>CP125849.1:47676814-57676814 GCA_030408175.1 Trifolium repens | reverse complement strand
AATATTCAAACTAGTAAGTAATTATACATACCTGTGGAAAACAAATAGGAATTCCTCCCCGTGTTGCTTTTAGCGTCTTAGAAATTGTCTGCAATCAATTGCAAACAAGAGAAAGTAATAAAATATGACTGATTGACTCTTTACAAAGTAAAAGTGGTTAAAACTCTATATTTCACACCAAACAAATCCATATACAATCTGAAAATGTAAATTGTTTTAATCAAAATCAAAAGGCACACGCACCTTGCTGCTTGTGAATAGAAGTTCTTCTCCGTGCTCATTACGCCATGAAGTGACCTGTGCTCCATGTAAGCTTACCTAATTTCAAGAAAAGACAATTAATCCTAATACCACTTTCAATTATATGCTCAAACTAGAAATATAATTATGAACCAATGTTTCCTTGCCATTTATGTATTCATATTTAAAGCTATATGATTTCATCCAATGTTAAAAACAATGGGAATACATCAATCGACAAGTTCTTCTCACCCGTGCTGAAGCACCTTGTGGAGTTCGAAGTACAACTTGACAAATTCCATTCTGGTCTTTTGTAATTTCAGTTGCTGCTCTAAAGTCCCACACAGCTGCAGAATGCCCCATCTGAAATAATTTAGGTCCTATATTTCTCTACTCTCCGAGCAAAATTGAATACACTTAATGAATCCGTTACACGCCAATGCCTAGGGATTGCAGGGGAATCCAATCCACACCTGTAGGGAAACAAACAAGTGAATTAGCTCTGTCAATCAAAAGCAAAATCTTAATATCCAATTACTCGTCTAATCTATCCTCACTGGTATGATTCAGATCTAGTGAGTCCTAAATCGATTTTAATAAAACATGAACTATGAATGTAAGCAAAAATTCCAGTAAAGCCATGAAAGACAAAAACATAAACATCAAATTTGAATATTTGGCAATTCAATATCAATCAACCTGGCACACACCAAAACATGTCCCTTGAAAGTTGAAACTTGTCAGATTTACAGCAGAAAAAGACAATTCTAATTCTATACCGAAGGAACTCATAAAGATTCAACAATTTTTACACAATGCATAAAACCAAGACACATAACAACATTAAAAATAAATTACATTAAGAATATAACAAAAATAATAATAACAATAACAGTTCCATCAAGTAAATGTAAC
Organism: Trifolium repens; assembly: GCA_030408175.1. Taxonomy (NCBI): domain Eukaryota; kingdom Viridiplantae; phylum Streptophyta; class Magnoliopsida; order Fabales; family Fabaceae; genus Trifolium; species Trifolium repens. Next base: position 57,675,659 of record CP125849.1, on the reverse strand, counting down.
TTAAGACATTGCAACACAAGAAACTCTAAGTATTTATCAAGCACTTAAAAATTGTACTTACCTTAGAAATCTTGAACCATTACTTCTAATAACAAAACCCACAAATTGACAAAAGTTTTTGAATGACGATGCATGATTGCTGTCAAATGAGTTCAGAAATTCAAGCATCCAATGACAAGAAACAACACCTGTTCAAAAAAAAAACTGCAACAAAACCAAAGAGGTGAGAGAGAGAAAGAACAAAAACAAAAGTGCAGAGATGCATTACAAATTAGAAACAAAGAACTATAAAGTTGAAAGGTACCCTTTTCTTAGAAGCATTGATTCAAACGCTAAACTTGCAAATGAATCATGAAAAGATTAAAACTTTCAACCAACCCAAGATTGGAAAAACAAAATAAAAAATTATTACAGCAACATGTAGTAGGTGGCAATATCATGGGAAAATGGGATAAGCATTGATTTACACATAAACTGGTATCGTAAATTGTACTGTATTATGTTATTTTATGTTGGGATCTAATCTTAAGGATTAGTACGTGAAGATACGAGAAATACGTACATGTACATAGGCATGGCAATAAAATCCATACCCGCGGGTACCCGCCCGTACCATCCCCGTTTTGACGGGGAAAACCCGAGTTGACTGGGTTTGGGTTCGGGTTTGGGTTTTTCCCGATTTTACAAGACGGGGATGGGGCGGGTAATGGAGACATTGATACCCACCCCGAACTCGTCCCCGAACCCGCCCCGTTTATATAAACATCATATTTTCCTTTTCTTAAATTAAATTATATATAAAAAATATATTATATATGAACAAAAAAGTCTTAAATTACATTCAGTCGTTTACTATTATTTTAAATTAAGTATTAAATAAATTGTTTTCCCTATTTTATTTTAATAAAATCATATTATTGAAATAAAACAGTTCTCAATTTTTAAATTATTTTTTAATTAAAAAAATATCAAAATACAAATCAAGTTCATGTGGAGAGAAGCAAAACGGGGATACCCGAAACCCATTGGGATACCCGAACCCCGTCGGGTGTGGGTTTGGGGTTCTACTTTTCTTCCCCGCTTAAAATGGGGATGGGTATGGGGATACCCGAACTTTATGGGTTTGGGTTTGGGGAGAGCAAAATCCGCCCCCGACCCGCCCCGTTGCCATGCCTACATGTACAAACCGACAAATAATCTAATGTTATTTTTTTATTTTTTTTGACAAAATCTAACGTTATTTAATCATGTAATTATTTGAATGTTTAATTATTTAGAATATGTGTCAAAAAAAATTATTAAGGATAAGAATTTATTTGAAAAAAAGTAAAATAATATACATCGTTCCAAAGGTTGAAAGGTACCTTCTGTTTTTGGGGTGTGGTGGTTGAGTATAAGACTTCGATTCTCTCCGGTGACATAATGATTTTGTACAATTTTAGTCACTTATTTCATTTCGAAATTAATAATATATATTAGTAAAAGTTGCTTTTATAAATTCATTAAAAAATTAATATATATAGTCTATAATATGGATTAATACATAACTTTTTCAATTAATCTAAAAAAATAATTTTTACATATATATGAGATCGGATGAAATATTAATTAATGTACAAGCTGCTAAATATGAGAAATACTCCTTCACAAGTTATTAATTATTAAGCAAAGTATGAAAGATGGTCGGAGAGAATTTGGATCCGTTAGGAATTGAGGGAATCAACCTTCACAAGTTATGTTGACGAAGAATCTTGGAGAGGAGTATGAAAATGAAATCAAAATTATTTTTGAAGTTTAATGGTACATAGCTATCACATCACACTATTTTAAGGACATGCGTATTTGTTGAGGTTTTTGCTTTTTTTTTAATGAGTTGTGGAAAATGGATTTGTTAGTCAAATTTTGGACTTATCTTTAAATTTGTCTCTCTTCTTTTTTCTTTTCTCTATGGTGGGCAACACTTATCACTTTCTTTTCTCACAATCATTTGACACTTTTTTATTTTGATTTTTAGTTTTTTATATTATATATAGATCACAATTTATTTATTTTTTGGTAGAATATATAGATCACAATTACTATTGTTGTTTGATTAATTTCTACTGGACTATATGTGATAAATTATTTCCTTTTAACCGGTTTTTTTATATATACTAGCCGCCGTTTGTGTGATCGATATTCTTTTTCTTTATTTGTTGTGATCGAAATTTTCTATTGTGCAAATATAAATAAACTATTTAATCTCCTTTTTTATTGGACTTAGTTAATTGATAATTACTTAACATCCTTTTTTGTTGTGGCTAGTTATTAAGAAGAAGAAAAATACTCCATCCGTTTCTTTTTAATTGTCTTTTTAGAAATATAACACCAAATTAAGGAAGTGTATTTTTGCACATTATCTTCCTGTTATACCCTCGTTTTAATCCACCAATAAATTCCTATTTTTTTAATATGTTATGTACCAACAAAAAAAAAATTTAAAAAAAAAAGATTTATTTTTCCAAATATATAGCATTAATCGGTTTTATGGAAAAAGATAAGAGCAATTGACAAAGGGTATAATTGACAAATCATACCCATAAAATACAAAAAAGACAATTAAATAAAAACGCTAAATATGATAATAAAAGACAATTAAAAAGAAACAGAGGGAGTATTTTTTATTTTTTTTACTATAAAAAAACTGAAAACATACTTTTATGTGGAAGTTGTGCTTAGTTATTAAGAGAAAAAAAATTATTTACTAAAAAATACTGAAAATCTATTTTTATGTGGAAGTTATTTTTCAACATATACAACTATTTAGTTTTTTTTTCTGGTAGTTTTTTTTAAGGGTAAAATAGGTATAATGAAAAAGTCATCCCAAAAATTTGTATCCTTTTTATATATAGTAATAGATAAAAAAAATCTTAGTAAAAAAAAAGTGAGAGACTTAAAAAATTTAGTACTCCCTCTGTTTCTTTTTAAGTGTCCAAAAACATCGAATTTAGCGTTTTTATTTAACTGTCAATTGGGTATTTTAAGAGGGCGATTTGTCAATTATACCCTTTGGCAATTACTCATATATTTTTCAATAAAACTAATTAATGCTATATATTTGGAAAACTAAATTTTTTTTTTGTACATAACATATTAAATTATGTTTTTTTTTTGTGTGCATAATATATTAAATTTATTGGAAAGAGAAAGTGTGTGAAAAAAAGAAGATTTTATTGGTGAATTAAAATTAGGGTATAATAGGAAGATAAGGTACAAAAGTACACTTTCTTAATTTGGTGTTACTATTCAAAACGGACACTTAAAAAGAAACGGAAAGAGTATTTTTTCCTAGACTTTATAATCACTTAAAGAATCTATTTTTTACCACATCTCACCTTTTAATATACATTATTATAAAGATAGACTCAAAATATGGTAGAGTAAAATCTCTATAAATTAATAGAGTCAGGACCGGAGAAATTTATTAATTTAGAGAGTTATTAATTTATCGATAAATTAATAATTATTAATTTAAAAAGTTTTTAATGACTTGTAAATCAATAATGACTTTAGTAATATGCCCTGGAAATCAATAATGACTTTTGATGTAAACAAGAGGAACAAATGGGTTCAATGTATTCTTAAGCAAGTTACGCGAAAGGAAACACTTATGGCGTCAAACACTCTTCACAACTTTATGATACAATACAAAAATACAACACCTAAGCTAATGGATGCAATAAGAAAAGTTAGAGATAAACTCCAAATGGACTTGAACTTTAAAGGAAAACAGACAACTATTGAATCATATTTTAATAGAGTGTAATATATTTTTTTCAGTTTCTATGAATTATTAATTTATGATTTTCTTGGGACCGAAAATTACAAAGGGATCTCCCGAAAAATTATTATCTTATTATTTTATCGAATTTTTCAATTTTTTACACTGGTCCAAGTCGGGACCGGACAACTTTATTATTTTAGAGAGTTTATTAATTTACCGAATATTAATTTAAAGAGATTTTACTATACTTGAGAATTTTTTAGCGTGGCAACATATGTTTTATTGATGGTGACCCCTTATTTAAATAACTAATGATCGTTTGGGATTTGGATAGACTTATAATCTACCAAAATTTAAACAAATATGACCTTAAATTAAATAAGGCTGAAACATCATTTTTGTCCCTGTAAGTTCATAATTTTTTAATTTTAGTCTCTGTATCTTTTTTTGTTGCAAATTAGTCTCTCCATGTGCAAATCATTTTGATTTTAGTCCCTAAAGCTAAAATCTGCAGGAAAATTCGCTAGTTTCCTGTGAATTTTCCTGCGGATTTTAGTTTTAAGGGACTAAAACCAACAAAATTGAACATACAGTGACATATTTGCAACAAAAAAAGATACAGGGACTAAAACAAAAAAAATGTGAACTTACAGGGACGAAAATGATCTTTAAGTCATTAAATAAAGGTGACAAAAATATTAATAACTCATTACTCTTCGAATAATTGTGAGTAGTTATCTAACGTTTAATAAAAATTAATCATATAAATACATTTATAAATGATTATTTATGTAGTTAGTTGTTAAATAAACTATAATTCGTCCAGAAGTCTTAGCTCAACTAGCAGAAAATGATGAAATTGTTAGGTTGGACATCCATGACCAGGGTTCGATCCCTAGTCACTCCACTTTATGTGAATTTATGATGGCTTTGTCATTTAATCTATGTATAAGAAAAATAAATAAACTATAACTCACATCTAAGACAAAAAAAAAAAAAAACTATTCACAATTCTTTAAAGATATCCTTAAAAAAATACCTTAAATACATCATTTTGTACAATTAGTACAATGAATTGTGTCAAGTACCAGATAGCTAGACTCGGTTGACATTAACCCATTTTTTACTAAAATTTATAAAAATAAATTATACTTTAACTCCATGTAAATTAATTTTATATTCACATTCCATAAGAATCAACTTTTACTTCACAGCATAGTATTGATATTGAAGTTAGAAAACCTTTAAAACGATTTTCAGGCACCGAAAAGATTATTGGGTTGAATCGTAGTTTGATACGCTTTCTTTAAGATGTCATGAAGTTCCCATGATAAAACAGCTTACTTTTACCGATACCGATAACTATTGCATTGTAGAGATATCGGGCAAGAATTACACCCTCAAATATGGTACTAAAACCGGTGCGCTATAGTTTTAAGTTCATTCTAATATGGTGTTATGACCATTTTAATATGGTACTTTGACAATTCTCATATGTAACTAAGATCATTCTTAATCAAAAGGATTGTGGTACTATAACCATTCTTAATTTTAAGGAACTAGTGATACTTTTTTTTTGAATCGGCTAAATTTTATTAATGAAGAATTCTCTAAACAAGAAGTATAAGAAATTGTTGAATCATACAACGAGGGGCAAAGTGATTAAAACACTCTAAACAACCAAAAAGTACACAAAACATCACCTAAATCCACCCCTACATCAATTGAAATTCACTAATGACGACCAATCCAACCCGTAGAAATGCCACTAGACACTAACTTTCAAATTCGAATTAAAATTACTCGGTCCATCAGAATCCAAAAATAGGTTCACATAGTTATATAGAGTATCGACAATATTTCAATTTCAATGTACTCACAAATTCTATATATTGTGAAAAGCAACCTTTGGAAAATCTCTCATTTACGGCTATCATCTAAACTCTAAAGCTTAATTGCAAGATGTAATTTTCCTATTTGACATACAGACAGGGCCTTTTTATATTCATAAGCAATCAATTTAATTAGTTCAATATCTTTGCATGTGACAACCCCACTTTTTGTATATTTGGATTTGGATAATGAAGCTTGGATATATAAAGATAATCTAAATAAGTTACTAATTGCATTTAGTCAAAATCCGCGTGATGATGAATAGAGGCGTCTTCGATACATGTGCCGCATAAGCTACGACATAGGGTTTCATAAATACGTGGCCTCAAAAAAAATTATATATAGTAGTATTAGTAAATGAGACGTATAAAATGAAAGATTGAGGGCTTTCAAATGGATATTGTTCTATCGTGAATAATTTTTTAGATGGTTTATAATTTATTGTTATACTATAATTTTATCAAATGGAGAGGCATGTGATAGAAATTATCTTATTTATCAAACATTTTTTTTTATATTAGTGAAAAAATGATTAATTTTTAGAGTTATTGATGTCATTGTAATTTAAATCAATGACAATTCTTTTGATTTTTTTTGCATTTTATCCTTTATCAAAACCTATTTTTAATAATCCTATCGGACTTTGGAAAGCATTTTTTAATAATTTCAGCTAGTTCGGCAATGAAGGAAGAGTAATTGCCAACACTTATATTTTCAATTCACATATAATGTGCTCTATATTCCAATACCTTTTAAACACCAAAATTAATTCTATAAAACGAATCATTTTTATGTCGCCCCGTTTAAATGTTACTAATCCGTCTTAAAATAAGTGTCACAATTTGAACATATATACTATTCATATAAGTATAACTACTTTTTATAAGATGTGTACGACATTTATTTTACGAGTGAGGGAGTAAAAAATAAAAGTGAAATGTAGACCAAAAAAGTCAAACAATGAAAAAGGGTGAAATGTATACCAAAAAAACCAAACAATGAATATTGCAAGCCAACAAATGAAAAAGCCATAATAACTTTATTAGACACCATTATAAGGTGCACACAAATCATCAAGACATTAATACACACCATATTATGTAACAGTTCAACATCCTTCTCTAAACTAAAAATCTCTAGTTCTCTTCATTATACAAACTTTAGTAGTCATATCCATATTTGTCAAATCTAAATAGAATAAAGACTTCTTTGTCCTAAGTAAAGTAACTGATGATGAGCAATGAATTAGTTCTGGTTTTGATGGATTTAGATACTAAAATTCAGCTGATCCATCCCTCAGAAAACTGTTAGCAGTAATTTTGGGTTTGTAATATGCCAAAATTACATGACTATGGTTTTTTGTATCAACCAGCAGCTACAGCATCAGCTCTAGGACTTGTATCCAGTAGTTGATGCAGCTTTGCACCAGAGTTTGGTTTGTTGTCACAATAACCATTCTCATCCTCCATGGTTCTATCGTTAGAACCCGAATTATTATTAACTCTTGATAATAAGTTTTCTGTACTTACAGGTGTAATCCTCTGGCTGTCGATACTGCTCAAAATTATCTCTTTTGGTTGTCCGAGTTGAGCAGTTTTGAATTTTTCCTGAATCAAAAACAATGAAGTACTCAGTGTCGCTGAATAACACAATGAAATGCGTAACATGCAGAGGAAATATTATGTGAAAAGTACCTTCAATGCAGCATTTTCCATCCTCAGTTTTTCAGAACTCTCAGCAAGTCGATTTATTTCTGATTTAAGTGACGCACTCTCAGCATTCAAGGCTTCAACTTTTCGTGCCAGTTCTTCGGCCTCAGCCTGAAATGGGCAAATATGAGCAATAGTCTCAAGCTTACTTTGAGCATAACTGTTACCAAGTGTAAGACAACTAAAGAAGCAATAGATTATTTAAAGTGTCGGGAAGAAACCGACATTTATACTATACCTGCTTCCTTAGTCTTGACCTCCTAGCAGATTCACGATTTGATTGTTTCCTCCTCTCACGTTTCAGTTCACGCTCATTCTACGCATCCAAACGTACCAACAGGAATTATTTTATGTCAGTAAAAGGACGAGGATAGGGCATAATCATCAAATTGTATTCCGCATGTGTCTCAAATTCACTATAGATGATGATTTGAGCTGTTATGAGGAATTATATGCTGATCATACCTGTACCCAAGCCTCTGGAGGCAACACAGCAGAAGGTTGTGGGACAGTTGTTGGATTTGTTTTAGATTTAACATTGGAAGGATTTTTCAGCTCCAGTGCAGTGGTCATCGCTGAAGAAACTACCGGTCCAGCTGCCATCAACTTATTAGAAGCTGCCATTTCTTTGGACAGTTGACTATCTTGTGTATGAGTTTTCCCTTCTCCATCTGCTTAAACAATAGGGAAAAACTTAACCATCACCGCTGATTATTTTGATAACATATTTAGGGGTATATGACATTTAATTAGTATTTCCAGCATAAGATGGCAATATCTATACTGTATCACAAGTCGGAAATAAGAGTAAAAGCCCCTCCTTAGAGTCTACTACATGTCTGTATCTGATTGCAAAGTTAAAAACTTGAGCAATACCCCTTACTGAGCAACAATGATTGGATATCGTTCAAATTATCAAAACGCTACTCAATATAATTGTTGGCATCATGTGTGCAGTGATGATAACGCAAATATAATTGTGATCCAAGGACAACTCTATTGTTCATCAAGATATAACACTTGGTGAAGAACAGAGTCATACCAGTGGTTGGTGTTCCCTCACGGCTTCTTTTCCTTCTTGTTTGATTAGCCTGAGTATAAGATAGGCAAATATCATAATTTAATGGTTCAATTTTGCAAAATCATTTTAAATAAAAATATACTATAAGTGAATAATTGCATATAGTCAACAAAGTTCAGGATAAGAATCACATTGTAAGCAAGTCCTTACCCCTGAAGTGTTGCTGTCACTTCCATCACTTGAGCCGTCAGTATCCACGCTGTTCATATCATCACAAAATTACTTCGTTAGCCACAACAAACCTATTACAATAACCAACTGATGGAGCAATCTTATAGACCGAGAGGAAGTAGAGAGCAATTGCATAAAGAGTATTGGATTCCTTCCACCGAGAGAATGTAAGAATGATAAATAGAATGTATGTATGTTTTTGGCGAACTTCATATATAAAGTGAGGATCATCGAACCTCTGTGATAGCTTGCTTTCAGCTCCAGGCTCTGCACTCTCAGCATGGCCATTGCCTATTGACATCGCAAGTCCATCGAACCCTTTCAATTTCTTCATCAGACCCTGATCGGTATTTCCAGATGATTTGGGAGGTGTCTCTATGCTTAAAGGAGTTCCTGTCTGCATTGTTGCACCAATTCCAACCATTCATAACTTGATAGCATTCAAAGACTAGAGTAGGTACTGATCTCAGAGAAAATTAAAACTTACAACAGGTGAAGATGAAATTCCTTGACTATGTGGATGTGACCCCTATATTTCACAAACATAAATTTATAAGATGGTGAGGAAATTTACAACAAATAAAGCATTCACAGTAAAAGACAAAATATCTGATATAGTGCATTTAGGCTTTAAATTCATCGCGAGTTTGAAGATGTGTCGAGGTTATCAAGGCACAGAAAGGCTAGTGACAGAAGAGATGCAACTAGATCAAAATAAGACTAAAATCACCAAGGGCTAACAGAAACAACATAATCACATCTCAACGTATTTTCAAACTTTGTCTGTATCGATCAATTTCAGTAAAATATGAACCAATTGTGGTTCACACAGTTAACATAAGTTCCAGTAACAAAAATTAAAAACTATTAAGTTAAAAGTAGGCTTACAATAGGAACTGCAGGGTGAGTATAAACCCCTCCATGAGGATACATTGCTGCATAAGGATGTCCATAAGGTGGCATCATAGGCTGCAAGAAATAGCAAGTTGAAAAGTTTCATGTCATCTTTAAGGTATATGCCAAGACATAACACAAAGAATGGTTATATTATATAACATAATAATTGATGTCTGAGTTATTACCTGTGGTGGCCCCCACATATATGGGTGAGGAGTGTGACCAGAAGCCACAGGTGAATTGTAGTATGGTGGCATGGCAACTCTTGGCCCATAATATGCCTGAAAGTATAGCAGACAATTTAGATCACCATAATCAGTTTCCAAAATAGGCATTTATGTTTGTTAAGTTCCTAAGCAAACCATTTTCTAGTAGTATTAGATAAAATATCATAGTCTCATACCACAAAGTAAACATTTTTGTTAGACGAGAAAACAACTTAAGGCCAAAGCAATATGTTACCCAACTAGGAGTCAAAATCAATGCTCGGTAGCAATTCAAGGCATAATTTAAGTTTGATACTAATTAATTAGAGGTAAAAATCGTTCGCAACAAGAAACTAGAATGAATAGTATTTCAGTCATTAACAGATAAAGGACTTGAAGGAAAATTTTAGTAACCTGCATGGCTGCCCAATCAGGATAGACATGAATATTTGCCTGGTTGTTGGTCTGATCCTGTTCATAAGGTAAGCACAAAAATACATCAAAATTCAAGTTTCCCTACAAATGCATTCACACAACACCGCGTAAGAACAGTAGAGCTCACCGCTGTTAAAGGTGAAGAAGGCTTTTCAATCTTGGTAGATTTCTCTTCCTCACTGGTTCCCATTGAAAGCACCTAATGAAAAAACACTTGGTCAAATATTGTAGAAAGATCCTTGCCAATTCTATTAAAAAAAAAAAAAATCAACTGCATGATTCCACAAACAGTAAACATATTCAAGTAAAGTGAAATCCTGATTGACCTCTTAAGCTAGCATAGAAATAACATCATAAAAATATATTCATTGCAATCTCCTTGATAAAACATAGCATGAATCAATTTTCCTGTTTTCTATCTCAAGCATAACTTTTAGAACATATTCAACAATTAAGTATCTAAGTGAATAATCTAGCACCCCTCTAAAATCACAATCTGAATATAACTTCAAAAAATCACAGTAGAGTGAGAAGTCAAAGTGAACAAAGTTTTAGATTTACACGTCAGAGAAACTAACTGATCTATACTTATGAGAAGAAGACTAACACTTGAAGTTCATATGATTTTGTTTTTACTATGTCAGAGATACCTTTCAAGAAAGATTGGAATATTATTGGTAAGCTAGAGATAATTCAATTCAAGGAACATAGAAAAAAATAGTGAATGATAGAGTTAGTCAAAGACAACACAACTAGTGGAGGGTCAATTCAGTCTTTTCCACAAACCACAAGCCGGATAGAAAGAGAGAGACATAGACAACGAGGCATACCAAATCAAATCTACCCCCAACAAGACTCTACAAAATTTAAATGACAAAAATACCCTTCCCTATCAATTTTCCACTTTCACTATTTCACATGGGTCAAGAAATATTGATAAGAAAAAGTGATTAAACTCCTGAATTAGCCCTGATCCAGTTTCTATCAGCTACAAAAACTAATTTGAAGCAAATCAAATCAACAATACATGTAAAACACAAAACATATCCAAAACCTTAAATTCATGCAAATTTAGATCCAGAAGAACCCTTTTGTCTGTTTAGCTAAAAAAAATTAGAAAAAAAAAAAACCAAACAAGATAATTTGAAGTGTTCTTCTCAATCACGAAGCTTCAAAATTCAAACAAGCACACATTGAATTTTCCTCAGACCCCAAAAATAAAAAACATTCAAAATTAAATCTTTCAACTAAATAGTAACAGAATTCTCAAAAAAAAAAACATACCTAAAAGAATAAAAAACAAACAAGGAAGAAAAAAAAAAGTCCTCGCAGGTTGTTGCACCAAGTATTCTAAAAAAAAGTTGAATTTTTGGAGAAGTAATTAAAGTGGTGTAGTAGAATTATTATGCATTTTCTCTCTCTTAAGAAAAACGAGTGAAAGGAAAAGCTTTCTCTCTTTCTCTCTCTAGAGAATGCTTTGAAACAGAGAAAAGTGAAGAGATGGTGAAGAAGAAGAAGAAGAAGAAGAAAGGAGCGCGAGGGGGATGTCCACGTCATTATACACGTGTCGTATGTTGGGGAGATCGTATACATACGGAGTATATACGGTGTATTGTTGAGCTGGCGATACTATTCCAACGTCACCAGAGCCGTACACGTGTTTAAAAAAGAAATGATCTACGCGTCTTATGTTAGGGGGTCCAACCTAGCAACACGTCCATGTGCCCTTTCAGATTCATATTAATTATTTAATTTAATTAATTAACTATTGATTATCTGGCAAGATTGAATTGGATTTTTCTATTCAATTCTTTATTTAATTCTAAATTTGAAATCTACAGTAAATTAAATTGAATTGAATAGGTCCTTTGAAATCCACGAATGGCCACTTGTACAAAACCTTCGGCCACGCCTTGCAAACACTGTTTCTGATTTTTGCTATAACTTTTCTTTTTTCTTTTTTCATAGGTCATATATAGGCTCTGTTTAGTAAAAAATAACGGATAGCTGATATGCTAGTTTATAAACTCTTTTTTAAAAACGGTTACCAAACAGAACTTTTAGCTTATAAGTTAAAAGCTAAAAGCTATAAGTTAGCTTATTTGATTTACCAAATAGAGCCGTAATCTATTCCTTCATAATTCGGAGTATTTAACAATTAATGTAATAAGAACAATCCACATAATTATATTTATATATGGATACAACATACAAATAGAAATTTGTTACAAATTAATTGTGGATACAATATATTAGTCTATTTTTGTGGCTTGTTCATATTGTTTAGTAAATAAATATCCTTAAATTATGAACGAGTTATTTAGCAAAAACTTTTATTTTATGGATAAAACCCACGAGAAAGAAGGGAGGTCATCCACTCCCATGATGAACACTATCGGAAATTGAAGAATTTAGTTAGTATTAGTGTTCTAATAGACAAAATTAAATATCATATCATATTCTTTTAATGACAAAGAGTTTAAAAGTTTGTATATAGCAATATTGTATTTTATAGTTCTATAAATATTATTTGTAAGAGAATTAATTTTGTTATTCAAAAGTATTAGTTGCACACAACTTTTTATATGTTTGTCTTTATTTCTGCATAATTATCTTATATTTATTGATGAATATAGTTTAAACTAATTTCTTGATTAAAAAATCCACTTAAAATAAATTAAAAAATTTATCTATTCAACGATTTTTTTTTATTGCATAAATTGGGTATTCTTTACGTGCAACTATTGAGATTAGTCTTTTGAGCTTTGTGGGACACAAATATATGACAAACTCTCATCAAAAGTTTTAACACTATTTCATGTGCAAATCAAAAATCGAACTCAGAATCTTGGTTAAATTAGAAGAAACTCGCGTTATCTCATTTAAAATGCTTTTGGGTTATTCAATGAAACTTTTTTTTTGTTTTCACCACTATAGTAACCAGTGTACTGGACTGTCTAATCTGATTCGATGTCAGTTTTGGCATCAAATAATTTAAGTCTCTTCCAATTATATTTGTGGGGATCGAACCGTAATTTTCATTACCAAATTTAGTGTCTATTATTATTAAACCAGTTAAGGATCGGTTATTAAAAAAAAAAACTCTAGCTGTTGAAGAATTCACTTTTTTTTAGTGATATTTCACCTTTTTATGACATTTTTTTTAAGTGTGCGCACTTGGCAAGATATTTCTCCTTTTTGGACTTTTGGCTCTAACCTATGATTAAGCCCAACAATTCTTTTATATCCATTTTTTAAAAGATTGATATGTATGCTATGGAAAAGTTGGAGGTGGCAAGGTTGTCGTTTTTATGGTTAATGGCCAGAAACTACCATTTCGTTGAATTGAATACTTTACTAACTTTTTCTTTAGCTTATGAAACATTGTAAGTTTGCTCCGTAATGGTGGGATGCTGACTAATGCAAAAGTACACAATACTTAGTTCCGTATGGTTTCATGAAAGAATATCAATTGTGAAGGCCAGGGGTGGGTAATGAGTTGGGTAAGGCGGGTTTGGGCTCAAATATACTATTCATTCTAATTGGTGGTTGTAATAATGAGATCTAATCCGACTATTTTTAAAAGTTTGGTTTGTACGTGTTTGGTTTGTGCGGATTGACGGATTGATTAATTCGGTTTTGAACTAACGAATAAAAAATTATCTAAAAAATAAAATGAAAAAACACAATTATATGATGTGAAGAGAACATAAGTGCAAGTGAAACAGAATGAAGTATGACGTAAAATAAAATAGTAACAATAAATGTATGGTGGTTTTAGTATTTGAGTGAGAGAAAACTAGTTGTTTTTAACTGCTAGTTAGTGGTTTATTGTTTCCACTTTCCAAGGAAACGAACGGTAACAAGTTTTGAGTTTGTGTGTCTCGAGATATGTTCAGTTACTTCATCATATTTTATATATTAAATAAAACAAAACCTTATGATTTTTTTAACTCAGGCGGATTTGGGTACAGTTAGGTTGATCTTAGAAAACCGAACTTGCTCATTTCAACCCGTCTACAACCGAAAATGTTCGACCCGACGATCCGCATCGACCCACCCGCTTAATCATTTTTCAGTTCGGATTATTCGGTTTGAATCGGTTTGCGGATTTTTACCCACCCCTAATCAAGGCTACTCCATTATATTGGGTTTGGATTTTTCTTGTACTTTAATTAGTAGAGATATCTTATGTCTATTCATATTTGCAAAAATATTTTAGTTTAACTTTTACGACTTTTCATTTAAACGAAGATTTTTAGTGTGTAAAAAGATTTTGTAGAGAGCTATTAGATACACTATTTTTGCACAAACACTTTTATTGAAATGGATTTCACTATATAATTGTGGTGAAATTTGCTTTGAATTGGACCAAGGCCCGTATCCATTTTACTGAATTATTCTCTTCCCACCCCCGTGACTCTTTTCCCCCCCCCAGATTTCCATTTTTGCCCCTAGTTTTAAACTTCGGAACGCGTTTTCCGAATTTTTTTTGCCTTGAATATGAATTTCGGAATGTATTTTCCGAAATTTTGATAAATTTGAACTAGAAAAACTTCGGAAAACACGTTCCGAAATTTTTGTACAGGGGTAAAATTGGAATATTGGGGGGTTAAAAAGAGTCATGGGGGTGGGAAGAGAATAATTCCATTTTACTCACCTAAAATAGTTTGATCCAAAAGGATCACAAATACGAGAAGACAACACTCATAATATTTGCCGCCAAAATCAATAATTTTTAGTGTCAATCAATGTATTAGAAGCCATTGTTGTTCCCTCTACTATTGATGGTGATCCTATGGCTTCCGGCATTACATTACATCAATGGTTGTGGTTTGTGTCACGGTCTATATACACATTCTTAATGAAGGGCTTATGGATGTTATTTCATCCATAACTTCACACTTCACGCATCTACTAATTTAAGTGTCATAATACTTTTAGAGAAATGATATTACTTCAACCAATTTTGGACAACTTTCTCTCACATATTCTCATTGTATTTTGTGTCTCTCTCTCTCTCTCATCATCTCTTTTTTTATTTTTTTTATTCTAAAAGGTAAAGGGGAAAAAAAGTTGTCCCAAAAATTGTCAAAAAATTAGTTGTACAAATAACACAACACTACTTTTCAGGTACCTTTCACTTCAACAAGAGCCATAAGGATCGGTATGCTTGATGTCAACCACTCTTTCTAATCAATCAAGTAAGATCAAAATTCATATAAAACTCAAGAAAATATGATATTAAAAGTTGTAGTTTTTGTTAAAAAAAAAGAAAGTTGTAGTTTTAGCATCTTTCAAAGTTTGAGTAGATCAGATTTTTGAGCTCAACAAGTACACGGGCAGATCTATAACTAGTATTATTGAGATATTAGTTCTTCATATCCACAAAGATATTTAAGCATAAATCTTGTGAAATATAAATAGTATTCTTAAGATATTAGTTAATGAAACCAAATACTTCATCCCTCACTAATTAAATAGAGGAACTTGTTGGATTAATAAATTTATTTAAATTGTGTATGATTATTACTAAATTACAATTTATATTAAATGTATTCAATATTGTTTTTATATTCCAAAGCAAATAAGCGGTAACAATGAGAGATATATTTGAAGAGAAAAAAGTAATAAATATACCGTAGTGTTATTTATTACGGGAAATAATCAACAAGAAACACACGATCTCACAAAAATGTATATCATGTTTTTTATTTAAAAAATAAAAAATCTAAATTTAGAATCATGGGTAGTGGTTAGTTGAATTATTCTCTTTTGTGTCCCGAGTGTTCGTAAAAAACAGTATTTCCTATAAATATATCCAAAAATTTATAAATTGTCTTATATTTAGGGACATATTTTTATTTCAATAGATTCTTATAATTAGGACTAAAGATAGTATAATAGAATCATCTTTAAACATTTGTAGTTAATATTTATTTATTTTTGTGAAATAGTTTAGTGACTAAAATTTCACTTTTTAAGATGAAATAGTGGGAGTTTGTGGTTCGAACTCCAATTCTTACAGTTTACATATAATTAGGGGTGGCAAAACGGGCCGAGCCCGCGGGGGCGACCCGTTTGGCCCGCCATTTAGGGCGGGCTGGGCTGAGATTTTCATCCCAGTACCCTGAGTTGGCCCGCACCGTCTAACCCGTTTAAAAAATGGATCGGGGCGAGCATGCCCGCGGGCTTTGTTAGATTTTTTTTTTACATGAAAATTTATCATCTTAAGCTCAATCCAGTACATTTTTTCTTCTTATTTTTGATAAAAAAAAATTGATTGTTTATTAGTATTAATTTATTTCCTTTAAAAAGTTCATTCTTCCTTTAATACTAGGGTTCCATATGTTTATTTCCTGTGACTCTACGTGCATCTTCTTCCCGCCGTGTGTGCTACTGCGTATTGTGTACTCTACGTGGACTGTCATATTGTATATTTTTTGGCCTCTTAGTACTACTTGTACTATGAAGTGCCTTATAATAAATCTATTTGTAGTACCAAAAAAAGTCTTTTAGAGTTTCATGTGAGTTTCATCTACCTTATAATAAGTCTGTGCTGTTTGATTCTTTTAGAGTCTCATGTGCAGTACCATTCTAAAACAAACTATGCCACAAAAGCATCAAACGAAATTAAATAAGCCTCATGTACTTACAATTCTTTTCTAATTTGAATAGCTTGATATATCATTATAGAAGATTTAGTATATATTATTGTTGAGAAATTTAGTTGGGTAAATGTTTGAAGTCCTAATTTACATGGTTGGACAAATTTAAATGTGAAGGTATAATTCAAATTGTAAAAAAAAAAAAAAAAAGTATTTGGCGGGCATGCCCGCCTCCCCGCCAATAAACGGGCGGACTTGAGTTTTGTGCCCGGACACCTAAGTTGGCCCGCACCGCTCTGCCCTACTTTTGAGCGGGCCTAAATGGGCCGGGCATGCCCACTTTATCAGCCCTACATATAATATCCCTACTAACTAAGTTATGCTCATAGGAATTATGTACTTAATATTTTAAAGGCTTAATAAAATATTAATCAATGTGCTGACTCGTTAACTACTCATGGTTGTTCTTTGGATTCAGATGTGTATTTTTAAATCGTGTGTAACTCAAGTTAATCATTTGTTGTTTGCAAATATTTTGGGGATTTCTATTCTTCCAATAATCTCAATATAGTTTTTTTCTAGCATGTCTTCTTTGTAATTAAAAAAAATAATTCGTTACATCGCATACACATTAAAAAAAAAGGTTTGCTAATTTAGACCCACTTAAAAATATGTGGGTCTAAATTAGCAAGATGCACATTTTTTAATGGACAAAAAATACCCTTAAACTTTACTTCTTTAACACTAAGAATTGAGGGTTAGTTATATAAAATTTATTAAATCATGTGCACCCACTTTACTAATTTAAACCCACTTAATTATAAATATATACATTAATTTAATCAATGAAACCATTAATCACCACCCTCCACCGTTTAACAGTGTACCAGTTTCGCCAACAATTAAACATTAGTTTTTATTGCGACGACATCACGACAAGGAGAAAAATAGCGATTAAGAAAAAAAAAGCATTAATCTTTTTTTTAAAAAAGAATCCAACTTCTGTTTTGCGGGGGATATTTTGCATACATGGCTAGCTATGGATAGTCTTCCTGGTAACCAATTCTGGGAAAGGATACTACTTGTCTTTGTAACACCAACTTCTCTTTGTAACCAATTATGGGGATTTGCGATTTGCAGAGTTTTGGTGTTACATATTTGCAATGAAGATGATGATAGAAATTGGCGTCGTATATATTTATAATTAAGTGGGTGTAAATTAGCAAAGTAGGTGCACAACATTTAATAAAATTGATCAAACTAACCCTCAATTTTCTAATATAAAATAAATAAATATCAAGGATTTTTTTGTCGAAAGTGAAAATATGCACCTTGCTAATTTAAATCCACATATTTTTAAGTGGGTCTAAATTATCAATCCCTTGAAAAAATAAATATAAGGGCATTTTTGGAAAAGCATGGGATGGGTTGGACAAAAGGAAAGCAAGGTTGTAGCACGTGGGTGAGTGGGGTGTCACTAGCGTCAAAGGAGACACGTCAATAATAACAAATGGCGGCCGTTGATTAGAAACTCATTTGACGGTTATGAAAATTGATACTACTGTATGACGTAATTGGTTGTGTTGTTTTGGTGTACACACACCGACAATATTACGTGTCCATCAGCAGCACACGCAAGCAACGTGGGACCAGTGTGCGTGGACCTCTCTCTCAACCATATCACTATGTACAATGGCAAAAAACATTCAACACCCTATTTTTTCACGTTTACACTCCACATCATCTTCTCTCTCTTCCACCTAACAATTCAATACCTCATTCAATTTTTACCCTCTCCAATAGTTTTTTCATTCAACACTCTACCCCACCACTTTTGAGTGTTGAAATTATTATTGGGATCCATTTCACACCAAAAAAAAGGACTAAAACTTCAAATTAAACATTAATTGAAAGATAAACAAGATTAAGATAGTGAAAAACTTGGTTTTTTTTTCTGTGTCCAAATCAAATGAACCAAGTCTCTATTTATAGAGAGAAAAAAAATTACGAATTTTGGTGAAAAAAAAAATAAAATTAATTTGCATTGAAATAATTGAGTTCAAAGATAACATGAGGTAAAAATCTCGTGAGCCAATCAGAAGCTGACACTTGTTCCCCTGCGCATCAATTAAACATGTTAACTGGATTCATCTTCTCTTTAAATTCAACATGTTTCTCCAATGGTCCATTTTCATTCAACAGCCAGTCAACATCCATTAAACACCCTCATTGCACTTGGTCTTACTTTACTTCCACTTTTTTTTTTTTTTTTTTAATTCTTTTCTCACCCCCATTATTTGGCCAAGGTTATTATGCATAAGGCCCTCCTTATGCATGGTGCATAAGCACCAGAATTTCTTGCGCGCCCCCCAGGAGTTTCTCGCGCGCGCCCCCAGCCCCCTAATGCATCGCTATCCACACACCCCTTTCTGCTGATGACACACATTCTGTTTTTATTTTTAGTCTACTGGGCCTGAAAGCCAAATTCCTTTTTTTTTTGTTGGTTTTATTTTTTCACTTACACCTAGTTTTTTATGTTTGCACCCAAATTTTCCAGCGCACCCCAGGAGTTGCTTTGTGCACCCAGATTACTTTACGAACCCTCTATATTACTTTACGCACCCTCCATATTACTTTGCGCACCCCCACGAATTTTTACCATTATTACTTTGTTACAAAATCATTGGTTATTTATGCAATGTTATTTTGAAAATCATTATGTTATTTTGAAAATCATTATGTTATTTTGAAAATCATTTTATTGGAAACCATAAGAGAGCTACTGTGGTTTCACATACAACACTAGTGAAACCATTAAGCCACACTTATGGTTTCAGTTATAATATTTATGTTAAATTAAATATGAATATTTTATTGGAAACCATAAGAGAGCTACTTTGGTTTCACATACAACACTAGTGAAACCATTAAGCCACTAAATATGGATATTTTATTAGAAACCATAAGAGGGCTACTTTGGTTTCAAGATGTTATACACTGAAACCATTAGTCTAGTTAAATGGTTTCATAGCGTTATACACTGAAACCATTATTCTAGTTAAATGGTTTCATAGCGTTATACATTGAAACCATTAGTTTTGTTATTTGGTTTCAAGATGTTATACATGAACCATTGATTATTATATTGGGCTTTGAGGGGGTGTATAACGAAAATTAATTAAAAATGGATTCTTATAATATATACTTCAAAGGAACAAAAGTTTTTATTTAATTGGAAATGGGGGGCGCGCTAGAAATTTGGGTGGGGGTGCGCTAGAAGTTTGGAGGAGGGAAAAAAATTGGGGGCGCGCTAGAAATTTGGGGAGGAAAAAAATGGGGGGCTCACAAGGAAAAAAATGGGGAGAAAAAGGGAAAAAACCAACTGGGGGGTGCGCTAAGCAAATGGGGGGGGGGCGCACAAGTAATGAGGTAGTATATGGGGGCGCGCGAAGCAACTGGGGGGGTGCGCTAAGCAACTGTCTTTGGGTTGTGCACAGTAACCGGGTTTAAGTGGACTGGGTGGGGTGGTGTATAACGGAATGGAAGGGGTGCAAATAAGAAGTTTATGCACGCTGCATATAAAATGCTTATGCAGGATAACCGGTCCACCATTATTTGTTGTACACACATTTTCGTATCAAAAAAGTAGAAAAAATATTATTAGTGTTATTACATTAATAATCATAAATTAGGGATGCCAATTTTTTTCTTCAAATATACTTTGCGAAAGAGTTGTTCAAGTAGTGCATAGTCCACAAGTCATGAATAAAACTATTACGAATAATTTTTTTTATAAAATTTACTATTTGATCGAAAACTTATATTATATAGATCATCCATATATTTTTTAAAAAAATTGAAAATGATTTTATATGTTATTAAGACTTGTTAAAATTAACGATTTATGGGTTTTTATTGAATACGGTTAAAGTAGAACATCATTTAATAATATTCGAGTCGGTATAATATTTTGTTTTGTAACTGGCATATCAAGGTTTTTTAATCAAAAAGAAAAGGGAAAATATTATGCATGTTTTAAAAGATAAATGTTCTATGTGGAAAAGAAATAACCAAGTTGCTATAGAAAATAAGATATAGGACTATAAGCAACAAAAACCTTCTATTAAAATTTGTGTAATAGAGTCCTGAGCTTAATTTAATTGATAGGACAATACATTATATATGTAGGAGGTCGGGGTTCGAATTTCGATCATCCCACTTATCCACCTTAAAGGTGAAATTTCTAGCCACTAGACTACTTGACATAAAAAATTTGTGTCATAGATACAGATATAAACACTTAAGCACTCAAATCATACAAATACGATAATTGAAGTTGTTACCCATCCCTAGACAATATAAGGAAAAAAAATTAAAGTATGGAAAAAATTCTGATTTATAAATTAAAGAATACGTCATAAACAAAATAATGAAATTATTATAAATATAACTCAGGAGTTTGAGGACAACTCAGAGTGATGGATGGTGATGACAACGATAGAGAGTGTATTTGTAAATACGGGAGTGGTTATGGTACATAAGCTTTTTCCTTATGCACCGTGCATAAATAATGACAATTACTTAATGCACCCCCTCAGATTGCTTAGCACACCCCCATATTTCTAACGCACCCCCCAAATTTCTAATGCATCCCCTAAAAATTTGGGGGGTGCGCTAAGTAATCTGGGGGGTGCGCTAGAAATCTGGGGGGTGTGCTAAGCAATTTTAGGTATTTATGCACGGTGGATAAACATGACTTATGCACCCTAACATGGCTGTAAATACCGTACAGTCAAGTCAATATAAAATGTAAGATGGATGACAGATGTTAAAATGAGAGATACTCCCTCTGATCTCGTATGTATAAAACAACTATTTACTTTTTAGGTTTACCGAATAAACAATATATTTAATTAATCTATGAAATAAATTAAATATATCATTTATTCAATAAAACTAAAAAGCAAATCGTTGCTTATATACAAAACCAACTATAATATTTTAGAAGATGGTGAACAGTTGTTTATATAGACAAATAGATATAACATTAGACAGGTGGATGTGAAATCTAAAACAAAAATTAATCAGTTAACAAATTCATGGGGTTAAAGAATTTTGATTAAAGTTGAATTAATTAAAACTTTTTTTGAAAATTAAAAATCAATTGAACTTTTGAGAATTTGATTCCTAGCTGAATATTCATAAACTTATAAAAATATTTTTTATTAAATTTTACCATCATTTTTGCTGAATACCATATTATTATAGTTTTCCTTAGGAGTTGAAGAATTGAGACAAACTCACAAACTTTTCTTGAGATTATGGACTTAAATAGTAACCAAACAAAGTCATGAGACAATCATCTATAATAAATTTTTAAAGGATACATACTTTTAAAATTTAAATATTGAACTAGTAAGAGTTTATATCATGTTAATCATTTCTTATTTTCTAAACCTAAATATTTTTTTATACTACATCTTTATCAAACAATGTTAAGGAATTGTCTAGGAATTTTATTTTTGCCACAGTTTTCTCGCACGCTCTATAAAATTATCAAAATACCTCCATCCGCTACTTTAGCAGCGGATTCAGTTAGAAAGGTAAGGAAATTATATGATCAAAGGTTGTATTTCACATTAGCAATGTCTGTATAAATATACAATTGATGATCAATGCAGATCCTAGTATTTGGTAATTGCTATACATGTATGGAAAGAGAATAATGAGTAAATCAATTACAATTAAATGAGTATTATTCTTATGATATGACTTTGAATGCTAATAGCACAATCCTAGGGATCTTGTTCTCTGACACTCCCCCTCAAACTTGTGGGTGAGGTGATCACTCCAAGTTTGTCACGTAATTGGTTAAACCTTGAGTGAGTGAGAGCCTTGGTCAAGCAATCAGCAATTTGATCAGCAGATGGAACATATGCTATGGTGATTTCATTTTGTAGCACTTTATCTCTGATATAATGCACATCAATTTCAATATGTTTTGATCGAGCATGCATCACCGGGTTTGAGGCTAGAGCTTTGGCGCTCAAATTGTCACACCATAGGACTGGTTTCCTTAGCTGAGGCAGTTTTAATTCCTGCAGTAGGGAGCTTACCGAAGTTATTTCAGCTGCTAAGTCGGCTAATGCTCGATATTCTGATTCAGTGCTAGACCTGGATACCACCTTCTGTTTTCTTGAGGACCACAACACTAAAGTTTCTCCAAGGAACACACATTGTCCAGCCACAGACTTTCTGTCATCGATACTAGTGGCCCAGTCGGCATCTGAGTACCCTGTGATGTCTAGATCAGTTGATGGCTTAATGTGCAGGCAATGATCAATGGTACCTTTAAGATATCTGAAAATTCTTTTGATGCCTTGCCAATGTTCTAGTGTTGGGGAACACATGTATTGACTTAATTTGTTGACTGAGAAGGCAATGTCCGGTCTTGTGTTGATCAAATATTGCAAAGCTCCCATTGCTTGTCTGAACAAGGTAGGGTCTGTCATAGGCTCCCCCTTAATGGTGAATTGTCTGCCAGTAACCATTGGAGTTGGACAGGCCGTCACGTTTTCCATCTTGAACTTTCTCAACAAGTCTTTTATGTACTTGGATTGTTTCATGTATAGACCGTTGGCATCTCTTTGGACCTCAATTCCAAGAAAGTAGTGAAGTTGTCCCAAGTCTTTAAGAGAGAACAGTATATTAAGTTGCTTGATGAAAGCTTCCAAGAACTTGTTACTGCTACCTGTGATGATTATGTCGTCTACATAGATGAGCAAGAATGTGGTGTGATCAGCACCTCTAAGAAAGAAGAGTGATGAATCACTTTTAGTGTTCTGAAAACCCCAATTTAGTAGTGCAGTTCTAAGCCTGTCAAACCAAGCCCTTGGTGCTTGTTTTAGGCCATAGATTGCCTTTGACAATTTGCATATATGATGAGGCTTGACTGGATCTGAGAAACCTTCTGGTTGGTGCATGAAGACAGTCTCCTTAAGGTGACCATTGAGAAAAGAATTGTTGATGTCTAATTGTCTGATGTCCCAATTGAGATGCACAACTATTGACAAAATGATTATCACAGTGCTTGCTTTGACCACTGGGCTGAAAGTTTCTTCATAGTCCAACCCAGCTGTTTGTTGAAACCCCTTTGCTACCAATCGTGCCTTTCTCCTTTCAATTGACCCATCTGCTTTGTATTTGGTTTTGAAGACCCACTTTGAGTCGATGATGTTCTCTTGACCTGTATAGGGCACTAGTGTCCATGTGTGGTTGGATATGAGAGCTTGAAATTCACTTTCCATGGCTGTCTTCCACTGTGGTCTTGCTAGAGCTTCTTTAGTGTTTCTTGGTTCAATTTCTTCTAAAGTAGTTTCAGTTACACCAATGTAGGGTAACTTAGGTTTGTGAATGCCAGCTTTGCTTCTTGTCCATATCTGATTACTGCTTGTCTCATTTCCAGCAGGAATACTTCCAGGTTCTGCTCTTGTTTCTACTGAGTCAGTGCCTCCATTTCTTTCAGTTGTGGTGATGTTTTCCTCAAGAGTTTGATTAGTTGGTGCCTCATTTGCTGTTGAATTATCTTCTGCAGTGCTCAAAGGATTGTTGTTTCTTTCAATCTGAGTTGCATTTAGTGGAGGTGCTTCATGATCAGAGCCGGAAGAACCTGCGGGAAAAAGAGGAAAGCAACTAGATGGTATTTCAGTTAGTTCTTGCAGAGGTTTCCCGGTGTTGAGAAAGCCATCATGAAATGGAAAATGGTTTTCATTGAAGACCACATGTCTTGAAATGAAGGTTTTCCCATGAGAGTTGAGGCACTTGTACCCTTTGTGAGAGTTGCTGTAACCTATAAAGACACATCTTGTTGTGTGAAACTGCAACTTGTGTTTGTTAAAGGGTCTGAGACAGGGAAAACAGGCACAACCAAAGGGTTTCAATGCACTGTAATCAGGTTCTTTCTTATATAGCACTGTATATGGACACTCAATTTGATTGATTGTTGAGGGTAACCTATTGATCAAATACACAGCTGTTGAGAATGCTTCCCACCAAAAGGATAGAGGCATGTTAGCCTGAGCTAACAACGTTAGACCTAGTTCAGCAATGTGTCTATGTTTCCTCTCTGCTCTCCCATTTTGTTGTGAGGTGTAGGGACAAGACATCCTAAATTGTATGCCTGCTTCTAGTGCACATTTTTGAACTGGTTTAAACTCACCACCACCATCACACTGAATTATTTTAATCTTTTTATTAAGTAGATTTTCAGCCATGGTTTTAAATTGGGTGAAGGCATGAACAGTTTCAGATTTGTGTTTCAACGGAAAAATCCAGGTAAATCTACTGCAATCATCAATAAAGTGAACATAATATTTGAATCCAGAATTGGAATTTATTGGAGAAGGGCCCCATACATCAGTGTGTACTAATTCTAATAATTCTTGAGCATGAGAGGAAGATGATTTTAAAAGGTAAAAGGTGCATTTTGCCATATTGGCATGCTTCACAAAAAATAGTTTGATCACTAGAAGGTGTCTTGATGTTGCAGCTCTTCAAGACTTTGTCCAGGACTTTATTACTGGGGTGTCCAAGTTTTCTATGCCAGCTCTCTTTGGTGGAAATGTAGGCACAAGGGTCCTTGGACTGAGGACTCGACTCTGAGAGCTGGTATAATCCATCTTTAAGTTTCCCTCTTAGAAGGACATTCCCTGTCAGCTTGTCCTTCACAAAGCAACAATCAACATCAAACTCAACAAATATATTGTTGTCAGCAGTCAATTTTGATACACTTAGTAGATTTTTTGTAATGTCTGGTACATATAACACATTATGCAGTTTAAGAGAGTTCAGTTTAGATGATCCTGTACCAACAATTTCTAATTTTGCACCATTTCCAACTATTAAGGAATTCTTACCATTGTGCTCAGTCAGGTCTTGAAATTTGTCAGTGTGATGCGCTACATGATTGCTTGCACCGCTGTCAAAGTACCAGTCATAATCTTGTGTGAAGTGGGGAGATGCAAGAAATGCATGGTGTTTGTTGCCATCAGTAGAGGAATTGGATCCTGAGTAAAACTTGTCAAACCTATGATCGCAGCTCACGGCTGTGTGACCGACCTTGTTGCAGACTTGACAGGTTGGTTTGAAATTTCTACCTCTGCCTCCTCTTGAGCCTCTAAAGTTAGATCCTCTCCAGGAATTTGTGTTGAACTTGTTCCCCTTGTATCCTGCCTTGTTGACCACATTGGCTGAGGCATTTAGAGTGAGGTTTGTGATGTTGTTGAGTTGCTCAAGCCTACTTTCAAAGGCTAGCAGTTGTGCTTGTAGATCAACCCAAGTCAGAGATTCTTGATCTGATAATTTGACTACTATAGGATTGTAGTCAGCATCTAGACCATTTAAGGTTTGAATTGTCAGATCTGACATTGAGATAGGGTTGCCGGCCAACTTGAGTTTGTCAGAGAGTTTCTTCATTTTGGTCAAATACTCTTCCATTTTCATGCTTCCTTTTCTACTGCCATGGAATTCTGACTTCAAGTAAATGATTTGAGATTTAGTATGTGCACCTGCCAAGCTTTGAGCCTCATCCCAAAGTTGTTTGGAGGTTTCACAGTGTAACAACTGTGTTGCAATGTCGGTGGTCATAGAGTTTAACAACCACCCAAGGAGCCTTTGATCGTGTGACACCCATTCTTCAAAGGCTGGATTGATAGTTTTGCTGGAGTCAGAAGAGGTGAGGTGTTCATCAGGGCACTCCTTGGTTCCAAGCATGTAGCCATCGAGTTTACAGCCTCTAATAATTGGAAGGGTTAGAGATTTCCATAGAGGAAAGTTGTCTCTGTCCAACTTGACAGATATTGAGGATGGGAGGTCATTTTTCTGGTTTGCAGCGTTTGCCATAAGTGGTGTTTGGATCGGATCGAGAGCCTTCAGGGCTTAAGCGCTCTGATGCCAAGTTAGAAAGGTAAGGAAATTATATGATCAAAGGTTGTATTTCACATTAGCAATGTCTGTATAAATATACAATTGATGATCAATGCAGATCCTAGTATTTGGTAATTGCTATACATGTATGGAAAGAGAATAATGAGTAAATCAATTACAATTAAATGAGTATTATTCTTATGATATGACTTTGAATGCTAATAGCACAATCCTAGGGATCTTGTTCTCTGACAGATTCTATGTTTAAAATTTCAAAAATTTCATGTTTGTAGATTGTTTTTTTACAAAATTACCATTTTCATAACGTCCACTACTTAAGGTAGCGGATTAATTAGCAGACATTATAAAATTGAGAAATTTTCATGTTAGAGGGGTATTTTTACTCAAATTTCATATTTTTATAACGTCTGCTACTTAAGTAAGTACTAGACAGGTAAAAAACTTGAATTTCATGTAGGGTGATTTTCCTTAAAAATTACCCATTCTTTTGCTATCCAATACTTAAATAGCAGAAAGGTAAAATGAGAAATGCGTAGGGCGCGCGAGTAACTTGTAGGATGACAAAAATAATTTACAATTGTCAGATCTGACTAGAAATGGGGCTATAACTTGAGCCCACTACTTCTTTGTTTGGAATTTTATCTTCCTCCGGGACTCTTCTCCCCCCCCCCCCCCCCCCCCCCCCCGATATTTCGATTTTGTCCTTGGTTAAAAAGTTCGGAAAATGTTTTCCGAACTTTTTTTTGCCTAGAATATAAACTTCAGAACGTGTTTTTGTTGAATTTACATTAGGAAAACTTCGGAAAATGTATTCTGAATTTTTGATTCAAGGGTAAAATTGGAATATTTGGGGGGAGGGGAAGAGTCTGGGGGAGAAGAGAATTTTCCTCTTTGTTTGTTAGTGGGCTTAATCTATTTTTATAACTTGATGTTAAGTTCAAACTTCAAAGGCAGAAAAGTTTACTTCATACTCCCCACCTCCTAAATCATAAGAATTACCTAAAATATCCTTAAATAAATAAATTTTTCTTTTCCGAAAATCACATACCCCTAACATACTAAACACTAGAAATTTAACAAGATGCAACAGAAGTATTTGGCAAGAAAAATTGAGTTGTATCGACAAATTTTGTCTATCATTGAGTCAATTTTGTCAACAAAAAAAATCACTGTTTAATATGAAATTGTTGCAACTTTTCAAAAAAATGAAAATTCTAATATAAATATTCATACTGGAATTCTCATTTTTGAAAAGTTCAGATTACATTAAATTATATCATTTTCATATTCATTATTAGTATCAACGTGTGAGTGTTCGTATCATATTTGGTGCCATTATGTCTCTCCAATCTCCATGCTTCATAGGTTTTAAGAAACTTGTGGAGAGAAGTAAAAGTAGGTCTCAACTTGCATTTTGTTGAGTAGTCCAAACTTGCACATAAAAACGTTTCATTTGGTTCCTTTTCCAGCAAGCATGTGAAAAACTGAATATGATCCAAACTAAGATGCTTGCTGGCCCCTACCACCCAATTTCCATGTGGGAAACTTCTGTTGGTGGTAACACAACACTCACTCAGAGATTATTATTTATTTGAAAATGTATTATATTTTTTCACAGCACAATAACAATACTAAAAATAAATATCAGAAACAAACATCATAGATTTTATATAGTGGAAGGAAGATTATACTAAACTAGTTCATATGTTTCATAGAGACAGATATGTCTTAAGTGTTGTGACATTTTGATCACAAATTCATGATAAAAGAAATTTGAAATATTTATTGCTAATTAATCTGAGTGTCCATTATGATCTGAGAACATTACATGATGATATAGGTGTTGAAACTTTATATATAGTGCCACTGCAATACCGACACACATCATATATAACCGTGTGAACCTTATCTCAAACAAAAGTTATTTGTCTAAAACACTACGCAATATCTATACTTACAATACCTCCAACACCGTCCAAAATGGTCAATTTTGTCATGTGTTTGATCATTAACAAATACACAATTGCAAAATGAATGTAAACATCAAGTTTGAATATATACAGATATATAATACTGCTTCATTCATTCATTCATTCATTGTTTAATTCATTTTATGGTTCAAAAAATGAGTTCAAAGACATCTATGAATATGTTGTTGTTAATGTTGTTCATTTTCACGTTTGTGTTGCCTTGTTTGGTTAATAGTGAATGTGAGTTTAAGGCAATATTCAACTTTGGGGATTCAAATTCAGATACTGGTGGATTTTATGCAGCTTTTCCTGCTGAAACTGGTCCTTATGGAATGACTTATTTCAATAAGCCAGCTGGTCGTGCTTCAGATGGCAGACTAGTTATTGATTTTATTGGTAATTCAAAAATCTACATATACTATCCTAATGCTTTTCTTTTACCTCCATATGAATACTATGATTATTTTCTTTTACTTTTCATATGATACCACTCTTTATGATTTTGTGGATATCAAGTCATGATTCATGGAGGTTCTAGCTTCTGTTTTTTTTTTTCTTTTTCTTTCTCAGCTACAACAGAACCATAAGGTTCCTTAATTATTGTATAATGTACATTTTGATTGTAGTGAACAAGATATTTTCTAATAGACAAATTAGTATATTAATTGTTATGTTAGTATTTTCTCAAATAAGTTGAGCTACCAACCATTTTTTTAATTCAGAGACATAGATATATAATTTAACTTATTGATTTGTTTTGGTGAAAGTGAGATATCAATTGTGATTTTTAGGATAGTTTTCTACTTTTCTTACAAGACAAGATACCTAGCTGGAAATATTTGTATAGTTATGGATAGTCAATAATATAAACAGTCATAAATATGCATGACATATATTTTGTTGTTTCTGCTATATTGACTCAGAAGCCAATGGCATTTTCCTCCTCACCATTAATTTCAACTTCTATTTTTTGTGGTCCAAGAAAAGAAATATTAACTCCATAAACTATAGAATTGGTTGTATATCTTAGACTGTGCATTCATTCATTCATTCATTTTGTAGTTGTGTTATTTGATGTTCGAACAACTAAATTTAGATAACTTTTCCAACAAGTTTTCAAATAGGCGATTAACTAGTTCAGTAGATGGTTAATAGATGTAGCAGGTGTAAAAACTCACTAACCATTAACATAATTTCATCAACCATAGATTTGAATTTAATTTTATTTATTTGATTTGGCAGCTCAAGCTCTTGGAATTCCATTTTTGAGTCCATATCTGCAATCAATAGGATCTGATTATAAACATGGTGCCAACTATGCTACATTGGCATCCACTGTGCTTCTTCCTAATACTTCTTTGTTTGTCACTGGGATCAGTCCTTTCTCCCTTGCTATTCAGCTCAACCAAATGAAACAATTTGCAAAACAAGTCAAAGAACCTGATCAACAAGGTACAAAATGCACAAACTTCCTCCTACTCGCGCGATCTATTTTTAAAAAAATAAATTGGACAAAACTTAGGTACCGCACGCTATAGACATTGTTCCTACCAAAAAAGTAGTATAACTGTTTCCGACATTGTTCCTACTCGATCTAACTATATTAATGTATTGATTTCCTTTAATTGTTGCTCAGATAGCAAACTTCCTTCACCAGATATATTTGGAAAATCTCTTTATACATTCTATATTGGCCAAAATGATTTCACTTCCCAGTTAGCAAACATTGGCACAGGTGGAGTACAAGAGTTTCTCCCTCAAGTTGTTTCACAAATCGCTTCGACCATTAAGGTAAAGACTAACTTATGTCTTTAGTTAGCCACGTTCTGCAGTGACAAAAATTGATTTTGTAAGTTGAAAGAAAAAATTGTTATAAAGTTGGATTTTTTTTTTCTTATTGGAATTTATAGGAGCTGTATAATCTTGGTGGAAGAACATTTTTGGTGCTTAATCTTGCACCAGTAGGGTGTTACCCTTCATTCTTAGTAGAGCTTCCTCATAATAGTTCAGACCTTGATGAATTTGGATGCATGGTTTCTTACAACAATGCTGTAGTGGATTATAACAACATGTTGAGAGAGTCATTGAAACAAACCAGAGAAAGTCTCTCAGATGCTTCTGTCGTATATGTCGATACCTCTACTATTCTGTTGGAGCTTTTTCAGCATCCTACTTCTCATGGTACAAACACATCTCTTGCTTATAGCATCCTACATTTCATGATACATACCTCTACTGTTCTGTTTGTCCGTCAAGAGAACTGACGGTTGAACTAGCCAGTTCTCTTGACGGACCATTTTGTCCGGTTTTTAAAACATCGTAAGAAAGCACGTTTTTTGGTGATTTGAAACAGGTCTTGAATATGGTACAAAAGCATGTTGTGGATATGGAGGGGGTGAGTACAACTTTGATCCAAAAGTATACTGTGGAAATACAAAGGAGATAGATGGAAAAAAAGTGACAGCAACAGCATGTGATGAGCCATACAAGTATGTGAGTTGGGATGGGATACATGCTACAGAAGCTGCAAACAAGCTTATAACATATGCTATTCTTAATGGAACTTATTCTGACCCTCCTTTTCCATTTCAACAACATTGTGATATTCAACCTATAGGTTGATCCATTTTCTTCAAGAGTTCATGATTGTTTCTTATCTTAGTTAATTAATTAATTAATAATAATTGGTGGACGTGAAACAAGCTTGGAGATGTTACACAAATTTAATCAGAATGAGAAATTTCTAACCGTACAAAATTTCAAGTGCAGAATAAAAAATTGGCCAGAAAAAGTAAAAGAAATGTTGAGAGTGGGATTTGAACCCACGCCCTTTCGGACCAGAACCTTAATCTGGCGCCTTAGACCAACTCGGCCATCTCAACTTTGGTGTTAATAATTTAAACAAACATCTACTTATTCATTATTATTAGGCAATTCTTAAACAAATTCTCGAAATTTAATTTAAAATATAATTGAACATGTGTTAATAAATTATATACTTATTAATATCTTTTTTTTACAGTATGTTTATTACTAGTATCTAAATTATAGAAATGGTGACCAAGATGATATGATAACATATGGTGTATTTCCATCTTTAGCAAAAAAT
The DNA here is from genome assembly GCA_030408175.1 of Trifolium repens. Lineage (NCBI taxonomy): Eukaryota > Viridiplantae > Streptophyta > Magnoliopsida > Fabales > Fabaceae > Trifolium > Trifolium repens. Next base: position 57,643,872 of record CP125849.1, on the reverse strand, counting down.
TATTAATTTGTAAGTATTTCCATCTTTAACATATGGGGTTTATCCTGTCAAAAAATAAAATATGGTGTTTACATTGTGTAATGTTTTTTTCTTTTTGACAAAAAAATGATTATATATTGTGTAATGTTGGTAAATGCTAATAGTTTAATATAAAAAGTAATGGTAATGAAAAGTAAATTAAAAATATAAAATACAAATTATTACACTTGGGTTTGGAAATCTATCAAAATGGTTTTGTGGTGTAGTTGGTTATCACGTCAGTCTAACACACTGAAGGTCTCCGGTTCGAGTCCGGGCGAAGCCAAGATTTTCATTTTAATTTTTCTCTGTCAAAAACAATATGGATCTCACAGAAATTTTTACATGCTAGAACACCTATTGTATATCAATCAAACAAGTATTTGATTAAGGATATTCTTTTCTAGGAAATACATGTCAATATGGATCTTACAGAAAAGGTAAAAATATATGTCAACACTAAAAATATTTGATTAAGGATATTCTTTTCTAGGAAATATATGTCAACACTCAACAAGTAAAAATATGAATGGTGTCCATTCAGAATTCAAAATCATACACATATATATAAGATTTGCTGCATTATTTCAACAGTGAAATGGATTAATACAAGGTTGATACTGATAGAGATGGAGAAATTCTATTCTATATCAAGGGATACAAATGCCTCTCATATAACAAGACATAGAGCAAAACAAACAAATGATGAGCAAGGGAGATAAACTTGACTTGCTACTAATACATTTCTATTCAGTTCCGGCAATTTTCTTTTTCAGCGCATCAATATCCGTAGCTAGTTCCTTTCTGCTAGACTGTATAAGAAAACAATTTTATCATTTATACGAAATGTACTGTTTAAGAAATGTGCGATTAGCAAACAGAGCAGAACAATGAAAGAGGATATCCAATGCAAAAAAGTTCAAATAGACATTCTTATAGGCCTATTTAGATTGACGTATTTACTTACATTTGTAAGACTATTTGAGAGAACTTATGAAAAGAACTAATGACATGTCGATAAGTTGTTTTTAGCTTATTTTCATAAGCTCCCTAAGATAACTTGTGAAAACAGCTTACATGAAAATTGTTTGACTTTATTTTATCCGTTGTTATAAAAATAGCTTATATACAAGCACTTATATGAAAAGCTTGTATGTTGTAAGCGTTCAAGTAAGTTGTTTATCCAAACATAGCATAGCGTGACATTGAATTTTCATTATTAATCTCATCAATTTAGAATTTCTTCAATTTCTCATTTTCCATAAACACCAATACAATTGTGTAAATTTCTAAAGAAATAACATAAGTACATATCATAGTAATGAATGATGATGTATTCGTCTTACCTTAAACAGAAGGTATCGGTAGACAAACCAACCAGTGTACCCTAATCCAACCAATTCCAAAATCTTTGGAAGCTGAAAAACAAAGAAAATTGTTTCAAAAAAGTCTAACAAAGCAGAAAATTGAAGCATTGCATTGCATGCTCCCCAATGAAATGGCTTACCAAGGGGACTGAGTTGACGGCACCAACAAGAATTGAAGATAACCAAACAGCAACTAATGCACCACCACCATATATAAGCACCGTGGACTTGTTTTCAACACCGTCCCACTGATAATAACAAACAGAGGATATTATTTATATCTGGTTAGTAAAACTGTAAAAGACATGAATGCTGACAAAGAGATAATTAGCACCGTCACTTCATATTGAGGGTGTGTCCGATACTGACAGAACACCGATTATATGTGATTACAATTAAATATTTCCCTTTCTCAAATTACTACCGGTGATGTGTCAGTGGCAGTATCGCATCTGTTGGCCGTGTTTGTGTTGGTGCTTCAGATTTAGACTTGGAAGTGGAAGATTATAGATTTTACAAAAATAAATTCAAAATGAAGCAAATTTTTCAAATAAACCAATTTATAAGCTTCTTGCCTTCTCCTTCAAATCTGAAAACAACTCATTGGTATCAAGAGAAGTAGATGTGTCATCTGAAGAAGAAGCTCTAGTCTGAAGTAGAGAAAACTTTCGTGACTCTGAAAAGAAGGAAACAAAAAGAATCAGAAGAACAAGCAGCTTGAAGTGAACATTGAAAGTAGAACTTGAACTTGAATCTGGATAATCAATAAATAAACACGGACTTAGGGCCTGTTTGGTTTGGCTTATTTGAATTCTCTACTGTCATAAGTTTTGTGAGATTATTTAACAAAATTTATAAAAACAACTTATGACATTTTTCATAAACTTTTTTCAACTTATTTTTATAAGTTCTCCAAGATAGCTTATGCAAAAAGCTTATAGCATATACAAAAACAATAGAATTATATCAGATGCTATAAAGTAGCTTATGTAAGCTTATACATAAGCACTTGTGCTATAAGCTGCTTATACATAAGCACTTATTTTAATCGAAAAGGTCTCCTAAGCTAAAAGATAATCCAAACAAGACCCTACCGCCTTAATTACATTTACAATGAACATCTATGTTAGCATTATTAATTGAATTGAAGTGTGTACCTGAAATTGAGTGTTTAAGGAAAAGGGAAGAAGAAGGAGAAGTGGTGGAAAGACGAGGAGGAAGATATGGCAAAGCAGAGCAACGAGTAACGTTGGTGGTTGTGAGTAGCCGAGGGACTAACACTGTGCTTGTGCTTGCTGCCACCGCCATTGTCTCTGTCTCTCACACTTTTATGTTATCCTTTCCTTTCTTCTTCTGCTGAGAATTTGTTTTGAGGAAAATAAGGAAAATAGAGAGAGAATAGATTTGCTTGTTATCTTTCTGTAATGTGTTTTGGAACACTGGTTTTCAACGGTTGACACGTGGATAAAACTCACATTTTTATTGGCTCATTGTCTATCTTCAAAATCCATATTATATTATATTACAATTTTCATTTTTCAAATATCATTTTGCTTTTTGTTTAGGGGTCAGTCAATTTTGTTGTTATTCACTGTTTTTGAGTAACAAGGAAGTGGGCTTTTATTATTCCACAACAATCTTTCACAGATGGGCTTATGTACACAGTTCTTTTCTAGAACTTCTTTTGGCACCTCTTTAGTTTTCTCACGCACCTAAAAATATTTTCCCATAGATTTTCAAGAGTTTGACCCGCAAGTTTCACTTGTTTTTCAATTACTTCAGGTTTGCATTTAGTTGGCGAAGCCTCTATTTTTTTATCATACAGGCCTCAACCTGTCTACTCCTGCCTTTTTTGGCTAGTCGTGTTTTCAATTTGGCCACAAAATTGTCGATTACCATATCATTTCCAATCATGATGACTAAAGAATACCGGTAGAAATGATATGATTAGCCGACATCAGACTATGCGGTTATTTACACGCGAACTATACTAACTAAAAAAGAAAGAAAGAAAAAAGACAGAAGCAGAGAAGTGGGAGAGGCGCAAGAGAAGTGAAGTGAAAAGGTCTATATATAAAAGAAATTGTTGCCTCCCCAATCGAAATTGGCTACTTGGCAGATTTTTGACATATGCAAAATATCTGACCACCGGTCGATCTGCTACACTAGCATCCATTTATTAGCAACTAATTAGAAGATACCGTAGATCATTCTAATTTTTTGGTTTTCACCACCAATACCCGGCCTACTGAACCGCCAAATCTGGTTCGAATGTCATTTCTGACATCATGTGGTTACAGTCCTCTCCCGATTACACTTGCGGGAATTAAACTATGATCCTCCTTACCAAGTTTAACATTAATCACTATTGGACCAAATAACGATTCATCAGATCATTTTATTATTTTAACGAATAATTACACACCAAAGCAAATGCATTAACTTCTCATGCACGCGCATATCTAACAACTTCTAAAACAAAGCTATTTTTTGTTGTCAAAAAATATGTCAAATTAACATAAACTCGCAGCTTGTATATGATCGATCCCTAACTACTTTACTTACATCTTGTATGATCCCTAACTACTTTACTAAACAAGTAGTATAGTGCTTAAAAAAGAAATGAAAGAAACGTTTCTCAACCCATTAAATAATTTAAAGGAAAAAACATCATGGATCATGACACTAAAAAATAACAGCAAAACCACAAAATGACAAAGTGAGTGATCATCAAGCCATATTCATGTTCATACAATTTTCCATACCCGGAATGGTAAAGCCTGCCCAACCCAACTTACATCTACCGTTCTTGGCTCTAACAGATCATATAATAAATAATTAATCTTTTTTAGAATTATAACAACATAGATAAATGGACATCAAACCGATGTTCATGGTTAGCCTAGAAACAATATAAGTTTTTTTTTTTGAATGAACTATATGAGTCTTTTAAACATGTGGTCTGAGATTAAATTTATAAAATATGTGGAAGGAAATTTCATTTACATGCTACAACTTTTAATATTTTTTCATTATTAGAAGTCGAATTTGACATCTTAAAATTTATAATATTCACACTTTATAATAGACTATTATAGTACTTTTAAATATATTTTAAATAATCTAAAAATTATTTTTTAAAATTATACGAGGAAGAAAACAAATGTCAACTATATATTTCGACATATTAAAATACGTTTTGTTTAGAAATAAAATACAATTTATATTGTCCGCAAATTATAATTGCCAAAATTGTTAGGCCGTCTTTCTAAAAAAATAAATACAATTTACATTCTTTCATTTTTTTATAAGATCATAATTTTTTTGTTTAAGTGTAAAGGATATCCCTGTGTGCATTTATCGTATATTAATTAAAAGTTAATCTCTCAAGTGACAATTTTTTTAAATTGTTTTAATGCTACCGCATACTTAAATAAGAAATGAAATCCAAAATCTTAATATATCAAAATCAAAATCAAAAGAGATTTGCATTATTTTATCTAAACATACAATTTCTTGATGAACAATTTTATTTATTTTTTTAATATAAAAGGAGAAACACTTGTGTTGTGTTTATTGCATTGCATTTGTCCTCTTCTCGGATATCTATCTATCCTATAGGGTTCGACTGTCTTTTCACAGCCTCTCTCTTTCTCTTCTTGCAGTCGTCGTCGTCGTCGTCGTCAATTTGCATACTTTTCCGATGAAGGGTCTTAACAACGCCGCCGATCTATTTGATCCTCTACTCGTCATGGAATCAGATACCGTCTCTTCTTCTTCTCCCGATGCCAATGATTTTGGTTTTGCTTTCAACGATAGTAATTTCTCCGATAGAATCCTTCAAATTGAAGTCATGAACGATCCAATCGAAGCTTCTTCTAATGCCGACGGTTGCTCCACAGTTGCAGATTGGGCTAACGACCGCAAGAGGAGAAGAGAGGACATCAACAAAGACAATGGTATCATAATTATTTCTTTTTTCAAAACTCACAAATTTATCATGTATCTTGATTCGTGCTTATGAAATTATTCTTGTTTAATCGTTTAATTGTGTATGTTCATTTCATTTCTAGTGTTGGTAGTAGGGTATAGGTCAAATGAACATATTAGGGTTCGCACGAACTGATAAGAACATGTTTCTATGTTAAATGCAATGCAATCAAACTTATATATGTTTCTATGGATTACTTAGGCGCCCGTTTTTTCAACGGATACCATGCCGAACTAACGGTATATTATGGAGTAGTTGTAAAAATGGTATGTTGATTAGTTGTCAAATATTCATTTTGTTGTTTGCGACTAATTGACGAACCGGACCTTCCGGTTAATTGATTATGTGTCAAGTATTCATTGGTTGTTCGCAGCGAATCCTTTACATTTATTGTTAAAATCTGCCTCCAATCAATGATTGACAGATCATTGCAGTTTTCTCTATTTAAGAGGAGAACCGCAGAGTAACACACAAATCTTATTTTGGATTAATAATAACACAAATATTTTTCTCAATTATTAAACCCCTTGTTTACTTTGGTGGTTGCTGGGGCCGTGGAACCCAGCGGCGCTTTCAAATCTGAAAGTAAGTTGAACAATAGTCATGTGTTATTACTTATTTGATCCTGCAATGGCTAAACGATCGGAGATGTTGCTATATGATTAGAAGGTTGCGAGTTCAAGTTGTGGAATCAGCCTGCTGCAAATGTTTTACAGATGCAGAGCTGTCTACAATGGACTCGCAATGGTTCCGATCCTTTTCTGAACCCTGCTATGGCGGGAGTTTTATAGCGCACCAGGTTGTCCCTATAGTTATGTCTATTTGATTCATTTTTGGGCAATCTATTCATGGATTTTAGAAATTTTACCGTGTCACTCTGAATATCAGATTATATTTTTTATACCCTCTTGTTTTTGGTTGCAGATTTATTGCCCAACCAGCCTGATTTGATCGACTTCGCACCGCGTGAGCCTCAGGATGAAGAGGCAGATGCAATGCTTGAAGAGTCCCCCTCAGGTACTTGGATAACTTAAAAATCTCAAACCTAGTTTCTCGGCTATATGATTTTTTATTTATTTTAAGTTACCATGGTTCAAGTCATGGAGGCAACATCTTGCAAATGCAAAGCAAGGTTGCCTACAGTAGACTCGCAGTTGGCTTGACCCTTACTTGAGTCCATCCATTATGGGAGTTTAATAGCATCAAGTTGCTCTATACTGGACCATGTGTATCAGAATCTTAAAATTTATGCTACTGATTGTGCAGTTTGATAATCTTACCGATAATCACTGAATTTGCACAATCTGGCAAAAATTGTGAATCATGTCTGTACAATGATTCCGTTGCTTCTGAGACAATCTGGATTGCCAATTTGGGTTGTCTACGAGCCTACAAGATCGTAAACTGAAAAACACTTTTCTTTTGTTTGCAAGACAAATGCACTGTTTCAATAAATGTGAAGTTTTCAGTTCTGTTCAATGATTTGAGTTGGGTTATTATTAATATAGGTGATGAGGCCTCTACTGCTGATGATGCCAATCTTCAAATGGACTGTTCTGCAGTTGTTAAAGTGAAAACACTGCACATCAGCTCCCCCATCCTGGCTGCGAAGAGTCCATTCTTCTACAAGGTAGATGTCTCTTGCTTATTGGCTAGATTGTAATACTTTTGAAAATTTCATGTTTGCTCAGTGTGTATATTTTGCAGCTATTCTCAAATGGGATGAGGGAGTCGGAGCAGAGGCATGTCACCCTGAGAATTGCTGCATCGGGTATAAACATATATAAAAAGCTTTTTGGATTATTTGCTTAATCATATGTATTTTCTCCAATAGTTTGCTTACAAATGCTGATTTATTTTGCATGTTACAGAAGAAGCTCCTCTCATGGAGCTTTTGAATTTTATGTATAGCAATTCTCTGAGTGTGGCCTCACCACCTGCATTGTTGGACGTGCTGATGGCCGCTGACAAATTTGAAGTTGCATCCTGCATGAGGTACTGCAGCCGAGTTTTGCGGAACATACCCATGACACCGGAGTCTGCATTGCTCTACCTCGAGCTTCCTTCCGGTGTCTTGATGGCTGACGCTGTTCAGCCATTGACTGATGCAGCCAAGCAATATCTTGCTTCCCGTTACAAAGATGTAACGAAGTAAGTTTTTTTCCACTTAATTTAAATAATTGATATGATCTTGGTTATAACCCTCCTGAAAGCAGGATTTTTAAAATAATTATCCCATGACCTGAGAAAAAGCTTAGTACTAATTAACAAGAAATATTTGTATTGTATGGAAGGCCTTCTTTTAGTTAAATCTCAAATGTAGTTTTGTCTCTTGAATGCTAATAAGTTTCATTAATGACCAGGCATCAGGAAGAGCTCATGGGATTGCCACTCGTTGGAGTTGAGGCAATACTGTCCAGTGATGAACTGCAGGTGGCATCAGAAGATGCAGTGTATGACTTCGTGCTGAAGTGGGCACGGACCCAGTACCCAAAGCTGGAAGAGAGGAGGGAAGTTCTCGGATTAAAGCTTGCCCGCTTCATCCGCTTTCCATACATGACCTGCCGCAAGCTGAAGAAGGTCCTGACTTGCAACGACTTCGACCATGAAGTTGCTTCAAAGCTAGTAACCGAAGCCCTTTTCTTCAAGGCTGAAGCACCTCACCGGCAACGGATACTGGCTGCTGAATCTGCTTCGTCGAGTCGTCTCTTTGTGGAGAGGTCATACAAGTACCGCCCTGTTAAGGTAGTGGAATTTGAACTTCCACGCCAACAGTGTGTGGTCTACTTAGACCTGAAGCGGGAGGAGTGCGCCAACTTGTTCCCATCTGGCCGGGTATACTCCCAGGCATTCCACTTAGGTGGTCAAGGGTTCTTCTTGTCGGCGCACTGCAACATGGACCAGCAGAGCTCATTTCATTGCTTTGGGCTGTTCTTAGGAATGCAGGAGAAGGGCTCTGTCAGCTTTGCGGTTGACTATGAATTTGCTGCTCGGTCGAGACCAACTGAAGAATATGTCAGCAAATATAAAGGCAACTATACATTCACAGGGGGAAAGGCTGTGGGGTATAGAAACTTGTTTGCTACACCGTGGACATCATTCATGGCGGATGACAGCCTTTATTTTATTAACGGTGTTCTCCATCTTAGAGCGGAGCTAACCATCAGAAACCGACTTGATGTACAAGTTTAAACTTTGTCTTGTAGTTAGTTGGTAGCTCTGACTTTTTTGTAGCACAGATTCTCTTTTCATGTTAACCCACTGTAATTATATTGTTGTAATATATGCTGGCAAATCTTGGTGGTTATTGCTGTAGATCAAATTAATGGTCAGGATCACTCCAGCTTTGGCACTGCAAAACAAACTTGAGCTTGTGTGTCTTTTGGGTTGAATGTATTAGATTATAGTCAAATTGTTTGGTTGAAATTGAGTTTGAAATGGAAGACATGTTATTTCTATGTTTTTGAGAGTCTATGTTATTAACAGTTATGTTGCTTTAATGTTTGCCATACCAGTGATAAGAATAATTCATGAAAGAGCTCAAGTTAGTTTGAAAAATACTGAATCACGTAATTTTTAAGGAGCTCCTTGACATATTGTAACCTGCTCAACCTTATTCCATTTGTAAATAATGTTGGATAATTATTGTAGTGAAGGTTTATAAAAAATAGCACTTGTATAAAATTACGCTGTGACAGTGTTACAATTGAGAGGTGAGATGCAAATTACATGTGAATATATACACAACCAATCCTAAATGAGAAAATGAAAAGGAACTCAGTTGCTCAAGCATGTAATTGAAAATCCATGGCAATAATTTAAGACAAAGGAAGGAACTCGGTGATTATATTCTTTTAATATTTTTTTTATCATCCTTAATTTTCTGTTCAATTCATATAAAATTTCTCAATTCTAATTGTTTTGAATGTGAAATAATTTTAATTTTTCTCATTTTTTTTCTTCTTTCATTTTCAGCAGTAATTTATCAATAGGATTAAATATTCTAGATGTATAATCAAATGGTTTCGTGGTGTAGTTGGTTATCACGTCAGTCTAACACACTGAAGGTCTCCGGTTCGAGTCCGGGCGAAGCCATCTTTTTTTTTTTGTGAAAATAATAATAATATAACATTCTTAATCTAAAATAAAGTCAAAATTTTAAAAACATGCATTATTCAGAATAAATCGTTTAATAAAGTCTGTCTATGAATATTTTATGTATTGTGTTTCAAAATTATTGGATTAGCATATTTTGTGTTTCATATAGAAATTGTATTTAGATATGTGCTTGGTGAATAACATGTTTCATGGTTGGTCCCTTAGCAGATATTAAACATAACTATGATATTCATCCATACATATAACCATGTAAAATTACAATAAGAATCTCGTCTACAAAAATTTAATTCTAAAATTAGTGATATAAATATGTTGTAGTCCCTCTGAGTGTGATACAATTACAACCATTAATATTCCAAATGTTCTCACATCATAAACTTGTTTTCCTTGATCAAAAAGAGCTTTTACTAGTCTTAGAGCAAGATTTATGTCCCTCTAACCTTGCTTCAAGCAGTTTTGCCATGAATGAATTGTCTTTTACTCCCTTAGGTAATTTGTAACAAGACTTGTTAAAATCTGGTACAATCAATGCAGTTTTCCACTGTTTAATAGGACTAGCATTAACTTTAACTGCAAAATGAACACAAGAATCTTCCCTGCAAATAGTCTCAGGATATACCTTATCACCTTCTGATGACATAGAATTGTTTCCAACTAGGCTGTGGCCTGAAGTAATTCTCTTGGTTCTGCCTCTATCATGTTCTGGTGGACCTTGTATTGTCTCAGACAAAGTTGATACCATAGGACTAGGAGCATTTAATAGATTTGTCTTGTATCTTCCAATGTCACTTGATTTCCCCTCAACAAAACACTTGGTATGTCCTTTGTCAGAAGAAGTCCTTTTCTGTTCATAAATGTCGGTACTAATAGAATCTTCCTCCGCAAAATTATGAGGTGAATGTTTTGTCTCCTTTAGTTGAAAGTAATCCAATGAAGGTAGTCGAGGGCGAATTTCCTTATGCTCTTTGATGTACGAGTTATTATTTCTCTTCAAGTCAATAGATCGTTTTGCGCGAAGAACTGTTTCAATATCAACACGTAACTTATCAACAGTTGAATGTGTATGTGGGAGATCACTACCACAACCATCTTGAACTAGTTTCATTTGCGTGCGCTCATCAAGCCAGGCTTCTGAAATATGAAGTATTAGCCGATCAAGGCTTTCGCCTTTAACATGACCGTTATTAACTTTGTGTCTAATAGAACGTAGTTCATGTTCATAATCTCTCACTCCTTCGGCAAAATCATCACACAAATTCTCCAAAAGGATCCTTGCTTTTTTCTCTCTTTCCAGATCTCTCAGAGTACCACGGAACAAAAACTTCACTTCAGAAAGCTCACTAGCCAGCTTCTGGTACAGGCTTTCCGAATGCTTTCTTAACCTCCTTTCAACATCAATCTCTTCCTTGACTGATTGAACTACGGCTTTGATCTTTTCATGTTCTTTGTTCTTGTTAACAAGTTTGTCTTCTGTTATTTGCTTCATTAAGTTCTCTATTTCCTGCTTATTCTCATTCTTTTCTTGTAGTAACTCTTTTACCTGTGTTTGAGAAAGATCTAGTTCTAATATCAGAGCTTTCACTATTGCCATATTCGACGGATCCTGTTCTTCAAGACGCCAGATGCGGTCGAGAACCTTGACTAACTCTCTGGATGATTTTTGTGTAACCTGTTTTAAACAAATAACATAGTCAACTTATTATACCGGATAAAAGGGTAAAAGTATCATTTTAAAAACCTTATGGTCTATACATAATTTTAAAAATATTCATTAAAAACGTCTCAGAAGGATCATCGACGATAAATCCATCATGGTTTACAAAATAAGGTGCAGATCCTTGTTCAAATTCCTATTTACATATTCATTCATATCTTAAAATTCATAAAATTTGTTGGGATTCAAATGGAATCTTTCCATGTAGTCACTTACTTCCATCAAGTGACGACAACTACTAGGGGACACAGACTGTCGAGAAGAATCATTTCTGTCAATTGATCTACGGTGCTGAACAGCTGATGCTTGAACATCTCTTCTCGAGTCCCTAGCAGATGCCGGCTGTATTGAGTTACAAAGTAAGAATCAGAAATCAAAACATATAAAAATGTCATCAAACATTAGTATCTAAAAATACTTTAAACATAAGAAGAAAAAGTTTCAACTAAAGTTCCTCTAAAATAAAATGCTAATTGTTAACAACACATGGTAGCTCAGTCGTAAGAGTTTAGCCTTGTAACCTCAAGGTACCGACAGAGTTCAAATCACCTCAGAGACAGTCGTAAAATGACTATTAGTGTTACTAATTAATAAAATTGCTAACAACAGGTAGACTGAAACTATGAAATTATAATTTTATTCATATAAATTTATATCACCCTCTTAATTGATATATATATACACAAAGTTATAAACTAAACCAAACAAAGTCCCTAACTTTTAAAGCTGAAAACTGAACTTTCCAGTTATAGGCATAAGAAAACAGTATACACCAAAATGGAAAGTACATGAATAAATTTTACCAAAACTTTCATTGCCATGTAATATGCATGAAATGGAACACAAACACAGTGCAACATATTTTTGACTAAATATTGAAGAAGCAAATTATACATGAAAAACCAAAAATTGAAAATGGGTTTCAAGGCATTAGAATTATTCAAGGATGCAAAACAACAAAAGCACCTGGTGAGAATGAAATTCCCAGAGTTTAGCACAAAGTTTTCTTGCAGAGAGTGTTTTTGAGGAGGGAAAGTTGAGAAATTCTTGCTGAACAGTGTTAACATTGTGTTGAGAATCAATAAGTCTCCAAGTGGGTGGTGGGGTTGAAGACCTTCCTCTTTCTCTTCCTCTTGTCTTCCCCACAAGTTTCAACTTTTCCACCATTATCAATTCTTCTTCATCTTCTCTTTTCTCCAAAGCTTTTTCTCTTCTTTCCATCTTTTCCTAATCAAGCTTGAAATTTTAATTTTTTATAATGTACTCAATCTTGTTCCTTTTTAACAAACACTGAGTGACATTGTTGAACATATACATTCATTCATCATGACATTGTTTCAAACATGACAGTGTTGTGTCACCATTCCAAGAACAAAGAAAACTCTGAGTGAAGAAACATGAACATTGAACAACATGTTAAGTAAACTTGAGTGAGTGAATGAGCAGTGAGTTGCAAAGTCAGCTTTCTTCTCACACTGCCACGTCGACACGTTCTTCAATGTGGGGTCCACTGTCCTTCCCAAACACCTTAATTTTCATGTCCTTTTTTTGTCTTGTTTCTTCCCTAAATAATTGTTTCTTTTCTCACTTTTATTTTTTTTGCTTGTAACCAATAATTATCATATAGCACCGGACACGACACGAAATAGTAATTTAAAAAATGTTACAATTCAATATAATAAAATTTTATATGTTGTATTATATATATATATATATATATATATATATATATATGGAAAAATCAAATTATACCGATGTAATATTTGCATAATGAAAAATGTTATCATTCTCATTCATTATTGTATTTGGTCTTTAATTAATCTATAACGTATAATTTTGCTTATAAGGTATCACGAAGGAAATATGTGTGAATTTGTCAAATAGATCGGTTATTTTAAAATAGAGGTGAATTGTAGTATGCCTTTTTTTTATTAACTTTTTAGTTCCCGAGAGAATAAGGTCCTGAATCTATAATTCGACCGTGAGATAAATAAAGTCCGACCAATAATTGCTCGTATCAGGAAACGTACTCACGTTCTTCAGAACGATTCATACATACTAGGGAGCGCTCATTAACCACTTAAATTCAATGTCTTAGTTAATTACATGCATATTACTCCCTTCGATCTGAATAACCTTTTAGGTTAATTGAATGACTAATGTATGTCATTTATAATATAGACCAAATATATTAGTTGTTCAATAAACCTAAAATATATTTCGTTTCTTATATTTAGGATCGAAGATAGCAACAACATTTTTTCTATTCTTTTTTATTTGTTAAAATTGATGTGGATTTGATACAAAAAAAAAATATTGATGTGGATTTGTCTAAAAAAAAGAATGATTTAAATTTCACAATTTTATATGGAACCATACCAAAAATAGTTGCAACTTATATGGAATTACATTCAATAAAAGTGAGATTCCATTCCATTAATTCAATAAAGGAAAATGCTATTTAGCAAAAAAAAAAATATGCAAGAAAGAGAAGAATCTTAGGCGGCAATATTTAATTGGTCAAATTATAATCTCTCTCTCATGTATGGTTAGCCAAATTTTAATTGGTCAAATTTCCTAATTTTATGGATTCTTCTCTTTCTTGCATCAATATTTCTTGCTAAATAACATTGCTCTTCAATAAATCATGGTTGGTTATATAATGCAATTAACTGACCAGCACAACCTAGAAAATATTCTCTCCGATCATGCAAATTTAATTTTTTGGTATATTAAAAAATTAATGTATCTGATTTATATTATAGACCAGCTATGTTATTTGTCTTTTTTTTTTTGTCAAAAAAAGCTATGTTATTTTTTTATGATTAAAAAAATTAAATTTATTTATAATAATAACCAAAAGAAGTATAGGATGGATCATTACAAAGTTTCAAATTCAAACTAGTAAAAATATTCATCTTACCTTGGGGATTTTACTAGCACTTTTCTTCGAGACGAATAATGGTGTTTGTAAAATAATCAACATACATTGATAATATATTATAAATGGGTTATCAAACAACACATACATCCAACAAGAGAACGCAACTATTGGATGAAGTGTTTGAGCTTCATCATATTGGCTTTGAAAGACACAAAAAAGGCTTGGCCAGTCATGCTTTTTTTGGTGGAAAGAATAGAAAAAAATTGGGTAAAATAAAAGCCTAAAGTTTAGAGGTCAAGATTTCAATTTGTCATTTTGATTTCTTACATATGCTAGGGTAACCTAAGCTAGCGGTGTTCACGTATCATAAACTGCACTGAACTGAACCATATAAATGGTTCAGTTTAGTAACTCAAACCACTTTTTATAAAAACTGGTTTATTTCTCAAACCAGTTTTAGTTCAGTTCAGAACCAGTTTAGAACCAGTTTACATCTTTAAACCAGTTTAGTTTCAGTTAACTGGTTTAAAACCGGTTTATTTTTTGAAAAACTGGTTTTATACCAATTTTCTGTATTTTTTAAAAAAAAAACTAATTTCCGATAAAAATAATTTCGGAGTTTTTTCCGGAAAACAGTTTAAGTCTATTTTTCGGGAAAAAAGTTTCAATATTTTTTTTCGGAAAAAAAGTTTCCGACTTTTTCAAGAAAAAAGTTCCCGATTTTTTTCGTAAAAAAAGTTTCCGATTTTTTCAGGAAAAAAAGTTCCTGATTGTTTTCGGGAAAAAAGTTCTCGATTTTTTTTCGGAAAAAAAGTTCCCGATTTTTTCGGAAAAAAAATTCCAATTTTTTTCAGGAAAAAAAGTTACCGATTTTTTCGGAAAAAATGTTCCCGATTTTTTCGGGAAAAAAGTTCCCGATTTTTTTGGAAAAAAAGTCCCCGATTTTTTCCGGAAAAAAAGTTCCCGATTTTTTCGGAAAAAAAATTCCCGATTTTTTCGGAAAAAAAGTTCCCGGTTTTTTCGGAAAAAAAGTTCCCGGTTTTTTTCGGAAAAAAAGTTCCGATTTTTTTTCGGTAAAAAAAGTTCCCGATTTTTTCGGAAAAAAAAGTTCTCGATTTTTTCGGAAAAAAAGTTCCCGGTTTTTTTTGGAAAAAAGTTCCCGATTTTCTCGGGAGAATTTTTTCCGGTCTTTTTTCCGCTTATTTTTTTAAGAAAAAAATTCCCATTTCTTTTGGGAATTATTAATTTTTTTTTTAAAATAAAATAAAATACAGTTCATAAATTTAAACTGGTTTTGAACCGGTTATAAACTGAATTGTAACTGTTTTTAAAAAGTGGTTCAGTTCAAAACTGTATTAAATGGTTCAGTTTAAAATATGGTTCAGTGCAGTTCGAACTATAGTTTAGTTCAGTTAACTGGATTTTTGAACACCCCTAACCTAAGCAGCTAAGCTCTGCCTATACATGCTATAACTATGTGATCACAGAGGCATTGTGTTTGTTGAAGAATATATTATGCTTGTAATTGCGACCAATATAGTATCACACATGCAATAGTGAAGTGGAGAATCCTATTTTCAATTCATAGTCCCTCCAATAATGTCTAATATAACTATCAATTGAGCTATACTTACGAAACGTAAAAATCATTCCTTTTAGTTACATTAATCTCTACTGTTGTGCGCGAAAAATATCTTACTTGTACTAAAGGAATGTTGAAAGGGAGTTAATTAAAAATTAAGCATGCGGTTTATTGAATTATATTATGGGATGTTAAAAATTGCAGTGAGCACAAGTGGACGAAATAAATATTTTGTGGCATGTTGCCTACTAAGTGCGTCGATTTTGGGCTCAAGGGTCCACAATTTGAGTCCATTATGATCACCAAGTATCCAATTTGTGGTCCATCTTCCCTCTCATCACATTCACATGTCATGCCTTGGAATTTATTCTTGGATTATTATCTTAAAGGAGGCATAAGATTGCCTAAAAATATTCAGATTTTGGTGTCACTTTCACAGTAATGTATTTCTTTTTGCCAGAGCTTCTCAAGCATCCCTTGACTTTCTAATTTTTAATTTTTACCTTATTCATTCATATGAGAGACTTCGCCCCAACATAATAGTAATTTAGTAAAGGGTCATGTTAGCCCTAAGGATGATAAGGTATCTAAAATTAAAATTGTGAAAATTTGGCACATTTTTACATTTTTCTTAATCTATGTGAAATTGTCAAATAGGTTACTCATTAGACCAAGTGCAATGAAGGTGTTTAATGGCTGTTGACTGACTGTTGAATGAAAATGGACCATTGGAGTAACATGTTGAATTTAAAGAGAAGATGAATCCAGTTAACATGTTTAATTGCTGCGCAGGGGGACAGGTGGCAGCTTCTGATTGGCTCACGAGATTTTTACCTCATCTTATCTTTAAACTCAATTATTTCAATGCAAATTATTTTTATTTTTATTTTATTTTTTCACCAAAATTCGTAATTTTTTTTCTCTATAAATAGAGACTTGGTTCATTTGATTTGGACACAAAAAAAAACCAAGTTTTTCACTATCTTAATCTTGTTTATCACGAATTGCAAGCAGATCTAGTGAAACACATACGGACAAAGTTTGGAATGTTTCCGAATTGAAGATGATTTGTTTCGTATTAATTATGTTTGTGTGTTGTTTTGCATTTTAAGTTAATTTGCATCGTATTAATTATGTTACTTGTGTGTTGTATTGTATTTTAAGTTAATTTGTATCGTTTTAATTACGTTATTTGTGTGATGTATTGCATTTTAAATTAAGAATATTTTAAAAAAATTTGTTAAGTGTTTATTATTTTAATTTAATTTTAATCGATAATTATAATTTTATTTAATCATAAAAAACAAAAATTTAAATTTAAATTTAAAAAAGAATATGAAATAAAAGGTGGTGGGGTAGAAAAAGTGGTGGGGTAGGGTGTTGAATGAAAAAACTATTGGAGAGGGTAAAAATTGAATGGGGTGTTGAATTATTAGGTGGAAGAGAGAGAAGATGATGTGAAGTGTAAAAAATGGAAAAATAGGGTGTTGAATGTTTTTTGCCATTGTACATGGTCTTATAATTGAATGATTTTTGAAAAAGTAGAACCAAGTATTCCTTTCCCATACTTCAATATTAGGGTTCTTGCATTATTGAAGATGTTGTGGCAAATACCATGAAGCATCTTTGATTTTTTGCTTGTATTTTCAATTTTTATTAATAATTACTCTAATAAAATATTGCACCATTTTAAAAAATAATTTATTAGAGTAATTATTAAATAAAAATTGAGTAAGGTAAAAATGACATGAAAAGCAGTAAAAATTAAAAATATTGCACCATTTTATAGGGAAATAATCATAAAAGCGCGCAGTAAAAATGTTAATTTGTTCATTTTCATATATTCTATTTTTTCGGACCTCTCTCTAGACTTTGCTCTCCCTTCTCTCTAACTTAAACACAGTAACCAACCACCAACACTTTTTCTTTTCCCTCTCCGATCCAAACTCTCAAGGCAAGATGTAGCTCTGATTCTCGGTGGTGCGATGGGTGACTTCCGTCCTCCGCACCTCCTTTCACTCCATCCTTTCCGAGGGCCGTTTCTGCTGCTTCCACCTCCGCCGTTCGCCGTCGTCTTTTCGCCGGTGCTCTGGGTTACGGTGTTCGTCGTGGTTCTGTTCTGGCGAGGTTGGTTTTACTTTTCTCGTCATGTTTCTGTTCTGGTCCTGTTTTTGTTCGATTTGTTCGTTTTCCCACATAGTCGTTTTCGTTCTTCGTTGTTTGTTTGTGTTTCTGTTTGTTGTGGTTCTGGTTTTCGTCCTCTGTTTTGTTTTTTCTGCAGGTCTGGATTTGGTTGTTTGTGCTTGTTCGGGGTTGGTTTCCGTTCAAGTCGCCATTTTAAATCTGTCTCTTTTCGTGGATTTCTGTTGTTTCAGTCACCACCGCCTCCCTTGCGGGGGTGGTCGGTGGCTTTTTTCTGTTCTTATTTATGGTTTGTTGCTTTTATTTAGTTATGATCAGAGATTGGGTGGTTTCTTTTGGTTTCATTAACCCGCTAGGGTTTGGTTCTAATTACCCCTAGGGGTTGTTTACTAACGTGTTCGGCTCATCCCTCGATCTGAGTTCGATTACGTCTGCTCTTGTTTTAACGTGATGGACTCATCCCTCGATCTGGGTTCAGTTACGTATGTTCTTGGTTCCGGTTTGTGTTGGTTATCCTGTGCCCTTTGTTTCTCTGTTTTTTCCAGGTCTGTTGAGGTCTGCAGGTCTCAGGGGTTAGGTTTTCCTCCACTGTTTGCTCGAAAGAGCTTTTACGCCTGCTGCTTGTTCAGGGGGTTGTTGGCACGTGGGTCTGGTTCCGTGTTGGCGGTTGATCCATTCACTAAGCTTTGAACTCTGGTTGATCTTGCTGGTGCTCTCACTTTTCATATTTTTTTTGTAACTTGGTTTCGCGCCCGTACGCGGGTTCGCTGAGTTGCGCCTGTGTTGAGTGTTTGTATCGTTAGATTAATTAGGGCTGTTGTACCTGGTTTTGTTTTATCACGATGTATTCCTTTTGGTTTTAGCCGGGTCAGGTTTTAATGTCCCCCCGGTCTCTGTATCTTTTACTTTTATTTTATATATATTTGTTCCTTTTGCCAAAAAAAAAAAAAAATATATATATTCTATTTTTTCATCAAGAAAAAAATATATAAAAAATAATTATAAGGGTATCCAAATTACAAAATGGCTATGGTCAATAGAGGCTGATAAAAAGTTTGTGATTGCTAATAATAAAATATATAGGAGTTTTTATAAATGAATACAGTAATTAACAATGCCATGGACAATTTAAAAGAGGTCTTTACGAATGAGAAAAACATTTTTTAAAGTATTATTTGTAGGAATTGAGGGAGTATGAAGCAAAAAATTGTTGGTTCCCCTGGATTCTTTCTATTGGATCATTGGATGCATGTCTCTGTTTCTCACACTAAATGAGTACATGATAAATATTTGTCAAAACTTTTTAATTTGAAGGAAAAATAAAACTAATCATAATAAAACCACCATAAAGAAAAAATCACTACGTATTATCATGGAAAATTATATCCTTCTAAAGTTTTTATGTATGTATTTATTGAATTAAAAAGCAAGAGGTAAAAACTTGACTGATACAACAACAAAAAGGAAGGTTAGGGACTGATTAGAAAATATCATAATCATAATAGTCCCAAAGGATGGGAAAATTGAACACCGAACAAACAAAAACAAAATGTTGGTAAATTGACTCTGATCTCAGTTTCCGAATTTGCCAGAAGAAAATCTCCACCGTCCATCAATCTCTGATATCACTATTTAAACTACCACTAATCGTAGAGTATTTTTTTTTTCCCTTCTTTTTCATTGTTACCTGCTGATGTTGGAATTGGAAGGAGCGAGAGAGTTAACATTTCTCTGTGCAACCAAACAGCATAAGAATCCTGAACCCGCTAACCCTTTTTTACCCGTTACCGTTAATTCTCTCACTCCATTCCAATCCTTTAACGCCGTCGTTTTTGGTGACGATGAAGACGACGTCGTTGTTGATTCTTCTTCATCAACTGATTCCGTACAAGAATTATCGTTATCACAAGATTCACTCGAAACTTCTTCTCCGGTAACCACCTCCTTCAATTTCGGTTCTAACAACTTTCTCCGGCGATGTTTTATCTTCCCTCCCATTAGATCACGGTAACCTATCGCTGAGATTTTCTCCAGTGCCGGAAAACTTGAACCTTCTACCACCATTGCTCCGATGTTCATTACGCCGTAGAAACTCCCCGACGGACGACGAATTTGAACTGCGCTGAAGCAAGGAGTTCTGTTGCCGTTACCGTTTCCGTTGACGGAGTCGGAGGAGAGAATGTTGCTGATGAGGAATCTGACAGTGCCGACTATATGATCACGGAAAGTACCAACGGCGTAGATTGCGACACAGATACCTGACGTTTCGCTGGCGAGAAACTCCGGCGTGACTTTGAAGAGGAATTTATCGTTCCATGTAGGGTTCTGGCCTCCGATTTTGTCGACTCGTGTTCTGAGCTTGGTGGAAGAGTCGATCCATGTGAGTGCGTAGGTTTGAAATCTTCGCCGTAGTGATGACGGTGGTTTCAAACCTTGTGCTGAGATCAAGTTGATCTCTAATACTAGTTGCGTCTTCGCCGGAGATGCCATCGTTTTTTCTCTCTCACCGGAACGTTATAGCACCATCTTTTTTTGTTTCTTCAATTTCCGGCGAGATGAACGGACATGATGGATCAAGAAAGGATCAACGGTTGTGATTCCGGCGGAGGAAGAAGGAGAGAGAGAGAGAGAGAAAAATGAGAAAGGTTTTCGGTTAAAAAGCAGTGTGGGACCTACGTATATATATTTTTTAATTTTGTAAGTTATAACCGTTAGTGTGTTGATGAAAATATTAGCTGTAAATAACTAAACTGGGATTAATGTGGGGTTATTATTAAATTATTAGTGAAAACCGTCTTATTGATTGCTAGTTGCTACTTAACAGCATTTTAACTGAAAGCCAACAAACATACGCCTCTAAACAGCTACTTATGCTGTTAATCTGTTTTCCAGATACAATAATAACAAAAGTAATCACTAATCACACTAAATAATTACAATTAAAGGTAAGATAAATAAAAATACAATTAAATATATTTGTTTACTTTTACTATGAAGTTCTCTAATATTTAAATTTTTGTTATTGTATGAAACTCAAATAAAATAAGTACAGTTTTGTTTTTTCTTCATTATAGGCATTTTCTCTCAAGTTATTGTATTTAATATCATTGTTCTGGTGGTTGGTTATAGTAGCTGCTTCTTTTTATGTTCTCTGAGTCTTGAAGAGAATGAATTAAACTATATTACCATGATATTGTTTTCTCAAAATCCAAATTATCATTTAGGTTCATGATTTCTAATTTGGTAAAAACGCGCTTCTTCCCTATATTGGATGATATTTTTTGGTAGGTAAATTCTATCGGAAAGTATCTTCTACAATAGTGTATTTTTTATGTGAACATCATGGAGGGAGAAAAAACAACCACCTTCTAATTTTGCGCTACTTAAGCTCGAAAAAATGAAGGGCTAATGTTGGTATTTTAACATGTTTAAATTACATTCAACTGTCGTACATAGGAGGCACGCTCATGCTTAGTTTCAAGACAAAAAACGAAATGAGTCAAACAAAATTATTTCCACGACTACCCCTTAAATGAATCTCAGTTACCTCGAAGGGATTAGTCTCTGCAGTTGCGCGCGAAGAATACCTTTGATTTAAAAATAAAATTATTTCCACAACTTATAAAATTAAACTATGAAAGGGTGGATAGGGACTAATGACATCATCAGACAACATAAGTATATGATTTAGGATAAATCAGATAGTCCTACAGTTAGGACAAATTTAGTTGTTCGATTAAAATTAGACGATCGAAATTAAAAAAATCAAATTTAAATCTATAACATCTAGTTTTGATAGAATTGACAAATCTAACTTCTTCTTTTTTGTTATAACCCTCTAATTTTAGAGAAAAAGAACCTCAGTAGTACAAAGTTCGACTGCAGATGACAAGTCTATTTTTACCGTAGGACTATATGCAATCCAAACACGCATTCACGGACTTTGCGATCAACAAGATAGAGTGGTTTTATGAAAGAACAAAAAAAGAGAGAAAAAAAAGAAGACATGGTGGTTCACTTGTTCCTATCCTATGCTTGATATATAACATAGTAATCGCCTCAAATTAATTAGTGGTTTAGTGCCATATGATTGAATCCAGCTGAAGAATACGACTACTTTCTTCAGATCTCGAGGCCCAAAATCTGCTTCATAATTCATTTTCTAACATTTTGTCAAAAAAAAAAAGCATTTTCTAACACATTTTTTTGTTGTATATAAACAAAATTGGATAGTGTTATTCTTTTCTTAACACATATACATAATACTACAAACAGATACATAATATTTTATTCATCTTTTAATTATTTTGATGTCCTTGAAGAATTTATTAACTTATATTTTGCTCTTGGTATTTGTCTTCAGTCACGTCGTGGCTCTTGTTGTACTAAATCAATAAAATAACATAGCAATTTGGAAAGTAAAATATATGACATGATTTAAACTTAATCCTTATAAGTTAATTATCAATTTCCATGAATTGACTGCTTAACTAAACAACACTACGCATAGTACATTATTTCTCCACTACAACATTACCCAAAGGCTCTATAAATTGGTTCATTATTACTAGGATAAGCATAAGCTAGCTAATTAAGATATATTACAATATAATGGGAATGGGAAATGAAACATGTAGCATTTCAAATTCAATTATCTTTCTCTTAATTTTTCTTACCTTTGTTTCTAGTACAAATGGTGGAGACATCGTTGTTTATTGGGGTCAAAACGAGAACGAAGGTTCATTGATTGAAACATGTAACACAAGACTATACAAAATCGTGAACATAGCGTTTCTATCGACATTTGGCAATGGTCGTAGACCTCAACTCAATCTAGCTGGTCATTGTGACCCCACATCAAACAATGGTTGCAAGATTTTGAGCATAGACATAAAAAATTGCCAAAAGAAAGGCATCAAAGTCTTGCTCTCAATCGGCGGCGGCGTCGAGGGTTACTCTTTGTCATCCAATGAAGA
This sequence comes from Trifolium repens, assembly GCA_030408175.1. NCBI lineage: Eukaryota > Viridiplantae > Streptophyta > Magnoliopsida > Fabales > Fabaceae > Trifolium > Trifolium repens. Next base: position 57,621,079 of record CP125849.1, on the reverse strand, counting down.
TGCTAGAAACGTAGGAGATTACATATGGAACAATTTCTTAGGAGGGAAATCATTTTCAAGACCATTAGGTGATGTTGTTTTGGATGGTGTAGATTTTGATATTGAAGTTGGTGGTGGTGAAGAATTTTATGGTGAACTTGCAAGAAGAATCTCTCAACATAAAGGGAATAAAAAAGTGTACTTAACAGCTGCACCTCAATGTCCTTTTCCTGATCAACAACTCAAAGGGGCATTATCAACAGGTTTATTTGACTATGTTTGGGTTCAATTTTACAACAATGATCCTTGTTTATTTGATTTTAACAACCCTGACAAGTTCCAAAAATCTTGGAATAAGTGGGTTTCGACTATTAAGGTTAGTAAGATTTATGTTGGTGTTCCTGCTTCACCAGCAGCATCAACAGCAGAGAGTGGTTTTGTGCCAGCAAGAGTGTTTATAAGTAAAGTGTTGCCTTTTGTTAAAAGATCAAGCAAGTATGGAGGAGTGATGCTTTGGGATAGGTTTGCTGATAAGCAAAATGGATATGGTAGGAACATTAAGTCCTTTGTTTGAGATTTTCTTTACTTTGTTTAGTTTCTTGTATCTATAAATAAATGCAAGTCATTGTTGTAATGAGTTTGAATTGTGAAGTCAAGTTAGTTAATTATGTGTGGATTGAAGGGGAAGAACCTTATCTTTTGGTTTTTATCTTTTGAATTATATAACCTTGTTACAATTCTACTAGAACAATGATGTTTGAATCTATTATCTTATACATACTACTTAAATCACCTCACTATCATTATAAAATTTAGACCAAATTTAGTGGCTTGCATGGTCATATTATTTTGGCACACAAGCGTAAAATGCGTAAAACCTTTATCTTCCCCCTCCAAGACACTAGCGGAACTTGATTATGGGACCTCTCGGATAAAAAATCTATCTTTCTACTGCTAAAACAAATCCTTGGAGTTAGGAAAAATTTGATGTTGGAGTTAAAGTTTTAAGAAAATACTAACAAGTACCCTATTTTAAAAAAGAAACATTTTGAGAAAATAAACAACTTTGTCCTTAAATTTCTATCCATCAATCAATTTTCTTCCTAAATTTATTGAAATAACTAAAACATCTTTCAATTTGTGAAAGTTATATTAAATCAATCCCCAATAAATTTAGGAACAAAATTGATTGACATTGTAAAAATTTCTCTTCTCACTACTTCTCATTTGAACCAAGCATACAAATAATTAAAATCACTAATATCCCCTCTCATTCACACACACTTTAGATTGGCTGCAGTTGAAAATTTAAAAGAACACACATTTATATGATGTTTCACTCACATCTCAAATTAGAGATGAAATAATTCAAATTACTCACTACTAAAATCAACTACAAACAATTTTTACCGTTGATTCCAAGTAAAAGAATAAGACCAATAGTAGCTATCAAATCTAAAATAATTATGGGTCAATTTTATCTAAAAATTACTTTTACCATCTTATAGGTTACTCGCGCGCCTTACGAAATGACTATTTTACTCTTCCGTTACCTAAGTAAGAGACGTTGTAAAAATGAATAATTTATGTAAATGTCGTCCCCTATTTAAGTAGCGGACGTTATAAAAATAAAATTTGATAGAGTGTTTTTAGGAGTGGCCGCGACTTAAGTAGCGGACAAGGGTATTTTGGTAAATTCGTAGGGCGCGCGAGAAAAAGGATACGGTGGCAAAAGTGATTGTCATTTTATTTATTTCGCTGCCGAATTTTGATTTACTAGATCCAATCTGTTTTTGACTAAAGATCCAATATTAAATACCAAAAAAAAAACCCTAGTTCGTGCGCCCGCGAAGACTAAAGCACCCGTTCGTGCTTTTTCCCGGCGATTTCGTTCTCCGTTGGTGCCTTTTCTCGCCACCACCGTCGCCTTTCTTCTCCCCGGGAAAGGTTAGTATTACAGTCACGTTTTCTCATGTTCAACTATTCATCTCTCTGTTGCATTTTGTTTTGTGTTTGATTAGATAATAGTAGGTAATTATTTCATGGTCAATCAAGTTCAATTTGAAGAATAAAGTTGTGAAATTAGGTTAATGTGTTGTTGATTGATGTGTATTATTAGTTAGAAGAAGATGGAGTTTTGCCCAATGTGCGGGAGCATGCTGTTGCTTGAGCTAGTTAGTCCCACAAGGTTTTATTGCAAGACTTGTCCCTATGTTTGCCCCATTGAGAGAGGGGTATGTATGTTTGTTAATGTTCTCTTCTTCTTCTTCTGTTTGTCCCTATCATGCTTTTTGTTTACTTTTTAATCAACAGGTTAAGATAAAGAGAAAGCAATTGCTGGTCAGAAAAGGGATTGAACCTGTTGTCTCCTTTGATGACATGAAGAATGCACCCGCTGCTAGTAATGGTACTACTACTTTTCTTTTCTTTTTTTGATTTCTCACAAATCACATCAAAAGAATTCTTAAACAAGTCAATTCACTATTTTGGTTAATAATCATTCTTCTTTAGCTCTTTTTGGACTTGTTTACTTGGATATTACTCAAATATCAATATTAATTTATCTTTATCTGTGAAGTAATAATATGATTTGTCTGTCAACCCACTTGGGTTGGTCTGGTGGTATTGGCTTGAGACCTGGGAGTGTGCTTCTCTTAAGGTCTCAGGTTCGATTCTCTCTGGTGCCAATTTGAATGGGCTAATTTAGCTTCTTCAAAAAAAAAAAAAATGATTTGTCTGAACTGATTGTACTAGTTTATCGGTCGTTGGTGATGATGATATCATCTGTTTTTAGTCATTGGACTCTTTATGATAAATTCGGGATTACCCCTTTATCTTATTGACTAGGGACCTTTTTTGTGTCGAGTTGAATGTAATCTAAAGCAAAGGGATAAGTAAGAATCTAATTCAGCAGGAAAAGGAGATTTAGTTTAGTTTAAGCTTGTCCGATATAGGTTATTTTTCACCTGCCAATACATATTAAATTTGTGTGGTTTAGTTTTACTTTTAAGGATATTGTGTCTCAATACAAGGATTCTTCTGATACTTGGGTATATATACGAGCTTTAAGAAGTAGGGAAGTAGAAATTATGTTTCAGTTTAGATCATCAACTCCTTATATGACCTTAAGTTTACTTGAGATTCCATTTTGCTTTTCTTTTACATTATTTTTTCTGGGAGGTAAGGGTGGGTTGGTTTATAAATGGATGCAATGTTTTAAAAATCGAACCAAACAAAACGGTTCACCCGTTGAATTGTGAACCAACAATATATATGGTTCTGTTATTTGAGCAATCCGACCACCGTTTTGTGTTGGTTTGAGCAGTTTAAATTGGTGAATCATGAGTCAGAAGTCTTGTGTCATGTTCCATGTCCGGTTTTGTTTTTAAAAATGAATTTATTTCATCTTTGTCAATAAATGTATTCTGAGACCAGATGAGATGACTAGTAAAGTAACTATCCCCCTATTTATTCTTTGTAATACTGTTTTTGTTAAGAGATATTGAGTAATTACACAATCCTCGTTATTTCCATTTTTCTTTATTCTTTTCTCACTCCTTCCTCTCTTTTTTCTCACAGTATTTTGCCCAAATTGCCGCCGTGAAAAACCTGCATATAAGGAAATTCAGACTCGATCAGCTGATGAGCCGGCAACAACATTTTACGCGTGCTTGAATGAGGATTGTAAGCATCGATGGAATGATTGATGTTGAAATGAAATGCGGCACTCTTCGTCTTCTGCTACTTCAAGCAGAGATGTGTTTGATAGCAATCCTAATTCCCAAGTCCTAACTATCATAATATATTTATCTTTTGCAAATATGCCATTCTCATGGAAATTAACAACCTTTTTCCTTTTTAGTGTTACATTTTGATAATATTTTTGGGCTCTAAAAATTATTCTGCGTTTGTGGTTTACAATTTATCTTTGATTATGCAGTGATGATTTCAATTTCATCACGTATCATGTATTTCTCCTCCATTTTAACTACCTAAAACAGATTTTTTTGGTGTTAAAATAAAACAGATTGAAATAAAATACTATAAAGCATTTTAGGTATCACAAGAAATAAACAAATTAGAGAGTACCATAAAAAGTAATTTAAAAGCCAGGGTGGGAAAGGAATGGTGTTGAAGCATATAAAAACTAGAATAAGCACAGAAGCTATATTAAGACATGAGTTTTAAACTAAACCTTCACTTTTTTTTTTTTTTTTATATCAATGAGGGCATAAGCCCGATAAACCTTCACTTTTTATTTGGATTAAAAGCCATTATCTCTTTTAGAATTAGAACACTACTTTTATTTTATTATTATTTTGGAACTTAAAACACTACTTTTATGAATGCATATTACTTTTGACCAAAAAAATAAATGTCTATTGTTGTCATCGTCATTTTCTTTCTTGTAATATTAAATTACACGTGTAACATTACACCGCTCTATAATATTTGAATTAACATAAATTTTACAAATGTACTTATAAGAATGATTGGTGGCTGAGGTGGATCGAGAGTGGAAACAAAGAAGTCAAGAGTCAATTCCCACCCTAAACAAAATATAAGATTTGCAAAATATATCGTTAAGAATTTATGCATTTTTATTAAACGCCGTTAATCGGTTTTCAATAACATATTAAAGAAATTTAAACATTCCCCATGCGGAATTATTAACGGTTTACCACAGTTTACTTTTGGCATTAGAAAGCTTTGGTGCTATTCAGACTCTAAGACCGTCATCAAGTTATTATCTGAACTTTTGAATGCTTGACACCGCTATGCGGCTATCATCTACAACATCAAGAAACTCCTTGCTAGGGATTGAAAGGTTAGAGTTGTTCATACTGTGTTTGGGCAACACTTGTATAAACTTTTTAGCTAAACTTAGAGCGCGCAACACTGAAATTTTTTCTCATATAGTTATTCTGCTTAATGGAATGAGTCTTCTTCTGCTAGTGCTAACTAACGCTAGTGAAACTTTATTTACTTTTGTTTTTGCTTTTCTTTCCTCTTTGTACCAAAAAAATATTGAAGAAATTAATTTTTTTTAAAACTTTACCTATATGATTTATATAATACAAAATTATAATTATAATATTACTCGAGTCAAATAGTATTACACTAATTTGATCCCTATATATATAACCTTAATTTTTAAATAAATAAAAAAGAATCGTGAAATTATCAAATCAGACTGTGTGACCTAATTTTCGTTTCTTCTTCACTCTTGTTCTCACCTCTCACCGCCCTTCACTCCATTCTCTGCTACGCACGGTCCTCTGCGATTCTTCGTAGCTACAATGGGTAAAGCTAAAAAAGGACCCAAATTTGCTGTTGTCAAGAAGATGGTCACTTCCAAAGCAATCAAAAGGTCACTTTTCTTTTCTCTCTCAATTCATACGCTTCATTTTACCTCTTTTTTCGCTCATTATTTTCTCTCTCAATTTCAGCTATAAAGAAGCTGTTTTGAACCCTGAAAAGAAGAACATTCTTAAAGAAAAGTTACCCAGAAACGTGTAAGTTTTCATTCCAAAACATTCAATTTTGATACTATATTTTTAGGGTTTAATAATCACTGTTTTGAATTTGCTTTATTCAGTCCAAAACATTCTTCAGCGCTTTTCTTTCAATACAATACTGCTTTGGGACCTCCTTATCGTGTTTTGGTGGATACCAATTTCATCAATTTCTCCATCCAGAATAAAGTATGTGTCACCTCATACCTTTTTCTCTAATTTCCTTTTTGATTTATCTCTTGTTATTGTCATTTCTTTTAATATAAAGATTGTTTTTTTTTTGTTCAATCTTATAGTATATGATGCCAATGATGTTTGTGACTGTTGTTTTGATGATAATTATGCATATGATCCTTATGAAGTTATGAGCTTTTTTTCTCTCAAAGGATTGGAATGATAAATCAAATATGCAATTTCTGCTTAAAATTAAAGCAATATAGTATTTTAGTGTTCGATTGATCTAATTTAAATTGTATGAATTTTATAGTTTTATTTTTAAAGTTTCTTTATTGGTGGCTTACATAAAGGGCTTTGTTTATGCAGTTGGATTTGGAGAAAGGAATGATGGACTGCTTATACGCAAAATGTGAGTTTGAATTGACGATTACTTGACTCAATTTATGTATTTCATGTATAAGTTTGGTTGAATGTTGGGCTTCCTTTCGAGTTTTAAAGCTTGTGTTTTGTTAACCTCTCCCATGATTGAAAAGCTGGTCTTTCAATGTGGCATGCATATTTGAATCTAGCATCCTATACGCTATTTTTTTTTTTGACAAAAAGCATCCTATACGCTATTCTTATCCATGTTCTGTTGATATTTTGGATTTTCAGGTACCCCGTGTATCACAGACTGTGTGATGGCAGAACTAGAGAAGTTGGGAACAAAATATCGTGTAGCTCTGAGGTAGATCTTATGTTAGGTGCCTTAATTTTTATTGCTTTATATTTTCATACGCCTGCTATGTATGTGTAAGAACTCAAAATTATGTTTGCAATTATGCATGCTGGGCTTGTCCATGGTTTTTGTTTAGTTTTTGTCTTCACTATATGCTTTATGAATCAAATTTATTTGCTGCGATATTTTTATGCTAAAATCTCTAATGTATTTGGAAGATATAAGAAATCCGAAATCCAAATTTATAACCTTGTCCATTTTCTTGTTTAAGCTTCAGGGTGTATTGATTTATCTCTTTATAATGATAGGATTGCAAAGGATCCTCGATTTGAGAGATTAATATGTACTCATAAGGGTACCTATGCTGATGACTGCCTTGTCGAGAGAGTTACTCGGGTATGATTTATTTTTAAGTATCTGTTAAATATTGGACAGCATATGGGATTTATTTTTGAGATGGAACTTTTGTTACTAGAATATTGTGAATAGTTTGTTAATTGATTAGTTAGAAAAGGTCGTGCATAAATAGGAGAATACACGGATAGAGGAAGAGTTATTCAATTTGTAAATATTTGGTGAATAGTAGCTCTATTGTAGAAGGGAAAACCCTTGGAGGAGGGATTTCTCTACTATTCTCTTTCTTTTGTTCTTTCTTAATCTTTCATTAAAATAGTTCTTATCCTTTGTATTCTCCTATTTATACATGCTATTATCTAACTATTCAATTAGCAAACCAACTTCCCCAACTAATTATCCTTCACTCAATATCCTAACACACTTGCATCTTAGAGAATTAGAGTTACTTTTCCTTTCTCATATCTTCATCGACTTTTGAACATTGGAATATTGCAACAAATGTTTTCTAATCGTGAATTCATCACTAAGTTAATGAATACAGTGTTTATTTGCTTAATTCTCAATGTTCAAGTTTTCCAAATTCTTGGTGGTTGCAGTCTATATTCATTTAAGTAAACATTTTCATTAAGGAATAATTTTAGAAGCAACAACAAACAAGACTTCCCATTTCATTATTTTGTTCCAAATTATTTAAATAAACCTTTTTCTTGGGAGCAGAATAAGTGCTTCATTGTGGCAACATGTGATCGAGACTTGAAGAGGAGGATCCGGAAGGTAAAACAATTAATCATTTGTGTGCTTGTCATTGCTTTGATGTTGGACCTGAATGCATGACTTATGAACTGGGTTTCTTTATTGCAGGTTCCTGGTGTGCCAATAATGTACATCACCAAACACAGATACTCAATCGAGCGGTTGCCTGAAGCAACAATTGGTGGAGGTAAATACTCTGAATTTATTTTTTTATTTTTTTTCAATATCCCTGTTGCAACAAAAAAAAATATACCAAAACGCCCTACCTTTCTTAAAAATTTCTGAACTACCCTGCTCTGTGGCAGAGGTCCTATGGCGCCACTGGGAAGGCTGCCATACAAGAAGGCATGGTGCCACTGCCAAGGGCGCCATCCATGCCTGCTTTTTTTTTTTTCTTTTCGATTTCTGTTTTTTTGGAAGGGTTAGGGTTAGTTTCTAGGGTTTTTAAGGGTAATCCTAACTCTTAAAAATCATACACACTAACCCCAACCCTTCCAAAAAAACAGAAAACGAAAAAAAAAAAAAAGCAGGCATGTATGGCGCCCTTGGCAGTGGCGCCATAGGCCCTCTGCCACAGAGCAGGGTAGTTCAGAAATTTTTCTGAAAAGTAGGCCGTTTTGGTGTTGCAACAGGGATATTGAAAAAAAAAACCCTGAATTTATATTGTTTTCTACGAAGATTCAGTAACACTCAAGAAAACATTCACACTCGTTAACTATGAATTTGAGCTCAGTTTATTAATCAAGCCAATCTTATACATCTCCTCCTACGAGTAATTTTGCATTACTATATTATTCTATGCTTATTGTTTATTGTGCTGCGAGTATTTTGCTAAATTTTTTTCTTTCTTCCTGGCACGCAACTGACAACAAATCTATGATTCTTAATGCAGCACCTAGAATTTGATGCATTAAAACAGGAAATGAAATGCAGACAAAATTTTTTGACACTCCTTTATGGGTTTAGATGCAACTCTACCTTATGCATGTTTGATCTTTTTGCTGGCTGGATTGCAATTTAATAGTAGCGTGACCCCTGATCAAGAAGCAACTCTAAGAATGGTTGATTCGTTAAATTTCCATAGTGTAACTTGGTAGATTTATGGTGCTGTCAAACTTTTTTCTTTTTACCTTGGTTTTGCCTCACAAATGTATCAATGTGAACTTTTGAGAGTGCCTAATCTATTGTGGTTCATGGCAGTTTCATAGTTATAGATGTAAACCTATTGAAATAATACTTTATTTAGGATTAGAAAAGAAAGTGTTTCAGTTGAATCTGAATTGGAGTTATTCTTATCGGCATTCCCAAGGGTTTGATGTGCAGAGTAAGATAAAGTGTTTGTGTGTGTGCGCGCGCGTGTGAATGTTGTATCTTAATTAATCTTGCACCCATTAAAGGTTAGGGTTCAAGTCATGGTAAGGTGAAAAAGCTAACACGAGCAACTAATTATTAACTTTGGTTGTTTAAAAAAATAATTCACTTTTTTCAACTTTTGAGTGTTTTCATATTGATCATGTATTCCCGGCCAGCCAAATATGTAGCACAATGATATGAGGTGGAATACTGAAGGGGTATTGGGCGGGGGGGGGGGGGTGCTGTTAACAAATTCTTCCCCTCTAATTAATACAAAAAATTTATATTGAGATATTTTAATATGTACCCTTAAAACAAACTAATCATTAAAATTTACTTTTTGAAACAAAAATGGAACATATTCTAAGGTTCCGTTTGGCCCGACTTATTTTTAACTTTTTATTTTAGCTTAAACGAAATAAAGAAGTATAAAATTATATTTAACACTATTTCTTCTTAAAAGTATTAGAGAAATAAAGTAAAGAACTAAAAAATGCAAAAAAGTAAAGTCAAACACAATTTTTTCCTTCTTTACTATTTTTAAGGAGAAGAAAAAAAGAGAAAAATAAGCCGGGCCAAACGGGGCCTAAATATTTTATAAACACACTTATATGGAGGCTAATAGTGTGCCGATGCTCTGGCTAAAATTGGTTGTTCTGTGAGACTTTGACATATGAATTTTGTCCATCTCATCTTAGTGAATAACTAGCTGCTGATTGTACGGGGTTATCTACTCTTAAGTTGATTACCGTGTAATTTTTTCTTTCCGAGCTTAGACCCACTTGTCCATCTAATAAAAAAAATAAATTATAAACAGTCTTATATTCAATCTTATATTCAAGAAGAAAGAATTGTTTGCAAATGGTCTTGTTGTAAATTATAACAATGTATGTAGGGATTTTTCTTTTTATTTAAAAAATGTATTTAAGTGGTGAGTTCTGAGTTGTGATGTATGAGTTTGAACATCAAATGTTAAAAGTTACATTCCTTACCACACTAATAACAAGGATTAGCAATTGACCCGTTAATATTTCATGTTACAAAAATCTATTACCCTTTGTTAGATATTTCTCAAAAAATACCTCAGTTTTTTTTATATAAGATAAGTCATTTTAAAATTCATTGAATAGCCGGTATATCCAAACACATCAATTATACAAAAAATCTAAAAAAATAAGATGTCTCATAAAAAGTACAAGATGTAATCATATCAAATATTTCTATAATATTAGAATGAATGAATGTCAATATTTTTGTAAAAAAAATTGTTTTTTTACTCAAAATAATTTGATATTATTAATTAAGTATATATTTGTAATATTTAATATTGATTTTGTGATTATCTATGTTATTTTTTGGTCTAGTATTTTAATGGCTAAAAATTTACTTTTTGAGATGAATAAATGAAAAATCTTATGTTCGAACTTTAATCCCCGCATATAAAATGTGATATTTCTGTCTGCCTAGTTCACGGAGACTGAATATATATATATATGTTATATTTGTCGTACAAAGTAATCATAAAATATGTAACAAATATTGAGTATGTGCATCAATGCATGTATAAATGAAGGATGAAATGTGCTGGGATATTATACGTGGAATATTGAAATCCCTATAATAAGCAATTAAAGCAACAAGCAGCGTTTGTAGTCCAACGGTTAGGATAATTGCCTTCCAAGCAATAGACCCGGGTTCGACTCCCGGCAAACGCATTTTTGGTGCTTCAAACGATTATTTTTGTATTTTAGTAGTATTAATTAAAATCTGCTCATTAAATTGGTAATATTAATAATATTGATTAGAGTAATAACTTTGTCTTATGGCAATGATGATGAAATATATATACAGGACATATATAAAATGGAATTCAGCCCAAATAATGTAAGATTATTACGATATTTAGATGATTTTGTAATGGTGTTATTTCATGCCAAATTTATTTCCATATTTTTGGTCCTTTTTGTTATACGAATTATGAAGACCATATTTGATTTTAGAAAGAGAACTAGTGAATTATGATTAATGAAAAGCACAGAGATATCATAAGGATGGGGTGACCCAAGGAACTTTAGTAGTGGCTGTATTTGTAGTTATGTGAAAATATATTTCAACTCACATTGGTCTAAGGATCATAATTCACAAATGAAGTATATAACTTGGGAAATCTAGGTAGCAGAAGATACTATACAATTATACATTGTCATTATTCAAAGGAATGAACTACAAATATAAAATTAAGTAACTCTAGGCATTAGTTAACACATAGTCAAAGAAAAGAGCATAATGCAATTGGGTTGGTTATATTTAAGTGTTTTATTAACTCTTATGTCAAAATATAAGGTGGCATGACATCTTAACAAATCAGAAGCTTGCATTTTCTTGGAGAGGTATTTATGAGACGGAGCCGGCTCTCAATTTTGCAGATCTTTGCTTGACAAAAAGACTTGATAGCACACTTTTGCTGCGACTAGGAACACGGACAGTCTCATGCGGGTTTCGATTGTCAAAGGATCCAAATGTTTTCAATGGTCTGAAACCCTCTAATGCATCCTGCAGACAAACAATCATCAATAAGTTCACTAAAGAAATGTCACATAGCAAAAACACTAAAAATGCATAACTTGCCAAACATTATTGGTTTAAGAAACATGCCAACAATTGCAAAAAATGGGTTAATATAATCACAATTTGAGTATGCTATTGAGCATGGAACAACATTTGAACTTGCTGATGAATATGACATTACCCTTCCTGTGACACCGAGAGTTTGGGTGGTAGCACTTGAAGTAGGAACTGCATTTGGTATGTGGTTGTTTGATGCTGAGGGTTTCAACCGCGTAATCTCTTCATTATCTGCAGGCATGCAACTAAGCTATTACTTCTATAGGAAAAATGCAACTGATTGAGCTGAATCATTTAATACACTTGAAGCTGATTAAGATCCGATCTATAATTATTTGATGATTCGTAAAAAAAAGCTTATGGGTTGAGAAGTCACAGTTGTGAATCCCACTATCTAAGGAAGCTAAGTAATATCAAGGAATAAAAGGAAATAAAGAAATTCATGAAAGATAAACAGAAAGAATTTTAACATAATCAACAAATACAAGGGATGCAATTATTCAACATACCTATAAGGTGGAAAACTCCAGTGGTCTTGGCAGAAAATTTTGGGTCTTTGATCCTGCAAAAATGGATGTGTAAAAAATATATAAAGAAAACATAACACTTGGTAACTTTGTGCTTCAATAATGCCATCAATGGTAAAAGCGCATAATAATAAAGCAATAGTCCTGCACAGCCTCAAACTAAAAACTTACTTTTTTGAAGTATGCGAACTCCGTTTTTTTAAGGTTGACTTAGTTTCTGAAGCAAGATGCCATGAAAGAGTTTTTGCAACAGGGGTACCTAAATACAATAATACGCATTCAGTTGAATAAAATATTGTCAAATTACCAACAAACCCAAAGGGAAGGGGGACGGGGCTGAACATACAATAAAACTAAACACTTCAGAAGAGACAGAGTTTTCTCAACCACACACCTGAAGGTTGAGGACGAGTTCTGGTTTTAAATGATTTCTGTTTTGCATCAGTCTGTTTGTATGGACGGAAATGTACCTTTTTATTGACCGAATCTAGCTTGCATTGTTAAACAGAAATGAATAAGAACCATAAGCAAAAACAAAACTCACAGGATGTGGTGTCAATAACTACTAATGGAGAAGACTTAAAAAGCAGTTAAGCCTACTTGGCAAAATGTAGTGCTTGTGATGTCTAGGAATAATAGCCAACAACTGCTGTTGCCGAACACCCTCTTTATCTGTGTAAGTTTGGCATGTAAGAAGTCTCTGCATGTAAGCAAATATGTCATTTCAACTCATTAGAAAAAGCTAGTTTAACATGATATCTCAAATGTATTTGTACCTACCTGATTTAGAGTAGAGATCTTCAAGTCCATGGTTGAGACATCCAATGTTTGCTGGTCAATAAGGTCAGTTAATTTGTAAGCTACAGTCCCAAGATGATCAACAGCATTCACAAGGGCTCTTGCAGCATAATCTTTCAGGTTGTCAAGCACCCTGAAATTTCCATGCAGGTTAAATACACGAGAATTATCAGCCAGCAGATGATACACGAGCTTATAGTATGAATATCTCCCATATGAAGAACATCTTACATTTCTTTGTGATCACTACGGAGAAAAGATTTTTCACAGTACTCGGCAGCAGAATAGAGTTGAGGCCGCAGGTTCTTAAGTTCCTGAAAAGACACAACACGAGGATCAACATTTGAAATTGTATCTCAAATCACAATCTTTTCACATGAAACACAGCCTGCAACAGAAAAAAGGGAAATGCGGTCATTCAATTACAAGGAGTGACATATTATTTTCCCAGGCCTTAGCAAATCCAACCCAAATTCATAGTTCCTTTTTGGTATCCTCGACCTTGACATATTTGTTCACTAGACAAGGCCAAATTTTGAGCTTACAGCTTATAACTTGTAAGTTTGTATGACAAAAAAATATCTGTTTGGTAATTGAATCAGTCACGAGCTTATAGCTTATTTTGATAAGCTAGTTCAATTAGCTTATAACATATCACATTTTCTTCCAATATTACCCCTATCATCTTACTTGAAAAAAAATTAAATATCAATTAAACATATATTTTTTATATCGTTTCATATTAATAAGCTACTTGAACCGCTAATTTTATCAAACACTAATAATTCAATCAGTTAACTTATCCGTTATAAGCTATAAACTCAATTGTTATATAAGCTAACTTATCAGTTATCCGCTAATTTATCAAACACTACTAATTCAATCAGTAAAAAAAATAGGAAGAGTTAGATAGATCTGAATGAATGGTATGGTATGGTACCTGAAGGGCGAAGACGAAGGTTTTGCTGCGTTCCATTGAAACCTCATCGAATGTCATTGCTGCTGCTGCTAATTCCATCTCTTTCTTTCTTTCAACTACTGTAATGTAATTCACCGCCACACCTTATGTATGTATGTATATTGTTATTAATTAATGTATGTATAATAATTAGTTAATTAATCATCAAATGAAGATGTTTAAGTACTACTATTATTTAATTTTGTGTTGCAACTTGCAATTTGTAAGTATACAACACAAGCTAAGGAGTGAGTGAGTTTATTTCATTTTCAAGTGAAAATCACTCAATCCATTGTTTGTTTTATACTAATTAATTAATTAATTAACAAATAATTAATAATTAATCTTACTCACCTATCTCAAAAGACACTCCTTCTACTTATTCTTCTTTTGTTTTGTTTTGTTTTGTTTTGGATGGGAAGGAACATTTGGTTTTTGCCTTAACTAATATTCCTTTCCTTCTTCATGCTTAAAACGTACTACTACTAATTAATAATTTCAAAATTAATATTTTCTCTCTCTAATACTATATATATAATCAACTTATAGTAATAAAAAATAGTTAATGAATCTTGTAAAAAAAAATGGTTAATGAATTTTCTTAGGATTTTCTTATATTTGCTTGAAATATAAAGCAAAATATATAGAGTTGAGAGTGATATACATGATATATTAACTATTAATTATAGACTACAATTGGAAAAAATATATGTTAAATTGAAAATGTGACACTCTTGGTTATGTAAATTTGTCTTAGGAGTAATTAACAAGTGATTGAATACAAATAGTTAATGAATTTTTTTAAAGGATGAATCGAACAAAAAAAATTCAAGTTTAATTTATAAAATAAATGATTCTTGACCAGATTTTATTTATGTTTCGACCGAACTCCAAATTATTAGAGGTCTTTTCTTGGGACAATGAGATGGTTGACACAAAAAATATATACAAGGTAATATATGATTTCTACTATTTATTTTGTTTTTTAATATCTTCTATTTAACAATGTAAAGATAAATTAATTCTTTCTGTCAAAAGATAAACATGAAAAAACAATACAATTGTTAACATATTTTAATATTAGTAACAATTTACTAGTTTCTATATACTACATGTTTTCAGAAATACATAGCAAAAGATAAATCTTGCACTAATTGTCACTCAAAAGAAAAGGAAGAAGAGAGGGAATATGCCATGAATTAAAGGCAAGGCAAGGTAGCTGAAAGATTCCAATCTTTCTATCTTGGCTTATTATTCCAATCTTTCATAATAATATTAATATGCCAAGAATAACCTTGTCTGAGACTTAACCAAAACAATGATCTAAAAGTATACTTTTATAATATAGCAATAGTATTAGTAATTGCAAAAGAGGACATCCATAATGAGTTGATGATAGTAGAACAAGAACATGGAAATTGCATAGTCACAGTTCTTTTGAAGTTTCTCTCAACCAACACAGTCTTATTGACATATATAGAATGCTAAGAAAGAAGGGCAATTCAGACCATAAGATGAATTTGAACAATTAAATGCTTTTGATCTAGTAATGGCTAGGATTTCAGTTTGTCTGAAATTCATTGCACAAACAAGGTTAACACAATCTTGAGTGGTAGCATCATAATTCCAAACCAGGATCCTCTTACTAGGATAAATTATATTCATTGCTTAAAGTAAGTCATGTACATGATTTACACCTGATGAGATTTACTTACAAATTTATGTGATGTTTTTGCCGGAAGACGAAAACATGACTATGAGCTATGTAGCACCCACACTTCAAATTGATGAAGTGTGTCCTATGCATGATAAGTTTTCATGTCCAACACTGACTTCACCTCTAGTTACGTACATTCAATAACTCCTATTTTTTAAATTATTATTCGTGTCTATATGTAAGGATCGGTACGTGTCCGGTATCTGTGTCCATATTAATGATTGTATATAATATGATGAGTGTATTAATTGGATGGAAGAATCCAATAGCATCTTAATGAATTCAGTTTTGTTTTTTTGCTTACCTTTTATTTCATCAGTGCCAAGAATATTTCTACTAAATTGATAGCAGCATCAATACTATTGTTAAATATTGAGAACAATTTTGAAGGAAGAAAAGGGTGCATCAATGATTTAACAAAAAGCCAGCTTCTGTATACTCAATAATCAGTGGTGTGATGAATGAACAAGAAGCTCAATGATTAAAACTCAGCAAATAATAACCAACTCTATGTCATTTATAAGTCCCACATCGCCTAAAGCATAACACAAACAACTCTTTATAAACATCCAACACTTAAGTTAGTTCGCCGAGTTGGGTAGCTCCAACTTGTGACTCAAGTGGGGGCACTAGGATGATGGAACACAGCTTTAGCTTGTCAGGTTGGTCTGGTGGGTGCACCATGTTGGCCTGCCCGCTCCAAGTTGAGAGTTGAGTCATGGGACTTGGGCGAAGGCTTGGGTCTTCTGTCTCTTAGACAGGAGGGCACTGCGTGAGGCTGGTTTCACAGAGCAGCGAACACCTCCTTCTCCTAACAGTGGAGGGATAACAGGCCACTGCATTGCTAGGCCAAAAAGCCTTGTGAGCCAAGCCATTGAACCATCATTTTTTTTTGTTTTTACTTTTCTTCATGCCTTGTGAGCCAAGCCATTGAACCATCATTTTTTTTTTTTTTACTTTTCTTCATGCTCCACAGCCACCGCACAGTTAGTAACCATTTCTTTTGCAAAACCCCATTTGGCTTCGAGGAAGTGCAGATGAAATAGAAGATGTAAATGAATTGAAGCAGATGGATCTCTCTCAATTATATACAAATAATGGATTCTTGTATTTAATGCAATAGAATTTTCAGCTTTTCATCCCTAACATTGCTTAATGATTTGTCAAATTAATATTTGAACCTAAGACATGATAGTTCAACATATGCATTTTGACAACATGAAAAAACAACAGTTCTGATATAGCATATGTGGTATATATTGGAGTCATTCAAAATGTATTATTTCAATTTCATTTTTGGCACAATGTAAAGCATCACATCTAACATTTTCTATGTTTTTTCCTTGCAAGTCCCAAATATGCAACCCAGTTAGATCATCATTTCCTTGTAAGCAGAAAAAATAATATCAACAACAATTTTGGATTATACACAGTATCAAATTCCATTACAACAGACCAAATTCCAAACTGAAGACTACACCCTTTTGGATCTATTGACTATTGTCCATGTTAGCATTTTTTGGATCTATTGTTCATGTTTATAAAATCCTAACACATCTGTCAGTTTGCCGACTTGGGTAGCACCAACTTGTGACCCGAGTGGGAGCACCAAGGTGATGGAACACAGCTCTGGCTTGTCAGGTTGAGCTGGTGCTGCACCATGCTGGCCTGCCCGCTCCAAGTTGAGAGTTGGGGCATGGGACTTAAGCGAAGGCTTGGGTCTCTTGTCTCCTAGACAGGAGGGTACAACGTGAGGCTGGACTCACATAGCAGCGAGCACCTCCGGCTCTTAACAGTGGAGGGATCACAGGCTGCTGTACTACCAGCTCACAAAGCCTGGTGAGAGCCATTCATGTTGGACCATCATTTTTTTTAACTTGTTCATGATCACTAGACCTTATTTCTTGAGCTTGATTTTCCTGATATGTCCAAAATAGATACCTAGATATACATTATATTTCCATACCAACTATCATGATAACTAACATGTATTTCTTATTCTTTATTGCCCTTAACAGCAACGCATTTTGTAACTTGACTCAAAATTAATCCGGATTGAATCAACGCATTGAATACAACACTGAGTATATTGATTTCTGTGTTCTTTTGCAACATCACCAAAGAAGCTAAAATTTTGGAATGGAGAAACAATAGCAATTAATGGATGAGCCGCCACATCAAGCTGTTGCAATTACACTGCCATTACACACACATTTTATATGTCGGGAAGAACAAATTAACTTTAATACATGTAGACTTTAATTGCTAAAACTTGCATGAATAAAAATTTATACACCAAAATCACAAACACTGCCAAAAACTGATCTGATCTACTGGCAATTACAATTTTGACACCTTTTGATTACCTGCACTACAGTTCCCAAGTCGCCCTTTTAAAAGCATGTACTACTAACTTCAAGTCGCTCTTTCCTCATTTTCTATTGCCAGTTTTTCATGAGTTTCAGATTATTTGAAGTTGATAAAAAATATATCAAAAAAAGCATGTACTACTAACTTCAAGTCATTATTTAGAGAACAAAAGTTAAAAGACTTTTTTTTTTTGACTAAAAAAATTGTAAGACTTGACAACCATGACCTCATTTTGAGGTATGATATACCAATTTAAATTATTTTGCTCAAATTCAAGTTATCGTCAAATAGTGATACAATTCACAGAGCAGAGACAATTTAAATTATGTTTAACGCCTGATCCGCTGATTGTAAAAATAAGAGGAAAATTATTTTATTGATGTTGTCCTGAAAGAATCACCACAACCACACTTGCTTTTGGAGATTGGATTGTTGAAAACGAACTCAGATCTGCCAAGAAATAATATTTTTAAACAAATGCACTCAAAAGAAAAAAGTACAAGCAAATAGCAGATCATGCACATGTTAACCATACACTTATATTCATGCCATGTATTCATCGACATCTTCCCTTTTCTACAAAGGGGCAGAACAGCCTTAAAACTCCTCAAGCAGTAACTAATGTGAATTAATGGATTTGGAGCTAGTGTTGTTGGACATCAAAATTTCATTTAATGAAGTAGATTTTTACACATGTGAATGGATTGCAACATAGTCATTGACTATTCCTAACACCAAGCATAGCATAGCATACAAGTTGTTATACGTACCACATATCATGAGTATTTCATCAATTCATATGCAATACCCAAATACCCAATATTTGAATAAAATCCATTATAACTGAAATACAAATTCATTCATATATCTTCAGCATAAGGCCATAGTAAAACATTGCAGTATCAAGTTAAACAATGGCCAAAATGTGCATGAAGTTTTCCCATTAGACAACAGATCTAGCTCATAAACACTAAATAATAAGAGTTGTATAAAGATAAGCATGATTATTCACAGTTTGGAAGTGGAAGGGAAGGAGATTTGGCAAAACTTAACCCTGGCAACATAGGGGAACATGAATAATTGCAAATTTGCAACAAATTAAGCTTAAGATTCTAAGTCACTTCATAACAACATCAAAACATGAAATTATGAACACTTTTCAATTTCAGACAACACCAGTAAAAACTATCCAAACAAGAGGATGGATTCATCCAAGAGTAACAGAGTGAATACTGAACAGACAGAACAGTTTTACTTGCATAAGATTCATTACTGTTAAAAATCCAAATGTGTATGAATAAGCTTCTTTTGGAGAAAACTACAAGATGGGCATATATAGTATAACTAAATGAAACATTTACCTTAGTTTGTCATCAACGAAATCTATCTCGGTTCCAGCAACATGAAAAATAGCCTTGAAATCAATCAATATCTTAACACCCTTATCTTCCACCAACTCATCAAGTTCCCCCTTTTCATCTGTCAAAGCAATGGAAAATCTAAATCAACAAACTTCAAAGCACACTTTATTTCATCATCTCATATGTAATATGCATCAGTTTTCTAGAAATATAACTTTCACACCAAGAAATTCTCAGCTAAAAATAAAACACGCTAATTACCCATCAGTCAATACATTTCAAACAACCAATTCAACTAATTCAGTAACAAAAATAACCAAATTTATATCCAAAATCACCAATTTCATCTTGCATACGATTATTATAAATAATAAATCAAGTTAAAAACATCATAAACAGATACCTAACGAAACAAACACATAATGCTTCTTGATGACTTTTCTAACAACTACAAACAAAACACACAAAGTGTATGTTTGGTTCCACTTTTAGAGGAGTCAAAATTGATTCTAGAGATTTAGAATTAATTTTAACATGTTTGATTTCTCCAAAGTAGAGTTGACTTTGCCTCCAAACACGATTCTACTTGAAGCTGGGCATTGTAGGATTCCGATTTAATTTTTTTTTTCTCAAATGAATCGATGTAGGCTTCTAATTCTAAAATTGATTTTTAAACTCAAATTTATCGTTCAACTCCCAATTACATATGAATTGATTTTTTGTCGGAGTCAATTTTCCAAAATCAATTGACTCAAAAAATCAATTTTGCTCACCAGAACCAAACATACACAAGATTAACTAACTGTTGACACATAATTCATTTCCTCTATTTCAAACCTCATAACAAAAATCAATCTCTCATAAACAATAATTAACACAATATTGAAACAGAACGCAAATAACATACCTGCATAATCTAGGGTATAAGATAAGCCGTTACAACCACGAGCCTTAACGCCGAACTTTAAGAACGGCTTCTGACGCTGCTGAAGCAAGAAGCGTATTCTAGATGCAGCAGCGTCGGTTAAGGAAGCGGCTTGGGGCCGCACTTCCGTTCCTATCTTCACTGCTGCCATCGCCATCGCCTTGGAACCCATTGGTGTAATCATTGAGAATGTTATTAAATGTTAATTTTTAGAATGAAAAACAAATTAAGCCATATCAAATTTTTGACACAATTAAGGCATATCAATTTATACCGTTTTTTTTTATATAATAAATTCACACCGTTTTTGTTTGACTAATCTCACAATTTTAATTGTACTCTCTCACAAAAAAAAAAATTGTAAGAATTGTGCTACACACAATATTCAACAAAACCCTAATTTATACATCTATAAAAAGACATTAGCCAACAAAACTTTGTACATCAGTCATCCATCATTGATCTTATTAATCTTTCTCTCTTTTCATTTGTGCAATTAAATGCTTTTGATCTAGTGATCTAGTAATGGCTAGGATTTGAGTTTGTCTGAAATTCATTGCACAAACTAGGTTAACATATCCAAACCAGGGTCAACTGCTCTGTTAGGATAAACTATATTCATTCCTTGTAGTAAGTCATGTACATGATTTACACCTGATGAGATTTACTTACAAATTTATATGATGTTTTTTCCGGAAGACGAATTCATGACAATGAGCTATGCAGCACTGACACCTCAAATTGAAGGTGTGTCCTATGTACGATATATTTTCATGTCCAACACCGACACAACATATAGTTACATACATTTAATAACTTCGATTTTCTAAATTATTATCGGAATCTATATGTAAGGATCGATACGTGTCTGGTATATGTGTCCATGTCAATGCTTGTATATAATATGATGAGTATATTAATTGGATGGAAGAATCCAATAGCATCTTAATGAATTCAGTTTTGTTTTTCTGCCTACCTTTTATTTCATCAGTGCCAAGAATATTTCTACTAAATTGATAGCAGCATCAATACTATTGTTAAATATTGAGAACAATTTTGAAGGAAGAAAAGGGTGCATCAATGATTTAATAAAAAGGCCAGCTTCTGTATACTCAATAATCAGTGGTGTGGTGAATGAACAAGAAGCTCAATGATTAAAACTCAGCAAAATAACTAACTCTATGTCATTTCCAAGTCCCACATCGCCTAAAGTATAACACAAACAACTCTTTATAACCATCTAACACACCAATTAGTTTGCCGAGTTGGGTAGCTCCAACTTGTAACCCAAGTGGGGGAACCAAGATGATGGAACACAGCTTTGGCTTGTCAGGTTGGTCTGGTTGGTGCACTAAGTTGGCCTGCCCACTCCAAGTTGAAAGTTGAGTCATGGGACTTGGGCGAAGGCTTGGGTCTCTTGTCTCTTAGACAGGAGGGCACAGCGTGAGGCTGGTTTCACAAGAGCAGCGAACATCTCCTTCTCTTAACAGTGGAGGGATCACAGTCTACTGCATTACCAGTCCAAAAAGCTTGGTGAGCCAAGCCATTGAACCATCATTTTTTTCACCTCATGATGCTCCATGACCACTACACAGTTAGTAACCATTTCTTTTACAAAACCCCATCTGGCTTCAAGGAAGTGCAGATGAAATAGAAGATGTAAATGATTTGATGCAGATGGATCTGTCTGAATTTGATACTGAAGGAGATTGATAATGGATTCTTGAAGTAATTGTATTTAATGTAATAGAATTGTCAGCTTTTTATCCCCAACATTGCCTATTGACTTGTCAAACTAATATTTGAAGCTACAACATGATAGTTCAATATATGCATTTTGACAACATGAAAAAAAACAGTTTTGATACGGCATGTGGTATATATTGTATTCATTCAATATGTATAGTTTCAATTTCATTTTTGGCATAATGTAAAGCATCACATCTAACATTTTCCATGTTTTTTCCTTGCAAGTTGCAATTCCCAAATATGCAACCCAGTTAGATCATCATTTCCTTGTAAGCAGAAAAAATCAACACATCAACAATTTTGGATTACACAGTATCAAATTCCAATACAAGAGACCAAATTCCAACTGAAGTCTAAACCCTTTTGGATCTATTGACTATTGTTCATGTTAGCATTTTTTGGATCTATTGTTTATGTTAGCATTTACAAGTCCCACATTGGTTAGAATATAATACAAATGAGTGTTTATAAACTCCTAACACATCTGTCAGTTTGCCGAGTTGGGTAGTTCCAACTTGTGACCCAAGTGGGGGCACCAAGGTGATGGAACACAGCTTTGGCTTGTCCAGTTGAACTGGTGGCTGCACCAAGTTGAGAGTTGGGACGTGGGACTTAAGCGAAGGCTTGGGTCTCTTGTCTCCTAGACAAGAGGGTACAGCGTGAGGCTGGACTCACAGAGCAGCGAGCACCTCCGGCTCTTGACAGTGGAAGGATCACAGGCTGCTGTACTACCAGCTCACAAAGCCTGGTGAGCCATTCATGTTGGCCCATCATATTTTTTAACTTGTTCTTGGAGGTATGTGTCATGTCATGATCACTAGACCTTATTTCTTGAGCTGGATTTTCCTGATATGTCCAAAATACATACCTAGATATTAGATATACATTAGTTTTCCAAACCAACTATCATGATGACTAACATGTATTTCTTATTCTCTATTGCCCCTTAACAGCAATGCATTTTGTAACTTGACTCAAATTAATCCGGATTGAATCAACGCATTGAATACAACACTGAGTATATCGATTTCTGTGTTCTTTTGCAACATCACCAAAGAAGCTAAACTTTTGGAATGGAGAAACAATAGCAATTAATGGATGAGCCACCACAGCAAGACGTTGCAATTACACTGCCATTGCAATTACACACACATTTTATATGTCGGGAAGAACAAATTAACTTTAATACATGCATACTTTAATTAATGAAACCTGCATTGAATAAAAATTTATACACCAAAATCACAAACACTCCAAAAACTGATCTGGTCTACTGGCAATAACAATTTGGACACCTTTTGATTCACTTAGTAGACCATTACCTGTACTACAGTTCTCAAGTCGCCCTTTTAAAATGATTGATTGATTTCTTTGTGGTTTCCTCATTTTCTATTGCCTGTTTTCATGAGTTTCCGATTTCTTTGAAGTTGATAAAAAATCTATCAAGAAAAGCATGTACTACTAACTTCAAGTCATTATTTAGAGAACAAAAGTTGAAAGACTTGCCAACCATGGCCTCATTTTGAGGAATGATATACCAATTCAAATTATTTTGCTCAAATTCAAGTTATCGTCAAATAGTGATACAATTCACAGAGCAGAGACAAATCAGTAAGACAGTTTTCTGACATTAATTACTTGTTTTGTGACACAAAAAAGGCAGAACATGTAGACAGCCCACCATCATAACAAAACCACTTGATGGGAGTCATGCCAAAATCTAATGTAACCTTACTTTGCTACTGATTGGTTCAGCATACATTTAAACTTAAATTTAAGTTACAATACAAACACAACATACATTCTATTTGTTGTAATGTTGCTGAAATTTTAACAAGTAAACTAATTCTTTCAAATGGGCATTGTGCATTTCTTTTGAGAATGTCCTAACATATGACAGCGACCACATTGGACAACCCTTTTGGGACGCTTGAAGTTCTCTACTCTCAGAACCTTCTTTTTAGGCCTTCCAGGGGGTCGGCGAGTCTTTGGTGGGCGAATTACAATATCAACCCTTGCACCTCCTCCACCTTCTGCTCCTTCTCCATGTTCCCTCCATTGACTCTTGTCTGGAATAGGATTTATCATCTGTGAATAGGCCATTCTGTAACTTTGTACAGTGAAACATGGTTCAGCAAACAGATGGGCATTGTGGCCACAAGAAATAAGTGCAGCAGCAGCATGAGCACAAGGTAAACCATACAGCTGCCATCGGCGACAAGAGCATTCACGACTTCGTATATCCACAATATTAGTTCTTTCAGTTGACACAATTTCAAACTCAACTTCATTTGCCCGGAGTACTTGGTAGCAATGAGCATCAGCTATTGCCTCCGAAATCCGCTTCTCAGCAGAAGGTACAAGAATTGATGTCCACCCCATGCCCACATCTCTCCGATCGTTAAACCAACATGTCATCTGCTGGCGGATGTATTCCATCATCTGCACTACGGGGAGCTCATGACATTCTAGGGCCCAGTTATACAACAATTCAGTTACCCCAAGTGTGAAATGGCCATATCGAACACCATCAAAGTATGCAACAGCCCAAAGGTAGGGAGGGAACTGTTGAAACCATGATATAACATCCTGGGAAACCTCTATCATCTCAGTAATCTTGCTTTCAAATTCAGCAGCTGTAAGGGCATAAACAGCATTCCAAAAGATGTTCACCAACTTTGTGTTTTTAAATGTATCGCGGAAATTTTCGCTAACATAACGCAGACAGAAACCATGTGAAGCGCTAGGAAAATGTGTTTCTACTGCCTCCGCCATGCCCCTTTGCCTTTCTGATAGTATTGTAAGTCTAGGCATGTTGTCGGTGTTTACTCCAAGAAGTTTCCGTAATTCCGACATAAACCACATCCAGTTTTCATCGCTTTCAGTATCAACAATAGCAATAGCCAAAGGAAACAAAGCATCGTCGGCATCAACAGCTGCAGCACAAAGTATAGAACCTAGATATTTTCCTTTAAGATGTGCTCTGTCAAGCTCTAAAAGAGGTCTACAAGCATTTATAAACCCATAAATTGATGCACGATAAGAAATAAACAGCCGTTGAAAACAATTTTCTTGCCCAGTGGCACCAACAGATGCAATGCTGCCAGGGTTTGTTTTCCTTATTTGCTCACAGTATGCAGGGAGAAGACGGTAACCTTCTTCAAATGTTCCATGAAGCGCAGCCATGCTCCGTTCCTTACCTCGCCAAGCTTGCATGTAAGAAACAGCAACTCCGTGCTGATCACGAATATCTTGCAGTATTTCCCTTGGTTTATATTGTGGATTATCTCGAATGCGTGATTCTACAGATCTTGCAACCCACCCTACTGATGCCTGCTGATGGTGAAGGTTGCGAACTCCCTCACAAGTGTGGTCCCCTTGCAGGGTTCTTATAGTAAAAGTAGGAACACCAGGACATTTGGCTACATGGACACGCCATGGGCACCCTTCTTTGGAGCACTTTGCTATAAAACGACTGCGATCTGACTTAACTATCCGAAGATCGAAATGCATAGCTATGGCAATATCTTTCAATGTTCTTCTGCAGGTTTCCACATCTGGAAACTCTTGACCAATGACTAATGGTTGTTCTGCTATAGTAACCGAAGTATCATCTAAAACTAAAGAATTGTTATCCATATATCTTATCTTTTAAAACAAGGAACCAGCAATGTCACTTGATTCTAAGGGTCTTCATCATATTCATGTAGTATCAAGGACTGCCAAGGATAGGCATTGAAAAATGCCACCATATTAAACCACCTCCCAATAACAGACTCTGCAATACAAAAGAGAATGACTGATTAAATCCTACACATAGTTCAGAACAGAAAGCCATTGAAACAAAATGGAATACAGACTTATCAAGTGGACAAGGTACGTAAAAGCTGTAAGTAAAGTAACTGATAGACTAAGAAGCCCATATACTTGATAAGATACGGATACAATACGGATATGGAGATACGGGGAAATTTCAAAATTAAAGATACGATACGGCCAAGATACTTTGATAAAGAAATAAATTTAAAATTAAAAATATAAATGCACAATATGTAAACATAACTAAAAATGATAATAAGTAAACATTAAGAATGATCAAAACAGGTAACAGTTAGATATCTTTTCCGCACCAATTACAATATATAACAAAAACATCGTAAGTACTATCCAACAAAGAAAAAGAGAAGAGAGAAGAAACATGTTCATTTTATATCTCTGTGTCCTTTTTTATATATTTTCTTACAGCAAAAATAAGAAAGAAAAGGGGAAATTTACATAGATGTATCCCGCGCACAACAAAGCCGTATAACAAATGTATCGGCCACTTTTTAAAAAAGAATAAATTTAATTGCTGGATACTTCCCCAGTATGTATCAAACACATATCGGTGTCAGATACGTGTCAGACAGACACCGATACTTTGACATTTTTGGAGTATCGGGGCTTCCCAGTTGATAGTGGATTGGAGGATTCAAATGAAAAGAAAAGAAGATAAAAAACAGAAACAATTGCAGAGGAAGAAAAATCTCAAAAATGTGAAAAGAGACATCAGTGGAATTAGAATATAAATCAAAATCTACAAACTTATACATGAAAACAAAAGTTTGTCAATAGATCATTGCTTGTAAATCAGAAACATTATAGTCTTGCCAACAGAAGAGAGCTATGTAAAAGACAAACAGCCACCAACTTAAATCATTTATAATTAGAAGTTGATATGGTTCTCATCCCTCTAACTTAATTTTGTTGTAACCTTGGAAAACCTTCTTTTTTTACTTAAAGAGATGATGGAAGTTATAAATTTCAGCTGCCAAATGTTGCTATAAAAATTAAGCATTACATGGATGATACATCAAACCCATAAGTATCAAACAATAAACTTTATCCTTCCGAGTTCTTTAGGAATTTGTCAATAGATCATTTATTTATCCATAATCTTCATTTACAGATTCCTATAACCCCTATGATAAAAATTTGATCTTTCTATTTGGTAGGAGTAGTAACTGCGCCTATTTTGATCCGGAAACTAAGTTAAAGGTTCTATTTTCAAAAACAAAAGCATAAAACCTAAGAAAAATATGATCTTTTGTAGCATAATTAAGGGATTGATATTGAAGCTTGAAATCATGGGGTGACATTGACGGAACAAGAACGACATTGCTCACCTAGGTCAAACATTTGCATCGAATGAAACTCCAATGCAACACAACAAATGTTAAAATCAGTTCGGATCCAACAAAATTTTCAATCTGGGAATTTCAATTTCTCAATCCACAATTTAAATTTCGTAAACTACGAGGTTGGATTTTTCCCTTGGAGAACAGCACAATTCAGAGAGAGAGCGAGCAACATAAAAACATATGTTCTATAAGATTGATTTAACTTTATGCGGCATAAATAAAATCGAAAGTTGAACGAAGACAAAATTAGGGATATGATGCGGAAGAAAACGAAGAAAAGAGTTTCATTTGAAGAAGAAAAAGTGTACCTACCTAGGTTTACACTAATTGTTGGTTGGTACTATTTGAATGTTTGAGACAGTAACGGCTTCTGCTGCTACTGTTGTTGTTGGTGGTGGTGATGGTGGTGCTGTTCCTCCTTCTTCTTGTTTGTTGTTGTTGAGCTTCGTTTCTGCAATTCTACAATGGTGGACCATAGTAAACAAACCAACTTATTTATTTTGAATGGTTATTTCTTTTTCTTCTTTTTATTTATTTTCTTATTTTATAACTATTTTTCTTTTATATGTAAAAAACAATTTATTTCATTGAAAATCAAAACATCAATATAAGTAAATAAAGTTGAGATTTGACATTATATATAGCCGTCATTATGAATAATCATTTTAGTTTCCGCTTTTAAAAAACTCGATATTAGAGTTGTTATAAAATAAATATTTACAATTGGTTTTTTTTTTTTTTAATAAAAGATGATGGCTTAATTCATTAGTGAACCTTATAATTTTTTTGAGTGTGGTCAAACCTCACAAGAATTGTGTTTTGCTCCTCTAGTAAGTTAGCTAGTATGAAAAATTGAAACTTGTGCTTCCGCGTCAAATTATATCTAACGTACCCCAAAATTCAAGGACACTCTAAGGTGGAGTAGATGTGAAACAAGCCTTAATTATTATCATGGAAAATGCTAAACAATGTCCCCGGAGCAATAGTTAAGCATATTAAAATAGAAAATTTATCTTGAAATGTGTGCATTCAACACATTGGAAATGTAAAAAGTTGTTTTCTCAATATTTAATTTTTCTTTTATTTTCTTTTTTGGTATGCTTAACCATTGCCCCGAGGACACTGTTTAGCATAACCCTATTTTTTTTTTGACACAGTTTAGCATGACCCTATTATTATTCTTAAATTTATTATTTAATCATTTGTTCACATCACTTATCACTTCAGTTATAGGCGTATGCTACTAAGTCCGACCAGTAGTTAAAATGAATCATAGTTTAATATTATCTTGTATTGATGACTTAAACGAATCAATGGCACCAATTTTTAATTCAAAGAGAAGATTACTTGTTTAAATTTCATATCCCATATCCACTCGATTGCTGATAACACACCTAATGCCTCGTCATTTTTTACATTCAAAATTGGTTGAAATCACAAGGTATTTGCTTTAATAGACATGTCAAACTCATCTCTCGAATGAATTTCAATCCGCACTTTAGTATGTTGCCCATTAAATGAAGCATCAGATTGTTTACTTTTGTCGCGGAACATCAATGTGCTATGTTGTCTTTGTTCCTGCACTACAACCTAGATAAATAATGTCAACTTGAATACCTTCAGACGGTCAACATGTATACGTAGGGCCCTACTGCACTGACATTCTTCTATTGGGAGCTAACAAATGCCACTATCCCAATGCAAGTATTTGGCAAGTTATGGTACACTACTTAGTAACCATCTTAAGTGTTCAAAAATTAATTGTTTAAAATATTGTATATATGTTGTTTAATTAAATTTTTTTTACAGAATAGCGCAGGATTACTATTTAAATCAACCTCTAGTCATTTTTTCAAGCTTTCAGCTGCTAGTTGACCCAGGTAGTCCTTTACCATGTCATCGGTAAATTGTATTAGATATATATTTCTTAATTTGTGATTCCCTTCTATAACCTTTAATAAAGCGTGTGTAAAAATTGAATTATGTTCAAACCAATACCTATTATCTCCATTATATGCAACAGATGAAGTTGCTGGTAAAGCAACAACAGAGCTTGGCAAACGCGTTCTTTTGCTCCATAGCAACTTTGTTGCATTTATGGGAAATTGTTTGTTCGAATGGTCGAATAATCCACCAGAACAACAACAATCAAAAAATAAAACTAAACTTATTCCAGGAGGAACAAGCTTCACGATTTCGCAGAAGGGCTGCACCCGATAATAATTTTTTTTCCTGTGTTGAGGCGGCCGCAAAAAATATTTGGGAGTGATATATGGATCCATGCCCTGAAAAGTAGAATGTCAGAGCATCACCACTTTTAGAATTGGTGATTATTCCCCGAAGACGTCGTAACATGGTGAAATGGTTGACGGTGGGTTCATAAAAATTTGTTACCAAATCAATGTCAATGTTGAACCTAAGTGATCTACCATACCCTCTCTAAAAGCTAAAGCATCTCTAAACCCATTAATCAAGTGAATTTTTGGTTTCAAGTGAAGGTAGGAAATACCTACAAGGAGGGCTTGACGACACATTGAGAGATAAGCAAGGTAAGTGGATAAGCGATGGATCGATAACAGAATTAGGACCAAGGTATGGATAATAGAATTAAGTTTTGTTGAGAAGAAGCAGAAGGAAATTTTCTTATAAGCTAAAGCAAACAAGTTTTTGTTACGTCGAACTTAACAAATTTTTTATTTTTTTTTGCTTTGCTTTCTTACCAGTCATGTTAAACGTTAATACCCTTCTTCTTCCTTCTTTTTATATACATTTTTTCTTTTGTTTTAAACATTGTTTTGTTATGCTGAGTTTCATGATAAACTTGATAATTGTTTAAAATATTGTATATATGTTGTTTAATTATATTTTTTTAACAGAATAGCGCAGGACTACTATTTAAACTAGCGGCCAAACGGGCACGGTTCGTGTTTTCTATTCTATTGAGGTATATAAATTGTAAATTGTGATTTATTATAAATTTGATTTTTATTTAAATTAATGTGTGTATCTTTAGTTTTCATATTTGTTAAGTCCTTCATGTGGGCTCTGTTAAGATGTTAATTCATAGTCTAAGGAAGTTAGTTAGCTAAGTGGTTAGTTAGTTAACAAGTTTGTTGGTTAAAGTGTTTGTTACAAGTTAGTTACTTGCTACACAAGCAAGTGTATAAAACCATGTTGTAATCTTTGATTTTTCATCACTAATGAATTCATGATTGCAACCAATTATTTTTCTCTCTAATCTCTCTCATTTCTAAACACCATTTCTGTTACAACTTGAGATTGAAAGTGAATCAATCTCAAGTGCTTGTGTGATATTGTTTTGCTGCGCCAATAATTGGTATCTAGAGTCCGGTTGGGTTTAGGGAAACACGAGAGTTATTGTGAGGTAAACACTGGGAAACATAGTGATTTGTGTGTGTTCTTGAAGCTTTGTGACTAAGCAATCATGAATTCTAATGGAAACGGGTTCCCATCAATGCATTTCTTGATTCTTGATGCAAAGAACTGGGAAAGGTGGAGCGCGATGATGCGATCTTTGTTTGGATCTCAAGATGTGTTTGAGATAGTGCAAAATGGTTATGAAGATCTTGCTGAGAATCCCACAGATGCACAAAGAACTGCATTCAAAGATGCAAAGAAAAAGGATTGCAAGGCATTGTTCTACATTCAACAATATGTTGATGCTCAGAATTTTGAAAGAATCTCAAAAGCTACAAAGTCAAAAGAGGCCTGGGATATCTTGGTGAAATACCATGATGGTGGTGATAAAGTGAAACAAGTCAAGCTACAATCTTTAAGAAGAAAATACGAGTTGATGTTGATGGAGGAAGATCAGAAAATTGCAGATTACTTCTCAAAGTTGATGCTGGTGGTGAATCAAATGAGGACTTGTGGTGAAACTTTCACTGATCAACAGATTGTAGAAAAGGTATTAAGAACTCTAACTCCCAAATTTGACTTCATAGTGGTAGCAATACAAGAGTCTCATGATACTAAAGACATGAAGATCGAGGATCTGCAAAGCTCATTGGAAGCTCATGAGCTTATGGTTCTTGATAGAGGTTCAGAAAGAACAATGCAACAAGCCATGCTTGTGCAATCAAAGAATGGTGGGAAAGATAAGAATAAATGGAAACAAGGGAAAGAGAAATGGCTCAAATCAAAAGGCAAGATTGATGACAAAACTGAATCCAGTAAAGGAGGAGGTTCTGTGCACAATCATAAGAAGAAATTTGATAAGAGCAAGGTTAAGTGCTATAACTGTGAGAAACTAGGGCACTTTGCAGATGAATGTAGATCTGGCAAGGGTGATAAACAGGTCAAAAGTAATGAAGAAGCCAAGATAGCACAGAGTGATGATCAAGTGAAAGAGAATGTGCTGCTAATGATGGCTACAACATGTGAAAGCAATCCACTATATCAAGAATGGTATTTGGATTCAGGGTGCTCCAATCATATGACAGGTAACAAAGGATGGCTCTCTGAATTTGACTCAAACAAGAGAACAAGTGTGAAGCTTGCTGATTGCAGTAACCTTGAAGCTGAAGGTATTGGCAATATTGTTATCAAGAGAGATGATGGCAAGAAAGCAGTCATTGAAAATGTATTATATGTGCCTGGCATGAAATGCAACTTGATGAGCATTGGTCAACTAATGGAGAAAGGGTTTTCTATCAGCATCAACAAGGAATCACTGAAGTTGTTTGATCCAGAAGGGAAATTGATTCTAGTCTCTACTTTGTCAAAGAATAGAGTGTACAAGTGTAGTATTCCTGTTGATAAAGTCATGTGCATGTCATCTACCACCAATGAAGATTCTGACTGGCTATGGCATATGAGGTATGGTCATCTAAATTTTAGAAGCTTAAGTCAATTAAATTCTAAGAATTTAGTGATTGGCCTGCCCAAGATAGAAGCATCTGCAAAGACCTGTGAAGTTTGCTTGAAGGGCAAGCAAAGCAGATTGCCATTTGTATCTGAATTGCCTATGAGAGCTAGTGATGCTCTAGGTGTGATACATTCAGATATATGTGGACCCTTTGAAGTAGCAACACTATCTGGCAACAAGTATTTCATCACATTTGTTGATGAATATACAAGAATGATCTGGCTATACACAATTAAGTTGAAAAGTGAAGCCTTAGAGGTATTTAAAATGTTTAAGGTCTTAGTTGAAAAGGAAAGTGAAAAGTCAATTAAGGTCTTGAGAACAGATGGTGGTGGTGAGTATACCTCTAAAGATTTTGAAGCATTTTGTGTAAGTCAAGGGATTAAGCATGAAGTGACTGCACCCTATACTCCTCAACATAATGGGCTGGCAGAGAGGAGGAACAGGACTATACTTGATATGGCTAGAAGCATGATCAAACAGAAGAAAATGCCTCATAAGTTTTGGGGTGAAGCAGTCAATACTGCAGTGTACATTTTGAATAAATGTCCAACTAAGAGATTGAAGTTGAAAGTGCCAGAAGAAGCTTGGAGTGGAAGAAAGCCAAATGTGAAGCACTTGAAGGTATTTGGCTCAATCTGCTACAAGCATATTCCTGATGCTAAGAGAGGTAAGCTTGATGATAGAAGTGAAACTATGATTTTCATAGGTTATCACTCTACTGGTGCATACAAGCTATATAACCCCAGAAATAATAAAGTTACAATAAGTAGAGATGTGAAGGTGGTTGAAAGTGAATTCTGGGATTGGGATAATGCTAAAGAGTCTAGTATTGATCATAGTCACATTCTTACTGATGTTGATATCATGGATTGGCCTGACAGTGATGGTGATATGAATGAGAATGTGGTGAATGAAGTAGTGCCAGATAGTGATGAAGAAAATGAAGGAGTTGTGACACCACCAGTTATTAGACAATTGCCTCAGAGAAATAGACAATTGCCTAATAGACTTGCTGATTGTGAAATGTTAACTGATAGTGCAGTCAACAATGAAGGAGAGTTGCTTCATTTTGCATTGCTAGCTGATGCAGAGCCAGTGAACATCAAAGATGCTTTACAGTCAAGTGTATGGAAAGCAGCTATGATAGATGAGTTAAAATCAATTGAGAAGAACCAGACATGGGAGTTAGTGAAACTACCTAATGGTAAGAAGACAATTGATTTAAAATGGGTGTATAAGACAAAGTTGAATCCTGATGGGAGTATTTCAAAGTACAAGGCCAGATTAGTAGCTAGAGGGTTTCTTCAGAGAGAAGGAATTGACTACAATGAAGTCTTTGCACCTGTAGCCAGACATGAGACTATAAGATTAGTAGTGACACTTGCTAATCTTAGAGGTTGGGGTCTATACCATTTAGATGTGAAATCTGCTTTTCTAAATGGTCCTTTGGAAGAAAACGTGTATGTTAAGCAACCTCCTGGGTTTGAAATAGCAGGCAAGGAAAGTATGGTGTACAAGCTTCACAAGGCTCTATATGGTTTAAAGCAGGCACCTAGAGCCTGGAATAAGAGAATTGATCAGTTTTTGAGTCAAGTTGGATTCAAAAAGTGTACTGTGGAGTATGGAGTTTATGTGAAGAGCTTGAATAATTCAAACTGTCTAATCATTTGTCTATATGTTGATGACCTATTGGTAACTGGTAGTGACACAAATGAGATAGAGAAATTCAAACTCACAATGAACAAAGAGTTTGAAATGACTGATTTGGGAGCATTATCATATTTCTTAGGAATGGAGTTTGTGAAAACTGGTAAGGGAATGATGATGCATCAGCACAAGTATGCCTCAGAACTGCTTGAAAGATTTGAGATGGATAGTTGCAATCCAGTTTCAAATCCTTGTGACACAAATTCAAAATTGGAGGAGTGCAGTAAAGAAGAAGCAGTTGATTCAACCATGTATAAGCAAATAGTGGGATCACTAAGATATCTTTGCAATAGCAGGCCAGATATATGCTATGCAGTAGGTGTTGTTAGTAGATTCATGAACATGCCTAAGAAATCTCACTTGATAGCTGCCAAAAGAATTTTGAGATATGTGAAGGGCACTATCAACTATGGATTGTTGTTCCCTAAGAGTGATGCTGCAGCTCATCTAGAGCTAATTGGTTACACTGATTCTGACTGGTGTGGTGATAAAATTGATAGGAGAAGCACTTCAGGCTATGTGTGTATGATGAATGGTGCAACAATATGTTGGTCATCAAAGAAGCAACCAGTGACAGCCTTGTCTTCATGTGAGGCAGAATACATAGCAAGCACTTATGCAGCCTGCCAGATGATATGGTTAGAATCCCTGATGAGGGAGTTGAAGTGCCAGCTACAGCTACCATTGCAGTTGTTGATTGATAATCAATCTGCAATCAACCTAGCCAGGAATCCTGTGTCACATGGCAGATCAAAGCACATTGAAACCAGGTTTCATTTCATCAGAGAACAGGTCATGAATGGAAAGATTGATGTGGTGCATTGTTCCACTCATGATCAAGTTGCAGATGCACTCACGAAAGCTGTGAAGCTTGACAGGTTTGAAGCACTAAGGGAATGCTTAGGAGTTGTGAAGATTATGAATTAAGGGAGGGTGTTAAGATGTTAATTCATAGTCTAAGGAAGTTAGTTAGCTAAGTGGTTAGTTAGTTAACAAGTTTGTTGGTTAAAGTGTTTGTTACAAGTTAGTTACTTGCTACACAAGCAAGTGTATAAAACCATGTTGTAATCTTTGATTTTTCATCACTAATGAATTCATGATTGCAACCAATTATTTTTCTCTCTAATCTCTCTCATTTCTAAACACCATTTCTGTTACAACTTGAGATTGAAAGTGAATCAATCTCAAGTGCTTGTGTGATATTGTTTTGCTGCGCCAATAGGCTCAACTAATAATCCAAATCATAATTTAATTTAGCTTAATGGGTATGTGAATTGTGTGAGAAAGTTAGGATTTTTATGATAATTTTCATGTTAGAGTAGCTTGGTTCATGAAATGAGATAATTAGAGAATTGTTGTTGATGATCATTGTTGATGGTTTGTTGTAGGTGTAAGTAAGATGAATTGGTGATCAAAATGGAGTATTATTGTTAAAAGTGATTGTGCTTGAACCTTATGAAAATTGTGTAAAAATTTGTATGGCATATTTGTAGTATATTCGTGATATCTCTTGCTATGTAACCTGGAATTAAGTAATTATTGAAGTTTCAGATTCTACACTTAATTCCCTTCAGTTCGGATATAAATTTTGTATGATTCGGATGAGAAATGAATTCGAAAAACACGTTTAAAGTTTGGATTTTTCCGAAATAAGCTGTTTCGAGTAAAATGTAATATTATTATTATAGGAATTTAAAGTGATTTGGTATAAGTTGATGAAATTAAATGTTAACTTGAGTGTTTATTTACATTGGTGTTTAGGTCCTTAAATTGAGGGTAGAAAGGATTGATAATTATTGGAGTTATAGGATTTTGGGATCTAGTTTAAGTGTTCAATGTGAATTGTAGATTGATTTTCAATTAGAGGGTATCCGTTCGCCACAACGAAGAAATAATGTGGTGTAGCCGTTTGCCACAATGAAGAGATAATGTGGTATCCGTTTGCCACAACGAAAAGATAATGTGGTATCCGTTCGCCACAACGAAGAGATAATGTGGTATATGTGAACATAGTGGGAAACGATAAGCGATATGAGATATGGCAAATTTATCATTATTTTCTGTTATTGATGGGTGTGTAGAACTTCGTGTAGAACTAACAATCAGTTCAGGTTAAAGATTTTATCAGATATTGGTCCATTGGATGTGGTAAAGATTATTTTTGGTATAAATTTTCAAAGTACGATCGTTTTAGTTTAAAAGTTTGTTCGATATATAATGAACTTATTGGCTTTCTTCTGTTGCTAGAAGTCATGTGTTTTTATTTACGGTTTGAATTTTCTTTTCCCTTTATGCAATTCATTATTATGCAACCCGGTTGTTTTTATTGTGCAGTTTGGTTGAATTCCATTTGATTCGGTTTTGGTTATGTTTCGTTTGATTCTACTCCCTTTAATTTAGATCGTTGCAGTTTGGTTTGAATGTGGTTTATGTGCACACAATGAATGAGATAGTTTATATACTTTGTTGATATTTAACCAACACTTAGAGAACTACGTGGCTCTGATTTCCTAATCGTTTAGGGATACGTAGGACCAGAGATTCTCATGTCGAGATATACATTTCAGTAACTCTATATTTTAAATAAGTATTTTTTGTTATAGTGTATTAGGCTTGTCAGGCTAAGTATAGAGTTAGTTAGCGATGGTCTGTGCGCCGGTCATGACCAGACTAGAGATTGGGTCGTGAAAACAGCAGTGGAGGCTTTGACTCTCCAACCATTTCAACTGCTCACACCACTGAATCTGCTAAAGTCACGCACCTTGGTGCGGCTGACGCCAGCATTAATCTAATCACAAATTTCAAAAGACTTGAATGTAGTAACAACTTCAAAAACCTTGGTGTGTGGCTTGTTTTTGTTGGCTTATTGAGTCAAAAATTATCTGATAGTAGTGAATTACATTTAGAATGCACATTTTGTATACCCTATTATGTAATTCTTTGTATGATTGTTAACTTGTGTGTGGAATGCATCGATTTGTCGCCAAATGTCTATACGTTACTTGTATGATGTTTAATAGTTTGTTGTGCTATGCATTAAGAGTGGCATTATAAAGTGAATTCAATGAGTATGATTCATTTCAACTTCAAATAGCTGATATCTTAAGTTATGTCCAACAAAGCTACAGAAGCATAGGTTAAGGACATTTTTAGTGTTTTTATAGTATAGAGACTAATGTGAAGGGGGTGACAAGGTTGGAAACCAGAAAACCACAAGTTGATAAAGCACAAGAATATGTGTGTTTGGTTATTTGCTGAAAAAATTGATTTTGAATATGAATTTTTTTTTTGTTATGTTCTGTCTCATGTTATAACCAAAGCTTAGGCCTTAATTTATAACCAAGCTTTCAAAGGAATTATGTGTCTTGAATGTTCTGTCTCATGTTTCTTTTCTTCTGTAGTGATTTATTATGTCATATGATATTTAGAATGGTTCAGCTTTTTGATTGTGTGTGGCACCAATTACTTGCAGGCACCATCTTCTGAATTGTGAAGAAGAAGAAGAAGTGTAACCATTAAATCATTGCTTAAATCATACTGTATTTAGATGGGCTCTTGCTTAAATCATATTGTAACCAATTGTGAAGAAGTACTTGTGAAGAAAGAAGAAGAAATCAATATATTATTATTATAGTGGTAGTAGTAGTAGTATTTGTGAAGAAAGAAGAAGAACAAATCAAAGAGTAGTAGTAGTATATATGAAAGTGATCTCCATTATGTTTGTCACATTATTAAGAAATAGTAATGAATTCATGGTTTAAGGAACATGTAGAAAGACTATTCTATCTATAAAGTCTTTTGGGAATTTTTGTATGCTTTATTTTTTTCTAAAATTAAATTTTTTCAAAAAAACATTGAAAACGTTTTTTTCCATAAAAATAAGTCCAAATTAATCTGTGACATTTTCATACTAAATACAAATAAGTCCATTGTTATATCATTTTGGGGAATTTCAATAATTTACTTGCTCAAGAAGATAAGAAGAGTATTCATCCTCATCCTAATTAGTTATTGTTCTGGGTAAAAATATATCTAGTGGGTACCCGCAAAAATTATTCACAACGAGTAGGGTAAATATTCGCATTTTGGATACAAACACAAATATGGGTATTCAATAAAAACTCATCAAGATTAGCGATATTCAATAAAAATTAATAAACCGTTAATCTTTATGGGTCTCAATAACATATCAAACGATTTTCAATTTAACGGTAAATTTTGTAAAATTCGTCTTTATTATAATGTTATTCTTAACTTGTGCATCATACACCGCTTGAAACACTCTTTCACATTAGACAAAAAAAAGGCTATAAAAACATGTAATAAAACTTTATCATAATATATTTCACCATATCAATTGTCTGCGAGTCTATTTCCAACTAGAAAAATCTAAAAGTAACCCAACTCTATAAAATGACTTGTAAGATAATAATTGTTTCTCTTCAATAGCAAAAACCTTATAACAGGTGGTTTAATGGATCTTAGAAGAGGCTTTAATATCGTATTAGAATTAGCACTCTTTAGCATTTCCCTTGATAGATGACAAACAAAATCAAAACATGGTCCAAGGTTCCAACTACCAAAGTACCATGTAACCATGTTGTCTGCATAGCAATCATCTCCTCCATTTCATCGTCAACAACTAAATTAAGAACTCATATTATGTACGTAGTTGCATTAAGTAGTCTCAAACTCAACTCCACAATATATAATCTATCTATAGACTATAGTATATAAAAAGATATATTAAGAGGCTTACCACAACCAAATATATAATATATTTATGTATATAAGTCAAAATTTAACCGCAATTAACCAAATGAAACGTTGGATGCCAACACTAACTATTATGTGCAAACCAAAAAAAAAAAACATCATGTGCATGAATGAAATCCACAATTGTCGGAATCCATATACCTCATAATAATGTCCATCCAAATACTTCCCCTTTTATCTCCGAGACAACCTCAGCATTTTTTCTCATTCCTCTAATCATTATTTGCATGGTGGCTTCCTCTTCCTTATACCTTTTGTTGTTGATCATTCCTCTTCCATTTTTATAGCCTCTGCCTTCCCTCTTGAAGGTTCCTTCAATCTCTTTTGAGGGAACCTCCATTTAATATTTTTTTTTTAATTTTTTTTTTAGTTTATTTTATTTAACCAAAGAGTGCAGAGAGATTTTGTTTTTTTTTGTTTTTGTTTTTTTTTTAAATATTTTCTTCAGTTAAGAAAAAAAAATTCAACAAAAATCATACTACAAAAGTTTTTATAGATTCTTAGAAGAAGAAGAAGAATGAATTGCTTTCCTTGTTTTACCTCTCAAAAGAGTAAGAAAAGCAATAGCAAGAGGGAACATGGGGTTGCACAACCACAGGAAAACAACAACCTTATAACAAGAACACCAGGTAATTAAATTAAATTCTCACAATGCTTCAATATGATTATGTTATGTTGTTAATCATTAATGGAAATAGCTAGCATTTGATAGATTTAATCAAATTGTTTTATGTTTCCATGTATGTGACATGCAGATATCAAGAAACCAAAGCCAGAAGATCCAAACCAAGTTGACACATCAAATATTCAAGCACAAAATTTCACTTTCCGCGAGTTAGCAATTGCAACAAAGAATTTTCGCCAAGAATGTTTGTTGGGAGAAGGTGGTTTTGGCAGAGTTTACAAAGGAACAATTCCTGCAACTGGACAGGTCATAAAATAATTATGATTTATCGATTCTTAATTAGTATTTAGTACACAAACAAATAACTTTTTGTTCTTTTTAATATTATTTTTACATGTGTTTGAATATGTGTGTGTTTGTTTGTTATTTCCCTTTCTCTATAGGTGATAGCAGTGAAACAACTTGACCGAAATGGGATTCAAGGCAGTAAAGAATTTCTGGTTGAGGTTTTGATGTTGAGTCTCTTAAACCATGAAAATCTTGTCAAACTCACCGGTTATTGTGCTGATGGTGATCAACGTCTTTTGGTCTATGAATTCATGCCAGCCGGATCTCTAGAAACTCGTCTTCTTGGTATTCGCTCTTTCGTTCTTTCATTCTTTCTTTCTTTCCATGTTCTTCCATTTTTGACTTTCACATATATTTGCGTCTGCATGACATAATCAAGTAAATCATCATTTTGGTCCCTATATGTATTAGGCGTTGTCATTATATGAATGTATTAGTATTGAAGTTACAAAATCATCCCTTAGTATCTTCTTTTTTCACCACTATTATTTGGCCCACTAGACCGCCTAATTTGGTTTGGGGATCAGTTCTGGCATCAAGTGGTTCCAGCCCCCTTCCGATCGTAGTTGTCTGTGGACTGTGGTCCTCCCTACCAAGTCCAGCATCAATCACCACTGTAACTAACTAACGATTGGTCCTTAGTATCTCTCTTTGCTCTTAAATTCATGGACTAAACTGACTAACAAAAAACATATTAGATAACCAAACTAACTAAAGAAAGACAACAGTGCTTGACACATTCAAGGATAAAAATGGATGTTTACTTGATATAAACTTGTGCAACTATAGTTATGGAAAACTAAAATAGAGCACATTTTTTATCTTATTTTGACACAGATAGAAAACCTGATCAAGCTCTATTAGATTGGTATGACAGAATGAAAATAGCATCTAATGTTGCAAAAGGACTATGGTACTTGCATGACAAGGCAAATCCTTCAGTTATATATAGGGACTTGAAATCGTCAAACATCTTGCTTGATAATGAACTTCATGCAAAACTATCTGATTATGGACTTGCAAAACTTGCTGGCAAAGATAAGATGAACATTGTTCCTACAAGAGTCATGGGTACTTATGGTTATAGTGCCCCTGAGTATGTAAGAACAGGTAACCTTACTTTGAAGTCAGATGTATACAGTTTTGGAGTTGTCTTGCTAGAGCTCATAACTGGAAGACGAGCTGTTGATACCACAAGATCGCACGACGAGCAAAATCTAGTTTCATGGGTAAACTATAACTACCTCTTTTGAACATTATTGTTTTGGACTATATAATGTATAATATGAGATGATCATGATATCTGTTTTGAAATTTTTTATATTTATGACTGAGCAGGCACAACCAATATTTAGAGATCCAAAAAAATATGGAGATTTGGCTGATCCAAATCTCGGTACAAATTACCCGGAAAAGGATCTGAATCAAGTTGTTGCAATTGCAGCCATGTGCTTACAGGAGGAATCAGCAGCGCGTCCTTTGATGAGCGATGTAGTAACTGCTTTGAGTTTTCTTTCTACTTCTCCTCCTCCTCAAGGCACTGCTCCTGCACCAACTCCACCTCCCAAATCCACCTCTCAGAAGAGTGTTTCCACTGCCAACGAAAGTGAGAGTGACAGCGGAAGTTCTGATGAAGAGCGTTCCGTTCATGGGGACAATCATGATATTGCAGCAGCTAGTGGAAAATACGAAGAATGTGATGATGCATCATCAGACAGTGAAAGTGAATATTATGAGAATGAAAACCAACATGATTATAGTCCACAAGATGACAAAGAAACAAAGGAGTTCTACTCCAAATCAAGCAACAAAAGCAGTAACAAGTCAAAGAAAAGTTCCAGTTCGAAAAAGCATGGGGCGGATGGAATTTTAACTCAGAAAAGCAGTAAAAAATCTGCTGCAAAGCAGAAGAGCAGTAAGAAATCTCCAAAGGATTTAAGCCAAAGGAGCAGTAAAAAATCTTCTGCAAGAAAATCATCTCATAGCAGCAGCGATGAGGAGTCACAGGATGGAGGTGTTCTTCTCAAGCGCGGTGACAGTAGGCCATCAAATGATGGAAATGGATATTCTTTTGGCCTAACAAGCAGTGATAGCGGGGAAGTATCACGTTCAGATGTTCATCATTTTGATCGCATGAGCATGGGGACATCCGAGGAGGGAAGTTTTCACCGTTTAGAACATTCCAGCAGTAGAGGATCAGATGAGGGAAGTGTTCATTCATCATAACTTACAATTGAACAGACATTCATATATGCACGCACTTTGACACGTTGCATTGTATATCTGTGTCGAAGTTTTGTTGTTTATACATTGATCAGTTTGGTTGAGCGAGACAAGTATAACATAACCGTATATGTATATCCTCAAAACATAAAACTTGAAACTCTATCATCCACATTTATATGCACATTGTTTTGTTTTGTTTTGTTTAGTAGGCTTCAGTTACATTCATGTATTTACTTTTAGTTCAAGAACGAGTGTGAAGATAACCGAGAATTTCCATAGGGGGGATTGTTGAAATTATTGAAAACAGTGGCCCTTGTTTGTATTATATAAAAGATTATGGAAATTCTAATGGTCTTACTTATTACTGTTGTCACAATTAAATATTAATTATCATATGCAGCAAAATAAAACAGGTTATTCTTATTCAGTTCAATCTAACTGTATTTCATAATATTATTGTGAAATATAAACTATGCTAAATATACGGAGTAAAATAAAATTAAGAAAGACAAAGTAGCTACGATTCAAATTTCCATTGCTTTAAGTCTATAACACGCTTCTGAATCGAAGATCTGAATGACTGCAACAACATTTGTTTCTTTTGCTGTCGTATGGTTTTTTTTTTACCCAACGCATTTGCTATAGGTGCACTTTAAGATCTGCGAGTGAGCGAAAGACAAGGAAAACATGTCATACTTCTTTAATATAGTCATGATAGTTGTATGCCGTAAATAATATTATATGTACCGTAATGTACATATTCATCTTCTATTTTCACTTCTTCAATTTTAATCATACACACATATTATATGACCACTTCGAAGACGAGTCAATTAGAGCTAGATGTTGATGTTGTCGTTGATGGGGTTGCCTTCTGCATAAAAAGAAAACTATTGTCAGCTTGGTAAGCACATTAAGTTGTAAATATACCAGATAGAATAATGAATTATGATTAAGTTATAGAGTAATGAAATGAACATATTTTATCATCATTATTACGTTGCGCGCCTCTATGTTCCCGTAGACTTTGTCCAATTCGTCAAAAACAACCCCAATTGTTGGGCGTCCTGCGCTTGATTTGGCAACACAAAGTACAGCAATCTGTAAAATGTCTCCAAAATCATCCTTATCAACTTGTCCCTTTAGTCGCGAGTCTACAAAATCCGACAACGGACGCTTTCCCAAACTCACATCTCTTGCCTGCATAAATTAATATTGCATAAATACTTAAGTTGAAAACAATCTAATGTAATTTGCACGCAATATTTTATCGATCTACCTTTCTGGTGAGTTGATCTCTAGCATCAAGATCCAATTCTATGACTTTCTGTCCAGACAGAATTTGCAAAGCAACAATTCCGAAACTATATACATCACTTGCACATGTTAGCTTTGCATTGCTCATGTACTCCGGATCCATGTAACCAATGGTTCCTCTAACATCAGTAAAAACCTTGCTCTCTTCCATCCCCATCATCCTTGACAAACCAAAATCCGACAGTTTGGCTTCGTATTTCTCAGTTAAGAGAATGTTTGTAAGCTAAACATTAAAATCAGTATCAGACATTAAGAAAACATTATCAAGTGCATATAATATACAATCCGATTCATTTCGTCACACTTACCTTGATATCTCTATGGACAACACAACCCTCTATATGTTGATGAAGGTACTTAAGTGCAAATGAACATTCTTTCAAAATCCTCACTCTTGTTTCCCATGTCAAATGGCTATCTCTTCCTAAACACAGTCACACACATATAAATAAATAAAATCAGATACATTATTTACATTTACATTGGAATATGGTGAATGATTGATAAAGAGTGATTAGCAAAGAACATTACTCAAGAGATGTTGAGCAAGATTTCCATTGGGGCAAAATTCATAGACTAAATATCTCTCACCATCTTCCATGCAACAACCAAATAAGCAAACAAGGTTTGGATGACGAAGCCTCGAAAGACCAGCGAGTTCTCGAGTGAAAGAATCAGAACTAGAGGTGTTATTCTTTATCAAATGCTTGATGGCTACAACTTGACCACTAGGCAAAACACCTCTATAAACCTCACCTGCACTCCCACGTCCAAGGTTTATCTTTTCATCTTCAAAATTCATTGCATTTTCGATTTCAGTTTTGGTAAACCAATACAATCCAGACCAAGTAGTTATCTGTTTCAATTGAACATGCTTCTTCTTAATAGGCTTCTTCTTTGATACACATTTTACCAGGAAAAAAATCACCAATAATGCTACGATAGCTACCACGAGTACTCCCAACACAAGTTTCTTATTTGATGATCCTAGCTTCACCAAAAAAGATCATGTCAGTTACATTTCCTTAAAAACGACCCTAGCGGTTAATTCCGCACACACTGCAATTACATTTTTCGATTAAATTGTTTTTGAACAAAATCAAAAATTTGTATAATAATCTTACTCTTCATCTTTACTGCTGCTGGAGGTGGCAAGCAGCGCAAGAATTTGTCTACAAGGAAAGGATCATCTTTTTGTTCATCTGCAACAGAAACAAGAGCTGCTACACCACATATGGCTCTCTCAGTGTCATTGTTG
Source organism: Trifolium repens (assembly GCA_030408175.1). Classification (NCBI taxonomy): domain Eukaryota; kingdom Viridiplantae; phylum Streptophyta; class Magnoliopsida; order Fabales; family Fabaceae; genus Trifolium; species Trifolium repens. The sequence goes on along the minus strand of CP125849.1, from coordinate 57,576,868 downwards.
TCCTTACCAATATTTTTATAATACAAATCATCTCTCAGGTTCAATATTGCACTTGTACATTCTGCACACGACACATCAAACGAATTATCAAAGTGGCTGCATTGGTTCAATGCATCTGTGTACGGTTGCAAACCCTGAACATCTAGCAAAGCTAAGCTGGAGCATTTGGAGCTACCAAAGTAAATGTTATCAAATCCACATGAAGACATTGACATCCCTTGTTGTGGTTGAAATGATTTGTTGCAACTTTGCCATTGTTCTTGAGAAAGGAAGACTTGTCCTGTTCTGTTACGGGCATGTGAGGCCATGGCATCTGATAAAAGGGTGAGTGCATTTCGACAGCATATTGTGGTTGGAAAACCACTGCCCCATTTGCTTATATCCTCTTTCACATTCCCACATTCACCATATGGCATATATTCATTTTGGGATGTATTGAAATCCAATACACATGTACCTGCACAATTTGCATGGTTAAAAACTTCTAATTATGTGGTCTGTTAAAGAAAGGGTCATCTATGTGTAATAGATGCTTAACCAATATAACAAGGTGCAATAGCTCGTTAACCATCTACTAAACACAATTAACCACGACTTTGAACGTCAATCATCAATCATGATTTGTGTTTAAACATACACTTTTTCTTTGACACTTGGATATATTCATTGAATAATGTCAAATATTGTCTTTAGATATAACTTAATATACTTCTATAGTTCTATTAGAGTGTTAACTTCTTCCTAATAGTAACACTTATCTTCAGTTCTGAAAATGAATCATCAATATCATCAAACTATTCATCAGATTTAAAAAACTTTTCAAAGTTACTCTTCTTCCTAATATTATATTCATCAAATCTTAATCTAATTACCACATGCCTATTAATATTGCACCTTCTAATTTGCCAAATTTTCACAATTTCTCTTCAGATAGTGAACCACAACCACATAATGGTAAACATGCTACACACCCTAGTCACAAGATTATGGGTGTGTTTAATTTGCTAAAAAAATAAGAAAAATGGCAGAATAACTTCAATTATACTGTTTTTGATTTCAAAGTTGTTGCTAGGACTCGACAAATTATGGGTCAAAGGAGTGAACAAAAGCTAAAAATTTTGTCCTCTACTACACCACTTGACAATTTTTTGTCTCAAATACAAGTTTGTCTAAAACATAAAATTAACCTTTTTTTTCCATACAAAAAGTTGTTCAACATCTTAAAAATTTGTCTATTACTACGTCCAATCCTTTTTATAAGAAATAATTGACTTTTTAGGTTCATTGAATAACTAATGTATCTAGTCTATAATATACATCAGATACTTCAAATATGCAATGAATCTAAAAAATGAGTTAATTTTTTTTTTTTTGACCAAGAGTTAATTCTTATATAAAGGATCAGATAGAGTATTATTTTGTCATGTATTCAGTGGCGGAGACAGGGGTGGCCAGGCCGGGCCATGGCCCACCCCAAAATAATGCGAAACTACTATATATATTATATAACGCGCAATTATTATAATTCTTCCAAACAGCCTGGTGGCCAGTGTGTTAGCTGCATACTGAAAGGATGTGGGTTCAACACCTTGTAGTCCAATTTTTTGCTATTTTCTGTTTTAATTTTACAATTTTAACAAGTAGTATAGAGAAAGAAATTCCTTTCCAAAATACTCATTTACCTATTAATTTAAAGATTAAATATAAAGATAAATTCAAAAACTCATTTTTTCTGTGAATAAAAAAAAATTACAGTTTCCATTTTTTTTAAAAAAAAAAATCACAACTATTGTCAATTAAGAACAATCATTTTCTTTTTGATATACATGTAATGTAATAATAAAATATATAATCATTTATTATCAACTTTGTGCAACTATTAGTTCAAAATCGATTGTAAATGATTTCAAGTCACTTCATACACAAAACACTTTTTCAAGGTATTTAAATAAATTTTTTATAATCAATTTTATGCTTATTATAACTTAAATTTTTGTGTGCAAAATAATTTTTGTATTTAATTTATATATTATAATTTTTGGTGGCCCACCCGAAATTTTTTTTCTGGCTCCGCCACTGCATGTATTCTTTTGTTCATTATTTACGGTGTCCTAGAAAGGTTATTTTATAAGTCCATCCACATATATATATATAGATGATTTTGGTTAAGCTATCTCAAAGGTTCTTAAACATACTACAACTAACATCTTAATATAGATTCATCTTATTGTTTTTGATAGTGATTTATATATAAGTAGAAAGTGATTATGTAAGATTAACCTAATAATATAGTAAATAAAAGAGTAAGGAAAATGGTTTGACCTTGTGTGGGTGCAGAAGATACGAGGTGGGATGAGTTTATGAAAATTGCAAAAATGAGAAATGCAAGCACAAGGTGCCGAGACAATGTCATAGCTTTTTATTTGCATAATCCAAGTGAAGCAGCGCAACGTAGAAAGTGATGCTAAAGTGACCAAAATTTTTTCCATTATACAAGTGGAATTTAGTAGATATAGGACTCATAATTTCCTTGTGTGTATCGCTAGCAATGTGGATATTCTCAATGCACACGCTCCTCGTATCACAGCTTGCTTCTAATTCTACATAGATGCCTTGGTTCTATCACCAAATTCTTATATTAATAGTGACATATATACTTTTGTATAGGAGTTTAATAGTTTTGATACACCCTAAAAAAAAATTAATTTACCCGTTTGTGTAAAACTTTCTTCACTATTAATTTAATCAATTACAACTTATCGTTTATACGATTTCTAAGATAGATATGATTAAAGTCCAAAAACAAAAAAAAGTCCAAGACTTTTAATAATCCGTCGATTATGATTTATAAGGCTAATGTTATGGTGGACCATCTTCACAAGTGGTCCACCGTGGACAAGTGATCATTACTACTATAATGAATACAAATTTTAGAAAATCTATCGTTGGATTGAAAGTTTGTATCATATAGATCATCCATACAAAATTTTAGAAAAATTGGAAATCATTTGATATGTTATTAAAATCTATCAAGTTTAACGGTATTTAATAAAAACTCATAAACCGTTAATTTTAATGGGTCTCAATAACATATCAAATGATTTTCAATTTTTCTATAAAATTTTATGAATGATCTATATGAAACAAACTTTCAATCCAACAGTGGATTTTGTAAAATTCATATTCGTTATAGTGTTATTCATAACTGATCCATCATGGCCGATATAAAAATAATAGTATTTTTTTCATTTGTCGAAATTGATTTATTGACCGCTCTGATTTAATTGGGCCAACTATATAAATGAGTTAGTTCAGAACAACTCCATTGTTATTGAAATGTACATTATTAAATGTAATTCGACTATCATGGACAAATGAATCAGCCCATTCTTTTTTTTTTTTCTTCTTATAAAAGGGAGGTTGCTAGGCCGACTTACATAGGAACTCTACGACGGAAATAAACAACATTGCAGCCCTACCATAATAGGTTGATAAACCCGGCGGGGGATTATTGCTAGGCCGACTTACATAAGAGTGTGTTCTTTTTTTATGGAATGAGAGTGTTTTCTTTATTCTTCTCAAATTTTATATTTTTATAACGTCCGCTACTTAAGTAGCGGACACCGGACAGATCAAAATCTTGAATTTTCATATAGGGTATTTTTTTCACAAATTTCTCATTTTTATAACGTCTACTACTTAAATAGTCAAAGGGTAAAAATACAAAATGGGCCATGAAAAAAGAAATTGGAGTTGGAGTATAGAGTCCAGTCCAGTTACATATCTCCCAAGAAAGTTGGAAGAGTCGACGTGTACAATTTTGGTGGCAGTGTGTTTACAGTCCACACGAACACCATGTTCTTATCTCATCTTCTTCACCCTTTCTCCTCTCTTCTTTCTTTCTTCTTTTTTATTTTTTCTTCTTCTTATTATTATATTCTCTTTCTATTACTATTTCATTTCAGCTCCAATTCCATATTGCAAGGCATGTCTAATTTTATTATTGCTTAATTATGCTTTATTTAATCTTGTTCATTTAATCTACCTTTACTTATCTTTTTAATTTTCATTCTGTTTTGCAGTTTCATGTCACATTTATAAGGTAAGGACATAATAAATAGATAATATAAATATGTATATGGCAACTTTAGGTGCAAATTCAAATATTATTATTAAAAGTGATATAAGAAGGTTTCACAGAACAAAAACAACAACAAGGTTTCAATGTCCTCCTAGTACTAGTAGTAGTAGTACTGTGGCAGTGTTCAAAGTGTTGTCTTTGTCTACTACTACAAAACCTACTACACGCTTGCATTTCTTAAGACAACATCGTCATTCTCGTGGTTTTGTATGTCAATGTCAACATCACAAAGGGAAACATGATTCTTCTCCAATTCCTACAAATATTCCACATGTGAGTATTTGTTGGTTGCTCCAGCTTCATTTTTTGTGTGAAAAATGTAAAATTTGTTCCTAAAAAAGCACTTTGGTTTGCAGGTAATAGAATTTGGGATCAATAGGATGCTTGTTTCTCTCAAAGATTGGAGAAATTTACGAATAATGGAAGTAGCTGGCTTATTGGTTTGCATTTTAATGGTTGTTCCATCAGCTGATGCTGTTGATGCTCTCAAAACTTGTGCTTGTTTGCTCAAGGAATGCAGGTATGCTTATGCTATACCATCTCTCTTTCTCTATGTCCTTTTTCAGCCGATATAACTTAGAGCATTTCCGATGGTAGAATTTGATTTGAGCTCTTAATTCTCTTTAAGTGGACTGTGACACTGTGTAGGTTTTAGTTAGGTCCAACTCAAATTTAAATTCTAGGACGTGAAATGCCATGTAAGATTTAAGAAACCTTACTAGTTTTTTCAATTCAATGGTAGAATCTTGTCTTTATAGAAAAATAGTTGTTACATGTGGTTATGATTTTAGAGGTTACGGTCTTATGATTTTGTATTACGATCCTTGTTATGATTCTCCAAGTTACGATCTATTACCCTTCTCCCGATCCTAATCCCCAAGTTACATGTTTGACAACATTGCAAGTGGCCTCTAAATTGACGGATTTGGATCCTCTTATGTTTGAATCCAACATGAGAGAGCTGTGTTAATCATCTCACCATTAAAGCTCATTGTGCCCCACTTATATATTTTTGAACTTGTTGAATTCGATAAGTTTCAATCGTGAGATGATGAACATACCCCCTCATTTTCAATTCAAACACGAGAGGATCCAGATCCATTGTCTTATTATTATACATTGCCTCAAAACTATGATAACAGAAAGTAATACAATAGGCCTTCCTCTTTTATGTATGCAGGGTAGAATTGGCTAGGTGTCTTGCAAACCCATCATGTGCTGCCAATATTGCTTGTCTCCAAACATGCAACAATAGACCTGATGAGACTGAATGCCAAGTTAGTCTTCTTCTACTTTACATAAAAAACATGCATGGACCATTCTACACCGATTGTTAAGAGAACCTGAACTGTCTGCTCATGAAAGCTTATTTTTTTGTCTTAATTTTATAGATTAAATGCGGGGACGTGTTTGAAAACAAAGTGGTTGATGAATTCAATGAGTGCGCTGTCTCGAGGAAGAAATGTGTACCTAAGAAATCTGATGTGGGAGAATTTCCTGTTCCAAACCCGGATGTCCTTGTGAAGAGCTTTAACATTGCTGATTTTAGTGGCAAGTGGTTCATCACTAGTGGCTTAAATCCTACCTTTGATGCATTTGACTGCCAATTACACGAATTTCACACAGAATCAAATAAACTCGTGGGTAATATAACATGGAGAATACCAACTCCAGATGGTGGATTTCTTACAAGGTCAGCCGTGCAGAAATTTGAGCAAGATCCTGCTAATCCGGGAATCCTCTACAATCATGATAATGAGTACCTTAACTATCAAGATGACTGGTAATTCCTTTCCAGAAGCTCTCTTTTTTATTTTTTACTAACTTAAACATGTATACTATATGATATATCCACATGAAGCATGCATACATATAATTTTCTCGAAGTGCTTGAAGTAAGTGCCTTGTTCGGTTAAACAGTTTAATTAAGCGCTTATCATATAAGTGCTTATGTATAAGCTATTTCTATAACAAAAGATAAAATAAAGTAAAGATGTTTTCATACTAGCTATAAGTTGTTTTCATAAGCTATCATGGAGAACTTGTGGGAATAAGCTGAAAACAGCTTAAAAACATGACATAAGCGATTTCCATAAGCTATCCCAAAACAGTCTTGCAAGTGTTTATGCCAATAGACAAGTTAAAAATAAGTCGACCCAAATAGGCCCTAAATGTTACTTCCAACTTAAGGAAAAGGACATAGATTGACAACATGTTGCTTTTTCAGCACCTTTTACACATGCACACCTTAAAAAAGGTTCCTAGCATCTTGGTTACACATTTTCACGGTTCCAATGTAAGAGAATTCATGATTTGTTGTTGCCATTAAGCCCAACCCTTTAACCTAAACCTGAAAGATGTTTTATTTTATTGAATTCAGCCTTTGGCCCTAGTAATAGAGGACTTACAAGCAATGATCTGCAGGTATGTTTTGTCATCTCAAATTGAGAACAAACCGGACGACTATATATTTATATACTACCGAGGCAGAAACGATGCATGGGATGGCTATGGCGGTGCCGTTGTGTACACAAGGAGTGCAGTTTTACCTGAATCTATTATTCCGGAACTTGATAAAGCGGCAAAGAGTGTAGGAAGAGACTTTAGCAAGTTCATTAGAACAGATAATACATGTGGACCAGAGCCTTCTATTGTGGAGAGAATTGAGAAAAAGGTAGAGGAAGGAGAGAAAACAATTGTGAGGGAAGTTGAAGAGTTAGAAGAAGAGGTAGAAAAAGAGGTAGAAAAGGTTGGGAAAACCGAAATGACCTTGTTACAAAGGTTGGCAGAAGGATTCAAAGTTTTCCAAGAAGATGAGGAAAATTTCTTAAAAGGATTATCAAAAGAAGAAATGGAGATATTGGAAAGTCTCAAATTGGAAGCTAAGGAAGTAGAAGAGCTCTTTGGAAATGCCTTACCACTGAGGAAACTAAGATAACTCAAAAATTTTGAGAAAAAAATATTGTAACATATTTTTTGATATACTTGTTTATTATTGAATGAATTCTCATGTTGGTTCTTTGATGAATAATGTCTACTCATTCTTTATAAGTGGAGAGGCCTAATAAGAGTTCATTTTGTATCATAAAAGAAGAAATCAAATAGTGGCTGCTGTTTTTTTTCTTCCTTTAATCATTTTATTTTTTACTTTGGTTATAGTATATGTTCATTAGTTTTGATGTTTGGATTCTGATATTTGTCCACACCAATCCTTGATTTTATGTTGACATAGTAACGATGATTCAATCTCCCAACAGGGTTAGTTTTCATAGAAATCTCTACTTACAAATACAAATTGACATATCATATTATCATCTCTAAAAATGATGGTAAATAAAAAATGTCTCTTATTGACAAAAGGCCAAATCATATTCTAAGAAACATTTCTATTAATTCATCATCATACAGGCTCAACCTCACTATTTTTAGTTTTTCATATATATTTTATCCGTTAAAGATAATCATTCGAGCCCTGACACTAAATATAAGTATATTTTTTAACCAAGATTTAAATACTAGTTGGTCATATTAAAGAGTCTTTAGACATTTTTGTTAAATTCAAACTCATTGGTAGAGATTCAAGCTTACCTTTTAATAAACATAAAATATAATAATAGTTTATATAGAAGTATGAAGATTTTTAAATTGCTGGACCCAAAAGAGAGTGCAAAATATGGAGATTTTTAAATTGTTGGACCCAATATAGAAATGCTTAAGAAAGGAAGTGGATAAAATAGTGAAAAGAGTATCAATCGTTAGTTGGTTCGATGGTAATTGGCGTTGAATTTAGTAGGGATGGCCATGGTTCGATCCCCGCCACTGCGATCGGGAGAGGGCTGAAATCACTTGATGTTAGAACTGACCCTCGAACCAGATTAAAAATCACATTTTTTTATCATGTAAACTTATGATTATTAGATTCACATATTTAAAGGTAGAGAAGCGAAAAATTGCATGTTCAAATTTAGATTATCACAAATCAATTTTTAATAATTATCAACTTGTCCCATGAGCTTAGCTCAATTGACATGACGTTGCATTATATATGCAGGAGGCCGAAGTTCGAACCCTGGTCATCCTCACTTATCCACTTAAGAGTGAAATTTTTAGTCACTAGACTACTTGACAAATAAATAAATAAATAAATAAATAACTACCAACTTAATTACACATACGTGATATTATATTTGGGAAATTGTAATTGAGAGGAAGGAACAAGAAAGAGTTAGGGTTTTAAGAAGATTATGAGGAGAACAAAGTTAAATTCTCCCTCCTCCATGAATTAACCTTCAAATTCAAAATGAGTTTCTTATTAGTAGTAATTTAAAAAAGTTGTTAGTAATTTTAAGTTAAGTTAAAAGATAAATGATTATGATTCTCGGTCAAGCCCAAGAATTAGATGAAGTGGTGACTCATTTACATTATATATAATAAGTTTGTTACTATTTTATTATATCATCTACTAACTCGAATATATCTTAGACCAAACCACATTAAATAAAATGAATAAAAGTGATAGTAGTATGTTGTACAGTAATATTTTAACAGCTCGATGATGTATTTCCAAGTTCACCACCACAAATTACGGACGCAGGTGAGTGTGTGATTGGTAGGGAAGATAGTGTGATCTTAAATACATGTGATGTGAATGAGTAGAAAATCAAGATAAGATAGGAGGAAGGGGAAGTGTGCATAAAAGTGTCGTATTAAGGAAGCAAACAATGAAATCTTGGCGCGTCATGTGATTAGATATTTAGATTAGATGTGGTATGGAATTTAGCATTCTTACTGTTGACTTATGAACGTCACATTTTGTCAAACTTTTGGTATGGAATGGAACTCACCCATCTTTATCTAATTGTACTACTCTAATTAATGTCTTTTTTTTTTTCTTTTTTTTTTGAAAATGCTAAATAATTGTACTACTCTATTCTATAGTAAAAGTGTTTGAAATTTATATAGTTAATTTTTTTTTACTCATATATATAGTCAATTTTTTAAAAGTGTAAAATGTGACATTTTTAATACAAATTTTTTATTTATTCATTTACTAGTGCCCCCAATTAGTCATGACTAGGTCTATTATTTCCTCACCATAAATCTACCTTCTTAATTTTTCATCTTTTCATTACTTTAATTTTTTAAATTCCACACTTTATCTTTTAACTCTTACTCTTCTCTCTTAATTCATCGAAACATCAACTTCTTATAATCCAATTTTTTTATCTCTCTCTTGCATATACTTTCCTTTGAATGATTGTTTAATTACTACATATATAAATATATAGAGGGACACTTTTTTATAATGTTGGTATTATAACCCTGTAGAGGATAATTGTAATTTATATTAACTTTTTTGTATTTTTAGTTTTTGTTTCACCATATTTGTGTATTTTGTAAAAATTCATTATATATTTATTTAGTCAAAATATATACATACACTATTTTTTAGCCCCATCAAAAAAACTTTCTGGACCCACCACTGACTAATTAGCATGACTTTTTTTTTCTTTCAAATATTTGTACTTAGTTGTAACAAAAAAAACCTGTAATATTTATTTTGCTGTCTAATATATATATACACACACAAGTGAGACAAATCATTTATTATGGATAAGTTTTATTATATGTTAGGCAAAATGCATTCAAAAGTCCTTTAAGTTTTATGTTTATAACAAATTGGTCTTTTAAGTTTTTAAAGTAACAAATAAGTCATTTAAGTTTTTTAAGTAACAAATAAGTCCTTTAAGTTTGTAATTTGTAACATTTAGGTCCTATTTTTTTTTAAGTTTTTTAAGAACTGGAGTGGAGGGACTTAGATGTTACAAATTACAAACTTAAATGACTTATTTGTTACTTAAAAAACTTAAAGAACTTATTTGTTACTTAAAAAATTTAAAGAACCAATATGTTACAAACGTAAAAGTTAAAGGATCTATAAATGTATTTTGCATATATGTTAATTCTCTAATTTCTAGAGAAGAGTTCTAATAATTTAAAGTTCGATTATGGAGTAATTTATGTTGCCATAAATTTGTTCATAGTAAATAAGTTTATCGTAGTTTTGTATTTTAAATTTCTTCTTTATTTTCACTTTCTTTTATTTATAGCTAAAAAAAATTCCTAACCCTTTTTCACTTTGAGTAAAAAAAAAACATTTCTACACATATTTTAGCAAAAATTAGAAATGATGATGATCCAATGAATAGATGTGAAATGAAATTCTTAAATTGAATGAATGAGTGGATGTGAAATGCACAAACCCCATAGCATGTTAGTAGTATATGCTTTGATGTTGGCATACTACTAATTTTGTATGAAGATGTTGATGGTCAAAGTCAAAGTAATATGAATTCACGAGCCAGGCAGGCAGCCACAAACAATGGAATGGATATACTCTTCCACACTGCCCTGCTCCTTACTCTAAAACTTTCTTTCCAAGTTTTCACTTTTCATTCATATATATATATACAACAACTCATCATCCCCAGCTTCTTCTTTTTTTGTATTTTCTTTTTTAAACGCTGTAAATAACCTATATACTAGTCGTGTTGACTCATTATATGTTCTTGTTTGACCATAGTTTATTTGTGCAAATTTTCAAATTAATTAATTACAGTATACTAATTAAATAATAAATATTGTCTTATTTATGACATCCGTTTTCTTCGCCGAATTTCCTTACACTATGCTACCTGCCATTGACTATTTTCCTCCTTTTATTCTTATTTTTAAACTCAACTAAGTGCATCGATAACTGACACCGTCTCATTCAAATATTGTTATGCACCATCACCATCTATCTTCATCTCTATCCCCATTAGTCCATTCTATTTCTAATCAATCCATCTACCTTCATCTCTATCTCAATTAGTCCATTCTAATCAATATTTTTTAGTACTATTTCTAGTCAAAGTTTAACTGCATGCCAAAGTTAAATTAAAAGGTTCTAACCAACAATGCAATTAGATGGAGTTTAATGAAAAATGTTAGACTCTCGTAAGACCACGTATCCATAAAAAATATATTTACAGTTGAATATAATTATCTCCAATACAATAAATTTAAATAAAAAAACAAAATTAAAAGGTGCTTACGCCGAAAAGGACATTATTACAAATATGTGTATAAGCTTTTTAAGATAGTTTATGAAAAAATACTTTATAAAAATACAATTTTTGTTAGTAAAAATATGTAAATTAATATAAAACTTTATTTATTTGCATAAGTTCAAAAAGTAAGTTGAATCCAAACAGATTCTGAGTAGACTCCCGTAATACGACAAACCCATAAAAAAAATATTTACGCTTGATATAATTATCTCCTATACAATAAATCTGAGTAGAAAATCAAAGTTAAATTAAGGTACTATACTCGGGAAAAGAACATTATTACAAACACGTCTATCTATTGGATAACATTTTTTTTAAGTTCATTTTAACCTATAGTATTAAAAAAAAGTACCCATAAGTTATAAGTTATAACTCAATTATCAATATTAGTATTATTAGATTAAACACTTTTATCCGAATTCGAATGCATAACATCACAATTATAGAGTTGTATGAATTTTATTAATGTTTTGACACTCATCTTCAAAGAATTATGCAGGGGATCGGAGTTCGAACCCCGGTCATCCCACTTATTCACCTTAAGGGTGAAATTTCAAGCCATTAGGCTACTTAAAAAAAAAAATGTAGCATGTGTGGAAATAGTATATATGGGTAAAAGGTTAAACAAAAGCGTGAGATCCAGTATGCTCAAAAAATCATGAGATCCAAAAATATGAAATAAATAAATTTTGCCCTTTCCCATTGAAAAAGTTTGACAAGGACACATCTAGATCCATAGATACAGACACATAGGGGGCCATTCCTTCATTTATTTATTCATAGTAAATATATACTACAGTAAATGGTAAAGTGAATTGAACAGAGTCAAATAGTGACAGTTTCATAGCATTCAAAATTCATTCCAACCTTTTCAGATAGGTCATACCCCTCAACAGTAACTCACACCAACTTGTCAGCATTAGTAACACAACACTCACTCATATCAATTCTCACCCATTCTCCCTTCATTCAATTCAATTTTTCAACTACCAATTTCATTTCTTACTAGTAGTATATCTTTTTTTTTTAATTCAACCAATTGTCTCTATAGAATTTTAGTAGTAAAAGGAACAAAATCAATGTTACAAACAGAACACATGCCAGGTCCCGTTTTTGTTCTTCAATTATCTTTCTAATTAATAGTTTCATCTCATATATCATAGCTAAGCTACCTCTCTGTCTCTGTTGTCTCTGCTTCTGTTCAATACATACAACCCTTTTATTTTTTTCTTCTTTATCTCTCTCTGTCTTCATAAGTAAAAAAACTTTAACCCATACACCTCTCACTTTTGTTCAGATACTTTATCTATAAATTCTCATCAGAGAATTTATAACCTTGTCTGAGGTTTTTTGGGAACAACATCATCGTGTCTTTCTTCTTTAAAAAGTTTACAACCCCACCCTTTTTTTGTAAAGAAACAACAACAGCAAACAACAAAAACACTAGAAAACGGTCACTTTCTTAGGTCAAGCAAGCAAGCAAGCTCGCTCTTTGTTCTGATTTAAGAATCCAAATATGGATGTAAGATTATATTCAGTGACCCTTTTGGTTTTGTTTTCTAGTTTTGTTAAAGTTGATGAGTAATGATTGATGGGTCATTTTTGTTTGTTTTTGTTCTTGATAATAGGAATGGAAAAGAAGTGGTCAAATACCAGCGTTTGGTAACTGGGATTTTGCGAATGATTTACCAATAACTCAGTACTTTGAAACTGCAAGACAAGCTGGTTTGATTCGTTACAGTTCTTCCTCTGGTGAAAGTGATCCTTATGTTCGTGCTGGTGATCATGATCTTTATGCTGTTGAGTACAAGAAACCAGTTCGAAAGGTACCAATCCTTTTTGTTTTATTTATTTTTTTCCAAATTTTAACCTGAAAATCACTGTTATTTTACCTCAAATGAAAATCCAATTCACTGTATTTTGTAATAATCATGAAGCAAAGATTTGATACAAATTCTCAATAATTGGTCAGCAATTTTGTGGTACATAAATAAATGCGTGTTGTCACTCACACGACACGAGTCATGATGAATGAATGAACCATTGTATGAGAAAGGACATGAATCTGAAAAACAAAACACATGGGTAATTTTTTGTTTGTAATTATTATTTTTGTTTTACATATACGTAAGATAGTAAAGTTAAATGATGATGATGATGATGATGATGTTGTGTGAGTGTAGCAGGGAACAAGGAATAGGGAAAGGAGGTACCAAAATACTAATGTGATGATGAATGAAAAAGAGACAACAATGAATATGAATATGAGAAAACAAGGGAAAGTGTACGATGTAACTACAGAACATGTTTATCATCCTGATCCAGCAGCAAGGAAAACAATGAACAAGAAAGTAGTAAATGGTGGTCCATTACCACCTACGAGACTTCCAAAGCCTGTTGATGAAGATCTCTATAAGATCCCACCAGAGCTTCTTCGCACAACCAAGCGGGTTGGTCAATTTTTTTTAATATTATTTATGTTATTGTGAATTGTGTTATAGTAAGTAGTATCCGTGATCCATGATTTGATTTATGTGTTTAATAATAATAATGTTAGTATGTTAACTTTGACTTTAACGTATGTGCAGAAAAAAATGTTGGGTTTCATTTCCAAGTGTCTGGTACCTGCTGCCTGCGTTTCTTGAGCAATTATGTATGTCTCCAAGGAGAACAAGTTTCATATATAGTAAATTTTATTTTATTTTAGTATTATATTTTTTAGTTTGTTTTTTTTGTGACTAAGTAGTAGTAATGGTGATGGATGGATGGCTCATGGCCAGATGCTAATTGACTTTTTTGTAGTATGATGAGAATGATGATTATTATGAATGAATGAATGAATGTAGTTAATGATTTCTTAAAGTTAATTACTACTACTTGGCCTTATTTTCATATTTCATTTATTGATTGATTATGGTCGGTGCTTTGCATTTATTGTTTTTACTGAATTAGATGTTCATTCATTCATTTGTACTCTAAAAAATTAAAATGAGTGGACGTTTGGATTAGTATGAGTCATGAGTGGACCATTTACGTCTAAATTAAAATGTCTCATGTCACACTCATTCATTGTTATGGTATGGAGATTCATCTCATCTCTATTTCCTTCAAATCAGTATTGGTGTGACTTAAAAAAAATCAATGTTGGTCCTTTATTTTTAGAAAAGATAATACATGTGACTATATTATGGGTCTATAGTCTATACATATTTAGTGGTGAGACGTTGTAAATAAAATTAATTAAATAAATCTTAGACATTAGTTAAGAAAATAAAATTAATACTCAAGATTTATAATTTTTTTTTTAGTTTGTGCAAATGGCTCTTAAAATTGTGTTGAGCAACACGTTATGATGTAAAAGCTACCATAAGATCCAGAAAATTTTGAACAGAAAGAAACTAGATTGTTTTTTAATGAAAGTGGGTTATTGTCTTCTCTTTGCACCGATTAAAAAATGAGTTTTAGTTGACTGAGTCTAGTACAAAATCTGAATCCACTTTTTATATTGAGAATCAAGTATGTAGAACGTGGTGATAATTTAATCTTTTTGTCTTATTTCAAGTTTCAACAATAAGATTTGAGACACCATACATGTACTCCTCAATTTATATCTTTGATTGTACTACAAAAATATAATGAAGTTCCTATTTTGATTTTAAAATATTGGAGTACAACAAAAAATTGGTAGAGTATATAACCCAAAAGGACAAGTTGTCCCACATGCATGATCAATTAGTCTACACTTAATAAGACAACCAAAAATTATAAATCAACACATAATAAACTTGTTTCTAATGCATGATCATATGATTTTCTTTTTTCCATAAGTAGAAATGTAGAATGCATTGACCATAAGTATTTTTTCAACGATTCCTTGTTTATTGTTCACTTAGTTTGAGCTTTTGTTTAGATGTTTTCTCTTCCGACCCCATGGTTCTTTTATACCCCCCTAAAATCCAATTTTGGCTCCAAAACGGTATACTTTTTGCAACAATTGTCGCGGTTTCTGCGAACCATGACATTTGTATATTACGGTTTCGCGGTTTATACAAACCATGACATATGTTTGTTTGTCATGGTTTCTGCGAACCATGACGAGAGTTTACTGAAAATTTAACAAGGGGGTATAAAAAGAGATCTGAGGGGGAAAAAAAGAAAGGTAGTTATTGTTGAAGTACAAAAGTAAGTATAGATTTATCGTCTCCACAGGGACTGATGCGATATCGTTACCGTTCAACAATTAATATCGTGTTAAGTATTGAAAAAGATGTTTGTTCATATAAACTTGTGAAAATAAAGTAGTAAGTGCAATAAAAAGAATTGTTATCAGAGAGAAAAGTTTGGTGGGATTAGATTTCACCGACCCAATCGCATGTATCATTCGAACCAGTTACACAGGTTCTAGCTATCAATCAATTCTATCACATATCACTCACGTACGTGTCCGTTTCCAGAGCACGATGAGAATCCCGCTATATTCATTAACCCTCGATGTCTCGAGTGATCGATCAATATACCGGCTATATCGTATTGCTCAAACTCCGATGTCTCGGACAATTTAATCAACACAATAGTTTTAAAAACTTGATATTTAGAGTGAATATTAAACCTAAATCTATGTCTAGAGTTTAGAGTTTAATAGATGATTGTTCTAGGTCTCGGATTCAAAAAGCATACGTCTATACCATTTCAAAACCTAGAATTAAAACATACAGTTCAAGAACAACATCAAAATTGATAACTAAACTAAAACCATATATAATACCATGATCAAAAGAAATACATACACATAAAGTCAATTACACCTAATCCCAACAAAGAGAGATTAGCTACTCATTTTCATGGTAGCTTTACAAAGATTAAGGATAAAAGAGATGAACAAACTTATCAATGATGATTTCTCAACTATTGTAGTGAATCCACCTTCAAATCCCCTTGAATCTGGCTCCTAGGGTTTCCCTCTGCTTCTGCTACTCTATTACAAGTTATCTCACAAGTCTCTCTTTAGAAAAATGACAGCAAGCTCTATTTATACTATTTCTGAAAATTAGAACTCGCTGAGCGAGTTCCAGCTCGCTCTGGCGAGTTGACCTTTCTTCACCAGAGGGTTACTGCCACGTCATAAGTGAGTTTTGAACCGCCTTCACTCGCCCTGGCGAGTTGCTGCTCGCTCTGGCGAGTGTATCAGATATCAGATTTGATGCTCTCTGCCTCTACTCGCCCTGCACTCGCTCTGAACTCGCCCTGGCGAGTTAACTTGCAATTTTTCTTCAAATTTCTGCACAAATGTTGAGATTTAGGGAGACTTAATTGAAAGAAATGACTTAAACAAATATGTACATTTAAGTGAGGAGAAACTAAAGAATATCTTACAAAATAGTTAATAAGTGCTTAAAATATATATGTAATTTTAGCTACTTTTTGGCACTTATCAACTCTCCCCAACTTAAAACTTTGTTTGTCCTCAAACAAAAGTCCAAAATAAACTTTGAAAACATGGCTCAATCATCATTAGTGCACATTCAAGCTTTGTAATCAATCAAAAACTTTATATGTAAATCACTTCAAGTTTGCATGATTCAATATGTTGCAAGTTCAAAATCAATCATTCATAATCATCAAAGAATCAAAGCATGAATTTGAAATAGTTTCAAAACTCAGTAAGATTTCAAACTTTCCAAACCAACAAGATAATCAACTAGAATCACAATTCTCAAAAGTGTTTCAACTCAAGGGTGAAGTGTTTCTCTCAATTCAAACAATGTGATCACAACAAATCAATTCAAACATACATCTCAACATAATCACAAAACATATTATCAATCATGGATCACTAAGGACTTTCTTAAGTTTGTAATGGGGCTAGGCTACAAGAAATCATTGTTTTTCTTTGGATTCAAAGAGCCTAAAGGATAAGAGAGCATAAGCTTTGAGTATCTTCTTTACTTTCCCCATTCTTTACTTTTGGTGATTCTTTTGTTTTGACACAACTTCTTTTCATTTATTTTTCTTTGATTTTCAATTGTGTGTCAAATGACTTTCAACATTTTTCTTTTTCTTTTTCAATCACCATTTTCAACTACTTGTTACTTTTCTTAATTTGATCAAATAACCTCTTTCTCCCCAACTTGTTTTCAACCCTACATCAACTCAATGCTCAATCATCTTAAGACAAGGGTTAAGTCATTGGTTTTCTGATTTGTGGCTCAAGGGTTCAAACAAACAAATTTTCAAAATTTTGGCTCAATGGGGGTAGCAAAGGACACTCTCACAAGGTAGGTTATTTTAGGCTTAAGTAGTTGCACTCAAATAGAAACATGGCCTTGATCATTTCCATGACTTCAAACATATAAAGTAATAGCAAGATTCAGTTAAAATCAACAGAGTTAAACACAATTGTCGGCTCTCAAATATATAAACAGTGGAAGGTTCACACAATCTCACCCGGCTAGGTCTATGTGATTCATAATTAATCAATCATGTTAAGAAGGAATGAATGAAATCAAATTGAATCAAGCTACTTAGTTCAAATTCATCCTATCATTCAAAGATAATCACAAAAGGTTGATCTCAAACTATAGCAATTGAAAGAAAATCATTCTAATCATGCATTTGCTTTTGATTGATCACAAACCTAGACATTTCATTTCATATGCACATTACCAGTTCAAGGACTTTGTTTGCATATGAGGCTAAACATGTTCAAAAACTATTATAACATATGCGAAATTAAAAGTGCACTAAATAAAAGCTAAGGAAAGAAAATTGGGTTGCCTCCCAACAAGCGCTTGGTTAACGTCGGTAGCTCGACGCCTTTTTGGTTAGGGTGGCCAAAATGAGACGGAAAGCACATCATCCGTCTTTTTCCTTTGATTTGGGAGGAACTCCATGAACTTGAAGTAGAGATTATGTGGAGTCCATGTCCTCCCCAATTCATTCTTGTGGAACAAGGCACATATTTCATCTATGACCCGATCAATCGCTGCCTTGTTCTCCATCTCCTTCTTTTGCTCACATGATATTTCCTTGTGAAGTAATCCTTCAATTACCTCTGCATCCATCATCACTTCTTGATTATCAACAGTGTTGACCTCTTCAGTAGATGGAAATTCTTGAGGAATTTCTATTTCTCGTGGTGTCTTTGGTTCCTCAGCTATTTTCTCTACACCGCATCCTTTGAACATTGTTTCTTCCTCATGTGTTTCAACACATTCTTCAACACTCTGTCCACATTCCTCCGGTAGAATGCTATTTTTCTCATCAGGATTTGTTTGAGTGTTGTTTTGAACTTCCATACTTTGTGTAATAGCCATTTGCTTGAGCTGAATTTCCATATTTTTGCTCCGTGCAAGACTGTTTTTCATATATTGTTGGTGCTGGTCTTGCATCTGTTGCATTTGGCTTATTTGCTGCTGCATTTCCATGAATTTAATCATGGTCTCCTCCAATCTAGCCTCTGGAGTTTGCCCATAATTATCAAGCGGACACTGTTGATACGATTCATACTCATCCGGAGTATAGAAGTTGTTATAACCACGATCAGTCATGGTTTTGTTTGTGATGGTGAATCTGAAAAAGGATTAACCTAACAAGAAAAATTCTCTGACTAGCAAAGAAGGGTTAGTGCAAGCAAAAACTATACAATATAAACAAATACCTAAAAGAATATAAATTGTTGCAATGCTCCAATATCTAAACGCCAGTCCCCGGCAACGGCGCCATTTTGTTGAAGTACAAAAGTAAGTATAGATTTATCGTCTCCACAGGGACTGATGCGATATCGTTACCGTTCAACAATTAATATCGTGTTAAGTATTGAAAAAGATGTTTGTTCATATAAACTTGTGAAAATAAAGTAGTAAGTGCAATAAAAGGAATTGTTATCAGAGAGAAAAGTTTGGTGGGATTAGATTTCACCGACCCAATCGCATGTATCATTCGAATCAGTTACACAGGTTCTAGCTATCAATCAATTCTATCACATATCACTCACGTACGTGTCCGTTTCCAGAGCACGATGAGAATCCCGCTATATTCATTAACCCTCGATGTCTCGAGTGATCGATCAATATACCGGCTATATCGTATTGCTCAAACTCCGATGTCTCGGACAATTTAATCAACACAATAGTTTTAAAAACTTGATATTTAGAGTGAATATTAAACCTAAATCTATGTCTAGAGTTTAGAGTTTAATAGATGATTGTTCTAGGTCTCGGATTCAAAAAGCATACGTCTATACCATTTCAAAACCTAGAATTAAAACATACAGTTCAAGAACAACATCAAAATTGATAACTAAACTAAAACCATATATAATACCATGATCAAAAGAAATACATACACATAAAGTCAATTACACCTAATCCCAACAAAGAGAGATTAGCTACTCATTTTCATGGTAGCTTTACAAAGATTAAGGATAAAAGAGATGAACAAACTTATCAATGATGATTTCTCAACTATTGTAGTGAATCCACCTTCAAATCCCCTTGAATCTGGCTCCTAGGGTTTCCCTCTGCTTCTGCTACTCTATTACAAGTTATCTCACAAGTCTCTCTTTAGAAAAATGACAGCAAGCTCTATTTATACTATTTCTGAAAATTAGAACTCGCTGAGCGAGTTCCAGCTCGCTCTGGCGAGTTGACCTTTCTTCACCAGAGGGTTACTGCCACGTCATAAGTGAGTTTTGAACCGCCTTCACTCGCCCTGGCGAGTTGCTGCTTGCTCTGGCGAGTGTATCAGATATCAGATTTGATGCTCTCTGCCTCTACTCGCCCTGCACTCGCTCTGAACTCGCCCTGGCGAGTTAACTTGCAATTTTTCTTCAAATTTCTGCACAAATGTTGAGATTTAGGGAGACTTAATTGAAAGAAATGACTTAAACAAATATGTACATTTAAGTGAGGAGAAACTAAAGAATATCTTACAAAATAGTTAATAAGTGCTTAAAATATATATGTAATTTTAGCTACTTTTTGGCACTTATCAGTTATTCAATGCATATTTTTAATATATCGGCAATACACCGACAATTTTTTTTTCTTCAGATGTTGCACCGACACTTTTTTTTGTGGTCGAGATTGCATCGAAACTCACATGTGGTTTAAATTGCACCCTCTACCTTTTTTTCTGTGGTTGAGATAACATCGGGAAATTTATGTGGCTATAATTATTCGGATTCGTGTATAAATACATAACCCTAAGTCATATTCTCATACATAACCTAATTAAATTTCATCTACCACCATTTTATTGTTTCAATCAAGGAAGATGCTTCCAACTTTCACCATGTTTAATTTATGATGTTTCTAAATTAGCAAGGTACATCTTCCAGAGTCATGGTTTCTGAGAACCATGACAAATAAAAGACTACCATGGTTTCTACAAACCGCGACGTCTTTAACATAAGAGAAGCAGTGTGTTACTATATTAACCCGTCACGGTTTCTACGAACCGCGGAAACCTTAAATCGCGGTTTCTATAAACCACGATACCGTGCAAGGGCAAAAGGGTACCTTAGGGGGGTATAAAAGAACCATGGGGGGTCGGAAAAGAAATTTTCTTTTGTTTATATAGATGGGCTGGATAAAAATTCAGAAGCAGGCCCATAGTTTAGGGTTTTTCATAGCTGGGCTGGATCCTTACTATCTCTATTTTACTATCTCTATTTATAGAGAATTTCTTTTGCCACCCTACCACCTTTTCGCTCGCTCCAATTTCCTAAAATCTTGAAATTTTCATGTTAGGAGGGGTATTTTTTTCCTCAAATTTCTCATTTTCATAACGTCCGCTACTTAAATTGAATATTTTGATAATTTTGTAGGGCACGTGAGAAAATAGATAGGCTGAAAAAAGAAATTCTCCTATTTCTAAATTTTGTATTTCTGGGCTTTGTTTGGGAATTTAAAAGTGGTAGGGTACTAACAATTGATTGGTTCAAGAGGTCAAAAAAAAATTGGACTCCTAAGCAAGTAGTTAGAAATCTATGACTCTTGTCAATAAAAAAAATTGATTGGAAGAATGAACCTATTTATATCCTTAACCGGTTCCTCCGTGGAGATTATTCATCTTAAACAAAACATTTGAAAATTTAAAATTATTCCATATCTCTAATCCATAGTCAAACCCAAAAGATTTTAATAGAAAAGACAATTTAAGAATTTTAGCTGAAGAATTTTTTACTTAATTGTGCTCTGTTGATGCTAGATTGGTTTGGTGAATGTTGTAGAGTCAAGTTAGTAGTGGATTTTGGTTTGAACTGAATTTTGTTGAGGTACTGAGTTTATTCATATTGTATTTGGGATTTGTGTTCCATGATCATGATGACTTCGGCACTTCTTAGTGTTGGGGATAACTGTTGGATATTTGGTGTTGGCTGTATTTTGGTAAAACAATTATTTAAGCAGGAGGTGGTATGAAATGTTACAACATTGGAACCTGCTGTGTGCACGCGAGCTGGTGCGAGCTGGCGGTGTCATTAATGCGCGCGTTTTTATTTTTAGAGAAGATCTTTTCTCTTTCATCAGTTCTTTGTGTGTGCATCAAGAAAAGATTTATTTCCTAAACAGATCTTTCATCTAAAGATTGTCTTAGGAATTATTGTGAAGATTTGTTTTAAAAAACATATCAAATCTTTTAAAGATATGGTTTTATTTTATATTTGTGAGATGGATGTTTCTTATGGGCAGAACTACTGAAGCCCAAATTACCAGCTATATAAGGAAGACTCAAGACCTAGTTTTCCTCACCGAAACCAATGTATTAAAATGTAGACTTTTAGGGTTTCGTGTCTATGTAAGCCTTGTGCTTTAGATTTGTGCGCCTTTCTTGTATCGATTGATACAAGCTTAGGACATAGGTTATTGTAATCTGCTTCCAAACCTTTAGGTAAGAAGCTAGAGTAGTTTGCACTCCAAAACCTTTAGGTACGGAGTATAGAAGCTTTTGGTATACTCGCATGAGTATAGTTTTCTTGAAGAGTGTCTTCACACATGTTTTATGTACCCCAACCTTTGATAGGTTGGTCAGAACCCTTGTTGGGATTACAAGGAAGAGGAAGTGAGATGGTGCATCTCAGATCTAGGCTAAGACCCTAGGTTGTAAACAATAGGGGAGTTGCTAGATGGGAAGGGCATAAACTTGAGGGTTTTGTCATCAGTCTAGGGCTATTGATTATTGGTTACATTCCTGGATTGGTATCCCCCAGATTAGGTTGCTGTTTGCGCTGAACTGGGTTAACAAACCTCTGTGTGTTGTTTATCTTCTTGCTGTTTACTGTTTATACTATTGTCCATTGTGTTTTACGTTGGCACGATGTTGGAACATCATATACCACATCTATGACCAGCGTGCCAGAATTTCAATTGGTATCAGAGCAGGCATCCTGTTCTGTTTCTGGGTGAGATCCATGGAAGATACTTTCTGGCTTTATGGACAAGGAAGAAGAAGATGTGCTTGTTGCTCCGATACTGTTCTTGTTGTATGCTGAAGTTGAGGGGGAGCATACGTTTTGATATTGAGGGGGAGTATTGTGTGAGGCTGAGTGTGTTCAAATCCGCTGCTGCATGTCTCTGATGGTGGGAGCAAAGTATTTCTCGCCTGATGTAACTATCCGAGAAATTATTTTGCTGGTTGTGTGTGCAAGACGTTCTTCGCCTGATGTAACTATCCGAATTACAACTTGCTTGCAAAGTATTTCTTTACTTGATGTAACTATCTGAAGAAGTAGTTTGCTGTGGCTGTCTGCAAAATAATATTCGCTTGATGTAACTATCTGAATTGTTCTTCACTTGATGTAACTATCTGAAGAACTATTTTGCTAATGTCGTGCGTAAAGTAATTTTCACTTGATGTAACTATCTGAAAATTTACTTTGCCACTTTGAGTTCCTTCTCCACTGCGTATCCATGAAGACCTGAAGGAAAGATCACAACTGGTTTCCCACGAAGAGGTTTTAGCCAAAATTTTCCAAAGGGGGAGATTGTTGGATATTTGGTGTTGGCTGTATTTTGGTAAAACAATTATTTAAGCAGGAGGTGGTATGAAATGTTACAACATTGGAACCTGCTGTGTGCACGCGAGCTGGTGCGAGCTGGCGGTGTCATTAATGCGCGCGTTTTTATTTTTAGAGAAGATCTTTTCTCTTTCATCAGTTCTTTGAGTGTGCATCAAGAAAGGATTTATTTCCTAAACAGATCTTTCATCTAAAGATTGTCTTAGGAATTATTGTGAAGATTTGTTTTAAAAAACATATCAAATCTTTTAAAGATATGGTTTTATTTTATATTTGTGAGCTGGATGTTTCTTATGGGCAGAACTACTGAAGCCCAAATTACCAACTATATAAGGAAGACTCAAGACCTAGTTTTCCTCACCGAAACCAATGTATTAAAATGTAGACTTTTAGGGTTTCGTGTCTATGTAAGCCTTGTGCTTTAGATTTGTGCGCCTTTCTTGTATCGATTGATGCAAGCTTCGGACATAGGTTATTGTAATCTGCTTCCAAACCTTTAGGTAAGAAGCTAGAGTAGTTTGCACTCCAAAACCTTTAGGTACGGAGTATAGAAGCTTTTGGTATACTCGCATGAGTATAGTTTTCTTGAAGAGTGTCTTCACACATGTTTTATGTACCCCAACCTTTGATAGGTTGGTCAGAACCCTTGTTGGGATTACAAGGAAGAGGAAGTGAGATGGTGCATCTCAGATCTAGGCTAAGACCCTAGGTTGTAAACAATAGGGGAGTTGCTAGATGGGAAGGGCATAAACTTGAGGGTTTTATCATCAGTCTAGGGCTATTGATTATTGGTTACATTCCTGGATTGGTATCCCCCAGATTAGGTTGCTGTTTGCGCTGAACTGGGTTAACAAACCTCTGTGTGTTGTTTATCTTCTTGTTGTTTACTGTTTATACTATTGTCCATTGTGTTTTTACGTTGGCACGATGTTGGAACATCATATACCACATCTATGACCAGCGTGCCAGAATTTCAATAACCCACAAAGATGAACAACAAAGAACACTAAGAACACTAAGAAAGAATAGAGAGAACTATGAATAAAATTGAAGAGAGTGAATTAAGGGAAAAAGTTATCTTTATTAATCACCAAAATCACCTATATATAGGTGTATGTACAATAGGTGGGAGAGGTAGCTTGTAACAAGCCAACTAACAAACTTAAACCTCTCTAACTAACTAACTAACTGAAATACAACTGTACAAACAAACTATCCTAACTGACTTAACAGACAAACTAACTGAACCAGAGGTTCAGAGCCTGAGGTGCATCAGAAGCTGTGTTAACTGGTTCAGAAGCTGATTTGCTTCAGAACCTGTTGGCGTGAGAGTCTTGTAGTCATCAGAGGCTAAGTGAGTACAAGAGCCTGTAACCTCTCAGAAGCTGAAGTGAGCAAGACTGCTTCAGAGGCTGCACCCTTCAGAAGCTATTCTTGTCAGAAGCTTGAATTACAAAAAAACTAACACTCCTCCTTAATTCAAGCTGCTGTCAAAACTTACAACTCCCATTTCTCTTATGAGCTTGAGAAATTGGTCTCTCTTCACTGCTTTGGTTAGAATATCAGCTTGTTGATTGTCAGTAGAGCAATACTCCAGTTTCAACTTTCCTTTATTGACTTGGTCTCTGAGGAAGTGAAATCTTGTCTCAATGTGTTTGCTCTTCCCATGGCTAACAGGGTTCTTAGCCAAGTTGATTGCTGACTTGTTGTCAATCTTCAGCACAACTGTGATGTCAGCAATAATGTTCATCTCACTGAGAAGTGATTGCAGCCAATTTACCTGACATGCAGCTAGGGACCCTGCTACATACTCTGCCTCACAGCTGGAGAGTGCTATGACTGACTGCTTCTTAGAGCACCAAGACACTGATGCATTTTGAAATTTAAACAAATAACCACTGGTACTCCTCCTGTCTACCTTGTCACCACACCAATCTGCATCTGAAAACCCACTCAACTCAAGTTTTCCATTATCCTTAGAATATGGAAATACAACACCATAGTGGATTGTGCCATTGATGTATCTAAGTATCCTCTTAGCTGCCAATAGGTGACTCTTCAGTGGTTTACTCATAAACCTGCTTACATAGCCAACTGCATAACTGATATCAGGTCTAGTTTGACACAAATATCTCAGAGAACCTATCAATTGTCTGAACATGGTAGAGTCCACTGCATCACTACTTGCATCTTCTTCAATCTTGGCTCTTGTATCAGCAGGTGTGACTGATGAATTGCAATCAAGCATCTCAAACTTTCTCAGAATCTCAGTGGCATACTTAGCTTGATGCAATATCATCCCTTTTGGAGTTTCTAAGAGCTCCATTCCTAGAAAGTAGGTTAACTTTCCTAGGTCAGTCATTTCAAACTCACACTTCATCTGTGATTTGAAATTCTCTATCTCTATAGATGAGCTACCTGTTACTAACAGATCATCAACATACAAACATATGATTAACATGTGTTTGTCATCACTACACTTCACATAAACACCATACTCTACACTGCACTTTCTGAACCCTTGCATAACAAAGAATTGATCAATTCTTTTGTTCCAAGCTCTTGGAGCTTGCTTCAGACCATACAAGGCCTTATTCAGTTTCAGAACTTTGCTTTCCTTACCCTTTAATTCAAACCCTGGAGGCTGCTTCACATACACATCTTCCTCTAAGGGTCCATTTAGAAATGCTGACTTCACATCTAAATGAAATAAGGGCCATCTTCTACTACAAGCCAATGCAATCACTAGCCTTATAGTTTCATGTCTTGCCACTGGAGAGAATACCTCATCATAGTCCAAACCTTGCTTCTGAAGGAATCCTTTGGCCACAAGTCTTGCCTTGTATTTTATCACTTTGCCTTCAGGATTTTGCTTGACTTTGTACACCCATTTCACACCAATTGCCTTTTTATCAGAGGGCAATTCACACAAGTCCCATGTCTTGTTCTTTTCAATTGACTTCAACTCATCAATCATTGCCTCCATCCAAACTTTACTTTTCAGTGCAGCTTTACTCATCAATCATTGCCTGCAAGCATTGCATAATGCACAATTTCTCCTTCATTGTCTACTGCATTGTCTGACACAATCTCACAGTCAACTAACCTTCTTGGCATTTGAGTGTTTCTCTGAGGTCTTGGTGGTACAACATTATCATCATCATCACTTGAAGTATGCATGTCTTCATCACTTTCAGTACCTTGATGCTGATTCACAAAAGTGGGGGTGTCATTGACATTGCTTGCTTCACCACCTAAGTCCACTGCACAAGTTTTCTTAGATGAGAGCTTCTGACTCCAATCCCAACTTTCATTCTCTAGTACCTTCACATCTCTGCTAATCTCTACTTTGTCACTTGTAGGATTATACAGTCTATAGGCACCAGTTCTATGATATCCAACAAATATCATAAGGACACTCTTGTCTTCCAGCTTCTTTCTCTTAGCATCAGGTACATGTTTGTAACACAAGGAACCAAACACCTTCAAGTGACTCACATTTGGTTTACTCTTGGACCACACCTCTTCATAGGGACACTCCAATTTTTTTTTTCAAAAAAGAAACTTTTGCTTCTAGACATTGAAGAATAGTACGTTGAAATTAAGGTAAATAGTATTAAGATGAAATTTATTGATTTTATATTTTCAATTGATAACAAAATTTCTTATTATTACTTTTCATGTTATTAGTTCTTTAATTAATAAATATCGTATAATTCCAATAAGTAAAAAGATGTTGTAAAATTTGTCAGCAAAAAATGTTGCCAATTTTAATCAAAATCATTTGGATTTGTGTGATACAAGGAAGAAAAAGTCTAAAACCTTGTCAATTTAGAGGACCATTTGTTATGTAAACGTTTGCATGTTGATTGGTGATTGTTGATTCATTTTACCATTCTCCCATGTTTGCTTGTCAATCTCCACTCATTGTTGTTGTAAGGACCACCTAACATAAACAAAAATATATAAATGGAGTCAAGAAAAAGGTGGGGAGTAGAATGCTTTGATTCATGATTACAATCTTTTACTTAGACAATGAGAAAATTATTGTAAACATTTTTGTGATTAATTTCTTTTTTGTGTTAATTTTCCAATAAAAAAAAATAGAATTACGATAATCTAGAATTCGGTCGAAAGATAAACAAAACTGACTAATAATCAATTGACACAGAATTCAAACTCGATAAATATTTTATCAATATATTTTCATACATATTTTTTAATTGCATAAAATTCAAAGGTATATATGATGATCTCTAGACTGCAGCCACAAAAGTGACAGTGCATTCCATTAATAAAAGATTCCTCATGCATGAGTTTCCATCTTCAGCCATCAAAATATTACTGTATTTGCCTAAGGCCAGCCAACAATACTTAATGGTGCACATAGTTTTATTTTACTTTAATTTTGGAACGAACGGTGTGGAGCCCGTGAAGTGAAGGATTCATTTGGACACTAACATAGTAACATACATAGCTTGAAATAATCACTTTTTGGGATCAGTGGTTTCAATTCTTTTAGTGCCCATGAAAACGACCTTGGCAATTGGCATTTCTCTACACTTGTTTTCTTTCCAACTTTACTTTCAAAACATACGTAATTTCTCAAAATTTACATCGTGACAAATTTTATTACTATTTCATTTGGTTACACCTAGATTCACCAAAACTTCTATACGCGTACATTTAATTTGGTCATGCATATTTTCAGCACAAATAGAGTAGTAACGTGCAAGGAATATTTTTCAAATTTGCACCTAGTAATAGTATTAGTTATCAAATAATTTTTTTTAATCAAACAAACTTAATTCATTTCATCAACTAATAAATATTCAATACATAATAAATTAATCGCAAATCTATGAAAACTTTTTTAAGAAATGACCGTTCTAATAAAAGAATGAACAACCATATTTGTTTATTTCTCAACAAACTTAATCTCAAAGTTTACATAAAAGAGCATTAGATTAATAAAATCAGCAAAAATTAAGCTAAACTACGAATCACCACCACACTTAGTAAAAATAGCTTCAATGCACATATGTGTAGTTATCACAATAAGTTAAAAAGTAAAAAGTGTGAAACTCATAATTAATCATATTAATATTTTTTGCAATTAATCATATTCAAACTCATAAATCTTCCATTTATATGAGTTTTAAGATAATATTACTAGTGTGGGGTGGTGTTTGCGGGACCATGTGAAGGAAGGGAGATGTTCTGTCGCGGAAGGAGAATCAATAGCATTATTACAAGCCATGAAGGAGTTGGAGCATAGAGGTGTCACGCAAGAAATTTTTGAAACGGATACAAAGTGTGTGGTAGATGCTATTCATGCGTCGCGTGCCGGAACCTCGGAGTTTAGTTCTCTTATTTCTAATATTAAAAATGTTTTTATGTTAAATTATAACTTTGTGGTAAAGTTTGTTAAACGGCAAGCAAATATGGTGGCCCATTCGTTAGCGAGAGCGGCCGTGTTGTGGTCTAGCCGTAATATTATTGAGTCGGCACCTCATTGTATTACTACTTTATTAAATAATGAAATTATATGAGTTATGTTTGTAAAAAAAAAAAAAGATAATAATTATCATTCCGTAGCTGCAAGAATGGCTGGGGGCTTCTCTAAATTTATTGGTCATGGTAGTGCAGATTTGGCGGAATTATGGGGAATGTTTGAAGAGTTCAAACTTACAAGGGTTTAAATTTTCTTTGCAGTTGAGTTACATGTTGATTCTCTAGTGGTGGTGAAGGCTATTGCGGCGAATGGGCATATGGTAGCATCCGAGGGAGATCTCTTATTTAAAGATTCGGCGGCTAATTGATTCGGAGTGGGGGTTGTGGTTCATCACTCTTGCCGTGAGTGAAGCTAACCAATGTGTCCATGCTTTAACAAATTTGGTTTGTTCGATGGATGTTGTGTGTGTTTTCTTTTATGTTTGTCCGAGAGAGTTTAGTCACTTGTTGACTGCGTATATTTTGGAAATCTCTACCCCTCGTTTGATTGTTTTGTAATTGTTTCTTTTTCGATCATAGAGCCTCCATATAATATAATAAAAATAAAAATAAAAACCGCCTTGCGTTCCCAGTTGAACTCTATGAGTGAGCTAGCCCACCATTGTATTCACCGACTTTTTGCAACAAATCAATTTATAAAAAGTGATTATAATGGATGTGGTAATGCTGTCAAAAGTAAAGCTCTTGGTACAATGAACCTTAGAAATAGATTCATGTTAACAAATGTCTTTCAAAAAATAAGAAATAAAATAAAAAAAGAAATTCTTAAAAATACTAGTCAAATACCTGATAAAATAGTATCAAAAGAACATGTCAAAATTGGCTCATTTGATTTTTAAACAATGTTCTAAGAAAACATGTCAAAATTTTACTATAGACATATACAAAGGCTGTGATATCATCCAAGCATTCGGCCTGTTTTTTCCCCTCATTTTCAATCACTTTTTTCACACACATATGACCAAATAACCATCTGCTCAGCATGCAATGAGACATATCATAGCATAAAGAGTCGTCAGTCAGCACATTTTCTATATAATAGTATTATGAATCTGAATATTGTTATGTATGACTGACCAACTCTGAACATTCTAACATGTCGGTGAATGTAAATGATAACATAAGTATCAAAGTCAAAATAAAAGTTATACCATAAACCATTGTAGTCAACAGCGGATATGAGAGCATAGTGAATAAGGCTATAATGCCCACTATTTGACAATATTTTAGATTAAATATAGCATATCAAAGAACAGCATAAGTTTGTCTAAATTCCACTATATTTAACAACCCACCCTGAGTAATACCAATATTGATATATGTTAATTTCAATTTTTTGGGAGTGTTATTGCATTTTATTTATTTATTATATATAAGATATAAGATAATTACACATGAACAAAAAATAGACAGACAGCAACTTCTGGCGCTAAACTTTTCTGCACTAATAAACTTCGATGAAACACAAGAATCAATTGAGAATATCCAAAATTTACTTATCTCCGAACCAAACTCGGACTTGTCATAAAAATCAGAGGAGTTTGTTGAAATAATAATAATAATAACACCATAACCATAACTATAGTAATGATGTGCAATATCCCTTGACTAATTGGTGGTTTAACAATTTAAACGGTGTTTGGGTAATAAAAAGGAACAATGATTAAGGTGCCGACACTCTTCATGTGGAAATAAAACAAAGGAAAGGGATACCCTACACAACTCCCAGTCTCACACTATTATTAGGTGTCACTTATCTGCTTAATGATACCGAGTTACCAACAACAAATTCCACATGCAATAGCTCCATTCACAAAATACAAATACACATTTTGTCACCACTTTGAATTGGTTGGCTAGGCGACAAAGAAACTATGAATAGTTACAAATTTAGGTGCCATAAACATCAGTCACGAGCAGAAAGGCAAATGACAGAATAGAAAAATAAAAGTACCTTGGGTGCAATTTCAGTAAATACTAGAGCTTTTTCATAAGGAATAAAGAATAGAGTAGAAACTGAAATAAAGTTAAAAGTAGAAAACTTTGCTTTAATAACCCATATTCATTTTTGCCTGATTGCATGTGATAAAGAACAGTATGCAGTAAATGTACATAAAATATGTGAACTTTTCTTTCCCATTTGTACAGAAGAAAGCAAGAAAAACATTTACAGTGGTGATTTTTCTGATTTTGGAGGTTTAATTTGATTAAGCACTAAGCAGTGTGAGTTAACGATGGAGATCTGTTAACCCTCTCTAGAATACTGATAGCCTTCCTTTTCGCCCTTGAAGTTCCGCATTGTGCAAGCTTCGACAGTGAACCATTGGTCTTCTCTTCTTCTTTGATTTCCTTCCACTTTGTTCTATCACTATAACAGATTGTATATAGGATTGCAACACAATTTTCCTTGCACCTTTCTGATGTGCTTTCCCTTATAGTACTCAGTAAGAAAGAAACGGCTCCGCGATAGCCCATTTCTTCAACAGCTGTGGGATGACTGGAGAGGAGTGCCAGTATAGCCAAGAGCTCATCAACTAGAATGTGGTTCATGATCTTATTCAAAATGACCTTAACTGCCCCTTCTCGTACTGTCCTCCCTTTATTCTCGTGGACAAGACATAGGTTAAATATGGCTGATGCGGCATCTTTCATTGCAATTTGATGTCCCTCATCTAGAACGGCAATCAGATGTTTGATAGCTCCAGATTTCCCAATGATGTGCTTGTTGGAATCAAGAGCTGATAATGTGAAAATAGCTGCTGCAGCATTACTTTTTGTTTGAATGGTTCCCCATTTCAATGCATCAATCAGCAGGTTAATGAGGTTTGGATCTTCTGCAAACACTTTCTTATTATCGTCATGAATTGAGAGATTCAGAACAGTTGTGATCAAATCCTCTTGAAGATCAGGGTGAGTACAAGCACTGCCCGGCGATAATGGACGAAGCAACTGTGTGATCACATCACCAGACTCCTTAAAAAGGGTTCGAAACGAAGGCGTCCGCTTCGTTAACAAGCGAAGCTCTTTCGCAGCTGCTTTCTGATCAGAAACAGACAATGACAACTTATGAAGCAATGTATTTAAACGGTCTTTGTCTGCATCTGTCACAACTTCATCCGTGTCCCGAGTATTAGCCTTTGGTAGCTCAAGACCACGCTCCTTACACCACTGCGCAATCATGTCTCGGACCAAGTAATTAGGAGTAAGAATTGTATGAGATAGAACTTGCTGGGTTTGAGGGCATGTCCTATTGCCTTCATTCAACCACCTCTGAATAAATGGCTTATCATAAGTCTACAGCAACAACAACAAAAATCAGAACACATTAGCACTAACACAACAAATCAACAATAAATTATAAAACCACTAACATAACCCTCACACTCACACTCACACTCAAATACACCATCAGTGTAGAAATTTTTTACAATGTCAATCGATCATAAATGTTAAATCATTAGAAACGTTTGACTTTTAGGAACAATTTCTAAAGTCACAGACATGATTGTCTATGATGTCTTGACAGTGTAAACCATTTATATTACATGAAAATTAAACTCTAATTATAATTAATAACATTAAGAAGAAACCATAACCAGTTTAATCTAATACCAAAAACATTAACCAACTCCTAATAAAAATTGTCAAATTACATATTTTTTTCCTATCAGCATACAATTGAGGCATCAACTAAACTCAAAACAAATGAATAAACATAAAAACTAAAATAAAATTTCCAAATCCAAATCATCCACCCTGATTGAATCCACTAAACTAAAAATACAAAACTATGTTTTAGTAATGGTGATTACTGTTACATAGATTAAAAATAAAAGGAAAATTATAAATTGAGATTATAATTAAAAAAATGAAATTAGGAAAAAAGGAAGAAGAAGGAAATTGAAGATACCTGACCGGTGGACAAGATAACAGGATCGATCATCAACTGAGTGGAAATAGGGCAACGAAATTCAGGAGGAAGGGCAAATTGGTCCAATTTAGAAGAGAAAGAGTTTTTTGTTCCATTATTATTATTGTTACTACGAGACTTGTTGAATTTGAAATCCTTTAGAGAAGAAAGAGTAGAGATTGCATCATCGGCGATTTGCAAAGTATAGTCATCGGAGTCGACGATAGTTTTAACGAGTTTCCATAATCGCTCTTTTAATTCCGATGATTCATCTCTTTTCTTCGCCGCCGCCGCCATAACCGCTACACTCTCAATGCATTGCTCTTTCTCTTACTCACCAGTCATCACTGCCATTCATTTTCGAAAACAATGGTTGCTTTTTTCTTTTGACTCTGTGAATGGAAAATAATTAATTAAAATTAAATGACTAATAAACACAACATTTTTTTTTCCCTTTTTTTGTGTTTGAAGAATGAGATAGAAACGCGTAGCGTGGGGGTGAGAAGAGAGGTTCCGTATAATTTGGACCACTCACTTCATTTGTCCATCTTGGACCAATTGGTTTATTTACCATAGATTTAACATAAATCTATTTGTACGGTTCAGATCGTATAGAGGGTTACCTTTTAACATTTCAAGACAAGGACAGAGGCTTACATGCAGCAGGTATAGAGGATTGTTGCATTTTTTTTTGTTTGGTCACCAGATTTGTGGACTGGACCGTGTGATGTGGAGCAGACCTTAAAATGAATAGTGCTGGACCGTGTGATGTTTGAATATTTTATTTATTCTCGATCCATGTTTTAATATTTTTTTAGATTAAGTGATAGTTCTTGGTAAGATTAAGTAGTAGTTGAGATTAGCCAACAATATTTTTTGATTTATTTTTTGATAAGAGAAAATTTATTGTTGCTGTAAAAATTTAAAATAATTTAGTTGAGTAAGGAATGATTTGAAAGATTGGTAGTAAGATTTAAAATAATTGA
Source organism: Trifolium repens (assembly GCA_030408175.1). Classification (NCBI taxonomy): domain Eukaryota; kingdom Viridiplantae; phylum Streptophyta; class Magnoliopsida; order Fabales; family Fabaceae; genus Trifolium; species Trifolium repens. The sequence goes on along the minus strand of CP125849.1, from coordinate 57,543,189 downwards.
ATTTGGGTTAAGACGAACCACATGAGGCGAGTTTGAGTTTAGTGGATGAAAGTATTAATTTGAGGAAGCAATAAGTTCAATTTTGAATTATTGTTAAAGTGAATTAAGTGACATAAGAGCATGAGTTTTGAGGAAGGAATATTAAAACGAGGTTTTTTTAGTGTTCGGGATTATTAAGATGGCTAATTTGATATATTTGAAATTTGGATTAGGTTGAATTCGATTTAGGTTTATGAAATATTAGTTCTTGGCGAATGTTAAGAAGACGGCTAGTTAGATTGGATTAATATAGGAATTATGTTGAATTCGATTTAAGTTTATTAAGTAGTTCTTGGCTAATCTTAAGACGGCTAGTTAGATTGGATTAAAAATTAGGTTTATTAAGTATTAGTTCTTTGTTAATCTTAAGACGGCTAGTTAGATTGGATTAATATTAGAATTAGGTTGAGTTGGACTTAGGTTTATTAAGTATTAGTTCTTCATTAATCTTAAGACGGCTAGTTAGAGTGGATTAAAATTTGAATTAGGTTGAAAATTCAATTTAGGTTTATTAAGTATTAGTTCTTCATTAATCTTAAGACGGCTAGTTAGATTGGATTAAAATTTGAATTAGGTTGAAAATTCAATTTAGGTTTATTAAGTATTAGTTCTTCGTTAATCTTAAGACGGCTAGTTAGAGTGGATTAATATTGGAATTAGGTTGAAAATTCAATTTAGGTTTATTAAGTATTAGTTCTTGGCTAATCTCAAGACGGCTAGTTAGATTGGATTAAAATTTGAATTAGATTGAGTTGGACTTAGGTTTATTAAGTAGTAGTTCTTCGGTAATCTTAAGACGGCTAGTTAGATTGGATTAATATTGGAATTAGGTTGAAAATTCAATTTAGGTTTATTAAGTATTAGTTAAGACGGCTAGTTAGATTGAATTAAAATTTGAATTAGGTTGAGTTGGACTTAGGTTTATTAAGTACTACTTCTTCGCTAATCTTAAGACGGCTAGTTAGAGTGGATTAATATTGGAATTAGGTTGAAAATTCAATTTAGGTTTATTAAGTACTAGTTCTTGGCTAATCTTAAGACGGCTAGTTAGATTGGATTAAAATTTGAATTAGGTTGAGTTGGACTTAGGTTTATTAAGTACTACTTCTTCGCTAATCTTAAGACGGCTAGTTAGAGTGGATTAATATTGGAATTAGGTTGAAAATTCAATTTAGGTTTATTAAGTACTAGTTCTTGGCTAATCTTAAGACGGCTAGTTAGATTGGATTAAAATTTGAATTAGGTTGAGTTGGACTTAGGTTTATTAAGTACTACTTCTTCGCTAATCTTAAGACGGCTAGTTAGAGTGGATTAATATTGGAATTAGGTTGAAAATTCAATTTAGGTTTATTAAGTACTAGTTCTTGGCTAATCTTAAGACGGCTAGTTAGATTGGATTAAAATTTGAATTAGGTTGAGTTGGACTTAGGTTTATTAAGTACTACTTCTTCGCTAATCTTAAGACGGCTAGTTAGAGTGGATTAATATTGGAATTAGGTTGAAAATTCAATTTAGGTTTATTAAGTATTAGTTCTTCATTAATCTTAAGACGACTAGTTAGAGTGGATTAATATTGGAATTAGGTTGAGTGCTTATTAATTTTATTTTAAATTAAATATTGTAATTATTTAATTATAATTATTTGTCATTTAAAAGGCTTAGGAGGGTTAGTTAGAAGGGTTACACGGATTATTTTATAATTACTTTAGAAGGTTAAATTACTTTAGAAGGTTAAATGAAATATTCTGGCTTTGTTCTCATTTTAAAAGGGTTAGACAGATTATGATTTTCTTATAGTTGAGGACATGTACTTTCTCGCCATGTATTTTCTCGCAAATTTCAATAATCAATAAATAGTGCACACACGCACAATCAGTAGTCCAGACAGGCACAAACAGCTAGTGATTATTCTCATATTCTAGAAAATGCTCATTCAATAGTTTAAAAAAGAAAATGATCATTCAATAATGATATCATAATGGAAGCATGATAGTACCTGTATAATAACAAGAGCATCAACCTCATATGATAATTAACACAATGTCATTCTTCAAATTATATTGCATAACCATATGATAAGTCTTAAACATTACATATGTTACATAGAGAGACCAAATCACAGGTCTTACACTCAAAGTCTTAAACATTACAATACTTCATAAGTCATAAGTCTTACACATAAGTTTAACCGCACCAAATTCATGAAAATATTAAACAGACAACATCATAAACCAAAGCATAAGTCTTTAACATTACATAAACTGACCAAATTCATAAACTGACCAAATTCATAAACTGTGTAACCGCACCAAATCACCAGAAATTTGAACTTAATTCAACACACCAAATTCATAACCTTCATTCAGATCTGTAACAGACCTCCAGTATCACACCCCCAGTGCCAGTTAAACATCCTGCATAAACAGGCCAATTAAATAACAGTATGAATAGTAGTATAGGCAGAAAACCAATTACATTATTCAAGCAATTTATATTTAATAACAGTGTAAATAATGACTCACTAATTAAATAATAGTATGCATAGTAGTATAAGCAGAAAACCAATTACATTATTCAAGCAATTTATATTTAATAACAGTGTAAATAATGACTCACCATGTCAATCGTGCCGATATTCCCAAATTCTTCAAGTGCAGCTGCATATTCATTGTCATCATCTCCAGTTTCAATATCAATTGGTTGGCTCAATACGGGACATGAAATGCGATTATGCCCTTCAACTTGGCATATACCACAAGACTGTGGTTTCCTTCCTTGGCTATTGTTCCTTCCTTGGACTTCACCCCTGTTCCTTGCTTGTGAGTTCACCCCTATAGAAGTACCACACCCCTTTGTTCTAACACGAGATGGATTTAATATTGTATCTTCAAAAAACGTCTTATTGTATACGTAGCCAGATGCCTCATTACCACATTCATTTTCTAATAGCTTTGTCTGAGCATCAATTAAATCTAAAGTACTCCGCATCAATTGCGGCTTTCCACACTTTACAACTGCGACAGCCATTCTTTTGCATTTTTCAACGACGGTGGTAAATTGACTCACAGATGTTGGCTCAATTGGTAGGTTCTTTTTAGGAGTATAAGCAGCAATTTCATCTTTCGCATTTTTGGTCCATCTTTTAACCACAAGACATTCAGGCAACACAACAATGTTCAGGTACACCAAAACAGCGACTACATGTTCACATACAATACCTAAAGACTCTAACCTCTCACATGAGCACTTGAATTGTAAACTAGTAGGACAAAATGACACTTGCCATTCAACATTTTGTTTCGGATACCTCATTACAGTAAAAAAATAATAAGAAACAGCTTGTCTACTATCAACAACAGTGCAAGTGCATGCTCTCCGGAGCACCGGTTGAAACAACAAAAATACTTCCCTAGTGTACAATTCAGCAGCAGCTCTCTCAAGTAAAGGCAGTGGAGTTTCCAAAACAGCATCACCATGAACAGAACCAAAATCGGCTTCTAATTCAGTATACCTCATGTAATTCAAGCACCTAAAGAATTGGTGCAAAAACTCCAACAAATTATTTTGGTAGTTAACATATCTTCCAAATTGTGCATGTAAACCTTCGCACCGGGAAGTTGTTCTAAATCCAGCAAAAAATTTACCCCTTATGTGGGCAGTGGCCCACATGTGCCGCCTTTCATACATTTCTTTAACCCATTTGTGGTCTTGTAGGCCAAAATCAATAACCATTTTTTCCCACTTTATCTTAAACTCCCCGACATCATAATCACCTAGCATGCATTGTTTGAACTTCCTCACAAATTGTTTCTTACCAATATTTGTGCAAGCATTACGAATGAGGTGCCATGCACAAAGTCTATGATGACATTCCGGGAAAACCCTTCTAATCGCATTCCTCATTGCCAAGTCACCGTCTGTAATCACTGAAGTTGGACTTTTCCCTCCCATTGCTTGCAAAAACTGTTCCAAAAGCCACACATATGTTTCTTCGGTTTCATCACATACAATAGCGGCACAAAAAACTATACTCTGGTTATGGTGGTTCACACCGGAAAATACGACCAACGGGCACATATACTTGTTCCTCTTGTAGGTGGCATCAAAAGCCACAACATCCCCAAAAATCGTATAATCCCTCTGAGCCACTCCATCGCACCAAAACAAGTGTGTGAGTCTTCCATTGTTATCAACCTTGTGTTTCCAAAACATTGATTCATCACTTTTTCCCATGCTTTGTAGATACTCACATGCAGCTTTCGCATCTGTTGACGAAGTCAAACGCAGTCTTTCTTGTTCATTGTACATGTCTCTCCTTCGGAAACATACTTTTTCATAACCACCAGCTTCATTAGCAAATAAACCAAATATATGGCTTGTCTTCATACCAGCTTGTCTCATGTTGCTCATACGCCATATGTCATAATTACTCATCTTCCTATGTGCTGGTAACATCCTAGTAAATTTGTCATCCAACAAAGTATGACTATGTGCGTTGTGGAGCAATTTCATGTACCACCGTCCACTGTTTGCTTCAATATGAACACGACATTTTGCTGGACAACCGCATCTAATGCATGGTTTAGCTACTCTCTTTCGGGTACTTGGAGTTGGAGTGTTTTTGTCATCTCTAACCCCTTGTCTATAGCAAACAAATGTCTGTTGAGTTATTTCACCTTTTTTGTTCCTCATAACTTTACTTTTCCTTCCAGCAAAACCATGAAAACTTGCATACCAATTGTAGAATGTAAAAGCCACCTCGCGATCGATGAAATGGTATCTCATTACATCTTCTTCACTTAGTTGTTTAAAGTCAATCTTCGAGATGTCTTCCAAACAATCCACGGCATTTACTTCACTAAAAATACACCCCCCTACACCTTCTGTCCTACTACATTCTGCATCATCCACATTCTCATCACCACCTTCATGCTCTTCTTCATCAGACAACACTAAGTTTTCCAATCCCTATATAAATCAGAAACAGTCCCAAAAATACAGAATGAACATCGCACTTAAGCATGAACCATTTAAATTTATTAGAATTACGTAGTAGGATTAACTAATTAAGCAAAATATTATCTCTATTTGAACACCCAGATTATAAAATAAATTGAATTGTATGCATTTCTCATCTATCACACAGCCCAGAAACCTAAAGGAACATGCAAGATAATTCATGCAAAGCACTCATACACGATACATAGCAACATGTAAAATCTCAAATTTTGCATAACCAACATGGGAAATGAGAGAACATAAATGGCTTAAATTTGGAAGGGGGAATCAACAGAGAAAGAAAAGTAACAGTCAAGGAGGTTCAGCGAGTAATGGAATTCAAATTTCAAAAAACAAAATCTCAAAACCTTAAAACAACTAGCTTCTTAAAGATCAATCCCTAAGTCTTCCCTTCATCCCCACAACAGCCTGAAAAAAATGTCATTACTACCTCATTTTAAGATTACTTTTTTTTTTCTAAATCTCATTCAAAACAGCATATTAGACAACGTAAAAATTCAACAACTACATCGGTAAAAACGGCTACACTAAATTACTGGACTTACTAATTAACTCAATTTTCCAATTCCTCATCACTTGACTTACTTAACTAAATTACCTAAATTACCTCAATTTACCTAAATTTACTTCAATTAGGGTTTAAGACAAACCTGAGATGATTCATCTTCACCATTCACTGAATTTGAACATACTTCCACCATTTTCAGCTGACAATATCTAATTTACCAATTTCTTTACTTGTCTGCAAATAAATTAAAACAAATAAACCAAATTGTATGAATAAGGTTATAATTGTAGATCCAAAACAGGATATGTGTGAAGAAGAACAGCACAACGAAAAAAGGTGAAACCATACCTTTCGTTTTTGAGAAGAACAGCACAACGGAATCAGAGAGAAGATATGTGTGACCCTCTGTAATCGACCACACCCATCGCACCGCACGAACTTAACGCCTTTGATCACGGAGATTTGAAACCTTGAATCACACTTAGAGTTCGGTTATGGTGTTCGATTCGATTCGGTTATGGTGTTCGATTCAATTCGATTTGAAACCTTGAACAGCACAAACAAAACATTTTTGTTCCTTTAACAGCTAATTTTTATCACCGTTAATGAAAAATCCCACAAGTTATTGGATAAGCTGTATATTGCTTTTAAAAATAAATATTAAATGGGGAAAACATTGTGTTGGCAACTGTATTAAGGATGGGAATATTTTAACCGGTTCCACTTGCTATAGCAGGTCATTTCTATGGGTCCAAGATGGACAAATTGATCAATTTGACCAGCCTAAACGCATCCGAGAAGAGAAGTAGTGTGGTGAAAAATGAAATAAGGAAGTTTATAAAGGGAAAAAAATGGATTCTAAATTATAATTCATCCGATTCTATATATAAAAAACATTTCATTTTTTTAGATTTATTGTAGAATTAATGTATTTAGACTATATTATTATTCAGATACATCAATTTTATAATGAATTTAAAAAGTCAATTTTTTCTTATATATAAATTCAGAAGAAGTAATACATTGGCCCGGTTCGGTTCAACCCGGACCGGTTTAGGGTGGGTGAGCGAATAAATCCAAGCTCATGGGAATGCAGTTTTGGCTGTTTTCAGTTTATGTGCGTTTATTTGGTTTCTAATTCTTCTACTTCCTACCTCCCATATCAACTATCAAACACAATAAACAAACCACCGGTTTTAAGGAATATACAAAATTAAATCGGTTTATGTGTGTTTGGTAACTAAATTAATGTGTAATTTTTAAAATTTGGTCTAATGATAAAAGAAAGGTTTTTTTTTTTGTTTTTTTACACAAAAGAAAGAAAAGTACTTGATGAAGTGTTTGATTGTTTACAGACCATGCTTACATTATTTTGATTGGACTTTTATTTCAGCATAAACAAAATTTTAGAACTTAAAGGAAGCAATTATTATACTTAGAGAGTTGGGTATTACTATGGTGTCTATTAAACTTTTCGTAAGTCACTTATATATGGCATCTCGGGTGGAAATGGATTCCCTGTAGTTACTATTTGACAGCAGGTTAATCTCAGTCATCCATTTTTAAATTTGGACCACCAAAATTTAAATCAGAATGCTTGCACTGCAGTTACTGCATGACTGCATAGTTATTTGAATGCATGAAATTCAAGTCCCATCTCAGATATGCACTTCCCTTTCTCTCTCACTATGAATTTGGTGCTATGTTGCGTGTTTGTAAAGGTTTTTTGCAGTCGTTTCCAAACTTAAGTATAAGTTTTTCATAAAACAAGCAAACAACATCGCTCATTTGCATAAGGTAGAAAACGAGTAAATTTATTTTTGTTATATGCTAGTCACAAAGTTTTTGATTATATCACATCATATATTGAAACTATTATTATAAAAATAAAATGAATCGAGTAGATTTTTGTTAAAAATGAATTTTTTGGATGACCTAAAATGAAGACCGCGGAATAAGATTTGGTGCAGTTATTGCATGACGCAGTAATGCATCTAAACGGTCTGATCAGGATCTGATAGATGAGATTATTCTATGTTACTTTTTCTATACTTAATCTGGAAGATCCGATCACAAATTAACGGATGAGATATGAAACCGCGTGCTTGTATACAACAGGCGATCCAAATCCTGAAGACCAGTAATACCTACAAATGTCTTCTCCCTTTTTCATTAATTTGTAGTTATTATTTCAAAGTATAGAAACCTATTTTCGTGAAGAAAACCGAAAAGCTCTTAGCGAGAAAGGTTGGACAAAAACTTGGCATGGTTAGGCCAATAGTCATTACGGCCTACATTGAACTATAAGATAAGGTTTTTTTGGATTTTCTAGATTATTCCACGAAGAATTGGGAGTATTTATTCAACGATCAATAAAAATATGTCAGATAAACAAATTTATAAGTAAAGTAAAAATTAAATTCGTAAGTACTACATGTTTTATTCTAAATGAAATATGACCCAAAACACCAAAGTGATATTCTCAACACGTAGAGTCTTGTACACACAAGAGCGAGAGCAGTAATTCACACTTCCACTAGATTCCAAGAACATTTTTTTCTTTCTTGCAATTGTCGGAGGTTGGTTGTGCAACGCGGAGCCTCTGTTATTTCTGATGTGGTTGTGACAGGTTCACTACTTGTGTTTATTGCTTTGGGATTGCTCCAAAACTCTTTTGGGTTAGTTCGCACCATGGCTTCCGAGTCCTGGTGGTGGTCGATTTTTCTTGTTAGAGCTCTGGTGGCTGTGTTTCATCCACGGCGGAAGTTGTTCCGACTTGTGTTGGTTGTTTCTGGGCTTGGATTGAGATTGCTGGTTGTTTAAAATTTTGGTCTTTCGATCTAAATATGGTTTTATAGCGGTAATTCTAGCCACCATCTTTGTCTTTTAATGGTGGTAGAGTCTCACTTCTGTCGCCATTTTTATCCACGTCTCTCCTTGAGTTTGACGATAGATTGTTGACTCATAAAAGCTATTATGCTTGTTGTTTTGGAGGAAATTGTTGGTACTTGGATCATTTCTGTGTTGGAGTCGATTCATTCACCATAATCAAGGTTCAATATGTGTGTGTGGTATTTTTGTTTTTAGAAAATATGATGATTTTGAAATATTACATAAAAATATGTATGATTATTTTTTAAAATTTTTGTATTTTTTTATTAATTAAAATTTATGGTTTTATTTTGGTATAAATAACATAGTGTGACTATAAAATCACAAGCACAGAATGAGCATAGATGCTTTAAAAGGACCGATCTTCATTTTAAGTACCCATGATAGAGAAAAATATTGAGGGACCATAATTTGTCATAACTAGAATTATTAGAATGCACTCAAAAAGCAGAAAATTGTTCATTCATTTTCCTAATCAAGAAAGTTAGATGTCGCATTCCGCTATCCTTTAAACACCCATTTGCCCTTTCAACCCAATGGTTTATAGTTTCTTATTAGATGTTTTAACATTGGTAAAAGTCCAAGGATTTTATGAACACACGAATGATATCATTAAAAACCAAGCATCTATCAGCCCAACTTTACTATTTCTATTTCAGGGTGTTCGACTAGCAACCCTTTTATTAAGTCAGATAAACAAAGAGGGAGTAGAAAAGCCCTGACAGAAGAAGCTTACTGTGAAGTCATATACACTTGGGGTTTCTGAGCCACTATTGCCAAAAAGTCCACCTGGTCTCCTGAGGTTACCACCAGAAACCACCTCATATATTAAGAACTGCAGACAGTGCACCTGTATTGAAGAGGTTAGTTAAGCAATTATAATGTGCAAGTGCAAACCACAAGTTAATGCATATTGGGAAAAAAACCAAGTCTCGCATAAGATAATGATAAGGCCTTAAATGAGTTTATAAAGAGTGGCACCACTACAAGAAAAACATGATTTATTGAGGGCCAAAAGTCCTCACAAACTAGCCAAAACCGTCAATAAATAATAAAAATGACGGATTTACTGAGGGCCAGAATCCGTCAGTAAATTGCTCGTGGGTAAATTTATTGACGGCCTAAACCGCCAAAAAATATTTTGACGGAATTATTGACGGCCTACACCGCCAGGAAGTATTCTATCTTTAGTTTAAATTTTCTGACAGTACTGCCACAACCTATGTCCATTATGAGGGTACTTATTTACTTGTGTCAGCTTTGATCAGTGTGCAATTAATTTAATACAACTTTGAGCCATGTGATCCTTATTTAATTTTAATTAATTAATTGATTTATTTGAGAGAAAGAATGAACATTAAGCAGTTTCATTCCTAGAGAAACAAATACTGCAAGATAGAAAGAATGAACATATTAACGAAAAAAGTTTATGGTCCAGATCTTAAATTAGAAAAATCTGAAACGACGGTGTAGGCAAGCTAGTGTCCAGATCTTCAATTAGCGAAATTGGGTACCAATGATCTCTCCATGAAAACTTAGAGGATAAACTCTCATCATCAAAATCTTCATCAATTTCGTTCCTTTCAGCTTTTGTGATTGATTTGGTTCAGTTTTTGTGGGTGCATGTTTTGTTAAAAATTGTGACTTTTTTGTGAATGATGAAAAGAGAATGGAATTTGGAGGTTTGTTTCTTGATGATGATGAAAGTGTTGTTGTTGTTGATAAAACTGAGAGTGTCATCAATGGCTTCCTTTTTTAAAAGAAAAATTGTTTGAGGTTTTGAGTTGTTAATGGTGGTGATAGTGTTGGTGGGGTTTTAGAGATTCTTGAGACAATGAAAGAAGAAGAAGAAGGAATGAAGAGAAGGATAGTAAGAAAGAAAGAGTTTTTTTCTTGTAAGAAGGAATGGAGAGAAGGAGAGTAAGCTGAGATGATGATGATTGTATTCCGAAGTATTGTTTCTTAATTTCTAAACATTTTGTGACAGCTCGGACCGTCAGTTTATGAAACAGTACAGCCAATTTATTGGCGGCTTACACCGCCACTAAATTACTGGCGGCTTAGGCCGTCACTAAATTATATGTCTTTTAAAAAAAATAATTTTTTAATATTGTGACGGTTTTTTCTCACTTATTGAGGACTTAGACCGTCAGTAACTTATTGAGGGTTTAAGCCCTCAGTAAATGTTATTTGAATTCGTCAATAAATTGAAGTATTCTTGTAGTGCACCACCTTACAAGTAAGTTTTGTAAGGATGAGTTAAGCCCAATATAAAAAACCTAATATGGTATCAGAGTCTATCGATCCAGACCACCCACCATTTATATCCATGCACTAAGTCCAATAGTGTTGGGCATGATGGGTGTATGGGAAAAAATCCAAGTCCGACATACGATAACTATAAAGACAAGGCTCAAAATGAGTTTATAAAGAGTGGCACCCCTCACCTTACAATCCGGTTTTGTAAGGATGAATTAGATCCAAGATAAAAATCTAATAATACATATCAACAAAAAGAATTCATAAAGCATTTCAAACCTGGATATATAGAATCTTTACCAACTTTTGATAAGCTTCTCCACAAAAAATATCAGGAAAAATCCGCTATAGTTATAATAAACTGATGGCGATCATGCACATTAATACACAAAGAACAAGAAAATTTGTCCAAAATACCTGAGTTTGAAAAAAGTAATTAGAAAAATAAAAGAAAGTATATTTTCATAGTCATACGTACATGACTACCTACATGCATGCCCACAATAAAGAATGTTGTTTCAACATTTCAAAATAAAACCATATGTGTGGACCTTTTTATCCACTTCTCTCCTTGAGTTTGACATAGATTGTTGACTCATAAAAGCTACTATGCTTGTTGTTTTAGAGGAAATTGTTGGTACTTGGATCATTTCTGTGTTGGAGTCGATTCATTCACCATAATTAAGGTTCAATATGTGTGTGTGGTATTTTTTTTTTTGGAAAATATGATGATTTTGAAATATTAGATAAAAATATGTATGATTATTTTTTAAATTTTTGTGTTTTTCATTAATTAAAATTTATGGTTTTATTTTGGTATAAATACCATTTTGGTCTCTTAATTTATTTTAAAAATACAATTTAGTTTTTAACTTTAAAATTGTTCAATTTGACCCCTTAATTTATCTTTGTTAATGCAAAAATTGCAAATTGATTTCTTCCATTAAGTTGGTGGTAAATGCCGTTAATGCTTGTTGACGTGGCAAATGAGTTGTATGTAGTTGTTTTAAAACCCTTCTTAACTTTACTTTTGAATTTAATTTGTATACACTATCTTGTAAAGTTATTTTACATATACGTCCAATAATATACCAACATATTATGTATTGTGTTTAAAAACACATGATGTGTCACATTCATTAAATGATGTGGCAACACATCATTGGATACGTATATAAAAAAGTTTTACATTAACAGTGTACAACAATTAAACTGTTTTACCTTTTCTCCGAAATCAATTTTTTTATTTTTTTTTTTATTTTTTTTATTTTTATTTTGTCCGAAATCAATTTAAGGTTCACTAAAACTTAATTTTTTAAAAAAATTTCTTTTTCGTCCTTCTCACATAATTTTTAATATTTCTTGAGAATAATATGTATAAATAAGACAATTGAGATTAAAAAAAAATTGTGATGCAGTTGGTGCATAAAATCCACATGTTATAAAATTTACTTATACTATCTTTGCAAGTAATTTTTACTGTATAGAAATTAAACTAAAAAGTTTTACGTGCATAGAAATTAAACTAAAAACAAGATTAGATAAAAACACGGTTGGAAACAAGTGGATTAGGATATTCTCATGTTAAAAAAAAAAGAGAAAATTAATAACATGGAACATCTTGGCCATTGAAAATATAAAGAGGAGACAATTTTGAAATTTGTAAAAAAGGAAGAAACGTTGGTTAAAGATACGGATTGGAAATTTGGCCATTGAAATTAAGTTGTGGCCTGCTTAGGACCCATAGTCTATTTTAATAACTCTAAATAATAGATACATAAACTTAATAGAGGTTTTGTAAAAGAATAAAATAAAATCAGTAAAGGTTAAAATTCACAATAAATTTGTATTTAATCGTATATAATATTTATTTTTGCATGACATGTATGACTTCAAAAAACATATTTAATACATGAAAAAGTAAGTGAGAAATATATATTGTTCACAAGATATATTTGATGGTTAATAATTTGGAATGGAGGTAGTACAAAAAATATCACACTATTTTCCATTTTCTTATATACATATTATAAAATATATTAGTAACCAAAAAAAAAATTTTAAATATATTTCTCTAAATATAAATTGCTGCTCATTAATAACATATATAATGTCGCTATTATTATAAGATACCACCTCAACGTAAACACCTTTTTGCAGCAATTATATCATACAAAACGGAAATTTTCTTTCCCTTTTAAAAGAAGAGAAAAGTGAGAAGAAAAGAGAGTAGAATGAGAGTATTAATGTGAACGTTTTGTTTTTGTGGATTAAGATTTAGGATAAGATTTTTCACCAAACAAAAAGTTTCATCAATTATATGGAGGATATTGCTTTGTATGGGTTTATATATATATCTCTCTCTAACTTTCATACTTATTAATTGGTTGGTGTTTTGGTATAGTTGCATGTGAAAATGGGTTTTTATTTTCTATTCAAGTGCACATTAATTAGTAAATTTTACTTGGTTATGACTTCTTTCATTCTCATTGAGTCATTCTCATGCTCTACTCTACACATCTATTGGGATCTTTTAGAAGTACTTTTCAAATCTTAGTTCATATGTTAACATATATACGTTGGTGCAATAGAGAAAGCGGATAAACAGGCACAAAGGTATTCTATAAATTAATAAAAGAAAAGATAATAAAACACAAAACAATATTATAAGAACACAAGTTTTTCTGTTTCTACTAATTCACCTCGGAGTTTTTCGATCATCCTTTCACGCCCACTTTGAAACCACATAGGGTTAGACTTCCAATCCAACAAGTCATGTTCTCTCCAATAGGGACTCACAACTATTTGCTCAAGTTTGTGGGCATATTTTAGAACATTCATAACAAACTCAATTTCATACCAATTGCCAACACAACCTCGCAATTCAATAACCTTTACTTCGTCATGACAGAATACTTCAACATCCCTAATATCTTTTTGTTTTTCAGAGAACTCTGGTTCTTGAAGCTGTCAAAATTAAAATCACAACAAAATGGTAATTAAAAGTTGACAAACATTATGAATGCAAATCAAAACATCTTACAATATTTTCTAAAGTAATAACAAAAGTTTGTATGATCCTAAAAATAAAATACTTCAAAGGTAGAGCTGCAACACCTTAAAGGAATCAAATCAAAAGATAGGTTTGGAAAGATAATGGGTATAGTACAATAAGGTTAAATTGATTCTGAACATAAGGATCTTCAAATTGTATATGCTTTTAATGCATGACTCACCAGGCCAAAAATGTATATTTATTTGCGAAGCAAAGGTTAAAAATCAGAACCACAACCATTAAAAGAAGAAAGTAAAACATGTATTAATTCCATGTTTACTCACCATGACTGAAAGTTTCTGCAAAAGAGGACAAACTTGAAGGATGTTTAAAATCCACAAAGGATCATATACTCCGCATCATCTAAGATGTCCGAGAACATGTAAACGAAGAGATTCAACATTTTAAGATGTTTGAGTGGTTGAGTAAGTTTTAAGGAAGTTGTAACCTGAACAAAACATGTAAGAATCAAAATACAATTCAATATACATAAATGTAAAAAAAAAAAAAACAAAAAAACTCTTCGAAAACTTCACTTTATGACTAACCATCGAAAATGTGGTGAGATTCATAATCTCAAGTTTAGGAAAAAGAGTTGCACAGAGAGCAACAAATGTATTAAGCTCCTGTTTCATTGAAATGGAGAATTCTATGCTCTTTAGCATAGGGGTATTAAACATCAAGGTATCCAAACCTTTCTCCAATGAAATCTAGCTCCAATGAAATGAGTTTAGGGCAATCCAGTAATATCAGGTTTACTTTTACCAGAGAGATATTGTTGTATACAAAATAGCAACCTGGAACCTTGAGATGACATAAGGATGAACTTACTATCATCGGCATATATGATTTGAATTTACAGAAAAGTAGGTAAAGCTCTTCAAGCCGCGGACAATTAGATAACAGACTTTCTATGAAAGTTTCGTCCAATTTTGATTTTTCAAGTGATAGATATCTCAAATTCTTGAATGGAGTAAAGTCACAATTGATGGGATCGCAAACAAGACAATTTTCAAGACGCAGATGGTTTAAAGCTGAAACATTAATCTCCAAGAATAAGGCAAAGTCTAATTTAAAATAATTGTGTCGAGTGCGACATGCATAAGCATAAGGCCTTCCTAGAAAGAGTAGATCCATTCTTCCAACTCTCTTTGTAACTGCAAAACGTATCCATTGATTAACAGTGCTGCTTTGTTCACAATCTAATTTAAAGTTGACGAGGAAAGAATCGATCTTTGTGCCCTTAAAATTCTTGACAAATTGATCCACTCGTTTTGCAAACTCATCCCTACTCATATCGAAATTGTTTTCTATTAGTTCTTTCTCGCTTCCAAGCACATTGAGGACATCAAAGTGGAGATCTCTCCTCAGAGACCAAACATTGCACCACCTTCTAGAGAGTATACTGGTTTTCATCAAATCTTTTATGGATAACATTGTCAGAATATAAGATAGGATTTCGTCAGGCAATTCACTAATGCGATCATCCATTTTATTGTCAAACAGTCCCGATGCACCTGAAATAAGTATACCAGTTAATAATCCTAGTTGTTTCTATGTGACACATCAATCAATCAATCACGATTCTATTGCAATTAGCTACTCTAATAGAAATAAGAGAATTCATTTAAAATTTTAGGGAGATGAGTGACTCACCACCGAAGAAGAGAAGAAGCAGCAGCAACAAGGTTAGGTTGGAGACAGAGTTGAGATTCTCCAAATAAGCTAGAAGAGGAGGAAACGAATGTTCTATTCAGTTTGTTTGCATGAATCTTAATAGAGAGGAGAGGATATTGATTCTTAGGGCCGGTTTAGCTTATTTTTGAGCTTATGCAAATGGCTTATGTAATAGAAATTAGGTTTTACGCTAGTATTTTATAAGTTCAAATTAGTGAAAATTGAATTTTTATAAGCTATTTTATCATAAACTACTTTGAAAAACTTATAATGATACATAAAAATTGCATAAGCTATTTGCATAAGCTCAAAAATAAGCTAGGACAAACGGGCCCTTAGGGTCTGACTTGACTTTTTTTTAAGTCTTAAAAGCTATTAAAAGTAAAAATAAGAGCTCTTAGAAAAAAACTAAAAATATTTGGTAATTTTTATTTTTTAGCTTCAAAGTTTTTTTTTTTTTTTTTGGTAGAGCTTCAAAGTTTTTTTTAAGCTATAAGTTATTTAGTAAAATATATATATTTTTTAAAAAAATCTAAAAATATATCAATCTTAATTAAACTAGATTAACTAACTTAAAAAAACAAATATAGTAGCAAACTAAAGATTAATAACAAACTTTGTTTAAAAAAAAAAGATTAATAACAAACTTAAAAAGAACGATAACAAACAAGATTAAACTAAATTTACTAAAGATAATAACAAATAAAAAAAAACTACGAATTTTTTCTCAAAAAATTTTTTTAACATCTTTTCTTAAAATCTCTTTTTATTCAATTTTAAATATTGAAAAAAATTGTTATTTTAGTAAAAAAATTATTAAAAATATGTTTGACCCAAAATTCTCATTTGTAAAAGAATAAAAAAACTGGGCCATACGGAATGAATGTAACCTAACACTAAAACAAACATTACTATAAAGATGCTAAGCAGCACACGCGTGTATATTCCTTTGAAGAATATAATAATTAAGTGTTGGTCTCAACCAGGATACGTGGCAATCATACAACTAGCTATTTGATTTTGAGTAACATAATAACGGAAGTATTTCAGTATGATCACATGTTGTACTGTACTTCCAAGCGATAGAGAAAATCTTTTGCCTGTACTGTACTTTTAGATTCTTCTAGAATTATTTTAGGCTAAATTACGGTTTTGCTTTCCCTCAAAATTAACTACATGTTTCCTGCCAAAAAGAAAAAATCAACTACCTGATTTTTTCATTGTTTGAAATTATCAAATAGTAATACGGAGTAATTTTGAAGAGGTAATACAAAAAATATCACACTATTTTCCATTTTCATATATACATATTACAGTATATTTCTCTAATAGAAATTCCTGCTCATGAATAACATATAATCTTTCTATTACAGACACCACCTCAACGTTACATGCATAGAGGACGATACACAGAAATTGATGGAAGTATAACTTGCACTCATTTAAGCACCTTTCTGCGGCAGAGTTTCAAACGCTGAAACTGTGTTTTCAAATCTTATGCGATGTAATGGAGCGCCGCTTTGTTTAATAGCACAGGCTGTCTTTTCTTCAAGGGGACAGCGGGCTTTAAGCATAGAGAATACATGGTTATTTAATCTCCTTGCTTTCTTCATTGCCTCTAATAAGGCTTCCCATCCCTGTCAAAAGAAAAGTAAGTGCAATCAATAACAACATAAATGATACATACTCATAAAATCCTAGAGATGAGAGAGTAGTGATATTATTTCTGATGAAATGAAGATGATTTTCATTGTGATTTCAGTTGTTACACTGGTATATATAGATTCAGTTGCAAATACCCAACAGTAAGCTAAACTAATTTAACGACAGAAGCTGTTAGTAACATAAAGAAAGAATAGCGTCCTTTAACTCACTATTCACTATATACTAACTCATACTAAGAAACTCATCACTTAACACGACTTGAGCCGTGAAGGCTTAAAATTTAAACTTAACCAAGTAGCAGCTTCGCCACAATTATGTACTACTTTGACGTCATTAGTCATTACAGCTATTTAAATTTAAGTTTGATTTGCTTCAAAATATGGCCAAAAAAAAGTTGTCAAACATTATGTTAATTGATTGGAGCAACATAACAATTTATTAGACAAATCAGTTTAATAAAAACTTTTGAGCTTTTTTAAAAAAATATAAACTCTACAATGCGGGAGGCCAAAAAAAAAGTTGAGCGAAAAATAATATATTTGTATGATGCCTGTTTGTTAATAACTACATTATCATTATGTAAAACAGATATAAACCTGAACAGCAAAGTGAGAGTTCTTCGGTGTTTGCACAATAGACGCAGCTTCCACTTCTGCGATATTGAGGATCTGATACGAGAAGTCAAAGAGCTCAAAATGCAGCTGTTGCCCAAGCAAATAAATTATGGTACATCCCCCCCAAGCAACTGAATCTCCCAGCCTTTCAGGACTACTTGATGGTACTTGGGCAGACTCTTCCAAGTATCCCTATGCAGCTCAAGCAAAAGCACATGTCAAAAGCACATCAAGAGAAAGAAAAGGACACTAGCAAATTCATTAATGAATTGGACCAGATCTTACAAAGTGGTTCAAGTTAATTTTTGGTTAACACAAAGCCAAATAGAGGGGTTCTAATTCTATAATTGATTGATGTTTATCCTATGACATTATAGTGTATTATTAGTGTAAATAATGAAATGCAATAGCTGTAGAAGGTTGCTACTTACAATTTGGAGACCACTGTATATTCGGTAGAAATCTTTTGAAATTGTAATTTCAATGAAGCCTGACTTGGGCGCAGCACTCCATTTACTACAATATTTATCTAATGCAGCACTTGTAAAAGCAAGCGCATACTCCAGAACACTTCCAGTATTCAAGTTAGCCTTATATAAAAGATCTGTAATAAAAGAGACAATGCCTGAACCATTAATAAAACTATAAAATACTATAAAAGTAAATGTATAAAAAACATAACACGGAGATCTCTAAAAGCGGTGACAAAGATAAATGGAGAACGGCTATTTCAATTCCTCCAAGACTCTATCGTTTTGAAATAGCTGAATGCCATTACATTTCCTAATGGTATAATCTAAGCTTGTTCTCAACTATATTTTAACATCAATGATCTGCACCTTTTGTTTTGTCAGTGTTGCCAAGCTAACAAAGGAAATTAGAACACACATACAATATCATACCTGCAGCTTCTGCTTGTTTTGACATGATGTGGAAAGAAGTAGGTGATGGGCAACCGGGATATGAAACCATTGCAGCAGCCGTAGATTTAAAGAGACTGACGACAGGGCTATCTCCATCTTGAGAAGGTAATATTTGTCCATCTGCTCCAGGAAGCAAGCCCAGCCAGGGAGCAGTTTGCATGAAATTCATTGTATCCGTTTCTCTCTGTCAAGAATGCAACATTTGGCAATTATTACTCAAACTAAATTAGTGCACAGGAAAATGTCAATAAACTACACTTAAGGAAAGTGAGGTTATCCTTCCCCCTCCTTAGGTAATGAAATCACCACTGTGTGAAATTCATTTTTCCATATTTAATATCCTTGTAAACATTCTTTTTTGGAGTTTGATAATAACTAAAAATTTACTTTTAATTTGTTGACTGACATGAGATCTACTTTAGAGAAAATTCATTAAAACCCTATGTGAGATTCCAAGGGAGCACTCTCTAGTTTACAACTTTCATAAAATGATTTCCTGACTTCCACTGGGAGAGGTTTTGGTCCTATTTATAACAGACAGGGCCAGAACATAAACAAAGTTGGTAAACACAAAAACATTTTATGTTTGCAGTTCATTTAGTTTGTTTTGACCCGTCCATTTTCTTTTTGGCCTCTGTTTGTTTCAAAAAAACATTAAATTATTTTCAAAACAGTTATCTTAAAAATACATATTTATTCAGTTCTGTTGATAACCATTATAACAAATAAATTGATAAAAGCACCGGATCACCCACCAACACAATATCTAGAAGTCCCATCCAGTATAATACACTTCCAATCTCTTTTATACCATGGAGAACCTCAGCTTTCAGCTCTGATTTTGTCTCCCAGTTTAGATGTTCTTTAACAAGTCTTACACAGCCTGTGTGGAAGTAATGAAATAATTAATTTATTGGATTTGACCATGCATCTGTGTGCCTGATTCATTAGTACTTATAATTTATCAGAAAACACTTTACGAGCATGAAATATAGTTGTCTTAGTAAGTTTCCAGCAAAAGATTACAGTGCTTAAAAATAAAGGTTAAAAAAAGTGATAGTACCCTTGTAATCTCATCTATAATCATGTTACCCTACACTTGTAATCATTCGCATCATACGGAAATTTCAAAATAAAGGTTAAAAAAAGTAAAAGGAAAAACGTCATGTACCTGTCACGCCTCCATCAAAAGGAAGAAGGCTAATTGATTTTGGCATGGATTCTTGTAAGCCTGTTATCATTGGTTCAAGCAACGTAATCTAGGAATAACACACCTTACATTGTTAGAAAGCACAACTAAACATTTGTAATAAAATCAATAAATATTATAGACATGCGCAAACTATATGCATCCAGAAAATCAGTTGCCCAATATTGTTAAAAAGTTAGAACTTTTAGTGAACGTCATTGTGGGATCTATTTATTAGAGAAAATAGGTGTAGTGTATCCTCACTCATTTCTCATATTCTTAGCATATGTGGCAACTGGCAATTGACCAACACATTACATGTCGCAGCATGGTTAAACTTTTCGTATACATTCATATCCTAAAAAGTTTTGGCACTTCATTCTTTGTTCAATATTGAAAACTTGCCACAATCTTCTCATTGCTTCAGATTTATTTTCACATGTTTTATATTCATAAGTTCTCCCAAGTTCAAACAACTTCGCACTAAGTAACTTGTTATTAGAAATGCCTCAAGAATCAGGACGTCTAGAAACTGTTATTGGGCCATGATCTTTATTAATTTACACACTCTAGATGTCTAGTCTTGAGTGTGAAGGGGTGCTGAGATCCTTATAATTCCACCCAGTTTAGTCCACACTGCAAATATTCAATGCTGAGTGTGATGGAGTATGTTGATAGTCCTACATCTACTAAAGATATGGCCTAGGTAGTGCTTATAAGGTTTGGCTTTCCTTTTAATCCGATTTTGTGAGGAGTTAGGCTTAAGCCCGCCCAAATTTAAAGAATATTGATATCAAGAGGAATGATATCTTGGATGCTACTAAAGAAGATAATATACTAATCCTTAAACAAAGAAGCAAATCGTGACATATAAGGAAATATGGAAAACTATCATGAGATTATTTACATTGCTCCACAATAAAATCAAGATATTATCACATATTTTAACATATTATAATGTTTAGGAGGTTTTCAAAGAAAATCAAATGTCATGCAATGAACTTATTAATAATTTAAGATAAAGAATAACATACCTTATTTGATATATGATCAAGAAGGGCTCTAATAAGCCAAGGTAATGATCGGGATCCCAAAAGTCGAACAATAGAAAACATGTGAGGTATCCCAAAGAATCCGCTATGCAGTCGCGCAAAACTTTGATGTGCAGAATTTAAATCCTATTATTACATATAGTGAGGTAATGAGATTCAAGAAATTTGCATTTATACCGAAAATAATAACACAACCGTTATTCAGCTCTCCCACTCACTACACATCCTCAACGGGTTTAAATAAACAACAGAACCTCACATATGAAACACAAAAAGTAAAGTTAAAATGAATAGGACAAAAGCTGAAAACAATGTCTTCAACTCTGCACAGCAACCATTGCCACCCAGAGAAAGCACATGACCATGCTAGCAGTAACTAGATTTGCTATAAATAGCTTCAGTCAGTCAGAACTTGAGACTTTAGGATGGAGATTCTCTCTCTCTCTCCTGTTATTATTCTCTTTCCTTTTAGCATTTGTAAGTTGTAAAAAAAATTCTAGTTAGGTTAGTATGAATCTCTTTCCAATTTCTATGTAATTTGCATTATTTAATCTGATTTCAAGTTTACCTTTCCAAACCGAGTGGAGGTTTTTATGCTTAATTCTCTTGGGTTGGCCGCCTAAGAATTGATCTTATGCTCAATTGCACCAATTTGAAAATTGGTACTTGAGGTAAATCACCACGATTGTTGAGATCCTTGGAATAGAACTTGATCATCGTGAAATCTTGATTTAAAAGAAAGGGATTAATAATTGAGGGATTGATGTTAGCCTGAATTTGCAATAGTGTTTTATATCCTTAATTTAATTCGTTAAAATGCAACTCCATTTTTTCAGTTTCCAAATCAGAGTTCAGAAATACAATCCCTTGAGGAAATTACTTTTGTTCACCACTTACTTGATTTGACTCTGTACACTTGCCAAATCCTTATCACTGACTACTGGCCTGGGCCCTAACAGTATACATAAGCATATGGTCTAAAATTGAAATATTTGTATGTATTGTGTTTATGATAACACGTATGACTAAGTAAGCCATTAACACTGTTCGCAATTCATTTTACAAAAATGGAAATTGGCAGTAAGAGGATGCTTACTTGAGTACCACAATAGAAACTAGGCTTAGCAGAGGGTATGGATGGCTTTTGAACAGGAATTGTCTTTGATGATCTGATAAAACGTTGAGTAGTATTGCAGAGGATGAAATTTGGCAAAAAGTCACTTTGCATCTCAGACCAAATCTAGCATACACAGAAATATATCAATGAATTGCAGGAAACAGATCAAGTCATAATATTACCAATAATGGTTTTAATGTGAGCATTCAATACAAATTAAAATAAATTTAATTGCCAATACAAGATGTTGTGTAATGTTAATGAGCAGAGAACAAATAGACATCAAATTGAAGTACATGTTTAGAGTTCAAAAGGAAAAACCTGTGAGGCCAGTCGACTAGAAAATGACACAAGGGAGATGTTCTCTTGCATCTCATTCAACATGAGACTAAAAGAGTCTACAGAAAGATCCCTTGACAGTAGTTCATGGGAATGTCTTAAGACATCCAACAACTTCTCTAATTCCTGAAATAAATAGTCATAGTACTATTACTTTAGTTTGATGAATACTGATAAAATAAAATTAAAAAAAAATCATAATTACTCATTTACTTGCCAAAGGAATTAGCAAAGGTAAAATCACTAACCACTATGGCACACAGATCTTGACACTCAAAACGATCAAACAGAAACTCAATATTTTCACGGAAAATTTTATTTATCCGTTCAGTGATCAAACTTCGCAAGTTGATCATCCTTCCAAGTAGCTGCACATCAAAAAAATATTAATCATGAGAGTAATTGTAAGTTTGCAAGTCACTTAAATTCTAATAATGATATCCAGCAGAACTTGTGAGAGAAAAATAGATAGAGACACTGAGAGATCTTATAAATGAAAGTTGACATCTCCAAAATTTGTTGAGCCGGTTAGAGATGCCCAGCTTATACTTCAGTGCACCAAATCAAATGTGGAAGAGAAACATTATGATAATACAATCCACTAACCTTCACCCTAGTCATTTTTAGCAGCATATTAAACCTTATAGGATGCACAGCGTACTTTTCTGCATTGTCTGAGGCAAAGATAAATGTAGGATCAAGCAATTCACTGCATGTTTTCAGCATCCATCAATTGAAAAGGTTAGTCTGAGGACTGAGGAGTAATAAAAAATGCTGGATAAGACAGATATGACAGACCTTGCAGCCCAACTTTTGTAATACGTGAAAATGGTTTCACACAATCTGGAAACAAATATGTCAAAACAATGATCTACCTGTAAAAAAACAAGGAGTAAACAAAACACTTGATCAATAGAGAAAACACATGATACAAAACAAGTAATCAGAGCTGAAATTGTATTAACAACAAATTCACTTTGCCAATGATATAAACTGATAGTGATATAAAAAAGAGAAGGTAGGATTTATAAGTTACTATTAATTAGAGAAAAAAAATTGAATCAAACTATTAATTAGAAAATTAAATGAGAGCAGACACATAGAGATGTGCTCTTGAGGGGTCCTGCTTCCTTCTGTATCACATATTATACTGCTTCATGAAATTCATTACATAATAATAATCATCTAGCACTAAGTTCAGAGTTGTAATACCTCGGCCTCAATTTCATCATACAGAAACCGTTGCTTCAGCAACACCAAGGCTTGCTGAGCTGAATCATTATAGATGTCAAATGGCATCAGAACACTCTCAAGAAGACCAGAGTTTGGCGACTCAAGTACACAATCCACCAACATCCAGGGAAGAGAGCATTCGATTGGAAACTACAGGGGGCAGATTAACTAATTTTAGCCTATCAACATTTGATGGTTTGAATAAATTGCATCTAAAAGTGAAAGGTTGGAATGCAATATGTTGTAAGTAGCTAAGCAATTTGTAATTGCTCCTATTTAGAAGAGTTTTTGGTCAAAATATAGATTTTGAAATTCAAATAATTGTGTGGTAACAAGTATTACCTGAATGACTCGTGAAGACTCTAAATAAAATTCTCTAAACCATAAGAAACCAAGATCTGTCAATGTGGCAACAGTCACTGCAAGCATCACAACTTAAGTCAATTACACCGAAGGATGAAACAAGGCACTGGGGCAAAGCAATCTATATTATTTAATTGTTTCAAATGGTAGAGTAGAAATCTTTCAGGATTTCCTTCATTCCAAAACATTTCTTCTCTAGTCAGATAAAATAAAATCTTTTGGGATACTTTCTACAAGAATTGACGGCACTATGGCCTCCCATTTGGTAGAATAACCAGTGGATAAATAACATAGTGTGACTGTAAAATCACAAGCACAAAATGAGCATAGATGCTTTAAAAGGACCGATCTTCATTTTAAGTACCCATGACAGGGGAAAATATATTGAGGGACTATAATTTGTCATAACTAGAATTATTAGAATGCACTCAAAAAGCAGAAATTTATTCATTCATTTTCCTAATCAAGAAAGTTAGATGTCGACTTAATATTGCATTCCGCTATCCTTTAAACACCCATTTGCCCTCTCAACTCAATGGTTTATAGTTTCTTATTAGATGTTTTAACATTGGTAAAAGTCCAAGGATTTTATGAACATACGAATGATATCATTAAAAACCAAGCATCTATCAGCCCAA
This sequence comes from Trifolium repens, assembly GCA_030408175.1. Classification (NCBI taxonomy): domain Eukaryota; kingdom Viridiplantae; phylum Streptophyta; class Magnoliopsida; order Fabales; family Fabaceae; genus Trifolium; species Trifolium repens. Next base: position 57,518,607 of record CP125849.1, on the reverse strand, counting down.
CTGTACTATTTCTATTTCAGGGTGTTCGACTAGCAACCCTTTTATTAAGTCAGATAAACAAAGAGGGGGTAGAAAAGCCCTGTCAGAAGAAGCTCACTGTGATACACTTGGGGACCAAATATTATTCATTAACAGAGATATAACACAATGTAATGCTTCCAAACTAGCGCACTAATGTAGGAGAGGAACCACTGACAGTGGGTAGCAAGAGAGAGGAAGGGCTGTTAGTGAAGATATTTAATCTATCAGTGGAGAATGTTCCTAAAGAAGACAAATTTTGGAGTAAAATTGACGCTAGGGTCAATCTAAGACATCATTACCTGAGTAGTCTAAAATATGCAGGAAAAAACCAAGCTTGTAAAAAAATGTTTCCAGCTGTTTTAAATCGTTAACTGGGATTTCTGAGCCACTATTGCCAAAAAGTCCACCTGGTCTCCTGAGGTTACCACCAGAAACCACCTCATATATTAAGAACTGCAGACAGTGCACCTGTATTGAAGAGGTTAGTTAAGCAATTATAATGTGCAAGTGCAAACCACAAGTTAATGCATATTGGGAAAAAAACCAAGTCTCACATAAGATAATGATAAGGCCTTAAATGAGTTTATTAAGAGTGGCACCACCTTACAAGTAAGTTTTGTAAGGATGAGTTAGGCCCAATATAAAAAACCTAATATGGTATCAGAGTCTATCGATCCAGGCCACCCACCATTTATATCCATGCACTAAGCCCAATAGTGTTGGGCATGATGGGTGTATGGGAAAAAATCCAAGTCCGACATACGATAACTATAAAGATAAGGCTCAAAATGAGTTTATAAAGAGTGGCACCCCTCACCTTACAATCTGGTTTTGTAAGGATGAGTTAGGCCCAAGATAAAAAATCTAATAATACATATCAACAAAAAGAATTCATAAAGCATTTCAAGCCTGGATATATAGCATGTGTGGACCTTTTTATGCGTATTTATTTTCTATCAAAGCATAGTAAGTCCATGTGACAGTTCAACAAAACATCTGTGCAAATGCCACAGTTCAATACATAGGTTTAACACTTTGAGCTCTAATAAATCCACTTGGTAGCATACCAATGGTAACAAGTTACACAACACACAGCAGAAAGAGAATGGAAAAGAATGCAGACCTGAGCAGCAGTTGGGGCAACTGCCCTTGGATAAAATATGTTTGCTTTGCTTTCTTCACCTCCATGCTGTGAGGACTGTAACTCAGATTCTGACTTGTTTGTATTAGCCATCCAATCAGCTGAAAGGGTCCTCATATCAGAAAGAATCCTGAAAATACACATTTAGGTAATTGATATGTGCAATCTAAAAAATTTGAAGCGAAAATGATAGAACACCGAGGCCTCCTATCAATCAAGTATATGTAAGGAGGAAGCCAAACAAGGGAATAAAGTAGGGAAGTTTGCTCAAATTCCACTATGCAATAGCACTATAGTGCCGCTATAGTTGGTATTTCATAAGACTGATCAGTAATATAACAGAAAGTAGTTGATTAGAATGGTAGTTAGGGGGAGAAATCCTATAAATAGTAGAGTTGTTTGTAGAATAATCACTTTTATCAAATACAAGTGAATTTGGGGGTTTCAGGTTCCACGACTAATCTGTAAAGAGTTTACATTGCTATTCAATAAAGTTCCATACTTGCCGGGGGGAAATTCCCTACTGTGCCATTGTTCTTGATAATTCCCTGGTCCCAGTTCTATCAACTGGTATCAGTGGAAACTCAGTATTATATGATGCAGACATTCAATCATTGAGCTGGTTTACTGGAATTTTTCTCAGTGTTTGACTGAAGAAATGGAATGCAACCTAAAATCTCTAACAAAAAGTTAAGGAACATAGTTAATTCAAAAAAGGATCAAATATGGTGTTTAATAATAAAAGTCAACCTTTCCCAAAAAGGCAAAAATAATAACACTAATTACTCTTCCCGTAAAAAAAATAACACTAATAAATCTGCCCACACTAATTAAATCTACATAAGAGATAATTTTTTCATGAAAAACAAAATCCATTACGACCACTTCATATAAAATGAATGGGCCGTTCACATATGTGCAAGTACCAGACAACTTACATCTGCCCAAAAGGACATTTGATTAACAAATAAAAAATACGAAGATTTAAAACTGAAACTCTTAACCGAATCTGTTACGTCTTTCAGAATGTTTATTTCAGTTTCATACTCTTGAAATAAAGCACGTCCCTTTTTTATTGAAAGTACACTCCCTCCAATCATTCAACCTTTTTTGTTCTAAGATATCACAAGAACTGACATACATATTATAATGACTGTGTCATGTCCAGTTTGGCCTAATTTTTACACAAACAACTCTAAAGCAAAAAGCTCCCTGAAGGCTAAAGCTCTTTGATTATAAATTATAGTAGAAATAAAATAGGCCAATCCAAATGCTAAATTTTTTGTTTATATTATTAAAATAATAACAGATTAGTGTTAATTGTCTTATTTATGTTATTTTATTTATACAAGATTGTACTACAGGCTCTATATAGGCCACATACTTGTAGTATATATAAGACAAAACATAATGAATTCATCACTGGCGTACTTTCAACAGAAAAGGGTTTTCTCTTTTAACCCCATTTAAAACTCCATATATGAAATTGTATCTTGAAGCCAACTATCATCAATTTTCATTTTGAAATTTTTTTACATTTGATTCTGATTTAGAAGAATTATTTTCTCACGACACGGTCTAAGAGAACAGCTTCAAAACTTCCATCAATTAAGAGTTACATTTGTCCAAAGAAGATATCAAGTTACAAAATTAACAACTTTATACCATGCAACTCAAATTAGAATCCTACCTAGAGAGATCCTTCTTCTTTCTGAAGGTTGTCCGCAACATAGAAGCTAATGTGTTTTGAACAAAATCTTGGACTTCAGCATGTATTGTTTCCCATAAAGCATCGGCAACCAGTGTATCACACCGCTGCATCATAGAACCCACACTCTTTATGTAGCTAACAAGTTCCACCAGTGCTTTCCTTTCCTCTGCACTGTAATTATATCGTACTACCTACAAGCAAAAAACAGTATTTATGTTAATATATTATATATTTTAATAAGAAACAATTCAAGATACACTTGGAGTGGTACAGTGGCTACTTTGACTGAAATAAAACTTAGCAACAATTAACCTAGTTCATGTTTGCACATGGTTAAAACAACTAAATAGTAGTTAATTGAAATATTGAATTAATAAGAGGTTGAGTGATATAATTAAATTGGTTAGTTTAATTGATACATGGTTAAGCTTCACGCAGTTGATCAGAAACGTAATTGGATAATTCACATTTAACATGATTGAAGTAACAAGGAGTGTCAAAATTACTGTAATCACAAATTCTATTTTAGAATTGCTCTTGTAACATGAACAGTTAATTGTTCTAGACAAATAAAAAAAAATTATGGAAATATTGGTTAACATGAAAATAACTGACTTTTATGGGGCCAATGGAAAGACATAATCCGTCGATTAGACACCACGACAAATACAAATTGCAATGTCAGAAATGCTCTTTGACATGAATAGTTAATTAGTTTATACAAATAAAAAATTATGGCAATATTAGCAGCCCGTAGTGCCTGTACCAGATTAGAGCACTGATTAGACATCACAGCCAGTAAAAACAAGCAATTATTGGGCTACAAGAAGAATGGGAAGAAAAGCACAAGATAAAAGAATATAGAAATAATTCAAAGATTTGATCATTCCTTACCTTTTCATAGTCAGAGAATGATGGGGATGCATCCTTGCATGGTCGAGAAAATTTCCACGCACATTGTTCCCAAATGCGTGCAGTCCATCTGCTTAATAGCTGAAAACCTTCAACAATCATATCATACATGTTCCCTTTGACCTCTTTGCTCCAATCAACATCAGAACCATCAGTGGACTTCAACAACAGCAGCTGCAAAAAACAGTGAGGCTTTAAATGTATGAAATGGTTAACATGAAACAAAACAAATAAGATTTCAGGGAGGATTTTTCTTTTGCAGCCCAGGTAAAGCAGGGGGCATTACCTGATTCATTGCTGAAGCAAAACGAATTGTGAAATCATCATGCTCGGCACGAATGGCTCCAATATGATTGACAATTAGATAATGTCTCTGATACGTGTCTCATGTCAAGGTTACTTTCTAAAGACAAAGAAGGAAGATGCTTCGTACATTTATACAAACTTAAAGCTTCAGAAGTAAAAGGATTTCTCGATAACTTTTTAATCAAAATAACATAATTAAATTTAACTGTAAATTAATCTCATTATCCAAACGCATCATGTGTTGTGAGAACATATAATAAACCTATCAAGTTTTCCACATCATCTAACAATGACAAGCACAAAATTTTGCAGGAAGAGCAAAACTATTGCACCAAATTTTCAATGCTGAGACAACCAATATAATATTTCTCCTAGTAATTAGCAAAGTCAGTTTGGTATCTTAACTAAACTAACTCTAACAGTTTTCAACAAATGTATTATTCGGTTCTGGCTAAAATACAATATAATAAAATTTTCAATGATCAGTGCACGTGTATATATACATAATCAGACAATTAATTTGTTGCTAGAATCTGTTAAACATTCTCAAATGACTGTACAAAAATGAGAAATTTATCTTGAGGTTGTTTCATACAAAAGCTCACTGTTTCATCTCTCCTTACATCTTCGTTTGCTATTATTTTTCTTCAATTTCTCATTTCAAACAAAGTTCATCAACCAGAAGTAGAAAGAACTACAGAGCACCTACCTTGCATTACTTAACTCAAAAGAACAGAAAGCATGCAATTTGTTATACAATTCATCTATTTGTGGTGAAAGATGTAAAGTAATATTAGTTCATGACACAGATCAAGGAAATGAAATAGATTCAATAATAAATATTAGCACCAAATTATCAGTTAAAACAAAAAACAATTTAAAGGATATTCTTGTGCTTCACGAGGTGGAAGCTCATGAGGTGCTGGAAGGGCGAGAAGGCGAGTTTGGGAAGAAAATTTTGGAAAGTATGTTGATAATTCCTTCAATATCGCAGCTGGAGAGAGATGCAGATCTGGAAAGGCAGGAATAACTGCTTCGTTCTGTATAAGATAAACAGATCTCAGTTTCCAGTCAGCAGAGAAGAATTCAGTGCATGAAATGTAAAGTTCTTCAAGTAATTCAATAAATTCATTTTTTTCATGACCCAGTGTACCTTAAATATATTGATCAGTCTGTTGATTTTTACCCTCTTGTACAGAGACTCGCTATCTTTCTCTGAAGATGTCACTAGGACAACAAGAACAGGCAAAACACGCAAAAGAATGTGGCGCTCTGGAAAGAGAAGTGCAAAGTCCAACTCCAAGGACTCTACAACAAATACTATAAGAACTTGAAGAATGTCTTCTACACTAATTCAAGTCAAGGAATTGAATAAGAAATAGAAGAGGAGGATGTTAAATTAAAAATGATGATGCAGATACAAGTAAAAATTGAGTCAGGGTGTGATAAACCAACATGATTATTTGCACCGACAGTACTCAAAGACAAAACCAAGAAGTAAAATTTAGATTAAAAATTCCTCTAATCAGCTAGATTTCCTCCAACTTGGTTTAGATTGAAAACTTGAACAGAACAGTTTCTTCATTTCCTAGCCCGAGTGTCGAACCAAATCCGCCTATTTCTTTTGAATGAAAGTATACATGCATTAACAAGATAGTCCTTTGATATTCTATACTCTTTCTCATAACTATTTAAGCATAAAACTAGCCCTCAAATAAACAAAAACATTTCTAGCCTTGAACATTCAACCTAAGCACAGATAACTTCTATTGAAAAAGAAATCTTAAACAAACGATTACAAGTTAAACCAGAAAAGTGGAAATTCTCGTAGTCATATGGAAAGGGAAAAAATGTGAAGCAGATATATTATACAGGATACTTGTTTACACGGAACATCTCAACATGCAAATTCAACAAAATAGCCCATCTTGTGCTCAAGAAAATCTGCTCATGCAATTAAAGAAAGGTCAATAGTCTGTCTTTCTCAGAATTTCGTTCAAAATAAAATATAAATGACAAAAAAACAGGAAAATGAAACTATAATAATAAATATACAGATTTCTGAATTTCAAAGACTGAAATTTCAACAATTACGCACCTGTAAATCGTCTAACTCCTCCCTCATTGAATCAGTATCTTGCCACTGACCACTAACTTGTGTAAAAGTCCTGACAAAGTTGGGGGGGGTGGCAAGATAAATTAATTAGAAACTTCATTAAGTAGTTCTTCTTCAAATAAAGAAAACCTAAATCAGGTGAGGTGGCTGCATAATGATATTCCTAACGATTATCAGGCATACCATGTATCAGGAAACCTTGCTATTCTTTTTCAAATCTGAAGTTTGACAATATTTTAAGCAATTTTTGTAGTTTTCCCAATTACTAATAACAGAAACTACATTTCTTAAAATAGATTAAACAAAATCATGTTTTCATTGTGATCTATTGGAATTTATATTCATATTACCACCTAAATAATTAGATGATTTCAACACTCTATAGCTAAACAATTTAAAGAAATACTGAAATTTCTGATTTCTTGACAGGGGAAATTATATCAGAGGAAAATAATATGCAAAATGCAAAAGAACAATAAGAAATTTGGTGTTCTTCAGCAGAAAGCCAGAAACTATTGAAAATTCCCCCAAGGAAAAAAATCTTATGCCTCTGGAAATATTGAGGGCTTGTCGTTTCTAAAGTTCACTTTATTCCCTTTCAAAACATTCAAAAATTTATGTCTTCCCTATTTTCTCTCTCTCAAACGAAACGCAAGGTTAATCTATTATAAATAAAGAACCAAGAAAAAAGGAAAGAAAATGAAAGAAACAAAACAGTGTAATTTCACTGGAGATTAAGGATGCCCAGTACTTTTTATATTTCATATCAAACTAAATTCTAAAGTAGCTAGGGATGTCTGGTAACCCTCTTGCACTCTTGGTCATGTTGTATTTTTAAGGTGATATTATCACCTGTATGCTCATTTTCTGAGGATTTTTTGGTTGGTGAGGACGGCCCCTACTTATAAACACGTGTTCATGCCAATCTCATCCAATGTGGGACTGGACATTTGGAGCGTGCCTGAGAGCTGTGACCTAACAGCAGGTTGGGACTAACTGAACCCTACAAAAACGGCTTGTAAGGTGAGGAGTGCCCCCCACTTATAAATACGCTTTCGGGGGCCATATCACATCCAATGTGGGACTCTAACAGTTTCTTAATGACATTTTGGTTCACCGCATAGTTCCAATCAATCACTTCAATCTGAAAATCTCATAATTCACTGGTTATTCTTACAAAATATGATGTTTAACATTTTAGGTGAGGCAAAAAGCTAGACCCCTCAAGTTCCTGACTTTGATGTAGGAGTTCCAAACAACAAAGCATTAGATCAACTACTACAGAAGTTACATTCATGAACAATATTGATAAATGGAGAAAATCTCTGCTCATTAATTTACATATCAAATTACAGGCTGCTAAAGGCATCCTGAATATAAAAGGGTTCAATGAAGGAACAGAAGAAAGATATAACTAACACAAACAAACGCAACCTGAATTTAAAGTTGGAGATCCTCTACTTGAAGATAACGTAACATAGGCAGAAACTAAATACATACCTTTTGTACCATGAAAAGTCATTAGGTATGCTTGCCTTAGCATTTTTAAGATGGTCAAGTTGCACTAGAACATCAAACAACCTTAACATAGACCTGGAGTCAAGAACAAAGCTATTAAATAAATAAATAAATAAATAACAATGACGGAAACGACAAAATCAGCATTATAACACACCAAAGATGAGATATTGTAGGGCCATTAATGCGCCGCTCAGGCCTAGAAAAACGTTGCATGTCAGCAGCTAACTGCATAAAAAAATGACATGAAAGAATTTACTTAACATGCTAAGTCTGGACCTAGTTAAGTTTCTGAAAGGACAAAAATGGATCATGCAATATGTAAAGTGTAACTCGTACTTTTGAGGAAGCTGATGCTTGCCATCTCTGAATTTCACGCAAACGACTCATTTCCAAATCCAGAACTTGATATGTTTCCAAATATAAATCAGCTTGGCTTTGCTTCATAGAATCAGGAAGCTGCCCCATTGTGACAAAACGCAGAAATTACAGGAAAAACTATGAACATATGAAACTTATTTTGAAAATGAATGCATACAAGATATCTGATAGAGTCATTTTAATATTATCAAATATATCAACAGACCATAAGTTATTTTGAAAATGAATGCATACAAGATATCATGTTGCATTAAGCAAAACCAGTTACTTATGAAGCTTCAACTACTTGGCTGCATTCACTATCCGGAAAATCTGGGTTTGACATTAGAACTTTGGGTGTAGACCATCCAACCAAAAAAAACAACTGGTGACATTCTTTTGTTCTTAAGACTTGTAAAAAATTTGCCTTTTCAAAAAGCAAATGTAAACATTTCAAGAGAAACTAGCACACTCACAATCATGGTAAGTTTGGATTCAGTGCCAGTAAAGTTAAAATCTAATTAATATGCACTTCAAGTCTAAAGAGTAACCCTTTCCCTTCTGACAAAACTTCTTCATTAACCAGAAAACTAGGTACTCTATGTCCATTGACTGGCTTTAACTGCCCATAGTTGATAGAAATATTACCTGAGGAAGTGCTTTGACACAACTACGGTATGTGTAAAGCACCGATGCCATCTCCTTTCCCTCCTGGGTAAGGGAATTCTGCATTTTGTATCAGCAAAAGCAGTCAAAATTTACAACAGACGTCTACAGGACAGATTAAACAACAAAAATATCCCAAGAGCAGCATACCAACTGATTCAGAGCTTTTGTATCCTCCGACAGAGATAGTCTGTATGCCGCAACATCACAATATTCTATAAAAATGACAGTGGTAAATGGTCGTGATTACCAATGCATCTATGCATCTTTCAAGCAAACCTCAAAATACTCGCGCATTCTTTTTAAGTAAATTTACCTATTGGACTCTCTGTTGCACCTCTCTCAGTTGACACCCATACTCCAGGTCCTTGCACCTCTGGTTGTTCATCCTATTATGTAATTAATGAACAAAAAAAAAAATAAGAATCACATGAAAAACTAACTTCCGATTACCGAAATAAGAACCTCAAGTTCATACAATGCGTTAATCTGGAACATTTCCAATCCCCATATATATCATTTACAAATCAAATACTCAATCCTAAATCATTATTGGATTACTAGACATTTCTATAATTAGAATTAACACGAATTTAGGGAATAATTGACTAAATAAGACCAAACGTAGCAAAGAAAAAATACCGATCCATAACGCATTTCAAATTTCATAGCAAAAGAAATGAAAAAAATGTAGCAGAAATTAATTAAATATTCATGAAGAAACAAATTCAAGTAGGAGTTGAGTTGTTTTGGTACCTCAAGCGAGAATGTGGAGAGAGCTGCAATGGCTTCTTCGACGGGTACTGCCATAACCGAATCTTCTAGAAATTGTGAAGGAAAACCAAAGTGCGATGCATAGAAAGGAGAAGATCAACTACAATTGCTTCGTTTCTATTTCCACCTATACTCTGTTGGTAGAGTCTTCAATTGCAAGGTTGAGCTGGTACAACTTCTGTGTTGACTATAATGCCCTCTTTCTTTGCTGTATTTCCCTTTCTACTGCTACTCACTCACCACTATGAGGAAGTTGGTAGTAATTAATTAATTATGTTAATCTAATCTTCCTCATTTGCTTTGAGCCTAAGCAAAAATAGTTAACATGGTTCTACAGCATTTCAAAAAAAAAATTAACATTTTCACCAAAAAATAAAATAACATGGTTGTAATTCGTAAAGATATGCAATGCAATTTAATCTGATCTCCCATCCATATAGTTACTGTACACAAAAATGACTTCTTTTTGTGTCAGATAATGAGAATTTCATTTTTAAAGTGAAATACAGTAAGTATAAGATTCAAACTTTAATCATACATTTTACATGCAATGTCCCTATCAAGTGAGTTATACTCACTGTCACGGGGATTAAAAAAAGACTTAAGGCCCCATGCATATTAGTTAAGTTTCTCACCATCGTATCTTGTACTTGAATATTAATTTGATTTGTGTTGTAAAAAATGAATAATTTATGTTCATTTAATATGTAGAAGTTGAACCATTGTGATTGGAAATGAAAAAAAAAAAATTAAATAAATAAATACATTGATCTTGAAAGACTTGTAAGTAAGGAGTGTAAATTGAAAAAGTGAAGTGAAGACAAGTCCCACATTGGATAGATTACTCTCTTTAGTAGTGTTTATAAAGACCAAAGTGACTACTTGGGGAGTGCTTCAACGGGTATCATATTTTGTAAATAGTGTACCACGCACTACCATTAATCATCACTGCGATGTGTTATTTTTTAGTCACGAAATTAATCAATTTTATCACTAGTTGTTTCCAACACTCAACCGACACAATTTTAATTTGCCCACATCAAACTAACCAATAAAACCAAAAGAGTTTAACTATTTTGGTACATATAGAGTTAACTTATTAATACTAAATATTTAAACAATCAGTCAATTTAAACAAATTTAAACAAATAAATATGCAATGATGTTAATACTAAATATTAACTAATACTAATTCTTTTATATTAATATTAAATATTAATACTAAATAGTATATTTATATTATTACTAATAATCAGTTAATTATCTTTTTTTCGACAATAAAAAAGTTTCCGAGTTAAGGGTGTCATGGCTCCAACGGTTGAATTCTTAATATATTAAAACAGAATATGAGTTTGAAGAAGATAAATAAAATATCGTTGCAGTTTTGCGTCATGGATGCTGGCGTGCATTTTGGTGCGACTCATACTGATACCAATATCAAATTTTACGGTGACAACAATCAATAAATTCTTGTTTTGAGAGCGAAACTGATAAACCGTTGTTAGGCTTTAGAGATGATTGAATGGCATGCGTAATAGAGAATGCCCAACAAGAACCAGCAAATATAACAAATATAAAAAACAATAAAATAAAATATCATCATTATATTCGCATTATATTATAAAGAAGAGAATAATTACCACCAAAGATTTAATTTTTCGACTCTAATGGCACACCATCACGATCTTTCCAATCATGTGAGAGAGGAAGGTTTTGTCTAGACCATGATACAAGTTATATTTTAATCATCAATTTCAATTATCAAGGCAAAACACAAATTATCAAATTTGACTCAACTTTTAAAATTTATAAAAATAACACCAAAATAATAACAATGAAATTTGGTATTACCCTGTTTAAACAAAAATGTTTAAAAATGGAGGAAGATTCAAATAGATTATTTTAATTGCCTAGAATTTTAAATTCTTTAAATTTTTCAATTACCTCATCTAAACACACTCATAATTTTTCATACGAGGGGGTTTTGGTCCACTAAAACAATAAAACCTAATACACAAGGACAAATTTAGGATTTATTTTTGGTGTGGCCAAATTTTATTCGCATCAAAAGTTGTAAATGATTATGTTGGACTCAAGCATGAAACATATACTTTATTTATCTTAAATTTTTTGTTCTTTTAGAGTTTCACACATCGGGTAAGAAATAATAAATATTGAGATGTTAAACTATTTTTACTCTTACTTTTTATATAAAAAAGGAGAAAAATTCTTTTAATTGATGTTTTTAGTTTTTGTAAAAGAATAACAGATAAAATATCATTAATTGTACTGTGGTTTTTTAAAGGTTTAATTGTCATGTTTGGTCATTACGTTTATTTTAAGTTTCAATTTGATCCTTATGTTTAAAAAGTTTCAAATCAGTCCTTTCGGTCAAATTTATGACTCACGTGGTTAATAGAGTTGTATGCACGAACAACTTAGGAACTGTCACATGAAAATTTTAGACGAAATTAACTCAAATTCTAGTGAAAGTTAAGGGAAATTAATTCAAAATTTGATGAAAATGACCGACTTATGTTGACATCAGTAATATAAAGGACCAACTTAAACTTTTTAAACATAAAAGACCGAATTGAAACCTAAAATAAACGTAAGGGACCAAATATGCAATTAAGCGTTATTTAGAAGAACCAAAGTTTTGGAACCAAAATAAAAGTTAAAAGAACCAAAGATTACGGAAAGAGGGAATAGTGAAAGTTTAATATTATGTTTATTATTATGCCTGGCATTGAAATTAAGAAAGTGCAAATCTACAACACTATATAAATAATTGTATTTCTCTTTTACTTATCATTTTTTTAACATGATATGGATTTAAATGAGTTTTTTAAAAGGCAACAGTTCAAGATAAAAAGTAATGAAAATCGTGACATGAAAATCAAATTTTTCGAGTTCATTTTTTCTAAATGATCTTTTTTTAAACATACCTGCAATAAAATCATTCAAAAATACGTCTTAACAGTAGGGATCAAAATTGAGTGAACGATACTTTTTCTAGGGGCTAAAAATTAAGTAAAGACTAAATTTAAAATATGATCATTTTATAATAAGACCAAAAATATATTTAACCTTATATATATATATATATATATATATATATATATATATATATATATTTTGGAAACTTTGGTGTGGCCTTGGCCACTCTAGGACTTGACTATAACATTTTTAATGTTAAACTATAACTTCGACTCGTACGATATATGAGTTTAATTAGTTGTAATATGTATAATAGTAAAAAAACGATAGAAAGATTTTAAAACCAAAATATATATATATATAAAAAGTGAGGTGACATTAAATTATTATTTTTAAATAAACCGGACCCTATTGTTTTTCATTTTAAAGTTTGATTAAATATTAAAAGGTCACATTGTGAACTCAAATTGAATTATGATTTGTTTGGCATAGAAGAATGGTGGTAACGAAAAAGAAAAAAATGAGACTTGTTTTGTAATTTAAAAAAAATTGAGTAAATGTGACCGCATGTCATCTCTTCCTTCTTCTTTTTTTTCTTCTGGCTTTCACCACTGGTTGAATCTGATTCGAGGTCAGTTCTGGCATCCAGTAGTTTCAGCTCTCTCTCGTTCGCAGTTGCGGGGGATCGAATCGTGGTCCTCCCTACCAAATCCAGCGTCAATCACCATTGAACCAACTAACGATTGATTCTTTTTTGTTACTAGTTGTTTAGAGTGCTACATTGTTTCCCTTTGAATTAGAATAATGATAATGGTTGGTTGAGTTTGTAGTTTGGATGAAGATATCTTGCAGATTCCTTTTGCTTGTAGATTTGGTGATTGGATTTTGTGAATGTATGGTTTAATTTATTGGCAGTAACAACAATTGAGTTTAGGATATGCATTCTAGTATTGTGTGTTAAAATTGATACTATTTCATGTTTGGTGACTGAACTTGTAGTGGGTGGTTAGAAATAGTGGCAACAAAGAGTTGATGATTATGGACAGGGGTTCATGGTAAAAAAGACCGGTCATCATTTCATCATTCTCGTCAATGTATTTTTAACGACAAATAACATTCTTGCTAACGACAAAAATAAGGGTTTAGATTCTCTCGTATTCAAAAAATAATAAATTTGAATAAAAATTTATAATGACTAAATTTAGAAGGTCACGATTTTATAGAAATAATAGTAGTCACACATTTGCAACAAATTAAAACCAAATCTCAATTCCAATTACAAAACAAGAAGACATGTTAGAGTTGTCATGTTTTAGCATCCAATTCTAGGATAGTGCTGAGGTTCATTGGATTCATGTATCTTTTAGAACCCGACATAATTCGCTCGACAATAATTTTGTTCGCCTTTTCAGATGGATGAAATGCATCCCAAAATGCATACAAGTTTCTATCTGGGCATAGATCAGAGAGTGGTGTGCAGAGTCCAATCCCATTGTAGGGTCCTTGCCCACAACAAGCAATTCTTGATGTATTAAATCCTATTCAACAATAACATTTGTCAGTTATATATATATTTTTCTTTTAATAAGTTAAGTCGCGCACTCTATCTGGTCTTTAATATAAATAAAAAATACATGTATAAACTATTTGATTCACGACAAATACATGTATTTTTTTTTTTGCGTATATTAAAGGCCGAGGAAGAATACATTTTAAATTGCGTGATAAAATTTTGAGAAATTAACAAGTTGCATATAAGTTACTTAGTACCTACCATATGCTTTGGGGTTGCTAATGTAATCACTATGTATTAGTGCTGTATTTGCTGTAATAAAAATGTCTTTGCCAATTTTCTTGTTGAGTCCTTGTACCATGTGCTGTAGTTGAGGATTGTACAACGTCGAAGCTCTTTGAAGTTCAGCATCACATCGATCCTCATCTGTTCCACGCATTGCTAATTCTGCAGGAACACAACCTAATGGTCCAGTGCCTGTTACAATAACTCTGCGAGCTCCGAGATCATATATTCTCTGCAGCATATATATGATTCTGTCAAACTCTTACCTCGAAGCTGATATCCTACGTTAAATATCAGTATATTAGCTACGTTAAATATTACCTGCAAGAGTTTGCGATACTCTACGATGAGAAATTTGACATAATCTTGTAGCGAATATTGACGAGACCTTGCGGAATAAGGCACCAAGTAGTAATTGTTTACGAAATCATTACCACCAACAGTGATGAGAACCAATCCTTGATTGATCAATTTCTTAGTCCTAGCTGGTCCAATTATAGAGGCCACTCGATGTTGATACTCTTCAAAGTAATCTAATTGTCTATACATTCTAATTATATTTAGCTGCAAATTAAAATCATGTCATTAATTACCATCAACCATAGTTTACATTTGATTTTTGATTATATACAATTCTAGCTAGAAAACTTACAAATTGAATTCCAGTATCATTAAGAATACCAATTCCAGCTGAAGCAAAATTGGCTCCAGCTAATAGCTTTTCACCTCTTAGTCTTGGACTCAAGTATGGCAACACTGACTCGGCACCTAGTCTTTGACCTGATATTCAAAGTTGCTAGTTAATAAACTAGATATATGCATATATGCACCAATGTCTACACATGTGTGTATCGTACGCACTATTTTACTTATGCACCATAGACTGAGTCTAAAAATTATAACTTTAAAACTACAATTAAAAATTAAGAAGATACTTAACTGATAAGATCAGGAATATTGAGACCATTAGAGAATCGACCGGTTGGTCTACCGGTTGGATAATCAATTCCATAAGGAGGAGAATCAGCTCTTGCAGTAGTTACTAAATAATTGTTGTTGCCACTATCAACAAGTGAATCACCAAATACAAAGAAAGCTCTAGGCTTGGATTCAGCTTCTGCTTGGACAATGACCCCAATTACTAAAAACATACAAAAAGATAGTATCATGAAAGGAACAAAACTTGAAGGAATTGCCATTTGCATTGTGTACAACGTGTAAGTTGATATGTTTGTATTGGAGACATCAATTTATGCCTATTTATAGCTACTTTTTTTTCTTTTCAAAATCAATAAAAGAAAAATAGTAAGAGTGAATTTAGGCAAAATCAACTTTTAGGTAGTCTTTAAATGAAATTAATTTGTTCAAGTTGTATGTTTTGTGGTTCTAAAAATGCATGGCATGTGACAATTGGGTGAATTCAAATGCAAATGCAAGAAGAAATTATTTCCACCGCCCAAAAGTTCTTTGTATCATACAAAAAGATGAAAAAAGTGCAAATAGGGTATGTTTCCTATATGGTTGGATTGGACACATGCTTTTAATACAATTAATAAAACTATACTATTGTCACGAATCATTGAATATTCTAGCAAAATAATTTGGTGCAAAGTGCTTTATAGACCTTATTGCCAGTTTTCCAGTTGCCACAATCTCTGTCACTATTAATATTTTCATTCCGAATGCAAATTTTAAGTCAGACGTGATTCTCATGATAAGTTTTGAAACTAGATGTGGTGATAAAAATGAGAGATAGAGAAATTAATTAACTGGTTTTAACACTATGGATCAATATTTAAGAATTGTTTGAAATTCTAAGGATAATTGATGTTATTTTTGAAAGTAGAAAGAAGTTCAAAGTCGTTTTAACACTATGCCCTCTTTTTTGTACCCAAACATAAAATAAAAAAGAAGTTCAAAGTCGTCTTTGTTGTCATGGTTGAGATGATGACTTGATCGATATTATTGAACAAAATGATCGATATTATTGAACAAAATAATAAAAAAATTGAATTATTAATTTTTTGGTACACATATCATCCACCCAAATTGTATACCAATATATATCAATACAATATGTGTATCTGAATGTTCACCTAAAATTAACTCATTAATTTTCCCTGTTTTTGCTGGTCAATGTTGACCATGTCACCTTAGCCATGAGCAGAAGAATGGTAGAACAATTTTACCGCTTAAGCCAAAAAAAAACATAGAGTAACTAACTTTATATCTCTTAGTTTAATTCTTATATTAACTTTATATCTTTTTGTTATAAAATCATTTATCAAATTATGTAATTTAGTAATGAACTAATTGCACTTTTTATCTTCTATTTTATCCCAACTGAAAATAGTTTTTTATTTTAAAAACAGACCTTATGTTCCCTCATATATCCCATTTATCACAATTTTGGTCCCAATCTAAAGATAAATTGATGTTGATTTTTTTGTTTGACACATAAATAATATTTATTCATTCAAATCGCTAAAATAAAAAGGATAATCTGCGAACAAACTTACAACATCTATTTAATAGCATAAAACGACAAATTGCTTAAGCCTACATATTATCTGAAATATACATACCTCCAGATCTGTAACATTGACAGCACCAAAGTCATTGATTTATTGTCCCCATTTAAAAATGAATTTTGACTCAATGTCTAAGACCTTAACTATTTGAATGTCCTGTTTAAATATTAAAAATATACTCCTAATAATTAAATTGTTTTTTTTTTAAAAATTCTCTATTTAAATTATAAGTAACATGAAAAACACAAAATATTAGCTAGGGATTTAACCAACAACCTTGCATGCATAAACATTTTAAACAACCATTAATTTTATTTTGGGTACATATCTACATAGATTAATGCATATTCCATACTATTGATGCATTTTATATAACTATTAGGATCTCAATTTTGAGCCCCCGAAATTTACCACAATTTTTTTACACTCGATCTCGTTGCACACTCGACATATGTATAGTGACCGGGCTTGAAAATGTCGACTATTTGTTCATAAATTCCAACTCAACCGATATAAATATCAAAATTGCTAAGTCGGATATCATGATCTTCAAACCTCGATCACTCCACTTTATGTGTGTAAATTTATAATGATTTATTATTTCATCTATTTATAAAAAAAAAAAAGTCAACTAGTTTAAAATATAAAATATACTACTATTACTAACATCTCAGTGTTAGACACATCCAATAAAAATTAAAAACCTTCCACATCATTAAAACAAAATAAATAAAAGAAAAGTAACCGGCATGTGATCTTTCTTCCCTCTTCCCATCTATACGGCGGCCACACTGCACACTACACACAACTGTTTGGCCACTTTCACAACGACGGCAACACCATCCACCGCCTCTTCTACCGTCGCTATCTAGGTGCACTATGTCATTTCTTATTAGCTTTTCATACTAATAGAAATAGATAGATTCACAAAAAACCTAAACCCTAGCACTATTATCACTGAATGATATAATGTTGTTGTTTGTGTTGCGTTTAAATGCAAATAGATACATCTTTTGTGATCGATTGATTAATTATGTGGACGTGTGTTTATCTGTGCAGGTGATTGATTACATTTGAGTTCCCACAATGGCAGTAAGTTACATTACATTGCTACTAATCTTGTTATTTTGTTTCCTTTCTAACGAGAGGACTTTTTATTTTATATTTTGAAAATTTCTTGTATTATGAATGTTACAGATTGATAGAATTTTTAAAGATGAAGCCAGCGAAGAGAAAGGAGAGCGAGCAAGAATGGTGAGCTAGCGAGCGAGCGTGTTATGATTTCATTTTAGTGAGATTTGTCTGTTTGATTTTGAATTTTATTGTATTGGCTAATATTTCAATGTGTTATCCTTTTTATGCTGTAGTCATCTTTTGTTGGGGCCATGGCTATCGCTGAATTGGTTAAGACTACCTTAGGGCCAAAGGGAATGGTAAAATTAAATCTTCTCTTCACTAGTTAAATGTTTTGATCGACAATTTTATTTTGAACTACCAAAGCGTAACTAAATTCACATATCTGGGATGGTGCTTGCAGGATAAAATTTTGCAGTCGACAGGTAGAGGGCGTGAAGTTACTGTCACTAATGACGGCGCTACAATCTTGAAGTCTCTTCACATTGATAACCCTGCTGCTAAAGTCCTCGTGGGTATCCTTATAGTTTATTTTTATTATTGTAGTGGCGATAGCAGCTTAAGATATTATTGGATGATATGGCATAGGATTTTGGACAGACCTATTATAAAACGCTGACGTACATAACGGAAATACAATTTATTAAACTGTGTTTATTTCCCGTAATGTAAATATCTTAAGTTTAATCAGAAGATAACCATCCTTAATGTAAGTTAGACATTTCGAAAGTTCAAGATGATGAAGTTGGCGATGGAACAACCTCTGTTGTTGTATTGGCTGGGGAACTTTTACGGGAAGCAGAAAAGCTGGTTGCAGCTAAAATTCATCCAATGACTATAATAGCAGGTTTGTTTCCTTATCTTTTAAACAAGGATCCTGATGCTCTTACAATAGGTATTTTGTTCTGTATTCACGTTGGTAAATTTCTTGTGACAACTTAATTGATTCTTAGTGTAAGGAAATTAACCTTGATAAGTTATTGAGTTGGCGGCGAAACCTACATTTTTGTTATTGTCTACACTATTACTATTCTGTATATTGCACAGCAGATCTTTCTTTGGTATCTAACAATTTCGAATGCTACTTTGAAGGTTGATATTGATCAAATAAAAGTAAAAAGCTTATTGTTTCTAGATTTTAGTTGTTCCATCTTTATAATTAAATTAAGGACCAATTTATGGATGTGATCTAATGGTGGTAACAGAAGCAGTCGATGACATTTCATTTTCATTATCTTATTTCTAAGTGTTCCGTATCTATGCATCCTTTACTTTGGTTTCATTGTCAGAACGCTCTTTATTCTTCCAGAAAGATAATAGTTTGGTTTCAATGTCAGTGCACTCTTCATTCTTCCAGAAAGATAAGTATAAAGGAATAATTATGGGAATCAGAAACATAAAACACAAAAGTTTGATAATAGTGCTTTAAAGGCTATTTATAGTTCTGATAGATTTTGCATGATTGCTGCCCCTCTCCATAGGGCAGTTCTCTGTCATCATTGGTTTAAAATGATTTTCTTTCCAATGATTCCTTTGTGAATTGTGACGAACATCATTGTATTTGACATTATTGGCTATGATTTTTAGGTTTCCGAATGGCGGCTGAGTGTGCTCGTAATGCATTGGTAGAGAAGGTTGTGGACAATAAAGGAGATGTTGGTATGTTTATTGTCCCTTTTGCATGTTTCATTTGGGGTTAGGTTTTACAATTGGCTCTGTAGACTTTGAATACTTTGTTATCATTTGAATTGTTATTACTATTATTTTGTTTATAGTATGGTCAGCTGTTAAAGCATTCTTTTGTCATATCTTATGCATGAATTTACTGGGTTGTGCAGAGAAATTCAAGTCAGACTTGATGAACATAGCAAGGACTACTTTGAGCTCCAAAATTCTCTCACAAGACAAGGAGCATTTTGCAAAATTAGCTGTAGATGCTGTAATGAGACTAAAGGTGAACAGTGATTACCCTACTAATACTGAGTCCAGTTTCGTGGGATTTAGCTAATAGTGCATGCGATATTACCATGTTTTCTCCATTGGTTCATTTGTGGAAAAACTTTAATCTATAAAGATTAGATACAATTTTGATCTATATACTTTTCTGCTCACTTGGCCAATAAATACTTAAAAGTGTATTTTATTAGAAGTTTGGTTACAATGTTTTATATGACCCTACAATTTATAATCCATTCTTACAATATGAATATAGCCTTTCAATTTATTCCAATCCTAGAAAAACAGTTTTTAGAGTTTTCTAATATAATTTCATGATGATAGCTTGTTTGGGCCTTGAATCCTTCGTAAAAGTATTCACTAAAATGATGAGTTGAACTTGGTTTTAGCAATATTTCATTTGTGGCAATGGTTTTTCCTTTTTTCCCTAATGGTTTAAAAATACTCAATTTTCCGGTTTACATATTATATGATTATTCAGTTTTTTTGTACTTTTATGCTAGCTATGCATGCAGATATGCTGGGTTAGGATTTTTTTCCATAGTGATCTCTATTATTATGAAATTAACTGTATGCCTTTTCACAGGGCCGGCCCAAGCCCAGTGCAGACTGGTCTGCATAACTGGGCCTCCAAATTGGAGGGGCCTCATATTTTTTTTTATGCTGCAGTATAGAAAATTGCTATTAACACACGTGATTCCGTGAGAAAAGAAATAGGCCCACATAAAGAAGTAAGAGGCCTGATTCCGTGACCGTGAGAAGCAAAGGAAAGGAAAAGTGGAAAAAAGGCCCAAACCAAAGGAAAAGTGGAAAACAATCATATAAGAAAAAAAACGTGTTGCAATAACCAATAGAATAATAGGAAAAGCTTCCACGCACATTAACAGCGGAACTGCAATTAGGGAACTGCAATTAGGATTTCAAAAAGCTTCCACTCCACCACATACAACAATTTAAATGATTATTCTTTAATTATTTTTTTAACATTTTTTACTATGGGCCCACTTTTAATATTTAAGCCGGGCCTCTGAATAGTCAGGACCGGCCCTGCCTTTTCATGTTCTAATTTCCATTTTTAAATTACAGGGAAGCACAAATTTAGAATCTGTCCAGATTATAAAGAAGCCTGGAGGATCACTGATAGACTCATTTTTAGATGAAGGGTAATATTACTAAGAAGTTAGATTATTTTTTAGTTTGAGTATCAAATGCTTCTATTCTATCCTTTTATGAATCCTGGTGTTTCTCTTTTGTATTGAGTTGCATTGGTAGCCTTCAAGTAACATGAATAAACTCAGATGATTGCCAACTTCACCACTATCTTGTATGATGAACTATTTACATTAGTCTTGGTAAAAAATAATCCTGCTGTTTCTAAATTGGATTATATTTTCTTTAGATTTATTCTTGACAAGAAAATTGGTATTGGACAACCCAAACGCATAGAGAATGCTAAGATACTGGTTGCAAACACTGCCATGGACACAGACAAGGTGAAGATATACGGAGCCCGTGTTCGTGTTGACTCTATGTCTAAAGTTGCTGAGATTGAAGGAGCTGAGAAGGAGAAAATGAAAGAAAAGGTGAACAAGATAATAGGCCATGGCATCAACTGTTTTGTTAACAGACAGTTGATTTACAATTTTCCAGAAGAGCTCTTTGCTGATGCGGGAATATTGGCTATTGAACATGCTGATTTTGATGGTATTGAGCGTTTGGCTCTGGTAACTGGTGGTGAAATTGCGTCAACCTTTGACAACCCTGAGTCTGTTAAGCTCGGGCAATGCGAACTTATTGAAGAGATAATGATTGGTGAGGATAAATTGATCAAGTTTTCTGGTGTTGCAATGGGACAGGCATGCACAATAGTTCTGAGAGGTGCTAGGTACTTTTTCTTCTTTTGTTATTATAAATTCCTTTCTGATGTTCTTTTACATATTCAGCGATTTTAATACAAATGACCCTTTTTATTAAGTTTCAGTGCTGGTTTATTGAAGGTTAGCGTATAGGATTCTGATTTTGTAATTGTTTGTTTTAAAATATTTTGTAAGTTGCAGCTTATAATTATTGGGTCCAATGATTTAGCTGGACTGCTGAAATGTTGGATATTAATTGTTTTTATGCACACATGTTTTTGTATGATCATTGCTTACCATTTTTTATGGCTTTGGTCAGTGCATTAGAGCTGTACATGTATTGACTTCTTTGAATTCACGAGTAGACAACTGTTTTTTAACAATTTTGATTGGCAGTTTTTATTTTTAGTTGCACTTTCAGCCTGACCTCTGATTTTTTGGCAGCCACCATGTTCTTGATGAGGCTGAGAGATCATTGCACGATGCCTTGTGTGTGCTATCTCAGACTGTAAATGACAGCAGGGTGTTGCTTGGAGGCGGGTGGCCTGAAATGGTAATGGCAAAGGAAATTGATGCATTGGCCAGGAAAACTCCAGGAAAAAAGTCTCTTGCAATGGAGGCATTTTCTTGGGCTCTCTTGGCTATCCCAACAACCATTGCTGATAATGCTGGTTTGGATAGTGCTGAGTTGATTTCTCAGCTCCGTGCTGAGCACCAGAATGAGGGATGTACCGCTGGAATTGATGTCATCTCTGGTTCTGTAAGTACAATACCAAGAATTGCATGATTTATCTGTGTACATGATTTTAGCAAGTTTATGTTGTATTTTAGAAAGGTATTCTTGAGGCTGCTCGCTCAACATCGCTTCTACTCTATTTTCTGTTTGTCTAATATACTTTGACTGGTGTGTACTTCTGGTAGGTTGGAGACATGATTGAACGGGGGATTTCCGAAGCATTCAAAGTCAAGCAGGCAGTATTGCTATCTGCAACAGAGGCAGCTGAGATGATCCTTAGAGTTGATGAAATCATAACTTGTGCTCCAAGGAGGAGAGAAGATAGAATGTAAAAAACCTAGTGATCATCCAACTTCAGATGCTTGCGATACCTTGGCAAATTCCAATTTATTCCAGATATTTACAATCTGGGACAGCAACCAAAAGAGTCATTATAGAATTGGTGCTCTAACAGTTTAAATCAACAGGTCACAATTGAACTTTGTTCTTTTGTGCATGTTTAAATTTTGATTATTGTTATGTACGTACATCTCCTGTTTCACCAGTACTTTTTTTTTAAACTATTGTTATATTTCATGTATCATTAATGTGTGTATCAGTCTAGCTGGCAATTGGAATTTTACTATACAATCCTAGCTGGTAAGGAAAAAGAAATTATTGGAGACAAAAAAATCACTTAATTATTATATATGCAGTTTCTTATGCACTGCCAAGAGAGATGGAGAATAAAGACAGTGTTCATCCTCATCCACACCCTAGGACATTAATATTTAAGGTTCTCTAATCCAAACTTATACACCAAAATCACACACTAAAAAGAAAAAAGTTGCAGCAATATTGAAATGAAATATAGCTAGCTAAATCTTGTTGGAATCCAAGGTTAAAGCAGTGCTGAGATTCATTGGATACATGTACTCGGTTGTGCCTGACAAGATTTGTTGAACGATAATCCTGTTAGCTCTTTCTGTTGGATGGAAAGCATCCCAAAATGCGTAGACATCGCGATTTGGGCATAAATTAGAGAGTGGTGTGCACAGTCCAAGACCATTGTAGGGTCCTTGACCGCAACATGCTATCTGTGATGTAACAAAACCTGCATACCCAATACATTTTATAATAAGATCGCTAGCTAACCATAATATTTCTTAACGAAAAGATGTTTATAGCATTTCATTCATATGTTGATATAATAACTACTAGTATGGTTACCGTATGCTTGTGGATTTTGGACGAAGTCGAGAGCCGCCTGCCTTGTGTTGGCTCCCATGAAAACATTTGAACCAATTTCATTGTTGAGTTCTTGGATAATCTGAATAAGTTGTGGGTTGAACAAGGATGCTGCACGTTGTAGCTCAGCTGAGCATCCTCCATTTGTGTTTCTTTGGGCTAATTCTGCTGGAACACAACCAATTGGACCAGTTCCTGTCACTATCACCCTACGTGCTCCAAGATCGTATATCCTCTGGTATTAATTAATATATCACAGTAAATATTTCAAAATTCATAACATATATCAATACTCTAGCTACTTCATATTGTAAAAAAAAAAAAAAAACTCTAGCTACTTCAATTGAAATGAATCTTAATAATTTTGAGATTGTTTTTGTTAAAAAAGTCCAAAATATTGCAACATCATCTCGACATTATGTACGGATACTTAACTTATTGGACGCTAGGTGAAAAGTCACTTTTTGGATGTGAAACTAAATCTAGTGATAAGCTCGAATCTTGATTTATAAGAGTAGTTATATTTATCATCTGGCATATCTCAAGTAGATTTACATGAAGATTGATTTGTAGAAAAAATAAAGTTTTACAGGAGAAAAAGAAGATTTTTTTACCTAAAACTGAATCTCCCCCGGTGTAAGAAAGTTTATTTCTATTTCTAAAACTTGCCTCTTGTAAGTGAGTGTTAAAAAAGAGATAAGAGTCCTAATCAAAGTTGACAAGGGTGTCTAATTGTGCCCTATAAGGAGTTAGCAGATTATTTATGTCATTGTTACTTTTTGACGTCCTAATCAAAGTTGACAAGGGTGCTTAATTGTGACCTACATTATAAGGAGTTAGCAATTTATTTATGTCATTGTTTCTTTTTGACGGCCATGATTGTACTACCAATTAAATGTGCATTTTACTATATAGTTTGACCAATAAATCAATCAAATAATGGATCACATGCAAGGAAAAAGACATATCATATATGTAATGAAGGAAGACGGTAATGGAATAATTAATAGACTAATTTACCCTCAAAATCTTCTTATACTCAGATATTATATATACGACATAATCTGGTAAAGAGTATTGGCGTGATCTTGCAGAAAAAGGCACCAAATAATAGTTATTCACAAAATCATTGCCTCCAAGAGTGATTAGTACTAATGCTCCATTCACTAAGCTCTGAGTTTCTTCAGGTCCAATAATATCAGTCACCCTCTCTTGGTATTCTTGAAAGTACTCCAATTGTCTAGATATCCTAATTATGTTTACCTACAATTAATTGCAACATAAATCATATCAAAATAAAATCAACATTACATTAAAATATCATAACATATGATAAATTTAGTGTATTTTTGGCAAATTCGCGGTTACGGTGATTTTGTTGAAACTATAAAATGTATCTTCTGAAAAAATCAGAATAGCTTACCGTGATTCTTATGATCTTATAGTCAAGTAAAAAAACAAGCATGTATACAAGAATTTGACTTACAAATTGGATTCCGGTATCATTGAGAATTCCAATACCAGCAGAAGCGAAATTGGCACCAACAAGCAAGTTTTCTCCGTTAAGTTCGGGACTTAAATAAGGCAATGTTGGTTCTGCCCCAAGTGCTTCACCTGCAAAATTATTACATAAAAACTATATAAGTCATAGTATATTGATAAGACATGAAATTTGAAGAACAAGTAACTAGTGTAACTAATAGTGTGATTGATTAGTATAACTAACTTTTATGTTTAACAAGTTCAATTAATATTAACCACACTACTATCTATGAGAAATTAAAAGAGAGTTGGAAATGAAAGTTATGTTAACTGATAAAGTCAGGAATGTTGCGGCCATTAGAGAAACGTCCGGTAGGTCTGCGAGTTGGATAATCGATGCCATAAGGAGGAGCATCAGCTCTAGCTGTAGTTGCTAAGTAATTGTTATTGCCATTGTCAACAAGAGAATCACCAAACACAAAGAAAGCACGTTGTGCTTCTGTTCCTTTGAAACTACTAGCCAATGCCACCATTAATATGATCACTACATTAATGTAATAAGACTGCAAAACCATAGTGGTAGCAGCCATGAATTTTATTAAATTAAAAGATACTATGAAGAAGTGAAAAAACAAGTATCTAAAGACTGTTAGTATAGAGGAATGAGGAATTGGTGTTATATATAGTGTCAGAGATATGAATATATGTGATTTTGGAAAAATAATAATACTGATGATGTATGGCCCACATAGAAACAAACAGGTAGTACACTGGTAGTTGCATTTCATTCATATATTGGAAAATATATAGTAGTACAAATTAAGATGACATCATGCATACATTACATTATATGCCTAAATATATGTATGATATTGATCTGATATAAGGATACATGTAAATTGTACTATACAATAAGGAAGAATAAATAACTATGGCAATCTTTATTCCATTCTTCTGCTGCAGGGGACATTTTACCACCCAAATTAGATCACACATGCACCCTTGTTTCTTTCTTGTTGTGAAAGACATTAATAGTAATTTTAAAACATCACTTTATGGTTATTCTAAACAAATTGTCCAAGAATGAATGAGTATATGAAAGCAAAAAATTATTTAAAAATTATGTATTTTTTTACAGCAACAAAATCATCAACTCATTTCGTATAAAAACAAAAGTCTCATATCAAATAAAAAAGATGGGCACTAGGATTGCTAGATTGTGAATGACAAAGTTGATTTGCTCCAAATAAAACTTACATCAAAGCTTGAATAATGGTGAAGATAGGACATACAATATTCTAAAACAATGCCAAATTCATTTTGATTGTAGGTTTAATTTTTCCTAATATCAATAATATGTGGCGGATGTCGTACACTTAGAGTGCCAAAGGAAAAGTATGGAGAACTCGACTGGACAGGACAGGGAGTTGCTACCTCTTTTTTCAGGCCTGTTTGGACATATGGTTCCCGTGGAAGATCAAGTTGGTGAGACATGTGGGAAATCTTCCCGGATGGTTTCGGAGAGCACTGAATTAGAATGAGAGGTTCACCACCAATCATCTACTAACGGCTTACGATCTAGTTCAATTAACACTTTGTCAAAAAACTACCTCACCAAGCTATTTAATAGTTTCAATAAGGCTCTAAAGTTTACAATAGCTTAAGTACTTATGAATTGACCTTGCTCATTGCGAATAAACATATTCATTCTAAATGATTGGCGAGAACTTTTAATTTAATCTTATAGAGAACATTACAAAGAGATATGAGATGCAAATCATTCATAGATATAAAATTGTCCTTAATTAGGAAATAAGGACAATGTTTGTTGATGTCAATTGTGGTGTGTAGAAAAGACACCATTGCCAGCCATGATATTGCTGCATGATAAATTTCAACCCCGCACAAAAGTACTAAAAACACTTATAAAAAATGGTTAAATTTTATATCGATCAAGTAAGATAAGTTTATTTACCATGCATAAATTTTAACATCGGATCAACACGTCTCATCATTGAATCAAATAAAATGTGACGTGACACATTGAATTAATGGTAAGACGTATTTATCTAATAGTAAAAACAAAATTGTCTGTAATATTGAACGACCTGTCACAAATCTCAATAAAAAGCAGGATTAAGATCTATAAATTTGAAACTTTATTTATTTACATAAACTATTTCATATAAGATATACAGAAAACATTTAATGGTGCAATTTATTACTCATCTACTATTTATTCATGTGTAATTATCTTATATATATAATTGATATTTCTTCAACGCACATGAGAAATAATGAATTGTAGTTTGTGAATTCAAATCTGGCACTTCAATATACCAATTGTTCATGCAACATTTAAATTTTACCATTTTTTTTTACAAGCTTTAAATTTTACCATTTGAATTATATGGATCGGGAATTTTGGTTTAATATAGTAATCAATTCAAAATATATATCACACCACTTGATTAATTCATAAAATAAAAAATATGATATCTTTTGACAATGATTCTTGAAATTATTTATTTTTAATTTATAACTTATAAGGATTGCAAATCTTGAATTTAATGTATAAAGTGGAAGATTGCACAATAATTAATATTGATGTCGACCTATATTATTTATTTTTCTATTTATTTTTCCATGATATTGATATAACTGTGACTATCCATTGGAAAACTTGTGTGACACACAAAATATTTCTACATTTTCAATTGAATTTTCTCCGTAAATAGAAGAGGTTTTCCATAAGTGCTTAAAAGCTCAAATCTATTTTTTTCAAATAATCTAATAACTAAAATTTTATCTTTTAAAGTAAATAAATGAATGTAACATAATTCAAATTTCAGTCCTATATATTATATAACAAAGGATATCTTACCCTCTAAATTGTGTTCTCATAGACAAAAACATATTTATTTACTTTATCAACTGCCAAACCAATTATCTCTTTTATATTTTACTATTTTATAAGCAGCTCCCAATCAATTATTATCAAGCTAAGAGCTTGTAGATGAGAGTCTAAGTGTTTGGTTGGAGAAAAATTAATGTGGGAGGAAAGAAAATTTTGGAAACCAATCAATGAATTGGAATTAACATTAGTCCAGGTTGATTTATTGATTTTCGAAATTTTCTTTCATTTAAACCAAACACACTATAAGTATATATGTATTATAATTATTTTTCTACATCTGATATGTCATCGTTGACTCTGTTCATAAAAAAAAATACAGGTCATGCTAATTAGTATTACAGAACATTTAAAGACAATAAATATAAAAAAAATAGATCTTGTAATTAGAGCATCTTCAATAATATTTTTTTAAAGAACCTAATTTGAGTTTCGAACACATTAGTAATTATTAATTAAGCAGTCCTTACAAATGTTATGTTATATTTATACAATACATGCACATTTTGCTCTAATGGTAAAAAAAAAACGTATCTTTTTTTGTATTAATCATCTAGTTTCCACGAGGAGTCTCGATAATTCAAAATTTGGCTGCAAATGAAGTAAAATCTTGTCAAGAATTGTTTCCAACAAGAATTAAACTTAGGTTCTCTTAAACGGTTTGTCATGGATGAAGCTCATTAATCACTTATCTTTAAATGTTTTGGTTAACAAGATACACTATTAATGATGATAGAATATCTTATTGTGCAACCAAATGTTATTGACAATACCCTAACTTAATTATTTACGAATATGAATCATCTCCTTCTATGATTTCTCTCCCACTCTCTCCTTCATTATTTTATCTCTATCTCTCTCATGCATTCTCTCTCTTCTTTTTTTAATTATTTTTTATTAACTTTCTGTCTCCTCTTGCACTTGTTAACATTGAAGGAGAGAGAAGGATGAAAAGGAGAGGATTCATCCTCAATTATTTACATTACTTCAATCATTTTTAAGTTATCTACTTTGTCACGTCAAGTTACTCCATGAGAAGAAAAAAAGGAACAAATTAATCATTCTATGAAACGCATTTCAATACGATCATTGAAGATGCTTTTAGTTCCAAGAAAAATACATTTTCGATCTTTTCAAAATTACTTTTCGGAGAATGTTAACATGTGTCACAATGACACATATTAAAGAATTTTATATAGTAGTTTTAACCTTAAAAGTGTTACATCCAAGTTATTACAACTTACAAGTCAAAAATATTACTTTATTTAATGATGATTTTCCTCTTTTATGTTCATAACATATACTTAGGGCACATGTTAACGAGACTAAATTGATAATTTGATATTCTATCAATATTTAAAGGTAATTTGCAAGAATGTCTTACATAGAGGCTAAATTGGCAATTTGATATATTAATATTCGATAGTAAAATTTTAACACTAAGTTAAAATTAAATTATAGTATTTTATATTTTAATTGTTTAAATCATAAATTATTTAAATTTCAACCGTTTATGAGCATCTGGATCATGTTATCATAAATTATGCTTCCCCTCAAATTTCAACCGTTTATGCTTCCCCTCAAATTTGAAAGATATGAAATAGAATGATTCATTGTTTCAATCTAATAATAACTATTTTAACTTATTAATTATCATCTTCTCCACCACTTCGTTCCTTTTCTATAGCTTCTATTGTGAACGCACTGCCACAATTATCTCTTTCTTGTTTCAAGTATTTTTGTGAAATTCAATCTCACAAAACCGTATAAGATGAATATTTCTTTCATTGATGTATATTTTTTTTTATTAAACTATACTAGTATAACAAATGTGGAACTCTCAAAATCTAGTAGTAGGGGTATACAGTTATTGTTGGGTTGAATCCTAAGAAAATTGAATGGTTATTATAGGAAAATGATTTCCTACTATAACCGCATCTCTAAACTGTCCAATTTAAATGAACAGTTTAAGATAGTTTTATTGTATGAGTAATCTAAATTGTCCAATTTTAAATGAACAGACTAAATTTATTATTGCATGAAACAGTGTAAATATTGGACTGCAGACAATTCTACTCCGTTATTATAACGATCACACATTACTATATGATAACGATAATATATATATATATATATATATATATATATATATATATGTATGATGAGAAAGTAAAAGCAACAGTATGATATGAGCTGTATAGAGACTTTATAATACCAACTACTCTTGCACCTAATAATCTTTGACACATAATTGGCTGGAGAAACCGTTCAACCAACACTCACTTCCCATTCACCAGAACCAAATGTTAATAATTTTATATTTTATTGATTCAACCAACTTTTTTAAGCTATTCAATTAATCATTCCAAGTAGTAAATAAATTATTAAGAGTAAAACTGAATTTAACTACTCATTTCACCGACTTCATATCAACCCTCTAAGTCTAGCTCTAGCAAGGAACAGCATGGTTAATTGATATACTAATTCATATGGCAATCACTTCACAATATAAATAATTTTTGAAAATTAAATACTAACATCATTTCTTTGTTTTTTTTTACTATTTCATGGTCAAAATTGTAAGTAGAACTGTAGATAAATAATGAACGCATTTGGAGGCCGAGTTAATGTCACAAATGTTTGATGAATTTATTTATCGACTTGGCCCTAGATATTTATTTCACCAATGTTCTTCTTATCTACCAAGCTTCTATTTGTTGGTGCCCCTTTAATGCATTTTCGGGGTTTTAATTTGGATCTACGGTACATTTTGCATTTGTAGCTGTTTTAATTTAACCCCAATTTGTTTTTTTAAGGATAATGCTAACAATTAAGTTTTTTTTAGAGTATTTGTTAAGAAATCAAAATAAAAGTTAGTATTAGGGAGGATCACAGTTCGATCTCCCGCAACTGTGAAACCACTTGATGCCAGAACTGACCCCCGAACCAGATTCAACTGGTGGTGAAAACAAAAAAGTGTTTTATGTTAAAAAAAATATTTTTTTTTAGATTTTTTTTAAAACAAGCAAAAATAGATTTTAAGATATTAAATTTATTACTTTTTTGTTTGTTTATAATAAATGCACTATTCTTTTTACCATAAAATTAATAACAACTAATGTAGTCATAAGAATTGTTATTTTTCCGTCAAAAAAAAAAAGAATTGTTAATTGGAATATAAAACCGATCTAATTACATTTTTCTAATTTTGTTATCTACTAATTAATATTATATACACCACAATGTAATATCATTTTACATTTACAATAACGAGAATGGATAAAATGAACAATTGTGTACGCCATAAATTGGTAAGGACATTGTATTATATATGTAGGAGGTCGAAGTTCAAACTCCGATCATCTCATTTATTCACTTTTAAGAGTTAAATTTTTAGTCATTAAACTACTTAAAAAAAATAAAAAAAATTGAACTGCTAAAGCTGATGAAATGAGCATGTGCGTGAGTGATTGTGGGATGAATTGTTTGCTATCTTGGCATTGTTGGTTGGTGACATTATAAGCTTAAGTCATTCTAATTACTAGTGGCACATGGCTGGTTATATTTTGTTTTGTATTTTTTGTTGAACAACAAATTTCGTACCACTACATTACTCATTACTATTTAGAGCATTTCTGTGTTAAATGGCCTATTAAAGCTATAATTAAAGATTGACAAAACATCTCTTACATTTAATGTGACAAAGATACCGTAGAAAAATGCTCCGTGAAATATTAGTTAAGGAATTAAAAGTAAATTTGTGTAGTAAATTTTTAGAAATATAAAATATATATTTTTCTTAATATAAAATTTACTAGTTTTAGATTTTTTAACCGATATTCCAAGAACATTACTTAACATCACCCAAGTTTGTATTGTTAACAATTATCTCTCACAAAACAATTCAATTTAATGAATTGTAAGACGAACTCTTTTGACCAATATGATATGAAAAAACAATTGGTAGGTAGTCCAACCAAATAATAACTAAATATCATATTATGAATTTGAGAATTTCATAGCTGATTTAGAGTAACTAAATTATGAGAGACATTTAACTGTGTCACTCTCATTATTGTGAATACCTCTTTAATAATGCGTCTGTTTTATTGCTAGTTCATAAAGCTATTGCAAGCACATTAATCCCACAAAGTTTATGTAAACAACTTCACATTAAGTGTGTTTGAAATTTATTTATTTTTTGTACAAGTTTGAACTACTTTCTTTTCAAATAAGATTGAATAATCATATATGTTGAAGTAACATCAAATAATAGATCTATAAACTTGACAATAATTTATAATTAAAATTATAAATTTTAGAAAAAATTGTACTATTATTTCTAATTTTCTAAATAATTTAAATCATGCTCATATATTTGGTGACAAGTTTATAGAGACCGGCTACAAATTACTTAAGAATTTGAGAATGTAATTATAAATTATTGACAATGACACATTGAAAAAATTCTAAATATATAGTTCATAATTTTAAGCAGTCTTTTTTTTATATATATATATATATAATTAACATTTTATTGATAAAAACGGAAACAAATTTTATCATCTTGTACAAAAAAATTGCAGATAGCTTATGAAACATAAGCTGTCTAAAATCTTGTATTAGGCCTCCAAACAAAGAAAGAAAATACTAATATAAATTGACGCTTTACATAATATTCACCTAACTCGACTTAATTTTTTTGATCGTTTTTAGCCTTTTAATATGTTGGGTCGGCCGAAGAGAAAAGAAAGTAATTACTATTAGGAACTATTGCAAACAATAATAATCACAAAAGAAAAGTTGGCAATCAAAGGAAGACATTTTTATTACTGGCAAAAGACCAATGACAATTTGAGTGGACAAACCAGTACTAAAAAAAACTTAGCACAACAAACCAACCAAACACTAGCTAGGGGATACAAAAACACTAGATTGGATAATTTAAAGAGACACGCATCATAAATAAAACAAGATTACACATAACTAACAAAAAAGCATTAATTAACTGAATGTTGTGGATGGATGGATGATCAAGTCCTGGAATCTAGTTCCATGATGGTGGAGAGATTCATAGGGGACATGTACTGAGCACTGCCCCTAAGGATTTGTTGGACTATGATTTTATTAGCTTTTTCAGTTGGATGAAATGCATCCCAAAATGCATTGAGTTCTCTATTTGGGCACAAGTTTGAGACTGGTGTACAAAGCCCAAGCCCATTGTATGGCCCTTGTCCACAGCATGCTACTCTTGATGTTGCAAATCCTGTCAAGCCCAATTCAATAAATATGAGGGTTAACTAAATTTGTTGGTTAAAGTCAAACAATTTAAAGGAGATTTGAGCTTCATTTTGATTGTGACTTGTGAATTAACATCCTCTTTATTTTCTATTATTTCCATTTTTTTATTACTAAGTGTTTTTAAATATTTTGGAGTGTATATTGCACTTTTATATTTATATTTCCAAAACTATAAAATAATGGAGGAAATAGAAAGAAGAGAAAATAGAGAGGGTTCCAACTCATAACTTGCGAACAATCATTTAAAAAAATCTTCTTTCGTTCTTAAAATTAAATACAAAAACATTTAATTTCTCACCAATTTCTCTATCTACTTTTTTTTTATTTTCATTTCAATGTCAAGGGTAACATTTAAAGATAGGGATCATCTCCATTTCTAATATTTTGAGTGTATAAAAGTTCGGATTTAGAAAATACATATAACGATTTCTAATGCATTTATTCATAGAACTATTTGTAATGTGGCTCTCCATTTTATCTGAGAAATTTAACTCTCGATTACATTTGAAAAATGGAAAGGATCCCTATTCAGCACTCACACATCTCGTAACAATCATGCGACTATTTAGAGCTCTCGAAAAATATGGTTGTATTATTGACAAAAATTTAAAACTACTAAGTGTCAAAATTAAAGATCAACTTTATTGAAAAGAAAAAAAATCATTTTCCTGTAGTTTATGTTGATATATAATTCAACTTTATCAGCAAGATGGATTAAAATATTTAATATGACTGTAGATAGTATTTCTAAAAATAACTTGCATTGAAAATGTGAAATTTTGCTTTGCAAATAATATTTTATATATTTTAAATATATTAATTGCACAAGTTTAAAAATAATTATACTATTTTTAGTTTCTTTTACTAATACTTCAGAACATTTGTTAGTATTTATTTTCCTTCTGAAAATTGTGTTTATATTTCCCAATACTAAATTTATGTATTTTCCATGGCACATACCATAAGCTTGAGGGTTGGAAATGTAATCCATGTGCATTCTATATGCATCAGCAGCAATGAAGACATCAGAGCCAATTTCTTGGTTTAATCCTTGTAACATTTGAACAAGTTGAGGATTGTATAAATTTGCAGCTCTCTGCAGTTCTATACCACATTCACCATTTATACCTCTCATAGCTCTTTCTGCTGGAGCACATCCCATTGGTCCTGTTCCAGTTACAAGAACCCTACGAGCTCCCAAATCATAAAGCTTCTGCAATGTGTTTAAGTGTTGGAGAACATCAACATTAGAGATAAATAATTTGATTTATGTAGGATATATAATATAACTTGCCATGGTAGCTAAAGCTTAGCAAAAATAAAACATTCTGTCCTAAAATAAACAAAAAATAAATGTATTTGGTCCAAATTTTAAAATAAATGCATCAAATTTTTTGACTCATTTTTATTTATATTTTAGGATGCAGAAAATACGCTGCTTTACAATATTAATTTTATTTTTTTTATTATACACTAATTATTTACTATGGATATGAGGGGAAGTTAATTTTAGAAAGTAAACCATAGTAATATATATTAAAAATATCAGCCAAAGTAACTATAGATTTTAATTTGCTAAGTTGACTTATACTGAGGGACACACAGATTAACATGTTTGAAAGTGACACACAAATTAACATGTTAATTATATCTCACCAACTAACATATAGTACATGTCTTTTGCACCAACACACTCATTCCTTTACAAATTGCCTTTGAAACATGCAACCATTAATTAGAAAGGTCAATTTAAAAATGTCCATATTAATTGATTATTAAATATCTTGTAATCTCAAACTCTTTGCAATTGGTTATGTACGAGATAAAGAGAAGTGCTAGGAACACTCTGAAATAAGTGATCAAAATATGGTTACCCTGAGAACTTTGCGGTACTCTGAAATGAGATATCGAACATAGTCTGGAAGAGAAAACTGGCGAGATCTTGCTGAATAAGGAACTAAATAATAGTTGTTGACAAAATCATTGCCTCCAAGAGTGATGAGTACTAATGCTCTGTTTACTAGGTTCCTTGCTCCCACTGAACCAATGTGTGCACTTACTCTTTTTTGATACAATTGAAATAGCTCTAGTTGCTTGTAGATGCGAATTATATGCAACTGCAAAATCAATCATACATGTATAATTAATGTTAATTATCAATTGAACATACTTTATATATATATATATATATATATATATATATATATATATATATATTTATATATATATATATATATATATAGTCACAATTCTAAGGTAATATTTTTTTTAGCATTCATTCATGTTTAAACAATTTGAATTACTAATAATTTTATAATGTTACTGTTCACATATGTAAACATAAAATTTACGTTATAAGGAAAGATCCGTTAGAGTTACACTTACAAACTGGAATCCGGTATCATTGAGAATTCCAATTCCAGCGGATGCAAAATTAGCACCAATTAGAAGCTTCTCTCCAACTAGTAAAGGACTCAAAATTGGAAGTGTAGGCTCTAATCCAAGCTCCAAACCTGTAATTAACAACAACAAAAAAATGCACATTGATTAATTAAGTCTTACACATACATGTGACATTGAACAATGCATACAAAAATTAGAAACAAATATGATTGGTTGACGCGTATTGTAAGTGGCATGCGACAATGTTGTCATACGAAAAATGTATGTGTATGTAGCTGAAACGAAACATGTTTATTTTGAAAATAATATGTATAGTGATAAACTCGATCATACTGATTAGGTCGGGGATGTTATATCCATTAGAGAAACGTCCGGTAGCTCTGTGAGACGGGGGATAATCAATGCCATATGGATAATTATCAGCTCGGGCCGTGGTAGCAAGAAAATCATTGTTACCACTGTCTACTAGAGAATCTCCAAAAACAAAGAAAGCTCGCTGTTGTTGAGCAGAAACACAACCAAGCAAGCTTATTATTACACAAAAACTAATCACCAAAGAAGTAGCCATTGTAATGAAAAATATTTAATGTATGAGATTCTGAATTTGATGGTTTGTATGAAACATGCAATTGTGAAGGGTATATATAAGGTTGAATTCATACACTGTAAATCACACTCATTAATGTATTTTTCTACCACCTCCCAATGATTTAAAGCAAACCGCCAAATGAAGAAGAAGAAGATTCAAGTGTCTCTATGAGTGGTCATAAATTGGAAGGAAGAAGTGAAAACATCTATCTAACTTCAAGTACATGTAATTTGTAGCCGCCAATGTAGCCAGAGTTTAAAATAACTGACTCATGCAGAGTTATTCTTGTTCAACAAAACAAGAGACAAATAAGGACAAATATTTTTACTGCCAATATTGCTTAACTGGTCAGTATAAGTACATACACGGACTGAATTCATGTAATTTATCAAAGTTAGTAGTTGAAGATTTTATTTACTATCATGAGAAATAAGTACAACTACTATCTCTGGGTTCAATTGGAATTATTAGTACTATATTATTAATGAGACACACACAATGTGGAATGCATGTGTTCATTTTATATTTATTACAGCCTTTTTTGGAAGAAAAATAATTGCTTATTTTATAAAAATAATCACTTTTTAAAATACTACATTCATTTGTTATAGATTTTTTTAAAAAAAAGTAGAATTTCAAAATAATCAGAAAACAACTGCAAATGAGAAATTGTTGAGAGTAGCTTATCAAATAATAGATTTTTTTTAGAAGTGAGGGAAAACAAAGTTCTAGAAGGAGGAAGTTATTTTGTAATAAAAAATCACTTTTACACATTGTATCTAAAGGATCCGGATCCTTTCCGGTTTATCCTCTCATGTTGTCTGTGCTGCCAACATCTCAACCGTCCATTTATGCCTTTTCTCTTTTTTAAACTGTTTCTTTTACTATCGGTCATTGGATGAAGAGCATCATGAGTGGCTGAACATAAAGGACAGTGGAGAATCAAATTTGGTATCAAATAAACTAAAAATTATTTTATTAAATAAATCTAAGTACTAACTTAATTGTTTCTTTTCTTAAACTTTTTATATAAAAAGCTAAAACAAATGGATATACATACTATATATTTTTTTTTATAAGCTATACATACTATATATCATTTTTGTCTCATTAATTTACTCCACCTCAAAAAGAGATCAGTGAGTAGTAGTACTTCCTTACATTAATGTGGGAATGAGAGAGTAGATAGATAGTTAAACATAGAAGTGTAGATCCAAAAACAGTTGAAGTCAATGTGTGTTGAAATAGGTCGAAGAACTATTATAAGCATATTTGAGGCAAATCGAAAGGTAGAGTTATGTTCTACCAGCTTTGTTGTCAAGCCACTTCTGGAACTGTGTTTGTTACAATTTCATTGCTATAACCTCACCTATGATTGATTGCATCATCATGCTTCCTAAATATATTTTACTCTTTACAATTTTCAACATATTCTAATCTAATTAAATTATCTAATTCTAATTATCTATAATTGTTATTGTGTAACTAGTATTAAATAATTTTATTAGAATTCTCCTAAAGCATAAACTTGAAAAAACAAATTTAATTCAAAATGTTGATCGACTTTGCTGATAACTATATCTGTCTCGCCGACCACCATTAAGTGAGTCTACATTTTTAACCACTTTTTATTATTATTTACTATTTACAAGACTCGAACTCAAAACTTTTCTTAAAGAAATTGAGACAAAATCCATTTGCACCAAAGTAATAACAACAAAAATTTTTTTTGGTTAATTTCATAATTTATACATGTTGGCACTTGACATGATTAATCATATTTCAGTCATAATCAGTCTAATTCCATATGTATCACTATCAGAGATATTCCTAATTGTCAATTCTTATATAATTTTATTTTGGTATAATGTCAATTCTTATAATTAAATGAACTTTTAATAGAATTCAAAAAACATTGATTCTTTGATTTATAAGTTAGTTAGAACAAAAAAAATCTATAATTGGCCCAGATGAGTTTTGAGATTGAAACTTGCAACCATATAGACTATTTGATCACAGGTCCAAATCCAATGTCAATTGTCTAAATTAATTAAGTCTAACATCTCCAACACACATACATATATATATACCTAAAAGTTAAGCAATTGACTTAGACAGTGATATAGAAAGATCATGGGACTAAAATAATGCATATAGAACGTGTAACCTAACCATAAACAAGTCTCTCTATTAAAGACAAGATTGTGTGCTCATGATCATGTTTTATTTCATTCATGACTAATCACGTTTTCAGTTAAACTACATATAATGTCACTCTCACAAATTGGTTTGTTTAGAGCAACAAATATCGATTGGTCCATATTTAGTCCTTTTCAAGCCAAACATGATTTTAAAAAATAACGGTGTTTTTCCTTCTATAATTTTCTACGTCCTAAACTAAGTGTAATATTTTATAGTAAGATAATTTAGTCCAACTTTATCCCTTAATTAATACTACTATATTGTTTTATGGGTTTGTCTAATATGTACAATATTGCACATGTTAAAGTAATCAAAAGTAGTAATTTTTTATTGAAAAAAATAATTATTTATTAAAAAGTATACATTTAATATAAAATGCACAAGTTTCAATACAAACTTGCTATTTTAAACTTAACATATACAAACTAGTTTGTACATGATAGAAAAATTCTTTTATAGTACTACTCTCTCCGACCTTTTTTTAAAGAGACAATTCACTTTTTAAATTCATTTAATAATGATGTATTTGGTTTACATTATAGTTTAGATACATTAATTATTGAATGAATCTAAAAAATCAAATGTCTCTTATAAAAAGGACGGGAATGAAGTATCTTTTAGTCATTAAATTTCATTATGTATAATCGAGGGTCTAAGCTCGTTCTAAAAAAAATTATGTATTTAATTATAAAGTAGTTTTTTGACTTCATAGTAATTAATTACTACTTGTTATTAGGAATTTTGAGGTACATGCACTTTGCTATTCCTCTTTTGAAAAAAATAAATAAATTAGTTGTCATTAGGAATATTTTCTTAAAATTGTTACATTTATTTATTCATTCCTTATAATGGTCATACTAACTAGTGCACTTGGTGCACTAGGATGCACTAGTAGTTAAGGAAGTCAAAAGAAGCAAATTTAGCATTGGAATAAACATAATTCATACTTTTAAAAAGTAGATTACACAAGTTTCAATGTTTATTTACCTTATTATTATACAAAACAACGTTAAACAACGATATTTAAGAGCGCTCAGATGAGATGACGCATGCATGTTATGTGTTGGGCTCCCAATGTGGAGAAAGGCTCAAGTTTGTTAGTCCTTTATGTCTCCTTTATATAAGTGGAAAGATGTCATATTTAGGATTATGAGTATTTTGGTGAGAAGGACAATCTTTAACAATAGAAAAGAAAAGTGAAACTCATTTCCATTTGTCTCAAATCACTTCAAGAAAAAGTAGTGATTGTGATTTCGTTAACCATTGGATTGTCGAAACAAGGTTTAAGCGGGAAGATTTTGCATTCGCACCATACCATTTTTTTTGGGAGTTTTCCATTTTTTCATTCTCAAAGTTATAAGTTTTTGTGCTTTGTTTTTTGGTTGATTGTTGCAACTATTAGCGTACTACTTTAAGACCCTTGTAGACTTATTCGATTATAGTTGAGTCATATTTTCTATTATGTACAATCTATGATTTTTTTTTACTCTCACATTTAATATTTTTCACGTTAAATTATTGGTATTCTCTCGTGTGCCTTTATTTTGTTCAGTTTCCTACCATATATTTGTTGTTGATCCTCATATGTTTTTATAAGTTTGAAGAATTTTATTTATGTTGTTTATTACTCCTCATCACGTAGATTGTGTGTTAATTGAAATTACTCATCACGTAAATCTCTTTTAACCTAACCAGTATCTTAATTTTGATCTTTGAACGTACAATAATATTAAAACTCTTGAGTTATTTTTTTACAAAACTCTTGAGAATTGAATTTACCACTGATTTTTGAATCTTCACGCAGAAAATATCTAAATTGTACCAAAATAAATAATTAAACGACACTTGTTAAAAAAAGAAGGAGAAAATAAGATTGAATTAGGTAGTGGGGACGATAAGCAGACAGATAAACATGTTCACGTGGTCAACATAAATATGATTCTATTCAGTCACACCTACCCTCCTCCAGGGGGTCACTAGTTTTTGCTTACTATGCTCATCATCGGTGCTAATAGTGCTATATACGGGCATATTAGCTGTAATATTTTTCTCTATGTACAGTAAATTAAATTTTGTATAGATAAATTAATTTATTTTCATATTGATAGGGAATACCACGGTTCAATCCCCGTAAATGCGATTGAGAGGAAGCCTGAAACCATTTGATACTAGAATTGATACCTCAACCAAATTAAACTGATGGTAAAAGTCAAAATAAAAATATCAATGACCTACATGTTACTTACACTTATTTTGAGATACAGAGATTATTAAATCGACCACCTAAAATTAAAAAATACATAATAATGACACATTTCAACTCAACATCCATGTCAGCAAATTCACATAGATGAAGTTAAATAGGAATTAAAAGTGAAGAATTTAAATCTAAACTTTTGACCGCCCAATACTGTTAGAACCTAAACCACCCACCACCAACACCGACTTAGCACCTCCAACCACCACCTCAACACCATCAACCATCAGAACAGCAACATTGAAGGACTATGTCTATATTTTAACATAAATCTAATAAAGAAGGGAACTGTTAGAGTGAGAGGGTTATTATTTATCGGTCCTTATATTGAAACGGGTGATTGAGATCAAATTATATTGTTAGATGAGGTTAAATTATCAGTGGTTGATATGTCCTTTTTTTGCTCTGATATAATAATTTCTTCCTCAATAAACAAAAAAAATAAATTATAAGGAGTATTAGGATT
Organism: Trifolium repens; assembly: GCA_030408175.1. Classification (NCBI taxonomy): domain Eukaryota; kingdom Viridiplantae; phylum Streptophyta; class Magnoliopsida; order Fabales; family Fabaceae; genus Trifolium; species Trifolium repens. The sequence continues at coordinate 57,477,290 of CP125849.1, read as the reverse complement.
ATTCAATCCTTACAATTTAAAAGAATAATATTAGCTACTTTGAAGACAATCTTATGGGTCCTTACACCAATCAGGAAAAAAAAGAAGAAAAAAAAATTATTTCCTAGTCTCCTATGAACCAAAACCCAGAGATTAAAATAATCTGATTTACTATAGTAGATACATTAGCTACTTCACCTATGAATACAATATTATTACGGACATTCCATAAAATCCGGATAGTAGCTAACCAAATAAGATAGTGGCCTTTAACATATTTTTCATACTTCACGAAAGCACCAAAGCCATTGAAATGACTCCGGACTTCCTCAAAAGGTACAATATCAACATTTAACCATTTTTAAATTTTCTTCCACACTCGGATAGATAATGAACAATTAAAGAATAAATGTTGAATTTCTTCTTCTTCTTCTTCTTCTTCATTAAAGCAAAAAGCACAACACCATTCTCGTTGGTTAGAAATAATATCTTTCCTAAACACCGCGCCCGACTTTGCAACAAGCAGCAAGTCTGGCCTATGAACTTGATGGAACAAAGGATGGGAACAAACTCATAAAGCTAGCTGGACTGAGCCATTGATCCTGCCAAAATCGAATTTGATCGCCTTTCCCCAACACATTACTAACATTGAGATGAAACCATTCATCATTTTCCTCACCTCCAATCTTCTTTAAATCTCGCTACCAAATCGATTGGTCCTACTATCTCTAGAATCACATGATAGAAAATTAATTAGATCTCAACGAACTCTACTTATATGATAAAAGCTTTGCCTAAAGAAAAAATGACTCACAAGTTGTATTTATACAAGTTGTTGAACTAAATTGGAGATATCATTATGCAGTTTAGGGACTAATTTTTTTTTGGAGGCTATTTTTAATTTATATTATATATAAAATAGTTACACATAAATAAAAGGAAGACAAATAATAAATTGTGCTACTAAACATTTTCTGTATAGGAACTAAATTGATCACTTATTTATTAAAACACAAGTGGTGCAAATAACAAACCCTCAGTTTTAACAAAATTCTGTGCATGTTTACTTAGACTAATTTACAAGCCCACTACAACTTTTGGGTTTTGTCTTTAGTCTCACAAATTATCTCATCCAAATGAGATAATTTTTTTTTGCACCCTATCAATTTTTTCATGCGCCTCATAAAATTATTAAAATATTTCTATTTATTATTTAAGTAGTAGATGTTTAAAATCTTAAAAATTTTATGTTAAAGAGTATTTTTTTTTCTCAAATTTCTCATTTTTACAATGTCTGCTACTTAAGTAGCGAACATATTTCATGTAGAGGTGTTTTCTTCCCAAATTTCTCAATTTCATAACGTCTTCTACTTAAGTAGCAAAATGGTAAAATAGGAAGAAAAAAAAATTATGTGCATGTTTACTTAGACTAATTTACAAGCCCACTACAACTTTTGGGTTTTGTCTTTAGTCTCACAAATTATCTCATCCAAAGGAGATAATTTTTTTTGGCACCCTATCAATTTTTCCATTTGCCCCATAAAATTATTAAAACACTTCTGTTTAGTAGATGTTTAAAATCTTAAAAAAAATTGTTAGAGAGTGTTTTTTCTTCTCAAATTTTCCAATTTTATAATGTCTGCTACTTAAGTCTAGTGGATAAAATCTGTTGCTTAAGTAGGCGACGTTTAAAATATTGAATTTTATGTAGGGGATGTTTTCTCCCCAAAGTTGTCATCTTCATAAGATCTTCTACTTAAGTAGCAGAATGGTAAAATAGAAAACTAACTAGAAGGGCGTGCAAGAAGTTGGTTGGAAGCCAGAAGAAGCTCTCCCCAAAAGATATGAAGCTTATACAAACTTAAAAACCATCTACCTCTCGAACAAAAAGAAAAACACCAATATTTTATTCTCTCAATTAGGACATTCATCGTTGCAATAGACAAAAAAAGTACTCATGAATTCTCAAGGTTCCATTTCATATAATTAACTTATAATTTGCAGTACATAGTAGCATTGTAGCCTACACAATTAATATATATAGTATACAACATTTTGTGCTAGAATCAAATACAACATGATCTTGTGATTAGGAGTATAAATATATAAAGACATTAACTCTTAAGAAGGTAATTATGTCCTTGAATCCAAAAGCATAATGGTACTGAGATTCATTGGATGCATGTATTCACTGGATCCTATCATGAACCTGTCTACGATCATTCTATTTGCTCTCTCACTTGGATGGAAAGCGTCCCAAAATACATATGCATCTCTGTCTTCACATAGGTTTGATACCGGAGTACATAGTCCAATCCCATTGTACGGTCCTTGACCACAACATGCTACTTTTGATGTGGCAAATCCTACATATTAAAATATGATTTCAAATTTAATATAGTTGTCATGCTTCACATAACATTGCATCTTCATGATCATGCTATATAAGTATCATTAAGAAAAACAATTGTGGCTAAAAAATAAAATTATTGTGAGGAATGGGGATACTATATATTGATATGCATAATAAAAGGCTGAAATATCTACCATTTATGTCACATTATGTTGGTTATTCTACCAGGAGATTGAAGAGACTATGATGCTGGTTTTTGGAATTAAAATACAACTAATTGCAGCGGGGAGGATAAATTTAAATTTATGGTGTAAAATAATAATGCATCTAATGTGAGAGAGGTTGGTAGTTGGCCATCTCAAGAATGCTCCAAAGTTTTAAATATATAACTACTGTAAACCAATACCAACTCATAGTAGCTAGTAGGTAATTGTAAATTTTGTACGTGTTTGAATTGTAGCACTTGACTCTCCTCATGAAAATGTACGTATAAGCACATGTCTTCCCTACTTCTCATAATGTGAAGAGTTTAAATAGGATCCCCAACCACAAGTTGGAGAAATAATGTACCTACATCAACACTATTCATAGAGTAAAATCTCAAAAGCTAAAACTACCATGCTTAAAAGGATCAAAGTCTCCCTTGCTACTTGGACCAATTCATTGTTGGCAACTAAGTGTATTTTTTATATTAGGGTGGATTCGTCCAAATTGCGGTAAAATATCATGATTTTGCAAAAACTACAAACATTCTCTTATTTAAAAGTTCCATGTTTTTAAATTTTCATTTAGTTTTTTAAATATTTGTTTAAGGTAATATAAGCTAACCATTAAGGAGCTGTCTTTTGGAGATTGATGGGCCAGTTAATTTTGCTTCGAGATTGGAAGTTAGTGTCTAGAGGTTTCCTTTTGGGTTCGGGTAGAAGGTCTCTGATGGTTGGGGAGTTTAGGCGTTGTCTATTTTGGTGTTATCATTGGTGTTCCGCATATATACGGCGCCTTTGTTTGTAGCTTCCTTTTCTGGTCTCTGTTCATCTTGTACGGAGATTAGATTTTTATATATATTATATTTTCCGTTAAAAAAAAAACTAATCATTAAAAATCATGAATACTTACCTCCAAAAAAAAAGTATTCATGAATACTATACAATTAAAAAGCAGGACGAACAGAGACAAACCGTATGCTTGTGGATCACCAATAAAATCCATATTCATTGCAAAGGCATTTGCAGAAATAAAAACATCAGAACCAATTTCAGAGTTGAGTTGACCCAACAATTGGACGAGTTGAGGATTGAATAAATCACCAGCTTCCTGAAGTTCTGCATAACATTCTCCATTTCTGCTATGCTGAGCTAATTCTGCTGGTGCACAGCCTAATGGTCCCGTACCTGTCACCATAACTCTTCTTGCTCCCAACTCATAAAGCCTCTGGAATGCATGCATTATCCATATCAAACAAGTGCATCATGATTTAATTTTTCATATGGTCATAATTATTGGCCCAATTCATAAATCCTCTGTAATGCATGCATATCAACAAGTGCATCATGATTTAATTTTACATATGGTCACAATTATTAGTGTACGTATAAAAAGACAATTGTGTAAGAGATAGACCCCATAACACATTAATTTTGCATTTACATGTATAGATGGATACTACTACCTCCGTCTTTGATTAAATGTCACTGTTCACTTATCATGCTTTGACCATACTTTTTTAATCATATATAAATATAAATATAAGCATATAAGATCTTGTTTGATTTGTTTTGATGAGTACTTTTAAAATATCCAATTTTTATAATTTTTACTAATAGAGAATTAAATATATTAGTGATCAAAATTGTGCGTTGGCATACGTGCAGTAGTCAAACTAGTTCTTATATTTTAGGACAGATGTAGTACAATATAATAGGTGGTCAGATAGCAAAAACATGAATAATAGGTGGTCCAACATATCTATCTTAAACTTTAGACTCTGATACTCATCTTAGAATTTGAATTGATTTTGACTCAACCGTACAAAAATCGAGATTGCCCTCACTTATAAACGTATATTTAGATCACCTCTCTTATATATTCAATGTGTGCCACCGTAACTCACGCACATATAAAACAAGGTCAGCTCAAACATAAGGCGGCCAAACCCTTACTTTAGGCTTAAAAATATACATTTTCCTAAAGGTCTCTAAGCCTCCAATGAAAAACACAGTAATTTAACATTCATAAGTTGATATTGGACTTTGCATAATCTCATGTAGCTTAGCTAGTAGGCACGAATGCATACGGTTGTGCCTTGGGGTTGCTAGTTCAAATCAATTTGAAGATATTCATAGCTTTAATTTTGATGTTATTTTGTCTTACAAGAAATTGTCTAGCTAGCTAGGTTAAATTTAATTGTGTTTCCCGCTAATTCTAATAAGGACTAATGTCAATAATTACATGTTGATCTAATCTAAAAACTCTTGCGGATAACATTTGATATTTCATGCATTTTCAGACAACAAAGTGTAGTTAATTAAGTAATATGGGATGAGAAATTTCTGCAACAAAACAAATTTCTCATCTAATAACCTAACCACTAACATTTTTTTTTCTTTCACCACCAGTTTAATCTGGTTCGGAGGTCAGTTCTGGCATCAAGTGGTTTTAGCCCCTTCCGATCGCAATTGCGGGGGATCGAACCGTGATACTCCCTATCAAATTCAGCGTCAATCACCACTACACCAACTAACGATCGGTTTAACCACTAACATTTATCTATTCAAAAAAGTGTTGTTCTCCTTTAAAATATTTATTGTATACTTTCATTCACCCGTATATGAATCAATTTTTATTTTTTTTTACAATATGAATCTATTTCAATTAATGGGCATATCTACATTTTTTTGTCGGACTTGGTTGTCCCCTGCCTATAAGTTGAATACTTATTATGCACAAGAATCATAAATGTTACTCGTACATATAAATTTTAGCAATATCATTTTAAACTCAAGAGTTAAAGATGGTAAAAGATGGCCAACTTTAGTTGTTTGTTTTCTTTTAAAACAAAAAAATAGTAAAATTTTACAATCTTATAGGTGATATTTATAAAATTGTTAATAAAAAATAATATTTTGACACAAAAATTTGACATCAATTTTCTAGCAAAAAATGACACCAATTTAAATGGTTAACAGAGTTCTAATATGTAGTTAATTGTTGAAATAGGACAGTAAAAATGTGGTTAGTTATATCCGGAGGATGATTAGTGTATATAATATAACATGTATTACAATATAATTCATCAATCATCTATTGAATATAATTAATCATAATTTTGAACAACATTAAACGCAAATTTTTTAAGTGTTCAAAATATACATACATTTTAAATGTTTAAATATACATGATATTATTAAACATGCGTTCAAATATACTCATGAAAATTGTAGTTAGTGAGTTCAAAATTATGATTAGTGAGTTTTTTTCTTGACAATAATGATTAATGAGTTATTACACGCTCATATATTCGTTAACCATATACAAACATCATAATATTTAAATTGTGTTAACTATTTAAGTTGATTTAATCAAAATATTTCAACAAAATAGAGATATAGAGAATGAATCGAATTAGGTGAAATTCATAAAATAAACATAATATTAGGCTATCCCATATTATAAAACATGTAGTTGACCAAAAATGAAGAATAGTATTCATGTAAACAAAATGAACATGGCTCATTCCTAAATCTAGCTATATATACACATTGTTCAAAGTTTTTCATTCATTTCCGTGTTAGGGTCATTTATTCATTTATAATCATTGCATGTTTTTCATATACTCAAGAAAAATGTTAAACGAAAAAGTTAATAATCAAAGACCAAAGCAGAGTACTAAAGAAAAATAGCAACAAAAAGAGAGAGTAAAAGATAGCAATATATACCGCAAGAATTTTACGATACTCGGAAATGAGGTATACGACATAATCTGGGAGACGAAATTGGCGAGATCTTGCGGAGAAAGGTACGAGGAAATAGTTGTTGACAAAATCATTTCCACCCAAAGTAATGAGGAATAAAGCTTCATTCACAAGTCTCACAGTCTCTTCTTCTCCAATTAGTGCACTCACTCTTTGCTGATATTGCTCAAACAACTCTAATTGTTTTGTGATTCTGATTATGTTTATCTGCAAACATATATGCATACACAATTTTGGTCAAAAAAAATGTATACACAATTTTTAATGCTTTCATTTATATATCCTTATTTTTCTTAATGACTTGCTAATAATATTTGGTTTATCGGTGACTTTGTAACTTTAAGGGACGAAATTCAAATTTATTTATTTTTGATCAAGTACTCTAGTGACTAGAAATTCCACATTTAAGGTGGATAAATAGGATGACCGGGGTTCGAACCTCCGTCCCCTGCATATATTATGCAATGTCCTACCAATTGAAAATTGAAATGTTAGTGTTATTAATAATAGTTTCTCTTTTCCTATTTATTTTATAAAAAAAATACTTGGTCTCTTCAATTAAACAGAAAAATTTAACATATCAATGAAAATAATGTAGTACAAACAGAATTTAAGGTAGCTTACAAATTGAATTCCAGTGTCATTGAGAATTCCAATTCCAGCAGAAGCAAAGTTAGCACCAACTAGTAGAGCCTCTCCATTAAGTTGAGGACTCAGATATGGTAATGTTGGTTCTGATCCAATTCGTTCACCTAAGTACATTATAATTAATCAATTAATTAAGTGATACAATTTAAACTATATGCATGTATAAGCTGGTGAAAAACAGAATTGAACTAAATTATATACTGATAAGGTCAGGAATGTTGAGGCCATTGGAGAAACGTCCGGTGGGACGGTGAGTCGGATAATCAATGCCATAAGGGTAGTTATCAGCACGGGCAGAGGTGAATAAGTAGTTATTGTTGCCATTGTCAACAAGTGAATCGCCAAAAACAAAAAATGCTCGAGCTTCAATTTGTGGAACAACAATGTTCCATATTATTAGCATACATGAAACAAAAACTAGTACTCTTTGGTTGTTTTTGTCCATGGATTATTGGATAGTATATAATGCCTCTAGACAAATTAAATGGAAAATTTTAATGTCTTTACTAGAGAAGAAACTACCTCTGATGTTGTGATTTGTGAATGAGTATGGGAGTGTCTTTATATAGAGGTCATTTGTTGTGATATTTGATGTGCAGAATTAAATAGCTTCTGCTACCACCACCCCAAGTCCCAACAGTTATAAACATAGCGACCATAAAATAAATAAATAAAGGTAAAATTTCTAGCACACAAGCGAGACAATTATTTCACTATATATTAGAATTTGGGATACCTGTACTAAATCACAAAAGCTAACTTTAGAATTGAGATTTGTACTATTTTTATAAAGGTTATTTATGTCATATTTCTAGCCAGTGTAAAACTTCTAAAACAATACATGAAATTATTTCTACCATTGGATCAATAAATTTCATTATTGAATGAAATGAGATGTGATGCGACTTATCAAAAACAAATGTGTATATACATGAAGGAAAATTCTAAGTGGACCATTCATAAAAAACTATATAACCAATACGAACTTTACAAAATCCACCATTGGATTGAAAGTTTATATCATATAGATCATCTATAGAAAATTTTAGAAAAATTGAAAATCATTTGATATGTTATTGAGACCCATCAAGATTAACGGTTTATTAAATACTGTAAATCTTGATAAATCCCAATAAAATATCAAATGATTTTCAATTTTTCTAAAAATTTTTATGAATGCTCTATATGATATAAACTTTCAATCTACCAATAAATTTTGTAAAATTCGTATTCGGTAGATCACTTGTACACGGTGGACCACTTGTGAAGGTGGTCCACCGTAGCATTAGCCTATATATGAAAGACTTATCGCACTTATACTTTTGTCTAACATAAAAAGCCTATCAATAGTTGTACCAAAAAAAAAATCAAATATCAATAGTATTCAATTAAGATATTCACCAATGTTAGTGTGTTAAAATTAAATGCACTGTTGCACACCATGACTTACAGTACGGCTAGATCCGTTTTATTTATATTTTTTGCTACTTTTCATTGTTTTCCTAGGACAAATAAATTGGCCATAAATTCTATCTTAATTGACAAAAATATTAAAAAATTTAGTGTCGGATGCTAGGATCGAGATTCGAATCTCAATCTCTCCACTTTGCAATACAATTGATACCAACTAATGATAATTATTTTACCTCAAAAAAAAAGACTAACGTTAATTATTTAGATAATAGCGTGTCTTAAAGAGGGATTTGGATGCTTATAAAAGAATAAGTAAACACTTCTATAGCCATGAAGAAAGATGGGTTACTGTCACTGATACATATATGAGAATCAAAAGGGTGATTTGATTAATTGAACAAGAGGTGTAGAATTGGTTTTATACAAGACATAAATATAAATATCAAACAAAAGTACACCCTCATATCAAATGTGTGTGTCAATAAGTAAAAACATATGCATAATAAGAAGGACTCCTTAACAAGTACACACTCATATCAAATGTGTGTGTCAATAAGTAAATCAGAAAAAAGATGTATCTACCACATTTATGCCTTTTCAGTACCTTTTTTATCCTGTTCCCTATTTTCCAGACCCAATGAACCTGTATGTGGATCCTGTCTAAAGAGATTAAAAAAAAAATGCTAACCAAACAATGTCCCAGAATATTAGTTGAATATATTAATGAAATTTTTTATCTTAAAATTTGTTTTTTATTTCCTTTTTAGGATGACCCTGAAAAAATTGATTTTTGATACACAAATTATTGAATATGTTACATGTAAAGATTGGAAAGGATTCTTTTACTTCAAATTTTACATGATGATGATGATCTGATCATAATAAAGTTTTATTTTCAAGTCCTAAAACTATCACAAAAACTCAAACCAAACTTTGTAAACGCATCCACAACATAATGGACCTCGGCACCTCACAATTGACGAAAATTTCTCTTCTCCTCAAACCTCTCATGTAATTCTTTTTTCCCCTCTCCCAATTTTCATTTTTGTCCTCCAATAACAATTTTGGAACACATCTTTTAAAGTTTTCCTAATTCAAATACTACTTTTAACAGGAAAAAAAATTCAAAAAACACATTCCAAAATTTTTATTCAAAAACAAATTTGAAAATTTAAGAAGGGAGAAAATGAATGAAAAGAGACACCAAGCCGAAGATATCCAAATATTCGAGACACCAAACTGAAAATATCTCATATCACACCCTTTCAAAATCAATGAAACCACGGTCTGAAAATCAAATTCAATCACCACATCATATATTCAGAGCAAGCCTCAGCTCAAGGCTTAAGTAAAAAAAAAAAGAAATTAAAAATTGATTTATATAAATTATTTTTTTATATATTAATCTCCTAACTTTTTGACTAAAATTATTTATCAAAGTTTTATAATCAAGAAATTGTAATGAACATCCATTTTAGACGTTTATTAATGGAGGATATTTCTAAAAGACACTAAAAACTACACTAAACCAACAAACTAATTTCTTTAATTCATTTTGTCTGTCCATTACATTTCACAAAGTTGGGATCCTCTCCATTTCCCAAAGAAATGGCAATGTCCATTACTATAGTTTTGGTGTATAAATATTCAAATTGTGTCACTAATTCTAAAAAGACGTGCATGTATATCATTTATTTATTCTAAAACTATAGTAATGGACATTGCCATTTCTTTTGGGAAATGGAGAGGATCTCATCTCCATTTCACAATGCCCTTATTTATAGCATTGATATTCTACTAGAACCTTCTAAAAAACATGATTCATAACCTAAAAATTATCTAATGCAATTTGGGTCTATTCTTTACTATTGGGCCTATACCGGATTATTATAGAAATTTTAACTTTTTACACCCAATAGATAAAGTTGACTTGCATATTCAATCGATCTTGTAACATTATTTATCTCATGTATGATTTAATTGATTTTAATTTTGAATTTTTTGGGCAATAGCAACTGTTACAAATATTGTTAATAATATTCTATACACAATTTTTATAAATCAATTTTCCCTATTATTTTTTTAAATAAGTGATAAGCTCTCTTAAACATCTATAGCAATATATATACATATCTTTTGAGCGTAGAATCTTAATAACATAATTGACACCAAACAAGCAAAACATTATTCCAAATATTCATTTATATATAATAAAAGTTCATAACTCATAGGTTGCTAAGCAAATGACTTCACCTTTTATATTTGCAAACTCCTTTCTAATTAGAATGTGTGAGATGGCATGAGTTAATAAGTAGATATAATTACCATCTTACAAATTGGGTTCGTAAAGTTGAGTTATGTTAAATTCTCAATTTTAAGATGGTATAATGAATTTCTCCAAAATTTGTTGGACTACCTCTTCAGTTCCACTATTGGATTACCCACCATTTATATTCACGCATTAAACCCAATAATGTTGGGCTTGAGGAGGTGTATTAAGAATCTCACATTAGATGTGAGATGACCTTATACATAAGTTTATAAATAGAAACAATTTTCACCTTACAATTTGATTTATAGAATTGAGTTAGATCAAACTCTCAATTATTATTATTTTTGTGTGTTAACCCTCCGGTTCATAGGAAAAGAGGACCCTAATAATTCGGAGCTCAACCGCGAGGTAAGTAAAACCCGACCAAAAACTTACCGAGAAATCAAACTCGGATTCTCTCAATCGATCCATTCTTTAGTAAAATTAATTATCCAGTAAAACTCGATGACCGACTATTCTCTTAATTCTAAAAGTATGAAGATTATGCACCAATTAATTACCGCTTCCTCAACTTTTCATTTTCCTACACAATGTAATAATATACCTAGACCAAATACATTAAAAATACAATAAATCTAAGAAGTCAATTTTACTTATAAAGTGTTACGGATGGAGTATGTATCAACCAAACAAATCATTTTTTTTTGGTGGGGGTGGGGGGGGCGCTAAGGCCATTGCTCTATTGCTCTTGCATAATCCACACAACCTCAATCTCATAATAAAGACATGTTACACTTACAAACTGGATTTCGGTATTGTTGAGAATGCCAATCCGAGCGGATGCAAAATTGGCAGCAATTAGAAGCCTTCTCTCCAACTAGTAGTGAACTCAAACATGGAATTTTAGGCTCCCAAGCTCCAAACCTACATATAAACACAACCAACCAAGATTATTACAATTACACAAAATCCAATCACCAAATAAGTATCCATATATAGAAAGCAAAACCAATTAAGAGTACTGACAGATGTTATTAAGTTTATGTGATTCTTAGTGTGTGATGACTTGTGGTTTGTATGGAGATTGGAGCATGGAAATGATGATGATGCAATTGAGAAGGGTGTATATAAAGTTGAATTCACACACACTGTAAATCACACTCATTAATGTGTTTTTCTACCACCTCCCAAGGATTTAAAAGCAAACCGCCAAATGAAGAAGATTCAAGTGTCTCTCATTCATATATATAATAACTCAATGATTATGAGTGGTCTTAAATTAAAGTGAAGAAATGAAAACATCCATCTAACTTCAAGTACATGTAATTTGTAGCCGCCAATGTAGCCAGAATTTAAAATGACAAAGTCAGAGCTATTCTTGATCATAACTAAAGACAAACATGGACAAATATTTTTACTGCCACTTATTCACAAGTCTGCTTAGCTGGTGTATAAGTACATACACCGACTCAATTAGTGTAATTTATCACATCAAAGTTAGGAGTTCACAAATTAATTTGATAATAATGTGGACTATCCATAAATTTAATGTCTTAATATTTTTGGATATAAAAATATTGTCTCTTTTGTAGTCCTGAAATATTGGCCTGTTGATTCTCCCGAGCTCCTCCGAATGTTGTTTGGCTTGGTGGGAGAGAGGGAGTGGATCCTGATATTGGATCAGCTATGAGTGAATTAAATTTCTCACATCGACTATGAATGAGAATTATGTTGGATTTAAAAAAGAGTTATGGCGATGGGGATGTTAGAAGTAATTTATATTTAAGGGTATTTTAGTATTTTTTACTATGGTGTCTTTATGACCTAGTCTTTGTGTATAAATAAGAGTAGTAATATCATCATAGAAGTAAGTGCCTTTTATTCTTCTTGTAGCCGTCATTTTTCAAGTTCATTAAATACAATTCTCTTTTCATTCATTTATCATCTTTGTGCACCAACAATTGGTATCTAGAGCTCCGGTTCGAATCCACGGGAAACACGAGTGAAACGTGAGGCGTTGTGTGATTGATTTCGTTTCTTGAATTCGAGTTGAATCTTGAACGAAGTTGTAACAGAATCACATTTTCTGATTCTGCGGGATTGGGAAACACGAGTGTTAGTGAGATTTAAGTGAACGCACAAAGATTGAAGATGAACGGAAACAGTGGTATGAGTACCAAGCTTCCAGTGTTTGATGGCAAAAACTGGAATCGTTGGATGAAACAAATGATTGTTCTGTTCGGTGCTCAAGATGTCCTTGAGCTTGTTACCGATGGCTATGTTCCGGTTGCAGCAGATGCAACGGAGGAACAGAAGGAAGCGCAGAGAAAAGAAAGGAAGAGAGATCAGAAGGCTCTGTTCTTTATTCATCAATGTGTTGATGAGAACGTGTTTGAGAAAATTGCTGACTCTGAAACAGCAAAGGCTGCGTGGGACACACTGGTCAGGTGTTACGGTGGTGACGCATCAGTGAAGAAGGTGAAGCTTCAGTCCTTGAGAAAGCAATATGAGAATCTCAACATGAAGAACAATGAAAAGGTTTCTGAGTATATCTCCAGAATGATTGTTATCACTAATGAGATGAAAGCTTGTGGTGAAACACTTTCAGAACAAGTAATCATTGAGAAGGTATTAAGATCCCTTACCCCTCAGTTTGATTACATTGTGGTTGCTATTGAACATTCTAAGGATCTGGAAACCATGAGAATAGAAGAGTTGCAAAGCAGTCTAGAGGCGCATGAGTTGCGTCTGACTGAGAGAACTTCTGAGAGGGAAGTTGAGCAAGCTCTGAAGGCTTCTTTTGTCAAGAAGCAAAATAGACGTGGTGATAGATTCCAGAAGATGGAAACTTCAACCTCTGATGAGAAGAAATATCAGAGGGGAAAGGAGAAGTATGACCAGAAGAAGAATGTTCAGTGTTACTGTTGCAAGAACTTTGGTCACTATGCCAATGATTGCTTGTTAAACAAAGAAATGGAGTCAGAAGAAGCTAATATGGCCAGAAGTTCTGATGATGAACCTGTGCTATTAATGGCTTATGAATCTGATGATGATGTACCTGTGAAGTTGACGTTTTCTGACTCTGAAGAAGTTTCAGAAGATGATTATGAAATTGGAGTCAAACTCTATGACTCAGAGTCAGAAGATGAAGCTGACTCTGAAAGTCCTGAAGGTGAGTCAGAGTCTGAAGGAGAATCTGAAGGAGAGTCAGATTCTGAATCAGACTCTGAGGAAGAAGAAGACTCTGAAGATGAGTCAAATAGTGAATTTGATTCTGACGATAATCCAGATTTTGATGATGATCAAGAATTTGGTGGTGGTAGTCATACCTCTAGAAGGGAAAACTCTGAAGACATGGGGTCTAGAGGACAAGCTTCTGGAGATAATCATGACTTTCAAGGTGGACCTTCTGAAGGAGGAGCTTCTAAAGACTCTGGTGGTCAAGACTCTGGTAGCCAAGCTTTGTTAGGAAGAACTTCTGAAGGTAGAACCTCTGAAGGCGATTCAGGCTCTGAAGGCGATTCAGGTTCTGAAGGTGATTCAGGTTCTGACGGAGCTTCAGGCTCTGAAGGCGATTCAGGTTCTGAAGGTGATTCAGGTTCTGACGGAGCTTCTATAGGTCAAGGTTCTGACGGAGCTTCTGAGGTCAGAAGTTCTGAAGTTCAAGATCAGAGGCTGCAGAGAGTCAGACGTTCTGAAGTTCCAAGAAGGCTTGCAGAGTTTGACATGTTGCAAGATGCTGAAGTAGACTCAAAGGGAGAAGTCGTTCAGTGTGTCATGTTAGAAGACTCTGAACCCGTGAGTACGAAAGAGGCTCTGAAGCAGAAAGTGTGGTTGAAGACCACCAAAGAAGAACTTGAGACTCTGATAAGTCAAGTCCAGAATGAAGTGTTAGAAGCTGCTCACTGTAGTGCTCAAAAACAACTTGCTGATGCTCTGATGAAGGATGTCAAGGCTGAACACTTTATCCATTTGAGGGATGGAATTGGTGTTGCAGAAATTGAATTTGCTGAATATGAATTAAGGAATGGTTCTGGAAGTAATTCATATTCAGAAGCTGTTAGAAGAAAAAACTTCTGTGGCCATTACTCAGAAGCAGTGTTGCTCAGAAGTAGTAGAGCTTCTGAGGTTATTAGCCAGAAGCAGAAGAAGAAGCAAAAGTTGAAGCTGAAGCACAAGAAAAGGTCGAAGCAGAAAGAAAAGCAGAAGCAGAAGCTGAAGCTGAAGGAGAAACAGAAAGCCAGAAGCAAGCACAAGCTTCTGATGAGGATCCAAAAGTCCAAAAGTTTGTTTAACTTCTGGAGCGTTAGTTTGTGTGCAAATATAAATTAAGGGATGGTGTTAGAAGTAATTTATATTTAAGGGTATTTTAGTATTTTTTACTATGGTGTCTTTATGACATAGTCTTTGTGTATAAATAGGAGTAGTAATATCATCATAGAAGTAAGTGCCTTTTATTCTTCTTGTAGCCGTCATTTTTCAAGTTCATTAAATACAATTCTCTTTTCATTCATTTATCATCTTTGTGCACCAACAGGGGAGAGGGAAATTGGTTGGATGTCTAGATTGTTATCGTCAAATTTGGCGTCTATGGTGGAACGATTTAGTATCAATTGGTGTGGTGGCTGGGGTGGACCGACTAAACGGAATCTTCTTCAAAAAAATTGGTAACGGTGGTGACACTAGTTTTTGGCACGACACATGGTGGGGTCCATCCTCTAAAGGAAGTCTTCCCAAGATTTTTTCTCATCTCCAATCAAAAAGATCATAGTGTTTGGGAGGTTGGCCGGTGGATTCTTGGTCGGTGGGAATGAGATTTCAAGTGGAGGCGTAATCTTTTCGTGCGGGAGGAGGAGCGTCGGGATATGTTAGTTAATCTATTGACTCCTATTCAACTAGCAAACTCCAATGACGAGTGGAAATGTCATTATTCCCCCGGAGGTATGTTCTCGGTTAGCTCTCTTTACCGCTATTTGTCCGACATTATTATTCCTCCCATTTCTTTGAAGCCGGATCTTGTTAGTGATTTGGGTTTGGTATGGGAAAGTTTGGCGCCATCAAAAGTGATTGTCTTCTCTTGGCAACTTTTATTTTGTCGGCTTCCAACAAAGGTGAATCTTGCTATTCAGGGAGTTGTGGGTGATGGACCTGAGTCTCTTTGTAGCTTATGCCCGATGGGTTTGGAGGGTGAGGGCCACCTATTCGGTTCTTGTGTGTTTGCGGCGGCAATATAGGACAATTTTTTGCGATCGGGTTGTTGCCGGCTTTTTTGAATCCATTTTTTCTGTCTTTGGGTCAAATACCCCTTGTACTTAATCCCACAATGTGGGTATAGTACCATTTGTACTTTTTTCCCATTTTAATATATATATATATATATATATATATCACTTCTCGCCGTTAAAAAAAAAAGAAGAAGAGGTGATCCATGAATGTCTTAAGGTTTTTAGGTGGAGATGTTGCGTCTCTCTCTCTCTCTCTCTCTTGTGGTCCTAAAACATCAAACTTTTGTTTCTCGAAGTGCTCGCCTAGACTCCCCAACAAGAGATTTTAGGTTCTACTTCGACCTTGAGAATGCAAAGAAGAGTTTAATTACTCATTGTGATCCTACATAACTTGAAAAATTAACGTTTACAGTTGCGTTTAGGGATATCCACTTCATTTATAAATTTTTCCTGAATATTTTATTTATAGAGATATACATAATTATAGAAAATTTTAACTTCAAGTTTTATTTTTCACATCAGTTGAGCGATATAGCTATAGGAGTATGAATCCTCTCTACTGAAAAATTCACAGAAGGGATTGTAGAAAAATATACCCCTTACAATTTTTTTGTCGACTTGATCATCTTACCAAAAAAAAGAAAAAGAATGGTCCATATTTCATTTACGATAAATTTGACGGGAAGAGAATTTTTTCTCTCATGTCTAGATCTTGTTTTGCAGGGTGTGTTTAGTTGCAATGAGAAATTGATCAATGAATGTGAGAAGAGAAAAACATGTACTGTAAAAGATAAACTAGATTTGATAGATTGTTTCATACAAGATAACTAATGTTCATAAAAAAAATACACTACTATTATATTAAATTAAATATTTACTTCGTATGGTGGCTTGACTCCTCCTCTTGATATATATGTAAAGCTTAATGTTGATGGTAGTTATTTAGGTAATCACTGTAGATTTTACTATGGTGCATCATCTATAACAAAATTGGTGGATGGCTGTATGGTTTCTCGAGTTTTTGTGGCATAACCTTCAATCTTAAAGCTGAATTATTAGCCATTAATCCCAGTCTTAGTTTGGCTTGATCAAAAGGATACACTTAAATTACGTGTGAATCTGATTCCAAAATTGTTATCAGTCACATCGATTAAGGGTTTCGAATACCCGTCCTTATGCCCATGTGGTGAACCATATTTGAAATTACGAGAATTATGGTTGGTCTCTTCATTTTGAACATCTCTTGAGAGAAGACAATTTTTTTACTAATTGGCTTGCCAAGTATGGCTCTAGCACGAATCAATATTTAATGGTACAAGAATTTTGCCCTCTCGCTTATCAATTACTCTATTGAGTGATGTTATCGGTCTCTTGAGAACTAGGTCTCAATGTCCGTTTAATCCGTAAAATATAAATACTGGACAGAACAATACAAGATAAAACAACACATAACAAACATCTCAGGTATTAAACAAATTTTGTATTATACGATGTTTGGTGGACAAGATTATTTTGGTATTTTAAACAACTCGATCAAAAGACAAAAATTGTCGCGTGGTTTAATTGGCGAAAAAATTTCAATTTTTGTTTTATCTCTTATCTTTCAATTTGTCTAGTACCAGAAATATTTTTAAAATAAAACACACTGCAACCGAAATTATTCTATCCAATTCTTTATTTTGTAACTGATCAAACACATACTTTTACCAAAAGATAAATAAATTAAGCATATGCTCATAAAAAAAAATAAAAAAAATAAATTAAGCTTATGCTGTAATAAAAAAAGATTAAAATTTAAACAAAAAAAAAGTCCGTGGTTTAATTTTGGTTACGACGAAATCCTGAAATTGATCGGGACAGGATATAGCAGCAGCCAAAACCCTAGCCAATATCGCCACTGAAACTGAAACACTGTGTTCCTCTGTGTGTATTTGCAGAACACGAAGCGAAGCTCTTAATTTATATTAATCTGATTCTCAGCTCCACAGCTTCCTTCAGATCTCGCCATTTCTACAATGGCGGAATCACTGCAATCCCTAGTTTCCCTATCCGAATTGGTTTCTACTTCATCCACTAACCAACGACTTCGAATATTCCAACGTGAAGTCCCTGCGTTTCTCAATTCATCTACTTCAGGTCAATACTTAACCGATCACACTAACACACTACACTGTTATGTTAACTAACATTTCACTTCATTTTGTTTTTCATTTCGTTTTAGTTCTCAGATTGCGATTTATTACTCTATTTGATTGTTAATTAGAAAAAAATTGCACTGTCTAATGCATCTATGCTTTGGTCACTTCATTTAGTGTTTCATTTTCGATTTAGCTATGTAATTGTGATTAATTACTCTATTTGATTGTTAATTAGAAAAAAATGCACTGTTTGAATTTATCTATGTTTTGGTCACTTCATTTACTGTTTCGTTGTTGATTTAGCTATTAGAATGTGATTAATTACTCCATTTTATTGTTAATAATTAGAAAAAATGAACTGTCTAATGCATCTATGTTTTGGTTACTTCATTCAGTGTTTCATTTTTGATTTAGCTATCAGATTGCGACTTATGATGAGTATGACTCAATTTGATTGTTAATTAGAAAAAATGCACTATCTGAATGCATTTCTGTTTTTCATTTTTGTAGATGATATGTCTACAGAGCTTGCTTCGTTATTGACTGATGTAATATTTAGAACGGTTGCGATTTATGATGATCGTAGATCGAGAAAAGCAGTTGATGATGTGATTGTTAAGGCTTTAAGTGGAACGGTTTTCATGAAGACCTTTGCAGCAGCACTTGTTCAGAGCATGGAAAAGCAGTTGAAATTTCAATCTTACGTTGGCTGCTACAGACTTCTCAGTTGGTCGTGTTTACTTTTGAGCAAAAGCAGATTTTCCACTGTTTCGAAGAATGCTTTGTGTAGAGTAGCTGCAGGGCAAGCTTCTTTGCTTAATATTGTTTGGAGTAGATCTTTTCGTGAAAGAAGGGCTTGCAAAAAAAAGATTTTCCATTTGTTTTCGAAGGTTTAGTTTAACTGTAATTGTTTTTAATTCAATAGAATGTTAATGTCGTGTTACTCATTTAGTTTTATATATTAAAGAATTTATTGTAATTTAGATATATATGCTTGTTTTGCTTTCAGTCACCGGATATTTATAAAGTCTATGTACAAGAAGTGAAAACTGGCCTAATTCCTTATAAGGATGGTCCAGAATTATTGTTGTTGTTGTTGGAGTTCTCAACTAGGTCACCCTCTTTATTCGGAGAGTTCAAGGTGAGTTAGTTGTATTCTTAAATTTTATGTATTTTTGTTTACATGGGAGTGATTTCCATCTTCTAGGTTCTAATACAATTCTCTGCACTTCACAGCCAGCATTTCTTGATATTTATGTTAATGCAATATTGAATGCAAAAGAAAAGCCAGGAAAGAGTCTCATTGAAGCATTTCATCCACTGTATTTGCAAATGTCACATGAAGATTTTGGAATTATTGTTTTGCCGGCTGCTGTTAAAATGCTTAAGCGCAACCCGGAGATTGTGTTGGAGTCTGTTGGAATTCTTTTGAAGTCGGTCAACCTTGATTTGAGCAAGTATGCTGCGGAAATTCTTTCAGTAGTACTAGTACAGGCTCGTCATGCCGATGAAGGGAGAAGGGATGTGGCATTAGATATAGTCAGAAGTCTGAGCCAAAAATCCAGCAATCCAGATGCGTTTGACACAATGTTCAATGTTATCAAATCTGTTATTAAAGGTATGAATTCTCCTATGCTTGTGTTTTTAACTTGTTAATGATGTTATCTTGGTTCTTGATCGACTGTGTTGATGGTGCCGTTCAATATATTGTGATATGTGTTTCATTCTAAATAGGTTCAGAAGGAAGGTTGGCTTTTCCATACCAGAGAGTTGGAATGGTTAATGCGATGCAAGAATTATCTAATGCACCTGATGGGAAATACCTCATCAGTCTGTCTCAAACAATATGCAATTTTCTTTTATCATTCTACAAGGATGATGGTAAGCACCGTCACACACTAATATTCCTCTTAATTGTTTATTTTTTTTTTTGCCTTTTTAACTCAAAGGACAATGGGACACAGTTGAAACTATGAACATTACTCTATGAACATGTTCAAATAGATTTGCAAAAGCCACCAACTTCCACACAATCTTGACATAAAAAAGCCTTTAAAATATATCATAAGAAACATGAGAAATTTTTCTTAGGTGACAAGACCACATTCAATATTTACCAGGTGACCCAAACAAATATTCACATGGGTCATGGCAATGCAAAGTTGAATGCTATCTTTTTAGATCTTTACATATCACACAAAGTTAGCAGAAAGAGTTGTTTAAGGTCTGGGATGACGTGTCATATTATTTGCAATGCTGTTAAATTCCTCTATCCAAACGGAAGACTTGACCCTAGAAGGATTATCGATTTGGTATTTGTCATTGTTCTTAATGCAAATCAATGGACAATTGTGGCTGGCAGTATGACCACATCATTGGTCAAAGTATATTCTTTTTGGTCAGCTCTCCCTCTATATTTACTTGTGGTTGGTATTTAAGGCATCTTTAAGATATACCTTCAGAAAAATGATATTTTCTGTTTTTTGTTGTGTTCTTTTTATCAAAAGCTTATTTGATTATCTTCAATCTTTGAAATTTCTAGATGTGTTTTTTAATTGCGAACAACTTTATATTTGAAATAAATCCCAAACAAACATGTCCTCGTATGCTCCTGGTTCATGTTCCACTCTGGATTGGCAGGAAATGAGGAGGTTAAAATTGCGACTTTGTCAGCTATAGCTTCTTGGGCGGTTAAATCTACAAATATTATTCAAGAGAGCTTAGTTTCCTTTTTCGCTTCTGGTCTCAAAGAGAAGGAAACTCTAAGAAGGGGTTTTCTGCGTAGTCTACATGCTATATGCAAAAATGCAGATGCTGTCTTAAAGGTGACTTGTCAGCTGTTAATTAACTATCCTTTGCTGTCAATTTATTGCATATATACTATGGAGACTTCATCCCCTTACATTCCAGCTAAATACTTTCAGATGTCACCATTGCTCGGTCCTCTCGTTCAACTTGTAAAAACTGGTTTTACCAAAGCAGTACAACGTTTAGATGGCATATATGCATTGTTATTAGTTGGGAAGATAGCGGCTGTTGATATTAAAGCTGGTAAGTATTGGTGCATTCAATGTACTTGAACTTAGAGCTATAGCTTTTTCATTTGCCAAGATTTTTCATTTGTTCATTTTTGTTTCATTTCCTAGATGAAATATTGGTAAAGGAAAAAATGTGGTCTACCATATCACAAAATGAACCTTCACTCGTGCCCATTTCCATGGTAATCACTCTACCAATTTTTGTATTACCATTACCTAGGCTATATTCTACATGTCTAAAAATGTGCTATACAGGCATCAAAGCTAGCAGTTGAAGATAATATTGCATGCATTGATCTTCTTGAAGTGCTTCTTCTCGAACATTTACAGCGGTAAAATTGCATATACAGTGCCAAATGATCAGACCATAATTTGTCTTATGAGTTGTATGTTTGATTATGTTTTGTTCTGTGACTTTGTTCTTGCAGTACATTATCCAACTTCTCAGTCAGATCGCTGTTACAGGTAAAACTATTTGCATTTAATCAGATCCTGTATTGGCTGGCGTTTATATTGACTCAGTTATCGTCAACTTCATGCAGTTAATGATTTTCTTTATATGCCATCCGAGGTGGGACATTCGAAGAATAGCTTATAATGTTGTTAAGAGGATTATTACTTCTGTCCCACAATTATCTGAAGATCTTTTCTCTGAATTTTCAAAGTATCTTTATTTGATTGAGGAGAAACTTTCAGCTTTAAGAATAAGGTAAATAGCTTGTTGTACACAAACCTTTATATTTACCATTTGAACTTGTTGAAGATCTAGGATTTTAGATAAGAAGATAGGGAAGAGAATGAATACTGACATTATGATTATGGTTTGAGATGATAAATTGACGATAGAAAAGATTGACCCTTATTTATATTAATACTGTGAGATAAGCATTTCTAATTAGCTATATGTTGTAATTAGCCAACTGTGTAACAGCTGCAATTAGGTACATGTAAAAATAGAGTGCCACATCAGCTTAACTGTCTCAGAATTAGTTAGATCTGAGTGCAGGTTAAGCCGTTCAGACGTTAAGCTAATGCTGGGTGTAAGATAATACACCCAAATCTCCGGAATATGTAATAACAGATCAGAAATTGTAGCATACAATTCCAATATATGAAAAATATGAAATTGTATGTCTCTACTTCCCTCTCCTTTAAGATGTACTACTTTTAATTCTTCGAAACAGGTAAATATATACATATATATATATAAATTAATGCCAAGAGATAATTCAAAATACTCAAAAATATGAACCGACATTTAAGAGATAATCTAAGATAAAATCAGTGTAAGCCATTTTTCACATTATCTAACTCTCTCCCCGAAGATAAAACCCACAAAGCTTTAATCTTAATAGAAATATTTCCTTCAGGGAAAAAAAATAAAACAAGGAGATTATATATCGGCGAGGCTAGGCTGCTTTCTCCAGAACTACAGCAGGGCTAGGATGATTATTTTGGAGTGCTGTGGGACTAGGATGGTTGTTTTGGGGTGATGTGGGACTAGGGTGATTCTCTAGGACTGTGGTGAGCCAAATGTTTTTGTCACGTTGATAGGATGATTATTTGGGAGACTGGGACGGCCACATGATCTGGCTGATTTCTTCATGATTATAGCAGGACCAAGCTACACCTTTGATAGCAGTAGGGTCAAATGAATGCAAATGCTGATTTATAATATACTATGATGTTAATCTTTGCCTCTTCGGCTTTGCTTGTAGAAGAACCCTTGTTTTACTTAGTTAGAACAACAGGTTTCCCACAGATAGGAAACCCTTATTTTCACAAATATAGGACAGGATGCTTGTGCCTGTCTTGCAAATCTTATTCCACGGGAAGCCAACCATCTGTTTTGAAATAAATTTTCTGTGATTTACTGTAGTTTCTTATGTCTTATTATCAATGATTCTAAAAGTCTCTCTTGCCATTGCAGCGACACTAAAAGCATTAGTCTATATTTGCTGTTTTGTTTTTTGAGCTCTCATGTTTGAATACGCAGTGACACTGATATTTCTTTGGACCCTCAAGTTCCATTCATTCCATCCGTTGAGATTTTGGTAAAGGCTCTACTGATGATGTCATCTGCCGCTATGAAAGTTGCTCCAGATTCATTTGTCAGAATAATACTTTGCTCACATCACCCATGTGTAGTTGGTAGTGCAAAAAGAGTCGCAGTGTGGAAGGTACTACTTATGTGTTGTCTTATTCTGCTACATGATACTCTTTACTTATTTTTTTATTTCATTTTCTATTTGATTTATGATCAACACATTATCTAGGAGTTCATCTGAATAGAAAGAAGACTGGTACCTTGTCGATGTAATCTTATTATAGCCTAATTAAATAGGCATGGGTTGCAGTAGTGTTTAAATATGTGTTGTTGATTATATCTACTTTGGCAGGATCTGTTTGCATTATAATGTAGATAGTTGTATGCATATTGGTTTTAGTCTGTTTTTGTACTTCTTTATTTTATTCTTTTCCGTTTTATCTTTAATACATCATTTTGCCATAGTTTTCCATATCAAGTGAGAGCAATGCTTATTGTGAGAGACGAGAGGAATAAATAACGACCTTTTGATCAAAATAGACAGACCAGATTTAAGAGGTTCACATAAAATTGCACGTGCCTTTGTTTTGGTGTACGTTCCTCTTCCTGATTCTTTACCTCTTTTCTTATTCTCTCTCGCAAAGCAAATGGTTTTGGTTATCTCAATTATAGACCCCTTGTTTCTTACTTTCTTGAACTCCAGATTGAGCAGGCATGAGTTTTTGAATCCTCAAAGACTTGAAAACCCATTTATAGTTGGTTATTTCAATTAAAGACCCGTTTTTTCTTCAACTCCATATCGGGCAGCAATTGCTTTTTTAATCAAGTTGAAACCCATTTGTAGTTTTGTTTTATCTCAATTAAAGACTCCTTGTTTCTTTAACCGTAGGTAGGTTACAATTTTTTTGCTTAAATTTTATATGTAGTTAGTGAACAATTCTTATTTGTAAAACAAAGAAAAAAATAAAGAAAATAGTAAATACATAAATGAGTTTGTTTGCTCTTGCAAAGACTTATCTTCGATAATTTTAGACCAACAAGAAAAGACGTGTTCATTTTTTTTACCCAGGAAAGACATATTAATGAAAATAAAAATTCTGCTAGAGGCACAAAAAGAACAATATCCTCTTTGGTAATATCCCCTGAATACGCTATATGTTTTTCCTTTCTTTCTCTCTAGGTTGAGTGGTATAGGCGTGTAGCAGTATTAAGCAGTTCATAATTAAACCTTTTAATTAGGTCCATTTATTTTGATCTATGGGTTGTTATTTATTCTCCCTATCTCACAATATGACGCCCCTCTCACTTGATATGCCCCCTATATATAATATAATATTTTGGAACTCGCATACCATACTCTTCTAATCAAAATTTTAGTAATATTTAACCATTGTAATGATATAGATTGAAATTTTACATGTCTGGAGCACACGTTTTTTGGTCCAAAAAGAAAGCATATCAATATACAGATCAAAGAAAGTCATATTACAGAGGAAGACAGGGTATGTCCATATTTTGGAAGCCAATTAAACCCAGGACCTTCGCAGACAGTACATCCCAATTAATAATTTAGCCCCTTCACTACCAAAGCCTTTTAAGTCTTGTGAAAGGAATTTGTGTTTTTATGGGAGGAAACATATTTCATTTAAATTAATATACTAAAGACAGTAAATATTTTACTCCAGGTGGAGGTAATTATAGGGAAGTTTAAAAGTAAACAAGCAGCTGCTTCATAGTTAAAGCCGTCAAAATCACCATAGGAGAGAGGACTAAGTATGTCTGTACTCTTTAGCCAATACATAAATTAACATACTTGCTTAATCTTATTTTTTAATAAAATATAAATATTTCAACATCTTAAATTTTGGGTAACTCAACCTTACAAAAATGGATTGTAAGGTGAGGATTGCTCCCACTTATAAACATATCTTCAGGCCATCTCTCGTTCAATGTGAGACTCTTAACACACCCCTCACGCCTAGCACTATGGGGCTTGTTGCGTGGATATAAATGTTGGGTTACCCCACAGCGGAAACCTGATAGTAGGTGGCCCACCCAACTGATCTTGGAGAGGCTTTGATACCATCTTATAATTTTGGTTGGGCCTACTTCAACTTTACAAAACTGACTTGTAAGGTGAGGATTGCCCCCACTTATAAAATATCTACAGGCCATCTCTCATTCAATGTGAGACTCTTAACACAACAAAATATTTTTATAATTTTTTCTTTGATGTGTGTTTGAATGAGTAAACCACTTCAGTATTTGTTATGAGATTTAGATTTTGATCATTGTTTTTACCATTTGGAAGTGTAAATTGCATGTCTAATAATATACATACATGGTGATTAGATCTTTAGTCACTGTCTTTATGTGTTATAACTTAGTTTTTTTGTTGTTGGTTGTTTGACTTGTTTCATTCTTTTTCCAGAGGCTCTCTAAGTGTCTGCAAGCACATGGCTTTGATGTAATTGATATTGTTTCTGCTAATGTCGTAAACATTGTACAGGTAATGAACTTCAAATCTCTGGTGGATTTGTTCATGTTGGTAGAGTAGCTGATGTTTGATTTGAATCTTATGAAGGGATTAATATATTAAATATCTAAATTTTCTTTTCCCTTATATTATGGCAAAATATAGTCACCTGTTACTGTTGGTTGCAAACTTGCACCAGTACTGCTGCTCATATGATTATTTTTGGTTCTTTTGATTGAATCTAATATTTAATTGCATCATTCAAAGTTTCTACCTATTGTTTGGGGATGGTACAATGGCAGCACAATAGAATTGGCTATATACTCTATTGTCTAATTATGTGCATTTGATAAAGTGACATTCTAACTTATGGGTACTTCATTTTTCTATTTTTTCCGTCTATTTATTTGTCTTGCTTTGTAAATTGTCTACTTCTGTCCTATTAGTTTGACCGCAATTTCATGTACAAACCGTATCTCTTTGAGAAAGGTTAATTTTATATGCTAACTGGTCAGATGGTATGTTGTATTGCAGGTCTTACTGGGACCAATGGGTTTGAGGAGTGCTAATCCACTAGAACAAGAAGCAGCAATATCATCACTGTCCAACTTGATGTCTATAATCCCTGGAGATACATATACAGAGTTTGAGAAGGTTGACATATTATTCTACATTTATAGTTTGTTAATTGTTCATTTGGAGATATACTTCTAAGCTTGTGATTGATCTGTCAATATGAATTCTTATCGCTGACTGCTATACCACATATTCCTGATGCCAGCATTTGCTGGATCTTCCTGAGCGGTTTTCTCATGATGCACTTTCAGAGAATGACATCCAGGTAATTCACATGATTCCTTTAGCACAGTCAACTGGCATTATCAGTGATGTTTTTCCACAGCTCGACTTAGGCTTTGGGCCTAAGTTAACTCTCAAATCCGACTTGTAAGATGATGATTACCTATGCTTTATAACTCTATTCAGGCCTTATCTGTAGCCAATGTAAGACATAGATTTTTCTCTGTACCCGTCATGCCGAAATACTATAGGACTTGATGTGTGGATAATACCAGTGGCCTTTCAATGGATTTAAATAGACTTTAAAACCATCTTAGGTTTTTGGGTAGCTAAATCCCACAAAAAACCAGCTTGCAAGGTGAGTTATATAGCTTAGCTTTATAAGCTCTATTTAGGCCTTTTTTTTTGGGTTTACAATGGAGCCAATGTGGATCGAACCTAAGATCTCATGCATACTACCCAAATCCCTCACCACTAGACTAAACTCTATTTAGGCCTGTCTCTAGATAATGTGGAACTTGAGTTTTTCGAATACTTGTTATTATGACTTTCAATTTCATTTACTCTGTAAATAATTAATATATTTGTGTAGACCTGACAACGGCCATATCAATATTAGTTTGCTTTTTTTTAGTAAAATAAATATAGAAAAAGTAAATGCGGAGTTTATTTATTCTTTGTAATTCAATTTCTGAAATGAACCCGGGAGAAAGTTTTCTCAATATACAGGGTAGTTGTCTTGTCTCTTATTAGTATGTTTTAACAAACTCCCACCAACAATAATAATTATCTGATTCTGTTTATGTTGACTATACAATAGGATTAACAATACCAATTTGCTTTTTTTGGTCACTTGGTTTCAGATCTTTCATACGCCTGAAGGAATGCTTTCCACTGAGCAAGGTGTTTATATTGCTGAATCTGTTGCTTTTACGAACACAAAACAAGCAAAGGGCCGTTTTCGGATGTACAATGATGAAGATGGCTTGGTACATCTAGTTTTTTTCTTCTGTTTTCTTTGCTCCATTCCCAGTGAGTTTTGTTTAGTTATGTTCTGTTCCTTTAAACAGGATCATGCCCAATCTAACCATTCAATGAAGAGAGATCAACCTAGTCGAGAAGCTGCTGGTACAGGGAAAAAGGATACTGGGAAGGCAACAAAGAAGGCTGGCAAGTGTTCCACTTCTATCGGCCTGAAGTTTGTATTTTTTTGAATTTGAAGTTTGCATAGCATGGTTTTGATTGACAACTTGTGATTCATTTAGACAAAGGGAAGACAGCAAAGGAAGAGGCAAGAGAATTGCTACTTAAGGAGGAAGCTTCAATACGTGATAGAGTCCGTGAAATACAGAAAAATCTGTCTTTGATGCTAAGAACTCTTGGAAATATGGCCATTGCTAACTCAATTTTTGCACATAGTAGACTGCCTTCAATGGTACTGGAATGCTTCCTACTAATATACTTGATGCCACTTGAACTAACTACTAACCCAATTTTTTGTTAAATTTGTAGTGTATTTATTGAAGCATTTTTTTTTCCCTACTGTTTATTCCTTTTTTATACAGGTGTAATAATATATTTGTGCAATTCTGGTTTAAATATTTGTCAGGTCAAATTTGTTGAACCTTTACTGCGATCACCTATTGTAAGTGACGAGGCTTTTGAAACCCTGGTGATGTTATCAAGATGCACGGCTCCTCCTCTATGTGATTGGGCCCTTGACATTTCCACTGCCATACGTCTAGTTGTGACTGATGAAGTTCATCTTCTGTTGGATCTTGCTCCATCAGTTGCTGAAGAGGAAGTCAACCAAAGGCCATCCCATGGCCTTTTTGAGCGAATTATAGATGGCTTATCCACTTCTTGTAAATCAGGAGCACTCCCTGTTGATTCTTTTTCTTTTGTATTCCCTGTAAGCAATCGTACTTTCAAACACAATTTAATCAATTTAGCAAGGCTTCTATGTTTCTAATTCAATTTCTGGATAGATAATGGAGAGAATTCTCCTGTGCTCAAAGAAAACAAAATTTCATGATGACGTGCTTCGCTTAATTTACTTACACATGGATGCTCATCTACCTCTTCCTAGGGTTCGAATGCTATCGGTAATTTTTCTTGTATTTCATGCTTTATTTAGTCATCTGTTTTGTTTTACCTATTGCTTTCCATCTTATTAAAACTATTTTGTGTAGGTTCTTTACCATGTCCTTGGTGTTGTTCCAGCTTATCAAGCATCAATAGGACCTGCTCTAAATGAGCTGAGTCTTGGTTTCCAGCCTCACGAAGTTGCTTCTGTACGCATGCTTTTCTCAATTTGCATTGCTCTCTCTTTGTCTGAGTTATGTTTCTCTATAACAATCCTTACAGTAGTTCTCAATTTGCGATTTTAAAGGCACTTTATGGGGTTTATGCAAAAGATGTTCATGTGAGAATGGCATGCTTGAATGCCGTCAAGTGTATCCCCGCTGTTTCCAGCCGTTCTCTACCCCAGAATACTGAGGTTGCAACAAGTATATGGATAGCATTACATGATCCTGAGAAGGTTTGTCCCCTTTTACAGATTTTCCAGCTTTCGCTCTGTCTTAGTTTTGTTATCGCATTTTAGGGAAGCTCAACGGTCATTTTGAATCATGTTGAAAGTTACATATAGAATCAAAGTTTATGGATTCATTGTGTATTGAACTAACTGGAGCCTTAAATTGTTGGATGGCTTTATTAGTGGCTTTATTAGCGACTTTATTAGTTACGGATTCATTTTGAGTAGAAATTTTTTATTAATTAAGGTTTTATTGGCTTTCTTATTCATTGTTCAAAAACTTAAATTAGTAATTACTGATAATTTAAAACAAAGTAGTACTTAGATCCTTAATTTGTTTTTCCTGGTAAAATTAACTTACAAAATTCATTGAATAATGATTTGTGAGAAACTAAAAATAAGCCAATACTCTTGAATAATAACAAATTAAGTTATGGTATTATTATTGCTCTAGTTATGATTTCTTTTCATAATGGTTTCGGGAGGTCCTCATTCACTTTGTATCTCTACAGAAGCTCTTATTTATTGCATTTGGAAAGTTCGGATTTCTACTTCTGTATTTTTTTCCTACAATTCCTTTAACTCCAACTATATTATGACGACTAATTTACCATGTTCAACATTTCAGTCAGTTGCTGAAGTGGCAGAAGACATATGGGATCATTATGGGTTTGACTTTGGAACAGATTTTTCGGGAATTTTCAAAGCACTTTCTCATGTTAACTACAATGTCCGCTTGGCCGCTGCTGAAGCTTTAGCTGCTGCATTGGATGAACACCCAGATATTATACAAGTATGCTTGCTTATAACTTTCAACACGTCGTTGGGCATTTTATCTCATATCTACTAATATTTTTCAGGAGTCCCTTTCCACTTTATTTTCACTGTATATTCGTGACATGGGAAATGGAGATGACCATGTTGATGCTGGTTGGCTGGGTAGGCAAGGTGTAGCATTAGCACTACATTCTGCTGCTGATGTGTTGCGAACAAAAGACCTACCCGTTGTAATGACATTTCTAATATCAAGAGCACTGGTAATTTATACTGGCTTTTTTGAGAAATTTCATTACATTTTTCCAACTGAAATATACTTTCATGCTGAATTGTTCACATTTGTGGTTTGTTGAAGTTATATTGTTAGTCTTTAAGTATAGTGGGAGAAATAGGATTACTCATGATAGTAAAATTATGTTAATATAAATGTGAATGACACGTTTGATGTTATTGTAGAGATAAAGCTCTATTTCTTATTTATACTGATACTATATAAAGATGGTTTTACAAACCGAAATATTAGAAGATAGTCTTCCTTACTCTAAATTAATTAGGATACAGCCATGATTTTAAAAGAAAACTTCAATATGTTCAAACAGAATCAACACCTTGATTAGGATAAACATTTTGTATGAATCAAAAATGACTTTTTTAATTGAGATATTTTGTATGAATCAAAAATATTTTATATAGCTAATTGAATCCATTTTCTGTACATTGTGTATGAGCTTATGTCATTGTATAGCAATATTTTTGGATCAAGCTTTTCAATTTTTGCTTTAATATATTCAAATGGAGTCAATGCCTTGCTGAATCTTGCCTTGCCTGATGTCTGTTGAAGAAATCTGTAAAGGAAGTATAGTACCATAATAATAGAATCAGCCTAAATTTAAAACTAAATGTTGAGGATCTATGATCTTCACAGTTATGCATTGTTGATAGTAGTGTTTGTATCAATTCTGCTAGTGAACTTTTATCATGTTCTGTAGGATAATTTTTGTTAAGCCAAACTTTATTTAACATTAAATGGAAAATAACTTTTGACTATGGGGTTGATTTGATTTGCAGGCTGATCTAAATGCTGATGTTAGAGACAGAATGATTAATGCTGGTATTTTGATCATTGATAAAAATGGAAAAGACAATGTCTCATTGTTATTTCCCATATTTGAGAATTACTTGAACAAAACGGTGAGTTACATGTCATATTGGAGATACATATGTGAATACTCCTCGTGTGATTTTTCTTTGTCTGTAACCAGACAATTCGTATATAGGAATTATAGGTGATCATTTGTTAATAGATTCTCCCAAATTTCTTAGGCACCAGATGAAGAACAGTATGACTTAGTTCGCGAGGGTGTGGTTATCTTCACTGGAGCTCTGGCAAAACACTTGGCCAAGGTTATTACTAAAGTCCCATTTTTATGGATTGTTTTTGGTTTTAGTAGCAAGTTGAATTTGAACTTTTTGATAATATTTATACTCCTGTTTGAGCAGGATGACCCCAAGGTTCATGCTGTTGTTGACAAATTGTTGGATGTTTTAAACACTCCTTCAGAATCTGTTCAACGGGCCGTCGCTGCCTGTCTATCACCATTGATGCAGTCAAAACAGGTATGCAAGATCAGTCTTATTGTTATCATTCAATGCATTTAGTTCTGTTTCCCCGGAAGATTATTAAGTGGATCTTGACAGGAGTTCCTCTATTTTGGCATTATATAAAAATGGGGTATAAAAATCCTTGTGCATAAACGTTGGTTACTATCAATAAGAAAAGTAAAACAGTATTGTAGGTTACTATCACTATTACTATGGTGCTAAACATTTAATATTGATATTTGATGGTACCCTACACTACTGTTTTACCCCATTTTGGTTGATTAAGTGGATCATATGTTATACTGACACCAGCAATAGGTTCAATGTGAATAAGTCATGATGTGTGGCCTTTTGATACATTTACATACTTATGCAGTAGTAGTTTACTGAAAATTCTACATGAACCAGTTGGCAAATTCTTGCAGTATCCATGTCTTTGTTTGATAGCAATTCCATTTTGTAAAGAGTTCAGATTCGCTAGTTATTCTGTGCACGACTTTATTAACATAATTACATACCTAGCTGTTTTATCAAATGATTAAAAAATTTGCCATACATTTTCTGGATGTTTACTGAATTGAATGTTATGTTATTTTATTTGATACCTTCCATCATTAGGATGAAGCAGCAGCTCTTGTTACTCGATTGCTGGATCAGATGATGAAAAGTGAAAAATATGGAGAACGCCGTGGGGCTGCTTTTGGACTTGCAGGAGTGGTTAAGGGATTTGGCATTTCTTGCTTGAAAAAGTATAAGATTGTGATTATTCTTCAAGAGTGTCTTGCTGAAAGGTTGAAGTGTTTTTTATTATACATTTTTCTGTACTTTTAAAAGATTGTATGGATTTTCAAGAAAAAATGTAGTTCATTTTCTTTTTAACAGTCCCATTTGCTATTGATGTATAAGAAAAGGAAATATACCTGCCTTAGATTCTGTTATTTACAAACTACAGGAACTCTGCAAAATCTCGTGAAGGAGCCTTACTTGGATTTGAGTGCCTTTGTGAAACGCTAGGAAAACTGTTTGAACCGTATGTTGACAAGTTTTTTACGCATTAGTTATTGCTTCTTTATGTAGTTTTTTTATGGTTTTATATTCTTCTCACCATGATTGTTTCAGGTATGTGATCCAGATGTTACCGTTGCTTTTGGTCTCCTTCTCTGATCAAGTAGCTGCAGTTCGGGATGCAGCTGAATGTGCGGCCCGTGCAATGATGTCTCAACTTAGCGCCCAAGGAGTGAAGCTTGTCCTTCCATCTCTTTTGAAGGTGATTGACATTGCTTATAATTATGAATGACAACATCTTTGTGTGCAGATCCAGGTTCACAAAATATGATACATTTACACTACAGTGTATATTACTGATACACATTTTTTATGTAATAATATATATATTCTCTAAATTAAGAAAACACTTTAAATTAATAATTTGTTGATTAAGCAATACCTCCCAAAATTTATAAGATTTCATCTTCCCGACAGTTATAAAGGTTTTACTCTATGATGTGTGTGACATATACTGTGCTTCTATTGCAAAGAACTATTCAATAGTTAATATATTTGCTCAGGGTCTTGAAGATAAAGCTTGGAGGACAAAACAAAGTAGTGTGCAATTACTTGGCGCTATGGCTTACTGTGCTCCTCAACAGCTGTCTCAGTGCCTCCCTAAAATTGTACCAAAATTGACTGAGGTATTAGATTAAACAATCACATTATGACAAGTATGTTTCTTGTAATTTATTGGTTTCATTGCCTAAATCTATCTCTTTATTTGAAGGTTTTGACTGATTCCCATCCTAAAGTCCAGTCAGCTGGGCAAACGGCCCTTCAACAGGTTAGCCTTGGTATTACTTGCTGCTTACATTATTGGTGTGTTTTACTTACATTTTTATATTTTCCTCTTTTAGGTTGGAAGTGTGATAAAGAATCCAGAAATATCAGCTCTAGTCCCTACACTACTTAAGGGACTTAGTGATCCTAATGAGCATACAAAATATTCCCTTGATATTCTTCTCCAAGTAGGGTTTATGGCATGTACTTTGGTGGTTTAAGTCTTATATTGTGTTGCCTTTAATCTGATCCATTTATTGCAGACAACCTTTGTAAATTCGATTGATGCCCCATCACTTGCATTGTTGGTACCAATAGTACACAGAGGATTGAGGGTTCGGAGTGCTGACACTAAGAAGAGAGCATCACAAATAGTAGGAAACATGTGTTCCTTGGTTACAGAACCTAAGGATATGATTCCGTATATAGGATTATTGCTCCCTGAAGTCAAAAAGGTACTTTCTCATGTTAGATTTTACAATAGCTGTATTGGCATTGACCCTTTGTTCATTTCATGTTTATATCATGAGACCAGGTTCTTGTGGATCCTATCCCAGAAGTTCGGTCAGTTGCTGCTAGAGCCATTGGATCCCTTATAGGAGGAATGGGTGAAGAAAATTTCCCTGATCTTGTCCCATGGTTGTTTGAAACTCTAAAGTCTGATAATAGTAATGTTGAACGCTCTGGAGCGGCTCAAGGCCTGAGTGAGGTCAGTCCCCTCACACCGTGTTTGGTTATATTTTTTAAGCAACTTGGAAATTTATACAGATACCCTTGGCTTCTATCATGAACCAATTCTTCCAAAGGCTTAAGCTGTTAAATAAAAATACTTGAATTGTTTTATATTACATTTCTAACTCGATTGTTCACCTAAGAACCCCTTTTGACTGAAAATTGGACAATGCACAAGGAGCCTCCTCGTGCTAATATTTTACATTTAGTTGACGTGGGTCTTTGAGGCCATGTTCAAATTGGTGGAAAAGGATGGAATGATGCTAGGTTCAATTTTTTGGATTATTTAAAATTGCTCATGCTAATATTTAACGTTTTTTTCTTTACCTCTACTTGGATGATATGGGTTGGAACCAATCTTTTCCCCATTCATTCATAAAACTATCAAAACAATAGATTGGAAGCCTCATCATCATATATCCAAACATAGCTTCATATGTACTATCTGTTATACATATGGTGGTGGAGGTCTTACTATTAAATACTAACACCTAAAACTATATGTACTTTGATTAATGAAAATTGAAAAGAAATTGTGAAGTTGTAATCTGAGTTAAATACTTGAGTAGAACCCGACTTGACTATTTATCACATATTAGTTGTGATCAGAATTTAATATAGTATCACTCTTTTTGGATGTATTTACCTTGTTTAATTTAACCTATTTGTTGTACTCCTCCATCACTTGAACAAACTTCAGGTCTTAGCTGCACTTGGTGTTGCATTCTTTGAGCATGTATTTCCAGACATTATTCGAAATTGCTCCCATCAAAAAGCATCTGTTCGAGATGGATACTTGACACTGTTTAAGGTGAAACAATTGAAGTGGATTTTTATTCTTATTTATAATTTTTGAAGATTATTTTTTAGAGAAGATTGTTTAATCAATTTTCCAAATATTTTAGTATCTGCCACGGTCATTAGGAGTCCAGTTCCAAAACTATCTTCCCCAGGTGCTGCCTGCAATCTTAGATGGTATGATACTTCTCTTTTTTGGGCATGGTAATGTGCTTTTAATTCTGTTCATGGTCTGTTATCTCTAAATTTACCAAATTCCTTTTTAGGTCTTGCTGATGAGAACGAATCAGTCCGTGATGCTGCTCTAGGGGCTGGCCATGTCTTGGTCGAACATTATGCAACAACGTATGTTCTATCTTTGTTTATATGCCATCACATTGTCTCTGCTTCTTATTGCGCTTGATTTTAGCAAAATGTGCATGTGTGAAGTTAAATGCAAATGAACTATTGAATTATTCATATTAGAGCTATTGCTCTCTTCTCTATTTCTTGGTTCACATTCATGATGAATACTGCAGGTTAGGATGCCCTGCTATTAATTTTTTTCTTTTACATTTTCACAGGTCTCTACCTCTTCTCCTTCCAGCTGTTGAGGATGGCATATTTAATGATAGTTGGCGTATTCGACAGAGCTCTGTGGAGCTATTGGGGGACCTATTATTCAAAGTATGTAGTGGTCTTATTAGAGCAATTAAATCACCGAACTTGATTTGATTTTGATTTGATTCATGAGCCATTTATTCCTTTCAGGTTGCTGGAACTTCTGGTAAAGCTTTACTTGAGGGGGGAAGTGATGATGAAGGTTCTAGTACTGAGGCTCATGGACGTGCCATCATTGAGATTCTGGGACGTGAGAAACGTAACGAAGTACTTGCTGCACTGTATATGGTTCGAGCAGATGTTAGTTTGTCAGTACGTCAGGTAATGATTTATCTGCTCATCACTTTTTTCTTGACAAGGTTCATTATCATTTGGAAATATAAATCTCAACAGTCAAAACTGAATGCTTCTTTTCTCAGGCTGCATTACACGTGTGGAAAACTATTGTGGCAAATACTCCAAAGACTCTTAGGGAGATTATGCCAGTTTTGATGGATACATTAATTGCATCCCTTGCATCTGCATCATCTGAAAGACGGCAGGTATGCACTTATATATATATATTTCAACTTATGTTCAGTCACAGCTTTTAGGAATTATATGTCCCTAATGCTGATTTTCATACAGGTTGCTGGACGATCACTTGGTGAGCTTGTCAGAAAGCTTGGTGAACGTGTGCTTCCCTTGATAATCCCAATTTTATCCCAGGGTCTGAGTGACCCTGACAGCAGCAGAAGACAGGTTAGTATAGTTTGTGGAATTCAAATGAATAAAAAATATACTATCGACAGACATGTCAAAAGCCCATAGCTCATGTTATTTGATACAACTATATTTTGCATTGCTTGAAAGGGTGTATGTGTTGGTCTGAGTGAAGTGATGGCAAGCGCTGGTAAGAATCAGTTGATGACCTTCATGACTGAGCTCATCCCCACTATTCGGACTGCCCTTTGTGATAGGTCTGTGTATTTGACATGTTCACAAATTTTTTAATTTTTTATTATGCACTATCTTATATTTAGATGGATATCTTTACAGTGAGCCTGCAGTTCGTGAATCAGCGGGCTTAGCCTTCAGCACTCTGTACAAGGTTGACCTTTTTTATTCTCTGCTCGATTTTCTGTGTTCAAGCTTTTGCTAGTGGCATCTGAGATTAAACCTAAATGTTTTACTATACCTTACCTCTGAACAAATTGCAATGCAGAGTGCTGGAATGCAAGCTATCGATGAGATCGTTCCGACGCTTCTACATGCATTGGAGGATGATGAAACTTCTGACACTGCACTTGATGGCCTTAAACAAATTCTGAGGTAACATGTGTGGTGCTGTTGTTGTCATAGGCTCATGAATAGTGAATCTATTGTTTCTATCAACTTCTTGTATATTGACTAATATTGCATTTTCTTTTTATAGTGTAAGAACAAGTGCAGTCTTGCCTCACATTCTACCCAAACTGGTTCATCCTCCATTGTCGTATGTTTCTCTATGTTTTGTTCATTTATTCTGGATGCTTTATTATTTGCATTTTAATTAAAAAATTGCTGGTACATGGTCAGTGCCTTCAATGCGCATGCTCTGGGGGCTTTAGCAGAGGTTGCTGGGCCTGGTCTTGACTTTCATCTTGGTACAGTGCTTCCTCCTTTGCTATCAGGAATGAGTAATGTTGACCAGGTAGAAAATACACATAATTTGAAGATAATGCATCTTTATACATCCTATTTGCAATTTAAATTTGACTATTTCATGAACCTTTGTCCTATAAAATGTAGAAGATTATTTATTATTTGATCCTTTTTTGTTGATTGTTGAAATTCTAGGAGGTTCAAACTTCTGCTAAGAAGGCTGCTGAGACAATAGTCTTGGTTATTGATGAAGAAGGTGTTGAACCACTAATATCAGAGCTTGTGAAAGGTGTTAGTGATAGCCAGGTATCTGCCTCGTAATAACCACTGGAATTTAATGCTCCTCAGTATTTAGTTCTCCACTTTTTTGTTTATTTATTTTATTTTTGACAATTTATGTGAACAGGCTGCTGTCAGAAGATCCAGTTCATATCTGATAGGATTTTTCTTCAAAAACAGCAAGTTATATCTGGTTGATGAAGCTCCAAACATGATATCTACCCTAATCATTTTGCTGAGTGATAATGATTCTTCTACCGTTACTGTAAGCTGAATTAGTTGTTAATATTATACTTACATACCCTGTTGAGATTGAGTATATTATTTATAATTTGATTTTCTTAAGGCTGCTTGGGAAGCTTTGTCAAGGGTCATTATTTCGGTACCCAAGGAGGTACTCCCTTCATATATAAAACTAGTTCGTGATGCTGTATCCTCGTCCCGAGACAAGGAAAGAAGGAAGAAGAAGGTAGAGCTGTAATTTTGAAAATTATTCCTTTTTGTGGCATTTGGAGATGTTCTTAATGGCTATTTTGACTGTTGTTAATGCTTGTGTTTTTTATGATTGCTTTGCAGGGAGGACCAGTTCTCATACCTGGATTTTGTCTTCCTAAATCACTGCAGCCCATATTGCCAATTTTTCTCCAAGTATTCCTTTTCTTTACTTTGAAATTTCTGCATTTTGTTTTGTATACCTTCTGTGTTTTCTACTCTAGTTACTTGGTGATATGTACCAACAAGACAATAAGAAGAACAGAACTGTATTCAGTATATCAATTGAAAAGAAGTTCTGTATCTGAATTATATAACAAATCCGTTGCATAGTGATTACAATGGAGAAAATATTCAAAACCAGATGAAAGGAACCAATGCAGCTTTAAGAGTGACTTGTCGGTCCCATACCCCAACTATTTAAATTCCAGCCAAAACTTCTCTCCCCTCTGTAAAGCTTATACTACCAATCTCCTCTCCCGTACAGATTCATGCCCTTGTCAACTACTAGAGCCAGCTAGGAAGTTTGTTAAGACATTCTCTCCTAATTTTTATCAGGTGCAACACAGCTTATAAGATAATCATGTATGTAGCACCTTTTGGGTTGGGTCTCCTCTTGTACACTTAGTAATCTTGGGTGACGGTCTGTATCAACACCCCCTTCCTTTCACAACTCATGTTATCCCTGAGGTGGAATTCTGGAAATCGCTACTGAAACTCAGCCAATAGTCCCCTAGAAAATTTTGACACTGCCAATTTATCCTTTCATCGACATCCCTCTTTTTCCTTTTTGTTTTGTTGAAGTTCTCGGATTTTCGATAAAATGAGGAGAGAGAATAATTTGAAACAGTGTTATAGTGAAATATTCTCGGTACTAACTTGATACAAAAGACTACCACTAATCCCTATTTATAGGGATGCACAAACTCAATCATAAATCAAGAACAAATAAAAATAATATACCCAATCCTAAGAGATGCCCTAAGATACTCTTAAATTCTTCCCCTGTTCCTTTTTTAGTGTCAGTTTTCTCGAAATTTTTTGTTCTTTTTAATTGTCGCTTTCAAATTTCAAAATAGTATTATCTATCGTCGAAATTGTCCCTGACTATTTATTGCAAAGAGAGAAAAAGGTGAAATGAGATAATAAATAGTTAAGGGTATTATAGGTAAAGGGAAAATTATTTCATGAAAAATAAAAATTTATTGGCGTTCTTGGTATGTGTGAACAACTTTAAAATGACAATAGAAAAGGAACCGAGGTAGTAATATAAAAGATATTGTAAGATATTTTATAATATTCTAAGAAATTTCAACCACCATTGGAATTACTGTTCGCCACCGTCCCTAAATCTTTCGCCAAGATCAGGAGTCACACTCTTTCTATGTCCGCTGATAAAACATCAGACTCCTCGTGTGGCAGTGTGTGCAACCTCCTTTCCAGCTGATTCTTCCTCCAGCCGACGTCGACTCTCCTCTTCTCTCCTCTCTTTTGCGGGAGAGAAAGTCCTCTGTAATAGTTGTCAGAGCTGAGCGATCTCA
Organism: Trifolium repens; assembly: GCA_030408175.1. Lineage (NCBI taxonomy): Eukaryota > Viridiplantae > Streptophyta > Magnoliopsida > Fabales > Fabaceae > Trifolium > Trifolium repens. The sequence continues at coordinate 57,438,122 of CP125849.1, read as the reverse complement.
TTTAGCTGTGATTGACTTGACGTTTGTAGCACCTGAACAGCATTCTCCAAATTTAAATTGCTCCGATAACCTTTCTATAGAAAACCTTTTCATGGGTTTCTCATTAAGTTTAATAAATTATTTTTGCATTCCTTTGATGTCATTTATTCTCAAAAAGGCTTTTGATGGATATAAGCATTGCTGTCTTAATGTGCCTTTGTGTGATATACTTATTATTGGTGATTTATGCATTAAATTCATTCCGTTAAACTTTATGCTCTCAGGGTCTCATAAGTGGGTCTGCTGAATTGAGAGAGCAGGCAGCATTGGGACTTGGTGAACTGATAGAGGTGGCCGGTGAACAATCACTCAAGGAGGTTGTCATCCCAATAACAGGGTATGTGGTGGTAAAAACATGTTAATGTAGATTACTTCTAAATCTCTCTTTTAACTAAGCAGGTTTCAAATAATGCCATTTCATTTTATAATGTTATGATTCTTCTCTCTTTTCTCAATATGCTTACTAAGAACCAATTTGTTTCAAGATTTTTTCTTTTGTGGAAAATAATCATTTTAGGTAAATAATCAAAATCTAAAATCTGATTATAATGAGAAGCTAAAGTAGTAATAATTTGATTGTAACGAGTGTGGTAGATGAAAGAGAAATTTAAAAGTGACTTTTATGATTGAAAACAAATGTAAATTAAGTTATCCTTCACATTAAAATCTCTAAAAAGTACTCTACTTTTTATGTTTTAAAAATAATTTTCTTTAAATAATAAATAAGCTGTCTGCATGCCACATCATTACTTGTAGGTTTGCTGTTTGACTGTTTTCCACTTTACTTTTCATGTGGTGACATGAAAAATTATTTGATTTTGATATTTTCTGTTTAATTGTTTTTTTTATAGAAGGGGCCTAAATGCCTAATCAAGCAATTTTCATCTGAGTCCAATATTTTAGTTGTAAAATTTTCAAATTATTTTTGTTTCTTTTTGTAACAACTTAAGCTATTATTGTTTTTGGTTTTATATGGTAAGTGCATCTTTGGCTGGTAGTTATGCATATTATTATTTACTATTTCTAGGATGTTTGATCTTTTATACATTCTGACTTTGCCAATTCCGTATGTCGCAGGCCTCTTATTCGCATAATAGGCGACCGTTTCCCATGGCAAGTGAAAAGTGCAATTTTGTCTACTCTGACTATCATGATTAGAAAGGGTGGTATCTCTCTGAAACCTTTTCTTCCTCAACTGCAAACAACATTTGTCAAGTGTCTACAGGATAATACAAGGTTAGTATGAGATAATAATTGATTTTTCCCCTTCATATATTGTCAGTCTAAAATTTGTTTTTCACTAATATTTTAAAATAACCACTTGAATATGAATATTTCTCATTAACTTAAAAAAGGTTGAAAACAACTATTTATATACATAAGAGAAGGGGCATATCTAAATAGGAATGATATCCTATCATAACTCCAAAAGATACTAACAAATCATACTACAATAAATAACAATATCTCAACACTCCCCCTCAAGGTGGAGCATATATATCATATGCATCCATCTTGTCACATATGTAAGTTATCCGAGGACTTCGTAGAGATTTGGTAAAGATATCAGCAAGTTGATCCTTAGAATTGACAAAGGAAGTTCTGATGACTCCGGATATAATCTTTTCCCTAATGAAATGACAATCGACTTCTATGTGCTTTGTCCTCTCATGAAAAACTGGGTTGGAGGAGAGGTGTAAGGCTGATTGATTATCACATACAAGTTCCATTTGACCAACCTCACAAAAATGCAATTCTTGCAATAAATGTTTCAACCACACAAGCTCACATGTAGCATGAGCCATAGCTCGATACTCGGCTTCTGTACTCGATCGGGAAACAACGGTCTGCTTTTTGCTCTTCCATGAGATAAGATTTCCACCTATAAAAATGCAACAACCAGAAGTAGACCGCCTATCATTCGGATCTCCTGCCCAATCAGCATCGGAATACCCAACAATATTAGTGTGACCGTTATCAGTGAAAACAAGTCCTTTTCCAGGTGCTCTTTTGATGTACTTAAGAATTCGAACAACTGCATTCCAATGACTGTCACAAGGTGAGTTAAGGAACTGACTTACGACGCTAACGGGAAAAGATATGTCTGGTCTAGTTAGGGTGAGATAATTCAATTTTCCCACTAGTCTTCGGTATCTACTAGGATCAGAATATGGCTCCCCCTGGTCAGAAAGCAACTTTACATTAGGATCCATAGGAGTGTCGACTGGTTTGCAATCCATAAGACCTGTCTCCTCCAAAATATCAAGGGCATATTTCCTCTGAGAGATAGCAATGCCTGACTTTGATTGAGCCACCTCAATCCCGAGAAAGTAACGTAGAGGACCTAAGTCTTTAGTCTGAAAGTTTTGAAATAGGTGTTGTTTTAATGCCTTGATACCGTCATTATCATCACCTGTAATCACAATGTCATCAACATAAACCACAAGATAAATATATTTATTCGATGATGAACATTTAACAAAGACCGAATGATCTGATTCGCAACGGATCATCCCAAATTGTTGTAGAACTTTGCTGAAACGACCAAACCATGCTCGAGGTGATTGTTTTAAGCCATATAAGGACTTTTGTAATTTGCATACCAAACTACGCCCCCTCTGAGCAACAAACCCAGGAGGTTGCTCCATATAAATCTCCTCTTCCAAGTCGCCGTGCAAGAAAGCATTCTTGATATCCAACTGGAATAAGGGCCAACGTTTCATGGCAGCCATGGCTAAAAAAAGACGAACAGATGTCATCTTTGCAACTGGTGAGAAAGTATCGCTGTAATCCTGACCATAGACCTGAGTATAGCCTTTTGCCACTAATCGAGCCTTTAATCTATCAATTTGTCCATCAGGCCCCACTTTGACATTAAACACCCACCTGCAACCAACAACAGATTTTCCAGGAGGCAGTGGAACAAGTTCCCAAGTCTGGTTAGATTCTAAAGCTATCATTTCATCAATCATGGCTTGTTTCCACCCAGGATGAGATAATGCTTCATGAACTGTTTTAGGAATTGAGACAGATGATAAAGCAGAAACAAAAGCAACATATGAAGGAGACAATCGATGGTAACTCAAAAAGTTGTACACAGGGTATGGATTAGCTGTAGACCTTTTACCTTTATGAAGAGCAATAGGTAAGTCATCAGATGGTTCAACTGGGACCTCAACAGGAGAAGAGATTGGAACAGTATCTGAATCACTAGAATCAATAGCAATAGTTTGTGGAGCTGAATCACTAGAATCAATAGGAGTTATTTTTGGAGCTTCAACGTGTCGACGCTCATAAACAATACCATAGCGGTGAAACTCAGGTTTACCTTGTGACTCTGGAGGATTGTGAGTAGCGATAGATGGCTCAAATAGTGGAATAGGCATCACTTCGGAAGTTGTAACATCTGTAACATCCATTGTATCAGATGTAGTGGGTGAAGCAAAGAATGGTGTATCCTCGAAGAAAGTAACATCTGCTGAAACATAAAAACGATGTGTAGATGGAGAATAACACCGATACCCCTTTTGGGTTCTAGAATAGCCCAAGAACACACATTTGACAGCTCGTGGAGACAATTTATCGCGGCCAGGAGAGAGATCATGAACAAAACATGTTGAGCCGAATACACGAAGTGGGACAACGTACAGCGGGTCCTTAGGAAACAAAAGTGAGTATGGAATCTCATTATCCAATACTGAAGATGGCATACGATTTATCAAATGACAAGCAGTGAGAATAGCATCACCCCAAAATTTGAGTGGTGCATGTGCATTGATCAATAAGGTTCGAGCTGTATCCACTAAATGACGATGTTTTCTCTCTGCAACACCATTTTGTTGTGGTGTGTGGGGGCAACTGGATTGATGTATGATACCATGAGAAGCCATGAAAGAGTTGAATGGTGTAGAAAAATATTCTTTTGCATTATCACTCCGCAAAATTCGAATTGTTTTTCCAAATTGGTTCCTTATCTCTGAACAAAATGTTTGAAAGGCACCAAATAATTGTGAACGATCCTTCAATAAAGTGATCCAGGTGCATCTAGAAAAATCATCAATGAAAGTGACATAATATTTGTATCCCAGATTAGATGGCACCCGACTAGGACCCCAAACATCAGAATGAACAATATCAAAGGGAGACATGGATCTTTTGTTGGCACTGCTTGGAAAAGATGCTCTAACATGTTTGCCAAGTTGACAAGACTCGCAATTCAATGACTTCAAATGTGAAAGATGAGGAATCAGCACCTTCAACTTATCTAAACTTGGATGACCCAAACGACGGTGAATGATATCTGGAGATGCAGAAACACCACAAATTGTGGATGACTGACTATGAAGGTAATATAAACCTTGTGACTCAAATCCTGTTCCAATAGTCTTTCCCGTACCTCGCTCTTGTATAGAGAAAGAGTTAGAACAAAATGTTATGGAACAGTTGAGAGAACTGGTAAGTTTACTAATTGAAATCAAATTAAAAGGTGAGCCAGGTACAAATAACACATAATTCAACAATAGAGATGGCAAAGGTGAAGCTTGACCAACACCAGTAACTTGTGCTTTAGAACCATTAGCAAGAGTGAGGCTGTGAGGTATTTTAGGAGGTAACAAATTAGAGATAAGAGAGGGGTTACCAACGACATGATCTGAAGCACCAGAGTCTAGAATCCATGATCCCACGGAGTGAGATAGACAAGCTGTAGAATTATCAATATGAGCCAACGTGGCTGCAGCGGAAGTTTGTTGGACAGCCATCAAATCAGACCATCAACCAAACAGAAAAAAAACGCATGCAAACAACCAAAGAGGATGCGTTCTAACGACTGCGAGAAATGTGCAGTAACAGATACACATGAAAAACAGTGTCCAAGGGTCTATAAAACTGAACTAGTAGGCCTTAGAGTGCAGTCAAAATGATGATAGACCAAAAAATATTGTAGTAATGGTCTTCTAGATGATAAAACAACAAAGAAAACTCCAAAACATGAATCAAATGTGGGACCCACACACTGAAAGTTGTCCCAATAGAACCAAGAAGCAAAATCGAGTCAGATGAGATTAACAACGGCAAAAACAGATGGCTGGAGAGTAGCACAGCTTCTGTAACGACGGCGCGGTGAACAGTACTCGCGGAGTGAACAGTGTCCGCGTGTGAACAGTGATGCCGTATGAACAGTGTTTTGTGAAAAATTAGGGTTAGCCTTGACGGCGGCTGAACCCAGATCTAAACCTGCTCTGTATACCAACTTGAATATGAATATTTCTCATTAACTTAAAAAAGGTTGAAAACAACTATTTATATACATAAGAGAAGGGGCATATCTAAATAGGAATGATATCCTATCATAACTCCAAAAGATACTAACAAATCATACTACAATAAATAACAATATCTCAACATAACCTACAGTGGATGCCCTTCAATTTAGATTTCTGTAGACTTGGCCTTGGTTTGTTAAGGAGTGTTTGAATGAGAGAACAGGAATTCATTTTTGTATTGAGTGATAATACTGTGACTGATTACAGTTAATCGCCTCATCACTATATATATATATATATTAAGGCTAACCAACTAACTGAAAGACTTGCAAAGAGCAATTCTTAACAAATCAAGTGACAGCTGTTATTGTACTAACAGACAGAGCTGTAACGAGTGCAGTACAATACACAACAGAGCTACAACTAATGCATTACAATATAATGAATATATAAGTAGAACTTGCTAATGTAATACTATTCTAGAAAGGAAGACTAGTAGTAACTGATCTCACACAAGGGGCCAATGACCCTTTAGTGAGGAAAATAGAGGAACGTTAATAAATGAAATCACACATTAATAAAACCATAAGGGAGAAACAAGCAGATTTAAGTGAATTATTACTGGCTTAGCTGTCTAATATGTAACTGCATCACTATTTTTCGTAGGTCTTGTTCAATTTATCCGGTTGAATTTTTGGCTCATATTTTAGTGTTTATTTTTTGTTGTTGAGGGAATATGCTCTGCAAATGAGGCTTGTATGTGCTGTTATTCATCTAAATATTTATATTAAGTTGGCTTAACTTGTATGCTTTGCCTATTCAGTTATTGATAGTGTGGCAATAGCTTGTATGTACTTTATAACTGCTTATTAGGTATTATGTTACTGCAGAACTATTCGTTCTGGTGCTGCCCTAGCCCTTGGAATGCTTAGTGGACTCAATCCGAGGGTTGACCCTTTAGTTAGTGATTTGCTTTCCAGTCTGCAGGTAATTTTATTACTGATATTCTAGTTTAAGATTGCTATTATTCTGACTTAAGCTAATGCAATATTGCAAATCTTAAACATGTAATAATGATGAAATTACATATCCAATGCAAAAATGTTGTATTTTGAAATTTTTTAGGGATCAGAAGGTGGTGTCCGTGAAGCTATTTTGAGTGCTTTGAAAGGTGTATTGAAGCATGCTGGGAAGAATGTGGGCTCTGCTGTTAGAAGTCGTATTTACAGTGTTCTGAAGGATTTAATTCATCACGATGACGATCAAGTTCGAATGTATTCTGCGAGCATATTGGGCATGTTGACACAGGTTTGTAGATTGTTGAAAAGAATTTCATAATATTCAGATGGCCATCCGAAGTATTTATTAAAATAATCCATAGTAGTCAGAGAGCATATTGAACAAATTAAGCATCCAAATAGCAATCCATAATAGTCAGATAGCTACCCGAGGTATTTATAAAAAAATACCAAGTTTGCCTTGGAAGTTATTCTCATAACAGAAACATTTAGCTGTTATAAATCTATTATAATAGCGTGTAACCATAAAAAATCTATTATAACATCCTGACAGACTGAAGGTTTTAATACAGCTAAGCAGTATACATGCTACGGATCTATCTTTAGCTTTATATATTTCCATCTCAATCTTATTTCTGTATTTAAATGACCATTTCTTATTCTTCAACTTTGTTTCGATAGATACAATTTTACTGAGATGTGGTGATAATTGTTTCTTGATTATGTGGTTATCATTACTATCATAATCCATTTTATTATGTCATTAGCAATTGTATCATTTTATGTATTCTTCATAGTTTGCTTAATTTTGCTTCATTGATGGATTATGTCATAATAATTATTTTTCCTGATTTATCTGTAATTTAACTGCAGTATCTCGAAGCAGATCAATTCACAGAGTTGATTCAGGAACTATCAAGTCTAGCTAATTCACCAAACTGGCCTCCTAGGCATGGCTCCATCCTTACAATCTCTTCCTTGCTCTATCACAATCCAGCTCCGGTTTTCTCGTCTTCCTTGTTCCCGACTATTGTTGATTGCCTTAGAGATACATTGAAGGATGAGAAGGTGTGTTAATTGGGAACTATTATCTTGTTATATTTATTACTATTTTCTCATTTCTTTCTTTTTTTCTGTATAACAGTTCCCTCTTCGTGAAAGTTCAACCAAGGCATTGGGAAGGCTGCTTCTTTATAGAGCTCAAGTGGATCCTTCTGACCCAGTGCTTTACAAAGATGTTCTTTCATTGTTAGTTACATCCACACGTGACGAATCCAGTGAAGTTAGAAGAAGGGCATTATCTGCTATAAAGGCTGTTGCCAAAGTATGAATTTGAACATCTTGCCCTCTAGAATATTATTGTTAAAATTTTATATTTCTCATTAATGAAACATTGCAGGCAAACCCTTCAGCTATTATGTCACATGGCACGGTTATTGGCCCTGCATTAGCAGAGTGTTTAAAAGACACAAATACCCCAGTTAGACTTGCGGCAGAACGATGTGCTGTGCATGCCTTCCAACTAACGAAGGGTACATATTCCTGCATTTTTTTTTTATGCTCTTTATCTTTTATTCATACTTTATTGCTGGGCAATGTTGATTATAAGAATGCTTTCAACTTCTATTGACCACTGAAAACGGATGACAAATTAAGTTCAGCGTCTAACCTTGAAATCATAAATATAAATAATCAGAATCTAATCGAACTGTATGTTTTTTTTCCCACCTACACTACTAGCAATATGCTCTACCATAATGTGGTTCTCCTTTCAAATTTGAATGATCGGTTTTTTTAATCAAAATCCTTTGGTTAGTTTGTTGATGATTTATTTGTTTCCCCAGTTATGATAACCATTTTTTTCAGAATCCTAGCTTGCCTAAATCTGTTTGACAAAAGTTAAATTGGCTTATTACACTATCCTAGGCCTACTGAAACAAAATAACTCAACGTTCTTTCCTTTTCAGACCTTTATTGTCTTCGCATGTCTACAAAAAAGGCTTTTTTCCACCAATATATCTCTACCTTTTTTTTAAGACATCTCTACCTTAGCAACTAATAATTAGAATTTAGAATGCATATATGCTTCTAACTCTCGTGTATGGTTTTGGGTTTAACAGGTTCTGAAAATGTTCAAGCAGTACAGAAGTATATCACTGGCTTGGATGCTAGACGTCTATCAAAGTTTCCTGAAAATAGGTACTTATATTATCACATATGCATTCTCATAAATGATCACTTTAGCACAGAAATATAATTTTATAAGAATGGGGGAGGAGGAATATTATTATTTATTTATGGGGTGGCACTACTTCATACATTTCTCGATGGGATTCGAACTGTCCATTTGTACTACAAATCTAGACTGTCACACACACATTCACACCACTGCACTAACACCCACAGGGTATATTTCAAGGAGAAATGAAAATGATAACATACAAAAATATGCTCACCACTTGAAAACAAATCATATAAAATGTTTAAGAATAATGCTTGATGCATTTCTCAATCTATTAGTATATTGGCAAGGCAATTTAGCCTTGTCCATTTTGTAGAGTTTTGAAGATATTCTCTATAAAAATTTGAACTACTCACTACCATTATGGCTGAAGTTCTGTTAAGTATCAGAAATTATTAATGTATTTCTCTCACGGTTGCATTTCCTGCAATACAGTGATGATAGTGGAGACAGTGACGAAGATATGTCAACTAGTTAAGAAGTTTGTATTTCATTTCATGCGAAAAGGTGGGTACGGAATATCCATCGACAACGAAATGTGTAATGGCAGCACATTAGAATCAAAGATATAGATAGGTATACGCAACATGAGGCTTTTAACCCAATTTTTTCTGCCTGGGTATTTGATTGTGTCAATATAATTGTAAATCATGTGGCAAATTGTCTGTAACTATACTGTTGTTTTTAGTACTAAGTCAATTTTGGTGGTAATATGTATTTTGTTTTTTCTGTAATATATTTGTGGTCATACGTCAATCATGAGGCCTTCTGCAACTGTGTTTCCATCATTGCAGGTTCTATTTTTTCCATGCCTATTTTTTCAGTATACTTGACTCACTCCTCGCATATGGGAAAAGAGATATATAGATATGGGAAAAGAGAAAAGGAATAGAGATGATAGAATTGTTTATATTTTAAAGTACGAGAGTAAGCCTACTTTAAATTAATCTCCTCAAAATTAATCTGTTAAATTCAATTATAAACGCTAAATCATAATAGGAAGTAGATGTAAAATAATTTTAAACTTTTTATTGAAGAGAGAGATTGAAATTAAGATAAATAGGAAGTAGAGAAATGTAGATGAGAGTGAAGGAAAAGATCCAAATCTGTTATTTAGAAGAGAGGATCCAAATTCTTCCCACCTTCTAAATAACAGTGATATGCCATTGCCAACTATTTGCGAAGAATTTTTTTTAAGGAAAACTTTTATATCTTATTTAACAGACCATACTTACATGTTTGATTATTTGTACTCAAACTATAAATAAATATCTGCTATTACCGGGTGGGATGAGTAGTTCAATTAGTTGAGTTAAAGGTTAAAGGAGTGGAAATTTAGGGTTCAAGTTTTGACCAGGTGTGAAAAAACTAACATAACATACTAACAATTTACCATTAAAAGAAATTAACGGCTCTTACTCTGCTTTGATAATAGATATTTTTTTCTTCCATGTAGATCCAAGATTCAAGATTAGATGCTTACTCAATTTTAATACGCTTTTTCTAATTTATCATGTTGTATGGCCATATGAGTGGATATGTACTTTTAAAATAGTTGGTAGTACACTAGTACATCTCCAAGGAGAGCTCTCTCTACACACAACTAGCACCCAAACCCTTCCCAATACGTTGATTACATCTACTTCAACTTCTCGTGTCTTTAAAGTCCAAATCTAGTTGTATTCTCATACAAATTCATTTTAGTAAAGTATAGCTACTTCTTTAAATTAAAAATTTTAAAGTTTATTTTTTTTGCTTACCCCTCTTTTCTCTCTCATTCAACACCTTTGTAGAAATGTATTCACATCAACCTATTATATTGAGTGATCTTACGGGGTCTCCTAAAGCTACATAATAGAAAAAAGGATAATTTAAATGTTGATTAACTACACGAGCTCTGAGAGCCATGAAAGAAGACGTACACGCCACAAACTATCATTCTTTTTAGCATAATTTTACTTTTAACACCCTTGAGTATTTCCGTGTTGTTAGGAGGTCCAGAGAAGCGCATAGAAAATTAATTTTAAAAACATTACTAGTCTACATTTATGATAACAAAATAAATTTATATTTATTCTCGTTCTTATATACAATAATTTAAGTATTTAGAGGTATGAATATTGATTTTCTCACATTAATTGTAAGTATTTAGCCGTTTTATACTATTAATTTAGATGATATGAATTTGCTTGCAAATTTATTCTTTTTTAGTTTTAATAGTGTTAAATTTGTGTTTGTATTTTATATACTCTATTAATTTGAATGAATATCAACTTTTAGCAAAAAAAAAAATGTTTCTAACCTTAAAGGATCATGAACGGAGGAATTACTATAAGGAAAAAAGTTGTGAATAAATAAATAAAGGGTCATGTTAACTTGTGCATCAAGGGCACATGATAAGCTACCTAAAAGTAGAAAATTAGCATTTAATGATGTAAAATATTTAATGTTTTGAAAGTTAAATGCACAAATTTCAAAAAAATATTTCTATTTTAGCATCCTTAACATGTGCCTTTGATGCACAAGTTATAGTTTGGATGAAAATATTTATGGCAAAGTGTATGGTGGCAGGTGCACATTGATGGAGTGTAATAAAAAGGGGATTGTTTTCCAGTTGGGTAGGTTTGAGTTTTTATAATGCTTTCATTATGTTTCAACTTTGATGCCAGCCATGCCAACCGCAAACTTCTCTTTTCTTCCTATCTCCTTAACGTTTGTGCAATCTTTAACAGCTAGCAATAATCAATGTGCATGTATATAGTTCATTCATCATCCTATTTGGAGTACCATTATTATTGTTATTATTATCATCATATATATGAATAAAATGCAATATGCAATCATGATATGATAGTCCAAGAGTGTCTCTTTGAGCTAACAATTTAATTAACCTCACCAACCATCCTTTCACCATTAATACAATATTTAAGATAGGATAAGAAAGAGAAAGATAAAGAAAGAGAGAGTTTATTTTTTTTTTAACTTTCCTACATTGTGCCTCTCAACTCAAGAGAAGTCGTTTTTCAAGTTCCTTTTTCATTGTTTGGTGTTAATAGTTTTGGTATGGTAAAATGGAAATGTCCATGAAAGTTAGGTTTAATTACTTTGTGCTGATTGCATTACTACTAGTAATGGTTTTGTAGCTCCTTTTTTTACCTATTTTTTCTTTCTTGGTTTTGAAAGAGAAACATTATGGACACTATTGAGAGGAAGAAAACAATTTCCACTTCTACTCCTTCTCTAAATCTTGTTCTTGCTTTATTGTTCACCCTCCTTCTACAAACAATTATTAGAGTTGAATGCAACAACCTAAACTACACAAAGTACAGAAAAGTTAGTAGTTTGAGACTTGAAAGGATTCAAAGGCACTTGGACAAGATTAACAAGCCCCCTGTCCTTACCATAGAGGTAATATTTTAATTTTTATTAAAAAATATTATTGCTATCCGTTAATATAATATTGCAATGTTGCCATATACCTATATCTGATGTTTAGATGCTCTTCGTCTTATAAAAAAATTGCAATGTGTGTTACCATATACCTAGCTAAATGTTGTTTTTATTTTATTTATATAATATAATAATTAAAAAAAATTAAATACTTGGTATTGAATCTTGTTAATTACTTCAGAGTGAAGATGGTGATCTCATAGATTGTGTTCACAAAAGAAAGCAACCAGCCTTAGATCACCCCCTTCTAAAGAATCACAAGATCCAGGTATATTCATCACACATCATATGATTCATTCTATACTTTTCTTTTTCTTTTTTAAAGTTGTTCTCCATTTTAATTTCATTTTCTACTAACTAATTAGCACCACTTAATAGTATGAATTAATTCTCTTCTCTAAAAAAGTTTGATATTTTAATCATTTATAAATTAGTTCTGCATGCCCACATAATATTAATGATGAATTAATTTATTCTTCAATGGTCATTATAGAAAAGTTCTTCAGTATTTAATATTAAGTATTTTACTTTTCTCTATAAAAAAAAGTATTTTACTTTTGATGAATATCCTTTTAAAAAAAAAAACAAATGAATCAAATACTATAAAAATGATTAAGATATTTTTTCATTATTTATTTATTTTTATAACAAGATCATTTCATTTCTCAACACAAATGGATAGTTCTATTTAAACGCTCTTTATTAGTATTAGTAGAAAGGAACATGACTACTAGGTTGATTTTTTGATGATGTACCATTTTTTTTATTATGCCTATACTATAGGTTGATTAGTTTTGGTTTGTTTATTAGTATAACTAATTAATAACTAATTAACATTGCAACAGAAAATGCCAACAATGATGCCAAAGGGGATGAATAATAATGTAGAGTTTAGAGATGAAAAAAGTACCAAGAGTGGTGGCGCATGGCAAATGTGGCACCAAAATGGAACACGTTGTCCAAAGGGAACGGTACCAATTCGGCGGAGCACGGTGCATGATGTGTTGAGAGCTAAATCATTGTATGCATATGGTAAGAAACAACGGCGGTTGCCACTTTTATTCCGCCGCATCGAACCACCAGACGTTGTTAATAATGGCAATGGCCATGAGGTGCGTATTGTTGTTATTATTATTTTATTGATTTTTGTTTACTTTTTTGTTTTTGGTTTTCACCACCAATTTAATCTGGTTCGGGGGTCAGTTCTGGCATCAAGTGGTTCCAGCCCCCTCCCGATCGCAGTTGCGGGGGATCGAACCGTGGTTCTCCCTACCAAGTTCAGCGCCAATCACCAGTATAATCTGATTCGGGATCAGTTCTAGCATTAAATGATACTTATCCCCTCCCGATCCATTGATTTTACAACCAACTGCTTTCAAAACTTTTTTAAGGCAATGTTTCTATTTTTGATCTCTAGATAGCTACTATTCATTTATGGTAGTAGCATGTCCTTAACTGTCCATATCACATTTTATAAAATAAAATTCTTTTCATTTTCGGAAAAAAAATATTGAGAGGAAATTGATTAAGTAATTTTGCATTAGTAATACTAATTTGGTTGAATTTGCATATATATATGTATGTATGTTAGCATGCGATTGCGTTCACAGAAGCAGGACAAGAATTGTATGGAGCAAAGGCAACAATAAATGTGTGGGATCCAACCATCGAAGTAGTCAACGAATTCAGTCTTTCTCAAATTTGGATTCTATCTGGATCTTTTGATGGCTCAGATCTTAACAGCATTGAAGCTGGTTGGCAGGTATACTTATACTATATATTCTAAATAAACTTAAGTTTAATAATTTTTAAATTAATTATATTTATATTTAAAAATTTAATAATAATTTGAAAAATTAGATTTATATTTTTTTTTTTTGGTACAAAAAAAATTAGATTTATATTTAAAAAATATTTTCTCTCTAAATATAAGTTTAATTTTAAATTATTCAATATATTTAGTTTACATGTTTTAGAATATGTTACAAATCATATATAAAAAGACTCGTAGAATCTTTCGTAACAAAAATGACACATACATTATTGTTTTAATATTTATAAATATTAGTATATTAAGAATTTATATGAAAACATGCATGAGTTTCAATTCAAACTTGAATTTTTTTATTATATTTAAAGTAAGTGAATATAATACAAAGGAAATAAAATAAAATAAAAACATTCGGTAAATTGCTCTATCAATTAGATTTATTTCTCCATGCATTGACAAAGCAATTTACTGGGCAATTAGATTTAAAATATTGTTATCTCAATGTCAAATCTCCACTTTTAAATTCTTTAACATGTGTTACAACATTTGTCAAAGAAAAAAAAAGTGTTAGAGCATGACGTTTCTGAAGCTTTGATAATTGTACTAGTCAGGTCAGTCCGGAGCTTTATGGCGACAATAGGCCCAGACTATTCACTTACTGGACGGTCAGCATTCTTTTTTCATCATTTCATTTATCTTTCATAGGTTATACTCCCTCAAATCTTTAATATAAAACAAAATTCACTTTTTAAATGCATTGAAAGATTGATATATCTAGTTTATACATCAATCTTTCAATGTATTTGAAAAGTAATATTTCTCTTATATTAAGGACTAGATAATACATCTTTTGGTTATTTAAACAATGTTTCAACGAAAAATGTTCTTGATTAAATTATTTATAAGCGTGCAGAGTGACACATATCAAGCAACCGGATGCTACAACCTTCTTTGTGCTGGTTTTGTTCAAATAAATAGCAAGATAGCCATTGGAGCTTCCATTTCTCCTCTCTCTTCTTATAATGCCAAGCAATATGACATTACCATCCTTATATGGAAGGTTTGTATTTATTTTAGCTAATCTCATATCATTTTTTATGCAGAATTTAATCTTTAATACGTTGAGCTATTTATTTGTCAATCAATCATAAAATTTAGCCTCTAATATCTGATTTTTCTGAAAAATTACATATAGAATGTGATTAATCGATGGTACAAAAATACCAACTCTGCATAACATATGAATGTACAATTCTCAAAACAATAAAATTTAACATCATATAATTGTCAATTAATTAGGATCCACAAGTTGGAAATTGGTGGATGAGATTTGGTGACGGCTCATTGATAGGGTATTGGCCAGTAGAGTTATTCACACACTTAGCCGACCGTGCCACCATGGTGCAATGGGGTGGCGAGGTTGTGAACTCTCGCGCCAATGGACAACACACCTCCACTCAAATGGGTTCTGGCCACTTTGCCGAAGATGGCTTTGGAAAAGCAAGCTACTTTAGGAACCTTGAGATTGTAGACACGGACAACAGTCTCACCTCGGCGACCAACATCGTAACCTTAGCCGAGAACAAAAATTGTTACAATATCAAGAGCTTCTACAACAACAAATGGGGCACACACTTCTACTATGGTGGTCCGGGCAACAATCCACAATGCCGGTGATCATGAAATGATTAAATCAAATTCATAATTATCACCATTTCTTCGATTTCAGCTCGTACTTGATTATATACTATATGTAGCATAATTTTTAATCAGCTAGTTAATTCAAGTCCAATTAAGTCATTTTTCTCTAGCTAGCTTTATGTTACATATTCTTTACTTGTACGTAAATATAAAATTGTTATTGAGCCATTTCCATTCTTGTTTCTGCCACCTTCTTGTTTGTTTATTGAGTGCATAAAACACGACTGGAAATGGCAACATTTGAATGACTTTAATCTACAAAATGTCATGCTTAATTTTCCCAGATTTTTGTTGTCAATTTATTGCTTAATTTTCCCATATATTTCAGCAAAACTGAAAAAGAAACCAAAGAAAACAGAAAAATGATTATACATTATAGAATTAAGAGGCCAATTGTATTGTGTAGATTACATAATCATCATCAAACTGAAAAAGAAACCATAGAAAACAGAAAGATGATCATACATTATAGGAGAGGCCAATTGTATTGTATATTACATAATAATCATCATCATCTACTAACCACTGATGAATCTTTAATCTTGCACTCTTGCTTCCATCAATTAATTTCAGGATCGTTTTCCAAGAGAATAAGCTTATAGCCACTGATACTAGCCGTATGAGTGGCTTTTCTTTGAAGTTCTCTTTTAATACCTTGATTTCTGGTGCCATTAACATATAAACACATCATGGCCCCGTCCGGTTTTTGTTGCACGGCGCCAAAGCAGTGGCGGAGCTAGAGTAAAATACCTGGGGGGCCGTGACAGAGCTTCAATTTTTTTTTTTAATGAAATTTAAAAATTTATAAACCGTTAATTTTTACATGTCTTAATATCATACTAGTTTTGAGACCCGTGCATTCGCACGGGTCTATTGACATTTATTTATAAATTATTATTCAATTATAAATGATGTCATTCTGTTATTTTTTGTAAAATATATTAAATTAAATCATTTTTTTATTAAAGTAATTGTCCCATGTATGATTTTTGTGTAATAAATTATAATTAATAATAAAAAGTATTTACTATTCAATTTTTTTTTATTAAAGCAATTGTTCCGTGTATGATTAATTTTTTTTTATTAAAGCATTTATCCCGTGTATGATTAAATATTTTTATTAAAGCAATTGTTCTGTGTATGATTAATTTTTTTTATTAAAGCAATTGTCCCGTGTATGATTAATTTTTTTTATTAAAGCAATTTTCCCATGTATGATTAAAAAAAATTATTAAAACAATTGTCTCGTGTATGATTAAATTTTTTTTATTAAAGAAATTGTCCCGTGTATGATTTTTTATATATTAGTGATTAACACTTTATTTTTTTTGACAAAATTATTGATCAACACTTGTCCTGTGATGTTTTAACTATAATGACAAATATTTACCCCGTAATTATTATAATATATATTCATCAATAATGCACTTCTTATGTATTTTTTATATATGAGTAAACAAAAATAGAGTAGATTTTTTTTATAATAAAAATAGAGTAGAATTTAACTATTATATAATAATATATTAAATTAAAAAATATAATTTTTTTTATGAAATAGAAGATTTGAAATATTTTTAAGAATTGATGAGGACAAATTAAAATTTTTAGTAGTAATACCTTTTAATATATTGGCCCTGTTTGAGTTTGGCTTATTTTTAAACTTATGAAAATAGTTTATGGTTATAATTTATAAATAAACTTTTATGTTAATTCATAAGTTTTTTTTACGCATGCTAATTCATAAGTTTTCACTAACAAAAATTATATCTTTATAAATTGTTTTCATGAACTATCTTAAAAAAAAGATAATAATATATAAAAACTTATTTATTTGCATAAGTTATTTCGCATAAACTCATAAATAAGTCAATCCAAACGGGTCGATTGTATTTTTGTTTCTATTTTTCAGTTCTTTTATTTTTAAGCTCATAAATAAGTATCTTCTTTTATCAGGTTATTCTATTTTTATTTTTTATATATAAGTTTTTATATGTAAGATTGAGTTACTATTTTTTCATTAAAAAAAAAGTTACTATTTTTGAAGCGTATCTTTTATAGTGATTTTTGTTCAT
Source organism: Trifolium repens (assembly GCA_030408175.1). Classification (NCBI taxonomy): domain Eukaryota; kingdom Viridiplantae; phylum Streptophyta; class Magnoliopsida; order Fabales; family Fabaceae; genus Trifolium; species Trifolium repens. The sequence goes on along the minus strand of CP125849.1, from coordinate 57,420,564 downwards.
ATTTTTATGTGTAAATTTATTTTAATTAATTTTTTTATGGGAAGATTTATTTGATGCTTATCTTCTTTTATACCTATTTTTGTTTTTGTGTTTTTTTTTTTGTTTAGAGATTTGGTTTCTGATACTATTTTTATGGGAAGATTTCTTGAATGCTTATCTTTCTTTCCTATTTTTTTGTATTTTTTTATTAGTTTAGAGTTAAAATTACATTTAAAGGCGTAAAACTTGGAACACTGTTAAAAGTAATAAGGACAAACTTGGATTTTTAAATTTTAATAGTAGTTTCTTTTAATGTATTGTAGGTAGATGTTCTTTTATTTTTAAGCTCATAAATAAGTATCTTCTTTTATTAGGTTTTTCTATTTTATTTTTTATATATAAGTTGTTATATGTTAGATTGAGTTACTATTTTTCATTTAAAAAACAAAGTTAGTACTATTTTTTATGCGTAAATTTCTTTTAATTAAATTATTTTTGTTAAATAAATTGGATTAATATCTTTTTTTAGAGGTGGTTTCCGATGCTATTTTTATGGGAAGATTTCTTTTATGCTTTTTTTTTCCTATTTTTATGGGAAGATTTCTTTTACGCTTATTTTTTTTCTTACTATTTTTGTTTTGTATCTTTTTATTTTTAGTTTAGAGTTAAAATTACATTTAAGGGCTGAAATACTGCAATATTATTAAACTTGATTGGATAAATTTGGTATTTTAGTAGTAGTTCCTTTTAATATATTGTAAGTAGATTAAATGATAAAAACTCAAGCAATATAACACTTTCAACTCACACATTTATTCAAAATCAAGAGAAACTCAAGAAATTATAAATACCAAATTTTTTATATTTTGTTTAACTTGACTACCGGTTACATTTGAAGAGTTTTTTTATAGAAAAATATACAAATTTTTAATCTTGATGGGTCTCACTAACATATAAGATAAATTTATATTTCTATAAAGTTTTATATTAATTATCAATATAATATAAATTTTTTATTTAATAGTAAATTTTGTAAATTATATACTCGTTAAAATGTCACCGATTCAATTTAATTCTCCAACATTCCCTTAAAAAAAAAAGTCCATTATTTCTCTATCTTATGGTGTAATAATTCTAATAAACATTGTAAACTCACCCAGGAGACTCGAACCCGTGTCTTTTGATTTCCAATAGCACCTTCTAACCACCAGCCCGCTTGCGATCTTATACCATAAACTATAATGATTATTTATATATAACATAACAGTTAATAAAAATATGTGTATATATACCTACTAAAATCGAAAAAATCTGGGACGGGCCGAGGCCCTCCCGAGCCCCAACCTAGCTCCGCCCCTGCGCCAAAGGCCTTCTTCAGCTGCTCCTTATTCTTGACGCTAAAATAATATTCCATTCTTGGCTTTCGGTTCACTTTCTTGGTTTTTAGAGTGAAAATGTGTGAACTGTGAAGATCTTTGAGAAGGGAAGAGAGAAGAAGAGAGAAAGGTGAAATGAAAAGAAATTTTGTCCTCCTTTTTCTCTCTATTGTTTTTGTCCAATAAGAAAAGAGGAAAAGAAAAGTTGTCCCAAAGTTGTCTCAAAAAGTTGTTCAAATAACATTCCTCTAAAAAAAATTAAAATTAGAGAAGGAAATAAATTTACATAAATGCCCTTGCACAGATTTGGGTTGTCGCGCGTGGGTTGTCGAAATTGGATGTTCATATATCATTCCTTTATTTTGTGCCTCTATAACTATGAAGTTACTTTATTTTTCTTATTGAATTTCTTTTCAATTTCAGTTCAAAATATTTGAAACATGTCAAGAACATCGCTTATCACTTTTATTTTTCATAAGATATATGAAAATATAACTTAAACAGTCATCAATAAAAGTGATGATTTTTTTTTTGTTTCTAGTCGAAGTTCAAGCTCGCATTCAAAGTTTTAATTCACAGTGTGTTTCTAATTCTTGAATTATTTACCAGTTGGCTTCAGAACATCACCTGTGAATTTCTTTCCAGTGTTGTTGTTCAAGACAACAATCACTTCATTTTTTGATTTGGATTCTCTACATTTGATTTCGTGAAATTCACCAACATTCAAGCAAAAATTAATTAGGAAAGAGAAAATATTATACATTTAAAGCATCTATAAGTGTTGTAATTTCTTCGGTAGTAATTTTTGAGCCAGCATCTAGTCAACAACATCATAATCTGAGCCAGTAATTTCTTCGGTAGTCACACCAGAAATGAAACGTCTTAAAATTGTTATTTCCAGAGTTAAAAACAATTTTCAGCACCGAAGAGATTATTGGGTTAAGTCGCGGGTCGATACGCATTCTTTAAGGCGTTTCGTGGCACTACCCAAAATTGTGCAAGGCAGACGAGATCAACCACGAAGTCCCTAGGATAAAAGAGCTCAGTTCTACTATATTGATAACTATTGCACTATATATATCAGGTAAAAATTACACCCTCATTATGGTAATAAAACCAGTGCGCTATGATTTTAAGTCAATTCTAATATGATGCTATGACCATTCTAATACGGTACTCAGACCATTCTTATATGGTAACTATGACCATTCTTAAATCAAAGAGATTATGATACTATGGCCATTTAAATTAATTTGTAGGAACCGGTGATACTTTCATCACTGTTAAACCAAATTAATAACCTTGCCAGAAAAAAAAAAAACAAATTAATAATAATAAGATTTCTCTTTTATTCAAATTAATAAAATATCTACCATGAAATCTACTTGTACAACATTGATTTTAGAACATGTACGTAATTGTGCGCTAATTCATCATGAACATATGCACACCCAATTAATTATGTAAACAAGTTGAATAAAAATTAATATTCCAACCTAGAACTAAACCAAAGGAAAATTGAGTTGAATACCCTCATAATAGGGACTGTATTTGCAAGGTATATACAAATATATATATAGGTATATAAACAAATAACCATATCGCAGCCGGTTATGATTTGCCAAATTTTCATACAATAACCCGATGCGAGAAATTTTATTTCAATTCACACAAAAAATGTGCTATGTTCCAACAAAAATGAAAACCAAAAGAATTATATAATTTTATAAGAGCACAAGTTTTTCTCGTCCTACTATTTCTTCACCTTGAAATTTTTCACTAATTTTTTCACGTCCGCTTTGAAACCACATAGGGTTAGAATTCCAATCCGACGAGCCGTCTTCTCTCCAATAGGGACTCAAAACTATTTGCTTAAGTTTTGGGGCATATTTCAGAACATTCATAACAAACTCAATTTCATACCAATTGCCAACACAGCCTCTAAGTTCAATAACCTCTACCTCGCCGTGAGAGAATACTTCAACATCTCTAATATCTTTATGATTTTCAAAGAGCACTGGATCTGTAATCTGGCCATACAAAATTATAATTACAACATGAATGTTTGAACTGATAAATACAAATCAAAATAGTATCTAATTTTTTTTTATCTAAACTAATAAAATAAAATGTAATACTATAGAAATAAGATACTAAGTTGCAACTCCTTACAGAGGAATCAAATTAAAAGTTAGATTTGGAAAGATAACGGGTGGCCAAATAAATATAAAAATGTTTAAATGAATGTGGTTTAAAAGTGTAAATTTATTTCTAAAGTCATGGATAAAAATTAGAATAACCATTAAATAAAGTAAACCATATATGTGTATTAATCATGTCCACTTACCATGATAGAAAGTTTTTGCAAAAGAGGAGAAGCTTGCAGGATGTTTAAAATCATCATAAGATCACATTCTTCATCTAGGGCGTAAGGCAAGTAAATGATGCAGTCCAGATGTTTAAGATGTTTGAGTGGCTGAGCTAATTTTTGGAAAGGTGTGACCTGAATAAGTACGTGCATGGTTCAAATTATAATTCAAAAGACAAAAAAGAAATGCAAAATAAAAAAATAAACAAGCACTATTCCAACATTTCATGACTTACTAACCATAGGAAATATTTCCAAATGCATAATCTCAAGTTCATGAAAAGTTGCACAGAGAGCAAATGCATCAAGATATTCTTCAAATGAAGTGGAGAAGTTGATTCTCTTCAACACTTGGGTATAAATGTTCATGGTAGACAGATTATCTCCACGACATTCTAATGAAGTGAGTTTGAGGCAGTCCATATTAAACTGTACATCAACACACTAAGCTTCAGCACTACATTGCTTGAGTTACAAGTTACTGATGTAATGGAAGTAAGGAACACCATAGTTAGCTTGTTAGCACTGCAGGATATCTTAGCCTCACTAACAGTTAGTTATGATGAGCTGGCACAAGTTAGTTATGGCAGTTACAGTAGTTAGAGTTTCCTTCCATGTATATATAGTTTTCTTCCATTGTAAGCAAGATAGAGATTATCATTTTCAATACAATTCTTACTTGATTTTCTATTCTCTCACATTATGTGTTCAATTTCATCTTCTTCAACCATCATAATCAATAACTTCATGATGGTATCAGAGAACTTCTAAGTGCTCTGCTACGCATCGCACCTTTCAACAATGGTGAATCGTGCTGGTGGACGTGCTGGTAACTCCGGTACCGGTGCGGTGGTTTCCGATCCTTCTAACGATCCAAGTGATGTTTACTACGTTCATGCTTCTGACGGTCCTAACACTATCTCTGTTAAACCAGTGCTTAATTACTCCAATTATCAAGTTTGGGCGCGATCAATGCGTCGAGCACTTGGCGGCAAAAACAAATTCGAATTTGTGGATGGATCGATCGAAGTTCCGACCGAATTTGATCCGAATTTCAAAGCTTGGAATCGGTGCAACAATTTAGTTCATAGCTGGATTCTCAATTCTGTGGATGATTCAATTTCTCAAAGTCTCGTCTTCCTCGACAACGCCATTGATGTTTGGAACGAGCTCAAAGAAAGATTTTCCCAAGGTGATTACATTCGTGTTTCTGAATTACAATGTGAAATCTTTGCTCTTAAGCAAGATTCGAAAACTGTATCTGAATTCTTTACCTCGCTCAAGATCCTTTGGGAAGAGCTTGAGGCTTATTTTCCTGCTCCGGTGTGTTCATGCCCTATGCGTTGTGTTTGTACTTCTGGCATTGTTAATGCTAAGCATCAGCATGAAGTTACACGCTCAATTCGTTTCTTATCTGGCTTAAATGATACCTTCGATCCGGTTCGCGCGCAAATTTTGCTCATGAATCCGTTACCTTCACTTAACAAGATCTTTTCTATGGTGATTCAACATGAACGCCAATATAATTCCACTCATTTTGATGATTCAAAGGTGTTGATCAATGCACATGATTCACGCAAAGGCCAGGGTCGTGGCCGTGGTAATGGTGGCTACTCTTCTAATCAGGGAGGCAATAGGTCGAACACCTTCAGTGCAAAGGGAAAAGAGTGTTCTTATTGTGGTAAAACGAATCATGTGGTTGAAAATTGCTACAGAAAGCATGGATTTCCACCTAACTATGGCAAATCCACTGCTGCTAATAACACTTCTCTTGATTCTGCTGAGGATAGGGAAGATGTTGATGACACAAAGAGTGTAAGAGGTCAGAGCAACAATGTTGATACCTTTGGCTTCACTAAGGAACAATATAACCATCTGGTTAGCTTGCTTAATGCTTCTAATGCTTCTTCCAGTAAGGTGAATATAGCCAGTGGCCATGTAACCTCAGGTATAACAAATCTCACTTGCTCACTTAATAGCTCTATTGGATCATGGATTGTGGATTCTGGAGCAAGTGGTCACATATGTTCTTCTATGAAGTTTTTCAGCTCTTATACCTCTATTAAACCTATCATTGTTAGATTACCAAATGGAAATTCATCTATAGCTAGATATTCTGGTACTGTTGAGTTTTCACCAAGCTTTCTTGTGAAACAAGTTTTGTTTGTGCCAGATTTCCATTTGAATCTAATTTCTGTACCTAAACTTTGCATAGATAACATGTACAATGTTAGTTTTAATGATGATCAATGCTTGATACAGGAAAGGAAGAATTCGAGGATGATTGGTTTGGGTAAGCTTGTAGAGGGATTGTACTACCTCACTGTTGACAAAGCACCTATCATTGCTTCATCTCAAACTCAAGCACAGTCATCTAGTTTCATTTCTAAAGCTGCTGTTTGGCATTTCAAGTTTGGTCATCTTTCTCATAATAGATTACTAGAATTAAATAAGTCATTTCCTTTTGTAAAAGTTGATTCTAATTCAGCTTCTGATATCTGTCACTATGCCAGACATAGAAAATCAAAATTTACTCTTAGCACTAATAGAGCTAGTGCTTGCTATGAATTGTTTCATTTTGATATTTGGGGTCCCCTTGCTGTTTCTTCAATACATGGTCATAGATATTTCTTAACAGCTGTTGATGATTATAGTCGTTTTACTTGGGTGATTTTGTGCAAAACTAAATCTGAAATTCCCTATCTTGTTCAAAAATTCATTGTCATGATTGAAAACCAGTATAATTGCCATGTTAAAACTGTTAGAACTGATAATGGACCAGAATTTGCCCTGCATGATTTTTATGCTTCAAAGGGTATTCAACATCAAACTAGTTGTGTTGAGACTCCCCAACAGAATGGTAGGGTGGAGAGAAAACATCAACACATTTTGAATGTTGGTAGAGCCCTTCTCTTTCAGTCAAAACTGCCTAAACATTTCTGGTCATATGCCATTTTACAAGCAGTTTATATCATCAATAGAATTCCTAGCCCTTTGCTAAACAATAAATCTCCATATAGTTTATGTCACAATAAGGACCCTGATCTCACAGAATTAAAGGTGTTTGGTTGTCTTTGCTATGCCTCCACTATACAGAATCATAGAACCAAGTTAGACACTAGATCAAGAAAATCTGTTTACTTGGGAATCAAGCAAGGTGTTAAAGGGGCAGTCTTATATGATTTAAATTCTAGAAACATTTTTGTTTCAAGGAATGTGACCTTTCATGAACAAATTTTACCTTACCAAAGCTCTGATTCAAAATTTCATTGGAAATATTACACTGATCCTGATCACAGTCAAGCAGATGTGTCTGCTGAAATTGTTACTTACATAGATGATGATCTTGACCATTCCACCACGCCCACATCACCACTCAACTCTGATTCTACTCCTAACTCAGATTCCATTCTTAACTCTGAATCTAATTCTAATCCTATCTCTGATCCTGTTCTTCATTCTGAAACTAACCCTGACACTACAACACCTAACATCACTAGAAAATCATCCAGAGTTACTCATAGACCTACACATTTGTCTGACTATGTGTGCAATCTCTCTGCAGCTACTAATAAACCATCATCCACAGGTATCCTTTATCCTATCTCTCATTATCATTCATGTTCTAACTTGTCTGTTGATCATAGCAAGTTTGCTTTGTCCCTTTATGCTGATGATGAACCAGCCAGTTACCAACAGGCCAGTCAACATGACTGTTGGGTTAAAGCTATGAACAATGAGCTTGATGCTCTAAGGCAAAACAAGACTTGGATCTTTGTGGATGCACCACCACATGTGAAACCCATAGGGAGCAGATGGGTATATAAGGTTAAGCACAAAGCAGATGGGACAATAGAAAGGTACAAAGCAAGACTAGTGGCAAAAGGGTATAACCAGATAGAAGGGATAGATTTCTTTGAAACTTTCTCTCCTGTGGCTAAGATTACAACTGTAAGGACCCTCATTGCTCTAGCTGCTATGAATTCTTGGCATCTGCACCAGTTAGATGTGAATAATGCTTTTCTACATGGAGACTTGCATGAAGATGTTTACATGACAATTCCACAAGGAGTGCATCACTCTAAGCCTAATCAAGTCTGTAAGCTACTCAAATCCTTATATGGCTTAAAGCAAGCAAGTAGAAAATGGTATGAGAAATTAACTGGTGTTCTGATTGCACAAGGATATCATCAATCTATATCTGACCATTCATTATTTACTCTCAAGCATGACAATATGTTTACAGCACTCTTAGTGTATGTAGATGACATTATTTTGGCAGGCAATTCCCTTGATGAGTTTCAAAGGATTAAGAAGCTGTTAGATTCAGAATTCAAAATTAAAGATCTAGGACAGCTAAAGTATTTCTTGGGAATTGAAGTGGCACATTCTAAGACAGGTGTCACCATTTGTCAAAGGAAATATTGTCTTGACCTGTTGCATGACACAGGTTTGCTTGGAGCTAAACCAGCTAAAACACCTCTTGACAATTCTGTCAAACTGCATCAAGATGATACTCCACCATATGAGGATATAGCTGGTTACAGAAGATTAGTGGGTAAATTGCTGTATTTAACCACCACAAGACCTGACATAGCCTTTGTTACACAGCAATTAAGTCAATTTCCTTCTACACCAACTCAAACCCACTATGATACTGCATGTAGAGTGGTCAGATATCTTAAAGGATCTCCTGGTAGAGGATTGTTATTCAGAAGAGATGCTCAACTCCAACTGCTAGGTTTCACAGATGCAGATTGGGCAGGTTGTTTGGATTCTAGAAGATCCACTTCTGGATATTGTTTCTTTCTTGGAAGCTCTTTGATATCCTGGAGAGCTAAGAAACAACACACAGTCTCAAGGAGTTCCTCAGAAGCTGAGTACAGAGCTCTATCATTTGCCTCTTGTGAACTACAATGGCTAGTCTATTTGCTAACAGATTTGAATGTACAATGTGTGAAGCCACCAGTTCTGTATTGTGACAACCAAATTGCATTGCATATTGCAGCTAACCCTGTGTTTCATGAAAGAACCAAGCATCTTGAGATAGACTGTCATTTTGTAAGAGAAAAGCTACAACAAGGAATTTTCAAGCTTCTGCCTATTCACACTAAATCTCAGCTAGCAGATTTCTTTACTAAAGCACTACCTCCAAAAGCTTTCTCATCCTTTATTTCCAAGCTAAACATGTTAGACATATACCATGCTTAGCTTGAGGGAGGCTATTAAACTGTACATCAACACACTAAGCTTCAGCACTACATTGCTTGAGTTACAAGTTACTGATGTAATGGAAGTAAGGAACACCATAGTTAGCTTGTTAGCACTGCAGGATATCTTAGCCTCACTAACAGTTAGTTATGATGAGCTGGCACAAGTTAGTTATGGCAGTTACAGTAGTTAGAGTTTCCTTCCATGTATATATAGTTTTCTTCCATTGTAAGCAAGATAGAGATTATCATTTTCAATACAATTCTTACTTGATTTTCTATTCTCTCACATTATGTGTTCAATTTCATCTTCTTCAACCATCATAATCAATAACTTCATGAGTCCACTAACATTAACTCTATGAATGTGGTGACATTGTTGGAGGATACCTTACAACATTTTGAGACATTGAGATGACATAAGGATGAATTTATTATCTTTGGTATTGATGATTTGAACTCACAATTAACTAAGGAAAGTTCTTCAAGGAGTCGACAATTAGATAACAAACTTTCTATGAATATTTCATCCGCTTTTACACTTAAAAGTGAAAGAGATCTCAAATTTTTCAATGGTTCAAAGTCACAATTGTTGGGATGGCAAAGAAGACAATTTTCAAGATGTAGATGTTTCAGATTTGAAGCATTAGTCTTCGAAAATAAGTCGAAGGAAAATTTGTAACGTTCAGGGAGAGGTATAAAGGGCTTTGTTGGAATGAGTAAATTTATTCTCTCTACTCCCCTTGCAATTGCAAAACTTATCCATTGATCAATAATGCTACTTTGTTCAATATTTAAACTGAAGCTCACCAAGAAAGAATCGATCTTTGTGCCAGGAAAATTCTTGAGAAATTGATCTACTCGTTTTACAAATTCATCCCTACTCACTTTCAGATCGACGTATCTACTATTGGCATCAATGAGATACCCATTTTTTATTAGTTCTTCCTCGCTTTCAAGCACATTGTTGATATCAAAGTATAGATCTTTTCTTAGACCCCAAAGCTTGCACCACCTTCTAGAAAGTATACTTGTTTTCAACAAATCTTTCATGGATACCATTGTCAGAATATAAGACAAAATTTCGTCAGGCAATTCACTAATGAGATCATCCATGTTATCCCGATCAAGGTTAGAAAATAGTGACAATTAATGCACCTGAAATATATTGGTAAAGTTTAATAATTTTTGTAACTGCAATTAAAAGATGCAAAGTGAAAAAGAAAGTTCCAATCCTAGTAAAACAGTTTTAAAAGTGTTCTTTCTATGTAAACCGATTTTTCTTTTAAGCATGTAAATCAATTTTGATAACTAGTTTTTAAATTAAAATAAATAAATAACGGATTCAATTCAACAAATCACATCACATTATATATATATATATATATATGAAAAATATCAAATGAGATCGTCCTAACCAAACGAACGATATAAATCTTACAAAGTCCGCCGTTAATTTGAGAGATGAGAAGTACTCACCGAAAGAAGCTGTGACTAAAATTGTTACTGGACTAGGCGGCACTGCTTTTGGTATAGAGAAAGTAACGTATTGTCAATATATATATATAAACCACAAAACTTGTTCAGAAAGAAAAATATAAACCACAAAATAGCACATATCTCGTGGATTATCAACAAATAAGATAAAAGAATCTCCCGTGGTTTATCATTTTAATTGAAAAGATAATAATAATTTTAGGATAAAGTTAGTTATTAATCTAATAATTTATTTAAGACTCTTCTATTGTAAACACACTGTATTAGTTTAATGGGTCTATTGGTTTCGTTGGATATCTAAATTTATTAACAATAAATATATTAAAATAAACTACTATTAAAAATATTCAATTATCCTCATCAATTATAATATATTGCAAATCTTTTATGTTCAATGTAATTTTATCTCTAAAGATAAAAGAAAAACAAAAAACATAAAATTAGAAACAAAAAAGTTAGTTAAAAGAAATCTACACATAAAAAATATGAACAGAAACCACAATAAAAGATACACATCAAAAATCTAAAATCGTTTAATATATTTTTGAGACACATCAAGATCAACATTAACATGTGTCTCAAATTTTTTTATAATCGATTGAAATCATTGTGGTCACTCACATATGTTTATCATAAATCAATAAGCCAAATTTATTAACTTTTTGACATCTTCTAAGGTATCGTTTGATCTAGTTTACTTTAAATATTTTTACTCAATAAAAGGAGAAGTTAGGTCAAACAGATTTTCAAGAATCTCTTGATAGAAACAAAAAAAAATTGTTTAATTTTTATGAGTAAAACTAGCCGCCAAACGACGTGCCTGTTTGTGTGATCGATATTCTTTTTGTTTGTTTGCTGTGATCGATATTTTCTATTGTGCAAATATAATTAACTATTTAATCACCTTTTTTATTGGACTTAGTTAATTGATAACTACTTAACCTTATTTTTTGTTGTGGCTAGTTATTAAGAAGAAAAAATAATATTTTTTTTACTATAAAAAAACTGAAAACCTACTTTTATGTGAAAGTTGTGCTTAATTTTTTTTTTGTAGTTTTTTTTTAAGGGTAAAATAGGAATATTGAAAAAGTCATCCCAAAAATTTGTATCCTTTTTATATATAGTAATAGATACATAGATAAAAAGATTTTTGAAGCTAAAAAAACAACAATTACCAAACAACTTTAGTTTTTTTTTTTTTTTTCTAAAAGCTCTTATTTTTACTTTTAACTTTTACATAACTTTTAAGACCTAAAAAAGTCAGGTCAAACGATACCTTAATATAAATTCAAATAACTAGAACATATTAATTATAATTTACTAGCGGTCAAACGGGCACATTCTGTTCCGTTTGTGTGATTGACATTCTCTATTGTGTTAATGTACATAAGTATTTAATCTCCTTTTTGGTCGTGCTTAAACTATGTACAATGGTGAGATTTTAACCCCATAAAAAGGTTGAATTGTTACAATGGTAAGGTTTAAACTTGAAGTTGAAATAGGTGGAGGAGAGAGGAGATGAGTTTTTTCAACCGGTTGAAAAAAAGAAAAAAAGTGGGAAAGAGTGTGACACGTGGCGCGATTTGATTTGTTTTTTTTAGAATAGATTTGTTTTTCTTATTTTCTCTTTTATTTTTTTATTTAAATGCATATATGTATCTATCATAGTTTTATTGGATGTGTAGATTTTTATTTTTCATAATCTTTTTAGTGCAATTATTGGATAGCATATATTATTTAATATATTTTAATACCAAAATTCATAATTTTTAAATCTCTATAAATAGAGGTATGGTTTGATATACTTTCAAAATAAAATAAAAAAACTCATTTTTACACTTCTTTCTCATTTGTATAGACTAAAAATATTCATTATTTCAAAAAAAATATAAATAATAATAATTATTATACAAAATTAAATAATTTAAATAAAGAATGTGGGGTATATGAAAGTGAGTTGAAAGAGATATACTTTTAAAAAGATAAGTGTAAAGATGAAAAAGATAACCTTAAAAAAACACAATAAGTTTAAAATTTACTCAAAAATAAAATTTTAAAAATTCATTAATATTGTGTAAAATGTAGTAGATAGGATTCGAAGTGGGATATCTATACTAATATATAAAGGGGATACAAATTTTTGGGATGGCTTTTTCAATATTCCTATTTTACCCTTAAAAAAAACTACAAAAAAAAAACTAAGCACAACTTCTACATAAAAGTAGGTTTTCAGTTTTTTTATAGTAAAAAAAATATATATTTTTTCTTCTTAATAAGTAGCCACAACAAAAAATGAGGTTAAGTAGTTATCAATTAACTAAGTCCAATAAAAAAGGAGATTAAGTAGTTATTTATATTTGCACAATAGAGAATATTGATCACAACAAACAAAAAAAAAATATCGATCACACAAACGGGCACGGAACGTGCCCGTTTGGCGGCTAGTTTTTCATAGTTAACCTATTAAAATATGGCATAAATAATTTATAAAACTGTGATAAACATTTTTTATTATTCCCCAAACATTAACACAACAATTTATTTTAACAGATAAGCTTATATAAACTTAAAATAAGTTAATTCAAACTGTGCCTATATCTATTACTATATATAAAGAGGATACAAATTTTTGGGATGACTTTTTCAATATACCTATTTTACCCTTAAAAAAACTACCAAAAAAAAACTAAATATTTGTATATGTTGAAAAATAACTTCCACATAAAAATAGATTTTCAGTTTTTTTTTAGTAAATAATTTTTTTTCTCTTAATAACTAAGTACAACTTCCACCTAAAAGTAAGTTTTCAGTTTTTTTATAGTAAAAAAAAATATATATATATATTTTTTCTTCTTAATAACTAACCACAACAAAAAAGGATGTTAAGTAGTTATCAATTAACTAAGTCCAATAAAAAATGAGATTAAGTAGTTATTTATATTTACACAATATAAAATTTCGATCGCATCAATTAAAAAAAAAAATTAATCACACAAGGCGGCTAGTATAATTTATGAGGGTGATGGTAGATTAATGGAACAGACAAACGTGTAATCCTTTGACCAACATGTGGGTGGACCATTCTTAGTGTTTTATTTATTTTGTGAAAAAGTTTTAAGGCCTATTTCATGGGCAGTAAAAGAGACAAAATTAAATTTTACCCAAAAAAAAAGAGACAAAATTAATTTTTAAATATATATACACAATTTTTTATAAAGGTAATTTTGTAATTTATATAATATAAAAAAAATCAAAATTCTATTAAAATTAGAATATTTAGTTGCAAAATAAATAGGAATATTAATTTAAATTTTATAACAAATTATGAAAGATATAGTTGATTTCATATAAATTATGTCTGTTCCAGTGTGGAACGTGGGGGTGTATATTTGCTAATGGTCTTTGAGTTAGTGTTGTGTTAAGTCTAATTTTTTCTCCTTTTTCTATAAATGCTTTTGGGGTTGTATTTATAGGGTCATAGTGAAGCTTAGTTAATTGAATAACTTCTCCATGGTCCCATGATCTCATGATTCCTATATTGGGGGAAGGTGGGGTTGTATTGTTCCACGATGTTATAAATCATGGGTGAATGCATGTTGTTCACGTGGTGATTTGGTTAGTGGGGCGTATTGGGCTTGAATTGAAATGTAGTGGGCTCTGAGCCCCCATGCCGGGTCGGGCGAACCAGTTTAGTAGATAATGGGCTTAGGCGAATATGGGCTTGGGTGAATTGGTCCGGTACAATGTCATTTTTGCAAATTCACACAAATTATAAAATATAGTTAATGTTGTATGAAAATGAGAAAAATAAATTAAATGAGTTGGAAAATGATCGACTAATAAATAATAATGGCATTAGAGTTGTAAAATGGGCCGAGCTATCGGGCTGGCCCATTAACCCTATAGTTTTACACGGGGCCGGGCTTCAAAAAAAGTTTGGGCCTTATCGGGCTGGCCCCCCCAGGCCGATCTTTTTCATGGGCCATCATGGCTGGCCCCACGGGCTTTTGGGTCTGCCCCTTAAAGAATTAAAACAAAATATATAAAAAAATCTAAAAATAGTTTTAGCTAAGAATAAGGAATTTTAGTTACCATAAAATCTTTAGATAAAATAAGTAACAAAAAATGAGATTTGTTACTTAGAAGATAATTATTAAACCAAATTTGTTATAATTATCTTTATTTGAAAAAAAAAACAAATTTGTTACGATTATCTTTATTTGAAAAAAAATAATAATAACAACTTAATCAATCATTCTAAATAGAAAAGTATAAGAAGAAAATTATAATCGGTCAACAAATAAAAGAAACATAATATAAATTTGTTTAGATACTAATTTGTGTGTGATACATATATAGTTTTATTGTCCATTGAATTTTTTTAAAAAAAAACTTTTTATCAAATTTTTTTTTTAAAAAAAATAAAAGTTTGTTGGACCGGCCCACCGGGCCATGTAGGTCTTTGTTTATCGGGCTAGATGGACCGGGCTGACAGCTTTAATGGCCAAAATAAAAAAATAATGTTTTATGTATATTGTAAGATCACATGTAATTTATTCAAGTTCCAACAATAATAACATGTACTTGTGTGCAGTGGCGGAACCAGGAAATAAAATTACAGGGGGCCGTTAAAAAATTATAATTATAATATAGAAACTAAACAAAAAATTATATTTCATACAAAAATTTAAATAATAAAAAGTACAAATTTGATCATAAAAAATTAAATTGCATATCCAAAATAATATTCTACGTGTGCTAAGTGATTTGAAATTATCAATAATTTACTTTAAACTATTATCAATGATTAAATTGCATTTTGTCACCAAAGTATTGATTTTCTTTTAAAAAAACAAAGAAAAAAACAGAAAACACCCCCTCCAGGAATCGAACACGGGACCATATGGAAGATGGGGCGCTACATGTACCACTCGGCCACAGTTCTACAATGTTAGTTATTGCTGATATAAATATATGTAACATACCTTTGTAATTTTATAATAAAAATATCAAGGGTATACTAGTAATTTTTTTATTTTTCCGGGGGTGGCCGAGGCCACCCTCAACCACCCCCTTGGTTCCGCCACTGCTTGTGTGAGTCTATCTTCCAATATCTCGGTAGTTAATATTTAGTCTAAACTTTTCAAACAAGCTAAGAATCATCATCACTCCAATAACAATAACATGATTTTTGAAAGGTAACAAACATGATTAGGAAAATTATTGTATGCGTCAAAAAAAAAAGACGGAAAATTATTGTATAGGAACAAACACAAATAAAATGGTATTAGACACAATCACACAAACAAAAAAATATTAAAGAAAACAATACTGTAAATTAAAATAATCTTGATCAATGTGATTAACGTGTAATCCTTTGACCAACATGTGGTGGACCATTCTTTGTGTTTTATTTATTTTGTGAAAAATTCTTAAGGCCTAGCTCTTTGGTTGGCAGTATAAGAGACAAAATTAATATTTTGGTATATATACACAACTTTTTAATAAAGGTAATTTTGTAATTTATATAATTTAAAAAATTTAAAATTCTACTAAAATTAGAATATTTAGTTGCAAAATAGGGAATTTTTTTGAAAAGGCAAAAAAAACTTTATTGATAAAAAAAACCGCAAGTACAAGGTGTACTACTACGAGGGAAGATTACAAAGAGAATAAGACACAGACTAGGACAAGCAAATATAGGCATACACCATTACCAAGAAGAACTAAAGACAACAATACAAACCAATATTCCAAAAACTCTAGTACATCACCAATGCATTCAAATAAATTAGATATAGTTGGGATATTAATTTAAATTTTACAACAAATTAAGAAAGATATAGTTGGGATATTGTAGATTACATATAATTTAAAGTTGGATCTTGCTAACATGTACCGTAAAGGTACATATTAAGAATTCAAAAGTAGAAATATTATTTTAAATTTTATGTAATTAATTTGTGATCAAGTTTAAAAATTGAATTAAATACATAAATTATGATTAAAAAAAAATTAAATATTATCATGTACCCTTGTTAATTTTTTCCTTTAAAATTTACAAGATCGAATGACATATAATTTGTGATATAGAGGGACTATGTTGTTAATTATTATGGCATATTATAGATTAAAAAAAAGGTGGTAGAATGGTAGATAGGCAAATATAAAAAGGAGACATGAACTAAAACCCTCAATATTAGTAAAATTTAAAATAAAGACATGAATTTTTATTTTTTTACAAAAAATCTTAGATGTTAATGAAGTGTGAGTTTCAAGTTCCAACAATTAGGGGTGCTCGCGGTTCGGTTTGGATCGGTTTTGAGGCAAAAATCCATCCGATCCAGAGTTAATATTACTTGCGGTTTGGTTCGGTTTTGGATGACTAAATAAAAAAAATCCGATCCAATCCGATCCAATTTTGTGCGGTTTAATTTGGATCGGTTTTTGGATATCCAAATTACAAATTAATTTTTTTTAATTAAATATTAATATTATAATGACACGGTAAAATAATATATTTGATGTAAAACACAATATATAATATGTTATAAATTAATATTTTGCAATGAAAATTATCAATTATATTTGAAATCTATGAAATAGCAAAAAGAAATACATTAAATTGAATTAATAAGTATTATTGAGAAAATAAAAATCAATAATTAATATATTAATGCAATATATCATACTAATAAAAATTTAAATAAGTATTAAAAAACATATATGCGGTTTGGTTCGGTTTGGATCGGTTTTGAAAAATCAATCCAAAATCCGATCCGATCCAGCGGTTTTCACAAAAAGAACATCCAAACACATCCAAAAATATTCGGTTTTTTGCGGTTTTCGGTTTTTTTGGATCGATTTACGGTTTTTATTTGGATTGGTTTGGATTTGAGCACCCCTACCAACAATAATAACATGTACTGTATTCTTCTGTGAGCAAATCTTCCAATATCTCGGTAGTTAATATTTAGTCTAAACTTTTCAAACAAGCTGGGAATCATTATTGGTGTACGGGTGGATTGGGGCGTTTGATTAGGTGTTGGTAATTGTGATATATATCATGTTACCTTTCGTTGTATGTTCCACAACAATTCCTTACACTTCTTGTGGAAGAGTTGTTTTTTAATAAAATTCAGCCGATTAAAAAAAAAAAAAAAGCTAGGAATCATCATTACAATTTACAATAACAATAACATGATTTTTGAAAAGTAACAATAACATGATTAGGAAAATTATTGTATGCATAAAAAAAAGAGAAAAATTATTGTATAAGAACAAACACAAATATGTAAAATGGTGTTAGACACAAAATCTGCGTCAAAAAATATTGAAGAATAAATAAATAAATAAAATAATGTTCATTAATGTGATTATAAAAGATTTTTATTTTAAAATTTTGAATTTGTATGTATGTCCAAATATATTTTATTTGGATTTATGTCTATTCACATTGACCTGACTAATTGCAAACATGGAATCATTAATGCAATAACAATAACATGACTTTTTTGAAAGGTAGCAATAAATAATAAAATGACTAATTACAATAATGTGTCTTTTAATCATTCATCCACATCTCTCTCTTCCTATCTTATTAATCAATGTACCAGCATAATTGGTTCTTAATCAATAGTTAAATGAGTTATTTTTGAGTAAAAAATATTTCATATCACTTTAAAAAATAAAATTAAAAATAAAATTGGAATTTTTTTATCACTAATAACAGTGAACATTGAATACTTTCTAAGAAAAAATATAAAAAGTTAGTATAATGTGTATAAATAATGAAATAATGTTTTTACTATATATGTAACTATATTATTAAAATATAAAACTTGAAAAATAGACGTTTAAATAAAAAAAAAAGGATGATTAATTTATTGGTTAGAGAAACAATTGTATTGATAATACATAAAATGGAACTGAACATGTGTGTACTATAACCAAAATGAATTTATTTATTTTATTTATTTTATTTATTTATTCACTTGAAAAAAATATAGTAAACAATAATACTAGTATGTATTGTAATAAAAAAGTCCCATATGTGTTTATTTTACCGGATAGTATGTCCGGGAATGTGTAAAACCATTACCTAAAGGGAAGGAACATGGGGGAGGAATATCTCATATTTTTAATGTGTAAAACCATACCAACAAGACATCTCATATTTTTAATGCACATTTCATGTTATTTATATCTCTTTTTCTATTACATTATTTGTACTTTTTTTAAAAGACATCATTTATACTTTTAAAAAAGCAAAATACATAAATTCCAAAACTTTTGTTTACCATTTTTAATTCCTTAATTAGTGTCTTAGGAGCACAGTTAGTATTTTGTTAGATATGCGCCATGTGAATCTCATGAAAAGTCACAGTTATGGGAGGTGTTATCGGGAAGGTTGCAACAGTTGGTTGGGCAGAAGGTGTGTGTGTGCGGGGATTTTAACGCGGTCCGGTCCGATGATGAAAGAATCTCTGTTAGACAAGGTGTCCGATCTCCAGATCAAGTGGCTTTTAATCGTTTCATTGATGACTCTGGTTTGGTGGATCTACCTTTGTGTGGTCGCAATTTTACCTGGTACAAAGGGGATGGGTCCTCGATGAGCCGAATAGACAGGTTCTTGTTGTCCGAAGATTGGTGTTTATCTTGGTCTAATTGTGTGCAGCAGGCCCAACTACGGGGGCTATCTGATCATTGCCCCTTGCTGTTGTCAGTTGATGTGGAGAATTGGGGGCCTCGACCACTGCGAATGTTGAAGTGTTGGCAAGATATACCTGGGTATAAGCAGTTTGTGATCAGTACTTGGCAATCATTACAGGTGGAAGGATGGGGTGGCTTTGTTCTTAAAGAAAAGCTGAAAATGATGAAGACGACTTTGCGAGAATGGCACGCAACTCACTCTAGGAATGTGCCTGGTAGAATAGCAACCTTGAAGGATCGTCTCGCGGTTTTGGACTGCAAAGGGGAAGAGACGGGATTGTCTGAGGATGAGGTGGTCGAGCTCCTTGATGTTACTTCTGATATTCGTTCTTTATCCCGGATGCATACTAGTATACAGTGGCAGCAGTCGAGACTTCTGTGGCTACGTGAAGGGGATGCAAATTCCAAGTACTTCCATTCTGTCTTGAAGAGCCGACGGAGGATGAATGCCTTGTCCTCTATCTTGGTAAATGATCAGAGGGTGGAAGGAGTCCAGCCTGTCCGCCAAGCAGTTTTCGATCATTTCTCTTCTCACTTCAAGGCTTGTCCTGATGAGAGACCGAGGGTGGATGATCTTCATTTCAGTACTTTATCTGCAGCGGAAGGTGGGAACTTGGTCAAGCCTTTTTCTGTTGAAGAAGTTCATGCGGCGATCTGGGACTGTGATAGTTTTAAGAGCCCGGGACCGGACGGAGTTAACTTTGGCTTCTTGAAGGAGTTTTGGCCTGAGTTGAAAGAAGACATTATGCGGTTTATCACAGAGTTTCATCGCAACGGTAAACTATCTAAAGGCATCAACTCCACTTTTATAGCCCTTATTCCGAAGGTGGATAATCCTCAGAAACTGAATAATTTTCGGCCTATATCTTTGGTGGGAAGTCTCTATAAGATTTTGGCAAAAGTTCTCGCAAATAGGTTACACCAGGTTGTAGGCAGTGTTGTCTCTGAGGTTCAGTCTGCTTTTGTCAAAGATAGGCAAATTCTTGATGGGATTCTTATAGCGAATGAGGTTGTGGATGATGCTCGCAAGAACCATAAAGACCTTGTTTTGTTTAAAGTTGATTTCGAGAAAGCTTATGATTCAGTGGACTGGAGGTATTTAGATGACGTGATGCGTTGTATGGCATTTCTGGCCCTGTGGCGGAAATGGATTCGGGAATGTGTTGGCTCTGCGACAGCATCAGTTCTTGTTAACGGAGGTCCCACGGGTGAGTTCCAGTTGGAACGGGGGCTTCGTCAAGGGGATCCTCTGTCTCCATTTTTGTTTCTTTTGGCTGCTGAGGGACTGAATGTTATGATGAGGGCTATGGTTCAGACTAGTATGTTCACGGGCTATAGTATCGGCTCAGGGTCACCTGCAGTTATATCCCATCTTCAGTTTGCCGATGACACATTACTCATGGGGGCCAAAAGTTGGGCCAACATTCGCGCTGTGCGGGGAGTTCTTGTTTTATTTGCGGCGGTCTCCGGACTAAAGGTTAACTTTCACAAAAGCATGTTGGTGGGGGTGAATGTGGTTGAGACATGGTTGGCAGAGGCGGCGGCGGTCTTGGGGTGCTCGGTGGGGAAGGTGCCCTTTGTGTATCTCGGACTTCCTATAGGGGGTGATCCTCGTCGTTTGTCTTTTTGGAATCCGGTGGTACATAGAATTCGGTCTAGATTGGCGGGATGGAAAAGTCGGTTTTTGTCTTTTAGCGGTCGCCTGGTTCTCCTTAAGTCTGTCCTGTCTTCGTTGCCTGTTTATGCCCTTTCTTTCTTCAAAGCTCCGTCAGGTATAATCTCTTCTATTGAATCTTTATTGACTAACTTTTTTTGGGGAGGGAGTGAGGACATGAGGAGAATTCCGTGGATTAGTTGGAGGGATGTGTGTTTGAGTGATGAGTCTGGCGGATTGGGGGTCAGGCAGTTGAGAGAGTTTAACACGGCTTTGCTGGGGAAGTGGTGTTGGAGGATGTTAGGTGAAAAAACGGGCTTATGGTATAGGGTGTTGGCTGCCCGATACGGTGTAGAGGCAGGGCGGGTGAGGGCGGGAGGAATGGGTCCCCGTGGTGGAGGGAGGTTTCGCGGATTCGGGATGGGGTGGATGAGGTAGTGGGAGGGGGTGGTTTGCGGAGGGGGTCGAGAGGCAGTGGGGTGGAGACGTTTTTTTGGTCGGATCCTTGGTTGGGTGGAGTCCCGCTGAGAGAGAGGTACCCACGACTATTTGACTTGTCTCTTCACAAGTTGAGTACGGTAGCGGAGATGAGTGTTTTAGGGTGGGCGTCTGGAGGTGGAGCGTGGGCGTGGCGCCGCCCACTATGGGCATGGGAGGAAGAGCTTTTAGGGGAGTGTGAAAACTTGCTTTATGATCTTGTTTTGCAGCCACATGTTGCTGATCAGTGGCGGTGGCGATATGATCCGGAAGGTGGCTATATGGTTCGGGGCGTGTATACCTTGCTGGCTCGTACAGAGGTCCCGGAGGAGGCGGCAACAACAACTCTAATTTGGCATAAACAGGTTCCCTTAAAGGTGTCTGTGTTGGCTTGGCGGTTGCTCCGCAACAGGTTACCAACCAGAGATAATTTGGTGCGGCGTCACATTATTGAGCCAAATGCCCACTTTTGTGTGACTGGTTGTGGCGGTGAGGAGACAGCGCAACATTTGTTTCTATCCTGCCCTGTTTTTGCCCCTTTGTGGGGTCTGCTTCGTTCTTGGGTTGGATTCTCTTCAGTTGACCCGGTGTCGATTCAGGACCATTTTGTGCAGTTTTCTCATTCGGCAGGTGGATCTCGAGCTCGACGCTCCTTCTTGCAGTTACTTTGGTTATGTAGCATTTGGGTGATATAGCATGAACGAAATAGTAGAATTTTCAAAGCTAAGGAATCAACTGTCCTCCAAATGTTAGAGAAAGTTAAAGTTAATTCTCTTTGGTGGATGAAAACTTGTAATATGAACATTGGTGTAAATTCTCACTTGTGCTGGTCGAACCCTTTTATGTGTTTAGGCATAGGTTGACTGATGTTGTGACTGTTGTAGACATTTGCTAGCCTGTTTGGCACACCTTGTGCTGATCAGAACTAGTTTGTTGGTTTTAATATAATTATTTTTGCTTGTTCAAAAAAATAATAAGAATAATTTTTAAAAAATAAAATGATTGACATTATTAAAAGGATAGTCAAGTAAATTACTAAGAGTTTATCTATATTTTCAATTAAACCCCAATATATATATTCCAATTAAATCCCAACATATATTCCAACTAATAATATATAAAATTAGAATGTCAGTAACTATTTATTTTACTGAAATTAAATAAAATAGTTATTGGTATATTGCATAAAATAGTTATGATATCTAAGCTCATACATTTGTTATGCCATGCACTCACACAACACAAATTGCATTATACATCCTTCTATTATATAGATCCTACGAGGAGTTATTTTGCTTAAGAAAAAAGTGCAAGCTAGTTAGTGTAAGTAAGATGTTTGTTTCCCTCTTCTAAATTTTTTTCTTTTACACTTTTATGAAGAAAAAAAATATATTTCATTAATTTGCAAACCATTTATTTATTTATCTTCCAAAACCAAGAAAGTGCTGTAGATGTTGTTTTAATTTTTCTTAGGTCTTTTGCTTTCCATTTATTTCTTTCAAGTGGTGTACTAAATTATTAATAATCACTATTTTATAATTATTTTTTGCAGGACAATGGAATATGAATTTAAGGCAAAAGATTATAAGGAGCTCAAGGCTGCCAACAGTTCTATGCAACAGAAGGCTCCTGGATCTACCATGTGTTTGTATATAAATACAAATAATGAAGCTGCTAAAGATCGTCTCAAAATGAAAGCCACTGAGATTGCTTCTAAGAATGGCTATGCCTTGACTTTTCTTGACAATGATCCGGGCAACATTTGATGGAAGTAATCGATGTGAATTTTAATATATAGTGTGTGTCACTTTGTTTATAAAAAAAAAGAGTGCCAGGTTTATCAGAAAAAAAAAAAGGAGTGCTAGGTTTGTAGAAAAAGAAGAAAAAAAAAGAGTACTAGGTTTGTAGAAAAAAAAAAAAAAAGAGTGCCAAGTTAGATCAGATTGATTAGTACTAGTTTCAAAAGAAAAAAAAATCATTTAATAGTTATATAATTTTTAGGTATTACTATAACTTGTTGCATAGGTATATGATGATGATGTAGAAAATACAATAGATGTACATAATTATATTACAATACAATAATGAATAAACCTGGCCTCGTTTAAAAATATTATACTTGTTCCTTCTTCCGTCTTTTTCAGTAGTAGAACTTAATTTATTTATTTTTTAGGCACATAGTAGAACTTAATTAAAACATTTGACCAAAAAAAAAGAAAGAACTTAATTAAAACATTATAATTTAATACTAATTAAGAAATTAAATAAGGTAAAAAAATTACTGAGAGCACTAATTAGTTGTTTATCCTAATTTATAATCATTTGTGATGATTAGTATAAGGAATACTCTTTTTTTCGTTTGTGATCGATGATTAGTCTTTTTATTTGTGTAATTTATTTTTTAAAAGTATAAAAAATACTCTTTTTAATACACAATTTACTTTTAAATTTTTTTAAACTAATATTTCAAAGATACTAGTTAGTATAACTTTAATTTACTACATTTATTCCTTTTCTGGCCGGTTTTTCCAGAAACATTGTTGTACTTGTCTTGATTTCATGCTAAAGGGACTATGTAGGTGGTATTTATGATAAATTGACAAATGAATTATATGGTCAATGTTTTCATCAGTTCAATGGCATGTTTAGTTTTTAAGATTTGGGTCATGTTTAAGTTGGTATTCAAATATAAAAAATTAATATTTAATAAATAAAAAATTTAAGGTAAATTTTTTGGTATAAGACTAGAATTAAACACTATTTTAATTTTGACACTTACTTGTTTCAAATATTTTAGGATCTGCTGTTGAAGTATATGGCTTAGTGTAAGTGTAAAGTAAATAAAATTAATGGTTGTTATTATATTTTGACAACCCTATGGTGTACCTATAATTTTCCAACTTTTGATTTGTGAATTGTTTTGACAACTTTTGAATCGGCTCCTCCAAATTAATGATTATTATTTTATTTTTTTGACAACCCCATGACTCACTTTACAATGTGTAAAATTTTTTTCAATTATGGAGTCGTTAGAATTGATTTTGGACGTGTAGAATTGATTCTACCTTGTTTGGTTCTTAAAAAGTAGAATTGATTCTACTTGAAGCTATAAATCGTAGCTTCTGATTTTAGAATTAATTTTTACATTTTAAAAGTTTTTGTTCAACTCACTTTTGCATAAATATATCTAAACATAAATCACTTTAACTTAAAATCAATTTTGCCCAAAATCAATTATGTCAAAATAAATTTTTCTTGCCGTACAACCACATACGCAAATCAATTATTTCAACTTTTGATCTGTTAGTATATGATTTATTCACTTTTGAGGAGCCGATTTTCAACTTATATATTTCTTTCTTTTTTTGTTTGATAGTAGAACTATTTATCTTTCCGTTTAAAAAATAAACAAAATATTTCTCTTGATATTCATGTAATCAAAATTCAAATAACTTTAAAAAAAAAATCAAATAAAATGAAGTCAATTTTTTTAATCTCTAATAATAATAACGACTAATATAATTTAATTAAAATCTAACCCAGAAAGAAAGTGTGGTTTTTAGTCTCAGATAGAAATCAATTTCGACTTTAATCTGGAGACAAATTTTATTGACCGGTTGAATTTTATGATCTACAATGTTAAGGATGGACTATGGGCCTTGGCTTAGTATCAGGCCCAAAATGTGTTGTATCTGTTTGCTCACCCTATTTAAAGGGTTGAGGTGCTAATAATAAAAAATCCCCGTTTTTGCCTTAACATTTGGTATCTACAGCCCTGGTTCAAGAGACCTGGCCCACCGTAACCGTTTTGCTAAGTCGTTAGAGGTGGTTGTAACCACCGCAACTAACATTCCTCCACCATAACTGTCATCTTTCTTTTTCTTTCTTCTTCTTTCTTCCCGTTCGTGTCATTTGTGTGCTTCAGCTATGGCAGAAAGCTCCGATTTCAAACTCACCGTTCCCAAATTTGATGGTTTCTACGACCATTGGGCGATGATGATGGAGAATTTGCTTCGATCAAAGGAATACTGGCATCTTGTTGAAGATGGCGTCGCTCCGGCGCCGGAGAATGCAACAGAGGAGCAATTGCAATCGGTGGCTGCGAACAAGCTTCTTGATTTGAAGGTCAAGAACTACCTCTTTCAAGCCATAGACAGGCCGATTATGGAGACAATTCCGAATAAAGATTCGTCAAAAGCAATATGGGATGCTATGAAGCAGAAAAATCTGGGCTCTAACAAGGTGAAAAGAGCTCAATTACAAGCTCTGCGCAGAGAGTTTGAGGTTCTTACCATGGAAGAAGACGAAACCGTTGATGCTTATTTCGCAAGAACAATGGCCATAGCAAATAAAATGAAGTCTTTTGGTGAAACTGTCGCACAAGTCACAATAGTCGAAAAGATTCTTCGCTCTATGTCATCAAGATTCAACTATGTGATTTGCTCAATTGAAGAGTCTAACGATGTAACTACCCTATCCATTGATGAGCTTCAGAGCAGCCTGATTGTTCAAGAGAAACGTATGCAAAGTCAGCAACAACATCATGATGAACAAGCTCTCAAAGTCACCAATGGTGGCAGAGGGAGAGGCCGGGGACGATCTTCAACAAGGGGTAGAGGCAGGGGAAGACAATCTAAAGAAGCAATTGAATGTTACAAGTGCCACAAACTTGGACATTATCAGAGTGAGTGCACTGAAGGAGGAGAAAATGCTAGATATGCTGAACAAGATGATGAAGAAGAACTGTTGCTAATGGCAAAAACTCATAGTGATGCTCTACAAGAAGAGGTATGGTTCCTAGATTCTGGCTGTAGTAATCATATGGGATTGGAATAGTGATGGAAAGAAAAATACTCATGATGACAGTATTGAAATTGAAGAATTTGAGGGTCATACTGATCAAGTAGCTGGAACTCACAATGAAACTGGTGAGGGAAATCATGGCAATGATAACATACCAGAAGAAGTGCCTGAAACATCAAGTGATGATGAAGAAGCTGGTGCAGAGACAATAACACCAAGATTCAGAAAACCACCTGCTAGACTTAATGACTATGTCTCAGGAAGGGAAAATTGTAATGAAGTTGGTAGTCCCATTGTTCTTGGTAGTAAATTGACAAAAGATGAAAATGGTGTTTCTTCTGATGCAAGCAAGTATAAACAAATGGTTGGTTGTCTAATGTATTTGCTTGCAACAAGGCCTGATCTTGCTTATTCAGTTTGTTTGGTTGCTAGATTTATGGATAAACCTACAGATATGCATGTGGCAGCTGTGAAGAGAATCTTCAGATACATAAGAGGGACTCTAGCTTATGGTGTGATGTACAATCAGCAGAATAGTGATGACAAAAACAAAGAAGAATTGAAATTAGTTGGCTGGACTGACTCTGATTATGCTGGTGATTCTGAGGACAGGAAGAGCACATCAGGCTATGTGTTCATGTTGGGCAAAAGTGCTATATCATGGTCCTCAAAGAAGCAGCCAATTGTAACTCTGTCTACTACAGAAGCAGAATATGTTGCTGCTGCTGCTTGTGCCTGCCAGTGCATATGGCTCAGATATGTGATGCAACATTTGAGGATTGATCAATCTCCCACAACTTTGATAATGTGTGATAATAGCTCAACCATCAAATTGTCTAAAAATCCTGTAATGCATGGGAGGTGTAAGCACATTGATGTGAGGTTTCATTTTCTAAGGAATCTCACAAGAGATGGGATAGTTGAACTTGTTCACTGCAACACACAAGATCAACTAGCAGATGTTATGACAAAGCCTTTAAAGTTGGAGGCATTCTGCAAAATCAGGAAGAATCTTGGAATGAAGATGGCTTAGTGAAGAAGATGTTGGCTCTGCTAATCCTTTTGGCTTGCAGCATCTTAAGTAATCCTTTTGAGACTTTGTGTTGTTCTGTCCTTTGTGTTTTAGTCTTGTTAGCTTTGCATCTATACTGCATTTTGTTAGTTTTAATTGTTTTTAAGTTGTACAATTAGGGGAGAGTGTTAAGGATGGACTATGGGCCTTGGCTTAGTATCAGGCCCAAAATGTGTTGTATCTGTTTGCTCACCCTATTTAAAGGGTTGAGGTGCTAATAATAAAAAATCCCCGTTTTTGCCTTAACATACAATACTAATCGGAACGGTTTGGAAATATGCAATAAAATTCAAAATCAATACATTGATGATAGGTTCCGTTTAACATGGACCAATTCATTAATTTGTCCATCTTGGACCAATGAAAGAAACTGGCTATTACAGGTTTGAATTCGGTAAAAAATTTACTATGTATCAGGCTTTATGGTGTTAAGGAATCTTTTACCGGATCCAAACCTGTGATAGCCAGTTTCTTTCATTGGTCCAAGATGGACAAATTAATGAATTGGTTCATGCTAAACGGAACCGTGTTTCTATAAGATTAATAGAGATGCTAACTTGTCTTGTGAGGAACTTGGGGAATTGGAGCCAATGTTTTAAAAGTCGGATTGGTAATCGAACAAGTAAATGTATTTGGTCACTGGTCGAATTGCATGACTAAATTAAATAAAACCTGATAATTTAGTTGAATAAACTAGTATCTATAACAAAACTATATAAGTATTAAACCGGATGATTCGATCTCTAAAAAAATCATGACATCTAAAAAATGTGAAAATTTCACAAGTTCATTCCGTAAATTCAAATTCTAAACATAGTCATCATACATATAACAAAATAGTACAAAATACAATCCAAATAAGTTTTGAACAAAGTATATTTCTATTTCCAATTTTAATAATAATAAAAAATAATCAAAATGACATCATTTTGGATTTGACAAAAAATTAAGCTAGGTATTGAACAGACCGATTTGCCTAAACTGTTGGTTCACTAGTTTTTCTCGGTTTTGGCCGGTTCCCGTCACTTAGTTAACACACCCAATCTAACAACCAGACCGGTTACCCATTAGTTCCTGGTTCGACCACTCCGATTTTGAAACAATGCTTAGAGTTAATTTTGTATCGAAAATTGAGATGGGACTGGAAAGTAAACCTTCAATGAATATTTTACCTCATATATTCAACAAAGTATAATATTTTTCCTGGTTCAAAAGGAAAATAAACCTTTATTCATATATCTATCTCCATTAAACATATCAATACAAGAAAAATAATTTTTAAATATTTAAAGGAACCTTTAATTTGTTCGTATAAGGCAGATATATTTAGACACAAAGTTTAGACACACGTACATAAATAAAAAATGAGAAGTGCTAGGAACACACTCTCTAACACACTCTTATGACACACTCCAATAGTTACCAGCCATGTCATCCGTTTGCTTTTAATCACTAACCTGCTACCGGAATCACTTTAAGATTAATATTGTAATTATTAATTTTTATTATTTGACTTTCAACCTTTCATCTTCGCTACTGAACCTCCAACCAAGATTGTTCCATGTTCTCTCTGTCAAAATGCATCAGGGTAATTGGTGGCTGATACAATAAACCATAGAATTCACTTGCTTTTTATTCTTTTTCTCAATTCCTTAATTGTTTACCATTGTCAACAAAAATTATTTTAAAACAATTTAGGAGAGATCTTTAAAACATACCCAGATCAATAACAAACCCAACTGAAAAACATTTTAGGAAACGAAATCTAATAAACCAAACTCGAAACAATTAAGGGAATACGATCCGCGAAAGTTCTGGAAAATCCTGCAACAAAAACGGACCCGAACTGATTGAAAAAATGGAGCCCAGCTAGATCTGGAAAAGTTTCCAGCCGTGGCTGAGAAGGTTGCGATTTTTATTCCGGTGACGACAACCTTGGATTAATTGTGGAAATACAAAAAGGAAAGTGAAATACTGAAAAATAATTAAATACAAAAGAGTAGAAACTTGATTGTGAGTGTTGAAATTAAAATAAGCAACCTGAATGTTCAGATAAAACAATGGCCTGGCCATGGGAGAAATAAATGATGAACAAAAGAAAATGAAAAATAGTTGGGGAGAAAGACGATGAACAGAAGAAGAAAAACTATAGTGCCATTTTTTTCTCAACTTTGCTCAAGATTTATGTTTTGTTTTCAAACTGTAGATCTATATTTTTTTTTTGGTTACGTAGATCTATATTTGTGTTGAAGCTCACGACAGATCTGCAACAATGGAATTCTTAGAGAAGATGACGTCACAATTGAATTCTAAATAAATTAAAAATTAAAAATGAAAAAGAAAGTGGTGTTGTCTTGCCTTGCAACTTACAAAACCGGTAAACAAGTAAAAATTTATTAATTTAGGGTGACGTGGCTTTATGTGATAGGTGTGTGTCAAAAGAGTGTGTTAGAGAGTGTGTTCCTAGCACTTCTCATAAAAAATAACTTTATCACATTTTCCATTTAATTTTTTTATTTATTTATTTAAAGTGTATCTAAAAATTAATTATTTAAATTTGTATCTATATAAATATTTCTTTGTGACCGAATACACTTACACACACATGTACAATACCTGTGTGTGAAGTTTCGTGGTAGTTTTCACTTATTATGCGGGAAAGAAAAGTTTGGGATTAAATTCTGTCAAAAAATAAATAAATTTGGGATTAAATCAATAAAACGTGCTTAAGAAATATTTTAAGTAAGGCCCAATGTTTAGTCAAAAGAATAAAAAATAAAGCTCACTGCAATGCGGAAATATTTTTTTTAATAAGCAACTTTAAATTATAAGGACCACAAGGTATTCAACCGTTGTAATTCAAGAAAAAATCACTCTAGGTACTGTTGCAAAAATTAGACCTAAATAATGATAAACAATATATATGAGTTTAATTAATCAAACAAATATTGGTGAGAAGAAATATAATAAAGATCAATGAACTTATATGTTGTGAGTGTAGTAATTGATGTTGGCGCTACCGCGTAGTAAACAATCACAGAGTCAAAATGACCTACAAAATAGTAAACCATGGAATAATACATAGAGTGTGTTGATCGCAAAGTCTTAATAATTTATCCGCCGCATAAGTGCAAATTCCACATAATTCAACCGGTTCTTTCCGGATATGAATCATATCCTAGATAACAGAATTAAACACTTAACCCAGGAATATTATACATCAATTTCATAAGAAAAGGTAGAATTGTCTTCTCCTCCAAACTATATGTGCCAACTCAAAAATATATATGCCTCCTTTTATTTCTTAAGCCACATCCGAATATATACACAAAGCATGGTTAAAGTCTGTTACCAAAGCATCTTTTCAAATGAAAATCATAAATCCTATTAAGTAGGAATAATTGGGTAAAATAGTAACCCAAAAGTATAATGTGTATATTATATTTAACTAAGTAAAACCACCTTTAACAAATCATTTTTATTGTATTAATTATATTAAAATAACTTTAAAATAAATTATTTGATAAAACATACATAGGGGTGGACAGAAAAACTGTGGCCCGGTCCAACCCGCAAAAACCGAAGAAAAAACCAGAGAAATTGGCGGTTTGGATTGGGCCGCTGTCAACGGGTTTGAAAATTCGGTTTACACGTAGTTAACATGGGCGAGTCCGGGTGGAGATAATTGGACCGCTGGACACCGAAACCCGCCCGCATAGTGAAAAATCAAAATGCAACATTTTCAACTAGGTTTGGGATACACACATATAACAATTTTGTGACTTTTATTTCCTAGTGGATGATTGTATTAACTTTTAATGTTTACAATGGATGGTTATGCAACTTTTGTCCAACATATTACGCTACTTGATTATGGTTGATGTCTATGAAGCACGGACACCTCTAGGAGGTGGCATGTTGCGGTGTCCGACATTTGTATGACACTCGTACGACACCTGTTAAAATCTAGATTTATTTATCGGCCAACTTTAAAATGAAGATGTCACATTATCAATGGTTTCCCTCGTCAAGGTCTTCATTTTTTAGATTATCACATATTGAAGAAAAAGTTAAAAAAATAAAAATAAATCTAGAAGCAGAAGATGGTGATGGTGTGAGTTTTGTTGACTCTGCTAGACTGTGATTATTTATTTTTAAGAAAAATAAAACAAACAAGAGAAAATTGGGGTATTTTGGTAAAATTGTAGGACGTGCGAGAAAAATATATAGGGTACGCGAGAAAATGTGTAGGGTGGCAAAATGAGTCTTCATCTTTGAATCTCCACTTCTATTCGTAACATGGTGTTAAATTCTTCTTGGATGTGTCCAAATGCCAAGTATTGGGCTTGTGCACAACTAAGAGTTTATCAAAAAAATTAAAGATTTTCTTTTACTATTCTATTTATTTTCTCGTGCGCCCTATAAATTTATTAAAATATCTCTGTCTGGTACTTAAGTAGCGGATACACCCTAAAAACACTCTATTAAATTTTTTGTTTATAACGTCTACTACTTAGGGCTTGTTTGGTTCAACCGAGGGGGAGGGGAGGTGAGGGGAGGGATTTTTAAGGAGGGGAGACGAGGTAAAACATAATTTATTATGTTGACAAAATTACCCTCACTTTTTTATTAAAATTCTAAATTATCCTTGTTGGAATATTAAAATTTTAGGTTATATTTTTTTTACAACAAAAAAAATTTAGGTTTTCTACACATTAGATTTTTTTTTTGGATTTATATCCATTAGATTTTTTTATTGACGTAAGATATCCATTATAATTTAATCCTTATTTTGAGTTTATAAGGTTAAGGCTAAAAAAATAAATTACTTCTCTCATTCCCTTCCCTTCCCTCGTTAAAAAGTTGAACCAAACATAAAAATTTAAAATATCACCTCCCCTCCCCTCCAAAACTCTCGAACCAAACAGACCCTTAAAGTAACGAACGACATTTACAAAAATTTTAAAAAAATTATTATTTTTATAACGTCTGCTACTTAAGTAATGAAAGGATAAAAATAGAAATGGTTACGGCACACGAGAAGTAGGTAGGGCAATAAAATGAAATACTAAAAAGTTTATGTATTAGATGCCATATAATTTTCTAAGTTGCCTGGATCTCTTTATAAAATACTGTCAAATATAAGCCATTAGATTTGATTTAGTGGTGAGAAGTTTGGGTAGTATATCAAAGATCTTAAGTTCGATCTTCAATTCCATTATAAAAAAAATGTACCACCAAATATCTTAATATAGTAATAGTAATAGACAAGATCAAACCATTAATTTTCCAAGATATCTCAATGAGACGACAAATCTTGTCGTACTCATTATCATTTTCCATTAACTAATCAAGTGGAGTTTTGCATGTGTCGTGCGTGGTCGTGCTATATAGCACCACTCAAAAAAAATAGAGGTTCGACTATGTATCGCAGTTGCACTTGTGCAGGGTTGGCCCTGCCTTTAAATAATAATAATATTAAGGGTTATGCTAATTAGTGTCCCGGGGCACTAATTAAAGATATATAATTGGTAATTTTTGCATTAAAAATAACATTTTTTATATTTTACTAACATTAACTACACAAGTTTCAATGCAATTTTTTCTATATTTGGTTACCTTAATAGTTTTTTAAAATTTCGTTTGATCCCTAGTACTTGCACTGATATTGTAACAACGTGAAATAATGACTGAAGTATGATTAGGATATTCTGAAATAACTTAGATTTATGACATGTGGATTTTATAATCCATTAGTTTCCCCGGGTTATTGGGTTAAGTTAATTAAAAGTAACCGTTTAAGACAATAATCAAGTTGTGGTAGCTTCGATTCCGCCAGTTATGTGGCGTATGCCAAAGTAATAGATTTCTGTATATTATTAGAAATCCAATTCAGTTAAGTTTGTAATAATAATAATAATAATAATATGTGAGGTATGACCATGTCGGCGTATATTATTATAGCAATGCGGGTAAGCCGGCACTCCGAGACACTCACCTCAGGTGACTGTGAGGAATTAAAACGAACCAAGATTATTATTGTGTGATACACCTTAAATTATGTTATAACAACTATTTTATGATTATGCTATTATTAGCAATGTATTAGTTAACGTACAATTCTTAAATGGTTCGTAAGAGATAGTTGCACCTAGACGGGTAACGAGGGTCCACCGAGACGAAGTGACTGTCTCACCCCACTCCCTTTTGATACAGATATACAGGTATTCGTACATGAATTATGGACCGGTTGAAGTGAAGTGCATTGGATGTTTATAGAATGTTGCTTACCTGTATAGTCTTAGTAAACTGTTGTATATTTTTATAGTCATGAGTTGGCTAACCTTATGGCTCTGATGCAAGATTATGTTACATTATGACAGTTATGTATTATTTTTGGTTTAGCCAGTCTTGTACAATGACAAGTTTATGTATTTCTCTTATATACAACGAGTTCAAATTCGGTAATTATAATGTATTCTGGTACCGTTATGTATGTGCTATATCGTATTCTAGATATTCGATATGAGATGTTATAATGAAACTGTAGATTGAACTCAAGATCTTTGATAAAATAGAATGTTCATTATTGATGATGAAGCTTATACTTCCTTTAACATGCATTTTGGATAACCAACTATCATGACTACAATTTAATAAATTTTAAAATTCATAAATTAAAATTTTTGTAGTTTACTACAAAATAAAAATGAAAGAATTATACAATCTTATAAGAGCACAAGTTTTTCTCGTCCTACTATTTCTTCATCTTGAAGTTTTTCACTAACTTTTACACGCCCGCTTTGAAACCACACAGGGTTAGAATTCCAATCCGACGAGTCATCTTCTCTCCAATAGGGACTCAAAACTATTTGCTCAAGTTTCGGGGCATATTTTAGAACATTCATAACAAACTCAATTTCATACCAATTGCCAACACAACCTCCAAGTTCAATAACTTTTACCTCGTTGTGAGAGAATACTCCAATATCCCTAATATTTTTATCAATTTCAAAGAGCACTGGATCTGTAATCTGGCCATACGAAATTATAATTACAACATGAATATTTGAACTGATAAATACAAATCAAAATAGTATCTAATTTTTTTTATCTAAACTAATAAAATAAAATGTAATACTATAGAAATAAGATACTAAGTTGCAACTCCTTACAGAGGAATCAAATTAAAAGTTAGATTTGGAAAGATAACGGGTGGCCAAATAAATATAAAAATGTTTAAATGAATGTGGTTTAAAAGTGTAAATTTATTTCTAAAGTCATGGATAAAAATTAGAATAACCATTAAATAAAGTAAACCATATATGTGTATTAATCATGTCCACTTACCATGACTGAAAGTTTCTGCAAAAGAGGAGAAGCTTGAAAGAAGTTCAAAATCAACATAAGACCACATTCTTCATTTATGGTGTCAGAAAAGTAAATGAAGCAATCCAGTTGTGTTAGATGTTTGAATGGTTGAGCTATTATTAACAAAGGCATAACCTGAACAAAGATGCATATAGTTCAAATTATAATTCAAAAAAACAAAGAGAGAAATGCAAAATAAAAAAGTAAAGAACACTCTTCCAACACTTTATGACTTACCATAGGATATATTTCCAAATGCATAACCTCAAGTTCAGGAAAAGTTTCGCAAAGAGCAAATGCATCAAAATATTCTTCAATGCAGAATTTGATTCTCTTCAGCACATGGCTATTAATGTTTAATGACCCTGTTTGATTGGTGTTTAAGGTAGACAGATCATTTCTACTACATTCTAATGAAGTGAGTTTAAGGCAGTCCACTAACATTAACTCTATGAATGTGGTGACATTGTTGGAGGATACCTTACAACATTTTGAGACATTGAGATGACATAAGGATGAACTTATTATCTTTGGTGTTGATGATTTGAACTCACAATCAACTAAGGAAAGCTCTTCAAGGAGTTGGCAATTAGATAATAAATTTTCTATGAATATTTCATCCACCTTTACACTTAAAAGTGAAAGGGATCTCAAATTTTTGAATGGTTCAAAGTCACAATTGCTGGGATGGCAAAGATGACAATTTTCAAGATGTAGATGTTTCAGATTTGAAGCATCAGTCTTCGAAAATAAGTCGAAGGAAAATTTGTAACGTTCATCGAGAGGTATAAAGGGCTTTCTTAGAAAGAGTAAATTGATTTTCTCTACTCCCTTTGCAATTGCAAAACTTATCCATTGATCAATTATGCTACTTTGCTCAAAATTTAAATTGAAGCTCAACAAGAAAGAATCGATCTTTGTGCCAGGAAAATTCTTGAGAAATTGATCTACTCGTTTTACAAATTCATCCCTACTCACTTTTAGATCGACGTATCTACTATTGGCATCAATGAGATACCCGTGTTTTATTAGTTCTTCCTCGCTTCCAAGCACATTGTTGATATCAAAGTATAGATCTTTTCTTAGACCCCAAAGCTTGCACCACCTTCTAGAAAGTATACTGGTTTTTAACAAATCTTTCATGGATAACATTGTCAGGATGTAAGACAGAATTTTGTCAGGCAATTTACTAATGCAATCGTCCATGTTACCCCGATCAAGATTAGAAAATAGTGACAATGCACCTGAAATATATTGGTAAAGTTTAATAATTTTTGTAACTGCAATGGAAAGTGAAAAAGACAATTCTAATCCTAGTGAAAAAAAAATTGTTCTTTCTATGTAAACCGATTTTTCTTTTAAGCATGTAAACCAATTCTAATCCTAGTGAAAAAAAAATTGTTCTTTCTATGTTTGGTTTCACTTCTGGGGCAGCCAAAATTTATTCACTTTCCATTGCAGTTACAAAA
Organism: Trifolium repens; assembly: GCA_030408175.1. Lineage (NCBI taxonomy): Eukaryota > Viridiplantae > Streptophyta > Magnoliopsida > Fabales > Fabaceae > Trifolium > Trifolium repens. The sequence continues at coordinate 57,384,576 of CP125849.1, read as the reverse complement.
ATTATTAAACTTTACCAATATATTTCAGGTGCATTGTCACTATTTTCTAATCTTGATCGGGGTAACATGGACGATTGCATTAGTAAATTGCCTGACAAAATTCTGTCTTACATCCTGACAATGTTATCCATGAAAGATTTGTTAAAAACCAGTATACTTTCTAGAAGGTGGTGCAAGCTTTGGGGTCTAAGAAAAGATCTATACTTTGATATCAACAATGTGCTTGGAAGCGAGGAAGAACTAATAAAACACGGGTATCTCATTGATGCCAATAGTAGATACGTCGATCTAAAAGTGAGTAGGGATGAATTTGTAAAACGAGTAGATCAATTTCTCAAGAATTTTCCTGGCACAAAGATCGATTCTTTCTTGTTGAGCTTCAATTTAAATTTTGAGCAAAGTAGCATAATTGATCAATGGATAAGTTTTGCAATTGCAAAGGGAGTAGAGAAAATCAATTTACTCTTTCTAAGAAAGCCCTTTATACCTCTCGATGAACGTTACAAATTTTCCTTCGACTTATTTTCGAAGACTGATGCTTCAAATCTGAAACATCTACATCTTGAAAATTGTCATCTTTGCCATCCCAGCAATTGTGACTTTGAACCATTCAAAAATTTGAGATCCCTTTCACTTTTAAGTGTAAAGGTGGATGAAATATTCATAGAAAATTTATTATCTAATTGCCAACTCCTTGAAGAGCTTTCCTTAGTTGATTGTGAGTTCAAATCATCAACACCAAAGATAATAAGTTCATCCTTATGTCATCTCAATGTCTCAAAATGTTGTAAGGTATCCTCCAACAATGTCACCACATTCATAGAGTTAATGTTAGTGGACTGCCTTAAACTCACTTCATTAGAATGTAGTAGAAATGATCTGTCTACCTTAAACACCAATCAAACAGGGTCATTAAACATTAATAGCCATGTGCTGAAGAGAATCAAATTCTGCATTGAAGAATATTTTGATGCATTTGCTCTTTGCGAAACTTTTCCTGAACTTGAGGTTATGCATTTGGAAATATATCCTATGGTAAGTCATAAAGTGTTGGAAGAGTGTTCTTTACTTTTTTATTTTGCATTTCTCTCTTTGTTTTTTTGAATTATAATTTGAACTATATGCATCTTTGTTCAGGTTATGCCTTTGTTAATAATAGCTCAACCATTCAAACATCTAACACAACTGGATTGCTTCATTTACTTTTCTGACACCATAAATGAAGAATGTGGTCTTATGTTGATTTTGAACTTCTTTCAAGCTTCTCCTCTTTTGCAGAAACTTTCAGTCATGGTAAGTGGACATGATTAATACACATATATGGTTTACTTTATTTAATGGTTATTCTAATTTTTATCCATGACTTTAGAAATAAATTTACACTTTTAAACCACATTCATTTAAACATTTTTATATTTATTTGGCCACCCGTTATCTTTCCAAATCTAACTTTTAATTTGATTCCTCTGTAAGGAGTTGCAACTTAGTATCTTATTTCTATAGTATTACATTTTATTTTATTAGTTTAGATAAAAAAAATTAGATACTATTTTGATTTGTATTTATCAGTTCAAATATTCATGTTGTAATTATAATTTCGTATGGCCAGATTACAGATCCAGTGCTCTTTGAAATTGATAAAAATATTAGGGATATTGGAGTATTCTCTCACAACGAGGTAAAAGTTATTGAACTTGGAGGTTGTGTTGGCAATTGGTATGAAATTGAGTTTGTTATGAATGTTCTAAAATATGCCCCGAAACTTGAGCAAATAGTTTTGAGTCCCTATTGGAGAGAAGATGACTCGTCGGATTGGAATTCTAACCCTGTGTGGTTTCAAAGCGGGCGTGTAAAAGTTAGTGAAAAACTTCAAGATGAAGAAATAGTAGGACGAGAAAAACTTGTGCTCTTATAAGATTGTATAATTCTTTCATTTTTATTTTGTAGTAAACTACAAAAATTTTAATTTATGAATTTTAAAATTTATTAAATTGTAGTCATGATAGTTGGTTATCCAAAATGCATGTTAAAGGAAGTATAAGCTTCATCATCAATAATGAACATTCTATTTTATCAAAGATCTTGAGTTCAATCTACAGTTTCATTATAACATCTCATATCGAATATCTAGAATACGATATAGCACATACATAACGGTACCAGAATACATTATAATTACCGAATTTGAACTCGTTGTATATAAGAGAAATACATAAACTTGTCATTGTACAAGACTGGCTAAACCAAAAATAATACATAACTGTCATAATGTAACATAATCTTGCATCAGAGCCATAAGGTTAGCCAACTCATGACTATAAAAATATACAACAGTTTACTAAGACTATACAGGTAAGCAACATTCTATAAACTCGCATATAACATATGAAAGGTCATATGATACTTGAGATTTTTTCATGTATTTGTTTTGGTTATGGGTAATATAATACATGAAACCATCTCGCATATAACATATGAAAGGTCATATGAGACTTGAGCTTTTTTCATGTATTTGTTTTGGTTATGGGTTATATAATACATGAAACCATCTCGCATATAACATATGAAAGATGTAGGTTATGGTTTTTGGTTTTTTTTTTTCTTTTCACATCTTCATAATAAAGATGCAGTCATGGTCATGGGTTGTTGATTTCATTGTTTCTTCTTTTTCTTCGTCTTCATCTTCTTCGTCATCCTCTTCCATCTTCACAAATCCTTATAAATCAGGCTCTGATACCACTGATATGGTTTTTGGGTGTTTTTGTATTGCGAAATTTGATGGGATATATTTTTGTGTGGAGAAACTCCAATTTTTGTTCTCATTATAATTCATAGGTATATGCTTTATATATAGAGCTACATAAAAACAAATAGTATCTTTAAATAATAAACTAATCCTATATAAATTCTAAACAAATCCTAAATATTCTAAATAGAAATATAAATCATAAACCATAATATTATTTTATTTCAAATATAAATATAAAACTATATTTAAATATAAAATCTTCTAAAAAAGATATTTAGACATTATTCTCAACAGTTTTAACCACTGGTCGGACTGGATACAGGTACCGTTCCCTGTTTGACCGGCCGGTCCGGTTTTGACAACCTTGATTGATACAGACATCACATTATATATGTAATTTCGAACTTCGAACACTTTAGTTATTCACCTTAAAGGTAAAATTCTAACAACTATGCTACTTAAAAAGATATATTAAATATTACTAATTTTTTTTATAGTGATATTATACTAAATTTTAAGTATTTTAAATATTAATTTGAAATAAACTTTATTCAAAATTAAGAATGTCTTTTATGTCATTTTACATATATCAGTCAGCTAAACCAATAATTTTATCTAACACTGCAATTAGTTTATCAACCGTCAAACTTTTCGGCTACTGGTCAGCGACCATAAGCTATCACTCATGAGCTATTTTCTTATTTGTTGTTCAAAAACTTAAATTGATAATTACTAATATAATTTGAAACAAAGTAGTAGTACTTAGATCCTTAATGGGATTTTCCTAGTAAAATTGACTTAGAAAATTCATTGAATAATGATTTGTGAGAAATTAAAAAAAAGCTAGTACTCTTGAATATAATAATAACAAATTGACATCAAATATGTTGGATATAGATACTCTTTCTTCACTCTTTCTCTCATTCCCTCTCTTAACTCTCTATCTCTTAATTTCATTCTCTTTTGATTATATTTTCATTTTTTAATGAAGAGATGGAGAGAGTTATGAGAGAAAAGTGACCGAAAGAATCCAATTTGAAAGTATGTTATTGTACTATTATTATTGCTCTAGTTATGATTTCTTTTCATAATGGTTTTGGGAGGTTCTTATTCACTTTGTATCTCTACAGAAGCTCGACCCTTATTTATTGCATTTGGAAAGTTTGGATTTCTACTTGTGTATATTTTTCCTACAATTCATTTAACTTCGACTAATTTCATAGATTTCATTTTCAATTCCCTGTTGTAAGTTGTTTGCAATTTAAAATTGGCCTGTTTTGTGAGCCTTTGTCCTATAGAATGTAGAAGACTATGAGGTTAGATTAACTAACTTCAGAGTAAAGAATAGCCATGGCTATGCTTCTTGATTTTTTTTCTTGAATTCATAGAAGTAATAATGAGGTTGGTTATGCTTCAAGTTTGCTTTTAGAAATAAACTTTCGTGTCTGTTTTTATATAGATTGCTTGCTTCAAGTTCATAATCACAATCAATATACTATGCTTCTTGATTTTTCTTGAATTCATAGAAGTAATAATGAGGTTGGTTACTTGAACTAGACGTGATCTTTGAGATAATTTTGTTTTTATATAGATTGATTGCTTCAAGTTCATAATCACAATCCATTCCATATACTGGCTTCCAATTTCTGAATTTTTTATTTAGCACAGTTCAATTTGATTAATTTCAATCATCATATTCATATTTATCCAACAATATGACTTTTCAACTTTATACTATGAATATTTAAATACTATTTAAATAAATCTTTAAAAAGTATTTCTCAATTTTATTTTTTTTTGTTACATGAGAGAAAAAAGAACAAAGCACCTGGGACTATTCCCGGAAAAACACTACACCCTGCGAGTCAGCAAGAAGAGGTATAGCGAGATCAACAGGAGGCGACGAAAGTTTCACTAACGGGGAGTCAGAAAGAGCACCCATACTTTTTTATGCTGTTGGAATATTTAAATAAATCTTTTTTTTTACTAATGTTGGAATATTTAAATAAATCCTGTTAATAGTTCCAAAGAATATTATATCCTAAATTTGTGAGCTTAAAAAGCATATTGTTATATTATGATGGATTTTTAATTTACACTGTATGATTGTGTTTAATTAATGGCTTATTATAAGCTATTGCCTTATTCTTAGCTACAGTATATTTTATTGCTACACGACTGACCTATCGGATTATCCGATAACATTTATTTTTTTGACACAGATAGTATAGACACCCGTAAGAAATTTGTATTTATTTTTTCTAAAAAATTTAAAAATGTTGTGTAATTTAAATATTGTTATTTTATTTTGAAGTTAATAAAGTATTCTTTTTACAAAAGTTAATTAATGTTTCAAAATGGAGAAGGGGTTTGGAATATGCGCTACACATGGACTACTTTTGATCACAAAAAGTACAAATTATTTTAGATTATATATTTTTGTTTCAATAATTGTTTTATCGTCACAAAAATATAACCAGAGAAATTTCTTTAAGTTTTTTGGAAAGGAAAAAAATCAATTAAAAATTAAAATACCATAAAAAAAATTGATCTAATAGAAGAGACTAAACTCTTACCAATAAGAAAATGAAAAAAAGGCTAATCTCTTATTGCATGAAGAACGAGGGCAAGACCACTCTTAATAGATTTTTAGTTATACTTGTGAGTTAATATGACGTGAGTATTATTAATAGATTTTTAGTGTTGCTAATATGGCTTGGACCCTAAACATAAAAATAAATAAATTAGAATCTCTAAAAATAATATCCATAGTGTCTCTTGAGTTTAGGTTAGTTGGTAGGACAATGCATTATATATGCAGCGAGCCAGAATTCGAATCTCAATCATCTTACTTATTCATTTTAAGAGTGAGTTTTCTAACTATTAAACTACTTGACAAAAAAAATGACATGGTGTTTAAATTGAGGATCATATTCCACTGAAATGAGATGTTGTGTGTGGCCCGATATATCACAAATAAAGAGATTTCATTTTGTCACCCACCCTATGGCTTACTCGCGCGTCCTACGAAATGACCAAAATATTCTTCTGTGGCTTAAGTCACGGATGTAGAAAAAATGAGTAATTTTGAAAAATAACATTTTTTCTACATCCGTGACTTACGCCATAGATGTTATAATTGTAGGGTGTTTAGGGGGGTGTATGTAGCACAAGTCACATACAGGGGTATTTTGGTCATTTCATAGGGCACGCCCCAAAATCCGTAGGGTGGCAAAAGTAATTCTAAAAAAAAAAAAACTATCTATACACTTTTATAAGACCCATTTATAACAATTTAATATTAAAAAAATTAATAAAAAATGTCAACACTTGATCAGTACGCATGTCTCTACATACGAGTCGGATTAGTCACTCACTTTTGATGGGTCGGAAACCGGTGCGAAAGAAAGAAAAAAAACAAAAAAAAATTGATTGATGAAAATGAAATTGCATTACTGTTAAGAAGATGGATTAATTTGAAATATGCATAAATATATTAACACCAAAAACATAATCAACACTTTAATATGGGCTAATATGTTATAAAAATTAACCACATTATATTTTAAAATGCACCTCTAAACGTTCACATACCACCGTTGAGAATGGATAGTTATGGTACTCGATATAGAAGATTAAAAAAGTGCAAACTTAAATTTGAGTAAATTTTTCGTTTTGTTGTTAAGTTGAAAATAATTTTTTAAAATTTGATTGCTTCTTAAATTTAAAAAATTTTTGTCTGTTTGTTTTATTGTTTACCTTAAGAGATTGTTGAGTTCTTCTGTAGTATACTTCTTATACCTATTGTTGCTTCTTAAATTCAAAATAACCATAACCATAGTATTGCCGGTGTGTTTATGTCACTTTATATGAAGTCACCCATTATTATATCTAACATTTGCTTAGTTAAGGCCTAACGGCACACACATAAACCTCTCAGCGGATACTTATATCTTTGTATACTATGGCTGATGGCTCTGTTTGGAAAATTATCACTGCTGATAATAACATGGGGCAGATTATGTTCTAACTTCTAACAGCCTAAAGTAAACAAAAGCAGAAAAGAACAAACAAGAAATCATCAACACAATAACAGTAACATGACTAGCTGTGAAGCGGCATCAGACATTTCATAATTCATCATTCTCATGCCTCTTTCTTACATATTACTACAATTTACAAGTTATTTTTTCCAAGCCATCTTAGTGTTTGGATTGATAATACACAAAATGGAATTGCAGCACAAAAAAGGATTCAATTCATATTTCCCAACAATAATTCACTTTTCCCATTCCAAGTCTAAAATGTGCGAGTTCATCTTCGGTTGAAAGCTGACTTTCTCACTTGACTGCTGATTAGTCAGACTAGTTAGACGATCCCAACCCATAATGTGTGGCAATGCAAACTGTATCATAAAGCAAATTGACAAACTCTTAACAAGGAGCAAAAATACATTAAAAGCACATGTATGATTGGGGTAAAGAACTTGATTCAAGCCCAATAATCAGTTATTTACAAACCCAGGAATAACTGACCGACCAGCACATTCAAAAATTGCAGTTAACTAGTTTGTACATTTTCAAAACAAGTTGTCGACAACGATAATAATAGCCTCCAAATTTTATATATATATATATATAGTCATTGAGATATTGCTAGACTAATTAAATTTAAACTTGCATTCTACAAAATGTAATTGAAAGTGTAATTATAACAAATTTGACCCTTAATGTCAGCATACCCTGGTTGTGGATGGGGTCATGATTGACCGAAAGTTCAGACAAATGACTTATGGTCAATGTTTTCATAAGTTCAATGACATTTCTAGTTTTCAAGATTTTGTTTTTCAATTATACCAATCTTCAGTAATTTACTAAATTATGCATGAACCAAAATTTTAAGTGAGTTAATAACGAAACAAAAAAACATAACTATATTGCAATCATTACCAAAAAACTAGACAGTGATCGGCCAACTTGACCAGACATAGCATACCAATTCCGGAATGCTAATGAAAATATAAACCAAATTCTACTGTGCACTGTGGCATTCTAAATTCTGGATCAGGAAGAAAGCCACTACACTTAGCAGCTTAAAAATCCCGAATCAAGCTTTGCGACATTTTTGCAATGTATCAACCAAGGTTTCATGACAAGTACTGTGTTGCTAAATGGTACAATAGGCACAGAAAATGAAATGATAATTATTTACTCCCTTCCAATGCTAGAAAGAACAATCATGATAAAAGAAAATAGATAACCACTTCATTCTAATTTTACATATGGCAAGCAGAAACTAGCACCACATAACTTGTGCAAGCTGTAATGCATTAACATGATGAATGTGATTATATGGGAAACTAAGTAGAAAAGAGGCATACACTGCAAGCTGTCTTCATCACAGCAAACTCAGCAGTTGTAACAGGAACACTGAAATTGTCTTTCGTATTTAACAGGGTGTTAACAACAGCTGTCAGAAAGGGTGACAAAATCATGAAGAATATATTATTATATTGTGCACTGCAATTTGCAACCCAATGTATGTCAATGTTAAAGATGGAAAAATTAACAAAACAAATCTTACTCAGAGAGACAAAATAGCCATTGCTATGAGGCTTAATTGATAAGCTCTTCCTTACTTGACCAGCATTACTGCAGCATAAGACTTACTAAACTGTCACTAATCAACTCTCAAATGGTATAAATTCAAAAAAAAATACTAATTGATATGTTAATGCTACACGTGATTCTAAATAGTCTTATTATAGTTCTCTCATGAGATAATTAATTGGCCATCAATTACTTATCCTAGATAATTGTGAAATATACCTTGATTTCATTGAGGGGTCATGAAAGAATTCACATGAATCTTGGGGGCCCATGGCTATCAAAGAACCAACTTCAGTAGCTGATAGGGCAAATCTCTACAAAAATGTAATTACAATCAGAGATAGAGATAATGGAATATCAAAGATTTTATGTCTCATTGTCTGTTTCCTCCTACAAGTATTAAATAGAACTTCAGAAACAATATACTAGCCCAAGTTGACAATATTTTGTTCTCTGATGCAAAATAAGAAGGGAAAAAAAGTTGAAAACATGAAACAACCTATATATATATATATATATATATATATATATATATATATATATATATATATATATATTTCCTGACCACACAAGAGACAATAAAATGCGCTTAGAGTTTAAAGAGGGATAAGGGGAGAAAAGATCTGTTGAATATGGCTCATATTCGCCCATAGGTGGGTAGAAACTCAAGTGTAGCATAGCAGGACGAGTCTGCGGTGCGAGCACAACATAACCCGCCACTATATAAACTTGTAATCTAGACCGTAGTATTTAAACAAAGCTTAGTACTACGTAACCCTGAGTATTTGTATAATATAAAACTACAGCAGTCACAATGTTATCGAAGAGATAGACACAATTGACCAAACTTCATGATCAATCTTTGCGTTCTTGTGCGCTTATTTATCTGTTTACTTTAGAGTCGGATTTGCTATTCTAATTAACAATATCATAACCAGAAACCAAAAAAGAAACAAAAGGTAAAAATAAATTACTTGTTTCTTCTCCGAGTCATATTTGCGCTCCCCAATAGCAGGCATGAAACTCATCATTATGGAACCGCGACGATCAACCACAAGAGCCCCAGACTGTGACAACAAACGGAATTAATAAATATAAAGTACAGATTAGGTAATCCTACCAATATAATAATTTAATTAATAAATTAATTATGATTAGGAGAAGGAAGTTACACTTACATCCAACTTAGTGAAAGTTGGAAGACAAGGACTGAGTGAGAATGCAGCTTTTCCCTTGTAAACAGAATAAGGAGCAAATATACGATCTGAAGCATATCCTGAAAGTTCATAGTTCCAAAACAGAATCATATTAGATCAATGTGAGTATAAAAATGCAGCAAAATTATAGTAAAAATAAAAAATAAAATTGGTAAAAATGAAAACCTTTAGCAGAATAGTTATTTGCAGCAGTGGAGGAGAAATCCCTAACTTCAAGTTTCGTAGACGAAAGAATTTCCAATAAGTGATTCCTGTTTCGTTTAACAATAGTAATTAATTTTATGCAAACAAAAGAGAAATTGGAACAAAAAAAAAAGTAGAAATAATGATAAGAGAAAGAGAATTGAATGAGTACCTGGAAGATGAAGGAAGCATGCGAGAGAGCTTCAACATTTTTGGAGCGCTTTCTCTTTACACTCAAGCTCTGAATCGGGTCCAAAAAAATGGGTTTATGTTTGCTTGCTAGTGTTAAATTCAAAATGCTGAAGCGCCGTCGTTTTACTAAACGGCGTCGTCTGCTGTGTAAGTGTAACAATTGAACCATCAGCTGGCCCAGTTCCGGCCCAAGCCTCGGTAGAATGTTATTTGGGTTTAGCCCAACTTATATTTATTTTTAGGTTAAATTACACTTTTGGTCCCTTAACTAAATTATTGGTTTCATTTTGGTCCCTTAACTATTTTTCGTTTCGTTTAAGTCCCTTAACTATATCTCCGTCAATCAATTTGATCATTCCGTTAACTTTAACTCCAAATGTATAAGGTGTATCAACATTGTAAATATCCACCATAAATCTCTTCATTTTTTTAATTTAAACTATTTGATCTTTTTGTCAAAATCTAAACCATTAGATCTTATATGTCTTTACAATCTAATTGTGAACCATCAAACACCTAATTTTATTTTATCTTTCTTCATCTTTTTTTCATCTTGGCCTCCATTAACTTCATCATCCTTTTCATCAACCTTCTCCATATAAAAATTCCAAAAAATCAAAATTCAAAAATTTTCTTTCTTTAAATAAAACTCAAAGAATCAAAACCTAACAAATCCTTAATTGAAGAAAATTGGGAATTTGTATGACGAAAATCTCTGAAAATTAAACCCAAAATTAAAACCTAACAACAGCACCGTTTCCCTTTCTCTCTCGTCCTTTTTCTCTTTCACCTTCCATAATTGTTTCTTCTTTCTCTTGTTGTTTACTTGGTTGTATTTGTTGTTAGAGAGAGAGTGAATCTTTGTGAAAATTGAAAAACCTAACTAGGAACAAATATGGATATGAAACTATGTTAATGGGTTTGTTTTTAGAGAGACATGCATATCTTCATTTATGGATTTTCTAGGTTTTGATTCTTTGAATTTTGTGAGTTTATTTAAAGAAACAAAAAATTTTAATTTTGATTTTAAAATTTCTGGGGTTTTTACATGAAGATGATAAAAGTTTATGAAAATGGAGATGAAGATAAGGAAGGAGAAGATGAAAAAGATGAAAATAATTAGGTGTTGGTGGTTCATAATTAGATAACACAGACTTTCAAGATTTAATGATTAAGATTTTGACAAAAGATCAAACGGTCAAAGTTTTAAAAAATTATTGAGGTCTACGGTGGATATTTACAATGTTGTTCCACCTTATATATTTGGGGTGTTAAAAATTAACATTAAGGACCAAAATGATTGACGGTGATATAGTTAAGGGACCTAAATGAAACGAAAAATAATTAAGGGACCAAAATGAAACCAACAATTTAGTTAAGGGACCAATATAGTAATTTAGCCTTATTTTTATTTTTATTTTGGTAAATATTGGCTTCACCCCCTTAATATTAATAATTGAAGAATTTTGGTTTGAATCATGGCCATTACGTATAAAATATGATGTTTCTACCAATCGATTATACTCACAGTCATAGGGACTATTGAGTTTATCTTTGATATTTATATATTATATTATGTACTATTTATTTTTACCTCAAACTAATTGTTCAATTCAAAAATCCAATTTTACATTAATGCATCTAAATACAAATTATCTAATATTAAACTCGCTTTTAGTTATAATAAAATTTACTCAATCAATTTATTTAAATCAATTTGTATTATTCTCTTACCAATTAGGCTACATTGAGATGTCACTCTCATTCTCGTTCTCTCCGAAAAGGAAACTTTAGTACTAATTTTCTTGCTAAGTTAGATTCGGCAAATGATATCAAGCTAACCATCTGAACGTCTCCTCTTAAAATACTGGAGAATATTCTTATGTCTGGTGTTTTAAAGATCATTCACTAGATAGCCTAGTTTTCTTTCTCTATTTTCTCTTTTTTAGCCAATATATAAAACTTTAAAGGCAAAATCAACTAGGAGTATAATTTAAACATCATGCTAACTAGAAAAATAAGTGACATTTATATTAAAACAAGAATTACTTATACTTTTTTTTTTACACAAAATTACTTCTTATAAAAATCAAATACACAAATTTTTTAAAATTATTTATCCTTTTTTTTTTGTTTTTCACCACCAGTTTAATCTGGTTCGGGGATCAGTTCTGTCATCAAGTAGTTTCAGCCCCCTCCCGATCGCAGTTTTGGGGGATCGAACCGTAGTTCTCCCTACCAAATTCAGCATCAATCATTACTGAACCAACCAACTAAGTGTGTGTTTGGTTTAGCTTTTGGAAGAGCCAAAAGCAATTCTAGAGGTATAGAATTGATTTTAGATTGGTTTTAGATGTTTGGTTACTTTAAAACAGAATTGATTCTGCCTCCAGAATTGATTCTGCTAGATACTATGATTTGTAGCTTCTGGCTTTAAGTATGATTTTTACACTGAAATTTATTGTTCAACTCACTTTTACATAACTGTATCCAAACATAAATCAATTATGCTAAAATCAATTATGATAAAATCAATTCTACCATAATCAATTTTATCAAAATCAATTCTATCTAAAGCTAAACCAAGCACACACTAACTAAATTATTTATCCTAGTTCCTTAACATTTAGCCCAAAAAAATACTAAATAAAAGATCGGTTGGTTTGGTGGTAACTGGTAACTTGGTAAGTGTAGCACTCAACTCAACTGAACAGCAGAGCAGTGATAGAGAAAGACAGATCATACGACCAGACACAGATAGCGAGTCCTGGGTCAACTAAGCTCCGAGACTGACAAGCCAAATCAAACGTATAGAGAATCTAAAACAGACCATGATGCGATACAAAGAGGTTCTCTTCTTCTTCTTCTTCTTCTTCTTCTTCTTCTTCTTCTAACCAACATGAATCTCTCTCTGACTCACTCTAACAAATCAAATTATTCATTTCAGGAGAAAGAAGCGAAGAAGGAAGCATTTAGAAAATATCTTGAATCAAGTGGAGCTGTTGATGCTCTAACCAAAGGTACCTCCTACTTTTACTATTGCTCATTCAATCATTTGATCTAACTATTGTTTTGTTTTGTTGGTGTTGCAGTTCTTGTTTCTTTATATGAGCAAAACGACAAACCTTCTTCTGCTCTTGAGTATGTTATGTTCCATCTTTCTCTTTCACTTCTTCTTTGTTCTTTTCAGGATCGTCACAAACGCGGTTTTTTTTTTTTGTTTTGGGCATGCAGGTTCATTCAACAGAAATTAAGTTGTCCCTCCATCTCTGAATATGAAAAATTGCAAGCTCAATTCTCTGATCTACAAATCAGATACAATGAACTTCTTACTGCACACCACAACACCTGCAAACAGGTAGTATTAGTAGTGCTTTTCTTTTTCTCTTTTATTTTTTATAAGCTTTGTGTTTGATCATGAACAAACTATGTAATTGATAGAGATTCATTAATAGAATCAATTGCTTAACTGATTACAACTTAGGAATGTATTAGGATTTAGGAGTCCCGCATCGGAGTATATCAAAGTGGTCAATGTGGTACTTAAGCCATGATGAGGCTCTCCCACCTATTGGACCACTCTTTTGGGTTGAACTCTTCTCGTGTGCTTAAGTCCTAACAAATTTTTTTGAGATTGTGTCAAACTTCATATGTTTTGTCCCGGAATGGAGTATCAATATGGGATTATGAGTAATTGAGAATGTCGAACTTCATGTGTTTTTTTTCGAGAATGTAGTATGGGATTATGAGTTAAGAGAATCTGTACTTAGATTGTCACAAAGTAGGGTGGGTGCTCGGAAGGGAACTTTTAACTAGGATAGCAGTGATTGAGTTCATAAGATTTCTGCAGTGGGGTTGGTTTGTGTTCCTATATGTGGCCTCACTGCTAGGTCTTGCTACTATAGGTTGCTTCTTAGAGCTCCAAGAGACTAGACTGGACCTAAAGAAAATGCAAGAGCCATAGGAGCACTTGACAATTAATTAAGGGGCTGTTTAACAGATTCAATTTCAGCATGTCATTTAGGATTCAGGATCAGTAGGTGTATTTGTAGTTGAAACGAAGTCTGTGATACAAACTGTTGCGGCATATACTATAATCTCATCTTTTTGTTTTCATCTACTTTGAACTTTGGTCCCTACAGTAGTAGTTCTTGTGCGTATGAATCTTGAAAAATTTAGTCTTTGGGATAAGCTAGTTTAGTTTTTAATATTTTGTTGTGTGAGCGCAATTCGACTAGCACCGATACAATCAATAGTAATGGGGAGGTTAATTTTGCGAACTAGGTCAGCGAGGAAGATAAATGCGCTGGTGAGAACGCCGAGAAAGACGGGATGAGGTGAAGGAGTGGGAAAGTCATGAACAAGTTGGGTGGCGAGTTGGGAGATTCGGAGAGAGATTTGGTCTTCGGTCCAATGGATTCTGTCTTAGTGGGAATGCATGGCCATGGTGATAGTCGCGGAGTAAACTAGAAAGATGTACATTATAAAAGTTATTCAAGTCCAAACAATATGAAATGATTATGGTGTTGTGTGTGCAACTATATACTGCCGCTCATAACGTGCTGGCATTGTGAAAGCCGGGATATTGGAATCAAGATCGGAGCAGAAACAAATATGATTACTTTGTGTAAAGCTTGTGATATAACAGGGGGATCATTGATTAGCAACAAGAATCTGGACTTCAAGTGTTCGTTATATTGAATTGTTATCTTGTGTAGTTAGGAAACTAAGCTCTACCTATAGAGAGCAAGGAGGTTGTGGACCGACAGAAAAGTAGAGAAAAACAAGACATCAGCCAATTGTTATCCTTGTTTGATAATTATAATATGATTAGTACTTTCAAAGATTATGTGCCTCCATAAAAATATCACATTTTACTAGCTGATCAAGTTAATATTTATAGGGATTGGAAAAATGTATCAGGTTAATTATTATATGTTCCCTTACATAGCTCTGAAATGAACACGAATGGTTCTCCATAATCTTGCCTGTCATCAATGTATTCTTGGAACATGCTAAATTTCTAAATGGTGTGATTTGGTAAAAAGAAAAAAAAATTGACATTCATGATTCTCTTAAGTTGGTTGCTTTTATTTCTGCTTGACTAATCTTAAGGTAAATAATGTCACTAACTCACTATGTTCTATACTAATTGACAGTTGGAAGAAATGAAGACTTCTCACACCTTGGCAATGACATCTACTAAGGAAACAACTGACGATGAATCGCCAGCTAAAGATAATTCTTGAAGGTTAAACCTGGTTTTCACTCTAGGCTAAGTATATATGATCACTCGAGAAAAACTTGAGTGATCATATGTTAATTTTGGAAATTGGTCTTGTCAATGATCATTGTTTTTGTTCGGTTATGACTTGTAATCATCCTCCCCCGATCAAGTTTTTCTCTTCCTTTTGCTTGAATTCTGATTTATATCTGTAAAATGGTATTGATTTCTTATCAAATTATCATTATATCCCAGAAAAAAAAATATACTCTAACAGAATCCCACTTGCTCATTAGATTACAATGAATTGTGACGATTACGATGATAATTTCAAGCTATTTGCATGTCCAAGTTTTCTTGAATTTGTTATGCAGAAATGAGGCAGAAGAAAGTGTAGAACACTGGTATATGCAATATGTTTGAAAGGAAACTGAAAATTGATATTATTATCACATTCCATTGAAAGGTTTCTTGTAAGTAAACAACATGAGAGCGAATGAATATGGTTTCTATATGAATGAATACATATTCGGTCATTCTGAGTTAACAATACTCCCTCTGTTTCTGGGTTCGATTCTCAGCTCCATTGTAAAGCAAAATACATTTACTAAATTATACATGAGAATAATGCATATACAGTAATAATTAGAGGGTACAATTAGAAAAATATTGCTTTGAAAAGTGAGATGACATTCATTTTGAACAAAATTTTATTCTTCAAGTGACACTTATTTTAGGACAGAGGGAATACTAATGCTGTGGGAAAAAACATTCTTATACATCTGCTTTGAATTTTTATGCTTAGTTGTTAAGTGTATACATTTTAAAGCTAAAGTTGAGATTGAATTATCATGTTCCATTGAGCAAAAAATTCCATAGGTAAGTGGTCTTTGATGTAAGCTCAGTTTGGTTTGAAACTCGAGCTATGTAAGGAATTAATATAGACTTAATAGGTCCAAAATGCATTAGATAATTAGATGATTATTCATGCTTTCTAGGAGGATCTAATTAGATGAGTCATTGGTTAGTTTGTTAGGATTAACCAAGCCTATAAATAAATGCATGAATCAATGTAATGGGATAAGCAAAAATGAATGAAAGAAGTTAGTTATTTTTAGCTTAGTGTAGTTTATTAGTAGTTTTTAGCAATTATCTCTTTCATCTATGAATAACTAAAAAGTTGTTCATAACAATTGGTGCTTTCATTGTCATGGATTCTCCTCCCTACCATCACCACAATCACTATGATCCTACAATCATCAATGGTCGTAGTTTGTTGAAACCTCACGCTAATCAACAATCAACCTCCTTCAACACACCACCTTCACTGTCCAGCCAATACATTTCTCCACCATCCATACCTTTCATCAACACCCATATCCCACCTGCACCTACATACCCAAAACTCATTGCCAATAATTCCCATCACTACCTTACTCATCACATTAATTCTGCTATTCAAGAACTTCACCGTTCCCAACAAGCTTGCATCCAAGCCATTTCCAATCTAGCCACTGGCATTTCAACACTCAACCAAAACCTCACACCTCCTAACTAC
The DNA here is from genome assembly GCA_030408175.1 of Trifolium repens. Lineage (NCBI taxonomy): Eukaryota > Viridiplantae > Streptophyta > Magnoliopsida > Fabales > Fabaceae > Trifolium > Trifolium repens. The sequence goes on along the minus strand of CP125849.1, from coordinate 57,367,844 downwards.
AGCCACCACTTTCCAACCTCACTAGCACCATTTATCTCTCAGCAACCTCTCAAATCATCCAACACCTCACCTTCTAATTTCACTTACCAACAACCTATCATCACTCCCACACCTGTGACTAATCAAAACTTTCAACACTATCAGAACCCATTTTCATCACCCGAACCAACAACCCTCATCCATCACCCAAATCCTCCACACAATTCAAATCACGTCACAATTGAGATCAATTCGGCGAAGAAAGTTGTACCAAATTTCACACCCCATTCTGATCCCATATCGCACGTGGTTGATGAACACCCCGTTTTCGTCGATAATGTGGTGGCTCCGTCGAATCTTGTACTAGATTCAAATATGACCTTCTCAACCAAAACTGATGAGAGATCGAGAGATGATGTCATCACTGTGAAGGGTCATGAAGAAGGGATTCGCCAAGTTCTTCCATCAATTTCTCAGTCATCGTGCGATTCAAATCGCACTGCCTCCTTAACCATCAAGGCATGTGGCGATGTTTCTATGGGTTTGGCTCCGGTGAAAATCAATGTCTCTCTCGGGTCGAGGCCATCACCACCACCCTACAAGCTCACCGGAACAACATCCAATGGTTTTAATCCTCCGGTGAAAATCAATGTTCCGATGAGTTTAGTTTCGGCGAAACACCGTTCAATCAATACAAATCTACCTTCACCGGAGAATGAGGTTGTGCACGACGTTACTGTAGCAGACGCGCCTCTGCAACCTCCACTCTCCATTTTCATGTTAACTGGTGATTCCATTCAAATTTTCGATCCCGGAGGAACGCTCACAACAGTCGTTGATTCCATCGCGCACCACCGTCAAATCCAAAGTTTAAGTAGCGTCGCATTTAATTTTCGCAGCTCTGGCATCATCTCCTTCATTTCGGGTCCACGCTTCTTCTCTTTGTTGTGGCTGCCATGGGATAGGGGGAAGAAGAATTGCAGTGAAGCTGTTTTGCCTTTGCAGAGTTGAAGTGTGGAGCAATATTTGATTGTTCGTTTGTTTGGGTACTCTGACCGAGTGAATGGGCTTTGTTTGGTAACTCAATGGGCTTCAAAATTATTAAAAAAGGGAGGAAGGCCCAAGATGCACGATTGACCTTTAATTTTTATTTTTTTAATTGGTCTAAGTAATATTGTGGATTTTGTTAGATTACACCTTGAGGACAAGGTGATTCTGCAAGACCAATGGAATGTAAGGAATTAATATAGACTTAATAGGTCCAAAATGCATTAGATAATTAGATGATTATTCATGCTTTCTAGGAGGATCTAATTAGATGAGTCATTGGTTAGTTTGTTAGGATTAATCAAGCCTATAAATAAATGCATGAATCAATGTAATGGGATAAGCAAAAATGAATGAAAGAAGTTAGTTATTTTTAGCTTAGTATAGTTTATTAGTAGTTTTTAGCAATTATCTCTTTCATCTATGAATAACTAAAAAGTTGTTCATAACAAGCTAGCAATCAATCTAGCATGGAAACAAGGTTGCTGACATATTTTTAATTTTAATTCTTTCTCTTTTGAAAATTTTCATTTACTATTTTACTTTATACCTGTTACACTAAACATTTTATAATTATACATCTAAACGTTCTTTCTTAAATTGAGGCTTAATCAAATATAATTTTACACACTTTCATCCAAACACACATTAGAAATCTCCTTTTAAGGTCTAGAAGTCCTAGCTCAACTGGCAAATGCCGAAATTGCTAGGCCGGACGTCATGACTCGGGTTCGAACCCGGGACCTCACAGTTGTGTGTGAGTTTAATTTCAGTGGATTACCACTTCTTCTAAGACAAAAAAAAAAATCTCCTTTTAAGAAAGTAACTATTTAGAAATTAATATAATTATTAAGTAGTAATATGACAAAATATTTCGGGATTTGATTGCTCCATTTCTTTTTAGTTCCGCTCCAATTAAAACAAGGTTATATTTGCATTTCATGATGAGATTAAATAAAATTTGTTTGAAAAAAATTAAAATTTTATAGAGTGGGATTTGAACCCACACCCTTTCGGACCAGAACCTTAATCTGGCGCCTTAGACCAACTCGGCCATCTCAACAATGTTGTGGTGAAATTCTTGTTGGAAAGAATTTAAACAGTATCAGACATATAAGCACTACAAATGTTTCCTTCTTTCAACGTCTTCGTTATACCCTGCATTTAATTTCTCAATTTTTTTGATTGGTTTAATTCAGCTGTTTAGTGTTCAAACCTACATAGAAGTAAATAGTATATAGATTTTCAATCAATTTTAAGCTACTCGAATTCTTTTAAGTGGTCAATCTTAGACCATCTTCCTTATGCTTTCGTTGTACTACTAATTTTTAATGAGAATTTTAGTTTATAGACAACTTATAAAATTGAGATTCTAAGTTTGAATCAGAGCAAAGATATTTAACCTAATAATATTGATATTGTTTAAGCGTTACAGACTATTTTGTCTCATTTAATTAGTTAGCTTTTTATTATATTTTTTTCTTCGGTAGTTTTTATTGCAATTTACTAGCGATTAAATTTTTGTCAAAGAATATGTGAGACATAAAATAAATTTTTCTTTTTTCGACAGAATTATTTTCTTACATACACAAATGCTAGAAGTCTAACTCTTGACCATGGTTAAGGTTCCTAAATCTCTTCTCAGTTAATCAATTCATTATTATTGTTACTATCTTTAATTATATATAAATATATATTATAAATTATATTACATAATAAATGATGGATAAAGAAATGATGTGTAGTCGGTGTTCGATGTTCACAAGGAATCTGAGCCCAACCCAACATGAATGATAGAAAGTGGACCATGTGAGTGAGAAGCCAAGGCCTTATCTGTTTGGAATAGTAGTAGTATCTTTGGTTGTCATTGTCTCACTGTCTGTGTCATCACTCACTACCAACGAATTGGTTGTCACCCACAGAAATATCCACCTATGTACCACCCATCATCCCATAGAAATAGAAATACACACAAAATATATATAATATAATAATGTTGTCAAAAAAAATTGCTATTCTTATAGGAGTTAAAGAATAAATACTCTTTCTGTAAAACTTTGTTCAACAATCAACACAAATATTATTAAGTTGAGCATGTGTTGATGAATTTTAGTTTGTAATTTCATTATATATAAAAACTATAAACCAAAAAATAAAATGGAAGAAATATAGCACACCAACTACTCTTTTTTTGTGAGCCAACACATATAGTACACGGCTAGTACACCAACGACTTTTAGTACAAAAAAGTAGTAATCTCAAGAGGAGTAATTATTACTTGGCACAACCCCAAATAAATTACATTTAGACATACATACATGAAGTGAAAAAATAAATATTAAATAAGTTAGTCACTCCATCTAACATTAATTAATTATTTTATCTTTAAATTTTTTTAAATTTTATGTATATACCGAACACCTCTTATTTAATATTGTGTGAGTGTCTAACTAAGTCTTCCTCTCTCTCAGGAGAGTATGATTCTCCCTAAAGCTCTCTAAACTTAAAATCTTGGATTAGGTTCCGGTCTATAAAAAAAATTAAATTTTTCTATTTTATTTCTATATAGATCTACTTAACTTGAATTAATACATAGAATTTAGATTTTTTATATACAATTGTGAGAAATATAGTAAACAAAAGCCAAAATAAAATAAAAGGTCAAGTAGTCGAAATTCTCACATTATCAATTTGAAAATTGGATAGTTCAAATTTAAACATATATTTTTTACTACTATATAAAATAAAAGATTATGCTAACATATTCTCTTAAAACACATGTTAAGGATACTTTAAATAGTAAATAATTAAGTGTTAAATAAAACAACTATCTATAATAGTAACAACTAACAAGTGACTTAGAGCACTCACGTCTATACCACTTATGTGGGTGGTATAAATATGTCTCACATAATATATTATATTATTTTACATTTTTTAACTATTTAAACCACTCAACCATACTATCTAAATATCCATATTATACTACTCATTCAAAACTCTAACATGAACCCCATAAAATTTATAATATCATGCAACGGTCACAATTTTTTAACTTGGAAATTCTTTTTGCATTTATTTTAATTCAAAAAAGCTGCTACAATATATAAAAGATACAGTAGTTTAATTTGGCAATATATCCATCAAATGAAGCCTATTATCCAAACTATTCTAATAATCGTGTGATATTTAACAAAAAACACCACTCATATTTATACTCTTAAAACACATGTTAGCTTTTTCTTAAAATAAAAATTTATAGTATATTTTTGTCATCGATTTGAATCAAAACGGATTATTGATGTTCTAAATACCTAAATGTTTTTTGTCAAAAAAAAGAAAAACCTAAATGTTTCAAATCTAATATTTTTGTCACTTAGTCCCAAAAGACCGAATCAAAGGGTTGAGACTTGAGAGAAGCCAACCTACACTTCTTACAAAAGATAATAAAGTGGTTTTCGTTTATTATTCATTCAATATACTATATATTATTATTACAAAAAATAATTTTATTTTTAAAAAAAATACTATTTTTTTTTTTTGCAGCGTCACACATCTCCGTGAATCTAGTCTAAAAATGGAACACAGTGACAACCAGTTAAGCTCTTTCTTCCACCACCACAACCACAACCACCACCAACAACAACAACCACAAGGAAATTCCACCACCGTATCCACCACCACTACCACCACCGCAATTCCGACCAATGGACTTTTATCGAACACAGATGGGTCCCACATACTGTATCCTCATTCAGTGGCTTCTGCTGTATCGTCTCAGCTTGAACCAGCTAAGAGGAAGAGAGGAAGACCTAGAAAATATGGAACACCTGAACAAGCTCTAGCTGCTAAAAAAGCTTCTACGTCGTCGTTTTCACCTACTCCACCTTCTGACAACAACAATAGCAACAAGAACACCACTCACTCTTTCTCTCCCTCTCCTTCTTTCTCTTCCAAGAAATCTCATTCTCTCTCTCTAGGTTCATATCTCTCTCTCTAACCCTTCCTTTTTCTGTTTATTAATTGAATTCATACTTTTTGGTTACTATTCTATGTTTGATCCACTAAGTGTAACTGTATGTTAGAATGATTTTATACAAATTACCGTGATTCTGACATACTCACCGTGACGGTGTTTTTCATGTTGTCGATTGTTGAATATTGATTCACACTACATAGTTAAAATAAAACTGATATTCACTTGTTTCCCCTTGGATGTTTTTTACAAGACTGAAACACTATCTTATTGATTAACATAATTAAGAAGGTATTAAATATCTTATTGATTAACTATCTTATTGATGCTGATGTTAATGGGGGTGATGCAGGCAATGCAGGACAAGGTTTCAGTGCACATGTCATTGCTGTTGCTGCTGGTGAGGTATGCATTATTAACTGTTGTTGAATATTGCTTCTTGATTATGGATTTCTGCATCTACTTGCTTGCAGCACCTGGTAAGTACAGTGCTGTTGGTTCGCATTCGGCCTCAATTAGAGTCTGAAATGGTGAAGTTATATATATCTTGTTATATCTATTAAAAACACTGTCAATCCATCTCGCAAATAGATACCGACTAAGTTCTGCATACAAGTACCTACTGCCGTATAAATATAATTTTTCCACCCTTTATCAAATTTGGAAAAAAAAAAAGACATTTTTTTTAGTCCATGAGGTATCAGGCATGGAGGATTGATTGCTTATATGCTCAGCTATGACTCATTGAGACAAAAAATAACTTTTTTTTTCATATGGATTTCAATATTTGTGTGATATTGGTGATTTAAATTTTGTAAAATGTTAATTTATTGGTATTAAGTTCTTAAGAAAGTGAGTTGATGGATAGAGAGTTGATAAATAGCGTGGCTGTATCTTGTAAATGAGATGGTGTATTGGTAGGGTGTTCTATGCTGCAATTCTAGAATAATTCTTTTATGTATGAAGTTCACTAAGCTGAATCTGCTCCAGTGCACCTATAACAACATCACTTATAATTTATAAACATGTTTGTTTACATCTCTACAAATAACGATTTATTAGCATAATTTGCTTGTATGTAATTTTCTGATGTTAGTCTCTTTATCCTTTTAGTTGACCACCAACCAAGATGCTAGGATCTTAATTTTCTTTAGATATTGCAAATTTTCCTGCATCCATGATGTTTGAATATTTTATGTTTGCCATTTATTCCAATTTGGTTTTCATCTTACAATTTGGTGTTTAATCTTTCTTTTGTCTTGCTTCTATAATTATTTGAACATGCATTCAATAGGATGTTGGCCAGAAAATTATGCAATTCATGCAACAAAATAGGGGTGAGGTATGCATTCTATCTGCATCCGGTTCCATCTCTAATGCCTCTCTTCGTCAACCAGCATCTTCAGGAGGCAACATTACATATGAGGTGAAATATTAATCACTGTTTTTTATCATGTATTTTATGTAATATTATGTTTCATATTCTTCAAAAGGAAATTAAATTGTTGAAACTGGCAACATATGGTTAAGGTATTGGTTATTTGAGTATCAACATAACCAAGGCTCACAATCCTATTTATTTTACTTTGGATTTATAATTTTTATTTATTTGTATTTTTCACTTGCCATCTAACAAGGTTATTAGCCTTTTCTATTTATATTAACAATAAGTTCATTTTTAAAAAATAAGACGCTATTTATTCATGCAAGAATCTGAGTGATTATGGCTATTTTGTATATTCACAACAGTTACTAACAAAACTATTTCGTTGTCAAATCTGAATGTGGATGTTGGAGGTGCAAACAAAATAGTCTCATTTTTGGCCTATATCTCAGTGCACTCACTTCGTATAAGTTATAACTGTGTCTATATTAGATTAAGATGGTAACTCAATGTTAGTGCCAAGCAGCGGTAGTAATAGGTTCGGCCCAGTGGTTTACTAAATGACCAATAACTATGGGGCCACGGGTTGAAGCCCAGAAATATCCACTTCTGTGTCTGATTTTAGTATTCTAATTGTTCTGCTTTTTGGCCCTCTGAAGCAAATCTTGTGCTTTCTTCTGGTGCCTCTAAATAATTTTTTGCTTTTTTTTGGAAAAATAAACTGTTAAGAGTCATAGTCTATACTCTACAATTTAATAAAAAACATTGCATACTGCTAAAAATAGTAGTTGTTAATCTTTATTACCTTTTTGGTCATGTGCTCATATTGTAGCTGTCATCGTTTAATTCTTTAATGTATTGATATCAGGGTCGGTTTGATATTATTTCGCTTACCGGTTCCTATGTCCGTAATGAAACCGGAGTGCGAAGTGGTGGTCTCAGTGTATGCTTGTCTAATTCTGATGGACAAATCATAGGTGGTGGTGTTGGTGGGCCCCTTAAAGCTGCCGGTCCAGTTCAGGTAATCTTAGAAAGGAAATGCAAATGAACTTGTAGGTTGGAAACATGAGCTGGTGTCCTGCATTTTTCTTCATCAAATCTCACTATTTTATTTTTCACCTTCCTGCTTTCACTCCTACCAAGCACCACCTGATATGAATAACATATACAGGTCATTGTTGGTACATTTTTTGTCGACAACAAGAAGGATAATAGTGCTGGTGGAAAAGGTGATGCCTCTACCGGTAAGTTGCCATCACCAGTTGGCGAATCAGCATCAAATTTAGGTTACCGCCAAACAGTTGACAGTTCCAGTGGGAATCCAATGCGGGGAAATGAAGAACATCAAGCTATGGGGGGAAGTCATTTCATGATTCAACAGCTTGGTTTACATGTGACACCTCCCAGGTCCACAGACTGGGGGAATCATTCTGATTCAAGACATGCTAGTTATGACCTTTCAGGTATGAAGTCCAGTTATTTTGGTGTACCCTCGCCGCTTTCTTTTCTAATGGTGTAAAATAGACTGAAATGAGGCTTTCAATATGCAGGAAGAACAGGTCATGGGTCACACCAGTCTCCTGAGAATGGAGGCTATGACCAAATTCCTGATTGAGAATTTGAGATGGCTCGTTGGTTTGAACAGCACTCGTGTGGTTAACAGTTGTATGATATCACTACATACCAGCAGTCTTTGTCACGTGATGACCGCTTATAGTATGCGCCATCCATTAAGGTCGTGGCTTCTGACTTCTGAGAATTTATACTCATGTCTGTCCTTGAAAATATTGTTTTGCCTCATTTACTCGTAATAATATATTTAAAAAGTTAGGATTGCTGGCTAATACCTCTTCATTTTTGTGGGTCTGTTAGTTAATCTATACCATAATAAATAAGGTATATTTACATAAATATGCTTTCCTAGGTTAGCTTGTGGGCTATATTTTCCTTCCATCTTCAAGGTGCAGTCTTAATACTGTTTAATATTCTGTTGAGCATAGATTATTTATATTTATAGCACTTCATTTTAAAAGCTGTTTTTTGAGAAAATGAGTTTTTTTTTTTCCCCTCCTAATAGTTGGTTATGGTTAAGGTGAGATTATCTAATCTAATTCTATGAAAGCAGAAGCATGAAACTAAAAAAGCTGGTGTTGAGACTTAAAACAATTTAATTAATTTCAATCAAATACTGTAGCATATAATAGAATGTTAGTATATTAAAAAAATAAAATTATACTGACAGTGTAAAAAATATTAAATATATTTTTGTTCCTTGTAAAGTAAGTACGAATCTAGGTTTAGTTTTTTTTTTTCCTTCTTTATTTTGATCTTCACCTATTCACATTTTAAAAAGTGGACTCTATTATCTGTATTTTGCTGACTGTATATACAGTCATCCAAGTCAACACTTGGTGTATATATACTTATTTAAATAGGTGGTGCTCGTGTAGCTGCTTAAAAATCCAAATGGTGTGGATGTGTAACTCTGTCCAATCAACAAAATATAAACCATAGGGATCAATCATCAATTCTAAAACATGAAATAAGGGGTTTGGATCATCTTGTCTTTTTGGTCCAATCCTCTTTTTTTTTTTTCTTATTTAATTTTAAAGGTGATTGATTTATAAAGAAAAAAATTAGTCTAGACAAGAGAGTGACATGGGAAAAAAATTATAGAAAGGAAAAATATGGTGTGTTTTTTTGTAAACATACAATATAGTTTCTAAAAAAATATATACATTTGACTCGATTTTTATACATATAAGATATCACTATAAAATTTATTTTAGACCACTAAATTCGTTGGCCTTACATAAACGATGGATTGAATAAGTGCCTATAACTTTTTTATACTATGAATGCCTAATTTGTGTTCTGCCTATAACTTTTTATTATGAATGCCTAATTGTTTATTTGATAGAGGTATTGTATTGATATGTTGATATTTAGAACAAGTTTGTTTATCTTATCAGAAATGTTATTCAAACATGATTAATTAGACATGTACATGACACTATGAGTGATTTTATCATTTTGAATTTATATGGAAGAATAATTTTGTCAAACCAAGTTATTCAAACACGATTAATTAGACATGTACTTGACACTATGTGTGTCAAAATATATGTTTTTTTGAAGGAACTATGTGTGTCAAAATATTGAAATTTTGTTATGTTGGACTCACAAATAATTTTTACTTTTGAATAATAAATTTTATTATTAAATTAAATTAAATATCATAAAAGTTGTTGATCTCACAATAAAAAATATACTTATGCAGAATGCAAACTATTTTATTCATGCTCCCAAAAGAACAAGTTGATTTATTTTTTGGAGTGGAAGGAGGAATCGGAATCCAAAACATGTCAATAGTCATATCAAGCATTCAGCAGCATGTTAGTGAAATGCTCAATTTTGTGCCTTACTAGACAGCATAAATACAAAAATAGAAAGGAAAATAAAATAAAAGTAAGTGTTTCCTGATAAAGTCATCAACATCAGCAAACCAAAATAAAAGATATTTTTTGGATTTGGACTTAGGGGAAATGAAGATGATGATTATTATTAAAACCATCAAATTTAAAATTAAAGGTCCATCTCAACTCAACTTAAAGAAAGATGATAAAAAGGGTCTTTTGGGAAAATATATTTATTTACTTTTTTTATAGTATTTTTCAAGTAATGAAATAATTATAAATTCGGTGATGTGAATAAGTGGAGGATTGTGTCTCTATGAATTTAATTTAATTGATAGAGACATCACATTTTATATGTAAGAGTTAGAGTTTGAACACATACATCTTACGTATCCATTTTAAAATTGGAATGTCTAGCAATTAAACTATTTAACAAAAAAAAGAAAAGTGGAAAATCACGAGCTCAGACTCCAATCTTTGCATATAAAATACGATATTCCCATTAACTGAGAGTTATGCTTACAAGAAGTACATTTTTTCAATCTTTATTATTTTATTTTTTTTAACTTATAGAATAATTGAGATATCCAATCATGATCAAATAAATAAATAAATCATATAATGAATCTAAAAAAAAATTATTTTAACAATAATTAAAAGGAGTGTGTCCAGGTTCGGTTCATACAAAGTTGCGTGGGTCCCACCAACCTACACATTCCTTCACGTTTTTTCTTTTCTACTTCTCCCTCTTCTATTCAAAGTTCAAAGAGTAGATATTTTCCTCTTCTCTTCTCTTTTCTACCAAAATTGATCTCTTTATTCTTTCTCTTTTTATATTCTAATTCATCAAAAGCCACAAAATCTTCAAATGCCGTGATTGTGAAGAAAGTAATCATAATAAACCATTTTAATTTTTTGTTTGGTACATAAATAAACCGTTGAAATTTGATCGCACGTTTTCTGTTGCATCACTCTTCTTGTTCATTATGTATGCTGTATTATAATTAGTGCCATTATTTTCTTCAATTTCAATTTCGATTACAAATTAGGGAGAAAAAAATAAATTAATCTTGGTAGTTTTGGTAGATGTAGTGTTAAGTTAGTTTAGATCTAAATGAGCTATGGAAGATTATAAAAATCGCCATCTATGGTGTTTGTTAGGTTTAGATTTTTCCATTTGGGAATTAAATTGGTAATAAAAATCAAATCTTTGACCACTGATTTGGAAATTTATCATTAACTATTTGTTGTTGTTGTTGCTATGGAAAAAAGGTTTTCTTCTTCTTTGTTGTTATTGCTATTATTGATTACTTCTCTTGTGATATCTGTTTATGGTGAATATGCACATTGCAACTGTGATGACGATGATGGGATTTGGGGTATACAGAGTATTTTGGTTTGTCAAAAAGTCAGTGATTTTTTCATTGCTATTGCATATTTTTCTATACCCCTTGAGCTTATTTATTTTGTTAGTTACTCCAATGTTCCATTTAAATTGGTATTCCTTCAATTTGTTGCCTTCATTGTTCTATGTGGTTTGACCCATTTACTCAATGCCTATACTTACTATGGCCCTCATTCCTTTCATTTGTTTCTATTTCTCACTGTTGCTAAATTTTTCACTGCCCTTGTTTCATGCGCCACTGCAATTACTTTTCCCACCTTGATTCCTCTTCTTTTGAAAATCAAGGTGAGGGAGTTGTTTTTGAGGCAGAATGTGTTGGAATTGGGGCAAGAGGTTGGGATTATGAAGAAACAGAAGGAGGCTAGTTGGCATGTTAGGATGTTGACGCGTGAGATTAGGAAGTCGTTAGATAAGCATACCATTTTGTATACTACCCTTGTTGAGCTTTCCAAGGCGTTGGAGTTGCATAATTGTGCGGTTTGGATGCCTGATGAGGAAAGAAGGGTGATGCATTTGACTCATGAGTTGAAACCAAATCCGGCAAAGAGTTTTCACAGTTCTATTTCTGTAAGTGATTTGGATGTGTTAGAGATAAGAAAGAGCAAGGGGGTATCGATTTTGAGGCCTGATTCTGCACTTGGGGCTGCAAGTAGTGGTGGATCTGAGGACTCGGGTGCTGTAGCAGCCATTCGTATGCCGATACTTCATGTTTCAAATTTTAAGGGAGGGACACCGGAGTTTGTTGAGACATCTTATGCTATACTTGTTTTGGTTCTTCCAAAATCAAACTCAAGGGCTTGGACCTACCATGAGATGGAGATAGTGGAAGTAGTTGCTGACCAGGTTGCTGTGGCCTTGTCTCATGCATCTGTTCTTGAAGAGTCTCAGCTAATGAGACAGAAACTCGCTGAGCAAAACCGAGCGTTGCAACAGGCACAAAAGTATGCAATGATGGCCAGCCAGGCAAGGAGCTCATTTGAGAAGGTGATGAGCCATGGAATGAGGAGACCTATGCATTCAATCCTGGGCTTGCTTTCAATGTTTCAAGAGGATAATGTAAGACCTGAACAGAAGATTGTTGTTGACACAATGTTGAAAGTTAGCAATTCACTCTCGCGTTTGATAAATGATGTTATGGAGATTTCGGCCAACGATAAAGGAACTTTCCAGTTAGAGTCGAAACATTTCCATCTACATTCCATGATGAGGGAAGCTTCTTGTATTGCCAAGTGTTTGTGTGTATATAAAGGCTTTGGTCTTGAAATTGATGTGCAGAGATCTTTGCCTGATATGGTAATAGGTGATGAGGCAAGGTCTTTTCAATTAATTTTGCATATGATTGGCTATTTATTGAACTTATATGATAGAGGTACTCTCATTTTTCGAGTTTCTCTTGAAAGTGATTCTGGTAAGGATGATAGAAGTTCTGGAATATGGAGATCAAGCATGCAAAATAATGATGTATATATAAAATTTAATTTCCAGATAGCTGGTACTAGTTCCCATTCAGATGAATTGATTTTGACTAGAAGTAGTGCTAGTAGGATGCACCACAACAATGAACCTAAGGAGGGCTTGAGCTTCAGCATTTGCAAAACGCTTGTGCAGGTAGCATTCTCTTTTTCAAATTTATATGAATTGTTCCGTTGTTAATTTTTTTTAACTGTTTATTGATAAGCATCACTTCCTTCTTTTCACAAATTGTGTGCTGCCCCATTAATTATATACACTGTCGACAGTTAACCGTAAACATCAGAATTACATTTTATGCATAGAGGATGACTGCATAGAATTACATTTTATACATTTTTAACTGTTTTTGAATATTCTGTGTGCTATCACATATGCTCAGTTATGTGATTGTTTTGTTACTCTGACCATACAAATTTAATATACAGATGATGCAAGGTAATATCTGGATATCACCAAACTCTCTGGGTTTGGCACAAGGAATGACACTTCTTCTCAAGTTTCAATCCGGATCATCGCGTGGAAGATTTGTTCTAGCTCATAAAGAATTTTCAAACCAACAGTTTAGAGGGCTTAATGTTATTTTAGCCGATGATGATAATGTAAACATGACTGTAACAAAGAAGCTGCTTGAGAAGCTAGGTTGTCAAGTAACCGCTGTTTCATCGGGTTTTGATTGTTTGACTGCTATAACTGCCTCCAGTGTATCATTTAAAGTCATCCTTGTGGATCTTCACATGCCTGAAATGGATGGTTTTGAAGTTGCAAGGAAGATTCGGAAGTTCCAAAGCCGAAATTGGCCCTTGATTATTGCTCTTACAGCAAGTGCAGAAGAACACATAAAGGAAAGATGCCTTCAGGTCGGAATGAATGGATTGATTCGAAAACCTATCCTCCTTCACGAGTTAGCTGATGAACTTAGAACAGTCCTGCTACGTGCGGGTGAAAAATTCTAATAATAATTTTAAGTTTCTTAGGTTCCTCAAAAATATTTTTGCAGAGAACCTGGGATTTCTAACATGCTGAGAATATACTAGGTTCACTTAGCTAACCATTTTTCTATTTGATAATTTTGCTGCATTATGAATTTTGGCTCTCTCCAAGGTAACTGAGATGTGTGCCACCCTCAAATAGACAAAGATGAAATACAAGATTCTGATTATACATATAATTTCTTGCACATACTTGTGACAAAAGGTCTCTTTAAGAATGTGCTAAAACCATGAACTTGATTTTGTTTTTCTACCTCATATTTCTCAATTTTGAAGATAGTTGTGAAAGTAGTGACACACACCCCACCTATTATAAACAGTATTCACTGTTTGATTAACTGGTCATGTCTTTTAAACTCAAAATCTACATGTTGATTCTGCATGTCTGCAACCTCACTCTGAGGCAATGTTTCTCGCATGTTATGGACAAGGTATCATTCACTATTTTAAGAATGTGTGGTTCGAAAGAGTGATGCTGATTTGTCACCAAACGATGTGTTTGGAGTCACGGTGAGTTTGACAAAATCACGTTGACATTTATTAAAACTCTAAATTGTAACCTTTTGCAAAATCACGGTGCAGTATGATATTGTCAAACTCACCGCCGATCTAAACACGCACTTAAAAAAAGTAAACAGTAGAACTGTGATTATCTTATGCTTGTAGCTCCTTTTCTTTTTATCACATCTCTTTTGATATACCCTTTCTTTATACACATGTAACTTACTACTACTGAAGTAAATACTACTTATTTTCCCAATCTGATGTGAATTATGGTCCCATAGGTAGTAGAACTATGGTCCTGTTTATAGCTAGTCTTTGTAATATGGCAAATGTGTCATAAGTAGGATACTACTAATCAAGAGGATCAAATTTCAAACTCTGAAAGCTAAACTAACTTGTAGTATAAGCGTCTGTTTGGTTTGGCTTCTGAGAAGCCCAAACGCGATTCTACAACCTCCAAACGTGATTCTCGGAATTTTCGGCTTGTTTGGCTCAAATGAAACGCGATTCTCTTCCACGCGATTTAGCAACCAGACGTGAGTAATCTTGAAGCCAGGATTCGTAGCTTTTCCGTCTGAGAAACGCGATTCTGATTTTTTTGGTGGTAGGTATGCTTTTCATTACTACCCATAAATTCTTCTCAATTTTCCAATACAAACAATTACTATTGCAAAGATTATACGCTTCTTCTTTCTCTTCTTCATTACTACACATCAACTCAACTTCAATTTTTTTCTGAGAAAGGATTTCTTTGCATCTGTTTTCAGATTTGGTGAATCTGTATATCTCCTTTTATTTATTTCTGTCATTACTCATGTTAGATTGGTGTTTGTTGGATAAATTTATTGCATATTGTTTCTTCTCTATATATACGATGTGTGTGAATTATTTGTGACATACTTCCTTTCATTATTCATCCAAGTTTGAAGGTGAGTAGAAGTTTTACTGATTTTTTTGTTGTTGTGATAGCTTGCTGCAATAGTAGTGTTTATTCTTCTGCGTTAAAGTTCTTATTACATGTTTATTCTTCTGTGTTTATTCTTCTGCAGTAGTAGTGTTTCTTATTACATGTTATACACTTTGTTTTATTCTTATATTAAATAATGCATAGTATGTGTTTGATCAAAAGTCTCTAAGAAGAAAACAATTTGTTGGTCTTGCTTTGTTATATGTTTCTAAGTTATGTTATTATTAGACTCTAATGTTAATAGTATGGATTATTAGACTAAGCAAAAGAAATTAGACTCCTTGTTCTGGTGTGTGTGCCTATAATAGTATATTTCTAAGTTCTGTTATTATTACAATTTGTTGCTATGTTATTATATGCCTACAATTTGTTAGTGCTTTGTTCTTTTTGCTAGTATAAGTTTTTTCATTTTCCATGCTACTTGTGTATATATAGTATGGATACACGAAAGTTTTAGCGGTTCCTCCTTCAACTAATGATACCAAAGCTAGTTGGACGGATCCTAAAGCGACCGAGAGCTACCTCAAAGCATGTTTCGATCAAGTTACCAAGGGTGAACGCATCGGTACTAGTTTTACTAAGAAAGGGTGGAAAGGCATTGTTTCCCAATTCAATGCTTTAACCGGAAGGAAATATGACAAGATAAAATTGAAAAATAGGTATGATAATTTGAGAAAGGAGTGGAGAGTTTGGTATAACTTATTTGGAAAAGTTACCGGATTAGGGTGGAATAGTGAGAAGAATACCGTTGATGCATCGGATGAGTGGTGGGAGAACAACATATTGGTATGTGTAAATAGTTGTTGCAACGATGGCAATACACAATTTTATTAGAAGGACCGCAGAAGTGGATAGTGATTTCAATCTTTATGAAGATGAAAACACAGTCATTCATCATGATGAAAATCATAGATCAAATAACTTGGATCCATCACAAATTTTCAACGTAGCTTCTTCGTCAGAGATGGATCATGCTCGAGACTTAATTCGTAATCAAATTATAGAGTTTAGGTTAAATAATTAGTTTGTGATAATATGGCACTTTACATTATATTATCTATTTGTAATTTGAAATAGGAAATGTCTCTTTCTATTGTAGTGGTGATTCCCTTGTAAACTTGTTTTGAGTAGTGAATTTTGCACATCTTATGCCAAATTTACTCTAATAAATTTTTTGTTTTTCCAAAAAAAAATTATTATGCTAATTTAACATTTTTTAAGTATATGCCTTTATTTAGAAATTGTATTTAACTAATTAATGTTTAGTAATTTTTGTTTTATGTTTTATGTTTTATGAAAAAATACATTAATAGATGCAAAAACAATTTTGATTCAAATTATCCAAACAATATCAAATTTTGAGAATCACTTTTACATTAATATATCCAAACATAAATCAATTTTATTTAACTCACTTTTAACCAAAATCAATTCTGTCAAACTCAATTCTGTCAAAATCAATTCTATCTGACGCAGAACCAAACACATACTAAGACAATTACACTGAATAACAAATTTAAAATTTCCTGTATAAATTATATAAACTTAAGAATGTTTGTCACAATTGAATTAGTTAGAAAGTCTTTTCTATTAGAATTAATATACTTAATTTACTGGTAAATATACTAGAATCACTGTATTAATATTTAAGCAAAAAAAAAGTAAGCGGTGTTGTCTCATGAGCTTAGCTCAATTGGTGGACATTTGCATTATTATGCAGGGGATCGGGGTTCGAACTCCGGTCATCCCACTTATTCACCTTAAGGGTGGAATTTCAAGCCATTAGTCTACTAGACCAAAAAAAAAAAAAAAGTAAGCGGTGTCAGTGTAAATGTTGGTCATCCCTCATCCCAACTAAGTAAATTTTTTTTTAAAAAAAAAGCAAAAGAAACAAAGTTAAATTAAATTAAAAAGTGTTATGAAAACAACTCATAGAGTGGGTATTATAAACCATCTATCTGCTCTTGATTTTTTTATCTATTTTTTCTTCTGGATATAGAGATAATTCAATGAAGTCTTGTTTATAAGAAGAAACCATCATTGCTCAAAAGAATATCAAGTGACATTTGTTATTGGTTTATTAGTTAAAAGATCTTATTTTGTTGATAGTGTCTTAAATATTTTCTGAATAAAAATTGAAGAAAATTATTATACATTTACACAGAACAATTTTTTACTAGGGGCCTTGTTTAAAAAAAAGGCAATAAATTTAATCTATTGGTGAGAGATTTTGTAGTATAAATGAGGAACTGAGTTGGATCTTTTTTTTTTTTTTTGGTATTCAACGGGGCGGAAGCCCAAAGAAAGGAAACTACAGAGAAATCAAACGGGGGAAGGAAACACCCCTAACATCATCGTCTACAATTTGCTTTACCCTAGAAGGAGGGTTAGCAAAGAAAACTATCCCGCTAGTACCTTCACTACCCATGTTGGCTAGCATGTCAGCGCACCTATTAGCCTCCCGATAAACATGAGTAATCTTTATTTCCCAGGGGCCATCCAGCAAGGTCCTGATCTTCCTCATGAGCACACATCCCATTACACTACCATTCTTCCTGTTCTGCAAGCTGTTAGCTAAGACTGCTGAGTCTGTTCTTAGCTCTAGTTTTTTCACTTCTCTATGATGAGCAAGCTTTAAACCTTCATATATACCCCAAAGTTCAGCCATGTATGCGGTGGTATCCCCAAGAGCTTTAGCGAAGCCATCAATCCAGCTGCCCTTATCATCTCTAATTACTCCTCCACATCCAGCCGTCTTCTCACTTTGTTTCGCTGCACCGTCCGTATTTAAAGCAAACCAGTCAGTTGGTGGAGGTATCCATGCTATATTCACCTGTTGTTGATTCATCTTGGTTCTGGTCAGGTCCTCAGTCTGCATACACATCTTGTATGTATTCACATGATTCATTATCACTTGCCAAGGTTTATCCGGAAGAATGAACTCCTCATCATGGAGGCTTTTATTTCGTCATTGCCAAAGTAAATAACAAGTGGTGGCCCAAACTGCTGTCCAATCAGTACCATGCCGTATCCCAAATTTACTTTTTTACTCCAAAGTAAATAGTGAGTTGGATCTTTTGCTCCATAATTTTTTACTTTTTTTTTTAGTGTGTTAACACTCTGGTTCCTAAAGGAATGGGTCCCAGCAATTTGGAGTTCGTCAAATAAAACCTCACTAAAAAATTGAATATCTTCAACATATAAATGTGGGGAAATTAGGCAAAAAAATATTATTTCACGAATCAATTTATTAAAACACAAAGTTTTACTTACCTAGTTGACCAAAAAAAAGAAGAAGAAATTTTTGGTGATTGGGCTTAAGAAAGTGGACCCATTACACATGTTATTGTGTAAGAAGCCCAGCCCACAGAACTCAAAACCCTAAACCCTAATTACAGGTCTATTTATGCCACAACCGCATCACTCTAATTTCATGCGCCTTCTTCATCCTCTTCCTCAACCTATAAGGTATTCATTCACTCACTCATCTCTAATTATCTCTTTCAATTTATTATTATTGTGCACATTCGAAGACTTACGTGTTTCAATTATAGCTCGTGAGTTCAAAGCATGTGCTAGATCAACCATCTTTTTCTATCTAATCAGATCCTCTTTGTGTTTCCATATATTGGGGATTTATTGTAGAATGATGAACATATTTTCTAAATCGAATCAATATTTGAGTAATTCTTATAATTTATTTGTTGTTGTGTTTAGGGTTCAATGAATCTATTCACATCATTGTTGTTTAGTACTAATTGTGCTTAGGACGGTCTTGTGCTGATTAGTTCAGACATCAGTGCATAACATAAACCTAAGCTACATCAATTGTTGCTACCATGTTTTTTTTTTGTTTGTTTCAATCATTTATAATTGAACAAAGCTTCTACATGGTGGCATATATTTTTATTCATATCACATCTCATTCACAAAATCATTCCAAAACCGCGTTTTATTATTTGTGTTTTTTAATATATTATTTATTTTTGTTTGTATGTACATATATTTTTAATTTTTGATAATTTATCCAATGGTTTTGTAGCTCCATAATTGTTTTATCATCCAATGATGTTTTGCTGGTTTTTTCTTTCTAGGAATTTGGTGTTGTATTAAAGTTGTAGTCACAATGTCAAATCCCAAAGTTTTCTTTGATATTCTAATTGGAAAGATGAAAGCTGGGAGAGTAGTAATGGAGCTTTTTGCCGATGTTACACCGAAAACAGCTGAAAACTTCAGGGTTCTCTGCACCGGTGAGAAGGGAATTGGACAATGTGGTAAACCTTTACACTACAAAGGTTCTGGTTTTCATCGTATTATTCCAGAATTTATGTGTCAAGGAGGAGATTTTACCAGAGGGAATGGAACTGGAGGAGAGTCTATTTACGGGGCTAAATTTGCCGATGAGAATTTTAAGTTGAAGCATACTAGACCTGGTATTCTTTCCATGGCAAATTCTGGACCTAATACAAATGGTTCCCAATTCTTTATATGTACTGCCAAGACATCATGGCTTGATGGGAAACATGTTGTATTTGGGAAAGTGGTTGATGGATACAGTGTAGTTCAGGAAATGGAGAAGGTGGGTTCACAAAGTGGCAGAACATTAGAACCCGTTGTAATTGAAGATTGTGGACAAATAAAAGAGAATTGAATATCATTTTTTTCAGACTGCTGAGAAATAAATTGATTGTAAGAATGTTTCATTAAAGTGTTCTAACTTGTAATCCATTTTCAATGTATACTATTGAAAAAAGTTATTTATTTGATTTCAAAGTTGCTTATGGTTTAGGAAACATTGATAAGTTTATGTAATTTATGCTCCTTTGAGTAGTCCTGTGAAAATAACCAATTTCATATGTGACTTAGTTAGGGGGCAAATATTAATTGAAATCTAATGTTTAATTAGGTTTCTTTCAAAGATAGGCCTATTGAATGGACAATCTGTTTTCTACTATCAGCTGTCCCTCAAGCAGCCTTTCACATTCGTCGGTGTTTCTTCTCTATAATTTTAATTGAATGTATGTTTTTACCCTTTGCCTCCGAATAACTAAATTGTGATTCGTTACATTTTAGTTCATACAGAGGCATATAAATAACATCTGAATTGGTTCGAGGGTACTGAAAGCATCATTTTCAGTTCCATTTTCATACTGTAGTTTGTTCCAATTCGGACATTCATATTTCATTTTGAATAAGTTGTTTTGTACATTATTCCTTGCTATGTTTGTGTAATAAATAATAATCAAGTGAAACTAAAAAACTAGTAAATCATTGCAATAAAATTTAAAGAACCGATTTGATAGAACGTAAGTATAAAGAACTAGCCTGTTTGGATTGGGTAATTCAATAGACATGTGGCTTATAGGGACTTGCTGATGTTTACAGACTAATTGTATTCCTGTGGATAATTTAGTTGATTGGATTTGTAATGTTTAGTAAAATATTGGTTAAATTAATCTATAAATATGAAATTACATAAAAGAAAATAAATGTTGTAAACCATGAATTTATGTGGTTAAATTCAGTATGATGGTGGGGTAAAATTTAGAGAAAAAAATATAAGTTATAAACTAATTGAATTAGCTTATTAAAAAAGCTATGAGTTAGGAAAAAATAAGTTACAGTATAAGTCATGAATTTATGTGATCTCCCAGTGGTGTACGGTTTAAAAACTAACGAGAGACAACACTCCTAAAAAACAAGAGAGGACACAAGATTCAATTTAGTTTTATTAATTCTCCTAAAAAACAATAGAGGACACAAGATTCAATTTAGTTTTATTAATTTTAAGACTAATACCACACATATTAATTAGATACATAACTCTTAAGGCACGCCTATCATCATATGGGTAAGTAAAACATGAGTTAGGAATTTTGTTACCAATATTTTCAATAGTGATGTTGATCCTAGCAAGAGGATCAAATGCTGGAGGAATTGAGTTCGAAGAATAGACCTTGTTGGTCATCGTGATGCATATAGTGATGAATGTACCAAAATAAGTGCTGACATAGAGTCATGTCAAGCCAAAGGAATTGAAGTTATGCTTTCAATTGGAGGTGGTGCTGGAAGCTTCAACCTATTCATTTGCTAGAATTGTTGCCACTTACCTTTGGAACAATTTCTTGGGTGGACATTCATATGCACGTCCACTTGGTGATGCTGTTTTGGATGTAATTGATTTTAACATTGAAGGAGGAACAAATCAACACCTTTCAGGGTATAGCAAAAAGGGAAAGACAGTTTATTTAAGAGCTACTCCTCAGTGGTCTTTTTGACTATGTTTGGGTTCAATTTTACAACAATCCACCTTGTCAATATTCTTCTGCAGATGTTGGTAATCTTGAAAATGCATGGAAAGAATGGATTAATGAAATTCCAATAACAAAGATTTTCTTAGGCAGGGCCGGCCCAAGGGCCAAGCAACCAAAGCAAGGGCTTTAGGCCCCAATATTTTGAGCTATAAAAATGTCTACTTTTTTTTCTCATTTGATTATAAATATATAATACATCAATTAAATTTCAAATAGTTCTTTAATTGAATTGATAAAGGGTAAAGTTAAATGCCATAGCTATTTCTTGCGTTGTCCGGGTAAGATTTATAAAAATTTATTATTTGTTTTTATTTTTATTTTACCAAAATTATTTTTTATAAATAATTTTTGTTTATCGAAATTAAAATAGTAAACTTTTTAGAATGAATAAAATGAGTAAAATGGCACAAGATAGTACTAAGTGTTTAGAATGAATAAAATGAGTACATATATGGCACAAGATAAATAGTTTAATCGATACATGAAAATAAAATAAATTTATATAGTAAATATCCATAAATAATGGTTAGTCCTGGGCACAGTTCGAGATGAACAACTTACATAAATATTGGATGAACATAAATTTATTTTAATAGTATTTGTAAATAGTTAGAGATAATATATATTTTTATTTTTCTAGTAGCAATGTACTCCGTAAATTTGAAATTTTTTTTTTTAAATTTATTAATATATGCAAAAAAGGTGAAAGAAAAGAGAAATATATGAAAATAAATAAAATATCAAAGAAATAATAATGCAGTAGTACTACATGAAAAATTAAGGGGAAAATAAATTTTAATATATTTATGGTGTTATGCATGTAATAAATGATTGTGGATGTTTTTTGTAATCGACATGTATGACTTTAAGAGTCGTATTTAATACATGAGAACGATGAAATTGTGTATGATTTATTAATATTAAAATTTTAATTTTTTAATTTAAACTTCATAATTGATGGTGGTTTTATGCAGGTAATTGGTTGTTTTTTATGATTAATATATATGACTTCAAGAGTCATATTTAATAAATGAAAATGAGAGAAAATAACTTGTGTGTTATTTATCTAATATTCAACAAAAATTAAAATTGTATGACATTTGTGTTTTCTTCATTTTTTCAATTAAATTATGCAACATTTAAATTTCTAAATTAAAAGTAAAATTTTTAATTTTAGATTAAGTTCAAAATTAAAATTCTCAATAAAAAATAGAAAATAAAAAAATATACAAAATAAATGTGAAAAAGACAAAAATATTGAATTTGAAAAATTGGATTTTTTTTTATTGAAATAAATTATACTTTAATTGAGTATACATAAAAACCATTAGATTTAGGCTAGTGGTGAGGTATTTAAGTAGAATGAATGAGGTCATTGGTTCGATCATCATTCCATTTTAAACCAAAAATTGAATATACCAAAAAATAATTAAAAATTAATCGAAAATGAAGTAAAGTATTTAGTAGAAAGTGTGAAAGTAATATATACTATTGATTTTTCATGTATTTTTTTGTTGGGTTAAATATATTTTTAACTCCTTTAAATAATAAAACTTGTTTCAGGCCTCTAACTATGTTGGGACGGCCCTGTTCTTAGGAATACCAGCATCTCCATAGTCTGCAGAAAGTGGTTTTGTTTCTGTTGCTGACTTGACATCAAAAGTACTTTCTATCATTAAGGGTAGCTCAAAGTATGAAGGTGTTCCGTTAAAAAAAAATACTTGAATTGTCACACTCATATAATTTTGTTTCTTGATGTTCACCTATTTTGTTTTAAATTTTTTTTTCGCTTTCACACCACCGGTTTAATTTAGTTCCGGGGTCAGTTTTGACATCAAGTGGTTCAAGCCCATATCCGGTCGCAGTTGCGGGGAATTGAACTGTGATCATTCTTACCAAATTCAGCGCCAATCACCACTGAACCTTCGATCTCTATGCTTTGACTGCATTTTTAAAATTATTTATCTGTATAAATATCCCATATAAAAGAGAATTCTCTACGACACTAGAAACAACACTATGAAAGATGAAATTATATTATCTACATCCGAGGACTTTGTGGATTTCGAATAATAACAACATATGAAGTTAGATTAACATAAACCTCGAAAAGTTTTGTTTCTCTCCGGTGAGAGTCTTTTTCTTTAAAGCATTGACACAAACACGATTTAGAGTGTGTTTGTATGAAAGAATGTTTTGAGGTAAAGTAATGTTTTGAGGGAATTTAAATCATTTTACCTAAATTCCCTTGTTTGGATGATTAATATGAAATTTTTTCAACATAATAGGATTTTATGAAGTATTTTGTCCAAGTTCAATTTAAGAAATTTCAAATAACACC
The DNA here is from genome assembly GCA_030408175.1 of Trifolium repens. Lineage (NCBI taxonomy): Eukaryota > Viridiplantae > Streptophyta > Magnoliopsida > Fabales > Fabaceae > Trifolium > Trifolium repens. The sequence continues at coordinate 57,344,049 of CP125849.1, read as the reverse complement.
AAAAAGTTAGGAATTTGAAATTCCTTCCTTCCATATGTTTTCAAATTTTCAAATTGACTCATTATATTTGTAAAATTGCAAATTGGTCCTTTAAAATTCCGAAAATTGCAATTTGATCCTTATTTTTCAAATTTTAAATTTGAACCAACACTTTTCAAATTTATGTGAGCCAAAATGTTCACAATGAAATTTCCTATTTCCCTATCCAAATATATATATATATATATATATATATATATATATATATTAAAAAATGATGGTATTCAAATACAATCATTTGAATTGCTTAGAATTATAAATCCTCTAAAAAATTTAATCACTCCATCCAAACGCACTCTAAAAGAGTATTTTCCTTTATAGCATTTAATATAATTACATTGATTCACTAACTTGCATATCTAAATTAATTGTTATTGACTACTTGATAGTTGTTGGGCAAATAATTGTGGCCCACTCATAACCGATAAAACCAGACCATTTGGAATCGAATCGACCAGGCAGTTTGGTTAGGTCAAGAGATATGGGCTTGTTTCACGGATATAACTCACTAGGTCCGATTATTACTAGAAAAGTAAAATTTATTGGCCCAACCTTAACAAATTTCTAGCATCAGACCAAGTAAACTACCCAAATTCTAGATTCTTCTAAATCTCTCTCGTTAGTATTATATATTATGGTGTTGTAATGGTTCATTTTCATCTCCTTCCTTACCATTAACCAGTAGCCGCCGCCGTCTCAACTTATCTTTTTTCTCACTCAATTTACATCTCTCTTACTCTCCATATCTCTCGATGAATTCTTTTTTTAAGGTCATAGTTACAACTTGTAAGTGAGGTTGATGAAATAGAGGTTGATGTAATGGAGAGGGTAAGGTATGTAGTGGAGGACGTTAACATCATTTTGAGCAATGTGGATCAGACGACCAACTAGAGGAGCTGTTGTGAGACAAGTGATACAATTGATTCATCTGAGATGTGTGCGAAAATTTTTTGTGAAAATTTCACAATAATTGGGGCAAATTCACGAACCAATTGGAATTCTCACAACAATTAGCAAATCCACGGACCAATTGGAATTCTTACAACAATTAGGGAAAATTCAAATTGTTGTAAGAATTCCCATTGGTTGGTAGATTTGGCATAATTGATGTGAGAATTTCACAACAATTTTTCTCACACGCCTCATATGAAAATCATTGTTACGTTTGTCGCACAAAAGAAGCCCCTTCAGTTAGTAATCAGACCCTCATTATTCACACAAGATGTTAATGTAATAATTTTTTTCAACCACCACGTACCTCAACCTCACCATTATGTCATCCATCAATCTCTACTTCTTTAGCCACAATGACATATTCAGGTGGTGCAGTGCATGTGTATGGTGGACAGCGGCGAAGCTAGCAATTTTTTCACGAGGGGGCCAAATATAAAGTACAAATAAAATTTTAAAATTAATATAAAATTAATGATATTTATTTAGAAAATTTAAATTTTGATACGTATTAAATAGTTAAAATCATCCATAATTGAATCTATATTAAATTTAATAACGTCTTTTTCAATGTAAACAACTAAGCTATTTGGAAGAAAACTCAATTTATTTCATTTTTAAGTCTTTTTTAACAATTTTTGTTACTAATAAAGTTTAATGTACTTATTATAGAGACCAAAAATGTCAAAATAAAATGAATATCAATCAAGTAATAATTTCTTTTTACTATAACGTTTCTACTAATTTTTATATGAGGTAGCTAAGATATATTATTAGACTAATTAAACATAAAAATATACCTACTTATTAAAAAAATACACATTTTTTATTTTTCTTGGGGTGGCCAAGGCTACCCCATCTATGTGAGAGGCTTCGCCCCTGATGGTGGATGAAGTTTATGCACTTCAGAGATGAAGGTTATGAGGTCGTTGAAGCCATTTTGGAAAACTCGAAAAGGTTTGAACGATAGAATTTGGAAGAAATGGTTTTGAAGAATTCACAATCTCATTTAATCTACCACAATTAATTGGAGATATGCAAGTTGGTGAATCAAAGTAATTATATTTGAGATATGACACTCCTGTAGACATAACATTGACATTAAAAAAATGGATTAATTGAATTTAATACATGTGTCGATGTTGGCTTTTTCATATGAAGTGTCATGGTACATGTCTTTTCTCGTGGCCACAACCCTTAAGTTAAGATATATGTTTTCATAATTCTTATACAAACAACATAAAATATAATAAGGAGAAGCACAATGTCTTAGTTTAATTTAATATACATTTTTCATGCATTAGTGTTTCATGTTTTCATCCAGAATCATCCAATTATTGAAGTAACGGGTACAGTTGAACCAGAAAGTTAGAAGATTAATTCAAAGGTTACAGACTGAGATAATAAAAATGATATATTAGTTTTCTTTCATTTCAGTGACATTGGTTTTCTTTAACTCAAGACCTTGAGAGTGCTAGGATCATAACTGAGTGTTTATTTCTCAACACTGTTTACCTTTTGACAAATATTCTTTCATAACATTTATATCTTGTAGATGGTTAGAGATTGCTCAAGTGTTAGTTGACAACGATTATTGACTTTGTAACCAATAATGTGGTGTTCAAACTTTAGTCAAAGTCATCATTTTATTTTTAAGGTAGATAAGAGGGCTCAAAACCCCACTTATTTTAGGATTTCTTTTTTAATATTATTTTTAAAATATGATTTTTTAGAAAAAAAATATTAAATGAATAAAATAAGTTGAGGCCTATGTGCTAACTTTAATTTTGAACGCCTTTTGTCTTGGGGGCTCTTTAGTATTGAGAACTATTTGGGGCTTCAAATATGTGCATTGGAGTCAAGTTTTGAGAGACCAAATAAATGGATAGCTATAATGGTGAATGACTTTTAAGCCAAATGTTGATAATATTGTATGTCTTTTAACCAATATTTTGAGAGTAGGCAAAGGTTTTGAGAGTGGTCAATTTGTAGCTGAAAATCTGTGTTCAAATATTAGGCTGATATTTTTCTAATTTGTTTTTGGTAGAAAAAGAGAGTCAAAAGCCCATAATATATTAGAAAAATGAAAATAATGTTTAGGATTTGATTCATACACTATCATTGTAAAGTGTCATACACTATTGAATAACAAAAATATGCATATTAAACTCGATCAAGATGTATCTTCCAAGGTTTTGCGGGTTAACCCCTAAATTCATATTTGCGGGTTAACATCTTGATCGAGTTTAATATGTATATAATGTTTATGTAAAAATTTGTACACAATTAGTAAATTATAATCAAAATGAATGACTAAAAAATAATTACTATAAAGCTCAGTAGAAGAAATTTGTCTTCAAATCAAAACATATTAACCCCTAAATTCAATTTAGAGGTAGAAGAAATTGAATTTTTTTGTCATTATTCATCACAGTCCTTTTTATAAGAAACAAAAGTATTATTTTTTTGTCATTTTTATAAAAAACTTTGATAAATTTTTAAATGTTTAATTTCACTTATACCCTTATTTATTATGAGAGAGAATATATAAAAATAATTAAGTTGGTTGGATTAAGAGTAATTAAATAAAGTCTTGCAGTCCCGTGAGCGTAAGTCACTTGGTTGGGTCAATGCAGGGAGCTGGGGCTCGAATTCTGATCATCCCATTTATATCCACCTTAAAAGTGGAATTTCTAGCTACTAAACTACTTAACAAAAAAAATGTCTTACAAAAATAATTAAATAAAATTATATTTAAAAAAAATTTAAATTTATAAAAATATTCAATAAAAATAATCGTGTACAATATATTTCGTTGTCATGTGATTTTTTCAAACTGTTTTTAATAAAAAGGTATAGAGGAGAAATTGCTCTATAAAATAAGTTGTTTATATCCAAACGGGAAAAAAATAAAAAATTTCCCTCTTTTCCCAAAGTGAATAATCAATGTCCAATTAAGACCCATCCCAAAACGACGCTCCTCTACTACCAAAAAATTCATCGTCGTTTTCTCCTCCTCAGTTTCCCTGTGAGGCATGATATTTCTCCTCCTTCTTCTTCACTTCAATTTTTCGCATCTTCAACATCATCATCATCATCTTCTTCAAATCGAATAGAGTGTGTGGTTCGTTGACTTGGTCTTGTTTCGAAGAAAATGGAGCAATCAGTTGTTGATGACATAATCAATCGTTTGTTAGAAGTTCGACACCGTCCAGGGAAGCAAGTGCAACTATCGGAGGCTGAGATCCGTCAACTCTGCGTAGTTTCTAGAGAGATTTTCCTTCAACAACCTTATTTATTAGAACTTGAAGCACCTATCAAAATTTGTGGTATTCACCTATTCCTCTTTCTTTCGATAATTTTTTTTTCTATGCTATCTACTCTCTTAGCAATAGCAAAATTGACGAATTTGTTTTTTGTTTTTGTTGTTGTTGTTGTTGCTTGCTTGAAGATTTTGTAAATTCGTGATTTGATTTTGTATATTCACGTTTTGTTTAAGAGCTATTTTGCTATTTTTTTCTCTCTGAGTTTGAAATTTGAACACTTCGTTTTTGTGATTACTTTTTGCTTGCTTAATTATATTTATGTGTGTTGTGTTCTAAGCTGAATTAGTGGTAGGGATTTTCGTTTTAACCCTCTGATTCCTTGGGAAAGGTGCCTGATAGTCCGGAGTTAGCAAAAAATTGTTCCACCTAGGAATGGATTCTCGTTCTCCCAAAAGATTCATTCTGAGGGGAAGGTCATTATCGACTTTAGCTAAATCACTTGGTTAGTGGTAGGGATTATTGAATGTGTTTTGAACTTCATAGTAAGAGAGAAACATACACTAGGAATTAATTTTATAGTGTTTTGAATTGTTGAAGTTGATTTGTTGTTTTTTTTTTCTTTCTGTTTCCTAACTGTAGAGGATTATGGTTTGGGAGTTAGTGTTCTTTCTTTGTGGAATATGGATTTGGTTGATGACTTTATGTATGTGAGTCAATAACCTTACCTTATAATGTGAGTTTTGATAAGTCAGTATGTGAACTTTAAGAATTTATATTTAATTTGCTTTTTGGAATTGATATTGTGTTGGATTTTTTATTGGGTAAAAATAATTATTGATTTACATGAGAATGCTAACAAAAGCTATTGTTTAACATTGCTAAGCTTGTGGTAGCAATTTATATTATCTAGTTTTACATAACTACAAACTGCAACATTAAGCATCATATAATAAACAACAATCAGAGTCTTTTTCCGCCAAGATTAGCTACATGAATCAAATGATGCTAGTCATGAATGTAAAATTCAAATATTTCTTAATGATTTGACCCATAGTTTTGTATGCATCCGTCTAACTGTGATCATGGGAGTGTTCTCCATTGGGTCTACCCCCTTCATTGATTACCCTACTAGTCTTTTGCAGACATTATCCAAATCAAATATGATGAGATTATATATTTTTTCTACAATAGGCACTATCCTCTCTTTCTATATTGCTTTCATTTCTAATTTGATTTTGTCATGTGACAACTTATCCTTTGTAATATTCTTATCTCTACAACAATGAGCTTATTTTCTTGCTGGCCCTTTACATATTATGATATTAGTGTTTTAATTCCATACAACATTGCAACTTGCAAGTCTCAGTCAAGAAATAAAAATTTCCTTTAAATTAGGGTGGTACTTTTCTATCACAAATTACAATTGAAGTATAAATCCCTAAAATCTACCGGGCATGAATCTTATGTTCGACACTTGACACCTGTTGCTCTATTTTCTCATCATTTTGTATGATGGATCTAGATATTTAAAATGCGTGGCTTCTGTTAATATGTCCTCCAATTTTCATATCTAAGCTATAATTTCTGCGTCTTTTGCTAAGGTGATTTTACATGTCATGTAATGTGCTTTTAAGCGTAAAGTTCTTTTAATTACTTTTTATTTTTATCACTCTCCTAATACTTGCAAATAAACTCTCTGTTCATGACTGTATTTATATTATACCCAAATTTATGTTGTTTATGATTGACATCATTAGTTTGCTCAAATTATTTACCAGAACTTTCAGATTTTTTCTTCAGACTTGGTGGATTGATGTTAAAATGCGGGAAAAGATTTACATATAAAGATCATGGCATCTCTGATTAGCAACATCATATTTTAGTTTCAACATAAAATTTGACGCATTAATGATTGATTCATGCCGGTGGATTATGGCTTATTTCTGCTGTATGATCCATACATATACATTGTACTTCCTGTTCCTGATAATATCAATATTGTATAATACTGTGTATTGTAATTTTAGTGCAATGATTTCTTAATATCCTTATATTGATATCTCAGGTGATGTACATGGTCAATATTCTGATCTTTTAAGGTTATTTGAGTATGGTGGATTGCCTCCCGAGGCTAACTACTTGTTTTTGGGGGATTATGTGGATCGGGGGAAGCAGAGTTTAGAAACAATTTGCCTTCTCCTTGCTTATAAGATTAAATATCCTGAGAACTTTTTCTTATTGAGAGGAAATCATGAGTGTGCTTCTATAAATCGGATTTATGGATTTTATGATGAGTGCAAGAGAAGGTTTAATGTAAGGTTATGGAAGACATTTACAGACTGCTTCAATTGCCTTCCTGTGGCAGCCCTTATTGATGAAAAGATTTTGTGTATGCATGGGGGGATTTCTCCCGACTTGCATAGTTTGGATCAGATAAGAAATCTACAACGGCCCACCGATGTTCCTGATACAGGTTTGCTTTGTGATCTTCTATGGTCTGACCCAAGCAAAGATGTTCAAGGATGGGGAATGAATGACAGGGGAGTTTCATATACATTTGGTGCTGATATAATCTCTGAGTTTCTTCAGAAACATGATCTTGACCTAATTTGCCGTGCTCATCAGGTGAAACTCCTACCTTTAGTGCTTAACATGTTACCAGGTTTTGGAAGTTGAGTTTGTACAGTCATTTCTAATTTTCTATGACTGAAACTAACATGCAATGAAATTTATTTCCAGCAATCTGCTCTAATCTGAATATATTTCCAGTATATTATAATTACTTTATTTTGTTTGAACTGCAAATTACATTTGCCCTTGTAAATGCGATATGAAATGGTTTTATGCATTTTATATGTTTGGCATCTGATGCTTCATTCTGCACATTATCTTGTGTTTATATTGAAGAATTGTATGTCAATCAACTGTACTGTTAAATATAATTTTTTTTCTGTTTTGACTAGGTTGTGGAGGATGGATATGAGTTCTTTGCTAACCGACAGCTCGTAACGATATTTTCAGCACCTAATTATTGTGGGGAGTTTGACAATGCCGGTGCTATGATGAGCGTTGATGATACACTAATGTGCTCTTTCCAAATATTAAAGCCTGCTGATAAAAAAACAAAGCTCAATTTTGGAAGTACAACCACTGCTAAGCCTGGAAACTCTCCTGCAGGTGTAAAGGTGGGAAGATAGTTTAGTATTTTCTGGCAACACGTGCTCAACTTATTTAATAATACTTATGCAATTTGCGCACTTTAGTAGGTTCATATCGTATGATGCATTTGACTTGTGAAAGAGATATCTTTTGATATAAGCTTGCTTGCAATAATATGGATTTTTGTGAATGTTAATCTCCATAGCAAATTGCCATTTTCATGCATAACAGCTTGCTTTTTGTATATGGTTGAGAATTGATCCGTCAATGTATTCTGGATGGATTAGATTACGATTCAGTTAGTGTGTGTCGTGCATCCTATAATCTATTTTATTTCTTGCTTTTTTCTTCAAAAAGTTGTACTTTGGCTTACCACATCACTTGGCAGTTCGCACTGTTGTTGTCCACGTTTTTTTGAATTACATTGTTCACACTTTATGCATTTATAATCTAAATATGTCTTCCTCTCATTGTTCTTGGCAGTCCTTCCTTGGCGCAAAAGTATGATATTAAACTGTGTTACGAAGATTGCTGTAACTACTTGTCAACTTGGTCCTGAGCTCCTCATGGTTGCAAGAAAAGCTGAGATCCATTTCGCTGTGACATTTGGAATTGCAAAATCAAATGGAGAACACGACCTCAAACTATGTAAACCATTGTTTTTTATTGGTAGAAATTCGCATTTTGAGATGGAGGGTCTTTTACTTTCTGTCTTCTGTTGTACACAAAAGAGTTGGTTTGTTTTCTGAATTGTAAGCTTCTCAAACGTAGATGAATATGTGGCTGAGAACCGATATAAGAGTGGCGCATGGATGACATTTGAGGGTGGTAAGGCTTAATATGGATGAATCTCCGGTTCCCAATATTTAGTACTTGCATATTTACTTATGTGAGAAATCATGTTTTAATTTGGGATCTCCTACGTCTTAACTTTATTTCCTTAAAAAACTTAGAGACATATATAAACTCATGAAACAGCTTTCACGCGGTGTTAATTTTTTAATTTTAAAATTCGAAAGTGAAATCCTGTGCAAAAATTTGCAAGATCTGCAAAATTATGTAGACGGTGATATTGAACGCCCCTTCAAAAAATAAGTGTCAAATTTCAATGTGATATTTCTGTTGAAGCGATTAATTAGAATAACATACAATCTTTCTGTTTTTTTTTATAGATGAATTACATACAATTATCAACATAATGGTAACATAATTGTCTTTTACTAAAGCTACCCTTTGTAGCTTCTTGCTCTCGAGATAGAAAGCTTGTTGGGCGGACGGATGCACTTTGTCAATGTCGAACCAAACACATCAATAACATCATCATCATCATCTTTAATCACACCTCCTTTCACGATCCACGGATGCACTACAAAATTTACAAAAGAAGAAACATACATTAATATACAAAAAAATCTCATCTTAAAATCCAAGTGATGCACTAATTTAAATAGTTCAGATTAAAAAACCGGAGATTCCTATAACAAAATATTTGACCTTATTTTGACCAAAAATCTACCAAAACCATGCTTAAAATACTAAAATCTCAAATTTTTAAGAATGAACAAACAAAAAATCTCAAACCCTAAATCTACCGAAACCATACATAAAATCTCAAATTTTTATGAATGAACAAACAAAGAACTCATCAAACCCTAAATTTATGAATGAACAAACAAAGAACTCATCAAACCCTAAATCTGCCGAAACAAATATATATATTTTATAATTTTATAATAATCCACAACAAATAAACCCTAAATCTACCAAAACAATGTATAAAATTTCAAATTTGTAAGAATGAAGAGAAAAAAAAAATCAAACGTAAATCTACGATAGATATAGGAGTATATTTATTTTACAACGCGTAACAAACAAACCCTAAATCATCTGAAACCATGAATAAAATCTAAAAATAATAAGAATGAATGAAGAAAAAAGAAAGAAAGGAAAGTGAACATACTCAAGGCTTGCTTAGCTGATATTCGTCTCGAGGGATCCCAACAAACCATCCTCCTAATAAGACCTTTAACAGACGACGACACAGATTCGAATTTTTCTTTTGGAAACCTCAAATAATCTGTCTTCAAGATACTCTCAAAAATCTTATCATTAGTTTCTCCAACAAAGGGTATTATCCCACTCAACATAACATAAAGAGTAACACCACAACTCCAAATATCAACTTTCTCATTATAACAATGTTTTCTCAAGATCACTTCAGGTGGCACGTAAAAAGGTGTTCCCACATCTTCAGTCATATTTTTCTTTCTTCCATCCTTAAAAAAACATTCTGAACAACCAAAATCGGCGAGTTTGACATTTCCATCAAAATCAAACAAAACATTCTCTGGTTTAATGTCTCTATGTGCCACTCCGTTTTTATGACAATGCTCTATCGCTTCTAGAAGCTTCTTAACGATACATGCAGCTTGTGGCTCCGATAATATACCTTTACTTATGACTTCGAGAAGGTCGTTGGTTTGGCAGAGTTCAAGTACCATGTATGAGAAATCTATATCTTCAAATGAGTCAAAGATTTTAAGGATGTTTGGATGTGGAGGGAGGTAGTTCATGATTTTGGTTTCGTTATTGACAAATTTACGTTTTGTTATTTTAATGGCATAGGAACAGTTTGTAATGGCGTGATAGCATTGGAAAATTGTTCCAAATTCTCCTTCTCCAATATGTTTCTGGACTTGGTAATGTTTCTTCTTAAGGGTTTCTTCATAGATTTTGTTTTCCATACTTTTTCTACACTTTTTCTTGTTAGGGTTTGAAACTACATACTACATGGAGGAGATTTTGATGTGGTATATATAAGCTTACAAATCTTTTTCCACTTTTTCGGATAAAGATTTTGAGTATCTTTTGATTGTTATTTGTTTTTAATAATATCTTTTTTTACGGCAACAATATATATCTTTTGGTTATTTACTAGAAGGGGGATATTTTTCTTGACCAAATAGAAAAAAAAAAGAAAAGGGATATATATATATATAGGGGAGGGATCAAATTACACCGGTGTAACATTTGAGTAATGTTACACCGCTCAATAACGCTTTAACGAATTCAAATTTTACAAAATCCACCGTTGGATTGAAAGTTTATATCGTATAGATCATCTATGTTGAGTTTTACAAAAATCTAAAATCGTTTGACATGTTTTTGAGACATATGAAGATTAACGGTATTCAATAAAAACGCATAAACCGTTAATCTTGATGTGTCTCAATAACATATCAAACGATTTTAGATTTTTGTAAAACTCAACATAGATGATCTATATGATATAAACTTTCAATCCAACGGTGGATTTTGTAAAATTTGAATTCGTTAAAGCGTTATTGAGCGGTGTAACATTACTCAAATGTTACACCGGTGTAATTTGATCCCGTATAGATCATCTATGTTGAATTTTATAAAAATCTAAAATCGTTTGACATGCTTTTGAAACACATAAAGATTAACGGTATTCAATAAAAACACATAAACCGTTAATCTTTATGTGTTTCAATAACATATCAAACGATTTTAGATTTTTATAAAATTCAACATAGATGATCTATACGATATAATCTTCCAATCCAACGGTGGATTTTGTAAACTTTGAATTCGTTAAAGCGTTATTGAGCGGTGTAACATTACTCAAGTGTTACACCGGTGTAATTTGATCCCTCCTCATATATATATGTGGTTAAAAATTATTGTGTTAATCCTTCTTTTAATCCCCGTAATATTGGGTGCATCCAACTTTAGTCACTATGAAATTAAAAAAAAAAAATTTCACCCTTGAGATTATCATCACATTCAAGGGTGCTTTTCCGCTTAATCAAGAAAGTTGTTTGGTAGATTGAATGAGGATATAAGGATTGGAGTGATTAGAGGAAATGAGTTCAAATATTCAAATCCTTTTAATGATAAAATATGGTCAATGCTACAGTGGATCACTAATACTATTATAAATTATGAAGCCCCGATACGCGACACGATACAGATACGATACGATACTGATACGTGAAAATTTTAAAAAATCCATATCCGATACTGGCGCGATACGTTATTTAAAAATTAATTTTAAAATTAAATATATAAATGCACAATATATAAACATGACTAAAATCAATAATATTAATAATGATAATTTTTTTTTGAAAGACAAAAAATTATTATTATTATAAACGTCAATAGTTCATTGTATAAGCCAATAAGCTTGCACAAGAGCAAAACAGTTTGAGGTTTAACATACAAGGGCTCCTCAGTCCTAACTAAAGACATATAATAGCTCAAAAAACATATAATAGTCATGACATCAAGTCTCTTCAACAAGTCCATCTTGTAGCAATAGCAGACAATTATATAGGTCCTGCAGCTGACTAATTAAAAACATAAAGCATCCATTCTTATACTATAATTTTGGGACAAGCCCAAATACTTAACAACCTGTTATATAGTAGGACACCATAATGACTTCAGAACAGTGACAAAGACAAAAAATACTAATTATAATAAATTAACATCATTAATACTAAGTTAAGTATTTGTGTTTCATTAATATTGTCATAAAAAATAATGATCACCAGTACATTTTAAGTTATACATCTTAAGTTAAGTATTATACAAAAAGAACATCATTAGTACTATCCCAAGAAAGATTTAACCGATACTTTTCCGATACGAGTATCGGGAAGTATCAGACGCGTATCGGATATTATTTTTTTATTTAAAAATAAAGATTTAATCGATACTTTTCTGATATGAGTATCGGGACGTATCGGATGAGTATCGGTATCGAGGACGTATCGGACACGATACTTCACCATTTTTAGAGTATCGGGGCTTCATATAATAAATATAAATTTTTCAAAATCAATTGTTAGATTGAAAGATCATTTATAAAAAAAATTTAGAAAAATTGAAAATCAATTGATATGTTATTGAGACATATTAAGATTAATGGTTTATTAATTTTTATATCAAATGATATAAATTTTCAATTCAACGGTGGATTGTATGAAATTCATATTCATTTATACTGTTATTCGTGACCGGTCCACCATGAACCACTTGAAGAAGTAGTCCATATTAGAATTTGCCGATAAATATATAACACTCCAAATTTTGTGTTATATTATATCATGGCAAATGCTAACATGTGTCATAAGGGCACATTTTAAGGTGCATTAAATTAGTTATTATCTCATTTATTCTATCTGGATTGATAATTAAATTAGTTATAATAAGATGCATTAAATTAGTTTTAATAAGATGCATTAAATTGTTTGGTTTACGTTTTTATATTTAATTAAATTTTTGAATCCTATGTTAGTACTATTTTGACTTTTAAATTGCTAATATATTTTGGAATTTGATATTATTTATAATTTAATTTTGTTACCAACTGTAAAATAATAATAAAAAAAATACTAAAAAAAACAGTTAAATTATTAAATCATAGGGGTTTTTCTTTTTATTTTTCTTGCCAATTCTTTTAATCAACCCCTTACAAAAAAAAATTCTTTTAAGTAATTAAGTAGTAGTATAATGGATCATAACTTTTAATTATTAAAGCTTTTAATTGTAATAATTGTTAAAGTTGATAATTACTCCTTGTAAAATAAAATTAATGGAACCATAATAAATTTAATACACCTTAACATGTGCCCTAGCAAGACCCATATATCATTGATGGTGGCATTTAGCATAAGAAAGTGATAAACTTTTTTTATCATAGTCAGGGCCGTCCCCGAGTATTTGGAGGCCCTGAACAAATTCGATGAAGAGACCCTATGAAGATGAAATAAATTTAGTTAGATTAAAATATTTTTATTAAAAAAAGTACAATTTTTTTTAAACAGTGATCTTTTTTATTTAAAATATAACTAACGTCGGTAATGTAAAAAATAATCATATTTAAATAAAAAACAACAAAATACACCCTCAAGCTAATATAATTGAAAAAAAAAATTTCAACAAAAATTGCAATTTAATATTAGGAATTAATTCTTTATTTTCAAAGAAATTTTTCAAACCCTTACAAGATAAAAAAGAAAATTTTCAAAGATAAAACAAAATGTAATTTTTTTATATAAATAAAGTAGTAAAATTATTTAAGAGTTATATAGTGATTTTATATTTTTATTTATAGAACAAATTCATCATTTTGTAAATGGAAATAATTTTTGAAATAGTTTGAATTATAATTTTTATGGTGGTATGATGATGCTATTTGTTGAAATCAAACATGATCTATTTAAATAATAAAATAAAACAAAAAGTGATAGAGGTGGGAGTTGAACCCAGTCCCTCTTGATTCAGAATTTACTGGCCTAACACGGAGACCACTGGACCAATCGTTGGCTTATGTTATAATTACTCGGCACACATATACTTAACCATTTGTAACTTGATGGACCCAAAAAAATATATTTTGAGGCCCCCAAAATGTGGAGGCCCTGTTCTATGGGGCTGCCTGCACACCCTCTGGGCCGGCCCTGATCATAGTCATGCTGGTTTTTGACTATTTGATAAAATAAAGAACACACGATACCAAAGAATAAAAAAATAAAATAAAGAACACAATTTTATAATAATCTCTCAACACTACATATCCTCTCTCTTCCTCCTCTCCTTCTCATGTCTTCCCCCATAATCCCATGCCATGGCTTTTATTTTTCTTACTCATTCCACTACCATAGCTAAGGATTAGTAAAGTGGGTCAGGTATAGAAAGTAACTGTAAAAAGGAGTTTGAATGTATATTCATATATTTGTGTAGGAATAGTACAAAGGCTATGCTAATTATACTTATACAATAAACAAAAACGTAACTATACAAATGGAAAATAGTCAAACACAATTAATTACAATCAATTCCTAATTGAATGAAAATATATTCTATTAATGTAAAAATCATTGCCATCTTGATATGATTGGAAAACAGCTACGGATGATTTGTTGTGATAACACTCCCCCTCAAGATGGAAGGTGTAAGTTGGATAAACCCATCTTGCTCTTTAAATGCATGAATTGATCTTTGCCCAATGACTTTGTAAGTAAATCAGCAATTTGATTCGCGGAACTGACTTTCATGGTAGTAATGAGACCAGAAGAAATTTTTTCACGAACAACATGACAATCAATTTCTATGTGTTTCGTTCGTTCATGATATACCGGATTTGAGGCAATATGAAGAGCAGACTGGTTGTCACAAAACAACGGTATTGATGTAGAAGGAGATAAACCAATATCTTTCAAGAGATAAGAGAGCCAAGTAATTTCACAAGTTGCATTGGCCATTGCTCTATATTCAGCTTCAGCAGAGGAGCGGGAAACCACACTTTGTTTCTTTGTCTTCCAAGAGATGATGCTAGAACCCAAAAAAATGCAATATCCGGTAGTGGAGCGCCGAGTGGTAGGGCAACTAGCCCAATCTGAATCACAATAACCTTGAAGAGAAAGATTTGAATTAGAAGGAAAGAAGAGACCTTGGCCCGGAGTGGACTTGAGATAGCGAATAAGTCGAGTAGCAGCATTCATGTGTGGTTGGCGAGGAGCATGCATGAATTGACTCAAAATATTGACAGGGTATGTGATATCAGGGCGTGTGACAGTGAGATAAATGAGACGACCCACAAGGCGACGATAAGGTGCGGGATCAATTAAAATCGTACCATCAGATGGAGATAATTTTAAATTTTGTTCCATCGGAAAGTCTACAGGCTTGGTGGCAGTAAGACCACTATCAGATATAATATCAAGAGCGTATTGTCGTTGGCATAAAAAAATTCCCTTTTTTGATCTTGCAACTTCAATACCCAAAAAATATTTCAAACGACCCAAGTCTTTAATTTTGAAGTGATTGTGTAAAAGATCCTTAACCAAATTCATGAGACGAAGATCTGAACCTGTGAGCACAATATCATCGACATAGAGGAGCAAATAAACAGAACCAAATTCACGATTCAGACAAAAAAGAGATGGGTCAGCTGTACTATGTGTGAAACCAAAGTCAATAAGAACTTCTGAAAATTTTGAATACCAATTTCTTGATGCCTGCTTAAGACCATATAAAGACTTATTTAACTTACAAACAAGAGGCTCCCCCTGACACCTAAAACCGGGTGGCAATTGCATATAGACATCTTCATGTAAATCTCCGTGTAAGAAAGCATTATTGACATCAAGTTGATGAAGAGGCCAATTTTTTGCAGCGGCAACAGAGAGAATAACTCTAACTGTAACAAGTTTAGCAACTGGAGCAAAAGTATCAAAGTAATCAACCCCTTCAACTTGGGTATATCCTTTAGCAACTAAACGTGCTTTATACCGTTCGATGCTTCCATCAGATTTACGTTTAATTTTGAAAACCCAACGACAACCTATCGGTTTTTTCCCAGGTGGTGGTGAAACTAAAGACCATGTTCTGTTTTCACACAAGGCGTCAATCTCAGATTGCATTGCATTGCGCCATTCCGGAAAATTCTTAGCCTCAGTGTATGATTTTGGCTCAGACTCAATAGCAATTTTTGATAGGAAAGAACGATAATTAGGAGAAAAATTATGAGAAGATAAGAAATTGCAAAGAGGATAAGGATTACCAGGAGTAGAAGTCGAAGAAGACGCCTGTGATGAGCTGAGAGGGCAAACATAGTCATTGAGGTAGCTGGGCGGATTTCGTTGTCGAGTGGGGCGGTTGTGCACTAATAAGGAAGGTTGAGGTGATACTGGTTCATGGTTGGAAAGTGATGACTCATGATTTGAATGTGGATTAAGTGGGGGAATATGTGGTGATGTTTGTATGATGGAGGGAGGATCGTATGGTGGGGGTGAGTCATCAAATGAATATGTGGTAGAAGGTATATCAATGGGTGGCAATGGTAAAACTAAGGGGGATGATTCAACATTAAGCATCTTATATGGAAAAATATGTTCATGAAAAATAACATCTCTAGTTACATATATTTTTTTTGATGATAAATCAAGTATTTTGTAACCTTTTTGACCATGGGGATACCCTAAGAAAACTCCTGGAGATGCACGTTTATCAAATTTGTGGGAAATTTGTGTGTTGCGACCGTATACTAAACAACCAAAAACACGAAGGTGAGAAAGATTTGGTTTTTTGTTAAATAATATTTCATGAGGTGTATGCCCTTTGAGAACCTTGGTTGGCAAACGGTTGATTAGATAAGTAGCCGTTAACACAAAATCACCCCAAAAAGTTAAAGGCAAATTAGACTGAAAATGCAAAGCACGTGCAACGTTTAATAAATGTCTATGCTTACGCTCGACAACTCCATTTTGTTGTGGAGTGTAAGCACAACTTGATTGTTGCAATACTCCCAAATCTTTGAAAAAATTATTAGTGTGGGAGTTGAAAAATTCACGTGCATTGTCGGATTGAATTTTTTTAATATGTGTATGAAATTGTTTTTCAATCATTTTAAAAAATTGAGGAATTAGTGTGTTAACTTCACTTTTGTGATGCATGAGAAAAACCCACGTGCTTCTTGAAAAATCATCAACCACAGTAAGAAAAAATTTTGCACCGGAAGAGTGAGATTTATTATAGGGTCCCCAAACATCAAAATGTACTAATTCAAAGCATGTAACAGTAGAAATGCTACTTAATGAAAATTGTAAACGAGTTTGTTTTGCCAAAGGGCAAACATTAAATGAACATTTATTTGAAAACTTAATGCTAGAATCAAGATTATTGAATTGGGAAGATAGAGTGGGGGCTGGATGTCCTAAACGCCAATGCCACAAATCAAAAGAAGAATCAAATGAAACTGCAGAGGAAATGATAGTTGGGGAATGGTTCATAAGGTAAAGGCCTCCATGTTGCTCACCCATCACAGAAGTCGTCTTCGTCCTCTGGTCCTGTAAAATACATGCAGTGGAAGTAAATATGATAGAAGAGTTAGTATCTCGTGACAATTTGCTAATGGATAACAAATTAAATTGAAATGATGGAACATGTAAAACATGTGGAATTAAAAGACCAGTTTTCAAATAAATAGAACCAATATGATGTACAGGAACAAGTTTATTGTCAGGTAATTTAACAGAAGTGGAGACTTTTTTGTAGGTATGGAAAAAAGAAAGATCAGATACCATATGATGTGTTGCTCCGGAATCTAATATCCAAAGAGAGGAAGAAGGTTTTAAAGACACAAAGCATTGAAAAGAGGTACCTGCAAAATTTGCTAGAGGTTGATCATTACCGGACTTTATAAGAGAGAGTAATTGCTGGATTTGAGTCTGAGACAAATTAACTGATGGCTGAGAATCCGAAGATGAAGCAACAGCAGCAGCAGTGGGATGACCGTGTGAAGCAGAAGATCTCGAGCCTCGACCATCACGAGAGGAAGACCCACGACGGGTTTTGTTGGATCCAAGATTATGTTTCCACCAAGGAGGATATCCAATCTTACTGTAACAACGACTATCTGAATGTCCATCAATATCGCAAATTGAACAATGATAAAGAGGTTTAACATTGCCATCGCGAGAATTAGTGGTATGTTGGGCCGCCATAGCAGATTGTTCCATTGCAATGGAACGAGAATCAGATAATGAACGTTGACGTTCTTCCTGCAGCAAAAGAGAGTATGCTTTCGGCACCGGAGGAAGAGGATCCATTAGGAGGATTTGACTCCGAACAGATGAAAATGAATCATTTAATCCCTGTAAAAAATCCATGAGATGTTCAGTAGCATGAATGTCATTGAAATTGGGTATAACACCACACACACAAGCAGGGAGTGTATGATAAGAATCAAGTTCATCTCGATAGGCCTTGAGTTGTGTATAATAAGCAGAAATGGAATTGGTTCCTTGAGAGAGGTTCGAAATGGCTCGCCGTATTTCAAAAATACGAGGAGCATTTTTCTGATTAAAACGCGTAAGGAGATCAAGCCATATTTCACGTGCACTTTTGATCCAAAGAATGGAATTTGCAATAGTTGGAATAGTGGAATGAACAAGCCAAGATTGAACCATGCTATTGCAACGAATCCAGTTAGAAAAATTGGGGTTGTTTGGTTCTGGTTTGAGGATGGTGCCATCAATAAATCCTAGTTTGTTTTTAGCTTCTAGGGACATGGTGATTGCACGGCTCCATGTGGGGTAATTATCCCCATCAAGAAGTTGTGTAACTAGTAATTGTCCTGGTTGATCAGAGGAATGAAGAAAATATGGAGAGGCTTGATTTGGAATGTTGTTGGCAGCCATGAGTGATTAAAGAATGAAGGATCGGTGGTAGGCTGATACCATGTAAAAAGGAGTTTGAATGTATATTCATATATTTGTGTAGGAATAGTACAAAGGCTATGCTAATTATACTTATACAATAAACAAAAACGTAACTATACAAATGGAAAATAGTCAAACACAATTAATTACAATCAATTCCTAATTGAATGAAAATATATTCTATTAATGTAAAAATCATTGCCATCTTGATATGATTGGAAAACAGCTACGGATGATTTGTTGTGATAACAGTAACCTACTACTACAAAGAGTACCATAGCAATGAAGAGATAGAGATCGTCTATGGTGAGCTAAGCAAGGAAGACTTTACAGACTCTCGATGATCCTATGCTTAATACATTCTCCAATTCAAGTGAGATGCCGTAGGCAAAGTACTTGAAGAAGGGAAGAGCTTGGCCTAGAATGAGCAATGGATAGAGATGATGGTATGAATGCTTTCATCAACAGAAGTTTCATCCTCGGATTCATATAACCTTCCGAGACATGTCAAATTTAAATTTTTAAAACCCTTTTGCTATTTCAATTCAATTTTCAACTTGGCTTGTTTCTGCAAATGTTGTTTGATAGTTCTTGATTTTGATTTCAGGTGGATTTTTAAGTTTTATTTTTCTCTTTTTCTTTTTTGCTTTTTGGGGTGTTTGTTTGATTTGGTTATAATATGTGATAGGTAAAGTGAAAGTTTTCATTTTTGGTTGATGGTTATGGATATGGGATTACTGTGGTTGTTCAAGGTTGTGATTTGATTTGTTTATGTTCACCCATTTGATTTGTGCTGTGTGAAATTTAATGTGTTTATATTGGGGAATATAGATAGAAATGGTTGGCAAAATATTTCTATAAAAGAAAGAAGTGGTTGTCAAGAAAAGTGCAAAGAATTTGATGATGTACCTACCTAGTCTCTATTGGCTGTTGTTGTACTTGGCTCACTTCTGGTGTTCTAGTACTCAGTACTTCTTGTACTTGATTTATAGTTCCCTAATTGGCATAATAGATTTTATTGTTTTACTGTGATATTGCTATATTGGTATAATAGTGAACACTTTGAATTCATCATCCGATTTTCCTTGAATGCTTTGTAATGGGGGAAGTGTAAATTGTAATCATCTCAAATATACAACAATCATTATCTAACTATAACCAAAATCCACTAAAGTATAAGCAGCAAGTATATTATTCATTGCTTAAAAAAAAGTATATATTTCATAAAAAATTGCACATTTAGAATAAGTTGTAGCTGATACCAACGACTTCTTTTTCCTTCAATTTTTTTTTTCTTTTGCATTTTTTGGAACTGCATCACAATTGGTTTTCATTAAACCCTTTCTTTCCGATTTAATTTAATATTAACAACACTTTTACTTGAAAACAATTGGTAACCCACCAAAAATGAAATTGCGCACCATTCATCCCAATCATGCTCTCAGTCCAGAGGCAATTATAAATTATAGTAGTGAAAAAACCATAAAAGATGTTTACATTTGAAGGCATACACTATCAAATTCTTTAATTGGCTTTGAAGGCTAAAACGAAAAGGGAATTCATCAAATGACGGCCTGAGTAGTTGACTACAGAAAAATTGGAAATGTAATTTACAAGTAAACTGATCATATAGGCCAAAGGGACTAGACCATTAAAACAAAACTGTCGATAAAAAAAATCCATCTAAATTTCTCGTTACTTATGGCAAGCATACTCAATGATGTCAATTTAAATTAATTTAATTCAACTCGGGGCTAATTGCCTCTTAGCAAATGTCCTCACTTTACATGGACAATTGGTACAAGCAACAAAACTTCCATGATAAAGGTCCCAATGTCTGTAACTACCAGCAGATATGGATATCTTTGTTGCCACCGGCACCCATCCAAAATACATTCCATTTTGCAAGGGTGAAGTAGGGACTCAAAGCTGACCCAACTCTATAGTCTCTGCACAAGGGCCAGTCATCCGATCTAGGGCGTTGATATCTTTTCATATACTGTATTGAAGTGAGATGGAATGTAAAAGCGATGTCTTAGTTAATGGAATACTGTAAAAAATATGAAGAAATTGGATCACACTACATAAGGGTCAGATAGAGTTTCATTTCTTATTTCATGTCAGTTGTCAGTGTCACTACTAAGACACGATAAGTTATTCATGATCTTAATATATATGTAAGAATAGTTTAATGGATTAAGTTACACAGTACAAATTTCACATTAAGGGTGGGTTCTTCTCTTTCAACCAAATTTTCTCTAGACATAAGACTCAGTTTGAACGCTCACCACTTGCTTAAGGTGTCTTAGTCTCTAACCACTCAAACCAACCACATGTTGATTTATACAAGCTTATTCTACAAAAATACTGCGTACCAAACAAGTCTGTAACATCTATCAGTGTGCAAGGGCTCTGCGCATCAGGGTAAGTGGGCATAATAGCATAAATGACTTAGTTGTATTTTCTACAATGAATAAAATACTTTAGAGTTTAGAGGACACATTTTTTGTTTTGCAGAAAACTTTAGGCCCATACCGAAATATCCTATTTATTTTAATAGGTACATTTGTTAGTCAAATCAACCTAATTTTTGCACATGCCTGGGTATTAAAATTCTATTTTTGCAGAAAACACCATACTCGGCCCCAAGCGACAAATGCAACCCTCCACATTTGAAATCCCAAGGCAGAGCATTCTGGCATTGCTTCTGCCTCCTGGACTGAAATTTACCAAAAACTACTACTGCGAGGTTGCATAGAATATTCTCTAAATGAGCAAAAAAACAATAAAATTAAAAAAAGAATAATCAAATATGACTCGGTGATCTACAGTGCCTGCAGTATGTCTAAGGATATTCTAGCATTTTGCTGGCCTGAGCCATGGTCTGTTTAGCCAGCCTGATTTTGGGTGGACTATATCAGTGGGCAAGCCACAATTTCTGAACTATATTGTAATGCAAAGTAAAAGTGGATTTGTACCATCATATTTCAACTTACATAGAAGATGTCAGAAGGGAGCCTCTAGTGATTCATCCCAAACTTCTGCACTTCCATTAGAAACATCCTCTACATCTTCTTCCATTGAAAGCCTAATATATTCTCTGTGAGCAAACCGATCCCACTCTGTCAACGTAGGATTCTCACGTTCCTGTTCGCACATGACATACACCAGAGGAGTCAAAACAAACCAACAAGAGCCAATCATAATGACTCAACAATATATAAACTTCTATTGAATATTCACGCACCTGGCGAATCAAAAATGGGTCACGAGTTTCAAAGGCCATGAACTTATTTAGATTGAACAGGATATTGAAAACACTTCCAGAGAGCTTGCCACCTTTCAGGTCACGCAGAGTGATATAGCTTTCGTTCTGCAGAATGAAGAACTTGATTTAAAATTCAGGAAAAAATTATATCATATAATAATATGAAATCAACCAAATGACAAAGAAAGAGGATACAAAGGGAGGAACCAAAAATGCATATTGGAATATGTCATCTTCCATGACAAAAAACTATCTTTTTAACTGCTCAGTAGAATTGCTTCATTTTCCACCTAATGTGACTTCCCAACAACACAATGAAACATGATCAAACAATCAATAAAAGAAAGATTGAAAAACAAACCTCGGATTTAACCATGTCAATTATCTGGCACAATATATCCTCAAAAAGCACAGGTTCTTGAGCCATGCACTCCATTCGATGCAGTTGCTCCTCATAAAAAAATTGCAGTTCATTCCGTGTTAGAACTCCATTCCCATCCAAATCAACACACTTAAACCTAATCATGGCAAGTCAAAGCCGACAGTTAATAAACATCAACTGGGTAAATTTTCCAATGGTTTTCTAAGGGTATAAAAATAGAGGGAAGTGAAGAAAAAAACTACAAACATAGAAAGGCTTTTTAAAAAAAAATGCATCAAATTTTCAACTTTCTTTCGTTTCTTCCATTTATAGAACCTCTAGTGATTCATCCCAAACTTCTGCACTTTCAAATGAAACATGTTATTACACATGCCTAAAATAATGCATCATCCAAGTATCAGCAACTAATCTGGTGAGGTCTTAACAGAGGAGAAAAACTAACAAATTAATAAGAAACAAAATACCAATATTCAAGACTCGGCTCAGATGATTTATCCTCTTCTGCTAGTATGAAGTAAACAAAATCTTCATATCCCATTTTTCCCTCAACTTTACTAGTAAACTTTCTTGGGACCTGAGATAATAGAGTCCAAATATGAGTCATCAGCAAATGATCTGATAAATCATATAAAATAGTGGACAGATTGTGTGTATCTAGCTGAAGACAGCTGTAGTCAAATTGTAAGACAAAAGCAACACATAATACTGTGATCTGTGCCAACCTGAGAAAATATTCTATCGACAATTCGATAGGTAAGCGCGTGGTTACCATATCTGATAAGATTCTCTTTGTCTATCAAGAAATCATGATCTGTATCCAGCTCCCAAAACTTGCAGTATATAACATAAAAGTGCTCATAAGAGAAGTATCTGCAGGTAATAGTAAGGAAATGCAAAAATGATTACTGAATTTCGATATAAGTATATTTTGTTCATTTGAAAAAGAATGAAACCAAGGTCATTTATTGAAGTTCATAGTAATGATATTTCAAATGGTATATCTACCTCAAAACTTTGTTGATGTCTTCTTCTTCATCGGCATGCTGCATTGCATCAATTATGTTTCCACGCTTCAGCTCCCTCAGGGTAAGATGACCAGTTCCTGATCTATTGATGTAGTAAAATATTCTGTATATCACGGTTTCAGCTGGGCCATTGGAAAAGCAAGTACATAAGAACATTAAACCACTGACAAAGAGGTAAGACTGGTATTGAGTAACTGTAAAGATTATTAACAATAGGTGATGGCTGAAAAGTGGATTGGTTAGGCAGGAGAAAAGTAAATGGTTAAAGAGCATCCAGCATACATCAATTAATAAAGTCATCATTTGAGACGATGCGAGGAAAAAAAAATTCCCAAACTTTATATGCAACCAATGACCACTGCTCCGAAAGGTGGAATAGCTAGTTAAACTTTGTAGGAAAAAATTTGATATACACACGAAAGCACCCAACAAAGTACTGAAAGAAGATAAAATTTTGAAACATATGCATGAAATACAATAATCAATGTCAAAGCTTGTGCACAAGTTGTACAAATTTACGCACCGGTTAGACTTTAGAGCACCCTATCCTCTTTTATTGCTTTCCAAAATTATCAAATAAGTAAAACTAAAGGAGGATAACCTTTCTTTTTAACAAAACGTATAGAAAAACCATAAAAAAAATATCTGATTTCAGAATCCATTATTAGGGTCAAATTAAGAGAAAGGATAAGTCAGTGGACCTAGCACAGCAAAGAGCTCTCCTAGGGCATGGAATGCCTAACTTATAAGTCAGAATCTTGACAGGAACGCCTCTGTTAGATTTCCATCAGAGAACCTCAAGTTTTTTTTGCTGATATCTACAATGAGATGAACCTCTAAATGCAAAGATATAACCAAGATGGAAGACAAACCATATCTCTCTTGAAACTCAGGTGTGCTCTGCAGGAACTCCAGTCCGGGATGAGTTGCCAAAAGCTCACGTAGTATAGGTTTAAAATCATCCTGATACGAAATATAATATATTCTCAAAAAAAAAAGATGGATGGGATTATAATATCAAAACTAAGAAATAAATAAATTTGACCCTAAAAAGGTAAATCATTTAGCATCAAATGTAAGTTGAATAAATGACATATTTGATAAATTTCATCAGGCCATAATGTTCAATTGAATAATGAAATGAAAAACAGAAAAGGAAAAAGAAAAAGAAATAGAAGCAACAAACCTGAGTAAGGTAATTGAGCTGTGGTTGCTTTAAAATTGTGTATATTTGGGTTGCTATATCCTTCGTCAACATGTTGCCATTAATCCAATAATCAATAAATGCATTCCTACAGGAACGTTATATCGAAGATTAAAGCATAAGTAATAAGAAATAATAATTACAGCAAACAAGACCATTAAATTATAATTCTTATAGTATGGGATGGGAAGGGAAGGGTTGAGCAAGTTGTGTTTACGTTATTAATAATAATACATAAGCTCTTCCAATCAAAAAAAGATAGTAATAGTTTCCTTTGCTTCACTGCTGGGATGTAAAGCTCCGTATTCAATATTTACAAAACTACGAATTCTCAAAAGTTTTGCCGCTAATTGCTAAAGGTTCAATACTAAATTTAAAATATGAAGTTTCCAGAGTCACACACCCATATAACTTCAATATGAATGTCTATTTTCAAGCAATTTCTAAATCAGGGATAACGACGTAATATATTCCTAAAAGCACTTTTCCTTTCTGAATAATCAGTAGTACTATTCAGATACACGGCGATTGTAATGATATTCCAGGCCGTCAGCATCTAGAGATAACCATTATTGTTAAATAGCAGCGTTATAGTGTAGTGGAATTTGAACAAACCACTATTATTCCAAAATAAGCTATTCAGTGCAACATTTTGTCAAATAGTGACTACAGCATTGTTGCATAATGGAATTTGAACAAACTGGTGTTTCCTGCGATCCACAATTGACAACAGTGGAGGCAACAACCTATTAACCATCCAAATAGGTAAACCCAGGAACCACTATTCGTGGAATAGAGAAGTATGAAAGTTGTGTTACAAAAGTTTAAAGTACAAACCTTGTCACAATACCAGCTCCATTTTCGATCTTTCTGTAAAGAGATGTGGAAAGAAAAGATGGCAGCTTGCATATTTCCTTGGTAACTGACTTGAATTCTGACATATCATTGAAAAATGTAAATCAGAACTGAGCCACTATTACAACTCTTTTGTATGTTAAAGAGTGAACTTCGGACAGATAATCACTTTTTGTCTACTGGAAACATTAAAAATAAGTTAATTTTACTCAAAATCAGGAGCGCGTGTGATTGCTTAAACAGCTAGAGTGTGCTGCTAATTGGAAAAAAAAAATTCCCGAGTTGCCAACTGGTCTTTCAGTCTATAACCCATTTATGTGTAATATCTCACCATGTATCTGCAGCCCGTGCGACTGATCAGGGAATAAATGGTCAATTCTAAGCATGCATTGTTCTTTCAGATCATTGGGAGGAGGACGTCCATCTTGAAAGTAGAACTGCAAGGACACGACTACTTGTTACAAACATGAACATTGAAAACAGGGTGAGGGAGCGGGAGAGGCAACAAAAGAAGAAAGAACACACGCCACACGCTTGGCAGACAAAGCACAAAATAAAAATATCACCAAATAAAGATTTTAAGAAAACTGAACTGCGGTATGTAATGAGATTATTATGAATGATTTGTCGTGTTTCATGCAGTTTTTTATGAGTATTTGGTAATAGCATTGACATCAGTAAAAACAAGGAGGGAAAAGTTTTTTGTTGCAATGTGAAGTCCATGCAGTGATTTGGTGCTCATGGCTAGAGCAGAATGCTGGTTGCATATAACGGTGTCTTTTTGCTCCACAGTCAGTGAGGGGACAAGATTCTTTGAATGGTATCAATTATGTGTTCTGATAATGGTGTTTTAAAAAAGGTTCGATTTCATAACTGCATAGAGATTGAGCAACTTTGCTGTATTTTTTTAGGCTAAAAATCATTTCTTCTTCCCTGATTTATTTTACACTTTTAGTTCTGATGCATATCATATCCTCCTTTTACATACAGTTCTAGTGAGTTATCATATAAAACATCAAGCAAACATATCTGATGAGCCTCACCTGAGGTATAAGTTCTTTAACTGGCTCGCTAACAACTTTTAAAGAAGAACCCAAATTAGAAGGGCCAACTCTCTGTTTCAATATGCGAGGGGACCCGGATGAACTTCTCGGTGAAAGAGGTGGTGCGGTGCCAGCAGGAAACATAGAAGGCAAAGAATTGCTCGAAGCATTTGGACTTGAGCAATTCCCCGGGACATTCAATGGAACACCGGATTTTGCATCATTTAGCAATGATGTTACCTACACAAAAGAGCCAGTAAGACACATATAAAATCACAAATGCACGCAACCTATCTATAGAGGACTCAACAAGAAAATCTTGACCATATAAGAAACTCAACCATAAAAAATAAAATGGTATCTACTTGATAACCAATATCTCATTCACCCACTTTAATACTACATCGTTCATAGGGCTTGTGGGAGTAGGCAGCAAGAGTTTAATACTGTCCTTCCAAACACATGAATAGGCTACAGTGACTACTCTAAAGACTAGAAAAAGATTGAGAGTGACACACAACAGATCGAATTCATTACTTCCTGTGTTATCAAATCGCAGATTCTAAGTTCTAACAAACTGTTATTGTTCCATGGTACGTTATTTATCCCTTGTTCGGTTCAACATTCAAACTAACTTTCTCACATCCCAATGCCACTTTTTACCACAATTTTGTGAAAGCTAGAGAAATACAAACTTCTCTTCAAATGCACGGCAGCATCAAGTTCACCACCATAACAAACACACACACTAGTAGCGTCTATAGATGCTCTATAGCGTAGCGAAATTTAAACATATAAATTGACAATATTGATTACTTCTTGAATTTGTTGGTGAGGATATCTAGTCTTGGATAATTTAAACATATAAATTGATGATATACTAATAATGCAAATCGGACAAAAATCTTGTGGATTTTAATACTCTATTAAGTTAATGATTAATTAATTATCTATTCATTATTATGAAACAGTAACCGTTCCTTTCAATAAATGAATAAATTGTAGTACTAAACAATAAGAATCATCAATAGCAATAGATTGATTTCAAATTAGAGAGAGAGAGAAAGAGAAAACGAAACGTACGAGACGATTGGTATCAGGAACCGAAAGCCATTGGTCGAAAAGCGTTTCAACGAATGTGAGATTAGACTTGAGAAACAAAGTAGATACATCTGGGAGCTGCAACAATTCAACATCCAACGCCGCCACATCGGTAACGACCTCCATTGAAGAAGAATAATGAAAACTACGAATCGGAAATTAGGTTTAAGAATGCGTTTGGATCGAAAACGCGTGCATTGATTGATTATATTCTATATCGGAAATGGAAATGTGATTACAGCTGTGAATTGAGAATGAACCCTAGATCTTGAGAATTTACGATATAGATCGGTAAAAAAAAATGAGAGTGATATAAATGGATAATTTGTGAAGAGATCCACACGATTATGGGGAGGGAGAAAAACAAAAAATACACAGAAAGTAGAGGTGTTACGTTTACGTTACTTTTGTGTATTTTTCTTTTTTATTTAAAAATTTAGAAACGAATAAAATAAGTTCAGCAAAAAATTGAAATTATAGATTTTTTTTTTAGAGAAAATAAAATTTGACGGTTCCACACACGTGCTGCTTGTGGAGTGCAATATACAAAAGTCAAAATAATCATCTGCCTCATAAGTTCATAACATATTCAAGGGTTGACATCAAGTGCATTAAGTCAACCCCACTTTCATGCTCCAAAGTCCTCCAAACCATGTGTTTTAATTACATCAAGTGTATTTAGTCAAAAAAAAAATTACATCAAGTGTATTATTTTTTGGAACAGATAGTGTTTTAAAAAAGGTTCCATTTCATGACTGCATAGAGATCAGATAGATTGTGTTTGTTTTTCAAGGTTGTAGTGCAAAGACCACAACTGTATGCAGTCGGCAAAAGATTATGACAATGAGATCAGACGATTTAGATTTAAAGTTAGAAATTTTATTATTTTGAAAAATCAAAACTACATCAAATTCTATGCTTTTATCAATTTTGATCCGACGGCTAGCAACTTTTGACTGCAGCCTGACTGCAAGGTTGATGACACTGCATAGGATCCAATTCCCTCTAGTGGTCTTTTCTTAAAAATAAATTAAAGTTGTTAACTTTAGAGATACAAAATAGAGAAACACAAATAACGGCTAGGGTTTCGTAGAATACCAATAGCTTAACTTCACAAAATAGGATTACAAGACAATATATAATAATATTTAATGGACTAATCTAACTACCATGAAAGCCCAATAACAAAAGCCTCATTATCTAACACTTCCCCTCAAACTCATGATGGATCAACAAGAAACATTATGAGTTTGTCAAACAAAATATGAAGAACATATATAAAATTCAGCTTCAAACTTCAGACTTCACATTTCAGCTTCAGATTTATTTCAGATTGTGAGTATTCCCTCACCGGATTCAGATTGTGAGTATTCCCTCACCGGATTCAGATGTGAGTATTCCCTCACCGGATTCAGATTTTCAGATTGTGAGTATTCCCTCACCGGATTCAGATTGTGAGTATTCCCTCACCGGATTCAGACTATGAGTATTCCCTCACCGGATTCAGACTGTGAGTTGTCATCCACCAAACAAATTCATATTGCGAGCATATGCTCACCAGACAGATTGCGAGCATTCGCTCACCAGACAGATTCAAATACAACAAATAAGATTCAAACACAACAAAACGAATCAAACTGCAAGAAACAATTGGCCAAGAAGTAGACAAACAATCACCGTAGCAGCAGGAATACTTCTCAAGCAAATCAAAGGCACCTACCTTTTCCATATCACCATGAAGAACAACATCAAATCCAACAACGCAGAACGCTGCCGTTTAATCTAAAACTTCCAATTGAAATTGCATAAACAAATTTCTTTATCCACATGCTACAAAATCTGTATGCCACTTTACCGTAGATTCATGTTCTTTCTTTGATCAATTTCTTCAAAACAGCCGAAAATTACTAACAAATTCAAAAGACTAACACTTGAAATCAAACCAAAATAAACACAATATTCTCAAACGATTGAGAACACAAGCGGCAGAAGCGACGGCGAACAGTTCAAGGCGGATCAAACCTTGCTCTAGATACCATGTTAACTTTAGAGATACAAAATAGAGAAACACAAATAACGGCTAGGGTTTCGTAGAATACCAATAGCTTAACTTCACAAAATAGGATTACAAGACAATATATAATAATATTTAATGGACTAATCTAACTACCATGAAAGCCCAATAACAAAAGCCTCATTATCTAACAAAAGTATCATTCTTCATATGCAACTTTGATGATTAATTTTCGAGTAACATATATCTATTGGTTAATAATATTATTTCATAGACACCGGTTATAAATTAAACTATGAATCAAAGAGATAATTTTATATGGGCTCATGTATTTGGTCACTCTCACATATTTTAAAAGGACAAAAAGAAAAATATATTAAATAATATGTATTTTTAATATAATTAAATGATAAACAATTTATTGGGAATGTGTTAAACAATATGACCAAATGCATGAGACCATACAAAAATATGTTGGCATCAAATGGTTTAGAGACACATACATTTGTTAGTTGTCTCACATTACTTCTGTTTTAATAAAATTAAATAAAATTAATGCAACTCATATAAACATTTTATTCTAATAGTAAAATAATAATGTATCTTATTATGTGATCAAGCATCAATGATGATATTGCATCTTGTTTAAATTATTTTTACAATTTTTGTTACTCATGTTGTCGCGTCAAGTTCTTTTGGCCGTTTGGTCATATACAATTAGAAGCCTTATCATAAACATAAAATCAGCTCATATGCCTTCTCCTTTCCCGTACAATTTACCCAACCATGATTATTCAAATAGTCAAATGTATTATACTAGTATTAAAGTGTCCTACATTGATTGAGAGATGATCTGAATATAAGTGCGGACAATCTTAATCTTACGATTTGATTTTGTAAAGTTGATCTATACCCAACTCAAATTTCTAAGAGTTGGTCAAGTTTATTTAATATGAAAAGGATGCAGAAGATAAACTCTTAAGCTAAAGGTTGCTCATTTAGTCCAATTT
This sequence comes from Trifolium repens, assembly GCA_030408175.1. Lineage (NCBI taxonomy): Eukaryota > Viridiplantae > Streptophyta > Magnoliopsida > Fabales > Fabaceae > Trifolium > Trifolium repens. The sequence continues at coordinate 57,313,477 of CP125849.1, read as the reverse complement.
GCATGGTCACATCGAGTATGAATTAAGATAACCATACAAATCCAAATGTATATGAATAAATAATGAATGCAATCATTGTCTTTATTAATTAAATATTTATGAAGATCATAAAAGTTTGGCAATTTAGTACATAAAACTAGTCATTGAAAGGTTTCAAAAATCAACTCTCACTTAGAGATGGCTACTCTCCATGAAATTGGAATCATTTTCTTGCTCCAAATGATTACTACTTCTGTAAATCCACTCTCATTCAATTATCAACAAGGCTTTAAATATGATGATGTGCAACTAAAAGGAGATGCTTCTTTGTTGTATTCATACATCCAACTCACTTCAATCTCAAGGTACCAAAGTAATGCTTACAGTGTCGGGCGAGTCACGTGTTTCGAGCCATTACAACTATGGGACAAGGCCACAAGAAAACTCACTGATTTCACTACTCAATTTTCCTTTGTAATTTACTCAAATGAAACTGATTTTGGAGATGGATTGTCATTTTTCATAGCAGATCCAAAACTTCCACTTTATTACCATATAAAACAAGGAGGTGGTCTTGGTCTTGTGGATGAATACCAAATAGTTCATTCTAAATATTCATTTCTAGCAGTGGAATTTGACACTCACCAAAATTCTTGGGATCCATCAGGCACTCATGTAGGTATAAATTTCAACTCTATGATATCAAATATAACTAAACCATGGTTCATAGATATTAGGAGTAAGAAGATTTATGATTGTAAAATTGAGTACAATTCAACTACTCATAATTTGAATGTTTCTTTCACTGGAAACATAACAAAAAGTTACATCTCATACAATGTTGATTTGAGAGATTACCTACCTGAGAGGGTTATTGTTGGTTTCTCAGCTGCTACAGGATATATGTTTGAGATGAATACATTAAAGTCATGGTCATTCAATTCAAGTTTAAAAATTCATGATGAGATTAATCCTAGTCAAATCCCAAAAAATCCCAGTCCTTCGCCGATTCCCAATAGTCCTAAAATAGATAGCAAAAAAGGTAGTATGTGGGTTGGGCTAGGAGTTGGTGTAGCTCTTGCATCAAGTTTACTTATTTTAGGAGAGATTTGTATTGTAATTTGGAAAAGGACTAAAGGGAAAAAAGAAGATTCAATTTTTGACATGAAAATGGATGCTGAATTCCAAATTGGCACTGGACCTAAAAAGTTTTGCTATAATAAATTGGCGAGTGCAACAAATAACTTTGCAGAAGAACAAAAGATTGGACAAGGTGGTTTTGGCGGTGTTTATAAAGGCTATTTGAAAGATATAGATACCAATGTTGCTATAAAACGGATATCGAGAGAGTCTAGACAAGGGATTAAGGAATATGCAACTGAAGTGAAGATCATTAGCCAACTTAGGCATAGGAATTTAGTACAACTAATTGGTTGGTGTCACAAGAAAAAAGACTTTCTCCTTATATATGAATTCTTGCAAAATGGTAGCTTACTTATATCGCGGAAAAAGCGTATTGACATGGCAAATGAGGTACAACATTGCTATGGACTTGGCTCTAGCACTTCTATACCTTCATGAAGAATGGGAACAATGTGTGCTTCATAGGGATGTGAAATCCAGCAACATTATGTTGGACGACAATTTCAATGCTAAGCTTGGTGATTTCGGATTGGCTAGGCTCGTGGATTATGAGAAAGGATCACAATCACAAACGACGGTTATAGCTGGGACCATGGGGTACATAGCTCCTGAATATGTCACAATAGGGAAGGTTACAAAGGAATCAGATATATACAGTTTTGGTATTGTTTCATTGGAATTAGCCAGTGGAAGAAAACCAATTGATCTTAATGCCAAGGAGGATCAAATGGCTATATTTGATTGGGTTTGGGAGCTTTATAGATTAGGAAGGTTGCTCGAAGTAGTTGACACGAAACTTGGGGGTGTATTTGATGAGGAACAAATGGAACGTGTCGTGGTTATTGGTCTTTGGTGTGCAAATCCAAATTATTCATTTAGGCCATCCGAAAGACAAGTTATTCAGGTGCTTAAACTCGAAGCTCCTTTACCAATTCTCCCACCTCCAACAAAGAGTCCAATTATCGGTCCAGTTTCTTCTGCCTCTCCGCAACTTACACTTCATAACCAGCTAGAATAATGTGAACAATGGAGAATTTGATGTAGAGAATGTTACAGGATATAGTTCCATGTTTTTAAAGTTTAGTGTGGTTGTGACATTCTACCGATCATTATTTGGCGGTGAACTATGTACTTTCCTTTTCGCAGTCGTGTGTAAAGATCATATAGAAAATTTGTGCGCACGCGCGCGCGCGTGTGTGTGTGAAAATTCGGTTAGAAGCTATATTGAAAATTTAAATTGACACTCTTTTCGGAATAACTTCGTGTGCAAATTTGACAGTTATGAAGACAGAATAATGTATTTGACCATATAAAACAATATAACTAATAATTGAACACAATAGAAGGAAAAAAAGGAAACTACACAGTTCGCCATTAAACAACGACTTAATGGAAAGTTACTAGCACACCAAACTTGAAAAACATGAATTGTCGAAAAAACTTCATGTACATAAAAAATTCTCCCAATGATCACTTTGTTCTATATATTTATGAAGAGTAATCTGCAGATGGAAAATAAACTGAACCAACCAATTAATGCGAGAACTAAGCTACCATTTTTTATTTAACTTCTATATAAGGAGGAAGTCTTTTTTTTTTCATGTGACAGCAACCAATTAATTGTACTAAATTTCGATGTCAATGTTAGCTAATGATCTTGACTTCAGTTGCATATTCCTTTATAGCAACTTATAACGAGTTTGTTTATTTTCAAGCGACGTGTCAAGGTCTCTCATTGGAAATATGCTAAAAAAGTTATATTCTTCTGCATACATTTATGCGTGCGTATGAAGTTATTTATACAAAAATGATTTGCTTATATGATATCACAGACTTACACATGTAATAAAGAGAACACAAATGTGCCCACACACACAATCTAAATGGCTCTCTAAATGGTCTTATTCTTTACACACACTTACAAAAAGAAAACTACACAATTCACCATCAACCAAACTCAAAAACATGAACTATCCATTAACTTTATGTACATCAAAATAATCCTCAATTGATCACATTATTGTTTATGAAGTGAAGCCACAAAGGAAGAAGAAACTGGACCAAAAATTGTGTTCATTGTTGAAGGAGAGTAAATTGATTCTGACATCATATGTGGTAGAATTGGTAATGGAGCTTCAAATTTAAGCACTTGAATCACTTGTCTTGCAGATGGCCTAAATGAATAATTTGGATTTGCACACCAAAGACCAATAACCACTAAACGTTCCATTTGATCGTTATCGAATACACCCTCAAGTTTTGTGTCTACTACTTCAAGGAACCTACCTAATCTATAAAGCTCTCGAACCCAATCGAATATAGTCACTTGATCCTCTTTAGCATTAAGATCAATTGGTTTTCTTCCATAACTCCAATGAAACAATACCAAAACTATATATATCAGATTCCTTTGTAGCTTTTCCTGTTGTGTAATATTCGGGAGCTATATACCCCATAGTCCCCGCTATTATTGTTGTACTTTGTGATTCTTTCTCATGATCCACCAACCTAGCCATCCCGAAATCACCAAGTTTAGCATTGAAATTATAGTCTAACATAATGTTGCTGGATTTTATGTCTCTATGAATCACACATTGTTCCCATTCTTCATGAAGGTACAACAATGCAGAAGCCAAGTCCATAGCAATGTTGTACCGCATATGCCAAGTCAATACGCTTTTGCCGCGGTATAGATGAGAATCTAAGCTACCATTTTGCATGAACTCATATATAAGAAGAAAGTCTTTTTTCATGTGACACCAACCAATTAGTTGTACTAAATTCCTATGCCGAAGTTGGCTAATGATCTTCACTTCAGTTGCATATTCCTTAATCCCTTGTTTAGACTCTCTTGACATCCTTTTTATAGCAACATTGGAATCTATGTCTTTCAAATAGCCTTTATAAACACCGCCAAAACCACCTTGTCCTATCTTTTGTGTTTCTTCAAAGTTATTTGTTGCAGTCACTAGTTTATTATAGCAAAACCTTTTAGGTCCAGATCCCTTTTGAAATTCATCATCCATTTTCAGATCAAACATTGAACCTTCTTTTTTCTCTTTATCCTTTTTCCACATTAAAATACAAAACCATCCTAAAATAAGGAAAATTGATGCAATACCTACACCAACTCCTAGTCCTACCCATATAGTACCTTTTTTGCTATCGATTTTAGGACTATTTGGAATTGGTGAAGGACTAGGATTTGTTGATATTGGGGAGGATACTTTCACATTATGAATTTGTAAACTTGAATTGAATGACCATGACATTAATGTATTCATCTCAAACATAAGTCCTGTAGCAGCTGAGAAGCCAAAAATAACCTTCTCAGGTAAGTAATCTCTCAAATCAACAGTGTATGAGAGGTATCTTTTTACAGACTTACCATTGATTATTTTACCAGTGTAAGAAATTTTTAAATTATGATCACTTGAATTGTACACAATTTTACAATCATAATAAGCCGTCTTATCGCTAATATCAATCAACCATGGTTTAGTTTTTATAGACATCATAGAGTTGAAATTTATACCTACATGCATACCTGATGGATCCCAAGGATTGTGGCAAGTATCAAACTCCACTGCTAAAAATGAATATTTAGTAGAATTCATTATTTGATATTTATCCACAAGACCAAGACCACCACCATCTTGCATATGATCAGGAAGTGGAAGTTCTGGATCTGCAAAGAAAAATGCTAATCCATCTCCAAAATTAGTCTTGTTTGAGTAAACTACAAAGGAAAATTTAGTAGTGAAATCAGTGAGTTTTCTTGAGGTCTTGTCCCATAGTTGTAATGGCTCGAAACACGTGACTCGACCGACACTGTAAGTATTGGTTTGATACCTTGAGGTTGAAGTAAGTTGGATGTATGAATACAACAAAGAAGCATCTCCTTCTGGCTTCACATCATCATATTTAAACCCTTGGTAATCAAATGAGAGTGGCTTTACAAAAGTAGTAATCATTTGGAGCAAGAAAATTATTCTCACTGCATGGAGACTAACATAGCAAGTAGTCATATCTAGGTGAGTGATGGTTTTTGAAATATTTCAAATGTTGTCATACAATTTAGAAATGATTCGTATGTATTTAGTTGTCAAACTTTGATTTTCATAATTGTTTCACTTTAGGACAATGATTTTGTTCATTATTTTATTTAAATATTTAATATATGTTTTGGATTTGTATAGTTGGCTTAATTGTTAATTGGTGACCATGCAAATTGGAATAAATGAGTAACCTCTAGCTTTAGGATTCATCTTCCAAAACATTTATATTAATAAACAAAGACAAAAAAAACAATAGAGTAAGTCACATTCACAGGCCGGTCTGTTTGTTTGTTGGAAGTGAAAAAACACAATCTCTCTGTATCACACATTTGAGTATTCAAGGATTGGAAAGTAAGAAAAGCAAAACTCCTTAACTTGAGTATCCTCGTCTTCTATACTGATCTTACCTGATTTGAAGATTATGACCGATGAAATGTTGCATCCCCGTGAGTTTAGCTCAGTTAGTAGAAACATTATGTTATATATGCAGGAGCCGGGTTCGAACTCCAAACACCCCATTTGAGATGAAATTTCTAGTCATTAGACTAATTTTTTTTAAAAAAATACTGTTAAAATATTTTTTCATTAAGTATCTCACTTTTTAAGTATCAAATTAAGGACTATGTATATTCTTTGCTTTTTGGCATAGAGGATATATCAAGAAAGCACAACATGGGCATCCTCGTCGGAGACAAGGCAACAATACCACTATCTGACTCATATATGTCTTTAAACTCCAAACAAAAAGCTATATATAATGACTGGTTAAAATTGAACAAAACAAAAAGTTCATTGACTAAAGGTTGTAATAAGTTTAAATGAGTTAGATCTTTAGTAACCAAAACAAAACAAAACAAAAATGAGTCAGATCTTTTTTATTTTTAATAAAGTTTTACCGTAATAATTGAGATGTTTGGATGTGAGATAGTTTTAGGTGAATAACATTTAACTGCAATCGGATAAGGGAGACAAAATAAAATATGTAATTTGATATTATACTGGTCTATTATTTAGAAGATAAAATAAGTTAACTTTTGGGACGTCCATTTCGTTTCGGCCTATTTTTTAGCTTATGAAAATAACTTATCCAAATAAATAAATTTTTATGTTAAGTAATAAGTTTCACCAACAAATTTTTTTATCTTTATAAACTACATCGAAAAAGTTATAATAATACATAAAAACTTACTATTTATTTGCATTAGTTATTTCGCATAAACTTAAAAATAAGTCAATTCAAATGTAACATTGTCTAATGTGAATCTTATGAAGTTATGAGGTTGTTTTGAAAACCAACATGATATGATACAAAATTATATTCTTATTTTACCTCTAAACAAATACTATTTTAAATATATTAAGACATCAAAATATTCAAAATACTCTCACTTTTTCTTTTCTTTTTTGACGGAACACCCTCATCTTTTTAGAGATGCTTAAATTACAATATTATATTCTCTTATGTAAAAATATACACTCATCTTCCCTCTTATACAAAATATATTAATAAAAATTAGACTCTTCTTCTTTGATAGAAGTTTAAATTTCACTTATCTCCCCTTTATATTAAAATTTACATTTTTCTCTTTTAATATTTTTTTTTTCGTCAAGTAATCTAATAACTAAAAATTCAACTCTTGAGATTAACAACTAGGAGATTATGGGTTCAAAACCTGACCTGCATATAAAATGTAACATCCCTATTAATTGAGCTATACTAATGAGGACTAACAAACACTTCATTTTAATATAATCAAATTTGCAATACATATATTTTATTTTCTTTTTATTCACGCTATTAACATGTAGTTTTAAACACTGCCGTAGAATATGACACTATACAAAGTAAAATAGAAAGTGTGAAATTACTAAAGCCAATTTTAAAAAATATTCTTATTGACTTTTATATTCTAAAATCATATAATTAATAGTAAATTTTTTAAAAAAATGAAAATTGATTTTTTCAATGATGATTCAATTTTTATTTTTTTACATATAAAATAGTGATTTAAAGTTAAATTTTAAGGTCATCGCATTATATATGCAACAGCCGAAATTCGATCTCCGTACACTTCATTTATTCATTTTTAAGATAAAATTTCTAACTACCATACAACTTGATAAAAAAAATAATAGAAATAAACGTCATTAACTTTTTCATTTGGCAATGTGTATTGTAAATTAAATAATTTTTTATTGTCATTCACTTTTGCGGGTGCCAAATTAACTCTACCATAAAGTGAATGACAATAAAAAATTATTTAATTTACAATACACATTGTCACAAAGAATACAACAAACAATTATTTTTATCTTGATATCGTTCGCCAAATCTCAACTTAATAAGAAAATCAACACTGAAGTTTCCTATCGGAGAGAATGAGACAAAGTAACATCCCAATTCAACTTCAACATATCTTCGATGCTAATAATAACAATAACATAATAGTAATAGATAGATGTTATATCCCTTTAAAATGAGATCCAAAATTGTCTGGGAATTTGAATAACACAAGATGCCCAAATAACTCAGGTCTCTCGCAATCTAAATTGCCATAAATTTTGCAAAAATATTATTCTTCAAACCTAAGTAGCCACTAAAACCAATGATCCAGCTACCATTACCCGTACGAACTAAAGTATTAAACCTCCTACACTGATTCTACCTTAGCCCTTAGGCACCTAAACAACTACTCCTACCTCCATACTCCCTGTAGTCCTATAAATAAGAAAAAGTTTGTTTTTTAGATTCATCGTGGAGTTGATGTATCTAGATTAAAATATTGTCTAAATACATCAACTTTACAATAAATCTTAAAAGTAAACTTTTTCTTATATGTAGAACCCGAGGGAGTATTTAAAACATATCCCTAATTGACAACGAGCTATAATATCAAAATTAAAAAAAATTAGTAGCAATCATTGATAGAAATTAGAAAGACAAACTTGAGCAATCATTTAGTTGACTATTTGTTGGTGCCAAATCAAATTTGGGAGCCACATTAGAAGAGTTTTAATTGCAAGATTCACTCTTTCTTAGCAATGGATTGAGAGGTTATTCTGCATCATTCATACTGAAAAGTCATTCAATATATGCATTAACTAACTACTATAAAACTGCTTTGAATGAAAATTGTTTGTGATTAATTATGAGTTGTATCGGATTCGTACTAGTCATTTGCCAGCTATTTTTGTAGATATTCCAATTGATTATAGTGTAGTTTACTTCGATGGAGGGATATTTTGGTGGTTTACTTTTTTTATATTTATTTACTTATTACTTATTTTTTACTACGACCAAAGACTACTGCTTCCTTATTTATACCATATAAATAATGTACCTCATTTATAATTAAGGCTAAATACATTAATTATTTAATGAATTTGAAAAATAATTTTTTTACTTATAACTAGGGTTGGAGGGAGTAATAATATTACTACTTCCACCTCTAATTATAAGACCATTTTGAGATTTTTCTTTGTCCCTTTTTATAAAATATCTTTCCTACTTTCAAGGGCATTAAATATTTTTTTACCACTACATACCCTTAAGTAAAGTACATATTTTTCTATAATTACTAGTAAATACACTAAAAAACATTAACTAATTATCTCTCTTAAAGGATAAAATTGGAAAAGTTATACCTATTATAAAAAAATTTAATAATCTCTGTATTAAAAGACGGTTGGGCTGTAGATGCAGATCAAGGGCAGGCAAACATATAAAGAAAGGAGAATTGCACGCACGGTGCACTGAGTCACTTTGGTATTTATTGGTGGGTGGGTCTGCATCAGCACTACAACAGCATGACTAGTGTGAGTGAATATTATTAGTGACTAAAACCCCCACCCACCCACACCCAGCCAGCCAGTCAGTGAAGAACGATTGAACAACCACACTCGACTCAACAACCAAACCAAAACCACCTTTCTCCGATTCGGGATTTTACAAATACCTATCACTCACTCCCCCAAACAACAACGTTTTGTATTTATTATTTATTAGTACCTATTGCGATTTCATTCCCAATTATTTTTTTTGCATCATTCCAAGTAAACGCAGTTCAACCTCGATTAGGTTTTCAAATTCCTCTCCTCGAAGAAGATGCAAGGTTTTACTGGAAACAATGATTTGTCCCACCTTCAGGCTACCATGAGAGCAATCGAGTTAGCTAGCACATCCATTCAGGTCTGTCTCAATTCGCAATGCTATAATATCTACTACATTATTCCTTATCTATTTTTACATCTATTTTCATATTCTTATTTTCTTTTTATTTTCAGATGCAAATTAATCCAGCAGCTTCTGAGGCTATTATATTGTCATTAGGCCAATCTTCTCAGCCATATAACACTTGTCACTTCATTCTTGGTCAGTCACTTTACATTCTTTTACTTATATAACCACCAAGGTTTTAAAAATAAAAACGGTTCGTTACCGCCAAAACGGCTGCGACAAAACGGTATAAGTAGCTTCCGTTACCATTTTTCACCCTTTTTATAGGGTGAAAAAAATAAAAAAAAACACGCTGACACGAAAAGCCATTACGGCCACGACAAAATGCTAATAGATAATCACATTTTTAGTACACATGTGAACATAAATTACAAAGTGATATCTCCTTTTAACTCTTTCCTAGTTCAAAATTTCACATTTATCTCTAATTTAAGTCGTTATACATATATGATAGTGCAAATAATTTTAATAAGATTTGTTCGATATTCTGATTAATTCAAACCACGACAACAGTAAACCTTAACGGCCAAAATCATGAAATCCTAAACGCGACTGTGACCGCGACAGATATTTAAAACCTGGAAACCATCCAACATTAATTAGTTACAAGAAGATGCTCATTCTGTACTGCTTTTGTCTATGCAGAAAATTCCTTGGTGCCAACTGCAAGATTTCAAGCGGCTGCAGCAATTAGAGAAGCTGCTATTAGAGAATGGGCTTTTCTTAATGCTGATCACAAGAGAACCTTGATTAGTTTTTGTCTATGCTATGCAATGCAACATGCTACTTCTCCTGATGCCTATGTTCAAGCCAAAGTCTCTTCTGTGGCTGCTCAATTGATGAAAAGAGGCTGGTAAGTACCGCATTCTCTTCATTTTTTAAGTGAGGAAACCCTAAAAATGTATGTAGAGTAGGCCTAGGAGATGGATATGCAATATTTAAAAAAGCTCGAAGTGATTTAGAGTTAGACTAGTCCTATCATGTCATCGTTCTTTATCCAACTATTTTGACCTATAATATGTAGTATTTTTTAGCTCATATAGTGAACAATAGTGACTTTAAAGAGAAACGATGAGAATACTATAAACAGATAGTCCAGTTCAGATCTAAATGATTCATTCTTAATCTCTTTCTAATTCATTCTAATGAATTTGTGAGTTGTGACCTTGTACCAATCTCTTTCCTCACTCTTTTGGTTGAGTTCCATGGTAAATATGCTTTGTACAAATCTTTGTAATTGACTTTGTACAAACTGAACTGGTATTGGCCAGTACTGGTTGTTTTCCCCTAACAAAAAACAAGTGGTTAGGTCAATGAAATTGCTTAACTTCTTAAGAGGACATATTAGATTTTATTGTCACGGATATGCTGCTTAATTATTTTGTCAGTATGAAGGCCAATCTAGTTTTATGAAGAAGCAAAGCTACTTGGCTTGCTCCTAATATTTTATAGTGTTGCCTCCTTGTTTATATCCCTTGAAATATGTGTGTTTTTATAGGAGAGAGACAGTTACTTTACAAAAAATAGCACCTCCAATTTATAGTATGGATGCTGCTTAAAATCAGATGCAGTAGGTACCAGAACTTCTAATATTTATAGTATTACTCTTTAGGGGTTGACTTTACTATAATAACTATGGACAAGTTTGACCTATTTATATATAAAAAATAAATGATTTAATATATATCCTGTGTTGGTCTTGTTCTAATAAAAACACATAATAGGAAAAGTTCTTTTATTTTTTTGGCATATATTATAGCAAGACTTATATTTTTGTCAAGAAGAGAAAGATAGTTGGAGGTGCTATTTTTTGTAATAATATGAATCCATTCAATTGGAGGCTGTGGATTCATATTATAAATTTATAATAAGGAATAATTTTGTTGCAAATCAGTATTAGCTAAATTTTTAGGCTGTGAATTCATGTGTCTTATAGTTGGTTTGCCAATGTTTTTCTATATGTAGGCTTGAGGTAGTAGCTGCGGAGAAGGAGACACTCTTTTATCAGGTGCCTACATATTCTGTGTTGTTAGTTTCTTTCGGCTATTTACTCTTTTTGCACGTATTCTTCTTCGTCCCCCTTCTACTAATGTTTGTGGACTCAAAATGAAGAATATTTTCATAACACTAATTACATGCATGAAATGTATAAGTGGGCTGTCCAAATCCCCCATAACTATTTGCTGGCTGGTTTGGTATGGGATTGGAACATATGAAATCCGTTATTCCTTTGCACTACTAAATTTTTTAACAATTTATAGTGAATATTTAAGAATGCATAAAGACATAATCTTTTCTTTTTAATATACTAGTCAAGTATCACCTTATCTTTTGCCTTTATTAATTCCACGTTCTGCCCAACTTCTAAAGTCTTCCCCAAATTCTACAGGGCGAGTTACAGTTTAAATTATAGAGAGAGCATATTTACATTTTAAAATGATTACTCAAAACTCAAAAGAGTGGTTAACAATTTTCAAAGATGTTTAATAATATGTTCGTATAAGTTCCCGTTCTGATGGTTAATTTATCCTGAAATATGAATATAGTCACCTGTATATCCTAATTGTTGTCCTCCCTATTTTAACAATACAAGGTTGTTTGCTTTGTCTTGTTCTTCTTCATTGTAACACGAAATTTGTTAGGATGTTCACATTCATTTTACTCTGAAACGTCTGCCTTTCATTTCATGAACCTCAATGAAGTCTATGATTGGTTCAAAAAACTTCTTGATATTTGATATGTTCCTCCTCATTTTTTCCTTTTCGATTCGACTTCTTTTTGTTGTTATTTGAATTTGATACGGGGAATTATATAAATCTTGATTTCAATCATTCCATTTTGTTTTACTCTTGGTGTAACCAGCTATTCCTTACCTTGGGACCTAATTGGTTATTGGGCAGTAAAAAAATCAAAGCTATTCATGTAAGAGGACCGTCCTTGACATTTTCACACATATTGCAGGTGAACCAGGCTATTGCGGGCGTTCATGGAGTAGATGTGCAGTTTGCTGGAATCAAATTCCTCGAAGCATTGGTATGTAATACTTCATTTTATTTTATGAAATTCTACCATTTCCTTTAATTGCTACAGCTTTAAAAGATACCTGCTTTATATATTTATTTATTAAATATCTATAGGTATCTGAATTTTCTCCTTCTACTTCAAGTGCCATGGGCCTTCCAAGGGAATTTCATGAGCAGTGTAGGAGATCACTTGAGCGAGACTACCTGAAGGTGTTTCCATTTAGATTTTTTATTCTACATTACAGTTTACACTTTTGCTCTTAGGTTAATTGAATTTTTATTATTTGAATATTCATTCTACATTGCAGTTTACACTTTTGTTCAATTGAAGTGTTATTGTTAAAGATGATAGTTATTCTACCTTACAGTTTACACTTTTTCTCTTAGGTTAATTGAAGTTTTATTATTTGAATATTCATTCTACATTGCAGTTTACACTTTTGTTCTTAAGTTAATTGGAGTTTTATTATTAAAAATGACAGTTATTTATGCATGTAAAGTTGATTGCTGGATTAATATTAATTCCTTTTTTCCCTTTTTCTTGTATTATTATTATTACCTATATTTTAGACATTCTACCAATGGACCCGAGAAGCTGCTTTCAGTGTCACAAATAGGATTATTGAATCTGACTCTGTTGTGCCCGAGGTGAAAGTTTGTACCGCAGCACTGGATCTCATGCTTCAACTCCTGAATTGGGATTTTCGTAGCAATACCAGTGACCCAAAAATAAATGTCTTCTCTGCCGGAGTTAGGCAAGACGGGGATTCTCTTAGAAGGTCTGAATGTCACCTAGTTCAGGTAATCAGTTGGTTTACTTATTAACAATTTTCATGCATACTGCAAAACATCAGAATCACATTAGAGTCATTACTAGAAATTCATGTTACGGGTCTCCCACTGATGGCTCAAAATTCTGTTCTTGATGCTTGCATGCAGCCTGGTTCAGATTGGCGTGATGTGTTGATATTGAGTGGTCATGTTGGATGGCTTTTGAATTTATATGCTGCATTGAGGCCGAAATTCTCATGTGAAGGCTACTGGCTTGACTGCCCAATTGCAGTGTCCGCTCGAAAGCTAATTGTACAATTTTGTTCTCTGACAGGAACTGTATTTCTTTCTGGTATAATTGTCTCCTTCTCCACCTTTATGCTGACTATGTGTATTTTCTAAGAACTAGGATCTTCAAGTTGATCAATTTTTTGCCTGTCTTTGTGATGAGAGATGGTTATTTTGATGGATTGATTTTATAGAATTGCCAGTAGTTTTACTGATAGTAAGATCATATCATTGATAAATGGTTGAATAAAACTTCTTAGAATTTGGGTTGGGCATAACTCAATCCTTACAAAATTGGTTTATAAGGTGAGGACTGTCCACCACTTCTATACATATTTTCATGGCATATCTCATCCAATGTGAGACTTTTAACACAGTCCCCTCACTAGGAGTGGAAATAGGCGGCTGAGCTAGACTTTGCAAAGCCCAAGTCTGACCTGCCCTATAGCTTGTCGCAGGCTTATTTTTAAACTTGAGCCCGACCTTTCTGAAAGCTTGGTATGGTCTGCTAGCCTACTTAAAAACCTATTTCATATGAAGATATTTAAATAATGAATCTGACCTATGTTTAAATAGACTAACAAGCTAGCGCTTTAAAAAAAGGACTAACAAGCTAACAAACCAATGAGATTAAGCTCCATTTTGATATATAACATGACATTTTAGAGAATCCGATGCAAAAAATAATTGTAAGTTAATAAACTTAAATTACTGAAAAGGTTAGCAATAATTTAATCCAAAGTACTAAATCTAGTATAATAATAGTAATAGCAATATAAGAATATTATTCATATTTATTTAAGTAGGCTGGCCTGGTAGGTTTAAGAGACTTTAATAGCCTGGTAGCTTGACCTTCTCTATGTTTAAAAAGTCTGGCCTGAGCCTGATGTACAATAGGCCATACCGGTAGGCCCCTCTCGGTCAGCCTGGCCTATTCTCATCCCTACCACTATGCCCAGGATTAGGCATTAGGAGCATGGCCCAAGTGGCTTGATAGCGGGTGGTCCGATGGATCTTAGGCTCTGGTACCATCTTAGAGTTTGGGTTGTGTCTAACTCAACTTTACAAAATTGACTTATAAGGTGATGACTGCCCACCACTTATAAACATATTTTCATGCATAAACACACTTAACAAAACTAATTGGGCCATAAACACACTTTATCCTTTCTATGAGATATCTTCCGGAAAGAATGAGATGAGACTGTCGAGATCAAGCTAGCCTTCTAGAAGTAGATAATGCTTCAACAGTATGAATACCTGTGACTACATTTTCATTTCTTAACTAGATAACCAGTTATTGCTAAAAGGACCCTTGATCAGTTAGAGGATTCACTTCTCTGTATCACCATCTACCCCAAAAGAAATTCTTTTTAGGTAGTGGAGATCTTTTATTTGAATTTCTCTGATTTTTTTCTACTGTGTTTTAGATGATGGGAAAATGCATGAGAGGCATCTCCTACAACTCCTTTCTGGGATACTAGAGTGGGTGGACCCTCCTGATGCTGTTTCAAAAGCTATTGAAAATGGGAAAAGTGATAGGTTTGGATGATATTAATTTATAAAATGCTTATTGCAAATGACCCACATACTTGTGCACACACCTGCCTCCACACAGTTCTATTTATTCACATTTGACCCACAAATTGGTTCTGGTTTCATTCAGCGAGATGATTGATGGTTGCCGTGCATTGTTGGCTATTGCAAACGTAACAACTCCTTATGTGTTTGACAATCTCCTAAAATCTCTTAGGTATTTTGATTTTTTTGGTAGGTATTTCTCTGTTTATCATAATCATAGTTGAAATGAGTTGATGTGAGTAAATTTGGTTGATGCTCCAGGGCCATCGGTACTCTTACCTTTTTGTCAATGTTGATGTCTGAAGTAATTAAAGTCCTCGTAACTAGCAATACAGAAGATGAAACTTGGAGCTGGGAAGCTCGTGATATCTTGCTGGATACTTGGACTGCCCTTCTAATGGTATTACTTCAAATATAATTATTTAAAATAATCACTTACTTTCTCTCTGATTCTGAATCATTTATCCTATTTGAAAAAAAATTGTCTGCAACAATTTGTTGTTATTATCTTATCTTATTTGTGATGGTCCAAGTGTAGCCCTTGTTAATATATTTGAACTTCAGGAAGTTTCTGTTCCTAGCTATCAATATAAAAAGGGCAGCCCAGGGCACAAGACTCCCACTAGGGGGGTCTGGGGAGGCTTGAATGCTAGTTGCACGCAGCCTTACGCCTGTAAGCGGAGAGGCTATTTTCAATTCTAGCATTCAAATTATGTGAACCTAAATGGACCCAAGGAAGCTTGTATTGTTCACATTCAGTGAACATACCAGTTGCTTAATTTGGAACTAGAATTTTTCAATATAAATCAAAATCTGGAGTTTGTTAAAATTTGTCATTAAGCTGAACGTTTTAAATTGTTCTTCTTCAGCCAATAAATACTACCACTGCGAATGCTTTGCTTCCACCGGATGGGATAAAAGCTGCTGCCAATCTCTTCGGTTTCATTGTAGAATGCGAGCTAAGAAGTAAAACCTATATGAAACTTTCTATAGTGCTTTTTATTTTCTTTTGTATTACTTACTTTCTTTTTCGTCACACAAGCTTTCTTTATATTTAGTGGCCTCTGCATCAGCATTTAATGATGAGGGTGATTCAGATTATCTTCGTGCTTCTGTATCTGGTATGGAAATTTGACAAAGATTTATAAAATTGCATGCACGAGAATTCAGTTGTCATTTTTTATTTTTGGCAATATTGGTTTTCCTGCGACTTTTTTAATCTGTTGTACTTAAGAAATAATACAGACACAACATCGCAAAGCAGTTAGAGACGGCAGACTGAGTCCAATTTTGTATTGTGTCTAGGCACAATTGAGAACTCGATTTCATGATGAAATCAAAAGATTTTTCCTTGAAAATGGTTTAGTGTTTTTTGTTTAATACCTATGAAAAGTAAACTTAAAGTTATGACGTGCTTAAATTGCATAGTTACTGCACTCCTTCCTTATTTATATTATTTACCGTAGCTTCGTACAGTACAATCACATTTATTTAATTAAATGCCAATAGTTTCCTTTGAAGCGCATTCAGTTCTTGTTTGAAAATCTCTTCTAACATTACAAACTCGGCACTAGATTTTAAATCACTAAAATTTCACTACTTGGTGCTAAAATTTACATCATTTTGAGACTTGATGAGTTTCTTTTGTTCGTTCTTTTTGAAAACAAACGATTTTGAAAACAAATGATATTTTCTTTGCAGCCATGGATGAAAGATTAAGCTCGTATGCGCTTATTGCTAGAGCTTCTATTGATGTTACAATCCCTTTGCTCACAAGTGTGTTTTCAGAGCGGGTCACACGCCTTAATCAGGTTGGTTTCATATTGTGTTTTCAGAGCGAAGTCAGAGTGTATTAGGTCTGTCAAAATCGAGATGGAACCAACTGTAATTAGATGGTGGAAGCTGGTGATGCACATGTAGGTGCATGAGTGTAGCATCATTCAAAACTTAACCACATTTTTTAGTTGTGATCAGGTCGGAAACTGATTGAAATGCAGTAGCTTTTGATGAGTTTGAAGTTTGAGCATAATGGTTTACTCACTATTGTTATTTAAAAAAGCCTCTTTCACATCAACCAAATTAAACCATTAGGTGTTTAAATCTACATATAGAGTATATTATAAGATGTATCCTTAAACTAAATGCTGCATGCTTGATAATTTTTTGTCATGGGCCACACTGTCTCATGATTATAGAAATTGAAATACACAAAAGTGAAGTTCTACTAGAACTTGCACACAAACAAACACTGATTTATATGCTTTTCTTTCTTTTTTGAGCAATGTTTAAGTTGCTAGAAGTTTATCCCCAATATATCATGTCTTTATTTCAATTTTCTAATTTCTACAAAGACTACTTTTGTAGATTCAGATAATTCAAAAAATGAGATGGTTATTAGTTCTTTATTAATTTATACCATGAATTTTTGTTAGTTTTAAAACCACTATTAAAACCAATGAGTCACACACTAAGCACAATAATAATATCTATATCAAATGGTTACTCAATTTTCAATTCAACTCAATCTTATAAAATTTCTCATTAATTGTTTCTGTTTATGTTTTTGTTTTCTCTCATTGGTCCATAATAAATATTCAATGTTAAGTTATCGGAGCTATTACCATAGCTCAAATTATTCGCTTGATTTGTAGGGCAGGGGCATTATGGACTTAACTGAAACTATGGAAGAACTTTATTCATTGCTGCTCATAATTGGCCATGTAATTGCAGATGAAGGGGAGGGGGAAATGCCACTGGTATGTGAATTATAATTTCTCCTTATTCTCTCACCCAGAAATGTTCTTTAGCACTAGAAATCTTTTTCTTTTTGAATGAGAGGAATCTTAATAGAAAGAAAAGACTCCAGGAAAAAAACCAGGGATTTGGGGTGGGGGGCAGACATCCTCATAAACAATTTGTCAGCATGATACATGGAAAAGAGAGTATGAATGCGAGAAAATTTTCTGTTTGATAAAGTGAAACTTTTCAATTATTGATGATTACTTGGATCTGCTGAGTACAGTAGTATTTATAGCTACCAAGGCTCCAAATACAATCATATTTACTGAAGCTATAATCGTAGTTAAAGCTACTGAGACTTGCAATGCAAGGTGTTCATCTAGCAGTAACGATGACTGTTAAATAACTGAGACTATTGCTTATTTTAAGTCATAGTTATGCTAGCTAAGCTAACTGACTGCAAGCTTCTGGATCCTATCTCGGTAGTCTCGATTGTATAGAATAGTGCATCATCTTCTATGTTTCTACCTTTAACCCTTATTGTTTTTCACATGTTGATGGCAATATGCAATGCAAACATTAATTTAAGGTTATGTCATGTGTGATATTTAGGTTCCTAATGCCATACAAACTCAATTTGTTGTTAATTCTGTGGAAGTAGATAAACATCCTGTTATTTTACTTTCCAGGTAAAGTACCTTTCTTTCTTTTCTGGAATTTTATGTTTGCACTGTTTTCCTGCTAAGAGTTGCTGTAAATTATGTTTTTGGACCTTGTTCATATATTAGCAGCTTTTCACTTTGACTCTGGTAAAATCTTGTTGATATTCTTTTTCTGAGTGTTGATTATCATATATTTCTCATCTTACGTTTTGATCTTTTTTCTTTTTTAGTCACTTCTCCCTTTGATCCATCTTGTGTTGCAAATCCATAGTAGAATGAGCAGCCCTAATATCTGTTTTTGTATATTTTACTTTACCTACTCTGATTGACCCGCACATCAATTAGCATGTGGTCAAATGACTATACTCTCCCTTTAATGAATCAATGTTCTCTGTTATTGAAATTTATTTATAGCTCTGTATTCTTGACCTCCTTGCTTATGGGGCATGTAGGTAGTAGGTATATATCATTTACACACACCCACATAATATATTTACTCTAGTCCAGTGCTTAAAACAGAGTTTTATAAACACTCTAGACTCTGTTTCACACATACTTCTTGCAAACGGTAGATTAAAGTAAATTGTACATTGATATTAACCTATGTCAATGGAATCTAAAGAAGTATCAGATCAATATAAAATTTAATGAGCATGTTTATGTGGGGTTGAAATATTAATACTCCCTCGGTTCCTTTTAGTTGTCGTTTTTAGGTTAGTTAAACAAACCAAGAAAAGCAATAAATTTTGTTATTTTTTATGGAATTATTTGCTTTTTCCTATAATACCTTTAACTATTTATTATCTCATTCCACCTATTTTTCTCGCTGCAGTAAATAGTTAAAGGTATTATTGACAAAAAATAGGTAATGTTCCATTGAATTTTGAAATCGATATATGAATAGGAATATGATTTTGTGGTAGATTTTGTGAGAATGATTTTGTGTCCACTTGGTTTGTCTATTTGTTTGCTCATGCATGCGTTTGTGAGAATAATTTTAACTTTTTTATTTCTGATTATGTTGAGAGTTGAATCTTGAAATCAAGATAGCACTTGGATACATTTCATTATTGCATTGGATATTTGATTATGTTATATATACACACACACACACACACACACACACACATGAATAGAAAGCAAATGGGCAACAAGCTGCGCCGCCGCTAACCCTTTTTGGATATTATGCCTGATTCAAATGAAATGACGCCATAAAATTTTGCTTCTTATTAATTAATGCAGCTCAATCATAAAACTTGCTGAGCAGTGCCTAAATCCAGAAATGAGAGCATCAGTTTTTAGTCCCCGGCTTATGGAGGTAATGCATTTTATTTCATTTATTTATCTTGCATAGGCTTCTACCTCGACAGTATTCTTTTTATGTCTTCGTTATATACATAAAACTTGGACTTTGTTGTCTTCTGGCCTTATTTTAACAGTCGACTATGTCTTTGAGAAACAGATACATACAATAGTCTTTAAGCTTTTGCATGTCCAAAACATTTACTATACTATACCCATGGTCCACTGCAGCATTTTTTCTATAATAACTATTTGCTTTTATTAAAACAACTTGCAATTTTTTATAAACTACACTGAAATTAATCTTGGTTGTGTTCTTGTGTATGACAATATATATGCCATTTCTGTCAAGGTATTGCTTTACCTTATGTTAAAAAGTCTCACATCGGATATGAGATGGTTTTGCCAAGTGTTTATAAGCAAGTGGCAGTCCTAACCTTACAAGCCGGTTTTGTGAGGTTGAGTTAGGCCCATACTTATTTCTAATAATTTCTAAGATGGTATCACAGTCTATTGTGTCGGGCCACCCACCATTTATATCCACGCATCAAGCCCAAAAGTTCTGGGTGTGAGGGGGTGTATTGGAAAAACCAAGTCCCATATTTATTAAAGATAAGGCCTGACTATAGTTTATAAAGAGTGGCACCCCTCACTTTACAAGCCGGTTTTGTAAGGATGAGTTAAATTCAACTCTCAATTTTAACAATCACTTAACATGGTATCAGAGCCTCTCTAAGATCCATTGGACTACCCGTTATTTAGGCAATCCGTTGTTGTTGAGTCCACGTACCAGCTTGTTCAGTCCTGGACGTGAGAGGGTGTGTTAAAAAGTCTCACATCAGATATGAGATGGTCTTGACAAGTGTTTATAAGCAAGTGGCAATTCTCACCTTACAAGTCGGTTTTGTGAGGTTGAGTTAGGCCCATACTTATTTCCAATAATTTCTAACACCTTCTCACTCTTTAAAATTTATGCTCTATGCAGTCAATTGTATGGTTCCTTGCAAGGTGGTCTAGCACATATCTAATGTCTTCCGACGAGATTGGAGAGAAAATAGTAGATTCAGGTCATCATTATGAGCATAGTTCAAAAAAGGTGTTGCTTAGTTTCTTTGGAGAGCATAACCAAGGGAGAATTGTTCTTGATATTATTGTCCGCATATCTTTGATCACACTTACATCATATCCCGGGGAAAAGGATTTGCAGGTTTGCGTTTAAAACTCCTATCATTTTCACTATTTTGGATGTTGTCGTTTAAATCAAGTATTTGACATAGTTGTTACCTAGTTTCCATCTGTATTTACTAATGTAAAGTACACACTCAAATTCAGATGTTTACAGTTACAGTCTTTACATGCTATGTTTTTGAAATCGTCAATATGAAATATATTTTATAAACATATATTATTGGTGCTGTGAATAGTGACGATCAATCCGATTATGCACACTAGAATGATCTATTTGTAGATTATCAAATTCTAATGCTCATGGGATATTATAATTCCATGATAAAAAAAATAAATTCAAGTATGTTTTTCCATCCAGAGTTTTGTATAGGTCATGTGATTTATATTTACATCACAGTTCATGGAAATTTGGACGACTGAATCGATGCTTAGGAAAATAGACTATAACTTTTTCAGGAAAAAAAATCTTAACAGGACTGCTGAGTACTGACAAGACAATGATAATTCTAGGTTTGGTCGTACAACTAACCTGACAATCAGTTAATGTGTTCACCATAAATATTATTTCTGTATCAAAACGAAAGATTTATCAATAAATTGTTGAGACTAACCGCATGTTCAGATAGTTATTTCTAATTTGGAAATATTGCTGTGGGAAGTACTGGAATAAATAGAAACCGTCTGATTTTGAATTTGTGTGTAGAAAGTACTGGAATAATTAGAAAACTCCTGATTTCGTTGTTGTTCTTAATGTAATGTTTGCCGTGTGGTTGCTACTTTTTTTTCCAGGGCCTCACATGTTATATGTTACTTCATTCACTGGTTCAGCAAAGGCATATATGTGTTCACCTTGTTGCTCTGGTGAGTTGGTACTTGTACTTCTATATTGACAAAACATCAAAATCTGCAATTTCATCTTGTTGCAACTTGCAAACTTACGAATCTCTATATGTTTTTATAATGTTATGTAATTTCTATGTGTCAAACTCAGATCACACTTTGTATTTATAATGAAGATACAATAAAGTACATTGAATGCCCAGGAAGTTGTAGTGTCTAGGAATATTAACAGCTAATCTAGGAAGTTGTACAGTTAAAGAATATCAACATATTTTCTTAATTCTAACAGTTTTAAAATGATGTAATTTTTTGTTAACGCGTGATTCAAGTTTAGGAATAGTTGCTCACTCTTGAAGGTTAAAAAGGTGAAGAGGAAGCTGAACATTTTATTTTGTCTTGTAGAACTACAGGGATTGATTCAAAAGTCAAATATATAAGCTCTATCTCTCTCTCCTAATTGAAGAGTTACAGGGAAATTAAAATTATATAAAAATAGGTCCTAATTAGTTAATGGTTTGTTAGTGAGTGCCTTAAGGGAACTGGTTTAGGGGCATTTGATGCACTCTATTAAATGCCTCTAATTACTCAAAAAACAAATATTAGTAAATGATCAAAAATCAATATTTCTATTTCCAAATTTCAATTATAATAAATGCTTATTTTCATTGCTTTTTTTTCTTCCTGCTTTTGTTTCTGTAACAAGTAGTTTAATTTAGGACACTTATTAGCACACATTCATAAAAATAATGGTTTTTCTTCCATTACTTTCATGTCTCCGGGACCTTCATACTATATTACAGTTAGCAGCCTTTCATTTTTTATGCTAGTGATTGCTTAAACAGCAGTAATATTATTGGAGCATCACTGTCTTGAATTTCCAATTATGCAGAATTCATGGCATGAACTGGCAGCTGCATTTTCCACTGAAAAGACTTTGTTCTTGTTGGACACTTCTCATCAGGTAAAAAATTATCAACTTCCACTACCAGCTACTTCGTTGCTGTCGGCTATTGCCTAAATGCCATTGGTTTCTGTTTCAGCGGTCTCTAGCACAAACACTTGTTCGTTCTGCCTCAGGTGTGAAAAATTCAGAAGAGTCAAGTCAGTGAGTATTTACCTCAACTTTCTTTCTCTGTAAGTTTCAAAATTTTCATGGTGCCTTATAAAATTTTGTCTTTGTATATAAGGTATGTGAGGAATCTCATGGGTCATATCGCATCATATATAGTGGAGATCTCCAGCAAGAGTAATCTTAAAAACATTGCCCAACAACCAGATGTCCTCCTGTCGGTGAGGACACGAGCAATTATTTTATTCTCATGCTTGTATGAAAATAGCTCCATAATAATGTCATCATTGATATCCTGTAGGTCAGCTGCATGTTAGAACGGCTACGTGGAGCTGCAAGTGCTTCTGAACCTCGAACACAGAAGGCTATTTATGAGCTAGGATTCTCTGTATTGAATCCTATACTAGTTTTGATCGAAGTATATAAACATGAGGTAGCATTCGCATTTTCTTGTATTAATTTTCTTATTGTATCCCCGGTGCTCTTGTGACACAAGTGTGGTTTCCAGGACTATCTTATATTCGGCGAATATATTCATATTATAATTTATATTCGCTTTTAAAAAAATTATAATTTATATTCCTTTTTCAGCTAGACTAGACATGTGTGTCTAAACTTGTTATTCTGTACTTGAATTTTATTATTGCTTAGTCTGCAGTTGTCTACCTGCTACTAAAATTTGTAGTCGATTGGGTTGATGGACAAATTACATACTTGGAGGCCCAAGAAACTGCGGCCGTTGTTAATTTCTGCATGCGTTTGCTTCAGCTGTATTCATCTCACAATATTGGGAAGGTAAATTTCTTTTATCAGTTATGCTGTTTTATATGGGTTCATCTCAGGAGAAACATTGTGACTCGTTGAAGGTATACTCTTTTGAATGTTGCTATGAATGGCAGGCAATCTTGCCATACACATGGCTGGAATTTTCTTTATGGTACTTCATGTTCTAATTTTTTTGGGTGCTTTCTATTGTTATCATAAAATTGATTTGAATAAAATAATACCTGTATGAATGTGTTTTCAACCCTCTATTTAAAGGAATATTTTTTATTTAGGGATTTTTATTGTTTGGGGGAAATAAGGACTTCAAAGTTGTATTCTAAAGCTACCTTCAACTTGGAATCTAGTCCATTGTAAAAATTTCAAATTGTACTAATGAAATTTTGATTCGGTTGAACCAATTAGAAATTTGGAGTGATTAGAATCACATTACCTGCAGTATTAATAGTCAGTGATTACGCTTTTGTCTGTTAGTACGAGGTATACATTATGGAACACAATGAACTGTGTTTATTTAAGTCCTTTATTTTTGCTCTCTTTCAGATATCACTAAGTCTTTCAAGCAACTTACTTAGTGAGGCACAAACAGACAAGTATAAAGATTTGCGTGCTCTTCTTCAACTTCTTTCAAGTCTTTGTTCTAAAGACATGGTAAAGGTTTTCTTTCTGTTAATTTCAGATTGGCAATTGGAAAGAGATCTACCTGTATCTCATACTTCTTAAAATTGGACCAATTTAACTGAAAAATAACTGATTTGGCAGATTGATTTCTCGTCAGATTCAATTGAGGCCCAAGGCACTAACATATCTCAGGTGCTACCATTATTACATTTCCCTGTTTCATGTAAAGTTAGATAATGAATCTCTAAAGCATTGATCTTGCAGGTGGTTTACTTTGGTCTTCACATAGTCACCCCACTGATTTCTATGGACCTTTTGAAATATCCGAAACTCTGTCATGATGTAAGATATTGATGTACAATGTAGAAATTAATAGTGAACTCATTGTTTTCCAAAAGCTGATACCTTATGATTTATTTGCAGTATTTTTCTCTCGTGTCACATTTGTTGGAGGTTTATCCAGAGACATTCGCACAACTAAATAGTGAAGCCTTTTCCCATATACTCGGAACTCTTGATTTTGGTCTCCACCATCAGGTCATAATTTACTTGTGGATGTGGATTTTATTCTTTTCTAATTGATATTGTTTGATGATGGGTTTAAACATGTTTCTGGTTCTGAAAATATGGCATTTTTTTTAGTCCCTACATATAACAAAACACTTCCTTCGTTTCAAATGAGTGGCACTTTAACAAAAATAAAAAGTTTTAGAATGAATATAGTTTTTTATTTCCAATGCAATATTAATTATTTCTTTCTAATTGTCCCTCTCTGTACACTACTCCCAAAGCATTACTTATATTTTGCATTTATGATATTGGAAAAGATATCAATGGTTAATAAGGATACTTTGGTAAAATAGCTATTATCTTTCTTCTAATCATTGGATTTCTTAATGTGTGTAATAAGTAATAACCTTAAACGACATTCATTTTGAAACAGAGGGAGTAATGTTTTCAATGCTTAAAAGCAATTCTTGGTGAGGACTAAATAATTTTTTTTGTTAAATTTGGACTAAAATCAAATAAAAATCAAATGGGGATTAATTTCAAAAAGCATTATATTTTCAAAGACCAAAAGCATATTTGTTTATGTGATAAGACAGTAAGAAGCTAAAAGGAGAAAACATCTCCGCTACATATTACACTTCTAAAATCTAAATAATCATTTCATTTTTCATTTTTCATTTTTGCAGGATGTAGATGTGGTTAGTAAGTGTCTCAGAGCTCTGCAAGCTCTTGCTTCTTACCACTACAAAGAGACTAGTAATGGTAATATAGGCTTGGGTGCACATGCAATGGGTCTTAAGGATTCAAGTGGGGAGGTTCAGGAAGGTCTTTTGAGCCGCTTTCTCCGTTCATTGCTGCAGTTACTCTTTTTTGAAGATTACAGGTCAGAATGCAAATTAATTTCTTTTTCTTTCTTTTTCTTTCTTTATTCTTACTTTTACCCAGTCCTGCCATTGTTTGGGCCTGCCAATGGTGTTATTTCTGTTTAGGGTTAGAATTTAGTTGATGTGACTTGATTACATTTAGCTCACAGGAAAGTTTCAACTGAATATGTAAATCAAATATTACACCTTAAAGTGCATACTTCTTATCAGTACTTTATATGAATTTATAATATATCCCGGATGATTTAGAGTTGCAAGCAGGTTCAAGTGCCTTTTCTAGTTTAAATCTCAAAGTAGGCAATATATCATGATGTAGTCAATACTACATTAAAACCATATTGTAACTAATAGTATTGCCTTTTTACAGTTCTGATCTAATCAGTGTTGCAGCAGATGCTCTCCTTCCACTAATCCTTTGTGAAAAAGACCTGTATCAGGTTTGTTGCTTTAACTTGCATTTGGTAAAAATTCCAATCCATGAATAACTTTTTAGTCCAACTTGGCCACACGCAATAAGGATTTATTTTAATATGTACAAATATTGTAGGTACTAAACCAAAACAACGAGGACTATTCAAACTGACAACATTTTTTTCTAGAATCTGAAGCCGAAGTTAATGTGTATTATAGGGACTAAAATGTTATTTAAGCCAAAAACAAGTTCGATAATGAATATGCAAGTTACTCTTTTCATATTATGGTTTTTCTTCTAGGTCTTTGCTAGATTTCCGTCTAAATCCCTTTCTTCGGTTACATAGTTTGTAAATAATAACTATTCACTATGCACTATTCTAACACATACCCAAGTCTTCCTGCTATGATTTTTACTCCACCATGTATTGAATAATTCCACAATGGTCTTTTTTTCTTTACAGAGATTGGGAAATGAATTAATAGAGAGACAAGCAGATCCAAATCTCAGATCAAGGCTGGTAAATGCGTTGCAGTCACTAACTAGTGCAAATCAGCTTTCTTTCTCCCTTGATAGAATAAATTACCAGAGATTTAGGAAAAATCTGAATAGCTTCCTTGTAGACGTTCGTGGATTTTTAAAGACCGTGTGATCAATTTGTGACTTATATTGTGTATAAAGCTTCAAAAGAAGAGCTGACATCATTACTTGAACCAGCCGCTGGAGAAGAAATAGAAGCAAGAAAAGTTTTTGGAGTGACAGAAAACACTCGAGTCATAACTATGCTATGCTGGGCCTTCTTTCTGGATTGACAAATCACTCAGGTTGTATGCAAGAGCTTTTCTTTGGTTAGTCATAGACTTGAGAAAGGCATAAAACCTATCTGTAGATCCGAGTAGCAATTTAGTGACAAAGTGGTTGTCAAGTAAAATTATTTTCTTCAAACTGCATTTTGGGGAGATGTATATTTTGCTTAGTTTGAAATGAGTGTATGTTTTTTCACACTCCTTCATATGTGTGCTCTATTCTACAAGCAGACGATCTGCTCTTTGTTAGAGAGATGTTGTACAATTTCTAAGCTCGTGAAAACCTAAGGTTATAGGAATTATTCTTCACAACATCAAAATTTTGAATGAGTTATTTTATTCAATTTCTTTTTCAAAATTACGGTTGTATCTTATTTTTGGTGCCTCCATCTTTATGTTAAGAAGCCCTTTACACTTCAATTGGCAGTAGTATGATTTTTTTTTTTTAATGTGATGTATAAGTTTACGATGATTTCAGTTGATTGCCTGGGGAAAAGCTTATTATCCTTTCATATATTTTACAACATGCAACAGTGCGGATTGTTATGCTTTCTTTCAATGTACGTAGATGTTTGGTTAAAAAGTGGAGAGATAGCCCCTGAATATAAAGAAAGCTCAAGCTAGCAGAGGTATCCAGCTGATGGATGAGGATTCATGTTCTGCCTATACAGATTTCGATTTCGATGTGTGGAGTTGGCAAATGAATTTGGAGAGTTGAGAAAGCCAAGTTCATGTTTGAGTATTTGTATTCACGGTCTCGAGGAGCAGTTTTCACAAGAATCTTATCTACCAGGAGAATTGAAAAATAATGCAAGCCAAATTTTCGATGAATATTTAAGTATTTTAGATGCTATTGTGAAAATACACAAGCAAGAACAATGTTGATTAGAAGATGAAGTGGGAACATTTCAGTGTAGTCCAGTGAAGCTCGAGAATTACTTTTGCTGCCCTACAGGTTACTTGTGCGCCTTACGTGTTTCCCATTTTACTCTTCTGCTACTTAAGTAGCAGACGTTATAAAAATGAGAAATTTTAAAAAATGCCTGGAGGTAACTGCAACTTAAGTAGCGGACAGGAGTATTTTGGTAAAATTGTAGGGCGCGCGAGAAAAAGCATAAGGTGGCAAAAGTGGATGTCATGAAACCCTGACATCAATGGGCTGTCGACTAATTGAGCCCACTATTTTAAACTTTTCTACAACCGTTTCTTTTTTCCCCCTACACCTCTTCCCCCCACCCCATCCTACCCCCCTTTGAAAATTTCAGAAAATACTCTATTCGGATTTTAGAATCTGAACTTTACACGTTTGAACTTTAGAATAGACCCTCTCTACATGGTTTGAAACTCGTAAAATTTTAGAATTTTACACGTTTGAATTCTAGAAGAATCTAAAATTTGTTTTTATGGAAACAATTGTATTTTTTTAGGTTGTTTATGTTGTTTCAAATACGAATACTCCTTATGATCTTCTCATTGATGCGAAGCCAGCCATCACACTGAAAGTTTGTGGATCTACCTGCAATCTCAAGCTTTGCATCAACTGTAGATCCACAAAGTCTAGTTTTAGATCAACAAAAAATTATGAAGAGCATCTATATCTAAAACATCGTAAACAATTTAAGAAATACTCTCTTCGATTTTATGTATAAACAAAATTTAACTATTTAAATTCATTGAAAAAATTATATACCGTATTGTATCGAGTAAATATAATCATCTCAATAAAAGGTTGACCGAAGATCTTGATCAACAGATGACGTACATGAACAAGTATTTATTTGTAAAGTTCCAAATTACTACAAATAATAAGTAAGGGTAGCTGAATTGGAATTTGGAAGGAGACTCAATTATCAAGGTGGTAGTAGCTCTGCCGACAGGGTCAGTCAGTACTACAAGAAGGAAGGAAACCTCTCAATGTAGACCGTATTGCATTTGAAAGGTTGACCGTGGATTGCGGGATTCTTGTACTATGACTCATTTCATACATCAATCTAGAGCCATACCAACTTCAGAAATACATAAGTTTGGATTTATTTCAACTCTCCAACTTCCAAATCATCATTTAATCATATATAGGTAATCTTTTTTTTTTTGACAAACATATATAGGTAATCTGTTGTTCTGGGATATGTACACTATTTATTTACCGCAAAAGAGACTAAGCTAACTTTACTTACAGTGTAAGCAACCCTTTTTTTCTTTTCTTTTTTACTAAATATTTTTGTTTAGATTCTCTACAATATATATATGAAGAAAATTAGTATATTCCAATCGTGTTGAACCTAAATATGAATATCTGTAAGTAAGAAAAATAAAAATTGGTAGATATGCAATCTCTTTAAAATATGATTGTTTTTGTTTTGCTTGAATTCACAAGATGAAGAATTTATATAACATTAGACACGATCACATTCCTCACGACATATATCATTACCTTACCTTTTGACAGATTGATAAAATCAATAACTATTGTATAATAATATTCACAAAATGAGAGACCGGTGTCAAAATTCCTTGCAATATCGGCAATCGAACTAGTGGTAATTAGGCAAATACGTAATTAATACTTCTTGTAATTGTCAATTGGTATACTCCAAAAATTATTTTTGCACATCAAATTACTTTTGACATGTTCATTTTCATGTACAGCCAGCTATATAGAATAGGAGTGAAATCTATCTAGTCAATTTTGTCTTACTCTACACTTTTCACAATATAATCTTTAATTCATTAATATAGAATTCAATTGATTTTAAAATGGCCTTACAATTGATTTCATGGAAGTAGAATCAACAATTAAATGACACAATTCACAAATAAACAAGCTTGCAAATTGCTAAAAGTTTGTGCCAACAAACAAAATCCATTATATAAATTTAGGATTATGTTAACTTGTGCCCTAAGAGCACACATGTTAAAGTATCTAAAAATAGGAATATAATATAGGTCATGTTAACTTGTGCCCTAAGGGCACATGTTAACATGTGCCCTAAGGTATCCAAAAATAAAAATATAACATTTAATGATACAAGAGTTTAATATTTAGAGAATTGAATACACCACAAGTCCAATAAATTGTTTCTACATTTATGATATTAACATGTGCCCTTAGGACACATGTTAACATTCTCCATATAATATTTATTGATACAAAAAATTTAATGTTTAAAGAATTAAATACATCATAAGTTCAATAAATTGTTTCCACATATTAACATCCTCCATAAAGTTATAATACACTTAATTCTGTAAGTGTCAATGAATTCCACCTATCACAAATTTATAGTTTAAAAGTTTTCCCATGTACTCTTCTACTCACTGTTATGTCCAAACTAAACAATGTAGAATGGTCGGCTGAGAAATTTGACAAATTTTTTGTATGAACATCGTTTATCCATCCTCTTGTATAAAAGGTTGAACAACATAAACCCATCACAATAGCATCCACCATCGTGCACAACAGTTGATAATTCATTACAAGAAATATGATTTTTGCCATTGATTTGTAACAATTTTTAACAAAAAAAAGTATTGACTTTTAACAAGATAAGATAGTTTTGCCAACGACTTGTAACAACTTTTAACAAAAAAAAAATAGTTTTGCCAACGCGAGAGTCTTGGCTTCAAGCTTATGACAACTTTGCACTTGTCTACTTGTAGGGTTGTT
This sequence comes from Trifolium repens, assembly GCA_030408175.1. Classification (NCBI taxonomy): domain Eukaryota; kingdom Viridiplantae; phylum Streptophyta; class Magnoliopsida; order Fabales; family Fabaceae; genus Trifolium; species Trifolium repens. The sequence goes on along the minus strand of CP125849.1, from coordinate 57,282,914 downwards.
TCAAAGCTTCATGTGAGTTTGAGCTGAATATTTTAATTAGGTTTTCATTCTTTTTGTGAAGTAATAATCATTTTTCTTTTACTCTTAGAGTATGGAAAAAACATGACTTGTCATGTCTTGTTTGTTCATAGTATCTTAACCTCTCATTCGGAAAATTTGAGAAGGATTACGCCTTTTGATTTTCTACCTCTTTTCTCCATGCAACCCAAAGACAATAGTGTCCAGCGTCTAAGGTGCACAGCAGTTGATAATTCATTCAGCTAATGATAGCCCATCACATCTTGCATTTGCTGCCACAGTTCTACACATGTATGGAAGTAATTTGAAAATATATAATATATGTAGATGATGAGGTTGATGCAGCAGGTTTGAATGGACATCTGCCAAAGGTTATATTTTCTAACTCATTATGTTTAAGAAACTGAATGTTTAATTTATTCTCAAAGAGAAACCCAATCAATTATTTATATTGATAAGAGTCTAACAAAAAAACATAGTGCGGTTAATGCATGAGCGACACTATATTTGTCACATTATTTTTTGGTATGATAAGACATGAAAATAAGAAAATTTCTTGATTGATAACCAAATGATAAATTGTACAAAGTGTTATGATTAACTCTGAACAATAATAGTATATACAAGATAACTATTCTAACATCCTAACCAACTTTAATAATCAATTAATTAAGGTTAATTAACAGTGTAAACATTCTGTATTGGACTGAAAGAGTATATAAATGCTATGGCTCAATGGTAAGATATTCTCCGATTGTGGAGGAAGAGGCACCCTCAAGTCCGGAAGAAGAAAATGTAGCCTCAAGTTCAGCAGAAAATGCACCCTCAGGTTCATAGGACGAACATGTAAGGCTCATTTCTACTAGTATATTATTTTATCTTCGAAATCCTTTTGATAGTTGTCCAACTTATATGACAAGATTAACAATTAAATAAGAAACCATTTTCTTCAAGTTAGAGTATAACATAATAGCTAAGAATGATTTTAAAATGACCTTACAGTTGATTTCATACAACTAGAATCAACAATTAAATGATACAATCCACATATAAACAAACTTACAAATTGCTAAATGCTTGTGCCATCAAACAAAATCCATAGATAAATTTATAATAAACTTAATCTTGTAAGTGTCAATGAATTCCACCTATCACAAATTCATAGTTTAGAAGTTTTCCACTGTACTCTTTTACTCACTGTTATGCCCCATGGGAAATTATGTTCTATGATAAAGTGACCTCGGAATTTGATTTTCAAGTTTTATCATCTCAATGTGATCATTTTTTATGGTATGTTTACTAAACATTTTAAACTCAACATTTTATGCTAGGTCCAACTATATTGTGTACAACAAACGTTTGAAACTTAGAATTGAGTGTGAGTGTAACTTTTTTGTTTGCTTCTTGTGATTACTTGATCATAATATTTATTATTCTTATGTAGAGTCATCCAAATGTTAAAGATTATAGGTAGAGGTATGCTCCAATTCCACTCTTTGACAAACTTGCTGGTGCGTTTGGAAAAAATTGTGCTACTAGCAAAGGTGGTGCATCCCCTCCTGATAACGTTGAAGGGATAGATAAAAAAGATGAAGATCAAGATAATGGCGAGGAGAATGAAATAGGAATGACTCGGTCATATTCTATTAATCATCAATCTAAAAGAAAGGCTCACAACATGGAATTCAATTTAGGAAAAGAAACAAAAGGGCAAGTATATTTGCTTAGAGTGTATCCGAGTTAGGAAAGAGTTTTAGATCTATAATTGAAAAAAGCTCAGAAAGAATGTGTGAAGCTACAAATCGTCTAGGATTTTGTAAAGATTTGGTTGATGATTCAAGAAACATTATGGATGAGTTGGAGAAAATGGAGCTAACAGAACAAGAGTGATTTACTGCTGCCGACAAAATATTATCTGTGCCACACCGTTTGCACATATTTATGGATTGTCGTGATGATACTCGTCTTGCATTTGTTAATTTTTGATAGGGTAATTTAAGTACTGTTTGATAAAAATATTTGACAATATATTGTTGCTTTATCGTTGTTTTGTTGCTTCGTTGATTCCTTACTACTTATGTGTATGATAATTTTAATTTGATACAATTTAAATTTTGGCAATATATTTCTTTATGTTTTTTTATATTTATTTTATTTTATGTTAATTATTTATTTTTATAAAAAAATGTATTTGTTTTATAATAATAATTTTTCATTTAATCTTATAATGTCAATATTAAGCGTGCACCAAACACATGATATGATTAAATAATGATATCCTCTTTCTTATCCCATGTGTACCAAATAGATGACAAAATATGTCCTTATCATGTCACTATCCTATCTTTATTCAACTTCTTATTTTATTTTATTTCTGTCCTATCATGTGCACCAAATATTCCATTGCTAGTAGCTACTAACGTTTAATGCAATGGACTTGCACCACAAAGTAGCATTTCCATGTAAATTTGTAGGTATACCTCTTAATTTGAGAGGAGATCCTCTCCCATTAAATTTACCTGCAGTCCAATCATAGCCATTCATTTTGCTTTTGGACAACACTGTAGCTCTTGTTGGATGGTGGATAACAACACTGGACACCCTCCAGTGCTATTTTTACGGGAGACAATCCCAACTCCTCTTAATTTGGTTGAATATCAATATTATGTTGGCAAAATTGATTTGAAAGTTAAATTTATTTTAAGATAAATTAATATAAAAGTATAATATGATAATTGACTTGTAACAAAAACAAATAAAATTATTATATTGATTATGTAATAAAGAAACACACATTCCATTCCTAGCAACTAGTAATGTGTCTAGTGCGATGGACTCTATACCCCAAACAAGAAAATTCCCATGTAAATTAAAATGACTTTCAATAAAAACAAATTTATGAGAAAGGTTTAGGTGCATGCATGGAGCATGTGTATTATTAATTTCAATACTGAAAAACATAAGCCTTAATAAACTATTTCTTTTAGTACTAATATTGCATTGTTTTAAATTGCAGGCCGCAATATATAATAGATATGAAACAACATTTCAACCACAATTTGGCGTGCATCGGCAACATTTAAATAGCGATTTTTTGCGCAATAATTCAATTGTTGCGACCGCAGTTTAAAACCATAGCATAATCATGAGGATGGTTGATCAGGAGCGGCGATGTTGCGGTTAGGTCTCTTCCTCTTCTTTTGGTAGCTAACTCCTCTAGCTGTAGATTGAAAATCACGAACTTCGCGCAAGTAAAACCTAACAGCACCATCACCAAAAGGGTTACCATTGCCTCCAACATTAATCTGCTGATCATAAGCGGCACGGAGACGACCGATGAGGGCATCGAGGCTACCCCACGCCTGGCGGAGAGGACAAGGACAAGGAGATGGAGGGTTTGGCATCCCATAGAAAGGACAAGGTGGATTGTGAACCTTGGTCTTGCCAAATTGATCAAGGTAGTGAAGGAAATCAAGAACATGTGAAGCATTGCACATGGATGGAGTAAGTGGTGGTTGATGGTTCCTTAGGTACTGACAGAATGTGTTCCAGTCTCTCCTCTTTTGGCACTCGTACCTGTTAATTTTGTTGCCACCACTTGAATCACTTTCATTGCTAGGGTTTCTTGGTTCAGCTGCCAATGCCATATTCCAATGAATGGGTGGATTGATTGGATTTGCTTATTAGCTTTGAGAGTTGTAAGATTAAGGTCCCTTGTTTAAGATTAAATAAAGGTGATTGTTAGATAAAAAAATATCTAAAAATTATCTTTAGAGATTATTTTATTTTATTTTAGTCAAACTTTAGAGAAATTTTCAATTTTATCAAATGTCCTAAAGAGACAGTCGACTAGACTTTTTTTTTTATATATAAAACGGAATTATATTTTGGACAATATATAAAAAAGAAGTTGATTTGCGATTTGTATATAATAATAGTAAAAGTAAAAGGTAAAAATCAATCTTTTAAGTTACTTTTTTTTTGTGTAAAAAATAAAAGTTACTTTTTTTTTACAATATTTTTTTTCAAAAGCGACCAAGTTAGTATTAAATTTCCATTAATTTCAAAAACTTAAACAAAGACACTAAAAATAATTTTTAGGGCACAGATTAATACAAAAATATACTATTGATATTATATAAAATATAGACAAATTATTATGGATTAAGGGCACAACTTATTGTCCATTTGTCTTTCATTCTTGTGTACTTTTTAAAAAAATAATTACTTACAATTATTATGGATTGTAAAAAAGTTATTTTGTGTTTGTTTAACGCGATAAAAATGACTTTTAAAATAAAATCAATTATCAAAAATGTTTTTCAAAAGAATCTACCCAAAATATTTTTCACTTTAAGCAGTTTTTATATTTTCTTTAGACTCTATTTTTTTTAAAAATAATTATAGCGACCGGATGAAATTTTTTAAATATGGTTTTTTTTTAATAAACAAATGTAATATTTTTTACTCAAAAAAAGTTGTAATAAACAATAAAAAAACAGATCTAAATAAATAAATGTTTAAATGGTAAAAGAAAATTACCTATTATACGTTCTTCAGTTGTGAATAACTAGGGTATTCCACTTTTCCTTGTTGTAGCTAAAACTAGAACAAGTAAGAACAACAGTGCATGGTTAATTAGTGAGGGTTGTACGTACTAGCAACTATATATAGTTAAAACTCAATTAAAATAAAAATAAACTAAATATAGTTAAAGAAAATGAAGAGAAGGGTATACCTTTGTTTGTTCTATCGATCGTAGGCAAATTTGTTGGGAGATGCAATGTAATTGCTTTCTGGAAATGGAATGAAACTAGATTGAAAATAATGTTTTGGTGTTTTGTAACTATACCACAAAAAAATGCAAACAAAGTGAGAGTTTCAATATTTGTGACTGTCTGCGAGTGATGTGAAGTGAAGTGAAGTGAAGTGAAGTGAAGTTGTATGTATCACTTTATTATCACATGATGAGAAGAAAAAAAAAGAGAATAGGGTAATTGTTAATGTATTGGTATGGCCCAAAACAAGACAAGGTTTGGCAGTGTGCAGGGCAGTGATGATGTGAGGTGAGATGACCATAGATGGACAGACATGTATATGTATATATACACTTATGTATCTATTTTTTTTCACTATTTTTTACATCAATTCTATTTTTCCTTATTTTTTATCTTATATAAGAGAAAATATTTAATTTTTTAACAAAATTTTTATATTATTTTAAATAAATATATTGTTTTGTTTGTATTTTTATTCATTCTTTTTGCATACCAAATCAATTTTTAATATATTGTAAAAAAAAAACAATTTTAAATTTGTGAAATTCAAACCTCATAAATCAATCTTTTGACCGTGGGACAATATCACATGGTCAATAGTCATGGTCATTTAATTATTGCTTAAAAAATGTTTTTATTTATTTTATTTTAATTAGGTATTATTTACCTTGTCAAAAAATAGTTATTATTTACGATAATTGTTACAAACGAAATTCAATTAATTACTAAAGAATAGTTTTTCATTTTGACGATTAGTCAAAAAAGTAGTTATTATTTACGATAATTGTTATAAATGAAATTCAAATAATTACTAAAGAATAGTTTTTCATTTTGACGATTAGTCAAAAAAAATAGTTATTGTTTACGATATTTGTTATAAACGAAATTCAATTAATTATTATAATAGTCAAAAATAGGCGACTTGCTTGTTGCTTGCACATTATTGTTGAAGGAATGCGGTCGATGTCACGTAACCCTAATCATACATGATATGGAACTATTAGGTGGGATCACATTATGAAATAAGCGAACCAATCGACATTTTTTTTAGTTATGTGTGGACTATTCTCAATGGTATTTACGACAAATATTATCAATGATTTTCAATCACTACAAGAAATATTATTTTTTGCAGCAAGATGTCATAATTTACTACATAAAAATGAAAATCAATTTGAAATTAAACATTTCGGCCTAGATTTAATAACTAAAATTAATTACAATATAAAACTGCGTATAATCCCTACAACAGAAATTCGGGTGCAAAACTCTCAAATAATGAAAGACCCTTTCGTAAAAACCACAGTGAATACTATTATACTAGTATCCAATGAGGGTCGATCTGCTGACCAAAAAAGAAGCAAAAATGGCTCTTCTAAAAAGTGTTTTTGGATGAAACATCATATCCTAAACTAAAACCAAGTTCATTGCATTGAATTGCATTACACCGTGGAATTGGATGAAAAGAGGTTCCTTCAGGTTAGGCACATATTTACCCCGCAGGCATAAGATAGTGGATAAGATTGAGACCCCGGTGGAGCCCTATCTACTGAGTTCAACATATCTGCTATTTAATTATCTAATAAAATTAATTACTATCAACTTATTTAATTTGTCTTTAACCTTCCAAATCTTTTATCCTTCTATATAGAGAAACTAGTGTCCGAGACCGGAAATAAAATAACTATAAAAATTAAATAAAAACATTCAATGTCAATTTATTGAAATTAGTATATATTTACGTTTTTTGACATATAAATTAACATAAGTTTAAAATAAATTAAAAATAAATACAAAGGTTAATAGTAATATTTAATATTTTAAAAAATAGACTGGTCCACCGATTGAATGGATAATCAGTTTGGACAATTTAAATAAATCAGAGGGAATAGATCGTAACTGTGTTAATTTTAAACAAAAATGTTGGAAAGTCACACCATAAACACTACGTAGTATCCCGTATAAATTACTAAAATAATATGTTTCGTATAAGAGTATAGTATGGTTTCATATAAATTACCAAAAAAAGACCACATATCAATTACAATAAAATATACATCCGCATTAATATATAAGTTATAATATAGACCGTATATAACTTATAAAAAAAAATAGACTCCACTATTAATATATGTATATAAATATATATCCCCATATAAATTAAAAAAAAATCTCACAAATATATATATATATATATAAGTACAAAAATAGGCCCACATAACTATAAATCACAAAGAATTATGTCACATATTAATTTATGAATATAAATGCAGACCTCATATAAATTACAAACAAAAAATAGACCCTTTATATTAACATTTTAATATTTGAGTATAAATATAGGTCCTTGTAGCTTATAAATAGACACTTATAGATGGAATAATGATTGTGTTATTATACATCATCCTATAGAAAATTATAAATCGAACAAATTTTGGTATGGCCCCTCCATTGGTATTGCTTCTCTTTTCCTTTGTATATTATCTTTTGGGTGAGTAGCAGTTAGCTCCCACCTTTTTGGCTTTAAAAAAAATTTGAACAAATTTTAATTAATTAGTTCAATATTATAACATGATTAAAAAAATATAGAATGATATTTAATGTACAATATCGAATACATGTGATGTAAAATATTAATGTGATGTAAAATATTAATGTAATGTGACTAAGTATTATCGATCATAATTATTATTAGCAAATTATAAAGGGTTAGGATATCTTTGAACTGGAAAAACTCATAGACAATCTCTATTTCATATATTTATTTGATGAGTGATTGTAGAATATATTTTTGATTAATTGCTATTTATTCCAATTTTTAATATTTTTTTTGTCAAACTTTTAATATTTTTTTATCTAGTAAAAAAAACTTTATAGGAAGTCAATAATCAATAAAATGCAAGAATCTCATAAAATTGGAATTAATTTAATGCTAACAATGTATGACAAAAATAATATCAACATTCTCATAAATTATGAATCATTTTGTTTTTATTCAATTAAATGCTCATAATGAAGAATAAAATTAAAAACGGAAGATTTTGTTGTTGTCAAGAAATAGAGGAATTACATAAAAAATATGGAGGAATTTATTGATTTTAAAAATATTAATTTTGATATTTTTTATTAAAATAAATATTTTCATTCATGAATTAATATAAAAGTAAAAATATATGAAATATTAATGTATCTTCATTTTTTTTTCTACAATATTTTATCTCTTTATTTTTTTCTAGGAACTAAAATGTTTGTATTATGATTTATATGAACACTTAATGCTTAATTAGTATTTCCAAAAACATAATCTCCAAAAAGAAAGATCAACTTGTTTCATACGATTAATTTGTTGGTTGATTCATCAAGTACACACATATAGGTCACTTTTTTTTTTCTTTCTCATATCTACATTTTGTATCCAGCATATTATTATGAATAAAATACTATTAGAAAAAGTTTTCCAAAAAAAAAAAACTACAATTGTTAAAATTGATTGAGTTTGATCTTGGTTCTACTTAATTTTTTGAGAAGTTGGTGCATTTCTTCTTCCCTCTAATCAATTGGATTCCCTGTTAAGAAAAAAAATGGGATTAGTGAATTAAAAACCATATAAATACCAAATTAAAATTTAGAAGAGAAAAATTTAATAGTGAAATAGCAACATAAGAAGTCACACAAAAAGAACTACATAAAAAATGTTGAACGAAGAAGAAGTACAGAAATAAAGAATAGTAATAATAGATTTAGAAAAATCAATGAATATTGAGAGAAAAAAAAAGAAGAGATAATATAGAATTAAAGTGATGGTTTCGTAAGTTGTATGACTTTCTTATATATAGTACTAAATAGATGAAACATATTTTGAATTTATATATGGAAACTTCAATAAGCCAAAAATTAATATACAATCTTCTCTAGGAAGTCAAGTATCTCATAAAAAAATTGAGGAATTTATTAATTTAAAAGTTAATTATTGATAAAATAATTTAAAATATTTTTGAAAATAGTAATAATTTATTTTTACTTATTTATTTCGTGCATTTTTACAATAAAAAATATTTTTTAAAAATACATAATTTTTATAAAATATATTAACTGGTTATACTTTTTTCTTTATTATTTCTATTTATTATATATATTAGTATATTTTAAAATAATATAAAATTCACTTAATTACAATAAACTAAGAAATTATAATAAATATTCAATCATGTCAATTTCTTTAATCATATTAATTATATATAAATTTTTCTTTAAAAATTATTTAAAAATTGTAACAATAATAATAATATGAAAGTTTATAATGTATTTGCCTTTAAAAATTATTTAAAATATAAATAGATATATATTACATATAATAGATATATATATAAAATATAAAATATAAAATAGAAGATATATTCCTTTCAAAAAAAAAAAAAGAAGATATATATTGCATTGTACTCTTATTTTTTCAATTATATGGAAATAATTAGCAATGGAATTTGGGAACAATATCAATTAGTGAATAAAATACATTTATTTTATATATATATATATATATAAAAGAAATACATTTACACTGATATAAAATAAATATGAAATACTTGACAAAAATACATTATAATAAAAAAAAGGAACACAATAATTAAAAAATCAGGGTGGGGATTGGCCTAATTATGGCATTGAAGGTCAAATCACTGTGAGAGCTTGGTTGCTGTGAGTGCGCCACGTGACAAGAGAGAAAAATGAAATCGTTCTCGCTTATTACATATAATAGATACTTATATAGGCACAAACCCAAATATGATTTGTTAGGCACACTCACAAGAAGCAAATAAAAATAAAGAAATAATAGTTAAAGTGATATGGATTGATGTGACAATTTTATTTTTCTTTTAATAATTTTGATTTATGTGTGTGCTCAAATCTTGTGCCCAAATGTTTGTGCCTAGGTAGGTGTTGCTCTTCTATATAATGTTACTCTTAAATATCAAGAAAAAGTCAATAGACTCATGCATTAACAGTAGTATAATACATTTGTCAAGAAAAAAAAAATAGTAGTATAAGCCATGTTTATGCACCGTGCATAAATACCCAAAATTGCTTAGTGCACCCCCCATATTTCTATTGCACCCCCCAGATTGCTTAACGCACCCCCTTGCTTATTAGGGGGTGCGCTAGAAATTTTGGGGGTGTGCTAGAAATCTAGGGGGTGTGCTAAGCAATTTTCATTATTTATGCACGGTGCATAAGGAAAAAGCTTATGCACCATAACCACTCCCGTATAATACCGAACTTAAATATCATTGATAAATATATTAAAAAAAAAAAACACGGAACAAATATTTATCACTGATATATAAAAATATTGGATAAATATTTGTCTTTGCTAATTAATTTATTACAAAAATCATACATCAAACATATATTTATCACATAAGTTAAATCTATTAAATTTATATTATTTTTATCAGCTTATGTTTTCATTAAAATGTCTATAGTTGGTTGCAAAAACAGAACGCAAAATAGTTAAATTTGTTAAAAAATATTATTTGAATATATTGTATTAACCATCTATTGATGTTGAATTTTGATGTCAATTACGCTTATGAAGGATGTAGAGAAAAAATTGGTTAAAAAAAGGTAAAATCTAGAAAAGGAAAGAAAAGATAAAGAAGAAAAACTAAGGACGAAAAAGTTCACAACATGTCTATATAATCATGTGAAAGACAACAAAGTTTATTAGTACTCATCATATAACACCTTTTTTTAGCAAGTTTGATATATTGACATAGAAACCGTGCAGAAAATGTTCAGCGTTATAGTTTTTTTTTCTTTTCTATTTTACCTTCATTTGAAAAAAAAGAAATGCTGAAAAAGAAAGAATTAATTTTATTAAAAATATGAAGTAGGAGTTATTGAAAGTTAGTACAATTAAGAAATTATAACTTTAAATTATTAAAACAATAATTAAATAGGAACAATTTTTTTATTTTTTTTCTAAAACGAGTGGAGGGAGTATGTACTTTAGATTATAGTTTCTGAAATAATTAATATAGTTGAAAATTTTAAATAAATCCTATAAAAAGGAATAAGAGAATTTTATATTTAAGAATAGAAGGAGTACAAAAATTAAGGTAGACCAGCTCAATTCAAATTCTAAATTATTGTATCATTTAGAGTTTAGACCATGCTCTAGATCTCTAATCTTAGATGTGAGAATTGAAGAATAAAATTTGGTTGATAACAAATTAGTAAAGAAAGAACAAGCACACTTTGCTGAATGATCACATATATGTTCATCATATTTATTCACACTACAGGATGAAAATTTGATTTATTTTTTTCTAGCAAGTTAACAAACATGAAATTATTCCACTAGTTGCCGTTTTCATTTGGTTCTCCGGTAACAGCACGCTGCGACATTCATTGAAATCATGAATCAAAAATTATATGCCAAGAAAAGGAGAAGAAATATATACAACAAACAAGGAAACTTGTAATGATCGATCACCTGAAAGCACGACAAAGCGTACTGCGCATCGCTATCTGATATTTGGTGGTGGAACACAACTCTCAATCTGTCACAAGTAAATGATATTGATATGATAAGATTCATATGAATAAATTACTTTAATTAAAAGTTTATTTAATACTAATTTCAGTTATTAGTAATAATGCAGAGTTTAACAGAAATTACTTTGATGAGCCCATCGGTATGACAAAGATACCATAGTCTTCTAAGTCCTTTGAAAGCTTTGCTGCTGTAGTTTTTGAACTCTCTTCAATTTCAATATATATCTGATATCAGAGATTAGACACAAAAATAATCAGAGCGCGCAATAATTAATGATGCAATTGTTGTACTAGTATGAATGAATGAATGAATGAATACTCTGAGAAATACTTACAATATTGGTTTCCACAGAAGAGGTGTTCACTCTCAGTCCTTTAATTTCATTCAATCCATCTAAAGAACAATTTTGAAAAAGAAACTTAAATGGTGTGTTTAAAATTGTACTTCTTCAAAGAAACTAGCTAGGATTGCTTGTGAATCAGTTAACATCTATGTAGCACTAGCACCGACACCTCGGATTGAAGGGTGTCTGGTGTATGACATGTGTCTGTGTATCAATGTCGTGTTTGGTGTCTATATATGTCTTTGTTTATGCTTCATAGATTACTATTGTAAGAAACATACCGGCCAAAAATCTAGCTTTCTTGTGATCACTTTCTAGCTTTTCAACATTTTCTTGTAATGCAACAAGTGCAGCTGCACAAAGGATTCCAACCTGTCTCATTCCACCGCCTAAAGTCTTTCTAAGCCTTCTAGCCTAAAATAGCATATGTTATATTAAGTTCTTTCAAATTGAATAGTATCACTTCTATTGTATTCACATTTGCCATAAAGATTTTGAAGTACCTTGGCTATAAAGCTATTGGAACCGACAATTACAGATCCAACTGGAGCACCCAAACCTTTAGATAGGCAAACCTAATTCATATATATGTTCAAAGTATAAGAAAAGCCTTTCAATGAATACTGTCCAATATAAGAAAAGGTAAAAGAAGAAACACACCGATACTGAATCAGCTGCTCGAACAAGCCTATCCACAGGAACACCGAGTGCCTGAAAAACCAAAATATTTCTGTCATATGTTGTTTATATATATGCAGTATAGCAGAAGGTACATGTGTTTAGACCAAGTGTATATCTCGAATGTATCTTAATTGTAATTAAGGATATTAACCATATCATAAGTAAGACAACAAAAAAAACTCACAACTGATGCATTAAATATACGAGCTCCATCTATATGAAGCTTCAATCCGTGCTTCTTAGCAACCTCTCCAACTCTTTCTGTATATTCAACCGAAAGGCATCTACCACCGGAGCTGCATTCAGGAAACAAAAGCATCAACCATTGAAGGAATTTTTAAGTTGAAATTATTAAACAGGCAAAATTTCTGCTCCAATAATCAAACATATATCTTAGTTATAGCCATTTTTATAAAGATAAATCATTTTATAATTTGCACCATAAAATAAGTCCTTCATTCATAGGCTGCAGAATATAAAAGCAACAATCAACAATGTTCTAGAAAATGTAAACAATGGAAGTACTTAGAATCTATGAAGCACAGACACTCCTCAGATTAGGCGTGTTCCACGTTGGTGTCAGACACCGACACGACACTTATAATTACATTGAATGGTGTCATTTTCCCAAATTATTATCGGCGTCGACGTGTCAGTGTCAATGTTGTATCCAGTGTACGTGCTTCATAGCTTAGAAGACTACTAGAGTGAAACAAAAAGAAAATTTTGAACAAAAGAATTAATGCTTACTTTCCATGAGAATTTTCCAAACAAATGAGCCTTGTGGTTGGATAATAAAGCTCCCCCTCTGGATCTCTGATTGCAGCCTCAATCAAATCGATGTCCATGGTGCCATCTTCATTATTTCTAACTGGTCTTGGATGTACACCTCCAATGGTTGCAATACCTCCATGCTCATAAATATGAATATGTGAATTGTCTCCAAGAATAACTTCACTTCCTCTGATATCACAATGAACAAGCACAGATATGAGGTTTCCCATAGTGCCTGATGGAACAAAAAGAGCATCTTCCTTGCCAGTTATTTTTGCCATTTCTTTTTCTAACTGAACACATGAAGGGTCGCGGCCAAGAACATCGTCGTCAACCTCAGCATTCGCTATAGCAACTCGCATTGTTTCGGTTGGTTTTGTGACTGTATCTGACCGAAGATCCACCGTCCTTGTTACCATTTTCTCTGCAACTAAATAGATGATTCCATAGCTTTATAAGTTCTATTTAGGTTTTATCTCTACGCATTTAGTGTGGATAATGCAGAAGAACAAATTTATAGGATAGACTCTAATCCATCTTAGATTTTAGGCCTAATAATTTCACAAAACTAATTATTAAAGTTTAATTAACATGCATAAATGTCACAAGGAAAAACACTAACATTCATATTCAAAAGCTGAATGAAAATCAATATCTTTCTTATAATTTTGTATCATAGTTCTTACCTTATGAAAATGAATCCTAATAATAAAATTATCTAACCTTATATTAAACCTTAAAACTAGTAATCTTAATAACTAATATAAATAATCTTAACCAACTTATTATAATTAGTGTTAACCAATTTGTAAACTACCTTCAACCATCTCAAACTAATTGTAATAGAATCAGTGGCAGAGAAAGCAATAGAGGGAACTAAGAAGTTTAAGAAGCAGTGATTACCTTAAACTCCAACAAAATTGCAACACAAATATGAATATGAATATGAGTAGGAATATGATGGAGATGAATAATTGTGTTTTCAGTCTATAGAGTTAAATAAATCAAGCAGACCAATTTGAACTGGATTGCATGGAACAAATTTGAGTCAATCTATTAATCATAATCTATGAAGAAGAAAACGCCAAGACACAACAACCAATAACACGGTTTCTGCTGTAATTGTTTTTTACTGCTATGATTGTTTATTTATATTTTATTTATAGTATAGGTTCGTAAGAAAATTTTAATATGGACCACTTTTTCGAGTGGTCTATGATGGATCGGTATTTAAAAAATATTTAAAATATTATAGATATTATATATTGTTGTTTGAAAGTATAATTTAATGGTTATTTTTATTTTTATGATTGAAGAGAACCATAATTTAGCCGTAAAGACGAAGAGAACCATAATTTTTTACTTTTAAGGAATATTATCGGCGGTCATTAGAATTTCTGATAATTTTAAGTATTGGTCCACCGTAGCATTAACCTAAACTTATATAGAGTACTCTCTCTATCTTAAATTATAAAGACAAATATCGCAAAGAATAATACAAGCTCATTTGTTCACACATTATATAATCAGAAGTTTATACAGAGTAGTTGTACTTTCATACTATTGCATGAATACCCCTTAACCTATCTCTATTCTCTACCAACCTTGAATGAGTCCTCCATAGATATTCCCAACTAACAAACAACCATGGCTGTGTCCTTATCCTTTTTATCGTTGTCCATTTCCTTTTAAAATATAGATAATAGTTATTCTACTCCTACAACTAAACAAAGACTAGTCCCTAGCAACTAGCAAGCATAGGGCAAAAAAGGAGTAAAAAAAAGAAAAAAAATTGGGTTATAGATCCAACCTCAAAGAGGTGGACAGCCTTAACCGAGGTGTGTAACAGGAAAGCCCGAAAGTTGTTCCCATCCCTGTCAGGGGAGATGCCAACTATCTCTCCTTTTCACGAACACAATTATAGGATTTCCACACTTGTATTATAAACAACGGAAATTGTAACAACCCGTTTTTCAAAGGCCAGAAAAGGCATTTATTTTTTTTTTTTGTACACATCAGAGTTACGCATAAAAGATTTTTAATGAGCCGGCATTCAAATATACAAAAGAACTCATTACCATAAGGTGCTTCGACAAGCAAAGTGTATTCCTGAATAATTACAATCCAAGTCTAAGTATTCAAATACTTACAACAAAACAAGTTAGAATCCTATGCCTAAACCCAAAAAGCACGGTGTACAACCCACACCGGCGCATAGTCTAACTAAGCTAAAGCTCCAACATCTCACTGGGGCCTGGAACAGCAACCGTCGTCACCACGACCTAACCCATCATCTGGGTGGGATGAGCCCGCAAATGAAAGAAAGGGTCACCACAAAATAAAAGTATGTATATATATAATCGGTGCGAAAGATTGTACACATAACAATAATTCCACAAACACAAGAGAAAGCTCTTAATCTCAAAAGTAATTCCCACCAACGGGTCTATATAAATAAATCACCAATCCTAATGCAGACTTCTACAATGGGTGTGACAACCGATCACTGGTCCGCCACATGCATGATTTTAATTCCGGAATTTAACCTCTCTATAGAAGGCGTAGGTCTCTGGTGGGATAACACCTCCTACTATTGGTGGGATAACACCAGGTAGAGTCGCACAGACAATACCAAAACAATCACGGTGGGATAACACCGGGTGAGTCGCACAGACAACACTAACTCAATAAAATCCAGTAGGATTTGGCGAAGTCGCACAGACAAACGCCCGGTACGTAGGCAAAGTCACACAGACATACACCTAGGCACACAACTATGAAATGCATGACATATATTCTCTTTGGCATATACGGGATAGTCACACAGACAGAATCCTCGCGTAGTCCTATCCGACGCACGTATTCATATATGCTCATGCAAACATTCACATAGCCTAAAGCCTATGTACAAAGCATCACAACATACATACATTTTCTCAATCATATGTAAATTGCACACGTATTTATAACCACGTTCTCATCAACGAGAATACATAAGTACAAACATGCCAAAGCACACAACAATTGCATACACAGCAAAACAAAGCATGTCGTAACCGTTTGAAAGACGGAAATAAAGTGGAGCCCTTACCTCGGCAAGCTTCCGTTTACTAAAACTCGTCCAAACAACACAACGCGCTTCCTAAAACAAGCAGCGTATTATCAATACATTGTTTCCCAACCAATCGTATTGAAACTAAACCAAAAACCCCAAAAACCTAAAGGTTCCTAAGGAAAAACCACTCTTTCGGATACCATACCAAAAACTACTGTATTGATCAACCCCCATGAGTTATTTGTACTATTTTTAGGACCCAAAACAATTGTCAAAAGTCTTAAATAATTTGAAATGCAAAATGGTCGTTTTCTTGCGTTACAAGTTACGTACTTTCCGAGTACCCGAAAAACTCGTTTCCAATCCCCGCCACTTCCATAATTTAATAAAAAGGGATTAGAAAGTTAAAAACCAAGTTTAGAAATCAGAATCCAAAATTTTAGGTCTCAGAGCTCGCCCTGGCGAGTTGGCAGCGAGTGAAGGCAGGTCTCACTCGCTGTGGAGCTCGCCCTGGCGTGTTCATGGCCTGTGACGCTCGCCCTGGCGAGTAAACACTCGCCCGGCGAGTTGCACCTGTCATGACAGCAAAAACAGCAACTCACACCACCTTTTCCCAACCAAGCCTAGTTTGATTCTATTAGTTCCCAACATCTTTTCAAGGCACAAAAGCAAACCATTTTCATAAGCAAGCAATACATCTCCGGAAGCATGTTGGTTGCTTTGAGTGCAAGTTATTTGATTTTCATTTCCAAAATCAAAACCAAACCCAAGCACAAGTTTTATTACGGGCCTTAACTGACCGGTAATCATTTTCAAACATGTTTTCAAAGAGAATAGCAACACCACACGTCACAAGAGTTTTAAACCACTTGGACCTCAAAAACACCACACAAAACACTTAGGAAATATTTTCATAAACCTCAAAATATTTTTCATCAGATTTTCTAAAACAAAACCATACAACACATTTCCCTTTTGTCCAAAGGTTCAAAGACAACGTTTCTTTTCAAAACCTTACAACCTAACCACATGTTATTGATCAATACATAACCAACCTAAAACCCTAACTTTTCTCATGAGATTTTCACAAACTCATGGAAAACAAAAATAACAAAACCTACACATGCTTCTCTAAACCCCATGAACAACATTCATGAAACAAAAACCATGTAAAGTAACATTTCCTAACAAACCCTCATGAGAACATAAACCCAAAAACTCCTAAACTCTATAAGTCTACCAACCTAGGAGATGAGAAGAGAGGGTTACCTTTAGAAAGTGATTCTCTACAAAATCCCTTTGATCCCACAAGCTTGAAATGGAGTGAAATGGTGAAGAATGGAAAATTTGGTGAAGTGTTAAGAAAGAAATGGAGTTCACGTGAAAGAGAGAAAGAAAAGAGAGAATATGTGATGTTTTTCTAAGTCCACAATGTCATGAACCTCCTTACTATTACAAAGCTCTTGATCACCTATCCACCCTTGGATCAAAGTCAAAAGTCCAAGCTTAAACCCTAGCCATTGGATCAATTTGCTTTATGATTACTCACAAGATTTACTCAAATCTTCCAAAACAAGACACGTACTCAGCTCTCGCGCGTCGCGACGAACGTAAATCCCAAAAACATAAAACCTACGGAAAGAACGTCCAACGTTAAACATTTCCAAAACTTATCGCCGAATCTTTTTCCGCGACTGTAATTTTCTTCCATACCTTAGAAAATTATTCTCAGAACATAACCTCACTCACGCAGATATATAAAACTCCCATCCGAAACCTCACTTAAAACAGACGCAGTAAGATTTTCCATCAGCGGGTAAAATCCTACTCGTTTTTCCAAAAACAAGAATAATCCAAAACTCGGAATCCACATCAACCTTCTTATACAAGAAACAGGATCACAAGACAAAAGTCTGTACAATTACAGTGCACGAGCACAAAACAAACTCGATTACAGCAAAATCCTATAATTACACGATGTTTCACAACACGAACACATCGAAACCCTAATATTCCTTAAACCAACTATACAATGAAATCTTGGGTCTTACAGAAATGTTTTAGTAACATTCGATGTGGGGCTTGTTCAATGTAGGAGTATTTCTCAACAAAACCATGACCAACTGCAGAGTATTGCTTATTAATGATTGAACTTTATTTGATGATCCCAATTATGGTAGTTGTATGGGAAGATCGTTGTGGATTCTCAAGAATGTGGCAAAGGCAGATGATCCATTTTACCCCTAATTGTTATATAACCATAAAATATGTAAATACTACTATCAATATGAAATTAATTTACAATGAAGATACATATCCCTTAAATCTTTATATTTATAAGAAACCTTGTAAGTTGTAACTCTCCTCTTGGACATTTTCTAAGTTGAATGTGTAAGTCTCAAGGTCAAAGATTTGATTTCAAGACCTTGGAATGTTTTCCTTTCTTCTATGCATTTGAATTAGCAAGATTACTTGAATGTGAATCATAATTAATTAGGGAGGTGCTTCGAACAGAATAGTCCAAATGAATATCATACACAACATTCAAATAGAACAACACTTACCAACCAAAAATTAGAACAAAACTTGAAATTAACACTATTCCTACTTTATAAAGAAATGTATTTCTCTTTTGACAAAATTTGAGTGAAACAACAAAATAACTGAAAACTAGGAACACAACACAGTATTATGATCAGCACTAGATTTACTGGTTTCGTCGCCTTCAAGAAAGGTCCACTATCTATAATAAGATCCCAAAATAAAGAGCATGACTGCCGATGATGCGGTGATTATCAACTCCTGAAAATACAATGAAAGTCGTCATATTATCAACCCCATACACTGACCAGTGGGACAATAGATAACTATGTCAAAATCATACTTATCCGGATTCAAGACACACTAGAATAATATACATTGGTAATGGATGTGGTGTATGATCCTATTTCTAAGAGTTACCAACTGTGGCTGTGCCATCAAACTAGTGAGATGTCATTGGCCTTTGATTTGTAAATATCAAAATACATCAATAGGTTTTCTAAGGCTTTGTTTGCGAGTTTGGAGGGGAGGGGAGGGAATGGTTTTGAAAAAAAGGAAGAAACAAGTGGAAGGAATAGAGAAGTTTGGTAGGGAAGGAGCTTGAAGGGTTATTTTTTCTTCATAACACAAAAACCCCCCAATTTGGGGGAACTCAAAAATTGTATTGGATGGGGGTTTGGAGGGGGTTTGGAGGGTTTATATGAATTCTTCAAATTTAATTAATGTTGTTATAATATTCTTAAATTCATAATATATTAATCATAAATATTTATTTGTCATTCTCTATAAAAAATACTTTCTCAAAAAATGTAAAAGATTTTTTTAATTTTCTCTCTATTTCCCTCCCTCCAAAGCCCTCCCCTCTCTTCCCCTCCAAACTCGCAAACAAAGCCTAAGGGTATTCACCAAATCATACTGATCCTTCAATTTCACATCTTCACCATCAAATTGATCTTTCAAATGACATTAAATCAGTTTTTGAAGAATAAAATTGATGTTACTATAATTATCATTACCAATTTGATTTCACTAATATATGGAAGACTGATAGTAATGTCGCATAAGAGGACCAATAAGTTTACTCTACAGGTTAACAAAATATATAACACGAATGGAATTTCATATCGCAAAGGACACATTAATAAAAGAATTGCAATATATAGAAAAGATTTAAAAATACTGCAGTTGGTGCCTGTGCTTTTAAAATCAATCTTATGACACATCTTGAATTCATATATGCATATTAAGAAACATTCGGTACAGTCTGTCAATCGCAGATTGCAAAAATGGCGATTTGCTCAAATTCCACTACGCTAAAATAGCCACTATTAGACAATAAACTAAATCATGTATCACGGAACAATGGCGGTTCATTAAAATTCTGCAATGCTATAGTCCCACTATAGCTGCTATTTAACAACAGTTAACGAGCTATCCTAGTGCAAAAGTATATCATACTTAAATGGCAACCAAAAGTAATACTCATGTAACAAGACACAGTTTTGAATTGTGAATAATGAACATAATTCTTCAACTCTTTACCGCATAGGAAAATGAGCAATAAAATGACATTTGAAGAATGCAAACAAAATTTTCAGCATTCCTAAGAAAAATAAACTGCAGGACATGCATTATCATATTACTCACAAGGTTTCTGAACAATTGATTTAGCCAGGAAGAGCTGAATTGATTTATACCTGACTGTTGTAAAGAAGAGATGGGATATAACCACTTGCAGACTCGATTATGTTCAAAGCGAAAGTGTAACCCTGCAAGAAATATGCTAGAAAGTATTAATCTTTATCTGGAATATTGAACAATTTTGAGGAGTAATAATATGTATGATAAGAAGAAAATAGAAATTTCAGGCGTATTTGACTACAATGAATATTGAGACACAAAGTAACTGAATAGCATACTGAAAATATATTTTCAACTAAAAATGCATAATATAAATTAGTTTGGGCATCATTAATCTGATGGTCTATATCTACAAAGTCCAATCTTTCCCAAAAGCAATAACGTGCAAAGTTTGTTCCTACACTTCTAGTGGAAGTCCAGCAAAAGCCTAAGTTTGTCTTCAAATATTAATTCCAATAAAGATTAAAAGGAAATTATGCAAATTCATTTTTTCACAATATCAAGATGAAAAAATGGAAGATGAAAAGTTGAACACACACACACGCACACAAACACACTGTGTGTGTGTGTGTGTATCGGCTTCCTTGTTAATTAACATTATAGATTAAAGAGGCCCATAAATTAGGCTATCAAAGGAGTGATCCTTGAATCACACAAAAATATCAGATGAATCATCATACCAAGGATGAAACAGCCACACATCCAAAAACCAAGGCCAGCGATCGGAGTAGTCTCTTTCCCATGCGCAGTCCTTCTCCAGGATCTTCACCATCTTCCTGTAGCCAACATTATCATGAACTATACAATTCTATTGATAATTGAAAAATAGAAGATTTTAAGATTTTATTGAATCTGCTGCATAGAATATGAAACTCACGTTAATTGTGGAGCTTTTAGGAGATTCAAAGGATTTTAACTTCTCAAAAAGCCTATAAACAAAAGCAAAGGCTAAAAACTGCAAAGGTTTATAATCAGCACTACGGGTAACCACGATCCAAGCTGTCTGCAGAAAACCGTAACAATTCTATCAATACTACATTATAAGACGTAAGACCAATATGTTTTCTGAGCATTAGTATATTTGAAAATAATTAAATAAAATCAACCACTCATTTACTACTCACAAAAGCAGCAGCTATTCCCAAGTTGATACGGGTATCATTTTCACTTGATTTAGCAAACCTGAAATTGCATTGAAGTCAAATAATGTCAAAAACTCCAAGTGGCTGATAATAGAATGACGCTGCTTAGTGATAACGGGAAAAATTTAACTTGAAGAAAATTTAGAACAGAATGAAATTGACACTGGAAATAAATCTCAGTTATACATACAGCAGGAAAAATGAGATTTTCCTTCCAAACTGTTAGTACATAGCATAATAAACTGTTCCCCTCTGCATAGTCCCACCCATAATAAAAGAGTAATTGGATCGCGTCGAGTATAAAAGACATCATAATTAACACAATTCAACCATAAAGTGGGTGGAACTTTAGAGCAGGGAAATAACATGGCAAAAATTCTCAAGCACATTGCAGCATAATAGAACAATATACAGCAACAGAACTACCATGTCATGAACCATGAAAAGCAATAACAAACCTTGGTCCCCAAGGTATAATTGGCTGCTTGTCGGCATACTTTATGTCCTTTGAAACCTGCATTCAGTTTATAAATTATATAAAATTTTGAGAAGCACACAACCAAAAGTTAGGGTGAAATATTGAGGGGAAATGGGAAGAGGGCACAATATAACATAGGTGAAATGGATGAAATAATTTGAGGCAAAAAACATGCTAGTGTAGGTAGATTGTGGGGGTATAACGATTCTATGACTGAGAATAACGATAAATCATAAATCTTGGAAGTTAATTCATTGTAATGAAAAATGTCAAGAATTCAAGATTATAAGGGATTAATTCATCCTAATCTCTCCATATGCATAATTTATAAGCTGCTTAAATTCATTTTGAGCTGGAAAAAAAGAATCAAAAGAGATGTTCTGTAAAAATTATAGCTGCTTCATGAAAGGAAGTCCAATGATTAATGAATGCGGAATACATGAAATGCATACAGAACTAAATTAACAAAGCAACTCCAATCTCCAAAACAATCTAAACAAGTATCTCTATACACTCATGTATTCGTGTTTTGTGTGCAATTTCAAATGCTTGTGAAAAGAACGGTTCTCTTATTTTACCTTAAATTCACCAAAAGTGACACCCTTTTTCCGATTACTCAATTGAGCCATCATAAGTTTGTCATATGCCTTTTCTAGCTGGATCATAGATTCACAATACACAATATCACATGTATTATTAGTACATTAAAATTGAAGCAAAAACATATAACAATATGAATTACTAACAACTTCCTAAAAAAATGAAATAATTAAAAGTATTATAAGACATTTTTGTAAAATCAATGCAAAAATAAAAATAGAGAAGAGTTAAGTTACTTTAGAAGCAGTTTCTTCATCACCCTTATTCTCAGCTTCCTTCTTTTTCTTTGTATATGTTGCTTTGATCGTGTCAAATTTCTCAATAGGGCTTACACCTAGAATCTATATAATAATAATAATAACACAATGTCATACATAAATAACAACTAATTATAAGATAATTAAGTAAATAGTAAATATAAAAAATTTGACCTGATAAGGATTTAAGTCACCGTTAGGATTAGAACTTCCAGCTGCAGATGCAGAAGCAGAGATGATTTGTCTGTTATTCCATGATGCTGTTCTGTTGGAAAACCTGCAAATTGAAACCGAATTTGAGTTATAGGTAAGAAAGTAGATTTTGTTAGTAGCAAAAGAAAGAAAGGGAGAAGGAAAAACCTGAGAGAGGTTGAAATTTGGGGACGGGAATTGTTGAATTTAGGGAAGTGAAGTATGTTTGAGATGGCCAAAGCCATTGAATTGGAGTGTGAGTGTGAGCGTGCGTGATTGTAGGGTTTAACTTGTAGTATTTATCTATCTACTATCTTCTGAATAGAGAAGAAGAAGAAGAAGAAGAAGAAGAAGAAGAAGAAAGACAAATTAAAACACATGTAAATTAATTAATTTAGATTTAATTTAAAATAAAAGTTTAGTAAAAGTGAGATAATTTTTTCATTTTTTTTTAAACCGATTTAATGGTTAAAAAAGACAAAATTACATGGCAGGTCTTTATTTTTATTTTTTTTTATATTTTGAACTTTTATTTTTTATTTTTTTGGGTACAAAGAGGCAAAAAAAAAGAAAAAAAATTAAAGGAAATTATCTAGTAAAACAAGTCCCGCAAGCATCTGCTAGCAGAGCAAGATTTAATCCTGCAGGTGGGATGACTATGGAGGAGTAAACATCAGTGTGAGTTGCCCCATGCTTAGCTAGGTAGTCAGCGCAGGCGTTGCCCTCTCGGAGAGTATGAAGGAGTAAGACCTGCCAATCTCTTTTCATAATGTCCTTGATATTGTTAAGGATGGCTGCATAGTGGTGTCAGTTGTCAACATGGTCGGTGATGAGTTTAATCGCCATCACGGAGTCAGAGTAGGACCAGAGGTCCTTGATGTTTAGATCCCAAGCTAAGAGGAGCCCTTTGTAAATTGCCATAAGCTCCGCATGAAGGATATTTGTATGGCCGAGGTTTCCAAAGAAGCCATGAACCCAACCTCCATCTGCTTTGCGAATCAACCCTCCGAAGCCAAAAATGCCAGGATTGCCGATACTACTTCCATCAACATTCAAAATCATACCTGTACCCCCAAGTGCATTCCATTTAACTTGTTTCGTAAAAGATGTCTCATGATCAATGGAATGACAATTTTTCAGTAAAAGGGCATAGTCCATTATCCGTAGCTTGAGTGTGAAGAAAGAAATCCAATCACTATCCAGACAAAGAGCGTTCCGAGCCCTCCAAATCCACCAAATACCCGCCATAAACAAAAACAAAGAAGAGCTGCGAAGGCCATGACGTAACCACGCATAAGTATCATCTCCTTGAAAGAAGTTAGTATTCGAGAACCCAATAGAATTCCAAATGGTTCGAGCGAAGCCGCAATCTCGCAAGCAATGGGGTGTAGTTTCAGCATGAGTATTACACCTAGGACAAAGGTTCCCCTGGATTATACCTCGATGCGATAACATTCCTCTTGTTGGAAGCGAATTGTGAAGCATAGTCCAGAGGAAGAATTTAAATTTCTCTGGCGCCGGTAAGTGCCACAACCAGGACCAAGAAACTTCGCTATTGGATCTTGCCGAGAAAGAATTGCGATTGAGCCAGTAATAACCATCTCGGGCCGTGTAGATCCCGTTAAGATTTCCTTTCCACGTATAACAGTCGGTCACAGAAGGATTCAAACTGATAGTAATAGCGGTCAACTTCCCCTTTATCTCATGAGAAAGATTCGTGTACAGCGTATCAAGTTGCCAATTACCATCTATATAGACATCTCTCACCCTCATCTCAAGGTCATGAATATCAACAAACAACACCTGGTTAGCAATAATACCATTTCCAGACCAATTAGTAAACCAGAAGGAGCTGTTACCATTCCCCAGGCGAAAGTGGAAGCCTTCTTTCAGGGCTGATAAGGCTTTTCTAATATTTTGGTCATTTATTTTTTATTTGTAACAATTTAATTCATATATACAAGCTTCTTCGATTTTTCTGGAGACAAATCTGTAATCACTGGACCGGGCACCCTGTTGTTGTTGTTGTTGTTGAATAATAACATCTTCGACGACAGAAACAACAGAGAATGATAAAACTTGGTCGTTTGACATAATTAGGCCTTAAGAATTAACAAAAGACCCAGAAACAATTCCTATATTAAAAATTGAAAATAAAAAAGACCCAAGTCTCTTATAAACAAAAAGGTTTAGTCTTTGTAGAAATGGCATAGAATTGTTGGCTATAACAATATAGCTGAATTGTGAATGATATATAGAGATATGAGTATGAATGATTGTAGAATAGCTTGAAGATGAAGAAGATGGAGAATGATGAGAGAGAAGAGAGGAAATGAAGAAAGAAAAAATGGCTTTGAAAAATAAAATTTTTGTGATAGTTTTGTTAATTTGTTTCCCTCGCTTTCCTTTTTTTTTGGGTACAAAGAGGCAAAAAAAAAAGAAAAAAAAATTAAAGGAAATTATCTAGTAAAACAAGTCCCACAAGCATCTGCTAGCAGAGCAAGATTTAATCCTGCAGGTGGGATGATAAGGCTTTTCTAATATTTTGGTCATTGATTATTTATTTTGTCTTTTTGTAATATTTTGGTCATTTATTTTTTATTTGTAACCATTTAATTTTTTAAAGAAGAAGATATGAAAGAATTGATTAAGATGATGAACATATTCATCAAAATTATGAGTTTTATTCAATTTTAATTAAAAGGTATCTCAAAAATTAAAATTCATCATTTTTTTACAAATAAAATATAAAGGACCAAAGTTTTACAGATAAATAACCAAAGTGTCACAAATAAAAGATAAAAAGTCAAATGTTACAAAAAAAATAATATAAAGGACCTGCAGTGTAATTTTACCGCTAAAAAATCACCTATTGAAGTGAATAAGTGAAAGATTCGATATTCGAATCTGGTCCTTCATATAAAATGCAATAAATAAATGGAGAATTGAGAATTCAAACTTCAGCTATTGCCACGGCATATGTACGTCCTTAACAACCGAATTTAGATCACAAATAATTTATGTACTATAGTTTGACCCAAAATAAAACTCAACTTCGCTTTGTCTCTTGTGCATAAATAAGTATTACACCATGCACAAGTTTATTTTTCGCCAATTAACCAATATGTCTCATAATATCTTATTTGATTTAATGATGACATTTTTTTATCTAATTGTAAAAATAAGTTTGACTACGATACTCATCTTATCTAATTAGAATGATTTTGGTCAATAGATATGAAGGGGGTGTACCTACAAGACACTTTGATGTTCAAGTTAGTATTTTGCGTGAAGTGAGATGTTTGAGAGTAAGAAATAAAATACTCTACCATTTGCATACAACGCGGTGTCAAAGCCAAACATGTGAGAGCAGATAGCGCAGCCTCGACGTTGATGATTGTCAGAATAACAGCTGGAAAGTTAAAATTGATAATAAATATCAATCATTTTGATATCGATCGTTAGTCGTTACAGTAGTGTCAGTTCATATAGCTATTGAGCAAAAATACTTGATCTTAAGCTAATGTTTATTTGAGTCGAGCTCGCCGCCTAGATAGACAGTGCTCAATGCCTAATTGAGTTCAGGCCCCAACCGCAAAAATACTTTTCCAAACGTATAAGTAAAACCATGGAAGTGAAGTAACTAGCTCCGGTTAAAAATGTAAAAGCAGTAAAATCGTCAATAGTGTTCGCGTGGCCTAATGGATAAGGCGCTCACCTCCGGAGCGGGAGTCTGTGGGTTCCCATCGTGAAGGTTGATACTCCTTGTAATGTGGACGAATTTTGTTTCCCCCCTGTAATTTTTTTTTATTCGCCCTTTGTAAAGTAAAATTTTTTTGGTTTCCCCCCTTTGGTGGAAAAAATTTGCACTTTTTAAATCGGTTGAACAGATCAACCGTTTTAAAAAACAACACTTTTTAAATCGGTTTGAACAAAATAACCGATTTAAAAAGTGTACTCAAGGGGCGAGTCCAAAAAATTCAACATTGCAAGGGGCGAGTCAAAAGAAAAAAAAATTACAGGGGGAAAAACAAAACTCGTCCACATTACAGGGGTATCAACCTATTTACCTTTTTTTTTTTAGTAATTTTTAACTAACTTTAATCTCTCAAATTTTGTCAAAAAAAAAACTCAAATTTTTATATTCTCTTATATCTTCTTTTATTTATTTAAAACTTTCAGATTCAAATTCTTCTAATGAAAAAAAAAACTCTCAAATTCTCATAAACTTTATTTATGTTTTGTTTCTTTCTTGTTTTTTTTTTAATGAATTTTTTGTTGTTTTGTTTCTCTTAGTGTCATTGTACCTACAAAAAGTTATTATTTGAGAATATAAGGGCATGTATGATTTTAGAAAACATTTTTAATTTTAACTCTTAATTACAAAATTGCCAATTATTTTCACTCAACATCCTATCTTCAAACACATGCAACAAAAGAGACTCATGAACTGAAAATTTTCAAGAAATATCATTTCATTATTTCCAACATAAATTTAAACTACACATGTTTCTTAAGAAAAACAATTTCAAGAATGATGGTGAATAAAATGACCAATAAAAATGTTTTGTAAGTGCAATAATAAAATATTACGAGAATATTTTTCAGAATAGAATAAGCGTGCCGCTAAACTCTTTGATACAAAAAATTATCGATCCGAGTAAAATAATTGAAATAGCCTACAATAAAATCCCTTTCTATTGACGGATTCAATTTTATTTTCACTCCAATCTCCGTGACCAAAATTGCAAAATTTATTTCACTCAATTTTTGTACACAAACCTGAAATCAAGAATCAACGTCCGAAAAGAGAAAGAAATACATAAGACAATCTCCTATCCTAAATTTCCATTCCCCCATGATGTCTGCCCTGATTTGATAAAAACATTATACCAAAATTCCATTTCTTCACTAATCTGACTTGAACCATGATTATCCATATTTTCTCCTAAAGTATCACAAGAGATTGCATTGCAAAATTCTGTGCCTACAACTGATGAATCCTTACTTGAGGCTACTAAACCATAATTAGAAATCACCATTTTTTCACCGACACTAGAAGAAGCATCACTTGCTTGTGCCTCTTGCAAAGTATATGAAAAAGAGGTAATATTGGCATCATGCACTTTATTCTTTTGGACCCTTTTCTTCAAATGAGTATGCCAAAAGTTCTTTACTTCATTATCCGTTCTTCCTGGTAATCTTGCTGCAATAGCTGACCATCTATGCATCAAGGAGTCACTAATAAATTAATTTTCATTTTCTATTAGAGGACCAAATTCAATAATCACATTTTATAAGAGACAATTTACTTTTCTAAATTCATTGAATAAATAATATATCTGGTTTATACCAAGAAGATAATAGAGTCTATATAAGTATGTGCTTACTTATTTCCAAGAATTTCATGTAGCTTTAAGATGGAATCTTCTTCTTCCTGGCTGAATTTTCCTCGTTTGATATCTGGTCTCAAGTAATTTATCCATCGAAGCCTACAACTCTTACCACACCTTAACAAACCTAAACAATCATATCATATCATACATTAGAGAAGTCATATATCTAATACAATATAAGAAAGTTGTTGTCCCTGGAAAAGAACAAAATGCCCATGCTCCAAATGCTGCCACTTGGCACAAATGAGGGTATTTGTTGTCCAAAATTTATGTAACTGAACTAAGAAATAAAGCAACCAAGCCATTTTGACAAGTAACCAAGCCATATAATTTGGTTGTGAGACAAAGTGTCCCTTTCAGATGAGCCACAGTTTCATTTTAACCGAGCCGATTAGAAAGTCTTTAAAGACACTTTGGTCAAAATTTGGACTATTACTAAAGTACAAAAATCTGCCTTAACCATGCACAAACTGACACATTTTCTAGGGAATCCTGATCCTTCCTGCATGCATATACACGGGAAACAATACATTTCATTTCACCCACTTTGCAGACTTCACTTTTTCATTCAAATTCAAATTTAAATTCACAATATTTCCCCCTCTTTGTAGTTTACAATTCATTATATACTCATATTTCAAACTTCTCTCTAACTTCTTTCTCTCTTTATCTTTAACAATTCTCTAATAACTTAAATTTGTTGTCTTTTGCAGAAAAAATTGGAAGATATTCATCTTTATTAAACAACAACAAGAACAAGAACAGGTATGAGAGATCAAACTCATTTTTCTTCTTCATTTATTTATCTTTCATATCATGTTTACTAACTCATTTTTGTCTTGAACTTCATCACAGCCAAGTTATAACAAAATCAAGTTATGAACTTTTATATTTATTTGTTATAAAGTTTACTCAATAATAATATCATCTCACATTTTATGTATCACTAATTTTTGTCATACTATTTTTTATAATAAAACTTACTATTTTGATTATTTTGATTTAAATTTATAGTAGAAAAATACATACATAGAAACAAATAAGTAAAAAAATTTGTTATAAGGTAAAAATACATACATAGAAACAAATAAGTAAAAAAAAAAAATTTGTTCACGTGGGATTTACAAAGCAAAAAAATAATAATTTGATTGTTGGTAAATAAAATGAAATAAAAGAATATTTTTTTATTTATTTATTGACATCTCTAAACTGTATTGTTGTTGTTGTTACATGTAGAATGAACTTAACTTAGAAGTACAATAGAAGAAGTAAATCTCACATGAAATGGATGCATAAAACATTTGACCGAAAAAGCCATATTTGCGGCGGCGATCGTTTCCGGTACGGTGGTTTCCGACCAACTTGCTTCGATTGCTTTTTTTCTTTGCAGGTTTTGTAGAGATACAAAAGAGTATTTATTTATATGTTAATAGTTTTTCAAAATATACTTATGGTGGTCCAGATCTAAACCACAGAAGTTGGTGGTTGTATAATTTAAAAATCTCTTTTATCTATATATAAATTTGATGGAAGATAGAAAATGAACAAATGATGAAGATGATGAAAGTCGGGACATGGAAGAACAGAGCAAAGAGTCATGGAGGCAAGGGTTTGAGCAAGGAGAATAGAGAATGGTTTCTGTCATTTTTTTTGGAGAGAGAGAAAATGAAAGATGATTTCATGTGGTTGTGGGTGGTTTACCTATTCCACCAACAAAGAAGCCTAAATTTTTGCTGTCTTTTTCCATGTGTGTGGGCCATCACTTTTGGACTTCAAACAACAATTAAATTCAGTTAATTTCTGTTTCTCCTTTTTTATAATAAAAAATTAAAAAACAAGTATCACTATTAAAATAGTGGGTTTAATAAAAAAGTGGATTTAGTAAAAAAAAAAAAACAAATGCATTTTTTTATCTTAAGACTTTAAAAATAACTACTATGGATCATTTACATGATAAGCTAATGGAACACCTTCACAAGTGGTTCACTTAGGACAAGTGATTAATAATGTATTAATACTGGAAATATTTAACTATAATATACTAAATAAATTATACAGTGACAAAATATGTTATCACATACGAAAAAAATAATAAGTAATAAAATTTTAAAAATAACTATCCTATAAGTAATAATGCACTAATACGGGAAATATTTAACCATAATGTACTAAATAAATTATACACCGGACAAAATTTACTATCACATACGGAAACAATTATAAGTGATACAATTTTAAAAATAACTATCATATAAATAATAATGCACTAATACGGGAAACATTTAACAATATTGTACTAAATAAATTATGCACTGCATAAAATATACTATCACATACGGAAAAAATACTAAAAAAATGTATAGGTTACATATAATTTTGACATCAAGTTGTAACTTTAAAAATTAGTAACTAAATCAAAAAAACGCGTAACGTTACGACCCGTCCGATAGGACGGGTTACCTACTAGTCTAAGAATAAAAAACATTTCTTATAACCAATTCATACAAATTAATTATGGAGAAAACAATTCATATATATCTAAGTTTGCATCTTGGCTTTGGCTAATTAAAACAACTCCTAACAAGACTTTATTTATTTTCCGATCAATTTTGGCAGGAGCCATTTCTCTTAAGAAGCGGAGAGTTAATAAGGCGACAAAAAAAAAAACTTAAGAATGTGAATTTGTGCTCACCAGCTTGTTTAGGAAGGGCACGCCAATTTTCATGGCCATATGCTTGAATATAAGAAATTAATATATGATCTTCTTCAGCACTCCATGGTCCTTTCCTCATTCCCATCCTTTCACAACAAGGAGTCTTTGCCATGGTCACCACTACACAATAATGAGTTTTTTCTATTTTTCTCTATACAAATTTTTGGTGTGTCTCTCTCAAGCTCTTTCAAGGTAGTTTCGGCTTCTTTATTACTATAGTAGTGAAAATATATATAGATCATGTGGTCCAATAAACAGTATGGTTTTCATATTAAAACAAATATATTTTGACATAGTGATACTATTTTCTTTGTTGGATTTTGAATTTTATTTGTTATTTAATTCATATACAATTTTTTTTGTTAACTCTCTGATTTTCGGAGGAAGGTACAGTAACTCAAAATTCGACTGTGACATAAATAAAGTTTGATTAATAATTGTTTCCATTAAGAATTGAACTTGAATTTTCCTAAATAATTTCGTCATTTGAAAAATTTATTAAACATTTTAACATAATATTTTAATTTATTTAATTCATAAACACGGTTAATAAAAGAAATACACCATCAAATTATGTCAATTGATTATCATAGTTATATCATTAATAACAATATTTTATCCTACTCATAACAATTTTTAAGATCATACATATGGTTATTTGTGATTCATCTATCGTAAAACTTTTTACATCAATTAATGTATCAAAATTAAATTTATTTATTTTTACTTATCCAAAGCACGCACGTTGAAATTATAGTGATGACACGATTGATAATATGTAGAAATGGGCCACTTAAGATACTGCTTCCATAATTTAAAATGTAATTATAATTACTTTTAAATGTTTTGTGACAAAAGTACCATTGCTTTGTGGACTTCAACTGACCTTCTAGGTTGCTTCTCTCCAAAACTTAAAGTAATGATCATAATAATATGAGTATAGAGAGTCAAAAGAAGTATGCGGCATGGACAAAAATTGACTAATTCATTCTTTCATGTCTCAAATCAATTACTACATGTTCTTGCCGCCTCATTCCATTGTGCTCGTGACATGCTAGAATTGTTCAATCTTTAATGATTTTCTTCTAACCCACGGAGCGCAGTACAATATATATATATATATAACATGTCTTTTTTGTTTGTCTAGTAATTAAAAATTCTACTTTAAAAGTGAACAAATCGAGTATCCGGAGTTTAAATCTCGACTCTTGCATAATATATGCAATGTTTTTACCAACCGAACTAATTTCACAGGAGCAAAGCTATCATGTTCTTTAATAATACATGTTAAATAATTTAATATAGAAATATCACTTTTAAAAGTTGTACATTCAATTTTTTTTAAGTCAAAATATTACATTTTTAGATATAAATTTTTCACTTTGAAATTATTTAAAATTCAACTTTAGAATAAGAACACATGTTAACAAATATTCTATATTTTTTTATGGTATCAACTATCAATTTCTAAGTAATGAAAAAATATATGTTGGGAATTTAAATCAATTTGAGTTACTTCAAAAATTTAGTCTCTTAAAAAATGATTTACCTTAGTAAAAAAAATTTGATTTACATAAGAGTGAAATTTTTAAGAAATGGATTTTAGAGGAAAGATAGAAAGAAACACCTAAAAATATTATTTTTGTTAATATTAGCTTTTTTTGGTAGACTTTTGTTAATATTAGTTAAAATCGTGTTTAATAAAGTTTATGATTTAATGAAGATCAAATTTCCATTTTCTCATTAATCAAATGTTCACAAGATTCATATTGTTCACACATGTGGTTAATGCAGTTCAATAATTGATGATTGATTAAAAGATTTATGCAATTCACAATTATGGTTAATGCAGTTCAATGAATGGTTAGTATTGGATAAATTGAGATGTGATAATTTATTAATCGTTAACTAGATTAAAAAAGTGATGATAAAAACAAGGGTCGTGCATGATGCACATGTGCATGGTAAAGTATTTAAATATAATTTTTTTGTATTTAAGAATATAAAAAATTAAATACACATGATTTAAATAAATATTTTTACATTTATCTCATTAACATGTATTCGTTTAAGGCGCATGTGTTAATATATGTCTTAATATAAAAAAAATTACATTTATTATTTTAACATGCATTATATTGGTTTGGGTTTGGGTTTTTGGAGTTTGCTCCTTTCAAGATCTCAGATTCGATTCTTTCTGATGTCAATTTCGATTGATTAGTCTATACAAAGCAGTAAAAAAAATTGACTTTAAACGAGACACCGCAAAAACACGGTAAAAATAATTCTCTCAAATTAGTCGGCCCTGAGCCGGATAACGAGTTAAAAAAAAAATGCATTATAGTATACTTTTACTTTTGTTCATGTTCTTCCTTTTCCTATCTTTTTGTCTTCTCTTTCTTCCCACATGCACTATCTTTTTCCCTCAATCTCATCAAATCTCAAGTACCCACGTTTTAGAGTGTGTCAGCATATCATAAACTACTAGTAGTACTAATGAAAGTGAGAGTGATGCCTACAATTCAATAGTACTCTCTTTTGTCTTTTATATAGGCAATGCAAGGGCGCAGCAAAATAGATACGATAATAATGTCACCGTATCTATTTGTGGCATTTGTGCTAATTGTAGTATTTGGTCAAACCATCATAACAAATGTTGACTTTTATTTATTTGCTTAAACATTATCTTTGCTTTTCTCTCGTCATCATACTATTCTTCAAAGGTTATATAATTGATTATTATTTGTAGTAAAAAATTATGCATATCCCAATTTCTAAAACATTGAACTTAGACCAAAACTTGCACAAACTCAAAATCTTTCACATTAATCAGGAATAAGTTTGCACTTGATTAAGGGCAATATACTATTGCGAGTACGGTAGATAATTCGATACTTAGACTACTGAACTGTGGATTAAGATTGCATGTAGCAAGCAAAACACACAGTTTCACACAGTTTTGTATCACGGTCTTTGAGTATCAGATCAGACGGATCATATTAACTCATTTACAAAATCATTTGAAATGATCTCAACCACACGATTGTGATTGGACGGTCCTTATCTGTCACAGCTTACAACTTCCTGCTGTAACAACCGGAAGTGTTCAAATTTTGGAACAATATGAAATGTTTGTTTTGACTAATAAAAATTGAAATGAAGCAAAAGGGAAATTTTCTAGAAGTAAAACTGAAGTACACAGCTTCATCATCAAATGTTAGTTATTAGTTTTTTGCTTCCAACTTTGAAAAAAACTAACTGCATTACCACACCAGAAAGATGAATTATTGATCCTGCCTTAATCTGCTTATCCACTATCTTCATCAGAATCACCATATTTTACCTCCATATGCTCGGGGAAAACCGATGGCACGCGCCTTAACAGCTTTTCTTGTTTCCATGGTTGTTCAAGTTCTTCTTTTTCATCTAGTAACGCAATTTTTGTACAGCACAAATAGTCAAGGAGGAACTATAGTATAGTCTAAATATATCCTTATTCTTCTTAAGTACTATAGTCATATAATACTAATAATTCATATAATCATTTCTATCTATATAATATAAGGATATTCTTTATTTCTTCCTCGGAGATTTGCGCGCTCGATTTGAATTTGCAAATAGGCTATGCGCTTCGCAATCCACTAGCAGGAACACATTCATAAAGCAAATAATATATCAGAAAATAAGATAGATTTACAAATAATGACAAACATCAATACAAAAATAATTACAGAATGGCTAAAGTATGCGCCTTTATGAAACCCGAGTATTCAGTTGCTAGAATCCGCAAAATCACATATAAGCCTAGATATAAATCAGAAAAGTTTGAACAATAGTGAAAATAAGATAGATATGAACAAGGAAAGAGTCAAGAATGAATACATGTTTTGTAATATCCTCATGAAGAGTGGTAGCCTTCTCTTGAAGATCGCCCTGTCATTGCCAATAGGGAAAACATAGTTCAAATTTTCAACTATACATGTAATTTAAGAAAAATGAAATTCACCGTGTCAGGAAATGATGTTCCACATGTCTCGTATAACTTACAACAGTTAATTTTGGTATCAAGCCGGTGTTCACTTTTTGTTGCAAATCCTCGCATTCTTGCTGTAAGTAAAACAATACAGTTAAGCCGATTTCTAAATTGTATTATAACTTAATAATCATATACAAGAAGTGTTTTTCGAATAAGATGTTCGTAGCTTATTCCATGAAAATAGTAGGTTCACCGCAAAACATTTACATTTACCTGAGTGAAGTCTTCATCGGAGAGCTCAGAAATGGGAATAGCTTTAGGCATGAAAGAAACTTCCAAGAGTATTCCATTAGACATTTCATCATGTTCAACACCTAAAAGTTAAACAAGAAAAATGATCAATTATTTACATAGAACTACATATTGAGAAATATAAAGTAGCTTAAAAAACCTAGCAAGATCAATATGCAATTTATTATACCTGTGACTCTCACAAGATGATATGAATTCCTTAGCTTATGATCATTCAAATCTACTCTTGCTCTGACAAAAGTTCCAACCACCTTACTCACAAAGCTTTCAGGTTGTTTCGATAAATCGAACACCAAACTTTGTTTTAAGTAGATAAGCTTGATATTATTGGCATTAATGGATGCAAAACATCCAGGTTTTATACATATATCTCCTTTTTTTAACAGAGGTTTTTCTATTAACCTTGATAATTTGCTTTCCATACATGTCTCATCATCAATATGCTTGTTTTCTGTAGAACAATTTTTGTTTTGATCATGATTTTCCTTTCCAAATGAATCATCTGATTTTTCCGTGATGTGAAACTCAAGTCGGGAATATATCTGATACTTTGACATGACTTTCTTTTCAAAGATAGGAAACAACTTGTCATCGGCGATGAATTTTTTCTTGTCTTTGGGATCATAAAGATTTTTTTCCTTAATGTATTCAAATATGAGAGATTTTACATCACATCGCATCATTGGTTTGGTTTGGTATCTTCCTATGGATGCAAGGAAGCTAGCGAGAGGTCTTGATGCCCATCCGTCGAATTCCATTGAACTGTACCGCTTCCGTTTTTTCGGCTTATGCATACTTGTATGAAGCTCAAAATCTTTACCCTTTCTTTTGTTGGGAAGTGCAGCCGTGACATTGTCTTTAGTTAGTCCTTCTCCGTATTCCTTGGATAGACATTCATATCTTTCTTTCTCATTCAAGCTTATTTTGTTCTGCAAAGAACATACAAAGTTTATTGGTTAACATAGAGATCACATCTCCTTAAATATAAGTTGAATACTATAAACATTATCCGAGTAAATACACTTACCTCATCCGAGTCATGGTTCGGCCTATCTATTTCAACGCAGTCTTCATCAGAATCATCATGCTTTACCTCCATAAGCTCGGGGAAAACCGATGACAAACACCTTAACAGTTGTTCGTCTTTCTGTTCAGGCTCTTTGCTTTCATCCAGTAATGCAATTTTTGTATAGGACAAATGGTCAAGGAAGCACTATAGTATAGTGATACGATATGATACTAATAATTCATAAAATCATTTCTATACGATACAAGAAGGATATTCTTTGTTTCGTTCTCTGAGATTTGCACGCTCAATTTGAATTTGCAAATAGATTAGGTTCTTCGAAATCCACTAGCAAGAACACATGCATAAAGCAAATAATATTAGAAAATAAGATAGATTTACAAATGCCAAAAGTAACAAAAGTCGAAACCAAAATAATTACAGATTACATATAAGAACAAGAATGTGTAATGCATGTAAGAAGCTATATATTAACAAGCATAGAGTCAAGAATGATCGATACATGTTTTGTTATATCCTCATGAAGACTTGTAGCCTTCTCTTCAAGATCCCCCTGCCAATGTCAGTAGCGTAAACAAAGTTATCAACATGCCAGGAATCGACAAATCGACGAATGTACAACTTGTATACAACTTACAACGGTTAATTTTGGGAGCAAACCAATGCTCACTTTTTGCCGCAAATCCTCGCATTCTTTCTGTAAGTAAAACAGCACAATTAATAGTATTCTTGGAGAATGAAAGAGTGAATAGAGTATATTATAACTTAAATATAATCATATAAGAAATGTTTTTCCAACTAGAAGTTCATATCTTATTTACATTTACCTCTGTGAAGTCTTCATCAGAAAGCTCAGAAATTGAAATAGCTTTTGGCATGAAAGAAACTTGCAAGAGTATACCATTAGACATTTCATCATGTTCAACACCTAAAAGTTAAAACAAGAGAAATGATCAATCAAGAGAAGTAAAATAACTAG
Source organism: Trifolium repens (assembly GCA_030408175.1). Classification (NCBI taxonomy): domain Eukaryota; kingdom Viridiplantae; phylum Streptophyta; class Magnoliopsida; order Fabales; family Fabaceae; genus Trifolium; species Trifolium repens. Next base: position 57,245,455 of record CP125849.1, on the reverse strand, counting down.
CAAGATCAATATGAAATTTATTATACCTATGACTCTCACAAGATGATATGAATTCCTTTGCTTATGATCATTGGAATCTACTCTTGCTCTGACAAAAGTTCCAACCACCTTACTCACAAAGCTTTCAGGCTGTTTCGATAAGTCTAACACCAAGGTTCGTTTTAGGTAGATAAGTGTTACATTTTTGGCATTAATGGATGCAAAACAACCATATTTTATCGATAAATCTCCTTTTTCCAATCGAGGTTTTTCTGTCTCATCATCGATATGCTTGTTGTCTGTAGAACAATTTTTGTTTTGGTCGTGATTTTCATTTCCAGCTGAATCATCGGATTTTTTTGTGATGTGAGACTCGAGTAGAGAATATATCTGAGACATTTTCACAACTTTCTTTTTAAAGATAGGAAACAACTTATCATCGGGGAAGAATTTCTTCTTGTCTTTGGGATGATAAAGATTATTCTCCTTAATGTATTCACATATGAGAGATTTTATACCCCATTGTATCATCGGTTCAGTTTCGTATCTCCCTATCGATGCAAGGAAGTTAGCGAGAGGTTTTGATGCCCATCCGTCAAATTCCATTGAACTGTACCGCTTCTGTTTGTTCCGCTTATGCATACTTGTATCATCTTCATTACTGTTAGTTCTATGATTTTTACAATCTCCAAGCAATCAATGCACAAACCTTGAACACCTTTAACTACAGTAAATTCAGCAGAAACACATTTTTTGCATACAGCATATGGACAGCCGAGGCAACGAAAGGTATTGCGGTTTTTGCAGCTAAAGCAAGAATGCCAAGCTGAAAATACAAAATGCATGCAAAATGTTGTGTTACTTTTGATTTGTATCAGACAATCAGTTAATTAACCTCATAAATAGCATTTTCATATATCAGATATCTATAATAAAATGTGAATATATAAATTAGTATCATAATGTTAAAAACTAAAAAGGAATATTACATGGAGCTAGAAGTAGTAAAACATTAAAATATTATGAATAAATCCAACTGGCTTACCACAAATCCATGATTTTACAGTATCAAAATATGAATCATCCTTTTGAACACAATCTGGATGATAAACTTTTCCACAGTTCCTGAAACAAATAAAAAATACATTGATACAATGATCAAGAAGAAAGAAAAAAGAAGAAGAGTTAGTGCTTACTTGTGATCACAGAAAACTAGTTGTCCACCTTCTTTGCATTCAAAACACCAGTTTTCTTCTTCATCATCATGATCATCTTGCATATTCTTGGCATTTTCTGTGTTTTTATGCATTGTAAAGTGTGCAGTAAAAAGAGAGAGTGTTGTTTCAGTCGCTCTAGATTCTGGTGTGTTCCAATTTGTAATGATGGTATTTATTTGTTGTGTGACCCCGAAGAATAATATCTTTATATTTTCAATAAATGAAAGAGAAAATTGTGAATAACAACCGTTGGAAAACTCAATTGGTGTAGTGATAGTAACACTACTTTTAACACTCTTTTTCATTTTAGATGAAATAGTTAAAAATTGTCAAAAATTAAACCATTTAAAAACCAAAAATCAAACTGTTAAATTAAACCAAATTTATAATTCACTAATCGAATTGAACCGACAGGTTTGATTCTATTCAATTGAATTATGCTAGGAACACTCTCTTTTCAACATTTACTTCATTATTAGAAGAAAATCACATAAATTATGTGGGTCCCAAATAAATTTCACTACTTTATGTGGATCCTTTTTCTAAAATAGTGGGACCCACATAACTCATGTGAATTACATCTAATAAGAAAGTGAATGTTGAAAAACGAGTGTTCCCAACACTACTCTTATTTTTAATATAGTCGAGTTTAATTTATATTTTATAAACTTCAATTTGATTTGGATTGTAGTGTATCATTAACGAATTGCACTTAAATTTTAAGTAGATTAACGTATATACGACACTTATTTGAATTATTTTTTAAAATTTTTTAATAATAGTGTTTAATATATTCTCCCGCATTCAATACTATTGTGCTTAATATGTTAATATAAATGTTAAATGACCCGATAGTGAAGAAATTCATTTCATACTACATAAACATGTGATTTTTATTTGTAATCAAACAACATTTTAAAATAAAGATATGGTATCTCATCCATCAATAATGTAATCAAGTTTGGTTTTTCATTAAGAAACAATAAGAGGGACGTTTGTTTATGTAAAAGGAACAAGGAATGGCACAGAATGAGCAATAAAAACGAATCAATTAATAGACATAGAAGAAAAATTAATTCACCTGAAGTCGGATATGAACCATGCTTGGATCGAAAGTAGACACAAAGACCCAAATAATGAAACAACCATCACCATTTCAAGTTAGTGAAATTCTCCCACCACACCCACTATTATTTTATTTTTTTACATTTTCACCCTTTTGGATTCTATAATTCGGACACGCTTTATTTCGATTGTAGAATCCAAACACACCTTGCATATATTTTGAACCCCTCCTCGTCACATGATATTTGAAGAAATCGCGGCATGTGTTGTTGAACCTAACAAAGAAATCATGTCATCTTATTAGAGTGTTACTAGCTTGGCTCATCCTTGATCTTGTTGGTGCTTAATTTCTAGTTTTGATTTATGTCATAAATGTAAGTCTTTAAATTTCATGTCGCTTGTATCAATTATGTCATTGTTCTTGTCTTTTGTTGTCTTATTGACCGATGATATGAATGTATGTTTATTTTTCAATTCATTGATCCCAAATACATTTGGATTATATAATTAACATTTGATTTTGGGTAAAAGTCAAAATAATTGTTGTATTTAGTCATTTCATACATTAAAAAAAGGTGATATTAATAAGAGAAAGAGAATGGAGATATTGCTAATTTACTCTTATAAACTATTGGTGTATTCTTATTACAATAAATATAAAGTGGAGAATAATAAGCAGCAACGAATCATAAGTCACTACTACAGTCCATGAATTGGAGCCTATGCATTAAGCAAATCCATGTTCTCAACTTTTTCATTTTTCACTTTGTATGGTACTTATTTTGATTTGAAAAAACCTTGAAAATTCTCTGAGATGTTACATTAGTTTCAGGATATGTAATTTTTTTAAACTAGAGATCAACAGCATTCTCAACACATTGTTTCATGTTTTTTGTTACGGAAAAATAAGGGTGTGCATGTCATGTGTTTTTGGGTGCAGAGGGAACAAATGAAATCATGCAATGCAGCAACTCTGCATCAAAAAAATGCACTGCAACAACTCTTGTATATAAGGCTCAAGCAAAGAACCTGCGATCACCTTTGTTCTGTACATTTACATTGTGCCTGTAAAATTGAGTTAGGGGTTTATCACTATCATATCGAAGTTTCAAATTGGATTATTTGATACTCAATGAGCCATATTGCATCTGTTCAACTCTTGTTACACACACATATGTGGTACTGCCAACATAAAGCACAGGCATAAAACACAATGTGTCAATGTTGGAATAAAAGTCACCAACTGTGAAGAAACTCATGACATGAAGAAATTGTTAAGCAACCATGCCCCTGAAACGAAACGACGGTGTCATTCTCATGTAATGAAATTGCTATTGGCTTAGTATAGCAGATCATTTTAGTAAATCACTAATATTCCCCCAAAAGAACACTTTATAGTTGATCACTGATATCCAAAAGAAGTGCATCCCTAAAACATGTTTTCTTCACATCTTTATAGATTGGTCAATGTGTTGACATCTTCAGGAAGATATGACTACGGTTAATTTGGGGGGTTTAAGGATCCGATTTTCTTTTAATCATTTGTCTAATTGTCTCTCCACCATTAGATTAATTCAATGATTGAGATTATTGCAGTAGAGAGTGCAGAAGGGAACACTGAAGCAAGGATTTGCATCCTCTCCTGCCGCCTCTCTATCTTTCTCATTATTTCTCTTTTCTCTCTACCCATACCCTCATTACTGGTGCTATAAGGGCTGCACAACAACAAAGGATCTGAATTCCTTTCTTATACAATGTACTTTCTTTTACAATGTATAAGAAAGGAATTAACCCCATCATGATAATATTGGATTAATCATTTTATAGTCACTCGCCTCAAAATGCACCCAAGAATCTAATAATATGACTCAATAAGCCAAAACAAGTCTCATTTGAGCAGCAATTTCATTCTTTGATTGTTACTATTCAACAAAACAAATAAACTGGTTCAAACGTGTTTAATCACCATGATACTCTAACATAATCTATAATCCATATTGCAATTCTACGCATCTCTTTTTCTTAGGGCATAATGAGGCTTAGGTGTAAAGTTTTAATAGCTTTGACAGTTTAACTTTGAGCTTATCTGGATTGGCCTATTTGACCTTAATGGCATAAGCACTTGTGAGACTGATTAAGACAACTTATAAAAACAACTTTCAACGTGTTCATAAATTGTTTTCAGCTTATTTTCATATGCTCTCCAAGATAACTTATGAAAACACCTTATAGGTTATAGTAGATTATACGAAAACAATTTAACTTTATTCTACCCTTTGTTACAAAATAGCTTATACACACGGGCTTATCAGTTATCATGATAAACACTTATACTATAAGCTGCAAACTAAGTTGTTTACTATGTGGAAGCTATTGCTTATAGCACTGCACTGAAACAATTTTCTCAAAATTGAAAGCATAAAAAAGGCTACATCAAAAAGAAAGGTGAGAAATGTTACAATATGGAATGGAAGTTCAAAACTTGGATGATGATTCTTCAATCTCAAACTCACTTATTTTCTCTTCCCTCCTTCTCTTCAATTCAGCTTCATAATTTCTTAGCCTTTCATTCATTTTCTCCTGCAATCATCACACAAAACAAACAAACCCACATTTAAAACACTAAAAAGATAAAATCTTTGAAGAGAAAACACAAAAGGGTTTCAAATTATGCAACTGAATCTCGACACGGTGCATAACATAGAATCATCAATTAAGAACAGAGAGGAGACACTAATGCTAACCTTGTAACTAATCTCGACACGGTGCATAACATAGAATCCTAGGATGCCTCCGATGATTGTTCCAGACATGATTCGAATGTAACCCCATCTCTGAGAAGGCGCCTTCATCGATTCAATCCTCCCACTATAATGGGTTTTTGGTTTTCGCAGAGAGAATAATCAAAGGGTTTTTTTTTTTTTTTTTGAAACTAAGTACCATTTCTTATTTGCCGGAGTAGCATTTCTCAATGTTAGAGACAATAAACAGTAATGGGCTAAAGCCCAATCTTCTAAAAAAGGATTAAGGTCCAATTTTTTTTATTGGTACAATTAAGTATTAAATTTTGCTTTTTAGGCCCCCATAGTTTACTCTCAGGCCCCCTTCGTGACCAAAATACCCTTATGTAGGGTTTCGTATCCTAGAATACGAAATAATGTTTAACAAGCAAATATGTGGTAAGCATGTCCTTCAGAAGGCGTTCACAATCTTCTTAGAAATAACGCAATGGAAACCCTCTTTCTTCGTGAACAATTTTCTTTCTTAGTTTGTTTTTTCTTTTCTTTTAGCTTTCAAAAAAATTGTGAAAAATTGTATTCCAAAAAATACAACATCAATATTTCAACACCATAGTGCTAATGTGCTATTACCTTTTGTTTTAGGCGTATAAAATCATGTTAAAGCGGCTTTTGTTAATTGAATACCTGCTGATTTTATATAAGTTATTTGCAATAACACGGTATATGAAGTTCATGATGTTTTATAGGTTGTGCATTTCAATTCCAAAACTCAATTTCAAAATGATCCGGTTTGAAATCTTTTGTAGGGGTGAAATCAATTGGTAGAAGTAGAAGGGATAAAATTAAAAAGAAAAAAATAAATTGACTTGTAGGGGTGAAGGTACAAATGTAAGGGTGGGAGGTAAATTTTTCACAAATCCGGCTATTGTGATACAAAACATAAACAAAATTCATTCCAAATCCAGCCACCGTAACAACTTTCAAAATTGAAAATACACCAAGCGACACGAGGGAGAGGCATTCACTATGAGTTTTGCACCAGAGTTTTTGAGCGAATTAGTAGTTGCAGTTGAAAATTTGTGTACAAGAGGTTTTCATGTTTGCATTAAAGAAGGGTTTTGCACAACACAATGAAAAAAAAAACACAAAATTTAGAGGAGAGAGGGTTTCTGGGTTCGAAACAAAGAGCAACACTAGTGAGATGCAACAATTAGTGCACAAAATTTGAATTCTACAAATGGTGCAATAAAAAAAAACGCAAAAGTCTTGGCAAAAAACAATAAGTCAAAATTAATTTATATAATATTATATGAGCACAAGTTTTTCCAGTCCTATCACTTCTTGGAGCTTCTCACTCATCCTTTTACGCCCACTTTGAAACCACACAGGATCATGGTTCCAATCTGATAGTTCATCTTCTCTCCAGTATGGACTTGCAACTATTTGCTCAAGCTTGTGAGCATATTTTAGAATATTCATAACCAACTCAATTTCAAACCAATTGCCAACGCAACCTCCCAATTCAATAACTTTTATCTTGTCATGAGAGAACATTTCAACATCCCTAATATCTTTCTGATTTGTGATGAATTTTGAATTGGTGTACTGTCAAAATAAAAATCACACGATTAGTATTAAAAGCTAGCAAACATGCAAATCAAAATATCTTACAAAATTATCTAAACTAATGAAAGACATAAGTAAAGCATATGTATTGAACATGTTCACTCACTGTGATCGGAGAAGCTTGAAGGATGTTTAAAATCCACAAAGGATCATACTCCTCGTTATTTAAGATGTACTGATTGTCAATGATGAGGTTCAACTGCTTAAGATGTTTGAGCGGTTGAGTTATTTTTAGAGAAGTTGTGACCTGAACAATAGCATGTAGGATTGAAACTACAATTCAAGAGTCAAAGAAATGTAAATAAATAGAAAAGAAATAACTCACACTTCCAACACTTGATGACTAACCTTAAAATATGTGCCCATTTGCAGAATCTCAAGTTCAGGAAACGTTGCACAGAGAGCAAGAAATGCATCAAGTTCTTTCAATGAAATGGAAAAAAAAATGTTCTTCAATAGTGGAGTATTAAGGTCCAACGTATCCAAATCAAGCCCATGGTACTCCAGTGAAGTGAGTTTAGGGCAATCCACTATATCCAAGTTTAGATCCCCCAGATAGTTATCGCCGAATAAGTAACAGCACATTGCAACCTTGAGATAACATAAGGATGAACTTACTATCTTCGGCATTGATGATTTGAACACACAAAAAACTAAGGAAAGCTCTTCAAGGTGTCGACAATTAGATAATAGACTTTCAATGAACAATTCATCCAATTTTGTGTCTCTAAGTGAAAGAGATCTCAAATTTTTGAACGGAGTAAAGTCACGGATGGTGGGATGGCAAACGAGACAGTATTCAAGACGTAGATGCTTTATAGTTGAAGCATTAGTCTCGGAAAATAAGGCAGAGTCAAATTTATAATGTTTGTTTTGAGTTGTGCGGTGCTGATAAGGCCTCCCAAGAAAGAGTAGATTGATTCTTTCAACTCCCCTTACAATTGCAAAACTTATCCATTGATCAATAGTGTTGCTCTGTTCAGATTCTAAGTAGAAGTTTATCAATAAAGAATCGATGGCTGTGCCGTGAAAATTCTTGAGAAATTGATCCACCCGTTTTACAAACTCATTCTGAGTCAAATCCAAATTGACACATCTATCGGTTCTAGAGTATCTAGTGACATCAACGAGATACCCTTTTTGTAGTAGTTCGATCTCGGTTCCAAGCACATTGTGTATATCAAAGTATAAATCTTTCCTTAGACCCCAAAGCTTACACCACCTTTTAGACAATACACTTGTTTTCAACAAATCTTTAATGGATAACATTGTCAGGATAGAAGACAAGATGTCGTCAGGTAATTCACTAATAAGATCATCCATTCTATATCGAGCAAGTTCAAAAATAGTCAGTCACAATGTATCTCGAAAAGAAAATAATAAAAACAGAAATTTTCATAAATCTGTATTGCTTAATTATGATTATGTTAGTATCTTCTATTGCATTACAAAGATAGCTGTTACATAAGTTTTTTCTTCACTTGAATCTATATCAAACTACTCGTAGGAAATTAAAAATTCAAGAAATTAAACAAAACATTGAGCAATAATAAATAATAAGAAAATTGAAAATACAAAAAATAAGACCAACATAATACTGACAAATATTTTAAAAAATAAGGTAGTATCGTACTATTTAGTATGCAAATATTTTATTTAGTTCATTATCAATAACATTTTTATTTTTTATTATTATTTTTCCCTATTCTTTTCACCTAAATACCACAAATTTAACATGATATCAAAGCCTCTCGATCCATTCCATTGGACTACCCGTTATTTGGGCCACCCATTATTGTTCAGTCCACGTTCCAGCTTGTTCAGTTCTAGACGTGGGAGGTGTGTTAAAAAGTCTCACATCGGATACGAGATGGTTTAGACAAATGTTTATAAGCAAGTGGTAGTCCTCACCTTACAAGCCGGTTTTATGAGGATGAGTAAGACACATACTTGTTTCTAAGGCAAATGCTAACAAGTGCCCAGGGGGCACTCTTTAAGATCTTAAATAGTAAAAAAAAAATATAGAATTGTTACGGGAATGCGTACAATCAACGCATTGGAAATTGTATTGTTTAATTTTTTGAATAAATTTTTTTTATAAATGGAATGCTTAAAGAGTGCCTCTAGGACACTCGTTAGCAAGACCCTATTTCTAATAATTTCTAACAAAAAGAAAAAACGCAAGAGTGACAGTAATATCTTGCAACACAAAACCCATTTGGTTTGGCTAGTGATGTTAACTTCGATCCTAGGAGTTTACTCATTTCAATGTCTCGGGTTTGATTTTCCCTATTGTTAATTTAAGTGGGATAGTCCATACAGAGTTAAAAACTCTGGCTTTAAACGGACACCCCGCAAGTGGACGGTGTGATTGATCCCTTCAGATTAGTCGGTCATTGTGCCGGATACCGAATTTTAAAAAAATAAAATAATCTTGTAACACAACTGCTTGTATGGCGGTGAAGGCGGATCTGGATCCACTTTTGTTATTAAATGATGCAGTTTTACACGATAATCGATTACAATTGTTGATCGAAGATTAAACAGTTCAAATTTAAAATACAGTTTTTTAAAATAAAATTATCTCAACCGCCGATCAGAGACCAGACGATCCATATTAGTTATGGTTGCAGCAGAGTCCGTAACTATAGGAAATTTGGTCCGTGAAACTATGTGGTATATTTTAGTTTGTGTATTCCAAGTATGAGAAGCGAAGATAAAATAATTGTGGAATGAGCATTGCTATTTAGTAAGAATTATTTTAGAGAAGAAATGCAAGAATAACACATGGTATTATCTTATAGCAAAACAAATGATTCATAACATAACACAATCAAAGAAAACTATACTATAATATCCTTATCATGTAAGCACTAATGGCAATAAAGAAACAACTAGTTTAAAAGAAAATTGAATAGATGAATAAGAAATTTAACAAGTGAATTACCTCAGTGTTGCTGCATATATACTGTAATATGTATCATATACTGTAATATGTATAAATAATCAGTAGTGCATAGCTAGCTACTTCCTCTGTCACAATACCATAAGATAATACCATACCATGTGTTATCTTAAGGAAAAAAGTACAAACTAAAACAAAATTTAAATTGTTTGCCATCAAATATATATGCAACGAGATTAATTAAGCACAAAACTATGATGATAGTCAAATGCATATTATTGCAAATTTGCAATCATCATAAGTAGTAAGGTTATGAGCATTTGTGATAATATTTTACTAACAGGGCTATAAATAAAACGCAAAAGTCTTGAAAAAAAAAAAAAAACTCAAAATTAATTATATAATAGTATTATACGAGCACAAGTTTTTCCCGTCCTATTGCTTCTTGGAGCTTCTCACTCATCCTTTTACGCCCACTTTGAAACCACTCAGGGTCATGGTTCGAATCTGATGGCTCGCCTTCTCTCCAATATGGACTCACAATTATTTGCTCAAGCTTGTGAGCATATTTTAGAACATTTATAACAAACTCAATTTCAAACCAATTGCCAACGCAACCTCCCAATTCAATAACTTTTATCTCGTCATGAGAGAACATTTCAACATCCCTAATATCTTTCTGATTCGTGACGAAATATGAATTGGTATACTGTCAAAATTAAAATCACAACAGGATTGGTATTAAAAGCTAGTAAGCATATAAATCAAAATATCTTGCAAAATTATCTAAACTAATACAGTAATAATAATTTTATTTTAGGAAGTAGTGTATAGAAATCATAACAATAACCATAACAAATAAAAAGAAAAACTAAAGCATGTATTAAACATGTTCACTCACCATGATCTTAAGTTTCTGTAAAAGAGGAGAAGCTCGAAGGATGTTTAAAATCCACAAAGGATCATACTCATTATCTAAGATGAATGGATTGTATATCATGAGGTTCAACTGCTTAAGATGTTTGAGTGGTTGAGTTATTTTTAAAGAAGTTGTGACCTGAACAATAACATATAGGATTCAAACTATAATTCAAAAGTCAAAGAAATGTAAAAAGAAAAAAACTAAAACTCACTCATCCAACACTTTATGACTAACCTTCAAAATTATGTCCAGATGCATAATCTCAAGTTCAGGAAATGTTGTGCAGAGAGTAACAAATGCATTAAGTTCTTGCAATGAAATGGAGAAGTTAATGTTCTTCAACACTGGAGTATTAAGGTTCAAGGTGTCCAGCTGATAGTTTTCTTTGGATAATAAATAGCACGATAAAATCTCGAGATGACATAAGGATGAACTTACTATCTTCGGCATTGATGATTTGAACACACAAAAAACTAAGCAAAGCTCTTCAAGGTGTCGGCAATTAGATAATAGACTTTCAATGAACATTTCATCCAATTTTGTGCGTCTAAGTGAAAGAGATCTCAAATTTTTGAATGGAGTAAAGTCAAGGTTGGTGGGATGGCAAACAAGACAATATTCAAGACGAAGATGCTTTAGAGTTGAAGCATTAGTCTCGCAAAATAAGGCAGGGTCAAATTTGTAATGTTTGTTTTCAGTTGTGCGATGCACATAAGGCCTCCCTAAAAAGAGTAGATTGATTCTTTCAACTCCCCTTACAATTGCAAAACGTATCCATTGATCAATAGTGTTGCTCTGTTCAGATTCTAAGTAGAAGTTTATCAATAAAGAATCGATAGTTGTGCCGTGAAAATTCTTGAGAAATTGATCTACTCGTTTTACAAACTCTTTTAGACTCAAATCCAAATTGACACATCTATCGGTTCCGGTTCTAGAGTATCTAGTGACATCAACGAGATACCTTTTTTCTAGTAGTTCGATCTCGGTTCCAAGCACATTGTGTATATCGAAGTATAAATCTTTCCTTAGACCCCAAAGCTTGCACCACCTTTTAGACAATACACTTGTTTTCAACAAATCTTTGATGGATAACATTGTGAGGATAGAAGACAAGATGTCATCAGGTAATTCACTAATGCGATCATCCATTTTATCTTAAGTAAGTAGTTCAAAATATAGTCACAGTGTATCTGGAAGAAAAAATAAATAAATAAATATTAATTTTCCTAAATCTGTATGCTGCTGCTTAATTATCATCATCATGTTAGTATAGTATCTTCTATTGCATTACAAAGATAGTTGTTACATAATTCATAATTGTAAATAGTGTTTTTTGTTCTTTCTTCACTTGGATCTATTTCAAACTACTCGTAGGAAATTAAATTTCAAGAAGTTAAACAAAACATTGAGAAATATTAAAATTATGTGAGCAATAATAAATAATAAGAAAATTAAAATAAGAGATCGAGATGAGAATTGACTCACAGAAGATGAAGAAGAAGCAACTATGCAGAAAGGTATGAATTGGAGGAAGAGGAATTGCAGCGAGCGGCAGTACAATCCTAATTCCTAATTCATAACCTAACCACCATATATTGAATTGTATGCACACTGTGCTGTGGATCTATCTATCTATTTCCTTTATAAACTGTTAAGGCTTTGTTTGCGAGTTTGGAGGGAAGGGCTTTGGAGGGAGGGAAATAGAGAGAAAATTAGAGAAATCTTTTACATTTTTTGAAAAAGTATTTTTTATAGAGAATGACAAATAAATACTTATGATTGATATATTATGAATTTAAGAATATTATAACAACATTAATTAAATTTGAAGAATTCATATAAACCCTCCAAACCCCTCCAAACCACCATCCAATACAATTTTTGAGTTCCCCCAAATTGGAGGGTTTTTGTGTTATGAAGAAAAAATAACCCTCCAAACTCCTTCCCTCCCAAACTTCTCTACTCCTTCCACTTGTTTCTTCCTTTTTAGCCTTTCCTTCCCTTCTCTTCCCCTCCAAACTCGCAAACAAAGCCTAAGAGAATCTAATGTAGTAAATTATTTTGTGCACGCGTGTCATATATCTATCTTTTTTTATTTTTTATTTTATAATAATATTACTTGTATATTTCTTTCAAAACAAAAATCAAATCAAATCAAATCTCCATTATCAAAAAATCAAAAAATAAAAATTAAATCAAATCAAATCTTCTTATCTTGTGATGACTACGTTACTTATCGCGGGATTTTTCTTTTTAATATGCATTGATTCTCTTATCAAAAAATAGAATTTAATTACAAAGAAATTAATTGGGGGAAAGAAACACCCCTAGCATCCTCTTCTACAATTTGCAATACGTAATTTCTTTCTTTTGGGCTTAGGCCCCGTTGAATATCCAAAAAGGAAAAAATAAGAATTTAATTTATATATATTGTCAGTGTAAAATTATTTTACACATACGTCTAATAATTGTTGTAGTTAGTTGTTTCTTGTTGTACAAGTAACAAACTTAAGGTAGTTAAGTTGATACTTAGCAGTCAAGTAACTGCTCTAGTTAGTTAGTTGGTTTACTTTCTGTTATGTTAGTTAGTTTCTATGATGTATAGACTATAAATAAAGCCTCAAGGGTCATTGATCATTACTTGAGATGAATGCAATATTAAGATTTCCTAACTAGTGGTATCATTGAGCCTGGTTGTGTGTTCATTGCATTCATCATCATCGTCCGGGGAAGAAAGGGAAACACGAGTGTGTGTGAGATCTTGTGAGTTTTTCTGTTCTTGAATACAATTCCATTTTTAGGGAGGGAAACACGAGTGATGCGTGCCTTGTGTAAAAGGAATTGTACGCCAATTTTTGCTCATTGCAAAAGTAGTTCTTGGTGAATTCTTGGTTGTTCTTTAATGGCAGAGAACAATAACTTTGGTCATCCATCTATTCCAAAGTTTGATGGTCACTATGACCATTGGGCAATGTTAATGGAAAATCTATTACGTTCAAAAGAGTATTGGACGATTGTGGAGCAAGGAATTCCGGTGTTACCAGCCACACCAAATGCTGAACAAAGAAAGATTGTTGAAGAAGGCAAGTTGAAAGATTTGAAAGCAAAAAACTATCTGTTTCAATCCATAGATAGAAGTATCATAGAGACAATTCTTGACAAGACTACATCAAGAGCCATATGGGAATCAATGGCCAAGAAATTCCAAGGATCAACAAAGGTGAAAAGAGCTGAACTTCAAGCTCTAAGAGGAGATTTTTTGAGGTGTTACGTATGAAAGATGAAGAATCAGTGAATGATTACTTTGGTCGTGTTCTTGCTATAGTTAACAAAATGAAGATTCAAGGTGAAAATGTGGAAGAGAGAACTGTGGTTGAAAAGATCCTCAGATCAATGCCAAGAAGATTCAATTATGTGGTATGTGCTATAGAAGAATCCAATAATGTTGAAACCCTATCCATTGATGAACTTCAAGGTTCTTTGCTTGTTCATGAGCAAAAGATGAGGCCTGTTAAAGAAGAGGAGCAAGCTCTGAAGGTTTCTTATGGCAAGAACAATGCAGCAAGAGGTAGAGGTCGTGGTGACAAAGCTGGGCAAGGTAGAGGTAAAAGAATTAGTAAAGATAACATAGAATGTTATAAATGTCATAAATTAGGTCATTTTCAATATGAATGTCCCAATTTAGAAGATGCTGCAAATTATGCTGATTATGATGACAGTGAAGAAGTTCTTTTAATGGCCTTTGAAACATCTACCAACACACAAAATCAATCCAAGAATAAGATCTGGTACTTAGACTCAGGGTGTAGTAATCATATGTGTGGAATAAAGGAATGGTTTCATGAACTTGACACAAAATTCAGAGAAACAGTAAGATTAGGAGATAATCCATCATTGCTGAAGCTAAACCAGCTTGTCTTCAAATAGAAAGTGAAGATATCACCTATCTCTGGCACTGCAGATATGGTCACTTGAACTTCAAAAGCCTCAAAAATCTTCAACAAAAGAACATGGTAAGAGGATTGCCCAAGATGGAGGAGTCCAACCAGGTTTGTGCTGATTGCTTGATTGGCAAGCAACACAGAGAAAGCATTCCCAAAAGCACAAATTGGAAGTCATCAAGGATATTAGAGTTGATACACTCTGATATATGTGGTCCCATCACACCAACATCTAATGGCAACAGAAGGTACATCCTCACCTTTATTGATGATTTTAGTAGAAAAACATGGGCTTACATCCTGGTAGACAAGTCAAGTGCACTAGAGTGCTTTAAGAAGTTTAGAAGCACGGTTGAGAAAGAGTCTGATCAAGCTATATGTTGTCTAAGAACTGATAGAGGAGGTGAATTTAATTCACTTGATTTCAGGAAGTATTGTGAAGACAATGGTATAAAGAGACAGCTCACTGCAGCCTACACTCCTCAGTAGAATGGGATTGCATAAAGGAAAAATAGAACCATAATGAATATGGTTAGGAGTATGTTATCTTGCAGAGAAGTACCTAAAGAATTTTGGCCAGAAGCAGCTAATTGGGACATATACATCTCGAATAGAAGTCCTACTATTGCATTAAATGACATCACACCAGAAGAAGCATGGAATTCTACAAAACCTAATGTTAAGCATTTTAGAATCTTTGGATGTGTAGGATACACTCATATACCAGATGCTCAAAGAAAGAAGTTAGATGACAAGAGTGTGAAATTCATATTTCTTGGTGTCAGTGAAGAATCTAAAGCTTATAGACTCTACAATCCAGCAAACAAGAAGATCATAGTTAGTAGAGATGTTATCTTTGCTGAATCTGAGAAGTGGAATTGGAATAGAACTAGTCACTCTGAGGACTTTGAAGCTGAAGACAATGGAAATTCAAGCAATATTGATAATATAGCTGAGGAAACTGTGGAGGAAGGCACATGTGAGTTAAACAATGATCAAGTCATGCCTGATATACAACCAGAAGAACATATAGGGACTTCTTCTACCTCAAACTTAGGTCAAGGGAGAGTTAGAAGACCCCCAGCATGGCATGATGATTTTGATACCTCTACAGCTGATGATGAAGATTCTATGAATCTTGTCATGTTTGGACCTTGTATAGGCAGAGATCCTGTAAGTTTTGAAGAAGCCTCAAAGAGTCAAACTTGGAAGAAAGCTATGAAGGATGAAATTGATGCTATTGAAAGAAATAAAACTTGGGAATTGACTAATCTTCCCAGTGGAAGCAAAGTGATTGGTGTGAAGTGGATTTATAAGACAAAGCTGAATGAGAAAGGAGAAGTTGAAAAGTATAAAGCTAGACTAGTGGCCAAAGGATATGCACAAAGATATGGCACTGACTACAAAGAAGTATTTGCTCCAGTTGCCAGATGGGATACCATTAGAAGCGTAATTTCTATTGCAGCACTAAGAGGATGGAATGTGTTTCAGCTAGATGTCAAAAGTGCCTTTCTACATGGTGAGCTAACTGAAACTGTTTATGTGGAACAACCCTTAGGCTATGTGATCAAAGGGAAGGAAGAACAGGTTTACAAACTTCACAAGGGTCTATATGGATTAAAACAAGCTCCAAGAGCTTGGTACAGTAAGATAGAGCAATATTTTATTAGAGAAGGATTTATGAAGTGCCCTCATGAAGCTACACTATTTGTGAAAAATGATGGTGGACAGAATTGGTTGATCATTAGCCTCTATGTAGATGATTTGATCTTTACAGGTAATGATAGCATTTTGCTTCAACAATTCAAAAGCTCCATGATGAATACTTTTGACATGACTGACTTGGGAAAGATGAGGTATTTTCTTAGGATTGAAGTCATTCAAAATGATCAAGGAATCTTTATGTGTCAAGAAAAATATGCTAAAGAGATTTTGGAGAGATTCAGCATGGAGAAAAGCAATGATGTATGTAGTCCAATTGTTACTGGAACCAAGCTCTCAAAAAATGATAAAAGTGATGAAGTTGATCCTACTCAATTCAAACAGATGGTGGGAAGTCTAATGTACTTAACTGCTACCAGGTCAGATCTAATGTTTGCAGTAAATTTGATAGCTAGATTCATGGAGCATCCTGTTGAAACTCATTTAATGGTTGCTAAAAGAATAATGAGGTATATCAGAGGTACTATTGAGCTGGGAATTTGGTACAAAAAGGGCAAACAAGCTGAGTTAATTGCCTACTCTGTCAGTGATTATGGTGGAGATGTGGATGACTTGAAAAGTACTTCAGGCTATGTTTTTATTTGTTATTTAATTCATATACAATTTTTTTTTGTTAACTCTCTGATTTTCGGAGGAAGGTACAGTAACTCAAAATTCGACTGTGACATAAATAAAGTTTGATTAATAATTGTTTCCATTAAGAATTGAACTTGAATTTTCCTAAATAATTTCGTCATTTGAAAAATTTATTAAACATTTTAACATAATATTTTAATTTATTTAATTCATAAACACGGTTAATAAAAGAAATACACCATCAAATTATGTCAATTGATTATCATAGTTATATCATTAATAACAATATTTTATCCTACTCATAACAATTTTTAAGATCATACATATGGTTATTTGTGATTCATCTATCGTAAAACTTTTTACATCAATTAATGTATCAAAATTAAATTTATTTATTTTTACTTATCCAAAGCACGCACGTTGAAATTATAGTGATCACAAGATTGATAATATGTAGAAATGGGCCACTTAAGATACTGCTTCCATAATTTAAAATGTAATTATAATTACTTTAAAAGTTTTGTTCACAAAAGTACCATTGCTTTGTGGACTTCAACTGACCTTCTAGGTTGCTTCTCTCCAAAACTTAAAGTAATGATCATAATAATATGAGTATAGAGAGTCAAAAGAAGTATGCGGCATGGACAAAAATTGACTAATTCATTCTTTCATGTCTCAAATCAATTACTACATGTTCTTGCCGCCTCATTCCATTGTGCTCGTGACATGCTAGAATTGTTCAATCTTTAATGATTTTCTTCTAACCCACGGAGGGCAGTACAATATATATATATATAACATGTCTTTTTTGTTTGTCTAGTAATTAAAAATTCTACTTTAAAAATGAACAAATCGAGTATCCGGAGTTTAAATCTCGACTCTTGCATAATATATGCAATATTTTTACCAACCGAACTAATTTCACAGGAGCAAAGCTATCATGTTCTTTAATAATACATGTTAAATAATTTAATATAGAAATATCACTTTTAAAAGTTGTACATTCAATTTTTTTTTAAGTCAAAATATTACATTTTTAGATATAAATTTTTCACTTTGAAATTATTTAAAATTCAACTTTAGAATAAGAACACATGTTAACAAATATTCTATATTTTTTTATGGTATCAACTATCAATTTCTAAGTAATGAAAAAATATATGTTGGGAATTTAAATCAATTTGAGTTACTTCAAAAATTTAGTCTCTTAAAAAATGATTTACCTTAGTAAAAAAAATTTGATTTACATAAGAGTGAAATTTTTAAGAAATGGATTTTAGAGGAAAGATAGAAAGAAACACCTAAAAAAAATTATTTTTGTTAATATTAGCTTTTTTTGGTAGACTTTTGTTAATATTAGTTAAAATCGTGTTTAATAAAGTTTATGATTTAATGAAGATCAAATTTCCATTTTCTCATTAATCAAATGTTCACAAGATTCATATTGTTCACACATGTGGTTAATGCAGTTCAATAATTGATGATTGATTAAAAGATTTATGCAATTCACAATGGTTAATGCAGTTCAATGAATGGTTAGTATTGGATAAATTGAGATGTGATAATTTATTAATCGTTAACTAGATTAAAAAAGTGATGATAAAAACAAGGGTCGTGCATGATGCACATGTGCATGGTAAAGTATTTAAATATAAATTTTTTGTATTTAAGAATATAAAAAATTAAATACACATGATTTAAATGAAGATTTTTACATTTATCTCGTTAACATGTATTCGTTTAAGGCGCATGTGTTAATATATGTCTTAATATAAAAAAATTACATTTATTATTTTAACATGCATTATATTGGTTTGGGTTTGGGTTTTTGGAGTTTGCTTCTCTCAAGGTCTCAGGTTCGATTCTTTCTGATGTCAATTTCGATTGGTTAATCTATACAAAGCAGTAAAAAAAATTGACTTTAAACGAGGCACCGCAAAAGGATGGTAAAAATAATTCTCTCAAATTAGTCGGCCCTTCAGCCGGATAACGAGTTAAAAAAAAATGCATTATAGTATACTTTTACTTTTGTTCATGTTCTTCCTTTTCCTATCTTTTTGTCTTCTCTTTCTTCCCACATGCACTATCTTTTTCCCTCAATCTCATCAAATCTCAAGTACCCACGTTTTAGAGTGTGTCAGCATATCATAAACTACTAGTAGTACTAATGAAAGTGAGAGTGATGCCTACAATTCAATAGTACTCTCTTTTGTCTTTTATATAGGCAATGCAAACTATGACAAGGGCGCAGCAAAATAGATACGATAATAATGTCACCGTATCTATTTGTGGCATTTGTGCTAATTGTAGTATTTGGTCAAACCATCATAACAAAGGTTGACTTTTATTTATTTGCTTAAACATTATCTTTGCTTTTCTCTCGTCATCATACTATTCTTCAAAGGTTATATAATTGATTATTATTTGTAGTAAAAAATTATGCATATCCCAATTTCTAAAACATTGAACTTAGACCAAAACTTGCACAAACTCAAAATCTTTCACATTAATCAGGAATAAGTTTGCACTTGATTAAGGGCAATATACTATTGCGTAGATAATTCGATACTTAGACTACTGAACTGTGTATTAAGATTGCCTGTAGCAAGCAAAACACACAGTTTCACACAGTTTTGTATCACGGCCATTGAGTATCAGATCAGACGGATCATATTAACTCATTTACAAAATCATTTGAAATGATCTCAACCACACGATTGTGATTGGACGGTCCTTATCTGTTACAACTTACAACTTCCTGCTGTAACAACGGGAAGTGTTCAAATTTTGGAATAAAATGAAATGTTTGTTTTGACTAATAAAAATTGAAATGAAGCAAAAGGGAAATTTTCTAGAAGTAGAACTGAAGTACACAGCTTCATCATCAAATGTTAGTTATTAGTTTTTTGCTTCCAACTTCGAAAAAAACTAACTGCATTACCACACCAGAAAGATGAATTATTGATCCTGCCTTAATCTGCTTATCCACTATCTTCATCAGAATCACCATATTTTACCTCCATATGCTCGGGGAAAACCGATGGCACGCGCCTTAACAGCTTTTCTTGTTTCCATGGTTGTTCAAGCTCTTCTTTTTCATCTAGTAACGCAATTTTTGTACAGCACAAATAGTTAAGGAGGAACTATAGTAGTCTAAATATATCCTTATTCTTCTTAAGTACTATAGTCATATAATACTAATAATTCATATAATCATTTCTATCTATATGATATAAGGATATTCTTTATTTCTTCCTCGGAGATTTGCGCGCTCGATTTGAATTTGCAAATAGGCTATGCGCTTCGCAATCCACTAGCAGGAACACATTCATAAAGCAAATAATATATCAGAAAATAAGATAGATTTACAAATAATGACAAACATCGATACAAAAATAATTACAGAATGGCTAAAGCATGCGCCTTTATGAAACCCGAGTATTCAGTTGCTAGAATCCGAAAAATCACATCTAAGCCTAGTTATAAATCAGAAAAGTTTGAACAATAGTGAAAAAAAGATAGATATGAACAAGGAAAGAGTCAAGAATGAATACATGTTTTGTAATATCCTCATGAAGAGTGGTAGCCTTCTCTTGAAGATCGCCCTGTCATTGCCAATAGGGAAAACATAGTTCAAATTTTCAACTATACATGTAATTTAAGAAAAATGAAATTCACCGTGTCAGGAAACGATGTTCCACATGTCTCGTACAACTTACAACAGTTAATTTTGGTATCAAGCCGGTGTTCACTTTTTGTTGCAAATCCTCGCATTCTTGCTGTAAGTAAAACAATACAGTTAAGCCGATTTCTAAATTGTATTATTATAACTTAATAACCATATACAAGAAGTGTTTTTCGAATAAGATGTTCGTAGCTTATTCCATGAAAATAGTAGGTTCACCGCAAAACATTTACATTTACCTGAGTGAAGTCTTCATCGGAGAGCTCAGAAATGGGAATAGCTTTAGGCATGAAAGAAACTTCCAAGAGTATTCCATTAGACATTTCATCATGTTCAACACCTAAAAGTTAAACAAGAAAAATGATCAATTATTTACATAGAACTACATATTGAGAAATATAAGGTAGCTTAAGATAACTAGCAAGATCTTTATGCAATTTATTATACCTGTGACTCTCAAAAGATGATATGAATTCCTTAGCTTATGATCATTGGAATCTACTCTTGCTCTGACAAAAGTTCCAACCACCTTACTCACAAAGCTTTCAGGTTGTTTCGATAAATCGAACACCAAACTTTGTTTTAGGTAGATAAGCTTGATATTATTGGCATTAATGGATGCAAAACATCCAGGTTTTATACATATATCTCCTTTTTTCAAAAGAGGTTTTTCTATTAACCTTGACAATTTGTTTTCCATACATGTCTCATCATCAATATGCTTGTTTTCTGTAGAACAATTTTTGTTTTGACCATGATTTTCCTTTCCAAATGAATCATCTGATTTTTCCGTGATGTGAAACTCAAGTCGGGAATATATCTGATACTTTGACATGACTTTCTTTTCAAAGATAGGAAACAACTTGTCATCGGCGATGAATTTTTTCTTGTCTTTGGGATCATAAAGATTTTTTTCCTCAATGTATTCAAATATGAGAGATTTTACATCACATCGCATCATTGGTTCGGTTTGGTATCTTCCTATGGATGCAAGGAAGCTAGCGAGAGGTCTTGATGCCCATCCGTCGAATTCCATTGAACTGTACTGCTTCCGTTTTTTCGGCTTATGCATACTTTTATGAAGCTCAAAATCTTTACCCTTTCTTTTGTTGGGAAGTGCAGCCGTGACATTGTCTTTAGTTAGTCCTTCTTCATATTCCTTGGATAGACATTCATATGGTTCTTTCTCATTCAAGCTTATTTTGTTCTGCAAAGAACATACAAAGTTCATCGGTTAACATAGAGATCACATCTCCTTAAATATAAGTTGAATACTATAAACATTATCCGAGTAAATACACTTACCTCATCCGAGTCATGGTTCGGCCTATCTATTTCCACACAGTCTTCATCAGAATCATCGTGTTTTACCTCTATAAGCTCGGGGAAAACCGATGGCAAGCACCTTAACAGTTGTTCTTGTTTCTGTTCAGGCTCTTTGCTTTCATCTAGTAATGCAATTTTTGTATAGGACAGATGGTCAAGGAAGCACTATAGTATAGTGATACGATACTAATAATTCATAAAATCATTTATATGCGATACAAGAAGGATATTCTTTATTTCGTTCTCTGAGATTTGCACGCTCAATTTGAATTTGCAAATAGATTAGGTTCTTCGAAATCCACTAGCAAGAACACATTCGTAAAGCAAATAATATTAGAAAATAAGATAGATTTACAAATGCCAAAAGTAATAAAGTTCGAAACCAAAATAATTACAGATTACATATAAGAACAAGAATGTGTAATGCATGTAAGAAGCTATATATTAACAAGCATAGAGTCAAGAATGATCGATACATGTTTTGTTATATCCTCATGAAGACTTGTAGCCTTCTCTTCAAGATCCCCCTGCCAATGTCAGTAGCGTAAACAAAGTTATCAACATGTCAGGAATCGACAAATCGACGAATGTACTGCTTGTATCATACAACTTACAACAGTTAATTTTGGGAGCAAACCAGTGCTCATTTTTTTCCGCAAATCCTCGCATTCTTCCTGTAGGTAAAACAGCACAATTAATAGTATTCTTGGAAAATAAAAGAGTGAATAGAGTATATTATAACTTAAATATAATCATATAAGAAATGTTTTTCCAACTAGAAGTTCATATCTTATTTACATTTACCTCTGTGAAGTCTTCATCAGAAAGCTCAGAAATTGAAATAGCTTTTGGCATGAAAGAAACTTGCAAGAGTATTCCATTAGACATTTCATCATGTTCAACACCTAAAAGTTAAAACAAGAGAAATGATCAATCAAGAGAAGTAACATAACTAGCAAGATCAATATGCAATTTATTATACCTATGACTCTCACAAGATGATATGAATTCCATAGCTTATGATCATTGGAATCTACTCTTGCTCTGACAAAAGTTCCAACCACCTTACTCACAAAGCTTTCAGGCTGTTTCGATAAGTCTAACACCAAGGTTCGTTTTAGGTAGATAAGTGTTACATTTTTGGCATTAATGGATGCAAAACAACCATATTTTATCGATAAATCTCCTTTTTCCAATCGAGGTTTTTCTGTCTCATCATCGATATGCTTGTTGTCTGTAGAACAATTTTTGTTTTGGTCGTGATTTTCATTTCCAGCTGAATCATCGGATTTTTTTGTGATGTGAGACTCGAGTAGAGAATATATCTGAGACATTTTCACAACTTTCTTTTTAAAGATAGGAAACAACTTATCATCGGGGAAGAATTTCTTCTTGTCTTTGGGATGATAAAGATTATTCTCCTTAATGTATTCACATATAAGAGATTTTATACCCCATTGTATCATCGGTTCAGTTTCGTATCTCCCTATGGATGCAAGGAAGTTAGCGAGAGGTTTTGATGCCCATCCGTCAAATTCCATTGAACTGTACCGCTTCTGTTTGTTCCGCTTACGCATACTTGTATCATCTTCATTACTGTTGGAGTCATTTTGTTTTTCTTCTTCGCCTTCGCTGCAACTTGTATGAGGCACAAAATCATTACGCTTTCTATTGTTGGGAAGTGCGGCAGAGACATCTTCTTCAGTTAGTCCTTCTTTTCTCTTAACAATTTCCCAGTATTCCTTGAACAGACATTCATATGTTTCTCTGTCATCCAAATCTATTTTCTTCTGCAGAAAACAGATAAATTTCATCGGTTAATATAGAGACCACATTTTTAAGACTCGAACCTGAGACCTTGGTGCTTAAGGATCCAAGTCCAGTTCCACTCGAACCAATGTAATATTGGTTAACATAAATTAGAATAAATTTGGTAAAAATTCTACAAATCAAAGTTATGACACTTACCCTCTCCAAGTCATGGTCCAAATTTAGTTCTATGATTTTTACAATCTCCAAGCAATCAATGCACAAACCTTGAACACCTTTAACTACAGTAAATTCAGCAGAAACACATTTTTTGCATACAGCATATGGACAGCCGAGGCAACGAAAGGTATTGCGGTTTTTGCAGCTAAAGCAAGAATGCCAAGCTGAAAATACAAAATGCATGCAAAATGTTGTGTTACTTTTGATTTGTATCAGACAATCAGTTAATTAACCTCATAAATAGCATTTTCATATATCAGATATCTATAATAAAATGTGAATATATAAATTAGTATCATAATGTTAAAAACTAAAAAGGAATATTACATGGAGCTAGAAGTAGTAAAACATTAAAATATTATGAATAAATCCAACTGGCTTACCACAAATCCATGATTTTACAGTATCAAAATATGAATCATCCTTTTGAACACAATCTGGATGATAAACTTTTCCACAGTTCCTGAAACAAATAAAAAATACATTGATACAATGATCAAGAAGAAAGAAAAAAGAAGAAGAGTTAGTGCTTACTTGTGATCACAGAAAACTAGTTGTCCACCTTCTTTGCATTCAAAACACCAGTTTTCTTCTTCATCATCATGATCATCTTGCATATTCTTGGCATTTTCTGTGTTTTTATGCATTGTAAAGTGTGCAGTAAAAAGAGAGAGTGTTGTTTCAGTCGCTCTAGATTCTGGTGTGTTCCAATTTGTAATGATGGTATTTATTTGTTGTGTGACCCCGAAGAATAATATCTTTATATTTTCAATAAATGAAAGAGAAAATTGTGAATAACAACCGTTGGAAAACTCAATTGGTGTAGTGATAGTAACACTACTTTTAACACTCTTTTTCATTTTAGATGAAATAGTTAAAAATTGTCAAAAATTAAACCATTTAAAAACCAAAAATCAAACTGTTAAATTAAACCAAATTTATAATTCACTAATCGAATTGAACCGACAGGTTTGATTCTATTCAATTGAATTATGCTAGGAACACTCTCTTTTCAACATTTACTTCATTATTAGAAGAAAATCACATAAATTATGTGGGTCCCAAATAAATTTCACTACTTTATGTGGATCCTTTTTCTAAAATAGTGGGACCCACATAACTCATGTGAATTACATCTAATAAGAAAGTGAATGTTGAAAAACGAGTGTTCCCAACACTACTCTTATTTTTAATATAGTCGAGTTTAATTTATATTTTATAAACTTCAATTTGATTTGGATTGTAGTGTATCATTAACGAATTGCACTTAAATTTTAAGTAGATTAACGTATATACGACACTTATTTGAATTATTTTTTAAAATTTTTTAATAATAGTGTTTAATATATTCTCCCGCATTCAATACTATTGTGCTTAATATGTTAATATAAATGTTAAATGACCCGATAGTGAAGAAATTCATTTCATACTACATAAACATGTGATTTTTATTTGTAATCAAACAACATTTTAAAATAAAGATATGGTATCTCATCCATCAATAATGTAATCAAGTTTGGTTTTTCATTAAGAAACAATAAGAGGGACGTTTGTTTATGTAAAAGGAACAAGGAATGGCACAGAATGAGCAATAAAAACGAATCAATTAATAGACATAGAAGAAAAATTAATTCACCTGAAGTCGGATATGAACCATGCTTGGATCGAAAGTAGACACAAAGACCCAAATAATGAAACAACCATCACCATTTCAAGTTAGTGAAATTCTCCCACCACACCCACTATTATTTTATTTTTTTACATTTTCACCCTTTTGGATTCTATAATTCGGACACGCTTTAGGGCCCGTTTGTTTTGGATTTTTTTGAAAATAGATTTTATAGTGTTACATAATTTTGTTTTAAAAAAATTTACAAAGAAACTTTTTATAAAAGATTCAAATGAAAATTTGGTTTGAATAGTTATTCTTAAAATGTCATTTTAGGCATTTCATCATGTTATCGAAAAAAAATTTGGATATCAAATTTTCAAAAAAATCATTTAATTTGAAGCTATTTCAAATTGATTTTCATAAAAATCATTTTTGAAATACAACTTTTTCAAAAAATTGTGATTTTGACTATCTTTTGTTCTTCAATAATGTATGTTTATGTTATATGATGTCAAAATTAGTGTTTCAATTTAGAAAAAATAAATATAAAAAAACTTGTAATATTTTGAAAAACGGTTTAACAAAATCCATTTTCAAAAATACAAAGAAAAAATCCATTTTTTTAAATCTAAAACAAACGCACCCTTATTTCGATTATAGAATCCAAACACACCTTGCATATATTTTGAACCCCTCCTCGTCACATGATATTTGAAGAAATCGCGGCATGTGTTGTTGAACCTAACAAAGAAATCATGTCATCTTATTAGAGTGTTACTAGCTTGGCTCATCCTTGATCTTGTTGGTGCTTAATTTCTAGTTTTGATTTATGTCATAAATGTAAGTCTTTAAATTTCATGTCGCTTGTATCAATTATGTCATTGTTCTTGTCTTTTGTTGTCTTATTGACCGATGATATGAATGTATGTTTATTTTTCAATTCATTGATCCCAAATACATTTGGATTATATAATTAACATTTGATTTTGGGTAAAAGTCAAAATAATTGTTGTATTTAGTCATTTCATACATTAAAAAAAGGTGATATTAATAAGAGAAAGAGAATGGAGATATTGCTAATTTACTCTTATAAACTATTGGTGTATTCTTATTACAATAAATATAAAGTGGAGAATAATAAGCAGCAACGAATCATAAGTCACTACTACAGTCCATGAATTGGAGCCTATGCATTAAGCAAATCCATGTTCTCAACTTTTTCATTTTTCACTTTGTATGGTACTTATTTTGATTTGAAAAAACCTTGAAAATTCTCTGAGATGTTACATTAGTTTCAGGATATGTAATTTTTTTAAACTAGAGATCAACAGCATTCTCAACACATTGTTTCATGTTTTTTGTTACGGAAAAATAAGGGTGTGCATGTCATGTGTTTTTGGGTGCAGAGGGAACAAATGAAATCATGCAATGCAGCAACTCTGCATCAAAAAAATGCACTGCAACAACTCTTGTATATAAGGCTCAAGCAAAGAACCTGCGATCACCTTTGTTCTGTACATTTACATTGTGCCTGTAAAATTGAGTTAGGGGTTTATCACTATCATATCGAAGTTTCAAATTGGATTATTTGATACTCAATGAGCCATATTGCATCTGTTCAACTCTTGTTACACACACATATGTGGTACTGCCAACATAAAGCACAGGCATAAAACACAATGTGTCAATGTTGGAATAAAAGTCACCAACTGTGAAGAAACTCATGACATGAAGAAATTGTTAAGCAACCATGCCCCTGAAACGAAACGACGGTGTCATTCTCATGTAATGAAATTGCTATTGGCTTAGTATAGCAGATCATTTTAGTAAATCACTAATATTCCCCCAAAAGAACACTTTATAGTTGATCACTGATATCCAAAAGAAGTGCATCCCTAAAACATGTTTTCTTCACATCTTTATAGATTGGTCAATGTGTTGACATCTTCAGGAAGATATGACTACGGTTAATTTGGGGGGTTTAAGGATCCGATTTTCTTTTAATCATTTGTCTAATTGTCTCTCCACCATTAGATTAATTCAATGATTGAGATTATTGCAGTAGAGAGTGCAGAAGGGAACACTGAAGCAAGGATTTGCATCCTCTCCTGCCGCCTCTCTATCTTTCTCATTATTTCTCTTTTCTCTCTACCCATACCCTCATTACTGGTGCTATAAGGGCTGCACAACAACAAAGGATCTGAATTCCTTTCTTATACAATGTACTTTCTTTTACAATGTATAAGAAAGGAATTAACCCCATCATGATAATATTGGATTAATCATTTTATAGTCACTCGCCTCAAAATGCACCCAAGAATCTAATAATATGACTCAATAAGCCAAAACAAGTCTCATTTGAGCAGCAATTTCATTCTTTGATTGTTACTATTCAACAAAACAAATAAACTGGTTCAAACGTGTTTAATCACCATGATACTCTAACATAATCTATAATCCATATTGCAATTCTACGCATCTCTTTTTCTTAGGGCATAATGAGGCTTAGGTGTAAAGTTTTAATAGCTTTGACAGTTTAACTTTGAGCTTATCTGGATTGGCCTATTTGACCTTAATGGCATAAGCACTTGTGAGACTGATTAAGACAACTTATAAAAACAACTTTCAACGTGTTCATAAATTGTTTTCAGCTTATTTTCATATGCTCTCCAAGATAACTTATGAAAACACCTTATAGGTTATAGTAGATTATACGAAAACAATTTAACTTTATTCTACCCTTTGTTACAAAATAGCTTATACACACGGGCTTATCAGTTATCATGATAAACACTTATACTATAAGCTGCAAACTAAGTTGTTTACTATGTGGAAGCTATTGCTTATAGCACTGCACTGAAACAATTTTCTCAAAATTGAAAGCATAAAAAAGGCTACATCAAAAAGAAAGGTGAGAAATGTTACAATATGGAATGGAAGTTCAAAACTTGGATGATGATTCTTCAATCTCAAACTCACTTATTTTCTCTTCCCTCCTTCTCTTCAATTCAGCTTCATAATTTCTTAGCCTTTCATTCATTTTCTCCTGCAATCATCACACAAAACAAACAAACCCACATTTAAAACACTAAAAAGATAAAATCTTTGAAGAGAAAACACAAAAGGGTTTCAAATTATGCAACTGAATCTCGACACGGTGCATAACATAGAATCATCAATTAAGAACAGAGAGGAGACACTAATGCTAACCTTGTAACTAATCTCGACACGGTGCATAACATAGAATCCTAGGATGCCTCCGATGATTGTTCCAGACATGATTCGAATGTAACCCCATCTCTGAGAAGGCGCCTTCATCGATTCAATCCTCCCACTATAATGGGTTTTTGGTTTTCGCAGAGAGAATAATCAAAGGGTTTTTTTTTTTTTTTTTGAAACTAAGTACCATTTCTTATTTGCCGGAGTAGCATTTCTCAATGTTAGAGACAATAAACAGTAATGGGCTAAAGCCCAATCTTCTAAAAAAGGATTAAGGTCCAATTTTTTTTATTGGTACAATTAAGTATTAAATTTTGCTTTTTAGGCCCCCATAGTTTACTCTCAGGCCCCCTTCGTGACCAAAATACCCTTATGTAGGGTTTCGTATCCTAGAATACGAAATAATGTTTAACAAGCAAATATGTGGTAAGCATGTCCTTCAGAAGGCGTTCACAATCTTCTTAGAAATAACGCAATGGAAACCCTCTTTCTTCGTGAACAATTTTCTTTTCTATAACCTAGGGTCCTAGCCTAGATCTGAGATATACCTGATCTCACTTCCTTACAACCTTACAAACAGCAAGGATTTCAAAACACAAATATGGAGTCACACTCCTAGACAACTATACTCCGTACCTAAAGGTTTTGGAGTGAAAACTACTCTAGCTTCTTCCTAAAGGTTTGGAAGCAGATTACAATAACTTATGTCCTAAGCTTGCATCAAACGATACAAGAAAGGCTCACAAATCTAAAGCACAAGGCTTACAAAGACACGAAACCCTAAAAGTCTACATTTTAATATATTGGTTTCGGTGAAGAAACTAGGTTTAGCTCCTTCCTTTAAATAGACGACGAGTTAGCATGGGCTTGATTTGTTTGACCCAAGCAATAACTCCACATTAATTAAAATAGATTCTCTACAAAAATACTCATCAAGGCGATTCTCTACAAAAATATTCTTCAAGAAGATCTTCTACAAAAAAACATTCTTGAGAAGGATCTGAAGCATTAAATAACCTTCCTTATATAAAACCTTATA
The DNA here is from genome assembly GCA_030408175.1 of Trifolium repens. Classification (NCBI taxonomy): domain Eukaryota; kingdom Viridiplantae; phylum Streptophyta; class Magnoliopsida; order Fabales; family Fabaceae; genus Trifolium; species Trifolium repens. The sequence goes on along the minus strand of CP125849.1, from coordinate 57,215,891 downwards.
AAACGCGCCATACAAGATTCATGAAAGAGAAACAAAACATTCCATAAATAGAATTTGTCATGAGCGCTCCTCCTGAGACATTTACAATGCTCTACACAATGCCAGAGCATCGGATCGCACATCTTGCACAAAGTTTATTTCCAAAAATGCAGCCAATACCAAAGACTCAACACGGTATATGAAGTTCATGATATTTTATAGGTTGTGCATTTCAATTCCAAAACTCAATTTCAAAATGATCCGGTTTGTGACTAGTCTTGGTTACCAGAACTCAATTTCAAATGATTCCGGTTTGAAATCTTTTGTAGGGGTGAAATCAATTGGTAGAAGTAGAAGGGATAAAATTAAAAAGAAAAAAATAAATTGACTTGTAGGGGTGAAGGTACAAATGTAAGGGTGGGAGGTAAATTTTTCACAAATCCGGCTATTGTGATACAAAACATAAACAAAATTCATTCCAAATCCAGCCACCGTAACAACTTTCAAAATTGAAAATACACCAAGCGACACGAGGGAGAGGCATTCACTATGAGTTTTGCACCAGAGTTTTTGAGCGAATTAGTAGTTGCAGTTGAAAATTTGTGTACAAGAGGTTTTCATGTTTGCATTAAAGAAGGGTTTTGCACAACACAATGAAAAAAAAAACACAAAATTTAGAGGAGAGAGGGTTTCTGGGTTCGAAACAAAGAGCAACACTAGTGAGATGCAACAATTAGTGCACAAAATTTGAATTCTACAAATGGTGCAATAAAAAAAAACGCAAAAGTCTTGGCAAAAAACAATAAGTCAAAATTAATTTATATAATATTATATGAGCACAAGTTTTTCCAGTCCTATCACTTCTTGGAGCTTCTCACTCATCCTTTTACGCCCACTTTGAAACCACACAGGATCATGGTTCCAATCTGATAGTTCATCTTCTCTCCAGTATGGACTTGCAACTATTTGCTCAAGCTTGTGAGCATATTTTAGAATATTCATAACCAACTCAATTTCAAACCAATTGCCAACGCAACCTCCCAATTCAATAACTTTTATCTTGTCATGAGAGAACATTTCAACATCCCTAATATCTTTCTGATTTGTGATGAATTTTGAATTGGTGTACTGTCAAAATAAAAATCACACGATTAGTATTAAAAGCTAGCAAACATGCAAATCAAAATATCTTACAAAATTATCTAAACTAATGAAAGACATAAGTAAAGCATATGTATTGAACATGTTCACTCACTGTGATCGGAGAAGCTTGAAGGATGTTTAAAATCCACAAAGGATCATACTCCTCGTTATTTAAGATGTACTGATTGTCAATGATGAGGTTCAACTGCTTAAGATGTTTGAGCGGTTGAGTTATTTTTAGAGAAGTTGTGACCTGAACAATAGCATGTAGGATTGAAACTACAATTCAAGAGTCAAAGAAATGTAAATAAATAGAAAAGAAATAACTCACACTTCCAACACTTGATGACTAACCTTAAAATATGTGCCCATTTGCAGAATCTCAAGTTCAGGAAACGTTGCACAGAGAGCAAGAAATGCATCAAGTTCTTTCAATGAAATGGAAAAAAAAATGTTCTTCAATAGTGGAGTATTAAGGTCCAACGTATCCAAATCAAGCCCATGGTACTCCAGTGAAGTGAGTTTAGGGCAATCCACTATATCCAAGTTTAGATCCCCCAGATAGTTATCGCCGAATAAGTAACAGCACATTGCAACCTTGAGATAACATAAGGATGAACTTACTATCTTCGGCATTGATGATTTGAACACACAAAAAACTAAGGAAAGCTCTTCAAGGTGTCGACAATTAGATAATAGACTTTCAATGAACAATTCATCCAATTTTGTGTCTCTAAGTGAAAGAGATCTCAAATTTTTGAACGGAGTAAAGTCACGGATGGTGGGATGGCAAACGAGACAGTATTCAAGACGTAGATGCTTTATAGTTGAAGCATTAGTCTCGGAAAATAAGGCAGAGTCAAATTTATAATGTTTGTTTTGAGTTGTGCGGTGCTGATAAGGCCTCCCAAGAAAGAGTAGATTGATTCTTTCAACTCCCCTTACAATTGCAAAACTTATCCATTGATCAATAGTGTTGCTCTGTTCAGATTCTAAGTAGAAGTTTATCAATAAAGAATCGATGGCTGTGCCGTGAAAATTCTTGAGAAATTGATCCACCCGTTTTACAAACTCATTCTGAGTCAAATCCAAATTGACACATCTATCGGTTCTAGAGTATCTAGTGACATCAACGAGATACCCTTTTTGTAGTAGTTCGATCTCGGTTCCAAGCACATTGTGTATATCAAAGTATAAATCTTTCCTTAGACCCCAAAGCTTACACCACCTTTTAGACAATACACTTGTTTTCAACAAATCTTTAATGGATAACATTGTCAGGATAGAAGACAAGATGTCGTCAGGTAATTCACTAATAAGATCATCCATTCTATATCGAGCAAGTTCAAAAATAGTCAGTCACAATGTATCTCGAAAAGAAAATAATAAAAACAGAAATTTTCATAAATCTGTATTGCTTAATTATGATTATGTTAGTATCTTCTATTGCATTACAAAGATAGCTGTTACATAAGTTTTTTCTTCACTTGAATCTATATCAAACTACTCGTAGGAAATTAAAAATTCAAGAAATTAAACAAAACATTGAGCAATAATAAATAATAAGAAAATTGAAAATACAAAAAATAAGACCAACATAATAATGACAAATATTTTAAAAAATAAGGTAGTATCGTACTATTTAGTATGCAAATATTTTATTTAGTTCATTATCAATAACATTTTTATTTTTTATTATTATTTTTCCCTATTCTTTTCACCTAAATACCACAAATTTAACATGATATCAAAGCCTCTCGATCCATTCCATTGGACTACCCGTTATTTGGGCCACCCATTATTGTTCAGTCCACGTTCCAGCTTGTTCAGTTCTAGACGTGGGAGGTGTATTAAAAAGTCTCACATCGGATACGAGATGGTTTAGACAAATGTTTATAAGCAAGTGGTAGTCCTCACCTTACAAGCCGGTTTTATGAGGATGAGTAAGACACATACTTGTTTCTAAGGCAAATGCTAACAAGTGCCCAGGGGGCACTCTTTAAGATCTTAAATAGTAAAAAAAAAATATAGAATTGTTACGGGAATGCGTACAATCAACGCATTGGAAATTGTATTGTTTAATTTTTTGAATAAATTTTTTTTATAAATGGAATGCTTAAAGAGTGCCTCTGGGACACTCGTTAGCAAGACCCTATTTCTAATAATTTCTAACAAAAAGAAAAAACGCAAGAGTGACAGTAATATCTTGCAACACAAAACCCATTTGGTTTGGCTAGTGATGTTAACTTCGATCCTAGGAGTTTACTCATTTCAATGTCTCGGGTTTGATTTTCCCTATTGTTAATTTAAGTGGGATAGTCCATACAGAGTTAAAAACTCTGGCTTTAAACGGACACCCCGCAAGTGGACGGTGTGATTGATCCCTTCAGATTAGTCGGTCATTGTGCCGGATACCGAGTTTTAAAAAAATAAAATAATCTTGTAACACAACTGCTTGTATGGCGGTGAAGGCGGATCTGGATCCACTTTTGTTATTAAATGATGCAGTTTTACACGATAATCGATTACAATTGTTGATTGAAGATTAAACAGTTCAAATTTAAAATACAGTTTTTTAAAATAAAATTATCTCAACCGCCGATCAGAGACCAGACGATCCATATTAGTTATGGTTGCAGCAGAGTCCGTAACTATAGGAAATTTGGTCCGTGAAACTATGTGGTATATTTTAGTTTGTGTATTCCAAGTATGAGAAGCGAAGATAAAATAATTGTGGAATGAACATTGCTATTTAGTAAGAATTATTTTAGAGAAGAAATGCAAGAATAACACATGGTATTATCTTATAGCAAAACAAATGATTCATAACATAACACAATCAAAGAAAACTATACTATAATATCCTTATCATGTAAGCACTAATGGCAATAAAGAAACAACTAGTTTAAAAGAAAATTGAATAGATGAATAAGAAATTTAACAAGTGAATTACCTCAGTGTTGCTGCATATATACTGTAATATGTATCATATACTGTAATATGTATAAATAATCAGTAGTGCATAGCTAGCTACTTCCTCTGTCACAATACCATAAGATAATACCATACCATGTGTTATCTTAAGGAAAAAAGTACAAACTAAAACAAAATTTAAATTGTTTGCCATCAAATATATATGCAACGAGATTAATTAAGCACAAAACTATGATGATAGTCAAATGCATATTATTGCAAATTTGCAATCATCATAAGTAGTAAGGTTATGAGCATTTGTGATAATATTTTACTAACAGGGCTATAAATAAAACGCAAAAGTCTTGAAAAAAAAAAAAAAACTCAAAATTAATTATATAATAGTATTATACGAGCACAAGTTTTTCCCGTCCTATTGCTTCTTGGAGCTTCTCACTCATCCTTTTACGCCCACTTTGAAACCACTCAGGGTCATGGTTCGAATCTGATGGCTCGCCTTCTCTCCAATATGGACTCACAATTATTTGCTCAAGCTTGTGAGCATATTTTAGAACATTTATAACAAACTCAATTTCAAACCAATTGCCAACGCAACCTCCCAATTCAATAACTTTTATCTCGTCATGAGAGAACATTTCAACATCCCTAATATCTTTCTGATTCGTGACGAAATATGAATTGGTATACTGTCAAAATTAAAATCACAACAGGATTGGTATTAAAAGCTAGTAAGCATATAAATCAAAATATCTTGCAAAATTATCTAAACTAATACAGTAATAATAATTTTATTTTAGGAAGTAGTGTATAGAAATCATAACAATAACCATAACAAATAAAAAGAAAAACTAAAGCATGTATTAAACATGTTCACTCACCATGATCTTAAGTTTCTGTAAAAGAGGAGAAGCTCGAAGGATGTTTAAAATCCACAAAGGATCATACTCATTATCTAAGATGAATGGATTGTATATCATGAGGTTCAACTGCTTAAGATGTTTGAGTGGTTGAGTTATTTTTAAAGAAGTTGTGACCTGAACAATAACATATAGGATTCAAACTATAATTCAAAAGTCAAAGAAATGTAAAAAGAAAAAAACTAAAACTCACTCATCCAACACTTTATGACTAACCTTCAAAATTATGTCCAGATGCATAATCTCAAGTTCAGGAAATGTTGTGCAGAGAGTAACAAATGCATTAAGTTCTTGCAATGAAATGGAGAAGTTAATGTTCTTCAACACTGGAGTATTAAGGTTCAAGGTGTCCAGCTGATAGTTTTCTTTGGATAATAAATAGCACGATAAAATCTCGAGATGACATAAGGATGAACTTACTATCTTCGGCATTGATGATTTGAACACACAAAAAACTAAGCAAAGCTCTTCAAGGTGTCGGCAATTAGATAATAGACTTTCAATGAACATTTCATCCAATTTTGTGCGTCTAAGTGAAAGAGATCTCAAATTTTTGAATGGAGTAAAGTCAAGGTTGGTGGGATGGCAAACAAGACAATATTCAAGACGAAGATGCTTTAGAGTTGAAGCATTAGTCTCGCAAAATAAGGCAGGGTCAAATTTGTAATGTTTGTTTTCAGTTGTGCGATGCACATAAGGCCTCCCTAAAAAGAGTAGATTGATTCTTTCAACTCCCCTTACAATTGCAAAACGTATCCATTGATCAATAGTGTTGCTCTGTTCAGATTCTAAGTAGAAGTTTATCAATAAAGAATCGATAGTTGTGCCGTGAAAATTCTTGAGAAATTGATCTACTCGTTTTACAAACTCTTTTAGACTCAAATCCAAATTGACACATCTATCGGTTCCGGTTCTAGAGTATCTAGTGACATCAACGAGATACCTTTTTTCTAGTAGTTCGATCTCGGTTCCAAGCACATTGTGTATATCGAAGTATAAATCTTTCCTTAGACCCCAAAGCTTGCACCACCTTTTAGACAATACACTTGTTTTCAACAAATCTTTGATGGATAACATTGTGAGGATAGAAGACAAGATGTCATCAGGTAATTCACTAATGCGATCATCCATTTTATCTTAAGTAAGTAGTTCAAAATATAGTCACAGTGTATCTGGAAGAAAAAATAAATAAATAAATATTAATTTTCCTAAATCTGTATGCTGCTGCTTAATTATCATCATCATGTTAGTATAGTATCTTCTATTGCATTACAAAGATAGTTGTTACATAATTCATAATTGTAAATAGTGTTTTTTGTTCTTTCTTCACTTGGATCTATTTCAAACTACTCGTAGGAAATTAAATTTCAAGAAGTTAAACAAAACATTGAGAAATATTAAAATTATGTGAGCAATAATAAATAATAAGAAAATTAAAATAAGAGATCGAGATGAGAATTGACTCACAGAAGATGAAGAAGAAGCAACTATGCAGAAAGGTATGAATTGGAGGAAGAGGAATTGCAGCGAGCGGCAGTACAATCCTAATTCCTAATTCATAACCTAACCACCATATATTGAATTGTATGCACACTGTGCTGTGGATCTATCTATCTATTTCCTTTATAAACTGTTAAGAGAATCTAATGTAGTAAATTATTTTGTGCACGCGTGTCATATATCTATCTTTTTTTTATTTTATAATAATATTACTTGTATATTTCTTTCAAAACAAAAATCAAATCAAATCAAATCTCCATTATCAAAAAATCAAAAAATAAAAATTAAATCAAATCAAATCTTCTAATCTTGTGATGACTCCGTTACTTATGTGTAATGTACTGTCGCGGGATTTTTCTTTTTAATATGCATTGATTCTCTTATCAAAAAATAGAATTTAATTACAAAGAAATTAATTGGGGGAAAGAAACACCCCTAGCATCCTCTTCTACAATTTGCAATACGTAATTTCTTTCTTTTGGGCTTAGGCCCCGTTGAATATCCAAAAAGGAAAAAATAAGAATTTAATTTATATATATTGTCAGTGTAAAATTATTTTACACATACGTCTAATAATTGTTGTAGTTAGTTGTTTCTTGTTGTACAAGTAACAAACTTAAGGTAGTTAAGTTGATACTTAGCAGTCAAGTAACTGCTCTAGTTAGTTAGTTGGTTTACTTTCTGTTATGTTAGTTAGTTTCTATGATGTATAGACTATAAATAAAGCCTCAAGGGTCATTGATCATTACTTGAGATGAATGCAATATTAAGATTTCCTAACTAGTGGTATCATTGAGCCTGGTTGTGTGTTCATTGCATTCATCATCATCGTCCGGGGAAGAAAGGGAAACACGAGTGTGTGTGAGATCTTGTGAGTTTTTCTGTTCTTGAATACAATTCCATTTTTAGGGAGGGAAACACGAGTGATGCGTGCCTTGTGTAAAAGGAATTGTACGCCAATTTTTGCTCATTGCAAAAGTAGTTCTTGGTGAATTCTTGGTTGTTCTTTAATGGCAGAGAACAATAACTTTGGTCATCCATCTATTCCAAAGTTTGATGGTCACTATGACCATTGGGCAATGTTAATGGAAAATCTATTACGTTCAAAAGAGTATTGGACGATTGTGGAGCAAGGAATTCCGGTGTTACCAGCCACACCAAATGCTGAACAAAGAAAGATTGTTGAAGAAGGCAAGTTGAAAGATTTGAAAGCAAAAAACTATCTGTTTCAATCCATAGATAGAAGTATCATAGAGACAATTCTTGACAAGACTACATCAAGAGCCATATGGGAATCAATGGCCAAGAAATTCCAAGGATCAACAAAGGTGAAAAGAGCTGAACTTCAAGCTCTAAGAGGAGATTTTTTGAGGTGTTACGTATGAAAGATGAAGAATCAGTGAATGATTACTTTGGTCGTGTTCTTGCTATAGTTAACAAAATGAAGATTCAAGGTGAAAATGTGGAAGAGAGAACTGTGGTTGAAAAGATCCTCAGATCAATGCCAAGAAGATTCAATTATGTGGTATGTGCTATAGAAGAATCCAATAATGTTGAAACCCTATCCATTGATGAACTTCAAGGTTCTTTGCTTGTTCATGAGCAAAAGATGAGGCCTGTTAAAGAAGAGGAGCAAGCTCTGAAGGTTTCTTATGGCAAGAACAATGCAGCAAGAGGTAGAGGTCGTGGTGACAAAGCTGGGCAAGGTAGAGGTAAAAGAATTAGTAAAGATAACATAGAATGTTATAAATGTCATAAATTAGGTCATTTTCAATATGAATGTCCCAATTTAGAAGATGCTGCAAATTATGCTGATTATGATGACAGTGAAGAAGTTCTTTTAATGGCCTTTGAAACATCTACCAACACACAAAATCAATCCAAGAATAAGATCTGGTACTTAGACTCAGGGTGTAGTAATCATATGTGTGGAATAAAGGAATGGTTTCATGAACTTGACACAAAATTCAGAGAAACAGTAAGATTAGGAGATAATCCATCATTGCTGAAGCTAAACCAGCTTGTCTTCAAATAGAAAGTGAAGATATCACCTATCTCTGGCACTGCAGATATGGTCACTTGAACTTCAAAAGCCTCAAAAATCTTCAACAAAAGAACATGGTAAGAGGATTGCCCAAGATGGAGGAGTCCAACCAGGTTTGTGCTGATTGCTTGATTGGCAAGCAACACAGAGAAAGCATTCCCAAAAGCACAAATTGGAAGTCATCAAGGATATTAGAGTTGATACACTCTGATATATGTGGTCCCATCACACCAACATCTAATGGCAACAGAAGGTACATCCTCACCTTTATTGATGATTTTAGTAGAAAAACATGGGCTTACATCCTGGTAGACAAGTCAAGTGCACTAGAGTGCTTTAAGAAGTTTAGAAGCACGGTTGAGAAAGAGTCTGATCAAGCTATATGTTGTCTAAGAACTGATAGAGGAGGTGAATTTAATTCACTTGATTTCAGGAAGTATTGTGAAGACAATGGTATAAAGAGACAGCTCACTGCAGCCTACACTCCTCAGTAGAATGGGATTGCATAAAGGAAAAATAGAACCATAATGAATATGGTTAGGAGTATGTTATCTTGCAGAGAAGTACCTAAAGAATTTTGGCCAGAAGCAGCTAATTGGGACATATACATCTCGAATAGAAGTCCTACTATTGCATTAAATGACATCACACCAGAAGAAGCATGGAATTCTACAAAACCTAATGTTAAGCATTTTAGAATCTTTGGATGTGTAGGATACACTCATATACCAGATGCTCAAAGAAAGAAGTTAGATGACAAGAGTGTGAAATTCATATTTCTTGGTGTCAGTGAAGAATCTAAAGCTTATAGACTCTACAATCCAGCAAACAAGAAGATCATAGTTAGTAGAGATGTTATCTTTGCTGAATCTGAGAAGTGGAATTGGAATAGAACTAGTCACTCTGAGGACTTTGAAGCTGAAGACAATGGAAATTCAAGCAATATTGATAATATAGCTGAGGAAACTGTGGAGGAAGGCACATGTGAGTTAAACAATGATCAAGTCATGCCTGATATACAACCAGAAGAACATATAGGGACTTCTTCTACCTCAAACTTAGGTCAAGGGAGAGTTAGAAGACCCCCAGCATGGCATGATGATTTTGATACCTCTACAGCTGATGATGAAGATTCTATGAATCTTGTCATGTTTGGACCTTGTATAGGCAGAGATCCTGTAAGTTTTGAAGAAGCCTCAAAGAGTCAAACTTGGAAGAAAGCTATGAAGGATGAAATTGATGCTATTGAAAGAAATAAAACTTGGGAATTGACTAATCTTCCCAGTGGAAGCAAAGTGATTGGTGTGAAGTGGATTTATAAGACAAAGCTGAATGAGAAAGGAGAAGTTGAAAAGTATAAAGCTAGACTAGTGGCCAAAGGATATGCACAAAGATATGGCACTGACTACAAAGAAGTATTTGCTCCAGTTGCCAGATGGGATACCATTAGAAGCGTAATTTCTATTGCAGCACTAAGAGGATGGAATGTGTTTCAGCTAGATGTCAAAAGTGCCTTTCTACATGGTGAGCTAACTGAAACTGTTTATGTGGAACAACCCTTAGGCTATGTGATCAAAGGGAAGGAAGAACAGGTTTACAAACTTCACAAGGGTCTATATGGATTAAAACAAGCTCCAAGAGCTTGGTACAGTAAGATAGAGCAATATTTTATTAGAGAAGGATTTATGAAGTGCCCTCATGAAGCTACACTATTTGTGAAAAATGATGGTGGACAGAATTGGTTGATCATTAGCCTCTATGTAGATGATTTGATCTTTACAGGTAATGATAGCATTTTGCTTCAACAATTCAAAAGCTCCATGATGAATACTTTTGACATGACTGACTTGGGAAAGATGAGGTATTTTCTTAGGATTGAAGTCATTCAAAATGATCAAGGAATCTTTATGTGTCAAGAAAAATATGCTAAAGAGATTTTGGAGAGATTCAGCATGGAGAAAAGCAATGATGTATGTAGTCCAATTGTTACTGGAACCAAGCTCTCAAAAAATGATAAAAGTGATGAAGTTGATCCTACTCAATTCAAACAGATGGTGGGAAGTCTAATGTACTTAACTGCTACCAGGTCAGATCTAATGTTTGCAGTAAATTTGATAGCTAGATTCATGGAGCATCCTGTTGAAACTCATTTAATGGTTGCTAAAAGAATAATGAGGTATATCAGAGGTACTATTGAGCTGGGAATTTGGTACAAAAAGGGCAAACAAGCTGAGTTAATTGCCTACTCTGTCAGTGATTATGGTGGAGATGTGGATGACTTGAAAAGTACTTCAGGCTATGTTTTTATTTGTTATTTAATTCATATACAATTTTTTTTTGTTAACTCTCTGATTTTCGGAGGAAGGTACAGTAACTCAAAATTCGACTGTGACATAAATAAAGTTTGATTAATAATTGTTTCCATTAAGAATTGAACTTGAATTTTCCTAAATAATTTCGTCATTTGAAAAATTTATTAAACATTTTAACATAATATTTTAATTTATTTAATTCATAAACACGGTTAATAAAAGAAATACACCATCAAATTATGTCAATTGATTATCATAGTTATATCATTAATAACAATATTTTATCCTACTCATAACAATTTTTAAGATCATACATATGGTTATTTGTGATTCATCTATCGTAAAACTTTTTACATCAATTAATGTATCAAAATTAAATTTATTTATTTTTACTTATCCAAAGCACGCACGTTGAAATTATAGTGATCACAAGATTGATAATATGTAGAAATGGGCCACTTAAGATACTGCTTCCATAATTTAAAATGTAATTATAATTACTTTAAAAGTTTTGTTCACAAAAGTACCATTGCTTTGTGGACTTCAACTGACCTTCTAGGTTGCTTCTCTCCAAAACTTAAAGTAATGATCATAATAATATGAGTATAGAGAGTCAAAAGAAGTATGCGGCATGGACAAAAATTGACTAATTCATTCTTTCATGTCTCAAATCAATTACTACATGTTCTTGCCGCCTCATTCCATTGTGCTCGTGACATGCTAGAATTGTTCAATCTTTAATGATTTTCTTCTAACCCACGGAGGGCAGTACAATATATATATATATAACATGTCTTTTTTGTTTGTCTAGTAATTAAAAATTCTACTTTAAAAATGAACAAATCGAGTATCCGGAGTTTAAATCTCGACTCTTGCATAATATATGCAATATTTTTACCAACCGAACTAATTTCACAGGAGCAAAGCTATCATGTTCTTTAATAATACATGTTAAATAATTTAATATAGAAATATCACTTTTAAAAGTTGTACATTCAATTTTTTTTTAAGTCAAAATATTACATTTTTAGATATAAATTTTTCACTTTGAAATTATTTAAAATTCAACTTTAGAATAAGAACACATGTTAACAAATATTCTATATTTTTTTATGGTATCAACTATCAATTTCTAAGTAATGAAAAAATATATGTTGGGAATTTAAATCAATTTGAGTTACTTCAAAAATTTAGTCTCTTAAAAAATGATTTACCTTAGTAAAAAAAATTTGATTTACATAAGAGTGAAATTTTTAAGAAATGGATTTTAGAGGAAAGATAGAAAGAAACACCTAAAAAAAATTATTTTTGTTAATATTAGCTTTTTTTGGTAGACTTTTGTTAATATTAGTTAAAATCGTGTTTAATAAAGTTTATGATTTAATGAAGATCAAATTTCCATTTTCTCATTAATCAAATGTTCACAAGATTCATATTGTTCACACATGTGGTTAATGCAGTTCAATAATTGATGATTGATTAAAAGATTTATGCAATTCACAATGGTTAATGCAGTTCAATGAATGGTTAGTATTGGATAAATTGAGATGTGATAATTTATTAATCGTTAACTAGATTAAAAAAGTGATGATAAAAACAAGGGTCGTGCATGATGCACATGTGCATGGTAAAGTATTTAAATATAAATTTTTTGTATTTAAGAATATAAAAAATTAAATACACATGATTTAAATGAAGATTTTTACATTTATCTCGTTAACATGTATTCGTTTAAGGCGCATGTGTTAATATATGTCTTAATATAAAAAAATTACATTTATTATTTTAACATGCATTATATTGGTTTGGGTTTGGGTTTTTGGAGTTTGCTTCTCTCAAGGTCTCAGGTTCGATTCTTTCTGATGTCAATTTCGATTGGTTAATCTATACAAAGCAGTAAAAAAAATTGACTTTAAACGAGGCACCGCAAAAGGATGGTAAAAATAATTCTCTCAAATTAGTCGGCCCTTCAGCCGGATAACGAGTTAAAAAAAAATGCATTATAGTATACTTTTACTTTTGTTCATGTTCTTCCTTTTCCTATCTTTTTGTCTTCTCTTTCTTCCCACATGCACTATCTTTTTCCCTCAATCTCATCAAATCTCAAGTACCCACGTTTTAGAGTGTGTCAGCATATCATAAACTACTAGTAGTACTAATGAAAGTGAGAGTGATGCCTACAATTCAATAGTACTCTCTTTTGTCTTTTATATAGGCAATGCAAACTATGACAAGGGCGCAGCAAAATAGATACGATAATAATGTCACCGTATCTATTTGTGGCATTTGTGCTAATTGTAGTATTTGGTCAAACCATCATAACAAAGGTTGACTTTTATTTATTTGCTTAAACATTATCTTTGCTTTTCTCTCGTCATCATACTATTCTTCAAAGGTTATATAATTGATTATTATTTGTAGTAAAAAATTATGCATATCCCAATTTCTAAAACATTGAACTTAGACCAAAACTTGCACAAACTCAAAATCTTTCACATTAATCAGGAATAAGTTTGCACTTGATTAAGGGCAATATACTATTGCGTAGATAATTCGATACTTAGACTACTGAACTGTGTATTAAGATTGCCTGTAGCAAGCAAAACACACAGTTTCACACAGTTTTGTATCACGGCCATTGAGTATCAGATCAGACGGATCATATTAACTCATTTACAAAATCATTTGAAATGATCTCAACCACACGATTGTGATTGGACGGTCCTTATCTGTTACAACTTACAACTTCCTGCTGTAACAACGGGAAGTGTTCAAATTTTGGAATAAAATGAAATGTTTGTTTTGACTAATAAAAATTGAAATGAAGCAAAAGGGAAATTTTCTAGAAGTAGAACTGAAGTACACAGCTTCATCATCAAATGTTAGTTATTAGTTTTTTGCTTCCAACTTCGAAAAAAACTAACTGCATTACCACACCAGAAAGATGAATTATTGATCCTGCCTTAATCTGCTTATCCACTATCTTCATCAGAATCACCATATTTTACCTCCATATGCTCGGGGAAAACCGATGGCACGCGCCTTAACAGCTTTTCTTGTTTCCATGGTTGTTCAAGCTCTTCTTTTTCATCTAGTAACGCAATTTTTGTACAGCACAAATAGTTAAGGAGGAACTATAGTAGTCTAAATATATCCTTATTCTTCTTAAGTACTATAGTCATATAATACTAATAATTCATATAATCATTTCTATCTATATGATATAAGGATATTCTTTATTTCTTCCTCGGAGATTTGCGCGCTCGATTTGAATTTGCAAATAGGCTATGCGCTTCGCAATCCACTAGCAGGAACACATTCATAAAGCAAATAATATATCAGAAAATAAGATAGATTTACAAATAATGACAAACATCGATACAAAAATAATTACAGAATGGCTAAAGCATGCGCCTTTATGAAACCCGAGTATTCAGTTGCTAGAATCCGAAAAATCACATCTAAGCCTAGTTATAAATCAGAAAAGTTTGAACAATAGTGAAAAAAAGATAGATATGAACAAGGAAAGAGTCAAGAATGAATACATGTTTTGTAATATCCTCATGAAGAGTGGTAGCCTTCTCTTGAAGATCGCCCTGTCATTGCCAATAGGGAAAACATAGTTCAAATTTTCAACTATACATGTAATTTAAGAAAAATGAAATTCACCGTGTCAGGAAACGATGTTCCACATGTCTCGTACAACTTACAACAGTTAATTTTGGTATCAAGCCGGTGTTCACTTTTTGTTGCAAATCCTCGCATTCTTGCTGTAAGTAAAACAATACAGTTAAGCCGATTTCTAAATTGTATTATTATAACTTAATAACCATATACAAGAAGTGTTTTTCGAATAAGATGTTCGTAGCTTATTCCATGAAAATAGTAGGTTCACCGCAAAACATTTACATTTACCTGAGTGAAGTCTTCATCGGAGAGCTCAGAAATGGGAATAGCTTTAGGCATGAAAGAAACTTCCAAGAGTATTCCATTAGACATTTCATCATGTTCAACACCTAAAAGTTAAACAAGAAAAATGATCAATTATTTACATAGAACTACATATTGAGAAATATAAGGTAGCTTAAGATAACTAGCAAGATCTTTATGCAATTTATTATACCTGTGACTCTCAAAAGATGATATGAATTCCTTAGCTTATGATCATTGGAATCTACTCTTGCTCTGACAAAAGTTCCAACCACCTTACTCACAAAGCTTTCAGGTTGTTTCGATAAATCGAACACCAAACTTTGTTTTAGGTAGATAAGCTTGATATTATTGGCATTAATGGATGCAAAACATCCAGGTTTTATACATATATCTCCTTTTTTCAAAAGAGGTTTTTCTATTAACCTTGACAATTTGTTTTCCATACATGTCTCATCATCAATATGCTTGTTTTCTGTAGAACAATTTTTGTTTTGACCATGATTTTCCTTTCCAAATGAATCATCTGATTTTTCCGTGATGTGAAACTCAAGTCGGGAATATATCTGATACTTTGACATGACTTTCTTTTCAAAGATAGGAAACAACTTGTCATCGGCGATGAATTTTTTCTTGTCTTTGGGATCATAAAGATTTTTTTCCTCAATGTATTCAAATATGAGAGATTTTACATCACATCGCATCATTGGTTCGGTTTGGTATCTTCCTATGGATGCAAGGAAGCTAGCGAGAGGTCTTGATGCCCATCCGTCGAATTCCATTGAACTGTACTGCTTCCGTTTTTTCGGCTTATGCATACTTTTATGAAGCTCAAAATCTTTACCCTTTCTTTTGTTGGGAAGTGCAGCCGTGACATTGTCTTTAGTTAGTCCTTCTTCATATTCCTTGGATAGACATTCATATGGTTCTTTCTCATTCAAGCTTATTTTGTTCTGCAAAGAACATACAAAGTTCATCGGTTAACATAGAGATCACATCTCCTTAAATATAAGTTGAATACTATAAACATTATCCGAGTAAATACACTTACCTCATCCGAGTCATGGTTCGGCCTATCTATTTCCACACAGTCTTCATCAGAATCATCATGTTTTACCTCTATAAGCTCGGGGAAAACCGATGGCAAGCACCTTAACAGTTGTTCTTGTTTCTGTTCAGGCTCTTTGCTTTCATCTAGTAATGCAATTTTTGTATAGGACAGATGGTCAAGGAAGCACTATAGTATAGTGATACGATACTAATAATTCATAAAATCATTTATATGCGATACAAGAAGGATATTCTTTATTTCGTTCTCTGAGATTTGCACGCTCAATTTGAATTTGCAAATAGATTAGGTTCTTCGAAATCCACTAGCAAGAACACATTCGTAAAGCAAATAATATTAGAAAATAAGATAGATTTACAAATGCCAAAAGTAATAAAGTTCGAAACCAAAATAATTACAGATTACATATAAGAACAAGAATGTGTAATGCATGTAAGAAGCTATATATTAACAAGCATAGAGTCAAGAATGATCGATACATGTTTTGTTATATCCTCATGAAGACTTGTAGCCTTCTCTTCAAGATCCCCCTGCCAATGTCAGTAGCGTAAACAAAGTTATCAACATGTCAGGAATCGACAAATCGACGAATGTACTGCTTGTATCATACAACTTACAACAGTTAATTTTGGGAGCAAACCAGTGCTCATTTTTTTCCGCAAATCCTCGCATTCTTCCTGTAGGTAAAACAGCACAATTAATAGTATTCTTGGAAAATAAAAGAGTGAATAGAGTATATTATAACTTAAATATAATCATATAAGAAATGTTTTTCCAACTAGAAGTTCATATCTTATTTACATTTACCTCTGTGAAGTCTTCATCAGAAAGCTCAGAAATTGAAATAGCTTTTGGCATGAAAGAAACTTGCAAGAGTATTCCATTAGACATTTCATCATGTTCAACACCTAAAAGTTAAAACAAGAGAAATGATCAATCAAGAGAAGTAACATAACTAGCAAGATCAATATGCAATTTATTATACCTATGACTCTCACAAGATGATATGAATTCCATAGCTTATGATCATTGGAATCTACTCTTGCTCTGACAAAAGTTCCAACCACCTTACTCACAAAGCTTTCAGGCTGTTTCGATAAGTCTAACACCAAGGTTCGTTTTAGGTAGATAAGTGTTACATTTTTGGCATTAATGGATGCAAAACAACCATATTTTATCGATAAATCTCCTTTTTCCAATCGAGGTTTTTCTGTCTCATCATCGATATGCTTGTTGTCTGTAGAACAATTTTTGTTTTGGTCGTGATTTTCATTTCCAGCTGAATCATCGGATTTTTTTGTGATGTGAGACTCGAGTAGAGAATATATCTGAGACATTTTCACAACTTTCTTTTTAAAGATAGGAAACAACTTATCATCGGGGAAGAATTTCTTCTTGTCTTTGGGATGATAAAGATTATTCTCCTTAATGTATTCACATATAAGAGATTTTATACCCCATTGTATCATCGGTTCAGTTTCGTATCTCCCTATGGATGCAAGGAAGTTAGCGAGAGGTTTTGATGCCCATCCGTCAAATTCCATTGAACTGTACCGCTTCTGTTTGTTCCGCTTACGCATACTTGTATCATCTTCATTACTGTTGGAGTCATTTTGTTTTTCTTCTTCGCCTTCGCTGCAACTTGTATGAGGCACAAAATCATTACGCTTTCTATTGTTGGGAAGTGCGGCAGAGACATCTTCTTCAGTTAGTCCTTCTTTTCTCTTAACAATTTCCCAGTATTCCTTGAACAGACATTCATATGTTTCTCTGTCATCCAAATCTATTTTCTTCTGCAGAAAACAGATAAATTTCATCGGTTAATATAGAGACCACATTTTTAAGACTCGAACCTGAGACCTTGGTGCTTAAGGATCCAAGTCCAGTTCCACTCGAACCAATGTAATATTGGTTAACATAAATTAGAATAAATTTGGTAAAAATTCTACAAATCAAAGTTATGACACTTACCCTCTCCAAGTCATGGTCCAAATTTAGTTCTATGATTTTTACAATCTCCAAGCAATCAATGCACAAACCTTGAACACCTTTAACTACAGTAAATTCAGCAGAAACACATTTTTTGCATACAGCATATGGACAGCCGAGGCAACGAAAGGTATTGCGGTTTTTGCAGCTAAAGCAAGAATGCCAAGCTGAAAATACAAAATGCATGCAAAATGTTGTGTTACTTTTGATTTGTATCAGACAATCAGTTAATTAACCTCATAAATAGCATTTTCATATATCAGATATCTATAATAAAATGTGAATATATAAATTAGTATCATAATGTTAAAAACTAAAAAGGAATATTACATGGAGCTAGAAGTAGTAAAACATTAAAATATTATGAATAAATCCAACTGGCTTACCACAAAT
This sequence comes from Trifolium repens, assembly GCA_030408175.1. Classification (NCBI taxonomy): domain Eukaryota; kingdom Viridiplantae; phylum Streptophyta; class Magnoliopsida; order Fabales; family Fabaceae; genus Trifolium; species Trifolium repens. The sequence continues at coordinate 57,197,681 of CP125849.1, read as the reverse complement.
CCATGATTTTACAGTATCAAAATATGAATCATCCTTTTGAACACAATCTGGATGATAAACTTTTCCACAGTTCCTGAAACAAATAAAAAATACATTGATACAATGATCAAGAAGAAAGAAAAAAGAAGAAGAGTTAGTGCTTACTTGTGATCACAGAAAACTAGTTGTCCACCTTCTTTGCATTCAAAACACCAGTTTTCTTCTTCATCATCATGATCATCTTGCATATTCTTGGCATTTTCTGTGTTTTTATGCATTGTAAAGTGTGCAGTAAAAAGAGAGAGTGTTGTTTCAGTCGCTCTAGATTCTGGTGTGTTCCAATTTGTAATGATGGTATTTATTTGTTGTGTGACCCCGAAGAATAATATCTTTATATTTTCAATAAATGAAAGAGAAAATTGTGAATAACAACCGTTGGAAAACTCAATTGGTGTAGTGATAGTAACACTACTTTTAACACTCTTTTTCATTTTAGATGAAATAGTTAAAAATTGTCAAAAATTAAACCATTTAAAAACCAAAAATCAAACTGTTAAATTAAACCAAATTTATAATTCACTAATCGAATTGAACCGACAGGTTTGATTCTATTCAATTGAATTATGCTAGGAACACTCTCTTTTCAACATTTACTTCATTATTAGAAGAAAATCACATAAATTATGTGGGTCCCAAATAAATTTCACTACTTTATGTGGATCCTTTTTCTAAAATAGTGGGACCCACATAACTCATGTGAATTACATCTAATAAGAAAGTGAATGTTGAAAAACGAGTGTTCCCAACACTACTCTTATTTTTAATATAGTCGAGTTTAATTTATATTTTATAAACTTCAATTTGATTTGGATTGTAGTGTATCATTAACGAATTGCACTTAAATTTTAAGTAGATTAACGTATATACGACACTTATTTGAATTATTTTTTAAAATTTTTTAATAATAGTGTTTAATATATTCTCCCGCATTCAATACTATTGTGCTTAATATGTTAATATAAATGTTAAATGACCCGATAGTGAAGAAATTCATTTCATACTACATAAACATGTGATTTTTATTTGTAATCAAACAACATTTTAAAATAAAGATATGGTATCTCATCCATCAATAATGTAATCAAGTTTGGTTTTTCATTAAGAAACAATAAGAGGGACGTTTGTTTATGTAAAAGGAACAAGGAATGGCACAGAATGAGCAATAAAAACGAATCAATTAATAGACATAGAAGAAAAATTAATTCACCTGAAGTCGGATATGAACCATGCTTGGATCGAAAGTAGACACAAAGACCCAAATAATGAAACAACCATCACCATTTCAAGTTAGTGAAATTCTCCCACCACACCCACTATTATTTTATTTTTTTACATTTTCACCCTTTTGGATTCTATAATTCGGACACGCTTTAGGGCCCGTTTGTTTTGGATTTTTTTGAAAATAGATTTTATAGTGTTACATAATTTTGTTTTAAAAAAATTTACAAAGAAACTTTTTATAAAAGATTCAAATGAAAATTTGGTTTGAATAGTTATTCTTAAAATGTCATTTTAGGCATTTCATCATGTTATCGAAAAAAAATTTGGATATCAAATTTTCAAAAAAATCATTTAATTTGAAGCTATTTCAAATTGATTTTCATAAAAATCATTTTTGAAATACAACTTTTTCAAAAAATTGTGATTTTGACTATCTTTTGTTCTTCAATAATGTATGTTTATGTTATATGATGTCAAAATTAGTGTTTCAATTTAGAAAAAATAAATATAAAAAAACTTGTAATATTTTGAAAAACGGTTTAACAAAATCCATTTTCAAAAATACAAAGAAAAAATCCATTTTTTTAAATCTAAAACAAACGCACCCTTATTTCGATTATAGAATCCAAACACACCTTGCATATATTTTGAACCCCTCCTCGTCACATGATATTTGAAGAAATCGCGGCATGTGTTGTTGAACCTAACAAAGAAATCATGTCATCTTATTAGAGTGTTACTAGCTTGGCTCATCCTTGATCTTGTTGGTGCTTAATTTCTAGTTTTGATTTATGTCATAAATGTAAGTCTTTAAATTTCATGTCGCTTGTATCAATTATGTCATTGTTCTTGTCTTTTGTTGTCTTATTGACCGATGATATGAATGTATGTTTATTTTTCAATTCATTGATCCCAAATACATTTGGATTATATAATTAACATTTGATTTTGGGTAAAAGTCAAAATAATTGTTGTATTTAGTCATTTCATACATTAAAAAAAGGTGATATTAATAAGAGAAAGAGAATGGAGATATTGCTAATTTACTCTTATAAACTATTGGTGTATTCTTATTACAATAAATATAAAGTGGAGAATAATAAGCAGCAACGAATCATAAGTCACTACTACAGTCCATGAATTGGAGCCTATGCATTAAGCAAATCCATGTTCTCAACTTTTTCATTTTTCACTTTGTATGGTACTTATTTTGATTTGAAAAAACCTTGAAAATTCTCTGAGATGTTACATTAGTTTCAGGATATGTAATTTTTTTAAACTAGAGATCAACAGCATTCTCAACACATTGTTTCATGTTTTTTGTTACGGAAAAATAAGGGTGTGCATGTCATGTGTTTTTGGGTGCAGAGGGAACAAATGAAATCATGCAATGCAGCAACTCTGCATCAAAAAAATGCACTGCAACAACTCTTGTATATAAGGCTCAAGCAAAGAACCTGCGATCACCTTTGTTCTGTACATTTACATTGTGCCTGTAAAATTGAGTTAGGGGTTTATCACTATCATATCGAAGTTTCAAATTGGATTATTTGATACTCAATGAGCCATATTGCATCTGTTCAACTCTTGTTACACACACATATGTGGTACTGCCAACATAAAGCACAGGCATAAAACACAATGTGTCAATGTTGGAATAAAAGTCACCAACTGTGAAGAAACTCATGACATGAAGAAATTGTTAAGCAACCATGCCCCTGAAACGAAACGACGGTGTCATTCTCATGTAATGAAATTGCTATTGGCTTAGTATAGCAGATCATTTTAGTAAATCACTAATATTCCCCCAAAAGAACACTTTATAGTTGATCACTGATATCCAAAAGAAGTGCATCCCTAAAACATGTTTTCTTCACATCTTTATAGATTGGTCAATGTGTTGACATCTTCAGGAAGATATGACTACGGTTAATTTGGGGGGTTTAAGGATCCGATTTTCTTTTAATCATTTGTCTAATTGTCTCTCCACCATTAGATTAATTCAATGATTGAGATTATTGCAGTAGAGAGTGCAGAAGGGAACACTGAAGCAAGGATTTGCATCCTCTCCTGCCGCCTCTCTATCTTTCTCATTATTTCTCTTTTCTCTCTACCCATACCCTCATTACTGGTGCTATAAGGGCTGCACAACAACAAAGGATCTGAATTCCTTTCTTATACAATGTACTTTCTTTTACAATGTATAAGAAAGGAATTAACCCCATCATGATAATATTGGATTAATCATTTTATAGTCACTCGCCTCAAAATGCACCCAAGAATCTAATAATATGACTCAATAAGCCAAAACAAGTCTCATTTGAGCAGCAATTTCATTCTTTGATTGTTACTATTCAACAAAACAAATAAACTGGTTCAAACGTGTTTAATCACCATGATACTCTAACATAATCTATAATCCATATTGCAATTCTACGCATCTCTTTTTCTTAGGGCATAATGAGGCTTAGGTGTAAAGTTTTAATAGCTTTGACAGTTTAACTTTGAGCTTATCTGGATTGGCCTATTTGACCTTAATGGCATAAGCACTTGTGAGACTGATTAAGACAACTTATAAAAACAACTTTCAACGTGTTCATAAATTGTTTTCAGCTTATTTTCATATGCTCTCCAAGATAACTTATGAAAACACCTTATAGGTTATAGTAGATTATACGAAAACAATTTAACTTTATTCTACCCTTTGTTACAAAATAGCTTATACACACGGGCTTATCAGTTATCATGATAAACACTTATACTATAAGCTGCAAACTAAGTTGTTTACTATGTGGAAGCTATTGCTTATAGCACTGCACTGAAACAATTTTCTCAAAATTGAAAGCATAAAAAAGGCTACATCAAAAAGAAAGGTGAGAAATGTTACAATATGGAATGGAAGTTCAAAACTTGGATGATGATTCTTCAATCTCAAACTCACTTATTTTCTCTTCCCTCCTTCTCTTCAATTCAGCTTCATAATTTCTTAGCCTTTCATTCATTTTCTCCTGCAATCATCACACAAAACAAACAAACCCACATTTAAAACACTAAAAAGATAAAATCTTTGAAGAGAAAACACAAAAGGGTTTCAAATTATGCAACTGAATCTCGACACGGTGCATAACATAGAATCATCAATTAAGAACAGAGAGGAGACACTAATGCTAACCTTGTAACTAATCTCGACACGGTGCATAACATAGAATCCTAGGATGCCTCCGATGATTGTTCCAGACATGATTCGAATGTAACCCCATCTCTGAGAAGGCGCCTTCATCGATTCAATCCTCCCACTATAATGGGTTTTTGGTTTTCGCAGAGAGAATAATCAAAGGGTTTTTTTTTTTTTTTTTGAAACTAAGTACCATTTCTTATTTGCCGGAGTAGCATTTCTCAATGTTAGAGACAATAAACAGTAATGGGCTAAAGCCCAATCTTCTAAAAAAGGATTAAGGTCCAATTTTTTTTATTGGTACAATTAAGTATTAAATTTTGCTTTTTAGGCCCCCATAGTTTACTCTCAGGCCCCCTTCGTGACCAAAATACCCTTATGTAGGGTTTCGTATCCTAGAATACGAAATAATGTTTAACAAGCAAATATGTGGTAAGCATGTCCTTCAGAAGGCGTTCACAATCTTCTTAGAAATAACGCAATGGAAACCCTCTTTCTTCGTGAACAATTTTCTTTTCTATAACCTAGGGTCCTAGCCTAGATCTGAGATATACCTGATCTCACTTCCTTACAACCTTACAAACAGCAAGGATTTCAAAACACAAATATGGAGTCACACTCCTAGACAACTATACTCCGTACCTAAAGGTTTTGGAGTGAAAACTACTCTAGCTTCTTCCTAAAGGTTTGGAAGCAGATTACAATAACTTATGTCCTAAGCTTGCATCAAACGATACAAGAAAGGCTCACAAATCTAAAGCACAAGGCTTACAAAGACACGAAACCCTAAAAGTCTACATTTTAATATATTGGTTTCGGTGAAGAAACTAGGTTTAGCTCCTTCCTTTAAATAGACGACGAGTTAGCATGGGCTTGATTTGTTTGACCCAAGCAATAACTCCACATTAATTAAAATAGATTCTCTACAAAAATACTCATCAAGGCGATTCTCTACAAAAATATTCTTCAAGAAGATCTTCTACAAAAAAACATTCTTGAGAAGGATCTGAAGCATTAAATAACCTTCCTTATATAAAACCTTATAAAACGCGCCATACAAGATTCATGAAAGAGAAACAAAACATTCCATAAATAGAATTTGTCATGAGCGCTCCTCCTGAGACATTTACAATGCTCTACACAATGCCAGAGCATCGGATCGCACATCTTGCACAAAGTTTATTTCCAAAAATGCAGCCAATACCAAAGACTCAACACGGTATATGAAGTTCATGATATTTTATAGGTTGTGCATTTCAATTCCAAAACTCAATTTCAAAATGATCCGGTTTGTGACTAGTCTTGGTTACCAGAACTCAATTTCAAATGATTCCGGTTTGAAATCTTTTGTAGGGGTGAAATCAATTGGTAGAAGTAGAAGGGATAAAATTAAAAAGAAAAAAATAAATTGACTTGTAGGGGTGAAGGTACAAATGTAAGGGTGGGAGGTAAATTTTTCACAAATCCGGCTATTGTGATACAAAACATAAACAAAATTCATTCCAAATCCAGCCACCGTAACAACTTTCAAAATTGAAAATACACCAAGCGACACGAGGGAGAGGCATTCACTATGAGTTTTGCACCAGAGTTTTTGAGCGAATTAGTAGTTGCAGTTGAAAATTTGTGTACAAGAGGTTTTCATGTTTGCATTAAAGAAGGGTTTTGCACAACACAATGAAAAAAAAAACACAAAATTTAGAGGAGAGAGGGTTTCTGGGTTCGAAACAAAGAGCAACACTAGTGAGATGCAACAATTAGTGCACAAAATTTGAATTCTACAAATGGTGCAATAAAAAAAAACGCAAAAGTCTTGGCAAAAAACAATAAGTCAAAATTAATTTATATAATATTATATGAGCACAAGTTTTTCCAGTCCTATCACTTCTTGGAGCTTCTCACTCATCCTTTTACGCCCACTTTGAAACCACACAGGATCATGGTTCCAATCTGATAGTTCATCTTCTCTCCAGTATGGACTTGCAACTATTTGCTCAAGCTTGTGAGCATATTTTAGAATATTCATAACCAACTCAATTTCAAACCAATTGCCAACGCAACCTCCCAATTCAATAACTTTTATCTTGTCATGAGAGAACATTTCAACATCCCTAATATCTTTCTGATTTGTGATGAATTTTGAATTGGTGTACTGTCAAAATAAAAATCACACGATTAGTATTAAAAGCTAGCAAACATGCAAATCAAAATATCTTACAAAATTATCTAAACTAATGAAAGACATAAGTAAAGCATATGTATTGAACATGTTCACTCACTGTGATCGGAGAAGCTTGAAGGATGTTTAAAATCCACAAAGGATCATACTCCTCGTTATTTAAGATGTACTGATTGTCAATGATGAGGTTCAACTGCTTAAGATGTTTGAGCGGTTGAGTTATTTTTAGAGAAGTTGTGACCTGAACAATAGCATGTAGGATTGAAACTACAATTCAAGAGTCAAAGAAATGTAAATAAATAGAAAAGAAATAACTCACACTTCCAACACTTGATGACTAACCTTAAAATATGTGCCCATTTGCAGAATCTCAAGTTCAGGAAACGTTGCACAGAGAGCAAGAAATGCATCAAGTTCTTTCAATGAAATGGAAAAAAAAATGTTCTTCAATAGTGGAGTATTAAGGTCCAACGTATCCAAATCAAGCCCATGGTACTCCAGTGAAGTGAGTTTAGGGCAATCCACTATATCCAAGTTTAGATCCCCCAGATAGTTATCGCCGAATAAGTAACAGCACATTGCAACCTTGAGATAACATAAGGATGAACTTACTATCTTCGGCATTGATGATTTGAACACACAAAAAACTAAGGAAAGCTCTTCAAGGTGTCGACAATTAGATAATAGACTTTCAATGAACAATTCATCCAATTTTGTGTCTCTAAGTGAAAGAGATCTCAAATTTTTGAACGGAGTAAAGTCACGGATGGTGGGATGGCAAACGAGACAGTATTCAAGACGTAGATGCTTTATAGTTGAAGCATTAGTCTCGGAAAATAAGGCAGAGTCAAATTTATAATGTTTGTTTTGAGTTGTGCGGTGCTGATAAGGCCTCCCAAGAAAGAGTAGATTGATTCTTTCAACTCCCCTTACAATTGCAAAACTTATCCATTGATCAATAGTGTTGCTCTGTTCAGATTCTAAGTAGAAGTTTATCAATAAAGAATCGATGGCTGTGCCGTGAAAATTCTTGAGAAATTGATCCACCCGTTTTACAAACTCATTCTGAGTCAAATCCAAATTGACACATCTATCGGTTCTAGAGTATCTAGTGACATCAACGAGATACCCTTTTTGTAGTAGTTCGATCTCGGTTCCAAGCACATTGTGTATATCAAAGTATAAATCTTTCCTTAGACCCCAAAGCTTACACCACCTTTTAGACAATACACTTGTTTTCAACAAATCTTTAATGGATAACATTGTCAGGATAGAAGACAAGATGTCGTCAGGTAATTCACTAATAAGATCATCCATTCTATATCGAGCAAGTTCAAAAATAGTCAGTCACAATGTATCTCGAAAAGAAAATAATAAAAACAGAAATTTTCATAAATCTGTATTGCTTAATTATGATTATGTTAGTATCTTCTATTGCATTACAAAGATAGCTGTTACATAAGTTTTTTCTTCACTTGAATCTATATCAAACTACTCGTAGGAAATTAAAAATTCAAGAAATTAAACAAAACATTGAGCAATAATAAATAATAAGAAAATTGAAAATACAAAAAATAAGACCAACATAATAATGACAAATATTTTAAAAAATAAGGTAGTATCGTACTATTTAGTATGCAAATATTTTATTTAGTTCATTATCAATAACATTTTTATTTTTTATTATTATTTTTCCCTATTCTTTTCACCTAAATACCACAAATTTAACATGATATCAAAGCCTCTCGATCCATTCCATTGGACTACCCGTTATTTGGGCCACCCATTATTGTTCAGTCCACGTTCCAGCTTGTTCAGTTCTAGACGTGGGAGGTGTATTAAAAAGTCTCACATCGGATACGAGATGGTTTAGACAAATGTTTATAAGCAAGTGGTAGTCCTCACCTTACAAGCCGGTTTTATGAGGATGAGTAAGACACATACTTGTTTCTAAGGCAAATGCTAACAAGTGCCCAGGGGGCACTCTTTAAGATCTTAAATAGTAAAAAAAAAATATAGAATTGTTACGGGAATGCGTACAATCAACGCATTGGAAATTGTATTGTTTAATTTTTTGAATAAATTTTTTTTATAAATGGAATGCTTAAAGAGTGCCTCTGGGACACTCGTTAGCAAGACCCTATTTCTAATAATTTCTAACAAAAAGAAAAAACGCAAGAGTGACAGTAATATCTTGCAACACAAAACCCATTTGGTTTGGCTAGTGATGTTAACTTCGATCCTAGGAGTTTACTCATTTCAATGTCTCGGGTTTGATTTTCCCTATTGTTAATTTAAGTGGGATAGTCCATACAGAGTTAAAAACTCTGGCTTTAAACGGACACCCCGCAAGTGGACGGTGTGATTGATCCCTTCAGATTAGTCGGTCATTGTGCCGGATACCGAGTTTTAAAAAAATAAAATAATCTTGTAACACAACTGCTTGTATGGCGGTGAAGGCGGATCTGGATCCACTTTTGTTATTAAATGATGCAGTTTTACACGATAATCGATTACAATTGTTGATTGAAGATTAAACAGTTCAAATTTAAAATACAGTTTTTTAAAATAAAATTATCTCAACCGCCGATCAGAGACCAGACGATCCATATTAGTTATGGTTGCAGCAGAGTCCGTAACTATAGGAAATTTGGTCCGTGAAACTATGTGGTATATTTTAGTTTGTGTATTCCAAGTATGAGAAGCGAAGATAAAATAATTGTGGAATGAACATTGCTATTTAGTAAGAATTATTTTAGAGAAGAAATGCAAGAATAACACATGGTATTATCTTATAGCAAAACAAATGATTCATAACATAACACAATCAAAGAAAACTATACTATAATATCCTTATCATGTAAGCACTAATGGCAATAAAGAAACAACTAGTTTAAAAGAAAATTGAATAGATGAATAAGAAATTTAACAAGTGAATTACCTCAGTGTTGCTGCATATATACTGTAATATGTATCATATACTGTAATATGTATAAATAATCAGTAGTGCATAGCTAGCTACTTCCTCTGTCACAATACCATAAGATAATACCATACCATGTGTTATCTTAAGGAAAAAAGTACAAACTAAAACAAAATTTAAATTGTTTGCCATCAAATATATATGCAACGAGATTAATTAAGCACAAAACTATGATGATAGTCAAATGCATATTATTGCAAATTTGCAATCATCATAAGTAGTAAGGTTATGAGCATTTGTGATAATATTTTACTAACAGGGCTATAAATAAAACGCAAAAGTCTTGAAAAAAAAAAAAAAACTCAAAATTAATTATATAATAGTATTATACGAGCACAAGTTTTTCCCGTCCTATTGCTTCTTGGAGCTTCTCACTCATCCTTTTACGCCCACTTTGAAACCACTCAGGGTCATGGTTCGAATCTGATGGCTCGCCTTCTCTCCAATATGGACTCACAATTATTTGCTCAAGCTTGTGAGCATATTTTAGAACATTTATAACAAACTCAATTTCAAACCAATTGCCAACGCAACCTCCCAATTCAATAACTTTTATCTCGTCATGAGAGAACATTTCAACATCCCTAATATCTTTCTGATTCGTGACGAAATATGAATTGGTATACTGTCAAAATTAAAATCACAACAGGATTGGTATTAAAAGCTAGTAAGCATATAAATCAAAATATCTTGCAAAATTATCTAAACTAATACAGTAATAATAATTTTATTTTAGGAAGTAGTGTATAGAAATCATAACAATAACCATAACAAATAAAAAGAAAAACTAAAGCATGTATTAAACATGTTCACTCACCATGATCTTAAGTTTCTGTAAAAGAGGAGAAGCTCGAAGGATGTTTAAAATCCACAAAGGATCATACTCATTATCTAAGATGAATGGATTGTATATCATGAGGTTCAACTGCTTAAGATGTTTGAGTGGTTGAGTTATTTTTAAAGAAGTTGTGACCTGAACAATAACATATAGGATTCAAACTATAATTCAAAAGTCAAAGAAATGTAAAAAGAAAAAAACTAAAACTCACTCATCCAACACTTTATGACTAACCTTCAAAATTATGTCCAGATGCATAATCTCAAGTTCAGGAAATGTTGTGCAGAGAGTAACAAATGCATTAAGTTCTTGCAATGAAATGGAGAAGTTAATGTTCTTCAACACTGGAGTATTAAGGTTCAAGGTGTCCAGCTGATAGTTTTCTTTGGATAATAAATAGCACGATAAAATCTCGAGATGACATAAGGATGAACTTACTATCTTCGGCATTGATGATTTGAACACACAAAAAACTAAGCAAAGCTCTTCAAGGTGTCGGCAATTAGATAATAGACTTTCAATGAACATTTCATCCAATTTTGTGCGTCTAAGTGAAAGAGATCTCAAATTTTTGAATGGAGTAAAGTCAAGGTTGGTGGGATGGCAAACAAGACAATATTCAAGACGAAGATGCTTTAGAGTTGAAGCATTAGTCTCGCAAAATAAGGCAGGGTCAAATTTGTAATGTTTGTTTTCAGTTGTGCGATGCACATAAGGCCTCCCTAAAAAGAGTAGATTGATTCTTTCAACTCCCCTTACAATTGCAAAACGTATCCATTGATCAATAGTGTTGCTCTGTTCAGATTCTAAGTAGAAGTTTATCAATAAAGAATCGATAGTTGTGCCGTGAAAATTCTTGAGAAATTGATCTACTCGTTTTACAAACTCTTTTAGACTCAAATCCAAATTGACACATCTATCGGTTCCGGTTCTAGAGTATCTAGTGACATCAACGAGATACCTTTTTTCTAGTAGTTCGATCTCGGTTCCAAGCACATTGTGTATATCGAAGTATAAATCTTTCCTTAGACCCCAAAGCTTGCACCACCTTTTAGACAATACACTTGTTTTCAACAAATCTTTGATGGATAACATTGTGAGGATAGAAGACAAGATGTCATCAGGTAATTCACTAATGCGATCATCCATTTTATCTTAAGTAAGTAGTTCAAAATATAGTCACAGTGTATCTGGAAGAAAAAATAAATAAATAAATATTAATTTTCCTAAATCTGTATGCTGCTGCTTAATTATCATCATCATGTTAGTATAGTATCTTCTATTGCATTACAAAGATAGTTGTTACATAATTCATAATTGTAAATAGTGTTTTTTGTTCTTTCTTCACTTGGATCTATTTCAAACTACTCGTAGGAAATTAAATTTCAAGAAGTTAAACAAAACATTGAGAAATATTAAAATTATGTGAGCAATAATAAATAATAAGAAAATTAAAATAAGAGATCGAGATGAGAATTGACTCACAGAAGATGAAGAAGAAGCAACTATGCAGAAAGGTATGAATTGGAGGAAGAGGAATTGCAGCGAGCGGCAGTACAATCCTAATTCCTAATTCATAACCTAACCACCATATATTGAATTGTATGCACACTGTGCTGTGGATCTATCTATCTATTTCCTTTATAAACTGTTAAGAGAATCTAATGTAGTAAATTATTTTGTGCACGCGTGTCATATATCTATCTTTTTTTATTTTTTATTTTATAATAATATTACTTGTATATTTCTTTCAAAACAAAAATCAAATCAAATCAAATCTCCATTATCAAAAAATCAAAAAATAAAAATTAAATCAAATCAAATCTTCTTATCTTGTGATGACTACGTTACTTATCGCGGGATTTTTCTTTTTAATATGCATTGATTCTCTTATCAAAAAATAGAATTTAATTACAAAGAAATTAATTGGGGGAAAGAAACACCCCTAGCATCCTCTTCTACAATTTGCAATACGTAATTTCTTTCTTTTGGGCTTAGGCCCCGTTGAATATCCAAAAAGGAAAAAATAAGAATTTAATTTATATATATTGTCAGTGTAAAATTATTTTACACATACGTCTAATAATTGTTGTAGTTAGTTGTTTCTTGTTGTACAAGTAACAAACTTAAGGTAGTTAAGTTGATACTTAGCAGTCAAGTAACTGCTCTAGTTAGTTAGTTGGTTTACTTTCTGTTATGTTAGTTAGTTTCTATGATGTATAGACTATAAATAAAGCCTCAAGGGTCATTGATCATTACTTGAGATGAATGCAATATTAAGATTTCCTAACTAGTGGTATCATTGAGCCTGGTTGTGTGTTCATTGCATTCATCATCATCGTCCGGGGAAGAAAGGGAAACACGAGTGTGTGTGAGATCTTGTGAGTTTTTCTGTTCTTGAATACAATTCCATTTTTAGGGAGGGAAACACGAGTGATGCGTGCCTTGTGTAAAAGGAATTGTACGCCAATTTTTGCTCATTGCAAAAGTAGTTCTTGGTGAATTCTTGGTTGTTCTTTAATGGCAGAGAACAATAACTTTGGTCATCCATCTATTCCAAAGTTTGATGGTCACTATGACCATTGGGCAATGTTAATGGAAAATCTATTACGTTCAAAAGAGTATTGGACGATTGTGGAGCAAGGAATTCCGGTGTTACCAGCCACACCAAATGCTGAACAAAGAAAGATTGTTGAAGAAGGCAAGTTGAAAGATTTGAAAGCAAAAAACTATCTGTTTCAATCCATAGATAGAAGTATCATAGAGACAATTCTTGACAAGACTACATCAAGAGCCATATGGGAATCAATGGCCAAGAAATTCCAAGGATCAACAAAGGTGAAAAGAGCTGAACTTCAAGCTCTAAGAGGAGATTTTTTGAGGTGTTACGTATGAAAGATGAAGAATCAGTGAATGATTACTTTGGTCGTGTTCTTGCTATAGTTAACAAAATGAAGATTCAAGGTGAAAATGTGGAAGAGAGAACTGTGGTTGAAAAGATCCTCAGATCAATGCCAAGAAGATTCAATTATGTGGTATGTGCTATAGAAGAATCCAATAATGTTGAAACCCTATCCATTGATGAACTTCAAGGTTCTTTGCTTGTTCATGAGCAAAAGATGAGGCCTGTTAAAGAAGAGGAGCAAGCTCTGAAGGTTTCTTATGGCAAGAACAATGCAGCAAGAGGTAGAGGTCGTGGTGACAAAGCTGGGCAAGGTAGAGGTAAAAGAATTAGTAAAGATAACATAGAATGTTATAAATGTCATAAATTAGGTCATTTTCAATATGAATGTCCCAATTTAGAAGATGCTGCAAATTATGCTGATTATGATGACAGTGAAGAAGTTCTTTTAATGGCCTTTGAAACATCTACCAACACACAAAATCAATCCAAGAATAAGATCTGGTACTTAGACTCAGGGTGTAGTAATCATATGTGTGGAATAAAGGAATGGTTTCATGAACTTGACACAAAATTCAGAGAAACAGTAAGATTAGGAGATAATCCATCATTGCTGAAGCTAAACCAGCTTGTCTTCAAATAGAAAGTGAAGATATCACCTATCTATGGCACTGCAGATATGGTCACTTGAACTTCAAAAGCCTCAAAAATCTTCAACAAAAGAACATGGTAAGAGGATTGCCCAAGATGGAGGAGTCCAACCAGGTTTGTGCTGATTGCTTGATTAGCAAGCAACACAGAGAAAGCATTCCCAAAAGCACAAATTGGAAGTCATCAAGGATATTAGAGTTGATACACTCTGATATATGTGGTCCCATCACACCAACATCTAATGGCAACAGAAGGTACATCCTCACCTTTATTGATGATTTTAGTAGAAAAACATGGGCTTACATCCTGGTAGACAAGTCAAGTGCACTAGAGTGCTTTAAGAAGTTTAGAAGCACGGTTGAGAAAGAGTCTGATCAAGCTATATGTTGTCTAAGAACTGATAGAGGAGGTGAATTTAATTCACTTGATTTCAGGAAGTATTGTGAAGACAATGGTATAAAGAGACAGCTCACTGCAGCCTACACTCCTCAGCAGAATGGGATTGCATAAAGGAAAAATAGAACCATAATGAATATGGTTAGGAGTATGTTATCTTGCAGAGAAGTACCTAAAGAATTTTGGCCAGAAGCAGCTAATTGGGACATATACATCTCGAATAGAAGTCCTACTATTGCATTAAATGACATCACACCAGAAGAAGCATGGAATTCTACAAAACCTAATGTTAAGCATTTTAGAATCTTTGGATGTGTAGGATACACTCATATACCAGATGCTCAAAGAAAGAAGTTAGATGACAAGAGTGTGAAATTCATATTTCTTGGTGTCAGTGAAGAATCTAAAGCTTATAGACTCTACAATCCAGCAAACAAGAAGATCATAGTTAGTAGAGATGTTATCTTTGCTGAATCTGAGAAGTGGAATTGGAATAGAACTAGTCACTCTGAGGACTTTGAAGCTGAAGACAATGGAAATTCAAGCAATATTGATAATATAGCTGAGGAAACTGTGGAGGAAGGCACATGTGAGTTAAACAATGATCAAGTCATGCCTGATATACAACCAGAAGAACATATAGGGACTTCTTCTACCTCAAACTTAGGTCAAGGGAGAGTTAGAAGACCCCCAGCATGGCATGATGATTTTGATACCTCTACAGCTGATGATGAAGATTCTATGAATCTTGTCATGTTTTGACCTTGTATAGGCAGAGATCCTGTAAGTTTTGAAGAAGCCTCAAAGAGTCAAACTTGGAAGAAAGCTATGAAGGATGAAATTGATGCTATTGAAAGAAATAAAACTTGGGAATTGACTAATCTTCCCAGTGGAAGCAAAGTGATTGGTGTGAAGTGGATTTATAAGACAAAGCTGAATGAGAAAGGAGAAGTTGAAAAGTATAAAGCTAGACTAGTGGCCAAAGGATATGCACAAAGATATGGCACTGACTACAAAGAAGTATTTGCTACAGTTGCCAGATGGGATACCATTAGAAGCATAATTTCTATTGCAGCACTAAGAGGATGGAATGTGTTTCAGCTAGATGTCAAAAGTGCCTTTCTACATGGTGAGCTAACTGAAACTGTTTATGTGGAACAACCCTTAGGCTATGTGATCAAAGGGAAGGAAGAACAGGTTTACAAACTTCACAGGGGTCTATATGGATTAAAACAAGCTCCAAGAGCTTGGTACAGTAAGATAGAGCAATATTTTATTAGAGAAGGATTTGTGAAGTGCCCTCATGAAGCTACACTATTTGTGAAAAATGATGGTGGACAGAATTGGTTGATCATTAGCCTCTATGTAGATGATTTGATCTTTACAGGTAATGATAGCATTTTGCTTCAACAATTCAAAAGCTCCATGATGAATACTTTTGACATGACTGACTTGGGAAAGATGAGGTATTTTCTTAGGATTGAAGTCATTCAAAATGATCAAGGAATCTTTATGTGTCAAGAAAAATATGCTAAAGAGATTTTGGAGAGATTCAGCATGGAGAAAAGCAATGATGTATGTAGTCCAATTGTTACTGGAACCAAGCTCTCAAAAAATGATAAAAGTGATGAAGTTGATCCTACTCAATTCAAACAGATGGTGGGAAGTCTAATGTACTTAACTGCTACCAGGTCAGATCTAATGTTTGCAGTAAATTTGATAGCTAGATTCATGGAGCATCCTGTTGAAACTCATTTAATGGTTGCTAAAAGAATAATGAGGTATATCAGAGGTACTATTGAGCTGGGAATTTGGTACAAAAAGGGCAAACAAGCTGAGTTAATTTCCTACTCTGTCAGTGATTATGGTGGAGATGTGGATGACTTGAAAAGTACTTCAGGCTATGTTTTTATGTTGGGGTCTGGTGCTGTTTCTTGGTCTTCAAGGAAGCAACCCATAGTTACATTGTCTACTACAGAAGCTGAGTTTATTGCTGCAACTCATTGTGTCTGTTAGGGCATTTGGTTGAAAAGAATACTTGAATGTATAGGCTTGGAGCAAAACAAGTGCTTATCTATTTTCCGTGACAACAACTCAACTATCAAATTGAGCAAGAATCTTGTACTCCATGGGAGAAGCAAACATATTGACATAAGATTTCATTTCTTAAGGAATTTGAGCTGTGATGGAACTATTGAGCCAGTGCACTGTGCTTCACAGGATCAACTTGTAGACATCATGACCAAGGCTTTGAAACTAGATGTATTTGAAAGACTTAGAAGCAGGCCGGGAGTATGCAGTGCTCCAAATTGATATCACAGGGTCTATAACCTTGTTGTTCAATGCAACAAAGTTTAAGGGAGGGATTGTTGTAGTTAGTTGTTTTGTGTTATGTTTCTTGTTGTACAAGTAACAAACTTAAGGTAGTTAAGTTGTTACTTAGCAGTCAAGTAATTGCTCTAGTTAGTTAGTTGGTTTACTTTCAGTTATGTTAGTTAGTTTCTATGATGTATAGACTATAAATAAAGCCTCAAGGGTCATTAATCATTACTTGAGATGAATGCAATATTAAGATTTCCTAACAATAATATACCAATACATTATGTATTGTGTTTAAAAACACACGATGTGTCATATTCATTAAATGATGTGACAACATATCATTAGATGCATGTGTAATAAAGCTTTACACTGACAGTGCACAATAATTAAACTCAAAAAAATATGTATTGATCTTTTCGTTTTTTTTTTTACTAAAATATTTGAATGATTAAAAATTAAAACCTACGAATTTTATTACATGCTGAAATTAAAGTCCATTTGAGTTTCTTGCGTGACATAAGTCATGTCATCTCAAATGTAAGAAGACTACATTCTCTTATATACCGTCCATTTAATTGTCCATTTGATACTTTAAAAGTATGATTTATCAATTATATCATTTGTCAATTATTCATATTTTTTTAATAAAACTAATTAACGCTATATATTTGGAAAACTAAATCTTTTTTGTTTGTACATAACAGATAACATATTAAATTTTTTTTTTTTTTTGCATAATATATTAAATTTATTTGAAAGAGAATTGGTGTGCAAAAAGATAGGATTTTATTGGTGAATTAAAATTATAATATAATAGGAAGATAAAGTGCAAAGATACACTTTCTTAATTTAGTATTACTATTCAAAACGGACACTTAAAAATGAACAGATGTAGTATTAAACTAAACACCAACCCGTGAGATTATCATATATAATATTAAATATGCTATAATAATAATTTCAAAGAAACAATTAAGAAAAATAAAATGTGTAAAATTATGTTCATCATGAGAGAGATGTTTTACACGTTGTTTGGAACAATTATCCTTTTTGTAAGATGTCTAAGACAACGTGCACAGCAATTGTGATGCAGTATAGTATATTCGTATTTGTAGAATATTAAAGAAAAACAATAAATGACACAATAAGTTGTTAACCTGGTTCAGTGTAAACACACCTAATCTGAGGGATTCCAATTCAGGAAAGAAAGACAACTACGCCGAATTAATATTTAGCCTTACAACGCACAACAAAGCATATTGTTGTGTATGTCTTTTCTTAATTATAGTGCATCTTCTACTCATAGGTTCACTCCTCTTAAATATGAGAGTTTACCCACTTTCTCACGATTACCCCGCCTGGGCAATCGTAAAGTTCTTCCCTAATGAAGAGATTGTTGAATAATCTTTTCAACTAAAACTCCCTAACTCTATTCCTTAACATCTAAATTCTAGATAAAGTTACAGTGACCTTACACAGTGGGCACAAGTTCTTTGAATCGCAAATCTAGCTTTGATCTCTAGAGATATTCAATATTTGCTTGTACTTTAATCTAATGAATGAGTCTTCTATTCATAGATGTTGCAGCTCTTTGATGTGATCTGAATTTGAGTTACATCATGATATAAAATTAGTTTTAAAATAAACTTTATTTTAAAATAATCCTGAAAGATAAAAGGTTCAAGTAAATCATTTCTCTAGTTAGTTATGATTTTCAATCATATCTAACACGTTACAAATCTCCTGTAACAATCCTTTAATCAACAAGCAGTTCTTCTAATCGTGCTATGTAACCAATTCAGAAAGATTCCACGTATAAGATAAGTTGATCATCTTCTGCTAGTACATATGATTTCTTACTCAAGTTGGGACATCATGTTCAACATGTTGTTCCAGAACATCTGTCCTGACGTGCTGTTAATGCTAGGCAGGATGTCCTACTTGGCGTGAGACATCCTACCCAACATGTTGCACTTGACACATTAAGTTGGTTTAACATAATGCATCCAATCATGGGAACTACTATCTCTTCCTTTGAAAATTTTTGGCTAAAACAACTTCAGATGCACATCTCAGTCTTTAGTCTTCAATGTGCTTCATTGTGCAACTCAGTCGTCACCAAAATTTGTAACCTTTCCATTTTTCTCATCTTCTCAGAAAACCTATTTTTATGTTCTTTTATGAAAATTGATTTTCATGTTCTTTTCTTGAAATTGATTCATATTCTTCATTGTGTCATAGTATTTGTTTGTAGTTTGTCGAGGTTTGATCTTTCAATTGATTTTCGGTTCTAAAATTTAAAACCTGTCGTGGAAATGGGTCGACCTGTCGGACTATTCATTCTGTCTGTATCCTAATTTCACGGTTGAAGCTTGTGTGTTTCTATTTTCCATTTTCATATCCAAATCTAGAAACAGTAGTTGCGCCGCTCGTCGAAATTGGTAAAACCGGTTGAGGAAGGATGGGTAGAAGGTGGAGGAGGTTTTGTTGATGATACTGTTAGCGTTGTTGTTGATTATGGCGCGTATGTATTTTTTTTTTACGGTAAATGACGCGTATGTGTTGTTGATTCTTGATTGTGGTGTGTCTTGTTGTTGATGATGGTAGTGTCGGTGTTGTATTGAATAGATGGAGTTTTTGTAATTCGATCGAGGTGGTGATGGTGAAGGGATCAAGTGACTAATTATTGTTATTATTAATAAAATAAATATAAATATATACATTAAGACAATTAAAAATTTTATTTAATTTAATTTAAAAAAAAATCTTTTAATGTGCCACACGGCATAAAATGATTGGACCATGTGACACTCTTTTACTTTCCTTTTTTTTAACATTTGATTAACGGTAGGGACTTAAACCAAATTATTTTCAAAATACGGGGACTAAAACCCAAGAAATTTTTTGCAAGGACCTATACCAACATGTGACAATTGCAAGGATCATTAACATATTTAAGCCTACAATTTTTAATATAAATTAATAAATTGACAAACTTTAGTGACGGAATCAATGATGAAAATCCGTCACAAAATATTCTCACAATTTCCATCACAAATTTGATGTTAAATTTAATGAGGGATGTTGTGATAAATTTTTTCCCTCTTTAATTATTTCGTCACAAATTCCGCGATAAACATGTATAATGTGATGTTGAGAGGAAAATATTTCCTCCCAAACAAATTTTATTTTATAAAAATTTGAAATTTTTATAAAATTTCACCAATTATTACTATTATTTATTTATTTTGATAAGATTACTTATTATTGTTAGTTTGAAACTATTATTATATTGATAATATTAATAATAACTATTTTTATTCAAAACATATTTGTTTTTTTAAACATTCAAAATATGCTTGTAGGTATTAATATTCAAAAATAAATTTTGGGAATGAAATATTTAATAAATAGTAATATAACAAATATAAAAATTAGAAATTGAAAATGATTTTTTTTTTTGACAAATCAAAATCAAAATCTATAGAAATTAAAGAAAAACTAAATCTGTTTAGTAAGCCAAATAAGTTAGCTTATAACTTTTTGTTTATAAGCTAAAAGCTCCATCATCGATGACTCTATTTGGTATCCGTTTTTAAAAAAGAGCTTTTGGTTTATTTTACTAGCTTATAGCTTATTTTTCAAATGCTATTTCAAATAGCTTATGAACTTATAACTTATTATCTTTTCTTTCAATTTTATCCTATCATCTTATTTGAAAAAATTAAAATATTAATCAAACATATTTTTTTTATGTCATTTCATACTAGTTCAACCGCTAATAGTACTAAATACTATAAATTCAATCAATTAACTTATTCGCTATAAGCTAAAAGTTAATTTATAATCTATCCGCTATAAGCTCATTTGCTATGAGTTAGCTTATCAATTATTCCTATTTTTTACGATAGCCCAAAATCCAGTTTTCAATTATAATCTATCCGCTATAAGCTTATCTGATATGAGTTTGTTTACAATATTTTTTAAACCCAAAATTGCAAGATAGTGAAACCCAGTTTTCACTTCATCACTCTTACTTCAATTCAATCTTATCCCGATTCTAAATCAAAAAAATCTTATCCCGATTCACGCACCACACTCGCCGATGACTCTGACGACTACTCCATCACCGAATCAATTTCAATTTCTTCATTCTGTTTCTGCTTCATTTTCATTCACCAAATTGATTTGATCGTTACTAGGGTATATTAGATAACGGGATCTAATTTTTTGTGTATTTTTGTGTGTAGCAAATGCTGCTTCCTAACTCTGATGTGGTTGTTGAATAAGGTAATTTGATTTTTCAGTTTGATTTTTTGGAACTAATGTAATGCTTGTTGTTGGAGAAGTTATTCGATGAGTGTGTGAAATTTTGTCATATTGATTGAATTTGGAGAGTTAGGTTTTCTGTTTAACTAATTTCATTTCATGTAATGTTTTTGTATTGGAGAGTTAAGTGGATGAATGTGTGAAATGACATTGGGTTAATTTAATTTAAGTGGATTTGATATTTTTAATTTTATTGAAATTGAAGAGGGTGGTGATGTGACTCTGTTAACAAATGTCATAATTGATTTTGTGTAATTGAGCAATGAGTTGGGGCACTGATGTTAATGCCCTCATCTTGATTGCTTGGTTAATAAAACAATATACGATTTTCTGTATTCTTTTTCGCTGATAGATTAGCTAGTTTCAATGATAATCCATGTGTGAAAATCTCAAATTTATATTTTTCTGGAAGTCTTATATAAGGTTTATTCAGTAGTCACTCTGTTGGTAATGATTGCAATCAGAGGGAGATAAAAGTTGATAGCGTGAATTGATCAAATATGTTTGTTAATATCAACTAGATAAATTGTTATTCGATTTAGAATGGATTGGAGGGCGGAGTCGAACATGAAAAGGAAATTATGGAATACTTCTATTTGGTTTCATAATCAAATGATTCGCCAGCTTTCAAGTAAATTTACTGTCATTCAAAGTTGAAATAAGATCATAATTATTTCTTTGCTGGTTCGGGTCTCATGTTTTTAGTTCACGGACAACTTTGCTAAATAAAGTTACCTCCTTAACATGTTCCTGCAAGCTAGATTTACTTAAAAATGTTAGTTTTGCACTGTTTTGATAGGTACTATTCCATGTATGGACATGTGGAGAAACTAGCAGAAGAAATTATCAAAGGAGCTGCTTCTGTGGAAGGTGTTGAGGCCAAATTATGGCAGGCAAGTCTCTGTGTTACACAATTTCCATTTCCTTCCGCATTCCGTAGCATTACATCATAAAATTGACTAATAACTAAGGCCATTTCGTAGTTAATGAGTGTTTGACATCGGAATATCCATTAACCATCTACAGAACGAAATTAACCGGCTATATGAACTGTGTTAAGTGTTAACCACTTTAAAACTTGTCGCGAAAGTTGTCAAGTTTAGCTGTATAAAAAAAATAATTTCTCTTCCAGAGCTTACCTGCTAATACGAAATTAACCGCCTATATGAACTGTGAGCAGGTACCTGAGACATTGCATGAGGAAGTGCTAGGTAAGATGAGTGCACCACCGAAGAGTGATGTACAAATCAACACCCCAGATGAACTCGCTGAGACTGATGGTTTTGTGTTTGGCTTCCCAACAAGATTTGGAATGATGGCTACTCAATTCAAAGCTTTTCTAGATGTTACTGGTGGTTTATGGAGAACACAACAGCTTGCAGGCAAGCCTGCTGGAATCTGTCTCAGTACTTTGTTTCTTAGACCGTGTTCAAATAAATTACTTAATTTAAAACATATAGAATAAACACTTATAAATATGTATTTATGTATAAACTAGTTCTAGCAAAACTCTATTTCAAGTTCTCTTTAATTCCACTTCTTTACATGTTCACTTTAATTAAGACTAGTACTAGCAGACTAGCAAAAATGTATTTCAAGTTCCTTTTAATTAAGACTATGCATGGGGCTACAAATGAATGATCCTTTATACCAATGCAACCAGCTTTGCTTTTGCATAAATATATAGCAATGTTGGTGATTGATTGCATACATGAGTCTGTTCATTATTTTTAAGTCATTTTCACATAACAAGTTAATGTATTGATGATGTCTTCGCAAACCCGTGACCTTCCTGCTATTTACAATATAGGTCAAGGTTATTTACAGATATTGAAATGTTATTTTGTCTTCCCAATGAGTGTTATTCAAGTTTGAGCAGTAAACTGCTCATGGTTGAGATTGCAAGTTTCAGATTATGATACGCACTGGTGAAAATGATAAAAAATGCTTTGGATGCTTTGGAGGAGATTTTAAATTAATGTTTGAAATTTGCTGGTATATCTTGAATTTGTCTATTTTGACTTTTGCTGAAAGTGGTTACATTTTACTGTTTTGAAGGATCTTTACTCTGAGATGAAGGAGCTAGTTCCAGAGTATCAGGTTAGTCTGTAATTGTAAGTTTTGATAGAAGTGAGAGGGCTGATGCGATGGAGGACAGTCCAATAATTAGAGGTAGAGGGTGATCATAGAAAATTAGCCATTAAAAAGGATTTAGAGAAATGGTCTATCTTTTGACCAATGCATGACAAAGCTTTGAATAGTTGGGTGATCTGTGTAGCTGACTTGATCTAATGGGGAAAAAAAACTTGATTATTGTTGTACAAGTAGGAGACATGAGTAATATATTTTATGTTTCTTATAGCGGTTTTTCATGTCATAAAATATGCATGTTTTTGTACTAAATAATTATTTTAAAAAGAATACCACTGTTTCATTTCAAATTCTTCTATTGAGAAGCCTCTGTTGTCAACATGACAACAGAGTTTTGCTATTTGTGGATTTCCAGGTTGTGCCTGCATATGGACAATGAGTTTTGCACAACACAGACCCAAGATACACTTGCCATAGGGAGTTTGCATTTGCTCAGATTTTAAATTATGCTGAAAGATATGTTTGCTTTTGTTCTTTAGTGGTGAGATATAGTTCATGTGATAATTCTTCTTGTCTAGGAAGCTAAAAATACTAAAGCTAGGCCCGACTTGAGAAGTTGAAGGGGATGAAGCTAAAAACATTATGCATTCTCAGTTAGGAACATTTGATTGGTTTCCATCTTTTGCACCGTTTGAATTAATTGTTTTTTAGTTTCAGATACACTGTTGATTACGGTTCATATGAATTAATACTATTTTCTGTTGATGTATATTTGATACCTTTGAATACAAATAAAAAATTTATCTTATTATGTACCAAAAATAAATAAATTAATCTTATTAACATTTTTGAAGTATGCTTTTGTTGAATGTATTAAATATTTGATTATGAAAATTATAATCAGGGAGAAATTTGTCAGCAATTTCCATTATTTACTAAAATTCGTAACTGTTGATTCATGATTAATGTGTTTATTATTTCACAAATTTGTAACGCAACTAATTGTGCATCATCATATTCCTTCTCTTGTGTTGATTCAATAAAGATGAAGAAAACAAAAAGGGTTATCAACGTTAACAAGACAAACCAAGGAGCCTCTTTACTATACATATAGCCTTGTCAAAACAGCACCTTCCCTCTATTTGCTAGGAATGCTAGCAAGTGTTCATAGCCATTGATATTTAATATCGATAATGTACATATGAACAGAAAGTGGTAGAAAGAAAAACACATCTTGACGGCAGAAAAAGGTTTCTAGAGAGTCTCGAGGGTTTGTGTCAAATTGTTGAATGAGTTTAGTATTTATATTTTTAATTAAAAAGTCTTACAAAATCCGAATACCAAAGATAAAAAATCTCAGTTATTTTAATTGAATACCACTGAATTTATTTATATTTTATAAAAGTCTTAATTGAATATCATAAAACTTTTTTATTTTTAAAAATTCATTTAAAATTCTATGAAATCCCAATTGAAAGTCACTGAATAACAGCTAAGCAATAATATTAAAAAAATAAAAAAGAATTATATGATTCAAAGAAACTATTGTTAGATGTGTGATCTCAAGCTTAGTTTTAATTTATACAGTGTAATTTATTATCGTGTACACGACATTTGTTGTGGAAAATATTACATGGAGTTGTTATATTATATTATAAGAATGAAAAAGGTTGAACTTATAAGTTATAATCAATGTTGCCCTAACAACTTTCGCAAGGGAACCCAACTGAAATCTACAAAATTATCACGAACCGATTTACCGGAGTTCATTTCTCATGAGAATCAGAAGGTTAATAAAAATAAAAAGGGATTAATTGACTTCAAGAATAAGTATTTTGACTTACTCCAAATCTTGACCATTAGTTTTAATTTTAATCAACGACCTTAATTGATTACTAATAATTTTAGGGTGAAATCTTTTCTACACGACCACACATTCTCACTCTGAGTTTGATTCCCAAAACATCAAGTACTGGACAAAAGAGTAAATGACATAATAATACAAAATAAGATAATACAGGACATGATAAAACTGTACCGGAAAGATATATGGCGATAATATTTTTTTATATTCGAAAATAAAATGAGTATTTTCGTATTTTTTTATAGTTGTACTACGGACAAAAAGTTGTCTCGTGGTTTAATGAGGGACAAAAAATCTTGTTTTTGTTCTGTCTATTGCTACTTATTTTGTTCAGTCTCATAACCTGTTTCTAAATCAAACAGAGTACAACACAAATTATCTATTTTTTAACAGATCAAACGCATCCTTATACAACCGGAAATTACTTTGAAAGAAAACGGCCGGACATTTACTTTTAGATTATTAATCACCTATGTAATTCTAGTCCATGCATTCATCAAAGAATTAGGTTAGAAAGAATTGGCAATTATTTGATTAAGATAAGATCTGTGATGTATATTCCAACTAAAAAAAGGAGGCAGGGGAATTACTTTTATCCAAATTTAAAATATGAACACGTCGAATAAATTGAATAACTTTGGAGTAAGTCATAATACTTACTCTTAGGACATGTTCAGATTCATTTTATTTTTGAACTTATAAAAATAACTTATGCAAATAAATAAAATTTTATGTTAATTTATAAGTTTTTACTAACAAAAATTATATTTTTATAAGTTTTTTCTCATAAATTATCTTGAAAACTTTATAATAATGCATAAAAATTTATTTATTTACATAAACTGTTTTGCATAAGCTAAAAAATAAGTCAATCCAAACGGACCCTTAGAGTCAATGGTTATCTCCTAAAAAATAACTTACATTTTTATGGTTTTAAGCATAATAAATATCTTAGTTAAAAAAAAAAAGCATAATAAATATCTTAGTTAAAAAAAAAAGCATAATAAATATCTGTGTAAAAATAAAAGCATAATAAATATCTTAAATTTTATTTTTATTTGATTCCATAAATGTTTTATGTCACAATTACTTTTATTTTCGTTCCATAATTTTTCAAAGGAGAATCGCTAATTAACTAATTGCTTTCGTATGCAAATGATTTTTGAGATGATTTCACTTAAATCATTAGCTGGCACCATTGAACAACAATGTATTTATTAATCTATAGGTATAGACAATTTTGGATGCCTATAGGAGAAACTCCAAACCTTGAGTTTGGATGCCTATTTGAGGATGCAAACGCGACAATTTTTTTTTGGGTACATAGATCATTATAAATTTACACACACACAATTGAAAAGAATTGGGATTTGAATTTCGATTATAACATTTTTAAAACTTGTGGACAACACACGACAGCTCTTTAAAACTCACTAGCTTGTGTAAAAAAAAAATGAAAAATGCTAACTAGTGCGAAGTTGTACATTA
Organism: Trifolium repens; assembly: GCA_030408175.1. Taxonomy (NCBI): domain Eukaryota; kingdom Viridiplantae; phylum Streptophyta; class Magnoliopsida; order Fabales; family Fabaceae; genus Trifolium; species Trifolium repens. The sequence goes on along the minus strand of CP125849.1, from coordinate 57,171,203 downwards.
ATTATAGATAATTAAAAATATTGATGATCAAAATTGGACATTAATTAACATATGCGAAGTAGTCAAAAACTAAAAAAAAATAGAAAGAAGATAGTTATGATCACAATAGTGTTAGCAAGAATAAATGAAATCTAACCAAAAGTATTGTTCGTCCAAAAAATTATACTCAATTTTTTTGGAAGAATTCATCCCTTAAATAAAAATTGATTAACTACTTAAAATAATTTAGCTACCAAAGTTATATTTTGTACGTTTATTTTTCAACTAAACCTATCCCTTTACTTATTTGTTCACAATATTTTAATTTACTTAAATCATTAGCTGACATTGCGTCAAAAAAAAATCATTAGCTGACACTGACACTGTCTACTTCCTGGTCCCCCGTAAGGAATACATTGTTTTAGAAAAGGCGTATGAGAAAAAAAGCATAAAAACATCTATTTTGTGACACCATTGAACAACGAGGTATTTTTGGCAAAAATTTCCTCTCCATACTATCTTCAAAACAAGACTTGTAAAGGTAAAGTGATTTTTGGTAGTGTCTACTCTTCCATAAAAGTGAATAATAATAATAAAGCAATATATAATAATTAAGTAATATATATATATATATATATACATATGCTTCATATAATGTAAGCTTTAAATACAAACCATGCAACTCATAAAAGATAATTAAAATACAAACCATGCATCATATAATGTATGCTTCAAATAATATTATAACCTATATATGGTTCATATAATATAGATATGCATATGCTTCAGCCTTCAGATATAATTACCTATATATGGTTCATATAATATAGATATGCATATGCTTCAGAGGAGTAATATGCCACTATGGATCAGGGTTCACATTCAATATAATCACATAGTATCCTGCCTGATCTGCCATATCCTGAGCATGGAGTTCCAGGTTTGCCACCGCCCTAGCATTCAAATGATCCCTTATAATGTAGACTCTCTGGACAGTACCAGGTGGGTGGAGGGTCCTCATACGGTTTCTTGCATCTTTTAATTCATCATAGTTTCTGATCGGAAAAGTTGCAGTTCCGTACTGAAGGGCTGCAGCACGAGCCTCAGCATCGTACCTAGCCTTCGCAGCAGCGACACGGTCTCTATGTGCAGCAGCACGGATTGAAGCAGCATCCATGATCTACAAGAAAAAAAAAATATAGTTAAAATACAAGAAGTTACAGAGTCAAAAAAAGAAGTTACGATTAATATACACAATCAAACGCTTTTCAAAAAAAAAATATACACAATCAAACACACAATCAAAACTCTTGCAGATTAATATAAAATAAACTAAAACGTGAATACCAAAAGACAATTGAAAACAGCTATATAAGAAAATGGAAGGAAGGAAAATAGAAAGAGAGAAAATGAGAGTGAGCGTTTAGATTAACAAGCCTTATCAGATCAACACTACACAGATCACAAAGGAAAATGTAAAGAGAGAAACTAACTGGTAATAGAGAGTGAAGAAGTGAGATATGAGAGAGCAAGATAGAAAGGAAAATGGAAAGAGAAAAATAAGGGTGAAGTTACACACAAAGGAAGTATTGCACTCCACTACTATATATACTAACACTAACTAGAGTATAATAGTGAGTTAAAGGTTAAGTTAACTGACTATAGTAGTGAGTTGTTCAATGAAAACGAGTGAGATTCTTAATTCTTAACAAATTATGAGACTGACACCAAAAAAAAACGACATGATAAAATATAGAAGGTTCTGTCAGGTAATTCTGTCACTGATGGAAAAACTGGAAGAAAAAAATCAATATTTTGTAAAAATAACAACTTTATAATTTATGTTCATATTTGTACTATTTTTATTGGAAAAAATGGAAGTCTATATCTATTAGTATTTTATCGCGGCCGTATTGCGTTTCGTTGCGGCCGTATCGGTGTTTCGTCGCGGTCGTATCAGCGTTTCGACGTGATTTTATTTCACCATGTAAAAACGGTAACGGTAGGCACCAAAACCTTTTTGTCGCGGCCTTTTTCGCGGTAGCGGACCTTAATTTAAAACCTTGATCGGGATGTATCAGAAGAGTATCGATATCGAGTACGTATCGGACCTTAATAATAATATTTTATAGTACGTATCGATAGATGACCGTTTTTTGAGTATCGGGGCTTCAAAGCTATTATATAATCATCATTGAATATATATTATTATTAAGAGCAAGTTTTGGATGAACACAAGTATTTGATCAAAATAATTGATCATAAATATATGTTTTATAAAATGTAAAAAGGAAAAATAATTAAATAATACACAATTTTAGGTAAGTGTAACCAAATGAAATAACACCTTGAGCATTCCAGAGACAAAAGCAGTTTTATCCTAGGAGGACAATTTTAGAATATTCAATGCTAAACAAACAGAAAGATGCAGACTAGCCCTAAACCAATTTTAGAAAATCCATATCAACCAACCAGCATTACAAAGATAAAAAATCATGACAAAACGGATTCCTTTCCTGCAGTGAAACCACACTATTTTAGTAGAGTGGGATCCATGAACAAAAAATAAACACTTTATCAATTGCCTTTTTTTTTTTTGTTGGATTATTATTAACAAAAGTTGGGCACAGTAATTGTGTAACTAGTACAATGGATATTGCCTTTGAAATGCAAAACTAATTATTTAAAATTCACCAAGTGTATGTTTGGTTCTGCGGTGACGAGAATTGATTTTGATAGAATTGATTCTATAAAATTGATTCTGGCCAAAATTGATTTTAAGTTAAAGTGGTTTATATTTGGATATATTCATGTAAAAGTGAGTTGAACAAAAATTTTGAGTGTAAAAATCAATTATATAATCAGAAGCTACGATTTCTAGCTTCAAGTAGAATAAATTCTGGAGGCAGAATCAATTATACTTTTGAGAAACCAAATAAGTCAGAATCAATTTTACACGTCCAGAATCAATTCTGACTGCTCCAGAAGTGAAACCAAACTTACACTAAAGTAGATTATTTTATTATTATTTTTTTACAGAAATTGGATTATTTATTATTATCAACAAAAGTTGGGCACGTTAATTGTATAACTAACCCACTTAGAGATACACTTCGCATAAAATCAATAACAAGTACTCTGCATGTCACCCTACTTTCATAATATAAGATGAAAAATTAGATCATTATTATTGAATATCATTGTGCCAGGACGCAAAGGACCAGGGGTACCAATATAGTTGGAATGTCAGCTACTTTCTGCCCTGATGTCTAGATATTCTTAATTCAGTGAGAAATTGAATATCGTTGTAAAATAATTTAAACCGACAATACATATCCATTAAATTCAATAATAACAAACTTTTTTTTATAAATGAAATAAACTTACTCATTTATAAAATCATATTAGTCAATACATAAAAGAATTTGGATGATTGTGTCAAAATAATTTGACGGTTCAGATGGCCGTTTTTTGAGTATCGGGGCTTCAGAGCTATTATATAATCATCATTGAATATATATTATTATTAAGAGCAAGTTTTGGATGAACACAAGTATTTGATCAAAATAATTGATCATAAATATATGTTTTATAAAATGTAAGAAGGAAAAATAATTAAATAATACACAATTTTAGGTAAGTGTAACCAAATGAAATAACACCTTGAGCATTCCAGAGATAAAAGCAGTTTATCCTAGGAGGACAATTTTAGAATATTCAATGCTAAACAAACAGAAAGATGCAGACTAGCCCTAAACCAATTTTAGAAAATCCATATCAACCAACCAGCATTACAAAGATAAAAAATCATGACAAAACGGATTCCTTTCCTGCAGTGAAACCACACTATTTTAGTAGAGTGGGATCCATGAACAAAAAATAAACACTTTATCAATTGCCTTTTTTTTTTTGTTGGATTATTATTAACAAAAGTTGGGCACAGTAATTGTGTAACTAGTACAATGGATATTGCCTTTGAAATGCAAAACTAATTATTTAAAATTCACTAATTTTTAATAGAATTGATTCTATAAAATTGATTCTGGCCAAAATTGATTTTAAGTTAAAGTGGTTTATATTTGGATATATTCATGTAAAAGTGAATTGAACAAAAATTTTGAGTGTAAAAATCAATTATAGAATCAGAAGCTACGATTTCTAGCTTCAAGTAGAATAAATTCTGGAGGCAGAATCAATTATACTTTTGAGATACCAAATAAGTCAGAATCAATTTTACACGTCCAGAATCAATTCTGGCTGCTCCAGAAGTGAAACCAAACATACACTAAAGTAGATTATTTTATTATTATTTTTTTACAGAAATTGGATTATTTATTATTATCAACAAAAGTTGGGCACGTTAATTGTATAACTAGTACAAGGACAATTATCATTATTAACAAAAATTATGGTCATTATAATTGTTGTGACACACATTGCAGCTCACAAATTATATCAAATATTGACACACCACTATTTTTTAGTCATGTTATTATTTTGCATTCGAATTTCTTCACCGGTCTACTAAAAAAATTGACTGGAAAATCAATGAGCTGTTGAAAATAGACTCACACAAAAAATCACTGTCATTATATCACTGTTATATAATCATTGAATATATTCCATTGCTATAATTGGACGAACACAGGTACTGATCACTATAATTGATTACAAACATATGGTTCATAAAAAGTAAAAATAACAAATTAGTATGTATTTTTTAAATAATTAAATAATATATAACAATATGTAAGTGTGATTAAATAATGAATCCCAACGTTTGTGACCATAAGTATATTTTTAGAACTATGTTATATGAACAATTTATTTTAGACAAAATGTGACACCATATTCTTCTACTTCTCTCTAGTCACGATTTTTAAGGCATGTATAAAATACTAAAAGAATTAAAAAGTGGCACAAATATATATATATATATATATATATATATATATATATATATATATTTATCGTATTTTTTAAAAGAAAAAATGGTGTTGAAATAATATTTTTCATATTAACAAAAGACACCATATATACTAGCCCAAATGAAATGACACACTGAGCATTCCCAAAGACGAAAGAACTTCTATCTTAAGGAGAACAATTTTAGAATATGAAAATTACTTTTGCCATTATATGGATTACTCGCACGTCCTACAAATTGACTATTTTATTCTTTCGTTACTTAAGTAACGGATGTAGAAAAATGAGTAATTTATGAGTAATTTGCACCGGCTATCCGTGCCTTAAGTAACAGACTCATCGGTGGTTAGGCTCTTTTGTTTCAGTCAAAGGTCTGCCATGTGGCCAATTATAATTTGTTATAGCTGCAGCCAAATTGCCTATAAATGGTTAAATTGGTTCATGCAGAGACTCACAGTCTCACACCTCCCCCGCCACTCTTCTATGTCTTTTTGCTTGTTTTAGTAATGTTAGTTTGTTTAGTTTTGGTCATTTGATGTGTAAATGGGTACATAATCCTTCATCGATTAGTCATAATGTACCCACCGGTGTATTTATCCACCATGGTTGGATGCGTTATACTAATCGACGAGGGACTTTTGTGTCCTAATTATTAGGTACACTATGACTAATCGAAGAAGAATCTATACCATGCTTCCATTTAGGGGTTGAAAAGTGGAACGTTCCAGTGCTGCTAAATCGCTCGGTCGAAAGCATGTTGAAAAGTCTTGGCCTGTAAAATTGGCCGGTGGAATCCGAAGGCCACACTCTTCTATATTTAACATGTAAAAATATATAAGAAGAGAATCATGATTGTGCCCTTTTAAAAAATTTTACAATTTTTTTTTTTGTAATGTAATATTTATATAGTTATTTGGCTGAAAATGAAAATGCTGGATGTAATGTTCTGTTTCCTGTCAAATGACATTTGTTACTTAAGTAATGGATGTAGAAATAACATAGGATGTCTCTGAGGGATTTAAGTCTGATGCGTGGGAAAAACCAACATTTTTTTACATAACCGTGACTTAGGAATCGAACACCGTCCGAAAGATGACAAAGGTAATTTTCTTAGAATCTATAGGTGACAAAGGTAATTTTCTTAGAATATTCAATGTTAAACAATCCGAAAGATGCAGCTTAACTCTAAACCAATTTTACAAAAGATAAAATATTATGATAAAATGGATTCCTGCAGCTGCAGTGAAACCACACTATTTTAGTAGTCTTTTCTTTTTTGTTGGATTATTATTTTTTGAACAAATCAAAATGGAATATATATATATATATATATATATATATATATATATATATATATATATATATATAAATGATGAAAATGTGGAGACACCCCAACATAAGGTGTGTCAAAGAGCACTATAAAAGTATTATAAAGGTATAAGAACTAAAGGAACATCAATTTAGTGATATAGAAAATACTACTAGAAAATTTGTCATTAATGGCCTATATAGTAACTGATTTTAATCAGTTGGTAAACCATTCGCCGCTAATGCATAGTGATCAATCTAGTGGCTGAAGTTTAGCGACCAATTAGAAATCGATGTTAGCAGCCGATTAAAGCCTAACCATTTCTAGCAGCCGATTTAGACACGAATTTAAAGAATTGAATTTTATGATTGATTTATCAATTACTAAATAAAAAATATATTAATGTCAACAATAAAATCGAGACATATATTAGTGTGGTGATTGGAAGGTGTTGGTTTCTTTCCAAATGTAATGTTGATATCGGAAAAATGTTAACTCACTTTTACCTAAAATAACATTAATTTATTTTTAACTAAAATCTAATACTAAATAAAAAGTATTAATTTATTTTTAACTAAAATCAAATACTAAATAAATTTTATCAGATGTGCGGACCTTTTGGCAAAGATGGGAGCTACGGCGAACTCAACTCTTGTGTTATTGAATGACCCCCATCTGACCTCAATCATTTGCTGCAGGCTGATGCGAGGGGTGTGTCTATTGTGAGGATGTGATCCCTCTTTTTGTTTTCTTTTTCTTTTTCTCTTATGTAACCAAAATTATTGCCGCAGCAAAAACAAATATATGCTTATTAGGACAGAACTTGTATGATTTTAGTTTTCTTTTTTAACTCTTTTTTTCATCCTTTTAAGAGTTGTACATCTATGCCATCATGATTTAGCTTTTCCTTTGTATTCATGATTTAGCTCAAATACTTTGTTCAAGTCGCAGTATAGAGAAGGCTTGCACCGGAATATCGTGTCTTCTAATAGAGATAGTAAAAATAGGTCAGGTCTATCAGGTCAACCGGTTTAGTAGCCCGTTGCTTTTTTATTATGTGCACTATTTATATAATAAATTTTTTTTGATAATTTTTTTGGTTAAATAGTGTAGTGATTAAAAATTTCATTCTTAAGATGAATAAATGAGATATTCATGATTCAAACTATGACAACTGCATATATAATGCAATAAATGAATTTTTGATATTTTTATAAACTGAACTAAGATTAAAACTAGTAATAAATGAATTTTAGAGGAAAAAAGAAAGAAACATCTCAACTTTTATTTTTGTTAATAGGAGTATTAGTTTTTCTTTTTGTGGACTTTTGTTAATACTCTCTTCGTCCCTTTTTATAAGACCTAATTTGACAAATAATTTGTTCATTTTTATAAGACATATTTACAATTATCATGACATTGATTATTTTCTCCAAAACTACTCTTATTTACTTTACATATTTTTTTAATAGTATTTAATTCTTTTTTGATAGTGGGTGTCATTATTAAGGGTAAACATGGAAAATCAATATAATTTGTCAATAAATTTAATACTACTAAAACCAATTTTCTTAAACCAGTTGTCAAACTAGCTCTTAAAAATAGAGACAGAGGAAATATTAGTTTAAATCATGTTTAATATTCCTTTTGTCTCTGTTTATAAGAGTTAATTTGACAAAACAAGAGTTTTAAGAAAGTTGATTTTAGTATTAAAGTCGTTAATAAATTTTATTGATTTTCCATGTTTATCCTTAATAATGACTTTCCTATAATTAAAAAAGTACCCACTTATAAGAAAGAATTAAATGTTATTCAAAAAAATATGTAAAGTAATTATAAGGATAATTTTGGAAAAGAAGATCAATATCATTGATAATTGTAAAATAGTCTTATAAGAAGAAACATAATTTTTGTCAAATTATGTTTTCTATAATTAAAGAGACAGAGGGAGGAGTAAAGTTTATGATTTATGAATGATCAAATTTCAGTTTTCTCATTAACCAAATGTTTACAAGATTCATGTTGTTAACACATGTGGTTAATGCAATTCAATGATTGACGATTAATTAAAAGATTTATGCAATTCACACGTGTGGTTAATGCAGTTCAATAACAATGTTTAATAAGTACTCAATTCTTTCAATCTAGTACTTCATAGAACTTCCTGATAATTTCATATCATTTATCAAAAACTGTTTTCTTTAATAAATCTATCAATAATTATGTATCCTTATATTTTACTTATTTAAAGTGTGGATCTTGCGAAGAGAGATGACTTGATATTAAAAATTGGATTTAGTGTAACTCAACACTGATTTGTAATATAATGTGATGGATAGCTCAATAGTGAAATCATACGACATAAACACGGGATTTTACGTGTAATCAAACAAAATTTTAAGTCAAAGATATGGTGTCTCATCTATCAATTAATAATGCAATCAAGTTTAGTTTTTATCTTTAACAAACAATAAGAAGGACATATTTTTTTTGTAATCGAAAAAAGGAACAACACATAATGAACATTAAAAGCGAATCACTTACTCAATCAGGTAACAGACACAGAACAAAATTAATCCACCATGAAGTTGGATGACATGATGAAGCTGAAGAAATGAAAACTAATGGCCGCTGCAACAAATCCGAAGAAGCTGAGAACAACCAAAAATCGAAAACCCTAAATTTGTTACTTATATAGCTAAAATGGAAGGCAAATAATGACAGTCACAAACTTATAGACTATTTCATTATTTGTCTTCGATCTTAGCTATATAAATAACGAATTTAGGGTTTTCTACTTTTGGTTATTCCCAGCTAGCTTCTTCGAATTTGTTACGGCGGCTACTAGTTTTCATTTCTTTAGCTGCATCATGCAGTCTAGATCCAACTTCGGATGAATTAGTTTTCCTTCTATGTCTGTTACATGATTGAGCAAATGATTCACTTTTATTGTTCATTCTATGTTGTTCCTTTTTTCGTTTACATATAAAAATATGTCCCTCTTATTGTATTTTAAAGATAAAAACTAAACTTGATTACATATTGATGGATGAGAATTGAGATACCATATCTTAGTTTTAAAATTTTGTTTGATTACATATAAAAATCTCATGTTTATGTTGTATGATATAAAAAAATTTGCTATCAGGTCATCCACCACATTAGATTGCAAATCAAGTTTGTAATGTTGAAAGCTTTTGAGTTGTGCAAGTTTTGGTCCAATTTCAATGTTTTAGAAATTGAGATATGCATAATTTTTTTAGTACAAGTAATCAGTTATGTAACCTTTGAAGAATGATTTGATCTGAGAAATTGAAAGCATAAATAAGGCTACATCAAAAAGAAAGGTGAGAAATTAATTTTACAATATGGAATGGAAGTTCAAAACTTGGATGATGATTCTTCAATCTTAAACTCACTTAAGTTTCTCTTCCCTCCTTCCTTTCAATTCAGCTTCATAATTTCTTAGCCTTTCATTCATTTTCTCCTGCAATCATCAACACAAAACAAACCCACGGTGATCTACATGCAAAAACCAAACTAACAATAACAATTAAACTCAGTGTTATATATAGACATAGTAAATGAAACAATAGTGAATAAGCAGGGGAGAACATTAACTAATTACCTTTGGACCTCTAGGGCCCTTCCTCCAAAGTGGTGTTGTTAGCCTTGGCACGTTTTTCTTGTTAGATAATATTAATTACTACCTATTGTGAAGCAATCTTAACCAAGAAGAAAGTTACTAAGTTAGTTTACTTGGTCACCAAGATAACTTGGTCATGTTGGTCAAATCTTGGTCACCAAGTTTTATAACTTAGCTAGCAAGATTACTTGGTCATGAAGGAAGTTACTTGGGCAAGAAGGAAGTTACTTGGCCATGAAGTAAACTTGGGCACCAAGATATTCAAGACCAAGCTCACACCTATAAATAGGAGGTGGTGGTGAAGATTGAATTCAATTCCAACATTGAGAGAAAAACATTACAACCTTGAGAGAGTTCAAGAGAATTAGAGAGATTTCTAGTTAGTGAAATTCTTGGGTGTAATTGGGAGTTGGGTAGTGAGAGATATTGAGTGTTTGTAAACACTTTGTGTAAATTTCCCTTTTCAATAGAAAGGTCTGCAGCAGCCCGGAGACGTAGGCATATTTGGCCGAACTCCGTTATCAATCTTTGTGTTTTATTATTCCGCATTTATCTCTTTTCATTAATCTGACTTTGGGCGGAAATTCGGCGTAGTTTCCTAACAACTGGTATCAAGAGCTTTGGTTCGTTGTCAACGATCCTAAGGAAGTCAGATTCGAGTGGGAGTGATGGCTACAGACGAAGGAAAGGTGAAAATTGAGAAGTTCGATGGTGCGGACTTCGGCTTTTGGAAGATGCAAATAGAGGATTATTTGTATCAGAAAAAGCTCTATCAACCTCTCACAGGAAAGAAACCAACTGAAATGAAAGATGATGAGTGGAAGCTTCTCGACAGACAAGCTCTCGGTGTTATCCGATTGTCGTTGTCTCGTAACGTTGCATTTAACATTGCAAAGGAAAAAACTACTGCGAGTCTTATGGCAGCTCTTACCAGCATGTATGAAAAGCCATCAGCATCAAATAAAGTTCATTTGATGAGGCGGTTGTTTACGTTACGGATGGCAGAAGGCGCTTCAGCTGCTCAACATCTCAATGAACTCAACATTGTGACAACCCAGTTGAGCTCAGTTGGAATCGAGTTTGACGATGAAGTACGAGCATTGATACTTTTGTCTTCCCTACCAGATAGCTGGAGTGCTACTGTCACTGCTGTGAGTAGCTCATCGGGAAATACAAAGTTAAAGTTTAATGATGTTCGTGATCTAGTTCTCAGTGAAGAGATCCGACGAAGAGAGTTGGGTGAATCTTCATCCTCTTCAGTATTGCATACAGAGTCAAGAGGAAGAAATTCAACTAGAGGAAATGGACGCGGTAAATCAAAGGACAGGCGGTCCAAATCCAAAAATCATCGTAGCTCCAATAGCTCGAAAGCTATCGAGTGTTGGAATTGTGGAAAGATGGGGCACTTCAAAAATCAGTGCAAGAGTCCACCAAAGAACAAGGAGGCGAAGGACGAGGCCAACGTTGCTTCCACCTTAGGAGAAGGTGATGCTTTAATATGCTCTTTGGAGAGCAAGGAAGAGTCTTGGGTGTTAGACTCCGGAGCATCCTTTCATGCTACTTCACAGAAAAAATTATTCGAGAATTATGTCACAGGTAACCTTGGTAAAGTTTATCTTGGTAATGAGCAATCTTGTGAGATTGTGGGCAAAGGTGAAGTGAAGATTAATTTGAGTGGGTCTGTATGGGAATTGAAAAATGTCAGACATATTCCCGACCTAACAAAGAACTTAATCTCAGTAGGCCAGTTGGCCAGTGAGGGATACACGACAGTATTCCAGGGTGATGATTGGAAGATTTCAAAGGGTGCGATGACGATTGCTCGAGGTAAAAAGAGTGGTACTCTTTACAAGACAGCAAGAACATGTCATGTGATTGCAATTGCAGTAAATGAAAATCCCAATCTATGGCACCAGAGATTAGGCCATATGAGTGAAAAAGGGATGAAGATAATGCACTCAAAGGGAAAACTTCCAAGTCTTCGGTCAACAGAAATTGACATATGTGAAGACTGCATATTTGGAAAGCAGAAAAGAGTCAGCTTTCAGACAAGTGGAAGAACCCCAAAGAAAGAAAAGCCTGAGCTTGTTCACTCTGACGTTTGGGGTTCAACAACTGTCTCATCCATTGGTGGAAAGAATTACTTCGTGACTTTTATCGATGATCACTCTAGAAAGGTATGGATATACTTTTTAAAACACAAGTCAGAAGTATTTGATGCTTTCAAGAAGTGGAAAGCCATGATAGAAAATGAAACAGGGTTGAAGATCAAAAAGCTCAGAACCGATAATGGTGGTGAATATGAAGACACCAAATTCAAGAAGTTTTGCTATGAGAACGGTATCAGAATGGAGAGAACCGTTCCAGGTACGCCTCAACACAACGGTGTAGCTGAGCGTATGAACCGAACGTTGACAGAAAGAGCCAGAAGCTTACGTATGCAGTCAGGCCTACCAAAGCAGTTTTGGGCAGAAGCAGTCAACACAGCAGCTTACTTGATCAACCGAGGTCCATCGGTACCATTGGAGCATAAAATACCAGAAGAGGTATGGAGTGGAAAAGAGGTAAAACTCTCACATCTTAGAGTTTTCGGTTGTGTATCATACGTGCATATTAGTGATCAAGGTAGAAATAAACTTGATCCTAAATCTAAGAAGTGCACTTTCATCGGTTATGGTGAGGATGAGTTCGGCTACTGTCTTTGGGATGACGAAAACAAAAAGATGATCCGCAGTAGAGATGTGATCTTCAATGAGAGAGTGATGTACAAAGATAGGCATAACACAACCACTAAAGATTCAGATGTTCGCGAGCCTGTTTATGCGGACCTAGATGATGTTCCTGAAAGTCCTCAATCCGAGGAATTATCTGAGTCAAGCAGCGGAGAACAACCTCCTTCATTGAGAAGGTCTTCTCGACCTCATGTTCCCAACAGAAGATACATGGATTACATGTTGTTGACTGATGGAGGAGAGCCTGAAGACTATGCAGAGGCATGTCAGATGCCAGATGCTAGCAAGTGGGGGTTTGCCATGAAAGACGAGATGAAGTCTTTAATCTCCAATCAAACATGGGAACTAGTTGAGTTACCTATGGGGAAAAGGGCACTTCACAACAAATGGGTGTATCGAGTAAAGGAGGATCATGATGGTTCCAAGAGATACAAAGCCCGACTAGTGGTCAAGGGATTCCAGCAAAAGGAAGGAGTTGACTACACAGAGATTTTTGCTCCGGTTGTGAAGCTCAATACTATCAGGTCAGTGTTAAGTATTGTTGCCAGTGAAGAGCTCTTTCTTGAGCAGTTAGATGTGAAGACTGCGTTTCTTCATGGAGACTTAGACGAGGAGATATACATGCATCAACCTGAAGGATTCCTAGAAAAAGGGAAGGAGAACAAGGTATGCAGATTAAAGAAGAGCTTGTATGGCCTGAAACAAGCTCCAAGACAGTGGTATAAGAAGTTTGAAAGCTTCATGCACAAGGAAGGTTTCCAGAAGTGCAATGCTGATCACTGTTGCTTCTTCAAGAGATATAATTCTAGTTATATCATTTTGCTACTTTATGTCGATGATATGTTAGTAGCAGGTTTAGATATGGACGAGATCAGAAACTTGAAGATGCAGTTGTCAAAGGAATTTGACATGAAGGACTTGGGTCCTGCAAAGAAGATCCTTAGAATGCAAATAACGAGAGATAAGGAAAATGGAGTTTTACAGTTATCTCAGGCCGAGTACATTAATCGTGTTTTGCAAAGATTCAACATGGGCAACGCCAAACCGGTTAGTACACCTTTGGCAAGTCATTTTCGCTTATCCAAGGAACAATCACCTCAGACAGAGGAGGAGAAAGAACTGATGGCTAAGACTCCATATGCTTCGGCCATAGGAAGTTTGATGTACGCAATGGTCTGTACGAGGCCAGACATTGGCTATGCAGTGGGAGTTGTTAGCAGGTTTATGTCAAATCCAGGTAAAGCTCATTGGGAAGCAGTTAAGTGGATTTTGAGGTATCTACGAGGCACCACAGAGAAGTGTTTGTACTTCGGTAAAGGAGAAATTAAAGTACAAGGCTATGTAGATGCAGACTTTGCAGGTGAGGTCGATCACCGAAGAAGTACTACTGGTTACATATTCACTGTTGGTACTACAGCAGTTAGTTGGATGTCGCGGATACAAAAGATTGTTGCTATATCCACTACAGAGGCTGAGTATGTTGCAGTAACTGAAGCCAGCAAAGAGTTGATATGGCTTCAAGGGTTGTTGACAGAGTTGGGTTTTATCCAGAAGCAGAATTCCTTGTATAGTGACAGTCAAAGTGCAATACATCTTGCAAAGAATTCAACATTTCATTCAAGGACAAAGCACATTGATCTTCGTTATCACTTCATCAGGTCTCTTCTTGAGGATGAGGTACTAACACTGAAGAAGATTGAAGGAAGAAAAAACCCAGCAGACATGTTAACAAAGGTGGTAACCATTGACAAACTGAAGTTGTGCTCAACTTCAGTAGGTCTGCTAGAGTAACAGACCAGAGAAGGCTGCTGCATGATCGAGGTGTGAAGACCGATTGAAATCAGTCTTCAAGTGGGAGATTGTTAGATAATATTAATTACTACCTATTGTGAAGCAATCTTAACCAAGAAGAAAGTTACTAAGTTAGTTTACTTGGTCACCAAGATAACTTGGTCATGTTGGTCAAATCTTGGTCACCAAGTTTTATAACTTAGCTAGCAAGATTACTTGGTCATGAAGGAAGTTACTTGGGCAAGAAGGAAGTTACTTGGCCATGAAGTAAACTTGGGCACCAAGATATTCAAGACCAAGCTCACACCTATAAATAGGAGGTGGTGGTGAAGATTGAATTCAATTCCAACATTGAGAGAAAAACATTACAACCTTGAGAGAGTTTCAAGAGAATTAGAGAGATTTCTAGTTAGTGAAATTCTTGGGTGTAATTGGAAGTTGGGTAGTGAGAGATATTGAGTGTTTGTAAACACTTTGTGTAAATTTCCCTTTTCAATAGAAAGGTCTGCAGCAGCCCGGAGACGTAGGCATATTTGGCCGAACTCCGTTATCAATCTTTGTGTTTTATTATTCCGCATTTATCGTTTTTCATTAATCTGACTTTGGGCGGAAATTCGGCGTAGTTTCCTAACATTTCTAATTCATTTTTTCTTTCCAATTCCTCTAATAGAGTATAACCATTTTTTCCAATGACAATACTCACTTTATTCTATTTGTTGTTTTTCAATAATGCTCACGCTTATCTATCTTATATATATAGACACTCGCTCAAATGAATCTCACACATATTTTCATTATTAACTTTTAGGATTTTGCATTGGCGCCTTTATGATCAAATGCAATGTATGTGAAGTGGCATGAATTTATTTTAAGAAAATTTTCAATACTATTTTTTAAAGAAAATATCTCCAAAATGATTTGGTCAATCTCATTTAATTTTTTTCTTCTAAAAGTCATTTCCATATATAATGTGTGCAATGTATTTAAAATTTCATATATGTTATGAAATAAAGTAATAGACAAAAGAATAGAGATAGAGAGAAGATGGAAGAGAGAAAGAGAATAGAGAACTATTGTATTTCTCATTCACAAGTGTGTTTTACATTGTAACATAGGTCCTATATATAGGAAAACATATGGGCCAATGATATGGGCCAAGACTATGGACATCCACCTACAATTATTCATAACACTCCCCCTTGGATGTCCATCGAGGATATGCCTCATTAAAACCTTACTAGAGAAAAACTCATTGGGAAAAAATCCTAGTGAAGGAAAAAGAGTACATCATCCTTTGTGTGTGTGAACTGCCTCATTAAAAACCTTACCAGGAAAACCCAGTGGGATAAAACCATGGTGAAGGGAAAAAGAGTGCAGAACATATTTGTGTCTCCCCCTCATAAAGACAATTATATATGAGGTGAAGAAAAACCAAATAATCTTCTATATTAGTTTCTCAAAAGCTTTACTTGAAGTTGACTTCATAGAAAGATCTATCATATCTTATTTCTTGTACGCTTCTCCAAATTTGCATTTTGTGCGTCATTATCTTCATACTGAATTGTTGCAAGAGCCCTTTGACGAAAATTCACAAATCTCTTGTATCTGATGGATCTCGTAGTTGAACCAAATCACATTCTTGATTATCTCATGTAGTTCTAAACTTTCCTCGTCATTTTATTTCATAAGATTGTTATTGTAGTTAGTTTCACAGATCTTCATGAGTGACTGTATTTACTCATGTAAACATATAGTTTGTATTATACAAATAACCTGCATATCTCAAAATAACAAAAAATATATATAATAACAAATAATACGTCAACAATGTGTTTGTCTCCTTTTGAATTAAAATTTGGTACTTCAGGACCAATTCAAGTAAGTCATCATTTTCTTGAGACGTGTGATAACATTTGTTCACATCAAGTGACATTGATACACAAATTATATATTTTCATATTAAATGTGTTTAGTACCTTATTTCATATGAGTGTCTTGGTACATAAAATCTCATTGAAATACTAAATTTGCAATTCAAAATAAACTTTGACCATCCAACATATTTCATTTCAAACTTTTCTTTAACCAATGAATTCCAAGAGCTCTTCAGGAGTTCTGGTCAAGTTTATATTATTATCATAAAAAATTAATTATAACAAATTCATTTTCAATGATGGATAAATGTCATTCTCATATTTCTCATTTGGAAATATTCACTAAAATTATTATACAACATGCATTTTTGATTGTATGTATATATATAAAGAGGCTTATTCATTTTATTAAGTCATCTCTTTAATATTTTAATTGCATGCCTCATGCAAATTAATTCCTTCAAGGAGTTGCATATAATCGTCACTAACAACAAGTGAGCCATGTAAATATATTGTAACACAATTTTCAAATAAAGTGAGTCTTTTTTGTGTTACTAAAATAAGAAAATATTTTAATTTCACTTCAGGTGGATATTTCTCATTTCACTTGAATACGAAGGCTCATATATGCTTATTGGATTTATACCTTGAGGACATAGACTTCAAGTCCAAAACCATTATATTTGCAAATGAATTGCTTCTTTATATTTTTGGCTAACCACACCCTTTAATTTGGGTTCAATGTTCTCGCACTTATAATATTTAATTAGCGCTACCTCATTTGTCGACTATTTTTCAAGTTCTTGGTTCCTTGTTTTAACTTGTAGAGATATAACTGATTGAGATCTCTTTTATTATCAGAAATTACAGGTACCTGAACCTCTTCGGGAGGTATAAACATTTTGCAATCTCTACATTTTTCATGATTGTTTTCTCACCAACAAGACCATCTTCCTTCTCTAAGTTTTATTTTTGGAACCAAGTTTTAGGCATGCCTTAGCCTATTCAAATTTCAATAGAAAAGGAAATTTGCAGCATAAAGGAATTTAGGAATCCCTTTTAGGTCAGAGAATGCATATTTTGAACTTCGAGTTCACGTTATTGTGTGCGAGTATTTGAATGCATTCTATACAAATATTTCAGAGCTGCTTATATTTATTTCTCTCCCCCTAATGCCGATAACTAATAACAAGATATGAAATATCTTATGGCAAAGACTCAAATTCATTACATAATCTCAGTTTTCTATAGTTTCATCTAATATTGTCTGCTGGACAATGGAGAACATATAGTTCACATAAAAAAATCTTAGATGAGAGATATTAAGTTCCTGACTATGAACAAATTGTAATGGGGAGAATTTTAATAATTCATTGGCTTGATGCACATAGATGTTACTACTAGCAAAGTAACATGTCCAAGTAAGGACATTTGTTCTCATAATAATTGTTCGGCTATAAATATAAAGCATTTAGCTAAATATCTTTCCGAGACCATTCTAAATATGAACATGCACAACTTGACATTCAAAATCATGTCACACACCAACTTGATCAAGGTTGGTGACATTTACTTGGTCATTTAGTCGATGCATCGATAAACTTATATCATATCCAATTGGCCAACAAAAACATTGGATTTATGCACATGTATCACATCAAATAATGGGAATTTCAAACCCTTTATTTCGCCTTTTATTGGCTTTGAGAACAACATCTGATAATTCATTATATTGAAGAATGTTCATACTTTTTGATTGCATCATAAGACTCGGGATGGTCTAACCGGTCATGCCAATTATATTCGCTTTTTCAAATGTAGAACTGTCTTAGATAAAATGATACTTTAGTATTTCAGATAATATTTTCTCACAATTTGAATCCTTCAGGGATTTTCATATTTCCTCATTTTCTCGCCCTACTTTGATACCAATAGTTGGGGAAAATAAGAGAGACTTTAAATCACACTTGAATTCTCAATATTCTTCCCCTCATGTGTGATTTCCACAACATCTCATAAACATTGTTTGGGATTTCATAGATCTCTGCCGGAGAATCACCATACAATTTCGTATACAACAACATGTCCTTCTGGGACAATTTAATCATACTTTGATAAAAGATCACAACTTTGATGAAATATTTGCTTCAGGAAATATCTCAATAATCCATAGATTTATCAACCAATTTACAATGAATAATGGTTGTAGAATACACATGATATTGTATCTCATTTTACAAAGATAACATCATTTAATTGAAAAGGTAAATAAATAAATCATGTTCTATCTTCATTTGTGCTATGAATCTTCTGGATTCTTAGGTAAAGCACATCACACTATGGCTCTTCTGGGCTCATAGTTTAAAACACAAATAAATTTCTATGAGCACTTGAGGAATATAATGCATTTTTGATATTTACTTGAGTTTCTTCGGATAACAATTTTTAGCTCTTTCGGAGCCTTCAATATCATATTTTATAATACAGAACTAACATTAATTTCTCCCAAAAGAGAAATATATTTCTTTTAGAATTTCCCGGCTGTTCTTACTTCTACTTCTTGTTGTTTTATCAATTAAAATAAGACAATTATCACAAGATATAATAATACCATTAAAATGAATGATAAACCGATAGTTTCGATTTATTTAATGGGTATAAAAAAAAATAGAAGACTAACAACTAAATGAGTGAATAAAAATAATAGAATGTATAAATACAAAATTGCATAAATTAAAAAAATATTCGCAATCTAGGAATAAAGTTTATCTCAAGTTTGCTACTTCTGGAGCATATTCAAGGAAAAAAAATTCCTCTAATTTTCTTTGGTCCTACATCCCATATACTAAAATCAAATAAATCTTATGGACTTTGATCATGGTCCAAATATTTTGTTCTTCAAGAACTTAACCGTATATGGCTATCAACAACGGTAATGAAAAATTACAATTTTCCGATCCTTTTGGGATACTTGATATTAAACTTTTGGTTATTCAATACCTTTAGGGGTACTTGATATTAAATTATTAATTCTCCAAGAATTACACCACCAATATTCATAAACATTGTTTATGAAAAATTATTTTTGAGCGATACTACAAGAATGCTTTAATATTGTATTTTAAGTTCTTCAAGAACTATACAAATAATTTTTTTACTAACAATATGGTTAAGGAAATCCATATCCTTTGAGCAATCCATCAGGGATGCGTTAATATTAAGACTTTAGTTCTTCAAGAACTATATCACAATGATTTTCATAATTTCTTCAAGAAAAATTCATTCTTTGAGCAATCCTTCTAGGATGCTATGAACTTTTGGTTCTTCAGAACTAGCTTACAAGATTTATAGTGATCAAGAATAATTCACTTTTTCCAAAATCCTTCGAGGACGCTCTATATTAAATTTATATTACAAATGATCTTCATAGTAAGAGCAGAGCAATCAAATCTTTGCGCAATCCTTCAGGGATGCACAATATTAACTTTCTAGTTCTCCAAGAACATGTCCAAATGTTCAAAACAATTATATAATTCATTCTTTGAGAAGTCATTTGCTTCAATATTAAGGTTTTCTACTATAGTTCTTCGGGAACTATAGCTCAGTTGATCTTTGTAAACAAAAACAAAGATCAATATTTCGAGCAATTCTTCGAGAATGCTATAATATTGAATTCTTCTAGAATTCATCAAGATTAAATATGATTAACGCATGAAAATATGAATAACATAAGCACTGTGATAAAGAATAAGATTTTCTATTAATTAATTTTGCATCAAAATTGTAGAATAATTTTGATTTATATTTATTTCAAAATTTTATGCAATGGTATTTTTAGCATTTATTTGTTATCGGAAAATTAATTGGTAAAAAAAAAATTGGTCAAATATGACCAGAATCAATGAAATTAACGGTCATAATATTTATTCATTAATTAATTGGGTAATGAATTGATAAAATAAGGAAAGAAGTAAAAACCATTCATTTGTTTTAATGGACTTAAATGGTCAAAATCAATATTATTTATTGGTAAATAAAATTATATATAAATGACACTGATTGTAGTAAATGAGTGATATTAATAATAAAAGACATTTAAGTGTATTCAACAAAATTAATTGGTTAAAATAAAATTAATTTATCCTAATTAATGTAATTAAATTGGTCCAAATTATTCATATGAATAACATTAGTGACGTAATAGAAAATTAACTACACAAATTGAAAATGTATCAATATTGGCATATACTTCTAATATTTTATCAATGTTGTATTAGAATACACATTATATTATGTTCATCTATATAATAATTTATATATAAATTGCAATACAAATTTATAAGGTTATCCTTCAGGGATACATGTATATTGAATTCTTCTGGAATTCATAACAAATAAATTACATTCTTACGTAGCATCCTTATAATGTAATAATAGTCCTTTGTGCAATGCTTCAGGAATGCATGAGTATTGAATTCTTCTGGAATTCAAAGGGAATAAAATTCTTATAAGTTCTTCGAGAACTACATAATAAATCGGTATCAATTTTCAATCCTTCAAGATGTAGGAATATTCATAAAAGAGAACAAATAGATTTCATAATAAATGGCGATCCTCTTTTTTTTTTTGTATGTTCGTTGGGAACTAAAATCAGTGAATTCTTCCGGAATTCTTGATGGAAAATTTTTAAATTCTTCGGGAATTAAGTTTATTGAATTCTTCGAGAACTCGTAGATTAAATTTTTAAGTTCTTCGGGAACTAATATTATCGTATTCTTCGGGAATTACTAGATTAATTTTATATGTTATTTTGGATGATCGAAGTATCGATGTTTCACCATACATGTGTCGGTCACGAAGCATAAGATGCTTCACCATACTGTTGTCGGTCACGAAACTCGAACAATATCGAACATCCAAATACATAAAGTCATGAATCTTCGGGATTCATATTTTAAAATTTTATCATGCTATGAATCTTCAGGATTCATATTTCAAAAATTTCACCACGATGCTTCTGGATCATAGACTATGAATATTCATGATTCATATTTTAAAAATTTAACTATGGTGCTTCTGGACCATAAGTTGTAAATCATTATAAAAAATAAAGATCTGAATAAAAAAAAACTAGAATTATAAAATTCATACATAAAAATAAAGAGAAGGGGAAAACTTACAAATTCTAGAAAGAATTATTTAGAAGAGACTATCGTGCTGATAACGTGTTATGAAATAAAGTAATAGACAAAAGAATAGAGATAGAGAGAAGATGGAAGAGAGAAAGAGAATAGAGAACTATTGTATTTCTCATTCACAAGTGTGTTTTACATTGTAACATAGATCCTATATATAGAAAAACATATGTGCCAATGATATGGGCCAAGACTATGGACATCCACCTACAATTATTCATAACAATATATGCTATTTTTTTATTAGTATTTCATATATGCTATTTTGTTATAAAAGAGTATAAATATAAAATAGGTTGATGAATTTATAAAATTCCTGAATTTAATTGGTATAAATTCACTCAAATTTCATATATGCTAGGGTTTTATTTTTTTTAAAAGAAATAAATGCTAACATGTGTCAAGATATGCACCATCTGACTAATCTAATGGTTGAAATTGAGTCAAAAGTTATGTAACTTTCCCGCAATAAAGTTATCTAATCATGATCCGTGTTGCCATATAAGGAACCAAAAGTGGTAAAATTGTCTTGGAACTTGTGTAGTCAACTTTTTTAAAGTGTAGGTTGTATTTTTTTAATTGTAAAATTTACTATGTGTATGTTTGGTTTCACTTCTGGAGCAGCCAGAATTGATTCTGGACGTGTATAATTGATTATGGCTTGTTTGGTTTCTCAAAAGTAGAATTGATTCTGCCTCCAGAATTGATTCTACTTGAAGCTAGAAATCGTAGCTTCTGATTCTAGAATTGATTTTTACACTCAAAATTTTTGTTCAACTCACTTTTACAATAATATATCCAAACATAAACCACTTTACCTTAAAATCAATTTTGGCCAGAATTAATTTTACAGAATCAATTCTATCAAAATCAATTCTCGTCACCGCAGAACCAAACATACACTACTTTTGAGTTCCTTAACTAGTGCACCAGGTGCACTAATTAGCAAGATCCTAAGTGTGTGACTGGTTTTACTTCTGGAGTAGTCAGAATTGATTCTAGACGTGTAAAATTGATTCTGGCTTGTTTGGTTTGTCAAAGGTAGAATTGATTCTGCCTCCAAAATTGATTATACTTGAAGTTAGAAATTGTAGTTTCTCGTTCTATAAATGATTCTTAGACTCAAATTTTTTGTTCAACTCACTTTTGCATGAATATATTTAAACATAAGTCACTATATCTTTAAATCAATTTTAGTCAGAATCAATTTTATAAAATCAATTCTACGAAAATTAAATATTTTTTTTATCGCAGAACCAAACATACATTAAGTAGAAAAAGCAAAAGTGAGCAATTGAGTTCATTGCGTGAGTTGACTCGTTTGAAACAGAGCGAGTCCACTTTGTTTCCTTTTGAGCTGTGTAGTCATCTGTCAGCATTAAATGGTCCACACCATCACAACCTTTAGATCTCATCTTTCCCATTTCATCTCCACCGTCCGATCACACCTCTTTCTTCTTCTTCTTTTCATTTCTTCTTCTTTTCTTTTTTCCTCAATTTTTCAACTTAAACTTCTTTAACAACCCTAACCAGCAAAATCAACAACAACAATTTCAAATTCTCGATCACTCTCTTTCTCTCACATGTTGTGATGTGATAGTAGTAACTAGTAAGTACTTTCTTCAATTCTTGTTTCTTCTCTTCGTTAATTCTTAACCACATTTTTTCTCATTCCAAATTCAATCAATCAAAATTCACGGATCTTCTTTTCTTTTCATTCCATGCCACATCTTCACTTTACCCATTCATTTTTTTTCACTTTAGTACTATCATTTTAAATTAAAGTTCAATTTTTTATTTTAAAAAAATGTTTTTTATTTTTAATTTTCATTCTAGTTATAGTTACAATTGGATACATTGTAATTGGCAGATATAACTACATGTGGGTTTATGTTTAAATCTTAGTGTTTTATGAGTAAATCTTTGTTTGTTTGTTTGTAGATTTGATTTCATTGGAGCATTCATGAGTTTTACTTAATTGGATTTTGGGGGTTTTTAAGTTCAAAATTTGGGAGTAGAATTTTGAATTGTGAAGAAAATTGGAGAAAAATCAGTTCTTAGAGTCTTGCTTTTTTGTTGGTGTTAGCCACTTGTAATTGTGGCAGAGGAGATCTAGAAATTGAGCAACAATTTGAGGCTTGGACTTGTCACTGTTACATGTTGAGAATCGATTCGGTGTCTGAACTATGAAAGGAAAGGTTATGGGGGAGGTTTGTGCAATTTGTGGTTTATAACTCGAGATTAATTAGGAAACCATGGAAGTAAATGGAATTGTACATGATACTGGAGTAGGAGCGGTGAAAAGGGAAAAGAGAGAGATCGGAGACAAATCGATGGAAGATTTAACTAAATATGCACATAGTCCTGCTCACTTGGCAGTTGCAAGACGTGACCATGCTGCCCTGCGGCGTATTGTTACTTCCCTTCCACGGCTTCCTAAGGCTGGTGAGGTTAATAATGAAGGTGAATCTCTTGCTGCTGAACTTCGAGCGGATGAGGTTTCGTCTGTTATTGATCGTCGTGATGTGCCTGGTAGGGAGACCCCTCTTCATCTTGCAGTGCGTCTTAGGGATCATGTCTCTGCTGAGATATTGATGGCTGCTGGTGCGGATTGGAGTCTACAGAATGAGCATGGTTGGAGTGCTCTTCAAGAGGCGGTGTGCACCAGAGAGGAAGCTATTGCCATGATTATTGCACGACATTATCAACCTCTGGCTTGGGCTAAATGGTGTCGTAGACTTCCACGCATTGTTGCTTCGGCAACTCGAATTCGTGATTTTTATATGGAGATAACTTTTCATTTTGAAAGCTCTGTAATTCCCTTTATTGGACGTATAGCCCCTTCTGATACTTATCGAATATGGAAGCGTGGTTCTAATCTCCGTGCTGATATGACCCTTGCTGGTTTTGATGGTTTACGGATCCAACGATCAGACCAAACATTTTTGTTCCTTGGAGATGGTTATACTTCAGAGGACGGTAATTTAACTCTTCCGCATGGTTCTTTGCTTGCTCTTTCACATAAGGAGAAGGAAGTTACAAATGCTTTGGAAGGAGCTGGTACACAACCAACAGAAGCTGAAGTTGCCCATGAAGTATCCTTGATGTCTCAGACAAATATGTACAGACCAGGTATTGATGTTACTCAGGCTGAGCTTATTCCTCATTTATCTTGGAGGCGTCAAGAGAAGGCGGAGATGGTTGGGAATTGGAAGGCAAAAGTTTATGACATGCTTAATGTAATGGTGAGTGTGAAATCAAGGCGGGTTCCAGGTGCTATGACAGATGAAGAGCTTTTTGCTGTGGAAGATGGAGAAAGTATGATAAATGGGGAAAACAATGATGAGTATGATGATGTACTGACTGCCGAGGAAAGAATGCAATTAGATTCTGCACTGCGAATGGGGAACTCTGACGCAGCTGGTGATGATGAAGAGCATGGAGATGGTCAAGAAAATGGTTCATCGGCTTCCTATGAGAATTCTGAAGCCAATGGTGTGTCTAAAGAGAAGAAGAGCTGGTTTGGTTGGAACAAAAAAAGTTTGAAGAGCAACAGTGATGACCCTGAGGATTTAAAAACATCAAAG
This sequence comes from Trifolium repens, assembly GCA_030408175.1. Lineage (NCBI taxonomy): Eukaryota > Viridiplantae > Streptophyta > Magnoliopsida > Fabales > Fabaceae > Trifolium > Trifolium repens. Next base: position 57,146,164 of record CP125849.1, on the reverse strand, counting down.
AAAAACAACCTGAGGCCAGGTGATCAACAAAAGATAGCATCTGAGTTCCCGAAGGAGGATAATGGAGACATTAAGAAGGGAAAGGATAAAAACATTAAAAAGAAGAAGAAGAAAGGAGCAGTTAGTGAGTCTAAGAATGAGAGTGAGTATAAAAAGGGTTTAAGACCTGTCTTGTGGTTGACGCCTGACTTCCCGTTGAAAACTGATGAGCTTCTGCCTCTACTTGACATCTTGGCAAATAAGGTTAAGGCTATTAGAAGACTTAGAGAGCTTTTGACAACTAAGCTTCCTCATGGAACTTTTCCTGTCAAGGTAATCCAAATACTATAACCGAAGTTCTGAACTTTTTATGCACTGTTCCTCCACACTATGTCTGGAGAGAGTGCTTATATTACCGCTAGCTGCCTTTTTGGGCAGAGAGTGAAATCAATATTTATTTCTCAGATTAAATATATAACTGGTAAACATCTGAATTTTCTCTGAAGTTGGCAAGTTGCTTAGGTTTCACATGGGTCTGTTTCAATTATCTGGTCATTCTTGTATGTACATTTGTGCATGAGTATCTTTTGGTTTTGAATGCCTTGTATAACTGATAATCATCACATGATACTTCTGTTATTGTTAATATTATTTTCAACATGTCAAGCTATGGTGATACAAAACTGTTTCGTTTGCAAAGCAAAGATTTGCTACTATTGTTCGGATGCCCTGATAAGCTTAAGGGTTTTTCCCTTCTCCACTGTTCATTTTGCCTAATGAGGAGATCTGTCCGTCGGCAGAGAAATTGGGTGAATAACACACATGGATTTGACTTATCTTGGATTAGTTATGCTTCAGTTGACTTTTTGAGATCATCAGTCTGGTTAGCTTATCTCAATATAAACTACAGAGAAATCGAACTATATATGAGTGCTGGTGCGATAATATTGAGCCTGATTTCTGCATGTTTGTATCAGTCTCTGTGTGCTTTAGCATGTTCATTATCCGTGCTTGTTCTTTATAATGATAATAATCTCTCGTGCTACACAGGTTGCTATCCCGATAGTCCCTACAATCAGGGTGCTTGTAACTTTTACAAAATTTGAGGAGCTTCAGCCAGTAGAAGAGTTTTCAACACCACTTTCCAGTCCTGCACATTTCCAGGATGCCAAATCCAAGGAATCAGAGGGGTCTGCATCATGGATTTCATGGATGAAAGGAGGTCGTGGGGGACAAACCAGCGACTCTGACAGTCATAGATATAAGGATGAAGTTGATCCTTTCAGCATACCTGCAGACTACAAATGGGTAGACGCCAATGAAAAGAAACGCCGAATGAAGGCAAAGAAAGCCAAAAGTAAGAAACACAAGAAGCCACCGGTGGCTAAATCTGGAGATGAAGTGCATCGCAGCACCGAGGACATAGTAGAAGAATAATAGTAATATTACAGTTTGTATCTCTGGGTGAAACTGCGGCTTTGATAATTGTTGCCAGAGAGAAAGTGTCTTTCTTTATGCACAGTTCCACAGCTGACTTTACATTTCAACACTGGAGGATTTCTCTAAGAATTTACTAGAAACTTCTCGTCCAACCAATTGTTATTAGCTATTAAAAAGGTGCCTTCATTTTTTTCCGCGTTTTGCCAAGGGAGCTGTCATCTAGAAATTGTTGTTGTATTGTCATGTGAAGTGAAATTGAAGAGCTAGAGTCTTGCTCATCAATTGTTTGCCTTCTGTCTAATTTTCATTAGATACCAATATCTGTATGTACATCGATGTCGATGATCATCGATTTTACATTTTCTTGAGTGTTGTTCTCTTTAGTTACATTCCTTTCATTAAGATTTTGTATGTTGTTTCCAAAGGACCTGTCATAGTAAAGTTTGTCCAAACGTCATATCCAATGATTGAATTACAAGATGTTTTTAACTTGAGAATTATCAATCATTGATAAATAAATTAAAGGTGAATATTTCATATGCATCTTGATTTTTTTCAATTTACTCATTTTAGAATAGTCACATTCATTTTACAAATTGTAACCTGGAAAATTGCTCAGATTAGTAAAGGTTAAGGGAAAAATATCCTCTCAAGTTTTCTCATCATCTCTTTATCTTTGAAGAGTCGAAGAAAAACAATAACAAAGGACAAGAACAGGTTGCAAGTATGTTGACTCTTTTAACTCACAAGATTCTTTAGCATTGTCATGTACAATGATTATAAATAAGAATAATTTACATTATTTTACAGAAGATTACAAAAATCTATTCTGTTATTATTCTAATAGTCAATATTTTTGTTGACTAATTACAGTGATTACCAAAATCTGTCCTTGTTGACACTTAAATAGCCAGACATGACTTTTCCACCAGTATTTCTCATGCCATCTATAAGGAAGCACCAAGTAGAACCCAAAGCTCCAACAAAAAAATCAGAGTCAGCAGCCATCAGGAAATTAACAAGTGGATAATTAGTGCTTCTCTCCCTTCCTAAACTGCTTTCATACTCAGCCATTGATACATTACTCTTATCTTGCCTTCTTACCTTTGTATAATGAAAGTTCCACCTAGAATAGTCTTTTGTTTTGTCTATCACTTCCTGAATCAAATGGATTCAATAATGATGATTAAAACACAAGGAAGAAGTATAAGAAGCTGAAAAAAATGCAATAGTAATCTATGTAGCACCAACACTTTTGAGTGAAGGTTGGTTTGGTGTTGAACACGTGTCAGGTGTCCGACATGACAATGACACATGATTACATTAACTTACAATATTTATTCAAATTAATACTGATGTCGACATGTTAGTGTCCAATGTTTGTGTTATAGTAATGGTACATACCTGCATCTCTGTGGAAAGCCAAATGCTATTGAGGTTTGGGAAATGACTCCTAATCCTATCAGCAAGCTGAATGTATTCTTCAAATTCAACCACTCTCATTTCACATGCTTTATCTCCCATCCTTACATGCATGCTTAGAAGAGGTCTTGGGACCCATGGCTTGTGATTGGACCATACATATTTGTCAATATCAGAATTTGGCCTCTTACCATTCTCCTCCTGAAACATCTTCAGAAGTTAACACACATGATACTATCAAAGCATGTAAGAATGGACAATAGGATTTGGATTCCTTGTACTCTAATCACGTGGACGTCAATCTAAACCACTGGATCAAGGTCGCTCGCATTCTGACTTTGTAATTTGAATTTGATTTACCAAGTCAGAATGCGGACAGTCTGATTTTGATCCGATAGTTTAGATGTGTGCCTGTGTCAAATGGTCAAATGCGTAATTTGTCGAGGGTAAGAAATCCATATCCAAAACACATATATGCATTGTGCTAGTTTTGGAAGATATATAGTGGAGAGTTAACCTTTGGCCATTTTCCTGCAAGACTTTCCAGAACCATTTTTGCAGCTATTTTTCCAAAAGCAGCATGGCGCTCCTCATTCAATAAATTGCATGTGTATTCAGTTGGGAACCTCATTAAGTAGCGTACAGCCTGAAATAATATTTATAGCAACATCATAAGACCATTAACTTTTCATCATTAAACCTCATTAAGATTAACATTGATGGTAGAATGTGATAGTAAAATGGCTAGTGATCAACTATACTCCTATCACATGGATTAATAAACAGAAATAAGAGTTAAGGATGTTATTGTAGTAGATTGTTATAGGAGTACCTGTGCTCGCCACCACCGTCTGTCCATTTTTCTATGAGAAGCCACCAGACTGCCATTTATATCGGTCGTCGGTTGCAAAAAATTCCACGGATCGCCCCATATCCTGCATCATACATCGACATAGTAAGAAGAGTAATAACTTATGTTCAGGATCACATTAAGGAAGCAATCATATATTTATGAATCTGTGTAGTTCTTGAGAAATCTTGCCTAGGTGTTGGTCCTGCCCATATATGCTTCGACGTATAATTTTCTTTCGTTGTCAAAATTCCTTTACTCAACGCATCCTCACTTTTCATTAGTTCAAATGCACGTTGACGGCATTCTAAGGAAGTTTCTGGAAAGAAGTAGCAATTCCAGCTAGACCGGGACGACCCTGCAAGAGCAACATTCCAATTAGATGTTCACATTGTATGAAGTTATGTTAAATGAAAATAGAAAGTCTCACAATTTTTTTACCTTTGCAACCATCATGATCAGCTCTATTATAGAAATTAGTGACAAGAACTCTTCCTTCATTGATTGCAATAGAAAGAAGTCCACACATTCCAGCAATTTGAGCACCAATGCCAAATCCAGGCAATCTTTCCCAGTCAGCTAAAAGGAACTTCACATTCGGGTCGCTACAGTTCGGTGGATGCTGATGTATCCATATATCGCGTTGAACTTTTCTAGTCAGAGGATAGTTTTCTTCATCAGATCCTGCAATCTGCAAATGCTTCTACAACTGTCATTTTTTATGATCTAAAATAAATCTATACTAATTATCTAATCTAAGTGATATCTAAGAATCTATATAGTATATATGCAATCAAAAAATGATCACACATTAAATAGAGTGGAAATGATTAAGAAACATACCCATGGTGGATAATTACCCTCAGATACAGCTTGATTTCTGAAGTTTTTAATCTGCTCACCGGTAGCGGCAAGAGGGTGCATATCCAACAATCCTTTCCAACTTGTCCATGGTGGAAAGGAATCATTTCCTATACGCGTGTCGAGACGGTTATGTAGATGTGATTTCGCCTTGCAATTTTCGAAATGTGGAGCATTAGGCAAATTGGACTCATTAATTCCAAGTTTCAATAAGCACTCACTTCTCTTAGTTGTAGGTTTTGTTAACACACAACTCCAACCTGAATAAAGCAAAGATACTCTTTCATCTTGGTCTCTTTCTTTTATGCTCCTCAAATCTCTTAATCTCTCTGTTTGTTTAGGTTTAAAGGAACATTTTGCTGTTGTCACCATGAAAAAAATGTCCCTTGTGTTAATTTAATTTAATTAAGCATAATAATATTGTGGAATTAGTAAATATTCCATGTGCTCTATCATATTATATGTACCCAAAAAATATCGAAATGTACCAAAAAAATATTATAAAAAATTGACAAGTGGTAATTAACTGCATGATTGTTTTTCTACATGAAATGATTATGCAAAACAAATTAATGAGGTTAGTGTATTCAACTCTCCTTAATCTTGTACTAAGTGTGGTCAAAGTCAAAAAGGCCAAAAATTAGAGTCTGCTTAACGTAAAGTAAGCATTAGTATAATTATGTTACTTCTTCTACAAGCCTTAAAATTCATACTCATCAAGTTTGCTTCAAGAATAAAAGTTCTTAAAGTTTCAACTGAATTTGATAATTCTTTAGAATAGTTTTAAGAAAACAGAAAGATTCATATATCAAAAGAAGAAAATCATAAATGGTAAACTGTTAATATCTTGTTCTGTGTTGAGCTCAAAGTTAAAACTAAATTTAATACTCCCTCCGTTTCATATTAAATTTCGAGTTTGAAATATTTGTTTGTCTCAATATATTATGTTTTTTCAATAATTATTTATCGTATCTTAACATATCTAACTACTTCAGTAACTATTATTAATAAAAAATATTTTAGTAAATAATGTCCATTTAATCATAGAAATTAGTACCATCAATACTTTTCTTAAAAAGTGTGTATAACTTTAAACACAATTAGAATAACTCTTTGGATGTTAAAAAAAGAAAATCACAAATGGGAAACTGTTAAAACTCTTGTTCTATTCATAAAGCATGTTAAAAAGCTAACTATTTGCTAATTTTGTATTACTAACTTAAAAAGGTAATAGTAATACTAAAAAAAGACATTAACTAAAAGTAATTAAAGAGAAGAAATATAAGTGCTTACTAGTAGTGATGGTGGTATTGAGATCTGAGTTGAATGATAAATTAAGCATTGAAAAGTGAGCAAAGTGAAAAGTACCAAAGGTAAGAGTAGCCAAAATCAAAGAAGCAATACATAATCCACAAAGAAATCCAATAACACATATTTGACATGGAAATGAATTGCTCATTTGTAAGGCTTTTTGAGAAACCACTCTTTCAAGAGTAGACCTTTGATGATTTAATGGTTCCATATTTTTCACTCTTTTTCTTTATGCATGAGCATGAGTTATAATTTTGCCAAACACAACCTTAAAGAAAAAAAACAAAACAATGACATGAATATTAGGATCTTGCCACCTCAAAGAAAGTTGTGGGCCATCCTTATCATTTTTGTTCCAACTGCAAAAAATAAATGCAACAAGTGTGAAGTTTCTATCAGAATATACAAAGAATGAGAAAGGGACAAGTGTTGATCAAACAAGAAAAGTGTGAGTGATATTGTTGGAGATAAAGTTAAGGTACAAAACAAACAAACAAACAAGAAAGAAAGAAAGAATTCACGGATTTTCTTCACAATCTTTGAAAGATCATCAAGAAAAAGAAGAAAGGTACAGTTAAGGAGCTAGAGTGGACAAATAACTTAATCACCTCAGAAAAATAATTAAAATTGGTAATCTTGAAAATTTGAGTCATTAATAATTAACAAGAAAGAATCTCAGTGAACAAAACAAGAATCTGCTGTGACAGTCTTAGGAGAAACAAATGAGGCTGATATAATAATTTGTACCACAATTTTTGTTTTGTTTCATATAGTATAATAATTTAATTTAATTTTGTTTTAATATAAAAAGATGAAGAGAAAGAAGAAGAATTGAAGAGATTAATGGTTATACCTTTGTTTTTGAGTTGAGGTAAGATGAAGTTACACGTTACAGAAGAAGTGAGTAACCAATGAAGAAATGAAAATGATGAACATCATATGTTTATAGTGGCGGCTTCTGAAGTGTTGCTAATGCCATAAAATTAATTAATGTGCTATATGATTTCTCTTCTCTCTCACTCTCTATATGTATGAAGACAAAAAAGAATATACACTAATTTTACACCGTCAACCAATTACAACTATGTTATCCACCGCATCACTTCACTTAACATCTGAAAAGTTGAATCATTCTTATTAATTGTCGGTGTAAAATTAATTTACACTGACGGTGCGTACCATTTAAACTCATGTATGATACTATGATGAGAATGAAAATGGTATTATGGTCCCCTATCATACCTCTCTATACTAATTAGCTGTCCCTTAGCTTCAACTAAACTACACTCTCTCTTCCTTTTTTTTCTCAACAGTTTCTCTATCTTTATTACATTACATCACTAACTTGTAACAAAAATAATTAAATAAATGTGCAATTATTTATTATTGTTGAATACAAGGCAATAACGTGACACACAAACATTCTTTTTTTTTTTCTTTTTCACTTGTGATAAATAGTAAATGGAGTGGTAATACTAATAATGTGTTGGCTGAGTTATGAATTTTCTATATCACACACGTTTCGTCACCATATTTTTTTCTATACTTTTTTTAAATAATTTCTTTACTTTCTTGTGAGTGTGATAGAATGAATTACTAGTGTTGTTTGTATTTTTCCTCTTTTTTTGATTGCTTTCTCGTGAGGCCAATTTTATACGCGCAGTATCTGTGAGTGATATGAACAATTGGTGCCTAAGCCAATAACATAGCGAGTGTTATTAAGTTGAGAGGGTATATGGTTAGGTTCCATATTTTTAGCTAGATACAATCATACAAAGAAAATTAATTCAAGTCTTAATCAATAATCACTCAGCATCTACATTCTTCGTCTCATTGTAAATGTCATATTTAAGTTGTGTATGATTCTTAAAAAGATACTAGTAATTGTGAAAATGAGTTTCATTAATTAGTGAAAAAAAATACTTTCTTTGTCTTAAAATAAGTGCTATTTATGGATAGATTGTTCCAAAATAAGTGTTATATATCATTGTACAATTTTGATAATTAATACTCTTTCAAGTCTCGTATATAAGGAAAGATTGAATAATTGGTGTTTATCTAATTCATATTTAGATACATCAATTATTCATATGAAAAGAGGAATTTTACTTATATAAGATTGAAAGGAGTATATTTAACTATCGATTAGCAAATATTATAAATTCTTAGTAAAATCTTATACAAACCATAGAAGACTTAGTAAAATCTTTCGTATTAGACAAAGTCTTATACAAACTAAATAAAATGGGACAAAGTTTATCACGGTAGGGAGGTTGGAGGTTTGGGGTCCGAATGGTTAGAAAATTTAATTTAGCTCTTTTAGGAAAGTGGAGCTGGAGGTTGCTGGTTAAGCAAGAGGGGTTATGGTTTAAAGTTTTGGTTGCAAAATATGGCGTTGAGAATGGGAGGGTGAGTGGTGGAGGGAGGAATGCGTTTAGTTGGTGGAAGGATGTGTGTGACGTTCGAGAAGGGGTTGGATTGAGTGTTGGGTGTTGGTCTGATGTTAACTTAAGTAGGAAGGTGGGTAATGGGGAAAAAATTGATTTTTGGAGAGATAAATGGTTAGGTGACGAACCACTGAACATTAAATTTAGTAGATTGTTTGAGTTATCAGTTGATAAAAATATTTCGGTGGCAGATATGTATAGAAGGGGCTGGGGAGTGAGGGAAGCGGGATGGAGATGGCGGCGACGTGTCTTTTTGTGGAGGAGTTGGATATGGAGTGTTGTGCCGCATTGGATTTTATTTTTTTGCAGGATTGCTATACCAGATCGTTGGAGGTGGTTGCATGATCCTAATACAGGTTACTCAGTCAGTGGAGCTTATCATTTGCTAACTCACATCGTCTCGTTAGTGGTGGCTGCCCATAACGACGTTATATGGACCAAAATTGCTCCTCTGAAAGTGCCGCTCTTTGCTTGGAGGTTATTAAATAACAGGCTCCCAACAAAAGATAAATTGATTTGTCGAGGAATGACTCATTTGGACTCAATATTGTGTACAGGTGGTTGTGGAGTAGCTGAAACGTCCAACCATTTGTTTTTGGGTTGCAACTTTTCTCATTTTCTCTGGTGTAAAATTCTTTATTGGTTAGGTGTGTGTTATCTTTTATGAAATGGTGTCCGTGACCACGCTTCGCAATTTTGTAATGCTTATGTTTTTCGTAAAGAAGTTTGATCAGGTTTACAAGTGGTTTGGTTGACGTGTTGTTGGATTCTTTGGAAGGAAAGAAACAGCATAATTTTTACTCAAAAGTTTCTTCGGTGGAGATGTTGTTCGACTAGGTGAAAAGAATATCGTGATGGTGGCTAAAGTCAAAAAAGAAAATTTTTAGTTATGATTTGAATATGTGGTGGTTAAATCCTTTGCCTTATTTATGCTCTTGATTAATTTCTCAATGTTGACGTTGTTATATTTCTATGATCTCGTATAACCTCGTGTAAACTCTTTAATTAAGCATACCTTGCGCTTAACTTTTTAAATTTTATAGCATTTTTCTTTGGCTTATTCAAAAAAAAAAAACTTATAAGATGTTCATTATATAAATACACCATTTCTTCATTATAATACAAAAAAAAAAAAAATTCCCAAATTTCCCAACATAGACGAAAGTGAAATTTTAGGGAGAAAAGAGAGCGTGTGTGGGGTGGTGGTGGGGGTGGGAGAGAATTCACCAAAATCCAATTTGGAAAGGCTTAAATGAAGGCAATTGGAGATGGGCCCAACCCAAAGTACTACTTGGTACTAGTTAATAGGAGAATCAGAATCTAGCTGGAAATCTCAACGGTCAAATTTTCAAAAGCTTTGTATTTTCATGACCGTTTACTTACTTCTCATCTCATTCATCCTTATTCCTTACGAGGAAGACGGATTTCTAAACTATACTACTTCATCTTAACAACCAAAAAAGCAATTTCACTTTACACAGATTATTAGCATAGAGTATAGTAGTACCAATCATGAAGTGCTTTCTACCTTGTTTTTCAGCTTCCAAACGGCATAAGCACTTTTCTCAACCACCTGCTAATACTAATACTATTCCTCAACCCACACTCCAAAATACTAACCTTCAAGAATCCATCCATTGGATATCAGAATCTAAGTAAGCTATTTATTTATATATTTTTACAACTTTTCATTTGCTTATTCATTCTTATAACTTATATTATCATCTCATATTCATTTACTTTCTCAATGCAACTTAATTCAGAATAGAAAATGAAGACCAATCTCAATGTTTAAACAACAACACTCATGATGATTTGGAACCAAAGGAAAAGGAAGCATTGAAGGAAGAGAAAACAACACCTCAAGATAACCATGAAGAAGAAAAAGAATGTTCCGAGTCTCTATTTTCTGTTTCCATTGGTTGTAGAAAACCAGTTTCTGCAGAAGAAAATGATGATGAGATTGAAGTTAACAGTACTCCAATGAAACTCCGTCGATCAAAAGATGCATCTGGGGGGTCTACAACAATTGTTCCACTGCAGGAACCAAAACCAGAATCCAATGAAGCCAAAGAAAAAGCAAAACAAATGAATGAATCTCTCCTCAACAAGTATAGATATCAAGATTGCTCTGATGATGGATATGATGATGATATTAACCTCAATGAAGAAGGTTCTTCAGAATCTTCTTTGTTTTCTATATCAACTGATTATATTAATAAGAGAAAACCAATTTTAGTTTCATCAATTGAAAATGAATTGGTTGATAATGAAGTTACCAGCATAATGGTGAAACCTCAAGAAGAAGAAAAAAGTGAAGGAAACAACATTGTAGAAAATGATGAAAATGTTTGCTCCTCAGTGTTGAATCCAATTCAGAATGTTAGTCAAAGGAAAGTCAAAGCAACATTGTTACATTCTGTAACAAAAGACAAAGAAAACATCAATTGGAACAAACCACAACCTAGTTTGAAGCTGTCATTATCATCAAACATAAAGATGAATAATAATGAAACAGAAAAAAGAAAAGAAATTGGGGTAGATACAAGTCTCTCTAGTTGGTTAGTTGAATCAGAAAATAATAAATATAATACACCAAAAAAATGTGATGTTGAGGATAGGCCAATTCTAGGAGCATTGACAATGGAAGAGATAAGGAAGTATAGTTCTTCTAATATATCAAGAACATCTTCTAGAACTCATAGTCCTGAGGAGACACCTATCATTGGTTCTGTTGGGAGCTATTGGAATCATTCAGAGCAGAGAAAGTCTTCCAAATCCAATAAATATGGAAAGGTTAGTGAATTAATTTTGTTGATTACTTTCTCGAGTTTATTTAAAACAAGGGTTTAATTAAGTAAATGAATCAATAAGTGTATTAATTGTATGATCCTAGTTAACTTTTGGCTATTAAGAATGGTTATAAATATATAGAATATTTAATATGATTTGAAAGTGATTTAATCTACATTAAAGGTGTGTTTGTTTTGGATTTAAAAAAGTCTAAAATTCCTCCATTTAAGTTTGTTGTTTTTAGAAAAGCTACTAGGATTTACTTTTAATTTTAAGGTTAAAAATAACTTTTTTAACAAAATGATTTTCTAAAAAGTCTTAAACAGACACTATTAATTAAAATGGTAAAAGTGATTTTTGGTTTTTTTTTTTTTTGGTTTTCACCACCAGTTGAATCTGGTTCGGGGGTCAGTTCTGGCATCAAGTGGTTCCAGCCCCCTCCCGATCGCAGTTGCGGGGGATCGAACCGTGGTCCTCCCTACCAAGTTCAGCGCCAATCACCACTGAACCAACTAACGATTGGTAAAGTGATTTTTGGTTTTAAAAAACAGAATTTTTTCTTTACTGAACAAAGCATTTATTTTAAAAGGTATGTATGTATGTATGTATGTATGTATGTATGTATGTATGTATGTATGTATGTATGTATGTATGTATGTATGTAGTGTTGGTGAAGTAACTTGAGAATTGTGGTGTTGTATTGCAGGATGGGAAAAGAGAATGGAGTTCAACAACAATAAAGACTAGACTTGAACCAGCTTTTGAAGCAGCCAGCTCAATACATAAAGACTAGAGAATGCACAACCTTTTTTGATTCAATTCAATCATACTTTAATGCTATCTGCTCCTGCTTTGTGGATAGGATGAATGATTCGAATTTCCTAGTTTTTTTTAGTGCAAATAAATAACGAGTATATGTAATTAAGACTCAAATTTCCATTTGTTCTATTTCATTTTTGTATTTGCAAAATGCAAGCCACCCGGGTTAGTAACAAAAATGGTCATCCATAAACTACTGTCACTTTTCTTGATAAGAAGATATCATAAATAATGGCATTCACTTGTTCAAACATAAATAAATAATGGCATTCAACTTTTTTTCTGCCTGAATAATGTCATTGAGCTTTCTATGTATACATGTAAATTCAGCTAAATTTTTGACTACTTTCTCTAAAAATGTTTATGTATCCAAGATTCCTGTGAATTTTATAAATAATCAAACTAAAAAATGTCACAATCATATTCTTGTACATTTTATCCCTTAAGTTGGTGCAGTTTATCCCTTTGTTGAATAATAATAGGTATTAATTTTTTCATTAACAATTGAAATTATTTATTTTAAGTTTTTAACTACTACAATGAATTATAGAAGTCGTTTATAGTTTATTGTTTTAGGGAACATGCATTATTGGCTCAACAAAAATACATTAGACCAACCAACAACTGCCTTCAAATTATTATGTTGAGGGGAGGAAATTTCAATCCCACAAAAGGATGTAATGTACTCTGATTTTTTTTTTTCTTTTTTTTGGAATAGGATGTACTCTATGAATTAAAACATTGTATAATTAGTTTTTTCTGTTTAAACTTTTTTGTTAAGAGGATATTATCAATCCGGACATATTTTGCAAAGCTCTGTAATGTCAATGGACAAAAAAGTACATAAGGAAGTTCAGAGTTGCTGATTGAGTTTGACCCATCTAAAAGGAGTTTTAAGATGACATGGTGCAAGCAATCAAATCTAATGGAGAATCTAAACGAGCTCATCACCAACATCCACTTAGAAAGTTAAAAGGGCAAAACTTGGCAAAATAAAACGTTCCAAACCATTGCTCATTATCATCCAATAAATAAGGACACACCCACTTTCCATGCAATTCATTCGGATATCTCTAGGTTCAGCAACAACTCATCAGTGTAATATCTCCATAAACTCTAATATTAGAACTTGTTGATACAATCTCCAGCCTAATTTGCCTCATCTCCTTTACCGTCAGCAACTTGCATGTCATCAAGCAGAGTAGCTTCTTTTATGTTATCAGATTTGTTTGCAGCTTCAATAACCGCATCTGGATTGGCATTATCTTGACCCTCACCATTTTCCTCATTATTTTTTATTTCCACTGCAGCACTTGTATCTACCGCGGTCTCACTATTTTCAATAACGCTTCTAATGTTTTTGCCTTCTACAGCTTTTGAATTTTCATCCTCTGCAGCAGGTGCATCTGGCAATGTATCCACATCCATATCAATTTTGGAGCTAGAAGTAGCCTGATCTTGCACAGTGTCTATTTCCTGGTCAGCTGAGATGGGTACTGCTTCACAATTTTCTGTACCCTGCACATTAATTTCATCAGCCGTGGCTTCAGTACTCTCAAGGACATGATTCTTTGCTTCAGTTTCTTCTTGCTGTTGTGCTTGTACCTCTTCTATTGCATGGTTCTTGGCTTCAATTTCTTCCTTCTGTTGTGCTTCTACCCTGAACTGCTCCATTGTATTTTGTGTCCTTTCCAGCTCTACCATAAGATCTCCGTATCTCTTCTGTAATGTTCTCTCAAGTTCCTTTTGCTTCTGAACTTCAGACCAAAGGTTGTTTATCCTATGTTTTGCTGCTAACTGCTCCTGCTTTTTCAAAGCTTGAAAACACTCGAATTCTGTTGCAGCCACATCCATCTGCTTGAAAGTGGCCTCGATCTGCGGCCAAAGACCCATTTTTGATCTCATCTGAAAATGCAATAGCCAAAATTTAATATTAAATCTCAATAATGGAATTATAAAAATCAGAAACTAGATTCAATTTTTCAATATGCTAAATCCACATGGATATAACGGTAACTTCATTTCATTTTTTAAACCCATATAATCAAGAAAACAAAAAAGATGCAAAATAAATACGAAGATGAAGCTGCCTTTTAAAAAAATATCTTTTATACAAAGTTTTTTAGATAGGTTATTTGAGACATGTCAGACACTATATGTGGGAACCTCTCCCAGCCAGAATTTGAACCTTGGTTCGCTGGGATGTGGGAGTCTATCTCCTTCGGCTAAACCCAACCTCCATTGGTCGGTTCGCTGGGATGTGGGAGTCTATCTCCTTCGGCTAAACCCAACCTCCATTGGTCCTTCTGTACAAAAAGTATTTGATAATACATAAATGTGTCCACTTGCACTGTAGTACAAGTTTATCTTTCCTTTCTCAGTGTTACACTGAACTGATATAAATATGGGAGCCCCTAATATAGACCCCAAAAGAAGCATCTACTGGTGAACCCAGGTTGATGACCGGTCATAGCAAGTTACAACAAGTTCTGGTTCTTTTAAGTTGATTATTTGGTAGATGAGAGGGGGAAACGATTGTCGTCAACTGTTGCAGACTTGCACACAAACCAATCGGGAACAAATTGAGGTGGATACGTCTTAAATTTAGGTCCAGCATCTTGGAGCTGAATGTTGACATGGTGGACCATGGATTGGAAGAAGGACATAGACTGCCCCTTATGAAGACTATTTTGGGGAAATTAACTAAGATTTGAGTTCCAAAGGAGAAGTATGATTGAAGAGTTTTGTCGACAACACCTGGTCAAACATAATAGTGGGCAAGTTGCTGACCTATACCTTGTGCAAGCTCACATATTGGGAAATCAGTGTGGTGCATTTGGGGGGATCACGATCTATAATTGTAAAGTTTCATGAGACTACACATCAAAATCTAATCAAAAGCTGATCCCACCCTTAAAACTTAAGGCCCCATTTGGGTGGTTTTTGGTTATATGTTTTGAATTTTCAAAAACCAAATCTAGTTCCCAATTCTGAGTTGAGTTTTAGTGTTTGAGTTAAACCACTCTCTTTACCTTGCCTCACAGTGAACAAAACAAAGGTAAAAAAAAACAAAGGCTTAAGCTCAACTACAAATAAATAATGAAAGAAAATAAGTAAAAATAAAACCTTGAGAGCATGTGATAGGCCAAAAAATAATGTTTCAAAATACGCAACAACCTTGAGAGCATGTGATTGATAAAAAAACCTTGAAAGCAAAGTGATTGTCCACAAATAAAGCTTTAACAAGACTATGCTTGTACCAAACATCATATAAAATCCTAAACCTAATATATTATTAGCTTCTTCTATCATCCATAATATGACATTGGCATGCCAAACAAGCATTAAAGAAATTAACATGTCAAACTCAAACATCAATTTCAAAAAATAAAATGAACTGAAACCATCTTTTGTGTGCATACCTAAATTACAAAGAAAATACATATGTTACCCACAATAATTTTTTTGAACAAGATGTTACCCACAATAATGAAATACATTTCCCAAAAGACTGCAACGATTTCCCCTAATCATTAGCTGGGTTCCATAGGTTTTCAATTGCAACAGTTTTAAGTTAAGTTTATATATCATTTTATATTACAAAAGCAACTTTAAAGGGCATTCAGACAACTTAAACACTCTAGAATCTCAACAAAATTAACGCAAGCCAATTTGCATACAAGATAGCAGTAACATACCTCATACCCTTGCGTGAGTACTGTAACCTTCTTCTCAAGTCGTATCAATTTCTCCTTACCAGCATCCAGCTTAATTCTCACATTCTCAAATTCATTCTGCAAAGCTGCTAGCTTCTCCATGTTTCCGGCAACACTTGATAGAGCATATTCATTACGGGTGACAAAGAACATTAAATCATTAATGCAAGTGGTATGCGCTTCAACAAATTCATCAAGGGAATCATTTTCATGCCCCATTGCCACACGAAGATACTCGGCTTCATCTTTTATCAACTTATCAGCCTATCAAGAACAGCATACATAATTAAATAACATTCAATATAGATATTATCACTCATCCACTTACAAGTTTATCTCAATTCTTAAATTATACTATCACTGGACAAATTAACATAAAATTTTGTAATATGTAATTGAAGAATCACTTGTAGCAAAAATGAAAGAGGAAGGTATAACTTGGGGAATTACAACTGAAATTACAACTGAATCAGGAGCTATCTGAACTCAAAAGAAAAAAACGGAGAACAACTAAGAGAAAAGAACACCAGCTTCAACCTAATTAATCAAATGATTATAACTGAAAAAAGTGCAAGCATGATACAATCCATATTACATACTACCACAATACTCAAGTAACTTATAAAGGAGATGGTATCACAATTTAAACAAAGATGTCCATAACATTTCTACTTAATTTTACATAAGATGCTTCTTTAAGTGGTTTCTTGGGGTGAATGGGGGATACAATATAAGAATGAGAATGCTGAGTAGTAACTGGATAAATTAACACTAAACTTAAGATCAATATCACCATAAAAAACATGTGTATCATGTACATGAAAAATCAAGTTGTGTACCAAAGGGTGAAAAGGTGACCAAGCAACTTAATAACAAATGAAGAAAAGTATAAAAGGCATAAAAAATAAATTAAACGGTGAGCAGATAAAATAGTAATTGGTAAATACGTACCTCTTTCATCTCGTCCTCCTGAAAATCTTCTATGACAGGGACAGCAGGCCCATTTGCTGCTCGTTTGGATCCTTTCTTCCTCTCCTTATTAGCTATCTCCTCAAGTGGATATTTGGCATTGTCATGCTCCAGTAAGGTTAGAAGCTCCCTTTTTATCATCTCATCAGCTTGCTCAATATTAGTTGGTGGAACAAATGAACTCTTGTCCCCGTCAGCTCTTATCAACGAGTTCCTAATAAGCTCGATAGATGCTGGAGGAGGCCTAGGAAGTTCCCTTTGAAGGACTTTTGATCGTTTTCTAAGTAATGCCTGCTGCCGTGCCTCTTCTTCAGCCTTTTCTCTAGCCATTCTATCTGACATATCCTCCTCAATCTTTTCCTCAGGCTCTTCAGCATCTTCTTGAACTGGTTGCATCACTATCTGGTACTCATTTTTGGGCTGTGGAAGGCTGCTTAAACCAGAGCGCAAACTTTTTTTCATATCAGCTTGTCTCCGTAGCTCGAGTTTAGCACTGTCATGCATCTCCATATCTTCATTGATATGTAGCTCATCCCTAAGAGGAGTTCCCTTAGGAGTCATGCCAAAAGAAAAACCATCCCTTGCCGGTGTCATACCACTTCTGGGAGTAAGGCCTGCACTTCCAGGGGTTGCAGAGGGAGTCAGCAGTGGGTTTGGAGTGTGAATTTCCTTTTTCTTAGGAGTGACCCCAGAAAAATCTGACGGATGCAACTCCGGGTTCTCTCCTCCCAACAGTGGTGTCTGAGACTCCCTCAACCTGGCCAAATTTTCAGCTTCCATCATGATAGCATCTCCTTTACTAGCTGGTGTTCTCTGAGGAGTTCTCAAAGGAGTCATTGCTTGGTTGGGTGTCTGTGGATAATTAGAGAGAAGAGCACGTGTAGCACTGCTGCCTTCAGCGAGTTCCTCGCTGCCCACAAGGTCACTGGCATAACCCAACTTGGCAATTTCATCCAATTCTTGGTCAGAAATCTGGGGTGGTGGAAGCATAAGTTTTGATCTCTTTCTAACTGTTTCTGGGTCATTCAACTTGTTGGCATGTAGAATAGCAGCAGGGGCATCTTGCCTCTCAGCAATTTTATTCCTTGCAACGTCTTGCTTTCTCAGCTGCGCCTCAACATCAATCCTTCTTTTTCCCTCAAGTTCTTCAATAGTAGTGGGGAATGCTGGCTGCTCCACCACCCTATCCTCATCAGCAACATCAAAATAACCCGGAGGAGGCCTCTTCTCAAAGGGAATCTCAGCATTATAGTCAATCCCTCTTCTTTTCCTCCTCCGCTGCCTTGCATCAATTCCAGCAGCCTTCAGTTCTCTCTTTTTCTGTAAAGAAGCAAGCCTCCTAGCTTCCTCAAGCTGTTTCTCCCTAGCTTTCCTTTTCGCTTTCTTACCTTTCGTGTTAGCCAACCGAGCACGTGCTTCAGAAAGCATCTCCTTCTCATCCTCATCCATATCAACAGGATCAGGTCGCGCAGGCTTAGACTCAGGATTCGGGTCTATCTCCCCCGGACGCAATTTCCTAGGATCATCACCAGGCTCATAATTATCATCCTTAACACAAGCGGCATCAAGGAGTTTCTCATATCGTTCAAGACACTGCGAAGGAGTACGACCAACAATGGGAGCAATTGTTCTCCACTGAGTAGGCATAAGCTTAGCAAGATGAAGTAACTTCTCATCTTCTTCTCTAGTCCATTCGGTTTTCTTAATGGAAGGATCTAACCACTCATACCAACGAGCTTTACACTGTTTGGCAGATTTACGAACAAGAAGCGAAGATATACGAGCCCATTGATTTTTACCATATTTCATAACAGCAGCTTTCAGAATTTCATCCTCGGTGTTTTTCCAAACACCTCCCTTTATCATAATCCTCATTTTGGCAACACTTTTTTTGTATTCCTCTCACAAAATTGATTGAACTGAAAAAAGTTCGACAGATAAGGTTCAGTCTACTAAAAAGCAACACGAAAACAAACAAAAAAGGAGCATACAAACAGAAATCAATTCTAACGAGTGAGAATCGAAAATCGCGTAATGCAAATAAAGAGTGAAATCATTGAATTATAATAGTAGGTTAAAATCGCGAAATACGTAGAAACAACAGAAGATAGAAATTGAGAAAAGAGAGAGAGATATATACCTGCGGTTTGGAGACGACGGCGAGGGATCTGAAGAAGACGAAGCGGCGAGTGCGGTGATGAATGAGGTTAGGGTTTGTGATCTTTGTGAGAGTAGAAACAAATAAAGAAACTAAGCGGAAAAGATGAGTGAAAGGAAGAAACAGTGAAAATACCGAAAACCTCACCAATCTGTGTGTGTGTGTAAGTGTAACTGTGATGCGAATGGTTGAATTGTGTAACCCCAAATTATTATTTTTACTATATATATATATATATATATATATATATATATAGGCTCGGGTAAGATTTACTAGTATATATACCCACAGTAAAAGAAATTGAGAGAAGTAAGTTGGTTCAGTGGTGATTGGCGCTGAACTTGGTAGGGAGGACCGCGGTTCGATCCCCCGCAACTGCGATCGGGAGGGGGCTGGAACCACTTGATGCCAGAACTGACCCCCGAACCAGATTAAACTGGTGGTGAAAAACCAAAAAAAAAAAAATGAGAGAAGTTGATTGATGGTTGAGATGTGAAAATCGAAGAAAATTGAGGAAATTATTTTTGAGAGGATCCATTCTCGAAGAAAATGCAAGAGTCTATTTAGTAGACTTAGTTGCGTATGTTGAGTGAAGAACAGCCCGGTGAAGCTACGGACTTTCCCTCTATATAAAAAAAATACGAAAATAAATTGAATTTTCACTCAAAAAAAGAGAAACAAAATTTAATATAAATAAAAGGAATTAAGTTTATAAATCATAAACTTTGTTCAATTGAAAATAAAATTATTATTTAACATTAATTTAGTTAATGAAATAACAAATGACACTAGAAATTAAATTTTTAAAACATTATTTCTCCAACAAAAAAATTGTCGAAACAATAGATTTTCTTTTATAGAAATTAAAAAACATTAACACATTTTATTAAAAGGTAATTAACTTGTTTTACAACTATATTATCTTACTTTCTTTATTTTCCTTGCATTTTTTACTCTTTTTCTTTTCTTCCACCATCTTCCGATTTACTTTCTTTCATTAACCATAGTGTAAAAGTCCAAAAAAATTGGCGGGTGATCGAGGAGATGATAGATTATTTCCACTAACTCACTAAATCGTGGGATTAAAAAGAAGTTAATGTTATAGTGAGATTAAAACTGAACGTCAATTTCTTTCGAATTTTTGGTTTTTAGTGATTTCGAGTACTTTATAACGATTTGAAAAAAGTAGCCCATAATGATATTAGTATCGACCTTTCAATTTTTATTTTTTTTGAGAGCTATAGTATCGACCTTTCATATTACATGTACGATCTATAAAATTGTGAGTGATTAAAATGTCAACTATTGACTATACTTTTGTGACTACTCACTTTATTTATATAAGATCAAATCTAAAAAAACAATACACACGACAAATTGAAGTTATCCACAGGTATTAAAAATTAAGGGTATCTTTAAATTGACTTATTTAACTTTATATCCTGGTATAAATTTTGTAAGACCGTTTGACAATTTTCATAATTTTGTTTTGCTTACTTTCATAAGTACTCCGATATAACTTATGAAAACATAGTATATATAAAAAGGAAAATGCTGATCTTTTTACGAAGTTTTGTGGAAACGAAATACACGAATGAATATGGACTACTAATTTAAACAACCACCTCCCGATGATTTCCAATAAATACCAACTTAACACTTAATTTTATTTGTTCAACTATGCACTTTCTTATGCCACTCTTTCGTAAAATTTAGCAACGCTCGTAGTTCATGTAAAGCTTATGCTATAAATTACAAATAAGTTGTTTATCCAAACATGTCCTAGATTTATCTTTATATGAAAATGAGCCTATACAAGATAAACTGCATGTAGGGACAATCTGAAAACATAAACATTAAAAGAAAAAAACACAACCCTCAAATGATCACTTGAATGTCAAATCAATAACCTTATAAAACGTAAAAACCACGTTAGTTGAAACATTCATGGATCCAACAAATATATCTACAAGTTCCATGGAGTCTAAACAAGTCCAAGAATAGAAAACAAATCTAGGGAGAGAAATTAATTCCAACCCAAAAAATAAACTTAGTCATTGCTGGCTACTGTTAAAGTTGAGTATATCATTATGATAAGCAGAAAGAGAAATTTGAGCATGTTATATCTAGAAGCTGTCATTGAATCTTTGCCCGTTTTGTCGGGGGAGCGTCAGAAAACTGATCATCTACCCTCTCATGTTCATTGGTAACTTCAGCTTCATCTACCAGTTCTTTTTTGCTTGCATCCTGGGAACTTTCTTCAGTGTTACATCTTAATTTGCTGTGTTCGTCATTTGATGCTTTTGAATTGTCTACAGGAGAAGAAGGTAGCGCCGTGTCCAACAGTGCAGCAGAAGGCGCGTTTGAAGTGCTAGAGCCCTTGTTGTCACCGATCAGTTTCTGTTTCTCAAACATCATCTCAAGATGTTTCCCTTGGTTTTCAATTTGAATCTGCAACTTCCTTTGAATCTGTATAATAGTTTCAATATCAGAACACACCAAAACTTGAAGTTCCTCGGTGTTGGGAGAATATCAAGTACTGATAAATAATAACGTACCTCAAGTTGTTCGTGGAGCCGCTTCTGGAGTTCCATCTGCAACCGTAATGCTTCGGTTATCCCCTTACTCCTGCAACCATAATTCAAGGCAAGATTATGAGCAATCTTGTTCATTTCAAGGTAAAAAAATTCTTACGGAAGAACTATCTACAAATGTGAACAATAAGAATTGTGTCAAAAGCTAGAAGCTAGAGAAATGACTCACGTTTTCAAGTCTAGAGATTTCATTTCTTCAATTGAACTCGTCTTTTTCTCAGAAGTTTCTGCAGGTACAGAAGAAGATATCATTCACCATTCACATTTTTACTTTTATATTTTGACGATATTTGAAAGGAATTTCTGTGTGTATCAAATATTGTTCAAATGTAACAAGAATAGCAGGAAAAAAAGCATTCTACACTTGCCCACTGTACAAGAGGAAAGTATATAAACTTTTGAACTTTTAAATAAAGGAATAATTGAATTTTTGCTTTCAAATTGAAATAAAACATCTTTCTCAAAACACTAGCGGGTAAAGAAGCCGCACACAAAAAAAAAAATACTTGATAGCAAAACCTGGTGTATGAACAATACACTTTGTATACCTTCTGGTGACTCAGGTTTGTATCTGGCAGTTCTATACTTCTGAAATTAAAAGAACGAGTATATGTAAACAACATTAGATTAAAATATCGACATACACGCCACCAACAAGCTCTATTCAAGAGGATGAAAAATCATATATGTACCTGCAGGTGGCTTTTTACATGGTAGATGGTAAGGCCTTCAACATTCATCAGATTCAAGACACCTTTTGGAGTAGCCTCTGCATGTTAAACATCATGAGATGATTACATGAAGCATTCCAAAAAGAAGATCAAGAAAAAGGAAGAAGTAAACATACTGTCACTGCCACCAAGCTGGTTAACTGCTTCCACAAAGGCCTCGTGAAGTTCTGGACTCCAACGCATTCTAGGCTTTGTTTGAGATGCAGTTGATGCTGATGCTGAATTGCAAAGAAGGTTAACTTCTGCAGATGGTGTATGCGGAGTCTGAGAAACCTGCATTGCCTGCATCAAAAGAGTAGCATATATATATATATATATATATATATATTTAT
Source organism: Trifolium repens (assembly GCA_030408175.1). Taxonomy (NCBI): domain Eukaryota; kingdom Viridiplantae; phylum Streptophyta; class Magnoliopsida; order Fabales; family Fabaceae; genus Trifolium; species Trifolium repens. Next base: position 57,123,742 of record CP125849.1, on the reverse strand, counting down.
GCAAAACTTGTAGAATAAAAATAGATGAGTAAAATAAATAAAGGAAACTAATGACAAAATGTTAATGAATGTACACGATAAAATTATAATTTAAACTGTTAGCAACCACAAACAGCATAAAGGGGAATATGTAGTGAATATACCATACACAAAATCACATACACATGGTGACAAAATCAATTAATAATAGGGGTGAGCAAGGGACAGGTTATATTTGTCACTAACCCAACCCTAACTTTTTATGGATATTTTTTTAGACCCTAACTCATCCCTAGACCCGAACAAACCCAATTGTTCATGGGTCTAATTAAAACTGAGTCTATTTAAGACAAGATCGGGTTGGCCTGAATGACAATTGAAACAAATTATAATGTGACTGATTATACAATTATGACTAAAAGTTGATAGTGAAAGATTGAATTTTTTTAGTATTTTACCATATACTCTAACTCAAAACATGACTCTTCCGTTAGTACTTTAGTTCAAGAAACAGTAGTGTTCAAAATCAGATTGAGAAACAAACCTTTGGTGTTGGTTCTGCAGCATTGTCATCACCGAGAAGTTGATTCCAATTTGGGTGGAGAGTATCATCAATTGTCATTAGCTGTTCAACCCATTCCCCGAAATCAGATTTTTTGACATTGTCATCATTCATGTAACAAGCACTGTTTTCCACCTGATCATGCTGAACAGAAAAAATTTCAGGAAAACTAAGAATATCCTGCATTGGATCTGGTCCCCAAGAAATATCATCATTTTGTTGAGGGTGAGAAGTGAATGTTGTTGAGTGTGTTTCCGAAGACACATTGTCACCTAATGTCTGAGAAGTGAAGGGAGAATTTTGATATTGCTTATCATGCTGTGAAATAGGAGAAAAAGGAATGCCGCCAGGACATTCAGCAGTGGTTGAAAACACCGGACGAACACTTCTGATCGGATTCAGTGATGCAGCTTGCAGTGAGGTAGGATTTGTATTCAGACCCCCGACAGGTGAACAATGAAAAGAACCCGAGGGTTTCATACATTTGCTATCCATAATAGTGGGAAGAGCGGGTGAAGATGAAGAATGCATAGTTTTCGAGGCTTCAAGCGAATCACCTTTGCCTGTCCTGATTTCAATATAAAAAGCAGGCTTATACGTTAGTGTCCTATATTTTAGACATTAGCGGTGTCAACATGACCGTGTCAGAGTTTGTCCATCAGCTAATGACAGTCATAACAAATTATCTTAATCACCAACATAATCCGTCAAAATATACAACAATTCAGTAAACTAAACTTTTTTCAAAATATATCCACTAGTAAAAGAATACATCACAATTTTCACAGATATCCTTGAAAGAATGAGAAAATATTTTAAATAAAGATAGAGTTAAACAAAATAAGCTAGCCAATGCTTAAACCATTGTAGCCTTGAAGCTAATTCTTAAGACTAAGAGAAATTACATGTTAAAATCACCAAATAGGATGAAATAAGAAATTGAGCATACAGCACAGGTCAGTCTATAATTCTAACAAAGCAGTAGCAATCAGATCATCAATAATCACAACATTAAAAAAAAAATCCACGACCGCGATTTAGGTTAGGAGACATCAAGGTTTTTGATGTCTCCGAGGCAATTATGATTGAGGTTGCATTTTACCACGCTCTCTACAATATCAAAAAACGCGACACAACTGCAACCACAATCACAATTTAAAACCTAAAATATATTTTTTGGAATTATTTAACATTTAAACAATTAGCAAGCAGCTTGAAGTCATGGCTATTATATTATCTAAATTAACAATGATATTGAAAACCAAGCCACTCAGAAAATACCAATATAAATATCCTTAATTGTGTATTCAAAATGAGAATGGTTATTTTGCTTGAGGTCATCCATCAAAATCAAACAAGTTCCAGATTGAAATTAGAGAAATTATAACCCAGGCAAAAAAATAAAATGAAAAGAGCAGTGTGATGTGAAGAAAAAAGATGAAGTGGGAAAGAGAAAAGTTACCTGATGATTGATTTGAAATTGAGAAGAAGAAGAGAAGAGAAGGAGTTGTAATCCTAATAATAATAATAATAATGCAGAAACACACACAGAAAGAAAGAAACACAATCACGTCTTGTGTTGTCGTGTTTAACTAGAATAAACAAAACCAGACTCAGACTCGGTCTGTGCCATAGTCCTTCATATGATTCATAGGGTTTTTTGTTTCTGATTTCTGTCTCATGATTATTATTAGGATTAGGATTAGGATTAGAAGAAACAAAATCACCAACGCAGACACAAGCGCAGTAAAAACGCTATCTTGCGGCGACTCACTCCCACGTGTGTGTGTCTCTTTTGGGCCGTCTGATCTGATCCATTCATTCACTTCTTCATAGTTCATACTACTTGTCATTTCCAACATGCTGTTGACTTTTTTCTCCGAGACATTTATAGGATGCGTTTGATCTGCTAAAAAATAGAGGATTTGACTGGACAACTTTTGTTGTACCCTATTTGATTCATAAACTGGGGACTGGAAAAAAGAGATAGTAAGGGATAGGACAAAAACAAGATTTTTTGTCCCCCACTAAACCATAGGACAACTTTTTCTCCACAGTACAACTATAAAAAATATGAAAATATCAATTTTCTTTTCGAAAATAAAAAATATTATCTCTCTATCTTTTTCCAGTACAGTTTTATTCTATTTTGTACTATCTTGTTCTGTCCTGTATTGTTCTGTTCAGTACTTGATGTTTTACAAATCAAACAAACCCTCAAGAATTTTAGTAATTACTAGTTTTTTTTTTTTTTTTGATAAACAGGAATTTTAGTAATTAGTAAAATTTTATAAAAATGTGTGAAATTTGATGTTGAAACTCGATAAGGTGGTTAAAGGCCAAAACTCTTGCAAATACAATACTCTTGTCCAATGATAAATTCTAATGCTCATAGCAAAAATTGAACTCGTGTTTATGAGTCAAATTTTTATTAATTGATTCAATCTACATTAAAAATAAAATTATTTATTGATAAATAAATACTTAATTTAGTAAAAAAAAAAGTAATTTTTATCGAAAACATAACAATAAATAAATATTTAATTTATGTACATTTTCTTGTCGATTAAGCTTAGAAATACTATTTTAACAATATTTTTGTTAAGAAATTACTTTAAAAATGATATTATAAGTTAATATAATTGGATTGAGGTGAGGTGAGTAATATGGTGGTGAACCACCTTTATTTTAATTTTTTTAAATAGTTCTTCTTATAAAAGAAAATAAGATGTGATAGTATAATCATTGAACTTTAATTATATATTAAGGTTAATAGGTTTTTATCCTGCAAAGTAGGCGAGTTTTGCGTTACCCCCTGCAATTTTTTTTTATTTACCCCCTTTTTGTTGACGTGGCAGTGAACTTTGCTAACGTGACAGTTGACTTTTGCCTGACACGTCAGCAAAAATGGAGTAAATTAAAAAAAAATTGCGGGGTAATGTAATCTCAAGAAAAAAAATTACAGGGGTGTAATGCAAAACTCGCCTACTTTGCAGGGGATTAAAGTCTATTAACCCTATATATTATAAAGTAAAGTGGTTGTTGGCTGCTAGAGAGTATGAAAGGTTGCAAATGGAGAGATGCAATGCAAAGTGCCAAAGTAGTGAGAAAGTGTCCAAAATATACATCTCCTTATTTGTGAGTCACTGTCAAATTCTTTTTGGGCAGAGCAGGTGAATGAATTCACGGTGGCACTTCATTCCTTGCTACTTGCTGGCTGCCCACTGTCAATGTCAATATCAATTTCTTTCCGATGGAAACTAAACACAAGATATTTTCCTTGCTACTTGCTTTAGGAGTTTAGTTACAACAATTGTATAGATAGACCCATAACAATTAAGGGCATGTATGCATGTATCATTTTTAATTTATGTCTTCAATTTTAAGCTTGGAATATTAAAAATGGTCATGAGTATTAAATTTGTGCGTGCACATGATACAGCTGCTTATTGTAATTATGGTGTTAGAGAGTTTGAAGAAGATTGATGATTTTATTTTTAATGACAAATATAAATGAAATTAATTACAAATATAATTATGCTTAATGATAAGAATATTTGATTATATCATGGAGAAACAATACAGTCAATCCTTATAAGAGAGAGGACGTCATATCTCCATCCAGAATATTAATGCATTGGGTTAATGTGTCGTGTCTCTTATAAATTTAGCATTCTTCCTATTCATAGTTGTTGTGGGATTTACTTACTCACACTTGAAATCCAATATATGTATAACTAGCTAAGTGGGCAAGAGATTATCAAAATTTAGATCCTTTCAATCATAATCGTAGTTTTCTTTTAAATGATTCCTTCTTTTTTTAGCTTTATCTATAACGAGATGTTGTCTTAATTATCTCCTATTAAATTTTAGTTTGTAACTTACCTAGTTTTATATATGTGTGAGACCTTGACCCTTAAAGATAATAAAGTGATGAAATTTGACAGAGAAGTTTTTTTTTTTTTTATTGTAAAGACGTTGGATAAAGATGATTTTTTTTTATAGAAGGTTAAAGATGATTAGAAACATTAGAGTAAAATATATTAATATTAATATAGCTACCAAAAATCCACTTTCAATGGTGATAAATCATCCAAAAATCCACTTTAATAGTTACCTTTAAAAATATAATATAGCTTGCGTATGTAAATTTTCAACCAACGATATTTTAAGAAAAAAGTATTATTTCACGAGGAAAAGTCTATGTATTAGAAAAAAAAATTGAGGACATGTCTAGCAAAATTATCATGACAAAAAACAAAAACGCACAATGCAAGTGAATGAATTTTGATTGGAAAAAAAAGGAATGAAATTGTATATAACTTTTGCCCCATTAACATCAACACAAGTGTCCAACATGATGTGTAGGACCCAACAATGCGAGTCTTTTGGAGAAGTAGGGGGACCCTATTATTGAGCATCTTGGAAAAATAACTTTCTCTCAAAATCTCAATGCCACAAAAATAGAAAACACATGACTTATTATTTCAACCAAATAACTAACTAGTATCTCATCAAATTCTCTATAACACGATAGACTGAGTGATTGCACCAGCAAAAATTGCATCTAGTGAAGCCATGGAAAAAGTAGAAGCATCAAGAGCAACCATGTCAACGGTGGCTCACAAGGCACCTATAACTATTGAGAGGAAGGTCCCAAATGACTTGGATACCAAGCTACCCAAACCTTGTAAGTAATCTATCAATAATTAATTTTCTTATTCATATGTGTGCGCGCGTCTACTTTCTTAGTTAATTTAAATATCATGTATACATGTTTTCTATATTTTAACAGAAATTAATTCATTTCATTCATAATTGCAATCATAATACATGATGTCATATGATAATAAAACAAAAAACCAATTTTTTTTATCGATTCTGATCAAATTCAATGTTTGTAATTATGGTTTGGGTATTGAATCTTGGTTCAGATATGCCAAGAGCCTTGGTTGCCCCCGATACAGAGAATGTGAATGGAACATAGGGACACAAGCATAATGACATGTTTGTGCTTCAGCAACATGCATCTTTCTTCGACATTGACAATGATGGTATTATCTATCCATGGGAGACATTTAAAGGTATCTTCATTTTCTGTATAATATAAATTGGTGTTTGTATCCGGTATCCTCTATACATGGTTCAACAACTATATATTGAGATCATCATTTGAATCTAGAGAGAGAAAACTTCTCCAACTAAATACGTCTAAGTGTAAAACAGTTTCTACGCTTATGACATCATACAATATTGTGGTAGGAAATCTAAGTCCATATCTAGTCTAGGTATTAACACAAATAGACTATAAAGTTGTCTCTTTTTAAAAATTTTGATCTACAAAAAATAAAAGGACAAAAACTCTTGAATCTAGTGTTTTTATTATTTATAGATAGACGAAATGACAATAGTCATTGAAAATCCATATGCAAAAATTTAAGAGTTGAAATTTGAACTTCCAGTCACGACATCCGACCAAACAATTTTTACATTTTTGTATTGTTTTTTATTTTTAGAATTGTTTATTTATCATTATTAGCTTTGGGCAAGCTTGATGGCTCAAAGTCTACACTATGATTTTTTACTTTTTTTTTTTAATTTGTGGTGTTACATAATTTGATGTGAGTGAAATAATGTGCATTAATTGTTATTTTGGTATATAATTATGTAGGATTCTGCGCACTTGGTTTCAATGTGATTTCTTCTTTCATATGTACGATAATTCTTCATGTAGCTCTCAGCTATTCAACTCTTCCTGTGAGACATATTGCGCTACCTTCACCTTTGTTAATTATCATATTACTACCATCTTTTACTTGTAATCATTTTTATTTTGAATTTTTTTTACATAGACATGGCTACCTTCACCTATGTTACCAATTTACATACAAAATATACACAGAGCAAAACATGGAAGTGACTCAGGGAGCTATGACACAGAGGGAAGGTGAGTTTAATTAATTAAGGTTTAAATATGATTTTATTCATAACATGCAATTATAACATTTTTGTTTTATTCTCGTAAGTTTTTTTTTTGGATTCAGTCACTTTAAATTAATAAAAAAAATTATTTTATTTTTATGTACTAGAAAAAAAAATTGTTTTTAGTCTATATATTTTTATGTAACCTAATATAATCATGTCATGTGGTTCAATAAATTAATGTTAGGACTAAAAACAATAATTTTTGAATTAGTTGAGCAACACAAATACACGATAATTGCAGAGAATGAAATTACATTTAAATCATTAATTAAGTACGAAGATTGATAGTATACTGATAATTACATCAAGTGGTCTTGCTAAAACATTAATATTTGTAGGTTTATTCCGGCAAATTTGGAACTAATGTTCAGTAAATATGCTCGTGAAGTACCTGATAAATTATCAATGAGGGAGCTATGGCACATGACTCAAGCAAATAGTGTTGCATATGACTTCTTTGGCTGGTATAATAATATTAATTATATTCCTAGCTATAAGTTTCTTTCATACATGTATACACAATTAATTATCTCACATGTACGTAAATGATAATCTTGATTAATTATTGAAATTAACCATTTGCAGGGCTGCCAGCAAATTTGAGTGGGGAATTTTGTATATTTTAGCAAAAGATGAACAAGGTTATTTGTCAAAGGAAGCTGTGAGACGTTGTTTTGATGGAAGCCTATTTGAGTATTGTGCTAAAATGCGTAGTGGTGCAATTGGAAAAATGACTTGATAAGTTCTTATAAGTACCATTATTCAATGTTAGGTTAAGACTAATGTGTTGGCTAAATTGTTCATAATGTGGTGCATTACCACTCTTCAATGCCTTTTTCTACATTACAGAGTTGAAGCACCATGTTTACTCAAACTAATTTTGAATAATAATATATGATTGTTTTTGTTTTCTTCTTTATATCATTCAATTGTGCATTTTATACAATCAAGGTTATTAGTAAGATATATAAAAATGAAGGTTAAATCATGACCCAACTTTGTACTTCACTGATTAAAGATCTTTAAAAATTTGAAGGTTCAAAAAGTTTTTTTTTTTTTACAAACACAAACTCATCATTTCATTATTATATAATAATTAGAAAATGCTTGTTGGTGCGACAAGCATTATGCCCGACAACCGACAAAATATTTTTCACCGTTGGATTTTCTTTAGCCTTTTAAGAGAGGTGCTACAAAACAAGCATCATGCATGTTTTGCTTTTCCATCCGCACATGTTTTCCACTTTTGCTGCGTCGTGTACCTTCATCTCTTGCTATATAGCACCTCTCATATTAATTTTTCAATACAAAGAGATACTAATTCAAAGATACAACTAGAATAAGAAATTTCTGCGCCCTCGCGAGCGTGTAAAGATAAAATACTCTTAATGTTAAATATAACATAACTAAATTTGGACACACCGGCACGCATATATTGGGTTGCATCCGCTACATTCTTTAAGTTGGTTTCAAATGACATTTATAAAATCTCTTTGGTTCAATTCATTCATAGCTCCATGCAATGCAATTGCTTCCCCTTATAGAGCATGTACCTTGAATTCAAGAACTTCCTGCTAGTATAAACCTTTCCATGATGGAATCCCGCGTCTACATCGCATTTATACCATCCTTGAGCAGGTTCATTCCACTGCAGTGCTTGCTGTACCTGTGCGGGTTGATAGCTACTGTCAGGGGCTACTTGCAGCATCCCACTCGTTCCACATACTCAATGCCCTGGCGCCGAGCTGCTGGCTAGTCTCCTTCGTCCGATTCCACACACTGTTATTTCAGTTATTCCATAGCACCCACGCTAACAATGCAAACTGTCCTGCCCTGTACCGGTCTGCAAATCTGCAGACATCCAGTTCCTATGCCAAGCTGAATCGGTGAATTTGCGACAAAACCAACATGTCTAAACCTGCCGACTGCCATGCTTGTTTATTGTCATTACAATCCAATAAAAATATGCCAATCATTCTCATTGTCATTCTCACAAATAGGACATATTATTGGACATGGTAAAAACCGCTCTTTCAATCAAATTCTAATCAGTAGGTAAATTCCTTGCAAATACACCATAACAAGTGTTTAGTTTTCGGTGGCGCGTTGAAGGTGCAAAAAGTTGAATCATGTAGAAAACAAGCTATCATTTTCTCAATTTTTTAGGATGAGTTAGGTTCTAGCGGCTCATTCGACTTGCTCCAATCTATCACTATTAACTGAAATTAATCACAGTAACCTTTTGTTTCATTGCTCTGGTTCACCCCTGCATTAGCAAATAATAAAAACAATTGTAATTGCGAACCCAACCATCAAGCATAAATTTAACATCAAACAAATGTAAAGCTAGCTTTTAAACAAAATAACATACACATAAACCAAGAAATGAAAGAGGTTTTATTTTGTTATACCGGTTAGATAATAAAAGTGGTCTTTTTGAGAGTTTACTATGGATGTAACTCAAACCTAAAACGAGTCAATTTTTATAGTTTTCCTTTGGTATAATCACAACAACAAAAGATCTTCAGCAATAATTTGAGCATACAAATCAACAGCATAAAAAGAATTGGAATACCAAAGTGTGATTTTTAACCTTTAGAACTTGTAGTGCTTCGCTATCTGTTTTGATGTTGCTTGCATCTCCAAAAGCTACTCTTACTCCAAATGATTTTAGAAAGACAAGACTATAGGTTCAACTTGAAAGTAGCATTTCAATTATAAAAATTAGATTAGAGACCGGTGCATTCCTATAAATTTATTTACTTTTATTCGATATTTAAGTTCATCATTATATTAACAAAAATATTTATTTAGAATAAAATATTTAAATAGTTGTCAATTTTTAATTGTGCGAATAACACTAAAAAAACACCGCAAACAAATGCTTGTTATTAAATTAAACACTTCGATTTCTTTTACATGTCATTAGAAGTTGGGAGTAATGTTAGTCTTAATACATATGTCTTATCAAAACAAAATTGTCTGTTGCAAAGACATTACATATCAACATATGCATTTGTTTAGATATACAGTTAATTTCAAAACACATGATTAGTTAAGACTATTAAAAACACAAACTAAACTTTAAGATCACGACCATCTTGTTAAGTTTGTTTATCTCAACCCATGAAAAAGCAAAGACTCTATTATTATTTTTTATTATTGTTTTTTGTTATAATAAAATTTTAAAAAAACACGATAACATTAACCACTTAACGCTCAATGTTGAAATCATGACTCATGGCTCTCAATAATGATCCAAAAATAAAACATGACATTTTCATTGCCACTCATTATGGTTACTTTCCAATTCCAATAAATACAATAATTCAACTCATTTACAAACATGGTAGATAATAATTAGATAAATAAAAATTCAAAGAGATCAATCCACAAAGACAATTACGGCGGCGGGTTAGTGGCCAAACCACCACCACCGTAACCCACAAAACCTCCGTAATACGTCTGTGATCAAAATTCAAAACATTAACCATTTACATCATCATCATCATCATCATCATCATCATCGTTATAATTCATAATTATAATCAATAATCAAAAACGATGTCGTATTTATCAGCCTCTGCGCCATATCAACTATTAGAAATCAACATCATATCAGCACAAGATTTATCCCCTGTTTCAAAATCTATCAAAGCCTATGCAGTCGCATGGATACATCCAGAAAGAAAATTAGCCACACAGATTGATCAAGTGGGCCACACCAATCCTACGTGGAATGAGAAATTTGTTTTTCGCATCGATGATGAATTTCTCAATTCTGAAGATTCTGTTATCATGATCGAGATCTACAATTCAGCGTGGCTCCGTGATGTTCTCATCGGAACCGTCGGTGTTCTTGTTAACAATCTTCTCCCGCCGGGAACTAGATCCGGTAATCGGAAACCTAAACTCCGATTCGTCGGTCTTCAGATCCGTAGACCTTCCGGTCGTCCTCAAGGGATTCTTAACATCGGCGCTGCAATTCTCGATAGCACGATGAGAAGCATGCCGTTGTATTCGGAATTAAGCACATCGGAGGTTGAATATTGGGATATAACGGATCCGAATTCGAATAAGAAGAAAATTAATAATTATAATTATAATGATAATCATTCAATCACGGATTCAACGATAACAGATTCAAAGATGTTAACACTTCAACGTTGCCAGAGTGAAAGAAATGATTCAACGATTAATGATTATGCATATTACGGTGCCGGAAAGAACGATTATAACGTTTATGAGGAATCGGAAGTGAGTGTGCCGGTGCAGAGAAATTGGGGAAATGAGGATTCATTGTGTAACTCTGATGTTGGACCTTCACCGTCGGTTGTTGCGGCGGCAATAGCGAAGGGATTGTATCCTATGCCAGCACCACCGCCGAAGAAGGTTGAAATCGCTGATGATTGGACAGAGAGTAATTGTTCGGAAGGGATGAATACGAAGATTGAGAGGTGGAGGAATGAGTTGACACCGGCGTATGATAAGGAAGAGTATGATGAATTGGATGAAGAGATTAATAAGAAATTGGCAGCAAAGACGCCGAAGTGGACGGGGAAAACACCGGGACGGATGGGGAAAACGCCAGGACGGACGGGGAAAACACCGGGAAGACCGCCTGTGGATCGGAAAGGGAAGTTGTTTTCGTGTTTTGGAACGGCATTCGGGTGTGAGTTTTCGATAACTTGCGGTGGTGGTAAAGGAAAAAAGAAAAGTGGAAATAACAAAAATAGTCTCACATCTCCGTCTGAGCTAACTTATGATGAATCATCGTTAATGTGACCAAATAATTAGTTATGAATTATGATGATGATGATGATGATGTTGTTGTTGTTGTTGATGTTGTTTTGAATTGCATGCATTATAGTAGCTTACTCTATTCTGCTAAATGTAATTAACGTTATGGGCATGCATTTTAATGTGTTCAACGTGGATGTATAAGCAGAAGAATGAAGGAAAAGTATGGATATATATTGGAAAATATGAAGATGCAATGATGCATGCTGTATCACTAACTGTGTTATGGTAGGAATGTCTTCTCGGATTGAATATAGTACTTAGTACTTACTGAGAGTAGATCTCCTCTCATTCTCTTTTCATTTTTTGTTTAACTTTTTATTTATTTGCTAAGTTGTAAATTGGCATTCAATTAATTGATTGAGTTGACCAAACTACTAGTTTTGTTTTTTGTTTAACCTATCTATACATAATGTAATTCTTTTGAATGCAACATTTACTTCTTCTTCTTCTTTTTCTTCTTGCAAATCATTTAATTTTTCTTATTCAATTCTTCTACTTTATAGAATATTATTATTATTATTATTATTATTATTATTATTATTATTATTATTATTATTATTATTATTATTATTATTATTATATGTTGTTCTTCAAAAAGATCCATATGTACTCGGTTGCTTATTATTTTGAGATATATGTTTGGTGAACATTCATACGAAGGTTTTGATTAACAAAAAAAACACTAAACTCATATGAAGGTATACACACCTTGAGAAATAAAGAGATAGAATGGTGTGATAGGTTGATGAAGTGATAAAGAACCTAGATAAAGATAGGCAAAATATGTTCATAGGTCCTTTAAGTTTTTCGTTTGTAACAGGTTGATCCTTTAAGTTTTTTAAGTAACAAATAAGTCCTTTAAGTTTTTTAAATAACAAATAGGTCATTTAAGTTTGTAATTTGTAACATTTAGGTCCTCCAATTACTTAAAAAATAGGACCTAGATGTTACAAATTACAAACTTAAATGACCTATTTGTTATTTAAAAAACTTAAAGGACTTATTTGTTACTTAAAAAACTTAAAGGATCTATCTGTTACAAATGTAAAACTTAAAGGACTTCTAGATGCATTTTGCCATAAAGATACAGTGAGAGGTTAAATTAGAATAATGTGAGGTGTCCAAATATCATAATTGTTTATGATGATGTTTGATAATTAGCACGTAAAAATACGGAAGAATAATTAATTATTGTATATTTTCTTATATGTGTATATTAATTTTAACTCAGTTGGCAGAAATATTGTATTATATATGTAGGAAGATGAAGTTCGAACTCCGACCACCCTACTTATTCATTCTTAATGGATGGAATTTCTAGTTACTAGGCTACCTAACAAAAAAAACAACCATATTACCTACAACAGGTTTTTAGACCCCTTAAATAAGTATGAGAGGTTCAATTATTGACTTTGCATATGAAAAATATTCAATTGTAAAAGAGAATTCACATCGTGTGCATTCAACAGTCCAACAATGATTACTCACCGCGCATAACAATAATGAAAACTTCATACCTCAAATATTGATGATAAAATGGTGTAATTCTTATTGATCACCATCAAAAATTAAAATGATGTAACTCTTGCGAGATTGATTTAATATCTTAAGTTTGTAGTTAATCCAATACACCTCCCTTAAATGTCTCTTAATTAGCTTGTCCAATTGGTTTTTACCATTTTTTTTTTTTTTTGACTAAAAACGACATTCATTCATTCAAATTGATAGAATACATCGAACAATACAATTCAATATCGCTAAAAACTGAAAAGGATGAAACTGCGAACAAATTCACAACATCCACATTAATAGCATATAACGGCAAAATGCCTACAAATGTGACAAAGCCTACAAATATGACGAACTTGAAGTGCTCGGAATACCTATGTCTCCGAGTCTGCAACGTTGATGGCGCCAAAGTCATTGATCGTTGAATATGCACCGAGTCGAATCTAATCTGTCAATTTAATCGAACAAACACCGCACCAAGACGGGACAACAAACTAACGCCGTAACAAGACGACGACCAACACAACGTCACACTAAGATGACGAAATCAGAAAAAGAAAAACTAAATATTTGTGAAAATCACTTATTTAAATAAAAGGAAAGGAAAAACAATTTAGAGGGGTGATTTTTGGTCAAAAATTGACCCAAAAACCACCCCTCCTTGGTGGATGAACAAAAAGAAACTAGGTTTAGGGGGAAGGGGGTGGCGGCTAGTTGAGAGAGAGAGGGGAGTGCAATTGGTTTTTACCATTATTCACATGAGATAATGACAATAATAAATATTATTTTTATTATTTTTACTCTTTTATGGTCTATTTAGTGTGCAAGATATCTCTCCCCCTACATATATAAAATTAATATAATATCTTAACTCAGTTGGCAGAGATATTATATTAAATATTATAGATAGATGTATTAAATATGATAGATTCTTACATGGTTTAATTCGTTGTTTAGTGCATGTATAATATTTTTTTAAAAAAAAAGTAATTTATAGTCATATATATCTCATTGATACTTTGATATTCTAATCCTTAATTTTTGATGGGTTAGCAACATTATACATTACTCAAAAATCTTCACAGATTTTTTTACCAACCACTTCCCCCTCTCTAATGATGTGCATCTCTCTAATATCACCTCTATCTCTCTCTCTCTCTCTCAAACATATCATAAAATAATTTATTTGTACTAACAAAGTAAAATAATGTTATTTTCTTCTTATCATGTGTGCATCAAACACATTATATAATAAGTGTTTATTTTGTCGTTCTCTTATCCTTATCCACCTCTTATCATATCTATCATATCTTGCACATCAAAATGAGTAAGAGATTTTTCATAGTACCAGCCACAAGTTTTTAAAGGGTAGAGATTTAGACCAAACTTACCTTATATCCAACAATAATTATAGTTACCGCTAAACAACATTGAAAATATCATAGTTATAACATGAAGTAATTCTTGCGAGTTTGATTTAATGTCTTAAGTAAGTTTGTAATTAAATAAGAGATATGCACCACATTTTAAAGGAGTCCGAGTTTGTTAAAAATCATGAACCATAGGGATAAAAATCATATATGTAAGCAAGATATAGAGTAATTGGAGTATTTATGAGAAAAATACTCATAAGTCTTCGTATTGAATGAATATAGAGTGATAAAAGAAACACTATTTAACATTTTTCGTGAATCATATTAACTTTGGAATATTTTATTTTTATTTTTTTGACAGTTAAAAAGTGTTTTGTTAGTTAACCGGAAACATTTTTTTAAAAAGTAAAACTTTTCAAAAAAAAATTATTGATTTTTAAGGAGAAATGAGATCAATAATCCAAAATACAGTTGCGAGGTAAATTCAAATTCTCTGAAATAATTTATTTTAGGCTTAATCATCATTTTCGTTCCTATAAGTTCATAATTTTTTGGGTTTAGTCTTTGTATATTTTTTTTGTTGCAAATTAGTCCATGCATGTGCAAATCATTTTGATTTTAGTCCTTAAAGCTAAAATTCGCAGGAAAATCTGCATGAAAATTCGATGATTTCCTGCGGATTTTAATTTTAAGGGACTAAAACCAAAAAATTTGAACATAAGAGACTAATTTGTAACAAAAAAAAGATACAAGGATTAAAATAAAAAAAACGCGAACTTACATAGACGAAAATAATGTTTAAACTTTTATTTTAAAGTCAATTAGTTTGACAATATCTAAATAGCAAATATTTTATACTCTTGATAGCATCCCTCTTCTTTTTGGAAGAGGAAACTTGATAGAATTGGATAAGGATTGAGTGAATTTAGAGCACTAAAGTCACCATGACTTTCAATTTATACGGACTATTGGATTGATCATACGCTTCATACGTCGCCACGAGACATTTTGTTTTTCCTAAAAGAGCATTGCTATTTAGCATGAAATTTTTACACAAGAAATGCAAGAATTAACACATGGCAAAATCTTAAAGGATGATGTCATTTAATCTTCTTTTTTAGTGGAAAACATGGGTGATTATGGATGTAATTAAGGGTGAGGATTTATTCTTCTCTTTCTTGCATCAAAAAATTCTTGCTAAATAGCATTTTCCTTCCTAAAAATATTGAAACAACAAAAATTCATCTTCCCGTCGTCGTCTTCTTCTTCTACTACCACTGTCCCCAATCTGACGCCGCAATTGACTCCGACCACTCATTTCACTTGTTCTTCTTCGGTAAGAGATTCCATTCTGTGTGGTTGCTCTACTCCGCACCCTTGATTCCGCATAGCATTATCAATCAATTTTATCATTTTTAGGCGCAATGGATTGGGTTTTTGTTCATAAAACATGGGACAAGTGGGCTTCTTCCAATATTGGTTCTGGTAAGCATGCAAGATTGATTTATGTATGCGAAATGAATCTATTTTATAGATTAGATTCATGACATTTATATATATGATGATATGATTGATTCTAGGTCTTCCTTTAAAAGCTGCTTTATTGATTAATTACGATCCCACTGGACCCTCTCGTTTGTTATCTACTGTGTAAGTAATACAATTATCTTTGTTATTTATTTATTTATTTATTTATTTGAGAAATAATATTGGATTTACCAATGCTGCTGCTGCTACTGGCAGTGCTGAACAAGAAGGAATGAAAGTCAATATCATTGAATTGAGACATTTTGTGGATTTTGTCAGAAACAATCAACTCCAAACTGAGAGCTTCTATATTGGCTCCAATCAGTGTAAGCCTAATTACTTACTGCTTATATTATTGGGGGATGATGAGTATTGTCCGTCCGATTCACTTTTCTTTATGGTTCTACTTTTAGTGGGCTGCTTAAGAATTTTTATGGCGACTCGTGTTTTTTTTAATTGGGTTGTTTTCTGCTCTTGTGTCGAGGGGTTTTCAACGAGAGGGGGATTATTCTCTAAAATTAAGTGCTTCAAACATATACTACCATCAAGGGGTTTATTGATATGCATGTCGTTAGATTCATCTCGTCTCATACATAACTGATGTAAATTTGGATGGCAGACTTGGTGACATCAATTCATGAGAACTGGTTTAGTGCAAGGTGCATAAACACATCAAAGCCTGCTGGGGAAGGTGCAATAGTTTTGCAAACAGCGGCGTATATCTTGGTTGCTCTGTAAGTATATAATTCCAATTCACCATGTTTAACATGCACTGCGAATGCATTTACTACTTCTCCCCTTTCATTGTGTACTTATCTCTCGTTTCACAGGTATGAAGGTTCCATTGGTCCGGCATCTCGTGCTATGTCAGCTGCCGATCAGTTAACTGGGCAGTTAGTGCGAAAGAATCTTTAGAATGATCCTCCTCCTAATGGCTTTATGATTTTAGTTCCTCCAGCTGTTGTGCAGTGTCAGGCAAGAAACTAATGACCCAATTAAAAGGACTCTGCAGGTCTATCACAGGAGAAGTTTAAAAATAGGAATTAGTTTATGTTTTTGTATAGGCTTGTTTTTATGGTAGTTATAGTTAGTTAGGTAGGGGTATATAGTCCCCTTTCTGCCTACTGCTACTCAAAGAAACCTAGCATGCAGACTCTTGCAGCTAAGTGCATTGGTGATGTTCTTCAGATGAAGCTATTGAAGAACCTTGCTGGTTGCAGTATGAGTGGGATCCTTTCATTGTGTATGAGTATACAATTTGTTAGATCTTTTTCCCATGTTTGTTGGATTTTATGCAGATAATTTGTTTAAATTGTTACCAACATGGCCTTCTGGTGAAGGACTGATCACTCTCTATAGGGAAAGGCAAATTGGAAGGGCGTGTGGGGGGTGGGGGAAATATGTGTTTTGTGTTGCTTCATAGGACCAGTTCATGTGTTACTTGGTACTTTTAGTTATAAAAGAATTTGAAGTCACCAAAAAGTGTAATATTAGTCCTGCTCCATTTGACCATCTACAATATATTTCTGTGTTTGGTGTTGCTTTTCCACTTAACATATAGTCTTGTGCAATCGAGTTACATCGTAGCCGTAGGTTATGCATAATTTTTTGCTAACTTCAATTATTGTGTCCCTGTACAAATGTATTTATTACTTTTTTTACATTATAAATTTATTTATTTTTTCAAAATTATGATGATATTAACATTACTAATTTATATGTCTTTTACCAAAAAAATATGTCTAGGTGAGATGGTTGTTACTAGAGACGTTATTGGAGGATCGAAGTTTGAATTCTAAATTTTTCACTTCTCTACATTTAAGATAAGGAAATGCTAAATATTGCTCTCGGGATACTAGTTAAACATATTAATAAGGAAATTTACTCTTGTAACTTGTGCATTTATTACCTTAAAAATGCAAACAAGTGTTTCAGGACACTGTTTAGCATGACCCTAAAATAAAATATATTTTAGTAAGAGTAACATATAATATTTTTATAATAAATTAACATATAACATAAACATATATTTTTTATATATAATAATAATCATAATCAAAATAAATGCATTAAATTTACTAATCATTTTTCTTAATGGAAAATGTTAACTTGTGCATCAAAGGCACATGTTAAGGATGCTAAAATAGAAATATTTTTTTGAAATTTGTGCATTTAACTTTCAAAACATTAAATATTTTACATCATTAAATGTTAACTTTCTACTTTTAGGTAGCATATCATGTGCCCTTGATGCACAAGTTAACATGACCCTTTCTTAATATATGTGGAAAAAGTATCCTCTCACCTTAACTATAATTAGGAAAACGACAAGATTAAGACAAATGTTAAGAATCTAACTAAATAAAGGGTTTGTTTTTTTAGACACAAGTGAGAGAGTCAGAGTTTAAATCCGGTCATAATGTTTTGGTTTAACAATTTTGATATTTTTATCTGTCAGACTTGTAAAAAAAACTAAATAAAGGGTGTTATTACTTATTAGGGAAAGAAAATATTTTCAGACACTTATTAAGGAAAGGGGTAAGCATTAATTAATCACATACTCCCTCCGTCCCATATTGTAAATAAAAAAATATTTCACACTTATTAAGAAAGAGCTGATAATTTGAAGAATAACTTTGTGTTTTTCTTGAAATAAGTTTCATGGGAAGATGTAAGAAGAATTTTTATTGGTTATTGATTATGAGAAAAATAAGAGAGAAAGTAAATTAAATGCAATTTGTATTAAATTTTATAAGAGTAAGTAAAAGTAAATCTTAAAAATGATAAAAGAGAATTACTTTTGCTTATAATTTGGGACAAGAATTTTTTTTTTTTTTCTTATAATGAGGGAGTATTTTAACTCCACATTAACATCCTAATTATTAATTTTGGTGTGAAATTTTGGTGTTAAAACAAAAAACATAATTTCTGTCATTTTGTAGCAACGTTGTATTGTGTTGTGCTACTGCACGCAGCCACAGAAGACCACTCCTGAGAAGAAGGTCAGAGACGAGTTCATCAATTCAATTCAACCTTCTTCCATCGATTCACACTCCAAATTCCAAATCAAAATTTACAATGAAATCAAACACTACAACTAGTTACTGCTATTTATTCTTCATAATCTCTCTACTTTGCATTCAATTTCAAGCTTCTTTGGGATCTAAGAAAACTGATGAAGCATACGTAACTCTTTTATACGGAGATGAATTCTTATTGGGCGTTCGAGTTCTTGGAAAATCAATACGCAACACTCGATCCAATAAAGATATGGTTGTATTAGTCTCAGATGGAGTTTCTGATTTCGCCAAAAAACTTCTCCTTGTAATCTTTCTTCATTACTCTTTACTGGGAATTCCTCAAAATTTATTATTTTTAACTATCAATTTTTTTAGGTTTTGTTAAATTAATTATTGAAGTTTCTAATTTTAACTATTTAGTAATTGGGTTTATGTTTTATTTTTTTGTGTGTGTAGGCTGATGGTTGGATAGTTGAGCAGATTAGTTTACTTGCTAATCCTAATCGTGTTCGTCCGACGCGATTTTGGGGTGTTTACACAAAGTTGAGAATTTTTAACATGACCAATTACAAAAAAGGTACTATAACTTAGTTGGTTATGGAATTAAGGAAGGAATTTGAAAATTTTAATTTAGGTTGTTACTAGTATTTGTTTAATTATGTTTGAAGTAACTTTAATTTAGGTTGTTACTATTTGAAGTAATTTAGGTTGTCACTGGTTTTTAACAATTTTGTTGTTTATGGAAATAAGGAAGGAATTTGCAGTTTAGTTATGTTTAAAGCTTTCTTGTTGTTGATTATTGGTTGTTTATGTGATGTGTTTAATATGAATTTGCAGTTGTTTACCTCGATGCGGATACTATTGTGGTTAAAAATATTGATGATCTTTTCAAATGTCGGAAATTTTGTGCTAATTTGAAGCATTCTGAGAGGTTGAATTCGGGAGTTATGGTGGTGGAGCCGTCTGAAACTATTTTCAATGACATGGTGAACAAAATCAAAACTACCGCATCTTACACTGGAGGTAAAACAAATTTTTGGGCATCAATTTCAGAATCTGTTAATTTGTATCTTTGAAATGTGAATGTAAGCCTTATAGTTTTTTTGACTATTGTCTTCATTTCTTTTCCCCCCTTTGGCAGGAGATCAAGGATTTCTTAATTCCTATTTCTCTGGGTTTCCCAATGCACATCTTTTTGACCCAAACTTGTCCCCGGAGGCGTTGAAATCCAGACCCACTCCTGAAATGGAGAGACTGTCAACACTGTATAATGCAGATGTTGGTCTTTACATGCTCGCTAACAAGGTACGAAATATAGGTACTGAGAAGATGGTTCTTTCCTCTTAAGTAATTAGAGGCGAGATAGATATACGACCCTGTTTAAGCTTCATTATGCTTCATCTGTTTATTTGAGTTCAGTTTAGATGTAATGTGTGCTAGGATTGATTGCTTTATCTGATAAATGCTTAACTTTTCTGAGAGTCCTGCATTTACAATTTACCTAATGATTAATTATTTATTCAATATGATATTGTTCAATTGATATGATCGATATTTTATATATGCAGTGTCCTATTGACTGATATTGTCTGTGATTACTGGAATAAAATATGGGATTCATCATTCAGTGATCTATATATATTAGTATTCTCAAAGGATTTATTGGTGGTACTGTGTGAGCGATATTTCATTAAAAATTAAGTATCACACAGATTCTTGTGGAGATTTTTCTAGTCTTATTTTGAGGGCACCTAGCCTGGATTGCTGTCTTTGTGCTGCAACTCTTCATGCTTGCTTACTTCATTAAATCTTGAATAATGAGTATATTATGTAGATTATTTTATATACACTCATGTGAAAACTGAATATTATTATATTTCAAGTTATGAATAATACAATCACTATTATGTTTATATAGGCTATTCTAACCTAATGGGCTCATGGGCCGAATACATATTACTAATAGAAATAAAAGATTGCTTCTAATAATAAAATATTTACTATTTATTTACAACACTCCCCCTCAAGCTGGTGAATGAATATCGATCATTCCTAGCTTGGAAACAACTCTTTCAAAGTTATTGCTGTTCAGCCCCTTAGTTAGAAGATCTGCAAGGTTGCCTTGGGAAGAGACATATGGAGTGCAAATTAGACCACTATCCAATTTTTCTTTGATGAAGTGTCTGTCAACTTCTATATGTTTGGTCCTATCATGCTGCACTGGATTATGGACTATGCTAATAGCAGATTTATTATCACAATAGAGTTTCATCGGTTCATCACTCTTTATCCTCAAGTCTTCCAAGATGCTTTTCAGCCATAGTAATTCACATATTCCTTGTGCCATTGACCTGAACTCTGCTTCAGCACTAGATCTGGATACCACACTTTGTTTTTTACTCTTCCAAGTCACAAGATTCCCACCTAAGAAAGTGCAATATCCTGTAGTTGATCTTCTGTCCACAATTGACCCGGCATAGTCAGCATCAGTATATGCTTCAAGTCCCACACTTCAAATATCGTTCGAACAAAATCCCTCTACCTGGGGTTCCTTTCAAATATTGAACAATTCGGAGTGCAGCTTGTAAATGAATCTCCTTTGGTTGGTGCATGAATTGACTCACTAAGCTTACAGCAAAAGCAACATCCGGTCTAATATGTGATAGGTATATAAGTTTGCCGACCAACCTTTGATACATTTCCTTATTAACCGCAATATCTTCTTCTGCATTCCCCAACTTTACATTTGGATCAATTGGTGTACATGCAGGCTTGCATGCTGTCTTGCCAGCCTCTTGCAGAAGATCAGTAATGTATTTCTGTTGGGATATGAAAATCCCTTTCCTAGAATGAGCCACTTCTATTCCTAGAAAATACTTCAATTTTCCCAAGGTCTTAATCTCAAATTTTTTGGCTAAGTGTTGAGCTAACATTTGTTGCTCTTCTTCATCATCACCTGTTACTATAATGTCGTCCACATACACCAATAACACCGTGACTCCCCCTGACTCAGAGTGTTTGACAAATAAAGCATGGTCTCCTTGACTTTGTTTGAAGCCCAAACCAACCATTACTTTAGTGAATCTTCCAAACCAAGCTCGTGGTGATTGCTTTAGCCCATATAAAGTCTTTTTTAACCTGCACACGGCATTGGCAGTCATATCTTCACGATATCCAGGGGGTACATCCATGTAGATCTCTTCTTCAAGTTCTCCATGAAGGAAGGCATTTTTTACATCAAATTGCTGCAAGTTCCAATTGTAATTAGCTGCTAAAGATAATATCACCCTAACAGTATTCATTTTTGCAACCGGAGCAAATGTCTTTGAGTAATCTACTCCATAAGTCTGAGTGAACCCTTTGGCTACCAATCTTGCCTTGTACCTCTCAATAGATCCATCAGCCTTGTATTTTATTGTGTACACCCATTTGCACCCTACAAGTTTCTTTCCAGTTGGTAGAGAAACCAATTTCCAAGTATTGTTCTTATCAAGTGCCTCCATTTCCAAATCCATGGCTTGTTTCCATTTCCTGTCAGACAATGCCTCAGATAAGGAGGTAGGTATTGTGGTAGTGTTTAGATTTGTGAGGAAGGCTTTATGAGTAGGTGATAACTGTTCAAAGCATAGGTAATTGGATAGAGGGTAAAGTGGCTTGTTGGTGCAGGTTCTAGTATCTTTCCTATGGGCGATTGGGAGATGTGAGTCTTTAGACTGTATTGGTGTTACTTCTCTGGATTTTGGTTTTTTATATTTTATCGTGTTGGATTCTGGTTCCTTAGCATGAGAAAATTCAGAAATTGAATCACTAGAGTTTGAAGGGTCAAGGAAGGTTACCTCATGTAATGTTGGATCAGACTCATGGATATGAATAGATTCAGGAATGATATTTTTTTTCCTTGTGTACACTAAATTTTTCCCATATCTCACATCAACACCAACATTTCCATCTTTTTCAGACTCTATTTCAGTCTCAACATTGTCAACTTTAGTTTCAACATTTTCAGGACCAATTTCAGTCTCAACATCTGGTCCGAGATTAAGGTCAGGAAGTACAAGAGACTCATCTTCCTTACTTGTGTTCTCCCCCTGAAGATGAGTTTGAACGAAATAACTTTCTTGTTCATGAAAGGTGACATCTCGAGAGACAAAGAATTTATGAGACGGTGGATGATAACATTTGTAACCCTTTTGGGTGGAAGAATACCCTATAAAGTCACACTTTAAGGCTCTAGGATCAAGTTTCCCTCTACCATCACTATGGATATGGACGAACGACTTACACCCAAATATTCTAGGTATAAGATTACAAGAGGTGGACACATCAGGATAAAATGAGGATAGAACCTCCATGGGAGTTTTAGAGGCAAGGACACTAGAAGGTAAACGATTTATGAGATATGATGCGGTTAAAACCGCCTCTCCCCAATATTTCTTGGGAACCTTATTTTGGAATAGTATAGCACGTGTTTGATCTAACAAGTGCCTATTTTTTCTCTCAGCAATCCCATTTTGTTGGGGTGTTTTAACACAGGAGGACTCATGAATAATACCCTCTTTTTGACAAAAAGAATTAAGTCTGTGATTGAAGTAATCTTTGGCATTATCAGACCTGACCCTCTTAATACTCACTCCAAACTGGTTTTTTACCATTGAGAAGAAATGTAGAAACACAGAGGTAACTTCAGACTTTTGTCTTAGTAAGTAGACCCATGTAACCCGAGTACAATCATCAATGAAGGTTACAAACCATCGAGCACCCGATATATTTGGAACATTAGAAGGACCCCACACATCGGTATGAATTAAATAAAACGGAGAAGTACTCACTTTTGTACTGACTGGAAAAGAGGCACGCTTGTGTTTAGCAAGTTCACACACCTCACAACAAAGACTCTCAACATCTAAGTTTTTAAAAAAGGAAGGAAATATTTGTTTCATGACTCTAAATGAAGGATGACCAAAGCGGGAGTGGTATAGAAAGACCTTCTCCCTGTTGGTCTTAATTGATTCTGAAAAAATGAGTTGTTGAGTGAATTTGGGGGGAGATTTCGGTTATCCAAATAATAAAGACCATTCCATTCTCTTGCATTTCCAATTGTCCTCCCCGAATGCTTATCTTGAAAAATACAAGCATTGTCATTAAATATAGCATTACATGATAGGTTTTTTGTGAGTTTTTGTATGGAAATTAGGCTAGTAGAAAGTTTGGGAATATGAAGGACATTTCGTAGGATTATAGATGGACTTATTTGGACATCTCCTTGGCCGGCTACAGTTAAAAGGGTATCATCTGCTGTGGATATTTTCTTGTTGCTAGGACAGGGTGAATAAGTGGAGAAGTGTGTGGGTAAGGGTGTCATGTGGTCAGTGGCTCCAGAATCCAGTATCCAATATTGGTTATAAGGTTTATCTGAAGCATTAAATCCAAAAGAAAATTGAGACTTACCAAGAGAAAGTGGAAACGAAAACATACCTGAATATGCCAGAGAAGTTGTAACTGTTGTTGGTGTCTCCAATTCACTAAGAAAAGATTTCAACCGCTTTATTTCATCTTGGTTGAGTGGAACAAATCCTTTTTTTGACATATTGACCGATGTCATGGGACTGTGTTAATAAGGAGAACAAAATAGCAAAAAAAAAAATCCTTCTTTTTTTTTGGATGAACAGTACGCGCGTGAACAGTGCAACAGGAACAGTACTCGTGTGAACAGTGACGCTGCAGCTGCTTGCTGTTGCTGCTGAAATTGCAATGAAGGCAGTAGAAAAGAATTCTGCAATGAAGGCAGAAGGAAAGCGCGATAAAGGCGGCTAGGGTTTTTATTCACCGCAATGAAGGCTATTCTATTATTATATTTCAAGTTATGAATAATACAATCACTAATATGTTTATATAGGCTATTCTAACCTAATGAGCTCATGGGCCGAATACATATTACTAATAGAAATAAAAGATTGCTTCTAATAATAAAATATTTACTATTTATTTACAACAACTCACATTTGCATGCATACTAAATATATGATTTGTCTCTCAGTATTCTTTTTCAATTCAACTTATCTAACGTTCTTCTAACTGTTCATGCCGAGTTATCCAGTGGATGGTAGATGAGAAAGAGCTCCGTGTGATTCACTATACACTGGGACCCCTTAAGCCTTGGGATTGGTGGACATCTTGGCTTTTGAAACCTGTTGATGTCTGGCAGGTACTTGTGCAATTAATTATCCTCTTTTAGTCTGCTATTAATGTTGTAAAAGAATTCTCCTCTACCTCAATTTATAAAGAGGCTACATTACATTGCCTATATAATCATGTCTACCCAATTGAAGCTTGTGACCAAAGTTTGCTGACATGTTTCTTTCTTACCCTGGTGGGGTTCTTCAGGATGCAAGGGAAAAGCTTGGGGAATCTCTTCCTGGAACAGGAGGTGGCCAAAATCCTAATGACTATTTTCTTGTGAAATTTCTCTTTCTGCTACCATTCTGTGCTTTACTATTCTGCTGCTATAATTCATTTATGAAGGTAAGCTATCATGAATTTGAGTTGATATTCTAGTCCAATCTCGAGCATTAAGCACATAGGATTTCAAATAAGTCTCTGAATACTTCATTTTCTGCAGAATCGAGAATACTTCAGTTCATTTTGTAGAGGCTCGCCATGTAATCAATTCAGACAACTTTATTATAAGATTAGATCAAGTGGACCACTTCCATATACAACTATTTCGACATCAGCCAATTCAACCCATCAGGTTGGTTTTCTCTTCGTCTTCTGGTTTGACATTTGAATCCTCTCATTTGAGGCCTTTATGTGACCCAGTCATTTGACCTTGATGAAGGAGACAAACACAGTGCATTATGTAAGGCTTCCCACATAATCACTAGTATAGGGCCCCGTATTCTTTTCCTGCTCAGGATATTATATCTATCTGTCTAGTACTACTATCATCAAGCGTCACTGTGATCATGTCATGGCTTCAAATAAGAGCATACATAAACTCTTGTTGGACTTGCACTGTTCTTATATTTATGCATTTTCAACTTATTAAGATTTTCTTCTTTGGTGACAAGCAGCTCTCAAATGGTTCTCAGTGCAAGGTTCCTACCTATTTGGGCGGTATTTCTGTTTGTGTCTGTTTAACGGCTGCAGTGGTGTCTCTTGGACTAGCTCTCTTGATTGTTCCCCGGCAAGTGATGCCATGGACTGGTTTGCTTTTGATGTATGAATGGACATTCACAGTGTTTATTATATTATTTGGAGGTTATCTTCATTTGATTTATCGGTGGGGAAAATATGTGGCATCACGAGCGGCATCCTCGTCACTTCCCGAATCTTTGGATTATGATTCTGGAAAACGTATGTTATCAAGAGTAAAGCTTATTTTGTGGTTTTTTTTTCTTTCAATTTTGACCTTGAGATACTTTTTTCTTAAATTAACTTCTTTTTTTCAGTAAATTATTAATTTTATACTGTATTTACAGGTCATCAGAGACAGACGTCATCGTGTGATGTTGCTACGTGGTACTATGGTTTAGGGATGGCCTTGTTGGCCATTGGTGCTCCATCTTTGCCTTGTCTTTTTGGAATAACTGCCTTGTTTTTAAGGTAATTCCCGTTCTAATGTATTAGGAAATAGCTCTTATTACAGCATGCATAATTTCCATGATGAAAGGTCTAGTTAAAATACTTTTAACCTTTTTTTGGGGTGAAACTTGCATCTTTGTGGTTCCGAAAGTAGCTTGTTGCCACTGGCATGTATTTGTCATCACCGACTAATGGCTACTTGTCGAATTTTAAATGCCAAGATTTAATGTAGTAGCTAAAAGTCAATCTTTGAGTGCCAAATCCTTTACCGGAGTGGCATATCCTAGCGGTTTTTTTTCTTTCTCAATTCCCAGTGAATCTTTCCTAGAATTACATCACAGTAGATTCTTGGCCTTTACTGATTGCACTTGCATTTTATGTCCTTAATTCGTAGTATTGGCATGAAAACAGCTTTGTCATCAGATATTTCTTTAGAAGTTACTCTTAAAACATTTTATTTTTCAAATTGTAACAGGTTAGGTTTGATGGTTGTTGGGGGCATCATATTGGCATCTTTCATGACATATGCTTCCAAACACCTTGCTATCCGATCATTTCTAAAAGGCCTTGAAGAGACGGATAATACTCCAAATAGGAGCTTATGTTTCTTATGTTGATTTTTGTAACAATAGGAAGTGGTGATGTAAACTATGTTAAATATTTCCTTCATTTTTACATCTTACAGCCTAAACATAGTATTGTTGTAGTGGAAGATGTAAATAAGGAATTTTTGTGTATCTAACATTGTAATGCTTAGGTCTTGTTGTAATATTATTGTTATTATTCTTTCAAAAATGCTATTCATGATTAACTTTTCATATATATCCTTCAAATCTCAAAGTGTAGTTGGCCTTACCTGACAGAATTGTGCATATGCACATTTTTAGATTCTCGTCTTATTCTGTTAGCCGGTTCTGTGATGTACACATTATTTTTGCTTTAAAACTTCGTAGTTTTTTCCCATAACATGCCAAGTTGTGTCATTTGTGCGAGTCTTCAAGAATATTATATACCTAGTACAATATAAAAAAGATAACAGGCGAATTCTAAATGTATCAGGGTCACTCACATGTTCGTGAGCTGTCAAAAAAATGGGAGACTTGATAGGCCGGTCCATTAGCTCACATGATATTTGATGGGCTGGTTCTCAAAAAATCTAGCCCAAATGTAATTGGACTTATTTGGTCTTAGCCCATTTAACTCATATTAAAGAGAATTTCTTTTCGTGCCTCCGTTAAGTATTTGTACGTCCAATGAGTTTTCAACCATGTTCGCACTCAAAGTGTGAACTCAGTTTTTAACCGGTGAATCATTTTGTCCCCCTTACCCTTTATTTCCATAGAAATATTTTGAATGAAATACCGTATGAGTTAGTGATTGAAAAATGAAAATAGATGTTTCAATTTATACTTATAGAATTATAGGGTGCATGTGATTGGTCGATGTTAGGTCACAGTCGCTCCAGTGGCCAATAAGAATTAACCATGGTCTACAACCATATTTTGATTGGCCACTAAAGCATTGTGAAAAAACATTGACCAATCACACACACCCTAAAATTCTATAAATTGAAACACTTTTTTTTTTTTTTTCATTTTTCAATCATCATTCATAGTGTTTCATTCAAAATATTTTTATGGGGGTGAAGAGAGGGTTCACATTTAACTTGCGAACGATGCTTCATTCAAAAGTTTTAAGGGGAACACAAAAATTAGATTTTTATAAGATTTGCTTCACACTTTAAATAGTGAACTGTTTTTTTTTTCAAATTTTGTGTTTGTACACATTCACTACTTAACCTGCAAGGGGTAAAATTAGAAAGACAAGAGGTGCGCAAGAAAGAGAGGGGATGCAAAAAAGATATTCTCCATATTAAAAATTTGGCTAAGTTGGCTTTGGACCAATCCACTATCAAAATTTTTGTGATTTTTGCAAAAATAATATTAATAAATTTAATAAAAATAATCATCTATTTGAAAATGTAAACTTAATGATAGAGATACATTTTTTAGCAAAAAAATAAAACAAAAGGAGATACATGCATTTCAACAAATTGATATTTGGGAGAAATTATTACATCAAAGTGACATGAAAAAATCCAGAGTAAACAATAATAAGAGTGATACACGGTTAAACTATTTTTTTCATACACGACGACCAATAATTGATCAAATAGTTAAAAAATCTAAATATTTGCCATTTATGTCACATTAGTACATAACATTGATTTGAGTGTGTAGTTGAATAAGCGATTAAAATTACATTGAAAATTAAGGGGTCAAATGAGTAACAAGAATTACTAGTTACTAGTAAAAAGTCTACTCCTATACAAAGGGTTATAGAAAAATTGATACTTAATGGAAAACGGAGCTTGAATGTGCCCCACACCATATCGGTGCAAATAGAATAAACTATTTATACATACATAATAGTAAAAATATCGTCCTATACATACATATTGGTAAAAATATTGTCCTATGATCACCGATCATCAAAATGAACAAAATATTAAAGATAATTTTTTATTCTTACCAACTCGATTCTGTTGCATCGGGCAAAAAACCTTTGTGTACCATTTCACGAGGTATATGTCCAAATAATCCAAAGTTTCGATAATTAGCTCTCAAGCTTCTAATCATAAAACAACACTGACGAAGACGTGTAAGTGCACTATTATGCGGTAGTGCCATTAACACTTAACGACACAATTTATATGGTAGCATATAGTTTTTTTTGTTTTTTACCACAAGTTTAATTTGGTTCGGGGGTCAGTTCTGGCATTAAGTGGTTTCAGTCCCCTCCCAATCGCAGTTGCGGGAGATCGAACTGTGGTCATCCCTACCAAGTTCAGCGTCAATTACCACTGAACCAACTAACGATTGGTTTATATAGAAATCAATTTTAACCGGGTATCTTTTGCTAATATATACCGCTCCATTGGCATACATGTGAGGAATTTTCATTCATATGCACAGGAGAGGAAAATATTTCCCTGATACATCTTTATAAATTGAAATGAAGGTGGGCTAATAATATGTGATTAATCGGGTAACACAAATTTGTTGCTATTATTTCAAATATGATACCCCATCTATTAAAGGTGGTCTTAATTGCCTTGCTCTGGTTTTTCGATTAGGCTTTTTTTCCTTTTCTTTTTGGTACAAGGGATTAGTCTCTTTTTTTTTTGGTGGGCACAAGGGATTAGTCTCTTATATTAGATCAAATTTCTGATGGTATTTTAATTTATTTATTTTTCAAAAAACATAGATACTCTGATTAATATATTTTTGTGACAATAAAATAATTTATATGTATTTCTCATAAAAAGACACATATATGAGTGTTATATTATCCGTATTATATTATTTTTACAAAGAAATAGTAAATTGGTTTTAACATAATAATACCAAGAATATTAACCATAAAATGGATGATATTGAGTAAACGGTTGATTTTTTTTGTTACAGAAAGAGTCTTTGTAAATTATTTTCAAAAATAAATACAACCATATCAATTAAAAATCCATTGGGATATTGTGTTTATTTTTGTTTATTCCTCAACAAATTGAGGCTGTGTGGCTTTTGTTGCATACCACCAATTGCCCTCTTGAGCTGATGATGAAGTTCTCATGAAATTGACCTTCACTTCGTTGGTTCTTGCACTTTCTTGGTTTCTTATGAGATATAACTCAATGTGTTATGAATGGAGATTCGTTCTAAGAATAATTGAATTTATTTTTTAAAACAAAAGTTTTTTGGGATGACCCATCGGGCTGTGTAGGCCTTTGCTTATTGGACCGGGCTAGGCGGGTCAGGCTTTAACGGGCCGGACCACTTAAGTCCCTTTATATGTCTTGGCCGGTCCCTTTGACAGCTCTACTTCTATGTATTGGTTCGTCGTAATTCGTGAACCAATATGCAGAAACACACATACCAAGTAATAAAGAAATGATCGATAAAAAACCAAGAAGAAAAAAATGCAAATTATAAAATAAAAAGAGAAAAAAAAAACAATATAGAAATCATAAAAATATGAAATAAAAATAATTAGGTATCATTTGACCCGACTTTTTAAGGTTTTAAAAACTGCTTGGCAATTGTTAATTTTTTTAGCTTAAAAAATCTTTTATCTTTGTGTTATACTCATAAAAATTAAGCAACTTTTTTTTATCAATAGCTTCTTGAAAATCTGTTTGGCCTAACTTCTCCTTTCATTGAGTTAAAAAGTCTAAAACAAGCTGGGCCAAAGGAAATCTACGCATAAAAATAAGAATAGAAATTATGATAAAAGATAGGCAGAAAAAATAGTAACTTAATCTAACATATAACAACTTATCAAAAATAAAAAAGGAAGTTATAACAACTTAAAAAAATAGAAGAACCTAATAAAAGAAGATGCGTGAGGAAAAAATGAAAAGATTAGGCCAACTTATATTAAAAAATGTGAACAAAAATTAGATGTATTTCTTTATGTGCTTTTCGTATAGTTCTTAACATAAAATTTATATTTTATTGATATAACAAATTTTGAGAAAAACATGAATTTGAGGAATTCATAGTTTTTATGTTAAGAATCATGCAAAAAAAAATCTAAAGAAATGCACTAAGGTCTTTTACATGTCATTTGATTGGAACACGGTAACATTTATTATGAGTAAAAAACATAGATAAAAGACCATTGAAGCTAAAAAGACTACTAAAGAAATGATAATTAATGAAAAACAGAAATTGAATGGGCTCCCACCATATCTATATAAATATAGTAAACCATTTATACATAATGATAAATGGATTGTCTTATGATCGCCGCACCAGGCAACAAATCTTCGTTAACCATTTCATGAAGTACATGTCCAAATAATCCAATGTCTCGATCATGGTTGTCAAAATCGCGTGTTAACACGTAAACTCGTTCGAGTTTACGTTTTTAGGTATGAAAAATGGGTTAACTCGCATGTAAACTCGTGGAAAAAACGAGCTTAACCGAGTTAACTCGGTGTGAAAACATTAAAATCGGGTGAACTCGGGAGAGTTTACTTGTTTTTCCGAGTTTACCTTTTCAAATTTTTCTGATCCAACATCAATTTTTTGGCCCATTAGACACATTTCCCTATACATTTTGAAAAGAAAAAAAAAATCCACTAATAATTTTTACAATAGCCATCTAATTAAATTAAGTTTCTATAGAAAATATAATTAAGTTAGAAATCTATGAATCTTTTTATTTTGAAGCAACTTTATAGACATGATGCTATTTATATGGAGTTTTGGTCTATTTTGGCTTTCTAATTAAGTTAATTTTTTGAAATATTAACATTTTTATAGTACTATATTAGTATATATGTCATATACATACTTATTTTAATATTATTTTAATTTTAGGTAAACTCGCATGAGTTTACCATTCGAGTTTACCTGTCGAGTTTACCTATGCAAAACGAGTGTTAAGGTAAAAACGCGTAACCTTAATCTCAATAATGAGCTCTCGGCTTTTCAGACGAAACACAATATCAACAAGATGTGTAGATGCATTATTACGTGATAATGCCTCTAGTTATGCCGGAATTTCTCACCTAACAACCGAGCTTTGCTTTTTTTTTTTTTGGGTTGTCATACAATAAAATGGAGGTGGCATTTAGTATGGGACAATACTATATTTTCCCACCATGGAAAAGTTCACTTTTTACCTACAGCTTCCCGTCATGACCTTGTGATATTAAAATAATAAATTATTGGAAACATATTATAATGGAAAATATTTAAAAAGTCCTTGTCTCATATAAAATTTACTGCAACAACAGTACACAAACCACTGTCTCTCATCTAACATTCTCTCTCCTCCTCCATTGTTAATCTCTTCATCTACAGCCTCCATTGTCACCAAGAGTGAACAGCTACTCTAGTATATGTTGAATTCATTACTCTCTATATGAGTTTTTGATTATATGTGTATCATTCTATTTTAATTTTTAAACCTTTTAGTAAAATAAATAACAAAGATAGTAGAAAAAACTCTTGATTCACCATCTCATGTTTCAAGATTAATCTGCATCGCTACAACAAATTGATTCTAGATCAATATAGTTCAAGAAATTGAATTTTTCTATCAAAGTTCATGATAAATCTAAAGACAATTTTAGAGGCAGCATCTTCTAATGTGATTCATATCTTATTAGTTTTTATTAATTTATTAGTTAAATAGTAATTTTATATTTGTTCAATGCAGTTAATAATTTTATTGTGTCAAACAAAAATGTAATTTAACTGATGTTCTATTTTTAAAAATTTAAAATTAATTAATTAAGTATTCCACAGATAATGTAAATCGGGAAAATGTAATTTAACTTGTTCACATTCCGTCAAAATAAAAGGGTATAATCGGAAAATGTGAAAAATTGAAACAGATGTGGGGTCTCTTTTTTTTTTTCTATCTTCTTTTCCAACAAGTTGAAATCAGGTAGCAAGTTGCAATAGATGTGAAATTTGAATCATTGATTATTTTATTAATATATCTATGGTTAAAACATCAACTTTCCCATGGTGGGAAAATCTAGTATTGTCCCATACTAAATGCCACCTAAAATGGAGCAGTGACAAAAAAAAATCAAATAAAAACCCTAAACAACAAATCAAAACAAAACTAAGCAGCTCCATCAGAACAAAAACAAAATGCAGCAATACGCTACCGCTTTGTCCTCATTTCCGAGATAACTTGGTGTCGCTCTCAACTCAACTCGCCGGAAAAAGCTGCCGGACTTGCTCTTCAGTCGCCAGAAACAGTGAGAAACTTCATCTTTTCCTTCTTTTTACTTCGGATTTTCCTTCCCCTTTCCTCATTCGGTGCGGTCCCGTATCATGCGCTTTGATCCGATTTCAGCGCAATTTGCGGCCTCGATAGCCGCCGCTGCATGCAAAAGGCACCGCACCGCACTTCGATTGACAAGCTAGATTATAGAATGAATGAGCTTATGTTGTTGATTATCAATTTTAGTTATTTCTGTGCTTTTTTCAGCTTTTCTCTGAAGATGAATTTGGTATATATTTAACCTAGAAGATAAAAATGGTGAAGTCTAAGAAGAAAAAAAGAGTGAAGACAAGTAATGATGATGATATTAATGTTAATAGTAGTATTTATGATGTACTTAACTGTGATGATATCATGCATGAGATTCTACTTCGTGTGCCACCATCAACAATCTCCAAATTAATTTTTGTGTCAAAAAGATGGCTCCTTGTTGTATGCAGTTCTTCGTTTCGTCGTCGTTACTTGACTCAATGGGGCCAAAATTATCGACATTTAGGGTTTTTTGTATGCAACTTTTTGTATCTTGGAAGGCCTCGTGACGGTTACAGTCGCCCTTCTTGGGAGCCTGCTCTTCCTTTCTTGTCAACTTGTAAAGAGGGTGATGATTTGGTGCGTTCTGGAACCCTAAAAAAACTTGGGTACTTTATTGATTCTTGTAATGGTGTTATACTTTCTGGTGTGCACCCTAAGATTTACTATGTTTATGATACTATGAAGAAGCAACGGTATCAACTTCCGGAACCTCAGCAGTTTTATAAGACTCTCTGTATGGCGTTGATTGTTGAGGAATATCTTGAGGGTGATATTATCTACAAGGTGATCCGTGCGAAATGTGAAACCAAACTTAAGGAACGTAACACTGTGTCGGTTGAGACTTACTCGTCAAAAACTGGGAAATGGAAGCAATCCACTCTGATGTGTGCGGCATCTTTTGCATTGCGCCCAAGGACGGTAGGTATGGTGGTTGGTGGAGTTGTACACTGGCTTGCAATTTGGGGTAAACTGGCTATTTATGATCCGCGTCTTGGAGATAGGAATGTAGCTTTGGTTAAATTACCAACAGGTGGGTTGTCGCGGGATCATGAGGAATCTATTTTGGGGGAATCGTCGGATGGGCTTTTGCAATATGGTCAAAGCAATAATTTGGGTTTGGAGATATGGGTTCTTGAGAAGGAGCCTGGAGTCAACACATCCATTTACAGCAACTGTACTCATTTGAGGTATAATTGGATTCAGAGGTGGAGATTGAATTTTAAAGCAATATGGAAACAGATACCAACCTTTAGCTTGTATTTTAAAGAAACCCAGATATTATCATTTCTTCCTCAGAATTCTACATCTGTGTTTATTAGATTGGGCTGGAACATTTTCCTGTGTGATTTGGAGACCAAGACAGCAGAAGTAGTTAATTATCAGGGTCGAGGAGCTTCCATTTCATGGGAATCTAGCAAAGTGGTTCCTTACTTTCTGCCTGCTTGGCCACAATCTTCATCTGTGTCGTCACTGATTGGAACATGATTTCGGTCACTTTGAAGGCTTGTCTTTTTGATATCTAATGTAATTTATCTTTTCCATTTTGGTTTTAATCAGGCTAAAAAGATGGAAGTGAAACTGTAGCTTTTAGCATCTTTGTTCTGTTTTGAAGTGTAGCAATCTAGCTAACCTTCATTTTGCTTTATAGAATCATTGGTGTGTATTGTATATGCTGATAGGCTGCTGCTTAATCAAGTACTTAAAAAATATTGCTCCTCCTATCATCATTTTGTCTAGTCTTTTACTTGCATAGAAGAATTGCAACTGGAAACAGTCACAAAACATTACATTTCAGAAGATGAATACATGTGATGGAACTCACTTTTAACTCCGTTTTGTTGGTTTTATGTTATTAATGCTAATTTCACTTCATACATTACAAACTAATGTCCCTTCATACTAAGCACGTTCCTTGTGCTGGAGGTGGTAGTTTCTTTCATAGGCTTTCAACACCAATTTAAGATTTTCAGATACATCGTGTATTTTGTTGAGTGCGATTTAATAATCAAAGAGAACAACATATACACCACTCTTTTTTTTCCACCTTTAATAATGTGAAATGATGTTCAGCAAACCAAAAAAAGAATTTTAAATATAATAATGAACTTGTGTTCATTCTCTATTTTTGTGAAATTCCTAGGTACAAAATTTTGTATCCTAAGCAAAACAAGGAGCCTATGTGAAGCTCAAATGAAAAGAAGGCGGAAATTTTATGGACAAGTGCAATTTACTCCTGTCTCAAAAGCTATATTCCGCACTGTAAAATCTGTACTACATCATCCCTTTTTCAAGCTATTGAGAAATAAATATGTTAAATACAATCTTCTTTCTGATGTCAAAATAAATTATTTCACATAATAATAACATGTAACTGAATGTGAGCTGTGTAAGCTGAGCTGATATCTGGAGCTATTTCTGCAATGAAAGATGTCAATCTGGGCGTGGCAACAAGAAACTAAAGCCAGAGTTCTCACGAATTAATGGCGGGGGCTCTATATCAGATATATCTATCTGTTCATTTGACTTTGATATGTCATCAACAGAGAACGGAATGCTGCAAAGTAGGTGCCACCAAATGGTCAATGACAGATAAAAAGTTAAATATACATTTAGTTATTAACAACTAGAAGCATGTGCAACAATGAGGAAAGGATTTATTGAGTGTGAGTTATAAAACAAAGAAAAGCTGAACAATTAGTATTGACATGGCTGAAGGCTTACCTTGAATCATCATCCAACAGGAAAGAATTACTCACTGCATTATTTGAATCTTCAGTCATCAACACTCGCATATTGGATATGACCTATAGACGAAAACATTGATACTGTAAAACTCAACATAGTTTTTTTCTGCATGTCTTCGATATGAAGTTCTCCTACTGCTTTCTCGCATAGATGGCTTTAAAAGTAGTTTGAGTAATGGTTTAGTATGAAAACTTACATCAGGGGACACACTATGTGTGCCGTACTTGTCATCCCAATACATGGTGCTAATTCGATATAGCTGCTGTATACTGAGGACCTGTGAACAAGGAACTAGCAATATAGGTATTTGGGAAAGTGAAAGTTAATAAATAGAAAGTAAGATAGCTTTTACTTACTGGACAAAGGTCATGACTTATTTCATCCAACGTTTTCTTTGGTTTCTGATGTATGACCTAAATTAAATGGACGGAATATCAGTTTATAATATTTTATTCTGACCATTTGAACATGTACCATGCAGATTGCAGATAGATAAATACCAGAAATCCAATAGCTTGCCTAATATGTTTGAGTTCATCCCAAGCTGGACCTGCATACTGATTTTATTTTTTTTCCGAGAGAGGGAGGAGGTTAGTATGTATTTATACATTATTGAAAGAAACGAAAAGTTAATAGCAGTACAGTATGGCACACCTCATCGGTTGCCTTATAACACCAATGCTCCAGTTCAGCCAAACCAGCTTTCACATATTCTCCATTACTAAATGAGCAACACTCCCGTCTTAAGAGAAGACTATAAGAAAAATGAACGCGTGAGACGATAATTCTGATTTTCAGAACAGAAAACAATCCCAAAACATGAAAACTGGAATAAACCAAACCTATTAAAGAGCTGGACATTGATGAACGAAAAAATTTGAGTGAACACCTTACGAACCAAAAATGGGGGGACCTGCCAAAATGAAGCAGAATGGGATTAATCAGAACATGTATAAACTCAAGTTACCAAAGAAAAATGCTAATAAAACAATGAAAGAAGATAAACCTCCATAGGTATAACAAAATTATGTAGACTTCCCTTCTTGCTCTCAAATTTACACAACTCTCCTTGATTTAATGATTAACATAAATCACCTTCATTCATACTTGAAATTAAAAAGGAGTTTAATAGCTACGCACAAAAAGTGTATACATGTTTTACTTAAACGTCCAATCATATCTCACCATGATGTGGCATTCTAATATTATTTCTTAAAATATGTTCATAAAGTCTACATGGTAATATACAATTAGATGCATGTATAAATTATTGTACAATGTTTGTGGTTTGTGCATAGGAAATAAATTACTACTAAATATAAGGAAAACAGAGGTCGTCCATTTTTGGTAAGCTTTGAGAGCAGCCTGTGATTTTATTATAACCAGTATTTTTCACTAGGAGCTAGAAACACTGCTGGAAAATGTAGTTATAAGAAAGCACCAGAGAGAGAGAGAGAGAGGTTCCACTAACGTTATTTGCTTTCAAAGTATTTAAGAAGTTCCCAAGGCTCTTGACTATTCCCTGCCAGTGAGCAATCAAGGCCTTTTGCGCTTCAGTGTTTGCAACTGAACGTGATGACCCCTTAACTAAGCTTGCTCTGGATGTTCTTGGTGCCTATCACATTACATTCAAAAAGTTACATGTTAAATCATTGAATTTGAATGGCAAGCTTTACAAATGTAAGAAAGCATGCACAGTATATCAGTGGGTAGAAGTTTACAAGAGAAGAATGAAGAAATTGTTTTACCTGGATGCATAATCCAAGCAAGGGAGAAATTTCTTTCTTCAAGTTATCTCGAATCATTCCATATATCTTTTCCACATAAGCTGTAAGCTGCTGTTTGAAAAGCAAAGCTGGGTACTTGGCCTCAACCTGTCTCAGTGTATCTACTCCCCCATTCATGCTACCATTGATCATGGAAATATTGACTCCCGCTGGAGCTCCACGGAAACTCTGTAACAAGGGTAAATGAAAGACTATACTTAGAAGGAAATTTTTTCAATGGGAACTAACCCATTTCAAATTAAAAGTTATATTTACTTGTGTCATCCTCCCAAACAGAGTTGCTGAGGAAGAACGGCGGCGTTGAGGAGCCATTCCAGCAGCACCACTCGCCTTAAGTGTGCGCTGGAGCAACAAGAGAAGTGTAGATGCATTGGATAACCAATAAGCCAAGACATCGTTGTTCTCCTGGGTCTGAAGTCAAAAAAACATATTTTAGTGAAAATAAATTTAAGGAAGCAGTGTGAGAAGAAAAAAGAACTATCACATTAAAGTTGAGCATTTTTAAACCTCAATTGCATGGCCTATAGTTTGGATTATACGATCAAACACGCTGGTACGCTCAACTTCAAATGATCTCCAATGCAGAAGGCATTTGTATATGATACAGGCAGCAATTGGTCTATTCCCAGCAAAGCCTAGATGTTGTGCAATACATCTAATGAGCAACTCTTGGTTCTCCTGTTGTTTCTCATTCAGTGACTTCTGTGGTTTATCCTCCACCTCAGCGGATTCCCTGTGGTTCATTGATGGGCTATGCATATCCTGAAAAGTTTATCAATTGAAACAAAAAAAGTTAAGTCCACATATACATATCCAATACAAGTAACCATGATTTAAAATAAATTTTGTTACCAAATGTGGCGGCTTTGCTTCCCCTCCAATATGTCCACTGTCAACTCTCTATCAACAGATATGAGAAAATCTTATAAACCATCTTTAAGATTCATATTATTATCATGTATATAAGATTCATTCCAAGGAGTACCTGAATAATTGATCTGGAGCGTCCTGATAGGAACTTATTAGGTGCCATGGAAACAGCTTGTTGACGTAGAACCTGGTTCTCTGATTCTAAATTACTAATCTTCTCTTCTAGCCTAATCAACGGAAATATGAAATTTTGGTTATGCACCTCACCAAATTAAGAGTAGAGATGAGTGATATGATATTATTTTTAAGTAGAGAATAGGAATTAGATATAAATTCAAACGCCGTGGACATCATTGTCATTGCTATTTAGTGAAGAAGAGAAATAAAG
This sequence comes from Trifolium repens, assembly GCA_030408175.1. NCBI lineage: Eukaryota > Viridiplantae > Streptophyta > Magnoliopsida > Fabales > Fabaceae > Trifolium > Trifolium repens. The sequence goes on along the minus strand of CP125849.1, from coordinate 57,084,773 downwards.
AAAAATAATGTTTGTTCAATATCAGTTAGCCAATAACATTATCATACTTAACACGAGTAAACAAACATCTGGAAAAAGATTTTAGGTACTCAAGAAGTTTGAAGGATTCCAAATCATGAATCAGTTACACTCTAATCCATCATTTTATGTATTGATCGTTATTGGTTAGCACGGGAGAAAAGAAATAGTGGGGTTGTTGTCCATTTTTTTTATTACCTGGTCAATGATTCTTGGAGCTGACGAGCCTTCTTTTCTGTGTCTTCTAATTTTTTATACCGTTCTTCACTTGAAGCTTGGGCTTCATTATATTTCTTTTCAAAATCATCAGCTTTCATTTTCTCTGACTCTAGCGATGTCTGTACAAAGATTAAGCCAAGGCAACATCATATAGACGACATGACCACTATACACCTCATAAGAACTTGAGTATACCACTAAAATCTTATAAAGAGATTGCACTAAGTGAGTTTGTGCTAAACCAATCAAAAGATATATGTTTAAACATTTAGTCATTTTTTAATCCCTTGGTACCTTAATCTGTCTAATGAAACTTTTATCGTGCCTCTTCCTAACAACTTAAGCTTTTAGGATGATTGGTTATTGACATTAGCTGTACTGTTTTAATATTCTGTTAATTGTGAATATCTTGACTAAACTGTCAAGTATTTATTCAAGGAGAATGCACAATAATGTGAATTTACTATTCTGCTCATATCAACTGGTGGGAAACAAAGCATGTTACATGCCTTTTGATTAGGGATCCATTGAAACTGCTTCTCATTCTCATACGAATACTATGAAGTCCTAAGTGTAATACTAAGGTTTCATTTGGTTCTGAAAGCATTTAATACAAGGTACAAAATTTATCTCTGTTTACAAGCTAGGTTGTATCATTGGATATATCATGTCCAAAACCGAAAATAATACTGTCAAACTGACATCTTCACATTGATTTTTTTCCTGACGCTCACCCAAATATTTCTAATTCCATAGTGCTATCAAACTTGTTCCAGCTAACCAATGAAAAGTAGTACAATAGGTATAAGAATCAATGAAGCACTCTAAGAATGATAAAGTTGTATATAATTTAAGTATATACTGTCTACAGAATTTCACAGTTAACAAGCACTATACATGGGAAGTCGAAGCATTCTAAGACTGAACATTCTTACCTTTAATTTCTCAACTTCTGCTGTTAGTGATTCAACTTTCTGTGTGTCTTCAACAATAACCTGGGTCTCTTTAACAACAGGAGGTGCTTCTTCAATAGTTTTCTTTGCAATCTCTCGCTCCTTTACAAGCATGGCATTGGTTTCATCAGCTTTGCTCTGCAGTTCCTGCAGGGAATTCTGCAGTTTTGCTATCTCCTGTGCTTTGGATTCTTCTAGATTAGTCTGCAGTATTACATATAGTTACTTCAGGGCTTACAAAATAAGAGGATACTTGGTCATTTGCATAGGTTGATCTTTTATTCTGCTAATCCCCATTTGTGCAATTTTACAAAACGTGTGATTGTGAACAATATCAGAACAATAACATCCTCCATATTTTATCTAACTACAAAACACATATCCCACCCTTAAACTTTTTTCTAGTTGGAGGCGCCATGTGAGTTCTTCCACTCGTTTTTCAAGCTTATCCTTTGCTTCTTTAAGTGCGCCAGTTTCTCTTGAAGCCTAGAGCACACAGAAACAGATATCAACTGAGAGTAGAGAAAACACAAAATACAATAATTAGGAATAATTAAAAGAGAGGCCAGTGCTACTTAAATATTAAACAATGTGTCATATAGGAGAATGGTAAAATTTGATCATCCATATAGCCGCCAAAAATAAAAAACATAATGTAGTACGAGAAACAACAATGACTTTCACTTCAAGTTCCTGTGAATGGGATATGCTTTATTGTTGTTTATATAGAAAATTTATTATGCATCTACTTCACATGTTTTACATTAAAGCTACGATAAGAGTAAAAAGAAATTAAAGTAAGACCTAAAGAATACAAAGCTTTTGGATCCAATTATTGAAAAGTTAAATCCGATTTCAGATTAGTCATTAGAGGATGGCTTATTTTCTTCTGTTGTTTTTCCTTGAATGACTTCAGTTATGTTGGCTGGTACATTACTTACCATTTTCAGGCTCCTAAGCTCTTTTCTGGCTACACGCCCTCTCCATCGGCATTGCGTCACAATTGAACCTCTCTTCAGCCTCTTATAATATGAGGAAGCCTTGTGGCACCGCCAGCGAGCCTGAAATTTTTAGAGAGAATTTAAATATTGAATATTTATGTCTTTAGTCAATGGTCCTAATTCTACAAGAGAGACAACTATAACCTGAATAATGGTGGCAGCTTTAGTCTGTTTCTTAAACCTAAACTCCTTACGAGCAGCGATTGCCCTCAAAGCTGTTTGAAAAGTAAGAACTGAAGCATGGAGTTTAATGTAGCCTTTCCTTGATTCATGTCTGCGTACGTGCTTCTGAATTTTCACAGCAGCAGCCTCCCTTCTCATGTTCTGATAAAGTTTGCATGCAAGTCTTCCTACAGAACATATTACGCATGTGAAATTGAAAATTATGTAAAACGAAAGGAGACTGATCCAGCTAGATGTTCTACAGTACTGAGAGACACTGTTCTATTTAGGGAAGTCCATACAATATTGTACCTATCCAAATAAATCATTTAGGCTATTTCGTTTTTCATTTTTAAAATACTTCACCTCTCCACAGAGACTGCACGTATATGGTTTTCTTTCGTAATGCAAGATAATGTCTACGAGCCTGATGGGTCCGTACACGCCGCTGGATAGTTTTTGCTGCTATACTTAGTACTTGAGCTCTCCGAGCATCTAATTCAGCCATCTGACCTGCTCTTAGAAATATCTTTGTTTTTCCAATCTGCAAATGGAAAGCCAATCAAATGATTTTAGTCATGAATGTCAGTGAAGCATAAATATATACATATATGCATGTTAAATGATCATAAAATATCCTTATTAGCATAAAAAGTTTAAAGGCAAATAAAAGCTATATTAATGATGTAATATCCATGAATTGTGGTTGTTGTTAACGCTAAGAGAGTTCAAGATAGTTAAACAAGAACATGAGCAAATAATTATTCAAAGTACCTGATATCCTTTAAGCTCCATCTTTTCTAGAATCTTTCGGCAAACAGCCTTCTCATCATTGCTGCCCATAGTTGAAAAAACATAGCAGATTAGTTGGGTGGAAAATGTTTGATAACACACAGCCAAAACTTTCTACATGGCTTAAAAAAAAAGTTTACTAGAAGAGTACTTACTTTGCTTCTGTGGCCTCTGGGGCAAGGAGGGAAAATCGGTTTATAAACTCAAAGAAAGCACGGCGAGTTGGGTACCCAGCACAACTAATCCTGATTGCCTCTAAAACACCCTGTATGGTAAAGCATTAGAGACAACTGAGTAAAAGTTGAAAACATGAAGAAATTATGGACATGCTTTTGTACATGCTCATCCTAAGAATGGAACAAAGGAGGAACATTAGCATATACTCACACCACAGCGAAGTTGTTGCATAATATTGACATTCTCAAAAACTGCAGGCTTGAGGAGGTTATTTGGTTTCACACATCTAACATAATGAGGCTCCGTTGAGTTTAATGTCTCCATTAGTTGCTGTAGTTGCAGCTGCACCATTCAGTATATGAAAACATGGTTTGTTAGCTTCCTGATAGTGAGTACAGTTTAGTTTCGTAAGTAAGAGTACAGTTTAGTTTCGTAAGTAAGAGTAAGGCTTAGTTTTGTTAGCTATGACATGGGTGCATGTTGATCCAAGAGGTTTGTTGTTATTTGTGACAAAGTCCGCATTCTTAAAAATAAATATTAGAAAAGCATGATACCTTAAAACGAGAACCAATAGAAGAAAACTTTGAAGATTTGGAAGTCTCTTCTGGAAGTGGAGGAAAAAGGCCCGCTACAAAAGTACATTTGGAAGAACTCAATAAATCTTGATGTTCAGGAACCACGTAATCCTTGTTTTTATCTAAAAATTGATCAGACTGGTACTGCACCTGCACATTTGAGACAGTAGAGATGGATAGACATAAGATGTCTCATTTTTTCTGAAGCTGATGCTATGATAATCACTAAAAAGTCATACCTCGCCAGCATAATGAGCAATAGTGAAATCTGTTCGAGACAATTTTGGTTTGACAAAGCGCTTGTGATTCTTAAATGTTTGATAAAGCTTGTTCGAAAATGTTTCATGTGTTGACTTTGGAAACATGCTGAAAGACAAGAGGGGGAAAAGTTAGAATGGAGGGGTAAATTTGATATGGTATGTAACAAGGAGCTTAAGATTTCAACCACTACAAAAACTGGATCATATAACCAAAATGAGAAAACTAAACATCGTCTAGACAGCAATGAATCTCCATTCTCTTAATGAAGAAATTAAGGGGAACAATATTTTACCAAGCTTCATCAAGGAGAGCAACAATTCCTCCCGGTTTCTGCAAAAGGACAAAACAATGTATAAGACTAGTAAGGAAAGTAGAGGAGGACAAAGTTAGAGGAAATGATGAAAAAAACGGATTAAATTTGGCACTGTAAAAATTAACAAAGTTACAAGCTAGGGAAAGATCGCTCAATAAACGGTAGTTCCTTAATTGTAAACGTTTGTTTGTCTGAACCCCAGAGATGAAAGATTTGTGTCATATACTCGACGGGGCTCTTGTGGCAGTTCAAAAGAAGCAACTTTAGAACCAATTAGCTAAGGACATTTTTACCCTCACCCCCATCCCTTATCCTGCTTCTCTTCCTTCTGTGCAGTTGTATTATAATTATTTAGTTGATTTTTCAGATTGAACTAATAAGATTTCCATTATTTATAGTCACATAAGATAGATTGTGTGATGGTATTTAAAAAACAATATAGTTAGTTAAAGCATCAGCATTTAAATCATCATTAAGCATAATAGAATTAACATTCTGTTTCATTAAGTTTCGGAACATGTAAATTGACTGCTTTTAAACTCAAATTGAACTATTAAAATTCTCAACCAGTAAGGAAAGTGACAAAACAAGAAAGAAAACCTTTTCAATAAGGTCCAAAACATCTTGGTTGTCAACAAATTCAATGTAGCTCCAATCGATCTGTTCCTTCGTATATTCTTCTTGTTCCATTTTAAACACGTGCTGAAAGTCATCATGAAACACATTAAACAGTGAAATAATGGTCATAACAAACCGTAAATTCTTATCTTGTCCGAGATTTTACCTGATTGAAATGCTGCTGCAACTTCTCATTTGTAAAATTAATGCAGAACTGCTCAAAACTGCAGAGCATGAAAACTGAAAATAAGTTGCAATGGATTGAAAACAAGCTGACACTGCTGCTTTCACATCTTTAGTAATGCAATCTTGTAGTATCATGAGCACGTTTATTCTTCTAAATGACACATTACCTGTTAGATTTAAAGCTTTCAAAACCATAAATATCAAGGACCCCGATCAAAGATTTAGAATTGGCATCTTGTCCAATTGAATTATTAATCTTGTCCACCAACCTGTTGACAACCATATTAGTGCACCAAGTATCAAAATCAGAATCCTAGATCCTCACCATATGTACTTGCGGTGGTACAGACTATAATTATGAAGAACAGAGACTATGGATTGTTTCCATTTTCAGCATCTTACCAGTCAAAAAGCCTAGAATAAATTGTTTTTGCGAATCCATCTCTGCTGACTGCTGCACTTTGGGGATCAAGGCTCCGTTTTATAATTTCCTCAGGGGTGACCATGACTCTCTTACATAATGCATCTTCCAAGGCATCTACATCACACCTGATGACATGCAAAATCCAAGAATGATAATCATCTAAGAGGCAATTGGAACTCATATGGACATTGAGCAATAATACACTTTGATCCATACATGAGGAGCTCGGCAGTTGTTTTTAAGTGGAATTTGGATTTATCATCTTTTGGAACTGATGAATCAACTTCCTTTCCTTTGGCAAAGTCAATATTACCAATATGAAGAATTGCAGCAACAACTCTGAAAATTGCTTCCTGACAAAAGAAACAGCAGAGGAAAGTAAACAGGTAAGAATCTAATAATTCCATATTATCACACGAAAAACTCTGAATTCACACTCATGAAAACAAGACCTGCTCTTTTTGGCTTATTCCAACGATATCCATAGCTCTCCTGGTGGCAAGATACTCACGAGCATCACTTATATCAGCCAGTTCAAAGCATTTTGACTGGTTAAGGTAATGAAAAGTTTTAGGATGTCCTAATTTGTATTTCTCAATTTCCTGTTAGAATAAATCGTAATGAGTCTACATAATTAAAATAATAAAGAAAAAGTAGATTATGCAGAAGGTAACCTCCTGTGGTGCAGCACAAAGAAGATAAAAGCAGTGATAGTTGCGCTCCGGATCATTAACTTGGCAAACACGAGATCTCTCAAGAAGGTATGTACGAATAGCTGCGCCTGAGATTCTTCCACTCTTATCAAATTGGATCTCAACAAACTTACCGAAACGACTGCACCATTAAGACAAGGAGATTTTTTTAAACTAATTTTTTGGGAAAAGAATGAAGGCTAAGTAGGCTTCATGTAGTTGTTTTTGTTCCATTTCTGGAGAGAAAAAATTGATTAATGGCAATGAATTTAATTGCTGTCACATTGAATCTTGGAATTATGATATAGAGTTGGGGAATGCAAAGAGACAAATTGGATACAAATTTAATTTATATATCGAACTATTAGGGAGAATGAAACACAGTGAATCACTTTTGCCCGTATGTAAAAAAGACTCGCAGAAAATTTATATCAGCATATCATAGAGAAATAAACACTAGATTATTTACTGCTGATATGCAAGGAAGACTTGCCTGGAATTGTTATTCCTGACAGTTTTAGCATTACCAAATGCTTCCAAAACTGGATTTGACTGCACTCAAAGCAATTAATACAAAAGTATCGAATGAGTGCAGTTCAGAAAGGGAAAAATGGAAGTTTAGCTGTAGGGGAATAAAAAAAAGAAAAACCATACTTCAAGAACTTGTTGTTCAACCGTTCGTCCTTCAGTTGCTGCCCTACCACCCAAGAAAGCAAGGTATTGCATGAGCATTTTCGTAGTTTCAGTTTTACCAGCTCCACTTTCCCCACTGACCAGAATTGAATTGCTTTTCCCTTCATTGACCATTGCCCTGGTATCAATAAAATTGTTAATTTAAAATTTGGTCCAATGATATAAATAGAATTTAGACTATCAGAAGAAATTTAGAATACCTATATGCAACATCAGCAACTGCAAATACATGAGGGCTTAACTCTCCAAATGGCGCTCCTTTGTATTGTTGCATCATGTGTAAATCGTAAAGATGGGGTAGTTTTTGGAATGGATTTATTGCAATCAGTATGTTTCCAGTATATGTCTATCAAAGCAATTAAGATGATTAGCTGCTTTTACGACTGATAACACAAGATGCAACTTATCATAGTAAAGGGAAGAGAGCCTTACATATATTTCATTTAATTCATATCTAATTTTTAAGTTCTCCAGGACTCCAGGCTCATGCAAATAGGACAATTTAGTCATATCATCCACTCCCCCAGGAGGAGCTTCCGTATCTTTGGGAAATATTTTTGATAACTTTGCAACAACCTAGAAATATCCAAAATAGAAACACAATATATATTCAGAAGTAGCTTTTTCCTTCTATTACATTTTGCACCTTTTCTAATAGGCAATAAAACCACTAAAAAACATGTTCCCAATATAAATTGTTTAGCTATTGAGCATGGTTTTAAATTGCGGTCTGCATCTGTAATGCGATTTGCAGCAAACACATTGACCACAGTTGCAATAACCGCAAAAGCAATTTAAAACCACACGAAGGCAGTGAATAACGTATATACCTTCTTTCCATTGGTAGCTTCAATTTCTGCATCCTGACCGGTGATTTTGGAAACCTGTCCATCAATCCAAGATACATCTGGATCTTCAATCCAGACATGAGAACCCACAATAATATTCACAGGAGTCCCCTGCACATTCAGATAACAAAAATTGTTAGATCTAATTTACATGATTTTGTTCCATGCATGCATGGCATGGAAATGAGGAACAATGTATATGAATTGAATGAAATAGATGCAAGTTGATTGTGTAGGTATAGTGTATGATGTAATGTCACATAGAAATAAGTACCATTATAGTAGAGGTGTGAAAGGGAAAGAAAAATTGGAAATGAGCATAGAGGAGAGTAAGAAGAGTATTGGATTGTGAATGTGAATTGAGAGAAAGAGAAAAGAAGAATGAAGAGAATATCGGAAGTGAAGAATGTGAATGATCGAGTGGTTCTTGGAAGAGACATTCTTCAACACGCCCTGTAACTTCGCTACTCTTCTTCTTCCCTTTGCTTTCGCGCCAACTAGTGGCTACTACGTACTAATCCTCTCTCTCTCTCTAACAGAATTTCGGTTATTCTTTCTAACATTTTATTTTTATTTTATTTTCTCTATAGTTATATACTATTTATTTATTTAATCAATTTAAAATAAAAATTCAACTTGTATGTATAGATGAGTCGGGTTTACATATATCAAAATAGAGAAATGACATTTCTATACATTTTTTCACACATAATATTTATACAAGGGTATTTGTGTAATTTTTCATCTTTTTTTTCTTATGAAAAAAGCAAAAAGTATGTATAAATAGTATTTGTGTAACAAAAGTGCGTCAAAATAACACTCCTCATCAAAGTAAACGAAATTGCGTAGATTGGGTTTGTTCCTCTCGTAAGACATTGACTGCACTAGAGTCGGCTTATATATAAATCATCTTATCAAGATGAATTGAATTTTAAGTTCAATTTATATTTGTAAGTAATTAAAATTCGACTTGATATATCAGATCGTTTGATCTTAATCAAACAATGCAGATATACCTACCTTGTGCATTCACACTACCTTATATCCAAATCATTAATTCCCTCATCTCCTAAATGTCATTTATCCCACTTTTGTTCTCTTAAATCATTTTAGCATGAAACTTAATTTGTCCATTTAAGAGCATACAACAATCATAACCTAAAATCCCACCAATCTCGACACCAATAACTGGAGAGTACCACTCCATCTTTGTAAAAACGAAATAGCCTTAATCGTTGCTGATACATATACATATATCAATTTTGTTGCGAAATTGGCGCACACATTTGTTTTTAGAGTCGTTATTTAAACCGAATGACACATAAACTAAGAGTGTGTTTCGAGGAAGTAGTTAGAAATTTTAAAAGATTTAAAATTCTAAACAATTTAAATTATTCTATTTGATTTATCTCCATTTTTAATGTGTGTTTGGATAGAGTAATGGAAAATTTAATTGTAGATATTTAGCGGTCAATTTGTAATTTTTGAAAAATTTAGGGCCACTTTGCAATATTTAGAAAAATTTAGGGGTCAATTTGATTATTTTTTAAAAATATATAAGAGGATGGAATTTTAAATTCTCAACTTTTATACCTCATTTGAAATTTTTTAAATTAATAACATATGGAGATTAGCCATTATGGGGCATTGATTTTATGCACCAAAATTTCTTCATAGATTCTAAAGCTATAATACCGGAACTAAAGTATCTAAAATTTAAAATTTGCAATAAAATAGTATAAAATAACTCTGTTCCAAAATGTAAGCAAAAATGGATCAAAGAAACTTGATGTTGGAATTAATTTAAACTTAATCATAGACATGCTCAATAACAAAGATTAAATCTATAATCTTACTTTAGTGCGGAAGTCAAAACTATATGAGCATGTATATATAAACTGGATCTACATCATGTTGATTTATCAAGATCGTAGGATTATAGGAATACCTGGATATATGAACATGAACAAGCCGTAAGTCTATCCGATAACAATCCTGAAATGTGAAAGAGACGGATGACGAACATCCGTTGGCTTGTGGTTCTTCCTCAACCGGGACTCCTTATGCCCTAACTCTCTTTAGATGGGGAGAAGAGATAATATATTGCGTGTCCGGTATATTGGGGACCATAGCCTATATATAGTGTGATGACTCATTAAGGTTCCCATTATTCCTAAATGGGTCATCCCGACATCCACTCATATTGAGTCCATATCACTTAATTAATTAATTACCCATATAGAAATCTAATTAGCCTTTTTACTTAATTTGATCACTAATCAATTAAGGCTCAAAATTGATAAATAGTCAATATAATTAATAAAGATATTTGCCCACCTAATATTATTGGAATATAATAAAATATTCCAACAATCTCCCACTTGGGCAATATATCGTAATAATTATATCATTAATCTTTAGGCGCGCATCTGAATGCTATTTATCTTTAGATTTTAACTTTACAATCTGGTCCCTCTCATACATCAATAATGGAACCACCGCGACTGTCGTCACTAACATATAACGTGACGGAACCTTCGATGATCACCACATCAATGTATTCGATGACATAGATCGATATGGATGAGTGGCATGGAAATTGCATGCAATGTGATCTCTTTATCATGCATATTTCCAACTGGTCCAACTGAAGTCTTTAGTGAGATCAAACTGAAGTTTGCAAATTTGATATTTGCACAAATGATACAGAACTGATTACAACAATGATAACTTCAAACTTTATTTCTGCAGAAAACCTTAACCTAATATGTATCTGTATCAATACCAAAGTTAGAACATAACAGAAGAGAGACTCCCACTAATCCAAGACATCCTTAGTGACAACAACCAAATGAAAGACCTCAAGTGTCAAGTCTTCGATTAGTGAATTAGCTAGCATAAAATTTATCTCTATATGTTCTATCCTTCAACAACTTATAAATTAATAAACTTTATAAAAACAGTTATTGAAACATTATCTGACTAATTTATGTCACAATATAACTCGAGTTGTCTTTCAAAAATCTTTTACTTTATGCAACCAAATGACATAAATACTTAATATCACTTCTTGAGTTAGGATGTCCATTGTATGTAAGCATCCAAGGAATCGGAGTCGAACATACTAATGATCTCTAAATTATTAGATCTCCGACATCTGAGCACAAATTATTTTGTTCTCCATAACAATCCTTATGGTTGCTTCATTTCAACAACTCAAATTTTGAATTGCTCAAGTACCTGCCAAATGGTCTTATTATATACGCTATTTCCGGATGCGTATAATTAAGATCATACTTAAGTTTCTCAAAGCTGAAGCATTTACGAAAATACTTTATTTTTTTAAATTTCCAGATTTTCTTTTGGGCAAATATTGAGACTTTTAAATAGTCTCCTTTATGATTAAAACAATTCTTTAGTTTATTGACTTTCATGTCGAATTTACTCTCAACTTTATTTATATAACTCTTTTGAAAAAACCGAATAATACGATGAGAATAATCTCTAAGTATCAAATTTCCTAATACAAAAGAGATGTGTGCAAGATCTTTCATCACCAAACTTTTGTTAGTGATTTCATGATTTTGCACAACGACCATATATCATTGTTGACTTAATGAAGTAAAATCGACACGTTAAACTAAGACATAAACATACTCCCACTGAACCTGTATAACCCACAACTCTCCATAATATACATCTCAAAACCAAATGAGATTATTACCTGATGAGACTTTTGTGGTATCATTAATGAGACAGTTTCCTTAACTCATAAATGGATTTCATCTGTTTGCAAACCATCTACTTTGTGTCTTTTGACTTAAAGTTTTCTGTGGTTGCACCGTATTGTTTTTCTTAATGTCACCACTAAGAAATACTATCTTGGTATCCATCTTATGAAACTCCAAAATCATAATAAATTACAAGTGTCTTGACTATCCTAATAGAGTTTTTAAATCAAATGTAATTTCTCTTTCCAGTCAATACTTTATGACACTTGATGCTTTAGTTTCTTGAAGATATTTAGTTTGATCCTCATGAATTAATTTCTTAACTTAATTGAGAGGAGAACACTAATGTCCTTATGAGGATCCAAATTTACTATATAAATAGTAACTATATGAATTGGTTTAGAACCAATTCTTCCTCACTCAATTTTGTTCTTTTACCATATCTCTCCCCCAAACTCAATATCTTCAAGAGATTTTACGTTTCCTGTCTCAAAATCTTCATTAACTTGGGACCAAAGTTTATATTTCTCGAAATTTTCAACAATTCAAGATTGTCACAAGTCATAACTGAATTGACTATGCTTATATTTAAATTTAAAAGACAAATCGAATCTCTCGTTTTAAGATAACAATAATGAACTTATAACATTAAAAACAAAACCTTAAATTCAAAAAATGATTCACCAAATTGTCTTTTAAATATAAATATTATTAAAAACAACAATCTAACAAATAGTTGAAAAATCATCAATCTTCACCAACTTATTTCCCTCTAGATTGATGTGTCTTTCAACATCATTGGAATTTGTAAGTCTAGATCATATTTTCTTATTATTCTTTATTTGCCCTTATCCTTTGAGGTATTTACCCAATGAGCACTATTTTATTTTCTCTTGCTTCAACATTTTCTTCATTGCACACTTTATGAAATTGTTCTATTAAAGAATTATTTCCAACTTTGACAGTCATAGAATTAATTGTGCAAAGAGAACACTAAACACTATATTTTCGACCAAGTCACCTGATTGTCGAAATCACAACTCTTTAGCAAGATTAAATAGTGACATAATGTGCTCCTGATATTTTCTTTGCTCAACAATCTTAATGAAAAGTCATCTCTCCAACGAGAGCTTGTCTTTATTGCTTTAGAAGCACTTTAATTTGAGCAAAGAAAAACATGACAAAATTATGTCATCTTAAATAACACCTCTAATGTCCCTGGAAATTAAAACTTTATGATCACACGACATTCGTGATTAGGATTATACTCACTTTCTAAACTTGATTCTCACTTTTATTTTACTGAATTGTGAGAGATTTGAGTTCCTCAATCCTTATCACAGGTCTAGATCCAAGAACGTAATGTTCTTCTTATATTCTTGAAAGTTAGAATTTTAAGAATTAAAATTCTAATACAATTTTGTAGATACATAAACTATGTAGTTTACAGAGAACAAAAATATACCAACCAAAATACCTGGTGCATCATCAATGTCAAGCCCTTAAAATTAACATCAATTGCTAGTGGTATTTGGTTACAATGATCAAACACTGACAATTAATATTGATAAACAATAGTCCTGATATTGTCACATGTTTACCATCATAGGTGTGATTGTAATCCACTAAATACTTACATGGATTCACAATAACACGACTTTATTATACATGCCAATAAGTTATTATACAGACATGCAAAACTTTATTTGTAAATTAAAAGACTCAAACAAGATACCAAGCGCACCATCAATCCCCAATCTTTGGATTGTAAGAATTAACTGCAAGCGGTACTCTCAATGCAATGATCAAACATTGGTGATAACATGTCAAATAATAGTCACGTTTGCGCATCCTACTATTCACATGGTAAATAACTTTATAATCACCACACATTTACCATCACAAGTATGCAATCACCCGGTCAAGTTGTACCTTCCTTGGGGCCGACGACAACTCACATGGATAATTTCACACTACATCCTTTTGTAAGTTCAATTGAATCAAATCTATGCAACAGAGGTTACTTTTGCAACATGTTGTTTCAATCAACTCAATCGTCATTACTAGACAATTTAATAAATTGGATATATATGTATGTAATTATTCGGCCAAACTTTGTCAACCTTTTGAAAGACCCAAATAGCTTGCATGAACAATTTTATACATCCCTTTTGTGATTTTAATTGAATTAAATCTAGACAACAGAGGTTACTTTGGTAACTTGTTGTATCAACCAACTCAATTAAAATCACCTGGCAATTTATTAAATCAATTGGGAAAAGTCTTAATTTACAAGGCACTACTCAGAAAATGTAGGCTGTATTCCTTTATGATGTCCCTTTATAATCATAAGATTAAATGACATCCCTTAATGTGAGAAGAAATTCTCACCACTAAACTAAAATTGGCATGAAATATAACCAAAGAGTATGACAAAAGAAATTATTGTAGAAACTTAATAACAATAAATTCAAACACCAAAATCATACTATAAACCAAGTATTTAATTTCAAATAAAAATTAAATCGTTATATATACCAAAGCATATTCATGCCACAATTGATTCACATATCCCTAATGATTCTTTAAATAAATAATAGAGTTCTTTAATTGTATTTTCCGAAATCGAAGGAAACAAAAACTATATATATCTATAATTAAATAAATAACTATAGAATCTATATTTTCCCGAAGTTTAAAGAATCAAAAACTTGAACTTTATACATATCAGATTGAATCAAAATATCTTGAGAATCATTATTAATTGCTATTTAAGTGCAATTGACCTTCTACAAAAATATATATAATAACCAAATATATATATATTTGTACCAAATCTTTATATACCTTAATTTTTCCTTACAAAAAATATACCTTATTTCTCAAAATAAACTTTAAATTCAAAACTAATGTCAATCAATTTAAATTCCAAATCAAATATAAATCTTTAGTTTAGGCAACAAAGTTTATACATAACTCAAACCAAATATCTAACCAAAAAAAAAATTAGCCGAAAATTATGGAAACTTTATTTTCCAAACAGTCCCGAATTGATCTCAATCATTACCAAAAAATTAAGATCATCAAACACTTGAATGAATGGAAATTATTTTTATAAAATTCTTTCTTTATAAATCAACCATATAAAAGAATCAAATCTTTTATATTTCACTAAAACTGAAAGTGACCGAAATCATATCAAAATATAACAAACTTACGTGATTTCAAATCAAGAACCTGTTGGAACAAAGTGGGTCTGACATGAACCTCTGATGTTTTAAGTGGTTTTGATGATAACAAAGTATTAAAATTACAATTGGTATTACTAATGATTATTCTAGTGTGCAGAATTACAAGTTAAAATTCATGCAGAAGCACTATGAATAGTAGCAGAGAAGCCAGTCAAAACAAGCTCTGAAAGAGTATTGCTGTTCATCAGAAGCTTAATTTTTGCGTGCTGAAGATAGCACTTCTGAAGACCAAAAGCTAGGCTCTGATGAAGTTCAGAAGCTGAAGATCTTAAGAAGCTATAACAAGAACATCAGAAGCAAAAGGAATTTACGTCACTCAAGAGCTGACCTATATAGAACCAATGATTGAAGAACAATCCACTTCTAGGCTCTGTCACATCCACAGGAAGGAATATTCGTTGGTACAACGTTAACCTTATCCATAAGTGGAGCGCATTTGAGGATTGTACTATCGTACTATTATTACTCAAAATGGATGAGTGATAAATTGAATAGCTAGGTAGTGGAATTGGAATTCCTTACCAAAGAAGGCAATATACAGCTATCAATTGTACGAGTAAATTCCAGCTGGCACCTCTCTCTCTGCAACGGTCATCATCTTCCTCCAAGTATAAATAGAAGACTCAAATGGAAGAAATGACTACTGTTACCACTACTGTTCCTACGACTGTTCTATTACTACGTTCAAAGACTAAGAAGCATTCTGACATCATATTTTAAATCTGTCATTCTAAGTCTTAGAACAATTTGAGTTGTATTTTGTAAACACCTCTGATAGTATATCAAGTGTTCCTTAACATTCATTCTTATTCTTAAGTTTGTTTGAGAAGTCTCTTGTTAAGTTTAACTTGAGCATTTGAGAAGTCTCTTGTTAAGTTTAACTTGAGCATTTGAGAAGTCTCTTGTTTAGTGAAACTTGAGCACCTGAGAAGTCTCTTGCAAGTGTGCTTGAGCAATTTGTAATCTTTAGTAGATTATAGTGAAAATCTCTTGTTAGTAACAAGGGGACTGGAGTACTCTCGATTTGTGAGGGGAACCAGGATAAATTCTGTGTCTTTCTTTCTCTCTCTCTGCACCCTCTCTTTGATTTGTGTTTTTATCCGCTGCATACTTAGTCGCTATTAGGCAAAAAGTTTTAATTTTTAAAACACAATTCAACCCCCCCCCCCTTCTTGTGTTTTTCCACCTTCAATTGGTATCAGAGCTGGGCTGTTGCCTAACTCTCACCTATCAGTGAAACAGTTAAGATTCAGGGAGGAAAAACATGTCTGCTGAGAAGAATCTCAATGAAGTTCCATTTGACTATGATTCTAATTCTAAAGACAGAAGGTCTTCTGACAAAATTCCCTTTTTCAATGGAACTGAGACTGGTTATCCATTCTGGAAAACCAAGATGTACAGTCACATCATGGCGATTGATTGTGATCTGTGGGACTTGGTAGAAGATGGAGTGAACTTTGAAAATATGGACTTAGAAGGCGTTGTTAGCTCTAAAGACAGAAAGGCTTTTACACCTACTCAAAAGCTGGAATATAAGAAGCACCACAGTGTAAAAGGGATGATGACAAATGCCATCTCTCATGATGAGTACTTGAAAATTGGAGATAAGAGAACGGCTAAGTCTATCTGGGATTCTCTTAAATCCAAGTATGAAGGAAATAAACAAGTTAAGGAGGCTAAGGCCAACTTGTTAGTACATCAGTATGAATTATTTAAAATGAAGGACGGAGAGGACATTGAGACAATGTTCTCTAGGTTTCAAATTCTTGTTTCTGGACTTCAAGTTTTAGATAAGAGCTATACTGAGGCTGATCATGTAAGGAAAGTACTCAGAAGCTTGCCGCCAAAGTGGAGACCAAAAGTGACAGCGTTTCAGGAATCTAAGGATTTAGATACTGTGTCTCTTGAAAGCTTGGTTAGTTCTCTTAAGAGTCATGAGATGGAACTTATGACTGATGAATCGACTAAGAAGCTAAAAGGGATAGCCCTGAGCACCAAGAGTTCCTCTAAGGCTCTGAAGGCGAAGGTTATAGTATCTGATGAAGAAGCTTCTGAAGAAGGTCACGAGATGGACTCTGATGAAGAAGAAGAAATGGTTCTGATGGCTGCAAGAGTATCGCAATGGGCTAAGAGAAGCAAAAAGTATGCTGGTAAGTTTGGAGGTTCTTCCAAGAAGGTTGGTGCTTCTAAGGATAAAAAGGAAGAACAAAACAAATGCTTTAAGTGCAACAAACCAGGACACTTCATTGCTGACTGCCCAGAGAACCTGAGTAAAACATCCAAGAGAACCTCTAACAAAGAAAGATACAAAAGTAAGCTCAAGAAGGGGTTCCTTGCCACTTGGGATGATTTGGATCAGGAATCAGATTCTGATGGGGAAGAAGAAGCAAACCTAGCCTTGATGGCAACCGCTTCTGACCAAGAGAACTCTGAACACGAAGATGACTCAGATTCAGAAGATGAAGATGAGGTACTTGCTAAACTTTCTCGTTCTGAATTAATAGATTCCTTAAAAGATGCCTTAAAACTCTTAACCAAAAAGGCAGGTGAGTGTAAGGTCCTTAAAAAGGCCTATAACAACCTGACCGAAAAGGCAAATGAAATAATTGAACAAAATGAGTCTCTAAAATCAAGAAATGAATTTATGGAAACTCATTATGTTCTCGATGATAAGGTTCCTCCAGAACATGAATTTGCTCTTCAGGAATTCCTTATCAATGGAATGAAAAGAAGTAAAATAGCTTCTTTGATTTATCATGTAAGTAGAAATAGAGGAGAAGGTCTTGGATTCTCACGTTTTAAAGATAATCCATTATCTTCAAAGTCCTCTAATACAGATAAATCAAAACCCAAGGTTGTCTTTGTAAAGAGTCAATCAGAGGTTCTGAATGAGTCAGCTTCTAATAGAACATCAAAGTCAGAGGCTCAAAAGTCAAAGCCTCTGAAGGATAAAACCTCAGAACCTAAGATTGTTAAGCCTCAAGCTAATGTTATATCTAAAGAAGCTCTGACACATTCAAGAACAAAGCTCAAGAGCTATACTAAACCCAAAAACTTTTCAACAAGGGTGGTTAACTCTAGAAGCTCTGATAGGTCCTTCAAACAAAGACCACCTGGATCTGTAAAGACTAACACAAAAGGACCCATAAAGATATGGGTACCAAAATCTCAAATAATATTTGCTTCAGGTTTGCACACTAAGAAGGCCAAAGCAGCAATGCTGGTACCTGGACAGTGGCTGCTCACGACATATGACGGGAGAAAGGCATATGTTCCAAACCCTGACTCTGAAAGAGGGAGGTACTGTGGGGTTTGGAGGAAACCAAAAAGGGAAGATCATTGGTACAGGTATAGTTGGTAACTCTTCTCTTTCAATTAAAAATGTTTGGTTAGTTGATGGCCTCAAACATAATCTGCTTAGCATTAGTCAATTTTGTGACAGCGGATTTATTGTTAAATTTGATAAAGAGGCATGTACAGTAATCAATGATTCTGACAAGTCCATATTGTTTAAAGGATTAAGAAGAGGTAATGTTTATAAGGTGAATCTGTCAGAACTCACTGAGCAGAAGATAGTTTGTCTTCTATCTCTGAATGATGAAAAGTGGGTCTGGCACCAACGCTTAGGTCATGCTAACTGGAGATCAATCTCTAAGCTTAGCAAACTAAAGTTGGTTAGAGGCCTGCCAAATCTTAAATATCATTCAGATGCTCTGTGTGGTCCTTGTCAGATTGGCAAAATTTCAAAAACTTCTTTTAAATCTAAAAACATTGTCTCTACCTCAAGACCCTTAGAACTACTTCACATTGATTTGTTTGGTCCAGTAAGTACTGCCTCAATCAATGGGAAGAAATATGGATTAGTCATTGTTGATGATTACAGTAGATGGACTTGGGTAAAGTTTCTAAGAGTGAAAGATGATGCATATGATGTGTTCAGCATCTTCTGCACTCAAGTGCAAAATGAGAAAGGTCTCAAAATCTTAAAAGTTAGAAGTGATCATGGTGGTGAATTTGAAAATGAACCATTTGCAACTTTTTGTGAAGATCATGGCATTGTCCATGAGTTCTCTGCTCCTAGAACACCTCAACAAAATGGTGTTGTAGAGAGAAAGAACAGGTCTTTACAAGAAATGGCAAGAACCATGATGCATGAGACAAAACTTGCTAAGCACTTCTGGGCAGAAGCTGTAAACACAGCTTGTTACATTCAAAATAGGATCTATATAAGACCTCTATTGAATCTAACAACATATGAACTCTTCAAAGGAAGAAAGCCCAACATCTCTTACTTTCATCAGTTTGGATGTACATGTTACATTCTAAACAACAAGGCCTACAAAAGAAAATTTGATGCCAAAGCCTGTAAGGGAATCTTTATAGGTTACTCTGAACGCTCAAAGGCATACAGAGTGTATAATTCTGAAACTAACACAGTGGAAGAATCTATACATGTTAGATTTGATGATAAAGAGCCTGACAGTAAAATGTCAGAGCAAGATAATAGTTATGCAGGTGTTCCATACCAATACACCAATACAGAACCTGAAAAAGCATCAGAAGCTGTTGAAGCTTCAGAAGCTGTATTGGAAGAAGATGTTGAAGAAGCATCTCAATTAGAAGCATCACAAGAACATGATGACACTTCAGAAGAAGACACTCAACCAAGTGCTGATGTTGATGAAGCTCCAAGAAGGAAGTTCAAATATAGATCATCACATCCAGAAGATCTAATTCTTGGAAACAAAGAAAGTCCAAGAAAGACAAGATCAGACTATCAACAGCTTGATTCACTTCTGGGACTAATCTCAATGATAGAACCAAAGAATGTTGATGAAGCACTTACTGACGATGGATGGATTGTAGCTATGCAAGATGAGCTCAATCAGTTTCAAAGAAATGATGTATGGGACTTAGTGCCAAGACCAGCACATAAGAACATCATTGGAACTAAGTGGGTATTTAGAAACAAGATGAATGAACAAGGTGAAGTGGTAAGAAATAAAGCTAGACTGGTAGCACAAGGCTACAGTCAGCAAGAAGGTATAGACTTCACTGAAACATTTGCTCCAGTAGCAAGACTGGAAGCAATCAGGTTACTTCTTTCATATGCTGTTAACAATGGAATCACATTGTACCAAATGGATGTTAAGAGCGCCTTTCTTAATGGTGTTATTTCTGAAGAAGTATATGTCAAACAACCCCCAGGTTTTGAGGATTTGAAAAATCCTAATTATGTTTATAAACTTAAGAAATCACTCTATGGTCTCAAACAAGCTCCAAGAGCTTGGTATGAAAGACTGAGTAATTTCCTTTTAGAAAATGGTTTTCAAAAAGGTCAAATTGACAATACATTATTCAGAAAGACATCTAAGAAAGATATCTTAATCATTCAAATTTATGTAGATGATATAATTTTTGGTTCAACTAATGCTTCTCTTTGCAAGAATTTCTCTAAGCTTATGCAGGATGAATTTGAAATGAGTATGATGGGTGAATTGAAGTTCTTCCTTGGAATCCAAATTAATCAAGGAAAAGATGGCACTTACATTCATCAAAGCAAGTATACAAAAGAGCTTCTGAAGAAGTTCAACCTTGATGACTGCAAGATAATGTCTACACCCATGCATCCTACCAGCAGCTTAAGCAAAGAAGAGATAGGAAGCAAAGTAGATCAGAAGCTGTATCGAGGTATGATTGGTTCTTTACTCTACCTTACAGCATCTAGACCTGATATTCTATATAGTGTATGCTTGTGTGCAAGATTCCAGTCAGATCCTAGAGAACCTCACTTAACTGCTGTTAAGAGGATCTTTAGATATCTGAAAGGAACTACTAATCTAGGACTTCTTTATAAAAAATCCCTAGATAGTAAGCTAGTTGGATTCTGTGATGCTGACTATGCTGGTGATAAGATTGAGAGGAAATCCACTAGTGGAAATTGCCAATTCATTGGTGAGAATCTCATATCTTGGGCCAGCAAGAGACAAACAACTATTGCTTTGTCTACAGCAGAAGCAGAATACATCTCAGCTGCTAAATGCTGCACACAGCTTCTCTGGATGAAATATCAGTTGGAAGATTATAACATAGCTGAAAGCAGTATTCCACTATATTGTGACAATACTGCTGCTATTCATTTGTCTAAGAACCCTATTCTACACTCAAGAGCTAAACATATTGAAATAAAACATCATTTTATAAGGGATCATGTTCAGAAAGGTACAATAGATATTCAATTCATTGATACTGAACATCAATGGGCTGATATATTTACTAAACCTTTAGCTATTGAAAGATTTGATTTTATCAAAAAGAATTTGAACATGCACTATATCTCTGAAGAAAATTAGCTCTGAGAAGTAGAATAGAATTAGCATCTGAAGCTCTATCAGAACCTCTTATAATTTAGAGTATCCCTTGGGAAGCTCTGAATAATTTAGGCTCTGAAGAGTAACAGGTTCTGATGAGGTGTCAGATACAAATGAGTGAGGCTCTGAACCTTTTAGAAATGAAACGTTCAGTACGTGTAAGTGTACAACAGTTGTCTATACACGCGTCAGCTATGATTAAACTTTTTCAACACGTGTCTAGATCCTGACGGGCAGAGAACAGTTAATGATGATTATGGCAGTTAAGTATATTATTTAATTTTTAAAACTGCTCGCGCTCCCTCCCAATGTTTACTTTCTCTGTGTATGTGTGCTAGTTACTATTTATAAGTCACTTCACTCACTTTGCACAACTTTTTACACAAAATCACTACCTACACAAACCTAGACCTTACAGAAATTCCCAATCTTCATCTTCTTAATTCTCTGCAACTATGGCTGCTCGTTCATCAAACGAAATCGTTCAAGAACCCTTTAACCCTACATTACCACCCATCATCGATCTTAATTCAAAAGATAATCTAGTCTACGAACATCATCAAACTGACGCTGGACCAGATGCTTATGATTTCTTCA
The DNA here is from genome assembly GCA_030408175.1 of Trifolium repens. NCBI lineage: Eukaryota > Viridiplantae > Streptophyta > Magnoliopsida > Fabales > Fabaceae > Trifolium > Trifolium repens. The sequence continues at coordinate 57,062,891 of CP125849.1, read as the reverse complement.
CTGAGAAGTTCGTGGATTTTGAAAGTTTGAAAGCGAATGGGATTGACATTCAATACTTGTTCTACAACCAACAATGGCAAAATTATTTTGAGATGCTTAATGGCTTCGTATACTACGACATAGTGAAGTATTTCTGGCAGAAGGCTAAAGTGTACGATAGAGCAAGTGCTGATAAAGAATACAAGGATATGGTTGAGAAGAACCAGGAATTACGAGGGAAAACAAGAAAGGAACTTGGTCTTAAACCTTATAGAGAAAGGAAAATTAGGTCAAATATTTTGGGAATCAATGTTGTGATAACTCAGGCACACATTGCTAAGATTCTGGGTTTAGACAACAAAGGAGAAGATATAGAAGTGTATGATAAGAAAAGCAAGCATTTGGATTCAATTCATCAGGACCTCTTTAAATCTGGATGCACACAAAAGGATTTTGGAAAAGTAATGCACATGAAGAATACATTTGAATTTGCTTTCAGAATGTGCTTATCTACTATCTTCACCAGAAAAGGTGGATTGGATACCATCTCCATTCCACACAAACATCTCATCTGGTTCTTATACAAGAGGGTAAAAGTTAATTTGGCTAAGATTCTTTTTGATCACATGTGTCTTACCATCAATGAGGGTAGAACTAAAATACCATCGGTCATTCATCACCCAAGGTTAATTTCAGAACTGATAAGGCAAACCAAACTCACAGACATTGTGAGTGCCAAAGAAAAACTTAGAGTTTTCCAAACTGCTAAGTATGATGCATCAGTTCTGGTCAACATGAAGAGAAAAACCAAGGAAGAAATCATTCAAGTGAAAACACCTCTACAGCAAGTGTACGAAAAGTACTTCTGGTGTGATGGGTTTCCCACCATATCAGAACATGATAATGAGGAGGTCATCAAGAACTTTCTTGAATCAGTAAGAAGAGATACTGGGGTTAGTGTGCCCAAGAAAATGGTTGTAAGTGTTCCTAATTGGGATATCTTCAAGGGTCCAAGAGATATTACAAGGAATAGAAGAAAGCCAAGAACTACTGAGCAAGAAATGATTGATGAAGGCTCTGATGATCAAGGACATGCTAGTGCTGATGAGACTGAAGAAGGTGCTGAAAGTATGATGACTGAAGCTGTTCAGAAGGAAAAACGGACAAAGAAAAGGCATGATAGGCATTCAGCTTCTGAGGAAGATCAGAACCCTGCTAAACCTGCAAAGAGATTAAAGACCAGAGCTTCTAAACCAAAAGGTAAGATCTCTGAATCTAATACTTCTAGCATTCCTGTAGCTCAGGTTATTGGTTCTGAACCTCAACCCTCTATTGCTAAACCATCTATTTCTCAACCTCCATTATCTACCAATCAACCTCAACCCATAGACTTCACCGTACCTATTAGTGTAGTCTTACCTGATCATAAAGCTATATCATCATCATCTTCATCAGATACCAGCACTGCCTCGGATGAGTTAATTGCTACACTCATCAGAGAATCCAACCCAAAACAAAAGAAAACTCTTACACCAAAGAGAACCTCTTTCAAGAAAACCACAAAGAAAACCACCATAAAGCCCATTCATCTTTCTTCTGATGAAGAACCTACTATTAATGTAGACACCACCATTCTCAATCAATCCACAAATCAAGGTTCTGTCATAGAACATCTTGAACAACACATGTGTGGTGTTGCATTTACCAACTCAAATCCAAATTCACCACATCAATTTCCATCCATGAATCTCACAAATGATTCACCCGTCCATAAAACACAAAACACACAGGTCATTCACACACCCCCTCCCTCACTTGATCACATCTCACGAGTAAATCCACCTACATTCACCCCTGTTCAGAATGAGCCAATTGCTCATTCTGAAGAACAACAAAAATCACCTCACTCATCACCAATCAATGTCATGACTGAACAACAACATCAATCACCACAACCTGTCCCTGACCCACTCAACAGACCTCTAGTTTTAGAAGAGGTTCTTGAGCTTTACCAACACCTAACTAAAGCTGAACATCAAATATTCAAGGATTCCATCAATCTTGATGATGATATCATACCTCCAAATCTCAACAAAATCAAAATTATTGAACTCAAAAGAAAGGAACCTGAACCAACCATTCCCTTTGACCCATCCTTACCCTTTTTCAATTCTGACTCTGAACCAAACCTTGAGCTGCTAAATAATGCTATAGGTATTAGACTTAAGAGGTTCAAACAAAGAGAGGAAGAAGCTCTTATCTTCCCCTCTGATCTGGATGCTGATGTCAGGGAATTAGAATACTTATTTGGTAAATCTTTAAGGATTCTCAGTACTCATCTGAAGGATAAGATTAAGGGTAGAGGAGCAAACACTGTACAGGAACTATTTGAGATTGCTGAGAGGACATGTGCTCCAAGGCTCACATTCTTCAACCATGAAGAAGAATGTCAGAGGTTAACCTTTTTAACTGCTGTTGATGAAAGTATGAGAAGATCTTTGGATGAAGAGCAGGCTAGGATAGCTGCTGAAATGGAACGTCAGAGGCTTGCTGAACAAGAAGCCTTAAACTTATTGGTTGATAGAGCTGTTCACATTGCTGTCATTGAGACTAATAAGATTTTTGAGAATCAAGGAGCTGCAGAAGATACTGTTATGAATGATCAGAACCTTAGTAAACCAGATTCTGATAAAGGAAAAGCTCCCATTGTTGCTTCATCTCCTCCAAGATCTCCACCAGTACTTGTCCAAGGCTCTTCTTCATCTGCTATACCCTCTGTTATGCAAGAAGCTCTGGATGTAATCAAGCATGACATAAGAGAGGAACTAAGAAATGAAATGGATGAATTCAGGGCCGATATAAGAGAAGACATGAACAGATCTGGTGAAGCTACTAACAAGAAGATAGATGCAATGATGGAACTTCTTCTGAAGCTTACTCAACAGCAACCCAAACCTTAACCCTCATGTCTGAGCACTTATTTGTAATCATGTTTATGTAATTTTTGGATAATTTTTTTTCTTTAATTCATATCTATATTATCCATATTTGTATGTTTGTTGTTTGCCTCTATGTTTGTTTTATATTTGTTTTTCAAAATTTAACTTTTCTATATACCATGATATTGTCTGGTACTCTTGAGAATTCTGACTCTAATGAAAGATGCTGAAGAGCATCTTAGTTTTAAACTAATAAGCCTAGGATTTTCAAAACCTAAGAGTCCCTCTCATCAGTACTCCTGTTTACTCATGAAATAGCTTCTTAGTATTAAAGCCTGTTTAACAACGGGGCACCAATACCGAATGAGGCGTGTCTGGTAACTGGTTTTCTGACAATAAAAATGAGGTATATATATATAAGAAACTTGCTCAAAACAAAGGGAATTAATAGCATAAACTTCTTTATTAATATTATTGAAGAATCTCTATTACATAGAATGATAAGCCTCTACTTAGAGCTAGGCTTAACTTCAGAAGACTCTGCATCTAGCTTCTTATGTTTCTCCTTAATGTAAGCAAGCAAGTTGGCAGTGGCTTTTTGCACTAATTCTTCAGTGTTCTTCTGAACAGCAGCCTCGTACTCTTCGTATGGAGTATCATCATTGTATGTCCATAAAAATTCTTCCAGATCAGAGCCCATTTCCTCTTCCTCTGACTCTGTCAAAATCAGTTCTTGCTTGTTCCTTTCGTAGCGTAGCTTGTTTTCTTCGCAGCGCCAGGGCTCTGCTCCCTTCTTGCTCTCTTCTTTTGAGCCTGAAGCATCCTTGGTAACCTGCCTTTCCATTGTATGTTTTTCTTTTGATGTTACTTGATTACTCTGGATGAGTAAAATGAGAGGAATCATCCCTTTTTATTGTGTCATCAAGCTCTCTTGTCAGGACGGTTTTCAACACAATTCATTAAATGAATTTAGTTGTCATCACTTTTTGACTTGACTGCCTTGTTATGACGCATTTGACTGCTTGGTTTTCTGTGTCTTTTTGACTGATGCCAAAAGGGGGAGTAAGAGTAGCGTTAAAATTAATGTTGATTCATTCATATACTGCTCAATCTGAAACTGTAATGTTAAAAGCATTATGAATCAATATTTATCTCTTATGATTCTTTCTCATTCTGAACGATTATTGAAAGGGGAGAAAATTTAAGAACCTAAAATAAAATTCATAGACAATGTCAGAAGAGCTTGCAAACCGCTTCTGAGCATTATCAAACTCTAAGAAGCAAAGCTTGCAAAACTATGCTTCTGAAAGTTAAATATGAAAATTTATTTTAAGTTAATAAATCAACTCTTAAACTGTTTTAATTAATTATGGATAAAACTTAGGGGGAGCTTACAAACCTACCCTTATGGATTATCAGACTCAGGGGGAGATTGCAAACCTTTGAAACCTGAAGTCATCATAATTAAATTAAATCAACAACAATTGAATTTTAATGCTTTGGTTTGTCATCATCAAAAAGGGGGAGATTGTTGGAACAAAGTGGGTCTGACATGAACCTCTGATGTTTTAAGTGGTTTTGATGATAACAAAGTATTAAAATTACAATTGGTATTACTAATGATTATTCTAGTGTGCAGAATTACAAGTTAAAATTCATGCAGAAGCACTATGAATAGTAGCAGAGAAGCCAGTCAAAACAAGCTCTGAAAGAGTATTGCTGTTCATCAGAAGCTTAATTTTTGCGTGCTGAAGATAGCACTTCTGAAGACCAAAAGCTAGGCTCTGATGAAGTTCAGAAGCTGAAGATCTTAAGAAGCTATAACAAGAACATCAGAAGCAAAAGGAATTTACGTCACTCAAGAGCTGACCTATATAGAACCAATGATTGAAGAACAATCCACTTCTAGGCTCTGTCACATCCACAGGAAGGAATATTCGTTGGTACAACGTTAACCTTATCCATAAGTGGAGCGCATTTGAGGATTGTACTATCGTACTATTATTACTCAAAATGGATGAGTGATAAATTGAATAGCTAGGTAGTGGAATTGGAATTCCTTACCAAAGAAGGCAATATACAGCTATCAATTGTACGAGTAAATTCCAGCTGGCACCTCTCTCTCTGCAACGGTCATCATCTTCCTCCAAGTATAAATAGAAGACTCAAATGGAAGAAATGACTACTGTTACCACTACTGTTCCTACGACTGTTCTATTACTACGTTCAAAGACTAAGAAGCATTCTGACATCATATTTTAAATCTGTCATTCTAAGTCTTAGAACAATTTGAGTTGTATTTTGTAAACACCTCTGATAGTATATCAAGTGTTCCTTAACATTCATTCTTATTCTTAAGTTTGTTTGAGAAGTCTCTTGTTAAGTTTAACTTGAGCATTTGAGAAGTCTCTTGTTAAGTTTAACTTGAGCATTTGAGAAGTCTCTTGTTTAGTGAAACTTGAGCACCTGAGAAGTCTCTTGCAAGTGTGCTTGAGCAATTTGTAATCTTTAGTAGATTATAGTGAAAATCTCTTGTTAGTAACAAGGGGACTGGAGTACTCTCGATTTGTGAGGGGAACCAGGATAAATTTTGTGTCTTTCTTTCTCTCTCTCTGCACCCTCTCTTTGATTTGTGTTTTTATCCGCTGCATACTTAGTCGCTATTAGGCAAAAAGTTTTAATTTTTAAAACACAATTCAACCCCCCCCTTCTTGTGTTTTTCCACCTTCAGAACCAAATATCATCAAGAGATGATCCCAAAATACTACCACTCAATATCAAAATATGCTCCCAAAGTAAAACAAAATTTGCATCTGGAAATCAAACGCACAATCATATTCTTTAATCCTTATGAATGGTCACACAAAATTTGACCAAAAGAAATAACATAACTCCCAATCCAAAATTAAAATACGTCTATAATTAGTACTAATTAGTTTATAAAACAAACTTTAGGAAGTTTAACCAATTCATTGAAATCAATCGAACCTTATGTTACTTCCTGATACTCTATTTAAAAAAAAAGCTATATACAAATCCTGTATGTTCAAAGGAAATAAATATGTGCATCTCAAGAATCCATATATTTTAACAGGCAACGAAACAAATTTTGTCCGCGACCACAAATACTTTATGAACCAAATTAAAAATCCAAAACTTTATTCAACAATATTTTCAATTGATCACCGAATCATGCACACAAAATATAATGTGATAAACTATCGGTATCTCCTAATTTCAATAAACCAAACATGAAGATCAGCTCTGATACCACTTGTTGGAATTAATTTAAACTTAATCATAGACATGCTCAATAACAAAGATTAAATCTATAATCTTACTTTAGTGCGGAAGTCAAAACTATATGAGCATGTATATATAAACTGGATCTACATCATGTTGATTTATCAAGATCGTAGGATTATAGGAATACCTGGATATATGAACATGAACAAGCCGTAAGTCTATCCGATAACAATCCTGAAATGTGAAAGAGACGGATGACGAACATCCGTTGGCTTGTGGTTCTTCCTCAACCGGGACTCCTTATGCCCTAACTCTCTTTAGATGGGGAGAAGAGATAATATATTGCGTGTCCGGTATATTGGGGACCATAGCCTATATATAGTGTGATGACTCATTAAGGTTCCCATTATTCCTAAATGGGTCATCCCGACATCCACTCATATTGAGTCCATATCACTTAATTAATTAATTAATTACCCATATAGAAATTTAATTAGTCTTTTTACTTAATTTGATCACTAATCAATTAAGGCTCCAAATTGATAAATAGTCAATATAATTAATAAAGATATTTGCCCACCTAATATTATTGGAATATAATAAAATATTCCAACACTTGATGCAATTGGTTAAAGATTTGGACCAAAGACATTCATTTTTGTTGATTAACTTTTGTTTACATTTTAGAATGGATGGAATATAATATTAGAGTACTATACAAGTTCAAAGAAAACATTACTGCATTTACCTTTTTAGACACATGTTAACCTATTCCATTTTTATTTTATTAGTATAGGAAACTTTGAATGGAGACTGGCAATGGTTTCCCTACTTATGATTTATAATATGAGTAGTCATATTTTTTATTTGGTCAAGATAAGAGTAGTCATGTTGCTTATTATATTTATTAATTAATCATGTTGATTTGTAAAAAGAGAAAGAAGGCTTATTTTATTTTATTGTTTAGTACAAGATTCGTTGCTTAACTCTCACGACAAATTAAGTTTCAAATTTCGTTTGTAGCATGAAATTGAAAGACTTATAATGTAAAGGTTTTTATTTAAAAAAGAAAATAATTAAATTTATCAATTAAGTTTTTTTTTTGGTACAAATCAATTAAGTATTTTAAATAACTTAGTATCATAGTTTTAAAAATTTCAATGATGTAATAACATCAAAACACCGTATGAATTTGAGAATTGATATTGTATTCAAAGAAAGTAGTAGAAATTATATAAATATTGGTGTTAGAAAAAGAAAAAAAAACCAAAATAACAACCAAGTCAAAACTCACATGAGAAAAAGCAACATTTGAATATGATTGATTGAGGTGACAAGACAATACTACATTTTCTGTTTAATAATATACACATGGTAGAATTTCAATACTCATATTTCTGCCGAAAAAGGTTAGACCCCTACTGCTACAATCACAACATTTATTGGTTCGGGTAATCCATTCAACCCAATGATTTAATCTATTTCATTTAGTATTTTATTTAAATTTGGTTAAGTATGAGTTTAACTTGTTCAAATCAACTCGTTTAAATTTGAAGTGGCTTGATTAATGTAATAAGTTTATAATTTTAAAATTGTAAATTTGGGAATTCAACTCGTTCATTAAATTTGTTAACTTTTTTTTATACTAATATTTGATTCATTTGATTGGCTGATCTGTTTTGGGGGTCAGTTTTGACATCAAGTGATTTCAGCCACCTTCCAATCATAATTGCGGGAGATTGAACATTCTCTATATCAAATCCAACATCAATCATTACTAGAACAACTAACAATTAGTGTTAACTTTTTTTTAATAATATATTTTACTATTTTTATGCGTTAATCTTGAAGTGCTTCAAATAAATTCAATTGATAAACATGTAAATAATAAAATTTAGTCTAAACATTGAATTTCTTTAAAAAAATAAATATGACTTACAAGCCATTGGTCCAATTCAAACCAATCCGTTTACTATCATATCGAGTTGGCTCAGATTCCACATACAATATGTGGATATTATACTTAACCCAATTAATTTTTATTGGGTAATGAGTTCTTTTTAGAGGTGTCAATATTTAATGTTGAAATGCCTCAAATAGAATTAACTTTTTTTACCAAAAAAAATCTTTTAATTCTGTCTTTTTTAGAATAATTTTTTACCATATTTTACTTACCTTTGTAATCGAATGAACTCTCAATAATTGAGATTCCTTTTCTCAAAAACCGAAGTTAATAAAATAAAAATTAATTTTGTGAGGAAAAACTTATGAGAAAAAAAGAAAGAAAAATAATTCCAACATATGTGTCCAGTGCCTTGAGAGTATTAGCGCAGCAATGTTTACACACACACATGCAAGATTGTTTCACTTCAATCTTGATGTGAAGAACAGAAAATGATGAGAAAAGTGAATGAAAATTGAGAGAGAAAAGAGAGATGATTGTTGTAATCTATTGTTCATTAAGATATGAAAATTGGAATGATTACAACTAGTTATATACACTTACTTGCAGAACAAGTAACTAACTACACAACCAACTAGTTTGTTAACTAACTAACTAACCAACTTGGTTAATCAACCATTTAGCTAACTAACACACTAGACTATGGATTAACAACACAACACCCTCCCTTAATCCATAATTTCCACAACACCTAAGCATCCTCTTAAAGCTTCAAACCTGTCTAGCTTGATTGCCTTTGTGAGTCCATCTGCTAACTGATCATGAGTGGGACAGTGCACTACCTCAATCTTTCCATTCATGACCTGTTCTCTAATGAAATGAAACCTAATTTCAATGTGTTTGGACCTGCCGTGTGACACAGGGTTTCTGGCCAAATTAATTGCAGCTTTGTTATCAATTAACAAATGCAAAGGTTTCTTCAATTTGCACTTTAGTTCCTTCATCAGAGATTCTAACCATATCAGTTGACAAGCTGCATAAGTGCTGGCTATATATTCTGCCTCACATGAAGATAAAGCAGTCACTGGTTGCTTCTTGGATGACCAGCAGATTGATGCACCATTGAGCATACACACATAGCCTGATGTGCTTCTTCTATCCACCCTGTCACCACACCAATCTGAATCACTGTAACCAATAAGCTCCACTTGGGAAACAGTAAACCATAGTTGATAGTACCCTTCACATATCTTAAAACTCTTTTAGCAGCTATCAAGTGAGATCTTCTGGGCATATTCATGAACCTGCTAATAACACCTACTGCATAGCATATATCTGGCCTGCTATTGCATAGGTATCTCAGTGATCCTACCATCTGTTTGAACATAGTTGAGTCAACTATCTCCTCTTCACTGCACTCTTCAAGCTTTGAATTTGTTTCACAAGGATTTGAAACTGGATTGCAGTTATCCATCTCAAATCTTTCAAGTAATTCTGATGCATATTTGTGCTGATGCATCATCATTCCTTTACTGGTTTTCACAAACTCCATTCCTAGGAAGTAAGACAAACTCCCTAAATCTGTCATCTCAAATTCTTTATTCATTGTGAGCTTGAATTTCTCTATTTCATTTGAATCACTGCCAGTTACTAACAAATCATCAACATATAAACAAATGATTAGAGAACTTGAATCTTCTAAGCACTTCACATATACTCCATATTCCACTGTGCACTTTTTGAATCCAATTTGACTCAGAAATTGATCAATCCTCTTGTTCCAGGCTCTAGGTGTCTGTTTTAAGCCATATAGAGCTTTGTGAAGCTTGTACACCCTATCTTCTTTACCTGCTATTTCAAATCCTGGAGGTTGCTTGACATACACGTTTTCTTCCAAATGACCATTTAGAAAAGCAGACTTCACATCTAAATGATATAGACCCCAACCTCTAAGATTAGCAAGTGTCACTACTAACCTTATAGTCTCATGTCTGGCTACAGGTGCAAAGACCTCATTGTAGTCAATTCCTTCTTTCTGAAGAAACCCCCTAGCTACTAATCTGGCTTTGTGCTTTGAAATACTTCCATCAGGGTTCAACTTTGTCTTATACACCCACTTCAAATCAATTGTCTTCTTACCATTGGGTAGTTTCACTAGCTCCCATGTCTGGTTCTTCTCAATTGATTTTAGCTCATCTATCATAGCTGCTTTCCATACACTTGACTGTAAAGCATCTTTGACATTCACTGGCTCTGCATCAGCTAGCAATGCAAAGTGAAGTAGCTCTCCTTCATTGTTAACTGCACTGTCAGTTAGCAATTCACAATCAGCAAGTCTACTAGGCATTTGTCTATTTCTCTGAGGCAATTGTCTAATAACTGGTGGTGTTGCTACTCCTTCATTTTCTTCATCACTATCCGGCACTACTTCATTCCCACCATTCTCATCCATATCACCATCATTATCAGGCCAATCCATGATTTCAACATCAGTAAGAATGTGACTATGATCAATGCTAGACTCCTTAGCATTTTCCCAATCCCAGAATTCACTCTCAACCACTTTCACATCTCTGCTCATTGTAACTTTGTTGTTTCTGGGGTTGTATAACTTGTATGCACCAGTAGAGTGATAACCTATGAAAATCATGGTTTCACTTCTATCATCAAGTTTACCTCTCTTAGCATCAGGGATATGCTTGTAGCAGATTGAGCCAAATACCTTCAAATGCTTCACATTGGGCTTTCTTCCACTTCAAGCTTCTTCCGGTACTTTCAATTTCAACCTCTTAGTTGGACATTTGTTCAAGATGTACACTGCTGTGTTGACTGCTTCACCCCAGAACTTATGAGGCATCTTCTTCTGTTTGATCATGCTTCTAGCCATATCAAGTATAGTCCTGTTTCTCCTCTCTACCAACCCATTATGTTGAGGAGTATAGGGTGCAGTGACTTCATGCTTGATTCCATGATTCACACAAAATGATTCAAAATCTTTAGAAGTATATTCTCCTCCACCATCTGTTCTAAGTATCTTAATTGATTTTTCACTTTCTTTTTCAACTAAGAGCTTGAACCTTTTAAACACTTCTAAAGCTTCACTTTTCAACTTAATTGTGTATAGCCAGATCATTCTTGTATATTCATCAACAAATGTGATGAAATACTTGTTGCCAGATAGTGTTCCTACTTCAAATGGTCCACATATATCTGAATATATCACTCCTAGAGCATCACTAGCTCTCATAGGTAATTCAGATACAAATGGTAATCTACTTTGCTTGCCCTTCAAGCAAACTTCACAAGTCTTTGCAGATGCTTCTATTACAGGCAGGCCAGTTACTAAATTTTTAGAATTCAATTGACTTAAACTTCTAAAATTTAGATGCCCGTACCTCATGTGCCATAGCCAATCTGTATCTTCATTGGTGGTAGATGACATACACATGACTTTATCAACAGGAATATTGCACTTATACACTCTATTCTTTGATAGTGCAGAGACTAGTATCAATTTCTTATCTGGATCAAACAGCTTCAGTGATTCTTTGTTGATGTTGATAGAAAACCCTTTCTCCATTAATTGACCAATGCTCATCAGGTTACATTTCATACCAGGCACATACAATACATTCTCAATAACTGCTTTCTTGCCATCATCTCTCTTGATAACAATATTGCCAATACCTTCTGCCTCAAGGTTACTGCAATCAGCAAGCTTCACACTAGTCTTCTTGTTTGAATCAAATTCAGTAAGCCACCCTTTGTTACCTGTCATATGATTGGAGAACCCTGAATCCAAGTACCATTCTTGATACAGTGGATTGCTTTCACATGTTGTAGCCATCATTAACAACACATTCTCTTTCACTTGTTCACTGCTCTGTGCTATATTGGCTTCTTCATCACTTTTGACCTGTTTATTGCTCTTACCAGATCTACATTCATCTGCAAAGTGCCCTAATTTTTCACAATTATAGCACTTGATCTTGCTCTTATCAAATTTCTTCTTTTGATTGTTCACAGGACCTCCTCCTTTACTAGATTCAGTCTTGTCATCAATCTTTCCTTTTGATTTGAGCCATTTCTCTTTTCCCTTCTTCCACTTGTTCTTGTCTTTACCACCATTCTTGGATTGCACATATAAGGCTTGTTGCATTGTTCTTTCTGAACCTCTATCAAGAACCAAAAGCTCATGAGCTTCTAATGAGCTTTGCAGATCCTCTACTTTCATGTCACTAGTATCATGAGATTCTTGTATAGCTACAACAATAAAGTCAAATTTGGGAGTTAAGGTTCTCAATACCTTTTCTACAATCTGTTGATCAGTGAATGTTTCACCACAAGTCCTCATTTGATTCACAACCGTCATCAACTTTGAGAAATAATCTGCAATTTTCTGATCTTCTTCCATCAGCATCAATTCATATTTTCTTCTTAAAGATTGCAGCTTGACTTGTTTCACTTTGTCGCCACCATCATGATATTTCACCAGAATATCCCATGCTTCTTTTGACTTTGTTGCTTTTGAGATTCTTTCAAAATTCTGAGTATCAACATATTGTTGTATATAGAACAGTGCTTTACAATCCTTCTTCTTTACATCTTTGAATGCAGTTCTTTGTGCCTCTGTAGCATTTGCAGCAAGATCTTCATAACCATTTTGCACTATCTCAAACACATCTTGAGATCCAAACAGTGACTTCATCATCGCACTCCATCTTTCCCAATTCTTCGCATCAAGAACCAGAAAATGCATTGAAGGAAGACCATTGCCATTAGTATTCATGATTGCAGAATGTAAATTTCAAGAACACACTCAATTTCACTCGTGTTTCCCAGCCGGAGCTCTAGATACCAATTATTAGCGCAGCAATGTTTACACACACACATGCAAGATTGTTTCACTTCAATCTTGATGTGAAGAACAGAAAATGATGAGAAAAGTGAATGAAAATTGAGAGAGAAAAGAGAGATGATTGTTGTAATCTATTGTTCATTAAGATATGAAAATTGGAATGATTACAACTAGTCATATACACTTACTTGCAGAACAAGTAACTAACTACACAACCAACTAGTTTGTTAACTAACTAACTAACCAACTTGGTTAATCAACCACTTAGCTAACTAACACACTAGACTATGGATTAACAACACAACAGAGAGCACTGTTTGCTTTTTCTTTAACATTTTTAAATTTTAACATTAATTTATAATATTTTTAAATTATAATACAAGACAATTTATTTTCATATTTAATAATGTCTTAACTAGAAGATTTATGATAAATCAAAATACTAATAAAATGATTGAATCCAAATAATTAATAAATTTTAGTTAAAAATGAATTGTTTGAAAAAAATTAATTTCTAACAGAAAAATTATTAGTCGAATTTTATTTTTCAATCAAACTCCATAGTACAATAATCAATTTTGTCCGAAACCTGAAGGATCAAGACAAATAAAAGATCAAAGCATTACTGAGAAAACTAAGATAATTCATTCGCTCCATCAGTCAGACCATAAATGAATTACAGTCAACTAGTATAACTGAAAGAAATATTTAAGTGTAACAAATACTACTCACTCTACAGAAAAAGGGGAATATTATAATTTTATAAATAACCAGGAAAGCAAGACCGGTAGAGTTCTAAAACGACTGAAAAGTTAAACAATGAGAAAAAATTAAGCAGACATTTTTGAATGGAGGAGAGATAACTACAAATGAAAGTGCCACGTATATTTATTTATATATGTAATAGAAGATTAGTGTATGTTTAGTTTTGTTGTGAGATAAATTGATTTTGGCAAAATTGATTTCTAAGTTAAAGTGATTTATGTTTTGATATATTTATACAAAAGTGAGTTGAAAAAAAGTCAGAATAAATTATACACATTTAGAATCAATTATAGCTGCTCCAGAATTGAAACCAAACAAATACTAATTTATTTTTTTCGCCTTTCATCTTTAACTCTTTTAACTCTTAATTTAAACTAGTTAAAATATCCACCTCACTCAGTATGCGAGTCATATAACTTGGAAAAGGATTTCTTGACGCAGTTACAGTTCTGAAGCGTCCAATCTGATCGACGATCCAGATTATTTAACTGTGTGAATGATCTGGACCGTCCAATCTTAAATCAACAACTCGGATTTACTACTGCGTAAAACAACGTGAAAACTGTAGAGCAAAAAATCCTAGTCCATATAACTTTGTGCAAGTGACAAATGACAATATTAATAGTTAAGTTTTGTAATTGTGTATAATAATTGTTGATTCAACTATAAATTAAAAACTTAGTAAAAAAAAAACTATAAATTAAAAATAAAATGTTAGTAACTTTTTTTTTTGAAGCAAAATGTTAGTAATTTGGCAAACCAAAAAATCTGTTAGTATTTTGTAATTAGAAATTTGACTTCTCTAGTTCACTTTCCTCTACATCTCTCTCATTCGTCTCTATTTCTTTCATAATTTCAATCTCTCTCTTCAGTAAAAAAAATTTAAAATAATAAAGTGAGAAATACAGAGGAGAGTGAATAATATGATCCAATTTCGATAATTAGTGTATAGTGTCTGTCTCATTTGGTATTGACAACAATTTTCCACAGTCAATTCCTCTCAATTTTTTCAAAATTGTCATTTTCCTAAGTAACTTTCCTTCTCGAAAGCTTTCCCTTTCATTAGGAAACATTTTCCCTCTTATCTTATGAATTAATATTCATTTTAAACTCATTCATGTATCTATAAATAGAGTGTTGTCCTTCCTTAAGCCATAATACAAACCTTTTAGGAAAGGAAACAATACAATCATACATTTTTTAACATAGTTTTTATAATTAAAGTTCTATTTTGTCTATAGGCCATTGGTATTTGGTACTACTAAAATGGGAAAGCATATGAGCAATGATTCCAAGCATCACCAAAAGGTAATGCATAAAACTCTACAGAAAGAAATTAAAGTAACCTATATATCAAATCCAATAGTATTAAGGGCATGCCATGCTTCTGAGTTCCGATCACTAGTTCAACAACTCACAGGTAACAACTCCAATGATTTTGTTCATCAAAGTAATCCTTCTTTGCACAGCCACGATATTAATCCGACAATTGCAACTAATACCGCTGAAGATGCAAACACCACTAGTTACGACAGATCAATGGAGTTTGACATAATAGATTGCTATTGGAAACAAGTTGCTCATTGTCTCCCGCTAACACATGCAATTGCATGAACAATTTGTTGGAGGCGGTTAGAAGTTTGTTAAGAGTTAGTTAGCACAGCTATGTTAGCGCACTCGTTTACTCTACAAATACTCAATTGTATAATTTGTATTCCTCTACTCATTGGATCATTGAATAATATGATTTCATCTTTCGATTCTCACTATTCTCACTCAAGATTGTATTAGAGCTGGCAAATTCCGCTTTGCCAATACGAATCCCGGCGGAGAGAGGTATAGATTAAGCAAACAAAAATTATCATTCATTCAATGCGAGTAAATTCAAATCTCGCCAAAACATTTGCCATAATTAAGCACGACAAAGATTATCCAATTAAACAGCAGAATTAAGTTTTTCACCTAGCTTGCTAGATAATTGATCTTGATTGAGTACTAGTTCTCCTAGCTAACTAATTAACTAACTGATCATAAAAGCTAAACTTCGTGGAAGTAATTAATAACTAATTAATTAAACCAAATTGGATCTAAATAGCTGGTTGAGTACTAGTTTCCGTCATCAGAAGATTTGAGGTAAAGGTTTTCACCGCCATCACCACCTCGACCTTGATCAGATGAAGAACCCATCCCAATCTCACTTTGCTTGCCACTACCTCCAATGAGATTCCTGTGCAAACCATCTCCTCCTCCTCCTCCGCGAATGAAGTCAGGAAACCCTCCTCCACCACCAGAACCCAATGTTGAGCTGCTACTACCTCCCACATTCATATTGCTACATGCTTCGCTTTGCATCATGTGAAGTCCTGAAGTTCCACCACTGCTGAGTTGGTGCTGTTGAAGTGCCGAGTAAGGTTGTTGCTGCTGCTGCTGCGCGTATAGAAGGTTGGAGCGTGCAGCCATAAGTTGTTGCTGTGTCATCTGCTGTGCCTGCATGTAGTGTGCTCCACCCTGCTGCTGCTGACCCTGCATCATTCCACCGCCGCCAGGGTACTGATGCATCATCAATCAATAATTCAAACACATTAGTATTCATTTATAATTAAACATACCAACAAATTAATCATATGAGAGTGTGTAAACGTGTATACCTGACCAGGCATGTTTGGAGGTTGGGGTTGAGAATCAGCTATTGCGGCTAGGTACATGAGATTTCTCTGTAGCCTTGCTTGATTCCTGATATATTATTACATGCAAGTAATATAAGTAATTATATATCACTATCGTATGACTATATACCTATTAAGCACTATGCGGACACCGGATACAACACCTATACTGACATATCGATAATGGTAATATTTTGAAAAATTGGATAGTTGAATTTATGTGTCAATATCCAACACGCGCCAGTGTTCAACACCAAACACTTCCATCTCTAGGAATACATGCATAACTAATGTATGCGCTATGTATATCAACATCATTATGCATTTTGTAAAGAAATCATTAAGACATGTGAAAATGGTCTTATAATTAGAGACCGGGGGATTAATAGGAAAACAAAAAATGAATGAAAGAAACTAAACTGATATAAAGGAGAATTAGAGTCATTCTTACTCGGCACACTCGCTGAGCTTGCCAGAATTCTGACTCTCAACAATCTTCAGAATCAAGGACTTGTTCTCATCCAAGTACTGCTTGTGTAAAATAAGTAAAAGGTTAAAAGAAAGATATGGTAATAGTATATTATATGTGCCGACAAATGAACCAAGTAAATGGAAGGGTTGCCAACAAAATGTCCTTGCTGAACTGTCCTTCAAAACACTGTGATTCATGTAAATTTTATAAAGGTTTCAAGAAACAAAGAGAAGACAATTTACTCAAGTTGTCCTAAAGCAGACCCCAAGGGCCTAGGGTACAAATACTTTAGGAGCATTTGATGTTGTTACCTAGATAGTTAAAGTTCAAAAATTAAAATGTGTCACCATAACAAGAATATATGAAAAACAAGGGAGTATTAGATGTTGCAGCTTATTTAACGCTGTTGAGAAAATATACTACTAATCTGAAATGAGAACACCTGAAAGATTTAGAAACAAACATGATGTATGATATTCAACATAAATTTATTGAAGACTGGTTGAGAAAACAACAACACTAGACCTTGATTTTGTAGGGTGCTCCATAAGATTATAAATATTTGAAAACAAAATATCACTGACTTTCTATGAATTAGATCTCTATTTTTAACCATTTACCATCACAATTTAGCCCCTAAATTACTATCCTACTATGTCTCCAGTCTCCGACTCTCACAATGATTAATATGAATGAAATTTGATAGAGTATATGTTACTTTTGAAATGTTTATAATCTATGAAACTTATTTGATTACCCTACAATATTTCGGAACCTTGTGGGTAAAATTAGTAGAAGACCTTTTTGAAATATTCATAATCTTTAACTTACTTTGATTACCCTACAATATTCGTAATCTTGTGGGTTTGATAAAGACAATGAAGGACAATGATTTAATTCCAAAGCCTAGCCTATTGAGATTCAGGTAAGATATGTGAACACAGAGAAGCACACGTCACAATGTTAACTCTATCTCTCAGGTCAGGTAGCGGTAGCATAGCAGCATAAAATATTACTCTCTCCGGCGACTATTATAAGCAAAAAAATCAGTTTTTAGGTTCATTAAAGAGTTATGTCGGCCGCCTGTTATCAGGTTTCTGGCCGAGTCATCCACCATTCATGTCGTGCGCAATGGGATGTATTAAGAAATCTCACATCAGTTGTGATATGACCTGATTATAAAGTAGAGACAATTCTTGCCGATTTTGTCAGAATGCGTTAGGCTAACTCAAATTCTAAGAGGATACATCATTTTTTTCAACTAGGGCAAGAATGCAAAAGAAAAGATGGATGAATGAGAATATTTTACAGACATGTACTCCAATGCAGGCAGCCAGTTAGGAACAACTAGGTAACAAAGTGCAGCTAGCTAGCAGAAGCTGACAAGGAAGAGAAGAGAGTAAAGCAAAGGAGTATTTACTAGTTATTACCAGTAAATAATAATAAATAAAAGAAAGAGTAGTACGTACTTGATTTGAAAAGTGGCATAAAATGAATGAAGACCCACCCCACCCACAAACAAATAAATGCAGAAGTGGTAGTGGTGAGAGACAAAAGGGGCCTCAGAAACCACAGAAAAGTTGATGCCAGTAGTTTATACTATGTTGACTAGAGTTAAACTAGTTTGAATACAAATACAAATCACAATACTACTTACTACAATACAATACAATAGAAAACATACAAGTCATGAACAATAAGTATGCATTGAACAGATAAAAACAAAATGCAGAGATTAATGTTACTAGATGATAGAGCAGAAGCAAGGAGGTAGATGATGATGATGAAGAATGAAGAAGCAGGCAACTTAACCTGTTGAATGTGATCAGTGGTGACGTTGTTTGGATAATAGGCTGCCATCATGGGCTGCATCTGCATCTGCATCAGGTGCTGCTGCTGCATTTCCCTCTAACCTCTCAACTATTTTAGTTTTTATTTAATAGTATTAATTAATTAATAATAGTATGTATGATGATATGATATGATATGATGGATATCTATCAAGTTTGTCAATAGAAAAAAACAAAGTTGAACAGAGTGCAAGAAGAGAAGAGCAGAGCAGGGAAAGAAAGAAAGAAAGAAAGAAGGAAGGATTGGAATTGGAAGCACAGGTATGATATGAATGTAACAATGGAAAACCCTTTTGAGTTTGTGGTTGTGGCTATTGCAATGATGCAACTACACACACAGAGAGAGTATATTAGAAAGAAAGAAAGAGCGTGACTAGAGAGAGAGAGTGAGTGTGCATTGGGGTTTGGGGCTATTTTGTTGGTTTTGACACACTCTGGCCTCTGCAATGCAACGCAACGCAACGCAACGGAGGCTCTGTTTCTTGAACTGCGTGTCCCCTTCTCTCAAAACTAGGTCACGTGATTTACTAGTACTCACTACGTCATACAAAAACCACATACTATTACCATTTTTGGTCCAAAATATAAAGGAAAATTTATTTTTTAAATTTATTGCAAATTTGATGTGTTTGGTTTATAATATGATTTAAATACTATATTAGTTTTCAATAAATTTTAAAAGTAAATTTTTTTTTATATTTAAAATTGGAGGGAGTATATAGTTTTCTAGAAGTGTAGTTGAATAATCAGATTTTCCTTCAGATTTTCCTATGGATTTTGATTTTAGGGATTAAAACAATAAAATTTGTACATTCAGCAAATTATATACAACAAAAAAATACAGGAACTAAAATCAAAAAATCACAAACTTATAAAATATGACAATAATATTTAAGCCATATAGTGCATAACCACTCCCATATGTTAAAACAAATTACTCCCTCCGTCCCAATTTAATTGATAGAGTTGACTGTTGTACACTATTCATATACTCCTATGTTGTTTTGACCTTATTTTTATACTAATAAACAAAAATAAATATTAGCATATAAGATGTTGTTTGGTTGATCTCGATGAGTATTTTTAAAATATCAAATTTTTATAATTTTTACTATTATATAATTAAAAATATTAATTATCAAAGTTATACATCAACATGTGTGAAACAGTCAAATGTGTCAATTAAATTGGGAAGGAGGAGTATTTATTTTGGTACGATGAGTAAAGTCTAACTCCATCTACTCTACTTTCAACTCTTTAAGCATTTTCTATTTATTAATTGTAGATTATATTTATCCAATAGATATTGCATAAAGTCTAGTCATATTTACACTCCCTAAACGGAGGGTGTACAGTATAGTGCATTAAAAACGGAGGGAGGAAGTATAAAAATGGTAGGAAATGTTTGTGTTGTTGGGAAGCGTACGCAGCTGGCAAATTATGAAACAAGTGTTTTATCGTAAAAGAGAGAGAGAGAGAGAGAGAGAGAGAGTATCTTTACTACTCCGCTTAAACACGATATTGTCCGATGGGTTTTGTCCGCTTAATGACGTTGGACTTGTGTAAGAGATTCTGATGCTTCCTGTCATCGCATCTCTCACGCGCTTCACCGCCTTCAATAACCTTGAGACCTTCGGCCAAATCATTGTTCTCCTCTTTTTCTGTTTTATTTATTTATTATTTTAATAAAAATTAAGTGTTAAAAAAAGAAAATTATGAAAATTGATAAATGAATTTAAATTAAAATCAATCCAAGTTAGACAATAAGTTTGTTTGGCAAGACAAATAAAAGAGCTTATAGCTTAAGTTTTATAGTTTACTATGAACTTATAACTTATTTTACTAGCTTATACAGTAACTCATTTTTCAGATACTATTTCAAGTAATTTATGGACTTATAGCTTATAGCTTATCATTTTTTTTTCTAATTTTATCTTAAATACATTTTTATCCTTTAAAATTTATTGCAATTTATTTAAAGCAAAATATCAATATGTATGTTTTGTGCCTATTATTTTTTTATGCCTGTTACTATTTTATTTGTTTTCCTGAAACGTTGTTATACGTACCCCTATATTATCAACTTTTTTTTCATTACTTTTAATTTATCCATTATATATTTGTTATAGAAGTTGTACGTACCTATGCTTATAAAGAATGTTATGCTTAATCTTTTTTATAATGTATAATAATTGAAATGAAAATAAATTTAAAACTAATTTCAAAGAATTAAATTTAATTTAATAATATATAAAATATATATTCAATTAATAAATTTAAATAACTAAATTTCAAGTATCTTAAATATTAATTAGATATAGATTTTATAATGAGATATAGATTTTATAATGATTTTTAAACAAGTGGTTTTATTATATATTAATAATGCCCTTTTATGTTATTTTATGCTTATCAATCATTTGAACTGCTATTTTTATCAAACACTTCAACTATCTTATCAGTTATGAGTCATCAGTCATCAGCTATAAGCTATATTATCAGTTATCCATTATTTTTACCAAACAAAGTCATTATGCGTTAGTACTTGTTAAATATTACTCCCTCTGTCCAATATTATAAGCAAAAAAAAATAAAATCACACTTATTAAAAAAAAACAAAATGTGATCATTTGAAGTATGACTTTTTGTGTTTTCTTTGAAATAAGTTTTATAAAAAGATGTAAGAAGAATTTTTATTGATTATGGGAAAAAGAAGAGAGAGAGTAAATTAAATACAATTTGTAATAAATTTTATAAAAATAAGTAAAAGTAAATCTTAAAAATGATGAAAGTGAGTTGTTTTTGCTTATAAGTTGAAATTAAAAAAAATGATTTTTTTTGTTTATATAAAAAGAATGAAAGAAAAAAAGATATAATCAATATACTAGTGTTTAACATTTTCCTTTCTTGGGTGGAAGGAAGCTGTTCGGTTCTGGAAGGTGAGGCAGTAGCTTTGTGTGAAGCTTTGCAAGCGCTGCAGCTTAGAGGAATAACACATGTGATGATAGAATCTGACTCTAAAAGTTTGGTTGATGCTTTACACCATCGTCGCAGAGGAAATTCTGAGTTTAGTTCACTAGTTTCTTATATCAATACTTTGTTATTATCTAGTCCAAACTTTTCGGTAAAGTTTATAAAGCGGCAAGCGAATATGATTGCTCATACTTTGGCTAGTGCGGCCATTTCTTGATCTAGTCGCTGTTCTATTGAGACACTACCTTATTGTATTTCCAATTTGATCTTTAATTAAATGTTATAAGTTTCTGTTTGTAAAAATAAAAAAAAAACATCTTCCTTTCTTTTATCAATGTTCTACTAGTTTTTAAGTGAAGGACTCTGATTATTTTTAGTTTCAACATAAGTAGAGTTTGACAAAAAAATGGTTAATTTAGAAATTAAACACAAGCTTTCCCCAACAATTCTCTCTAAAAAAACTTATTAATCAACTACTTTAGCTCAATTTATTTTTTTGTATGATTAATTTTTAACTTTCTCATTTTTTATACTAAAAATAGTTTTTTGGAAATGCTAATTTAATGCTTTTATGGCACCTTTTTTAAAAAATAAAATTGTAATTTTTTTGACAAATTTTTTAATTAAATATTTATTCCGTCTCAAAATATAGTAGAAAAAAATTAATTTAATTGTCACAAATTCTAAGAAAAATGTTATATAACTATATGGTTCCTCCCGTGGAATCTAATGGTGATGGTGATGAGCTCACGCGCCATGGATAAGGGTTAATGGGGGTCAATAATGGTAAGTACCTGCAAGAATATTAAGTATTAACACTCTAACAATCGAGCCGGTAACTACTCTAGATAAGAGTTGACGAAATATGTGTGTACCTTGAAGATGATCTTTTCTCTTATCTTTTTCATAACTAATAAAAATTAGTTTTTAAATCTTTCTATGAAACTCATTACAAAGAAAATAAATAAACTCATACTTCAAAAGATATAAGAGAAAAAAAAAAACTCAATTTTTTCTTGTCCAAAATCATAATTAAAAAAACAAACATTTATTTATTTTTTTTCAAAAAAAGTTTTTACTTATTCTCATAAAATTATAACACTTAATTTACTCTTTCTCGGGTGGGGCATGTAACTCAAGTGGTTCTAGCTAAGTGTGATTTTTATTTTTTCCTAATAATTTTGACAGAGGGAGTACTATGTATATTTTAGTTTTTCTTAATAAATGGGATTTCAAAAGAAATATGCAAAATTATACTTTAAATGATTATATTTTTTTTTTCTTAACAGATAAGAATTTTGTTTTTACTTATAACTTGGCACAGAGAAAGAAAATTGAAATATTTAAACTTTTAAATAAATATTTTTTGAAATAAAATCTTAAAATAATTTGTGAAGGTACTTATTAGTAAGATTCGTTTTTTTTTCTTCCATTAAATATAATGCCACCAATATCTCTAAGCATGAACAGATCCATAAATCTATTGAACATGGATCAAATAAAAAATTACTAATTGAAAAATTTACACAAAATAAAAGATATTAAGAGATTGGGTTAAATTTATTTTTAATTTCTACAAAATTACGTTTTTTATTATTTTAGTCATATTAAATTTTAATTGTTGTTTTAATCATTCATAATAACTTAATTTATAAGAATAACCCTTATTTCAAAAACTTTTTTGTTGTGTTAACGAACTATAATAGATTAACAATGTAAAATAATTTGATCTTAATTTTACACCAATAATACATATTTAAATAATATCATAATATAAACAATACTCTTTACTTCTCTAATTAAAGTATCAATTTTGTTTTTGAAGTAGTCTAATAACTAAAAATTTTACCTTGTAGTAGATAAATGAGATGATCGGAGTTCGAGACAAATTTATTATTCTAACAATTTTTTTAACATCCGTGATTTTTGTTAAAAAGTTCATATATAATAAAAGATGTATAAAGTATATAACATACTTGATAAAGTAAAAATAACAATGTTCTTTAAAATTGATTTTTTTTTGAAAAATTTAAACTAAGTTTCGGGTAACTAAAATTATACACAAAAATATTGATCAATTTTCTCAAATTCTCAATAGTTTCACAGCCCTTACAAATTAGTTATCTCAATTTTTATACATAAAGAAAAATTGTGGCAAATCTATATTGAATCGTTGGATTGTCTCTTACGATTTTGTCATCTATTGCGTACGTTTAACTAGAATGCATCCCGTGCCAAGCACGGATAATTAACATTTTTTTCGGTTCTAAATATATGCATATATTATATCTTTGAAGCACGAATATACATATGGATCTTAGACACGACACAGATACTACCAAATTAACATCAATTATAATTTGAAAAAATAATATAATTAAATGTAATTATAAGTGTTGGTGTCCGACACAGAACACAACTAATCTGAGGAGTGTACATGCTTCATAGATCCTGACTCATATCCGCGTGCATAACAATATTTTTACTCGTATCATACACGTACCATTGAGTATCAGAGTACCCATACCCGCACTCATTACCTTTAACTTTATTAAGAATAAATTGATCAATTAAAAAATAAGATATCGTTTTAATATTATTAATTTTTTTATAAAAAAAAAATTATTGTTGACTTTTGAAAATTATAGAAAAAATTATTATTAATCATACTAATGTTCATATATATCTTTGTTGATATATTCATTATGTTCTAAATACACATTTTTTAATTGCAAATTTGTAAAAGTTTAGTAGTGTTATATTTTTTAAAATTGATATACTTATATTTTTATATAATAATATAAATAAAAAATGTAAATATATATAATATGCGAGTATGGGGGAGAGGTGGGTACTAAAGTACCCATACCCGTTCATTATTGCGAATAATTACCAATGTATGTGTTTAATTTTTGCGGAGACCTATTGTATATGAGTCCACTTGTCATTCTTAAGAAAAAAACAACTCTTTAGATTCATTTAAAGTCGCTTTGAGCATGCAATATGAACTCGATAAAAAAAAGAATGGATTAAAATTTAAAACATAACATTTAGTGGAACCAAAGTTCAAAGGAAATTTATAGAAGGACTAAAAATAAAAGTTGATATATTTTATGGAACATAAAATATATTTAACTCTAAACTAAAATTATTGTGGTCATTGGATCAGTTCGCAAATTGTGAACTTTTACATAGTTCTATCTCTTTGTAATCTAGCTATTTATGTTATCTGTTTTTCAGTCATAAGTAAGTAATAGTTTTTAAATGTTTGAATATAATGTTTCTAAGATGGTAGTGAATGTTTTAGTATTTTTGTTGTTTTGATGATTTTTTTTTATTGTCATGTTAAAGCATTAACGACATTAACTATTTTTGAGATACAATTTTAGAGCTATCAAAATGGGCTAGCTCATATAGACCAGCCTGTAAATCCGGAATAAATTTAGGGATTAGAACTTAAAATATTAGCCCAGATTTGTTAAGGGTTTACCCCAATCTGAAAAGGTCTGAATTTAAATATGGGTTTTTTGGCTCGGCCCGTTTTAACAGCTCTAAAGTTGTCAAAATGAGTTAGCCCGTATGCACTGGTCCGCCGAGCACAAATAAATATAGGGTTTGGGCCTTAAAATATTAGCACAAATATTTTTAGAGTTTTTTAGCATTCCTTGAAAAAACCCGTATTTAAAAATAGATTTGTTGGCCCGGTCCGATAGGGCTCGTAGCCCAACTGGGTCAGCCCATTGAATGCCGGATAGTCCGTTTTGATAACTTTAATTTTGTCCAACAATTGAAGAAGAATAAAAAATAAAAGTTAACTTATGAACTGAATTTCAATGTTTTTGTTATTCTGATCATTTTTTGTCACAAAATCGATATTTTTATAGAGTTTGTTCCTTTCAATTTTAAATAAGTTTGTGTTATAACTCACATGTGTGGGTAACAATATTTACACTCGTACTTGTACGTGAACTTTTGAGGTATCAGAGTACTCATATTCGCATTCATTACCCACAATTTTATTAAGAATAAACTGATCAATTAAAAAAATATGATACCATTTTAATATAACATAAAATTTGTCAAACATTTTAGGCTTAAATAGGCAGTTCTTCCCTATAAGTTTTCGTTTTTTTAGTTTTCGTCTATGTATATTTTATTTTTTTTAGGAAATAGCCATTGAAAGATTGAAATTGTGTAATTTGATTTTGGTCTCTGACGTTAGTCATCATTAAAAAATTAAAGGTAGCAATCATAGACACGCGTGTCACATAGTGACATGGCTATTGACCACCAGTTCAACTGATTATTTAAATTGAAGGATTAAATCTAAATAAAAATTATAATTGTCAAAATCGCTAATTTCTTCTTCCTCTTCTCATTACATTTTCTTCATCTTGCATCCGCCATATTGTTGTCTCTTTGACCCATATCTTTGCAAAATTTAGATGCAATCAACCCAAAAAATTTATAGAAACAATAATATAGGTAATTTGACACATAATCTCATAAAGAATAATATTTGAAAACATAAATTTATAATAAATTGAAATTTCAATGAAGAAACATTAAGCAAAAACTCAAAAGAAACATATTTATGTTCAACAACTATTTCTTTATTTTAATAATTTTTTGTCCATTTGGACATTTTCATTGGATGCCACTCATGCCTCTTCTAAAGAAAACATTATATTTTTAACAGAAAATAGTGAAGATACACTTCAAGTCAATAACTTCGTCCCCTTTCACAACCTTCTGGGTTTTTTTTTTTTTACACACTATCATCATAAACTTAAATTGACACATATATTAGGTCAAGTTACACACACACAAAATATGAAAATTTTTTATTTTTTCTTTCGAGTGTGAAGTATGAAGTATATAAATACAATTAACATAGAATATTGTTATATAATAAAATTACAAATATCGATAGAACCAACATCTAATGAGGATATCTTGTAATCCATACCCCTTGAAGTTGGTCTTTGAACTTGCAGATCAATGTTCTTCGCACAAAAACTCCAATTCAATCTCCCTACATAACAAATAATAAATCATCATAAACGCACAACTCTTACAACCAATATCCATGATTGTTTTCCTAATGATATGTCAATAATAAAATCGTTCATATGTGACATTGCTTTCAGACAAAAATGAGAGAAACAAAACAATACAAATTTTTTAATATGGATGAAAATGAAATGAATTTGTGGATTTTGTTGTGGCAATGACTTATATTTATAGTGAGTTATAGAAACATAAAATTAAACATGATTTTATGACAATTAATAAAATATTGCGACATTTCTTATTAATAATTAATAATTTTTAATAATATAACTGTTAAAACTTTAATATATCAAAACGTTAATTTTATTAATTATGACTTGCATGTAACCGACACATTTTTTATTTCACATCTAAATAACATATGACAAAATATGAATTTAATTACTGTAAATAAAAACAAATTAAGAAATAAAAAAATAAACAAATATCAGCTAAAACTCTAATATAACAAAATATTTATTTAATTTATTATAATTTGTATGTAACTGACGAAATTGTTATGTAACGTTCAAATAGATATAAAAAATATTTATTATAATAATTGAAAATTACACGTAACCGAAATATGTTTATGAGCATTAAAAAATATATAGAAACGCTTAATGTATTGATTTTATTTGCGTATAACCTATGAAATTACATTAATTTGTAACATAATAATGTAAATATTTTTTATTTTAGTATTTAATATAAAATGTAACGTCGTCAATTATTCAATAAAATGTAACGTATTGGAATAATAATATAAATATTATTTATTTTAATATTTAATTAAAAATGTAACGTCATAAAATATTAAATAAAAATTAATACAATAAATAATTAAATGAAAAAATACATGTGTCACAAACGGTTTAGAGAGAATAAATAATGTTGTAAAAACCTAGTGTCACTATTGAGGTTAGTCTCAACCTTGAACAAAAATGTAGAATCAATCAACCTAGAAATGTCTTTGGGTAGGACTTCAGACGATTTTTCCTATATAAATACACTTATTAAATTAAGATTGATAATACAACATATATAATTTTTTTTGCATCACTACGACTAATTCAAATACGTTACCGCAGAACTCTCAATCATTTGAAACACTTTTTTTTTTGAACAATTTTGTTGCTTCACGGTCAAAAATGACGAATGTGGCAAAGTCGGTTGAATCAATTACAAAGACATTGATTTTGTACCTAAATAATAGTAAAAAACAAACGTTACACTTATAATTTTACGTGTTTGAAAAATAAAATGAATACACTTTTTATATGTTACATTTCGCTAACATGGGCCACATGTTTATTACATTTAGAACAATAGTACATGCCCTCATCAAGAATAACTTTTTTGTTGCACTCACATGCAGTGTACCACCACCCATGTGTATCAAGCAAGCCTTTGATTGTTCCCAAGACAATGTAAGATGGTTGCTGGATTTAAGGAAATAAATAATGATTAAGTTTTATACGATTAATAATATATATGATTTCTACATGTATCTTAAGTGAATATAAAAAATTATTTTGTTAAGCAAAAAAACTAACCCCACGACTTTCTTTCAACCCCTCAATTGTTATCCTTGGTGTGACTTTGAGAAAATCTTCTTCTTCGCTCAATCCATTAGAACCATGGATCAAACAAATATCAGGGGACGGAGAATCATTTTTTTCCAGCATCCTATAATCTATATTAATAGCTCCAACATAAATTGTAAAATACAACGTATAAATAAATAAGCAAAATAAACACTGGAATCGGACTTTCCAGTGTTTATTTCTTACCATAAAGATAGTTTGTATCATAATCAAGTGAAAATGCTGGAATCGGACTTTCAATCATATATATATCGGAAGAAACTTTTTTCGAGTTGCGAAGTTTTACCTTCGTGTGGAATTGAAAATTTAATTTATACTCGTGCCTAATAACACGGTATGATCCACTCTTTGCAACAACTCCAAAATTTGTAATCAAGTAAACATTATCTTCCTTAAAGTCTTTTTCAAACTTATAAATTAGAGTGCGACGCACTGTACCTTGTATTTTGTTTCCCTTAACAATAAGACAATATATATTAATATAATACATAAAAAAAATCAAGAATTTGTGTAAATAAAAATTAAACTTATAGAAAATTTCTTACAGTTGAATCCATTAGTATCATATCCAAAGAAAATGGTCCATTGTTGCTTGACACATCACTAACCAACCACATCCGAATTACACGAACAACAATATTCAAACTTTCACTGCTTTGGTTGATTTCACAAATTTGGTTAATTTTTGGAGCCATATTTAGCGATAATTGAAGTAGGCAAAAATGATTTCGGAACTTTGTGAGTTTTTGTGGCAAAATGATTTGTATTTATAGATAACTTTAGAAAGACAAAAAATAAATATGATTTTATGATAAAATATCCGTTACAACTTAACATTAATATAAAAAAAAATATGTAACCGACAAAACTGTTATGTAACGTTCAAATAAATATAAAAAATATTTAATATAAAAAGTAACGTTATCAATAATTAATTAAAATGTAACATTTTGAAATAAATAATATAAATATTATTTATGTTAGTATTTAATTAAAAATATAACGTTATAAAATATTAACTAAAAATTAATGCAATAAATAATTGTATTGTAAAATGCCACGTGTCACATTCTCATGAGTAAGATCTCATTTATATATAATATAGATATCAATTATATTGCGGAGTACTATTGCAATCTGTTGGATTTTTTTTCTCTATTAATACTATTGAATATTGATCTAGCGTGATGCATGCATGTTTGGAGTTTGGATGAAACGGAACAATGCGGAGTTCAAAACAAAAAAGACATCGGTGCGACTTGATTGCTATTAGAGTCACGTCATTCACCAAATTGTGGCTATTCAGATTCAAAGAATTTGTTGTGGCTTCACGTGAGACTAGTTCGTTGGTTCGAACTACAAAGTCATTAATCGAACCACTTGGCTAAATTAGATAAAATATAATAATTATATTGAATAAATCAGTCTCCATAAGAAAATCTTTACTTATATTTAAAATTGAAAGGAGTAGATATTGTTCTGAACTCATCTGACCTAACATTGAGTACGGTTCAATCCAGACGTCGATGACGGCCCAATAAAACCAGATTCATTCGTTTCCGTCAAACAAAGTATTTAACACATGCTCTTCATTGAGTCAAAAAAAAAAACACATGCTCTTCATCCGAGGACACATGTCCATCCAAACCTATCCACGATCCTTGATCGGCGGAACGGTTTGGCCCAAGATGATGAGCATTAACGGTCCATCCCTACTTTCACGTGGAAATTCTGATAGTCACCTGTTTGAACTCGGCCCATAATGAAGATCTTTGGTCCAACACTTGGGCACTATATAAACCCTCCTCTACAGGAGGGTCGGATATTCAATTCTTTTCATACTCTTTACTTGTACCTCTGAACTGAATTGAGCCTCGGAGCACCTGCAGCCACAACCTCTCTCCCCTATGCATGGATTGGTCAACTTACGGGCGTGCTTGCTGACCACTTGACTGTCTGATCCAAAGTACAATCAGATATTAAACTGGGTCGGATTAGATAACTCAAATTTTTAAAAAATTATGACAACTAAAAAATATTCAAAATATTATAATTTTACAGGGTCATTCTTTAAATTCAAATCCATATACTTGACAAAAAGAAAATGGGAAATTGGCACTGTAGATTGCTCTCCCCCTTGCCACGTAACTTTACTTTCTTAACCCTTTTTGTTACCAAATTTTTTGTTGTCGTTTCCTATGTATATAATATTGGGTTTATGTAATTCTTCTCATGTATAGATATCTTATGAAAGCCATTGTGTGTGGTCATTGATATGGAATCTAATGTTCTCACCTTGATTTAGGGGATGTATTAGATTGAGATTTTATGAGACAATTTTGGCAAAACAAATCTTGATGATTTTATGAGATTTTGTTGGATTATATTGATTTTGTGAGATTTTAAAGACTTTTTTACAATCAAGATTTTTAACACAATGATTTGAATGGATTTTGAGAGATTTTTTCAAAAGACTTTTTACGATCATGATTTCATAATACTTTATATATTAGGAAACTTTTGTATATTAGGAAAGTTTTAAAAGAATCAATAAATTTTAATAAAATAAATTATATTTTTTTGGAATCCAAATATTTTTTAAAAAAAAAAACCTTACAATAGAAAACTCTATTTTTTTTTTTTTACGTATATATTCCTAATTACCAATAAAATGGAAAGATTATCACCACCATCATTGATGGGAAACAGAAGCAGATGAATGTGAAGAAAAAAAATGATTTGCGGTAAAAAAAAGAAAAAAAGAAATTGAAGAAACAAAATTTACGTCGTAAAGAAAAAGAATTGTATAAAAGTTGTAATGAATCAAAAGTTTGTAAAAAAGATGTAGAATTTGTTAAAAAAAATTGCAAAAAAGCATATTTGATAGGTAAAGAAGAAGAATTTTTTTTCTGGTATAGTGATGATGAAAGTTTGTCTCGGAGAGTTTGAAAAAGTCTCAAGGCTTTTGGTGAGATTGTTGTAAGTGAACAAAGAAAAGAAGAAGAAAGACTCAGGTGCAATGATGATGAACTGCGAAAGTAATAACCAGATACGGTGATGATGAAAGTAAAAAATCTTGGAGAGTTCAAAAAAGTCTCAAGACTTTTGGTGAGATTGTTAGAAAAATCTATCAAGTGTATTTTTAACTAAAAAGTCTCACAAAATCCATTACATACAAGAATCCACTAAAATCTATGGATTTTTGAATACCAAGAGACATTTTATAAGTCTTGACAAATCTCAATCGAATAACAGCGGATTTCATTGCCTTGAAAAAAAATCAAGATTGTCTTAATTGAATACCACTAGATTTATTTAGATTTTATAAAAATCTTGATTGAATACCAACTGATTCTTTTATTAGAAAAAATCTTTTAAAATCCTTTGATATTAGTGTTGTCGTTATATGCAGATAGATGTTAAACACGTAATCGTCTGTTTATTGGTATTTTGGGACTACATACTTATTTATACAATTAATTACTGATACAATGTTGATTATTCAAATTCTAATCCAGCGGATCAGGAGAAAAAAAATAGTCAGCCGTGCGACGCACGGGTTAAAAAACTAGTTTTAAACAAAACATCAAACACATAACAAAATAGTTTACAAATCCAAATAAATTTTGAATAAAATCAAAACATTTGTAATCGTATCTCTTTGACTTTCTAATTTTAATTAATAATTTTTTTCAAAAGAAAATGTTAAATACGGCATTGTTTTTCTAAAAAATTAATAAGCATTGAACCGACTAGTTCCTTCCATTCCCACCGATTCATTAACATATGTAATCCAATAGACCTGAATGATGACCGCTCCAATTTCTGGTTCAACTTGCTCGTCTTGTGATGATGTTTTTTTAGCGTGAAAGACTTATTTCATTTCATTTCCATTCATAATGGTAAAATAGATACATATTAGATTATCAATATAAATATAAAAACTTGTTAAATAAGAAACCGTCTTGATAAGTTTACGGACAACTTCATTTGTTTGTCTCAAAAAATTATTTAACATGCACCGATTCATATTTAATCTTCTATGATCTCTAATAATAGCACCTAAGAGTACTAGTGACTTGTAACATTATTGATAGTAATGGATATATACGTAGTGTGGTATTATTAGATGAAATTCCTGGCACGCTGAGCACGATGCTCTACACGATGCTCTAACACTGTGTCCGGTCTAACGCGTAGCAGTTCAAAGCATATAAAGAAAAACAAATAAAGAAGACAAGTATTTGTTAACCCAGTTCGGCGAACCTACGTCTGGGGGATACCAATCCAAGAAGGAATATCACTATAATAGTCCTAGTTACTAAGTCTACAGCAAACGCCCCGTTTACAACTTATAACCTAGGCACTACCAATGACTCTTCTACCTAGGAACTCCTAGATATGAGATCCCATCTCACTCCCTTACAACCTTACAGCCAGCAAGGATTTCACTAACACAAGAACAAAACGTTTTGGAGACACACTCCTAAAACTACACACTCGTGCCTAAAGGCTTTGAGTGTTAAACACACCAAAAGTCATAACTCCGTACTTCAAAGCTTAGGAGAAGGATCACACAATACAACTCAAGAACACACGTCCTAAGCTTGCATCAAGGTGACACAAGAAAGGCTCACATTAACAAAACACACGCAAAACCTAGTTCTAGATTCTAACACAATAACGGCGTGAACAACTACTGAATTAGGGTTTTGCAGCTCCTTTAAATACTTCAGACAATTACACATGCATGGGCTTTGTTTGTTTGGCCCAAGCATTTACTCCATATTAATTAAATGAGATTCTCTAAAAATATGTTCTTCAAAGAGATACTCTTCAGAAATATTCTTGAACAAGATCTGAAGCATTAAACAACCTTCCTTATATAAAACCTTATAAAACGCGCCATGCAAGATTCATGAGAGAGAAACCAACATTCCATAAATAGCATTTGTTATGAGCGCTCCTCCTGAGCCGTTTCAATGCTCTACGCAATGCCTGAGACATCGGATCGCACATCTTGCACAAAGTTTATTTTACCAAAAATGCAACCAATACCAAAGACTCAACATTAGAAATGAGAATGGACAATTTCTGTATGGCTTTACATTGGAGTTTCTTCAGTTTTGGAGGCATATATATAAGGGCAGTTCTGATTGCATTATCTCGACTATGTTGGAACGTACCAAGTTAGTCCAAAAACGCTGATTTTTATCTTTTTGATAAAAAAAACGCTGATTTTTGATATATTTTTTAACTATAAATTTTATTCACATTACCATTTTTATACATTGTCATCTATTTAATTTACCCTTGATAATTTACAAATATTTATCCAAAACTAATAAGAACAAGTTTCATAAATAATTTTGTATATGTAGTAGTATATCCACAATTTACTTTGTAACTAACTTTTATTTCAAATACATATGTTTTATTCTTGTTAGTTGTTAGTTAATTAACTTCAAATTTTTTAGAGGTAGATTAGAAAAAAAACATTTTTAAATTTTAATATATGCCTTTATATATTAACCAACAGAAGTGTTGTTATACTGGAAGCTTAAAAAATATCTCATACCTTGACTAGAGTCAGGGGCGGAGACATATCAGCTTTTAACAAAATATTTGTATTTTAACAAAATAGATATTTGTCCAAAACTAAACGCTTTATATAAAATTTGGGTAAAATTTTAGTTTGCCATTAAAAAATTTCATTTTTTAACAAAATATATCAGCTTTGCCATAAATTAATCTTTAAAAATTTCAATGATCTAAACTAACTCCTAAAATACCATGAATTTTGGGTCAAATATGAGCAAGTGTCCAGGTTGATTGGGCTTTGTCTCCGCCCCTGACTCTAGTCAAGGTATGAGATATTTTCTAAGCTTCGAGTAGAACAAACACTTACATTGGTTAATATATAAAACACATGGATCATGCTAACTGGTGCTCTCATAGCAC
This sequence comes from Trifolium repens, assembly GCA_030408175.1. Taxonomy (NCBI): domain Eukaryota; kingdom Viridiplantae; phylum Streptophyta; class Magnoliopsida; order Fabales; family Fabaceae; genus Trifolium; species Trifolium repens. The sequence goes on along the minus strand of CP125849.1, from coordinate 57,028,620 downwards.
TAGTTAAGGATACAAATAAAGCAATTTTTTGAAAATATTGACTACACAAATTTCAATGTATATTTAGTTTATTTACTATATTAAGAATCCTTAATAAGTAACTCACGTACATTATTTAGCATTCTCGTTATAATTTTTATGACTCGACCAGTTATAGAGCCTTGCAACATTTGATGCTCGTTGTTTGTTGACCCATGTTACCATGTATAACACATATATAATTCGTCTGGTACTTAAGCTTACACCATGTGATAATAAGTGCGCATGTCACTTACACTACAACATTTTTGTTCTACGGCAACACCAAAAAACCGTAGCATAAAGTGAAAAAACCGTTGCCGTAGGCTACAAGAACGGTTTTTCAACCGTGGTGGATCGAGGCGTTGTCTTAGCCTTCCGCAACGGTTTTTGTTCCAAATGGCAACGCCATAACTATAACCGTAGTCGTAGGTAACCTTTCCAAAACGGTTTTTATACACTACCACAACGAATATGGTAACCGTTGCCTTTGATACCCTACCAGAACAGTTTTTTTACATTAAAAAAATTAGGCGTTGCGGTAGGACCAAAATGTTGTAGTGTTATATGAAAGATAGTATATTTGATCACTTATTGAGTCTATCATATGGTCTCATTCACGTGTTTCAGTCAAAGATGAACATCATTTATTAGGGAGATTTTAACATTCGAATAATTTTAAGGGTCATTCATGCTAGTTCTAGTGCCAAAAATAAGTAATTTTTATATTGAAAATTGTGTTCTTTATATTTCTAAATGGTCAATTACACAAGTTCCAAGAATATTTTAGCACATTTGATTTTTTAACTATGGACATTAGTTAACATTTTCCTAATTTTAATGTATCGTTACACAAGTCCCTAAATTCATAAATTACAATGATTTTTAAATATTTTAGAGATAATTTCATTTTTTATAAGCATTACACTGAGTTTTAAATATTTTTCATAAAGAGTTAAATATTGACTATTATAAGGAATAAAAATTCAAAAATATCAAATTTTATATTTTTATAGTTTTAATAAATAATATTTGGTTATTATAATTTTTGAATGATAGAAAAAATAATACTCCCTCCGTCCCAAAATGCAAGCAAAAATTGGTCAACAAAAGTGAATGTATTTAGTCCAAATTTTGAACCAAATACATCGAGTTTCTTTGACACACTTTTGCTTATATTTTGGGATGGAGGGAATATCTTTTAAAAAAAATATTCATTTAACTATTTTTTAATAAGTTAATGTACCGATACATTTGAAATTATCAAATATACCATAGAATTTCTCCATTATGATATGAAATTTTAAGCGCCAAAGTCAATCGTCTCAAAGGATTATTTTTTAATCACAAAATACCTCTACAAAAATTAAGGTGTTTACTCCCCTACAAACGTGGACGTTCTCCACAATGACACACTCTTTAATAACTTTTAAAAAAAAAAAAAACCAAATAATTTTCATTCATTCAAAATAATAGAATACAACAAATATAACCACATATTAAACATTATTAAAGACATAAAGAATGAATATGCGACAAATGCCTATAACAAATAATATGATAAATTAAAGTGACTGAAATATACATGTCTCTGGATGTGCAACGTCGATGCCCAAATCATTGACCAAATCTGTAATTCAATGAAATCGATCTTTCAATAGGAATCAAATGAACACCACAACAATACAGTAAATCAAATAGCACCATAAAAGATAACGAACAACACAACGCCGCACTCAGACGACAAAATCACGAGAGAAAAAAAAACACAAGGAAAAACTTGATCAATGTGAAAATCACATATTTATATTAAAAGAAAGAAAAAACATATGTAGATGGGTGATTTTAGGCCAAAAATAATCTAAACAACCCTCTTCCATGAACAGATGAGAAAGAGTACCAAAAAGAATGGAGAATTTTCCTCAAAAGAAAAAACCGAAGCCGACATAGACTTGGATCATCTCCTTCCACTATCCTCTTTATCTCTCTCATAGCTCTCTATTTCTCTCATAATTCCACTCATTAAAAAATCATTTTATAATAAAGAGAAAGAGAGAGAGAGAGTGAAATTACGAAAGAGATAGAGAGTTAGAAGAGAGATGAACAGTATAGTGGAACAAGAGTATCCATATATAGTTTCTCCATTGTTGGAAAAAAAAAAAAAAAACTCATTGGTAAAGAAGCTATATATACTGTGAACAACTTAGAAAGAACATTCTATGTTTGACCATTGTATTTTAGATTTGTTGGTGTCGTGTATTTGATACAGTACCATATCGCACTAGTGTGTGTACATATATAGGTTGCTAATTATCGCACACACCTATAAATATTAAGAAGGAAATTAGTAATGCGTACAATTTTTAATTGGACTAAAAAATCTTTGATATTTAGTTATTTTATACTATAATATTGAAGATTAGTTTGATAAATTTTATTAAATTATATGCATTCACTTTGCTAATTTACACTCAAATAAACATATAGTATAACACAAATAAACAAATGACAACTTAGGAAATAAAAAATGGACAACTTGAAAAACAAATTGAAAACATAGTTAGTACCAATTGGAAAAGGTTAGTATGTTTTCTGTTTTAATATTAATTTAATTTTATAAAATTACGTACCATTTATCTACAATTGATTTAAAATAGTTAAAAGAATATTTTAGTCCAATTACAAAAGGTGTACATTGCTATTTTACACATTAATGTTTTTAAATGTACTAGTATATTGAATTTGATGATGAAAATGTTTCTTTGGTTTTGTTTGAAATCAAAAGTGATTATATGTCAAAGAATAAAACTATGTATAAATAAAGTTTGGGAAAAGTTAACACGCCCCCTACCTAGGGCAGATGTCAACGATTGAAAAATACAAATATTTCATTGTAATATGTGCATATTTAAATCAATTTTTTAACTTTTCAGAAATTAATTACACAATTTTTAAGTGAATGTTTCTATTTTTGAATTTTTAACGTATGTTCTAAGAAAACATGTTAGCAAAATCTATCAAATTTTTATCATTTTGAAATGAAATAAAGTTTTATCTTAACTTTAAATCACCGCACCAATTAAGCATGGAGATTGATTACTCAACAACCTAAATCTCCTTATTTTCACAAAGATTACTATTGCGTGTTTTTTAAATCGTCCAAATAATAGCAAGCCAAATAATATTAAGTCTTTTCATTCACTTAAGACTAAGAGCATGCATAAATCAAAATCAAACTTTTCATCCACACATTACAATCAATAATTAAAAATCTTTTAGACCGAATTGAATTGACATTTTTACAAGAAACCAAAATCAAACTTCAAATATCTTATTATATGGTTGGATAAAATTTTAGAGATATTTGACAATTTTTGCAATTTTAAAAAAGAAAAAGTATTAAATTATTTACTCTTTGTATACATGATATTAAACTTATCTATTTCACTTTTTTTTTACGGAATCTTATGCCACTTGTGTACAATAGAATTGACTCTAAAATTATTGCCTCAAAATATGGAAGAAAGAATAACTGCCTCAAAAATTGGTATCGTAGCCACAAAAAGACATGGGATAATAAGTATCCCAAAAGCAAAAATTATTACATATCATTTTCAATTTCATAGAGGATTGGGATTGGGGCCCAAGGGTTCACATGTAAGCCCTTTTTTCTATTTGAGTGTTGTCCAGTCCATTCCCAACTGTTATAGAATATGACCCTCATCATCACTTGATGAACAAAATACAAAGGTCAAACTTATCTTTTTACCCCACATGGATGCATCATACATATATGTATCCCTTTCCATTGGAAACACATGGAACAGGCATATTTCAGGCTCTCCTTTCTCTTACACACACATACAGATACAACACCCTTTCTTAATTTTTGGCTATTTTTTGGTTTCCCTTTAAGGGGAAAGCTCCTTTTTTGTAAGATTCCTATCTTACTCAATGAAATAACAAAATATAAAATAAATATAAATGCAATACAACATATATGCAAACATTACTTAATGAATTCATTATTGTATTCGTCATGACTAAAATTGGGTCTGGGTCGGCCCCAAGGTCAAATAACTCAAGTAAGAGTTTTAGGTCTCAAAATCTTAGGCCGAAGAAAGTTTTATTTAGTCATAAATATTAAAATATAACATTTATCGAAAATTTTAAGTATTTTATTAGTTTAGACGGTAAAGTTGAGACCTCAAATTCTTAACGCTCAAGTTCAACACTTGACCTTAGCACTATTCAGATTTTTATCTACTTTTCATAAAATATATTGTAATTATTTTTTATTTTACAAGATATCATAATAAAACTTGCTTTAGACTTTTACACTTCGTTTGGTTCAATGGAAAGAAAGTGGGAGAAAGAAAAATTATGGAAACCGATTGATGAACTTAAGCCTAAAGATAATCTAAATTCATCCATCGATTTCCGTAATTTTTCTTCCTCTCATTTCTTTCCATAGAACCAAACGCATATTGGACCGGCCTTGAATTGAGTCAAATGATAATTAACGAAATTTGTTTGTGTCTCTTTTCTTCAAACATGATGGGTGGTTAGGGTGTCACAACACAATTGGTTTGTGTGTTTAAATTAGAATCCTGTGTCTTTTCCATATCTTTGCTTTTCTTTTTCATCAATGCTGCTGCTGCTGCCACTGCATGTTGGAATGGTCCTTCACTCTCAGCTCAGTATCTTCATCCAAATACGTACTGTATCAAAGACGCGCTTCTCTCTCTCTCTCTCTCTCTCTCTCTCTCTCTCTCTCTCTCTCTCTCTCTCTCTCTCTCTCTCATTGTGCATATTGTCGTGGTAAAAGGGACATAGATTATGGGATTCATCTATTTAATCAGTTATTTTAAATAGATTAACTAAGTATGTGTTTGGTCTTATAGCGGCAAGAATTGAGTTTGATAGAAAGTGAATTGAATAAAATTGATTCATGAACTTTTTTATTAATAAAAACAAAAAAAAATGTTAACATGTGCTAAGATATATTATATAGTAATATTTTCTTATAACTTATGTACCGTACTTTTTAAATATTAATTTTTTTTGTATTATTAAATGCAGACTTCTACTTTTAGATATTATAACATGTGGTTTTATCATGACGCTAAAAACAAAATTAAAATTCAACAATTAAAACAAGTTTTTTTTTTACAAAATAAACGATATTCATTCATTCAAATAAAAAGAGTACATCGGTGTAATACAAATTCATAATTGCTAAAAACAAAAAGGATAAATCTGCGAACAAACTCACAGTATCCATGTTAATAGCATAAAATCGCAAATTACATATGCCTACAAATATGACTATATTGAAGTGTCCGGAATATCCATGCCTCCGGATCTGTAGCGTTGATGACACCAAAGTCGACATTGATCGAATCTGCACTAGATTGGATCTACTCCTTTAACCTGAAACAAATAAACACCGTACAAAGACGGGAAAACAAACACACCGCACAAAGACAGGACAACCAGATACACCGTACAAAGACAGAAAATCAAAACAAACAAATATGTGAAAATCACACTTATTTATTATAACGAGAAAGAAAAAAAAAACAAATTGGAGAGATGATTTTAGGCCAAAACTGACCTAAAATCACCCATCTTCAATGGACTAAGAAGAAGAAAAAAAGTATTGACGGCTAGGGTTAACAATTAAAACAAGTTAAAATACTTTTTATTGAAAGAAAAAACTTAAAAATACTTTTTTGTTGGTACATAAATACAACAATTTATGAATTTTAATAATTCATGTGAATCTAAAATAAAAATAAAATTTGTTTGAGAGACTGGTTCATCAGGTGGAGGGGTCAGTTTTTGAACTTGACCAAGTGAGCTTGTCTTGCCTTTCCGTTTTTAGATGAAATGGATTAAATGCAGTCAAGTTTTCTGCAGTCAAATCTTGTATATTGTTTGATTAAGATCGGGCGATTCAAATCTTAATACAGTTTTAATCTTTATTTAATATAAAATTTGGAGGAAAAATCTAGATCGTCTGATCTCAATCTGACGATTACAGATTTTTAACTACCTGATTGCATGCTCCTCTGAAAGCGTATAATCTAGATCCTTTTTTCGATGGGTTAAAAGCAGGGTGTAACTAAATTTGGCGGACCAATGCGCTTTGTCGCCCTTATTAGATACTAGCCGATATTCTTTTTTTTTTATTTGCTGTGATCGAAATTCTCTATTGTGCAAATATAAATAACTACTTAATCTCCTTTTTTATTGGGACTTAGTTAATTGATAACTACTTAACATTTTTTTTTGTGGCTAGTTATTAAGAACAAAAAAAAAATATAATTTTTTTTTCCTATAAAAAAAATTGAAAACATACTTTTATGTGTAAGTTGTGCTTAGTTATTAAGAGAAAAAAAAACTGAAAATCTATTTTTATGTGGAAGTTATTTTTCAACCTATACAAATATTTAGTTTTTTTTTTAGCTTTTTTTAAAGGTAAAATAGGTATAATGAAAAAGACATTCCAAAAATTTGTATCATTTTTATATATAGTAATAGATGTCTCAAATAATTTGGATGCCTAACTAAAGTATTAAAAAAAAAATTTAAAAATGACCTCTAATAAAAAATGGAAACAAAATCATTCTCTATTTACATCGTAATATAACATAATTTTTTTTAACCTAAACACTTAAAATAATTGTATTTTATTTATTTATTTTTTACACTGTTAAATACTTTTTTTTTATATGCGTGAGGCCGAACTATCAGACCATGTACAACGGCAAAAAACATTCAACACCCTACTTTTCCACTTTTTACACTCCACATCATCTTCTCTCTCTTCCACCTAATAATTCAACACTCCATTCAATTTTTACCCTCTCCAATAGTTTTTTCATTCAACACCCTACCCCACCACCTTCTCTACCCCACCACTTTTGAGTATTGAAATTATTATTGGGATCCATTTCACACAAAAAAAATGACTAAAACTTCAAATTAAACACTAATTGAAAGATAAACAAGATTAAGATAGTGAAAAACTTGGTTTTTTTTCTGTGTCCAAATCAAATGAACCAAGTTTCTATTTATAGAGAAAAAAAAATTACAAATTTTGGTGAAAAAATAAAAAAATTAAAAATTTATTTGCATTGAAATAATTGAGTTTAAAGATAAGATGAGGTAAAAATCTCGTGAGCCAATCAGAAGCTGCCACCTGTCCCCCTGCGCATCAATTAAACATGTTAACTGGATTCATCTTCTCTTTAAATTCAACATGTTACTCCAATGGTCTATTTTCATTCAACAGCCAGTCAACACCCATTAAACACTCTCATTGCACTTGGTCTCATTAAACAACTTACATTTTATATCATTGTGTATTTAATTTTTTCACAAATAAAACAATCCAATATTTATTTTGGTATATAATTATCCAATATTTTTTATGTGCGAATAATGCTAAATTTTGAATGGAACAAAGATAAAATTATTAATGTTTGAAAATTTTAAAAAATAAAGTATGTGAGGCACCAACAAAACAAATGCAATGTCAATACAAGATACATAGACTTTTGGTTGCATTTGTTACTTGTAAGTTCCAGGAGAGTGAGGCCACATGCCTTATGCCACAGTTAAATGACTTTGCAACTATGAAGCATGGGTACTCCATTTTAGGAAGAGTACCGGTACCGGGTACGTACCGGGTACCGGTACGCCTATGGTACTCCTTGAGTACACACCGATGACGTACCTATTTTTTTATTTTTTATTTTACAACGGGTACACACATGGTACTCCTGTGGTACGCGCGTGGTACTCCTGTGGTACACGATTCCTAAAAAATCCAATTTTTTTCCTTTTTCTTTTATTATTTTTTTTGTTTATAGGAAGATTTATGTTTTTTATTTGTTTAATATAAAAGTAGCAACTTTACTAATAAGCAATAACACAATAGTAGCTGAATTTATTCACTCATTCCTTGAAAAGAAATAGGCTAAATTTAATTTTATTCATACAAATCTTGATGTATTGATGTTTTTGAATAATTTGAATTACTTATGTGGTATTTTCTATGTTTAATTATTTGTTTTAACAATATAGTTCTATTATTTTATTTATATAATTATATTAAAAAAAATATTTATAGACGTACCCGTACCTTAATTTTTTTTTAAATGACGTACCACGTACCAGTACCGGTACCGGATACCGGTACCGTACCCGTACCTAGGCAACATAGCTTTGCAATTATGTGCGGTACTATAGATTTTTCGTTCCCCTCTGCACTTCACCATGTGACCTACTGAGGGGAAATTGCCCCCACGTACTTTTGACACTTTCTGCCAGAGCACAATTTCAATGCTTGAGAATCTATGAATTATTTATGACCAAAACTAGCTGTTGTAACCAATATGTGCTTGATGGAATGGAGTGATAAATGTTTGGATATCTAACTCTTGTATAAGGAAAAAATTGGGTATGTAGAAGGATAATTCATTTTCTTTATAATAAATTTTGGAGTTAATAATTTTTTCTCTCTATAATGTTAAAGAATTTTGGTTAATTCTTATAAAAAAAGAAATTTACGATTATCCCATGCAATATGAAAATTCCATATTTTTTATAATGGAAAAAATCTTTATAAAAAATGAAACTATTCATATTTATTTAAGTATGTTGGTCTAAGTAAAATAATTTTTATTTTTTTTTAAAAAAAGTAGGATGTTCTAGTAATTCTAAAAAAAATATTTTGGCCTGAAGTATGTCATTTTTAAATAAATTGTTTTTTTTTAAAAAACTTTAGTCATGTCTATTTAAAAATAATGTCTGATCTCCCGGGCTTAGCCTCAAACATAGGCCCATGTTGATTGGTTTGAACTATTTTTTTAGAAATTTACTTTTGGCACCTATAAGTTACTCACGCGCCCTACGTTTTTCCTGTTTTACCTTTCCGCTATTTAAGTAGCTGATGCTATAAAAATGAGAAATTTTGAAAAATGTCGTCCGCTACTTAAGTAGTAAACGTTATAATGGTAAAGTGTTTTTGAATGTATCCATTACTTAAGTAGCGGATATGGGTATTCTAGTAAAAATAAAACTAGCTATTGAATCCGCAAGAAGGAGAAAGTCTTGTGTGTTCATAAAACCTAGTGAGACACGCAAATTAACAAAAGATACGTAGAAGAAGAAATAATCAAATCATGTGTATTTTTAAAATAATTGAGTTATTTGTATTTCTTGGTATGTTTTAATAAACTTTATTTGAGGTTTTGACCCCCTAATATTTCTCTCAAAAAAGGAAAAGATATTGTAACTAATTAAATATTGAAATTTGAAGGTTAATAATAATTTTTTTTGTAGAAAATAAAAGGTTCTAAGTCTAAAAAAAGAGAAAATTAAAAAGCAACTATCTTAAGGGTAGTATACCATCAAGATCGGCAAAAAATAGATGACTAATTTAATTAAGCTGGAATTTGCTCGTAAAAAATTATGCCAGAACTTAGCTCACATTCTATGTGCGCCAAATTTAAGCATTTACACATCCATTTGCTTTGTCCAAGGAGTGACAAATAAGTAATTTCCAATCTACATGTAACAACTTACTATTATGCTTCATCAAAATCTACCAATCTAAAGACAACTTATTCACATTACAAAAATTATCAATCAGCACTTTGACATTTGGTTGAAGCCCAATCTTTCTATATCTTTCAAATACTCCTCACGAGCTATGAAGCACGGACACTTCTAGGAGGTGGCATGTCGCGGTGTCCGACACGCGTCGGTGTCCGACACTTGTATGACACTCGTACGACACCTCTCGGAATAGTCAAACAAGTTTCACCAAAAAAATAATTTATTTTCCTTGCTTTGACACTCTAAAAACTTTAAACATGTATTGAAACAATGTTATCAATGAAAAATTAATGATATTAATTTTGATTAGAATATTTTTAATTTTTTTAATAATAAATAGATAAATAAAATCAAATTTTCTCATATATATAGCGGTGTCAGTGTCCTATGTTTTTTATATTATCGGTGTCGGAGTGTCCGTGTCGTGTCGCGGTGTCCGTGTCAGAGTCTGTACTTCATAGCTCATGAGTCATAACGATGATATATAATTGAATGATTATGATCAACACGTACTTAGCGTAAATCTCACCGAAAAGGATCCTTCCCAAAGAGATCCATTTTCATATTGTACCATGCAAATATTACCTTAACTTTAGAAACTCATTGTCCCCATATATATACAATCTACTCTACGGTGCAACTTGCTTCGAAAAAGAATAGTGCACAATAGTCAACTGTGTCAATTAAATTAGGACGGAGAGAGTACTTTGTGGTCATTTGTCAAAGGAATCTCTAACCGATTGAGTTAAGAGACAAAAAATATCCCTTCTCTTGGTCAAAGTCTTACTATTTTAACGTTGTACTGCTACCTGCTCACACTTCCTACTAGCATTTACTCTTCCAACAAATTCCTAATCAAACATATAAAAAATACACGGGAGATTTTTTTTTTTTTTTTCATTTTTCAAAGATAGCAAATTGGTCATTTAATCATCTATGTATAGTATATGTTACAAAAAAAGTTATTTAATCATTGAAAAAGGTAAATATTATTACAAACCTTAATTTATTTATATAATTATAATGACTGATACAATATTTAGCCTCTGTTTGGTTTGGCGTTGGACAGCACCAAACGCGCGTTTCTCGACTCCAAAAGCGATTCCGTCGATTTCCGAGTTGTTTGGCTAAAAGCAAACGTGAATTCTAGCGACGTGATTTTCTACTCAAACGTGAGTATTCCTGAAGTTCTCCAAATTACCCATGGCTTCTTTAAATTTTCCGTACAATTGTAAACCAATTTTCTCCATTTCCACGAAATGGCGACCGTGATGATGATTTACCTTTTCCTCAAATTTTCTTCTTCCTGTTTTAGCGTTTCATGTTCCAGATCTGTAAACTTGGAACATTCTCTCTCTTGCTATAGGTTAGAGAAGTTTGAATTGGACTCTTAAAGCCCATATTTCATTTCATAAACAAGCCCATTAATAAAGATAAATAACAAAAGCTGAAGAAAAAAAATTTGATAGTTTTTTATTTTGATTTTTGACAGATTCTTTTTAAATACGGAGTAAATAAAAAGTGTGTGGCAATTTTTTTATTTTTTTTAATTTGTCAGTTTTGGTTTTTTTTTTATATATCGGTCAAAATTTTTACAATTATTTTCTTCATAGATTATATTTTTCTAATTTATAAATAATAGTTTTTTCGAAGCCGTATAAATAAAAAAATTAATACTCCTTTATTTCACCAAAAATAATAAATTCATAAAGCAACATAAAATAAATATATAAAATATAAATGAAATTCGATGTTCTTGCATTGTACGTTCTCTCTGATATTAATACCCATTTTGGTAATTATGCATTCAAAATCAATTTTGATCCAAACAATCCAAACATCATGAATTTATAAGAATCACTTTTCTGTTAATATATCCAAACATAAATCAATTCTGTTTAACTCACTTTTAATTAAAATCAATTCTATCAAACTCAATTCTACCAAAATCAATTTTGCTCACCGCAGAACCAAACACATACTTAATCCATCAAAATTAACCTAATCTTTTTAAACTTTTTTTTTTTTTTGACTAAAATCTTTTTAAACTTTTATTGATCTAAAATTGGAGTAATTCTTATATAGGCACAACCCCAAATAGTTATTATTTAGGCACACACACATGATTGAGAAAATTTAAATCCAAACAAATTTAGTCACATCATTTAACATCACTTCATCATATTTTCAATTATTTTTTTCAAATCTTTGTGTGTGTGCCTAACATGTCTTATTTAGGTTTGTGCCTAAGTAAGTGTTGCTCCTAAAATTGTGATTTTGTGTTGTTGTTGACAAATGAGGGCCTAGATTGTGTCAAAAAGAAAACAGTAGCCTAGATTTTATCAATTGTCAAACATTGGAAAGTTGACTTGAGGTTTAATTAATATTTTTACAATATAATATAATATAAAGTCAACTTTTTATAAAGAAAATTTCAAAATTAACCTACTCTATACCACGCGGCATGAATATATAATAAGCATGGATGGAAATGGAAAAAAGCAATGCAATGCAAAACATGCCAGCCAGCCCTCAAATTTGACACACCAAGATTCATGATGAATGAAAAGTAGATGAAACTTGTACCTCAACTCAATAGCCAGGAATTAAATAAAATAAAATAAAAATTAATATTTCTCTTCATTCATTTTAAACTGAATAGTATACCTAACTCAAAAAAACTGAGAAAATTATACCCATACATTTTTTTTCTATTATCTGTTAATTGTATGTTTAATTATACAAATTAATTATATCCGATCCTTTGATCAAATATCGAATCTAAAAATTAAAAATAAATCCATAACAAGAATAAAATCTTATTACATAAACTTTTTCTCTATTCTATTAAACAAATTTAAACTAATGAAATTTGCAACCCGGACGGCTTGGGTTCGAAATCACTTTGGATCTAGATTTGCTGCGGTCAACAAATCTTCGCAAATATTGGAGATACACATGTATATGATATAGCAAGAATTAAATTTAAAACTGTAATTAGAGAATACAAGAATAATAATAAATGTGTGTTAGGATACAAAAATTATATAAAACAGTTAGTTTTATATGCATTTGACATATAATAACAAGATTTGTGTATCAAAAATAAAAAAATCTGTGTATAAGAAAAAAAAAATCTGTCTATCAAAAATAAACATGTGTGTATGAAAAAAAAGAAAAAGAAAAACTGAAATCTATGATATTGCAATCATTTTTGAGAGAATATGTGTTTGTTTGATTCAGTCAAAGTCTTGATGATGATCAGCTCTTCTTTTGGGATGCTATGATCTTCATTATTAAAGAGTTGCGGCGGCGCCTGAGCAACGTTAAGATGACCAGCGACATGAATTTCGCCCAAAGTGCATCGGCCACGGCTGCGGCCGGGAACGGTGGAGCATGGATTCTTTTGTGAACCTTTCACTGGACCTCTTTGTAGTAATACCCTTGTTGCACTTGTGTTCTCTAAACTTATTGATAGAAGAATTATTGTTGTCAACAAGCACACCTTTAGTAACTTGTAGCTACCCATAATTAACTTGTGTTGATGAGGGAAATCAAAGTTTTTATGAAATTAACTCTTTGGTACTTAAAAGAGAGAGAGAGGCTTAAGGGTTAAGCTTAATAAAAGATGGATTAAGGATGTTAATGACGGTGTTTTTTGGTGAATAGGATGTTAATGACGGTGGAGTATTATGTTTAGTGAAAATGAAAGAGATGTTTATATATAGATAGATGGATGAGGTTTTGAATTCTTGTTTAATTAGTAGTTGACCAAAAAAAATCCGCGTTTTGAAGTTTTCAAGCATGGTACAACTTGTGTGTGTGTGTAATTTCAAACATGCTGCTTGAAATTTCCCTACAATTGCTAAACTTTTCACATACATACGTAATACTATATTATTACTTTAATTAAGTCTTAGTTGAAATGTTTACTTTAATTGAGTTTTCATATGGAAATTTCCAATTGAGTTATACATAATTTTTTTTTTTTGACAATATGTTATACATAAATTTCTATCCTAAATAAAATTAGTATTTCATCCGTTTCAAAATATATAAACAAAAATTGGACAATAATAATTGATGTAATTTAAAATTTAGATCAAATATATTAGTTTTTATTAACATTATTTTTACTTATATTTTAAGATGGGTAAAGTACTCATCTCTGATGTTACATTTTATCTAAATTTTTGTACTATAAAAAATGTATAGCTTATTAATTAATGAATTTATTTATGATATAGATTTCTACTTTCTGACCTTTTAATTGATTTACAGTATTATTTTTCCTACGCATGGAATGGTGTATGTTTTGTTTTTCTATCTTTGTTTATTTACGGTCAAAACTTGAGATACACGTTCCAAGCCTTATATTTTGGTCAAAATACTTCCGAGCTGGAGTTATTGAACAAGTCTAAGACTCCGAGTATGACATGCATGCAGGTGCCAATATTTCATTGGCCCATGATAAAACCATACAAATAAGCTTGATTTTCATTTTGGTCATCACTAAATATCAATCTCTCTTTGTTCACATTTCCTTCAACAAAAGACACTAGTAGTTGGTACGACGAACTAAAAAAAATACTCTCGTACTAACTAGTAACTTTTTGTATAATTTTTTATTTATTTATGGTGGATGATGAAATTAGTTATAGAGTAATTGCAGATTAACTAGAGAAAAATGTAATTTATTTTAATTTACTCTTCGCTTTAAAGTTTAATTTAACATTAATTATTGCCAACATCATTTTTTTTTACTCAAGGCATACGCTATCTTCCATGGTATCATCTTAGCTAAAGATATGGAATTTGATACACTGGTTTGTTACTCTGACTCTTTTTATTGTATCAATCTTATCAACGGTCTCAACATGCGGTTTCAGGTTCATGTTGTTTTAATCCAAGATATTAATAAAGAGTTACTCTCTCACACCAATTATACTATTTGTCATACTCTTAAAGAGAAAAATCAATGTACAAATTTTCTAGCTAAACTTGGTGCTTCTTCAGATGTCCGCCATGCATGGATCTCCTCTGGATGGCATGCTAGAGCTTCTCGAAAGCAACGGAATTGGAACTTTTTTCCTTCGTGAAATGTTGCCTCAGTTGTATTTTCCTTCGTTTTTTTTTTTCCTTTTTTAATTAGCCTTGTAAAAAAAAGTAATAATGCATGAATATCTTTCTTTTACACCCGTGCAACATAAAGTTTTTTCTTAATGTCTCATTTGTTTGGAAAAACGGTTTTAATTTAAAATTTATGTTATTTTTATAAAAAAGTATAAACAAAATTTGTTGATTGAACCGTCTTAATTTAGTCTCTGAACTATAAATCTCAATCTAAATTAACTATTCCTACATCCATCCTGGCAGTCCTACTGTTACTTTGTGAAGTGTGATGATGTTCAAAAAAAAAAAAACCTTTGTGAAATGTGATAAATTTAGTTCATATACTTGGTAAAACCTTGAATTTTTCATCTCTTAATAAAAATATATTTTCTGGGTATCTCAATACATTGATTGTTTTAGTCATGCAAACACATAAAAGATAACTCAAAAGAACAAAAGGAAAAGAGCAAAAAATTGCAAAGAAATCAAACTGTATTTACAATATCAGTCAAGAAACGTAGAATACAACCATGGCCGGCTCTCTCTGTCAACTTTTCATGAATCCGGAGACATTGATGACATGTTGGACGATCTCCAGTAGATAAACCTCTATATAAATACCTATGCAGAAGAATAACAACCTCTTAGGACATTAAATAGAGGTGGAAATATCATAGATTATCTACTATTGTAACCATAAAAAGTCAGATTTCAATAAGAACAACTAAAAAGTAAATATAAAACTGATATATGAAACAAAAACATAAATTGTCACACCATCATATATTTGAATAAATTTTGTGTTGAATGTCCAGAAATTAGATTAAGATCGTAGTTAAACCCTTGCAAACTTGAGTTATATATACTCTAGAATGCATATTTCATTCATATTTACAGATGCATGCATATGTTAGACTGCAGATAATGCTTGAACAGTTGAGTTTTAGTATTAGTTACTTTTTATTCAAATGGTCATGTTTTACACAGATAATGCATATGTTACTTTTTTATAATATTAATATTAAATGCGATGGACTTGTGTGACGCGGTTGATGTTATGATTTCCAGCTCTTATCAAGTGTTAAAACATTGGTACTGAAGTGATGAAAACTTATTTTGATTTGCATTATTGCATACTTTGAAGCAACCCCCCTTAAGTTCTTAATCTAGCAAGTAGCAAAGTACATTGACTACATTCTTTCTAATATTGCTCCAAAAGGTTGAAAATAAGATTAGTGAAGTGGAGTCGCATTACATAGTTGTAGGGTATGACTCTTAAATTCTCATAAAAATGATATGAGACACAAGACTTTATTGAATGTGTCATCGATTGTACCGAGAGTTCATGTGTGAGTTATGCATAATTATTCTGATGAATAATTGATTCAAAGTTTGTCTAGCAATCTATTCGAAGATTAGTGGAAACTTAATAAATAATGATATAAATCGTAAGATACCTTTACTTAAACCATGAGATTTCTAGAATAATGAATTTGGATATATTTTGAAAATAGTGGGAGATTATTGAAGATTTTCTAAAATATACTTGAAAAAATGCAATGGTTAGTTTGTAACAATGTGTCTCTTGATTTAAACTTACAACTTTTGTGAACAAGAGTGAATCATCATAAGTATTGCTTCAAATTAACATTGCTAAACTAACATTGCTAAAAACCTTTCAAAAATTGTGTTCTTTCATCATTGACATGAGTTGCTCTATAAATAGAGACACATGAGGCAAAAAACACAACAAATTTCATGAGTTTCATGAGTTAGAAATTATGTCTAAAATATTCATAAATCATTTATTCTTTTCGCTAGTGCACGAGAGAATTGAGGGAACTTTATTTTATTAGATATTATTGATTGATATGTTTGATATAAGTGCGCGATTCATATCATGGTTTTCAAAGTATTCTGAAGAGAATTGGCCGGTTATCCTATTTGCATCCGGTTTGCATAAACAGGTGGGGGCGAATCGAATCTAAAGCTTAGTGTGACACATGCGCTTTGAAATTTAAGTGCAATGTTCATTTGCAGCAGAACCCAACAAAATTAAAATCCAACATATAAGAGAATCAAAATGATAGCACCATGAAATACAGATATAATAATCCATCACTTTCAACTCAAAGAAGAAAAGCACCACAAAATTTTATCAACAATCCTTCGCACATCCATCATCCATGCATGCAATTGAAGCAATATTCATACAAACAACGGTGTAGAATAAAAGCCATATACAAACTCTCGCAGAATCAGTATATCATATACTGATGTTATAGTTCACTCTATTTCCAAAATACTCACTTCAATACAAGAAGACATTAAATAAACAAGCAATCACTCATTGCAATTATTCATTTACAAAGGAAAAACAACAAAGGTAAAAAAAAGTGTGGTAAAAAAGACAATTCAAAATGTCCAAGGATACTAACCCCAAAAAAAAGGAAGGGTGAAAAAGCTCTCTATATATAATTTGAAATCATATTTTCTTGTTACCTGGGTGATATCAAGCTATTGTTACTATACAGTTGCAACCAGTCATGGTTTACTCTCTTCACTATTGTTCAATGTACTTGCGTCTTGGTCGCTGATCATTGGTGTACGAGTCTGTAAAATCTAAACAACAAAAATGTAAAAATAATGATATACAACACTGAAATCTGTGATGCAAAATTGCAAACCACTTGGATTAAGAAAAATCTGTCTCAGGTCTGTATACATCACAATAGTATTTTACAAACAAGCATTAAGAAAGCAATATTCACAACAGATACACTATATGGTTTCTCTAGAAAAACAAAACCAGCTCATGTATTTATCATTTCAAGTCTGCAAATAAAACATGTAGAACATTTGTCCTGAGGTCATCAACTTAGAAGCATCCTTATGAATATGACATTGGCATTGATGTGACCTCTGATGTATTGATCAATGATATTCATAGTTTCCTCTCAGTTAACAAAAATTCTCACATTTGAAACACTTTTGGTAATTTTGTTGCTTACTCATTTCTAAGCTGATTACATATCCTGAATTAAAAATCCTACCATTTCACAATTGCTAACTATAGTTAGTTTTTGTTTGAAGATGTATTTACATGATTTATTTATCCATAAATAAAACTGAAATCTGGCAACTAAAGAAATAATCTATGCCCTAAACAAGACTTAACTTCATCTGAAACTATGACTGCATGTTAAAACTCATAACTTCCAGCATTGAATCATACAATTCATCTGGAATCTTTTTTCTCCAGAACAGAACTGCAGTGACATACTGATCTACAAACAAACAACCTCTTAATTCACTATATTATCCAACTGCATGTTATCTCAACATTGACATGTATCCTCCTCAAAAAACAAATATAAATTATCAATGTAACAATACAAGGACACCAATTCATAGTTGTGTTTTTATTATTTACTGTATAAAATTGCATAAACTGTCTAGCAGTGTTGTATATAAGCCAAAAAAACTACCTAAGTGATTCATATGGTGTTTAATTTGTGACCTTATCAATGCAACAAAGTTATCCCTTTTGTAACTTACATCACGGACATTTATCCATACTCAATATGCTAAACACAAATTTCTTAATAGATTGGTCCACCAGACAAACATAACAGAGAAAGAAAAATGGATTGGTGCAGTTTTAAAAATGAGGAGAAAGTGATGCTTCAATTTACCGCATAATGGTTCGGAAGAAACTACTAACCTTATATACATCCTCAAGCAACAGGTTGATTTATTTCCCTTATCCCGATCCGGCGTAGTTGTTGCAGGCGATCAGCTATTTCTTGCAATAATTGAAGTCCTTCGCCTCCTTCGTTCAGTAAGTTGATACTATGCTCAAGGAAACAATGGTCTGCCTCAAGAGCTTGTAACCTTTCAATAAAATCTGAAACCAAACTTCCAGTAGAAGCTGAATCATGATTTCCACAGAGAACAGGGGAGCCACGTTCATAGTAGTCAAGTTCACCATTTTGCTTGCAAGCTGGAGATTTCTTGGATGAGAGATCTTCAACCATGGCATCCGAATTTAATTTGAACAAGGAAACAGAATCTTCCTTTAGAAGATCATTTTCCAACTTTTCAGAGTTTTCCATGCATTCCTTTTCAACTTTTTCAGAATTTGACAAATTATCCTGAGACTGGTGAGTGTTCAGGAAAAAGTATACTTGCTTCTCCAACTTATTCAAATGTTGGGAAATATATAGCTTTTCATCTTGAAACTCCAGTAGTGAATTTTTTACAGATTGAATATTCTTTTCCTCCAAAGATGTGACTGGAATGTCAGTTTTGTCATAGATATTAGGATTTTCGGCAACTGATTTTCCGGGGACACTTTCAGCATTTTCAATGAAAGTACATTGTGAATGATCCAATCCAATATCTTTTACCTTCATTTCAGAGTTTTTCTCCACTCTGTTCTCCAGCACTGATTCAATAGGGAATTTCTTCCTATAAAACTCAACCTTTGCTTCCAAGTCTTCTATCTCCTTCTCCTTCTCAGCGAGAAGGTCGTTAGCTTTTTGCAAAGCTTCCATTTCATATTCTGACTGCTCATCCATCATCCTCAAGTGCTGCAGAGCTTCCATATGTAATGATGCCTTTTCTTCCTGCAGTCTAGTGATCATGGCTAAAGCTTGACTTGCAGCAATTGCAGAAGCATTTCTCTCTTCCTCCAGCTCTTTATACAAAGCATTCATAAGTTTCCTGTCATGATCAACTTGTCTTTTAAGCTTATCAACCGGGCTTTCGCCTTCAATGTCACTGACAATGCTTCCATCTAGAGACAAACCAGACTCATTTCGCTCAAGTGAAATCATTTTTTGAAGTATTTGCATTCCCGTAGAATTAGAAACATCAGAATTCTTTGCTTCTTCGCTATTTATAGACAATCTAGGACTGATATCATTAAAAGACATATCAGTCCCTCGCGTGGCAGAGAATTGTGACAACAATATCTTCAAATCTTCATTAACTCTTGAGGAATCTTTCCCAAGCCAATGTTCTGCAAGCCTGCCAGATAACTGTCTTCCTCTATTACTGACAGCTAGCTTATAAGCATCCCCAAGATCCAGCAAATTAGAATTTTGCTGACCAATATCACTAGAAATAAGTGTTGGTTCTGAACCTGCTTCAGATGTTATTGGTTTATTGTCTGATTTAATGTTTTCTTCACAGTCGACAGCAGGTCTTCGCTCAGATGTTAGTCCCTCTTCATCAATTCTAAAATCATCTATACAAGAAACAATGGGATTATAATTATTTTTTTCATTTAAAAGTTGGAGAAAAGGTTTGTTATGTAAGTATAAATCTAATGCTCTTATGGATTCAAAAGAGTGTAAAGTAGTTTTTTACAAAAAGGCATTAGAATATTTGCAAAGAATGATAAGATACTCTTCTATGCTTCAAATCCAAGCATTATATGGTAAAGAAATGCGATGAATATAAATAACTTACAGTTTTCCTTTGATACTTCAACAGGCACTTCTGTTTTATTTGATAATGTAGGAACATCATTGAAGGATCTAGGCTCACTTGGGGAGTGACAAACATCGGTTCTTTCAATCTGCTGCCAGTCAAGTTCTGACAAACCATTCCCACTTTCCACTGTTGCTGCTGCAGTTTTAGTACCCCCACAAATATCTCTATTTTCTACTTGCTCTCCCGGTTCCGACAACAATGGCTCAAGCACAGAAGCTGAAGCCCCGGGCTTCCCAGAAGTGAGATCCTCATTTGAATCAACGCTGCGAAGCTCCATATATTCACACGAAACCATTATATCTTCCTTTGTATCATCTTTCCCGCGAATTGGTATACTTATACCATCATCATCTGATAACGGAACCTCAAATTCAGACTCAGTATCAGAAGTAATATTGAGTTCTGTGTAACCTACACGAGACAAAGGATCCGCGTGATCATTTCTCACACGTGCATCTCGGACTGATACAAACGGCTTTTCACTTCTTTTCTCATAAAAATCATTTCCATCAACATCCGATACATCGAAATCAACAGCCCTAGACCGAATTGACTTGGCAAATACCAAATTTTGATCATAATCATTTAAACGAAATTTCTCACTACAACAAGAACAATGTCCAGCAATTATTCGTTCACCAAGTAACGGATCACAATCAAATACCGATTCAGATTCTTCTTCTTCCCCGGATTTACCAACCAATAACCGGGAAGTAACAGCATTCGATTTATCGATAATTGCAGAAGATAAAATACAAGTTTCACAAACTCCATGAATATTTACAAGCTTATCATGTTTACGACAAAAAACTAAAGAAGAAATCTCAGACTTATGAAAACTACAAATCAAATCAAAATAGTAACCTCTTTTTTGTTTACCTAACACATGATCAAGCCTTGAACAAAACAAACAAGGTGATTTCAAATTACAATAACGAGCAAATATAGTAATAACATAAGAGAAAATAGCACTTGTAAATAGAAAAAGGATTAATAACCATTCAAGTAAAGCTGAAGCCAAAGATGTTGTAACTCTTGTGGAGAAATTATGCCACCTTGAAGAAGATGAAGAAGTAGCCATTGTTGAGTCAAATCCAATTATTGACTTGAAATTGAGAAAGTTTGAACCAGATCAAACTTATATGATGATGATAGAAATAATTCTACAAAAAAGTTGTAACTGAATTAAGAAAACGGAGTTATGAGTAATTAGATATTAATTAATAGAGGAACTGAAAAATAAATAAATAGAAAGTGGAAACGATTCGTACCGTAGAAGAAGTAAAAATGAAGTGAAACAAACTAGTAATAGTAATGTTTATTGTTTATTTGATTTGATGTGTTAAGAGAAAGATAATGAAATTAGAATGATGAAAGAAATTGACCAATGTGGATTAGGAGGAGTTTGGTGAGGTGAGAGAGTTGTGATCAAAACAAAGTAAACCAACTGGAAAAAGGTTTAAGCTTTACAACGGAAATACATGCACTAAATTATATTAACATTAATCACTTTTTTATTTCTTTGTGGAAAAGAAAATTTAAAAGAAAGAAGCCGACAATGACAAAAAGGGATATGCTATCAAAATTATAAAAAAATAAAATAATTAACAAAAATATACTAATATTTAATTGTTATGGATTGGTATTTTTTTTTTTGCACATACATTTAAATGGATCATATTCAAATGTTTAAACTTATAAATTTTATAATTGTGTGTCCAAATTTTAAAAACTTAAAGATTTAATAAATAACAATAATTTAGAAATCTAATTATAGAGTCATTAGCTCAAAGTGTGTTTAAAAATTCCAAAATATTAAAAAATCATTATACTACTTTTACAAATATTAGAATGAACAAAGAATGAAAAGCAATTCTTTAATGTAACTTTTCTACTTGAGAGAGTCCAATGCTGTGTTTTAATAATTTTGACTAAACTTATATAGTTGACTCAAATAAGTGGCTAAATTTTCACTAGACTCTCATGTCACCTTAGATAATTTGTTCTCCTGTTGAACTTGTGTGGTTAGAGACTGCAATATGATAGACGACATTTCACATGAATTTCGTAACATAAGTTTGCTTATGTGGGAAATGTATGTATTTCATGTCAAATGATAATTAGCTCACAAAATTTATATGCAATTTAATTCGTCCATCTTGAAAATTGTTTGTTTATGTAATGTGTTGCAATTTCAAAAGTTAATTTTGGTTTTTTAGTTTTTACAGAAACATTATGAACAAAATACTCCTATAGAAGCAAATGTGAAATAATTCAAAATAAGTGGAAATTCAAGTTTATAATATGGGTTTATTTATTTGGTGGGATATATGTGGGTTAATATTAGAATTATAATCGTGTATGCCATGTCAAATATCCAAAATTTAATGATTAAAAAATCAAAGCAAATAGAAACACAGAGTTCAGTTGATATAAACATCGTTATCTAGAAGGTTTAAATCACATTATATATATAAAAGGTTTGAATAGTATTATACATATAAAAATAATAGTGTTCACTCACTGTGATAGAATTTTTCAAAGAAACAAAACTAAAATAAAAGGTATCAATCGTTAGTTGGTTTAGTGGTGATTGGCGCTGAACTTGGTAGGGAGGACCACGGTTCGATCCCCCGCAACTGCGATCGGGAGGGGACTAGAACCACTTGATACCAGAACTGACCCCGAACCAGATTCAACTGGTGGTGAAAATCAAAAAAAAAAAAAAAAAAAACTAAAATAAAAGGTCGGTTGAAAAGGTGAAGGAGGCAAGTGGTATGTAGATATTGTCGGCTAATGTAGCATGGTCGGCGTCACCTTATTAAGCAAGGTGATATCCATGAGAAAAAATTATGATAAAGTGTTTTTTATTTATCAAAAGAAAAGAGACAAGAGAGAGAAATCACTAGAAAGAGGTGAAGAATAGAGCTCAACACTGATACTCCACGAGCC
The DNA here is from genome assembly GCA_030408175.1 of Trifolium repens. Lineage (NCBI taxonomy): Eukaryota > Viridiplantae > Streptophyta > Magnoliopsida > Fabales > Fabaceae > Trifolium > Trifolium repens. Next base: position 57,005,409 of record CP125849.1, on the reverse strand, counting down.
ATAATTACTTGTTCAAAAGCTCTAGGGACTACCACAAAGATGAAAAAAGAAAAATCTAAACAAATAAAATGTGTTTGGTTGTAAAAAGAAAGTGGTAAAAGAGAAAAGCTGCGTAAAAGAGCACTAAAAGTGATTTTATGTTTTGTTTGATAGTATAAGAAAAAGAGAAGAGAAATGGTCATGTAAGTATTAGCTGAGACTGAGATGATAAAAGACTAAGAAATTTGACAAGCTGACGCTTATTTTCGAACACCTAATTTTATTCACTTCTCTACATTATTATTCTTTGAAACAAAAAATAGTTGAACAAATTGAACAAATATGGGGGGTGAGTGACCAAATAGATGAACAAATTGAACTATAAGCTCGTTGGCATTCATTTTACCAGTAATTGATTAGCATGCAATTTATGCAAAGCTAGGATGGGACATAGATGCACCAAGTACCAACTAGATACTCATACTAACATAGAACAAAATCACAAAACATAATGGAACAAGTTAACAATACATTACAAGACCATGAAAAACCTGTTTGACCTTTCCGAATGACTACCAATAGAACAGAACACTGGTCTCGGAAAAAAAAATCAGTATTTTATATAGTTCAGAAACAAAGCATGTGGCGCAATGTCCAATAGTGTTATGAAATCATTACATTAATCTGTTCCCAACATTCTACATTTCAATAATGGCAGATTTAGTTCTACAGCCTCCTCGTCAGTAACCATAGTTTGCACCATATACTGAGCCATAGCCTGCAGCATGTCCTGGATTGGAGGCAGGAGAAGTATAGACAGAACCATGAGCAGGGTAAGAATTGTATCCTTGATCTGCAGGAGGTCCACCTGTTTGTTGCTGCGCTGGTGCTGGTGCAGCAGCTGCAGCTGCAGCTTCAGCCATAAAATTCTGCACCACAGATTCAGGATTACATTACATAATAATTACAAGGCAAATTAATAATGTCAAGTTAATCAGTTCTAACAACCAAAACATGCATCCGGTGAGATAGCCTTTCTATGGAAACAAAATGAGAAAAGATAATGCATGAAATAAAAGAGAACATTGAAGATATCCTTGCATCAAACAGACGACATAGTGAATACGAATAAAATTACATATTTATCACTGAACTTATTATTGAGATACTACTCAGGGAAGCTTATAGCTTCCTCATCTCTCTGTTCAATTTAGAAGGATAGTTGTTTAATTTAGAAATTGGACAAGCTTAATTTAGAAATTGGGCAAGCTTATAGTTTCCTCATCTCTCTGTTTTTTACATAAAAGATTAAAATTGATAAAACTTTAGCATATAATGAATATTTAGATCCCCAACAACAATGCAATAATTTTTCACTGAATAATTTCAAAGTATAAATCTAAAGAAAATTTCCAAGACATGAAGCATGTTATGGACTGAAAATTTTAAACTAAACTACCACTTTAGCATGTAAAAAATGTCTTAAAATAAGTGTCCTTTTGTTTTTTAGATCTGATACTAATTAATCTTGCCAATTCTATTCACAAATTTAAATTGTCTGCACCACTTCCAAGTCATTATAATTTATACTACATTATATATTTGTAACAATGGTTAATAAGGACAAATTTGTAAACTTACAATATTATTTTACTTATAGTTTTTTCAAGTATGTGTTAAAAAAACATAGGTTGACAGAGTCAACACTAATATTGGAATGGAGGGAATAAATCGAACACCAAGATCAGGATTACCTGTATCAGTTGCTGTGCTGTTTGAACTTGAGAAGCAGTACCACTGATTTCAACTGTCATCTCCCCTGGAACTCCTCTTGTTTCTTGTATGGTGACAGTGGCCCCACTAGCTCTTCTGATATAGCTTATATTTGTTCCAGCCGTTCCAATAACGGCATCAGCATACGATAGAGGAACTTGCATCTGTTGTATGACCTGTGCCACCATAACAAGATAATTTTTATGATAAAAATGTATAAATTTCTAAGTGAGAACTCAAGCAAGTTAAGACAGTAATAGACATGCTTTGTTTATTATCCAAACTCCCATTTTTAAGCCCAACTTAAATTATTATCCAAACATTACAACAATCACATCTAATCTCAAGAACTGAAGATGACATTCGCATAGTAATAGACATACTTTGTTTAGCTTTTAACATTTCAGCTTAATATCCACATGTGCAAGCTAATATCATATTTTGCTGCTGAAATCTAAAGGAAAGTGGAAAGCAACAGCAAATATCAATCAACATTGTTAAGTTTCCTTTACAATTACAACAGCTATAACACAAATTTCAAGAAACTGCAGTCAACAAATCCTCTCAACAAACTACAGAAACCACCACAAACAGACTGACAAATTCTAAGACATCCAGAAAAACGCAAACTGCATAAAAATGTAATGCCAATATATCATTCCATGCACCGTACCATTGGGAGATTATTAGAAAACAAATTTTGAAATAAGAACAAGTACCTGAGTTACAATGGAAGGTGCTGCAGACTGGGTATTGGATGATGTGTGAACACCTACTGAAGCATCTCTTCCATAGGCGGTTATACCATGATGGGGCTGTTTGTCCAGTGGAGGAGGCATTTCAGCTGGTGGATAGTAATTATCAACTTGTCGTGGAGGCGGCATGAATTGAGGAGTGGGTCCAAAACCAGGACCTCCACCAGCATTTGGAGGGAGGCCCTGAGGTGGACCCCATGATTGGTGGGGTGGTGGCACTGGAATGTGCTCCATGTGATGGTTATTAGCCATTTGCATCTGGAGAAAGATCAAATTAGTTGCATTTCTCAGTAATCATAAGATAGATTCTTCAGAAGTGTAATATGAATTAACAATGCTTACATTCATTTCAAAAATTGGAATTATGCTGCGATCAACTAAAAATTTCTTAAGGTGGGATGCAATCATCTCTACTGCCTTGTGCACTCCAGTGGGATCCCCTACGACTTCAACCACCCTGTCATCTTGAAGGGCAAAAACAGGCAGGTCATCTGCAGACAAAAAAAAAGAGGTGCAAGATGCTTAGCAACTGGAGTGTGTCAGGTGGCCCACCCAAGGACCAAAAGGAAAGATCAGGGAAAAATAATTCAAATTTCCACTAATACTTCATTAAAAAGCATAAGTTACAGAAGATCAGAAATAATTGCTGTAATTGGGTCCATAATTCAATCATACTACTCCCATAAATTGTACCCTAGAAATAATTTGTAATAAAAAAGGATAAACAATAAAAATTACAGACAGGCAAAGTTCAATACTACTTAGCTTAAAGTGAACTAGAATAGAATGTTAAAAACAAGAACATGGCTATTTTCCTGACAACTGAACTAAGAATATTTTTAACTTGTTTAAGTGGTACTGATAGAAGTTAGTGATGCATATCTGAGTGCTTACATGATATTCCCTCTGTTCCTTTTTAGTTATCGTTTTAAGGTTATTTACACATACCAAAACAATCAATAAATTGTTACTTCTGATGAAATATTTTGTCTTTTTTCTATAACATTCTTAATTGTTTATTATATCGTTCTGCTTATTTCTCTGTCTGCAATAAATATCTAAGAGTATTATGGACAAAACAATGGTTAACGTTGCATTGAACTTTAAAAGTAAATAAATAGTGAACAAAATTCTTCTACAAAAGTGACAAACCGACAGCTTAAAAGAAACGGATGGAGTATCAATAATAGTGAAAATGGTAAACTAAACAGTGTCAAGAATAAAACACTTATGATGAGAAGAAAGAGTTAATAGCATTTCAGTGAATAGACTTAATAGTTAATAGCATATTTACACAATTGCTATACTACAGCTCTAGTACCCAGTGGATTTGTCTCAACCTCTGATCAAAATTATGCTAAGAAAAAATTGTAACAAAAACTACATTGCACATCATAGAATAAAAGATTGCTAAATAATAAAAAATGACAATCCAACAGCCAGATTTGAAAATTTTAAAAGAAATATTAGTAGGAACCTGCGCCGAGAACTCTAACTATACAATTTGATGCTTCTTGGATAGATTTTACAGTTCCTCCTTGTTTCCCAATTAAACTTCCTGCTTGTGAGGCTGGTACTAGAAATTTTGTGGAGATCTTCCCTGCAACACCTGAAGGAGCAAAATCACTTTCTAATCCATCAATTAACCGTTTATGAGCCCTCAATAAGCCATCCACAGCAGGCGGAAGAGAAGAACCAGGCTCATCTTTAGCAGATACCATTACCTAATAAAAAATAACAAACAACACTATCAGCCTACCTTGGGTCTTAACATTCCTCCAATATCTATATTTAACACGAGGACAGAATATGGTGGCAAACAATCATTAACCAGCAATAACAAGCCACTAGAGCACCAATTACCAAGCAAGTTACATGCCATCTACAATCTCAGGATCAGCAAGATAGCATGCTAGCAAGCAATTTTGATTATAAAAGATGCAACAATTAGGAGATTCAGCAAAACAAGCAATATTATTACTACATATTTTCTTCCACAATTAATACCTATATTACTATCACCCATCAGCAAAATTCCAGAAGGAATCCTTCATCACCACTCACCAGACCAGTTTTGTAACAGTCATAAAGGTCGCATTGTATTTAAGAGGAACAACTCTTGCACCTAATTAATATACATTATTATTTAATCTAACCTCGTCTGATTGCAATCTCTGAAAATTAAATGTCAAAATACTTTTGGTTTTAAGTAACAAACATAGCAGCATGTAGGTTTCCAGATAGGTAACTCACTGAAGTGCAATTTAGATGAGATTTTAATAATATTTTATCAAGAATTAAAGATATGGAAAATTCAAAAGTATAATTTTGAAGATTGTGTGTCTGAACTCTGGACTTTTTGACAAACCAGACCCCCCCCTCCCCCCACATTCCTGTTTTCCTTTCTCTGACCACTACATTTTTTCCCAACCCTTTGTTGATTTATTTAATATCAGCAAATTCCACCTTCCACAAGAAACACTCATTATTACTCATTTCCAATCGACTAAAACTGGTAACGAATTTCCTAGATAAACATCTTAGAAAGATGGAAGTGTGTCATACTGGAACATAATCATGATAAGTGGCATGACAAATTAGTTAAGATGTATGTCAAAAGAATGTAAGTGTCTTCTTACTCTTCTATTTTTTATTGATCAAGTTTGGTTCACTACAGTGCATTTAGTTAATTATAGCAATAGTATTGTCAACATTTCCCACTGAGAAACTATCGTGATGACGTATAAATTATTAATAAACATATTCGATGTGATAAAATTAAAATTAAGTGATAGCCTTAGTTAATATTTGAATTCTTTTTCCTTTGGTAACATGTATGACAAACAAAATGCTTAAGTTTTGGTATTTATTGTTTTCAGTATTGTATTAGAGATGGGAGTAAACTTCTTTTCATTGCTAGGAATCTGCGGCAAGACATCAATCATCCAGGTTTTGAATTTACCAGCTGGAATGCAGAGCTTCGTGGTACTTTGAAATAAAGTGACTACATGTTAATACACTTTCAGCACTTTGCAATGCTCAATGCTGACCCTGCATCTGGAACTTTGGTCCTTCATTATTGGGGATCTAATTGATGATTGAGTCGTTGCCTTTAAAATTGTAATATTGAACCTGCACAGATTCATTTTCTGTTAGAATTAATTCATATTTTGGGGATTTTTTACATCATTCTTTTTCGAATTCGTTTCATCTTCTTCATCTTAGTTTTTGTGTTCATTGTATCACATGAATAAGGTTGCACTTTGTTCAGATTATAAACAGCTATATTTTTTATTCTTACAATTTTTTGCCGTGAGATAAGGACATTGCAAATTAAGATTGTTTAAGGATTATTCTTCATCACAACATCTTAGGCATAGAGACATGCACAATTACAGTGAATAGTTACTACAAATTGTTCCAGACACAAATTCCAGTTCCTCAAAAAGAATTAAACTCTAATAAGGTGCTTTGAGTCTCTCCCAATAATTTCTTCTTTTTTTTGGTCAATTGGCCTAGTGGCTAGAATTCCACTCTTAAGGTGAATAAGTAAAGTATACGGGGTTTGAACCCCGACCCCTGCATATAGCAATGTCCCTACCAACTGAGTTATGCTCACGGGGACTCTCCCAATAATTTCTAATCTGAATACTTACAGATTAGAAATTAGACACTCATACACACATCAATGCATACAGTTTTCATTTATTTATTAATAACATTTGGTATCTAAGAATAGTAAAAGTATGGATAAAGGAACCTATGTCATAATCGCAAGTAATGAGTACAGTCACTGCAGAGCTTCATAAAAAAACAGATAACATGAACAATATTCTACTAGTCTAATCACTCGTAAAATTCATCCAGAAATGTTAAAACTAATAACTAACCAAAATGCACAAAAGAGCATCTAAAAAAAGCAATCCAACAATCCATATCAATTCTACCGAGCTATGAAGCAGGGACACTCCTCGGATTAGGCATGTCCCAGTGTCAAACACCGACACTTATGATTATATGTCATTTTTTCAAATAATTATCATTGTCGATGTGCTTCATATTTACTTAACAACTTTAATCCCAAAAGATTATGACAAAACATTAAGTTAAAAGATACAAATGGGGCTAACTAAATGCTATGCAACTATAGTTAACTAACTAGGAAGATATATACAAGGTGAATAGAAAAAGTTTTAGAATTCGAAATACTCACAGCCCTTTCTGAAGTTCCGGGAGGACCATCAAGAATCTTAACACGAGCTCGTGTTTCCTCTACAATTTTTTTAATAAACTCTCCTTTGCGTCCAATTATACCACCAACCTTCTGAGCAGGAACCAACATTCTGAACACACTCTCACCAGGCCACCCTGGCCATTTCTTCTCGGGCTCAACGACCACCGGCACATCAACCACCTTTTCATTCTGTTCCGCTTCCTCGACCTCAACCTCAACTATTTGTGGTGGTGCTTCCTCCTCTTCCTCCTCCTCCTCCTCGTATTCAACTGCGTTCTGATCAACCTCAGCCATAGAATTACCACTGCCAAAAAACACACACACAATAAATCATTCAAATCACAGATCTACACAATATTTATCGATGAAAAGTTACTGAACTTCGAGAACTAGAGAAAATGTGAGTGTAGAATAAATGCAAATATGAAAGAAACATGGTGAGTGTTGGTGGTTAAAATTACCTAGATTACGGAGAAGAGATGCAAATTAGGAGTTTAGAGTTGGGATGATGGAATCTAGGGTTTTGGGTTGGGGAAAAGAGAAAGATAAAGAAAAAGAAAAGGGCAAAGGTGGGAGTGAAGTGAGAGTAATCACGAGTCACAACCAAAAGAAGGATAATTTTGGTGATGCCATTGGCAGGTATATACCACTTATATTTATTTTTTTATCAATAATATTAAACAACTTAAAATAAAAAATATTCTTTTAAAAATTGTGGACTTGAGAAATAATAAATATTAGAGGTTAAATGGTTAAATTATTAAAATAATTATATTTTAAAGTTTTATAAATAACATGTCATAAAAAATGCGGTTGGAACGAAAAAGGATTGCACGCAGTAACTGTGTGCTGCTGTAATCAATTTCAACTGTCTGATCATAAATCAATGGCAGAGATCATTTCGTGCAGATATTGGAAAAGAGTAATATCAGTCGTCCGATCAAAAATTAATGGTTTTGATTCGTTACTGTGTAAAACTGTGTCAAATATCTACAGCAGGAAATCTTGGTCCGGTTGAAACATGTGATGTTAACTTATATAAAAATAAAATTGGACCTAAAATTATAAAAAGAAAACTTTAGACACCAAAATTTTAAGAAAAAATTCAAAGAAATTAAAAATAAAAGTGCTATATTTAAATGGAGCAATAATATGTTTAACCTAAATAATTATTAGAACAATCATGATCATCTAATAATCTAAGGACTAAATATAAACTAATAATTCCAAAGATTGAATTATGCTATTAACTTTGATGTTGTGGGTTATTGGCAAATTCATCCTTTTTGTTTTTAGGGACTTTGAATTTGTATTGCGTCAATTTATTTTATCAATTTAAATAAATAATATCATTTTTTTTTTAAACCTAACCCAAAAAAATATTTAAAAAATTTGATTACAGTGAATCATAAAATTTTATATACTTGTCTTATTTTTTCATATTTTGCTCATAGTACCTACTGAATTTTAAAATATTAAAGATTGTACTCAATAAATTTTTAAAATTAGTTTGGTCCATCACCTTTTCAAGAATCTCAAATTTGAATTGGATATTTTTAATTTTCTATTTAGAACCGCTTTTTATATTTGTGTTTAAGTAGGGGGGGAGTAAAAAAATTTGAACCGACCAAGCCAGTATTAATCGAACTTAAGTTTGGAGCATTTGGCGGGTTTATAAGGATTGTCGGGTCTACGAGTGAATAAATAACGGGTAAAAAAGGTTAAACATCGTCATGTTCGATTTTAAAAATATAAACATGTGTTTTGTCTTTCTCATATTAATCTTTCGGTGGTAAGATCACCGAGTCTTTTTGGTTTTATATTAGGTATTGAAACATCGTTTCTTTAAAAAAAATTGCAAGTCTTTTACACACAAAGTTCAAAATGGTCTATATTATTGCAAAGTTAAACTGTGTCTTTCTCATATTAATATCTTTGTATTATATTAATCTCTTAGTATTATATTAATAATCATATTTGTGTGTGTTGTTTTATTTATTGAAATGTTAACCCGAATAAATTGAACCGACCAACCTATGATCCATATAAACGACATCCGATAAAACCAAAGCATGAAACGATCGATGATGGGCTAAAGTTTTTCCCTCTAGACTTCTTTAGGGTGAGCCATTTTGGACTCAAATTCTACCAAACCCGTCCAACATTCTACCCTAATTTTTACTGCAAAGCTCAAGAGTCGATGGTTTGTTGTTGCTAACTTTTATTTTTAGTCAAAGATCGTTGCTAGCTTTTATTTCTAGTCAATGGTCGTTGTTAGCTTTTATTTTTAAAGAAAGTATTAAAAAAAAATTAGATACACTCACATTTCATATGAATTAATTTATAAATATGACTTAAATAAAATCTTTAGAAGTTATCGTACATTTTGTTGAAGGTGAATATAAATACACGCATCCACTTGTGTATTCAAACACAAATAAGACGTTCTAATGGACTTCCTGTGTGTCGGTGTCAATAATTAGGTTTAATGAAAAATTAGGTATTTTTATTAGGTTCTTAAGGGCTTTAAGAGGGACGATTTTCATGTTTTTTTCTTCCATTCTTTAGTTATTTTTCCAATGTATATATTGAAGGAGTGTGTGTGATAGAGAGATATGGTGAACTAATTCACAAATTACACAAACTCAAAATAACTAAGAATAAAGAAATCTTTACTTTTGTAGGTGTATTGTCTTTCAAAATGGATGCTTCAATTGAAGGATCCAACGGTTCTAGAGATAAGGAAGACAATGCTTCAATTGTGACCATTGTCTTTCTTATCTCCAATTGAAGCATCCATTTTCAATGATTTGAGAAACAATATACCTGCAAAAGTAATGATTTTTATATATTCTTAGTTTTTTATGTATGTGAATTAGTTCATCTCTCTCTCCCTCTCTCTCTCTCTCCCCCTCTCTCTCTCCAAACATATATTGGAAGAGAACTAAAATAATGGAGAAAAAAACATCTTCTTAAAGCCCTAAAATAACTGATAAAAAAACCTAATTTCTAGTCGGTTAGAAGGTTTAATGAAAATTGAGAGTTTGGTCAACACGCTTTGAACAAAATGTCTAATGAATTTTCAAATGTTTTTTTTTTATGGATTTTTCAAATGTTAGAATGTAGATTTTTGGTTATCAATAATCTTAAGTCCCGAATATTTTATCGATTAGTGAACTTGAAATATAATATTAGCTTCTCAAATTTTGTAAAGCCAAGCAAACTCAAACAACTAAACGCACCGTGTTTTTTTTATTACTTCCTTACACTCCTAACTCTCTTATTTCCTCACAAAGTGACGGTAGTAAGTCTTATGATTGAGTGTTTCTTTTTATATGCTCTCTACAAAATGTCATCTTAAATACCGCATTTGTAAAAACATAACTTATATTTTTTCTCTATTAAAACTCCTCTATTTTACTCTTTGCACAAATACTAGATTTTAAAGTTTTTCTCTCTGCTCCTCTTTATTGAATCAAACATTCAAACACACCCTAAGAGAGTTCAAAATATTGGAGATTTTTTTCTAAATACATGCAAAATGATGTTGGATTGGATGTGAGGAAAATATCTGTTGGTGACACCAAAAAACAACCCTTAGTACATTGAGGTCTTACATGCTACACGGTACACGCTAACCATTCTATTTGTTATGTGGGTCATTGTGGTTGAGCCCAAAGGAAACCTAAAAGGCTCGGTGCTAATTTTATTATTTTGATTCATTTAGTTAGTTTTTATTTTACAAGTTTTTTTTTGTTACATTAGAATCAATAAAGTTTAAACTTAAGATCTAATTTATATTATGTAAACCTTTTACAACTAGATCAAACTTAATGATTTTGACAAACTGTTTAATCAGTCGTTAATAAATAATAACATAATTAATATATAATAACATTGATTATACACTTACCGCCTTTTGTTGACTTTTAACGTGGATAGAAAATGAGTAAAAAGTGTATGTGGATATAGTTTTTGATAGAAACATCACATTAATTATATATACAGTCAAATTTTAAATCTAAAATTTTCCAATTTATTCACTTCAAATGATGAGTTTCTAGGCAGTAGGCACTAAGGTTCTTGAGAGTATTAAAATATAGGGTTTAACAAATTTTTATTTAAAGGGCATTCATCCACACCCCAATTGGTTGTGTATGGGGTTCCGACAAGCGATTAGCGATTGTAACTTGACAGATATTCCTCTTGCAGGGCACCCATTTACTTGGATCAAGAGTCGAGGCACACCTCATGTTATCGAAGAACGGTTAGATAGAGCTATGGCTAGTACGAGTTGGTTGCATCTTTATCCTAACGTAAGACTATCTAATCTCTTGGCCTCACATTCAGATCATAGTCCAATTCTACTTCAATGTTCCCCTACTACAAGAGTTCGTTTCAATGATTCTTTTCGATTTGAGAATAAATGGTTGAAGGAACCTGATTTGGAAGAGACGGTGATTGATGGCTGGGGGGTGAACGAAAATATTGAGATGGTAGATCGTATTGCTCGTTGTGCCAATAAGTTACAAAGGTGGGGTAGAAGGAAAAGGGTGAAATTTAAAGAGGAGATAAATACATGTGTCCGTGAGATGGAGGCGTTGAGGGATAATCAGGGGGAGACAGAGAGTAGGAGGTATCAGGAACTCTCCGACATGCATGCTACTTTGCTTGTTCAGGAGGAAGCGTATTGGAAGCAGCGAGCCAAAATGTTTTGGCTTCAAGAAGGTGACTTGAATACTCGATTCTTTCATATGTCAGCTTCAACTCGTGGTAAGAGGAAGAAGGTCACCCATCTTGTCGATGAAGCAGGTACGGAAGTTCATACCCAAGAGGATCTATGCGAGGTAGCTAAGCATTATTTTGATACTCTCTTCAAAAATAACAGCGGAATTCATGAACCAGTGCTTAATCTTATTCAGCCGAGAGTGACAGAGGATGATAATCACTTGCTTATGGCACCCCTGACCAAGATTGAACTTCAACAAGCATTGTTTCAGATGCATCCCGACAAATCCCCAGGTCCTGATGGCTTCAACCCGACATTCTACCAGAGGTTCTGGGAACATTGTGGGGATGATATTTTTGTTGCAGCATCTTCCTGGTTGGATAGGGGGTATTTCCCCTCTAGCCTTAATGAAACTAATATTTGCCTCATTCCTAAATGTGATAATCCCACAACGATGAAAGATTTGAGACCTATATCCTTATGTAATGTCCTCTATAAGATAGTTTCTAAAGTGCTTGCTAACAGGTTGAAGACTTGTCTGGATAAACTTGTTTCCCAAGAGCAGTCAGCTTTTGTTGAAGGTCGATCGATCCTTGATAATGCCCTTATTGCTATTGAAGTTATCCATGCTATGAAGAGAAAGACCAAAGGGCATAGAGGTGAGTTAGCTTTAAAAATCAATATTAGTAAGGCTTATGACAAGGTGGACTGGGGTTACCTCCGTGGTATGTTAGTTAGGATGGGCTTTGCTGAGCAGTGGATACAATGGATGATGATGTGTGTGAGTTCTGTTAACTATTTAATGCTTATGAATTTCGACAAAGTTGGTCCTATTACCCAGGACGAGTTTTACGGCAAGGGGATCCGTTGTCTCCTTATTTATTTATTCTAGTGGCAGAAGGTCTGACGGCTCTAATACATCACGTTGTTCATAGAGGTGACATTCATGGTGTGCGGATTTGACGAGGTGCTCCTGAAGTGTCTCATCTCTTATTTGCAGATGATTGTTTCTTATTTTGCAGAGCTAATGCTGCTGAGGTGAACCAACTTCTGAGTATTCTACATACATATGAACAAGCATCAGGCCAAGAAATTAACCTGTCTAAGTCTGAGGTTTTTATCAGTCGCAATATGTCGCAGGCGGCACAAGAAGATTTAGCTGGTATACTTGGTGTCAGACATGTTTTGGGTACAGGTATTTATCTAGGACTTCCATCTATGATAGGAAGAAACAAGAAGGCAATTTTTTCCTACATTAAGGATCATATCTGGAAGAAGATTAATTCCTGGAGAGGAAGAGCTTTATCGAAAGCTGGAAAAGAGATTATGATTAAGTCAGTACTTCAAGCTATTATATCGTATGTTATGAGTATGTTTATCCTCCCGTCTTCTTTTATTGATGATATTGAAAAAATGTTGAATGCTTTTTGGTGGGGCGGTGGTAATAATAATAGTAAGGGTATTCATTGGCTAGCATGGGAGAGACTTGCTTGTCCTAAAGACAAAGGTGGCTTGGGTTTCCGCAACTTTGAGGCATTCAATATGGCTATGGTAGCAAAACACACGTGGCACATCTTACAAAATCCGGAGACGTTGGTGGCTAAACTTATTAAAGCAAGGTACTTTCCACGATCTACTTTATTTGAGACTCCCTTGGGTTATAGTCCTAGCTTCGCATGGCGTAGTATTTGGAAAGCTAGACAGGTTCTCTTACTTGGTTGTAGGTGGAGAATTGGTGGTGGTGATAAGATACGTGTCATGTCTGACCCTTGCTCCGTGGGAATTGAGAGCGGTGGATTAGCTCGCCTCTACCTGAAGGTGTGTATCACTTACTTGTTAGAGACCCGATGGTTGAAAGTTATAAAGCATGGAATATTGCTAAAATTCGTACGTTATTTCCAGACCATGTAGCAGAGAGGATTATTGCGACACCTCTCATTGGCTCAGTCTATGAGGACAAGATGGTATGAGAGGGAGAAAGGAATGGTTGTTACTCTGTCAAATCGGGTTACAAGCTTGCTATGCAGTGTATTATTCGCAGTGATAAATACCATGTGAGGGGTAATTGGCAAGAAATATGGAAAGCGCATGCTCCACATAAAATGCGTCATCTTCTTTGGCGCTTATGCAGGGGTTGTCTCCCAACGCGGCGTCGATTATTAGAGCGTAATGTAGATTGTGATATTCATTGTCCGCTGTGTGAAGAGGAAAGAGAAGATGATGTACATACATTCTTCACTTGTGTTTCTGCTCGATCTAGTTGGCAAGCAGCTGGACTATCATCTGTCATGGATTCTACAGCGTGCCAGCAAGGCAGTGCGGCAGAGAGAGTGTTTGCCTTGTGTCAGAATGAGGATTACGCTACTTTAGGTAGAGTGGCTACATTGTTTTGGAATATATGGCATAACCGAAACGATAAAATATGGAATGATAATGTTAGAAGGCCAAGTCAAGTTGGTCAAGCTGCGTTTGACCAATGGAATGAGTGGATTGCTGTTCATAAGCTCCGAAGTCCTAATGATCATGATGTCCAAATTTTAGGCACAGATCGGTGGGAAAAGCCTCGCATCGGATGGTTAAAATGCAATGTCGATGCAGCGTTTTTTGTTGGTATGGGAAGGACATCAGTAGGTGCATGTTTTCGCAATAGCTCTGGTGAGTTTACTGCTGGACTCACAAAATGGCAACAATTGACTTTATCAACAGAGGAGGGAGAAGCATGGGCATTATTGCAAGCCGTGAAGGAAGCGAAGCATAAAGGTTTCGATCGAGTTCAATTCGAAAGTGATTCTCAAATGTTGGTTGAAGCCATTCGCACAAAGCGGCAGGGCAATTCAGAGTTTCTCTCAATCGTTAATGAAATTATTCTTATTATGTTACCATGTGCAAACTTTGAAGTTAAGTTTGTTAGGAGACAAGTGAATTCGGTTGCTCATACTTTAGCTAGGGCGGCCAATTCTTGGTCTAGTTTCCATAGATTTGAGATTATTCCTTCGTGTATTGCATCTTTGATCATTAATGAAATGCATTAAGTTTGTTTGGATAAAAAAAACAAATTTTTATTTGTTATTTTATATAAATAGGGTTTAATAGATAATGTAGCTTGAGTTTTACAAAGTTTTGGCAATTTAGTAAAATCCAAGAAAGGAATGAAAGTGAAACACGTGATTTTGTTAACTTATACTTGATGCATTTGGAGAATAAGAAACAACATTAAGTCTATGGGGGAGTTAGCTTATTTTTCATACTTGGTTGATGGAGTTAAATTTATTTTTTGGTTTCGGAAGAACTCTTTTTATTACCACATAAGGGTGTGAGTTATCCCTTGTGCTCATATTTGCTTATAAATAAAAAAGTAAACACATATGATATCACTTTTATTTCTCCCACTCAACCAAAAATTGTGAAATGTTGATGTAAACTGTTAATGCACGTGTACAATGTTTGTTAATTAATTTTTGTATTAATTTGAATCGTAAGGCACACGTGTGCCTAGCGCAGCAAAAAGAAGAAGCATAGGTTCATACATCCACACACCAACATGTGTATAATGAACTTTATATTCCAAAATTAAAGAGACCAACAAAGAGAAGAAAGACAATTCATCAATTGTCCCTATGTGTTTTGCTTTCCTTGACCTATTCTGAACATTAATAATCAAGGTCCCCAACATTATATTGTAATGATCTTTTTGATAACTTCATATCATAAGGACAATTATGCGTGCATATCGGTGGTGTGTGTAGGTCCAAAACAAATTATAAATAAATATAAAAATATAGGTTGCGGATAATTTGCCACGAAAGAGAAGTTGCATTCACTTTGTTTCCTTCTTTCAAGTAGTCTTTTTAAGGTGGATGAGTGAGATGACGGGGGTTCAAAACATCAACCTCCTGTATATAATAAGTATAATACAATATCCTGCCAACTAAACTAAATTCATGAGATTATTAAATATGGTTTGCTTTACATGAATTTATTATGGTCATTCATGTAATATTGTGTACTTCCATTTTCCACGCGTGGAGAAGTTGTAGGTCCAAAATAAATTCGATCCATTCTAATGTTCAACAATTCCGTGTGGAGCAATTTGAATGAATCCATAAAGCGTGTGTTTGGTTTAGCGTTGGTTAGAATTGAGTTTGGTAGAATTGAGTTTGATAGAATTGATTTTGAGTAAAAGTGAGTTGAGTGTAAAGTGATTTATGTTTGGATATAATAATACAAAAGTGATCTTATCATTTTATGTTGTTTGGATATATTGGATTAAAATTGCTTTTGAATGTATAATTACCAAAATGGATTTTAATTCAACACAATTGTGATGCCTATTTTCTTTAATGTAAATTAATCAAACTAATTTTCAAAATAAAAAAAAAAAATAAAAATAAAAAGAAATCTCTAGAACATGACTTTTTATTAATCAAAATAAAAATGAAAATTGAAGGACTCTAATTAAAGTCTTTCCGATGAAAAGATGAACATGAGAAACTCCATCTTCCTTATTCTCAACTTGTTCTCTGAAATTTCTCTTGCAAAATTTCATACCCAGCATTCTCAACTTGTGTAATTATTCTGTAACGTCTTGTCGGCTACAACAACAATAGACACAGCAAAATCCATGGATGACATAATCATTTCTTTCTCCTTAGTTATGTTTAGTTTGCCAAAATTACTTTTGTTTCATGTGTTCTTATTGTTGTTTTTGTTGAATCTTCTATGAAGATGGGGTGTTTTCCTCACTCTTCCACTTCCACTTCAATTTCTTTTCTCCACCAAATCTGCAAAAAAAGGGAGAAAACATTCCTGAGGAAAAAATTGAAGCTTCAAGATGTTCAGTGGAGGAGGAAATTGAAGAAGAAGAAGTTAGGGGTAATTAGGTAAGTATACCCTTGACAGAAAATTAACAGTATCGATTCGATTTTGCTTTGACGCAAAAGCTCCAATTTGTGGCTTCCAAGTTACTCGCGTTTGGGACCAGATCTGTAATTTCGGGATTTGATTTTGCAGCTACCCAAACATCCCAGGAATTTGTTTAGACTCACGTTTGAGGGAAAAAAACGCACAACCAAACATGTACAAAGTCTTTTTAAGTGTGATTAGTCACTTTCTTTATGATAATCCATAACAAAGAGAAGAAGAAAGAACATTGATACCCGCAACTTTAAATAAAGGTTCATGAATTGATGGCTAGCAACTTGCGAATATCAATCTTGCAAGTTGATATGTGGGATCCATTGATCCAATACTTTTTTGTATTTTCTTTAACATAAACTATTTTTGATGAAACTTAACACCTACTATATGTTTTAGGACGAGTGCTTCCATGGACGGGTAGTACAAATGGTCCATATGGACCATGTTTAATTACCATTGGATGATGAAGGTTCACCAGATCTAATGATGCACCATTCACACAAAATCTTTTCTTTTCTTTTCTTTTCTCTCTCTTTCATATCAACTGTGACCTTCACTTTCTCTACCAGAATATCATCACCGCAGACAAAGAATCCATAAGCAAGCAGCCATTACACAGTTTCTGTGACATCTCTTTTAATTTATTTGTTATTTTACTTCTTTTTTTTTTTAACTTAACATTTAACAACATTTATTTTATTAAATATATAAAAGAAAATTAAGTTTTGCAAATTAAAATTCTCCTTATTTGGTTGCTTTGTAGCAAGCAGCAACAACGCCTACAGCTTACTCGTTCCCAGGACTAAAATTGGAAAATAAGAAGTTGGATTGAAGATGAAACAGGATTGCATGAAGGTGTGGAGTGGTGTGTGTTGGCTATAGAGAAAGAGAAATTGAAGAAAGTTTTGGGGATTGAGATTGAGAAAAAAGGAATTGAAAATAGATTGAAGAAAGTTTTGAAAATGAGATTGAGATCATTTTGACTTCTCTTGGTTACTTTTTTCCGGTTGAAATTTGCAGTGACATTGGTGATGAAGATATGAATCCGGCTTGAATCTGGGCGTTGATGAAGGATGAAATTCCTAAATATTTAATTATTAATTAAATTAATTTTTTTAAGTTATTAAAACCTACTTCCCTTTTTTAAAAAAATAAAGACTTAATTGCACATTTGATGGCGTAAAAAAAATTGTACATTTGATCTCTTATTTTTATTTTAGATTTTAAATTGATCTTTTATATTTTAAAAAATTTAATTTGATCCCTTATATTACTGATATCAATGTAAGTTCGTCTTTTTTTACATTAATTTTGAGTTAATTTATTCTAAAATTTTATTAAATTTTCAATTAATTTCGTCTAAAAATTTCATGTTACAATCTCCTAAGTTATTCTCGTATGCAAATTTATTAGCTATATGGACAATTTAAACCAAAATTTGACTAAAATGACTAATTTAAATTTTTTTAAATTTAAGTGACCAAATTCAAATATAAAATAAACATAATAGACCAAATATATAATTAAGAAAGAAAAAAAACTTCCTAGTCCCCTTAATTATAGTACCTTTACCAAAACAAATGTCCCAAAAAAAAGTTTGTCGTCAATCTAACGATTCAATCTCAAATAGTTAGAGTTACACTGACTTAAAAATAGAAACATAAACAACAATGAAATATACGCATCAAAGTATAAACTCAATTTTGAGAAAATCTTAAGTGAGTCCACACCTAAGTATTAATGGTTAGGCACAACCAATCACATAATTACAATTTATTGATATATTAAAAAATTACAAGTAATTAATAGAATAGTAATTAAAACAAAATATCTATAAATAAGGAAAGAAAAAAAAAACTATTATGAATTTACTTTATTTTATTCATTATTATTTCTCTATTTTTTAGAAACTTACGGACCATTCAAACTATTATGAATTTGTTTGATAAAAAAATAGTGGATAGTTGATAAACAAACTTATATCATATAAATTATAAGATAACTTATAACCGATAAGCGCTAGTTCAATTTGTATTATTTAGTAAAATTAACGGTTGAATTAGCTCATCTACATAAAATATATTAAAAGGAACTACAACTAAAATACCAATTTTGTCTAATCAAGTTTAATAATATATCAGGGTTTCTGTCCTTAAATGTAATTTTAACTATAAACAAAACAAAAAATACAAAAAACAAATAGGAAAATAAAAAAGAGATAAGCATAAAAGAAATATTCCCATAAAAATAGCATCGGAAACCACCTCTAAAAAAATTATTAATCCAATATATTTAACAAAAAAATTAATTAAAAGAAGTTTACGCATAAAGGTAGTTATACTTAATCAAAAGGTAGATAAGCATAAAGTATAATTTTTTTTGAATGAAAAAATAGTAACTCAATCTAACATATAACAACTTAAATATAAAAAATAAAAATAGAAGAACTTAATAAAAATTATACTTATTTATGAACTTAAAAATAAAAGAACATAAAAAATAGAAACAAAAACACAATGAACCCATTTGGATTGACTTATTATAAGTTTTATAAGGTAGTTTATGAAAAACTTTATAAAGATATAATTTTTGTTAAGGAAAACTTATGAATAAACATGCGTAGAAAAAAACTTACGAATTAACACGGGACAATTGTTTTAATAAAAAAATTTAGTCATACACGGGACAAGTGATTTAATAAAAAACGGGAATTGAATAATAAAAATTTATTAATTTTAATTCATTACACAAAATCATACACGGGACAATTGCTTTAATCAAGAAATATTAATTTAATAAATTTTACAAGAAAGAGCACAATGACGTCACTTATATTTTAATAATATTTTATAACATTTTTGTAAATATTTTATTCTAAATTAATGTTATACTTTAGTATAATATAAATCTTAAATATATATATATATATATATATATATATATATATATATATAATCAAATGGACATGAGCTTTCACAAATATTTCTTTTTTAAACAACAGAAGAATGAATTCTCATCAATAATAAATATAAAGAAAAAACACAAGATAAAATATTTATCACTAATACATAAAAGGAATTGAATCAAAAATTCATACACGGGACAATTACTTTAATCAAAAAAATTTAATCATACACGGGACAATTGTTTTAATAAAAAATTGAATAATGAATATTTGTTATTATTAATAATAATTTATTACAAAAAATCATACACGGGACAATTACTTTAATAAAAAAAATTATTAATATAAATTAATGACCAACAAATAATTGGTTAATGCAATATATCATAATAATAAAAATATAAACAAGTGTTAAGAATAATAAATTAAAAGACTTTATTTGCTCATTATAAAAAAAGAATTTATTTGCTAAACGCATATAACTTAAAGGATCAAACGATGTCAACGAGATAAATCAAAATTAACTCATTATTTGAATGTTCGTAAGACGTTAATTTGGATGTATCTCAATGATATATTAAATGATATCTGATTAATGTTATATATTATATATATGATCTATGTTATAGTATCTTACAATCTAACAATCGATTTTGTCATACGATTATCCACTAAAAAATTATCGGAGGTGTCATTTAATTTTTTTTTATATTTGGTGTCATATATATATACAAAAATAAAATATTGAAATAGTCCCTTCTTTTTATTCAATTTGTGTATATCATTTGTAATTTTAAATTATTTTTCTTGCGGTCATGTCTAGTACATTATAGAATTCTCTCGTCAAAATTTAATTTTTTTTATCAAAGGATGAATTAAATATGAATGTTTAGTTTTTAGAACATAAAAATTCATAAATAATTCATTTTATGGTAAAAAATTCTAAGTTATTGTGGGAGAGGTAAAAATTATTCAAAAATGTGAAAGTACACTAGAGTTTGATCAAAAGTAAGGATCAAAAGTTATAATAGAAAATATTTAAGGATCAAAAGTTGATGAAATTTTCTATAGGAATTAAAAACAAAATTCGAAATATTTATAAGGACGAAAAACGTATTTAACCCAAAAAAACCTTGGGTTAAATAAATAAATGATTCCTATAGTTTTCTATAATTTTGTTTTTAGTCCCTAAAGATTTTTTTCGTACTTTTTGGTGATTGAAGTATTTATGTCATGATTTTTGGTCCCTACTTTTCTTTCAACTTGTGCGTATCATTTTAAATTTTAAATTTTTTATGATGTCATGTTTAATACATTATATGACTCTCTCTTGCAAAAGTTTAATTTTTTTAACAAAAGATGAATTAAATATGAATTTTTTAATAATATTAATAAATATATAAAATAAATGTGTCAAAATAATATATAAAATAAAATGATAAAATAGAAATTATAGATGAAGCCCCGATACACGACACGATACGGATACAATACAATACTGATACGCCGATACGTGAAAATTTTAAAAAATCCATATCCGATACTGGCGCGATACGTTATTTAAAAATTAATTTTAAAATTAAATATATAATTACACAATATATAAACATGACTAAAATCAATAATATTAATGATGATAATTTTTTTTTTGGAAGACAAAAAAAGTATTATTATTATTATTATTATTGTTATTATTATTATTATTATAAACGCCAATTATTCATTGTACAAACAAGTCAATAAGCTTGTACAAGAGCAAAACAGTTTGAAGCTCAAAATACAAGGACTTCTCAATCCTAACTAAAGACATATAATACCTCAAAAAATATATAATAGTCATTACATCAAACCTCTTTAAGAAGCCCATTTTGTAGCAATAGCTGACAATTATACAGGTCCTGCAACTGATCAATTAAAGGCATAAGCATCCATGCTTATACTAGAATTTTGGGACAAGACCATAGTGACTTCAGAATAGTGACAAAGACAAAAAATACTAATTATAATAAATTAACATCATTAATACTAAGTTAATTATTTGTGTTTCATTAATATTGTCCTAAAAAATAATGATCACCGGTACATTTTAAGTTATACATTTTAAGTTAAGTATTACAAAAAAAAAATCATTAGTACTATCGCAAAAACATCATCAGTACTATCCAAAAAAAGACATAGTTAGTTACCCGTGTAACAACATAGTAGTTTGACATTCACTAAGAAACACATATTGTATCAGATATTATTTTTTTATTTAAAAATAAAGATTTAACCGATACTTTTCTGATACGAGTGTCGGAAAATATCAGACATGTATCGGATATTATTTTTTTATTTAAAAATAAAAATTTAACCGATATTTTTTCAATACGAGTATCGGGATGTATCGGACGAATATCAGTATCGTGTACGTATCGGACACAATATTTCATCATTTTTAGAACATAGGGGCTTCATGGCTCAAAGCAATAGGGAGAGAGAGTCAGATGGTGGAGACACGTGATGGGACAAAGAGAAAAAGAGAGTGATTATTGGGTGTTGTATATCTAGCATAATCTATATGCACTTGTTTCATCCAATGGTTGAAATTGAAATAGAAATTGTAAAAACTAAGGGTCCATCATGGACCATTTGCTACACCAGTCCATATTAGAATTGGTCTATGTTTGTTTTAGTGATACAATATTTTTGGAATCAAAATTAATATATTTTGTTCTTTTAAACAATAATCACCAATTTCATCTTTGATTAGTCAGGATTGTAATAATTTGTCGACATTATCAGATCAAAACTACATTATGAACATTTTGAATCGAATATATATTAGCTGAACTTATCCATTCATTGTTGGGGTGAGGGGAGGGGTCTTGATGTTAATTAACATTATTACAACCAATCCATTCATTGACATATGAATGGATTTTTGATGGCCAAGTATGGGAGGTCCCATTAGATGATAAGAAAATAAGCAACATGAACCATCCTAATTCTTCATGTTCTCAACAATTTTGACTGAGTTTCATTCTTTTCTCCTTTTAATTTTAATCATGACGACGTGATACATATGCATCTCAAAATAATAATTAATAGTTTGATGATAAAATAAGGGGCTCACATTAAAACTTAGTATTTTAATAACTTTAGCAAGCTTGTTAGATGGAATAATCAAGTTCGATGGCTAATTGGAAGACTAAGGTGTTTGTTACGACATAAAAACAAATCTTTTTTTTTTAATAATCATTTTTAAAAGATTTAGGTGTATGTTTTTTTTTTTTTTTTGATGTAAGATTTAGGTGTATGTTTGGTTCTACTTATAGAATGATTTTTTTTTTTTGACAGAAACTACTTATAGAATGATTAAAACTAATTTTAAAAGTATATAATTGACTCTGAGTTATTTTATTTTTCAAAAGTAAAATTGATTTTACTTTCAAAATATATTCTACTCAAAGCTAAAAATGATAGCTTCTAATATTTTTATTTTTTACATAAAATGGTAGCTTCCAATTTTAAAATTGACTTTTACACTTAATTTTTATTTTTACATTAATATATTAAAAAAATTATTTTCTTCAACTTAATTTTAGTCAAAATCAATTTTATTGAATTAATTTTACCGAAATTAATTTTTCTTGCAGCAGACATAAACAAACCAAAAAGATGAAAAACCTTTTCTAAAAAGATTGAGACGGCAAAAGAACAATAGACTTTATCACTTATGTTTTGGGGCATAACCAATAACCCCCCACCACGTCCTTTGGTTGAAAGGACTTTAATTGTAGAAACAGAAAACCACGTTGGCTCACAGTCAATTCCTTATTATTGAGATTCTATGCAACCAAAAGGTCAATGGATTCGGCACGATGATACGTATCATTTTAATAATAAGTATAGGGTTATGCTAACTAGTGCTCCGGGGCACTAATTAAGGAACTAAAAGTAGTAAATTTTACTTTGAAATTAACATTATTTATATTTTAAATGTGTTAACTGCACAAGTTAGCATTTTCCATAGGTATATCCATCAATTTGGGTTGATATAGTGATATTAGTTTGAGATCAGAGAATGTGTTTATTCTTAAAATTTTAGGTTCGATTCTGTCTGATGTCAATTTGAATGAGCTAATTTAGCTTTTTCAAAAAAATAATAAGTACATCCTCTATTATATATTACCTCTGTCTCATTATATAAGATTTTTTTGTGAAATTTTGTTGTCCCATTTTAGAAGACATTTTAAAAAGGTCAATGTCACAAAAATATCTAATTAAATGAATAGAGGTGTATTTATGGTAATTTTGAAAAGAGAAAATATATTATTGACAAATGTAATGCAAAAATTACTTTTTTTAATTATCGTGCTTTTGTAAAAGAGTTCTTATACACCGGAAGAGGGAGAGTATAATATAAATAAATTTTAACTTTTCAAATTTATTGAAAAAAATAATGTACTTAGTATATATTATTTGCTAGAATGTTCAATTTTATATAAATACTAAGTATATTATTTTTAGATTTATTAAAAAAGTTAAAATGCTATGTAAAATACTATTACTAAGTACATTCTAGCCAACAATAACTTTTTAAATCTAAAATGTTAAATTTTATTTATGTATAGACCAAAGAGAGTAATCCTGAAACACTAGTTGTTCCTGATAGAACACTAGGGGGTGTATATTTGCTGAGAGCTATGATTATGCGATGGTGAGAAATGATAATATTGCCCCCCTTGTTAATTGCATTGGGGGTTGTATTTATAGGCGAGCCAGGTTAATTGAATAACTTCCCATGATTCCATGATCCCATGGTCTCTATTTTTGGGGAAGGTGAGGTGATGATGGAGTAGTGGAGAGTAGAGGGTGAATTGAGCCTATGTGGAGTAATGGACTAATTTTATGACATAGTCTATTTGGGCCTCCTCTGACTTAGGTGAGTGGCCCAATTGGACGTGTTGGGCTTAGGTGAATAGCCCCCGGTATTTTGTCTGGTACACTAGTTATTGAAATTAAAAAAGATAAAATCATCTTAATAATCGTGTAGTCAATATTAGTCAATACTATTTAAAATATAAAAGATATTATTTTTAATGTAAAATTTAACATTTTTTATCATGTCCATGCTATCACTTATTAGAATGACACATATTTATATAGGCACATTCATAATAAATTAAAAAAAAAAATTAAAGTGATATTAATTACGTAACAATTTTTTTAAATTTGCGCATGTCTAAATTTTGTGCATCCATGTAAGATTCTTATCACTAGTAATAATACGCTAACAAAATTAAAAGATAAGTATTGAACACAGTAACACAAAATAACTAGAATAATATTTCTCCATCGGTATTATAGGTAAATATTTATTTTTTAAATTTATTGAATAACCAATGTATATAATCTATTTTATAAATTTGATTTATATTATAGACTAAATAAATCAATTTTACATTAAAACTAAAAAAATATATTTTTGCTTATAATTATAGCCGTATGGAGGACATGAACAAAATTTTAAGATACTAAACAATTTGTTTCTTGTACAATGTTTGAAAAATAAAATGTTATTTAAATATTTTAAATATTTTACATGAGATAAAAAAATTAACCTATAATTTTGTGAGGGACAAAGTTTTTCAATTTTATTTAGTCTTTTGTCTACAATTTATTCATTTGCCAAAACAATTTTTAAATTAAATAAATACAAATACAATCGAAATTTTATAAACTTTTTTTAATTCATGTTAGATTTTTATCTTTCTTAAATGCTATGTAAACATACCATTTTTATTAAAAGCAAGTACTCATCGACCAACAATGAATTAGTACATGTGGTAAGAGTTTTGGGTTTGTTAAGCAGGTGATTAGATGTTTGATTTCTGATTCATGTGTATAAAAAAAACTCGGTTGAAGGGGGAACTCACTTATGTACCCCATAGATTTTTCGATAGAGATTATGTAGTCAATGTTAACAACAGTAAAAACTTAATACCTATATTATATGACAACTAAAAATATAATTGATTAAAGAGACGTTGACGATTTATGTTGTTCATTCTAATTTATTCTTTGGACGCAAGCTGTTCATTCCAATAGAAACATAAAGATGGTATAAAGTGACAAAACAAGATAAAAGTTGTAAATGAATGACATTATATGCAAATGTATATATTTTTTGTTTACAATGGAGTCAACGAATATCAAACTTAAGACTTAGAACATTTTATTCAAACTTTTCACCACTGATTATATTAAACCTAGTGACTTAATATCAATTACAGTGAATCTTAATATTTTTGAGTTTTTTTTTTTAAAAAGTAATATAGTGTTTAAAAATTAACTCATTGCAATAAATGAGTGAGATATTTGCGCTCAGACCCAAACCCCTATATAAACGATAATTTTAAGTGTTTTTTTGTTAAGCTATAAGAGGCTAGCACAATTTCTTTTATTTTAACCACTTTAGGATAATAATTTCGAGTTTTACTATCTCATATCCTCAATGAATTTAAAATGTAAAGTTTCTCTTATATTAAGAATTTGGAGGTAGTTGTATTTTTCTTATAGAAACAAGTGTTGAGATAAAATTGAAATTCATAGAAATCGTTAGTTGGTTTAGTGATGATTGACACTGAACTTGATAGGGAGAACCACAGTTTAATCTCTATAAATGCGATTGGGAGAAGATTGAAACCACTTATGTCAGAACTGACCTTCGAACTAGATTAAATTTGTGGTGAAAGAAAAAAAATTGGAATTCATTGAGCTCAGCAAAGGGAGGGACCGACCTATGCTCTTGAATGGTGGACATTTTTTGGCTGTCTCCTCCCAAGCTTTAGATTGAAATCATAAAAATTTTGGTAAAACATTTATTTTGACCAAAGGGTGAAAGCTGTTTTCCAATTGACTGAAACGTCATCATGTAAGAATTCCGTTAAAACTTCACTTTCATCTTAACACCGTCACAATCCACACAAAAAACCAACGAGGAGAATGAATGAAATAAATCACCTTTACACATTCTATTCTATATATAACCATTTACCAACTAATCAACACATGTATGTAAGTTTGTATTTTTCAATTATAAATTATAAACTATAATCTCCCCTAAACTAAAGGATTATCATACATAATTAATCCCCGATTATTAGATTTCTCTTTCTCACACACACACACACCAGAGAGAGATTAAGGAACCAACAAACTAAACAAATCAAAACACGAGCTCGAGATCTTGTCAGATCGGAGCTCATCATCAACTCAGATTCTGGTTCGTTCGTTTCTTACCCATTCATCATTCTTCTTTCAATCTCTCCAATGTGCTTCTCCTCTTCAGAGATCTATTCTATCTATTATTTTTAATCGCGTTTTCATTTTCCAATGTTCCGTTCATTTTTTCAATTTTTCTCATGTTCCATTAATGTTTGCATTGCATGCTGATGCTTCTCTTTATCCTATTCCACGTGAAAACAAATTGAAAAAACTTTTGATTATTTTTAATTTTTTGGATTACTGTTTAATTATTGCTTAATGTTTTAAGCGTGGTTGATTAAATGTTCAAATTTGTATCATATGAAGATAGATTCTGCTATAATAGCATTTTTTTTTTCCTTTTGAAAGTAGGGTAGTCTTATGCTGGTCCTAATCCCCTTTGGGTGTGGGACAAAAGACAACTTATAAGGCCTTTTTGGTGTCCCTTTAGCCTTAGTTGGTCAAAAAGATGCTTTCAGGGTGTTCTATATCTGTTCATAATTCAAAACTTAATTGGAAGAAATAACATTTGCTTACTAAATTCTATTGAAAATTTTATCTATTTGATTTTGAATCATTGCATGAAGTTTTCCAGCTCTCTGGCTTTTTCATATGGAGAATATCTTGAAATCAATATCTTCAATTTTGTTTTATTTATAATATCAATTTAAATTCGCATATGAATTTATTTGATATTTGTTTTGTGCATCCATCATGTGTATTTTTGCTTTTATATCTGCTCTTTTTTCTTTTAATATATACTTTTAAATCTTTGTATCTCTCTGCACTGTGTTTTTCTTTTTCATTGCTATCTTTCTAGATTTGGGGTGACAAATATTGGTGAAATAGTTTTGGCACTTTAGAGAATCATGTATAGGCTTGTGTTTGCATGCCTGTGTGCGTGTAAAGAGAGCTGGGTTATTCAATCGAACATTAATGACCAAGATTAGATGTAAATAAAACCAATCAACCTTCCATGTAAGATTGAATTGTCATGACTGGAGCTTTGTGATATGTATGTAGAGATGCATATCTCTTACTACACGGTTTTTGCTTTGGCGTTTAATAATGCATATCATATTTTAGGCTTGTAGAAGAAATATGTTCCTGTAGTTGCAGAGTGCTTCTATATTGATCTTCTTAATATATTATTGTTCCCACCAAGGGAATGCTTGTATATTAATCATATCAATATATTTTTGTTCCTAGAAAATATTTAAAATTCATCTTTGCACGTTGTTTTTCTTCATCAACATCAACCTAACTCTACGTGTTTTGTTTCCTACCATGTAACTTATACCATGCAGCTTAATGGGAAGGGAAGTCACTGGCATACAGGTCATGGAGAAGAAGCCAAACGGTCTAGCTTCAAATGGTAGCTTTAGTGAAAGAATGCGTGTTTCTCCGAAAATTGCAGCAATGGTTCAAGCAATGGATCATGAGATAAAGGAAGCTGCTGAAGGTAATTCTTTTTCCGAGAAACATCATGAGAGAAAAGATGGTTTGAGTGCCAAAAGCACACAATTAAATGCTGGTTTGTCCGATTCCGAAGAAAAGAATGAGAAATCTGAAGAACAGAAGATGGATGGCGATAAAGAATTAAGCTCACCCACTGCAATAACAATTCCAGTGGATGAAGAACATACAAGCTCCTCTGCTCCACAGCAATCTGATCAGGCTACTGAAAAGCATGTTACCCACGCACAGACTGTTGATACTGAAGCTGTTGCAGATGATCAGAATTTGTCACCAAAGGCTAACAATATGCACTCACCAAGTTCCTCAAAGAACTCACAGGTATTGTCATAAGCTTAAATTTGTATGAGTTCTTCTGAGAACAGAGTCAAGTCTTCTGCATTAAAGTTGTTAAGTTGAGTTGTTTCCTGCAACACTCCACAAAACGAGAAAGTGAAGCTTTTAGAGAGTAACAAAACTATGATCTACTTTGTTAAAAAAAACAAAACAGAACTATGATCTACTTGTTTTGTTGGTTCACATGATACATGTTTGTCATACTGAGGATATGTTTTCCCTCCTCCTGCCACCATTTAAATAGGTTGTTATGCTATGAGACTCCTTTCAAAGGTCAAAATTAAGAAACCATAGTTTAAATGTTCAGAGTCACATATCCCTGCTAACAAGAGATTACTTTTAATGCATTGCACACTGGTTTAGTTTAAATTAAATCAGTACAAAAAATATATTAGGAAGCTCAAAATACCGTACCAAATAAATACAACCAACCTTATTTAAGATTAGTTTTAAAACGAGTTCTTCAAACTACAACTGTACAAAACTGGTTGCCAATAAAAAACATTTTGTTTGTAATTATTGCTCATTTGGTAGAAATTATGTGGTAGAAGTAGAAGACTTAGCTTACCTTCTTATATGTCTCAAGGTTTCTAAGGTTGCTTTTTAATTGCATATTTTTGATTTGTGTCTGGGAGTGGGTGAGTGAATGTATTTTATGAGATTACTGAAATGAAAAATATTTTTGATTTTTCAGACGAACTCACCTCTTTCATCAAGGAAGCTTGCACAACATGATAAGAAGCACCATGATGATGAAGACAATTGGTCTGTTGCTTCCTCGTATCCTCAAAACTTTAACACTTTGATGGTTTTATTTTGGACAGACCAAGTTTTAGGGGTCAAGATCCTCTCCATTTTTCACTCTCTCAAATTTTCCCAGTTTTGGGAATATAAATATAATAAGATAACATTTGGGGGGTCCAATTATTTCCTATACACTTCAAAACTCTTTAAAACTATAGTAAAGGAGAGGGAAAATGGAGAGGGTTCTAACTCAAGTTTTACTTATATTATATTTAATATACGGCAGTTATTCTCATTTATTCTTTAACCATAAATAGCAGCGTTGCATCTGCACGCACTTCCAAACCTAAGGTAACTGTAGGTACAGCCCCTACATTTAGAATCTATGAACGTGCAGAGAAACGAAAGGAGGTACTTTGTTATTAAACCGCTAAAATGTGTATTCCTGAGGTTGATTGTATTTCCTACTTAGTATTATTATAGATTAGATAAATC
Source organism: Trifolium repens (assembly GCA_030408175.1). Taxonomy (NCBI): domain Eukaryota; kingdom Viridiplantae; phylum Streptophyta; class Magnoliopsida; order Fabales; family Fabaceae; genus Trifolium; species Trifolium repens. Next base: position 56,975,815 of record CP125849.1, on the reverse strand, counting down.
TAATTATTGTGTTTTGCTCTTTTCACTCTGATTTATCTATCCAGTTCTATATGAGGTTAGAGGAGAAAAATCGAGCCCTGGAAGAGGAAAGACTCCAGTATGAGGCAAGGAAAAAGGTACTGCACCCTTTCTCTCTCAGTTGCCTGCTGCAGCTGCACATCCATGTGTTTGTACTTTTTTTGCCTCCCTCATTCTAGAAACATCTAAGATGGATGTACATCTTTTAATTTCTCATCTTTACTTTTTTTTTTCTTTCTTTCTTTCCATTCTTCTTCGTTCTAGAAACATCTAACTGCTTAAGCCAAGGTTCAGTTTTAAGATCATGTACATGGTTATTGTTAACCATCTTAGGCTACATTTTACATGTTGAATTGATTAAATAACTATACTGTTTGTGTAATTATAACCTGTGTAGGAAGAGGAAGAAGCAGCACTTAAGCAGTTGAGAAAGAACTTGGTCATTAAAGCAAAACCAGTACCAAGCTTCTACTATGAAGCGCCTCCCCCTAAGAGTGGACTCAAGAAGGTACTCAGTCTTTCCCTTTTCCATCGGTCTTTTCCAAGTCTCAGGATGAAGATCAAATTGCCATTGAGAATTTCATAATTTGCACGAATAGACTAAGGAATAAAATACAATATAATAGGAATATTAGAATGCTTTACAATGTCAGGAATGCAAATTTGATTGTAGGTAGGATACACGGCTGTAGTACTTATTGAGTTATTGTTTTCCGAGTCCAGTAATGTTTCTTGCTCACAAATTTATATGTGCATTCATGAAACTCCTCATATCATTGCCTTGTGATGGTCATGTTAATTTTAGTCCTTTCCAAATCGAAGATGCAGCATCATAATTTTATTGACATGCTAGTGAGGAAAACTTAAACTCTTCATTCTTTTTCTTTTATAGCAGCCTCCACTGACTCGCCCCAAGTCACCAAAACTATCTCGGAGAAAGAGCTGTGGTGACGCTATCAACTCATCTCCAGAAGTTTGCACTCGAGTACGTCACAGCATTAACAGTAACCTTAAAAACGGGTCTAGTGCCCCTGTCACCCAAAAAAATAAGGACCTGGTTGCTGGACGTAACAACAATGGGGCTTGCAAAACCAAAGAGCGGACCAAACTGGATAAGGAAACCAAAATAGCTCCTCCTGAACTCACTGAGCAGACAAATGCAGACATATCAGTTCAATAATAAGCTTCTGAAAAATCTTACTGACCTCTGGTTGAGAGGAAAATAGCCTTCAACTTTCCTGGTCACATCAAATGGGATGCTTGCAGAAGAGACGGCCTTATTTTCTTTTCATCTGGACTGACATTTTTAAGCGGTTTCTTTTTAACTTGAAGTGTATATGTTTTGTATGTTACATTGGCACACATCATTTTATTATATATATAAAAAAAATAGTTATTGATGTAAGTTATATGTACGAAATTTAAATGCCCCAGATTGATTCAGGACTTTGCAAGGGAAATTTATATGAAATATAATATTTTTTGTAGGATCCTATAACTAATTTAATCAGTATTACATCTCGTGTTAACTAAAAGGAGCTGGATCTGATGTTGTTCCTTGAAGAACATAATGATGTAACATCCCGGATTTTTAGACCGAGACATTATGACTAATTCTCTAATATAATACGAAAATCTCTAGAGTTCTTTTTTTTTTTAATCATTTGAAATACGTGTCACATCGGAATTTTCTCAAAAATATTCAATTATTGTAAACATTTACGAACTGATTAAATCCAAAAATACTACAAGTCATCAACTTCAAAATATCTTAAATTTACAATTATAGGCTAATAAAATTGTTAAGGAGCCTTATTTGAAATTCACAACTATAGAATAATAAAAACCCTTTTTATTTATCCCCGCGCACGTACAAGCAACACATCAACTTCATATTTCTTTGGTACCTACAACCATATTTAATATAAGGGTCAATTTCCTTATCCAAATTGAATCATGCCGAACGGAAGGTAAATGTCATAAAATAATAATAAAATGTTTGGCCACAAAGAAGAAATCAAATAAAATCGACTCAAGAAACTATTTTTAATGACACATTATACCAATTAATAATGCATGAAATGCAACTAGACAATGATCCGGATATCAATATCTCCGCAGAGCAAAAAGTCCCGCTTGGACAGTGTCCCGCTTGGACACAATACCCCGCTTGGGTATTAAGGTTTGGTACCCCGCTTGGGTATTATTCCGAACCAACCTATCAAACCGTTATATGCCATGTTATGCATACTATAGATATTCTCTCATTGAATATTCCACAAAATTAAAACCTCTCTAAATCCACCTGATTAAGAGACAAGATTAACACCTTTGGTAACCATTGGTAACAATCATAAATACCACATAATTAGTCATTTAAGTTATAACCATAAACATAAACAACCAGAAGTCATAAAATAATCCACAACCACAATACCAACAACGACAATCAACAATCACAATACCAACAACAACAATCGGCCACACATACTTACGATATATTAAAATAGCATAAAATGTAATAAAAATAATTCTATCATTCCTTCTATCATCATTACTTCTTATCGGTTAACTATTCCATTATTAATCTATAACATAGACCCTAAGTGCATGAGTGTATGGGGAAAAAGCCCTTACCTTAGCCGCTTTACTTCCAAACACAATACTTTATAAGCCTAAATTCGCAGCTACAGTGCACACACAATATCTCTCGTCTCGGTGTTTATCCCGACTATCCGACCGTTGAAAACAAAGACTCACATGTCGTAAACCTACTGTTCAATAAAAAAGGAGTGAAGACCAACTATTAACGAAAGCGCCGTTGCAGTTGCAATTTTACGTTATAGCTTTGGGGAAAACAAAAAAATGTTTTATGATTAAAGTTTCATAAAGTGGGACGATAAATAAAATAGAGAAATATGTATATCAAAACTTACATGAAATATAGAAGAAGCGGGTGCTAGGAACTGATTGATGATCTTAGCATATTTTATGCAAAGAAAGTGTGAACCAATAATTGTTGAAAGGAAGTGTTTATAGACTTAAAGAAGAAAACGAGATAATAGAATTAGGGAGAGTTAGGCGATAGCCACTCATTTGGGTTTTAGGAGAATGAATTTGCTGTCAATCAACGAGGATCGGAGAAAGAAGAGACGTGAGGCAAATCACGTATAAACATAATTAACTAGGATCATTAATTAAGAGGCATAAGTTGGGTAGTCTTACATGAGAAAATAACGGTTTAGCTATAGTGGTAGGTCATGTATGTAGAACATGTGATAGAGATTCTCATGATATTTGCCTATGTGTGGCTTGAGTATGTGGAAAATTAGCTTAATAATGCTATTAATTAGGAGAATGGTTTCGAGATTATAGGAAAAGCATTCCATGTTTACTGATAACTATCTACGTGTAGTATACTTGCTACATACCATAAACAATTCAATTTAGATTTGGTCACAATTGACTTGCTACTCCCCATCAAAGACTAATATATAATTAATATTTAAGAACTTATAAAAATACATATAGGCTGATATAATTAAATAATTAAAATAAATAAAACTAACAATACCTCACACCTCATTTCATGATTTCTTTGATAAGATAACTAAAATTTAAAATAAGAATATATAGATCATAAAAATGCATCAGATGACCAATATAAGAATAATTCATCAAAACATTTAATTATAATAAAAATAATTATTTTATTTGTCCGACTCAATTAATCAAGTAAATAAATAAAATCGATAAAGATAGAACTTTTAAATAATTAGATAAAATAAACTATTAATTAAATAATAAATCAAGAAAGTTACTAATAATGACATATATATCTTAAACATAAAGTATAAAATATTGGGTTGTTACATTCTTACCCACTTAAAATAGTTTCGTCCTCGAAACTAGAAAGTAGAAAATATGAAATAGAATTAATTTCCGCAATAAATAAAATTATAGAGCAAGAAAATCACTTTCTAAAAGATGAAGTTAAAATACTGAAATATTTAGTTGTATACCACAATAAAAACTCTCGGGTCTTACAAATGATATGTCAGATTTTTCTGCCTTGTAATAGTTCTCCAACTGATATAAAATGAGTAGGAAATGTTTATCTGGTAGTTATTATTTTTACCGTGGAAGACATACTGGTCTGCATGGATGTTGAAGAAAACTCCCCACATCAAATATTTGAAATGTGTTAGTCGAAAATTGTAGGTTAATATGGGGGAATAGAAAATATGATATGTTCAGCAACGGATGAAAGATTAGTTTGGTGACCATTCCAAATTGCAATGTGGAACAGGAGAATTAAAGTAATGGCGACTGTTGCTTGCAATTTTGCATAAATTACTTTCACGAATTATCTCAAAACAGTTCATCTCTTAAAACATTAATTTTGATTTTAATTTTTTTTATAATCACTTTAAGTTTAAAACTTTTTCTAATATTTTGATTACTGAGTTAATATTTTAAGACTTTACTTAACTCAGTAGTCTAATTCTGAAATGCTAAGGCAGACCCGGCAGACCCCCTTCTCCTAGGAAGGAACAAGAGAGTTAAAAAAAAAAAACTATTTCTAATATACACATGTAAATAACTCTCGTATCATGCATAAATTTATTTTTCACCGTTAAATCAATATAGATCTCATTGTATCTCATTTGATTTAACAGTGAAGCTTATATTAATCTAAATATCTGATGGTTAACGACAAAATTTAAAACTTATATATATATATATATATATATTATTTTTTTTATAATCACATTAAGTTTAAAACTTTTTCTAATATTTTGACTACTGGGTTAATAATTTAAAACTTACTTACCTCTCGTAACCGAATTCTGGAATGTTAAGGCAGATTCCCTTCCTTTAAGAACTAGAGAGTTAAAAAAAAAATCTATAAGATCCACAAGTAAATAACTCTCGCATCATGCATAAATTTAATTTTCACAGTTAAATCAATATAAATTTCGTGAAACTTATATTAATTTAATAGTTAAAACAAACTTTGTCCTGTGAATTTAGCTCAGTTGGTAGGACATTGCATATTTGTCCTGTGAATTTAGTTCAATTAATAGGACATTGCATTATATATACCAAAGAATTGAAGTTCGAATCCCGATCATCTCACTTATTCACTTTAAAAATGGAATTTTTACCCAATAGACTGGTTGACAATTTTTATTTTTATTTTTTGATAAATTTACCGGGAAAAGAAATAACGGATAGGAAGATTTATCCATAACTAACTAACTAAGCTTGACTTGTGGAATGAAAAATCTGGGGTTTAGTGTTCTCTCTCCAAAACCATAAACCATGTTTTCTCTGAACATCAAAACATGGAAATTATTACCATCAACAGCTCCATGCTTCAGTAACTGTAGCCACCGTGCACCGTCGTCCTCAACACTTAGTACGGTGAGAATGCAAAAACCTCCGTCCACCTCCAAACCCCGTAGAAAATCCTCCTACGGAACTTCTAGAAAATCAATTCTCAAAAAAACCTTCCAACAAGAACAAGTCACTTTCACCGCCCCTTTCTCCGACGAACCAGTCGTTGGCATCATCGGCGGTGGCATCGCCGGCCTAATTTGCGCCATTTTCTTAGATAAACGCGGAATTCGCTCTACCGTTTTCGACACCGTTAGTCACTACTCTCTATACTCACTTTACGGTTTCGTTTCGTTCTGATATTAACGCAATCTAACTAACGCCGTTTATGTTCAGGGTATTCATGGTTTAGGAGGAAGATTAGGAACAAGGGTTATTGATGCTAATAATAATAATCCTTTGATTTTTGACCATGCTGCTCAATTTTTTACTGTCAATGATTCTCGTTTTGCTGAACTTGTTAATGCTTGGTTGGATAAAGGTTTGGTTCGAGAGTGGAAGGGTACTGTAGGAGAACTTCACAATGGTGGTGAATTTCTTCCATTTTTACCCTCTCCTCCAAGATATATAGCTACTAATGGAATGCGCTTCCTTGCTGATTCGTTACTGTCCGAGGTTGTTCCTCATTATCATGCCCATAGCTCGTTGTTTTTAACGATTGAATACTCACATCTATGAAAAGATTCTGTAGTGGTGAATTTTGGAATTAGGATTAAATTGATTAATATTATTTAATTTAAGGGACTAATTTAATTTTTCGTGATTAAATTGCTCAACCATGGCAATTTGAGGCACCAAAATACTCATTTTCTCTTTATGAAAGCTGCTTGATATGGTTTTCACTTACATATAAGTTCTTATAACTTCTGTGTGCTGCTATTGTTCTTAGATTTTGATTTTTTTGCTGTGATTTCCCTTGTTATTTAGAGTAAAGAATCTGATTCTTTTGCAGACTCGCTTGGTGAATGTTGAGAGACCGTGCTGGATCAGTAAATTGGAGCCATTTAATGGGATGTGGCACTTGAGTGAAAATGGGAAACCTTGTGGGAAGTTTGATGCAATTGTTGTTGCACACAATGGTAACTTGGTAGTGTGTTAATATTTACTCTTCCAAAATAATATTGTTACAAATTCTGTTTCTGCTTTCTACACTGTTAATGGCCTGTAGTTTTTACACGTAAATAGTCATCTGACTTCTGGCTCTTCAGTAACTATTGCTTTGTTTGTCAACAGGAAAATGTGCAAACCGCTTGCTTAGGACATCGGGTTTGCCATTAATTGCAAAACAAATGAAGGTCAGTCCAGGACATTTCATTTCCAGTTCATTTGACTTGATAAACTAGTACTCTATTTTTAGTTTTACGTACTATTGTATTCACACTCATAGTGCTTCGTGTTTCTGTTGTACTACCCATTGTGTTAGAGGTTGGAGTTGAGTTCAATATGGGCCCTTTTAGCAGCATTTGAAGACCCTCTTCCTTTTCCAGGAAATACAGAAGTTCCTTTTGAAGGAGCTTTTGTGAGAGGAATTGATTCAGTGTCATGGATGGCTAATAATACTAAGAAACTATTGGCTTCTAAAAGTGATGGTCCTAACTGTTGGACCTTTCTAAGCACTGCTGCTTACGGAAAACAGACCAAGGTTCCACAGGTAGGTAGTTAAATTTTCAAAGCAGTATGATATTATCATATACAAATTAGTTTCCTGAGTGTTATATTGGTTTTGGGGTTGCTTTGGATAATTTTGGGAAGCCTGAGTGTTAGATTGGTTTTGGGGCTGCTTTGGTTGATATTGGGAAGTATATAGGAGTTAATATTGGTATTGATACATAATTACCTTACCTAGGATCATACTTGCAAGGTATCTGATTAATTTATATATTATGATAGCCTTTGCATTTTCATTCATCGTGTGTTGCATGCAATGATTAGCACTTTTAATAACTGAAATGTGAGCCACATTTTTGTTTATCAGGAAAATATCCCTACTGCTACAGCAACAAGGGTAAAGGAATGCATGCTAGAGGGTGTTGAGACTGCCCTTGGATTATCTAAAGGGTCTCTTCCTAAACCTTTTTATACGAAGCTCCAACTATGGTAAGAGTCAAATTATTAGTATCAGTTGCTGTGAAATGTTCTCCTGCTATGGTTTTGATCATGTTGGGCTTACATAATTTTCTTATCGTTTGTGACTTCTCACAAGCACAGTGCTTGGCATCAAAATGTTAATGTATGTGCTCCCTGAGTAGTATTTCTTGTATGATAATATTCAGTGACAGTTTGTGTTGTCAACAAACTGGACGGGCTAATATTTAATATGCTCTCTAAACATTGTAAGTAAACTTAAATCATTGAAACTTATATTCTTTTGACATTGCAGGGGTGCAGCTCTTCCAACTAACACACCTGGAGTTCCTTGCATCTTTGATCCCTTTGGAAGGGCTGGGATTTGTGGTGATTGGCTGCTAGGTTCTAATATAGAGGCAGCAGTATTAAGTGGGATTGCTCTAGCTAACCATGTATGTCGCTTTCACTTTGACCGGTCAATCTGTGTGGTTTGTTCAGCCCAATTTTTTTTTCTTTCTAACTGGCCACCTTCACCACTAGTAATTCAGTTTTACCACATTGTGAAGTGTCTTGACAATGTCCTTTTGTTGTTCAAAATGGTGTTTGGACATTTTGCCACAGATTGCAGACTATATCCAAAGTCCCGGAGCTGACCCTGGAGAGTTTGCTGTTGGTTTGAATCATGAATTTCAACCACTGGAAGGCCATGATATTGGACAATTCCCAGGTTTGGGGTCAGAAGGAAAGATGAATGAAGCCCAAGTATATGAACTTGCCAAGTAGGCTATGGTGCTCATAAAGTAGATCTCTCCTTTGGTAACAGAAGATTATGTCATACCCATGCAAAGGGAATTCCCCTGAAAGTAACGTCAGTGGTCTCAAGGGAATATTTAACTTGAAACTCAAACTCTCCGTTGGAGGGAAAGGGGCCTTATACCCCTCAACAGCTACATGTAATGACAAAAGTTGCAACTTACTTGCCTCTTTGAAAGAAAGAGATAGTGACATTATTTTATTATTGGGAATGAAATTTTAAGAAATTAGTAGCTCTCTTTCTCATCCATTAAAAGCTGTTGTCCTTTTAAAATTTCAGGTTTGAGAAACGAAATTTGAATTGTTAGAAACTGTGGAGTGTAGGTTTTGTCTTCAAAATCAGAAACCAAGCTTCTTATTCCTCACATTTTTATGATGAAATTTTTTCAGTTTTAGACAGCATTTTTTATACATAATATAAATAAACTTGAACATATCCAAGCAAACTAACACACAGATAAAGTATTTGTATATATAGTATTTGTCAAGCAACAAGCAACCTGAATGCTTTGTATACAAAACTGTAGATACATGGCATGAACAATATTCTGATTTTGTATACACTAAACTTGACAAAGTAAATAATATTTAATAGAATGTCAACAAAGTACAAGTAATAGAAGCATTATATACTTCCAAACAAAGCTAATAGGTAGGTTTTATTTGCTTGAATTCCATGCCTTCCATCAAAACCTATGGCAAAACAACAATCAAGAGAATTTCTATTCATCGTCCTTTTGAACTAACAAGTTGTGCGAAGATTTCAGTCGGACTCTCACTGGATTCAGAATCTTGGCTAAGGTCATGCTGACTTCCAAGGCTCAGGTTCTTATAATGGTTTGCCATCTCTTTGTCTCCTAGGTTTATTTCTTCAAACTCATTTTCATCGGTTCGAGCTGCAGAGTTAGTTGAACCATCCTTGTTTTCTTGCAGGTTGAGAGCAAATTCTAGATTCCACAACAGATCATTCATGGAGGGACGATCAGTTCCGTGATCAGACAAACACTTTTCAGCCGTGTCCACAAACTTCTTCAAACTTTCTGGATTTATTGTTCCCTTGAGATTGGGGTCAATAATATCCTCTAGCGTTCCTTTTTGGTTGCAGAGCAATGCCCAATCCGCAAGACTAACTTGTTCTTTTGGAAGACTAGGATTCAGAACAGGCCTGGCACAAAGGGCTTCAAAGAGTACGACCCCAAATGAGTAGACATCAGACTTTTCAGTCAACTGTTGCCTCCTAAAGTACTCAGGATCCAAGTAGCCGAAACTACCCTTCACCACAGTACTAACATGGCCAGCAGCGTTCAAGTCTGGACCAGTTTTTGACAACCCAAAATCTGATACCTTGGCATTCCAGTTTTCATCCAATAGAATATTTGTTGTTTTGACATCTCTATGAATGATGGTGTACTTGGCACCTGTGTGAAGGTAGTGAAGTCCTCTTGCAGCACCAATGCAGATTTCCAATCTTTGCTTCCACGTTAAAATGTTTAAAGGCTTGGTGCCCTTATACAAATGTTCCCTAAAGGTTCCAAGAGCCATGTAGTCATAAACCAAGCACATCTCATCATCTTCCTCACAAAATCCAATCAAGGACACCAAATGCTTGTGTCTCAACTTAGAAAGCATCTCTATCTCAGTCTGGAACTCATTGACTCCTTGTTCTGATTGTGGATTTGACCTCTTAATTGCCACTAGCACTCCGTTATCAATTTCACCCTTGTAAACCTTTCCAAATCCACCAACCCCAATAACATTGGACTCATCAAAATTTTTGGTTGCTTGCTTTATCTCTTGCAAGGAAAAATAGCGACACAAACCTTGAGCCATGGCAGCGAGGTTTGCGCTGGCAATGCTCTTCCCCGACGTGGATTTACTGCCATTTGTGTGTGAATTTCCATAGATGGGAAGCCAACTTGTGTGTGTGGCTCCCCCTGCCCCTGGAACTCTTTTCTTCTTGTGGTAAACAGCAATGCATATTGCTGCCATAAAGGCAACACCTGCAGCGCCTCCAGCAGCTCCCCCAATGACAGCTTTCTTATCATATGATTTGTGTGTTTGGAAACCCGTTTCCTTTGCTTGATCTTCGAGAAGCATGTCTGAAGGCTGAGGATTAGGGCCAGACAAGTCCGTGTCATTAATCTTGAATATCTCTACCCCATTGAGTATGGCATCATAGTACTCTGGCTTTGTCTCAGGTGTTGGATGCAGTGCAAGCCAAAGTTGCTCGTCCCCTTCACCGTCTTGTACATACACCACATAATCCTTGTAAGTTGCCATGCCTTTACCTCCCGTCCACCCAATAACATCAGCTTGAGCCTCTGCCGTTTGGTTGTTGACAAAGATATTGAAAACAATCTCATTGACCCTGGAATAATAATAATCACAGAAATGCAACCTCGCCAGGTACATGGAATTTGGATCAACTTGGAAAACCCACGTGAGGTTGTATCCCATGTTAACGTTCTTATCATTTCCCATTGATCTTGATGTGGCGTAGACAGTTTGAGGAGCAATGTATTGTGGCATGTTCGGGTAGGTGATTCGGACATTCTTAGAAGCTTGGTTGGTGACACCAGTGGATGCACCATATAGGTAAGGTGTGTCATCATACCACATCCTCGAGAGGCCAGAATCTTGGGCTGGAGACACATACTGCCCACCAACGTTTAGTCTAAACATGGTTTGCAAACTCATGGTTTTGACGTCTACGTTTTGGTCGGCATACCCGACCATTGCAGCAGAGTCAAACAACTCGGGCATTGGGATCAACTGAATGCCATTGACGAAAGCAAAAGCCCCATTTTGCTTGTCAGAAGGTTTAAATGTAAGAGTCAAAGTATCTGAATTCAAAGGAGCAAGGGAATACTCTCTATCAATGTAAGCCTGTGAGAGGGCCTCACAAGTTATGTAAGCGCTGAAATTGCTGAGGAGGGTAATCCCATTTGCTGCCACTGAGAAATATGAATCATATGGGTTGTAACTTCCATAAAGGGATGGATAAAAATGGAGCCTCAGCCAATAACGTTTATCAGGTTGAACATTAAATTTGTATGTTGTTTCTGATGTGAAAATTCTAGCTGACATGTATGGAACCACAGAGGTGAGCGAAGGGTCTTGGTATGCGGCTTTAGACGTGATTGAACCAGCGTCTGCTGCCACAAACTTATTATCAGGACTCCATTGTCTTCCATCATCATCTTTGGCTCCCCCTTCATCCAAACCACAACCCAATATCAATGAACCTGGCTCCTCTATCCATGCACCGTGAATGCCATGCAACAAAATTGAGATACCAACTACAAAAAACAATATACTTGTGTGCTTATTATGCACGTTCGAAGAGAAAATATACATGTTGGGGCATACAGGAAAAGAGCTTGGTCACAAATTGCTCTAACTTGTGAGACAAGAAAGATTTTCCTGTACCCCTAAAAAAGCTTCTTGATTTGTTTTTGTTTTTGTTTTTTGTGTTTTGATGAAAGGGTTGTTGTTTTAATCCATTTTAACTCAGCATGGAGGATCAAGCAAACAAAAGAATTACCTGGGTTGGAGGAACCAAACCAGGTTACCTAGAAGCAGATGAAACAGAAGCTTATTTTTTGTTTTTATGTTATGAATTCCAATTTTGGTGTTTTGTTTCTTCCATACTATTAGAATGAGAGGTGGGGAGGAAACACCGTTATTGAATGAGTTAGATTTGTTATAACTTACAAGAGTGGTTTGAATTTGATACATATGATAAGCATATGCTATATTTAGCATTGGATTTGTCATTAATATATGAACTACTTTGTTCATGCTCTCTCATTTGTTATTACACACACTGATATGAGGTAGATTGTATAATTAAAAAGATGCTTCACCCAACCATAAAACTCATTATAAATACTTCTCATTAAATATAAATACTACTAAAAAAAATTCATAGGTACTCCCTCCGTCCCAAAATGTAAGCAAAAGTGGGTCAACAAAAATGAATGTATTTGGTCCAAATCTTTAACCAAATACATTCACTTTTGTTGACCAACTTTTGCTTATATTTTGGGACGGAGGGAGTATTCTCCACCAGAGATAATATACTCGAAACATACTGAACATTAAATATAAATACTTTTCAAAACTGAGGAACTGTGAAAAGAGGGGCCAAAGTTATTGAACATTAAATATAAATACCATTTTTTAATTAAAAAAATATGATGGAGGGGCTAAAATTGTAAGATTTATTTAAAATAAAAAGACCAAAACTGTAGAACTGCGAAAAGAAAGGGACGAAAACAAAAATTAAGTCTATAATATAATATGTTTTAAAATTTTATTATTTCAAATCCGACCTCGGTCCAACCCAATTGAACCATTGAACCTTGAATTATTGCTTAAATGGTTCAATGTTCGGTCCGGTATAGTGAGTTGATGAGGTAAAATGATCGGAAAGCGTGTTGAAGACATTACTAGAATGACAAAACACATGGATGTCATAATGATGAGTAGATCATATATTGTCACTTGTTAATTTAGGACAATGTTCTGTGTGTGAAATTGAACCTTCAATATATAAGTCCGATTCAGATTGGTCTTAGCATAGTTTAAAACGAATAGAGATTTTCTCTATTTTCCAAAGAAAAATAATGTAAGTAACCACTCCGCTCCTATATTTTTATTGTATAAATGTCTAATTAATATATCAAATTTACTTAAAAATTATAGTGATTAACACATCTACTTCTTTTGAGAAATTAAGAAAATGTACTAAACATATATTAGCACTAGTGTAGGAAGTACATATCTTCTATTTATAAAGTGGAAAATGCTCCTATCAAAAAAGTAAAATGCTAAAGAGTGCATTTGAGAGACTTAGTGTTAAGGAAACAAATATAAAGTTTTATATATCTCTATAAGGTATATATCTTGTATCTTGTATTTATAATATGTGTAAACATATAAATTATATTCATGGAAAACTATATCATTGTTAACATTAACGAGGACAAAATCTCAATTTGTTATAGTCAGCAAGTTCACACATTCACGTAGTCACGCTACCGTGATCAAGATTCAAGTTTAATAATTTTAAATTATTGAGTAAAATTTAAAATATGTATTTTCTGAAACGGACGGCCATCAATATTCTGAATGCGTGAAAAGAATAATGGATCAATAAAATGTGAATGAGAGCTGCATTATGGATGAAATGTGCAATGGCATGACAGGGTGCCAAAGCTAAAAGGATAAATATAGTTTGACACAAAGATATGCGTTAATAACAAACACATCAAGGGAGATAGATATTTTTGGGTACTATCCAAAGCATAGCATATTCTACAGCTTGAATAAGATTTTATCACCCCAAATATAGCTTCACCCTCCAAATCAAGGTACACAGAATAGATATATCTTTTTATAACAGAATAGAAATAGAATATTAGTTAGTTATGAAATGGATGGTAAATTAACTTAATCCCCCCATTATTAGACTTCTATTTAATCATAACCTCTTCCACTTTCACCTTTCATTATTTTCATTCAACTTCTTTCCACATACACTCTCATCCCTCCAAGGCGGCACGGCGAGGCAGTTAGAAATAAACTGCCTCGGCCGTCACCATCACCACCACCACCACCGTCAAACTTTGTAATAATAAAAATACAATTCATTAATATTATGAGCAGTGAGGAAAGAGTGTTCCAGGGAGGAGAAGTAGTCATTGAAAACGAGTTTACAGATCAAGAGGACCGATTTCAAGAAGAAAAGTTTGATCAGAACGCGGCCGAATTTTTATTTAAGAAAAGAAAGCGTCTAACAAAGCAATTATCAATGTGCGGAGCGCCGGTTGACATGGCTTGGGAGAGAAGAAGGCGACAACCTCATCGGAGAAGGAATAGCATTCATGATTGTGACGACGAGGATCTAAATGAGCTCAGAGGATGCATTGAATTAGGCTTTGGATTCAATGAGGAAGATGGGCAGAAACTTTGCAATACATTACCCGCTCTTGATCTGTATTTCGCGGTTAACCGAAACTTGTCTCCAAGTCCGGTGTCCACTCCTTCACCTACACCTCGCCGCGCTACTCACAGCCGTACAACTTCATTGATTACCAGCCCTAGTGGCAGCATGGTTGATTCTGATTCTTGGAAGATTTGTAGCCCAGGTAATTAATCACATTATTAACATGATCACCATGGTTCTAAATTCTAATCATTACTATTATATTTCCGTAAAATTTTACCTGAATAATCTATATAATATAAACTTTTAATGTATGTTTGAACTTTATAAAATTTGTATGTATTAGTGTAAGTGTAACATTATTTAAACGTTATACTGATGTAATTTGATCCTCCTTTCTTGCAGGGGACGACCCGGCACTTATAAAAACCAAATTACGGCACTGGGCTCAGGCTGTTGCTTGTTCAGTAATGCAGTCTCAATGATGAAGTCAAACATGGGATACATACATAAACATCATACATATGTTTTGTTTTTTGGTTTTTTTGTTTTTGTTTTGTACAGAGGAAGGGAGGTTCTCATTCTAGACATATTCATGTATGGAAAAAATGAAAAAAAAAAATGAAATAAAGAAAAAGAAACTATCAAACAAATTTTGATTTGAAACTGTCTCAATCGGATGTGGAAACTGTCTCCAACTGAAAACAATTTTGATTTGAGCCACAAATGTATAATATGAGCACTAAGTAATGACTTTTAGTTAGGCTCCAATTGTAAGGTTCCATAATTTTATATACTTGTTGATTACTCCTTCAATTTTAAATGCAAGCAAAAATATATGTGTGTTTCTAAAAAAAAGTATATATAATTAGTATAAATCAAAATTAAATATAGTGTAATTTTGTGGTTTGTACTTACTTACTATTGAAATTTGAAACACAATTTTTGGAAAACCATCTATATTATAGAACACAGACTATATACATAATAATATAAGTAGCAACAACATGTCACTGTATAATTAGCTATTATGAATAATTAAGCAATAAATTAGTTATTTCGTACAGAAAACGATAGATTAGTTGAGGAATTAATCTTACTTTTGAATGATTTAATAATTTTGACTTGTGAGAAAACTTCACCCCCTCACTCTTCTTCACATTCTCCCTTTATTATTCACATAAAATAATCAATGAAGAATTTGTATTTGGTCCTTGACATCAATTGAAGTTAAAGTAGTTTTTAGAAAAATGTTTGATGTACACCCATCCAATAGGCATGACAAATGGACCCATACCTATCCGATCCTGCTCCACATTTAGCGGGAAAAAAACAATTTAATCGGGTGCGGGGACAGGGATGTGGAAAGCCCACATTTTAAATGTGGGGTGGATGCGGGGACGGGTGGAAAGATTCTCTTCTCACCCCCCATGATTCTTTTTAAACCTCCAATATTTCAATTTTACCCCTGTCCAAAAATTTCGGAACGTGTTTTCCGAAGTTTTTCTAGTTCAAATTCGTCGAAAACTTCGGAAATACAATCCGAAGTTCATATTCAAGGCAAAAAAACTTCGAAAAACGCGTTCCAAATTTTAAAATCAATGGCAAAAAAGGAAATCCAGGGGGAAAAAGAGTCATGAGAGGTGGGAAGAGAAAATTTCGGACAGGTGTCTAACACCCGCACTCACCCGGACAATAGTAAGATCTAGGGTTTTAAAATGTTTTTCTTTTCTTCTATGATGGATGAACTAATATACAAGATTGCATTATGGTTGAGAAGTGGTGAATCAAAGAGAAAATGGAGGTGTATTTGACACACGCACTAAACAAAAATAAAAAGGATAAATAAAAAGATGAAAAGTAAATCTATTACTATATATAAAAATGATACAAATTTTTGGAATGACTTTTTCATTATACCTATTTTACCCTTAAAAAAACTACCAAAAAAAACAACTAAATATTTGTATATGTTGAAAAATAACTTCTACATAAAAATCGATTTTCAGTTTTTTTTAGTAAATAAATTTTTTTTCTCTTAATAACACAACTTTCACATAAAAGTATGTTTTCAGTTTTTTTATAGTAAATTTTTTTTTTCTTCTTAATAACTAGCCACAACAAAAAAGGAGGTTAAGTAGTTATCAATTAACTAAGTCCAATAAAAAAAGGAGATTAAATAGTTATTTATATGTGCACAATAGAGAATTTCGATCACAACAAATAAAAAAAAAACATCGATCACATCAAATCAAATTTATTCAGCCAAACATAATATAAACAATGAACCATGGATGATATTTTTTGAAGAAAAAACTTTTCGAAAACTAAGTCATTGTTTATTAGGAGTTTAGCAAATTTTTAATGAACTTTTTTTTTAAAATTTATTCAAATCAAACTCTCTTATCTAATTTACTCAAATTTTAAATAAAAAAAATAAAAAAAATCTTATCTTACTTGTGAGCAGTAGATATCAGGGTTTAAGCCCTTTAATATTCGGCCCAAAAAATATAACATATATATATAAGAAAAAAATTCTCATCCCACTTTAAAAAATTTCCTTTTCACTTAAAAAAAAATTCGGAAAATGTTTTCCGAACCTTTTTTAAAATTTTCGGAAGGTGTTTTCCGAACTTTTTTGCCTTTTAAGAGGTGAAAAAGAAACATGAGGATGAGATGAGAATTTTTCATATACTAGTATGTTCTCCGTAGTGAAAAAAAAGAAAAACTCATTATTCAATATTTTTTTAATAACACACTATAAATTTGAGTTCATGCCGAGTTACTCTTAGGGTCTGTTTGACCTAGCTTATTTTTGAGCTTATGCAAACGGCTTATGCAATATAAATTAGATTTTATGCTATTTTATAAATTTAAACTAGTAAAAATTGAATTTTTATAAACTATTTTATTATAAACTATCTTGAAAAACTTATAATAATATATAAAAATTGCATAAGCTGTTTGCATAAGCTCAAAAATAAGCTAGGCCAAACGGGCCCTTAATGAAATATAATAGTTTCTTTGAACTTTCAACGCACAGGGTTTTTGCTCTTTTCAAAAAACAAAAATACACAGTCTCAGGGTTTTGCATCTTCTCCTTCTACTCACACTATGGCTCCCGATGCTTCCGATGCACTTGCAGGTCACATAATCTTTCTCTCTTAATAATAATAATCCATTCTTAATTAATATTAATCCTCTCTCTTAATCCATCATTATTAACATTCATTCATCTTCTCTTTCGATTCTTCACACAGTGAGACAGATAGTTCAAAACTTTCTCAACGCCGCTCGTACCGGAAATCTCGATCTCTTGAAGAGTAAGTCAATCAATCAATGAACTTATTTTCTATCTTCTTTTCGTTGTTGTGTTCTTCATTCATCTGATTTTATATCGGTTTTGTTAGAATCTGCGGAACAATTAGATGAGGGAAAAAATTTAGCCAAAACAGTTGAAGCAATTAAAGATGCAAACAAACGTGGTGCACTTCACTTTGCTGCTATCGAAGGACAAACAGAGATTTGTAACTATCTATTACAGGATTTGAAGCTTAATATTGATTCTAAAGATGATGATGGTGAAACTCCTCTCATTCATGCTGCACGCCAAGGACATACGGCTACCGCTAAGTATCTTATCGACCGTGGTGCTGATGCTACTATTGCCAGCAATTTAGGAGCTACCGCGTTGCATCATTCCACAGGGATAGGTTTTTTTTTTTTTAGACTTTTCCTTAGCTTTTTTCATTCTGTTTATGTGTAAATGAATTTTGCTTGCTATATAGACTTGGATTGACTTATTTGAGATTATCTTATGTAACTTGATTGACTTATTTGCTTGCTCTATGGACTTGATAGATATAAGACCGTTTGAGTTAGTTTGTGAAAATAGCTTATGACAGGTCTATAAGTGGTTTTGAGCTTGTTTCTCTGCACGATAGCTTATGAAAACATCTTATAGGTTATATGAAAACTATTTCACTTTATTTGTTCTTTCGATATAGAAATAGCTTATACATAAACACTTTTATATATTATCGCTTATGCTATAAGTGATTAATTAAGTTGGTTATCCAAATAGGGCATATAAGCTCTTTAGGATAGCTTATGACCACAACATAGAGATTATATAGGATTTTTTTGACTTTATTTTATCTTCTTATAGTAATAATTTGTATATAAGCACCTGTGTGACAAGCGCTTGTGCTATAAGTGTTTAATTAAGCTGTTTATCTACACTCTAATTTTATTATCTCTCTTCTTGTGCAATTTTTTAAAAAACAAAGTATTATGTTGTTAAGTTTGGTATCCTTATTTCTCTTGTTATATGGTTTTTCATTTTGTTGTATTTTGTGTTTTTTTTTTGTTCCAGGAGATACCGAGTTACTTGAGCATTTGCTGTCCAAAGGAATTAATCCCGACTTAGAAAGTGATGCGGGAACACCTTTGGTTTGGGCTGCTGGTCATGCTCAAGAAGCTGCTGTTACTGTTCTATTAAAACATGGTGCAAATGTAATTCCCCATTCTATTTTGTTATTTTGTGTTACTTTTTTATAATAATGTAGAATAGCACTGTTGCAATAGCATTACAACTTATCATACTTTCCCTTTCATCTTGTTGATGTTGTTTTGCAGCCCAATGCTGAAACTGATGATGGCATTACCCCACTCCTTTCTTCTGTGGCAGCTGGTTCTGTAGCATGCTTAGAGCTGTTAATACAGGTTCAACATCTTTTTCAACTTGCCAACCCTGACTTTCTAAGCTTGCAACAAAACAATTTACCATGTTTATACATGTTATAACTTATAAATAATAGAATACCGAATACATGGTTGTAGTTTTATACTGATACTGTAGCATGAATATTGTAGAAAGTTTATTAGTAGATATGGTGGGATAAACGATGTAAATTATGAATTAGTATATATAACCGACATCCTTTATAATGTTTAACTACACAATTAATGATTTCATTTAAGCAACTTTTTGTAGGAGCAATAATGCCATAAAAACCAAACAACTTATTGTATGATAATGCAATCAGGTTGACAATGACAACTTCATTCCATGTTATATTATATATCCATAGCACTTAGTTAGTTCAATGTATATTTGCCCAGTATTACAACAATGTGTGAAATAGTGCTAGTGAAAAAGGGCAGAGACACATAGGTAAAACATGGTCAAAATTATAGTAAACTGGATTGAATTGAACCTTGTATGTTGTTGATGAATGCGCTTTTTCTTGAAAGACTCCTGAAGAGGTATAGCCATACCCATCCCGTACTCTAAAATTTTGTTATGGCACACATTCTTTCGACGTGTCTCAGTTTGTAGATATTTTTATTCTGGCCAGGTTAATTTTTTATTTCTTCCTATATGTTTTTCAACTCCTGATCAGATTTGGATCTTATTGTATGCAGGCAGGTGCAAAAGTAAATGTTATTGCTGGTGGAGCGACTCCTTTGCACATTGCAGCTGATAATGGGAGTCTAGAACTTCTAAATTCCTTATTGAAAGCTGGAGCTGATCCTAATGTCTCTGATGAGGTGAGACATTTTATTTCCTAACATCATCTTTCGCTCATAACCTTCTGCTGTTAGTATATAAATCACTGGCCACCAAACAATGCTTCTGAGTCCACTTATATAAGAACTTAATAGTCCTAAGAATACAGGATCAAAACTCAATTTTATTGTATTTTTGTTTCCAAGACTTTTCCATACCTCTCAGTATCATTGATATCACTTTGGTTATCACATGCAATGCATATGGTTGTTGTTAAGCAATGTGCCTTCAATTAATATTTAGAACTAAATTTTATGTCTGTTTGGATCACAGGATGGTGTTAAGCCAATACAGGTTGCAGCTGGAAGGGGTAATCGTGCAGCTGTTGAGATATTGTTCCCGGCAACATCTAAAATTGATGGTATTCCTTCTTGGTCTGTTGATGGGATACTTGAGTATATTCAATCAGAAAGTAAAACGCAGCAGGTACTAAATTCCTAATTTTTTTTCTATGTTCAGCTGGATTGAGCTAAGGCATATCATTGCTGCAAGAACATAAAAGAAGTTATGCTTACTTTTGGTTAAGATAGACGAAACCATGCTTACAATATTTACTGCATTATCTTAAAATACAAAGTATTTGCTTTGTAGATTAATAGGTTGTCTAGAAGTAAATATGTTCTACATTTATTTTGCTACAAAGAATAGGGAAACCTACAAATTTACTGCTGGTATCGAAATTAAAATCCCGGAGGAACATAAAATATCTAATGCCCAACCCAACCAAGCCAACATACTCCATTCTTCAACATTGAATAAACCCTATATAGTTCTGCTTCTGCCTGTGCTAAATTTCTCAATTCTTTGACTGATTCTGACTGCAGTTTCTACTAATATACTACCTCCGGTCTCATATATAAGAAACAAAACAAAAAAATTTAAAGTCTTAAATATAAGCAAAAGTCTACTTCAATTATTAAGTTTTATGACATTATTCCAATTTCAACCAATAAATGCAATGTTTTACATTTTCCAAGAAGGTATAATGTGTTTTTTCTCCTTGGTTAATGTATTTTAACTACTTTCTTAAAGGAAGAGCTTTTTTGAAAATTTTCTTATATACAAGACTAGAGGGAGTATTGTCTTGGCTATTGACCATCTTATATTCATTATTGAAGTTCAAAACTGAATAACTAAAGCTTTTTTATACTAGTTTGTATGTTGCCCGATAAAGTGGATTTCTTGTTCTTTTTACTGAGCATTAAGGGAAAAAAATATGCAGGATAAATTGGTAGATGCTAAAGAAAATAGTCGTCCTGAGGATGCTGTTTCCCGAGAGCAAAATATCCCCGAGGTATGTTTTTCTTATTAAATATATAGTAGCTGCTGTACTATAAGTATCTGCAAAATATTGTATTTGTTGAAGAAATACGCAAATCTACTTCAATCATGTGTATTCAGTCAAAATAATTGTCTGTTTTCATCATTCTCTCTCGTATCTAAATTCTGTTCTGTTTCAGAGATATTGCATCATCTTTGTTGTATTTTCCTAAGTTTTTGGCTGGTTTATTTAAAGAGATTTTAGTGGGCTCTTTCTTATTAGGATTCTGTTTCTCAATTATCACTTCTGGTTTATTGGACCTTATCAAGTATGCGAACTGTCTTAATTTTTTTTTAAAGTTTCATATTGTAATATATAGTCACGTTACAACCCATGATAAATTGTTTATTCTTAATATAAAATTTGATTTTTGGACTTTTAGCTAATACCGTTTATCAACTTTACTTTTATGTTCTATTATAATAATTGTTTGTGAACTTATCTAGGTGACACCTGAAGCCAAAAAGAGAGCAGCAGAATCAAAATCAAGAGGGGATGAGGCTTTTAAAAGGCAAGACTATCATATGGCAATAGATTCCTACACACAAGTAATGTCTTTATCTCTCATTTAACTCTTGAATTTTCTCGAGTTTTGTATCTAGTGTAGTTTTATAAAAATAACTGCATTTATCTTCATACTAAATGTTAATCAGTTTATGATATTTTCCATGCTTTATCAAATTGAGACTCAAATTGTAAATTGGAAGAGCTATTTTTCGAATTGTGAATCAAATCTTGTTATGAATTGTAAGATATACTACTAATGAAAATATGATATTTTTAAATACAAACAAGTGACATAACAAAATTATAAGCTGATATACCTATACGAATGTCAAAATAATTCAAGATTCAAGTCATAAATCAAATGATAAAAGAAAAGTGGTTGGGTGCGCTTAGTTTAGGTAATAATTCAATAGAATAATTTGGGATTCTATTGAATTATTACCTAAAATAGATACACACTACGTATTTGAATTGATTGGGTCCTGTTTGGTATCAAATGAAGATACAACTCACATTTATCATACAGTACTGATAACCTGATACATTATATTCTTTTCTTTTTGAATGTGTATACAGGCAATTGATCTGAATCCCAGCGATGGTACGTTGCTATCAAATAGAAGTCTATGTTGGATTAAGCTGGGTCAAGCCGAGCATGCTTTAGCTGATGCAAAAGCCTGTAGAGCATTAAGACCAGATTGGTCCAAAGCTTGTTATAGAGAAGGTGCAGCGTTGCGTTTGTTGCAGGCATGTTATCCAGAAACCTTTTCTCTTTGACATTAGCTTCAGGACACGTAATTCATGTTTCTTAACTTTACTTTGATATCCTTGTTGCAGAAGTTTGATGAAGCTGCAAATGCTTTTTACGAAGGTGTAATGCTTGACCCCGAGAGCAAGGAACTTGTAAATGCGTTCAGGTTATTTAGACTTATTGCACTTTTAGTTATTTTGCTACGGTTAATGTATGATTTAGGTCCTCTAATAGTTTATTGAGAGAATTCAATTTTTTCAATTTAGTCTCCATTTTTTTCCTACTTTAAACTCTTAAGTTCATATTTTCGAATCAAAATCATCACAAATTGAATCGATCAAATCTTAAGATCACTCGCTTCACCATTGGCAATCAACCAACATATACAAATCTTTACCTACTAATCAGTTCATTAATTTAAAGTTGTTAGTTTGTATATATCTAATTGTAAATTCATCTTTTACAGGGAAGCTGTTGAAGCTGGAAAGAAATTTCATGGCACAATTGAGAATAAATCATAGTTGGCTCTTTGCTAATGCCTCTTAGGAAGATAAGAGAAAAAGTTGCGGCCGATGCAACCAGTTTTAACCTTATTCATTAATGTATTTTCTTTTATGAGTTACAATTGCACGGGGTCTACTAGTAGTCTATTGCGTTAAAAGATTATACTAATTAGAATTTAGAAAGGTTGTTTGCTTATTTGACATAGAAATTTGTGGAATTGGGGCATTGTGAAAATGACAATGCGGTAATTTTGTGTGGTGAAGGCTTTTGTTATTATGGAACACCATTTTAAGTGGTTCAGATGAACACAGAATCTCGAGTCCCTGGTTTGAAACAACAGAAGTTCTATAAAATTTTATTACATTCCATACCATTTACATGGCCCAACTTATTAAAAGAAATACTGTAATGAATAAATGAGTGTTGATTACACTTCTTCAAGAATTTAACTGATAAGAATCATAAATTAAATTATTAAAATTTCCGATGCACATAAAAGACAACTAGAGACATGAAGCATTAAACCCAACCAGAATCATCAACAAGCATAAAGTTGGCATCTTATGAAGGAAAAAAAAAAAGCAACAGGATTTGTTTCCTTGATGCAGCATATCAAGCAAACATTTTGGCTGCCTATCAAGGTATTCATCAGAAGCTGGACCAACATGCATGGCTCTTGTTTAGGAGAGTGCATCAAGTAGCTTACATGACATTTTTCCAGTTCACGATTCAAGTTTAACATATAGTAGTATAAAAGATAAATATTCATTTATGTACCTTTCTATTTTAATTTATAACAGTTCATAAACAGATTATAGGTTACAGTACTTTGGATTATGGTTCCTATAAAAATAAGTTGTAATGGTGCAA
This sequence comes from Trifolium repens, assembly GCA_030408175.1. Lineage (NCBI taxonomy): Eukaryota > Viridiplantae > Streptophyta > Magnoliopsida > Fabales > Fabaceae > Trifolium > Trifolium repens. The sequence continues at coordinate 56,952,042 of CP125849.1, read as the reverse complement.
CAGGAATAATTCATCAAAAGAGGAAAGTAAATGGATCTAAAGTTTGCATGCACATTTGCACTCATAGTAAGAAAAATATGTTGTATGTCCCAATTTCATTATCTTACATAAGATAATACAAATATGAATTCAAGAATGTTAACCTAGAACTAAACTAAACTAAACTAAAATAAAATTAACAGCACAAAAATAAAGTAATGAAGTTTTAATTATCAAACTCGACATTTCTTCCACACATGTAGTTTTTCATCAAGGATACCAGGGTACTCTAACCAAAAGGCTGATCCAATGATGTCAATATGTTGTACAATGACCTTTCCATAATTTTCAGAAGACTCTCCATTCTCCTGATGGATGAGAACATTGTCTACTCTATCCCGAAAAACCGAGGATCCTTGTCGGAACATCACTGGCAATTTATTGTAGTCAATAGCCAATTCCTCAATTTTCTTCTGCAGTTGAGCACCCTTTAAACTACGTTGAGCTTCCCTTTTGCTTTTTCCAGATGCAACAAGCTTCCAGAAACAAGTGTTATATTGATTGTTTATGTGGCAATCCACTTGCCTCCATGAAAGATAGTCCCGTAGAATCTCAGCAGACGGATAACACACTGCTCGTGCATCGAAAGAAGGAGGGTAATTTAATTCACTTTGGGGGAAGAAACTTTTCCATCTCATCACGTAAGTGGAAGTGAAGAAAGACACAATCGCTGAAATGATTTTACTAGCTCTCCTTTGATAAAGATCAGTCGATTTCTTAAGAATGAAACTGTACTCGTCGCTAACCCCATAAGCAAAGACTGTATCCTGCCTAAATTCTTCTAAGACAGCCACTGCACATGAATTCATCAAATTAAGAGCTCTATCATCATTTGGCTTCACAAATTCATGTAACTCCGAAAATCTGTGGAAGTGGCATCCATCTATCCGAACAACAACCCATGTAGCTGGCATCAACTTGCTATCAAATTCAAAGGACCTAATGTACTCCGGCTTCACATTGTTAATCTCCTCCATAAAAACACCAAGCTCCTTCGAAAGAATAGTCTGCTCGTTCCAAAATCTTTTGCCTGCTATTTTCTTGGAATGCAATGTGACTATCGTTCTCCTTTGCCTTTCAACTGGAGCACCATTTTCTGTGTACTTCACCACATCCCCTACCACTGTCTTTAAAACACAGGAACCTTGTCGGAATATTGGATCCAGTGTATTGTAATTGACATTGAACTCATCAAATAAAATATCATTTAAGTCGCGTTTCTTTGCACCATCAATGAACTCCTGTGCTTTTTTCTCGTTCATTCCACGCCCGACAAGTCGCCAAAAGCATTGATCATATTGATTTTTCAAATGACAGATATTTTGCCTCCACAAAAGATATGCTTGAAGGGCATCTATAGATGCACAAGGTATGACTTTCCCATGGAAGGAAGGAGGAGAATGCAGTTCCATCTGTGGGAAGAATTCACACCATTTTCTCACAAAGACAGATGAGAAAAAAGAAGAAATAATGGATAATATTTTGCTAGCACGCCTTTCATAGAACTTAGTGGTCTTCTTGAAAACAAAAGTATACTCATCACTAAACCCATATGCAAGAACCACATCGGCATACTCTTCAAGCACCGCAACAGCACAAGAGTTCATCAAATTCAAGGCATTTACATCATAAGGTTTGTGAAGTTTACAAGCATTGACCGAAACAAGGATGAAATTGGGAAACATCACCTCATCCTCCAGTTCAAAACACTTGACATACTCGTATTTGCTGTTTGCCATATTGCACGTAAAAGTTTATATAGATGCGCTCTTTCTTCTCACAAGTAAACTATCATATTCATACAGCTGGTTGTTTTGTCTTTGTGCAAAAAGGCACTAAATAAACCACAATGACTACTCCAAAAAAATTACAAACACCTAAGAAGGAAACAAAAACACACGTCAATAAAAAAAGTAGCTAATAATAAAAAGATATAATACGCCTGCTGCAGCTGCAAACCAGTATCAAAACCGGCAAGGGTCATATCAGCACGGAGATTAGAACCACGCTTCCATATTCGATAAGTATCAGAAGGGGCTATACGTCCAATAAAGGGAATTACAGAGCTTTCGAAATGAAAAGTTATCTCCATATAAAAATCACGAATTCGAGTTGCCGAAGCAACAATGCGTGGAAGTCTACGACACCATTTAGCCCAAGCCAGAGGTTGATAATGTCGTGCAATAATCATGGCAATAGCTTCCTCTCTAGTGCACACCGCCTCTTGAAGAGCACTCCAACCATGCTCATTCTGTAGACTCCAGTCTGCACCAGCAGCCATCAATATCTCAGCAGAGACATGATCCCTAAGACGCACTGCAAGATGAAGAGGGGTCTCCCGACCAGGCACATCACGACGATCAATAACAGACGAAACCTCATCCGCTCGAAGTTCAGCAGCAAGAGATTCACCTTCATTATTAACCTCACCAGCCTTAGGAAGCCGTGGAAGGGAAGTAACAATACGCCGCAGGGCAGCATGGTCACGTCTTGCAACTGCCAAATGAGCAGGACTATGTGCATATTTAGTTAAAATTTGTCTCCTATCTCTCTCTTTTCCCTTTTCACCGCTCCTACACCAGTATCATGTACAATTCCATTTACTTCCATGGTTTCCTAACTAATCTCGAGTTATAAACCACAAATTGCACAAACCTCCCCCATAACCTTTCCTTTCAAAGTTTAGACACCGAATCGATTCTCAACGTGTAACAATGACAAGACCAAGCCTCAAATTGTTGCTCAATTTCTAGATCTCCTCTGCCACAATTACAAGTGGCTAACACCAACAAAAAAGCAAGACTCTAAGAACTGATTTTGCTCCAATTTTCTTCACAATTCAAAATTCTACTCCCAAATTTTGAACTTAAAAACCCCCAAAATCCAATTAAGTAAAACTCATGAATGCTCCAATGAAATCAAATCTACAAACAAACAAACAAAGATTTACTCATAAAACACTAAGATTTAAACTTAAACCCACTTGTAGTTATATCTGCCAATTACAATGTATCCAATTGTAACTATAACTAGAATGAAAATTAAAAATAAAAAACATTTTTTTAAAATAAAAAATTGAACTTTAATTTAAAATGATAGTACTAAAGTGAAAAAAAATGAATGGGTAAAGTGGAGATGTGGCATGGAATGAAAAGAAAAGAAGATCCGTGAATTTTGATTGATTGAATTTGGAATGAGAAAAAATGTGGTTAAGAATTAACGAAGAGAAGAAACAAGAATTGAAGAAAGTACTTACTAGTTAGTACTATCACATCATCACATGTGAGAGAAAGAGAGTGATCGAGAATTTGAAGTTGTTGTTGTTGTTGATTTTGCTGGTTAGGGTTGTTAGAGAAGTTTAAGTTCCAAAATTGAAGAAAAAAGAAAAGAAGAAGAAATGAAAAGAAGAAGAAAGAGGTGTGATCGGACGGTGGAGATGAAATGGGAAAGATGAGATCTAAAGGTGGTGATGGTGTGGACCATTTAATGCTGACAGATGACTACACAGCTCAAAAGGAAACAAAGTGGACTCGCTCTGTTTCAAACGAGTCAACTCACTCAATGAACTCAATTGCTCACTTTTGCTTTTTCTACTTATGACCCGTTTGAATTAACTTATTTCTGAGCTTATGCAATTTTTATGTATTAGTATAAGTTTGTCAAAGTAGTTTATGATAAAATAACTTATAAAAATACAATTTTCACCAATTTGAATTTATAAAATAGCATAAAACCTAATTTATATTGCATAAACTATTTGCATAAGTTTAAAAATAAGTTATTCAAATGCATACTTATTTGGTTTTTTTTTTTATCTTAATAATTTTGTGGTACTTTTCTATTTAGAAATGTCTCATTTTGGTCCCTCTTTTGTAGATTTGAGTTTGAAAAAGTCTATTTTGAAATGTCAGGTCCTTCTCTTGTAAATTTGAGTTTAAAATAGTGATGTGTTATATTTTATGATATGTTTGGATTGATGGAATATAATAGAATAGAATGGAGCGAAATAGAATGAAGTGAAAATGCAATGGAGTGGAATGAATTAAATCTTTTATTTAATTATTTGGATATTTTAGAAAGATGAGGAACAAAATTGAAGATATATGTGGTGGTGTGAGATGAAATTCATTCCATCTTATTGCATTCCATTATTATTTGTGAAATTTAAACAATAAAACATTATTTTATTTCATCTCTTTTCATTTCATTCCATCAATTCAGAGATAACCTTAAAAGATTTTGATGTGATGGTTTAGAAAGATGGCCACCAACAAAATTTTATAAATTTTTTTATAAAATTTAATTTCAATTTTTGTAATTTAATTAATAAAATATAAATAATTAATTCACTTCTTTTATGCCAAGTTAATTAAAAGATGTTCATTATCATTTTTAAGTTAAAAATTTTTGAAAAGAAATTAAAACAATATGATTTTAAAATAAGAGAATCAATTTTATGATTGGGTAAAATTAAAGAAACTAAAACTACGGTGATTAATCTCCATAAAAAAATCGAACTATTTTCTAAGACTAATGTATTGTTTGTTAAAAAATAATATAATTGATTTCATCAACAAAAATCCAATATAATGCAAATTCAATTAAAAAAATCTAACTTCGGCAATAAAAAAAATAGTTTAAATGCAATTTTGTAATCTATATATTGGCGAATATGTAATTTTAGTCCTTAATTTTAAATTTGAAAACATAGTCACTTATTTAAAATTTTCACAGATGCCGAGTAAGATAATGATCTGAATATTGCGAATACATTTTGAAACTTATGTTTTTTCATTTATCAATTAGACAATAAAATTAAAACCACTCTTCGATCTCTTGACACATGTTAGCATTTATTTCTTTTAAAAAAATAAAACCTTAACAAATATAAAATTTGACTGAATTTATACCAATTAAATTCAGGAAATTTATAAATTTATCAACCTATTTAATATTTATACTCTTTTATAACAAAATAGCATATATGAAATACCAAAAAAAAAAAATAGCATATATGAAATTTTAAATGCATTGCACACATTATATATGGAATTGACTTTTAGAAGAAAAAAATTAAATGAGATTGGTCAAATCATTTTGGAGATATTTTCTTAAAAAATAGTATTAATAATTTTCTTAAAATAAATTCACACCACTTCACATACATTGCATTTGATCATAAAGGCGCCAAAACCCTAAAAGGTAATAATTAAAATATGTGTGAGATTCATTTGAGTGAGTGTGTATATATATATATAAGATAAGATAGATAAGCGTGAGAAATATTGAAAAACAACAAATAGAATAAAGTGAGTATTGTCATTGAAAAAAATGGTTATACTCTATTAGAGGGATTGGAAAGAAAAAAGGAATTAGAAAAATGTGCTAAGGCTAACAACACCACTTTGAAGGAAGGGCCCTAAAGGTCCAAAGGTAATTAGTTATTGTTAGTTTGGTTTTACACTATTGTTTCATTTACTATGTCTATATATTACACTGTGAGTTTAATTGTTATTGTTAGTTTGGTTTTTGCATCATTGTGAGTTTTTGTGTTGATGATTGCAGGAGAAAATGAATGGAAGGCTAAGAAAATATGAAGCTGAATTGAAGAGAAGGAGGGAAGAGAAACTAATTGTCTGTTTGAGATTGAAGAATCATCATCCAAGTTTTGAACTTCCATTCCAAATTGTAAAATTTCTCACCTTTCTTTTTGATGTAGCCTTATTTATGCTTTCAATTTCTCAGATCACATCATTCTTCAAAGGTTACATAATTGATTACTTGTTGTACTAAAAAAATTATGCATATCTCAATTCCTAAAACATTGAAATTAGACCAAAACTTGCACAACTCAAAAGCTTTCAACATTACAAACTTGATTTGTAATCTAATGTGGTGGATGACGTGATAGCGAATTTTTTAATATCATACGACATAAACATGAGATTTTTATATGTAATCAAACAAAATTTTAAAACAAAGATATGATATCTCATCCATTTATATGTAATCAAGTATAGTTTTTATCTTTAAAAATAAGAGGAAATATGTAAACGAAAAAAGGAACAACATAGAATGAAAAATAAAAGTGAATAATTTGCTCAATCAGGTAACAGACATAGAAGGAAAACTAATTCATCTGCAGTTGGATCTAGTCTGCATGATGCAGCTGAAGAAATGAAAACTAGTAGCCTTCGTAACAAATTCGAAGAAGCTAGCTGGGAATAACCAAAAGTAGAAAACCCTAATTTTGTTATTTATATAGCTAAGATCGAAGACAAATAATGAAATAGTCTAAAAGTTTGTGACGGTCATTATATGCCTTCCATTTTGGCTATATAAGTAACAAATTTAGGGTTTTCAATTTTTGGTTGTTCTTAGCTTCTTCGGATTTGTTGCAGCGGCCATTAGTTTTCATTTCTTCAACTTCATCGTGTCTAGATCCAACTTCATAGTTATCTCTCTTGCAAAAATCCACACTTTAAATAAGTAAAATACAAGGATATACAATTTTATCTTTTTAGTGTTTTATATGTGGGTTTGTTTTGTGTTGATTGCACTTTGCAGGAGAAAATGAATGAAAGGCTGAGAAATTATGAAGCTGAATTGAAGAGAAGGAGGGAAGAGAAACTAAGTGAGTTTGAGATTGAAGAATCATCCAAAGTTTTGAACTTCCATTCCATATTGTAATATTTCTCACCTTTCTTTTTGGTGTAGCCTTTTTTATGCTTTCAATTTTTGAGATAATTGTTTATTTATTTGCTTAAACACAATATTTGCTTTTCTCTCTTGATGATATCATTCTTCAAAAGTTGCATAATTGATTACTTGTACTTAAAATATCATGCATATCTACATTTCTAAAACATTGAACTTAGACCAAAACTTGCAGAACTCAAAAGCTTTCAACATTACAAACCTTTCATGTCAAAAAAAAAAACATTACAAACCTGATTTTTAATGTAATGTTGTGGATGGCCGGATAGAAATTTTTTCATATCATACAACATAAAAGATTTTTATATGTAATCGAACAAAATTTTAAAACAAAGATATCATATCTCATCCATCAATAATGTAGTCAAGTTTAGTTTTTTATCTTTAAAAAACAATAAGAGGGGCATATTTTTGGGTTTGGAACCTCTCCTTCACCTATTTCTCTCTCACTCTCTCCTTCATTCATTTGTATATATCTCTCTTACATTTTCTCACACTTCTTCTCTTTATTATCTTTTTATTGATTTTCTCTTTGAAAAGGAGAAGGAGAGGATCCAACCTCCATATTTTTGTATGTAAACGAAAAAAGGAACAACATATATAGAATGAACAATAAAAGTGAACCACTTGCTCAATCAGGTAACAAACATAGAAGGAAAACTAATTCACTTGAAGTCGGATCTAGACATGATGCAGCTGAAGAAATGAAATCTAGTAGTCGCCGTAACAAATTCGAAGAAGATAGCTGGGAATAACCATTCATTTGGAATATTTTTTATTTAGTCATGTAATTGATAAATCAGTCATAAAATTCAATTCTTTAAATCCGTGTCTAAATCGGCTACTAGAAATGGTTAGGCTTTAATAGGCTGCTAACATCGATCTCTAAATGGTCGCTAAACTTCAACCACTAGATTGATCACTATGCAGGCCATTAGTGACAAATTTTCTAGTAGTATTTTCTATATCACTAAATTGATGTTCCTTTTGTTCCGATACTTTTGTAATACTTTTATAGTGCTCCTTGACACACCTTATGCTGGGGTGTCTCCACGTTTTCATCATTTATATATATATATATATATATATATATATATATATATATATATATATATATGAGGAGAGATCCGTTGATTCCAGGAGTAAGTCTTCCATTGACTTACTCCGCTTAATAACTCGATATCGCCATTATATTTCTTCGATCCAACCGTTGAATTCAAAGATCTCATTGAGTAGATCAACTCCACTAATTTTTATAAAAATTCAAAAAATGTAGTTATGTATTTTAGACTATTGAAATTCAACGATTTTTTCTAAAAAAAATTTGTACATTCAATTGAAGTGTTCATAAAAAGTATCAAACGATTTTGAATTTTTATAAAAATTTGTGGAAATAATCTACTCAATGAAATATTTGAATTCAACGGTTGGATCGAAAAAATATAATGCCGATATCGAGTTATTAAGCAGAGTAAGTCAATAGAGACTTACTCCTGGAGTCAACGGATCCCTCCTATATATATATATATATATATATATATATATATATATATATATTCTATTTTGGCTTGTTAAAAAAATAATAATCCAACAAAAAAGAAAAGACAATTGATAAAGTGTTTATTTTTTGTTCAAGGATCCCACACTAAAATAGTGTGGTTTCACTGCAGCTGCAGGAATCCATTTTATCATAATATTCTATCTTCTGTAATGCTGGTTGGTTGATATGGGTTTTCTAAAATTGGTTTAGATTTAGGCTGCATCTTTCGGTTTGTTTAACATTGAATATTCTAAGAAAATTACTTTTGTCACCTATAGATTATGTAGCGTGTTTTACGAAAAGATCGAAATACTCCTATCTTTGTCTTATGCTACGGACGGTGTTCGATTCCTAAGTCACGATTATGTAAAAAATGTTTGTTTTTTCCACGCATCAGACTTAACCCCCCAGAGACACCCTACATTATTTCTACATTTGTTGCTTAAGTAACGAATGTGCATTTCACAGGGAACAGAACATTACATCCAGCATTTTCATTTCCGGTCAAATAACTATATAAATATTACATTACAAGAAAATAAATTAGTAAAAATTTTCAAAAGGGCACAATCATGATTCTCTTCTTATATATTTTTACATGTTAAATATAGAAGAGTTTGGCCTTCGGGTTCCACCGGCCAATTTTACAGGCCAAGACTTTCCAACATGCTTCCGACCGAGCGATTCAGCAGCACTGGAACGTTCCACTTTTCAACCCCTAAATGGAAGCATGGTAGATTCTTGTTCGATTAGTCATAGCGTACCTAATAATTAGGACACAAAAGTCCCTCGTCGATTAGTATAACGCATCCAACCATGATGAATAAACACACCAGTGGGTACATTATGACTAATCGACGAAGGATTATGTGCCCATTTACACATCAAATGACCAAAACTAAACAAACTAACATTACTAAAACAAGAAAAAAACATAGAAGAGTGGTGGGGGAGGTGTGAGATTGTGAGTCTCTGCATGAACCAATTTTACCATTTATAGGCAATTTGGCCGCACCTGTGGAAAATTATAATTGGTCATGCGGCAGACCTTTGACTGAAACAAAAGGCCTTAACCACGTATCGATGAATTTGTTATTTAAGGGACGGATAGACGGTGCAAATTACTCATAAATTACTCATTTTTTCTATATCCGTTACTTAAGTAACGAAAAAATATAATAGTCGATTCGTATGACGCGCGAGTAATCTATAAAATGGCAAAACTAATTTTCATATTCTAAAATTGTTCTCCTTAGGATAGAAGTTCTTTTGTCTTTGGAATGCTCAGTGTGACATTTCATTTGGGCTAGTATATGTGGTGTCTTTTGTTAATATGAAAAATGTTATTTCAACGCCATTTTTTTCTTAAAAAAATACGATAAATTTATATATTATATATACATGGAGAGATCAAATTACACCGGTGTAACATTTGAGTAATGTTACACCGCTCAACAACGCTTTAACGAATTTAAATTTTACAAAATTCACTGTCGGATTGAAAGTTTATATCATATAGATCATTTATGTTGAGTTTTACAAAAATCTAAAATCGTTTGACACGTTTCTGAGACACATCAAGATTAACGGTTTATGTGTTTTTATTGAATACCGTTAATCTTTATGCGTCTCAAAAACATGTCAAACGATTTTAGATTTTTGTAAAGTTTAACATAGATGATCTATATGATATAAACTTTCAATCAAACGATAGATTTTGTAAAATTTATATTCGTTAAAGCGTTATTGAGTGGTGTAACATTACTCCAATGTTACACCGAACCGAACCGCAACATTTAACTAAAATTTTTATTTTTTATTATATTCCAAAATTTCATGTCATTATTTCTAATTTTTGGTGTAATGGTCTTTTGATTTAATGTTTTTTTTGGTACTGTAATCAATTTAACTTTGGTGAAAAACTCATTTTGGTATTTAAAAAATATCACTCACAATGTTTGGTTTGGTACGGTAATATTGTCACTCATATTGCATGTGGTGAGACACTCATTTTGATATTGTAATGTAATTTCTTTTGTATGGACAATGAAATCAAAGACATCATAGTTAGAAAGATTGCATGTTCATGGTACAATATCATATATTATTTTTGACAATATATCACTTTCTTTTTAGAGTTTAATGAAGATGCACCGACGGTGTAAAATAGTTTTACACGATCAGCCCCGATACTCAAAAAACGGCCATGTATCGTGTCCGATACGTACTCGATACCGATACTCTTCTGATACATCGCGATCAAGGTTTCAAATTAAGGTCCGTTACCGCGAAAAAGGCCGCGACGAAAAGGTTTTGGTGCCTACCGTTACCGTTTTTACATGGTGAAATAAAATCACGTCGAAACGCTGATACGACCACGACGAAACGCTGATACGACCGCGACGAAACACCGATACGGCCGCGATAAAATGCTAATAGATATAGACTTCCATTTTTTCCAATAAAAATAGTACAAATATGAACATAAATTATAAAGTTGTTATTTTTACAAAATATTGATTTTTTTCTTCCAGTTTTTCCATCAGTGACAGAATTACCTGAGTCAGTTAACTTAACCTTTAACTCACTATTATACTCTAGTTAGTGTTAGTATATATAGTAGTGGAGTGCAATACTTCCTTTGTGTGTAACTTCACCCTTATTTTTCTCTTTCCATTTTCCTTTCTATCTTGCTCTCTCATATCTCACTTCTTCACTCTCTATTACCAGTTAGTTTCTCTCTTTACATTTTCCTTTGTGATCTGTGTAGTGTTGATCTGATAAGGCTTGTTAATCTAAACGCTCACTCTCATTTTCTCTCTTTCTATTTTCCTTCCTTCCATTTTCTTATATAGCTGTTTTCAATTGTCTTTTGGTATTCACGTTTTAGTTTATTTTATATTAATCTGCAAGAGTTTTGATTGTGTGTTTGATTGTGTATATTTTTTTTTTGAAAAGCGTTTGATTGTGTATATTAATCGTAACTTCTTTTTTTGACTCTGTAACTTCTTGTATTTTAACTATATTTTTTTTTTCTTGTAGATCATGGATGCTGCTTCAATCCGTGCTGCTGCACATAGAGACCGTGTCGCTGCTGCGAAGGCTAGGTACGATGCTGAGGCTCGTGCTGCAGCCCTTCAGTACGGAACTGCAACTTTTCCGATCAGAAACTATGAGGAATTAAAAGATGCAAGAGACAGTATGATGACCCTCCACCCAGCTGGTACTGTCCAGAGAGTCCACATTATACGAAGCATATGTATATATATATATATTACTTAATTATTATATATTGCTTTATTATTATTATTCACTTTTATGGAAGAGTAGACACTACCAAAAATCACTTTACCTTTACAAGTCTTGTTTTGAAGATAGTATGGAGAGGAAATTTTTGCCAAAAATACCTCGTTGTTCAATGGTGTCACAAAATAGATGTTTTTATGCTTTTTTTCTCATACGAGTTTTCTAAAACAATGTATTCCTTCCGGGGGACCAGGAGGCATAGACAGTGCAGCTAATGATTTAAGTGAAATCATCTCAAAAATCATTTGCATACGAAAGCAATTAGTTAATTAGCGATTCTCCTTTGAAAAATTATGGAACGAAAATAAAAGTAATTGTGACATAAAACATTTATGGAATCAAATAAAAATAAAATTTAAGATATTTATTATGCTTTTATTTTTACACAGATATTTATTATGCTTTTTTTTTTAACTAAGATATTTATTATGCTTAAAACCATAAAAATGTAAGTTATTTTTTAGGAGATATCCATTGACTTTAAGGGTCCGTTTGGATTGACTTATTTTTTAGCTTATGCAAAACAACTTATGTAAATAAATAAATTTTTATACATTATTATAAAGTTTTCAAGATAATTTATGAGAAAATAGCTTATAAAAATACAATTTTTGTTAGTAAAAACTTATAAATTAATATAAAATTTTATTTATTTGCATAAAGTGAATCCGATCATGTCCTAAGAGTAAGTATTATGACTTACTCCAAAGTTATTCAAGTTATTCGACGTGTTCATATTTTAAATTTGGATAAAAGTAATTCCCCTGCCTCCTTTTGTTTTTAGTTCAATCCCTTTTCCCTCCTAAGATAATGTGTTAGCTGCAAACGAGATTCCCTAGGATATATCATGTGTGCTAATTAATATCAAAAGGAATATACATCACAGATCTTCTCTTAATCAAATAATTGCCAATTCTTTCTAACCTAATTCTTTGATGAATGCATGGACAAGAATTACATAGGTGATTAATTAATAATCTAAAAGTAAATGCCCGGCCGTTTTCTTTCAAAGTAATTTCCGGTTGTATAAGGATCTGTTTGATGTTAAAAAATAGATAACTTTTGTTGTACTCTGTTTGATTTAGAAACAGGTTATGAAACTGAACAAAATAAATAGCAATAGACAGAACAAAAACAAGATTTTTTGTCCCTCATTGAACCACGGGACAACTTTTTGTCTGTAGTACAACTATAAAAAAATACGAAAATACTCATTTTATTTTCGAATATAAAAAAATATTATCGCCATATATCTTTCCGGTACAGTTTTATCATGTCCTGTATTATCTTATTCTGTATTATTCTGTCATGTACTCTTCTATCCAGTACTTAATGTTTTGGGAATCAAACTCAGAGTGAGAAGGTGTGGTCGTGTAGAAAAGATTTCACCCTAAAATTATTAGTAATCAATCAAGGCCATTGATTAAAATTAAAATTAATGGTCAAGATTTGGAGTAAGTCAAAATACTTATTCTTAGAGTCAATTAATCCCTTTTTATTTTTATTAACCTTCTGGTTCTCGTGAGAAAGGAATTCCGGTAAATCAGTTCAAATTAAGTGATAATTTTGTAGATTTCAGTTGGGTTCCCTTGCGAAAGTTGTTAGGGCAACATTGATTATAACTTATAATTAAGTTCAACCTTTTTCATCCTTATAATATAATACTAGCCGCCAAACGGGCACGGAACGTGCCCGTTTGTGTGATCGATATTCTTTTTTTTTTGTGATCGATACTCTCTACTGTGCAAATATAAATAACTATTTAATCTTCTTTTTTATTGGACTTAATTGATAACTATGTAACCTCTTTTTTTTTTGTTAGTTATTGAGAAGAAAAAATTATATTTTTGTTACTATAAAAAAACTGAAAATCTATTTTTATGTGGAAGTTGTGCTTAGTTGTTAAGAAAAAAAATATATTATTTACTAAAAAAAACTGAAAATCTATTTTTATGTGGAAGTTATTTTTTAAGGGTAAAATAGGAATTACAAAAAAGAAATCCCAAAAAATTGTATCCCCTTTATATATTAGTATAGATAACAACTCCATGTAATATTTTCCACAACAAATGTCATGGAAGAGTAGTAAATCATTTGGAAACCAAATATTTTCCATGTAATATTTTATATATATATATATATATATATATATATATAGTACTTAATTATTATATATTGCTTTATTATTATTATTATTATTATTATTATTATTCAATTTTATGGAAGAGTAGACACTACCAAAAAAAAGGAGGAGACACGTGTCTGTCTATTTCACTTTACCTTTACAAGTCTTGTTTTGAAGAAAGTATGTACAAACTGACTGAGAGGAAATTTTTGCCAAAAATACCTATAGATTAATAAATACATTGTTGTTCAATGGTGTCACAAAATAGATGTTTTTATGATTTTTTTCTCATACGAGTTTTCTAAAACAATGTATTCCTTCCGGGGGACCAGGAGGTATAGACAGTGCCAGCTAATGATTTAAGTGAAATCATCTCAAAAATCATTTGCATACGAAAGCAATTAGTTAATTAGCGATTCTCCTTTGAAAAATTATGGAACGAAAATAAAAGTAATTGTGACATAAAACATTTATGGAATCAAATAAAAATAAAATTTAAGATATTTATTATGCTTTTATTTTTACACAGATATTTATTATGCCTTTTTTTTTTAACTAAGATATTTATTACGCTTAAAACCATAAAAATGTAAGTTATTTTTTACGAGATATCCATTGACTCTAAGGGTCCGTTTGGATTGACTTATTTTTTAGCTTATGCAAAACAGTTTATGTAAATAAATAAATTTTTATGCATTATTATAAAGTTTTCAAGATAATTTATGAGAAAATAACTTATAAAAATATAATTTTTGTTAGTAAAAACTTATAAATTAACATAAAATTTTATTTATTTGCATAAGTTATTTTTATAAACTCAAAAATAAAGTGAATCTGAACATGTCCTAAGAGTAAGTATTATGACTTACTCCAAAGTTATTCAATTTATTCGACGTGTTCATATTTTAAATTTGGATAAAAGTAATTCCCCTGCCTCCTTTTTTTAGTTGGAATATACATCACAGATCTTATCTTAATCAAATAATTGCCAATTCTTTCTAACCTAATTCTTTGATGAATGCATGGACTAGAATTACATAGGTGATTAATAATCTAAAAGTAAATGTCCGACCGTTTTCTTTCAAAGTAATTTCCGGTTGTATAAGGATGCGTTTGATCTGTTAAAAAATAGATAATTTGTGTTGTACTCTGTTTGATTTAGAAACAGGTTATGAGACTGAACAAAATAAGTAGCAATAGACAGAACAAAAACAAGATTTTTTATCCCTCATTAAACCACGAGACAACTTTTTGTCCGTAGTACAACTATAAAAAAATACGAAAATACTCATTTTATTTTCGAATATAAAAAAATATTATCGCCATATATCTTTCCGGTACAGTTTTATCATGTCCTGTATTATCTTATTTTGTATTATTCTGTCATTTACTCTTCTGTCCAGTACTTGATGTTTTGGGAATCAAA
Source organism: Trifolium repens (assembly GCA_030408175.1). Lineage (NCBI taxonomy): Eukaryota > Viridiplantae > Streptophyta > Magnoliopsida > Fabales > Fabaceae > Trifolium > Trifolium repens. The sequence continues at coordinate 56,936,889 of CP125849.1, read as the reverse complement.
CTCAGAGTGAGAATGTGTGGTCGTGTAGAAAAGATTTCACCCTAAAATTATTAGTAATCAATTAAGGTCGTTGATTAAAATTAAAACTAATGGTCAAGATTTGGAGTAAGTCAAAATACTTATTCTTGAAGTCAATTAATCCCTTTTTATTTTTATTAATCTTCTGATTCTCATGAGAAAGGAACTCCGGTAAATCGGTTCGTGATAATTTTGTGTTGGGAAAATAACCGGCATAGAGGTAGATTTTAGTTGGGTTCCCTTGCGAAAGTTGTTAGGGCAACATTGATTATAACTTATAAGTTCAACCTTTTTCATTCTTATAATATAATATAACAACTCCATGTAATATTTTCCACAACAAATGTCGTGTAAACGATTATAAATTACACTGTATAAATTAAAACTAAGCTTGAGATCACACATCTAACAATAGTTTCTTTGAATCATATAATTCTTTTTTATTTTTTTAAAATTATTGCTTAGCTGTTATTCAGTGACTTTCAATTGGGATTTCATAGAATTTTAAATGACTTTTTAAAAATAAAAAAGTTTTATGATATTCAATTAAGACTTTTATAAAATATAAATAAATTCAGTGGTATTCAATTAAGATAACTGAGATTTTTTTTCTTTGGTATTCGGATTTTGTAAGACTTTTTAATTAAAAATATAAATACTAAACTCATTCAACAATTTGACACAAACCCTCGAGACTCTCTAGAAACCTTTTTCTGCCGTCAAGATGTGTTTTTCTTTCTACCACTTTCTGTTCATATGTACATTATCGATCTTAAATATCAATGGCTATGAACACTTGCTAGCATTCCTAGCAAATAGAGGGAAGGTGCTGTTTTGACAAGGCTATATGTATAGTAAAGAGGCTCCTTGGTTTGTCTTGTTAACGTTTGATAACCCTTTTTATTGCTTTTTGTTTTCTTCATCTTTATTGAATCAACACAAGAGAAGGAATATGATGATGCACAATTAGTTGCGTTACAAATTTGTGAAATAATAAACACATTAATCATGAATCAACAGTTACGAATTTTAGTAAATAATGGAAATTGCTGACAAATTTCTCCCTGATTATAATTTTCATAATCAAATATTTAATACATTCAACAAAAGCATACTTCAAAAATGTTAATAAGATTAATTTATTTATTTTTGGTACATAATAAGATAAATTTTTTATTTGTATTCAAAGGTATCAAATATACATCAACAGAAAATAGTATTAATTCATATGAACCGTAATCAACAGTGTATCTGAAACTAAAAAACAATTAATTCAAACGGTGCAAAAGATGGAAACCAATCAAATGTTCCTAACTGAGAATGCATAATGTTTTTAGCTTCATCCCCTTCAACTTCTCAAGTCGGGCCTAGCTTTAGTATTTTTAGCTTCCTAGACAAGAAGAATTATCACATGAACTATATCTCACCACTAAAGAACAAAAGCAAACATATCTTGCAGCATAATTTAAAATCTGAGCAAATGCAAACTCCCTATGGCAAGTGTATCTTGGGTCTGTGTTGTGCAAAACTCATTGTCCATATGCAGGCACAACCTGGAAATCCACAAATAGCAAAACTCTGTTGTCATGTTGACAACAGAGGCTTCTCAATAGAAGAATTTGAAATGAAACAGTGGTATTCTTTTTAAAATAATTATTTAGTACAAAAACATGCATATTTTATGACATGAAAAACCGCTATAAGAAACATAAAATATATTACTCATGTCTCCTACTTGTACAACAATAATCAAGTTTTTTTTCCCCATTAGATCAAGTCAGCTACACAGATCACCCAACTATTCAAAGCTTTGTCATGCATTGGTCAAAAGATAGACCATTTCTCTAAATCCTTTTTAATGGCTAATTTTCTATGATCACCCTCTACCTCTAATTATTGGACTGTCCTCCATCGCATCAGCCCTCTCACTTCTATCAAAACTTACAATTACAGACTAACCTGATACTCTGGAACTAGCTCCTTCATCTCAGAGTAAAGATCCTTCAAAACAGTAAAATGTAACCACTTTCAGCAAAAGTCAAAATAGACAAATTCAAGATATACCAGCAAATTTCAAACATTAATTTAAAATCTCCTCCAAAGCATCCAAAGCATTTTTTATCATTTTCACCAGTGCGTATCATAATCTGAAACTTGCAATCTCAACCATGAGCAGTTTACTGCTCAAACTTGAATAACACTCATTGGGAAGACAAAATAACATTTCAATATCTGTAAATAACCTTGACCTATATTGTAAATAGCAGGAAGGTCACGGGTTTGCGAAGACATCATCAATACATTAACTTGTTATGTGAAAATGACTTAAAAATAATGAACAGACTCATGTATGCAATCAATCACCAACATTGCTATATATTTATGCAAAAGCAAAGCTGGTTGCATTGGTATAAAGGATCATTCATTTGTAGCCCCATGCATAGTCTTAATTAAAAGGAACTTGAAATACATTTTTGCTAGTCTGCTAGTACTAGTCTTAATTAAAGTGAACATGTAAAGAAGTGGAATTAAAGAGAACTTGAAATAGAGTTTTGCTAGAACTAGTTTATACATAAATACATATTTATAAGTGTTTATTCTATATGTTTTAAATTAAGTAATTTATTTGAACACGGTCTAAGAAACAAAGTACTGAGACAGATTCCAGCAGGCTTGCCTGCAAGCTGTTGTGTTCTCCATAAACCACCAGTAACATCTAGAAAAGCTTTGAATTGAGTAGCCATCATTCCAAATCTTGTTGGGAAGCCAAACACAAAACCATCAGTCTCAGCGAGTTCATCTGGGGTGTTGATTTGTACATCACTCTTCGGTGGTGCACTCATCTTACCTAGCACTTCCTCATGCAATGTCTCAGGTACCTAGCTCACAGTTCATATAGGCGGTTAATTTCGTATTAGCAGGTAAGCTCTGGAAGAGAAATGATTTTTTTTATACAGCTAAACTTGACAACTTTCGCGACAAGTTTTAAAGTGGTTAACACTTAACACAGTTCATATAGCCGGTTAATTTCGTTCTGTAGATGGTTAATGGATATTCCGATGTCAAACACTCATTAACTGCGAAATGGCCTTAGTTATTAGTCAATTTTATGATGTAATGCTACGGAATGCGGAAGGAAATGGAAATTGTGTAACACAGAGACTTGCCTGCCATAATTTGGCCTCAACACCTTCCACAGAAGCAGCTCCTTTGATAATTTCTTCTGCTAGTTTCTCCACATGTCCATACATGGAATAGTACCTATCAAAACAGTGCAAAACTAACATTTTTAAGTAAATCTAGCTTGCAGGAACATGTTAAGGAGGTAACTTTATTTAGCAAAGTTGTCCGTGAACTAAAAACATGAGACCCGAACCAGCAAAGAAATAATTATGATCTTATTTCAACTTTGAATGACAGTAAATTTACTTGAAAGCTGGCGAATCATTTGATTATGAAACCAAATAGAAGTATTCCATAATTTACTTTTCATGTTCGACTCCGCCCTCCAATCCATTCTAAATCGAATAACAATTTATCTAGTTGATATTAACAAACATATTTGATCAATTCACGCTATCAACTTTTATCTCCCTCTGATTGCAATCATTACCAACAGAGTGACTACTGAATAAACCTTATATAAGACTTCCAGAAAAATATAAATTTGAGATCTTCACACATGGATTATCATTGAAACTAGCTAATCTATCAGCGAAAAAGAATACAGAAAATCGTATATTGTTTTATTAACCAAGCAATCAAGATGAGGGCATTAACATCAGTGCCCCAACTCATTGCTCAATTACACAAAATCAATTATGACATTTGTTAACAGAGTCACATCACCACCCTCTTCAATTTCAATAAAATTAAAAATATCAAATCCACTTAAATTAAATTAACCCAATGTCATTTCACACATTCATCCACTTAACTCTCCAATACAAAAACATTACATGAAATGAAATTAGTTAAACAGAAAACCTAACTCTCCAAATTCAATCAATATGACAAAATTTCACACACTCATCGAATAACTTCTCCAACAACAAGCATTACATTAGTTCCAAAAAATCAAACTGAAAAATCAAATTACCTTATTCAACAACCACATCAGAGTTAGGAAGCAGCATTTGCTACACACAAAAATACACAAAAAATTAGATCCCGTTATCTAATATACCCTAGTAACGATCAAATCAATTTGGTGAATGAAAATGAAGCAGAAACAGAATGAAGAAATTGAAATTGATTCGGTGATGGAGTAGTCGTCAGAGTCATCGGCGAGTGTGGTGCGTGAATCGGGATAAGATTTTTTTGATTTAGAATCGGGATAAGATTGAATTGAAGTAAGAGTGATGAAGTGAAAACTGGGTTTCACTATCTTGCAATTCTGGGTTTAAAAAATATTGTAAACAAACTCATAATAGATAAGCTTATAGCGGATCGATTATAAGTGAAAACTGGATTTTGGGCTATCGTAAAAAATAGGAATAATTGATAAGCTAACTCATAGCAAATGAGCTTATAGCGGATAGATTATAAATTAACTTTTAGCTTATAGCGAATAAGCTAATTGATTGAATTTATAGTATTTAGTACTATTAGCGGTTGAACTAGTATGAAACGACATAAAAAAATATGTTTGATTAATATTTTAATTTTTTCAAATAAGATGATAGGATAAAATTGGAAGAAAAGATAATAAGTTATAAGTTCATAAGCTATTTGAAATAGCATTTGAAAAATAAGCTATAAGCTAGTAAAATAAACTAAAAACTCTTTTTTAAAAACGGATACCAAATAGAGTCATCGATGATGGAGCTTTTAGCTTATAAACAAAAAGTTATAAGCTAACTTATTTGGCTTACTAAACAGATTTAGTTTTTCTTTAATTTCTATAGATTTTGATTTGTCAAAAAAAAAAATCATTTTCAATTTCTAATTTTTATATTTGTTATATTACTATTTATTAAATATTTCATTCCCAAAATTTATTTTTGAATATTAATACCTACAAGCATATTTTGAATGTTTAAAAAAACAAATATGTTTTGAATAAAAATAGTTATTATTAATATTATCAATATAATAATAGTTTCAAACTAACAATAATAAGTAATCTTATCAAAATAAATAAATAATAGTAATAATTGGTGAAATTTTATAAAAATTTCAAATTTTTATAAAATAAAATTTGTTTGGGAGGAAATATTTTCCTCTCAACATCACATTATACATGTTTATCGCGGAATTTGTGACGAAATAATTAAAGAGGGAAAAAATTTATCACAACATCCCTCATTAAATTTAACATCAAATTTGTGATGGAAATTGTGAGAATATTTTGTGACGGATTTTCATCATTGATTCCGTCACTAAAGTTTGTCAATTTATTAAGTTATATTAAAAATTGTAGGCTTAAATATGTTAATGATCCTTGCAATTGTCACATGTTGGTATAGGTCCTTGCAATTTTTTTTCTTGGGTTTTAGTCCCCGTATTTTGAAAATAATTTGGTTTAAGTCCCTACCGTTAATCAAATGTTAAAAAAAAAGGAAAGTAAAAGAGTGTCACATGGTCCAATCATTTTATGCCGTGTGGGCGTGTGGCACATTAAAAGATTTTTTTTAAATTAAATTAAATGAAATTTTTAATTGTCTTAATGTATATATTTATATTTATTTTATTAATAATATAACAATAATTAGTCACTTGATCCCTTCACCATCACCACCTCGATCGAATTACAAAAACTCCATCTATTCAATACAACACCGACACTACCATCATCAACAACAAGACACACCACAATCAAGAATCAACAACACATACGCGTCATTTACCGTAAAAAAAAAATACATACGCGCCATAATCAACAACAACACTAACAGTATCATCAACAAAACCTCCTCCACCTTCTACCCTTCCTTCCTCAACCGGTTTTACCAATTTCGACGAGCAGCGCAACTACTGTTTCTAGATTTGGATATGAAAATGGAAAATAGAAACACACAAGCTTCAACCGTGAAATTAGGATACAGACAAAATGAATAGTCCGACAGGTCGACCCATTTCCACGACAGGTTTTAAATTTTAGAACCGAAAATCAATTGAAAGATCAAACCTCGACAAACTACAAACAAATACTATGACACAATGAAGAATATGAATCAATTTCAAGAAAAGAACATGAAAATCAATTTTCATAAAAGAACATAAAAATAGGTTTTCTGAGAATATGAGAAAAATGGAAAGGTTACAAATTTTGGTGACGACTGAGTTGCACAATGAAGCACATTGAAGACTAAAGACTGAGATGTGCATCTGAAGTTTTTTTAGCCAAAATTTTTCAAAGGAAGAGATAGTAGTTCCCATGATTGGATGCATTATGTTAAACCAACTTAATGTGTCAAGTGTAACATGTTGGGTAGGATGTCTCACGCCAAGTAGGACATCCTGCCTAGCATTAACAGCACGTCAGGACAGATGTTCTGGAACAACATGTTGAACATGATGTCCCAACTTGAGTAAGAAATCATATGTACTAGCAGAAGATGATCAACTTATCTTATACGTGGAATCTTTCTGAATTGGTTACATAGCACGATTAGAAGAACTGCTTGTTGATTAAAGGATTGTTACAGGAGATTTGTAACGTGTTAGATATGATTGACAACCATAACTAACTAAAGAAATGATTTACTTGAACCTTTTATCTTTCAGGATTATTTTAAAATAAAGTTTATTTTAAAACTAATTTTCTATCATGATGTAACTCAAATTCAGATCACATCAAAGAGCTGCAACATCTATGAATAGAAGTGTAACAGCCCGGGCCCTTTTCTACGTATATAGTAGGCCACCCCGGCGTTGTACATCACGATCTTCTCCACCCCCCTCTCTAGTGGAGTTTTTGCCTTCCGTGGGAATCGAACCATGTACCATGGGGATAAGTACATGTTCAATCCATTCCCACTACCAATTGGGCTAGTAGCTCAATTGGTAGTGGGAATGGATTGAACATGTACTTATCCCCATGGTACATGGTTCGATTCCCACGGAAGGCAAAAACTCCACTAGAGAGGGGGGTGGAGAAGACCGTGATGTACAGCGTTTGGTGTGGCTGGTAACACCGGAATTCCTTGCTCCACAATCGTCCAATACTCTTTTGAACGTAATAGATTTTCCATTAACATTGCCCAATGGTCATAGTGACCATCAAACTTTGGAATAGATGGATGACCAAAGTTATTGTTCTCTGCCATTAAAGAACAACCAAGAATTCACCAAGAACTACTTTTGCAATGAGCAAAAATTGGCGTACAATTCCTTTTACACAAGGCACGCATCACTCGTGTTTCCCTCCCTAAAAATGGAATTGTATTCAAGAACAGAAAAACTCACAAGATCTTACACACACTCGTGTTTCCCTTTCTTCCCCGGACGATGATGAATGCAATGAACACACAACCAGGCTCAATGATACCACTAGTTAGGAAATCTTAATATTGCATTCATCTCAAGTAATGATCAATGACCCTTGAGGCTTTATTTATAGTCTATACATCATAGAAACTAACTAACATAACAGAAAGTAAACCAACTAACTAACTAGAGCAGTTACTTGACTGCTAAGTATCAACTTAACTACCTTAAGTTTGTTACTTGTACAACAAGAAACAACTAACTACAACAATTATTAGACGTATGTGTAAAATAATTTTACACTGACAATATATATAAATTAAATTCTTATTTTTTTCCTTTTTGGATATTCAACGGGGCCTAAGCCCAAAAGAAAGAAATTACGTATTGCAAATTGTAGAAGAGGATGCTAGGGGTGTTTCTTTCCCCCGATTAATTTCTTTGTAATTAAATTCAATTTTTTGATAAGAGAATCAATGCATATTAAAAAGAAAAATCCCGCGACAGTACATTACACATAAGTAACGGAGTCATCACAAGATTAGAAGATTTGATTTGATTTAATTTTTATTTTTTGATTTTTTGATAATGGAGATTTGATTTGATTTGATTTTTGTTTTGAAAGAAATATACAAGTAATATTATTATAAAATAAAAAAAAGATAGATATATGACACGCGTGCACAAAATAATTTACTACATTAGATTCTCTTAACAGTTTATAAAGGAAATAGATAGATAGATCCACAGCACAGTGTGCATACAATTCAATATATGGTGGTTAGGTTATGAATTAGGAATTAGGATTGTACTGCCGCTCGCTGCAATTCCTCTTCCTCCAATTCATACCTTTCTGCATAGTTGCTTCTTCTTCATCTTCTGTGAGTCAATTCTCATCTCGATCTCTTATTTTAATTTTCTTATTATTTATTATTGCTCACATAATTTTAATATTTCTCAATGTTTTGTTTAACTTCTTGAAATTTAATTTCCTACGAGTAGTTTGAAATAGATCCAAGTGAAGAAAGAACAAAAAACACTATTTACAATTATGAATTATGTAACAACTATCTTTGTAATGCAATAGAAGATACTATACTAACATGATGATGATAATTAAGCAGCAGCATACAGATTTAGGAAAATTAATATTTATTTATTTATTTTTTCTTCCAGATACACTGTGACTATATTTTGAACTACTTACTTAAGATAAAATGGATGATCGCATTAGTGAATTACCTGATGACATCTTGTCTTATATCCTCACAATGTTATCCATCAAAGATTTGTTGAAAACAAGTGTATTGTCTAAAAGGTGGTGCAAGCTTTGGGGTCTAAGGAAAGATTTATACTTCGATATACACAATGTGCTTGGAACCGAGATCGAACTACTACAAAAAGGGTATCTCGTTGATGTCACTAGATACTCTAGAACCGATAGATGTGTCAATTTGGATTTGAGTCCAAAAGAGTTTGTAAAACGAGTAGATCAATTTCTCAAGAATTTTCATGGCACAACGATCAATTCTTTCTTTATAAACTTCTACTTAGATTGTCAACAGAGCAACACTATTGATCAATGGATAAGTTTTGCAATTGTAAGGGGAGTTGAAAGAATCAATCTACTCTTTTTAGGGAGGCCTTATGTGCATCGCACAACTGAAAACAAACATTACAAATTTGACCCTGCCTTATTTTCCGAGACTAATGCTTCAACTCTAAAGCATCTTCGTCTTGAATATTGTCTTGTTTGCCATCCCACCAACCTTGACTTTACTCCATTCAAAAATTTGAGATCTCTTTCACTTAGTGACACAAAATTGGATGAATTGTTCATTGAAAGTCTATTATCTAATTGCCGACACCTTGAAGAGCTTTGCTTAGTTTTCTGTGTGTTCAAATCATCAATGCCGAAGATAGTAAGTTCATCCTTATGTCATCTCGAGATTTTATCGTGCTATTTATTATCCAAAGAAAACTATAAGCTGCACTTAAACTTGGTTCTAGTCGATTGCCCTAAACTCATTTCATTGGAGTACCTTGGGTATGGTTTGGACAACTTGAACCTTAATACTCCAGTGTTGAAGAACATTAACTTCTCCATTTCATTGGAAGAACTTAATGCATTTTTTACTCTCTGCGCAACATTTCCTGAACTTGAGATTATGCATCTGGACATATTTTTGAAGGTTAGTCATAAAGTGTTGGATGAGTGAGTTTTAGTTTTTTTCTTTTTACATTTCTTTGACTTTTGAATTATAGTTTGAATCCTATATGTTATTGTTCAGGTCACAACTTCTTTAAAAATAACTCAACCACTCAAACATCTTAAGCAGTTGAACCTCATGATATACAATCCATTCATCTTAGATAATGAGGAGTATGATCCTTTGTGGATTTTAAACATCCTTCGAGCTTCTCCTCTTTTACAGAAACTTAAGATCATGGTGAGTGAACATGTTTAATACATGCTTTAGTTTTTCTTTTTATTTGTTATGGTTATTGTTATGATTTCTATACACTACTTCCTAAAATAAAATTATTATTACTGTATTAGTTTAGATAATTTTGCAAGATATTTTGATTTATATGCTTACTAGCTTTTAATACCAATCCTGTTGTGATTTTAATTTTGACAGTATACCAATTCAAATTTCGTCACGAATCAGAAAGATATTAGGGATGTTGAAATGTTCTCTCATGACGAGATAAAAGTTATTGAATTGGGAGGTTGCGTTGGCAATTGGTTTGAAATTGAGTTTGTTATGAATGTTCTAAAATATGCTCACAAGCTTGAGCAAATAATTGTGAGTCCATATTGGAGAGAAGGCGAGCCATCAGATTCGAACCATGACCCTGAATGGTTTCAAAGTGGGCGTAAAAGGATGAGTGAGAAGCTCCAAGAAGCAATAGGACGGGAAAAACTTGTGCTCGTATAATATTATATAATTAATTTTGAGTTTTTTTTTTTCAAGACTTTTGCGTTTTATTTATAGCCCTGTTAGTAAAATATTATCACAAATGCTCATAACCTTACTACTTATGATGATTGCAAATTTGCAATAATATGCATTTGACTATCATCATAGTTTTGTGCTTAATTAATCTCGTTGCACATATATTTGATGGCAAACAATTTAAATTTTGTTTTAGTTTGTACTTTTTTCCTTAAAAAAATAACTCCTTTTTAAGATATAATTGCTTCCAATTGTATTTGTTTCGGAAACTTATACCAGAGATCTTTTATCTTATTTATTTGTAACATATAGATTATTTATCTTATTTATTTGTAACATTTTATCATTTATTTATTTTCTTTCATATAGATCCTTTATCTTTTATAACTCGCTCATATAAACCCTTGTCTCATTTTTTTTAATTAAAAAATGTTGATATTTTTTTAAAAAATATTTATTTTAATAAAATAAAAATAAACTTAGAATTTTGATGAACATATTCATCATGTTCATCAATATCTTCATTTTTTTTTTGACTGAATATATCTTCATCTTCTTCCTTAAATTAAAAATCCTCTAGATCTTGTTAAAAGTCCGGTGGTGGTTGAAAACCAATTTTCTCAAATGAATTTTTTATTTGAGAGATTCATGGCTTGACGGAAACAAACACAATTAAGAGGAAGAACACAACAGTTCTGTCAAACAAAAAAAGAAGATAATAGCAAGAAAAAATAGATTGTAAAACTGAATTAATTTATTAAATTACAATAATGTCCACATATTTTGAGTAGTGTTAAAAATGCTTGTTAATTTACTCTCCTATGTTTTTTGGTGAGAATAATTTAGCCGCCCTTATGTATGGATATGTTTGAAATAACTTATTTTTGAGCTTATGCAAAACAGATTATGCAAATAAATAAGTTTTTATGTTAAGTTATAAGTTTTCACTCACAAAAACTATATTTTTATAAGCTATTTTTTTCATAAACTACCTTGAAAAACATATAAAAATGCATAAAAAGTTGTTTATTTGCATAAGTTGTTTTACCTAAACTAAAAAATAAGTTATTCCAAACGGATCCTATATATACTAGCATGACAAATGTTTGCCAAACATGATTATTTTAATTTTTGTTATTTATTTAATTTGATAGGGTACATTAGATATAAGTGTATATTGTCTCGTGAACGTAGTTCGATTTGTAGGGACATTGCATTATATATGTGAGATCCGAGGTTCGAGCCCCAGTCATTACATTTATCAACCTAAAGGTAAAATTTCTAGCCACTAGGCTATTTGATTAGAAAAAAAGATATAAGTATATATTTAATTAACATCATAAAAAACAAAAATGATGAATATGCGAACAATCTATCAACATTTAAGTTAATAACATAAAACAGTATATTCGCGCATATAAATAAAGTGAGCTGAATTATACTTATGCCTCCAAATACATATTGTTCACAACCTAGTCATTGATTAATTCCCTAAATAATCGAAGTTGATCTGTCAATTTAAATCAAACGAATACCGCAGCAACAGGAGGAAAAATAAAATAAAAATACCGTACTCAGACTAAAAATCAAACAACACTGCATTGAAACGCCAAAATTAAAAAAAAGAACTACATAGGATAAAAGTCTAATCTACGTGGAAATCACTTTTTTTTTTGAATGGCACATGGAAATCACTTGTTATATTAAAGAAAACGAAAATAGATGTACATTGATGATTCTAAGTTAAGGAATGATTTCATCCACTGCATTAAAAAATGTACACTTTTGATCAAGTGGGTCATGCAGTTAAAACTACACACGTTTAAACATCCTTATATATATATATATATATGGAGCATATCTAGTGAAAAAGAGACTCCTATGTGAGAGTGAGAGGACTAATTCTCAACCCTTAGATTAAAATAGAAGGTTGGGATTAAAACACCGCACTATAACACTCACGTGGACTCTCCTTATTAATTTTTTTTTTAATGGTGAACCTTTATTTTTGCCTGATCTGTTCATCTTCTTGGAGACAAAAAATGTTTGATTGCTCATGTTCACCATTGGCATATAATAGAAACAACCAAAATTTAAAACAAATTAATCATCATCACCATTGGGATATGAGTATAATAGAAACAACCAAAATTAAAAACAAAAAGGAAGAAAACGTAATAATAATAATCTTAAAACAAAACACTATGTACATGATTGCAACAACTAACTATACACAACTGAAGAAAATTAAAAGGTTCAATTCAACACAAAGGGAGAGTAACAGAAGATGGTAAAATGGAGGAACTCCATCACGCATACAAAGAAACGAGTGAGGACTGAGATATAGATATAAGGCTCCCCTTTCTCACTTGAAACATCCCCTATATATATATATATGGGGAGGGATCAAATTATACCGGTGTAACATTTATGTAATGTTACACCGCTCAATAACGTTTTAACGGATACAAATTTTATAAATTCCACCGTTGGATTGAAAGTTTATATCATATAGATCATCTATGCTAAATTTTATAAAAATCTAAAATCGTTTGATATGTTATTGAGACCCATAAAGATTAACGGTTTATGCATTTTTATTGAATACCGTTTTTATTGAATACCGTTATTTGGATATATTTAGATTCCACCAATTCATATTGTTTGAATAGTTTGGATCAAAATTGTTTTTGAATGTCTAATTACCAAAATGAATTTTAATTGTGAGATATATATTTTCATATATGAATGCTTTGGTGGTACAATAATTCATTGATAAATATATTTTCTTCTCTAATTATTATTTTTTTAATAGGAAACTAAAAGAAAAAACAAACTAAAATAGAAAATTGTTCACAAAATAGGATTCCTATTGTGTTATTTCTATGAAAATTACGAACATCCTGGGTTTGATGAGGCTCCAAGTTTAGCTAAAAAATCGGGGTTTGATGAGGCTCTAAGTTTAGCTAAAAAATCTGCATAAATTCATTCTCCTCTCTAAAAGTGCGATAAAGAGAAACATTGGTTTGAGAAATAAGTTCCTAGGTGTCTTGGATTATGAATAGAGAAATGATATTTGTACAACCAAAATATGGACAACTTTGAACAACTCTCTCTCATACTCTCATTATATTCTTACTCTGCATGATTTCATTTGTTCCCTCTGCACCCAAAAACACATGACATGCACACCCTTATTTTTCCGTAACAAAAAACATGAAACAATGTGTTGAGAATGCTATTGATCTCTAGTTTAAAAAAATTACATATTCTCAAACTAATGTAACATCTCAGAGAATTTTGAAATCAAAATAAGTACCATACATAGTGGCGGAGCTAGACTAAAATCCCCGGGGGGGCCGTGACGAAGCTTTAATTTTTTTTCCTACAAGAGTTAAAAATTAATAAACCGTTAATTTTGATGAATTTTAATTAATGGCGGAGTTAGAATTATTGTTTGAAGAGCACCATAAATTTATTTATATAAGGTCTTATTTATAATATGAATATACATCTTTTTAAAAAAAAAATATAGCACTGGTTTGGTAATATTAACATTCTTTGATATATTTTGTTTAAAATAAATTAAAATGGTAAAAATTAAGCACTAGAGGGATTGAACTCGCATCCTCTAGACCAGAGACAAGCTCCTTTGCCGCTGAAAAAACTGCAGCTAAGGAGACTTGAACCCAGGACATTTAGGAAAATGGGCGCAGCATCCAACCACTCGGCCACGCGGAATCTCACGTTAATATGTGAAGCTCATATTTATATATACGATTATACCTATAAAAATGAAAAAAATAAAAAGTTGGGGCGGGCCATGGCCCTGTCCAGTGCATGAAGGGCTCCGCCCCGATACAAAGTGAAAAATGAAAAAGTTAAGAACATGGATTTGCTTAATGCATAGGCTCCAATTCATGGAGTGTAGTAGTGACTTATGATTCGTTGCTGCTTATTATTCTCCACTTTATATTTATTGTAATAAGAATACACCAATAGTTTATAAGAGTAAATTAGCAATATCTCCATTCTCTTTATCTTATTATTATCACCTTTTTTTAATATATGAAATGACTAAATACAACAATTATTTTGACTTTTACCCAAAATTAAATATTTTTCAAATGTTAATTATATATCCAAATGTATTTGAGATCAATGAATTAAAAAATAAACATACATTCATATCATCGGTCAATAAGACAACAAAAGACAAGAACAATAACATAATTGATACAAGCGACATGAAATTTAAAGACTTACATTTATGACATAAATCAAAACTAGAAATTAAGCAAACAAAATCAAGGATGAGCCAAGCTAGTAACACTCTAGTAAGGATGACATGATTTCTTTGTTAGGTTCAACAACACATGCCGCGATTTCTTCAAATATCATGTGACGAGGAGGGGTTCAAAATATATGCAATGTGTGTTTGGATTCTATAATCGAAATAAAGCGTGTCCGAATTATAGAATCCAAAAGGGTGAAAATGTAAAAAAAATAAATAATAGTGGGTGTAGTGGGAGAATTTCACTAACTTGAAATGGCGATGGTTGTTTCATTATTTGGGTCTTTGTGTCTACTTTCGATCCAAGCATGGTTCATATCCAAGGTAATTAAAACCGGACCGGACATCGAACCGGCGAAGGTACCGGTTCAAGGTTCAAAGGTTCGACCGGGGTCGAACCGGGGTTCAACCGGTATTAATTAAATATAGTTTTATATTATAAATAGCATATAAAATAGTAATAATAAATAAAAATAACAAAGTTTCATATTTTTATATCATGAAAGAATATCTTTTTAGTTTCCATTTTGAATCTTCAAATGAATAAGCGTAAAAAAACTTCCATATATATATATATATTATTTTTTTTCTATTTTCCTTTATTAATATAAAAAAAAGTTGGCTTTTTATTAATATATGTGGGCTGTTTTTAGTTTGTGTTTCTAAGTTTTGGCCCAAACCTTCTAACCCTAAAATGCTACTAGAAACATGAGGAGCAAAATTGTATCAAGCTAACAAAGTAGCCGCCACGCTCACTTTTTCTCTCATCTTCAATTCCTCAACAACTAGTCTACCCTCTCTTTATTCTCTCATCTTCTTCTTTTTCATTAATGGATAGTGATTATCCTTGTTCTTTCATGAGTTGTGATTACTTGTTTCTAATTTTTTTCTTCTTTTGATTTTATACTTGTAAATGAGAGTTTTTATCTCAGTGTTAATGTTGTTTCCTTTTCCTTTCCTTGTCTGTTCAGTTTTTGATTTTGGTTGGAGTTACAAAACCAAACAACTTGATGTTTCTCCGTAAAAAAAAAAAAAAAAGAGCAAAAACATCCAGACCAGTCGGTTTTTTCCGGTTTGAACTCGGTTTTCACGTTTTTCCCCGGTTCTCTTGCGGGACGGTTTTGGCACCAACCGAACCGGGTCTAGGTCCGGTTCCCGGTTCAACCGGTCCGACCGGCCGGTCCGGTCCGGTTTTGACAACCTTGTTCATATCCGACTTTAGGTGAATTAATTTTTCTTCTGTCTATTAATTGATTCGTTTTTATTGTTCATTCTGTGTCATTCCTTGTTCCTTTTACATAAACAAACGTCCCTCTTATTGTTTCGTAATGAAAAACCAAACTTGATTACATTATTGATGGATGAGATACCATATCTTTGTTTTAAAATGTTGTTTGATTACATATAAAAATCATATGTTTATGTAGTATGAAATAAATTTCTTCACTATCGGGTCATTTAGCATTTATATTAACGTATTAAGTACAATAGTATTGAATGCGGGAGAGAATATTAAGAGTCTTGTATTAGATTATTAGTGGGTTTTATATAGTAATTTTTTTTGAAATGCTAGATTGAAAGAATTGGTTGCTTATTAAACACTATTATTAAAAATTAAAAAAAAATTCAAATAAGTGTCGTATATACATTAATCTACTTAAAATTTAAGTGCAATTGGATTTCTCCATGTCGCAATACAAGCAATCTCATATGTTATAGAGTATGCTTAAGGGACCCAAAGCCTTTACTATTTTGAGTATTAGTAATTTATTATTGACTATCATTTTTTTTGGTCTTAATTGACTATCATTTTATATCATATATATTAATAACTACCACTTTAATTTTCATGTCAATTGAAATATTTAGGATTGTTCATGGTTCATAACAAAAATTAAATTGAATCGTTAATGATAGACTATAATTCAAATCAAACTGAAGTTTATAAAAAATAAATCAAACTCGACTATCTATATCTTCTATATCTATATATATAAACAAGATGCATGTGATAATCCTCAAATACCCTTGCTTGTAATCTTAACACATATGTGTTTTTAGGGTATTTTGTGTCTTTGTTCACCAAATCTATCTAACTACAAGTTAAATAATAGTGTTATCTGTTGGTTATATCTATTATACGAAAAACAATTAACAACTTGTGCATACATAAAATGATACACTCTATTATCCATTGGGTAGTTTGCCAAAGTTTAACTTACACAATTGGGAGACAAATTTTTACTTTATCTTTCTGTCATCATACATACACATACACTACTTCTCTCACTTTTTGTACCACCTTGCTTCACTACATTCACGACTTCTCTCGCTTTTTCTACTACCTTCTTCACCAAAGAACTCAAGATTTCTGATACAAAGGTAACATTACTCATTCGTTTCCTTATTTATTATCATCATATTTGATTATTTTTTTTGTTACGCAATCTTTTCGAAACATCTAAATCGGTTCATTTTTCAATATTTATCGAATTGTAACGCGATCGTTGCATGAAAATGACGTTATATGCCATCAAATGGTATTTAGCCTTTGTTATTACTTTAGATATTTCAAAATGAAGTTTTATTAGTTTCGATTTTTAAACAAAAGCTGTTTGTTTAACATGTTATTCGCTTAAGTTGTATACATCGTTTGTTTTCCATCATTTTTATACATTTCACATTCTCATTTCATGAAAAACAACTTCTTTTTGGCTAATATCTCGTCTCTTTACTTTGAACATCCTTTGTATGCACTCAAATGGTGTTTACTTTGTATTTTATGTTTAGATCCTGAAATAAACAGTTTTATTCTTTTTGATTTATGCACAAAATCTGTTTGTTTAACATGTTCTTCACTTACATTGTCCTAATCGTTTGTTTTTCTTCATTTTAAGTGGCTTGACGTTATCATTGAATGAAAAACATGTTCTCTAATTTCTTGGTTCTCAAAAACTTTTTCCAGTTTTTTTCAATGTCAAGAGCTAAAAATTTTATCAAGAACATTAATGAAAAAGAGTCATCATATAAGTAAGTATGGAAGGAGAAGGAGTACACAAATATAATAAAGTTAGAATTTGTTGCGACAAGTGTGAGTGAGTAAGTCCCACATTGCTTAGAATGGTGGAGGTTGGACACTTTATAAGTGAGAGGACCCATAAACTTAACACCTTAAGGTTTTGGGTTAAAGTGTGGTGTCCAACTCACTTGTATAGTTGTTTTTGAGCCCAATGTGGATGATCCCCCTGGCTGCCTCCTCATGGTGACCCAACAGTGGTATCAGAGCCGATGGTTCGACGAAGTGTTCGACCGACTCCTTGTATCGAAAGTCTTCCTAACAAAAGTGGTTAGACGGCGTGTCCCGTTGAGTGTGGCAACGGCGGTACAAGTACAAGTGTTTGTGGGTGAGAAAGCTTTCGCTTGAGGGGAAGCATATCCAAGAATGGATGAACTCACACTTGAGGGGGAGATTGTTGTGACAAGTGTGAGTGAGTAAGTCCCACATTGCTTAGAATGGTGGAGGTTGAACACTATATAAGTGAGAGGACCCATAAACTTAACACCTTAAGGTTTTGGGTTAAAGTGTGGTGTCCAACTCACTTGTGAAGTTGGTTTTTGAACCCAATGTGGATGATCCCCGTGGCTGCCCCCTCATGGTGACCCAACAGAATTTACGGTTATTGTTTATTTTTTGACATATATAATATTTATTATTACAAGATATGCATGACTTTAAAAGTCATTTATTATATGAGCAATTAAGAAGAATGAACTCCTTTAAAAAAATATATTGGTGGTATTAGCATGTAGTAGTTGGTTTAGATATTTTTTGTGATTTATATGTATTATTACAAGAGTCATACTTTGATACATGAGAACGATTGGTGGTATTAGCATGTAGTAGGTGGTGTCATGAGTTGGTTAATAGTGGTGTTTGGTGATTGACATGTAAGACTCCAAATTGAGTAGGGCCACCGAAAAATTATAACATATTAATATAAATTAAATACAAAAATTGTATTGCATATATATTTATATAACAATTGAATTTAAGGATTCTCTCGAGTAAAAACATTGAGGAAATAATGTGAGTATTTGAACCATTAGATTATAAATATAGAACAATGTTTAAATATAAAAGAAAATGATAAGAGTTGTTTAATTGTTGAAACGTAAAAATTGAGAAAAATAATTTTTGAGAAGACTCATTCTCTAATAAGTACAAAGTTGATCACTTAAGATGGATTGCATATTTTGTTCATGAGGTAAACAATTTTATAATTAATCAATCTGAGTATGGTTCAATTGTACAAGATTGTTGAACCTTATTTCATTTCTATAATAATTTTTTAGTTGGTTTTGCAGGGCATTAAGAAAATAGTAATCATGCTTCTTCTCCTGTTTTCTTCTTCTCTTCTTACCCTAGTTGTTACTACTTTTTTTCTTCTTTTTCTTAGTTTATCGGAGATGGGTGATTTAAGGTCGATTTTGACCTGAAATCACCTCTCCAATTGTTTTTCTTTTCTCGTTATAATAAATAAGTGTGATTTTCATCTATTTATTTGTTTTGATTTCCCACATTTTGTATGATGTATTTTGTTGTTGCGTTTTAATGCGGTGTATTTTGTTTTTCCGTTTTTGTGCGGTGTTCATTTGTTTCATGTTGAAGGATTAATTTCGATATAGTGCAGATCCAATCAATGTCGACTTTGGTGTCATCAACACTACCGATCCAGAGACATGAATATTCCGGACACTTCAATATAATCATTTTTTTAGGCTTATCTAATTTTTCGTTTTATGCTATTAACATGTATACTGTGAATTTTTTCGCAAATTTGTCCTTTTTATTTTTAGCGACTTTGAATTTATATTACATCGACGTACTCCATCAATTTGAATTAATAAATATCTTTATTTTAGTCAGAAAAACAAAGAAAACGGTAGCCATTTATGTGAGTTTAACCGGCAAAATATCAAAATTGTTTGACCGGACTTCGTGACCCGGATTTAAACCCAGAATATTACAATACTAGTATCCGGACCTGTGGCACGGCTAAAATGAAACTACAGAAAATAACAATTTAATATTAAAATTTCACCAAAATAGTGTAGCATAAGTGATAGATATATATATTTGGATCCCTTAACTATTTAGTATTAGGTTCGATCCTCGGTCGGTGCGTATGGAAAACCATTTGTTGGAAGAGGTCAACCCATTAAATAAATCTCAGTTACTTCGAGGAGATTAGTCTCTACAGTTGCGTGTGTGGTTTACCCAAAAAACATCCATAAATTTCAAAAAACAAAAGAAAAATTATAACATAAAATGAAAATGTTTAATATATCACACTTAATACCAATGTCGTTAAAAAATATGTTTAAAAAATGTTGCTATGTTATAAATTCAATTTCCAAAAATAAATGCTCAAAATTCCCAAAAAATCATTAATTTGAGACCAAAAAATCGTTTTTAAGAATAGGGAGGTTTCAATTTTTGTCTTTTAAGTTTTTTTTAATTTAATTTTGGTCTCTTAAATTATAAACTTTAGATAATTTGATACCTTAAGCTCTTTTTGTTTAATTTTGGTTTCATAAGTAATAAGTTTTGAACATTTTAGTCCCTTAAATTACATATATTGATATACTTTTGATCTCTAATAGGAGATATAAATAGGAGGTCTAAATTTTATAATGTAAGGGATCAATGTGTCCAACATTCGTAACTTAAAGATTAAAATGAAGCGAAAAAAATAAATTAAAGGAGCAAATTGTATAGTGCTTGTAACTTAGGGTCTGTTTGGTTCGGGAGTTTTGGATGGGAGGAGAAGGGAGGGGAGGTAATATTTTAAAATATTATGTTTGGTTCAACTTTTTAATGAGGGGAGGGGAGGGAAGGGGAAAAATAATTTATTTTTTTACCCTTAACCTTATAAACTCAAAATAAGGATTAAATTATAATGAATATATTACGTAAAAAAAATCTAATGGATATATACAAAAAAAAAATCTAATGAGTAGAAAACCTAAATTTTTTTTGTTGTAAAAAAAAAAAAACCTAGAATTTTAATATTCCAACAAGGATAATTTAGAATTTTAATAAAAAAAGTTAGGATAATTTTGTCAACATAATAAATTATGTTTTACCTCGCCTCCCCTCCTTAAAAATCCCTCCCCTCCTCATCAGTTGAACCAAACAAGTCTTAAGCTTGTTTCATAAGCTCTGCACTATAGCTTATGAAAATATCTTATATGTTGTATGAAAACAATTTCATTGGCATTTGATCTTTTGTTATATAAATAGCTTTTATATAAGCACTTATGGAATAAGTGATTAATTAATTTGCTTAATCACATAGAGCATATAAGCTCTTCAGGATAGCTTATGAAAAGAACATATATATTATATGGAATTTTTTTGACTTTATTTCATCTTTTTCTTATTGAAATAACTTATATATAAGCACCTCTGTGATAAGCGCTTGTGCTATAAGCATTTAATTAAGCCGTTTAAGTTTGTTATCCTTATCTCTTCTATTGTTATGTGGTTTTTCATTTTGTTGTATTTTGTGTTTTTTTGTTCCAGGAGATACAGAGTTACTTGAGCATTTGCTTTCCAAAGGAATTAATCCCGACTTAGAAAGTGATGCGGGAACACCTTTGGTTTGGGCTGCTGGTCATGCTCAAGAAGCTGCTGTTACTGTTCTATTGAAACATGGTGCAAATGTAATTCTCCATTCTATTTTGTTATTTTGTGTTACTTTTTTATAATAATGTAGAATAGCATTACAACTTATAATACTTTCCCTTTCATCTTGTTGATGTTGTTTTGCAGCCCAATGCTGAAACTGATGATGGCATTACCCCACTCCTTTCTTCTGTGGCAGCTGGTTCTGTAGCATGCTTAGAGCTGTTAATACAGGTTCAACATCTTTTTCAACTTGCCAACCCTGACTTTACCATGTTTATACATGTTATAAATAATAGAATACCAAATACATGGTTGTAGTTTTATACTGATACTCTAGCATGAATATTGTAGAAAGTTTATTAGTAGATATGGTGGGATAAACGATGTAAATTATGAATTTGTATATATAACCTACGTCCTTTATAATGTTTAACTACACAATTAATGATTTCATTTAAGCAACTTTTTGTAGGAGCAATAATGCCATAAAAACCAAACAACTTATTGTATGATAATGCAATCAGGTTGACAATGACAACTTCATTCCATGTTATATTATATATCCATAGCACTTAGTTAGTTCAATGTATATTTGCCCAGTATTACAAAAATGTGTGAAATAGTGCTAGTGAAAAAGGGAAGAACACATAGGTAAAACATGATCAAAATTATAGTAAACTGGATTGAACCTTGTATGTTGTTGATGAATGCACTTTTGCTTGAAAGACTCCTGAAGAGGTACAGCCATACCCATCCCGTACACTAAAATTTTGTTATGGCACACATTCTTTCAATGCGTCTCAGTTTGTAGATATTTTTATTCTGGCCAAGTTAATTTTTTTTATTTCTTCCTATATGTTTTTCAACTCCTGATCAGATTTGGATCTTATTGTATGCAGGCAGGTGCAAAAGTAAATGTTATTGCTGGTGGAGCAACTCCTTTGCACATTGCAGCTGATAATGGGAGTCTAGAACTTCTAAATTCCTTATTGAAAGCTGGAGCTGATCCTAATGTCTCTGATGAGGTGAGACATTTTATTTCCTAACATCATCTTTCGCTCATAACCTTCTGCTGTTCGTATATAAATCACTGGCCACCAAACAATGCTTCTGAGTCCACTTATATAAGAACTTAATAGTCCTAAGAATACAGGATCAAAACTCAATTTTATTGTATTTTTGTTTCCAAGACTTTTCCATACCTCTCAGTATCATTGATATCACTTTGGTTATCACATGCAATGCATATGGTTGTTGTTAAGCAATGTGCCTTCAATTAATATTTAGAACTAAATTTTATGTCTGTTTGGATCACAGGATGGTGTTAAGCCAATACAGGTTGCAGCTGGAAGGGGTAATCGTGCAGCTGTTGAGATATTGTTCCCGGCAACATCTAAAATTGATGGTATTCCTTCTTGGTCTGTTGATGGGATACTTGAGTATATTCAATCAGAAAGTAAAACGCAGCAGGTACTAAATTCCTAATTTTTTTTCTATGTTCAGCTGGATTGAGCTAAGGCATATCATTGCTGCAAGAACATAAAAGAAGTTATGCTTACTTTTGGTTAAGATAGACGAAACCATGCTTACAATATTTACTGCATTATCTTAAAATACAAAGTATTTGCTTTGTAGATTAATAGGTTGTCTAGAAGTAAATATGTTCTACATTTATTTTGCTACAAAGAATAGGGAAACCTGCAAATTTACTGCTGGTATCGAAATTAAAATCCCGGAGGAACATAAAATATCTAATGCACAACCCAACCAAGCCAACATACTCCATTCTTCAACATTGAATAAACCCTATATAGTTCTGCTTCTGCCCGTGCTAAATTTCTCAATTCTTTGACTGATTCTGATTGCAGTTTCTACTAATATATTGTCTTGGCTATTGACCATCTTATATTCATTATTGAAGTTCAAAACTGAATAACTAAAGCTTTTTTATACTAGTTTGTATGTTGCCCGATAAAGTGGATTTCTTGTTCTTTTTACTGAGCATTAAGGGAAAAAAATATGCAGGATAAATTGGTAGATGCTAAAGAAAATAGCCGTCCTGAGGATTCTGTTTCCCGAGAGCAAAATATCCCCGAGGTATGTTTTCTTATTAAATATATAGTAGCTGCTGTACTATAAGTATCTGCAAAATATTGTAGTTGTTGAAGAAATACGCAAATCTACTTCAATCATGTGTATTCAGTCAAAATAATTGTCTGTTTTCATCATTCTCTCTCGTATCTAAATTCTGTTCTGTTTCAGAGATATTGCATCATCTTTGTTGTATTTTCCTAAGTTTTTGGCTGGTTTATTGTAAGAGATTTTAGTGGGCTCTTTCTTATTAGGATTATGTTTCTCAATTATCACTTCTGGTTTACTGGACCTTATCAAGTATGCGAACTGTCTTAATTTTTTTTGAAAGTTTGATATTGTAATATATAGTCACGTTACAACCCATGATAAATTGTTTATTCTTAATATAAAATTTGATTTTTGGACTTTTAGCTAATATCGTTTATCAACTTTACTTTTATGTTCTATTATAATAATTGTTTGTGAACTTATCTAGGTGACACCTGAAGCCAAAAAGAGAGCAGCAGAATCAAAATCAAGAGGGGATGAGGCTTTTAAAAGGCAAGACTATCATATGGCAATAGATTCCTACACACAAGTAATGTCTTTATCTCTCATTTAACTCTTGAATTTTCTCGAGTTTTGTATCTAGTGTAGTTTTATAAAAATAACTGCATTTATCTTCATACTAAATGTTAATCAGTTTATGATATTTTCCATGCTTTATCAAATTGAGACTCAAATTGTAAATTGGACGAGCTATTTTTCGAATCGTGAATCGAATCTTGTTATGAATTGTAAGATATACTACTAATAAAAATATGATATTTTTAAATACAAACAAGTGACATAACAAAATTATAAGCTGATATACCTATACGAATGTCAATATAATTCAAGATTCAAGTCATAAATCAAATGATAAAAGAAAAGTGGTTGGGTGCGCTTAGTTTAGGTAATAATTCAATAGAATAATTTGGGATTCTATTGAATTATTACCTAAAATAGATACACACTACGTATTTGAATTGATTGGGTCCTGTTTGGCATCAAATGAAGATACAACTCACATTTAACATACAGTACTGATAACCTGATACATTATATTCTTTTCTTTTTGAATGTGTATACAGGCAATTGATCTGAATCCCAGCGATGGTACGTTGCTATCAAATAGAAGTCTATGTTGGATTAAGCTGGGTCAAGCCGAGCATGCTTTAGCTGATGCAAAAGCCTGTAGAGCATTAAGACCAGATTGGTCCAAAGCTTGTTATAGAGAAGGTGCAGCGTTGCGTTTGTTGCAGGCATGTTATCCAGAAACCTTTTCTCTTTGACATTAGCTTCAGGACACGTAATTCATGTTTCTTAACTTTACTTTGATATCCTTGTTGCAGAAGTTTGATGAAGCTGCAAATGCTTTTTACGAAGGTGTAATGCTTGACCCCGAGAACAAGGAGCTTGTAAATGCGTTCAGGTTATTTAGACTTATTGCACTTTTAGTTATTTTTCTACTGTTAATGTATGATTTAGGTCCTTTAATAGTTTATTGAGAGAATTCAATTTTTTCAATTTAGTCTCCATTTTTTTCCTACTTTAAACTCTTAAGTTCATATTTTCGAATCAAAATCATCACAAATTGAATCGATCAAATCTTAAGATCACTCGCTTCACCATTGGCAACCAACCAACATATACAAATCTTTACCTACTAATCAGTTCATTAATTTAAAGTTGTTAGTTTGTATATATCTAATTGTAAATTCATCTTTTACAGGGAAGCTGTTGAAGCTGGAAAGAAATTTCATGGCACAATTGAGAATAAATCATAGTTGGCCCTTTGCTACCAGTTTTAACCTTATTCATTAATGTATTTTCTTTTATGAGTTACAATTGTACAGGGTCTACTAGTAGTCTATTGCGTTAAAAGATTATACTAATTAGAATTTAGAAAGGTTGTTTGCTTATTTGACATAGAAATTTGTGGAATTGGGGCATTGTGAAAATGACAATGCGGTAATTTTGTGTGGTGAAGGCTTTTGTTATTATGGAACACCATTTTAAGTGGTTCAGATGAACACAGAATCTCGAGTCCCTGGTTTGAAACAACAGAAGTTCTATAAAATTTTATTACATTCCATACCATTTACATGGCCCAACTTATTAAAAGAAATACTGTAATGAATAAATGAGTGTTGATTACACTTCTTCAAGAATTTAACTGATAAGAATCATAAATTAAATTATTAAAATTTCCGATACACATAAAAGACAACTAGAGACATGAAGCATTAAACCCAACCAGAATCATCAACAAGCATAAAGTTGGCATCTTATGAAGGAAAAAAAAAAGCAACAGGATTTGTTTCCTTGATGCAGCATATCAAGCAAACATTTTGGCTGCGTATCAAGGTATTCATCAGAAGCTGGACCAACATGCATGGCTCTTGTTTAGGAGAGTGCATCAAGTAGCTTACATGACATTTTTCCAGTTCACGATTCAAGTTTAACATATAGTAGTATAAAAGATAAATATTCATTTATGTACCTTTCTATTTTAATTCATAACAGTTCATAAACAGATTATAGGTTACAGTAATTTGGATTATGGTTCCTATGAAAATAAGTTGTAATGGTGCAATAGGAATAATTCATCAAAAGAGGAAAGTAAATGGATCTAAAGTTTGCATGCACATTTGCACTCATTACTAGAAAAGTATGTTGTATGTCCCAATTTCATTATCTCACATAAGATAATACAAATATGAATCCAAGAATGTTAACCTAGAAGAACTAAACTAAACTAAAATAAAATTAACAGCACGAAAATAAAGTAATGAAGTTTTAATTATCAAACTCGACATTTCTTCCACACATGTAGTTTTTCATCAAGGATACCAGGGTGCTCTAACCAAAAGGCTGATCCAATGATGTCAATATGTTGTACAATAACCTTTCCATAATTTTCAGAAGACTCTCCATTCTCCTGATGGATGAGAACATTGTCTACTCTATCCCGAAAAACCGAGGATCCTTGTCGGAACATCACTGGCAATTTATTGTAGTCAATAGCCAATTCCTCAATTTTCTTCTGCAGTTGAGCACCCTTTAAACTACGTTGAGCTTCCCTTTTGCTCTTTCCAGATGCAACAAGCTTCCAGAAACAAGTGTTATATTGATTGTTTATGTGGCAATCCACCTGCCTCCATGAAAGATAGTCCCGTACAATCTCAGCAGACGGATAACACACTGCTCGTGCATCGAAAGAAGGAGGGTAATTTAATTCACTTTGGGGGAAGAAATCTTTCCATCTCATCACATAAGTGGAAGTGAAGAAAGACACAATTGCTGAAATGATTTTACTAGCTCTCCTTTGATAAAGATCAGTGGATTTCTTAAGAATGAAACTGTACTCGTCGCTAACCCCATAAGCAGAGACTATATCCTGCCTAAATTCTTCTAAGACAGCCACTGCACATGAATTCATCAAGTTAAGAGCTCTATCATCATTTGGCTTCGCAAATTCATGTAACTCCGAAAATCTGTGGAAGTGGCATCCATCTATCCGAACTACTACCCATGTAGCTAGCATCAACTTGCTATCAAATTCGAAGGACCTAATGTACTCCGGCTTCACATTGTTAACATCCTCCACAAAAACACCAAGCTCCTTCGAAAGAATAGTCTGCTCGTTCCAAAATCTTTTGCCTGCTATTTTCTTGGAATGCACTGTGATTATCTTTCTCCTTTGCCTTTCAACTGGAGCACCATTTTCTGTGTACTTCACCACATCCCCTACCACTGTCTTTAAAACACAGGAACCTTGTCGGAATATTGGATCCAGTGTATTGTAATTGACATTGAACTCATCAAATAAAATATCGTTTAAGTCGCGTTTCTTTGCACCATCAATGAACTCCTGTGCTTCTTTCTCATTCATTCCACGCCCGACAAGTCGCCAAAAGCATTGATCATATTGATTTTTCAAGTGACAGATATTTTGCCTCCACAAAAGATATGCTTGAAGGGCATCTATAGATGCACAAGGTATGACTTTCCCATGGAAGGAAGGAGAAGAATGTAGTTCCATCTGTGGGAAGAAGTCATGCCATTTTCTCACAAAGACAGATGAGAAAAATGAAGAAATAATGGATAATATTTTGCTAGCACGCCTTTCATAGAACTTGGTGGTCTTCTTGAAAACAAAGGTATACTCATCACTAAACCCATATGCAAGAACCACATCCGCATACTCTTCAAGCACCGCAACAGCACAAGAGTTCATCAAATTCAAGGCATTTACATCATAAGGTTTGTGAAGTTTACAAGCATTGATCGAAACAAGGATGAAATTGGGAAACATCACCTCATCCTCCAGTTCAAAACACTTGACATACTCGTATTTGCTGTTTGCCATATTGCATGTATAAGTTTATATAGATGTGTGCTATTTTTTCTCACAGGTAAACTATAATACAGCTGGTGGTTTTGTCTTTGTGCAAGAAGGCAATACCATTATTCAAAAATAATAAAAGCCCTGCATAAGTACATTTACAACAAAAACATCAATACAACCCACCCATTCACTTCAAATATCAATTTCTAACAATATAAAGTAGTGGTTCTTTACATTATTAGTATATGCAAGTTAACAATAAATAACATTTGTGCCAAATATTTCTTTTACTCCGTTACCAATTTCTTGTTATAAAACACAAATTTCCATTCCAAAATGGAGTTTTTTCGATATCTAATGTGACAAATGAAAAAAATACCTCAGAAGTTATTAGCGACAGTAATCATGTTCATTTTGGACATAATATGAACCTGATTAGAGTTAATGATTATAATCAGTGGCGGAAATGGGTTACTAAGAACAAAACAAAATCACTCAATTTCGATAGGAACAAAATCAACTTGGAATATTGGATAGGATCTCATGCATTCATTCAAACAGAACAAAATCACTCAATAATGTGCAATCATCAATCAACAATCAATCAAGAATGAAGAATAAGAACAAACAAGTGAACAACAGCTGACCAGAGACAGAGAGGGGGGACAAAGCTTACCGGTCGGAGGTGCGTTTCAGAGAGGGAGAGGAGAGTGAATGGGTCTTGTTACGCGAGAGAGAGAGAGAGAGAGAGATAAAGCTTCTCCTTCGCCGGCGGTTGAGACATGCGACGGGAGTGGGAAGCAGGAGAAGAAGAAGAACAGGGTTTAACTTTAATTTAAGGGTTGGTTGGTGGTAGTGTAAGTTTTCAACTAAAGTCAGGGCATATTCGTCATTTTGTCAATACCCATTTGAATGAATTTCTAACCTACGTGTCGTGCGTAAACTTCAAATTTATTTACCAAAAAGGGTAACTTGTATTAAAAAGAGCTTATTTTGTATTTTAAATAGGGGTGCTCGCGGTTCGGTTTGGATCAGTTTTGAGGTAAAAATCCATCCGACCCCAAATTGATATTACTTGCGGTTCGGTTCGGTTTTGGATGACTAATTAAAAAAATCCGATTCAATTTTGTGCGGTTTAATTTGGATCGGTTTTTGGATATTCAAATTATAAATTGAATTTTTTTAATTAAATAATAATATTATAATGACACGGTAAAATAATATATTTGATGTAAAACACAATATATAATATGTTAAAAATTAATATTTTGCAAAGAAAATTATTAATTATATATGAAATCTATGAAATAGTAAAAAGAAATACATTAAATTGAACTAATAAGTATTATTGAGAAAATAAAAATCAATAATTAATATATTAATCCAATATATCATACTAATAAAAAGTTAATAAATATTAAAAAATGTATATGCAATTTGGTTCGGTTTGAAAAATCAATCCAAAATCCGATCCGATCCAGCGGTTTTTACAAAAAGAACATCCAAACACATCCAAAAATATTTGATTTTTTTGGATCGGTTTGCGGTTTTTATTTGAATTGATTTGGATTTGAGCACCCCTGATTTTAAATTTTTGTTAAAAGTCTTCCTTTTTGTTGAAAGTCTTTCTTCTTTTTTACATAATCTAAATTTTTGTCAATCGTTTGTTTTACAAATTTTTTTTCTTTCTTTGTCATAATCTTTTTTTTTTTTACATAATCTAAATTTTTGTTAAAAGTCTTCCTTTGTCATTAGTAGTTTGACTATTTTACTTTCCTTACTATGAAATATATAGGCCTTTTCTCTACTTATCCAAATGACATAAGCCAACTTTCTACCATCTTTCCTACAATAGTGCTACCCCAACTGTCTCTAATATTGTCACTTTGTCATTTGTTAGTATTCCATGTTCCATGCTTTTAAACAGACCAAAGATGTGGCTTTGGGTTGGGGCTGTTATCACCAATGTGGTAAACCGATGAAGTTGACTTCAATGGAAAGGTACCCTACAAATCTTATTGAATTGTTGACTTTTATGCTAATGTGTTTTAGTGCAGCGACCATGCTGATGCACTATTAGGTTCAGCTTATACTATTATTTATGAGATTTATTTTTGTCACCCTACTAGTTTCTTGCACACCCTAAGTAGCAGACATATGTATTTTGGTAATTTCGTAGGGTGCAGAAGAATCTCATTTGAGACATGTACGAACTCCAACCTCAGCCACTATTATTGGGCCAATTGGTAGTATTAAATATTCATAATCCTAAAAAAACAGCAAATAAAGCATAAAGTACAAAATTGGAGGGTATACATTTTGAGATTATGAGAAACAAATAAAAAAGATCCATAACATTAAAGAAATAAATGAACAAATTCCCAAGTAGGAACACTTGAGTTTTTCCACCACGTAGTTGTATATCTATGTAAAGTAAGAGTCCACCACATAATATGAATAGATAGGAGTGGGGACTGTCTCAATGAGGTAAGGTCTTTCGACAATACGATAAAGCCATCACAAAGTCCTTAGCCGAAGATCCCACAGATGCCGGTAGCTTTTTTGATGTTGATGATGTGCAGAACCACAGATCTACTAAGTTATGCATTTGCAAAGATGGTAGCACAGGCTGACCCCGGCACATTATTTCCACCTATAGAAAATATCACCAAATCATGTCACCAATAATGAACCAGCAAATTCTTGTTAATTTAAATAATCAGTTTCATTTCAAATTGAAGTATGAAACATTAAGGTTATTAGCTTTTTTATTTTTTTTTCAAAGCAAAACATGCTCGACTAATCAGGCCCGGAAAACATAAGGTAATTGAAGTTCCCACACAATTGGGCCGTCAAATGACAGCATTGTCATTACTGGGGGCATTCAATTGTTGCACTTCACTGTCTGCATAATTTTGCATTTGTACTATCTTCTTTTTCTTTTTTCAGCTTCAAAGAATATAGCGGCAAAACTCACAGAGTGCTGAGAAGTGGAATATTGTGGGTTCAAATTTGTACCCCAAAGTCCCTACAGCCTTTTACCATATGAGGTAGACTTACGGGACAGTATCTTCTATTTATACTATGAAGAAAGATGACAAAGATGACAGCTTATATATATATATATATATATATATATATATATATATATATATATAGCATACTAAGAACCAAAACATACTATGATTAAAAACTTCTACCCAAAAAAACAATTGAGATAAGTTGAAAACATGGAAAAAAGGAAAATGCGACAGGGGAGTATGGCAATCGGTAAGTTATTAGAATGACCTCACCTCTGCTTCGCTAGCAAGATTAAGTTTCTTCATGAGGTACTTTTGAATAAATGAGACGGGTACAGTACCATCCCTGTGATGAGATAAGAAAGGAGGAATTAGACCTTATGAGCTATCACAGTCTTATTAATTATTATCAAACCTTAGATTCAACAAGTTTAGTTAAGAAAGGAAAAAGTAAAGAAAAATGCAGGAAACAACAGATAAGTTTTCATTGGGAAAAAATGTGACTCAGACAATGATGACGAATCTGCCCTTATAGAATAGCACAACAAATAAATGAATGAGTATACTAAAACACCATCTCCATGGAAGACCGATCAGGGAGGGAAATAGTGTGTGCTCATCAAGTATATGAAAAGTTTTAGACAAATCAAAACCATGTCAAGTATAAAGTATTTTTCCCTTAGCCACATCAACATCCTTAAGTTCTTAATTGAAATAATTCAAACTAAAGATATTTCAAGCCAGCTGAAGGATTGTAAGTAGCTCAAACATGTCAAAGATAACATAATCTTAAAGACATTTCAACTTAATCCTAAAAATACATAATTAATGATAACCACAAAATCACCCCCCGCGAATGTTTGGCAAGAATAAAAGGAAACTCTGAAGTTATGACTTATGACATGAAATCAAGTTGTTTAAAAAGTTGACATATCCTTTACCTCCATTGAGTAAATATGAGATGGGACAAGATAAGAAAAAAGCAGAAATTTATATTCTCTGAATCTATGTCCCTTCTTAGCAAACTGTGCAAAATTTTAGTTTTAACTACTTGTAAGTGACTGCATTAGCTTCCTGAACAATGGACTTTCCTCGAATGTTGTTGCATGGTAGTGTGTTTCACAGTTACTACCGTCATTTACATCAAAACTATCCAACTTTTCAAAGAGGAAGGGAACATATCTATCCAACTTCTATAACCAAACCCTAGTAAGGAGTGTATGCTTCTCTTAAAATTTGGGATTAGGCCTAACTCAATCCTATAAAACAAATTTGTAAATGTAATTTGAGACTAAACACCTTTACGCAATATGAGACTAAACACCATCACAATTAGGACATTGAAGGTGTTGGAAGCAGGGGCGGAGCCAAGAATTAAATATAAGGGGGACCAAGTCTAAAAAGTATAATTTAGTATATATAAAATGTAATTTTATTTTTGATAAAAAAATACTACATATACAAGAAATTTAACAACATATAAGTAATATCCAAAGTCAATATATATGTAAGCCTTTTAAGTTTAAGGAATACTCAAAAGGCAAGCAAAATACACAACATGTTTTATGCTACTAGTTAAAAACTAATACAAAACCCATTTTAATTAGCATTATGAACTAATTCTAGCATTATAAACACATTAGCTCAAGAGCCCCATTTCCAAAATGTGCCTATAACAAATTTCACTCCAAACCTACCCTATGCTTGCACATTTTTTTTACCATAAAAGACAAAGGTCCAATAGATATATAGTACTCTATCCAGTCCTTTTAAGGGACAATTGAGTCAACAAAAATTGACCTATCTAAACTATATTATGAACTAAAAAACTTTTATTGACTCAATTGTCACTTATAAAAAGGACCGAAAGTATTAGAATACTAGTACTTTGAGAAAAAATTCAAAGACGTGGGGGGGCGCGAAAGAGAAGAGAAAAAATAAAAATAAAATAAAATGATCCCTTATAAAAGCTGGTTTGGAAAGCAATAGGCATCATTTCAACAGTGCAAATATCCTAGCAAACAATGATCACAATATACTAAATGGACATGTGGGAAAGAAAATAAATGGAGAGATAGAGTCATCTAGGCAAGACAATTCACTGTGTAGAAGGTAAGATTTTATCAACGGTGTTGTTTATGCTTGTCTATACACACACATATTACATTATTATGGTTGTTGCATTTCACTTTTTTTCCTCTTGAAATTCAATTTGCAGTGGGAGTAAGCATTCAAGTATTAAATAGCCATTATTATGGTTGAACGTTTACACCCACAGCAAATTGAATTTCAAGAGGAAAAAAAATGAAATGCAACAACCATAATAATGTAATATGCGTGAGTATAGGAAAGCATAAATAGCAACGTTGATAAAATCTTATCTTCTACCCAGTGAATTATCTTGCCTAGATGACTCTATCTCTCCATTTATTTTCTTTCCCATGTGTCAATTTAGTATATTGTAGTCATTGTTTGCTAGGATATTTGCACTATTATAATTATGTCCATTGTTTTCCGAACCAACTTTCAACCTATCTTTTTTTTCTCATAGTTTAGATTGAAGCTGATATTTATAAGTGCGGGAAGAGGCACAAGAAGATGGCAGAAAAGGAAGAGAAAAAAAATAGAGGTTAAAAGCTGACTCAGAAAGCAATGGGCATCATTTCAACAATTTGCTGGATATTTTGCACTGTTGAAATGATGCCCATTGCTTTCCGAACCAACTTTCAACCTATCTTTTTTTCTCTTCTCTTTCTTCCATCTTCTAATGCTTCTTCCCGCACTTATAAATACCAGCTTAAATCTAAACTATGAGATATTATCTCATAGTTTAGATTGAAGCTGATATTTATAAGTGCGGGAAGAAGCACTTGAAGATGGCCGAAAAGGAAGAGAAAAAAAAGAGAGGTTGAAAGCTGGTTCGAAAAGCAATGGCCACCATTTCAACAATGCAAATATCCAGCAAACAATGATCACTGTTGATCATTGTTTGTTGGATATTTGCATTGTTGAAATGATGCTCATTGCTTCCCGAACCAGCTTTCAACCTCTTTTTTTTCTCTTCTTTTTCTGTCATCTTCTAGTGCTTCTTCCCGCACTTATAATTACCAGCTTAAATCTTAAACTATGTGATAATATCTGAGTCTATCAAAGATGACTCTAGGTTGTTGCCCTGTACATGAGGAAGGGTGTTGGAAAGCTGCCCTGGACATGAGTTACCCCGCACTTATAACAATTATTCGGACTATATCACTATCCAATGCGAGACTATACACACACACACCCTTCCACCCAATGCAATTAATGCAGGCCAAACTTATTGCTATCAGGGGGGCTAGGGGTGCACCACAATTAAGGCAACCATCTATCAGATTCTAATATTAACTCAACAAACACAAGCTAAATTTGGATGAGAGAAAAGACTATATAAGCTTTTATAGCAAACATGTTATGAAGAAAAGGAATCAAGGTCAAAATATAAATAGGTAACTAAACCATAATAAGCAGTTTTTTCTTATTATATTCCTGAGTCATTTCACAAAAACTAGATTTGTACCATTCAACAATTATGTAAAAGATGTCTTTCTGTTTTAGTTACTTTTACTCCTCAGAAAGTTAAATTTAGCTTACCTAAAATGGTTAATTAGATGTATAGATTTGAAGATTCTATTATAACATTATAAATAAGCATACAGAACCACATTTTTATATCATTTTATAAACATTTAGCACAAACTATAAATTGTGGAAAGGGGGGATAACAAAGACAAGAAGAAAGACATTGTAAGTTGAGAAAGGTTACTTAATTCTTAAATAGCAAGCCGAGATCTGTGGCAAGGAAACTTCTCCATTCCTGAATAACAAATAACAAGGTCAGTGCAACTCTTCAGAGTCCATACAAGAAAACAATTAGTGATTGATAAGAGTATTGAATAGAGAATGCATATAGAAAGACAACTTACTGGTCTTCCGAAGCAACTAATGTAAACCAAATAGGACTGTTTTTCCTGTTGCACCTGCTCCCTGTTGCATCTAACATGAGTTGGGCTGAAGCAGACATCTCAGATGCTGCTGCTCTCTTCTGATTCGAAGGACGCGGCCGTTTTCGCTTCACTGGTCCTGAAGGCAAGGTGTTTCCGTCCTTGTCATCTCCAAACTTTCTTTTATGTCCATTACTCTTGTTTTTGGTTTTAGGCACATGTAATTCACTCTGGACAGATGTAGGTGGATCCGATTTAGTTGTAGTTTCTGACATCACTAGTCCACCATGAGGAGTAATTGGAGACTCTAATTTGGCAGTCCCTTGTAAATTTGACCTGGAGGGCTTTGTTCTATTGGCCGCTTCAACAAGACAGTTCAAGGGCGTCCAGAGATCAGCCTTCCCTTCTGTAAGGTCAATATTGTTGTCTGAATCTTCATTGGATCTATGCTTCTTAGAAGTCTCACCTATAGAAGAATTCTGCAGCAATATAATGATCATGCATGCGCATAATCACATGAAACGGAGTCAAAATTGTTCAAGTAAAATCTCAACCACAAATAAAAAAGTAACGTGAGTCCTAGTGTCCCATATTCCGCACATGACTTTCTTTATGTGCAAACATATGAAATGAAGTAGATGCTGAGCTTACCAGATTATCTTCATCGTGTGCTTCTTCTTTCTTTATGGATTCTTCAGTAAAACTGCAGCCACGTAAAGCAGCAGCCTTTCTTGTACCACTTTTTGTTCTCTTTCCTGTAAAGCTAGTATGTGTTGAAACTTTGGGAGCACTAACCACCAATGATGAAAGTGATCTTTCCTTCCTTTTTGCAGGCAGGGGTGTTGAGGGAACAACTTCTTCGGCTTGAACCTTTTTATGTTTAAAAGGGAATATTTTGGTCCTAATATCTTGCAGATTGTGATCAGGCCTGGAGATAATTAATAGGCACAAATGATTGTTTATGAATAGGTCATCGTATAGATTTACCGAACAGCTGAAGTTGAATGAAACCAGTTATGCATGCAATCATTTCAAACTAAGTCATTCGAGTTTAAAAGAAAGGTTCGACAAAATATGCATAAACACAACCAGAGGAAATGCACATGTAACAAGTAAGATGCAATTTAATACAATGCTAAACTACAGGAAGTATTAGCAGTTTTGCTAAACGAAAAGTCCAAACAGTTAAGTTGGGTCAACAGTTACATGTTACAAGCACATGCAACAAGCAGTAATTAGTGATTTCCGAGAAATTATAGTGAATCGCATTACTAAAAAGATAGCAAACAAATTAGATATCACGGTGAAAGAACGAAATTTAACTAATAATTTCATAACATAGATAGTGCAATAAATAAATGAAGCTATCTCAGATTACATTGCATAGAAAGATTAATGTCATTAATAAGAGGGAGAAAAGGTTAAAGATTGATATCAATATCATTAACCCTAATGCTATTCACCCGAAAAACATTTCACGAAAATACCACGACAGACACGCAGTTACTGTAGCAGACCTTCATTTTTACTTCCACCCACCCATGTTTTCAGCTAAACACAAGATCTGA
This sequence comes from Trifolium repens, assembly GCA_030408175.1. Lineage (NCBI taxonomy): Eukaryota > Viridiplantae > Streptophyta > Magnoliopsida > Fabales > Fabaceae > Trifolium > Trifolium repens. Next base: position 56,900,461 of record CP125849.1, on the reverse strand, counting down.
TGCTCATTAAATCTGTAAAAGCATGTTCACTTGTAATACCAAAAAAAAATAGCTGCAAATATCATAAATGAATAATCACATTCACACACATATATTAACATGTCTGCAACCAGGCATGGTTAACAAACAACATGTTGCAGTCATAGCCTCACCTGAGCTTTTCGACCGGAAGGATGCCCAGATCAATTTCGCATACCGGACAACAATCCACCTCTTCATCTGAAAGCTTCTCATATATACACTTCCTGCAAACTGTTACATAATTCAACACGTTCAATGTAAATTAGTAATGCACAAACAATAAAGCACAAAATAAAAATCTAAAATTCAATGCATCAGATTAGTTAATTAGTTGACTTGACAGTGTTAATCAATCACAACAATAACAAAGTTAATTTTTAACGTTGTTGTGAACATGAACATGAACATGAGCATGAGCATGCTGTACAATAATAATACTACAAAACAAGTAAAATTACGAAAGAATGAAAAACGTTTGTAATTGAATAAGAAATAAGAAAGAAAGGGTTAAGAAAATGATAGAAAAAGTGAAATGAAATAATCAAGATAGAAGAAATTGATATATAGATAGATAGATCGAGAGAAATAGAGAGGAATGAGTGAATTACAAGTGTGAAGACATAGAGAAATGGTGGTAGCATCTTTGAGAAGCTTTTGACAAAGAGGACATGTCATGCATGCTTCAAGATTTTCTCTCTTTACTTTAACAACCATTTTCGCATTAATTAAAACGTCGTCGTCGTCGTCGTCGTCGTCGTCGTCGTGAATGGGATCTATTTCTATCTCTATCTAATCGAATCAAATCGTGTGCTAGAGGAAGGAGAAGAAGAAGAAGAAAAAGAAATTGTTGTTGTTGTTACGACGACGTTGAGTTGAATTGAATTGATGTAGATAGAGACTGAACCGATGGAATCGAATGAATGTTATGTTGTTGGAGAAAGAGGACAAGAAGAAACAGCGTGACAACGCGAAGAAACCCAACAACGCTTTTTGTGCGGTATAGTGTATCTAATCTGCTCTATTTATAATCTAATCTAATCTAACTAACACACCACTTTGCTTCATTGCATTGCACTAAACAAACAAACTACTGTTACGGTTACCATGGTTAGTATGGTCAGTACAGGTTAGGTACTCCCTTTATCCATAATAAGCAAAAATTCACTTTTTTATATTCATCGAATAATCAATGTATTTGGTCTATATTATAGTTCAGATACATTATTTATTCAATAAATTTAAAAAGTTAACTTTTGATTTATAATTAAGGATAGAGAGAGTAAGTCTTAGATGATGATTAATTGATTTTTATTATTAGATCAATAAATTTTACAATTGTATTAAGTTTTTTTTAAACTACCCTTTCATAATTTGGAAATATTTACCCACTGACTAATGAGAACAAGCCACATAAGTGGATTTGTATGTGGTACCAACAACTAACTTGTAAGTTGTAACCAACTTTTATTTGCATATGTTACGTATGTGGAAATCTACTGACTTACTCTCATTAGTTAAAGAAAAAATACTACCAAATTATGAAGGGTAGAGTAGATTTCACCTTATATTAAATAAGATATGAAGTAATTTAGCGACTATTTTTAATGCTATTATTTTTAATTTATTGAATTTATGGCGAATGATGGGCACTATTTTTAATTGAAATTGTAATTTTTTGTTTCATATGTGTTTATTGTTTTAATGATAAAAAATACATTTGTTTATAGTACAAGAGCATTTTATTTACCCTAGTAAATATATTTTAAAATGAAAAATGAAATAATTAAAATATAAAACAATAAAATAAATCAATAATAAATTTAAAATAAATTAGAAACTTATATTTTTATAAGGGTAATTTTATAATTTATATAATCATAAAAAGATACTAGAAAAAATTAGTCAAAATAATCTTAAAAAATTAAAAACATACTAAAATTATGATCATAAAAACATACTAAAAGCTATTAGTCAAAATAATCTTAAAAAATTAAAAACATACTAAAATTATTAACATAAAAACATACTAAAAAATAATAGTCAAAATAATCTTAAAAAATTAAAAACATACTAAAAAAATTAGTCAAAATAATCTTACAAAATTAAAAACATACTAAAATTATGATCATAAATAAAAAGTTAAAAACACACTAAAATTATGATTATAAAAACATACTAAAAAAAATTGGTCAAAATAATCTTAAAAAATTAAAAATATACTAAAATTATGAACATAAAAACATACTAAAAAAATCAGTCAAAATAATCTTAAAAAATTAAAGATTTCTATAATTATAAATTATTACAAAATTCCATAAAATTATTTAACTTTTAAAGATTTCTATAATTATAAATTATTACAAAATAATTTATGAAAAATATAATTTTTTTACCACGTTAGTTTTTTCATTTATAATATATAGATCTTATCTTTCTTTCTTTTTTTGAAGAAGTTTAATTTGCCTACCCAAATTGGCTCCAGAGAGAATCAAACCTGAAACCTTAAGAAAGAGCACACTATGAGGTCCCAGGCCAATACCACCAAACCAATCCAAGCGGATTTGATCTTATCATATTATTATAAGGTGTGTACCAAAATATCATATGATAAATATTATCATCATATTTGGTATCGTTTGTGCACCAAATATATGATAGGATAAATATTATTCTGCTTATATTTTATAGGGATGAATATGTTTTTGGTCCCTATAAATATTCAAAGTTTTGATTTTAGTCACCCAAAAAAATTTCTTCCAATATTAGTCCCTCAAAAATTTTCAATTAATACTTTTAGTCCATACTTTTAAATCAACTCATGTGTAGACTTAATATTTTTTAACAAAATTTCCCATGAAAGTGTAGAATATTTTAACAATCACTCCCAAAAAAAAATATATAATTTTTTAACAAAACATGAATTAAATATATATTTTTAAACTCCAAAAACATAAAAATTCATATTTAATTTATGTTTTTTTAAAAAATTCTAATTTTTTTTGGGGGAGATTGTTATAATATTCTAAACATTCATAAAAATTTTCATTAAAAAATATGAAGTCTACATATGAGTTGATTTAAAAGTAGGGACTAAAAGTAGAAGAAAAATTTTCGGGGGACTAAAAACAAAACTTTGAATATTTACAAGGACCAGAAACATATTTATCCCTATTTTATACTATCATTATTTGTTTTATATGACCTTAAATAACTTTATTTTTAGGAGAAATTATACTCTCTTCTTAAATAACACAAACACTTTTTTATCAAAAATAAATAAAATAACACAAACATTCCCTTTTGAGACAATTTTGTTTTACTGCTTGGATAACACTCATCGTGAAACTAGCTAAGCTACTATGTTGCAAATCCCCTCTTCTTATACAAAAAACAGAAAAACTTTGCAATTCTAGAATAACTTCCAACCATCACTAGATTATTCATGAATTAATAGTAAATGTACACATATCCTTTTGCTTATTTCCTTTGTTATTAACGGCTTATCTTGTCTCCACATTTAAATATAGTAACTATTAAGGTGAGTTACACGGATATATAAGTGGTTAATTAGTCACCACAGTTCACAAATTCATAGTTAGCATTAGTAATAACATTCCCTTGAGTGTGACAATTCCCATTATTCAGCTTTTGAAAAACACCAATATCCAAATCTAGGCCACTACTAGGCCCCCGTTGCTGCACTGATCAATAATTCTTACTCTTTCCTCAGCGTTTGTTTTACTGTTTGTCACCTGCAATTCAACATCTCAATCCATCATCAGCAATTGAGGATTAGCTATTATGCATGCTTGATCAAAACAAAAACAAGAGCAAAAGTTAATTAAACTAAAATGGGTAAAATAACTGATACCCCTGTAATGTGGGCGTGTTTTGCTTTTCCCCCTATAAAAAGTTTCCTTGCAACTCGCCCCTTGCCAAATATTGACTCTTTGCATTTGCCCCCTATTACCAAAATCTGGCAGCTGACTGTGCGTTTTCGCCACGTGGCAAATCCACGTGTATTTATTTTATTTTTTATTTAAATTTAATGCCACGTGTCATCACTGACACGTGTCAGACTAATTTTTATTATTTTTTTTTAATAAACTGAATTTAAAAAAACAGAAAAATGGTGGAAATGTCTCCAAAATGGTTCGAACCCGCCCCCTCCTCCCTACAAGGCTCGCCTCTCAGCCAACTGAGCTGAACATGCGCGTGTGATAAGCAAACAGCTTCAAATTTATTTGAATCAATCAAACAGCTTAAAATAAATATTGTGTTAACTAAAACAATTTAATTACTGGAGTACAATTTATTAATCATAAAATAATAATTATTATTTTTTTAACATTACTTTTTTAATCTGAATATCTTAATTATCAAAAGTAATTTTTTATTAAAATTAATTTAATTATTAATTTCAAATATACAATTCAAAATTAAATTAATTTAGATTAAAAATTACAATTAAAATTAGATCTTCGCATTCGTTAAAGGTTCATTCATTCACTGCTTAACAAATTCATAAGACACAAATTTCATCTTCAATTCTTTTTTTCTCTAATATTTAAAAATGATTTTTATTATTTTCTCAAACTTAAATACATTGAATATTAGTCAAAAATAAAATAGTGTAGCAAAAAATAACAAAAGAATACATTTTTTTAACATTCTTTCCTTATTAAAAAATGTATTCTTTCATTATCTAAAAAAAATGTATTCTTTTGTTATTTTTTGCTAATGTATTCATACATTTTTTTTTAGATAATGAAAGAATACATTTTTTAATAAGGAAAGAATGTTAAAAAAATGTATTCTTTTGTTATTTTTTGCTACACTATTTTATTTTTGACTAATATTCAATGTATTTAATTTTGAGAAAATAATAAAAATCATTTTTAAATATTAGAGAAAAAAAGAAGTGAAGATGAAATTTGTGTCTTATGAATTTGTTAAGCAGTGAATGAATGAACCTTTAACGAATGCGAAGATCTAATTTTAATTGTAATTTTTAATCTAAATTAATTTAATTTTGAATTGTATATTTGAAATTAAAAATTAAATTACTTTTAATAAAAAATTACTTTTGATAATTAAATTGTTTTAGTTAACACAATATTTATTTTAAGCTGTTTGATGGATTCAAATAAATTTGAAGCTATTTGCATAACACAAGCGCACATTCAGCTCAGTTGGCTGAGACGTGAGCCCCGGAGGGAGGAGGGGCGGGTTCGAACCGTTGTGGAGACATTTCCACCATTTTTCTGTTTTTTTAAATTCAGTTTATTAAAAAAAAAAAATTAACAATTAGTCTGACACGTGTCACTGACACGTGGCATTAAATTTAAATAAAAAATAAAATAAATACACGTGGATTTGCCACGTGGCGAAAACGCACAGTCACCTGCCAAATTTTGGTAATAGGAGGCAAATGCAAAGAGTCAATATTTGGCAAGGGGCGAGTTGCAAGGAAACTTTTTATAGGGGGAAAAGCAAAACACGCCCACATTACAGTGGGGTATCAGTTATTTTACCCAACTAAAATATATACAAATTTATATTTTTATATAGACAAGTTACTTTTTCTTTTCAAAGATTCAATCGTTGAAATTCACACACACACACTTGGTGCAAAGAAGGGGAGAATTACACATTTCCAATATAAACTTTTTAGTTTTGTCACACCGAAAAGCCCTTGTTATCCACGAGGTCCAGAAGGTCCATGGCCATATTTTCTATGCCATGACAAGGGCTTATTAGGATCCCATGTGTCGCAAAATACGCCCACGACGTTCAAGTCCCCACTATGCTGCTCTGGGATGAAGCTCTTACCTGGGTAGCACTCTAAGCAGAGATCAAAGCTAGAAACACAAACTAAAAACACCAACAACAGAGAGTTTTGTCATTGTATCTGATTGTATGTTGTACTCATTAATTTGAGCACTCGAATAATATCTAAAGATAAGAATATTTCCGTTGTTTGAAAAACATGACATTTCCTTATCTTTGCTCAATTTCAAGATGTGATTTAAAGATATAATATACATATTGGATATCATAAGATATAATATGTTGTTGCTATTTATGAAATTGATTTTTTTACGTGTAGCTGATAATTGTTATAACATTCCTTGTTTGTCGGTGTTTCACAATTTACTGTTGCAATTGATTTTGAGACAAAAAAAATTATATGAAAGATTGAACTAGATCTTTGATGTAAACCAGATATTTTTTACGTGCAATTGCATAAACTAATTCTTTCAACTTTGTAAAATATAAATAGACGATAAATTCGGATTCAAACCCTAAATAATTAAGCTTTCATCACATTGGATTAAAAACAACAAAACAAGTGAAATTACGCACAACATTTTTATCTAAGATGCTCACAATAATCTCTTAATTCAATGTGGAACTTATTTCATTTTAAATTTCCATGGGTGATGGGTCACTGACTTCTTAATCCAAATAAATACAAATCATATTTAGACACATTACATGATATGACTTAGTTACTTATCTTAAAAGGAAAAAATATACTATTAGATAAAGATTTGAACAAACTGATAATTGGGTTTCTCCAACACATAAGTCATAACCACATAACTTGCAATTTTTATTCAAAAAGAGAGATAGAGATCAAACTGATGATTGTACAAATTTTCATGTCTTAAGGATAACCAATCAATCCATAAACATAGTTTTATTCAAAACACTTGAATACTTCTCTTTCAAAACAGAAAAACTCTGTTACCAACACAAACACAACCATTTATTGATTACTTCAATACAAGAAACATGTTGGAGCAGTTTATTGTTTGTCATCAAGGATGGAGAACAAAGGATTGGTTGTCATGTCTAGCTCATTCCCACAATCCACAAACTGATAGTTTACAATGAGATGTCCCTGTTGGTATCCTCTCCCATCTGTGTCAATTCTGTTAAACACTCCAACATCCAAATCCAACCCTCCATTGCTGCATTGATCTACAATTCTAACTGTTTCCTGTGCTCCTGTCCCTGAATTTGTCACCTGCATCATCATATTTAGATCCCATAAAAATATTGACTAAACACCATAATATTTTTCATCACAAAAATGTTTTAAAAAAATCATAAAAATCCTAATTTGACCCTTAAACTAAAACTATAGAGCAAACAAACTTAAACACTCCTACTGCTTCTAATCCTATATATAAGAGAAAGTTTAGTCAATAAAAATTGACGCATCTAATTAAATTTTTAATCAGATACATACATTTTTTATGATCCAACTTTCTCCTATATATATAGAACTGAATGGTATAAAATCGAACCAGATCGGCCAATGATTCAACTAATTGAGTGTAGCTCAGACAAGTTTGTCGGTTGGTTAATTATTATAAGTTAGAATTGACATGAACTGTCATTTAGTTTAGTGTAGTTCAATCAATTGAACAAGTCTTTTTTAGTCGGTTTAATGTCTGATCTGATTTTTAAAACATTAGCTTGAACAATACGAAAATCCTAGAAATATACGAATAAGGAATAGAAATGGTTCTTACTCGAAGACACTTTCCACAAGAAGCTTGACCACGAGGTCCAACAGGGCCACAAAAGGCAGTCCAACCATATTTACTACGCCAAGAGTAAGGTTTCCCTGCATCCCAAGTCGAGCAATAAGCACTAACAGCGTTTAAGTCCCATCCATGTTGCTCTGGTTGATAATAATGATAAGTGGCACGAACATTAGAAGCACTTTCACCACCACCACCGCCTCCGCCACCACCGCCGCCGCCACCGCCACCGCCTTGACAGTTACTTTGACAGTTCTTAGAAGGTGAACAATAATCATCGGTGTTACCACACCAACCGTATTGACTGCAACAAAGGTTGTTTGGACATGTTACTCCTCCAGCTTGTCTACCACATTGTTCTGCAATTGTTGTTGCAATCAAACACCCCAATGTTAATAATAATACTGCTAGGACTATTCCAAATTTTCCCATGTTTACTCTTTGATTTGATATTTTCTTCTGTGTTTACTTCCTTATTTATGGTACTAATAAATAGGTAACCATCATTTTCAGTTGGTATTAATATATTATGATTTATTCATGTTACAATATTGACTAGTATAATGAGATGACACTATATCCATGTGCATGCGGCGGCTATGCGAAGTTTAATTGTGTGATTTTGGAAAAATAGATTAAAATTATATTTATGGATTCATGCATGTGGGGTCGATGGATGGTTGTAAACATTAGATGGCGGGTCTCAGATAACTAAGATATGGAAATTGGAAGATAGATCTTGAATTATAAAATCATGCTGGCGGCTGTGGGTTCAATCGGTCAATAATGTTAAGGAAGAGATGTGCTCTTGCAATCCGGCCCTGAGGGTAGGCAATGGGTGCAATGGCCTAAGGCCCATTATTTTTAAGGGCCCAAAATATTTTGTTATACCTATCTATTATTATTAAAAATAAAAAATCAATATATTTAAAGAAAGAAAATATACTATTATATAAAAAATCAATTATATTTAAGGAAAGAAAATATGATTAACCCTAAAAAATATGTATTATTTAAAATGTGATTGAGGTCCAATTTTTTTTATGCCTAATAAATAATTAGGCATAATGATAGGATTAAAATAGAACCTGCAGAACAATAAAAAGACGGCATCACTTGTCTTTGTTCCTAATTCCTATTGAGTTTTTTTTTTTTTTCTTTCTAATTCTTGCATTCTTGCAATGTAAGAATGTTAAATGTTATAAGTTTTTCTTGTTTAGGTTTTGGCGTTGTTTTATTTTTTGTGTTCCTGATTTTATCAACATGTTATTTACTTTATTTTCTACAAACTGTTAATATTTAACATGTTATTTTTTGCATCCAATTTCAACCATTTGAATCTTACGATTTTTCAATTGTTTTCGAAGTCAGCATTCTACTTCCATATGCTATTGTTTTGTACTTGAGTTTTTTTTTTGTTTCTATTTGAAGTTTAGAAGATGTTGTCTAAGAAACATTTATGTGGTGATGAAAAAGAAAAAAAAAATGAAAGGAAGAGCTACTAAAATCACAGCAAGAGGCTCTTGAAAAATTTGTTTTCAAAAAGGTAGAAATTCAATAAATATGTATTAATGCTATTATATTAAATGAAAGAAGTTTTATTTTTTGGCCTAAGGCCCATAAAATGTCAGGAACGGCACTGCTTGCAATAGATAATGAGCTAAGCCAAATTTTAAAATGATCAATTTTTCGATTGGTCCATGGTAGATCAGACATGAATAATATTATACCAAATACGAATTTTATAAAATTTACTGTTAAATTGAAAATTTGTATCATACTGATTATCTAATTTTTTTTAGAGAAATTGCATATCGTTTGATATGTTATTGAGACACATTAAGATTAACGGTTTAATTTATGAGTTTTTATTAAATACCGTTAATCTTGATAGGTTTCAATAACATGTCAAATGATTTTCAATTTTTCTAAACTTTCTTATGGATGATCTTATATGATACAAACTTTTAATCCAACGGTGGATTTTATAAAATTTGTATTCGTTATAATAATATTGATCATTTGTCCAGGGGCGGAGGCACAGGGGGGACAGGGGGTGGCTGCGGTCCCCCCTACCTCTTTGAATTATTTTTATATAGTACTAATAATATAATACTTAGTTCTTTTTTATAAGTGACAATTGAGTCAATAAAAATTGATGTATTTGATTTATAATATAATTTAGATAAATTAATTTTTGTTGATTCAATTTGTCTCTTATAAAAAGGACAAGAGGAAGTACTACTATATATTTATATATATTGAGTCTTTGTCTTTTACGGTAAAAAAAGTGTGCAAGCATGAGATGTGTTTAGAGTGAAATTTGTTATAGACACTTTTTGGAAATGAAGCTCTTTGGTTAGTAATTGTGGTTGCTTGTCTTTCTTGGCCATTTTGGTATGTGAAACTTATGTATTGTTTTATTCATAGTGCTAAAAAGGATTTTGTATTGATTTTTAACTTGTAACATAAAACATGTTGTGTATTTTATCTTACCTTTTGAGTGTTCTTTATACTTAAAAAACTTATATATATATATATATATATATATATATATATATATATATATATATATATATATATATTGATTTTGGATATTGCTTATATGTTTCTAAATTTTTTATATATGTAGTAGTTTTTATATAAAAAAAACATTTTATATATACTAAGTTATACGACATTTTTTATTCAAAAAAAAAGTTATACGACATTTTAAACTTAGTCCCCCTATGTTTAATTCTTGGCTCCGCCCCTGCATTTGTCCACGGTGGACACTTGTGAAGGTAGCCAATGAACTAAATATGGTAAATGGTGAGGCACACTTGATGAGGCATACTCTACTCATTCATAATTTGACCATCTACCAATAAGAACAAGCCACATAAATAGATTTGTATGTAATCCTCATGATTAACTTGTAACAAACTTGTGAGAATCACATACAAACCTGCTTATGTATTTAGACTAGTGAAATTCAACGGTTTTTTGTAAAAAAAAATCGTACGTTCAATTGAAATGTTCATAAAAAGTATCAAACGATTTTGAATTTTTATAAAAATTTGTGGAGTTGATATACTCAATGAGATTTTTTGAATCCAACGGTTGGATTGAATAAATATAATGCCGATATCGAGTTATTAAGCGGAGTAAGTCAATCGAGACTTACTCTTGGAGTCAACGGATCCCAAAAAAGAAAAAAAGTTGTCTGAAATAGATGTTCAAATTGGGGACTGGTTAGCCGTGACAGACTCCTATGCATGTGCCATATGGGTCATGTGGGATAGGGCCTCGTAAAAATGGGAGCCTAAAAAATTACAGGATAGTAATGTTAGTAAATAAGTGCTATAAAATTAACGTGGGATAGTGGACTTAGGGATTGTGAAATTTAAGTATTCAAGATTTTCTTTATTCTAATATGAGAGACTTATTAGTTACAAAAAAGTTATAAAAAATATTGTTCTATTGTGATGGGTCTTAAAGATAAATTTTTTGAACATTTATAGCTAATTGTTATACTATAATTTTATCAAATGGAATGACGAGGGGAGAGATTTTTAATGGAGGAGAAGTGCAAATTCACAATTTTTTTCTTACAATTGTGGTTTTAAATAAGATGACATTTAAGTTCAAATGACTTGTTTATCAAACTTTTTAATATTAATGACAAAATAATTTTTTTTAATGTTATTGATGTTATTTATAATTGAAATTGATAACAATTCTTTTTAAATTTTTTGCACTTTTCTTTTATTAGAGTATATTTTTAATATTCTCATAGAGCCTCCAAAAAATTTGAGACGACCGTCTAATTAACATAACCCTTAATAATTTTTTTGGTACAAGACCCTTAATGTATTTATTAATTGATGATATTTTTACAAGTTTATTGTTTAGCTGAGATTATTATTTGTGTAAAGGGACTGTATGTAACTACCAAGTTGAGGGAAAATTATTATAAATTCATTGTTTTATTCTCTCCCTCTCTTCTATTTATCATTGCGAAATTTTATTTATATATATTTTTTTTTGTCTTAGATGAAGTGATAATCCACTGAAATTAAACTCACACACAATTGTGAGGTCCCGGGTTCGAACCCGGGTCATAACGTTTGGCCTAGCAATTTCGGCATTTACCAGTTGAACTAGGACATCTAGACTATTTATATATCTTTAACTTTAAGTTATTTTGAAAAAGGTTTTATCAAAAGAAAAAAAAAAGGTATTAAAAAAGTGTTTGCAATTTTTAACTTTAACATATTTCCAAATCACTCATTTCTTCTGTTTTCTGCACCTTTCAAGTGCTTCGCAAATTGGACTTAAACTTTTTATCCTTTATTTTGTTTATATCAAATATGTTTTTGCATGTCTTGTACAAATACCCTATATATTGAAAAAGAAAATAAATGATTCTCACAATTTTTTTTGCACTCTAGAAATATTGAAAAAGTAATGACAACCCATACTTTTTATTTCTTTGTTGATTCTTTCTTAAATAAAATAAGTTGAATTTGTGTTTATAATGACCAGCTCAATTGATAATGTCGATATTGTATTATTAATTGTTAGATTGAACACATTCATTTGAAACTTCACACATGTGTGTATGAGTTTTAAAGTTACTTACTATTCATCCAAAAAAAAATAATAAATTAAATTCAATATCTCCCTCTCCCTCCTTCCCTCTCCCTCACTTCCTCCCTCCCTATCACTAAAATTGTTCGACCAAATATACTACTATAAATATTGTACCATGAATGAGAATTTCACACAATGAAAAAGATTTCAAACACAACCTTATAAATATGACCATTTTAAAAATTTCATCTTTTAAACAAATCTTATTTATCCCTACGTATTTATTAACGTAGTAATGAAATCCACGACTAACCCAATCTAGTAAGAAGTCTTGGACGAGACTGGTGGCTTGGTACAACATAGCTCAACCTATAGACCCAAACCATAAATCACATCATTGATGGGTATAAATGAGATTCATCGATACTTGGAGACGTGTCCTCTTAGTTTTCGAGATGATGAGGCCTTGTGCAACTCACCACTAAAGAATCCCAACCCGTCGTACTTTCATATGTACGAGAATGTTCTAAATAATAAGATCAGAGTACACATTTTCTTCGCTCATTTTTACGTGTCACATCCTTTAAGAATAAACTTAACATCAACAAAAAAGATAAACGCTAATTGAAAATGACCTAGTGTGCTCGACAAAGACCTTAAATTCAGACCATACCAAGTTAAAATCAGTGAATTTGAAAACAACAAAGAAGAATAATGTCATCTAAAAATAAACTTTATTTTTCAACAAAAACCTTACTTATCTTGTTTGTATATTTGCAAAAAATTTAATCTTTTCAATACATCACAAAACTCACCATTTTATAATATGTAACCAATAATGAATATGTAAAATGAACTTTATTGTTTATCTTACTTATACCTTTGCAAAATATATCATCAGCAGAAACGACGATTGTCTCCATTATTTATTATCAATGCATAGTATAACTCATGTTTTTTTTTTTTTTTAAATGTAACCAATAACCAATTATTATTTTTTAATAATAATACACGTCCTATAAAAAATTGCACCAAATAGCATGTATCTATCAAAAATCAAAATCAAAATCTAAAACATATTTTTGTGAAGAAGGAAAAAAGGTATAAGAAAATCCAAGTTTGTTCAAATTAGTTAATTAACATAATATATATTGAGAGAGACACACACATTGATGAGAGAGAAAGAGAGAGTCTCGAGACGCAAAGGAGAGAGATAGAGTGAAAGAAAGTGCGGAATCAGGAAGAACCGGGAATTACCAAACGCCGCTTTCTACTTCGTCTTTCTCTTCTTCCTCTTAATTCAACGCTATACGTTAAAATCAATAGTTGAATCCTTGACCTATAACCCTAATTTCGTTTTGATGCATTGAAAATTAACAGATCAGGAAGAAAAAAACCCTAGAATTCAATCAAATCAATGGCTACGTCGGAGTTAGGGCAACAGACGGTGGAGTTATCCACTCTCGTTTCTCGAACTGCACAAGATTCATACAATTCCCTTAAAGAACTTGTCGATAAATGTAGGTCCACCGAATTATCCGATACCGATAAGAAGATTAGTATGCTTAAGTTTCTCAGCAAGACTCAACAACGTATGATCCGTCTCAATGTTCTCTCCAAATGGTGCCAACAGGTATGCTTTTTCATATCATTTCATATTCAATTCAATTTCTCTTATTGAATTTCAACTATTACTGTTAATTGTTATTAATCGTTATGGAATGTGTAATTTAACAAATATATACATAGTGTGTTTTGGTTATGTATGATAATAATTAGGGTTGGTTATGTAAACCAAGTAACGAGTTCGATTCCTAATGATTGATACAAAATAGTTAGTGTTAGAGCAAGAGACATAATGTTCATTTATTTATGTGACTATCATGCTAAACAATGCAACCGGTGCACTTGTTAAACATGCTAAGAAAGGAAATAAAAGACAAAAATAACAGTGATAAGATAACTTTTTACACTTTAAAGGCATTGAATTGAATGCACACTTTCCAAGAAAAAATTTCCATAATAATTTGCTTACCTAGTGCACCAGGTGTGCACTGTTTAGCATTTTCCTTAATTAAAATGCATATGGAGTGTGTTAGTTATGTATGAAATGATTATGAGAATGGTAACTATTTGACAATTAGTGTTAGGACAAGTGAAAAAAAAGGGTTTCTTTTTATGGGATTATTTGCTTATAATTTGTGGCTTTTCAGGTTCCCTTGATACAACACTGTCAGCAACTGGCTTCCACTGTTTCGAATCACGACATGTGTTTTACTCAGGCTGCGGATTCATTGTTTTTCATGCATGAGGGGCTTCAACAAGCTCGGGCTCCGGTTTATGATGTTCCATCTGCCATTGAAATTCTTCTCTCGGGGAGTTACGTTCGTTTGCCTAAGTGTATAGAAGACGTTGGTTCTCAGTATGCATTGACTGAAGATAAGCAAAAGCCTGCTTTGAAGAAGTTGGACATGCTTGTTCGGTCTAAATTGCTTGAAGTATCTCTTCCCAAAGAAATTTCCGATATAAAAGTTTCTGATGGTACTGCAACGGTTAGGGTGGATGGAGAGTTTCAGGTTTTATTGACACTTGGGTACCGAGGACACATGTCCTTGTGGAGAATATTGCATTTGGAGCTGCTTGTTGGTGAAAAAAATAAGCCTGTGAAATTGGAAGAATTTCGGCGACATGTGCTTGGAGATGATCTAGAGAGACGAATGGCAGCGGCTGAAAATCCGTTTTCAATATTGTACTCGGTTCTTCACGAGTTGTGTGTTACACTTGTCATGGACACAGTAATAAGGCAAGTGCAAACCCTTCGACAGGGGAGATGGAAAGATGCAATTCGGTTTGAGATCATATCTGATGGTGGCACTGGTCATGGGGCAAGTTCAAGCTCTGTGCAGAACCCTGATGGGGAATCTGATTCATCTGGTCCACGAACTCCAGGGTTAAAAATTATATACTGGTTAGATTTTGATAAAAATGCCGGCACATCTGATTCAGGTGCTTGCCCATTTATAAAAATTGAACCTGGATCAGACCTTCAGATAAAGTGCACCCACAGTATCTTTGTCATAGACCCATTAACTGGAAAAGAGGCAGAGTTTTTCTTAGACCAGAACTGTATTGATGTTGAGTGGTTGCTACTAAGAGCCATTTGCTGCAATAGATATACCCGGCTGCTGGAAATTAAAAGAGAACTGGTAAAAAATGTTCAGGTCTGTAGAACAGCAGACGATGTTGTGCTCGAGTCTTGTATGGGTGAACCTGATATTGAATATAAGCAGGTTAGATTTATTGAAGAAATTTCAAATTGGTATTTTGCATTGGGCTTTCTGTTGTATCGACTCTCTTGAGGTTTTGTTTTATGTCCTTGTTTGGTGTCACAATTTTTTTTGGGGTTTTACTTCGCATTCTTTTCCTTTCATAAGATTTCTACTAGATTCTTAATTCTGAAAGTTTTTTTTTTCCCACAACAGCATAGCATACAAGCAGTGCAATTAATTTGCTTCACAATTTGCTCATGCACGAAATATTTGTAGTTAGTTAAATTGTGAATCTGGTATTTTTTATCTGTGCAAGTTCTCTGCTCATTTTTTTTTTCTTGCTTTCTCTGTGGTCTAAAAAATACGGATTTTACAAGTTCTGGCTAAAGTTATATTAATCTTATTTCTGCTGCATTATCAGGGAATTGTTCAGGGTTCACTTTAGGGGAATTTTTTTTAATGTTTTTCAGTAAATACCGTTCACCACTTGACGTTAAATTTATGTCATGCTAACTGCTGTTGCAATTTTATGTTTTCATTCATGGTACCTCATGGGTTTTTCGCGTGTAATCTCGTGCACTACCTTCTTTATTTAATCTTGATGGGTTTTAAAATAGAGATAAGTTTCTGTCTGTAGAAGGATGATAAGGGTTGCAGTAAGGATTCTGAGGGGCACGAGGTACTGCGTGTGCGTGCTTATGGCTCTTCTTTTTTTACTCTTGGAATTAGTATCAGGTACCTCATTTCACTCACTTGTTTTTTTTTCCTAATTTCTTGCATTTTGATCTAGACATTTTGAGATCAATTCCCCTGTTTTTCAATTCAGGAATGGCCGATTCCTTCTTCAATCATCACAAAATATAGTTGTCTCTTCTGCCTTGTTAGAATGTGAAGAAGCTTTAAACCAGGGATCTATGACTGCAGCTGAGGTCTTCCTAAGCTTGAGACGCAAAAGTATGTTGCACTTATTTGCATCTATTGGAAGGGTTTTGGGCCTTGAGGTATATTTTCCTATTATTATCTCTATTTGTTGTTCAAAGAAAAATCATCTCTAAATCAGTTTTGGACCGTTTTTAAGCTTACTTTGGATTATGGGCCACCCTTGCAGGTATATGAGCATGGGTTGAATACAGTCAAAATACCCAAAACCTTTTTGAATGGTTCAACTATGCTAATGATGGGATTTCCAGACTGTGGAAGTTCTTACTTCCTGCTTATGCAACTTGATAAAGATTTTAAACCCTTGTTTAAGATGTTAGAGACTCAACCAGATCCATCTGGAAAAGACAATTTATTTGGTGACCTTAATCAGGTGCTGCGGTTCAAGAAAATTGATATTGCACAAATGCAGGTGCTGGAAGATGAAATGAATTTAAGCTTGGTGGACTTGGAAAAGTTACATTCCATTTTGCCCAATGCTGCTGCTTGTCCAAATCAAACGTCTGGACACGATCTTTATTCTGATATCCGACTTGAGAATTCAATATACATTGCTAGAGGCCATCATCCATCTGGTTTTTCATCACTGGTTGATGAAGTTTTTGGACTCGAGAAAGGGTCTTCTGTGCCTCCATTCCCTGTTCAAAACCTTTCTTCACCGTTGAATACATCTCTTCCTTCTCATTATGGTCCTGTCCCAATGAATGTTAATGTAACTACCCACTATAATGGTTCCTTGTTCTCATCAGGCAGTGTGAAGGGTCCAGTTCAATCCAGTTCTGTTGGCTCAATTCCCAATGGACAAGGAAGGGGTGTTGGGAAAAAGCTATCTTCCTCAAAGTCTGAACAGGATCTGGTTTCTGTAAAATCTCCGCACTCAGTTGACATTAGTTCCTCTACTGCAATGGATGAAGATACTGCTAATGACGCTTTATCTGGAAGTCGTTCATCTCTATTATCTCCTCCTCGACTGACTAGCTCTCGAATGTCTGCACCTAGTTGCAGACCTAATGGACCACCTGTGGAATCGTTTAAGACTGCTGGATCTACTTCATGTGCTACAACACCCGTATGTAAGATACTTTCTCTGTGTCTTCATCTTTAGTGCGTGTTTTATTATGATGATCATCTTTATTGTGTTGAGTATATCTACTACACTATTACATTTTTCTACCTATCTTTAAACCATATATGATTGTGGCAAAATGAATGTTTGCAGCCCAGGGACTGGAATGCACAGTTAATTTTAGCACTAGTGAAGATGTTATCTCCGAACATGATAAATCATCTCGTAAGCGAACAGCATCAGATATGTTGAATTTGATTCCATCTCTTAAAGATGTTGTAAAAAATCAAGGAACCTGCAAAAGAAGAAAGATTTCAGATTCACATGACTCTCAATTGTCTTTGCCACAAGGCACTATAACCCCAGAAATGATTCCTAAAGCTGAAGGATGCAGTTATGGAAGTTTAATTGCAGAAGCAAATAAGGGAAATGCTCCTTCTAGCATTTATGTAGCGGCTCTTCTTCATGTTGTCAAGCACTACTCACTTTGCATTAAGCATGCTAGGTTAACTAGCCAGATGGATGCATTAGAGATATCATATGTTGAAGAAGTGGGTTTAAGAAGTGCATCCTCTAACGTTTGGTTTCGACTTCCATTTGCTAGAGGTAATTCATGGCAACATATATGCTTGCGACTTGGCAGACCTGGTTGTATGTATTGGGATGTTAAAATAAATGACCAGCACTTCAGGGATTTATGGGAGCTTCAGAAAGGTAGCAGTAACACACCTTGGGGTTCCGGTGTTCGAATTGCTAATACATCTGATATAGATTCACACATACATTATGATCCAGATGGTGTTATTTTGAGCTATCAATCTGTTGAGGAAGATAGTATAAAGAAGTTAGTGGCTGATATCCAAAGGCTTGCTAATGCAAGATCATTTTCCATTGGCATGCGGAAATTGCTTGGTATAAGAGCAGATGAGAAGTCAGAAGAGCTCCTTACAAGTTCTGATGTCAAAATATCTGGTGTCAAGACCGCTTCAGATACCGCAGACAAACTATCAGAACAGATGAGAAGGGCTTTTAGAATTGAGGCAGTTGGACTTATGAGCTTGTGGTTTAGCTTTGGTTCAAGTGTCCTTGCTCGTTTTGTTGTTGAGTGGGAATCTGGCAAAGAGGGTTGCACGATGCACGTGTCTCCTGATCAACTTTGGCCTCATACCAAGGTTTGTTAATTTTGCTTCAACTGATTGTTGTTCTCCCCAGTTCCCCGCAAAAATCTGTATTGCTTGTGCTAGTAATAGATGCTCATATTCATCTGACTCTGTCATGCTTCAGATTATGTGTAATTATTAGAACTTATGAATGCTACAATATCCTTTCGTGATTGTTACCCCTTTCCCACGACCCACCCCATTTTTCTCGTGTTTTTTCCCCTTCCACCAGATTCAATTCCCATGATCCTGCAAGGTATTCTTCTCCTTTGACTTGCTTACTCAGCATACTTATACTACCTTTTGGGGGAATTACCATGTAAAATGTTTCTTTAACCTGTATGCAGTATAAACTAGAAAGTGAAGTACCTTGGTTTTTTGTGGTCATGTCTGTTGGATATCCTTGATGCAATTTTTTTTTGTGATACTTAGGTGGTATTAACTAAGAAGAAACCAGTTACTTTATGGGAAGTTGTCTTTTGCATAGATTTATGAAATTATGAAATATTTTCCCATATTATTCCACACCAATCCCAAAACAATTCCCGGGCCTATCTATTTACTATATATACTTGTGTTCTGTACAGTTTCTAGAAGACTTCATAAATGGAGCTGAAGTTTCATCGCTTCTGGATTGCATTCGGCTGACTGCAGGGCCATTGCATGCTCTCGCAGCGGCAACCAGACCAGCACGAGCTGGTCCTGTTCCAGGTGTTGCAGCCACTCTGTCTTCTTTACCTAAACAGGCTGGTTATATATCATCACAGGGACTTCTGCTTGGTAGTTCAACTTCAACCGCTAATGTTGGCCAGCCTGCTTCTGGTCTTGGAGCAAATGCTGGCATCACTAACCAAACTCTTTCAATGTTAGCTGTTGCTGGCCGTGGTGGCCCTGGCATTGTTCCAAGTTCACTTTTACCCTTTGATGTCTCTGTTGTGCTCCGTGGTCCTTATTGGATACGAATCATGTATCGGAAACAGTTTGCAGTTGACATGCGATGCTTTGCAGGAGATCAGGTTTGGTTGCAGCCTGCCACACCTCCTAAAGAGGGTCGTACTTCTGGAGGGTCATTACCATGCCCCCAGTTTCGACCTTTTATCATGGAACATGTGGCCCAGGAATTGAATGGATTAGATCCCAGTTTTACTGGACAACAGGCAGGTGGGCTAACAAGTTCAAACAGTCCAAACCCAAATTCAGGAACCCAGTTGATGTCTGCAAACGGGAACAGAATAAACTCTGCTGCAATGTCAAGGACAGGAAACCAAGTAGCTAGCCGTATGGGAAACACTTTAGCAGGCTCTTCAAATTTAGCTTTGATGACATCATCACCTATTCGAAGACCAGCTGGAGCAGTTGTCCCAGCACATGTCAGAGGTGAGTTGAACACAGCCATTATTGGCCTTGGTGACGATGGAGGATATGGAGGTGGTTGGGTTCCTCTTGTTGCCCTCAAAAAGGTTTTGAGAGGCATTCTCAAGTATCTTGGAGTGCTATGGCTATTTGCCCAGTTACCAGATCTTTTGAAAGAGATCCTAGGATCCATCTTGAAGGACAATGAAGGTGCCCTTTTAAACTTGGATCCTGAGCAGCCTGCATTGCGTTTTTTTGTTGGGTAAGTCTCTTTGTCCCTCTGTTGCTGTACTAATGCCATTCCGCACCTCTCTAGAAACTTCTTTAAACATCTGTTGTAATTTTTGTATTAATTTTTTTATCGTAGCTGTGTTCTTGGTACTGGGATGTCTGCGAATCTTTTTCATCTATACCTTTTCAAATTGTTTCTTATATGATATGATTACATGTTTCATTGCCTTATTCACTTGGCTGGTAAGTTCGAACAGTATTTGAATTTTGGATGCGGATATAAAATAAAATGCCTTTTTTATAATTTCTTCCTTAACTTTTAGTTTGAACATGATACATGATATTTACTTTCCCATGTCAATGGATGTTTATTCATATTGATACTTAATATGACTTTTTAGTTATATTTTGCTGAAAATGATAATTTTCATCCTTTATTATTTATAGAAGTTCAATTTTGTCTCCTTAGTTTTAATTACATGTCCAGTCTTAAGTTGATTCAACGTCCCACTTGCCTACCAGCTTTGTCTTTTTAAGTTGATTCAACATCCTTCTTATTCTAGTTATCAGACTCTAAACTGGAATGCTGTTTTTTCATCTTTCTGCAGGGGATATGTATTTGCTGTTAGTGTCCACAGAGTTCAGCTTCTTCTGCAGGTGTTAAGTGTAAAACGCTTTCACCACCAACAGCAGCAGCAGCAACAAAACTCCAATCCTGCACCCGAGGAACTGAGTCCATCTGAAATAAGTGAAATATGCGACTACTTCAGCCGTCGGGTGGCATCCGAGCCCTATGATGCTTCTCGTGTTGCTTCGTTCATAACCATGCTCACTTTACCTATACCGGTTTTGAGAGAATTCTTGAAATTAATTGCTTGGAAGAAGGGATTATCTCAGGCACAAGTTGGAGATGTTGTTTCAGCTCAAAAACCACGAATTGAATTATGTCTTGAAAATCATGCTGGGTTGAACGCAGACGAGAACTCAGAGAGCACATCTGCATTTAGAAGCAACATCCATTATGATCGTCTGCATAATTCTGTTGATTTTGCACTTACTGTTGTTCTTGATTCTGCTCACATCCCACACGTCAATGCTGCCGGGGGTGCTGCTTGGTTGCCTTACTGTGTTTCGGTAAGGTTGAGATATTCATTTGGCGAAATTTCTAATGTATCCTTTCTCGGCATGAGTGGTAGCCATGGCGGTAGGGCATGTTGGTCACGTGTTGATGATTGGGAGAAATGCAAACAGAGGGTGGCACGGACAGTGGAGGCTAGTGCGAGCTCAGCAGCCGATGTAAGTCAAGGTAGGTTGAAATTAGTTGCAGATAGCGTGCAAAGAAATTTGCATTTGAGTATTCAAGGGCTTAGAGATGGTAGTGGGGTCACAGCCAGCTCTGGAGCAACATGATTTTGTTAATTTTGGCAGTGGTTATATCTATATGTTGGGTTAGTGCTGTCAATATACGTAGTTTACCATGGTATGGAAACCATGCTGTGTTATGCAGTTCTTTGGGGATGACCTTTGCTGTAATAATGGAGAAGAAGCATTGGTGATTACAAATGATTTTGATAAAATTTGTAAGATTGGCATTTGACATTCGAGCTTAGATTCGAGGGCACTAATTTTAGATTACATTTGACGCTTCTCAGATCATAAGATTAAATAGGTTGTACAATATTTTGCTGATAGTGTAGTATGTAAGTTTTCACTTCAGTTGTTGGATTTTTTTGTTGTTGGTATAATGGTTGATTTTCTTGTACATATGACATCTCAAATGAACAGATTAGTAAAAGAATTTTGTTATGTTCGAATTCTATACCCCAATATGCACTTGCAAGCTGTTGAAAGATTTGTGGCGCATTTCTTTAATTTTATCTATCTCTGGTCCTTGACCACACCACACCTTTGTGATTCTATCATTTTCTTATGCCTCTCTTAATTATGTTATTACTATTTATTTTAAATGAAGAGAGATCGAGATTAAAAGAGATAAAGAGCGAGGAGATAGATATAGAAAGAAAAAATGCAAAGGAGAGGATTTAAATTTACCAATTGTAATACAAGATATAATGACTGGAGGAACTTACTTAATCTAAAAAAAATTCTTTGTTAAATCTATCAGCAAAAAAGTCCTTTACTCTAACATTTGAAGGAACCATTTATTGCTAGAGATATTATCGCTTTTTATTTTGCATCTACCCGCCAATAATAATAGAGAAATATTGTTTGGACAATATTTTTGTTGTCCGACATTGTGCATATACAATTTTTTTTCTACCCCAGCAATTATACCTCTACCCCTACATTGTGCTAGAGATATGAAGTAGATGTAATTTTGATTTTTTACTAATTTTTTCTCGGTTATAAATGATATATTTGTATACAATGGTGGATACCGTGTTAATATTTTTAATGTTAATAATATTCGGTATCACTATAAAATTGCCTTTATTAGAAGCCACCTTACAATGGCCAATGCCTGTCAAATTCACTTTCACATTACAAGTGCATGTGAATATGCATCAACGACAAGAACCATGGTTAATGATATAAAAAACAATTTAAAAGCATTTCATATAATTGCACTAGTCACATTTAAACTTTCTAAAACCTAAATTTAACTTTAGATTATCTGTTCTCACTTCTTCTCCTAATCCATCCACTTCCCTTTCTCCCCTTATGTTTTTTCTGTACCTTTCCTTTCCAAACCACATCCTAAGAGGCCAAGTTTAATGCTACTAATGCTGTCAGGCATGCTTGTTCTCCTATTTGCTAATGAATAGAACTACAAGACACTGATCACCCGATGGCCCTCGAGATGAAAAATTATAAATTTCTTCTTGCTAACAAATCTACGAGAACTACAAGATACTGATCACCCGATGGCCCTAATGATGAAAAATTATAAATTTCTTCAGCAATTGAACGTAATGCTTCGTCGTGACTGAATTGGTGAAAGGAAGAAATGATAAATTTACAGATCTTGGTTAGAGAAGAATGTTTCTTAGGAATGCTCATTGTCCAGGTGAAAATTTGAAACCTACTTATCATATCACATAACATCTTTTACAAATGTCATACACTATCCTTAGAACTAGACACCTCAGTATCTTGCTTCTCCTGTTCGCTCACACCAATAGATTTCTCAGATGGGTCCCCTCCTGTGGAATCAGGTTCCTTTTTAAGCTCGGACTCAAACTCCTTTGCAGCCTACAAGATTTACAAAATATAGTAAATAACCATATAAAAAATGAGGAAAGTATTTAACAGTTTGTACATAACAACATAGCATTCACTGGTTCACATAGCATTTACTGGTTCACCTGAAAGTCGGTGCCAGAATCCAAATTATTTGGCTGCTTGAGAGCATGGCGAATAAATATGGAGTAGTGAATAGTGAATTTATCCAAAGCCATAGGCGGTAATGTGGATGATAATCGTGAACATTAGGGGATTATATCATATACATCAAAATAACAAGGTGAGGATTACAACAGCACCATATGGCATTTTTCTCATACAAAGGTAAGAAAGGAGAGCCTTAAAGCACTTGCTGAAGTTGTTGATACGTACGTGAGTACGTGACTAGAAGGTCATGGGTTCAAGTTGGTAAATCAGCCCCTTCCAAATGCTTTGCGAATGCGAGAAAAGAGTGCTTGTAATAGACTCAATGGGTCTGATGCTTTCCTCGATCTTGCCAAGGCAAGAGCGTCAAAACACCAAAATTTTCTCTTCTTTTATAAAGGTTCTTTCCACACTTTAGAACAAAATTTATGGACGGTTTGTTTGAAAATCTATTTTCTACTTTTACTTTCTATTCTCACTATAATGCCACTTTGTATTAATAACATTGACATTTTGATTATTAAAAGTAAAAAAAAAACTAAATTCCCAAACCTAAAATAAGCTTTTCAGTTAAACTTGAACTATTAGGTTGGTGGAATCCTAAGATGCTACTTAAGGAAAAAGAAATAGCAAACAAATCTTATAAGGAAAATGCTAACTAGTGCCCCCGGGGCACTAGTTAAGGAACCTAATATAGTAAGATATCATTGGAACTTGTGCAATCATTATTTTCAAAATATAACATATGCTTTTTCCAATACAAAAGTTACCTTTTTTGGTATCCTTAACTAGTGCCCGGGGCACTAGTTAGCATGATCCATCTTATAATAACTATTGGTTTTTTAATACGTGATATAAGAACGGTTTGGTGGCTGGGGTGAGGAGTTTAGAAGCAGAGTGATAAAGAGGTTGAGTGTTCAATCCCACTCCCAGCATAAACACTAACTAAGAATTATAGATCCCCTCCAGCCCACTCTCTCCTGCTGCCCGTCCTGCCATCATTCTCAACCGTTGGATGAAGAGCACGGGAGATGGCTGAATAATATAGTCAGGAGAGGATCTAATTCCAACAATTACTAGAAATACTAATCTTGAAGGTTTAAATAAATAAATATAAATTAACACCAGCTAGCTTCTATACATTAGAAAGTGCTTAACTTAACCCAGAAGCATCTATAAGCTCATAATGACTATTTTGTATGTGCAAAACATTTAACTTTGTTTTCATTAAGAAGCTCCTCCTGAACTAAAAGTTAATTAATTACTAAAATGAATTTTTCAAACAAAACTGTCACTACTAAAAACTACACCAGCAACAGCAATTAAATTCATCAGAGCTTAAATATTCTATATTATTTAATAATATATCTAACAAAACAAGCAAATCATATTCAACATATTCAGGACTTCAATTTAAAAATGATTAAATTTAATTTGAACGAATTGCAAGAGAAAAAGAACCTGTTGAAAGCTTTTGACAGTTTTACCGATGCTGCGACCAACTTCGGGTAATTTCTTGGGTCCAAAAACGATGGCGGCAACTCCGGCAATAACAACGAGTTCAGGTACGCCTAATCCAAAAAGAGCGTTGCAAGTGAAACCATTATTGTTTCTTCTCAATTGCTGCAGCTGCTGCTTACGTGGGGTAATCGAAAACCTTGAAATGGAAGAACAGAGAGAAGAAGAGGAAGAGAAAGATAGGTGTTGTTGTTGTTGTAGTCTTGGTGCAATTGGTGTTGGAATTGAAATTGAAGAAGAAGAAGAAGAAAACGAAACACAGTTCATTATCGCCATCATTTCTTCTATCTAGCTTCACTTTCCACAATGCGTTTAGATATCATTTTTATTTTATTTTATTTTATAAAATTTAATTTAATAATAAATTATGTTTAATTGGGCTGGGTTGAGTCCATCACTATGATGGGCCAGCCTCTACGTGGTTAGTTAAAATATTAGACATTTCCTTTTGCTACACTCGCGCGCGGCGTGTCCTACGAAATGACCAAAATACTCTTCCGTAATTTAAGTCACGGATGTAGGAAAAATGAGTAATTTTGAAAAATAACATATGTGACTTAAGTCACGGATGTTATAGTTGTAGGGTATTTTTGGGGGGTTACCGTAGCACAAGTCACAGACAGTGGCATTTTGGTTATTTCGTAAAGTGCACCCCATAAACCATAGGGTGGCAAGCAAAAGTAATAATCAAATATTAATACAAATATTTATTTTTCTTGTTTATATACTAATAATATATTATCATTGTATTAGTAATTTAGTATATAATAATGATATAGTTTTTCTAATCTCCAAATTCTTGCTTAATGACATTTTTTCTATAGATAAATAATAAAGTTAAATATCTTTTAGTCACTACAAAATCATGAGCTACTGCTATTATGTTTAGTCTTTTAAAAAAAATTATTCACTTTAAATCTCTATTTGTATTTTATAGGGGGCTAATTTGAGGGACTAAAAAATATTATTTTTTTAAAAAAATGTGATTTGGTAGGGGAATAAAAACATATTTAACTAAAAATTGAGGTTTGGTAGGACACAAAAGTATGGCATATGGTGAGCAAATATATTGAAAATGCTACTAGTTTTGTGGCTATGATTTTTGATATGATAGTAGAGATTGATGATGAGAATATGGCCAAGATTGCTATGGTTCTTTGGATTTTATGGTGGAGAAGAAATCTGAAATATTGGCATAACAAAATTCCACCAATTTTTTGCGTTGAAAATACTAATTTTTGAACTTTGAAGAATTGAGTGCGATAATATTTTCAGGTGGTTTCTTAACATGTGTCATTATTTTAGCGTGAGCAACTAAATATTATCCATAAGAATCATTTTTACAGCATAAAATTGCATGATACATCAAATTGTGAATCATAGGCAGATTCGTTATTGACAAGTAGATTCATTGTTATGGGCTCTATCCTAATCCTATCCTAATGAATGATAAAGTGGAATGTATTGTAGACAAGTTGAAGATGTTGGAATATGGTAGCAAGTTGATTAGGCTACAAACCGAATCTGTCTTAATAATTGAAACTTGAAAGCATCCGAAAACTGTATGTATATATATATATGTACTGCAATGCAAGTATGCAACTAAGCTTTGACAATATAACTAAAAATAAATGATCAATCAAGATTAATTAAGAAACATAAGAACTATTTATAAAGTTAACAATATATGTTCAAAACATGCTTCTGCAAGAATTTGTTTCCATTAAGACCTATTTGCTATCCTAATTCCTAACTAATGAATTTTTCAGTTAAACGAATTAGATTAGCTCAACAATAAACAAGAATAGGCCTTTACTTACAAAAAGAACAAACTAATGCTGTTTCAGAACAATGTGTTCATGAAAACATCATAATCGTGTATTCAAACTATTCTATTACTTGTCTTCGTCAGCACCACTGCGAATCCGAGTCTGAAGATATTCCAAGCTAGCTACCCGTGGCAGGGAATTCGCCCTTCTTATCTTGTTCCCACCAGCTGCAGTGTTCTTCAGCACACTTTCAGCTGAAGAAACATTGCCTCCCAACCCATTATTGACTTTGACTCCTCTCATATCATGACCAGACATAAGATTATTAGAAGTTGGTTGAAAAAAGTGATTATTTCGATGTTCTTGCACAGTTACGGATGCATCGGCTGATGACTCAGACGGGCTTCCATCAAATAATGACATTTCCATTCCCATTACTGATGACATCTCAGACATTGCATTAAACATTGGATTAAACCCAGGAGATTTTGTAACCCTCCCTTCAGCCAACTCCACCTTAAAAATGAGAACATGAAGGGAAAATGGTAAACATGTCGGATCATTATCAATACACATAAATCAATTGAAAATGGATTCCCTGCATTCACGCAGTCAGTGCATTAATGATCGTTGGATTTAGTCACTGATGTGCTGACTGCACGAACACAGGGTGTCTCGATCGTAGTGATAAGTAGTTAGAGCAAGGATTTACCTTTGCTCTTAATGTTTCAACTTGAGCTTTTAATACTCTGTTGTCAGTAGCAGAATCGGTGTATTTTTGGGTCACGTCTGTTAAACGCTTTAACAATGAAGAATTTTCACCTCTTAATTGAGAGACCTAATAAGACAAAATATTATGTCAGATTATGAAAGACAAATTAAGAAGGATACAAAGATCAGAGAAGAGAATGCACAGACCTGTGTTTCAAGCTCGGTTAAATGTGCTTGCTTTCGTCTTCTTGAGCGTCTAGCAGACTCCCTATTAGAGAGCATCCTGAAAGACAATGTCAGTCATCAAGCATTAAATCTCTATTTGAATAAACAACTTAAATTAAGCGCTTATCATATAAGTTTTTTTTATAAATTATTATGGACAGCTTAAAGACATGTCATAAGCTTTTTCCATAATCTCTCTTAATCTCACAAAAATATTTTTCCCGGCAGACAAACTCAAATAAGTCAATCCATATCGGCTTTAATTGATACAATCAACTACTTAGGTCATAAGGTTTTCTATGGAAAACACATTCAAGTCCTAGAATATATTGTTACCTCCTAACTCTTTTCGCATCAGAAGGATTCATGTTTCCGTTCATATTAATCTCTCCCTCGGCTTCTTCATCATCTGATGAACCACTTGTCATTGACTTGATTGTAACAGCAGGTTTCCTTTGCATGGAAGGAACTCCAGCAGCTACTTTCACATCTTTATTTTTTAATTTAGATGTATCATTTCCAGAAAGGCCAGATTCTACATATAAATTGAATACAAAATAAAACCTCTAAAGCATGCAAATTAAGAAATTTAAGGCCTAAATTTAAGACTCTAAGCATGTATTATCATTAAATTTTCCTTACAAATGTGATCTATTTAATTCCTTCAATATGAAAACATAAAGACATATACAAATGTGTATACCAAATTAATCAAACCTTTTAAAGCAGGCAGAGGTGGATGAGATGCCTGTGATCCATTGTCAGGACCCTTAGAATTGACCAAAGATCCCTATTGACATGAGTAGTAAAAGAAAACATTAGTGGATAGTGGCATTGATGCAAAATAAAGGGAAATGGTTAAAATTCACTTTAACAAAGGAAAAAGAATAATGTACTTCAATACTTCAAAGCATATGTAAAAAATGTTGGCATAAAAAATATATATGGGAAAGACTTTTCTATAAGAAGCATTGCTAGAAGGTTAATCAATTAAAGGAGATACAAGAACCATCAAATTTAAGGCCTCAATGACCAAAAACTAGCATGATATGAAACAAGTTCAAGTTAACCAATAGATGAAAGAAAGTCAAATCATCTAGCAATACCAGAAACAGACATTGAGAAAAACAAATCTATGCTGATATAATAAAAAGTTGGATGAAGCATATGACATATCAGAACCTTTCCATACAAATGGAATGCATGAATCATGACATTGAATGATGTATAATTCTACAAATACTATGCCTTGCAACTCAAGGATAAAAACAGGAAACTTGTCCTGTAAGTATAACCTAGATGATAAAAAATTGCTGTGTCATTTGATATGCTTGTGTTAGACAACAATTTTGAGTCAGAGTTATGTAATGCATCTTTAGTTGATTTTGTTTCCAAAATTGATTATAACTTGAAGCCAAAATTTAGAGCTATTGATCATAAAATTGATTATTAGATTCAAATTTGCTGTTTAATATGTGAATATTTTCAAACATAAATCAATTTATCTTAAATCAAGTCACTTTTAGCCAAATCAATTAATTCAAAACATATTTTTTGTCACAGCACAATCAAATACACATGCTGATTTTGTTGTAACTAAAAAGTGCAGCTTTTGCAAAATCACACGTAAAAAGAGTCACGTGCTATGAAGCACGGACACGCGTGTCAAACATGCGTCGGTGGCTGACACCACTTATGATTATACACAATTATGTTATTTTTTCAAATTATCATCGTTGTCGTATCCGATGTCCGTGTTTATGTCATTTGTTAATTTGTAGTGTATGCATATGTTACCTTTTGCTTTTAGGTTCAACCAAAAAAACCTTAACATGAACACAACAGACATGTTGGGCTTGTATTAGCAAATTTGGTTTGTGACAAAAGTTGAGAATCTTATCTTGTCTCATAACAAAATTGCCATACACATAAAATATATATAATAAATTAAACCAAAATCATGAAACAACAAAAAATTATTCATGTATGGTCCAAAATTTGAGACATATGTTTTTATACATACCCGAGACATAGCAACGGCGGCGCAGGCAAGATCAAGCTTGGTCTTCAGAATAGAATGATACTCCTCAGAATCAATATTATTATTATTATTTATGTTGAGTTTAACATCAACGTTTGAAGAAGAAGTTGAAGTTGAAGATGAACTACAAGGTTTTGCATTTGATGTATTTGTTTCTATAGCAGCTTCTTGTAAAAACTGTTGAAAAGCCCATTCTGATTCACTACGATTCATCTTTGATCCTCTTTCTTTGCACTCTTTTGATGTTAACCAATATTGCTCTGATATTTCAGCAACTGAAAATACTCTTTCCATTGTTTTTTTCTTTCTTCAATATGAATTTTTCTGATATGATATTCTTGTGTTACGTGCTATTAAGAACAAAGACACTACTAATATATTGGCAATGAATAATAGTATTAAAATAAAAAATTGAATCTAAAGAGAGATTTTATTTTATTTTATTACCACACAAATGGCAAATTGGTTTTAATTTTTTGCGAAATAAGTGGAAAATGTGACATGGAATGACATGGCAATCTGATCCGTTTTGGTTGGTTTTTCCTTTTTCCTTTAAAAATATGTGAATGTCATCCTTATCCATATAGGAGTATACCTTTTCAAACCAAAATTAAGTCGCTTTCATTCAACCAATTTGTTGTTGCTTTTTATTCTTGGAATCAAATCTATAATACCATGATTACATCAAAAAAAGAAAAATCTAAGGTTACTTCCAAATATTGTTTCATGATGAGTTTAATGAATATATCAATTTTACACTAAACATTTAATAGCAATCGATTAGTTTTTTAAGATAGATGAAATAACAAGTCATTAACAACTCATACATAAAAAGTGGAGGGATCGGGGTAGAGCTGTCAAAACGGGTGGCCCGGCCCATTTCGGGCTTCGGGCTTTGTCGGGCCGGGCTAAAAACCCGGATAAAAAACGGGCCACAAAAATAAGGCTCGAGCCCGGCCCGGTACGGGCTTTCGGGCCAACCCGTATTTGAAAAAAAAAGATTTTTTAAAGGAAAATTAGATAGTTTAAGGGTAATGAAAAAAGAAAAAATTTAAGTGCTCAATAAATTTGACAAATTCAGGAGACTTGTTATGCAAAAAATTACAGAAAGATCACAACATTAATTAATTAATTACAAATAGTTTGAAATTTGTTAGAGTTAATGTTCGGTTATTTAAGCTAGTTACAGAAATAATTCACGACCGTGGTTTTGTATTTTTAGCTTATTTATTTATTTATTTATTTTAATGACACGATAAATTATTTTTATTTTTAGCTTATTTCCATTTCCTTATGTATATAATTTGCGTTACTAGTGCATGTATATAATTTGCGTTAGTAGTGCATATTTATTCTCTGAAATGCCCGTTTGATGAAATTGGAAGGTGTGTTTGACGTGTGTGTTGTGCGGCTGCCGTGTTGTTAACTTGTTATATTTGTGTGGACTTTTGGATTGGTGGCCCAAGTGAAATTGTTATAAACATTCTTCATTATTTACTCATATTTTTTTAATTTACTTTTATTTATAATTTATTCGGGCTTGCGGGCGGCCCGTAATTTTTGCGGGCTTTATCGGGCCGGGCTAAAAAGGGCAGATGATAATTCGGGCTAGATTTTTAAGGCCTAAGACCGGGAAAAAATCGGGCCATTCGGGCCGGCCCATTCGGGGTAGCCCATTTTGACAGCTCTAGATCGGGGTTCAAACCCGATCATGTCGTCCGACACTAGCAATTTTGCCATTTAAGCTAGCTAAGATTTCTGGACAAAATCAATTAATTTTTTGGCTCTGTTCGGTAAAATTAAGCTATAGGCTAGCTGATAGCTGAAAAGCTAGCTTATAGTTGATAAACTAGCTTTTAGCTGATAGCTGAAAAACTAGTATAATGAAATTAAAGTGTTTGGTAAATTTAGCTGTTGTAATTATAAAATGACATAAAAGTATTATGAGAGCGGGTAGTTATTTTTTTAAGTGGATAGTTTTTTGATTAAAAAAGTAAACAAATAAAAATAATAAGGGTAAAATTGGAATAAAAGGTAAAAAGCTATAAGCTATAAGCTCAAACGCTACTTGAAATAGCATATGGAAAAAAAAACTATAAGCTAGTAAAAAAAAGCTTGTTACCAAACACCTCCAATTTTTTAAAACAAGCTTATAAGCTAATACAATAAGCTATAAACCAGCTTATTTGTGTTTCTAAACACACCATTTATGTTACATCATTAAAATAAGGGTCATGCTAACATGTGCCCTAAGGGCACATGTTAAAGAACCTTAAAGTAGAATTATTCCATTGAAAAATGCAATGATTTGACTTTTATAAAGTTAAATGCACAAGTTTTGAGGAAAATATTTCTTTATTTAGTTGTTTATCATGTGCCCTTAAGGGCACATGTTAGCTTTTGCCTTAAAATAAAGTGTAATGAAACAATTTGACGAAACACACCATTGATGATTAATAATCATGTTGAGTTATTTTATATTAGTTGGTGCGTATTTTTTAATTTTTCTTTATTATATATATATTAATTGGAGCAAGACTTAGATAGACACAAACCCAAATAAAATATATTTGGACACATACACAAATTAAAAAATTTAAAACAAAGATAATATAGTCACATCAATTAACATCATTTTATTTCTTTTCTTTTTAATTTCTTTTTAATTTGTGTCGGTGTGTCTAATATCTTTTATTTGTGTTCGTACCCATAGAAATTTTTTTTTCTATTAACTAATATCCATATTGCTACACTGTAAAAAAATCTATATCTCTACCAAGGTATATAAATTATTGATATATTAATATTTAATATCCATATACATATATATGATAGACTCGTGCATTGGATTTATTTTTTATTCCACTCGTGCATGGATTGAATCAATTCAAAGGAAGAAGAAAAAGCCAGTCTAATCCCCTTTAATTTTAGTATTCAATCATATCCATTTGATTTGATATATTTTTTAAAAAATCCGGGTTGATCCAATCAAATTCAATTTATTTTTTTGAAGTCAAATATATCGTCAATTCTATTTTTTGTGGTAGATCATATATATTGTCAATGCTTTCCATTAAAAATATTGTCAATGATACCATTTTTTTTATCATTATGATAACTTTTTTTTTTTTATGAGAACAATGATATATTTTGTTCTATTTTTTTTAGGCGGACATTTTTATGACCATATAAAAAGGATTATATAAAACATAATGGACAAAATATTCATTTTTTACTAAACATATAGCTTATAAATTTTTTGAGCCTGTTTGAAATAACTTATTTTTGAGTCTGTTTGTAAGAGCCTGTTTGAAATAACTTATTTTTGAGTTTATGCAAATAAATAAATTTTTATGTATTTTTATAAGTTTGTTAAATTAATTTATGAAAAAATAGCTTATAAAAATGCGTACAGTTTTCGTTAGTATAAGAACTTATAAATTAACATAAAAATTTACCTATTATTTATATAAGTTGTTTTGCATAAACTCAAAAATAAGTTGTTTCAAACCGACCCTAAGTCGTATTCGCAGAAAAATAAGGAATTGAAGTATTGAACAACTCTTATTGCACTGTATTTGATTCTAAATCTATGTTTAGGACTAGATATTTGGGAGTTAATTGATCGGACAAAATTTAAAGTTTTTGTTAATCATTAAACCATATGCGGATTTTTTCTTAAATATAAATTATCAAAAATACTAGAATAATTTTTTATCCACAAAATATTTTATAAGATAACAAATTGTTCAATTCTTAAATATTTTATAAGATAATAAAAGTGAACTTAATACATGATGCATGTTTTTTTTTGACAAAGCATGGTATATCTCCCTTGCTGTTATTGTCTTACCTGTACATCATAAAACTTTTTTTTGATTAAATACATCATAAATCTAATCTCTCAAAAAATATTAAATTAATTAATTCTATTGAATATATTCAACTATATCTCAACTATATCTTATTACTTTATATCTATACGTCAACATCGCTAAGAATTAAGAAATGTTTTTGTGCACTACTACTACTAGAAATAGGAGAGGGAAGATGTAATGATCCAATATACGCCTAATAGAATGGCTAGATCCAGAGTGGGTAAGTGGAATAGGTTTCGGAGATCAATTTCTACTCTTAAGTTTGTAAAAGTTTACAATACATCATAATAAAATTTTCACATTATATTTTATCGTCTTTCAACTTTTTTTTTTCTTCTCTTTTTTTAGATTTTCTTTATTATCCTACTAATTTTTTCGCACGCCCTACGAAATTATAAAAATACTCTTTTCCGCTACTTAGGTAGCATATCCACCCCAAAAACACCCTATTAAGTTTGTTTTTTATTTAATTTAAACCAATTAAATTTAATCGAGTCAAATAGTAAATTTGGTCAAAACTAACCTAACTCAATACGTAAACACCCCTAGCATGCTAGGCCAGTTACACGGGCTTTATTTTGTATCTACTTAAGGAGCCCAACTTTGGATTCAAAGATGAAGATTTCTCTTCCAGTCCCCCACGTTTCTTATATACCCCCTTAACTGATATTTTGCCCTTGCACGGTGTTTCAGTTTTTACGAACCGAAGTTTAGAAACGTGGAAAATATATGAATCTAAAAGAAACCGATTTCAGTTCGTAAAAATCAAATTTTTTTGTTCATATTTTACACCGTTTTCAGGGCCAAAATGAGATTTATGAGGGTATAAAAGAAACTTGGGGGGCTGAAAGAGAAATCTACTTCAAAGTTCTATGAAGTTGATTTGCGGCCCAATCTAAACGTTAGATTCAAACAAAAAATTCAAATCTGATGGTACAAAAATATTGAAGCAGAAGAATATGCATGCAGTGCGCATCTTTCCTCGTCGTGAAAATATTCCTTCATTCATATTCATAAAAGTGAAAAGGACATCAATCATTGCTCAAGGCAAAAAATTGATTGGTTCCCAAATCATAGGTGCAAGCAAGTAACAACCTTACCTCTTTCTCCTTGTCTTGATACGGAAACGAATCTTAGAAAATCAGGTAAAGTGATTATCAAGGAAATTGCTTGCGAGTTTCACGATGGAACAATACAAATTTCAATTATATCATCGATATGAAGTATGGTTACTCCTAAAATGGTAAAGTACCCGTATGGTGAAATTTTATGATCCAAAAAATTTGTAATAAAATGATAAAATATTTAAAATGACATTTTAAAAGATACTATTTAAATCAATTTTTCATTTGAAAATTTTACAAAAAACTTTTAACACAAAAATGATACACTATTAAATCATTTAAAAATAAATAACTAAAACAAATGCACCAGGTACAGAAGGAAGCACGCTCACACAACGCTGATTTCTTCTCACTTTCGGGCTATGTTTTCTTTCATTTTGTTCATATTCTCAAGTAGGGGCCATGCAACGAATGTGTGTATAACAATTTTAACGTGACATTACAAAATCTATATGTCATATTTATTTGTGATAAGTAAAATATATGTGTTCTTTGTGTATTTCAATTTCAAGTAATTATTAGTGAAAAATATACAACTTTAATTGTATGTTTGGTTGCCAAATAAAAGATATAATTCCGTTTGATGGTTAGGATAGTGAGGAAAATATGATAATTATATCTTATTCTATTTTAATTTTTTGTTTGATGCATCAATGAGATATGATAAATTATTCCTTTTTTTAATTTTATCCTATCATTCATTTGTAATTTATATCCTGAGTTTTTGCTGGGTTAGAATTATCCTGTCAGCGGAAGGATAACTGAATCCTTATTTTATTTTATTTTCACTCTCTCCCTCTCTCTCTCTCTCTTCCTCCGCCACTCTCTCTTATCTCTCTCACCCCCCTCTTTCGTATTCATATTTCAATCTTTATGTTTGTAGAACGTTGATTAAGAATATCAAGTATGCACGAAATGTTATCTCATTTATTATCTAACTCTTTATCTTATCATATTTCTAGGAACGGACCCAGAAACTTTAAGCGGTGGGGGCAATATGTATATTTTACAATGGTATATAAGTAAAAGTTAGTCAATTTTATTTAATATATTTAGTTCAAATTTTGGATCAAATACATTAATTTTTTTAACTAATTTTGTTTATAGCTAATACCATAAAATGTAAAGTCTATAACCATGGAGTTCTTCATAGATAGCATTTCTATCTCATTAGTCAAATTTTTTTTTGACTTGAACGTGCATCAAACGTTGCTTTACCACAATTTCAAACACACGGTCAAATCTCGAATATGATTATCTTCTAGGAAGAAAAAAAATACTGAATCATGGGGTTTTTTATTTATTTTTTTACAGGATGTATTTTAAAATAAAAAACCAATAAATTAGTCAAAAAAATTAAATAATTCAATGATGCTTGACCAAAAAAAATAATTTAAAATCTTAATTTCTATAAGCATACATGCATGTATATGTACTGTGAAAAAACAAACAAAAAAATACAATGTATTGTAAAAAAAAATTTACACTATTAAATAATTCAACAATGTATACCAAAAATAAAAATAAAAATTCAAAGATGGTTGACCAAAATAAAATGAAAATAATCAATGAGGCTGAAAACACACTTATGAGTATATTAAATAAGACACACTATTCTCTTCTATATATACCCATATGACAGAGATTCTAAACCCAATCAAATCAATTCTTCCACTCTTGTCTTCTTCATTATCATCATCATCAGGTTAATTCCTCTCTAAATCCCCATTTTCTCTCTTTTCTCTAATTTTTTTTATTAATGCTTCTTCCATTTCAATAATTCCCTCTAATTTTGCTATTACATGGTGCTTTTTTATCTTATATTTTGTTGGAATAAAATAAATTAGAACTTATTTTTATAGCTTCCTTTATTTTTTATTGCATTTTTATTGGGATATGTTGTAGAATCGTATTTGGTTTTTTCTTCTAATTCGTGTCGGTTCACATTCTTGTTCTCTGTCCTGTTCTTCCTTAAAAACTGCATTTTAAATGTTTGTTCTTTTGTCTCTGATGGTGTTTTTTTTTTTGCTTAATTGTTATCAATTTTGTGTTTCTCTGACTGATTGATTGATTGATGTGGTTTTCAGAATGGGAAGTTCTGGAACAAATGGCTACGGTGCATACACTTACCAGAACCTTGAAAGAGAGCCTTATTGGCCATCAGAAAAGCTAAGAATTTCAATAACTGGTGCTGGTGGTTTTATTGCTTCACACATTGCTCGCCGTCTTAAGACCGAAGGGCATTACATTATTGCTTCTGATTGGAAGAAGAATGAACATATGACTGAAGACATGTTCTGTCATGAGTTTCATCTTGTTGATCTTAGGGTCATGGATAATTGTCTCAAAGTTACTGAGAATGTGGATCATGTTTTCAATCTTGCTGCTGATATGGGTGGTATGGGTTTTATCCAATCCAACCACTCTGTCATTATGTACAATAACACTATGATTAGCTTCAACATGATTGAGGCTGCCAGGATTAATGGTGTGAAGAGGTTAGCTATCGTAGATTTAGGGCTTGTTTAGATTGACTTATTTCAGTTTATTTATTGACATAAACATTTGTATAACGGGTTTTGAGAGTTTATCCAAACAGGGTCTTAGTCATATGAGATATTGATGTCAATGATTAAACATATATGTCATATTGTCGGTTTCAATTAATTGTTACTTATCGTTGTCACAAACATTGTTTTACTTTTTGTAGGTTTTTTTATGCCTCTAGTGCTTGTATCTACCCTGAATTTAAACAGCTGGATACGAATGTGAGCTTGAAGGAGGCTGATGCATGGCCTGCTGAGGTTTGTTGCTGCTCTTTTTTTGTTGTTTGTATTAGTTATACTGGTCATTCATTTGCACACTAGGGTTAGGGTGAATGTATTAAATTTTATGACTTTTTTT
Source organism: Trifolium repens (assembly GCA_030408175.1). Taxonomy (NCBI): domain Eukaryota; kingdom Viridiplantae; phylum Streptophyta; class Magnoliopsida; order Fabales; family Fabaceae; genus Trifolium; species Trifolium repens. The sequence goes on along the minus strand of CP125849.1, from coordinate 56,862,773 downwards.
TAGCCACAAGATGCATATGGGCTGGAGAAGCTTGCAACAGAAGAGTTATGCAAGCATTATAACAAAGATTTTGGTATCGAGTGCCGTATTGGGCGTTTCCATAACATTTATGGCCCTTATGGTACATGGAAAGGTATGCTCATAACTGATTTGCAAATTATGAACTGTGTCTGTGTCTTATCTAAAATCTAAATCAATAAATTAACCGTCAATTTTTATTTTGTATCTTTTTGCATTTAAGAAGTTTGTCGCTTTGTTGTTTGTCGTACAGGTGGAAGGGAGAAGGCTCCCGCTGCTTTTTGTCGAAAGACACTTACTTCCACAGATAAATTTGAGATGTGGGGAGATGGATTGCAGACACGATCCTTCACCTTCATTGACGAGTGTGTTGAAGGCGTGCTGAGGTATATGATCATGCTGATCTTGTGGTTGTTTCAGCTAAATTAATGATTTTTGAAAATTAAATTGTGGATTTGTGTTTTAATGAATGACGAAAATGTAGCCCATGGAGAGTATTTCCCATTATTAATTTCGATTCACAATTACAACTTTAAATCTATATTTATTCTGAAATTCATAATTCTTTAGATGTTTAAGTTGATATGGGAATTATCAAATTCTTAATTACTTAAGTAGGTTTCTTTGTGAATTCCCATTATTTAAGATCTCAGCTTTAAGAAATAAATGTTATTAGCTCAATCAACATAGAATGGAATCAGCGTCCCGCAAATCTTAAGATCTGCCTTGTGTGTGTGTATAAATGGTTTTTATAAAGTCAAGCATGTATTAGCTTCCTATATGCCTGTTTTTCGGTTAGTTCCTGTTCCTCGGTAAAACTTAGCATTGTGTTCCTCTTCCACTTTTCATTTTAGATTGACTAAATCAGACTTCCGAGAGCCGGTGAATATTGGAAGTGACGAAATGGTTAGCATGAATGAGATGGCTGAGATTGTGCTCAGCTTTGAGAACAAAAGCATACCTATACAGCACATTCCTGGTCCAGAGGGTGTTCGTGGCCGCAATTCAGACAATACACTTATCAAAGAGAAACTTGGCTGGGCTCCAACAATGAAATTGAAGGTATTAATGTTATTAATTAGGTGAAAATTACCTTGTTTCCGCTTTATACAATTTATTTCTGGTTCCGACTTCTGATGATTCAGTTCAATTTTGTAGTAGGCCTTATATTTTTTGCAATGTGTGTTTTGTTTCTTTCATCTCTTGCTACTTGGTCTTGTCTAAATCTATGAAGCACACACACTTTTCCTTCTTAAAGAGTCAGTCAGACACGTTTCCAACACCGATTCGTGTGACATTTCTTACCAGATGTCCTATTAAAAAGTTATTATTTTTACATTGGACACAACATAGCTCACACTCAAATTAGGTCTGCAGTAGATGGAGTTCACGGCACTTAAATTTATATACCTCACTGTGTATTAAGTGAGAATGCAAGGGGGTTAGTTAATCTTGACCATACAACCAGATGATCTGTCAAAATCAATTACTCTCGTGCTATTAACTAATATGCCTATCATATATAGACCAATGTTGTCAATTGCGGAAAATAGTGGTTTATTCGAATTCCACTACACTGCTATAGCAACACTAAATTATCCTATAGTCGCTATTTGACAACACTGATATCTCACAAACATATATGTACTTGTGAGTGTGTGCACGAGCAAGCGCACACATGCACATATGCTCACTTGTGCGCCCACACATACAAATACTTTTGCATGTGTATTGTATTATATGTGATGTCCTTTATTTAGAGATTGTCCATGTTGTTGTTATCGTATTTTGTGTTATATCCGTTGATTGTGTTTCATTGGTTTATATAAATGGGATGGTGTTTTTTTCTCATAGCATCTAAATTTTGATATTATAGGATGGGCTGAGAATTACATACTTTTGGATTAAAGAGCAGCTTGAGAAAGAGAAGGCTGGAGGTGTTGATGTAACATCCTATGGATCATCCAAAGTGGTGCAGACTCAAGCACCTGTTCAACTTGGTTCACTTCGGGCAGCAGATGGCAATGAATGATGTTTTACCAAGCATAGCTGTTAGTCTTCACATAAATGTTTCAAGTGAATGTTTAGGTTTTATATTGCTATTTTGCAGTGATATTTAGCTATATTTAATAAGTTATATTAAGGTTCATTTTGGAAGTTATAATGCACGTAATGTGCTTTATGTAGCCTGTTGTGGCAGTATTTGGTTTGTGTTTTTTCAAGTCTGAATAATTGAAACTTTTTTTTTAAGACTGAATGAATGAAACTTAGCACAAAGTTATTTTCTTCCATTTATTTATTTTCTTCCATTTATGGATCAAGTATTGGGATCATCGACAGACAAACGAATATGAACAGAAAAAGGGCCATTTTATGATTGGTGCCGAAAAGTTCATAACTAAAGGTCAATGGATATTTGTTTTTTGCTTTGTCGTTGTCTTTTCTTTTCAACAAAACTCCTAAGTTGTGAATGGTATGAAGTAAGAACACAAGTGGTCCTATGGATATTTGGATGTTGTAGTTGTAGTCTTGTTGGATGTGGTTGATTTGTGAGGGTGAACGCTGGCCCTGTCATGTAATTTGCACCTTGCAGGCACCACAAGGCTAAAAGCCTAAAGCATAAAGTAGGGAGGAAATTGCACCATCGAGACACAAGACTTAAAAGAAATGATAAATGTGGGGTTGGTAAAAGTTGCCCCCTAAAGTAAAGGGTGCTTATCGCAAGTCATTATTTGATTGTCTTTTCCTTAGGAATTGCTGGCTTTTGAAGCAAAAGTTAAGTGAGCTCAAAATTTGGTAAATCTTTTGGTAAAACATTTCTTTTTATAATTAGCAATTGAATAGTACTAGAGTTTATAACACTCACATATGTGCGCATCAACTACTCACGAAAATAGAGAAGAATTTAAGACTTCACCTAATTCCTCAGGCGAGGTCTAACTACTACAAATTTGACATTTGGTAGCACATATTTAATAGCGCTTTTAAGTAAAGTGCTATTAAAAAGTAGACACCGGCACCTATAATGGCGCTTTTTGGCCGGCCGCTATTATAGGTTACACACTTTAATAGCGCTTGTGGTATGATAGCGATTTTACCCCAAACGTTGTGACTTGTTATATACTTGTCTATGATAATGCTTTACGGGAAACATTAGTTGCTGCACAAGGTGGCATTATTCATTTTCTTTCTTTTATTATTCTTCATCAACATCTTCAACACAAACTTTTTTTTTTGAAGCAATCAAAACTCATTTACATTCTTCCTCATCTTCTATTATTTCTTCTGATTTCACTTACACCATTTTCTTCTCCTTTCTATTTTCACCAGCGACAGACAACAAACCCAAAAATTCAACAATTAAAATCCTTCAACAACAAATTCAAAATCTAGTAACATATCTTGGAGTCAGGGAAATTGAGATTTGGTTTTGCAGTGTTAATTTGTGTTCAATGATATGTGATTGTGTAATTTTTGTGTACTTTGGAAATTGAGATTTGGGTGGGTTGTTTTCTGATTTTGTTGAAAGGTGTATTAATATGTTTGTTGAGAAATGCAACCTCAATAGATCTTGAGTGACACGTCTCAAGTGCGGTTGTTTTATATTGTCCTTAAATTGAAACCATGTAATTGGTGATGCAACTGGTTTGAAACAATTCATGAATGCTATTCACAATACTCTTAAAATCACTCCAAAATTTAGTAATGGAGAGAAGAATCACTACAAGAGAGTAAATAGAGAGGATCCTAATTCATATTATGTAGTCATTCAGTAGCAAATGACAGTAGGAATGTTTGACATTACTCAACACTGACTGGCATTATTCAAGTCCAGAAAAACAAGTAGCAATTCATATTATAGTATCATAAACATACTATTTAAGGTACTATTATGTATAAGTAAAAATCATTGTACAATATACACCACTGGGTGGGATGCAAATCCCAAATGCCCTGCAATGATACGAAGTTACAAATATGTGAAATACAATCCATTAATTCATCAGCCTCAAGCAAATTCCTGATATACTGGATTCAACTCAAGTTGCTCTGCCATTTTCTCTAAGATATCCTTCAAAAGTTTTGCCAGGTCTTCTTTATCTAATTCCACACCATCTTTTTCTTTGGCTACATCAGCAAAAACAGAATCATAAAAAAGAACAGCTGCATCGCTATCTTCAGATAATGGTAAACCCAACTCCTTAGTGTTTCTCTCAAGGAAGCTCCTTATTATTTCTGTGCTTCCTAAACCATCCTTTGGATTGGGTTTCTCCTGTGTTGCCTTCTCTACAAAGCTGTTTAACTCCTTTTCATTGGCCAATAGCTGCGGCATTGTCATAAGTTGATAAATAATATTTAGTTGGCTGGACCGAAGAGCTCAAGACGTCACATAAATCATGATTGATAAATGAAATTACTTTATTAACTTATAAAACTTTCTAAAGTCTCAAACAATTGTTGGGAATTGGGAATAGGTACAAAAAAGATGCCCAGCATTTATTATTTGCAAAAAGTAGATGCTTTGGTATAGATATAAAAAATGATACACAATTGAAACCTAATATTTTTTAAATAATCTACAAAAATACCTGTCTTATCTTGGATCCATTTACGATTTGGACATTCTGGATGAAAACAAAATTCTTTTTGGAAAGTTCCACCTCAAGATCTTGTAATACAGACTGCAGAAGCTGTGCAAATTGTGCCTGGCCCAGTTCTTCTTCTCCATCCACTCCATGTTTACTCAACAAGTCATTCAGCTGAGGATATTCTGGTTATTTATATTAAAAAAGTCAGTTTTATCAGACCAAGGTAATTGACATGCATAGCAATGATAAGAAAACAAACCCTCCTATCATAATACATCACTAATAATGACCAGTTTAAGACACTGAAAATATAGATCAAAATTTCCTTTGTAAAGATATAAATTTGTGCATATCCAGACTGTTAACCAAACCAACTGCAACATTGACAATGACAAAAAAGACTTTAACACATAGATTGGACAATCAGCACAAGCACATAAAGTTACACCCATATTTTCCAATAACATAACACTTATGAGTTATGAGGATAAAAAAGTCTCATCAATTGAGTGCAAAACAGGAAGAAGCCAGTTCTCTATTTCTCAATTATAGAAATCTAAAGACAATTCAAAGGAACAGCCAATTTTTTGGTGTCCTAGTTACAATATGGAAGTTGCCTTATCCATGATGTGATGGGAATGAAACGAGAGATCAAAACAACCACTACTGGTAGTCATCGTATGATCTAATATAATTTTACTTTGCTTTCAAAATTTATTCTTTTAGTTTCCTAAAGGAAGCAGTAAGGATAGAACAGAAACCTGTTGTTCATGACAAGAAAAAGTCCCATGAACAAAACAAATCATATCTCTGATTAAATATACGTCTATGATACATCTATCAGATTAAGTTTACACTCTGAAGAAGAGAACAAGGCCTAAAGTACATATTAACCAAGATGACATAGGCAAGATGAAATAGGAATCAGTGAACTGTGGTGCTTTGCGTCTTAGTCTTGAGGGTCATAGAAACGAAATATAAAAAATAATGCAATGAATAGGCAAGACTGCATGGCATCACGCAGAACAATCACAAGGTATCTATCTATCTATCGTAAATTCAGTTGGAAAAAAGAACAACCAGAATGACGAGAAAAATACAAAAAACCATCAAACTGAAAAATAAAGTGAACCTGAGAAAGGAGGAACTCCCATGTCGACTCCCATCTGAACAAGAGCATTTCGAATTTGACTCTTGCTGATTTTCCCCTTATCTTCAACATCCAAGTCAGTGAATAGATTTTCAGCTAACATGGCAAAATCATCCTCGTCCTCAAATAACAAACGAAGAGTACTTCCATCCAAGATTGATAGAACAAGAGGATTAGCTGTAGATAAAAAAATAAAATCCAATGCAAGCAATATTATACTTCTTTTCTTTCCGAAACATGAAGAAATAGTTAGTGAATAAATCATCAATTTAGTCTCTAAACTATCACTCACTCTAACTTAAACTCTAAACTATATAGTAAATATAAGTAGTCCACGAAATATCTGAAATCCATCAATTTAGTTCCTAAAGTTTATGAAATTATGCCAACTTAGTCTCTAACATCTTAATAGCAGCGGCTAAATTGACGAAATTTATATACTTTAAAGACTACTTATATTTATATAGTTTAGAGACTAAATTGTTGGTTTATTTAATAATTATTTGCTTGTAAATGCATAATATATAATGAGTAAACCACCAAATTAGTCTCTGACTCTGTAAGACACTTTCAAATAGGTCATCGACTTTATGAATATTTCAAAAAGGTCTCTGACTATATTAAACTGTCAAATTGGCCTCTATATTTAACCACTCATTAACAATTAAGTGTCTATATTTTACAACTTACTATCAATATGGTCTTTAAGTTTATCCACTTATTCTCAATTTAGTCCTTAACATATTCTTTGAAGAACTACTAATATGAATATGAATAAAATTTAACAGAGTCAATGACCTTTTTAAAATATTCATAGAGTCAGTGACTTATTTAAGAATGTCTTACAAAGTCAGATACCGATTTGGTGGTTTACTCAATATAAAATATACGTACAGAATATTTATTTATTCAAAAGTTCAACTAAGTGACGATGTTCCATATGCAAAAGAAGAGAATACTAATCAACTAACGGGAGCAGAAATTTGTATTCCTACCAAAGTCAAATCCAACTCCACCAACTCAAATTCAGTCCAAATTCGACCAGCGCGTTTATGGATCAGTATTAGACAATTAGCGAGTAATATTAGAAAAAATCAGTGAGATTGAACTAAACTAAACTAAACTAAATAATTAAATCAATTAAAATTATGGATCGATATTAGAGAGCGTACAAGTTGATTTACCTAGAAATATTATAAATAAATAAAATATAATAATAATGCATCAGAAGGAATGAGAAGGAAACCTTTGAGTTCATCAGCGATGGCGGCGATGTAATGTTTGAGGATTTCAGAAGCTTTCAGAGGCTCGTACTCGGTCTCAGTGGATAAGAAAGGTTCACCATCGTTGGAGTTACTATTGAGGCGATTGAGAGCAGCGGTTTTGAGAGGATCGGGAAATGGAAGATCGAAGAAAGAAGGAGAAGCTAGTGAATGTGCAATGTGAAGGATTTGAGCTCCGGTAACAGGAGGATCGAAGACGGTGAGTGATAGATCGAGGTCTCTGAGGTGAGTTCCGTCAAGTATCTGCAATTGAAATGATCCGTCTGAGTCTGACATTTTGGTTACGGTTACGACTTTTGGTTGATGAAATTGGAATGAGAGGAGGGAAGGAAGAAAGACTTGAAAGAGAGAGTATTAATCAATTCAATTTAATGATCTCCCCCCTTGCTACGTTTTCTGTCTTTTTCTAAACTTTAATCTAACTACGCCTAATAAACACGTATACATTTTAATAACGCGTTTTCTATTCAACAATGGAGCATTACTTCTTTCTTTTTTCTTAGTCTTAACATATGCTTTCTAGATAAATAAATGAGCAAGTAATTCGAAATTAGTTCAGAGTTTGGACCAATACATTCATTTTTGTTGACCAAAATATAAGTAAAAGTGAGTTATAAAAATTTAATGTATTTGGTTCACAATTTGGACCAATACATTTAGTTTTATTGATCAACTTTTGTTTATATATTAGGTCCGAGGGAGTAGTATATTAGGTCCCATAAGTCCTAGCTCAACTGGCAAAATATGCCGAAATTGTTAGGCCGGACGTCGTGACCCGGGTTCGAACCCGGGATCTCACACACTTCAACTAAGAAAAAAAAAATGAGATCAAAGTGTTATTGAAAACTAAAACTCTAAAAGTGGCAATCCTCTAGTTTTTTTAAAAAAAAATTTAAATGTAAAAAAATAAAATGGAGTATGTGTTTCATACTCCTTGGCGTAATAATGATTAATGAGGAATGAAGGTAGTGTGCCGTGTTATGCGCCTGTTGCCTCAACCAATTTTTTTCTTTCTTTCACGGAATCTTTACGACTCTTAATCTCAAATTTGCTTTCCTTTTAATTTTAAGAAGCAAAATGCTTAAATAAAACAAAACTAAGAACAAGAACAAAGAAATAAAAACATTAAGCTTGCTTCAATATTTACCCTCACATCTAATGACTAGTGTGAGTATGAGTCCAATTCTCATATTGTCTTATTTAATCAGACTTTTCCAAAATCTAGCTAAAATATCAGAAATACAACATTAAGCATCATCCTAATATAAAAATACATTAGATAATTCCACCGTGATTAGTGGTTACAAGTTACAACATTTATTCAAACACAAGATTTTAGTTAAGTTAAACATTTGTGATCGATTGATATTATACCATTTGAAGCTCACCTAATGACCTAGACTTGTAATTGGACGAGAAATCTTGTGTATCATAAATCTGATTGCGCTTAATGTTCACAAATTTAGTTGTCTCACTATGCAAGGCAAAAGCATCCTCTCCATGAATTGCCCTATCACCCATTTGCAATGCATCACTATCAAGCCTAAGTGGTACCATGACTCTCACAAGCAAGCAAATCAAACTAGTCACAACAACATTGTAGCAAATCACAAAAACTATGGCCTCAACTTGGATCAACATTTGTTTCAAACCCGCTCGAGTTGCACCACTATTTTGTAGGCCATAGGCGAGGCCGATGTATTTTTCCCAATCAGGCACCATGTAGAAGAGACGACATAATTTTGGCACGGCAAAGAAGCCGGTGAGAATGCCGCCAAGAGCACCGGCTATTGCGTGGGTGTGGAACACCGCCATGGGATCGTCAATTTTCATTAAGAAATTAACCTTGTTGTGGAGTACCATCATTGTGTACCATGGAATACTTCCTGAGATCAAACCCATTAAGATTGCTGCCCACCCCTGCACAACTCCTATTTAGTTCATGACAAATGTTAATTGCAACTCGAATTTATTTGATTAAATTTGAAATGAATGTGTACTATTTGAATATTTTTATTTTATAAAAAATTTGCTTTAAAATCTAATTCGTTCAATTTTAATTGAATAGTTGAGATGTGTGTGTTCAACTGCACCTAATTCAAATCCTAGATTGTGTGCAAGGTTTGTACCTGCGGCGGGTGTGATACAAACGAGACCGGTGATCATGCCTTGTACGGCACCAAACACGGTGGGCTTGCCGAAGTAGAAGGTATCAAGTGTGATCCATACGATGATGCTAGCAGCAGTACACACGTGTGTGTTTAGGACAGCAAGAGATGCAATGGTACTAGCAACAAATGGACCTCCACCGTTGAATCCACTCCAACCCATCCAAAGCAGGCCTGCGCCTGCAAGCACCATTATCATGTTGTTTGCTGCTGCCGGAAATGTTTCCCTGTCCTTCTCTGCTCGAGGACCAACCTATTCAATCAACCAATCACATAATCACACTTTACTATTTATTTTTGTTTAAATACATCCAATATTTTTTTGTATATATTTATTTTCCCACAATAAATAGTAGTCTATAAGCAATTGATTATGCTTAATAAGCATAATCATATCCTTTATTTATAAATAAAATCATGCACACATATAACATATTTTTAGGGAGATATATATTAGTAATAATAAGTTGTTAAAAATAAGGTAGAACAAATATAAGTTGACCCTCTAATCTTGGGCTCTGTTTGATAAAAATAGCGGTTGGCTGATAAGCTAGCTGATGGCTGATGGCTTATGACTTATAGCTGATAGCTGATGACTGATGACTTATAGCTGATAAGCTAATTGAAGTGTTTGGTAAAATTAGCGGTTCAAGTAGCTGATAATGTAAAATGACATAAAAGAGTATTGTTAATTTATAATAAATGTAACATACTTTGATTTAAAAAAAAAATATAATAGAATTTAAAAATTTAATTTACTAATATAATATTTTTTAATATTATTAAACTAATCTTTAAGTCCTTGGAAGTTTATTTTCTAACGTCATGGAAGTTGTATATACACATTAATTAATACATATAAAAATAAAGTACGTTGCACTGTGTATATCTAGGTATATTTTTAGAGTGTATATATAAGTATATGAAACCACAGAAGTTGTATATACACATTAATACATATAAAAATACATATATGAAAATGAAACCACGGAAATTGTATATATACACATTAATACATATAAGAAACATTGGCTTTTTTTATTAGCAAGAAATGGTTTAGTGTTTAAGTACATAATTATTTTATTTTAAATTAAAATAAATTAGAAAGGATAAAAATGGATTTTAGCTAAAATAATAGGGGTAAAATTGGAAGAAAAAATGATAAGCTATAAGCTCATAAGCTACTTGAAATAGCGTTTGAAAAATAAGCTATAAGTCAGTAAAATAAGCTATAAGCTCGTGACAGAAAACTGTTACCAAATAGATCTTTTAGCTTATAAGCTATAAGACATAAGCTATAAGCTAATTTTTTGGCCTTACCAAACAGAGCCTTGATCCAAGGATCATTGCTCACGGTGTGAATGTGGGAAAATAAAGGTTATGAGTAGTGTTAATTAAAATGCAATGAATGTTTAGTATTACAATGAATATATCAGAATTACGGCGATCCACCATAATTGCACAAAAGCTACACTTTGTAGCTTTTGAAAAATTACGGTGGATCACCGTAATTTTGGCACATCTACTGTGATAACAAACATAGTCAAAGATAAAATACACACCCAATAAGCTGCAGTGAAACCAGCAACTCCAGCAGAGAGGTGAATAACATAACCACCAGCAAAATCAATAACACCACGTTTAGCCAACCATCCATCAGGACACCAAATACTAAAAGCAACAACAGTGTACGAGAATGTTACCCAAAGTGGCACAAATAACATCCATGCACGAATATTCATTCTCCCAAGTAAAGCACCAGCTATCAAAATCAAAGTAATACCAGCAAATACACCTTGATAAAATACCATTGTAGCATTAGGAAAATTTCCCAAAAATGCTTTTCCTAATAAAAACTTTTCATCCAATGCTACTCCTGGTTTCCCTAAGAAAAATACCATTTTGTCCCCAAATGACATGTGATAAGCCCATGAAACCCAACATAGGAGAACTGCTGCAAAAGCGTAAAAAGCCATGAAAGCAGAGTTTATGGCCCATGTTTTCTTAACCAGGCTTCCGTATAGGATTACAAGCCCGGGAATGCTTTGAAGCCCAACCATTGTTGCTGCTGTTAATTGCCATGCGTTGTCTCCTTTGTTCATCCACTCTGGGCTTGCCTCATCAGACAATAAGTTCGAAGGTAGCTCCATCCTCAAATATGTTATCTTGAAATTATTATTTGTTAGTAATAAATTGTTCACTTTGCGGATTTCATTCACTTAATGATGGAATTAGAAGATTAATTAATCAAGTTTAAGAGATCATGCATGCATGTGTGTGTTATATATATCATATATGTGGTTGATTGCTATGTTTTACTTGGCAGAGGACATGCAATTTGTCGTTTCTATTTTCTTGTATGAGATCATGAGGCCGGCTACGTCGGCACTTGGATGCATAACAAGAGATACTTGAAAATTCTTTTGTATGTACCGGTACATTTGTTTAAATTCTTCCATGTTAAACGCTATTTGTGAACCTATTAAAATTATATGCCTTAACAATATATCAGTATATGTCCAAATAAAACGTGTACCAGAGTGTTCACCAAAAATAATTAATTTTAGAATTTAAACCATCAAACTTCATGTTTGAAGTACTCTTATAAAAAATAAAAAAATCCTCGGAGAACATTTTATAGTGTGAGGGAGTTTGATCTCTATAAACTAATTTCTTTCGGTGTGTTTATTTAAGTATGTGTTGGTGACTCCGTCAATAACAAAATAAATAAATAAACGTGTAATTGTTCGCACTAGCTAGTTGGAGTGATGTATAGTGTCGAGGAGGGGCAATGTTTAAATTCATCAAACATTTTGTTGATTATAGGGATGTCAATTTGCATATTTAAGTGGTCTAGATGAGAGTATTTATTTGATGGGTCATGCTAGCTAATGCTCTTGGGGCACTAGTTAGCATTTTCCTTATTTTATTTGTTTTGACAATGAGATGAGAGTATTTTAAATAGTAAGACCGTAAGAGGGAGTGGAGAAATACACTCTCTCCTCAATCTCCACCTCATTAACATTCCTAATTAATTATCATTTTGTAAGAAAAAAAAATATATTGACGAGTCTCCACAGGGTCCAAAGGGTTATTACATTCATTTTAGGGGAGGTTCTCATAATGCTTTTTAATTTAACTTTGTTATTTTTGTCTTTTTTAGGTTTGGTTTATGTTCTCCTCAACCTTTTTTTCTTCCGTTTATTTAATTTAATCTACTTTTAGTTTATAAAAAGATGCAGTTGTGTATTTTAAAAAGAGAGAAATAACAATAAAGCACAAATTAAAAATTCCATATAAAACAAATTGTTTTTAATCATCAAATGTTAAGAAATTATTTAAAAATATTTTATATTTTTTAAATTATTATAACAAATAGTTTTTTAACAAAAAATAATAACAAATATTCTATCATTTTTGGTTTTCAACAGATAGTCTATCTAAATGATCATGATTTAACACATGAATTTGGAACAGTCACATGGCCTTAAATTTTTTGGTCAAAAGGGCTGCTGACTTTTGAAAAATAATGCTTGCGTAGAAAAGAAAATTATTTTATTGGCCCATTTATATTATTTCACTGGCCCGTTTATATTAATGATTTATAATTCTGTCAATATTTGACACCACTATGTGGCTATTATTTTTAATATAAAGGATCTATTCGCTAGAGATTAGAGAATCAAAGTTGTTCACACCTTTCGAGAGGACAATATTTCTACAGATTTCTTAGCAAACCTTGGAGCACACAACCTGGAGGCCTTTTCCTCTATAGTTGTGCTGCCTGCTCAAATGAGTTTTATCCTCCTTGCTAGCAGATGCTAGTGGGACTTGATTTTCTAGGTAGTTTCTCTTTTTTTCCTTTCTTTTTCCCTACATATAAATAATGTTCAAATAAGATGTGAATATCTTAAATTTTGGGTCATTTCAACTGAGAATTTTTTTAGTACAAGCTATTAATTAAACCACTGATCATCTGTTTAAATTGGTTTAGTAACCATTTAGCATAATTTTCTTCATTTTATCGAAATAGGCCTATATATCTGCCAGTTGCCCTAGTTGTACTTTTATTACCACTTTAACACTCATTTTAATCATATATCTTAATTATAATTGGTTTAGTAACCATTTAGCATAATTTTCTTCATTTTAATTCCATATGGCCTACAAATACAAGTAAAGAAAAGAACTACATGTTTTTCAAACATACAACGTAATTAAGTACGTCCTTACATTTTTTTCTTACACTAATTTAATTTGGTCAAAGCAGCCACCAAGTCCAAAATCTGCATATATACTTAAGAAGGCATATAGGTATCCCTCTGTTACTCCCTGCCCTCATGACCCTCAATTTTTTTTGTCCTTAATAAATAAATATTTTTTGACAAGGTCCTTAATTAAATGTTCCGTTACTAGTTAATATATATATAATTACCTGGTTCGCTATACTAGTATATATCCTTAATTTTATACTTATTATTATAGCAATATATAGCATGAGGAACATTTTGAGGGAAGAGCAGATTAGTGAATTTTTGGAAGACTTCTCTCTTATTGACAAAAATGGAGATGGTAATTAATTCCTACATTATAATTAGCCTTTTCTTTCTTATTTTGTTTTATAAGCTTGATTTATTTTTTCTCTTAATTAATTTGATTATATATTTGAAAGGTTGCATAACCATAGAAGAATTAGGCACTGCCATCAGATCATTAGATGTAAATCCTACATTAGAAGAGTTGCAAATTATGATGAATGACGTGGATGCGAATGGAAACGGAACCATAGAATTCGGGGAATTCTTGGATTTCATGGCAAGAAAAATGAAGGTGTGTGGAAATGGAATTCATCACATAATCAAGTTATAGAATAGTGTATCATCGATCTTTAACAATAGGTTATACTTTTATACTAAAAACTATGTGTTCCATCATAATTAATTCTAAATGCAAGTTTATTTATTTGGTTCAAAAAGGAAGCCCAAGCAGAAAAGGAATTGAAGGAAGCTTTTTGGGTGTTTGACAAAGATAAAGATGGTTACATATCATCCAATGAGGTACTATGATTAATTCAATTAATTGTTGTAGAAATATTTACATAGTCAATCAATGATAGTACCGTTAGATCATATCATAAAAATAGATTGATTTTTATTTTACTACTTTTAAAATTATACATAAAAATATGGTTATAAATGTCTTGTTATAAGTTTTAATTTTGTTCAACTATTGATGTATATACATGTATATATGTGAATGTAGTTGAGGTCGGTATTGAGAGCTATAGGAGAGAAGGTGACAGAAGAAGAATTGGATCAAATGATTAAAATGGCTGATATGAATGGTGACGGTCTTATTGATTATCAGGAGTTCATTAGAATGATGTTGCATGTTTAAACACGAAAATGGAACTATCATTTTTTTACTAATTGACGATAAATAATATATAATTAGTTTAATTAAGTTGCACTTTTCAATTATATTTTTGGTTAGATAGTCCAGTGTGGCAAGAAATTTCTTTTCAATTGTATTTGTTATACTTACACTTGTACTTGAAATTTTAGCTAATTCAGTGTTATATATTTTCTTTTTCGTCTCGTCTTTGTCATAGTGTTAATATATTTTGTCATTCAAAAAAGTAGATTACATGTGATATACGGAAAGAGAAAATGCTATATCCAACGAAATAATTTTCACATGGATCACGATAAACTAATGTAAATGTAATAGACCTTTTCAACCGTTCCACAAAAAAAAAAGAACCTCACGCTCACAGTATGAATTTGCAATGGATTCGGGATAAAAAAATTCACTTGAAATAGCATGACTCCTACGTAAATTATATAAGTTCTCTTTGAATTTGTGAGTATGTTTCTTCGCCTGTAAACTATTTTTTTCAATTAAAATATAGTATATATTTTTGTTTCATTGGCTACTCTTGAATCTAAGTTATCTATTGGAAATGAGTTTTCTACTATAACTGCGTGATACAATTACAGCTGTAGGTTATTCTATCTAAATCAACGAATAAGTTTATTTTAAGTTTAAGTAGCAACATTCAACTCATAATGTAAACAAATCTCACATTTAGATTTAAAAGTTAGAAACCATCAATATTCCAATATTGATCGAAGCATCAATGCATCATCAGGAGAAGAATTAGACAAAATCGCCTCAATCTGAAGAGTGAAGATCCCAAATAGCCCCCCACATCGCAAAATCCCAAATCAACATAAAAGCATGATTCATACATAATTAAAGCATTTAAGCATATAGATAATTTTTTTTTTAAAAAAGAACTAATCCACCATTTTTCCAACTAATGCAAAGTAGTATGCAACAAGGAAAGTGAATTCAAAACTCGCATATGTTTGTTATATACATCTCCCATCCTCTTTCCAATTTCCATAATTAATCACAAGTATAATAAGGATATGCTTATTAAAATAAAATCACTTAGGGAAAAGAAAAAAAATGCGCGCACGCGCGCACACACATGGTTATATATAATTATGAATTGAATCTACACAATCAACAACAAAACCAACAAATGGAAAAATAAAATTATCAAACCTTTGTGGGTATCTTCTTCAACTCCATCCTAACTGAAATATCCATACTTGAGATGCATGCTTCCGTTCAACAGGTGAAGCTCCGACATGATCTGTTCTTGCCCATAAATATATTTATACTCCCTAGACTTAAATATAAACATATTTGTATATATATTTGGTCCAAATTTAGACTCCACACACACATATATATATATATTTAAGTTCAAAAAGAGTACTAAAGAAGGAAAAGCTCAGATCATGCTGGCAGCTTCAACTATCGATTGGAGCTCGATTGGCAGCTTCAACTATCTTCTATATCTCATTCTTTCTTCTTCTTTTCAAACTTGAGCACAATACTTATTTAGATGGGAGGTTGCAAAATGTTAATAGACCATAATATATACAAAAAGTCAATATATGTAGCTTTTTTTATCCTTATTTTTGTACTTTTTTAAAAAGAAAATATTTATATACCGTTTTACTTAGCTTATTTTAAACTTTCTTGTTCAATAAAAAGAGAAACTAAGCCTGATTGATTTTCAAGAAGTTTTTGATAGAAAAAGTTGTTTAATTTTTGTGAGTAAAATACATAGATAAAATATTTTTAAAGCTAAAAAAACAACAATTACCAAACAACTTTAGTTTTATTTTCTTTTCTGAAAACTTTTAATTTTCAGTTTAAACTTTCAGATAGTTTCTAAGACTTAAAAAAAAATCGGGGTAATATTACACTAGCTATATTTGGACCATCTCTGATTATAAACAGCGGGATTTGCTGTTTCTAGTGCCATCTCTTTTGTCTCATATGATGTATAGTTTGATCTCTGTCCCTCTCTTTGTTGTTTTTTTGGCAATAGCATCCACTACTACTACTACTCATTATTTTACTGCCTAATTAAACCCCACATGTTTACGAATATGGTATCATTTTTCAAATTGATGTTAAAACTCCAAGGAGAGATGTGTTGTTAATTGATTAATTAATTTATCTAAGTCAAAAATATTAAGAAACATCATTTTATAAGCAAATTAATAAATATAAGTGTTGTCCACATGTGACTTGGAAATATTTCAAACGGAATACCAAACATGTTATTAAGATCTCTGTCCTCAAACTCGACTTATTTGGAGTGTTTGTTAAAGAAACAAATTGCATGAAAGAGATGGAACGTGTATGTTTCGACATAGAAATTTGAAGAAAAGCGACCATTAATCACGGATTTTGGTTATTCTCCATTGGCTATTTTGTAACTTCACAATCAATTGAGTATAAACCATTAAATGTTCAAAAGTAAAACAATGAGAAAGATGCATATGCATATGCATGTGGTCCTATAGGAATTTAATATTATCACGCTCGTATAGCAAGCACCACATGCAGCTAGACACAATGACTATCTAAAGTTTTTATAATACTCACTCAGTAAAAAAAATCATTTTTTAAGGTTGAATTAAAAATTGATGTATCTGATCTATACATAATATAAATTAGATACATAATTTTTTTAATAAATTTAAAAAATAGTTTTTTGCATATGATAGTGACCAAATGGCAAATATAGTACATATTCTTAAAAATCAATCTGTTTGATTTGTAAAAAGTAAGTACTATACAAAATATATTAAATAATTTTAGATTTTTGTAAAATTTGATATAAATATTCTATATGATATAAATTTTTAATCTAATGATGAATTTTGTAAAATATGTATTCGGTAAAACATTATTTTGTTGTGTAACATTACTCATTTGTTATTACGCCGGTGTAATTTGATCTCCTCTTATATATATATATATATATATATGTGTGTGTGTTTGTAAAAAAAATTATATATGAATATTTAGATAAAAAATAATAATTAATGGTAGTTGAGAATTTGAATATGTTATGCATTGTATAAAAATAAAGAAACGTATATGAATTTATCAAGAGGATAGTTTATCGAATATATGAATTTTTAAAATTAAATAGGTCCGATGGTAGATTCTTACCATTAAAATAAAATAAAATTTTGACGCACAATAAGAAATTATTAGACCCTACCGTCAAAAAAAAAAGAAGAAATTATTAGACCCCAATTATTTTTATTAAAAATAATAATATCCACAATTGAATCGGGTCTATATTAGACCCAAAGAGGATCTATATTTTGAATGATTGAATCAATATGAATATATGAAATATTAGATCCATTAAACTTTTAACAACTTTAACTAATTAGTCATTAGTCAAGTGGTTAATAAATTTCACCTAAGAACGGATCATATGGAAGAATCTAAATTTGAGTGGAACAATTTTTATCCAAATTTTATTTATTTCATGGCCAAATTCCAAATTACTAGACCTCTTCTCTTAAGAAATAAAACTTAAATAAAAACTTGTAACAACTTTACTAGACTATCCTTTTATGCTTTTACTTTCTCTTTCTTGCATTGTCTATGTTGCATGTAAGGTAGGCATCAATTGGAATGAACCAAACAAAGTAGTTAAACAATGAGTACTTAAGTTAGGGGACCATGCATTGTTTTAAGGAGACTTTCTTTTGCTGCTCTATGAGTTTTTTACATGTTCTTTTTTACTAATTCGTTATTTAAATAGTGGAAGTTATAAATGGATAATTTGAGCAAAAAATATCATTTATTACTTAAGTAGCGAATGATATTTGAGAAATTCATAGTACGACAAAAAATTATCTCTTTTTTGAGTGGCTTTATCAAATTGTGTTGCACGCGGTTTGCACAAAATGGAAAATTAATGAGGAAATCATATGGGTAGATCCGCCAAAATGGATTAGCAAAATGGACTAGTTTATTGTTTAAACTCAAGTTTAATTTATAACTATATGGTGGACAACCAGCTTCATTTGATTGCATATATATATTTTATTATTTTTAAAACATTTCAATGTATTTTAATATTGAAACAAAACCAAAGTACTCGAATATATTATCAATGAAAAGTACATGGTTATGCATGAATGGAAAGAAAAAAAACCACAAATTTTTATACAAGATGTTGAATCATGCTTCAAAAGTATTATTATATTAAGCGATCTCTCAATCTAGCTATATGCTTCTATTTATGAAAATAAATTAGTAACGTGGTATTTTTTTTTTAATTATTGTAGTATTTTTTTATACTATTTTTCTATTACTTTATACTAGTATTTTAATAAAAAATAAAGACAATCATATGCTTCTATTAGTTCTATATATGAAAATAAATTCATAACTTGTGATTTTATTTTTCCTATTATTTCATTACACTTTTTATACTATTTTTTAGTATTATTTTATTTTATAATATTTAAATATAAATTTATGAATTGGCCTGTTTAGGGCCGGGAAGCTGCAACCCTTTTAGGATCCGACTTGGTAGTATATTTGGAGTCTATTTTGAAATCGGGCTTTTAAATCTGACCCAATAAAGATTGTGGGCCATGTAGCCCATTTAGACAACTTTGTGTACCAGTCTATTAGACACCTAGAGAGAGAATTAAAAAATAAATAAAATTGGTAGATATAAGACTATCTCCAATGGGCAGTAATTATTTTTAAAGCATTAATACCTATTAGGTGCATACATTGGATGAAAACAAAATTGAGTACCTACTAAGACCCAAAAAAAAAAATTTAGTACCTAATAGAGTATACCATTCATAGAATAAGTATTTCTCTCATCTCATTAAAAAAAATCTATGTGGAGTCTATTTATAATTACATTGAATTATTGGTGGGATATAGAGTTATTAGTTGGATCCATTTATAATTTTAAAAAGTTGCCGAATTAGGGGAGTGGTTATTGTGCATGAGCTTTTTCCTTATGCACCGTGCATAAATAATGAAAATTGCTTAGCGCACCCCCCAAATTTCTAGTGCACCCCCTAAAATTTTGGGGGTACGCTAAGCGATATAGGGGGTGCACTATAAATCTGGGGGGTGCGCTAAGCAATTTTAGGTATTTATGCACGGTGCATAAACATGGCTTATGCACCATAACTTGTACCCCGAATTAGAGGCATTAAATGTTTATTAAGTACTACTATTAAAAAATTATAAACTAATGATTTGTACATATAAGAACCAATTAAATATTCAAGAAAGCTCCATTATTATGAATGCTCTAATAATTTGACGATGCGATTGAAAGAAAGAAATACACATGAAATGAGTGTTGAAGAGTTAAGAGTGCTCAAATATCATGAATGTGAGTCAATCCATTCCCAAAACTCAATATTACTTAAGTTATGTTCTCTTTTTTTTTTTAATAAGAACGTTTTAGCTTTTTAAATTTATTGAATAATTAATGTGTTTGATTAGATCATATAAATTAATTATTTCATAAATTTAAAAAGGTGAAATGTTTTATATAAAAAAACTACCAGTTAATTTAGGACACCTGTATAATCGATGTATAATTTTGAAAGGAGAAACAATATTCGCTCCGTCCCACAATGAATGACTCAGTTGACTGTTGCATGTCAGTACATAATTTTGATGATTAATGTTTTTTATTATATAATAGTAAAAATTATAAAAATTTAATATTTTGAAAATAATTATCAAGACGAATTCAATAATATATTTTTATATGCTAATATTTATTTTTGTTTATTGAGAGAAAAATATGATCAAAACAAGATATATAAAGAGTTCATATATTTCAATTTTCAAATGGGGAATTGGGATGGAGAGACTATTGTTTTTATGTTTATTTTTATATTTTATAATATACTATACTATACTTTGACTTTGTCAATATTTGAAGGATTCACAAAATTGACCAAATTGAAAAACAACAAAAATCTATTTCCATTTTCCATGACATTGAATTTTTATGACGCCACAACCAAATACACAGACGGTTGACCAAGGACAGTGACATACTGAGTGATGAAACCATACCTGCCGGTGACACACTGAGTGACGAGGATATCACAAATTGAAGAACCCATAACTAAGGCAATGGAAAATGCGCTCATCGTATTCGTATATATAATCATTATTCACAGACAGAGATTATTATTGTAATCATTCACCAACCAAAATGGCAACAACACAATTAATTCCTCATGTGGCACTTGGAACACAAGGCTTTCAGGTTTCAAAATTGGGATTTGGGTGTATGGGACTCAGTGGAGCTTACAATGATCCACTTCCTGAACAAGATGCTATTTCTGTAATTAACTATGCATTCACTAAAGGGATCACTTTTTTTGACACGGCTGATGTTTATGGAGCCAATGGTGCTAATGAAATTTTACTTGGAAAGGTACATACATGCTAACAATTTTCTATTTCAATTCTGTTACTTGAAAGTTGAATTCAAACTTTATTATGCTTTAATAAGTTGAGTTTGTTATTTATTTGATTTTGTTGATTAGGCTTTAAAGGAATTACCTAGAGAAAAGATCCAGTTGGCTACAAAATTTGGTATATCCAGAGGTCAAGGTTCTGGTTTCACTGGTATGACCATAAAGGGTTCACCCGAATATGTGCGTTCGTGCTGCGAAGCTAGCTTGAAGCGTCTTGGTGTTGAATACATTGATCTCTATTATCAGCACAGAGTGGATACTTCTGTGCCTATTGAGGATACAGTTCAGGATTTCTTCCTATGTCAAACTTGTATTTTATTTCAGCATTTGTTTGCGACTACACATTATATTATACATGTTAGTTCTTACTGATATGCTTATATTATCTGTTGAGAGTCCCACATTATATGAGATATGACCTTAAAAAGTGTGTTTATAAATGGCAGACATTGACTTCTTCTCTTAATAAGCTGGTTTTGTAGGGTTGAGTTAATCTCGATCAAAATTTTAAGATTATTTGACTTATTTAACTAGATGCATTGTTAACAATCTTGTTGTGTTATAGGTCGGTGAACTTAAGAAACTAGTGGAAGAGGGAAAAGTGAAGTATATTGGGCTATCTGAAGCCAGCCCAGATACAATAAGGAGAGCACACGCTGTTCATCCAATCACAGCTGTACAAATAGAGTGGTCTCTCTGGACTCGCGACATTGAGGACGAGATAGTTCCACTATGCAGGTTAGTTTTAGTTTGTCTCCAAGTTCACTGGATAGGAGTACATCACTTATGACTGTTTCTGCAATAAATAACAATTTGAACAACTTTCATTGATTATGAGTTACTTGAAAAATGGGTTAAAGAAAAGGAACCAGTTGGCCTTGGTTATATTGTGCTGTATGTGTGTGTTAAATGTCACTTATTTAAAGCTTTTGTTGATACAGAGAGCTTGGTATTGGAATTGTACCATATAGTCCTCTTGGTCGTGGTTTTTTTGGTGGCAAAGGAGTTCTGGAAAATGTGTCGGCAGCTAGTTCCCTGGTATAGTATTTTAGCTAGCAGTTAAATTAAATGCAATTTGGTATATCCAGAGGTTCTGGTTCTGGTTTCACTGGTATGAGCTTCAATGGTTCACCTGATTATGTTCGTTCGTGCTGCGAAGCTAGCTTGAAACGTCTTGGTGTTGAATACATTGATCTCTATTATCAACACAGGGTGGATAAATCTGTGCCTATTGAGGACACTGTGAGTACTGTTTTACTTATCATTTTTCCAAATTAATGCTTTGTTGTAAAAAAGACAGGATAGTGTTGTTTAGGTGGTTTGTGTAGACACCAGTAGAATATGTTATGAGACATGACCTTAAAATGTGTTTATAAATTAGAGACATTCCTCTCCTTATAAGTTGATTTTGTAGGGTTGAGTTAGTCTCAATCATAATTTTAAGATTACTTGGCTCATTTCACTAGATGCACTGTTAACATGTTTTTTGTGTGTTATAGGTAGGTGAACTTAAGAAACTGGTGGAAGAGGGAAAAGTGAAGTATATTGGGCTATCTGAAGCCAGCCCAGATACAATAAGGAGAGCACACGCTGTTCATCCAATCACAGCTGTACAAATAGAGTGGTCTCTCTGGACTCGCGACATTGAGGACGAGATAGTTCCACTATGCAGGTTAGTTTTAGTTCCTCTCGAAGTTCATTGATTATGAGTTACTTGAAAAAAAAAGGTTAAGGAAAAAGGAACCATTTGCTCTTGGTTGCATGTTTGTGTTCAATCTGACTTACTTATTTAAAGCTTTTGTTGATACAGAGAGCTTGGTATTGGAATTGTTACATATAGTCCTCTTGGTCGTGGTTTCTTTGGTGGCAAAGGAGTTTTGGAAAATGTGTCGGCAGCTAGTTCCCTGGTATAGTATTTTAGCTAGCAGTTAAATTAAATGCATGTTTCTGCTGCATGACATGAAACTATTAAGATGTGCCAAAATTATGTAATACTAACATTGGTCAAATATGAATCATGAATATTGGTTACTTTGTTGTCTTATTTTGTAAGATATGCATATGTCAATGCCATTGCAATTTGCAAATGCTTGTTTTTTAAGCTAGAGTAACAAATTAACAGTACAGGGATACCATCTTTATCTGTTTTTCTCATATGCATGATGGTTAAATTCTTGTATAAAATTAAGGTTCTTTCTTTTGTTAAAAGTGTATGTTGTTTTCTGATGATTATTTGGCTTATCAGGCTTCTCATCCCCGCTTCCAAGCTGAGAACTTGGACAAGAACAAAAATTTATATGAACGAATTGAAAGTCTTGCCAAGAAACACAGGTGCACTCCTGCTCAGTTAGCATTAGCATGGGTACTTCAACAAGGCCAAGATGTTGTGCCTATTCCTGGTGAGTGACAACTGACAAAATATGCATATCTTTTGAATATAGTCTATGTAAAACTATATATTTATATCATTGTGCTTGTGCACTGATCAAATAAGTGAAAAACTATATGCATTTTTGTTAGAACAACAAACCAGACTCTAAAGAAAACATATAAATAAATATACACATACAAGAACTCAAACAATTGATCACATAGTTTGGTCAATTGTGCATACTTTACTGATAGTTGAGTGACTGATGTAGTTTTTTGATTATGCAGTACGTAGGATTATAGAGTACATAAACATTGCAGTTTTTATATTTATCTCTAGGGTGTGCAATGGTTTGAAACCACACCACACCATACCAGAAATTAGGATATGGTTTATAACCAAAACCATTTCAATGACAAACCGGTTATTTTATAAAATTAATTTGGATATGGTTCATAACCGGTTTGAAACCAATTCATAACCGGTTAGTAATAAAAATTGGATTATTCAATTGAACCAACTTTTTTCCTAAAAAATCAGGAATTTTTTTTTAAAAAAATATTAGAACTTTTTTTCCGAAAAAATATTAGAAATTATCACGGAAAAAATCGGAATTTTTTTTACGGAAAAAATATCGAGAACTTTTTTTACAGAAAAAATCGGATTTTTTTTTCCGGAAAAATCGGGAACATTTTTTCCCGGCAAAAGATCAAAAACTTATTTCCGAAAAAAAAAACGGGAACTTTTTTCCGGAAAAGTCGAGAACTTTTTTTCCGGAAAAAATCGGAAACTTTTTTTCCCTGCAAAAAATCGAGAACTTTTTTCCGGAAAAATCGGAAACTTTTTTTCCAGAAAAATCGGAAACTTTTTTCCGGAAAAATCGGGAACTTTTTTTCCCGGCAAAAAATCGAGAACTTGTTTCCGGAAAAATCGAGAACTTTTTTTCCGGAAAAAATCGGAAACTTTTTTTCAGGAAAAATCAGGAACTTTTTTTCCCGGCAAAAAATCGAGAACTTTTTTCCCAGAAAAAATCGGAAACTTTTTTTCCGGAAAAACCGGAAACTTTTTTCCGGAAAAATCTGGAACTTTTTTTCCGGGAAAATTTGAAGAAAAAATTCCCGCTGAAAATCATGAGTTTTTTTTCGAATAAAATATTGAAAGTTTTTTCGGAATTGTATTTATCTGAAATATCGAATAAATGGATATGGTTTACAAACCAATTATAAAAAAATGGATATGGTTTACAATTGGTTTTTTTTTATTGGATTGGTGTGGTTTTCTTATAAAATGGATTTGGTTATTAAAATTGGATTTGGTTTGGTTAGTACTTTGCTTATCGTTAATCCGATTTTTTGCACACCCCTATTTATCTCCATTTTGTTTTGTAAATGTCTGATTATTTCGGATAATGTTTTTCGATGTTAGGAACAACAAAGATTAAGAATCTGGATCAAAACCTTGGTGCCTTATCAGTGAAACTATCAGAAGATGAGCTGAAAGAAATTTCTGCAGTGGTTCCCATTGATGATGTAGCAGGTGGTAGACACTACAGTGGATTGGATCAATCATCCTGGACATGGAAGTTTGCTAACACGCCTCCAAAAGTCTCAACCTGAAGTATAATGCCTGAATATGGATTACATTGTTAATACCCTTGTGTAAAGTATTTGTAAACAATTGTGTGTTGTAATAACATTTCTCATTTAAAATTGAAATGACAATTATACTCTTGTGTAAAGTATATTTGTATGTCATAATAACATTTCTCTCTTTTTTTTAAAAAAAAAATAAAACTGGAATATGGATTGTAATGTCTTGGTTAAATAATAATTCAATAATTTCTCTATTTGTACTTTAATCTTTGAAGCACGAGTATTCCATTTCAGAGAGAAAGTACCAGTACCAGGTGTTGGTATGCCTAGGTATTGGTACGCGTATAGTACGCACCAAAATTGTACCATTTTTTTTCATACTGGGTGCACGTAAGGTACGCGCTAGGTACACTAAATACAAAAAATGCATTTTTTTTCTTTGGTTTTTATCGAGAAAGAGTATGACTTATAATTGAGGAACAACAAAAATATATAATATTGTTCGAGATGAATGAGATCAATTTAATAGAGTTGATATTCTTAAACTTGCTAGTACCTTAATTAGAGGCCGCTCTTTTTGAACAAATTGCTTTTTAATTTAATTATTTTTTGTTATTTGAACAATTTGAATCAGAGTTCTTAGAATCTAATTTTTACGTCAACTCATTATAGTTAAGTCAAATCGAAATGTAGATTCAAATCTATATATAGTTTAGCTTATTTAATTTTAAACATAATTTGAAATTAATAATTTTATTTTTAATTTATAAATTTAAATGTTATGAATACTAATTAACGAAAATATAACAAAATTAATATATGATTAATTTAAAATAAAAAAGTATAATTAAAAAATTATATAATTCACACTTAATTGATTTTTTGTCACTCTCATTAGTTAAATATGACTACAGACATGTATTTTAATAACAAATAACACAACTATATATGCTCATCAATATATTTTGTAAAGATATAATATCTCACGTATTATGGGCTTAGTCCCTCTTATTTATCAAAAAAAATAAAAATATCTCACGTATTAAATATGACTCTTTGAATCATGCATGTCATATGAAAGTGAATATTATATATGATTAAAATACAAAGTGATTATATATTTTAACCCATATTGTTTTATTTTATTTTTACGAACCCCGATTATATTATGTATATTTTTTTTGTTGATAATTTTTTTACAATATTTATGTATCTATTATCTATCAAATAACTTATTATATTTAAATGTCCACAAATCTTAGCTCAACTGACAGAAATGTCAAAATTGTTAGGTCAGACGTCATTTCGTCTATCTACTGAAGAAAAAATTTATTATATTTAATTAATTGCATAAAATTTTGCTATATTATACTACCTCCGTCCCAAAATATAAGACTCTTTTCACTTTTTTACTTGTCCCATTTTATAAGAATTCTTTCCAATTTTCAAGTACATTTATTATTTCTTTTCCTCAATACCCCTAATCATGATACATCGTTTTCTGCAATTAGTAATAAATACTTTGTAAAATTATCAACTAATTCTCTCTCATAAAGGGCAAATTGTAAAAATAATACTAATGGTCAACACATTTAATATCACAATCAACTTTCTCAATTCCCGTGATTTATCCAAAATGGTCTTTTATTTTGGGACGAAGGTAGTATTATTTTATCAAAATATAATTACTTATTTATTTTGTTTCTCACTTGTTTTTCATCTATTCTTTTTGTATTATTTTTTTCTTATTTTTTTGGCACACATGCATAAAAACAAAAGACATTGTTGGGGAGACACGGGTACTAAAAATTACTTGATAGAAAACGTGAAGAAACAAGTCTAAGATCAAAAACAAAATCAAATAACTAAATGTTTAAATGCTTTAAACACCTTGTCATCGAAGTGTTTCCTCGTGATTAGATCAACTACAGTAATTCCATGAAAATTGTGAGAAATTCGTTCAACCATGAGAATTTCAGACAAAATCCATGTAATAAATAACCAATGTGGTAAGCTGAGTAGAGGATGGGAGATCATCCCGCTTGGCCTGGTGGAATGATTCAACCGATGCCTTCCCAAAAACACAAATCGAATCTCGCCACATCTTCAAACAAAAGCAATCTTTCGTTCTTCCGCGGAACAAAACAGTCTGCTGAAAAAACACAACTTTCAAATCAATCAGATCCACATTAAGGTGTTTCTGAAGCCCCGTTTTTAACAATGTATTTTACTTATATATTATATTTTAAAAAACTTATACATACCATACTCAATTTTTCTAAAAAATACCATATGTTGTACCGGTAATGGTATTGCATAGTACCACTGTACTTAGGCATGGTATTTGAATCAAATTATTGGAGGATTCCATATTTCGGATGAATGTGGATAAAATGTTAAAATGAGCAAACTTGATTGAAATGAAAATAAATAAAAACAAAAGTTAGTGCAAGTGAATAATTTCTCTTATAGCAACTAATGTTAATATTCAAAGTTTTACATTTAGTTCCCCGATTTTTTTTTTCAAATATTAGTTCCCTAAAAATTTTCAATTAACACTTTTAGTCCCTACTTTTAAATCAACTCATGTGTAGACTTCATATTTTTTAATGAAAATTTTTAGAAAAGTGTAGAATATTTTAACAATCATTCCCATAAAAAATTAATTTTTTTTAACAAAACATGAATCAACTATAAATTTTTAAACTCCAAAAACATAAAAAATTCATATTTAATTTATGCTTTTTTTAAAAATTCTAAATTTTTTTGGGGGAGATTGTTATAATATTCTAAACATTCATAAAAAATTTCATTAAAAAATATGAAGTCTACACATGAGTTGATTTAAAAGTAAGAACTAAAAGTGTTAATTGAAAATTTTTAGGGGACTAATATTCGAAGAAAAATTTTCGGGGGACTAAAAACAAAACTTTGAATATTTATAGGGACCAGAAATATATTTATCCCTTATAAAATAATAGTCCTCTAGTTCTGTCAAAAATAAAATAGTCCTCTAGTTATTTTAAAACATTGTCATTGAATTTCAAGTTTATTTTTCTTATGTGACATTCTACTAATTTAAGTTTATTTTTCTAGCATTTTTTTTGTTAAGTAGCCCAGTGTGCCTAGAAATTTCACTCTTAAAGTGGATAAGTGGGATGACTGGAGTTCGAACACTACATATATAATGCAATATCTCAACCAGGGGCGGTGCTATATTGAAGTGAGATGGTGCACTTGCACACCCTCAACTTCTTAAATTTGCACCAATTTTTCAATTTTTTATTAATTTGCACACTCTAAAATTTAGTTTTTGCACCCTCATCTGCACTCTTTATCTGTGCTATCTTACACGGTTTGAACTGCCTTATCCTACTGTATATGCCAGCTAGTAACGGTTGAAATGGATGACCAAAGTATTTTACAAAACATATAGTATTTACTATTTACCACTTAACTAGACCATACAAAGCCCTTATAAATATGGTACGTATAAAGTCAAATATATTATTATATATTATAAAGACTTTCTATTTTATAAAATAAACACTTTTTTACAACATATATTTTTTTTTTTGACAACTTTACAACATATATTTTAAACTCTTAAAATATATAAATATCAAATATTAAATTTTAAATTATTAATATGTTCCCTCAATTCAGTTTTAGTTGCCATTTTCTAGTCAGTCACACATACCAATAAAACTAATAAATTTTGTTATTTTTAATTATTTTTTTTCCATTTTTTAGAATGCTCTTATTTATATATTATCCTAAACTATTAGAGGTAATATGTTTTATGTCAATTCTTAAGATTTAATTAGAGGGTCATTTACTTGATTTCAACATGTTTAAATTAAACCAAACCAACATGTTCTTCATCGGTATGGTTTGGATTTTTTAAGAAAAATTTTCAAAAATAATTCCAATCCAAACAAAATTAGCTATGTTTTACTTACATCAGAAACAAACTCTAAATTACCGAACTCTTTCTTCCGATAATCAGAGGGTTAATACATAAAAATAGCGATTTTTTATTTGTTGAATTTTTTTCTTTCTCAAAAATAGTATCAAACCAACACGTTTTACCCTAATCCAAACTACTTTGAGTTACGATCTTAATATATGATAATAATTATTAATTAAATTTTAATATTTTAGTAATAAAAAATTAATTACTTGCACCTCTTGAGTCAGGGTCCTGGACCCGCCACTGATCTCAACCAACTGAGCTAAGCTCACGGGACATTTTTCTCGCGTTTCTAATTATTTTAAAACATTGCCATTTTAGATTTTTTTTTAGTTTACTGTTTTTAAAATAACAGTTTGATAATGTGGAACATAAAATAATAAAATTTAATACACGTTCATTATTACATGATCTCGTAATTTGTTGTCTCATTATTTAAACGATATTATTTTATTTTTTTTGGTATCCATTTAAACGATATATTAGCAACAATGAACCACAAATTCCATGTAAATCTTTCAATATCTTTTTTCTAATAGAATAAACTTTAAAAATTTTAAAAAATGAAAATGGTGGATAAGCAAAAAAACGCTTAAATAATTCTTCGCCCGATTAACTTATGGGTCTCTTAATTTTAAAACAGGTTAATTTTGTCCTTTTATGCAAGTTAATAAGACTTATTTCCTATGAAGCATGGACACTCCTCGGATTAGATGTGTCTGTGTCGGACACAAACACAACACCAATATTTATGATTACATTGAATTATGTCATTTTTTCATATTATTATTGGTGTCGACGTATTAGTATCTATGTCGTGTCCATGTCCGTGTTTCATAGCTTATTTCTTTAACTTTACAATAGGTCAATGTCTTCATTAATAGATGGACATGATTGTATATTTTTAGACAAGCTCTTGTATTGGTTAGTAGAAATATAGATCGCCACTTAATGTATTAAAATTGTAAACACATTTACACGCATCTCTTTCTAGTAGTGTTTGTGGTTCTATAGTATGTTTTTAGGTAATAATTTATAGTTCTCAAATTTATTTTCAATTATTTAGTCTAGAAAATCACTAACAAAAAGAGATGTAAACATGTTTGCAATTTTGATATATTTAAAAACTATACAAACATTGTCACTCATGTTTCATGATCAAAACGACGATTGTTAGTAATTTTCACAAGACTAAATTGTTTTAACTTAAGAGTTTAACGGAGATGTACTAATAGTGTAAAATAGTTTTACACAATTATTCAATAAATAATTATCAATTGACTAACAGTGTAAAATTATTTTACAGTCTCGATACATATTCCTTTTTTCTCTTAAATTAAGAAAATAAATTGACCGATTTTTTTTTTTTTTTTTTGCTTTCGCACCGGTTCCGACCCACCAAAGGTGGGCGACTAATCCGGCTCGTGCGTAGAGGCATGCGCACTGGCCAAGCGTTGTTCCCCCTGGGAATCGAATCCGGTATTCCCCGGATACGTCATTGGAATGAGCTCCTTGCCACTTGAGCCCAATCAACTTGGTTAAATTGACCGATTTTAAAGTTAAGATTTTCGGTTGGCCTTAATTCACATAAATTAAGAGACCAAATTAATTGATTTTAAAATTAAAGAATTAAAGTGAACTCTTAAAATAAATTAAAGAAAAAGATATTTAATCTATACTATATATAAAAATGATACAAATTTTTGGGATGATTTTTTCATTATACCTATTTTACCCTTAAAAAAAACTACAAAAAAAAACTAAATATTTGTATATGTTGAAATATACGTAACTTCCACATAAAAATAGATTTTCAGTTTTTTTTAGTAAATAATATTTTTTTCCTCTTAATAACTAAGCACAACTTCTACATAAAAGTATATTTTCAGTTTTTTTATAGTAAAAAAATATATATATTTTTTTCTTCTTAATAACTAGCCACAACAAAAAAATATGTTAAGTAGTTATCAATTAACTAAGTCCAATAAAAAAGGAGATTAAGTAGTTATTTATATTTGCACAATAGAGAATTTCGATCACAACAAATAAAAAAAAATATCGATCACACAAACGGGCACGGAAGGCGGCTAGTAATAATAAAAAGAACCAACATATAAAAAAGAAAAAGAAAAAAGAAACATAAGAGTAGTTAGTGACATACTGAGTGATGACACCATACCATAAGTGACACACTGAGTGACGATGATAGTAGTAACATACTAAGTAGTATTCTTTTACTATATAATCATCATCATGGCTGCACATGGAATCTCAGACATATATGCAAGCAATTCACAGATTTTAATCATTCACCAACAAAAAATGGCCGAAACGCAAACTCAATTAATTCCTCGAGTCAAGCTAGGAAATCAAGGCTTGGAAGTAAGTAACGTTTAATTGTCTGTCCTTCTTTGAACTTCAAATAATCATATACTATCATTTTCTTGTTCATGCCAATCACTCATTACTGTTGCTTTGCTTTCAGGTTTCTAAGCTTGGATATGGATGCATGGGCCTCAGTGGAGTATACAACGATGCTGTTTCAGAAGATGTTGCGGCATCTTTGATCAAACATGCTTTCTCCAAAGGTATCACTTTCTTTGATACATCTGATTTTTATGGAGCACATGCCAATGAAGTTTTGGTCGGAAAGGTACTACTACTACTTCAACTTAACACGCTCGCGCGCATACACAAATATTATTTTATTTTTATTCCAACTATGTTATATGTAACATAAACATTTTAATAACTCTCTCAGGCATTAAAAGACTTACCTCGGGATCAAATTCAGATTGCTACAAAATTTGGGATTGTCAAAAGGGACGAAAATGACAATGTTGTATTAAACGGTAGTCCTGAATATGTTCGATCTTGCTGTGAAGGTAGCCTTCAACGTCTTGGGGTGGAATACATCGATTTGTTTTTTTTTTTTGAACGGCAATAATATGAATTTTATTAAAATGATGGAATCAGTACAAGAGGTACTAAACCCACAACAGTAGGAAAAGTACAGATAGTACTTGCCCCAATATCATTGGACAGAGTAAATTACAATTCCTAAACATAACCGGAACAAGCTACCGAACAATACAATCAAAGGGATTAACACACCATTCATAAAATAAACACGGGGCATTAATCTTCTTTGCTACCAACCATTTCCATGAGATAACTTGAATTTTATCAAATAAGACATCCGCATCAACCTCTTTTGCCGAGAAGATCTTGTCATTCCTTGCACGCCATAAAGTCCAAATCACCGCATGCCATACCAAAAGAACACCTTTGGATCCTTGTTTCCCTTTTCTACATCCCTTGAGGAAGCTTTCACACATAGATGCCAAGGTTGACGGCACTACCGATACTACTCCAAACCACCTATGGACCAATGCCCACACGGCCCAAGCAAGTGGGCATATGACAAGAAGATGATTTTTCGACTCGACTTGTCCCTCACACCATGGGCACCATGAAGCTACACCACTTGGTAGAATCCGTCTACAAACTAAATTATCTCTTGTAGGCAATCGACCAAGAAGAGCTTGCCAAGAGAAAACAATAACTTTCGACGGAGCCCAACTCCCCCATACTTGTGGTACCACCGCAATAGAATCTATCCCCAAGGTAGAAGACGGAAGAAATTTTTTATACAAATATAAATAGTTTGCACTAACCATATATGTATCTCCATAAGCATATGACCACGAATCCGGTTCCTTTGTAATAGCTACCTCTTCAATTAAATTCAAAAGATGCCGATACAATTCCTCCTCCCAAGTAAAGAAGGTCCTTCTCCACTTAATATGCCAAATCCACTTATCATTCACCCATTCCCCCATTTCTTGGATTGTGTTATTAATTTGTAGAGAAATGCCATAAAGTCGCGGGAAAGCCTCTTTTAACGGAGATAATCCAATCCAATGATCAAGCCAAAATCTTGTAGACCCCCCATTTCCCAATTTCTTAATGAATATTTCGTCAATCCAATCCCCCGCCACTCCTTTTTCCACACCCACACCCACTACATCTTTCCACCATACGGAGACATTATTACCTCGGCCAATCAACAAGTTTGGCCGAGCAACAACCCCATATCTAGCTTCCAACACTCTTTTCCACAACAAATTATCTTGCCCGAGCAACCTCCACCGCCATTTAGCCAATAATGACAAGTTAAACCATTTTAAGTCCCTCACCCCTAAGCCCCCTTCACACTTCGGCCTACAAACATCTTTCCAACTTACCCACGGAATTTTATCCTTCACCCCCGCCGCACCACCCCAAAGGAAATTACGTTGGATCCTAACAATTATTTTCCTAACCTTTGATGGTAATTTAAGAAAAGAAAGATAAAATACCGGAATAGAGGCTAGTATCGAGTTGATAAGGACCACCCTTCCGCCCAAGCTCACATACCGATTCTTCCAAGACGAGAGACGTTTTTCAATTGTCTTCACCACCGGGTCCCAAGTTGACGATAGTCTCGGATTTGCACCAATCGGAAGCCCCAAATATACAAACGGTATCGTTCCTATCGTACAATTAAGGAAATTTGCCGCTCCTTCCATAAAACTTGAAGCCACATTCACACCAATCAACCTACTCGTTGAGAAGTTGACTTTTAAACCCGAGACTAGTTCAAACCACCTTAGTATCGCCTTCATTGCCCATAAGTTCTCTGCGCGCGCCTCACCAATAAATAAAGTATCATCGGCGTATTGTAAAAGAGAAACCGAGACCTCCGAACTAACTTTGAAGCCCTTGAAAAACCCCAAAGAAACCGCCTTTTGAGATAATGCACTCAACCTTAACATCGATTTGTATTATCAGCACCGTGTTGACACCACAGTTCCAATTGAAGACACTGTGAGTAATGCAATGTTTTCTCTATATTCTTGAAATTAATTTGTTAGGCAGTGTTTTTGATTTGGTGTTTTGAATATATAACTCATAGATGGGAGAGCTTAAGAAGCTGGTTGAAGAGGGAAAAATTAAGTACATTGGATTATCTGAGGCTAGTACTGATACCATCAGAAGGGCACATGCTGTTCATCCTATTACTGCTCTCCAAATGGAATGGTCTCTTTGGACTCGCGAAATTGAACCAGATATTGTCCCTCTTTGCAGGTACTTAACTCGGTTTGTTTAATAATTCCCGGTCTATTATCCTTGATTATGACTGCAAAAGTAAAGACATGCATTGTTTGGTGACAACTCTTACAGGGAACTTTGCATTGGATTAGTACCATATAGTCCCCTTGGCCGTGGATTTTTCGGAGGCAAGGCTATCACAGAAAGTATACCTGCTAACAGTTTTCTGGTATGGAATCGATCCAAATTGTTTCTAATGACTGTTACAGTTGGCCTTGAGCCCTGATGGGATAAGCACTTATCATATAAGTGTTTATGTATAAGCTATTTCTATGATAAAAGATAAAGTTAAATTGTTTTCGTATAAGATAAATGCTGTTTTAATAATCTCTCCCAAACAGTCTCGCAAATATTTACTTATGCTAGTAAATAAGCTATACCATGTTTCCACCAACATTTCTTTTTTCACCAGGCAATGCAACCAAGGTTACAAGGGGATAACTTCGACAAGAACAAGATATTATATTCTCGGATGGAAAAGTTGGCTGAAGAGAAGCATGGATGTACATCTTCACAACTTGCTCTTGCATGGCTTCTTCATCAAGGAGACGATGTAGTGCCCATCCCTGGTGAGTAATTTTCCATTTTGAAATCTATGACGCTTACTCACGAGTTGCGTGTATAATTTGAATGTTCAAAAAGTGAGATAAGTTAGAACAATATGACAAGTACTACATGAAATATTTAGAAACCTCTCAGTTATGATTCCTTTTGTTGTTTCAAGTATAACATTTCTGCAACGTCTTATTTGTTGTAGGAACAACCAAGATAAAAAATCTTGAAAATAATATCGGCTCGTTTAAAGTGAAGCTCAAAAAAGATGATTTGAAAGAGATTGAAGAGGTCGTGCCAATATCTGAGGTGGCAGGGAATCGGACAGCCGATGCTTTTGTTCAATTGTCATGGAAGTTTGCTAATACTCCGTCAAAAGCATAGTTTGATGCCGGTTTTACATGACTCACTAATGTAATTCCATATGAATATGAATAAAACTGATTGTAATCAGCGAATACGGATAACTCAGTAGAATTTGTGTTTCATGCATAATTATGTTACTTTTTAGGCTAAATTACACATTTGGTCCCCTATGTTTATTTTAGGTTTCAATTTGGTCCCTTACGTTTAAAAAGTTTCAATTTGGTCCCTTACGTTTATTTTAGGTTTCAATTTGGTCCCTTCCGTCAGTTTTTGCACATGTGGCACTTGGAACACAAGGCTTTCAGGTTTCAAAATTGGGATTTGGGTGTATGGGACTCAGTGGAGCTTACAATGATCCACTTCCTGAACAAGATGGTATTTCTGTAATTAACTATGCATTCACTAAAGGAATCACTTTTTTTGACACTTCTGATGTTTATGGAACTAATGGTTCTAATGAAATTTTACTTGGAAAGGTACATACATGCTAACAATTTTCTATTTCAATTCTGTTACTTGAAAGTTGAATTCAAACTTTATGCTATAATAATTTGATTTTGTTATTTATTTGATTTTGTTGATTAGGCTTTAAAGGAATTGCCTAGAGAAAAGATCCAGGTGGCTACAAAATTTGGTATATCCAGAGGTTCTGGTTCTGGTTTCACTGGTATGAGCTTCAATGGTTCACCTGATTATGTTCGTTCGTGCTGCGAAGCTAGCTTGAAACGTCTTGGTGTTGAATACATTGATCTCTATTATCAACACAGGGTGGATAAATCTGTGCCTATTGAGGACACTGTGAGTACTGTTTTACTTATCATTTTTCCAAATTAATGCTTTGTTGTAAAAAAGACAGGATAGTGTTGTTTAGGTGGTTTGTGTAGACACCAGTAGAATATGTTATGAGACATGACCTTAAAATGTGTTTATAAATTAGAGACATTCCTCTCCTTATAAGTTGATTTTGTAGGGTTGAGTTAGTCTCAATCATAATTTTAAGATTACTTGGCTCATTTCACTAGATGCACTGTTAACATGTTTTTTGTGTGTTATAGGTAGGTGAACTTAAGAAACTGGTGGAAGAGGGAAAAGTGAAGTATATTGGGCTATCTGAAGCCAGCCCAGATACAATAAGGAGAGCACACGCTGTTCATCCAATCACAGCTGTACAAATAGAGTGGTCTCTCTGGACTCGCGACATTGAGGACGAGATAGTTCCACTATGCAGGTTAGTTTTAGTTTGTCTCCAAGTTCACTGGATAGGAGTACATCACTTATGACTGTTTCTGCAATAAATAACAATTTGAACAACTTTCATTGATTATGAGTTACTTGAAAAATGGGTTAAAGAAAAGGAACCAGTTGGCCTTGGTTATATTGTGCTGTATGTGTGTGTTAAATGTCACTTATTTAAAGCTTTTGTTGATACAGAGAGCTTGGTATTGGAATTGTACCATATAGTCCTCTTGGTCGTGGTTTTTTTGGTGGCAAAGGAGTTCTGGAAAATGTGCCGGCAGTTAGCAATCTGGTATAGTATTTTAGCACTTGAATTAAATGTGTATTTCTGCTGCATGCCATGGAATAGCATTTATCAAATCTTAATCGTAATTCAAATATCGGTCTGTTTGTCCTGATATTTTGTAAAATATGCATTTGTGCAGTCCATTGTAATTTCTTGTTTTTTTTAACAAGAGTAATGAAACAGGGGATATCATCCTTATCTGTTTTTCTCACATGAATGATGTTTACATTCTTCTTTAAAAGTAAGGCTCTTTCTTTTGTTAAAAGTGTATGTTGTTTTCTGATGGTTATTTTGCTTTTCAGAATTCTCATCCGCGCTTCCAAGCTGAGAACTTGGACAAGAACAAAAACATATATGATAGGATTGAAAGTCTTGGCAAGAAGCATGGGTGCACTCCTGCTCAGTTAGCATTAGCATGGGTTCTCCAACAGGGCCAGGATGTTGTGCCTATTCCTGGTGAGTGGCAAAATATGCATATATTTTGATAATAGTATATTGCTAAAAAATATTGTTACTAGCTACACTGGGATAGTATCCTAATAGTATCGGAAAAATGATTTCCTCCTTTAATTGTCAATTTGAACAAGTTATTATACATAGTGCATTTCTACCTGTGTTTGTGCACTATCAATTAAACGAAGAACTGTGCACACTGTCGTCTTATGCATATGATTATGGCTGTGAAATTCATGTATTAAGAGCATCATCTGCTACACTAAGGTTACTGGCTGAAGATTCTTCTAAATTATCAAGTGCTGATAAATGCACTATAAAATTCATGCAGCTGTTTTCCATTTAAGTATTTATTCAGTTTTGTTTTATTTGTTTTATTCTTGAAAATATTGGGGACTTCTTTTGTTCTCAGGAACAACTAAGATTAAGAATCTGGATCAAAACCTTGGCGCCTTGGCAGTGAAACTATCAGAAGAGGACCTGAAAGAAATTTCTGCAGCGGTTCCTCTGGATGATGTAGCAGGTAGTAGATACTACAATGGATTGGATCATGCATCCTGGAAGTATGCTAACACACCTCCAAAAGTTTGAAGGGTCTCAACCTGAAGTATAAATCCATTTTAGTTGGAGAATGCACCGAGGCATGAATAAAGCGCAACAAGGTCGTTAGAAGCATATGTCAGAAAGCTACCATCACGCACTGCAGATCTAGTTGCCTATAAGTTGGAGAATGCACTGAGGCATGAATAAAACTTTAATATGAATTACAATGTTGATAGTATAGTCCTCTAGATAGTTGCATTTCTCTATTTGTACTTGAATCAATTATGACCTGGCCGATAAACGAATCAAGACTGGTTGTTTACATTTGTTCTGCTGTTTTGATTCAATAAATAAGGATAAATGTATTTAATTCTCGCAGGGTTCCATGTGTAGGATAAATGTGAATGAAATGTTAAAAAGAACAAACTAATAGAAACCAAAATGCATAAGAAGCAAATTAAAACTACATTTTCTTCCTCTAGGAAGTAATCATGTGTTTGTGACCATATAAAACTAGTTCCTATCAACATACTACATGAGTAATAGTAATATCAAGCAAGTACTAATTTTCCTCAATCAATTGACATCATATTATGGTCACAAACACATGATTTCTTCATATATAATATGGTATAGAAATAAATGATGTTACAAGCGTTTGCATCCATGAAAATAGGAACGATTGGTGAAAATGAATTGAAGAAAGGTTTTGTGACATGGAAACCCAACAAAACTCGGTCATAGATTGTGTACTCCATATATATTTTTAATGTGTGGATGAAAATTAGAAGAGAACCACACAACCATATACAACATAGAAACTTTGGACACACCAGGAAAACATGCAGCTTATTTTGACATGTCAAAGGTTATAGACCTATATAGCTTAATGAACTATTATTATAATTTTCTCGAAATTAACTAATAGGCAAATCTTACTCCAATTCCACTATTGATGTGAAACATAACACCTGTAAAATGAACAGGAACTTACATGGCTAGATACTAGATAGTCAAATAAACCAGCAATACAGAGTGGGTTTAGCTCAGCTGGTAATATTAGGAACATCGCATTATATATACAGGGTCGGAGTTCGAATTACGGACACTCAACTTATTCATTTTAAAAGTGAAATTCTAGCCATCATATTACTTAAAAAAAATACTAAAGTCAACTTGAACCAAAAAATATAAATAAATAATTAAGTCAATCAAAATTAATGAAATAAAAAAATGGGTTTGGTGGCATTATGACACTGCTCCAAGAGTTAGGTAACATTCACCTACCATACCATCCAAGTCCAACACATTCTTGAAGAGGAAGGAGTATACAACACAGATATACAGTTAAAATTTTAGAGTAGAACATAGAAACACAACACAAAAAATGGGAGATACTAGTATTCATATTCCTCGATTCAAGCTGGGAAGTCAAGGCCTAGAAGTATGTAACCCTTGTCCTTCATTGAATTTGATATCATGGTTTTCCTTGTTCTTGTGAGTCATTAATTTATGTCACAATGTTTCTTGTTGCTTTGCTTTCAGGTTTCTAAGCTTGGATATGGATGCATGGGACTCACTGGAGTATACAACGCTTCTGTTCCAGAAGATGTTGCGGTATCTTTGATCAAACATGCTTTCTCCAAAGGTATCACTTTCTTTGATACATCTGATTTTTATGGACTACATGTCAATGAAGTTTTGGTCGGAAAGGTACTACTACTACTACTATTACTTCAACTTAACACACTATATCTTCATTTTGATTTTGTAGGGTTGAGTTAGTCCAATCATAATTTTAAGATTACTTGGCTCATTTCACTAGATGCATTGTTAACATGTTTTTTGTGTGTTATAGGTAGGTGAACTTAAGAAACTGGTGGAAGAGGGAAAAGTGAAGTATATTGGGCTATCTGAAGCCAGCCCAGATACAATAAGGAGAGCACACGCTGTTCATCCAATCACAGCTGTACAAATAGAGTGGTCATTGTGGACTCGCGACATTGAGGACGAGATAGTTCCACTATGCAGGTTAGTTTTAGTTCCTCTCCAAGTTCACAGGATAGGATTACATCACTCGCCATTGTTTCTTCGGTTGATAATAATTTGAACAACTTTCATTGATTATGAGTTACTTGAAAAAAGGATTAAAGAAAAGGGAAATGTTGCCCTTAGTTGTATTGTACTGTATCTGTATGTTTGTGTTAAATGCGACTTTACTTATTTAAAGCTTTTGTTGATACAGAGAGCTTGGTATTGGAATTGTACCATATAGTCCTCTTGGTCGTGGTTTTTTTGGTGGCAAAGGAGTTCTGGAAAATGTGCCAGCAGTTAGCAATCTGGTATAGTATTTTAGCACTTGAATTAAATGTGTATTTTTCTGCTGCTTGCCATGGAATTATTTAGAGGATGGGCCAAATCATGTAATAGCATTGATCAAATCTTAATCGTAAATCAAATATTGGTCTGCTTGTCGTGTTATTTTGTAAAATATGCATTTGTGCATTCCATCGTAAATTCTTGTTTTTTTTAAGTGTATGTTGTTTTCTGATGGTTATTTTGCTTTTCAGAATTCTCATCCCCGCTTCCAAGCTGAGAACTTGGACAAGAACAAAAACATATATGATAGGATTGAAAGTCTTGGCAAGAAGCATGGGTGCACTCCTGCTCAGTTAGCATTAGCATGGGTACTCCAACAGGGCCAGGATGTTGTGCCTATTCCTGGTGAGTGGCAAAATATGCATATTTTTTGATAATAGTATATTCCTAAAAAAATTTGTTACTAGCTACACTGAGATAGTATCCTAATGGTATCAGAAAAATGATTTCCTCCTTTAATTGTCAATCTGAACAAGTTATTATACATACATAGTGCATTTCTACCTGTGTTTGTGCACTATCAAATAAACGAAGAACTGTACACACTGTCGTCTTCGGCGTATGATTATGGCTGTGAAATCATGTATTAACAGCATCATCTGCTGCACTAAGGTTACTGGCTGAAGGTTCTTCTAAATATTAAGTGCTGATAAATGCACTATAAAATTCATGCAGCTGTTTTCAATTGAAATTTTTATTTTCAGTTTTGTTTTATTCTTGAAAATATTGGGGACTTCTTTTGTTCTCAGGAACAACTAAGATTAAGAATCTGGATCAAAACCTTGGCGCCTTGGCAGTGAAACTATCAGAAGAGGACCTGAAAGAAATTTCTGCAGCGGTTCCTCTGGATGATGTAGCAGGTAGTAGATACTACAATGGATTGGATCATGCATCCTGGAAGTATGCTAACACACCTCCAAAAGTTTGAAGGGTCTCAACCTGAAGTATAAATCCATTTTAGTTGGAGAATGCACCGAGGCATGAATAAAGCGCAACAAGGTCGTTAGAAGCATATGTCAGAAAGCTACCATCACGCACTGCAGATCTAGTTGCCTATAAGTTGGAGAATGCACTGAGGCATGAATAAAACTTTAATATGAATTACAATGTTGATAGTATAGTCCTCTAGATAGTTGCATTTCTCTATTTGTACTTGAATCAATTATGACCTGGCCGATAAACGAATCAAGACTGGTTGTTTACATTTGTTCTGCTGTTTTGATTCAATAAATAAGGATAAATGTATTTAATTCTCGCAGGGTTCCATGTGTAGGATAAATGTGAATGAAATG
The DNA here is from genome assembly GCA_030408175.1 of Trifolium repens. Classification (NCBI taxonomy): domain Eukaryota; kingdom Viridiplantae; phylum Streptophyta; class Magnoliopsida; order Fabales; family Fabaceae; genus Trifolium; species Trifolium repens. The sequence continues at coordinate 56,821,498 of CP125849.1, read as the reverse complement.
TTAAAAAGAACAAACTAATAGAAACCAAAATGCATAAGAAGCAAATTAAAACTACATTTTCTTCCTCTAGGAAGTAATCATGTGTTTGTGACCATATAAAACTAGTTCCTATCAACAGACTACATGAGTAATAGTAATATCAAGCAAGTACTAATTTTCCTCAATCAATTGACATCATATTATGGTCACAAACACATGATTTCTTCATATATAATATGGTATACAAATAAATAATGTTACAAGCGCTTGCATCCATGAAAATAGGAACGATTGGTGAAAATGAATTGAAGAAAGGCTGTGACATGGAAACCCAACAGAACTCGGTCATAGATTGTGTACTCCATATATATTTTTAATGTGTGGATGAAAATTAGAAGAGAACCACACAACCACATTCAACATAGAAACTTTGGACACACCAGGAAAACATGCAGCTTATTTTGACATGTCAAAGGTTATAGACCTATATAGCTTAAAGAAATATTATTATAATTTTCTCAAAATTAACTAATAGGCAAATCTTACTCCAATTCCACTATTGATGTGAAACATAACACCTGAAAAATGAACAGGAACTTACATGGCTAGATACTAGATAGTCAAATAAGCCAGCAATACAGAGTGAGTTTAGCTCAGTTGGTAATATTAGGAACATCGCATTATATATACAGGGCCGGAGTTCGAATTACGGACACTCAACTTATTCATTTTAAAAGTGAAATTCTAGCCATCATATTACTTAAAAAAAAATACTAAAGTCAACTTGAACCAAAAAATATAAATAAATAATTAAGTCAATCAAAATTAATGAAATAAAAAAATGGGTTTGGTGGCATTATGACACTGCTCCAAGAGTTAGGTAACATTCACCTACCATACCATCCAAGTCCAACACATTCTTGAAGAGGAAGGAGTATACAACACAGATATACAGTTAAAATTTTAGAGTAGAACATAGAAACACAACACAAAAAATGGGAGATACTAGTATTCATATTCCTCGAGTCAAGCTAGGAAGTCAAGGCCTAGAAGTAAGTAACCTTTGTACTTCATTGAATTTGATATCATGATTTTCCTTGTTCTTGTGAGTCATTAATTTATGTTACAATGTTTTTTTGTTGTTTTGCTTTCAGGTTTCTAAGCTTGGATATGGATGCATGGGACTGACTGGCGTATACAACGATGCTGTTCCAGAAGATGTTGCTATATCATTGATCAAACATGCTTTCTCCAAAGGTATCACTTTCTTTGACACATCTGATGTTTATGCAGCACATGCCAATGAAGTTTTGGTTGGAAAGGTACTACTACTACTATTATTACTTCAACTTAACACACTATATCTTCATTTTTGTTTTCAACTATGTAACATAAACATTTTAATAACTATCTCAGGCATTAAAAGACTTACCTCGAGATCAACTTCAGATTGCTACAAAGTTTGGGATTGTCAAAATGGTATCCAACAAAGTTGTTGTAAATGGTAGTCCTGAATATGTTAGATCCTGTTGTGAGGGTAGTCTCCAACGTCTCGGGGTAGAATACATAGATCTGTATTATCAGCACCGTGTTGACACCACAGTTCCAATTGAAGACACTGTGAGTAATGCAATGTTTTCTCTCTATTCTTGAAATTAATTTGTTACTTGTTAGGCAGTGTTATTGATTTGTTGTTTTGAATATATAACTCATAGATGGGAGAGCTTAAAAAGCTGGTTGAAGAAGGAAAGATTAAGTACATAGGATTATCTGAGGCTAGTACTGAGACAATCAGAAGGGCACATGCTGTTCATCCTATTACTGCTGTTCAAATGGAATGGTCCCTTTGGACTCGTGAAATTGAGCCAGATATTGTCCCCGTTTGCAGGTACCTTAACTCATTGCTTTTCTATTTCTATGATTGTGACCAAATTTGTATGAATGTTTGAACTCGTTCCTCAAGGAATTCCGACCTCCGATGGCTCCAAGCCGATCCACTAAAATCAGTCACGTGTGTAAGATGAGATTGGCCAGCCCTATTTAAAGGTTGGTAGGATGTCACGGGAGAAGTTACTCATAATGGGAACTTACTCAATGATGGGAAGTTGGTTCCTGTAGTTCTTTGGTCCTTATCAGGCCGAGTTGGATATTGGGCCGACCAATCTGGTGATTTAGAGTAAAGACCTACTCGGTATATGCATGAAATTTGGGATCAATAGCATGGGTTGAGAACTCAAGATAATAATAGATCTATAGGGTGTAATGTTTAAGAAAATGAGCCAAGATAATAAGTAATCTATTACGGTGTAAAACTATTAGTCGGAAATCTCAATATTTGTTATGACAGTTTCTATTGTGATGTCATTAGCATTTCTTCATGGAAATAGTTAAGCCTTTTCATTTTTATCCAAAAATTAGAAAAACATCACTCTTTTCTGTGATTTCAATTAAAACAAATATGGAAGGTGCCTGATATTTGTTCAGACAATTGAAAATAGTTCCTTGAATCAGTGGCTTATACTAGTAGATCAATAGTGGTTTAATAAATAGCAACAACACACATCTTTTCTTTTATGTGATATTTGATCAAGCAAAGAAAGTTGTTTAATTTCTAGAGAAGAGATACACCTCTGATCAAATAGTTTTACTTTTACAGGCTTGTATTGGAACCTTTTGATTTGAGTATGAACAACCAAGTTCTTTCTTTCACTTCCTGACTTAATGCTTTTTGTTATCTTTCATGATTCTTCTTTAAATGACTTCGGCTTTTTGGTGACAACTCTTACAGGGAACTTGGCATTGAATTAGTGCCATATAGTCCCCTTGGCCGTGGATTTTTCGGAGGCAAGGCTATCACGGAAAGTATACCTGCAAACAGTTTTCTGGTATGGACGCATCCAATTTGTTTATGATGACAGGCACTCTTGGCCATGAGCCCTGTTTGGATAAACAGTTTCACTAACCGCTTATAGCATAAGTGCTTATTATGTTTGAGTTATTTCTATAATCAAAGATAAATTAAAGTTAAACTGTTTTCATATAAGCTTAGGTTGTTTTCATAAGCTATCTTGGCGAGCTATTTTCACAAGGTCGCCCAAACAGTTTCACAAGTACTTATGCTAGGAGATAAACTCAAATAAGTCAATCCAAACATATCCTTTATTCATTGTCACCAACATCTCTTTTTTCACCAGGCAATGCAACCAAGGTTACAAGGGGAGAACTTTGACAAGAACAAGATATTTTATTCTCGGATGGAAAAGTTGGCACAAGAGAAACATGGATGTACATCTTCACAACTTGCTCTTGCATGGATTCTTCATCAAGGAGACGATGTAGTTCCCATCCCTGGTGAGTAATTTTCCATTTCGTGATCTCAACAAGTTAGGCACGTATGAAGCTTACTCGCATTATGATTCCTTTTGTTGTTGCTAGTATAACATTTATTGATCTCTCATGTGTTGTAGGAACAACTAAGATAAAAAATCTTGATAGTAATATCGGTTCGTTTAAAGTGAAGCTCAACAAAGATGATTTGAAGGAGATTGAAGATGCTGTGCCAATCTCTGAGGTGGCAGGGAATCGGACAACCGATGCTTTTGTTCAATGCTCATGGAAGTTTGCTAATACTCCAATAAAAGCATAGCTTGATGCCAGTTTTGCACCTCAGTGTTTGAGATTCTAGTTTCTGGTCTCTTTGTATGACTCTTAAATTTAATCCCATCTGAATAAAACTGATCATTATTGGTCGAATAGGAATGACTCAGAAAAATTCGTGTTTCATGCTTAATTTTTTTGTGTGTGGAGAAAATGGTTCATGTTTAATTATGTACATGTTATGTGATTCACAGTAATATTTTCTTTGTCTGGAGACATTCGAAATTGTGAATTTTCTTTTTCTCTGCCTATTTTTTAAGGGAAGCTACAACATTTAAGCACCTAGCCCCGAGGGACAGAACATACACAGACAAGTTCAGTTGATTGATATGCACAAAGTTGAGATTTCTATCAGCATCTGGAACTCTCAGAAGATGAAGAGCATTTGTGTATATTCGAAGTAGTTTAGGATGCTGTCAAGTTACCTTGACCATTGGTACATATAGAGTTAGTGCTGTTATTGTGCTTTCTGTTTTGGCATTACTTTTCAGATTGGTTCTATGCATGGTGTGGATTAGTCTATATGGCACACAAGCATGTTACTATATGAAATGTAATGATATTGGGGTGCATTAGAGTTCAACATGTTACTATATCTAATAGATTATGAATCCTATATACTTTTCGTGTGTGGATAAAAATTACAAGAGATTCACTCAGCCACATAGAATTTAGGACAATACAGAAACTTTGAACACTTACTCGGATTGGTCGCTTAGCCACGATGACAACATTTGAGGGTGTCTGCACTTTGAGGGTTGCCCAATGGTCACATATTTGTCACACTCGCTTTTTAGCCTGCGAGCAATGTTTGCACTCTAGTTGACGAAGGGGGCATTTAGGACATTTCAGGCGATGAGTGAAAGAAACGGTAGGGGGCGCGAAAAGAAGTCTAGTTTTTTTCCCATCCCAGCAATAGAAACAAAGAGTTACTAAAAGCCCAAAAAATAGGTGACCAACCCCAAAAAAGGGTAAAAGAGGGGGGGCTGGCTCCCAAATGAAGTTGGCAGCGGGTGAATAATCTTGAAAGCTTTGCTTAGTAGGGCACACCTACTCTAATGATCATTACAGTGCCTTAAAAAAATTCAAAACATTCTCAATTGGTAGGGCCTCATTATTTTTCTTGTCATTTTAGTGGGACAGTTTGAACTATCTCAAGGAGAGAAATTTTATTTTGAGTAATTGGTTTTTTAGTTTAAAACATAAAAGTATTTAATCATTTTTTCAGTGTAATATATATTTTTTTTTAAATATATTGTGCATGTGTGAATTTCAGTGGTACTTGCTATTTTGTGTATGGACTAAACAAAGAGAAGTAAATGGATAATTTGATCTTGAATTTATAATCATCCTTCATGTTAGTCTTAAATTTGTTGAAGTAACATAATAGTCATTGAATTTGTTCTACATCAGTTAATTTCATCTTCATGAACTTCAAGTCGTTAAACGATATTGCGACCATCTACATGAGTTTCAAATCACCTCCATGTAAGAACTTCATTTGTAAAATGTTTCGAACTGGGTTGATGCCCAATATCACTTTGGACTGGGTCATCTAAGACTATTATTATATGGTAGACCATTGTATGGACACGCCCTAGAGGCACACAAGAATGAGTCCGCATGACCATTCCGTCCGATTTAGGGATTCAAGCAATATGGCAGCACTTGTCGAAATAGGGACTTAGATTTATTGTTGTAAAATTATGGTGTAGTTTCACGCGGTTATCAACCAGGACCGTTGATTTGAGATCAGACCATTAAGATTTAATATACAGTTTTATAAAGTAAAATAATCTCAGTCGCCGATCAGAGATCGGACGGCTCAGATCAGTTACAACACCCTGCTGTAACTACAAGATATCTGTTTCCGTCTAAATATATACCCGTCTTACATAAGGCTTTTGGCCCTTGAAACCCAAATCCTATGCTATAAAACTTAACTCATGGTCTAGACCGAGACACACACAATTTCAACTTTATTACTCGTACACACCCCACTTTCAAAGCATATCAATGAATGATCCACTCACAATGACCCACACTATAAAATTCAACGTGAAATTTCCAAATTCGAAAGTATGATAAACATTATACAAATTACAATATACTTTACTCCTATGTACGGCTACCAAATTATAACAATTGGCTACAGATTTTAAATTTACACATATATTTCAATATTTTAATATCTAGTACTAATCAATTACCTTTTAAAGAGGAACATAAAAGATTACCAAAACCGCGTTCAAGATTTTCCAAATAAGCTTTATACAACATTAACTAATCATAAAATACTGCCAATATTGACTAAAGTTAATATTTCAATATGAATCAAACAAATACCGTAATAATACAGGAAATCAAATAATGCCGCACAAGATGACGACCAACACAATGCTGCACTTAGAAAAAACACAATTTTTTTTGATCTATATGAAAATCACTTATTTATATTAAATAAAAGAAGAGGAAAAAAGGTGCATAGGAGGTGATTTTAAGCCAAAAATTATCCAAAACCACCCCTTTATAATGAACAAAGAACAAAGAGAATTTAGAGAAAAAGTGAAAAGCTTCTCAAAAAACTAGTAGGGCCAACAAAGAAGAAAAAAACTCATCCCACCCCCCAACACTCTTTTTAACCCCCCGGAAATCCAATTTTACCCCTGAAAAGTATAGTTCAGAACGTAGAATCCGAAAAGGTGTGAAAGTATTTTTTTGGTTCGGAACGTATTCCCCGAACCATATTTCGGGGAGTAGAGCCCAAAATAATTGAATATAGTAACAGAATACGTGATACTCTATCAGTTTCTAATTTCACATGTTCAAAATAGGGTTGGGTGGGAAAAGGGAGGAAATACGAAGCTTGCGATTTTGATCAACATTTCAACAAATTCAATCACTCTAATTTAACAAGTAAGTAACTTCAATGCATCTTATATTGTTCATTCATCTTTAAGCCATTTTCTATCAAATATTTCCATTTTCTCTTAGATTTTTTCAAATTTTGTGTTCATGTTGATGTTGTTGATGTTGTTTTTTATGTTAATTATGTGTTGTTTGTAGCACTACTTGTCTAGATTTATGATCCACCATAACTACAACAAAAAAAAATCAATATCAACTACAATTCATATCAAATAACATATGGAACTTAAACTCAAATATTTAAGCTATAATCATTAAACATATCATTAATAATAACCATTAAGCAAATCAAAACATTTAATTCGTAAATTTGGAAAAATAAAATTTTTTACAGTAACAGGCAGTAGCAGGTGCAGAAGGAAAACATAAAATTTTTTCTAAGTATAAGTTCGGGCCGTATTTTCCGAACTAATTTGTCCCTTATTTCGGAAAACATTCCCCGAACTATAGCATGTCAGAGATTTCGGAAACCTAGGTGCATCAGTCAATTCAAAGCTAAAATATACATAATCTAATCGGTTAGAAACGCAATTTACCTTATGTTGATGTATCAGTGAGTGTTGATTCCGTTAGATAGCCTCCTAAACGTCAGATTGAGCCAACAATGATAAAAAACGCGTTTGGAACCAAAGAGAATGAGAGATTGAGTGTTTGACATGAATGAGAGGAAGTGAGCTGGTATTCTGAAATATAACGTATTGTTTCGGGCTCTAGTACCCGAAATATGGTTCGGAAAAGGTGTCCCGAACCAGTTTCAAGGTTTCAAACTATTTCGGAACGTAGAGCCCGAACTAGTTTTTTGTAAGGGTAAAAACGGAAACCTGGGGGGGGAAAAAGAACCATGGGGGGTGGGATGAGTTTTTTTCAACAAAGAAGAGAGAAAAATAGGTTGTTTTATTTATTAATTACTAACCATTATGATTGGCATAAATTTTAGAATATAAGAACTCTTAAAGAAGAATAAAGAATCAATTCAGATTCTTTATTAGGTATTAGGTATCATTGATTTCAGGGGGAACATCCTTTTCTTTTAAGAAGTGTTAATGAAACAATTGATTTTTTTTTTGACAAAAATACGACAATGTATAAAATTGTTTTTTATACTACTGACAGTACGTAATTCAAGACATACGAAAAATATTAAAAAAAACAAAAAATATATAGTTATTGTATAATTGTTAGAAGATGATTGTTTGAATAATATTATTGCTTCTTTTTTAGTATTAGAGTTGGACTACCTCTAAAATAAATAACTCCACAAATTCTTCCGGGACCTTAATTTAATTGATAGGACATTATATTATATATGTAGGCTCATTTATCCACCTTAAGGGTGTAATTTCTGAGTTACTATAAACTCTTTCAATATTATATTTTAATTTTTTTAAATAATATAATATTCCTTTTGGTCTTAAATATAAAAAAAGTTCGATAAAAATTTGATGTATTCAATTAATTCAAATTTTAAATCAAATAAATAAACTTTTATTGATCAAACTATTTAACACTAAAGGAGTTATATATTATTTATTTTTTTTGACAAAGAGTTATATATTATTATAATTTATTATAATACACAACTGTTCTTAGCAGAGCACTACAAAGCATCTTTCTTATTATTAAATCACACAGCATCTTTCTTATTATTAAATCACACACCAATCTTTAATCCAATAATAATACACTCTTTCAAAAATTTGATAACGTCTGCAACCTTTGTTAAACCAAAAACACTGGATTTTTCCTAACAACCCTTAAAAAAAGATTAGTGTACTATATTGTTAAATGCATCTTTCCAAACATGAAGTCCAACTACAAACCCCTTTTTCCTACTCACAAGTCATATAAATCATTAAAAATTGTATTTGTTAGTAATTATTAATGACAAATATATATTCCGTATTATTTTTTTTATATCTATTACTATATATAAAGAGGATACAAATTTTTGGGATGACTTTTTCATTATACCTATTTTACCCTTAAAAAAAACTACAAAAAAAAAAAACTAAATATAGATTTTCAGTTTTTTTTAGTAAATAATTTTTTTCTCTCTTAATAACTAAGCACAACTTCCACATAAAAGTATGTTTTCAGTTTTTTTATAGTAAAATATATATATATATATATATATATATATATATATATATATATATATATATATATTTTCTTCTTAATAACTAGCCACAACAAAAAAGGATGTTAAGTAGTTATCAATTAACTAAGTCCAATAAAAAAGGAGATTAAGTAGTTATTTATATTTGCACAATAGAGAATTTCGATCACAGCAAATAATAAAAAAAGAATATCGATCACACAAACTGGCGGCTAGTTAATGATAAACATAATTCATTAGTGTTGTATTTGTTTATATTAAATACATTGTACTGCTTTTTTATTAAAGAAAATATTAATTTAAACAATTTTTTTAGGCTATATTTTCTCTGACGAAGCAATTATTTGGTTATATTAGTACAAGTTTAATAAGTTTTCTATACTTATAAATATATCAAATTTTATTTCTAATCCGTTTAAAAAATTTAAATAAGTTTTGATTCTCTAAAATATATGACGTCACAATTTTTAGACCCTACTTTTAAGCAATTCAGATGTACTCTTCACATTTTTTTAATGATTTTTTTTATCCATGTTCATAATATTGTAAGAGTCTCTCATACAAAAAATTAGAATTTTCTAACAAAAGATGAATTAATTTATTCCTCTTTAAAAAACAACATTTTGCAAGAGAGCTTTTATATAATGTACATATACATGACCACGGAAATAAATTCAAAAAATTTTAAGCGCCAAAAATTTAAAAATTCACATTTAATTCATTCATGTTTAAAAAAATTTAACTTTTTGCAAAAGCAATTTCTATATTGAACTAAACATGATCGCGGAAAAAAAAAAATCAAATTTTCGAATAATACACATGAATTGATTTAAAAGTAGAGACCGAAAGTTGTGATGGTTATTGGTTAGTATTTGGGGGATTGAAACTTTAAAAAAAAAAATCAACTTTTTGCAAGAGAGAGATTTCTATAGTATACAAAATATAAATGCGAAAAAAAGTTCAAAATCTCAAATGATACATGAGTTAATTTAAAAGCAAAGATAAAAAAACTATTAGATTTTGTCTAGTTGTGAGGGGTTCGGATAGTCTACACGTCTTAGGTTTGATTTTCATTGACAACAACATTTGTAAACGAAAAAAACAAAAAACAAAAAACTGTGACTGACAATATTTGCGGAACCGAAATCTTATCTTACTTATTTCTAGTATCTCTAATGTGCAATTTAGAAAACTCTAATTAGCTAATCACTTGGGCGGGAAAGTGTAAATTTAATAGTAGGTGTGCATTAGCAATAGTCCCATATAGATTAATTTGATTAATAGTGAGGAATTTAGGTAGCAGCTTGAGGTCCTAGGTTACTCAGCTCCATTATAAAATAAAAAATTAATCAAATAAAAAATGGACTGGTGGGATTGGTAGCTCTATATATGACTGTGCTCCAAGCTACTGCCATTACCAATCAAACACAAGGAATATACAACAAGATATACTAAGTACAGTTGAAATTTTTGAGTGAAACAGAGAAACACAAAACATGGGAGATACTAGTATTCATATTCCTCGAGTCAAGCTTGGAAGTCAAGGCCTAGAAGTAAGTAACCTTTGTCCTTCATTGAATTCAGAAATCATATATGGTTTCCTTGTGTTGTCAAAACTGGACATATTCACAATATTAAACAACATATAAGTTTAAGTAACTCAATAAATATTATAGAGAATAAATTGAAATAGAGTTCATAGGAACTTATCTTTAGCGAGTACTGTAATTTGGTGTCGTCACTTCCGTGTAGTAAACAAACCATGAATGACCTGCAAATACCAAACCGTGACACAATACCTGAGGCGTGCTGATCGCACTGTCCTTAAGGATTTATCCGCCTCATAAGCGCAAATCCCCCAGGATTCAACAGGTTCTTCTCGGATATGAATCATATCCGAGGTGACATAACTAACAAGAAATTAATAGACACCGGTGATGTAATCCAGGAAGATAAAAACTCAATTCAGTAAGAGGAAAATTAAAATCTCAATTTTAGGAGTGGGGTTTTGATATGAAAAATCAACAAAAAAGAGAAGCCATGTTGTAAATGGTAAATATAGTTCATTACCCTCTTATATATGCAATGAACAATGCAATAAATCATCCCCAAACTAATCTCCACACGTTGCCAACTATATGGCCTATTAATTAGGAATAAGTGGGTATTGACTCCAAATAAAAATAACGTTACACAATTTGACCAAGTAATTAAAACATGTTTTAACAAGTCATCAATAGTAAAATTAATTCTTTTAAATAATAATAATAATAATATCAATATTAAATAACTTTAAAATAAATTATTTTGATAAAATATACAACAATCCCCCACAATTTATTTTAAAGTTTGAAAGAATACTCAAAATCATTTCCTGGATTAATATCATTAATGTAATGCATCAAACTGGTGTAGCAAGCTATATGAACCAGTCCTAGAATAATAGACTTAACACACAGTGAAATTGGTGTAGCAAGCTATATGAACCAAAGTCACTTGTCGTATGTTAGCGGTCTACCACCCACATTACACCCCACAATTCTTGCTGTTGCCGCTGTGTTGCGCGAATAGGCCGTGCGCGTGTCTGGATTATTTCTTGAGTGCTCTAGAGATGTTGCCAAGATCTCATACAAGCGGCCCCACTTGACACTCATATAGGTGATTTCATCAAGTGCATGCTGCAAATCATACACCACCCATAAGGGATATGAAAATCATTAAAAGCTTTATAGCTTACCCTCTCAATAATGCAGTGTCTAACACTTTCTCAAGTACACCATAGGATATATTGGACAAATTAAATTAAATTTAGTGTTAGCAGATTTAACTCGTGACTTGTTCTTACCCATATGAACCTTATTCATGGGATCTCCAATCACAAAGGTTGGGTTACCATCACTTGTTAATTTCAAATGGCTTAAGTCCAATTTCCCTCGATGCGTCACAAAATTATTTCTTCCCAGGGGCTTTATTTAGTAGCTACTTTACACAGATGATGAAGACAATTTTCTTTCATCAATATAATATTGACTAAGACGTCTCTAGGTCAATTAATCTCATATATTTATCCAAGTCTATAACAATGAATTTGATCTCTACACTCATATTTATACAGATCTGCTTATTTGCTATTAAGCAACAACATTCACGCGATGAGTAAAATAACTCATATAACTTTATTCTCATTGTTGAAATACAATTCCAATTAACCTCATTATATTATTTTAATATAATGGCTCTTCAATATCTCATATATTGTCAAACTGGCTTTCATAATATATTTCATAATATATTTCATCAGACCTGCTTAGATAAATTTTAAGCGACAACATCTCCATTAAATGGAAAAATTAAATCTATGGTTAGATTTATTAACAGGTCTACTTGAATGATTTCAAGCGACAACACCCCTACATTTTATAATATAGGTGAATTTTTATTCAGGTCTACTTGAATAATTTCAAGCGACAATACTCTCACAATGAGCATAATTTATAAATCCACATTTCAGGTCTGCTTGAATAATTTCAAGCGACAATACTTTCACATTAAAGATAATTTATAAGTCTTCATATAAATATGTTCTCTTAAACAATCATCATTGTATTATTTTAAGGGTCATGCTAACATGTGCCCTAAGGGCACATGTTAAAGAACCTTAAAGTAGAATTATTCCATTGAAAAATGCAATGATTTGACTTTTATAAAGTTAAATGCACAAGTTTTAAGGAGAATATTTCTTTATTTAGTTGTTTATCATGTGCCCTTAAGGGCACATGTTAGTTTTTGCCTTATTTTAATACAATGGCTAGTCACCGATTAAGGCACCAAATATTATTTTTCATTTTTCCTTTTCAAGATTATTCATAAGATACAAAAATCATTTCAAATAATTGTGACATCAACTAGCTCAACATAATTATGTCAACACAAGCTTGACTCTAACTCTAGTCAGTGGTCACAGATAGTGAAACTCATTATAACTTCATATCACATATCACATGTAACAAATTTCTCACTAATGTCAATGCATGTAAAAATATACGGAACGATAAAAATTTAAAGTAAAATTTCTCAAATCACTTGGTTAATACCTATGCAATTATCACAAAGTAATTTCAATCCAATAATGCATAATCATGTAATCCTTCCATTAAGATTCTCATATATAGAACATTTTGATCACTGATAAAAAAATTATAATATCACAATTGTCACCTCATATTCATATGTCAATAAAGTCAATTCTTTGAAGGATCAATAAATCCATATTTGGGGGTAATATGTCTTAACTAACATTCCGAGAAAATTGATCATAAGCATAATTCTGTGATTCACAAACGCATGATAATAATATATAAATGGAATCCACATATTCAGTACCATTCGATCGGTTAAATTAACAAAGTCATATTGAAGCAAAATTTAAAAGCAATAGAACCTGATTTGGCAATTATAGAAGAAGCAACCATTATCGACAACGAGTCTTAGTTTTGATGAAGTCCACCGACCACTCTCTATTTCTCTATCATTTCCAATTTAATCAATAATATAAGATAAATCCTTAAGATTGTTGTCAAAACTGGACATATTCACAATATTAAACAACATATAAGTTTAAGTAACTCAATAAATATTATAGAGAATAAATTGAAATAGAGTTCATAGGAACTTATCTTTAGCGAGTACTGTAATTTGGTGTCGTCACTTCCGCGTAGTAAACAAACCATGAATGACCTGCAAATACCAAACCGTGACACAATACCTGAGGCGTGCTAATCGCACTGTCCTTAAGGATTTATCCGCCTCATAAGCGCAAATCCCCCAGGATTCAACAGGTTCTTCTCGGATATGAATCATATCCGAGGTGACATAACTAACAAGAAATTAATAGACACCGGTGATGTAATCCAGGAAAATAAAAACTCAATTCAGTAAGAGGAAAATTAAAATCTCAATTTTAGGAGTGGGGTTTTGATATGAAAAATCAACAAAAAAGAGAAGCCATGTTGTAAATGGTAAATATAGTTCATTACCCTCTTATATATGCAATGAACAATGCAATAAATCATCCCCAAACTAATCTCCACACGTTGCCAACTATATGGCCTATTAATTAGGAATAAGTGGGTATTGACTCCAAATAAAAATAACGTTACACAATTTGACCAAGTAATTAAAACATGTTTTAACAAGTCATCAATAGTAAAATTAATTCTTTTAAATAATAATAATAATAATATCAATATTAAATAACTTTAAAATAAATTATTTTGATAAAATATACAACACCTTGTTCATTCGATATCTTACAACGTTGTTGCTTTCAGGTTTCTAAGCTTGGATATGGTTGCATGGGGTTGACTGGAGTATACAACGCTTCTGTTCCAGAAGATGTTGCTATATCTTTGATCAAACATGCTTTCTCCAAAGGTATAACTTTTTTTGACACATCTGATTTATATGGACCACATGTTAATGAAGTTTTGCTCGGAAAGGTACTACTACTACTTCAACTTCAGCTACTATCTTTATTTATTTTTTGGTTTTCAACTATATGCATGTAACAAATCATTTTAATAACTATCTCAGGCATTAAAAGACTTTCCTCGAGATCAAATTCAGATTGCTACAAAATTTGGGATTATCAAATGGGAAGATGGTCAAGTTGTTGTAAATGGTAGTCCTGAATATGTTAGATCATGTTGTGAGGGTAGCCTTCAACGTCTTGGGGTGGAATACATTGATCTGTATTATCAGCACCGTGTTGACACCACTGTTCCAATTGAAGACACTGTGAGTAATGCAATGTTTTCTCTATATTCTTGAAATTAATTTGTTGAGTAATTAATGCAATGTTTTTTCTATATTCTTGAAATTAATTTGTTAGGCAGTGTTTTTGATTTGGTGTTTTGAATATATAACTCATAGATGGGAGAGCTTAAGAAGCTGGTTGAAGAGGGAAAAATTAAGTACATTGGATTATCTGAGGCTAGTACTGATACCATCAGAAGGGCACATGCTGTTCATCCTATTACTGCTCTCCAAATGGAATGGTCTCTTTGGACTCGCGAAATTGAACCAGATATTGTCCCTCTTTGCAGGTACTTAACTCGGTTTGTTTAATATTTCTCTGTCTATTATCCTTGATTATGACTGCAAAAGTAAAGACATGCACTGTTTGGTGACAACTCTTACAGGGAACTTGGCATTGGATTAGTACCATATAGTCCCCTTGGCCGTGGATTTTTCGGAGGCAAGGCTATCACAGAAAGTGTACCTTCATACAGTTTTCTGGTATGGACTTGATCCAAATTGTTTCTAATGACAGTCATTGTTGGCCTTGCCCTGTTTGGATAAACGGTTTAATTAAGTTCTTATAGCATAAGCGATTATGTAGAAGCTATTTCTATGATGAAAAATAAATTAATGTATAATCTATAACCTATTTTTAATAAGCTCTCATAAACAGTCTCACAAGTACTTATGTCAGTAGATAAGCTCAAATAAGTTATAAGTTGTTTCCACCAACATCTCTTTTTTCACCAGGCAATGCAACCAAGGTTACAAGGAGAGAACTTTGACAAGAACAAAATATTTTATTCTCGGATGGAAAAGTTGGCAGAAGAGAAGTATGGATGTACATCTTCACAACTTGCTCTTGCATGGCTTCTTCATCAAGGAGACGATGTAGTGCCCATCCCTGGTGAGTAATTTTCCATTTTGTGACTAAAACAAGTTAGGAATCTTTGAAGCTTACTCGCGAATCGTGTGTATAATTTTTTAATGTTCAAAGAGGGAGTTATGATTCCTTTTTTTGTTTGAAGTATAACATTTCTGTAACCTCTCATTCATGTACTGTAGGAACAACCAAGATAAAAAATCTTGATAGTAATATCGGTTCGTTTAAAGTGAAGCTCAACGAAGATGATTTGAAGGAGATTGAAGAGACCGTGCCAATATCCGAAGTGGTAGGGAGTCGGACAACAGATGCTTTTGTTCAAGTTTCATGGAGGTTTGCTAATACTCCACCAAAAACATAGCTTGGTGCCTGTTTTACATCTCAGTGTGTTTGGGATTATAGTTTCTGGTTGGCCTCTTTGCATGACGCAAATTTAATCCTATTTAAATAAAACCGATTGTAATCATTTGAATACGGATAACGTTTCCGAATGTGTGTTTCATCTGTAACTATGTTACTTTTTATGTGATTAAACCAGTTTGCTTATAATTAATGTGAAATCATGTTCCATTAATATTTTCCTCTGCCTATTGTTTGAATTTTGAAAATGAAACTAGCTAAGTTGATTTAAAGGCAAATTACAAACAAACTCTCTACATCCACATTCCACAAAAGCATACACAAATCAAGATTTTAGCTATTTGCTCTTAAGCTTGAAAGTCATGGTTGAGGTTGAGGCATACAACTCCAGCATTATATCTTGGAAACAAATTGGTCCTAGTTTATATTTTGAAAATTATGTTGATGTTGCAGTCAGTATATAAAGGAGATTTAGCTATTTAGAATGATAGTAATCAACTCATTGACTGTATTTTTGCACAAGTCTAGTTATTTTCTAACATCTATGAATGATGACAAGTTTGCAATTGAGAAATGGCAACAATTGCTGCAACAAGTAGAAAACATTGAAGGTTGATGAAGCTGAGTGATCTATAACTACAAGAAACGTCTTTGATAACATCTCACACGCATCATCACATGTGCAAAGATTCACTTGTACTCAACAAATTGGAACATTTCAAGCACATTAACATCAAAGATAAGCAGAAATATGGGGGGAGTACAAAGTACTGTCTTCGATGTTTCTCACCAAATGACAAAGAACTGCCTGTTGAATCTGTTAACCTCTATCATTTGCATATAGTTATTATTGTGTAAAATTTGATTGAAAATGTAAAGAAAGTAATGATAATGTGTAAGAGAGAAAGAAAAGATGGATTAGATTAGCCAAAGAACTGAAGCAGTATGACATTGTTGCCTTTTAAATTTGCACATATTTTATGACAAGTTTTGAGATGGATAATGGAGTATTTTATCTGTTCAGAGATACCTATAAGTATGGATTCCAACTAGAGGTATATTGATCTCACATAAAACATGTTGTTTGAGAAGAAAGATATGGTCAATCACCTTTCCAAGGGATGTAGCATAGATGCGTAGTGGCTTTTGTTGTTGTTAAGAAATAAGAAAGATGAAGTAGTGCAGTCCCACATCGGTGAAGTTGTATGCTTGGTATGTGAGAATAAGTTATAAATAAAGAAGGAATAGCAACGTTGCAACATACTTACCTGGATGGGGTCAATGGGTGATCATGAAGGCCCATGGCCTAGAAAGGTGACCTCCATTGCACTTAGGAGGGGTGCCTTTCTAAGGTCTACCCAAGTGGTGGAGCCTACATCATAATTTGTTCCTGAGTGGGCCTGCGTTCGCGCGGCCCACACCCAATTTTAGTTCTAAATTTTTTGAAGCCCATTAGATATTTGTAGCCCATTTGCCTGTAGTGATTTAGTAGTGTACATGTAACTTTTCATTTATATAGTCAATTTTTTTTTTCTTTTTGAATCTATAGTCAATTTTTATTTGTGAACATTAACAAATATTACATGATTTTACAAGATATAAAAATTTAACTTTTTTCTTCTTATTTTTAGTCTTGTGATACAATTGAATGTATTGCACCAGTTTCCAGAGTCATTTTTACTAATTTTATCAGTCTTTTATAACAAGATTGTATTATCAAAATGCAGACTGCATTAAAATTTTCACAACATATATAAATAAATGAACAAAATTTTACTACAAACAATTTGCTCTAGTAATTATACTTACTTCATGCACACACTATCGCACGCTTACACTTGATCATTTTGTTACAAATTGGTCTTTTATCATCACAATTTTATACTAAGTTTTAGTCACAAGTTGTACCAAAGTAATGACTACCCTGCCAATAATTAATTCTTCCAAACACACTTACACTGATTAATTCTTCCAAACACACTTACACTGATTAATTCTTCCAAACACAACTTGACTCTTCCTATAAATTCTGCTAAAGAATCAATGTTGTACCCGACAACCAGCAAGGATAATTGTTGGCTCAAGCTTCAATATTTCTTGATCATTGCATAGTTTACCAAGTTCTTCCTCCTGCAACATTACTATCACAGTTCTTCCAAACCCTCCTTCAGAAGAAGGCATCACCATAATCAAACCTTCACCATCCACATTCCCAATTCGACACGAAACATGAGCTGGTTTTTCACTATTACTAAACATTGATTCATACAACAACGACGCTGTCTCTTCTTCTTCCATACAAACACAAGTTAACTCAGAACCATACATACATTTCGGCGTTGATTCCTTTTGTGTCTCAAACGATTCTATATAAGCCCGAATTTCTTCCTCTGTAACCTCTTTCAAATGCTTGTGTATTAGATTTGCTATGTCTTCTAATTGACCATTTTTAATCTCTTCTACTTTTAGTGAAAGATTTGAAAAGTGTAACGCGTTTCCGAAATACCCTATAGGGAGTGATGGTTCAATAAGCTTTCTAAAGTCTCTGCAGATTGATAAAGAATGATTTTGATCATGAACTTTTGAAGCCTTCAAATGCGTAACACGAGTCCAAAACAAAGCCGAGAGAAAATCAAATGGTGTAGCATTGGAACATGTTGTGTTTTGGATTTTGGAGAGACATTGTTTAATGATTGAACTTGGAAATTTAAAAGTAGCAGTGACTAAGTTGTTTGTTGAAGAGGTAACAATAGTTTGTGGTTTTGAGGATGAATTTGGAATATTGTTAATGTTGTTTGAGATTGATGAATTTGGAATAATTGATGTGAAGAAAGGAGGGTGTGAAATAGGATAGTGTCGGTGAGTTTGTGACCATGATTTGAAGAAAGATGATGCAAAAGTTAGATCAGAAAGGATGTGACTACAACTTAGTCCTATTGCAACACCTCCTTCTTTGAAACTGTTTATCTGCAACATCCCCACAAATTTATTAGTATTTCATCTACCTTAGTAATTAATACCAAATCAACTCACCGTACCATATATTTTGTTGTTGGTACAATGTACAGATCCGTACCAATAACTTGTGAAATTTTGAGTCAGAAAATTGACCCTTAGAAATTTCTTAATAGGCAAAAAATCAAAAGACTTTTTCCTCCTTTGGTTAGGAAAGAAAATATTTCTTCCCATTATTGATGCTTGAGAAAAATTTCGGAGACTTATTTTTGGTAGATAGATAAAATGACAAGTCATTGGAAACTCACACACACAAAATAGAGGGATCGGAGTTCGAATCCTGATCATAACATTTGATCTAACAATTTTGGCATTTCTGCCATTTGAACTAGAATTTATATTTGATAAAAAATTAAAAATAATAATTTGGTTCTATAAAACCTTAAAATAGTTCATAAATGAATTATACTATAAGACATGCGAAAGATCTGACTTAAGATCTAACTTAACTGACAATGTTGAGATTGTTGAGTGGATATTTTCTGTAATTAACGGATTCGAACCCAAATCTTTTATTTGTGTGCATGTGTTTTAAGTAGTGTTTATTACTTCGTCTAAAAAAAATATATGAAATGATATAATACCTGAATTCGAAAAGGAGACCAAGTACTTGGATCATGAGGCATATCATCCCAAGCAATAAGCTGTGTCTCATCAGATCCAGAAGCAGAAGATGAAAGCCATTCATCAATGGTACAATTAACATTAGCCTTTATAACTCGAACACCGGCATCGTTACACCTAACTTCCCAGTCACCATCCTCCTCCTTCTCTCGGCTCAACCGTCCCGTTACTGTCGGATATATCGACAAAACCTCAGATAATGATTCCCTCAATGGATCCAATTCAAATGATCCAAACCATTTATCTTCATTCTTGTAATAGAATATCAAATGCAGTGTATGATAACCCATAGCATGATCCACACCTGATAACTTATTAGTCTTACCTGATTTAACAGGTCTGCTTGATACAACCGTTAGTTTTGATTCAAGTGTTACCTTAAACTCTGACATGCTTTCTTCCTTCCACCAGCAATATGTTTGTTAAATGTTCAGAGAAAGAAAGAAAGAAAGGAACAAACTGTAATAGTAATTGTCTTGTTGTATGATAGTAACACTAATAGCTATTTATACTGTAACAAATATGAAATTAACAGAGTTACGAAGTTAGAAAAAATAGAATTATTTGAGAGGAAACGGTTGAGAATTAAAGAGGAGACGGTGATGGTTGGTAGTTTTAATTAAGTGATGTGGACCCATTTCTGTTCTGTTTCACAAGGCTTACTAGTTTCAAGTTTCAAGGATTATCAACTATGTTAATTTCAACTTTTCAATTAATTATGTTCACATGCATGTGTCTACTCTAGTGTGTATTTTTAGTGGTGAATGGTGATTTCACCTTTGCATATTTTATAGTCATTGATTATAAGCAAAGGTCATTTTTAAATAAACTTTTGCTTATAAGTTATAAATAAGAATGGAAAATGTTGTTCCGTGAATTTAGCTTAATTGGTAGGATAATTGCATTACATATACCAGGGGTTGGGGTTCGAACCCCGGTCATCCCACTTATCCACCTTAAGGGTGGAATTTCTAGCCACTAGGGTACTTGACCAAAAAAATAAAATGGAAAATGCTAACTAATGTCCCTGAGGCACTAATTAAGGAATTACATATGGTAAATGTCTTGGAACTTGTGTATTTCATTTTTTTAAAGTATAAAAAATACAATTATCAATGCAAAACTTGCTCTTTTTAGTATCTTTAACTAGTGCCCCGGGGCACTAGTTAGCATGACCCAATAAGAATAGAGGGAGTATGCTTTTCTAGGTCAACCTAACTTTATTGCCTCTTAATCTAGTTAGTTGTATTATAGATTATAGATTATAGATGATGTGATTTTGTTTGTTAGATGTTGTGAAATTGTTTTTTATGTACTGCATTCATTTATTTGTGATAGAATTAGTCGACCTATACAACTAACTTTTTTTTAGTAGCATGAAATTATTGTTTGGTTTAATTTTTTTAGGTCTTAAAAATTATTTGAAAACTAAAAATGAAAATAAGAGCTTTTAGAAAAAAGCTAAAGTTGTTTGATATTGTTGATTTTTTTAGCTTCAAAAGTCTTTTATATATGTATTTTACTCATAAAAATTAAGCAATTTTTTTATTTATCAAAAGCTTCTTGAAAATCTATTTGGTCTACCTTCTCCTTTTATTGAATAAAAAATATCTAAAATAAGCTAGGTCAAATGGTACCAAAATATACAATTAATTCTTGATTATGTCTTCCTACCAATCTGGTGATTTTTCTTCCATCTGCATGCATATATAAGTAGATATTTGGTACATGAAATCAATAATAATTAGGAAAGTACGACTGAACCATGAATTGGTAGCACAAGTTCATCGTCTACAATTCTATTAAGAGTTAGACAAGATTTGCCAATGTATTTATAAATGGGGTATTCTTATTTTACAAATTGTTTTTATAAATTTAAATTAAGCTAAACACAGATTTTAATATGGTCTCTGATTCTAATCATAACTTGTTAAACTATATGTTATCGAACCACATTTCATGTGTCTAATTTTGTGTAAAAGAAGAATAATATATATATTTATAAATAGAGACAATATTTGCATTACAAACTTACTAGTTCTCTAAGGGTTGAACTAAAATAAAATCAAACAAGTGCATGAACCGAATCTTCTATAGGTAGGCCTTCATATTAATTTCAAGTGAAAATTTTATATATAGGTGCGCTAAAATACCGATCCATATCCATTAATCAAACCAACAACAAAACTTGATAGGATGGTAAATCATTAGTATTTCGAAACCACCAGCTGTGGAGATCGACATTGTATATCTATCTATCACCATCTCTGGTCAAACGAATGGGGCATGTGAATGTGATTGGTTTGGTTGGCTTCTTGAGATTGTGTATCCATCGCAAGTACTATCAACCAAAACATAGACAACAAAATATGAGCACAATTTTAGTAAAAAAATAAATATTACCTCCATTCCTAATTATAAGAATTTTTTGAAATTTTTCTTTAGCCATTTTTACAAGATCCTTTTCAAATTTTCAAGGACATTAAGGGGGGTGTATTGGATTGAGATTTCAAGAGATTGTTTTGGCAAAAAAAATCTAGAAGATTTTAATACTTTTTTACCATAACACACCCCCCAAATGGAATGGTGCAAAATTACTATTAACCCTTTACTTTAGTTATTTTTTTTAAAAAAATTGTTGAGTTAAATATTAAAAAAAATGGCAAATCATTAAAAATTACCGACACAGTGTGATGCACCATCTATTTAGACTGTCAGATGCCACTAGATACCACGAGTGACTAAAAATAATGAATTTTTAAATTATAAGTGTGAAATTGCAAAAAGAAAATATATATGCAGGAAGGAAAATCAAAACTCGTTTAAATAACATGGGTAAAACTAAGACATTGAACTCAAGTGGTTAATGAACTCTCTCCAGGACAAATCGTTCCTGAGAATCCGAGTTTGAATTCTTAGTGGAAACAATTATTGGTCAGACTTTACTTATCTTATGACCGAATTCTAAATTAAAGGAGTTCCTTTCCTAAAAACCAGATAATTAATAAAAAAAAAATTATAGTTAATTGTGTTTTGGACATTGTTAATGACTCTACATTTTATTATATTTATTAAATATCTACTAACATGATAAACAATATATTTAAACTATTTTAACTATTCAAATTGTGAGAAAGTCTTGGTTGGGCACAACCCCAACACATCACATTTAGGCACACACTCATAAATAAATAAAATTAAAAGAAAAATAAAATAATCACATCAATCAACATCACTTTAATTATTTTTTCTTTAATTTTTTACATATATTGTGAGTGTGCCTAAGAGGAAATCATTTGGATTTGTGCCCATATTAGAATTTCCCTCAAATTGTTGTTGGATTTTGTTTTCTCTTTAATGTAGTATAGAGACAATTGTGCTCAAAATAATTACTACATCTGTCACAAATAATTACAATTTTATTATTTAAGAGAGAGAATTAGTTAATTTTTTTTAGTGTATTATTAGAGATTGTAGAAAAAGATGCACTTTAATTTGGCACAAGTTATGGTGCATAAACCATGTTTATGCACCGTACATAAACACCCAAAATTGCTTAGTGCACCCTCCAAATTTCTAGTGCACCCCCTAGATTGTTTAGCGCACCCCAGATTTTTAGGGGGGTGCACTTGAAATTTGGGGGGTGCGTTAGAAATCTAGGGGGTGCGCTAAGCAATTTGGGGGGGGTGCTAAGCAATTTGGGGGATGCATTCAGTAATTTTCATTATTTATGCACGGTACATAATGAAAACATGAAACTCGAATATTTTAACAAAATTTGGATGATTATAATGGATATTGTTCCGGACTGGGCCCAAGCTGGCCCAACGTCGAGCACGACCCAGTCAACGGGTACTTCGGGGACGGCCTAGAAAGGCCAAGTCCACTTAGCTGACCTCAGCCAACGCATTTACCACGTGCTCTTTCTCCCGTCGAGGACACGTGGCAACAGAGCCTATCCACTTCCCCAAATCGTGGAACGGCTCCCAAGATGATAGGCACAAAAGCGGCTTATCTCCACATCCATGTGGGAATCCTGGCAGTCACTCTTAACATCCTGCTCTACGCGGCCCATTAAGGGGACCTTTTGCCCAACGCTGGGGCTCACTATAAAAACCTCCTCTACAGGAGTTAGGAGGGTCGAGTATTTAATTCATTCTAAACCTAACGCTTAAATTGGTATCTCTTGTGCTTTTTCTAACTTAAGCCTTAGAGTGCCTGCAGGTAGAAACCCCCCTCCGTTGGATTGCTCAACTTCGGACGCTCTCATTGGCTATTATCACCTTATTCTAATCATCAGGTAAGATCGAATATCATGTATTTTCATCACTTCAATGTCATGGTTATTGGTTAAATGGTTAATGATATTCAAAATCAAGACTCGTCAAAAGATTTTTAGTGTTTGATCAAATCAAAATAAAAGTGCCCTTCTAATCATATTATTATTAGGATTATATCGTTTTTGCATTTTTTTATTACAAAATCATTAATAATTAATAATCTATTTATGATTAGGCTAGTGCTACGGCCTACGGGTGACCTTATCATGAAGATCGAAATATGGTATTCCCTTTTAAGTTTAGCGTGAATCAATCACCGCTAAACTTATCAGTAAAATTGATGTATTTCATCTAATTCACCAAAGTACTACAGTACAATCCAGTTGACAAAATACATTAATTTTGTCAATGTGTTACATTTCGTAGGAATCAAAACGATGGGTTGCTTAGACTTTCAGTAATCATGATGCAATCGTACGTGTACTTTCAGTAATTTCCTCGTAATCCTGTCTGTCTGACGTGCCACATATTTATATTGAATTCCATTAGAATTAGAACTCACTCACAACACAAAAAATGGTGGCTCGAACATTTCAAGTGCTTCACAACGATTCCAATTTTGATCTTGAATACGACACTGACGATGGCTTCGAAGTTAGTTTGCATCTTTCTCTCTAAAACCCTTATTCTCTTTCTCTCTTCTTTCACAATCTCAATTTCACTTTCTTCATTCAATGTTTCAGGTTTTTCAATTCCAGCTTTACTCTCTCACTTCTGTTCCACCCGATCAACAAAAGGTTTTCTTTTTATTCTTAAATAAACTCTCTCTTAAATAATAATTCATCACATTTCTATAATTTTATTATGTTTTTTTCTTAATTTCACAGATTTATGGAGCTGAACATAATACCCAAATTTCAACTGATTCTGATCTTGCAACTATTTCTGATAAACTTCGACTTGTCTCAATCGATGATGAACCTCAAAAACCTGAATTAAACTCTGCTGAGTTTTTGAAATCTGATGAGGAATTGGCTAGGCTCTTGCAGGTTTTATATCATTGATTTTAGCTTAAAATTTTCTAAAGTCTCAACTTGGTTTTTTATATTTATGATTTTTTTTTTTTTACTTTTTGTTTTGTTTGTGTGAATCTGTTCAGGCAGAAGAGGAAGCACTCATGTTGCAGCAGTATGTAGCTACCGAAAATACTCAAGAATTTGAGAGTAGAGTACGACCTTGTGTTTCTCAAGTACTCATGGTAATTTTCACCGATTTGCATTGCATCGTTACAATAGTAGTAGAGTAAGACAGCATTTTATTCCTTCAGATTGTATGTGCCGGTCAGTTTAGTCGTTGAATTTGCGAAATAGCAATTTAGTCTCTTAAATTGAACAATGTTGGTTAATTTAGTCATTTTTCCAAATTTAACAATACAATTTTGATGGTTCTATACTTGTTAATTGAAGTCAATATCTAAGACTTTCATCAGTGTTGATAGATGTTCACTAAAGAGATATTTTGATGAAGGGTCTTAATTGATTAACAGTCTTTAATTTAATGGACTAATTTTCTATTTCGTAAATTTGAGGGACTAAATTGTCTGAACTTTACAATTTGAGGACCGAAATACTAGTTTACTCAATAGGAGTAGTTTCTTTTACTACTTGTTTTGACTGAAGAACACAAGGCATTTCATTCATGAAACTGCATATAGCATTCGCCAAAATGAGGTTTAGTTTTAAAGTAGACCAACTCTAATTGGTTTAACGATAGAAGAAACAGGTTTCACTGTTGTCCTTAAGAAAACTAATTACATAATGATTGATTTCATGTGTTGATTGTTATGATATTTTGCAGTATGAAGACGAAATACGCCAGGACGCTGCTCGGAAGTCTGTTCCTGTGGAAGAGCTTGAGGAGAAAGCATTAGTTTCTTTGGCCAAAGTAAGAGCCTGTAAATTTATCTTTCAAGAGAAAATCCTAACTCCTTGTGATCAATTATGTATAGAGGATATATATGTCCATATCATATTAGGCTTAGCTTTTGAGCTTGAGATGCTTTTGTTTTCTGCTACAATTGTTTATTATTCTGCTAAAATTGTTTTGTAATTGGTGTAATCCTGATATTTATTCTTTAGGAGGGGAACTTCAATCCATCAAAAATAGAACGCGATCATGCTTTCCTGTTACAGCTACTTTTCTGGTTCAAGCAATCCTTCAGGTTTAAATATTTATTATATTGGATATTGTACTTTTTATTAAATACCACATGAATCAAATACATCAATAACTAATCAATCCATAAGGACAGAAAATAGAGTTATCTATGAATTAACTCAAATATGATTCACATAATATTTGTGGCTGAACTGAGTTACATTATTATTTTTCTCTCACCCCATGAAAACCACCAACTCACCTGTACTTGTGCTCCTTTTATGGTTGCCTCTGATCATTTATCTTTCTTTTTTGTCCTCATCAAATAGATGGGTGAATGCACCATCTTGTCGTGATTGTGGAAACGAAACTGTAGGCCAGGGTATGACTGCTCCACTTCCTTCTGAGACGCTTTACGGAGCATCCAGGGTTGAACAATATCGGTATGACCATTGAACATATGCTTTAATTTAATGTGAGATTACCATTTTTTCCCGTTCTACTGAGATCAGAAATGTGGGTTTGGAAATTATCATATTAAGATATATATTTTATTTTTCTTCTGACAACATCATGCATAACTATTTGTGAACCTTCATTAAGCTATAGTTAGTCAACTGATATATTTGATTTTATTTTTTATTTTAATTTAAAATAATCAATCTTTTTTCTAATATTTGAGAATATCATGTTTTCCAAGGTCAACAATCTGTTTCCCGTTTGAATTTATTTAGAACAGGTCTTGGCCAGAAAATCCTGCTTTTTATGAACAAAATTATTCCTCGTTACATATATGGTTTCTTGAATTCTGGCCTTTTGCTTATAAAGTATTTTCGTAGGTTTCAGCCATGTTCACCAGTTTTAGCTTCCACTATTTGTCTGACTTCCTTAATTTTCCGGTTATTCACGTTAATATTTCCATTTCACAGTTGCACCGTTTGCTCCAAACTGACTCGCTTCCCTCGTTATAATGATCCTAAAAAGGTATTCAATTTGCATTTAATTGCTAATGATGTATTTTATACTTGGCCAACTGCCAACCCAACTGCTATGTTTGTCACAATTTTTTTGGGCTTCCCTTTATTCTCTTTCAATTTAACTTTGCAGCTTGTGGAAACAAGAGAGGGCCGCTGTGGAGAATGGGCCAATTGCTTTACGCTCTATTGTCGAGCTTTTGGTTATGAATCGCGTCTGGTTTGTAACTGGAACCCTAAATGAAATTTAGTATTTTCAGTACGCTAATTTAGTTTTTGATGCTGCAATAGAGTAGATAATATGCTAGTGTTCTATTTCCTTAATAGCTACGATGTATGGAGTAGACGGGGTTTTGAATATTTGAGGTACTTATTATGTAGCACATCACTTGATGATTCTAACATTACAAATCCAGTAGCGAATGTCATATATCAAACATTACATGACAATATTGTCTTATGTTGTGGTCACATATAAATAGAAAACTTAATTCCAGCTGGATGTTCTTAATTGAACTGTAATCTATAAGAAAAAGATAGTCATGCATGTAAAACTGAACTAAATTCTTGAAATTAGCTTGCATTCGTATTGGAATCACTTTGCCCTTTATGATGTTTTGACACTGGTGTTTGCTAATTTCCGTGGGATTGGTTGGCCAGTTTCCGCTAACTAGTCCTTATAGTTTTGCTAGTAAATTTCATTTATTGTGAATTTAAAGTCTTTTGGTCGATCTCCAGATCTTGGACTTCACAGACCATGTTTGGACAGAGTGCTACTCTCAATTCCTGGGAAGGTACATTTGACACAAAAGCTGCTAGTTCTTGTAATATGCCATTAAAACTATTGCTAGTTGGATTCTGAGGATGTATATGATCTTACAGATGGATGCATCTTGACCCATGTGAAGCAATCTATGATAGGCCATTATTATATGAAAAAGGGTATTGTTCATTTTCCAGTACTCCATTTAATTGACTTAAGAAAGTAGTTGTTCTTGTTGTTTTCAAAAGTTTTCATCTTGCATGCATCAATGTGGTATTAGGTGGAATAAGAAATTAAATTATGTTATTGCCATAGCGAAAGATGGAGTTTATGATGTCACGAAACGATACACAAGGAAGTGGCATGAGGTATGCTGATTTATATTCTTTCTTTCCTTGTGTTTTATTTATAAGCAGGCTTGTTTCACTTGCATAAAGAATCAAGGTTCCCGATTTGGTCATAATTGGTAATGAATTTTTGTACCTTTTTTAAAATTTAAGGTCCTATCTCGACGTACTATGGTAACAGAGCCTTCTTTATCATCTATACTCACTAATATTACAAACGAAACTCGAAGAGGCTTTGCACCACAACTACTTTCAATAATTGAAGCACGTGATATAGAAGAAAACCAACAAATTGAGAGGAGTTTGCATTCTGAAGATGACGAGTCTCTCTCATTACCTGGAAGAAGAAGTGGGAATGAGCAATGGCGCAAATCCAGATCTGAAATTGGTTCTGATAACCTAAGTTCTTCTGCTTGCCCTGTTCGTTTGTGCGTAGATGAGCATGTGACTAAGATTTATAATGCATTTCTTCCCGTACTTCATCAATTTATTGCGGAACAAGTAACAAAGACTGAAGCTGTCGAAGTACTTGGGATTACGAAAAGAATTCTCTTGGATCTTTCCAGTTCCCCTTTTAAATCAAGAAGGGCCTCCATTGATTCAGTTCTAAGCAACCCAAAATTTCAGAAACTTTTGCCGTCTTTTGATGATTTACTTGACGCTCTTTCACTGGAGAAAAAAGTGAATACAGATGGGAGGGTTGAAATTTGTTCAGTTGGTAACCCTGTAGTAACTTCTTTAGCATTGCCCGTTGTGCTAGATGCTATAGATGACATGGTTCACAATCTTAACAAGTGTGAAAACTATGGGAAAGATATGTTTCTGTTGCCACTACTGAAGTTAAATAGATTACATTCGGGTTCAGTCGTTGCAAGTGCAGAGGAGTTGCCATTAGGGATTGTGAGTTTATATCTGACTTATTTTATATGTTTAACATTAATTATGATTTATAGCGTCAATAAGTTTGTTCTTGTTTTATAAAATTTCAGGCAACGTCAGCATTTGATGGAACTCAAATATCAAAATGGGAAGAACCAAATGGAGCAAAAGGTATTTAGTTAACTGATTAAATAACTTCTTTGGGGTTAGAGTTTGTTTCACGTCAGATTATGGTACTAGATTAAACATTGTTCTATATAATATCTTAATAAAGAAGTTGACATTGATATCTTGATGCGTATATTAAAAATTTGTTAAACATTTGGCTGTATAGGCTGTTGGATCGTGTATAGAACGTTTGATGACAAGAAGTATGAGCTTGTGGCATATGAATTGATGTCAGCCAATGATGCTCCAGAAAGGGATCCGATGGACTGGTATGGACTTTGTTATATTTTTGGTTAATAATCTTTCCCGTAATCTTTGGTTAATAAAGCATGTGTTTTGCATTCATGACCTTTTTCGCAGGATTCTTGAAGGGAGCAATGATGACGGGAATAGTTGGCAAGTTTTGGACAGGCAAACCTCTCAGTTCTTTAAAGACCGTTTCCAACGTAAAACATACATGATCAACTCAGCAAGTTCACCGTCTAATCTTTTCAGGTAATTTTTATAGATATACACAACGATAACTTAAACAAATTTTACCTGATTTAACAGGTCTGCTTGATACAACCGTTAGTTTTGATTCAAGTGTTACCTTAAACTCTGACATGCTTTCTTCCTTCCACCAGCAATATGTTTGTTAAATGTTCAGAGAAAGAAAGAAAGAAAGGAACAAACTGTAATAGTAATTGTCTTGTTGTATGATAGTAACACTAATAGCTATTTATACTGTAACAAATATGAAATTAACAGAGTTACGAAGTTAGAAAAAATAGAATTATTTGAGAGGAAACGGTTGAGAATTAAAGAGGAGACGGTGATGGTTGGTAGTTTTAATTAAGTGATGTGGACCCATTTCTGTTCTGTTTCACAAGGCTTACTAGTTTCAAGTTTCAAGGATTATCAACTATGTTAATTTCAACTTTTCAATTAATTATGTTCACATGCATGTGTCTACTCTAGTGTGTATTTTTAGTGGTGAATGGTGATTTCACCTTTGCATATTTTATAGTCATTGATTATAAGCAAAGGTCATTTTTAAATAAACTTTTGCTTATAAGTTATAAATAAGAATGGAAAATGTTGTTCCGTGAATTTAGCTTAATTGGTAGGATAATTGCATTACATATACCAGGGGTTGGGGTTCGAACCCCGGTCATCCCACTTATCCACCTTAAGGGTGGAATTTCTAGCCACTAGGGTACTTGACCAAAAAAATAAAATGGAAAATGCTAACTAATGTCCCTGAGGCACTAATTAAGGAATTACATATGGTAAATGTCTTGGAACTTGTGTATTTCATTTTTTTAAAGTATAAAAAATACAATTATCAATGCAAAACTTGCTCTTTTTAGTATCTTTAACTAGTGCCCCGGGGCACTAGTTAGCATGACCCAATAAGAATAGAGGGAGTATGCTTTTCTAGGTCAACCTAACTTTATTGCCTCTTAATCTAGTTAGTTGTATTATAGATTATAGATTATAGATGATGTGATTTTGTTTGTTAGATGTTGTGAAATTGTTTTTTATGTACTGCATTCATTTATTTGTGATAGAATTAGTCGACCTATACAACTAACTTTTTTTTAGTAGCATGAAATTATTGTTTGGTTTAATTTTTTTAGGTCTTAAAAATTATTTGAAAACTAAAAATGAAAATAAGAGCTTTTAGAAAAAAGCTAAAGTTGTTTGATATTGTTGATTTTTTTAGCTTCAAAAGTCTTTTATATATGTATTTTACTCATAAAAATTAAGCAATTTTTTTATTTATCAAAAGCTTCTTGAAAATCTATTTGGTCTACCTTCTCCTTTTATTGAATAAAAAATAGCTAAAATAAGCTAGGTCAAATGGTACCAAAATATACAATTAATTCTTGATTATGTCTTCCTACCAATCTGGTGATTTTTCTTCCATCTGCATGCATATATAAGTAGATATTTGGTACATGAAATCAATAATAATTAGGAAAGTACGACTGAACCATGAATTGGTAGCACAAGTTCATCGTCTACAATTCTATTAAGAGTTAGACAAGATTTGCCAATGTATTTATAAATGGGGTATTCTTATTTTACAAATTGTTTTTATAAATTTAAATTAAACTAAACACAGATTTTAATATGGTCTCTGATTCTAATCATAACTTGTTAAACTATATGTTATCGAACCACATTTCATGTGTCTAATTTTGTGTAAAAGAAGAATAATATATATATTTATAAATAGAGACAATATTTGCATTACAAACTTACTAGTTCTCTAAGGGTTGAACTAAAATAAAATCAAACAAGTGCATGAACCGAATCTTCTATAGGTAGGCCTTCATATTAATTTCAAGTGAAAATTTTATATATAGGTGCGCTAAAATACCGATCCATATCCATTAATCAAACCAACAACAAAACTTGATAGGATGGTAAATCATTAGTATTTCGAAACCACCAGCTGTGGAGATCGACATTGTATATCTATCTATCACCATCTCTGGTCAAACGAATGGGGCATGTGAATGTGATTGGTTTGGTTGGCTTCTTGAGATTGTGTATCCATCGCAAGTACTATCAACCAAAACATAGACAACAAAATATGAGCACAATTTTAGTAAAAAAATAAATATTACCTCCATTCCTAATTATAAGAATTTTTTGAAATTTTTCTTTAGCCATTTTTACAAGATCCTTTTCAAATTTTCAAGGACATTAAGGGGGGTGTATTGGATTGAGATTTCAAGAGATTGTTTTGGCAAAAAAAATCTAGAAGATTTTAATACTTTTTTACCATAACACACCCCCCAAATGGAATGGTGCAAAATTACTATTAACCCTTTACTTTAGTTATTTTTTTTAAAAAAATTGTTGAGTTAAATATTAAAAAAAATGGCAAATCATTAAAAATTACCGACACAGTGTGATGCACCATCTATTTAGACTGTCAGATGCCACTAGATACCACGAGTGACTAAAAATAATGAATTTTTAAATTATAAGTGTGAAATTGCAAAAAGAAAATATATATGCAGGAAGGAAAATCAAAACTCGTTTAAATAACATGGGTAAAACTAAGACATTGAACTCAAGTGGTTAATGAACTCTCTCCAGGACAAATCGTTCCTGAGAATCCGAGTTTGAATTCTTAGTGGAAACAATTATTGGTCAGACTTTACTTATCTTATGACCGAATTCTAAATTAAAGGAGTTCCTTTCCTAAAAACCAGATAATTAATAAAAAAAAAATTATAGTTAATTGTGTTTTGGACATTGTTAATGACTCTACATTTTATTATATTTATTAAATATCTACTAACATGATAAACAATATATTTAAACTATTTTAACTATTCAAATTGTGAGAAAGTCTTGGTTGGGCACAACCCCAACACATCACATTTAGGCACACACTCATAAATAAATAAAATTAAAAGAAAAATAAAATAATCACATCAATCAACATCACTTTAATTATTTTTTCTTTAATTTTTTACATATATTGTGAGTGTGCCTAAGAGGAAATCATTTGGATTTGTGCCCATATTAGAATTTCCCTCAAATTGTTGTTGGATTTTGTTTTCTCTTTAATGTAGTATAGAGACAATTGTGCTCAAAATAATTACTACATCTGTCACAAATAATTACAATTTTATTATTTAAGAGAGAGAATTAGTTAATTTTTTTTAGTGTATTATTAGAGATTGTAGAAAAAGATGCACTTTAATTTGGCACAAGTTATGGTGCATAAACCATGTTTATGCACCGTACATAAACACCCAAAATTGCTTAGTGCACCCTCCAAATTTCTAGTGCACCCCCTAGATTGTTTAGCGCACCCCAGATTTTTAGGGGGGTGCACTTGAAATTTGGGGGGTGCGTTAGAAATCTAGGGGGTGCGCTAAGCAATTTGGGGGGGGTGCTAAGCAATTTGGGGGATGCATTCAGTAATTTTCATTATTTATGCACGGTACATAATGAAAACATGAAACTCGAATATTTTAACAAAATTTGGATGATTATAATGGATATTGTTCCGGACTGGGCCCAAGCTGGCCCAACGTCGAGCACGACCCAGTCAACGGGTACTTCGGGGACGGCCTAGAAAGGCCAAGTCCACTTAGCTGACCTCAGCCAACGCATTTACCACGTGCTCTTTCTCCCGTCGAGGACACGTGGCAACAGAGCCTATCCACTTCCCCAAATCGTGGAACGGCTCCCAAGATGATAGGCACAAAAGCGGCTTATCTCCACATCCATGTGGGAATCCTGGCAGTCACTCTTAACATCCTGCTCTACGCGGCCCATTAAGGGGACCTTTTGCCCAACGCTGGGGCTCACTATAAAAACCTCCTCTACAGGAGTTAGGAGGGTCGAGTATTTAATTCATTCTAAACCTAACGCTTAAATTGGTATCTCTTGTGCTTTTTCTAACTTAAGCCTTAGAGTGCCTGCAGGTAGAAACCCCCCTCCGTTGGATTGCTCAACTTCGGACGCTCTCATTGGCTATTATCACCTTATTCTAATCATCAGGTAAGATCGAATATCATGTATTTTCATCACTTCAATGTCATGGTTATTGGTTAAATGGTTAATGATATTCAAAATCAAGACTCGTCAAAAGATTTTTAGTGTTTGATCAAATCAAAATAAAAGTGCCCTTCTAATCATATTATTATTAGGATTATATCGTTTTTGCATTTTTTTATTACAAAATCATTAATAATTAATAATCTATTTATGATTAGGCTAGTGCTACGGCCTACGGGTGACCTTATCATGAAGATCGAAATATGGTATTCCCTTTTAAGTTTAGCGTGAATCAATCACCGCTAAACTTATCAGTAAAATTGATGTATTTCATCTAATTCACCAAAGTACTACAGTACAATCCAGTTGACAAAATACATTAATTTTGTCAATGTGTTACATTTCGTAGGAATCAAAACGATGGGTTGCTTAGACTTTCAGTAATCATGATGCAATCGTACGTGTACTTTCAGTAATTTCCTCGTAATCCTGTCTGTCTGACGTGCCACATATTTATATTGAATTCCATTAGAATTAGAACTCACTCACAACACAAAAAATGGTGGCTCGAACATTTCAAGTGCTTCACAACGATTCCAATTTTGATCTTGAATACGACACTGACGATGGCTTCGAAGTTAGTTTGCATCTTTCTCTCTAAAACCCTTATTCTCTTTCTCTCTTCTTTCACAATCTCAATTTCACTTTCTTCATTCAATGTTTCAGGTTTTTCAATTCCAGCTTTACTCTCTCACTTCTGTTCCACCCGATCAACAAAAGGTTTTCTTTTTATTCTTAAATAAACTCTCTCTTAAATAATAATTCATCACATTTCTATAATTTTATTATGTTTTTTTCTTAATTTCACAGATTTATGGAGCTGAACATAATACCCAAATTTCAACTGATTCTGATCTTGCAACTATTTCTGATAAACTTCGACTTGTCTCAATCGATGATGAACCTCAAAAACCTGAATTAAACTCTGCTGAGTTTTTGAAATCTGATGAGGAATTGGCTAGGCTCTTGCAGGTTTTATATCATTGATTTTAGCTTAAAATTTTCTAAAGTCTCAACTTGGTTTTTTATATTTATGATTTTTTTTTTTTTACTTTTTGTTTTGTTTGTGTGAATCTGTTCAGGCAGAAGAGGAAGCACTCATGTTGCAGCAGTATGTAGCTACCGAAAATACTCAAGAATTTGAGAGTAGAGTACGACCTTGTGTTTCTCAAGTACTCATGGTAATTTTCACCGATTTGCATTGCATCGTTACAATAGTAGTAGAGTAAGACAGCATTTTATTCCTTCAGATTGTATGTGCCGGTCAGTTTAGTCGTTGAATTTGCGAAATAGCAATTTAGTCTCTTAAATTGAACAATGTTGGTTAATTTAGTCATTTTTCCAAATTTAACAATACAATTTTGATGGTTCTATACTTGTTAATTGAAGTCAATATCTAAGACTTTCATCAGTGTTGATAGATGTTCACTAAAGAGATATTTTGATGAAGGGTCTTAATTGATTAACAGTCTTTAATTTAATGGACTAATTTTCTATTTCGTAAATTTGAGGGACTAAATTGTCTGAACTTTACAATTTGAGGACCGAAATACTAGTTTACTCAATAGGAGTAGTTTCTTTTACTACTTGTTTTGACTGAAGAACACAAGGCATTTCATTCATGAAACTGCATATAGCATTCGCCAAAATGAGGTTTAGTTTTAAAGTAGACCAACTCTAATTGGTTTAACGATAGAAGAAACAGGTTTCACTGTTGTCCTTAAGAAAACTAATTACATAATGATTGATTTCATGTGTTGATTGTTATGATATTTTGCAGTATGAAGACGAAATACGCCAGGACGCTGCTCGGAAGTCTGTTCCTGTGGAAGAGCTTGAGGAGAAAGCATTAGTTTCTTTGGCCAAAGTAAGAGCCTGTAAATTTATCTTTCAAGAGAAAATCCTAACTCCTTGTGATCAATTATGTATAGAGGATATATATGTCCATATCATATTAGGCTTAGCTTTTGAGCTTGAGATGCTTTTGTTTTCTGCTACAATTGTTTATTATTCTGCTAAAATTGTTTTGTAATTGGTGTAATCCTGATATTTATTCTTTAGGAGGGGAACTTCAATCCATCAAAAATAGAACGCGATCATGCTTTCCTGTTACAGCTACTTTTCTGGTTCAAGCAATCCTTCAGGTTTAAATATTTATTATATTGGATATTGTACTTTTTATTAAATACCACATGAATCAAATACATCAATAACTAATCAATCCATAAGGACAGAAAATAGAGTTATCTATGAATTAACTCAAATATGATTCACATAATATTTGTGGCTGAACTGAGTTACATTATTATTTTTCTCTCACCCCATGAAAACCACCAACTCACCTGTACTTGTGCTCCTTTTATGGTTGCCTCTGATCATTTATCTTTCTTTTTTGTCCTCATCAAATAGATGGGTGAATGCACCATCTTGTCGTGATTGTGGAAACGAAACTGTAGGCCAGGGTATGACTGCTCCACTTCCTTCTGAGACGCTTTACGGAGCATCCAGGGTTGAACAATATCGGTATGACCATTGAACATATGCTTTAATTTAATGTGAGATTACCATTTTTTCCCGTTCTACTGAGATCAGAAATGTGGGTTTGGAAATTATCATATTAAGATATATATTTTATTTTTCTTCTGACAACATCATGCATAACTATTTGTGAACCTTCATTAAGCTATAGTTAGTCAACTGATATATTTGATTTTATTTTTTATTTTAATTTAAAATAATCAATCTTTTTTCTAATATTTGAGAATATCATGTTTTCCAAGGTCAACAATCTGTTTCCCGTTTGAATTTATTTAGAACAGGTCTTGGCCAGAAAATCCTGCTTTTTATGAACAAAATTATTCCTCGTTACATATATGGTTTCTTGAATTCTGGCCTTTTGCTTATAAAGTATTTTCGTAGGTTTCAGCCATGTTCACCAGTTTTAGCTTCCACTATTTGTCTGACTTCCTTAATTTTCCGGTTATTCACGTTAATATTTCCATTTCACAGTTGCACCGTTTGCTCCAAACTGACTCGCTTCCCTCGTTATAATGATCCTAAAAAGGTATTCAATTTGCATTTAATTGCTAATGATGTATTTTATACTTGGCCAACTGCCAACCCAACTGCTATGTTTGTCACAATTTTTTTGGGCTTCCCTTTATTCTCTTTCAATTTAACTTTGCAGCTTGTGGAAACAAGAGAGGGCCGCTGTGGAGAATGGGCCAATTGCTTTACGCTCTATTGTCGAGCTTTTGGTTATGAATCGCGTCTGGTTTGTAACTGGAACCCTAAATGAAATTTAGTATTTTCAGTACGCTAATTTAGTTTTTGATGCTGCAATAGAGTAGATAATATGCTAGTGTTCTATTTCCTTAATAGCTACGATGTATGGAGTAGACGGGGTTTTGAATATTTGAGGTACTTATTATGTAGCACATCACTTGATGATTCTAACATTACAAATCCAGTAGCGAATGTCATATATCAAACATTACATGACAATATTGTCTTATGTTGTGGTCACATATAAATAGAAAACTTAATTCCAGCTGGATGTTCTTAATTGAACTGTAATCTATAAGAAAAAGATAGTCATGCATGTAAAACTGAACTAAATTCTTGAAATTAGCTTGCATTCGTATTGGAATCACTTTGCCCTTTATGATGTTTTGACACTGGTGTTTGCTAATTTCCGTGGGATTGGTTGGCCAGTTTCCGCTAACTAGTCCTTATAGTTTTGCTAGTAAATTTCATTTATTGTGAATTTAAAGTCTTTTGGTCGATCTCCAGATCTTGGACTTCACAGACCATGTTTGGACAGAGTGCTACTCTCAATTCCTGGGAAGGTACATTTGACACAAAAGCTGCTAGTTCTTGTAATATGCCATTAAAACTATTGCTAGTTGGATTCTGAGGATGTATATGATCTTACAGATGGATGCATCTTGACCCATGTGAAGCAATCTATGATAGGCCATTATTATATGAAAAAGGGTATTGTTCATTTTCCAGTACTCCATTTAATTGACTTAAGAAAGTAGTTGTTCTTGTTGTTTTCAAAAGTTTTCATCTTGCATGCATCAATGTGGTATTAGGTGGAATAAGAAATTAAATTATGTTATTGCCATAGCGAAAGATGGAGTTTATGATGTCACGAAACGATACACAAGGAAGTGGCATGAGGTATGCTGATTTATATTCTTTCTTTCCTTGTGTTTTATTTATAAGCAGGCTTGTTTCACTTGCATAAAGAATCAAGGTTCCCGATTTGGTCATAATTGGTAATGAATTTTTGTACCTTTTTTAAAATTTAAGGTCCTATCTCGACGTACTATGGTAACAGAGCCTTCTTTATCATCTATACTCACTAATATTACAAACGAAACTCGAAGAGGCTTTGCACCACAACTACTTTCAATAATTGAAGCACGTGATATAGAAGAAAACCAACAAATTGAGAGGAGTTTGCATTCTGAAGATGACGAGTCTCTCTCATTACCTGGAAGAAGAAGTGGGAATGAGCAATGGCGCAAATCCAGATCTGAAATTGGTTCTGATAACCTAAGTTCTTCTGCTTGCCCTGTTCGTTTGTGCGTAGATGAGCATGTGACTAAGATTTATAATGCATTTCTTCCCGTACTTCATCAATTTATTGCGGAACAAGTAACAAAGACTGAAGCTGTCGAAGTACTTGGGATTACGAAAAGAATTCTCTTGGATCTTTCCAGTTCCCCTTTTAAATCAAGAAGGGCCTCCATTGATTCAGTTCTAAGCAACCCAAAATTTCAGAAACTTTTGCCGTCTTTTGATGATTTACTTGACGCTCTTTCACTGGAGAAAAAAGTGAATACAGATGGGAGGGTTGAAATTTGTTCAGTTGGTAACCCTGTAGTAACTTCTTTAGCATTGCCCGTTGTGCTAGATGCTATAGATGACATGGTTCACAATCTTAACAAGTGTGAAAACTATGGGAAAGATATGTTTCTGTTGCCACTACTGAAGTTAAATAGATTACATTCGGGTTCAGTCGTTGCAAGTGAAGAGGAGTTGCCATTAGGGATTGTGAGTTTATATCTGACTTATTTTATATGTTTAACATTAATTATGATTTATAGCGTCAATAAGTTTGTTCTTGTTTTATAAAATTTCAGGCAACGTCAGCATTTGATGGAACTCAAATATCAAAATGGGAAGAACCAAATGGAGCAAAAGGTATTTAGTTAACTGATTAAATAACTTCTTTGGGGTTAGAGTTTGTTTCACGTCAGATTATGGTACTAGATTAAACATTGTTCTATATAATATCTTAATAAAGAAGTTGACATTGATATCTTGATGCGTATATTAAAAATTTGTTAAACATTTGGCTGTATAGGCTGTTGGATCGTGTATAGAACGTTTGATGACAAGAAGTATGAGCTTGTGGCATATGAATTGATGTCAGCCAATGATGCTCCAGAAAGGGATCCGATGGACTGGTATGGACTTTGTTATATTTTTGGTTAATAATCTTTCCCGTAATCTTTGGTTAATAAAGCATGTGTTTTGCATTCATGACCTTTTTCGCAGGATTCTTGAAGGGAGCAATGATGACGGGAATAGTTGGCAAGTTTTGGACAGGCAAACCTCTCAGTTCTTTAAAGACCGTTTCCAACGTAAAACATACATGATCAACTCAGCAAGTTCACCGTCTAATCTTTTCAGGTAATTTTTATAGATATACACAACGATAACTTAAACAAATTTTACACAAACATCCTATTACACTGTCAAGTTATGCCAACATTGTTTGGAAAAATACATAAAACTTGTTTAAACTATTATAATTAGAGGTATATGTAAACATTGTCACAAGTTATGCCTTTGCAGGTTCAGGTTTCTTGCAGTCAAAGACATTCAATCTACGTCCCGGCTGCAAATTGGGAGCATTGATCTCTATGCCAAAACATTATAAAATAGCAATGAATGATTAATAATAAGAAAAATACATTCATAAAGAATAGCAATGTTTACAATTCTTAATTATTATAAAAAACTAAAATTAAAAAAGTAAATATTGACTATCTATTTATCATTATATCTAGATTCGGTGTTCTAACTTGTCACCCATACATAAAGGATTTTGTTTATCTAATATTTGACGACCAATCTCCTTTAAATTGACTTTGCATGTATGTTCTTCTGGGTATCTATGCATTCCACAAAACACTTCGCCGCAACGACAATTGAACCCTATTAGTCCTACTTTTTTGTTGCAACTCTTGCACCTATTTTTCTTCTTCTTCAAGTTATCATTGTCAGTGAGAGAAACAGCTGCTACAACATCACAAACATCATCAACATTAGTGTTCTTTGAAGGACAAGAAGAAGATGTTGAGTTTGAGTTTTCATCATTTGATTTGGTGATGTTTTCTTTGAGATAATCTTTGTAACACTTTGAACAAAGGTTCTTGGTTGAAGCAGAACCATAGAAACCGCAACCATTGGCACAAAGTGATGGATCCATGTTGTTTCCTTAGTAAACTTGGAGAAAGGGAAAGGTTTATGGAGAAAAGAGGCAGGCTTGAAATTGTTGAATGATTGAATAGGTTATGTTAATTTATATTTATAGGGATAATAGCAAAGATTATTATAACGAATAATGACATATTCTAGGAAACTGTCCGTCAAAATATTAGGAAAATAATCCGGGATTTTATTTTTAAATATTATCTTCTTTTTTATTATAGATTTTAAATATTATCTTTTTCATAACATCAAAAAAAAAGTATCTTTTTCATTATAAACTAAATAAATAAAATTAGACCAACTTAAATTCGTTTCTCTATAATTTAAGAGTTTAATTGTTATGCAGCGTTAGTGTAAAGTTATTTTACACATGCAACCAATAAGAGTGATTTAAATTTCCATGTCATATAAAGATAGTGGGGTGAAGTGGGGTGATGTGGCGGAATACATGGTTGTTATTGGTTGAAAGTGTAAAATTGTTTTACACTGTCAGTGCATACAAATTAAATCCATAATTTAAATCGTAGTGCGCAAGTTGTTTTGTCAATTGAGATATACGATAAATAAAAAAATCGATTCTTCAGAAAATAATCTTGGTGGTAAGTAAACTATTTTTCTATAAAAAAGCAACAATAATATATATACTATACCTTTTTTTTTTTTACTAAAATATATACTATACCCGTATAGTATAATAAAATAAAATAAAATAAATAGTTATGATTTTATTTTATTTTATACACATTATTATTGTAAATAAAATAAAATCATGATGTGTATAAAATAAACTAAAATCATCATTTTTTTTACTAACCTTACCAAATCATAACTGTTTTTAAATTTAAATTAGGATTAGTTTAGATGTTTTTCAATTATTTGTTAGGATCGAAGATAAGATTTGATTTAAAATCTAAATTAGAATTTATTCAAATGTAGAATTAAGATAAAGTTCAATCATTATATAAAGTAAAGAATCAAAGAAACTGCCAGAACTGACCCTCAAACCAGATTAAACTGGTGGTGAAAAAAAAAAAACAATAGATAAGATTTTATGTAAAATTTAAATTAAGATAAAATTCAATTACTTTATTAAGTAAAGAAAGTTTAGATAATATTTTATTTAAAATTTAAATAAAGATTTGATTCAAATTTAAATTTAAATAAGATAAAATTGAATTATTTTATTAAGTAAAGAAAGATAAGATAAAATTTGATTTAAATATTACAAAATAATTTACCGTCTTCCAAAAGTGCTGGGACCTTT
Source organism: Trifolium repens (assembly GCA_030408175.1). Taxonomy (NCBI): domain Eukaryota; kingdom Viridiplantae; phylum Streptophyta; class Magnoliopsida; order Fabales; family Fabaceae; genus Trifolium; species Trifolium repens. The sequence goes on along the minus strand of CP125849.1, from coordinate 56,780,223 downwards.
AAATCCAAAATTTGTTAATTATTTTTTATTCAAATTTTTTTAATTTCACTTTTTATTGATATTTTGTTATGGAAGAAACATATAATTATATAGATAATGTTCAATTGTATTTAAAAATAAAATAAAAACATAATTAAGTACAAATACAACCCTTGAAAAAAAATCCAAATTACAAGTAGTCAAGTACCTAAAAAGTCAAACCAAATACAAGTAATTCACTAACTTTTATTCAAAAAAAAAAAAAAAACAATTCACTAACTACAACCTTTTTTTAATTAAATTGAACTTCATGTGTTAAGAACCATATTTTTTTAAAAAAAGAAGAAGAAAAAGGTATAGAATAATTAGGTGAATGAACTATGAATCAGCTTCCTTTAGAATTAGAAGTTGGGGTTGTTGGAAAACGACAAAATCCAATGAAACTAATAATGCTTCTTTTTTTTGTTTTTGACAGAAAATATAAGTACTTCTTTTGGTAAGATATATTATATATTTTTTTAAGAAATATTTTAAAATTTATTAATTAAATAATATATCTAATTTTTATTTTTATACATACGTATCTAATCTATATTTTAGACTAAATACATAGTTGGAAGTAGTAGATAAATCTTAAAAAAAAAAGGAAGTTTAATTGTAAGTAGCTAAAGAAAAATACCTGCTGTGTGGTTGGATCATCAATCTTAATCTAAACTCTCAAGTTTGAGCACCAACCAAACACACAAACAAGATAGGATTATACATACCATCTCAAAAACTGTCTTTGTGTATTGATTGTGTGTACTTCAATTTAAATCACTTACATTCAAAATCTACAAACAAATCAAGAAATGGCATCTCTATCCCTCTCATCACCACCATCTCTATCCTCCTCATTCCTCCACAATGCATCCTCCACACGTCTTAACCTACGCACACCTACTTCCCTTAAACTACGCACCCGTCACTCTTCTCTCTCAGTCATCAGAGCCATTACCCTAACTCAAGACGATCTCAAAAAACTCGCCGCCGATAAAGCCGTCGAGTATGTCAAAAGCGGCATGGTCCTCGGTCTCGGTACTGGCTCCACCGCCGCTTTCGTCGTTTCCAAACTCGGCGAACTTCTCTCCTCCGGGGAACTCACCAACATCATCGGAGTTCCCACTTCAAAACGCACAGAAGAACAAGCTCGTTCACTCGGAATCCCTCTCTCCGTTCTAGACGACAATCCTCGTCTCGATCTCGCCATTGACGGCGCCGATGAAGTCGATCCTTATCTCAATCTCGTTAAAGGCCGCGGCGGAGCACTTCTTAGGGAGAAAATGGTGGAAGCTGCTTCCGATAAGTTCGTGGTGGTCGTCGACGACACGAAATTAGTCACCGGTTTAGGTGGAAGCGGTTTGGCGATGCCGGTGGAAGTTGTTCAGTTTTGTTGGAAATATAATTTGATTAGGCTTCAGGAATTGTTCAATGAAGAAGGTGTTGATGCAAAATTGAGATTGGATGAGAGTGGTAAACCCTATGTTACTGATAATTCTAATTACATTGTTGATTTGTATTTTAAGACTCCTATTAGAGATGCTAATGCTGCCGGAGCTGAGATTTCGGCGCTCGAAGGCGTGGTTGAACATGGTTTGTTCTTGAACATGGCTACCTCTGTCATCATTGCTGGTAAAACTGGTGTTGAAGTTAAAGACAAGTGATTTTGATTTTGGTAAATTATATATATTTCTGAGTTTTATTTTTCATCTTGTCAATGTACACTAGTATTGTTTTATTTGGGAAATACTGGAAATAAAAAATAAATATTACAACTTTTCACATTCATACACATTGCCTTATACTGCATTTGTGAGAGTGTGTTTTATGTGGACAATAATTTAGGAATGATTTGGAAGTGTTTTTATGTGGTTTATGATCAAATTGGTTTCCTTTGTTTTTGCTGTTAGAAAGTTCTATTGGGTGTGCATACAATGATACAATCGTAAGATGGTTGTTGCTCGCCCCCTAAATTGATCAGAATTTCTCCATGTGAAAGTGTTTTTTAGTGTGAGCAATTCAGGGGACGAAGAACATCCATCCAATCATAAATAAGATCATTTTTATAACCCAATTCGTTTAAAGTGTATTTGTTTCGTAATTAACCCAAACAAACAGACTACAGTTTATGAGTAGATTGAGAAGTTGCAATCCAATCTTTCACTGATGATTTGTGGACATTTATACATCAACTATTAAGATTATTTGCATTACAACTGTTAATTTTATTGAGCTATTAGTAAAAACAGTTACCAAGTAGTGAAATATGGGTTAAGTATCTTTTCTCTTTCTCAAAAGAAATGGAAGAGTCCAATAATATTATTAGCTTTGGAGTGAAAAAATCTTAGTACAACTTTTTTAAATTTCTACTACATTTATAGTTATGTATCAAGATTATAGTAATGAAGATGTCTACTTTTAAGAAATGAAAAGAATCCCTACTTGTAAAATATGACCTAACTGGTGTTACTGTCAAAAGTTTATATATTGCACAAAAAATCTTTACCTAGAATTGGAGGCTAAGCCAGACTGGCTGCAAAACACAAATGTGATTTTGATCAAGACATCATTCATCCTTTAGTGGCACGTTTGATTGCACGATACACGCATCTGCTGGGATACCAATGCAAAGTTGCCGTGGTTTCAAGAAATTAGAAAATGGAGCTTTTACGTTAACGTGGAAATGTTGGCTGTTGGCTGCAGAACCAAAGAGATGCTAGGCATGGAAACTTGATAGTAATGTGAACAAGTAATTAAAGAATGATGATTGTAAATACCAGTACTTTTAAAAAAAAGGACAACAGAGTGAGTGAGTAAAGTTCGCACTTCATATAGTATACTCGAGAATGACACATGGAAGAAAACTAGTGGTATATGAATCTTTGTCGCCCGCCTCTTCCGACACGCTTCCAGCAAAGGCTCAGATTCACAGCCAAAGCTCAATGTCTTAATGGGTAACTGCCTATAACTGGAATTAACTACACACCACCTAATAGATCATCAATAATGCTCCTTTTAGGCGTAGTAGTAGCATGTAAACTGCTGCAAGAGAGAACAAAAACCCATATGGTAATTTGACTAATAACAAAGACTTGATAAAAGACAAGAAAAAGAAAAATGATCAAATGGCTTTTCATTTGTTCCAAACTTCCAAAATATATCAAGATGTTTGATTGAAAAGGTTTTTGTACGTGTAGCTATCCTTGCATTCATTCCATGGGAGACTTTTGAGTCATGAATGAATACATGAAGGGTCATTTCGATCTATGAATGTTGTCATTAGACTCTTTCGAGCGAACAAGAATAATTCAGTGATTTAAAAATCAGGCAAATTAGTCTCTATTATGTGACAATTAGTTCGCTTACATGTGGGATACAATAATATAATAAATTAGTCGAGTTACAATAGACTAACATGAGTTGAATCTAGTGAAGGCACTAATTTCCCACCATTTTGCCAATCATAGTCCAATTCGATTACAACTAGTTTACACCCACAACAAAAACTAACGATACTAATTACTAACCATTAACCTTGACCATGTAAAAAAAATGAAAACTAGTTAAGAAAACATATAGAAAACTTGATTTATAGAAGGAACATTGTGAATATTCTAGTAGGTTTGATGTGAAAAACCACAAGGATTGTGGAGAGACAAAGACAGAGACGGTATAAAGAATCAAAAGTTAGTATTAACTAAACCTTGTCACTATTTTTTTTAGTCACTTGATGTGAAAGGTTCTTTGAATCTTTCAATTTCGCAATAGCTAACGGTGGTGAATTGAATATCAAAGGCAAACCCAAAACAGTACAACAGCATAGGGATAAAAAAAAATTCAAAGTCAACACAACATTTTTAATTAATTCATGTTAATTTATATTTATGTTCTTCAACATTAAACTAAATTGAATTAAGCAATTAAATACTGCTTTTGATCATCATCCATAGTTCATATTCTAAGACTAAAATGGTCATTGATAATAGTATATGATTAAGAAAAAGGTTAACATCTTAATTAATATTCTTAGCACTTTCGTGCAAGCAATGTATGGCCCTTGAATCCTGGTTAAAGCCTCAAAGGAACAAAAGAAAACGTTGTAAAACAGTGATGTTTTTACCTTCTTATTGAGAATATTTAAATGCATACATAAAACTAGCTGTTAGACCTTGATAAAGAAACATCTTTTGATTTTAACAGCATGGTCCCTAAAAATTACTATATACTCTAATGTCAAAATTTATGTCTCTTTATGTCTTTAAATGTGTTTTTAATTAGTAATTTTACGAACCGATTTTATTAACAAAAAGTACATCCAATGAACAAACTAATTAATGAAAGACAAATTTGAGAATCAAACTGACTAACAAAAGACATATTTATATATTTTTTTATAATTTTGATACATTAAAAAATTTATTAAAAAATTATTGCGACAACACCTCATCCACTTTAAAAAACCAAAATTACTATTTACTCTCCTAAAATTATATATTGTAAAAAACATGAAGGTGGCAAATGGCTTTAACAGGGAAAGTCTTTGCAGGCCAAAGCCAATAATAAACAGTCAGCATAAGAACACAAAATGAGGAATACTAAACAAGTAGAATAATGCATATATAATGCAATATGTATGTAACAAGATTATAATTAACTTATGAACAAGATTAAATATCTTGTGTGTATTTATTATTTTTAGATCATCATTATATATATAACCTTAGCACTTTTTACTCTGCTTGTTAGTTGTTAAGTCCTATATTAGGCCATTAAGTAGAATTTTGGAAGGTGATAAAAAGAAAAAATGGGGAAGGCAAGTAAATGGATTAGAAACCTTCTTCTAGGGAAAAAAGAAGACAACTTAAAGCAGATTGATACATTCTGCTCCGAGAATAAGACTGCAAACACGGTTAGTAGTAGTCGTAATAGTAGTAGTAATAATAATAAGATAGTAGTGAAGCGCAAATGGAGTTTCCGAAAACTAACAAGTGGAAGATCAACAGGAAAAGTAGTAGCTCATAAAATTTCCAAGTCTTTTGATTCAGTTGACTCTCCAAAATTGCAAATACAAGCCTTAATGTTCCAAACTCAGACCCCAAGGACAGCTGCTGAATTTGTAAGAACAGCTGCTACAAGGATTCAAGCTTCCTTCCGCTCCTATTTGGTATAAACTTTTCTTCATATTCATCAATATTTTATGGTCACGTCTCATCTTCATCTTATAAGCAGAACTTTGTTATGATCTATGAGAAAATTACTTAATTAAATCTATTCGCATGTGATATTGTTGGTGTCAGACACCGAATATGTCTTCAATCTGAAAGTATCAGTGCTACATAGTTTATGATATAAGATATGTACAAAATTTGCAGGCAAGGAGAGCATTGCATGCTTTAAGAGGATTAGTTAAGTTACAAGCACTAGTGAGGGGTCACCTTGTAAGGAAACAAACAACTGCAACACTGCGTGGGATGCATGCATTGATGTCGATACAGGTTAGAGCTCGAATTAAAAGGATTAAGATGGCAGAAGAAGTTATTCCCCCGGAAATATCACCTCCCCAACACACAGAAAGTCCCTGCTTCCAAGAGTACATGACACAACCAAAACAACATCAAGTAAGCCTCTGCAAAGAATTTCCAAATGTTTTAATTATAATGAAGTTTTAAGTAATAAAACAAGTATTCAATTTTGATGTCGATCCATCCTATTGAATATTCATTCTAACTAAACTTTTGGTTAATTTTCAGCTACCTGTTCTGTTATACAGAATCTAATTAAGGAATGTTTTAATCTACTTATTTGAGTATATCTACTAATATAGTCACTAGTGGGGACTTTGTTTGAACAAACAGCTTAATTAAGGGGTTATAGCATAAGTGCTTATGTATAAGTTACTTTAAAACAAATTATTATAAAATAAAGTTAAACTATTTTCTTATAATCTATAAGTGGTTTTTGTAAGTTATCTCAAAGAAGTTATGAAAATAAGCTGAAAACATCTTATGAACATCTTTTAAACATTATCACAAATGCTCATGCGAGTAGATAAAGCTAATCCAAACAGACTCTTTATAGAGCGTATAAAAACAACTTATAACATATACATAAGTTGTTTTCAGCTTATTTCTATTAAAACGACTTATAACATACAGTATATCAATATTTAAATAGAAACAGCTAGCTTATGCATAAGCCCTCATATATGATAAATATTTATGCTAGAAGTGTTTAAGTGTTTAATTAAAAAAACTATGTATTCAAACATGTCTTATTAACATATATCTATCTATGTATTGATAATATGGCTCTTAATTGTGTATATGATTCAAAGAATATGAATGTGGAAGAAATGTTAGAGGCATTGAGGAGTAGAAGTGGGCCACTAGATGTAAAGAGCAGAAAATATGATTCAATGGCATATTATTCAAAGAGTGAATCAATTTCAAAACGAGAAAATCAATTGAAGAAGGAGAATCATAACAATAACAATAACAATACTACTGCTACTACAATCATCACAGCACCAAACAGCCCAGAAAAATACTACAGAGACATGATTGATTATTTAAATCCAAGATCATCAATTGCATTATCGGCGTCTCAGCGCCACATGGCGCCTCCTCGACAATCATGGTCATCACCAAAAAATTACATGAACAAGACAGAATCTTCAAAGGCAAAAACAAGGTCTAGTAGTGAACCAAGACAAAGACCAACCAAACAAGGAACAAAGCAAAAAAACAGCAACTCTATTGAATCTAGTACTAGTAGTACTTCATTGAAGAAAAATATGTTGTCAAATTCAGCAAGGTATGATCATTGGGTTGTTAATTCAATGAAGGATAGTAACCGTAACTCCTTTGGTAGCTACACAGTCACTAATAGTGATGATTCCTACTACTCATGAATCAATTCTCTTATTCCTATATTGTTTGTACAAAATAAGCAAATTATTCAATTTTGATTATCCATGACCATGCCAATTTGGGATGTAATAATATTAATAATTTCTTTTTATTGTCATTGATATTCCACATGAATCTTGACACTTTGAAGTTACAACTTTGTTATGATGTAGGTTGTTTTACTTGAGAACACCTTAGGCAGACGCCCCTCCTAAATGCAATAGAGGTCACAACTTTGGATAAAGATGGCTTAGCAATATTGATAGTGTGAATGAAATGCCATGATTTTTCTTTTCGGAAAATAAAAAAAAAAAGCAATATTGGTAGTTGTCGGTTGAACTAGACCTTATAGAAATATTCACTCTCACTCTCTCCCGATTACTAATTTTTAGATTTTCTTAATAAATGTGAATGATTTTCAATATATATTGGTTATCAAATGAGGGGGAATTATAAAAAAAAGAAGGCAAGATTAGAGAAAAATATAGCTATAAACCTTTAACAATACTAATGTGTTGCTACTCATAAAAAATCAATAGAGTTTTTTTAAATCTTAAAAATCCAAACCAAAAATCTTAATCATTAAATGTCTTTTAAGAATTCTTAAAAATTAAAAAATTTATTAATAATTATAGAATAATTACACTTAAATAAAAGACAAATAGATAATAAATTACGTCACTAACTCTTTTTAAATGGTAAAATTAATCTTTGTAAAAACAATATTCATGGACCTAGAAGACATGATATTGCTATGCATGACTTTTGAGCTCTTTGCAGTCTTTGGTGCTATGAAGTCAAAAATGTCAATCACAAATAGTATGAAAACATGTTTATTGTTTCATAACATGTTTTTCATGTTTTGTCACTTTGTTTGAAGTAACTTTGAGAATTGTCTGATCCAAAATTAAAATTCCGATTCTTAATCCTACAAGAGGTAAAACTCCGATGAAATCTTTTTTTTCCTATCTACGGCCCCATACATCATAACATCCGCCTGTCCTTAAAAATCAACACAATACTACAAATTTTTTTACTAAAACAAGATATTCATTCATTAATTCAGATCGATAGAGCATATCAAATACAAGTACAAGAGCCCATTTGAATTGACTTATTTTTTAGCTTATGTGAAACAACCTATACAACTAAATAAGTTTTTATATATTATTATAAGATTTTAAAGGTAGTTTATGAAGAAAAAAACAACTTATAAAACTGCAATTTTTGTCAGTAGATACTTATGAATTAACATAAAGTTTTATTTATTTTCATAAGCTATTTTCATAAGTTCAAAAATAAATCAAATTCAAACGGGCCTCAAATTCAACATCACTATAAACAAAAATGATAAATTTGCAAATATAATCACAACATCCAAATTAATAATATAAAACGATATATTTAAATCTACAAATAATGTTATAAAATAAAATTAACTAAAATACTCGTATCTCCTTATCTAAATCATTGACGAGCTTGTCATAATTGATGAAAGTTTGAAATCTTGAAGAACCTTTTAAATATCTCAATCCAATATCCCATAAACAATCTAAAAAAAAGAAATACAAAATAATGAGAAAAAGAAAGAACTAAAAAACACACAAAAAAGGGAAAAAGTGAGAATGAGTTAATTAAGTAATGATGACTCAACCGGTGTGAAGTACGTACAAGTTCAGCGAACAGATGTAACATTAACGCGATCACTTCACAGTTCACACACACACACCGCTTCACAAACCACGCTCTCTATCCTTCTTCTTCATTAATTCATTGTTAATTAATTAATTACTGATTATGATTATTAATTCATCTTTATAACGTTAGGCGCTCGAAATTTCAAATTTCATGAATCAAGTATTCACATGGCTGAGATAGAGAATTGTTCTTCTTCACAATCAGAAACGACGTCGTCGTATAGTTCCTCACAATTACAAAAACCTAAAGTTAAAACCAAGGGAATTGCCTTCAAACGAAGAAACCCTAAACTCACTGTTCGTCGCAATAGGGGTAGTAGTAGTAATGTTGCCGCTATTGGTTTTCCTCTTGGAATGTCCTTTGCCGCTGTTATGGCTCAGGTAAACTTCATTTTTTTTTATACTCAATTGCTTTCTCTAATTATTCTATTTTTCTATCATGTTTCAATTTCAAAGCTTGATTTTTTGTTTTGCTTCAATGAAAAAAAATCTCTTATTTTTCCTTATATACCGATATTATTGTAACTATTATGATGTGTGTTAGGTTTTTGCTGTCACAAATATTAATTTTGTAAATTTGATTTTAGCTAAATGCAGAGTGATTAATTAATGTTTGTATACATTCACATATAAGTTAGTGAGTGGAACAATAAGTTTTGCTATAAAAATCTGCATTTGGAGTCAAAAATTCCAAATCGTAACTTCAAATCAAAATCAAATCCTATCACATTATCTAAACATGTCATAATCAATTTTTTATGTGTTTGTCGTGTGGGCTCGCCTAATGTGAAATCAAACACTCTAAAACAATCAATTATAGTTTGTTTTTTTAATCTGTATAGTTATTTATTGGTCCTGTTAATGAAAAGTTTTTTTTTTTTGTTTTTAGGTGTTGTATAGAAGAGATGCAGCAGCTGAGAGTATGTCTCCGGATCATCTTTCGTTGGTAATTTTCTTTTCTGTTTTTAACCCTAATTTTAATTTAAAGAAATTTATTTGCGTTATGTACTTTCATAGTTACAATGAATTTAATTCGTTCACATTTTCAGTGTAAATATTTTTGCATTGTCAATCAATCACAATTGTTAGATCATTCAAAACGTTTGACTTGAATCATGATTACTTCTAAATTCACGCACATTAGTTGTGATTTGTTGATAGTATCAAAATTAAACTTTTGTTACAATAGTGATGTTTAGAGAAAATACAAACTATAATATGCTAGTATTATTGATTACACATCCGCCTTATCTTTGCTCTCTGTCGGTGTGAAGTTGCTAGCATAATCTGGTAAGCAGCGGCTTTCTATCCTCAGAGGTTCCGGTCACGCTAGTTTAGAACATCTTCCGACCGTTGGCTGCTTGCTCTCTGGACTCCTGGTGCCCATAAGTTTGCTCTCCTGTCTCTGCCTGCCTTTTGTCACGGGATGAGCTAGATCTCATCTGGACTCCACATACTGACTGGAAATTTTGTCAAGATCCTTCTCACATACATCAGACACACTGGTATGGATTACCTATTAGTTGCCTAGCTGTACTATCTCAGCATGGCAGCCGTCAAAATTGTCTAGACTGGCTACAATTGCTCCATATCGATATCGGTACTTCTACCAGGATAGGTCCGGCGCTAATAGAAGTTGCTTCCTCTCCTAGTTAGAAGGAAAAAAGCAGGGCTTTTTTCGTAGTAATAGTGGGCTGTCCATCCATACAAAGAACTTATTCTTGTGCAAAGCGGTGTCGACTCTTTAACGACATCGTCCGCAAATCGAGATCTATTGGAGAGAGTCATCAAATCGTCCTTGATTCCTCGATTTAATTTCGCTAATCGACCGACATGAAATTTTTTGGACTATCCTTATTTGCATCTGTTATTTTCTGAAATTCGACTCAGTTTTGATTTAAGTCTTGACTGTTTCACGGTTTGTCTGCCTTGTAGATGTGCTCGTCTGCAATCAAAGAATCTCTATCCAGTGTAAGCCTCACATCAATTGTTAATTCATCCCTTGATTTTGATTTTACTACATTTCTCTGGCAGCTTTATTGTCGCTGTAGAGCAAAGTCCATCCTGTTAAAGTGATGTTCGTGTGACACTTGTTTTGATTTCTGCCTATCCAACCACAGGTATTTGGAGACAGGCTAGATGGTTTGACAAGGAACTTTGAACAATCTTTTGACAGCACTTTGAGTACGCTTCGATTAATTTATGAATCACCGTCTAGCAATGAACTGCATAAATTGAATAATATGAGATTGGAAATTCCAAGTTCTAAATTAAACAGAGGAGATTGCTCACGTGATATTGTTATGGAGGATGGTCAATCAAGGCCACTGTCACATGCAGACACTGAGATCATTGATCAATCAATTAGTCGTGAAGAGGTCAGGGATAACTTTCACATGGAGTCGATTACTCGTGATCTTGCTTTGCATGAGCAATCAAACCAAATGGTTTGCTTTTCTCGTACCTCTTCTGGAGCTTTAGTTAATAATCCAGTGATTAGTACATTTGAGAAGTCTATTGTGGAGCAATGTCGTTCTAATGACCTCAAGACTGTTGAACTTGGTATTGCAATGAAAAAAATGAAATTGAAAGAGACAGAATTGGCTCTCAGATATGATTTAAATGATCTGCAGAGATCCAAGTTAGCCGTGGAAGTATCGAAGACATCTTTCAAAGCTGAAAAGTTTAAGACTCAGTTAGAAGATACAAGATATGGCGAACTAAATAAGAAGTGCATAGACTGTCTTATTGCCGGTCTGTTCATTATGTCGTCCTCACTTTTTTATGGTGCTTATGTTTATAACTTTGAGCGGATCAATGAAGCTGCTGAATCATGTGCTCCACCAGAAGAGGTAAGTATAATAATTTTCTTTTACCTATTCCAATTTTATGCTATGGTTTAGGCAACTATAATATTTGTGTTATTGCATGATGAAAATAACTTATTGGGAATGTATCATTAAAATTTTGTTTAGAAAATAAATCATATTTGAAAGATAACCAGCAGAGCCCGTGTCATTGAAATATTATTTAGAAAAGAAATAGTATTTGTTTATTATGTTTTATTTCCTTGTTTAGTTTTTCTTTTTTTCAATACATGATCTTGTATTTTACATGTCATGTTTATTTCTTTGAAATCTATTTTAAGAGTTATGACAACACTTTACAGCATTGCCTTTGCTCAATTTGACGAGACTAATGGTGCCTTTATATTTTAGGAATCTTCCTCCTGGTGGACTCCAAAGTCAGTGACCTGGTTCAATTCAAGCATGCATGTTTTTTTGTGTCAAGTTCGAGTTGTGAGCCGAATGGTGTTTGGTTTCTTAATGATTATTATAGTTGCATATTTGCTCTTCCAGCGGTCAACAACATTGTCATCACAAACTATGCCAATTACTTTCATCGTTTTGATGCTAGGAATCTGCTGTGGCTATTGTGGAATGATGTGTATAGACACATTGGGAGGGAGTGGTTATATTTGGCTCTTATATTGGGAGATTCTATGTTTGGTGCATTTCTTATCTATATGCTGGACATCCGCTTTGTACACAATTCTTCATGGACCAATCACAACACTGCAGACAATGAAAAGGAATACAATTCTTCGGTATTGGATTCGCCGGTTTCTGTTCTACGCTGTTTTGCTTGTGGTTCTACCACTGTGTTGTGGTCTAATGCCTTTTGCTAGCTTAGGTCAATGGAAAGACCATTTTATGTCAAAGGTGTTTTATGTCCAAGAATCAGAATGGTAAAACACTGTTTCACCATGGAAAATATTTATTGATGTATAATACTGTGAGAAGCTTAGGTTGTGGTAAGCCAACTTACAAAGCACCATCAATTGTATTTGCCTGCAGCTAGTTTTGTTTGGCTCATTTTTGGTAATTATTCTCTCCTATGTTGTAATTTTGAAAGTTATACTATTATTATTGATGTATTATATTATATTATACAGGGCATTGTTTTTATAATTTAAAAATCTGATTTAATGCTATATGAATCATTTTCTGATGGGTAATTCTTTTAGAAAGAAGGATAAAGCATGTTTTGATTGATAGAATAGGCTACAATAGAGTGAATAACAATTCTAAGATTTCTCACTTGATTTGGAATATCAAGTTACATTTATTACACCAAGTATATCCCCTTTCCCAACCCAAATATGAAAGAGAAATGCATGTTTCTATCTATAACTGAAATTTGGAACCTCCTCTCCTCTGTCATTTTATTAAACATTCTTGATGCTAGTAGTAAGTGTTAATGTTAAATGTTGTGTGAAAGAATGGCCAATTGTATGGCAAAATTAATGATAAATTAGCATAGTGTTAGTCTTGCCTTGGAATGAATCATGATAATCAGTCTCAACCTGTTTACCATCATCAGAGCTCTCTAATTCATCTCTCAAAATAAATCATAACAATCCGAGAAGCAAACAAAAACAGAGGTTGGTGGGTCTACGTATGCATGCGATATGCACGGTAAGTGTTTGGTTTGTGCACATGGCCCTAATGTACGCCGCAGTGTTTGACAGTGAAATATCATGCATGTGTGGGGCCACACAACACAACGACTCTCTTTTCAAAGTCAATGTTATTGCAAAGAAGATGTTGACACGTTTTACTTCGCAGAATCGTTGATAATTTAACTAATATAGTCAATAAAATTAGTCACATAAATAAAATTGTAAGGAGTACTCATAAATTAGTCACATTGGATAATTTACTCACAATTTTTAAATAATACTAATCTAAAAGAAAACTATTGCAATATAGTATGTTTAGTTGGAAGTCTTTCTAAAAATTGGATTCTCTTATGCTATTTTCCTCTGATCCTTTTCCTTTTTCAAGAATGCTTAATTTATTAAGAAAAATGAAATGATTCTAGAAAAGAGAAAAAATAAATGAATAATTGAGATTAGTGCTGAATGGACAACATGAGAGAGGATTCAAATCCGTCTTTTTATCGAGTCTCCTAAAAATACACAATATTTTATAACCCATTTTAAAAAATAAACACCATCTTACATATTATATATAATTGTAAGCCCCCTTTCTCCCACCCCAAGAACAATTAAAAGAAACCAAATATATATATATATATATTGCTAATTATTATTATCATCAATATTAATATATCACAAAAATGTGCAAGGAATGGAATTCAAACTAATGATATATAGTCCAAGAGGGTAAATCAAAAATATATTTTCTCACTTGCTAACATGCATAATCAACATGCTGCATCATTCTTAGACCCTACTGGAGAATCAGAAGACTGAGCTTGTAGTTGATCATCTACTTGGTCAGCTGAATTTGAGATTGGATTTGTTACTACTAATTGAGATTGAGATTGAGATTGAACAATTAGTTTTCCCTCCTGCTGCTGATTATTATACAAAGAACTAAGTTGATGAAAATAAGGACATGTCCTAGAATCCAATGACCTTTTCTTCTTATTGGCAACATCTTTTGTTTTCTTAAAATACTTGTTTATATTTTCCCATTTTTCTTTACATCTCTTTGCACTTCTCTTGTATCCCATCTCTAACATCCCTTCAGAGATTCTCTCCCACAATGGTCCCTTAATGTTACTATTTCCTTCTTTTTCTTCAACATTGTTGCTTCTATTTATTACACTTGTAGTAGACTTGAGGTTTATGAGTGCCAACACTTCATCTCTTGGCCACCTTCTCCTATCCTCTAATTTCTCCATTATTATTGTTGGCACAACAAGGGTAGAAGTGTAATTTGACTCTACTACTGTCTCACTTGAGCTAGGGTTTTGTTGTCCTTGTGCTATCACATTAGAACAAGAAGGTGTTGATTCAACTTCAAGAATATTGTTAGAAGGCTGAATATCATTAGGGTTTTGTGAAGAAGAACATCCTTTACCATTTCCATCTATGGATAGATATTTGTTCAAGAAATCAATTATGGTGGATTGTCTATTACTTGCAATAGCTTGTTCTTGTGCCATCATGTTCATCCTTTCTATCTCTTGATTTTTCCATGCTTCCTCTCTAGCAAGTTTCTCTTCATCTCTTTTGATCATATCTTCAAGTAGCTTATTGTGTATCTCTTCTTGTTGTACCATCATTTTGTTAACCACTTTCTCACAAAAACTCTTCAACATTTCAAACCTATTGCGTTTCTTCCTCTTTCTCTTTGATTTTTCCATCACCTTCTCATCATCATCACATTGTTTGGTCACTACTACTATATCGGTATCATCATTATTATCTCTTGAATTTTCTTCTTGGTGTTGTTGGGTTTCTTCCTTTTCATCTGAAATTTGTTGTTTATCAACACCAACACCACCTTGATAAAGATCTTGAAGCTCACTAATAAACCGAGGGTAATCATCATTATTATGATTATTATGAATCTTAAAAAGTGATGATATGCTATCATCTTCAAACTTATCCTTACACTTCTCAGCACTCTTGTTAATCCCAATCTCTGCTAGCTTCCTACACATCATCATAAGTATAACTAAATTAATCCAAGAATAAACTAAACACAATCATGAATTTTACTAGTAAATTTTAAAGTCAATTTAATTTTCATCACTGTGTATTTATTGGTATAAGAAACCACATGAAGGTAATTAACAAGTACTTTAATATGATACTACCAATTAAAATAATTTTAAAAAATAAAAATAAAAAAATTGGCTGGGGAGGGGATATTTTTATTAATCAAGTGGTAGTAACGGCCATTTTATCATTGTTTCTGATGAAATTTGAACTCGGTACCTTGAAGGTTACAAAACTAAATTCTTACCACTGAAATAACGCACCTAGAACAATTAATCATATATGTATTGTTTATGCTATGAATTGATAAGTTATTGAATTGAAGAGATATAGTATTAATAATATGAATTACACATATACATACCTTGAGACATGGTCCCATGTGATGAGTTGATCTGGGAAGAAATTGTGAATGGTAGATGTGATCTTGAAGAGTGCAAGAAGTTCATGGTTGGTCCAGGTGGAATCGATGAATGGAGGTGGCGGAGTTTGGATCTGGAAATTGAAGTTGTGATAATTATTATGTTTAGGAGAGTGGTGAGGCAATAACATTGATGGAGGAAAGAAGTTTGATTGAGTTTGAAATTGAGAATTGGAAGTTGAAGGGTGGTTGTTGTAATTATTAGGAGGAGGATGAATTAAGGGTATGTAGTGAAAGGTGTTATTGTTTGCACTTGTAGCAGAAGAGGAATGAAGAAGACTAGTACTAGTTGTTGTTGTCCTCAATTGCTCTAACTCAAACTCCTCCGATCCTCCTTCTCGGCCTTCATTCAACATGTTTGCCTTGACACCACCTCTTTCTTGATGTTTCTTTCTCTCTCTCTCTCCCCTCTAATATATACTATAAGCTAGCTAGCTAGCTACAATTAACCAGCTCTCTACTCTAAAATGCATGACGTTAATCTCTCTCTCTCTCTCTTATGTTTGTTTATGTTTAGAAGAAAAAGGTGAAACTCAACGAATTCAAACACACCTCCTAATACGCCATAAATAAATATTTAAGTCAATCCAACCACGTTGCAATTTTAGCTATTCATTTCAAAACCCTTTCCTTCTTTTCACATTATCACAAAATCCAATCCAAATTTTAGCCTAGCTAACAAAACACTTTATCTTCAACAATCTCTCTAACCCGTTGAAATCAATGTATAGTATAAGTATAATCCTCACTTTAGAAATAAGTCATTTATAAAGCGATGAAAGTCACATAAATTTTACTCGATTAAAAAGTAAATATTATAGTGAATGTTCAAAAGAGAGTCTTGCTAACATTTCTCTTATAAAAGACATGATTTGGTAGTTGGATGTATAGGCGCAAGTGAAAAGAAATAAAAAATACAGAAATCAATGAATAAATTTAAACTAAATTTTAATTCAAGTTCATTCTTCAATTTTCGTTCTTTTTTCTTTCCTTCCAATCAATCTGACCATGATGGTGAGTGGAGATAGTGTGTAATACTGTAATTAACGGTACAACAATGACAGGACACGTGAAAAAAAACAGTGTGGGGAAATTGATTTTAAGGAAGGGAATCTCCACTCCACTCAACATATCGTACGTACTACATACATACAATACAACAATCACAATGCATGCTCACCACCGGCCATCACCACGTGTAATGTAACTACTTTCTTTACCGTCGTCGTCTACTAGTCTCTGCTTCTTGCTGCAGCTGGTGGACTCTCTCTGTCTGTCTTTTTGCTTGCAAACTGCGTTGCGCTCAGTCAGAGCAAAGACCAGACCACACGTGAGTTCGTGCTGTCCAGTGTTACTATTTTCAAACAAGGGAGATCTCTCTTTCTTGTGCACCATTATTAACTTGTTCTGTGTTCATGCAATATAATGCCCACATAAGTCTCATTGAAAAATTTAATTTATGTGAGAGGAAGCCCTGTAGAGATAGCATTATTATATCAATAATAATAAATAATTGAAAATAAAAATTTCTGAAATGTATTATTACTATTGAACGAAACAGGAATGGGTGAGTTATAAGTGTGATTGTGAATTGTGATGATGCAGTGTCTAGGGACAGAACGTGGTCCAAAAGGCAGTCAGACTAAAACACAAAAAGACAACGTGGGACCCACCGCCCCTAACATAAACGTTGCATCTCTCACGTGTGCTGTCATATACTCTATGGTTTCATCAAGTGTGAACTACTACTACTACTACTAGCTCACTCTCCTTCAGTTCACATTGCACAAAAACATTCCACACTTTGCCATTCACACTATGTTGATCATCAGGAAAACTATTAACATATCAATATTAGTATGAACCGGATCCGGCGTTAGATGGGTGACAATGCTAATTTGATGTAACACACACTTTAGAGAGGAAATTATGCACTTCAGAACCAGTAAGAATGATTTGGTTTAAACATACCTTCTTCCGCGGGGCAAGCTCTCTCACTCTGTTGGTTTCAAGACATTAAATTGGTTATATTGAAAATGAAAACAGATGTATAACAATTAACTACATTCAACTTCCTACCTACGGTCCAAAATTTCTAGTATTATCAAGGACTTCAGTTAAACATTACTTATACCATGTGTCTAAAGAAGGCATAGGAATCGAATGTTGCAGCTAAAAAATACAGCAGGAAATAAAAGAATTTCTACAACGGAAAAATATGATCGAGTGTGCGCAATCACAACAACGCACTAAAAACAACAATACATGGAAATCTTCTTAGATAAAACTAATACTAACAGTACTTGAAAGTATTCAACTATAATTTTCAACAGAAATAGTAGTAGTAGTGTTAAATTTCACTGCTCTCCAGCAAAATAAGGATCGAACTAACAGAGGATACTGCTCTACTTCTTCCAACAAGATACATATAACATCCAGTCATCCACTGAAAATTAGTAACATTTGAGCTGAAATTTCCTTTCTAGTGTTCTCTGTCATTATTTACTGGTTTAATGTCTTCTGATAAGCAACCTGCAGCAGTATTTTAAAAAGATTTATAAGCACATAAAACTGCTAAGTGACAAGAAAAGAAATATTCAAGGATCAAACTTGCTCACGTTTATATGTTTTTACAAGTCTATGGTTCAAGAGAAAATTACAAATAATAGAAATTTATCAAAATCATGATTAACTTGAACAAAGTAAAAGGTTTTTTCAATTTGGGTGCTTACAGATGTTGATGTCTTCAGAAGCTCTCTTATCGCCATTGTCGCATAAGATGAAGAAGGAAGAGTAAAGGTCAGTTTGAGAGCAGTCTGGAAGTCTTGCGAGCTGGAGTCACGGACAGATTCATCATGTGGTAATGTTACTTCCTTTACTGGAATCTCATCATGATCAGTCTCAACCTTTGGACCATCATCAGAGCTCTCTAATTGGCTAATGCAATCTAGGGCTTTCTCCTTTTGCTCATTTGGTGGACTCGGTGGATTGATATTTGTAGGTTTAGACTTCCCAATTTTATCTAAATCTGTCTCTACCAATGGCTTATTACTGTCCGTATATGTAAGTAATTCCCTGCAATTGCATCCATTCAAAGACAGTATTCAACAAGTGGAGGACTACATCCAAAAAAAGGTAAAGCAATAGTCTATGCAATCAAGCACAGAGTTAACTTAGGCATTTACCATTCAAAGTCAATTGGTTTCTGAAAAACCCTCCTGTAACTTCCAGTAACACTAGTAATCGAGAATTCCCTGATAATAAATAAAAATAAACTAGAGTAAGGGAACAGGCAAAACAGACAAAAAGTAAAATAGAGAATGAATGAAGAATCAGACTCAATTGAAATTTGAGACGAGATTCTTATTATTACATACTTTGCATTATGGACGCTCTCAGTTAAACTGATTCCATCCTGACCAGTACAAACAAGCATGTAACTAATTAGCAAAATAAATTATTTATGGACCGAACAATAAGTAAAGCAGGTTGTGAAAATGCTAGACTAAGAACCATAGATATACACAGAACTAGCTGGAGTAACAGAAGGAGGAGGGATAGAAAGAGAAGAAGTGAAGGGGCTATGTCCTATACTAATGTCTTAACTAGACATGCCAATTCTAAGAACCAACTAAGCTACTGAATATTAATATTGATCGCATCGATATGACAGGAACTTCAGGCTGGTGTCCTACAGCAGGTTAGAAATCACCTATAACCTTTAGAGTTTGTTTGGGAGTTAGGAGGGGAAGCCATCACCTTATTTGAGAGTGTTTTTGGAGGGGAGGAGAGGGACTTGTGACTGATATTTTTCTTTGTTGGGATTATTATAAAAAGGGATAATGACTTGAAAAAAAAATACAGAGCCCTCCAAAATCTTCCAGAATCCTGTCCTAATTCATTTATTTGAGTTCTCCCAAATTAGGGGATTTTAATCTTTGTGGAGAAAAATACACCCCCATGCAAAGTGGGGACTTTCCTCTCTTCCCGTTCCTCCTCTCTTGTCTTCTCCCCTCAAACACTCCACTTCCAATTCCCAAACAAATCCTTAAGGCATGGCTATAGCTATAACCTATAGCCAGATTGAAAAATCTACTTATTTCAAATTTAAGATCATTACTGATTTCAGAGCAAAGGGCTGTTTCCATCTTGACACAATTAAATGAACCAGAGAAGGAACAATTTTTTAATTTCGTCCAACATGAAATAAATAATCTTCTTAAGAATCCCAAAATGCAAACCAACCAAATATAACCTTAAATCATAGTTCGAAAGTGCACTGACACAACATTCACTCTTGGCTCCTGGGATATCACTCTTAATCATACACATACAAAAATGAGGTACTACAATTGCAAGACGTCAAATTGATACATACTTTATTTGTCAAATCATTATACACTTTGACAATATCATTGGTTGGATAAATTGACCGTGAACTGCAAAATAATAAATATAGAGCTAATCAAATAAATAAATAAATAAATATAAATGTTAGAGATTCAACACTTTACTTGGTCAAGCTTACCCTGGCATGGGAAGGATGACATCATCAATTGTATAACACTTCGAAATTAGATCTTCAGCATTCACAGCCTGTCATATCAAGTAAACGTTATTTAGAAGACCATCTACACAACTTTTGTCTTCCCTTGTTGTGGCTATTTTTTGTTCAAAAATTCCCAATTGATAATTTATCCTTCCCATTATTGTACTCTACCTGGATTCTTCTAAATAAAATTTAGGTTTTTATTAAAAAATTGAATTCACACTTCGCTACCTTCCAATGATTATCAACAATGAATCAGTTTCCTACGCATAGAATTGTATGAAATGAATCCCCACGATAGAGAAAAGTTGTTCAATTGTTGTGTTTTATTCATAAATTTTGATATAGAACTACTTGATAAAATACTGATTTCATTAATTGAAGCATGACAATTATTACTAATGAACAGGGATGCAGATAGAGAGATAACCTTAGACTGTCAAGTTATGACAGTTATAAAAGGTAAGATTCTGCACGCAGATAAATGCATAATAGGTCAAGTGTTGTCCTATTAGCACACAATCCCAAGACAAACAAGACTAATAACTCTAATATCTTCCGATATCTTCATTCATGTTTTATTGTTCTATATTGTTGTTTTCCTTTTTTTCAACGAGGTTTTCTTATCCTTTTAACTTTGTAATCATCATCCCTTTGTCTTAATGAATTTATTCTTTTATAAAACAAAGCTTCAATTTTTACACCTTCATCTTTGAACTTAAATTATCAATATAATAGCAATATATAAAATGACTAAAAATATAAATAACCAATAAAATGTGCATGGATGTATCCCTATGTCTGCATATCAGACACACTATACTTAATAATTTACCAGAAAGATATGTCATAACAAATGGACATACTTCTAAAGCAATAACTTGGTTTAGTGACAGACCTCCATCATTGGCAAAAATCAAAAAACTAACCTTTACATAACTATTTATTTTTTCATGAATATCGCCAGAGACCTCATCTTCATTATTAGTATCATAACTATCACCGCAGTCAACATCGCATTCAGGTCCAGCAATACCTGTAACCTTTTCAGAAGGATTCTCTTTACAGTATACCAAGTCTCCTAATACGACTTGCTCAGTTCCTGCCACATAGTAGAGTAGAATTCAACTTAATAAAGAATCTTTTAACTCCCACTACCACTACCATAATAATGATGCTTCTTGGTGAGGATTGCATAAAAATCGCATTGAATGCAATAAGGATGCCAGGAGGTGCAACATTGGAAATTAATTATAAATCACAACTTACCATACTTTTGCACCCTTGTACTTGCTGCGTTGTTCCATAAATAGCTTTGATAACTATGTACATACCTAAAAGAACAGAAGAAATGTAATGATAAAATGAATATTTTCATCTTTTATTTGTGTTCATAGCACACTTTCTCTGCACGACATAAAAGAAAACATCAGCGTATAAACAGTCTAAATAGCCCATTTAGAGCTTCAGTATCTAAAAAACAGAGGTTTACTACTGAATCCACTAATTTTATATTGGCTAAATAGCCCATTTAGAGCTTCAGTATCTAAAAAGCAGAATCCCACCCAAACAGGATGAAAAAATAAATGCACTCTTCAGTTATGTTTCACATATATAATCATATACTACACCAGCCTATACATGTAATATGTAATATGGGAATATAATCCTTCTGCATGTTATGTTGAATATTTATGCTCATAATAAACCAAAATCCCACCCAACATCTTGATAACTTGGGTATTTTTTAGTTTGAAATGGAATGAAAGAGAAGGATCAATATGAAAAAGAAAGTTATATGTGAAAGAGAAATTTTGAATTTTTCAAGCAAGGAACGATACTATCTGTACAGTGTCCAAAGTAAAGTGACTCTTGAAGTTATACAACAATTGTTGAGCAACAGAAATGATACTTGATATCGAATATATAATTACTCTGAATACGAAAAATTTCTACCACTAACAGTGTTACAAGCCAAACATTTACTTCAAAACATATCAATTGATTTAAATACTCACATCATCCTTAAAGTTCGTGGAATAGATTTCAAAGCCTGCAAGTAGTTCCCAGGAAATTGTTTTAAACTTTTCAGCTGCAAAAGATTTGTCAACAAAACATGGTTATGACATCATACGTGGATGAACATAGCTGCTGGTAAACAAAAAGAGTAGCTTCACTCTAAAATCAAGTTTATGGAATAGAACATATAATGTAGAAATAGGTTCCCATCTGAAGCTTACCACAGCATTTTCAGCAACTAAGAAATGGGGAAATTGCTTAAGTGTCCCGGCAACGTCATTAGTATCTTTATAGTACTTGCGTGCCTTGGCTATTACATATTTTTGTAATTAAATAACCAAGTTATGGATAACAAAGGAATTAAATACACTACTATTAGAGCATAATTAATTGAGTAAGTCATATAATCTGTTATATATTATAGAAACGACAAAAGGATATCCCCATCTCTTGGATCAAGGATCAAGTCCACAGCACGTTTCCATTCCCCCCGGAGTAATGCAGCTCCAATAAAGTGAGTGGGCACAGAACCACTTCCAAAACGCTGAGCAGAGAACATATATGTACAGTAAGTTGCTTATAAAGCAAAGATGAAAAATAAAATAAGTCCCAAGACAATCACAGCCTGAAATACAATTTTAGTACTTAGGACAAATGAAAACTTTAAGTCAAACCATTAAAATAGATTTAGAGTTAAATGATATATCTTCAAATTTAATTGATGACAATACATCATGGCATTAATTCACATAGCAGATCCTATCTAGTGGGAAAAAGTTTTGATTATTGTTGTTGATGTTACGAAAACAACATTACAATGGAAAAGTGATAAACAACAGTATTTGAGTAATGGTGTTTTATTTAATGTACTCATGTATGAAAACAACATTACAATGGAAAAGTGATAAACAACAGTATTTGAGTAATGGTGTTTTATTTAATGTACTCATGCACCTCCCTATCGCAAGCGTCGGTTTTGAATAGTACACAGGGAAGACCATAAGCCATCAGAAGTTATGTTTTAACAATTGTTCAAGAAGATTCTTATCATCAAACAAATAGGATATAAGTTGTTGCTTACACTATGTGCAGGTTGTCAATAAGCAAAATCAACACTGGTGGTGCATGCTGCGTAACAGAGATTTTACTAGGAAAGAGACTTGCCAAGTACAAAATATCTTGGACCAGATAGTTTAAAAAGCTTTATCGTACATGAGCATACAATTAGGGAATTTCACCTCTCACTAGCACAAGGCAACTATCTATTTGTCTGCTATTGTAACAAATCCAAGTGCAAGTAACTAATTCAAGAATAAACAAGTAGAAAGAGGAAAAGGACACACATAAAGAGTGGAAGAGAGCACAAGGGTTTGACTAAGAAAGTACTTGTAAACCGAAGTAGTTAATGAAGCCATGTTGTCCTAAGGAATCTGCAGCAGCTTTTATGGTATCTACAGAATCTGCAACAACACCTCTGATAAAACATGTTGGTTATATGGGTAAAAATAAAAAGTGCAATTACATCAACAAGTATAAATAATTCTACCCGCAAGATATATTAAATTAAGAAAGGATGAGTGAATTTTATGTATAGATATTACTCTCACCGTAATGTGATTGTAAATCTGTTTCCCAATAGCTGGCCAAGACAAAGTCCTTCATTGACATAACTGGACAATAATACATTTATAGTATCAACATCCATGAAAAAACTACTGAGTAGGAACATTGGGCACTTACAATTCAATCCTCTTACCAGAAATCACCCACTTTAATTCCAAACAACTTCTCATTAAGGGAAGCTAGCTTACTTGCTTGCTGCTTATAAACAGTAACCTGAAAACAAAAATGAGAAATAAACCAACTGAAGCATCTGTCTCTAAATGAACAGTTATAGTGGAAGATGAAGAAAGGAATGAATGTGTACTGCAAAATCAGAAAACATATGAAAATGTATTACCCTTTGGGTTGTGACAGCACGCTTATCCTTTGTACCCGCAAATCCAAATGATCTCGACTGTCAGTTAACTACCAGTCAGTCACAAAACTTACAAGACTTTCTACAAATCAACTATAATCTAATCTGAGCAGATTGCACATATTAATTTACTTTTCAAAAGGGTGGTTAGGGACAAAGGAATGAGGAGCACGCAAGACATAATATAAACAGAACTCAATTTCCTCACTGACCGGTCATCATAACAAAGATATGGTTGGGGAATAAAATGTTAGTAGCCAAATGGATAAATTTGGACGCTGGACAATAAAAAAATAAAATCATGTAACTGAAACAAAACATTTTACATCACAAATAAATCAGAACTTAATGAGCCAAGAAAATCACGCAACACTATAATAATATCAAGGTTTTAACCTCCAGGTTAAAAGCAAAGTCATAGAAGCATAATAAAAATGTATATACAGTCATAGATATGATAAGCAAATATTAAAAGAAAAACAAGGAAAATAGAAATAAATTATTACTCATCTCCCATTTCCATATGCCAATCATCAATAACCAAGGAAAAAAATAATTATCACATACAAATACATAATGTGTTTGTTTTGGTAGGGGTTAAAATGTGAACACACGTTCATTTTGAAGCTACAGTTTGTAGATTGTGTATTATCACGGTGAAAGGAAGTCATATGTGCTGTAGTGGTGAGTCAAACACACTCCCAGACGTGTGCATAATCAATCATCATCGGAATGCCTACTAAATATACCCAAGATGAGAAAAACAAACCTTGATGCCAAGCATATGCCCTAACACCCCCAAAGCTTCTTGGGTATCTTTGTTCTCCTTATAAAGATGAAACCTATAAAGTACATCGGTAGAAACATTCAGCCAATAGCAATGAGCAACTTAACACGGTATATAAAAGTGGGAATATATCATCACCAAATATGAAATGCAAACAAGAGTTGATATCACTTTCAGGTAATGACTGAATAAAATATGTTAGTAAATATTCATAATAGTTTAATTGAAGTCCAGTCCTCTCCGCCATCAGTTATTTGGGTAAGAGTCGGAACTTGGAAGCCTCAATTTCAGTGCTTGGTGAATTTAGCTACAAGGGAAAATACTCTCTTTGCACGTCTATTACTTGTTGTGATCGAGCAGTTTGTGAGCAAAGCCAACATCAGTAAGCATTAAATATGATCATTCCGCGTGAGAGCACATTAAGGGCGTATATTAAAGTCGCCAATACAAAATAAATTTTAATATAATTATCTTAATATAAAAATCAACATGGAATACATTGAGCATTACAAAATTTATATTTTATCAAACAAAATACCTTTGAAATTGATAGACTCGGAAGGAATTTACAAAGACAAATAGAGTATTATTCAAGTACTTTTCCCTTGAATCAGAGAAAACTCAGAAAAAAGAGAGAAAATGAGATACAATAGTGAGTCTTGAGGATGTTCAAGAGAACTCGAACCTCTCTGTGACCTCTATATCCCGCCACTCTCTCTTATATAACAAATTATACTAAGAAACTGGGTCTTAGAACACAACACTTTGATCATGATCGGTTATTTAGGGTATTATCCCCTACTACTCCTCTATTTCTACTTACATAGACCCTTCTAATTTAAGAACAGGCCTGTTATCAGAAACTTTACCTAAGGAACTTGCCAGCTTTGTCTGCCCAATTTTCTGAACCTCTGCTGTCAAAAGGCTTATTATCTCTTTCTTTGCGTTTCCTAGAGTTTTTTCCTGTGTTGTTGGATCCGCCGGAATTCAATCTCACACGGATACATTTTGAGGAAGCATCAGGTCCATCGACTGTGTCAGTGACCAGGAACTTGAAATTTTCCCTAAAGAAAATATGCACTGCCTGATAGATTTAAGAAGCATAAAATTATGATATTTAGAATTGAACAAAAAATAACTACAATACAAAATGAATTCATTATGCTTGCTTCTATAGCAGAATCAAATCAGCATCATATTTCTCACCTCGTCTAAATGTAAAAGCAAATCATAATGGCCATCGCTGAACTAAAATATAACCTAAACAAATGAACTACAAATCAAGAGGATTCATTTTGACACAAAGTTTCTTGATATAAATTACACATGATCCCTGATGAAAACTTCAACCCATTATGGTGAGACACCCTAGTCCTTGCCTAGTCTTTGACCTAATTCCGAGTACTCACTGATATATATATATTATATATAATATAATGAGACACCTTAGTCCCTACTCCCTAACTTTTGACCTATCATCAAAATACTAGCTAATATAGGTTTCGTATCATATGCCTCCAAAATCTAAAATAGAACAAGAAAGTCCCGAGACTCATACTAACCGTTCGATGGGATTTATCAGAATCTGGAGAAAGAATAATAGGAGAGAGACCGTCTTCGCCGCCAGCATTAATTTGATTAATAAATTCTTCCAAACCAGACGCATCAGAATCCCCAGCAAGAGACTTAAAAGATTCAATTTGAGAAACATAACTTATAACTGCAGTTTCAGACGTATCTGTTTTATTTTCCTGAACACTCTGAAACATGAAAAAGAAATCAAATACTAAAAAAACCGCAAATTAAGTCATGAATAACAGAATAAGCCGAAATCATCATACCTCCGATTCCACTGCTGAAACCTTAGACTCCTCAGCAATGGCTTCAAGTGAAGACAACTCAATAACTTTTCCATCAGTGGCTACTTCATGTACGATAAAATCAGAATACCTATATCACAAATTCAATTTATTCAACATTAACAAAACCAATCATTACATTACATACAGTGAGCATGTGCTAATCAACATCAACATACATATTAAACCGATATTAGCTTGATATATGATTTACGAATGTTGAATAAATGACGAAGGGAAAATGAAGATACCTTTGCTTTAAAATTCCGCGGAATCCGGGAAGGTTGGAAATGTAGCAGGAGATGCCAACATCGTGTTCTTCCATGGAATTCATTGTCGATGCGAGTGAGTGAGTGGTGAATCCTTCAGAGAACAAGTACAACTAGGGTTTTAGTTCAGAGCTGCAACGAAGAGCGGGAGGGAGGGACCGTTACCGTGCTGCTACGTGCTACAGCTGATGCATATGGGGTGTTCGACGGTTTTCCTCAAAAACGCGCCGGTTTTTTTTTTCTCGCAAAATTGAGCCAATGGGCTGAGTAAGTCATTTAGGTTTGTAAAAGAAAATTGCTATTTAGGCGCCCTCTGTTACTTCCTGGGCCTCCATTTTGACCAAAATATCCTTATAACTTAATAAGGAATTCGGAATATGGAATCTGAAATTAAGTAATTTTGGAACGCAACTTTCGAAGTTAATTTCTATAGAGAAAGAATTAGTTGTTGAAAAAAAAAACATAGAAAGTTTGATTTCGAGATGTATGTTCCAAATTGGTATTTTCTTATTTTTTTTGTATATTTGAAGTTACAATCCGAAATTGCTTAATTTCGGAACTTAACTTCCGAAATCAATCAATATATGTCTTTCAAAATATAAATTCCAAACAACTTTGTGTTTAAATCAGGGATATTTTTAAATTTTTGGGGGGCGTGTGAGCATACAAAGGCCTAAAAAGCAATTTTCTTTGTAAAATAAAACAACAACAACAACAAAAAAGGGTTGTTGTTTTCTTTTACAGAATTAAGCGTGGTTATTAACACCCTATTTTTGTTAATACCACCACAATATATAGATTTGGCATAGAAATTTGTGGATTTGACAAGAGAGATGGAGTAGTACTTACATAGTAACTTATGTTACAAGTGATATAATTTAATCTTTTTTATTCTAGATCTTTATGTTTATTTTGTGTCAATTTGACCTAATTTAATTTTCTTTTTCACTTTGGTAACATTTTTTCTATGTTATTGTTAAGTGACTTATGTGTCACGTTTGCAACAAAAACAAAACATACATTCAGTTTGTGAAAATATTTTTTATTTTCATTTTTAAAAATTAGTGTTAATTTTATTTGCTAATAAGGATATATTAGATTTTTGAAGTGAATAATTGTATGTATTTTTAGAAAACAATGAAAATGTTAAAATATTATTTTCAAAAATGTTTCTTCTCTAATCAATCTTTATTCTTCTTTCCATCACAATTATTCATCTTATCAATCTCGCATCTTCTTATTAACAAGTTAAAATAAACACGTGCTTATTAACATGGTAAACAGGTCGGCACTACTACGTGAGGTAAGAGTGAGATGCCCATTTATTTCTTTGTGGGTGGAATTTCTCTATGGTCAGGCAGCGAGGTTATACTTTGGGGATGGATATATTATGTCAGCCACTGGAGTACAACAAGGTGACCCGTTAGGACCGCTTCTTTTTGCTCTTGTGTTACACCCACTTGTTCATAAGATCAGAGACAATTGCAACATTCTTCTTCATGCTTGGTATCTTGATGATGGGACCGTTGTAGGGGATTCAATGAAAGTGGCTAAAACACTTGACATCATTCGGGAGATGGGCCCAAGATTAGGTCTTGATTTAAATATTCGTAACACTGAGCTCTTTTGGCCTTCATGTGATGGAAATAAACTTCGTGACGGATTGTTCCCTTCGGACATCGGAGGGCCGATGTTGGGAGTGAAATTGCTCGGAGGGGCTGTAAGTCGAAATAAATGTTTTATCGAGGGGGTGGCCATGAAGAGAGCTGTCAAGGCTGTTGAGTTGATGCATCTTCTCCCACGATTAATGGACCCACAAAGTGAGCTTCTTCTACTGCGATCATGCATGGGTATCGCCAAACTTTTCTTCGGCTTAAGGACGTGTCAACCGATTCACATGGAAGAAGCAGCTATTTTGTTTGATAAAGGGTTGCGTGGTGCGGTTGAAGACATTGTGGTTAGTGGAGGTCCTTTCTTTGGGGACCTTCAATGGAGGATATCTTCCTTACCTATTAAGGTTGGGGGATTGGGGTTGTACTCAGCAGTAGAGGCAGCCTTGTATGCTTTTGTGGCTTCCAGAGCTCAGTCTTGGGTGTTGCAAGATCATATATTGAGAGACAGTGGCGTGTGTGGTATGGACTCTGATTTTAACAATGCCTTGGATGGTCTTCGTGATATGATTCCAGCTTTTGACTTTAGCAGTTTCACTAGCAAAGACACCGTCCCCCCTAAAGCCCAACATGTTTTGGCGAGTGCCCTGTTTAGTAAAATTGTTGAGGATATAGAAGTTAATTTTCAACTGACCACCAGACAAAAAGCTATTTTTGGGTGTTTACAGGCTGCCCACGCTCAGGATATTCTCCTAACTATCTCAATCGACGGATTAGGCCAACACATGTCTTCGGTAGAGTATCGCACTGTCCTTAAATATCGCTTAATGATACCTTTATTTCCCGTTGATGAGGTGTGTCCAGTTTGTCGTAAGGCGTGTCTCGATAAATTTGGGGAGCATGCAGTTCATTGTCGAGAGCTTCCAGGTTTCAAATACAAACATGACCTTGTTCGGGATGTCCTTTTTGATCTTTTTAAGCGCACATGAGTATCTGTGAAGAAATAGGCGCCTGTGAACTTCTTGACTGATCCCCTAAAAGGGAGATCTACATTGAGGCCAGCTGATGTTTTGGTGTACGGCTGGGTAGGAGGGAAACATGCATGTGTGGATTTGACTGGGGTTTATCCCCTCGTGGGATTGACAACTGAGGATTTTACTGTAGGACAGTCGGCCCTCAAAGCTGCTTCAAGTAAAATGGTCAAACATGAGAAAGCGTGTTCTGAAAATCAACATGTGTTTATACCTTTTTCATTTGACACTTTTGGTTTTCTAGCACCGGAGGCCGTGGATGTTTTAAAAATAGTTCAAAGAGTCGTGCATAGTAATGTGGTGTCTCCTAGGTCTCAAGATGTTGTATTTAAAATGATTAGTTTTGTCATCCAAAAAGGGTTAGCGGCGCAGCTTGTTACCCATTTACCTTCTATTAAAGTGTAATTACCTCCATTTATATATGAAATGTTAATTTTCAAGCAAAAAAAAAATAAAGTAAACAAGCCCTCATATGTCATACTAATGCAGGCGATATATTGCGAAAATGCAATTTATCTCTTTCCTTAGTTTCAAGAAAAAACCTCTTTCATGCAGAATTTTAGTCCCCCGAAATCCCTTTTTTTTCGTTTTGAATTATACTCTCTCTAGTCCTATATATAAGAACACATTTATTTTTTAGATTCATTGTAACATTGATGTATCTAGACAACATTATAGTCTAGATACATCAATTTTACAATGTATCTAAAAACTCAATTTTTTCTTATATATAGGACCGGAGGGAATACACTACAACAAATTATCGAGTGTGATAATTTGTCACTCAAAGTTATGTTTTAGGGTCATGGCCATCAAAACGGTTGCACACCATCATTGCATGTACCATACACTGTTGACATCTAGTAAAAAATGTCATATTACTTTTTCTTTAATGGTGTGAAAAATTCTCACCATTCTTCCTTTTCTTTTTTCTACTTATTTTGTATAGAAAGTCTTTCATATTGAATTAAAAGTTTGAAGTTCATACAAAATAGTCGGCGCATTAGTAAAAAGATTATACAATTTGAAATTATGTGAAAATTATAATATAAGGCATTATTAATAAATACTCAATTTTACTATGACTTTCACAAAAGAATTTGGTTCAAACATTATTTGGAGGAAGAAAAAAATACTCTTTAATAAATAATAATTTTTTAAATTAAAAAATGAGCTTGAAGAAAAATCGATATAAACTTTTCGGTGACTTATGTGTCTCTTTTGTGGTTGGTACCCCCTTACGAGCGCCAAACATTTCCGATTTTTATTTTGATAAAATATGTTGATCTTTTGCATATTAGAAAAGTTGTCAAATTATATTCTATTTTGATAAAAAAAATTGAGTAAGTTGGGTTTCAAGAATTTACCAAGATTATATCATATCTCATAATTGAAAGAACATTGGTAGAAGTACATGTATCATCCATTAAAGAAGTCTACATGCAAGCAACATAAGTTGAACTTACACTTTTATGGGATACGATCAACTTCTTACCAGTTGAACAAACTTTCGTTCACAAAATTGTCAATAATCAGTCGGGTGATATAATTAGGTTTCTTAAGCATGTATTGTGTATTTCTAATCGGTGTGTATATAAAAAAAAATTGTTGAGAGATGCCAATTTCTTAAGTTAACATAGCAGTTCGAAATATTAATTTCTAGCTTCCAATTGAGAGATACTTTAAGCAATCAAAAAATAATACTATAGTAGCCAACACAAATTTGTTTTGTTGATCTCGTCTATAAATAATCTGTAAATACCTCGATTAAGGCTTTTAAACTCTAGACTAGATGTCTTATTTCATTTGAATAACTATCTAGAAGTATCAATTTATAATTTTTTTTTGAAGAAGCTAAATTAACCCATCCAAATTGGCACTAGAAAGAATCGAACCTGAAACCTTAAGATGAGCACACTCTCAGGTCTCAAGCCAATACCACTAGACCAACCCAAGTGGGTTTTTAAAACTCCAAAAAAATATTCACCATTCTCCCCAAAAAAATTATATTCAAATATATTATTAGTTTATTTATATGACAATTTTTAGTAAAATAAGACTTTTTTTAGGAATACTAGTTTTGAGACCCGTGCATTCGCACGGGTCTATTGATTTTTATTTATAAAATATTTTTAAAATATAAGTGATGTTATTGTGTTATTTTTTGTAAAATTTATTAAATTAATATTTTTTTTATTAAAGTAATTGTCCCGTGTATGATTAAATTTTTTTTATTAAAGCAATTGTCCCGTGTATGAGTTTTTTATTCAATTCCTTTTATGTATTAGTGATAAATATTTTGTCTTGTGCTTTTTTTTATATTTATTATTGATGAGAATTTATTCTTCTGTTGTTTAAAAAAAATCATTTGTAAAAGCTCATGTCCATTGATTTTTATTTTTTTGATATTTAAGATTGATCTTAATATATTATACTAAAGTATCAAATTTATTTAGAATAAAGTATTTAGAAATATGTTAGAAAATATTCTTAAAATGTTTTTT
Source organism: Trifolium repens (assembly GCA_030408175.1). Taxonomy (NCBI): domain Eukaryota; kingdom Viridiplantae; phylum Streptophyta; class Magnoliopsida; order Fabales; family Fabaceae; genus Trifolium; species Trifolium repens. The sequence continues at coordinate 56,748,038 of CP125849.1, read as the reverse complement.
TGACAGAAAAATATTTTTTAAATATAAGTGACGTCATTGTGTTCTTTCTTGTAAAATTTATTGAATTAATATTTTTTTGATTAAAGCAATTGTCTCGTGCATGATTTTTGTGTAATAAATTATAATTAATATTAATAAATATTTATTATTCAATTCTTTTTTTATTAAAGCAATTGTCCCGTATATGATTTAATTTTTTTATTAAAGCAATTGTCACGTGTTAATTCGTAAGTTTTTCCTTTATTCATTTTTTTTATAGAGATTCTATTTTTGATAGAGATTCTTTATGCATGTTAATTCATAAGTTTTCACTTACAAACATTATATCTTTATAACTTATTTTCATAAACTACCTTATAAAACTTATAATAAGTCAATCCAAGCGGACTCACTATGTTTTTGTTTCTATTTTAATGTTTTTTTATTTTTAAGTTACTACTCCGTATTTTTTCATTCAAAAAACGTCAGTACTATTTTTTATGCGTATCTTTTATATTTATTTTTGTTCCTATTTTTATGCGTAATTTTTTTTTAATTAAATTTTTTTGTTAAATATATTGGATTAATATATTTTTTTAGAGGTAGTTTCAGATGCTATTTTTAAGGGGAGATTTTTCTTTTATGCTTATCTTTTTTTATTCTTTCTATTTTTGTTTTGTATTTTTTTTTTTAGTTTAGAGTTAAAATTACATTTAAGGGCATAAACTCTGAAATATTATTAAACTTGATTGGATAAATTTGGTATTTTAGTAGTAGTTTCTTTTAATATATTGTAAGTAGATTTTTTAGAGGTAGTTTCAGATGCTATTTTTAAGGGGAGATTTTTCTTTTATGCTTATCTTTTTTTATTCTTTCTATTTTTGTTTTGTATTTTTTTTTTAGTTTAGAGTTAAAATTACATTTAAGGGCATAAACTCTGAAATATTATTAAACTTGATTGGATAAATTTGGTATTTTAGTAGTAGTTTCTTTTAATATATTGTAAGTAGATTATTTCAAACTTTTTAACTCAAAAATAGCTACTAACATTAAAAAAAAATCACCAATCGACTTTATTTTTATTTTTAAAACTCTTATTTTTAACATTAACTCCAAAGCAGTTTTTTTTCTTTTGAAACTCCAAAAAATTGTGAAATACATTCCTAGGTAATTTTTTTTCAGTTTTTTATATAATTATTCTAAGGCCAATTTGCAATACAGATTATGGAAAATTTGATCTTATCATTCAACACTTAAAAATATTTTTTTACAGATTTTGAAAAATAAACAAAAGCTATTTTGTATTTTCTACTGAATTAATTTTTTTTTTTTAAAACTACATATAAAAAATGATTTTAAAGAAAAATTATTCAAAGCAGCTTATAATTTAAAGTAATTTATAAATTATCGTTTTTTTTTAATAAAATTGTAAATAAATGGATGAAAACGTCTATAATAATTAATACAAAATGTATCAAAAAAACTTCTATAATTAGTATTCCAAAATTGATTTCACAAAGAAATTAAAAAAAATAAAAATTGGGGAAAAATAGAACTACAAACAAACAAATATTTTTTTAACACAATTAAATAAAGGATTGAAATTTGAAGGTGTAATTTTAATTTATTTACTTGTTTATAGAGATCGTATTCAGTCATTATTATTATAGTGTTAGTGTGTGCAGTGCTGGCGCACGCAGTGATATTTTCGTTTCCAAATTACTAACAAACTTATCGATCTAAAACCCGTGCGGCCGGCGTTGTTAATCGATTTGGATCTGTGAATTTGGCAAAGATGGTTACAAAAACAGAGGAATCTCAATTGAACAATCTAGAAATTCAGGTCGATAATGGTGGCGGAGGAGCTTGGGAGTATCTTTCACTCCTCAGAAAGCTCAAGGTTCGTCGTTCTCATAAAGTTCTCAAGCACGGTTTATCAATTTTGAATGACTCCAAACTCCGATCCAATCTCGGTCCTGAAGGTTAACCTAATTTTTATTATTTTATTTAATTGCGACTAATCTTATGCAAGTCAACTTCGAATTTTACTGATCATTGATTCTTTTTGTTGTTTCAGAATGGACTTTGTATGAGCAAGTTGCAGTTGCAGCTATGGATTGCCAGAGTCTTGACGTTGCTCAGGTTTTCATCTCAATTCAATTGTTTCAGTGTTTTCTCTATTGGATTCTTTCTTTCATTTATCTGTTATTAATCTCAGTTGTAATTCAATTTTGTTGATATTGGTGTGAAATTCACTTGTAATTGAGCACTTATTTATCTGTTATTTATCTTATGCATGATTGATTTTGATTCTAGTTTTCCTAGCTATTTATTTATTTGAAATTTTTGAAGTTTTATTTTTTCCCTTTGAATGATTCTACCTCAACCTAGGACCTGTTTGGATATACAGATTAATTAAGCACTTACAGCATAAGAATCATCAATGTATCATTTAATTGTTTATGAATAAGTTATTTTTATTACAAACGAGAAAATTAAGTCAATCTGTTTTCATTCATATAAGCTGCTATAAGTTGTTTTTATAATTTGTTCAAAAAAAGTTGTTGTTATTATAAGCTATTTTGAAGAGAGCTTATGAATATGTCATAAGTTATTTCCATAAGCTCTTCCAACCAGTGTCACTAGTATTTTTGTTTGTGCATAAGCTCAAATTAGTTGGTCCAAACAGTCCCTTATTCTCCTGTCACTTGACTCACTTATGATATGGAAATACTGGGGGATGGATGCATGTGTTAATTTAGATGGTACCAGTTCTATATAGGAATCTTGTTTGCTCTTGTAATTTCTGAATCTGGGTAGTACATGGTGCTGAACCTTTATGTTGCCTGAATTGAGTAATTTCTATATTTATTTCTTTCATATATGATGAGAATTCTTCTTGTTTGGGAACCGACAGTTGATAATAATTTACTTTTGTATTAGGACTGTACAAAGGCTCTTCGGAAGAGGTTCCCAGAGAGCAAAAGAGTTGGTAAGTCAATACTTTCGTAACTTTCTATGCCTTTTCCATGTGGATCTGAGTTGTTGAATGAATAGCACCATCAATGTAACTCTTACTACAGTCTACATATTAGTCAATATAAGCTTAAAGGGAAAAAAAAAATCCTAAGTGGCACCACCTGATCTTATAGATAGAACCCTGCGACAGTTGTTGAGGTAGAGGTTACTGTTGCTGAATTGGTCTTATTTGATAAAATATGCCTTTTAATTGCCCAGTGATGATTTATCTGTGCTGCAACATATGGTTGCTGTTAGGCTAAGAAACAATTTATTTTAATTAGCCTTCTAGTAGTTACATTAAAACTTCTAAAACTCTATGATAATTTTCCAAATACATCCTAACTGTAATGTTTACTCATCCCAAAACACAAGCAACTACCAATGCAAATGAGTTTGTTTTGCGTGTGCATGTTCTTGCTAACTCTGTTTACTCTATTTATGTTGCCTAACTATTACAGGCAGGCTGGAGGCAATGTTGCTTGAAGCAAAGGGGTCCTGGGACATGGCAGAAAAGGCTTACACAAGCCTTTTAGAGGATAATCCTCTTGATCAAGTAAACTCACTTAACCTTATTGGGGAAAAATTGGGAGTGGAACTGTCAGTTAGGTTATGTGATGAAACATAAATCTTATCATAATGACACTTTTTTTTTTGTTTTGCCAATTTCACGTGATATATGACATTCTTTCACTTTAACCTTTAAAAAAGGCCTGGCTGGTTGAGTAATGGAAACAAAAAATGGCAACCAAATGCTGAAGAGCTCTCACCATAGTGGGATTTAGGGGGAGGGTTGGGCCTATTGTGTATTTATTTTGGTAGTCTTACTCTGCATTTGCTAAATTCTGTACAGATCATCCATAAGAGGAGGGTGGCTATGGCAAAGGCACAAGGCAATATTTCTGGGGCTATTGAATGGCTTAATAAGTATCTAGAAATGTAAGACAGCTGTTAATATTTTTTCCTTCTGGAATTGAAGATAAAAGGAAAATATTGTTTATAATTTACATAAGATATAAGATAGAAGAAGTGAAGAACATATATCTGAACTATTTATCTCACTTTCACAGATTCATGGCAGATCACGATGCATGGAGGGAACTGGCTGAAATATACTTATCCCTGCAAATGTAAGATTTTTATCCTGCCATTTCTCTTTCAGTAGGGGTTTATTTATGTTGCTAACTATTCAGCTTCCTTTGTTTTTTGGACGTGTCTTCCTGTTAGGTATAAACAAGCAGCATTTTGCTATGAAGAAGTGATATTAGCTCAACCAACTGTTCCACTCTATCACTTAGCCTATGCTGATGTAAGTAACTACTTTATGAATTAAGAATAATTTATTTTAGTCAAATCAAATTCTTCTCCTTCTCCCCTCTATCTTCACTCTAATAACAGCAAGACACTGAACATTGCGTCCTAGAGATGCACGGCTTTAGTGCCTTACCTAGCAAGAGTTATAAAACATTATCTTGACTTCTTTTTTTTTTATCGAAAAACATTATCTTGACTTAAATGATATTATTAGGTACTTTATACGCTTGGCGGATTAGAAAACGTCCAAACTGCCAAGAAATACTATGCATCCACTATTGACTTAACTGGAGGCAAGAATACCAGAGCACTCTTTGGTATATGCTTGGTGAGTGTTCTTTCTCCCTTTTGTCCATCTTTCTGTGGTCATGTGCAACATAAAACTTCATGATTCTTTTATTTGAATATAGTTATGCTTTGGTACTATATATCTTATTTCCCTTTATAGATTGTTGATTTTCTTCTCAACAACTTGGGATTTTGGGATTCTTCTTTCAAACTTGTTCACTTATATGCTTGATAACTGAGTATTGCTCCTTTTCTCCAGTGCACTTCTGCTATTGCACAGCTTACAAAAGGGAAGAACAAGGAAGACAAAGAAGGATCACAGTTACAATCTCTAGCGGCCAAAGCGTTGGAGAAGGAGTACAAGCAGAGAGCTCCTGACAAACTTCCTCAACTTACAACTGCCTTGAAGAGTTTAACATTGTCGTCATGATGCAACATTTCTTAAATATATTGTTGTTATTTAACCAACTTTTTGGCACTTTATTAGATCAATACTAGCATGAATCAACATATTTAGAATTCCTTATTTATTTTCTTTTCAATATTAAAATGAGAATTCATTTTGTTCTGCATTTTTACCTTCCGTAATAAATATTAATCTAAAGACATGTGAAGTTTTTGATGGCGTTGTAGCTCTAAAATATTGTGATAAAACATTCCTAATGCGAGTGATCAGGTATAATTTGTTTTTGACATTGTATTTGCCTTTTTTTCTTCTTCCATGGATGTGCTTATTTATATACTTCTTATAAATATTCTTTTTAATTGAGAGAAAATTATATTTGTTAGTCTAGTTCGTATATTTGTTATTTTCTTTCCTTTTTTTTTTTTTTTTCCTGTCGTATTAGACACATGACATTATTAATTGTGTGTCTTGCCACATCGTTCGTACAGTACAAATTTCCATTTCTAGAGTGTTGAGATGCACATAGACATAGCCAGCTTTTTATAGAATTACTATTATTTACGGCCTCCACTCCAGTTCAGTTCCATCTCAATCCCGTGAGGCATGCACCCGCATCAGACGCTGTTATGTTACTGTCCTTTTATTTATTACCTTAAAAATGTCATTATTTTGGGTCAACGGGTACTCTTAGTATTGTCCTGTCCGTTCCATTTTTAGGGCACCTGTGATAATAGTACTAATAATTCAAATAAGATTCGTATTCATACACAATAATTTTCTATTTTCATTTTATTATTATATTCCTTGGATACTATTTTTACTGTGATTATTAGAGATATACTGTACTTGTTAAGGAACTTTGAGAGTTTCCTAGCATTTAATTTTTGTTTTCTACACTTGAGAGAGAGTATGTGATACTTGTAAGTTAATTAACTTACTGATAGAAAATATCATCATATTAGAAGAAGATTAAGCGAGTGTCATAAAATTGAGTTACCATGACCAATTTAAAGACATAAAATGAGTTCCTTAAAATTTTGTCATTAAAGATGCTCTATAAGAAGCACTTGTTGTGGCATACTATATTATTTCTCGTTTAGTATTTTGCATTTTCTCTTTCAATCAATTCACTGTCCACATTTTTTCTCTCCACTCCACTCCACTCACGGATCTTTTTTTGGACACTCCACTCATGTCATGCCATGTTTCATTACATGCTATTCTTAAATTTTAAATTAGTTTTTTTTTTAAAAAACAAAAAAACTCATTGTAGTTCAATGGAATTGACCAAAAGTTCCATTTGAACTTACTAACACAGGAGAGGATCTTCTCTGGTTAAATATCCCTCCACTGAAATCTAGACCACATGTTGAAAAATCAAAATTATAAAAGTATGGGAAGTAAGAGTGTAAAATTTTATTGTTCCCCCCTCTAGTGAAATCCACAATTGAGGGAATCCTTTCCCAACTAACACAAGTTGCATTTAGCAAAAGAGCTATTGCCTTGCATGTACCGGCCATACTGATAGTCTCTGCTAAAAAAAAAACTAAATGTTGTACTGAAACTTTGAAATTCTCATTTATTAAGATCCCATTGAAGCATTAATATGAGAGTGACTTGATCAGCAGTTAATAGCTGAAAGAATTCACACGGTTGATGCATTGCGTTTGATTCAAACTCAACAGAATACGTAAAAAGGCCAACAAGCACATGCTAGAGGTAGAAATAGAATTCCATGTGGGAGATGCAGTAAACTCCAAAAATGAAGTCTTTTACAAGATGAAAACTCTAGCTAAAAAGTTGAATCCTAGGTATATATATGGAGTATGGACCATATGAAATTGTGGACAACACAAAACAAAGTCAGGATGCTTTTGCTTATAAGCTGAAATTAACTGAGAGCAACCAGCGTCTATCCAGTTTTCTATGCTATATAATTGAAGTTTACATGTGCAAGGGTTACTAGTTACTACTAATCCTTGCCACCATTCTTGGCAGAGATTTGGAATTGAAGATGCAGTAATCTACAGTATTTGCAATTCGAATGAAAATTGTTGTCAGATCAAAATTACAGGACTCCTCCTAAATAACAAATGTGCATGTAGGAGATTGATACACAGAACTTTGATTTCTATCTCTGTTATTCTCTTGTTATGAAACAGATGTTCTTAGAAATTATATACATCTGACTTCAGCAAACTTCATACTAAATGAGGGATTACAAAACAAAAGATACAAATGAAAATTACATTCCAAGTTACCAAGAGGCAAGAACTTAACAATGTAGAACAGTAGGATAAGGAATTCGGAGAAAATACTGGACAGATGGTTGAAACCATAACATCGGGTTCTCTGATAACATGTATCTAGAAGGCTTTAAAGGTATCAAGATTTGGTGATGGCTCTGAACGAAAAAACAAACAAACACATAGATGTGGATGACAACACTCGGGAGCATGAGTCCATGCCAATGTGCATGTTTTAATGAAGTCTAGTTTATTTGTGATTTATGGGATATGCAGGGGGTAAGAGAATATCGATATGTTTGTGATTAACAAGAGCATAAAAGAGACTCTACGGCACTGCAATAAAATTTACCAAAGGATCTGGAGTGTGAAGTTATAGCCTGTGTTGGAGTTTGAGAAGAATAACTACCAGGGTGCAGTGGTGCGATCACTTTTGACACAGAAACTATGTCAAGATTGATACAGAAAATATAAATAAGCAAATAGAGTTTTTTCTATATAACCTGCAATAGTTAGAAAATTTCTTCTGCGTGAGGTTTGCAACTGAAATTGCAGCCTAACAATCTTAAAAGAAATTATCATTCTTATCTTTGTAATTAACATGTTTTACTATTACTCCTGCAGCAGCAAATCATAGAACAGACAAGCAACATGGCTTAAAAAAAGATGAAAATTAATATAGCCCTACAGGTCACAACGAGTGGGGTGAATATCTCAATTTCAGCAGCAGAAAGTTAATGGAAAGACAACAATGATTCACAAACAATGGCAATTGTCTGGATAGAAAAAACTAAAATGATACTCAGACTCAGATCTACCAGCATTTAAATATCTAATTGGTCAAGATCTCATACCCAATTTGCTAGATGTCCGTGTCTCCTCAAGTATAGTGCACAAAACAAGTATTAATCCTCCATAGACTGATGATAGCTTCACCATCTCAGTTCCCTTAGCAAAGAAGAAAGCCTCCAATAGTCGTTAAAAATGAAAGAGTGTTGACATTCATTGTAATTAGGTGACTTTCTTCAACCTCAGTTCTCCTAAGACTGTAATTGCGGTAACTTTGTAATAATTGTGTGTTACCAGTATTACATATTTGATAAATGAATTCTCGATGCCAGAGGTTCAAATACATGACAACCATGAACTGTGTATAATTAATTAATAGGTATGTACATACTGATTAAGTATGGACATGTACTACAAGGTAATCGCAGTACGTACCTGAATAACACAGAAAACAAACTTTAAACAAAATGAACCATAACACTAACATTTCAAGGCAAATTTACATCCATTTGGATTTCCAAAACAAAAACCCTGATAATATCTCAGCTAATTAGCTAAATCGAGGATGCGAATTTAACGCGGGGGGGCAGGGGAAACAAAACTAAAGGACTCATTTCATTTTCTGTCAACTGTATTTCAGTGACACGGTTGATAAATAAAAAACTTACTAAGATGTCTGTTAGTATTAAAAATATGATGGATTTCTGCATCTCTACACGTTCTGCATCTCTACACGTTCTTCCAGGCATACAAAATAAGCGAGAAACCAAGATCCGGATATTTGGTCTCAGAAAACCTCTCAGAGAAAGACCACTGCAGATTGTCAGAAGAAAGCGGTTGTGTAGTCCACAACTTGTCTGCAGAGTGACACGTCCTGAACATAAAGACAGCATCTGAAAGAGAAGTACCAAAGAGCCAATTATGGACATCCCAGAAAACTTCCACTGCAAGGCCATCAACAAGGATAGTATGATTCCCCCTAAACTTCCACCTCAGCCGCTTCACTTGCATCACAATTTTGCTGTCTATGCGAATTATAAGGCATGGATCACTAACACCACTTGTGGTATCACATTCAATCACAAGATCATGAATTTGACCATTATCACAAAACACAGCCTTGGTAGCATACAACTTCTTACCAAAAACATTTTCTTTCTTGGCAACTAAAACAGCTGCATTGGAATTGCACGGCAAAGGGACAGCATTAGTTTTCTTGAAAGCTTCTTTCCTCATATCCCCTAGAAGAAGAACCATTTGTCGATCCACAACAACTCCAACATAAAAACCTTCCAACGGCTCTGGCCCAGAACCAAATTTAGCAGACGAAAGATCCCAAAAGACATCAATTTTAGCAGAAAAAGCCTCGAGGCTCTTACAACCTTTCTTCTTAGAAAAAACCCAGGGTTTGACATCCACCTTACAAACACAATCATGGATCCCAACAGTGAGAAGTTGACCCACCAAATTCTTACTCCAATTGACAGTAATCGGACACAACCTACCACGTATCCGGCATTGATAAACACAACTAACCATGTTATTCTGAGAACTTCTAGCAGCACTTGAAGATGATGAAGAAGAATCAGCAACTTGAACTCCATTTTCACCAAAACAATTAGGAAAATCCTTCATTTTTGTTTGTTTGAGCTTTTCAACAAACAGATGGTGCCCCACCAAGTTTTTTTAACAGACAAAAGCACCCAGAACAGAAAAAAGCTACCTTAATTGCAAAACCTATGTCAGACACAGTTGGATTGGATTAATGGTTATGAATTGGATCGAAAAAATAGAAAAACAGACAAAATTTTGAGAATGTAGGATCAAAGACAGAAGCAGACAAATTAAACAACATAAAAAAAAAGTAGCTAACTTGTTTCACTGTCAATGTTTCATCTCTCAAAAGCAAAAGAAAGGAAAAAGCAGAATAACAATATTAATAATATAATAAAAATGGAAAAAAGAAAAGGAAAACGAACGAACCTCAAGAAGATGGTGATGGCGACATGATCCGAAAAGAGAGAAAAAGTGGAGAAAATGGAAAAGAAAACGGCAACAGAAGTGGGTAAATAAAGTGAGTGAAGGTTACTACTCGCCACTGATGGAGGGAGGGGAGAGGGAGAAAAAAAAAAAGTAATAGTATCTATTTATTATTTATTTCCATAAATACTCACCTCAACATACAAATTATATAATCGGATTTAATACAGTTATTGCATTATTACAGTAACTGCTAACGATTGTTTGATTGAAAGTTAACGATTGAGATTAAAATTATGATATATTAACTAAATTATATTAGATTGATCAAGATCGTATGATTATATTTCTACAGGTGAGATTGTCAAATGTGTAAAACTGCATGAAAGTAGTTAACTAAACAATCTCAGTCTCAAATTACAAATACTATAGTGGTTTTGGATTCTCTTCGACTATCTCGTCACATGTTTCTCATTATATGTGGATCACAGCTGTTTACCTGTCGATTAAAGTTATTGACTGTATGTTACTTAGATGAGTGGTCGAGATTGCAGTAGCATCATTTTGTAATTTGAGGATCTAAATCCTTATATACTCCTCGGATTATGAATCGACCATTTCACACAAATATAGGGGAAATTATGAATTATTAAATTATCTTCATTAAGATTTTTTTTTTTACAAAAGGGGATATGATTTTTAAAAAAGTCATCAATGGTATTATTATGGTAAGAATCTAAGATAAATTAAGCAAATAAAGAATTGAAAAAAAAATAGAATAATAAATAATTAAAAATATAATAGAAAATGTAACATTTAATTGCTTATTGATATTGTCAAGTAATTATAATATGGGATAATTTTTTTTCTTCTTAAAACGATCTTTTTTTTTCTACAATAAAATGATCTATTTATAATAATAGTGTAGTTACTATGTCTATATTATGTATTAATGTAATTTTGATTTTTCATATTCCAAATTTTTTTATAAATTCTTACAAAAAATATTACAACACATTTAGTGGCATTAATTACATTTTTTTTAAAAAATTCAGCAATAAATAATCAAGTAATTTACTTCCCTGTTATGATGTCTTTTTTAAAAAATATATATAAAATAAATATGAGATACAGGGATGGTGTTTTAATCCAATCACATAAAAATTTAAGTTTAAATTGCACTTACAAAAATATTTACATTTACTTTCATCTAAATGCACTATTTCACAAAATAAAAAATCCAAAAAAATATCGGTACATGCAATACCTCGATGCAAAATTGTAATAGTATTATCTTTTATGAAAAATTACTTTTGCCGTGAAAACAAATATTTTTTACGAGAGAAAAACCATTAAATTTATATTTTCATTATAATATATATTACTTACTTACAAAATAAAATAATGACTTTTTAACAAAGTTGAAGATTATTTATTTCATTTAGTCATTGTGATCAAGAATAAAATTTAAGCAAAAAAAGTTAAAAAGTTAAATATATTTTATTTAAAATTTAGACCAGGTATATTTGAGTTTTTAAATTTATTAACTTATAATTGACATTTTTTCTTTACCAAATATCTGATTTATGCTTTCATACTTTCAGGGAGAAAGAAATACAATTTTATGCTTCATACTAGTATTATTGCTTTTGCTCAAATACTACAGTATACTACTAGTATTTTTTAATTTTTAATTTAAAATGAAATGAAGAAAATGTGGATTGGAGAGTGAGTGAATCTTTAGGACTCATAAACGGTTGGTTCCTAGGACGTGGATCCCACAACCTCGTGCAAATGTAAAACACCAACCTCACACCACACATGCGTTGTTTGGGATTTGGAACCAGCACTGTACACCCTCGCATACCTCATCTCGTCTTACCTACTTTCTCAATGTATCCCTTCTAGTACTTTAAAAAAAGCAAACTAGTACTAGAGTTGGATACACGGGTTGACCTGTTCCATTTAATTCATCAAAAATTGCTATTTAAGCTCTCTATGATGCTCTCAGACTCTTCAAAAATTTCAAAATACATCCAATTTTGCTATCTAAAAATTCGTTTTGTAGAAATCGAAATCTAAAACACTTCGTTTCGCATGAGATGAAATTGTGATACTACGCACAACAATATGGAACAAGCGTAGGACTTAGCCATCGGTTACCCAAAATCATCAAAATTTTGTTTTCTAGGAAACAAAGCTATTACTTTCGTTTTCTAGGAAACGAAGCTATTACTTTTGTGTCCTACGCTTGACATGGCTGGACTGCAATGTCTTTGCATAGTTTCGTTTTCTACGAAACGAATGTCCTTACTCTCATTTTCTACGAAACGGATGTCCTTACTTTCATTTTCTGCTATACAAAATATCTTATTAAGGGCATTTTGATAACGAAGGGGGGGCCTTAGAGTAACAGAGAGCGGCCTAAATAGCAAAATTCTAATTCATCCCGCATAAACCTACATTTTAAGCAAATTGGGCTAGCGTGTTAGCAAATGAAAATGAGTTCTAATATGTAGGTTCGAGTTTGGTCTGCGTTAGTCCACTAATTAAACGGCTGACTCGTAGACTCTTACAAAATCTAATTAAAAAAAATCTCTCTTTTTTTTAAAAAAAATATAAAAAATCTTCTTTTTATAAATCTAAAAAAACCATTATTGTTAATAATTTTATGTTGTAACGTATAAATTGTAAGTAACAAATAAAAAAAATAGTTTGTGACATTTTTATGAGTTTATCTATCTTATTAATGTAAGTAATGCAACCAAAGTTAAACTCGATTTGATCTAATCGTCATCCGTCTCCACACACCTCAAACCATAAAATAAACACAATGATACTTAATAAGAAATGTTGAGAAACTCTTACTTTGGCACAAACCCAACACCTATAATTTAGGCACACACACACATAATTTTAAAAAATTTAAATATAAAAGGATTGATTAATGATAGTTGATGTGACATTATTGTTTATGTTTAAATTTTTCTCTTTAATGTGAGTGTGCCCAAATATAATTGATTTGTGGTTGTGCCTATAATAGAATTCCTCAGAAATGTTCAGTATTGTATTTGAACATGGAGGAAATTATACGCTATAAGTGAAAAAAAAAGTGTAATTAATTATATATATTTAAAATGCGGGCCCCGGACTAATCCGCGATCCCACTACATAGCTTATGGTTTTAACGGTTCAGCCCACACGTGAAAAAATATAAATGGACCAAAAATAATTGGTCTTAAGTTCACGCAGGTTGCTGGTTAAACGGGTTGACCCACAGACCCTGGTCCATATATCAAAGTCTAATTAGTACTCATAGGGAAAGAACACTAGTTAAGGAGTTTAATATAGTATAATGTATTTGAAACTTGTGTAACTCACCTTTTAAAATTATACAAAATAAAGATAGAATGCAACTAACTACGTGTCACATGCGACTTTGTTGGGTCAAAACACGAAATAAAGATAGAATGCAAGGAAGGTGTGTTGAGTGTGAAAGTGGACGGTGAAATTCGGTTAGTTGTGAAAAGAATGTCATGGGAATTTGGAGGGTACGAAAAAATCATGTTAATAGAAGGGATCCAAATCGAGTTCTATTGGGATGTGTTGTTGAGTTGGGGCCTCAACAACAATGGTTTTATCAGATATTTCAAGTGGAAGATTATATTAAGGGCACAATGTGGCCAGAAATGGTGGGTGTACAAAAGAGGTTAACAAAGAAGAGCATGTGCAATTCTAATTCTAATTCTACCGTACTGCAGTGGGCGGATGAAAACAATAGTGAGTCTTGTTGTGGTAGTAATGTTTGCCAATGGTTTCTCTTTGTTGCCGAATGCTTGGACACAAAACTGAAGATTAGTATTAATTTAATTTCTTCATTCTTTTTATGGCATTTCTATTTTGAATCATAGTGGATTGGATTATAAAGAAAAAAGAAAGAATTATATTGGATTGGACTGGACTTCAATATTTGAATGTTCTTAGCTTTGTTTCTTTCATTCTTTTTGTGTGACAAATTCCTGCCTTTCTTTACAACAATATACACTTCATACTTTTACAAATTTTTCATTCAAATCCCACATCTATAATTTTAGCTGTCATCTTTTTTGTTGTGTAAATCTAATATTCTTTATACACAATTATAAAGATTAATTTCTCGACTCTACAAAAAAAAAAGATTAATTTATCGAATTTTGTGAAACTTAAATAGATTACAAAAACTGTCTTTAAATTTTTTAATAATGTTTTATGCTTAAACCAAATAACAAACTCATAAATATAGATAGTTAGCTTGTTAATTTCTTACCGAAAATAAAAAGTTGAGAATTTGTATTTTCATTTTTTGATAGAGGAGAATTTGTATTTTTAAATTTTATATTTGGGAATAAACAATATTTTTTTTGGTTACTAAAAACAGTTTTTATGAACACGTTATGAGTTTGTCTACATTCATTGAATCAATTATACTCCCTCCGTCCCAATTTAAATGACACAGTTGACTGTTGTGCACTATTCATACATGTTGCTTTGACCTTATTTTTCTACTAATAAACAAAAATAAATATTAGCATATAAGATGTTGTTAGATTCGTCTCGATGAGTATTTTCAAAATATCAAATTTTTATAATTTTTACTATTATACAATTAAAAGTATTGATCATCAAAGTTATGCATCGACATACGTGAAACGGTCAACTATGTCATTTAAATTGGGACGGAGGGAGTAGTTAAGCACTCTCACTCACTCTCTCTACTATCCAATTCCAAATCATTCATGGCAGATTCCAACAACCATATCAAAATCATCGCCGGAGCTGATGACTTCGGCACACCTCTCAAAGATGCTTTGGTCTCTCACCTCCGTTCCCTCAACATCCAAGTTGAAGATCTCGGAACATCCTCTTACTATTCCGCCGGCGCCGAGGTCGGCCGCAGAGTCTCTCAATCCATATCCTCTTCCTCCCCTGAGGTCAGCGGTCTCGTCGCTTGCGGCACTGGTGCTGGCGTCTCCATCTTTGCCAACAAATTCCCCGGCGTATTCGCCGCCACCTGTCTTACTCCCTCTGACGCCGTCAACGCTCGATCCATCAACAATTCAAACGTCCTCGCCGTCTCCGGGAAATACACTTCAACGGAAACCGCAATCGAGATCGTGAACACATGGCTGAACACGCCGTTCAAGTCTCCGTGTCCGGCAAACGATAACAAACCATGGCCAGAGGAGATCGAGAACTTTCTAGATAAATCACTGGTTGAAATGCCGGAAATCGGAAAAGGTGAACCGGTTGACACGTGTGCTGTTTGTTGTTTGGTGAAGAACCGAGAATTGAACCCGATCGATTTAATTCCGGGCGGTTCAATGAAGATTGTTAGAGAGACTCCGACGTCGGCGTTTGTGAGATTCAAAGCCGGGAGTGTGGAGCCTGCGCATCATCACACGTTTGGACACGATTTGGTTGTGATTGAAGGGAAGAAGAGTGTTTGGAATCTGACAAAGGAAGAGAGATATGATCTAACGGTTGGGGATTACTTGTTTACTCCTGCTGGTGATGTGCATAGAGTGAAGTATCATGAAGATACTGAGTTCTTTATCAAGTGGGATGGTCATTGGGATATGTTTTTTGATGAGGATCTTGAAACTGGCAAAATTGCAATTGATAAAGAATTAGGTTTAGCTAAGTGATTTTGTGAGTCAATCTCAAACTCTATCTACTCTTACAAATCATATTGTGTGTCCTCACTGTACTATATGCTGGTTGTTTCATATTTGTGATGTGTGTTTTTGTGAAATAATAGTAATTAATAACCTCAAATGTTTTTGTCGCGGTAATGCGAAGTCTTTGGGTGATTGGGTCCACTCATATTACTACTTACTAACTTATTAGATTTGTTTGTGTTTAACAAGTAATTGGGGTTAATGAGCTCCCCTTGGACGAATCGCTTGAGAACCTAAGTTGGATTTCTGGTGTGAACAATTCTCATACTTTACTTACCTGGTAGCTTAAGCGTTTGAGCTATGCATTGGGGACATTTAACCCTGGTATATATGTATGGTTGGTATAAGAAACATATAAAGAATTATATTATGAATGAATGACAAAGTGAGACTAGAAAGTAGATGCATTCATCAAGTATTTATTTGCATACTCACTTGAGATCGAATTTGAATTTGTTTTAACATCACTAACTTTATGTTTTTGGCATTGGGATGCATATGAATTGTCTATCTTTCAATTCTCACACTTTCTTTTAATGAGGTAATGTTAGAAGTTATATTGTTATCGAGTGGAGGAAAATATTAGTAGGTAAGGACTGCAACCCAATCGTTGACCTTCGGCACATTTGTAGTAGGTTTTAGCAAGTTTTATAGGGTTATCGTACTTGATTACGCTGTCAATATTTTTTGTTTTATGATACACTACTTAAGAGCATCATTTTTTGGTTTATACGTGAATATGTTTTTGGCGAAATTGTGGTTGTGGTTTCTACTGTTTTTGCTGAAACAAGTCCTATAGTGTCCTAAAATTTGTTCCGATTCCATCCCAATTCGTAAAATCCATCACATTTCTCTTTGCATTTATGTTTTTTCAACATTTTCTTATTAGCTATTTTTTTCCTTCTTGATTTGCTGTCGAATTTGTTCTGATTCTTAATTTGTTTATCTGATTAGTTGTTCCTAAAAGATCTTTTTAAAATTGCCACTGTCGCACTATTTTAGTTTTTGTTTCAAATTCTTTTTGAGATTCATATAAATCCAAATTTAGGACCCGTTTATTTTGTGAAGACATTTTGTGTTCTCATTTTTCAAAACGTGTTCTTTAGCCTTGAGGAGAGACTCTTGATAGTTGATAGGCCACAGTTACTGTTATCTTAATCTCTTCATCATCATCTTAACATTCAAGTTAAATGAACATCTTTTATTCTAACCTTGTTCAACATGTGCAATAATTTCTTTTTTGCACTCTTTACTTTTCTTTATTCTTTCTTCTCCTCATTATGTATAGTACAGAGGAGATTTTAGTTGTTGGATTGTGACGGGCTGTGATAAGAAGCTATGACAGCATCATCAAATAGAAAACCCATGTGTTGCATAATCTCAATATTAACAAAATGAAGCCCAAAATCAAAAAGAAAATTGGAGGCATCAGCATAATGAAACTTGTTGCCACCGATTCGCCACTGCAATAGAGTCATAGCCTTTTCCACTAGTGTGGCGCCCTGTAGCCAATCACGCCCTCAGTGGACAAGTGACTGTCATGGGCTTTCTGTTCGATGTTGTCGTGAGTCATGACCTCTTCGTCTCTTTTACTCATTGATCTCAGATATCAGTGAGTGCGGATATTTTGTTTTTTCACAGTTTTTTATTGTGTTGTGTTAATCTCATAGCTATTAGATTAAACCAATGGCTGCAAATGGTGCAGAGCTATAGGTAATATGGCTGCCGATGATCCAAATCCATATCTCATTTCCATTGTTTTGCAAAAAATGTAAATGCATTCAACTGACCTAATTTTATTGGGATTTTTTTTAACATTTTAATGCTTAGATATTGTGTGTTTGTGTAATATTGTGTGTTGTATGTATATGTGCTAGAAGTTGGAGAGACTAAACCCTTAATATTGGTTAGCACTGTTGTATTCTTAAAGCTGGACTCGAACTTAGAACATCTAATTAAACTCGAGTACTTTTGAGTGCATTGGTTCATAACTATGCAGGGAGGTTCATTTGAATCTTTAATAACAGTCACTTAAAGGTTTTCAGACCAAAAAATATCATTCATTTTTCAACTAAATAGAACAATCATTATTATTATTATTTTGGTAATAAAACATGCAAATAATCATTTCTGTAATAACTGCTCCTGCTCCAGCTCCAGCAGCGGTTGCAAGTTGCAACAGCTCCTGCTCCATCTTCTTTTTCATGCGATAAGCCTTTTTCTTCTTCCTCTTTAAAGCTTTAGCCTTGACACGAGCAGCATCTTTCTCTTTCCATTCCTTTAAGAGCTGTTTCACTTTCCAACAAGGAAGAGGTTTGGGCATGGACACTTTCCCTCCCCCTTCCCCTCTCCCATGAAAGTAGGTTTGAAGATTAATTAATACTAATGAAGAATTAAAATATGCACAAAATATGCACAAAGAAACTGTGAAACTTATATAAAAAAACTTACATCATAGGCACCAATGTGTAGATGATGGCTATGACATTGACACCTCCTCCTCCCCCTCCTTGGTACAGGGAACTTGCTACTTACTTCTGTTTAGTGTTGATGAAAATAAAAAGCAAAGTTAAGAGACAGAGAATGAAATAGCAACATAAACACAACAAAGATCATACATATATATATGGTTCAAAAGTAAAATTAATGATAACAGAATGGATCAAGTGCATCATCATATTAATACAACATATCAACAACTTAGTTTGAGTTTGCCAAAAATATTAAACTAAGTAAATATTACATACATAGAATGAGTTGATAAAAGTATTAAATAGTTACTAACCGGCTTTTCTTTCTGATTTCGATTTCTCTTCTGAATTGATCAACATTGTGGAGAGACTCCTGAGAACATAAATTCAGTTACATTCATGATTTAATTTCATAAAAAAAAAGCCCCTAATTGAAACCCTAAATTAACCAAACGGCTTGAACTATAAATCATGAGAGAAAAGATAGATTGAATTCGAAGAAGGATTGAACTATAAATGAAAAAGAAAGATAATACCTCGAGTGAAGAAGAAAAAGAATCGCGAAGGACATTTAAAATGGTTTAGTAATTCGAAAGACATTTAACTCAAGTGGTTAATGAACTTCTTTCGAATTACTAAACCATTTTTCCTTTAAAAATAAGAGGGTTAATATAAAATAAAACTCAAATTTTCATTTGATATTTTCAAATTTCAATATATAATAAACCATTGAGTTCACTCTATTTCCATCTCAATACACTCTCTCTCACCCTAATATCCAAATCTATCATTCATGACATACTCCATCAAACATATTAAAATCATCGTTTGAGCCGATAACTTTGGCACATCTCTCAAAGATGCTCTCCTCCCTCACCTTCGTGCCCTCAACAACGAATTCCAAGACCTCAAAAAGAAGAGGAAAACAATTCGTTGTCGACGGTGCATCATAAAATTTAGTAGAGTTGCATGATCAAATAGTAAATTTAACAAAATAATACCCCCTCCGTTCCTTTTTATAAGAAACAGTTTGAAAAATTTACACATACCAAAAAAAACACATTGTAAATAGTTCATTTCATTTAATACTCTTATAAATTTAAACTTATTCCATTTATACCCTTATTTAATTTCTCTAAATTAAATTAACTTACTTATTTTTAATATTCTCTTTCATAATAAATAAGGGCATAAGTGAAATTCAACATTTAAAACATTTGAAAATTAGTCAAAGTTTCTTATAAAAAGGAACAAAAAAAAATTCACTTTTGTTTCTTATAAAAAGGAACGGAGGGAGTATTAGTTAAGGACCTAATATAATATCAAATAATTATTAGACCAAAATGAAACTATTAAATAAGTTAAAAATGACCAAATATTTAATTTAGCTTAATAATAAAAATCAAAGAATCTCATCTTATAGAGCTTATATATAGTATAACTTTTATTTTTATTTGATAGGCTTATACTATAGTATAGGTAATCTTCATCTTCGATATTTATGGAGTTGAGGTTTCTTTTTTACTACTATTAGATCCTATTTTAGGTCATGAAACAACTTTTGTGCTGATATTATTTGAAGAATTTATAATGACCTAATTAAAATTACCAACATTTTTGCGGTTTACTAATGAAACGGCAATTGTATTACCTGGCTTTGGATTATTGGTAGACAAAAGATCAATGTTGTATTTTCTTTCCAGGATTGGTGTAATAATCCTTTAGAATGTATTCACCGCATCTAAAGTGATTTTCTCGAATTGTAAGGGTTGAGTACCTCTTGTACTCCTTATAATTCAATTTTTGATTATAAAAAAAAAAACCAACATTTTTGCGGCTGACCTAAATAACATACTAATTGAAACGGCAATTGTTTTGCAAAAAATGTAAATGCAACTAACCTAATTTTATTGGGATTTTATTTTTTAACTTATTGGGAAAGAGTCCAATGTTAGACTAGTCTTGTAGTTTTCTTTTTCTTTCTTTTGGGCTTTGCACTCTTTATTCACAAAAAAAAAAAATCAATTTTTTTCTTCATTTTAACTAAGACATTTAACTCAAGTGGTTAATGAACTTCTTTCAAATTACTAAACCCTTTTTCCTTTAAAAATAAGAGGGTTAATATAAAATAAAACTCAAATTTTCATTTGATATTTTCAAATTTCAATATATAATAAACCATTAAGTTCACTCTATTTCCATCGTCACTACACTCTCTCACACCCTAATATCCAAATCTATCATTCATGACATACTCCATCAAACATATTAAAATCATCGTTTGAGCCGATAACTTTGGCACATCTCTCAAAGATGCTCTCCTCCCCCACCCTCGTGCCCTCAACAACGAATTCCAAGACCTCAGAAAGAAGAGGAAAACAATTCGTTGTCAACGGTGTATCATACTCCCTCTGTCCCAAAATAAATGACCTGTTTGACCACTAACACGTTTGCCAATGCACAACTTTAATCGTTAATATCTCTAATTATCTATTATTAAAAATTATAAAAATGATATATTTTGAAAGTACTCGTCGAGACAAATCAAACAACATCTCATATGATAATATTTGCATGTATATATTAGTAGAAAAATAAAGTCAAAACAGGTCAAATGAATAGTATACTAAGTAAAAAAAATGTCATTTAAAATGGGACGGAGGGAATAAAATGTAGTAGAGTTACATGATCAAATAGTAAATTTAACAGAATAATATTAGTTAAGGACCTAATATAACATCAAATAATTAATTTAGCTTAATAATAAAAATCAAAGAATCTCACCTTATAGAGCTTATATATAGTATAACTTCATCTTCGATATTTATGGAGTTGAGGTTTCTTTTTTACTACTATTAGATCCTATTTTAGGTCATGAAACAACTTTTGTGCTGATAGATTATTTTTTAAAAGAAAAGAACCAGAAAGTGGCGCACTCAATGAAGTTGCTGGTAAAAAAAGTCATTATAAATAATCCACAAAAATATCACACTCAATGAATGATCTAATCAAAGTAATTATATTATACTACTATAAAACATCTAGCAATGGAAAATCTTACTTTGGTTGCCGCTCGAAAATCCTTTCTACTTCTAGAAGAACTGGTGGGTGGATGCTTAAATTTTTACCGTAATTCAAAATTAACACAGATTAGGATTTTATTTTATTTTTAATAAAGAAAATTTTGGGTGAGATGATGGTGTCCCAGTCCAAAATAGAAAAAACCTTAGGGCTCAAAAGGCACTTACAATGGTAATTACATTTATGTTATACAAAATTATATAATCATTTTTGACAAACTTACTAATAAATTTAGAATTACTTTATGGGTTGATTATTTTATGCTATAATCCAAATGCACACGATATATGCATGAAATTTAGTGGATAGTAACACTGTCCATTTTTTGGCCTCCCTGCTTCCATTCGTATTCAACACACCTCACTTCAGCATAAGGACTTAATTAATTGGAAGAAATTATTATACAGTATATATTTTGTTAATCAGAACGTTGATTTTTAAAATTAAGGCAGTATAATTAACTTTCTTGGCAGCAGCCATGATACATACGTATTAAGGTAACTTCCCTTGAAGGCTAGTGTATAGTATTTGGTTATGCGGTGATAAGAATTGATTTTGATAGAATTGATTCTGTAAAATTGATTCTGGCCAAATTTGATTTTAAGTTAAAGTGGTTTATGTTTGGATATATTCATGCAAAAGTAAGTTGAACAAAAAATTTAAGTGTAAAAATCAATTCTATAATCAGAAGCTACGATTTCTAGCTTCAAATAGAATCAATTCTGGAGACAGAATAAATTTTACTTTTGAGAAATCAAACAAATCAAAATCAATTCTATACATTCAGAATCATTCAAAATTGAAACCAAACATACACTAAATATATATAACAAAAAGTAATTAAGTGCTTTTTATAACGTGGAATCAAGCCACTATATATGTAGTCAAAAAGATATATATCCACGTACGAGTGCAGGGGAGAAAATCCCCATGCTTATCTTGCTAAATGATATACTTATGCCAAAAAATTATTAAAAAAGGAAGCCAGTATAGACCACCAATACTTTTTGACAAAATTTCAAATCACATGATGTGATAATTATTCAATGTTCCACAAATGATAAGAATCATATATTTGTTCTTTTTTTTTTTACTCAATCATATATTTGTTCTTAATTCACTTTATAAGCAAATTCTATCCGCAAAAGTAGCATAAGACTTGTATTATCTACAAGTAAATTTTACCATTGGGTGAATAAAATTTATCATTAGATATAGTGCCCTTGAGGAGAAGGATTTAGCGAAAAGTTACTGCATCAGTCGTCTGATAAAAAAGTAACAGTTGAGATTATAAACAATTGATTTTATTAATATATAATATAGACTGTTTGATCTCCATTGAACGGCTGAGATGCAAAACTGCACGGAATTACGATAAATCACAATGTTTTTAGTTGTTATAACAAGAACTCTTCCGATAAATTTTAGAATAATGTATTGAAGTTGCTTTTAGTGTATATTTAGTTTGACTAGTCAAAAAATTGCACGACATATGATTTTGTCAAATTCACCCACAAATTTCAGCTGAATCATACACTACCTCTCGATAATTTGAGATTATTTATCCAACAACTAATGAGAACAAGTCATGTGAGTAGATTTGTATGTGGTATTTACAATTAGCTTTTCACCAACTTTTACTTTACATACATATGATTTGTTCTTATAGATTATTAGGCACATACTCTGAAATTATCGAGAAGTGGTGTAAAAAAACCCTAAATTTAAATATGCACTTGCATGGATTGTTACTTACATCCATGGAAGTTGTTCGATTTAATTTGTTAGCCACCATACCATAAGCGGCCACCCACCCTTGTTAATTAAGTTAATAAAGTCCCCACGGACATTGACAATTGGGAACAAACAATTAAGCACGAAACCAAACTTAAAATTAATTAATGAATGAATGAATGGTGATGGATATATCCAGTCTGCTTGCTTTTTGGTCTAAAGAAAACAAGACGTACGTACAGCGTGCACGGCAGGGGAAGAAGCAGACAATTTTTTTTAATGCATGCTTTTACGATTGTGGTTGATGATGCACAATATCAATATTACATTAATTAGTACCATAAAGTTTTTTGTTATTATAGATAAACATAAACATGCATGACATGTGGGATCATTATACCAATTACATCACTCATCACTGTCCTTTTTGATTTCGCCATCTCTTGTGGTTGTGGGTCTCCCTGACTTGTAAAGCTTAGCTTATATACTAGTATATATCATCTACACTTTTCATTGGCTTTTCTTCAACTTTATACATCTAATCTAATTAATCATATGGAGAATTCTATGGTACAGCCAACAAAAAGACTGCAGTAATGCAACCCAAACTTTTTAAATCGGTCCATGAACCAACCAACTTAGTAAGTTAAGAAAAATTATGAATTGGATTAGGAATCCAAACAAGAAATTAATTTATGGAACAATTAATTTTACCCCAAATTTAGCTAAGCTAAGTCTGTATAGACTACAAATCAAATGGTTTAGAGACACAGAATTATTCTTTAAGAATATTGATAGACAATTATCCAAACAATATGGTCAAATGGTTAAATTACTTCAGAAAAACCTTAAGTTTATGGCAAGATGACTGAAGGTAGTATATCAAACGTTTTACAGAAAGTCTTAGATAGCTTTTCTGATCTCCGATATAGGGTAGACAAACAAACATCCTATTTAGAAAACTTACAGTCCGAAGAAAGTAAGTATAAACCTCATGAAACATGAAATTCTCATGAAGAAAACTTTGTCTGCTATGAAGAAGATGAATCACATAAATATCCTCACCTTTTCCATACAGCAAATCCGCAACTCAATAACATAGCTTGTATGTTAGCTTACATAATAAAAAATTGTTGCTATCAAAATTTTCACCAAAGAATGGATGAATTTCAAGAAGAACAAAAAGGAAATATAGAGAATATCTACATTAAATTAGAGGTTCTTTCAAAACTCTTAGAAAATAAAAAAGAATATCTAACTCTGAATGAGTTATCTCAATTTCTTAAGAAGGGGGAAGATAAGGGAAAACAAATAGAAATACCACAAAACCAACCTCAAGAAAAGATTTCTAAACTCGAAGAAACTTCTGAGTCCACACAATTAAGAATCAAACCACCGTCTAATTACTTTTAGATATGGATGATACAGAAGAAGCCCTTAATAGGCAATTAGAAAATTTAGAAAGACTAATGGTCTCTCTAGATATTAGTGGTAAAAGTCAGGAAACTTATGATGACAAATCAGAGGATAATAATCAGATTATTTATGACTTTAGCTCAGAAGAAGAGGCTAACGAAAATGAGATTGAAAATCCTCATTATGTAAAAATAGAAGAACAAGGAGAAACTTCAGGAACTAAAAGACCTGCAGATTTTGAAAGAGAATTCACCAAACAAAAATTCCAGAAAGTACCTCATTATTATGTACCTTCGCAAAATCCATTCCAAGGACAAGGGATTTTAGATATAGACTGCAGTGTTGATGCAGCAAAAGATCTTATGGATTGGTATAATACAAATAGTGTGTTAATCCAGTTAAACGAGGATCTTAAACATTTAGGAGCAGTTGAAGTTTTCAACTATGCTTATAAATACATTTCTACCTTACCACCAGAGGTTATGGGAGAATTACCTCTAACAGGAACCTTAGTAGTAGATTGGGTCTATGGTTTACTAATAAAAGAATTCAAAGGATGGAAAAATTCCATTCAATCAAAAATAGCATTCTCTGACCAAAACCTTTGGAAAATCACCAACCTAAAAATCTGCAATATGTGCTATGTAGATAATTTCATTTGTGAATTTCAGGATTATTACTATAATATAGATAATAGTACTAGAATCTCTAGGAACTTGTTAGAACTATTTTATGACAAGTTACCAGAAAAAGTATCGGCTCAAGTTAAGGCGTTTTTACCTCAGCGTTAGCAGAAGGAAAGGTAGACGATACTTTAGGAGGAAGAATAACTTCCCTAAAAATTTGGCTTCAAGAAATGTGTAGTCAAAAGATAGCTAAAAGAGAAGCTCAAGTATCCCTTTGTTGTAACAAACTACAAGACAAAATAGGAAATTATGGTTGCAATTCTAGAAAGAAACCCAGAAATATAAGGCCACCTTATAAGAGAAAGAAATTCAAGAAAGTCCCTTTTAGAAAATTCAGAAAAGGAGACAAAAAATTCTTTAGGAAAAAACAACCTTACCCTAAGAAGAAAACATGCCCACAGGGTAAAAAATCATGTACATGTTGGCTATGTCATGAAGAAGGTCACTATGCAAATGAGTGTCCTAAGAAGAAGAATCCTAAGAAAAATGTCTTACATGCAATATATGCAATAGGATATGAACCTATAGAATCAGACATAGAATCTGATGAAGAAATTTATGAATACTGCACAGATACAGATATGGTTTAACCTTAGAGATGTATCTATAGAAATTGAAGGGTATAAGTTTTTTATCCCAACAATATACCTCCATGATTCAGGATTAGACCTAATTATAGGAAATAACTTTTTAAAGTTATATGAACCTTTTACTCAAAGAAAGGATACTATATCACTTCAATGGAAGGACTTGGGAAATCCTAAGAATAGCAAAATGGTAACCACCAAAATAGTTACTAGAAATGAGATCTTAAATCTTATTAAGGGAAACCTTAGAGAGTTAAGAACGATGTGGGAAGAAAGAAGCTTCCATATCAATATAGAAGAAAGATTAGATGAAGTTTGTTCAGATAACCCTCTAGACAGCCTTAAAAACACTAATCATGAACTTATAGTCATTAAACTCAAGAACCCGAATGACGAGATAAATGTTCCAAATAGGATTCCATATTCTATTAGAGATGTGGAAGAATTTCAACAAGAATGTAAAGATCTACTTGATAAGGACCTTATTAGACCCTCATCAAGCCCACATTCTGCACCAGCTTTTTATGTTGAAAATCACAACGAAATAAAAAGAGGAAAGAGAAGAATGGTAATTAATTATAAGAAACTTAATCTGGCAACAGTTGGAGATTCTTATAAATTACTAAGAAAAGATTTTATTCTAGAAAAAATAAAAGGATGTAATTGGTTTTCTTCCTTAGATGCAAAGTCTGGCTATTACCAGCTAAGACTAGCTGAAGAAACAAAGCCATTAACAGCTTTTTCATGTCCACCACAACAACATTTCGAATGGAATGTTTTACCTTTTGGATTAAAACAAGCACCATCAATATATCAGAGATTTATGGATCAATCTCTTCAAGGATTGGACCATATATGTCTAGCATATATAGATGATATACTTATTTTCACAAAAAGGAAGTAAGGAACAACATCTTCAAGATATAGAAACTGTTCTTTTAAGAATTAAAGAAAAAGGTATTGTGATTTCAAAAAAGAAATCAAAACTTTTACAAAAAGAAATAGAATACCTTGGTTTGATCCTAAAAGAAAATGGGGAACTGAGTTTAGCACCTCATACCCAAGAAAAAATACAAGCTTTTCCAAATGAACTTTCTGATAGAAAGCAAATCCAAAGATTTTCTTGGATGTTTAAATTATATTGCTAATGAAGGATTTTTCAAGGACTTGGCAAAAGAAAGAAAACATTTGCAAAAGAAAATTTCAGAAAAAATTCCATGGTCTTGGACCAAAACAGATTCTGATATTGTTAAAACAATTAAAGAAAAAATTCAAGTTTTGCCTGAACTTTACAACCCAACGAAAGAAGATTTTTTAATTATAGAGACAGATGCATCACAAACAACCTGGGCAGGTTGTATGAGAGTCTTACCTAATGGTAAAGCAAAACTTTCTCTTAATGAGAAGGGATATAAAATTGAAGAATCTAAGGATCTTCAATCAAAAGAATCTGAAACTTCGAGGAAAGGGACAGATACTATAAAAGGCATTGATTACAGTGCTTCTAAAATCCTGATAAAGGATACTGAAAAATTACATTTATGTAAATATATTTCTGGTACATTTACAGATACAGAATCTAGATACCATATCCAGGAACTAGAAACTCTGGCATGTGTAAAGATATTAGAAAAATGGAAAATTGATTTATTACCATCAAGGTTTCTTCTTCGTACAGACTCTAAATATCTTACAGGATTTTGGAAATATAAAATTAAAGCTGACCATAAACAAGGCAGACTAATAAGATGGCAGATGAAGTTACAACAATTCGAGCCATATATTCAATACATAAAATCTGAACAAAACAGTTTTGCAGATACACTAACGAGAGAATGGAGCAAGCAATAAAGTTACTTCAAAACAACATAAAGCAGAAGGATGAGCAGCTCGCTGCTCTTGATTCTAGAAGAAAAAAGATCTCCGACGAGAGGGGGGAGATGATTACAACACTCAAAAGTTTGCAAAACATGACAACAAATATAAACCAGTCTTCAACACCAACAGCAAGCTTAGACAAAGTTCTCAAAGATAAAGAAAACTGAGACTTGCTAGGACAACCTTCTGGAAAGTATGATTACTATGTAAAATATACAGCCCCAGAAAGTTCATAAATTCCCATTGAAGCAGTAACACCTAGCGGATGGAAATCAAATTCAAATGAAGAACAGGAAGCCGAATCCTCAGGAACAACTTCAAACAGCAAAAAATCATGGGCTGAAGAAGTTGAGGAAGAAGATGAAGCAAGAAAAAATGGTGTACCGACCTTCCAACAAAGCGTTTCCGTAGATCCTATTGATCAGCAGATGGGAAAATGTGCAGCATATGTCATCTTCGAAGGACCATTTAAAGGTATCTATCGAAGTTGGGCAATAGCAAAGCAGCACGTTATTGGTAAGAACATAAGGCACAAAGGTTACAAGACTATGGAGGAAGCAGAAATAGCTCTTTATGGATCATACAGAGAAATTGCAACTGCAAAAAACCTTCAAAGATCACCTACAATGGAATCCAAAAAGAAGTTGTCAATTGACAAAATTTGTCAGCTTGAACATCAGAAAAATTTTCAGATAACTGATCCAACTTACATGGAATTCAGTCTCAGATGGAAATGGTTAAACCACTACAACGAAGTATTCACCACCGAATGCTTCTATCCAGTCAACAAGTTTAATTGCACTAGAGCAGTTTTACTTCCAGGTATAGACAGTCAAATCTGTTTATCGTTCTTTCAAAATGGACTAATCAACACCATATACTTGGAAGAGCAACCCGGAAAGGTATTTGGAGAACTTAAATATCTTCCCAAGGAACTCCAAAATTTAACACAAAAATTCAACAGTCTATTTGCAAAAGGAAAAGAGATATTCTTGCAGATCGACTCAACATATCCATGGTATGATGAGAACACCTTGGAACTAGTTACAAAACCACAATACCTCATTAAAGTTGGGATCTCAAACAAACAATACCCAACAATGAGCAAAGAAAGTAGTGAATGGCACCCTTCCAGTTACATTGCACAAATCAAAAACTTTCATCAGAAAGTATCAAGATTATTTTCTCAAAACAACTACAGAATTGTTTACGAAAATTCAACAATGGTTGTGTATAGCGACTCAAGAAAGCCTGCAAAAGAGAAAGACATCAATGCAGTCAAAAATCTTGAAGCAAGAGTTGACCAGCTCAAGGAAGACTATGAAAAATTACCTAGAGCAATTAGAGAAGAATGCTGTAGAATTTTTTCACAGTATTACAAAGGGCATAATTGTAAAAACTGCCTAGAAAAATCATCGGCACAAGAAGACAAGGAAGCTGCTAGCACAAAGCTACACATCACAATGTAGACAATAATGTATAGTGGTACCTTATCACATCTGAGTCAGATGGGGACCACTTAGTAAGCCTCATAATAATTATGTACATTATTGTTTGATGTTTTTTCCTTAGTGTGTATTGCTTTAGTTAGTGCATGTTACTTTAATAAGTGCATGTCACTCTAGTGTGCTGTAGTGTGCTGTCATGAAAAGGGACGTATTACCTAATATGTGAGCCCTTCTCCACTATAAATAAGAGCATTCAGCTCAGTTGTAAAATGAAGTTGAAAAAGAAATAAAAAACTATCATCTAGTTTTCTGAAGAATTATTTCTTCTGTCCTTAGAATTATTTCTAAGAAGTAGCTCTTGAGGTAACACTCTAGAGGAGCTAGATCCTTGAGGTAATACTCTGGAGGGATCATCAAATTCAAAAGATATAATCATCAGATTATATTCCAAGATAACATCTTAAAAACAAAAGAAAATCATTTACATCAACAAACATCTCAAAAGAAGATCAGATCAGGTATGCATGTATCTCTATTAAACTCAAAGTTTACATTTCAATATCATATTATTGGTATGATAAATGAAAAAATAGTACCAATCTTAATTGATACAGGAGCTACATGGTCACATGTATCAAAAGAAATTTGTGATAATTTTGAAAAATTATCAGAACCAAGAACTGTTTTAAAATTTTATGGTTCTTTAAAAATTATGTCACAAAGTACTATTGTTCGTTTAAAACTAAGAGAGATAGAAGAATTTCAATTAAAAATTCTAGTTGATGAACAACCAAATAAATATTTGTTTGGTATAGATTTTCTAAAACAATTCGACTATTCAATAAACTTCATGAAGAAACTATCAAGTCTTTTCTAAAAAATCTTTAAATATGACTGAAATCTCACTTTGGGAAAATACATCTAGTTATTTTGCTGATAGCATGCTAGATCATAACATAGAAAAGGCAGATTTATCTTTAACCGCAGAAGAAAACTTTAAACGAAAGTTTAATAAATTTAAGGAATTTTTCTCAAGAAAAAATATTTTGAAATTTGGAATAATGGTTGGAGAAGAAGCAATTCCAATTGACTCTACTTATGAAAATATAGTTGTATCTACTATAGATAGGACACAAATTAGAAAAAGAATTGAAAATCTTTCTGAGAAAGAAAGAAATAAAATTGGTTATATTCACATATCAACCATTCAGATTTTAATTAAAAGTACTTTTATGAAAGGTATTGACTCACCCCTAGAAATAGTTTTAGAGGATTCCAGGATTTTAGATAGAAGACAATCAATAATTGCACAAGGAAAAGGTAATTTGAAATATGGAAAAATTAAGTTTGATATAAACTTGCAAATGGGGTTATCCCTAAAAGATAAAGATCTAGACAGATCTATAGTTTTTTACTATAAACTAGAAAACCCAAATCTTATGAAAAAAGGTAATCATCCCTTCACAATTTGCTATAGGATTAATTATGCTCTAAGTAATTCACACCATAGCATAGAATTTACAGGAAAAGATACAATTCATATTGATGAATTATTCACACCTATAGTAACATTAGAATCACCTATATTTAGAAATCAAGCAAGGAATAGTTGTTCCTTAATTGAAGTTGACAAAAATCTGTTTGAAGAAACAAAAGAAATATCGCTATTTAGAAGCCAAAGCCTTAGAGTAGCACCACCCAAAAGAGATTTTGAAATCTCAGAACAAAAAAAACTGCATAAACTACAAAGCTCAGTAGCAGGACTGTCTTTGCAACTTGAAAAATTGGACAAAAGAATTTAGATTTAATTTTCCGCATTTTGCACAAACTCTGGTATCAGAGCACAACCTCGATCTTAGGATAGAGAAATCTATTTATATAAATAAAAAAATAATAATAATAAATTAATAAATAAAAATGATAATATTTATTCCACGTGGCACTTTCTTACTGAACCACAAAAAGACTGCACCAATGCAGTCCAAATGTAGACTTCACCATAGAAGCTCCCTAATCATATATAGCAGGTGGATGTTGCAAATTTGCACGATTAATTCCGTGACCATTTACCTTAACTAGTTTTGTCATGAAAATTAAATTTATATATGATACCAAACTTTAAAAATTTTAAAACCAAAAGTGCATGGGCTTTCATATATAGCTAGTAAGTTACAGAGCTAAAACTTTTTGAGATACGAGTAGTTAAGTCTCACATTGATTATGAATTAAAAAAAAACACTATATGTATAAAAAATGTGATTTATATATCTAATGTCTTAAAAAAAAATTGATGTTTCTCTCATGTGGTCCTGGAGTATTGACCTTCAACAAAAAACACAGAAGAATTATGATATTAAATTGATTTTATTTTTATTGACACAACTAAGTAAATTTAATTCAACACTACATATATTCACTCAAAAATCTAAAATTGTTAGACATTGATTTTATTTTTTTTGTGCTAAATATGAACCTTTCACCTTATGTGATGTTTAACTTTTACTTTTTTATTCTATTTAGGATGTTACTAACCGAACCCTTTTCAATTTTGCTCTGCTTTTTCAACTTAATAGATGTTCATATAGATAAATAAAATTAATAAACCTTGAGAATCAAACCCCAATTTCCTGCATGGCTGCAAATATAATACAATATTATGCTAAATGGAGAAAGTTTATGAGACAAACAACCAATCTATTAATAATGGCAAAATTAATTTTTGTTCAACATATGATTGAAAAACCTAGTTATTACATTTTTTGTCACTACAAACCTAATTTAAATCATCCATTGAAATCCATAATATTACTGTACACCCCTTGTTGGTTCGTGGATTATTATCGACATAACAATACAGAGAAGTTTGGATGAGAGGTGCATATAAGTGCCGACTTATATATATGTGGACGTGTGCTGTAATTTACAATCAATGCACCCTAACCTCCAAACAAGGACACATGCCCCAATTTGCATTTCGGATCATTCCTATAACCTATGGAGCCACTATCTCGTGCGTGTGTTCACAGTTTTGTATTTTTAAAATAGTATTTGTTAAATAATACTAGTAGTAAAAGATGAAAAAAATCATACCCTAAAAAAAAAACGATGAAAAAAATTATTTTAAACTTCTTAAAAGTGGTATACACAATAGCACATTCATTTGTTATAGCTCTCCAACATCAATATCATTTGCTAGTCTGTAGTAAAGTGGACCTCTATTAGATAGTGTCTGCTTTAGTATTTTTATTAGTGTTTCACTTATATATGGTATTTTTGTTTTTGTAACTTCGCTCTTTTTTACGAGTCTCTATTCTTCTTATGCATAGAAGTGTTTATTAATTTTATTTTTTTAAGTATTCACTAAGTTTAAAATTATATTTCATCCTATATTGAATTTATTACCATTAATAAAATGAGTTCAGTTAAGTTGAGTTCATTGTTGAAAAAAAAGAAGTTGAATACACACAATAGTAAAATATTTTCATATTTTATAGAAAAAATATTGAACCAAAAAAAATAATACACGCCTAATATTGCCACATGAGTTTTGATCGATGCATGATAGTGATACATGATCCTTAATTAGCTGCTTCCTAGTCTTCTTCTGTATTAGTAATTCACAATAGTATGAAGAGGCATGCTACTTGCTAGTCTTTGGTGACTCATTCTCAAAGTTAGCATGTCTCAATATGTCATCATATATAGGAACTCAATTTTTCCTTTTCATTGACAAATTTAGTCATTCTCTCTTTTTATTTATTTATAATAATGTACTCTTTTCTTCCCACAAAAATTATTACAGTTAGTCAATTCACACAAATTAAAAAAAAAAAATTAAATAAAAATTTCTAGAAAAAATTATAAATAATTTTTTTTTTGTTACCACACACAATGTAATCTAACAAAGTTTGTGAGGAAGCAAGGTTACTAAAACTTAAATGTTGTTTTTAAGTATGAGACAATGTAAAGAATTTAAATATATTTTTTTGGAAAACGTAGGACTTTAAGTTTATTATTTTTATTAAGTTTAATGTTTTAGTTTTATGAAAATTTAAAGTTTAGTAAACTAGTTATAGCACCCAAGATTTTTAAGTGATCAAATTATTATATGTACGTTTGTTAAAGTTAATACAACAAAATAACATATAACATGCAATTTGAGACTACACAATATGTTCCTTTTTGTCTGGACGAAACACACACCTGTTGGTGTATAGAGAAGCGGTGCATTGCGAGTTTGAACTTTTAAATTTAATTTTTTAAATGATAAATATATTATGAAAATAAGAAATATGTACAAGACGAAAAAAGAACTGATAAAAAAGTAACTATAAAACAAATGTATCGTATATAGACGGAACACCGATAAACATAACCAAAACTAATACACACCACATGAAAGAGGTCCGGTGGGTGTTATGATAATCTACTCCCTTGAAATGGAAGTGGATCATCTCCAATAATTTTTTTACCATAAAGTGTATCGCGCCCATCCACATTTTAAAATTCTTCCAAATCCCCATTTGACATAAATAAATAATGGATATAATTCCACCGTAACCAATTTACACTGTTGAGAATTCACGTCCCTAAAGCTTTGTTTGGGAGTTTGGAGGGGAAGGAATGAGAGGGCTTTGGAGGGAGAGAAATAGAGAGAAAATTAGAAAAATCTTTTACATTTTTTGAGAAAGTATTTATTATAGAGAATGACAAATAAATACTTATGATTAATATATTATAAATTTAAGAACATTATAACAACAATTAAATTTGAAGAATTCATATAAAATAAACCCTCCAAACCCCTCTCGAAACCCCCATCCAATACAATTTTTGAGTTCCCCCAAATTGGGGGGTTTTTATGTTATGAAGAAAAAATAACCCTACAAACTTCTTCCCTCTCAAACTTCTCTATTCCTTCCACTTGTTTCTTTTTTTTCTTTCAAAACCATTCCCTCCCCTCCAAACTCGCAAACAAAGCCTAAATATAAACACACAAAGTAACAAACTTTTGTTTTTTTTTTTTTGACAATAAGTAACAAACTTTTAAACATGAAATTTCATTATTCATTGATTAGTTGATACAACCCGGGGTTCTTATCTTTTGAATAAAATCTAAAGCTACTTTGTGTTTGTTTACAATCATAAAAATCTTTTTTTTTTAAAAGAAGTTCATACACTTAGATTTCTTAGTTTAAAAAAAAATAGATTCTTGAAAAGCTATTAAAAATAGCTTTTCATTTTGGGGCTAAAAATGATTTTTTTAAGATAATGATTTTAAAAAAAATCTATAACAAACACTATCAACATTACAAAATGGATTTTTTAAAGAAAAAAATAGATTTTTTCTTAAAAAAATCTCAAACAAACGCACCCATAAATCATCGAATTCAAGCTGAGAATGGTTGAAATAGAAGAGAGCCTTAGGTATTTTATGTGACACATACTAAAATACTGTTTAAGCTAAATAAATACAAAACAATGAAGAACTAGAAGATCCGTAAACCATCAAACTCAAGATGGGTGGTTAAAATGAAGGAAAATCTCAAGTATTTTATGTGATACTAAAGTATCACCGAAGATGGATGGTTAAAATGGAAGAAAGTCTTATGTACAGAGTGTTGAACTGTAATAATGAGATAATGATATTGTATTCGACGTGTAGTAAAATTGAACACGATAGAATTAAAAATAAGAAATTCGAGGAATCACCTATAGTAAAAAAGAAAAAGAAAAATACATTTATAGATCTTTTAAATGTTTTGTTTGTATTAGATATGTCATTTAAGTTTTTTAAGTATTATATAAGTCTTTTAAATTTTACGTTTGTATTAGATAGATTTTTAAGTTTGTATCAAACATGTTCTTAAATATCCTTAAGAAATATAACATATTTGATACAAACTTACAATTTAAAGACCTATTTGATACAAACGAAAAATTTAAAGGACTTATCTGATACTTAAAAAATTTAAAGCACCTATCTGATGCAAACGTAAAACTTAAAGCATCTATAGATGCATTTTGAAAAGAAAAAAAACTATAGTAGGAAATATTAGGGAAATTAGACCTAAGATCATTATTCATGAGTTATCTACAAAAAATAAAGTAAGGAAATAAATTATTGATATCTTTT
Source organism: Trifolium repens (assembly GCA_030408175.1). NCBI lineage: Eukaryota > Viridiplantae > Streptophyta > Magnoliopsida > Fabales > Fabaceae > Trifolium > Trifolium repens. Next base: position 56,712,864 of record CP125849.1, on the reverse strand, counting down.
TCTCCTCATTTGATGTTCTGGCTGTCGTCAATAATTTCGCAATTTTTAATTATACTTTTATGGGTATATATCTTTGAAAGGTTGCGGTCCATATATATAAATAAATATATTTAATTTACATTTCATACACGACGGACGGAGAAACAGATAATTTCCTCACAAGTTTTCTTCATTTCTTCTCTCTCTCTCTCTCTGGATATTATTCATTCCTCCAAAACCAACATATGAATGGTGAAACAGATGACTCTGACTTTGTTGAAGTTGATCCAACCGGTAGATATGGCAGAGTAAGTAATTAATTAATACTACACTCAGTTTTATCATGTTTTGTTTTTGTCTCTTGTTTCATTTTTAGCATGTTCGGTTCCTCACTTAGTTTAATGATGTTTTGTCTCTTGTTTTTTGCAGTACAATGAAGTTCTTGGTAAAGGAGCTTCCAAGACAGTGTATGAACACAAACCCATGTTTCTTCTTCAATTATTAATCATACCCATTTCTTATTTTTCTTAAAAATTTGATTTTTTGTTTTTTTTGCTTTTTTGGGTTTTTTCAAGTTGATTACTTTCTGAAGAAACTATTTGTTTTTCTGAGTTTGTAGAAATGGGCATTTGATGATTTTGATTTTTTGTTTTGTTTCAATTGATGCTGCAGATATAGAGCATTTGATGAGTATCAAGGAATTGAAGTTGCTTGGAATCAAATCAAACTATATGATTTCTTGCAAAACCCCGAAGATCTCGAGAGGCTTTACAGTGAAATTCATCTTCTCAAGACATTGAAACACAGTAACATTATGAAATTTTACACATCTTGGGTTGATACTGCAAATAGGAATATCAATTTTGTCACTGAATTGTTTACTTCTGGTACTCTTAGACAGTGAGTTTTCTCTTTAGTTTTAACTCTATGATGATAAGATTCATTATCCGTTTTGTGCTTTTGAGATCTTGTGTTATATATTCTTTAGCTTAATTGATAAAATTGGCAAAATAGGTATAGGCAAAAGCACAAGAGGGTTAACATAAGAGCAGTGAAGCATTGGTGTAGACAGATCCTGCAAGGACTTCTATATCTTCATAGCCACAACCCACCTGTGATCCATAGAGATCTTAAATGTGATAATATTTTCATTAATGGTAACCAAGGGGAAGTTAAGATTGGGGATCTTGGTTTGGCTGCGGTTCTCCGGAAATCTCACGCTGCTCATTGTGTAGGTATGTTTCTTTCATGTTAGTATGTATCCTGTTTGGATTGGTTTATTTGAGCTTATTTACTTACATTAGCACTTTTGAGACTCTTTGATAGAACTTACAGAAACAACTTATGACATGTCCATAAACTAGGATCAGTAACACGTGGTTGATGTTTTTAAGATAGTTAGAGCAAAAGGATTGATTTGAACCAGGATCTGTAATTCTAGTTAGAGTTTTACATCTGTTCTATTTTAATTTCCGCAGGAACGCCCGAATTCATGGCACCAGAAGTATACCAAGAGGAATATAATGAACTAGTTGACATATATTCTTTTGGTATGTGTGTATTAGAAATGGTTACATTTGAATATCCTTATAGTGAATGCAGCCATCCGGCACAAATCTACAAGAAAGTTTCTTCTGTAAGATTGATTTCTTTTCTCTTTCCTTTTGAAGTGTTGTTTCTTTCTGGAGTGGTGAAATATCATTGACATTTTACATCTCCAGGGGAAAAAACCAGATGCTTTGTATAAAGTGAAGGATCCAGAAGTGCGAGAATTCATTGAGAAATGCCTCGCAACAGTGTCTCTAAGACTCTCTGCAAGGGAGCTTCTGGATGATCCTTTTCTTCGAATTGATGATGACGAATATGATTTGAGATCGGCAGATGTTGTAGAGTTTGGTGACTTGGGTCCTCTTGTTTGTCAGTCATTCCTTTCACTCGACCGTAGCTATAGTAACATAAGTACTGAATATTCAAATGGTTTTGGGTACGACGTAGATTGGTATTCTCATCCGGCTGAGATTGAACATGGAATTGAACTTTTCGAGTGCCATGACGATGAACCCTCCAAAGATGTTGACATAAGCATCAAAGGCAAGAGAAAAGACGACGGTGGCATATTTTTGAGACTAAGAATTGCAGACAAAGAAGGTTGGAACCACAACTTTATTATATATTGGTATTTTATTCTCACAATTCGTATATGTTAGGATGGAATTTAAGCTTGATAATTTGACTTATTCATGTCACAGGTCATATCCGAAACATTTATTTCCCATTTGACATAGAGTTGGACACAGCATTAAGCGTAGCATCTGAAATGGTTGCGGAACTCGACATTATGGATCAGGATGTTATCAGCATAGCCGGTATGATAGATGGAGAAATTGCTTCCTTAGTACCCGAATGGAGGACTGAACCAGAAAATGAGGAAACCACCAACTATGCAAATCAAAGCTTCTGTGACAATTGTGTGTCTAATCATACTACAGTTACAGATTTTCTTTCACCTAATGAAGGTGGAAAAAACTTGCAGCTTCCTCAGTGCTGTACGCACGGATGTGCTTCAATGCACGGCCGGTTCGAGGAGATTATATTCCAATCCGAGGAGTATGACGACAACCACATTAGCGAGGATGCACCTAACATATCAAGTGAATCAGACTACTTGCAGTATCAGGAATCATGGAATCATCATGAAAGCCGTGAACTGAGTCCTGTTGAGTCTAGTCGAAGCCATTCAGGTGAACAATATGAACTATTAGATAAATCATTGTTGACCGAAGATAAAAGAGAGGCTGTATGGGAAAACAGTTTTGCACCCAACGCAGGAAAGTCCTCGAAAAATTTATCAGGAAACAATTATTTGTCTACTATTGATTCACTATATTGCGAGGTTAAGAGCGATTATGAGAAAGAGATCCAACATGAGTTGAGGTGGCTCAAAGCAAAATATCAGACGGAGTTAAGGGAACTTAGGGATCAACAATTCGTGGGTCTAGAAGCTAAATCTCCACATACTACTAGTAAGCACGAAACAACAGCAGAAACAGTAAATGGATTCCATAACAGGAACTATGATTCTAGTTACCATTCTCAAGAACACAAGAGCCACCCCAATTTGGATACCCGAAGGGCCCAAAATTGCGCGATGACATGTTCTGATGAAGATGTGGTAACTGCAAAGAGTTTTTACACAAGGTTATTGCTTCCAGACACACTACATAGAACTGTTTCCCTCCCTGTTGATGCTGTTGATGTATAATATAATACAATGCACTCATTTAATTCTTCTGTAGATTATGTATATAGATACCACCCTTATAGAGGATATCTGAATTCATCATGCCACCTTTTTTGTTTTTTTCTTTCTTATAGGAATTTAAATATCTTCCTGCAAGAAAACCAAATCATTTTCTTAAAAAGTATGAATATATGGTACAGTTTAAATTTAGAAAGAAAAAAAAGAATTGTTAGCCTGAACACTTTTACTGAAGTTCGAATTCGGTATCTCATAGTTATCTGCATGAATTTTAAGCGGTAATTGTCGCGCTTCTTCATAAAGAAGAAAAAAACTGCAATAATTGTGGCAAGTGGCAAATTGGGTCAAGTTGGTGCACATGGAGATTCAATTCAACCATATGGGTCTGTGTCTCTTTATCTTATAGTCAATTATCTTTGGCGATTCTTTCAAAACAAGGATCACATTCAAGAGCAATGGTGTAGCCTAGCCTAATAAGTGAGACTTAAAAAGTTATGATGCTACATCTCACAATGAAATATTGATATTTTAAAAATTAAACCGGATGGTTCGACCAATTGAACCATGAACCAATAATAGGTATAATTTGATAGTTAGATTTTTTGTGGGAGGACTAAAATAAAAAAATAAAAAAAAAGGTATAAATATGATAAACTATTTATATTTATATATAATGAAATAAGAATTGATCAAATGATAAACATTGCATCCTTTTTTTCTAGGAAGAAAAGTACAATTTGAATTTTGAGACTTTACTCTATTTATTGGACAAGAAAATATAAATGAGTAGCAAAAATATCACTTTTATGAGACTGAAGGATGATTGACAAATGACAGAGAGCAATGAATAAATCAAATTGTTTCTTATTTTTATAGTAGTTTGGTTCAATGGTTCATTCACGTATGTCAGTTCTGACTTGGCATTGGCCAATGAGATGGTCTTTGAGCACTTTTTGCTTTCCCATTAAGTACATTGTTTATTCCTACTTAATCATGAATGAATGAATAAGTGAATGTGTTGTTTTCAAAGGATTAATTGGACCCCAAAAAAGACAGTGAAAGGGTATTGTATTCTACTATTTCTTTACGTGTGCTTTCTGGATCATGCTTGCAAAAATAGACGTGATTCTGATAATAACTCCATTTGTCCAAAATAATCGACACTTCAAATTTTAAGATTACAATAATTTTTTGGCAAGTTCTATGGTACATTAGACAATTCTAATGTACCGGTACATGATTATCAAATTAATAAATAAAATGAATATTTTTTTAAGAGAAATTATTTTTCTATCATTAAAAACATTATAATAATCTAATATCATTAACCAAAGTTGTCAAAAATATAAATTTTGATATTTTTAAAAATTTTATTCTTCATAATAGTCAGTATTCAATTTTTTATTAAAAAAATGTTAAAATATTAGTGTAATCATTATAAACAATAAAATTGTATTTTTTGTGTGCTATTATTATATCTAAAATACAATAATTAACTAATAGTATTTTTAATCCATAAAAATAATCGTTAATTTATTAATTTGCGATGTCATGTACCGGTACACTTGAATTATTCAAGTGTACCGTAGAAGCTCCCTAATTTTTTTTTTCTAATTATACTACATACACCAATCTCAATTTAAAATAATTAAGTCTATGGTAATAATTAATTAATACCAATATAAATATTTGATAAGGATAACATAGTAAAAAAAATCTTATCGTGAAAAAAAGTTCTCTTTAGGTTAATAAAATGTATGATATAGATCAGATACATTAAACATTCTATAAATCTAAGAAAATATTACTTTTTTATGCGTAAAATTGTCACTTATTATAGAACGAATGGAGTAATGTGATCAAACTGTCGTCTACTCTAGCGACATTATTCAAGCTGCCCTACCTCCATTGATATTTTAGTTAGTTTTTTGTTTTTTTAATTAAAATAGTATATATTTTAGTTTTTTTTTCTTTTTCCCTTGAGATTGTTGAGAAAACCACACACGTCAAATATTAACCCACATGTGACATGTCCAAAATCTTGAAGAAATGTATGCACATCATGGAAAATAATAGAATACATAAAGATTTACATGTTTCATGCTTCAATACACAAGGATTTTTCCCCCTCCTGTCTCATTCTAAAAATAGAGCCAACAAGATAGACTTTTTAAAAGATGGATGAAAAAGATGTCTCATTCTATAATATGATATGTATTCTTTAGAGGATATCCTATCGGGTAATATGTAAAGCTAATAAAAATAATGATTAAGAACCTTTATAATGACACAATGTTATATTGATATTGGTTGCAGCTGTATAACCTTGCAGATTGAGTAGCAGGATAATATCAATGGTTTCAATGTTATTATTTCAGCATTACCATTACCGCATATAATCCTCAGCTATGCAGTCGCAACCCAATTTCAGCTGATAACCGTGGAAGGCTGGAAGCAGAGTGCACGCGTACCATTGCAACTTACAAGGGCCGCAAAAGTGGGCAATCTTCACGCAATTCCTGTTCTGAGAGAGTATCATTCTCACTTTGTGGAGTCCATAAAACTTCAACTGCCTGCAAGTAATTATAGTGACATTCGTTTTAGAAAAAATGTACTAACATCTGAAAAGGACTTGCAAAATATTATTGATCTTACTAATAATTCGCTAGGGTGAATGGATCCAAGTATTTGCAAAGCTTCCTTCAATTTTCCTCTTCCTTTGATGCTAGGAATTTTAAGTACTCCTTTAGCAGCTACCAAGATTGTTATCTGATATATAAGAACAAGGGTTAGAAGAAACATATATGAACCGTCCCGGTGGAACTTCATGTTTTTAAGTGATAAGGGGCAAAAAAGTTGAAAATAAAGAATACTTGTATTACATATTTAAGTTAAAGTGAAACAAATCTATGATTTAATACTTGAATAGTTAAAACAAATTGTTTGTCTATTCTATGCTCTATTTCCTTTGTCAGTGAACAGATTTGCAAAGTGATTGCAAAGAATGGGAAACACATAAATTCGGAAAAAAATCTGCAGTCAAACAAAAATAAGAGCAGGTTCATATAGTTTAGTTCAGTTACATGGCTATTGATTTAGGAGATTAAACATATGCTTGTTTGGACATAAATGTAGGTTAGAGGGTGTTGATCTATGTTATTAAAAAATAAGATGCACATGCACTACAGTTATGAATCGAGCAAGAATCCACCATGTTAATCGCCAAGGCGGGAGGTGACACAATCAAATCATTGACACTAGACAATTATCAAGAGAGAAAGATAAAGAAAAACAAATTCAAAAAGACGTTATCAGGAAAATTGAACTACATTGAGTAATGAAACAAATTTTTGTTTTGTTTGTAGAGGAGATTATCAAGGCGGAAAAGAAATGATTGGTTACTTGTAGACTATTGAATGTTCCATGTTTCTCATTCTTTCATATTTGTATAATGAGCAAGTAAAAATGTGCGTAAAATGATTATTGGTATGTCTAATTTCAATAGGGATATAAAACCTGGATGTTGAACAAGTAAGAGGTACCTAAAATGATTACTTGTATGTCTAATTTCATGCATACAACAGGTTAACTAGTAATAATATATGATTTCCTTATAACATGTTGAAAACAAACACCAAGGAAGTTATGATACCACTAAGTATTCATTGATGAGCCCATTAGATCCCTGGCTTCTTGTGCTTTGCCTCTTTATGTTGTTAAGATTGACCAGTGTCTCTTCATCAAATTTTCCTCGCTCTTCAGTTGAAAGTTTATTAAAGCGTTCCTCCGCATTTTCTATACCCAGATTTATGGACACCTACAAAAATGTCAGAAAATATGTGCTTTCAACTTTCCATAAACTCTGTTTCCTTTATTTCTATTCTATGGCAATATAGAGTATAATTTAAATGACAAGTAAGCTGAACTCTATTAAATAAATAATGTTGTATAGTAGATATCAGATGCAGTTAACTTGATAGACAGCAATATAAAAGCTTAAGTATTATTTTTTAGGACATAAAATGCAACTCTTACAACAATAAGCTCTTAAAGTTAAGTATTACTTTTTACACAGAAAATACTACTCTTACAACATTAAGCTATTAAACTTGAGTATTATATTTTAGGACAGAAAATAGTAGTATTATTCTTACAGCATTAAGCATGCATTTTCTCAAAAAGCCAAGAAGGCACAAAAACTTTAGCAGCACTGGATTCTATATAGCCACTTCAATACTTTCTCTTTTAACTGAAGCAGAAATCTAGAATATTTATGTGTCACGACTCACGAGACGTCAATTATTCCAGCAATACAATTGGAATGGTACTATGCATTAAAGCCACTTACAGATGAATACCCCGAGATACAATAATCAGGATGCCGAAGCAAAGCTAATGTGGTCTCTGCAATACAAGGTTAAATTAGATTAGAAAATAGTTCATACAGCCATGTTGTTTCCAACTACATTATAATTTATATAACAATCATGAGTAATTCAATATTTAACATGAATATTTATTTTCAATATTTTCTTTATTTCCTTAACAGATTTCACCCTCATCATCTTCTACATGTATCCGCGCTACATTGACAATAGTAACCATGATAGCTACACAAGATCACAGAACACTAATTTTATGTCATAATAATAATAACCCTCCGTTACAGAAAACACTGAAAGCACTAATCATGTTCAGTAGACCTTAAAGTAATATCATGTGGTTAGTTAAATGTTAGAAATAATATAAAACCATTGATGTGGCCTATCCTAACAGCTTAAGCTTTTGGGATAATCGGTTATTTGACATTAAATAGAAACAACAACGTACAAATGACCAAAAATCACATGTTTTGGAGCTTCACCTGACAATACATAGCTCCAACCTTTTGGAGATGACGTATCTGCAACTTCTGCGATCCTATTCAAATCCTTTTGAAGTGAGTGACCCATCCCCGACAACCCAACCTAAAAGAACAACACTATATATCATTCAGAATTTGAAATTCAACAAAGATTCAAAACAGTGAATAAATAAAATGACGGTGTTATGTAGTGCAGTGGTAGCCAAGATGCTGACAAACAATCCTTCAAAATCGAATTAAAATAGCAACAAATTTTGGACCGAATACTCTCTTTCATCTTATAAGGCACCTCATATTCCTTGAGCTATTTGGGCCTCAGTTGGTTCTTCTTCCAGGCCATAACAATCATCTCCAGTTACTACAGTTATGCTTCATAGATTTACTTCAAGAAAGAGAATTGAAATACAATAAAAATGAGATACTTTCTACTATTTTTCCACAGCCGGGTATGAATTACTATTTATGGAATGGTAGGTAGTGTGTATCGTATGTGTACCGCCCGGTATGGGTATTTCACGATTGTAGAAGTACCCGTGCTTCATAGCATTGTATGCAAGAGTGAGTGAAAAATAAACACGGCCTAACGATATATAAAGTATAGTTGTTAAACTTCAGACCGCAAAAGCAACCGTACCAACACAAATATACAAGCAACAAATGAAGAAAAGAGTGCAATAATTACCTGATATACGAGGACGGTGGTTGTTTCCATATAAAGATGACAAAGAAAATAAACAATCAAAATTATCAGGAGAACCAACATAATCGCAATGCAAAGCTCACTGCTACAGGAATATGAATCAGAAGAAGAAGAACAACTCCATGAATCAGAAGAAGAATAAGAAGACGAATCCGAAGAGGAAGAGAAAGAACTTCCCCCCATTGCACCTCCAGATGCTGCTAATCCAGTGTTTGGAACGTACATCAATAAAAACCCTATTAATATTGCCGCTGCCGCGGGTTTTCGAAGCTTGTTCCATATCGTGTTCGCCAGAGACTCTAACGGAGATTTCATATTGGAACTTAACGAGGACTGGCTTTTGCAGTCCAAGTGACATTTCATGATGGTGTTATGTGGTTTTGTAATTGATATTGCTATTGGAGGCGTGAAGGTGTGAGGTATATGAATACGGTGTGGAGGAAAAGAGAATCCATTCATCCATTTCAAGTGGAAGGGGCAGGGTTGCACTAACAAAGCGGTTGACATTGCCATGGTGAAATGAGTATGTTAAAGAAGAAATTCACCGTCTGGTTTTCTAAACAAGGAAAATATGTGCTGAGTATATAGTACGGCTAGGGTTTAACATGGATCAACTTGGGCTGATTTTGGTTAAAAATGCAAAACGGACTATAGGAAATTTCAGTTTAGATTTGCTTTAAATTTGTTGTAGTATTTATTTGCATATAAGCTGTTTTTCACAAACTTAAAAATAAATCAATCCAAACGGGCATAATCAGATTGAGTCAACCCCGAACCAGATAGACAGTCCAATGGGCCGAATACTCACGGTAAAAAAAAAATTGTAAGCTTTTCCGCAAGCTTAAATACTGCTTTAAATACTGATGTTGTAGTATTTATTTGCATAATCTTTTTTCACAAGCTTAAAATTAAGTCAATCCAAAAGGGCCGACGGCAAATTTTCAATTTGGGTTTGATTGAGTCCTGGGTTATTCACGATTTATTTATTTTTTGTAAATAAAATTTATTCTAATTCTAATTTTGTAATTGATGAGCATTAAATTTTTTGTATTGAAGAATCAACAAATGAAGAAAAGATTGTAGTAATAATAATAATTACCTGAAGTTTGAGAACGGTGGTTTTTCCAGCAGCAGTGAGGACACTACCATCAGAACGATCGGAAAGAAAACCAGAAACCAAAACAAAAGCGGCAAAACCAAATCTGATTCAATAATATGGAATTTGGGCAAAATGAAGAGAAACACAGTGAAGTTTTAATTGGTAAAGATGTGAAACGTGTGAGGAGAAACAGGTCAGAGAGGGGCCGATGGTGGCGAGCAGCTCCATTACTGTTACTGTGGGGGGAGGGTGACGCCGTTGAGCGACGATGAAAGGAAGAGGGAGTGAGTGCTGTATCGTTCTTCGAGGAAGAAGAAGAAGCAAGAGCCTGAGATAGTTACAAGTTTTAATCTGAACCATTAAATTGTTTTCTACCACATGTCAAACATCTAGGCAATGAAAATTACAAAATTGATATCGAATTTATCTATTAGAAACTCAAAACTTAAAGATTTACATATACATTTTGCTTAATCTATTCTAAATTTATGGTAATAATTAATACAAATATGTGAAACAATTTTGGATTTAATTTGTATGCATTGACGGTGTAATATTTTTTTGTACATGCATCTAATCAAATCACGATGTATCCCTCTCTTAGTTTGCAATATACTTCATCTGTTTCTTTTTATAAGAGACAGTTAACTTTTTAGATTCATTCAATAATGAATGTATTTAAACTATAATATAGACCAAATACATCAATTATTGAATGAATCTAAAAAGTGAATTGTCTCATAGAAAAATGAACGGAGGGTTGTTGAGATATTTTAGGAATAAACCTATTAAGATGGCACCATGATGTAATTTGTTTGAATGCATGTGTAAAAATATTTTACACTGTCAGTGTATAATAATTAATCTCAACAAACATGGATCATAGATCACATCATTGTTACTATTGTCAATGTATCCGCACCATGATAGCTACACAAGATCACAGAACACTAATTTTATGTCATAGTAATAATCATCTTCTAGGCCATAACAATCATCTCCAACAAGCAAACGTTAAATCTAACTATATTGCTGCCTTCTACATCAAAGTATATTCTTATAAAGTACATAATTTTATACAAACACTGTCATTTTAAGAGCTTGATACAAGAAAAATTGTATCCAAACTACAAAATTGAACAAAAATAACCCCAACAACCTATCCTAAGAACAACACCTCCACTGAAATTCACCAAAAAGATTGCACAAATGGAACACTAGCAATATGCTCTTTTCCATACATCTTTTTTTTTTTTTATTGATCCATGTTTGTAAAAGCAAACACTTATCGAAGAGTGATCAATTTACACGGCACACATATGTTGATTTTGTACAACATGAATCAATCATAACGAGAATGAAGAAATATCTGTTGCTAGCATTCATCGATAAATAAACTCACATTGACCAAGCCATGCAACTAATGATACCTAACAAAACACATACGAACAGACTTTCTAAGCCCAAACATATAGCAACAACTATTGCTTATGTAAAAAATCTGTAGTATAGATAATTAACCTAGTTTAGAAATCTAAGCCAACGTTGTATCTGGGATGCATGGGTATGGGTACAGATGTACGGTGCCCATGCTCGGCACCAGTACGTAGTACGGAAAATTTTATAAAACAAAGGTATTGGTGGTCATTAATTTTTTTTGTTTTTGTTAAGTCAATTACTACAGTTATGCTTCGTAGATTTACTTCAAGAAAGAGAATTGAAATACAATAAAAAATGAGATACTTTCTACTATTTTTCCACAGCCAGGTATGAATTACTATTTACGGAATGGTAGGTAGTGTGTATGTACCGCCCGGTATGGGTATTTCATGATTGTAGAAGTACCCATGCTTCATAGCATTGTATGCAAGAGTGAGTGAAAAATAAACATGGCCTAACGATATATAAAGTATAGTTGTTAAACTTCAGACCGCAAAAGCAACCATACCAACACAAATATACAAGCAAAGCAACAAATGAAGAAAAGAGTGTAATAATTACCTGATATTTGAGGATGGTGGTTATATTCGTATAAAGATAAGCAAGAAAACCAACAATCAAGATTATCATGAGGCACAATGCTAATTGCTTAGTAACGTAAACCCCACTGCTACACGAATAACAACTCGATGAATCAGAAGAAGAAGAATAAGACGATTCCTAAGAAGAAGAATAAGAAGACGACGATTCCGAAGAAGAAGAATAAGAAGACGAATCCGAAGAGGAAGAGAAAGAACTTCCCCCCATTACACCTCCAGATGCTGCAAATCCAGTGTTTGGAACGTACGTACATCAATAAAAACCCTATTACTATCGCCGCAGCCACGGGTTTTCGAAGCGCGTTCCATATCATGGTCGCCAGAGACTTTAACGGAGATTTGGAATTGGAACTTAACGAGGACTGGCTTTTGCAGTCTAAGTGACATTTCATGATGGTTTTATTATGTGGTTTTGTAATTGATATTGCTATTGGACGCGTGAAGGTGTGAGGTATATGAATACGGTGTGGAGAAAAGAGAATCCATTCTCCCATTTCAAGTGGAAGGGGTAGGGTTGCATTTGTTGGGGATAACTCCCACAAAGATGAACAACAAAGAACACTAAGAACACTAAGAAAGAATAAAGAGAACTATGAATAAAATTGAAGAGAATGAATTAATGGAAAAAGTTATGTAATTTTATTAACAACAACGACACCTATATATAGGTGAAAATGTACAAGATAAGGAAAGGTAACTTGAATAACAAGTTACTAACAAAGTCTATCCTATGTAACTAACTAACAGAAAATACAGCTGTACATAACAAACTAATCTAACTGTCAAAACAGAAAACATAACTGAACCAGAGGTTCAGAACTTGTGAGGTATCAGAAGCTATGCTTGTTCAGAAGCTGTTGCTTCAGAACCTGTTCCTTCAGAACTTGTGCCCTTCAGAAGCTATGAAGGTCAGAATCTGTGTTGAGAGTCTAGTGACCATCAGAAGCTGTTTGCTTCAGAGGTTGTTTGCTTCAGAAGCTGCAGAGCTTGAATTACAAATTCAACACTCCTCCTTAATTCAAACTGCCAAAACTCACAGCTCCCATTTCCCTTCTGAGCACCAGAAACTAAGTGATTTCTGGTTTGTTGTCAATCTTTAGCACACTTGTAATATCCTCAATGATACTCATTTCACTGAGAAGTGATTGTAACCAATTTGCTTGACATGCAGCTAGAGAATCTGCTACATATTCTGCTTCAGTTTTTGCCATTGTGTCTGTAAGTGTGACTGATGCATTACAGCCAACCATTTTGAACCTTTTCAAAATGTCTTCTGCATATTTCTTTCTCTTTGTAGCCTCTAACCAATTTGAATCATTCATGGCTTGATCCAAATCTATTGGTTTAGCCTCTACCAACATGGCCTTTTCAGGCACAGATGTCACACCAGATGTTGCAACATCTTGGTTTACAACATTACCACTCCAGCTCCAACTCTTAGCCTTAACAAACTGCATATCTCTACATGTAAACATCTTGTTTCTTGTTGGAGAATACAATTTATAAGCTCCAGCTGAGTGATAACCAAGGAAAATCATTGCTTGACTTCTGCCTTCTAATTTCCTTCTACAATGTGTTGGCACATGCCTTAAACATAGTGACTCAAACACCTTAAAGTGACCTACACTAGGCCTCACACCAATCCATGGTCTCACACCAGTCCATGCTTTATGTGGTGTCTTGTTCATTAACTTCTTTGTTGACTTGGCTACGCAACACTCTTTGCGCAGTTGCCTTTGAACTTTAATCTGAGGAAGACCATTCACCATCTTCTTCAAACTTAACAGGTTCAAACTCCTGAAATGGAAATGGCCATACCTGTGATGCCAAATCCAGTTCTGACTTTCATTCACAGTTGGGACAACGCACTGATGTTCCAACATGTTCAACATCCTGAAGGTTTTGTTGTTGGACATTGGAGCTTTCAGGATCTCTCTATCCTTTGCATCAACTAGCTTCAGCTCCTTATCATGCATTTTCACTGAGTAGTTCTTCTCTAGTAATTGACCTATACTTATCACATTACTCTTTAACGCACCAGTGATACTAACTTCTTGTCCATCATTTCTCTTCACCAAGATACTTCCAATCCCTTCAGAAATCACTTGACTGTTATCAACAGTTGCAGGTGGGCATTTTGCTCCAATGGCTTTGAATCGAGTCTTGTAGGTTCTGTTCTTACTCTGAGCTGTCTTGAGGATCAGTCTCTTCTTAGAGTCAAAGAGTTGTAGTGTCTCATCTTCAATCACTATTTTGAAACCCTTTGAAATCAATTTCCCTACACTCAACAAATTACATTGCATTCCAGGCACAAGAAGAACATTTTCAATCACAACTTTCTTGCCATTTGACATCTCAATCATGACATTCCCCATTCCTTCAGCTTTGGTGAATTCATTGTTGGCAAGCTTGATCTTTATGTTGAGACATTCATTAAAGTTAGATAAAATGCTTCTATTACCTGTCATATGGTTAGAACATCCTGAGTCAAAGTACCACTCCATAGAATCTGCTGTTTCATCAGCATCTATCACCATAAAGCTTGTTTCATCTTCTGAACTTGAGCTATCATGTGCTACGTTTGCTTCTTCATCACTGTCTTGACCCTTCTTCTTCTTTGAGATCTTACACTCATTAGCATAATGGCCATATTTGTCACAGTTGTAGCATTGAATCTTGCTTTTGTCATTCTTCTTTGACTTATCTTTCTGTTTTCCTTCTCCTCCATCAGAGGATTCAGACAATGTCTCAACATCATCTTCAACATGATCTTTGCCTTTCTTGGAATCTTTCTTGTTCTGCCATTTCTTCTTGTCACTTTGATACTTCTTGAATTTTGAAAAGAGAGCTTGCTCATCTTCTTTGTCATGGCTCCTCTCACCATGTTTCAACTCATGAGCTTCAAGAGTGCTTTGCAGATCCTCTATCTTGATCTTACTCAAATCTTTTGTCTCTTCTATAGTCACCACTATATGCTCAAATTTAGAAGTCAAAGTTCTTAGTACCTTTTCCACCGTTTCTTGCTCATTAAGATTACCTCCACAGCTCTTCATCTGATTGGTGAGAGTCACCAATCTTGTGAAGTAATCAGCAATTGATTCATCACTCTTCATCTGCAACAGTTCATACTGTCTCTTCAAGGCCTGAAGCTTTACTTTCTTCACCTTTGCATCACCACCATAACTCTTTTGCAAGATATCCCATGCATCTTTGGAGGTCTCAGCATCTGCAATCTTCTCAAACACCTTCGAATCAACACATTGATGAATGAGAAACAGGGCCTTGTTATCTTTCTTCTTTGCTTCTCTGAATGTTGTTCTTTGTTCTTCATTTGCATTTTCTGGTAGAGGAGTGATTGCTGCATTCACTTGTTCATACACTTCTTGAACATTGAATATCACCTTCATCTGCTTCACCCATCTATCCCAATTCTTTCCATCGAAAACTGGCAAATTCGCATGGAAATTGTTGTTCCCAGCCATGGTTGATTTACTCTCAACCTGATTCTTCTTTCAAGAACGAATCAAGATCCCTCGGATCGTACGAGCTCTAGATACCACTTTGTTGGGGATAACTCCCACAAAGATGAACAACAAAGAACACTAAGAACACTAAGAAAGAATAAAGAGAACTATGAATAAAATTGAAGAGAATGAATTAAGGGAAAAAGTTATGTAATTTTATTAACAACAACGACACCTATATATAGGTGAAAATGTACAAGATAAGGAAAGGTAACTTGAATAACAAGTTACTAACAAAGTCTATCCTATGTAACTAACTAACAGAAAATACAGCTGTACATAACAAACTAATCTAACTGTCAAAACAGAAAACATAACTGAACCAGAGGTTCAGAACTTGTGAGGTATCAGAAGCTATGCTTGTTCAGAAGCTGTTGCTTCAGAACCTGTTCCTTCAGAACTTGTGCCCTTCAGAAGCTATGAAGGTCAGAATCTGTGTTGAGAGTCTAGTGACCATCAGAAGTTGTTTGCTTCAGAGGCTGTTTGCTTCAGAAGCTGCAGAGCTTGAATTACAAATTCAACAGCATTAACAAAGTGGTGGACATTGCCATGGTGAAATGAATATGTTAAAGAAGAAATTCACCGTCTGGTTTTCCAAACAAGGAAGATATGTGTTGGGTATATATATACTACGCTATCACAGCTAGGGTTTAACATAGATCAACTTGGGCTGATTTTTGGCTAAAACTGCAAAACAGACTATAGGAAATTTCAGTTTAGATTGGCTTTAAAATTAAAATCGTCGTAGTATTACCACACTACAAGAAAACAGCCATTTAGTGACCGCAAAAAAGGGCCACAAAGTGAAGAAAACAGCCAGAAAATTAAAAAACCAGCATACTTAGCGGCGGCCTGGATTAGCCGCAATATTTGGCGCCGCAAACACTTACCGACGGTCAAAGCCGCCACAAAATAATGGCATGTCTGACACAAGCACTTACCGGCGGTCATGACCGCCGCAAAATAAAGTGGAATGCTGCTGCAGCAATTTACCGGCGACCAAGACCACCGCAAAAAAATCAGCTTTTAACTTAGCGGCGGCCTGAGCCGTCGCAAACTGTATTATTTATTTTTTAAAAAAAATTATTTTATTATATATTTTTTAAATTAAATTATTATTTTTTCTCAATTTTTTTTTATCATTATACTTGTTTATTTTTTAATTTTTTTTTAAAATTTAAATTTTTAAAATTATATTATTTAACATTATGTTTATTATTTTATAAAATCCATCCAAAAAATTAAAAAGTCAAAACATAGGATCACGTTCTCAGCAGCGGTGGTTCACGTTTTTGTCCAAAAATATGTCCTCTTCCCCAATTTGTAGTTCAAAGTGTTTAACCATAGATAGATCAGTGGAATCATACCAATTCCATCAGTTCAAACCTTAATTCTTGGGTTATTTAAGAGAGAAAAGAAATCAAAGCAAGGGGTCTCCAATTTTTTCTCTTGTCAGCCGCCCAAAACAAATCCAATTCCTCAAACCCTGAATTCTTTTTTTTTTCAACATTACAGAAACACCAATCACAAAAAATCAGTAACATCACAACCATAACCTCAAACAACCAAGAGTGTACACAAACATACCATTCAGTACTTCAGTTCCTTCTCTTCTCTTCTTGGATTTGGATTTGTTTTTCTTTTCCTTCCCTTTGGGTATCTCAGCTTCTTTTGCAATATTTTTTGTATTTTCTTCTGCAGCTGCAGGAAATATTTTTTCCAAAATCTTCTCTATAGTAGGATAACTCGTCATATCAACAAAAACAGCGTGCTCCGTTGGTGGGATGGTTAAACTGTTCTCTCTCAGCTTCAGGATGATCACATCACTCTCGTGTTTGGCCGCCAAGATACATTGTTCGTTGAAATATTCATCAAAGTCAGAACTCTTTCCCTTCCTCTCTCTGAACCAATTTGGAGTCTTTGTTGAAGAACATATACAGCAATACAATGGTGAGGAATTTTAAACTTGACCCATCCTCGTTCTTGAAAAACTTTAGAACAATACGCTCCACTAAATTACATACCGACACAAGTTTTTTTGGTTGAGGACTGAATTGAAATCTAAGATTCTAAAGGTAGTTTGGTTCTAAGGAGCAGATCCATCCAACAAATTTTCTTTTCGTTGTCACCACAACTCCCATCCAAGCCATTGTATCAATCAACATTCTGTCCAGTAGACATCCTAACACACCAGTTTTGGTTAGACGAACTAACTTCTCAAAATCTTCAAAGGCCGAGTAAAAAGCATCATAGCCATTTTGTGGAAGACTTTCGGCGAAGCTATCGAAAATTTTCTTTCCAATGTTATTCTCTTGCAGAATCTTCATTAAGGTGCAATAATGTTTGTTCTTTGGACAAAATGGTTCTTTCAGTACGTAGAGAGACAACCGGGAGGAGGTTATCGACGAATTGTTGCATGACTTTGGCTTGATTTTTATCATCTGTGGAGAGTTTATCATGAATTACGATTTTATTTCCATAGCTCACTGTCAGTTTTGGGAATCCACGATGTTCAAGAAAGTAGGGTTTTTCAACCCACTTCATCATAGGTTCCATTTCATCATGGGGGAGGACATAACCGCCCACACAATAAGTTTTTTTGTCAAACCCTTTTTTGGAGTCCCCTGCAGAAAAGAAAGTAGTGAAATTATGAGTTGGCTTATATTCACGGACAGAGGGAGTATATTTTAAACATGTGATGATAATGGATAATTGTAACATTCCCCTCATGTTTAAAATATGTTTGAAATACAATTAATGTAAACCCCTCAATGTAACTGTAAACTCAGTTTACATAGGATTAAATTCTTACATAGATAGTCATTCTCTTTCCATAGGGGTAATGCAATATTAGCAATATTGACAGCATTATCCTTTTCAGCTTGCCTTGCCTTCTCAGCAGGATCAGAGATATCTAAATCCATCGCTTTACCGCCATTGTTTGAACTAGATGGTTCCGAATTAGCAGGTATCACAGGGATGTCCTCAGTCAGAACGTTGGCAACCTTTTTGTAGTTAAGAAAAAGAGCATCTTTTGTTGCCAACGTTTGAAGTGACTTCCTTGAAACCTGAACGGTCTATTGAAGTCAGCAGAAGCTGTTCCAGTACCAATAATTTCTTCGGTGGTCATAGTGATTTTTTTAAACGTCTTAAAATTGTTGGTTTTGATTTTTGAAAATACCTGAAAAGGAAAATCACCGAAGAATTTACCAGCATTATCCTTTAAGACATTTCACAACTCTACCCGAGAGTTTATGCAAGGTAGACTATAAGTCGTGCGTCTCAGGATTAAACAGCCCAGTTCACTGTGCGATTACCAACTGCACGGTTGATAATCGTTCGAGAAGTTACACCTTCTATACGGTATCGAAATACCGGTCAAATATGATACGTATACCACTCAAAACCGAGAGGGATAGAAAAGTAGATGAAGAGAATAAGAACAACTCGTAAACACAAGTTGGAGGGAGAAAGAAGAAAAAGATTCGAAGTCTCGAGAATTATTTTTCGGTGTACCGAATGAACTATACGAACTTTTCTTTTATAGACATAGTTCGTAACTGATTTGGAGAAATTCGGGTATCGAATTTCCGCGGATCAAATCGAGTAAATATCGAATCTTTCGGTTGCATCTAATCTTTTGGAATGCGCTAGCGGATAAGTTTATTGAAACTTATTTGGACAATGATTAAATCAAATTTAATATTTTCGTGTAACAAAAAATATATATTTTTCGGGTAACAAAAAATATATTCTAGTGTTTGTTCTACCCAATGTGAAAATAATTAAATGGATGATCAATTTTTAATTTGTCGGTGAATTTTATAAAATTTACATTTGTTAAGGCATTAGTGATCGATATAACATTACTTAAATGTTATACCGGTGTAATTTGATCTCTCCTTATATAGTTAGTTTTTTTATTACTTTTTTGCCCTTGAGATTGTTGAGAAAACCAAATATTTTAACCCACATGTCCAATATCTTGAAGAAACGTATGCACATCATGGAAAATAATAGAATACATAAAGATTTACATGTTTCATGCTTCAATACATAAGGATTTTGCCCCTTCCTATGCCATTCTAAAAATTGAGCCAACAAGTAAGAAAAGCAAAAAGGCAAGGGCATGCGATGCCTACTATTTCTATATGTCATTTGCTTAGTATTTGCGATCAATCCGATGATGATCGGACTATCTACCTCACTTGTTTTATAGACTCAATTTATTTGTTAGTAAGACAATAGGAATTCATTCACTCGATTAGAAGCCGCCTGACTTTATAAAAGATAAATGAACAAATCCAAGAAAACTATAAAATGACACAAATCTCTTCTAACTTAATTAAAATCCAAATATATAATGTTTAAGCACATACACAAGAGACACCTTTTCTAATAACAATAAAAAAATAATTTTGCTTTTTGTTATTTTGTGCGCCTAAACACTATGCATTAAGAATTTAACTCTACCTCTCCCCTATTTTATGCTTACAAATATGATATCATAAGATCTGATTTAATCTTCCACTAGTCCTTTGACGAAGGAGATCTTTTGCCGCACTACCTCCTCACGCGTCCTACGTGTTTCCCTTTTTACCCTTTCGCTACTTAAATAGCAAACATTATAAAAATAAATCTGATAGGGTATTTTTGGGGTATATTTACTACCTAAATAGCAGAAAAAGGTATTTTTGTAAATTCGTAGAGCGCACGAAAAACTAAGTAGGGTGATAAAAGAAAATCTCTTGTCCAAAAGACATTCGGATAAACAAAAATATGATGTATTTAGATCATGGTACATAACATGTATGGACCAAACAACTTTTGTTGACCACGTCTCCTATAAAAAGGACTTGAGAGAATATATTTGTGACGGAACTTATCATACTACTCCACCTAAAATCAATCCTCTCCGCCATAAATTGTTGTGCAAACAGTGCAATATGTTTTTCCATCTTTGCTCTTGAAGTCCATACCAAAATATATCATTGCCATGACTCTTGAATTACATGTCCAAATATATAATTGCCAGTGTTATTTACTCAACCACAACAGCTGACATTTGAAATGACTTTCAAGAACACTTTCGACAGTGCAATGGGTCCACCGAATTCTACAGCAGAGAAATTTCTACTAAACAGAATGGACAACTATTTCAAATTAAGGCGACAAAATTATCTATAATACGATACATATTCTTTAGAGGAGATCCTATTGGGTAATATGTACAACTAAAAAAAAAATGATTAAGAACCTTTATAATGACACAATGTCATACTGATATTGGCTGCAGCTGTATAACCTTGCAGATTGAGTAGCAGGATAATATCAATGGTTTCAATGTTATTATTTCAGCATTACCATTACCGCATATAATCCTCAACTATGCAATCACCCAATTTCAGCTAATAACAGTGGAAGGCGGGAAGCAGAGTGCAAGCCTACCATTGCAATTTACAAAGGCCGCAAAAGTGGGTAATCTTCAAGCAATTCCCGTTCTGAGAGAGTATCATTCTCATTTTGTGGAGTCCATAAAACCTCAACTGCCTGCAAGTAATTATAGTGACATCGTTTTAGAAAAAGGTACTAACATCTGAAAAGGACTTGCAAAATATTATTGATCTTACTAATAATTTGCTCGAAGGAATGGATCCAAGTTTTTGTAAAGCTTCCTTCAAGTTTCCACTTCCATTGATGCTAGGAATTTTAGTTTCTCCTTCAGCAGCTACCAAGATTGTTATCTGATATAGAAGAACAAGGGTTAGAAGAAAGATATATAAACCGTCCCCGTAGAACTTCATGTTTTCAAGTGATAAGGGGCAAAAAAGTTTTTTTTTTAGCAAAGGGGCAAAAAAGTTGAACATAAAGAATACTTGTATTACATATTTAAGTTAAGCAAATCTATGACTTAATACTAATAGTTAAAACAAATTGTTTGTCTATTCTATGCTCTATTTCCTTTTTCAGTGAACAGATTTGCAGGACTTAAATTTGGAATAAAATCTGCAGTCAAACAAAAATAACAGCAGGTTCACATAGTTTAGTTCAGTTACATGTCTATTGATTTAGGCGATTAAACATATGCCTATTTGGATATAAATGTAGGTTAGAGGGTGTTGAACTATGTTAGTAAACAATAAGATGCACTTCAGTTATGAATCGAGCAAGAATCCATTACGTTAATTGCCAAGGCTCAGTGACCCAATCAAGTCATTACCATAAGAACAAATTAAAACAAACTACCTATTTCTTCAACCAGACAAGTGTAATTAAACTCAACTGAGTTGTTGCATCAATCTGCAAAATTGAACTACAGGGGTATATTTGATGCATGTCAAATAACAACACATTGAGTAATGAAACAACTTTTTGTTTTGTTTGAAGAGGAGATTATCAAGGCGGAAAAGAAATGGTTGGTTACTTGTAGACTATTGAATGTTGCATGTTTGGACAAAAAGAAGCCTCATGATTGAATGGCCAATATATTATACGACTCTGTTCTATGTTTCATCATTACTTTTGTCCTACAACTATTTTTAAATAAAAGACGGAACAAATATTTGTGTTTCCCATTCTTTCATATTTGATACTGAGTATGTAAACAAGGATCATCTTTGAAAATATTGACAGGAATGATTTTAAATGGTATGTAAAAATGTGCATATTGGAGAGGTTGAATCTACCAAAAACAACAACTAAGTGTTTCATTCTCAGTGAAATGCATTAGGCTGGAAGCATAATGCTTACCTCATGATGTCATTAGTCGTAGGCCAAACATTCCCATATGGATGGATAAACATATTCTCATTTAGATATTTATGTCAAATAGGGATATAAGACCTGGATGTTGAACTACTAAGAGGTACCTAAAATGATTACTTGTATGTCCAATTTCATGCCTACAACGGGTTAAGTTGTACTAATATATGATTTCCTTATGTCTTTAATCTCAAACACCAAGAAAGTTATAATACCACTATGTATTCATTGCTGAACCCATTAGATCTCTGGCTTCTTGTGCTTTGCCTCTTTATGTTGTTAACATTGACCAGCGTCTCTTCATCAAATTTTCCTCGCTCTTCAATTGAAAGTTTATTAAAGTGTTTCTCCCCATCTTCTATACCCCGCTTTATGTCCACCTACAAAAATGTCAGAAAATATGTGCTTTCAACTTTCCATAAACTCAGTTTCCTTTTTTTCTATTGCAATAATTTAGAGTATAATTTAAATTACAAGTAAGCTGAACTCTAATAAATAAATAGTGTTGTATAGTAGATATCAGATGCAGTTAACTTGATAGTCAAATATAAAAGTTTAAGTATTAGTTTTTAGGACACAAAATGCAACTCTTACAACAATAAGCTATTAAAGTTAAGTATTACCTTTTAGGCTTTTACGACAGAAAATACTACTCTTACATCATTAAGCTATTAAACTTAAAGTATTACGTATATTTTAGGACCAAAAATACTATTCTTAATACATTAAGCTTGGATTTTCTGCAAAAGCCAAAAAGGCACAAAAACTTTAGCGGCACTGAATTCTATACAGCCGCTTCAATACTTTCTCTTTTGACTGAAGCAAAAATCTAGAATATTTATGTGGAGATGAGACGTCAATTATTCCAGCAATACAATCGGAATGGTACTATGTATTAAAGTTACTTACAGATGAATACCCCGAGATACAATAATCAGGATGCCGAAGCAAAGCTAATGAGGTTTCTGCAATAGAAGGTCAAATTAGATTAGAAAATAGTTCGTACGGCCATGTTGTTTCCAACTACATTATAAATTATATAACAATCATAAGTAATTCATATTTATTTTCAATATTTTCTATATTTCCTTAACAGATTTCACCCTCATCATTTTCTACATGCATCCGCACTACATTGACAATAAAAACGATGATAATTTACACAAGATCACAGAAAACTAATTTTATGTCATTAATAATAATAATACTCCGTTACACAAATATTGAAAGCCCTAATCATGTTCAGTAGACTTTAAAGTAATATCATGTGGATAGTTAAATAGAAACAACAGCATATAAATGACCAAAAATCACATGATTAAGAGCTTCACCTGACAATATGTAGCTCAAACCTTCTGGAGATGATGTATCTGCAACTTCTGCAATCCTATTCAGATCCCTTTGAAGTGAGCGACCCATCCCCAACAACCCAACCTAAGAGAACAACACAATCATTCAGAATTCAAAATTCACCAAAGATTCAAAATAGTGAATATGTAGTGCAGTGGTAGCTAACAAGATGCTGACAGACAATCCTTCAAAACCCAATTAAAATAGCAACAAATTGTGGACCGAATAACCCATATTCATAAATCTATATGAACACCGTATGCATTATTGAGATTAAAAGTAGAAATACATGATTTCAGGTAAGGATGAGAATAAGTCAGGTGTAAGTCAAAGGTCCTTAGCCTAGGCTAAGCCAAAATTAATAACTAAACTAGACTAAGGGTTCGTTTGATCTGCAAAAGGTAAGTATTGGATAGAACAGCACATGACAAACTTTTAAGGTATTGAACAATTTGTTTCTTGTACAATGTTTGATAAGTTGTTATGTGGTTTAGTGAGAGAGAAAAATTTCAGTTTTGTCCACAGTCCCAGCAGCAATTTTAAAATCAAATACAGTACAATGGGAGTTGTCATGTCCAGTCCCTTTATTTTTTAGATCAAATGCACTTCTAAAGAGTCTATCTCGCAAAACAGACCATACTTTAAGTTATTCAAAAGCCTTTCAAGCTTAAAAGGACAGCCTATATAAGTAAATGTAAATAATATAATATTTAGTTGTTACTATTTAAATTGTTAAAATCATATACTTATTGACCTATTTTAAGATGTAGGCATATTAGTCTACATATGGAGTTGAGGCTATAAATTTATTTAGTGATTACCTTGTGAATAATTTATAGGTCCTTCTACAAAATCGACATTTAAGCAAGGCCAGCAAACTCAAGTCTTAAGATTGCAACACTGGACAGAATCAGGTGTACCAAATCCAGGCCCAACCCAGCCTATTTCCACCCAGCAAAAAAAAACAACACAACATGTGATTGAACATCTCACTTGACTTAACTATAAATGCTAGTGCCAATAACTGTCTTGAATAATTTACTTAGGTGATAAGCTTGACCATAAGTAAAGCTTGTGCATGGTGGTTTTTCGCATTGGCAAGTGAGTACATTATCCACACCGATCTGAA
Source organism: Trifolium repens (assembly GCA_030408175.1). Taxonomy (NCBI): domain Eukaryota; kingdom Viridiplantae; phylum Streptophyta; class Magnoliopsida; order Fabales; family Fabaceae; genus Trifolium; species Trifolium repens. The sequence goes on along the minus strand of CP125849.1, from coordinate 56,688,159 downwards.
AGAAGCCTAAATAAATGCGAAGAAGGCAACTGACATGAGAAAGAAACTGGAGCCTGCATCCTCACTGAACCCTACAGCAGGGCCAACGTAAATCCCACTAAAACCAGAAGTCACATAATATAGCACTTAAGAAAAAGAATCGTAGGGCACGACAACGGGTGGAGGATGTCACTGCTATTCACCGCTCAATAACTCCTAGATGAACACTACAAAGGTAAGGAAAATAACCTCTAAAGACGGCAGAGTTTTTGTGAAAAGTGAAAGAGATATCATGAGACTGAGAGGGGGCAAATGGGGATCTTTAAACTGGGTCAGGAAATCTAACCCAAAACTTGGGCCCTTTCTTGATTGCTCAGGATAGTCAATTTTACTCCAATCTCACCAAATAGCGATCTTGCTTGCAATCCAGCATGGATAGGTTCATAGGACCCGAAAATTGTAGAATAGTATGATCAATTTACCATGTGTGCCCTGTTTCTTTCTTACCATGTGTGCCATGACCATAAAATAAAATGAATGCAACACATTCTACAACCCTTTCAATACCGTCAACCTTAACTATACTTTCCAAACATCATTGTAAGGAATTAAGGATCTAAGTTCTACCAAAAAGATGGAAAAGAAAACTAGTGCAACAACAATAATTAAAGGCTAAAATTAACACACTAAGACTACACTTTCTTGAATATTCTTCACGTGTTACTTCATTGAGCAGCATGTACATAGATAGACTCGCGATAACAGAATTACATTTCAGGCCCACTCATTACATATGCTAGATTCTCGTTAACGTAATGCAAAACAAAAACGATAATGAATCAACAAAACAACTCTTCTAGATCCTTCCTAAGATGAATTCTCTCTTTCCAAATCTTATAAGGCACCTCATATTCCTTGAGCTATTTGAGCCTTGGTCAATTCTTTTTCTGGGCCATAATGATCATCTCCAACAACAAAACATTACATCTGATTATTTTTGCCTTCTAAATCAAAGTATATTCTTATAAAGTACATAATTTTAAACAAGCACTACCATTTTAAGAGCTTGATACAAGAAACATTGTATCCAAATCCAAATTGAACAAAAATAACCACAACAACCTATCCTAAGAACAACACCTCCATTGAAATTCACCAAAAAGATTTCACAAAAAGGAACGCTAGCAACATGCACTTTTTCATACACTCTTTTTTGTGATTGATGCATGTTAGTAAAAGCAAACACTTATTATTGAAAGGTGATCAATTGACAAGACACATATGTTGATTTTGTAGAACAAGAATCAATCGTAAAGAGAATGAAGAAATATCTGTTGCTAGCTTTCGTCGATAAATAAACTCACATTGACCAAGCCGTGCAACGGAACTAGTGATACCTAACAAGACACATACTAACAGATTTTCTAAACCAAAATAAAATAGCAACAGATATCGGCAATGTAAAAAATCTGCAAATGTACGGTTTTTGTCCAAGTTCTGTAGTATAGATAATTAACCTAGTTCAGAAATCTAAGCCAAGATTGTATTCAACAGTGAGTGAAAATAAGCATAGCCTATGATATGTGAAGTATAGTTGTTAAACTTCAAACCGCAAAAGCAACAATACCAACATACATGAAGCAACGAATGAAGAAAAGAGTGTAATAATTACCTGATATTTGAGGACGGTGACGGTGGTACTACCCTCATAACGACCACAGTGATAAGAAATATAACCACAGACCAAAATTAATGCGACCCAGAATACTAAGTTACAAAAGCTGCTAAACTGAGAAGGCTCTAAGCTACGAAAGTTCGAGGTAGGACTAAAGTACACCCCACTGTTAAACGTAGAAGGCTCAGAATCAGGAGAAGAAGACGAAGAAGAAGACGATGAATAAGACGGAGAAGAAGACGATGAATAAGAAGGAGAAGAAGAAGACAATGACAAAGACTTAGATGTTGGAACCGAAGAACTTCTCGATGAATAAGAAGAAGAAGAAGACGATGAAGACTTCCTCGATGAATAAGAAGAAGAAGGAGAAGAAGAAGAAGACGATGACGAAGACTTAGATGTTGGAACCGAAGAACTCCTCGATGAATAAGAAGTGGAAGATGATGACGAAGACTTCGACTTAGACTTAGAGAAAGAACTTCCCCCCATTCGACCACCAGATGCTGCTAATGCAGTGTTTGGAACGTACATCAATAAAAACCCTATTAATATTGCCGCTACCGCAGATTTTCGAAGCGCATTCCATATTGTGTTTGCCAGAGACTCTAATGGGGTTTTGGAATTGGAACTTAATGAGGACGTGGACGGGCTTTTGCAGTCTAAGTGATACTTAATGATGGTCTTATGTGGTTTTGTAATTGATATTGCCATTGGAGGTGTGAAGGTGTGAGGTATATGAATGCGGTGTTGAGGAAAAGAGAATCCATTCTTCCATTTCAAGTGGAAGGGGCAGGGTTGCATTAACAAAGTGGTAGACATTGTCATGGTGGAATGGAAATGATTGATTGATTTAATTTGTGAAATGAATATATGAAAGAAGAAATTCAACGTCTGGTTTTCCAAACAAGGAAAGATATGTGTTGGGTATATACTACTACTACTACTCTATGACGGCTAGGGTTTAACATGGATCGACTTGGGCTGATTTTGCCTAAAACTGCAAACCGGACTATAGGAAATTTCAGTTTAGAATGGCTTTAAAATCGTTGTAAGTGGAGGGACCGGGGTTCGAACCCCGGTGGCATCTGACACTAGCAATTTCGGTATTTCTGTCGGTTGAACTGGGATATGTGTTGTAGTATTTATTTGTATATAAGTTATTTTTCACAACCTTAAAAATAAGTCAATCCAAACAGACCTAACCAGATTGAGTTAAATCGCAAATTTTCAATTTGGGCTGGGTTCGATTGAGTATTGGGTTATCCACATTTTTTTTTTTTTTGCAAATAAATCTTATTCTAATTTTGTAATTGATGAGCATTAATTTTTTTCTTTTTACGAAGCAACGAATGAAGAAAAGATTGTAGTAATAATTACCTGAAGTTTGAGAACGGTGGTTTTTCCAGCAGCAGTGAGGACACTACCATCAGAACGATCGGAAAGAAAACCAGAAACCAAAACAAAAGCGGCGAAACCAACTAAGATAAGAAAGAAGCTGGAGCCAGCACCAAACCCAACGGCAGGTCCAAAGTAAACACCACCGCTAAACGGAGAAGGTCCATAATATGGAGCAGAGTATGAAGAAAACCCTCTACTCGGTGATGATGGAACTGAATAACTCCTCGAAGAAGAAGAAGATGATGATGAAGAGAAAGATCTTCCTCCCATTCTACCTCCAGATGCTGCTAATGCAGTGTTTGGATCGGATATTAATAATACTCCGATTAATATCGCGGCTACGGCGGGTTTTCGAAGCGTGTTCCATATTGTTTTAGCGAGGGATTCTAACGGGGATTTGGATTTGGAATTGGAGGTTAATGAGGAAGGGTTTTTGTGGTTTAAGTGACATTTGATGGTGTTATGTGGTTGTTTTGTGATTGGTTTAATTGAAATTGAAGTTGTGAAAGTGTGAGGTATGTGAATGCGAGGAAATGAGAAATGGAAGGGGCAGGGTTGTTGTAGTAGCAAAGTGGTGGACATGGTTATGGTTTTTTTGGAGTTTGGATAAGAATTTGATTTTTGATATTAATATTTGAATTGATGATGGAATGGAAAAGGAGGGGTTGATGAGAATTTGTGAAGAAATTGATACGGAGGAGAAAGAGAGGAGAGGAGAGGACAAATGTGTTTGTGTGTGCGCGCTTTGACGGCCCATCGTTTTGTAACCTCATCTCATTCCCACCAAATCTCCATCGTTTTCATCTTCACATTTATTGCCATGTCATGTCACTACCCATGCCACGTTGCTCTATCCAGTTTGCATAATCCTTCCTTGTAATGTGATTTTTTTTAAGAATGAAAGAGGCTTAAACATGGATTAATAATATTTAGGATACACAAAAATAGTCTCATATTGTTTGGCAATCAAGACTAAAGATAATTTATATACAAATATTTATACCTTTCAAATTATCGAGACACCATTTTTATAAAGAACAAAATTGTGATGAGTTCAACCCTAAATAGGACAATCTTTCGAATATGTGAATTTGAGGTCGAATTTAAACATATACTCCCTCCGTCCCAAAATGTAAGCAAAAATGAGTCAAAGAAACTTGATGTATTTGGTTAAAGATTTGAACCAAATACATTCATTTTTATTGACCAACTTTTACTTATATTTTAGGACAGAGGGAGTAACTCAACAGGAAGTAGAGACTTCAATCAAATCATCGTAATACAGTTGCGCAATCTCAGTTATTCGCCTCTCGATTGACATGTTTGATCAGCACCCTCCAATTCTCTTTCATAATATTTTTTATTCACCGAACCGAGATGAGAACAGACCATTTGTCTCTATATTATTGGTTTCATTATAATGATTTGATTATATTAGATTATGCATTTGTATCTTAAAAAAATTATGGATTTTTTTTAAAAAACTATTTTTTGTCTCTATAATTTTAGGACAGAGGGAGTAACTCAACAGGAAGTAGAGACTTCAATCAAATCATACTATTTTTTTGAGATTGATTTTTGTTTTTCTTCATAAAAGATCGCTGTTTTTTATAACAAAAATCATGAGGTAGAATCAAAATTACAATAAATACAAAAATAGATACCAAAAAATTTGATTCTAAAATTAGGGAGACTATTTTCCTCCGAAACAAATCTTTTGAAAATATATTGGGACAAAAAATAGAAGAATAATTTAAGGGGTGTTCCGGTTTTTTTAAAGTGGGTTTTTAGGATTTTAGCCCAGCCCACTTATATAACTAAAACCTAGTTTTATATTTTATATATAAACAACAACATCATCATAAAAAACAAACGTTAGAATTTGTTTATACAGTAACCGATTTTGAAGCTTCCTTGTTCCCTCAGTCGATCATTTCCTGCTCCACAGCCACCATTCCACTAACAAACATGGCGGACAAAGCTGTTACGATCAGGACCAGGAAGTTCCTCACCAACCGTCTTCTTTCAAGAAAGCAATTCGTGAGTTTTCCTATTTATCAATTTTAGGTTTTAATCATTTTATGGTTTAGGAAAATGATTAATGGTGCGAACTAGAAACACGCGAAAATTCACAAATGACATTTCATATAATCTCACAGTGTAGTTCCAGTAAAATCAATGGCGGAGCCAGAAAATTTAAACAACTTCGAAATCACCAATTTGATTCTCGAAAAATATAGTATCATCCAATTTGTTCGCACCATTTAGCAATGCTGTATGGTTTAATTAACTATTTTTTTTATTATTATTGCAGGTTGTTGAAGCTAATCATCCAGGGAAACCAAATGTTTCTAAGGTAATTTCGTTTACTTTTTCTTAAACAAAAATAAATCAGGGTTTCATTATCTTAGATTAGCAGTTGAACATTTGATTTGATTTGTTTTGCATAAAGGTTGAGCTTAAGGAAAAGTTGGCAACAATGTATGGAGTGAAGGACAATGCTGTGTTCGTTTATGGATTCCGAACACAATTTGGAGGTGGCAAATCAACTGGTTTTGGTTTGATTTATGATTCTGTTGAAAGTGCAAAGAAGTATGAGCCTAAGTACAGGCTTATCAGGGTGAGTTAACAATCAGCATAACCACCTCATATTATGGATGAATATTTGATATATGAATTGAACAAAATGCAATAAACGTGAACTGCATATTTTTGTTTGTTTTTTAGTAACCACAATGGCTAAAAATGAACTCAAAATTTAAAGGGTGAAAAGTATTTGAAGCAACAATATGTACTGAACTCTCCGGCAATTGTTGATTTGTCCCTTCAATTAATGTTGGTTTCTATGTTGATACATAAACATTCCGAGTTTTGAACACAAAAAATCTTAGTACCAAGAAATGAAGGGGTTTAGGCATAAAGCAGAGGCATAATTGACGTAGTTACTCTATCACTTATTTTTTACAATAAGTAGTTACTCGTTACATCATTGTTGTTAGCTGTCTTTTGATGTGAATTATTCTCTTATATGTTCTTTACAATAGTATTTTTTGTTTACATCAATTATAATGTCCCAATGCTTACATTGTTGTTTGTTTTTGTTTTGTCACATTTCCTTTTGGAGTAGGGTATAGTGTTACGGTTACTGTTTAGTTGTCAAACCAAACACTTGATATTTTTTTTATAAGACATGGTAACAAAGACTTTTGAAGCATATTAATCCAAGTCTGTCAGCAAAACAGTTCCTTCACAAATTTGTGAAGAAATCACAAGTTTCTCTATGGAATTTTTGCCTGTCCATAGTTTTATCTACTCTAGACCTGCTATGGTGCTATCCTTAAGTCAACCACAAGACATTCCTTTTTTTACACAAGGTATTTGACTATTTTCCAAATGTGCGATTCCATGAATTGAAGTCGTGTAACTCGTGTTGTCAAATCTCCTAATAATATGTTGGTCAATGTTGATTTTAATTGTGATTTCCGCTCGTGTTTTTAAAATATTGTGTTTCGTTGGTATGTTGTTTTATTCAACTTCTTTTTTACCATAATTTAACTAATTGTCATCTGTGTTTCTGTCATATTAAAATTTGTGAGTTAAATACATTTAGCTAGTTGTTTACATTGTTTTGTGCTACTGAATTAAAAATATACGTCTATTTCAGAATGGTCTTGACACCAAAGTTGAGAAGTCAAGGAAGCAAATGAAGGAGAGAAAGAATAGAGCTATGAAGATTCGTGGTGTGAAGAAGGTAATTGTGTAGCTACTAATACTAATTATTTTCCTTTGTTTGTGATTGCTGCTTACATTGTATTCAATCCTTGTATTGATTAAATCATAAAATTTTGCTTGTGTTGTCTCTGCAGACCAAGGCCTCTGATGCTGCCAAGGGTGGAAAAAAGAAATAAGTTTTGAGAATTACTGTTTTTTGTTTTAAGATTATTATTATTATTATGTTTTCAGAGTTTTTTTAATTGGTATTTAATCTCATGCTAGGTCTTATAGAATGAGATATTTTGGTACAATGGTTTAATCTTTTTGCTGCCACGAGAGGTTTTTCATACTATAGATTATAGAATTGATGAATTTCTATTTTCTTTTAAACAAATTTTCTATTTCTTTTTGGTACAATGGTTAGGCTTCTTATTCTAATTTATGTAGCAGCGAATTGCCTTGCTACATGATAGAGCTCTGTTGATGACTATATAACTCAGATTGTATGCTTTATGGTTATTACGAATATAGGATTGTTATAGCAAAACATCATCACACAATCTTAGGGGACGACGATGAATATATTATAACCAAGGCTTTTTTTAGTCTTATGGTTGAAATCCAGCTGAACCTTTTCTAGTTATTATATGACATAATGACATATGGTAGAAAAACACTCATTTCGTATTGTTTATCAGACAACAATGTTTTTTTTTTTCCTATTTAAATAAGGCACCGATTTAATGATTGCAAAGGATTTAGTTTTTTGACTAAACATAAGGGTTTAGTTGTTGCTTCTGGATTATCAGCTATGAAAAGAAATATTCAAGAGTGCTATCAAATCTTGTGATGTTCTTGTTCTTTGCCAAGAACTCAGCTATTTCTGCTTGTGTATATGTTCATTTTGTTTCAATTGAGCTTTCACTGCTATTCTTTCTGCTCATGGTTTTTTCAAATGAAAATATTGAATAATTGTGGATTTGTGTTTCGGATGAGGCTTGTGTTCAGACTTTCTTTTTTTTTTTTTAACCAAGGCTTGAGTTCAGACTTGGAAGCAGATTTTGAGAACTGTTTGGTGTTCAGTGTTCACGGGTGTGGGTACCCGTTTAACCAATCAATCCATTCAAATTTCAAACTCAAATTGGTTTTGGTTTGGATAAATGAGATCATTTTCTTCTTTCATGAGTTAATGTAATTTGTGTACTCATTCATTATTGTCCCCCACACGACACTCTTACTAATGGCATATTGGCATGAAAAATGGGTCCTATCGCATGGAGCGTCCTTCCACTATATTTTGTGGCCAAACACCAAACAAATGACACCTGGCTGAGGGACCTAATTTTGTTCTGTTCAAAAAGCATATGATAGAAATATTGCTGGACAACAAAATTTGGCTAATGCAATAGAATTCTACATTTCCTATTGTTGATGATTTTTAAACCAAACACCTCATTGAATTATGTCATTTTTTATGTGATTATTTTGGAAAATACGTTTGCTATATTTTAAAACACTGTTAAAGAATAATTGAACCATTGTTTTTAATGAAACCGATAGAAGTGAAACTCATAAAAAAATATATAAATAGTGAACAAATCAATAAAATACTGGAATTCTAAATATTTTACGTGACTCGTATTTTGAGTTTTGAATAAAAACATAACATCATTGTTTCTAGAAGGATATATTATTTGGATGTTGCTCCGTCAATCTCCCAAACAAATAATTTCAAAATCGTGAAAGAGAAAACCGAAAGTAGAGTATAATAATAACAGTAAGCGTTCTTTGTCTTCCATTGTGTGCATGTTCTTATACAGTGACATGATCTTATGTATATTTTTGACAAAATAGATATTAACTTTGTTAATGACACAAACGGACATATATTAAGAAATCAACCTACACCTAAAAATACATTAAGGTACGAAAATATAATCAAAACCAAATTAATCTCAATTTCTTAACAGAAAAATGAATACAGTATTGTGTGACGCAGGAAAATATGACAACCTTGGCCATATGATCAAAATTACTTCTAGTGGTACTATTTTATTAAGATATCTTATTATTTGTTGATTCCAATCTGTTACACTACATTACATATTAAAAAAAAGCAAATGAAACAGCCGCTTAGTAACGTAAATGGAACACGCAATGGATTAAATTAGGAATTGGAAAGAAACGTTAAATGAAAGAAATCCGTGAGTTTCAAGTTCAACTACCAGCTGGATAATAGATAGATGGCACTTTGTTATGTCAAGTAGTCAAGTTCTAACTCTTAGTGGAACTTTTAGAATAACCCAAATCTCTCTACTACTATAGTACCTTCGGAATATTATTATTCTTGTAGCATCTTCTTAATTACTAGTACTATTTTATTTTCAATTTTATAGTTTACCATATATTATCAAGGATTTAATTTACTATGAATATAATTTTTACACCACACCCAATCACAATTGCTATATTACTAAAAAAATATTAATATATATATATAGCAAAGTACTCAACAATGATTCAATGAATATGTTTTACTCTTTGACCAATCGTTAGTTGATTCAGTGGTGATTAACGTTGAACTTGGTAGAAAATATTACGGTTCGATCTCTCGCAACTGCGATCGCGAGAGTCCAAAACCAGATTAAACTGGTGGCAAAAGAAAAAAAAAATATGTTTTACTCTTTTTCCTAAAATAAGTAGTAATTTACTTTTTCTAAAAGAATTCACATTTTCCACTTGCGGTAGTTAAAATTTTATAATAAACGAAAGAATTGAGATTTAACCACATAAAAAGTAAGAAGATTCATAATTAGAATGTTTTAAAGTTTTGAATGAAAATGTGTTGTATGAGTTTTTTTATCGGCTTACCATTGTTTGTAACTATGAAGTATACAACGTAAATTCTCCATTTTCAATTAAATTTTTTCATACACATGAGTGAAAAATTGAACTCTAACCACATATTTAAGGCGATCAAGAAAAAAAGTATACTAACAACAAGAAACAGAGGAATATGAAGCTATGAGGAGTGGTTGGTTGGTCCACCACCTAAACCAAAACCACTCTTACAAACAATTCGCATTACGTTACTACTTACCACCAAGCAAGGGCAATGTGAATGAATGAATGAATGAGTCCAACCATCCAAACCATAAACCAAACAAACCCGTGTGCGTGTGAACCCACTCCCTCTCTCTCTCTCTTGGCCTAACCACTAAACCAAACAAACTCTCTCTCTCTCTCTCTCTCTCTCTTCATGGCTTCACAGCAACACGACACCGTTTTCCCCGATGAAGACATCGACGACGAAGACGAAGAATTTCACGAATACGAAGAAGAAGAAGATGAAGAAGAAGACGACGTTTTAGTCGAAGACGAAGAAACCAATCCTTCTGCTTCTATCTCCGCTCCCTCCGTCACCGTTGCCGTTCCCGGTTCCGTCATCTCCAACGGAGAAACCAGACCTCCAATTTTGACTCCAACCGCAACAACGATCGTTTTCGCAAACTCTTTCTCCGATTCAAAACGCCAACGTTTGGATCAAATTGAAGAGAAAAAACCTCTGGAAGATTCACGTAAGCTTTTTCAACGTCTATGGACCGACGAAGACGAGATGGAGCTCTTACAAGGTTTTCTCGATTACACAACGCAGAGAGGTTCCTCTCATCACAACGACACCGCTCAATTCTACGATCAAATCAAATCGAAGCTCCAACTCGATTTCAACAAGAACCAGCTCGTAGAGAAGATCCGAAGGTTGAAGAAGAAATACCGAAACGTTCTAAACAAAATCAGTTCCGGTAAGGAATTCGTCTTCAAAACCGCTCACGATCAAGCTACTTTTGAAATCTCTCGCAAGATCTGGAACAACGTGGCGCCAATCGCCGGTGATATTGCCATTGACGACGAAGAAATCAACCTCAATCCTAGTCCCAACCCTAACCTCAATTTCACTCCCGTAATTCTCAAGTCTGAATCAACTTCGCATACGAGAAAGCGTTCACGGCCTCGATCTGCTATCAGAAGCTTCGAGAAACGTGAATCAAATGATGCATCAATCAGAGATCGTGATTATCTCAATATCAACCTCAACAATCCTAATCCATTTCCTAATCATAATTTTAATCCTAATCCTGTTGCTAATCCTATCATAGCTACTACTTCCGCTACTGTTAATACAGCAGCAGCAACAACAACAACACCTACAATTACTACTCCTCCTAATACTAATCCTGCAATTAATGCTAATAATTATAGTAACAATTGTAGTAGTAACATTGGGAACGGTGTAGCAGGTGTGATTGAAGAGACCGTGAGAAGTTGTTTATCGCCGTTGTTGAAGGAATTGATGACCAATGCAATGGGAGGACCGTTCGGAGCAAGAGGCAGTGGCGGTGGTGGTTTCGCGATGAATCCATTGCAGTTGATGAATTTAGGTTTTGGAGAAGTTGTGGATGAGAAATGGAGGAAGCAACAGATTTTGGAATTGGAAGTGTATTCAAAGAGATTGGAATTAGTTCAAGATCAGATCAAAGCATCTATTGATGAATTGCGTTCGGTTGGTGGATCAACCTTTTAGTTAATTTTCTTGTTTTTTTAATTAACTTAGTGATTAGTGTTAAAGTTATTGTAATTCTTCAACTTTATCTTCTTCATGTTGAATTTTATACAGATTTGCTTCCTAATTTATCCACCAACATGGTTGATGAATGAATTGATACTCTATAGTTTAGCAGAACTTTTGTTTGTGTTTATTTCATATAGCGCTTGTGTTTAATAAAATGCAACCTTGTTATTCCTTTGATTCTATTTTTTATGCTCTGAATTTTAAATAATTTTGTTATCATATGTACAGAATCAAATCAATCAATCAACACATCCTCATACTCATACTAGGTGCTTATTTTAAACACATTTATTGCTAAGATATTTGAGACTTTTTTCATCAATTTTTTTTTTAGATTTATTGAATAACTGATGTATTTATAGATTAAATATATTTTCAATAAATTTGAAAAGTTAACATTTTATTTATCATTATAGCTAGAGAGAAAATTTGGTATTAGGTGATTTTATTAATGTTTTTGTTAACTTCATGCTTGTAGACATAAGACATAAGAGGTGAAAGTATTATTGGGAGGGTTAGTACTTAGAAACATGGATTATATCCATTTACCTTGGTCAGATCTGTGCAATGATTTTATTTTATTTACAGGAGTAGATTTGTGCAATGATTAGTTTATCCAATGTTTCATTCATGTGTAGGAGCAACACTTCCATATAAAATAATGATTGTAGTACAAGCCATGTGGCAAAAAAGAAAATATCACAAAAATAAAATATTCAACTAATAAACTTGTGAACGAATCCTTTAAAAATACAAAATTGCTCGTTTTAGTATTCTTAAATAATACTCCGGAGACTAGTTAGCATGACCCTTTTATTATTTACACATTTCATTCCAAAATGCGTCTTTTATTCTTCTAGTTAATGTTGATTCGTTGACATTTTCATGAAAACCTACCCAAAATATCTTAGTAAATGGTGCAACATTTTTCAAATATCATAAACAAATTGTTTTGTTTTAAGTTTCAACATATTTATCACTAGGTGATCCTTTCCCACCCCTTATCATATGTGTGGTTTTTTAGAAGTTTAAGAGGAAAAGAAAATCCCAAATTCCTCCCTAATTTGAAACCAAGCTAGAAATTTTGCTTTTTAAGCTCCTTAATTGCTTTTAGGCCCTCTAAAGTTTCAAAAATACCCTCAAGACGGTTTAAAAGATATGTTTTAAAATCGACCTTGATGGGATCCTATCTTCCAAAACATTTAGGATGTTGGAATGTATCTTCCAAAATGCATGAATTGATTCAAATGGGAATGCATTTTCTAAAATAGATTAAAGTTGATTTTTATTTTATTTTTTATTATTTAGGAAGATATCTTCTAGAAAGTCTAGGATTTCATAATGTATCTTCCAAAATGCATGAATTGACTCAAATGGAAACATATCTTCCGAGATGAACCAATGATCAAAATTAAATTGTTAGAATATCTACCATGGATTCAATTACACATTTCATAAATTAAACCCAACAACTATCACATTACACAAACAATACAAAACTAAACCTTATTACTATCATTTTCAAAGATAAAACCTAACAAATCTCGTTGTAGGGCATGGTTGCAGTATGGGGGACTAAAAAGCAATTTTCCCAAGCTAGGCTTGTGTAAAAGTGATTGACCCAAGAGTCCAAATTACAATAATCCAGCCCAAATAAAATATTTTTCCTTTATATTTTTTTTTTATCAATAAACACAAATTCAAAACAATTGATTTAGTATTTAAAAAAAACAGAAAATTGAAAATAACAGAGTGGGTTACCTTATCCAAGCGTGTTTCCATCCCAACAACACATTACGATGATAGTTTATCGTCCACACTGTCACTACAACTCTCCGTCAATTAATCTAAACTAACAACAAATAACAATGGCTTCAACGTTTCATCTCTCAACCCCTTTCTCTCAAATCCATCCTCTCAAACCCAAATTCCATTCCACCAATCCTTCCCTTTTTCACTTCCCAAAACTCAAACTCAAACGTTCTCATCCTCATCCTAAAAAATTCACATTCACAATAAACTCCGTCGACATTTCAAATGAAGAAGACACATCAGAGTCAGAAAAACCCGATTCAGAAAAACGTCGTTTGGAAGAGAAATTTGCTGTTTTGAATACAGGAATCTATGAATGTCGTTCTTGTGGGTACAAATATGATGAAGGTGTTGGTGACCCTTCATATCCAATTCCACCTGGTTTTCAGTTTGAGAAACTTCCTGATGATTGGAGATGTCCCACTTGTGGTGCTGCAAAAAGTTTCTTTGAAAGTAAGAGTGTTGAAATTGCTGGGTTTGCTCAGAATCAGCAATATGGTCTTGGTGGAAATTCTTTAACTTCTGGACAGAAAACTATTCTTATTTATGGTACTTTGTTGTTTTTCTTTGCACTTTTTCTCAGTGGCTATTTCATCACATAGAGTTATTATTATTATTATTATTCATTCTCATTTCTCAATTTTTGTTGGATTGGATGCGTTATAATTGTTGCTGTAATTTTTTGTTTATATTTAAAATTGGAATGAGTATAAGATACTAATGTCCAATCAATGTTTTGTTGGTGGCATGTGTATGTAATGTAGTCAATACTCTCAATAATAAGAGCCAAGTATGAGGATTAACAATCATCTTACAAATAATTATATGTTTAAAGAATTAATTCTTAGATGCCAGATTGCTGGTGTAAGCTTAACTTTCACACATAGAAAGGGATAGCAAGAATTGAGAAGAACAAACATTTGACATGCATTGTTCGAGACCTTGTTTGGGTGGAAAGTTTGGGTTCATTTGAGAGCAGTTTACACATGAAAAATGGAAGCTAAAGGAGATTTTATATATTTTCAATAAGTATATTTATATGGCAATTCTGTACACAAAATTGTGCGCATAGTCTGGAAAAATGTCATAAAATAAATATCATGCAATTGCTTTGAATCTGCGCAATGTCACACCAGAATCTATGCTGTGAACCATACTCCATTTAACAAGTTTCGACATTCATTTTCTGTGTTTATTTGTATCTTGTTGTATGAATTACTTGTAATGGATTCAAATATTTATTTATGCTTCAAAGTCAACATAGCATCAGAGAAAGAGGGGACAAGATTTAACACAGTAACTTTGTTAACACAATTATTATATCACCCGTCCAATCATAAAAAAAGGGTTCATATTGCAAATAATTGATTTTATTCATATATAATCTGCACCGTCCAATCTCTATCTAACAGCCGAGATCCACAACTGCGTGAAACTGCGTGCAAAAGGCACTGGAGGCAATCCAAATCCGAGAAAGAGATTACACAAAATTAAAATGTAAGATTTTTCTTCAAATATAAGAGGGGGAGAGATTAAAATGATAAATGGTCAAGGTACTCATAAAAAGTTTGAAGGATTGCCACTCAAAGAAACATAGATTTTATTTGAATGTCCAATATTAGACGAATGAAGCAATCAAATAAAACAAGAAGCAATCAAATAAAACAAGAACAAAATCACAATGAAGCAGGAAGAAGAGAAAAGATGGTTTATATTAAATAATTCAAATAATAAAACTTGATAGACTAACAAGGAGCATCATTCTACCTCTCATTTTTGCGGTCTCCTCTGTACAATTTCTTTAGAACCTGATTGATTGGATTACCATATACAGACATTTAATTTAATTCAATCCTATTCCACCTGTCTAAACGCTACATAACATTGAAGTTTAAAAAATGAAAGACAACAATTGAATGAGCACCCGAGCTCAGTGGGATTTTAGAACAGTTGATTTACAATAATCTAGTTGATATCCACCAACGGCCTTGACCAGCTCAATAATTACAGAACTTGGAATGTGCAAAAATAATGAACATCTCACGGCTCTCGTACCTTTCCAACCGATATAGGCCTGGACCACTATCAAGGAAGTGCCGTGTAGTATAGGCAGGTAAAAGCAGCACCTTCCCCGCAGATCGTCTTTGATGGCAGAATAAAGCATTTGTCTGCCTATTGCATTACGATATCAAATAAATGCCCCCTGAAACTCCGGTAATAATGAACTTGGATGAGCTCCAATCTGGGGCTGAAAGAAACATCTAGCAAGAGCGCTCCAGTTAAATAATACAAATAAATCCACAACGATCATCATTGATTCCCCTGATCTGGCATATCTTGGGGATTACGAGTTTTAATTTGGTACACCTTCTTAATGGGCTTATCATAAGCTCCCCCTAGTGGAGCTTCTTGATGCCTAGGATATATTCCATTTGTATCTGGAGATTTACTAATCCAATTTGGAGGTGGTATAGGAGGACCAATGTTCTGAACAAATTGGGGTTGTAGATTTGTTGAGTGCCCTGTATTTTGCGGCCTCATTAACATCATTGCAGGTGTCCTTGGTGAAGGCACTGCAGACGACCTAGGTCTTGCACCTTCATCTATTGTCAAAGCATGAAATCCAGTTTTCATGTTGTGGAACTGTTCATGATGCTGCGACCTATCTTGCATCCTCATATTCTGTCTGTCATTTTGCCAACCATTAGATGGCATTGGGAACCTAGGCCTATTCATTATGCCCTGCGGATGGTAATTTTGTCCATAATGACTGTTTGATTCTTCGCCATAATATCTTCCAGATCCAGAGGATCCAGTTGGTCTGACCCTGTTCATTGTATGATGGCCTGGAAACTGGTCTGGCGATCCATAGGATGTATTATTATTGAACTGAAGGGAGTTTCTGACGAGACGGTGAGCTGCTTCTCCTAATTGAGGTCCAGCAATTGCTCCAGGTACCTGTTGTCTGTGAGATGTATCACAAATAGAACAGTAAGAATCTTTTCAAAGTATACAACTTATCACTCACATTATAGAAACCAGATTTGACACAACAAAATCTTCATGTGCTTAATTTGAAGGGCACTGAGAATGTAACCACTCCTACATAACATGAAACTTTCTAGATTTTCCACAAGAATACTACTTGAAGTATGGATGATATCTTCAAAAAAAGTCCGCATATAGTAATAATATTACCACATTGAACATTAAATTTAAGTAGCTCTGGGATGTGATGGTTGTAATATTGTTTTACAAAAGGCAAGAATATGAAAATAATGTTACACCAGTGCCCAAACTAACAAGCTCTGGAATGGATTCTCACCTCTCTCTGGCTTGATGCCGCCTACTATTGTCTTCATGCCATAACACAGGAAAAGGTTTAATATCAAGGGCTCTTAATATCTGCAAACATAACCAATGTCAAAGTATATGTGATCAATATCGTTGAACCAAAAGGAAATAGTTGATAAAACGAATTTAAACATGGCAACCATCTGAGCCATGTTATCGACACAAAAATCTAGTCATGGACACCATCAATGGCATGAATTCATTCATATTTTATGTTAGATGCTAAGAGAAGTATACAGACCTTTTTGGGCATTACTACACCATCCGGAGGTTTTGGGATATGCCTATGACTACGAGGATTAAGATAAGTAATATTTCTGAAATTTAAAAACACTCAACATGAGTACACCTGAAGATTTTAAAATATTAGGCAGGTTGAAAGAAAACACTTACAAAACTTGATTGCACGCGATATCCTGCAAACCACCGACGGGAGAAGATACAACGGTTCTGAACACATTTCTTTCATATGACCAAAAAAATCCATTCATACCATCACTGCCAATAAAGGAAACATGACAAGCAGTAAGCACATGAGCCCTAATAAAAGGCTAACCAGAATTTGATTAATTACTAATTACAATTACCAACACGTTCACTAACCTAGCACTTGGGTCAATTGGCAGAACAGGTCTTTCTCCATAAGGCAAATGACTATAATTTTGGTAATAGAATAGGATATGTGGAACCAACTTATGTGCGCAGCTGACATAAAGCAAATCAAGCATCTTACTATTTCGGAGATGTTCCTCCTCCTGCACATAATAACTCTTAATAAAATTGAACACTCAGGCACAACTAAGAATAGGTTGGTCTCATAAATTCATGTGCTATGAACATATTTGAAGCTACTAGTTGGAAAGAATACAAAGAAAAAATCCATCTCAAACCCCATCCTCCCAAAAAGAACGTGCTGCGATTGAGCACAAAGAAGTTGGATAATTAGCTTGTATTTAGTACTTATCGGGTATATTTAAAAGCTGCTACCGTCAATCAACAATTTCTATTTTGATAAACCATAGTCGTCATTTTCTTATCAGATTTATTCTTTGATATAATTTGAAGGCCAACAATTTTGGACAACAGATATGAGTTAGTTCATAAATGTGGTGGACAAGAACTGAACATAGTAACAAACAAGCCCTCCCAGAAAAAAAAGTAATAATAACAAATTTTACAGACCGTTAATGTGCCTTCAAGCGTCTTTGTGGCAGAAAGCAACTTCTTCTCATCAATGAATGGCAGCTTGGCAACACCCTGAGAATACTCCAAACAATAGCCTTATTACCACTTCATTCTAAACCATTCATAAGATGTTTTAATGATTTTTTTTTTATATATATACGAGAGCATGTGTACACAAAACAGAACATTACTGCATTACCTGCCATGCATATTTTTTGCCATTCATATCGATATCAAAATCTGTCAAAAAGCAATCCAAGTAAAATACTAGAAATTATACAAGATATAATAGAATACATCAATAACAGCCAAGTGATCTCACCAGAAGGATAGAATTGAAGAATAGGTGATGAAGGATTAACCATCAAATCTCGATATCTTTCAGGCAGTGCACTTGAACTGCATAAAAAATTAACAAGCATCAGTATATGAAGAGTGATACAACAGATCTGAAGATGCGGGAAGTGAAGAAACCTTGAAGAGGGTAGAGTCCCCATGAGCTGGTCAAATGGTTTGAATGGTTCTCCCATAAAAAAAGTTATTTCCAGATCAGCTAAATCTTTAAGATCAGAAGCAAAAGGAGCATAATGGTACGGGTAATACCTGATGAAACACTGAATATTAAAAAAAATTGAACATGAAGAGTGATAATTCAAACATATTAAAGCAACTCAAACACAAACACCTATATCCCAGTCATCAAGGGTTAAATCATGATTTCAAGTTCCAACTAGCAACCATCATTTGGGTAACCATCAGATTTTAATGAAACTTACAAGTTTCGAGTAGCAACTCACGATTTCATTTAAATGTACAGCTTCTTAACCCAATTGCATGAAAACAGTCAGCATTACAGACCAAATATAACCTATAACCATTAACTAATAAAAGCATGACTAACCACTGCCATGAGCAGACACCTTGATAGTAATACCGGCAAACCCAACAGAGGCCTTCTACATATTTCAAGACCTTCAAAGAAAAATGTGACAGTCAGCTATCTTTTAAAGGGATATAAACATAAAAACCATAAACTAATGGAATTGATTACAATAGTCATCACCAAGAAAGTAAAAAATATATAATCGAACAAATATCTATTAATACATAAAATAAATTTTAAGCCAGTGCAGCAGTGCTCAGACCTTATTTACTCATGAGCATAACATACAAGGTATTACACAAGTATATTCTCCCTCCTCCTTATGGAGCAAATTTTGGGTAATTTCTAGTACCTACTACTACTACTACTCCTAATACTGGCCAAAGTTTGACAGTTTTTGTTACACAAGATAAAAAGGTAAAACCATACACACCAAGTGTTCCAATTCCAATTTGAATCGAAGAAATACACACTCCTTTAGCACTGAATTATTTTTCCTCCTTGTGAAACACAGGCTGATAAAAAGATCAAAATTCAAGACATGCTAACAACATGCCTCAACGTTTCAGTATAGAAAATGGAGAAATTTACGTGCCTGTCTAAAACTTGTTTCAGAAAATTGAAAATTTCATCACTAAAGAAGCGAGACTTTGAAAAAATTAATTAAATTGTAATTTAAATAATTATTTTCCAATTTGTGCCATCAATGTTTTAAGGAAAGTTGTACTGTGAATGTCTAAAAGAACAGTAAACAATTACAACAATACTGATCCTTTAAAAAAAAAAATTCCAACAATACTGGCAGAAGTGCAGAACTTACTATATCTTTCTTAATTCTCTCAATCTCTTCTGGATTCGATGCACCAAACTTTTCTGTATAATACCTTTCCGTGTATCCGGGCTCTCCCAACTTAACCTGCAATAATAAACACTCGAGCAGTTTAAAAGAATAATCTGATGACTTCTAGATTTCTTAACTGTTGAATTTCATGTGGTCTAACATTTAGCCGGGCTTTTGTGCAGTTTTTATATCAATTGCACCCCAAAATATGTGAACCCATCTAATCAAGGACTCTTAATCTACTTCTAACTGATAAAAGAAACATTCAATTTCAAAAAAACAAACTTCAGCCTGAGTGATAAAACTATTTTAGAAGAGCTACAAACATAGCATACATTTTGGATAAGGAAGGTAGAAAGAAACATAAAAGGGGTGTATGTAACACAAAACATAAGATACTACCTTCTATATGAAATTGTATTCAATTTAATAACAAAAAAAAATCAACAACAATAGCATTTAAGAATTTTCTAATA
Organism: Trifolium repens; assembly: GCA_030408175.1. NCBI lineage: Eukaryota > Viridiplantae > Streptophyta > Magnoliopsida > Fabales > Fabaceae > Trifolium > Trifolium repens. The sequence continues at coordinate 56,668,212 of CP125849.1, read as the reverse complement.
CAAAATACATAATAGATGTAACTTTGCACGGAAAAGTACAAACTTTATGCCAAAAAAAAGTTTCTTTACAAATACTTTGCACACACCAACAAACCAGCAGATAACAAAAACAGAGCTATTGAAATTTCAGAAGCAGTCAACCCACACCATTCATGCAGAAACAGAGGCACCCAAAATTGAGTCAGCCCAATGTCACTGATCCCATCACCAAAATAGCCACACAAGGTCACAACATTGCCTTGAACCACATAGCAGCAGCAGGGGTTTGATGTAACCACACCACCAACTTGGCAAGGGTTCAAAAAAATTTCAGCTGGACCAGGATTAGTTCATAGGCCCAACAACACCAACATGGCAAGTTTTTCAGTGAACACACTGCCGAACACAAGAAGCTAGTGTGTTTGAAGATGGAATCAGGAATGGAGGGGACTTCTGAACACATAAAAAGGTATAATTCTGTATGTCAGAGTGCAAATTTGTTAACAACAATTCTATGGGAAAACAATGTTTTTAGTGCACAATACAACTCCCGAGCAAGTTACATCGCTACCCTTGGTCTGTGTTTGGGAAGCCAATAGAATAACTTGGTCTGAGGCTCTAGAAAGTTAATTGTGGTGGCGTTCTCAAAGATGAATTTAAAAACTCGATAAAAATAATTAGTCAAGCCAACTACTCAATAGATTCTGGCAATAAAAATTATTACCGAACCTTATCTGTAACTGAGGCCCGGGGCTCTTCAGGCATTTCTCCTCGTGCCCTAGCTCTCATCCCTTCATTAATTTCTTGAGCCTAAAATACAACCAAATCACAAGTATTATACTATACATTTGCAAGTAAACTTCAAACCACATTAAAGATACATATGCTTGTGCACATCAGTTCATGAAATTGTACTACAGTAATTTCCTCCATTCATCATACATTTGATGGATAAAGTATGATTAAACCAGATCAAGTTCATGCTAGAACTAGAATTCACACCACCTTTTACAACTATTTAATTTGACAAGTAGCCAAAGCCAATTTAGTACCTCCTTATATACTCATTGCAACTTTAAATGTTTTGGAGTAGTGTAATGAAGGAAGGCTTCAATTCTTCTTTCTTACCAAATAAGTTTCAAATAAACTCAAATAGGTGATAATAATCAAGTTTGAGGGGAAAATTTTGAGGTTCATCAATTATAATGGGTAAAAGAAGTATTTAGAATCAAAATAGAATAGAACAAATTGAAGATTTTTGCCAGATCAATATTGACAAAACAACATTGTTACAAGGCATCAAGCATGCATACCAACTTTAATACAGGACATGAAAAAATACAACTCTGACAACAGACAAGTTTGACGGTTCGTAATAATTACATGTTCCAGACAGCAAGACAGTCAAGTACACAGAAAGTCATATGACAATACCTGCTGAATCCGAACTCGTTTCTGAAATATTTGATCTTCATGAACAGCAACACACTGAATGAAATTCTCCACTCTCTCTAAGAAAACCTGGGAGGTTTTTTGAAAAAAGATGAAATTCCACATGAATAACTTAAAGAGTCAAATTGAAGCACAAATAAACAACTAAAGGATTGCTGGAAAATAATCTATCACATTCAAGAACAAATCATTGCCTTACAGTAACAAATACAAAACTATACACAAATTCAGAGAAGAGGAATTTACCTCACCCGCATCAGTAAGATAACCACCCATGGCAGTGAATTCCTTTCTATAGATATGCATCAATAAATTCACAGCCCCCTGAGGAAGTAAAAAATTATCAAAGAGTACACCAACCATGAGGTGGAAAGCAAAATATCTGGGCAAAAGGGCATAACGCAAGTATGTTACAGTCCTACATCTAAATAATAAAGATCAATACATAGTAACAAGATCGGATTGACATATTTTCTGTTTCAAGCTACAGCTCGGTTTAACGTGGCACAGGCAAGATGCTTACCTCACGTATCTCTAATGTTGGCATGTGCGGAAGAAAGTCATTCCCAACAAAGAAGCATAGGAATACAAAATCATCTATTATGCGCTCAAAGTCAATCTCAAATGGAGGGTTGGGAATCATCAATTCACATTGCAAATATTCACGCAGCACCCAAATGTGAAGAAACTGGGAATAGAATTAATTAGTTAGTAATGAAAAATAAACAGAAAACAAAAGTAAAAATTCAGAATGCCAAATTCCAATCCTCCAACCTGATATTTCTTCTTGTGTATTGGTGTATCATCACCATCACCTGGCTTACCGCGACAGTCAGCTGCAAGATGGCCAACTTGGCCACACATATAACACTTCTCTTGTTGTCCAGGATAAGTAATTACCTGTTCATTGAGATAATTAATCACCAAGGGAATCCATTGAGATCAACAGAGTTAAAATCAGCACGACAATTCATACACTAGAAACTAACCTCCCTCAATATTGAAAAATGTATCTCATGTGTAGCTAAAGACAACATAATCAAATCAGCATCCTGGTTTAAAGATCATATCACACAACGTAAATGTCAATGAATGGATAAATATACCAACATCAGATAAGGCAAGATTTCAAGAATTGGATAAAACTCACTAATCCATACAAACAGTGTCGAGTATTTGGATCGAAACCAGGAAGGTTACGCTGTAATCGAATATATTCCATTATTTTATGTTCTCCCTCGCCAGGAACATTTGAATCAGAAAGCATGACCTTCAAATAATCACCAAAAGCAGCTCCATTAACAAATTAATAAATATATATAGACAAACTATCCTGAAAATGGATGTATCATGAATGTGCCATATGGGTAAGGAATATATCAAGATAAGGTCAAGTGAACCTTTGTATTCCGCCAGCCAGGGTTGTAATTCAATCTAGTTTGTATGTAATACTGAAGTGCCACCGACAGCACTGCCATAAACGGAGTGCCAGGAGTAATGACATTTGAGTCATGAGTCTCAGGTTTTTCTTTAGAAGTCAAAAGTTCTATCTGATCGGCAAATTCATTCCTTAGCCTTTCCTCTTCAGCTTCCTACAACACCACATTGTAACTCAAAACTTCATCACAGAAATAGTAAGAGACCATTGTAAACAAAGGGACATTAATTTTCTTACAGCCTCAGCTGCATCTTTTGCAGCTCGAAAACGCCGAGAACGTTGCTGGTTCATTTTGGCTCTTGGGGCAACACCATCTGAAAGGGCAAAAACAAAATATTGAAAATAAATGGTTGGAATGAGAAAGCAGTTCAAAGTTAAATAAGATGTACAATCTTAACATTGCAAAATATACACAGAAAGACTGCAGCCTTCCAAAAATTAGATACAAGTTTTAATTGTTCCATATTAGGTTTTCTGTTTTTACAAACACTTATCCGAGCATTCACTTGAAAAGATTTGCAGTAAATTTGAATGCTCAAACCACTTAGCAATGTATGTGCTAAGTTACAAATAATTGAAAAGAAATTGAAGGTCTATTGGAAACCAAGTTGCTAGATGTTTATAAACGTCTTTATAGTCATTTATATGTTTTTGAAATTAAAGTATCAAATATCTTGGATTTATAACTTAAAGAAGCTGGCAATTAAGATCCAGTAACATAAGAAATATTATTGCATTACATAAATACAAAAACAATAAAATGCACCATACCAATTGCAAGATAAAGAAGCTTCCTCGGACGAACCAATGTAAATAGATGATCAATGTAGTCAAACATAGATTTGAATACATCATCATAGGTAGTAGGTGCTGGCTGCATTTGAAAAACTAATTAACAAACAGTTCGCAGAACATAAATTTAAGTTTACATTACATCCTTTCAGACACAAAATCAATATTCTTCTGATCCCAAATTGCCAAATTGACATTGTAATCTGCTTTATAGTTCATGAGATTACATTCTAGCACTATTCCACATCGAAATTCAAACAAATAGCTATTAGTCTGCCATACACTATTTAGTACAAAATATTGTGAAATACTCCGTAGCGGTTATAGTGGTGCTATAGCAATGCAACCTAGGAGAATTTTAACAAATCACTATTTTCTGCAATCCACACTTGACAACACTGTTCTATTCACGCACACGATCATTTACGATGTTGAATCATATCTTCAATAAACACTAGTTACAAAAAAATTCACAAAGCATCTAAACACTGCAACAAGTTTTGAACAATCAATTCCACAACACAACTAAGCACAAAGCATCAACTCACTACACATAACGACCTTAATTAACAAGTAAGACGAATAACGGAATCTCATATCAAGACCTTAGACAGTGAATTGAAAATAAATCTCAGAAGTTCACAACTAGCATAGCGATTTTTGCTCTATTAGGTTATAGATATTGATTTTCTTCAATTAAAAAACAAAACAAATAGCATAATGATTGAATGAAATTGAATTGAGGAGAAGTAGCTAGGGTAGGTACCTTGCCGTCAGGGTGAAAACAAGGATGAATGATGCCGTTCATGTCCAAGTACAAATTATCGAACTCCATGCCGTTAGGATTAGGTTTAGATACGTCAACGTGAAACGGAACACCGCCGGTGGATGCTTCCTCCACGACATCGACAATAGATCGAGGGTATCGATCCGCGAGCCACCGGTAAAACGCTGGCACTCCCATATTTCCTGTTCGGTTCGGTCCGGTTCAGAAAAGTCCGGAGAGAGAGAAAGATAGAAAAAAAAAAGTTAAGAAGAGAAGAAGATCTCGATTGCCAGTTTCGAATGTACGGGCGGATGCGGTGGCCGACTAGTACTTTGATTGATGACAGTAACACTGTGCTTGGATCCACAGAAATACAACAGAAAGAAAGAGAGTGGAAAGATTAGCTTTCAATCCTTTTTTTTTATTTTTGGTATTTATAGCTTTCATACTCGTGAATAGTTTTCTTTTTTAGATTGCTGTTTGTTTTCTTTTTAATTAATTTCCTTATCAAATAATGCCCATCCTCTTTTTAGGGCTTTACTTTTATGTTTACTAAAACTGTTTTTTTCTCTTGACCAAAAAAAAAAACTGTTTTTTTCTTTACTAATACTAAAACTGTTTTTAAAAATATATAAGAATGTAATTTTTTTCTTAAAATATTTTAAAATATATATTTGGTTAAATATTACTCCATCCGTTTCTTTTTATTTGTCTTTTATTGTCAGATTTAGCGTTTCTATTTAATTGTCATTTTTGTATTTTACGGGTATGATTTGTCAATTATATCTTTTGTCAATTGCTCTTATTTTTTTCAATAAAACCAATTAATGTTATATATTTGGAAAACAAAATCTTTTTTATTTTTTTTGTACATAACATATTAATTTTTTTTTTGTACATAATATATTAAATTTAATGGAAAGAGAAAGTGTGTGCAAAAAAATTGGAATTTATTGGTGGATTAAAACGAGAGTATAATAGAAAGATAAAGTGCAAAAATACACTTCCTTAATTTGGTATTACTATTTTAAAAAACAAATAAAAAGAGAGTGAATAGATATATTGATAGTGAATTTTAAGCTAAAATAGTGAATAGATATATTTCCTTTCCTGTGTAAATTATTTATTCAAATTTATCAATAGCAAGATCTTAGAAACCGCCTTTCTTGATCCTCCATATCCAAATCCCTTATTTCATCATGTAGCCTTATTTTATGGTGGTGCGAGGAGCGGCGTTGGTCCTCTGCACCTCCATCTTTCAGATCTGTAATGCGGAGTACAAATGATTTTCGTTCAGGCTTGGCTTTGTTCGTCTGGGTTTGTATTCTTTGGTTCAGATTTGGTTAACAGACACCACCTCCGGCGGCGGCGGTTGTCTGTCGGTTCTTTTCACAACTCGTTCTGTTTTCTGCCGGTTTGGTCTCACAGCTTTCTGGTGATTCGTTGCGGGTTGTTGGTTCTCAAAACACGTTGCGGGTTTAGAAACTGCCGTCGGTGCTTGTCGCGGTGGTCGTTTTCTTCTCTAATTGCGTTTTGGTGAAGAAGGTTCTGTTTCATCTGTTCTCCGACGCGGCTGCTTCCTCCATGGTTGATGTTGTATAGGGACTGTTGTGGTCGGGCTCAGACGGTGTTCTCTGGTTCTATTTCAATCTAGATTTGTTGATCTGGATATGGTTCTACACGGCGGTGGTTTTTGCTACTGTTAGTTCTACTTTGTCGGTGGACTGGTGGTTGCCCTTATCGCGCCATTTCCGCTACATCAGTTTGGTTCTGATGGGTCTGTATCTGTTTCCATCGCTTGGTTCGGATTTGGCTAGAAATGGCCATTTTACTTGTTGTGCCTCTGTTTCAGCTTGTTGTCGGTTGTTGGTTTCTGTTACCGTGTTGGCGGTCAGATTCTCTCGTCGTGCCTCAAGAGATATCTTTGAATTCTTTCAAGATTGTCTCTAGTTTCTTTGAATGCTTGCGATAATTTACATTTCATCTTTATTTTGCAATTTGATTTCGGATCCCGCGTTGGATTTGTTAGGTTGTGTTTTTGATGTGTATTTGCTTGCCACGCATTTGGCTCCTCCACTGGACTTGTCCGGTTGTCTTTATTTTACCACTTATGTGTAAGTATATTATTGTTGTATTACCCTTTTAGGGTTGGATTTACACTTTTGTGTGGTTGCTGGGTCAGGTTAATGTCCCCTCAGCTTGTTTGTTCTCCTTTTATTTTATATATCTATATTTTCCTTTGGCTAAAAAAAAAAGTTGGAGAGTAACAATGGCTGTAGTACCCTATTTTACTAGGCTAACAATAGCCGAATAGGTCTACTTCAATGTGAAGAGAGTGAATAGATATATTGATAGTGAATTTTAAACTAAGGTCGAGAGTCTAAAACTCGACTGTGATGACAATAGAAGTTCCTAAATTACAATAAAATATTGGCAAAATTACACTGCAGACCTTTTATTTTATTTTTTTTGTAACACTTTGATTATTTATATTTTATTTGTAACACTTTGGTCTTTTATCTTATTTATTTGTAACACTTTGATTCTTTATATTTTATTTGTAACACTTTGGTCCTTTATCTTTTATAACATTCACATATAAACCTTTTTTTTCTCATTTTATTTTTTATTAAAAAGATGCTGAATTTTATTTTTTAAGATACCTTTTTATTAAAATTAAATAAAACTCATAATTTTGATGAATATGTTACAAATAAAAGATAAAGGACCAAAATGTTACAAAAGAATAAGATAAATGACCAAAGTGTTACAAATAAAAGAAAAATGACTATAAAGTGTTACGAAAAAATAAAATAAAGGACTTGTAGTGTAATTTTGCCTAAAATATTTTAATGGAAGGTGGGTATCGGGGAACAAACTAATTTTTGGAGAGATAAATGGTTAGGTGATAAACCTCTTAACATTATATTTAGCAGACTGTTTGAGTTATTACAGTAGATAAAAATATCTCGGTGGCAAACATGTATATAATAGGATGGAGAATGTGGGAAGTGGGATGGGGATGGCGGTTGTGTGGGAGGAGTTGCATATGCAGTGTCATGTCACTTTGAGTTTTTTTGTTTTTGTAGGATGTTATGCCTGATCGGTGGAGGTGGTTGTCTATAACGACGTTATATGGAACAAAATTGCTCTATTGAAAGTCTCCCTCTTTGCTTGGAGGTTATTAAATAATAGGCTTCCAACAAAAGATAATTTGATTCGTCGAGGAATGACTCGTTTGGACTCAATATTATGTGCAGATGGTTGTCGAATCGCTAAAACTTCCAACCACTTGTTTTTGGGTTGCAATTTTTCTTATTTTCTCTGGAATGAAATTATTCATTTGGTTAGGTGTGTATGGCCCATTATCAAATGTTGTAGGTGACCACACTTCGTAATTTTGTAATTCTTATGTTGTTCGTAAAGAAGTTTGATTAGGTTTACAAGTGGTTTGGTTGACGTGTTGTTGGATTCTCTAGAAGGAATGGAACAATAGAATTTTTGCTCATAAAAATTCTTCAGTGAAGATGTTGTTTGACAATGTGAAAATATTATTATGGTGAGGGATGAAGAAAGAAAGATTTTAGTTATTATTTGAATATGTGGTTGTTAAATACATTCTCTATTTAGATTTTTGATTGATTTTCCGGATGTTGGATGTTGTTGTATTTTCTCACATGGTTATGACAAGGTGGAGTTTATGGTGGAGGAGAAATCAAAATGGTTGGCAAGAAAATTTTCCAACAATTGGGTGATTAGAAGAGCAAGAGATGCATTATATGACTGGGCAAAGGTACGACAATAGAATACACACATAGCAGCAAGCCAACAACAACATAGTAGGGGAGATTCGTATAAGCTCTCGCGAAGATATGCAATGGTAAACTAGATGTTGCTGGGGTTATTGGAAGCAATTCAGTGGATTAATTAAAAACTCTCATATGCTACCAATGCTTCATGTTGAAACAGACTGCTTTCAAATTGTGCATGCTATCAGAACAAATGCCAGGAATAATTATGTGTTCGACAAGATTATTATATGTGTTGTAACTTAATAAACTTGAGTAAAAAATGTAAGATCACTACTTATGTTTGGAAACAAACAAATTGAGTAGCTCATGAGTTAGCTAAATAATCTTGTTTTATGGCTAGTCTCCAATTTTATAATTATTATCTACCTTAAACTACTATTATAAATGAAATGTAGTTTGCTTTTGTAAAAAAAAATGCTAGAACAGAGTAATTAATTGCACCATAAAGCAATAAAAAATTCAAGCATAGAATATAGTCTACCAATTTGATGTCACAAATTCAATTCAACAATGTCAAATGTGAGAATAATGGAAACAAAGAATTGGAAACAAAAAAGTGGGTGGAAATGTCTTACCAAGCAGCTCTGTAGAGGTGGGAATAAATTATATCGAGTTAGGCTTTGTCAAGTCTGAGTTTGGCTTGTCAACAAAATCAAAGGCTTAAATCTGGCATGTGGCCTATCATATGCTTATATTTTAAGTCTGAGCCCGAGCTTTTGAAAGCATATTGTGGCCTATTTGCCCATTTAAAAGTCTATTTCACATGAACATATTTAAATAAATAATTATATTTATTTTTAAAAATACTTATGAACTAATAAATCAACGTCCATTTGATATTTAACATGATATTTTACAGAATTTGATTATATATGATATCATAGTTCAATTCTAGTTTATAATAATACATTTATATATGTGAAAAACTAATGTAGATTAATAAACTTAAACTACTAAAAAAGTTTATAAATATATAATTTAATCAAAGTACAAGTTTTAATATATAAATAATAATAGTATTAAAAATATTATTAATATTAACTTAAATAGCCGACTTAGTAGACTAAAAAGCTTTTTTAATGATCTACAACCTGACCTGTTTAACTAAATAGACTTATGAAAAAATCTTGGCATGTTTTATTTAAGAAAATAAGCTGACCTGACCTGAACCTATGTAGACTAGGCCTTAATGCCTCGTAGGCCGGCCTAACCTATTCCCACCTCTAGCTCCGAGAATATTGTAGATTTTTTATTTATTAATTCTCAGGTTCTTAATTAGGGAAAGAGATTCAGCAATCCATAATTTGATTGCAAGATAAATAAAATCTAGCAAAAAATTATTCCTATCAATAGTTGAATTTGGGTTCTCCCGAATAATCCGTCATAGGAGAAATTCATTAGAATGTAGACTTTGATGCCAATAGAAATGTTGATCACTGCATAAATTATGATTTCCAGATATAAAATCACAAACAAGTAATTTTCTGCAAATCCTAAAATCCTCATCAAACAATTACCCATGAAGATATTACATGGGCACCTAATTCTATAGGTAAATTCTAAATATGGTTAACAAATTGAAAAGTACTTTTGCTATCCTACGAGTTTTCTTGCGCGCCTTACAAAATTACCAAAATACCTCCGTCCGCCACTTAAGTAGCGAATTTTACATTTAAAATATCAAAAATTGCATGATTGTAGGGTGTTTTTATGAAAATTCAAGATTTTTACCTGTCCTCTATTTAAGTAGCGGATTCTGTCCGCTACTTAAGTAGCTGACATTATAAAAATGAGAAATTTTCATGTTGGATACTGTTTTTTTATTCAAATTTCATAGTTTTATAACGTCTGCTACTTGCTACTTAGGTAGTGGACGAATCCTCTATTTTAGTAGATGACAAGTAAAAATCTTGAATTTTCATGTTGGGTGGTTTTCCTTAATAATTACTCATTTTTATAACATCCACTACTTAAATAACAAAAAAGTAAAATTGAACATGTGTAGGACGTGCGGGTAACACATAGAATGACAAAAGTAATTGTCTAACAATATTATAATACCGTAACAAAAAAAATAAACAAGCTGGAACCAACAAACAAAAAGCAATGTGGATCATAACAAACAAAATGGATGAAGTTACGATGAAATTAGATGGAAAATTTCTCTTCCCACCCTGGACTTTTTTTATCTCCCAAAATTTTTATTTTGCCTTTGAATAAATATTTTAAAATGCGTTTTCTGAAGTTCTATAGTTTAAATTCAAAAAGCTCGAAAAGGGGACCACCCGAAACACTATTCCGATAAGATTTTTTTTCTAGTATGTTAATTTTACCGAAACACTTTTTAAAAAAATATACCGATTTGTAATATTATCTGCAAACTCAATTTTATTATAATACCGGAACACTTTTCACAAGTGTACTGGTATAGAAAAAAGTCCAGAATTCTTCAAAATGTTACTGGGACACTTTTTAAAAGTATATTGGTATGTTGAGCAAAAACGAAAAAGTGTTCTGGTATTATAAAAAATGTACCGTTTGAAAAAGATTTGCATTTTGTGTTCATCCTCATTTACTGCCAAATCCTCTTGAGTTAGCAATTTTAGACTCAATGTAAAAACGGGGGTTAGCAATTTTCTCTCTATTGAGTTCATCCTCTTTTACTGCCAAATCACAACACAATAATTACATTTTGTGTTGAAATTGAATTGCAAAAGGCAATTAAAGTGGAAAACAGAAGAAACTTGCAACACCCATGAATCAAGAAATTGTGAAATAGTGTTGAGTATTGCAAAATTGATTAAAGTTTTAGTCATTTTATTTTGTTTCTTTTTTTTTCTTTTCTGTGACCTTGATTTGGCTTTTTTTTTTTTTTTTAAATTTTTATTTGTGTGTATAGCTATTAAGCTGGTAAACAACAATTGTCTGGAACAACAACTAAGTATAATTTGAACAAGTATTTAATGAAAAAGATCAGCAACATTCTTTCTCGTCATAAGGAACTAAAGATTTTAATGGATGGTAAAAATTGTGATAAGAAGAAATATTTAGAAACACAGCTTACCGGTATATTTTTTACAAATCATTGTTGTCAGTATCTAAAATCTTTTTCAAACCGATACACTTTTACCAATACCGGAACACTTTTTTGTTTTTGCTCAACATACCAGTATATTTTTAAAAAGTATTCCGGTAACATTTTGAAGAACTCTGGGATTTTTTCTATACCAGTACACTTGTGAAAAGTGTTCCGGTATTATAATATCATTGAGTTTGCAAATAATATTACAAACCGGTTCATTTTTTAAAAAAATGTTCTGATAAATTAACATACCGGAAAATAAAACTTACCGAAACAATGTTTCAGATGATGTACAGTTTACCGAAAAAGTGATAATAAAAAATAATAAAATATATTAGAGTAAGATAAAGATAGAATAAGAACATTTTAAAATATGTTGGGGTAAAGAAATAAATGTTAGGGTAGAAAAAAAAATTCCCTTTACTTCACATAAACTTTTCCCAAATTTTTCAAATAAAAGACTCTTCACAATTAAAAATAACCTGTGGATAGCTCTTTCTCGTCTAGTTGATTTTATATCTCACGTAGTTAATCAACAATTGAACTTTAACTCATAAATTTTAAAAATGACATAAAATTCAATTTTTTTAATTAAGATATATAACAAATTAAACTTTTATAAACTAAAAAAGCTATATAGTGCCTGTTTGGATCTGCGTTTCCCGTCGCCAAACGCACGTTTTGATATTCAAACACGATTTCCTTTTTTTTTGGGTGTTTGGAAAACTGCAAAAGTGATTCAACTGAACGTGGAAATAGATCCAAACTCACGTTTCAACAAAGCTACAATTTGGAGCTTCTGCGTCAACTAAAAGCGAGTTGGGATTTGGGGGTTTCTGTGACAGATGTATTTTCCATAATTACCCATGGCTAGTTTTCCATTTACCTTCAAAGTTACAAACCAATTTCCTCTTTTTTTGACATTGCCGCAGTGTGAATTTTTCTGTTCCTAATGTTGTGTTTGTCGACCATATTTGTTTCTACAGAGCTGTAAAATTATCAAATGTTTCTTCCCTTCAAGTGTTGCAAAGCCATGGTTGTTGTTTGTCTTGTGTGTGGCGGCTACCTTTTCATTAGGGTGAAGAAGATGATATTGATGGGCTCTTAAGTATTGCAGCTCTTGGCCCATTTACAATCTTTTCTAATTACACAACTCAAAATAAAACAAAAAAAACTTAATAAAAAAACTTATAATTTTACTTAAAAAAAGACAAAATAATTATAATTTATAATTAACCAAACAATTTAGTTAAGTAACGCAAAAAAAATTACTAGTTTTTGTTTAAACCAAAAATTATTAATTTTTTTATTATAATAAATAGGCCCACTTTTATTAAATTTAAATAATTATCTATAATCTAAATAAAATATATAGTTTTAAATACAATTAAAACCCATTTTGGTAATTGTACATCCAAAAGCAATTTTGATTGAAATTATCCAAACAATATAAATTGATGAGAATCACTTTTACATTAATGTATCCAAAAACATAAATCAATTTAACTCAACTCACTTTTAATCAAAATCAATTCTGTCAAACTCAATTCTACCAAAATCAATTTTGATCACCGCCAAACCAAACACACTCATACTCATGAAAAGAAATTGTTACCAATTAGGACCCGTTTGAATTTATCTTTTTTTTTTATAGTGAATTCATCTTTTTTTTTAAGTTTATATTTATTATTTTAATTCATAAGTTTTCACTAACAAAAATTATATTTTTATAATTATTATTACTCTTTTTATAAACTTCCTAACTTATAATAGTAATTAATACATAACAACTTATTTATTTGCATAAATAATTTTACATAAACTCAAAAATAAACCAATAAATGAGACCTAAATATATTATGCTCATAAATTTATATGTTACAATAAATTAAAAATTGGATCGTCAGACATAATTTAATATTATTTAGGTGAGATAAACACGATTCCTTTAAAAAATAGACTTGTTTATCCAACAATATTAATTGACTTAATGTTTATTTTAGCTCTTAATTTGATCCCTTATGTTTTAAAAGGTTCACGCTAGTCCCTTATGTTTTGAACGTTACCATTAATTGGTCCCTTCTGTCAATTTTTTTTTTTAACGCCGTTATTTTTTGACATGTGACTAATGGAAACGCCACGTGGACAGACACATGGAAATTTTAACACATAATTCATAATTTGGTCCCTTATATTTATTTTATCTATCAATTTGATCTCTTATGTTTTAAAAGGTTCACGCTAGTCCTTATGTTTTGAACGTTATTATTAATTATTTTAGCCTATTTAATAAGAACAAACTTGTACCAAAAAAAAAAAAAGGAACAAACTATATAAATAAATTTGTTTGTGGTGCCCATAAATTAATTTTTTTTTATAATGAAATTAAGGATCCAATTCAAGACCCTTACAATCCTTTTTCTTTTATAGAAAAAGAAGGTTAATGTCCAAGACCCTTATAATACTATTTAAATTCTTCACCACTAAATCTTACTTTAAATGCAAATTATAACTTGTTTTGATTATTGTTTGTTAGGTAAAATCCAATTATTCAAAAAGTAATATTTATTTTAGGATAAATCCCGAGATTCGTTGTGTGGTGGAGGGAGTATATATTATTTTATTACATGTGATAATTAACTTTTGTTTTATATGATAATTTTGGACAGATAAAATAAAACATATGATAACTGTTAAAAGAAACTTATACGAATGACACGTGATAATTGAGTTATAATAATATAATATTGTAAAAAAATAATAATAATATAATAATACTAGTACAAGATAAGGGACATATAATAACATATTCACATGGTCCAATTCCTTAGATTTTTTTTTATTTGTGGACATGATAAACTTCAACTTTACATATCATTTTCAATCACTTCAGATATGTCATATCAACACTTATTAAAAATATTGTTCGAAAAAACACTTATTAGAAATATTTACTTTAGGACAAATTCCTGCAGGTATATAATTGTTGAGTAGTGTTATTTCAACAACCAAAACTAGTTCATTTACACAAGCTAATTTACGTAGTAAAACTAGTTCACATACTCCTACGGGAACTCAAATTTATTCACACAGATTAAAAGCATTGTGCGTGAACTTTGGTGCAAATACGTGATATGCACTTGAATTGCAACTATTTGAAAATACTTTATTTCAATTTGAATTCATGTACACTATAAATGCAAGAATAATACCAGATCATTCTTAAAAAAGCTTCCCATTAATTGCAAAAAATAATACTATAGGTAAAGAAAATGGTTGAATTCTAAAATGAGAGGGAGAGAGACAAAGGAAGAAAAAATGAAGGGGAGAAGAAGTGGTTGAAAATTTAAAATGAAATTAGGGGTATTTTCTTCAATTAATCTTAGGACTTGGAGTAACTAAAAAAAGAAATCTAATTGTATACGAATGAGTCATGGTGATTTTTTTTTTCTAATTGTCACTGTTAGTCATATAAAAACAAATTTGTTTTTTGTATTGAAAAATGTGGGTGGGACCGTGGGTCACAAACATTCACATCGTTGCCATGTTAGTGTTGTTGATAGATTCCGAGTGGGTTGGATCCAATCAGTTTTCTGGCCAAAATCTATTGATTTGGTTCGGTCAAATCAATAGGTGAAAATCTATTCATGTCAAAATCCTCTATCAAACACAAGAATTAGGTGGCATTTAGTATGGAACTATGAAGCACGGACATTTCTCGGATTAGGCGTGTCCGTGTCCGACACGTGTCCGTGTCAGTGTCCGACACCGACACGACACTTATGATTACACTGAATTATGTCATTTTTCCAAATTATTATTAGTGTCGCAGTGTCAGTGTCCGTGTCGTGTCCGGTGTCCGTGTCGGTGTCTGTGCTTTATAGGTATGGAACAATAAAGTAATTTCCCACCATGGGAAAGTTAGTTTTGTACCCTTAGATCTAATAAGGAACACAACTTTATGTCAGACTCTCAACACTAGATTTTTCCTCCACCATTCATTCTCTTTCTCTCTCCTCTTTGTCTCCCATCCCTCCCAACATTGCCACCAACATCCAGTACCACAACATTCCATATTCTCTAACCTCCTTCCCTCTTTTTAATCTTCCATAATAATACAAACAATTAAACATTAACATGGGAGATAATAGAGAACAAGAATCATAGATCGATTATCATGTTGTTCTAGATTTTCATTCTTCACTACAACTAATGACAATGAAGAAACAACAACAACAACAGCAAGACTTATCATAACAACAACAAAACAACATTTTTTCCTCATTCTAGAATACGAAACGAAATGAAGCATCACTGTCTAATATTTAAAAACTAAACCACCATATAAAAATATACACTTTTTTATTTGTTATTTGATTTTATTCACAAATCAAAACAGTAAACTATAAAATTTATAAATTAAGAGATTAAACCAATTGAGAAACATGTTGACATTTTACTAGATTGTGCTCATGCTGAAATTTTTTATTGGTTTCTTTCTTGTATTTTGCTTCTCTTAGATTTAAAAGTTTGAGTTTGATGATGATTTATTTGTGTTTAGATTTTTTCTGGATTGTGCTCGTGTTTAGATTTAAAGTTTGGCTTATATCTCTGCGTAGAGCGGTGATAGAGGAGGGTGGTGGTTATCCGTCGGAGCTATTGATAGGGATGGAGAGGGAAGATCCGATGAGGAGGCAGTGGGTGGGGGATTGGGGGAAGATGGGAGTGGGTTGTAGAGAGTACTGGTTAGATCTACTGTTGATGGACTATAATAAAGATGTGTTCTCTATTTGATCAAACAGTCAAAAATCAACTTGGTCATGGGAAAATACTTCATTGTCCCATACTAAATGCCACCCAAGAATTATGGATTCAGGCATTCAGCTATTTCTTTTTACCAAAAATGGTATACAAAGTGCAAACTACTCAAAAGAATTATCAAACAGGTATGGTTTTTAACAATTGGATTTTTTAGAGTTTAAAAATGATAGACATTTTTTTACTCAAACACTTACAGTAAATTTAATTGAAAAAACAATAAAGTCTTTAAGCATATTAAAAAAAAAAGCAATTTTTAAAAAGACTATTTTTGATTAATGGAAAATGGAGACAACAAAAACAAACTAACGAGAGTGTTGTTTTAAGACACTCATTGCATCCGCAAGCAGCACATGCGCTATTTACGGAGGGGGAGAAGTCCACATCTTAAGATTAACATTTGATTGAACACCATATTTAGTCAAACAATCAACACATTCATTTTCTTATTTAAGAGTATGAGAAAACTCGCTAAAGACCAATTTCCCATTAAAAGAAAAACTACCTTGTGCTTGGAAACTACAGGTCTGATTGGTAAAATTAAGCTATATGCTAGCTTATAGCTGATAAGCTAGCTGATAACTGAAAAGTTAGTTTATAGTTGATAGCTGAAAAATTAGCAGATTGAAATTAAAGTGTTTGGAAAAATTAACTTTTATAGTGGTTAATAAATATAAAATTGCATAAAAGAACATGTAGTGAGTAGTTATTCTCTTTAGTGGATAATTTTTTATTTTATAAAAAATAACAAAATTAAATGTTAAAAATGGAAATAACTATAAAAAGCTATAAGCTATAAGCTCAAACCCTACTTGAAATAGCATCTAAAAAAAAGCTATAAGCTAGTAAAAAAAACTTTTTACCAAACACTTCTATTTTTTTAAAACAATCTTATAAGTTAATCCAATAAGCTATAAACTAGCTTATTTAACTTACCAAACATATCCTACTTCTAGTATGTACAAGATACGGGGCAGTTTATATCATTATCACATAATATTGGTTCATATATAGATTTTTATTTTATTTTTGTGGCCATGACAAATGACAATATATGCTCAATAAAAAAATATTTTAAATTCTTGAAGGGTAGTATATATGCTTCACCTCGCTATATAGTACCAGCTAGGAAGAAAAGTAGACATAATTTCTCTTTCAATTCACGTACACGTGTTCCCATTAAAAGAAAAACATAATATTGGTCCGTAATCGTATATAGATTTTCAATTGAAAACTAGCTACTTCTAGTATGTCAAAATAAGGGGCAGTTTATATCACATAATATTGGTCCATATTTCAATTTTTATTTATTTTTGTGGCCATGACAAACTTTCTGTTACATATACACTTATACGTATCATTTTCAAACACACTATTTATAACTAGCCGGTGTCCGTTTGTTTGATCGATATTCTTTTTTCTTTTATTTGCTGTGATCGAAATTCTATATTGTGCAAATATAAATAACTACTTAATCTCCTTTTTAATTGGACTTAATTAATTGATAACTACTTAACATCCTTCTTTGTTGTGGCTTATTAAGAAGAAAAATATATATTTTTTTATTATAAAAAACTGAAAATCTATTTTTATGTGGAAGTTATTTTCCAACATATACAAATATTTAGTTTTTTTTTTCTTGGTAGTTATTTTTAAGGATAAAATAGGTATAATGAAAAAGCAATCCCAAAAATTTGTATTCTCTTTATATATACTAGCCGCCAAACGGGCACGTTCCGTGCCTGTTTGTGTGATCGATATTCTTTTTTTTTGTGATCGATACTCTCTACTGTGCAAATATAAATAACTATTTAATCTTCTTTTTTATTGGACTTAATTGATAACTATGTAACCTCTTTTTTTTTTGTTAGTTATTGAGAAGAAAAAATTATATTTTTGTTACTATAAAAAAACTGAAAATCTATTTTTATGTGGAAGTTGTGCTTAGTTGTTAAGAAAAAAAATATATTATTTACTAAAAAAAACTGAAAATCTATTTTTATGTGGAAGTTATTTTTTAAGGGTAAAATAGGAATTACAAAAAAGCCATCCAAAAAATTGTATCCCCTTTATATATTAGTATAGATATACGCAAATTCAATATAAATATAACTCACACAAACAAAAATCATCACACTTATCAACTCTTCTTTTCCTCCTTGGGATATCACATTATGACTTCATCACCATTACTGTTCACAGTGCGGAGGCGGCCACCAGTGTTGGTGCCACCGGCTGCTTCCACTCCTTCTGAAGTTAAACTACTATCCGATATAGATGATCAACAAGGCCTACGTTTCAATATTCCTTTCATATTTATCTATCGTAACGAACCATCAATGACGGGGAAAGATCCTGTTAAAGTTCTTAAAGATGCACTCTCACAAACACTTGTTTATTACTATCCATTTGCAGGAAGGATTAGAGAGGGTGTTGGGCGCAAGTTGATGGTTGATTGTACCGGCGAAGGTGTCATGTTTGTTGAAGCTGAAGCTGATGTAACACTTGATCAATTTGGTGACTCTCTCCAACCACCATTCCCTTGCTTCCAAGAACTTCTACATGATGTTGAAGACTCCGAATTAATTATTGACCGTCCCATTCGACTCATACAGGTCTAATTACATTAAAACAAAAAAAAAAAATATACCGATTAGCTAACCTACACTTTCCCTCTCTTCAACTTTCTCTCTGACCTCTCTCTACACAGTAAATCGAAACCCTCTCCCTACCAATCCAAACCCTAACTTCTCGATGTAGATCAGCAAGATGGTGCTGCGACGAGTGGCAGTGCCCTCCGCACCACCATAGTTCTGTCCGACGCCGGTGTTGTTCTGGTGGTCTGTGGTTCTGTTTACGGCGATATCCATAGGTTCGTTTTTTGCTCTGTTTCCGTTTGTGACGGTTGAAGTTGGTGTTCAGTTCTCCGGCGACATAGCCACCTTAGGGTGGTGTTTTTGTTTTCGGATCTGGATCAGATCGGGTGTTGGCACTTCGTCGGAGTTTTGGAGAAGCACCTCGTCAGACACTGTTCATCAGTCGAAGTGGTGTTCTTCTCCTCCATTTCTGATGTGGTTCAAGGATGGGTTTTACTGTTGGCGTGGAGTTTAGATGGGGGTGCGACAGATCTAAGGTGGTGATGCACGGCAGTGGGGTGGTGTTGTTTTTTCCCTACTGTTGGCGTGTTAGTATTTAGTTTTTCTGTTGCTGTTCGTTTTTTTCCGGATGTGGGGTGGTGTTGATTTTGTTTAGGTGTGTTGTGGTTTGGTTGGTGTCCTGGCAGTGGTGATGGTGGAGGTGGTGGACTGTTTTTCTTGGTCTGGAGTTTTGTCCTGGCACGCTCGAAAGGGTGGAGTATGTAGACACTCCGTGTTGACGGAGTTTGTCGTTTTATCGTACTTCCGGGACGTATTGGCGATGGAGAGGTGGTAGATGGCTAATGCTGCGTGTATGTGTGGATTCTCCTGATACAAGAGTCTCTGACCATTTATCAAATCTGTTGAGATTTGCAGGACTCTTCGAGTCGCTGAGGGGTGTTCAAGTCTGCTGAGACTTGCAGGTCTCTGGTATCGGGTCGAACTCGACTGCATTAGGCGTTGACTGTCGATCCTCTGACTACCGGAGTTCCTCATCTTTTGACTTTCGGGGATATCTTATGGGTCTGATGGGCCGAGTAATTTTAATTCGAGTTCGGAAGTTAGTACCTAGTGGTGTCTCCTAGGGTCGGGTTGGGGTTTCTCTGGTGGGTTTAGCGGATCATTATTGGTGTATGGGAGGATCGGGGTATTGATTAGGTGTCGGTAATTGTGTTATATCACGTTACCTTTTATTGTACTTTTTTCCACGACTACTCCTTTCACTTCTTGTGGAGGAGTAGTATTTTAATAAAATTTTGCCGTTCAAAAAAAAAGGTCTAATTACATTAATCTCATCCCATGAAATTTTATAGACCTCACTTTTACAACTTAAATAATCACTATTCTATTTATGAAGAAACAATTTGCTAGGAGTGTTTACGGTTCGGTTTGGATCGGTTTTGAAACAAAAGGTCATTCGATCCAAAGTTAAAATTACAAGCGGTTCGGTTCAGTTTTGGATGGTTACTTAAAAAAATCAAATTCAATTTTGTGCGGTTTAATTTGAATCAGTTTGGTTATCCGAATTACACATTTTTTTTATTAAATATTAACATTATAAAAACACAGTAAAATAATATGTAAAATATAACATATAATATATAAATTAATATTTTGGGACGACAATTATCAATTATATTTGCAACATATGAAATAGTAAAAAAAAAAAGGATTAAATTGAAATAATAAGTAGTATTAAAAAAATTAAACACCAACAAGATAATAGGTGAATGCAATATAAACCAATCGTTAGTTGGTTTAGTGGTGATTGACGCTGAACTTGGTAGGGAGGACCACAGTTCGATTACAATATACCTAAATACTTGATATCATGTTTACAATATGACAGGTCACACGTCTCAAGTGCGGTGGCTTCATTCTAGTTTTGTATTTGAACCATATAATGAGCGATGGAGCTGGTACAAAACAATTCATGAATGCCTGGACAGAAATGGCTCTAGGAGCACATCAACCTTCCATTCAACCTGTGTGGCATAGGGAGATTTTAATGGCAAGAGATCCACCACATATTACATGCAACCATCGTGAATACGAACAAACACTTTGGCCAAATACCATCAAGGAAGAAAATACTATCAACATAGTCCATCAATCTTTCTTCTTTAGATCTTCTGATATAGCTGCACTTCGTCGCTTGGTTCCACATCAATGTACTACGTTTGATGTTATCACTGCATGTTTTTGGTGTTGTCGCACAAAAGCATTGCAGTTACAACCAGATGAAGAGGTGCGAATGATGTGCATCGTCAATGCACGCCCGAGGTTTAGTGATAAACATTCACTTGTCGGGTATTATGGTAATTGTTTTGCTTATCCGGCGACCATCACCACTGCAGGGAAGCTTTGTGAAAACGGACTTGGTTATGCAGTGGAATTGATACGAAAAGCAAAAATAGAAGTTACGGAGGAATACATGCATTCTGTGGCAGATCTTATGGTTATTACGGAACGATGTTTATTTACAACTAAAGGGACTTGTATTATTTCTGATCTCACTCGTGCTAAGTTTAGAGAAGTGAATTTTGGATGGGGTGAAGCGGTGTATGGTGGAGTTGCAAAAGGTGGAGCTGGACCTTTTCCTGGTGTAACCTATATTGTCCCACATAAGAATGCAAAAGGAGAAGAAGGTTTGATATTACCAATTTCTTTGTCCTCTCAAGATATGAAGAGGTTTGCTAAAGAGTTAGATAAAATGCTTGATAGATGAGAGGCCTGGTATTGTACAAAATAAATGAAAAGGTCAACATTCATATTGTTACATATTTGTTATTTGTCATCGCTTTCTATATAAAAAAAGTTAAATATTAACATGTATTCTAAAAGAACATGTTAAATAATTAAATGTAAAAATATCGGTCTTAAAGACCGCATATTTAACTTTTAAAAGTTGAAATTTTAATTTTTTTATTATGAAATTTCTACTTCTAATTTTCTCAAATTGTGCTCTTAAGAGACAAATCAAGATAAAAAAAAAATCACTTTGCTTACTTTATGACTTCTATATGAACATGTGAAGCTCTTGTGTCAGTTTTCTTTAAAAACTTCACGACACTGAATTTAGTTAAGGTAGCCCCAGCTAGGTGTGTGTGGTCATAGTTTGTGTTATACGCATGACAACGACGGGGCGGACCGGGGAACGGTTTCTGCCTTTCAACTTCAGGAATATGACGGAGTTTGGATATTCTCGTATCCGTTCCGATTTTCATCAACAAGGTTAAAAAAAAACTCCAATTTTATACCGAATTGAAAAAGTTAAAAGGCCAACTACATTATATTGCTTCAACAGTTTTAATTTTTTAAACAAAAAATAGAAAGATGGGACTGTAATTTAAAGATTAGTTTAAAGGGTCCGGAATGGCTGAAAAGTTGTCATATTCATATACTACGTATGTGTTTGGTTCGGCGGCGAAAAGAATTGATTTTAGCAGAATTAAGTTTGACAGAATTGATTTTGGTTAAAAGTGAGTTGGGTATAATTGATTTATGTTTGGATACATTAACATTAAAGTGATTCTTACCAATTTATGTTGTTTGGATAATTTGGATCGAAATTGATTTTGGATATATATTTACCAAAATGGGTTTTAGTATATGTGTGTCAAAGAATATTTCTTTTCATTTTAGATGATTATTTAAATTTTTATTAAATTAATAAATATAAAATAATTGTTTAATATTTAAATTATAATTTATTTATAAAAAAACGCTATAGTTTTTTTAAAATAATATTTTTCATTCTAATTTGTTTTCAAAAAGTTACATAATATTTTTACTAAATAAATAGAACATGTAAAACTACAAAAACATAAAGTTCATTAAAAAAACAAATAATAAAAATGTTAATTTATATTAAAATATCGAATAAAATGCATAATTTCCATTGATAAGATTGAAAATAAATATATGTACAAGGATATACGATTATTTTAGGAACAACCGAATAGAGTGTTAAAAATATAAGTGTAAATAATGCCACAATTTTTTCCAGTAAAAAGTAGGTATGACATTTTTGTAAATTGTATTTAAATAAAGACTTAATTAGTCTGTATGTCCATTAAAGACTTTTTTGATTTTACTTTGGTCCCTTAAAGAAAATAAGTTCCACTTTGGTCCTTATTGATATTTCCATCAATCAATATGGTTCTTTCCGTCCATTTTTTTAAAAAACCATTAACTTCCGTATATACGCTACGTAACAACCTATTTTGCCATATGTACAGAAGTACAATTTCTGAGAAAAAAATAGACGAAAAGGACCATATTGACTGCCGGAGATATCAATAAGGGATCAAAGTAGAACTTATTTTCTTTAAGGGACCAAAATGAAACCAAAAAAATCTTTAAGGGACCTATGAACTAATTAAGCCTTAAATAAATGATGAAAAAGGTTTTAACCATATGGAATGGATTCTAGTTGACGCAGAAGCTACACAAAGCTGCTTCAACTCAAACGTGAGTTTGGAGTCAAAAGCACGTCAAAAAACAAATACCCAAACATCTGTCACATTTTATAAAAGCTATTTTGATTAAATGATACTATTCAGTTATCTTATTTTGACCATACTTTTTTAATAATATATAAATATAAATATAAGCATATAAGATTTCACACATTCACTACAAGAATTTGTGTCCTTTGCGGCGGTCAAAAGCGGCCAGAAATGTCAAAACTACGGTCAAAAAGGAGAATTTGTGGCGGTTTTTTAGCCGCCGGATAATCAATTTGTTGCAATCTGTTGCGGCAGTTTTTTGTGTCACAAAGCTGCCAGAAATTTGCGGCGGTTTATTTCCGCCGGATAATCTCAAATTTTGGTTGTTGCAATTTTAACCCAAAAAATAATTATTTTTGAGCCGTGATTTTTTTGTCCTTATTTCAATCATATGTCAATTACATAGATTAAAAATCCGAATTTTGAAATTTGGGAGGAGTAAATACATTTCATGTAAAATAAGAAAATACAAAGTTTATATATGTCAATAAATTAGTCCAAAATGCAAGGTTAAAAAAAAAAAGCCCACATAAAGTAGTACTTACCACCTACAAATTTATTTACAATTCCACATTACCTAGTCTTTCCTGAAAATATGGAAATCAAGATCTTCCCCCATATCTGTAGGAATCACACTTCTTGGCCTTTAACTGCATTCCTTCACTATAGCCCCTTTAGCTGCCGAATTCATCACTCCTCTCAAAGACACTTTCCATCAAAATTATTTTCTTCATCTAATTCCAAATTCATCACAAAATACATCATATCATATATTAATCTCATTTTACATATAGATTCCATTAATTTCCTAATCCTATAGCTATATCACTCATCTAACCTAAATCCCACCAACACTTTACTTGTAAAATATTAACTCAACTACTAGCTACTCAATTCTTCCAACACCTCTCTACCTCTTTCATACCCACCCACAATGAACTCTATCACATTAATCCTAATTTTCTTCATACTATCATCATTAATCTCATCTTTTCACATTCCATTTGCATCATCATTATTATCACCATCATTACCTTTTAGTACTCAAGGTGAATGGCTTCTATTACAACCAAGCATTGGTATTTCAGCTATGCACATGCAACTTACACACAATGATAAAATCATAATTTTTGACAGAACTGATTTTGGCCCTTCAAATCTTCCTCTTAAAAATGGCAATTGTCGTATCGACCCATACGACACTGCCCTTCAAATTGATTGCACTGCTCATTCTCTTATATATGACATTTTCACAAACACCTTTCGATCGTTAACTATACAGACAGACACTTGGTGTTCCTCTGGCGCCGTTCTCCCAAACGGTACATTAGTCCAAACCGGTGGTTTCAACGATGGTGAGCGTCGAATTCGCATGTTTACACCGTGCTACGACGATACTTGTGACTGGATTGAATTCCCTAGTTACTTATCCGAACGAAGATGGTATGCAACAAATCAAATACTACCCGATAAACGCATTATCATAATCGGAGGTAGAAGACAATTCAATTACGAATTCTTTCCTAAAGAAATATCCTCGTCTTCTTCGATTAATCTACATTTTCTTCAAGAAACTAACGATCGAAGTGAAAACAATTTATATCCTTTCGTTCATCTTTTACCAGATGGAAACCTATTCATTTTCGCAAACACGCGATCTGTTTTATTCGATTATAAACAAAACATGATCATTAAAGAGTTTCCTGAGATTCCTGGTGGTGATCCTCATAACTATCCAAGTTCAGGTTCATCTGTTCTTCTTCCATTAGACGAAAACCAAGCCTCCATTGAAGCTACAGTCATGATCTGTGGAGGAGCACCTCG
This sequence comes from Trifolium repens, assembly GCA_030408175.1. Lineage (NCBI taxonomy): Eukaryota > Viridiplantae > Streptophyta > Magnoliopsida > Fabales > Fabaceae > Trifolium > Trifolium repens. The sequence continues at coordinate 56,643,102 of CP125849.1, read as the reverse complement.
TGGATCATTCGAAGCAGCTTCGAAGCAAAATAGCTTCATGCAAGCACTTGCAACATGTGGATTTCTCAAAGTAACAGATTCAAATCCTAATTGGATTATAGAGAATATGCCAATGGCAAGAGTAATGGGAGACATGTTAATTTTACCTAACGGCAATATTATTATTATTAATGGCGCTGAATTAGGTACTGCCGGTTGGGAAAATGGTCGTCAACCGGTTTTAACACCGGTAATATTCCGTTTATCCGAAACGGACTTATCAAAACGGTTTAGTGTGATGTCACCAGCTTCTAGACCGAGACTTTACCATTCCTCTGCAGTGGTGTTAAAAGATGGAAGAGTTTTAGTTGGTGGTAGTAATCCACATATAAATTACAATTTCAGCGCTGAATTCCCAACTGATTTAAGCTTAGAAGCTTTCTATCCGCCATATTTGTCGCCCGAGTTTGGACCGGTACGGCCAACGATTAGATATGTCACCAATACTATTTTAGGATATAGGGTGTTTTATTATGTGACATTTACAGTAGGTAATTTTGCTACAGCGAGTGAGGTTTCGGTTAGGTTATTGGCGCCATCGTTTACTACACATTCTTATGCAATGAATCAGAGGATGGTGGTATTGAAGTTGATTGGGGTAACAATGGTGAATTTGAATACTTATTATGCTACTGTGGTAGGACCATCTACTCAAGAGATTGCACCACCAGGTTATTACATTTTGTTTTTGGTGCATGCAGGTGTGCCTAGTTTGGGTGTGTGGGTGCAACTCATGTAGTGTAGTTTAAATTGGTTAGTTAGTTAGTTAGAATATATAGATGTTGTTTGTTTGTTAGGTATTAGGAGGAATTTATTAGATTAGATTAGATTAGATAACATATGGTTGCAAATTAATTTTCATTGTGTTTATTTGTTGGGCAGGTCATAGTTGGTAATTTGATAATATTAATAAACTTAATATTCATTTTGCCTATGATTTTTAGTGTTAGATCATCTCTGACTCTTTCTCTTATGTTGTTCATTCTGCATTAATTTTAACCTTTTATTCATCTTTTTCACTCGTCTGATCCGTTCTTTTTTACCTCGTGGGTCAATCAATCATTTAAAAGAAAGAGATAGGTTTGGACAAAAAAAGCACGAAGAATTTTACGTACATTTCTATATCTAACAATCTCGGCGGCCATAAGATAAAGAAATTGCAGAGAATTCAATTTGACATTTCACACAACACAAAAAAATGAGTTTGCAATATTGTACTATTATGGAGAAGGATTGATAAAATAAATCTGAGTATATTGTATTTAATTTTTTCATTAACCTAATGGTTCTACTTGTTCATATTGTATTATGAATTGTATTGCTATAATATTATTTTTGTGCTTGATATATATATATAAAAATGTATGTTAATTTGGTCGAATTAAAATTCTATTATTGTTTCTTCTGTTGTTTGCCTTCACAATTTGCTGTTTCTGGACTTGTTACTTATAAGATATGATGGAAATTGAAGATATGAAATAGAGTAATTTTCTTACCATAAACGAACTTTTCACATCCGTTAGACTGACTCAGTTGCAAGAAGTACACATTTCACATCGGTTACACATATCGGCAGATTTAAAAAGGTTAACAAAACAGTATCCTTTAAGACGTTTAACATCAAACTCAGTATAAAACCGATGCAAAAAGATTTTTTCACATTTGTCATTACCAGATCTAAAACGTTTCCACATAATACATCTACTACATCGCCAACAGAACCGGTGTAAAATGTCATTTTTGACCAATGTCTATTTATGAATTGAATTTTTTGGTTAACACATGTGAATTAAATTAGTAGAGTGTATGTAAATTTAATTTGGAGTGGTTTGAATACTCTACAATCATTATTATACGGTGGATCATTCAAATTAGTTTGCAAGTATGCAAGGCTTGGAGGTTTTATTTCTAATTTAACTAAGTTGATGTGTAGACAAGTAACAGAGGAGCTGAGTTCAATTGATTTGAATTTTGGGAGTATGGAGCATAGACCATCTAATTAACATGTCGCATAAGACTCGATACAAGGTTTAATCTCTAAATGATGCGTATGAAAAATTGTTGGAAGATGTCAATCCCTTAAATAAAGCTCAACTATTTCGAAGGATTAGTTTCTGCAATTAAATGTAGAGGGTACTTTAGTTTCAAAATAGAAGAGCATAGACCCTCTAAACTTTGATCACGAAATTTTTGGACTATAAGGTTTACTTAAAATTTAACAATATATGATCTACTAAATTAATACATCTAAATATTTGGTTTTCTACCAAACACTTTAGTAAACTTCCCTATTTATTTCAAACCTCTGTTCTTAATGTTAAGGGACGACACAATTGGAATTATATTCTTGGGGGCAGAAAGCTGATATAATTATATCACAATTATTTGTGAGCAAGACTTGCATATATGCTATGAAGCACGGACACAGATACGGACACCGGAGATACCAATAATAATTTGAGAAAATTACATAATTCAATATAATCATAAGTGTCGGTATCGGTATTCGACACGGACACGCCTAATCCGAGGAGTGTCCGTGCTTCATAGCATATATGTGCAAGGTACACCACTTCATCCATGCTTTCTATTTAAATTTAAAGAATGACAATATCTTGTCTTGATTTCTTTCATTTGGAACTCGTGACTTTTTTCTATTGGAGCCTATTTTTTATGTTCTATCTGGTTGTTGCAATTTTGCCTAATCAATTATTTGATTCAATATGTGTGCCTTGTCTTGTTTTCCAACTCTTATTGGCTACGTATTGTTAAAAGTTTCAAATTATCACAATAATAGTTAGATATCTTTTCTTTTCCAAAAATAAAATAAAATTAGATAGATAGATAATATATCTTTCATTTCTATTATATTGCACATTATAGGACAACAATTTTATTTAACTTGAATCACATAGTATATTTAACTTGCTATATTTAACTTGCACATAGTATATTTCACAACTCACAAGTACTATAAAGCAGACATCACCAAACTAGGACCAAAGGTTGTAGGTTTATTTTGGTTACCCAACATCTTATCTAACTCTTCAGCAAACCTTTTCATATCTTCATAGGGCAAGCAAGTTAATAATATTAAACCTTCTTCTTTTGCATTCTTATGTGGAATTATATACGATGCTCCAGGTAACGGTCCAAACCCGCCTTTTACCACTCCGCCATACACAGCCTCACCCCATCCGAAATTCACATTTTTGAACTTAGCACGGGTCATGTCTGATACAATACAAGACCTTACGGTTGTATATAAACATCTTTCTTTAATAACGGTAAGATCCGCCAAAGAATGCATGTATTCTTCGGTAACACGGGCTTTTGCTTTTTTTATCAATTCCACTGCATAACCTAATGGGTTTCCACAAATTAGCTTTCCAGCAGTAGTATAACAGCTGCTGGGAAAGCAAAACAGTTACCATAATATCCAACAAGTGACAGATGGTTGGCAGTAAACCTAGAACGTGCATTTACGATGCACATCATTCGTACTTCTTCCTCTGGCTCTAACTGCAATGCTTTTGTGTGACAACACCAAAAGCATGCAGTGATAAGATCGAATGCGGTGCATTGATGAAGATGGAGTGGAACTAAGCAACGAATTGCAGCTACGTGAGCAGGTGTAAAGAAGAAAGATTGATGGACTGTGGTAGTAGCATTTTCTTCCTTGATGGTATTTGGAGGAAGTATAATTTGTTCGAATTCATGATGGTTGCATGTAACACGTGGTGGGTTTCTTGCCATTAGGAGCTCTCTTCGCCAAATAGGTTGAATGGAAGGTTGATGTGCTCCTCGAGCCATTTCTGCCCAAGCATTCATGAATTGTTTCAAACCAGTTGCATCTAAAATTGCATGGTTACAATTTAAGGACAATATGAAACCACCGCACTTGAGTTGAGTCACCTGTCATTTTAATTCTCATGTGAAATAAAGATAAATATTTATCGTAATCAACTCAATTTGTCATATGTAATATATTGTATTAACTTGTAGAAAGTATGTGGTTGTTTAGGCTCTGTTTATTAAAACATTTTCTATTTTTATTTATTAAAATTTGTATTAATTTTACTTGTTTAAGAATGAAAACTCTTGTGCATTTTAGAGTCTTGATAATTCATTTCAAGAGTTTTACATTTTATTTGAAGGTTAAAATTTACAAATATGTTATTAGCGTGATTTTAGCTCAGTTGATAGACATTGTATTATAGATGCATAAGTCAAGACATTCCATTTATTCACCTTGATGAAATTTTAGTCATTAGGCTACTAGAAAAGGTAATCAAAATCTTAATTATAATTATCAATTAATTATGCTTTCTTCAATGAAAACGTGAAGAAGATAAAAGGCTAGTAGTATACTCCCTCCGTCCCGAAATGTAAGCAAAAAAAATAAAATCACGCTTATTAAGAAACTCTAAATTTTACCAAAAGAAACAATTGAGTTTCCTAAACTACTCTTAGTCACATTAAAAATAAGATAAAAGTGGAGCTCTTGGAAACTAAAAAGTTTGCTTTTGCAAAAAAGACAAATTAGTAATGACTAGAAGGAAGGGTATTTTAGGAACAACAGAAATAAAAAGGAATATTTTGCTTACATTTTGGGACAAAAAAAAGAGAGGTTTTTTGCTTAGATTAAGGGACGGAGGGAGTATTGTTTAGGTGACATTAGCATTTCATGTCTCTCTTGGGACCAAGTTTTCTAGTATATATATATATATATATATATATATATACTCCATATAATAATTAAAATCATAGATTTATTTGATATGGAATTCTCAAAAACCCTTATTATTTTTTTGTAGAAAAAATAAATCCAAGTTTGACAGGCCTTGCTAATCAAAATGAATTTTTGGTGTCAAAATAAGAGGGAGTAAATCTAGTTGTGATACCTTTTTCCTTTTTTTTTTTTGTTATTAATCCTCTGGTTTCTAGGAAAAGCGGATTTCGGTAATCCAGAGTTTAGCCGCAAGGTAAGTAAAGTCTATAATATTTTAAGATAAGAGAATTAACTAAGTTAAGAGCGTGGCGTGGTAAAAATTGTGTAAAATCTAAAAACATCAGCATATGCTTCAAGAAAAGCCTTCTGCTATCTTGATCCAGAGATCTAGGAGTTAGTCGAACCAATCTTTGTCCTTCGACCTCTCGTTCCTCCACCTCTTGGCGATAGTCAGAAGGGACTATCAATCCCAATTCAGTTTCAAATGTGGCGTTTAACCACAGTTGTAGAAGCCACATGGGCCCAGCAACAGAAAACTTCGACCCATCCTTTGAAGCTTTGATTGCATCACTCGCTGTGCCCATCGCTTCATACAAAGTTGCTAACAGTAGACGCCCTAAGCTGAAAATCCTGCCTTCATGTATTTGCTGGGCCATGGGGATAAACATCCTCGCTACTTGCAACGACTTCGAACAGAAAACGAAGTGAGATAGCCACAAAGTCAAGAAGGCCACATGCTCCTCATGTGATACTTCCTCGCCATCTTCGAGCACCAGCAAATCTTTCCATTTTCCAGCAGTGGGAATTTCAAAATCCTGATTCGAAGCCATTTGATGAACAACGTTTGAAGGTTCAAGAAAAGAAAGGGTTTTTTTGCTGAAATCTGTGAAAAAATGGTTTGTTTCAGGCTGAATCAGTGACGAATCAACGCGGAATTCAATGGAGATTTTGTTTGAACGGTTTGGAATCACAAAGAAATGGAGATTTAGAGTTTGATTTCTGTAGAAAATTAAAGATGAACAGTAGTTTCTTCAAGAAAGCTCTGAAATGGAAGTTGTTAAAAAGTGCTTCTTTGTTTCTTTGTTACTATTTATAGAGGAACGTGTTTGGATTAATTAAATAAAAAAGAAATTCAACACATTTTCCTTTCAACTTCTCCACTACGCCACGTCATCCACTATGCCTAAAATCTAGGAGCAATGATGGATTGTGGGGATCAAGGTGACAGTTACTTCTGAACGTGACATAAGCGCCGTCATTGGTAACAGTGTCAAACACGTGGGTTCAAAATGCCTATTCCTTTCTCGTTCGACCAACTCGATCGAAACAGGCATTTGGGGGCAATTTGTTAGCCCATATCTTTAACTAAGTTAAAATATGTTCTAAATGCATGAACAAAAATAATAAAAAATGATTTCATTTAATTATATGATTATTTTAATAGTCATTAAATGTATTTGGTTTTCAGAGCCAATGAATTAAATGATCAATCATGCATGAACGTATAATAAATGTTCTAGTTAGAGCATCATTTCTCAACTTTATGATTCTTCAGGTTTCCTTTCGATTTGGTCGAAGCGTCAGTAGGGTCAAAGCATCCCTTGTGCAGAAGAAAAGCGTGGACTTAGCAAATTATTCAAGGAAAGCACTGCTAGTTCGACTTCGATGGATACAATGGCTAAATCAGAGGATAAGAAGGAGTTTAAATTCAAAATACGTGTCAAAGACACGCGTCCTCTCTGTGATTATTTAGGCGTTATTAGCAGTTAGAAATTAGTGTCTATAAATAGTTTAGTTATGTGATCGAGAAAAGGGTCACAATCATTTATACAAAATCCTTACAAAACTCAAAGTACCCATGCTAACGAGAGAAACGAGTTCGAAAAGGAAAATGTATGTTATGTGCACCATTACTTTTTCTGTAATCATTTACATTTGAATGCAAATTTACAGTCTTTTCCTTTCTATCCAAGTCAATCTTTATTTCGACTCTTTCTTCCATTCTGTTTGTTCATTAGAATAAACATTCTTTCTTGCATTTCAAGTAACATAAAAAACATAAAAACAACATTAAATACATAAGAACGATAATGAATACTAATTACTTTGAAAATATGAACAAAAGCACTATGTCCCGAGATTTACTAGTTGATCTCTCTTGTAATAATCAAACTAGCGTTGTTTACTAAATTTCACAGTAAACAGACAGGCCTTGCTAATCAAAATGAATTTTTGGTGTCAAAATAAGAGGGAGTAAATCTAGTTGTGATACCTTTTTCCTTTTTTTTTTTTTTGTTATTAATCCTCTGGTTTCTAGGAAAAGCGGATTTCGGTAATCCAGAGTTTAGCCGCAAGGTAAGTAAAGTCTATAATATTTTAAGATAAGAGAATTAACATAATTAGACCTGTATGAGTAAAATGTGATGATCAATAATTTGTTGGGTTCCATGAACATCATCTAAGAGTTGTTGGAACCAAGGGAATGGAGGATGCAAAGAGTCACCAAATTGATCAAGTGTTACATCAGCTTCAACTTCAATGAACATGACACCTTCACCAGTACAATCCACCATCAACTTGCCCCTAGCTCCCTCCCTTAATATTCTTCCTGCAAATGGATAGTAATAAACAAGTGTTTGAGAGAGTGCATGTCTAAGAACTTTAATAGGGTCTTTCTCTTTCATTGATGGTTGATGATGATAGATAAATATCATAGGAAAATTAAAACGCAAACATTCTTGATTATCTATGTCAGATAGTAGTTTTATTTCATGAGGAGTGGGTGCAGCTGGTGGCACCAATTCTGATTGGCACCTTTGCACTCTGAATTTTAACATTGATGATGAAGTCATTAGTGTTTTCTTTAGTTTGAGTGAGTTGCACATTGATCGTCTTATAAAGAAGTTTTTGAAAATGACATCTACATTGATAAAAGTATACGTCTCTTTAAGCAGATGGTTAGATGTTCAATTTTTAATATATAAATAATTCGGTTGCGTCAAAAAAATATATAAATAATTCGGTTGAAAAGAAATAATTCATTTTTTATATTTTACAGAGATTGTTAATAAAAAAAGTAACTAAAATACAATCCAAATTCACGTGAGAAAGAGGTATAAATGCGATACCCAAACTCCGTCGGGATACTCGATCACTGTTGGGTATGAATTTGAGGTTATTCTTTTTATCCCCGCTTGAAATTGGAATAAATTTGGGAAGGGAAATACTCATTTTTGCAAATAAGGGAATAAAGAAATGCAAGAATAAATCACATCCATTGATCTTAACACTTGACCCACCCATGATTTCTCTAAAAAATGGTTTTAATAATAATTTTACATTTTTTAAAGTGTAACACTATGCGTATTCTTGCGTTTCATTTGACAACTGTTTCATAACATTTAGCAGTCCATCATTTGGGAATACCCAAACTTTATAAGTTTTGGTTTGAGTTTAGGGAGGGCAAAATCCGTCCCCGCCCCATTGTCAAACCTAGTAACACACATGTTAATTATTTTTTTATGAACGGTACTCAACTCAAATTAGACCTAAGGAATACACGTTTTTTTGGGAATATCTTTACTAACAAGTTAAGTTCTCATAAGTTCATAACCACAATAGAAAAGTTTTTGTTTCAAAAAAAAATCAAAATATATTGAATGCTAAACATACAATGTCAAATATGTATACCGCCCCTTACAAATTTAAACAAAACAAGTGGTCTTATTATGGTACAGAATGGACCAGTAAAAGAAAAATTGGTTTATCGTACACCACGTTTTTTTACAAATTCACACCACCACCACCACTTTAAAGAGAAAAAAAAAAATGCACCGATAGTGTAAAATAAATTTACACTGTCAACAAATCATAATCATATTTTCTGCAACATCATGATTTAATCCTCGTTTGTTTATATTGATTTCTTTCGCATTTACGAATCAATCGGACCCAATTGACAGGCTGCACATATATGGACCAAGCAATTTTAATCCTCGTACAGTTTGCGCATATATGGACCATGTTCATTCCTTGTATCTTGAATTGCGCAAAATTGATTTTTACTCAAATTATCGATTAGTTTTTTCCTAAAATTTCAAGTAATATAATCTCATGTAGAGAAAGAACAAAATGAAGTTAGAAAATTAGGGACAGAAAACGTTGGCATGCAAGAATAAGAACTAGAGAGATGTGCCCTTCGAAGTGGTTGAGCTAGCGAGGAAAACGGTGACAAAATACTCTCCATCAAAATGATGTACGACGGTGGAATAGTGATACAGTGGCGGCACGTTGGTCGTTGACGGTGTGTCACAATCACATGCCTGTAGTGGACGGTGCAGCCCTCTCTACCACCCGCGTTTAGGCTTTGTTTCGATTGATGGAACAAAATGGAATGGAGCGGAATTGAACAAATATTTTATTCTATTGTCAGGGTGTTTTTTATTCCATTGCATATACTCCAAATTGGGAAGAATATATGGGAAAAAAAATGAGAAGATTGAATAGTATAAAATGGAATGAGTTCCATCATATTCCACTTCACTCCATTAAAATATAATTTTTTTTAATAAAAATAAAATAGAATAAAAAAGTTATAATTTATTCCATTTTATTCACTTTCTAAACAATGGAAATGAAAACATTATTCCGCTCGTCATAAAATATTCAAATAATGGTATAAAAATTACATTCTATTTCACTCCATTCTATTTCATTTAACTCCATTCCATTTCTTACCGGTACAAAATAAATTTTATAACTATAAAAAAAATAGATAGAACTCTGGCCATATCCAATTTTATAATCTTACATTTTTGACCATATCCAATTTCGACACCCCAAATGTTTTAAATTATCACATTAATAGATATAACTTCTTTATTATTGCACACAAACAAAACTTTATTTAACTTTGATGCATACTAATATTAGACTTCAATTTCAAATATAAGTAAAAATTAGCAAAAATATATAATTGATGATTTGATTCAAATTTTTTTGAATCAAAATACATCAAAAAAATTACCAACATTTACTTATATTTAAAATTGGAGAGGAAACACTTATTTGTTGGAGTATCACAAAAGTTGCAAACTATATAGCAGACGTGACAAAACTAGACCCACTTATAGTATGATTTTGGCTACCAAGCATTTCATCTAACTCTTTGGCAAACCTCTTCATATCTTCAGATGGCAAGCATATTGGTAATATTAGACCTTCTTCTCCTTTTGCATTCTTATGTGGGACAATAAATGTTCCTCCAGAAAAATATCCAAGTCCACCCTTTGCCGCTCCACTATACACCGGTCCACCCCATCCAAAATCAACTTCTGCAAACTTAGCACGAGTCCAATCTGACACAATACAAGACCTTAAGTCTGTAAATGAACATCGTTCCTTAATGACCATAAGATCAGCCACAGAATGCATGTATTCCTTTGTAACTTGAGCTTTTGCTTTTCTTATCAACTCTACTGCATAACCTAGTGGGTTTCCACAAAGCTTCCCTGCGGTGGTGACAGCCGCAGGGAAAGCAATACAATTACCATAATATCCAAGAAGTGATGAGTCGTTAGCAGCAAACCTCGAGCGTGCATTAACGACGCACATCATTCGAGCCTCTTCCTCTGGCTTTAACTGCAATGCTTTTGTGCGGCAACACCAATAGCATGCAGCGATAAGATCGAATGCAGTGCATTGACGAAGATGAATTGGAACCAAGCAACGAATTGCAGCTATGTGAGCAGGTGTAAAGAAGAATGATTGATGGATTGTGGTAGTAGTATCTTCTTCCTTGATGGTATTTGGAGGAAGTATAATTTGTTCATATTCACGATGGTTGCATGTAATGTGTGGTGGATCTCTTGCCATTAGGATCTCTCTACGCCACACAGGTAGAATAGAAGGTTGATTTACTCCTCGAGCCATTTCTGCCCACGCATTTATGAATAGTCTTAAACCAACTGCATCGCCCAAAGTATGGTTTAAACTCAAGGCCAATATAAAACCCCCACATTTGAGACGTGTGACCTGCCATTTTAATTCCATATCATTTAAAAGTATGTGGAAAAAAAGGTAAGAATTGTTTAGTTTAAGATTCATATTTTTTATTTGAATTAATATATGGTTAAAAATGTTTTTTTTTCCTACAAAATTTTCATGCACCTGTTTTAGTCTTTGCAGTAAATTCAACATGCATTTTTTTTTGCAGATATATTGTAAAATTATAAGGGTAAATAGGTCTTTATCCCCCTGCAAAGTAGGCGAGTTTTGCTTTACCCCTGCGAAAAATTCCTTTAAGATTCCCCTTGCAAAGTAAGTTTTTTTGTCCTCCCATTGGATTCGATTTTTAAATCGGTTATTTTGTTTAACCGATTTAAAAAGTGTTGTTTTTTAAATTGATTATTATGTTCAACCGATTTAAAAAGTGCAAATTCCTTGCACCCAAGGGGGACCCAAAAAAATTTACTTTGCAAGGGGGAATCTTAAATGAATTTTTAGCAGAGGATAAAGCAAAACTCGCTTACTTTGCGGGGGTAGTGACCTATTTTTCTTGCTACGATATAGTGCTACTTTGTTTTTCAGTATAAACTAGCTCATAAGCTCAGAGCCGGTCCCAACTATATATTTATAGACCCGGTTTTGAATGTTAAATATATGAACACTTTAATAAAAAAAATTAAAAAGATTAATCCTTATTTAAATTGTAGATAATTAATCACATAAAAAATAATATATAAAATATTTATATTCTAATCAATAACAACAAAATAAATTTAAGCTACTTAAAAATGAAACCTCATTTCTAGCAGCTTTTGAAGTAAACTCATAAACAAATCTTCATATTATATTTTTATTTTATTTTTGTTCATTTTATGTTTTTTTTCCTCTGAAGTCTAGCCACTTTGATTTGACTTTTCAAATTATATTTTAACAAAAAGAGATTAAAAAATATTGAACATTTTAATTTTAAGTTTGTTAATCAATTTGTGCATATATTTTTAGAGATCAACTACTATATAATTTTTTTTCTGAAAAATAAAGGCCCATCAATATAGCGCACTTTGCGCATGCTTATAACTAGCCTTGCAAAAGCTATATTCATTATAATTTAGTTTATGGGCTATCTGCTATTTTTTGCCAAACAAAATCGTATTCATGGATGCGAGAATTATTATAAACTAGACCTGTATAAGTCGAATGGGACGATCAATAATATATTCTGAGCCAGGAACATCATGTAGAATTTCTTGGAAACAAGGGAATGGAGGTTGCAGAGCATCACCAAATTGATCGAGTGTTACATCAGCTTCAGCTTCAACGAACATGACACCTTCACCGGTACAATCCACCATCAACTTGCGCCCAACACCCTCCCTAATCCTTCCTGCACCTGGATAGAAATAAACAAGTGTTTTTGAGAGTGCATGTTTAAGAACTTTAATAGGATCTTTCTGTGACATTAATGGTTCATGACGAAAGACAAATATGAAAGGAAGATTGAAACGGAGGCCTTGTTGATCATCTATATCGGATAGTAATTTAATTTCACGAGGAGTCGGTGCAGCTGGACGCACCAACTCTGGTTGGGACCTCCGAACTGTAAACATCAATGGAGATGAAGCCATGCTATCAATGGAGTTAAGAAGTGTTGTGTATTGTTTGAATGAGATATATATTTGTTGATTTTGTGCTTATTTATAGATGGGGTGATTGATACAAACTAGATGCGATGCATATGAATTATGTCAAGTCATGAAGCAAATATCATACACTATAATTTCATGTATAGAGCTAAGAAGTGGTCCACTCGAATAGTTTAGATTTAAGTTCACTATTTTAAATTGAAACGTAAATTTTCTTTTTCTTAAAACTGTTGGATCGAAAATAAAACATTCATCTATGCCCTGTGTAAGTGAATGTGTACTCGCATAACATTGGCATTATCTTCATGTAGTGAGTGAAAAACTTATCCAAAATGAGAGTGATAATTGTACGGCCACAACTACAAATTTAAAGGCTTAGTCACACACACTTGGAGAAAAGTAGAATGAGAAGAAAAATCAATTTATTATTATTATTATTATTATTATTATTATTATTATTATTATTATTATTGTTGTTGTTGTTTAAAATATTGATAAATGTGGATTTTTGTATGCATGTTTAAATGAGTTTTTTTTCTTGCTACACATGTTTAAATGAGTTTGATTTGTATTTATGATACTCAATAATATAAAAATTATCACTAAAATGAACGATTTCTATGCAATAATAATTTATTTTCAATTGTGCTATATAATATTATTAATTATTTGTACAACTCTCAATTTAATATATTTATTTATATCTTACGTAGATTTTTTGTCATTTTATGCTATTAAATTGAATATTATAATATTTTTTTATAAATTTTTCTTTTTCAATTTTAGTGAAATTGAATTTGTGCAAATTTTTATGTACTCTAAAATTTAATGAATTAACTTTTTTTTTTTCATAAAAAAAAAAAAAACAATTATCACATGTAAGTGATGTAACAATGTTTATATTGATTTCCTTCACATTTAAGAGTCAGTCGGACCCAATGGATAGGCTGCGCATATATGGACCAAGCAATTTTTGGTTAGCCCAATTTGACAAGACCTTTTTCTTGTGGAATTTGTTTTTTAAACAATATAAGACCTAGTTCAATTTCATGGAAAAGGCACTGCTCCATTTTTGTTATTATTATTATTTTGACATAAATTATTATTTTTATTAGTGTTACATTAATTTATAAAAAAAAGTTGTTTCTAATTAATTTGTTTGCAACTTATCAAAATATTTTTTTAATCAAAAACAAAAACTTTTTTTTTAGCATCTTGAAATGTTGCCATATTGATTAATGGTCTTGTCAATGAATTTTGGGCCTTAGGCAACATTTTAAAACGTCTCATCTTATAATGACAATTGTATTTGTGGGTTATTTGTTTGCAACTTGTCAAAAACAAAAACATAGCATCTTGAAATTAATTTTCAATATTGTTTAAGAGAATTTCTTTTGTCAGCGTATTTATTTTCTCACGCGCCCTACGAATTTATCAAATATCCTTGTCCAATATTTAGGTAGCGGATATACCAAAAGACATCATACCAAAAAAAAAATTATAACGTCTGCTACTTCAGTAGCAAATGACATTTACAAAATTTCTCATTTTTATAACATCCGCTACTTAAATATCGAAAGAGTAAAAATGAATTTTGGGCCTCACGCAACATTTTAAAATGTCTCGTCTTCTAATTTTGTTAAGTTGTAAAACTATTTACCAAAATGTTATGATTAAACAATTCTAATATTCCACTCTTATTATTTACTTTTCACACACTTTTAGGGCCTATTTGGATTGATTTATTTTTAAGCTTATACGAAACAACTTATGTAAATAAATAGACTTTTATTGTGTAATCTTTTGATGTCTTTTCAGCACGCCTTGTGCTGAGGAGATTATTTGATTATAATATATATTTCATTTTTGCCTCTTACAAAAAAGACTTTTATGTATTATTATTATTATTATAATAATAAGTTTTTCGAGTTAGTTTATGAGAAAATGACTTAATTCAATACTAGTTTTTACTTTTTAAGAGAAGTGAGGAATCTGAATTTCAAATTTCAATTTCTCTAATAATATTTCTCGTAACTACCAATTAGTTGACCTATATTTACGGAACTTTTGATCTTTGTTTTTTTTGTAGATAGACGAAATGACAAGAAAATGGAAACTCATACATATAAAATTGAGGGACCGAAGTTCGAATCCCGATCATGACGTCCAACACAAGCAATTTTGACATTTCTGTCAATTGAGCTAGGTTTTATGGATGTAACTTTTTATCTATTAATTCTACCCATTTGAATGAATATAACATGTCTTATTAAAAAAAAGCAATTATCACGTGTTACAATGTTTTTTTTTTTTGGGATTACGTGTTACAATGTTATAGTGTGCCAAAAAAAATGTGTATTTTTATTTCCTTCACATTTATGAGCCGATGTGTAATGGATTGATTGTCCATATATGGACCATACAATTTAATCCCCTTACGGTCTTCTCTATGAATTTTGGTAGCCTGTCACCTTCTAATTTTATTTAAGTTGTAAAATCATTCATTTGTTGTTCCTTATCTTTCTCCTACGTCTATTTTGCTATCTTTTGGGTTTATATTATTTACAGTATTATTGGAGACTTTTTTTTTTTTTTTTTCTTGATTGACAATTTGCAGATTTTGAGGAGGAAAATGGAAATGTTAGATAATAGGTTATATTTGACATTGAGATCTATCAAGCGTGAGTTAATTTTCACATTAGTTAAAAGAGTTAATGTTGAACAATATATAAGTGAGATAATCTATTTAATGCTTTTTTTTGGTGCAGATCTATCTAATGATTTAAATTCCTCCCGATATTTTATTTTTTTTTTCGTTTTTTTTTTACATGTCAAATAAAAAAGATAAAAGTCATCTATTGAGACTTTAGTCTCATTTGTTGTTTCCCTTTCTCCTTCCCCTGTTTCGTTTTTAATTTTGTTTTCTTTTTTTTTTTTAGTTTTTTTTACAAAGGATTTATTTTGTTTTCTTTATTGTTTACAAAGATGACTAATTTATTTGATCTAGTTTACAATTACAACATGTTGATTTTAAATAAGATCTAAATAGTTTTAATTTTGAACATATAGAATGGGATTAGTTTATAGGAAGATAGATGAACTTACAGTTTGGGACTAGACTTATATTTCCAAACTTATATGTATTTTAGTTATTGAGATGGTGTTGAATAAGCTTTTTAAATATGGAAAATGGCAATTTAATCAGTTCTATTTTTTTTGTCAGACAATCTAATTGTAACAATTTCACTACTTGAAGTAAATAAAGGAAAAATTCCATATTCAAATCTCAGCTTATGTATATTGCAATATCTCTACCATCTAAATTATGTTCATGAGAACATAGTTTAATTAGTCTTTTAATTTAAAAAATATTGAATAACTTAATTATTTTTTCCATATTTTAGACCACAATTTTAAATGCTTTGTAATTTTTATAATTTAACAAAAGTCTGTATAAGTTAATAATGTTTTTTTTTAGCAATTAAGTTAATAATGTTATTCATTGGTTTAAATATATGTTTATTAAAAACCCTCCAAAATTCAACTCGCAAACACACCTTAAAAATATGCATCTAAATTTTTTCATTATTACAAATCATATTCATTTGTATTATATTCCATAACAAAAATTTATGAAAGAGAAGCATACGGTTATGGTGAATCATGACTTTATTTTGAACTAAATTACAATACACTGAATGAGAATACATTCACTGTTTCACACATTTAGAGAATTTGTGACCGTTTGATTAGACATTTCAAAAGATAAGCATATTTTGTTTTCTTTTTAAAGTTAAAATTACTGAGTTTTTCACTAAGGTGTGTGCGTGGAGTTAATGACGGCTGAGAATTTAAGCTCCGAGACCATTTACTATTGGCTAAGTTTATATACACATGCACACAAACTTAGCCATTCAAAGTTCTCTAAAATCTCCAAAATTTCATTTGCAAACATGCCTTAAAGAAATGCATCTAAATTTTGTATTTATTATAAACCGGAAGAAAATAAATTTACCAATTAACTAGAAGCAACCAAATCAAGTCTATTTGTATCATATTCCATAACAAAATATATGAACAAAGAGCTTAATGGTAAATGATAACATTATTTTAAACTAAATTACAACACACGAAATGAGAACTATAAATTCCCTTCAGTCACGCAATTATAGAATTTGTGACCGTGGATCGAACATTCCAAACAATAAACATTTTTTTAAATTAAGATTACCGAGTTTTAACTAAGGTGTATGCATGGAGTCAAGAACGGCTGAGAATTTGGGTTCCCTGCTAAGATTTACCAAGGGCTAAATAGTAACCTGAGGCCAACTAGTCAATCAGATGAATTAATTTCATCTGTTGACAAAAAACTAAACACAACCAAATCCTTAACAGTACCTTTGACAAAAGTATACTTTCTAAGAACACCCTCTCTAAGGAACCCAACCTTTTCCAAAACTCTCTGAGAAGCCTTGTTCAAACGTAAACCTCTAAAAAATTGTTCAAATGTAGACCTTACCATTTTTAATACAAAATAAATATTATAACAATAAAAAAAAATTATATACTCCCTTCGTTTCAAAATATAAGTTGTTTTAATCATATTAAACAAATTAAGAAATGTAGTTAATGTTGTATGGAAAAGAGAAATTATGAGTTGATTTACAAAATTGTCCTTCATTAATGATATGAAAAAGATAAATTGAAGGAAAATGTTAAATAGTGCCCCCGGACACTAGTTAAGAGGCTAAGAATAGTAAAAATGTCTTGGAATTTGTCTAGTCAACTTATTAAAAGAGTAAAATGCGATGTTTTCAATACAAAAATTTCTTTTTTTGGTTTCTTAACTAGTGCCCCGGGTGTACTAGTTAACATACCATAAATTAAAAAATTGAAAGAAGATAGAGTAATAAATAGTTAAAAGTATAATAGGAAAAATAACATTAAATGCTTAATTGATATTGTAAAGGACTTATAATTTGAAACAATTTTTTTTTCAAAACGATTTATATTTTTTTTTTTTGGTAAGTAAACGATTTATATTTTGAAACAAAGGGAGTAAATTATAAAAAAAAAAAAAACAAAAGCATTCATTTAATTTTACTAATGTACAATAATATACTTGGACCATGTCCAAATTCTAAACCCCAAATGTTTTAAATTATCACAATAACAAATAGACCTTCTTATTCTTGCACACAAAGACAACCTTATTTAATTCATACTACTCATCTAGTACTTCAATCTCTAATATAAATAAAAATTAATTAAATAAAATGATTTGACATAAATTTTAAATCATATACATAACAAAAAAAATTGACCACAATTTACTTATATTTAAAATCAGAGGGGATACTTATCGATTGGAACATAACAAACTACAAAGTAGACATGACAAAACAAGATCCACTCATTGTAGGATGATTTTGGGTACCAAACATCTCATCTAACTCTTTAGCAAATCTCTTCATGATATTTGGAGGAAGTATAATTTGTTCGTATTCACGATGGGTGCATGTAATGTGTGGTGGATTTCTAGCCATTAGAAGCTCTCTACGCCAAATAGGTTGAATGGAAGGTTGATATGCTCCTCGAGCCATTTCTGCCCAAGCATCCATGAATTGTTTCAAACCAGATGCATCACCAATTGTATGGTTCCAACTTATGGATAACATGAAACCACCACACTTGAAACGTGTCACCTGTCATTTTAATTCTAATGTGAAATAAAGATAATTATTTCTCGTAATAAACTCAATTTGGCATATGTAATATACTCTTTGTTAAAATATTTTCTATTTTTATATTTTAAAATTTGTATTAATTTTACTTGCTAACAATGAATACTTTCTGGTGCATTTTTTGGAATCTCGATAGTTGTACATCTTATTTGCACGTTAAAATGTACACATCTTAAAAAATAAATCATAAAATATTTGACAAATTAAGTAACCAAAATCTCAATTATAATTATCAATTACGGAGTAATATGTTTTCTTCAATGAAAACGTGAAGAAACTATAACATGAGTGACTTGTCATTTTAATTTATTTTTTTTATCGTATGCTTAAGAGGATCAAAATTTTTACCACTTAAACCAATTCAATATTGTTGTAATCAACTCAAGGCATATGACATTAACATGTAGAAAGTTCAAATGATTTTGTAACTCAATTAATTTGGTCCAATACTTTTTAATGAAAACGTGGAAAAAATATAAGTACGCGCGGTTTAGTGAAGTATATCAAGGGGCCCAAGCATAAGGCAGCCCAAGCTCTAGCTTTATGCCTCTCAAAAAAACAAATTTTTTTACTGCCCGTTAGGCCTCAAAATAATATCGAGTATAAAATATATAGGCCTCACGTCGAAATTTAATACGAATATTGCGTAGCTCAATTGGCGTCTAATATGGTAAAGTAAGGCAATGTCGGTGAAGACTAGGGTGAGGAAGCTTACATGTCCCTCACCGGTGAGGGACTTCAAAAAACTATTTTCAACCATTGAGATTAAATTAACGGTTCAGATTAAAATGAGAACATGTACACTTGTCAACATATGATCCTATAATATCTCCTTTTTTATACATCTCCATTCCACCAACACAGTCCCGGCGACCACCACCAATGGTGAATCTTACTTTTTCTTGCTCAAACAGTATCAGTTTATCCGATTCGATCTTGCAATTTGTATAGTGAAACACACGGATTCTACATGAACTTTAATCTCTATACCAAATATTTCTAGGATCATCAAGTGAGTAGATAGAAATTGTGTGCCAAAAAAATTGGGTTTTCATAGCAAAAGTGTGATTCATCAAAATAAGATTAGAAAACAACATATCAACGCCGGATTTTAATCTGCAATTTCTCAATTTCTCATCTTGCAAAATTTGTTTTCTTTTTCTAGGTGCAACTATGGCTTCTACAACTCAAACACAGGATCAAGTATCTTTGAAACTTCGAAAGAACAAAGCAACCAACAACGTCTTGTTTACAAAAATCTGGAAAAATATTCAATCCAACTTTAACAAAAACAATATCAAGAAACAACAAAAATAAAACTTGCAGGGATAATTCCAGATCTGCACAAATAAGATGCAGTTTTTTTAAGAAGGGAATATGAAAAACAATGGAAAAAAAAAAGAAAGGGAAAATGAACAAGAAATTTCGGTGAATATTTTTTTGACAAAAAAAAACCACCGGTGGTGGTGGCCGGCGGCGGTAGGGGTAGCCTCCGCCGGTGAGGTTTGCCGACGACGGTGGTGTGGGTGTTCGCCGGAGTTGTTTATGTCAAATATAAGAGTTGAAATAAGGTTGATGAAGATGATATGTGATTGGATTGTATGTGAAGAAATGCATAATCTTTTTTTAAGCAACCACTCATCTTAGCCATTCATCTAATCTATTGGTTCACATTCAAGTCCCTCACCGGTGAGGGACCTAACTACATCCCTCACCTTAGACGCTGCCGGCAATGTCTCAGGATCGAGACATGCTATGTATTTGTTTTACATTTTTATCCTATTTATATGCCAATATCTTCTTTTACGCTGAAATAGTTTTTAATCACAAACCAATAGTGCTCCACTTATTTTTCTTTAGTAGTATCTAGTCCCTATTATTAGTTTGCTTCTTTTTTTTTCTTACAAAAGGCTGTATTAGTTTTTTTTTCCCACTAAAAAGGCTCCATTAGTTGTTAGATAGTGTTGTTTATTTTAATAAATAAATAAATAAAATCTATACTATAATATTAAAATAACTCCTTTTTTAATAATTTCCATAAAAACAACTTCTTTTTTAATAATAAAGATAACCTTTTTTTTTTACTATAATATAAAGATTACTAAAAAATGTTATTAGCAATTTTGGTTTAGCGTTCTTTTTGATAAATTCTTCCTTAGTAATAAAGTTGTTTTCCATTTCAATTTTAAAATTATATTAAATGAGTATTGAAACTGAAATTTTGTTAGATTTAAAAAAAATACTGATATTATGAAATTGAAATAAACAAATTTTAAACTTATACTGTAAAACATATATAAATTTGTGTCTATGGTAAAAAAAAATTTGTCTCTCTTTTTGTTAGTTCGTATATAACTTTAATTTAAAAAATTTCTTACCCGAGAAAAATTTATAAAATATTTTCTTTTAATAAAATAAAAGGCCTCAATTTTAATGTTCGTAATATACGTTGGGCCGGCACTGAGTATATCGTTAAACATTATTTTGTCTCTTACAATTTACAATTTTTTCATTCACGTTGTTTTAGCCTAGTTAAGCCAACATGTATTCTTTAATGATTTTTTTTTTGCAAACATATTTAAAATTATAAAAGAAAAAAAAAATTCTACAAAAATTGGACTCAAAGATTTAATTTCTAGGTCTAGATATTCATTGTTGTTGGGCAGTTCGGGAAATTTGGAAAAAATAACATGTCAATGCTTCTGGACCATAAAAGAGAGAGAGATATAACTCTCATAATACTTCCTCCATCCCAAAATTTAAGAAAAAAAAAATTCACACTTATTAAGAAAAGTTAAATGCGATAATTTGAAGTATGAATTTTTGTATTTTTCTTGAAATAAGTTTCATGGGAAGATGTAAAAAAAAAAATTGTTGGTTATTGATCATGGGGAAAAGAAGAGGAAGAGTAAATTAAATGCAATTTATATTTAATTTTATGAGAATAAGTAAAAGTAAACTTTGAAAATAATTAAAGTTGATTTTTTTTGCTTATAATTTGGAATAAAAAAAAATGATTTTTTTTTCTTACATTTTGTGACGGAGGGAATATATCCGTAAGACTTTGAAAATTTTAAGAATGCGAGAATTATTATAACTAGACCTGTATGAGTCGAATGGGACGGTCAATAATTAATTCGGAGTCTTCAACATCATGTAGAAGTTCTTGGAAGCAAGGGAATGGTGGTTGGAGAGAGTCACCAAATTGATCAAGTGTTACATCAGCTTCAGCTTCAACAAACATGACACCTTCGCCGGTACAATCAACCATCAACTTGCGCCCAACACCCTCTCTAATCCTTCCTGCAAATGGATAGTAATAAACAAGTGTTTGTGAGAGTGCATGTTTAAGAACTTTAACAGGATCTTTCCCCGTCATTGATGGTTCGTTACGATAGATAAATATGAAAGGAATATTGAAACGTAGGCCTTGTTGATCATCTATATCGGATAGTAGTTTAACTTCGAAAGGAGTGGCACTACTAGAAAATAGACTTTTGGTTTAGACTTTTTACATCAGGTAATTATATACCATATGTTAAAAGGGACACGGTGGCAATCTGGTAATTAAGAGAAAAATATGTTATAAGGATTTCACATACGGTCACGTGTTCACCGATGTGAAATCCTCTTCAATTAGAAATCCTTCTTTCCCCTTAACTTAAAACACGCGTGCGAAGAACATAATACCCTCTCACTCTTTCTCTGTCACGAAGGAAACCCTAAACCGAACCTCATCGATCTCAAAAAAAACAACTCTCTTTCACTCTTTACTTTCTCGTTCTCGCACCAGCAGAGAAAACAAAATCCCTAGATCCAAATCTTATTCACCGCCTAAACTGGGTTCTGTTCTGATCTAAACCCTAACTCACTGATTCCGCCCATTTTCGTTCTTCATTCTTGCTTTCACGATTGAATGATGACTGCGTTTGTGTTCTGCTTTTGCGACTGATCGAAAACGCAGATCCTTGAACAAAGTCACCCGACTTCACCGAGAGTGAAATCTCACACGCGGTTTCTAGCCCAACAGAACCCTGTCAATTTCCCTCTCCTTAGATCTCTCTTTCTCTTCTTCTAGGGTTTCAAAGTTGAACCGCGCGTTTTTTTTTTCTGTTGCAGATGAGCTGAAGAAGCAGATAGTTATGTAGCTTTCAAGGTAACACCAATTTTCAGTTTCTGTTTCAATTGTTCTACTCTATGTTCTTCTCTCTTTATTGAAGCTTTTTCCTTTGCAATTGATTTTTCCTTCAAATTTTGTGTTGTTCTCTTTTTAGTTTGTTGATACTTTGATTATGATGATTTAGGGTTTTGAGTTTTTGTGTTCTTCTCCATTTTCTGTTTCTCTTTCTATCAGATTTAGGGTTTTGATTCTTATTTTTCCATGTTTTTCTCTTTTTTGTTTCTATCAAATTTAGAGTTTTTGTTCCCTTTTATGTCTTTGATTATGATGATTTAGGATTTTTGTTTCTATCAATTTTCAGTCCATTTATGAGTGAGTTTCTATCATTTGTTGAATGATAATTGTATTTATATTAGAACCTTTAACTTGATTTTCATTGGGATGGATAATCATGTGAAAACTTGGGCTTAAATTTCTATTTATGCATTTGGTTCCATATGTTTGTGTTTGAATTGTGAATGATAAAGAATCTTATCTAGTGAATTTCTTGAAGATAAACAGAGTAGTGATATTGTAGTGTCCTAGGATTTATCCCTCTTTATGCATTTTCAATTCATTACTCAATCTATCAGTGGCTTTTGTTTGAATAATATCAGGTGAGGTTTTGGTGATTACTATGGTTTGGTGTTGTTCAAGTGTATTGTCTTTAAATTAGGTGCAGATTACTGTCAGCTTGCAGCTGGGTGGTGGTATCACAATCGAGTGTGGACAGTCCTTCGGCTTCTCAGTCGTATCTCAAACTCTGCCCATTTTGGATTCGGTGTGAAGGGTGTGTTATTTACTCTTCATCTCTTCATAACAAGCATTGCTAGAAGTCTAATTCATAGCACTAACTTTGGAGTCTGCTTGCTGTTTGTTTTTGGCAGTTTGTATTGGCATGTTTATTGGTTAGTTATGGTGTAACATTAGGTGGGAAATACTAGTAACACTACAAGAAATATTGTTTTTGGCAGCGACAATTGTCGCTGAAAAAAACGCAAAGTTGCTGCAAAAAGTGTTTTTCGCAGCGAAAAAATTGTTGCTGCATGTCGCTGGCATAAGTGTTGTTGCGAAAAGTTTTGCAAGGAAAATTAATGTCGCTGCCATAACTAGTGTTTTGCAGCAACAATTAATGTCGCTGACATAACTAATGTTTTTAGCAACAATTAATGTCGCTGACATAATTAGTGTTATTTGGCAACAACAATTATTGCCCCTGACACAATTAGTGTTTTTTTGCAACAAAAATTATTGTCGCTGACATAACTGGTGTTTTTTGCAACAACAATTATTGTCGCTGGCAAAAAATATATTTTTCGCAGCGAAAAAGTTATTTTTGTGAACGATATAAATTATTATTATATCTCAACAACAAAATTGTTGTAATAAATTAGACTTTCCAACTATAAATGTAATAATATATTTTTGTTATTTTTTATAAAAAATTAGTATCAATCACTTAATTTAAATTCTTTAACTAAGTTTTGTTTCTTCTTATCTTATTCTTTCTATTTTGCATATATCATTTTCAACAAACTATAAATAATTCAATTAAAGTATCTACAAACAATATAATTAAAGGATAAAACTTATATATATTACCCTAAATACAATTGTCTTGTTCTCCTGTAAAAAAGTGATACGTGCTATTTATTCAACTTAAGTTTTAATAATCGCTTGTAACTCCGTTAAGCCATCCATTCAGTGAACAATAAAAATATTTTTCCTTCCTCTTGTGATGCATTGTATAATACTACAACCCTTGAACAGTTGGAATATCTCTCACTTGTTTAGTGAATCAAATGGATTCTTTTAGATTTGTTTTCCTTCTACAATTTTACTTCATTCTCTCACTGTGCTGCACAACAAGAATTGTGATGTAATTAAAACTTTGACTATTAGACATTAAAGAAAGAAAAATAATAATAAATTGACTATATAAAAAATTGAGAATTGAGAGATAACAAGTGGAAGAGATAAGGGATAAAGTTTGTGAACATCTCCAACAAGATTAAACCTACAAAAAAACATTGATCTAAGAGGAAACATGACGATCTTGAATCAATCCTCTATCTATTGAACTTGAAACAAAAGGGATTAGAAAAATATTAAAAAATTTAAATTTACTTATTTTTGTTTGAATCAATATAACTTTTATTAAAAAGCAACATAGTACAGCAAGCACAAGAAGTGCTAGAAAAATTACAAGTTGCAGGAAAGAAAAAACCAAAACACCACAGCAGAGGCAAAAACACGCCACTGTTTTAGCAAGAAAGAAAAAACAACCATCATCATAATATAGCATACAAATACAAATCGATGGTTAAGCCCTCCATTCATAAAAGAGGCAGCACCCCTTCTTTTAAATTTAAATTTACTTATGCAATGAAAGTATACGATGAAGCTATCAAACCTGATAGTAGTTTGTCAATATATTGGTTTGGCTCACAATGTCTCTTTAACTAAGTAATTGTGTGTGGTTACTATGAATGTTAATTTGACTTAAATATCTTTAACTAAGTTTTGTTTTTTCTTATCTTTTTATTTTTATTTTGTATATATCTCTCAACAAACTATAAATAATTAAATTAAAGTATATCTACTAACAATTTATTAAAACGGAACTACCGTAAAAAAACTTAATTTGTCCTTATCAAGTATAATAATATATGTAAAAATAGAAAAAAAAAATTTAATAATTTTAAGTTAAAAGGAATTTATACATAAAAATAGGAACGGAAACCACGATAAAAGATCAAGGCCGATTTAGGCCTCAGAAAACAAATTTAATTTTTTTAAAACCAAATTATTTTTTGTATGTTTTAAAATTAATTATTTTAAAACCAAATTATTTTTCTTATCATTTTTTGCTTTCTTATTTTATCCATTTATATTTATTGTGGAGAACTATACTTTTATATTGTACTCTATCTTATTTTAAAAAAATATAAATTGTACTATACTTTACCTCAAAAAAAATATTGTACTCTACTTGTTGTAGATTTTACTTTAACTTAAATAAAAAAAGATCATTTACGCTTGTACAAAAAAAAGTCATTTATGCCTGTACCAAAACAAAAAAGAAAAAAAAGATCATCTACACTATTATACAATTTATTTTATATTCCTATTTTTTTTTATCAATTATTTTCTATTATTATGTTTACTTATTTAAAAATAATATAATTTATTTTAATAAATGAAGATGTTCAGTAGCTTTTTACCCAAAAATTATTTTTATTTATTTTTTGTAATATCAATTTATTTATTTATTTTTTTAAAAAAAACTTATTTTAATGTTTGGTTTAGGCCACACATTGTGTTGGGCGGACCCTACAAAAAATACGCATAAAAAATAGTAATTGTGTAGTTTCCCAACGACTTTGCAAGGTTGTTGCAAAATAAACTATACTATTAGCGGCAATAATAATCTACTAAAAATATATAGAAGGAACAATTACTAAAAAATTTAATTTGTCCTCAAAGAGTATGATAATATTGCAAATCTTCTACCCTTAATTGTAATTTTAGCTCTAAAGATAAAAAAAGATACAAAACATAAAAATAGAAAAAGAAATTAAATTAAGAGAAATCTACGCATAAAAATATGAACAAAAATCATGATAAAAGATACGCATAAAAAAAAGTAATTGAGTGATTTCCCAGCGACTTTACAAGGTTGTTGTAAAAACACTAAACTATTAGCAGCAACAATAATTATTGTTGGGATAACTAACTTTTCCCAACGATAACGTAGTTGTTGAGAAAAAACCAACTTATAACAACAACTTAAATAAGTTGTTGCTATATGTATGTTTTTGTCAACAATTTAAATGTCGCTGCGAAAAAGTCGCTGCGAAAAATAATATTTCTTGTAGTGTAATTTGTTGTTCTAGTTGTCTGTGTAGATATAGCAACTGATAAGGTAATTTAAATGACATTTGATGCAATTCTTTATGGTATCCATTATTTGAAAAAGCTTTTTGATATCTAATTTTATTGGGTGAGTTTCCATTTCTTTGATTTTCTATTTGATAAAGTATAGTACTCTGCTTTATAATTTAGATATGATGGTTATTAAGCTTTAGTTCTTGGCTAAGATCATTGTTAGGTCCAAACTACTAAGAATTTTGAATTTGCAGCTTCATTTCTATTCTAGTGAGATTTAAGTTGAATAATCATTTGAATGAATAATATGTTTTTATTGTTCATCTTATAATTAAAGATGTTGGAGTATCTTATTGGTTGATGTGTTCAAATATTAAAGATGTTTTCCTTGTTTTGCCTTTTTATTGATTTTTTTGTTGCATTGTTAATATTGGTGATGTGATGATGTTTGTTGCTGATAGATTTTTGACAGAGGCATATGCTGATGAGGAAGCAGTGGCTATATTATGCAGTGAACATTGTGCTTGTTTAAACTTGCCTTCATCAGATGTACATGTAAGATGCATACTTAACCTCTTTCGATTGATTCTCATTTTTTAATTAGTTAGAGCTGAGGGTGGAGAGTGAAGAAATTTATATTTGGTTTTAAATGGCGTGTTCTTGACTTTGATTATTGCCATAAAATTATATTCCGAGTCTTTAATATAGTAGCTATTTGAACAATTAACAGTGAGATGGTGTATACTAATGTGCAGACACTAAACTATCCCAATTAGCCCTCTTAAAGTTATACTAATGTCGAGCTGGCAGTTATACATATTTGCAACTTCATATCTAATTAGCATAGCTTACATGATAATTAGTGGTATGATAATTAGCATAGCATAATTAACTTCGTATCCCTCTTCAAAAAAAGGCATGAATGCTTAGCCAACTCCTTTAGAAGTTTGATAGCTAGTTATGAATTTTATATAATTAACAGAGTTGCAAACTGATGTATTAACTATCATGTGGCCTCCCAATCATCTCTATTATTGTTATTAGTTTTGAAAAGTATATGTTCTATTTATGTTTGAGTTATATAATTTATCATGAAAAAACATATTGAGATGATTTTTTTTAAAGTAGTCTATCATGTTTGATTATAATTGTAGGTTTGTTGTGTTAATAATTGCTGAACTGAAGTTGGCTGGAGGCATATTACAGTAAACTGGTAAGAACTCGGCTTAACTATGATTATTGTAAAAATCTAATTCTATTGATCCGATTTCACTTCTTCTATTAGGTAAATTGAAATTTGTATGCATGTCTCATGTTTTGGCTTCAATATGCAGTAGTAGTGAGTTTGAAATTTTTAATATGTTATCCAATTATGATTGATAAGAGTTGGATTAACAAGCCAATAAAATCAAAAGATTTCTTGAATGGGGTAGTCCAGATCTTTGCTACTCTTGTATAATATCTCTCATATTGTTTAGATGTTTGGCTAAGTATATCGAGACTGTTTTTTATTGGTTTATTAGAGAGAAATATCAATATACCTTTTGTATTGGCTACTCTTGTATAAAAAATATTCATAAGCTGCTACTAAACTTGTTCTACTTTTTCATTCTCTTTTTCATTTTCCAGGCACTTCTTGAAAACATGAGAGATGCTTGCTGCGTTTGGAAATTGAGACATTTGATAGTAGCAAGCTGCATCTGGAATTTTGCTTTCTCCTCCCCGCTATCACAGTTAGTGTAAAATAGAGAATTAATGTTCTTTTGCCTTTTGTGTTGCATTGGTCTTGTGTTGACCATGTTGTTTGCTTTTTGTATTAGGGAGGACTTAATTTAGCACTGCTTCAGTTGGATTTGATTTTGGTGATTTTGCATTAATTTGTGTTTGTAGAAATGTTATAACCTTTTGCTAGCTATTAATTTGAGTTTTGAACAATTATTATTAGAGCTATATATGTTTGTGGTATGTGTGTGATGATATGGAAAACAATTTAGGTACCAAAATGTGGTCTGTGTGATGTAGGAAAAATTTAGGTACCACAGGTTTGTTTTTGATGCAAGAAAAAATATGATAAATTATGTGCCAAAAATGAAAAAAAAAAAGATATTTCACATCGGTTAGGCTAAAGCACCGAGGTGATATGTTGGCTTTCCACATCGGCTTAACTGAGCACCCGATGTGAAATCTACATTTGTTTTTAATAAAGTAAAATTAAAGGTCAGATTTCACATCGGAGATAATTAATAACCGATGTGATATCTTAGATTTCACATCGGGTGGCCAACCGATGTGAAATGTGTCAGACTTACCACATCAAGTGTCTTTACATCGGGTCAGGACCCGATGTAAAATGTCCATATGGCCCGATGTAAAAACCCTTTTCTGTAGTAGTGTGGGTACGGCGGGAAGCACCAACTCTGGTTGGGACCTCTGGACTGTGAATATCAATGGAGATGAAGCCATGCTATCAGAAAATTAAAAGAAAGAAGGATATATAAAATGCAACCAAATAGAGTTAAGAAGTGTTGTGTATTGTTTGAGTGAGAGATATATATTTATTGATTTTGTGCTTATTTATAGATTTATAGATGGGGTGATTGATAATGCCGAACATATGAATTTATTTTTGACAAAAAGTTATTTGAACAATAAATTTAGACAAAAATATGACAATTATATATTTTCGCCATTTTTTAATATTTTCTCACATGTATCGGGCTGCTTACACAGATTCATGCGTGAAATGTATAGTGTTTATATGTTGTCTGGAAAACAGTTGTTTGAATAGCACCTCTCTTTATTGTTCGGGGGTCAGTTCTGGCATCAAGTGATTTCAATTCCCTCCCAATTGCGGTTGCGAAGATCGAATCATGGTCCTCCCTACCAAATTCTGCACCAATTACTACTAAACCAACCAACGATTGGTTCGGTACATATGAATTTTGTTAAGTCATTATAAGGCAAATATCAATGTTAAGTTACAAAAACTATACAATAATATACTTAAAAATTTAAAACACCTATACATCTAGAAATTATAACGGCTCTCTACGTGTGTTTATATTTTGAGATTGTTGTGTGGTTATTTTATTTAGGGCTTGTTTGGTTCAACCGAGGGAGAGGGAAGGTGAGGGGAGGAATTTTTAAGGAGAGGAGGCGAGGTAAAACATAATTTATTATGTTGACAAAATTACCCTCACTTTTTTATTAAAATTCTAAATTATCCTTGTTGGAATATTAAAATTTTAGGTTATATTTTTTTTACAACAAAAAATATTTATGTTTTTTACTCATTAGATTTTTTTTTATTTTTTGACGTAATATATCCATTATAATTTAATCCTTATTTTGAGTTTATAAGGTTAAGTGTAAAAAAATAAATTACTTATCTCCTTCCCTCCCCTCCCCTCGTTAAAAAGTTGAATTAAACATAAAAATTTAAAATATCACCTCTCATCCCCTCCAAAACTCCCGAACCAAACAGACCCTAGAGAAAGCAAATAAATTTAATTTTTGACGCCCATGAAGCAAAGATTCCGTCCACCCTATTCTAATTTTCTCCCTTCTAAAATCCAAACATCCACCTCAAAGATGTAGAGTTAAGAGGTGGTGGTGTGATGTTTTCAAACCGCGTCACCTCTAACTCCTTTGGGGGTCGTCGGGGTTGTTTCACTTGCACGCCATAGGCGTTAAGTTGTGAAGGTTCTAGTGTGAAGATCTTTCGATTTAGTGCTCGTTTCATGGGATTGTTTCCTTTAGGTTTGTTTCGTCAATTTGGGTCACGACCTTTTGGTTCTGTTTTAGGAGTCGTCAGTGTCCCTCCTCTGTCATGAGCCGCAGCAAGCTTGGTTTCTATGTAAATTTGTTTGTCTTCTTACATGTTCGTTCAGTGCTCTGGTGGCCTTTTGGCAGTTTTCTGGATCCGCGACAGTTGGTTGGCTCTTCAATAGACAGGTTCATATCGGTTTGTGTTTGTTACCGTCGCTTAATTTTATTGATTCAGATTTGACTAGATTCAGATTTGACTAAAAATGACCTTTTCTTATTGTTCGTTTGTTCGAGCAAGATGTTGGTTGGTGTTTCTATGAACGTATTGGCGGTTAGATTCACCGTCGTTCCTTAAGAGACGGGTTTGAATTCTTTCAAGTATACATCTGGTTTAATTTGATGCTTACGATGTTTTACACATCTTTTTTTGTAATCCGATTTTGGAACCGGGCTTGGTTGTGCTCTTGATGTGTACTTTTCAATGCTATGCCACTAGTTTAATTTGATGCTCGTGATGTTTTACACATCTTGTTTGCAAATCCATAAATTTCACCCTTAGATTCTGTTTGGATCAATAGAATACTCCCTCTTATCACATATCACATATATAAGTAAAAGTTTATTTTTTAGGTTCATACAATAAATATTGTATCTAGTTTATATTATAGCCTAGATATATTAGTTATTGAATGAATCTAAACAACGAAATATATATATATATGAAACCGGAGGGAGTATAATATAATAAAGTGGAATAGAATGGAATGGAATCGAATGAAATGAAATAAATCTTTCATTTCATTGATTGGATATTTTATGAGGGAATGAAACAAATTCCCTCATAAACCTTAAGGGCACATGTTAAGGAGTTTAATATAGAAATATTTTTCTTGGTAATTGTGTAATACACCTTTTAAACATTAATTTTTTTAAATTATTTAATGTTAAATTTCTTTATTTGGATAGTTATCATGTGTCATTCCATAATGACACATGTTAACATGACCCTAATTCATTTCATCATTTTCATTCAATTTCATTTCATTCTACTGATTCAAACATAGCCTTAAAGTATACAATTGGAGTGTTCGGGATTCGAATTTCAACTCCTGTATATATAATGTGATGTCCCTACCAATTAAGCTAAATTTACGGGACTATTTTTTTTTATCTATTCTAACCATATGAATAATTTAATATTATTTTTTGTCCAATAATATAGTGACTAGACTCACGCACAATCAACGTCGATAAATTACATGTGTCATCCTTGCATAGGAGCAGGGGCGGATTCACCGCCTAGCATGCCTGGGCACGTGCCCAGGCTCGACCAAATCTAATTTTTTTTTCATATATATTTAGGGTTCTTATTTTAATATGAAAATTCGAATGTTTGAGTAATAATTAGTGAAATTTAAGTGTATATTCATAATCCTGATGAAATTCTGAGCAAAATGGTATATTTACATGTTCAATTTGGTGCAAAAATGGAAAAAACGATTTTTTGAAGAGTTGGTGAGAGGTTGAAGATGATGAACAGTAACCAGGCGCGCGTGTTTATTACTTATATTAGTCAAGCTGTTTTTAAATTAACAATCACGTGATGGCCTAGTGGTTAAGCATTTGGTCTAGTATGTAGAGGTACTGGGTTCAAATCCCATTCTCCTCCTTTTCTGTTAAAATTTTTGTTTTTTTACTTCATTTTCTTTTATTTTTTTTATATACATTATTAAAAATATCTAAAAATTCTAAAAATATATATATGGAAAAATATGTTTTTAATTTTTTACCTCATGCTTAAATATAACCCAAAATACCAAAAACATACATTTAATTGCTTTTGTGTTAATCTCAAATATGTTGTAATTCTACTTTCTTTCATATTGTGGGGAGTTTATGACGTTTACTTATATAGTTATTATGAATCAAATATTTAGATTAAATTCTTAAAATTAATTACTTTTATTATAATATCAATATATAAATATAAATAATATACATATATTATTAGTTAAAAACTGTCAGATCTAGTTGAATCCTGATTCAAAAAATCTTAAACCATTAAATATTTGTGCATTTACAGTTAAAATTGCGCCCAGACTTAATACTATTCCTGGCTCCGCCACTGCATAGGAGCATACTATTATTCAATGTATGGTTCTAATTATGAGTGTATGAGTGTGCATATTGATTTCCTTCACATTTACGAGCTGGTCGGACCCATAACCGTTGTTAGTACAACACAATAATGGATGGGTTGAGTTGAGCATATATGAACCATAGAATTTAATCCACGTACAGTCCTGGACTTGTCTATGAATTTTGGTGCCGTATGCAATATTTTAAAAACGTGTTTAGTTTTTAAAATGTGTTTGCAGTCATCTTCTAATTTTATTTTGGGTCATATTAACTTGTGATCAAATTCCAAATATGCTTTTTTTTTCTGACACAAAATTCCAAATATGTTAAGAAACTAAAAAGGATAAATTTTACATTGAAACAAACAATGTTGATATTTTAAATATATTAACTATACAAGTTCCAAAATTATTATATTATTTCGTATATTTGAAATTCTTAACTAATGTTTTGGATGCACTATTTGGCATTTTTTTTTAAAAGAATATCTCACTACAACAAGTTTGAGATTTAATATCATTTGAAAAATGTTACTAAATCAAGAAAAATGTTACTAATTCAATTTAGTAACATTTTATCAAGTGTTACATAAAGCCTATGTTACTAAAAGGCTTTAGTAACATTTAACAGTACTATTAGTAACACTTGATAAATGTTACTTATTATATCATTTGTAACACTAGAATTTATCTTTAGTAACATTAAAAGTACTATTAGTAACACTCGATAAATGTTACCGATTTATATATATTTTGTAACACTACAATTTGTCCTTAGTAACATTAAATAAATGTTACCGGTTTATTTATCTTGTAACATGCAAAAATGTTACTAATTTGTATTTATACATTGAAAAAAATGTTACTAAAAATATCACAATTTTGCATCAAAACCATCACTTTTTTATAACAAGACAATGAAATAACATTCTAAGCAACACTTTAGTGTTACAAGCTTCACTAACTAAAGTGTTACAAGTTTCACTAACTAAATTGTTACAAGCTTTTTTCCATAAATATAACTAAAGTGTTACAAACTTCACTTGAAATTTCATTCTTCAATGTCATCACTTCAATCCATCACCAAGTCCAGTGGCATTCCTAAGCTCTGAACAAGATTACTCATCCTTTCCTTCATGGCCTGAAAACATAAGCAACATGTTTAAATCAAATCAACATCAACCAGAGACAAATGAATGAAGTAAAGCTTTTGGTCGATTGCTAGGAATAACTAATTTGACAGCAATGATATCAATTGTATAAGCCAACTTTTGTTTATTTCATTTGATTACATTATATATCTACATGTGCCAATCTAAATGGATGATTCAATCAAAACAAAAAAGGGTAAATAGGTTGATACCCCCCTGTAATGTGGGCGAGTTTTGTTTTTCCCCCCTGTAATTTTTTTTCTTTTGATTCGCCCCTTGCAAAGTAAATTTTTTTGGTTTCCCCCCTTGGATGCAAGAAATTTGCACTTTTTAAATCGGTTGAACAGATTGACCGCTTTAAAAAGCAGCACTTTTTAAATCGGTTTGAACAAAATAACCGATTTAAAAAGTGCACCCAAGGGGCGAGTCCAAAAAATTCAACATTGCAAGGGGCGAGTCAAAAGAAAAAAAATTACAGGGGGGAAAAACAAAACTCGCCCACATTACAGGGGGGTATCAACCTATTTACCCAACAAAAAATACATAACTGGTTAGAGCTATATTTGATACAAACTTTCTAATCTCTAAACTCTCTAAGACCCTAAAAAATCAACTAATCCTAGCCTGCCTGCAACAGAAAAAACCAAACTAGAAGTCAAAACGAGATCTGCAGCAAGCAAAAAATACAGCTAACCAAATGATCCACTGACCAAAATAGGAGGCTAAAAACAGAACAAGCAAGCCAAAATCCAAGACTAGCAAGACACAAAACAAGACCTGCATAATATAGGCCATGAAGTACTAGAGCTGCATATCTCCATCACTACTAACAAAGACAACATTCTTACAATTAACAATAGAACCAGTTAAGAGAGAAACTATCATGTATCAATATTCTGAGACTAAAATGATACCATTGTCTTCCGATACTTAGAAAGCTAAAGCAAGAAGAACAGTCAAACAAATCATAATTGATTACTCCATGACTCCATGAGACAAAAACAGAACTAAAACATGATTCAAACAGAACTAAATCATGATTAAAATAGAACTAAAATTAGAATACCTTTTTTTTAATATTGGCAGTGCCTGTTGAATCTTCTGGTAAGCTATTCTCCAAGCAGTAGGTCCTAGAGTTGCAGAAAAACGAGCCAAACTCCTGCCATAGGAATATTCTCCAAGCCTAACTGGTAGATTAGACATATTATAAGTAGTGCGGCGTTCATAACCTTGCACATATGATTTCCTTCCCATCTTGCTACAAGCCTACAACAGAATCAACTTACTAATTTGCTATTAAAAATGAGTAGCTAACGTAATTTAACTTAATCAACTTACTCTTAAAATCACACTATTGCCTACTGCTCAGTCTGATGATGCGGCAGTAGAGAAATTAGGCGGAATCAAAGTTGACCCATTATTATAAGGACTTTGGAGTTGTCATGCCCAATTTGGAACTGGAGAAGATTCCATCCTATTCTCTATTGCTCTTTCCTGTAAATAGAAACAAACTTGAATCACTATAATTCATAAGCAAAAGAAGACACTTAAGCAAAATTAGTATGATAACAAGGATATATGAAAATCACCATACACATGGGAAAGTAATTGCTACCACTCCAAACTGGAGGTTGATGCTCAGATGCTATGGAAAAACCATAAGATGACTGATCTTGACCCAGAGTCCTCAAACTATTGAAGCAAATTTACAATGTATTATGTAAGTTAAGTATGCAAAAATCAATATGTTGTTAATATATTTCACTTCATAGCTAAATCACTAAGCAGATTATAAAACCAAAATAAATAAATTAGATAAGCCTCAATGCTAAACTAAACCAGTAGTACCTTCATTATCACAATGGGAAATTAACTCTCCTTCATAAATACTAGCCTCAAAATTTGTCACTGCTTCTCTTCCATTGCATTTTATAACAGCCTTATCATAAGCTCCCAAACTCATATATGTTCATCCAAAAGCTTTTAAAATTCTAAAAACTCTTAACTAATTACTCGTTCAAAAGGGAACTAGTAGTTATAACAATACCAAGAGAGCCTTAACCTATAAAAACATCATCCAAATTTAACAAACCTAAATTCCATGAATTCATCTTAAGCCTTCATCTATACACACTCTGTTTTGGACAGCTTATGAGCCATTATGCTAGTGGAAGGTGGAATACATTTAAACTCAACTATATGATAAATCAATCTAAACTAAAAAAAATAACAATTTCAACATTTATAAATACAAAAATCAAAGAAAACAAAGACATTACACACAAGAAATTAGAGTTTAACTTAACTTTCTATTTTCAAATTCAATTCATTGAAAAATTATATAATGAACATGAAGTAACTATGTTCAAAATTAGAATAAGAATAAGCCATACCAAGAGGATCCCGATAAGCTCGTCATCGATTGAGATGCAACATTGCAATTGAGAGATGAGATTGAGAGAAAGTGTGGAGTAACACTGCGATTGAGACTTTGAGGAACCCTAACACTCTGATTGAGGAGCGATTGCGATTTGCGTGAGTTCTGCAACGATTGAGATTTGTGTGAAATCTGCGACGATTGAAATTGATAGAAGGTGGAGGAAGATGAGATTTGCGAACTATGAAACGTGATTCGCGTTTTACGATTTGTGACTGTGAGAATTGAACTTGAGAGAAGGTGGAGGAAGATGCGGTTTGCGGTTCGCGATTTGCAATTTGATTTGCGTTTTTGATTGAAATTGAGAGTGAAGAGAAATTGAGTTTGAGCGGTGACTAGTAATGATTAAATAATAAAGTAATGACAAAATAATCTAACATTAGTAACATAACCATGTAACATTTTTTAAAAATTGTTACTATACATGTATCTTCAGTAACGTTTTTAAAAACGTTAGTGCCGAGTGTTACTGAATTGAGTAATTGTAGTAGTGTCTTCTAATTTTGTTAAGTTGTAAAATCATGCATTTGTTGTTTCTCTTTCTCCTTCCCTGATTTGCTACTTTTGGTTTTTGTGAGTGGTTTACAACATGTTGATCTTATAGGGAGATAGATAAACTTATGGAAAATGATAAAAAGTACACAAATTCTGTCGTCTCAATTGCACGACTCTATGTTTGCTATAATTATTATTTGATTTCTCCCCTTTAATTGATTTTTTGATTTACAACTATCGGTTTTGTTTTTGCTCCAAATCAAATCTTACATAAGCCTACATTTCTACTTGCTAGTAAGCAATACTTTCACAATGATTGTTTATTTTATAAACTAAGGTTTTATCTACATGCATCTAACGGTGTAATTGGATCGGTTAGGATTAGTTTTTGATAAATCCAGTGTCTGAATTAATGAACTCTCGATTAGTTCGGTTTTGTTTGGTTTTTGGTGTTTTTTAAAAATGAAACTGAATCAAACTAATCGGCTTGATTCAGATACTTTAATCGGTTTACGGCACTTTTTTTCACAAAGTATTCCCTGCTATTATTTTTTTTCGAGATATTTTCTACTATTATTTTTTTCCGATATATTTTCTACTATTATTTTTTCAATCACATATAACACATAATGTAATCAATTATCACCATATCAACAACTTATTGTAAAATAAAATGGCCCAACTAATAACATAACAATAGGCTAAACTGTATTTTTGGTCCCTTACGTTTATTTTAGGTTTGAATCAGGTCCCTTACGTTTTAAAAGTTTCAATTTGGTCCTTCACGTTATTAACTTTTGCATTAGTTAGTCCATTACGTCAAATATTTCACTAACTTCGTTTGATTTTTACACGTGGCTGACGGTTTGGACACGTGAATGTTATTTTGGACACGTTGACACTATTTTGGACACTTTTTTTTTGGGCCAATTCCATTATTATAAGTAATATATATTATTTTTAATTATTTTTTTTACTTAGTTAGCATCCCAAATGACACTGAACATGTCCAAAATAGTGTTCATATGTCCAAATTGTCCGTCACGTGTAAGGATCAAACGGAATTAGTGAAAAATTTGACGGAAAGGACTAACTAATGCAAATCTTGATAACGTGAGGGACTAAATTAAAACTTTTAAAACGTAAGGGACCTGATTCAAACCTAAAATAAACGTAAGGGACCAAAAATATAGTTTAGCCCATAACAATATAAATTGAGCAAATTAAGTGGAATATTATTACTGCGTCGTGCATAGTCGGTCGTGCATAGTCGATCGTGTAGAGCTATGAAGCACTGACACTTCTCGGATTAAGCGTGTCCGTGTCCGACACGTGTCCGTGTCAGTGTCCGACACCGACACGACACTTATGATTACACTGAATTATGTCATTTTTCAAAATTATTATCGGTGTCGTCGTGTCAGTGTCCGTGTCGTGTATAAGTAAATTTTGTCAAACAGTTTAATTGTCAAAATTTTGCTCAAATAAAGGACTTTGGATTCAAATGTTGGACATTGTATATTGCAATATCTCTAACAAATGAGCTATGTTCATGAGAACACAGTTTAATTAATCCTTTAATTTAAAAAATATCAACCAATTTAATTATTTTTTACAAATTTTAGGCCAGAATTTTTAATGTTTTATAATTTAACAAATGACTGTTTAAGTTAATAATGTTATATATTGGTTTAGATAGATGTTTACCAAAAACCCTCCAAAATTCAACTCACAAACACACCCTTAAAGAAATGCACCTAAATTTAATCATTAGTTTAAATTAGAAGAAATAAATCCATCAAGTAACTAGAAGCAACCAAATCACATTCCTTTGTATTATATCCCATAACAAAACTTATGAAACAGAAGCTTGCGGAGAATTATGACATTATTTTGAACTAAATAACAACACACAAAATGAGGATGTAGTCACATATTAAGAGAATTTGTGACTTTTCGGTGATCAGATGATTCAAAAGATAAGCATTTTTAAAAAAAAAAAATTAAATTACCAAGTTTTTCATTGAGGTGTAAGCATGGAGTCAATGACGGTTGAGAATTTGGGTTCCTCACCCAGACAATTTACTATTGGTTAAGTCTATTAGAGAGTTGGAATTTGGGAGGCTAAGTCTATATATAAACACACAAACATAGCCACCCAAAGTTCTCCTATAAAATCCTCCAAAATTCAATTCTCAAACACACCTTAAAGAAATGCATCTAAATTATGTATTTTTTATAAATCGGAAGAAATACATTTATCAAGTAACTATAAGAAACCCAATCAAGTCTCTTTATATCATATATCTCATAACAAAATATATGAAGCAAGAGCTTTACTGTGAATGATGTACATTATTTTAAACGAAATTGCAACATGCTAAATGAGAATTCTGAACTCCCTGTAGTCACATAATTAGAAAATACGTGATCGTCGATCGGATATTCCAAACAATAAACATTTTTTTAAACGAAGACGTACTACCGAGTTTTTTTTTTTTGCATTAGCCCTCTGATTCTTACGGGAAGGGGACCCAGGTAATTCAAAATTTGAAGATTGTCAAAAGTTTTGACTAAAGTGTATGAGTGGAGTCAAGAATGGCTGAGAATTAGGGTTCCTCACTAAGATTTACCATTGGCTAAATAGTAACTTGAGGCCAACTAGTCAATCAGAGGAATTAATTTCATCGATTGACAAAAAACTAAACACGACCAAATCCTGAACAATACCTTTGATAAAAGTATACTTTCTAAGAACACCCTCTCT
This sequence comes from Trifolium repens, assembly GCA_030408175.1. NCBI lineage: Eukaryota > Viridiplantae > Streptophyta > Magnoliopsida > Fabales > Fabaceae > Trifolium > Trifolium repens. The sequence continues at coordinate 56,604,135 of CP125849.1, read as the reverse complement.
AAGGAACCCAGCCTTTTCCAAAACTCTTTGAGAAGCCTTGTTCTCCACATAAACAAAAGCCTGCAACCTTAACAAATCAGAAAAAACATTAAACACTTGAGACAAAGCAATTTTGATTGCTTTTGTGGCTATCCCTTGTCCCCAATAGTTAGAAGCAACTGCATAACCTATGTCAGCTTTGCACCTATCATCACCCGACCATCGATACACCGAAACAAAACCGATTGGACGGTCATCGAGACAGATAGAACGGCGCCATGGATGAGGTATGCAGACATCTCTAATGAATGTTAGAGCTTCTTCCTTTGAATTGTATGTTTTCCATCTGAGGTTTTTGGTTACTTCATTGTCCCCTGCCCATAACAAGAAATCATCAACGTATGTTAGCTTGAATGGTCTGAGAGATATCCTAGACAGATCAACCTTTTCCATATTGATAGTCAATTATTGATCATTTGTTATTCTTGTTACCTACTACTAGTAGTAGTACTACCTCATTAGATATTCAATTATTACAATTTTTATTGATAATGAAATAAAGAAATACCGACCAAGTATATTGTATAACCAACCAATTTCAACCAAAGATTTTTATTTATTTTTTTTCAATCGAATTGGTCTATGAAATTGGACACCTGTATCATTCTACTCTTTTATTTTATCAACATTTATAAGAACACTATAATAAGAGTGATGACTCATTTTGCTTTTTAAGAAAAACTTTAAGATTCAATTTAGTCTATAAGAAAAATAAAATTAATTTTTAGTATTTGAGAAAAATAAATCGAGACAATTTAATTCTTACTTAATTTTTATTTGATTGGTCGATGAAGGAAATATAGAGGAAAGTAAAAATAAAAAATATGAGAGAAAAAAAAAGCAAATTAATGATAGGAAATAAATGTTTAAATCACAAAAATAACAAAAACAAATATGAGATTAAAAGGAAATTACATGATAAATCTTGATCCTAAAAAACAAATGAAGTAGAAGTGTGATTCAAAAGTGAAATTGTTTTTGCTTTAAAATACTTCATCATTCCAAATTCTTCTGTGATCATATTTTGAGCTTAAAATTAAAAGTCCAAGTAGGCAATTCGATCTTAAAGTTCATCTATGCTCCAATCCAATCAAATATGATAAATAGAGAATGTTGAAGCCATAAACCACTAAACAAATATTTCCACATGTTAAAAACTACGTTTTAGACTAGTATCCACATACCACATGTATTTATCAATTTTCACACAAAGCAAAAATGGACAAACTTTATCTTTTTTACTGAAATTTAGAATCATACTAGAAACATTTGATGCCAAAAAATTGAAGAAAAAAAAAAGATTAGCAATGGAGTAAAGTTAACATAACATTAGGAATTAAAAGGAGCATAAGTTAAATTTGCCTTTGTAATTGACACTCTTTAACATTAAAAAAGGGTTAAATAGACCATATTCAATAATTATGTAATGAAAGAATGTGAAGTAAAAGATGTTGCCCGTAAAAAGAACACTATATGACTGAAACGAAAATGAGTAACTACCAGTGAATTAAAAAGAGATCCGTGAACTACAATGAGGAATATTGGGACAGATGCTAAATGGGCTACAAATTTTTAGAACTATGATTGGGCGTGGGCCGCGCGAACGCAGGCCCACTCAGAAACAAATTATGATGTAGGCTCCACCACTTGGGTAGACCTTAGAAAGGCACCCCTCCAAAGTGCAATGGAGGTCACCTTTCTAGGCCATGGGCCTTCATGATCACCCATTGACCCCATCCAGGTAAGTATGTTGCAATGTTGCTAATCACTCTCTATTTATAACTTATTCTCACATAGCGCACATACAACTTCACCGATGTGGGACTAGTAATATTGCACTACTTCATCTTTCTTATTTCTTAACAACAACAAAAGGCACACTACGCATCCATGGTACTGCATCCCTTGAGCTGAACCCTTTTATTTAGAGCTACGTGAATGGTGATTGGCCAAATCCTTCATCTCAATCAACAAGTTTTATGTGAGATCAATATATCTGTGCTTATATATAGGAACCTTTGAACAGACAAAAACTCAATCATCAATCTCAAAACTTGGCATACCAATGATGTGCAAATTTAAAAAAGCAACTAAGTCATACTGCTTCGGTGCTTTGGCTAATCAACTTCAAGTGTTCCATAACCTGTTTTCCAATTGAATATACTACTAGTATCTCCCAAATATTATGCAACAATAACTATCCAAATGAAGATTAGACAGTAAATAGTAGTTAACAGATTCAACAGCTATCTTTTGTGACTTGGTAAGAAACAAAGATTAGAAGAACTAACTATTCCCCCAAGACGCATGCATAAATGCGTTTTAATAACCACGAGTAGATACTATTTCACATATATTTGCTTATCTTTGATGTTAATATGTTTGAAGTGTTCCATGAGCTGTTTTCCAATTTGCGGAATACAAGTGAATTGTTGCAGCAATTGTTGCCATTTCTCAATAGGAAACATGTCCTTATTTCAAATACCAATTTTTTTGGTCAAAACAACTACAACTTCAAGTGGCCACAAAATTTAAATGGTCATTAAAATTTCGAAACTATAATTGGGTGGAGGCCGCGCGAACGCAGGCCCCCTCAGCAACAAATTATGATGCAGGCTCCACCACTTGGATAGACCTTAAGAAGACACCCCTCCTAAGTGCAATGGAGGTCATCTTCTTAGGCCATGGGTCTTCATGATCACCCATTGACCCCATCCAGGTAAGTATGTTACAATGTTGCTAATCCCTCTTTATTTGTAGTCTGTTATCAGATTGCATCCGTACAACTTCACTGATGTGGGACTAATATTTTCTAGTTCATTTTTATTAACAAGGCACTGAGAGACATCCCTTGAACCTTTTATTTTGAGCTACATGAAAGGTCTTTAGCCGAACATTTTCGTCTCAAAGTACAAGTATTATGTGAGATTTAATTATCTGTGGTAGAAATTGATGCTTATAGGCACCTTTGAACAGACAAAATACTCCATGATCAATCTCAAAGCTTGGCATAAAATATGTGCAAATTTCAAAAGGAAACTTGTCATACTGCTTCACATTTTCTTCACATTTTCCATCAAACATTACACAATAATAACTATGCAAATGAAATGGATTACTATTAAATAGTGGTTAACAGATTCAACTTGGTGAGAATGAGAAACAAAAAATAGAAGACACTACTCCCCCAAGAGGCATATATAAACTTCTATTTAATAACTATGAGCTGATAAAAGTTCATATATTTCTGCTTATCTTTGATGTTAATATGCTTGAAGTGTTCCATAACCTGTTTTTCTTTGAATACAAGTGAATCATTGCTTGTGGATTCATAACAAATATTCATATGGGGATGCATGTCAGCTGTTATTTACATCAAACTTCCATTATGATTAATGCAGGAAATTTAAAGCAAACTTGTTCCTCAAAAGCAAACTTCCATTATCAAATAACTCTAGTTATCATAATGTTTCAGAATATTGCAACTTGTATAATTGATCAATGCAGTGGACTTGCGAATAACACAAGTTCAGTTTTTTCAACATATCATGTTATTTGGTTTGATACTCCTCGAATGGTATAGCGATTGAATCAATGTAACTGTAAGTTTGTAACCCCTGGATTTACTGTATCATAATGGCTATGGAAGGTATGGTTACTTATCTCTCGGCGTTACGATTAGGAAGTCTTTATAAGGGACTCAATCTTCATCAATATCATTGATGAGAAAAGTGTGGAAAGATTTCACTGGCATCAACTAGATTGCGTTAACCAAGTTTAACAATTTCGATTATGTGCAACTGCAAATGATCATTTTCATTATAATGATGGTTATTTTTCATATGTTGGAGGAAGCTCTACCAGTGTTTAAACCTAACCGGCTGAAGCATCAAAATGTTAACATGAAACATTACATGTTAACTTTGTATGGCCTAGAGGGCTGATTTACAGAACGAGTATAAGCAGAGAACAGAGATGCGCATTGCAGAGCCAATGAGATTGCTAAACAATTTTGGGTGCATATTTTTGGCATCCATGGCTACCTTTTCATCCCCAGTTGGATAACCAAGTTAAGCATTTCCAGTAACTAAAAGTGATAGCAATTAAGCAGATGCTTAAGTATGGTTTAATAAAAATGAAAGCAATTAAAGAAGAAAGTGCCTAAAAGCTTTATAAGTAACATCAATTAGCCTCACTTTCTTTTTCATCTTTACCAAATACTCTATATCATAAACCTGTAACAATTTTGTATTAAATTGGCTCGTCAAAAAAATGTATTAAATTGTTGATTTAAAATAAAATAGTAAACATATGAGTTGGAATTGAAATATGTTAATTTTCAAAACTGGTTTACACATTGGATCAACAAAAGACCAAAGTGAGAGGACAGAGCGTAAACATTAAGTTATGCTTCAACAATTTTGTTCTTATTCTCTTGCCTTTTAAGGCAGAAGGGAAAGAATAGAGCTAACTAACTACTCTTGAACTAAACAAAAATATTCTGATTTCTTCTGCCCAAATACACCTCAAAAATTGTACAGAGACTAACAAACTGGAGCAACTACTTGGCAAAATATCCCATCCTAATATCAGCTTAGTTTGAGCATGTCTGCAGTCTAGTGCATTGGGCGGCTTGATCTGAACCAAATAAAACAGTATGAGTGTTGATCCATTCAGCCAGATGTGTGCACCTCTAATAGACAAGGTTTCCTTGCAGTTTAATACTTAGCTTCTGAATCCTTTCAATCCTTTCCACAGCACCTTCATAAATAAATATTCAGAAGCATAAGTTGATCAATTTTGAAAATCTTTTCATAAGCCTCTAGTATATTGAAATTCAAACAATTAAGAGACAGAAAAAGGGCTTTCACTTTTCAATAGAAAAGAATTAAAAAGAAAAACAGAAAAATGACAGAGCTCTGTTTAAAAATGTACATGCAAAAATAGTTTTCACATATACATATTAAAACACCAATCCAGTTTTTGAAAATATACAAAACAAGTAAGAAATTTAGATTAATTAAAATTGTTTGAGACTCAAGAAATAAACAAGTTACTAGGAGGTAAACTAATCCAATATCTATCAAAAGAATAGAAAATGCAGTAAATTATAGGTCATAAATATCTATTCTTTGAATTCAGCTACTGTGTAAATATATGTGAGAAACCCCCCAATAACTTTAGCAAGCAAAAATAGACGTAATATTTCGCTTTTCTAATTGATAAACAAGCAAATACTATAAAAAAAAATTAAAAAAAAAAGGTCGAGAATCAGCTTGTTCTCTATAGATGTTCTTTTTTCTGAACAGAAGGAGGAAGAAGAACAACCTTTTATATCTCTTCTTTGAACCACATGGACAGGGGGCATTCCTGCTAACTTGTCCACTTTGAGCCAAATTAGACCTTGCAAGATCCAATGGATTTGTACCGACCAGCTTTTGGAGCTAGAGAACAAGAAACATAAATATGGATGGTTAACACATAAATTCAAATGCCCTTACAGGAACAGGAAAAACATCTATACAAATTATTTGATACAACAAAGTATCTTCTTATCTTGTATAACACATGTATCCTAGTTACCAAAGAAATTGATTATTGACTCTCTTTTTTTGACAAACCAAAGAAATAGATTATTGACTTTGTTTGTATTAGATTAGATTATTTACATATAGACATCCAAATTATGCAAACAATGAAAGCAATTCTGAATGAATTATCAATACCAACAGCAAAAGACAAAAAATACATAACAGACACATAAACATGGTATTATTTATTTTTAGGGACTTGCTAACAACTAACAAGGGGCATTTGTTAAAGAACTAAAAAGGGAAATAAAAGAAAAGTTATGCATTGAAAAAACTAAAATTTAAACTTTTAAGGTGTTAACTACATAACTTTCAAGAAAATATTTCCAAACTTAAATTCTTAACAAGTGCCCCTGTAACATGAATAAACATCAACCATTCTGTTTCTGATGGATCTTAACAGAAGAACACAATGCATGTGTTTTGGGAATTGCAACCATCACGGTGTGACGGCGAGACATATTCAAGCCAAGCGGGGGCATCGTGATTTCACCACTATCGCTGTAATTTGAGACATGCTATATAGTATTTAGAATACTTCAAGGCTAACATAAGCAACTAATATTGAGCGGTCCAGCATACATCAAAATCCATGGACTCTATAGTGTATAAAAAATTCTAAAATTCTAAAACTAAATCCTTTTTTTATTGGGGAATCGGCAAGTATTCATTAACTAAAAGCCATGACTCTCCCTGAGTGGATTTGAACTTTGTAGCTTGACGTTACAAAGCTACACTCTTACGACCGAGCTAACACTTCAAGTGTCAGTTCGTAAAGCCAACAATCCTGTCATCAATTATCACTGAAAGTAAATCATGTACTTCACCCATGGCTTAGCACCTATAGCTTGTAATACGGAGCACCAACTGTGCTAATTATACCAAAAGTACAAGTCTCAAGATCAAAATGCCCAGGCAAGACCTATTTTCAAGTATAACTAATATAGAAAGCAAAAATTTGTGCCTTTAATAATATGGTGAAGCATTTGTCGAATAAATAATAATATGGTGAAGAACTTGAAGGCATTAATTAAGGAGAAAGATTACTTCAGCAATGCTTTTTGGCATGGGTTTTCCTTCTTTGTTTAACTCAAGAATCTTCTTCTGTGCTTCTTTAGCCCAAGTAAACTTTACAAGTGCATTCTCCACATCAGCAATCGTGCAATTACAATGTTTCGCCGCTTCTTGTTTTTGACTAGTCTTCAGATTCTAAACATAACAAAACAAAATCATCATTAGGGATGAGCATCTTGGATAATCCAAAATAACCGTCCATAACCAATCCATATCCATTTGTTATAATTGGACATTAAAACCAAATGTCATAATCGGTTATAAAACTGGTTATATCCATAACCACTTTTATAACCGGTTTTTACTTTTAAAAACCGGTTTTTGGTTTAATAACTGTTTTTTTTTTTCAAAAAATAAATAATAATAATAATAATAACACTAAAATAAATAAAAAACAAACAATCGGCCGAAAACCCAAAAATCAGCCGAAAACCGAAAACACAAAAAATCGGCCGAAAACCCAAAAAGTCAGCGGAAAAACCAAAAATCGGCCGAAAACACAAAAATCGACCGAAAAATCGAAAATAGGCCTAAAACACAAAAAATCGGCCGAAAACACAAAAATCGGCCGAAAAACCAAAAATCGGCCGAAAACTCAAAAAATCGGCCGAAAACACAAACAATCGGCCGAAAACACAAAAATCGGCCGAAAACCCGAAAATCGGCCGAAAACTCAAAAATCGGCCGAAAACCCAAAAATCGGCTGAAAACCCAAAAAAACGGCCGAAAAACTGAAAATCGGCCGAAAACTCAAAAAATCGGCCGAAAACACAAAAATCGGCCGAAAACCCAAAAATCGGCTGAAAACCCAAAAAATCGGCCGAAAATCCAAAAAAACGGCGGAAAACCCAAAAAACGGCCGAAAAAACAAAAAAATCGGCCGAAAAACCGAAAATTGGCCGAAAACCCAAAAATCGGCCGAACAACCGAAAATCGGCCGAAAAACCTAAAATCAGTTTTTCGGCCGTTTTTTGGGTTTTCCGCCGTTTTTTGGATTTTCGGTTTTTTGGCCGTTGTTTTGGGTTTTCAGCCGATTTTTGTGTTTTCGGCCGATTTTCAGTTTTTCGTCCGTTTTTTTGGGTTTTCGGCCGTTTTTTGGTTTTTCGGCCGATTTTTGGGTTTTCGGCCGATTTTTGGGTTTTCGGCCGATTTTTTGAGTTTTCAGCCGATTTTTCTGTTTTTTGGCCGATTTTTTGTTTTTCGGCCGATTTGTGGATTGTCGGGTGTTTTTTGGGTTTTCGGCCGATTTTCAGTTTTTCAGCCAATTTTTTGAGTTTTCGGCTAATTTTTGGATTTCCTATTTAATTTGACGGAACTGGGCGATGAATTTGGGATTTGACGGAGAGAGGATTTTGAGAGAGAGAATAGATTTGGGGATTAGGGTTTATCTTTTCAATTTGAGAGAAATAAAAAATTTGGTTATGGATAAAATTTGGACATTGAGTAATTTAATCATAAAATTTGGTTGTGGTCATGGTTATGGATATCTAAATAAAAAACTATTTGGTTTGGTTATAAAACCCAAATATAAATAACTGGTTTTTAAAATTGGATATGGATTTGGTTATGGTTAATCCATGATAACCGGTTAAAATGCCCATCCCCAATCATCATAAACCTAAAAAAACAATGTCACACGAATTAATATACTTTACAGTTTAATCAAATAAAGAGGTACATAAATCCTAGCTCAACTGGCAAAATGCTAACAATTCCTAGCTCAACTGGCAAAATGCTAAAATTGTTAGGCCAAATATATAATAGTGTCCGGTGTTCGAACTCGTGATCTCCAGTTTCATGCAGTATTTACCATTCCACAGATAAAAGTAAAATAGAAAAAGGTACCTCTCCTGTGTAATCGAAAGCCGCGAGATATCGAATAATAGCTTCGTATTTCTCAAATGCAGTAGTAAAAGTAACTTCGCTGCTTCTTCCAACCATGTAATCTTTAAACGTACCAATTTTTCTAGCTTTCTTCATTTCATCAGCAAAATCTGTATGCAAAATTGAATGAGAAATGAAAATTGAAAACCTAGAAAAATGAATAAGAAGAAATTGAAATGAGAAAAGGAACTTACGGAGTAAAGTAAATGATTCGGAGGTGAATTGAGATGCATCTACTTGTCCTCCGTCGGATTTTTGGCCTGTGAAGACGTTTTTGACCTTGTTCATCCATGAACTCTGAAGGTGCAGTGTAGTGGAAATTGAACGGTGATGGTAATCGTAGTTATTGTTTAATAAATTATGATTACAGATCCTAATCCTGTTTAAGATACGAAGTGCGGCCATTGAAATCGTTCCTGTGGGACTGGTAAGTGGAAACTCAGATCATCACCAACTAGACTCGAACTGAATGAAATTAGCTTCCCTCAAAATTCAGAACGCTGGTGAAACGACGTCGTTTACATGCTCATTGTCCAAAGTATTTATTCTATTTTATTTTATTTTTTGGATATATTCTTTTTTTTTAAGGCTTATATTTTTTTGCACTTACTAAAGGATTCTCCTACAACATCATTGTTAGAAAATTTTAGATAAAGAAATTATTTGTTATAAAATTGATGATGAATAGTTTTAGTTGTAAGATATTTGAATTTTTTAGCAAGTGGTTAGAATTCAGTTAATAGAGAATGACTCACATTATATGTACCACAATTTTCAGTGAAAATTAGATGTAACAAAAAAATTAACTTATGATTTAAAAAATATTAATCATTTACTACTACTTATATGGGAGGATGGTTTGACTAACATGAGAAAATAAATTGGATTGCAAGAATTCCATCCCATAATGGGGGCCATGATATGATCAAATGGTGATCCAAGCCAACATGAGCAACAACCTATTTTCTCTACATGATTCTCCACTAAAATGAATAATATCATTTTTAGTAAAATAAAATAAAATGAACAATATCACCTTTTTTTTTACAGTAAAATGAACATATCATTTCTTGGTAAAATAAAATGAACAATATCCACTAAAATGAATATCACTTTTCTTTTTTAGATTTTGGATTTGAATTTTTTCGGTGTGTCAATTTTAAAATTGAGTTAATTTATATAGAGTTTTGTTTTGATTTAATTCAATCGGTTACTGAACAGTAAAATTTGTCTCAATTTTAAAATTTGTCATGTTAGTCGGACTTTGAGTTAAATATTGAGTTTCCAAAAATAAATAAGTATGAGAACACAAATATAAATTAACAATTTAATAAGTGCAAATTATATGGTAAAATTGTTAACACGGTGACATAATCGAGTGGGATGCAAGTTTCAATTCATTATTTTATTCTTCTCAATATATACTTCCTAGTTAAGTTTATATTTGCTCCAAGTTTGACAAAATAATTTTGTAAAAACTACATGTTTGTAACTGACCAAGACCCAAATCCAATCCAAAGACTCTTTGCCTCCTGAACCTCATATAGATTAATTGGAATAGTAAAGCATTTGCAACATCAATGACACTGGAATTCAATATTGATAAACGGCACTGGAGTTCAACATTGATAAACGTCATTTCGTAATAGTTACACTTCACTCCGTCGACTCTATCTTCTTCACTTATAAAAGGTGTTTACCTCCAACACCAAAAGGTACACAATTTCTATCTCTAAAACCTAACACTTACACCTTTTATTCTTATCTTAGCTTGAGCGTTTGAGTGTTTGCATACAGTGCCACCAACTTCACTATTGACGGTTTGTTGCTCTATGTCCGACCAACTTTATGATAACTCCAACTTTAAAGTTTCAACAAAATCATTGTGTAGTTACACTTTAGTAGATTATTTAATAAAATAAATTCCGTTTCATTTTAATTATTCTCTTTTGAATATAAACACCGATTGTTTTTTCACTCTTATTAAGAAATGTTGGTAGCATGGTTAACTTGTCCATGAGTAACCATACCTAAAGCATCCTTTGAATATGTGTATAATTAATTTTGATTTTTCATATTTTAACATGTAGTAATATTAATTAGAGTTTACTTGAAGAAAGTAACAAAGAGTTTAATTGCTACATATTGACGGTGTAAAACTTTTGTGCATATATATTCATTCTAAATACACATTATCATCGCTTTTATAGGTGAATTCTTAAAATATCTTCAAAAATGTTATCCATGACATCATTTAATTGAATATATATATATATATATATATATATATATATATATATATATATATGTGTGTGTGTGTAATTTTTTTAAACAAGGATGATATATACAATTTAAAATGAAAGTAATTGTTGTTGGCGTGTGAGGATGAGTCTCATTAAATTGGATTAACATATGGGCTAAAACAACAACACAATTAATTTTGACACCACAATTCAGTCAAAATATTAAGGCTCGAGTTTATGAGTTATTTATGTTACTCAACATCAATTATTTCGATCAACGTAGTATTATTTATATTAGGTTTAAGAGCAACCATACAAGTGAGTCGAATATCACATTTTTATCCAAAAACATTCGATTTATGGATTATCAAACTCATAAAATGCTCAACCTCATTTTTTAAACAAATACAAGTTTTTTTTTTTGCGTAAATCGGATATCCTCTGCGTGCAACTGCAAAGACTAATCTTCGACATTTATAGGACCCAAATAAATGACAAACTTCCTCTAAGAAGTTTAACAATATTATATGTCTAAACTAGAGATCAAATCCAAAACTTTTAACTAACATTTGATCAATTTTAAAATGAATTTATATCTAGAAGCAAAACATTGTAATCTGATGCCTTATATTTAGGGATAAAGTGACTAATGTTTAGGGATAAAGTGAGTAAGAAACAAAAATGACATTAGAGAAATCAACACGGTTTCTAGTAGCTATATATAGTCTCATAGACAGTAGTAAATCACAAAGACCATCGTGCCCTAAAGTTAAAATACACACAAATCGGGTCAAAGGATCTACCGGAATAAATTTTGACGCCCACATTTACACCCTTGTTTGTTTCTTCTCATCTCTCTCTCTCAACAGAAGAACACTTTCTCTCTCTCTCTCTCTCTCTCTCTCTCTCTGTAGTTGAAACTTGAGCAGCTTCGGAACGAACCAAAGCACACAACCAAACTGCTTCAAATTCATCACTGATCACGGTTTGTTTCTTCCCTTTTTCATCCACTGTTCCATCATCTCCTATACTTGATTTCATTTCTTTCAACTTTTTACTTCTTTTGATTCTACACAACAATAATTTCTTGCATCTCATTATTACTTCGTTTTACCTCATAACTCGTTGCAATTCGCATAATCTTAATGATCAGAGTAGTTAATTTATGTTTTCTGGATTTTTTAATTTTTTTTTTTTACTTTCTTGTTTATTCGTGTTATATGTGTGTGTTCTTAGGGATGATTTGGGATATTCAATAGCTTCATCGAGTTCAATTTTCTATGTCTTTTAGGTTTATGTTAGATGATGGATTGTTTAACTTTGGATTTTGGCTTGATTTTCATTGAATTCTTCATGATATTGATATGCAATTGTGCTTTGACTGGTAGTTTTATTCTGAGACTGTGGAAAATTGTGATTTCCACTATACAAATACAATTGTTGAGAAATGAGTTAGTTGATCAAGAATCAAGAACTTGAAATTGTATATTTTAGTTCTGCTGTTAACTAGATGGGAAATTGACAAAACCAAAGTTCATCTCATATTTTAGTAGAAAATATGATAATATTTATAGAGAATTCTTAGTGATAGTTTATTTAATGTAAAGTGATAATGTGATATGGGATTATGGCAAAACCATTCTTGTATATGGCTTCTTTGGAAGTGAAAGTGTTATGTCTCTCTATTGAACTATTTACGTTTTTTTTTTGGTTAACGAACGAACTGTGTACTTTCTCTTTAAATAGATGGTTATATTTCGTAAACTACATCATCTGAAGTTACTTTTTTTCCAAATATTATTTTCGATATTGTTGGAAATGTTCCGAAGTAGAATTCCTTAATTGGAACTATTTTCTTCAATTTATTCCCGGGAATATTATTCATACTATGTGATTTATGACTGTTACAGTGTTTGCGATGCACCGCGTGGGTAGTACGGGTAACGCGAACAATTCAACTCGCCCTCGAAAGGAGAAGAGGTTAACATATGTGTTGAACGATTCCGATGACACAAAGGTGATCTCATTATATCTTTATTTTATTTGCTGTAGGAAAACCATCAAGTTTCATTATTGCTTCTTGTAGTTGCACCTCTATCCCCACTAATACTATACTGGCTTTGGTTTTATTCATACTTGTACAAACTGTTAACTAGTTGAGACTGATTGGGCATTTTATAACGAACACATGCAAATTTTACTTGGTCGGATGAAAACATAATTTACATTTTTTGAGTGAATAGCCAATTTCCTCTCAAAGTAGTTGTTTGAAGCTAAAATTTTGGTCCTTGAAAGATTATTGGCGTCAAGTTATCCCTCAAATTGTAGTATTTGAATGACATCGATTTGTTCCTAGTAAACTGTATTTGGACTTTGTTTTAATGTTAAAAACCAAACATTTAAAAATCAGATTGATGTAATCATTTTTTGAGGATCATTTGAATTCCTAAAAAAATAATTAAGGTTTGAATGGAGGTTTTTTTCTAAAATTCAGTATCACCTATTCCATTCATTTGTAAGTGTAGTTTAAGGTAAGGACACACAAATTAAGAAATACAATTAATGTATTTGTATTGAAATTATTGTTTAATTTTCTAAGATACCCTTTATCTTTAATATTTTATCACTCGACAATTCTTTCTCTTATTAATTAATTAATTAATTAAGTAAATATAAGGGTATGATTCACAAAATAGTTATTTTATTATCTAAGAGGACAATTAAATATGTATGCAGGGAGTATTCTCTCTTTCAAAATTGAACCGAATCTCATTTATCTAAATAAAAAAAAAATTGAACCGAATCTTCGGTGCTTTGTGTAATTCCCCTTTATATTTAAACATTTATACAATATTTTATCTTATAATCAATCAAAGCTACATTTTCGGTTCATATGGTATTTGACTTCTTTCAGCTCGGTACTTAACATTTTATTTATAGAGGTGTGAAGTCATTTCAGTTATTCTATTTTTAAATTAACATCGCTTGTTTAGGTCAAAACTCCTTCAACTTCGATAGTTTTTTAGTTGCTCCATCTATTGTCTTTGAATTTGATAGTTTTTTTAGTTGCTCCGTCTATTGTCTTTGAAAGTTGGTTGTTTTGTTTTCTATAGCATTGTGCAGGCATAAATTGTCTGGCCCTACTTACGCCCACAGTATCTGATGGGTCAGATTATCTATTCACTGGAAGCCGTGATGGCAGGCTAAAACGATGGGCACTTGCTGAGGATGCGGCAACATGCTCTGCTACCTTTGAATCTCATGTGGATTGGGTAATCCTTTTATTTCTTTTCATTTTCTCCCCTTCCATTTGTTTGGTAAAATTTATTTTGGTAATGCAGCAATATTTCTCGACTACAATTACTTGAAGCTACATCTGCATTTGCAATTTTGTCATTTAGACATAGTATAGGGTGAATGTAGCCAAGTGGATCATGGAAGTGGATTGTGAATCCACCATGCGCGGGTTCAATTCCTGTCGTTCGTCCATGAATCTATAGTTTTCTTGACCTACCTGAAGCTTTTCGGATGAGACATTCACGACCCATTTCTCCCCACCCACAGTTTTTGGCCTTTCCATAAGTAGGGTATTTTGGTGACCATTGAATTAGATTGTTAATAATGCATTTTTCTAGATATCTCTAATGTCTAATCTCAACTTTAAATCAATCTTTGAATTTCACTTTTTTTTATTAGCATTTGATTTGGATGTGTTACTTACACTATAAGAGGTCAGGAAATGTTGATTCCTTTATACCCGCAAAACATGAAACTAATGCAATTTATTACACGTGCACAACAGTATAAGTTACAGCTGAATACATAAATGTTATTCTATTCATGCAGGTTAATGATGCTGTTCTTGTCGGTGACAACACACTTGTTTCCTGTTCTTCAGATACAACCCTTAAGGTTTGTTGATTGCTGGCTCTTATTCCTTCTGACAACCCTTACCCTTCTACAATATTACCACACTGATATAATTATTTAGTCCTTTTGATTTTTTTTGATGTATTTTTGTGTTAGACATGGAATGCTTTGTCCGCTGGAACTTGTGTTAGGACGCACCGCCAACACACTGATTATGTTACTTGCCTCGCTGCAGCTGGAAAAAATGTAATGTACTTCTAACTTCCTACAATTCTTATTAAGTGCATACAAAGGGTTGATTTTCTTGTTTTAATATGCTCCACACTGAATCTAATAGATTATTTTGTTCAATTAAAAGTTTGTATTATTTTCAAATCCGTTTCGTGATCCTTTAATAGTGTCTGCATTTTAGAGCAATATTGTTGCCTCTGGTGGCCTTGGTGGGGAGGTTTTTTTGTGGGATATTGAAGCTGCGCTTGCTCCAGTCTCTAAGGGCAATGATGCTATGGTTGATGAATCTTCAAATGGTATCCATGGTTCTGCCAACTCACTACCTTCAACAAACTTACGTAATATCAGCTCAAGCAACAGTATATCCTTGCACACTACTCAAACTCAAGGGTACATTCCAATTGCTGCAAAAGGCCATAAGGAGTCTGTTTATGCATTGGCCATGAATGAAGGTGGAACAATTCTTGTCTCTGGTGGCACAGAAAAGGTACAATATTGCTTACACTCTTACTTGTTTAGGCTTTTTACCTTTGTAATGTTAGACGAGGTTTTGTTTAAAGTTCAGTTTCTTAAATATTACTAGCTAGATTATAAGATATTGTCTTGACCTAATATCATGCTTTATTAGTTCTTTTTATTTATTTATTTATTTATATTTTTTTGGGGTTCTTTAGGTTGTACGTGTCTGGGACACAAGGTCAGGATCAAAGAAGCTAAAGCTTAAAGGGCACACAGATAACATCAGGGCTCTACTTCTGGATTCTACTGGCAGGTTTATAGAATGAATATTTAAATTTAGTTGCAGAGTTTTAGTTGACATTTATATTTTTAAGTTTGTAAGTTTGGCATTTGTTGCCTTCCTACAACCTATAGATAGATAACAACACACATGATAAAGTTATAATACTTTTCTTAGAATTTGGAGTAGGCCTAACTCGATGAAAGTTAGCTCAAGAGGTTAGGATTGCCCAAGGCTTGTAAAGACTAATTTGGCCATATCTCTAGTCGGTGTGACATTCCATCTGGGCTTTAAAAATGTGAAAACAAAGAATTGCTTCTGGGCATGGCTATTCCCTTAAAGTAACGGTCTTTTTCCACCCAAACAAGTCAGTTGTAATACTTTTAGTGTTCATTATTGCAGGTTTTGCTTATCAGGATCTTCAGACTCTATGATAAGGTAATGTATGCATATGATGTTGTAAGAATTTCTATTTGTTTAGTTGTGTGATGGACTTGTAACATTTCTATGTCTCCCTGTAGGCTTTGGGATATAGGTCAGCAGAGATGTATTCATTCTTATGCAGTTCATACGGATTCTGTTTGGGCACTTGCCAGCACCCCGACATTTAGTCATGTTTATAGTGGGGGAAGAGACTTTTCAGTGAGTGCAACTTCCATGGAAATGACATCAATTTTTTATTTATTAATACAACTTGAATTTATTTGGCATCTCATTGTTCTGTTTAATAACTTGTGAAGCTCGTCTTCCTAATGCCATTTTCTTTTATGCCTTAAGTTATACTTGACAGATTTGCAAACAAGAGAGAGTAGTTTGCTTTGCACCGGCGAACACCCTATTCTTCAATTGGCTTTGCACAACGATAGCATATGGGTTGCCTCAACAGATTCTTCAGTTCATAGATGGCCTGCTGAAGGATGCAACCCTCAAAAGATTTTCCAAAGAGGCAATTCTTTTTTAGCAGGAAACTTGTCCTTTTCAAGAGCAAGGGTGTCACTAGAAGGATCTACCCCTGTAGGTTACATTTAGTTCTGAAATAATCACCATATTAATTATATCTTATATTTATCTTTGAAGTGTTGTGTTACTCTAGGAACTCAGTATACCAGTTGCTTATGTAAATGAAGTATGCTATCGAGTACTCTTTTAGACTGAGTATTGGGTAAAGAAACAAAGTAACAAGTAAAACATTTAATTTAATACACATTTTAAAAAATAATTGATAACATGTAATACATTATATCCAACACTCCTTGACCCGTTCTCTAAGGGAATTTGTTTGTGAAAGACCCTAAGAGTTTGTTTGGGAGTTAGGAGGAGAAAGGAGGGAGATTTCTCACTTACTTTGGGAGAAAATTTTAATAGAGGAGAAGAATGCTTATGATAGATTTTTTTTTTTTTGTTTAAGAAGATTATAAAAAAACGAGGAAAATGATTTGGATAATTTTCCAAAACCTTCACCCAATACATTTTGAGTTTAACCATATAATAGAGTTTTAATTTTATGGAGCTAAATAACCCCTTGCAACATGGTGGTGTGGTGGGTGGGTGGGGGATATCATCCCTTTCACTTCTTTTCTCCTAACTCCCGAACAGGCCCAAGTAAATTTATATGTCTAGCATGTTTGTCCAGATATCCCATATTATTGCTTCCTATTTGTGGACATGACTGAGTTTGTCTTCTAGACAGTTTTTGTTGAAAATAAAATTTCCTTTGGTTCTTTCTGTTCTGGGGAACTAATCATTGCTTAATTTGTTTTTAAATTATGAATTTTTTAGGTTCCTATGTATAAAGAACCCACATTAACTATCAGGGGCACCCCTGGAATAGTGCAGCATGAAGTTTTAAATAATAAGAGGCATGTGCTGACAAAGGTAATAATGGTATTCTCTTTTTGTGTTACCGTGCCATACATGCTAATATTGTCATTCATTCTGATGTGAAGTTAATAACCTTTGTCGGTTATCTGTTTAACTGATAATTGGCACTTGGTATAGGATACGTCTGGTTCAGTGAAGCTTTGGGAGATTACCAAAGGTGTTGTGGTTGAAGATTATGGAAAGGTGACTACTGGTTGATTTTCATTTGGTTACTTGCATCGCATATTTGCTAGGAAAGGAGTTTGCCTTTAATGAATGATGTTTGCGAGTTTCAATTATAGCTAGCTCATGCTTTACTTGTGGACTATTTAGGTTTCATTTAAGGAGAAAAAGGAAGAGCTATTTGAGATGGTACGCTTAATGATTTACAGCATATTTTTAATTTAAACTGTACTTTTTGTTTGTTACTAAAATAATATGAATTGTAATAGTTATTAGCTCTGGCTAGTGTTTATTTTTCTCTTGTGCTGCTTCAGGTAAGCGTTCCTGCATGGTTCACAGTGGATACCAGGCTTGGAAGTTTGTCGGTCCATTTGGATACTCCCCAATGCTTTTCTGCAGAGATGTATTCAGTAGATCTTAACATCATTGGCAAGCCTGAAGATGACAAGGTATCGGCTGATTCGTTTCCATTGTCATGAGCAATTTACATGCTCTTATTTTAGATTTCATAGTATATTGAATTTGCTCCTAGTTTTTTTATATGCTGTAGGAATCAATATCAACTTCATGCAACTATTTGCTTTTTACTGTCAGCTATAATAATTGATGTCAAGTTTATACAATTGGTAACACCATCTGTCTCCCCATATGTGGGATCCATCACAGACTCACAGTTAGTACCACATGACCATCTTCCTATTGTAGTCCATAATTGTTTTCAAGTAACCCTCAAATTTTAGGCCGCCACATTGCTCAATCTGAAATGATTCCATCACGATACTAGATTTGTGGACATGGAATTATTCAAATGTCATATTTCTGTTGAACTGACATTGGCTGAGTTATATTATGTGTTTGTTTCTATTCTTTCAAGAAATACGGGATTCATGCATACAATGATATTATGTAAATGTTTTCGGTAGTTTATGATCAACAATTCAAATCAATGCTTGTTATTCTGCACAGGTTAATTTGGGCCGAGAAACCCTAAAAGGACTATTGACTCATTGGCTGAGAAAACGGAAGCAAAGAATGGGGTCTCCAGCTCAAGCTAATGGGGAATTATCTGGAAAGGATGTTGCTTCTAGAAGTCTTATCCATTCGAGAGCTGAGGTTGATGTGAGTTCTGAGAATGATGCTATGGTTTATCCTCCATTTGAATTCTCAGTTGTTTCCTCTCCTTCGATCGTTACTGAGGGTACTCATGGAGGTCCGTGGAGGAAAAAAATTACTGATTTAGATGGAACCGAGGACGAGAAAGACTTTCCATGGTGGTGTCTAGACTGCGTTTTGAATAATCGGTTACCTCCCAGAGAAAATACTAAGTAACTTTTAACCTTCCTCTTCATTTTTTCCTTCCGTAAATATTGCATTAAGACATGGTTGTAGTTAAAAGGAATGAACCTTGATCATGAAAGTTTGCATATCTTTTTACTGGTTACCTTCCTCTTCATTCATCATCATCATCATCATCATCATCATTGTTATCATCATCATCATCATCATTGTCGTCGTCATCATCATACACTCGTGCACGCGCACACACAAATATGTTTGTGCCCGAAAATCATATATTAGGCAAGGCGTGTTTTCCATTTAAAAAATCATCATCAACGTCATCGTTGTCATCATCATCATCATCATCATCATCATACATGCGCGCGCTCACACACACAAATATGTGTGTGCCTGAAAATCATATCTTAGGCAAGGCGTGTTTTTAATTTCAAAAATCATCACCATCATACGCTCGCGCATGCACACACAAAAATATGTGTGTGCCTGAAAATCATATCTTAGGCAAGGCGTGTTTTCCATTTTAAAAAAAAAGCAAATTGATGATTTAAAATTGGTGTTGCCCTTGTGAATGATAACATATGATTCTAGAGAATTAAATGGAAGTATTTTACACTTGCATATTTTAATAAAAGAGTGATAGTGCACAACACAACATTTATACCTGACATCATTTTCTATATGCTTAAGAAGTCTCAGGAATCTATCCTTTGCCAATGGTATCCTTGTTTGGTCTATGTGTTGATTATCTTTGAACATATTTTTTGTACTTTTAATGGTTTTTGCATGAAAGTACTGAATTTGTTTCCGTACTTTTGTTGAGATAGACAACTAAACACTGTCTATTAATTCATTGTTCGAGTCTGATGGAAAATCTTTAGTATGATTATCATCGATCTTAGATCAGTTATATAGTGCTCTCTTTGATATAGATTCTTTTTTACAACCTCTGCAGATGCAGTTTCTATTTGCATCCATGTGAAGGCTCTCCAGTCCAGATCCTGACACAAGGGA
Source organism: Trifolium repens (assembly GCA_030408175.1). NCBI lineage: Eukaryota > Viridiplantae > Streptophyta > Magnoliopsida > Fabales > Fabaceae > Trifolium > Trifolium repens. The sequence goes on along the minus strand of CP125849.1, from coordinate 56,584,111 downwards.
AGCTAAGTGCTCCGCGTATATTAAGAATTCACAAAGTAAGTTTTCATCTTTATATTGATTAATAATTGGGAATTATAATTTCGTTAAAAAACTTTGCTTGTGTTGTTGACTTTGATCATGCTTACCTAATGATTAACTTTTTTTGGTCATTTAAGTCTTTAGTTTGTGTGTTTTCTGGACTTTGGAGGCATATTTCTCCCTGGTGATTATGTATTTCTGAATGGTCAACTTAGTTACCTTCCCCTTATTTTGTTGGTTTAGGTTATCAATTATGTGGTAGAAAAGATGGTGCTCGATAAACCTTTGGATAACTTGCACGCTGATGGTAATTTTGCCCCTGGACTTGCTGGGTCACAGTCACAACTTCAAGCAGTTGGGGATGGATCTTTCCGATCTGGATCTGCTGGATTCAAACCTTGGCAAAAGCTTAGACCTTCAATTGAAGTACTGTGCAACAATCAGGCAAGTTATATGTTTTCTTAAACAATCTTGATGACATGCATATAGTACTGTTCTCTATTTGCGTGTGCAATTTTTATTTTCTCGTTGCGATGTTTAGCGGAAAGCTGGAAATTATCAAATACATCATATATCTTTGGAGTTGTACTTCATTTTGTATTGTAGTTTTAATTACAAAGCTACCAGACTTCTAGAATTGTATTTGTCTGTAGTTTTAACTGTTCTCATGTGCTAAATTTTCAATTTCATATTTTAATGAAGTTTTTGAACCTACGTCTCCTGATTGGTTGAATGATGACAGCAAACATTGTTCGAGCCTAATTAACTGGAAGTTGTTTGATTTGATTTGCAATAGTCTTTTCTTTAATATGATACTTTCTCATCTTGAAGTAATGTAGATTTAGCTGACCGTTGTTTATTTTCAGGTGTTATCTCCTGATATGAGCTTAGCCACAGTGCGAGCTTATATATGGAAGAAATCAGATGACCTGGTCCTAAATTACAGAGTGGTTCAAGGCAGGTGACCTCAAATTTGGATATACATCAAAGGTTGGTAATCTTGAGCTTGCTTGGCTTTTATCATCTGCAATGTCATATTAATGATTTGATGGCTTCATTCCTGTATTTTTTTTATAAAAATAATATACTGCCATCTGGAAAGAGGAAGTTTTTTTTCTTGGATAGCATTTCTTTTCTTTGTTATTGATGTAAATGTTACAAAATTAATGTTAATTAGTTGATGAAACCTAATCTTTGTTGATACTTTTTTCTCTAACAAATAGAACGAAATTACCTGTTGTTCAAATGGTCAATATTGGTAGTAGAGCTAATAATTTATAGATGTCTGGAACTGTTGTGTATCCATTTTATTTTATTTCCTTTCTTATGCTTTACATTAAGTTTTATCAATAAAAGAAAAAATCAAAGAAGGTAAGACCCTGTTTACTTTGTGAAAATGTTTTCTATTTTCATTTCCTAAAATTAGTGTTAATTTTACTTGCTAATAAGGAGATATTTTAGACTCTTAAAATGAACAATTGTGTGCATTTTTAGGAAACAATGAAAATGCCAAAATATTCTTTTCCATTATTTTAAAAAATGCATCATCTTTAACTAACCTTTCTTCTTCCATCACAATTGTTCATTTTATGAGTCTCATCTTATTAGCAATTTAAAATGAACACATTTTAGAAAATGAAAACAGAAAATGTTTTCACATAGTAAACAGTCCCTAAAGTTTTTGTTTAATTGATTCTCCGTGCTGAATTTACCATTCTATTTGGATGTGAAATATATACTTGATTTGTGTTGTCTCAGCAAGAGATACATACTTTATTATTATTATTATTAAAACTTGCAGGTTTTCTTGTGATTGTCGAGAAATACCTTTGAGCACCGGTTCGTCTTTGGTTTGCGCCTGCATTGATCAGTGGCATTGTAAGAATGTTGTAAATTCTGAACTCTGTCACAGATTTAGTAGAATTCTCCTGACCCGCTTGGATAGTTTTTCTTTAGTAGATAGCTTTTGCTATAAATTTTGAATTATATCTAGCTGGAGTGAATATACTTTGCTGGACATGATGATGATGGAGTCATAAGTGGTCTGCATCTGGTACAATTAATCAGTTTTGTTGAGAACTACTGGGGATCATGCTAGCATATTGGGGTTTTTCTCAGGAATCAGCCTGTTAATTTGAGATGATAACGAAAATATTGTAAATTTGAACTGTGCATTAAATAATCATCTTAGCCATAGAAATTATGTTCTACAGGTGTATGTTTGCACTCCAGTCATTTAAATTTTTTTGCTAACTGTTAATTGCTAAGAATATTATTCTTGGAAGTTCAAATAAACTATAAACTATTTTGACATATCTAGTGCTGATTCTCAGCCAGCCCTTCTTTTGATCCCATGTTCTTCTCCCTTGCTATATGTATAAGGATTAATATTTGGAGTTTGGACATAAAAATTTGACACCGTATAAAAATACTGTACAATGTTAGTGTGTGTTTGGATTCTCAGGAGGAAGAAAGTATTTATTTATTTAATATAATGTGATTATGATGTTCAATTAAGTTAGGATGTCTAATATTTATGTATATTGGAATTGGAATGGAATAGCTGTGTCGTGGCCAAAGTAGTTTCAATTGAATGTGTGGCGAAAAAAGGGCTTCTAACGTACAGTACTAGTACTAGTACTAGTAATAGTAACTCACACACCTGTTTGTTTCCCAATCGCAAGAAGAAAAACAGTACAGTAAGGAAGTCATGTTAACACGTCACTCGTTTCTGTGGGCCAATAAGAACCACACTGATGCTCAAAAGCAAAAATGCTTCTATCACCAAAAGAAAACAAAAACTTACTCCATTTGCTTTCAGTTTCAGATTCGTTTTCATTAGTAGTTACTTATCTTAATTAGGCTTTTAAGACATTATTACTATCAAAATTTTACTTTTTTTGTTGAGAATTTCTCTAATTTTTAAATCTTAATATAAAAAATTACAAAAAACACTAAGACGCTGTTGGCATGATACAATTTTAAGTTTATAGTGGATAGTTTATGTAAGCCTTTATGTGATTAAAATATATTTGTTTTGTAATGAATTTATTTCATGAGATTATAGTTTTTATTTTACTATTTTATAGCCTTCCTTATGCGAATTAATTTAATTTAATTTATTTATTTCATATTTTTAATGAAAGATTTTTTTTGCAACGAGTGACTCCTACTTTCTTTTTTCATATAAAATTAACTACATTTTAAATTTATGTAAAAATATTAAAATAATTTATAATACAGAACGAAATTATTAGAGCATACGATTTTTAATTTTCAAATAACATTAACACTCTGAAATATTTTATTATGGTGGAACATTCAGTGTTGTAACATTAAATATTATTACACACTTAATAAATAATTGTTCCTTCTCCGCATAATTTTTAAGAAAATGTATTTTATGTAGAAAGAGAAAAGAAAATGTAGAACACCTTTTTAAAATCAAATATCAATGCGGTCCCGTGAGCTTAGCTCAATTGGTAGGACAATTGCATTATATATGCAGGGGGCCGGGATTCGAACCCCGGTCATCCCACTTATCCACCTTAAGGGTGAAATTTCTAGCCGCTAGGCTACTAGACAAAAAAAAAAAAATAAATAAATATCAATGCGTGTGATATTTAAAAGTTAAGGATATTTTTCTTTTTTGAAACAAAAGTTGAGGAAATTCTATCTTGTTCAACAAAAAGATAATTGTGGATTTGTCGTATATGCAACCACTATTTAAGTTTTATTTAGATTAAATAAGTGATATACTTATACAATACTATAAATCAACATATTAATTATTTAATAAAATCTAATAAATAATTTTTGTTTATAACATGAGATGAGATGAGAGTGTATATATTCTGTAAATTGGTTGTATTCTGACATCCTCAAACACATGACACAACAACAGTGTGTGTAACATCATATATTCATAGAAGCCATTACATTTTCATCCTCTCAAATGGCCTCATCAATAATTGGTTTTGGGGTTTCATCCATTTCAACCATACCATCCTCTCAAAGAAGACATAATAGCCATAAACAACTTCAAGTTCATCAATCTCGTAGTTTTGATGTGTTGTCTTCTGAATCTGATTCATTAAATGGAACTTCTTCTAAAGAAGTTGTTGTTGTTGTTGATGATGAAAAAGTTGGTTTGACACCACTTTGGGATGATGGGTATGGGAATCGTACGGTTGAAGATTACTTTGTTGTAGCTAAAGAGTTATGCAAAGATGATGGTGGGCCACCACGTTGGTTTTGCCCACTTGAATGTTCTTCTCCTTACAAAGATTCTCCCACACTCATGTTTCTACCCGGTAACTTAACTACTTTATCTCATTCTTTTTTAATTATTTCTTTTGTCATTTGTCATAATATAGTAATAAAATTTTAATGGAGGAATTAGTGTTTGACAAAATCACATGACATAAAATCACGATGATTTAATGTAATTTTATTAAATTTATCAAATGTGTATTATATTTCGTCTTTAAATATAAGACTTTGTTGACTATATCAAATGAATTAAGAAAGTTTGTGGGAGTATTATATTTTTTTTTATCTTAGCAAGAAAGAACTAGTTTATGTTTCTATATGTTGTAGATAAAACTTTACGTAATTTAAGAGTATCTTAGTAACGAAATAATTAATTCAAGATAATGTTTATTATTATATTTGAATGAGTTAAACATGTTTGGGATTGATTATTGCAGGAATGGATGGCACTGGATTGGGCCTCTCTTTGCACCATCAAGCACTTGCCAAGTATGTGTATTATATTGTATTTATTTTTTTATAATGTTTTTTATTGTATTCTATCTATATTCTATTGTGCGTATTTTTTAATATAACTAAATGAAAACATTACCGGTAGTACCATCAAATTGCATTAGTTTAATTCTATAGGATCAAATTAGTCCCAAAAAAAATGCTCATTAAGTATAACTTAGTTGGTAGCTTGCTCAAAAAAAAAAAAAAACTTAGTTGGTAGCTGCAGGAATATTGATAAGTAATTTAGGATTTTACACGGCTCTACTTTTAAAATGTGCGAGTGTTGTCACTAAGCTAATTGACCAAAAAAAATTAGTCAAAAAGTCCATAAGTTTTTGCCACTTCTTAAAAAACATAGTCAAAAGAAGTCTGCAGGATTAGAATAAGTGCTTTTACAATTAATTGTACGTTACAATGTGTGAGATATTAGTCATTTTCACAATTTTTGCTGTAGAAATTCTAGTTGAAGGTTAATAGCAATAATAAGAGGCTCTTTTTACTCTAGAGCGAATTGTCAATTTAGCATTTGAAAATTCAGTATCAACCAATTTGGTATTAAATTAACAAAATTATCTAAAAAATTAAAAATTGTCCATTACATTAACAATTTTGTGATGATTAAAAAAAAATAATTTCAATGATCATTTTAGAATTTGGTTAATTTAGAGATCAAATTAGTGACTTTATTATGCTTCTCATGTATGTGTGTGTAATGATTCTAAGTTGACAATTTTATTCTGCAGTTTGTTATTTTTGCTTCCTCTTATCAGCATTAATTTGTGCACAGCAGGTTTTTTGAAGTTCGTTGCTTGCATATTCCTGCTCTTGATCGAACACCATTCGAAGGTCTTTGCTTTTTAACGTATGCTTTTGTCAACTTTCTGAAGTTCATTATTGTTACTCTCGATGCATTTGAACTAAAATATTAGAACATTTGGTGTGTGTTTTTATAGAATTTCAGAGAATAGAAGATTTTTGTATTCTCATTGATATCAAAATAATAGGGTTACAATAGTTTAAATAGAGGGAGTAGCCTCTTGGCTAACCTTATCCTAGAAACAGAAAAGGAAATAAATAATTCCTATTAACTCCTAATAACTTCAGAATAAAACAGCAAGGTCAATGAGGAGATATGGTAATATCATTACCAAGTTCCTCTTATTTTAGGAAACTAAATAAAGCACAATAAACACTATTAATGCATCAGATTTCTACACTCCCCCTCAAGCTAGGTTGTAGATGTTGAGTAATCCTAGCTTGGATGTGAGATTCTCAAATGTTTTCCTTGGCACCGCTTTGGTGAGAATATCTGCTGTTTGTTGACTTGTAGGAGTATACTGGAGGGATATAGTCCCATTTTCAATATTTTCCTTGATGAAATGACGGTCAATCTCTACATGTTTTGTTCTATCGTGATGAACCGGATTTTTAGCAATGCTGATGGCAGACTGGTTATCACACAACACCTTTATAGGATTAGAATTGAGGATTCCAATTTCATGAAGTACCCTTTTTATCCATATTCCCTCACAAATGCCTTGAGAAAGTGCTCTAAATTCAGCTTCTGCTGAGCTACGGGACACCACTGGTTGCTTTTTGCTTCTCCAAGTAACTAGGTTCCCCCAAACGAAAGTACAGTAACCTGATGTTGAACGCCTATCAGTCACTGAGCCTGCCCAATCAGCATCAGTGAATATTTCAATTTCCCTGCTTGTTGATTTCTGAAAAAATAATCCTTGACCAGGTGTCATTTTCAAGTATCTGAGAATTCTATACAATGCTTCCATATGTTCTTCTGTGGGGCAGTTCATGAATTGGCTCACTGTACTCACAGCAAAACTAATGTCTGGTCTTGTGTGAGATAGATAAATGAGTTTTCCAACCAACCTTTGATATCTTCCTTTATCTACCGGTGTACCTTTCTCAAAATTGCCAAGTTTCACAGTTGCATCCATAGGGGTCTCTGATGGTTTACACCCAAGCATTCCTGTCTCTTTTAAGAGGTCTAGGACATATTTTCGTTGGGAAACTGAAATTCCTTTCTTGGATCGAGCTACCTCCATCCCTAGAAAATATTTGAGATTACCCAAGTCTTTTATTTCAAACTCTTTGGCTAAAAGACTCTTTAATCTCTTGATCTCTTCTTCGTGATCACCTGTTAGAACAATATCATCAACGTAAACTATAAGAATCGCCTTCTTTCCTGATGGTGACTGTTTGAGGAACATTGTATGGTCTGTCTGACACTGAATGTAGCCAGACTTCTTTACCACTTTTGTGAATCTATCAAACCAAGCTCTTGGTGACTGTTTCAATCCGTACAAAGATTTCTTAAGTTTACAGACCTTGTTTGCATTTTCAGATGTCTCAAAACCTGGAGGAATGTCCATGTAAACTTCCTCTTCAAGGTCGCCATTAAGGAAGGCATTTTTCACGTCCATCTGATAAAGAGGCCAATCAAGATTTGAGGCAAGTGAGAGTAGAATCCGAACTGTGTTGAGCTTTGCCACAGGTGCAAATGTCTCTTGATAATCAATCCCATAGGATTGTGTAAAACCCTTAGCCACCAATCGTGCTTTGAATCGGTTGATGCTGCCATCCGAGTTTTGTTTGATAGTAAAAATCCACTTGCAACCCACTGGATGTTTTCCAGATGGTAGGTTTGATAATTCCCAAGTTCCATTCTTTTCAAGGGCATGAATTTCTTCAAATATAGCTTCCTTCCATTCTGGTTTGAGAAGAGCTTCATGGACAGAATTTGGAACCTGAATTTTATCAAGACTGCTAACAAAAGCCAAGTGATGAGAAGATAATTTGTCATAAGAGATAAATTTGCAAATAGGATGGTGGGTGCAAGTACGCTTGTCTTTTCTCGAGGCAATAGGTCTATCATCATAGTTGACAGTAGGAATAGAATCACAATTTTCATTACCTTGTGTGTTTTCAATCTCTAAACTTGGATTGGATTCAAGGCAGTGCTGGATTTGCTGTTCATTACCTTCCTGATTCTTGTTTTTCCTAGTATAGACACGTAACTCACGTATTTCAGCAGGATGTGTTGAAGTAGAGGGCTGAACAATAGGACTGTTAGACTGGTCTGGCTGAATAGGAGACTGATCAGGAGACTCGATGCTGGACAATTCTGGTTGATCACAAGATTGATCTAACACGGGCAGAGGAAGAAGATGAGTGGACATCGTTGGGTCCGTTTGATCTATTTGTGGTGACACATGTAAGGAACTTTCACCTGACTCCAAGGTATCAATATCCCAAAGCTGATATTCTTGAGTAAAATTCTCCCCCTGAATATCAGTTTTGGTGTAAAAGGGTTGATTCTCAAAGAATGTAACATCCATAGAGTTGTAGAATTTTCTAGAAATTGGAGAATAACATTTGTATCCTTTTTGGTTTGGAGAGTAACCTACAAATATACACTTGAGAGCCCTTGGGTCAAGTTTACTAGCTTGATGGTGGACAAACACAGAACAACCAAAGACTTTTATGGGAAGTGTGGATAAGACTCGAGTTTGTGGAAAACAGTTGGAAATGACTTGGAAAGGTGTTTGAAATTTAAGGACACGGGAGGGCATTCTGTTTATCAAGTAAGTGGCTGTTGAGACAGCCTCACCCCATAAAAATTTAGGAACATGTGTGGTGAACATTAGAGACCTTGCAACTTCTAGGATGTGTCTATTTTTCCTCTCTGCTACCCCATTTTGTTGTGGGGTGTTAACACAAGAGCTTTGGTGAATTATCCCATGGCTGTCCAAATATTCTCTAAGAGATGATTCAAAATATTCTTTTGCATTATCGGTTTTTAGAACTTGGATTTTTGTTTGGAACTGAGTTTGGATCATGGTATTGAATTTTCTAAATATGTTACGAAGTTCAGATTTTTCTTTCATCAAAAACAACCATGTTATCCTAGAGTGATCGTCCACAAATAACACAAACCATCTAGATCCCGTTATATTTTTAATTCTAGATGGACCCCACACATCACTATGAATCAATGAAAATGGATGAGAAGCTTTATAAGGTAGCATAGAGTAAGAATGACGAACATGTTTAGAAAATTGACAAACTTCACATTGAAACAACTTTGGATTTTTATTTGCAAACAATGAAGGAAACATTTTTTTAAGATACAAGAAATTGGGATGACCTAGTCGATAGTGCCATAACATAATTGCACTATCCTTATTTGACTGACTGGACGACTCAACACGAACTGCATTGTGAGTTTGTCTTGGAGGAGTTTGATCTGCTTGAAGAAGGTAGAGCCCTGAGCAAATCCTAGCACTGCCAATCGTCCTCCCCGAATCCAAAGTCTGAAATTCACACAAATTAGAGACAAGTTTAGCAACACAATTAAGATCATGAGTGAGCTTGCTCACAGATAACAAATTGCAATCCAAATTGGGAACATGTAGAACAGATTTTAACTCTATATCTTCTGAGAGAATGATTGAACCTGTACCAGCCACTTTAGAGAGTGTCCCATCAGCAATTTTTACAGACATTCCATCATAACATGGACTATAATGATGGAATAGTGATTTATCCCCTGTCATATGGTCTGAAGCTCCTGAATCCACTATCCATGGTTTCAGATTTCCACTTTTAACAGTAAAAGCACTTAAGAAATTACCTTTTTGTGCTAGTGATGCAACTTTGGGATTGTTTTGGGATGTGATGAGGATGCATTGTCATCTTCTTTGGGCATGTTGATATCTCTTTCTATAGCCATGCCGTATTTGGTCATGGGAAGGATCGGTTTGCTCTGATACCATATAGAATTTCAGAGAATAGAAGGTTTTTGTATTCTCATTGATATCAAAATAATAGGGTTACAATAGTTTAAATAGAGGGAGTAGCCTCTTGGCTAACCTTATCCTAGAAACAGAAAAGGAAATAAATAATTCCTATTAACTCCTAATAACTTCAGAATAAAACAGCAAGGTCAATGAGGAGATATGGTAATATCATTACCAAGTTCCTCTTATTTTAGGAAACTAAATAAAGCACAATAAACACTATTAATGCATCAGATTTCTACAGTTTTAAATAAGGTTAGGGACTTGGGCACTTTAAGCAAGTGTCAGGTTCGATCATTGGCTCTTGCGTAAGGACAAACCTCGGTTAGGAGGAGAAAATTCACATTGCGCACCATGATTGTAGAATCTTTTAGCTGTGAATGAATTTCAATATGCAAGCCATGATTACTGTGTACTATTATCTATACTTGAACTTTTTTTTTGATTTTATGAAGGATTGGTGAAACTTGTTGAAGAAGCTGTTAGACTTGAGCATGCTCTATCACCAAAGAAGCCGATTTATCTCGTTGGTGATTCCTTAGGTGGATGCCTTGCACTCGCTGTTGCCGCTCGTAATCCAACGGTTGATCTAGTACTTATTTTAATCAATCCTGGTGAGTCTATCAAAATTTGGTAATGTTTTGTCAATAATTTACTTTAGTGTGATAATAATTATTAATTTGTTACCTTTCAACCACAGCTACATCCTTTGGTAGATCACAGTTGCAACCTTTGTTACCTATCTTGGAATCTTTTCCCGATGAACTTCATGTAACTGTTCCATTTCTTCTTAGTTTTATTATGGGTAAATAATCTGATTTCTCAACACTCTCAATTAGTCCATCCACTTCTTGCTTATTAAATATCTTGTGGATTGTGCCGAAGAAATAAAATCATCGATGTCATAATCAGGTGATCCTGTGAAGATGGCATCTGTCAATATTGGAAATGGACTTCCTCCGACAAAGATAATTGAACAACTGTCATCCAACCTTACTTCATTGCTGCCATATCTTCCGGTAAGAAGCTTTTGATATTGTGCTGTAATGTTTCTAATAGTTATAAACTTTGGTAACACATTAATACACAAAATTAAAGGTATCTTTTTGACCTTGTTGGTGACCCTCATTTGTAGTAGTATCCTTCTTTTTCCGCTATCATTTTCCTTTGCTCTATTAGCTAGACTAATTCAAGTTCATACAATATAGCATTATGTTGAGCTGCAACTAAATTTTTCTCGCATGATCTATTGCCAGGAGCTGGCTAACATTATACCAAGAACCACTCTTCTTTGGAAGATTAAACTTCTCAAATCAGCTGCTGCATATACTAATTCGCGTCTACATGCTGTCAGAGCTGAAGTACTTGTGCTTGCTAGGTTCTTATCTCTCTACATTTGATGTCTCATACTAATATTGTGTATTTTTCGGACTCTTAAATTAGTTGGCGCTCTTAAATTGGGTGTTGAGATTGACAAAGTTTCATTTTTAGTGGCAAGGATAACATGCTTCCCAGTGTAAATGAAGCTCGAAGACTTGCAGGTTCATTGAAAAACTGCAAAGTTCGTATCTTTAAGGACAACGGACACACCCTTCTTTTGGTAAGCTGACATTTTTTGCGTCACACTGTCGAACACTGTATTATGGTATGAACTTGCTAGCGTTTTCTTACTTCACGGTTTTAACAGTATTAGTTGCCGATTTATGGTCTATGTAATCTTCTGTGATAACCGCTGTAAGTTAGTTGATTAATTGTTCTCTGCATGGTAGTGTAGGAAGATTCTATTGGTCTGCTAACAATCATCAAAGGGACTTGCATGTACCGTCGTTCAGGAAGGCATGATTTGGTCATGGACTTCCTTCCCCCGAGTATGACAGAATTCAAATATGCAATGGATCAAGTAGTCGGGTAATTTTATTTTGAAAATATTATTCTTACCACATATTGTTAACATGTTCTTGACTTGAGGTGACGTGCATGATAGGTTATTTCGTTCTGTTACCGGATCTGTGATGTTCTCTACATTGGAGGACGGGAAGATTGTAAAAGGTTTGTCTGGTGTTCCAGATGAAGGTCCCGTCTTATTCATCGGTTATCACAATTTGTTGGGATTCGAACTAATTTCACTTATAGAAGAGTTTCTAAGTCAGAAGGGTATCGCTCTTCGTGGAATAGCCCATCCAGATCTGTTTGCAGGAAAAATAGAGAGTTCTTCGACTGAGTTTTCTATGGTTGATTGGGTCAAGGTATTCGGCGGTGTGCCTGTTTCAGCAAGCAATCTTTTTAAATTACTTTCAACAAAATCACATGTTCTTCTATATCCTGGTGGTGCACGCGAGGCTCTTCATTATAAGGTTCGTCAACTTTGTTTAACCATATTTTCAATCCGCAATTGAATTTTTTTTAAACTTTCGTATCTAAATTATATTCATATCTCGTTTATAATGGCAGGGTGAAGAATACAAGTTGTTTTGGCCTGATCAACCGGAATTCGTGAGAATGGCAGCACGATTTGGCGCCACGATTGTGCCTTTTGGAGCTGTAGGCGAAGATGATATAGCCGAAGTAGGTTTCTTCTTTTCTCTCTAACATCTTCATTGATTAATTGTACATGTCTTTTTATTGGAATTTTCTGATTGGCTTTTACAGATAGCTCTCGACTACAACGACTTAATGAAGATTCCTGTAGTCAACGATTACATCAAAGATCTTAATCGAGACGCGGTTAAGATTAGGTAATTATTCTTCATTTCATTTTATGAAATGCATTATTCAATACATCATATAATGTGATATTTATTACATTGTGATATTTTTCAAACCTTCAGAGATGAGAAAAGTGGAGAGGTGGCAAACCAAAATCTGTCATTTCCGGTGCTTCTACCGAAAATACCGGGCCGATTTTACTATCTATTTGGGAAGCCTATAAGACTGAAAGGCATGGAGAATATAGTAAAAGACAAAGAAAATGCTAACCAATTGTATCTGCAGATTAAGTCTGAAGTTGAGCAAAACTTAGATTACTTGATAAAGAAGAGAGAGGAGGATCCTTATAGGAATATAATTGGTAGGAAAATTTATGAGGCATTGTATCCTTCTGAAACTGAACAAGCCCCAACATTTAAGCCCTGAAAATTTGTAGATATCATACATTATATTATTATTTATTTTGAATAAAGATGCATTATATTATTGATTTTTATATGCACTCATAATTATTTGTTTTTCATTTCTACTTAATTTCTAACTAGTTCTTTCTCCCATCGCACGGGGTATATTGGATACAAATATCGCACTACAAGAATTATGCAAGTTACCTACTAAATAAGTCCTAGGAAACAGGCCAAATTTCGTAGGAAATGTTGATTTCCGAGTAATTTTCCGAGGAAAACTCTCCTTGGTAAAATTGATTCTACAGCTAGGAGTTTACCTACGAAATATGGCGTTTCTGAGGAAACTGGATGTCAGAGGATTTTCCTAGGAATTTTTCGTAGGAAACGGTTCTGCTAATACTGCAACAACAGGTGTGTGCCAGAGTGATGGGACAAGTCGTTTCCTAGAAATATTTCGTAGGAAACAATCAATATTTTAAAAAAAAATTATATATATGCTGTAAAATTTAATTAAAAATAATTTCAATTTAAATATTATAATTTGAAATAATTTTTTAAAAAAATTATTAAATTGAAATTTCAAAAAGCCGCCAAATTCAAATTTTTTAAAAATATATGGCGCAAAATTTAAATTTTGAAAAGCAGCGCCAGCAAAATTGAAATTTTTCGCCGGCCGTTTCCTAGGAAACATTCCTCGGAAATGATTAAAAAAAAAAAAAAATTATAATTTGGAGCCAAAACTTTCAAATTCCACCAAAAAAAATTAATTTCGAGCCAAAAATTTCGAATTTTAGAATTTGCGCCAAAAAAATCAAATTTCACCAAAAATTTCAAATTTGCGCCAAAAAATTTAAATTTCAAGCCCAAAATTTCAAATTTTTTAATTTGCGCCAAAACATTTTCAAATTTCACTTAAAAATTAAATTTCCAAAAAAAATGTGAAATTCATAATTAGCGCGAAAATAATTCAAATTTCCCCTAAAGAATTCATCTTCTTGCAAAAATATGAAACTTGTAATTAGTGCAAAAAATTGAAATTATCACTAAATAAATTCAAATTGAAAAAATGGATTTAGAAAGAATAAAAAAGTATGTTGTATAAATGATAAAAAAATTTGAGGTGGTAGAATTAAAGAGTTAAAGAAAGAAAATGGTGAATGAAATGTTTGAATGAAAGTTAAAAGAATAAAAAAAAAATTGCATGTGTTGAAGAAGATTAATAATAAATGTTGAAATAGAAAAAAAATTGAATGTGTTGAAAAAGATTATAAATAATTAAACATATAAAGAATGAATTGGGAGATATATGGTGTGGTTGATGAAGATTGAATGAGGAAGATAAAGATAATGGTGTGGTTGGAGAAGAAGGTTGAATGAGGAAGAAAAAGATAATGGTGGTTGGAGAAGAAGATTGAATAGGGAAGATAAATATAATGGTGGTTGTAGAAAAAGATTGAATGATGGTTGATGAAGAAGATTGAATGGTGGTTATAAGATACTAAAAGATGAAGAGGGAATACAATTTAGATGAAAAAAGATTGAATGGTGGTTGTAAGATAGTAAAAGATGAAAATGGGTGAAGATAATGTTGATGAAAAAAAATTGAAATGGTGAAGATAAAGATGAATAGTGAATGTTGAAAGAATGTAAAATATGATAGTAGATAGTGTTATATATAGATAAAATTTGAACTTGTCAAAAAAACATTTGGTTGGTTTCCTATAAAATGTTTTCCCACTCAACATAATTCAAATTTCGTTTTCCCACTCAAATTTTTACTTTGTGTTTTAAAAATTTAAAATTAATTCATATTTTTAAAAAAAATCAAAATTATATTATTTAAAAAAAAATATTCAAAATTGAGTCAAAAAAAATAATTCCGAAATTATCGATCGACTATAGTTTATAGTAAGAACAAAATTGATAAAAATATTATGAATGATATTAATTATATGTATAAATTGTTATGTTAGACATTTTTCATGGTTGTTCATTTTTAAACTTATAATTTCATATTGTATTTTGCGTACATTGTTTATCTCCAAATGAATAAAAAGCACAGCCCCAAAATTTAATAAAAATAAAGAAAAGTTTGTCTACTGAGATGGTTTAGCTCAAAATCGGCTTAGTTATAATTTTGATCCTCTTATTTACACTCACTCATAAAATTGGTCCTTCATTTTAAAATCACTCAATTTTGATCTCTTTCATCAATTTATTATACTTAAAAATGACAATTTAATATAGTTTAAATAACATAGAATACATTTGTCAAAAAAAAAAACATAGAATACAACTTGATGATAAAGATTCATTCATGTAGATTAATTATTTGCATTTTATTAATTAAATTATAAAAATGAATAATGTATGAAATTGAAACCTAAGTTGTAACGATTTTTCTTGTAATTTCATAATTTTTTATCATTTATTATCATTATATTTGTATGTCCCATAAGTTAAATTATATTAATCATTATTTTTAAGTACAACATTCTAATGAAGGGACCAAACTTAATGATTTTTAAATAGAAGGACCATTTTTATGAATCAATAAAAATATAGGATCAAAATTGTATTTAAAAAACAAAAAAATTAGTCTAACGTATCTTCAATTTATTTATACAACAATAATAACTTGAGTGACATTTGGATTGAAAGAAACTAAGAGTGTGTTTGGATGAAGTAATTAATTTTTTTAGAGAATTTGAAATTCTAAACAATTCAAATGATTTTATTAAAATTATATTCATTTTTTAAATTGTGTGTTTGGATGGAGTAATAGAAAATATCATCTTGAGGATATTTGGGCCACTTTTATAAATTTGAAAAGTTTTGTGTCAAATTTTTAATTTAAAAATTAGGGACCAATTTGAACTTTTAAAAAATTTAAAGGACTAATTTGCAATTTTTGAAAAGATTTAGGGGATCAATTTGTAATTTTGGGGAAAAAAAATAGGGGTGAATTTGCAATTTTCAAATATTTATAGGGGTCAATTTGAAATTTTTAAAATTTAGCTTTAGACAAAATACTCCACAAATTCTCTTCACTTTAAAAATTCTTCAAACTAATTATCGAATCAAAAGAATTTAGATAAAAGAATTTAAATTTTCTAAAAAAATTACTTTACCTCAAAATATTCCCCCATTAAAGACACTCTTTAAAAAATTAGTGATTTCTATTTTCTAGTCACCAGAGCATTCATATGTAGCTAAGTTTAAGGCGGCAAGACAACGTTACAATTTGGAAAGAGCAACAAAAATAATCTACTAAGGTCTCCTATAAATTGCAACCTAAAATCGTAGGCTGAAAAATATGGATGGGCCACTATAAATATAATATATTACTTTTGGTAAGCTATAAATATAATATATAAATTGAATACTCAATAACAGTTACACAAAAAAAAAAAAAATACACATATTGATATCATATCGAAGATGTATTTAATATGAACCTCTAAAAAATAGTGAATAGTCCAAAGATAGACTATTATCATTCTTATTAAAAAAAATGAAATTTATAATAATAAAGAGTCGAGAACAAAAATATATTTTATATTCCATTAGTAAAAGACTTTTTATCAAGCAAATGCAAAATTTGAATTGTATGGACATTTGATATTTTGATGTTTAAGCTATAAATGTTTCATGTTTAGAATACATTGTATGTTAATAGGTTAGTACTATTGTGGACTAGTGTTTAAAATTATTAAAAATTCTAACAACTATTGACAATACTATTTAAAAGTAAAAATTATAGACTCTCAGGATTTTTACAGCTAAAAAAGTGATATGATTGACGTCATTTTCATACAAATTACAATTTTATTTTTCGTTGTTGTGGTTAAATTGGTGTCAATTAAATCATTATTTCAATCATAAAAATAAAAATAGTCATCAATTCATATTTCTAAACAATAATGCATGTCGTCATTAAAAATTTAAATATTTTTTAAATATTAATCCATGATGGACCACTTGTAAAAATGATCCATATTAAAATTTTCCATGTTATTATGTTATTAGTGTCATTATATCTCAAAAATGTTTTCGTTCAAACCTTAATTTATTGTTATGAATTCAAAAGAGAAGTGAGAATTAGAAAATAAGAAAAAATATTGAAAATGATAAGAATAATCAGAGACGTGATAAAAATGAAAGAAACACATAATAAAAATTATACAATATATGTAACATTGCAACTTGCATGAGAAAGATCGGGATAAGATTTTATCCTATTATAACATTATGCTGTAATAGATTTGGACCGTTTGATCTCAAATCAACGGTTCAAATTGTTTTAATGAATGAAAATGTATATGAAATTTGTACCGTTCGATCATAAATAAATGGTTTAGATTTATTATCGAGGGAAACTGTCTTAATTAATTATTTCAAGAAATCTGAGTCTAGAAAGTTGAGCTTTTTACAAGTCAATATCAAAATTAATTATAGGATATATAATTAGAGATAGTACTATGAAGCAAGCAAGGAAAAAAAAATAGAAAGAGTCGATGTGACAAGACTCAAAGAATATTGGCATTACATGCATATTGTGTGTATATAAATGAGCTAGCTCACTTCATAATCTTCATCACAAAAAATACCAATCAAATCAATTTTATGAAAATGGCCTCATCATTTTGTTACCTGCATAGTTTCTTAGCACTCTTTGTTTTATTATTTTGTGTCTACATGCCCATAGGAATAATGTGTTTGAAAATGAAAATGATCCCAAGAGTGGACATTGATCCAATACTCTTTCCCAAAAACATTTCTGAAGAAGAAAAACACAATAGACTAATCCAACTCTCAAAATCTCATGCCCTTAATCATCTTGAGTCCAAAACCAATATTACAATATCCACACTAAGTAATTTTCAACCAACGCTACAAAGTTTTGGCACCAGCTTCTTTCTTGTTGAAATGATGATTGGTTCACCAATACCATATCAACCTCTTTTATTGCTAGACACTGGTTCTGATCTTACATGGATTCAATGTGATAATTGTATTCAACCTTATTGTTTTCCAATCCAATATGGAAATTTCAAGTCTCGTGAGTCTCAAACTGTTCAGGTGGTTTCATGTGATGACCCATTTTGTGTCCCTAAAAAATGTGGCTCACATAATCAGTGTCTTTATGAAATAGGTTATTTAAGTGGTCCAAGTACTGTAGGCATTGTTTTATCTGACAATTTCACTTTTCCTGATCGTAGTAGTGAAGATAATGACCCCTTTGTAAATTTAATATCAGTGTATTTTGGTTGTAGTCTTCAAAGCCAAAATATAAATTTTGGTCCGCCCATGGATAGTACAAATGTTGTAGGCGGATTATTTGGTTTAGGGAGAGGCCCAAGATCTTTTCTTATTACATGGCAGCCTGAAACCGATTTGCGTTTCTCTTATTGTCTTAGCTCACCACAAACGCAACCACAATCGCCAAAACCTAGTTTGTATTTTGGCGACGACGCTAAAGTAAACGGAGACATCAAAACGACACAACTTATATCTAAATTAGGCGACGAAGATTTGTCAAAATATTACGTTGCTTGCACTGGAATTAGTTTATCGGGGACGATGCTCTCAATAGCCCCTGAACTTTTCGAATTAAAACCGGGTAAAAAAGGTGGATTTATTTTTGATTCAGGAGCTTATATTACACTTTTAACGAATAATGCTTATGATGTGTTGAGAGAAAATGTGGTTTCTTACTTTAAACAAAAAGGATTTGATCCTTATCCTTTTCCCACAAGTCCCTTAGATCTTTGTTACATTAATGTTCCAAACGATATCGAAAAGCCTAGCATGTCTTACCATTTTGAAGGAGATGCTGAATTTGAGGTGGATCCTGACTCTATGTTTGAGAGTTTTGGGAGTTATTTATGCTTGGGTGTTGTGCCTTTGCCGGATGAAAATGCACCAAATATAATGGGAGTACGTCACCAACAAAATCATGCAATTCTCTTTGATGTTCGAAATAATCTAGTTTCTTTTTCCTCTAATGAAGTATCATGTAGTGACTACAATAAAAACTAGTGTGTGATGGATTATACTATACTATACTATACTATATGAAAGTACAAGTTGCAATAATAATAATGTAATACAATACAATAAGTACATCAAATATTATGAATTAATAAAAGTGTGATTGCCTCATTTAATTTCCTTTGATTTATGTTAATACTATATATGTTTTTCAGACATGACGTCCGACCTAACAATTTTTGGTATTTTTGTCCGTTGAGCTATAGAATTTGTGAACTGTTTTTTCATAAACTTTTTGTATAAAAAAAATCACTCAACTATAAATTAATGATTGTTTAAGATTAGAATAAAATAATGAATTCAAATTATCTTTTGGAATTGTTTGTGTGAAGTAGAAACCAATTTATGTTTGATTTTAATAAATAAAAAATTCATTGTGTTCCATCTATTGTACTCTCGTTAAAATCAAATTTTATTTGGAAGTTTTTAAAGAAAGCTCTTGTACATGTTTTAATTGAAAATATGTTTTTATATTCTGATTTTTTTTTTGGACCAAGAGGATAATGACATCAAAAGATCCATTTTGATTAATTTAAAAACTTAAGTATGGATATAATTAAAAATTAAAATCATTAAAAGAAGTTCATAACTAGAAAACAATTTTTTTATAAAAATATAATATGTAATATATGGATTCTAAGTTTATTTTCTCCATTTCAGTTAAAAAAGTTTAATTTTGTCGATTGAGAGGTCGGGTCTAGAGGAATGTTTTGGATTTCCCTGCTCAAATTTATGCTCTATTTAACAGTGTTTGAAGGGGAGGGAAGACCGTTCGAGCGATGGGAGGAGAGGAAAATTGAGATAAAACTTACACTTTATTTGAGAGTATATTTATATATTAAATGGTAAATGATAGGTCTTTAGAGACTCATCTCAAAACTTCTCTTGGGAAAACTTTCTCCTCCATTCACATCCATGAGAAAAAAATTTCCCGTCTTTAGAGCCTAATACATGGTAGTTCTCAAGGGAATCCTATTTAAAGGCATAAATTGCATTCTATCTTTGGATGTACCAAGGTTCGAACTCCGGTTTCTATATATTACATGTCAATGTTCTTATCAACTAAGTTTTTTTTTTACTAAACTCGTAAGAACAAGCATCCCTAGATAGGATTTATACATTGTATATGGCTGTTGATTATATTTTCAAAATCTTAAATAGTAGAATACATATAATTAATGTGAATATGTGTGATTAACCTATTTTTCTTTTTGAACCCTTTTATTTCCATTCCTTGTGCAATTACACAGGTTCTATTGCAAAAATGTTTTTGTTCACACCTTAATTTATTCTAATGAATTCAAAAGAGGAATGAGAATTAGGAAATAGCAAAAAGTATTGAAAATTATAGGTATGACTAGTCACTAGAGGAGACATGATGAAAATGAAAGAAACATATAAATGGAAATTATACAATGAATGCAAACGTTGCAACTTGATTGAAAAAGTTGATCTTGTTACAAAAAGTCAATACAAAAATTAATTAGGATATATAATTAGAGATAGTACTATGAAGCATGCAAGGAAAAAAAAGAAAGAGGGAATAAAATGAATATACAAAAAAAGTTAGGGTCAGTTTAATGTCAATGTCACAAGTCTCAAAGAATATTGACATTACATGCATAATGTGTGTATATAAATGAGCTAGGATCACTTCATAATCCCATCATCACAAAAAAAAAACACAAATCAAACCAATCTTATGAAAATGGCCTCATCATTTTGTTACCATAGTTTCTTAACACTCCTTGTTTTATTATTTATTAGTGTCTACATGCCCATAGGAACCATGTGTTTCACAATGAAATTGATCTCAAGAGTGGACATTGATCCAATACTCTTTCCCAAAAATATTTCTAAAGAAGAAAAACACAATAGAATACTCCAACTCTCCAAAATCCATGCCCTTAATTATCTTGAGTCCAACACCAATATTACAATAACCTCAAAAACTTTTCAACCAAATATAAGACAATCTTTTGGTAGCTTGCATGTTGTTGAAATGAGAGTTGGCAAACCAATGTACCCAACTTTCATGTTGCTAGACACTGGTTCTGATGACACGTGGCTTCAATGTGATGGATGCATCCAGCCTAATTGTTTCCCAATCATAAATGGAAATTACAAGTATCTTAAGTCTCAAACCATGAAAGGGGTTTCATGCAATGATCCACTTTGTGTCCCTAAAAGATGTTCCCCAACAGGTAATAAGTGTCTTTATTCTATAGAATATGAAGGGGGTGCAAGTAGCAAAGGCTTAGTTTTATCCGAAACTTTCACTTTTCCTAATCCTAATGATAAAAATAACCCTTTAGTAAGTTTCAATGGAGTGGTTTTTGGTTGTGGTCTTATAAACAAAAATATTGTATTTGGTAAGAATAAAGAAAACAAGATAAGTGGAATATTTGGTATAGGGACAGGGCCAAGATCTTTTCTTAGTCAATTATCGGCCGAAACTAAAATGCGTTTATCTTATTGTCTTAGCTCACAACCACCTAGTTACTTACATTTTGGCAACGATGCTAAAATAAGAGGAAACTTCAAAACAACACAACTCTTGACCAAAATTGGCGACGTCAAATTGACAAAATACTACGTTGTTTGCACCGGAATTAGTTTGTCCGGGACAATGCTCGCTATAGACCCGAAACTCTTTGAACTAAAATCGGGTGAAACCGGTGGATTTGTCTTTGACTCAGGAAGTGATGTTACATTTTTAGTTGAGGGTGCTTTTAATGTGTTGAAAAAAAATGTGATTGATTACTTTGAAAAAAATCACAAATTGAATCCTTTTACAGGACATAATACCGGTTTTGAACTTTGCTATCATAATGTTCCAAACAACGTTGTGAAACCTTGGATTGTGTACCATTTTAAAGGAGGTGCTGATTTTAAGGTAGATTCTAACAAATTGTTTTTGAGTATTGATGAGAAGAAATTATTATGCTTGACTGTTGGGACTATGAAGGATGAAAAAGTGCCAAATATATTGGGAGCCCGTCACCAATCTGACCATGATGTCCTCTTTGATGTTGAAAAAAATGAAGTTTCTTTTTCCCCAATGCCACATACTTGTACTTAGTGACTACTAGTACTATACTACTATAGTGTGTGATGAATTATACTAGCATATGAAGTGCAATTTGCAATAATAATGTTTACAGTAAGTACTTTAAATTATGAATTAATAAAAGTGTGACTATTTAGTGTGTCCTTTTAATTTGTTTTTTTTTTTAATTTCTTTTATTAATGGATGAGATAACAAGTTTTTGTGTTTAAGTGTTTTTCTCAATTGAGAATAATGATATTGTTAGATCAAACATTTGCATTTGAATTCGAATTCAGAATCTTACAATTATATGTGAGTTTCAAAATTGTATCTATCATTTCGTCTGTAGACAAAAAATATTAGTTAATATCAATAATAACATAGCCCTTTTGCTGTTTTGCGTATAAAAAATCATAACCATAAATTAAGGATTGTTTAAGATTAACATAAAATAATAATTCAAATTATTTTTTGGAATTGTTTGTGTGAGGTAGAAACCAATATATGTTTGAATTTAATTAAAAAAATATCAATTGTTTTCCATCAAATTTAATTCAATTAGATGTTTGTTTTTAAAAAACTCTCATTTTAATTAAAATCATTAAAATAAGTTCATGTTTAAATTTTATTTTAAGTAATATGTAATATACAGACTCTAGTTTTATTTTAGTCAAAATACGGACTCTAATTTTATTTTATTCTTTTCTGTTAAGAAATTTTAATTTTCTTCAGTCGGATTTGGTAGAATGTCTAGATCAATTTTGCTATTCACATTTATGCTCTATTTGAGAGTTTGAAGAGGAGAGAAGGAGAAATAATTTTAATAAAGAGCATGTTTTAGATAAATGA
This sequence comes from Trifolium repens, assembly GCA_030408175.1. Lineage (NCBI taxonomy): Eukaryota > Viridiplantae > Streptophyta > Magnoliopsida > Fabales > Fabaceae > Trifolium > Trifolium repens. The sequence goes on along the minus strand of CP125849.1, from coordinate 56,561,444 downwards.
GTATCACTAATAAGAGTATATCTTGAAAAAAGGATAAATACATTTAACAATTTATAGAGTAAACCATTAATTTGAGTCCCGATTTTGATTTTGTAAGAGACCCTCAAATAGATTCATGATTTCACAAATATCTCAAAAGGTCTCTGGCTCTTTTTTTTGGTAGAAAAAAATGTCTCTGACTCTAGAAATGAGTAATATTAACAAGGAATATATTCTTTTTAAAAAAAAAAAAAAAAAGAATAAATACATTTAACAATTTATAGAGTAAACCATTAATTTGAGCCCCGACTTTGAATTTGTAAGATGCTCTCAAATAGGTCTTGATTTTACAAATATCTCAAAAAGATCTATGACTTTATTAATCTGTCAAGTTTTTTCTTTTGACGCACTATTAATATATCAAGTTAATCTTTGTATTTAGCCACTTAAAGCATCTCCAATAAGAGTATTAAAGAGAGTTTCGTATGTTAATGATTCATACCTTATTTTTTTTTATCATTGGAGTTCTATGATGTGACATAGAGTGTATCAAAATTGATGATATCATCAATTTATTATTACCTTTTTGATTTACACAAAATTAAAATAATAATTATAGAAGAGATCACTTGTTAGTAATGTATGATATCCAAAGTGGTATCAACATTGGAGCAAAATATGTATGAGTTGCATAAATATTACATGATATTATAATTAAGACCACTTATTAATAATGTATGATACTCAAAATGGTATCACCATTTAAATGCTCTTGCAATCAAATAAGTTCATATATAGCTCTTAATTTTGGTCCCTAACTTTTTGAAATATTTATAATAATTCAAGGGCTATTTGAGACTGCTCATAGACTAATTTTCTTTGTGAAAGAATTTTTTAAAGAGTATTGCTAAGTAGTACGAAGCAATGTACACGAGAAAGGTAAGAATAACATTTATACTGTTATTTAAAATAATAAAAATATTAAGTTCCTACTTTGATAGAAATCAAGTCCGTGTGTTGATGAAAATCAATGGCTAGAATATGTCGTGTCTTACAATGAGCATTTTCCTTTTTTTAAAAGGAATTTATAAATTTTTTTGTTGCCTTTTTGTCAAAAAATAATAAATAAAAGCCTTAATTACAGTTTCGGTCCCCATGTTTTTATTATTTTGCAGATTTGATCCCTTATTTTAAAATACAACAGTTTTGGTCCCCCTATCATAGTTTTTAACTATAAATTGACGATACGACATGTTTTAAACGACATAATATATGATCTGATGATGAGAAAATACCAACATCAATGAAATTGTAAGAAAAAACTTTCATAAAGTTAATTTAAAATATGTTGTATCATATTTTAGACAAAATATATGTTAAAAGAACCAAAACTTTCAAATTTTAAAATAGGGAAATTAATTATGCAAAATAGTGAAAATAGAAATATCAAAACTGCAATTAAGCCTAAATAAAATAAATCTGAATCATGAATGTATTAGTAGGCAATAAATAAATTATACTATACAAAACTAATAATATTACTGTATTAATTAATTATTATTATCCAGTTTCCTCCTAATTTTCCTTCATTTTCTCGGGAAAATTTGCTGAAACGAGTTAAAATTAAAATTTCACGCCTAACCCTCTCTGGTTCACTTTGCTGCTTCACACCACACCCAGATCCTCTCACACTTTCTTGAAGAGGTTTGATTCCACGCTTCATACTTTCTTAATTATCCATCAACATTTTCTTTTACTTTTATTTTATCAATACAATTTGCAAACTGTTTTTCTATGAATTTCTCATAAATGAGATCTCATCATTGTGAATGTTGTGGATAATTTGCAAACTGTTTTTCTTTTTCATGATTAAGTTGCTTAACTTACTGTTACAAGGTTGAATAAACTCATTATTCTGTAGCTGTTGCCGGTGGAATAATTTATTATTGTTTATTTTATTATCACTTATATAGTACTGTCACTTCAAATTGAATGTGTGTTTGGCATCCAAAACATTCAATCACTTTGATTTTCTTAAATTGTTATCGGTGTTTACGTGTTAGCATCATATCTGGTGTCCGTGTCTATGTCAGTGTTTCATATATTCATGTAGTACGTGTTTACGTTTTAAAAATGATATCTTAGCAAAGTATGTTAGGCTGATCTGAGTTTTATGCTATTCAATAATAGAGAGAGAAAGAAATGTAGAGGATAAATGTGATAAATTTCTTACCATATATTCATACAGTATCTTTATCATATTTTATATTATTACTTACTGCACTGGGATGGACTCTGTTGTGAGGTAAATTATTTATCCAATTAGTTTAACAGAAGTGTAAAACTCCATTGCATTATGAAAAAATAAATTTCTTTTTATCTTAGGCTGGCAAGTTCATTTGTGCAGACATGTATAAGAACCGGCTGCAAGAATTGGCTCAAAGAAGCTGCTTCAATTTGCCGGCCTATTCATGCATTCGTGAAGGGCCAGATCATGCTCCTCGTTTTAAGGTAACTGTCAACTTCAATGGAGAGACCTTTGAAAGCCCTACATTTTGCTCTACTCTTAGACAGGCTGAACATGCAGCAGCCGAGGTTGCTCTGAACACACTTGCAAATAGAGGTCCCTCGAGAACTTTGGCTGCTAGAGTTCTGGTGAGAAATTTGGAATTTTTCAACCTTTCCTCAATATCACCAATGTTCTTATATTTCTTCTAAGTTGTAATCACCTGATTGACTTTTCATGTGGCTTATTGTTATTTGATGCATAATGTTTTTGGTCCCACTGTTGTGTCAATTGATATGAATTCTGAAGTCATGGCTTATAAGTTTTAGCTTGATATTTTAGTTAAATGAAATAACTGTTAAAAATTGATATGGTTCAATGTTAGCTTATATGAGAAATCCATCTTATAAAAATAACTAACAATAGGATATTAATTTTTGTTTATACCGGTGCTGCTGTGTCAGTTTTATAAAGTTAGAGCTATCAATGATGCTATAAACTTCATGGTTTTATATCTATTACATATAAGCCCAGTTCCCAGTTTTTATGAATTATACCTGGTCAATGTAATTCAATTATAGCAGCCATCCAATAGTCATCACCACTGAAAGTCCGAAATCTGAGTTTCCATACTTAGCTTTCTTCCCGTGACAGTAATCCTGGGTTAAATTTTAACTTATATTTCTAGCACTGCTCTCTCTTTAGTCTTTACTATTTGTTGGCAAAAATGCTAATGAGCCAACACTAAGGCCAAATACAAGTTGCCATTTAGATCCTTACTGGATTTTCGGATCCTGATGATGATAAAAAGAAATTATTCTATTTTTTGTTCCCTATTTATTATCTTTTGCAGTTTACATTTTTCTCAAGTGTTTAAAATTTTTTTGGATCATTAAATTTAATAGTTCTACATCCAAATGGAATGAATGAATAAAAAATTTGAGATTATGAATATACCTTTTCCCCTCGCGTTAGGAATCTAAACTCTAAATAATACTAGATTTTTTTGCTTGTTGAATTCAAGTGTATTATAGTGCTCTTCATTTCTTTTCTTTTCTCTCCTTTCCCCCCTCTCTTATAGGCGGGGGAGAAGAACTTGAATGAGACATATTAAAATTCTTCTATTACCATGTTGAATATATTCTGAAAGGTAACATCTGTTGTTACAGGATGAAACAGGAGTGTACAAGAATTTGCTCCAAGAAACTGCCCACAGAGCTGGACTGAATCTTCCTGTTTATAAGACTATCCGTGCTGGACCAGGTCATGTCCCTAACTTCTATTGTACCGTTGAGATAGCAGGAATGCATTTTGCTGGAGATCCAGCTAGGACCAAGAAACAGGCTCAGAAAAATGCAGCAATAGCTGCTTGGTCTGCATTGAGAAAATGTGAGCATTTTGCGGATGAAATTATATATTTCTTATACATTTCTGGTTTAGAGTCATGAAACTTTCTCTGTGGTACTACACTACAACCTCATTATGTCTTATTTCCAGTTTACCTTGTCGTTTTTAATATTTTACATTATCTGGCTTGTGCGTCTTTCTTTCCAGTGTCTGAGAATCAGTTATCTTCTTCAACTTCATCCTCATTGTCTTCTGAATCTAAAAACAACAAAGAACAAGAACATGTCATTATTGCTCAGGTCCTTGCAAGTTTACATTCATCTAGTGCAAAGAACTTTCCGGAAAATGATCATCAACATAGATGGCAAAAGTCCACCACAGCCTCATTGGTGTCAACCCAGCCAACTTCTCCAGGGATGTATCCTATGCAATACCAGCATTGTGAATTCTCTAATTTCTCACCGGAGTTGGCTCTTTATCAGATTTGGCAGCAAGAACAAATTATGCAGCAAATGTTGGCACTTACCATTCAACCAATTATCCCACCTGCTCCGCAGATTTATCCATTAATGCAATCTGTGCTTCAGCCTGATCACTATCTTTATTTTCCAGCTAAAGAGTTAGCACCATTCCCTGTCGAACCAAAATTCTCTATTGCTACACCAAGGCCTCCATTATACTTTTCAAACCAAATTGTTCCCGAATTAAACAGGGGGAGGTCAACAGTAACCATTAGAGAGATACAAGAGGAAAAAACAGAAGACCCCTCAGTTTGCAACTTTAGCAATGAGACAAGAATTCCATCACCAGCTCCAGAGAATGATAGACAGAAGCATGATGGCTCTAGAAGCAGCAGCAGCAGTAGTAGTAGTAGAAATGATGAACACAGTGGGAAATCTGAGTGGGATTCTCTTAGGAGCATGGGATATGCACACAAACCAGTTAACACTGAAATGCAAAACCCATCCAGGATTTCCATAGGACATTCACAAACAAGTTCCAACACATGTTTTAGACCGCCAGCAGCTTCATATTCCACGGTGAGAACCACAGGCCCTACTTCATCAACGGGTTCCACGGTGCAACATAGGGAAGTACCTATGGATGTTGCTTCAAAGTTGAGAACTTGGGTCCCACAAAGTCCGGGGATGATAAGAACGCCTACTCCTCGGTTCAATATGGCCCCAGCTGTGAGAATCAGATCAGTAGTTCCAGTCTGCTCAGCTCCTCCAAGGAGGTCCATGGCAGAGACGTCCAAAAGCAAGGAAAAAGAAGATTCAAAACCCGAAGACAAATGAGGTCTCAAGAACAGGCTCCGAGCTTGGCCATCTTAATTCTCAGATATAAATATTGATGTGTGTATAGTATTATAGAGGTTAAAAAGTGTAGTAGTTTGTGCCAAATAATATGTTGGTTACCTTTGTAGAAGTAAACGAAAACTCTACAAAATAGGTTTCCAACTTTGAACTTCGACAAGAGATCCAGATTTAATCGGGTTTGGGAACTGGGATCAGGTTTATCCGACTTGTAATGATGGTGATCGGATTTGAAAATGTCAATCCTCGCCTAAATATTCCATCCTTCCCATACTACTATAACTCATTTTAGCAAAACATATTCTCATTTCCACGGTGCTTATATGACGACACAATTTTTCACGAAATGGCCGCGAACAACTATATAACCAATTAAAAGCATGTGGGACAAGCTAGTAATAAGTTTTTCATCCCAAATGCCAAGAAAAGAATAATGGCACAATACAATACCATAGTTTTGTTCTCTATTTAAGTGACAATTTAAAATGTGAGATACTTTTTGCTCACATTTCCCAATAATTCACTCTTTTTGTGAGTATATAATTATACTTATATTTAGAGACGTGATAATGTTTCTTTTCAACTTTTTTTTAAGTTCTGCATCTATACGCATTAAGTCATGTTATTTCTTACGGGTAAGAAATACATGAAAGAAGGAATATATTGATTAAGAAAGAATAAAATTGGGTTTTCACATAATAAATGGATTATGATTAGTGTTATTCTTGTGTTTCTTCACTTCAGGTTTCGTAACAAATAGTATTAGCCATAGGCATTTTTATATATGATGGAGTCGATTTTTGGTGTCCAAATAATAATTTGATAAAAGAAAAGATGAAAAAAATTGTCCTCCCGACACAGCAAAGGGAATAAAGTAAGGTGATAAAAATGCAGAAAGATTGTGAATTACTCCCATCCCTACTTAGGAATGATATATGGTCCGTGCCTTAGGAGTTACGTTACGTTATTAACTGCAAAAACAAGTAAAATCCCAACCGTTGATTCATGGGTTTGTTTGACTTGATCTATTCTACGAAAATGAGAGTGTGCGTATAACAAGATCTCAATCATCACTCATTTTTCTTCTTGTCTCAAACCATAACTCCAAACAAATACTACAAATACTACTATTCACACCCCCACAACCACTCTCACTTACTCTCTTTTTCTATTTTTTTACAATTAATTAATTAATAGTATAATACTACTATTTCATCTTCACTTCCTTTCTAACCGGATCACTGAATCTCGATATTAGTAAGTAAAGTTGCATTCATTTGATTAATTAATTAAAGCGGTGATTAAATTTGGTAATTGTTGTTGAATTAGAAGCGATGTTATTGTTAATTGATAATGAATCATAGATTCAAGAAATGGGATGTGTGATTAGTCACCAAACGAAATCTAGAAGAATATCTCAAAACAAGGTTAATGGAGGATCCACAGAGACGGTGAAGAAGAAGAAGAATGTGGTTGAGATTGAGATTGAAAATGGTGTGAGGGATAAATATGGTGGTTATGCTGATGATACGGTTCAAGTTCAACCGTCTCAAAGTAGAAGAAGATCAAAGGCGAATCCAAGGTTAAGTAATCCACCTAAGAATTTACATGGTGAACAGGTTGCTGCTGGATGGCCACCTTGGCTCACTGCAGTTTGTGGTGAAGCTCTCAGTGGTTGGATTCCGCGAAAAGCCGATACATTCGAGAAAATTGATAAGGTCCCTTTCTATTTTGTTCCTATTTTTGAGTTTATGTTATTTAATTTGCATTTCATTCAATGAATCATGCTAGATATGTACATTTGGATTGTCGTCGGTATACTTTAGTTTGTAGGGACATTGTAATATACAAGGGCCGAGTTCTAACTCAGGATTCTCCACTTATTTACTTTTAAGAGCTGAAATTCTAACCACTAGACTACTACTGATTATTAAGGATGCGGCCATCGTGTGGTCAAAAATTAAATTCATGATGAATTATTGATTTGTTTGTGATTTGTTGTATAGAGTTAACTAGAATTGTATTCTTGGATTTCAATTTATTTGAGTATGAGCCTAAGAGGAACTAATGTCTAATGTAGTGTAGAATCTCACATTAAATGTTGTTTTTGTTTTAGATTGGGCAAGGAACTTATAGTAATGTGTACAAAGCTAAAGACTCGTTGACTGGTAAAATTGTTGCTTTGAAGAAGGTTCGATTTGACAATTTGGAACCTGAGAGTATTAAATTCATGGCTAGAGAGATTCTTATTCTGCGAAGGTTGGATCATCCAAATGTTATTAAGTTGCAAGGTTTAGTTACATCAAGGATGTCTTGTAGTTTGTATTTGGTGTTCGATTACATGGAGCATGATTTAGCTGGACTTGCTGCAAGCCCGGTAATCAGGTTTACAGAGCCTCAGGTTAGACCAAGTTTGCCTTGATAGTTTAATATTTGCTTAGGTTATTCTTTTGTTATTGGTACACTTTCTTTCAAGCAGTAGTATTTGATGTTTCCGTAAAACTGCACCTTCAATTGCAGATAAAATGTTACATGCGTCAGCTGTTATCGGGACTTAAGCATTGTCATAACCGTCATGTACTTCACCGTGATATTAAAGGATCAAATCTTCTTATTGACAATCAAGGAATACTTAAGATTGCTGACTTTGGATTGGCATCCTTTTTTGATCCATACCATAGGCATCCGATGACTAGTCGTGTAGTAACACTTTGGTATCGGCCTCCTGAGTTGCTTCTTGGTGCCACAGATTATAGTGTGGGTGTAGACCTTTGGAGTGCTGGATGTATTCTGGGAGAGTTACTGGCTGGAAAACCAATTATGCCCGGCCGTACAGAGGTGACAACTTACATATCTCATTTTGTTGGCTTTTTGGATTTTTCATTCACAACTATCTAATTTCAGAAATCTCATTCTGATCGTAGTTTGCATTTATGAGGATATAGAGGTTCTAGTGATGATAAGGATATTAATAGTAATTTCATCTAAGTTACTTTAATATGCTGTGTGGACCAATAACCACCAAATTACATTGTCCACAATATACACACATTCATTATGTTTTTGGTATATTTCCCTTTTTAAGTGGTATACTAGATCATATGTTTAGTTATATACTATATCATCTGTAGTTCATGAGAATTTCAAATTTAGTTATTTAAAACCACAATTTTTCTAACTCCTTACTTGCTAGGTGGAGCAATTGCATAAGATATACAAACTATGTGGTTCACCTTCTGATGAATACTGGAAGAAGTCAAAGTTGCCCAATGCTACCTTGTTTAAACCTCGAGAGCCATACAAGAGATGCATAAGAGAGACATTCAAAGGTTTTCCACCGTCTGCTCTACCCCTTATTGATAATCTTCTTGCAATTGATCCCGTAGAACGGAAAACCGCCTCAGACGCTTTAAGAAGTGAGGTGGGCTTTATTAAAAATTCCTAGCTTTGTAGTCATACCACTTAGAGTCTTAGACTGATCTATTGTTGGTGCATATAGATATCCTTAATGTCTATGCATACTTGAAAATCTGTTTGGTGATATGTATGACTAAGCTGCATATTGAGCTAAATGAAGCCCTAAAACACATATAAAGCTTTGCTTGGTAATATGTATGGTTAGGCTTCGTATCGAGCTACATGAAGCCCTCTAATTGTCAGACTATATGATCCCTGACAACATTCTTAGCCAGTGGATATTCTGATTTTTACATTAAATCTTCTAAGAGCTTGGTTCTTTTCCTTCTTGTTTTGGATGTCATATATTAATAATGTACTTGAAGGTAATAACCTGCTGCTATAGGATAACTATTGTCCTTCAAATCTTGAATGCAGTCTTAGAGGTGATGCTCCTGTATTGGGTCATGTTTTCATATAACCACATGAATCCCATCTTGGAATAGATTAAGCAAACTTTTTTGTGGTATCTTTGGAATTCAAATTAAATGTTATCCCACATGGAACAGATGACTAGTTTAAATGATCATGATAAATATAGACAATCCAAAATCAATGTAATATCGGCCTATCCATGTATGAAAAACTATCTTGAATCTGATTCAGATGTTATCCTTGTTGAGTTACATCTACTTTGCTTGTCTGCACCTACATTTTGCAGTTCTTTGCCACAGAACCATATGCTTGTGATCCTTCTAGTCTTCCAAAATACCCCCCAAGCAAAGAAATGGATGTTAAAAGACGGGATGATGAAATGAGGAGGTATTTCCGCTCTTAAGTTTCCATTCTGTATATTGAAAGTATTTGAGTATATTTAATTAAGATACCATCTAGTGATTAGGAGGGAGAAAGTGGAGGAAGGTGACGACTGCTAGGTCTTAATGTAGTAGGGTGCTGACCGTATAAAATATTATCTAATTTTTTTTTATATTATCTATAGATTATTCAATGATATTTTTAAGCTTCTGTTATTTCACAAATATGCTCTTCCAACACCCATACACACAACATAAACTCTACAGTATAAACATACTCACACAATGGCATTTGTAGTAGTAGTAATTAGTGAAAAGTTTTCCCTTTTTGTTTTGGGTAATGTCTGCTTGTTATGATTTAGCAAACCTGGTATGTGCAATCATGTCTAAGATACTTTTTGTCTCTATAAATGTTCAGACAAAGAGCTGGAAGCAAAGCTCAGGTTGATGGTTCAAAGAAGCTTCGTATACGTGAATGTGTTGTTAAAGCTATGCCTGCTCCCGAAGCCAACGCCGAGCTTCAATCCAATATTGATGTATGTTAAAACAAATTACTAATATTGCTAATAAAGCTATGCCTCTCTCTCTCTCTCTCTCTCTCTCTCTCAGAAAAAATCTGCATGATTATGATATTGTTGCTTGAAAGTAAAGTCAACTAAATTTGTTTATATGATTTTATGAATAGCAGAGAAGACGTCTAATCAGTCATGCAAATGCCAAGAGCAAGAGCGAAAAGTTTCCTCCACCACATAAAGACGGAAAACTTGGCTTTCCTTTGGGATCTTCGCATCATATTGATCCAGATACCATTCCTACCGACGTATCTTTCACTTCAATCACATATACCTATTCAAAGAAACCATTCCAAGCTTGGTCGGGTCCAATTGGTAATGCTGCTGATATTGGAGTGCCGAAGCGGAAGAAACACACTGCAGGAGAAGCATGGGATTTATCAAAACCACAAAAAGGGCCCTCCAAGGATACGTTTAAAGGAAAGGGAATCATAGTTTAGATATTTAGTACATTCTTATAGAGCCAATTTAAGAATCTGCCTTTGCTGAGCAAATGACCACTTCCTGAGTATAAGATAATTGCTTATCAGGTAGTGATGATTTTTTTTTTACAGCCATCAGCAAGTGATGATTTAAGAATAATATTTCACCCGTCTTTAATTACATTTTCAAATTATACCCCATAATTTCTTTTTCTAAATGAAGCTTTTTTCTTCTGTTCAAACTGATAGTATGGTGAGACAATGAATTACCATGATGTACATCTTTGATTTTACTAAGGAGGTTCTTATTAATATCTAAATTGTGTTTAATTTGTTAGAAATTGTAATAGATTCTTGAGGCTATTTCTGTGTCTCATTTAAACAATGGGTTAGTGGACGAAGTCATCAAGGTATTTTGTAAAGAGAAAACTCAAGTACAATCCCATAGGTGTTGGTGGTACCGTTCTCTAATAAAAGAACGACACATCCAATTTTTTTTCAAATATCCCTGTCATAAAAAACAATGCCCTACTTTTTCAAATAATACTTGCAACGCCCCACTCTTCTGCAAAAGGCAAGATGACTTCAGTTCTGCCTTTTGCAGAATAGCGTAAAAAGTGCAGAGAAGTGAAGCGTTGCGGGTATTCTTTAAGAAAATATGCTATTGTAGGTTTTTTTTTATGACAGGGATATTTGAAAAGAAAAAATCAACATATCCTGTTTATTCCAAATCAATTTCTTTTAATAGCTCTGTTTTTAATAAAAGAAAAAGAAAGGAAGAAATTGTATCTCCCACTCGAAAAATGGAAATAGCCCTGGTTAATCCCAGTATCGTCAAACTCTACCAAAGCATCATAAAGGTCATCAACTTGGATTAAACCATTAATATGCCACCTACAGCCACCATCTGCAATTTTGCCTACAACCATCATTCATTCACATTGTAAATACAAAGGACTAGTGGGCAATTTGTTGTCTATTTGTCTTTTATTCATGTATAATTGTTTTATATATATATATATATATATATATATATATATTTATCGAGGTTTACTAAAAAAAATAAAATTATTTTAGAAACCAATTAGCAGCTTAAATTTTGACTTTGGATCCCCTTCATACAACATCTAATACAGCAGTTGTGGACTTGTGGGGACCTTTAGTCAAAGATACATATATAGTACAGCAGTTGTGGGGCCTCTAAATTTAGTGAGAGATATTTTCACTCTAATCTAACGGCCTTAGAGAGAGTTTGTTGCATCATACAGCTGTTGTATTGGATTTATTAGACACAAAATAAAAATAACATTTTAGAATCAAATGATATTGAGCAATCTAAATTCAACTGCTGTAATTTATATTGATGGTCACAAAAGAAATCAAATTACAAAGATAGTAATTATTTTTTTACCACATGTTATATCATACCAAATGAAAAGTTCTCCCCTGCTAATTTGAATTATGAAGTGAGGATTAATTTTTCATGAGTTTCGTTATTGCTCTCTTGTCTCAAGATGAACTAGTCACAAACTCACCTTGAAATATAGTTGATGCTGATTATGAAACGTATAGTCACATAATGCTATGCCCCCTTGTGAGTTGTGAAGCACAAATTAGTACGCAAAGGAGTTTAGAAAGAGAGTAGTGATTTAGAGGAAAAGACAAAATTGAAAATGTGTTGAAAAAATTGAGTCTAAGGATAATTAAAGAGATTTTATGCTTGTTGTTCGGATGTTATTGAAAGACTATAATCACTCTATATTTTTAAAGTTTACCAAGAGAAACACTTTATATATTTTTTTTTTTTGGGATTAGAAACACTTTATATTTTATAGCACATAATTTTGTTTGGGTCACGTACTTTGGTAAAAATTTCATCTCGTTGAATAGTGAACAATTTTGAATTCCAACTATGACTATAATGTTCATATTAATTGAATTATTTTTTACAGAGATATGACAATTTTTAATTTGATAAAACAATTTATTAGTAGCATATGTATAGAAAGTAGAAACAATTTTTAACTATGTCTGCAACATATCCGATATTTCTAGTCATCAATCCATATATCTGTATCCATATCAAGTATCAAATAAAATTACAAAAGATACGAAAGCATGTCTCCGTTTTCACTAATGATCATTTTAGTGATGCTTATTTATTTTGCTTATTAAGAAGAATCGTATCAATCGTGACTACTCTTCTCTTTGATAATTATTTCAATGGTGATTTGTGTTATTTATATCACTCACAAATAGCATAACATTTTGCCACAGAAACCTTAGCTTTATGCAAATAACACCATCCGCACCCGAACGAACCAACCCTTAAGTAACCGAACTTTTAACCGTGTGACCCGATTATCAAAACTAACCCAACCTGCACGCCCATTTTCAATTTCGACCGTCTATTTCACTCTGTTTGAAATTTTTTGCCCAGCCCTAGTAGAATGTATTACTTCGTCCTAGATGCACTAGTCTCATAGCCTTTGTCACAAACACACTAGCCTTCTCCATGATGCATTGTCCTCATATATTTTTTTAAAAAAATAAACCACCGTCGGGCGCCAATGTCAAACCTAGGTCTTTGGGGTGGGGCAAATGAACCAACCCAACCAACTGGATACCGACATTGTCCTCATATTTGTACCAAAAACAATTCTTAGACTTTGTTTGAAATTTAAGTCAGTGTTTGAATTTATGATTAAATAGCCTTTCTCACATCTCAATGATATATTATTAGATATAAAAGTGGTGAAGCTACAAAAAGTAGTTTGTTGTTTAACGCGCGCCAAAAACTATTCAAACGCGGTTCCAAACATACCATAAATATCTATAAATCTTCGATATTATATTGACTTGAAGCTTCTAAATATAGTTGAGAATGAAAATGGACGCGCAGGTTGGATTAGTTTTGATAATTCAACTATCTATCTTAACTTTCTGCTGGAATTCACAAAAATTATTATAGTAAAATCTTATGTGAGTGCGTCCAAACTTAATGACATTTCTTACATGCTTTACTCAATTTGTTTTGATTAATTTCTTCAAATTAAAACATGCATTTAAGTATGGTTACCACCAGAGCATCCACAATGGAGCTACTCTCCTTTTAGTACTTAAATGGGTTACACGTGTACACATCACTTATTTATAATTTTTTAATAATAGTACCTACTAAGTACTCAATCCCTCCAACCCAACACCTCTTAAAAAGTTCTAAAACGGTCCCACTTATAACATATTTCACCAATAACTATACATAATTGTAAATGGGTCCCACATAAATAAAATATGTACCAATACTTAACTTAGAACCAGTACCTATTAGGTACTCATTTGTATTTTGCTCCAATAAGAGTACCTATTATGTACCGGTACTTAACATTAATTCAAATGAAAATAGGTACCTATTATGTTCCTCTTTCCACATGACTAGCCTAACATTAATTCAAATGAAAATGTACCTCATTAATTATTAATTAATTATAATAAAAGATTTCCACTCCGACCAATTTATGAAGTATAGTCCATATCAATCAAAAAATAAGTAACCAAAAAAAATCAAAAAATAAATACTAGAAAATTTACAAAAAAAAAAAATTGCGAGAAGAAGGGTAACACAACAACAGCGTAATACAGAAGCAGTAGTAACGTTATAAAAAGCGATGAACAAAATGAAGCTTAGTGTGTGGACTTGGAAAAAGTGATTACTCAAAAAACCCCCCAACAAGACTTGTGTTGACAAAAAAGCGATTCTCTCATTTCTCTCTGCGAAAGCAAGGTTTCTTCTTAGTTGCAGCAGAAGAAACAGTTAGTTACATTGAAGCTTCAACGAAAATGGATGATAGTGTCAACAATGTCGCTCAAGCCATAGCCACCGCTCTCAACTGGTCTTCTACTCCCGATGCTCGCCAATCTGCTCTCTCTTTTCTCGATTCCGTAATTTCTTCCTCATTTTCCCGTTCCCTTTTCCAATTCATTTTTCATTTCAGCTTTTTTTTTTTTTTTTTTTTAATTGCTTCATGCACTCGATCACATCAAATTTTGTATTTAATTACTGCTTCTGTTCACTAATTACTTGAATCTTTGTTCACAAGAAACCCTAATCACTGTCAAATGTATAATTCATAATTAATCGCTGTATGTATTCACCTTTATTGTAACCGTTCTGGATTGTGCAATGTTCATTCACTGATTTTCATAATCATCCACTTTCTCAAATTTTCTAACTGATTGTTTTTTCTAGCTGATTGTTATGTACTGTAAAATTTGTCAAATGATTTATAATTTGCAATTTAAAGTTTAAAATGTAATAAAGGATTGATCTAAGTTAACTTTTTTTTTATTGATGATAATGACCTAATTAAGTTTACTTGATAGATAGCTTTGTTTGCAACATTTTGTGCAGTATAATTGCTTGCAATCAATCATAATGTATTTGCTGTATCATTTTTACTGCTACAGCTTACTATTGCTACTTTACAGTGATTATTGGTTAGCATTTGAATATCTGCTCAAGACTAATCTGTTTAATTTTATTTAGATGAAAACAAGTGGTGATATAAGGACATTAGCGAACACATTGTTCCTTTTGGTGAAAAAGAATTGGTCATCTGAAATCCGGTTGCATGCTTTCAAGATGCTGCAGGTTGAAGTTTATATGCTGTTACTACTTCCTTTTGGTGTTTTTAGTGATGTATCCTTGTGTCTTATGTGAGAATATATTTGTATGCAGCATTTGGTGCGGTTGAGATGGGAAGAATTAAACCCGGAAGAGCACAAGAATTTTGCAAAGCTCTCCATTGATTTAATGTATGAGATTGCAGATCCTTGTGAAGATTGGGCTCTTAAAAGTCAGACAGCTGCTCTAGTTGCCGAGGTTTTCACCACGACGATCTTCATTTATATTTACATTGCTTATTCTTTTGTCACAAATTGCAATTTTGTGTCGTATAAAACTATAATTGGTTTTTGGTATTTTGACAGATAGTTAGAAGAGAGGGTCTTGTTCTATGGCAAGAAATGTTTCCATCTTTGGTTACTCTATCGAGCAAGGGTCCAATACAAGTAAAATTCAAGTTTCCGCTATTGTGGCATTTTCATGCTTGGTTTGTTCTACTTCTATACACTGTTTTTTAATGATTTGAAATTACTTACAGGCTGAGTTGGTTTCAATGGTGCTGCGGTGGCTTCCTGAGGACATTACAGTCCACAATGAGGACTTAGAAGGTTTGTAATGTCTTGAGATTTTCTCATCTAGGTTTTTGTAAGTGGGACTCATGTGTACAAATTGAGTTAAATAATCAAACTTGCTCCAACTATGTTAGGCAATGTTTTCTAGCAATAATTTTGGACACCCAATATTAATAAGCAAAGCAAGGGGAGGGGACATATTAGTATGGTTTGTTTATTGCATTATCTCTCTGAAAAGTTTTCCATCTGATACCGTGAAAAATTGAATGTGTGTGTACGTGAGTGAATAGGAAGTGAACAGAGAATACGTAGAAAGAGGAAGAGGTTGCTGGATGTAATGGGATGTGCGAACTTGGTGATTGTCAGGATCCCTGTCTACATTACTAATAAAATAAGTGTTGTACTCAGTACCTAAATTGTGATTTGGATCGTATCGCACGATTTCACAATTTTTTCAGCCCCAACCATCCAGATCTTGCGCAATATTGCGTCCAGCCAGGATTAGGTAGGATTGCCACTCAAGATAGAAAAATCTGTAAAAGTGGCAAAGCGAGCTGTGATTTTGGGTCGTATCTGTGACACGTTTACCTTAAAAAAGGGTTTCTGATTGAAGGTTGTTCTCTGCTGCTCTGAAGTTGCTTTCCACTGGTTGTCTTGTTCGTTCATCCACTGTGCACAGCCTGCCATGGATGCTGCTTGCAAGCCCCCTTCCTCCCATCTTGCCGCTGGACATGTGTACTTCAGACTCCACAGCCGAGACACACACGTGGTCACTTATTGTGTTTTCCTTTGCTGTGGTTTGTTTAAATTTTAACTAGAACTGGGATTAGGGTTTTTATGGGCCTGTGGTTTGAGCCCATTTATGTTTTCTCTTTCGGCTAGCGAGAGAAGATTTAGGTAGTGTTTGGCCAAACTTTTTTTCAACTTTTTTTTACTTAAAAGGAAAAGGGGGGCCAAACACTATTTATGATAAGTTCTAAAAATAATAAGCAACTTAATTTTATAGAAGAAAATTAAAGCAAAAGGAGATTTAGAAAAAGTTAAAAAAACTAACTTTACACGGGGCTTTTGACTTATGACCCCTATCGAATCCTGCTGAAGCCGAATCAAGTTTTTTTTATTTATTTGAAACATTTCTTGCATCTTTACTATCAAGGCATGATACATTTGGCTTAAGAACTAGTCATAATTTAATTTCTATTCCACCTGCTACTCTTTTTTTATTTCTATATTTTTATTTTTTTTGTCAATTATTTCTATTTATCTTAAACCATCAACCATAAAAAGCACTTTCATACAAGAATTGATCTTCTATTTTTAAAATATTTGTTCGGTTCCAGTGTTCCACCCTATACAATTAAATCACTTTTTATTTTTAAATTTTTTTTAACAACCATTTATGTTTAATACTGGAATTTTAGTAAGAACTTTGATATTAATTATCCTATTCAATTTTAACAAATTAGTTATTTATGATATAAATTTTAATAAATTATTTAACATCATAATAAATAAAAAATTATATAAAATAACATTTATTTGAATATAATAGTTTTGGTAAGAATTTGTTTCGGTTATTAAAATTTTAGTTATTTAGTAGTAGAACTTATAATAAAATAATAGGTTTTATTTGAATATATCATGAAATACCTTTTAACATTGAAAGGAGTAATTGAAAGAAATTTTTTTACCAAACAACTTTAACTTTATTTTTAAAGCTCTCAATTTTCACTTTAAGCTTAAAGTAACTTTTATGTTTAAAAAAAGTCTGGCCAAACGTAGCCTTAAACTCGTTTGGACCAGAAAAATAGACTAGGTGAAATGAAGTAATAAAAGGAATGAGTGAAGTTAATAAAAATTAGTTTTCATATAAGGCGTTCTGTGTTTTGAATTTAATTAAATGCTTGTATATTCAATTGTTTTTCCTTATTTATGTTATTTTATATACTTACGCACACGTGTCTTTTTTTAAAAAAAATTTTTTTTTGTAGGATTTTACAATCCATGTTATGATACGATTTTGATTGCCCTTCCTGATCCTACATAAAATCCAAATTTTGACTAATTTGGTTGTACTAGTAAAATACAAAACATGAAATCCGAAGCCGAATTCATGACACGCACTAGTAGAATATGACTGTTTGCACTTGTATGAATATTTATTTAGTCTTGAGTGAATATCTGTATGTGAAATGTTATGTGTCCGTCATACTTGCGATATTGATGCTTCAGGTGACCGCCGGAGGCTACTTTTGCGCGGGCTAACTCAATCATTGCCTGAAATTTTGCCACTATTATACACTGTATGTCTCAGCCCTAAACCTCATTACAAGTTCTTTGTTAAGCATTACTGATAATGTTGTGGTACTTGGTGCAGTTACTAGAAAGACACTTTGTAGCAGCACTAAATGAAGCTGGTCGAAAACAGACTGACATTGCCAAACTGCATGCTACTGCAGTAACGGCTACTTTAAATGCCGTAATTGCATATGCTGAGTGGGCTCCATTGACTGATCTTGCTAAGTCCGGTATCATTAATGGGTACGTATCTTACCTTGTTTACTATCTAGCTGAGTACAATATTCTTGCATAATCACACTTGTTTTATGTTTCTGCCCACCGTGTGTTTCTGTGACTCCCAACAGTTGTGGTTTCCTACTATCTGCTCCAGACTTTCGTCTTCATGCTTCTGAGTTTTTCAAACTTGTTTCGTCGAGGTATGCATTATAGAACCCTAATGGTTGATACATTCCGATGACATTATTTTTCTTTTTTGTTGATGAATAATATTTCTGAATTGTGATTGTAGGAAGAGATCTGTTGATGCATCTGCTTCTGAAATTGACCAAGTTATGAGGGACATCTTTCAATTATTGATGAATGTATCTAGGGATTTTTTGCACAAATCTGGTTCAGGTCCCAGTTCTATAGATGAGGGTGAATATGAATTTGCTGAATGCATATGTGAAAGTATGGTGTCACTGGGTTCCTTTAACTTGCAAAGTATTGCTGGAGATAGTGGCATACTTTCACTCTATTTAGAACAGGTAATTAATGTATAATATAATATTAGTAATACTAAGTCTGTAATATTGTGCATCTAGGGTTAGGGAAGTTGGCTTAAGACGGCGTATATTAATTGTGGTTTTGGTTTCTCTTTGGCAATTTTGTTATAGATTTTTTAAATCTCCATATCATTCATTAATCTCTTGGCTTTTGTTCTGAGTAAACTCTGTGGAAGAGATAATTGCAGATGACAGATATCTTCGATCACAACAGATCTTGCAATTTTTTTCACATAATTTTTTTGCCAAATCACAACTTGATTTTCTTTTTTTTTCAACTCATGTTGCTATCGTATTCATGGATGGAAAATTTCGCTGTTTAAGTTTATTTCTATTTTACATTAACACGTGTAAATCTTGCATTTCATCGCTTAACCATTTCATTTTATTTCCTCTCCAGATGCTGGGATTTTTCAACAATTACAAGTTTGCAATTCATTTTCAATCCCTTCAATTCTGGCTGGTATGTTGCTGTTGTACAAAAGTACTGTCTGGTGGTGCTTCTTTTTTGCATCATATTGTCATATCTCCCATTTATTGCCTCAAATCTTTACTTGCAGATGCTAATGAGGGATTTAATGTCAAAGCCAAAAAATTCCACTAATTCAGCTGCTGACAGTTCAGCTGTTAGTGGCTCAGGTTCTGAGAATGCAAAGAAGAAGACTCTAAGCTTTGTGAATGATGATTTTTGTGGTGCAATGTTGGATACTTCTTTCCCTCGCTTGCTCAAAAGAGAGAAAATTTTGCCTGGAACTGCACTTTCTTTAGGGGCATTGGAGTTGTGGAGTGAAGATTTTGACGACAAAAGTAAATTCAGCCAGTATCGTTCTAGGCTGGTATGTCTCATAGGCATATACAAAGTTGCATATTATTGTCATACATGTTATGTTTCCTATTTGCTTACAGGAATAATTCCTGTTATGGAACATCTTTTAAGGAAGTTTCTACTTTACTGAATTTATTCATAGTCTGTATTTGAAGTTCTACGGTAGTATTTGAAAAGTGGCTTAATGCTTGCAATATTTCATTGATTGATGTTATAGAAGATAGTGTTTGTGTAATTCACCATTTGAATGTGTAAAATGAATGGTAAAATGCAAAGACTCTCCCTACTCTATTTATAGAGATAAGAGGAGAGGAGCCTGCTGTAACTATAGTTAGTTACCGCTGTACAATGCTATGAAATAACAACAATCTAACAGAAAGAAAAATACAAAACGTGAAAATACAGAGTAAAATTATACTCTCGTACAGCCTTATTTCTTTTTTATTTAACCTTTTTGAAACATTTTTTACTGACGAGTGGTTTCTAAAAACAGTTGGAGCTGATTAAATTTGTTGCTTCATACAAACCCCTGATAGCTGCTGCTAAAGTTTCTGAAAAAATTGATACAATAATGAAGAGTTTCTTGGTTTCACCAGCGCCAACTCAGGTTTAATTGTCTTCTATTTAATTTTCAATTTGATTTTACTATTTAGTCTCTAAGAAATGTCAGCTTCTCACCATCACTTCATGCCTATGTGTTGATTGTTGTTGGTTCTGCTTCTCTCGTTGTAGGACTTAGCTGTGTTGGAAAGCATGCACTTGGCTTTAGAGAATATTGTAAATGCTGTTTTTGACAGATCCAATGATATTGCCGAGGCAAATGCTGAAGTTCAGTTTGCTTTATGTAGAACATTTCAAGGTTATTTTAGTTAATTTTCCATATTTTTCTGTTTAAGTTTGTCTAGTTAGACCTTTGTAATGATTCTGGTTATTGTGTCTTGAAGGTTTACTCCAACAATTTCTTTCCTTGAAATGGACGGAGCCTGCACTTGTGGAAATACTTGTTCGCTATTTGGAAGCAATGGGCCTCTTTTTGAAGTATTTTGCAGATGCAGCTGGCAGTGTTATCAATAAACTATTTGAACTTCTAACATCTCTTCCCTTTGAAATGAAGGTTCCCTCAACAATCCCTTTTTCATTCTTACTTTCAACTATTGAGAAATTATATGGCAAGTAAAAGTTATTTATTCTCTTTGTAGGATACGTCAACATCAGGTGCTCGGCATGCAAGGTTGCAGATCTGTACATCATTTATTCGGATAGCAAAAGCTGCTGACAAAAGCATCTTGCCTCATATGAAGGTGCATTTGTTAAAATATCAATCCTTGAACAGTTGCAATTAGCTGGTTATGTTTATAGAACTTCACAGTGGACAAGAAAGTTTGTTGAGCTTTATAACTAACCTTGATCTAGTTATGAATTAAATATTATTTAAGCCAGTTTTGAGTCGTAAGTCGTAACATAATAGAAATAATACAAATATGAAAATTTGTTTTCTCAAAAAATATTTGCTGTTATGGTATTAAATTATTATATTTGATGATTCAATTTTTGATTTGATTTGTCAACATGTGTGTGTGTGTGTGTGGGACAGCTGACTTTTCATCTAAAGAATGGAAGAGGGATTGAAATTGGGCTGGTGAAATTTAAATCTTTGAATGAAGCAGTGTAGTTTTTTTTTTTGTTACAGCATAGTTTTCTATGGCACTTTCATCATGTGAAAATGACACTATTGAATGATTATGTAAATAACTCAAGGAACCTTGACTTGTTATAAATTTAAATCTTTGAAAGGCACGATGTAGTTTTCTGTATGTTACTTTCATCATGTGAAAATGCCATTGTTAAATGATTATATAAATAGCTCAGGGAACCACCTTAAAGCGTTATACTTTTGTAATTGGTGTAATAAGCTTTGTTCTCACCAGTTTGGGTTTCATTATTTTGGACACTTGAGTACAAGTTGAAAATGCCCCACTGCTTAGAGTGTAATTTGGGAGGAGATTTGGTGTATTTACCTTTACAAGTTTGAATGTAGGGCATTGCTGATACCATTTCTTGTTTGCAAAGGGAAGGTCGTTTACTTCAGGGAGAGCATAATCTTATAGGCGAAGCTTTTCTTATTATGGCTTCTTCTGCTGGGTAATGATCAAAGAGAATAGATCATTAGTTTTTGTTATATACTCTGTCAACATTTATTTATACATATCTCACTTGTTATTTCTTAATTTGACACAGGATTCAACAGCAGCAAGAAGTTTTAAAGTGGCTACTAGAACCTTTGAGCCAACAGTGGACACAGCTGGAGTGGCAGGATAGATATCTGTCTAGTCCACATGGTTTGGTTCAGTTGTGTTCAGAAGCGCCAGTTATGTGGTCAATCTTTCACACAGTTACATTCTTTGAGAGGGCACTTAAGAGGAGTGGGTTGAAGAAAGCTCACGGAAATTTGGAAAACAGCTCGACATCAGATTCGACTCCTTTAAATCCAATGGCCTCTCATGTATTATGGATGCTAACTCCTCTCTTGAAAGTATGCATAATTCCCTGAAGAGTCTGGCCATGTATTTTGTCTAGTGTTTTAAATCAAAATGGTTGCTATGTTTTCAATCTTGTCTTTTCATGAACCAACTGTCCAAGAAGCTTAAGCTATTTGGTGAAGTCATGAATTTTTTATATTATATGTCTAACATGTCCCCTCACTCTAGTGCCCTTTTGGGTTGAATAGTCGATAGTGAACAATCCTACTCACTATGTTTAAATTGAACTTTTTATTGGAGAATAATGGGGTTGGATAGGTTTGAATTCTAGATCACTTGATTACAGAGGCTTTTATACAATGTCATTTACCATTTGAAAAGTTTAAACTGTTAGGTGAATGGTTTTATATTTTATTTTTAACAGTATTAATAGTGTAGTAATGTAGCATGTTTTTAATTTACAGCTACTTCGAGGCTTACATTCTCTTTGGTCTCCATCTATAAGTCAAACTTTACCTGGAGAGATCAAAGCTGCAATGGCCATGAGTGATTTTGAGAGGTTCAGTCTTCTTGGTGAAGAGAACCCTAAATTGCCAAAGAACCCTAAGGAAGGATATGGTGAACAGAATGAATCAGATATACGAAATTGGTTTAAAGGAATCAGAGACAGTGGGTAAGCATGTATATTCAATTTTTATTTTTTATATATAACTTATAATCTGTTCCAAATCTGATCGCTCCTCCCTGTCAATTTTGTTTTTGCACCAAACATCAATAAAGATCAAAATAAGTCCCTGGTTAAAATACGAATATTCTGCATCTATGACATCTTCATTGTTCTTTATTTATGTCTCCATACATTACTAAATGTGTGGTATATTTTATAGATATAATGTATTGGGCTTGTCAACAACCATTGGAGATTCATTTTTCAAAAATTTGGATGTACACTCTGTTGTCGTTGCCCTGATGGAGAATATACAGTCAATGGAGTTCAGGCATTTGAGGCAGCTTGTTCATTCCATTTTGATTCCTTTGGTTAAACACTGTCCTGCGGATATGAGGGAGATTTGGCTGGAAAAGCTTCTGCACCCATTATTTGTTCATATTCAGCAAGCTCTTAGCTGTTCATGGTCTAGTCTTCTGCAAGATGGTAGAGCAAAGGTTCCTGATATTCTTGGAATTCTTAGTGGATCAGACCTGAAAGTAGAAGTGATGGAGGAAAAAATCTTGAGGGATCTCACACGTGAAATGTGTTCACTCCTCTCTGTGATTGCTTCTCCTCCCCTAAACACTGGAATCCCTTCTTTGGAACAGTCCGGGCATATTATACGTTTCGACATGTCTTCTGTGAAAAGCTTGGATGCAGTTGCATCAAGCTCTTTGGTTGGGTATGCTTTCTACTTGTTATGGAATATGCTTCATCTGTAGTCATTCTTTTCTATTTTTAACTTCAGTTTGGAAGCTTTTTTTTTTTTCCTTCTGATGATGTCTTTACACATGACAGTTTCCTTCTAAAGCATGAAGGTCTTGCCCTTCCAACATTAAGAATGTGTTTAGAAGTTTTTACATGGACGGATGGTGAAGCTGTAACAAAGATTTCTCCTTTTTGCTCTGCGGCAGTAGCTCTTTCAATAGTAACAAACCATACTGAACTCATAGAATATGTTTCTAGAGATCTCTTTACATCGGTTATTCAAGGTTTATCCCTAGAATCAAATGCAATAATCAGTTCTGATCTAATTGCCATTTGCCGAGAGATATTTGTATATCTCGGCGATAGACACCCAGCCCCCAGGCAGGTTAGTTGTTTTCCATGATTTGGTTAGTTTTCTTAGTACATTTAACTTTTGGAATACACTTGCAAAGAATCCTAGACCTTTGGGTATTGAGTAACATCATATTAGGTTTTGTGTTCATATTACTAATATGCATCCACTCTTTTTTTAGGTTTTGCAGTCTCTCCCTTTTATTACTCCTCATGATTTACATGCCTTTGAGGAAGCTTTAACAAAAACGTCAAGTCCAAAGGAACAAAAGCAGTACATGAAAAGCTTGCTTCTACTGGCAACTGGCAACAAATTAAAAGCACTTGCAGCACAGAAAAGTGTGAACATCATTACAAATGTTTCTAGTAAGCAATAACTTTTAATGCCTTTTCTTCTTTCTGTATTTTACTTCTCCAACTTTTGCAATGTACAGTTTAGCATGTGTATGTGTTATCAATTGTTAAAGGGTTCCCATGAGTGTGGTAGCTTCCATATACCGCTACGCTTCTCGGCTGTTATTAGGATAAATCTATTTTTCTAGTAATATTTTGAAAATTTTAACCTTTTCTGCTTCTGCCATGCAGTGAGACCACGCAGCTCGGCCAATGCTCCCGAATCCAATGTTCATGATGGTGATGTTGTCGGTTTGGCAGCCATTATCTGATTTTATTTTGAGCTCATGGAAGGTTTTGTGTACAGGAGTGAGCTCATATTGAAAACATTTGGCTTTTTATTAGTATTTTACCAACATGGTGCTAAATCGTCTCTTCCCCTACAACCTTGACTGTATGAGAAATCGGGTGGGAGTACAAATATTTGCATGTCCTTCCTCTGCTCTTAGCAACATGTGACTCAGTTCAGTTACATAATATGCAGATTTTTTTGTTAGTGTATAAGCTCCATTAAGCGTAGTAGAACCACAGTTGGCGATTATTCAGACCATTGTAATTTAAATTTCAATTAATTTTTTTAGAATATAGATTAAATTTTTATTTCATCTCTAAATACTAAAGTTACACAAAGCGCTGGTTAACTAGAATTTCTAGACCTTTGTGATGAGGGAAAACTTTTCTTAAATGTCAAATCTTAACTGTTATTCTATCAGATTTCATGTTTCTGAATTGAAGACCTCATGCCTATATACTAAGGTAGTCATACTTGTTTAAACTAAGGTAATCTTCGAGAGTTCTGGGCATCGAGGCCTGCTGTTGCTCTTGGAGGGAGGTAATTACCTTTGTAAGTGCTCTAAGATTTCTAAGGTCTTTTCTGCCTTTGACCGGGACACCATCTCCTCATCCTAAATTTTTTTATTCCAAAAAGAAAAGGTAATCTTTGAGTTGAATTTAAACTATGATGTGGAAAGTACACAAAATAATTGGGAGAGCCAAATTGAATATAATGCTATTATTTTAAACTATAGAAGTATTTTATTTTCCCATTTTTCCATTTTTTTATAGTTGTAATAGAGAAGCTTAAAATTTTGATGAAGATTTTAATTGTATTAAGGTTTTTTTTTTCCCATGTTACATCTAAAAAGCTTATTAAGCTTATTTTCTCCGGACACAATAGGTAGAATCGAATTCTGATTGCTTAAAGGGTCAAAATTTCTTACCACTTGAACTAATATAATATTGATGAATTGTGAGTATATGAATTTATTACATTTTTTTTCTTCATATTTACAACAAATGATTAAATCGTCTATTCAGTTTCCTAAAAAAAATGTAATCGACATTTGCATCTCCAGATAAAAGTTAAGGAAGACAACTAAAGTTTGTATTGTAGTTAAGAAATAAAATAATTAAATGATTAAAAAACAATTAAGGAAAAAAATATCTTAGGTCTTGCTGTCTTGGTGCCCTTCCTTTCACACACACAAAAAAAATTAAAAAGAACCGAGTTTTAAGGATAAATATCTCCAACCAAATTCTAATATGTGGACCAGTCGTGAATAACATAATAACGGATACGAATTTTACAAAATTTAACGTTGGATTGGAAGTTTATATCATATAGATCATCCATAAAAAAATTAAAAATCATTTGATATATTATTAAGACCCATTAAAATTAACGGTATTCATTTCCACTATCCAAAGCACAAATTTATTTTCCCTTATTCAACTAGTTCTTTGAAGGAACCTTCTATATCCGTTATGGAAAGACTAAAGTTACATCAAAAACATTAACATGACAAGAAGGCATCATCTGTATTCCGCGGGCAATTGATAACCTAGCATTACTATATTTTTGTAAACCAAGTATCCTCCACGCGCAACATGTGAGTGCAAAGTCAAAGTTAAATTCTTTACGAGAAGTTCTTGTTTTGGAATTAAATTATAGTCTTAATTAGTACCTATGTTGCCTAGGTGCAGGTACGGTACCCGGTACGGATACTGGTACAAAATACGGCATTTTTAGAAAATTTAAGGTACGGGTACGTAAATATAAAATATTAAAAACATTATTTTTTAAGTGAATTATTATCATCATGCTTTCAAGATTTACCTTTTTAGTCCACTGTTTTACTATTTTCATCAAAAGTGAGAGAGATAATTGAAATATAATAAAAAATTAAAGTATTTTAAGAGATTTTTCAATCACAAATATGTTTTTTCCTGTATTCATCATCCTAAATCAACCAAATAAAATGGATACGGACCGGTGCATACCATACGAGTACCATACGCGTATCCGGTACTATCTCCTTCTCTATCTTTACAATGCTTTCCACATATTCCTGTAGTTCACTGGCTGCCCTCTTTCTAATGGCATCCTCCTCAGCTTTCATGAGTGATTCACACTGTTCTCTGTCTTTTATAATGAATGTAGCCAATGCAAGGATCTTTTCTGTTTTAACTCTCTCCTCTTTCACTTTATCCTGTAATGTTTATAATGTTTAGAACATTAGAATTATTTCTTTTAACCATTTGGTTTGGAAGCTTAAGCTACTCAAATAGATCATACTTAATTCAACATACCTCAACATAGAATAGTTGATTTTCTTGTTTTTTTTATCTCCTCTTGCAGCTTAGATAGTTTTAGCTTCTCATTCTCAAGTTCCTCTTGAACCAAATCTCTCTTCTTTGCCAATGATTCAGCTTCTTGAATAGCCTTATCCTCTCTCTCATGTGCTTGTTGACACTGTGCCTTTAACTTTTCTTGACGAGCACGTATATCCGAATTCCCCGTCTCAATCAAGGGCTTAGCATCCTCTAGTCTGAGTATATAAGCACCAATACGGCTAATCTCGGTATCCAGCAATTCACGGCCTGTCTTCGCAATATTCTCTACCTCACTGTCCCTTTCTGATATAAGTAATGCAGCTACTGTTTTTCCATACCTGTTCTTTGCTTCCCTATTTTTCTTCTTTTTCTTTTTACCCTTGCAATGTTTTCAACATTTAAGTAAGAAAATTGGCTGAAAAGTAACAGAAAGCAAATATAGTTTAATCAAATATGTCATATTTAATTCCACATACCCAAAAGGGAGTTTCGAAATCAAACTTTTTACGTTGCTCTTTCGCATCAAATAGTTGCTTATTCATTTTCTCAATTTCATGTTCAATGAAAACCCTTCTTGATTCCCATGATTCGGCCTTTTGAATAATTTCCTGCTTTCTTGCTTGTACTAGTTCATTGTCCGCCTTTGCCTTTTCAGCCAACGACTCAGCAACCTCCCGCGCCTTCTCTAACCACGACTTTTTCGTCTCTAGAATTAGTACGGAAGAAGCACAACTCTCAAGTTTCCTTTTATTATCTTCCATGGCATTCCCAAATGGCCTTTTATTATCTTCCATGACCCTCTCCTCTAAAGCTTTCCTTTCATTTCTATATATTTCAGCTTTTTCTTTCAGAGATTTCGATTCAGCCTGAAACTTGTGAAGCTTATCAGTGACCTGCATGAGTTTTTTGTTAGCCAAATTGTTCCAACTTTCTACCTCATCCAGCAATTCTTGACCTCGAGATATTAATTTCGACATTTGTTCTTCATTATCATCTCGTGAGACATAGCTTGGCTCGCAAGAAACAACACACCTTGGTTTATCTTCTTCTCCGATGACCTGTGCAACATTTAAGTCACGTGTCAGCGACTCCCTTGCTTCATTCAATGTCGTGGAAGGACTTTGTTCAAGAAGTTTACCGGTCATCTCTTCCAGCGTAAAATGCAGTAACTGCTGCAAACTTTGAAATACAAAGTCGGCACCAACTTCTCCCTTTAAATTCTTCAGTGTGTCGTTAACAATAGTTGTGTATAAGGACTTCCTTGAATCGGGCATTTCGGTCATTTCTTGCTCGTAGCTTAAATCGACAATCTTCTTGAGTGCATTACTGATAATTGCTTCCATACTAGTCATTAGAGATTTTTCGGCATTAGTTGCCGAAGGATCACCTGAATCCCCATCCATTGTTTTATCCATTTTTTCAGATATTAAAATACCTTTTTGCTATCTACAAATAAATCACAAATGGTGAGAATAAGTGATTAAGAAATAGTAACATGGGAGAGGGAATAAAGTAAAACTGTAGACACACACAAAAAAAAAAAAGAGAGAGAGAGAACACAAGTAACAAAATTCAATGGTATAAATTTTATCCGAATAATATCAAATCGAATCAATATCACGAATAACAATATCTGAGCTATCAAATCAATTCAGTGTCGAGAATAAAATAACATAGGAAGATCTTTTATCAATATCAAATAAAGATTTATAAAACAGTTGACACCAATGCTAAATAGAATTTGATCGAGTTAGAAATGGAACAAAAGAGAGTTCTTAATATTTCTCAACAAGTACTGAAAACCGAAAAGGAATTCAAAAAAGGAAAATGCTAAATAGTGCCCTTGGGGCACTAGTTAAGGATTTCAAATAAAGTAAAAGTTTATTGAAACTTGTGCAGTCAATTTATTAAAAGTGAATAAAGTGTTTTTTTCAATACAAAAATTTCCTCTTTAAGTTCCTTAACTAGTTAGCATGACAATGTAGTAGTTAGCATGACCATTCAAAAAATTAAAAAAAAAATACCAAGGTTAGGATGTTAGCTTTTAAAAACGGTTTACCATTGCAAAAACGGATGCGGCAAAACAATGTAGTAGTGTTCGTTACTATCTATTCCCGTTTTGACAGAGTGAACAAAAATCAAAGAAACTACCGTGATAAAATTGCCGCGACGAATCTCTGTTACGACTGTAACCTAAATTTATTAGTGTTTCATTTTATTTTTGGAAGAGACAAATACATTAAAACATTATGAAAACTACCGTTATAAAATTATGAAAAGCAATGAGAAATTAAGTTATGACTATATTACTATAATACAAATAATTTTAATAAAATGTGTTAAATGTTGTGATTAATTCACATTGCGAAGATCACAATCTTCAACACATATTTTTAACGGAACCTTGACCGGTATTTAAAACCTTGGAAAATACTAAAATGAATCGATATTGGATTAAGGAAACAAATGTACCTGATGTTGTTTGAAGATGTGAGCAGAAGAATTTGAAATGGCAGTCACTCACACTTACTTGGGTTTATATTTTGTGAGTGAAATGTGTGTTAGCTGCTTCTCACTCTTTCTGGGTTTTGAAAAATGGTCCATTCAAAATAAAAAAAATTATACTTACTAATAAAGAAAGTTTTTCAATGAAGGATGAAAAAATCCGCCTAAAACAAGTATCTTTGAAATATTCAAGTATCAATCGCTATTTGCTTCCTAAAAAAATGGAAATATATTAGAGCATCTCCAATAAGGGTATCAAAGAGAGTATCATAGACTAATGATCCGTACTTTATTTTTTTTTATCATTGGAGTTCCATGACGTGGCACAGAGGGTATCAAAATTGATGATACTGGTACCTTATTTAAAGTACTGTATCATCAATTTAATATTACCTTTTTTTGTATATAAAATTAAATAGAATTAAAAACTTGTTAATAATGTATGATACTTAGAGTGATATCACCATTGAAGCAAAATATGTATGAGTTGCATAAATATTACATGACAGAGACCACTTTTTAGTAATGTATGATACCCAAAGTGGTATCACCATTAGAGATACTCTTAGTGTCACATAACAATAGAAATATATGATCTAATTAAATGCAAAAATATCCATTGACTAAACGCCTTATACAAAACATTTATTGGGTGAGATTACCTTATTATCTAACTTACCTTCGTGGAATAGTCATTGCAGTCGCGCAGTTTCAAGAAGAATCGCTTTAGTTTAATAATAAAAAATAGAATGATCTTCCACAATTACGATTGGAAGAGGCTGAAACTACATGTCAAAATTGATTTCCAAATCAGATTAAACGATCTAGTACGCCGGATATTGATGGTGAAATAAAAAAAAAATCGCCAATAAAAGAAAACTCTACCATCATAGTAATAAAAAAATTTACAAGCGTTACCGTATTAAAAAAAAATTTACAAGTGTTAATAAATCTAAAAAATAAATGAAAAATTACAAAAGTTCCAAAAGATCAAATTTTCATTAAATATTTCAGAGTCGGATTTTAAAAAATAATCACATTAATTACACGCATTCTACAATTTGAAAATTTAACAATAAGCCATCTTCTTTTTTTTTACTATATGTGATCTTAGATCAGTTAGTATGGACGCTGCATTATATATACAGAGGTCGCGGTTCAAACCATATACACTCTACTTATTTACGGAACTACAAATAATTATAAAAATTAGAAAATAAACTATTTTTTTACACATGGTAATACATTTTTTTAAGTTGTCCGGTGGTCATAATTTTATCATTTAAAGTTTGTAAGTAAGAAATTTTAAATTCGAACTTTAACTCATGCATATTGAATTATTATTTTTCAAATAGCCTAGTGGCTATAATTTCATATTTTTTTAAAGTGAATAAAATAGAGTTTTTGGGGTTTGAATCTCAGCACTCCATATATAATGTGATGTACCTACCAATTGAGTTAGGCTCACATGGATCAAATTTAATGATGTTACATACAACATTAAAAATCAAATGAATGATAAAATATATTTTTCCTATTGTGGTTCAAATGATAAGAGCATCTGACCGACTGATCCATGTTTAAGTGGTCCAAAATCCATACTACTTAAATCAATTCATTGTTGATAGCTAAAAAGTGATCCAAAATTAAGAGAAAGACACTGAGATCCCGCCGTCGTTTGCCCTATGCCAATAGGTTCGACTTGGGTAGTAAAATTAAATTGTGATATTAAACTATACAAAAGACAGGGGTCAGGATTAAATGGTGGTTCTAACAGATTGTAAATCCAATAGAATAAGAAAGTACAAGTAGTACTCTTCTTGAAATTGATAAAATACAAGTGGTATGATCTCACTAGCACGGAAATAACAACTAAAAAAGAACCCTCTATCTAATTACACAATGCAGAAAATTGACAAAAACCTTATATATTGCAAAATTACAATCAATTTTTAATAGGATCTTGTTTAGGCCAACTTATTTGAATTATATACTAACTTAACTTAAATATTTGTGAGATTATTTTCCGCTTACTTTTATAAATTCTCAAAAATAACACAAAAAAATCTTATAACTAATATAAAAATAATTTAACTTTGTTATAAAAATAGTCTATATATAAACAAAGGAGGAACCATTTTTTTTGTATCATTCATGAACATGTTTGGGCAGAGAGGAATCAACCAAACGTGAATCATGCAAGAGTGAGTCATTTTTGTGGCCACACTGATCAACCTACTTAAGCACACGAGGAGCAAGCAAAGGCGGATCATTTTTCTGGTGGGTTTGATGAGTGAAGGACATTAGAAAGGTGGTTGAAGATGGAGGATATTGTGGATGACCAGTAGCTTGAAAGAGGTGGCTCGTAAGTAAATTGTTTATCCAAATATGAAACAGTAGTAGTAGTAGAAATTCTTTTTGAATATAGTATTAGATAGTAGAACTTTTTTTTACGGATAAAGATTGTCTATTGTAGCATTTCCATGTAGTTCCATAGAGTAGTTCTTCTCGGCCGTATACTTTTGATCAAATAGTTTAAATTTATTCAATATTGATTTGATAGATAAACTCAGTATTTAATCTTGACCATTTAATATTTTTTTAAGAAGCTAAACTAACTCACTCAAATTGACGTTAGAGAGAATTGAACCTATAAAACCTTAAAGAGGAGCACACTCCCAGATCCCAAGCCAATATCACCAGACCAACCCAAATGAGTTTTTGACCATTTAATATTAATCGGACAGCTAACGTAAATTACTACATCGACGCAGTAACTACGTTAAATCCAAATCTTTTTTCACGAGTCAATCACTCACCAATTGTATTAAACATGTCAGCAGTCAGTCTAATAATGTTCCCTTTCAAAAAAAAAATGTTGCTATATGTATGATGAATATTCTGAGCAGTCACAAATAAATATAGGTCCCGCTATAGTTGCTGAAATAAAGATGAAAGAGCTCAACATTATCATATACGCTTATTGTACACCATGGAATCTCATTCTGGCTACGTGTGTAGTCTACAACGTTGTTTTTTTTTTTCTTTTCTGACGACGTGTATATTGTACATTGTACAACATGGAAACTTAGTACTTATGTCCTAAGGTCCATGGAAAAGGAAAGGTTTTAAACATAATTGACACTTGACAGCATTGTTTGTAATGTGATTGGGTATATGTGTTTTGGGATTGGGATGAATTAGGCAAGCATGAGCCTTGATTCAGTCAAAAACATTAAGAGATATATCCCTGATGGTGCTCTGATATCACTATGTTCTTTTCATTGTTTTATTCATGTTATATGACTCTATATATAAAGCTATAACTATAAGCAAATAAATTTATAAATCATATCTTTAAATAATAAATTAATCCTAAAAATTATAAACAAATCTTAAAAATTCTAAACATAACAATAAATCACAAATCCTAATGTTGTTTCATGAGCAATGAATTTTCTTAATGATTGGAAGTACATTAAAATTGTTCAAACAACTACTTCAGTAAATATGCAGGCTGAAATGAACGTAATTAAGTGGAAAAAACCATCTCCAACGAGAATCAAATGTAATATTGATGCTGCATTCCCATCTAATAACAACCACATTGGTTTTGGAATTTGTATACGTGATCAGACATGTGATTTTATTCGTGCTAAAACTAAATCGGTTGAAAAAAGATGTGAATCTCATGTCGGAGAAGTTCTTGGTTTTCTCTCAACTTTACGGTGGGTGCATGAACTCGATTTGGGTCCGGTTGATTTTGCACTAGACTCCAAATTAGTGGTTGATAGTTTTTAACTTTTTGTTTCCACATGAAAAAGACTTTACAGAATTTGGTGCTATTATTCAACATTGTAAAGCTCTTTTTTCTTTTTTTTAATGTAAACTCTAGTGTTGAGTTTGTAAAGAGACAAATAAATGAGGTTATTCATGCGAATCACGCCCTTGCTATGGCGGCCTCATCTTTAGCTAGTGTCCAGATTCTGGTTGATATCTCAGATTGTATTGAACACATTTTAATCAATGATATGCTATAAGTACTTTTATCGTAAAAAAAAATCACAAGCACACACATAAAATCACATTATAATTTCTTCTAACTTTTTTTGTATTTATTTATGTATGTGTGCCCAAATAGTAATTGTTTGACGTTGTACTCAAACAAAATTAGCTTTGTTATTTAATCTGGTTGGTCCCATGCAACGTCAATCTTAAAAATGATACTCCCTCCGTTACAATATATAAGCAAAAATGTATAATCAATGTATGTGGATAATTTTTATTGTACAAATACATTAATTATACAATAAACCTAAAAAGTGGATTTTTGTTTATATATTGTAACGGAGGGAGTACTATGATAGTACGTATGATCCATCCAACGGCTCTGATGATTGATCTTAACATGAGGTAATGATATAGATTAGCGAAGCTCAGACCTCAGTTTTTTGTATTAATATGTGATTCCCGCGTTATACGGTTGTTTCGTGTTCTCTCTCTCTTTCTTCCATTTTTATCCGATCTTTTTTCTCTTCCTCTTCCTTTTCTGTAATAATAATCATAATAATCAATTTCTCAAACTTTCTCTTTCTAATTTTCTTTCTTTTTTTGTTTTCGATTTCGATTTACTTTGCCTTAATCATTGCATGAAGCTGAAAATATTCTTCCAATTCGCGGTGAGGAACTCTAACACCAGAGTTTGGTTCCTTTGCTCTTCCAATTCCATTAACGTTTCGGTGAGTGATTTATTTACGTTTCTATATTTTGCATTCCACCTGTTTGATTTTATTTTTGTTAATGTTCTTGTGTTTACATGATTCTGATTCTGATAAAAGAGAAACATAGTGTTGATTGTGATTGTGGAAAATTTTACACGGATTTTTGGTTTTTGTTATTGCAGAAACTGTGTGTTTGATCAAAGGTTGAGATCTGAAGGTTATGAGAAGAGATATATGGAATTGGCTTATAAATTAAGTGAAGTTGAACTTTATAAAGTGTTGAATTAGCTTGTTTTGTTATTGAGGATTAAGAAAATGGCTCTTCATTTATTTCAAATGCTAAAAACTTCGGATTATGCGTCCGTAATATCTATGAACCTATTTGTTGCATTGCTATGTGCTTGTATAGTCATTGGCCATCTTCTTGAGGAGAATCGATGGATTAACGAGTCTATCACTGCCCTTTTAATAGTAAGTGTTTCTTAATTAATTTGCCATTCATTCATTTCTACTTTGTAAAACAATGTTTTAAAAATCGAACCAGACATCAAACCAGCGAGACTGCTTTGAATTGGTCGAACTAGGGTGAAACTATAGTTGAACCACTCAAATAACCGAATCATAAGTTTTGCTAGTTCACGATTTCATTCGGTTTTTAAAACAAAATGAGTGGTATAGTGGTGACTAAATTTCATGTGGATTTGCTTTGATCAGGGTCTATGTACTGGTGTGGTGATTTTGTGGATAAGCAATGGTAAAAACTCGCATCTACTTGTTTTTAGTGAAGATCTATTTTTTATATATCTTCTACCTCCCATCATCTTTAATGCCGGGTTAGTTTTTGTGCCATGCTCTATTTTTGTTTGTTTGATTAAGGGAACACTTGAAAATCTTTGTTAAATCTTACGAATATGGTATATGGGATGTTCTGAATTTGTTTTTAGACTATTTCAATATAAACTTTACATGATAGTTTATGAAAATAGTTTAATCATACATAAATGTAATTTATTTCAGGTTTCAGGTGAAAAAGAAACGGTTTTTCGTTAATTTCATCACCATCATGATGTTTGGTGCCATTGGTACATTAATAAGCTGTAGCATCATATCTTTTGGTATGTATTTCCTCTTTATATGGATTTTTAGGTTGCTTTCTAAGATTTGATAGAAATTCTAACAAAATTTGGCAACTTAGATCACTGTTAATTTGTCATTTGTTACTGACCTTTATGATTAAAGAAAAAATATCAGCAGAGAAAACGTAGATACTTACTTAAGTGAATCATCCTTATCCTTAATGTGAATAGTCTAATTCTGATCTGACTTAATTTTTTGAAGCATTGTTTCAGGTGTGACACAAATTTTTAAGAGATTGGGTCTTGGTACCCTGGAGCTAGGGGAGGCTCTAGGTAATTACTACATTATTCAATATCGCCTATTGAGCAATTATCATTATATTTGTGACTCACTTCTTAAAACCAAATTTCAGCAATTGGTGCAATATTTGCTGCAACAGATTCTGTGTGCACGTTGCAGGTTTGTAACAATATAATTTTGTCTCTTTAACATTTTGCTACTATAAGGTGTAATACTAAACTTTGAAAAAATGATGATGATGCAGGTGTTAAACCAGGATGAGACACCTTTACTATACAGCCTTGTATTTGGTGAAGGTGTTGTGAATGATGCTACTTCAGTGGTTCTTTTCAATGCAATCAAAAGTTTTGATCTTGAACAACCTGGCCATGGAATTGCTTTGCAATTTTTTGGCAACTTCTTGTATTTGTTTATAGCAAGCACCATGCTTGGATTTTTGGTAACTCTTTTGCCCTCTTTGATTCTCTCACGTACACAATCACACACTTACGTACACAAAGACGAGCTATCTATATCATGGTTTTTAAATTGTAGTTGTGGTTGCAATTATGAGAAACTGTGCCAATGTAGTCGCAATTGTGGTTGTGATGTAGTTGCAAATATCTCAAAATCCTTCATATTGCGGCCGCAATTTGAAACCATGATCTATATCAACACGAGTGTGCACATGCAAATGTTTCTGTGGCTATGGTGTAATGTGTCTTCATTTCCTTGCAGGGTGGTCTACTTAGTGCATACATTATCAAAAAGCTCTATTTTGGAAGGTATTATATTGGAATTTAAGAAGTGTTTTTGACATTTCCATTTTCATTCAGCAGACATTAATTTATGTTAGTATTCTATTGATTTATATTGCATACATATTCAGTTTCTTCAAAGTAAAATTATGGTAAAACTCAGTCAGTAATGCTATTTAGAATTCAGAACAATTTTTTTGGGAAGTTGAACAAATTTGTCACCTATTCCAGGCACTCGACTGATCGTGAGGTTGCTCTGATGATGCTAATGGCATACCTTACCTACATTTTGGCTGAAGTAAGTTCTATATAACTTTAAAAAAAAAAAATTAACTTTGCATATTCCATCTAATCTAGCATCTCACATAAATCTATATTTTCTGCAGTTATGGTTTCTTAGTGGCATTCTCACTGTATTCTTTTGTGGGATTGTAATGTCTCATTATACATGGCATAATGTGACTGAGAGCTCAAGAATCACTACCAAGTACATCTGCTAAACTCTTGAAGAACTCTTGAAGCTATATATAGATCCATTTGGGGTAATAACATTATCCATTTCAATTACATATATTTAACTGCTTTTTGTCTTACTCTTGCAGACATTCTTTTGCAACCCTGTCATTTGTTGCTGAGACATTTCTCTTCCTTTATGTTGGTATGGATGCATTGGACATTGAAAAATGGAGATTTGTTAGTGATAGGTTTGTGCTGTGTCCTCTTAAGACTTCTTAATATTAATGAAAGATTGTTGAAATCTTATGAATCCTAATCTTATGCAGACCTGGAACATCTGTCAGTGTGAGTTCAGTATTATTAGCTCTAGTACTCATTGGAAGAGCAGCATTTGTTTTCCCCTTATCCTTCTTAATCAACTTGACTAAAAAGTCAGAAAATGATAAACTAAGCTTCAGCATGCAGGTATGACTAAATTTCTGTCAACAAGTATTATTTTTAAGGATTTCTTAAGCTATAAGTTGTCGTCACAAGTTTTCTATTCTTTCTGGTTTTAGGTGATCATTTGGTGGGCAGGTCTTATGAGAGGTGCTGTTTCAATGGCACTTGCCTATAATGAGGTAGGATCACCTTCCTCATTAAGAGTTGACTTATCATTTGTTACATTACAAAGCCTTGTTTGATAAACAACTTAATTAAACGTTTATAGCATAAAGCCACAAACAGTTATCATTTAAGTGTTTATGTATAGGCATTTCTATAGCAAAAGAAAAAATAAAGTAACTTTTTTTGTTCAAGTTATAAGTTTTCATAAGCTATCTTGAAGAGCTTATAAAAATAAGCTAAAAACAACTTTATACGTTATTTCCATAAGCTCTTTCAAACAGTCCCATAAATTCTTATGTCAGGAGATAAACTCAAATAAGTCAATCAAAACAGGCAGAAATGTGTCACAACATCACATGATGGTGTCCACAAATTGAAAACATTAGATTGAGTCTCAAAGTTAATGTTTTAGAAACTAACACTTTTATGAATTGCAGTTTTCTAGTGTATCTGGGCATGGGCATGCTCAATTGCGATTCAATGCTACCATGATCACAAGTACCATCACTGTTGTGCTTGTTAGTACAATGGTAAGATACCTGTTTCCTGTCATCTTATGTCAGTGCTCATTTTCCTTTACCATATTGCATCAGTTATTACTGTTGTTTAGTTGACCTTAGTCAACAAAGTTGGGATTAATAAGGATCTTTGAATATTAGAGTTATTGCTATTAAGTTTACAACTAAATTTGTTGAACTGTCTCTATCACCCAACATAAAAAAACACAACTTTGAATTTCTAAAATATCTAAATAATCACGGTACCACACATTGATTTAGCAAACAC
Source organism: Trifolium repens (assembly GCA_030408175.1). Classification (NCBI taxonomy): domain Eukaryota; kingdom Viridiplantae; phylum Streptophyta; class Magnoliopsida; order Fabales; family Fabaceae; genus Trifolium; species Trifolium repens. The sequence continues at coordinate 56,523,562 of CP125849.1, read as the reverse complement.
TCCGCTACACATCTTATTTGGATATGTACCTATACACCGTTGATGTGGATAAATTTGATAGGTCCATAAATAGTGTTTAATATAAAAAATTAGTAAATATTATTTGTGAATCTATTAGAATTGTCCACCTCAATGAATGTACTAGTATATATCCAAATAAAAAGTGTACCGAAAAATTCCCTATAAAAAAATCATTTTATGTTTCATAAAGATAACTTGGTAGCTATTCTACGAGAGAGGATCCTCTCCGGTACATTTTCTTCTCCAATGAAATCTCAGCCCCACCTTTTATTTTCACTAGAATTTTAATTTTTTTTTTTAAAAAATTGAATGGTTGGATGGAGCACTGGACCTCCTGCAGTGGAAACTGCACGGGAGGGAATCCAGTATCCTATTCTACTATTGGAGACGTCGTTGAGATTTGAACTTTCAATTGAGTTTAGTGAGTTTAGTCACTAGATTATTGACAAAAAAATAATCATCATTTTCTAAATTATCATTTGTTTTCATTCAATTTTGTACGGCAATAGAAAAATTATTTTAAGCATAATAGCATTATTACATTTAAGAATAAAAATATTAAATAATACTTCTTTTTTGTTTACATTTGAGACCGAATTATTATTATTATTATTATTGTTGTTGTTGTTGTTGTTGTTGTTATATTTTTATCTTTTTTTTTGGAATACTTATTTGTTTATATTTTAAACCATCAAAATGATCAACATGATATTGCAAGTGTTGAAAATATAATTTTCTGAAAAAAGTAATTGAAGTTCAATTTGGGAGATAGTGAGCTAAAAAAGGACAAAAATTGATTTTCTTTTTGATGCACTCATAATAAATATAATATGATTAAACTACGAGTTGAATTTTTTGGTGCTAACAATAACACAAGTTAATTACAATTTCTCAGGTGTTTGGTATGATGACAAAGCCATTAATAAGATATTTACTACCTCTTCCTCCTCCAAAACGGAAAAACAGCACTGTGAGTCTTGATGAATCTGCTTCACCTTCACCAAAATCAATCACTGTGCCATTCCTTGGAGCTAACCATGATTCTGAAGTTGAAACTGATGCCACTGATTCTCAACGTCCGAGCAGCATTCGTGATTTACTCACCACTCCAACACACACTGTCCATCGGTTATGGCGTAGGTTTGATGATGCATTTATGCGTCCGGTTTTTGGTGGTAGGGGTTTTGTTCCTTTTGTTCCTACCTCGCCAACCGAGTGCAGCGGTCATCCAAGTCCCGAATGGGAATGAGAAGAAACTAGGCCAAGAAGACATGTAATATTGTAATTGTTAAATGAAAAAATCTTTTGAAGATAGAGCAGGATATATTGTAAGAACCGCAGATAGTTAGGTGAGGTCTAGCTAGCTCTATGGGTAGTAAGAAGGTTGTTTGTCACAGATTCTGTATCTAACGACGGCAGGCTATATTTGATTTTGGCTTTTGTAACAGGTCGTTGAAATGCTACGTCTATTTGTAAGAAAAAAAATTGAAAAGAGAAATGTGTGGGAAAAAAGAACACTAAGTGATTCAATGTGGACTAATACCTAAAAATTGTTTTAAACTCTTAACATCAACACACCACCTTTTGAAAGTAAAAGCTCATGGTCCTCCACATCTTCAAGTTGAGTTGGACGATTATATTTGCCTTAAAACTCAAAACAAAGTGAATTGGGAGGAATTGGTCGGCAAAATATGAACTGGAGGCTGAAAATTGATATACCCGATAACTATCCATTTTTGTGATATATTGATAGCTGCGGATCATTTGATTGAAATGAAATTTGAAATGGGTACACTTGACGATATGAATCATTTGAAAAATAAATGTATTCGTTCCATAGCAGATCTATTACAAGATCAATTTGGGTTGGCTCTCGTTCCTTTAGAAAATATAATTAGAGAAACTATAATGTGTCTTGGTTTAAATTTCTCAAGGATTAATCAAACTTGAGGTCTCGTTTTTCCCACAAGCCACTCTCACCATAACCACTCCACTTGTCTTTCTCATTTCGGACGGGAGGAAAAGAAAGTACAGGAGCTAACACGGTGCCACCATAATTTTTTCAATCTCATTGCAAATTCAAGCATATACAGAATTGGGTAGGTAATAGTATAGGGGTGATTGTAATTGCAAAACAAGGGCTGACAAATTTAAAGTTTAAGATAAATTTTTCGGAATAACGTATAAGATAATAATTATATCACCATATAACTTGCTAACTTATTTGTTTCTAGAAATCAATTACCAAGGGCAAGTAGCCAATAAAAACACAGTATGCCTACTCAGCTTTAGTTTATTGTGCAGTTAATGAAGAAAAAAAAGGGTTAGTTTATTGCGCAGTTAATGAAATTGCATTGGTAAGAGTTGCAAATTTTCGGTTATCTTATTTTGATAAGAGCGATAAGAGCTTTAAATCAGTATTTAAACTAGGCTTAATTAGTCTACAAGTCCCTTAAAGACTTTTTTGGTTTTACTTTGGTCCCTTAAAAAAAATAAGTTCCACTTTGATCCTTATTGATATCTTCATCAGTCAATATGGTCATTTTCGTCCATTTTTTTCAAAAACTGTTAATTTCGGTACAAATGCCACGTAACAACCTATTTTTCTACATGTACAAAAGTTAACGTTTTCTGAGAAAAAATGAACGAAAAGGACCATATTGACAGCCGGAGATATCAATAAGGGACCAAAGTGGAACTTATTTTCTTTAAGGGACCAAAGTGAAACCAAAAAAGTTTTTAAGGGACTTACAGGCTAATTAAGCCTTTAAACTATTATCCTCGCTTATTTAATATGGAAGATGTCATTAAAACCTCATACGGAGTATTTCCTTAAGATAGTTACTGCAAACTGAAAACAAGCATGGCAATAACCACAATCACAGACTTCAGGTAAAGAAACATTAAGTATCAAGTGGAGTCATATAGCCATTGAGATTTTGATAAGCAAAAACACACAATTCAACAGTACATATCAGACCTAAACAAGCAAGAGATGAATCTTATTTATTCTTCTAAAACTCTGACACACCATCACGTACATCTCCAACTTCATGTATCCCGGAAGTTGAGAATAGTGATTTATCCTTGCAAACCAATAATACCTACGACAAATGGGGAACGGATGAGACCCATACAGTCAATATAGCAACTTAAGGGGGGAAAAAGGAATCTCAAATTTGGATAAATTGTTACAACCTATAAAACAGTAACAGAACAAAGTTTCACACTGTATAGTTAATATTTTGTACAGGGAATGTCTTAAAGAAATACTATTTACTATCAAATGTGCATGCTTACCACAAGCTATTCTGCCACCAGCATTTCCAGTAGTTTTGCTAAGCTCATGACCACCTACACAGCAGTACCGAGATGAAATGTTATTCAAAATATTGTCGTAAAATACGAAACATCTGTAACATGTAAGGAAGGTGATACATAGCAGTGACATAACATGCTAAGCTTCTGCTGTTAGCAACACAATATTTTGAATACACTCTTGATATTATAACGACCACTTTACAAGGCAATTGCATGGACTTTTTAAAATATTATCAACCAGAAAGATTGTTTCTAAAGAGTGTGTTAAGATCCCTCTATAATAAAAGGGATGATTGATGACTCAGATATGCTTTTCAGTACCTTTCCCAAGATCATCAGGATCAGCATGAACAACAACAGCCCTTCCTATGATAGAGTTTGGTCCAGTGAGAGGGATCTGTAAACATTTAGTAATAACTAATTAAAAGTTGAAACTTTCAAGTCTTGTAGTGAATTTAGCATAATTCATTAGAAATTGTGTTCAAGAGATGAATAACGCACCTGATAGTCAGTAATAGTGAAGCTTACAGTTCCTGAGTCACAATCAAAGGAAACCATTTTAAAATACAAACCAAAAAAGCACATTTTAAAGATACTGTCGCAGAAAATAAAAATCAAGTGGCCTGGAAAAGTAGATAACTATAAGAGCAAAGCCATACCATCATCACCAACATTAATATTTCCTAAATCACCAGCATGTCGAGTCTCATCCTCAGGGGCACCATGATCCTTCCCATTAGGATTGAAATGTGGTCCTGCCATAAAACATGTTCAAAAGATGAAGTTTTGTACTTTTATTATTAAAATATAGAATCTTAGAAGTTTGAATTTAGTCTCTTCTAACATAAATAATTCTCAGCTTGGAACTTTGAAGAATATAACTTATGAAAAATATACAAGGATAAAATCGCTCAAGCAGATGTACCAAAAAAATTCATTAAACCAAAGCGAGGGTTCAAAATTACCCATACTCAATAGTCAATAGTGCCTCTAGAGTATTAAAACGAAACAATTTATTGTCCAAGGAATTTACCAGTTGACAAGCAACCATTTGTGGTGTCCCCCAAAGCATGGATATGGAATCCATGGAGGCCAGGCTTAAGACCAGAAAGATTTCCAGTTACAGTGGTTGGACCTGCACAATTCAGAATACATATTATTTGATTCAGCTTAGCACAGTATGGTAAATTGAAAACCTAATCTTCACGGAGACCATGCACTGTTGAAACATACCATTTCCCTCCTGACTGAAGCTAATAGCACCAGAGACATCATTACTGTTACCAAGAACTGCCACAGCCTTCACCATTGTTCAATGTGATCTGAACAAAACAACTATTTAGAACAAAACAACTAGGATTATAAATATAATGTGAGACAAATTTCTTTTATCAGGATAAACGAGTATCAAAAGTAGACTGTTGAAGAAAAAGTATTAAAAAAAAATAAAAAATCTTCCAAACCCTTTAAAGTTTATAATCAAAATACAACTATGTTAACCAAGCGATTGAACTCAAGTGGTTAATGAGTTCTCCCTAGGACGAATCGTTCTGAAGAACCCGGATACAATTTCTGGGATGAATAATTTTTTGCCGGGCTTTACTCGCGGCCAGAGTACATTACACCCAAATAAAATATACAATTATGATCAATTGCTAAAGCATTTCATACAATTATTGTTCAATTATGAGTTAATGCTGCAAAATAAATATGATTAACAAGTAGAAGAGCAAAACCTCCAAATTCAACATACAGTGTAGTTAAGAGTTGAATAGATAAATAAATAAGTCAAATTAAGAGTAAATCAGTAAACAAAACAACCGAATCCGATTCTTCCAAATTCTAAAGGCATGTATGTATAGATTCAATTCAACAAAATCAAATGAAAATTTAATAGATTAAACAAAACAAAACAAAACAAAACAGTTCTTCTAAAACTATTATCATTTCTCGGAAGAAAAAAAATACAGATCCACGAGACTGGTAGCTAGGTTTATCAAATAATCGAATCAAGACGAAGACAAGTGATTGATCAGCATCTTATAATAACAAATTAAACAAACTGCGAACGATTGATCGGAAATAAAATACGAAAACAGTAAAATATAATTATAAAAATAATAAAAAATCAGAGAGAATCTAAATCTATGACAAGATTGTTTGAGAAGCGATGAATACCTCAGGATACCCCTAACAGAGAGCGACTGCAGAGAAGAGAAGTGAAAAGGAATAATCTAGAAGTGAAGTAGGCGATGAATGAACGAAGCAGTTTGTTTGTCTTTAATATGCGAGTAGAGACCACGAGCTGCACGGTTCTTACCTTTACCTACCCAACTGCCACCTCATCACATTATTACTCTCTTTTTTTCCTTTTTTTTTGTTAATAGATAAAATTACAGACTATGAAAAACTCAAGCACACAGAGTGAATAGATCGAGGTTCAAATTACCGACGTTCGACATAATAATTATAATTTATGTCAATTGAGTTAGGATTTATAAACACTTATCCCTCTCTACTTTCCTTGTAGTCCTTCGATCCAAAATTATAAGAGGAAAAAATAAATTCATATTTATCGTGGTATATTTTAATAATTTCCAATAAAAATCAAAGTATTAAGCTCTCTTTGACAAAAAAATATCAGTATTAAGCTCTCTTAACAAAAAAAAAAAGCAAATGTTCTATACTGGGCCGAGGTTCTTCGTCGCCCGCCCTTCTGACCTGACCATAAAGTTAGAAAGTCCAACGATAGAAACACTTATATGATCCAATTCAAAGTTTTTTGCCTACCCAAGCCTCAACGGCTATCATATGATCTCATCGGATAATAATAATAACATCCTCGGGACATTCAAATGTGTCAGAGCACGACATTGATTAGTGTCGTCCTATAACAGTCTCGTTTCAATGCTCCAACAACTTCAACATCTCTTCTATAAAAGGTGTTCACCTCGAATATCACAAGATATGTAATTCTAATCCTAAAAATCTCTCATTCAATGTTCTCATAGTGACTTGTGTGTTTGAATATTTGCAGGTACTCCAAAAAATTTAACTTTGACGGTTCACTGCCTAGATCAACAAAACATTAGTATACAACATAAGAGTTTCCAGTTAATAGTTTATAACTTATAGCTTATGATGTTGGGGATAACCCACAAAGATGAACAACAAAGAACACTAAGAACACTAAGAAAGAATAGAGAGAACTATGAATAAAATTGAAGAGAATGAATTAAGGGAAAAAGTTATGTAATTTTATTAACAACAACGACACCTATATATAGGTGAAAATGTACAAGATAAGGAAAGGTAACTTGAATAACAAGTTACTAACAAAGTCTATCCTATGTAACTAACTAACAGAAAAATTACAGATGTACATAACAAACTAATCTAACTGTCAAAACAGAAAACATAACTGAACCAGAGGTTCAGAGTTTGAGGGTATCAGAAGTTGTGCTAGTTCAGAAGCTGGTTGCTTCAGAACCTGTTTGTATAAGAGTCTGAGTCAGAGTCTTGTGAGCATCAGAAGCTAGGTGAGTTAGAATTTGTACAAGAGCCTGTAACCTCCAGAAGCTGTGTGAGTAGTCTGCTTCAGAAGCTGTACGCATCAGAAGTTGTTCGCATCAGAAGCTGATCGCGTAAGAAGCTTGAATTACAAAAACTAACACTCCTCCTTAATTCAAGCTGTCAAAACTCACAACCCCCATTTCTCTTTTGAGCTTCTTGAGAACCTGGAGCTTCTCAGCTTCTAAGCTTCTTGAACATCTCAGAGCTTCTTAAAAACAACATCTTCTGAGAACATGAATTATGCTTCAACAAACCTCCTAATGCATGTTCTCCAATGAATACATTCCTATTGGCTTCTTCAAGCACAGTTGTCACACCAGATGCTGCAACATCTCTGTGTACAACATTACCACTCCAGTTCCAACTCTTAGCTTTATCAAACTGCTCATCCCTACTTGTAACCATCTTGTTTCTTGTTGGAGAATACAGTTTATAAGCTCCAGCTGAGTGATAACCAAGGAAATTCATTGATTGACTTCTGCCTTCTAATTTCCTTCTACAATGTGTTGGCACATGCTTTAAACATAGTGACCTAAACACCTTAAAGTGACCTACACTAGGCCTCACACCAATCCATGCTTTATGTGGTGTCTTGTTCATTAACTTCTTTGTTGACTTGGCTACGCAACACTCTTTGCGCAGTTGCCTTTGAACTTTAATCTGAGGAGGACCATTCACTATCTTCTTCAGATTCAACAGGTTCAAACTCCTGAAATGGAAATGGCCATACCTGTGATGCCAAACCCAGTTCTGACTTTCATTCACAGTTGGGACAATGCACTGATGTTCCAACATGTTCAACATCCTGAAGGTTTTGTTGTTGGACATTGGAGCTTTCAGGATCTCTCTATCCTTTGCATCAACTAGCTTCAGCTCCTTATCATGCATTTTCACTGAGTAGTTCTTCTCTAGTAATTGATCTATACTTATCACATTACTCTTTAACACACCAGTGATACTAGCTTCTTGTCCATCATTTCTCTTCACCAAGATACTTCCAATCCCTTCAGAAATCACTTGACTGTTATCAACAGTTGCAGGTGGGCATTCTGCTCCAATGGCTTTGAATCGAGTCTTGTAGGTTCTGTTCTTACTCTGAGCTGTCTTGAGGATCAGTCTCTTCTTAGAGTCAAAGAGTTGTAGTGTCTCATCTTCAATCACTATTTTGAAACCCTTTGAAATCAATTTCCCTACACTCAACAAATTACATTGCATTCCAGGCACAAGAAGAACATTTTCAATCACAGCTTTCTTGTCATTTGACATCTCAATCATGACATTCCCCATACCTCCAGCTTTGGTGAATTCATTGTTGGCAAGCTTGATCTTTATGTTGAGACATTCATTAAAGTTAGATAAAATGCTTCTATTACCTGTCATATGGTTAGAACATCCTGAGTCAAAGTACCACTCCATAGAATCTGCTGTTTCATCAGCATCTATCACCATGAAGCTTGTTTCATCTTCTGAACTTGAGCTATCATGTGCTACGTTTGCTTCTTCATCACTGTCTTGACCCTTCTTCTTCTTTGAGATCTTACACTCATTAGCATAATGGCCATATTTGTCACAGTTGTAGCATTGAATCTTGCTTTTGTCCTTTTTCTTTGACTTATCTTTCTGTTTTCCTCCTCCTCCATCAGAGGATTCAGACAATGTCTCAACATCATCTTCAACATGATCTTTGCCTTTCTTGGAATCTTTCTTGTTCTGCCATTTCTTCTTGTCACTTTGATACTTCTTGAATTTTGAAAAGAGAGCTTGCTCATCTTCTTTGTCATGGCTCCTCTCACCATGTTTCAACTCATGAGCTTCAAGAGTGCTTTGCAGATCCTCTATCTTGATCTCACTCAAATCTTTAGTCTCTTCTATAGTCACCACTATATGCTCAAATTTAGAAGTCAAAGTTCTTAGTACCTTTTCCACCGTTTCTTGCTCATCAAGATTACCTCCACAATTCTTCATCTGATTGGTGAGAGTCACCAATCTTGTGAAGTAATCAGCAATTGATTCATCACTCTTCATCTGCAACAGTTCATACTGTCTCTTCAAGGCCTGAAGCTTTACTTTCTTCACCTTTGCATCACCACCATAACTCTTTTGCAAGATATCCCATGCATCTTTGGAGGTCTCAACATCTGCAATCTTCTCAAACACATTTGAATCAACACATTGATGAATGAGAAACAGGGCCTTGTTATCTTTCTTCTTTGCTTCTCTGAATGTTGTTCTTTGTTCTTCATTTGCATTTTCTGGTAGAGGAGTGATTGCTGCATTCACTTGTTCATACACTTCTTGAACATTGAATATCACCTTCATCTGCTTCACCCATCTTTCCCAATTCTTTCCATCGAAAACTGGCAAATTCGCATGGAAATTGTTGTTCCCAGCCATGGTTGATTCACTCTCAACCTGATTCTTCTTTCAAGAACGAATCAAGATCCCTTGGATCGTACGAGCTCTGGATACCACTTTGTTGGGGATAACCCACAAAGATGAACAACAAAGAACACTAAGAAAGAATAGAGAGAACTATGAATAAAATTGAAGAGAATGAATTAAGGGAAAAAGTTATGTAATTTTATTAACAACAACGACACCTATATATAGGTGAAAATGTACAAGATAAGGAAAGGTAACTTGAATAACAAGTTACTAACAAAGTCTATCCTATGTAACTAACTAACAGAAAAATTACAGATGTACATAACAAACTAATCTAACTGTCAAAACAGAAAACATAACTGAACCAGAGGTTCAGAGTTTGAGGGTATCAGAAGTTGTGCTAGTTCAGAAGCTGATTGCTTCAGAACCTGTTTGTATAAGAGTCTGAGTCAGAGTCTTGTGAGCATCAGAAGCTAGGTGAGTTAGAATTTGTACAAGAGCCTGTAACCTCCAGAAGCTGTGTGAGTAGTCTGCTTCAGAAGCTGTACGCATCAGAAGTTGTTCGCATCAGAAGCTGATCGCGTAAGAAGCTTGAATTACAAAAACTAACATATGATAAATAAGCTATCTAATTGATTTTGTAGTATTTGATAAAATTAGCGGTTTAACGAATTTATAGATATGAAATCACATTAAAAAATATATGTTTTTTTAAATGAAAAATGTGTGTCTTAAAACAAGGGATGGAAGTAAGTTATAACAATGAAAAATGTCTTATATCATTTAGTAGTTCGATCATTTGAATTTAAATTTTATAAAAGAATTTAATTTTAGTTTATGTTAATTTTTAAAATATTACAAAATAACGCGGGGCGAAATGTAATTGTGTCACATATATATATACTAAGGTCCTATATTAATTCTCATATGTACACACTATGTTTTTAGAAAAATAGTAATAATATTTTTATCAACTGCATTTTATGAAAAGAAATAAAATATGAATTCAATCTATTATTAACACCTTTTTTTTTTACAATATCATAATAAATGAGCACATTGTTTCTACAAAATATTATACACTAAATAGGCTTATGCATAAGTGAAACAAATGTTGTACATGCATAACCTTATTTTTACCATTGGATTAAACAGTCCAACCATAAATAATAGTAGACTGTCTACAAAGTATCTTTTTTCATCCCCTCCAAGTCACTTGTTTTGCCACCTGAGACTGTAATAGGTTGTGTCTGTATTCTGCATATACATGGCCAGGATAGTCACAAACACTTGCATCATTTCCATCTTTGACCACCTTGCCTACTCTTTCCTTTCACATCCACCCCAGTTTTTGAAACTTGTGATGCAATTCCACTCTTACCACATCTAACTTGTGAATATCAAACCTCAACATGAAAATATTGCTTTATTATCCAACTCTTCGTGGCTGACAACTTCACTTTAGAATGGTTTGTGAAAAGGAGAAAATTTGAAAGAAAAAACATACTTTAGTTGTCTATCATCAAAAGTCAGAACGACCCGGTTTGGAATTGTCAATATCTAGTTCTAATTCTTTGCGAGATTCATCCCACAATTGTGTTTCAATACCCAACTTCCTTATCTCTGCAAGTCCACGTTCAACTGCAGAAGGGGCATGTTAGAAGAGAAAATTTGACTCTAAAGTAGATAAATACATGTATAAAAAAACACTATTAATTAGTAAAATCCGCCAATTGTGCATATGTTTTGGACAATGTAGTTTTCCTATCATGCAATGCATGAAGTTACATAATATAAATTGTATTTAAAATATGGAGCCTATATTGTAATAGTGCCCAAGACTTTGCATGAAAATTACAAGAGATAGAAGGAATGGGATTGACAGTACCTTCAACTGCATCTTGTGAGCTGGGTGTCTTAGAGTTATGACTGATCCAGTACTGCAAACGTTCATCTGCTATCTCAGGTTCTATTTCGTGCCTTTTTGCTCTTCTCCAAATATATGTAAGCCAGGCCTAAATGAAAATGATAGATAACAATACATCAATTATCAAATGTAGTTAAATATTATCTTTCTTGATAAATGACCTAAAAAATCATAATAAGAGAAAACTTATGGCACAACGAAATTAAAAACAAAAGCATACTTAACTGACTACTGCATTTTTACATTTTCAAGAAATATAGCAAAGATAAAAATAGGATCATGTGAGTGAGCTGAGTGGCACATACATTATATAAGAAATTGCAAGAGCAAAAACCAATGATTACATATTTACATGTTTGCATGTACCTGCTTAAAAATTACATCTTCAGCCTCCTCCTCGCTCAATTCTGAAAGTAAAAAAAAACAAATTTGAAAGAGTTATAACATTTCAATATCACTGCTTTACTTAATGCTTGTTAAGGTCCCAAAGTAATGTAAATGCGAATCATGCAACATACATGATATATTGGTATTAAACATTATTACAACTCGACCAACATTTTATCTATGTTTTTTACCACATGATGATAATGGAAAATGACAAGACGACAGACATGGAAAACTTACGGAATGCATCACACTGCCCTTCCACAGGTAGCTTTAAGTGATCTATATACCAAAAAAAATGTGACAAAAAACCAGTGAGTTAAGTTTCTATAAAAAAAATTGTTCTGTAAAAAAATCGGTATCTTATGAGTTATGACAACTACATTTGCAGATAAATAATTTTCGCGCATTTATTTATAGAACTTTGCACCTGAAAAACCAGCTTTCAGGTTATTTGGTCGCCGATGTTGAGCCAATGCAACTGCCAATGCTTCTTCTACCTTTAGAGAAGCCAATTCTCGCAAACCTTGCTCAACAAAAAGCATGTTCTCAACATTTCCCTCTCCAGAAAGTTCATTCGGGTCACGTTGATGATCTTCTGTATCATCTAAATCGAGGTCTGTAGTGTAGTGTATAAATCAGGAAAAGTTAATATCACTTTAAATTATTTTCAATAGCTACGTAAGTTATAATTATTCATAAATTGGTATATACCAATTTAATAAAAAGTTAACAAAAAAACTGTACAACCCAACCAATTAACTAAAATAAGAAGACAGAAAAAATTCATGAGTAATATATAAACATTACTTGTTTCCTTTTTAGCTTTCTCTCCTGCAGCCAATACAACATCAACTGGATTAGGGGAGAAAGTTGACCAGTACTTCCATTTTGCTTCAGCGATCTCAGCATGAATACCTACCATATATTTCGTTGTCATTAAATGGAGCATGAAAATTTTTCCCTTTTATTGTTCATTTCCATTAAACATATTTTTTTCTATTAGTTAATATTCAAATCATTATCACTAATTTATGTGGGTTTTACATAAATTCTGTCACGAGAAAAATGTGTTGGCAAAAGTATGTTAATTATGTGGGTTTTAGATAAATTTTTGTCAAGAGAAAAATGTGTTAATAAAAGTATGTTAAATAATGTGTTGCAAGCAATATCATATAACATAAAATAGGATTAAATAAGTTTTCGTCCCGAAAAATATAACGAATTTTGGTCTTATCAGATGATCTTACCATGTTTAAGGCATAAATTCCAATACCGAGCTAGCCAACACCTCTTCAAAACAACCTCTTCCTGAGAGAGACATAAAGGAAAATCACATAGCTAATGAAGATTGTTAAAAGGAGTACATTGTTATTATCAACATTAAATCCAACCATTTCTTCTGGGGTCAGTATCATTCGTTGAGTTATAAGTCGAAGCTTCTCCAAGGCAGATATTGCTTCCTCCCTAGCAGTCTAATACAAAATATGAGATATTTAAATTTAGTTTATGAGCATATATTCTTTTTTTTTGCATTGAAATAGGCAGAAGAAATTGAAACAAAATCATAGAACCTACAAGGTGAAATGCTGGATACCTCAGCATCCGTCTGATGCGTTTTAATGCCATGAACACTTCCATGATATGAATCCTTTGAAGAATTTTTCAGAAAAGCCTGAAAAGAAAGTGATGTTAGCCATTTTACCTCCTAATGGTTGGGAAAATTAGTTTAAATTTCTTAATATGTATTCAACTGGTTCCAGAGTGAATTTTTATAAAAATAGAGGCTTAACTAGGAGTGTTTTATAGAAGCACTTATAATATTTATTTTTTAACAAAAAAGAGTGAAAAAGCATCACATGACAGACCAAGACATCCCAACTAGGTTGGCACCCCTTGGCTGCCACAAATCATTTGCAGCACTCCCAAATTATTATTAGAAAAAAAAAGGTACAAAGCACTTCAGGGGACTAGACCAAAACCCAAGTTAGAAACCCAAGGGAACTCAGTCTCTGCCTCATTAAAACCCTTTGCCAAGAAGCACTTATAATATGTTGAAAAGGGCACAATTGCAATTTTAAACACCTTTACCATGTGACTATAATTGATTCTTTGATTATTTTTATTTATTTGATAAATTGATATGCCATTAATAATGCATAATTACTAGGAACTGAAATATACTATGGTCCTATAAGTGTTAATGAAAGGAAAAGTAGAAAAACCTCTCTTTGTTGTAGTGCTGCCTCCTTCCTGAAAAATAAAATGAACAACAATGTTAGAAAATAGAAAAATGTTTAGAAAAACTAAACTTATTGGATCACTTTTTGGTTCTACTTAAGTTCACCTTGTTATCTAGTGTTATACTAATTAAAACACAAACACACTCATGCTCATCTTGGCCGTCTTCGTTCTTATTAAAGAAAACACTCTTTGACAAAATTATGATGGATTACATTGAAAATTTCAATATATTCATTGAAATGGATTCAACTAATAGTGTAAATAAGGTCTAATCAACCGAAGAAAAAACATAGTAAAAAACAGAGAACTATGAAGGATTTATATAATTATATGGACACAATAAAACCATGTATCTAAACAGTAAGTTGAATGAACTTTATTCAATCAAACCACAAATTTTGAAGTGTGTCATCTTCCAGACCAATTTTATGTCATATCCATAAACTTGCCTGCTTAATAGGCGAGCCTCCATAGTTACCCCATCTCTAAGATTAACAATCTGTAAGGAAATTACTGAGAAAGTTAGAGATAATTGTGTTAATGTTTGTGTATCGCAAACTGCACAATACTGTTTTGTCAAACTCGAGAATTTGATGCACTTTATATATATATAATTATTTAAGGATTCTTGTAATTTAATTCAGTAAAATCAAAATTATCTGCAAGTAAAACTTCCAATGACAATTAACTGTAAAAATAAAAATTACGAGAAATAATTCTACATTGAGTTTATATTGTATACTTTTTACACCAATAATTTTCGGCCAGTTTTTGTATAAAGATGTTTTGTTTTGTTCTTGGCTGGCATGAATATCTTATTTATGTATGGTGGTACTATTGCATACTTAACCTTATCATCATGAAGTAAAAAAAGGTTTATGGCCATTAATCCATTTGACGTATGGTTTAATTGTGCATTAGATCAGTAAAGAGAAAAATACTTTCAAAGAAAGATGCATATGTTTACTGCTCCCTGAATGTATTACCTGTTGCTCCAGTTGTTTAACTCTCGATTCAGCTTCCTCGCATCTCTCCTCTGCAAGTCGAAGCTGAGGATACACATGTCAATATGGCATACCCAAAAAGTGTGAATGCAAAACATAATCACAACTAAGAATGCAGAAAAAGTGATGTTATAATCGATGTTATAATCAACAGTGTTTCAATGATAGTGCTAAGTTAGATACATATCCAATTTAGGACAAGTCTATTGATGCACACGTGAGACTTATTGATCAATAAGTTTTCACTATGCACAAGTTTGTTTTCACCATTGGATCAATAAGTTTCACCATTAGATCAAATGAGATGTGATATGACATATTGATCCAATGGTGAGACTTATTGATCCAATGATAAAAACAAACTTGTGCATGATAAAAGACTTGTCCACTTGTTATATTAAACAAAGCCTCCGATTTAATCGAAATTTATACTAGATTTGTTCTTCAACATTGTCATGTTACAAATTTACAATTATCAGCACCGCAACTAAAATCTGAAAAACCAAAGTGTCTATATAGAGAACAAATTACTCAATTTGTTGTATTTTATCACCTTTTCATGTAAATTGTCGTTATCTTCTTGTAGCATATCAAGCTGCATGAAATATAAATCTCATTAGTAGATTCCTAAAAACAGATGTGGACAAGGCAATTGAAGATTAAGAAATGCAAGGGCTCTAATATTAAAGGGAGTTGAAATGAGAAAGAATAGAAATACATGGTGGTTTACTATATATTATTAGTGACATTGGAATAACAAGATTTCAAATAGTTAAGTATAATGATAACAATGTGAGACATATGTTACCCTTTGATAAATTATGGATAATTTATCCAACAACCAATAAAAATTAACCACAAAGATAAATTTTCTTATGTGACTGATTTTCATTGGTTATCGAGTAAACTACCTACAAGTTTTTAAGAGTAATCTAAAAAAAACTAATAACAATAATAACAGTAATAATAATGATTACTAAAATTTATTTATTAGTTATATTGGTCATACCTCATCCTCAAGCTCAGAAGCAGGACGTTGCTGCTGATTGACATTTTCTCTTACTTTCATACTCCCAAGATCAAGTGACAGTCTACATGCTCATCATAAATTCATAGCATTAGATATGCGTTTGAAGGTAAATTTTGGTTATTGATAAAAAAAAGAGTAAATTTTGGACCTCAATGTCATCCAATATTTTATGCCATGCAAAATGTTAGATATAAAAGAGGGCTGCATGTATGGATAAGAAAATGATGCTGCTATAATTTTTAATTGCTTGCACATTCAAACTATTGCCCTTATTTTTTGGCATATAAAATGTGATTGCTTCATCACTTTGCATTTCTCGTTTCCCTCGATTAGAACAAATAAGGAATATGTCAAAAATGTCATCTTAACATTTGTTCATCTAGTAACTAACTGACATTGAAAAAGAGTAAATAAGAAAGATATAGAAAATAACCAAGAAGAAGCATACAAATCCACGATGCAAAGAAGAACAATAACAATATATGATGTTACCTTCTATCTTTTTTACTCATATCTGGAAGTGACTCCGATGGGGGAATGCTGACTGAAGTGGTTGGCCTGAGTGTGATAGGTACACTAGACGGAACCAAGGGAACCACTTTAGAAAGTCCACCAGGACGCCCTGAGTTTGCTCGAGCAGAAGGAGGTTGATCATTGTTCACATTACTTGATTGAGCCGACCGAGAATTGGCTAAACTACGTGCAGAAGGAGACATATCAAAGGTTCTATTTGTTGTTGTTGAACGAGCTGAGGGTGGTTGCTGCTCCCCTTGATTGGCATTTGTGGCGATTCTTGGCGGAGTTTGCTCAGCAGGATTTGTGGAGAAAGGCGTTCGAACACTCGATACAGTTCTTAAAGATTGAGGTTGTTCTTGAACTGAGCGAACTGACTAATATTCACAAAATCAAAATTCCATAAATTTGTTCCAATTAAGCAACACTTATTTAAGTTCAAGATATATCAATTTTTGCTTTCATTTTTGTTTTGTTTTTATACTTGAAATGTCCTTTAGTCCTTGAAATATTTTCTTTCTTATATTGGTATAATTTACATCGTCTGATTCTTTCTTTTTTGGTCAAGTTACAACATCTGGTTCTATTCACTCAGAAATTAATTAGATGAAGATTAAAATAAATATTGCACATATTATAAAGAGCAAATCTAAAATAGTCATTAAAAAAATGGCAACTTGCAAGGAAGGAAAAAACATGTAATTATAAGGATTAAGAAAAATTAGGTGAACTAATTAAAATTAGAAAGTAATATATCTACTTTTATTTAAAGACAAAACTACTATAGGTATTCGACTTAATTTAGAGTTTTAAACATGTTAATTTGTTGTCTTTTTGTTTCAAATTAAATTTTTATCTTTGCAAAATATTTACACTATTAAACCAACTATCATTCTTAATTCAATAATGTTACAAATTTATATATATAATCCTCAAATCATATACGGCTGTAAACAAATATTTCAACACTTAATCTCACAATTAAAGCATCGTTGACAAGAACGAGATCATAATCTTATTTAGAAACTAAAAAAAGTGAAGTTAGTTTTTATGGAATTGATGAATTTAATATGTAATTAGTCTTTTTGAATGATCAAGCAAGTCTCATAGTAACATAGATTAGAAAAGAAGTTTCTATAAAATTAAGTTAAGGAATAGAGATTGTGCACTTGTGCCTTTATTTAAACTGAGATTGAAGAAGCCAATTACCACTGGTGTTGGCGCCGGGGAACGTGATCTTGCAGATGGAGGTTGATCTTGAGCAGAGCGAAATGTCTTAGCAAAAACAACAAAACAGATGTTTCAAATTCTCAAACAAATAACTACATGATCTAATATTTCAAAGGCTCTATCTGTGAAGTAAAATTATACCATTGGTGACCGTGATCTTGCAGATAGAGGTTGTTCTGGAGTAGATCTAACTGTCTAATAGAAACGACGTGTAAATTAGTTTGCACATTTTCATACAATTTTCACAACACATTGGTCTAAATCTAATAACAATTTCAAACTTTATGAAGCTAAAATTACCATTGGTGATCGTGATCTTGCTGGTGGAGTTTGATCTTGAGTACTCTTAGCAGTCTAAGAGAATACAACAACAACATCAACATCACATTCAATTCAATATACTCCTTCGAGTTTATAAGAGATCATTTACTTTTTAAATTCATCGAATAATTAATGTATCTGATCTATAATATAGACTACATGCATCAGAATAAATCTAAAAAGTGAATTGTCTCGAGCATTGAATTGAATGAAGTAATGATGGTTACCATGGGAGAGCGAGGTCGAACTGCTCTTCCACCACCGAGTCCAATGCTTCTAGTGCCACTGATTGCTGAATAATCAAGAGGAACGTCGTCATCTTCTTCTTCCTCGATTGTTTGATGCGACATAACTTGTGCGAGTCTCTGAGCGGCAGCTTTTTGGGCGTTGCTTTGACCTCTCCCGAGGTTAGTCGTGGCAGTACCGATGGAACCTGCACGTGCATGGCGGTTTAGCGGCGACATCATGACCGGTGAAGACGGGGATGTCGGCGTTCCCGTTGAGCTTTGTTGCCTATCATACATTCTCCGCCGATCCATCTACAAAACAAAATAGAAAATAAACATTGAAAAAAAAGATCGCATCATCATGATATCTCGTTGATAAAAATCTAATGATTTGAATGTAATTATAATGATTAATTACCTTAGAAGCGGTGAAAGAAAAGAGGATGAGGAAAAAATGAAATAGTGGAAGAAATTGAAATGATGAAGGTGAGGGAAGGAAGCTTGAAGTGGTGTCCTTCTATTTTGGAAGAACAGACTCACGGATGATTCGTTCGTTAACAAAAATACCATTGGTTGAGAAGTGTGACGTGGAATTCTTGCATCTTGTAACGGTCTCCAAACTTCTTGAGAATAATTTTAGTACCACCATTAGACCATGTACAATGGCAAAAAACATTCAACATCCTACTTTTCCACTTTTTACACTCCACATCATCTTCTTTCTCTTCCACCTAATAATTCAACACCCCCATTCAATTTTTACCCTCTCCAATAGTTTTTTCATTCAACACTCTACTCCACCACCTTCTCTATCCCACCACTTTTGAGTGTTGAAATTATTATTGGGATCCATTTCACACCAAAAAAATGACTAAAACTTCAAATTAAACACTAATTGAAAGATAAACAAGATTAAGATAGTGAAAAACTTGGTTTTTTTTTTCTGTGTCCAAATCAAATGAACCAAGTCTCTATTTATAGAGAAAAAAAAATTACGAATTTTGGTGAAAAAATAAATTAATTTGCATTGAAATAATTGAGTTTAAAGATAAGATGAGGTAAAAATCTCGTGAGCCAATCAGAAGCTGCCACCTGTCCCCCTGCGCATCAATTAAACATGTTAACTGGATTCATCTTCTCTTTAAATTCAACATGTTACTCCAATGGTCCATTTTCATTCAACAACCAGTCAACACCCATTAAACACCCTCATTGCACTTGGTCTTAGCATAAGACAGTGATATATGTACAACTATTAGTATTTGATAACTTGGGACAATTTTTTGTTTTTCCTTTTTTATGTGACAAAAACAATAAAAAAAGGATAAAGAGAGAGAGTAAAAATGTGAGTATGAGAGAGATAATTATTTAAAAAATTGTTTAAATTTAGATGTACAAATATCATTTTTCTTAGCACAAAGTGTTTCTATTTTCTTTTCTCTATGTCATTACTCATTACCCATAATTTGATAAATAAATAAAAAAGTAATAATTACTAATTAGTTGTTAGTTTTGTTCATCTTGCGCGATAGACTTAACTTAACCATAGATTTTTACTCTTTTAACTTTTTCATCTTTAACTAAAATCAACTGAGCTACTCACCTCACTTTATCTTAATTACTAGTTTTATAATAATAATAAGATTAAAAGTTTAATTAAAATTTTATATGTTGGTTTAAGTGATAATTGTCTCGACCCATTATGTATGAAAAAAATTGATTGGAAGAACTCGCCTTGTATATGCCCTAAAAGTTTTTAAAAATCAGCGATGTAGTATTCCTACTACTTTTAAAAAAAAAAACTTCTTCATCAATTTATTGAATAGAATATCGTATTTAAGTGAGTTATTCGTAAGTCATTCATATAGAGTATATATAAGGTTTAAGAGTTAAAGACTCAAGGGTCAAATTTCGGTAGGTGAAAAATATAAACACTAACAACCAATTACTAATTTTGACCGTTTAAAAAAAGGTTTGTACTCAATTCATTTAATTATTTGAGTGACACTAACCTTGAGTTTGTTTATTTGATGAAACAAATGACCTTGCCTGAATATTTACCGACCTAAATCCGAATAGTTTGTTATTTACGAATAGCTTGATCAGCGTCATGGTTGAGCCTAGTTCGTCTCAACTTTCTTATGAGTTAATTAACTCAAACTCGACTCAAATTCATCATAAAACATTTGTTCTTTTTCTTAACTCATTTTAGCTCATTATTTCTATTATTTTTTTGTCAAGAAGCTTAGTTGCTCAAAAGCTCTAATATGAATAAGTAGAGTGTCTGAGTTTAAACCTCGTTTTTACATATAGAATGCGTCATTTCTACAAATTGAATTAAACTCACGGAGACACCTCATTAATTTAAATCAGCTCATTAAATCAAAACACATGAAGTAATAGGCAATGCTTTCTTTTAAAACTCAAAATGAAATTCAACATTAACAATTTGTGTACCTTGTAGCAAGAAATATGTAAGTATATTTATCAACACTCTCTATATTTTGAGACTTACTAATAATAAGCCTTTGAGACTCAACTAGTTACTGGCCTAAACTTTTATTCATTCAAAAAAATTATTGTACAAAAAATAAAAAAATTTGTTAACAATTACAAGAGACATTGTTAAATTTTTTCACTTTTTAACACTTAGTGTACGAGTTTTTGTTTTAAGTTACTTGACTGAAAAAAATATAGATTTTACAAATAGAGGAAAGTTCGCTTCGGAATTGAAAAAAATAGCACTTTTTCATCAGCAGATTTCGCTCATCATAAGCTGCTTTTATTTTCCTCCTCTTCCTGTTCTATTGATCAGAAGCATCCACGCCACGGAATGGGAGTTGGGATCCTCTCCATTTGCCAAAAGAAATGGCAATGTCCATTACTATAGTTTTGATGTATAAATATTCAAATTGTGTCACTAATTCTAAAAAGACGTGCATTTATATCATTTATTTATTTTAAAACTATAATAAAATGGACATTGCAATTTCATTTGGGAAATGGAGAGGATCCCAACTCATGGAATGGACCTAATAACTACCAATGATAAATAAATGATAAGAAACTAACACGTCAGAAGGTGCATTAGTATGAATAGGGGTGCTAATAGATACTCTTCATATTGAAGGTCTAAGCCCAGTTAAAAAATTAAACATTGAGGCCCGTAATTGCATTTGGCAACAATGCGTGGATCTGGAAGATGCAAGTGAAACACGATGATGAACAGCGAATCCTAGTCAGATTCATAGTTCAACACAAGCTGATTCAGTTTCTTCAATTTCCTCCATAGACTCAGAGCGAGCGAGCAAGAGAGAGAGAGAATGGTAAGGGAAGTTTCAGAGAGTTGCGTTGATAGCTTAATGACGGAGATGGTTGCGTGCTATTGCAATCGATTCTACGCCAACAAACCTGAACTCGCTGCCCGTAGGATCGAAGCCATTGGTTATCAGGTCGGTCAACAGCTCTCTGAAAGGTTGTTCCAAACCCTAATTCTTCGATGCTATATCGTTTCATTTTCATTATACTTCTTCATCGAGATCTGTGATGATACGCCATAGTAACGTTGATCTTACTTAGTTTTCGAAATTATACTCAAACTAAACCAAATTAGGTTTATTTTATTTCTTGAGATCGATTATTGATTATTTTTGGTAGATTAACTTATATCTGTAGTGTTCTTGTATCTAATTGTACGTTATTATTATGGATCTCTGAAGTGAATTATCATGAAATTGTAGTAATGAATTGATTAGAATGTGGCATTGTTGTGTGCGTGTGATTTAGATATACAATGGAGCGGCCTCGGTTTGGTGATCATTTGGAGGCAATCAAGTTCATTTGCAAGGATTTTTGGTCTGAAGTATTTAAGAAGCAGATAGACAATTTGAAAACTAATCATAGGGTGAGTTTAAAGATGAATATTTGAATGGGTTTAATATATACTAATAACTATTGGTATTTTGATTTGGATGGTTGTGTTAATTGTTATTTGCTTTTGCTGTAGGGTACCTTTGTATTGCAAGATAATAAATTTCCATGGCTTTCACGGATGTCAGTTGATCCATCTGCTGATAATGTTACTTCAGTTGAGGATTATTCTGCACCTACAGCTGAAAGTAAGGCAGCACATGCAATGAGCATGCATTTATATTTCCCGTGTGGGATCATTAGAGGAGCTCTTTCCAACTTGGGAATTCCCTGTGCAGTTTCTGCAGACATATCAAGCCTTCCAGCATGTGCGTCTCTCTCTCTCTCTCTCTCTCTCTCTCACACACACACACACACACACACACAGATAAGAGGGGTCTTTTTTATGGATAGAGAAGAGTTTTGTAATTTGTACCACTTTTAATGATTTTTGGATGCACAATAGCTTGTGAGAAGTCTGATATGAATAATTTGATCTGTTTGGAAAAGTTTAAATAAGTTCTAGACTAGTTCATACTCAATGGCTTACAGTGAGAAGTTCAAGAGTGTAAGAGCATTGTTACTTTTTAAAGTTCCTTTGTTAGATTTTGGATATAGTTTCCTGGATCAAATTTAGGCTGGGTGAAGTTGTTGTGTGTGTGTGTGTGTTTTAATTATGTCCTAACTTGTATGATTCGTTCTTCAGCATTGACTGATTCACTATGGTAAAAAAAAAAAACCAGGAACGGACAGCTTAGTGCACGGGGCTTCCACTATTGTGGGGTCTGGTGTGGTGTGGATTAGAAGTATTCAGCTTGAGCCCCATGAGGGAGACCTGACAGGCTCGCAAGACTGTCTCTGTGGTGAGGAAACATCAGCTTTTCTGATGCCTCATGCACCAAGTCTCACCTTCGGGCTAGACTAGAAATACACCTGAAGTCTTTTTTCTTTTTTATTAATATTTTAGTTTATTTAAGTTCTAATCAATGATAATCATGTCATTTAGTTAGTTCTCAAATTACTTGTGATCTAGATATCTTTCTCCATTATGGAATAAAATGATTAAAAAGGTGCAGATGGTAAAGTGGAATACTACGATTCTACCAGTCACTGCAGTGGTTGCTTTAGTATAGGAAGTTTAGTTTTCTCTTTAGTAGAACGTTTATCTTAATCTCTGTTTGTTAATTTACAACAATTCAAACAATTTTGGTCTTTACACTCTAAAGGGTATAGACATTTATAGGTTGGTCTATGCTTTCCATCTTTGTATATTAAATCATCTCATTAGCCTGGTCTGTGTTAAGTAGATCATGAAACGAACATAATTTCACAATGGCAGGCTTATGTATATTGGGCTAATAATATTATCACTGATTCAGCTGGATCTGAAAAACTAAATTCATTCGCATATTCAGTCTAGATCTGGAATACCAGTTATTGTCGCCTTCCCTTACTTATTTATGATAGACTTTTATCATTACAGCATGGAAATTCCTCCATTTTGTGTTAAATATTGTAGTTCTAAGCATCTTTCTATTTGTTATGAGTTGTCAGCCACTGCATGAGAATTTCTCTTGTTTGGATGTTTTTCTCTAATCATTCTCCTTTTACAACATCATTCAACAGGTTCATTTGTGGTCCGGATAAAAGCTTGAAAAGTTCAATTGTATTACTGATACGACGGGAAGCATGAACATTGTTCAGAATGATCATATGATGTCTGCAACTGTGGTCTTGTCTCAAATTTGCTGGAGTGGGGATTGTTACTTTATCATATCATATCATATTTAAACTATCATATACTATTGACTTGGTTGTATAGAAAGAGCTCTTGATGAAGTGTTTCGATAAGTGAGGACTTTGTTCTTTTAGATGCAGATTCAATGGAGATTATGATAACATGGTGTTTCAATCACATAATTATGGTGCACGGTAGAAAGACAATGAGAATTTCAGTCATTGTATTGTTGTTGTTATCCCTCTTGTATGGAATGAATATGTTGCCATTTATTTGAAAACTTTTTGTGCCTTGATCACCAATTTGCTTGATCAGATCTCTTTATTATAGTTATACTTACAGAATAGGATGAGCTTAAATTTTATATTGGAGATACTCCCTCCGTTCCTTTTTATAAGAGACAATTCACTTTTTAGATTCATTCAATAATTGATGTATTTGGTCTATATTATAGTTTAAATACATTAATTATTGAATAAATCAAAAAAGTCAATTGTCTCTTATAAAAAGGAACGAAAGGAGTACTTTTTTTTTTTTTTTGACAAAAAGCAAATATTATAACACTAAGAAGAGAAATACATGGAGTTTATATCTTTTTGGATATAAGGATTTATACAGTCAGGATAGGAATTAACCCATTCTTTATTGGGCTCGGCCTCAGCCCATCTAGCTAAAAAGTGAGCGGCCTGATTCTTTGCCCGGCTTACCCAACATATCGACGAGTTAGGGTTCGCGATCAGAAACGATTTGCAGCGGCGAGTGATGAAGCCCCATGGTTTGCGAATCAGATCTGGGGATGATACTGCTTTCACGATGACTTGTGAGTCTAATTCGAAGATGATGGAGTGTTCCTGTAGCTTTTCCACCATATCCAACGCAGCATTGAGGCCGAGAGCTTCTCCAAAGTTTGCATTTTCAAGCTCAAAGTGGGCTCGAGTAGCAGCTCCAACGGTGCTCCCATCCGACCTCCTAAGAAGCAGCCCAGAAAACCAATGGCCATCATTGCTTAGGTGAGCATCCACATTAATCTTGAGGGTGCCCCTAGGTGGTGGACTCCAGCTGTTGTTGTGTCTACTACTCATAGCCATTGGAGCTCGTGAGAAGGTGTTGACATGAAGATTGAGGCGTTGGAATTCGGTTAGGTGATTCAAAGCTGTGTTGCAAATGTTTTCAGCAAGTAAGTCCTTACCTTGAAAAACTTTTTGATTTCTGGAGTACCAAATACCATAGATGATTGCTGCTATCTGTTCCATACAATCTTGTGATGTGTGATTAAGCATGTAGACAAACCAATCAAAGAAGTTTGTGAACTGGTTATTGGTTAGGTTGATTGTAAGAGGGGACATGAACCAAATTTGCTTAACCCAGTCACACTCCAAGAACACATGATAGACAGTTTCATAGTTATTATTGCATTTTGGGCAGAGGGTATCACATCTAATGCCCTTTTGAAACAGTTTAGTCTTGACCGGTAGGGCATCATGTAGAATTCTCCAAATGAGATGGATGTGCTTAGGGGGCACTTTGAGCTTCCATATCTTTTCCCATAATTCATTGTCATGCCCAGAGGTACTGGCTGAATCAATATTAGCATTCTCCTTCCACTTGGAGATAGCCTGATACCCGTCTTTAACAGTATAATTACCATCAGTAGTGCCGTCCCAAGTTAGCGTGTCATTCTGGGTTTTATCAATAATAGGGATATTCAGAATTTTCTGAGCTTCAAAGGGTAAGAACAGCTGGTTAACAAGGATAGCATTCCACTCATTGTAGTTGTCTAGCATAAGGTCTTTAACTTTGAGATGTTCAGTGTTAGGAGCTATTGTACTCCAGGTATGAGAATTGCCCTTCTGCTGAATCCAATTGTCCTTCCACACATTGATGTTTTCCCCATTTCCAACTGACCAATAGCAGCCCTTTTTAAGAATCCAGCTGGCCTGGAGGATACTCTTCCAAGAGTAGCTCATATTGTGCTTAGGTTGAGCTTCTAAAAACTGGTTTTGAGGGAAATATTTAGCTTTGAGAACCTGAGCTACTAGGGATTGGGGTTGAGTAATAATTCTCCATCCCTGTTTGGCTAACAGTGCTTCATTAAAATCTCTGAAAAGTCTGAACCCCATTCCTCCTTTCTTCTTGTGATTACAAGTTTTTTGCCAATTTACCCAATGGATTTTTCTGAGGTCATTGCTGCTGCCCCACCAGAAATTGCAGATGATTTTTTCCATTTGAGCACACACCCCTTTAGGAATAAGAACACTACTCATGATATAAGTGGGAATAGCTTGCGCAACAGCTTTGATGAGAGTTCCCCTACCAGCAAAGGAGAGATTCTTCTCCTTCCATCCTTTGAGCTTTTTCCATATTTTTTCAATAATAAAATTAAAAATCTGAGCCTTGGATCTCCCCATAACAGTAGGCATACCAAGGTATTTTGAGAAATGGTCTTTGATAGCCATATGAAGGATCTGGCTGATGTTATGTTTGGTGGCAGCAGGGACACCTTTACTAGTTATCATCTCTGATTTGTTAAAGTTCACTTGCTGGCCAGAAGCATTTTGATAAGTTTGAATAATCTTAGATAGAGTGGAGACCTCAGCAGTGTTGGCCCTACAAAAAATTAGACTGTCATCAGCAAAAAGAAGGTGACTTATCTCTGGAGCTCTAGGAGCAATTTTCACACCATGAATAAGGTGGGCTGCTTGAGCTTTAGATATAAGGCCAGATAGCACATCAGCACAAATAATAAACAGATAAGGGGATAGGGGGTCTCCCTGTCTAAGACCCCTTTTAGGATAGAATTCTTGGGAGGGTTGCCCATTTATAAGAATGGAGAAGGAGACAGAGGTAACGCATTTCATAATAGTAGTAATCATAGAAATAGGGAAACCCATAGAGGTAAGGGTAGCTGCAAGGAAGTTCCATTCCACTCTGTCATAGGCCTTGGCCATGTCAGTTTTAATACCAACAAAACCATTTTTTCTGTTTGTGTGATGGAGGTAGTGAAAGATGTCAGCAGCAAGGATAGTGTTGTCAGTGATGAGCCTGCCCTGTATAAAAGCACTTTGGTTTTGGCTTATTATGTCAGGGAGAATATGCTTGATTCTATTGGCAATGGTTTTGGTAATGATCTTTTGGGTAACATTGCACAAGGCAATGGGCCTAAAGTCACTGGGAGAGATGGGGGAGTTAGATTTAGGAATTAGGCAAATGAACGTGTTATTATATCTGCTGGGGTCACCATTGTTATTGAGAACATCCAAGACCATCTCAGTGACATCTTTCCCAACAATGTCCCAATAGTTATGGTAAAAAAGGGCAGGCAAGCCATCAGGCCCAGGGGCAGCCAAAGCCTTCATGTCTTTAATAGCAATGTAGACTTCTTCTTTTGTAAAAACCTCACTAAGGTGTAGGTGCATATCTGGTGTGATCTTGCCTTTAACAACCTCAACAGTTTCAGGGATGTTCTGAGTGTTCTGACTAGTGAACAAGGTTTGAAAGTGTTCCACAAAAATCTGTTCAATTTTGTCAGCCTCAAAATGGATATTGCCATGTGAATCAGTAATAGAGTCAATTCTGTTCTTTTGTCTTCTCTGGTTGGCCTTCATATGGAAGAATTTGGTGTTTTTGTCACCATGTTGAAGCCAAAGGGCTCTGGATCTTTGTTCCCACCATAACTCTTCACTTTCCAATAAATCATCAAGCTCTTTTTCTTTGTCATTAATTTGAGAGGTTAGTTTGTCTTGCCCATTATTTCCATTGAGAGCTCCCAATTCCTTTTGAATAGCTTTGATTTTCTTAGGGATCATACCAAACCTGCTCCTGCCCCAATTGTGGAGAGAATTAAGGGTAAAATGCAGTTTCTGATGAATAGGACCCCTGCACTGGTTCCATGAATTTTTGACCATCTGCACATGGTAGTCATCTCTCATCCAGACCTGCTCATATCTAAGAGGTCTGTGCTTTTTATGCAACTGGTTGGAGCTGTTTTGATCAGAAAAAACAAGCAAAATTGGAGAATGGTCAGATTTGTAACGTAGGAGATGGGTATTATTAAAAAAGGGAAAGCAATTTATCCAATCCGAGTTTGCAAGGAATCTATCAAGTCTGCATTTTATAAGCTGATCCCCTTGGTGCTTGTTGATCCAAGTAAAAATGTCACCATTAAAGCCAAGATCCTGTAAATCACAAGAGTTAAGAGTGGATCTAAACAGAGAGGTGGTATTATAGTCTATGTTATTACCCCCATATTTTTCCTTGCTATCAAGGATGAGGTTAAAATCACCCATAAGTAGCCAATTGTTATTAAAGGAGTTTTTACCAAGCTTTTTAATAAGATCACAGGTCATGTATTTTTGGTGTTGTTTGGAATAGCCATACACACCAGTGGTTCTCCATTTCATAGAATTAGAGAGGTTAGTAGTAAGAAAATCAATATAGTTCAAATCTATATCCATTATATCAATAAGACAAGTACAATTATTCCACAGAAGCAAAAGACCCCCAGCTTTTCCCTTAGTGCCAGTAGTGATACAATCAATATTAAAATAGCTGTAAGAAGCAGCAAACTTAGCTTTTAACTTGCAGGGGATACCAGTGAGTTTTGTTTCCATGAGAAAGAGGACATCTGGGTGGTTAGTAGCAATGAGTTGTTGAAGAGCTCTCACTGTCTGGGGGTTACCAAGTCCCTGACAGTTCCAGGATAGAAACTTCATGGTTGTTGGCTGGCTTGGTACTCAAGGCCTGCCATAATTGTGTCTGTAGATGCTGATTCATTCAACTTTTTCCTTTTTGCTTGATTGCTTTTTGCAGATTCTGTTGATGTGTGAGTAATAGCCTTTTGGAATCCTCCAATTATTTCTTCTATGCTTTGTTGTCTCTGTAGCTGTAGTATTGGTTGCCCTGGTGTTATGGTCAAACTGGCCTGTTGCGTGACTATAGTAGTGATGTCCATAGGTTGTGTGTCATTACCCTTCTGTGCTTCATATGCCTTGCCTTTATCCATCTTGCTACTTGTGCCATGTGTTTGTGCTTCCTCCATTTTCATGGCTGCCAATTGAGCAATAAGGGCTGCTGGGACAGGAGGGCTGTACTTGCCAAAATTTGGGGATTGGGATGGGTTACTATAAAATTTTCTGTCCTTTGTGTCCATCTTTCTTCTGCCATACTGTGTAGATCTGATCCATGGGCCTAGAGGGGCTAGAGTTTCAATGTTTAGCGCCTGGTTTCTGCACAGTTTATCAGAATGTCCTAGTAGCCCACATTGGAAACAGACTTGGGGGAGCTTTTCATATCTGTAATCCACCCAGCAAGTTCCATCAGTGGGGTTACTTAAGTGAATCCCAGAAGTGATAGGTTTATGAACATTGATAGCAACTTTGATTTTTATGATCATTTGTTTTCCAGGATACTCATAGAATTCAGATTCTTCAACATCACCCATTAGTGCACCTAAGTGCCTTCCCATAGCCTTAGTTTTGCAGTGAGGGGGAAGACCCCATAATTGAATCCAAATAGGAGCGTGGTCAAAATCTAGGGTTCTTGGGTCAATTTCTCTATCCCAAGGCTTAACAATTAACCAAGAATTTCTAAATATCCAGGGGTTACCAAGAATAATTCGATCATGATCAGCAGCATTATTCATATAGAATTGCAGGATCTTACCCTATATTTCTTGAATTTTTAGCCCTGCTGGAGATCCCCAAATGCTATCAAGCCCGTTCTGAATGGATCCAACATGTATGGATTTGTCAGTGATGATTTTTCCAAGGATACTGCATTGGCAAGCTCTGACTCCTTCCTCTATGATTTGTTCAGGATAGAAACTGAAAGCATGGATCTTGGGTTCTTGATTAGCAGTGCTACATTCAGGGATATCTTGGTTTTTTGTTGGGTGTTTATTCAAGTTTCTATGGGGAGGTTGGTGAGTGTTGGATCTTGGTTCAGAATCAGATTCATAATTCATGGACATTGTAGGAATTTGATAGTAAGTGATTAGAGGGGGGATCTGGTGGATAGTTTTTAGATTTGTGGAGTTTGTGGATTGATTACTGCTTTGATTCTGGTTGTTTTTGTGGCTAGAAATTTGGGTAACAGATGGAAATTGATTCATGATAAAAACTAAAATGAATGTGCAGGTTTGAAAAAAATGCTAAGGAGATGAACAAAGGATGCTGAGATGCACCCAGAAGAAGAAAGGGAAGGTTTAAAGGTTGAGGCAAAAATAAAGAAGATATGAACCTGATGAAAGATGGTGAAAGTGATTTATGAAGCTTACTGCAATTAGAGATGGAAGAAGAGGAGTTTTCCACATCCACAGAGGAGATAACTACAGAGGCATGAGCCAGCTATCAACTAATCATGTTGAAGCGAAACAAAGAAGCAAACTGGAACAAAGATGAAGGAGAATCTTCAACGAAAGGAGTACTTGATTATGATAAAATGAATAAATATACAAACCATGTAATGTTGTATCCATTAGAATATTCAGGCATGCATGAAATGAGTTGGATCTAGGTACATCTCAAAAAATTAAATGTCACATTAATTAACACGTTTAAGGTATAAAATGAGTTTAATGGATATTTGCTTTCAATTGATATTTGATACTATTTGTTTTTCTATTAGATTTTTCTTTGACAAATTGTTTTTCTATTAGATATAAATATAAATTCAACATAAATAACGAAAAGAATGAATTTGTGAACAAATTTACTAGTAGTATATAACAACATATTCATACATACAAATATTATGACAGAGTTAGAGTGACTAAAATACATATGTCTCTGATTTTGTATTGTTAATGAACATAGTCATTGATTGAATGTATTTGATCAAAGTTGATCAAACGAACACTGCATCAAAATAAAAAATCCAACAATATCGCAAGACAATAAAATCTTAGAAAAATATGAAATACAAAAGAAAAACTTATACTCAAGAGATAAAAAAAAATATGTGTATAATAATAGTTTTGGATAAATAAAACCAAAATCATATCCCAATTGATTTAACAAAGACATAAAATTACTATCGATCACAATATCCTCTTTACTATATAAAATAGTATCTAGAAGTTTCTTTGCATTGGTAGATGAGAACCCAATCACCCATGTCAATATATCATGGCAATTTCAATTTTCAAGGGTTAATTCCTTTGAATCAAACCTTCATTTTCACTTCCCGCTTAATGGACTCTCTCTTTGTCTTTAGCATATTAAATAATTAAAAAATATTATATAAAAAAATATATATATGCATTTAGGAGAGAAATAACAAACATAAATAAAAATAAACAAACAACAAAATAATAACTCAAGTGGCAAAATCTTCGCAGAGGAGGAGGAGGACGATACAAGTACAACAACCTCGCAAGTAAGCTCCTTTCCCTCCAATTCATTCAATCTCTGTCTGTTCCTTTCTCAGATCGCCATTTAGGGTTTTTCCTCAAACTTTTTTTTTCTTGTTGCCGATTTTTTTGCATATAATTGAAATGGATTTGAAATTAGGGTTTATATTATGCTGTGCGATTGTGATTTTAATGCCTAAAATTTACGGTAATTTTTTATATTATTGTTGTAGTAGTAGTTGTTTTTATCGTTAGTTCATGAGCTGAAAATGAATCTTGAAACTTTCAGGTAGCAAAGAGATATATATATTTTGCTTTTTAGCTTTTGAATCTAAATAGCTGATTTAAGGTCATTTGGCTTTTCATGTGATTCGTTCAAGTTTTTATTTATTTTTTAATTATATTTATTTCACTTTTAGATCTACTTTTGTAGTTTTGTGTCAAATTTAGATTTTATTTGGGTTTCTTTCTTGTTTCAATTTGTTTTCTCTTTTCAAAGATTTATAAATGAGACCGTGAAAATAAAATAGATTAAGAGAAAATGAAATAGATTAAGAGAAATTTTCTTTTTTATACCAAATAGGTCCTGGCTTTGTTTCCCATTTTATTGCATGGTTGGTCATAACTTATAAGCACTATAGACTATGGGTCTGTTTGCTAGAACCCTAAAACTAAGTTGTAAGCTAGTTGATTGATAGCTAAAATTTAACTGATTGAAATTGAAGTGTTTGGTAAAATCAGTTGTTCAAATTAAGTGATTGATAAATATAAGTTTTTTTTTTCTAGATTACCAGTTTTGAGTAGTTTACCCAACAATCAATAAAAATTAGCTACATAAGCAAATTTGTAAGTGGAGTAAAATTTAGTTTTTGGGTACTACTTACAAATTAGTCACGTGTTTAATTCTTATTGGTTGTTGAGTAAATTACCTACAATTCTTCAAGTGGTAACATATGCCTCACCTATAAATAAAATGACATCAAAGTACTAGTTTTGTTTAGTTCTTATAAATTATATTTATTAACATTATCTTAATATATTTATTTTTAAATATTTTAATTTTATTCCAAATTATTTTTCATCTTTAAAATGGAAAATGTTCTGTGATTTTTTTCAATGAAAATTATTTTTTGTCATCTTTAAAATGAAGCTAGCTTATTTGTATTACTAAATAGAGCTTAAATTATCAATCACTTATTTATGAAAACATTATCATAGTGGGAAATATTGAAGCTGAATGCAAAAGCATGGATTCTACAACTAAACTTGATTTTAAAGAAAGATATCCAAACAAAATGATTTTTACACAAAATCACATTTTTTGGTATTTGAATGGGATTTTTGTTGAGCATACGTCGATGCAAACATTACAAACTTACTTTTGATATCCACGTTTCAGCTAAAATTAATGCTTGATTAATGCAAACATTACAACTAAACTTGATTTTAAAGAAAGATATCCAAACAAAATGATTTTTACACAAAATCACATTTTTTGGTATTTGAATGGGATTTTTGTTGAGCATACGTCGATGCAAACATTACAAACTTACTTTTGATATCCACGTTTCAGCTAAAATTAATGCTTGAAACACTCATTTACACTCAATTTGTTTTGTTTATGGAAGCAATTCATGATGTTCTTGTTTAATGGTTCATTGGGGGTTTGACTTGTGTCATTCAGGTGAAAATGTTGCACTCTGTCTGGGTGTCAAATTTGTGAAAAGGAAGAAGTTTCCCATCTCTGTGTTGTATGATTGAGGGAACTAGAGCAATTAAGTTTCGATTTCATCTTACTCATGGAGTGCAACAAGGATGAGGCTCTGAGGGCGAAGCAAATTGCTGAAAACAGAATGCAAAGTGGCGACTATGTAGGGGGACTGAAGTTTGCTACAAAAGCTCAACGACTGTTTCCTGAGATCCAGAACATTACTCAGATCCTTACTGTCTGTGAGGTTCACTGTGCTGCACAGAATAAACTCTCTACGTCTGATATGGACTGGTATGGAATACTTCTGACTGATAAATTTACCGAAGAAGCAACAATAAAGAAACAGTATAAAAAGCTTGCACTGCTACTTCATCCTGATAAAAATAGATCTGCTGGGGCAGAGGCTGCTTTCAAGTTGATTGTGGAAGCCAACAGAGTATTGAGTGACCCAACAAAACGTTCTTTATATAACGCGAAGATTAGCCGCCTTGTTGGAATTACAGCATCACAGGTTCCATCCCATCACTCAGATAGGAGTTATTTTGGGGTGAAAGTTGATGAAAATGCTAGAAATTACCATAACTCAAATCAGCAGGATGAACGGGCTACATTTTGGACATCATGCCAACACTGTAATACTAAGTACCAGTACTACAGAGCCATTGTAAATGCCACCTTGCATTGTCAACAATGTTCTAAACCCTTTAAAGCTCGTGATATAGGGTTCTATGCACCAACAGGACACACATCACCATCATTTAACAGTCATAAAGGTCCTCCAAACCATGTGCCACCAAAAGAAACATCGAAAAGTAATGGCAGAAAACCTTATGGTAAAGGACCGGAGGAGAAATTTGTGCCTCCTTGTCCTGTACCTATGGCAAAATGTAGTGCTGGAAATGGCGACTCTTGCAAAGTTCGAAAGAGTAAAGACGGCCATGGGGCTGCAGGAGTGACAAAGTCTAGTGCTGGAACAAGCAACGGTGCTACATCCAAAGCCAAGCAATCACAAATTCCAACAAATGTTGGAAGTAAGAGAGCAAGGCAATCAGCATCAGCAGAGTTTGAGAGTGCCTCCAAAAGGCCACAACAAGATAAATCATTTAAGACCACTAAAGTGGAGAAACAAGAAGTACCTGGAAATGGTGGGTTCAATAACACAAGTCCAGCTCGTTTCGCTGCCAATGTGGTTGGTCAGAATGGAGAGATAAGAAATAAAGCAAATGCCCAGCCTGAAAAAACAGTTTTAACGAAACAAATGAAATCGGATATTGATGATAGAAAGGCCAAAGCCGACAATTCTCAACTGAAATCGAATCTCCCTCCTGATGATGTGATTAGCTGTCCTGATCCAGATTTCAGTAATTTTGACAAGATAAAGACAGAGGATTCTTTTGTTGAGAATCAATTCTGGGCTATTTATGATGATACTGATTGTATGCCAAGATTCTATGCTCGCATCAAGAAGGTTCACTCCCCTTTCAAGCTAGAATATACTTGGCTGGAACCTAATCCAAACCACAAAGATGAGATTGATTGGTATGATGCAGGTTTGCCTGTTGCATGCGGCAAGTACAAACTTGGTCATTCTCAAAAAACTAAAGATTGTGGTATGTTCTCTCATCAGGTGCATTGTATAAAAGGAAGTGCTAGAGGTTCCTATCTGGTATATCCCATGAAGGGAGAAACTTGGGCAATTTTCAAACATTGGGATATAGGATGGAGTTCCAATCCAGAAAAGAATTCAGAATATCAATTTGAATATGTGGAAATCCTATCTGATTTTGATGAGAAAGATGGTATTAAAGTTGCTTATCTCAGCAAATTGAAAGGGTTTGTTAGTCTCTTTCAGCAAACTGTGCAGAATGGGATTGGCTTCTTTTGCATTCCATCTAAGGAGTTGTATAGGTTTTCACATCGGGTTCCTTCATTTACAATGACTGGTAATGAAAGGGAAGACGTTCCAAGAGGATCATTTGAACTTGACCCTGCTGGCCTGCCTATGAGTGTTACTAAAGTTGAAGTTGGCGATCCTAGTGTTGTGAAGATGAAGGATGGAAAGTTAAACAAGGTAGTCAGTTCTCGCCAGGAATCCTCCAAGCGTAAAGTTGAACAGGCAAAGTCGAATGAGAGTATTCACAAAGCAAAGTTGCGAGAGAGTAATGGTACTGAAAGAGTTCCACCAATATTTAGAAGATCACCAAGGTCTAATGCGAAAAGTATGGACAATGGTCAAGCAAGCGCTAGTCAAAATATGGTCAGAGAGGATGACAAAAACAATAGCCAAAGGAACTACAGTCAACCAGAAGGAAGTGAAGCTGATGCAGTTCAGACCAATGAGAATTTCAAGAAACCAAAGAAACCTGAAAAGAGAAATTATCATGGAGAGACATTGACAGTTCGAAGGTCAGCTAGAGATTTAGGCAAGAAAAATGATGTAGGAGGTGCCGGTGAATGTGTAACTGGCAAATTGACTGATAATCATTCTAACACTAGCAATAATATTAAGGAAACTGTGTTTTCTCAGTCCGTGGGAAATGATAGTGCGCGTTTGAAAAAAGATTCTGGAGTTGTGGGTGCATGTTATGACTTTAATAAGGAAAAATCTAGGGAAATGTTTCAGCGTGGTCAGATATGGGCAATATATGGTGATAAGGATGGTATACCTGATGTTTATGTTCAAATCAAGAAGATTGAAACCACCGCTAATTTTAGGCTGCATGTATCTGAACTTGAACCCTGCTCGCCACCAAAAGGCTTGAAACAAACAATATCATGTGGCTCCTTCAAAATTAAAAAAGCCAAACTCCAAATTCTTTCTCCGTCTGCATTCTCTCATCAACTAAAAATTGAACCCATGGAAAATAGTATATATGAAATTTACCCTAAAAAAGGTGAGATTTGGGCATTATACAAGGACAAGAACTATGAACTTACTTCTTCAAACCAGGGCAGAGGAGAATGTCATATAGTAGAAGTATTAGCAGATAGTGACAAGAGTATACAAGTTGTTGTTCTGGTGCGTCTTAACAGATCTCAGCCAATTTTCAAGGCTCCCATTATTCGGCGATCTAAGACCAGTATAATTGAAATATTAAGAGAAGAGGTTGGTAGATTTTCACATCAGGTTCCTGCTTTTCAGCCCAGCGGGGAAGATGATGTTCATCTAAGAGGATGTTGGGTGGTCAATCCTTCCTCAATTCCTGGTTTTTCATACACTTGGAACGAACTATAGCCATTTTATTTTATGACTCCATTTTATTGTTAGTTTCGAACTTATATTCTGTTGTACCAATTAACCAGCTATTCTATGAAGTAAGAGGAATGTATGGAAATGTGTTAAATAGATTTCCTCATTCCATATTTTGATAGTTGCTTTTGTTAAAGCTGTTTGTTTTTATCATCGTATCTGTTATCATTGGTGAATGCTTGATTCGGCATCGGCACCGGATCTTGTATTATTTGAAGTTCAACGTCCATGTAAATAATGTAAGTCACCATGGCCAGATGTGTTGTCTGTCGTTAGCCATGTAAGCTTTTGTATTAGAGAGAACATTGGAGACTAAAAACTAGGAATAAGAGCATGATTTTAAGCATGAAGAAAATTTAGTTGTGAGAGTGAAAAAATCAATGTGTGTGCTTATAAAAGTAAGTGTTGGAGGTGTCGTTAAAATGTGGGGTTGACTATAATAACAACAAAAATTGCTTTGAATTGTTTCAGGGATGATACCTCTTTGGCAATTGGCTCTCTCTATCCAAATTCCAAAGTCATATTGTTAGTTGCATAAAATAGTTGATTTTGTTTGTTTCTACTATTATTTTACTAATCATGTCTTCGACGATTTGGTGATGATAGAGAGTTTGTTTGTTTTCGTCTTATCCAAAACCTTTTAACTTGTTGGGAATCATTCACAAATTCTAAGGTGGCTTTTAGCATAAAAGCATGGTCAAGGATTGCTACATCGTGCTTCTGATAATATATGAATATGTCATCATGGTGAGGAATATTTAAAGTGTCACTTCTCTTTGGTACATCTTTGTCAATTATAATAAATAAGTTGACGAGTTAAAGTTAACGTTGGTATTTATAAAATATATTACAAAATTATTGATAATAATAATTAGACTATATTTAATCAATGACCATAAACTCAACCTGATGATAAAAATAAACTGACCATGATGTCTAGTCAATTTAATATATCAATTTGCTATAAAGAAAGAAAAAAAAAACCATATCCATAATCTCACGAAGATATGAACTTAGGCTCTATTTGAATTGATTGAATATAATATAATGAGCAAAAGTGGAGTGGGATGAAATGAAATAAATTTTGTATTTCATTGCTTGAATATTTTAAAATGGAAAAGAACAAATTTTGTATTTCATCACTTACCTTTCAAATTATATAGGAACAAAATTGTAGATAATTAGCAGTATTATTATTTTTGAAATTCAAACAATAGAACATTATTCTAACTTTTTCCATTCCATTTCAATCAATTTAAACATATATTTATTTTCATGAACAACAATAAGAAAATACTACCAAGCTTATCTTTTACTACTGCAATTCTTGGCTCTTTTCTTTTCATTTTAGAATAAGCTTCATTGCTATTTCAAAGTGATTTAACATTGTATTGTAAACGCGGTCAACATTGTCTATCCAAAATGGAAGTATACTTTGAGCCTTGGGTGGGGGGTTTCAAAAAAATTCAATTGTTTTATTGTAACTTGGTTGACCTAAAGACAATTCAAAATGATTGTCTTAACTAGAGTTTAAATTTAAATTATATTGAATAATTCATCTTTAACCTAAATTCTTTAATCATTTGTGTCTAAAAACTTAATTGCCCACTCTACTATTTAGACATTCAATGTATAGAGTAAATTCAAAATCAAAATTTCCTACTTATTTACGATTAAGTGTGTACTATTTTTGCCCCTAAATTATTTAGAAAGAGGGAGAGATATTTTTTATACTGTATATTTTTTTGGTCAAGATTATTTTATATTTTTTTCCTATTTATTTATTCCATATTTGATTTCCACATTTATATATTCCTTCATATACTAATACATAATAGTTTTCTTGTGCAACAAGTATTGCTTACCATTCAACCCCCCAAAGAAACAAACACAATAATAATGAATATAATTTGTTTGTTATACCAAAATTTGGTGAATACTGGTAATGAATATGCATCTTCCGAGTTACTACTGCAACAACCAGTGCATTGAATATTGATAAGATCAAGGACGAGCCAAACGCGTCCGTAATGAGTTTAAATAGCAACCAATACGTACGTTTCTGAAATTATTATTTTTTTTTTTTTGACAAAGAGAAACTTAATGCATTTCATTAATCAAAATATTGTGAATACAAGGAGGTATCAAATCATAAATGTAACGACTAGTCTTAGAATAGGCCGCCCTTGCTAAGGTATGAGCAACACTATTCGCTTGTCGCTTGACAAACTTTACCTCAAAGTTAGGATGTAGTAATAACAAAGTTTGAATACTAGAAATTATAGAACAAAATTCCGAGACTCCAACGTTCCTAGAATGAATTGCATCAACCACTACTTTTGCATCACTTTCAAAAATGACTTGGGTGAAGCCTCTTTGAATTATTTCACACATCGCTTCTTTAATTGCCAATGCCTCCCCTTCAATATTGTTGAGCTTTTCATAGCGAATGTTTGAGCCTGCAAGAATAAATTGTCCATTGCTCCCTCGAATACACCAACCCCAACCGCATGCTCCTTCATTATTAAAAAAACTAGCATCTACGTTACATTTAAGAATACCATGTAATGGTGGTTGCCATGTTAAATTTGTAACCTCATGAACCTGTTGATCTGTTTCCCTGCCAACCACGCATATGGTATGCCATTCCTCCCAATGATGTTGTGCTTGGAAGCCTACTTGTCTTGCATTTATTCTTTGTTCATTCCAGACCAAGTTATTTCTATTATTCCATATGGTCCAAATGAGGATTGCCATTCTACCAGCCACTAACTCACTTTCATGGGCACAGACATCGAAAATCAGTTTATCCATTCTATCAAATAATTGCAATCTAGAGCTTATAACATGTCCAAGACCCATAACATTCCAAGCTTCTTTGCTACCTTCACATTCAAAAAATAGGTGCCATTCATCCTCAAAATTTTCTAAGCATAATGGACATTCTAGAGTGCAATTAACATAACGATTTCGTAAACGTACCCGTGTCGGTAAGCACTACCTACAAATACGCCACAACAAATGTTTTGCTTTTTGAGGAGCTTTAACTTGCCATAACAGCCCCCAAGGCTCTCGCGCGCGGTCTTGCCTCCATTCCTCTTTTTCCTTCATCATCTTTCTGTATCTGGATCGAACCGAGTAAACTCCATTCCTTTCTTCTTTCCACATGATCTTGTCCACTGCAACTGCATCAAGTAATGGGACTGCCATTATTTCTTTCGCTTCAGCCTCAGAGAACAAAGAAGTGATCTTACGTTCATCCCATTGCTTTTGATTTGGTAACATTAGTTGCTGCACTTTCATGTTATGTAAATTGCTATTTTGCGGTGCACTAACCCAACTATTATTACCATTTCTCAACCATGGTTCATACATCACATTTATCGTACTACCATCCCCTATCACCCATCTACACCCCTCCATCAATACTTGTCTAGATTTCCATATACTCCTCCAAACATAACTTGGATTATTACCCAGAGAAGCATCAAAAAGAGACGTTGAAGGAAAGTACCTTGCTTTAAAAATTCTAGACACTAGTGTGTGAGGCTTGGATATGAAGTTCCACCCTTGTTTCGCCACCATCGCCAAATTGAATATCTGAAAATCACGAAATCCTAGTCCTCCATTAACCTTGGATTGTGCCATTCTTTCCCATGCCAACCATCTTATACCTTTGTTGTTATTACTCCCCCCCCACCAAAAGGCATTCAACATCCTTTCGATCTCCTTTATCAAAGTGTCCGGTAAGAGATAAATGCTCATTACATATGTTGGAATAGCTTGTAAAACAGACTTGACCATTACCTCTTTGCCGGCTTTAGATAATGGCCGACACCTCCATGAATTGATTTTTTTCCAAATTCGATCCTTAATGTAAGCAAATGTATTTTTCTTGCTTCTCCCCACCAAGGACGGGAGTCCAAGATATGTACCTGTACCTAAAACATGGCGTACCCCCATCAAACGAGATAAGTCTTCTTGTGCCGCTTTGCTTATGTTACGACTAAAGAACACTTCCGACTTGGATAAATTGATTTCCTGGCCTGTTGCATCCTCATATGTTTTTAGAACTTCCATGAGTTTTTTGGATTCAGTTAAATTAGCCCTGCAAAATAAGAAGCAATCATCAGCAAAAAGTAGATGGGACACCGATGGTGCCCCTCTACAAATTTTAACACCATGGATTTCGCCTTGTGCCACTGCTTTATTGATTAGTGAAGTAAGACCTTCTGATACTAAAAGAAAAAGATAAGGAGACAGTGGGTCCCCTTGCCTTAAGCCTCTGCCTGGGTGGATTGGTCCTACCCTCTCAAAGTTCATCAAAACAGAATAGTTAACCGAGCTAACACATAGCATCATCCATTGGATCCATTTCTCCGAAAAACCCATTCTACTAAGAACACCCTTTAAGAATCCCCAGTCCACTCTATCATATGCCTTACTAATGTCAATCTTGAGGGCAAGTTCACCTTTAAGGCCACGGGTTTTACGCTTCAAGGAATGGATAATTTCAATTGCAATTAGAGCATTATCGGTAATAGACCTGCCTTCTATAAAAGCTGACTGTTCTTCCGACACACACTTACTTAAGCACCGCTTCAGCCTATTAGCTAGAAGTTTAGAGACCATCTTATATAACATGTTACATAAAGAAATTGGTCTAAACTCCTTCATAGAATTCGGTCTATCACATTTAGGGATTAAACAAATATTAGTATCATTCAAAGATGAAGGAAAATAGCCCCTATCAAGCCAATCTTTAATTTCATGAAAAATATCATCTCCACACATATCCCAAAAATGTTGAAAGAAAGCAGGGTTGAATCCATCCGGTCCCGGTGATTTATCCGGATGCATCTGAAAAAGTGCTTCATGTAACTCTTCTTTACTAATAGGTGCAACAAGATTCTCATTATCTTCCACCGTAACTCTAGGAGAGATTAATGAAAGAACAGGTTCATGCACTCCTGCTTTAGACTTAAACAGCTGGTCAAAATACAATCTTGCCACTTCACACAAATCATGTTGGCCTGAAACACTCACATTCTCTTCATTGGTTAACTTCTCAATTTTTTTAACTCTTTCTCTAGCAGTTGCCGATGTATGGAAGAATTTTGTATTCAAATCTCCTTCTTTCAACCAGTGCATTTTAGCTCTTTGTCTCCAATATGATTCCTCCTGGACGAGAACTTTAGCATGTTGATGCCTTAATTCATTAAATCTTGTAGTGCTGGCAGCATCATCTCTATC
The DNA here is from genome assembly GCA_030408175.1 of Trifolium repens. Lineage (NCBI taxonomy): Eukaryota > Viridiplantae > Streptophyta > Magnoliopsida > Fabales > Fabaceae > Trifolium > Trifolium repens. Next base: position 56,482,170 of record CP125849.1, on the reverse strand, counting down.
CCTAAGTCTCCCCATTTCAGCTTCATATTCTGCTACCTCCTCTTTAAATTGCAATTTTTTCCGTTTCCCCCATTTTTGGAGGCTCTCAGCACAAACAGCTAGTTTATCAACAACTTCGACCTCTCTTTCTGCCTCCCAGCCTGCAGCTACCACATCCTTTAATTCCTCCTCTTTTAACCAACTATTTTCAAATTTGAAGGAATACTTGAACTTAGTTTGAACACGTGGCTTACTTTGAAGAAGAATCGGACTGTGATCGGAATGAGAAGTTAGCAAATTAATTAACTTTGCATTAGGGAATAAAGATAACCATAATGAATTTGCTAACGCCCTATCCAATCTTTCTTCAATAACATGATCAGTACCGCCACTCTTAATCCAAGTAAAAGGATAGCCCTCAAGGTATATGTCCGTCAAGTTACAGTCATTCACAGCATCGCGGAAGCCAGAGCACAACCAATTTGGATGTGGGTGTACCCCTCTTTTATCCTCTTGTGAAAGAAGATCGTTAAAGTCTCCTATGATACACCAAGGTAGTTGTGACATGTCTCGTAGTTCCTTTAGAAGCTCCCACGCCAACCTCCTTCTACTCCTCTTTGGATAACCATAGTAACAAGTTAACCTCCACTCCCCTACCACCTCGTCTTCCACAATAATATTAATGAAATTTCGGGAATAATTCATGATACGACACTTCACAGTATCCTTCCACATAACTGATAGCCCTCCACTTCTTCCTTCGACATCAATTGAGAGACACGATTTGTATTTAAGCATAACTCGTATATTCTCCATTTTTTGCGACTTTGACAGTGTTTCAGACAAAAAAAGAATATCTGGGCGGTGCCCTTGAGCAATGTTACGCAGATTAGGAATTGCACTCGGGTGGCTCAAACCCCGGCAATTCCAACTCATGACAATCATTGGTCCCGGCAGTCCTGACTGCCAGGACCTGCCGATAAAAAATGCTTGTGTAAGCCAGATTGTTCCTTCTTCTCTTCTAGTTTTTCCTCACGCCTCCTTTTTCTTTCAAGTTGCACTTCCATGTCAGCAACTCCTTTTAAAGTTTCGTTGTTATTTTTGCCTTGCTCAGTATGTGTTGGGGTGTTGGTGGGACTGTCTAGAGGTGGGTTTACGGCTTGGGTTGCATATTGGGACGGGTTAGGTTCGTTTTGGGCCTTGGGTGGGATATGGTTCAGATTAGTGTTATGGTGGGTCCAAGTTTGTTGGTTAGAGGGGACAAGGTCTTTAATTGGGGGGACAAAGTTGGTAAATTGTGTTGAAACCGATGGGAGAGGGAAATAATGATGGGGTGATAATGTGGTTTTAATGTTGTGATTTGTTGATTTGAATTGGAATGTTGTGACCGATGGAGATGATATTTGGGAGTTAATGGGTAATAATTGTATGTCTGGTGGGTTATTATTTGGCAGCTGGAATTGATTGGCTAATGATGGCTTGTCTGCTGATGTCATGAGTGTTGTAGTTGTAATTGGACGGTTACTTTTTGGTGGGTGTGAGTGGATTAGTGACTGGACAGGTTGTAAAACTTGTGTTTCATTCGTGGCAGTAGCTGAATGGTAGGATTGAGCATTGTTGGATGTTTCTGCTGACTCATGGGGATGCGTGGGGCCCATCCTAGTAGGCACTGCATTCTCTCCCTGTAGAGGGTTACCACCGCCGCTGGATCTTCCTCCTACACCATAGTCTTCCTTCAACCACCTTGAAGTCTGTCTTCCTCCTTGCCTTCTTGGTTCAGCTCTCAAATCATTAGACCAGGCCCGTACTCCATCATCATTCTCCATATCATAACGGACTGCACACTTATTTTCTGTGTGTCCCATTATTCCGCAAACAAAGCAAAACATTCCCAATTTCTCATATTAAACTCACGAAATTCGCGTGCTATTGATTTGGTAAAGTCACAAGAGTTTCACCAAATAACGGATTGTTCGAAAAATCGAAATCAATTCTTGAGTGAAATATTTTTTTAGTCCATTTTATTTACTTTGCGGCCCAACTCTAAATTATTAGGCCCATTTTCATCGGAGCCGGAGAGTTAAAAAAAAAAAAGTTTTTGGTTTGTCTAACAAATAACAAAAACAATAAAATAAAGGTGTATTTGATCGATCGATTTATCCCTCGCTAACTGTTTTCATTGAAATTGAAAAAAGGAATAGAAAATTAGGGTTTAATAAAAATGGGAGGGTGTTTCTCAGATATGAAAGGTGCGAAACAAGCAGTTGGAGGTGTTCTTCCTCAAACTGCACCGAACAACAATAACAATGACGCCGTTGATTTCTTCTATACGGCTCAAGGTTTTCAGCCATTGTTCACACAAGTTGAGGTACCATTCTTAGTCCATCATCATCTTTGATTTATTTCTGCAAATGTCCAAAGATCAAGTGTGTGTTTGATTCTTTGGTGACTGAAATTGATTTTAGTTGAATGTGTGTGACTAAAATTGATTTTGAATAAGTTCATTTTGTAAAATCAATTTTAGTTAAATGTGAGTTGTGTGGAGTGTAATAATCATCTTTGATGTTAAAAGTTAGAAATTCTAACTTTTAAATTATAATCAATTTTAGAGATAAAATCAATTTCGTTCGACGACAACACTCGAACATGTTATGATTATTAGTTTTTTGTGTCTAGAATTACTTTTGACTCTTTTTGTGAAACCAAATACACACCGAATCGGCGAGATCCGACGAATGTTGAATTTGCCAGAATGTAAGTAAAATTTGACCAAATTTCTAACTGAAATACTTTGGTTAAATTAATAACTTACATTAATAATTTAAAGTATACAACAAAAAAGAACTACTTGACATAAAATAAAGATATCAACTTACAAAAAAAAAATATGATAACAAACAAGGAAGTTTAATAATTTAAAGTTTTCCCTTTCTTTATTGACCTGCGTGGACCCGGCATGAAGATTCTTATTGCTATAGGTATATGTGTGAATAGGAATCTTAGCAAACAAGGGAACATCAACCACTGCTTCCACCTTGTTTTGTTCGAAATTCCAATTCTTTATTATTATGAAAATGGTTGTTTAATTGTTATCTTTCTCCTGGGTTAACCATGATACAGTATTTATTTTATATATTGATAAACTATAAATTAATTTTTAGATAACAGAATAAATAAATAAAAAATTAATTTTTAAAATTCATGTTTTCAAAATAATTGCTTAGTTCCCTGGTATTAAATTTCTGAATCTGCTTGTTTTATCACACTGTTTTTGCCATTTAAGAATATGTTTTGAAGTTACATTTGTTTGATATCCTATATTTGTCTTTCATTTTATTTATTTCAAATATATACTATTTGTTATTGTTGGAATTTCGATAATTACTTATGGTCTTCTAACCTTTTGCTGCAGTTATCTCTTTCAGCATGTAACTTGCTTGATCTGGATATTACATCAAAGGTAAATTTCCTATACATAAGAATGCATATGTTTTGTATGCAATGGTTTATGGTTGCCACCTTTTTTCTCCCATGTATCTTATTTATTTATTTATTTATCTACCTTGCTAAAACCATTACTATTTTCTGATGTTTTTAATTAATGTTTTAATTTCAGAGTGATCCTATGGCAGTGTTATATGCAAAGAAAGGAGATGGGAGATTGGAAGAATTAGGACGTACTGAAGTCATAATGAATAGTTTGAATCCAGAATGGATAGAGAAAATTAGTATTGCATTTCATTTTGAGATGGTGCAACCACTTGTGTAAGCTATCCCTGATCTATATTTCATATTATTATTCCTGCATAAATGCTGTGCTTTGCATATATAATAAATGAGATTGCATGACTTCTTTCTAAATTATTTCCCCCATTTTTTATTTCTTTCAGATTCCATGTGTATGACATTGACACCACATATCATGGCGTTCCCCCTAAGGTTTGTAAACCAACCATATAATAATAGTTAATAACTCTGCCATTTAAACCTTTTATGATTTCAATATGGTAAAAGACAGGGACAACTTGTAACCTGCTAAAAGAACTTCAGCAGCTATAGCCTATAGGGTTTTTTAGATTGCAATAAAAAATTGTGACGGTGAAGTTTATATATTTGAAAACTGAAAGTTTGAATATGTTATTCTCTTACAGTCACTTAAACTGAATGATCAAGAATTCCTTGGTGAGGCAAGTTGCACATTATCAGAGGTCAGTCTAATTACTTATATATTATTATCCACTGCAATATTTCATTTGCTTGTATTCATTTTCTTTTATCGAAAACTACCAGTTTCCATTTACATTGGTGGGTTACTCACTTGGTAACATATGTGATATGTCTGTTCTCCACCCATGTTAATTTCAATTTGAACACAAATAATTAAGCCATGATTTTTTTTCCTTCTTCGTTTCCTAGCTATCTTTAACACAAAAAATTTCTTTGTGGATATATTATTGACCTTATTATACACATTACCCCGCTTCAATAATGTACAACTTCCTAGTAGCCTGCGCATGACCTTGATGTTCCAAAAGGAAATTTTCTTTGGTTCTTCATGGATTAAATTATTTTACTATTTTCATTAAAACTTTTTTGAGAAAGGATTTTATGGGACATTTGTTTCGTGGTTTTGAAAATTATTTTAAAGTGTTTGACTAGTAGTTATGAAATTTCTGGGAATTATCTGTTGAGATATAGAAGTAATTATACAAGTTTTATTCTTGTTTCATAGAAATCTTTTTCTCACTCTTTAGGATTAAGAACATAAGAAATTGACAATTATTTTCTTCGTCTAAATGTTTTATATTCGGGAATAATTTATTAATTTATTAACAAATATAATAATCTATATTTCTAACCTTCACATTTGTGAGAATCTAACAAACACACTCTTAGGGAAATTAAAAGAAAAACTCAAATGACTCAGGTCATAAGGAGTAATCTTGATAAGACATTCGTTGACATTCATACATATTTCTCATTATTGAAATTTATATATTGGGTCTAGTGCAAGTGGTTGGTGCGTAGTGCGTGTGAGTGTTATAAACTCCAAGATATCGAGTTAGATTCCTACCCATAAAAAAAAACTATGTTGGTGTATTAAATAAGTATTTATATGTTAATAACTCAGTCCTCTCTTAGTGAGATCACCATTAACTTCAATTCAGTAATAAAATATGCATACATATAAAGTTACAAACACACAATTAAGCAAAAAAAAAAAGATACAAACACACATGTAGCTGATCAACTTAATTATATCTGCTTTCTGACTCTGTTGCATGCAGAATTAAGATTATGGACATTTTATGACATTGGTGTATTTCCTGTTTATGTACCATGGTACAGATTGTTACCAAACCAAGCCGGAGCTTAACCTTAAAACTTCAAAACACAAGAGGGAATAGTGGTCAAAGAAACCATGGAGCAATTACCATTCATGCTGAGGAGACAGTTGCTGCAAGGACTGGTGTTGAGATTATCTTCCGTTGTTCTCACTTGGATAACAAAGACAAATTTTCTAAAAGTGTACGTATTCAATACCCAGATACATAATATACATATATGTTCCATAATTAAGTGCACATTTATTTATTTGTTTATTTATTACATTTGTAAAAATTCTCATGTTTTTTCTTGTAGGATCCTTTTCTAAGGATATCAAGAATGGTTGAAAGTGGAGGTTCTGTTCCTATTTGCAAGACTGAAGTTATAGACAACAATTTAAATCCAAAATGGAAACCAGTTTGTCTTAATTTCCAGCAATTTGGAAGTAAAGTAAGCTTGCCATCTTTGGACACAAGTCTGATGTTTCATCATATTCATATAGATTGCTTGACATTTTTTTAATTACTTTTTCTATGCAGGATAATCCATTAGTTGTTGAGTGTTTTGATTTCAATAGCAGTGGCAATCATGTACATAGTCACACGGTTCGCAATTCGTTTCGGTACGTGGTACGGGTTCGGGTACGCGGTACGCTACCTTTAAAGAATTCGGTACGTGAGGGGTATGCATAGTCGGTACGTTAATCGGTACGTTGTTAATAAAAAATTAAATAAAATATTTGATGAAAATATTAATTAGTATTAAATTTATGTTAATTAATATTATTAATCTAAAGTTTATATTAATCATAAAATTGAGAATCAAATTTCCATCAAATAAAAGTTGAGTGTACGCTGATAGCACATGTGTTTCGTGTATCATTGAGGGAAAACAAGTCACTGAAGTGTAACTAACATTGAGAAGTAATCAAAGTTAGAAATAAACAATTTGTAAGATGTTCCAATATACAACCCAAATCCAATATACATTGTACAAAATGCATTATACTTGTAACCATCATATTCACAGCTAAGTCTAAATCAGTCTCAACATTCTATATTTTGTTCTTATTTGATTGTTGGGGTGGTTTGCCGGTACTTAGGTTTTGAAGAATTCGGAGAGAATTACGATGAACCAATTCGCAAACGTACCACGAATTGGTACGCGCGAACCAATTCGCGGTTCGTCACCTTTGAGGAGAATTATGTGACTATGATCATGTACTTATCGGGTAAATGTTGAATTTCAGTTGTTTAATTTTTATTGAGCCTAAACTGTTTTAGGCCTTTCATTTTCTAGTTCATATTTTATAGATGCAAAATAGTGACATTAAAGTTTGTGGCCAACAGTAAACTGCAGAAATCAGTAGCAGACCTTGAAAAGCTATACCATGAGAAAACAGGCGCCAATTTTGTCATGCCATCCACGCGCCACGGACAAGAGAAGGTGTTTATCAATTGATCTATGCAATTGTATTACATTTTGGCTCTGATTTGATTCACCTCACATTGGATATAATTTCTTCATTATAGGTTTTGAAGGGTCAACTCTTTGTGGATCAATACTGTGAAAAGGAACAATTCAGCTTTATTGACTACATATCTAGTGGATTTGAACTAAACTTCATGGTTGCAGTAGATTTCACCGGTAAGTGTCAAGTGTTCTATTGCTTAAGGTGAATATTAGTACGAATTTTAACGATTTAGTTTGTTAAGTGCTGCAATATTTGTCCAGCTTCAAATGGAAGTCCTCAACAGCCAGATTCTTTGCATTATATCGATGCATGTGGTCGGTTAAATTCATATCAAAAGGTAAGCTTGATACTTGTCAATGGAAGATTCTAAATTTTTTAATCATCAACTTGTGAAACATAATTGAAATCAATGACACTCAAGATTTTACTATAATCATACATCTTTTTAACTTCTTTTCAGTACTGAATAACATAGAAAAATTTGTGTAGGCTATAATGGAGGTTGGAGAAGTTATTCAGTTCTATGATTCTGATAAGCAGTTTCCTGCTTGGGGTTTTGGGGGAAAGGTACCTGGTGGAACTGTATCTCACTGTTTTAATCTGAATGGAAGTCCAGCTAGCTCTGAGGTGAGAAACTGTATATTTTTTTATGGTACAATGATTCTTTCTCTATTATTCACTAGAGAAGGTATAAAATTGTGCAGCACTGTTTATTCTTGGAAAGTTGGAAAACTATTGTTAATGTTGTTTTCATTTTAATAAACTCAGTTTAACCACAGTCATCAAATTTTATGATAATAACATTCATATCGAGTATAAGTTCCATTAGAAGTTGTAGAGCCTATCATGGGTGAATACTGATCAGTCCTGATCCAACTAAATAACATATGATCCTAAATAGTTGGATGGATACTGATAGTATGAGTGATGAGTGTGAGAACGGAGTGAATTAGTTTTTAAAATTTGCAGTAAAACATCTTCCTAAAAAACTTACATCTCCATGTTTTCTCATGCCAATTTTGGCAACAACTCCTAATAACTTTATAATAACAATTTATTATGCATAACAGTTCTTTGAAGGACTTTTACCATTTTGCTCATTGATCATGAACATGATACATTTTAAAAAAAATAGTAAGATATAGTTTTCCGATGTGTTTAGGTTGAAGGAGTTGGAGGCATAATGGATGCTTATGCTAGTGCTGTACGCAGTGTCAACCTATCAGGACCCACTTTATTTGGCCCAGTTATCAACATGGCTGCAAAAATGGCTGCAGAGTCCCTTGCATCATATAACAGCGCTAAGTACTATGTGCTGCTTATCATAACGGTGAGAAAGATAATAACTTTGATACACTTTCAATGTAAAACTTTTTACATTGTCAAACAATTACAGGCAATGTGACTTTTAAAATAGTTTTGATTAGGGTCAAATACTTTAATCATCGGATGATTATAATTGATTGACAGTGTAAAAAGAAATTACACTCACAGCGCATACTAATTAAATCTTTCAAAATAATCAATCAAATGTCCATGATCTTCTCATAGGATGGAGTTGTTACTGATCTTCAAGAAACCATAAATGCTTTGGTTAAAGCATCTGATCTTCCCTTATCGATACTTATAGTTGGTGTTGGAAGCGCTGATTTCACAAGCATGGAGGTCTTACTTATATCCTTGCCTAAGTTTCTTTTCTTTAGCATGGCAAATGTAAGATGCTTTGTTATCTGAGATAATAACATAAATGGCTTAATTACAGGTATTGGATGCTGATAATGGACGTCGCTTAGAAAGTTCCACTGGCCGTATAGCCACACGAGATATAGTGCAGTTTGTCCCCATGAGAGAAGTACAAAGTAAGTACTAGTTGCTTCTGATGTTAACATCAATCTTTGTACCATTAACTTTAAAGTTGAAAATACAAAACAAATATTTATTACTTTTTTACATTTCTTCATTTCATTTAACCGATATTCATTCTTGTGTTTTTACAGGCGGACAAATCTCTGTTGTGCAAGCTCTTTTGGAGGAACTACCTAATCAATTTTTGACTTTCATGCGGAGTAGAGATATCAAACCACTCGCTTCCCATTTCCCTCATGCATCCTCTACTCAATAGATTTTACAATTAGAGAGACTTTGCAAGCTTTTTTCTCTCTTTAGATAGTTCTTGCACAAAATTCCTTAGATTTTAAGTGGTACAGTTTTTTGTGTTGGGTGCAGACACAATTTTAGGTTTCACAATATATTGGCATTTTCCATTCAAATGAACTGTGAATAGAAGCTTGAATCTCCAACATATGTAGAAATCTTGATTATAGAAGTTAGAAAGTACGTTAATAATACTACTACCTCTATTTTATGTTAGTTAGCTTTTAGTTTACATTTAGTGATTTCAGCTTCAAGTTGATCTTCATTTCTACCATGTGTATATAATTGATGTACTATTCATTGTTCATTGTTGAAAGCGAGAAAGCTTTTGCTTTAATATTCATAATTTGGTATCTGTTGCAAATAGTAATTCTTCTATTACTTCATCTCTCTTCTATTACATTCACATGTTTATGACTAAAAATTAAGAGTACATTTAATATGAACCTGTAAAATAAGGTCCAAAGTACATATACTCCAGAATATTCATTATCTTGAAACTTAAACAAATGTCTCAGATGGTATTTCACAAGTCCCAAACTCAATATCATTCATTTCATTTTCATCACATGAATTTACAACATAATTTTGATCTTCTACGATCGCATGTCCTCTCATTCCATCTTCACCAGCTCCCTATTTCACTTGAAACGTTTAGCGTCAAGTTTTAATTTATTTTAATAAATTATAGTTTGTGTTTTTAAATGTCAATTAAAAAAAAAACTTGACGTTCAATATTTCGAGTGAAATAGAAATGGGACAACTCGCCCAAAATAAGTAAAGTATAGTTAATAAGTTTAATGGAGATGCACTGACTGTGTAAAATAGTTTTATACGGTCAATGCCATGTTATATAGAAAGAGTTTAATTGTTATGCGCTGTCAGTGTAAAGTTATTTTACACATGCAACCAATAAGAATGATTTAAACTTCCATGTCATATAAAGATAGTGGGGTAGAGTGGGGTGGTGTGGCGGAATACATGGTTGTTATTGGTTGACAGTGTAAAATTATTTTACACTGTCGGTGCATATAAATTAAATCCATATAGAAAGTGGGGGAAATGAGGTGACATGACAGAAAATATGGTTGATATTAGTTGACAGTGTAAAATTATTTTATACCGTCAGGTATATATTCCTTTTTCTCATAATTAATTTTGCTCCTCTAAATTAATTATTAATGTATTTTTCACTATTATAAATGTTAATATACATAGTAATTAAGAGTACATTTGAAGGGGAAAAAACATTAAAAGTCTTCTTTTTTTACTATGTTATAAGTATAAAGTTTTTAATGTAGTTTAGTGGTGACTAATCTTTGTCGGAAAATCTAAGAGGCACATAAGGTGGATTCTCCCATCGCTTTTGAATTTTCTCCACGTGCCAAGAGTTAGCGATCAAACCACTTGCTTATTGAACCCAAAACATTTACTATTTTATTTTTTTGGTTATATTAACCCTCTAGTTTCCAGGAAAAAAGGGATTACGAGTCTACGACAGTCTAAAATTCGTTCGAGAGGTATATAAAGTTTGGCCAATAATTGTTTCTACCAAATCAATTTCAAAACTATTTTTCTATTAAAGTGATCGGCTTCTAAGCGAAGCTTTGTGAGATCTAAATGGATAACAAACTCAGAATTTTAACGTTGATATATCATATATGCCCAAAGCAAATGTTGGTTAAGTTAAAAGAGACACATGCCATCTTATATAAGATGAATACAATTGCAATCAATAATTAATTGATTCAAGTGGTAAGAGTTGTGGTCACCATAAACATATGGTTAGGGGTTAGATTTCTGACTCATACGTACTGAAAAAATACGATTAAAATGGGAGAACCGACTTTATCTTCCCCACATATTCATCGACGGAGATTAATCATGTTAAACAAAAAAAAATAATTGAATACAATTTCAATTGGGCATTTAACAACCAAAATTGAGTCAATTCTCGTGCATTATTTATCAAAGTATGGCACTTTTCTTATTCTATGGGATTCCACACAAGGGAATTTACACATAGAAATAATTAGTAGTACGATTCAGCTTTTTCTTTTGTTTTAATTTTCTTTATTATTCTTCCACATCTATACATATCTTCTCCCACAAGTCTCCTATATAGTCCTCCCTATCAATAATACATAAATTAGTAAAATATCATAATGGTCAATAAATATTGATTTAATAGTTAATACGCAGTTTCCGAGTTACTACTACACATTTTATTTCATCAATTTAAAAGGGATAATATCATAAGATTAATTCGTTAATTTGTTATTTGGTACTAATATTGTTTTCTTTTTTTTTTGGTGGTATATTGGTTTGTTTTTTCGTGGAAATAAAAATAAAAAACAAACATTATTTCTTATTATTAAGATAAGAAATTAAGCTTTGTCAAAAAAAAAAAACAAAAAATAAGAAATTAAGCTATATATAGATCACACACGCAAAGAATGCTCAAAAAAGAAACAAAAAAAGAAGGCATTGAGTCATCATTGATCACTCGTTCATTCATCACTGTTCTATTGAAATTGAAAAAGAAAATTAGGGTTTAATAATTAAAATGGGAGGATGTTACTCAGATATGAAAGGAGCGAAAGAGGCAATAGGAGGTGTTAATCAAAAGGCAACAAACAACAACAATGACGCCGTTGATTTCTTCTATAAGTCTCAGGGTTTTCAGCCATTGTTCACACAAGTTGAGGTACATAATTTTCTAATCTGGTTCATTTTCTCTGGTTCTTTCTATTTTTAGATTTTAGATAATAAATTGCTGTTATTTATTACTCCTTCCGTTTCTTTTTAATTGTCCTTTTAGAATGATAACACCAAATTAAGGAAGTATATTTTTGCACGTTATCTTCCTATTATACCCTCGTTTTAATCCCCAATAAATTCCTATTTTTTTGCCCACACTTTCTCTTTCCAATAAATTTAATATATTACTAGCCTTCCGTGCCCGTTTGTGTGATCGATATTCTTTTTTTTTTGTGATCGATACTCTCTACTGTGCAAATATAAATAACTATTTAATCTTCTTTTTTATTGGACTTAATTGATAACTATGTAACCTCTTTTTTTTTTTGTTAGTTATTGAGAAGAAAAAATTATATTTTTGTTACTATAAAAAAACTGAAAATCTATTTTTATGTGGAAGTTGTGCTTAGTTGTTAAGAAAAAAAATATATTATTTACTAAAAAAAACTGAAAATCTATTTTTATGTGGAAGTTATTTTTTAAGGGTAAAATAGGAATTACAAAAAAGTCATCCCAAAAAATTGTATCCCCTTTATATATTAGTATAGATATACAAAAAAACAAAATTTAATATGTCATGTACCAACAAAAAAAATTATAAAAAAAAAAGATTTAGTTTTCCAAATATATAGCATTAATTGGTTTTATGGAAAAAGATAAGAGCAATTAACAAATGGCATAATTGACAAATCATACCCATAAAATACAAAAAGGACAATTAAATAGAAACGCTAAATAGGATAATAAATGACAATTAAAAAGAAACGGAGGGAGTATTATTTATATTTCTTCCTTAAATAAATAAAAGTTATTATGTCATCCCGTCTATTTTTTTCTCTTTGCTTTAAATAGTTAAAAGAGAAAAAAGAATATACATAGCATAGACACTATAAAATAATTTTACACTATCAACTGATTACAGTATATATTTGTCATGTCACCCATTCTTATTAGTTGTCGGTGTAAATTAGTGCATCTCCTTTAACCTCATAATTAAATGTGGGTTGATTAATTTGCAAAAATATGAGTACCAATAAGAGGACATATTATATTTGGTGGACACTTTGACAACACAAACCAAAATAATAGTTTACGATCCTCTAATCTAAAGTAAGTAAAATGTAAATTGAAAAAACAGATTGTAACAACTTTATAATTTGTTATGATTTACCTATTATATCTATTTTTAATTTATTAATAATGATTGATATTATTTACTTTATTATCTTTTTCCTCTCGTTTTATTTATTTCAAATATATATAGTATTCGTTATTGTTGGAACTTGGACAATTACTTATGATCTTCTAATGTATTGGTGCAGTTATCCTTTTCAGCATGTAACTTACTTGATAGTGACATTACATCAAAGGTAATTTTCCTATACATACATAAGATTAAGAATGCACCAGAATTGGTTGTCACCCTTTTTTCTTTTTCTTTTTTCATATTTCTAATTTATCTATCTACTAATTTCCGATGTTTTTTTTTTCTTTAAGAGTGATCCTATGCTTGTTGTATATGCAAAGAAAGTTTATGGCAAATTTGAAGAATTAGGACGCACTGAAGTCGTATCGAATTGTTTGAATCCAGAATGGATAGAAAAAATTAATATTGCATTTCATTTCGAGATTGTGCAACCACTTGTGTAAGCTATCCTTCATGTGTAATTTTTTTTTTTTATATATATATATATCAAATTTTTTTCTAATTAATATGACATTATGACTTATATTTAACTCCCTCTTTCTCATTGTACTTTATTTCAGATTTCATGTGTATGACATTGACACAACATATCATGGCGTTTCAACTAAGGTTTGTTAACCAATCATATATACTAATTTAGTCCTTCACATTGTCAATATTTCAAAATGATCTTTGAAATTGTAAAACTTTAAGCAAAATTGTCATTTAATTGAATGTGTTATGTTCTTGCCGACACTAAAGCTGAAAGATCAAGATTTCATTGGAGAGGCAACATGTAATTTATCAGAGGTTAGTTTCAATCGATACTCATTCTTATATTAAATATAAGAAAAAGTTAAGTCAATAAAAATTTAAATATTTAGTCTAAAATTTGGGATCAAATACATCACCCAACTTTTTTCTATATTTAATATCGGAGCGAGTACTACTCGCACACTTTAAGTGAAAAAATTTAGAATTGAACCCAAATCCCCAACAAATCAGTGTCATCTTTGTAGTTGCCGACTAAATTGTACATACAGGCGAAGGAGTACTATTTTATCCACTATTTCATTTTTATTCTTTTTCTTTTATATAAAGCTATACCAATTCACATTTTTTGCACAATATTGGTGGATTATTCACCAAGTAACAAATGTTTGTTCCCCACACATGTTTCAATCCAAACACAAAGAGTTAAAGGCATTATTTTTTTATTTTCTTCTTTGTAAGCTATCTCTAATACGAGAAATTTCATTGAGGAGATAGACTATTGACCTTATACGTTAGTTATTTAGGTTGCTTCAATAATGTACAAATTTCGAGCTTGACCTTATACATTTACTTATTTGAATATTGAAAATGTTTAATTAAAATTTTATCAGAGAATCATTTGACTAACTCTTTAAAACTTTATGAGAAATAGTTATACAAATTGCATTTAGACTTTCATGGAAACTTTCTTCCTCATTTCCCTTCTTGGGATTTTAAAAAGAAATAAATTGACACTTATTTTGTTCTTGTAAATGTTTTATACTTATACTTGTCTGGTAATAAAATATAAATAAAACTAATGAATCACATACTTAATAGTAAACAGTTCAAAAAAAAACATACTTAATAGTAAAAAATAGTTAAATTGTGTCAACTTCAGCTGTACTGTGTTTTATTTTAAAATTGTTTCTGGAACCGGATAAACAAGAGACCAAGGGGCTTGACAAAACTGAAAATTTTGTACCCCACTAAATCACGGGATAAATTTTTGTCTTCTGCACAAATTGTCTAAAATACCAAAATAACTTGTCCACCAATTATTTTACAAGACAAAAATTGGTTTCATACCTTAAGCGTTTGTCCTGTGTTGTTTTGTCATATATTGTTCTGTCTGGTATTTACATTTTGCAGATGAAATGGATCATGTTACTCTTATTTAAAAGTTCAACAACTTCATTACTTAAACTATCTTTCATCTCATTTTTAATAGATATTAAAAGATAGTGGACATTTAATTTAAAAAATTTGACTTTTTTGTATAAGATTATGGACTTTGTGTGACATTAGTTTCTCTCTTGTTTGTGTGTGACAGATAGTGACCAAACAAAACAAGAGCTTATCCTTAAAGCTTCAAAGTAAAAATGGGAATAATGATAAAAAAAATCTAGGAACAGTTACAATTCGTGCTGAGGAGACAGTTGCTTCAAGGAGTGCTGTTGAGATTATCTTCCGTTGTTCTCACTTGGATAACAAAGACACTTTTTCTAAAAGTGTAAGTAAATACACAATACCCACCATATGTATATGATCCATATTTAAGCATAGAATTTAATTTGTGTACTACGGGCAATTCACACGCGATCAAATTAATGACTTAAAAAGTAATTATGAATAAAGTCAAACATTTTAATGGTTTGATGGTTATAATTTGCTGACATTGTAAAATATTTTTACAATGACAGTGTATACAATCGTCAGATGATTAAAAAATGTTTGACTTTATTCATAAAGTCTTCATTTGATTTGTTGTGATTTGCTCACAACAAATTAATTCTTGTTTGATTTTTTACATGTGTGAAACTTTTCATGTTGTTTTTTATTGTAGGATCCTTTTCTAAGGGTATCAAGAATGGTTGAAAGTGGAGGTTATATTCCTATTTGCAAGACTGAAGTTATAGACAACAATTTAAATCCAAAATGGAAACCAGTTTGTCTTAATTTCCAGCAATTTGGAAGTAAAGTAAGCTTGACATCTTTGGATACAAGTCTGTCATTAAATCATATGTTGTCGCGGCGTAAAACTATTTATGTTGTCAACCAATCACAAATCAAATATTTTTAATAATTCGACTATATGATTGATTAACAATGTAAAATGTCTTTACAACGCTGGTGTCATACCATTTTTTAATTACTTACTCAGATGTTAACCAAGTTTTTCAAAAATTTCAACAATTTTTTTGCAGGAAACTCCATTAGTTATTGAGTGTTTTGATTTCAATAAGAGTGGCAATCATGTACTTATTGGGTAATGTTGAGATAATTATAGATGTTTTAATTTTTGTTGAGACTAAACTTCTATATGCTTTTTTTTCAATTTCTAGCTTACACTTGATAGATTCAAAATATTGACATCAAAATTTGTTGCCATCAGAAAAATGCAGAAGTCAATTGCAGACCTTGAAAAGCTATGCCATGAGAGAAAAGGCGCAAATTTTGTCATGCCATCCAAACGCAAGGGACAAGAGAAGGTGCTCATTGATCCGTGCAATCAAATTACATTTTATTTTTAATATGCTTCAAAAAGATTTTAAAGAAGGAAAAATTATTATTGATAACGGTGACATTACTAGTGAACATTTTACGACTGTCTTAAATGAGATTTGAAATTACAAAGTACGGGTTTGATATGCTTAACCTCACACTTGATAGAATTATTTCTTCAATATAGGTTCTAAAGGGTCAACTCTTTGTGGACCAATATAATGTAAAGGAACAATTCAGCTTTATTGATTACATATCTAGTGGATTTGAACTGAACTTCATGGTTGCAATAGATTTCACTGGTAAGTGAAAATTGTTCTATTCTCTAAGGTGATTAGTGAACTAATTTCATCTTTGTAGTTTGTTAAGTGTTTCAATATTTGTCCAGCTTCAAATGGAGATCCTCAAAAGTCAGATTCATTGCATTACATTGATGTATCTGGTCGGTTAAATTCATACCAAAAGGTAAGATTAATACATGTCAATGCTCCACAACTTGTAGCATGTTATCAATGTCTTGCGTAATGAACATAGTAAAATTTGCGCAGGCTATAATGGAGGTTGGAGAAGTTATTCAATTCTATGATTCTGATAAAAGGTTTCCTGCTTGGGGCTTTGGAGGAAATATATACGGTGGTACCGTATCTCATTGTTTTAATCTGAATGGAGCTCTAGGTGTCAACTATGGTGTTAACTCTGAGGTGAGAAATTCTCTGTTATATTCTTTGGTACAATTACTTGTGCAGCAAGCAATGATGCTAATTTATCATGAATTTGTTTGGTAAAGGTGGTTGGAGTTGAAGGAATAATGGATGCTTATTCTAAGGCCTTAAGAAGTGTGACTCTATCAGGACCCACTTTATTTGGTCCAGTTATCAACACAGCTGCACAAATGGCTGCAGAATCCCTTTCATCATATAACAGTACTAAGTACTATGTATTGCTTATTATAACGGTAAGAATGTCTTCTCGTCTACTTGGATCCCTGGCAGCTGCATGGTGTAGCAATTGTGAATTAATGTGTGTGATGTTCTTCCCATAGGATGGAATTGTTACGGATCTTCAAGAATCAATAAATGCTGTGGTTAATGCATCTGATCTTCCCATATCGATACTTATAGTTGGTGTTGGAAGCGCTGATTTCACGAGCATGGAGGTATACCTACATACTTATATCTTTGTGGGCATGTTTGATATCACAGTAAATTTATCAAAATCATGGTGAATCACCGTGATTTTGCAAAAATCATTTTGATACCAAAATTCAATAACTAATGGTTTTCCCTTAGCATGGGAATGTTATGCTTTGTTATCTAAGAGTACTGATAAGAACGTGTACTTGGCGTAACTATTACAGGTACTGGATGCTGATAATGCTCGCTTAATAAATTCTACTGGTCGTGTAGCTGCACGAGATATGGTGCAGTTTGTCCCCATGAGAGAAGTACAAAGTAAGTACTAGTCGTTGCTTCTAATGTTAACTTGTCTAATAATAGTCTTTCAATTCTTTGAACTATTTTTGTTGTGATAGATGCTTTTTTAATAAAAGTAAACTTTTACTTTACATTAGTTGATTAACATGTTAACAAATTTTTATAATCATTTGATCAAACCTCATTCTTGTGTTTTTAACAGAAGGACAAATCTCTGTTGTACAATCTCTTTTGGAAGAACTACCTGATCAGTTTTTAAGTTTCATGCGGAGTAGAGATATCAAACCACTCTTTTCTCATCCAAAAGCATAAAAAAATGCAATAGATTTTACAATCAGAGACCACTAAGTTTTTGTCAATATGTAGATAGTTGATCCACACAATTTGCTTAGATTTTAAGTGGTACATATTCTAATAATCTACACCATCCATTCCAAAATGAATGTTTAAGGTTTTACAAAATTATCGGCTCCTGTAAATTAATTATTGATGTATTTTCCACTATTATATAATAGGGGCACATTTGAATGCTGAAAATCATTATAAACCGAATTGAAAGTCACATTCATTTTAAAACATGTTTTTTATTATGTTATAAATGTGAAGTTTCCATCACCGTTTAGCCGTGACTAATCTATATTGGGAGAATATATGAGACACACAATATGAGTTCTCTTATCACTATCGAATTTTCTTTATACGCAAGTCAGTGATTGAACCACTAACCACTTTTTTATGGAGCCCAAAAGCTTTACTTTAACCAATTTATTTTTATACTTTTTTTTGTATTAACCTTTTAGTTCTCGGGGGAACGATGCTCTAGTAATCTAGAGTTTAGCTGAGAGGTAAATAAATTTTGGCTAAGAATTGCATTTTCTTTTAAAGTCGCTGTCTTATAAACAAAGCTTTGTGGGATCCAAATGAATGATAAATTCTTTCTGAAAATTTTAACGTTGCTGCATGTCCAAGTCAAGCATTGAACTCAGACAATTTATTAAGCTAAAAGAAACACCCATACCAAATACTATTTATGTAAATAATAGAATGAAGACTAGTCTAGTGACTAGAAATTTCAATTTTAAAGTAAATAAGTGGAGTGTTCGGAGTTTGAACCACAATTTTCTCATATATATATATATATATATATATATATATATATATATATATATAATGCAATGTTTCAAATGAAGCATGGAGATGCACTATGGTACGCACCAAAACCATACCAATTTTTAATTTATTTTTTTTCATACAGGGTACGCCAAACACAAAAAAAAAATCATTTATTTTCTTCAGGTATTTTATTGAAAAAGAGTCAAACTTATAATGAACAACAAAAATGCAGAATACTGGTAAAGATGAATGTGATCTATTTAATAGAGGTAATATATTTTTTTTTTGTCAAGTAGCCTAATGGCTCGAAATTCCACCTTTAAAATGGATAAATGAGATGACCGGGATTCGAACTCTGACTCCCTACATATATATAATGCTTGTTCAACCAAATGAGCTAAGTTTTTAAAGTCCCGTGCCTAGGCAATATAATACATGGTGACGTTTAAGGTGGGAGCAGGTATTTAATTTCCCATGATGGGAAATGATCATTTCAACCGTTGATTGTTTATATAAATATTGAATGGCTTAGATGAATGAAATGTACCTTTTTGTACCATTTTCACAACTGTACCTTTTATACAAACTTTTATTTTCATTATATTTTATTAGGGTTTTTCTATTATGTTTTATGACAGTATTGAATTTGGCATTTATACTGCACCAAAATATTTGGATTAAATATATATATATATATATATATATTAATTTTTACAAAGTTTAATTTCTATAGTAAAAGTTTCTTTTATTTTTAATATAATGCCTACTAGTAATTAAAAAGCAGCTACGTTTGGTTTATACCTTTTAAAAAATTTGGGTGTCTAGTTTTTTACTAAAAATCCTTATAGTAATATGCTTTTAAATTTTTATGCATATTTACTGGAAAAAAATTCAGATGGTAAATTTTTTTTGTCAACAAATGTTAAAACTTTAATTAGTTAAATTCAGTCTAAATTTTAGTTTTTCATAAAATAAAATGATATGAAATAGAAATTTATGTCTAATAAAATATATTTCATTGTTAAATAACATATATAATTATTTTCTTAGATGAATGAAATGTATTTTTTCCACCAATAACTCTACATCATTCTAAATAAATTTATAGCTAGAGATATATTTTAATGAGAGAAAAAGTAATTGTAGTCAAGTGGTACCTAACAAATATTCAATTTGTTTTCTCCAATTGAAATACCAAATATCAGTAAAAAAAATAAATTGAAATACCAAATAATTACCAATACTTAAAGAGTGAGGAACCCCAATAAAAATGATCTAAGTTTGTACAAAATAAACCATCGAGTTGAGTTTAAAAAGAAAAAAAGAAAAAAAAGCAACCCCTACAATTCGGTTTCAATAAGAAAAGGTTCCACTTTTAAATCTAAGCCATCTAATATATAATTAGTATATCAATGGTTTGAGATAGACATTTCCCATCATGGGAAAATTATTTGATGTTCCCACCATAACCTGCACCTATAATACATATGTTCCTAAGTTAACCACTAATATTTTTATTCAATTTCGTGAATTATGTATGCCACTTTTCTAGTTAATATTCTATGATTCCGCACAAGGTAATTTGATTTACACGTAGAAATTGCCACTATAATATAGGATATGATAGAATTCAGCTTAATTACTTCCCCACAAGTCTCATCTCATATATAGTCCTCCCCTATCAATTCCTAAATTTGTAAAATATCATAATGGTCAATAAATAATGGTTTAATACGAAGCTTCCTAGTTACTACAACACGTTTTAATTTTATTTCATGAATTGAAAAAGTATAAATGAAAAAACTAACCATGAGATTAATTCGTAAATTTGTTACAGTATTTGGTACTATTGGTTTGTTAAAATTAAAATATATATATATGGCAAGTTCTATGATACATTAGACAATTTCTAATGTACCGGTACATGGTTATCAAATTAATAAATAAAATGAATATTTTTTTAAGAGAAATTATTTTTCGATCATTAAAAACATTATAATAAACAAATATCATTAACCAAAGTTGTCAAAAATATAAATTTTGATATTTTTTAAATTTGTATTCTTCATAATAGTCAATATTCAATTTTTTATTGAAAAAATGTTAAAATATTAGTGTAATCATTATAAACAATAAAATTGTATTTTTCCTTGTGCTATTATTATATCTAAAATACAATAATTAACTAATAGTATTTTAATCCATAAAAGTAATCGTTAATTTATTAATTTGCGATGTCATGTACCGGTACACTTGAATTATTCAAGTGTACCGTAGAAGCTCCCTATATATATAGAGAGATCACACGTATTAAACCACAATGCTCTAAAGAAGAAGAAAATTAGGGTTTAATAATAAAAATGGGAGGATGTTTCTCAGATATTCAAGGTGCGAAAGAGGCAGTGGGAGGTGTAAATCAAAAGGCAACAAATAACAACAATGACGCTGTCGATTTCTTCTACACGTCTCAGGGTTTTCAGCCATTGTTCACACAAGTTGAGGTAAGTTAGTTCTACAATTTCCTAATCCATCATCATTCTCGTAAAAAATAACCAAACATATCGATCATTTTATGAATCTAAAAAGTGAAAGTTTTCTTATATAATAGACTAGAAGTAGTAATAGACGAGAGGGAGGTGGCATAAGTGTATGCTAATTAAAAATTATAAAGTGGTGAGAATTATTTTTTTTTACTAAAGAAAGTGGTGAGTTATCAATCATTAGTTGGTTCAGTAGTGCGCAACTGTGATCGGGAGGTGCTAGAACCACTCCTCGAACCATATTAAACTTGTGGTGAAAGCCAAGAAAAAAGTGTTGAGTTTCTTTCTTTTTTTTTTTTTTAAGATGAAATTTAGGATGAGGGGGTGGTGCATCAATACAAGACAGGGAAAACATTTGGAATCAATACAAGCAGGGAAAATGTTAGGAATCAAAGAGCGTCTATAAACATATTTACATTTACCATTTATCTCCCTCCAAAGGTACTAACGGGGCTCAAATCCGGACCTCTCGGATTCAAGACATTTTTTTGACTTAAGAAAGTGGTGAGATTTAAAATTGCTACAACAAATACCCAAAAATAAATAAAATTTGCAACAATAAAAGAATTTCTTATTAAGAAATATAATCAATCGTTTTTAATTTAAATTTTTCATAAAAAAATATTTAAATTTGTGAATATTTAATCAGTACAAGAAAAATTCACACCAATAACTAAAAATTTCTTTTTTTTATTCTAGATAAAAAACAAACAATTTCATATGCTTCATATTTTATATTTTTCCTTTCAATTTATTTATTTCAAGTATATACTATTTGTTATTTGTTATTGTTGGAATCTGAACAATTATTCTTGGTCTTCTAATATATTTTGGTGCAGTTATCTTTTTCAGCATATGACTTACTTGATATGGACATTACTTCAAAGGTAATTTTCTCATACATACATAAAAATGCACTGAATTGGTTGCCACCTTTTTTGTTTTTTCACTATTGCTAATTTATCTACCTAAAATCATTACTAATTTCCGGTGCTTTTTTAATTCTAGAGTGATCCTATGCTTGTTGTATATGCAAAGAAAGCAGATGGCAGATTTGAAGAATTAGGACGCACTGAAGTCGTAACGAATTGTTTAAATCCAGAATGGATAGAAAAAATTAATATTGCATTTCATTTCGAGATTGTGCAACCACTTATGTAAGTTATCTTTCATGTGTAATTATTTTTTATATATATATTAAACTTTTTTCTAATTAAATTGACTTATATTTAACTCCCTCTTTCTCATTTTTTTTATTTCAGATTTCATGTGTATGACATTGACACAACATATCATGGCGTTTCCACTAAGGTTTAAACTAATCTTATATACAAATTCTGTCTTTACTATTTTATTTTATTGTATTTTCATTTAAAAGTACTTACTATAATGTTTGCCTTTAAAAACTGTTTATGTAATGGTTTCATATAACAATTTATTCTTTGAAATTGTAGTACCATGTCAATTTAGTCTTTCATGCAAAATTGAATGTGTTATGTTCTTGCAGACACTAAAACTGGAAGATCAAGATTTCATTGGAGAGGCGACGTGCAATTTATCAGAGGTCAGTTTCAATCGATAATTAACGATCTTAATTTGGTCTAATCTAATACTCATTCTTATATTAAATATAAGAAAAAGTTTATATATTTAGTCTAAAGTTAAGTTGAAATTTTGTGTGTAAGATTATGGACTTTGTGTGACATTAGTGTCTCTCTTGTTTGTGTGTGTGACAGATAGTGACCAAACAAAACAGGAGCTTATCCTTAAAGCTTCAAAGTAAAAATGGGATTAATGCTCAAAAAAATCTAGGAACAATTACAATTCGTGCTGAGGAGACAGTTGCTTCAAGGAGTGTTGTTGAGATTATCTTCCGTTGTTCGAACTTAGATTACAAAGACATTTTTTCTAGTCTAAATTGTTGGGCTTCAACTGTGAGTGGTTAAGTCTTACATCGACTATGTATGGAAATAATGTTGGATTTATAAGAGAGACGACTCATTAACCTAATGTCTTAATGTTTTCGGTGGAGATGCGGCGTCTCTCTCTTGTGGTCCCCAACATATCTATATATATGTTCCATATTTAAGCACATAATTTAATTTGTGTACTAAAGTCAAACATTTTTAATGGTTTGATGATTATAATTTACTGACATTGTAGAATATTTTTACAATGATTATATACGATTTATTTCGTATATACTGTCAAGTAATTATAACCGTCAGATGATTAAAAAATATTCGACTTTATTCATAAAGTCATTCATTTGATTTGTTGTGATTTGTTGACAACAAATTAGATTCTTTGTTTGTTTTTTTACATGTGTGAAACTTTTCATGTTGTTCTTTTATTGTAGGATCCTTTTCTAAGGGTATCAAGAATGGTTGAAAGTGGAGGTTATATTCCTATTTGCAAGACTGAAGTTATAGACAGCAATTTAAATCCAAGATGGAAACAAGTTTGTCTTAATTTCCAACAATTTGGAAGTAAAGTAAGTTTGTCATCTTTGGACACAAGTCTCTTGTTAAATCATATGTTGTCGGTGTAAAACTATTTATGTTGTCAACCAATATCTTTTCACGGCCGGTGCATCTCAATAACATTATACCATTTTTTAATTACTTACTTACTCAGATGTTAACTAAGTTTTTCAACAATTTTTGTGCAGGAAACTCCATTAGTTATTGAGTGTTTTGATTTCAATTTGAATGGCAATCATGTACTTATTGGGTAATGTTCAGTTAATTATAGTTGTTTTAATTTTTGTTTTGACTAAACTTCTATGGCTTTTCAACTTCAAGGTTATACTTGACTTGATAGATGCAAAATAGTGACATCAAAGTTTGTTGCCATCAGTAAAATGCAGAAATCAATTGCAGACCTGGAAAAACTATGCCATGAGAGAAAAGGCGCAAATTTTGTCATGCCATCCAAAATCAACGGACAAGAGAAGGTGTTCATTGATCCGTGCAATTAAATTACATTTTGGTTATGATATGTTTTAAAAAGAAATTTGAGAAGGAAAATTTATTATTGATGACGGTGACACTAGTGACCATTTTACGATTATCTTAAATGAGATTTGAATTCCGTCCCTTGAGATTACAAAGTATGATTTTTATATGTTTAACCTCACTTGATATAATCATTTCTTCTTTATAGATTCTAAATTGCCAACTCTTTGTGGACCATTATTTTGAAAAGGAACAATTCAGCTTTATTGATTACATATCTAGTGGATTTGAACTGAACTTCATGGTTGCAATAGATTTCACTGGTAAGTGAAAATTGTTTTATTGCCTAATGTGATTAGTGAACTAGTTTCATCTTTGTAGATTATTAAGTGTTTCAATATTTGTCCAGCTTCAAATGGAAATCCTCAAAAATCAGATTCATTGCATTACATTGATGTATCCGGCCGGTTAAATTCATATCAAAAGGTAAGAGTAGTACAAATGCTCCACAACTTTTAATATGATTACAATTCACAAGTATTTTTTTGTAAAGTGTGATCACAAATATCATTATAGCTATGCCTGAATGAGGCATGACCAATAATATCATTATAGCTATTCTCTTTCTTTGCTTCTATTCTACTTCGAAGATTTTATTTTTTAATAAAATTGTATCTATGTTACGTGTGTCCATACTGCGTATTTGGACTTCATTGCATGTTATGAATGTCTTGCCTAATGAACATAGTAAAATTTGTGCAGGCTATAATGGAAGTTGGAGAAGTTATTCAATTCTATGATTCTGATAAAAGGTTTCCTGCTTGGGGCTTTGGAGGACATATGCACGGTGGTAGTGTATCTCATTGTTTTAATTTGAATGGAGCTTTAGGTGTTAACTCAGGAGTTAACTCTGAGGTGAGAAATTCTCTGTTTTATTTTTTGGTACAATGACTTGTGCAGCAAGCAATGATGCTAATTTATCATGAAGTTGCAAAAAATTGGCAAATACATAGTTTTTTGTTTGATTTAGGTGGTTGGAGTTGAAGGAATAATGGATGCATATTCTAAGGCTTTAAGAAGAGTGACTCTATCAGGACCCACTTTATTTGGTCCAGTTATCAACACAGCTGCACAAATGGCCGCAGAATCCCTTTCATCATATAACAGTACTAAGTACTATGTATTGCTTATTATAACGGTAAGAATCATAATACATCGGATTATCTTGTCTTCTAATCCACTTGGTGCACACTAATTATGTCCTTAAACAAATTAATCTCCTTGGTGTTCTTCTCATAGGATGGAATTGTTACGGATCTTCAAGAATCAATAAATGCTGTGGTTAATGCATCTGATCTTCCCCTATCGATACTTATAGTTGGTGTTGGAAGTGCTGATTTCACGAGCATGGAGGTATACCTACTTACTTATATAATTGTGTGCATGTTTGCCATTATGGTAAATTTGTCGAAATCATAGTGAATCTCCATGATTTTACAAAAGTCATTTTGATAAGAACGTTTACTTGGCTTAACTATTATAGGTACTAGATGCTGATAATGAACGCTTAATAAATTCTGCTGGTCGTGTAGCTGCACGAGATATAGTGCAATTTGTCCCCATGAGAGAAGTACAAAGTAAGTACTAGTTGTTGCTTCTGTGTTAATGTTAACTTATCTAATAATAGTTGTCTTTCAATTTTTAATAAAAGTAAACTCTTTTACATTACTTAATTAACGTATTTACAATTAATCAAACCTCATTTTTGAGTTTTTGTCTTTTTAACAGGAGGAAATATCTCTGTTGTGCAATCTCTTTTGGAAGAACTACCTGATCAGTTTTTGAGTTTCATGCGAAGTAGAGATATCAAACCACTCTTTATTCATCCAAAAGCATAAAAAAATGCAATAGATTTTACAAGCAGAGACCACTAAGTTTCTGTCCATATGTAGATAGTTGATCCACAATAATTTGCTTTGATTTAAGTTGCAGTACTTTTTTGTGTGTGAAGGCCAAATTTTAGGTCTCAATATATTTGCATTTTGAATTAAATATAGACAGAAAAACGAATCTCCATTTATTCAACTTCTATTTTATGTTGCTAGTTTGCATTTAGTTATTTCAGTTACAAGTTGATCTAACATTCATTGTTAAAGTATGATGATTTGCAACCCAACTCTTGTTGAAAATGTTATTCTTTTTGCTGCCTGCCTGCCAGTGGCGGACCCAGGAATTTTTTTTCCGGGAGGCCACTAAAAACATTATAGTATATAAACTAAATATAAAAATTTGATTAACAATAAGTAAATCACATACTTTTTTTTACAATCAAATTACATACTTTAAAGTAATACATATGTGTGGCAAGTGACTTAAAATAATCAATAGTTGACTTTGAACTAATACTCGCACAAAGTTGATCATTAGAAAATCATATGTGTTATTATTATATTACACATATAATAAAAAAAATGGTGTCTATAATTTAAAATATATAGTTGTGTTTTTTAAAATAAAATAAATAGAAATTGTTCATTTTTTGCATTGATACATATATATAAAAATTAACTTTATTTAAAAAAATGTCATTGTTAATTGCTTGAAACAATGTTTTGTCACCAAGTATTGATTTTGTTTTAAAAAAAACAAAAAATAAACAGAAAATACCCCCTCCAAGAGTTGAACCCATGTCCTCTTGTTAGGGGCGCAACTCTAAACCATCAAGCCAGCCGTCAATACTATTAGTTTTTTGCTGAAATAAATATATATATATATATATATATAATATATACATTTGTAATTTTCTAAAACTATCAAGGGTATACTAGTAATTTTTTATTTTTCGGGGGTGGCCGTGGCCGCCCTCAGCCACCCCCTTGGGTCCGCCTCTGCTGCCTGCCATACCCGCATAACACAGTGCAGATGCAGAGGCAATGATTCTGTTCAAAACCTTCGGTACTTGAACCAATTCATTTTAAAACTTTTTTTTGTGTATTACAACCCTCTGGTTTTCAATGAAGCTTCGGTAATTCAAAGTTCGGTCGAGAGAGAGGTAAACAAACTCTGGCCAATAATTACTTCCATCAGTTCCTACGAGTTTTACAAGTCAAAGATTAAACCAAAACATGAATTAATCTAAACGACGGATAGGGTTTTTTTTTTTGTTGGAACGGATAGGGTATTTAAGTACAAAATAAAATGAATACAATTGCAATTGGGCATTTAATGCTTACAATTGAATCATGTACGGTGCATGTATTCATCCAGCGGCACACTGACCTATATGGTCTTGTCTGAGAATTAGAACTGGTTCTTTAATCACCAATATTTCTATTGAATTTCATGCATTATTTCGAATGGCACTTCTCTTATTCCATGGATTCCGCACAAAGGGAATTTACGCGTAGAAATTACTCCCACCGTCCTTTTTTATAAGACCTAATTTGATAAAAAAATTATCCTTTTTTATAAGACTTTTTTGCAATTATCAACAGTGGCGGAACCAGGAAAAATTATGTGGGGGGGTCACAATTTTTTTTAATAAGTAAATGTAAAGCACAAAAACCTATCTAGTAATTTTTTTTATGAGCTTATAGCTTATTTATATTAGTTTATAATTTATTTTAATAAGTTAATTCAATTAGCTTATAACTTATTATATTTTATTCTAATTTCCCCTATTACGTCACTAAAACATATTGTTTTATGTCATATGCTACATCAATTGCTAATTTTACCCAATAATATAAATCCAATTAATTATATGTTATTTTTTGACAAACAAAGTCAAAGTTCATTATTATAAAATTCATTATATAGACTATAAAAAAAAAGTTCATTATTATAAAATTAGACAATATAACTTAAAATAATATTCTACGTATATATACCGAGTAACTTGAAATCATCAATAATAGACTATAAATTAATATTTGCACTAATACTTGAACTAATATGTATACCGAGTTCTCTATAGTCATTAATAATAAACTCTAAATTAATATTTACATTAATATTTGTACAAATATGCATATAGAATTACTTAAAATAATTTATCATATAATTATATTAATATTCTACCTATAAAAAAATTTATTATTTTTGAGTGGGGGAGGGCCGTGGCCACCCTCAGCCCTCCCTTAGTACCGCCACTGATTATCAATGACATTAATTATTATTTTTTCAAACTTACTCTTATTTACTTTACATAGTTTTTTTAATAGTATTGAATTCTTTTTTGTTTGATACAAAGCACTACTATTTTGTAAGGGTAAACATGTAAAATTAATATAATTTATCAATCAATTTAATATTAAAACTCACTTTCTTAAACTCACTTTCTTAATACCCGTGTTTTGACAAACTAACTCTTATAAAAAAGGACGGAGGGAGTAATTACTTGTAGGATTCAGCTTTTTCTATACATAGAACTTTCTTCCCCCACAAGTCTCATCTCATATATAGTTCTTAGGGATCTCAATTTGCATCCGTCAAAGTGGATCTCCGCAGAGACTGTCCCGTTCGGAGCTCCGAAAACAAAAATTCTTTTCCCCATGGAGACGGAGATGAGGCAAAAATTCCCCTGCAGACAGTTTGAGGCAGAGAACGAGGAAGCTGTATCCATCCCCGCGGATTCCCCGAATCTGTCTATATATAGTTAACTATATATTATTATTACTATTATTATTATTATTATTAAATGTTGATTCTTTTTCAAAAAAAAAAGTACTGAAGAGTCGATGTCGATTATTTTTTGTAGTGATTGTAAAGAGTTTTGATCGTTCATTTCATTGCCTTTTCCAAGTTCCAATGGCTATTAGGTTTTGTATGATTATTAGTAGCTAAATATTTTTACAATATATTTTTGGTTATGAATGCATTATTTATGTGTTGTTTTTATTTTTTTTAAATAGAAAATGCAAAATATTTTTTTTTAAATAAAAAAGAAAAAATAATGTCATACTACTGTCATAATTTTGACTGAAAAATATATTTTTTTGTTAATATTCCATATATGTGGATCCTCGCGGGGGCAAAAATTTCCCTGAGGTAGTTCGGGGCAGGGAACGGGGAAGCTTCCCCCGTACATTCCCCACCACATTGACATCCCTATCAATACCTAAATTTGTAAAATATATCATAATGCTCAATAAATATTAATATATTGGTTTAATACGATACATTATATTTAATGAATTGAAAAGATCAGATAAAGATCCATGCAGTTGTTCATCTCAGATGTACATTTGTTATCAAACGGTTCAGATTCATTCAGTATTGATTTGACAGTTAAATCAATTTTTAATCTTAGCCCTTCAATATTGTTCGGACGACTGACAATAATTACTGCGTGAAAATGCGTAAAAATATTACATCATCATATCTTTATCCGAAAAGATCAAGGGACCACGTGCCTGAAGAAAAACTAATCATGAAATTAATTCGTTAATTTGTTACAGTATTATTTTATTTTTTAGATAATTTGTTACATTATTTGGTACTATATTGGTTTGTTAAAATATATATATATGAGCGTTTTTGGTGGAAATAAAAAACATTACTATTTGCTAATACTATTAAGATTAGATTAGAAATTAAACTATATATATAGACATCACACACACATACATACACAATGCTGTAAAGAAGAAGAAACAAGAAATAGAAGGCATTGAATTATCATCATCATCATCATCATCATCATCATCGATCACTCGCTCATCACTGTTCTATTGAAATTGAAAATTAGGGTTTAATAATAAAAATGGGAGGATGTTTTTCAGATATGAAAGGTGCGAAAGAGGCAGTGGGAGGTGTAAATCAAAAGGCAACAAATAACAACAATGACGCTGTCGATTTCTTCTATAAGTCTCAGGGTTTCCAGCCACTGTTCACACAAGTTGAGGTACATACATACATACATTCTACAATTTCCTAATCCATCATCATTCTCACCAAAATTCCTAACTTTTCAGTTACAGATATGAAATTTGTTCTCTGCTTAATTTTCTCTCCAGTTTTGATTCATTCTTAATTCTATTTTTAACCAAATTACATGTTTCTTTATTTAGATAATAAATTGTTCTTATTTATCATTAAATTTTTTATATTTCCTTTTTTTTTTACAATATTTATATTTCTTCCTTAATAATAAAAGTTATAGTTGTCTAGAAGTTATAATTGTTTAGAAGTCATAGCTCAACTGGCAAAATATTGCCGAAATTGTTAGGCCGGACGCTATAACCGGGGTTCGAACCCCGACTCTCTCACTTGTGTGTGTGAGTTTATAATAGCTTTGTCACTTCCTCTTTGTACTTAAAAAAAAAAAAAAAAAGTTATAGTTATTATGTCATTCGGTCTATTTTCTCTTTGCATTAAATAGAGAATAATTTGTCTGGTTGATTTGCGAAAAGATAAATATAAAGAACAAACTAGTATTAATCTATTATCAAGTTATTTCACAACTTGTTGTCATGTATTGGTGGACACTTCACAACATAAACAAAATACGGAGTTTATGTTTGTTTATTATAATGGAATTGACTTTATGTTTGTTTATTATAATAAAAATTACGTTCTTTTTAATAAAATAATTTTTTGTTTGTTTGGGTATAACATATAAAAAGTGATTTTTTAATTATAAAATAATTTATGCCTTTTAACACGTTTTTCTATCCTCTACAAAAAATTATTATTTGAAAAACTACTCTTAGTAGCTTCTCATTTAAAGTTGTTTTCTGATTATTTTTACATTATAATTTTAAAAAAAAATTATGACAAAGGAATGCAATATTTTTAAACATTGTTATTTATATTAAAAAAAAAAAGTGATTTTATTGATAGATGAGAGGGGGAGGGAGATGGAGATGTGCAGAGAGAGATTGGCTGACTGCAGCCATAAAGTCACTTGGTGAGGCACACAACACAAAAAGAAATAAAATTTGCAACAATAAAAGAATTATTAGGAAATATAATCAATCTTTTCTAATTAAATTTTTTCATAAAAATTATTTAAATATATGAATATTTAATTAGTACAAGGAAAATTCACAGCCATAACTAAAAATTTCATATTTTTTTTAGTTAACATTTTCATATGTTTGATATTTTATATTTTCCTTTCCATTTATTTATTTGAAATATATACTATTTGTTATTGTTGAAATCTGGACAATTACTTATGGTCTTCTAATATTATGCTGCAGTTATCTTTTTCAGCATATGATTTACTTGATATGGACATTACATCAAAGGTAATTTCCCATACATACATAAGAATGCACATGAATTGGTTGCGATTAATTGTCACCTTTTTTTTTCTTCAATATTTCTAATTTATCTACCTAAAATCATTACTAATTTTCTATGCTTTTTTAATTCTAGAGTGATCCTATGCTTGTTGTATATGCAAAGAAAGTAGATGGCAATTTTGAAGAATTAGGACGTACTGAAGTCGTAACGAATTGTTTGAATCCAGAATGGATAGAAAAAATAAATATTGCATTTCATTTCGAGATTGTGCAACCACTTGTGTAAACTATCGTTCATGTGTAATTTTTTTATATATATTAAACTTTTTTCTAATTAAATTGACTTTTATTTAACTCCCTCTTTCTCAATTCTCATTGTACTATATTTCAGATTTCATGTGTATGACATTGACACAACATACCATGGTGTTTCCACTAAGGTTTGTAAACCAATCATATATACTACTTTTAAATTGTAAAACTTTAAACAAAATTGTCATTTAAAATCATTTAATTGAATGTGTTATGTTCTTACAGACACTAAAACTGAATGATCAAGATTTCATTGGAGAGGCGACGTGCAATTTATCAGAGGTAAGTTTCAATCGATAACCATCTTAATTTGGTCTAATCTAAAAGTGAATAAAAATTTATATATTTAGTTTAAAATTTGGGATTAAATACATCACCCAACTTTCTCTTATATTTAATATCGGAGCAAGTATTTTTTTTGCCAAGTAGTTTTTAATTAGACCAACACACTTTAAATGTGGAAAAATGAAAAAAATTTGGATTCAAACTCATGCCCCAACAAATCAACGTCGTCTTTAAAGCTACCGAGTGAATTATACCGATGTAGAAGTACTATTTTATCCACTAGTTAATTCATTTTTATTCTTTTTCTTTTATATAAAGCTATACCAAGTTCACATTTTTTGCACAATATTGGTGGATTACTCACCAAGTAACAAATGTTTGTTACCCACACATGTTTCAATCCAAACCCAAAAGAATTAAAGGCATTATTTTTTATTTTCTTCTATGTTTCTAAGCTATCTTTAGTTAATAGTTAATACGAGAAATTACATTGAGGATAGACTATTGACATTGTTTTGTATAAGATTATTATGGGCTTTGTGTGACGTTAGTGTGTGTCTCTTGTTTGTGTGTGACAGATAGTAACCAAACAAAACAGGAGCTTATCCTTAAAGCTTCAAAGTAAAAATGGGAATAATAGTAAAAAAAATCTAGGAACAATTACAATTCGTGCTGAAGAGACAGTTGCTTCAAGGAGTGTTGTTGAGATTATCTTTCGTTGTTCTAACTTGGATAACAAAGACATATTTTCTAAAAGCGTAAGTAAATACACAATACCCATCATATGTATATATATGTTCCATATTTAAGCATATAATTTAATTTGTGTACAACGGGCAATTCACACGCGATCAAATTAATGACTTAAAAAGTAATTATGAATAAAGTCAAACATTTTAATGGGTTGATGGTTATAATTTGCTGACATTGTAAAATATTTTTACAATGACAATGTATATAATCATCAGATGATTAAAAAATGTTTGGCTTTATTCATAAAGTCATTCATTTGATTTGTTGTGATTTGCTCACAACAAATTAATTCTTGTTTGTTTTTTACATGTGTGAAACTTTTCATCTTGTTTTTTTATTGCAGGATCCTTTTCTAAGGGTATCGAGAATGGTTGAAAGTGGGGGTACTATTCCTATTTGCAAGACTGAAGTTATAGACAACAATTTAAATCCAAAATGGAAACCAGTTTGTCTTAATTTCCAGCAATTTGGAAGTAAAGTAAGCTTGCCACCTTTGGACACAATAAGTCTGTCATTAAATAATATGTTGTCGGTGTAAAACTATTTATGCTGTCAACAAATCCCAAATCAAATATTTTTAATAATTCAACTATGTGATTGATCAACAGTGTAAAATATTTTTACAAGGCCGGTACATCTCAATAACATTATACCATTTTTTAATTACTTACTCATATGTTAACCAAGTTTTTCAAAAATTTCAACAATTTTTTTGCAGGAAACTCCATTAATTATTGAGTGTTTTGATTTCAATAGGAGTGGCAGTCATGTACTTATTGGGTAATGTTGAGATAATTGTAATTGTTTTAATTTTTGTTGAGCCTAAATTTCTATATGCTTTTTTTCAATTTCTAGCTTATACTTGATAGATGCAAAATAGTGACGTCAAAGTTTGTTTCCATCAGTAAAATGCAGAAGTCAATTGCAGACCTTGAAAAGCTATGCCATGAGAGAAAAGGTGCAAATTTTGTCATGCCATTGAAGCGCAAGGGACAAGAAAAGGTGTTCATCGATCCGTGCAATCAAATTACATTTTGGTTTTGATATATGTTTCATAAAGAAATTTGAGAAGGAAAAATTATTATTGATGACGGTGACACTAGTGTAGTGACCATTTTAACTATCTTAAATGAGATTTGAATTCCGTCCCTTGAGATTACAAAGTATGATTTTTATATGTTTAACCTCACTTGATATAATTATTTCTTCATTATAGGTTCTAAAGGGCCAACTCTTTGTGGATCATTATTTGGAAAAGGAACAATTCAGCTTTATTGATTACATATCTAGTGGATTTGAACTGAACTTCATGGTTGCAATAGATTTCACTGGTAAATGAAATTTGTTTTATTGCCTAAGGTGGTTATTAGTGAACTTCTTTGTAGTTTGTTAAGTGTTTCAATATTTGTCCAGCTTCAAATGGAGATCCTCAAAAATCAGATTCATTGCATTACATTGATGTATCCGGTCGGTTAAATTCATACCAAAAGGTAGGATTAGTACTTGTCAATGCTCCACAACTTTTATTATGATCACAATTCACGAGTATTTTTTTGTAAAGTGTGATCGCAATAATACATTAATTGAAAATGATCTAAGTCTCTTTCTTTACTTTTATTCTACATTGAAGATATTTTTTTTAATGAACTTGTATCTATGTTATGTGTGTCCATACTGCGTATTTGGACTTCATAGCATGTTATGAATGTCTTGCCTAATGAACATGGTAAAATTTGTGTAGGCTATAATGGAGGTTGGCGAAGTTATTCAATTCTATGATTCTGATAAAAGGTTTCCTGCTTGGGGTTTTGGAGGACATATACACGGTGGTACCGTATCTCATTGTTTTAATCTGAATGGAGCTCGAGGTGTTAGCTCTGGTGTTAACTCTGAGGTGAGAAATTCTGTTATATTTTTTGGTACAATGACTTGTGCAACAAGCAATGATGCTAATTATCATGAAATTGCTATACTATTTGTAAAGAATTGGTAAATACATAGTTTTTTGTTTGGTTTAGGTGGTTGGAGTTGAAGGAATAATGGATGCATATTCTAAGGCTTTAAGAAAAGTGACTCTATCAGGACCCACTTTATTTGGTCCAGTTATCAACACAGCTGCACAAATGGCTGCAGAGTCCCTTTCATCATATAATAGTACTAAGTATTATGTGTTGCTTATTATAACGGTAAGATTGAGAATAGATTGGGTTATCTTGTCTTCTAGTCCACTTGGTGCACACTAATTATGTCCTTAAGCATAACCAAACAAATTAATGTCCATGATGTTCTTCTCATAGGATGGAATTGTTACGGATCTTCAAGAATCAATAAATGCTGTGGTTAATGCATCTGATCTTCCCCTATCGATACTTATAGTTGGTGTTGGAGGCGCTGATTTCACGAGCATGGAGGTATACCTACTTTACCTTTGCGTGCATGTTTGATATATGGTAAATTTGTTGAAATCATAGTGAATCGCCGTGATTTTGCAAAAGTCATATTGATACCAAAATTTTCAATAAGTAACTTTTTTTTCGTTAGCTTGGGAATGTTATGCTTTGTTATGTGAGTATACTGATAAGAACGTGTACTTGGCGTAACTATTACAGGTACTGGATGCTGATAATGCTCGTTTAATAAATTCGACCGGTCGTGTAGCTGCACGAGATATAGTGCAGTTTGTCCCCATGAGAGAAGTACAAAGTAATTATTAGTAGTTCCTTGTGGTGTTAACTTGCCTAATAATAGTCTTTCAATCAAACCTCATACTTGTGTTTTTGTCTTTTTAACAGAAGGAAATATCTCTGTTGTGCAATCTCTTTTGGAAGAACTACCTGATCAGTTTTTGAGTTTCATGCGGAGTAGAAATATCAAACCACTCTTCTCTCATCCAAAAGCATCCAAAATGCAATAGATTTTACACAATTAGCTAGAGACCACTAAGCTTTTTTCTATCTGTTGATAGTTGATCCATATAAATTACTTAGATTTTAAGTGGTACTTTTTTGTGTGAGTGAAGGCCAAATTTTAGGTCTCACTTTTATTTTTAATTCAAATTAAATATAGACAGAAACATGAATCTCTATATAAAGTAGTTAATTGTGTTACTTCAATTTTATCAATATAAAGTAGTTATTATGTTACTTTGTATTTACTTATTTCAGTTACAAGTTGATTTACCATTCATTGTTTAAAGTAAGATGTTTTACTTCAATATTTCATATGGTAGGTTGCAAATAATTCTTCTGCTACCTTCTCCTTTCTTCTCTAAAAACTGTTTTCCTTATTTGGAAATCATCTTTCAACACTGACATTCACATGGCCAAAACTTCTCATGATCTATAAAATGGATTTTACATGAGTAGGGCTTTAGAAAGTAAACACAAACTTGAGTTTGTTGATGGATCAATATAGAAACTTTATGATGCTTCTACCTTTGAAGCATGAAAAAGATGCAGCACGTTGTGCTTTCTTGACTCGATCATTCTATGTCTGCTTGCACAGTTGTGTACCGATGAAGCCGCCAGAGATTGGAAATGGCATGGGGATTGTTCCTCGCGTCACAAGGTGACATTGTTAGAAACTTAGAATCTCGCAACACCACTATCTGTCATATTCCCGTATACTGTCAGATTGTTCAATCATTTCATCTTTCTTGCAAAGTCTCATTTCTCAATTGTATGTTCACATCATCCGCAAGAAAGACAATTACAAATCAGACTCCTTCATGATCCTACAATTCCAGTATTATTACCCCCCCCCCCCCCCCCCCCCCCCCCCCCCTCTTTATTATAAATATAAAAAAAAATACTGTAATTTAATGTAAACATAGTTTATAATAATATAACATCAATTGACTATGCTGGTGCTGGTTGCTTTAATTCAAAGATTTGATGGCAATTGAGCAAGGATTGAGCCTAGCTAGGAATCAAGGCTACACCTCTATTTGCTATTACTCAGAATATAATTTTTTGATTGAGCTTATCACTAAAGCAGAAGATTTGGAATTCCCCTCCTGAGGGATTGAAGACCATTCTCCATGTTGATGCCTTGAGGATGTTGCGCCCTAGGCCTTAAGTTTTGTTTCTTTAGGTCTTGTTTTTATCTTGTCTTTAGAAGTTAGCTCATGTACCAAAAATAAATAGCTCCACTAACATTATTAGTTATTCTTTAAAATACACCTTTAATTTCAATGAGCAAAATCCCAGGTTACAAATATAAAATGCAGTGTGTATACCTTTCTACTTTTGCTAATATGAAACAGTACAGCACAACCAACACATCCGCAGACACAAGAACTATCAAATTAATCAATTTTTCAATCTACAACTAGTCCTGAACTCCTTCAACATAATTAATATCATGGCTCTGGCTTTCACAATGATTTACGAGGTATTCTGAAGAACTGTAGATGCCCAATTGAAATTATGTGCAACTAGCCAGCCACCAAGACCTTCAATAGCTACAAGGAAACGCATGTTCTGAGCATACTCAGCTGGATTTCAACTTTGTTTGCTTGAAGGACTGCCTTGTAGAGAGAGGGGAAATAACCTCCTGAATATTGTGCAAGAAACCTTTATTGTAAACGTTATTTTTAACAACTACCACATCCTCTAGAGGTGATCTTCGGAAGAATGCTCTCCATTTGCTACTCGACGAGGGCTGTTTTTTCTCACTGTTCATTCCACTGACACTTTGTCTTAGCGCCGCAGCACTGACCTGTGCTTCTTTTAACTTTCTCTGCCAGTCCATGTACTCTTGCCACTTAAAGGTCTGTGATACATAAAGAAGCCATTAGTTGCATTGATTTCCACAGTATCTCTAACGCTTCAGATAAGCGCACAATTTTCCAGTTAAATAAGCGACTAATGCCAACAAGATTGGATAACGATAAAATAACAAGAGCAATTGAACTTGAGCAAATCTGCATTCACAAACCAGCAGAACTGTATAGGTGGCCCCGTCTGAATTCAAGTATGGCACCTGAATGCTTATTAAAAAAAAAAAAGGTATGGCACCCACAATTTCTGCAGGGTTGTGAAAGCAATGATTCTGCTACTACTGGACAAATGAAGATACAGAAAGGGAAAACACGCACACACACAGATAACAAATAATGTTATTCTCAGAGTTAATATAATCACCCACAATTGACATTCCCTTGACCAGTTACAAATTGTAGTGGATTCTAATCATCATATATTCTCAGAGATACACAAGTATGCCGTTACAAACAATCACATAGAGCCAGTGAGCCACTTAATATATTTTTTAACCAGTTACTAAGGTGTTTTTATCCTTCTAGTGTGCAACCTAATGATAGACACATAAGACACAAGCCATCAAAATCAAGTTGCAGCAGGATCAAAACTGGAATGCTCCAACAAAGCTGTCTGTGTTACGTTACATCATCTCAGTTCATGCCAACTTCCAATCATGTATTACATTTAGCATTTTCTTACAAATGATGGACACAGAGGTATCCATATATATTTAACTCAACTAATTATAGGTATGGTAATGAGATATTTGCTGTTATAGGGATTTTTGTTTTACATGAACAAAAAAAAAGTGTAGCTTGCTACTTTCTGGCTCCTATTAATTTCCTAGAAGTTACTTATATAATCATTTCAAGTTCACATGTAGAAACTAAAAAAAATACCTCATTAGTGGTTGTGTTGCTAAGGCAAATCTTTGCATGGTAACCAAAGAATCCGGCTAACAGCATCCCAATAATTGCAAGGAACACTATAAGAAGAATCTGAGTATTGTAAGATCCCAACAACCACTACATGATAACAAAATATCATTAACCACTAAAATGGAAAATAGGAAATCAAAATAGAAATAGAAATACATGACAATCAACAAGTAAAAAAAACCTCACCTGTACAACATGGGGAACTAAATCCCAAAAAGAATTTTCTATTCCATAATAAACTGCAAAATTAAGATATGAACAGAAGTTTCAAAAATAGTAAAAAAAAACAATTTAATCATAAAGATAAATATTTTACGTGCAAATCTATATTACCTGTTAGAATATAGACAACTTTTAATTCTTTTAGTCTCCCTGCAAGAATTAAACCAACGGCAACTGTGCCATACATACATAAAAGGAAATGCCTACAGGACATGAAAAAATAAAAAATAAGAAAGGAGCCTAAAATGAAGAATACATGACGTATTGCATATCAATGATTCAATGCTAAAGCGAAAATCAGCCACTAATATTTGTAGTGCTATGAGAAACTAGAAAAGAATTTAGATTTTTAATATCTATTTTACGTATTATAAGGATGGGATTACAGTATTTTGGCACCTTCTGAGGTTCCTACTTTCTGAGGTTCCTTTTATAAAGAAGTTAGATTACAGTATTTTGTGTAATGATTACACAAACTATAAAGAAGTTAGTTTCTTACTCCTTAAACGGCTATAGGCAACAATGATGTGCAAAATGACTTGTCGGGTGGTATTGAGGTACAGCTCCTTAACAATGGAGTGGAACTAGACTTGAAGAGCATCATACTTTAGGAGTTAGTTAATTGCGCAAAGAGCGTCATACTTTAGGCGTAAGACAACTATGTAGTATTTATTTAATTGTATGTGGTGTAGTCACGGGGAGGACTTGTGACAGGAGAACTTTGTCTCTGAGGCTGGAAAAGAAGTTCATCTACTAGATTTGTGCATTTGTGCACTCTATTTGTGGTGTTCTTTTAAGTTTCCGTTATAAACTCTATCAATGTTAAACAGATGTAGCACATATAGAACACTCACCATAAAAGAAAAGCCATGAAATATCTGGTGTTTCTTTCCCCTATGCAATTATTCTGCATGTAAAACAACTTTTAGTACAATACAAAATAAACAGATGATTTATTTATTAATAAAGAAGCCACTTAATTAACCTAATAAAGATGGAAAATTTCAAAGATTACTAACCATCCATCCACAGTGATGGTCAAATCGTGCAACACAGCGATCACAAATGCTGCAATGCTTTGATCTAGCAGGTCTGCAAACAAAATTAAGACAACATTATATAGATAGATAGATTCAACCAATATTTCACCAAACTCAACAAACACACTAGCAGCAAACTCACTTTGGAATTTTGCAAGTGGAACATTCTTTCTCTGAAAAAATGATATTATCATAAGGATAAGCAGCAAGATATTGAGAAACATTGTCAGCCTTTATTACCCCGGGATCAGTAAAGCTAGTCAAAAGAAAGAGCAGAATTCCAACAGCAGCAGCTAAGAAGCTTGTGTACCTAAGGTCTGAAAAATTCAGGATAGAATAATGCTGAAGAAAACAAAAAGCAGAAAAAGAGTACAATAATGGTTTATCAGATACCCTACTTGTGAGTTTCACTTAAATAGTATCCGGGGATATAGGTAAAAGAAGAGCTGGCAACGAAATAATATGTAAAGCTGATTATCACAAGATATATGATCTGCAATAAACAAAAATTAAGAAATAAGCTCAATAAGTCAATCCAAACAGATCCTTAGTTACACAATTTGTGGAATAAATCATCAATTTAGTCCCTAAAGTCTCATTCTCTCTCTCCAATTCAATTAATAGTAATAAAAATTCATTCATAGTATTTATTTATATAAGTGTGACAGTCCATCTATATACTAAATTGATGAGAATGGATCGATATTAATATTTTACAAAAACACATAACAAGAGAATGAATATGAATCTAGCATTGCAGAAGTCAACAGAAGAAGAATCTGGTGGAAATGGAAACCTGTAATAGAGGATTGGGACGATCGCAGCAGTAATATTCAACAGAAAGAACAGCATTGGTACACTTAGAGCCAAAAACAGCACCGACAAAACGCCTGAGAGATTCAGAGTTAGTTAGTTAGTTACAGATTAGTTAGTTACAGAGAGAGAGAGAGAGAGAGTTAGTTACAACAAAGAACTTACAAGAAGTAATCGTAAGCGCCGAAAGTGAGGAAATAGTGAATTCGTTGAATGAAAGTTCCTTCGAAAATTGGCCATCGACCGCAGAGGAAAGAGACGACCACCAACGCTGTGAGCAATCCATGGCATGCTAATAACAACCCTACCCCCATTACTCAACTCAATTCTAACTTCCCAAATCTAATTCTCCGCCATTTTTATCTTACTTCAATTTTGCTTATTTAATTAATTAATTTTTTTTCTTTTTTGACTATTGTTAATCATTTTTTTTGGTGACATGACTAATGTTAATTAAATCCTTAATACTACTAGTATTACTTTTACTATTTGTCTTTTTTATATAATTTTATTCTTTAGCATTTTACAATTACATTATTTTTTTTTTGGTGGAACAATTACATTATATTTAATTTCATTATTAGTTTAAGATGAACAAAAGGATGATTATTTTTTTTT
The DNA here is from genome assembly GCA_030408175.1 of Trifolium repens. Classification (NCBI taxonomy): domain Eukaryota; kingdom Viridiplantae; phylum Streptophyta; class Magnoliopsida; order Fabales; family Fabaceae; genus Trifolium; species Trifolium repens. Next base: position 56,440,994 of record CP125849.1, on the reverse strand, counting down.
TAATTGTGTAATTGCACTTATTAGCCACAAATATGCCAATGTAATTTTTTTCTTATTTACTTGTAATTTTATTTATCCAAAAAAATATTTATTATTATTTTAATTATTATATTATGCTACGAGCAAAATGCCGAAATTATTAGATCGGATAGAGTGACTGGGGTTTGAAATTCGGCTCATTCACTTGTGTGTGAGTTTTCAATGACTATCTATAAAATAAAAATATTATACCACCAACCAATCAATCATGCCTTGTGATAATAATTCAATATTTTTGTCCAAAATAAAATAAAGGCAAAGGATAGATACAACCGTTTTCTGAAAAATAGAAGAAAACATTTTTCTCTTGTTATCATCATTTTACTTCTCATTCAAGTAAGATACAACAAAGAGTCCCAAAATTATAAGATACAGTACATGTCTAACATATGACCATTATTCCTGTCTCAACTGATGTTCAGACAATGGTCAAGTTCTTTCTGATACATAACCATACATGAATGATGTATTTAAATATGTTCAAATGAGTTATTTAAGTATATACCTCAACTATATATACAAGTTTACTTATCCTTGAAAATTAAACCTACTTTGCAGGGTTACACCACTGCTCCTTTTTTCTTTCCTTAAAAGATCCTTCACAGACCGTCTCCGAAATCGCTTGCCAGTAGACTCAAGAACTGCACTGATTCATTGTTTTCCACTGCAACAAAATTCATTCACATTCCGCTTGCAGAAGATTTGCCCAGTGTAATATAACGCCGAATGAAAGTTTTTCTAAAATTTGAACCAATATACCAAAATGCAGGAGCGAGCATAGTGTTGATTGTTGAAGTGGTGAAGGGAAAGCATTAAGGGGATCCGGCTTCGGTCTTCAGTTCTAGATCTGAACCATCGATAGAATTCTCTATAATATCAATGCAGGATCCTACCGAACTTCCCAGAGACATGGCCTCGGCAAGCTTAGCTCGAGCTGCTTCATGCCGACGCAAGAGTATGACTGTGTTTAGCACAGACCATCTAACTTGAGAATCCGCCTTCTTCTGTGTGAAGCCTAGCCCATTGAGCAAAGAATCTAACTATACACAATTAAGAAAATTATATTCATCAATGTCAATAGTCATTACCTTGTGAACATTCGATTTGTTGTGCCAAAGCATAGCAAGTTACAAACCTTTCTTATGTCATCCAAACCTCCTTCAGAAACTCCGTATATAAGATACTCGGTGCATACCCCAGCCAAGGCTATACATGAAAATTTGTTCAATGTCTAATAACAACATAAAACAAAGGCTTTGTCACATAATCAATCTTCATTCATAATCTGCACATATCGATTAAAGCAAAAAAAGCATTTAAAATTAGATGTTTGTAAGACGGAAGCATACTGTGGATGATACTTTCCCCGCATTAACCTGCATCACACGAAATGCACCAACAATCAACATATATAGTTGTCAACTAACTGCATTACACAGTCTATTCGATAAGCAAAAGTTTTAAAGCGAGTTGGAACATGTATACTATCAATTACATAAATGTTATGGAGTCAGTCAACCAAAATAAACGCGAAAAGACATTGTCTCTTGCTGCTAAATTGTAACAACGGTCAAAGCCAGATTACTAGGACAGGCATTCATGCAAACGGCGCATCCAAAGTAGATACTATTTCTCTCTTTCTAGTACCTTGAAAGTAAAATTAATGCATTAAATTAAATATATGGAGCAAATAAAGAAACTAACTTCTTCGAGAAACTCAAAATCCACAAAGGCTGTGCCTGCTTGAATATTGAAAGAACCTTCCTTCATCAGACCATCCAAACTAGAAATTGTATATCCTTTAGGAAGTATTCCAACCAGATAAGCAATTAAGAAATGTCCAGCTTCATGCTGCATAATTATATTTTGTTAAGGTTACTTCATGATGTAAGTTATAAGAAATAAAGTTATTGTAAGTACTAGCAATAAAATGAATCTGACTTGAATAACCCTGTTGTGGTATTTGGGACTGAATTTGTGACCAATTGTATCAACAACCAAGCTACCAAGACCTCCACCAAAAGAGACCTGCAAACAATCAATTTGATGGGCATAGTCAGGAAAAAAAAAAACTTCCTTCACTAATAATTGAATTAGCATATTAGAGAAAAAAAACTTGGACGTAACGGGAGTTTGATAACAGGTAACGATAATTGATAAACAAACTTGGTACAGATTTTCATAGTACAATGAATCGTAATTCCTTAAATACTACTAACAAGGTTGTTTTATAAGAAAAAAGACAGTATACAAGGATGTTGAAAATAAAATGTTTCATTCATATTGAAAACAGATCAAATTGATAATAGGCAATAGCATTTCCCATAAGGTTACAAATGACCAACATCCCAAGATTCCCAGCAAGTGAGGATTAGACAAAGCATGAGATAAGAGAATAAGCTCGTCCAAATATAAAAATAGAGTACTTCTGTTCAGCAAAGGTTTTGTTTGGATAAACGCTTATTATACAAGGATTTGTGTATGAGTTATTTCTATAACAATAGGTAAAATAAAGTCAAATTTTTTTCATATAAGCTATAAGTTTTTTCATAAGCTGCCATATAGGGCTTATGAAAGTAAGCTGAAAACAACTTTAAAACATGTCATAAACAGCTTCCATAAGCTCTCTCAAATAGTTTCACAAGTATTTATACCAGCAGATAAACTCAAATAAGTCAATCCAAATGACCCTAAAACAAATATAAAAACGGGCGAGTGTTCAACGAGAAATTGACAACTTCACTTCTTCATTCATAGTTTTCATATAGTTAAATGAATGCAGTAAATTTCAGTCCAGGTGCAAATAGGAATACCAAATCAAAAGTCCATAGAAACAGCAATCCCAACGATATATAGAAGACTTGTTGTTGGGAAATTCCAAAGACATTCCAAGCAGCAAACCCTCCAACAATAGCAACAATCAACAAGTTCCTCTCAATTGAACCAAGAGTTGTATCCACAGGTGATAGAAGAGACATAGTTTCTATTCCATTTAGCTTCAATTCATCCAATGTATAAAGCCTTTGAGGAACCTAAACATCCATTCACACAACAAATGAAACAAACCACAATCCTTAATCTTTCAGTTTCATACTCTTAACTTCATAACTCAAAGTTTCCAAATTTTCTCGGAACAGATATAAAATGATCATTAGTGTCACTTTAATTAACGAACCTGTCTGGCTGCGCCGAAACCGCGAAGCCCATTGGGCTTTCCTTGTAAATCTTTGACAAGTGCAAGAGCAGCTCTATCATCTCCCTTTGTTAACTCTTTGTCTACACTTTCAAGTAATTGTTGTCTACAGTTACACACTCCAACCTTTGTGGAACATTGGATTCTTGTCAACCTTACAAGTTTTGGTTGGAAGAGAGCCACGCCTACACAGACACCATGCATCAAAACCAAACCGCTCATTGAATCAAATTATTTTGATGAATGAATAAAACCGCCTGTTAACCTCGCAAGCTATCATTTGATTATTATTATTATGTTGTTTTCTCCATTCAAGTGGTTCTCCACCACATAAAATAAGAGATATAACCATTTTTTTCCTTTTTCACATTTTTTTTTTCTTCTAAACAATCCGGTGAGTGGCAAAAATAAGTTAAAAGGGAGACTTATTTTGCTTTCAACAATAGTTTAATCTCGTTTGGAGTCAATTTTGATATCAAGTAATTCAGCTCTTTTCCGATCATAGTTGTGAAAATGGATTTTCCTACTAATTTCGACATCAATCACTATTAAACCAACTAAAATGGATTAAATGGAGAACTTTTGAAATAAGTTGAGGGGACCAAAGAAAATGTTTAAGTAATTCGCAAAATGTCAATTATTTAAAGAGATTAACAAATGTCATAATTATTTACGCGTATCTTGTTTAACATTTACCATACAGTAATTCTTTCCAAAAAAAATCTGATATAAGCATAATCCTAAATAATTTTTATTTAAGTAAACATACAAAAATTTGAAAAAATTAATTAAAAAGATGACTAAATGATGTTAAATAATGTAAGTTGTAATTAAATTATTTTATTTGTTTGTGTATGTCCAAATAATTTTTATTTGAGATTATGCTTATACAATTACTCTTTACTTTCAAATTCCAAATAATCTACCAAAAAAAAAAACAGATTCCATATACTCCATTTTGTACCCTTTTAAAAAACCAAAACTATTCATTGAATAAAATTTTCTATTTCTTAATAAAATAAGAATAGATATAATTTAACTTATCAATATTTATTTTCTTAATACATATGCAAAACTCTAAATTAATTTTTAAAATTTCAGATATAGTTAACCAGTATTTTTCAACTTTACCCTTAAATATAAATAAAGTGTTTTGCTTTGAAGAAATTGTTTATCGATTAGATACCCTGCAGATTACAGTGGTTCAGTTCAGGCTGCAAGATTAATTCAAGCAACTTTAAAGATTTCAAACACTAACTATTCATGAAATTGATAAAAAAACTTGACTAAAAATAAAATAAAAAAGTACAAGTTAAACTGTTAAGGGAACAGCAGCGGTGTAACAGAGAAAAAACAAGGGACCGGTCTAGAGAATCTAACCACGTGAAGAAAGACAGACATGTCACATGTCCATAGACAATAATATCTTCATCTTCATACTTCAACATTTCACAACATTACAGATTCACTCTATACGATTGAAACATGGTTAATTTTAAAAATCAAAGACTCACTGCGAATTCAATTAAACATTAGTTTGACTGATAAAAAATATCCAACACTTCAACAACAACAAATTTTAAGCAATTATTTAGATACAATCACTTAAAAAATTTTGTTTCCATTCAATCTAGAATTTTAAGCAATTAAAGATTCACTCTAGAATTTTGTTTCCATTCAATCTTCAATAAGTGTAGTACAAAACCATTCACTTCATCACAGTCCAGTAATATAGAAATTAAACATTTATGTTACAACTGCAGTAAAATAAACTAAGATCTAAAATTCTTGAGAAGCAGATCCAATATCTCCTTTTCCCTTTCCAACTTTCTTAGGGAGCAAAGTCTGATGAATATTAGGCAAAACACCACCATTAGCGATGGTTACTGCTCCCAAAAGCTTGCTAAGTTCCTCATCGTTCCTCACAGCAAGTTGAATGTGTCTTGGAACAATACGATTCTTCTTGTTATCCCTAGCAGCATTACCAGCCAATTCCAAAACCTAAACCACGAAAATATAGATAATTGAGATTCAATTGTTCAGATTTTAAAATACATGATAAAAAAACCCTAAAATTCAAAATCAATTCGATTAGGATTCAAGAACCTAGATTAAACCAAACTGAAAGGAAAATTGAAAAAAGAAAACAAACCTCAGCAGCGAGATACTCGAGGACGGCGGATAGGTAGACCGGAGCACCGGCACCGACACGTTCGGCGTACTTTCCAGCTTTGAGGAATCTAGCGATTCTTCCAACGGGGAATTGAAGACCGGCCTTAGATGATCTAGAAACTGATTTGGCGGCCTTTGGCTTGCCTCTTCCTCCCTTGGTTGTACCGGTGGAACTCATTTTTCAGATCGGAGAAGAAATCCGAAACCCTAAACCTTTGATTATGCGATTTGAATGCTGTTGCAAAATGAGAACTGAGAAGGCGAGTACAGATTGAATCTTACTCGGTGGATGTTAATATATAGAAGCCTAGCCTCTGCGCTGATTGGTCTATACGGTAAGGCACGGATTGCCAGCGTGGAATTTTAATTCAGATTCGCGCGAAACGATTTATTTTTGTTTTTGGACACTTTTGAACTACCCGCGCCATGTTATTTCCATGGCCCTGCCTTTTCTTTTCTTTTTTCACTCAAATATTAAAATGAGAGAGCTTCTCTACCTGTGCATTGTTTTATAAATTAATAAATTAACGGTTATTTTTATGAATTAAATAATTGTTAGTCCATTATTATATTTTAAAAATAATAATATTACAAGAAAAAACACAATTTCATTGTTTATAAGCATGACACTAATTTTTTAATATTTTTATAAAAAAAATTTAATATTGACTATTATGGGGAATAAAAATTCAAAAAATATCAAATTTTATATTTTTGATAGTATTTTGATAAATAATATTTGGTTATTATAATATTTTTAATGATAGGAAAAATAATTTTTTTTAAAAAAACATTCATTTAACAATTATTTTAATGTCATAATGTACCGGTACATTAGAAATTATCATGTGTACATTAGAATTTCCCTTAAAATGATTCTTTTTTTAATTCTAAAGTGAGAAAAGTAGAAAACTCACGGTCCAAGTCAGATATTCATCAAAAACATATTTTTCCACAAGATCTGTACAAAATTGAATCTGTCAGCTATGGCCTGCGCCCAGGCGCAGGGAGTTAGTGGCTACTGCCTCCCTCCTGCTAATTGCGCCCTGGCGCCACCCAGCTGCGCCCCAGCACCACTCAGCTGCAAAATTTGATTTTTATGACTTGTTGTAACTGAGATTTCAAGGCATATCCAACAATGTTCTTTGATGGGGTCGTACCGTCATAATATTTTCAGGCTCAACCAAAAAATATTTGGGTCATATTGGACAAAACACAATATATAGGTTTGTCTTTTAGCGAAAGAAAACTTAATTTATTTTTTTACATTTGAAAAAAAAAAAACCTACGATAACTATGAGCTAGTATCAAATGGAATTAACAAATACTAGCTGACTAGGCGAGTTATACCTAACACGAGAAAAAGGAAGATGAGCAAAAGGCTAATATCACTTGGAAATGACTAGTAGTTGACCATGCATGTGGTACCTAAATCGAGAAAAAGGCGGATAAGCACAGGGCTGGTATCGTGTAAAAATTACTAGTAGCTGACTAGGCTATTGGTATACCCAACATATGAGCCAACCCATTAAACCACACTCAGCTCTAACTATATGCCCATTAGGTGAGTATGGCACAACACCAGTCTACACCCGTTGGGACCTGGATCACTAAAAAGAATGAGGCGAGGAGGATGTGCACCAACATCAGATATAATTGTTGTTGGCCACATACTTGGGAGTATGTATATACTAGAAACTAGGATAAGCCACATTCAGTCACTTATTTCACAAACGTGTAAACGATTAAGACATAAGTTTGTAACTTTTCTGACCAAGTATTCGCCAAAATAACTTAGTAAGGTCGATTTTGGAAGAAGATGGATCATTTGAGAGAAAGATCTTTGTCAAAAGCATGTAAAAAAAGTGATGATTAAATATGTCATCTAAGCCATTCGATCTTATCTTATATTATTACTATCTAGTCTATATTATTGATACCTACGTTATAAATGGTTAAATGATATTGAGAGGGTGTTGAATTTTTTGTTTGGCAGGGGACAAAACTAATATTGTAATAATTATATACGATAGATGTCGTTTGAGAGGTTGATATGTCCTAAATCAAAGAGAAGAATGGGATTTCGTAACTTTCCAACATTTAACTTGTCGATGGTAACTTAGCAAGGATTAAAAGTAATAGAGAGACCGGATTCATAGTGGCCAAGATATTTAAAGCAAAGTACTTTCCTCACACATATTTCCATAAAGTTAATATTTGTCATAATCTTAAGTTTGCACGATAAAGTATTTGAAATTCTAGACAAATTCGTTTACATGGTTGTAGATAAATAATTAGTGATGACTTGAATATCAAAGTTATGGAGGATTCATGGCTTTGCGGAAGCCTAGGTCGGTGGGTCAAATTGCCTCAAACCCATGGTAGATGGAGGATTGACGATGGATGGTGAAAAAATAAGGGGTGTTGACAAACCTCCTGATTTATTCCTAGTCGAATCCTTTTAAATCGGTGCAAGTCGATAAATTTATGTGGTTATAGGATTAGAATGGAATTTTACATGGTTAAGTTCTTATACTAATCCTCTCTTCTCTCCTATTCTCCTATCGCTTTAATATTGTTCCACTTAAATTTGTAGATGTAGTTCTAGTTTAACATTTGTTTTACCTAGCACGTGATTTTTGTTATGAGACTTACAGGATGGAGTTTTTGGATCTGTGATCAGAGTTTCACAAGTGAACAAAATAGAGGCACATAACACTTGTCATTTTCCCTAACTTGATTGAAACAAGCGAATAGATTAATAAACTTTTGTCCTTTTAAAATTGAAGTAATTAACTATAGATCAAACATGAATGTCACAACTGCAAAATAACAAACTTAAGATCTACTGTGAATAGAAAACATAAACCCTAAAATTCTTGAGAAGCAAATCCAATACCGCCATTTCCCTTCCCAGCCTTCTCAGGGAGCAGAGCCTTATGAATATGAGGCAAAACACCACCATCAGCGATGGTTACAGCTCCCAAAAGTTGGCACAGTTCTTCGTCATTCCTCACTGCAAGCTGAATGTGTCTTGGAACAATACGATTCTTCTTGTTGTCTATAGCAGCATTCCCAGCCAATTCCAGAACCTAAACCAACAAAAGTAGATCATTGAGGTTCAATTGTCCAAATTTTCAAATACATAAAAGGAAAAACCCTAAAATTCGAAATCAAATCAATCGAATTAATCTACAACATTAAATTAGACCCAAAACCATGAAAGTAAATTTGGAAAAGGAAAATTAACCTCGGCAGCGAGATACTCTAGGACGGCAGCGAGGTAGACTGGAGCACCAACACCGACACGATCAGCATACTTTCCAGCTTTGAGGAATCTTGCGACTCTTCCGACAGGAAATTGAAGACCGGCCTTTGATGACCTAGAAACTGGTTTGGAGGCCTTTTTTTTGCCGCTTTCGCCCTTGGTAGTGGCAGCTGAACTCATTTTTTTCGGAGAAGAAGAATTTGGAAGACCTAAAAGTTAATTATGCTATTCAAAATAAAAGGGTGAAAATTGAGAACATATTGGATGTTATTATATAGGAGCGACGTCTCTGTGCTGATTGGTCAAGAGAGTAAGGTATGGATTGCCAGCGTGGAATTCTCACTCAGATAAGCGCGAAACTATTGAATTTTCAACTTTTGTTTTGTTTTTCATTTTGGGGCATTTTCGAACTAGCCAGACGCGCCATGTTATTTGCTTTAATTGGAATATCTTTTTCTAATTAAAAATATTTAATTTTGTCTTCAATATATATATATATATATATATGAAAATAGATTCTTTGACTCCAAGAGTAATTAATTATAGTCACTTCACATTTTAACCCTTGATCCTGTTTTAATCTAACGGTTTGTGATATATCTTAATTACCACTCACGTGAGTTTTGTTTGCAAGGCACCACTTGATAACAATAACTTCGGTAAATTGATTTCTTTATATCTGGATATTTATATCAATATATAAAGAGAATACCCCTTTTTGTATAGATATTTTTTATTGTCAATTTTGTCCTTTACTCTATTCAATTTTTTTGACACGGATTCAAATATTTGTATATGTTGAAAAATAACTTCTACACAAAAGTTGGTTTTCAGTTTTTTTTTTCCTTCTGAGTAACTAAGCACAACCAAAAAGGGGCTAAATAGTTATCTACATCAACACAATAGATAATATCGATCACGCAAGCAAGTACTCGCTCCGTCCCAAAATATTAGCAAAAATGAGTCAAAGAAACTTGATGTATTTAGTTAAAGATTTTGACCAAATACATTCACTTTTGTTGACCAACTTTTGATTACATTTTGGGACAGAGGGAGTATGATGTAATTTCTCTTATACCAAATTTACGTGGTTCAAGACATTTCTTGAATGGCTAAGTCTAGAGCGGGTGAATGAAATAGGTCTCTCATAGTGGGAGATTTATATTCACCCTTATATCATAAAAGTTCACATCAAACTATGATAAAGCTTCCACACCATATTATTTCCTCTTTCACCTCTTCTTCCTTGGTGCCTCGCCCCTCTCTCTATTTCTTTCTTTTTACAGCAACACAATTTTAATGGAGCACAACATCTTAGATATATAAATGAATTTTTTCAATAAAATTTTAGTGGATAAATAATTAAAAATTTGTGGTAAATAAATTTATGAATAAGTTTGACCAAAAAAAAAATTTATGAATAAGTCTTTAAAATTAATCTCGGTACAAAATTAATAGATTGATTCAAACGTTGCATAGAAATATTTAACCTTATCCATTAAGTACCAAATAAAATTTCGTGAGAATCTAGTGTTTTGTGGAAGAAAAAGTGAAAAGAATTGCTTAGGTATTAAGAAAACAAATGAGAAGTTTGATTGTAGTAACCCAAATGCATCAAAAATGACCCTCTAATAAAATAATACAAAAAATTTAAAAATAATTATTCTCTATATAAATTATAAATAACATAAAAAAATAAATATTATTGTATATAACATTAGAAACGAACATCTTAGTCTAAGATTAAATTTGTTGCAAAGATTGAAATGATCTAGTGATTTAGTTTTTGAATGAGTTTTATATGTAATAGTTTCAACCAAAATTATGCGGCAAAATAGCAGTACCACTGTGAGAATTTAAACCAAGAACCTTGCACACCAAAAATCATAGTCTACAACTAACATATCGATGTACATTTAATATTTTATGAACATTTTTCAAAATAAAAAAATATTTTACGAACATTCGAAATATAATATAAAAAATCTATTATTATAAAGCCTCAAAATTTTGAGAGTCCTCGCACACCCGCTACATGGGTGTGAACAAGACATAAAAGAAGGGGTACATATTCAGTGCAGCCAATGATTGTGACTGCATGCAGTCGGAACGATCACTAAGATCGGACTGTTCAGATTTTAAACTTATAATTTTTATATTTTAAAAAAACTAAAACTGCATTAAGATTGAGTCGTTTGATTTTGATCAAACGTTTCAGAGCAGCTGACAACAGCCTGACTGCACTTAGGCTGACCGCCCTGAATCTATTTCCTAATAAAAAGAAGTTTAAATAAAATATGAGAGTTTGGTAAAGAAATAATAATATGAGAATCTAAGAATAATCAGAAAACAACTAAAAATGAGAAGCTACTAACAGTAGTTTATCAAATAATAGATTTTTTTAGAGGAATTAATCTTTAGGATGAGCAGCTCCTTGAGTCAAAAGTTGATGGACACCGGTAGAAAGCGAACTAGGCAAATAAGTCTCAGCTTGCAGACTGCCTCCAAACAGTCAACACTGATGCAGTATAGTTCAATCAGATACAAAGAAACCTTCAAATCTCAACAGATTTGAAAACCATTAGCGACTCAAAAAGAATCCTTCAAATCTCAATAGATTTGGGAACGGTCAAGGAATCAAAAATCAAAAAACAACCGAACACGCACGAAATCAACCACACACTGACAGATCAAATACATCAGCGTGACAACTCCCCACCACCACAACTCCATCTCATCACTTCAACTTAATAACAATAACCCACCACCACGTCAGCACCTCTGGCCACCACCACCTTATCGAATATGACCACCGCAGAACCACGACCACACAAGCCACCGGATCCGCGACGAAAACCCCCACACCCGCCGGAAAATAGCACCGCCGACTCTACCACCGCCAAACCCGTCAACGGCCAAAAAACCGAAAATGAAAAACAGAGCATGAAAATTGAGGAAGCAAAACGAACACAACTGAGCACGGAAAAGCATAAGAAAAACGAAAGCAAAAGAACAAGAAGACCTAAATATACTTGGGGTTCTTCACAAAATGAAAACGATGAAGAACAATGAGAGCCCAAACGAAAACACAAGGAGAAATGGAACACAGAAAACCCCGAACAGGAGGGTGGAAGAACAACAAAGAACGCCGGCGAAAACTCAAGAAGTAAGTCCAGGTCGGAGAGACGCCGATGAACTACCAGTGGTGACGCGCAATCATAAGGCACTGTCGCACCACCAGGAACATGGATCTACATCTTTGACGTCCAGATTTGGATTTTTGGGCGGAGGTACCGATGGTGTGTGGTGGCCGGTTAGAGAGAAGACAAAGAAAAGGTTAGAGACAAGTACATTTGTCATCCACTTAAACCTCAATAGTTTATTGCTCCATGTGTTACTACTTCTTCCGATCATTCCAGATAAAAAATCATAAAAATGATTACATATTGTTTTTTGTTCTTAAATAATGTGCAACAATTTATTTAAAAATAATGAGATTCAATTTTAAGATAACAAGTTGACTGAGAAAAGCAGTTAATTATAAGTTCGTCCTAACTAAATCAAGTATTTGTGTCAAAAAAAACAAACTAAATCAAGTATTAGCAATCCTTGTCTGGCCACAATCATTTAGGCGTTATATTTAGACATGCTCACATATTTAAATAAAGAAAATGCTAAATAGTACATCCAGTAAACTAGTTTAACAAATTATTATGGAATTGTTTTTTGAAAATTGTACATTCAATATTTTGAAAATGTAAAAATTATCTTATCACTATTATTTTTGTCTTTTATTTCATTTTTTATCATAACAAGTACCCGAATGAACTGTTTAACATGACTCTTTAAATAAAATGTTAGAAAGAGAAAATAACTTAATAATGTTTATTTTTAAATAATTAAGTGATGTATTTAAAAATTTTTGTCTAAATTATTGTGACCATGTAAGCATGTTTCGATCAAATATATAAGAGATTATTTATCGTCAATGTAATATGAATTTAGATCTCCTCGTGTTTTTCCTCTCTTGTTGTCCATTCAATACTAATTTCAACCATTAATTTATTATTCTCTATCTCCTAGATTTATCTTTTTCTTCCTAAAAAATATTTGTTGGAAAAGTCAATCTCGTAATTTGAATTCAATTACGTCAAAAGCACGATACTTGATTTTATTAAAGCAAAATGCTAACTAATGCATCTGAGTCACTAGTTAATAAAGCAAATATAGTAAAAAAATAAATTGGAATTTGTGCGGTTAACCTCTAAAAAATGTTAATCAAAAGTGTTATTTTCTATGCAGAAAAAAACTAAATTTTTATAAACTATTTTTTAATATACTACCTTGACAAACATACAATAATATAATAGTACATAATGTTATTTTAAAAAAAATTATTAACAAAAAAATTTAAACCTAAATTGGACAATTAGTCCCTTAACTTATTTATTGATTTCATATTAGTCTTTTAATCAATTAACGTTATAATTAGTCTCTTAACTTACTTTTTTTTTGTCATAATGACCACTTTTGTTAGTTTTTATAAAAAAATCATTAATTTTACTTTATATTATTCGTTATATTAACGCATAAATAATTTATTTATGAGTAATATTATGATTATGAATTCATACACTTTTATTTTACTGAATATAAATATACTATCAACATGTTAAAAAGAACCAGTATGACTAAGATAATTAAAGTTAATGAATCAATTCGTAACGTTAATTAGTTAAAAGACCAATTTGTAAATATAAAACCAATAAATAAATAAGTTAAGGGACTAATTGTACAATTTAGCCAAAAATTAATTATCTGATTAAGCTATTTCAAACAGGCCTTTAAAAATTAACCTTAATCGGCTAGGAAGTTAGTAATCGTTATCTCAGTAAAAGATAATACTCCAAGTAATCGTTATTCATACCTTAAAATTAGTTGTTGAACTTGGAGTATCATCTTTTATACAAGAGTGATTGTTTTTTCTTCAAGTGTTTGTGCTCAGGGAGGAACTCTGTCCTTAATTGTGGGTTCAATAACTACGCCGAAAACAAGTTGACCACTTAGATTTTCACAGTTTATACAAATTGGTCTCTAGCAATGAGTATCAATTTATCAATTAAATTGAATTTCACTTTAGTTGGTTTTGTAAATTTCAGAATAAAATCAAGCTTATCACACAAATGATTACAACAAACAGATCCATTGGTAAACATTTATCCTTTTAATTTAATCAACTAGAAATGAAACATGTATGTTACAACTGAGGCATAATAAAACTAAGATCTACTCAAAAACAGAGCACATAAACCCTAAAATTCTTGAGAAGCAGATCCAATATCTCCTTTTCCCTTTCCAACTTTCTTAGGAAGCAAAGTCTGATGAATATTAGGCAAAACACCACCATTAGCGATGGTTACAGCTCCCAAAAGCTTGCTCAGTTCTTCATCGTTCCTCACGGCAAGTTGAATGTGTCTTGGAACAATACGATTCTTCTTGTTGTCCCTAGCAGCATTCCCAGCCAATTCCAACACCTAAACCACAAAATTAGAGATAATTGAGATTCAATTGTTCAGATTTAAAAATACATGATAAAAAACCCTAAAATTCAAAATCAATTCGATCAAGAACCCTAGATTAAACCAAACTGAAAGGAAAATTGAAAAAAGAAAACAAACCTCAGCAGCTAGATACTCGAGGACGGCGGAGAGGTAGACCGGAGCACCGGCACCGACACGTTCGGCGTACTTTCCAGCTTTGAGGAATCTAGCGATTCTTCCAACGGGGAATTGAAGACCGGCCTTAGATGATCTAGAAACTGATTTGGCGGCCTTTGGCTTGCCTCTTCCTCCCTTGGTTGTACCGGTGGAACTCATTTTTCTGATCGGAGAATAAGAAATTGGATTTCAAAAAGCGAAGATTGGGAAGAAGAGTGAGTGGGTACAGATTGTTAGGTTTCTCGGTGGAATGTTAATATATAGGAACACAGCTCTGTGCTGATTGGTTGAGAGGGTGAGGCACGGATTGCCAGCGTGGCATTCCCACTCATATTCGCGGTTAATTTTTGAGAAATTGAGAAATAAAAATTTAAGTTTGAAGTAGGCGCGGCGCGCCATATGATTTGCATTTCACGGCTGCTATTTTATTTTTAAATTTTTAAAAATTAAGATTGTGGCTTCTAGGACCAATGTTTGCAATATCATATATTGAGATATAGCGGAGTATGTAGTATAGACTTGGATTTTGACAATGTTTTTTATGGCCTTTGGGATATGATTTTGATTTTTAACTTTAGCAACTTTGAGATACAACGTAGTATGTAGTGTGAACTTAGATTGTATGGTCAAATAAGTAAATGATCACTATAGTTTTTCAGAACTTCATTTTTAGTTCCTAATTTTTTTTTCTTCATTTTTTGGTCCCTGAAAATTTTTCTATCACAACTTTTATCTCTACTTTTAATCAAACTCTTATATACTTTTATATTTTTGAATTATTTTTTTATTCATGTTTATGAAACACAATTTTTTACGGAAAGAAAATAAAAGAGAAGTGGAAAGTGGCGGTGTCAATGGTGATCATATGCGAGAGAAAACACTATGATAGAGATAATTGCATAAAGGAATAATTGGAAAGAATATAGATAGATGAGTTATGGTTTTTGGAACAACATTGTAGTGTGTGTCTGAAGTATGTGTCAACAGTTTTGTGTTCAGATAAACGTTGCTCTAAAACATCGATCTTTGTTGCATATTAAACTGAAAAATGTTATTTCAGCACAAAAAATTAAATGACAAAAAGTTAATTTCTATTAATTTATTTCTTTTTCAACTTTTATTCTTTCTCTTCCTTGATCAACAATCAACATCAACAAGGTTGACAAGCGGAGCCTCTCACAATCCATCTTCCACCACTGTCGTCCTTTTCACCACCACCACCACCACGTGTCCGCGGTCATCCTCCTTCCTCACCACCACTAACACTATCATGTCGTCCTCACCACCATCGAGGTTCACCTTCCTGTTCCCAATGAGAGCTCAGACATGTGTGCAATATACAACACACACACGTAGAGGGAGAAATCGATAGAGAGGGAAAACAATGAGAAAGAGAGCTAACACATTTTATACAGAATGGTGTGAAAGGGAGCTGAGGGAGTGAGGGAGGGAGGGAGGGAGAGAGAGAGATATGGTAGAGTGCGGTGAGAGAGATCCAGTAAAGAGATAGACGGCAAAAATTGGTGGTGGATTGAGTAGTGCTGGGTGATTTTGGTGAGAGTGAGAGAAGATGAGTTATAAGAGAATGTGTATCACAATATTAATTAAGAAAAGAAAAAGGGAAATAAAAATAAGAAAGAAAAAAGGAAAAATATGTATTATGAAACAACAATATATATGTGTGTTTGGAATATTGTTTCTAAAATGTGTGTTGATATAATATTTCTCATGTCTTAGGATGTTAATAGGGTGGGGATTGAACGGATGATACTTTACCACTCCTTGTCCCACAATCTAAAGTATTCTCCATCCCCGTCCCCCTTCCCCGCTTCGAGGAGTATTATTCCTCCATCCTCATCCCTGTGGATCCCCACAGTTTTCACAGAAATCCATCAACATTAAAAAAAGTATCAAATTTCTATTATTTTCAATCAAATTAGTTCTAAAAAATAGTATAGCTTAATTATAAAAAAAAAATAAAAAAATTTGTGAGTCTTGTGATAGTAATAAACATCATATATAAACAAATGCATACACACATTATATAAAATTATAATTAAAAATAATTTAGAAAATACTTAAATATACATTTATAAATATTATTTCAATAAAGTTTTCGGGGACGGAGTCTCCGCGGGGCGGTGTGTAAAATATCATCTCCATCCCCAAACCTCTTTCAGGGGGACTTTTCCCTCCATCCCCATCCCCACGGGGAAAAATTTCCCATATTCGGGTTTCCAAACGGGACAATTTCCGCGGGAATTCCCATTTACGGATGAATTTGACATCCCTATGTCTTATGCCTCGTGGAGGAAAACTTATTACAAGTTTCACTATCCCGACGAAAGAATCAATATTAATATAAATTATATTTTATTACTATTAAATACCACTAAATATGTTAATCAAGTGACTGAAATCATGTGGTTGATGAGTTTCTTCTAAATCAGAATAGTTCGAAAGAATCCGAGTTCAAATTATGTGTTGAACTTTGTTTACAAACGGGAGTTCTAATTACAAACTGCCGCCCGCTTAACAAGGTTCAAACAAATAAATATTTCACAAAATTCACATTTGGGTTAAATATTTATATCACATAGTTTAACTCTATAAAAATTACATTTGTTTAAAAAAAAAACTCTATAAAAATTACAAAAATCTAAAATTATTTGATAATTTGGTGTATTGAGCGTCATTAACTTGTTGTATCTTATTTTATATCTCTGCAAGATTTTATATATCTATGGCATATAAAATTTAAATTATAATTATTATAAAATTTGTGTTTGTTAAAATTTTGAGCAATACTCGCTTGAAGAAAATTTAAAATAATCAATATATGGACACACACATAAGTATGAAAAAACTGAGGAAAATTGAATTAAGTAATATAATTATTTATTTATTTTTTGTCACCATAAAACACCAATATCCTTACCACTTAAGGGACCCCAATAATGAGAAGAACGTGATGGTTCTCTTTGAGAGAGAGAGATGATTTTTTGGATTTTTTTTTTGGGTTTAATGATGAATCTAGTGATGAAAATGATGAAAAATTTGATGAATTTTTCAATTTGTATAAAAGTTAACATTTTTATGAAAAAAATGAATAGAATAGATCAATGTGGCAAACACAAAAGCAGAATTTATATTCATTATCATCAATGTGTAACTATAAATTTGTTTAAGGGACCAAAATACTAAGCTAAAAATTACATGTAGTTTGGTATTTGTGTGAACATGTTTTTTATTTAGGTTAAGCAAGTGTTACTAAAAAATTTGGTAACAAGTAGAAGGTGATTTGATCCAAGCCCAGTCCACTAGTTCACTTTCTTTCTGTAGACCGAAAACTCATATATATATATCCATCGGCGCTGCCGCATTGCCCTTGCTTGCATCAGAAACAAATAACATAACATGGCGGAGGAGATTAATCATGCCTTCTTTGATGCAAATATGATTCGTATTCTTGCCTTTGATGACCGCGAATATCTTTCCTCCGTAGACGAAATCTACGAAGGCTTAGACGAAATCTACGAAAGCTTGTATGTATTCCTTATCTTTTATGTTTTTTTATTTTTATTTTAGTCACTTATATTATTCATTCAATCCCTATCTATCTATCTATCTATCTATCTATCTATCTATCTATCTATCTATCTATCTATCTATCTATCTATCTATCTATCTATCTATCTATCTATCTATCTATCTATCTATCTATCTATCTATCTATCTATCTATCTATCTATCTAGTGATCTTAAAACTATTCGTTCATATTTGCTTGAACTACTGATATGCGATATTTTTTTTTTGGCTTTCACCACCAGTTTAATCTGGTTCAGGGAGTTCTGGCATCAAGTGGTTCCAATCACCTCCCATTTGCATGATCTGCGATACTTTGATGTGTATGATCTCCCTCCTGTTATTCTAAACAAGGACTATGATATGTACTATAAACATCGTCTTCATCAATATTATACTCACTTTTTCTTGTCCGTTTTTGTATGTATAATATTATTTTTGCCATGCAAAAAAAAAAAAAAAGCAAAAAAAAATAGTCAGTTTGGTGTTATGGAAGACATCTTTCTGCCTACTCATCCTGACAACAATGAAACCTTTGGTTTGTGCATCATTTCGTACAAGAACAAGGCATTCAAGAGTACTCCTCAGGTAAGGAATCTAACAATCTTTTAATAAAATATGTTTGTTTTAAAATCTATAGATTGTATGGTCTAATGAAGCTAGGCAGTGATTGTATACTTTGTTTGCAATTTATGGTTTATGTAAACTTAAGAGCCAATCATTGTAGGAGGAAGCTTCATCCACAAATATGTCCGCAAAGTTGGATCATATGAGAAGCTTGTTGCAAGAGTCAGAGTCGAAGCTAAATATGCAGAGTTGGCTGATTATAGGAAGAATCAGAAAATGAGGTTGATGAGATTTGTTAAGAAAGTTGCTTTGTTAGAAGAGGAGAAAACCAGTCATTCACAGCAATTGGCTGCATTGAGCAGGAGCAGTGGATTAGAGAAACAAGAGGAAATAAATTGTTTGAGACGTTTGAAAGATATCTTTATGAATGTTAGTGAGTTTGGTGTTATCAAAGATGATACTTCTCAGGCAAACAATCTTTTTGCTTCTATTTTCTCTAACCAAGTTAGTAATTTGTGCTAGACTAGTCTTAACATGTGGATGAGAGTGTCTCAACACAATTTGTTTCAATATTCGTTTTATAAGAGTCAAATAGAGAAAAGTGAAGGAGAGGATCCAATTTCGTTTTATATTGACCTTGTTTCTTTTTAATGAATACTTTTGTTTCCTATGAAAAAGATATATACCCATGGATTTAGTTGGGTGCAAAAGGTAAAAATATCAAATTATTGTAAACAAAATTAAAGGACTTCATAGTTAATACTCTTGTTTAAAATTCACAGGAAACTTGCTTATGTTCTGTTGGGATTGATAAGTTAGTATGTTGATTTGTAATACAGTTATGCTATTTGGCATCTATCATCACTTCTCAGAGTATGTTCTTTGGGGGGATTGCCTCTGATATTCTTATGCACATTCATCTCCTCTTAGCAGTATTGAAACCTGCACCAAACAGAGTGCATGTGAGTATGTGACCAATCTTCTAACAAAGACTACAATGGTGATTCTCTTAATAATTCAAAACAAACAAGATTTCATTTTCAATTATGGAAAAGAGCAATTTTTGAAAACAAATATAGCATTTCTTAGCTTGACTTACATCTTCCCTCTATCACAATCGTTCACTATTTAAATTGAACATAAATTTTAGAAAATGAAAACCGAATATTTTCATAAAGTAAACGAAGCCTAATATATCCGTAATGGTTAACTAATTTGCATTAGTTCAAAATTAAACCGATTGTATTTTGTATACTTGCCTGACTCATACGGGGGCGTAAGATAGGAGAGTTCTCAACACAAAGAGACGCAGTCAAAACAATACAATCCATTTGTTGTTGGTCATAATCACCTCCAAGAGAAGGATCAACAAGGTCCTTGATGTTATTAGCATCAAGCAAAGGCTTTGCCTACGACAAGAATATTACAATGTGTTGATCAGGCCTCCAATGCATGATACATACTTAATTAGATGACAAATATAACATATATATAGAATTTACTATTTAGGAAAATGATAAACTTAATTACCCATAACACAAGACTTTGATGCAAATGATCCAAAGCTCTACGCCCAGTTATAATCTCCAAAAGCAGGACACCGAAGGAGTAAACATCAGTTTTCTCGTCTACTATGCCATGCAGCAAATATTCAGGTGCAAAATACCTATCAGACAAGTAGCAACAGGGGTGTAAGTACTAATCATGAAAATGCCATCATTCCCAAACTACTATAGTTTTACTGTTTTAGTACGTTACATATATAATATATATTTGCGTACCCGAATGTGCCTTCAGATTTCTGTACATTATGGTGACTACATTGTTCTGGTAACCACTTTGCAAGCCCAAAATCACAAATCTGAAGAAATTCTCAGTTAATGTCAATCAAAGAGTGGTGAATTAAGTGAAATGTTTTTTTTTTTTGAACAAGCAAATTAAGTGAAATGTTATAGCGATTCAAACATACAGTTTAGCAGGAAGCTGTTATTTAAAGAATCCCACAAGATTTTTTCAAGCAATATTATTCACATGGCTCTCGTATTTTTCCAAAAGAAATAAATACATTTAAATAAGCAAAAAAAAGCAAAGAGTTGTTCTTGGGTAGCATATCACACGTTTGTCATGTGTTTTTATTCGTATTAAGAATCATTGTTCTTTCTATTTTGAGAAACGGAAATGTTACTTGTCACCTAAAACTTAAAAGTGATTGGCGACAATATCACGAACACGTAATCAAGAATCTGACACAATAATACAAATATTCACTTACCATCTTTTTGGCCAATAAAAAATTTGATTGATTACCTATAATTCGTGAGCTTTTCGTGAAGAAACATTTCGTGGTAAATAGATTATAGAACCAAAGAATGATCCTCAATGGTCAACACTCCATGATATTGGTCAAAACTCCATGATATTTTGTTGATGAGCAATGCTATTCTTTACGAAGAAGAATCTGTCAATGGAATGCAAGAACTTAAACGTGGAATATTTTCCTTTCTTTTTATCAAATATTAATTGAATTGAAAATATGAAACAGTTTTTGGCGGAATACACCTTCTTGCTGTTTTAACGAAAATCCAACGATCAATATTTTTCTGTCATTTTGATCCTGTAATTTCAAACCCTAAGATAGTATATAATTTATCTACAAGTATTATACTACTAGCTAGTAGATTAACTTTTTAAGACAGCATGATCCTATAAACGTGGGACATGAAAAGACATGAAGAAGTAGAAGTACTTCATTGCATGAAAATACATCCAGGAAGCCTTTTCACATGCCAATACAGAATGTACTATATTGCAATGATTCTCTATAATGACAATTAATTGATAAATACCTGAGGCTCAAAATTCTCTGTCAGCAGAATATTCCCTGCTTTAATATCTCTATGAATGATACGTCTTCGACAATTCTCATGTAGATATAGGAGTCCATCAGCTATCCCCACTATAATTTTATACCTTTTACTCCAATCTAATCTGTTTTTATTAAAACCTAAATGTACATGTCATGAAAAAGTAAGTACAGTAATTAGACAATACATTTAAACAGCAATTCAAGCTTTTACACGAGATAGTATATTGTCAATCGCGCGCGGATCACGTTAAATAATGGTTCATTCAAATTCCGCTACACGACAGTCTTATAGTGCCGCTAAAGCTGCTATGTATTTGAAAATAAATTCTCACCATGAAGAAGAGTATCCAAACTTCCCAATGGAGATAGTTGAAAGACAAGGTGCATTTCTCCTTCTACACCACATCCAATAAGCTTGGCAGTGTTAGGATGGTTTAGATGAGCAATAATGCCAAGCTCAGATAAAAAGTTTGACGTTCTCTCATCCAAAGTCCCTTTATTCATCCGCTTAACAGCTATCAGCTGTCCATCTTGAAGGCAGCCCTTGTAAACCTCCGCGAATCCCCCTCTCCCAATTAAATTTTCTACCAATAATCGAATCAGTAATAATATATATGGAAACTAATCTTCCTACACATTGCAGTAAAATACGGACAAATACGGCCATACAGATGAAAAATAATATCAATGAGTTTATTACTAATTAATTAACCGAAAAAGAGAAGCCATAGGCATAACGTTGTAGGGCAGATTACATACCTTTGCTAAAATTGTTGGTTGCAATTCTGAGGTCTGAGAGGGTGAAATTGACCAAAGAAGATCTGAAGTTGTATAAATCAGATAGAATAGGATTTTCTCTGAAGCTTAAGCTTTTAGACTTTGTCGAGTTTGATATCGGCACACAAAAAGAAGGGAGGGAGGATGTGTGATTAATTGATTTTTTCTTCCATATCTTAAAAGCCTTTTCCCATTGAATTTTTTTTGCACTTAAGCTTGAACATCCTGTAACCAATTCAGACTGTTTATCAGCATCAAAGTCAGTGATGCAATAACAATGATGCTATTTAGTACTACTGATGATTCAATTTTGGTGACAACAAAGATTATTGAAATGAAAATTATAAGCATAGATAGGGGTGGAGTAAAAGAACCTTGAGCAGAAGTAGATTTGTGTTTATGATTAAAAAAAGCATCTTCCATTGAGATCTTGTTTAATCTGTTAGCAGGGCTAGTTTTAGGGTTCCTGCATAATTATAAGCTCAAATATTCAATTGATTATAAGTAGCAAACATAAGCAATTAAAAAGTGTACTATTGAAAAGAAAAGAATAGAAATAGCGTAAGGAAGAAGTTAAAAGCAAATAGGTTACCATATACAATAATCTTTGTGGTGGTGGTGATCGTGATTGGCCATTAGAAGACGAATGGATATACTCCGTAGAAGGCTAAATGAATATTCTAGTAGCTAAAATTGAGGTGTGACAGAAAATTAATTTCAGAAATTATGGTTCATGTTTCGATTAATGCAGTCTCCCACCCACACCCACACCCACACCCACACTGCTTAGTGCTTAGTATTGAAATTTGAAACTGAAATTTGGTCAATTTACAAGCAAGCTACTTCTTCAGATGTTAATTGATACTGTAGTAGGTATCATGGAGCGGAGCATTTACGAGAGACAAAGGTAGTAGTCCAGAGACAAAAAGCTCACAACTTTGTTTAATAATAATCTTCTTTATAATGTAATTGTGGAAAAATAGAAAAGTAATTAAAACTATTTTTTACAAATTGATTGTTCGGTAAGAAATGATAAATCAATTTATATATGTTAATGTTACAGTTGCGTTTGTTAAAGCTTCCAATTTTTTATTTTTTTTTTTTACTTTTAAAAATGATTTATATAATAATTTGATTAAAAATAATAAAAATTATTTTAAATTTATTTTTTTATAGTGAATTAAAAGAGTGATTTTGATATTCAGTAATTTAAATAATCATATTAAATATTTTAACTTAATAAAAATCACAATTGTTTAAAAAATATATCTCTAAAAAATTATTAAGCTAGAGGATAAATGAGTGTTCAAAAGGTGTCTAGAGTATGGGTGTTGATGGGGAGTAGGGGTGTTGATGGGTACGGTTCAATCCGCAAACCAGCCAACTCAATTAAACCCAACTTATTATTTACCAAAATCTGTTCATCTGTGGGTAGGGTCCGATTCAACCTGTCAAACCCACACGTAATCGGTTTGAGTATTGAATTTGAGTTTTTGAACCCATTTACCTGTGAACTCAACCCGACAATTAATGCATGTTTGAGAGGTGTTGTCTTACAATACTATACACTTTGTTTTTGTTGAATTTATGTAATTTGCTAATATAACTTATTTAATTTATTGCTACCGCCTATCAGAAGTTATGTAATTTGCACATTGCTTTTGTTGCTACATGTCATTTTCAAATTATGGATATGATGAAAATGATATATTTTGTGGGTATTTATTATTCTTATTTAGTTTATTAAGGGTAATGATTATGGATGAATTTTTATTTGAAGTTAAATAAGTGTGTTTTATTCAATTTAAAGGTTAGAAATGTTTCACAATTGTATTATAGATTTTTTAGAAGTTTTTAAAAAATATATTTTTTCTATCAAAAATTTATTTTTAATTTTATGAACAACCCCAAATACAACCCAACCCGTTAATAAACGGGTTGATTCGGTTCAGATTTAATAATGAAAGTGCGAATTCAATGATGAATTCAACCCAATGAATATTGAATCCAACACTCGTAGTCCAGAGGATAAATGAGTGTTCAAAAACAGTTAAAATCTTTTCAATTTATTTATTTTATTTTTGCAATATTAAAAAGTGTTAAAAAAATATAAATAATTAAACTCACTTAATATCACATTATTATATATTTTTTTGACTCAATCAGATTATTATATTTATAAAACTTTAATAATAATAACAAAAATAAAGAAAATGTTACTTAACAAATTAGTAAAAAATAGAGAGAATCATTTAGAAGTTCTAGCTCAACTCGCAAAATATTGCCGAAATTATTAGGCTGGACGCTATGATTGGGGTTCGAACCCCGACTCATTCACTTGTATATGTGAGTTTATAATGGCTTTGCCATTTCGTATATTTACCAAAAAAAAATAAAATAGAGAGGATCTTCCCTTCCGGAGAGATGAAAATTGAACACGAGTAAAGCGTGCAAGCCGTACAGCGACAAGATACTATTACGTCACAGTGCGGAAAAAGCCCCCCGAGATTTGTAGATATCTATCTATCCACGGCCGGTCAGCGCAGCCGCTGAGCTGGACATACAAAATGTCTGTTCAAAGCAACAACAACAACAACAACAATGGGTGCGTTTGTTTTAGATTTAAAAAAATAGATTTTTTCTTTGTATTTTTGAAAATGGATTTTGTAAAACCGTTTTTCAAAATATTATAAGTTTTTTTATATTCATTTTTTCTAAATTGAAACACTAATTTTGACATCATATAACATAAACATACATTATTGAAGAACAAAACATAGTCAAAATCACAATTTTTTGAAAAAGTTGTATTTCAAAAATGATTTTTATGAAAATCTATTTGAAATAGCTTCAAATTAAATGATTTTTTCGAAATTTTGATATCCAAAATTTTTTTCAATAAAATGATGAAATGCCTAAAATCACATTTTAAGAATAACTATTCAAACCAAATTTTCATTTAAAGCTTTTATAAAAAGTTTCTTTGTAAATTTTTTTTATACAAAATTATATAACACTACAAAATCTATTTTCAAAAAAATCCAAAACAAACGCACCCTATATAACACTACAAAATCTATTTTCAAAAAAATCCAAAACAAACGCACCCAATATCCAATTTCCCACTTCCAATTTTGGTCAACAACGCCATTGGTACTATACTATTCATTCATTCTTCCATTTTTCTCATAACTAATCTTTTCAACTCTTTCTCTCTAATCTGAATCTCCTTCATACCATAAATCATGGACAGCAAAACCACCGAATCTTCAACTCCTCTACTATTAAGAAGGAACGTTGAATCACAACGGTATGATTCTGATGATGATGGAGGAGACAAACAGAAGCAGAACACAACTTCTTCTCTACCACCACCTTCTCTCATTCTTAGCACCTTTGTTGCTGTTTTCGGTTCTTACGTTTTTGGCACTGCTGTAAGTTTTTCATCTTTTTCTTATAAAAGTTTATAAAATCTATTAAATTTTCTGAATCACAACTGATTTTGTTTGCAGATCGGGTATTCTTCCCCTACTCAATCTAGAATCATGATTGACCTCAATCTCGGTGTCTCTCAGGTTTCAATGTCAACAATCTAACTAACTTTCGTGTAATACACCATTTATTCATTGTTAATTTCAGCTTATCAATTATGAGGGAAAATTCTTTGTGGTTATGTAGTTTTCAATTTTCGGTTCAATATTGACAATTGGAGCTATGATTGGTGCCATTGTCAGTGGTACAATAGCAGATTATGTTGGTCGTCGTCTTGTAAGTTTTGCTTTTTTTAAACTTATCGATTGTTGTTTGCTGTCTTCGGCCTTAATTAATTTTGGTTATTTTGTGTAATGTTGAGCAGGCCATGGGTTTCTCGCAGCTATTCTGCATTTTGGGATGGCTTGCCATTATGTCCGCAAAGGTTTGCCATTCATTTCTTCCGCTTCATTCACGAATTTTATCGTTTTCTGTTATGACTTAAGTCCATAAAGAGAGTCCAATTTAAATGACCATCGATTAGGTGCCAGAGACTCATAGCTTAAGTATCACATTATACTTTCTTTTGTACTAAATGTGAGATTTATGACATTTTATTTATGTTGATTGTGTACTTATTAATTGAATATGTCTAATGTAACTTATATTAATTCCAAGGAAGGGGGGAAAGGACTTCCATGTAAAGGATTTATTTTAACTATTGAAAATTTGAAGTATAAGCCATTATATTAACTACAAGAAATTGCAATTGTCAAAAAAAAAAAAAACCTACAAGAAATTGCATTTAGCTCCCCTAAGATATGCTATACACACATTTGTTGAAGAAATTGCACTCCCCTCCCTTAAGTATGTTGAAATGACACCCTTCTATTGAGTGTAATTGAGGGGACATCAATGTCTTTTATAAAATAGGAGGAGTATATGTATCATTTAGACATATTCATCCCCCTCAATTAACAACGAAGCTTATTTGGCAGACAACAAAAACTATTTATTCTTATAGCGAGATTTAAAAACAAACAATTTGTTGAGTTGTTTCTCTTAAAATGTTCTGAAACAGCTAGATAAAGTTGGGCTACAGAATCCGACCACTACTTTGTGAAAACATATTTTTGTTTCATTTCCTAGAATATGTTCATTTTAACCTGCTAATATGAAGGTGATATACGTTTGAAGCGACTCATTGTGATGGAGAGAAGATAAAATGCTAGCTAGGAATAATGCATTTCTAGAAATAATGAAAATACGAAATAGTTCTTTTGCCATTTCATTGTTTCCGAAAATGCAAGACAATTGTTCACTTCAAAAGTCAATATTCTTCTTGTTAACAAGTAAGACTAAAACAAATTTTTAGGAATTGAAAATAGAAAATGTTTTCACAAAGTAAATGGGCTCTAAGATTCTATCAGTCAAATGTTCTCATTTCCACGGGGTTTCCCCAAGTTCCGTTGTTGATATCTAAACCTTTGGTGTGCTTGTTTGTTGTTTGAAGGATGCTTTGTGGCTATACATTGGAAGACTATTGGTAGGATGTGGGATTGGCCTGCTATCTTATGTGGTAATTTTTGTGACGCGTTATTTGTTAAAATTGCAATTAAAATGATATTCATTCACCAAAATAATACAAATAAATACTTCCCTTTGCATAATAGGTACCAGTTTATATCGCAGAAATAACACCCAAGAACCTTAGAGGCGGATTCACCGCAGTTCATCAGGTGAAGCAACATTACATTTAATGATATAATATCAATTCACTTTTTCTTTTTCACTTTGTATTTTGCATATGTCATCATATCACGTATCATAGACGCATTTCAAATCTCTATTTGGTATTATTTTGACAGTTAATGATCTGCTGTGGGATGTCATTAACCTATCTTATTGGAGCATTTGTGAATTGGCGGATTTTGGCTGTAATAGGTAACATCCTTTTTTTTGGTATTCTTTTCACAAAACAAAATAAAGTGTTTGATGTTACTCTCAGGATCCTTTTCGTCTTTATCTCAGGAATTGTTCCATGTCTTGTACAGCTTCTGAGTCTTCCCTTTATCCCCGATTCTCCTAGATGGCTGGTGAGTTGTTCATGAGTGAGTTGATTGTTTGGGAGCTGAAGTTTTTTCATCATTTTTTGTGTGTGTTGGAGTCGAGACATGTCATCTAGTGATACTTGCGATCTTTTGCAGGCAAAGGACGGTCGCTTGAAGGAGAGTGATTCTTCTTTACAGCGCCTTAGGGGGAAGAATGCCGACATTTATAAAGAGGCCAATGAAATCAGAGTATGTAATTAATTTTTTTCTTCATTAACATGCTACTCTTGTGTTGCAAAAGGAAGAAACCAAATGTATTAGTATATCTTCTTATGAGTTCTAATTGCATTTGTAGGATTATACAGAAGAACTTCGGCAGCAAACAGAATCTAGCATTATTGGCTTATTTCAATTGCAATATTTGAAGTCACTTACAGTGAGCTTTCTAAATTATTCCTATTCATGCAGCATATCTTCAAATTTTTGAAGACTCGTAACGATATTTAGTTACTTTGTTTAGGTAGGACTCGGATTGATGATACTCCAACAGTTTGGAGGGATAAATGGCATTGTTTTCTACGCAAATTCTATATTTATCTCTGCTGGTATGTGTAGGTTCTTTCTATGCTAATGCTACTTTTACTACTATATGACAAATAAAAGAAGACGAATATGAGAATATTATATTTATGATGATATGTTTGACACAACTGCAAAATTTCTTATCTATGACAGGGTTCTCGGAGAGTATTGGAACTATAGCAATGGTTGCTGTTAAGGTTATTAATTCTCTTCACACAATTTCATAATTTATGTTGGCCTACTTCTGTATAAGATGATGAATGCACTCTTAATTATCTTCACACAATTTCATCATTTGTTTATGTAGATTCCAATGACAACTTTAGGAGTATTTTTGATGGATAGATCTGGAAGACGACCACTTTTACTGGTAATATAAGTTTGAGCTTTTATTCCTTCATACTTTGCGGCATTTTGTAAATTCTGAATCTGAAATTTTGACTCTTAAACAGTTGTCTGCAGTGGGAACTTGCATAGGATGCTTCCTCGCAGCCCTATCATTCTTCTTGCAGGTTCTTTTCATACCAGAATATATGCTCTAATAAATGTTTTTCATGTATGAATTATTACTAAGATCATTTATACTTTTCTTACGCAGGACATACATAAATGGAAGGAAATCAGTCCTATTCTGGCACTTGTTGGTGTACTGGTAATGCTTATGCAATCATCCCCGCATATGTCAAATCTTGGTCTTTTGTGTGAAATCTCATAAATTTAAGCTTAAGCTCTAAATGTTGGAGTAAATTGTTACTCTTTTTTACGAGCCATTGAAAATCTCAAGTCAATTGCATAATTACTACTAGCATTTCTAGTATATCTTAAGTCAATTGCATAATACTCTTTTTAATTTTGTTAATGGCCAGGTCTACGTTGGATCTTACTCACTAGGCATGGGAGCAATTCCATGGGTTATAATGTCTGAGGTAGCTTAATCTTAATGTGTCTGAACTCATGAATATAAAAATCCAAGCATAATAAATCCTCAGAATGATGATGAATGGTTATATTTTATTTTTCAGATATTTCCTATTAACGTGAAGGGTTCTGCTGGAAGCTTAGTAACCTTGGTTAACTGGTTGTGCTCTTGGATTATATCATATGCTTTTAATTTCCTCATGACTTGGAGTTCAACAGGTATGTTTGCTTTTAATCTTCATATTCCTCGGCTCCTGAATGATTTTTTATTTATTATATAGTACATATATAAGAAATAAAATTGATTATTATGTTATGTCCGGCCAGGAACTTTCATTGGATTCGCTGTCACATGTGGCTTCACTGTTCTATTCGTAGCAAAACTAGTTCCTGAGACTAAGGGGCGTACACTAGAAGAAATTCAAGCTTCGTTGAATTCAAATTCAACAAAGAGATGAATTCCATGTACAAAAAACTCAGTAAGAAGTTTTCAAAAATGGCAGATTGATTGTAAATAAAGGTTTCATGAGACATCCTTGCCTATAAAAAGATGGAAAAATTAGGATAATTGCATTTGGGAAGTCTCAGTAATTATTGTATTATAGTCTGTTATTTACACTTTTTTTTTTTGACAGAACTGTGATTTACACATCCTTAGAAATAGGTGTTTATACCAAAACATCTTCAGTTGTTTTTCAGGAATTTTATTTGGGGGATGGGATTGTTAAGACATGTAGATTTGAATCTTTGATATTGTACTCAACTAGTTCTTACCTTGTGTAGCTTATTTTGGATTTTTGTTGTATTATTTTTCATTTGAATAACTTTATTGAACAAGTAAAGGACAAAATAATATCAAGTCCTCTCATCTAATTTCTCCTCCACAAATTTTGATAGCATGTGCAAGATATGGTATATATTATCTGTCATTCTATATCGTATTTCTGATGTTAAACTTCATGAATATAGCTCCAATTTTTTTTCACTGTAGATGAATATGTGATCTGTCTGGATAAAATATTTCATAGATATATAAAAAAAACTTAAAAATGTTTAGGAAAAAGAATTGAGTTTAACTTTCATGCACCGTCTGTGTAAAACGTTTTACAGTGTCAGTATATCACATTCAATCAGGTGTGACTTAAAAGTGGTTATGATAAAAGTCAAACATTTCTAATGATTTGAAGACTACGATTGATTGTGTAATTATTTTGTTTTTTTACATTGTGTGTCTGTATATATAAATTAAATCAAAATGATTTATCACCTAATACAATAACTTAAATAAAATATGTTAAATTGAATATGAAGATATCTTTGATATTGTACTCAATGTTACTGCAATGAGGCACAAATTTGCAAGTATTTTATTTGTGTGTTTGGTCCTACAGCAAAGATTCCATCTATATCCTACCTCATGAAGACATGAAAGAGTGAAGACCCCATACGTGGCAGTGGGACAGGGTTACTGCATCATCATTCCTCACATTTAAGATAATATACAAACATGGAAGAGTTAAGACCCCAGCTTCAGAGTTCTTAACATTTTCTGCAACTAATATTTATGATAACAACAGAACACCTTCACAACAAAACTAGTGCCAATCGTTTCAGATTACAATTTTCATACACATCACACTTTTTTTTGTTTCCTTTTCTTTTACAGAATCCTTTTCATTTAATTCTGTAATAATAAATCTTAAGGCACAACTCCTACACTTTATTACCTTAAAGCTTCTGTGTAGCTTATTTCTTGCTTCTGAGTTCTGAGTGTAGATTGTCATGGACAATAAAAGAAAATTTTCAACTCGTCTACTTTCTTCTATTCGTGAAGAAGCTAGTTCGGCACCAACTAGAGCTCTTATACTTACCACCCTTGTTGCTGTCTCTGGTTCTTATGTTTTTGGCTCTGCTGTAAGTATCCATTTACACCTTTTTCTTTGTTTTGTTTTTGAAATTCATCATATATATATATATCAGAATGACGACTATCACTCTCATCTTACAGGTGGGGTATTCATCCCCTGCTCAATCTGGAATCATGGATGACCTCAATCTTGACGTAGCCGAGGTTTGAACTGAAGTTTTTTTGAATGTTTGTTTTAAAAAAACACTTATTTATCTAATATTGACTTCATTTGTCTCTAAGTCAAACTAGCTGAATTTATGCAGTATTCACTTTTTGGTTCAATACTGACAATTGGAGCAATGGTTGGAGCCATTGTAAGTGGCAGTTTAGCAGATTATGCAGGTCGACGAGCTGTAAGTTTCTTCAATTCTATGTGTATTTCTCAAAATTTGACTACAATTAATATTAATTGAATGCTTTTTGTCTTATATATTGTTCTTTCAATTTTGTGTTATAGGCCATGGGGTTCTCTGAACTTTGCTGCATCTTGGGATGGCTTGCCATAGTTTTCTCAAAGGTTTACTATTTCTTACTTTTCTTTGTCTCCATTCCCAAGTTCTCTTAGTTTCTTGCATTCTGGTCGCATGCATCCTAATACTGCATAACTATATTTCAAGGAAGCGGAAAAAACCTGCATGAAATGAGCTTAATGCATGCGATTTACTTATTAATCTGTGTTGCAAGATTCCAAGACAAATTTCTTTAAAAGCAATAGACTACTCAGATTATCAGTTCAATGACCTTATCCACAAGGTTCAGTAGTTGATATTTGATGATTGGTTTTTCTTGTTTGAAGGTTGCTTGGTGGCTTTATGTTGGAAGACTATTGTTAGGATGTGGAATGGGAATTCTATCTTATGTGGTACTAATTGTTTTGATTCTCAGTTTCTCATAATTACAGTTTAAATGATATTCATGGATAATTCCCTTTCCATTTTAGGTACCAGTTTATATAGCTGAAATAACAACCAAGAATCTTCGAGGGGGATTCACTGCAATTCATCAGGTAAAGCAAGAACACTACTATTATATGTTATGAAGTCTCAATGTTATACAACTTTTTTGTTTTACATATGATACATACAGGCTTATTTTAAATCTTTATTTGTATGATCTTGACAGCTAATGATTTGTTTTGGGGTATCATTAACTTATCTTATTGGAGCATACTTGAATTGGAGGGTCTTGGCTCTAATAGGTAAAGATGCTTTTTTTTTTTGGTTTTCTTTTTACAAAAATAAATATAAAAGTATTTGAATCAACTTAGCTTTTTCTTTATTTATTTCAGGAACTATTCCTTGTCTTGCACAGCTTCTGAGTCTATCCTTTATTCCTGAGTCTCCTAGGTGGCTGGTGAGTTGTTCACAAGCTGCTATAGGTTTATTGCTTGGGCTAGTTGTGTTGGATCCGGTTCAAACAAGCAACTAATTTCTTTTTCATAATTTTTGTCAAATAGTTTGAGTCAAAACTTGTCACTAGGAAAATACCGGACACAACACCAATATTGACAATACATATAGGCACTGTTAATAATTTGAGAAAATAGAAGTGATTGCATATAATCACAAGTGCCAGTGTTGGACACACCTTCAATATAAAGTATCGGTGCTACATTCACAAATAAGTGATAAGTTGCAATATTCTGCAGGCAAAGGTTGGTCGGTGGGAAAGGAGTCAGTCTACTTTACAGCACCTTAGGGGAAAGAATGCCGATGTTTCTGAAGAGGCTGCTGAAATTAGAGTATATAATGAGTGTTTCTTCGTTATAGTGTTGATTCCTCAGTTATAATCTAACTAGAAAGCAATAAAAGAAAAAGGAAGAAACCAAATGTATTAGTATATCATCTTATGAATTGTACTTTTATTTGTAGGATTTTACAGAAGCCTTTCAGCAGCAGACAGAAGACAGTATCATTGGATTATTTCAATTACAGTATTTGAAGTCACTTACAGTCAGATTTCTAGTCTCATTTCATGCATCTTATCTTAAAATTTTGCAGATTCTTATGGTATTTAGTTACATTGTTAGGTGGGAGCTGGCCTGATAATATTACAACAGTTTGGAGGGGTTAATGCCATTGCTTTTTATGCAAGTTCTATATTTGTCTCTGCTGGTACGTGCAGGTTTCATCCATGCTTCTGTCATATGACCAATGTAGCATTGACACCACACCATTCAATTATTATTCTATTTTCTCAAATTATTGCCGGTATTGGTGTGTGTCAGTGCCTCATAGCATATGCCATTTAAAGATTAGTTTATAATATGATTCTCATGAAAAGAAAATTCTTATCCATCACAGGATTTTCCAAAAGTATCGGAACAGTAGCAATGGTTATTGTTCAGGTTCTTAATTCTCCTCATATAATTTATTTGTTGATGTCTCTTAATAATGAGTAAAATGAGATAGACGCCAATTTTGACTAGTCTTTGTTCCCGAGTCTCTTCACACTGTTCACTCATTTCTGTTTTCATAGATACCAATGACAGCTTTGGGAGTAATTTTGATGGATAAATCTGGAAGACGACCACTTTTACTGGTAAAAAAGGGTCGAGCTTTTGTGTGTTTCCTATTCATTCTATTCTGTAAATTCTGAATCCAAAATGTTTTCATTTATACAGATCTCTGCATCAGGAACATGCTTAGGATGCGTCCTTGCATCCCTCTCATTCTTTTTGCAGGTTTTCTGAACCACAAAATCTGTTCTGTTAGGTTGTTTTTCACACTAGTCATTTCTAAATCATTAGATTGTTTCACTTGCAATATACAGGACTCGGACAAATGGACGGAATTCAGTCCCATTCTGGCACTCGTCGGTGTACTAGTAATGATCTGTCTGATCCTTTCTGTTAGATTTTTATATTAAGCCTAACTCGTACTCGTCAATAAATTCATTTTCACCATTTAGTTATGATAATAATCAGGTATATACAGGATCTTTCTCACTCGGCATGGGAGGAATACCCTGGGTTATAATGTCTGAGGTACTATGCTCCTTCCACGCCTATGCAAATTTTGATCATTTTAAGTAGTGCTTATCTTGACTAGATAATCATTTTTTTTACCAGATATTTCCTATAAATGTAAAGGGTTCTGCTGGAAGCTTTGTAACATTTGTTCACTGGTTGTGTTCTTGGATTGTATCATATTCTTTTAACTTCCTCATGACTTGGAATTCATCAGGTAGGTTCATATTTACTCTTGAATAAGTGGTGAATGCATGGTTTAAGTGTAGAATAAGTTCCTTATTAATGTATTATTTTTTGGCAGGAACTTTCTTGATATTCTCTAGCATATGTGGCCTTACCATTCTGTTTGTAGCAAAACTAGTACCAGAGACCAAGGGGCGTACGCTAGAAGAAGTTCAAGCGTCTCTGAATCCATATCCAACAAGGATATGAATTTGGCATGACATGTTAACAGAATTGCATGCATAATAAATCCAAGATCGTGCATAAAGGTTCTGGAAACAAGCTTCACTATTCTATCTGAGACTAAGGGACATACACTAGAAGAAATTCTAGCTTCTTTAAATTCCAATTCATCAAAGAGATGAATTCCATGTACAAAAAAACCCAGTAAGAAGTTTTCAAAAATGGCAGATTGATTGTAAATAAAGGTTTCAGGAAACATTCTTCCTCAAAAAAAGACGGGAAAGCAGGAAAATTGGATATGGCAAGTCTCACAGTAATTATTGTATTGTAACAGTCCGTTATTTACACTTTGTGTTTTGACAGAACGCGATTTACAAATACTTAGAAGTTAGAAATAGGTGTTTTTACCAAAACATCTTCAGTTGTTAAGACATTTTCTATTATTACTTGTAGATCTGAATCTTTGATATTGTACTCAACTAGTTCATACCTTGTAGCTTATTTTGGATTTTTGTTGTATTATTTTTCATTTCAAGTCACCGACATAATAATATCAACTGTCCTCTCATATAATATCTCCTCCACAATTTTTGATAGCATGTGCTAAATATGGTATATATTATCTGTCATTCTTTGTTATATTTGTCATGTGAACGTCATGAATTAGTTCCAAAACATTTCACAGTCGATGAACATGTGATCTGTCTGGATGAAAATTTTCATAGATATTAAAAAAACACTAAAAAATTTAATTTTCATTGAGTTTAATTTTCATGTACTGTCTTTGTAAAAAATTTACACTGTTAGCACATCACATTCAATCATGTGTATGACTTAGAAGTGGTTAAGATAAAAGTCAAATATTTCTAATGATCTAAATGATCGATAGTGTAAAAATTCTTTACACCGTCTATCACTGTATGTGTGTTTGGGTGAATCTTTGAAAAATATAATTTTGAATTCGCAATTATGATATTACGATGTTGATTTAATCCTACTGCAAAGATTCCATCTATATCCTACCTCATGAACTAACACATTGTTGTATAGGGTGGCAGTGGGACAGAGTTACTGCATTATCATTCCTTATACTTAAGATAATATATACAAACATGGAAGACTGAAGGACCCATCTTCGGAGTTCTTAACGTTTTCTTCAACTAGTATTATTTATGATAACAACCGAACAGCTTCACTTTTACAGAATCATTTTGATTTAATTCTGTAATAATAAAACTTAAGCCACAACTCCTACACTTGCGTAATTCTTGCTTCTGAGTTCTGATATTGTCGTCATGGACACTGAAAGAAAATTTTCAACTCCTCTACTTTCTTCTGTTGGCGAAGAAGCTAGTTCGGTACCAACTAGAATTCTTATGCTTACTACCCTTGTTGCTGTTTCTGGTTCTTATGTTTTTGGATCTGCTGTAAGTTCCCATTTACGTGTTTTTTTTTTTGGCGAATTTAATTAACAAGTATATGATATGTATCTGAATTCAATTTAGAATGAACACTCTCATTCTCATCTTGCAGGTGGGGTATTCATCCCCTGCTCAATCTGGAATCATGGATGACCTCAATCTTGATGTAGCTGAGGTTTGAAATTTCTTTGAAAACAACTTAACTAATTGCTGATAGCATAAACTCTTTTCATAGAAGTGCTTATGTATAAGCTATTTATATAACAAAAGAATAAAACAAAGTAAAAATTGTTTTCAAACAAACTTTTTGGTAAGCTGTTTTCATAAGCTTCAATTGACTTTGAGTGAGTCTAAGTCAAACTAGTTGAGTTTATGCAGTATTCACTTTTTGGTTCAATACTGACAATTGGAGCAATGATTGGAGCCATTATAAGTGGCAGTTTAGCAGATTATGCAGGTCGACGAGCTGTAAGTTTCTCTAATTCAGTGTATATTTTCTCAAAACGTGACTACAATTCATATTAATCGGATACTTCTTGTCTTATTTATTGTTCTTTCAATTTGGTGTTATAGGCTATGGGGTTCTCTGAGTTATGCTGCATCTTGGGATGGCTTGCCATAACATTCTCAAAGGTTTACTGTCTCTCTATCTCCATTCCCATATTCTCTTAAAACTTAACTACATTTGAAGGAACGGAGAAAAACCCGCATGAAATGTGTTTAATGTAGGGATCAAATCAAACCATATATCTCTTTCATAATACTTCTTCAGTGTCTCAAATCATACTACTGGGCTATACCTTCGGAGATTTAGTTTACATATTAATCTTTTTTGCAAGATTCCAAGCAAAATTTCTTTAAAATCAATAGACTACTCAGATTTATTAATTCAATGACTTTATCCACAAGTTCCGTAGTTGATATTTGATGATTGGTTTTTGTTTGAAGGTTGCTTGGTGGCTTTATGTTGGAAGACTACTGTTAGGGTGTGGAATGGGAATTCTATCTTATGTGGTACTAAATGTTTTGATTCTTATTTTCTCATAATTAAAGTTCAAATGATATTCATTCACTCCAAAGAAATACAAATGGATATTTTACCTTTCCATTTTAGGTACCAGTTTATATAGCTGAAATAACAACCAAGGATCTTCGAGGGGGATTCACTGCAATTCATCAGGTAAAACAATACTATTATCTATACCTGTATTTATATAGGAATACCAAGTTTTGTGTGTGAATTATGATCCTTATTTGGTATGAATTATGATTTTGACAGTTAATGATTTGTTTTGGGATATCATTAACTTATCTTATTGGAGCATACTTGAATTGGAGGGTTTTGGCTGTAATAGGTAAAAATGTTCTTCATGGCTTACTTTTTACAAAAAGAAATTTAAAAATATTTGCATCAACTTACCTTTTTCTTTATTTCAGGAACTATTCCTTGTCTTGCACAGCTTCTGAGTCTATACTTTATTCCTGAGTCTCCTAGGTGGCTGGTGAGTTTTTCACAAGCTGCTATAGGTTTATTGCTTGGGCTAGTTGTTTTGGACAACAAAACAACTATCATAATTTTTGTCAAATAGTTGTAGTCAAAACTTGTCATTAGAAAAATACAGACACCAGACACAACACCAAATATTGACATGCAGACACTGTTAATAATTTGAGAAAATAGAAGTGATTGCAAGTAATCACAAGTGTCAGTGTCATGTTGGTGTCGGACACGCCTTCAATATAAAGTTTCGGTGATACATTCACAAATAAGTGATAAGTTGCAATGTTCTGCAGGCAAAGGTTGGTCGCTGGGAAAAGAGTCAATCTACTTTACAGCGCCTTAGGGGAAAGAATGCTGATGTTTCTCAAGAGGCCACTGATATTAGAGTATAATAAGCGTTTGTTCGTTACAGTGTTGATTTTTCGGTTATATTCTAACTAAGAAGCAAGAAAAGCAAAAGGATGAAACCATGAGGTCTTAACATATTTTATACACCACTCGTGTACTCTTTGTAGGATTTTACAGAAACTTTTCAACAGCAAACAGAAGACAGCATCATCGGATTATTTCAATTGCAGTATTTGAAGTCACTTACAGTCAGATTTCTAATCTCATTTCATGCATCTTATCTTAAAAATTTGCAGATTCTTACGGTATTTAGTTACATTGTCAGGTGGGAGCTGGCCTGATAATATTACAACAGTTTGGAGGAGTTAATGGCATTTATTTTTATGCAAGTTCTATATTTGTCTCTGCTGGTACGTGCACGTTTCTTTCATGCTTATATCGTATGACCTATGTAGCATTGACACTTTATGTTGAAGGAATGTCAGATGTCCGACATTGACACGATTCAATTGTTCTATTTTCTCAAATTATTGTCTGTTTCGGTGTGTCGGTGGTTCATAGCATATGCCATTTAAAGAAGGAGAGTATAATTTACAATAACATTAGATTTATAATATGATTCTCATGAAAGTGAAAATTCTTATCAATCACAGGTTTTTCCAAAAGTATTGGAACAGTAGCAATGGTTATTGTTCAGGTTCTTACTTCTGCTCATATAATTTATTTGTTGATGTCTTCTTAATAATGAATAAGATGAGATAGCGCCAATCTTGACGAGTCTTCATTCCCGAGTCTCTTCACACTATTCACTCATTTATGTTTTCATAGATACCAATGACAGCTTTAGGAGTAATTTTGATGGATAAATCTGGAAGACGACCACTTTTACTGGTAAAAAACGGTTGAGCTTTTCTGCTTTTGTGCGTTTCATATTCATGCTCTTCTATAAATTCTGAATCCAAAATGTTTTCATATATACAGATCTCTGCATCAGGAACATGCTTAGGATGCGTCCTCGCATCCCTCTCATTCTTTTTGCAGGTTCTCTAAACAACAAAATCTATTGTTAGATTGTTTTTCACATTAGTCATCTCTAAACAATAGATCGTTTCACTTGCAATATACAGGACTCGCATAAATGGACGGAATTCAGTCCCATTCTGGCACTCGTCGGTGTACTAGTAATAATCTGTCTGATCCTTTCTGTTAGATTTATATATTAAGCCTAACTCGTACGCGTCAATAAATTCATTTTCACCATTTAGTTATGAACTTATGGTAATAATCAGGTATATACAGGATCTTTCTCACTAGGCATGGGAGGAATACCCTGGGTTATAATGTCGGAGGTACTATGCTCCTTCCACGCCTATGAAATTTTTGATCATTATAAGTAGTACTCATCTTGACTAGATAATCATTTTTTTTTTTACCAGATATTTCCCATAAATGTAAAGGGTTCTGCTGGAAGCTTTGTAACATTTGTTCACTGGTTGTGTTCTTGGATTGTATCATATGCTTTTAACTTCCTCATGACTTGGAGTTCAACAGGTAGGTTCCCATTTTTCTCTTGAATAAGTAGAGAATGCATGGTTATTAAGTGTTGAATAAGTTCATTATTAATTAATGTGTTATTTTTTGGCAGGAACTTTCTTGATATTCTCTAGCATATGTGGCTTCACCATTCTATTTGTAGCAAAACTAGTCCCGGAGACCAAAGGGCGTACGCTCGAAGAAGTTCAAGCGTCTCTTAACAGAATATCGAACAAAGATTTGAATTTGGAATGACCATGTTAACAGAATAGCATGCATAATAAATCCAAGATGTTCATAAAAGTTCTGTAAACAAGTTCTGAATGAAGGAAATAACAATCAACAAGTCTCTTTGTTGATGACTTGTGGCTGATTATTTTATCATTGCATTGTATTCTATTCTATTCAATGTTGGTATTTATTCATGGGTCATGCTAACCGGTGCCCTCGAGGCACTAGTTAAGGAACTAAAAGAGGAAATTTTGTATTGAAAAGAGCGCTTTATTCACTTTTAAGAAGTTGACTGCACAAGTTTCAATAAATTTTTACTTTATTTGGAATCCTTAACTAGTGCCCCAATGACACTATTTAACATTTTCCTTTATTTTTATTATCAATCTTATTCTATGAGAAATAGAGCTGCAAACTGGCCTGCGCTTTTTAACCTACTCTCACGTTAAATAGATCACAGACCCGTTCATAAATAATAACAAGTTGTAATACGTTGGTTCGAATTTACTTGGATTGATCTACAAGTTAAACAAACCAATCGACCAATAATAACAAATAAATTACTCTATTGTAAAAAGAAACAAAAAAATAGAATTATATATAAAAATTATAAAAATCCGTATTTTAAAAAGCTATAAAAATTTACTATAGTTGATAATTTTATGTTGCAAATTATAACTACAAATGAGTTGTAAAGTTGTATGTATGTAACTAGTAAAAAAACACCTTATTAGTTATGAACTCCACTTTTTAGATCTTGTAACAATAGCAATAAAGTACAAATGCCGGTGTATTTAATATTTAGCCCTCAAGAGAGAAGGTATTAACTCGTAGATAGAAATTTTATGGTTTAAGTGGTGCTCAGCTCACAACCACAAATAATTTTCTAAAATGCCCGTGAACCTACCTAGAAATTCCAATTATTTTTCATTTAATGTTGTCATGGAAAAAATATTAGCAGGAGAATTAATATCCAAAATTCCATTTCTTTCTCTCATTTGATTTCGCATACAGCTAGATTATATCTTCCCTCCCTAAACAAACGTGTTGAAAATTAATTCAAAAGAATCAAAACAATTATTATTTTTTCTTTTCTAAATAGTGTAGTGGCTAGTATTTCATTTTTAAAGAAAAAATAAATGGGTATATTGGTTTCGAACACTGATTTTTATATGTTACATGAAATTTTATTACCAACCGAGGTATGTTCACGATAAACTCTATTTGAACTAGTATTTATCATTAGAAAAATTCTAATATAACAATATACATTATTGATGAAAAGTATCACTCACTATTTTGTGGATTACCTTACCTTTATTATTATTATCCATATCCAAATGCGAGCACTAGGAAAGCGGATTTGGGAAATCACCATTGTTCCAAACCACAAGCAATGAATGAGGCAATAAAGAATGGTCTCATCTTTAATCTGATGGAAGGGACAAGTAAGATTGATGTTGACACATCTATGTGCTAAGCCTTCTTTGACTGGAATAGAACGATGGCAAAGATTGCCAAATAAAGAATTGAACACTGGCTGCCACATGTAATTTTCATATCCAATTTCAAGTTTCTTGAGAGGTTTCTACTCTTTAGCGAGAGAGTAGCCAATAGTAATCACTATGCGTTGAATATTCATCGGTCAAATTATAATTCCATATCCAAGTGTTCTCCATTGACGGTATGAGACAAAGATTCAAATTTTGGATGGCTTGAGTAATTGTTAAGGAAAAAGTAGTATGCAAGTTAGCTAGAATACATTAGTCATTATTTCACAAATCGTTAATTTTTAGACAAATATTTAGTTGAGATATATCTTGAATCAAATCGCAAAGTGGTTGCTTAAGAATTCAACCTTGGAACCAAATGTTGGTCTTCCCATCACTAATCTTGAACGAAAAATCATCCTCAAGGATACTCAACGTCTTGATAATAGCTTTCCAAGTTGAGGAGCTAACAAACTACAATACTTGTCAAAAGATATAATTCGTATTGAACGATCATATATATATATATATATATATATATGAAAAGAGTTGTAATTTTTTATTTTTAAAAAATATTTCCGATAATTATTAAAAAAATTAAAAGTTCTAAGCACAAGCACCGATCCATATCTATGACTATGAGTAAACACGGGATTGGTTATTGTCCATAAGGGGTCCTTATGGACCGTCCATAAGCTTCAGCTGATTGCTATTCACACCATACTTTTTCTTCATATACTCCCCATAAGTGAGGAAAATTTCTCACGCATCCCCCAAATTTCTCGCGCACCCCCCCAAATTTCTAATGCACCCCCCTAATTTTTACATGCACCCCATAAATTTCTTGTGTACCCTCCAAATTTCTCACACACCCCCCCAATTTCTAATGCACCCCCCAAATTTTTCATGCACCCCCCAAATTTCTCGTGCACCCCCCAAATTTCTCACGCACTCCCCGGATGACTTGTGCCCCGAATTTTTTTTCTTGTCCCCACACATTTCTAGCGTAAACCATTTTGTTGTGGGAATAGTTTCACATATATACACTCCAAAATCATTAAGTGCATAAGATGGTTTTGAAGTACAACATATAATTAGAATCATTATTTTTTATTTTTTTTTGATACAATTATAATCATTATTTAAAATCATTTAACAATAATTTTGGTTTCTTATATAAGACAATCTAAACCATTTAATCACAATTATTGTTTTTATTCTAATTATAGGGTTGTACTCCAAAACCATTTTATGCACCTAATGGTTTTTTA
The DNA here is from genome assembly GCA_030408175.1 of Trifolium repens. Taxonomy (NCBI): domain Eukaryota; kingdom Viridiplantae; phylum Streptophyta; class Magnoliopsida; order Fabales; family Fabaceae; genus Trifolium; species Trifolium repens. Next base: position 56,398,707 of record CP125849.1, on the reverse strand, counting down.
TTACAACCATCTGAAACTATTCCCACAGCAAAATGGTTTAATGGTTTTTTATTATAATCATTATTTTTTAGTTTTTTGGGTACAATTATAATCATTACAGTATTTAAAACCATTTAACAGTAATTTTGGTTTCTCATATAAGACAATCGAAACCATTAAATCACAATTATTGTTTCTATTTTAATTATAGGGTTGTAATCTAAAACAGTCTTATGCACTTAATGGTTTTTGAGTGCATATATTTGAAACCATTCCCACAGCAAAATGGTTTAAGATAGAAATGTGGAGGGGACAAAAAAAAAAATTGGGGGGCAAAAGTCATATGGGGGTGTGCGAGAAATTTGGGGGGTGTATGAGAAATTTGGGGGGTGCATGAGAAATTTTTCGGGTGTGTGAGAAATTTGGGGGGTGCATAAGTAATTTGGGGGGTGCACGAGTAATTTAGAGGGTGTACAAGTAATTTGGGAGGTGCACGAGTAATTTTGATTGGCTTATGGACGGTCCATAAGAATTGTCCTTATGGACAATAACTTTGCCCAGTAAACACTTGCATTTATTACTATCTCCTAATAATAATATTATTCTTTTGATAAAATCTCCTAACAACAATATACCCCTGAAATAATTGTTCACAAAAAAAAAAAAAACATTGTTTTTTGCGTCAAAAAAACAAACAAACATTGTTTTACGCACGATAAGTATATGCTGAAAATAGTAGATATTATCAAAATGACGCATATGAGAATGAGATAGAGACAAAAAAACTGTCAAAAAAAAAAAGAAAAAGAGATAGAGATAAAAGTGATTACTAGTACTAATTAGAGGTTAATGTTATTGTTAAATTTAACCCATAGAAGTAAAACCGATTAGCAACAAAAAATGCTAATTAAAGGAAAAAGTCATAGTCATTAGTCATATTAATCCAACGTGGGACCCTCCACCGTTTACTCATTCATTCATCCAGCTCATGTTTATTTGCCACCCCATCATCATCAATGAACCCTCTCTCTCTAACTATATAACACCATTCATCTCTTCTTTTCTATTTTCCATTTCAAACACAAAAACACTCACAAAAATTAAAAATAAAAATATAAAAAATATCTATGTTCTTCGATTCTAATTCTAACAATGACAGATACAACTACTCTGTTTTTGTATTACCCTATTTCTATTCTTCTTTCTTTTTCTCTTTCTTTCGTTTTTCCTTCTCTTATTAACTTGTTCAAGAAAAATATTCACTCTCTTCTCAATTTCACTACTAATCAATTTCAATCTCACTCTGTTTCTGTTTCTGGTTCTGGTTTGGCTCTCGTAACCGCCGCCGCCACCGCCGATAACAAAATTAATCCGGTTCCGAATATTCTTCAATCAGCGATGTCGAATTCGACGACGAATATTACCGAAATTACTGTTTCGCCGCGGATCGGATATGTCTCCGGCGATGTTGATGGATTGATGTCATGTACTGAAAGTCTTGGATTAGAGAGTTCTAATGATGATGGAATGGATGTGAATTGTGATGATGAGAATGAGAATGATGAGATTTGGAGGAGGAAGATGATGATGATGAAGAAAGCCGAAAGTAGAGGAAATTCGATGAGATCGTTTCCTCCGCCGTTAACGTCGTTGAATCGGAACGGTAAACCTAGTTTTTATCTTCGTCCGGTGAGAAAAGACGGAAGGTTGGAATTAACTGAAGTTAGAATTCATCGACCGGATATTCTTCATGCTTCACGTCATGATGGACGGTTGACATTGCATCTTATACCAGATCCAGATCAAGAAGAAGATGATGACGACGAAGAAGAAGAGGAACTCGTGGAAGAAGAAGAACAAGAGGAACAAGAAGAAGAAGTTGTGGATGGAGAAGAAAATAGAGGAATTCCAATGGTAGTTGGAAACAGTAATGAAGGATTAAAGAGGTGTCATGAAATGGTGAATCGTGTTCATGGAAATCACCTTCAAATGTGTGGAATCAGCATTGTGTGAGAATTTATGAAGGACACGTGGCGTTCATGTTTCCAATTTTCTATTTCTTCTTCATTTTCATTCATTCATTCACAATCACAAGCTTTAAAATGAAAGTGACATGGTAGGAACAAGTGAATAAATTATACTCCATCTTTATCTTAAATATAAAAATAAAGTTACGTCGATAAAAATTGATGTATCTGATTTAATTTAGATTATATATATCAATAAATCAGATGAATCAATATTTATTGACTTAACTTAGTCTTTATGTTTAAGATCGGAGCGAGTATTATTGAGCTGCTAGCTAACACATTGGAGGAGGAGATGATAAAAGTTCTATGCTAGCTGTAAGTGTTTGTGGTGTGTTGTGTTTGTGCATGACCAACCACAAAACAAATAAAAGATCGGTGTTGTTTGCTTGTTGGAAAAGGACAGGAACAGAAAGTGGAGCCAAAAAGGAAATGCAACAAAAGGAGAGAGGGACAAAGATAGTAGAGGTGGTGAGGTTATATGAACAAGAGTTTTCTACTCTGTTTATTCATTACCAAATTTTGATCAAGTATTGTTATATTAGAGAGAAAACAAAATTAATTGAACATATTAGGCTATGTTTTCTTTTGTTAATTTACTTTAGCATCTAAAATGCTTAACCTACCGATTGTTAGTTCGTTTAGTGATGATGAATGCTGAATTTAGTAAGGAGGATTACAATTCATTTTCAGCAACTACAATTGGGAGGGGTTAGAATCACTTGATGCTAGAACTAACCTCGAACCAGATTAAACTGATGATGAAAGCCAAAAAATAAAAACAAAATGGTGAACCTATTTTAAGTTGCTTAAGTGGTTTTTACCATGACATCTCATTTCTTAACAATTCATTATTTTTTAACTCTTAAAAACTTAAGGGTAAAATGTGTTTTTAGTCCCTGTAAAATTCTCCAATTTGGATTTTGGTCCCTGTAAAAAAAAATCCACCCAATTTGCCCCTGTAAAATTTAAACCCATAGGTTTTAGTCCCTCATTTGATCTGTCAGCAAAAAAAACCATTACGTGACATGGGTTCAGTGACATGGCAGATGCCATGTTGGATTTAGGTGACACGTCAGCAATTTTTTTTTTGTGTAAAGACAAAAATGTCCAGGGACCAAAATCAAATTTCTGTAATTTTACGGGGACCAAAATTAAAAATGCAATTTTTTTTCCTTTTCTTCTTCCATCGCACACAAACAGAAAAGTTACATTCTTCCGCCATTTTTTCCACCGTTTTTTATCCATGTGTTTCTTGTATCAATTGATAATCATAATTACATAAATACCAAAATGAGTGAATGAACACAATTTTAGTGCATAAAATTCCAAAATAAGCATATTACGTGTATAAGTACCCTGTTAAGCACAATTTTAGTGCATAAAATTCCAAAATAAGCATGTTACGTGCATAAGTACCAAATTACAAACATTTTCTAATAAGCACAATTTTAGTGCATACAATTCCAAAATGCGCACATTATGTGCATAAGTACCAAATTAAAACATATCCTAGTAGGCACAATTTAAGTTCATCAAATACCAAAATGAGCACATTATGTGTTCCATCATCAGTTACAATTAAGCACATGAAGTTCATCTATTAATAGGTATAAACCAAGTTTTACTATTAATAAGTGCTCTTAGACATGAGCCAAGTTTTGGATCATTGTTCTCCTGTGTGAGTTCTCCATTTCCATCACCATCTATTTGATCACCATCATTTGGCACGTCATCAGCTTCATCATCAGCATCAGCATCAGCATCATCATCAATCACAAGAGGAACATTTGATGAGCTATCGGGACCTTTGAGATTTTTAACTTGGCAATTCCTTAGTGTACCACTGGTTCTTCGTTGAATTCCCAAATGTTTGAGCACTTGTTTTTTTTCCTTCTTTGGAATAACAAGACCTGCAGGACGTACATTGACCTTCTTTGCTGCACCTACAGTAGCAATACCTGCAGCAGCAGTGACAAAACCTTTTCCTAACCCAGATGCCGCAGCAAGACTTGCAGTAACATCAACATAAGCTTTTCCTGACCCACATGCAGCAACATTAACAAGACTTGGAGTAGAAGTAACATAAGATTTTCCCGACTCAGATGCAGTAGCAGTTAACTTTTTCTTCTTGGGTTGAGGAATTGTTGCAGCAACATTTGAAGGTGGAAGCATTGCATTCGTTCCAGCATTTTTTGATGGTTTCCTCTGTAAAATTAAAAGATTCAGACAAGTTCCAACATGATTGTATGTTAAATACAACTAATATAATTTGAAGTAAACTAATAAAATGTTAGTCTAAGCCATTTACCTTTCTCTTTGTAGCAGTTGGGTCAGTTGCATTCAAAGTTTCATTTGTGGAATGAGGTGCAGGATTACTTACATTGCCCCCATTTAAAGGAGGAGGTGAAGGATTAGTTCCAGCATCAGCTACATTGCCACCATGTGAATGAGGAGGTGGAGGATTAGGACCAACATCAGTTGCTTGAGGAACACTACCATTACCACCCTTCTTAGGTGGTTTCCTCTGTAAAATTAAAAGAGACTTAATTTAAATACAATTAAAATCAGCATGAGTAAAATACAATAAATTTCAATTAAGTCATTTTACCTTTCTTTTTGCAGCCTCCGGGTCTTGGGTTGTACTTTTGCAAGTTCCAGCATTATGCCCAAGCTTGTTACATTTAGTGCATCTATAGCCAACACCTGGCCTTCTAAACCTTCCTCCATTTACTTCACCACACTCTCTTATTCTAAGCTTTTTAGGCCTTCCAGGACCCCTCTTATATTCAGGTGGCAACATCTCTTCAATCTCAACATCTGGGGCTGGCCACATATCTTGTCCGTTAATTGGACTGACACCGTGGTTGTAACACTTCTCATATGTGGCTCTTAAATAACAAGCATGAACGTAATCCTCCGGATTTCTAGATTCAAAGCTCATTGCAGCTATTGCATGTCTACAAGGGATACCAACCAATTGCCAGAAATTACAAGTACATGTCCACTTCTCTAAATCAACAATGAATGCCTTAGACATGAAATTTTCAACCTACCATTGTTGGTCTTTAGACCAATGTGCCGCCCATTGACCACTGAGGACAATTTCTTTGTCAATTCTTTTCCTAGGATTAGGCATCACATTATATTGCCACCTAGTCAACTTTAATCTATTTTTAGCCATCCTATTCATAAGGTAACTCCTAATCCACTCACACATTGTCAAAATAGGTCTATCCCTAGCAACTAAAATAGTGCTATTGAAAGATTCAGACAAGTTATTCATCAACACATCACACTTGGAGTAAAAAGAAAAAGCATGCTTACACCAAGCTGTTGTTGGTACTCCCATTAACCATTCCCAAGCTTTTTGATCAATTTTCTTAAGCTCCTGCATCTTCTCTTCCCAAGCTTGATAGTATGTGGCCTTGGCAGCTCCCATCATCAAATCTCTGATCTTGACACCTCCACCAAACCTCTTTTTGAAATTCGCATACAAATGCCTAAGACATAAACGATGCTCCACTCTTTCAAACATTTCAGCAAACACTTGCATAAGTCCCTACATAGCAACAAAAAACAAGTAGTATACACTTGCATAAATCTAATGGTAGTATTAAACAATACATACAGGAAGAAAGAAAAGGCAATTCAAAACTGAGAAAGCAGAAACAATAACTAATACCATGAGCAAATAACTAATAGCATAAACAAATACCTTTTGTTGATCAGATATGAAGACCCATCTATTATCTTGTCCAATGTCCTCAAGTAACAACTGTATGAACCATTTCCAAGACTCTTTTGTCTCTGTTTCCACTAGACCAAAAGCTAATGGAAAATACTCATCATTTGCATCTCTGCCAACTGCTATGAGCAACTGACCACCATACTTAGTTTTGAGGAAGCAACCATCAACACCAATAAAGGGTCTGCATCCCTCAATAAAACCCTTCTTACATCCATCAAAAGCGAAGTAAAAAGATCCAAACCTAGGTACAAGTGTAGCAGCTGGCCTCTCAACATTAATCTTACATGTATTACCTTCACAAGCTTTCTTTAGCTCTGCTGCGTACCTCCACAGAAGTGAGTATTGTTTTGCTGCATCTCCTTCAACTACCTCCTTTGCAATCTCTCTAGCCTTCCAAGCACGACCAAAAGATACGCCAAGAGAATGAGTCCTTCTCATATCATGTATAATCTCAGTCACCTTTACATCCTTGCTTGATTGTAATTTATTAGCCACAGATTTTGAAATCCACTTAGATGTTGCTGACTTATTGTTTATTACATTAGGACATGTGTGGGTCCCCTCGAAACTCTTTATTTGGTAGGTGTGTTGGCCACCAACTTTACTACACAATACTAAATAGTCACACTTTTTATTTCTACACACCACTCTTACCCTTATTGAATCATTTTTAACCAACTTTATCTCTTTATTATTCTTCACATTCCAATCTCTGATAGCTTCTTTAAACTCTTCAAGTGAGGTAAACTCCATCATTAACTTAAATTCATAGTTTTTGCCCATCTGCTCTTTTCTAAATTTTGGGTATCTTATACCACCCTCAGCCTCAGAATTTTCCGGGTCAGTGCTATCCAAATCCTCACTTTGGTAATCAGCAGCAAATCCTTCTCCAACAGCACTTGACTCACCCATGTCACCTTTCCTTTTCACTGGTAATTTTTTCTTACTTTCAGTTGTATTAGGCACAGTTAAAGGTAATTCAGTTATGCCAAAACCATCATCTACACAGTCAGCCCTTTCTTCTTCGCTATCCTCAAAACGAACAACATTGACAGATTGTTGACTACCATCAGAATCTTCATCACTCGAGGGACCTAACTCCATATATGCAGGGCAAGCAACATTCTCCAATATGTCCTTAACATTGTGCTCCACCCATATGTGAGCTGCTTCCATCTTATTCATAGCATATAAACCCAAATCAACAACATGTTGATCCAACACCATTGCCTTATACCCGGAATCTACATCATCCATCTTTCTCCACATACGATAAGTATTTTCATTATATTCCATTTTTAATAGGTATCCATTTGCTTTAACGAAACTCCAGTCATCAAAGTCTTGTTTTTGTATAATGGTTTCAGAACCCCCTCTATAAAAGAGAACCCAATCTTTCACAAACTCACCGCCATGGTGAAACACCACATCAAATTTCATCTGTGTAAAAATTGTTTAAATTTAGTTAGATTTAAATCCACATAAATCAAACCCTAACCCTTACAGTGGGCTCCACAGAATAAACACAACAACAAAATTCACTTAAAAATTAGGGCAAAAGATAGATTTTTTAGAACATGCATCAATAGTGGTCCCCACAGACAACAACAACTATAAAATATGTAGCTTAAAATATGTTAGATTGAATACACACATTATAAACCAAGCACACTTGATTATTTCCCATTTGTTTTCTTCTCAAATAGTTTCATCAGTAACAGACATGCACATCCTCTCCTTGTTCCAGTTTCACTTTCATTCTTTGCTACTTTTTAATAATATCGTCACTATTTGATGCAAATCACTTGCCATGTAAATATCAATTTTAATTTTTTGCTTCATGGACTTCAAATGATAGTAGTAAAAATGCTAGTAGTAAAACTTTTATATCTACAATGAAAAAATGCTTCAGACAAAAACAATAAAACAAAAATTCAAACTTTCAACATAAATGCTCAAACTTTGATATATCCATAAAAGAGAGAGCAATTCATCTACAACCAAGACAATTCATCTGCAACCTTGATAACGAAAATAAGGGGCAAAAACAAAGGAACAAGATGATACGACATACCTCAGGAGTATTCATCGCAAAACCCACGAGAATGATAGGGTTTACGATGATGATGATGTAAATCGCTAGAAGAAAACAATCCTAGTATTTTGAAGATGATGATGCAGGTTTACAATGATGATGAAGAAAACAATCCTATTTTGAAGAAGATGATGATCGTTAGAAGAAAACCCACGATGATGATAGGGTTATGATGAGAATCCTAATTTGTAAATCGATGAGAATCCTATTCACGATTGATGATGTAAATCGCGGGTTTCTATTTTCTGATGAATATGATCACAGGTTTACTCTGTTTCAATTTTTTTTTTGTCAAAAAAAAAAGATTTGTTTTTTATTTATTTAATTTTTATTGAATCACTTATTAGTTGTTTTATGAATGAATGCCATGTCACCGAACCCATGCCACGTAATGGTTTTTTTTTGCTGACAGATCAAATGAGGGACTAAAATCTATGGGTTTAAATTTTACAGAGGTAAATTGAGTGGATTTTATTTGACAGGGACCAAAACCCAAATTGGAGAATTTTACAGGGACCAAAAGCACCATTTACCCAAAACTTAAAAAGGGAATCACAATTTATCTCACATTTATAGTGTTTTATTCCACCCGTCCAAATTTTTCTCTTGATTCCAACTTTTCTATTCATAAGGTCAATTGTTAATGTCAATATCGTTAGGCTTATTGTTAGGTTGCACATTTTCAACATGTTCGAATTTAATTCATGATAAAAAGAAAGAATTTTAAAATTCTATTAATGTTAAAAAGTGAATTCTTTTTAACCCTCCAATTTTCAGAGGAGAAGTAGTAATCTGAAGTTTGGTCGTAAAGTTTAACAAAAAAATTATTCCACCTAAAAATTCAATTTGAATTCTCTTAAACGATAATTTTTTTGATGAAATTTATACATTCATTAAAAAGTTGGCTTTTATGAATATATTGAAATGAAGAGTGGATTCTCTTCCTTCATATATGACCGTGGAACTGTGGCCCTTGAATTGAGAATTGGAGAATTTTAAAAAATTAAGAAATAAAAGTTTGAAGGTAAAGATACCACTCCACACTCTGTTGTGAAAAACACACAATTAAGGGGTTCTTTGTCCTATTCAGATGACTTTGTTTTACTGATACACATGTTAAATGTAAGATAATTAAACCTTATGAAATTTGAATATTGTGGATGAAAAAAAGTACATGAGAGAGGAGATCCACTCAAAATGATCGGTCACATAATCATGCACAAAACTAATGATACTAATTTGTTTCATGGTTAAAAAAATGAGATGGTCAATTTTGATGATGGGAGAATGTTTGAATATGTGTCTCAAGTAATAATTGAATTTTGTGAGGTCATTTGATGTGTGCATATGCGTATTAGTCAGTTTGAAAAAATAATTTGAGAGGGATATATTCAAATTATTAAGATGGATGGTTCAAAATGAACACTGTATTAATTATTTAATTGGATCTTTTTGGCTGCAAGCAAATGCACTTAAATATTAGAAATTGACAAACACGGTGTCAAGAAAAACAATACAATAAAAAAGGAATCAATCAAGCAATTCAAGAATTTGATGACGATTGTTAAAGCAAGGTGTATCTCTCAGTCGGTTTGCAAAGTTTCACACCCTTTTCCCTTTGATCCCAATTACACCATGACTTTTCAAAGAACCTCACTTTTCTTCTTCTACATTGTCCTTTGTGTATGTTTTCTTCTTTCAAGTTGATACGGACTATGTTTTGGCTGAGAAATTTACTCCCAAGAATAATCTTTTTTTTTTCATTTTAATTAATGTATGAAATTGAAATTAGAGACTCACAATTATTATGGAGATTAGTGGAAAAAATGTTTTTTAGACGATGATATTTGGCTGGAATTCATGTTAGAGATGTCGTTTGATGGTTGAAGTATATCTGCAAACACTATGACGCTCAAGTTAATATATATCATTTGAGGCGGGTGAGAGGTTTAGAATAATGCATATTTTTAGAAATGGTGGTGCAAGGCTTTTATAATCTAAAATGTGAGATATTGGCTCCGGTATGAAACAGTTGTTGTTCAAACCTTAATTAACAGAGTCAATTATGGTTTTTAACTTCGTATTTTTTTGCATTTGTGTGTATTGCCATAGTTCCTTTTTGGAGCATAATCGAATACATAAGATTGTCAAAAACAACGCTAATGTTCTTAATCGAACTCAAAGACTCATGGTCATTATAGTAGATCTGTTGAAGAAGTGCTTCTAACAATGATGTTTGACCAAAATCTACGTAGAAGATGTCACTTGATACTTTTGTGTATTTGCAAACACTCTGACAATTAAGTTAGTATATTGTTTGAAGTGGGTGATATGTTTAGAATAATGTATACCTTGAGGTGGTGATATGAGACTCATCTTTATTATTATACTAAAAGCAAGTCCATGGTGGAATAGTTCACCAAGTTTTGTACGATGCACAAGTTGTAAATACTATTATAACGAATACGAATTTTACAAAATTTATCGTTGAATTCAAAGTTTATATCATATAGATCATCCATAATTTTTTTTAGATGATCTATATGATATAAACTTTGAATTCAACGGTAAATTTTGTGAAATTAATATTCTTTATAATAATATTCATAACTTGTGCACCGTGGAAGACTTAATGAAGTCTTTCATATTAGACAAAACTATCAGAGAGAGATATGACAATGATAAAATATAACAAATAAACAACAATGAAAACAATTTATCCTTATGGCTTGGTTTTTAAGCTTGTTTGCTCTTTTGAATGTAATTATCGATGATTATAGAAATGATTTTTAATTTTATCATCTTAACGTACTACTCATGAGAAAATTTGACCAACTTAATTTATATTATTTGAAATGCATACTTAAACATGAGAAAATTAAATTAAGTGTGTTCTTAGACAAAAATTTAATTTTATACATTTCACGGGTCTTGAAGGCTCCACTATAAAATTCTGTGTGATGCTTCACTTGATTCGCTTTATTATGGCGTTACACAAAACTCTTGCAACGCACTAGGCGGCGACCAGTTGATTGATAAGTTCCCCAAGTTATAGTTTCACTCATGTCGTGCATCTAATGAAGCTGCCACCACCGCAATTCAAAACACAAATTGACCATGTCATACATGATAGATATTCAATTGTTAAGCAGCAATAGCTTGGTCTTTATCTTTGTCCCGAGACATTCAGTTTAGTTCATTTGATATGTCTTGTCAAATGTAAGTGTCCCAGTTTGGCACACCAAACCACAAATTAGACCAATCCATAAACCCTATATTATAAAACAAATTCAAAAGAAACACAATGATTAAAAAACCCAATGTAAAATCAAAACTATTCTTCTTTGCATCAACACAAATATAATTACATCCTTATTATAGTCTTAAATATAAGCAAGAGGTACATATATATTTAATCTGAACCTAATATATAATTTGATATATGTACCTTTTATTTATATTTAAGATCAGAGAAGTACACATACCTTAAACTATAAATTGGTCTTAAATCCAAAGGATACATGAAATAGGTAAATCAATTAGATAAAAAGTTGCAAGGTTGACATAAACAGCTAAGTGCTGCCAACCACATCCTCTAGCCACCCCTGCATTAAGAGTTTTTGTTAACTATCATATAACTTAAATTAAAAGAGATAAAAAATTCAAACCTAATAAGACACCTTGGATAGAATCTAATGGTATGGAAATAGCAAGCAATGGTAATATTGAAGCAAACTTCTTTTTGATAATAGGACTATTACTAAACAGCCGAATCCATATATCGTGACCAAATAAAAGCATCAAAACAAAACATAAACCAAGGAGAGAAAGCTTTAGTGTGACTCCCATTGCATGTTTAGCTCTTTCTGGTTGGCCTGCTCCCAGTTCATTGGAAATCCTTGTGCTATAAAAGTTCAAGTTTCAAATTTTCAATATATGTATACAAGAACATAAATTAAAGTCCAACAAAATACACCTTATCAAGGAAATTGGATTGTCTGCAGTCATACAATCGTTTACCAAAATACTCTTGTCTGCTACTTTAAGTCGCGGACACCCCTAAAAACACCCTATTAGATTTTATTTTTATAACGTCCGCTATTTAAGTTGCGGACGACATTTAAAAAAATTATTCATTTTTACAACGTCTGTTACTTAAGTAACGGAAAAGTAAAATAGTCATTTAGTAGGGCGCGCGAGTAACTTATAAAGTAGCAAAAGTAAGAGTCTTTGAAGTTATAAATAAACCATTTTTGGATGAATAAAATGATTCTTTGAAGAATAAAATGTTTATTTCGTAGGGCACGCAAGTATAGTTTGAAACAATAAATAATACAAATTTTACTCATATTTCTTTAAAAAGCAGTCTTTGAAGTTAAAAGCATTTTCTCTTATTTGGTTAGTAATACAATTACTAGTATATTTCTAAGAATTATTTATAAGAATGAGGCATTACCTCTTTATTCTTTTTTATTCATCCGTTATCTTGGAAATTGGAATAAAATCATGCGACTTTTTGAACAAAAAAAAAGCATGCGATTTTAGCAAAAATTTGGGAAACACAGTACAAGTGTTGTAAAAAATTAAAACGTCGACAGCAGGGTTCGAACCTGCGCGGGCGAGCCCAACAGATTTCAAGTCTGTCTCCTTAACCACTCGGACATATCGACAACTTGTGCTGTTGAAGTAACATAAATATATGATATTCCAATCTGAATAAAACTGTTGATATGCCTCTGACATAAATATTTAGATATAATAATATAGATAAATAAATTATTGTATAAATTGTAGAATTCCTTTTTCTTTTTTTATGAAAATAGACTCGAAATATAGCAATACAACATTACTTCAGGTGGAGAGATGAACAATTATCAATTTTAATATATAGAAAAAAATAAGGAGTAAGTTCACTCTTATGTAATTATGGTAAAAAATGATTTTTAGTAATTAAAAAATTACTATTCTCCCTTTAATTGAGAATCATCATAGGAATTATTTTTCTTAAATTATGACTCATATTCAAAATTATAGAATTTCAGGACATTGATAACAATTTATTCTTTAGTTCAATAGTTTTGAGGAGAGCGGAAAAAGATCATTTTTTTTGGCATTATCTTCACTATTGAGAGATTTGGACTTTGGAGGGAAGAAAAGATGAGTTTTAACATTGAAAAATGTTCACTTAAAAAATCCTTAACATACAACATGAAAGAATATAATGGCGGAAAAAATGAATTAGTCATTTCTTTCTTTATTAAAATTCATTTTCTCATTGTACCAAAAAAAATAATTCATTTTCTCATGAATCAAGCAAAGCTATTTCCACTCCTTCATTTGAATCAAGCATGTTGTTAATCCAATATTCCTTAACTATAGATAAGGAGGAAACAACCGTTTTTTTAAACAATAATTCATGGCTCCATGTCCTTTTTATAAGCATTTACTATTTTACGGTAAATGCTTATAAAAAGGAACGGATGAAGAAGTAAAAATTATTGTAAATTCATTAAGATCTTGTTCATTCTATTTATTTTAATCTATGAAGCATGAACACAGACACCGGACACGACACTGACACGTCGATACCGATAATAATTTGAGAAAACGACATAATTTAATGTAATTATAAGTGTCGGTGTCCGACACCGATACGTGTCCGACACGGACACGCCTAATTCGAGGATCCATGCTTCGTAGATTTTAATTAATCAAATCCCAGCCAAGAAGTAATTGGGGAGTATGAAAAAATGAGTTTATTTTATATTTTACAGAAATAAATGTCACGTTCTTACAAGCATTATAGACTTTGCAATTATGTGATGCACTTATGTCTTATGGAATGCTATTATATAAATAAAACAAATGATTTTTTTATATAATCATTTTTCCACTGATCACAAAAAGATATAGAATATAGAAACCGGGATCAGTGAATGCTAATTAATGCAAATGTGAATTTAGATTGTAATTTGTGATATATAATCAACTGGTTTCACAATTACCTAAAAGGCAAGCAAGCAGTTTGGTTTGCATTAATCCTAACCTGCCTGAAGTGCATATACCACCTCAATCTATTCTTGATCAGGGCATACAATATAGCCAAGAATCAGAATCAGTAAACCACACTCAACATATCACTAAGATCCCCAAGTGACTCCTGATTGTTTGTGAGTGGCTGGCTCCATACGGTAAAAGATATAATCCGAGGTTGGTATAGTTGAGAAGCCATTATATGTTGTCTTCCTGCTTTGGCGTTTTCATCTGAGAATTGGATCACGCTCAATTATCAATATTCTGCAAGTTGACGCCGGAGACTGAAAATCTTCTAATTATTCCAAGAAGTTTTCATCCTGTGTGTACTCTAACAACATGTGTGGAGAGCGATAGATTTTAACAAGCGTCCAGTACAGAATCTCTTCCACTTCAAGCTCTCCTTCAGCTCTTGCAGCATATATATCTTCACATATTGCCATCAATCTGCACCAATAAACACATTATAGAAATCATCAGTACCCACTTCATTAAATTTCCCAATAAACAGAAGGGAGCCCATTAGTGAACATTCATTGTAATACAGATTAATTGATTAGGCACCTGTCACAAGAGGGAAGGTTCTCAAAAGGAATTCTCATTCGTAAATCAGAACACTGTAATCTGATAAAACGTCCAACTGCAAGCACAAAGGTGATGTAAAGTCCCCAGATGCTGAACTTGCTTAGAGTTTCACCGATAATACCCTCTAGAGAAGAAAAGAGAGTAGATAAATTGGTTAGTTAAGAATTAAGATATTTGATTATATCTTAGGGGAAACAAAGTTCTGCCTAGATTCATGTATTACGAACTAGATGCGTAGCTGTAATAAAGTTTGGGTTAAACTTACGAGGGGTTTCTTCAGATACAATTATAGCCATCGGTCCTGGGAACTTTCCACATCCATGTGCATCTGAGATGTCAAGATCATAGAAAGACCACCACTCTGGATCCCCACGGTTAAGGACAAGATCCCCACTAACCAGTTCCACCTGCAAAGACGTTATGTCCGTTATGACCAGAGCCATAGCCAGTGAATGAATGCAGCAGATCAATGAATAAAACTAGGTGCATTTTTTTTTCTTAGATTGGATATTTTGTTCAAGTCTAAGATTAGTACATTGTAAGCAAGACATACATACCGACTGTTCAAGAGATCGCACATCACCGGAGCCTGTGACCCGAAAATATCTAGGATAAATATTGAATACCGAGAAACCATTGGAAGTACCATTGAAGACTTTAGCCACTTCATAATATGTGGGAAGATCCTGCTCCTGTATTTTCAATTCATATTTCACTACTTCCTTTCCTTTAGGCCTATCTCTGGTAAATTCCCAGGAGAAAGTAATATCCATATTCCACCTGAGGGACTTCATAAATCTGGCCTGCACAACAGGTGGGACAAGCCACAATGTACTTGCATCTGATTGGCAGCAAATTAATTGAATATCATTCTCATCATATGCACTAAGATAACCCTGGGGATCCAAACTTGTGCGTGCTTCAAGCTTTTCCCAAGATATCTTTTCGCACAAAGTAGTCTCAAACAATGTCAACTTGCCACTTGATGTCCTTATATCAACCCGGGCACTGGCATCTTTGATTGGGTTTGCGATGTTTGTTGGGTTACCGCTACTATACATCTGTCAGAGAAAATATGGTGCAAAGTGAGAGGTCAACAAATGGTTTAGGAAAAAAAAACCCGTCCAATATTATATTAGTAAGCATGCACTCTATAATGGATCTAAAATAAAGTTATAGTAACATTCAACAGCCTTGGGCTTTTTCTGAAAAATGTTAAAAAGATAGATAAGTCAAGACAACTGAAATCTAGGAATTTATATTTATCTCAACCAATAATATTCATCCAAAAGCAATGAAAAGAACTTTACCCCTATTCAAAATAAGTCATTCGTATATTTTTTATTTGTTATTTCATACAACAACAACCAAGGCATTATCCCACTAGGAAGGGTCAACTACATGTATCAAATGACTCCATAATGCTCTATCATATATTTATCCAAACTATCGACTTCTAGGTCTTTCTTGATAGTTTCTCATATAATTTTCTTGGCCTTCCTCTACCTAAAAATTGAGATACTCTTCATCTGATATACTCTCTTAACTAAGAAATCTATAGGTCTCCTCCGCACGTGCCCAAACCACCTTAAGACGAGATTCACCCATCTTTTTCTACAATAGATGCTACTCCAAATCTATCTATAACGCTATCATCTAGGGGCCCTGATCTTACTCTCGTGATGACATTATACTACCCAAAATTCTATCTCATACAACATTGTCGGTCCTACAGTTGTGTGATGAAACTATCCCTTTAGCTTGAACAGTACTTTTTATCACATAAAATCCCCGAGGCACTTTTCCATTTCATCCATACAAAATGAGATTCATAGTTGGAACATTTAATTTTAACATAAAGACAATATGAGAATTTTTTATTCTTACCAGCATTGGAGCCCATATAACACACATTAAAACAAAGAATAAACATATCCCACTGCAGAACTTTGTCATTTTTGTCTGCTTTTGTCCTTGTTGGTGGCTGGCTCTATTCAAAACCACGTCGCATTTGACAAGAAACAAGCTTGCGTGAATATCTTCCAGCTAGAAAGAAAGCTAGATTGTTAAAAAGATATAAATGAGTATAAAAATGCACGCTCCATATGAGAAGTAGCTAAGAAAGTACCAAGTCTGAATGCTATGTGACTATAGGAGTCATGAATCTAATTTGTTCAATGAAAATAGTCATTTTGCTGCAGTTGTAACTGCTTATATTCAATGACAGATTTTTCTCTTTGGTGCGCCAGACAATTTATGTTAGTGAAAGTTAAAATCATGTCATAATTGTTGAAAAATTGTTAGGGAAAAAATAACTTTTCTCAGCATACTGTGTCAGTAGTCTATAATATTCACATTTCACCATTAATAATAAGATTTGTGGATATATTTCAAAATGACTTTTCCAGATTTTCATTAGATGATCAATCAAGAGGGTTAAGGAAGTCCAAATATTCTACGCTGTCCAAGAATGGAAAAATGGAGAGTTCTATCAATATGCAAATGACATAACTCATAACAGTGACAGCAACAAAAAAATTATCATAAAGGAACAACATGGAGACTGTTGAGCACATATGATATACCTTTAGCCAGTCATACATGGTCAAAGATGTTGTCGTGCAAGACCAATCTAGCACACATCTCAATTCATAGAGAAAAGGTATAGCTCGATATAGTCGGAACCCCAAAAAATTAACTCGTGAAACACTACTGGTCAAAAACTGCCTGTACAGAGTGCTTTTGTGTGGAATCCCAAAATGAATTTGCATTGCTTGCAAAACCAGAGAAATTGCTTTTGTAAAATAAATGGCACGAATTGCTAATCTTCCAGAGTATCTGTGCAAAGGATCCATGTCCCAGGCATATTTTGTGACTGAACATGTGAAGAGAACAAGGTTGAATAAATAGAAAACAACTTTCCCTGTTGCAAATGAACAGAGGTATATAATTCGATCAAGCACGATCAAGAAAAAGACAACCTGCAATATAAAGTTTTTATGTTGAGTAACTAGCAAGACATATGATTTTATTATCAACATGGAAAATTTAAAAATTTGATATTCATCGGTTGAATGGGTCAAACAGTGGAATATATTAAATTATGTCATCTTACAAAAAAATTGAAACGGGTGAGTTTGGCATAGCAAGAAACTAACAAGTTTCTGAAAATCTGTGAACACAAAAATGTGAGCCCCCGGAAAAAAATAAATTAGCAGTCTTTTGGTCCCGGTTCTTTTTCTTTTGGGATATCTAAACTTCTAACCCCAACAACCCTTTAGCCCATACATCTTTTTCTCTGGAAACAACATAGCATGGTAACAGGTTTCTTATAATTATTTAATGTCTTTTAATGTTTTCTGTCGTTGAAAAATTGAGGTTAAACTTATCTGATACTTCCCCCTAATCTGTATTATGAATCTATGATTATGTTTGCAATATTAATGAAGCATGAACGAAGATAAATTTATTATCAAATAATTGAAAACCGGAAAAATTTACAAATGCATTCAATGTAAGTAGTAAGATAAGACTATGTTTGGATTGATGAAAAAGGACGGTATGGAGTGGAATATAATGAAATCATACTAGGATTCGTTGTTTGGACTGTTTAAAATAGGAAGGAAGGAAGGAATGAAATGTTACGGAGTACATTCCATTCCTTTCAATACCCTTCTTTTTCTTCCCTTCTAATTCAGAGGATAAGGGGCAGAACAAGTTGTTTTTTGTTGTGTTTCCATAAAAAATATCCAAACCATAATTCCAATCAACTCTAGTATTATATACCTTTCCATCCAATTCCTTCATCATTATATATCCAAACATAGCCTAAGTTCCATCAAGAGAATGATCAGCCAAGAGAAATCCAGTATAGGACTTGCAATATCTGATACGATTTACAAATCAAGGCATCAACGTTATACGTCTTTGAACATTTCTTACCATGAGAACTAATACAAAATCTTCTGGGAACTGATCTTCCAGCTGGTAGACCTCAAGAAAATCACTGTTAGCTTTCATAACTGATTCATAAAAAATGGCTATTAAGAAGAAAACAGCCAAATCAGCTCCAAAGATGTAGGCGTACAGATCAATTTCCCTTTTCCCACCACCGATGATGGAAATTATTCGATATGGAAACCCAATTTCTTTGAAAATACCTATGTGTTGAGCTTTACGAATCTCATTGGATACATCTTCTGCTGGAGTTAATGAGCTGTACCATTCTTCAGAAGTAGATTCAATTGAAGGGGAGGCATATAACACCTCAAAAACAACAAGACATAAGTTTTCATTCTCTTCACTTTTTTCGATGCTCTGTACACGAACCCTACTTGCAGAGTGCATATTAAAAAGGTTATCTTCTTTGCATCTCATATTGTGCAATATCTTCAACGACTTATTTATTCTTGATTCAATTCTCTTTGGTTGGATTCCGTCTTCAGGCCACGAGTTAACTTCCATAGACAGCTGCACAAAGTAAGGGGGAGTTTCTGCACCCCAAGTTAATGATTTCCAGTACCTACAGAGCCTTCTGACCAACCGTTTCAGTAGATTTTTCAGTGGTAAAAATAATCTCTGTAATCTGTCTTGGATGGTGGAGCACTTTACATCCTCTATGAAGCTCTGATGTTTTCTCTTACAAAAGCTGGAATCTGCAGCCATTTTCCAACCACCGTCCTTCACAGTTATGGAGGTTTGCAAGAGAGTGAATATATATACTAGGAAAAATGGTAAGTTGTTTGTAACAAAAGATGATGTTATTTTTTTCGCAGGGAATCCCAATTCTTGAAGCAAGCTCACGTGGAATTCAAACTCGGTGTGTTGGATGATGATTTGATACAAATATTGAAGCAAAATGCACATTTCAGTGTAAATTAACATAATAACCCAAAATATGTAACTGGGCCCGGTATTTTGACAGAGAGCATATAAAAAGAGAGCTGCTAGGTAGACCACAGAAAGTAAACTGAAGGACCATAGATATATTAGAATAAAGCAGCAATAGCAAACAACATCATTATTTGACCTCATTCGGGACCACATGTAACGAAAAATAATGCCAATTTGAAGGCAACCAGTATCAGGCACAATGTGCTCATGGACAGAGTGTGTGGAGAATGTAGGCTCCAGAGGTTCTGCACCCGTATTTTGATTCTCAATCTCATAATACTCCTCATCATCTGATGAATCTTCAGTTGGCTCTAGTTCTTCGCGTTCTATCTTCAGATAGTTCATTAGATTGTTAACTGCCATATTTCCAAGAGACTGTACCTGAGTTACTCCATTCCCTATGAAATGGACAGCTGAAACTAAAGCATTTCTCCTGACTCGAAGTTTATAACGATTCCTCATTTCTAAATCCAAAAAATCATTGTTTTTTGTTCTTTCCTTTACCTCAACAATTCCATGAGGAGTATCCATTGGGTGCTTCCAATACTCTGGTACCAATGGACTTGCAGATTTTTCACTCAATAGAGATTGATTCACATCAAATGGACCTACTGACTCGGTATTTATATCAATATCTTGCTTCCGGAATTCATTTTCCCTAAGAAAATCTAGTTTAGACTTTCCTCTCTCTCTTAGGCCGTCAATATCGAGAGAAGGATTACTACAGTTTGCATCAGTACTCATATTGTGGAGCTGATCTTGAAGGTTTAGCATCTCTGATTTCATCTTTTCCACCTGCAAGCTTCGGAGATGCTTCAGCTCTTCAGCTTTACGTGTGTGCTGTAACTGAGCAGTCTTCCAATCAGCTTTCTTCTCTTGTTGCCGCAGTATAGCACCAATCTGCTCTTTCTCAAGGTATTTTGATACATAAACAAATTCTGGAAATGAGAACATGTATGACTGCAGTGATACTAACATGAATATGATGATTTCCACAAACGATGATCTTGATGTAATTCGAAATCCATAATCATATTTGTGAAATCCAACCAATTCATTTATGCGTTCAATGGAACCACTTTTGATCTCCCTAAAGTCGCCAACAAAAGGAGATTGGTATGCGAGAGACAAGACAATTACGATGAAGTTGTACACCCTTAAGAATCTAAAGATTTTATTTCCTTGCTTTAGTATTTTTAGCCTCATTCGGAAGAAAACTAGAGCAAAACCAAGATAGCCAAAATGCAGCATGTCATATTCAATAGTTCCTGTAATCAAAATTAATGAAAGAACGAAATCTAACAAGTGACAGTAACCATAAAGCCTCAAGTGGTCGAGAAATGTCCAATATCCTTTTGTTTCAAATGAAAGATCGCTTAGTACAGATGCAGACTTCCATTGAGAGAGTATATTTTGATACATCTCTAATCCAGTAAGAATAGATGACTGGTCAGCACGAAATTTGAAACATGAAAACATGAAAACCCCATAATAGCTAATAAGCATGCGGCGATCATCAACAATAATGCCTGCAGAGAAGGAATTTGACATGAATTATTGGGGAAAGGTTATCATGTAACAACTATTAAAATTATCCCATCCTGACTTATAAGCATATTCTAGTCTCAAAAACAGGCTTTAAGATTGTTATATGCGTGATACACATTTAACCACAACACATATACCTGCTGTCAGCTATCTGAACAAACACAAAGAAACATGCATTAATGGAGAGATACCTAGCCAACACCTTTTGCAGTAGTTAAAATATATATCTGATACTCTCCAACAGTCACGACATGGTACTTGTTCGCCAATCTGTTGGTGCACAAAAGCAAGATGCATCCAGATAGCCAAGTATTCAATAGTGATGATAGAAGCAAATAGGAAAACAAAAACAGGCCATAATTTTTTAATAAGTAGACGATGTAGAAGAACGCAAGCCGCAAGTGATGCTATATAGAGCAAGGAAATGGCATTCAGCACCGCAAAGCTAGCAAGAAGCAATGCAATCATGTTGATTTCAAGACCAAATAAATTGAACATATTCTCTATCCAGAACTTCAAAGATACTCTTAAAACAGTCTTCTGCATTTCCAACCTCTCTTTTCTCAAGAACAGAAGCCGCTTTCTGTTCCACTTCAAGCTATCCTTAGAATTCTCCCAGAAATGAAAAACTCGAAGTTTTTTTACACTGTCTCTTTGCGCTGAATCTTGCTCTTGGGATAATCCAGAATTAATTGTTGGACATGAATGACTTCTTGTGCCTCTTTTAATTGTTGGTGAAGTAGGACTTTCCACTTGTTTGCATATCAGTGTACAGGCAGTAGTTTCATTAGAATCTTCAACTGAACTGAATAGAGGACAAGGCTCATTCCATCTTCCTCCATTTCCGTTAACATGTTGCATCTTTTCCAACCAACGAAAAACATTGTATTGAAGTATACATGCTACAATAACCACAACCTTTCCCCTTAACCCTGACTCTAAACCTTTAAAACCAGGCTTATACAGCTGTAAACCCATAAGTAAGGATAATTGAAAATGATCTTGACCAGGAAACATCTCAGCCCGATCTCCCCACATCTGGAAAAGATATTCAACCATTATGAGAAGTCCCGAATAAAGTAGAAACACTTTTGCAGGGATCTGAGAAGACTTTGGTAATCTTGAGTAGTTAATTAAACCAACAAGATACAGGAAGCCAAATGCACTTATAGGTGATAAAGAAGCATAAAACAGGGAGACATATAATATTTTATCAGTATGCCGGACCAACAGACGTCTGGTAAAAGGAAAAGGTTTTATTTCAGGCGCATCATAGTTACTAGACCTAGAACTTTTGCTCTGCTTCCTTTCATAGCTATATAGCTGCATTACTATCAATACAGCCAAAGATTGCCAAATGTTTTCCAACATTGAAGCTTCTGGGTTATAGCCAAATGCATTTTGAAGACCAATGATCCCAGGAAACGACATCTTTGAGCTGGAAAAGACACCAATGCTGTAAATGAAGAAAACCACAAATATAGCATACACTTTCATAGGAAACCAAAGATGCTTTTTTGTTTTCCCTGCAAGTTGTCTTCCACTTATCCACAGTAGAAGAAAGAATAAGTAACCAAATGAAGCATAGTTGGGTGTGCTTAGGCATACACTGAGGAGAATTGTCAGGAAGGCAATGTATTTACCACATGACCGATAAACAGAAAGGAACTTATTTCTTATAACCTTCAAATATGACGTTGTCCTCCTCTCTGAATAATTAATAGAATGGTTAGAATATTGTTGTCCACACTTTGGCTAAATATGTAGCTTACACTAATCAAGCAACAAAAGTATTATTGTCTTAACCCAATAAGAAATCTATATAGAAAAATTAAATGATATGGAAATCCTAGGGAACAGTTAGTATTTACAAGAGTTGTACCATGAGTTTCATGGCTCACGCTAGATCGTGGACTATTATAACCCGATAAACAAACAGGTTTGATCAAGCCAGCTCTCAAGATGCTAAACCCGATTGGCGGGCAAGATGTGTGTTGCACAATAGCTGAAAATATAAGAAGTGTTTGAAGCCCGTGATTGTGAATTGCACAGAAGCAAGCAAGAATCGATATTTTGAAGAAATCCACTGAATGGATATCATTAAGCAGGCCTGCAACATTCACATGAATGAATAATGATAAAACTAAACAGAACACTTTATTGAAGGCAACACAAAGTTTGAATTTGGACCCCAAAAACACAAACTTGTCTGAAAGGCAAGTATCTTTTTTTGTTTATAGGCATTACAAAAGTCTATTTATATAATAACAGAAAAAAACATTTACCTAATTGTGAGAGAATTTGAAAAGCAAAGGAACCCTTCTGGTCCAAAGTTTTGGAGATCAAATCAAGCCGAAGAATGAACTGAAGAGCAAACTGTGCCTCACATAAAAGGATAACAGCTTGACGTAATTTACCATTGATTGCATTGCTTAAAAGATAAATTAAAAAGAAAATCACTGCATGCAGAAAGTGTACGCAGTCAGTAAATTAAGAATACTGACACAACTCAGACTACTACAAAGATGATGGTTCAAAGAAAGTTTAAATTCTATCAATGCACAGTTTGTTTAAAACTCTCAACAATAATAAACAATAAATTGCAATTCATTCCACAACTTATTTACTTGAATTTAAAAACTTGAGTTATTTGAACTGTGTTATAAAACTGTACACATGGTGGATCAAAATTTAAAGCCAACAAAATTGATGAAGTAAAGAGTGGATCCACATCTCATGATTTAAGAAAATACCAATAAGAGCAATTCCTCATTAGAAGTATATCAATATATAAATAACAAAGGATGAAACTGGTGGACATTAAACTTACTATAAACAGCATGAATAAGACCGGGTCTTATTGCAATAAGAAATATCAATGTTAATATTATAGCATGTGAGCACTTGCGCAGTCCCCATGCTATTGTAGCCACAACTAATACTGTAGTCTCTTCTCCCTCTAGAAATTTGGCAATAGAAAGAAACAACAAAACAGTAAGACTTTTTATTTATTTATTTTGATTTCAAACAGAAAGACTCTTTATGTTATGCATATTAAAATGTATTTTTTACAGACGAGAAAAACATATAAATTCATCATATTCATCTTCATCTTCTTCTTGTTCAAGTTATTGCAGCAGACCCCCAACACAAAATCTAACATAAAACATAAATTCTCTAAGATGCTATTATTCCAATTCAAAGAAAATAAGAGACATGATTCAATAAAGGATACACCAGATGGGCTAAACAATTTTTTTCATAAGCATGTCAACCATCTGATTATTTTATGAAACCTGTATTTTTAAAGTGGCAGCAGACATCAAATTTAATGTGTTTCATAAATGGATTTCATCCACCTAAAGACATAATTAGAACCTTTGCAAACTAAACAGTCAAATGTTATCAACCTTCATTAGCAAATAAGTCATAATGTAATAGAAAATCATAAATAATTTAATCATGACTCATGAGTCATACTTAACATTTTATCACAACTTATTATCAAGGAGAATATGGTTAAGCACTACAAATCATAATTGCAAACAGTGGCATGCATAGTGTACTCCGTCCATCTATTTTTCTCACCTTCCACTTCCACAACAGATTCATCAGCTGTTAATTGTCCTTGATCAGCAATGCATGATAACACTGAATTGTTCACAAGGTTGCACATGGCGACAAGAAAAGCAAGACCAAATTGAGCAAGCAAATAGTATGCTGGGATAGGGTAATGCCACAAGCCTATGGTTTCCCATATCTTCATATCCTGCAAGTGAGGAACAGAATGTTAACAAAAAAAATGCATAGCGTTGTCGATCGCTCAAAGCCACTAGCAATGTGTACAGTGGCGGATGCAAGTATAATGCATTGGGGGCTCAAGCCCCCACCAAAAATAATATTTTTACATTAATAATAGTATTAATATAATGTTTAAGCCCCCATGAGTCATGACTAGGTCTACTATCCACTCAATAAATTTAGGGTTAACTATATATTTAGTTCCTTACATTTTTTTTAAGTTTCAATTTGGTCCGTTACGTTTCCACCGTTTGCATTAGTTAGTCATTTTCGTCATTTTTGTCACATGTGACAAACGGTTTGCATATGTGGACAGATACATGGACACTTATACACATGTACAATTGATATGGTGTTAGTAACAAAACTAAAGGAACAGACTAACTAATGTAAATGACGGAAACGTAAGAGATCAAATTGTTACTTTTTAAACGTAGGAGATCAAATTGTAATTTATATGAACTTTTATGTATTTTAATTTTTTTTGTCATTATATTTGTGTATTTAGTAAAAATTCGTAACACATTTCTTTAGTTAAAATATATGCACTATATTTTAGCCCCCACTGGCAAAAATTTCTGGATCCGCCACTGAATGTGTACCTTTTGTGACTTGTTATTGGAGACAGTGAGTGCTACGTTGAAGATATACGTGCTAGCTGCCCAAAGGAGAATGAAAACAAGAAGCATGCCATTCAGTTGCTGCAATCGAAACATGGAAGGGAAGGCATACAAGATGTATCCCACATAAGCAAGCAATCCAAATGAGCACAGACTTGCAAAGTGGAAACTCCAAAATGATAGCACCAGCAAGGAAATCTGCCAGGAGCATCAATTAATGCAATCAATCAGCTTATAAAAGTTCTGTTAAGTGTCAAGGGTCACAACAAGGGAGAGGGGGCTCACAAGTTATGAAGCACGGAGTCCAAAGTGGACATCAGACACGACATGGAGACTCAAACACCGCTAATGTAAAAAATATATGACACACACATATATTCATCTAAACTTAGCACTTTGTTTCATTACAAAAAGATTCTAAAACAAGATACACCGGTCTTTCACCTTTGTTCGTCCATCTACTAGAGAAAAGTTTAAAATGATGTAACTAATTTAAGGTTTTTAATCCACTAATGGATCATTATTGAAGACTTGAGAAGATGAAGGCATGAGTACATGGGAAGACGTGCATATGCGGCAACTTTTCAAATGCCTAATTAAAATACTATTATATTCTTTTCAAAAGCTTTTTTTGTTTCTACGTTTTTTTTAGGAAAAAATCATAGTTGTGTCCATTCAACTGAAGATGTGTCTGACGTGTGTCGATGTGGAAAAATTAGGATGTGTCAAATATGCAGACGTGTCTAACACACAAACACATCTAATCCCAAGAGCATATGTGCTTCAAAGCTTACAAGAGAGCCATAGGTCATAAGCTCAACTCTATTGAGTTATGATATCATGTAGTGTTTTGCATGTTTCATGAGTTCATATAAGTTTGCCCAATACATATCTCTTCACTGATTAAAAAAAAAAATCAACTATCGTCGGGACGTCAGAATTCAGAAGTGAAAATATTAAATTCTGATGACTAGGACGGCCCAGTACACGAGACTCTCGCCTGTGGGGGTTTAGGTAGGATAGATATATGCTATCTTACTCCACATGCAGAGAGGTTGTTTTCAGAATGTAAGCCACAAAG
Organism: Trifolium repens; assembly: GCA_030408175.1. Taxonomy (NCBI): domain Eukaryota; kingdom Viridiplantae; phylum Streptophyta; class Magnoliopsida; order Fabales; family Fabaceae; genus Trifolium; species Trifolium repens. Next base: position 56,372,294 of record CP125849.1, on the reverse strand, counting down.
GACCTACTTTAACAGTGGTCCATTGCACCAAGGTTTGCCCTCCTAACTTGTGATGACTATTGGAAAAAGAAAAAGGATAAGGTAATTATGAATTTGCATCCTCTACCTTGTACCCTTAGGCTTTGTTTGCGAGTTTGGAGGGGAAGGAAGGGGAGGGCTTTGGAGGGAGAGAAATAGAGAGAAAATTAGAAAAATCTTTTACATTTTTTGAGAAAGTATTTTTTATAGAGAATGACAAATAAATACTTATGATTAATATATTATGAATTTAAGAACATTATAACAACATTAATTAAATTTGAAGAATTCATATAAACCCTCCAAACCCCCCTCGAAACCCCCATCCAATACAATTTTTGAGTTCCCCCAAATTGGGGGGTTTTTGTGTTATGAAGAAAAAATAACCCTCCAAACTCCTTCCCTCCCAAACTTCTCTATTCCTTCCACTTGTTTCTTCCTTTTTTTCAAAACCATTCCCTCCCCTCCCCTCCAAACTCGCAAACAAAGCCTTACAATATCCTGTTTGGGACAAATAATAAAACGGTTGCATCGGTGCAGCTTGCATCTAGTGACCGCATTCCTTCTTTGAGAATAATTTTTTTGAATAAGAATTCTTTGAGAATAAATGAGGGAAGATGAATTGATGGTTTTCAGTTGGCCAGTGAAAATGATTGATAATTACCAATTCAATTTTCTCACCCTTACACACCGATATTTACCTACCAAAAAAATGGATGGGTACCAATTATAGTTGAAAATAATTTATCTTCCTAGTTACCTACATGATATGTCATGCCAAACATTGAACGTGGATTTTGCACGGGATTTTAGCAACTAACTGATTTACTGATGGAGAAAAAAAAAAACCCTCAACAGAAATAGGAAAGGCATGTGTACCGGAAAGCCATATGTGAGAAAGTTAATACTAAACGTCTGCGAAATAGGTCCTTGCAATATGAAACTTGTATGCCTCACACCAAACCTGTCAGAAAATTAGAAAACCAAGAGATGAAAGAAGTAAAATATTGCTAGGAAGGATCAGCATAGTGCTATAAAGCTTCCATAATGGCGGGGTTCAAGGAAGGATTGGACCCATTACAGATCAGATATAGAAGGAAATAAAAGAAGAATGCAAGAAAGATGGATCAAATGAGGGTGCTGCATCTAGTTAACTACCTGAATTCATGAACAAAGAGAGAACGTCTTTTGGGAAGAAGTTCCTCGGTCAAATCACTTTCTCTTGTTGATGTGATGATTTCCATTTCGGCTAGCTCATTTCTGATCCAAGATAGCTGGGAAAAAGAGCAAACGAAAATGGGTGACCCATACTACAAGAGACTGCTGCAAAATATGGAAAATATCTCATAATATACTAGTAACAGACCCGTGCTACCGCACGGGTCGTAATGATGCGCTACATACAGTTCAAATTTGTGAACTACAAAACCAATGTATAGAAGTTAAAGGTAGGGATTTCTCCCAAGCCCATAATACAGGACTTTGCTATTGTTGATTTTTTGAGCAACGTGCCTTACTACTTAGGATGCGCTCCTTTAAGGATGTTTGTTGAGAAAGTCTAGTATGAATAAAGCTAATCTTGCAACAATTTGGAAAAAGATTTAGAAATTACATCTATAGGTTAGTTTTTGAAAAACACAAATTTTATTCCTTGAAAGTGCAAGGGTCCACACACTCTTTTAAATAGTTGTGCTCCTAGGTAGTGCTTCTAAGGCTAGGGTATTCAGTGTCCTACAAGCTTGTTTTGTGGTGTTGAGTTAGGTCCTAAGTCCAAATTGTGAAATGGTATCAGAGTCTATTATAAATTAGTTATTAGGTCAAGATCTCTATTATTCCACCTGCATTTGTTCACACTCTAGATGTTCAATCTCGTGAGGGAATGTGTTGAGACTTTAGAGTATCACATCGAACTAGACATGTGGTCTAGGTAAATATTATAAGGCTTGGCCAATTGTCACTTTACAAGCCGGTTTTGTGGGGTTGAGTTATACCTTAAGCCTAAATTCGTAGAAGTAGATTCCCATACACAACAGTAAATACCTATTTTATATGATACAAATATTGACTTTTTAACAGTAGAGCAATGTTATTTATAGGAGCATTATGCATTCTTACCATAATGTAGAAAAGTAGAAGTGAAAGAGCGGAACAAACTTCTGACAATTCTGACTTTGTAGAAAGTTTGGATAGCCCAAAGTGGTAAAATATCGACCTAACGGACTCTGGGAATTCAATAGGAAGTTGGTATATGTACAGAAAAATGATATTGAAGCCAGCATAATATAGAAGGTATCTCCACCACCTTCAAATTCATAAAAAGCCCAAATCATTCAACCGATTAAATTCTATTTATAATTTATACTGTAACAATAAAATAGTATTATCATAATATTTTCCTTGGGGGGGAAAAGCTTACCGAAAGATACCTAAATAATTGCTTGTCCAAGACCAATCAACAAGCCCTGCACTGCTGCAAATGAAAAAAGGCAAAGAAACCCAAGATGCATGACTAATCCCAGCAATTAGTTGTATAGCAGGCAACAATAAACAGCACAAGCTCTTGAGATGAGATCCTGCAACCGAAAAACCAATAATTATAAGTCATTGTATGTATATCTATAATTATTCCGTATAGACAGAGAAATCAGTTTGTTATTGTTATTAGCCTTAACAACATAATGCAACTAAATATATTATTCATTTTAACATAAGAACAAATAATTTATTTAATAGAGAAGAAAGTGAAGATTGAACTCTTAACCATATCAAGGAACCAGTCATCCTAAGAGCTCGTTACAGGTTTTCTTTATTATTTCTAACAGTGGTTTTTTGACAAATCTCTTCTTTATTTAGAAACATAAACATACATTTTATTAGAGAAAACAAGTCCAGTACCAAAAGGGGTCAGCAAACCCACCCTTGAAAAAAGGAAGAAAAAGAAAAGAAGACAAAAAATAAAATAAAATAAACCACCTAGAAATAATCAAGAATGCAAAAAATGTCCCTGAAACAAACACGAGCAAAAGATGGAGATGCTACAAACAAAACTTCATCCCAAAGAAAGAATAAGGGAAAAGAGAGAAGTTTTACAACAAACCTATCAGCGGAACGGAAGAGCATAGATACCCTGAATAAAAATTTCTCCATGCATCTTGGCCACGTCCATTTCCATATATTTCAATTAGAGAAAGAAAGGCTGCTAATGCGTGCATGACCAAAAAATACTCTATAGGCAAAGTCCTCCAAGACTGCACTCTGCAAAATCATTTAATACTCTGAATGATACCGAGGGGATGAAATTATTATAAACAAAGGGTAAAACCAAAAAACAACCTTATAAATCCAATTAGCTGAGCCCATTGAGCATCAGCAGTACTCCATTGATCCCCCTCAATGGCCAAAACAATATGAAATATAGCATGTGAGAGCAGTGTCAATGAGGATAATATAAGAACAGACCGCGTTATCAGATATTGTTGATGCAAACGAGATCCTATTTGGAGGGAAAAAAAGTCATGAAAAAAGATAATAATTATATTTGCACCTAAAATACAAGATAATCACTACCAACAACCGAGTGGTGAGATGATACCAACAGAATTGTAATCTTAGAGCATGTATGTATCACTAAGTTCCTGATAGGACACTAAATCTTTAAGTTGTAAAAAAAAATGGCAGAAAACTCATGTGTTATAAATAGATAACAAGGATCAGAGCAAGCATCTCACCTTTTCTAGGAGCAGTATACTGAATGAAAAGGAATGCTATTAAATCAACCAAAGACATCAAACTCCAGTTAAGTATAGATGCTGCATGAAAAAGAGAAAAAGTGTCAATTGCAATTTAGTGTGTGAAAGCTGATACAAAAAGCAAAGCAAAAAACTATGGACAACCATACAAGGATCATAAAAGTTTGATGCTCGGGAAACAAATTTTTAACTATGGCCGGCTGACGAGTTGGCAGCCAGCCCATGAAACAAATTTTTTTTTTCATTCACATGAATCATAAAAGTTCATAAATTGTCGTTCTTTCAAAAAAAAATGAGTTACCAAAAAATTCTCCAATAACATAATTAACAGTAGTTCTAATAGTTTTTAGTTGTAATTCACATGAATTCTCCGTAAAACTAATAAAAACAAATGACAAATTATTTTTTAAAAAAAAAATTAACTTGCAGGACGCCCCGCTTCTTCAATAAGTTAAAAAGGGCGGGCCAACTTAAGAGGTCGAGCTCAAAATCTCTACTCAACCCTCCTAAAATAGCAGGTTGAATGGGTCAGGCCGGCAGGCTCGACCCGTTTTGCCACCTTAAAACACTGTGATGAGAGTTGATGACAACTTAAATAATCATACATTTGAATACAGCAGCAGCATTTGAGTACCAAATAACAAATTCATCCAAATAAGATACTTTATTATTAATATACAGTCTGCTATCTTTTGGAGAAAAGTATATAATAACATTAAGAAAGGTGAGAAATGATAGGAGGATCAAACCTGTTAAGAGGAGCGTAGGTAGTACAAATCCAGGTATAAACCTAACCATTATTATATCTATTTCATACGAAAAAGCTAGAAGAATGAGTAGCTACATCACACAAATCCATGCGTGAAACCCTGAAAATGAACGTGATGGAGAAGGTATCGGTTCTCATGGCAATAATAAAACAACGACGCCGGATAATGTTGCCGTTGAAGAACGAAAAAGAAGATTCGAATCGATGAGATGAGGAATTTTCTGCGATCGCGCTCTGTTGATGAAATCTGATTATTAGTTGTTGAATTCAGTTTCCCTTTCCCTCCTGAATTGGATCAACTGAATTTTCGTTACTCAAGAAATCAGTAAAGGGTAATTTCGGTACTCTTCTTCTATTGGCCTTCCTTTCAGTTTCGGACACAGTACATGCATAAGCAAAAACTGTGAGCTGAATAGCTGATCCAATGGGATATTACAATATTAACCCCCATACATTAGCAATACTTAGGTCCCATTTTAGGCCCCGTTTGGATTAAATTATTTTTTAGCTTATGTAAAACAACTTATGTTAATAAATAAGTTTTTATGTATTATTATAAGTTTGTCAAGTTAGTTTATAAACATACAATTTTCATTAACAAATAACAAGGACTTATAAATTAACATGTCAAAAAAAACTTAAAAATTAACATAAAACCTTATTTATTTACATAAGTTGTTTTGCATAAGCTCAAAAATAAGTTAATCCAAATGGGCCCTTATTGAAAAAATACTTAGGCACGACAATAAATTAGAATTGTTAGGCGCACACATAAGCAAAAAAAAAAATTAAAACTGATGTGCTTCTAAATATTATGCCTATATTATTTTACCTAGGAAGAATACCTCTACTAATTATTGTACTTCGTTAGCATGTTCATATACCTCGACAATTAGTTAAAAAGAATGAAATTGTCCGTATTATGACAATACTATGGATAAATTTGTCTTATATTTATAAGACTCTGATTGATATTTTATAGTTGATAAATTAATTATAGTGTTTGTTAAAATTAGCGGTTTAACTTATGTATATATGTAAAATGACGTAAGAATGTTCTTAATTTAAAATACTTCAAATTAGTAGTAAAAATTTATTAATTTAATATATCTTTATATATTATATTAAATTAATTTTTGTTCATTGACATTTTAAATATTATATAATTTATATATTATGCAATTATGTATAACCAAACATAACATTAACCCATTTATAGTGAAATCTCTTTTCAATTTTGAAATTGGATCATGGTCTTAATTTTTCATCTTTATGAAAATTTATTTAACTAAAAAAAAACGGATGCATATGCATATTATACAAAAAAGTAACGATATATCTATATATGGTAAAAAACATATCGCTAAATTTTTTTTCATTTTAAATTATACAATAAATAATAAATGGTAAAATTGGAGTTTAGATAAAACAATAAGGGTTAAAATGGAAGAAAATATAATAAAAGCTATAAGCTCATAAGCTAAAAGCTATTAAAATAAACTATAAACTTTTTTTGAAAAAGACTGTTACCAAACAGATTTTTTAGCTTAAGCTATAAGCTAAAAGACATAAGATAGCTTATTGGTCTTACCAAAATAGACCCTAAGCTTAAAAAAAAGCTTGTAGCAAGTTTTTTCATCACGAGCTTATAGCTTATTTTACTGACTTACAACTTATTTTTTAAGCGCTATTTCAAGTAGTTTACGAGCTTATAATTTATCATTTTCTTCCACTTTTACTCTTATTATTTTAACTAAAATTCATTTTTATCCTTCTTCGTAACAATATCGCCGCTTTAGTTGGGGATGTTAGACGATCGACTTAATTTGGATTAATATAACTGCAGTTAAGATTATCAGCTAACTTAACAATCATCCATCAATTTTACCAAACATGGCCTATGTAGCATAGATACAATATGAGAGAAATTGATCCCCGAACTTGAAATGATAATACCTTTTTATAAACCATCTTAATTTCTATACAGGAGCATTTAGATGAAATGGTAAGAGATCTTTTTTCAGTTTAATTGCAGATTACAAGCTTAAATTAAAAATGCAATCCGTAGTATTAAATCTTTTGATAGAAATTTTGTCACACCATGCCGCCTCAAATTAAGGGACAATACAGTCCTCAACAATAACTGGAAAAAAAAAATTCTAATTTGAATCCCTAATTGTATTTTTTTTCCTTTCTGAAAAACACATAATAACATGACTATAATGAGAACAATGATGCCCATAAAGGCTCTATGTGAACAATTGATGTAAAAGATGGAACAAATGAGATTACAAATTCATGAATCAATTATCTAATTGAGTTTCAAATTATTCACGAGCAAGTTCGGATGATTGTCAGCCCTATTAATAACACATGCTCTAAGTCTAAGGGCATGAGCATGACACGTATTAAAAAAACTAAAAGTATAATTTTCACATTAAAGAAAATAAATTTAAATATTTAAAATATTTAAAGCATAATTTTTAAACATAATATTAACATTAAACTTTTTAACATGTATCTTTAGGGCACAAATTAATGTTTATTATACTCAAAAAATTGAAATGTGATCATTTTTATGATGTGCATTACAAATTACAAATACTTAATACTCCGTATGAGTGATGATCCAATTATGAGGTGTTGGTTCACTATAGAGAATGATGTTGGGCAAACCAACTATTTTGGCCGCTTAATATGTGAGGTGTTGTCATTTCAATTCAAAAATGTATTAAAATATAAGTAGAAAACTTGTTAATAAAAATTGATACATTTAGTGTAAAATTTAAATCACATATATTAATTTTTGTTTATATTTTAAGCCGGGAAAAAATATATAAATAAGTATCTTCATACCATAGTTTTTTTTTTTTTTGCTTTCATACCGGTTTATGACAAAAAAAAATGCGAGGCATGTGCACTAATCCATTACCATATATTTTGATGTAGATATACATAATAGTAAAAGTGTAATTACTCTACAAAAAAAAAAGTAAAAGTGTAATTAATGTTTGTAAAAAAAAAGTGTGATTAATGTCTCCGATAGACAATTTATGACCCACAGGAGATGTTCCGTCGAAATGATTGCAAGATTGTACAGTTGTTATATAAAAAGTAGAAGACTTATTGCAACAAGGGGACGTAGCTCATATGGTAGAGCGCTCGCTTCGCATGCGAGAGGCACGGGGTTCGATTCCCCGCGTCTCCATTTTCGCCTCTTTTTTTACAGTATAATTTTTTGTTGTTGGTATAATTATTTTTTTTTGTGACGAAATATAGTAAGTATTAAAATGCAGCTGGCATGAAATCCACAATACTTATCAATCAATAATTCAATAATTAATGAACTATAAACCAATAAGCTTAGCAAAATAAACAAAACCAATAGAGTAATATCCATCGCGAGAAGAAGGAGAGCAATAGCATTAGGTAGAAAACGCTGATAGAAATGAGTCGAAGTGAGAAGAAAGCATGAACATGAACTCTCCGAGTTGCAGTAATGATGAGTTTGGTGTTCGCGAATGTGACAACAACAACAACAACATAGCAGCAATGCACGAAAAAGGTGGAGGAGGAGGAGGAGTACTTCCAAAAAGAATAATAGTAGTTCGTCACGGTGAATCACAAGGAAACTTAGATCCAGGAGCATACACAACAACACCAGATCACAAAATCCCTTTAACATCACAAGGCATTTCACAAGCTCATTTAACTGGTTCTCAAATTCGCCATCTCATTTCTTCTTCATCTTCTTCACCTGATTGGCGTGTTTACTTCTACGTTTCACCTTATGCACGAACCAGATCTACTCTCCGTGAAATCGCTAGATCTTTTTCTAAAAAACGTGTTATTGGTGTTAGAGAAGAGTGTCGTATTCGTGAACAAGATTTTGGTAATTTTCAGGTTCAGGAACGTATGAATGCTATTAAAGAAACTCGTCTTCGTTTTGGTAGATTCTTTTATCGTTTCCCGGAGGGAGAGTCCGCCGCCGACGTTTTCGATCGCGTTTCCAGTAAGTAACGCCTTTCTTCTGTATTTTTCAAATCAATTCAATTATTGATCTAATTCTAACTAATTAATTAAGGTACGTGATGTATATATTTGTTGCTTTAATCAATGAAGAATTCACTATTCAATACATTATTTAAGGACTAATTTGATAATTCACCAATGATATGAAACGAAGGACATATATGATGTATGATATTTAGGGAAACAACTTAAATGACTGCATAAGCTAAACACCTGAGTTCTGTTTGGATAAACAGCTTATAACACAATTGCTTATCATGATAAGTGCTTACATGAGCTATTTTTATCGCATCGGATAAAATTAAATTCAATTGTTTTTGTATATGCTATAAGCTATTTTCATAAGTTATCTTGGAGAACTTATAAAAATAGGTTGAAGAAAGCTCAAGAAAAATGTTGTTGTTTTTATAAGTTATCAGTGGATAAGCTCAAATAAGGCCACACAAGTGTTTATTAGGTAAAATTAGTTTTATGTATAGGTTGTTTGTAGTATTAAACAGAAAATGTGAACATAAACTGGTTTTGGAGCTTATGAGAGTTAACTGAAAACAACTAACTTATAGACATATCATAACTGGTAAGCTATTTTTGTAAAACTTTCCATATAAGACGGCTTATGTGATAATTGTACATTGGGCAATAGCAGATTAAGCACCCCGAGTCTTCAATTATAACCATGCAATGCATGATGGCTAGTAAAGGTACAAGAGCACTCTGTCGTAGCTAGTTGAAAGCTACAAGTAGAGTCAAATTTGATTGTTCTTATGTGTGTAACTGTGTATTATATGCGCGCGTGTATTGTCTGCTGAGAAAACCCTTTCTTAGGTTGTGAATTTCATATATTCATATTGCTTTGCTTCTCTATACATTAGTCATCTAATTTGATTCTGTATATTTGCTAGAGGCCTCATCATTTGAGATGTACACAATATGGAAAAAAATAATTAGTTTTTTTTCTCACAAAATGGGAAAGATTTTAAGGTAGTGTGTAAGTCGTCCATGATGAGGCAATAGAATAAATAATATATAAAGAATACATATTAAAAATTATAAAAACATAGTATTATAATGCATTCTTGAAACATACATTTATGACATATGTAAAAATATATTAAAACATGTTTAAGTCTACGGGACCTATGCTTACTAGCATTTTAAAAAACTAATAACATCAATATTGATCTTTTGTGGACTAAATTAAGAAATTACTGGAAAAAGGCTTATTGTCATGTAGATTAATTGTAGGTTTAGTTTAAACTGTGGAACACACTAAACAAACAAAACTTTTTAGCTAAACTTGTTACGAGAATGAGTTGGTGTTGATATTGACTCTAGCTTTCAACTTATCTAACAACCATTATTGAATTTTGGTAAATTTTGACTGGATTCTGTTACAGGTTTATTTGTTGTGTAGTTCAATACTCTTAAGTCGTAAACTAATGTGATGCAGAGGGATTGGGTGGTGTTAATTTGGAGATGACTTGTTTGCAGGTTTTCTTGAATCTATGTGGAGGGACATTGACATGAACAGGCTTAATCATAATCCTTCAAACGATTTGAATCTGATAATTGTGTCACATGGGTTGGCTTCTCGAGTTTTCCTTATGAGATGGTTTAGATGGACAGTTGAACAATTTGAACTTCTCCACAATTTTGGAAACTGTGAGTTCCGTGTGATGCAATTGGGGAGTGGCGGAGAGTACAGCTTGGCAGTTCACCATACAGACGAAGAACTGCTCAAGTGGGGACTTTCTCCTGATATGGTAGCTGATCAGAAATGGCGTGCCAATGGCAGCAAGGGTACCTCGAATGATCAAAGTCAAAGTCCCCGCTGCCTTGAAGCATTTTTTGATCTCATTCCTGACTCTGATGATGAGAGTGAGGACACAGAAGACAAAACAAATTCTTTGAGTGAATGTAGTGGACAATAGACTGTTCTTTCTTTCTTTTATTGGATAATTGTAAATTAGTTTTAGAAAAGAAGGTAGCAGATACAAATTGATAATAGGCTGTTCCTTGCTAGTTAGCACTTCTAATCCGCTCATTCATCATCAAATTGACATTCAATCGGTGCTCTCAACAAATGCTTCTAAAGAATTGATAATATTTAATTGTTGTGGGTAGATTCATAGCAATTTCATGCATTTGGTAGGGAGTAGGGATGGCTTTTCTTTATTCATTCTGCAGAATTGTTTATAGAGTATGTATATGTTAAAGATTGTACTCAGTTTGTGATCCTCAAAGTTTATGAGTATAGGATGCATTCATTCTTCTCAACAAACAAGTACTACATTTTTGTTATTTTTTGTTGTATAAACATAAAAAACTTTGTAGAGCATGTAATGATGATATCCAGCTGTGAAAATTTCATATTTGCATCCTTCCCTTACCTTATGAATAAAAATACTCAATTCTCTGTGTTGTTTGAACTGATATGGAAATGGATGTAATGGAGTTGATGGTAATTTATCATTTTTACAGACATGTATAACTGCAACAATTTAAGGAGTGTAGTACATTCTCTTTACACCAAAAAAAAAGAAATAAAGTACATTCTCTTTACTCTAGCACATTCTACAACATAAGTCAACTTAGCAAATTGAACAAGTGATTTTATGTATCAAAAACTCGTACACAATCAGTAGTTGTTAGTACTGTAAGTAATGTGTGAATATGAAAAGATAAATATTAACCAATCAGATGTTTGAAAAGATATTTCCTTCCAAGTTACTATTATTTGATAATGTTAAAAGTGCAATTAAAAGCTTATAGTCTACATACACTACTAATTCCAATAGATAAGCTTAAATAAGCCAATCCAAATTGGTCCTAATGTGATATTACCCATATGACTGTCATTAGATATTGAAAAAAAGAAAACAGTCACAAAATTATGAGGCATGAAGCAAGTGTCAAATATTACACTGGAGTGAGTAGTAGTTTATGTGAAAAGACAAACATCCTCAATAGGGTAGAATTATTTCAAACATAAGGTTTCTTCCTCACTACTTAAAACCCTGAAACCAATACTATTCAATTTGCTATCTCAATGTTAAGAATTAAAAACAAAAAATTATTGTTATGCACCAGCTTCGGTGGACCTGGATTGCTGTCTTAACTCTTCATCAGCATTTCTTAGAAATTGATCCCAACCACTTCCTGAACTGGTATCCAAATAATCATATGGAACTGCTGTTTTGAGACCAGGCCTAACACTGCAACGATCTTCGACGATTCTAAACTCCACATCATCTCCTTCTTCGCTATAAATATGTTCTAATTCATCCCATGTAAACAACAATGACAATGTAAAGCCACCCCAAGTGTTGAAATCCACAATCTTAACTTTCCCATTGTTTGTAACGTAAATATCAAATGTGTAGTTTTCTGACTCAAATTTAGTTCTCACGTAATTGTTGAAAAATCCTTGTATCTGTAATAAGAGATCATCCTTCTTTTCAAGAAGAACGGGATAAAAAGTAGTAACCTCTCGCTGAGAGATTCCGACTAGTTTCTGATTCCGCACAAAACAACGAAATTCCATCTCTGGCTTAAGGGACGGATACCATTTACGTAGAGCAAGGAAGAAATTATGTGGTCTAGACGAGGATTTATCTTGACAAGAATCATAAGCATGGCATAAGTCATGGACTAATGAGTCAGATGCTCGAAACAGAAGTGCGATCTCACTGAAAGTGGTACAGCGAAGGGTAGCAGAAGTACTTATCCAAGCCGAATCTTTTGGAGCACTCCAATTCAACTTGGGAAAAACTGAACCCCCAAGCGACTCGATGGATTCCTTAACTTGCAACTCGAGTTCTGGAAAAGAAGGGGGTGGAGAAGATTCTTCTGCTTCATCATCATCTGTCCCCTCTAATACCTGAAAATCTTCTTCGTCAATAGGATTATGAATTCTATTGGGCAATGCATCTTCATTTAAGACAGAAACAGGCAATAGGAAGGGTCCTGAGTCGTCAAGAAGGTATTGAATGAAAGATTCAGGAAGTTGGTGAATTATGGTCTTGATGGATACAGATTTGAAATTTGGGTACCATTCCTGAATCTGGCAACGATTCACATCTTCCTCTATCATATTCTGCATTCTCTTAAATCAAACCGGTTGAACAAACAGTCTTCAGCTATCTGGTATGCAATAGCCATTGGTACATGATTAGTGATTAAACATATGTTTGGCATCAGAGTGAATATAGCAGAATGACGGTGACTCACCAGTCACCATGATTTTCCAAAAGTTAGAGTACAAAACAGTAAATGAAATTGGTACCGTGATACCAAACATACACTAAATGTTGAAATTTAGTCAATTATTAACAACCAACATAGGGAAAAAAGTAAACTAAGCATATAGGCAACTAGACAACACATCAAATAAATCATCAAGTACCAATTTCAAAATTGCAATGAAAATGTAACCTTTGGTAATTGGTACATCATTAGTGTTTAATTGTTGAAATGTAACAAATTTCAAAATTGAAGCAATTAACTCTCTACACAAGGTTGAACTCACTGAATTGAATTCAGGTACGCTACGTAATTTACGCTAATCCCTTCAACCAGAATCAAAATAATCTACTTACTTCCAGATTGGGAGAAAGAGGAGCACAGAAAACTTGTAGAAAGAGAACGGCGTCGACGACTAGAAGCAGAGAGAAAGGGTTCTAGTAGAGCTGTCAAATGGACCGGCCCAGCCCGGCCCGGCCCAGGCTCATAGGGCCAAGATATCTAATGGGACATATAATTATAACATTATGTATATAAGATAAGATGGTCAAATTTTATGTAGCTCATACTGTTCACATAACGAAGCAATCAACACATACTTAAAACTCTTATATGGGCAAAATTTAAAACAAACATAAAAACATATATGAACTAGTAACAAGTATTGATGCAACTCATAATAATATACATATTTGCTAATAAATTAAAAGCAGTTTTATCACTACATTGTACCTGGGACGGACCTACGTTATGCATTGTGTAGCCACCCGCCCCCACTATATTTTGAGGAAGCACAATTATATACTATACACTAGATAGTAGTTATTATAAAGAGAATGGTGTGAAGGCATAAATCTTCAGCTATATATACTACATCAATACTCGTGTGCCTGACTTTTTATTTTACTAATGAGAGAGAGAAATGGTATCTATGGGGAATTTAATTTATAGGCTTTATTTTCTCTTAGACTAAAATATAAGTAAAAATTGGTAACATAAATTTATGTATTTGTTCCAAAATTTAAATTGAATGTATTAAAAAACAGGAAAATGATAATTAGTAAAATGATACGTAGTTAGTGCTCTTGAAACACTAGTTAAGAAACTAGATAAAGTATGAAAGGATTAGAATGTGTAATCTACTTTTTAAAAATATAAATAATGTTTTTTTTAATACAAAAATTTCTTCTTTTGGTATCCTTAAATTTTACGTTTGTATCAAATAGATCCTTTAAATTTTGTAAGTATCAGATAAGTCCTTTAAATTTTTTAAGTATTAGATAGGTCTCTTAAGTTTTTTAAGTATCAAATAGGTTTTCACGTGTTAAGAACACAAAAGTAGAAATTTGACATTGAAACAAAAAAGACTTTTAAAAATTTCAATACACATCTCTTAAGATGATTTTTCTATATTTATTTCCCTAACATGTGCCCCTCTTTAAAAAATTGACTAATTTTTACATATATTTTAGACTATAGTATAATATACATATTGCCCCCACTTCTCAAAATTTCTGGGTCTGTCCCTGAATGAACTGAACCACTAAGTATTAATACATTACCTTACCTCTAGAGCTCTAATGATTCTCTCCCTTGTTAACCAAGTTTGAAGTCAATTGTTTGGCTGATTACACTTGCGAGATTTTCAATATTGCGGTATATTGAATATGTCTTCTAAGAAACCTACTCAAACAAAGTTAAAAATAAAACATACAATTATAAAATATTCGAGACATATAAATTGATATCCAGACATACAAATACCATTATTGAGCAAGAAACTAATTAGATGAAAGGTGGTAGAAGACATATACCTTGTTGAGAATAGTAGCACTGTAATCTATATCTTTGTGCTTTAGATAAGATAAAACTTATAATTTCCTTTTTATACTTCTCTATTTATAATGATTGATTAATTTGTTGTTTTTTTTTCAAATAAAGATAATCATAACAAATTTGGTTTAATAATTATCTCCTAACTAACAAATCTCATCTTTTTCCTTCAAAAAAAAAACAAAACTCATCTTTTGTTACTTATTTTATCTAAAGATTTTATGCTAACTAAAATTCCTTATTTTTAGATATTTTTTTAAAATTTTTTAAGGGGCCGGCCCAAAAGCCCGCGGGGCCAGCCCATGATGGCCCATTAAAAAAATAGGCCCGAGAGTCCAGCCCAATAAGGCCAAATAATATTTTTTGGGAAGCCCGGCCCGGCCCGTATAAAACTATTGGGCTACTGGGCCGGCCCGATAGCCCGGCCCATTTTTACAGCTCTAGGTTCTAGTAACTTCTACGCATTATAAGGGTATTTTAGATTTGGACAAAACTTACATGCATTGCTATACATGCATTTCTTACTTTTCCTCTCACAAAGAGGTAGTTATTTTAATTGAAAAACAGTTTTCTTTTATTTTTATAAAATTAAAAAACACAAAAAACCACTTCTTTGTGAGTGGAACAGCAAAAACTGCACACAAAGCAATGCATGTAAGTTTTGTCCTTTAGGGTCTGTTTGGTTCGGGAGTTTTGGAGGGGAGGGGAGGGGAGGTGAGGTGATATTTTAAATTTTTATGTTTGGTTCAACTTTTTAACGAGGGGAGGGGAGGGAAGGGGAGAAGTAATTTATTTTTTTACCCTTAACCTTATAAACTCAAAATAAGGATTAAATTATAATGAATATATTACATAAAAAAAAATCTAATGGATATATACAAAAAAAAATAAAATCTAATGAGTAGAAAACCTAAATTTTTTTGTTGTAAAAAAAAATCTAGAATTTAATATTCCAACAAGGATAATTTAGAATTTTAATAAAAAAGTGATGGTAATTTTGTCAACATAATAAATTCTGTTTTATCTCGCCTCCCCTCCTTAAAAATCCCTCCCCTCCCCTCACCTCCCCTCCCCTAGGTTGAACCAAACAAAGCCTTAGATTTTTAGTAACTTACGGGTGTAATAAGAGTTTTTTGGGGTGTGAATAGTTTTTTTTTTGTTCATCCATGGCTTTGGGGTGTGAATAGAATCTACAGTCACCAACCAATACTAGAAAATTGAACCTACACACACAGGTTTGTGGATAAATTGGGATTTTTTTTTGTTTTAATTTCAATTTACACCAACTTTTGTTGCCCCTTTTAATTTTCATGATTTTTTAAGTGAATGCTAATCAACTTTATATGTAAGTATATTTGCTTCCCTTTTAATTATTTAATTTTGGTTTTCTGGTTTTTGTTAAGTCATAGCATAGATTGTTATTGTGTTTGAAATTTATATGTTTTGTTAAGTTTACATTTCTTATTTGGTAAGAATTTTGAGGGAGCTACTAGAATAGTGGATCAAAGAGGTGTCAAGAGGATTTCTAGTCAACCCAGTGGAAGGTTTGGGTTTCACTTTTGCAACAATCTTGTTTATTGTCTTCTTGATTCAAGAGATTCTTGATCTATTTTATTGAATAGTTGAAAACTAGGTTAAAGATGATGTATGTGATTTTTACTTGTACACACATTTTTGTAGTAATACTTATATTATGTAACAGTGCGCTTTCAGATTGAAGACATTTCCCGTGTCCGACACATGACAATATCGGTCACTGTGAATCTATGATATCTGGTTACATTTAATTGTGTTTGATTTTGGAAAGATGAAAATTGATTTTGAATGAATTGATTGTGTATAATTGATATTGAGAAAAGTGGGTTGAATGTAAATCGAGTCATCCATATAAAAGTGTGGGTTGAAGTGTTGTTGAACAATAAATTTGAGGCTAAAAATCAATTCTATAAGCAAAAACTCCAAATAGTAACTTCAAGTTAAAACCAAGTCTACTTGAAAACATTCAGACATATTAAAATCAATTTTACACTTCTAGAATCAATTTTGACTCCTTCAAAACTGGAACCAAATATACATTAAATCACTTTCATTTTTTTAAAAATTTTATTGATATCTACTTTCAGTGTCATGTTTGTGTGGGTGCTTACTTAGTTGGACCTAATAGTTGGCTAAAAGATACACTTAATCACCTAATAGTCATGCCCTTGATTCAAATTATTATATGCACATTCTTCTCTACTTTTTGTATTACTAATTTTGGGGTATGGGGCAGATTCCAAATTAAATGGCTCTTTGCAAGAATTGTGAATGATGAAAATGATGGGCGGTGTTCCATTGTTTTCCTTGAGGTGGGTGTTATGTCAGTCTAACCATCAATTCTGTTTCCTTAAAAAAGAAAATTGTTAAATTCAAGGTTGTTTGTCGTTGAGACCAATTAAATGTCCAGTGTTGTAACCAAATACTAGGGGTGGGCACAACCGAATGGCCCATTAGTAACCGACCGGCCCAAACCGAAAAGACATGTTCGGGTCGGTTTTCTCGGGTCGCGCGGGTTGGAAAAGTGCAAGGTTCGGTTTATTTCATTTCAAACGGGCGGGTTGCGGTTGTGAGGATTGGGCCCAATGTAAACCGAACCCGAACCGAATCTATTATTAATTTTATTTATTTATTATTATTATTATGTTATAGCAGATCTATAAGCCCAAACTTAAGTTGGCCCAAATAAAAAACTACCCAAAACAAACCCTATTTTTTCTTCTTTAAAAAGGCAATGTTGCTCTTATCATTATTATTCTTCCAACCCTAGCAAAGCAATAGCAGCGGCGGCCACTTCACAAAGAGTCACCAACAGAAACATTTCTGGACGCTCTCGTTCCATCTTCTCTGGTTCGTTTTATTTTTTTATTATGAAGTTTGTATTTTTATTTTTGTTGATCTATTTTTTCCTATGTTCTTTGGTTTTGTTTTTGTTGTGGTTGTTGAGATTATGTTTTTGTTTAGATCTGTTTGCTAGATCTATATTATTAATATGTTCTAACTTTGTATTTCTATTTTGAAGTTTTGTTGTTGATGGAGGTGCTTACTGAACAAGCAAAAGAGTGTTTGAAATTGAAGTTTTCAAGAGGATCTCCATCAAGTCTGCTGTCTGTGTTTGATTTTTAATAAAAAATCAAGAAAATGTAATATTTTGTTGTTGTAATATGTAATCAAGATTTTTAATGGAAAATGACCAATCTAACTAATTAATATATATTTTATTGCATTTTAATATGACTAATCTAACAATCTGTAAAATGGTAAAAACCCAGGAAAAGAAAAAAAGAATGAAGTTTGAAAAAAACGAAACAAAAGAAAAAATAATTGCCCAATGTGTTGCAAATTTGATGGCCCAGAAAAAGGAAAAAAGAATGAACTTTAGAAAGAAAAAAATAATGACACAAAAAGTAACAAATAATTGTACTGGGAAAAAAAGTTAATATTTGATTCAAACCGATTGAACCGGACCGCAACCGACCGAACCGGTCAACCCGAAAACCGAGAAAACCGAATGATCAAATGGTTCGGAATGGGCCGTGATATCCCAACCGTCGGTTCGTCCGGTTCAGTGGTTTGGGCCCGGAACCGAACCGAACCGATGCCCACCCCTACCAAATACTATATGAAGTTGATTTTTCCAGCATGTGACTTTCATAAATTGAAGTTGGCTTAGGCACAACTCAAAAAGTTTGATTACTCACCCAATTGAAAAACAAATTTGACTCTAAATATAAATATAAGTTCTTTTTTAAAAATTACTTTTTTATCATATTTTTTTAAATTATTAAATACCTATATTATTATTTTGCAATCTAATTATTTTGCGTCCTTAACGGTGTTTTAAAAACCGGACCGGTCATCGAACCGGTGAGGTATTGGTTCACTGGTTCATTGGTCGAACCACTGGGTCATTGGTCGAACCGCATGACTAAACCGGATAAAATCGGATAAACCGGTTGAATGAACCGGTTCCCATAATAAACCTATATAGGTATTAAACTGAGTTGAACCCGATACTCAGTCTCTAATAAAATCTTAAATTTTTTTCTGAACATTAAAAATAAATGTAATATTTATTATAATAGGTATTTATCTATTCAATTTATAAATGCAAATGTCCTATCAATTGAGCTAAGTTCACGGGACAAAACTATCAATTGTTATACTTTATTAGTATTTTTTTACTAAGTATTTATTCTTTTTTGATAAGTATTAGAAACAAATCGTTACAAACACAATGTACGGCTCATTTAATTCTAACTAATATAATAATAGATATTTATTTATTTATATATTTAGCAAAGCCATTGGCCCAAGAATGGAAAGGAAACGGGTTACCTATAACGAAGGCCCAATATACACATTTGACTATGTTAAAAAACCCTAAAGTGAAAGAACATGTTTTCTCTTTCTTCCTAGTGCAGCCGCATCCTCTTAATGTGCAGATTATTCTTCTCTTATTTTTGTTTGCCATTTATTCTCCTTTTTTTATTAATTCTTTGTTCTTCATCAAGATGTTATGCAAACAGTTTACTTGGAAGGCAACCAGAAGTATTTTATCCTTTCCGGCTTTCTTCTTCTAAGGCTAAAACATTGTAATTTTGATTTGACTTCTTTCAAAATCCAAAATACAGTTCAACATCTAAAACACTGATCTAGGAATCTACGATCTTCTCAACGATCCACAGCCATGCCTCTGCTCTGTTTCTTTCTTCTTTTTCTATTTTTCTTTTTCTTTTTTGTTTAAAAAATAAATAAAACAGTGTCGTTTTCTAACTTAGAAAAAAAAAAGAAAAAAAAAACATTCAAACCGCCGGTTCTCCGGTTTTGAGCGGTTCTTCCGGTTTTAACCGGTTTAATAACATACGCGGTCCAATATTCAGACCAGACTGGTAACTCTCTGGTTCCCGGTTAAACCGGTTCGACCGGCCAGTCCGGTCCGGTTTTTAAAACACTGGTCCTTAACATGTATCTTAGGATAAATGTTAGCAAAGACTCTATTTAAATATGCAAAATATATATATATGATAAAATATGCAAAATCAATATTGAAGTAATGGTTATACACAAAAAACATTCTTTAATTGAATTAAAAAAAATTCTTATGAAGTATCACTTCGGGTGACGACACTAAACCTTAAAAACTCAGCTGCAACTACACGTGCACACGTGGAAGTATCATGAACCTTAAGAGCACAAAACGGCAACAACATAACCTAAATCCGATGTAAATGGAATGCTACCTCTTATATCTTGTTGGTAAACCATTACTTCAAGATTACCATTCTTAAACAAATTCTCAATCATTAAAGGCTAAATAAAGCAACCCCTTCTTCAGCACTTTTTTCTTCCCCACACCCCACCATTCTAATGCAATAAAAACTCTATCTTTATACTTTACCGGGATCTGGGTCTCTTTCAATTTCCCTTCAAAGACAAAGTAGAGAATTGTCTTCCACTCACATTAAAAGAAAGACTTTGTGATATGTGAAAGTTCAAGTCTTGTTTCTCATTCAATGTGTTGTGCTTTTGTTCTTGAGTCACACAAAAGATAGTTTTAATTTGAGTTATAAATTTGGTTTGGTTTGTAATGAGGGTGTGGAGGGTTCATCATCATCAAAACGATCAAAGACAATGCTCTTATGGTGTTTTGAGGTGGGTTTTGGTTTGGATTAGTGTGTGTTACATTGTTTTCACAATTGGACCACCATCAAGATGGAGCTTGAAGGAATCTCCTTGTCCTCAATGTGATGATTGTTACTGCTCTTCAGCTGAATATCCACTTGCTTCTCCTCTAGGTGAGTTTCACTTTTCACTTGGTTTTGTTTTGAAGATGAAAAAACAAGTTTATTAGATGTTGATGAAATATGAAGAAATAAACAATTTTGATTAGATGTAAAGGTAGAAAAAGTAACCCTTTGTGTTTGAAAAATAATATGATGGTAATTAGGAAAAATTTAGTGGTCGTAGTTTTTAGAGAAGCAGAACAAATAATTTTTTAGTGTATGTAGCCAGAATTTTGTTGGTTATTCAATTCATATATATTAGGTTTAGATATATAATTTGTGTTCTTTAAACCTTGCATCTACCTTTTATCTTAAAAAGAGGAGAGGAAGTTGAGGTAATTTTTTTTTGGTATTTAACCCTCCTTTCAGGAATCGAACTCGGATTCTTCCGAATGATCCGTCTTAGAAAAACTCATTAATCACTTGAGTCTAATGTCTTGATTGGAAGTCGAAATATTAGCACTTGATGTTAGGTCAACTACAGTGACATTGTTTTGAGCTGCAATGTAATTAGAAACGGCAGGCGAAAGAAATTGAAGGTTTTACCTTATTTAGCTGAACAACATATGGGGATTGGTTTCCAATTTTAGTTATCTTTTGCCTAAGATTTTGGAAATGTTACTCTTTATTTGTTTATTTCTCAACTATGTTTGTTCTCTTTTAGGCCTATTGTAACAGAAAATGTCATTCTTTTACTGTATGTGCAGATTGTGGAAAAAGTGATCCAGCAATGAACGTGGAAATGACTAAGGATCAACTAACAATGCTATCTGAGGAGTTAAAGTTGCAGAAAATTGTAGCCAATGAGACCTTGGAACACACCAAAAGATTAGTCACAAATGCCAGAAATACCTTTTCACATTATAAAGCAGAAGCAGAAAAGTGCAATATAGGGATGGAAACTTGTGAAGAAGCGAGGGAGAGGGCAGAGGCAGAGCTTGCGGAAGAGCGTCGGTTGACAGCCATTTGGGAAAACCGAGCTCACGATTATGGTTGGTAGGACACGAGATAGAACAGACTTAGCTACTAAGTAGTACTAACTGTCATTGCTTTATGTTAATGCTTCATTGTAGCATGAAGGAAGATAATGAGTTAATTATAATTTTTCTTCATACATTGGTTATAAGCAATATATTTCTTTATATTTTTACAATACCTGTTTTATTATTTGAAGAAATTCTACGCCGGTTGCAGTAATAGAGATTTCATCCAACAGTAAGAAGAATGTCAAAAAATGGATGACTGAAAGAACAATATTACTAAAGTTTCTCAAATCATGAATGCAATTGATCAGGTTCATGTGTCCCATGGAGCCATTTGTCTATAATTATAAGCTCTCTTGGTACCCAAACCATTTCATTTTCTTCTCGAAATTGTCAACTCAAATCAATGCTATAAAGCAAATTAGAGACCGCCTTTCAATAAGAAAAGACAGGTTAACCAGATCTTTATGGGCTAGATCAAACAGTTAAGCATCAACCGGTTTTTATTATATGTAACTATACAACACATCCCATGGGATGATAGAAAAGAAAAATGTGGCCTCCTTTCAATTTTTCCGGAGGCAGACAAAATATGCGAATACAATGTTTTAATATACCCTAATAAGTTAGAGATTCACTACGTCAAGTGAGGTATACACTATCTATTACGGCAAAACCAGCTGCAACCCCACCTTCGTCAGATGATGAGATTTTTGTACGCATCAAATAGCCACTTTGATTATTTATGATAACCGTATCCTTATTCCTGCAAATTCAAGTCCATGTGGATGTCAAGCATTATGCAAATTCTTTGTAAAAATAAGCATTATGCAAATTAGTGCACCAAGCGATAAATATATGTAGCCAAGCAATGTACCTTAAATATGTACCAAATATCCCAAGTTCTGAGATGGCACGGTCCTTGTGCCAACAACCATTACGCATCAAAACTGCCGCAGAAGCAGTTGGAAATATCCTTTGCATAAGTATGTAAGCTGCATCTTCTTGAGAGCCTAATTTCTGCAATTTTATGAGGGTGTCCCTCACAGCATCACCGTAAATATTGTTTCCTGAAAGGTAATTACAGCTCACTCAATATATTTTACAACAGAATTAGAGAGAGCAGGAATTAAATAAAGTTTTAGGTATAATACCTCCTCCTTCTCTCTGAGGCTTCATCACAAATAATTCGGGTCTTTCAATTGCTTTTTTAACAATATCTGAGTCATCCAAACTCCACAGTCCTGCAAAGCATTCACGCATTTTTGCAATATCATCTTTGTTTTCAAGGAACCTGCACTCGATGATAAACTCAAAGATCAAGATATTGACCACAGAAGAAACAAACAGTGGTCAGGCAAAAATACTAATCAATCTATTTTTGTTTACAGAGATAAAATTGTGGAGGACATGTATACTATAGCTTCTGAACGTGTCCAGAACACTACATTTGATAAATTGTAATTTCTAAAACTATTATATGAAGTGTGAATGTAGTTCCCAAGGGAACATATTCATTTCCATCGATCATCCAAAATGTTTTGTTTAGAGACATCAACACGACAAATTTTTTTTTTCTTTCTTTCCATTATTTTGTTTTTCAGGACAGAACAAGTAATTTTGGAAGAAAATTTTAAGGCACAAGAACACGGGATAAAATCTATTGAAGTTACAAGGAAAGGAGTCCTAACCAAGTGATATGGAATCACCAAAAAAAATTATAAAAAAACCACCAATCTTGAATGGCACAATCATATCCATGAATAATCAAATAAGTGCCATGGCTTGGAGAAAAGAAGATCCCAAAGAAGACAATCTTATTCCACATGATAATTCATTGCATTTAGACACTTCTCTTTTAATTGTAATATCTTTGAATTGATCGAACTGCTTTCAAAACATATAAATAAAATAAGCAAAAGGAAGAGATGAAGAAAACTAATTGGAAGATACCTCTCAAGAACACCGGGTTTTGCAAGTTCTTGTTGAATCTTCTTGGTGCCAACCAAATGATAAGATATTGAAGGGCATTTTATAGCAGAAGATTGTTCCATCAGTAGCCTAGCTGCCCATTCCTACATATTGACCAAATGATGCCCAAAACCGTGAGAAGTAAGAACTCGTTGTCAGGATAGAAGGCTCACTAACATTACAAGCTATAACAAGGAACAGACTAATGGTAGCGAAGATAATCCATGAAATATAAAGATTGAGGCAAGAGTAGATTAGATCATGTTGGTTTAAAAAAGGTAAACTAACATAACAGTAAAATATGGTATAATGCTAAAGTTTTTACAGTGAACTCAAGCAAAACCGAAGCTGTATGGACCAATTAACAATTAATATTACTTAAGGAAGTGAAACCCAACTATTTTGGGTTCCAAATGTTATTTATCTTCATAAATTATTTATTAGAATGTTGAACTTAACTCAACTCCTGCAAAACCGGCATGTATGGTGAAGACTACTCTTTAACATTGTTCAATAATAATACTTGTACGGCCCAAAAAGCTAACTACAGAGCCGTCAAACTTAGCAACAAAACATAAATTAGGTGGCTCACATTCAATCAACTATTAATAGACAGCAGTCAATTATTTTCTTGGTCACAAAGATCATACCCGGTTCAATGGATTAACCTTCCCTAATCTTTCAAATTATGAGTTTAACCAATTAAGTATAAAATAAACAATGTTTTCTACTTTGGAAAAACACAATTTTATGAATGATAAGCAAAAACAAACTGATCACTTACTGATTCTGAAGGATAATCAACTGGTGTATAGCCAGCCCTGAAGTAAACGACTGCAACTTCTTGTCCATTACTACAGTTAAAAAAAAATTAATCTCTCTACAGTCAGAAACTAAGTGTGAGCAACCACAAACTTATCAGATATTCAGTTTTTCATGGCCAAAGTTTACATACACAGAAAGTGTTCCATCCGGTAGAATCTCTCCTTCTTGATCAATTTCTGCCAACGTTTTCCGTACAATTGTAATACCATGCGTGTTTAAAGTTCAGGAACAACAACTCTAATAACCAAAGTATGTTTCGAAGATAAAACTGGTCATTTCCCTTATATGAAAAACTTCCCTTTAGCACACAAATTAAATGAGAGGAAATTAACACTTTTACTATAGTAACAAGTATTAGAATTATTATTATAACTATGGAGATAAGGATATTTGTCTCTTAGAACTGCAGAAAGAAAATGCTGGTCATACATGTTTCGCTCTTCAGCCTGCACTACAATCATAATCACAGCCCTGTATTGATACATTCAGAAATATAAGGAACCAAAATTAGCAGTAGAGTATAATAAACTGAAAAAGAAATCTTTTCTCCAATCTTACCTTGGGTTATTATACTCACTCCAAGCTTTAGCCAATGCCTCTGCATACTGATTGACAGCATTATTAGCAGGAACCTTTTCTGAATCCAGCCCAAGCAATTTTCCATGGGGAGAAAGTATGTACCTGAAAAATAATCACAAACTTGATATAAAGAAACAATTGGGTCGGAAACAAATACTAAAAACACAATATGAAGAGCGAAGAGATTGTAAATTAGAGTTAAAGCAATACTTTACCTATGAAGTTCAGTAACAAGACTACCAAAACCAGCAAATGAAGATGAAATAGTGTTGAGCTCTATTTGCAAAAGTGATTTAGTCTGGTCATCAAGCATATAATCCGAACGATGTAATCCCAAACGTATATCCTATCAATGAAATTAAATTTATCCCAACAGTAAAAATAAAAATAATATCAGTAAATTCCTTTCATCCACTTTATAAAAAAAGATAAACATTACTAAACATATATGTAGCGTTTATGTAAGAAAAGGAATATGTCCTGATGATATACTAAAATATAATAATAATAATAATAATTCCATTTGAACCAATAGAAACAGACCTCTTTTTTGTTAAGCTGTAGCATCTTGGAATGAATATCTAAAAGTCTAGATGTAAATTCGTCCACTTTCTTAGTCCTACATTAAGATATAAAAGTGTGATTACAAATGTAGGCTATATCTTGTTGTAACAAAAACACCAAAAGGGTGACCCACTTGTTAGTTATAATAAAAATACAATGAACAAACAGCAATATTCTTTTACCAAAAAACAAGATAATAATACAAGAACAGTGAAAAGGAAACCTGGAAAGAGATTCCTGAAGAAATTGAGCGTCTAAGCTGACACGATCGACAAGTTCATTGAATATAGGTGCCAAATCAGAAGCTTGATTCCATTTACTTTGTGGAAATGGGGTAGGGAATAAGGCAAAAGGGGCATGCATCAATCCTACACCAGGAACCATTCCTGATTTCTGAAATTTGGAAAAACAATTACAACATCAGACCTTCTTTATTTACAGTTCAATTGACGGTGAATTTGGCAAAATCACCGTGTTTGTTCTCATACTGTGAAGCTTGATGACAATCACATTGACAATGACACAGTAATAACAAACATATATATATATGCAATAAAATTAGATGAAAAATATGAAAGTAGATGGTTAAATGAGATTAAGGTATGATGATAAGTGGTAAGCAGAGAAATAATAATGAAATGAAGAGAAAAGAAGGTGTATTACTACCTGATAAGATTTATCGCCCATAAGGAGGCCGTGAAGAGAGGCCCAAACAAGAGCATCATAAGCGACGTTATCGAGGAGTTGTTGATCAATAGTGTGATAATAATCATGGTGATGATCGAATGATGGAACGGTGATGGAAGAATTTTGTTGTTGTTGTTGTTGGCCGTTAATGGTGACAGGTGACATAGTGAGATGATGATGATGATGATGGTGAGACATAAGAGGTTTGGAGAAGTTTATAGAAGAAGAAGAAGAAGAGTATAATAGTAAGTGGTGGGGGCGATGGAAAAGGGAATATGTGGAAAAAGGCGACCTAGAAGTAGTGGGAGTGGCAAAACTGAAATGAGGAGCAGAAGCAGCAACAGCATCCATGCCTTTATTTATTTATTTATGCGTACCTTACCTACCCATCGTATCATATTTGAGTTTTTGCTGTCACAATACATACACTTGGCCTTTCAAAATCAAATCAATTTATTGTGAGTAAGTGTGTAAGAGAAGAAGGAAGATATTATTAGATAGATAGATCTGAGAACAATATACCCTACTGTGTGTGTGTGTGTTCGTGTGAGATGCGGGTGGAGGTCGACAAAGAGAAGGGAAGATTCGCTAGATAGAAACAATACGGAGGGAAGGAGTACTGTGTCTTTTATTTTTTAAATTCTTTTTGCATCACTATGTAACGCTGGACAATTCTCATACGTCACTCAATTCATATGTACCAACTCAGCTGACAAAAATATGCTAAAATAGTTAGGCCGACTGGAGTTCGATCTCCAACTCTCTCAAAATATATTTCAATTAAATGAAGACAAAGTATTGGTACCTAAAAATAGATAGGACAATGTAGATGGTATTATTTCTGTGAGATAAGATATATGCTCAAAAAATAGATGTATAAATTATTTTATAAAATTTATGCATTTTAATCTATATTAAATTTCTTATAATATTGAATGCAAAATTTCTATATTAACATACTTTCATATACTCTTAAGATAATCCATAAAAAAAAACCTCCCTTTAATGTTCTTTATTTATAAAAAAATATTTTATATTTTTAAATTCATTAAATAATTAATGTAGATTAACTATATTAATAGTATTAGTGAATCTAAAAAGATGAGACAAAGTATGAAATATCTCCTAAAAAAGGATGAGACAAAGTATTTTACTTAACCAAAAATGGATGGTACATATTACCTAGTACTCCTTGTGAAGTGTTGATTTTTATAGACGCGATGATCTCATTGATGAGGTTTTAGTGGTGAACCAGATAAACATCATGCATTATGTATTTAGGGGCAGATTCATTGTATCCGGACATCATTCATGTTAACTCTTTGAACCCCTATTACCTTCTTGTCACACCACCTCCCTCGTGGAACATATTCAACCCAGGGTTTTAAATTTGGAAATTTTCTCTTCCCACCCTCCATGACTCTTTTTCCCCTCTGGATTTCCGTTTTTGCCCCTAGTTTTAAACTTCGGAACGCGTTTTTTGAAGTTTTTTTTGCCTTGAATATAAACTTTGGAATGTATTTTCCGAAGTTTTCGACGAATTTGAACTAGAAAAACTTCGGAAAACACGTTCCGAAGTTTTTATCCAGGGGTAAAATCGGAATATTGTGGGGTTAAAAAGAGTCATGGGGGTGAGAAGAGAATATTTCTTAAAATTGCTACCTGATCCGGTTCATTCAGGCCTTATAAAGGGTGTGATTGGTAAGTCCAATAAGCTAGCTTATAGCTTATTGGATTAGCTTATAAGCTTGTTTTAAAAAAATAGATGTGTTTGGTAAAAAACTTTTCTCATTAACTTATAGCTTTTTTTGAGATGCTATTTCAAGTGGCGTTTGAGCTTATAGCTTTTTATAGTCATTTCCATTTTTAACCTTTAATTTTATTATTTTTTATAAAATAAAAAATTATCCACTAAAGAGAATAACTACCCACTACATGTCCTTTTATGTAATTTTATATTTATTAACTACTTTAAAAGCTAATTTTTCCTAACACTTTAATTTCAATCAGTTAACTTTTCAGCTATAAGCTAGTTTTTCAGCTTAATTTTACCAAACAGACCCAAAACCACTAGTCATAAAAAACCAAGATTAACCCGTTTGAACTGGAAATATCCGGTTTCACAAATATCCGGTCTATTAAAAGAAAAATGTTATTTAGTAAGAAATTGTTTTGCAAAAAAGAAAAAAATCTAATGTAGCAAGTAACATTTAAAATTTACAAATTATAATCACTTTCTCATATATGCATAGTTATCCAATTTTTAATCGGTTGAATTCTCTATTTTTATGATTCTTCTCTTTATTGTGTAGACCATTCTTACTAAACAACAATACTCCTTAAAAAATAGTGTTCAAATTTTTAAAATAAAAAATTTTGGAATGGAAAAGTATTGAGCTAATTAGTAATTAAGGCCCATTTTATATATTTTAAAAATTACTGATTCTCTTTTTCTAAGGCTCTTTTTGGTAGTGTAAAATGTTAAATTTATACTTTATAAGTTTATAGATGTGTGTGCTTGCGTGTTCGAGTCAAAACTCCATTTTCGGTATAAATTTCCACTTCTTTTTCTTTTCTTTTTTTATAAACTAATAGCATCAAGATATTTAAGTGCAATTTAGACATTTCATCTAAGTTGATACTCATCTTAAACACTCTACTACCTTTTCTTTTTGCTGTAAATGCAAAACTGCATATTGTGTTAAACATGTATATCAATACAGTGAAGACACTTTCATTGTAAAGTGTCTCTGCTAGGCCTTTGAAATCAATGAGGGTTTTTTGTTTGGAGTCCAAGTAAAATATCTCATAAACAAAAATTTTAATCGGGAGGGGGCTGAAACCACTTGGTGCCAGAACTGACTCCCGAACCAGATTAAACTGGTGGCGAAAGCCAAAAAAAATAAAAGTTCTATCCTTTTTTTTTTCTTTAATAAGAAAGTTTTATTGAACAAGCTACTTGCAGCATACGCGAAATGCTAAGATTAGAACTTAAAGCCTTTACATACATCAGATGAACAGACAGTTCATCAAGCTTTTATTGGTTAAAATCAAACAGGCCGCTGTTTCTTAGAGTAGAAGTGACGAATTACAAACATTCCATGGGAGAAAGAAAAAGAAACAACGTAGTTTCCTCTCTTCTTTCCCCTTTTTTTCGAGACAAACAAGCGAAAACAGAAAGACTTAAGATGTGTTTTGCAGTGGCTTCCTCAAGTGAGGTATACACTATCTATTACTCCATAACCAGGTAAAACTCCACCTTCATCAGATAATGATGGTTTTGTACGCACCATATAGCCACTTTCATTATTCACAATAACCTTATCCTTATTCCTGCAAATTCCAGTTCATATATGGATGTTAACTGTTTTGCAAATTTGAGCACAAAAATGTGATAAAGATGTAGCTAAGCAATGTTACCTTAAATAAGTACTGAATATCCCAAATTCTGAAATGACATGATCTTTATGCAAGAAACCATTACGCATCAAAATTGCCGCTGTATTAGCTGGAAATATCCTCTGCATAAGTATGTAAGCGGCGTCTTCTTGAGAACCTACTTTCTGTAATTTTAGAAGAGTCTCCCTAAGATCGTCGCCATAAATATTGTTTCCTGAAATGTAATTGATTAAATTTATTAGATAACTTTCATTCCCTATAATTTTTTTGCCACAAAGTCAGAGAGGTAAATTACCTCCTCCTTCTCTTTGGGGCTTCATCACAAATAGCTCTGGCTTCTCAATTGCTTTTTTAACAATATCCGAGTCCTCCAAACTCCATAACCCTGCAAAGGATTTACGCAGTTTCGCAATATCCTCTTTGTTTTCAAAGAACCTGCTTACATGTTTTACTCATGTATTAGATAACTTTCATTCCCTATGAATTGATCTACTACTTCTAAAGCACAAAGGATGAAATAAGCAAGGAAGATTTGAAAAATATTAATTAGAAGATACCTCTCAAGAACACCGGGTTTTGCAAGCTCCTGTTGAATCTTCTTGGTGCCAACCAAATGATAAGATATGTTAGGGCATTTGATAGCAGAAGATTGTTCTATCAGTAACCTAGCTCTCCATTCCTATATATTTGAGCAAACCATAAGAACTCATTGTAAAGGTAGATGGACCATAAAAAAGGATAATGCAGCTTCAGCATGAAACGTAGTACTAATTACATAAATTTTTGTTAATTTTTAAGGAAAAAAGCTACATGTAGCAGGAGTTAAGTCGAATGAAAACACGTCTGTATTGGAAAAACACAGTTCCTATGAGCAGAAACAAACTGAATTCGAGTCACTCACTGATTCCGAAGGATAGTCAACTGGTGTATAGCCAGCGCGGAAGTAAACAATTGCAATTGCTTGTCCATTCCTGCAAGTGCCATGAAATTATATTTCTATACCGTCAGATAGAAAATGTAATTATACAACAAAATTTATAACAAATAGGCAGTCAGGGTAAAGGCTACATACACAGAAAGTGTTCCATCTGGCAGAATTTCTCCTTCTTGATCAATTTCTGCCAACGTTTTCCGTATGGTTGTAATATGATGCGTGTCATAAAGTTGAGGATAATAACTCTAACAACACAAATATGTGCCGAAGTATAAAAATAATAGTAGTATTTTTTTTTTGGTCAAGTAGCCGAGTGACTTGACTCACACACTTTCAGTGTGGAGAAGTGGGGAATCTGGGGTTCGAACCCCAACCCCTCCATTAAATGTCCTTGCAGCTACCAACTAAGCTGGATTAACGAGACAGAATCATAGTATTTTTTCATACAACAAAACAACTCTAAATCCTTGGATATCACAATTTGATAGTCCTAATTATACAAATCAAAGAGTTTGCTTTGCTATATAGTAAAAAAAATAGTGTTTTCCTCTTATACTATAATTTTAAC
This sequence comes from Trifolium repens, assembly GCA_030408175.1. Lineage (NCBI taxonomy): Eukaryota > Viridiplantae > Streptophyta > Magnoliopsida > Fabales > Fabaceae > Trifolium > Trifolium repens. The sequence continues at coordinate 56,341,319 of CP125849.1, read as the reverse complement.
TATTGAGAAAAGGATATCTTTCTCTTAGAATTGCAGAAACAAAATGCTGGTCATACATGTTCCGTTCTTCACCTTGAACCACAACGATAATCACAGCCCTGTATGAATCCATTGAAAAATACTATAGCATAAGACAAAAAGCAGCAGCATGAGAAAGTAAAAAAGGAAAATTTCCCCCGAAACTGACCTAGGGTTATTATACTCACTCCAAGCTTTAGCCAACGCCTCCGCATACTGACTATCAGCCCTATTAACAGGAACCCTTTTGGAATCTAGTCCAAGCAATTTTCCATAATGAGAAAGTATGTTCCTGGAAAATTACCAATTAATATAACTGTGTACCTCTTCATAGTACTTTTTCCTTAAAATTAAGATATACCATTACCATCTTCAGAGTTCAGAGTTCATATGAATGATATCTAACCACCTAGGTTATGATATTCAATAGGACTTCATTTCTACCTACTTACAAAATTCAAATTTCCTCCGAAATATAATGTACAGTCGTATCGACAATGAGAATTCAGACACTTAACAAGAATAAACTCAGTGAACTTAAAACACTATTAAGTGGTTATAATTAAGAGATTATAAATTAAATAAGCCAGCATAGTATGTGTAATTTATTACAGCAACACTCACCTGTGAAGTTCAGTCATAACACAACCAACACCAGAAAATGAAGTGGAAATAGTGTTCATCTCAATTTGCAAAAGTGATTTAGTCTTTTCATCAAGCATGTAATCTGAACGAAATAATCCCAAACGTATTTCCTATTAAAATCATGGCAAGAAAAAGAAATAAGTAAAAATTCCTCTGACTCAATCTAAAGGAAAAAGATAATAACATGAGTTGTGACATTCAATACATAGTTACCTCTTTTTTGTTAATCTCAAGCATTTTGGAATGAATGTCTAAAAGTCTACAGGTAAATTCATCTGCTTCCTTAGTTCTGCATTGAGATGAACATATACAAATTATGTCCAATTAAAGCATAAACAAACTAAATCTAATTTGTTTTTTAAGTGTTAATGTATGTTTGGTTTCACTTTTGGAGCAGTCAAAATTGATTCTAAATGTGTCAAATTGATTTTGACATGTATAGATGTTTTTAGTAGAATTGATTTTACTTAGAATTTGTAGCTTTTGACTTATAATACAAATGATTTTAGCCTTGAATTTAATGTTCATTCAACTTTTACACAAACGTGTCCAAACATACATCTTTTAACTTTCAAGTCATTTTTAACAAGAATCTGTTTTATAAAATCAATTCATTCAGAAACAATTTGTATCGGTGCATAACCAAATACACGCTTAATAAAGGTAATCAATTACAAAATATATTAGAACTACTTCCTCCGATCACTATTATAAAAAAAAAAAAAAAAAATTAGATTCATTAAGAAACTGATGTATCTGACCTATATTATACGTCGATACATCAGTTTTCCAATAAACCTAATTTTTTTTTTTTTTTCTTATAATAGTAACCGGAGAGAGTACTATGTTACCTGGAGAGAGATTGTTGGAGAAAATTTCCATCCAAACTAACACGATCAACAAGTTCATTGAATAAAGGTGCCAAATCACAAGCTTGCTTCCAATGAGTTTGAGGAAATGGAGGAGGTAATAAGGAAAATGGGAGATGCACCAACCCTATACCAGGAACTCTTCCTGATCTCTATAATTTCATAAATATATTCACACTCATTACTCACACACAATGCAATTCATAATATCAACAAAATTTATAGTATCATACTATAACTTCAGCATTTTCAATTATCATCTTTTTAGATATTTTCATAACTTCATTTTTTAATTTAATCAATATGATGAATTTCTCTTTTTCTTTCATCTTATCGCACAACTATGGATCAACCCAACTTGTGCTTCTTTCTTCGTGTAGACTACATTAAGAATGTAAAAGTTACGGTGATCCATCGTGATTTTATAAAAACTATAAAGTGTAATATTTACAAAATTACGGCGAGTCATCACATAATTGTTGTGATACCAAACATTTCATCGAGCTAAAATCAGATTGAGAATATTCTTGTTGGAGGGTATTCTCATTTTGCCATCATTTTGTTTTTTTATACTTATTACTCCATTTGTTCCGTTTAAATTTATTTATTGCATTTATATGTATAAAATAATTAATCAACTGTGTTTGTTTTGCTGAAAAGGTGATGCGAACCAGTACCCCGGAACATTAGTGAATATAAAAGAAGAAACTTTTACATTGAAAACAACACTTGTTCCACTTTTCAAACATTAACTGCACATATTTTAATTTATTTTTACTATTTGAAGTATTCTTAACTAGTGACTCAGGGACACTAGTTAGCATTTTCCATATTATAATATCATTAACTATTTTTTACATTAAGAGTAATATTTGCCAAAAAAAATGAACATGTTACGTACTCTCTCCGGTCTCATATATAAGCAACAAAAAAATAAATTGAAAGTCTCAAATATAAGCAAACGTAACCTCTAATCATTAAAATAAATGTCACTTTTTCAAATATATTCCTATTTTTTTCATATTCTCATGTTTTTAACGATTTACAAGTCAAAAAATAAGGGTAAAATTAGAAAAAGATATAATTTAAATGTATTTAGACACTTTTCTTAATTTTGGGTCGTGAAATCAATTTCAGTCATAATTAATTGTATATATGTAGTACTAATACAAAAAGTAAGTAAAAAGCAGGAGTAGAATGACCTCAACAGATTTATCACCAACAAGGAGACCATTGAGAGTAGCAAAAACAAGAGCATCATAAACAATGTCTTGGAGAATTTTTTCATCAATCTGATGATAATTAAGCGCCAAGGGAGAACCATTGGTAGAATTCAAGCTCAGAAGTTGAGATTGAGACATGTTTTTAGGGACAGAAAGTGACAGTAATGATCTGTGTTGAGAAGTAGTAGAAGAGATTAAAGAGGAAGGAAATGTTTTAGTGCAGAAAAGACTAGTAGTAGTACCAAATTGAACCAAGGAAGCAGATCCAGCAACCATTGACCTTAAACCTTTAGACACCCAATCAAAACTTTATCTTTTTGACAGAGACACCCTATTAAAAATTATCATGTTTTTTGTCACGTTATTCAATCATTCAATCAACTTGTCCTCTTTCACTTACTAATAAGGCGGTACTAGGGTGGGGCTGAGGGTGGCCACGGCCCTCCCCCACCCTAAAATAATAATTTTGTTAATAGGTAGAGTATTAATGCAAATATATTATTAATAATTTTGTATACGTATTTCTACAAATAATAATGTAAATATTAATTTGGAGTTTATTATTAATGAATATAAGAAATTCGGCATACATATTAGTTCAAGTATTAGTGCAAATATTAGTTTATAGTCTATTATTGATTACTTCAAGTCACTCGGTATATATACATAGAAAAAACTTAATATTAATTATGACCTCTTTGTTACAAATTATAAACTTAAATGACTTATTTGTTATTTAAAAAACTTAAAGGACCTATCTATTATAAACGTAAAACTTAAATGACTTATTTGTAACTTAAAAAAAACTAAAAAGACCTCTAGATGCACTTAGTCAAAAATTTATCAAATATGTTTTTGTTTTCTTAATATGTATAAGCTATAAGTTTAAAATTTGGAATTATAAAATAATATTTTATGCTTTTTACAAGTTATATTTGTATATATAATATAATTTTTTATTTAATTTATATATTAAAAAAAATTCATGGCCCCCCTAAATTATATTTTCTGGTTCCGCCACTGCTTACTATATTTGTATTAATAAATGTAACACTCACCAAAAAAGTTTCTATTTATAGCAATTTGTTTACTACTCTTTACTCTATCATAGTACTAGTATAATTGTTGACATTTGTTTTTTAACTTTTACATGTATTAAATTTTTTACCTCACAAAATACCCAATTAAATTTATAATTGAAACATGTAAATTTATTTTTTTTCTCTTTTATTATATCAACAATTTTAAGGGGTAATTATTTTTTACAAACTTAATATCCGTGAAATTTAAACAAATGTCTTATAATACATGAAGGAGATAGTATGTATATGCAACTAACATATAGTTCCACAATTTTGAAAATTTTACCACTAAATTTGAGACTTAATTTTTATTGATGTATCATATAGACTTGTACATTTTTTTTTTTTCATTTTAAGTTTTAGTTTGTTTAAGCATTAAATTGAAATTTTAAAAATAAAATAATTCAACTTAACAATGAAGCTAGAAAAAAAGCGTGATAATGAGATATAAGAAAAAAGAAAATGAAGAAATCAATGGATTGCCATCACAGGCTTGGTGCATGTTGTTCGATCCCTGATTTGGACATGCAGCAGTGTTAAAATTCGTAGGAAAAATTTACCATCCATTTAGATCCCAAAAAATCGAGGATTAGTCTTTGTAGTTGTGTACATAAGACAATGTATACTATTTGTTTGTTTGTTTGTTTGTTTGTTTGTTTATTTTTAGTAGAAGTATATAACACACCAAGTTTGTACAGAATAACAAAAGACTATTTTTCTAATTGCAAGAACATGTGCAAATGTAGGATTAAACGCACACTTTACACAACACCTTGATCAAACGCACACTTTTAGAATTGATTAAAAGAGGCTTCGGATATTCTTCTCGATCTATCAAATTTGATTTATGGGATAGTGGCTTGTTCCTTTTCTTCGTAATATTTGTTAAAATGATATCGTCTCGTCATTTATGCTAACCAATTTTCTTCGAAACTTGATGATGCAAATTTTCATCAACAATATTCCTGCATAGATTATTCTTTTCTTCAACATGTTCTGTTTGAGGAGAAAGATTACCATCATTGAAGAAACTTTGATTTGTTTGAAGCTCATTGCTATTAACACCTCCACAAGGTGTCACAAGCCTCGCCATTTTGTTTGAATCTCTTTGTGTTGCATTAGAAATTGGCACCCCAATTGAACTTCTTGAACCGTAATTTGAAGATGTCCCTAAAGTCACTGTCTTCAATGTTTGTGCAACCAGTGTTTTCATGATGAAATTATAGAGCTTATAGCATATGCCGACATGTTGAAGATTCAATTCTCTTTGATCCATTTGCTGAATTTTTATCCTGAAATTGAAAAAAGAAAAAAAAAAAAAAGAAAAAAAAAAGAATAGGTGAACGGTACTTAATAAGGGGAAGTGATTGATTAATCTCATAACATGCTATAAGAATATTAATACAAGTTTTTTTGAATCAAAATATTAATACAAGTTTAAACTTGCAAGTAAGTGAAATACTAGAGCCCTTTGGAAGAGATTAGTTGCTTTTCTTTGAAGGGATGTTATCCCCAAAATTTTGCATAGAGTTGCAAGATTTATAATAACTTGAAAATTTGAAGGCAAGGGTGCGAGGCATTTATTTTGTAACATTGTCTTCATCTTTCTTGCTTCATGATGAGTGGCCAGAGCAAGCATCTCTAATACATATATACAAAATAACAATACTAATCAGTCCCTTAAAATTTAAATGCATTCTAAATTTAGTCTCCAATAAAAATTAATTCTTAGGCTCTATTTGTTAATATTAATCAATAAGTTAGTTTATAGCCCAAAAACTAGCTTATAATTGATAGTTATAATTGATAGTTAATTAAAGTGTTTGATAAATTTAACTGTTGCAAATACAGAATGACATAAAAATACATTGTTAGTGGTTAGTTATTATATTAAAAAATAATAATAATAATAATAATAAAGTTAAAATTGAAATACAAGATAAAATACTATAATATATAAATTCAAAGGCAACTTAAAATAACATCTCAAAAAATACTATAAACTAATTAAATAATCTTGATATCAAACAAAATTATAAGTTGGTCCAAAATTTGACCAACAACAACAAGTAACATCGCTATTCATTATTTCAAAACAACAAATAACATTTTCCTTTTGTCTTTGAGTTGCTTTTCCACCATCTAAAAGCAAGTTCTTTTCTTGTATTTAAAAATATTTTTTCTTTTCTTTTTTTGGAACTTCACGTTAGCCATTTGAAGCAACCAATTCCAATTGGGCCTTCATATTCATATATAGTATACTATAAATATAAAATGCATCCAATTATACATTTACCATCATATTATATAGTAAGTTTATACGTATCCACCACTTAGTTGATTAAAAAAGTTAAATTCAATTATTCAAACAACGTGCCATATATGATGGGTAATTCCAACAATAATAATATGGTTATTATTATTCATATTGTTGTGTTATTTTCTATATGTTTGGTAGTGTCGAATTCTGTTGAGTTCAATTTTCCAGCAGTATTCAACTTAGGTGATTCAAATTCGGACACAGGTGAACTTTCTGTTGGGTTGGGCTTTCAGTTAGTCCCACCTTATGGACAAAACTACTTCAAAACTCCTTCCGGACGGGCATGCGATGGTCGTCTCATCGTCGATTTTCTAAGTAACACTTCTTTTTATTTTTAAAGATTAAATCCACGGATTTCATATTTTTAAAGATTACTTATTATTTTTATATACACTGAATCGGGTTTTAAAATTGAGTCCAGTATCGTGCTATGAGCTCAATATGGATGATCCTCCGACTGCCCCCTTAACCCACCAATTGTCCTTTCCTCCAATAATAGTGCAAAATGTTGTTGATTGAATATACACAATTACAATGAGTTACTTCCACTACAAGTTTGACACACCAAACAAAACAAACATCAATTGTTAGATAGAAAGATATTGTGTAACTAACTCTAGCATATCTATGTTTCAAACACAAGCAAACTTTAGAACAAGTCTTAAAACACATGATCCTTGGAGTAACTAACTAATAATCAAATATCCATGGCTATCAACAAATGTAGCCTTTGCATAATTATTCTAACTATCATTACCATATTCTTATTACCTTCTTCCAAATCCATCATCCACTTAGATTTTCCAGCAGTTTTCAACTTTGGTGACTCCAATTCTGATACCGGCACCCTCGTCACCGCCGGTTTTGAAAGCCTTTATCCACCAAATGGACAAACTTACTTTCATCTACCATCAGGAAGATACTCTGATGGCCGTCTCATAATCGATTTTCTTAGTAATAATTAAATCTCCATAAATAAAATGTTTTGATTTTTTCTTTGTTTTTTCATTACCCTAATGATGTTAACTTTATGTGTTCTTGCTTGCAGTGGATGCATTGGATTTGCCATTCCTAAATGCATATTTGGATTCATTGGGTTTGCCAAATTTTAAGAAAGGTTGCAACTTTGCAGCAGCAGGTTCAACTATCCTTCCAGCCACTGCATCATCCATCTGTCCTTTCTCCTTTGGGATTCAGGTTTCTCAGTTCCTCCGGTTCAAAGCTCGCGCTCTTGAATTGCTTGCAGCAAAAGGTATCTACTACTAGTACCGCTGAATTTGTTTCGTAAAACTATTTGTGGCCAATGTTTTATAATTCACACTAAATGTTGTTACTGCTTCAGCAGAACAACTATGATATTAGACTCAAATCACATTCATTCATGCATTTTTAGGTAGGAAATTCGATAAGTATGTCCCGAGTGAAGATATTTTCGAGAAAGGGTTGTACATGTTTGACATTGGCCAGAATGATCTTGCTGGTGCATTTTATTCAAAAACATTGGACCAAGTACTTGCATCAATTCCAACAATTCTTTTAGAATTTGAAACTGGAATTAAGGTTGGTGTCAAATTATTTCATATAATAATTTATTCCATTGAATCCACTACTTTGTCATAAAATAAATCTCACTTTGTTTTATGTTTGATAGAGACTATATGATGAGGGGGCAAGACATTTCTGGATACACAATACAGGTCCTCTTGGATGCTTACCTCAGAATGTTGCCAAATTTGGAACTGATCCATCAAAGCTTGATGAACAAGGATGTGTTAGTGCACACAACCAAGCTGCTAAAACCTTTAATCTACAGCTTCATTCTCTGTGTAGTAAATTGCAGGGTCAATATCCAGATTCAAATATCACATATGTTGATATCTTCACCATAAAATCAAATCTCATTGCAAACTATTCAAGATACGGTTAGTATATCTCGTACATTATATTTATCTTTGTCCTAAATGCAATTTTTGTATCTGTTAAGAAGTCTCACATCAGTTGCAATGTTGGATGGCCTGAGTATATGTTTATAAGTAAGGACAATCATCACCTTACAAACCGATTTTGTATGGTTGAGTTAGCCTCAAGTCTCAATTTTAAAATGGTATCATAGTCGCCTCTACGATCTGTTGAGCCGCCTGCTATCAGGTTATGACCGGGCCATCCACCATTTATATCTGCGCCCTAAGCCCAATAGTGTTGAGCACGAGGAGTGTATTAAGAAGTCACAAATTTATAAATGAAACAAAAGTGAGAGACCAAAACTGCATTTAAACATTTTGTATTTAACTAATACTAACTATTGAAAATGTGACATACCATATGTTTTGTAGGGTTTGAGCAACCTATTATGGCATGTTGTGGATATGGAGGTCCACCATTGAACTATGACAGTAGAGTTACTTGTGGGAACACAAAGATCATGAATGGAACTACAGTTACAGCAAAAGGTTGTAATGATAGTTCTGAGTATATAAATTGGGATGGAATTCATTACACTGAGACTGCAAATCAATATGTTGCATCACAAATTCTAACTGGAAAATACTCTGACCCTCCTTTTTCAGACAAAATGCCCTTCCTTCTCAAGCTCAAGTTCTCTAAATAATTAGTTTATTGTTTTTAACTCATTGATTTTATTCTTTATCATGTATTGGTGTAATGAAAGCAATAGTAGATTATTATCTTCAAATGATAATCAAGTTCTTGCTAAATTGTGTATGACTACCTTCTAAAGATTTGTCAAATTGACACGGTAAAGAATTAGTACATATGTTAATCAGGCTTCATGGTTCATTATCATTGTATGGTGTATGTTCTAATTTGTTTTTTCAATTTTGGTTCTATGCATGCAAAGAAAGTGCCTTAGCAGAAGTAAGAGGAAGCAGCAACTTTTTACTTTAGTAATAAATCATTAAAAAAATACTCAAAAATGAGATAAAAGACTAAACTCCAAAAAAAAAAATTAAATTAAATTGGGAGATCAAAAAATTAATTTTGGACCTATGATGGTTTGGAAGCTACAATCCAAAATAAAAATAGGTTTTGAAGATACAATACAAAAATGCCTAATTTTGAAACGTACGTTCCAAAATTGGTTAATTTCAGATCCTACAATCCAAAATTAGTTAATTTCAGATTGTAACTTCAAAATATAATTTTTTTTTGAAAAATAAGTCACTTCAGAGAGTATATTTCAAAATTAGTTGATTTGAGATCCTACAATTCAAAACACCCTTAAAGATAATTTGTTCAAAATGGGGGGGGGGGGGGGGGGGGTCCTGATAGCAATACAGGGCCCATAAGAGCAATTTTCGAAATTAATTGTAACGAAAGATTCTCATCCCACCCCCGCACCTCTTTTCCCTCCCGGATTTCCTTTTTTGCTCTTGATTTTAAAATTCGGAACGTGTTTTCCAAAGTATTTTTTGTCTTGAATACGAACTTCGGAATGTATTTTCCAAAGTTTTCGACGAATTTGAACTAGAAAAACTTCAGAAAACACATTCCGAAATTTTTGTACAGAGGTAAAATCGAAATATTGGGGGTTAAAAAGAGTCATGGGGGAGAACTGGAGAAGAGAATCTTTCAACTGTAACACGATAGAGGCCCATATGATATTTAAACTACATGAGCCCAAATCTGCAGCAATGTGGAAAGCCAGCGTTAACTGTTAACTAACGTTGAGGATCGAATCAAAATCGCGGCGAGTTTGGAAACATGGCGACGGAGCAAGTACTGGACCCTTCCCTCCCTTCTTGCCGCTATCTGCTCTCTGCTATTATAGCCATGGAACCTTCAGAATGCTTAATCTCCCATGCCAGGTACTCTTTCTACTTCGTTAAGATTTCACTGCATTTTCAATTCAGTCTTAGGAGAGCCAAAAAAATGATTATGAATAATTGATTTTAATATGTTTACTGTTCTTGATTATAACTTATAAGTGATTCTAAGTTGAAACAATAATTTGTAGCTTTTGACTTAAAATTTTAGTTTTATTACACTTAAATTTATCGTTCAACTCTGCATTCACTTTTAACTAAACCAAACAAACACTAAGCTTAGTTTATGGAATTTCAAATTAGGGCGTGTGGCAGAGGTTCAATTACGGAGCAAGTTCAACAATTCATTTTGGATCATTGCCTTTCCAAACATGTAAATTTCAATTCTATTCTCTCTGTTTTTAATTTTCAATATGATTGTTAGAGTCTTTCAGTTAATGATATGCTTAATGCAGGGTGATTTTTATGCACCTTACTTGAAGAATTTTCTTAAGAAGCTTATCACACAAGTTGAGTGCGATCGTGGCTGTGTCTTGGACCAATTTTATGAACTCTATGCTCAGTATATTACATCATTTAAGGTTTATTTTATCTACTTTCTTTATCTATCCTTTTTTCTAGCTGAAGATAGTTGGTTTTAGTTTTGAAATTTTTCTTTTTTCTTTTAATAGGATGATAGTTTAGGCAAAAGAGATTCAAGAATCTGCAAAAGAATTTCTTTTCTTTTTCCTGATGGTAAATCATTGTTCATGTGATTATACGATGTTTCTCTATTCATTATTATTACTCCCTCAGTTCCATATTATTGCTAGTTTTAGTACACACATATTAAGAACTCATTTAGTTGATGTACATTTGTATCGAAGTATCCTTAAATTTATCAATAATTGTTTTACTTTCTCTGTAACACTGACACTTCCGATGGAAGGTGTGTTCGGTGTTCTCCACCGGCACGACACCGGCACATGTGATTAGATTCGATCAATTCATTTTCAATTTTTTACCAGTGTCGACGTGTCTGTATCATGTGCCTATGCTTGTGTCAGTGCTTCGTAGTTTATTATACAAATTCTCATTTTTTCAATACAAAGGAGAATTTGTTTTGAAACAAAAGTAAAATGCTAAAACTACCAAAGATTTGGAGTAGAGGGAGTTTAACTTTATTTCATTTAGCTTACCTTTTGTTGGTAAATGGAATTGCTAGGTTGTTCTGAACTACAAACATGTCCGCACTCAAGGGTGCTGACATTTCCATTGCAGTGTTCTATAAACATGCTCGAAGGTGATACTGGGTAAGCTCATATTTAATATTTTCAAAACTTTTCATTTAGTATGCAACATTTCATGGTTGTCATAATGCGTTTGAAGTTTCCCCATGCAGTGCTTGTTTGTTTGTGTATAGTACAGTACAGTGTGATTGCTTCTATCTTTAAATCCTGTTTGAATGGTGTTGGGTGGAACATGCATGCAGCAGTCACTAGACTAATCACTAGACTAAATAAAAATCTGTACTCTAGCTTCTGAGGAATACATCTTGTTGAGTCTTTGATAATTGGCTGCATTTTTGGAAATAAACTTTGTGCAAGATGTGCGATCCGATGCTCTGGCATTGTGTAGAGCATTGAATAATGCTCAGGAGGAGCGCTCATGGCAAATGCTATTTATGGAATGTTCCGTTTCTCTTTCATGAATCTTGCATGGCGCGTTTGATATATTTTTATGTAAGGAAGGTTGTTAATGCTTCAGATTCAGTTCAAGAATAATTCTGAGAAGAATCTCTTTGAAGAGTATATTTGCTAAAGAATCTCATTTTAATTAATATGGAATAAATGCTTGGGTCAAATAAACCAAGCCCATGCATGTGTTATTTTGTGGTGTATTTAAAGGAAGAAGCTAAACCTATTTGATACACCGAAGCCAAGAATATTCAAGATGTAGTCTTTAGGGTTTCGTGTCGTGTGTAGGCCTTGTGCCTTATTGTGAGCCTTTCTTGTGTCACTTTGATGCAAGCTTAGGACGTATTCTTTGTGCTGTAAGTGTGCGTTCTATCTCCCAAGCTTTGAAGCACGGAGATTGGACTTCTGTGTGTGTAACACTCTAAGCCTTTAGGTACGAGTGTGTAGTTTTAGGAGTGTGTCTCCAAAACTGTTTTTGTCTAGTGTATTGAAATCCTTGCTGGTCGTAAGGTTGTTAGGGAGTGAGATGGGATCTCATATCTAGGAGTTCCTAGGTAGAAGAGTCATTGGTAGGGCTTAGGTTCTTAAGTTGTAAACGGGGCGTTTGCTGTAGACTTAGGACTAGGACTATTATAGTGATATTCCTTCCTGGATTGGTATCCCCCAGACTAGGGCTTGTTTAAGCGCCGAACTGGGTTAACAAATACTTGTGTTTTTTTTATTTGTTTACTTGTTTATTTTCATTCTGTTACGCGCGAGGCCGGATAGATTGTTGGAGCATCGGGTAGAGCATCGTGCATAGTGTGCCAGGAATTTCAATTGGCATCAGAGCAGGCACCCTGCCTGTTTGGGTGAGATTCAGGACCTGAAATGTCTGGCACTATGGAGAAAGAAGGAGGATACATGAACAGGCCACCCTTGCTTACTGGATCCGCAAACTATGACTCTTGGAAATCAAAGATGATGGCCTTTCTGAGATCCATTGATAGCAAGGTTTGGAAGGTTGTTTTGACCGGATGGGAACAACCCACGTATGCAAGCAAGGAAGGTACCTCAACGGGGATAGTGAAACCTGAAGTAGAATGGACGACAGAAGAGGAAGCTGTAGCCAATCATAACCACAAGGCTATCTATGCCCTATTTAATGGAGTAGACACTAGTGTTTTCAAACTCATCAAAAATTGTGCGTCAGCCAAAGATGCGTGGGAAATATTGCAAAAGTGCTATGAAGGGACTACCAAAGTGAAACAGTCTAAGATTCAACACCTCACATCCAAGTTTGAAGCCCTAAGAATGAAAGATGATGAGAGTATTCAAGATTTTCACTTGTGCCTTCTAGACATTGCAAATTCTTTTGAAGCCTTAGGAGAAAAAATTTCTGATGAGAAACTGTCAAGGAAACTTCTCAGATCTCTTCCCAAAAGGTTTGACATGAAGGTAACGGCAATTGAGGAAGCACATGACATCTCCACCATGAAGATGGATGAACTTGTTGGATCCCTCCAAACTTTTGAAATTGTTTTGAATGAACGTAGTGACAAGAAGAACAAAAGCATTGCTTTTGTTTCAAACACTGATGATAGCAATGATCAAAGTGAGGAAGAAGAGGAAGATAGCTTAGCTGATGCTATTGCCATGCTTGGTAAACAATTCAATAAAGTGTTGAAAAGAGTTGGAAGTAGGAATCAACAGAATGGGCAAAGCATCCGGCTCGACATCAACAAGCAGCAGCATAGTATGAAGAAAACCAATCCTGAAGAAAAGAGCAATCAAAGCAAAGGGGTTCAATGTCATGAGTGTGAAGGTTATGGTCACATAAGATCAGAATGTGGAACATATCAGAAAAGACAAAAGAAAGGGCTAACTGTTTCTTGGTCAGATGAAGATACTGATGAAGAAAATGAATCAGCAAGACATGCGACTGCCCTCACTGGGACATGTGTTGAAGTTGAGGATTGGGAATCTGATGAAGATGAGGATGTATCTTATGAAGAACTTGCCAGCACCTACAAAGAATTGGTCACTAGATATGAAGAGATGTGTAGAATTCTTGAGAAACAAAAGAAGACCATCAATAAACTTCAAACTGAAGTGAACATGCAAGTTGAAAAGGCTACACAGGCAGAAGAAAAAGTCATCCAAGTGAATGCCCAAATGGATGATCTAAGGAAACGTGTTAGCCAGCTGAACCCAGGAACAAATCTTCTTGAAGAAATTCTGGATAGTGTACCAAGTGGGAAGTTAAAGTCTGTTGGATACAACTACTCTAATCTCAATCAGTATCAACAGAACCCTGAGACCAAGTTTACATCCAGTGAAGAAGTATTTGACCCATGTACTGGGAAGACAATGCCGAAGCATCAGACTCAACATTCTAAAGCCTACCCAGTTCCAAAGTTTGCTCTAGATCCAAAATCTTCAGCTCATCAAAGACAAAGACCTTTCGCACATCAAAGGCCTAACAACCAAAGGAGATATCGTAGGTGGGTGTGTCATCATTGTGGAAAAAGAGGACACATTAGACCTTTTTGCTACAAGTTGTATGGATACCCCAACCAGGAACATAAACCAAATATGGTACAGGAAGAAAGTGTTGTGAAGAAGATGTGGAGACCTAAAGAAGAGAGTGCTGAATTACCCAAGGAGGAAAATGTAGGGTTAATTGCTCACACATCCCTAAGGGCTTCTTCAAGGGAAGACTGGTATTTTGATAGTGGGTGCTCTAGACATATGACTGGTGAAGAAAAATATCTCATGAATGTTAGATCATACAAGGCGAGCTCTGTAACCTTTGGAGATGGTGCAAAAGGAGAAATTGTAGGAATTGGGGACCTGATCAATCATGGACAACCTAACCTAGAGAATGTACTTTTAGTCAAAGGTCTTACTGCGAATCTGATAAGCATTAGCCAGCTGTGTGATCAAGGCATGAAGGTTAACTTCACAAAATCTGAATGCCTGGTCAACAATGAAGAAGGACAACTGGTGCTAAGAGGTACTAGATCTAAAGACAATTGCTACCTATGGATGCCTCAGGAAGAAGCGCTCACATCTACTTGTCTTGTCACCACTGAAGATGAGGTTCAACTGTGGCACCAGAAGATGGGACATCTCAATCTGAAAGGAATGAAAAAGGTAATATCTCTTGAAGCAATTAGAGGTATTCCAAAGCTCAAAATTGTTGAAGGGAAAGTGTGTGGTGAATGTCAGATTGGAAAGCAAGTCAGGATGTCGCACCCAATGCTGGAGCATCAGACAACCTCCAAGAGTCTAGAATTGCTGCACATGGATCTCATGGGACCCATGCAGGTTGAAAGCTTGGGAGGAAAAAGGTATGTTCTTGTTGTGGTGGATGATTACTCGAGATACACGTGGGTGAATTTCATTAGAGAAAAATCAGACGTCTTTGAAGTCTTCAAAGAACTTTGCATACAGATTCAAAGGGAAAAAGGTAGCAATGTGGTTAGAATAAGAAGTGATCATGGGAGAGAGTTTGAGAACTCTAAGTTTGATGAATTCTGTGCTGCTGAAGGAATTAAACATGAGTATTCCTCTCCAATAACTCCTCAACAGAATGGAATAGTAGAAAGGTTGACTCAATTCTTGGAAGAGCAAGAATACAGAAAAAGAGGATCAGACAAGACACTGTTTGTAAAGGAGGAAAAAGGGAAATTTATAATAGCTCAAATCTATGTTGACGACATTGTGTTTGGTGGAATGTCGAACACAATGGTCCAGCATTTTGTTCGGCAAATGCAGTCAGAGTTTGAGATGAGTCTTGTCGGAGAATTGACTTACTTTCTTGGGCCTCAAATCAAACAAATGGAAGACACCATCTTCATATCACAGAGCAAGTATGCTAGAAACATCATCAAAAAGTTTGGAATGGACAATGCTGCACACAAGAGAACACCAGCACCTACTCATTTGAAACTCACCAAAGATGAGAAGGGAATAAGTGTAGATCAAAGTCTTTACAGGAGCATGATTGAGAGCTTGTTGTATTTGACTGCAAGTAGACCAGACATGACTTATGCTGTGGGAGTGTGTGCTAGATACCAAGCAGATCCCAAAGTAAGTCACTTAACTCAAGTCAAGAGGATCTTGAAGTATGTGAATGGAACCAGTGATTATGGGATAATGTACTCTCATTGTGAAAACTCCACTCTATATGGTTATTGTGATGCTGATTGGGCTGGAAGTGCAGATGATAGAAAAAGCACTTCAGGAGGATGTTTCTTCTTAGGCAATAATCTAATCTCTTGGTTCAGTAAGAAGCAGAACTGTGTGGCTCTATCCACAGCTGAAGCTGAATATGTGGCAGCTGGCAGTAGTTGCTCTCAGTTGGTATGGATGAAACAAATGCTGAAGGAGTACGATGTCGAACAGGATGCTCTAACATTGTACTGTGACAACATGAGTGCCATAAACATCTCGAAGAATCCAGTTCAACATAGCAAGACAAAACACATTGACATCCGTCATCATTACATAAGAGATTTGGTTGAGAGCAAGATTGTAGTTCTGGAACATGTTGGTACAAAGGAACAGATTGCAGACATTTTTACAAAAGCTCTTGATGCTGTACAGTTTGAGAAGTTAAGGGGCAAGTTAGGAATTTGCCTCCATGAAGAAGCATAGCAATTACCGTTATTTGTGGAGTGGCGTGTGGCAGTTGTTTTTATCTCTCCTAATCAAGTTAAACACGCTGATCAAGGTAATCATGGCCACAACCGTTATATCAGCACGCCACCATCAATTGTTGGTTATTTTAATTTCAAATCTTTACCAAATATTTCCTTCCCAAATATAATTCCTTATACCTACAACTTCCCAACTTCTTCTTCAAACATCCTCATCGAACCAAAATCTCTCTGTCTTTGTGAATCCTATTTTCTCAACCTCACTACAATGTCTCAACCATCCACTCAAACCTCTCCAACCAAATCCTCACCACAAAAAGCCTCACCGTCAGAATCAAACACCACCACTCCCACCATCACAGAAAACTCCTCCGTTCCCTTAACCCAACCTTCAAACATCATCACCGATGCCACTCCTCTCACCATGATCCATCCATCATTCAACGCAATTCTGAACCCCACACCATCAAACCCTTCATCTTCACCGAAATCGAAAACCAAAAGGAGAACAAAATCCACAACCATCAGAAAACCTAAACCCCAAAAATCTAAGTCTCGCTACTCATCGGACTTCAACATGCAGGAACTATATCTCAGTAATCTTGGTGACACAAAACCCAATGTTGCATCTGATGTCGCAACACCTGGTTCTAACACTCCGGTTGAAGGAAATAAAGAGGAAAGTACTCAAACCCTAAGTCCTAAAAAGGGGGAAAGTACTGCGATGGGTGAACACTGTGTTCCCAATACTCCTAGTAATGAAGAAGATGATGATGATGCCCAGAAGATCAAAATTGCACAAGAAGCCCTCAACTCCCTAGTGGAGTCAAATTCTGGTGCTAAGGTTGTGCCGGATGCTTCAACATCCTTGGCACAAGATCAACCACAAGAGAGTACTGTTGCTGAGGTTGACAATCCTAATGTGCAGCAAGATGAAGATGCTGCTACTAATGTGACTGGTGTCCCTGTTACTCAACCAGATGATGTTGTTGCTGATACACACACACAACAAAACGAAACTGTGACTGGTGAAATGAATACTGACAATGTTATGTCAGAAAATTTGGATCATATGACTGATGCTGAAGAGGAAGGTGCTAATAATGATGATAGCACTGAAGATGATGTAACAATCATGAAGATTGTTGGTGAATCTAGAAGGAAGGCTGGTAAAACCGGTGTTGGTAGTAGGCTCAGGGCAAGAAAAGGAAAAGAGACAGAGATTGTGGCAGAAGAACCAAGGTCCACAAAGAAGAAGAAAAATGTTGCAGCTGAAGCAACAAAATTTCCAAAGAAAAAGAAGGCAGCAGCTGAGGCTACCACATCCACAAAGAAGAAGAAGATGTATGGCCCTGTAAGGAGATCAAGCAGAGTTGAGATACCTGCTAAGCAGAAGCAGCAAGGATCAAAAAGAAAAACCATCAACCTAAGTGACTCAGAATCTGATGCTGAGGAGAATGCTCCACCAATCTCTACAGCTTCCAAGCAAAAGACTCCCAAGAAGAGGAAAATGGCTGCTACTGTCAGTGCTGAGGATGCCGTGGTCAATGCTCCAGGCATTCTGTCCACCCAGAAAAAGAAAGCAGGGAGATCAATTCCACAAAATATCCCTGATGTGCCAATGGATAATGTGTCTTTTCATTTCAGTAACAGTGCTGCTAAATGGAAGTTTGTTTACCACAGGAGACTGGCTCTAGAGAGAGAACTGTCTGATGAAGCCTTAGAGTGCAAGGAGGTGATGGATTTGATTCTTCAAGCTGGACTGATGAAGACTGTTTGTGGGATTGGAAGATGTTATGAGAAGCTGGTAAAGGAGTTTATTGTCAACATTGGTGAGGACTGTGATAATAAACTCAGCAAAGAGTATCATCAAGTGTTTGTAAGAGGTAAGTGTGTACAATTTTCTCCAGCTGTGATCAATGCATATCTTGGAAGAAGGGAGTATGGCTATCCTGGTTTTGAGCCAACAAATAACCAGGTCTGCAAGACTATCACTGCCAACCAGGTCAAGGTGTGGCCTCTCAAAGGTAAGGTACCTTCTGTAATGCTATCTATCAAGTATGCTATATTAAATAGGATAGGTGCAGTTAATTGGGTTCCAACCTCTCACACTTCCACCATAGCAACTGGATTGGCCAAATTTATCTATGCCATAGGGACTGGTGCCAATGTAGATTATGGGTCCTTAATTTTTGATCAAATTGTTGAACATGGCAAGTCTTGGGCAATCAAACTGGCTGTTTCTTTCCCAACCCTTATTTGTGAGATCATACTGGACCAACACCCCAACATTTTGGTTCCAGAGGATGTGCCTTGTAAGAGGGAATCACCCATGACCCTGTCCTATAAGCTCTTTGAGGGCAAGCATGCTGCTGACATTACTGTGCCCACAAAGAAAGCCACCCCTGCTGAAAATGCAGTCTCCACCTCCATGACTAGAAAGACTATGATCCTAACCATGGAAGCTACTGTGAGAGCCTTGGATGAGCAGAAATCTGAGCTTGAAAAGGTCATTGCTGCTTTGAAAAAGGAGGAAGCTGAGGAAGAAGGGTTAATGGCTAAGAATGCAGGTGATGATGTTGCAGGTGATGGTACTGATGATGCTGTTGGTGATGCAGCTGGTACTAATGTTGATGATGAAGGAGGTGACACTGAGGAGCTGGAAGTGTCTGACTCCAGTGCTTCTCTTTAATTATTATATTGTGTTTGTTGCCCTGTCTCTGTTATTCTTTGATTAATCTGTAATGGGCATGTTCTTTTGTTTCTGCTGGTTTGAACTAAGGCTATGTAGCCATAACTTCTCTGCACCTTTATCATTTGTCAAATTTGTGGCAAAAAGGGGGAGTAAAAACTTGGTTTGTTCTTGTTCTGGTTTGATTAATTATGATCTGCACGGCTCTGGATACTGGTAGTATGCGACTGTAGTGTAGTGTAGATAATGATGTAGCCTGATTGAAGTATGTAGCTGGTATGTGATGTGATATGCAGGTGTGTGATTATATGATGTAGGGGGAGATGTTGGACGCAAGGCTCCAACATCCCATGCATATGTGCAGGGGGAGTAGAACTGTGGCAATGCTGAAGCATTCTATCCCACATCCCATTAAGTTTATTTTCCTGACCATTTTAGGCGAAGTAGTTGTTATGTGTTCCGCTGTTGCATGCCTCTCTGATATTCTTGAAAGATACAATTATTCTTTTCTACTATTTTCCATGAAGGAGTAGTATGGTAATGTTTTGAAGAATAGCCTCTACAGATCTTTATGCTTGTGTGTTTATGTTGAGAAAAAGAAATGTAGTTGATGTATCTGTTTAAGTACTATCTGTATGGTCATAATTTGTTTTAGCCAAAAATTTGCCAAAGGGGGAGTTTGTTGAGTCTTTGATAATTGGCTGCATTTTTGGAAATAAACTTTGTGCAAGATGTGCGATCCGATGCTCTGGCATTGTGTAGAGCATTGAATAATGCTCAGGAGGAGCGCTCATGGCAAATGCTATTTATGGAATGTTCCGTTTCTCTTTCATGAATCTTGCATGGCGCGTTTGATATATTTTTATGTAAGGAAGGTTGTTAATGCTTCAGATTCAGTTCAAGAATAATTCTGAGAAGAATCTCTTTGAAGAGTATATTTGCTAAAGAATCTCATTTTAATTAATATGGAATAAATGCTTGGGTCAAATAAACCAAGCCCATGCATGTGTTATTTTGTGGTGTATTTAAAGGAAGAAGCTAAACCTATTTGATACACCGAAGCCAAGAATATTCAAGATGTAGTCTTTAGGGTTTCGTGTCGTGTGTAGGCCTTGTGCCTTATTGTGAGCCTTTCTTGTGTCACTTTGATGCAAGCTTAGGACGTATTCTTTGTGCTGTAAGTGTGCGTTCTATCTCCCAAGCTTTGAAGCACGGAGATTGGACTTCTGTGTGTGTAACACTCTAAGCCTTTAGGTACGAGTGTGTAGTTTTAGGAGTGTGTCTCCAAAACTGTTTTTGTCTAGTGTATTGAAATCCTTGCTGGTCGTAAGGTTGTTAGGGAGTGAGATGGGATCTCATATCTAGGAGTTCCTAGGTAGAAGAGTCATTGGTAGGGCCTAGGTTCTTAAGTTGTAAACGGGGCGTTTGCTGTAGACTTAGGACTAGGACTATTATAGTGATATTCCTTCCTGGATTGGTATCCCCCAGACTAGGGCTTGTTTAAGCGCCGAACTGGGTTAACAAATACTTGTGTTTTTTTTATTTGTTTACTTGTTTATTTTCATTCTGTTACGCGCGAGGCCGGATAGATTGTTGGAGCATCGGGTAGAGCATCGTGCTCAGCGTGCCAGGAATTTCACATCTTATATTGAATGAATTCAACTATGCTAAATATTTGAACATTTGTTGGGATCTCTCACTTTATAGTGTCTGTTTCTAATATTGATTTGCCTATATATGCAAAAATGCCATGTGTGTGTAGCTATACTTGTAAAGCTCACATTACCTTCTGAAAGTTTGTTTTCGTTTGGTTATGCAGATGCTCTATATGGCCATCAAGTCTGTTTCTGTCCGAGTTAATACTTTCTCACCCCGAATTATTTTCTAATAAATTGTGCTTTGAGGTAAGTTATGTTTTTAAGAGTTGGTTGAATGCTGTAGCTTTTTTAACACTAACAGATAATTAATAGTCTTAACAATTGTAAAATATTTTTACTTTATATATTCAAGATAATTACACATGAATGAAATGCAAGCGGGCAAACAAGCTAGGCCGCTAATAATCTTTGCATGTGAAAATTACGTTTTTATCATCAAAATAGTTGTTTTGGAAGTTGCTATTGTTGAAATTTTCATGTCTGTGTATAATATTTTTTTATTTCATTTGTTGCACCAAAACAGGCTTTCAACTGATCTTGTTATACCACGTTGCACTTACCTACAATTTGAAACAGATTGGCTCAGGAGTTGGCTTAGTTGGATTATGTCTAGCCCATGTCAAAGCTTCTAAGGTATAGCAAACAATACTTGATGACTCGTGTGTGTGAGGCATTTATGCTCTTAAACTAAGTTTGCTTTATTATGCCTTAGAACATAGTGAGAATTAAACAAGTGAAAATTGCACTTGATTTTTTATATGCCTAATATTGGGTGATGTTATTGTTTTAAATTTAGTAAACAAGGTATTGTGATATTGTCTTTTAACAGGTGATACTAAGTGATGGAGACCTGTCAACTTTAGCTAACATGAAGTTTAATTTGGAGTTGAACAACCTGAATGTGGAAACTGGCATACAAAGAAATGAAGATACTAGCCCGGTGAGCCGTAGCTTGCATGCACTGTTTTGGATTTTGTTTTTATATACATAAAATGCAATGCTAACAGCATTCATCTCTCAGATTTTGTGTATCATACTTGGCATTTTGCTAAATAGTTCTAGAGTATGTACCCAGTCTTTCTGCAGAGCATTGATGTGCTTACTCCATCTTTTTACCTCAACCCTTTTTTTATTCTTTCCTTAGTTTATAATCTACTGTGTAGTTACTACTATGATTGTTAATTTTTTCATGGTAGATCAGTTTTTATCTTTTTGACAGTATGTCTTGTCCTTTTGTCACATTCTGTATCTATGTTGATAACCATTTATAAATAGTAAGTTCAACAATGCCTAGTGTAGATGGGAAAAGATAATCTGAATTGTATGTGTCCTTGTCCTTCTGCTGAATGATGTGCATTAATTCACATATCTCAGGTAAAATGCTTGTTTCTGCCATGGGAATCTGCATCAGAAAGTCAACTACAAGATATCATGCCAGATGTTGTGTGAGAATTGAACTTTAATCCATTGAACATAGCAATATTTCTTACTGTTCTTTAAACTTTATGCAGATGACATTCTTATTATATTATTATTTCAGTTTGGGCGCAGATGTTATATATGATCCAGTTTGCCTACCACATCTTGTTCGTTTACTTGCGATTCTTTTGAACCGGAAGAATATGGATTCGAGTTGCAAAGGCCTCTCTCCAAACAGTAAACATGCAAATGGTGAACATTATTGTAAAGGTGCCATTGATAAATCTGATGGTATATACAAATCAGTTAGTAATGGTTGTAATAGCCAACCAAAGGAAGCACCAGTGGCTTATATTGCATGTGTTATTCGAAATATTGAAACGTTCAACTATTTTCTTTCACTCGGAGACCAGTCTAACCTTGATATTGAGGACCTAACTGATTCACTCAAGCCAATGAATCTCCTCCTGTACATGCAGTCGTACAATCAAGCTGATATAAAACTACTGCGTATCACTTGCAATCATACAAATCAAACTACAATAAGATGATCACTTGGAATGGAAGGACCCGGAACATGGTGAGTAGATAAAGAAATGTAAGCCCTGTGTAAGTAAATTATAAAATGGTTGAGTTTTAAGTGCTTGTTTGGATGAGCTGTGAAATTGAAAAATCATAATGAATTACCGTGATTTTGTCAATCTCAACTATCATCCAAACAAGCACCAAAATTAATGTTTGTGTTTCTCCTTTTGTTGCTAGTAGGACTATATTAATCAGGAGCACTTTTACTCAATTTAATTTGTTGTTGGCTTGCTCTGGTTTCTTTAGTATTTTATTTATACAAGTGGTCTGGTTTTAATATATCTTCAAATTGTATCAGTTCTAAAGAAATGAGGTACTTTTATTTGCTAATGCTAAGAAGCTCATGATGAATTCCATTGCGGTATTAATTAATCTTAACATCCACTTGTATGATATGGACCAACACAGGTTACACTAACATTCACTTTGTTTCCTTCCATTATTAGTGCCTTATTTTCTCTATTTTGTTTTATATCGTTTCCTGTTTTGGGTTGATAGTCATTGTTTCAAATTTTCAATTGCTTTTTGCTTTTTTTATTATCAATTATAGTAAGCAAGAAGATTGATTGCAGTTTTTATAAATTACATTTTATTTTAAAATAAAAAACTATAATTATTTGAGTAATGTTTTCATGTTTGTCTTTAATCCAACATCCTCGACCTTGCTTTTCACTTTTGGCATGAGAATTGGATTATCTCATTCCGTCATTATTTTGAAAATTATGAGATAATGAAGAGGAAATAATTGAGCGAGAGTATATACTCCTACTATTACTAATCATTCTCTTTATCAAAAGAAAAAAAATACTAATCATTCTGTTATCATTAAGTCAAGCTTCACCATGTCATTTAATCAATCAAATGAAGATGTCAAAGATTTCTTCATTTTTACCTCTATTTTCTCCATTATCAAACTTTAGGAAATATAATTATATGTAACATTTTGTGGGTATTAGCATTATTTTATAGGCTTCATTGCATTTTTAGTCCTCTTAATTTTTCAAGGAGTCTTCAAAATTTGAAAGGAGGTAAATTTTCCGGCAAAAGTTGAACAATTGAGAAATTAAAAGGGTTAAAAGTGTTATTAAACCTACTTCTCATACACTCAAAAATTCTTTCTTCATACCTATAATAGTAGAGGAAAAATGTAGACAATCATAACCATAAAGGAGAGCTCTGCCACTCCGCCACCAAGGATATTTAAGGTGTTGTATCATCAATTTAATATTGCCTTTTTTTTATCAAATTAAATATAAGGTATCATTTGTTAATAATGTATGATATCCATAGATATATTATCATTGAAGCAAAAAATGTATTAGTTGCATAAGTATTACATAACATTGAAGGGACCACATGTTAGTGATGTATGATATCCAAAGTGGTATGACAATTGGAGATGTTCTTGGTACACCATTATACATAACTATGCAAATAATCTATCCAATGGTTAACTATGGTTATTCACTTATTTGAAAATGAAAAATTCTCTTCCCCTCACATCTTTTTCCTCCTGAAATTTCTTTTTTGTCTTTGTTAAAAAACTTTGGAATATATTTTTCGAAATTTTTTGCCTTGAATAAAAATTTCGGAATGTGTATTCCGAATTTTTTCAAAAGTTTCCAAACTAGAAAAACTTTGAAAAATATATTTCGAATTTTTTATTAAGGGGAAAAATAAAAATTTGGAGGAGGGAAAGAGAGTCATGAGAGAAGAGAAAATTTATTTGAAAACCCATCTAAACGTTTCCTCAAAGCTCATGCATAGCAAGCCCAATCGCTTTGTCTTGGTACTTTGACAACACTTTTGCTACTGATGCGCGCATAGAGAGAGAGATTTGACTCGGAGGAATCTTGGAACACCTACAAAACAACAACAACATAAAGACAAATTGCTGTTAGACTTGGAATCTTCCAAAACACAATCCTGAACCTGGAGAATCACCAACCACTGAATTATTTACTTTTAGAATAATCATTCAAATTTACACACAACTCCGAAGATTTGTGTTCGAATTCACAAGAACATATCCGGCTTAATGATATCGACATTTACAAATTGAGCTAAGATTTGTAGACGAAAATTTAGTTATTTAATTTAATTGAGTTAAAATAAAGAAATTGTAAATAAAATTATTGAAATGAAAGATCAGATTAAATAAATAAAAAATGCGTACATTTCACTATCTTCTAAAAAAAAGCTCATATCATCCAAATTCCAAGGGACCCATCCCCTAAAAGTCTAAAACGTTGTAGTGTACAGTACTCTATTCATATAGAATATGACAATTAAAAATAGGGAGAAGGGACCAAACATATATTGCATATGTGTGTAAAAGAAAAACATATATTGCAAATGGCAGTAAAATCTGGAAAGGACATCAATCACACAATCATAATATTTTCGTTTATTGTGCTATGCTTAACTCTCTTGTATTTCTCCCTTGAAGATATTATTCAATATGATATATTACACAACTTTATGCATAAATTTCAATGGTCAGAATAATTTTTGTTTATTTTTATAAAGAAAGTTTGGAGGCTGGTCGGAAAGGTTAGAAAGTCTGTTTGGATATTAACAGTATGCTCAGTTTAGAAGAATAAAAATACAAGAACACAATAGAAAAAAATTAGATTTTCTTTTAATAGGTTGGACACAATAAAAAATATAAGAACAAAATAGAAATTTTTTCCAATTCAGTCTTAAAATTATATAACTATTTTTTTGATCAAGAAAATTATATACATATAAAATGTAGTCTTTAAAGTATATAATTCTGTCAATTTTGTCATCAAAATATATTAAAATTTGTTAATTTAGTCCCTAACCTCTTAATAGCAATTACTAAATTGATGAACTATATATATATTTTCAGGACAATTTATTATATTTAAATAATTTATGGACTAAATTGAAAATTGAGTAATAGTTCAAATACTAGATTGATGGTTTATATATATTTTCAGGACAATTTATTATATTTAAATAATTTACAAAAAAATTCTTGTCTCCAAGCTCTCTTTGTTCATCATAGAGGGGTGATTTTGGGTCACTTTTGGCCTAGAATCACCCCCTCTACACCTTTTTTTTCTTTTCTTTTAATTTAAATAAGTGATTTTCACATAGATTAAGTTTTTCTTTTGTGTTTTTTGTGATTTCGCCGTCTAAGTGCGGCGTTGTGTTGGTCGTCGTCTTGTGCGGCTGTTGGGTCATATTTTTATTTAAATGAATTTTAATGAAAATGTTGGTCCAACGAAATAATGAATTAATAATAAAATGACAGGTGTCATTGTTTATTTCTGAAAGCATCATCGAAAGCTATAGTTCGATTAAACAAATTCGAATCACTATGAGCAAGTTCGATAGTTATGCTTAGTGATGATTCCTGTCGAAGGCAAGAGGTCAATATGAGATTCGAAGCGAAGGAAATTGGAATATGGGTCAAATGAGCAAGGCCCAAAAGAACTCAGAATCAAGCCCAATATGCAAAAACGCCAAGATGAAGGCTTTGAAGTGAAGAACGTGGGTTTGAAGGCGAGATCTGGAGCGTTCAGATGATCTAAGCAGTTAGATTTTGCTTCGATGTATAAATAGTGTTTTCTTAGAGGAAAACAGGGTCGCAAAACTGTTTTACAAACTTTTTCCTTAAAAATTCTAAGTACTCAGCGTAGAAAGAAAGGAATTTCGAGAGGAAAAGATGTACGGTTTGTGAACCATTTTTATTGTACTTGTCTTTACAATTAATGCAAGTTTATTTTCCAGCAATTTACTGCAATTTGTTTCTTTCCCTGTTCAAAGTTTATTGAATCGAGGCGATTCGAATCAATAGACTTTACCGTTTTATCGAGAGAATTAAAACACTTAAATGTTTATTAAAACTTTAATGAACATTGAAACCATCATTTCATAAAAGAACAAGCATAAAATTGTCCTGAGATTCCTAGTTTGATCTCGCAAGTTAAAACGTAAAACTAACGCTTGTTTACTAATTTTCACTGTAAACAAATTGGCACGCCCAGTGGGACTGGTTTTGTGCTTTGTTTCTTTAGAAATAAGATTTTTCTGTGTTAGTAACTGCCATTAACGGTTATGGCTAGAACCCATCAAATGCATGGGTCTACTACCAGTCAATCTATTAGTTCTTCGAGTAGTGAGGGTAGTCCTTCTCCCCCTCCAGATTCGAATGTGGCGAGTATTACATCTACTTCGCCAACTCCTGGTATAAGTGGTTCTGGGTATATTCCAGGAACTACAATACCAATAACAACTATGGCGTTTCATTCCGTTTCGTCTAGTTTAAGACCATCTCCTATGGTCACAAATCCTTTATATGGTTCTATACCAACACCTACGATGGGTTTTCATTCAATACCCACGTCTGAACCTGAAAGATATACTACCCCTAGGGTCACTCCAACGCCTTTAACCACTGCATCTGTGTTGTCTTTAAGACAACAAATGGATGAAAGTAATCATGACATGGTTAATCTCTTAACACAACAAATTGGAACTGTCTTTAACCCCTTAATTCAAAATACCAACGACAGTTACCAAATGTTGGCCTATCAAATGGGTCGAATTGCTGATTTCTTTGGCACTCCTAACCCTCAAACTCAACCTAGGATTAATCATGTGGCACCACAAATGATTTTGCCTGCCATGTCTGCTACTCCTTTTAATCCAAGGCCAACATATGTGGCCCCTCAGGTTACACCAAACCAAGAGCTAATACCAGTGACTCAAGAGGAGTACCAAAACCAAAATGAGGTTAATCAAAATCCTCAAGTAGTTATGGTTCGAAGGAACCAAGACCCTGATGAAGTAATTCGAAATGTTCAGAATAATAATAATTTTGCTGGACATAATAACTTAGCAACTTTAGTCGAAACTATTTTGAACCAAAATGGCCTTAATACTGGAACTCGAAGGCCAAACTTTGTTTCTGCACTGTCTGAATATGTGTTACAAACAGAGTTACCTAGAGGTTGGAAAATCCCTAAATATACTAAGTTTGCAGGGGATACTAATGAGTCAACTGTTGAACACATTGCTAGATACTTAGCAGAATCTGGGAATTTGGCAAATAATGAAAACTTGAGAATGAAATATTTCCCTAATTCATTAACTAAAAATGCTTTTACTTGGTTTACAACTTTGCCTCCCAATTCGATTCACAATTGGACTCAATTAGAAAGATTGTTTCATGAACAGTTCTATATGGGCCAAACTAAGATAAGTCTTAAAGAGTTGGCTAGTGTTAAAAGAAAAACACAAGAAACTGTTGACGATTATTTGAATAGGTTCAGATTACTAAAGGCTCGATGCTTTACATCAGTGCCTGAACATGAACTAGTCGAAATGGCCGCAGGTGGCCTAGATTATTCAATTAGGAAGAAATTAGATACTCAATATCTTCGAGATATGTCTCAATTGGCTGATAGAGTTAGACAAATCGAAAGGTTGAAAGCTGAAAAAGCCAGAAATTCTAAGTTTCATAAAAAGAGAGATGTTGCTTTCTTAGATTCATATAATAATGACTTTGGATATGAAACTGAAGATGAATATGTAGATATTGATGATAGTGATATTAATGTGGCAGAATTAAAACCAGGGCCTCCTTATACTTGTAAATTGTTAAGGCCTTCGAATGGAAAGAATCCAGTCGAACCAAAGAATGAAAAATATGCCACTAAAACTTATTCTTTTGATATTACTAAATGTGATGAAATCTTTGATTTGTTGGTGTCTGATGGTCAAATAGTTGTTCAAAAAGATTTGAAAATACCTCCAATTGAACAAAGAAAGAAAAGAGGTTATTGTAAATATCACAATTATTTGGGTCATAAAACTCATCAATGTGTTCTTTTCAGGGATCTGGTTCAACGCGCATTGAACGAAGGAAGGCTTAAGTTTGCTGAAAAAACTAAGCCACCAATGAAAGTGGATACTAATCCATTGTCAACTGCTGATGCAAGTCTTGTCGACATCCTGGACTGCAATATGGTCGAAATCAATGAAGCTGATGTTGCTGCTGCTGTCGAAGCCATACCTGAAGGAGAATATGACAAGAAAGTGCAAGAGGCTTACCCCGCTGCTGAAGAGGAATTGGTAGATTTCCTCAACAGGTGTAAGTTGAATAATGCTGAAGTCATGCTATGCCCTAGATGTAGTGCTGTGTGTGACAAGGAGGCGGTGACAAACCTGAAGAAGGTGCTGCCTTGTGCTGATCACAAAAGAAAATGGCCAAGTTCCAAACCAAATAAGAAGAGCTGGCCATATCAGAAAATTGACTGGAGCAAGTCCCACAATCAAGGACTTTCTGTTCACCAGAGGCTAGGCCCTCAGAAAACATTTAAGCCATCCAACAAAGCACCTACAAATCAGTGGGTCAGTGGCCAATATGTGGCCTTCGACAAAAAATGGATGGAGAAGGGAAGCTCAAGCAATGTCAACGTGAAGTTCACTGCTGGAACTTCGAAAGTGATTGCTGAGTCAAAGGTTGTTGCTGGGTCGAAACCACAAGTTGGTTCGAAAGTGGTTGTCCAACCACCAAATGCTCAAGTTGCAACAGAAGCCAATAAGTATGGCTACAGAAACAATTATAAGGGTAAGAATCCTATGACTCGAACCCAATGGCGCAGGTTCCAGCGCAGAAAGAAGCTTGCTGCTCAACAAAATAAGGCTGGGGGCAATGCTGATGGAAAGGGGAAAGCTGAAATGGTCAAAGGACCAATAAAGGAAAGGCTTGCTCCCATAAAAGAATCAGAATCTGAGAACAATAAAGATGCTGAGAATGAAGAGGATTTCATGGAAGATGATGATCTTCTAGATGATGAGTCTGATTTCGATGTGCTGGTGAATGTGGTGTCAGTTCTACCTTTGGAGTATGATATTCCAACAGAGATTGAAGAGGTGGAGGAAGAGTTCGAGGCTCTTGAATTGGCCAATCATAAGCAGTGTGTTACTATGTAATGGAAAATGGCTGCGTTGAGGCACAAGATGCTGTCTTCGAGAGGCCAGATAGAGGAATGAGAAATCACTTAAAAGCCTTATTCATCAAGGCAAAAGTGAATGATGTAGGGGTAAATAAAATCTTAGTTGATGGTGGCGCTGTAGTCAACATCATGCCCCATTTCATGCTGAGGAAGTTGGGTCTATTCGATACTGACTTACATTCCCACAATGTGGTCTTAGCCAATTATGAAGGCAAAACTGGCCACTCACTTGGAGCTATACAACTTGAAGTTCGTGTAGGCAGCACAGTTAGGAGAACATTATTTATGGTTATTGCTGCTAGGCCAAACTACAATTTATTGCTGGGAAGGGAATGGATTCATGGAGTTGGTGCTGTACTGTTTACAGTGAAAATTAGTAAACAAGCGCTAGTTTTACGTTTTAACTTGCGAGATCAAACTAGGAATCTCAGGACAATTTTATGCTTGTTCTTTTATGAAATGATGGTTTCAATGTTCATTAAAGTTTTAATAAACATTTAAGTGTTTTAATTCTCTCGATAAAACGGTAAAGTCTATTGATTCAAATCGCCTCGATTCAATAAACTTGAATAGGTTCTGGTGATTGGTGAACATGTTCTGGTTGGGTAGTCTCTGGTTCAGTATTTTCTGGTTGAGATGTTGTTGGTTGTTTTTGAGTGTTCACAGGTTGAACAATCTCAGAGTTTGGTTGGGGGTTATTTTCTGGTTCTTCTGGTTGTGGTGTTATGGTAGGGATTTCTTGATGGTTGGGGGATATTTGAGGAGGAGGTGATGGGGTTTTATCAGAATCATCATCAAGAGAAAGTTGAATAGCAGATGCAGTGCTTGTAGAAGCTTGTGCTGCATCATTGCATATAAAATTAGCCTGGGATTCTGATAGGTTAGATAGGATGAGGTTAAACTGCTCTGATGATGGTTGATTCTCAGAAAGGTTAATGACTTTCTCAGAATTAACTCCTTTTAAAAACTTATCAAAAGCATGTTTAACTCTAATTTCAGAAGGGAATTGAAGTCTTCTGAAATAATCTCTAAGTCCTTTGCTGCCTCCAAGAAAATTAGAAAACTTACCAGTTTCATTACCATACAGAGTCTGCTGTTCCAGCAGATTGTGAGGATCATTCCTTTTTGGGAGCTTCTTGTGCATATCAACAAATGCAGCTTCATCAATACCACAATCATAGCTGTCCTTCAGAGCCTCTTGCTTCTTATTAAACTCATTTATCTTTTCCAAAGCTGCTTCCAATTCAGCTTTCTCTTTTTCTTCTTCAGTGAGATCCTCCAGTATAGCTTTTCTTGCCCTTGGTTTTGAGGATCTTGGAGCTGTAGTCTTTGTAGTCTTTGGTAACTTAGCAGCTTTCTTCACAGTAGGACTTTTGGCAGCTTTCCTCTTGGCTGGTTCAATTCTAAGAGGTTGTTCCAAAAGTCTTGATTGTCTTACAGTCAGCTTTGTAGGTTCTCCATCTCCTACATCAGCACCTAGCTTTTTCATGAATTCAACATGTGCTTCTATCACTCTCTTTGCTTCACTATCTCTGACATGTACAAGCCAACATTCACCAATGCCTTTCTCAGATTCTCTGAGTAACACAGGATGTGTTGGATGAACTATCTCATTGTTCTTCACCAGCTTTAAGTATCTTAATGTAGTACTATTTATAATCTTAGAACTAAGCAAAAAAGTACCTAAGCCAGGAAGATATGGGGTAATTACATCCAACAAACCACTTTGTGCAAACATGTGGCTCAGTAGTCTTGAATGTCTGACAATAGCTTTGCTAGAGATAATAGACATGCACAGATGATCAAAAATAAGCCTTCCAATATCCACAATATTTCCTTTAGCAACATTGTACGTGAACAGCTTCTGAACACTGGATATTTGATCAGTGCCTCCCAATTTGGGCAGAACACTGTCAATCAAGATCCTGTAGATTATCTTGCAATTGTTTGTCCATTCAAACTTGTCCTTAGGGTTGGTCTTGGGTTTGAATAGATATTCATCCACATCAGGACTTGCTTCGTCAGAGTGTTTGATTATCACACCATCACGCTTGAGCTTCAGAGCCTCAAGAATGTGGCAGAGTCTGATAGAGATTCTGAATCCGGCCACGAAAGATTCAATCTCTGTAGAGAAAAACGATCTTAATCCCATTTCCTCTGGGGTTCTCTCTTTGAATTCAGGGTTTTCTTCAATCTTTTCCCTGACCTTCTTGTTATAAACATCCCTTGTAATAACAGAGGCTTTCATCCAGAATTCCTTTACCATCTCAGTATAGGTTGGTCCATTGAGAAGATCAAAATAATATTCCAAACCTTGCTTTTTGTATAGATGAACGACTTCAGCAAAACCGTTTACCCTTATGCTCTCAAGATCAACGGGATTCTCAATCGCCACATTAAGTTCATCATACTTGTATGGTCGTTGATCCTTTGCGAACTCAGTAGGGTTGGATTCATTAGGTAAGATCATGCAAGTTCTATTCAGGAATGACGATGAAGATGCCATGGATGATATTTGGAAGTTAGGGTTTCTAAAGAGGGAGAAAGAAATTGCTCTGTGTTTTAGAAGAATGAAAGTGTAGGTTGTGAGAGTGCAAGAGTGTGAATGTGAACAGTTAGTGTGTTTAAATAGAAACTTACGCGCAAAAACAAGTACACATACATAGGGGTAGTAGAGTATTTTACCACAATTGGAAATTAGAAATGCTAATCATCATTAACCAACTTCTTTATCCTCTTGCAACAAGACATGTGTATTAGAAGAATGTTAAATAACTGACACGTAAGTTTGAGAAAACGAAAGGATTTTTACAAAAGATTTTTACTTACGCGCTAGAACCATTTACCTTCTAATCATATTCTGATAGTTTGTCAGAAGATACTCTCATCACAACTTCTGATACAGAAGGTTCTGATGACTTCATCTTCTGATTACTATTAGATTCTCACAAACTCAATTTTTCATCAGAGTCTAAGTTAATCAGAGATTTCCATCATGTTCAGATTCTTTTTGATAAAATCAAAACGTTCAACAGCTAAAGGTTTTGTAAAGATATCAGCCCATTGATTTTCAGTTTCAATGAACTTGAGATCAATTACACCTTTTTGAACATAGTCTCTGATAAAATGATGCTTAATCTCAATATGCTTAGCTCTTGAATGCAAAATAGGGTTTTTAGAAAGGTGAATAGCTGCAGTATTGTCACAATATAAAGGAATATTGTTACTGCTGATTTGATAATCTTCCAATTGATATTTCATCCAAAGTAGTTGTGTACAACATTTAGCTGCTGATATATATTCAGCTTCTGCTGTTGACATAGCTATAGTGGTTTGCCTTTTACTAGCCCATGAAATTAAATTCTCACCAATAAACTGGCAATTACCACTGGTGGATTTTCTTTCAATTCTATCACCAGCATAGTCAGCATCACAGAATCCAATCAGCTTGTAGTCATTGGATTTCTGATACAGTAATCCAATATTACAAGTTGATTTCAAATACCTAAAGATTCTCTTCACAGCAGTGAGATGAGATTCTCTAGGATCTGATTGAAATCTTGCACACAAACATACACTGAATAAAATGTCAGGTCTTGAGGCAGTTAGATAAAGAAGAGATCCGATCATACCTCTATACAGCTTCTGATCAACCTTGCCTTCAGACTCTTCTTTGCCTAGACTTGATGTAGGATGCATTGGAGTATTCATGGGTTTGCAATCTTCTAAGTTGAACTTCTTCAGAAGATCCTTTATATATTTGGATTGATGAATGAATGTTCCTTTCTCTGTTTGATTTATTTGAATACCAAGAAAGAACTTCAATTCTCCCATCATACTCATTTCAAACTCATCCTGATTGCTTCCAGTCTTGCAACTGGAGCATATGTTTCAGTGAAGTCAATTCCTTCTTGTTGACTGTATCCTTGTGCAACAAGTCTTGCTTTGTTCCTTGTGACTTCACCTTGTTCATTCAATTTGTTTCTGTATACCCATTTTGTTCCAATAATGTTCTTATACTTGGGTTTGGGTACCAGATCCCACACATCATTTCTCTTGAATTGATTTAACTCTTCTTCCATTGCAATTATCCAAGCATCATCAGAGAGAGCTTCATTTGTTGTCTTGGGTTCAATTAAAGAAACTAATCCAAATAATGATTCTTCAACTCTGAAGTTTGACCTTGTTTTTCTTGGACTGTTCTTGTTTCCTAAAATGAGCTCTTCAGGATGTGATGATTTATATTTGAATGTGTTCCTTGGAATATCAGATTCTTCAGAGTTATCATCAATAGTTTGATGTTCTTGAGCAGCATCAGAAGGTGCATCTTCTTGAGCTTCAGAGTCTTCTATAGATTCTATGTTGTTATCATACTCTGGAGCTTCATCTTCTGACTCATCAGATCCTGACAAATCTTTAACAGGCTCTGACTTTTTATCATCAGGCTCTTTATCATCAAATTTTACGTGCATTGATTCTTCCACTATATTAGTTTCAGAATTATACACCCTGTATGACTTAGAGCGTTCAGAGTATCCAATGAAGATACCCTTACAGGCTTTAGAGTCAAATTTCTTAAGATGGATTTTGTTATTCAGAATGTAACATGTACAACCAAATTGATGAAAATAAGAAATATTTGGTTTTCTTCCTTTAAAGAGTTCATATGTTGTTTTGTTCAAAATAGGTCTTATATAGATTCTATTCTGAATATAACAAGCAGTGTTAACAGCTTCTGCCCAAAAGAATTTTGCTAAATTATTTTCATGCATCATGGTGCGTGCCATTTCTTGTAAAGATCTATTCTTTCTCTCTACAACTCCATTTGGTTGTGGAGTTCTAGGAGAAGAGAATTCATGGAGAATTCCATGTTCTTCACAAAATTTTTCAAAAGGTTCGTTTTCAAATTCACCACCATGATCACTTCTCACTTTCAAAATTTTGGAATCTTTTTCATTTTGAATTTGGGTACAGAAGATGCTAAACACTTCATATGTATCATCTTTATTTCTCAGGAATTTTACCCAAGTCCATCTACTATAATCATCCACAATGACTAATCCATATTTCTTACCATTGATAGAAGCAGTGCTGACTGGTCCAAAGAGATCAATGTGTAAGAGTTCCAAAGGTCTAGTGGTAGAGACAATGTTCTTGTTTTTAAAAGAACTTTTGACAATTTTTCCTTTTTGACAGGAACCACAAAGTGAGTCTGAGTGATATTTTATTTTTGGAAGACCTCTGACAAGATTGTCCTTGCTAAGCTTATAAATTAATCTCCAGTTAGCATGACCCAATCTTTTATGCCAAATCCATTTTTCATCACTCAGTGTCAAAAGACAAAGCACTTGTTGTTCCTTTAAATCAGAAAAATTGACTTTGTACACATTGCCTTTTCTATTTCCCTTGAAAACAATGGATTGATCAGAGTTTCTAATTACCGTACATGAATCCTTATTAAACATAACATCGTAATTACTATCACACAATTGACTTATGCTAAGTAAATTATGATGTAGTCCATCTACTAACCAAACATCAGAAATTGACAAAGAAGAATTACCAACTGTACCTATACCAATGATCCTTCCCTTCTGGTTGCCACCAAACCCTACTGTTCCTCCCTCTTGCTGATTCAGGGTGTGGAATAAGAGTTTGTCTCCTGTCATGTGACGTGAGCAGCCAGAGTCCAGATACCATGAGCTTTCTTTTCTTCTTTGGGTGCATACCTGCAGTAAACACTATTTCAGATTTTGGTACCCATACTCTGATGGGTCCTTTTTGGTTAGTTTTGAGAATCTTATCCTTCTTGTTAGGATAATCAGAAGATCTGGAGTCAACTGAGCCTTTAGAAAATTGTTTAGGCTTATGTTGTCTCTGAGACTTTCCTCTTGAGTGTGTCAGAGAACCAGTTACCAAGTTTGCCTTAGAAGTACTAGTGCCCCGCTTATTAACAGGCTTTGGTACTTTGACAGCTTTAACTTGAGTAGACATGGGTACTGATGTGAGGGGAACCTTAGTTTTAGAAGACTTAGGTTCAGAAGATGAGTCATCTTCTGATACCTTATCTTGTGGTTCCAAGCTCACAAGAGTACCAGACACAGTCAGAGGTTCTGATGTACCTTTAGTTAAGTTTGAATAAGATTCTGATGGTGACTTGCTCAACAAGACAGGTTTACTTAATTTTCCCACATCAGGACATGTAAGAGAACCAAGTCCTTGTTTTTTATAATAGTTGCTAAGTCCACCATGAATTACAGAAGTTACCCTAGTCTTATCTATGTTATGGTGCACAAACTCTTGTAGAGAGATTTCATACTCATCATAAGGTTTGTGACATGTTCTGCATCCAGTCTCAAGCACCTTAATTGTTTTAAGAGATTTTTGATAATTTGCTTGAGTCTGGGTGAGATTTTCGTTGAGGAGCTTCATTTTTTGTTTGCAGAAATCTAGCTCACTCAATTTTTTCATGTACTTCACCATTACATCTTTCAAAGCTTTGGTCATTTGAGTATTAGACATTTTAGATATTACCTCATCAATGTCGTCAGTATCAGACTCTGAATCATTTTCATTGTCTGACTCACCAATGGCCATAAGCGCTAGGTTTGCTTCCTCAGAGTCTTCATCCTCAGATAGTTCATTAATATCCTCCCATGTTGCCATCAGACTCTTCTTGGCTTTGTTCTTGATCATACTCTTTCTTCCTTTACCCTTGGAGTTGAGTTCAGGACAATCAGCCATGAAGTGTCCAGGCTTATGACAATTAAAACAATTTTTTGTGTCATCCTTCTTCTCTTTGATGGTGTTGTTTCTTGATCCAGATCCTCTGCCTTGAAAATTTTTGCCTTTCCTTAGTGACCACTTTTGAAAGTTTTTGGATAAGAGTGCAAAGAAATCATCATCTGATCCTTCCTCTTGATTATCTATGGAAGATTCCTCTGCTTCAGATTCTACAACTTTGGCTTTCAGAGCCTTAGATGAAACTGAAATAGATGGCAAAGCCACAGATTTTAGCTTCTTCTGAGGCTCATCAGAAGATAGTTCAATCTCATGACTCATGAGTGAACTTATCAATTCTTCCAAGCCAAGTTTGTCCAAATCTTTAGCTTCTTGGATAGCTGTTACCTTAGGCCTCCACCTTGAAGGTAAGCTTCTCAAAATCTTCCTTACATGATCAGAGGTTGTATAACTTCTCTTTAGAACTTGGAGACCAGCCACAAGAATTTTGAATCTAGAATACATTGATTCAATATTCTCATCATCCTTCATTCTAAAGAGTTCATACTGTTGGATCAAAAGAGTAGCTTTTGCCTCTTGAACCTGTTTGTTCCCTTCATATGTGGAACACAAGGAGTCATAGATGCTCTTGGCAGTGGATTTGTCTGTAATCTTGAGGTACTCATCATGAGTTATACATCCAATGAGAAGATCTTTAACCTTGTGATGCTTCTTGTAAAGTTTCTTGTCTGTAGGAGTGAACTTCTTTCTTTCTTCAACAGATAGCCTTCCCTTTTCATCTAGCCCTTGGAAAGTTACCCCTTCTTCAACCAAGTCCCAAAGCTCATCATCTAAACCAATAAGATGACTGTAGATTCTATCTTTCCACCAGGAAAAGGTAGATGCATCTCCTTTGAACTTTGGTGCTTTGTTGCTTGACTTATCTTCAACATCATAGTCATGAGGAACTGCTTTCAAGCTACCACTTGGAGTTTCAGTCATAGTGTTTTTCAACAGAAAACTGTCTCACTGTTAGGTGATTAAAAAACAGAACCGGGCTCTTGATGCCAATTGAAGGTGTGAAAAACACAAGAAGGGGGGGTTGAATTGTGTTTTGGTAAATTAAAAAAAATTCTTTTAAGTTACAAAGAACTTATCAGAGGTTGCAGCGGATTAGAAAATAAAACACAATTAAGAGTAACTTTGAGGGAAGAGAGAAAGAGAGAAAGATAGAGACAGAGATTTTTATACTGGTTCCTCTCACAAACCGAGAGTAGTCCAGTCCTCTTCTACTTCCAAGAGAGTTCACTATAATCACCAAAGATTACAATTGCTCAAGCACACAAGCAAGAGACTTCCAATGCTCAAGTATACAAACAAGAGACTTCCTAATGCTCAAGCACGCAGGCAAGAGACTTCAATACACAAATTGAGAAAAACAGAGTCTGAACAATTGATATAAAGATCAATGTTCAGTTACAAAATAAATACAACTTTAGATACAAGACTTAACTTAGAATCTTAATACAAAATTCTAAGGTTCAACTAATGAATTAACAGAAGCTGAAACTGGAGTCTTGGATTTTGAATATGAGTTCAAGTTGTATTTGCAGTTTTGTGCTTTAGGATGATTTTAGCAGAGTAACAGCTCTTTTCAAATTGTTCAAGTATCGTATATCCCAAAGCTTCAAACTTGCTCCAATTTATAGATGAAGGTGGAGCGTGTTTGATTTGAATTTAATACAGTGTGAAATTCCTGGCACACTATGCACGATGCTCTACTCGATGCTCTAACAATCTATCCGGCCTCGCGCGTAACAGAATGAAAATAAACAAGTAAACAAATAAAGAACACAAGTTATTTGTTAACCCAGTTCGGCGCTTAAACAAGCCCTACGTCTGGGGGATACCAATCCAGGAAGGAATATCACTATAATAGTCCTAGTCCCAAGTCTACAGCAAACGCCCCGTTTACAACTTAAGAACCTAGGCCATACCAATGACTCTTCTACCTAGGAACTCCTAGATATGAGATCCCATCTCACTCCCTAACAACCTTACGACCAGCAAGGATTTCAATACACTAGACAAAAACAGTTTTGGAGACACACTCCTAAAACTACACACTCGTACCTAAAGGCTTGGAGTGTTACACACACAAAAATCCTAACTCCGTGCTTCAAAGCTTAGGAGAAGGATCACACACTTACAACTCAAGAACACGTCCTAAGCTTGCATCAAGGTGATACAAGAAAGGCTCACAATCATAAAACACACGCAAAACCTAATACTGAATACTAGCACAAAGACAGCGTGAACAACTGACTAGGATTAGGGTTTTGCCACTCTTTAAATACTTCAGAAAGTAGCACATACATGGACTTAATTCTTTGACCCAAGCATTAACTCCACATAAATAAAATGAGATTCTTTAGCAAATATATTCTTCAAAGAGATTCTTCTCAGAATTATTCTTGAACTGAATCTGAAGCATTAACAACCTTCCTTACATAAAAGCATATCAAACGCGCCATGCAAGATTCATGAAAGAGAAACGGAACATTCCATAAATAGCATTTGCCATGAGCGCTCCTCCTGAGCATTATTCAATGCTCTACACAATGCCAGAGCATCGGATCGCACATCTTGCACAAAGTTTATTTCCAAAAATGCAGCCAATTATCAGAGACTCAACAAACTCCCCCTTTGGCAAATTTTTGGCTAAAACAAATTATGACCATACAGATAGTACTTAAACAGATACATCAACTACATTTCTTTTTCTCAACATAAACACACAAGCATAAAGATCTGTAGAGGCTATTCTTCAAAACATTACCATACTACTCCTTCATGGAAAATAGTAGAAAAGAATAATTGTATCTTTTAAGAATATCAGAGAGGCATGCAACAGCGGAACACATAACAACTACTTCGCCTAAAATGGTCAGGAAAATAAACTTGATGGGATGTGGGATAGAATGCTTCAGCATTGCCACAGTTCTACTCCCCCTGCACATATGCATGGGATGTTGGAGCCTTGCGTCCAACATCTCCTCCTACATCATAACCAGAACCAGAACCAGAGTAGTGCAGATCAGAATTAATCAAACCAGAACAAGAACAAACCAAGTTTTTACTCCCCCTTTTTGCCACAAATTTGACAAATGATAAAGGTGCAGAGAAGTTATGGCTACATAGCCTTAGTTCAAACCAGCAGAAACAAAAGAACATGCCCATTACAGATTAATCAAAGAATAACAGAGACAGGGCAACAAACACAATATAATAATTAAAGAGAAGCACTGGAGTCAGACACTTCCAGCTCCTCAGTGTCACCTCCTTCATCATCAACATTAGTACCAGCTGCATCACCAACAGCATCATCAGTACCATCACCTGCAACATCATCACCTGCATTCTTAGCCATTAACCCTTCTTCCTCAGCTTCCTCCTTTTTCAAAGCAGCAATGACCTTTTCAAGCTCAGATTTCTGCTCATCCAAGGCTCTCACAGTAGCTTCCATGGTTAGGATCATAGTCTTTCTAGTCATGGAGGTGGAGACTGCATTTTCAGCAGGGGTGGCTTTCTTTGTGGGCACAGTAATGTCAGCAGCATGCTTGCCCTCAAAGAGCTTATAGGACAGGGTCATGGGTGATTCCCTCTTACAAGGCACATCCTCTGGAACCAAAATGTTGGGGTGTTGGTCCAGTATGATCTCACAAATAAGGGTTGGGAAAGAAACAGCCAGTTTGATTGCCCAAGACTTGCCATGTTCAACAATTTGATCAAAAATTAAGGACCCATAATCTACATTGGCACCAGTCCCTATGGCATAGATAAATTTGGCCAATCCAGTTGCTATGGTGGAAGTGTGAGAGGTTGAAACCCAATTAACTGCACCTATCCTATTTAATATAGCATACTTGATAGATAGCATTACAGAAGGTACCTTACCTTTGAGAGGCCACACCTTGACCTGGTTGGCAGTGATAGTCTTGCAGACCTGGTTATTTGTTGGCTCAAAACCAGGATAGCCATACTCCCTTCTTCCAAGATATGCATTGATCACAGCTGGAGAAAATTGTACACACTTACCTCTTACAAACACTTGATGATACTCTTTGCTGAGTTTATTATCACAGTCCTCACCAATGTTGACAA
Organism: Trifolium repens; assembly: GCA_030408175.1. Lineage (NCBI taxonomy): Eukaryota > Viridiplantae > Streptophyta > Magnoliopsida > Fabales > Fabaceae > Trifolium > Trifolium repens. The sequence continues at coordinate 56,300,828 of CP125849.1, read as the reverse complement.
TAAACTCCTTTACCAGCTTCTCATAACATCTTCCAATCCCACAAACAGTCTTCATCAGTCCAGCTTGAAGAATCAAATCCATCACCTCCTTGCACTCTAAGGCTTCATCAGACAGTTCTCTCTCTAGAGCCAGTCTCCTGTGGTAAACAAACTTCCATTTAGCAGCACTGTTACTGAAATGAAAAGACACATTATCCATTGGCACATCAGGGATATTTTGTGGAATTGATCTCCCTGCTTTCTTTTTCTGGGTGGACAGAATGCCTGGAGCATTGACCACGGCATCCTCAGCACTGATAGTAGCAGCCATTTTCCTCTTCTTGGGAGTCTTTTGCTTGGAAGCTGTAGAGATTGGTGGAGCATTCTCCTCAGCATCAGATTCTGAGTCACTTAGGTTGATGGTTTTTCTTTTTGATCCTTGCTGCTTCTGCTTAGCAGGTATCTCAACTCTGCTTGATCTCCTTACAGGGCCATACATCTTCTTCTTCTTTGTGGATGTGGTAGCCTCAGCTGCTGCCTTCTTTTTCTTTGGAAATTTTGTTGCTTCAGCTGCAACATTTTTCTTCTTCTTTGTGGACCTTGGTTCTTCTGCCACAATCTCTGTCTCTTTTCCTTTTCTTGCCCTGAGCCTACTACCAACACCGGTTTTACCAGCCTTCCTTCTAGATTCACCAACAATCTTCATGATTGTTACATCATCTTCAGTGCTATCATCATTATTAGCACCTTCCTCTTCAGCATCAGTCATATGATCCAAATTTTCTGACATAACATTGTCAGTATTCATTTCACCAGTCACAGTTTCGTTTTGTTGTGTGTGTGTATCAGCAACAACATCATCTGGTTGAGTAACAGGGACACCAGTCACATTAGTAGCAGCATCTTCATCTTGCTGCACATTAGGATTGTCAACCTCAGCAACAGTACTCTCTTGTGGTTGATCTTGTGCCAAGGATGTTGAAGCATCCGGCACAACCTTAGCACCAGAATTTGACTCCACTAGGGAGTTGAGGGCTTCTTGTGCAATTTTGATCTTCTGGGCATCATCATCATCTTCTTCATTACTAGGAGTATTGGGAACACAGTGTTCACCCATCGCAGTACTTTCCCCCTTTTTAGGACTTAGGGTTTGAGTACTTTCCTCTTTATTTCCTTCAACCGGAGTGTTAGAACCAGGTGTTGCGACATCAGATGCAACATTGGGTTTTGTGTCACCAAGATTACTGAGATATAGTTCCTGCATGTTGAAGTCCGATGAGTAGCGAGACTTAGATTTTTGGGGTTTAGGTTTTCTGATGGTTGTGGATTTTGTTCTCCTTTTGGTTTTCGATTTCGGTGAAGATGAAGGGTTTGATGGTGTGGGGTTCAGAATTGCGTTGAATGATGGATGGATCATGGTGAGAGGAGTGGCATCGGTGATGATGTTTGAAGGTTGGGTTAAGGGAACGGAGGAGTTTTCTGTGATGGTGGGAGTGGTGGTGTTTGATTCTGACGGTGAGGCTTTTTGTGGTGAGGATTTGGTTGGAGAGGTTTGAGTGGATGGTTGAGACATTGTAGTGAGGTTGAGAAGTTATTGGAGAGGAATACTCATGTTTAATTCCTTCAGCAGCACAGAATTCATCAAACTTAGAGTTCTCAAACTCTCTCCCATGATCACTTCTTATTCTAACCACATTGCTACCTTTTTCCCTTTGAATCTGTATGCAAAGTTCTTTGAAGACTTCAAAGACGTCTGATTTTTCTCTAATGAAATTCACCCACGTGTATCTCGAGTAATCATCCACCACAACAAGAACATACCTTTTTCCTCCCAAGCTTTCAACCTGCATGGGTCCCATGAGATCCATGTGCAGCAATTCTAGACTCTTGGAGGTTGTCTGATGCTCCAGCATTGGGTGCGACATCCTGACTTGCTTTCCAATCTGACATTCACCACACACTTTCCCTTCAACAATTTTGAGCTTTGGAATACCTCTAATTGCTTCAAGAGATATTACCTTTTTCATTCCTTTCAGATTGAGATGTCCCATCTTCTGGTGCCACAGTTGAACCTCATCTTCAGTGGTGACAAGACAAGTAGATGTGAGCGCTTCTTCCTGAGGCATCCATAGGTAGCAATTGTCTTTAGATCTAGTACCTCTTAGCACCAGTTGTCCTTCTTCATTGTTGACCAGGCATTCAGATTTTGTGAAGTTAACCTTCATGCCTTGATCACACAGCTGGCTAATGCTTATCAGATTCGCAGTAAGACCTTTGACTAAAAGTACATTCTCTAGGTTAGGTTGTCCATGATTGATCAGGTCCCCAATTCCTACAATTTCTCCTTTTGCACCATCTCCAAAGGTTACAGAGCTCGCCTTGTATGATCTAACATTCATGAGATATTTTTCTTCACCAGTCATATGTCTAGAGCACCCACTATCAAAATACCAGTCTTCCCTTGAAGAAGCCCTTAGGGATGTGTGAGCAATTAACCCTACATTTTCCTCCTTGGGTAATTCAGCACTCTCTTCTTTAGGTCTCCACATCTTCTTCACAACACTTTCTTCCTGTACCATATTTGGTTTATGTTCCTGGTTGGGGTATCCATACAACTTGTAGCAAAAAGGTCTAATGTGTCCTCTTTTTCCACAATGATGACACACCCACCTACGATATCTCCTTTGGTTGTTAGGCCTTTGATGTGCGAAAGGTCTTTGTCTTTGATGAGCTGAAGATTTTGGATCTAGAGCAAACTTTGGAACTGGGTAGGCTTTAGAATGTTGAGTCTGATGCTTCGGCATTGTCTTCCCAGTACATGGGTCAAATACTTCTTCACTGGATGTAAACTTGGTCTCAGGGTTCTGTTGATACTGATTGAGATTAGAGTAGTTGTATCCAACAGACTTTAACTTCCCACTTGGTACACTATCCAAAATTTCTTCAAGAAGATTTGTTCCTGGGTTCAGCTGGCTAACACGTTTCCTTAGATCATCCATTTGGGCATTCACTTGGATGACTTTTTCTTCTGCCTGTGTAGCCTTTTCAACTTGCATGTTCACTTCAGTTTGAAGTTTATTGATGGTCTTCTTTTGTTTCTCAAGAATTCTACACATCTCTTCATATCTAGTGACCAATTCTTTGTAGGTGCTGGCAAGTTCTTCATAAGATACATCCTCATCTTCATCAGATTCCCAATCCTCAACTTCAACACATGTCCCAGTGAGGGCAGTCGCATGTCTTGCTGATTCATTTTCTTCATCAGTATCTTCATCTGACCAAGAAACAGTTAGCCCTTTCTTTTGTCTTTTCTGATATGTTCCACATTCTGATCTTATGTGACCATAACCTTCACACTCATGACATTGAACCCCTTTGCTTTGATTGCTCTTTTCTTCAGGATTGGTTTTCTTCATACTATGCTGCTGCTTGTTGATGTCGAGCCGGATGCTTTGCCCATTCTGTTGATTCCTACTTCCAACTCTTTTCAACACTTTATTGAATTGTTTACCAAGCATGGCAATAGCATCAGCTAAGCTATCTTCCTCTTCTTCCTCACTTTGATCATTGCTATCATCAGTGTTTGAAACAAAAGCAATGCTTTTGTTCTTCTTGTCACTACGTTCATTCAAAACAATTTCAAAAGTTTGGAGGGATCCAACAAGTTCATCCATCTTCATGGTGGAGATGTCATGTGCTTCCTCAATTGCCGTTACCTTCATGTCAAACCTTTTGGGAAGAGATCTGAGAAGTTTCCTTGACAGTTTCTCATCAGAAATTTTTTCTCCTAAGGCTTCAAAAGAATTTGCAATGTCTAGAAGGCACAAGTGAAAATCTTGAATACTCTCATCATCTTTCATTCTTAGGGCTTCAAACTTGGATGTGAGGTGTTGAATCTTAGACTGTTTCACTTTGGTAGTCCCTTCATAGCACTTTTGCAATATTTCCCACGCATCTTTGGCTGACACACAATTTTTGATGAGTTTGAAAACACTAGTGTCTACTCCATTAAATAGGGCATAGATAGCCTTGTGGTTATGATTGGCTACAGCTTCCTCTTCTGTCGTCCATTCTACTTCAGGTTTCACTATCCCCGTTGAGGTACCTTCCTTGCTTGCATACGTGGGTTGTTCCCATCCGGTCAAAACAACCTTCCAAACCTTGCTATCAATGGATCTCAGAAAGGCCATCATCTTTGATTTCCAAGAGTCATAGTTTGCGGATCCAGTAAGCAAGGGTGGCCTGTTCATGTATCCTCCTTCTTTCTCCATAGTGCCAGACATTTCAGGTCCTGAATCTCACCCAAACAGGCAGGGTGCCTGCTCTGATGCCAATTGAAATTCCTGGCACACTATGCACGATGCTCTACTCGATGCTCTAACAATCTATCCGGCCTCGCGCGTAACAGAATGAAAATAAACAAGTAAACAAATAAAGAACACAAGTTATTTTTTAACCCAGTTCGGCGCTTAAACAAGCCCTACGTCTGGGGGATACCAATCCAGGAAGGAATATCACTATAATAGTCCTAGTCCCAAGTCTACAGCAAACGCCCCGTTTACAACTTAAGAACCTAGGCCCTACCAATGACTCTTCTACCTAGGAACTCCTAGATATGAGATCCCATCTCACTCCCTAACAACCTTACGACCAGCAAGGATTTCAATACACTAGACAAAAACAGTTTTGGAGACACACTCCTAAAACTACACACTCGTACCTAAAGGCTTGGAGTGTTACACACACAAAAATCCTAACTCCGTGCTTCAAAGCTTAGGAGAAGGATCACACACTTACAACTCAAGAACACGTCCTAAGCTTGCATCAAGGTGATACAAGAAAGGCTCACAATCATAAAACACACGCAAAACCTAATACTGAATACTAGCACAAAGACAGCGTGAACAACTGACTAGGATTAGGGTTTTGCCACTCTTTAAATACTTCAGAAAGTAGCACATACATGGACTTTAATTCTTTGACCCAAGCATTAACTCCACATAAATAAAATGAGATTCTTTAGCAAATATATTCTTCAAAGAGATTCTTCTCAGAATTATTCTTGAACTGAATCTGAAGCATTAACAACCTTCCTTACATAAAAGCATATCAAACGCGCCATGCAAGATTCATGAAAGAGAAACGGAACATTCCATAAATAGCATTTGCCATGAGCGCTCCTCCTGAGCATTATTCAATGCTCTACACAATGCCAGAGCATCGGATCGCACATCTTGCACAAAGTTTATTTCCAAAAATGCAGCCAATTATCAGAGACTCAACACAGTGAGATTGCGCCAACTGTAGGATAGTACCTTTGATATCCAAATCAGGTAACCTTGTAAGCGATCAATCTTGGGGAGAAAGATTTATCCAAATCAGGTAAAGAGTTCGTACAATAGTACAAACGTCACTATTCTGTGGATAAGATTGATTCCATCAGCTTTTGGAATGTCAGAGTATAATCATTGATGCAGAGAATGTTCTTCTGACAAAACGGCTCTTACTGCTCTCAACAGAGTCTGATATGCATCTTCTGATGAATAAAAAATTGCATCCTCTGATGAAACACATATGCATCTTCTGATGTCTTCAAGTTCTGAATCAGAGTTTGCTTTGCCATATCAGAGCTTCCAATGTGCTTATAAAAATTAACTTGAATATCTGCACACTTGAATTAAATAGTTAGTATACCCTATTGTATATTAATACTTTTGTTATCATCAAAACTTAATTGGGTCATGTCAGAACCTCTTTTGTTCCAACAACATTATCCAAAAGAGTGGCATTAAAATAGCAAAACATGTTCAGGAAAGTAAGCCATATTACATCAAGAAACAACAAAAAGATTACACAGAAAATTCAAAGATTGCTAAGGGAGGTGCGCTGGAAGGTTCGATAGAGTTCTTTAAGTTGTGACAACTTAATCTTTAACAAGTTACTCTCCCTATCGATGCGTTGTGCAGTGGCCTTAAGTGTCGCAGCATCGTTACACAGTCTTAACCCTTCGTTTGCTTTGGCTTCAATTTGTGCTGGGGCCACTTCAGAAGCAAGTTTGAAGTAATGTTGTTGCAGTTGTTCCTCGTCAGCAATCTTAGTCTACAATATTCTAATTTCTGCTTTCCACCTGGCTATGTTGTCCTCACAGGCAGCAGTCTTTAGGTAGGCAGCTGTAACATTAGACCTTAGATTGCTTACTTCGATGTTGCAAGCAGCCGCGTCAGCTAACGCATCGGCATGAGCGTGCATTTGTGCCTGATAAGATTTTTGGGTATTAATGAGCAGCTGTTGGTTTTTTGCAAATTGGTCTATGTGAGCTTCCGCCTGAGTGACCAAAAATAAAGTAGCCTCCTTGGTTCTTTCGGTTTGCAGCTGTTGAAGTAGAGCTTTAAGGCTAAAGAAGGCATGAGGATTCTCGTCGATAATATCCAAGACATCACGCTGCAGAAACTCTTCGATGAACCTTGCCCCTAAATGGGCTTGTTCAAGCCTAGCTGCTTCCTCATCCTGAGTAGGCGCTGAAGTCCCTTCACTGTTTGTATTGAAGCTGCCACTGGACAATAATTTCTCAAGTGCTTCTTCTGGTGTGGAAACATTTAGTCCTTGAAGGAGAGATTCTGGGATTCCCGCTGCAGCAGATATCTTCGAAGTAGAGGATTGAGGATCAATACTCGAGCCACCAGGTTGAGCAGAGATATTGTCTTCATTACTTGACTCGAAGTATTGATTGATGTTTGTTGGCCCAAGGGAAGGAGAATTTTGGTTTGAGGAGTCATCATGGCTTTCAGGAGCTGGATCTCGTGGTTTAGGCTCATCTGGCTTACTCGAATCCAAGTGTGCCTTCATTCAGTTGGTCGTTTAGATCAAGGTGAGGAAGATCTTGATGAATTCCTTCAGGATTACCTTTGGGAGGTGAGTCTGCAGTAGATTTTTCCTCATGCTCAGTGCCCTTAGGTTCATGCTCAGTCACAAGAGTATCTTGTTGGTGTTCTTCCTCGAGTATCTCAGGGATAGTTGAGATGGTTGCCTGGAAAGAGTAAAAGATACAAAGTTATGAGATCAACATTTTCTTTTAAAAGTCATATCTACGAAGAAAAGAAGGTGTTTGAAGATACCTTAACAGGTGGAGGCTGCATGCATGAATTCGAACTTTCATTTTGTTGTTCGAAAGTTTTGTCTTGAGGAGGATTTTGAACTGTATCGACTGCACCTTGAGGTTCACCAGGTTGTTTTCCAGAAATCGACTCATCAGGGACAGTGGTGGTAGAACTAGAGTGCGCCTTCCTTAATTTTTTCTTCTTCTTCTTGTCTTTCGATTTGGCAGACCCTTCCACGATATCAGAAGCCCCAACCAGAGTACCTGGAGCAGCGTCATTTTGTGGCTCTTTGTTGTCTCCCTCACTTGGTTTCTTTTCTTTCTTTCTTTTCTTTTCATCTTGGTCTTTCACAGACGATGGTGATGCGATTTGGTTCGAAACTTTGGCAATCACTCTGCCAAGATCAGCATCAATGTTCTGTCGAACACAAAGATTAGAATGAAAGCCATACTTAAGCAAAGAGAGAAAGATACAAAAGAAAAGAAAACATACCTGTTTATCAATTTCTGTCAAATTGATTGTGTTCTTCTTCAGCTTTTTAGGTGGGTTTTCAGCAACAGAGTTATTTGTTCTTTTAGAACCCTGTCAGATAAAAAAAAAAAAAGGGTTGCTGTCAGTTGGTTTCGATGCAGAGATAAAAGCAGAAGTCGAAACAATTAGTTGAGGTACCTTTTTGGCATCTTTAACTGGTACAGATGCCGATTGCTGTGAAGATGTCGAAGCTGCTTTAGCTTTATATCCTGAGGGTGGATAAAGTTGTTAGGTAGAAAATCGAAGGGCATAGAAGCAAAAGAAATTTATGTTAAGAGTAATAGATTACCTCTGGCTACTGTTACTTTGACATGCTCCAAAAGTGAAGATTTAAAGCCACTCGAAATCTGGGCAAGCAAAGCATCTCCACTAGGGATCGAAGCTGAGTAATGCCTATCCCACCAGTCCTGAAACTCTTTAGTAGAGGAGATGGAGTTTCGATATGGGAAAAGGTTGAGTTCATATTTATGTTTCTCAGTGCTGAGCAGATAAGATCTGAAATACCCTTCTGTCATACCAGTGCAGCCCAAGCAAATGTCTTGCTCATGTGCATAAAAACTCTTTGGGATAAGTTGAGTTAACCCAAATTGACGAGACACCAAGTTTGGGAAATACCCAACTAACCCATAATCCTTTGCTGTCAGTCCAGTTCGACATGAAAGAACAGTGGGGTCGAGATAAGCCGTCCATTGAGCCAGTGCGAATTCTTCGAATTTAGGGAGCGGAGGAAATGGTAATACAAACCAAGAAGGTCCAACTTTGCGTTCGATGAAAGGAGCATATGATTCTTTGAAGGTCTTCAAGTTTAGGAAGATGTTGAAGTACTTTAAGAAGAGTTGTTCATAGTTGAAGCCTAAAGGTAGAGGTGTCAGCCTAACCAATCTTGTTCCCTCTATTTGGCGTTTTCTAGCTTCTTCTTCATAATCCCCAGGTAAGAAGAGTTCGAGTTCCGTTTCGAAAGTGGCGTTAAGCCACAGTTGTAGGAGCCAGAAAGGGCCAGCAGCTAGACAACAAGTCCCATCGCCAGTTTTCTTAAGGTTGGCGCTTAAAGATTGCATTGACTCATACAAACAACCTAAGATCAAACGACCTAGTCCAAATTGTCGACCTAGGTGGAGTTGAATGGCCATGGAAATAAATTTCTTCGCTACTTGTAGAGATTTAGAACAGAACACATAGTGTGAAAGCCATAGGGTTAAGAAAGCTATGTGTTCGATGTCAGAAACCTCCTCCTCACCAGATCGATGGTTTTCCAAAATGTATTTCTGGAAAGTTTTCTCTTTATAATCAAATTCGATGCTGGGGTTTGTCTTAGCAGGGTCATAAGTTTCACCTACAGGGCTAAGGCCTGTGATAGCAGATACATCGAATAGAGTGGGAGTCATCATTCCACACTCGAAATGGAAAGTATTCGTAGAACTTTCGAAGAAATGCATAGCAGCTATGATCATTTCTTGCTGGTATTGGGGTCCTACCCTAGAAAGTTGGATTAGTTCATATATGCCAAAATCTTTCCAGAAATCCCCATAAGCTCCCTGTATTCTGTCTAACCATTCAAGATAACCCTCATTACCATAATAGGGTGCAGATCTAAAAACCTTATTTGGGGGTTTTATGAAGTTAAAATTATGGGTCGTATTCATGAAGATCCTAGGTTGGCAAGGTTCATATACAGGGAATAGTTTCAATATAGTAGGTGTTCTATTCTTAGCATCAGGCAAAGGGCCACCGAAAGCGCAAGTGGAATCAGCAATGGTATAAGGGAACATTACCTGATTTTCCCAGATCTTGCGTCTCTCTGTGTTCATCACTGGTTCCAGAACTGTGTCCGGAGGGAGTTTGCTCAAAACTGCCTCACTCCACCCTCCTGCAAACGGAAGTTTCTTGGTTTGAGTAGAACTTGAAGCCATGGTTTCCGTAATGAGGAACGTTTGAAAGAGTTTTTGAAGTTTAGGTGAGAAAAAAGAAAAACGGAGAAGAAGAAGTGAAAGAGTTCAAAAGCGGAAAAAAAAAATGAATTAGAATTTGAGAAATCCTATTTATAGGGTTTGGAAATTTTGGGAAAAGTTAGTGAAAATTCAGAAGCGCTTTTTCGTGTTCCAATTTCTTGCCTCGACACGTGGCATCTGCGTGCAGAAAAAGTAGGAATCATGATGGTTGTGGGAAACGATGTGACAGTTAATGGAAAAGGGCAATGATGTCTTGACGTTACAGCCGTCATTGGGAAGTGTGAAAGGTCTATTCAGAGTCTTTTCAAAAACGTCATTTTCTCTTTCGAAAGCTCATTCGAAATTGGCATTTTTGGGGGGCAATTTGTTGGGTCATATTTTTATTTAAATGAATTTTAATGAAAATGTTGGTCCAACGAAATAATGAATTAATAATAAAATGACAGGTGTCATTGTTTATTTCTGAAAACATCATCGAAAGCTATAGTTCGATTAAGCAAATTCGAATCACTATGAGCAAGTTCGATAGTTATGCTTAGTGATGATTCCTGTCGAAGGCAAGAGGTCAATATGAGATTCGAAGCGAAGGAAATTGGAATATGGGTCAAATGAGCAAGGCCCAAAAGAACTCAGAATCAAGCCCAATATGCAAAAGCGCCAAGATGAAGGCTTTGAAGTGAAGAACGTGGGTTTGAAGGCGAGATCTGGAGCGTTCAGATGATCTAAGCAGTTAGATTTTGCTTCGATGTATAAATAGTGTTTTCTTAGAGGAAAACAGGGTCGCAAAACTGTTTTACAAACTTTTTCCTTAAAAATTCTAAGTACTCAGCGTAGAAAGAAAGGAATTTCGAGAGGAAAAGATGTACGGTTTGTGAACCATTTTTATTGTACTTGTCTTTACAATTAATGCAAGTTTATTTTCCAGCAATTTACTGCAATTTGTTTCTTTCCCTGTTCAAAGTTTATTGAATTGAGGCGATTCGAATCAATAGACTTTACCGTTTTATCGAGAGAATTAAAACACTTAAATGTTTATTAAAACTTTAATGAACATTGAAACCATCATTTCATAAAAGAACAAGCATAAAATTGTCCTGAGATTCCTAGTTTGATCTCGCAAGTTAAAACGTAAAACTAGCGCTTGTTTACTAATTTTCACTGTAAACAGCGGCGTTATTTGATTTCCCGTTTTGTTGCGGTGTTCTTTGATTCTTCTCGAAAGATTATCTTCGGTCAATTACAGATTCAATCAATGATTTGGGCATCAACGTTGCAGATCCGGAAGCATGGATATTCCGGTGATTTTAATTTTATCATATTATTTGTTGTAGGCATTATGCCGTTGTATGCTATTAACTCGGATGCTGTGAGTTTGTTCGCAGATTCATCCTTTACGTTTTTAGCGAAGTTGAATATGTGGTTGTATTTGATGTATCTGTCGATTTGAATGAATGAATATTATTTTGTTTATGTCAAAAAAAAATTTGAAAACTACTTAAACTTAAAAGAGTCATTTAATTAGCTCACTATTCAGCCAATCAATTGTGCTAGCTAGCTAGCTCTAAGTTTGGAGCAATGTTTGTGTGATAAACAACCACAAAAATTAAAACTATTTAGGTAGGCACACAAAAATTAAAGAAGATAAAGAAAATAATCAATTTTTTATTATTGAAATATTAAATAATCTATATTTTTGTGTCTGAATAAATGATTTGGATTTGTGTAGCTAAGTTTGAGTCCACGTAAATCAACAAAGAGAAAACTTTTAAAAAGCTTCTACAACTCCAATCATAGTGATTGTGCTACTGTTTTTGATGACTCGAATCATCAATTAAACTTCTCAAAAGATAATATTAACCCCCAAAATGGTCTTCGTTTTAACATTAGTTTATTATACTTAAGATAAACACATTTTGCAAAATGCCCATCAACAAAGGTTGTGAATGATATGTGTAATGATTATTTGTGTGCGAATGAATTTAACATTTTGCTATCAATTTGTAATTTCCTTGTCATTTCTAATGTTAATTACAACATAGCTTATATTAATAGGTAAATCAATAGAGTCACTTATAATCTTGCTAAGCATATCTTTATTCCAGTCTATCTCCAAACTTGTTATCATTATTAACCACTTAATTGTATCTCTTCTATTATATTGAACGAAATGCAATGAATTCTTTTTTTTTTTTACCAAAGGCCAACTTTGTTATACTAGTATTTATTTTCACCTTTGAACATATCTTACATCATGATTGAAAGCCATTAATTTTACCTTCAATGTCCTTCTCATTTGCATCTTTTAATAGTTGTTGAAAATATTATACTCATAAATATAATTTTACATCCCTAACCAAAATATATATATATATATATATATATATATATATATATAATTTTACATCGATTAAGATCAGACGATTCATATTATAATACAAGGACTAATTAGTATATGCATGGCAAGTTCAAACATGAATTGATATCACCTACATACAAAGTTTATTTTATGATATATATACTCTCAAAGATGGCCTGCCACTATGAAAACAAGGTGGAAAGAATTGACTCGCACTCACCACCCTTACCCCATCGAAAAAATAGCAAGACAAATTTAGAATGATCAAAAGTAGCTTACTAAAAAAAAAAGATTATGTAAGAAGGAATAAACCAAAAAACTTCCTACAAGAAGGAGTCCCCACATCAAAGGCACAATCATTAGTTTAACAAAATATTAAACACCCTTTGCAATAATTAGATAAATCTTGAAAAAGCAAAGAGAGAAAATTAATATTCATCATAATCAAGAGATCTTAAGGTTAAAAAAAGGGACAAAATTAGCTAAAGTTTTTAGATCTTAATTTAATATTGATAATGACTCTTGGTGAATCCTTTCCAACATTTGGTATACAGCTGCAGCTATCTCATCCACTGATCCAAGCTTGCAATTATCTTCCACCTTCAAGGAATACAAAAAATCAACAATACACTTTCATAATTAGTTTCACTTTAAGTGCTTACATGGAGAATAACTTAAGAAGAAAAGAACTTATAGAGAAAGCTAATTAATTAAAGAGTGAAATAAAACACCAAATAAGGGACCACAAACAAACCTTAACACTGAGAGAATAGAAGACAAATTCATCAGTTGTAGTGACATTAAGGTGCAAGATTGTTAAACACATTCCATGCAAACTAGAAACTATCTTCAAGAGCTGTTTTGGTCTCTTCTTTGATCTTATTTTGAGATTTGCATGGCTTTCCACCATTGTTACTTCAACATCAGCAATATTGCTAGCTTGAACTTCACCCATTTTCTCAATCTCACCATTATTTGCCTCAGAATTTTCACACACTATAGCATTTGTTGAGTATTGTGGAAAAGTGAAAAATTCAGAAAAGGGCTTGTTTTTAATTTCAACAATAGTATCAATTTTTTCCTCTTTTTGTTTCTGAACACCAAGAAATTGTAATCTCTGCTCTAGCTTCTTAACAAAGTTTATAGCACCCCCAATAATTGATGCTTGATCACCCTGCAAAATTCATCAATCAAATCACAAAACCCATCGCACGAAATCGAATAAAAAATAGTTTTAAATTGTAGTCTGTAACCGCAATTGCAGACCAAATATAAAAGATTTTGAGGTCTCTACAACCAGAAATTTCAACCGCAATATTTTTTAACGAATCGAAACGACAAAGGCTAAATCTCAGTGGATCGTGCCAGCAAAGCCACTCTGGCACTTACAATACACCTTCGCATATTTAAGTGTTTCAACGGCAATATAAAGGTTCACGGTGTAACTAAGATCACGACCGCAATTTAAAACCATGAAATTGTTATTTTTTTAGAACAAAAAGTAATAGAAGTACCCTTTGGACGTAAGATTCAGGCATGAGAGAACGAAGAACAGAAAGATACTCATTCATTTGTTTTCTTCTATTACGTTCGACAGCAATGTGAGTCATTCTCTGGTTCTCAATTTCTTCCTTATTCTTACTTGTTTTGACTCTGCGTTTCTTAGGACGAGAACGAGTCGAAATTGAGCTATCTTCTAAACATGGATTTGTTATATGAAGTGCTTCTACTTCATCCATTTGTGGCAACAATAATGGTGGTTGTTGTTGTGATGATGAACCGTTGTTAGTTTCAAAAGGGTAATTCTCTGTTTGGTTATTGAGAAAACTTGAAACAGAAGAACCTTGTTGTTGTTGATCATTTTGAAGGTTGAAGTTACAAGCTTCAAAATCTGTTAACAAGTTGTAGTTGTAGAGGTCTTTGTTGAAACCGTAGCTAAAAGGGTCTTGTTGTTGATGTAGATATAGTAGAGTTGGTTCTAGTGCCATGGCTCTTTCTCTTTCTTCCTCTGGTAAACACATGCGTAGAAGATGATATTTTGTGGATTAATTAAGAAGAAGTTAATTGTGTGTTTGTTGAGGAGTGAGTGATTTTGAGCTTATAAAAAGGGCTTTTGAGTTCAGGTGAAGAAGACACAATTTGGACAGTTCTTTGCACGTGAAATGAAATAGAGATCAATGCATTTCTTAGGCAAAATAAATACACATTTTTTTAGATGAATATGTTAAGGATTCTAAATTCGAATATGGATAAATATATTTAATCTAATAATATTTTTGAACAAGCTTAATCTAATAATATTAATATTGTCAATTGAATTAAAATTGTTAAAAATAATATAAAATTATTGATGTGCGTCTATCCTAACAGCTTACACTTTTGGGATAATCGGTTATTTGACATGGTATCAGAGTCTATATAACTAAGTTGTCTAGAGTTCGATCTATGTTCCCTTACTTTCTAATTTAAAAGTGGAATTTAAGCATATGGTAGGTGAGCATGTGCATTATTCAAGCCAAAGTGGGCTCTTGCGTGAGGGAGCGTGTTAGAAATAATATAAAATCATTGAGGTGCCACTATCCTAACAGCTTGAGCTTTTGAGATAATCGGTTATTTAACAAAAAAATTATAGATAATTTATTTTTATTTAATAATAAATAAATAAAATGTTTCATATACGTACCATTTTTATATACCACGTAACTACGACAAATATTTGGTTAGTTCGGTTTAATTCGCATTGAAAATTATGATTATTTTATTTAGTTTAAAGTAATTAACTCGGTGATGCGAATGGATATCCATGTATAATTACTATTTAATTCTTAATATTAACTTTATGTGATCAATATACACTTTCTTTTTAGCACTTTCTCTAACACTTAATCTTAAAGAAGAGAAAATATCATCAAAACAAAAACAAAAGAGAAGTGTTATAAACTCTCTTGTTAGCACTTTCTCTAATATTTATTCTTAATTAGTTAAAATTAATGTTGATCGCTCACTTTAAAAATAAGTTTCACATAAAATGGTAAGACTCATGAGTTTAATTCAATTAGAAAATAGGTGTTGGAGAGATAATTCAAAGAAGGATATTGTTAATTAGTGCACCTCAAAATAAAATATTAAGGGATGAAAGGTTAGTGCAATTTTAAAATAAGTGTCGTTTAAAGTTTTTATACATAGATTCAATCTCCGCTCCTATCAATTGAATTATGCCAACAAAATTTTCAGGCATAACTATTAGATCATGAATATCGGCAGTGGCTTAGCAGAGTTTGGATACTCTTGTTAGTTTGGTTACCAAAATTTGAAGAATAATGGGTGTCTAAATTCAACCACAGTATCCAATCTTGGCATCGGTGTTTTTTTTTTTTGCAACTACACTATGACTTAAAATAATGAGGGGGTATTGCTATTGTGGTGTTAGTGAGACTCAGTTTAGACTTTTGGAAGAGTGGTATTGATATTTAAGAAAATTAGTTGAGTTGTTTAAAGAGTGAAAAAATATAAAATAATATAAATAAATGAGTGGGACCCATTTATGCAACCAAAGTGAGTAACATGGATGTGGATGCTTTTAGTGGTAAATTACTCCTTGTAGGTAACCAAAAATAAATAATTACTCCTTGTACTTGTACATAATGTATTTAATATTAACTTTTTACATTTCAATAAATTAGTATTATTAGTTATATATGGTTGTTAAAAAAATTTAAATGCACTTAATAATTTTAAGAGTGCTTATATTTTGAAGCAAGTTTTCTTCCTTCCAAATGATGCTTATAATGGGGATAGAGAGAGTTGGAAAATTTTTTAAAAAAAATATTTTGGGTTATCGTGTTATATTTATATATTTATTAATTTCTATATGGAAACATACAACACAAACAAGATTAATTTCCTTCTCCTAATCAATTTTTTTCTATAGCAAGAACAATAAATCAAACTCATGACTTGCTTAAGGCGTAAAAATCCCTTATGACTTAAGATCAGGTTGGTTAGTATCTAATCAATCACCAAGGAGATTCTACTGTCCACGGAGAAGCAGCCAGAGTCATTAAAAATACTTGTTTTCTTTTTGCGCACATTTCGGCAAGACAATTAGTATAGTCTATGTTATGAATGTCCTTCCAAATAAAAATAGTTGATGAAAAAGTGAATTCTTCGGTACATTTGTTAAGGTGAATAATTCTGATTGATTTATAAATAATATTTATTAATTTTTTATATTAAATACTATTTGTGGACCAATCACAATTATCCACATAAACTGTGTATCGGTATATATCTATATATAAAATATGTATCGGAGTATTCTACCATTCATACATATTTATAGGGTATATCGATGCGGATTCAATTTTGCAAAATCTAATAAGAGTGAATTTGCGAACAAACTCACAGCATCCAAGTTAATAACATAGAATGACCTAATGATAAAGCATACAATTGATATTACAAAATTCAAATGCCTAGAATAGTCATGTCTCCGAATCTGCAATGTTGAAGACGCTAAAGTCATTAAATCTGCACTGAATTTGGATCAAGCAAATCTACAAATCTGAACAAAACAAACATTGTACCAAGACGGAAAATCAAAACAAACACCATATACCAAGACGGGAGATCAACACAAACACCGTACTAAGATGGAAAATCGAAACAAATAACTTCCCACTACGACAGGAGTAAAACAACACTACACAGAGAAATCACTAAGAAGAGAAAATTCAAACGAAATTTAAAAAAATATGAAAATCACTCATGTATATAAAAAACGATCAAGAGGGTGATTTCGGATAAAAAAATAATCCTAAATCACCCCTAATTGATGAACAAGAAAAAACAATAAAAATTAGGGTTGGAGAAAATTCATTGATATGTTACACAAGTTTTTCGATGGTCACCGCTAAATAGAAATGAAAATCTTATAATAATAAAAAAATTATACTTATGAACCCTTTGAAAAAAAATATTAGGTGTTTTTCTCAAAAAGATATATATTTTTACCGAATATTTTGATCGACAATATGAAGATTGTATTATAGTGGTGGTCAGAGGCGTCTTCGATGCATGTGTCACATGAACTACAGCATAGGGCCTCATAAATACGTAGGCCTCAAAAAAAATTATATATAGTAGTATTAGTAAATGAGGCGTATAAAATGAAGGATTGTTGGCTTCCAAATGAATATTGTTGTATTGTGAATAAATTTTTTAGATGGTTTATAGTAGAGGCGTGTGATAGAAATTATCTTGTTTATCAAACTTTTTTTTTATATTAGTGAAAAAATGATTATTTTTTAGTGTTATTGATGTCATTGTAATTTAAATCAATGACAATTCTTTTAATTTTTTTGCATTTTATCCTTTATTAAAACTTATTTTTAATAATTCTATTGGGTTTCGGAAAGCTTTTTTTAATAATTTAATTTCACTTGACCTCCAAAAAGTCGGAGACGCCCCTGGTGGTAGTTGAAGGTTCATAAGAAAGATTTTTGTCTGGTGGTTTAATTCTTTGTTTTGCTTAGAATGAAAATTGACTAATATTTTTATTTTATTTTGTTTGTAAACTTTATTGCTTTTTAAGCATTCCTTATGCTTAATTTGCATTTTAATATATATATCCTATTGGCTTATTAAAAAAAAAAAATTGAAAAGAAAAAATTTATTTTGAAATTAATGTGTGGTGAACTCAAAGTGCATTTTCATAAAATTGTCAATTTAGCTTTCATTTTAACATCAAAAATGAAAAATCCAATGAAACCCAATAAATCCAACAACTGTTGTTATCCCTCCCTAATCCCTAATAAGCCAAAACCTACACGACCATAGTCATCATCAATTTCTTTTTTAATGAAACATCAAACATGGTATAGTTAACAATGAAAAATTTAGTTATTTATTTATCCAACAATTGAGTAAGTTACGTGAGTAAGTTTACATGTAATATTTACAAATAATTTTAACTTCATCTATAAATTTATTTATGTAATTAATTTTTATTGATTGTTAGATAAACTATTCACAACTCTTCTTTATTGATATTTTTTTTTATAAAAGATAATGTTATGACAAATAAAATAAATTAGTTATGACAAATAAAATATTAACCCGACTTAAAAAGTGTTTTCTTAAGTTAGTTAAAAATCTGACACTAACATATCAAAAAAAATTATGTCAACAACTTTTAGATCGGATACAAAATCGACTTAAAAAGGGATTGAACACTCACAACTCTAAGTTTATTAGAAGGCAAGCGAATTCGGTTGCTCATGCTCTTGCTAGGGCGGCCAATTCTTGGGCTAACTTCCATAGATTTGAGATTATTCCCTTATGTATTGAACATTTAATAGCTAATGAAATGCAGTAAGTTTGTTTGTTTAAAAAAAAACATTTTATATAGTGGATTTGGTAAAGTAATTATATATTGGAGCTTAAGAAAGCTATACTTTGTGCCTGGGATTAAAATAAAATTGAGTCTCTTCATTGACATGCATTTTTTTTATTTTATGAAACTTTTAACTATAATAATACTACGTATAATTTATATAAAAATCTCCTGAAAATTATAGCTAATGTGATTATATATGGTTCTTGAATTAGTAAATGTTTGGATTGATAGTAAATAAATTTGACAAAATCAAACTACTTTTTTTTAGTGAAAAAATCAAACTAATATTTTATAGCTTTAAAATGTATTTTTTATAAAATCATGTGTTGATCAATCGTGATTGTGTCAAGTTCAGTGTAAATAAATTTGAGTCAAATAAATAAATACTATATAATTATAAAATGAAGGTTGCATGTGAATCAGCAATATTCTGCAATCATATAGTGTTACACTTTTATCTTGCGGTCACTCAAGGGATTTGATCGATCATGATTTGGTAATAACACGATCGTAAGTACGAGCAGCATACAAATATGATAGAAAAGGAAAAAGAAAACAAACAAAAGACTGACGCAATAATCAGAGATTCTTGTAAAGGCATATAATAATAATATGACATGAATGAACTATATTGTACGTAACTTTGTATAGACTAGTTGCTAGAAGAGAAGAAGTACGTCAGAACCTTGCACAGAATCCATGTGCTACCTTCAAACACAAATATGCATGAGATGAGATGATTGAGAGCAACCACCATGTATATATGTTCCATTCTCAAAACTCATTGAGCCAAGATTCATACCTAACTTTTGTTCATTGACCGTGCTATGGCACAACTTTAATTTGTTACACTCATCTCAGCCATTCATCCACCGATCAATGTCGATCGACTGCATGTGATAGAATGAGATGATCTATCTTGTATTCTCATAGACCAATCTTGTAAAATTCATAGTCCTATCATGTATTTCTCATTTTATGATTATCTCAGCCATTCATCCACCTATCAATGCTGGTTGACATCGTGTGATAGAACGCGATGAGTGATTGAAATTGCATGTAATCATCCAATTCTAAGAGAAAATTGTTCAATTTACTTACAATTACATCATACAAGTTAATTGGGGGCTTCTATATATGGTACATTAACAAATTGAAGTGTTTCTTTATTACAAATAGGCCTAAAGCATCTAGGGATATCTTTTTGGGTTGGGTTGATGTATTTTCTTGTAGTCTGGAAGCTGATGAGTGCCTCTCTAAGAATGGGATTGGAGTTGGACCTCTGTTAGGAAGTGTCTGTTTTGGTATTTTTCACTGGTGTTCCGTCTATATGCGGCACCTTTGTCTTGTAGTTTCTCTTCTACCGATCTTTGTTCGTCTTGTGCGGAGATTTGGTTCCTATTAATAATATATTTGCTGTTCAAAAAAAAAAAAAAAAATAGGCCTAAAGCAAAATAACGTAACTCATTTAGATAATGCCCTAGCTAAATGTTAAATGACTTTGAATAGAATTTCTTTTTCCACAAATCATATAGCTCAACTGACGATAGAAATGTTAAAATTGCTAGTGTCAGACATCATGATTGAGGTTTGTACTTCGGTCATTCCATTTTGTCTATGAGTTTTTAATAACTTGTCATTTCATTTATTTGAGCAGGAAAAAAAGTATAATTTCTCTAATTATATAATAGTAACACATATATATTCAACTATAATAAAAGAAAAAGCACATATATATTCAATTATAATAATTATGTTTTTTTTAAAAGAAATAATTATACTTTAGAAAGAGGGAAAAAGAAAGCTTCCAATGAGCAAGAGATGACCAAAAAAGCCTCGAGAAGAATTTGATTGAAGGAGATGAACTTACACTGTGAGAATCTTAATAATTATGCAAAGGTACTTTGGATGGTGACATAAAGAAGATAGGTAGAGCTTTATGGGCGGTCCAAGAATTTCTTAAAAGTTTTTTCGACGAATTGAAATCGAATTTGCCAATATATTTGTGGAAGATCATTTTTTATTTACCTCCAAATTGCCTTTCAAAATTGACCCGTGTGTTTTCACTTGATGAAATCATCAAAGTAACAATAATTAATTAAGTTTTTATTCAAAAAATAAATAAAATTAAGTTTTTGCTATGAACAACAGTTAAATGCTATTTTTTTTGCAAATATTTTTGTTTATATCATTGATAACAAAACTATTACAAGTTCAACGTGACCAACTAGAAATTAATTAATTTTGTCTTTTTGAAGAAATGCACACTTTTTAAAACATTAATCGTTAATTCACACTTTTTTAATTCAATAGAAAAATAGCTTATTATTAAACATTAATTAATTAAGGTATTTTATTTTGCACTTTGATCGTTAATTCACTAAATTGACACTGTGGGTACACGGTCATCACCAGAACAAACTTAGTGGGTAGGTATGTTGGTCTTCACTTATACCGTACCTAACATTATTAGATAAATTGTTGTGTAACTAGGGAACTATATATATGAATGTGATAGAAAATCGACCACAAATCAAAACAAAACTTGAAAATGGATTGAACTAACTAAGATAAATATTCTTCATTGAACCCATCCACGTGATCAAAAGAGATCCATTATATTCCATCAAATAAAAAAAGAAAGAGAGAATGATATGATAACATACAATATGATTAGACTTTTTACCAAAAAAATACCATATGATATGAGATAACGTACCATAGCTTGTTTCAATTCATCACTTAAAGAAAGGAGGGAATTTAATGCAATAAAAGTGTCACAATTACTACATCAGCTGTCCGATTATAAATGAATGGTTGAAATCATAAACAATTAATTTTATTAATATATTATTTGGATCGTCCGAGATCCAAAACTGCGTGCAAAATCCACTGCAGTTAATCCAGATCCCTTGAAGAATTAGTAAGATATCATAAGTTAGTCGTGAGCTTTATTTTATCTTGATTTTTTTAGTTAAATTAATATCCTGAATATATATACGAGTAGGGTAAGAATGACACCAAAATTTAAAAAATGTTCTAAAGTATAAATTTTACAAAACCAATTGCTTGTTTAATTCTGCGGCGATTCGGTTATCCTCGCCGCTACTAGAAATTTGGTTTTTTCCTGCGGATTTTCCTGCAGAAAAAAACCCACAAGTATTCGTAAGGATTTACCTACGGATTTGGTCATTATGTAGAATTACCTGCGGATTTTGGTGTTTCAGGAAAATCCGCAGGTATTCCCAAGGAATTTCCTGCGGATTTTTGCACCCAGACCACTTTCCTGCGGATTTTGGTGTTTCAGGAAATTCCGCAGATATTTTCAAGGTTTTTCCTGCGGATTTTGTCACCCCAATTTCCTGCGGATTTTATTACTTCAGGAAATTCCGCAGGTAATGTTTCATTTTATTTTAAATTAAAAATTATAATTTAGAAAATCTGATAAAATAGAAAAATGAAACTTATACTGTACGAGTTCATTCTTCTTTTTTTCTCTCTCTGCAACCCTAAAATCAAAAATATCTCTGTATCTACGAACCACCGCCACCATCGCCATGGCCACCGGCACTGCCGTTTCCTCCTCTCGTTTTCATCGTCACAGTGGCGGTGGATCATTTTCTCTTGCAAATCGGTGACGAGTTACCGACGTAAAGACGAAGAGCTATATTGCTGCTAAGATCTGTTCAGGTCTTCGTTCTCAAGGTAACTTCAAGCTTCCCAAACACTGTGATAACAACAGGCGTTGAAAGCTCTCTGTTCTGAAGCTGGTTAGATCGTTTAAAAAGATGAAACTACTTATTGAAAGGTTTAACTCATCCTCAAATCTCAGATCTGGTTTAATTATGATGGAAATTTTGATCTAATTTGGTTTAATTCTCAATTTTACTTGCTTTTTTGTCTTGATTTGGTTCAATTTCAGTGAATTCATATGGTGTAAATATATGCATCAATTTCATACAATTTCAATTCTCTTTTTGTTGATTCGTTATTTGAATTTTGTTTCAACATATTTACTTCTCGATTTAACTGTTCATGGTTCTTCTAAGCTATTTAGGATTTATTAGGGTTTTTAGTTTATAAGATGATTTATGATAGATGATTAAAAATATACGTTTTTTCCTGTTGATGTTCTTGTTTTCTTCACCAAGTTTCATCACTGTTACTGTGTTGTTTATTGTTTATCTTCTCTATTTATCACTCGCTATTAATTTTTGTGTTGTCTATTTTTTGTTTGTGCCTGTTTCAATGATTATGATAAACAAAACATGATTATGTATTTTTTTGGTGGTTATGTTGATACTGATCTTGTTTTTGAATTAGGAATTTTGAAAGCCTGAGCTCAGGCAAAACCGAAATGGCTTTCTGTAACAAGATTGGAAACCTTTTGAGGCAGGGTGCTACTCAGACCAGCCAAGCCCCTGTTTCATCCATGCTTAACTACCTTCGCCACATGTCTTCAAGCAAGCTTTTTATTGGAGTTATAACTTTTGTCTGGAATCTATTTATTATTATGGCTATATATTAATTATTTTTGCACGACCGATGAATCTTACGGTGATGTCTTTTGTTATCATAGGTCTTTCTTATGGAGTTGATGACCAATCTCTTAGGGATGCATTTGCAAAGAGAATTGAAATTGTACTGATCTTTTGTTATCTCTTAGGTGATGTCTTTTGTGTATGTGTTGTTGGTTTGGGTAAGGTGATGGTTTTTGGGACCTGTAGTTTTTAGTTCCAGCTTTTGTTTGATTTTTTTTTGTAGTAGTTTGTGTTTAGTGGTGCGTATAGTTTCTTGGCAGTAGTGGTGCAGGGCACTGGCAGTGTTTGTGTTTCAAACTACTATTGCAATGCCTTTTACTTCTATTAGCTTCTAGTGGTGCAGGGCACTGCAGTGTTTGTAGTTTGTTAAAGTTTTTATATTTTCACTTTGTTAGATGCTAATTTATTAGGTTTATTAGTATACATTCTTATAATGCTTGTTTACTGATAAAGCTTTAATTCTACCGTATCTAATTTTTTCATTTTGCGAAGTGTTTTGCAGATTGCAGATATCTTTTTATTTTGGAAGGTGGTCTTGATCCTAATTTGGATTATATAATTTTTCTTTTGGTAAGTGTTTTGTAGATATCTTTTCAATTTTTTTATAGTTTGAACTTTTGGTTAGTTGCATTTTGCTTAGTTGCGTATGGTAAGTTTTCACTGTATTGTGTGTGTGTGTATTTTGATGGCTGCAATTAGTGTTTTGAATTTCTGTCCACAATCAACAATTGCATCAGTTACGTTATAATTTTCTGCAATTTCAAAGATCATAATGTAACTGGATCCCTGGAAAATTTTAGAACCTTTGTAATGTTAAATATTATTTTCATTTGTCTAAATTGTTTACAAGATATCAAAATTGATACTAAAGTTGTAATGTTGAAAGATTATGAGATAAATCATCAGAATGATAATAGTTCCAAACCTATTTGCTATTGTAGGACCAGAAAGTATGGAGATTGCTCTAAATGATTTTATGGCAAAATTGTTTTTTGGATGAACCTGATGTGGTGGCTGCTTAATGCAAGGAAGACATCCCAACCCAGCTCAGTTAAATAACACCTGCTTCTTTGTAAGTTACTTATCAGCCCCATTATTTGCTACCAAACTCTACCTTTAAATCCTTAAGTTTTTAGTTAAATCCCATTTGCCTTATGAGAGTGTATATGTCAAGGTAAATATTCTCTGGTTTGGTTTTTCTTAGTGACACTATTATGGCCAATGTTGAAATGATCTAAGCTTCAATTTTTTATTCTTTTTGTCCAGACTTACAGTGATGCATTATTCTTTTTCTAAGTATGTAGCTAATTATATATGAACTCTCATCCTTCTTTCTTTTTTTAATGTTAATGTATTTAATTTTGTTTTCTAAGCCACGATAATTAGGAATAATTAGGATCTTTGACATTTAATTACGCATGTTAATGCCATTTTGCTCCATGTAATTAACATGTGTAATTTAGGATCATTGATACATCATTTTCTCTTGTAGATTGGCGAATACACCAACCTTTGATACATCATTTTTGTATGCATGGTTGTAGGTTTTAGCAATGAGGCCTTGATGTAAATGAATACCCTGATGTTTCTACTGTTACTAGCTCTCTTGCATAATCATAGATATTGAGTTTGGAACTTCAAGCAAGGGACACATTGCAACATATCTGCAGCATATCAGTTAGGGTGTGAGGTGCTGGGCATGGTTTACAAAGGTGAAATTCCTTTTCTAATGATTGACTTTTCTTAGTTATGAATCTCAATCTCAATCAATAGTTTATTAGTATTGCTGGTTAGTGTCTTGCATTGCATGATTACTCTCTTTTATTATGAAATTCAATTGGTGCATAAGGTTGTTTTCTTGTTTGGTTGATTCAGGTCCACCTTGTCATTGACATTTATCTCTAGAAACTATATTATCGTATCTATGGATTAAGTGCTAGTTTGTTTGATACAGTACCTTAATTGGTCTGTGATCGTGGAACACTTTAAGAAATATGCTAACAAGTATCTTGTTGCAGGGAGTTTCAGTTTGTTGAAGCTTTGATGCTAATAATATGCTTTATCATGTTTATAATATGCTTTATCATGGTTGTTAATTGATTGCAGGGAGTCATATTAGTGTCTTTTGATCGCAGATAAAGATAATTCTATCAATTTTTAACTACCTGGTGATGGGTTTGAAAGTGTGGCTGGCATCCAAAACAAGGTTTCATGTGCTAACATTTTTGGATTGGTAATTGGGGACATCATAGAATTCGTGAATAAGCAAGAAAAATAGTTGTATATTAAATTTTTTTATTTATAGTAACCTGGCTGTAAAAATAGTTTACACTATTGTAATTTGTAGTTTTTCGGTACATTTTATGTTTGTGAACTATATGAACTTTTGAATGGTAGATCTTGTGTATATTTTATGTTTGTGAACTATATGAACCTTTGAATGGTTGTACTCAATAAAATAAAAATACTTTGATTTATTCTAAATTTTAATTATTTCTATATGAATTTTGTATTAAATAAATAAAAAATTTGGATTTTTATACACATTTCCTGCGGATTTATCTGTGGAAATACGTTTCCTGGGAAATTTCTTACCGATATTACTGCGGAATTACCTACGGATTGTTTGCAGGAAAGTTTACCGCGGATTGTTTCTCATTTTTCGCAGGAAATTCTGCAGGAACATTTCCTACGGATTTCATAAACCGCAGGAAAGTTTCCTGTGGATTTCCAAAACCGTAGGAAACAATTACCTACAAAGGTTTTAGCTGGGAACCCAATTCCGCAGGAAAATCCGCAGGAAATGTGTTTCCTGCGGATTTTTTATCCAAATTTGCAGGAAAATCCGTAGGTAATAAGCATGTTTCTAGTAGTGCGCGTCCCAAAGGCAATTCTACCGTGACAAGACGAAGGTATCTTTTGTAGCTTCGGATTGGCTGCACATTTACATGAATTCTACCGCGATAACAAACACAAAAATGACTCACCGTAATTCTATCATAACCTTCATGTACCAAACATAAAATCAACTAGAGAAGGTACGTAGTAGTGAAGCTATGTGCTAGCTAGTAGCTAGAGAGTGCTTGACCTTTTTATTCCGAACAAACATACCATACATTAGTATATATTTTTCTTACTTGATTTGTGATTCCTCTAGCCAGCTTGTTTGATTGAACATAAAGGACTTTGTCATCATGCATTTGGAAAATAGCACTTTAGTTGTAAAATTCATCTGGACCGTACACGTGTCTCTCCTGTGACGCAACTACACCATGCATCATCACCACCAAAAAACAGTTCCCTCATTGATGCATGCTAAAAGTTTGTAACATAAAAACAACGACTTGTAAATGAAAAAACCACTTTCCAAAAGTTGAAAGCGGTTTCGAATTTTGAACAAACAAGACAAAAAAACACATTCATCCTTTCCCTGACTTTGACAATGATATTGATCACTACATCATGTATATATAATATTTTTTAGAAAAATATATTGAGAGCGATATGTTGTCGAATTTATTTATACATTTAAAAAGCCACTACCAATATATAATTATAGGTATTTAGCTATGATTAAGCGATGTTTCACCAAATCTTAGATCCCAATTGATATAAATGTATACTACAAAAGAAATTTGTTTTACTAGCTAGTATAGTGTTACGTTTTACATTAGGATATTATGTTGCAATTTATGACAAAATGGAATCATACTACCCAATGATTAATTAACGTGCATATGATTAAGTATTACTACTTGTAGAAGTAGAATCTCTTGAAGAGTTCGCGGAGCTAGGAAAAATATCAGATCAAATATTCCAAGATTATTATACGAAAGATGCCACATCTCTATATAAAACCTTATAGGAATTAGGTTAATAATGAGTTAATCACTTCGTTTATAAATCCAACATTTTTGTTATTCATAATCTGTATATAAGACTTAACTACTCAAGTTAAAATCCACCAAAATTATTATAACAAATGGGATTAATCCCAATATGTTCATTGTTGGAATTTTGCAGAATTTTTGTCTATTTCTCTATTTATTTTTACTAGTATAGTGTGAAAAGGTTTAGTGCAGGATTCATTTATGGGCTGCGGCAGCATTTTGCTTTTAGGATTTGGCATGTTATCATAAATAGATGTTGTTTATTGGCTGTTTCTTATTTTTCGGTTTTCTTTGAAATTGGAAGTGTTATAATTTTCTGTTCGGCACCTAGCTAGTTTCCTATTTTAAATTAAACTCTAAATTCTTAGACTTTTGTAATCTTTTGTATTTGGTTATGTGGTTAGTGGTGACAAAGGTTTTTGAATCAAGTAATCTTGATTCTTCGCCGCGGAATGTAAACAAAACAAAGCACCACCACGTACCGTAATTTTGTTGAACTAATTATGATTTTAAAGTTTTGTTTGACAAAAAATAGTGGATATAGATTATCGAAATGATTACTCAGTTGTAAAACACTCTTTCTCCCATTTTCTCTCTTAAATTCCATTATACAAATTGTGATAGAATATTGTACAATATTCTAATCATTTTTAATCGTGTGCTATAAATTAAAGTCTCACATTGATACGTTCTAACTATGAAACATAAGTTTTATTCGTCAAAAAAGTGAAATGATATTTTAAAAATCAAATTTAACTAATTAATTCAGCTGATTGAATCGAAAAACATTGTTATGATTTATGAACTTCAAAAATACTAACAAATGAAAGTTGATAAATTAAAAATATATGAACATATCTCCTTGAGAGGATTGGTCCCGGCGGGGCTCGAACCCGCGACCTTCGGCTCATAAGACCAACGCTCTAACCAACTGAGCTACGAGACCAACTCAAATTATGTGCACTTTTTATTCTTTTCTTTTTTGTAGAACTTATGTGCAATTCTTTTTTTTTTTGTTACTAACTTACTATGATGATGGTATGTACATTTTTAACATTGTTTCGAGTCCGGATTTGCTCCAGTGGTCTTATGCTCCAGTTTTCCGGTTCTTTTAATAGATGAGTGACACGTGGAAAAAACAAGAATCCGCGGTTCAGATTTAAAGGGACGTTTTCAGTTTTAATGTACCAAATAAAAACACAAACTGAAGAGGCTAACAACCCAAACACCGTTGTTGTTAGCTGCATCGTCGCCGTGCCTCCACTCCTCCCATCTTCTCTTTCTCATTTTTTTCTTTCTTTCTTTTCTCATATAACAGATCTTGTGACTCCTCCGTTTCAATAGTACTTCGCCGCAGCGCCCCCGTCATAAACCACCACTCCGTTACACTCTTCTTCGCTTCAATTTCACTGTTTTGATTCTGCACATTTTTTCCAAAATCTTTCTGCAAAATAATTCCCAATCTTTTCAAAGTGGTCAAAATAATTGCAGAAATATTTTTCCAAAAACGTTTTCTGCAATTGATAACATCTATTGACAATTGTAATTGAACCCTAAAATTGGAGATTACAGCCTAAAATTAGAAGAAGTGGTGAAGAAGGCTGAGAGAGATGGTGAGGTGATGACGGCGGTTAGCAACGAGATGGTGCAATAGATACGGCGGCAAGAGATGGTGGAGACGGTGGCGGCGAGACTGTGACAAAGTCAGAAACGCGATTGAATTCAGAAATAGGAGAAGAGATTTTTTATTTTTGGAAAATAAACTGTTTTACATAGTCTTAATCTGAGCCTTTGAAATTAATAGTTGCCACGTGGCAGAGATCTGTGAAAGAATTGGAATGAATGGAGGATAAAGAAATGGAGGTGATCTGAACTCCATTGTTTCATATATATGGAATGTTAATGCACAACCATTAATATGCTAATATTTATGAAAGTGTGCATTTAGGAACATATATCTTAAAATACATTTAACAAATTTTTATTATTAAAGCATACCTTCATTATTTTTTTTATTTTTTTTTTGACAAATTTTCATAAATAGTTAAATACTAGGGGCATTAGCAACTTCCACCTTAAAATATAATTTTTTAATTATAATTTACTTTCTTCAAAAAATTATAACTTAATGTAAAAATATTAGTGGGTATATTCTAGCAAATTTTATACGAAAAAATAGGAGGCATACACTTGTGCAGTTGTGCTAAGTGAGGAATATATGTAAAAATATTTAATTAGACGATGGAGTTTTCTTTTTTCGTTAAAAAATACTAGTATGTTAGCCCGTGCCGTGCACGGGATTATTTTCTTTTTTAATATTATTTTTGTGTTTATTTTGATATATTATTTGAGTAATTTGGTTTAAAATTCTACAATTAAATTAAGATAGATTTTGTATGATATAGATTTAACGATGTTACAGAATAAAGCAAGATGAAGAGTATTATTTCGCTTCCCATTTTACACTATTATGAGATTAATTCTTTATCTCGTCTTCATTCCCGAAACTATATAGTGATCCTATAAATATAAAATAATTATAAACTTCATTCTCAAATAAAAATATACTTCGATTTTTCATGGCCTTAAGATTTTTTGGGAGCGTACTCATAAAATAAAATATACCATGATTTTTTTATTTTTCATCTCTAGCTGACTCTTTATCGAAAATCTACATTAGGTTCATTGTCAAACATGGGATAATTTTTATTTTTTTAATAATGTTTATTTTCATATGTAATTTTTTTTAAGGTTATCTATGTCTTTTTTCATTTTATATTATTTATAAGGTTGTCTACGTTTTTTCAATTGTCTATGAGATTGTTTTCTTTTAGTTTATTGGGAGAGGTAAACCCCTTAAATGGATCTCAGTTACCTCGAGGGAATTAGTCTCTGCAGTTGCGCGCGGAGGATACCTTTGGTTTACCAAAAAAGAAATTAAATATATATATATATATATATATATATGTATAATATTTGAGACTTTCTTAAAAAATATAATATTTGTGAGAGTTTCTAAAATAATTTTTTTAAAAAAAGAGTTTCTACAAAAATATATATATTTGAAAGAGTTGCTAAAAAAATATATATATTTGAGATGCTCTAATTGGGATAGAAACAAAAAATAAGGTAGTTTTCATAAAATATTATAAAAATTCAATTATTGTCGTCGGTGGGATTCAAACAGTAGACCTTAAGCTATAAACTCCGCATAAGTATAATATTAGAGAAGCTCTAATTGAATGACACCTATGCAATTTCTATTGAGAATGCACGAAAGAGCTCCGCGGGAATCTTCAAATGTATATAATAGAGATTCATTTGACCTGCTTTGACTTTATTTTTCTACTAATATATACATGCAAATATTAGCATATGAGATGTTGTTTGATTTGTCTCGACGAGTACTTTCAAAATATATCATTTTTATAATTTTTAATAATATATAATTAGAGATATTAACGATTAAAGTTGTGCATTGACAAACGTGTCAGTGGTCAAACAGGTCATTTATTTTGGGACAGAGGGAGTATTTTAAAATAAATTTAGATCTTACAAAATGAATTTTGCATATTCAACCGTACGGCAAAACCCAAACAAACTCCAACATGGCGTTCATTCAAAAAAAAAAAAAAAACTCCAACATACCTATTTTATTTTTTTTTGGTACAAAAAGAGGGCATAGCCCAAACATACCTAAAATTTACCCATACAAATACATTTTTCTTTATTTTTATTTTTTTTGTGAGAAATAAATACTCAATTCATTTTAATTGTTTTTCAATCAAAATAACGCAATTCGTATGATAATATTTAAATTTTATTCATTTTATATACAATCAAACATAAATATTATTCCTTTAAGTATTGAGTTTTTTTTTCTTTTTCTAGACAAAGTAGTGATGAACATTAGATGAAACTCACACATGAAATTGGAAGCTAAAAAATAAAATTATTACTAAACAATTTTAACAATTTTAACTTTAAAATAATTTTTAGACCTTAAAAAAGTTGTGCCAACGTAATAGTGTTAGATCTCGCTGAAGTTGTTTTCATGTTTAAGTTGTACAAAGTTGTCCATGTTGAATAATCCTCAATGGTCTTGAATCTTGATTATTTTTAATTTTTTTTATGGGTTTGTTACCAAAGCCAAGCGGAAATTTGACATTAGTCTTGTATTTTGTGATGAGATTTACTTTTTGCATTTTTGGGATTTCTCTTTCATCCCCTGAAATGATCATATTACCCCCTTCGCTATCTAGAAAGCGGATACTTTTCATATTCTAAGTAGCGAGTATCAATATTTTATACTCAAACTGAACGCCGGCACCCCCCATGGATGAAAAAAATCATGAAAAAAACAGAGTTCGCATCCTAGGGAGCGAACTCTTTTTTTTCATGTTTTTTTCATCCACGGGGGATGTCGACGCTCAGTTTTAGTATAAAATATTGGCACTCGTTACTTAGAGTGCAAACTAAAACATAATTTGCTATTTATAGAGCGAACTCAGTTAACACTTTAAAAATGGAGGACAAAAAAAAAATTGACTTTTATAAGATTCGCATCCTAGGATGCGAACTGCGGTGTTACCATTTTTGCAATTTTACACACTCGCTTCCTAAATAGCTAGAGGGGTAAAAACGGAACATCAGGAGGTGCTTGTGAGACCCGGGTGTGTGAAAAGTAATTCTCTTTTGTGATAACACAAAATGAGCCCATGCTATGATGGGCTAATATTGTAGGTGCTACTATTTTAACCTCCTTTTTTCCAACAATTTTACACTTTCCATTAATTCAGTTCTAGATGACATAAAATATTTCAGAAACTAATTTTTAAAATTAAGATTAAATTCAAAAAATAAATCTCCATAAATTAAATTTACAAAGGAATTAGTCAATAAAAAAAACTTAACAAACGAAGTGACATTTAAAAATGGAAGGCGTTAAAAGTTGATGGTTGCTCTCTACCTCTTAAATTAATCAAAATCTCTTATATATTTTCTGATAGTACAAATTTTACTAAAAGATATATTTCGATAATACTTTTTTAGTGTGAGCTATTCAGGTGAAGAGTAACCATCTTAAAAGTTCCCCCCTAATATCATAACACTCTAACCAATTTTTATTAGGAGCCTAGATATGAATATGATGCACAAATTGAAAAATGATTCATAAATATTAATTAAAAAATGCTAAGAATATCGTTAAAAAAGCAAAGGCGTTAAAGTCTCTCCCAATATCATAACACTCAGCCCAATTCTTAATAGGAGACTAGGTGATGAACAAATTGAGAAATGGTTCGAAAATATTAATAATAATAATAATAATAATAATAATAATAATAATAAAAAACTATGAAGCAAAGGTACACTTGTTTGGAATTTTTTTAAATATAAAATCACTTTTATTATTTTAGTAACTTTTATTTAAGATTCTTTGAATACTAATTTTTTAAAAAAATAATAATGATTTTAACCTTAAAATAAAAAGCTGAGTTCAATTGCTTTTTCATATTCTAATTATTTTAAAACAAGGTATTTAAGCTTAGGAGTTTCAATTTTTATTTTATAAAAAATAATATTTATGATAATAAACAAACATAAATTAGATTTTAAAAAAATCTCTAAAATAAAATATTTAAATATTTTCAAAATAGTTTTTAAATTTTTTTAAAACAAACATACCCTAAGGCTAATACATGATTTCTACATGCCATAAAATAGAATCCACACATGCTAGTGTTATACTCCCTCCGTCCCAAAATAAATGATTTACTTTGATCATATTTTTCTACTAATATGTACATGTAAATATTAGCAAATAAAATGTTATTTGATTTGTCTCGACGAATACTTTCAAAATATACAATTTTTATAATTTTTAATAATAAATAGTTAAAAATATTAATTATTAAACTTGTACATTAGCAAATATAAATATGGTCAAATAAAATAATTTATTTTGGGAAAGATGGAGTATATTGGAATTGCATAATATTCCCAAAACAGTTCTTGATAACATTAGTTGGAAACCCTCGGATGGGATGGTTTAGTCTTTATACTCTCACGATAAGTCAAACTAAATTAGATATATAAATATATTTTTATTTTTAATAATCGGTACAAATTTATTCACCATATATGGTAAAAAAGTAAATACACTTATGTATGATGCAGTACAATTTTTTTTATTTAGTAGTTTAGTTGATAAAAATTTTCACCTTAAAGATAAATAAATTTAGTGGTTATAAATTTCACAGTCAGAGTTCGAACCTCGACTCTATATAGTATATGTTATGTTCCTATCAACTGAGTTAAACTAATGAAGACTAATAGGTATGATTTTAGTTATAATTATAGATGTTAGCCAAAGTTACATACGTAGAAAAATTGTGTGGCATAATTTATTTATTGTAGAAAATGAGTAGTATAGATATGATAGATATTCTGTTACGCAATTGAAATCATAGTTTGGGAATTATAATAATCATACTTTCATACCCCAAGAAGTCGTGTACTTGGGTCAAAAAAAGAAGTCATATGTATATGTATTTCTAGAAGGGGCTTCTAAATTCTTAACACGTTATATGAATGATTTTATACACAAACCAGTATTTGACTATTGAGTACGATAAGATATCAGTGAAATAAGCATTAAATTCTACCTGCTTTGTTGGCAAGAACTTTTGCTTTCCAACCATTACTCTTGGAAGTGTATTATAGCTCAACAATTTTTAATTTGTAGCCATCGGAATTAAAATTAATTAATTTATTTTAAAGATACATGTGCATCTTGTGCTCACTAGTTTGTGGACTTTGTTACTACCTCTCGTGTCTAAAGTAAAAGTTGATAATATTATCTTGAAAACGACTAGGATTAAAGAATTGCATGATACAATTTTTAATTACAGTAACATTCAAAATTTCAACCTGCTAGTTTAGGTGAAATCTTTTACTATTTCAATGACAATAATAATTAAACTCCCATGTATTAGTCAAAAAAATAAATTATGTAGCGTTACTTTTTTCCTAAACTTTTCAGGCTTTTATAGAATTTTTGTGACACGCATTTGATGATGAAATTGTTGAATTTTTCAGCGTGTGTTTGAATTCACTGTTGTGTTTATTTATTAAAATATAAAGTATCAATAAAAGGTAATTTTGATCATTCTATTTATAGGTTATATGGAAAAAAGTCAATTTTGATCATTCTGTTATTTAATAATGATCGATCTATAACGGAACTATGGATTTATATTTAAAATAAACTTAGTTGAACAGTGTTTCTACTTCATTGATTGCACAAGTTAAATGAATGTTATTTAATTCTTCTCTTTGGCAGCAAGAAATAATGACAAGTCAAGTATACTAAAATAAAAACATACTTTAATAAATTCTATTATGCTGTAGTACTAATTAACAATGTTCAAATATTTTTTTTCTTCTTAACTTCTCAATTTCTAAGAAAATGAGCTTTAGTAATTTAAAATTCAGCTAAAAAAATAAATAAAATCTTACTAAAAAATTTGTCCAATAATTCCGATGAAAAATTATTTTAAATATACTACCTTTGGTTCTATATATAAGAAAAATTGATTGTAAAGTTGAGGTATCTAAACTATAATGGTATTGTCTAGATACATCAACTTTACAATGAATTTAAAAAGTAAATATTTTTCTTATATATAGGACCGGAGGGAGTAATTATTTGTCTTTTATTTATATTTAATTGTCTTAAATATGTATTAAAAACTATTTTTCTTTATAAAAAAAAATGATAATTTTCTTAACAATTAATATTCAACTAGATTTCAACAACCATCGAAATTCAATCAATTAGTTAAATGTGCACAAGAAAAATATGAACTATAATTAATTGAAAACAACATAAACCAAAAAACATTTCACCCAATTCTACGGAAGCTTGGCAGCCGGTTAGCACACCATAATAAGTTCATAACAAAGAGTATTTATACGAGATAATACAAGTTTTTTTCTAATTTAATAGTAGATCATTAGTTAAAATTCAATTTGTTATGTAAGGTTTAACTCGATTTATTAATTGGATGATATAAATGTAACATTGATGCGGTTTTTTATAAAGAGATAAATAGAACAAGCCTTGGGTGGTGTTTGCGGACCATAGAGGAAGGTTTGTGTTTGTGGAACTTGTTGGAAGGAAGGCACTTGCTCCATAGTGGAAGGTGAATCTATAATCATATTAGAAGCAATGAAAGCAATGGAACAAAGAGACTTATCAAATGTTATATTTGAAACAAATTCAAAAAGTACGGTGTATGCAATTCAAACCTTATGTGGTGAATTCTCTGAGTTTAGTTCTATTATTAATCATATAAAAAATGTATTGTTGTCGAATCCAAATTTTAGAGTGAAGTTTATTATACGACAAACGAATATTATTGCTCATATGCTTACCAGAGTGACCATTTCTTAAGCTAGTTTCTGTGTTTTTCTCTTTGTATTTTTCTTTTATTGAATAATGAAATGGTATAAATTTTTGTTTGTAAAAAAAAAAAAACTCAATTTTTTAATGTTTCTAAAGGAATATTTTGTCAACACTATATCGACTCGAATTAATCTCTACAATTGCCCGTATAAATGCACACAAATACTCCATTAAAAAAAAAAAAGAACAAGATGGGCACACCATCTATGACCATTTCATGAACACCAAGACCAAAGCCAAGTTGGTCGAATGCCGAATCTTGATACCCTACAAGCAGTCCATTCACACACACTTTCATAGCTTCATTTAAAAAACCCTCTCTTCAATCATTTCTCTTCTCTCACTCTCACACTCTTTGTTTCTTTCATCTTTCATTTTTCATCAATTAAAAAAATATATATTCAAGATGAAAAACAACCAGTTATTCATCTTCTTCATACTGCCGGGAATACTCCTTCTCTCCGCCACAAAAGCCCAAGCCCAAGCCCGAAACAACCAGAACGACACCAACAACGGCTTCACCCCAGGTCAAAATTTCGATCAATTCAACCCTTCCTTCGCTTTAATAATAGTTATTTTAGTAGCTGCTCTTTTCCTCATGGGCTTTTTCTCCATCTACATCCGTCGCTGCTCCGATACACCTTCCTCCAACCTCGTTCTCCCTATCACCAACGCTCGTAGAGCAGCGCGTGGACTCGATGCATCAGTAATCGATACTTTCCCGATTCTAGAATACTCCGAAGTCAAGATCCATAAGATCGGAAAAGAGGTTCTGGAGTGTGCCGTTTGTTTAATGGAATTCGAAGACACCGAAACGCTGCGTTTGATTCCAAAGTGTGATCATGTTTTTCACCCTGAGTGCATCGATGAGTGGTTATCTTCACACACAACGTGTCCCGTTTGTCGTGCTAATCTTGTTCCACAACCTGGTGACTCAGTTCACGGTGTTCCTGAGTCAAACAACGAGTCACAAACACAAGACGTTGAAGCTCAAAACGACGCCGTTCAAACACCGACGGAAGAAGTAACTAACAACGAATCTGACCCGGTCTTACTTGCTCCTGAAGTGATTTCGTTGGATAAAACGCTGAACCGGAACCGTACGCGTGGATCTCAATCGAACCGGACGCGTCGTTTTCCACGGTCACACTCGACCGGACATTCATTAATCCAACCGGGTGAAAACACGGACCGGTTCACTTTGAAACTGCCGTTTAAAGTAAGAAAACAGATAATGAACCGGCAGTTACAACGGGCGAGTAGTTTAATTACTTTACCTGGAGAAAGTAGTTTGAGACAGGGTTACCGAACCGGAGGTGAAGGAAGTAGTAGAGGAAAAAGTTCAAGGTGGGTGGACCGGACCAGGAGTTTTAAATCAGACCGGTGGGTTTTTACTAGAGCACCGTCGTTTTTAGCTAGAGCATTGTCGTTTAGATCACCAAAGCCAAAAGTCAATACTAGTGACGATGAAGGAACTTCTTCTGCTGCTGCTCCTATCATGCCATCATCAGCTGTTGACTCTGCCCGCCCTCACAATTGACTGTTGGTTGGGTCGTAGTCTATTGCACCGTTACAGGTAACACGACATTGACACGTAGACACCAGAGTAATCGAATGTAACTTAGTTACATGTGGTTTATTTAGTGTTAGACATTGACGCTTGTCAGACACGATAGAATTACAATGGGAAGTGTGGATGTGCGCCACACTTATAATTTCATTATGTTTATTTTATTTTAATATTTTTTAAATTTGTGAGCAAGCTTTTGTTTTGGCTTCAAAATTTGTACAGATTGTATAAGGTAGCAAGATACAGATATTTTTTTCTTGGCCAATTTGGAAAGAAATGGGTCATGAATGATGAATTGATGATCGTATAAACTGAAGTTGTTTGGTTCAATTTAGATTTCAGAAATGAAAATGGCATGCCAAGACATTATTAAGGTAGAGAGACACATATAATTGATCAAATCTTTGTCCTATTTGGGAGCTGGAACTTGGACATAATCGATTCTTTTGTTTTGTTTTGTTTTGTTTTGGGGTTAGAGACTTAGAATAATCGATCAATCTTAATCATATAAATGCTTTCTTTACTGAAAAATTTCAATTACTATAAAAAATTAGATCACGAGAAGTTGAAACTGTGACAGATTAATAATTTGTAAAAAACTATGCAAATTAGACTTGTTTGGATGATTTGTGAACATAAACATGATGACTGAACTGGAGTATTAAGTATTATCAAGTCTCTCTCAAGTCTTAACATCCTTTGGTGTATAGAAGGTTTTTTTCTTTTAAGTATTAACACAGCATTATACTAGAAAAAGGATTTCAAGCACCAAAATTATTATAATTGTACCAAAAGCTTAATTAAGCAATGTGACAAATAATGATTTGCTCTTCTTTTCTTTTCTTTTTACTAAAAGGTGTGATTTGGATATATGTTGAAATATTGATAGGAATTTGAAAACCAGATACAAATATGATTACTCTCACAAGAGTATGTATGAGTAGTCTCATCAACAATTTTTTAATACAATGATTTGCTTTAATATTTTCAATCTTTACAAAAGTTTAGTCTCTTGGGATCATTAGTACCTGCTCTTTTTGTAATGCTTATGAGTTATGACTTTGACTCTATTAAAATTAGCGGATAAGTTAACTTATAATATCAATAATACATTTTGTTAGTTTCATTAGAATTAATCAATACAAATAAATAAAGCTAAACCAACACCAAAATAAAATAACAGGTCATATGAATGTGACTCATAAACACCAAAAAGAATATTAAGTGAGACCAGAAAATGCGACTAAAGAAGACGAAATCAGAAAGTAAACAAAAAAGATAGATAGTTATACCTGCCTACATATACCTCTATATAGTTTCTATATGTACACTAAATTAAAGTTTTGTAATCATCATATTCAAAATCACAAAGTTCATCATTCTCAGATTTTGATTTTTCTCTCTATACATATTTGAAATTCACCACTTAACCAGTATAATTTGAAATCCATTCTTGTTAAGCAAACAGCTAAACACACCGGTATAATTTGAAGATTCGGATGCTCTATCGTGAATTCTTTCATGTGGATTGTTCTGTCATAATATCAACCATTGCTCTCTCTTCAAGACATCTTCTTTTACTTTAACTAATTTATCCTTTTAAAATCACTTGGCCATTGGATTAGAGGCATTTCTATCAAATGAATGTTGAATTTAAAATAAGTTAATCAAATATTTGACAAATAGAATTTTACTCTTTCATTCAGTTTTAAGTTTTAAAGATTAAAAATCCATTCCTTTACATTAAAAGGTCAAACTAATCAATGACTCAACACTTCCATTCTTAATCAATTCAAAATGCAAGCCACATCAATATACGTTTATGATTGCCCAAATATAATCAACATTAATATCACAAGCTGACCCTAATGTTGTAAAATTAGTCACTAAAACAACACAATGAAAGGCTTAACTGAAAAAACCATTAAACTAATGTTGCACAATTTTCATATAAAAGTTAAGTCAATTCATAGTTAAACTTAACTATATTATCAGAGTAAAAAACACTACTATTGTACCAACAAAATATTTACTAATAATTTTGTTTTTATCTAGTAAAGAACATATATTTAATGCTATATATGATGGTGTATATTTATTATATTCCCTTAGGTTGTTGAGGAATATATATGTTGTGCATACAAAATGAAATTTGAAAACCATGTGTTGAACTTATAGCTAGACAGTGTGTCGGAAAATTGATGTGCCTTGATACATACACTACAGGAGTTATCCAATATATGCATGGATCCCTAGGTAAAAATCCAAGCCAAACCAAATGCACCACTCCACACGCCTCCTTTACATTACATAAAACAAGTGAAAAATGAAAACTGCAATACATGCAACTAAGCTTTTTCTCATAGCTGCCAAGTAACCCCTCACTCCTTCACACTCATCAAACACCCTTTGTTTTCTTACCAATCTTAAGATCATCAATCTATCCCAACATTATTCTAGAAATTTACAAATTACAATACACAATCATTCCAAACTTAATGTCACAATCTCTGCCGCTAATTAAATACGGTTCCTCTCTCTATATATAGTGTAATTCACAAACTTAATCATCTCAACCTAACATATCTTTCTACACACACCAACATGGCTTCTATTTCAATCCTTCATTTTCTACTCATTTCTCTCTTTTGCTCTTTTCTTTTAGTCTCATCTAGCCACCAACAACAACCCTATCCCAAATCAAAACCAAGCCACCAACAACAGCCCTATTCCAAATCAAAACCAAATCTGTTAGTTCTGCCTGTTCAACAAGATGCTTCAACTGGACTTCATTGGGCCAACATCCACAAAAGAACCCCATTAATGCAAATCCCAGTTCTCCTTGACCTCAATGGTAAACACTTATGGGTTAACTGTGAACAACATTACTCATCTTCAACATACAAAGCACCCTTTTGTCATTCAACCCAATGCTCCAGAGCCAATGCTCACACTTGCCACACATGTGTCACTGCTGACCGACCGGGTTGCCATAACAACACTTGTGCACTTATGTCCGCAAACCCGGTCACTCAACAAACTGCTATGAGTGAACTGGCGCAGGACGTTCTTGCTATCTATGCCACCAATGGGCCTAAAATAGGCCCAATGGTTACAATCCCTCAGTTCCTCTTTTCTTGTGCACCTTCCTTTTTGGCCCAAAAGGGTTTACCCAACAACGTTCAAGGCGTTGCTGGGTTAGCCCATTCAACCATTTCACTACAGAATCAACTTTCTTCACATTTCGGACTCCAACGTCAATTCACCATGTGTCTCTCTCGTAATCCAAACTCAAAAGGAGCTGTACTTTTTGGGGATGCACCAAATAACATGCATTTTGGTCAGGGTAATAATAATTACAATAACAAAAATTTCCCTAATATTTTCAATAATTTGGCTTACACCCCATTAACAATTACCCAAGAAGGAGAGTACCGTATGCATGTTAATTCCATAAGAATTAATCAGCACACTGTGGTTCCAGTAAGTGGACCTATGTTATCAAATTATCCAGAAGGTGCTATGGGAGGAACATTGATTAGCACTGCAATTCCTTACACCATTCTCCAACACTCTCTCTTTGAGGCATTTATTCAAGTAGTTGGTAAGCAATATCCAAAACAAGCACAGGTGAATGCTGTGGCACCATTTGGTATGTGTTTTGATTCAAAAAGGATTAATCAAGCACTTAGTGTTGAGTTTGTGATGGATAGGCCTGATGTTGTTTGGAGAATCTCTGGTGATAACTTAATGGTTCAGCCACAAAATGGGGTTTCTTGTTTGGCTTTTGTAAATGGTGGGTTGCATCCTAAAGCTGCAATTTCTATTGGAAGTCATCAATTGGAAGAAAATATGTTGATGTTTGATCTTGCAAAGTCAAGGCTTGGATTTAGCAATTCCTTAAACTCTCATGGAATGAAGTGTTCTGATCTCTTTGATTTCACCAATGCTCCATAGATATTCTCATCACACTGTGTTTGTGTGTGAAAGAGAGATATGTTAATAAGTATAAGCATCCACTTCTTGTTGTTGTTATGGTTAATAAAGTACTAAAGAATAAAATCTTGAAGTGATAATAAATAATAGACACTTCTTGTGTTGTTCAAACACAAATTTATTGTTAAGTCTTGTCTCCTACATCCTTATTCTCAACTTTTTTTTTCTATTTTCTCTTGCCCTATAATTTCATCATGAAAAATAAGTAAGATATAAATCATTCACTCAAATGGTATTTGAAAATTGAAATAACTTATCAAAAAACTTTATATCTAGTTAAAAATTATTATAAGTTTGTGGAATAAAATTTATATAAAAATATCTATTTTGATCATATTATATTGAAATGCTATAAGTTATCCGTCATAAACTTAAAACTTTTGCAAAAATCATAAATCAATATTTAACTCAAAAATTATATTTATATTGATTTAAGGTCCCGTTTAGATTTAGCTTATTTTTGAGTTTATGAAAATAGTTTATGCAAATAAATAAATTTTTGTGTTAACTCATAAGTTTTCATTGACAAAAATTGTCTTTTTATAAATTGTTTTCTCATAAACTACCTTGAAAAATTTATAATAATACATAAAAACTTATTTATTTGCATAAGCTGTTTTACATAAGCTCAAAAATAAGTAAATCCAAACGGACTTTTAAATTTGTTTTGATTTACTTATGCACGTAAAAAGGCAAAATTTTCTCTAAGCAATAATCAAACTCAAAATGAACAACCTGAAACAATATTATTATATAAATATTTCACTAAGCTTTAATATAAAATAATAACCAACTTGAAACCTTCAAACAAAAAATAGAAACAATTAAACCGAAAGGAAATATATAATAGATAATTCTAAATACTTAGATTTTCTAGTCTTAGACAAAAATTCATGAACTCCAACAATCCAAAACAAAAAAACAAAAAACTTGAAACTTTCACATGATCCAATATCCCTCAGCATTCTCATTGTGCGTAGGATTAGCCATGTAATTGGGATGAGACAGCATTTGTTGCGGTAGCATGTAATTATTCATAGATGAATATGGTCCACCACCATGCATCATAGTTGATGGATACATGTTCATATCTCCTTCTTGTTGATTCATCATAGCCATGTATTGTTGTTGATCATATGAAGAAGGTTGCATTTGCATTTGCATCCCTTGATGATGATGATGATGATGATACTCACTATCACCATTATTCATCATAGCCATGTATTGTTGATCATATGAAGAAGGTTGCATTTGCATTTGCATCCCTTGATGATGATGATGCTCACTATCACCATTATTCATCATAGCCATGCATTGTTGTTGATCATACGAAGAAGGTTGGATTTGCATCCCTTGATGGTGATACTCACTATCACCATTATTCATGATTGAATGTTCTTGCATGTATCCATTGTTATTAACCCTATTTCCATTATTACTACCCTCAACACCATGACAAGTAGTATTATGGTCATTTTTGGAATTGGACTTGGAATTGTTCTTAGAAGTTTCAGCTACTACTCCTCCATTCTTGCTCTTTTTCAAAAAGCCAAAAAAGAGTGGGCCTAAAAAAAATACTTTACCTTTACTACTTTTCTTTTCCTCATCGTTGTCATTTTTCTTTGCAATGTGATTGCTACCTTTCTGGATGCTACATATCTCAGCATTTTTTCCCGAGTACTTTTTTAGATTTTTTATGAGTTCATTTGGATCCACGTCACCTACTACTCGTACTTTCCCACCCTCTAAATCTATCTTCACTTCAACCACTCCTAG
The DNA here is from genome assembly GCA_030408175.1 of Trifolium repens. Classification (NCBI taxonomy): domain Eukaryota; kingdom Viridiplantae; phylum Streptophyta; class Magnoliopsida; order Fabales; family Fabaceae; genus Trifolium; species Trifolium repens. Next base: position 56,258,279 of record CP125849.1, on the reverse strand, counting down.
TCAACAAAAGAAAAAAAATTCAATTTATAGAAGGAAAAAAAACAATAAATTATAAAATAAATCAACTAAGTCAAATCCAACCCACTAAAGTTGAGGTAAATATTTACTAGTATATTGTATATTTAGTTTGTTTTTACTCGGACAAAATTTTAACATATTTATGATATTTTTTAAAAATAATATGGATTTATGATTTTATATAGGCTCAATATTGACATAATATATACATACTTTATAAACATTAGCGGCCATGCCTGTTTATATGATCGACATTCTCTATTATGATAATGTAGATAACTACTTAATCTTCTTTTTGGTTATGCTTAGTTATTAAGAAAAAAAGAATTTATTTTTTACTAAAAAAAAATTGACAACCAACTTTTGTGGGGAAGCTATTTTTCAACATATACAAATATTTGAATAGAGTGAAAAACAAACGTAACAATATATAGATGGATATTGACCCAATTTAATCTGGTTCCATTTTGTCGGCCAAGGTTATTATGCATAAGGATCCCCTTATGCACGGTGCATAAGCACCAGAATTACTCGCGCGCCCCCCAGAAATTTCTCGCGCGCGCCCCCCAGCCGCCCCAACGGCTCCCTATCCACACACCCCTTTCTGCTGATGGCACGCATTCTGTTTTTATTTTTAGCCTACTGGGCCTGAAAGCCCAGTTCCTTTTTGTTTTTTTTGTTGGTTTTGTTTTTTACCCAGTTTTACACTTACACCTAGTTTTTTATGTTTGCACCCAAATTTTCTAGCGCACCCCCCGAGTTGCTTTGTGCACCCAAATTACTTTACACACCCTCCATATTACTTTGCGCACCCCCACGAATTTTTACCCATATTACTTTGTTACAAAATCATTGGTTATTTATGCAATGTTATTTTGAAAATCATTATGTTATTTTGAAAATCATTTTATTGGAAACCATAAGAGAGCTACTGTGGTTTCACATACAACACTAGTGAAACCATTAAGCCACACTTATGGTTTCAGTTATAATATTTATGTTAAATTAAATATGAATATTTTATTGGAAACCATAAGAGATCTACTTTGGTTTCACATACAACACTAGTGAAACCATTAAGCCACACTTATGGTTTCAGTTATAATATTTATGTTAAATTAAATATGAATATTTTATTGGAAACCATAAGAGAGCTACTTTGGTTTTCAGATACAACACTAGTGAAACCATTAAGTCACACTTATGGTTTGGGTTATAATATTTATTTTAAATTAAATATGGATATTTTATTAGAAACCATAAGAGAGCTACTTTGGTTTCAGATACAAAACTAGTGAAACCATTAAACCACACTTATGGTTTATGCCAGGTGTTTCTTCATTGTAACAACCATAATCATCTCCATACCAACAATACCTCCTTCAACTTCCATTAACAACACCATACAAACCAATAATCATCAAATCACTATCTAAATCAACACCACCATCAATCTTCAACCACTTTCATTCTTCACCATTCCAAACCACCAATCCCAAATCACAAAACCAAACCAACAAAATCAAAGAACAAAACAGAGGCAGAAAACGAAGAGCGAGGAGCAAAAACTAGAAGAAGAAAAAGTGGAGGATCTCGCCGTCGCCGTCAAATCTAACCGGCCGCCGCACATCACCGGAGCACCACCATAAAGTCCACCTTAACACAACCACTGGTAAGAGAAAAAGGGTGAGGTTCACCGTGAGAATGGAATCGTGCGAGAGAGGGAGGAGAGGTTCTGGTCTGGCAGTGCAGCGTCGTGGTGATTGCAGCGCGATGTGAGAAGCTCATTGGGGGGGTGTATAACGAAATGGGAGGGGTGCAAATAGGAAGTTTATGCACCGTGCATAAACCTTCCTTATGCAGGATAACCGGACCCCATTTTGTCTATCTAAATTACCAATTGTTACTTTTTTTTAATTAAAATAAAAACTGTTTCGAAACAGTAAATTATGATTTTTTAAAACACATGTAATTCATGGAAAATCGAAAAATTGATAAAGCAAACTGCAAGAATGTACCCTGGATTTTCAACAGCACTTTCTTTACATTATTCTCACAACCTTGACATTTACAGCCGATATTAACCTTTAGAATACAACGCTACATAGAAAACAAGGCAAACTATCAACAATTTTCTCACTAGTCACAATTACCACATGAACCAAAGAAGAAGAAAAAAATATACACAAACGAAATATTAACAAAAGATGTGGAAATAATAGCAAGTGTGTATACCTGAACTCTCCCATGGTTTTGGTTACTCATATTTTTTGCTACCGGATGATAGAAATAGAACAGAGATAAAACTATAGAGAAAAAAAAAATTACTGTGAGGGTGAGGGTGAGGGTTGAGAATTATTGACCGATACATATATATTAGGACTTCGTCATACTATTTTTGGTAAGTTTTAATAAATATTATATTTGTTTTCATGTTCATATTATATAAACTTAATTAGAATCAATCCTATATAAAATAAAATAAAATATTTTTAGTGATTCAAAATATAAATATATCTTAATCAATTCCGTCATATTTATTACTCCATCCATATATTTTAAAAATACTATAATTAAATATGACAGAACTAGTAGCCAAAAAAAAGTAATACTCCTTGTTATTTTGTCTAGGACTAGAAGTTTTTCTTACTTGTTTGGGTTAATAGGCTTTTACTCCCTACAAAGTAGACGAGTTTTGTTTTACCCCCTATAATTTTTTTTTTTGAGATTACCCCCTGTAATGTTCAAGAAATTTTTTCTAGTTTATCTTTACCCCTACCGTTTTTTTTAGGGGGATAAAAATGAACTAGAAAAAAATTCTTGAACATTACAGAGGTAATCTCAACAACAAAAATTTACAGGGAGTAAAACAAAATTCGTCAACTTTACAGGTGGGTAAAAGTCTATGTTTTTAGTATAAAACAAAACTTGTTTTATAAAAATAAAAAAGATCATCATAGGAATAAAATCTCAATGAATAAAATAATATTTTAAAAATACTATAATTAAATATGACAGAATTAGTAGCCAAAAAAAGTAATACTCCTTGTTATTTTGTCTAGGACCGGAAGTTTTTCTTACTTGTTTTTAGTATAAAACAAAACTTGTTTTATAAAAATAAAAAAGATCATCATAAGAATAAAATCTCAATGAATAAAATAATATTATAAATAATAGAAATAGTATAATTAAATATGATAAATTTATTTATATTTTAAATCACTAAAAAAAATTTAGATTATTTTATATTGGTGACCATGTTTATAGAAATTTAGGATTTTTTATTTAATTAGTAAAAATATATTTTTTAAATATATTTTTTTTACAATATCTTTTAAATATTTTAAGGAACACGTTTCTCAAAATTTATCTTCAAGTCACCTATCATTCCTTCTATTTTTTATTTGTTTTTGCGGAATCATTCCTTTCTAAATCTATTATTGAGAGCATCACATTATCGCAACATAAAATAAAATAAAGGTATAAAAAAATGTAATCGGCCGACATGTGTGCGTGTTTTTTTTAAATAAAATAAATCTATTGTATTTCATTCAATTCAATACAATAGAAAAGATACAACCTAGTATAATTGTGTAACGATTCTATTGGTTTGCCTCCAAACACAAGCTATGTTGCAATTAACATAAAAAAAAATGAGAAGTGAACTAAAAATTGAATGCCAGGTATCACAACATGTTGATGGTCACTTTCGAAGATTACACTCTCAAAGACATTAGATAGAGCAAGCACGAGAGCATGCTTCATTCTAATAGCTTCACATTCAATAGCAGTGACTACGAGGAAAATATGATAATATGTGCTAGACAAAGGAATCCAAGCTATCACGAAAGTATATACTGATACCATATATATTTTCATTCTATCATGAAAATATCTCCATCAACATTGCACTTCAGCCAGTTTGCGTAAGATTTCTTCCAAGTAAGCATGTGAGCAGGCGTATGATCCGGATTAAGCATAAACATTGTGGCACCAATTAAAGTCCCAAATCAGGTTAGAAGCAAGCCTACAAGAACCACTTGTGTTCACATGTTTATTCTTCTAAATGCATTTATTACGCACGTGCCAAATACTCCAAAGTATAACAGCAAAGAAAGGTTGTTTAGTTTCTTCCATACTCGGAAATAATGTGGAAAATAAGATAGGAGAGAAGCTACTGCTTTGATGGAATTGATGCTCGAGACTTTGCCAAAGATTTACCTCCTTCCAACACCCTAGCATGGGCACAATTCATAAAAAGGTTCAATTCATCTTCAGCTGCGCCATTATAGAGAGCAGAAACAGTTTGACATTTCACGCCGAATTAAACATATCAGGAAGGCAACCTCGAAATAATCTCTAACAAAAATGTTTTAATTTTGAAAGAAATCAAATATCTCATATTTTGTGTCATTCACCATATATAAGAATTATATATTTAATTATTAGTAAATTTAAATCGTATAACATCTATATTAATTAATTTTTAAAAATAATATAAATAAATCTATAAGAAAAAAACATGAATAAATCTGTCAAAATAATAGTAATTGATTGAAATTATAAATTATCATTTAAATAAATATATAAAAATGATAAGACATTCTTGTAAAAAAAAAACTATATGACATTTGAAGTGAGAAGTAATAATAAATTCTTATTAAGAAAAAGAAACTGTCACTTAATACTTTAACTTATAGCTCAATCGATAAAATTATTATATCGATTTTTTTTAAAATTACCAAAAATAAATAAATTTTAAGTAATGTTACAATGAGAGAAGGAAGGCAAGAACGTACCCTCGTCTGCTCAACACAGACTGTGACTAGTCTACCAAAGCATTGCTTTATCAAACAGAGAGTGCGCAATTGAATCCAAGAAAAACAAAAATGCATTCATTCGGTTACAGAGCCAATGCTTTGTTAACATTTTCGCTTACAATTCTTGCTTTTATGTGCGCGATTGCTTCTCTATCCGATTCTCTCAATTCTCCATCTCCTTCTGCACAAGTTCAGGTATCTTCTCTTTCACAGATCTATCATTCAATAACCGTTTCAATCGTTTTTGTTAACTCTTGATTTTGTTTTTATGTAGGTGTTGAACATTAATTGGTTTCAGAAACAGCCTAATGGCAATGACGAGGTGATTTTTCTTTATTTTCTTTTTTGAATTTTGGATCGTGTTTAGATGCTATAATTTATTTATTTATTCGTTTTTTGTTTTTTTTGCTTTGTATTGTTTTACTTAATCAATGTTGCAGATCTTGTTTGTTAGGAAGAACTAGTTATGATTTTGTTAGGAACTTGAATTTTATTACAAATGAAGTAGGGGAGAATTTAGAATTCTCCTGTTACAGTATATGTGAGAAACACAGTTTATGGCAATGAAACAGTTGAGACAGAGAAGTCAGAGATGAATTAGCGAGTTTTATTGATGATATGATACTGAGAGATTATAACTAAATTACAGGAGTGTGAATTCAAAAGCAGTACTGTCTAGGAACTTAGGAAGAGCCACTTATGGTATATAGGGTATGAAAGGAAACTACTTTCATTGATGCTCAAGGAAGGGTGTCATATGATGTGAACCAAAGAGCCAGATAAAGCAAATAATTCTCTCAATTCACATGCCCCTTTGTCTCTCTATCCCTTGCCTTGTATGTGATTTTGTTGAGCCAGTGCGATAGACCACACAACCCTTGATTAAGAGGGTTTATGTTAGGCGAAAGAAGCAGGTTACAACTTACAAGGGATTGGAACCCAAATAATCAGACTGTTATGACAGATGGTGACATGGCGTCAGTTAGGGAGTTAGCATGAGTTGGAAAGTTAGAAAGTGGCTTATAAGGGAAGTTACAGAGAGAGTGGAGGGTACCTTGTATTTTGGGAGTGTTCCTGTGGGTAGAGTCTGTGTAGTAGGTCTCAATTCATGCAATAAACTGTTATTTTCCTAATTCTTTCTGTTTCCTAGTGCGAGTTCTTTTAGAGTGCTTGGAATATTCCTTACTTCTTCTTCCCAAGCAGTATAATTGTAGAACTTGGAGGGTCTATACTCTACACATTCCTAGCCAAAAACTTCAACTCTTTCAAATGACAAGATATCCTTCTCCCCTAATCTCCCCTTTTATTTAGTTCCAACAAGCCTTACTAACAACAATTTTCCATACTAATTAAGGAAGGGGATGTTATCTATTAAAAGTCATCAAATTACTTCCAAATTTGTTGGCTTTCATTGTAATTGCTTCATATACTTGTTGGAATGTCCATGTTTTTACATACAACATATAACAGGGTACTTGTCTGTGAATCAAACCAGTCAAGATCAAATCTAGAAGTAATTGGAAACATCACGCCGGTTCTAGTCCACATTTTTTTTAGCATGCCAACATTTATAATACTTGTATTTTTCATATATTTCTCTCCACGGTATGGTCTGAATTTCAAACAGCATACCACATTATGATCTGAATATCACAACGTCATTATCATATACTAGCTTACTGGGATCGCTTTATCTGATGTTCAAATGTCTTCATTATTCATTGTTCAATCTGAAGCAGAAGCATTTATATTCTTGCAGGTCAGCATGACACTAAATATTTCAGCAGATTTACAGTCTCTGTTCACATGGAACACAAAACAGGTTCTTAACTTCAATTGCATTTTTCATTTTAGTTTCTTGTCTTCTTTCTGAAAAGTATAGTCTTTTTAGTTCAAGTTAAAGGAAATCTCAGGACTGGATGGGGAAGAATGAAAACTAATTTTTGTTTTGCTTGTTTTCTATGCTTTCAGGTTTTTGTATTTTTGGCTGCTGAATACGAGACACCAAAGAATTCCTTGAATCAGGTACGATTTGGTTAGTTTGTCTGCAACTTCATTTGAAATATAAACACTTTAATAAGATTGGCAGCTCCTTTTTATAACAATAGATTAAAAAGAAGCCATGGTAATAGTGGGGTTGGTCATTGGTGAATCTCGAATTACCATTGTTGAGATAATAGCTTCAGATTTTGTTTACACTATTCAGGATTTCATGTCACTCAGAGTCTCAGATAGCTGTGTCATTGCATGTTATGTTGCATTTTGCCTTCTTCAGTATTTTGTTGTGTCATATATGTTGCTCAGCCTCTTGAAATGCCATTTTACAGATATCCTTGTGGGACGGTATCATTCCCTCTAAAGAGCATGCAAAGTTTTTAATTCACACATCAAATAAATATCGTTTCATTGATCAGGTATATAACTCTTCAAGGAAGTCTGTCTGATATGAATTGCTTCAGATTTCTGTAGGCCTTAATTTTGCCTTTTTTTTTTCTTCCGTGTCCAGGGAAAAAACTTGCGTGGTAAAGAATTTAACTTGACTTTGCACTGGCATGTCATGCCGAAGACTGGAAAAATGTTGGCAGATAAAATAGTAATCCCACGTTACCGATTACCCGCGGAGTACAGATGATGCCTTCTTGTCATGTTAATGTTTTTGCTGTAACTTTAGACTTTTCTGTAACGGGTATAGAAGGTTTCTTCAAAGAATTAGTCGAATCAGGGAAAAGAAATTTGTGCTTTCGATAGTGGAAATGAATAGCTTTTTGAATACTTGAACATCTGACATTGTCTTGAGTTTATTGTTCTTCTGTAAAAACATATCACGCTGTAACGAATCCTTTGGGCTTTAGCCATAAAAAACAGGCTACATTTCCCACCCCCAACATTAATTCGGAAGTATGTATCCAGGTAACCCAAATTTCACACTTCTAGACAATTTTTGCATTCCATATGCACACTTCTGGAAACTTGATGGTCTTTTATTGACTAGTGTGGGGGAATGCGGCGTCCTTAAAAATTGGTAAGCACTTGCCTTGGAAAAGTTTTCTGCGGATTGAATTAAGTGTCTTCCTACACCTTAAAGAAAATGTTACAGCGCGACTTGAGTTACCTCCTGAGGCATGCGAGTATGAACGAATGATGCATAATTTCTCTATTTTCTTTTCAATTTCACACATCTCTTCATCATACAAAAAAAAGTTAATGACCATTTTGTTTTTGCAATTCTAAGGTTGGATTATTTGATCTTTTAAATTTATAAAATGATAATTGGTCGCTCAAATTAATAAAGACCATTAATCAAATATTGTTTCTCTATCAAGTGATTGAGTAAATTCTGATTAAGTTGAACCGCAAAATAGAGATCAGTAAAATTTAGTATGTTTTGAACAATGTATGTATCTGCTTAATATTTGTAAGATCAGAATGATAATAATTGATTATTATAAAATTGAAGGGTGTGTACAGTGTACTATATCATTTTAATAGAATTGAAGAGAAATATTTGTTTTCAGAAAATAGATGTGTGTGCAATTTAATCATTACCTCAAGGAGAAGTCTTCAACTTCTCTAATACCATTTCAAAGAAAGAAAAAAGAAAAAAAAACTTCTCTAATACTATAGTTTTTTATTTTACGGATTCTCTGAAATTTTACTCATATTTTGCCTCTTTTTAAACTCTCAAATATTAGAGGGAGATAAAATAAAAAGTCTACGGTGATTCATGAATTTATTGAGGGAGTAAAAAAGTCGCCGACAGACCACCAGCAGCAGATGCTGCGGCGATTTGTTAAAGAGGAAAGAACGCGGAAAGAATATGGGGCACACTCCACTCTCCTCCTGCCCCATATCTGCGGAAAGAGTGTTAGTATGTTCAACAAACTCAACAAGACAATAACAAACACCATTCTCATTAGTCATTAGAAAAACAGAATGGCGATCAAAACCATTTCACTCTCACTACTCCTCACTCTAATCCTTTTCTTCTCATTCACACTAACAAACTCCCCTCCATCCCTCTCAATCACAACAACAACAACTCCAATTCGCAGCAGATCACTCCTCACCATAACATCATCATCATCCTGCACCTCTCAATCCAACGGCATCCTCAACTACCACTGCATTTTCCCCCAAAATCCTTTCCTCTCAATCATATCTCTCTCCATCCTCCTCATCCTCCATTTCTACATCCTCATCAAAACCGCTTCTCACCATTTCTCAATCGTAACTACCAAACTCGCTTCTCACCTCAATCTCTCTCCTAGTATGGCCGCCGTCACACTTCTCGCTCTCGGTAACGGCTCTCCCGATGTTTTCTCATCTCTCGCCGCTCTTCGAGCCGGTCAATACCGTACTGGCTTCGGTGCTATTCTCTCCGCTGGAGCTTTTGTTTCTGCTCTTGTTGTCGGCTTTGTTGCGATCTACGCCGCTCCTTTTCCCGTTGATCCTGCGCCGTTTGTTAGGGATGTATTGTTTTATTTAACCGCTGCTATGTTTCTCTTTTACGTTTATCTTAGTGCTGAGATTTTTCTATGGCAAGCCGTTGGTTTCGTTGCGTTCTATCTCTTTTTTGTTGGTTTTGTGTTTTACATGGATTTGGGAATTGTGAATCGTAGTGAAAAGAGTTCTGCGGATCTTGAGGGACAAATTGAATCGTATTATGATGAAAAATTGCCGGGATCTGTTGAAAAAGATAAACACGCTTCTGGATTTTCTGGATCTTTTCGTTTGGTATGTTTCAATCTTCAATTATTGTTGCGTCGATTTAGCTTTTCATATACGTTTTTGAGTTCAAAATTATTGTTAATTGAATATGCTTTTTTTACTTTAATAGTTTATGATTCGAGTAAGTAATCATGATTTAGTAGTTCATTCCTAGTATTGCATAGTATTACTTGATTGATTAGTTTCATGTTGTATGGTTCAGCTACAATTGTTTTCCATAGTTTATGATTCGAGTAAGCAGTCGTAGTTTAGTTCATTCTCATTGCATTGCAGTATTACTTGATTGATTGATTAGTTCCATCTTGTATGGTTCGGCTACAACTGATTTCCATTTTCTCTGTTAATTGATTTGGATTTACTGTGTAGAATGTTGGTATTGATTTTGTCTCTTTCAAACATGAAACAATGTGTGTTTGGTTCTGTTGTGAAAATTGCCAGAATTGATTGTCCGTCTAACAAAATTTTAGCGAAAATACAGTTGTTTGATTATTTTACCTCCAAATCTTGGTTTGACTCCAATTGATTAAAAGTTGTTATGTGAGGTTGAAAAATTCACACTATGTTTTAGATCAATTTTTTGTAAGAGTTGGGAGTTTAATGGTTATGCACTGATTTCACACCATCCCATCATCTTGACATGTAGGCCTATTTTGTAACCGTCTTTTAAAGTTAACTACCACATACTCTATCTTATTAGAGTTTAGTGTAAAACTAGTTTACACTGACAGTGCATATCTTTTTTCCTCCCAATTTAATTGAAAATCAGGTTTGTTAAACACTTGCCCAGGCACATAGTACTTACTAGTTAACTTACTTTGGACTTGCTAAATTTGGTTACTCATAGGATCTAAAAGAACAAAAGTAAAAAATTTCCTTCAATAGTATAATAACATTTTTGTATTTTTTTATTTCTAAATAATAACAAAAGGCTGATGCTGTTCTGAACCACATGCAGCAGCTGATTAACCATACTTAACCTTGAAACGATGGCTTTGGAGCTATTCCTTCGATGCACAGCTCCTAAAATTGATTAAAATTCATTTCATAAGACTAATGGTTTTGGAGAAAAAATATCTTTTCTTTTTGCATTTTCCTTTTCATCTTTGATGCAGTAAACTGGGAGCTCAGTAATATTTGGAGCTGAAACATTTTATAGTTATTAGATGTAGTGACTTCTTTTTCGAATGATGAGTTTTTGTGATGTTATGTTTCGCAAGTTCTGGACAGGGAAATTTGATGAGAATTTGAATTTGGAAGGAAATAATGCACAATCAAAGCTCGTATGTGGTTTTTTAAATCCATTAACATGTTAATCTTTTTTCTTTTACTACCCACAAAATGTGGGGAGTGGGGACAGTTGGCCAGTTGATCCCTTTGTCAGTAGACATTGAATCAAGCACAACTGGTAACTTTTCCCTCAAAGTGTTTTATATGTTCAAGACGTGTTAAACCAATTAGGATGATCAATGACGTAGTTGATGCTATTATGATCATCCCTTTGATTTGATAATAATTGTTTATTTTTCGTTTATTGTAGCCGACTCCACTTAGTGATAGCAAATTTTTTTTTTTTTGGTAAACCAAGGTGTCCTCCGCGCGCAACAGCAGAGATTAATCCCTCGAGGTAACTGAGATCCATTTAAGGGGTTGATCTCTCCCAACAAATGTTTTTCCATACCCACCGGCCATGGATAGCAGACTTGGTGGTTGTTGTTATTTAGTTCATTTAATAATGTTTCTTATTACTTTAAATAATAATTCAATAAAATGTAATCAACGTTTCCTCTGTTAAAAAATAAGATAGCCAATGTTGTGCATTGCATGGATGGATTTGTCATTCTTAACATTATTGAATTTATTTAACTTGAGATTGTCCTGACGTATCCCATACTCTGCTTACAGATTTCTAAAGCATGGGAGCTTCCTGTCTCAACTCTCCTAAGATTGACGATCCCTCAACCAGCACCATCGCAATGGAGCAGATTTTATGCATCAGCCAATATCGCTCTTTGTCCTCTAGCCCTCTTGTATGCATGCAACTCATTCGTGCCACTTGATCATCCCATAGTTTTCCTCCTCCCCAATACTCTTTTCCCTCTTTGGTCCGTAGTGCTCATGACAAGCTTCTCTCTTGCATTTCTTCATTTTGTATTGGAAAAAGAACCCCCCAAAGCAGAGCATTTGCCTGTGGTGGTTGTGGCATTTGTGATGAGTGTGTTTTGGATATCTACCACAGCTGGAGAGCTGGTGAATTGCCTCGAAGCCTTAGGTACGCTTCTCAAACTTCCAGCAGCATTCCTAGGTCTTACGGTGCTGGCATGGGGAAATTCAGTAGGGGATCTTGTTGCTGATGTTGCAGTTGCTAAAGCTGGTCATCCGGCAATGGCAATGGCTGGATGCTTTGCTGGACCGATGTTTAACATGCTTGTTGGTCTTGGATCTGCTTTGGTCATACAGACGACAAATACATATCCTAAAGCCTATGAACTTAATTTCCATGTTGGTATAGTGATTGCATTTGTGTTCCTTCTTTTAAGCCTCATGGGGTCTCTCTTGGTAATCACTTGGTCCCGATTCCGAGTGCCTAGGTTTTGGGGATTCTGTCTCGTGGGCCTCTATATTGTTTTTATGGCAGTGAGTTCGGTAGTAGCTATCTTTTCAAGTTGATTGTTCATAGGAAGATTTAGATAGGCTTGTTCAAAAAAACCAGTTCTCGTGAATCATTCAAAACAAAAAGGGGCTTCTTTGAAAATACCCAAACTATTAATGAAGAAAAACTAGCCCGTTCCATTTTTTGCAAAAAATCCAGTTCTTGATACCTGGATTCTCCTCTTCTCTCACAGACTCTTACACTCAACTCAGATTCACAAATCACGGCTGAAGAACTGTAACCCCTATCCCCTAGTTTGAAACCAAATCTCTTTGATTTCTCATTGTAATTCCTTAATAAATCCAACTTATTGCTCGTGATTCTCAAATACTCGTGATTTTGGTTATTTGAGTTCATTCTCAACTCAGATTTATTCATGCTCTGAGCTCTTCAGTTTGTGTACTTTCTCGTGATTTCATTCATTCATGTGATAATCTCTTCATTCTCTGTTAAAGATTAAGGTATTTTGTGTTGCTCATTTCTTTCGTCCATACAATTTATTTTGGTTTGCACTAGATTGATTTTGTGTGTTTTTGGTTGATTGGTTCCTTGAAGCTTTCTTCCCTTGAAACTCGGTTCCTGACTGAAGCTTTTTTTCATATACCTGAAGCTTTTTCCAGCAATTTCTGTCTGCCATTTCACTCTCCATGAAGGCGTGAAGGTCATTTCCTGCTGGTCTTTTCACACACTCAGGTTTGTTGGGTTTCTTGCTTAATTGCGTTGATGTGAATGTTTGAATGATTCTCTCTATGCTTTCTGGGTTTTCTTGGATACATATGTATTTGTGTTCTCATATTTACTATGGTGCTAATGTGGTTTGGTTCTCATATTTACTCCTTCACACTCATCAAACACCCTTTGTTTTCTTACCAATCTTAAGTTCAATCAATCTATCCCAACATTATTCTAGAAATTTACAAATTACAATACACAATCATTCCAAACTTAATGTCACAATCTCTGCCGCTAATTAAATACGGTTCCTCTCTCTATATATAGTGTAATTCACAAACTTAATCATCTCAACCTAACATATCTTTCTACACACACCAACATGGCTTCTATTTCAATCCTTCATTTTCTACTCATTTCTCTCTTTTGCTCTTTTCTTTTAGTCTCATCTAGCCACCAACAACAACCCTATCCCAAATCAAAACCAAGCCACCAACAACAGCCCTATTCCAAATCAAAACCAAACCTGTTAGTTCTGCCTGTTCAACAAGATGCTTCAACTGGACTTCATTGGGCCAACATCCACAAAAGAACCCCATTAATGCAAATCCCAGTTCTCCTTGACCTCAATGGTAAACACTTATGGGTTAACTGTGAACAACACTACTCATCTTCAACATACAAAGCACCCTTTTGTCATTCAACCCAATGCTCCAGAGCCAATGCTCACACTTGCCACACATGTGTCACTGCTGACCGACCGGGTTGCCATAACAACACTTGTGCACTTATGTCCGCAAACCCGGTCACTCAACAAACTGCTATGAGTGAACTGGCGCAGGACGTTCTTGCTATCTATGCCACCAATGGGCCTAAAATAGGCCCAATGGTTACAATCCCTCAGTTCCTCTTTTCTTGTGCACCTTCCTTTTTGGCCCAAAAGGGTTTACCCAACAACGTTCAAGGCGTTGCTGGGTTAGCCCATTCAACCATTTCACTACAGAATCAACTTTCTTCACATTTCGGACTCCAACGTCAATTCACCATGTGTCTCTCTCGTAATCCAAACTCAAAAGGAGCTGTACTTTTTGGGGATGCACCAAATAACATGCATTTTGGTCAGGGTAATAATAATTACAATAACAAAAATTTCCCTAATATTTTCAATAATTTGGCTTACACCCCATTAACAATTACCCAAGAAGGAGAGTACCGTATGCATGTTAATTCCATAAGAATTAATCAGCACACTGTGGTTCCAGTAAGTGGACCTATGTTATCAAATTATCCAGAAGGTGCTATGGGAGGAACATTGATTAGCACTGCAATTCCTTACACCATTCTCCAACACTCTCTCTTTGAGGCATTTATTCAAGTAGTTGGTAAGCAATATCCAAAACAAGCACAGGTGAATGCTGTGGCACCATTTGGTATGTGTTTTGATTCAAAAAGGATTAATCAAGCACTTAGTGTTGAGTTTGTGATGGATAGGCCTGATGTTGTTTGGAGAATCTCTGGTGATAACTTAATGGTTCAGCCACAAAATGGGGTTTCTTGTTTGGCTTTTGTAAATGGTGGGTTGCATCCTAAAGCTGCAATTTCTATTGGAAGTCATCAATTGGAAGAAAATATGTTGATGTTTGATCTTGCAAAGTCAAGGCTTGGATTTAGCAATTCCTTAAACTCTCATGGAATGAAGTGTTCTGATCTCTTTGATTTCACCAATGCTCCATAGATATTCTCATCACACTGTGTTTGTGTGTGAAAGAGAGATATGTTAATAAGTATAAGCATCCACTTCTTGTTGTTGTTATGGTTAATAAAGTACTAAAGAATAAAATCTTGAAGTGATAATAAATAATAGACACTTCTTGTGTTGTTCAAACACAAATTTATTGTTAAGTCTTGTCTCCTACATCCTTATTCTCAACTTTTTTTTTCTATTTTCTCTTGCCCTATAATTTCATCATGAAAAATAAGTAAGATATAAATCATTCACTCAAATGGTATTTGAAAATTGAAATAACTTATCAAAAAACTTTATATCTAGTTAAAAATTATTATAAGTTTGTGGAATAAAATTTATATAAAAATATCTATTTTGATCATATTATATTGAAATGCTATAAGTTATCCGTCATAAACTTAAAACTTTTGCAAAAATCATAAATCAATATTTAACTCAAAAATTATATTTATATTGATTTAAGGTCCCGTTTAGATTTAGCTTATTTTTGAGTTTATGAAAATAGTTTATGCAAATAAATAAATTTTTGTGTTAACTCATAAGTTTTCATTGACAAAAATTGTCTTTTTATAAATTGTTTTCTCATCATAAACTACCTTGAAAAATTTATAATAATACATAAAAACTTATTTATTTGCATAAGCTGTTTTACATAAGCTCAAAAATAAGTAAATCCAAACGGACTTTTAAATTTGTTTTGATTTACTTATGCACGTAAAAAGGCAAAATTTTCTCTAAGCAATAATCAAACTCAAAATGAACAACCTGAAACAATATTATTATATAAATATTTCACTAAGCTTTAATATAAAATAATAACCAACTTGAAACCTTCAAACAAAAAATAGAAACAATTAAACCGAAAGGAAATATATAATAGATAATTCTAAATACTTAGATTTTCTAGTCTTAGACAAAAATTCATGAACTCCAACAATCCAAAACAAAAAAACAAAAAACTTGAAACTTTCACATGATCCAATATCCCTCAGCATTCTCATTGTGCGTAGGATTAGCCATGTAATTGGGATGAGACAGCATTTGTTGCGGTAGCATGTAATTATTCATAGATGAATATGGTCCACCACCATGCATCATAGTTGATGGATACATGTTCATATCTCCTTCTTGTTGATTCATCATAGCCATGTATTGTTGTTGATCATATGAAGGTTGCATTTGCATTTGCATCCCTTGATGATGATGATGATGATGATACTCAGTATCACCATTATTCATCATAGCCATGTATTGTTGATCATATGAAGAAGGTTGCATTTGCATTTGCATCCCTTGATGATGATGATGATGATGCTCACTATCACCATTATTCATCATAGCCATGCATTGTTGTTGATCATATGAAGAAGGTTGGATTTGCATCCCTTGATGGTGATACTCACTATCACCATTATTCATGATTGAATGTTCTTGCATGTATCCATTGTTATTAACCCTATTTCCATTATTACTACCCTCAACACCATGACAAGTAGTATTATGGTCATTTTTGGAATTGGACTTGGAATTGTTCTTAGAAGTTTCAGCTACTACTCCTCCATTCTTGCTCTTTTTCAAAAAGCCAAAAAAGAGTGGGCCTAAAAAAAATACTTTACCTTTACTACTTTTCTTTTCCTCATCGTTGTCATTTTTCTTTGCAATGTGATTGCTACCTTTCTGGATGCTACATATCTCAGCATTTTTTCCCGAGTACTTTTTTAGATTTTTTATGAGTTCATTTGGATCCACGTCACCTACTACTCGTACTTTCCCACCCTCTAAATCTATCTTCACTTCAACCACTCCTAGTCAACAAAAGAAAAAAAATTCAATTTATAGAAGGAAAAAAAACAATAAATTATAAAATAAATCAACTAAGTCAAATCCAACCCACTAAAGTTGAGGTAAATATTTACTAGTATATTGTATATTTAGTTTGTTTTTACTCGGACAAAATTTTAACATATTTATGATATTTTTTAAAAATAATATGGATTTATGATTTTATATAGGCTCAATATTGACATAATATATACATACTTTATGAACATTAGCGGCCATGCCTGTTTATATGATCGACATTCTCTATTATGATAATGTAGATAACTACTTAATCTTCTTTTTGGTTATGCTTAGTTATTAAGAAAAAAAGAATTTATATTTTACTAAAAAAAAATTGACAACCAACTTTTGTGGGGAAGCTATTTTTCAACATATACAAATATTTGAATAGAGTGAAAAACAAACGTAACAATATATAGATGGATATTGACCCAATTTAATCTGGTTCCATTTTGTCGGCCAAGGTTATTATGCATAAGGATCCCCTTATGCACGGTGCATAAGCACCAGAATTACTCGCGCGCCCCCCAGAAATTTCTCGCGCGCGCCCCCCAGCCGCCCCAACGGCTCCCTATCCACACACCCCTTTCTGCTGATGGCACGCATTCTGTTTTTATTTTTAGCCTACTGGGCCTGAAAGCCCAGTTCCTTTTTGTTTTTTTTGTTGGTTTTGTTTTTTACCCAGTTTTACACTTACACCTAGTTTTTTATGTTTGCACCCAAATTTTCTAGCGCACCCCCCGAGTTGCTTTGTGCACCCAGATTACTTTACACACCCTCCGTATTACTTTGCGCACCCCCATGAATTTTTACCCATATTACTTTGTTACAAAATCATTGGTTATTTATGCAATGTTATTTTGAAAATCATTATGTTATTTTGAAAATCATTTTATTGGAAACCATAAGAGAGCTACTGTGGTTTCACATACAACACTAGTGAAACCATTAAGCCACACTTATGGTTTCAGTTATAATATTTATGTTAAATTAAATATGAATATTTTATTGGAAACCATAAGAGATCTACTTTGGTTTCACATACAACACTAGTGAAACCATTAAGCCACACTTATGGTTTCAGTTATAATATTTATGTTAAATTAAATATGAATATTTTATTGGAAACCATAAGAGAGCTACTTTGGTTTTCAGATACAACACTAGTGAAACCATTAAGTCACACTTATGGTTTGGGTTATAATATTTATTTTAAATTAAATATGGATATTTTATTAGAAACCATAAGAGGGCTACTTTGGTTTCAGATACAAAACTAGTGAAACCATTAAACCACACTTTTGGTTTATGCCAGGTGTTTCTTCATTGTAACAACCATAATCATCTCCATACCAACAATACCTCCTTCAACTTCCATTAACAACACCATACAAACCAATAATCATCAAATCACTATCTAAATCAACACCACCATCAATCTTCAACCACTTTCATTCTTCACCATTCCAAACCACCAATCCCAAATCACAAAACCAAACCAACAAAATCAAAGAACAAAACAGAGGCAAAAAACGAAGAGCGAGGAGCAAAAACTAGAAGAAGAAAAAGTGGAGGATCTCGCCGTCGCCGTCAAATCTAACCGGCCGCCGCACATCACCGGAGCACCACCATAAAGTCCACCTTAACACAACCACTGGTAAGAGAAAAAGGGTGAGGTTCACCGTGAGAATGGAATCGTGCGAGAGAGGGAGGAGAGGTTCTGGTCTGGCAGTGCAGCGTCGTGGTGATTGCAGCGCGATGTGAGAAGCTCATTGGGGGGGTGTATAACGAAATGGGAGGGGTGCAAATAGGAAGTTTATGCACCGTGCATAAACCTTCCTTATGCAGGATAACCGGACCCCATTTTGTCTATCTAAATTACCAATTGTTACTTTTTTTTAATTAAAATAAAAACTGTTTCGAAACAGTAAATTATGATTTTTTAAAACACATGTAATTCATGGAAAATCGAAAAATTGATAAAGCAAACTGCAAGAATGTACCCTGGATTTTCAACAGCACTTTCTTTACATTATTCTCACAACCTTGACATTTACAGCCGATATTAACCTTTAGAATACAACGCTACATAGAAAACAAGGCAAACTATCAACAATTTTCTCACTAGTCACAATTACCACATGAACCAAAGAAGAAGAAAAAAATATACACAAACGAAATATTAACAAAAGATGTGGAAATAATAGCAAGTGTGTATACCTGAACTCTCCCATGGTTTTGGTTACTCATATTTTTTGCTACCGGATGATAGAAATAGAACAGAGATAAAACTATAGAGAAAAAAAAAAAATTACTGTGAGGGTGAGGGTTGAGAATTATTGACCGATACATATATATTAGGACTTCGTCATACTATTTTTGGTAAGTTTTAATAAATATTATATTTGTTTTCATGTTCATATTATATAAACTTAATTAGAATCAATCCTATATAAAATAAAATATTTTTAGTGATTTAAAATATAAATATATCTTAATCAATTCCGTCATATTTATTACTCCATCCATATATTTTAAAAATACTATAATTAAATATGACAGAATTAGTAGCCAAAAAAAAGTAATACTCCTTGTTATTTTGTCTAGGACTAGAAGTTTTTCTTACTTGTTTGGGTTAATAGGCTTTTACTCCCTACAAAGTAGACGAGTTTTGTTTTACCCCCTATAATTTTTTTTTTTTGAGATTACCCCCTGTAATGTTCAAGAAATTTTTTCTAGTTTATCTTTACCCCCTACCGTTTTTTTTAGGGGGATAAAAATGAACTAGAAAAAAATTCTTGAACATTACAGAGGTAATCTCAACAACAAAAATTTACAGGGAGTAAAACAAAATTCGTCAACTTTACAGGTGGGTAAAAGTCTATGTTTTTAGTATAAAACAAAACTTGTTTTATAAAAATAAAAAAGATCATCATAGGAATAAAATCTCAATGAATAAAATAATATTTTAAAAATACTATAATTAAATATGACAGAATTAGTAGCCAAAAAAAGTAATACTCCTTGTTATTTTGTCTAGGACCGGAAGTTTTTCTTACTTGTTTTTAGTATAAAACAAAACTTGTTTTATAAAAATAAAAAAGATCATCATAAGAATAAAATCTCAATGAATAAAATAATATTATAAATAATAGAAATAGTATAATTAAATATGATAAATTTATTTATATTTTAAATCACTAAAAAAAATTTAGATTATTTTATATTGGTGACCATGTTTATAGAAATTTAGGATTTTTTATTTAATTAGTAAAAATATATTTTTTAAATATATTTTTTTTACAATATCTTTTAAATATTTTAAGGAACACGTTTCTCAAAATTTATCTTCAAGTCACCTATCATTCCTTCTATTTTTTATTTGTTTTTGCGGAATCATTCCTTTCTAAATCTATTATTGAGAGCATCACATTATCGCAACATAAAATAAAATAAAGGTATAAAAAAATGTAATCGGCCGACATGTGTGCGTGTTTTTTTTAAATAAAATAAATCTATTGTATTTCATTCAATTCAATACAATAGAAAAGATACAACCTAGTATAATTGTGTAACGATTCTATTGGTTTGCCTCCAAACACAAGCTATGTTGCAATTAACATAAAAAAAAATGAGAAGTGAACTAAAAATTGAATGCCAGGTATCACAACATGTTGATGGTCACTTTCGAAGATTACACTCTCAAAGACATTAGATAGAGCAAGCACGAGAGCATGCTTCATTCTAATAGCTTCACATTCAATAGCAGTGACTACGAGGAAAATATGATAATATGTGCTAGACAAAGGAATCCAAGCTATCACGAAAGTATATACTGATACCATATATATTTTCATTCTATCATGAAAATATCTCCATCAACATTGCACTTCAGCCAGTTTGCGTAAGATTTCTTCCAAGTAAGCATGTGAGCAGGCGTATGATCCGGATTAAGCATAAACATTGTGGCACCAATTAAAGTCCCAAATCAGGTTAGAAGCAAGCCTACAAGAACCACTTGTGTTCACATGTTTATTCTTCTAAATGCATTTATTACGCACGTGCCAAATACTCCAAAGTATAACAGCAAAGAAAGGTTGTTTAGTTTCTTCCATACTCGGAAATAATGTGGAAAATAAGATAGGAGAGAAGCTACTGCTTTGATGGAATTGATGCTCGAGACTTTGCCAAAGATTTACCTCCTTCCAACACCCTAGCATGGGCACAATTCATAAAAAGGTTCAATTCATCTTCAGCTGCGCCATTATAGAGAGCATAAACAGTTTGACATTTCACGCCGAATTAAACATATCAGGAAGGCAACCTCGAAATAATCTCTAACAAAAATGTTTTAATTTTGAAAGAAATCAAATATCTCATATTTTGTGTCATTCACCATATATAAGAATTATATATTTAATTATTAGTAAATTTAAATCGTATAACATCTATATTAATTAATTTTTAAAAATAATATAAATAAATCTATAAGAAAAAAACATGAATAAATCTGTCAAAATAATAGTAATTGATTGAAATTATAAATTATCATTTAAATAAATATATAAAAATGATAAGACATTCTTGTAAAAAAAAAACTATATGACATTTGAAGTGAGAAGTAATAATAAATTCTTATTAAGAAAAAGAAACTGTCACTTAATACTTTAACTTATAGCTCAATCGATAAAATTATTATATCGATTTTTTTTAAAATTACCAAAAATAAATAAATTTTAAGTAATGTTACAATGAGAGAAGGAAGGCAAGAACGTACCCTCGTCTGCTCAACACAGACCGTGACTAGTCTACCAAAGCATTGCTTTATCAAACAGAGAGTGCGCAATTGAATCCAAGAAAAACAAAAATGCATTCATTCGGTTACAGAGCCAATGCTTTGTTAACATTTTCGCTTACAATTCTTGCTTTTATGTGCGCGATTGCTTCTCTATCCGATTCTCTCAATTCTCCATCTCCTTCTGCACAAGTTCAGGTATCTTCTCTTTCACAGATCTATCATTCAATAACCGTTTCAATCGTTTTTGTTAACTCTTGATTTTGTTTTTATGTAGGTGTTGAACATTAATTGGTTTCAGAAACAGCCTAATGGCAATGACGAGGTGATTTTTCTTTATTTTCTTTTTTGAATTTTGGATCGTGTTTAGATGCTATAATTTATTTATTTATTCGTTTTTTGTTTTTTTTGCTTTGTATTGTTTTACTTAATCAATGTTGCAGATCTTGTTTGTTAGGAAGAACTAGTTATGATTTTGTTAGGAACTTGAATTTTATTACAAATGAAGTAGGGGAGAATTTAGAATTCTCCTGTTACAGTATATGTGAGAAACACAGTTTATGGCAATGAAACAGTTGAGATAGAGAAGTCAGAGATGAATTAGCGAGTTTTATTGATGATATGATACTGAGAGATTATAACTAAATTACAGGAGTGTGAATTCAAAAGCAGTACTGGCTAGGAACTTAGGAAGAGCCACTTATGGTATATAGGGTATGAAAGGAAACTACTTTCATTGATGCTCAAGGAAGGGTGTCATATGATGTGAACCAAAGAGCCAGATAAAGCAAATAATTCTCTCAATTCACATGCCCCTTTGTCTCTCTATCCCTTGCCTTGTATGTGATTTTGTTGAGCCAGTGCGATAGACCACACAACCCTTGATTAAGAGGGTTTATGTTAGGCGAAAGAAGCAGGTTACAACTTACAAGGGATTGGAACCCAAATAATCAGACTGTTATGACAGATGGTGACATGGCGTCAGTTAGGGAGTTAGCATGAGTTGGAAAGTTAGAAAGTGGCTTATAAGGGAAGTTACAGAGAGAGTGGAGGGTACCTTGTATTTTGGGAGTGTTCCTGTGGGTAGAGTCTGTGTAGTAGGTCTCAATTCATGCAATAAACTGTTATTTTCCTAATTCTTTCTGTTTCCTAGTGCGAGTTCTTTTAGAGTGCTTGGAATATTCCTTACTTCTTCTTCCCAAGCAGTATAATTGTAGAACTTGGAGGGTCTATACTCTACACATTCCTAGCCAAAAACTTCAACTCTTTCAAATGACAAGATATCCTTCTCCCCTAATCTCCCCTTTTATTTAGTTCCAACAAGCCTTACTAACAACAATTTTCCATACTAATTAAGGAAGGGGATGTTATCTATTAAAAGTCATCAAATTACTTCCAAATTTGTTGGCTTTCATTGTAATTGCTTCATATACTTGTTGGAATGTCCATGTTTTTACATACAACATATAACAGGGTACTTGTCTGTGAATCAAACCAGTCAAGATCAAATCTAGAAGTAATTGGAAACATCACGCCGGTTCTAGTCCACATTTTTTTTAGCATGCCAACATTTATAATACTTGTATTTTTCATATATTTCTCTCCACAGTATGGTCTGAATTTCAAACAGCATACCACATTATGATCTGAATATCACAACGTCATTATCATATACTAGCTTACTGGGATCGCTTTATCTGATGTTCAAATGTCTTCATTATTCATTGTTCAATCTGAAGCAGAAGCATTTATATTCTTGCAGGTCAGCATGACACTAAATATTTCAGCAGATTTACAGTCTCTGTTCACATGGAACACAAAACAGGTTCTTAACTTCAATTGCATTTTTCATTTTAGTTTCTTGTCTTCTTTCTGAAAAGTATAGTCTTTTTAGTTCAAGTTAAAGGAAATCTCAGGACTGGATGGGGAAGAATGAAAACTAATTTTTGTTTTGCTTGTTTTCTATGCTTTCAGGTTTTTGTATTTTTGGCTGCTGAATACGAGACACCAAAGAATTCCTTGAATCAGGTACGATTTGGTTAGTTTGTCTGCAACTTCATTTGAAATATAAACACTTTAATAAGATTGGCAGCTCCTTTTTATAACAATAGATTAAAAAGAAGCCATGGTAATAGTGGGGTTGGTCATTGGTGAATCTCGAATTACCATTGTTGAGATAATAGCTTCAGATTTTGTTTACACTATTCAGGATTTCATGTCACTCAGAGTCTCAGATAGCTGTGTCATTGCATGTTATGTTGCATTTTGCCTTCTTCAGTATTTTGTTGTGTCATATATGTTGCTCAGCCTCTTGAAATGCCATTTTACAGATATCCTTGTGGGACGGTATCATTCCCTCTAAAGAGCATGCAAAGTTTTTAATTCACACATCAAATAAATATCGTTTCATTGATCAGGTATATAACTCTTCAAGGAAGTCTGTCTGATATGAATTGCTTCAGATTTCTGTAGGCCTTAATTTTGCCTTTTTTTTTTCTTCCGTGTCCAGGGAAAAAACTTGCGTGGTAAAGAATTTAACTTGACTTTGCACTGGCATGTCATGCCGAAGACTGGAAAAATGTTGGCAGATAAAATAGTAATCCCACGTTACCGATTACCCGCGGAGTACAGATGATGCCTTCTTGTCATGTTAATGTTTTTGCTGTAACTTTAGACTTTTCTGTAACGGGTATAGAAGGTTTCTTCAAAGAATTAGTCGAATCAGGGAAAAGAAATTTGTGCTTTCGATAGTGGAAATGAATAGCTTTTTGAATACTTGAACATCTGACATTGTCTTGAGTTTATTGTTCTTCTGTAAAAACATATCACGCTGTAACGAATCCTTTGGGCTTTAGCCATAAAAAACAGGCTACATTTCCCACCCCCAACATTAATTCGGAAGTATGTATCCAGGTAACCCAAATTTCACACTTCTAGACAATTTTTGCATTCCATATGCACACTTCTGGAAACTTGATGGTCTTTTATTGACTAGTGTGGGGGAATGCGGCGTCCTTAAAAATTGGTAAGCACTTGCCTTGGAAAAGTTTTCTGCGGATTGAATTAAGTGTCTTCCTACACCTTAAAGAAAATGTTACAGCGCGACTTGAGTTACCTCCTGAGGCATGCGAGTATGAACGAATGATGCATAATTTCTCTATTTTCTTTTCAATTTCACACATCTCTTCATCATACAAAAAAAAGTTAATGACCATTTTGTTTTTGCAATTCTAAGGTTGGATTATTTGATCTTTTAAATTTATAAAATGATAATTGGTCGCTCAAATTAATAAAGACCATTAATCAAATATTGTTTCTCTATCAAGTGATTGAGTAAATTCTGATTAAGTTGAACCGCAAAATAGAGATCAGTAAAATTTAGTATGTTTTGAACAATGTATGTATCTGCTTAATATTTGTAAGATCAGAATGATAATAATTGATTATTATAAAATTGAAGGGTGTGTACAGTGTACTATATCATTTTAATAGAATTGAAGAGAAATATTTGTTTTCAGAAAATAGATGTGTGTGCAATTTAATCATTACCTCAAGGAGAAGTCTTCAACTTCTCTAATACCATTTCAAAGAAAGAAAAAAGAAGAAAAAAAACTTCTCTAATACTATAGTTTTTTATTTTACGGATTCTCTGAAATTTTACTCATATTTTGCCTCTTTTTAAACTCTCAAATATTAGAGGGAGATAAAATAAAAAGTCTACGGTGATTCATGAATTTATTGAGGGAGTAAAAAAGTCGCCGACAGACCACCAGCAGCAGATGCTGCGGCGATTTGTTAAAGAGGAAAGAACGCGGAAAGAATATGGGGCACACTCCACTCTCCTCCTGCCCCATATCTGCGGAAAGAGTGTTAGTATGTTCAACAAACTCAACAAGACAATAACAAACACCATTCTCATTAGTCATTAGAAAAACAGAATGGCGATCAAAACCATTTCACTCTCACTACTCCTCACTCTAATCCTTTTCTTCTCATTCACACTAACAAACTCCCCTCCATCCCTCTCAATCACAACAACAACAACTCCAATTCGCAGCAGATCACTCCTCACCATAACATCATCATCATCCTGCACCTCTCAATCCAACGGCATCCTCAACTACCACTGCATTTTCCCCCAAAATCCTTTCCTCTCAATCATATCTCTCTCCATCCTCCTCATCCTCCATTTCTACATCCTCATCAAAACCGCTTCTCACCATTTCTCAATCGTAACTACCAAACTCGCTTCTCACCTCAATCTCTCTCCTAGTATGGCCGCCGTCACACTTCTCGCTCTCGGTAACGGCTCTCCCGATGTTTTCTCATCTCTCGCCGCTCTTCGAGCCGGTCAATACCGTACTGGCTTCGGTGCTATTCTCTCCGCTGGAGCTTTTGTTTCTGCTCTTGTTGTCGGCTTTGTTGCGATCTACGCCGCTCCTTTTCCCGTTGATCCTGCGCCGTTTGTTAGGGATGTATTGTTTTATTTAACCGCTGCTATGTTTCTCTTTTACGTTTATCTTAGTGCTGAGATTTTTCTATGGCAAGCCGTTGGTTTCGTTGCGTTCTATCTCTTTTTTGTTGGTTTTGTGTTTTACATGGATTTGGGAATTGTGAATCGTAGTGAAAAGAGTTCTGCGGATCTTGAGGGACAAATTGAATCGTATTATGATGAAAAATTGCCGGGATCTGTTGAAAAAGATAAACACGCTTCTGGATTTTCTGGATCTTTTCGTTTGGTATGTTTCAATCTTCAATTATTGTTGCGTCGATTTAGCTTTTCATATACGTTTTTGAGTTCAAAATTATTGTTAATTGAATATGCTTTTTTTACTTTAATAGTTTATGATTCGAGTAAGTAATCATGATTTAGTAGTTCATTCCTAGTATTGCATAGTATTACTTGATTGATTAGTTTCATGTTGTATGGTT
The DNA here is from genome assembly GCA_030408175.1 of Trifolium repens. Lineage (NCBI taxonomy): Eukaryota > Viridiplantae > Streptophyta > Magnoliopsida > Fabales > Fabaceae > Trifolium > Trifolium repens. Next base: position 56,232,075 of record CP125849.1, on the reverse strand, counting down.
CAGCTACAATTGTTTTCCATAGTTTATGATTCGAGTAAGCAGTCGTAGTTTAGTTCATTCTCATTGCATTGCAGTATTACTTGATTGATTGATTAGTTCCATCTTGTATGGTTCGGCTACAACTGATTTCCATTTTCTCTGTTAATTGATTTGGATTTACTGTGTAGAATGTTGGTATTGATTTTGTCTCTTTCAAACATGAAACAATGTGTGTTTGGTTCTGTTGTGAAAATTGCCAGAATTGATTGTCCGTCTAACAAAATTTTAGCGAAAATACAGTTGTTTGATTATTTTACCTCCAAATCTTGGTTTGACTCCAATTGATTAAAAGTTGTTATGTGAGGTTGAAAAATTCACACTATGTTTTAGATCAATTTTTTGTAAGAGTTGAGAGTTTAATGGTTATGCACTGATTTCACACCATCCCATCATCTTGACATGTAGGCCTATTTTGTAACCGTCTTTTAAAGTTAACTACCACATACTCTATCTTATTAGAGTTTAGTGTAAAACTAGTTTACACTGACAGTGCATATCTTTTTTCCTCCCAATTTAATTGAAAATCAGGTTTGTTAAACACTTGCCCAGGCACATAGTACTTACTAGTTAACTTACTTTGGACTTGCTAAATTTGGTTACTCATAGGATCTAAAAGAACAAAAGTAAAAAATTTCCTTCAATAGTATAATAACATTTTTGTATTTTTTTATTTCTAAATAATAACAAAAGGCTGATGCTGTTCTGAACCACATGCAGCAGCTGATTAACCATACTTAACCTTGAAACGATGGCTTTGGAGCTATTCCTTCGATGCACAGCTCCTAAAATTGATTAAAATTCATTTCATAAGACTAATGGTTTTGGAGAAAAAATATCTTTTCTTTTTGCATTTTCCTTTTCATCTTTGATGCAGTAAACTGGGAGCTCAGTAATATTTGGAGCTGAAACATTTTATAGTTATTAGATGTAGTGACTTCTTTTTCGAATGATGAGTTTTTGTGATGTTATGTTTCGCAAGTTCTGGACAGGGAAATTTGATGAGAATTTGAATTTGGAAGGAAATAATGCACAATCAAAGCTCGTATGTGGTTTTTTAAATCCATTAACATGTTAATCTTTTTTCTTTTACTACCCACAAAATGTGGGGAGTGGGGACAGTTGGCCAGTTGATCCCTTTGTCAGTAGACATTGAATCAAGCACAACTGGTAACTTTTCCCTCAAAGTGTTTTATATGTTCAAGACGTGTTAAACCAATTAGGATGATCAATGACGTAGTTGATGCTATTATGATCATCCCTTTGATTTGATAATAATTGTTTATTTTTCGTTTATTGTAGCCGACTCCACTTAGTGATAGCAAATTTTTTTTTTTTTGGTAAACCAAGGTGTCCTCCGCGCGCAACAGCAGAGATTAATCCCTCGAGGTAACTGAGATCCATTTAAGGGGTTGATCTCTCCCAACAAATGTTTTTCCATACCCACCGGCCATGGATAGCAGACTTGGTGGTTGTTGTTATTTAGTTCATTTAATAATGTTTCTTATTACTTTAAATAATAATTCAATAAAATGTAATCAACGTTTCCTCTGTTAAAAAATAAGATAGCCAATGTTGTGCATTGCATGGATGGATTTGTCATTCTTAACATTATTGAATTTATTTAACTTGAGATTGTCCTGACGTATCCCATACTCTGCTTACAGATTTCTAAAGCATGGGAGCTTCCTGTCTCAACTCTCCTAAGATTGACGATCCCTCAACCAGCACCATCGCAATGGAGCAGATTTTATGCATCAGCCAATATCGCTCTTTGTCCTCTAGCCCTCTTGTATGCATGCAACTCATTCGTGCCACTTGATCATCCCATAGTTTTCCTCCTCCCCAATACTCTTTTCCCTCTTTGGTCCGTAGTGCTCATGACAAGCTTCTCTCTTGCATTTCTTCATTTTGTATTGGAAAAAGAACCCCCCAAAGCAGAGCATTTGCCTGTGGTGGTTGTGGCATTTGTGATGAGTGTGTTTTGGATATCTACCACAGCTGGAGAGCTGGTGAATTGCCTCGAAGCCTTAGGTACGCTTCTCAAACTTCCAGCAGCATTCCTAGGTCTTACGGTGCTGGCATGGGGAAATTCAGTAGGGGATCTTGTTGCTGATGTTGCAGTTGCTAAAGCTGGTCATCCGGCAATGGCAATGGCTGGATGCTTTGCTGGACCGATGTTTAACATGCTTGTTGGTCTTGGATCTGCTTTGGTCATACAGACGACAAATACATATCCTAAAGCCTATGAACTTAATTTCCATGTTGGTATAGTGATTGCATTTGTGTTCCTTCTTTTAAGCCTCATGGGGTCTCTCTTGGTAATCACTTGGTCCCGATTCCGAGTGCCTAGGTTTTGGGGATTCTGTCTCGTGGGCCTCTATATTATTTTTATGGCAGTGAGTTCGGTAGTAGCTATCTTTTCAAGTTGATTGTTCATAGGAAGATTTAGATAGGCTTGTTCAAAAAAACCAGTTCTCGTGAATCATTCAAAACAAAAAGGGGCTTCTTTGAAAATACCCAAACTATTAATGAAGAAAAACTAGCCCGTTCCATTTTTTGCAAAAAATCCAGTTCTTGATACCTGGATTCTCCTCTTCTCTCACAGACTCTTACACTCAACTCAGATTCACAAATCACGGCTGAAGAACTGTAACCCCTATCCCCTAGTTTGAAACCAAATCTCTTTGATTTCTCATTGTAATTCCTTAATAAATCCAACTTATTGCTCGTGATTCTCAAATACTCGTGATTTTGGTTATTTGAGTTCATTCTCAACTCAGATTTATTCATGCTCTGAGCTCTTCAGTTTGTGTACTTTCTCGTGATTTCATTCATTCATGTGATAATCTCTTCATTCTCTGTTAAAGATTAAGGTATTTTGTGTTGCTCATTTCTTTCGTCCATACAATTTATTTTGGTTTGCACTAGATTGATTTTGTGTGTTTTTGGTTGATTGGTTCCTTGAAGCTTTCTTCCCTTGAAACTCGGTTCCTGACTGAAGCTTTTTTTCATATACCTGAAGCTTTTTCCAGCAATTTCTGTCTGCCATTTCACTCTCCATGAAGGCGTGAAGGTCATTTCCTGCTGGTCTTTTCACACACTCAGGTTTGTTGGGTTTCTTGCTTAATTGCGTTGATGTGAATGTTTGAATGATTCTCTCTATGCTTTCTGGGTTTTCTTGGATACATATGTATTTGTGTTCTCATATTTACTATGGTGCTAATGTGGTTTGGTGGTATTAAGCTTGTGGCAGGGTTTTGCGCTCTTAGATATGCTCAGCTTCCAAATTCCAATTATTTTGTGCAAGTTTATTTTTTAAGATTTGAGTTTTATGCTAAAAGTGCTTGGCACAGTAGAATCTTGCATATGGTGGTGATTCCTTGCTTTACCTGACAACTGTTGAAAAATATTGAGTAAGCGCATGTAAGATTGTGTTGAGAAGCAAACATCGGGACATGGGTATTTATGGAATGGCAAAGCTAATGATGACTTGTAGATGTCTTCATTTTTGTTAATGATTTTTAATTAAATTCTTTTGAACAAAAGAAAATACATTTTTCCTGTAGTTATTTAGTAGAACTGTAGAAGTAGTCAAGAAGGTCTTTTATGTTCGATAACCCCTTCCTCCTAAAGCCAAAGCTTACATTGAAAACTTGATGAGTAAGGTAATGATTATTTCTTGAGAAGATAGGACTTGTTGGTATTGAGTTGCGGCAGTTACCTTCTTACATTATCTCAAGTTAAAACATGGAAGTTAAGTTGGTGCACGCCGTATCCAAGATCGTCCTTCATCATTGATTGTACTGATGAATCATTAAATCTTTGTTCTTTCATCTGCTGTATTCATCATTCTCTAAATGAATTGTATTAGTTGCCTTCTCACTTTCCTCCGATGGTGGTGTCTCTGCATGGGAGATGTGGGTGAGTCTGTTCAAACAGAAGGTTAATGAAAAGTAATCTGTTTCTCTCGTCATGTTAAATAAAGTTTCCCTTCAAATCCCACAGCATTCTTGTATTAGTCAATTGTATATTTCACCATGTTTGAGAAAGTGACTCGGCATGGAAGAGTTATAGGAAACATAATTGTTGTTGGGAGGGTTGTGAAGGAAAGTTGTTGCGCAACTAAACAACAATATACATTCATTGTTAATTCAGTGTGTACTGGCAATGGCTTAAATCACACAAAAAGTATTGTGGCTGCAATAATAGTTTTGAAAATTTGGATTATTCTTTATGCTCATTTTTTGAAGAACATGGCCACATACCTGTTATTTGATATCTACTATCTAGGAATACTCGGTCATCTGATTTATCTGAGCCTTGTTCATCTATGCAAAGTCCCTGTTCTCCAATGATGAAATGGATTTAAGATATTGAATGAATCATTTTGGTATAATGATTTGGGTTGACAAATGGCTTATTGTTTATGTAGCAGGTATTATAGTCTTGATGCTTACTATGAGCGTCAAATGGAAAAAGAGATGAAAAGTGGTTTCAGTTCAAGAAGGTCCAGGCAACAGAATGAACTGTTCTCAGTGATGAAAAGCAATGCAGGTATAATTTTGGACATGCTGCTTTTACTAATGTAATCTTTAATAGGTTTTCTTTTGGCAATCTGTTTTTTCACCTAACTAACACTACACCTGGTGTTAGTTTACCTTTTTTTTATATGGACCAATATTGTTGCAGAATGTAATTTCTAGTGTAACATTATATTCCTAACTTTTTTATATTGCTCTTTGATGGAAATATGGTACAGATAACAAGTATTGTCTCTGATGACCTGAATTGTTTCACCCTTCCATAGTCATTTTCCATTGTTATATACAAGAAATGGTGGAAGTACGTTAGAAGAACAAGGAATAGCAAGTGATGGTTTTAATGGCTCAATTCGAACCAAAAGTGTATGGTGTATTTGAAACCTAGACATTTGATGCAAGTAGTCAAACAATGCAGTTCAAACTCGAAGAATACATGGAGCAGAGTCGATGACAGCTTGAACAATACCAGAACTTCAGGAACAAGCATTTGCATTTACCATCTCTAATATGACATTAGCTAAGAGCATTTGGTTGTTTTTGATTGTGCAGATTGTTCAAATGCTAAGTTTTTGTATATGGCCTGGTTTTGTGTGGACTGGTTGGTATTGTTTTGCAAGTGTGCATTCTTTGTCTTTTCTAAACGATACGGTTGTTGGAATTACCAAAGCTGAAGTTGGGCAAAATATTTCTTTACACCTCACCCCCAACGGCCACTCCCAGGAAAAAGGGAGAAAAATGTGTTTCTCAAAGAGGCTTTTTGATAGATCTAAGTGCATGTTTTTGTTTTTACTCAAACTATATATTGCTTAGGTCTCATTTGTTTTTCTTACGTTATTTCATCTCCCCGATCAATGCAAAGGAATCACCACATTCAAAGAATGGTTGCAACTTTTAGTATTGAGTAGAAATAGATCTTACAAGTTTTTGCTCCAACGTTGAATACTCAAAATTACAGCTAAGCTTTGTGGTGGTTACTTTGGATAAACAAAGAGGGTCAGAAAATGACATCTATGAAAGCAGTAGTTTAGGAATTAGCAGTAGTTTAGATTCATCAAAAGTTTATCTCTCGCTCCCCTTGTATCTCCATCTCACACTTTCTCAAACATGCAATTCTCGCATCTATTTCCACCCAATCTTAAAAGTTGCAACCATGCTTTGAATGTGGTGATTATTTTGTATTGGGCACGAAGATGGTGTCACCTAAGAAAAAAAAAACAAGTGATATATATCTAAGCAATAAATAGTTTATGACAATAGAAACACAAATGTCCTCTCCCTCTCTTCTGCCTCTCCCTTAGGGATGTCAATTTGCATCCGTTAGAGCGGATTTCCGAGGAGATTGCCCCGTTCGGAGCTCCGGAAAAAAAAAAAATTTCCCCGTGGGGACGGGGATGGAGGCAAAAATTCCCCCGCAGACAGTTTGGGGCAGGGAACGGGGAAGCTGCATCCGTCCCCACGGATTCCTTGAATCCGTCTATATATACTTAACTATATATTATTATTATTCTCTATAAACAAATATAAAAAATATTATTATTATTATTATTAATTTATATATTAAATGTTTATTCTTTTTCAAAAAAAAATAACTGAAGAGTCAATCAATGTCATGATTTTCTTGGATAATTGCTTAATATTTTGTCAAAACTAACTTTATTTGTTTATTTTGGTTGGATATTTACCAATTACCAATAGTTTTGAGATATTTTGGTTTTGTATGATTATGCATATTTTGCTATACATTATGGAATATTTTAACTATTACATTTTGTATGATTAGTAGCCAAATGTTTTTGCAACGTCTTTTTGGTTATGAATGCATTATTTATGTGTTGTTTTTATTTTTTTTAAAAGAAAGATGCAAAATATTAGTTTTTTTAAATAAAAAAGGAAAAAATAACGTCATACTACTATCATAATTTTGACCGAAAAATATAATTTTTTGTTAATATTCGATATCCGTGGATCCCCACGGGAACCGTGGGGATGGGGATAAATATTTCCCCGTGGGGACGAGGATGAAGGCAAAAATTCCCCCGAAAGCAGTTCGGGGCAGGGAACGGGGATAGCTTCCTCCGCACATTCTCCGCCCCGTTGACATCCCTACTCCCTCTCTCATGTAATTGGATTCTGTCCTCTTTTCTCTCATTTCCTCTCTTAACTTTATCTCTCTCCTAATTTTACTTTCTTAATTATATTATTATTTTTAAATGAGAAGAGAAAACGAAGTTAAGAGAATTCAAATCCGTCACACACACATGGCCTCTGTCTACCTAGCCCTCTCTGCCACACACCCTTGCTATTAATGTGAATAATTATAAGTAAAATGGTATGAAATGTTAAAAGTAGGACTGTTCATGGTTCGGTTCACGCAAATAACTCAACCAAACGGAACCATAACGATGGTTCAAAAAAACTGAACCAAACAGTTATGATTTATAGTCAAACTGAACCGAACTGTATTTATGGTCAGTTAATCGGTTGACCGAATCGAACTGTTAAGTAAAACAAAAATGTACTTTTATTTTAGTTAACCGGTTGACCGAACCGAACTGTTGAACATTCACAATATTTATGTTTTGAGAATTTTTGAGTTTTTCAATTTAAGTTATGCAGTTCGGTTCAAAACAGTTTGGTTCGATTATTAATGGTTCGATTCACAGTTAATGAATTGTCCATAATTATTGGTTCGGTTCATATATTTATAATACGATTCGGTTATTTTTGGTTCGATTCGATACGTTTTGGCAGTTTGGTTCACGATTTTAAATGATCAGTACTAGTTAAAAGTGTTACATTTTATTCAGCATAACTACATTGTTGATCGGTGTGATTCTAATTTATTAATTAATAAAAAAGAAACAACTCTATGGGATCCAATTCCCAAGAGTCTAATTTTCCCGTCTATTCTTTTTATTTTTCATTGATAGAATAAAGAAGAAACAACTCCGGTAACTAGATTAAAAAGAGAAATACGGATGTATAATATAAAGTTTAAATAAACTATATATTGTTTATAAGTTTTAATTCAATTGATAATATTAATATTTTTAGACTGAACGATTTCATTTTGGTTTAAACTCAAAATCTTAAAGTTATGTGTAAATTTCAATAGTAATTATGACTCCATCTATCTATATATATATATATATATATATATATATAAACTATGTGCTCAATTTTTTTATAAAATAATATCTTTTTGAAAAAATTACCTAAAAAAAATTATTTTCAAGTTTTGTTAACCAATATCTTTGATCTATTTTTTTTGGATGAAATTTTACAAAGTGTTTGACTATAAATAATTAATGAACTTCTCTATAACATTTATTGTAATACAACTTTATGAGGTAAAAAGAATACCCATATATTAATTGCAAAAACAATATTTTTTTTGGTCTAAAATACAAGGAACAACTAATGTATTTAACTTATAATATAGATTAAATTCATTGAATGTTTAATTAATTGGAGAAAGAAGAACCATCTTCATAGCTCCAAGAACCATCTTCATCAAATTTCCTTTCGAATCTCCTTGATTCTTTCCCTCTTTCTCTCGTTCCTTCCTTCCAAGAACCATCTTTTATCAACATACCAGAGTTTGCAGGCCCTACTCCTACCATCCACTCTCACATCAACAATCATCACAACCAAGAAGCTAATAACATGCAGCACCTGCATCAGCAAGAAAATAACCAGCAAGAACGATCAAGAACACAGTCTACACACCATAATAATGGAAATCAACAAAGAAATCCTCCATCAAACTCTGAAGAGGAACCATTTTGCTGGTACCAAGAAGATCATATACAAGAAGGTGTTCATAGCTGTCAACAAAGCCTAATAGGTAAACTGCTTACTGATAAAATTATCCCTAAACAAATAATCAATAATGCGTTATTGGGGATATGGGGTAACCCTAAGGGATTTCAAATCTCTGAGATTGAAGGAGGTTTTCTTCACATATCTATGGATAATGACAGAGATATTCAGAGAGCACTAAAAGGAAATCCTTGGACCATCAGAAATTCGTGGTTAATGGTGCAACAATGGGATAGGGAGAAAGATCCCAAAGAACTTGAATTTCACAAAGTTCCTATCTGGTTACAACTATGGAATTTACCCCTACATTGCAAAACCATAACCATGGGGAAACATCTAGGAGCACAAATAGGACAGGTTGAAGATGCTGCCATCTATGATTTTCCAGACAAGGCCAGGATCATTAAAATCAAGGTTCACATTGACACAAATCAACCCATAAAACCTGGTATATTCATTGGAAATGCTAAGGATGGCATAAAATGGATAGATTTCAGATATGAGAACCTACCAATGTTCTGCTTTCTATGTGACTACATTGGACACAATGACTCTAACTGTGAACAGCAAATTACAACTAAAGAGGAGGGTGAGATCAACCCAAGAGGACCCTGGCTCAGAGCAACTAGCTATGGAAGAAGGATAAATGATAAAAGAGATCCTAAGTTTAACAGTAACCCTATGAAGTCTATGAGTGGGGCCTGTTTCAGTCCTATTCCAAAAGCCATGTTAGAAATGCTAGCAAAGATGAATTTAGAAGAAGAGGCAACCACATCCATGAACAATTCTACACAAGAGTCTAAGGCAGGGACACAACAGAGCACAGATAATCAACACACAGTTCAAACATCCACACAAGGCAGGAACAATTCACAAAATAGCACCAACAACAAATCTCAACATACAACAGTTATGGCAGGCCTGCTCGGCAAGGCCAACCAGGGACAATGAAACTCTTATCTTGGAATTGTAGAGGGCTTGGGAAACCCTCTGCAATTAGAGCTCTCAAGAAGCTGCTGCAGAGTCATCAACCTGACTTAGTTTTCCTTATGGAAACAAAACTTCAAAAATCTGATTTTCTCAACAAGCTCAATAATATTGGTGACTTTTTTCCTAACTCTTGTATTGTTGATTGCACTATATCTACTAGTAATAGATCAGGGGGTCTAGCTTTGATGTGGTCTAAAAATGTAACTCTTGACATTATTTCTTATAATGAAAGATATATTGACTGCTATATTGATATCTCTCCCAATGATACAGGTTGGCGTGCCTCTGGTTTATATGGCTTTTCTAGTCGCCATCAAAAACCTCAAACCTGTGACTTGATTAACAATCTTTATCATAATAACTCTCATGATAACTGGTTGTTGTTTGGTGACTTCAACATGGTGTTAAACCATGCTGAAAAGCAAGGAGGCAGAGACATTAATTTTACTCATACTAACTTATTTCATGACACTCTTAATAATTGTAATCTGCAGGACCTTGGCTTCCATGGGGAGATGTATACTTGGTCTAACAACCAAGAGAATGAGCACCATATCAAAGAAAGACTGGATAGATTTTGTGCTAGCCCTGCTTGGCTAACTAGGTTCCCTAGGGTTACCAATTATCACCTTCCCAACTATAGCTCTGATCACAACCCCATCCTTCTTGTTTTTGGAAATAATCATGATTTCAGGAACGACTCCAAGGGTTCTACTACTATAAGGAGATTTGAACACATTTGGATACAGGACCCTCAAAGCTCTAATATTGTCAAAGAATCTTGGGCCATCAACACTGAAGATATCTATACTAAGCTCAACAAGACGTTTGATAATGTTTATCAATGGGGCCAGGCCACTTATGGCAACATCCTTAGGCAAATAAAAGAGCTTCAAGTCAAAATTCATAACCTAAGGACTAAAATTCCAAACAAAGATGAGATAGACCATATTAGTCAGCTGGAGAGGAATCTGGATAACATGCTCAGACATGAAGAGACTTGGTGGGCTCAAAGAGCAAAAGCTAACTGGCTGCAAAATGGGGACAAAAACTCCAGCTACTTCCAACAAAAGGCCTCTCAAAGGAATAGGAAGAATAAGATTAATTTTATCAACACCCAGCAAGGCAACAGAGTGGCTGACAACTTAGGCATTCAAAATGCCTTCATGGACTACTTTACAGAAATCTTTTCCACATCTAACCCTACTAATATATCTGATGCTCTGACAGGTGTGACTAACAGGGTCCAGCCCCAGATGCATGACTATCTCAATCAAGATTTTAGGCCTGAAGAAGTTGCACAAGCTGTGCATCAACTCAAAGGCAACAGTGCCCCTGGACCAGATGGTCTTAGTGCTAATTTTTTCCAAAATTATTGGGAAACGATAGGTGGTGACATTACAAACCTTGCTCTTGATATTCTCAATAATGGTGGTAATCCTGAACCCCTTAATAACACTTTTATTTGTCTTATCCCTAAGAACAAACATCCCTCTACCCCTGCTGATTTTAGGCCTATTGCTTTATGTAATGTTATCCTCAAAATTGTCACCAAAACCTTAGCCAATAGAATTAAGCCCATTCTTAATGACATCATCAGCCCCCAACAAAGTGCCTTTCTTCCTGGCCGTCGGAAAAGAATATGGACCCTTCCAACTGTCCCCAGGCATAAGGCTTTACTCTGGAGAATGGTCAATAATGCAATACCAGTCAGAAGTGCTCTAAGTCACAAAGGTATTCAATGCCCCATTTGGTGCCCTAGGTGTTTACAAGGGGAGGAGACCATTAATCACCTATTTATGGATTGTAACAGGGCTAACAGAGTCTGGTTTGGATCAATATTAGGGATTAAATTTAACTCTACCCATACAAACTTCATTGACTGGCTTTTTTACTGTCTCTCAACTCTTAAGGAGGAAGAGTTATGCGCCATTGCATCTCTGATCTATGGAATCTGGTTTGCTCGCAACAAAATGGTTTTTGACAACCATGACACCAACGATAAGGACATCATTGACAAAGCTACATCAGCTATTCTAGACTACCAGACAGCTACTCTTAATCAGACTACTCCTGACTCCACCAACAAAACAATCAACAGATACAACAACAACAATGAGAACAACGCTAGAAACACAAGACGTAACCAGCAGAGAGACAATCAACAGGCTAATCAAAGATGGAAAAAACCAAGCAGGGGAAATATCAAAGCTAATTGCGATGCTAACCTCAAAGTCAATGGAAAGTGGGGACTCGGTGCAATCTTCCGCGACAACGAGGGTCAAGTTCTGGCTTCAACTACTTGGGAGATGCATGGCTTCAATGACCCAGCAACGGCAGAAGCATGCGCGCTTTACCTCACCACGAGACCGGCGATGGATTGTTGCTTCACTAGAGTTGAATTCGAGAGTGATAGCTCCATCGTGATGCAAGCGGTCAATAAGCTTGATGCTAGCCCTAGGAATTATTTGGGAAATTTTCTCATGGGTATCCGAAACACCAGGCATAGATTTAATTTTTGTTCGTTTTCTCATATACACAGAAAGCCCAATAAAGTGGCCCATGAGTTGGCTTCTTTGGCCCATAATGTGTTAGACTGCATTTGGCTAGAAGAAACTCATCAAACCATTGTACCTTTTGTCCTTATGGACCTATTTTAATACAATTGTCAGTTTCATTCAAAAAAAAAATTAAAAAGCACTTCATCCATTTTATATAAACAAAGATTCAGATTTATGGGTTTTTGCCTTTTTTTGTATAAAAAAAATAAATTATTTTTTCAAGTTTATTGAACAATTAATGTATTTGATTCATAATATGAACTAAATACATTAGTTATTTAATGAACTTGATTTTTTTTGGTATATTTATGGCTTTTTCTTCTTCTTCTTCTTACACATAGTGACATAGTGAATAATTTATTTCTTATATTTAATATTGGATTTGGAGGAGAGAAAGAGATAAACATTTATAAAAAGACTAGATGATGTAATAACTAGACGCCGACCCGTGCGATGCACGGGTTCGACGGACTGGCATAAAGATATCAATCATGGCCACAATCAATCATGGTTGTTGCTTGGAGCAAGAAGAACACAAATGATCCAAAATAAGATAATGATAGGTTAATGTATGATACAAAACATCATAGTCCAAGCAAAACCAACATTGGCAAAAGATAATAAGACCAAGCTAGGATATAAGACAACTTTGTTAGCATAAAGGGACTTATAAAATAAATCGATGTTCATTCTGATAGAATGCTTTGTGTCCTCCAGCGAATGTAGGTGCAACCCAAGTTGTACGCACACCTATGGAAGGGGAAAGTTGGAAATGAATCAGCTTGTTATTTGATGCATTAGTGACTCCAAATGTGATAGTTATACCCTCGATCAATCGATCATGCAAAGTAAAAAATCAGAACCTTAAAAAAAAGAGCAAATAAATGATCATGCAAGACAGAAAGCATTTTGAAAGAAGCTAGTAAACAAATGACCAATATCTCAAAACTTTAGACAGTGAGAAATTGAGACCAAAGATAAACTCACATTTTTAATAAAAATCAGAGACTCTAATTACCACACTTTGCAACATTGCATATCATAAAAGAGTTCTTAATAAGCACTAATATGAACAATATATACTTAAAATATAAACAATCATGTTTACCTCGATATGAACTTTTTGCCTTGCATTCACAGAGCTGTCAAGGAAGTTGTTTGTTATGCATCCTCGCTAATTTTAAGGTCTCTTTAATTTTTTTAGAGTGTGATAAGGCATATGTCTTTGTTGAGGTGGAGTTTATCCTCCCTAAGTATGGCATCATTGTGTCATGGTCATCTACTAAGAACAACTTCCTTTCTCTAATTGCCTTTTCAGTCCAAATTATCCAATCAACAACATTAAGGGATAGAATTAAAAGAATTATGCCTAGAATGAAATAGAATTATGCATCTTCCAAATAAACAGGTAATAGAATTAAAACAATGTACTTCATACCTTTTTAATCAAAACTTTATTAAGGATGCAATAAGCCACTATTTTTTTTATCTCTTGATAATTCTTGCCCACCCTTACTTTGAGTTGCAGCTAAAGCATTCCGAACATTTGATTATCCAATAAAAATATATTCTCACACAAATCATCATTCTTATAATATGAACAGAAGCATTATAGTTATTCTTCAATAAAAATTGCTCAATTGACATGATAACTATGACTACGAATTTAGGATCTATGTATTTGTCCCTGCTTTTTGATTAAGTCAAGAAAAATCATAGAAGTAGTACTTCAACTATTAGTAAAATACTAAAATATAATAAAAGAAACTAAGCTGCATTGGGGCTTTGCCCCTCTTTTGTACCAAAAAAAAGAAAGAAACTAAGCTGCATTAGATTAGAACAATACTTACGAATATCCATCTACCACCAAGTCCAAGTAAATCACTCAAACACATGTAGCATCGGTTCGCACCTAGAAATAAATTCATAGTCAAAATAACATAACTTCAAAGGAACTCAAAATCCAAATGTTCCTTAGATCTAACATTTTCCTTTGACTATTAGTTCAAAGAAAGTCAAAAGTTTGGTTTTCAACTACAATTAGAATTATGATTAACCTCTTTTTTTCAATAGAGAAGAGACCTGCTGCATGTAGTAGATCATATGTTCTTGGGTATGTATTTTCCAATTAGGGAAACTAAGAAAGACTTAAAACTTGAAAGAAGATATCTTGAACAAAATCAAGCAGAACAACCAAAAGATTTTACAACACAATAGTCGTACTCAGCATCTCATATATCTAAAACTATAAAAATCAGTAAGAATTCTTACCTCAAACAAAAAAAACTGAAAAGTGAAATGCACTCATCAAGGAACGACATTGTGACGGTAGATAAGAGAAAGCGACACACCTTATATTCAAAATTGCACAAAGATCCTTTTCTATTGTATTCGAATAAAAATTAAAATTCGGAAACACAACACAATGAATGGTGTTTGATACTAACATTGGCTTGTTTCTTGAGGAAAAACCTTATCAAACTCAAAATCCTTCCTTGTTCCTCCCAACTTAATCTGAATTCTCTCCGATCCAGCTGATACTGGTTCAGAATTTCTCCTCTTCTCTGTCAAATGATTCGGTCGAGTTCTACAAAACATTCTAATGCTACCTGAATATCAAAATAAATCAAATTCTTCAACCCTTGAATTAAAATAACATATCAACAAAATTCCAATTCATACGTCAACATCGAATAGAATCGATAATTAACGCTACCTTTGATATCCAATATCTTACTCAATGCTTCTCTTATCTTATCATCTACTATTCTATGCTTCACACTCAGTTCCTCAACTTCTCCTGCACAAAACAAAATCAGCAAAATTTATTTTAACAAAAACCAAAAAGAAAATACCAAAAATTACCTTCACTCAATTCCGTATGCGACCAACTGAAACAGAAACAAATCAAATTGAAAATCAATAACAGTTACGAATTTGAATGTGAAAAAAAAGCATGCTATAGTGTAAACCAATCTCTAAAAAATAAAATCATTCAAAAAGAATATCAAGCTAAACAGAAAACTATAATTGAGAAAATTATAAACCAACCTCATTCAATCCAACGGGAAAAAAACTCGATCGGCGAAGAACTGCAACACATAAACAAATCAAATCAAATTGTAAAAAAAACATGAATAGAGATTTATCATCTAATTAGCACTGAAACAACATGAATAGAAAATTGAAATAAAATCCCTAAAAACCTAAATCCATCAAAATAAAAGAAATTAAATCAATAACCAAAACATGCATGCAAATGTGAAATTGGATCTTAAATTGAGAGAATAAAAAAGAAAAGAGAAAAAATGGACTATAAATATTCACCAGATCATATAAACCATAAAAAAAAAAAATTGTTGTTACTAAAATAAATAAATAAAAAACAATCTTAAAACACAACATAAGAAAACAATAAACAGAATTTGAGTTTATAACTAACAAAGATTAAAACTTTAAGCAATAAAATAGTGAAATCAACAAAGGTGTTCTCTAATCTTGAAGTAACAGCAACAACATCAACAACAAAACACAATAATAGAACATCAACAACATCAAATTCAAAACCAAAAACAGAACATCAACAATAAAAGCAACAAAATTAAAGAAAGGGTTTGGAAATTGGAAGCAGAACAACTTACCAATAATTTACAGCAGTCCAAATCAAAGAAAACCAATTTCAGCACCACAGACATCCCTAAACAAAAAAGCACAGACATGCTACAGAAACAGAAATTAAGAGAAAGAAGGAGATGAGAGATGAGATTATTCTAGTCACCTGAGTTTATTGACATCCAAAGGTTCAATATCATGGAAGACTTCAGACATGCAAGATCAAAATCTGAGAAATTGAATTTGGGGTTAGGGTTGATGAGGGACGGCGGAGAGAAAGAGAGAGAAAGAGAAAGCTTACCGATGGTGTGGTGATGATGTGTGGTGGTCGGTGGCATGCGGCGGTGACGGGATTTGGTCGGAGAGGATGATAGTAGAGAGGAAGAAGAAGGCAACGCGTTTTGTAAAAAGGAAGAAGAAGGCATCGCGTTTTCGTTTTCTGCTTTCTGATCATCTTAGAGAGAGAATGGTTGAGAGAGAGAAGCAGTGTGAGTGACAGAGAGGAGCAGAGAAAAGGGAGAAGTGTGACAGAGAATTGGAAACAAAGTGATACATGCAGCCAATTGTTTGCATAAACCAACAAACAACCAATTGTTTGCATGTTGGCCACTTGTCTACAATAGATGCATAGCAGAGAACATTTGAAGCAAATAGAATGAAGAGTGATAGAAAAGAAGAGACAATTGTCACTCAAGCATATGACATGAGTATCCAAACCACACAAGTGTTAGAGAGTGATTGGAGCATGGGAGAAGAGGTGTCCTTGTTCTATAAGCCAATGCAAGGAAGATGACATCATGTATTGCATCATGCATTAGGGTTTCAAAGTTGCAAGTAGGGTTTACCACATTCTCCCTTTAGTATAATAGAAAGAAGTGGGAATTTAGTCCCCAAAAAAAAAAACAGTGTGAAGCAGTGAAGGGTAAATTGGACAATTAAGAAAAGATAAAAAGGTAAGAAAATTCAACTATAAATAAATAGGTTCCAAGCAAAACAAGTTGTATTCACACAACACAACCAAGACATAGCTCTTGTATTTCGCATTTTTGTCTCTGAAAGAGGTTCGTTTCATTTTCAAAGAAAAAAAAAAAAAAAAAAAACAAAACATCATCAATCTTCACAACTACTCTTTCTCCATCATCATCTTCTTCATTCTCAAACCCTAAAAACTCTTCTTTTTTTGGATCTTTCTCAGTGCCAAAGCATTATCAAAATAACTCTTCTCTCTCTTCAATTCGCATGCTATAGATCTTTCAATCAAACTTAATTTCTCGTCATTTTCTCGTTTCTATTTTATTTTTTATATTTTGTTTTCTTCCGTTTGATCCCTTTTCAGGTTCTCACTGTTTTCGGAACCAAGCTTCATCTTTGAAGAAGGTAACAACTCTTGCTTTCCCAGTTCAGTTTTTTCTGTGTGTAATGCATCTACATTTTCTTAGTTCTACCGTAACGTAGTTTTGTTTTTCTTTGTTTATTTTCATTTTGTTAAAAAAATTTGGGATTATTGTTCGTAATTTCATTTTTTTTTGTTGCCTTTTGTGGTTAATTTTGATGTGCGAACAGCTTTCTTTGATCTTAGTTGTCAGTGAACATGGAAAATAAAAGTTTTTCTTTTTTATGGTTTATTGTAAAAATTTGAAATTTAGGTTTCTCTGAATGGAGAATACATTATTGTGAATGGAAATCTGAATAATTTTTGTTCTGTTGAGTCATAGATAAACTTCTTAACTTTGCTTGTTATGTGCATGCCTAAATTGGGTGATTATTCTGTGGTTTTTGTAAATGGGAAGTATATTTTAGTATGCTGAGGGAAGATTTGTTGATGAAATCTGATAATTATTTGGATTTGTGAACTTTTGGTTTTGTTTCCTGAGCTGCTTTCCCATAGGTGTTTATAGGTATGATCTTGGTAAAACAATTTTTGTGTTTAAGATAGATACAATTGTGCATGCTTTTATGATTTATGCATGTCAAGAAAAAGATGTGACGGATTCTCTCTCGAGCTTGTGTCGTTTTCGATCCTGACAAGGTTGAGAGCAGATCCTTTTTTTTTTTCTTCGACGCATTAAACGGTTATACGGAATGTTGTACACGTGTTATAATTACTTGTATATCGACAAATTTGTATCATTGATTGCATGATTTGTTGCCTTTTGTCGCTTGTGAAATGTTACCGATTGTGTGTTTGATTTTATGTAAAAACAGAATGGATCATCAAGGACACGGCCAGAATCCGCAAATGGGGGTTGTCGGTAGCGGAGGTCAAATACCTTACGGATCTAACCCATATCAGTCAAACCAAATGACGGGGGCCCCAGGATCAGTTGTTACTTCAGTCGGGGGCATGCAATCCACTGGTCAACCTGCTGGAGCTCAGCTGGGTCAGCATCAACTTGCGTATCAGCATATTCATCAGCAGCAGCAACAGCAACTTCAGCAGCAGCTTCAAGCCTTTTGGGCAAATCAGTACCAAGAAATCGAAAAGGTTACTGATTTCAAGAACCACAGCCTTCCCCTGGCAAGGATCAAGAAGATCATGAAGGCTGATGAGGATGTTAGAATGATATCCGCTGAGGCACCTGTCATATTTGCAAGGGCTTGTGAGATGTTCATATTGGAGTTAACTCTTCGTTCTTGGAACCACACTGAAGAAAACAAAAGGAGGACACTTCAGAAGAATGATATTGCTGCAGCAATCACAAGGACTGATATCTTTGATTTCCTGGTTGACATTGTTCCCCGCGAGGACCTGAAAGACGAAGTGCTGGCATCGATCCCAAGGGGAACAATGCCTGTTGGTGGGCCTGCTGATGCTCTTCCATATTGCTACATGCCACCTCAGCATGCCCCTCAAGTTGGACCTACTGGTGTCATAATGGGGAAGCCTGTGATGGACCCAAATATGTATGCTCAGCAGCCTCATCCGTTCATGGCACCACAAATGTGGCCACAGCCTTCAGACCAGCGACCACCATCTCCAGATCACTAGACGCTGCTTTGTGGATGTTAAGGTGAAAATCATGCTCTCTCATTCTCTTCAGCTAGTTGTACAGGGTTTGAGTTACAATTTATGTTGAAAAATATGCGTATACCGTACACTACAGTTAAATTTGATTTCTGCAGGTCTTAAATCATACTATTTTATAAGTGAGCATGACCGAGTTTCATCTTATATATCTTTGTTTCATTTCTGAATTTGTCTGCATTTCCTGACTTGCAGATTAATGTGGTGGGTGTGAAACTTTGAATTAAGGTCCATTGGTGCGACCAGAAGCTGTAGCTGATAGTTTACTTGCATTGCAAGACTATTATGTATAGATATTAAGTCGGTAAATCTTATCTTTATGTTCAATTAAGCTGGATATAATGTTAATTTTCAGTGTTTAATTTTATTATTATGGTCTTGAGATGATATGTAATATGTACTTGCAGACACCTTTTGGGATATATTTACCAAAATTTAACTTATTTGTGTTGTGCAAATTTGTTTGCCCTTTGGATATTTTATGCCTGCAAATCTATGATTCTCTTTGGGGTCAACTCTCATGGTCTTCTACCCCATCAGAGAATAGAAGGGGGTGAGAAGGAAGTGTATGTTTACTTGAGATTCATGAAGCCGCAATGGCCGTTTGAGTGCTTATTTTATTTGATGAAGATCCATTGCTACAGTGACTATATTGTGACAGTTACAAAATACAAAATCTAGTCCAACAAAATCAACACTTTGTTTACCCTTAAAACTCATTTTTGAAATTAAATCAAAATCAACTTTACTAAAAAATATTTATCCTTTTTTTTTACCAAGCTTTGATGATGGAGACAAAGTCACTTTCATTTTAATATATCATATATATGGATCCTAAAAATCCCAAAAAGTCATTATTTTTATCAACAACTTTTTTATTTTTATGTATGAAATTTGTTACATCATAAATGCAAATAAACGGAATTTGAGGGTATACATATTCACGATTCTTATGTCATTAGTGTGTGCCAGAAGTATATGTGATGTAAAAGAAATATCTTCGTTTGTTTGTATGTATGAATTTACTACTTTTTGAAGACAAATATGTGGAATTTGAGTGTATATGTTTTTATGATTCTTATGTAATTAGTGTGTGCCAGAAGTATATATGATGTAAAATAAACATCATTATTTGTTTTGTATATATGAAATTTAATACTTCTTGAAGACAAATAAGCGTAATTTGAGTGTACATATACTCATGATCCTTATGTTATTACTATTAGTGTGTGCCAGAAGCATATATGATGTGAAATAAACATCATTATTTGTTTGTATGTATGAAATTTGTTAATTCTTGAAGACAAATAAGCGGAATTTGAGTGTAGATATATTCATGATTCTTATGTAATTATTGTGCCAGAAGCACATATGATGTAAAACACGCATAAATAAACATCATTATTTGTTTTTATGTATAAAATTTGTTACTTCTTAAAGGCAAAATAAGCGGAATTTGAGTATACATGTATTCATAATTCTTATGTTGATCATGTTACAACAATTAGACAGTTGGATTGGGTGACAAAGTTATATTTTCCATAAAATGTACTCCCAACTTGCACTATTAATTGCGTCAAAATTTCTATAAATTCCCTCATTCTTTTCTCTTCTCTCATTCAGTTTTCTTCTGGGTTTTTTCCCTTCATTTTTAGTTAGTTTAGTATATGTTAGTTTATGTTATTTCGCGTGTAAACGGCTGCATAGACTGTCGTCGGCTATTCATATTGTTCCTACCGGTGGTCTTTAGTCATCATGGTTGGGAACGGTATGGTAATCGACGAGGGTCTTTTTATGGTCAAATTGGGAACGATATGACTAGCCGAAACAAAAGCTACTCAAATGAGGTTTTCCCATACATAAATGGGGTTGTCCCGTGTTGCTAAACTGGAATGTGGTTGTAGTTAAGTGGCCACATGAAAGACTGAAAAAAATGGGTCTTCTAAGTGCAAACCTGTTGAAAGTGCCGAAGAATCTGGCCCTTTTCTTTATCAATAAGGTGATAATCGTTGGCGGGCGAGAGTGGCGCCTCTTTATCCCTAGGTGGGTCCTTTTCATTTGATCTTTATTTTGTTTTAATTTTTGTCTAATGTGTAATGTCTAATTTTCATCGGAGGAAAATTTCATTCACTTTGAAGTCGAAACACTTGATGGAGTGTATACGTTGATGTAATTTATCTAATTTATAAAATTAATTTGCTTTAGGTTTTAACAACTTCAGCAACAGCAGCAACAACTGCAAGCCTTTTGAGCAAATCAGGACCAATAAATCGAAAAGGTTACTGATTTCAAGAATCACAACCTTCCCCTAGCAAGGACCAAGAAGATTATGAAGGCCGATGAGGATGTTAGAATGGTAGAGGATGAGGCACTTGTGATACTTGCAAAGACCTGTGAGATGTTCATATTAGAGTTAACTATGCATTCATGAAACCATGGTAAAACCAGGACACTTCAAAAGAATGATATTGCAACAACATTCTCTAATATTGTGCCTCAAACAAAATTAAATATTATCCTTATGTATTTCAAATTATAGAAGCGGACAAGGATATCACAGAGGAAAATTATGATTAATTGAGATCCAAGAAGTCCCAGATGGGCATTTGATTTTGAGTGCTTATTTTATTTGATGAAAATCCATTGCTATAGTAACTATATTTTCAACTAGGCTAACCAAATGAGACAAACTTGGTTTCTTAAGTTGTTTACATTGTCAAATATATTCTTAGGAAGACTCATCTCTATCAGAGCCGACCCTAATATTTTCTTTTGAGTTTTCATATTTTTCTACCGGTAAGAGGGTGATTTTAGGTCATTTTTGGCCTAAAATCACTCCTCTTCTCCTTTTTTTTGCTTGTTTTTAATTTAAACTAGACTTTTTACCCGTGCTCGCACGGGTTCAATCATTCAATTCAATTATATAATAGAAATGTTGATAATGTGTGATTATTTATAGTAATAAGCATTTAGGGCCCGTTTGGATAAATAACTTATACAGGTGCTTATAACATTAGAGCTTATAGTATGAGACCTTACATCATAAGCTCTTATACTCAATAAGCCTTTTGTGTTTAGATATGTACACTAAAAAATACTTATATAAATTAAAAAGTACTTATATAGAATGTTAATATGATTTTAATTTCAAAAAACAAAATTAAAAAATCAAACCATGATTAAAAATATAATAATTATATATATATATATATATATATATATATATATATATATATATATATATAAAGGGGATACAAATTTTTGGGATAGCTTTTTCAATATTCCTATTTTACCCTTAAAAAAAACTAAAAAAAAAAACTAAGCACAACTTCCACATAAAAGTAGGTTATCAGTATTTTGTATAGTAAAAAAAATATATATATATTTTTTCTTCTTAATAAGTAGCCACAACAAAAAAGGAGGTTAAGTAGTTATCAATTAACTAAGTCCAATAAAAAAGGAGATTAAGTAGTTATTTATATTTGCACAATAGAGAATATCGATCACAACAAACAGAAAAAAAATATCGATCACACAAACGGGCACTGGCGGCTAGTATATATAAAGTAAAAAAAAATTCATTAAGCTATGTTACCAAAAAAAAAAAAAACTTAAATGAAAAACAGAAAGTTTCTGTCAAAAAAGAAAAAGAAAAATAGAAGTGTGTAGATAAGATGCATAAACATAAAAAGACAAAAATAAAATAAAAATTAGTTAAAATAAAAGTTTAAAAACCATTATCTTCAGGTGGTGTGTAATAGAGATCATTAGGCATGGATAACACTTCAATTCCATTGATGAAAACATAGTTATTATAATTTTCATTACTTGGAATGAAACTCAAATCAAGCCTTTGATCCTCACCAACGTTAATAACATATTCTTTCAATAAAGTATCAACACCTTCAACATCAGCGTTTAATGAAGCATTAAAATCCTTAAGAAGTGTGAATCCGTTGGAAATAACAGTGAAAGAAGCATCGTGACGGTTAAAACCGTTGGTATAAGTAGAAAGGTAGAAAAAAAACGGAGGAATTTAGGACCTGTAGCAACGGGAAAAAAGTAATTGAATATTGTGTGTGATAAACGTGCTGATGAATAAAGAATTTTGCATCTATACATAATTTTCGTAATTGATTATTAGTTATTTTTGTTTTATTAATGTTTATCCATTTTCTCTTTTTTGACAGATCTCAATTTTTTTTTTAAACACATGACGTGTCACATTCATTAATTGATGTGGCAACATAATATTGGTTTAAAAATTGATTATTTAAGTTTTTATCATAGCCGTTGATATAAATTTTTTTCCAAGTGTCAAAATCTAGACCATTCATATTAGGGTTAGAGTTTAGAGTGCCTCTAGTTACTCTCGTTTTATTATATTAAGATTAAGATAAGTGTTTATCAGATAGATTAAATCTTTGTTTTGTGTTTTTTTTGTGTGATTTCGTTGTCTCAGTGCGACGTTGTTTGATATCCCGTCTTGATGCGGTGTTTGTTTGCTGTCCCATTTTGTTGCGGTGTTCGTTTGATTGAATCAGCAGATCAACTTCGGTCAACTACTGATTCACACATTGATTAAGTTCATCAACGATGCAGATCCGGAGGCATAGATACTCCGGTTATTTTGATTTAATCACATTATTTGTAGGCATGAGTATGTTGTTTTATGCTATTAACTTGGATGTTGTGAGCTTGTTCGCAGATTCACCTTTTTTGTTTTTAGCGGAATTTGTACTTCAATCTGATGTACTCTATCGATTTGAATGAATGAATATCTTTTATTTTAATAAAAAAAAAATGTTGTTTACGTTGTTTTAGATCTTAATATATATACTGCGGGAAGTTATATTACGTTGGATGGGAAAGGGGCAGTAGTGCTTCAGGTTAAAGAGAAGTAAGAGCAACAATTTGGCCATTAATAATAGGGTTAATTTTTTTTTTCCCCTTTAAATATATCGAATTTCATTTTTAATCCCTTTAAACTTTTCTTTAAACTTTAGGCTCTCTAAATTTTATGTTTTCATTTTTAGTCCATGTTATTTTTTTCTTTCAAAAATTCACGTATCATATTCGAAATAACTTATTTTGAAAATATATCATTATTAGGACTTTAAAATATCACTAGTTTAATAATTTAACTATTTAATCTTTAATTTTTGTTAATTTATTTATAACTTCAAATTAAAGATTAAATAGTTAAATTATAGCATTTCTCTTAAACTAATTCTACTTTAAGGTCTCAACAATGATATATTATCAAATTAAGTCATTTTGAATGTTAAATGAATTTTTATAAAAAAAATTGAGGGATTAAAATTTAAAGCTGAAAATTTAAGGTACTAAAGTTTAAGGGTAATTTTTAGAGAGGTCCTGTTTGGATTAGCTTATTTTTGAGCTTATCCAAATAGCTTATGCAATTTTTATGTATTATTATAAGTTTGTCAAAGTAGTTTATGATAAAATAGCTTATAAAAATATAATTCTCACTAGTTTGAACTTATAAAATAGCATAAAACTTAATTTATATTGCATAAGCTGTTTGCATAAGCTCAAAAATAAGCTAATTCAAACGGAGCCTAAAACGTTGCGAGTAAAAAAAAAGACTTAATTAATATTTTGGTCCCTTAAAAAAAAATTTGGTTTCACTTTTGTCCCTTATTGAATAAATGTTTCATCTAAATCCCTTAATGACATCTCGGTTAGTCAAAAATGTCCTTTCTATTAACTTTTAACCAAAGTTATAAGGTGGACAATAGTTCACCATATACCTCAATAAATTATTAATTTTAACCATTTGATCTTATTGTCAAAAAAAAAACCTTGGATTTTGCATGTCCATCATATCTAATGGTGCATCATCACCAACTAAATCATCTTTCTATATCTTCATCTTCTTCCACACATCCTTCTTCATATTATTCATAAATTCATCAATTATTTCCAGATTTTCTAACAACTTAACAAATCCAAAAAAAATCCAAAATTTTAACTTTTCTCAAAATCTCAAATTTTCAAACAAGAACCCAAAATTTCTAAATTCCCACATCTCCACATCAACCTTCAATCTCCAACAAAATCCCAGAAACTCCTTCACACAATGAATTGAATTTGGCTTATATAAACTCCTTCATGATGGAAGAAGAAAAAGATCTATGGAAACAATAAGACTGGAAACTCAACAACAACATCCCAATCACTCAACTTTTTCAAGTTCTCGAAGCTCTCAAACAAGCTTTTGACAACATTCAGCAACACCATAATCACTTTTTAGGATCTGATTCATCCATAAAAGCTCAAATCTCAATGAACCATAAATTTGAAAATGTTTAATGATTTAAGATTTTGTAGGAGGTTGATGTGAAGAATTGGGATTTTGAAAATTTAGGGTTTTTGTTTCAAGATTGGAATTGGTATTGTGAGAAGTTAAGATTTTAAAAATTTTAATTTTTTTCATGAGTTTGTTTGATGTTGATAGAAAATTATGAAGAATATGAAGAGGAATGTATGAAAGGACATTAAGAAATAGGAAAATAATTTAGTTGGTGATGGTGCACTATTAAATCTCATGGACATGCAAAATTTAATAGTTTCTTTTTTTTACAATAAGATCAAATAGTTAAAATTAAAAAATTTATTGAGATATACGGTAGACTACCTATAATATTGGTCCATCTGATAAATTTGAGGTTAAAAATTTACGGAGAGGATCTTTTTGACTAACAGAGATATCATTAAGGGATTCAAACGAAACGTTTATTCATTAAGGGACCAAAATGAAACCAATTTTTTTTTAAGGGACTGAAATACTAATTAAGCCAAAAAAAAAAAGGGTAAATAAGTTGATACCCCTGTAATGTGGGTGAGTTTTATTTTTTCCCCTGTAATTTTTTTTCTTTTGACTCGCCCCTTGCAATGTTGAATTTTTTGGACTCATCCCTTGGGTGCACTTTTTAAATCGGTTATTTTGTTCAAACCGATTTAAAAAGTGCTGTTTTTTAAAACGGTTAATCTATTCAACCGATTTAAAAAGTGCAAATTCCTTGCACCCATAGAGAAAAACAAAAAAAAATTTACTTTGCAAGGGCGAATAAAAAAAAATTACAGGGATAAAACAAAAGAAACAAAATTATAGGGGAAAAACAAAACTCGCCCAAAGTATCAACCTATTTAACCAAAAAAAAATAAGCATCATGTTTAGGATAATGACTTTGCTCCATTTAGAAACCTTCACACAGAGAGAGAAATCAATGAATGGGAAGGTTAAAACCAGAGCTCCCGCCGGCCGGCGAACATTCAGTTCAGGAATCAACCGTCGTAGTTCCGGTACTCTCTATTCCTCAATCTTATCAATATTATCAATTCATTATGCGTTTTAGTTTCGATTTTATTAATTAATTTGGATTCAAAACCACACAAGATGTGTTATTTTTCTTCAATCGCTTTCCATTAATGTCAATCCCTAAGCAATCCAATATCAGTTTAGTAGTCTTTGAAATCTAGCAAAATGATAATAGGAAATCATCACCTAGTTAATTGCAATTTATTTAGCGATAGAGGAATAAGTGAGTTAACTCATTAAGATTACATGTCTGGTGAGAGATATACATTAGATTTGTACAAATTGTGATTATTGTAGAGGAATAATTATTGTATAATGAAAGACATATACAGTACTCCTTCCGTCTCATAAAAAGTGACTTATTTGCGTTGTGGTTAGTTCTTAAAAAAATGATTAATTGTGTTAATTTTAATGATAAAATGAATTCTATTTTTGTTTCCGTGATGCGTCACGATCTTCGGAACAATGTATGATTTTGTTTTTGTGTAATGCGTCTAGATCTTCGGAACCATTTATGATTTTGTTGTGTGATGCGTCTTGATCTTAGTTATACCGTAATGTTGTTTTCGTGATTTTATTTATCCGTGCTTATTTTCAATTTTTTTGCGGTAATTGTTATGAAACAGTCGGAATTTCATTTGTTGTTTGTTTTTTGGTTGATTTTGATTTGCCGATTTTGATCTTAGTTATACCTTAATGTTTTTTTTCGTGATTTTATTTATCCACGTTTATTTTCATTTTTTTTTCTTCGTGATGATTGTTATTGAACATTCGTAATTTCATTTGTTTTGTTTTTTCTGGTTGATCTTGATGTGCCGATTTTTTTTCCACTTCTGTGTGAACCTAACATGTGATCAAAGCAAAGAATTTTCTATGATCTTAGTTGTGAGTGAATATGGAAAATTAAAATTCATCTTTATGGTTTGTTGTTAAAATTTCAATTATATTTCTCTGAGTGGAGGCTACATATCCACTGGAAATCCAAATAATTTTTGTTCTGTTAAGCCAAAATAAATTTCTTAGCTGATTTGCTTGTTAGGTGCATGCCTTATGTGAACAGGTTATTTAGATGAATTGGATGATAATCCTGTGATTTTTGTAAATGGAAAGCATATTTTGTTATTCTGAGGGAAGATTTGCTGATTAAATCTGATAATTATTTAGATTTGTGAACTTTTGATTTTGTTTCTCGACTTGATTTCCCATTGGCGTTTATATGAGAGAGGATCCTCTCTAGTACATTTTCTGTCCAGTCAAATCACAGCCTCACCTTTTATTATCATTGCAATTTCATTTTATTTGCAAAATGAATGGTTGGATTGTGCACTGGACCTCCTGCAGTGGAAACTGCACGGGAGGGAATCCAGTCTCGCGTTTATATTATAGGTGGTCATCTTGGTAAAACAATTTTGATTCAATTTTGCATGGTTGAGTAGACCATTTGCATGCATTTATGATTTATGTATGTCAAGAAAAGGATATGCCTGTTTCTTTCCTGAGATTGTGTCGTTTTCGATCGCGACACACTGCAATGGAGGTCCATTTTCCTATGCATTAAACGGTTTTGCCAAATATTGTTCTTGTGGTATAATTTACTAATATCTAAACAGATTTGCCTCAACGAATGCATGATTTGTTGCTTGTCTCTTGTGAAATGTTACCGATCACGTGTTTTAGTTTATGTCAAACAGAATTGATCGTCAAGGGCATAACCAAAATCCACCAATGTGGTCTGTTGGTAGCGCAGATCAATGGCCGTTCGGATTTATCATGTGTCAACTCAACCTAAAGGCACCTGTATCAGTTGTTAGATCAGTTGGGGGAATGCACACCACTGGTCAACCTGCTGGAGCTCAGCTAGGCTAGCAGCAACAGCATTATCAAAACCCACCAATGGGGGTTGTTGGTAGCATAAATCAATGGCCCTTCGGATTTATGGCGTTTCAACCAAACCAAATCACTGGGGCCCCAGGATCAGTTGTTACATCACTTGGTGGCAGCAATCCACTGGCCGACCTGCTGGAGCTCAGTTGGGTCAGCAACAACTTGCTTATCAGCAGCAGCAGCAACAGCTGCGAGCCTTTTGGGCAAACCAGTACCAAGAAATCAAAAAGGTTACTGATTTCAAGAACCACAGCCACCCCTGGCAAGGATCAAGAAGATTACGAAGGCTGACGAGGATGTTAGAATGGTAAGCCCTGGATGATAATACAGTGGGAAGTTTAGTCAAAAAAAAAAAATAGTGAGAAGTAGTGAAGGGTAAATTGGTCAATAAATAAATAAAAGACAAAAACATAAGAAAATGCAACTATAAATAGGTTCGAAGCAAACCAGTTCTATTCACACAAGCAAGACACAACTTTATTGTATACCGCACTTTTGTCTCTGAGAGAGGTTCGTTTCATTTTCAAAGAAAAAACAAACAAAAACAAAACATCATCAATCTTCACAACTACTCTTTCTGCATCATCTTCTTCATTATCAAACCCTAAAAACTCATTTTTTTTGGATCTTTCTCTGTACCAAAACATTATCAAAATAACTCTTTCTTTCTTCAATTTGCATGCTATAGATCGTTAAATCAGACTTAATTTCTCGTCATTTTATCGTTTCTCACCATTTTCTTGTTTATATATATTTTTTCTTTTCCGTTTGATCCTTTTTCAGGTTCTCACTGTTTTCAGAACCAAGCTTCATCTGTGAAGAAGGTAACAAGTCTTACTTTCTCAGTTCATTTTTTTTCTGTTTTTTTTTTGTGTGTGTAATGCATCTACATTTTCTTAGTTATACTGTAACGTGGTTTTATTTTTCCGTGCTTACTTTCATTTTGTTAAACTTTTTTGGGATTATTGTTCGTAATTTTGTTTGTTGTTTTTTTTGGTGCCTTTTCTGGTTGATTTTGATTTGGTGCCTTTTGTTTTTTTCACATCTGTGTAAACTTGACATGTGATTGAAGGGAACAACTTTCTTTGATCTTAGTTTTCAGTGAATATGGAAAATAAACGTTTCTCTTTTTCTTTTATTTTGGTTAAAAAAAATTTTTTTTTTATTTTTTTTTGTAAAATTTGAAATCTATGTTTTTCTGAATGGAGAATGCATTATGACTTGAAATCTGAATAATTATTGTTCTGTTGAGTCATAGATAAATTTCTTAACTGATTTGCTTGTTTTGTACATGCCTTATGTGGACATGCTGGGTGATTTTTCTGTGGTTTTTGTAAATTGAAATTATAATTTGGTATTCTGAGGGAAGGTTTGTTGATCAAATCTGATAATTACTTTGATTTGTGAACTTTTGGTTTTGGTTCCTGAGTTGCTTTTCCATAGGTGTTTATATGTATGATCTTGGTAAAACATTTTTTTTAGTTTGAGATGGATACAATTGTGCATGCTTTTATGATTTATGCATGTCAAGAAAAAGATGTGACTGTTTCTCTCTCGAGCTTGTGTCGTTTTCGATCATGACACGGTTGAGAGCAGATCCATTTTTTTCGATTCATTAAATGGTTATATGGAATGTTGCACTCGTATTATAATTACTTGTATATCGACAAATTTGTCTCAATGATTGCATGATTTGTTGCCTTTTGTCGCTTGTGGAATGTTACCAACTGCGTGTTTGATTTTATGTCAAAACAGAATGGATCATCAAGGACACAACCTGAATCCGCCGATGGGGTTTGTCGGTAGCGGAGGTCAAATGCCGTACGGATCTAACCCATATCAGTCAGACCAAATAAATGGGGCCCCTGGAACAGTTGTTACGTCAGCCGGGAGCATGCAATCCACTGGTCAACCTGCTGGAGCTCAGCATCAACTTGCTTATCAGCATATTCATCAGCAGCTTCAGCAACAGCTGCAATCTTTCTGGGAAAATCAGTGCCAAGAAATTGAAAATGTTACTGATATCAAGAACCACAGCCTTCCCCTGGCAAGAATTAAGAAGATCATGAAGGCCGACAAGGATGCGAGAATGATATCTGGTGAGGCACCGGTCTTATTTGCAAAGGCATGTGAAATGTTCATATCAGAGTTAACTATGCGTTCCTGGAACCACACTGAAGAGAAAAAAAGGAGGACACTTCAGAAGAGTGATATTGCTGCCGCAATCGCAAGGACTGATATCTTTGATTTCCTGGTTGACATTGTTCCCCGTGATGACGAAGTGCTGGCATCGATCCCAAGGGGAACAATGTCTGTTGGTGGGCCTTCTGATGCTCTTCCATACTGCTACATGCCCCCCCCCAGCATGCTCCTCATCCCTTCATGGCACCACAAATGTGGCCACAGCCTTCAGACCAGCAACCACCATCTCCAGATCACTAGATGCTGCTTTGTGGATGTTAAGGTGAAAATCAAACTCTCTTTTAGCTAGTTATACGGGGTTTGAGTTAAAATTTATGTTGTAAAATATGCTCATATCAGTTCTTTACGGTTAAATTTGATTCTGCAGCTCTTAAAAACATACTATTTTATAAGTGAGCATGACTGATTTTCATCTTATTATCTTTTATCTTATTTTGTTTCATGTCTGAATTTGTATGCATTTCCTGACTTGCAGATTGCGGCGAACTGTAATGTGGTGGGGGGTGTGAGACTTTGAATCAAGGTCCATTGTTGCGACCAGAACGTGTAGCTGATAGTTTACTTGCATTGCAAGACTATTGTGTATAGATATCAAGTCAGTAAAAACTTGACTTTATGTTCAATTAAGTTGGGTTAAATGTTAATTTTCAGTGTTTAATTTTGTTATATGGTCTTCAGATGATATATAATATGTACTTGCAGAAACCTTTTGGGATACATTTACCAAATTTTATCTTATTTGTGTTGTGCAAAATTGTATGCCCTTTGGATATTTTATGCCTGCAAATCTATGATTCTCTTTGGGGTCAACTCTCATGGTCTTCTACCCCATCAGAGAATAGAAGGTGGTGAGAAGGAAGTGTATGTTTTCTTGAGATTCATGAAGCCCCCAATGGCCGTTTGAGTGCTTATTTTATTTGATGAAGATCCATTGCTACAGTGACTATATTGTGATAGTTACAAAATCTAGTCCAACAAAATCAACACTTTGTTTACCCGTAAAACTCATTTTTTAAATTAATTTAATCATTTTTTTAGTCCAACAACTCATTTTTTTAGTTTTTAAAATTATTTGAATCAAAATCAACTTTACTAAAAAATATTTGTCCTTTTTTTTTTTTATCAAAGCTTTGATGATGGGGACAAAGTCACTTTCATTTTAATCTATCATATATATGGATCCTAAAAATCCCAAAAAGTCATTATTTTTATCAACAACCTTTTTATTTTTATTCATGAAATTTGTTACTTCCGAAGGCAAATAAGCGAAATTTGAGTGTACATATATTTATGATACTTATGTTATTAGTGTGTGCCAGAAGTATATGTGATGTAAAATAAATATCTTCATTTGTTTGTATGTATGAATTTACTAGAAGACAAATAAGTGGAATTTGAGTCTACATATATTCATGATTCTTATGTAATTAGTGTGTGCCAGGAGCATATATGATGTAAAATAAACATCATTATTTGTTTGTTTGCATGAAGTTTGTTATTTTTTGTAGACAAATAAGCGGAATTTGAGTGTATATATATTAACGATTCTTAAGTTATTAGTATGTGCCAGAAGCATATGTGATGTAAAATACACATCATTATTTGTCTGTATGTATGAAATTTGTTACTTCTTGAAGACAAATAAGCGGAATTTGAGTGTACATATATTCATGATTCTTATGTAATTAATGTGCCAGAAGCATATATGATGTAAAACACGATTAAATAAACATCATTAGTTGTTTTTGTGTATAAAATTTGTTACTTCTTAAAGGTAAAATAAGCGAAATTTGAGTATACATATATTCATAATTCTCATGTTGATCATGTTACAGCAATTACACAGTTGGATTAGGTGAAACAGTTTTTTCTTTTTTTCCATAAATTGTACTCCCAACTGGCACTATTAATTGCGTCAAAATTTCTATAAATTTCCCTCATTCTTTTCTCTTCCCTCATTCGCTTTTTTTCTGGGTTTTTTTCCTTCATTTTTAGTTAGTTTAGTATTTGTTAGTTTATGTTATTTCGCGTGTAAACAGCTGCATAGTTCGGTGTTCTTTATTCATATTGTTCCTACTGGTGTTCTTTTGTCATCATGGTTGGAAATGATATGGTAATCAATGAGAGACTTTTGTAGTCAAATTGGGAACGATATGACTAGCCGAAACAAAAGCTACTGAAACGGGATTTTCCCATGAACAAATGGGACTGTCCCATGTTGCTAAACCGGTATGTGGCAGTAGTTAAGTGGCCACATGAATTACCGGAAAAAAACACGGGCCTTCTAAGTGTTAACCTGTTGAAAGTGCTTAAGAAACCGACCCTGTTCTTTATCAATAAGGTGACAATCATTGGCAGGTGGGAGCGGTGCCTCTTTATCCTTTGGTGGGTACTTTCCATTTGATCTTTATTTTATTTTAATTTTTTTGTCTAATGTGTAATGTCTAATTTTTGTCGGAGGAAAATTTCATTCACTTTAAAGTTGAAACACTTGATGGAGTGTATAAGTTGATTTAAGTTATCTAATTTATAAAATTAATTTGCTTTAGGTTTTAACAACTTCGGCAACAACTGCAAGCCTTTTGGGCAAACCAGTACCAAGAAATCAAAAAAGTTACTGATTTCAAGAATCATAACCTTCCCCTAGCAAGGATCAAGGAGATTATGAATGTTGCGGAGGATGTTAGAATGATATCTACTGAGGCACCGATCATATTTGTAAAGGCCTGTGAGATGTTCATATCGGAGTTAACTCTGCATTTCCTGGAACCACACTGAAGAGAAGAAAAGGAGGACACTTCAGAAGGATGATATTGCAATAACAATATATAATATCGTGGCTCACGAGAAAATGACAGATTATCCTTATGAATTTCAGATTATAGAAGCAGACGAGGACATGAAGGAGGAAAATTATGATTAATTGAGATTCTAAAACTTCCCGATGGGCTGCGTACGTAAAACAAAAAAGAAAGAAGTTCCCAATGGGCATTTGGGCATTCCAGAAGGTTAATTTGTATGAATAACTAATATACACTAGAGAAAATATCACATGTAAATTTTTTTATTCAAAATATCTCAAATTTGTTTTTAATTCCTATCATTAAATTTTGGTCCCTTAAATATTTTTTGTCACAACTTTTAGTCCATATATTTAAATCAACTCATGTGTATCATTCGAAATTTTGGATATTTCCATTGTAATGTTTAGTACATTATAAAAATGTATCAAGCAAAAAGGTAAATTATTTTAAAAATGGGATGAATAAAATATGAATTTATATATTTTTTGCATTTAAAATCAAAGTTTGTTGAAATATTTTATAAGGACTAAAAATAACATAACATATTTATACGAAAAAAATTAATAAAACTTATGAGATTTATTATTAGAATTTTGTATTATAATAGATAAAGAATTTAAACAACAATACATTAATAGAAGACACAAGTTATAGATCTAAAAGACACTAAATGACCTTATTTTGACTATATGCGTTTATTTATATGGGATGGATAATTTGATATTACCCACAATATTTGAGTTTCAATAGTTGTTGTACTTTCAATAGTTGTAAATTACTGCATCTTCTACTTGTAAGCTACATTAAAAAATGAAGAGTAGTTTTTTCAAAGTATTTTTGTACATTTTTTTTAAGGTGACGATTAGTATGATGATCTACTCTCTCAAGTATTGTTTTATGAGAAATAGTTGATTTTTTTATTGAAAAAAGGGCCTAAGTTTAAAAGAAGGAACTACACAACAATCACAGAGTGTAAATTAATCACTGCAATAGCAATTACGCATAAATAACTAATTTGAGTCGGATAAATCATCAAATTAGAACTTAAGGAACGCCTATGTTTACAAAAGTATCTGCATACATATTAGTTTCACAATACATAGGTTGGATCTTAACTTCCAACTCCAATTGAAGTAATTTTATGATTTGTTGGCATAATCTCTAGCAAGATGGGCACACACTTTTATTTGCTTGTAGAGTCAATCATTAGTTTCACATTCCGGTATCTAAAACTTCAAATATAGTGCAACCCTTTAAACACACCCCATAACTCTACTACAATTGGACAATAAACCCCAAGAATTTAGTAAAACCAGAGAGCCACTCTTCATTGTTTCTTTGCACAATTCCTCCACAACTTGCTCTCCCATGTTCCTTAGATGCCCCATCAATATTCAACATTTCCCAATAGAAGTAACTATAAAAATTTGCTTTTGAAATGTCAGAAATATATTTTAAATATAACTTGAGAGATCAAGATAGTTGAATAAACCGGAGCAACATTCTATTAATATGGATGTTGGGGCATGTGGTGATATTTGCAAACAAACCAACGGTAAAGTCATTAAGCAAGAGAGCAAAAAGCAAGAGTTGGTTGTGAAAATGTATTATTATAGGGTTCACGGAGGAGCCATTGAATAATAATGGAGTGCTGTAACAAGCGACACATTTCAATTTCCGATCCAATAGTAATTGAGTATGTGTTATGAGTCTCCTGTGACAAGGAGACTAGTCTTTGTTGGATTGAACCCTGTGAAAATAAATCTTAAGATAAAGAAGAATTGAGCCATTAACCAATCTAAAACAAAATCATTTTAAATTTTAACTCAACATACTTAATTTTTTTGTTTGTTAAATGAGTTTAATTGTTATGCACTGTCAGTGTAAAGTTATTTTACACATGCAACCAATAAGAGTGATTTAAACTTCCATGTCATATAAAGATAGTGGGGTAAAGTGGGGTGATTTGGCGGAATACATGGTTGTTATTGGTTGACCGTGTAAAATTATTTTACACTGTCAGTGCATACAAATTAAATTCTTGTTAAATAGCATAGTGATTAAGGCCCCGTTTGGCCCAGCTTATTTTTTACTTTTTATTTTAGCTTAAACGAAATAGAGAAGTATAAAATTATATTTGACGCTATTTCTTCTTAAAAGTATTAAAGAAATAAAGTAAATAAGTAAAAAATAAAGAAAAATAAAGTCAAACACAATTTTTTCTTTCTTTACTATTTTTAAGGAGAAGGAAAAAAGAAGAAAATAAGCCGGGCCAAACGGGGCCTAAATATTTCACTATTTTAAAATAGACAAATGAGATGACCGACCTTCGAACTCTAATCCAATGTCGCTAATAACTAAGTTAAACATTTTAGAAATTTTTTAGAGAATAAGAAATTAAATTTGATATATTATTTAACCCTTAATAAACATGACGTTGCGAGTAAAAATAAAATAAAATAAGCATCATGTTTAGGATAGTGACTTTGCTCCATTTAGAAACCTTCACAGAGAGGAAAATCAATGAATGGGAAGGTTACAACCAGAGCTCCCGCCGGCCGGCGAACATGCAGTTCAGGGATCAACCGTCGTAGTTCCGGTACTCTCTCTTCCTCATTCTTATCAATATTATCAATTCGTTATGCGTTTTAGTTTCGATTTTATTAATTAATTTGGATTCAAAACCACGCATGATGTGTAATTTTTCTTCAATCCCTTTCCATAATGTCAATACCTAAGCAATCCAATATTAGTTCAGTAGTCTTTGAAATCTAGCAATTATAATTGTATGAATATGATGCCCAAAATGAGAATAGGAAATGCGAATTTCCTAACATCACCTACTGAATTGCAATTTATTTAGCGATAAAGGAATAATTCAAATTGTGATTATTTTAGAGGATTAATTATTGTATACTTTGTTTACAGTATAATGAAAGAGATAGACATTACACCCTCCGTCTCATAAAAAGTCACTTATTTGGGTTGTGATTAGTTCCTAAGAAAATGATTAGTTGTGCTAATTTTAATGATAAAATGAATTTCATTTACTAAAACACCCTTATTAATTAGGACTAGATGATATGATGATGATTAATACTGTAGGGAGTGGGGGAAGGGTGAATTCATAAGGCAAGTAAACATGAAAGAAAACCAAAACTTTATGCCAGAACTACTTGATGCCAGAATTGACCCCCGAGCTAGATTAGGCGGTACAGTGGGCCGGATACTGGTGCTGAAAAAAAATGTAAGAAAATGCTAATATAAATAGGTTTTGAGCAAGCAAGTTCTATTCGCAAAATTTTATTTCGCATTTTTGTCTTTGAGAGGTCCGTCTCTTTCTCTGCTCAACTCTCATGCCATAGATCTTTAAATCAAACATAATTTCTCATCATTTTCTTGTTGCTAATTTCTCTTTTTATGTTTATTTTTCGTTTTATCCCTTTTCAGGTACTCAGTGTTTTCGGAACCAAGCATCATCTTCGAGGGAAGGTAACAACTCTTGATCTAGCAGTTCATATATTTTTGTTTTCGTGATGCGTCGAGATCTTTGGAACAATATATGATTTTGTTTTTGTGTAATGCGTCTAGATCTTCGGAACCATTTATGATTTTGTTGTGTGATGCGTCTAGATCTTAGTTATACCGTAATGTTGTTTTTGTGATTTTATTTATCCGTGCTTATTTACATTTTTTTTTTGCGGTGATTGTTATCAAACACTCGTAATTTCATGTGTTGTTTTGTTTTTTCTGGTTGATTTTGATTTGCCGGTTTTGATCTTAGTTATACCGTACTGTTGTTTTCATGATTTTATTTATCCGCGCTTAATTTCATATTTTTTTTTTTTTGATGATTGTTATCGAACATTCGTAATTTCATTTGTTTTGTTTTTTCTGGTTGATCTTTGATCTTGATATGCCGATTTTTCTCCCACTTCTGTGTGAACCTAACATGTGATCATAGCAAAGAATTTTCTATGATCTTAGTTGTGAGTGAATATGGAAAATTAAAGTTCATCTTTATGGTTTGTTGTTAAAATTTCAATTATATTTCTCTGAGTGGAGGCTACATATCCACTGGAAATCCAAATATTTTCTGTTCTGTTGAGCCATAAATAAATTTCTTAGCTGATTTGCTTGTTAGGTGCATGCCTTATGTGAACAGGTTATTTAGATGAGTTGGATGATGATCCTGTAATTTTTGTAAATGGAAAGCATATTTTGGTATTCTGAGGGAAGATTTGCTGATTAAATCTGATAATTATTTAGATTTGTAAACTTTTGATTTTGTTTCTCGAGTTGATTTCCCATAGGCGTTTATATGAGAGAGGATCGTCTCCAATACATTTTCTGTTCAGTCAAATCACAGCCTCACCTTTTATTATCGTTGCAATTTTCTTTTATTTAGAAAATGAATGGTTGGATTGTGCACTGGACCTCCTGCAGTGGAAACTGCAGGGGAGGGAATTCAGTCTCGCGTTTATATTATGGGTGGTCATCTTGGTAAAACAATTTTGATTCAATTTTGCATGGTTGAGGTGACCATTTGCATGCATTTATGATTTATGTATGTCAAGAAAAGGATATGCCTGTTTCTTTCCTGAGATTGTGTCGTTTTCGATCACGACACACTGCAATGGAGGTCCATTTTCCTATGCATTAAACGGTTAAGCCAAATATTGTTCTTGTGGTATAATTTACTAATATCTAAACAGATTTGCCTCGATGAATGCATGATTTGTTGCTTGTCTCTTGTGAAATGTTACTGATCACGTGTTTTATTTTATGTCAAAACAGGATGGATCGTCAAGGGCATAATCAAAATCCACCAATGTGGTCTGTTGATAGCGCAGATCAATGGCTGTTCGGATTTATCCTGTGTCAACTAAACCTAATCACTGGGGCACCTGTATCAGTTGTTAGATCAGTTGGGAGAATGCACACCATTGGTCAACCTGCTGGAGCTCAGCTAGGCTAGCAGCAACAGCATAACCAAAACCCACCAATGGGGGTTGTTGGTGGCATAAATCAATGGTCGTCCGGATTTATGGCATTTCAACCAAATCAAATGACCGGGGCCCCAGGATCAGTTGTTACATCACTTGGTGGCTTGCAATCCACTGGTCGACCTGGTGGAGCTCAGTTGGGTCAGCATCAACTTGCTTATCAGCAGCAGCAGCAACTTCAGCAACAGCTGCTAGCCTTTTGGGCAAACCAGTACCAAGAAATCAAAAAGGTTACTGATTTCAAGAACCAAAGCCACCCCTGGCAAGGTTCAAGATGATTACGAAGGCTGACGAGGATGTTAGAATGGTAAGCCCTAGATGATAATACAGTGGGAAGTTTAGTCAAAAAATAAAAAGTGGGAAGTAGTGAAGGGCTTTGAAGGGTAAATTGGTCAATAAATAAATAAAAGACAAAAACATAAGAAAATGCAACTATAAATAGGTTCGAAGCAAACCAGTTCTATTCACACAAGCAAGACACAACTTTATTGTATTTCACACTTTTGTCTCTGAGAGAGGTTCGTTTCATTTTCAAAGAAAAAAAACAAAAACAAAGCATCATCAATCTTCACAACTACTCTTTCTGCATCATCTTCTTCATTATCAAACCCTAAAAACTCTTTTTTTTTTTTTTGGATCTCTCTCTGTACCAAAGCATTATCAAAATAACACTTTCTTTCTTCAATTTGCATGCTATAGATCTTTAAACCAAACTTAATTTCTCGTCATTTTATCGTTTCTTGCCATTTTCTTGTTTATATATATATTTTTTTCTTTTCCGTTTGATGATTGATCCTTTTTCAGGTTCTCACTGTTTTCAGGACCAAGCTTCATCTGTGAAGAAGGTAACGACTATTGCTTTCTCAGTTCATTTTTTCTGTTTTTTTTTTTTGTGTGTGTGTGTAATGCATCTACATTTTCTTAGTTACACTGTAACATGGTTTTATTTTTCCGTGCTTATTTTCATTTTGTTAAACTTTTTTGGGATTATTGTTCATAATTTTGTTTGTTGTTTTTTTTTTTTGTGCCTTTTCTGGTTGATTTTGATGTGGTGCTTGTTTTTTTCACATCTGTGTGAACTTGACATGTGATGGAAGGGAACAATTTTCTTTGATCTTAGTTGTCAGTGAATATGGAAAATAAACGTTTCTCTTTTTCTTTTCTTTAAAAAAAGTTTTTCTTTTAATGTTTTTTTGTAAAATTTGAAATCTATGTTTTTCTGAATGGAGAATGCATTATGACTGGAAATCTGAATAATTATTGTTCTGTTGAGTCATAGATAAATTACTTTACTGATTTGCTTGTTTTGTACATGCCTTATGTGGACATGTTGGGTGATTTTCCTGTGGTGTTTGTAAATTGAAATTATAATTTGGTATTCTGAGGGAAGGTTTGTTGATCAAATCTGACAATTACTTTGATTTGTGAACTTTTGGTTTTGGTTCCTGAGTTGCTTTTCCGTAGGTGTTTATATGTATGATCTTGGTAAAACTTTTTTTTGTTAGTTTGAGATGGATACAATTGTGCATGCTTTTATGATTTATGCATGTCAAGAAAAAGATGCGACTGTTTCTCTCCCGAGCTTGTGTCGTTTTCGATCATGACACGGTTGAGAGCAGATCCGTTTTTTCAATGCATTAAACGGTTATATGGAATGTTGTACTCGTGTTATAATTACTTGTATATCGACAAATTTGTCTCAAATGATTGCATGATTTGTTGCCTTTTGTCGCTTGTGAAATGTTACTGATTATGTGTTTGATTTTATGTCAAAACAGAATGGATCATCAAGGACACAATCAGAATTCGCAAATGGGGGTTGTCGGTAGCGGAGGTCAAATGGCGTACGGATCTAACCCATATCAGTCAAACCAAATGACTGGGGCCCCAGGAACAGTTGTTACGTCAGTCGGGAACATGCAACCCACTGGTCAACCTGCTGGAGCTCAGCGTCAACTTGCTTATCAGCATATTCATCAGCAGCAACAACAGCAACTTCAGCAACAACAGCAGCTTCAGCAACAGCTGCAATCTTTCTGGGAAAATCAGTGCCAAGAAATTGAAAATGTTACCGATATCAAGAACCACAGCCTTCCCCTGGCAAGAATTAAGAAGATCATGAAGGCCGACGAGGATGTGAGAATGATATCTGGTGAGGCACCGGTCTTATTTGCAAAGGCATGTGAAATGTTCATATCGGAGTTAACTATGCGTTCCTGGAACCACACTGAAGAGAAAAAAAGGAGGACACTTCAGAAGAGTGATATTGCTGCTGCAATCGCAAGGACTGATATCTTTGATTTCCTGGTTGACATTGTTCCCCGTGATGACGAAGTGCTGGCATCGATCCCAAGGGGAATAATGTCTGTTGGTGGGCCTTCTGATGCTCTTCCATACTGCTACATGCCCCCCCAGCATGCTCCTCATCCCTTCATGGCACCACAAATGTGGCCACAGCCTTCAGACCAGCAACCACCATCTCCAGATCACTAGATGCTGCTTTGTGGATGTTAAGGTGAAAATAAAACTCTCTTTTAGCTAGTTATACGGGGTTTGAGTTAAAATTTATGTTGAAAAATATGCTCATATCAGTTCTCTATGGTTAAATTTCATTCTGCAGCTCTTAAAAACATACTATTTTATAAGTGTGCATGACTGTGTTTCATCTTATATATCTTTTATCTTACTTTGTTTCATGTCTGAATTTGTTTGCATTTCCTGACTTGCAGATTGCGGGGAACTGTAAGGTGGTGGGGAGTGTGAAACTTTGAATCAAGGTCCATTGTTGCGACCAGAAGGTGTAGCTGATAGTTTACTTGCATTGCAAGACTGTTATGTATAGATATTATGTCAGTAAAAACTT
Organism: Trifolium repens; assembly: GCA_030408175.1. Lineage (NCBI taxonomy): Eukaryota > Viridiplantae > Streptophyta > Magnoliopsida > Fabales > Fabaceae > Trifolium > Trifolium repens. The sequence goes on along the minus strand of CP125849.1, from coordinate 56,191,381 downwards.
ATATTTATGTTCAATGAAGCTGGGTAGAATGTTAATTGTCAGTGTTTTATTTCATTATTATGGTTTTTAGATGATATATAATATGTACTTGGAGACACCTTTCGGGATACATTTACCAAAATTTATCTTATTTGTGTTGTGCAAAATTGTATGCCCTTTGGATATTTTATGCCTGCAAATCTATGATTCTCTTTGGGGTCAACTCTCATGGTCTTCTACCCCATCAGAGAATAGAAGGGGGTGAGAAGGAAGTGAATGTTTACTTGAGATTCATGAATCCCCCAATGGCTGTTTGAATGCTTGTTTTATTTGATGGAAATCCTTTGCTACAGACAGTGACTATATTGTGATAGTTACAAAATACAAAATCTAGTCCTACAAAATTGATTTTAGGGTTAGTTGTATTTAGTATTTTGATGGAATCAACACTGTTTACCATTCAAACAAAATCAAGTATTTTAAAACTCATATTTGAAATATTAGTACCAAACTCAAATCATTTTTTTTAGTTTTTAAAATTAATTGAATCAAAATCAATTTTACTAAAAAATATTTCTCCATTTTTTTCTCCATTTTTTTCTCCATTTTTTTCTCCATTTTTTACTAAGCTATGATTACGGGGTCAATGTCACTTTCATTTTAATCTTTCATAAATGGATCCTAAAATCCCAAAAACTCATCATTTTCACCAACAATGGCATTTCCATCAACAACTACTTACAAAATAAAAAAGTCATCAACATCTTCATAATTTTCATCAAACACCATTCAAGAATATACTCAACCACCAAATAAAAGCCCATTGTTTTCTTTCATGAAACAAAATCCTCTTTCAAGAAATTGTATAAGAGAGTAATGTGTGCAACACTTTGTGTGCAAGAAGCATGTATGATCTAAAATATGCATAAATAAACATCATTATTTGTTTGTATGTATGAAATTTGTTACTTCTTGAAGACAAATAAGCGGAATTTGAGTGTACATGTATTCATAATTCTTATGTAATTAGTGTTTGCCAGAAGCATATATGATGTAAAACACGCATAAATAAACATTATTATTTGTTTGTATGTATGAAATTTGTTACTTCTTGAAGACAAATAAGCGGAATTTGAGTGTACATATATTTATGATTCTTAAGTTGTTAGTGTGTGCCAGAAGCATATATGATGTAAAATAAACATCATTATTTGTTTGTATGTATGAAATTTGTTACTTCTTGAAGACAAATAAGCGGAATTTGAGTGTACATGTATTCATAATTCTTATGTAATTAGTATTTGCCAGAAACATATATGATGTAAAACACGCATAAATAAACATCATTATTTGTTTGTATGTATGAAATTTGTTACTTCTTGAAGACAAATAAGCGGAATTTGAGTGTACATATATTTATGATTCTGAAGTTGTTAGTGTGTGCCAGAAGCATATATGATGTAAAATAAACATCATTATTTGTTTGTATGTATGAAATTTGTTACTTCTTGAAGACAAATAAGCGGAATTTGAGTGTACATATATTCATGATTTTTATGTAATTAGTGAGTGTGTGCCAGAAGCATATATGATGTAAAATAAACATCATTATTTGTTTGTATGTATGAATTTGTTATTTCTTGAAGATAAATATGCGGAATTTGAGTGTACATGTATTCATGATTCTTATGTAGTTAGTGTGTGCCATAAGCATATATGATGTAAAATAAACATTATTATTTAATTGTATGTATGAAATTTGTTACTTCTTGAAGACAAAAAGACGGAATTTGAGTTTATATATATTTATGATTCATATGTTATTAGTGTGTGCCAGAAACATATATGATGTAAAATAAACATCCTTATTTGTTTGTATGTATGAAATTTGTTACTTCTTGAAGACAAATAAGCTAAATTTTAGTGTACATATATTCATGATTCTTATGTTATTAGTGTGTGCCATAAATATATCTATTACTATATATAAAAATGATACAAATTTTTGGGATGGCTTTTTCATTATACCTATTTTACCCTTAAAAAAACTATAAAAAAAAACAACTAAATATTTGTATATGTTGAAAAATAACTTCCACATAAAAATAGATTTTCAGCTTTTTTTAGTAAATAATTTTTTTTTTCTCTTAATAACTAAACACATGTTACACAACTTCCACATAAAAGTATGTTTTCAGTTTTTTTATAGTAAAAAATAATATATTTTTTTCTTCTTAATAACTAGCCACAACAAAAAAGGAGATTAAGTAGTTATCAATTAACTAAGTCCAATAAAAATGGAGATTAAGTAGTTATTTATATGTGCACAATAGAGAATTTCGATCATAGCAAATAAAAAAAAAGAATATCGATCACACAAACGGGCACGGAACGTGTCCGTTTGGCGGCTAGTATGATATAAAATAAACATAATTATTTTTTTATATTTATAAAATTTGTTACTTCTTGAAGACAAATAAATTGAATTTATATATATACTAGCCGCCAAACGGGCACGTTCCGTGCCCGTTTGTGTGATCGATATTCTTTTTTTTTTAATTTATTGTGATCGAAATTCTCTATTGTGCAAATATAAATAACTACTTAATCTCCTTTTTTATTGGACTTAGTTAATTGATAATTACTTAACATCCTTTTTTGTTGTGGCTAGTTATTAAGAAGAAAAAATATATATTTTTTTTTATTATAAAAAAACTGAAAACATACTTTTTTGTGGAAGTTGTGCTTAGTTATTAAGAGAAACAAACAATTATTTACTAAAAAGAAACTGAAAATCTATTTTTATGTGGAAGTTATTTTTCAACATATACAAATATTTAGTTTTTTTTGGTAGTTTTTTTTAAGGGTAAAATAGGTATAATGAAAAAGCCATCCAAAAAATTTGTATCCTCTTTATATATAGTAATAGATATATTTATGATTCTTATGTTATTAGAGTATGCCAGAAGTATATTTGATGTAATATAAAAATCATTATTTGTTTTATGTATAAATTTTCTTACTTTTTGAAGACAAATAACCTGCATATATTCTTTATGTTGATCATGTTAAACCAAATAGACAATTGGATTGAGCAAAAAAAATGAATTTTCCATAAAATGTATTCCATATGGCACTATTAAAAAATGGAAACCAAAATTATCAAAAGTAAGAAATTAAAACGTGAATGGCTAATGAGTTATTCATAAAATTCATGAATTGGCAAAGATATATAATGCACAATATAAAAATAGAGATTAGACTAATCAGTTTCTCTTATCATTTCATTGGTCAAGTAAGTATGGCCAATGTTACAAAATGTAGTAGTAGCAATGACAACAAGGGACCAAAAACATGTATAGCTATAAGGGTGCTATAAAATCCAATAATTCATGGCCAAAATTATAATCAAGCTTGTGATCAAGAAATTAGGCTTCGTTTTATGGTGGCAATGTGATAGTAGGATTTGAGTTTTCTGTTCTACCTTCTTCATTTGTAGATGTTTAATGTCAATTGTTAGTTTTTGTATTATATGTTAGGTACCAGTGATTGAACTTTAAACCTCTTTTTTAAACTCCTCAAAATATAAACTTATGGAGCTAATCTTAAAGAAATAATATCTTCGTTGGCTTGAGCCTTATTAGAAATAAATCTCGAGACAATAAAGAATTCAATCTTATTGATCAATATAAAATAAAATTATTTTAAATTCTAAACAAATCAACTTAAAGCTAGAAATCGTAGTTTCTGATTCTAGAATTAATTTTCACATTCAAATTTTTTGTTCAACTCACTATTGCATGAATATGTCCCCGTTTGGATTAGCTTATTTTTTAGCTTATGCAAACAGCTTATGCAATATAAATTAGGTTTTATGTTATTTTTTAAGTTCAAACTAGTGAAAATTGTATGTTTATAAGCTATTTTATCATAAACTACCTTGACAAACTTATAATAATACATAAAAATTGCATAAGCTGTTTACATAAGCTAAAAAATAAGCTAATTCAAACGGGACCTATATCCAAACATAAACCACTTTAACTTAAAATCAATTTTGGCAAAAAGAATCAATTCAGTCAGAATCAATTTTTCACACCGCAAAACTAAAGATACACTAACTTCTTTATATCATTAAATGTTATTATATTAACGTGTGCCATTAGAACGCAAATTAACATGCCCCAATAATATTAACTTATTAAGCATTGTTTAGATAAAAACCTTGACGGAGAGAGAAATCAATGAATAGGGAGGTTAAAACCAGAACTCCCGCCGGCGAACATGCAGTTCACAGATCAACCGTCGTAGTTCCGGTACTCTCTTCCTCATTCTATCCTTTTCCTCAATATTATCGATTCATAATAATTATGCGTTTTAGTTTCGATTTTATTAATTAATTTGGATTTGGATTTGGATTTAAAACCACACAAAAAGATGTGTAATTTTTCTTCAATCCTTTTCCATAATGTCAATACCTAAACAATCCAATGATTGTTCACTCCATTGATTTAAATCATACGAAAAATCATGAACGAACCTTGGTTTTAATCCATAACAAAGCTTGACAAGTATGTTGATGTGTGTGGCTATAATGTTATATATAGTCAATCATTTTCACATGTTATTATTGGTGTCGGTGTTGTGTCTGGTGTCTGTGTCAAAGCTTCATAGGTTTTTTTATTGTGTTTCCTTGTTTGTGTAGATTTAAGCCTGCTAATGTGGTTGTCACTTCTGAACTTCCTCTGGGATCAGGCTTCGGTTCATCGGCGATATTCTGTGTGGCACTGCCCTGCTAGCTGTCACTGATTCTTTTTTTGTCGATGTGAACCAGCAAGGGTGGCACTCTTTTGGGGAGAAGGAACTTGGTTTGGTAAATAAATGGGCTTTTGAAGGTGAAAAGATCATTCATGGAATTGCCAACGTCAAAGCGCAGTCTGTGGATATGGGTACGCTGCATATTTCCATCTTCTTTTATTGCTTAAAGCTGCAGAATTAGTAGTTTAATACCTATTGTTCTATTGTCAATTTATCTTATCCTCCACAAACACATATGAACTGGAATATAATTGGTGGGCTTTTAACTTTTCGTGTCCCAGTATAGGCAGAGAGGGTGAATAAAATGTTTATCGTTGGTGTGTCGATAGTCTCACCTGTAGAAAGTAGAAACTGAACCATGCCGAATAGAAGACCGTAATTCTAGATGTTGTCAACCTGGAATAAACACTAAAAAGCCTGGGATCTGCATCATGCCAGAATACTAAGAGTTAGCGGTTAGGATGAAATACTGGATAAATAGCAATTTGTCGCTGTCTTTTGCGAAATTACTTGGACAATTGAATCGAAAATGTATGAGTGTGATTTATGATCTTCCTCAACCAAATCACCTTAGTTCTTCAATGAGACTATAGTCTCTTTTCTTGATAAGGACTAGCCAGAAACTGTCTGAGGACCATAATTGCATGTCTCTAATGTATTACCGCATTAGGGTTCCCATAGTCTCCCATATAAGAGAGTACTAGTATCTACTCGTTTATCTAATATCAGTTTAGTAATCTTTGGACACATCAAACTTAGACCATTTGAAATTTAGCAAATATAATTGTATTAATATGATGCCCAAAATGATAATAGGAAATGTGAATTTCCTAAAATCACCTAGTTAATTGCAATTTATTTAGCGATAGAGGAATAATTCAAGGTCGTAGGCTATTGTTTTGGAAAAGTGAGTTAACTCATTAAGATTACATCTCTGGTGAGAGATATACACATTATATTTGTACAAATTGTGATTATTTTAGAGGAATAATTATTGTATACTTGGTTACAGTATAATGAAAGACATAAACATTACTCCCTCCGTCTCATAAAAAATGACTTATTTGGGTTGTGGTTAGTCCTTAAAAAAATGATTAGTGGTGTTAATTTTAATGATAAAATGAATTTCATTTACTAAAATACCGTAATTAATTAGGACTAGATGATACGATGATAGTTAATACTGTGGGGAGTGGGGGAAGGGTAAATTCATCAGGCAAGTGAAAAGTAAAAATGTAAGAAAATGCTAATATAAATAGGTATTGAGCAAGCAAGTTCTATTCACACAATTTTATTTTTCACTTTTGTCTTTGTGAGGTCCGGCTCTTTCTCTGCTCAATTCTCATGCCATAGATCTTTAAATCAAACATAATTTCTCATCATTTTCTCGTTACTAGTTTCTCTTTTTTATTTTTTTTCCGTTTGATCCCTTTTCAGGTACTCGGTGTTTTCGGAACCAAGCATCATCTTCGAGGGAAGGTAACAACTCTTGATCTACCAGTTCGTATATTTTTGTTTTCGTGATGCGTCAGCCGTCAAGATCTTCAGAACAATTTATGATTTTGATTTTGTGTAATGCGTCTAGATCTTTGCAACCATTTATGATTTTGTTGTGTGAAGCGTCTAGATCTTAATTATACCGTAATGTTGTTTTCGTGATTTTATTTGTCCGTGCTTATTTTCATTTTTTTTGTGAATGTTATTGAACACCTGTAATTTCATTTATCGTATTTTTTTTCTGGTTAATTTTGATGTGCCGATTTTGATCTTAGTTATACCGTAATGTTGTTTTCGTGGTTTTATTTATCTGCTCTTATTTTCATTTTATTTGCCGATGATTGTTATCGAACATTCATAATTTCATTTGTTTTGTTTTTTCTGGTTGATTTTGATGTGCCGATTTTTTTCCACTTCTGTGTGAACCTAACATGTGATCAAAGCGAAGAATTTTCTATGATCTTTAGTTGTGATTGAATATGAAAAGTTAAAGTTCATCGTTTTTTTAATGGTTTGTTGTTAAAATTACAATTATCTTTCTCTAAATGGAGGCTACATATCCACTGGAAATCCAAGTAATTTTTGTTCTGTTGAGCCATAAATAAGTTTCTTAACTGATTTGCTTGTTAGGTGCATGCCTTATGTGAACAGGTTATTTAGATGAATTGTGTAATCATGTGATTTTTGTAAATGGAAAGCATATTTTGGTATTCTGAGGGAAGATTTATTGATTAAATCTGATAATTATTTTGATTTGTGAACTTTTGATTTTGTTTCCCAAGTTGATTTCCCGTTGGTGTTTATAGGTGGTCATCTCAGTAAAACAATATTGATTTAATTGTGCATGGTTGAGTATACCAAAATGCATGCATTTATGATTTATGTATGTCAAGAATAGGATATGCCTGTTTCTTTCCTGAGCTTGTGTCGTTTTCTATCACGACACACTGCAATGGAGGTCCATTTTCCTATGCATTAAACGGTTACGCCGAATCTTGTTCTTGTGGTATAATTACTTGTCTGTTGTGAAATGCTACCGATCACGTGTTTTATTTTATGTCAAAACAGAATGGATCATCAAGGGCACAACCAAAATCCACCAAGGGGGTCAGTTGGTAGCGCAGATCAATGGCCGTTCGGATTTATGCTGTGTCAACCGAACAAAATCACCGGGGAACCTGTATCAGTTGGGGAAATGCAAGCCACTGGTCAACCTGCTGGAGCTCAGCTTGGTCAGCAGCAACAGCATAACCAAAACTCGCCAATGGAGGTTGTTGGTAATATAAATCAACGGCCGTTTGGATTTATGCCGAGTCTCTGTCAACCAAATGAAATCATTGGGGCCCCAAGATCAGTTGGCAGCATGCAATCCACTGGTCAACCTGCTGGGGCTGAGTTGGGTCCGTATCAACTTGCTTATCAGCAGTATTTTCATAGGCAGCAACAGGAGCAACTTCAACCTGCTGGGGCTCAGCTGGGTCCGTATCAACTTGCTTATCAGCAGTATTTTCATAGGCAGCAACAGGAGCAACTTCAGCAACTTCAACCTGCTGGGGCTCAGCTGGGTCCGTATCAACTTGCTTATCAGCAGTATTTTCATAGGCAGCAACAGGAGCAACTTCAGCAACAGCTGCAAGTCTTTTGGGCAAACCAATACCAAGAAGTCGAAAAGGTTACTGATTTTAATAACCACAGCCTTCCCCTGGCAGGGATCAAGAAGATTATGAAGACCGATGAGGATGTTAGAATGATAGCGGATGAGGCGCCTGTGATACTTGCAAAGGCCTGTGAGATGTTCATATTAGACTTGACCATGCGTTCACGAAACCAGGGTAAAACCAGAACACTTCAGAAGAATGATATCGGAGCAGCTGTCGCAGGAACTGATTACTTTGATTTCCTGGTGGACATTGTGCCTCACGAGAAAGTGTCAGATACTCCTGTATTTCAGTTTCCAGGGAACTTCTGCAATGGAGGTGGGTGCCAAACTGTGAATCCAGAAGGTCCATTGTTGCCATCAGAAACTGTAGATGACAGTGTACCTGTAATTCCTGCATTTCAGATTATAGAAGCGGACGAGGACATCAAGGAGGAAAATTATGATTAACTGAGATTCTAGAAGTCCCCGATGGGCATTTGAGTGCTTATTTTATTTGATGAAAATCCATTGCTATTTACAAATCTAGTCCAACAGAATTGATTTTAGGATTGGTAATATTGACTTTGATGGAAGCAAAACTTTCTTGTTATGTTGTTGAGTATAATGTGTATTTGGGATGTGAGATGAATAAATCTTTTTATTTTATATGTTAAAAAGTTTTTATTTTATCATTCAAACAAAATCAAGTTTTCTAAACTTTACTTTTGAAATATAATTACAAAATTTAAACCATTTCATCTACTTGGTTTAAGAAGTCGTGCTCGAATAAAATGTTTTCAACGAAGCTAACCATTTGGCATTGTATTTTTTTGGTACAACTATTATTTTTGTTTGTATAATCTTTACAAGTAATTTATATTATATGTTCGAGTTCTAAAATTCAAAGTGGAATTTTAGGATTTTACACGTTCAAGTTTTAAAAGTTGAGTAGTATATTTTGATGTTTCTTGAGATTTTTTCATTGACTTGGAGTGAGACATTGCACATAAAGTTGTAGATGTTTCCGTTGATGTGAAACCAAACATTGCAGCTAAAGTTGTGAATAATTTAGTTGATGTGAAATCAAATATTGCAGCAAACCCAATATCAACAGTGTTAAATTTTTATCCGATTTTGAACTGTCATCATGAGCTGGTTTCATTTGAGCCGAGTAAGGCAGACATGAACCTTAGTCCAATTTAAGAGACTTGTTAACATGACCAAAAGTATAATTTAACCATTAAAAATTTAATACACATTTCATTCATTAAAAATTTAACACACATTTCATTTATCCTAAATATGAAAGCACATGGGGGCAAGTTCTCTGTTACATACTCTAAAATTTGCCTAAGTTTGAAAATTAAAATAAGTATCCATCGTCACGTTTTGAGTCAAAAAATAGCATCAAGAAGAAAAAAAGAGAAAAAAAATAAATAAATAAATAAAAGCGACACGCATTCCACATGGAACTCCAACGGGGACTGAACTGCGACCATTTTTTTTCAATTCAAAAATATTTTTCACGACAAAGAAGATAGCGAACAACAACAAAACACGACGTCGTTTTCAATGTTCACTGAAAGAGACTAATATATAATAGTTAGTTAGTTAGATCAGAAAACAGAGAGAGAAAAGAAGAAATCATCAATCTATCTATCTATGGAGGTTAAATCCAGAGCTCCGGGAAAAATCATTTTATCCGGCGAACACGCCGTCGTTCACGGATCAACCGCCGTCGCTTCTTCTATCGACTTATACACTTACGTTTCTCTCCGCTTCTCTACTCCTTCTTCCGGTACTCTCTCCCCCAATCTCATCATTAATTCATAATTATGCATGCGGTTTAGGATTTTATTAATTAATTTTGATTTTATGTTTATTGTTTAGATAATGAAGAATTGTTGAAACTTGTTCTGAAGGATACGGCATTGGAATTTTCGTGGCCGATAAGTAGAATAAGAGAAGCTTTTCCTGAATCTGTTGGTTTGTTATCTTCAACGCCTACATCATGTTCTGTTGAGTGTTCTAAATCAATTGCAGCTTTAGTTGAAGACCTTAATATACCTGAAGCTAAAATTGGACTTGCTTCTGGTGTTTCTGCTTTTCTTTGGTTATATTCATCAATTCAAGGGTTTGTTTCAATCTTAATTCATTTTATTTACTTTTCTAGTTCAGTAGTAGTATCTTTTAGTTTTGTTTTTTTATGAATGTGTTATGTACCTGGATTGGCTTGTTTGAGCTTATCTACTGCCATAATAAGTTTTGTTAGACTGTTTGAGAGAACTTATAAAAACAGCTCATGACAATTTTCATAAGCTTTTTTCAACTTATTTTCATAAGTTCTCTAATATAGCTTATAAAAACAGCTTGTAGCATATACAAAAATAAAATTTAACTTCATTTTATCTTTTGCTATAAAAATAACTTACGTGAGCTTATATGTACTTATCAATGTCATGATAAACACTTGTTCTATAAGCTATAAATAAGTTGTTTATCCAAACAGTGTATAATGAATATTACTTACTTTAGACTCTATAGTGAAGTAACTTTAGAGGAGACGTTTATGTTCTTTTTGGTAGTTTTGATCCTATGTGGCGCAAATACTTCAGATTGAAAATTTGTCTGGCGTGTGATATGTAAGTGTTTATGTGTCATTGTTGTGTCGGTGTTTTATAGGTTTTGATTGTGTTTCCTTGTTTGTGTAGATTTAAGCCTGCTACTGTGGTTATCAATTCTGAACTTCCTTTGGGATCGGGTTTGGGTTCATCGGCGGCATTTTGTGTGGCGCTGGCGGCTGCCTTGCTTGCTGTCACTGATTCTGTTTCTGTGGATGTGCACCAGCAAGGGTGGCACTCTTTTGGGGAGAAGGAACTTGATTTGGTAAATAAATGGGCTTTTGAAGGTGAGAAGATCATCCATGGAAAGCCCTCTGGAATTGACAACACAGTCAGTGCATATGGTATGCTGCAAAATTCCATTTTCTTTTATTTGTTATAGTCGCAAAGTTAAAAGTTTGATATCTATTGTCAATTCATCCTATGCTACAAACACAGACATATTTACTTGGTACATTCCTTTCTGCTTTTTCTCGTTCCTAGCGATTTCAACTTGAATCTTCTGTTAGGTAATATTATCACACTAGTTATTGCCACTAAATGTGCAACTGACTCAATAATTATCATGATCAGGTAACATTATCAGCTTCAAATCTGGTAACTTGACACAGATGAAGTCAAATGTGTCCCTTAAAATGCTCATTACCAACACAAAAGTAGGTAGAAACACAAAAGCATTGGTGGCTGGTGTTTCGGAGAGAATGTTGAGGCATCCGGATGCCATGGCGTTCGTGTTTAGTGCAGTTGATTCTATCAGCAAAGAATTGACTACCATTCTCCAGGCACCTAAACCGGATGATCTCTCTGCTCTCTCTGTTACCCAGATTGAAGAGAAGGTAGAAGAGCTAATGGAAATGAATCAAGGTCTCCTCCAGAGTATGGGAGTCAGTCATACCACAATAGAAACTGTTCTTCGAACAACATTGAAGTACAAGTTAGCTTCTAAGTTGACAGGAGCTGGTGGTGGGGGATGTGTTCTGACATTGCTTCCAACATGTATATTCTCATCACTCATCATCTTCTTTTCCTTGTGCTTTTAAGAATTTCCATTATATTGATTTCTGCTTTTGAACCATTTTCAAACTATAAACTGGATTGAACCATTTTCAATTGAATCACACTGTTAGAAAGAGCTAATCAGGACTCTGGGGGAGGGCTTATTGTTTCCTATATTTTTCATTTATTTATTTTGCCTCCAATCCCTAAAACCCATTTGTATATTGATTTAATAGCTTTTTAAGTATTTAGAATATGTATCTAATCACAGTTTCTTTGTTCCTTTCCTTGACATTCTCTAATCAGTGCTATCGGACAACGTTGTTGATAAAGTGATTGCTGAACTGGAGTCAAACGGGTTCCAATGTTTCATTGCCGGAATTGGTGGGAATGGTGTTGAAATTAGCTTTGAGCATTCATCTTAATGTTATATTTTTTATTTTTCTTAGGAATGAAGTCAATGATCAAGGGATCTAATCCCTAAATTAGCTTTGTATGGAAGTTGTGTTTCTGTTTTTAACATCCTTATGTGTCATTAATGTCCTTTTTGTAAAGAGACAAGCCAATGTAGTTGCTGGATAGCTTACTTCCATTTCTGATTGTATTGTTCGTCTTATTGAAAGTGAAATGCAATAGTCTCTGTCCATGTGAATCAATGAGTAACGTATTGTTTCTTTGTTGAATTACTTGTAATTTTTTGTTCCTATTCAATCGTGAATGGAAATTGCGTTTGTAAGTACTTTTTTACTACAGGAGCAATTTTCTGTAACGTGCAATGCACACACACTCTTTGCATCATTCATAGTATTCAAAACTGTCCATAACTCCTATGAGCTTTCTTGAAGCTCTAATGGGCTAGAGCATTTTTATCCTCACCAACCGGTATTTAGCTTAGGAAATTTCCCCTCAACTTCACCCTGCCATTCCACAGGTATGTTCTATAACAATCTCCTTATCTTTATCTTTAAATTATAGGGTATGTTGAATTTCCATAATTCTATGCACCATATTTTGGATGGATTAAATTGACGTCTAATGAAGCCTCTCAGGTAAACACAAAGTTCTACAACCAGAATTTTAATTATGATAGGACAAATATTTCCATGTAGCATATATTTTATTATTTTATTTGATAAGGTTTCTACATTTTAGAACAAAATGCACAAACAAGCCGCAGTTACATATACATATTATATTATAACTACACTGACTGCTGTTCTGCCATTCGTAACATAGTTTAAGTACACAAAAACCCCAAAAGCCTTGCACAAGATGATCTCAGAGCATCACCTATGCATTCACAACGGTTCCACCTGAAAAATAAATTATGTTAGAAAACCCATACAATGTGTAAAAAAGAATAACATAATATAGTCTACATAGAAGCAGCATATATATATAAGTATATTATCACCGTTGGGGTGGAGGACTTGGCCAGTCATGTAAGAGGAGCACAGGTTGCTAGCAAGAAACACAAATGATGGAGCAACCTCAACAGGCTGCCCAGCTCTCTTCATTGGCACATCAGAACCAAATTGAGCAGTTTCATCCTCCTTAAAAGAAGATGGTATTAATGGAGTCCAAATAGGTCCAGGTGCAACCCCATTAACTCTTATTCCCTTGCTTGCAAGCTGAAGTGAAAGTGCCCTTGTAAAGGCCACAATGGCACCCTTAGTAGACGTGTAGTCAATCAATGATTTGTGTCCCTTGTATGCATTCACTGATGTTGTGTTTATAATGCTGCTTCCTTCCTTCATATGCTTCAAGGCATGCCTATATTGTACAATGGTTTGTCAAACCCAAAATCATGAAATAATCTCTGCTTTATTTATTTTAATTATGAGTTTAAAGACTGTATTAAACATCCATTCCGCTATATTTAAATGTTTTTTGAGATGTTTTAAAAAGTAACATAAAAATCATAGAAACTTGTAACTCAAGTTACTAGTGCATTCAATTATATTTAAATTGAAGAATGTCTAGTAGTTTGAATTTTGATGAAATTTGTACTAACTTTTTATTACCTAGTCATGAAGAAATAGGAGAAGATGTTAGTTCTAAACACCCTCTCAAGTCTTGGTTCATCAATCTCCTCAACTGAACCACACTCATACTGTTCAGCTGCATTGTTGACAAGAATATCAATTCTTCCATAAGCATTGATGATCTCATCAACCACTCTTTTGCAATTCTCATCAAAACCAAGGTCAGCTGGTATAGCCATTGGATCTTTAGCATCTGCAGTCTTAGCCATTTTTATCATATCAAGTGTGTCCCTTGCATCCTTGTCTTCACGCCCCTTCACATATGTGAAAATCACAGTGGCACCCTCTAATGCAAACAAGTTGCATACTGCACGTCCTATTCCAGAGTCACCTCCAGTCACTACTGCTATCTTTCCCTGAAAAACAACTTATTGTTAAATTGATTGATCTTTTTAATTTCTTAATGAATTATTGTATAACTATAAATTTCTTAATGTAGAAACACTGTGATGAGATATAATATGTGTACTTGAAGCTTGTTTGCTGGCTTATAATCAGGACAAGTGAATTGAGGTATTGGATTCATGACATGTTCTTTGCCAGGTTGTGTCTCTTGTTTCTGAGGGGGAAACTTTTGTCCTCCAGAAGCCATTTTCACAGATAATATTATTCTGAGTTGCTGAAATATGTGTTGATGGTTTTTTAGGATGTTATTGAACAAAGTGTGTTTGTGTGGGGGGTGAACATATACTAATGGGCAGTTTGCATTTGGTTGTGCGTGTTAAAGATGATTTTGGCATCTAAATACACGTGTTTACTTGTAGAGAATGTGAGCGTGCCATGTGGCGAGGAGTAGCAAAAAGAAGTGTTGACGTGTGCTGTTACGGCATGAAGCAGAGACACATCTACAGAAAAGGGCACTCTAGAAACCAACTCAGAGTTTGAGTTTGTTTTTGGACATGGCCATGCAATGCAACATCATATGCATATTCTTGAAGTTTGTTTGGGAAGAAAAATACTTGGTTAGACATAATACTATATATTATATGTTAGGCACATACTTACTAAGTAAAAAGTTTTTTTTTAAAAATAAAATAGTATTAATTGATATGACAAATTTTATTTTTATTAACTATTTTGATTTTTGTGTGTGTCTAAATCCATATGCCTATATAAGATTTCCTCTTTGATAATATTTTTGTAGTGAATTGTTTAAATTTATTTGACCATTTTATTTTAATGGATATACATCCTCATTGTAAACCAATAAATAAATATATATTGGTTTACTGCATTACTATATTTTGTGACTAGGGCTGCGTATGAAATACTATAATAAACCAATTTATAAAGAGAAATATTAACAATTGTCTACTTTTTAAAACCAGTAAGTTTTTCTTGTCAAAAAAAAAACCAGTAAGTTTTTATAAAATTTTGTGAAAATTTGTAAAGTTAATATATTAAAAATTGTAATATTTAACTTTTTAAATAAAATGTTTTTTTAAATAAAATATTTAACTATTTTTTAAATTATGTCTATCTATAATTTTAAATTGGATTAATGTTATGAGACAAATGAGATAATGGGCTTAACTTTGTTCACTTGCATGTCAACCACGTGGAAAGATGAATTTATACTTGTCATTACCTAGGCTCTTCCTACTTTTACTTCATCTTTTGACTTGAGTTTAATTAATTCATTCCTTCATCAAAACGTTGAACTTTAGGACTCAAACTTCCCATGGATTGCTTCAAACTTAATCTCCTACTTCTTGCATATTTGTTTACTTTCCTGTTCCTTTCCAATCCAACACAGTGCAATGGTAATTTTCTTTCCTCTTAACATTTATATTATATTCCATATCTGTTCTATTACTTTTCTGTAAATTAAAATTGAAGTATGTAGTGTCAGCAGAGGCGGTACTAGGGTGGGGCTGAGGGTGGCCACGGCCCTCCCCCACCCTAAAATAATAATTTTGTTAATAGGTAGAGTATTAATGCAAATATATTATTAATAATTTTAAATAATTTTGTATACGTATTTGTACAAATAATAATGTAAATATTAATTTGGAGTTTATTATTAATGAATATAAGGAATTTGGCATACATATTAGTTCAAGTATTAGTGCAAATATTAGTTTATAGTCTATTATTGATTACTTCAAGTCACTCGGTATATATACATAGAAAAAACTTAATATTAATTATGACCTCTTTGTTACAAATTATAAACTTAAATGACTTATTTGTTATTTAAAAAACTTAAAGGACCTATCTATTATAAACGTAAAACTTAAATGACTTATTTGTAACTTAAAAAAAACTAAAAGACCTCTAGATGCACTTAGTCAAAAATTTATCAAATATGTTTTTGTTTTCTTAATACTTATAAGCTATAAGTTTAAAATTTGGAATTATAAAATAATATTTTATGCTTTTTACAAGTTATATTTGTATATATAATATAATTTTTTATTTAATTTATATATTAAAAAAAATTCATGGCCCCCCTAAATTATATTTTCTGGTTCCGCCACTGGTAGTGTGCTTTGATGCCCATGTTCAATGATACTTAAATAAATGTTTTTGTCCCTCAAATGTAACTATACTTTTTGTTTTTATAATCTTATAATTTATTTTTACTCTTTGCAAATATAATAATTTTTGTTTTAGTTCTTTAAGTCTTTGTTGTTTTAATCTTGGACATATAGTATGATTTTAGTCCCTCCAGTCTAAGCTATAGAAGGGCCAAAATAAATATTACAGGAACCAATTTCAATAGGTAAACTTTCACAAACTAAAACAAAACAGAACCAAAATTTGGAGGACTACATAAAAATATTGGTAATTTTGCATGAAAATAAAATATACTACTTTATAGTATATATTGTCTTTGTTGTGTGGATGAAAATGAAATGAAATTAACAATTTAGTTTGCTTCGTAGTTATATAATTTACTGCGGTATCGATGAACCGCAAATTGGTTCGTACATACTAGTTAGCAACATACGTACCAAATAATAAAGAAATTACTCTAGAGATTAGGAAAAAAAATATAAATTATAAAAAAAAAAAATACAAAACATAAAAATAGAAAAATAAAAAATTAGGTATCGTTTGGTTAAAGCTATCTGAAAGCTAAAAATGAAAATAAAAACTTATAGGAAAAAGTTTAAGCTGTTTGGTAATTGTGGTTTTTTTAGCTTCAAAAATATTTTATCTATGTAGTAGCCGCCAAACGGGCACGTTTGTGTGATCGATATTTTTTTTTTGTTTGTTGTGATCGATATTCTCTATTGTGCAAATATAAATAACTACTTAATCTCCTTTTTTATTGGACTTAATTAATTGATAACTACTTAACCTCCTTTTTTGTTGTGGCTACTTATTAAGAAAAAAAATATATATATTTTTTTTTACTATAAAAAAACTGAAAACCTACTTTTATGTGGAAGTTGTGCTTAGTTTTTTTTGTAGTTTTTTTTAAGGGTAAAATAGAAATATTGAAAAAGCCATCCCAAAAATTTGTACCCCCTTTATATATTAGTATAGATTATATTTATACTCATAAATATTAAGTAATTTTTTTTCTATCAAGAGCTTCTTGAAAATTTGTTTGGTCTAGCTTCTGCTTTCATTGAGTTAAAAAATCTAAAATAAGTTGGACCGAATGGTACCAGATTAAGGAAATTTACGCATAAAATAGGAATATAAATCATGATAAAAGATAGGCATAAAAAATAATAACTAACTCAGCCTGTTTGTTATTGTTTTTTTTAGAAAACAATCACTTTTTTTTATAAAAATAACCTCTTTTATAAATATTGCATCTGTTTGTTATAGCTTTTCAAAATAATCAGATTCTAAAAATAATCAGAAAACAGCTAAAAATGAGAGGCTGCTAGGAGCGGCTTCTCAAATAATAGTTTTTTTTTAGAGTGTAGAGAAAACAAATGTTAAAAGGTGGAAGTCATTTTATTATTAAAAAAAATAACTTTTTCATGTTATATCCAAACAAACTAAAAATTATTTTATTAAAAAAATAGATTTTTATTATAATAAAAAAACAGTAAATTTAACTTTTCTATAAAATCTCTAAAAAGTAATCTCTAAATTATTAAATATCAAAATTCCTATTTTTTTTAATCTGTAATAAACGCACAAATCTAATATATAACAACTTATCAACAAAAAAAAAGTTATAACAATTAAAAAAAATAGATGAACCTAATAAAAGAAGATGGGAAAAAAAGAAAAAGATTAGGGCAATTTATACAAAAAAAGATGGACAAAACTTAGGTGCATTTCTTTAGGTGTTTTTCTTATGATTCTTAACATAAAATTCATATTTTATTCATATAACAAACTTTGAGAAAATTATGAATTTGAGAAATTCATAGTTTTATGTTAAGAATCATGCAAACAACATCTAAAGAAATGCACTAAATTTTATTAAGAAAAGAAGATCATGTCTATAATAAAAGATTAAAAACAAAAAAATAGAAAAGCAATAGATTCCGTGGTCTTTAAACTAATTTGTTTTACAAACTCACCGATGTTAATATTTTCCTTCATATAATTTGTTTTTGTTTAACTAAATAAATTTTTTAATTCATAGCTTATTGATTGATATATTAGAACGTACCATGAACCGAAATAGCGTACCGATTATGTATACTTCTTACGTACCAAAAATTTTCAAGGTTACATATCGCGTACCCGTACCACGTACCGAAGTGAATTGCAAACCAGGTAATTATGGTTTGCTTTATGAAACCTGTTTGATAATCTAGTGACTTTGTTAGTTGATTTGATTTCATAACAAAGAGTTGCTTACTGTTGTTTATAATCACTTTCTTATATATGAACATGCTTAATTGGTTTGATTAGACAAAGAGGACAGTGTATTGAAGGGAATCAACAGCTTCAGGCAAACAAAGAATCTTGCACCATTGAACAAAAATGACAAAGCACATTGTTTAGCTGATGAAGTTGCTGAAGAAATTGAAGACACACCATGTGAAAAAGTGAACCAATACTTCCCAGTTTCTGGTCCTGGTGGAAACCAAAGAATCCCAAATTTGCAAAAACATATAGATAAATGTGAGATTAACATGAACACTACAACAGATGGTGTCATTCTACCTGTTTGTGTTTCCAAATTAGAAGCAACTGTTGTGCTATCTAATTACACTCATTCTGATATCTATGCAAAGTTTCTCAACAATTCAAAGTACACTGGTGTTGGACTTGGTTCTGAACATGATTGGATGGTTCTTGTTCTTACTACAAATACAACTACTGGAACTTTTGCTGCAGCAACTTCTCTACATGTTAATGTTATTTGGATGGTTTTGTTGATGCTTGTGATCATCAGCTACATACATTGAGTGCTTAATTTCTAGGTCTGTTTTAAGGTTCATTATGGATTATGTAGTTTAATTACTCTTATGTTTTGATTGTGTAAATGTAATTTGAACTTAATTAGGAATTAATCTGTGTTGTGTTTTTGGTCAACCCTTCTATAAATTCTCACTAGACAATCATTATCTGCTTGATTTAATGTGTGGTAGTTTATTTTTTTAACTAAATAATTTGTTAGTTGTGTTACAAATTCAATAATGAGTTTATAAACATACTTTGTATGAATGAGTTAGAATCAGCAAAATCTAACACAACTAATGTCTATTGTTTGTATTGATTATATAAACATACATACAAGTTTCTTCATATCGAACACTTGAAACATATAGTACAAAAGCAAAAATAACTGTTATTGTAATCAAATCAAATACAAACATATTCTTTTTCAAGGAAGAATTTTTTTTTACTCATCCCAAGATAGCAAAGCTGTGTATCTTTGTTGAGTCACTAGAATGAGAGTATTTATCTAGCTAGCTACCTGTTATGCAACGGGTCAGGAGAGGATGGTATTTGTCTATTAACTGTAGTGTAACAACCTTCACTAGGTTCAACCACCTCTGTTTCATTTTGATGCTCCACTTTTATCTTCACATATTGAGCATCTAATACTTGATGATGGTTTAAAACTGAAATGCTTAATAATATCAAAAGGAAACACCCCACTTTAGAACTTGAATTTGACATCACTTCACAGCAATATATGGTTAAAGTTCATTACTAAACCTCTTCTCTTATGGCTTCTTTAGGAGCAGATGAAAACAAGGCAAAAATATGTCTTCTTCAAGAATAATGAGAAAGGGATTGAAGGAGTTAAGGTTCAAAATAGTTTAATAAAATGACATAGGCCCAATAAGATTATATATATAATAATATGTTGATAAATGGTCAAGCTCATGTTACAGCTATAATAAGTGATATCGATTCCAAATTTGATCAATGTTTGACAATTTTGAATTTTTTTTTCTACATGTCATGTAATCAGAAATTTGAGTTAGTCCATTGATAGTGAGATGTGTGCACTATTTGGTGTATTGAAAAATCATGTCTAACCGTACTAGACATAAAATATAGACTCTTTGTTGGTAATTTTTTCATCATGTATATATAAGTTAAAGTCGAAAATCTTAGCTCAATGTCTCAACGTTCGGTCAATGCTATGACTTTTTTATACTTAATGGAATCTTCATTCACAATAAGAAATCGATTTTAGTAAAGTTTAAAAGGCATCTTTTGAGCTCATATTTTTGTTTGGCTTATTGAGTCTTAATGTACTATTTAAACAGGGTTTGTTTCTTTCATTGGACTTACTTGTGGCAGCTTATACATTCAATTATTACAACTTCCTTTCTTTAATCTTTTTTTAAAGCTGGTAGTGGCTTGTGAGTTGTGACCATGAGTTTCAGTTCAACTTTTTTATCAATGTGTATTTGGTCGGTTCCTAATATTAGCTAAAAAGTTCTCAAGGATTTGGTAATTGATAATAGTCTTTTACCTTATGTTTGGTTGTGCATAGGGTTGTCGCATCCGCATGTCTAGGGGCCCTTTTACCGTAAAAATGAGAAGCTAACAATTATAGCTTTAAAAAAGCGCGCATTTATGGTGTCCTTAATGCAGAAATGCAGGTAAAATATGCTATGCCGCAATTATCAAACTTATCACATCTTGATTGTTAAGTCAAGAATAGATGGTTTATATTATTTCCAACCTCAAATCTGTTGCACAAGCAGTGTGAGATTTTTTATGCACTAAAACATTTTCAAACGTATATTTTAAATATTCTTTGATGTGTAGACTATAGTGACTTTGGCAGTAAATAATATGAATCTTGGCCAGGGTGAAATAGATTTGGTAGGGGTTAATATAAAATTGGGTAGTGGACAATTGCCAAATTTTGGCCTAAACACTAAGCACGATGAAAGACTTCCATGAAATTGCATTGACTTTTTACCACGGAATGCTGAAATCTAATTAAGTTATAGAGGCATCATTATCGTGTTAATTTGACTCTCGATGATACTAATATTTTGTCATGATGCTTCTCCAAAAAAAATATTTTGTCATGATGACATACAAATGATGCCAAAGAACCTACTTCATGTTTAAGTACCCATTCATACTATGTATGAATATATTTGGGGCGAAAAGTGCTATTAACAATCTTTTTAACAAACGCTCTTTTATTTATTTGTTGAAAATTGAATTTCACTAAATCATGTAATGAACAACAATGTTCTTCCTTTAAGTGTATAGCTTGATGTATGAACTCTAAACAAATGAAATGAAAGTTCTTCGAATGCTTTAATTAAACAAATAAGTACATTTGAAAGTTCTTCACTCGACACTCATTGTGCACGCTGCTTACTTCAAGAAGTTGATGGGAATAGAGAGAGCAAGTCATGCTCATGGTCATCTCAAAGCCTTTTAAAATATGTTTTAAAAATATTTATCATTTCATAACTTCGACTCCGGTTCAAGCATGCAAAGCACAAGTACAATCAACATCAAGAGGTTAATTGAAAAATTGCCTGCAGAAGCACAGTAATTCAAATGACAAATGTTGAATGCTTTTAGTTATTATGAAAAAAAAATCACAGGTTACTCGATTTATATATTGGCACAAATGAATGAATACACAAAGGAATCTGTGAATTATATTTCATTTAAACCGCCTTAATGAAAATCCTAAAAGGCCAAAAATTTATTTCTTCGATATATATTTCATTCACTCCAGTTTTGTTTTAAACTGATACAGTGAAGAGGTACATCTTTAAAACAACGGATAGAGCCAACTGCAGGATAAAAATGCCAGCAACTATGAAGAACCACTGTTCACCCGCTGACTTGATATGTGCACGGAGGTTAAGTGCCAGAAAAGTTGCCGACATGAACCCTGCTACACCTGCAATCACCCATCTGAATATATCCAGCGGGACAATGGACATACACTGCACCAAACAAAGGGTTTCACATTTGGGGATCTAATGCCTTGAAGATGTCAAATAAAAGGGAGAAAATTTGAAGAGAAGAGACTTACCAAAGCTGGAATAAAGACAAACAAGGAATATCCATATAGGCAGAGTAGTTGAACAAATCCGGCCGGTACAGAGAAATATTTGAGGATTACATACAGGCAAAGAGGAACAATGGTAACATAGCCATAAAACAAACCAGCAGACCAAGTCACCAGATTTATGTCATAGTTCCATTCCTGATCCTTCAGCTTGTGTGCTATATATGTCACAAATGTACCCATAGATGCTGCTACAAATATTAATGTAGTGCAAATCCAGAATGGTCCATACCTGAGTACATTTATGGTGAACTCAAATTACATGCTGCCTCACAGCTAAAAGAACAAAGTTTACTCCTTCTTACGGCAAAACTATAGAACATTTATCATCCTAAGTTTAAAAATGGGCAACATCCTTTCTTAGAACACCAACATTTATGTAGTAAGAAATTTCTTAGGCCACATATTATGTTTCCATAAATAAACAAGAAACTAAATAAAACTGGAATCAAATTCCAACCAGCAGGAAAAGACTGCAATTGTCAGTGTGGCTCTTGACTGCTACCATTCAAGCTTTTAGGAGTGGACTACCTATATCATAAATAAGTATTACTGGATATTGGCTAATAGTCTACGGGCTTAAATAACTATTTAGTCCTGGTAATGTGCACCAATTTTGGCTTTAATCCCAATAACATTCTTCCTGGTTTGAATCCTTGAAAGGAAAAGTTGATTTTGGTTCTTGTTTTGGTTCAAGTCCTTGAAGTCTCCAAATTAAGGAGTTCATATTGATGTTATAGTCCCTAGAATAGTGACTATATAGGATATGGACAAGTATTATTACAAGGATTCAAACCAATAAAACAATATATTATAAGGCTGCAAAGTTATTTAAGCCCTGACTTTATCAAGTATTAAGTTCACTTCTCCGGCTAATATGCATCAACTAGACAACCCTACTGCTTATACAAAGCCATCTCTTTTTATTACAAAATATAAGAACTAGCAGGTATGAGTGATGGAATGATAACTTATAAGTGATACAACATATCACACATCTGTGCATGATGCTTGTTTCCGAGATATACTTCACAATGACAAAATGTTGAACAGGTCAAAGTTAATTTACCACCACCCCGCCGCCGAATAAAGGGAAAAACATAATAAAATAGAGCACAAAACCAAAAATCAGTAATGTTTATGGATTTATAGCTCTTCAATAATATTTTCTGCATTTTTTGGCTCAGAAAATATTAGCATTTTAGGACTGGTCACACTCGCACCAATTTAGCTACACTATTTCTTCATAAAAATGATATTAACAATATCCATGCCATAGTTAAAATTGAATATTTTTGAAATATTGTGTAACTCATAATTAAATAAATATTAGTCTGATCAGTGAATTAAAGAAGCAAAAGAAATCTACTTACAAATCAGGGTTGGTAGAAGTTTTTTCATTAAAAGTTCCTCTGAATGGAAAAAGTGAGTCTATAATCCTCTCTAGAACATCTGAAGTGTCGACATCAAAGTATGGTTTGTAAGTTGCAATTGCAAATGTCTGAAGCCACCCACCCTGCTGCTGCGGTTCATTAGAAGAACCAGATGCAGGTTTTGAAAATGAATCTGCATAAAATGAGTCGCACACGTTGACATGAACATGTCAGACTGATAACCAATGAAACTACTTAAACCATAAAATTGCTACAAGCACAGAATCCAATGTTATAAATAGTAAGCATATTGCATAAACCCATGTTTCCCTCACAGTTCCTTCTTCCAGGCACATTTTTCTACTTTCCATAACAACACGCTGTATCACATGAGCTTATCAAGTAAATACTATGATAAACAATATAAGGATAAACAGGTTCATGAAAGTGGAAGCTAGATAAACGGAAGTGTTACTTAGCATAGCAATATTTCAAAACCTATCATGTATTGCAAATATCAGTAAAACACAAGTCCCTGTGATTTCATCTCATCTACTACTCCCTTCAGAATGAAATATAAGCACAATTTGCTCCATATTTTTGTTAATATACGACTATAGGTAACTTGGTTAAATGTGATCAATTACTTTTCTTAATATGCGTAATGATCAAATTTGCGTATATCGAAATTGGATCGGTTATTATAATGAGTAAAACAGTAGTGAAATGCATTTAGAAACAAAACATGATAACAAGAAAAACGAAGAGCAGTTAGAATATACCATCTGCATCTCGAGGTGGCCTAGAACCACCGGTAATCTTCCCCTGCGCTTGTGATGGAGGAAATGTCTGAAGATTTGAATCTACAAATTGAAAAAACATTTAATCATGAAAACAAGCCAAAAAAGAATAACAGATTCAAATGAAATTGACACAGGCAATGAAAATGCAGTAGAATTGAAAATTGTGGAGTTTCAAGCTGATCCGTTCAATTGAATCGATTAATTAACAAAACGAGAATGCAATTAAAGTTGTGAAGAACTCATACCGGCGAACTTGACGGTGGCAGGTGCTGGATCTGGAACGGCCTGAAAGAAATGAGAGTGAAAATGAATCGATAGAAATTGAACGGAAAGAAAAGAAAAGAAAATGGAAAGAAAAAAAGTACTAACAGGAACAGATCCTTGAAGCTGTTGATCATCAATCGTAGTGTATTTTCCTCCTCCTTGCATCATCTTTCTTCTTCTTCTTCTTCTTCTTCTTCTTCAGATCCACGGATCTATACCTTCAATTCTCTTCTTCTTCTTCTTTCTTTCTTTCTACACTTTCGAGCTTTGTTTTTTCTTTTATTTTTCTTCACTCCGAAAAATCTGATGTAATAATCTATAAATCTATGTTCGCTAGCTGAATAAGCTACTCAGAATTTCGTCGCAAGTGAAAACTGGGTCAGTTTACAAAGACTCGTATCATGGGCCTAACCCAATCAGATTCCATTGTTTTACAGCTTATTATCTGCACCTCCACTTGTTTCTTCTATAATTTCCCTACTCCCTATACTATTGGCTTCACAAGTTATTTTACAAAGAGGTATGTTCTCAAACAAAAATAAAAATTGTTCACAAATTCTAGCTCAACTAGTAAAAAATTGGCGAAATTGTTAGGTCGGACGTTGTGATTGTGGTTTGAACCCCGACTATCTCCCTTGTATTTGTGAGTTTATGATGGTTTTGTTGTTTCATCTATGTACAAACAAAAAATTCTTGAAAGATATTGATTTTTTTTTTTTAAACTCAATAATTCAAACGATTTTTTCTTGTATTTTCTTACACCTTCATAATATAATAACTTGAGAGTTTTACGCATAATAAATTATTAATTAGATGATATTAATTAATATGACATAAAAACAAAAAAATAATGTTTATTTTAGAAATGAGAGACATAAAATAAATCATAAATATAATTTATATTCGCTTATTATTTATTTTTTGACAGAATATATTCTCTTATTATAAGATTCGCTTATATGATATAATTTTTTAAAAAAAAATATAGTTATGTAATTCATTATTTTCATGTTGGCGGGCTATAATTGATTGTAGTATAATTTACATTGACATAATATATCTTTTAATCTCTTTACATAAATAAATAAATAAATAAATAAGATATATGTCCATGAATTCTTGTTTAATTAGTGAAAATATCAAAATTGCTAGGTCGGATGGGTTCTTAAAAGACTTTCGAAAAGAAACTCTTGCAAATTAATCTTGGAAGGCGGACATCATGATCAAAATTCGAATTTCGACTTCTCCACTTATGTGTAAGTTTTCATTTTTCAATTTTTCATTTTGTCTATTTACAAAAAAATTATAAATATGATATATTGGCATGTATTAGATAGTATAGAATAGGAAAATTTCAATATATAATCATTATATGTTATCAATATTTTTTAAAGGAAAAAATACTTGGTCAACAAAAATAAAAGAAATTTGAAAATAATATTTCTTAGTTTTCTAAAATTACTTTTAATATTCTTTTCTTTTTGTATTAATCAATCAATTTTTTTAACTGGAAAAAGTCAATTATATTCTTTCCTTCCTGACCAATAAAACACATAAGTTCTTCGTCAAAATGTCAAGCATTTAGTATTGAATTGTGATTGGAAGTATGTATCATTTTAATTTTATATTGACGGTGTATATAAATTAAACTCAACCCCCCCTCTCTCTCTCTCTCTATATATATATATATATATAGGCTAATGCTACGGTGCGGTGGACCACCTTCACAAGTGGTCCATCGTGGACAAGTGATCTACCGAATACGAATTTTATAAAATTTACTGGTAGATTGAAAGTTTATATTATATAGATCATTCATAAAAAAATTTAGAAAAATTGAAAATCATTTGATATTTTATTGAGATTTATCAAAATTTACAGTATTTAATAAACCGTTAATCTTGATGGGTCTCAATAACATATTAAATGATATTCAATTTTTCTTAAATTTTATATAGATGATCTATATGATAGAAAATATCAATTCAATGATGGATTTTATAAAATTTGTATTCGTTGTAATATTATTCATAACTGGTCCACCATGGACCACTTGATGAGGTGGTCCATATTATATATATATATATATATATATATATATATATATATATATATATATATATATATCATTAATTGATATTTATATAGTTGTCATATGCTAAAAAATATTTTCATATTTGACTTATTTCTTTTTCTTCTTTTTGTTGAAAAAATAGTCACATTTGACTATTATTATTTAGTGAAATATTATTTTTTTACTATTATTGTATATTGGTCACTAAAACATTTATTCATTGGATTTTCTTAAAACGTGATATGTAATAATAAGGACATTTATTTTTTTAACGAGCAATTATTTATGTATTTGGTCAAAACAAGGAGCATAGTTATCAATAGGTGACCTTTAACACGTCAGCATGTCATTCACAACTTGTTGACTATAGGAACCCAATGGGAGTGAAGCCCTAACTAAGCCTCTATCATTCAAAACTTGTGAAATTCTAACCCACCCAAGTCCCAAACACAAACTTGAAAAAAAAATGTCTCCTAAATTTTCTGCTTATTCTCATTCTCATTCAATTTCAAAGCAAAGATGTTTTTTAATTTTTCTTCTTGTCTCCCTACCACTTCTTATGTTTGTCCTTTCAATGAAGTACCAAAGAGTTGATGTTCATTTGAACACAAAGCCAAATTCACCAATAAAAAATTTGAACACAAAACCAGCTTGGTTTGAGGTTATAACAAAAGGTTTTAATAGCAAAACAAAGATCAAGATAGGTCTTGTTAATATCATTCCAAGGTCAATGGATAATCAATTTGATGTAATTCGACCACAAGTAGATATTGTACCTATCCATTTTGATCGTGTTGGTGAGAATTTTACATGGAGTGATTTTTTTCCAGAATGGATTGATGAGGAAAAAAAATGGGGTGAACCCGAATGCCCAAATATGCCCATGCCATCTTTTGAGAATTACAAAGATCTTGATGTTGTGATGGCCATGGTTCCATGTGGGGAGGGATTTGTGGAGGAAAAAGGAATTAGAGATTTGTCTAGATTGCAAGTTAATTTAGTGGTGGCTAATTTGGTTGTGGAAACTAAGTGGCTAGAAAAATTTGAGAGTAGGAATATTTATGTTGTTTTTGTTGGATCTTGCAGTCCTATGAGTGAGATTTTCAGATGTGATGACCTATTGACGCATCAAGATGATTACTGGATTTATAAGCCTGATTTGAAGAGACTCAAGCAGAAAATCCTTATGCCTGTTGGTTCATGTCAAATTTCTCCCGGATATGCAGAATCAGGTACACTTTATTAAACTTGGATCCTCTGCGGTCGGCTATAAACCTTTTGATTAAGAGAAATTAATTTATCTTTTGATACATGCTGCGTTTGCTTAAGTTTTTTAAAAAATGAATTTGTTTTGAAAAATTCTAGAGTTTTTTTTGGGGGGATTTTTAATAAATTTTGAAGTATTTTCTTTTTGTTTTACTATCTAAAAAAAATAATCATTTTTTAGAAAATGTGAAGCCCCTTCATCTAAATTCCTTGTTCTCCAAAAAAAAAAGATTTTAGAAAAATTATTAGGATTCGTGTTTTTATTTCAAGGCTAAAAATTATTTTTTAACAAAAATTTTTTAAATACTATTAAAAAATAAAAGGCCATTAAAAAAATTTGTTAATAAAATAAAAGTGATTCTTTTAAGAAAATGTAGATTTCTTAAAATAAAAAAAAAGGATAACAAACACACCCTTAATAGTTTGCAACTTGTAATAAAAAAAATATTTTGTAGCTGTTAGCTGCCCCATAAAGCTAACCGTAGGGGATTCACTTTGCAGTATTTTTTTTTAATTAATAATATCTGATATGATTTTTATATTTTGGAGGAAAAAAATTAAAATGATAGTCAAAATTTCTCAGTACATAAGGAAGTTATAATTTTCCTTATAATAGTAATTTCTAAATCAACATACATTTTCCATTTCTTGACACTTTGTAATTTTTTACAGTCTCTTCGGCACACCTTATGTTGAGGAAATTATTCAATTAATATATGCATTTCATTTTTGCCTCTTCAAAAAAAAATATTATACTTTTTTTTTATTGAAATTTAAATCTCGTGACATAGTTAAAATTAAGGATGTGCCTCAATATTATTGCAGGTAAAGAAACATGGAGAGGTTATTTATCAGAAATACAAAGTTATGATAACAATATTGTGCAAGTTCCAAAGCTAGCCTATGTAACTGTTCTTCACTCTTCAGAAGATTATGTTTGTGGTGCAATAGCTCTTGCACAAAGCATTCTTTTAACTGGCAATACCATTTTTTATCCCATAGATCTTGTTCTCCTAGCCGATGACTCAATTGGCCCCGAATCCATTCGAGGTTTAAGCGACGCAGGATGGAAAATCAAACGCATTGAACGTATTGAAAGTCCATTCGCCAAAAAAACTGCATATAATAGATGGAACTATAGCAAGCTACGTATATGGCAACTTACCATGTATGATAAAATAATTTTCATAGATTCTGATTTTTTGGTATTGAAGAACATTGATAGTTTCTTTGCTTACCCTCAATTATCAGCTGCACCTAATGAAAATGTTATATTCAACTCGGGGTTGATTGTAGTTGAGCCATCTCAATGCATGTTTGAGAATATGATGAATAAAACTTCTAAGGTGAAACCATATAATGGAGGTGATCAAGGTTTCTTGAATGAAATATTCACATGGTGGCATAGGTTACCATCAAAATTAAATCATATGAAATCATTTAGGCAAATGGGTGATAATGATACACATGAGGTACCAAAGGATGTGTATACTTTACATTATTTGGGCTTGAAACCATGGACATGTTATAGAGATTATGATTGTAATTGGGATAAGCAAGATCGTCATATATATGCTAGTGACTCGGCTAATGAAGTGTGGTGGAGTGTTTATGATACTATGCCAAAACATTTGCAATCATATTGTGCACTTACAAAGGAATCAAATGATAGAAATATCAATAATAGGAAAAAAGCAAGAAATGCTAGTCTCCCCGATGGACATTGGAGAATTGAGATTAAGGATCCTAGAAAGATGAAATTTTTGGATTAGGATAAGGTGGTGGTACAAGTATGAATATTTTATATATGTTGAAGTTTACTTATCATTTTGTCATTAGCTGATTTATAAATGGGAATGTTTCATAGACACCCATTAAAATTGTTTATTGATAAAAATAATTTTATATTTATTATTTAATAATTTTTCATTTAATTATTTATTTTATTATTTATTATTAATACTAAAACCACAAATTATTCTTTTCTTTCTTGCTCAAAATTATTCTTACTAAATAGTAGGTAAAATTATACTTTTGGTCATTTATCTTATTTTTTTGTAACATTTTGATCATTTATCTTTTATTTGTAACATTTTGGTCTTTTTTTTTGTAACACTTTGGTCATTTATCTTTTATTTGTAACACTTTGGTCATTTAAAGAAGATGTAATTATGAAAAAATTGATGAAGATGATGAACATATTCATCAAAATTATGAGTTTTATTTAATTTTAATAAAAATTTATTTTAAAAAATAAAATTCAGCATTTTTATAATAAAAAAATAAGAAAAAATGATTTATATGTGAATGTTATAAAAGATAAAGGACAAAGTGTTACAAATAAAAGATAAAAAACCAAAATATTATAAATAAATAAATAAATAATATAAAGGACCAAAGTATTACAAATAAAATATAAATGATCAAAATATTTTTTAGAAAAAGGACAAAAAGTATAATTTTACCTAAATAGTATCATTTTCCGTTATATAGCTCTATTAATTAGAAATGAGAATTTATACTGTCAAAAAAAAAAAAAAATGAGAATTTAGAATGTGTCTTATTATTAAGTGACACTATGACATGTACACACCGATATGAGAATACTGAATACCACGTCACACAAAGTGACAAAACTCTAAACAAAAGTTAACATTTATTTTTGGCAAATGCTAGCCACTATTTAACCCTTTTAATAGTAAGGTTTTATAAAAAAAAATGTATGAAAATGTGTAAAGTTAACGCATTGGAAATTAATATGTTCAATTTTTTAAATAAATTATTTCTTCAAATGGAATCCGTAAAAGTATCTCGGGGCACGATTTAGCAAGACTCTTTATTTTTTTTACGTGTTTGTACTTTCATCATGGTAATACTTTATCTGTATCAAAATATAAGTCCTTTCATCATGGTAATACTTTATCCGTATCAAAATATAAGTCGCTTTAATCATATTATACAAATTAAGAAATATAATTAATGTTGCATGGAAAAGAGAAATTATAAGTTAGTTTACAAAATTGTTCTTTATTAATTTTATGGGAAAGATAAACTGAAGAATTGAAAAAAGAAAGAGAAATAAATAGTTAAATATATAATAAGAAAAAAAGTAATAAATGTTTCATTAGTAATGTAAAGCAAATTATAATTTGATATAAAAAAAAAAATTCTTCTAAAAATGCTCTATATTTTGATACGGAGGAAGTATAAAATTCATTACTCTCTTTAGTCTCAATTATAAACAACATTTTATTATTTTTATATAATAATAAATTAAATACATTATTATCGGAGTTCCAACTCCGATCCCTCCGCTGTAGTTCATTTTGTCTATCAATAAAAAAATTAAATACATTAATTACTCAATTAATCTAAAATATTATTTTGTCGTATACTATTTTTTTTGAATCATTACACTTGAAAAAACTCGTGCCAATCAACTTAACTTTGGCATTCCGTATTCTTCTAGCAAATGTCACACTTTTGGCGCATTCCTTTTTCTGTATATAAGTTAACCACCGTTGGTATAATTCACCGAGTTTGATTTGCGGTTATTAATGGCGGAGGAGCAACACCGGAAGACCACACTTGACGGTGGTTGTTGGTTAGCAGCCAGGTCTACTGAGGTCCAATTCACCGGCACTCAGCTCACCACTACTCATCCTCCTACTTCCTCCACTTCCCCATGGATCCAAGCCGTCGTTCCCGGAACGTAATCGTCTTCTACTTTTATTCTCTATTACTTTTCTTTCTTTCTTAAATTCATTCATCTTCATTGATTGATTTTACTTCACAGTGTTCTAGCTACCTTGGTCAAGAACAAAGTCGTTCCAGATCCTTTCTATGGACTTCAAAATGAAGCTATCATCGACATTGCTGATTCTGGAAGAGACTTTTACACTTTCTGGTTTTTCACTACTTTTCAATGCAACCTTGTACGTTTTCTTCTTCCTACATTTAATCATAATTTCATATTTTGCAGTTACCTTTCTATTTTTTGGCTTATACTCAATTATTCATGTTTTATTATACTTTGAAGTTTGTCAAATCAGTTTCCCACGTAGGACCTTGTTTGGATAAACAACTTAATTTACAGCTTACAGTATAGGCACTTATGGTGATAAGCACTTATATAAAATATATGGACCTGTTTGGATTGACTTATTTGAGTTTATCTATTGGCGGGCGTAAGTTTTGTGAGACAGTTTGGGTAAAAGATAAATTAAATTATTTTGGTATAAGCTATAAGCTGTTTTGATAATAAGCTATCTTGGAGAGCTTATGAAAATAAGCTGAGAATGTCAATAAGCTGTTTTCATAAGTTTTTCCCAAGCAAACTCAAAAGTGCTTATTTCAGTAGATAAACTAAAATAAGCCGTTTTTAGTTTGATAATCTTGTTTTTGATGCATGGAGATGGACTTCACTAATTATGTGGTGTTTTGCAGTCAACTAATCAGCACTGTGATCTGAACTTTCGGGGAATCAATTACTCTGCTGATGTATATTTAAATGGCCACAAAACCGATCTTCCAAAAGGAATGTTTCGAAGGCATTCTATTGATGTCACTGATATTCTTCATCCTGATGGTAATAACTTGCTTGCTGTTCTTGTTCATCCTCCAGATCATCCTGGAACGATTCCTCCCGAAGGGGGGCAAGGTGGTGATCACGAGGTCGGTAATTAAATTACTGAATCCGATCCGTTGATTTTATCCTTTCCAGTTTCATAACTTTCATGAAAGTGTATAGTAATAGTTCAGGTATTTCAAGAGACTGAAATCAGTTAAGAGTCAGGGACTGAGAGGCTGTGGGAGAGGAAAAGGAGTCATGCATGTGGAATATCTAATTCAGTTTCTTTTGTTGTTTTGTAGATAGGAAAGGATGTAACCACACAATATGTTGAAGGTTGGGACTGGATGTGTCCTATAAGGTGACACTGCTATTACTTTTAATTTGTTAATAGCTTTCTTTTTTCATAAATAATTATATACTTTTTCTTTGAATTAAAAACCTGTTCTAGTTTGAATTATTAAGAGAATTGGAACTATCGAGAGGCCATGCAAAGCCAAATGTATCTATACCTAATGCAAGTGTTATATTTGATTGCAGAGATAGAAATACAGGAATATGGGATGAGGTTTCCATTTCCGTTACTGGGGTGAGTTGTATTAGCTAGTTTAGTGCATTCCAATGTCTACATTTTTTTATTTTTTTTATTTTCTTTCACACAAGGATTTGCCATTAGACAAAATGTTGAAGCCTTTCCTTTCTCGCCCTCATCCTCTCTGTTTGATGAATTATTGGTCCTAGTCCTTTTGTGAATCATGACCGAATATTGTTGAACTCTGAATCCAAGTGTATGTTTTGGATTTATAAAAAATGCTTTGCGGAGTAACTAAGATGTTTGAAAAACAAACTAAAATATGGCAGGAGTATGAGGTAGACATCAGAATTGCTATATTAGTTTTAGCTTTCAATGCAGTCCATACATTCCATAAATCTGATTGAGCATTCTCTAGAATTGTTTTTCTTTTTTATGTATGATGGTGCTTCTGGTTGTTGCATGGTAGGATGATTGTGGTCTCTGTATTTGGTGCAGCCTGTAAAAATAATTGATCCCCACTTGGTGTCATCATTCTTCGACAATTATGAGAGAGCATATTTACATACAACAACTGAATTGGAAAACAGGAGCTCCTGGACCGCTGAGTGTTCTTTGACTGTCCAAGTTACAATGGAACTCGAGGATGGCATTTGCTTGGTAGAACATCTTCAAACACAAAACGTCTCAGTTCCTGCAAATTCACGCGTGCAATATACATTTCCTGAGGTCAGTAACAACCTCCAATGTGCTTATAGCAAAGTTTTGTCCATTGTGTCTATAAACCTTCAACTTCTTCAAGGAACTTAATCTTTAATTCTAAACATCTTGATCTGCAAAGTTGGCAATTAGAGGAAATTTATCCAATTTCATACTCTATTCTCTTGAGTCTTGAGAAAGGCCCTTTGGCAAGTTTTCTACGTACTTGTCTATGTGACACGTATTACGTCTTTGTGCTGTATTGTTTTGTCTAACTTTAGATAGCTCTAATTCAATGTGATTATAATTTTTGTAGTTAACTGTCGTATTATCGTATATGTTGTGCTTGTACTGTAATTGAACAGCCTTTAATATACTGATAATCATTTTCATATTCAACATTCCCTGAATAATAAATGACTTAGATATATTAGCAATTTTCAAGATATTGGAATTTATCACCTGTAAGTTATACATAATGCTCTTCTTTACTGGGTTTGAAAGCTAACAGCAAAATACTATTTAAAGCATCCTGAGTGATCTTGGAGACAGCCGTATTTTTTTAATAAGCATATGCAGATCTGGATAGATAAAGCAACACAGTATTTATAGAAGTTTAAAAAAGTAGCTCAACTCAAGTTGTCATAGAAGGACAATCTTTTTTAGCATCCTGAATATAATATTTTTTAGCATCCTTTTACTACTAATCCTGTTAACTTGCATGTATCGGGGATTAAGTTTCAATGCTTCTACCGTTCAAAAAAGAAAAAAGTTTCAATGCTTCTGTTCAAGTGTTAAATGTTTGCATCAACAGCTTTTCTTCTACAAGCCCGATTTATGGTGGCCCAATGGAATGGGAAAGCAATCTCTGTACAACGTTGTCATTAGCATTGATGTTAAAGGATTTGGCGAGTCTGATTCATGGAGCCATCTCTTTGGATTCCGAAAAATCGAGAGCCATATTGATGATGCTACTGGTGGAAGGTACGGCGATTACTCATATTTCTTCAATGTTTGTCTACCTTAAAGTATAAAATTCATTCAATCTTTAAACTGTCTGCACATGTTTTGCTGCATGTATCTTATTTATAGGCTATTTAAAGTCAATGGAGAACCAGTTTTTATTCGTGGGGGTAACTGGATATTGTCTGATGGGTTACTGCGGCTTTCAAAGAAGCGGTATAATACAGATATCAAATTTCATGCAGATATGAATTTTAACATGATAAGATGCTGGGGTGGTGGACTGGCAGAAAGGCCAGAGTTTTA
Organism: Trifolium repens; assembly: GCA_030408175.1. Classification (NCBI taxonomy): domain Eukaryota; kingdom Viridiplantae; phylum Streptophyta; class Magnoliopsida; order Fabales; family Fabaceae; genus Trifolium; species Trifolium repens. The sequence goes on along the minus strand of CP125849.1, from coordinate 56,156,499 downwards.
TCATTATTGTGATTATTATGGCCTTCTGGTAAGCTTCATCCTGGTTAATGCATGTTAGCTTTTGTTTCTTTTTTCCTTTGTTTTTAATGAATTTGTTACATTAATGCCACTCTCTTGTATGCATATATGGTTTGCTCACGTTGTTATGCTTTCTAAGTGCTTCTGTGTGAACGTAGCAGTTTTTTTTTTGTATTAACTCTAGTGACTCGGTCATCATTATCAAATCAAAAGCAGGTTGACGTAGTTCATCCTTACTATTGAATTATTATTTGTTAACCGCTTAAATTTTGACCTCTTATGTTTGGAAGGGCTGGGCTTTGCTTCTCTCAATTCTCCTAGTAAAACTTTGCCATCCACACACAGCATATCCTGTGGGACCATCTCTTGAACATGTTCTCTAAGCACATTATGAACCTAGATAAAAAGATAAGAAAATGACCCTCACATTTTGATATCCATACCTTGTGTACAAATATTGCAATGTTCTTTTGTTTTTGGAAGAGTGATTTTTATCTGGGCTCAGTTTATTTAACCTGTTTAGAGGCTTGTTTAGCTTAACCATATAACCCTTGGTCACATTCAATTTTTTAGTTTTGATTTTATATTACATTAGTGGTAGTACGGGTTTTGAAACTTAACCATTTTACTGTTTTAAATTTTGCAGGTATGGCAAGAGTTCTGGATTACAGGGGATGTGGATGGACGCGGAGTCCCAATATCTAATCCAAAAGGTCCGTTGGATCACGACCTTTTCTTGTTTTGTGCAAGAGACACAGTCAAGCTTCTACGAAATCATCCTAGTCTTGCCCTGTGGGTGGGTGGAAATGAACAAACTCCACCAGATGATATAAATGCTGCTCTGAAAATTGATCTGAGGCTTCATCCTAATTTTGAAAGTGTGGATAAAAATACTAAATCTATGGGAGACTTGTCCCTGGTGTTGAGGGACCCTAGCCCGAAGGATCCTAGCCAATACCTCGATGGTACACGCATTTACATACAGGGTTCAATGTGGGATGGATTTGCTGATGGGATGGGGAACTTCACTGATGGTCCTTATGAAATTCAAAATCCTGAACACTTCTTCGAGGATAACTTTTACGATTATGGATTCAATCCAGAGGTTGGTTCTGTAGGAATGCCAGTTGCATCAACCATAAGAGCAACAATGCCGGCAGAAGGATGGCAAATACCGGTGTTTAAGAAACTTTCCAATGGTTATGTAGAAGAAGTTCCAAATCCCATATGGGAATATCATAAATACATTCCTTATTCAAAACCAAACAAGGTTCATGATCAGATTCAACTTTATGGTACTGTAAAAGATCTTGATGATTTTTGTTTGAAAGTAAGTGAAACCTTCATCCCGGTGGCTGTTAGTGGTAAATTTTTCATCATCTTATTTTCCTAGTTCTTAAGTTGAAGTTGATGTTTAATTTTTAAGCCATAATTTTTTTCAGGCACAACTTGTTAACTACATACAATATAGGGCTCTTCTGGAGGGATGGACTTCTCGTATGTGGAGTAAATATACAGGTGTATTGATATGGAAGACACAAAATCCTTGGACTGGTCTGAGAGGTCAGTTTTATGATCATCTACTTGACCAAACAGCTGGTTTCTATGGTTGTCGATGTGCTGCAGAACCAATTCATGTACAGCTTAATCTGGCTACATATTTTATAGAGGTAAATGTTTAACTAAAGTTCCTAGTTTTATGAGTTTGTGATAAGAAGAGGCTTGTTTTGTTATTTTATCAGTACATCAACTGCCACAGGAGCTTTTTTCCATTAAGACACGTGATTGTAAGTAAACCAGTATGATAATAAATATACTCATTCGAGAAAGGGTGCCAAAGTATGAAATTAAAAAGATTACAAGTGTAACGAACTGGTCAAAATTGCACAATTCACAATTTGTATTGCAATTTATTACTTCGTCCAGTTATGTAGGAACAGTTCATTAAAGATTTTGTATAATTTTATCTTCCTTTTCAAAACAGGTTGTTAATACTACCTCAGAAGAATTGTCTAATGTAGCTATTGAAGTTTCAGTGTGGGATCTCGAAGGAACATGTCCTTACTACAAAGTTCATGAAAATCTCTCTTTGCTACCAAAAAAGGTTGCACCTATTGTTGAGATGAAATATCCGAAGTCAAAAAATCCAAAGCCAGTGTACTTTCTTCTTCTCAAACTCTATAACATGGCAGATCATACAATTATATCCAGAAACTTTTATTGGTTGCATCTTTCTGGCGAAGACTACAAGTTATTGGAGCCATATAGGAAGAAGAAAATACCTCTCAAGATAACGTCTAAGGTTTCAGTTGACGAGTCCACTTATAATATTCAAGTGAATGTGACAAACACATCTGAAAGCCCGTCAGACTCTAAAATTTCAACACTTGAGTACAGTTCAACATCAACGGCTAGTGCGTGTGGAGCAGAGAAAGAACATGAAACTGGTTGGTTCAAGAGGATACATAAATGTTTTGCTGGGAAAAGTGATGGTTTGAAAGTTTCTGAAATAAATGGGGATGATGTTGGTGTTGCTTTCTTTCTTCATCTCTCTGTCCATGCTTCAAAGACGGACTATAAGGAGGGGGAAGACACGAGAATTCTTCCGGTTCATTACTCAGATAACTATTTTTCACTGGTCCCAGGAGAGAGCATGCCTGTAAATATATCCTTTGAGACCCCTCCGGGTGTCACACCTAGAGTCAGTCTCGATGGCTGGAATTATGATAGACAAACCATTCTTGAAATTGTATGATAATCGCACACAACCTTGTAAAATAACAAAGTCTTTAAGGCTAATGTACCCTTGCAACATTTGAAGATTAATCCTCATAATTGTATATTTGTATGTTGAAAGAGTGCCATGTTTGTTTAGCACCTGTTAAGATACAAGAAAATGAGTGTAAACTTATTTTATACTGATGTCTAATATATATTTAGTAGTATTAGTTAGTTTTAAAGTTGTCTTATGTATGTGTCATTATAAAATTATTTTACACCAACGATATTCTCATTAAACTCCTAAAATGAATGGGAAAACATGTAGTTGCATAGTTAATATATCTCGATCATTAGTTGAAAATTAGATGTTGAATTTTAATTTTATCAAATCAGACTAAGCATATGTACATACTGTGACATGTTTGATCTATATGTGAGTTCTAATATAAAATGCTTCCATTCTTCTTCTAAACAATTTTTTTTCGTAGCTTGGAAAAAAGAAAAAAAAAAAAAAGATTATCACATCTAAGATTTTAAAAAATTTCAAGTAAATTTAGCTTCTTCAAAAAAATAATAATAAATTGAAGTACCAACATAGAAGTAAGTATAGATAGCAAACCAAAAAGAGGGGTAGCAGTTCCCCTGTCTTTCTCAAGTTTCAACACCAAGCTCTCTTCCGTATTCACTTTTTCCTTTCATGGATGAAACCCAGATGGAAATTAAACTCCAATCTCCCTCCATGGGTGGATTCTCTAAACCTAACCTTCACCATAAAGCAACCAACTTCCCAATACCCATTTCCTGCAACCTCGAAACCTCTCCTCAACCACGCAGACTTAACTTTTCTTCTCTCCCTTTGCGGGATAAACCGAAACCTCACTCTCGGTTCTTCCATTCATGCCCGTATCATCAAACAACCTCCATCTTTCCATTTTTATGGCTCCAAACGTAATGCACTTTTTGTTTGGAACTCTCTCCTTTCCATGTATTCGAAATGTGGTGAATTGTGTAATGCTGTTAAGGTGTTTGATCATATGCCTGTGAGAGATACTGTGTCGTGGAATACAATGATTTCTGGGTTTTTTAGGAATGAGGATTTTGACACGGGTTTTAAGTTCTTTAAGCAAATGAGTGAGTCTAGGAGAGTGTGTTGTGGATTTGATAAAGCTACTCTTACTACAATGTTGTCAGCTTGTGATGGAATGAGATTAGGATTAGGATTCTCTACTAGTGTAACACAAATGATCCATGGTTTGGTGTTTGTTGGTGGTTTTGAGAGGGAAACTACAGTTGGGAATGCTCTTATAACGTCATATTTTAAATGTGATTGTTTTAGTCAAGGAAGGAAGGTTTTTGATGAGATGGTTGAGAGGAATGTTGTGACTTGGACGGCTGTGATTTCGGGCCTCGCGCAAAATGAATTTTATGAAGATAGTTTGAGGTTTTTTGCTCAAATGCGTTGCGGGGCTGTGAGTCCTAATGTTTTGACATATTTGAGCATACTCATGGCTTGTTCGGGTTTACAGGCATTAAGGGATGGCCTGAAAATTCATGGCTTGTTATGGAAATTGGGAATGCAGTCGGATTTATGTATTGAAAGTGCTTTGATGGATTTGTATTCAAAGTGTGGTAGTTTAGACGCAGCATGGCAGATTTTTGAGTCGGCTGAGGAGCTGGATGGAGTCTCATTGACTGTAATACTTGTAGCTTTTGCTCAAAATGGGTTTGAGGAGGAAGCTATCCAGATATTTACGAAAATGGTGGGACTGGGGATGGAAGTTGATGCCAACATGGTTTCTGCTGTTCTTGGGGTGTTTGGTGTTGGCACTTCTTTGGCTCTTGGAAAGCAGATTCACTCTTTAATCATAAAAAAGAATTTCAGTAAAAATCCTTTTGTTGGTAATGGACTTGTAAACATGTATTCCAAGTGTGGAGATTTGTCTGACTCACTCCGAGTGTTCTATCATATGACTCAAAAGAATTCAATTTCATGGAACTCGATAATTGCAGCTTTTGCTCGCCACGGAGATGGTTTCAAGGCACTTCAATTTTATGAAGAGATGATAGTGGAGGGTACAGCACCAACAGATGTTACATTTTTGTCATTGCTTCATGCTTGCAGTCATGCAGGATTAATTGAGAAGGGTATGGAGCTTTTGGAATCTATGACTAGTGATCACGGCATAATTCCTAGGTCAGAACATTATGCCTGCATCGTCGACATGTTGGGGAGGGCAGGACATCTTAATGAAGCTAAAAAATTCATTGAGGGATTGCCTGAGGATTCTGGTGTGCTAGTTTGGCAAGCATTGCTTGGTGCTTGTAGCATACATGGTGATTCTGAGATGGGTAAATATGCTGCTGATAAACTATTTTCAGCTGCTCCGGATAGCCCAGCTCCTTATGTTTTGATGGCAAACATATATTCTATTGAAGGGAAATGGAAAGAGAGAGCAAGTTCCATTAAGAGAATGAAAGATATGGGAGTAGCAAAAGAAGTAGGTATAAGTTGGATTGAGATAGAAAAGAAAGTGAGTAGTTTTGTGGTAGGGGATAAATTGCATCCACAGGCTGATATTATATTCTGGGTTTTGTCTGGTTTGCTGAAACACTTGAAAGATGAAGGCTATGTACCTGATAAAAAGTGCATTCTCTTTTACTTAGAACAAGATAAAGAGGACTAGCCACTGCATTTATTCTGACTATTCGTTTTCAATGAGAATTTAGAACCCCGTTGATGTTTGTCCAGTAGTCGCCGGCTGCCAGCATTAAGTGAAGGTTATGTTGGATTTGGACCATCTGATCTTAATCCAACTACCGCCAGTGTGGTTGATTGTGTGACTTTATGAGATTTTGACTGCACGCAACCAAATATGGTCATGATATTTGGAAAATCATGTTTTTTTGTTTTATGGAAAAATATGGTCATGTTTGGATTGGTACTTTTGCATGAAATATGATGCACGGCGCTTATGATAGGATGAAGGGGGTATGTAGGAACACAATTTTTTGACTAAATTATTCTCAATAAGGGAATTGATTATTTATTAGTTAAAAATAAATACAATTGTCTACAATTTGTACTATTATTTCTTTTTTGGTTTACATTTGTACTATTATTTTATCCACATCATCTTTGAATTCATTGGCAAAATTGTCATTTCAAGAAAGAGTTTGTGTTGGTAAATTATTTCATTTTTTTTTTTGGTCAAGTGGTTATTTCATTTATTTTTATTTGTTTGAAAAAAAAATATGTGAATTAAACAGAAGTATTATGGTAAAAAAATAATTAATGGAGCACATAATTTGAAATTGATTTTATAAAATGAGATAAATAATATAAAAAGTTCATATATTTTGGAATAATAATAATTTTTGGAATTCTGTCAAAAAAATAGTAATTTTTGCAAAAGAAATCTTATATAATTGAAGCAGAGAGCACAGCACAACAAGTGGCACTCTGTCATCCAGAAAATGCTTCACTTCTCCCCTCCTATGGGAAAGTAGGTCCAAGATGGAAGCAATTGGTCTGGCCACTCCGACCACAATAGCAGCCAGAATGGGATCATCCTCCTGGTTGTGTACCTTCAACTTAACAACAACAACTTCTAAGTTTGTAAACTGTACTTTTCCTTTGTCTCTGTCTTTTAAGAATAAAACAAGAAGGAGCTGCAGTTGCAGAGGCAGAGAAGATGGTCCTCTGTCCACTTCCTCTGCTTACGCTATCCTTGGAGTCCAACCTGACTGCTCTGCCTCCGATATTAAAGCCGCTTTTCGATCCAAAGTATAGATACAATCCATCAATATTCATTCACTATTTTCATTCACATCAATTCAAGTTTCAATACCATCTTTAATTTAATACACAGGTGAAGCAGTTCCACCCAGACGTTAACAGAGATGAAAATTCTGATGCTATGATTCGCCGTGTAATTCAAGCATACCAAGTACTACTTAAACTCGGTCTCATTCTTTTTTGTATTCATTGCCACACAACATATATAGCCTATACTAGTAACTTGTAATTAATTAATCAATTAATCGCCTTCATATTTTCTTCTTGCAGATACTATCCAGCTACACACCATCACAAATTATTGAAACGTAAATTATCTATTTTCTTTTTCTTTCTTTTTTCCGCTCATTGTTTTGAAATTTACTGTATGTAGTTATTCTCTTACGATGCTTGCTGAATTTTCAGGGAATGCTTGGACCCCTTTGACAGACCAGAGTGTGAAGCTTTTGATGTTTTTGTTAACGAGCTTCTTTGTGTCGGCAAAGGTAGTAGTAGCGCGTGCGTGCGCACACACTGACACACACACATATATGAAGCACGACACAAATCTGGACGTGTGTCCAATATGACATTGACCCGTAATAGTTTGAGAAAATTGAAGTGATTATATGTAAGCACATATGTCGGTATCGGACACCTTTAATATGAAGTGTGGATCCTACATACGTACATATACAATGTCTGAATCTCACTGGGGATGAACAGTTTCTATGCTTTTACTTCTCCATTAAATTGATGAGTTTAAATTGTCTGCAGCTTGTTCAAGTTCCTGTGTGGAAAAAGCTCCTCATGCTTTCAGATTTGACTCTTCAACTGGAACAGCGCGTGCGTTTTCTCAAGGTTAATTTTTCTTATCTATCATTCTCTTCATTTTGAGAAAGTAATTAATTAAGAATAACATTACTGTACTACATAACTTCGCTTGCTTGTTTTAAAAGAGTGCTGTGTTGTGCAAATGACATTCTTTTAATGATTTATTTATGAATACCGCTATCCTCAACAACTGTTTATAGGTCAAGCGGAAGATTACCAAGTTCAGTGTGCTATTGGACAATGCCCTAGAAGTTGCATTCATTATGTAACACCATCACAGAGAATTCTTTTGGAGGAGTTACTTCATAGGTAACTTTAACAACCTACTCATCCTACATTTTTTTTTACATGGTGAGTTGTGGCAGAGTTAATCAAATTAATCCCTTTATTATCGACTTATCATACTATCTATCCTGTAAAACTAAAAAGATACAATACAGCCTTGCCTAATTTTCCCATTTATCTATTCTCATATACAAAGCTTGAATCATATAACATGTTATTGTTACCTTTTGGAATCATACAGTGTTTTTGGAGTTTAATAAGTTCATTCCATTCCATTTGATTTCTTATTTCCTTTTATTTGATATGTTGCAGTATACTAGATGCACCCTATGATATATCAGCTGAGGCAGACTTGCTTTATTCACTTATAATCAAAGCTAAGTTTGAGAATAACCGATACCAAAAACCAAAGAAGAAAACCAAATTTTCAACCCAGCATGTCGATTGGTATTAACATCCCCATGTTTTCACTCCCCAACCTATAAAAATATCACCGAGATTGACGAGACAATTATGGTTCTCACTTCTCAGTGCTACCGCCTACCGGTAAAAAAATTATCAGCTGCTTATACGTGCCTTATACCTCAATTTTCAGGAACATGTAAGCTACTTACTACAATTGGGCAATTTTTGTTTCATTTTGTCCCATCTCTTATTTTATGGTTTTGCAACGGATGGTGGGGAAGTGGTACGGGGTTAGTTCTTGCAGTGGATGAATCAAGGGTCCAGAGTCACTGTCTATGTGAATGCGTGATACTACAGGCAATCCAAAGGGAGTTGCCATGTTTGGTGCACTCTTGCAGGTGGTGAGTATTGGCCATGCTAATACCACTGATCAGATTTTAAATTCTAGCAGCGCTGTTCGTTTGTTTGAATTATCGAATGCCTGTGGACTGTAGTGACCCTAAGGAAGGTTATGTTAAAATCAATTGCGATGGTTCACTGGTTGATTTCGGGACCAAGGCATATTGTGGTGGTGTGGTGCGTCACACAGGCGAATTTCGTGTTTGCTTTATCAATTGCTCTTGACTCTAATTCCATCACTGTGGTTGATTGAGTTATGTTAAATTGGATTCCCACTATAAAGTAGTGAGTATTATTTCACAGGATCATGAAATTCTTCATGTAATAACTATTGTGGGAAGGGAAAAAGATATAATAATAAATATCAACAACTATCAAGTCATTCATTCTTCAATTTAAATATTCTTTGGATTTTTGGTTATTCCTATAATCAAATGTGAAGTGATGCAATAAAATACCAATGTGAACTAGTAGTAATAATCGTCTTCTCCCTTATTGGTCTACATTTAAAATTCTAAAGCTTGAATGTTATAGAAAAATGGTTTGGACAATGGATAATATATAACATCATTGCAAATGCTAAGATGAATAAACAATCTATTTTCCATTATCACCTTCATTTTCATAAGTGTAACTCAAAATAGGTTCCTTAAAAAAAAGACCATATGAGATTCTCTTAAAAATTAGTAGTGTGACATAGAAATGTCACATCAGATGTCAATAAAATAAAATATAATTATTATAATTGTTTTAAAATTATCTTAGTTTTTTTATCAATAAATAATCATAAACACCGTAACAAAAAAAAAGTGTAGGTTATGTTGGTCAATATAACCCTCTATTGTAAAAAAATTGATATCAATCATTAGTTGATTCAGTGGTGATTAACTCCGAATTTGGTAGAAAGGACCACAGTTCGATCCCCACAACCAGAGTAAACTGCTGGTAAAAGCAAAAAAAAAATGTTGGTCTATATAAAAAATCCTCAACACTAACCACTGATAGTGACTATATTTCTTTTATTTTAGCATAATTAAATTACTTTATGTTAACATTTTCTTACTTTAATTTTAAAATCAAATAAAAAACTAAATACTCCCACTAGTTTCTTATATAAAATAACTTTTGCTTTTTAGATTTATAAAATGATTGATGTATAGTTATTTTTTTATTTTTTTTGGTCAAGTAGCCTAGTGGCTAGAAAATACACTTTTAAAGTGGAGAAGTAGGATGACCAGGGTTCGAATCCCCGTCCCCTGCATATATAATGCGACGTTCAACCAATTGAGCTAAGCTCATTGGACTGTATAGTCATTTTTTAGACCAAATGCATTAATTATTATGTGAATCTAAAAGGTAAAAAAATTCTTATATTAAAAATTGGAGATAGTAATTTTGAAAAGAAGAAAAAAATAGTTAGAAGATTTCTTTTCCTACCCCACATGTCTCTTTTTCACCCCTCGGGTTTCCATTTTTACCCATAAAAAAAAAACTTCGGTAAACATGAACTGAAATTTTGGTTCATTTACACCCCTCTTAATGAAATAAACAGTTGAAAACACATGTTTTTCTATATGGGGAAACTTTGATAAATGAAAACCGAAGTTTTTAAAATTTGATTTTCATTTATAGTAGTTTTGGGGGTAAATTGGATTTTTGGGAGGGGTGAAAAAGAGACACGGGGTTAGGGAAATAAATCTTGTTCAAATAGTTAAAGAATACAAAATTAAAAAAAAACCCAGCATTTGTTGATAGAATTAGCCGTTGCAATACACCTGCGTTTCTTTTTTTTGTTATCCGCTCCCAAAATTCAAAAATCCACTTTCAACCTCCATTTTAACCATTTCTCGATCTAGCTCAAATCTCTTTCGTTCATTCTTTCTCTTCTTAATCTCTCCATCGCTGAATCTTTCTCGATTTTTGTTCTCCAACTCATGGAAGGTACTGAATCTTTCTCCATTTTTTTTTGTCTCCGTCTTCTTCTTTCATTTCTCGTTTCATTTGAAAATGAAAAGATAAAAAATATTATTGAATCGAATTACATGTGTTCTTTCGTTCGTCTTGCTTTAAGAAATGGATATATGTGTTAACTGTTATTGTTTTATTCAGATTTTCCTATTCAATTTTCGTTTAGATTTTAGGTATTCAATTTGTATGGCTAAAACCTAGAAAATGATTTAGGATTAGGTATTCTCAAATTTATTTATTTCTTTGGTTTAATTTCTGTATGTTATTAGATAATTCATCAGAGCAATTGAAGGAAACCTCTGAAAACATGGATGAAAATACTTTGTCCAGTGGTCAGGGTGATACTCTCCCAATATTGAAGAAAATTATTGACCTAAGTACCAAAGCTCAGGTAAATTATATTATGAATGTTGGTTTTATTTGCTTGATCAAGTAAATGAATCAAAATCTTTCTGATTATTACTTTTTGATAATGTTTTTGCGGTTAATGGATGTGATGCATGTTTCAGACCTTGAAGAGAGAACATGTTTCTCTTAGTGATCAAGTGAAACTCACATTTGAGTCCTTTCCTGGTCTGGATGTTTTAAAGTCTGTTCAGCTTCTGGGTAAGGCTCTAACTAACATGTTTTATTCAGATTTTCCTATTCAATTTTTGTTTAGATATTAGGTATTCAATTTGTATGGCTAAAACCTAGAAAATGATTTAGGATTAGGAATAAGATTTGTATTAAAATATAGATACAATAATATTAATAAGATTAGGATTAGGTATTCTGAAATTTATTTATTTCCTTGGTTTAATTTCATCAGAGCAATTGAACAAAACCTCTGAAAACATGGATGAGAATACTTCGTCCAGCGAAATCCATGAAATTTCTCCTCAACAGGATCATACTCTCCCAATACTAAAGAAAATTATTGACCTTAGTACTAAAGCTCAGGTAAACTATGAATGTTTGTTTATTTGCTTGACCATGAATCAAAATCTTTCTGATTATTACTTTTGATAATGTTTTTGCGGTTAATGATGTCACGAATGTGTCAGACCTTGAAGAGAGAACATGTTTCCCTTAGTGATCAAGTGAAACTCACATTTGAATCCTTTCCTGGTCTGGATGTTTTAAAGTCTGTTCAGCTTCTGGGTAAGGCTCTAACTAACATACGCGTAAAATTGAATATAATCTCCGACACTATGATTATGTTTTTTACTTAGGATGTTTTTTTGGTTTGTGACTAGGTGCTGAATATGAAATTTTGAAAAGAAAGTACCTAGAGGAGTCACTTGAGCGTAGGCGGCTTAACAATGAAGTGATAGAACTCAAGGGAAATATCAGAGTTTTCTGCAGATGCAGACCGTTAAATGAAAATGAAATTGCTGATGGATCAGCGGTATCTGTTGTCAATTTTGAGTCAGCTTCTGAGGAACTTCAAGTTATTTGCTCAGATTCTTCTAAAAAGCAATTTAAATTTGATCATGTCTTCAAACCTGAAGATAATCAAGGTAGAATGTTTTGGTGGTTAATTTTTCGTTGAAAATATTATTTCATATATATCATGGCCGATGCTTAATCATTTGTGTATTATTTATCATGCAGAGGCTGTTTTTGAACAAACAAAACCTATTGTTGCTTCAGTTTTAGATGGATATAATGTTTGCATTTTTGCATATGGTCAAACTGGAACTGGCAAAACTTTTACCATGGAGGGAACACCAGAACATCGTGGAGTTAACTATAGAACCCTTGAGGAATTATTTCGGATTTCTGAAAATAGACAAGGCACGATGAAATATGAATTGCATGTTAGTATGCTGGAGGTTTACAATGAAAAGATAAATGATCTCTTGGCTGGAAATCCTTCTGAAGCCACTAAGAAGTGAGTTTATTCTTTTGCTTTAGCTATGATATAATTTATCTTCACAAATTTAGCTTGCACTGTTTCAATGAAGGACGTTATGCTTTTTATGTGTTGTCTCTGTAGCACCTTCTTTCTTAGGTTTGTAAGTCTTGATAGAATTGGTTCTTAAAAATGTAAAGAATATGTTTATATTGCAACTCCTTATTCCCAATCCCCTAATGTGTAGTCAAGAGATCTAGGCCTTTCCTCCTAGTAACATCCCTAAGAATTCATTATTTATGTATCGAGATTTGAGCCTACCCCTCCTGGTAGACCATAATTATTGGAGGTCTATTTCTCAATTTTACTAATGAACTGTAGGTTGGAAGTAAAGCAGGCTGCGGATGGGACCCAAGAAGTCCCAGGACTTGTTGAAACTCGTGTTTATGGAGCAGATGGTGTTTGGGAAATTCTGAAGTCTGGAAACAGAGTCAGATCAGTTGGCTCCACAAGTGCTAATGAGCTTAGCAGTCGTTCTCATTGGTATGTCTTTTTCAATCATGTAACTGACAGTGTTTTTCCTTGAATTGCTGGCAGAGACAAAACTCACCTTTGTAAACACATTAAAATTATTATTAGAATTAGAATGGAATTAGTAAGGCAGATATTACTTGTATGTCATTGTGGATAACAAATAGGTGGTTTTACATGCAGTTTGGTGCGGGTAACTGTTGTGGGAGAAAATTTAATCAATGGCCAGAGAACAAAAAGTCACCTTTGGCTAGTAGACTTAGCTGGCAGTGAGCGTGTAGGGAAAACTGATGCTGAAGGAGAAAGGCTGAAGGAATCCCAATTCATAAATAAGTCTCTATCAGCACTTGGTGATGTTATTGCAGCACTTGCTTCCAAATCAGCCCACATACCTTACAGGTAATTCTCGTTGATCTCATCCGTGACCGCATTCTTACATAATGATGCTTTATCTCATTACTATTTGCATTGTTTTTTATTTTTCTGAGACAGGAACTCAAAGCTCACTCATATACTTCAGAGCTCGTTAGGTGAGGATTCACTTCAGCATTATGCTCATTTGATGCATGCATTCATCATCTTCTTTATTTATGATGATTTATTGATGTTGATCTTGGACTAAAATGCAGGAGGTGATTGCAAAACTCTAATGTTTGTCCAAATAAGTCCTAGTTCAGTGGACTTAACAGAGACGCTTTGCTCGCTGAATTTTGCCACGCGTGTTCGAGGAATTGAGAGTGGCCCAGCCCGTAAACAAGTAGACGTCACTGAGCTTATGAAGTACAAGCAAATGGTATGCTAGAGTTTAATTGTTCTTATTTTAAATAACAAAGATTCTTTATTGAGGGGAATATAAATAAAATAACCGTGATTCTTATTTCCTTAAAACTGAAAATCTGGTCATAAACAGGCTGAAAAGTCCAAACACGATGAGAAGGAAGTTAGGAAATTACAAGATAACTTGCTGTCAGTACAAATGAAACTAACTGCAAGAGAACTCATGTGCCGAAATCTTCAAGACAAGGTATAACCATGACGTGTTTATAATAGAGATTGACTTATTGGTATGCATGCACTTGTCACTTTACTCATCTAATATGTGGTTGAAATTTAAAAGGTTCGGAATCTAGAGAACCAGATTGCAGAGGAGAGAAAAGCCAGATTAAACCAAGAAAGTCGATCACTTGCTACCGAGAATACCAAAAAGAGGACGTCAATGATTCCTTTGGTAAGGCCCCCATTAAGAAGAATTAATAATTCCTTGCCTCCACCACCCGAGAGAAGGCCCTCCTCATGCAACTCTTCCTTAATTGGAAAGGAAAACATTGCAAGAACGACCTCAATGACTACAAGAAGAAGGGTGTCCGTTGCTACAAAACCACCAGCTGCACCGTCACAAACACAACCCCTTCAACCTAGGAGGCGTGTTTCCCTGGCAACATTTCATCCTGAAACAACTTCTGATGCCACAACTTCACTCCATACCTCTGCTTCTCAATTCATTAGTGGAAGCAATGTTCACCAATCAATGATACGGAGGAACAATAGGAAAGCTCGGTATTCAAGTTTGTTCACCCCGACAACATCAACAATCGAGACAACACCCTCTTTGGATAAGAGCCGCAGTAGGTTTGCTGGCAGTCCAACACAGGCAGCAGATTCACGGATGATGGCTAGACATCCACACCCAACTGTGATTGGACTGCAACGCAAACCTTTGGTATGGAGTCCTCTCAAGTGGAGAAGAGGCGTAGAAAGTAGCAGAAAGTCATCAATCTTGCCATCTCGGCCTTCCACCCCAATGCGATGGAGTCCTCTCAAGTGGAGAAGAGGCGTAGAAAGTAGCAGAAAGTCATCAATCTTGCCATCTCGGCCTTCCACCCAAATGTGATGATCTTTGTTTTCTCAAACAATGACATATACTTGTGTTTGGAAATCTTTGTTTTCTCAAACAATGTAATATACTTGTGTTTGGAAATCTTTGTTTTCTCAAACAATGTAATATACACTACACTTGTAGTGTTTGGAACTAAATTGATTCCTAACGTGAGAATGAAAATGAGGTAACTTTTTAATTAGCTTTTTTATGTTTCTGGTGTGTTATGACATGTTTTTGATATCCATGTGTGCCAGGGTCTTTGAAATGCATAAAAGAGAAACAAGCTTAGGCCCTCAACTTCACCAATTTTAAATGCCACATTAGGTGCCACCTATCTCATTAACCTTAAGAATTTTGTGTTTCCAAAATATAAAATAACTAGTTGGCGAGGATGATAATGATTCTTCCATCATAATGTTAGTGAGGATCTATATTTGTGAAGAAAAAGAAATAAACCGGAAAAGTTTGTGTAAGTTATCCGTGAAAGAATTCAAACCGGAAAACATTTTATAAATTTTTCGGTAAAGTTGAAAATGAGGTGAAAAATAAAATTCAAAAATTTAAATGGAAAAGGGCTAATGCCACCGTGGTGGTCCACCGTGAATTAGTGGTCACTACAATTATAATTAATATAAATTTTACAAAATTCATCGTTGGATTAAAAGTGTTTCATATAGATTATCCATATAAATTTTTAGAAAAATTGGAAATCATTTGATATGGTATTGACACTCATTTGAGTTTTATTAAATACAGTTAATCTTGACAAGTTTAAATAACATATTAAATGATTTCCAATTTTTCTAAAAATTTATATGGATAATCTATATGAAACATTTTTAATCCAACGGTGGACTTTGTAAAATTCGTATTCGTTATAGTGTTATTCATAGATGGTGGCCCACCATCAAGTGGTCTATTTTAGAATTTGTCTAGAAAAAAGAGGTAAAATATGAATATTAAGTAGGGTAAATCTTTTTTTTTTTACATTTCTTTTGGGTAAACAAAAGCGATCAATTTTTTTTTTACTTTTCCTTATAAAACAAAAAAGTTTTTCTTTCTTATAAGAAAAAGGTTTTCATAAATAAAAAAGACAATGGAAAAGGTTAACTTTTATTTTTTGGTAACTTTATTACTAATAGAATAAGAAAAGGAAAAAGAAAGAACAGAATGGCACATGAAAGTAGGCGATGGCATGTATGATGACCGTTGCAAACACATATTGGACCGTTACTTACTCATTATGATTATTAGCTAATAGCTCTCCTCTTCACTTTCTTTGACTTTTTCTTCATGTTCTTTCTTTCACTTCGGAAAACAGCAACAACAACAACGTTAGTGTCCGTGTTGTGCGTGGGTCACAAAATATCAGATTTTGAGACTGACCCATTTTTCTAAACTAAACATGGTCGCCAGAACCCCACCAAGACAGAACTTAGCTGTTCTTGATCCTGTTCTAATCAGACAAACACTCAACAAGGTCGATCACTGCATGAATCGCCTACAAGAACTTCAATTCACTGTGTCCGGTGGAACTAAATTGGTTTCTGGAGTCAATCTTAGCCCTCGCAGTACTAGAACTTATCTCAGAACAAGTCTAAGGTGCAAACAAGAATCTATTAGGTACATTTATTTTTCAATTACTTATTTTGAATGTCACACATATTTAGTTTATTAAAATAAATTACTTGTTTAAGTTTCCATTATTAATTGATTATGATTGATAGTTGTAATGAAAATTATAAACTCAATTGTTTCTGCTATGTTGCTAATTTTGAAGGATCAAGAATAGTGCACAAAAAACATCTCCACTGGGGAAGTTTCCTAAACCAGCAGTTAATTTAGGAGGTATGTATGATATCTTTCCTAAACATCTCCACAAAAAACATGCTGCCTCAATTGCTATTTTTTCATAATGAATTGCTATTTTTCGCAAAATTATTATTCGCGTGTCTCATGAAGTTGGAAAACGCCGGTTTATTCGGTTCATTACAATACATAGGATGTGAGTTGAAAATTTAAATCAATACATGAGTTTTGGGATAATAATTTTTCATGACAATTATAGTTTTTTCTTTTTTAAAACTCTCATCAATTCATTCATTTTTTTACTTAGAAGTTGTTAATTGATGCAGGTGAGTGGAGGCAAATGTCATTGCCTGCAATGCTTGTAGGTGAAACTGTTGCAGAAATTTTGCAGGCAAGTCAATTTACTAGAGAAATTGTTTCTTCCGTCGGTACAAAATTATCCACCGAGGACCCGAAAACACCACTATCCCAACCCTCAAACCGGAAAGCAGACCCCGAAAACACACCACTCATTGCTAAAAGAAGGAAGGAGAAGCAAAATAAGCAACTGTCTGATTCGCCACCACCATCACCACTTCAACGAGCGCGTTCGAGAATCAACTTCAAGGTTTCTCCTCCAAAAAAAGTAAGAGACTTTGATAAAGAGAAAAAGAAAGAGAATAACAAGTATTTAGCAAATAGGATATCTCCAAAGAATAGGCCATGGGCTAGAAAGACAGTACTATTCCCCAACCCTTTGTTCTCTTCATCCACTTCTTCTTCACATCAACAACAATTTTGCAAGACAAGATCACCTGTCATATCAAGAAATAGAGTTGCAACAATACCACACAAGTTTCGGATCAAATCACCACATAAGTTTCTGATCAAACCACCAAATAGAGTAACAACACCAACACCACCCAAGTTTCGGATCAAATCGCCACATACATTTCTGATCAAATCACCAAATAGAGTAACAACAACAACACCACCCAAGTTTCGGACCGAATCACCAAATAGGTCAAATAGAGTAACAACACCACACAAGTTTCGAATCGAATCACCGCATAAGTTTTTGATCAAATCACCAGCTTCACCCAAGAGAACTACAAGATTGAACTCTCCAAAGAGATGTGGTGCTGCATCGAAATCGAGTCGACCTAGATTGACTGCACCAACAAAGAACAAGAGAAGTTTACAGAAACGTGACGGATTAGTGTGTTTGAGTAACAGTTCTCCTCCAAAGAGCAAGAAAAGTGATGAATTTGTGTGTTTGAGCAAGAGTTCTCCAAAGAGATCAGCTGCATCAAAATTACGTCGATCTTTCTCTCCCTCGAGACTTGCAACAAGACTAGTTTCACCACTGAAGAGTAAAAAAAATGTACAGAAAGTTGATGGCTTAGTTAGTGGGTTGAAACAACGACCAGCAACAACAGTGCAATTGCCTGGTCCAAGATTAAAGCACATCTTGTGATATATATACATGTTCTATTTTCATTTCAATTTCATTGTATTCATTTCATAAGCAATTCTATACTGTGTCCATACTATACTAGATATTCTTTTGTTTTTTCATGTCAAACCAGTCTTTGACAAAATTATACTGGGAATTTCATGTCAATCCTAACAATGTTATGTTACCATATTAGAAGATGTTTTGTGTTGTGTAAAAATAGTTTGAAAAAACTTTCCGCGTGTAAATTAGTTATTATATGAATGGAACTCCGGTTCAACACGGCACAAAAGAACAACAGTGCAAGTTTAGCAGTTATTCTCATTTGATCAACACCATAAGGCATAAGCTCTTGTGGGGAAGTTTCATATCAATGTGTAGTCTCCAAGTCCTGATAAACCTGATATAAATCGATGTATGAGGATTCTTTCTCTAATGTGCACTAGTGAGACAAATCTTGTATCATACATTTTCACCATTGGATCAATAAATCTCACCACCATTGGATCAAATGAAATGTGATGTGACATATTAATTCAATGGTGAAAACAAACTTGTGCATGATGTAAGACTTGTCTCACTTGTGCACGATAGACTTCGTATGAGGAAAAAACATTGTCGGTGTTTAGTTTGGTGCATGAGAAGAAAGTAGAAAATAAAATAAAATTTTAAGAAGAAATCTCTAATGATTGCAAAGCCATCCTTAAAGTTTGACATCAATTTTATGTTCATAGATTCTATATTTTTTGCAGACAAGTTCTACAAATTCAAGTTGGACGTGTCTGAATTTGCAGACATCTCTAATGATTGTAGAGCCATCCTTAAAGTTAAACCAAGCTTTATTATGCTTTTCCCCCTTGATGATAGCTGAGGTGATCATATATATGCCTAGTTAACCATTTTTTAATCACGTTACTCCTTGTATTGTTGGAGCACTTTTTAATTGAATACAATAATCAGTGGCGGTGCTCGGACCCTGGCTCAGGGGGTGCAAAATTTTATTTAATATTTTAATAATTATATTTGCTACGCAGTTTCATATTTTTAATTCGCTTAATAAGTAACTAATTATTTATTTATATATATTGTTGAACAAATATCTTTCAACATAAACATTGCTTTTAAAATAACACAAGTATTGATTACATGAGAAATATATCAATTAGTAAAAAAAAAAAAAATAGCAAATAAAAAAAATCAAACTATAAAATAGTGCATAAGTATTGATATAGTAACAACAAAAATACACAATTTTAAGGTTAATTTTTTCATAGCTCAATGTTCGTCAATTCTTTTTATCTATTACTTGAGTATATACAGACCAATAACCAAACACAAAAATTATCTTCATGAAAACTGTGATTTCCAAATGCCTAAATTGGAACTAATTTCTAGATGGTTTAACTAGAAACCGTAAAACATAAATCCAAAAATGCATTGAGACTAAATTACAAACTACAAACTTTAAAACGCTAAACCATATCTATCAATATTGAAGTTATAGAAAAAATCCCAAAATTTTAAAACGCTAAACCATAGTTTTTTTATTGATTACCTTAATGTTGTTTTAAGGATGTTGGAGGATTTATCACTATTGTATGTATTTGGTTTGATATTTTGTTTGAAAGAATTTAATTTTAGAGAAAAGTTTGAAGAGAAGAATGAGAGCAATAAAAAGTATTTTGAATTTTTGAATAAGAAGTGCAAAACAAAAAAATCAGGGGGTGCAAAATGTAAAAAATATAAACATATTAATACAAAATTTAAAATTCCAGGGGGTAGCACCGCCCCTGACAATAATAGCCCCTTATTTTTTAATCTATGCCTTGCTTTTGATTTCAAAATAACATCTTATCTCATGACCGTTATAGCAACATAGTCTTTCCATCACTAGCTTGATTAATATTAGCAACTCATGGACAATAAAAATCTTGGACAATATTTTGGTATTTACAGACAAAAGGATTTGAAGAGAGAAATTTAAAATAATGATTTGTTTATAGATATAATTTGTGAGACTTGGGGACAAAGTAAGGGTAAATACAATGAACTTATCTTCCCTGGATAAAACTCATAAAGGAGCAGATGTTATATAGTAAAAACTTATTTAAAAAAATGAGAATGAGACCAAATACATTGAACAACTGTTCCTATGGCCCACACACTTGAATTTGAATAAAAAAAATAAAATCCCATAAAAAATAAAAGAGGTGATGTCGCTCAATGTATGCAATGAACAGTGGTCATTTCCTGTTTCCTATGTGTCAAGGATTAAGATAGTGTATCGCGGAACAACAATGATTTTTTCAATTTCACTGTGCAATAGCACTATAGCCTCTATTTAACAATACTGGACAACAGTTGTGTACTAATTTAATATCAACGTTAAAATTAAATAGATATATTCCATATGATAGTAATTTAACATATGATAGTAAATCAACTGTGAATTTAACATTGTTCAAGTATGAACTCCAAAGATAAATAGAGGCTATTAACTTCATGTAATAACTATTAAGTCATTTTTCAATTTAAATATTCTTTGGATTCTTGGTCATTCCTATAATCAAATGTGAAGTGATGCAATATCGAGTGAACTACTAATAATTGTCTTCTCCCTTATTGGTCTACATTTAAAATTCTAAGGCTCTAATGTTATAGAAAAATGATTTGGTCAATGATTTAGTAATGGACATTACAATATATAACATCATTGCAAATGCTAAGATGGATAAACTATCTCTCTTCCATTATCACCTTCATTTTCATAAGTGTTACTCAAAATAGGTTCCATAAAAAAAGACCATATGAGATTCTCTTAGAAATTAGTAGTATGACATGAAAATATGTCACATCAGATGTCGATATAAAAAAATCCATGTCCATTTTATTCTTTATTTAATTTTAATTATTTTTTTGACTAAAATAAAATATAATAATTATAATTGTTTTAAAATCATCTTAGTTTTTTTATCAATAAATAATCATAAACACCAAGTAACAAAAAAAAAAATTGTGTAGGTTATGTTGGTTAATATAACCCTAGTTAAAAAAAATGTTGGTCAATTTGAAAATCATCAACACTAACCATTGTGGGTGCCTACTTCCTCCATCCCAAATTAAGTGACATAGTTGATCTTTTTACGTATGCCGATGCATAACTTTGACGATTAATATATTTAATTGTATAACAGTCAAAATTATAAAAATTTGATATTTTGAAAATACTCATCGAGACGAATCCAACATCTTATAAGCTAATATTTAGTTTTGTTTATTAGTAGAAAAATATGGTCAAAGTAATATGTGTGAATAGTGCACAACAGTCAACTGTGTTACTCAATTTGGGACCGAGAGAGTACATTTATTTTATTTTAGTAGAATTAAATTACTTTATGTTAACATTTTTTTACTTTATTTCTAAAATCAAATAAAAAACTAAATATTCCTCTAGTTTCTTATATAAAAAAAACTTTTGTTTTTTTAGATTCATGAAATGATTGATGTATCTAGTCCATTTTTTAAACCAAATACATTAATCATTTTATAAATAAAAAATTTCTTATATTAAGAATGAGAGATAGGAATCTCGAAAAGAAGAAAGAAAAATGGTTAAAGAAAACAAAATGATTTTTCCTTTTGTCATCCCATGGATTACTCGCGCGCCATACGGAATGACCAAAATACCCTTCAGTGGCTTAAGTCACAAATATAGGAAAAATGAGTAATTTTGAAAAATAACGTCCACTTCTTAAGTCATGGATGTTATAATTGGTAGGCTATTTTGGGGGTGTCCATAGCACAAGTCATGAACAGGGGGCATTTTGATCATTTCGTATGGCGCACCCCAAAAACTATAAGGTGGAAAAAGTAATAATCAACAAAATTCAGAACCCAGCAGGCCCAGCCCAGATCCATTTGTTGATAGAATTAGCCGTTACAATACACCTGCGTTTCTTTTTTTTGTTATCCAATCCCAAAATTCAAAAACTCACCCTCAACCGCCATTTTAACCATTTCTCGATCTGAGCTCGAATCTCTTTCGTTCATTCTTTCTCTTCTTAATCTCTCCATCGAGCTCCAAGAATCACCGCTCAATTCTTCTCCATTTTTGTTCTTCAACTCATGGAAGGTACTCAATCGCTATTTTCCTCACTTCATTTCACTTTTCTCACCAAATTTAACTAATCGCGTTCTTCTTCTTCTTCTTCTTCTTCACAGATCGCGTAATTGATATGCTTACAGAAAAATTCAACCGATTCGTCATTCACACTAATTTCAACTCCGAACCAGGTTTCGTGTTCTTTCATTTATTATTATACGTCACTTTCATTTCTCGTTTGAATTGAAAAAGAAAATATAAACAAATATTATTGAATCGAGGTGCTTGTGTTCTTTTGTTCGTTTTGCTTTAAGAAATGGATATATGTGTTAACTGTTATTGTTTTATTCAGATTTTCCTATTCAATTTTCGTTTAGATTTTAGGTATTCAATTTGTATGACCAAAACCTAGAAAATGATTTAGGATTAGAAATAAGATTTGTATTAAGATTAGGATTCGGTATTCTCATTTTTAATTATTTTTTTGGTTTAATTTTTGTATGTTATTAGATAATTCATCGGAGCAATTGAACGAAACCTCTGAAAACATGGATGAGAATACTTCGTCCAGCGAAGTACATGAAATTTCTCCTCAACAGGATCATACTCTACCAATACTAAAGAAAATTATTGACCTTAGTACCAAAGCTCAGGTAAACTATGAATGTTGGTTTATTTGCTTGATCAAGTAAATGAATCAAAATCTTTCTGATTATTACGTTTGATAATGTTTTTGCGGTTAATGGATGTGATGCATGTTTCAGACCTTGAAGAGAGAACATGTTTCACTTAGTGATCAAGTGAAACTCACATTTGAGTCCTTTCCTGGTCTGGATGTTTTAAAGTCTGTTCGGCTTTTGGGTAAGGCTCTAACTAACATACTCGTAAAATTGAATATAATCTCCGACACTATGATTATGTTTTTTACTTAGGATGTTTTTTTGGTTTGTGACTAGGTGCTGAATATGAAATTTTGAAAAGAAAGTACCTAGAGGAGTCACATGAGCGTAGGCGGCTCAACAATGAAGTGATAGAACTCAAGGGAAATATCAGAGTTTTCTGCAGATGCAGACCGTTAAATGAAAATGAAATTGCTAATGGATCAGCGGTATCTGTTGTCAATTTTGAGTCAGCTTCTGAGGAGCTTCAAGTTATTTGCTCAGATTCTTCAAAAAAGCAATTTAAATTTGATCATGTATTCAAACCTGAAGATAATCAAGGTAGAATGTTTTAGCGGTTAATTTTTCATCGAAAATATTATTTCATATATATCATGGCTGATGCTTAATCATTTGTGTATTATTTTATCATGCAGAGGCTGTTTTTGCACAAACAAAACCGATTGTTGCTTCTGTTTTAGATGGATATAATGTTTGCATTTTTGCATATGGTCAAACTGGAACTGGTAAGACTTTTACCATGGAGGGAACACCAGAGCATCGTGGAGTTAACTATAGAACCCTTGAGGAATTATTTCGGATTTCTGAAAATAGACAAGGCACGATGAAATATGAATTGCATGTTAGTATGCTGGAAGTTTACAATGAAAAGATAAAAGATCTCTTGGCCGGAAGTCCTTCTGAAGCCACTAAGAAGTGAGTTTATTCTTTTACTTTAGCTATGATATATTTTATCTTCACAAATTTAGCATGCACTGTTTCAATGAAGGATGTTATGCTTTTTATGTGTTTTCTCTGCAGCACCTTCTTTCTTAGGTTTGTAAGTCTTGATAGAATTGGTTCTTAAAAATGTAAAGAATATGTTTATATTGCAACTCCTTATTCCCAATCCCCTAATGTGTAGTCAAGAGATCTAGGCCTTTCCTCCAAGTCCCAGTCATAATTCTGATACCCCCCCACCATTTCTCATCTCCTTTTAATCCTCACTAGCTGTTCTCAATCACTCACCAATTATTAACCAACTAACAATAACAGTAATTACTAATTATTACAGTAACATCCCTAAGAATTCATTATTTATGTATCGAGATTTGAGCCTACCCCTCCTGGTAGACCATAAGTATTGGAGCTCTATTTCTCAATTTTACTAATGAACTGTAGGTTGGAAGTAAAGCAAGCTGCAGATGGAACCCAAGAAGTCCCAGGACTTGTTGAAACTCGTGTTTATGGAGCAGATGGTGTTTGGGAAATTCTGAAGTCTGGAAACAGAGTCAGATCAGTTGGTTCCACAAGTGCTAATGAGCTTAGCAGTCGTTCTCATTGGTATGTCTTTGTTCTTTCAGATGAACTGATTTGTATTTGTAATTTTTTACTTCTCCGGGCCTTGAAATTTTCAATCATATAACTGACAGTGTTTTTCCTTGAATTGCTGGCTGAGACAAAACTCTTAATTTCTAAACACATTAAAATTATTATTAGAATTAGAATGGAATTAGCAAGGCAGATATTACTTGTATGTCATTGTGGATAACAAATAGGTGGTTTTACGTGCAGTTTGGTGCGGGTAACTGCTGTGGGGGAGAATTTAATCAATGGCCAGAGAACAAAAAGTCACCTTTGGCTAGTAGACTTAGCTGGCAGTGAGCGTGTAGGGAAAACTGATGCTGAAGGAGAAAGGCTGAAGGAATCTCAATTCATAAATAAGTCTCTATCGGCACTTGGTGATGTTATTGCAGCACTTGCTTCCAAATCAGCCCACATACCTTACAGGTAATTCTCTTTGATCTCATTCGTAACCACATTCTTACATAATGATGCTTTATCTCATTACTATTTGCGTTTTTTATTTTTCTGAGACAGGAACTCAAAGCTCACTCATATACTTCAGAGCTCGTTAGGTGAGGATTCACTTCAGCATTATTCTCCTTTGATCCATGCATTCGTCATCTTCTTCAATTATTATGATTTATTGATGTTGATCTTGGACTAAAATGCAGGAGGTGATTGCAAAACTCTAATGTTTGTCCAAATAAGTCCTAGTTCGGTGGACTTAACAGAGACGCTTTGCTCGCTGAATTTTGCCACGCGTGTTCGAGGAATTGAGAGCGGCCCAGCCCGCAAACAAGTAGACCTCGCTGAGCTTATGAAGTACAAGCAATTGGTATGCTAGAGTTTACTTGTTCTTATTTTAAATAACAAAGATTCTTTATTTAGGGGAATATAAATAAAATAACCGTGATTCTTATTTCCTTAAAACTGAAAATCTGGTCATAAACAGGCTGAAAAGTCCAAACACGATGAGAAGGAAGTTAGGAAATTACAAGATAACTTGCAGTCAGTGCAAATGAAATTAACCGCAAGAGAACTCATGTGCCGAAATCTTCAAGACAAGGTATAACCATGACGTGTATATAATAGAGATTGACTTATTGATATGCATGCACTTGTCACTTTACTCATCTATTATGTCGTTGAAATTTAAAAGGTTCGGAATCTAGAGAACCAGATTGCAGAGGAGAGAAAAGCCAGATTAAACCAAGAAAGTAGATCACTTGCTACCGAGAATACCAAAAAGAGGACATCAATGATTCCTTTGGCAAGACCCCCATTAAGAAGAATTAATAATTCTTTGCCTCCACCACCCGAGAGAAGGCCCTCCTCATGCAACTCTTCCTTAATTGGAAAGGAAAACATTGCCAGAACGACCTCAATGACTACAAGAAGAAGGGTGTCCGTTGCTACAAAACCACCAGCTGCACCGTCACAAACACAACCCCTTCAACCTAGGAGGCGAGTTTCCCTGGCAACATTTCATCCTGAAACAACTTCTGATGCCACAACTTCACTCCATACCTCTGCTTCTCAATTCATTAGTGGAAGCAATGTTCACCAATCAATGATAAGGAGGAACAATAGGAAAGCTCGGTATTCAAGTTTGTTCACCCCGACAACATCAGCAATTGAGACAACGCCCACTTTGGATAAGAGACGCAGTAGGTTTGCTGGCAGTCCAATACAGGCAGCAGATTCACCGATGATGGTTAGACATCCACACCCAACTGTGATTGCACTGCAACGCAAACCTTTGGTATGGAGTCCTCTCAAGTGGAGAAGAGGCGTTGAAAGTAGCAGAAAGTCATCAATCTTGCCATCTCGGCCTTCCACCCAAATGTGATGAGATGATATTTGTTTTCCCAAACAATGACATATACTTGTATTTGGAAATCTTTGTTTTCTCAACCACTTGTAGTGTTTGGAACTAAATTGATTCCTAACGTGAAAATGAAAACGAGTTGACTTTTTGTAAGCTGTTTTATTTTTATATTATGGTTTCTTAGGACATGTTTTTGATATCCATGTGTGACAGGAACCCAAAATTTACAAATATATCTCTAACTAAAGAGATAACTAACAACCTTTCTAAGTAATTTGAAATACCAGGGTCTTTAGTAAATTTTATTGGAATTCTAAGAATTCAAACAGGAATACATTTTATAAATTTTTTAGTAAAGTTGGAAATGAGGTGAAAATTGAAATGTAAAAAATTTAAAAGGCAAACAAGGTAAAGTAGAAAATTTAGACGATTTTTTTTTTTGGTAAAATAGAAATTTTAGATGATTTAGGTGAAAGTATAATTATATGAATGCTAGGCGAAATTTTGTTAACATATTTCTTTTGGGTAAACAAAAGTGATCAAATTTTTCTTTCTTTTCCTAAAAAAAAACTTTTTCTTTCTTTTATTCTTTTTCATTCATAAGAAAAAGGTTTTCATAAATAAAAAAAAATAAAATAAAAAACAGTGTCATGATAACCGGTGGATACCAAAAGAAGAAAACTTTAAATTAAAAATAATATTTTTTACACTTTCGAGAAGTTGACTGCGCAAACTATAATATTATATTATTATATTTGCTTCCTTAAATAGTGTCCCGGAAGCACCATTTAGCATTTTTCAAAAAAAAAAACAATGGAAAAGCCTTTAATGTTTTATTTTTTGGTAACTTTATTACTAAAAGAAAAAGAAAAACAGAATGGCGCATGAAAGTAGGCGATAGCATGTATGATGAGTCATCAAATATCGCAAATTGCAACGGTCATCAAATTCCAACGGTCATCAAAAACACATACTGGATTCATTCATTGCACCGTTACTTAGCTCCTCTTCACTTTCTTTGACTTTTTCTTCATGTTCTCTCTTTCATTTCGGAAAACAGCAACAACAACAACGTTAGTGTCCGTGTTGTGCGTGGGTCACAAAATCAGATTTTGAGACAGACCCATTTTTCTAAACTAAACATGGTCGCCAGAACCCCACCAAGACAGAACTTAGCTGTTCTTGATCCTGTTCTAATCAGACAAACACTCAGCAAGGTCGATCACTGCATGAATCGCCTACAAGAACTTCAATCCACTGTGTCTGGTGGAACTAAGTTGGTTTCTGGAATCAATCTTAGCCCTCGCAGTACTAGAACTTATCTCAGAACAAGTCTAAGATGCAAGCAAGAATCTATTAGGTACAATTTATTTTTTTTGGCTTTTTTCACACTCCTATTTTAATTTTTCAATTACTTATTTTGAATGTTACACATGTTTTTAGTTTCCATTATTAATTAATTGATTATGATTGATAGTTTGTATTGAAAGTTATAAACTAAATTGTTTATGCTATGTTGCTAATTTTGAAGGCTCAAGAATAGTGCACAAAAAACATCTCCATTGGGAAAGTTTCCCAAACCAGCAGCTAATTTAGGAGGTATGATTCATGCTGCCTCAATTGCGGTTAATTATGATTCATGCTGCCTCAATTGCTATTTTTTCATAATGAATTGCTATTTTTCGCAAAATTATTATGTGTATCTCATGAAGTTGGGAAACGCCAGTTATTTGGCTTCATAACAATACATAGGATGTGTGAGTTGAAAATTTAAATCAATACATGAGTTTTCGGATAACAATTTTTCATGACAATTACAGTTTTTTCTTTTTTAAAACTCTCCTCAATTCATTCATATATTTTATACTTAGAAGTTGTAACTTGATGCAGGTGAGTGGAGGCAAATGTCATTGCCTGCAATGCTTGTAGGTGAAACTGTTGCAGAAATTTTACAAGCAAGTCAATTTGCTAGACAAATAGTTTCGATCGACAGTACAAAATTCTCCACCGAGGACCCAAAAACACCATTATCCCAACCCTCAAACAAGAAAGCAGACCCTGAAAACACACAACTCATTGCTAAAAGAAGGAAGGAGAAGCAAAATAAACAACAGACTGATTCGCCACTTCAACGAGCGCGTTCAAGAATCAACTTCAAGGTTTCTCCTCCAAAAAAAGTAAGAGACTTTGATAAAGAGAAAAAGAAAGAGAATAACAAGTATTTAGCAAATAGGGTATCTCCAAAGAATAGGCCATGGGCTAGAAAGACAGTACTATTCCCCAACCCTTTGTTCTCTTCATCCACTTCTTCTTCACATCAACAACAATTTTGCAAGACAAGATCACCTGTCATATCAAGAAATAGAGTTGCAACAACACCACACAAGTTTCGGATCAAATCACCAAATAGAGTAACAACACCACCACCACCCAGGTTTCGGATCAAATCGCCACATACGTTTCTGATCAAATCACCAAATAGAGTAACAACAACATCACCACCCAAGTTTCGGACCGAATCACCACATAAGTCAAATAGAGTAACAACACCACACAAGTTTCGAATCGAATCACCGCACAAGAAGTTTCGAATCGAATCACCGCATAAGTCTTTGATCAAATCACCACCTTCACCCAAGCGAACTACAAGATTGAACTCTCCAAAGAGATGTGGTGCTGCATCGAAATCGAGTCGACCTATCTCTCCTTCTAGATTGACTGCACCATCAAAGAACAAGAGAAGTGTACAGAAAAGTGATGGATTGGTGTGTTTGAGCAAGAAGAGTTCTCCAAAGAGATCAGCTGCATCAAAATTACGTCGATCTTTCTCTCCCTCGAGATTTGTAACAAGACTAGTTTCACCACTGAAGAGCAAGAAAAATATACAAAAAGTTGATGGCTTAGTTAGTGGATTGAAACAACGACCAGCAACTACAGTGCAAATGTCTGGTCCAAGATTAAAGCACATCTTGTGATATATATACATGTTCTATTTTCATTTCAATTTCATTGTATTCAATTTCATAAGCAATTCCATACGATACTATATATTCTTTTATTTTTCATGTGAATTAAGTCTTTGACAAAATTCATGTCAATCCTAACAATGTGCCGTATTAGAAGATACTAGTTATTATAGGAATGGAACTCAGGTTCAACAAGGATGTGCCGCACCAAGAACAACAGAGCAATTTTTAATTGAATACAATTAAAAATTATTAATCTATGACTACTTAATTAATTAAACTACACCACAAATTATTTATGCGAAATACCTCTTAAAATCTAATCACACTAGTTTCATATCGATAAATCAATTCTGTGCTGCGGGAGAAATGATAAATCAAACTGCAATTACCATTGAAAAAAACAGAGGCAAGTGGCACCAGTTACATAGTACGCCACACAGTTCTGATTATTTCTATTTTCATAATACAATCGACATATAAACTTGAGACGAGCATCCATCTCAAGCCTAAAGGAAAGCCAAAAATTTCAAGCAACACCTGTATAAAAAGCTTTGCATAACACAACAGCAAGGAAGAGCTAAGCATGTGTGATATGTCAAACGACAACTATTAAATCAGAGATCAGATCATATCAGATATATATAACATTGACAACCCCAACAAAACTGCAGTAACACGTGCTTGGAATCCGACGTTCACAAAGACAGGATGAACGCAACACGGTTATTAGCTGGGAGAAGCAAATCTTGTCCTTTCTCTCTGTCGATTTAAAGCTCGATCCTTTGGTGAAGATGTCTTTCCTGTCATATTAGCTTGGCGCATCATTTCTGCAACATTGTCCAAAAGGCACACGTAAATAAGGTGTCACATTTTGTTAACTTAAGGATTTTACAGCCTTAATATACTAATAATACACACTGATATGCCATTAGATTTAATTTATATGCAGTGTGACTTTTGTTGATACAACAGCCGCATTATCAATTGTGAAAAATAGCGGTTTGTTCAAATTCTGCAACGCACGAGTAGCCTCTATTTAACAACACTGGACAACAGTTGAGTAATAATTAAATATTAACATTAAAATTAAATAGATATGTTCCATATAATAGTAATTTTTAAATCAACTGTGAATTTAACATTGTCCAAGTATGAACCCCAAAGATAAATAAATAACAAGTTAGAAAAACTTCTAACCTCGTTTTCTCTCAAGCTCCTGGTCGAGCTCTTCTTTCCACTTCCTCTGTCTCTCAGAAAAGCTTAAACTGCACGTGAAACATAGGGCTATTAAATTACAGTGTTTCTGAAAACAATTGATGTTGTGAAAGATATTACATTGTTATTGTAAAATATATTACATTGTCAGCAAATCGCAGTCTATCGTATGTGTGACTTTAGAAGCAATTATGATTAAAGTCAAACGTAATTAATGATCTAACGGTTACGATCGATTGACGGTGTAAAAAATATTTACATTGAAATGTATATGAATTAAATTAAATTATATATGAAAAACAAAGCAAGTAAAAGATTGAAAACAAACAAAACCTTGGGCTAAAGTGTTCCTGCTGGGAGTCAACTACCATTCCTTTCCGTTCATTTACGGGAGATGCTGGAACATCCTGTGAACCATGACTATTTACATTTCCAACAGTTGCTGAGGACCTGCCATTACTTCCAGGACTTCCAGCATTGTCAACTGCTTTAGATGGAGAGCTAATTGGCATCCGACTTGGTGACTTGCTTTTAGGAGGTAATTTCAAGTATTTTCGAGCGGCGTTATCATCACTTGGACTATCAATCACATTGGGTGAACAAGATGTATTTAAATTGTTGAAAAACTCTTCATATAAAGGTGTCTGCAGTTTTTTCAGTTCAAGAGCCTGTAATAAACAGACCGTCATCATTCATCATCATCATCATGAAACAGCAGTTTGTAAGACAAAAATATTGATGAAAAGATGGTCGCTGGACGATTAACTTGATTCCAACTAAAAGCAATACCTTTTCATCCAAAAAAGCTTTAATTTTGACCTCTGTTTGCTCATCATCGTCTTCTGATAGAGATGGCACACATGGAAAGGATAAATCTTTCTGTTCCTTATTAGACTCTAATTGAACACTTGACATGCGACTTTCATCAGTGTCCAAACTAACTTCTCTATTTACCAGTTCTGGACTTGCGTCAAATTTACAGCCCCAATCATCCAAAGGTTCAGACATAGGGTTGAAACTCTACATTGGAAAGAGAAATAAAAAGGTTTTCAGAAATCATTACTTTCATATTAAACAAAAGACAAATGCTAAAATGTTCCCCAGAGAAACTGGATAAGAAACTAATTGTAGAAATATTGTATTGAAAGTTGTATATTCAACGACTTAAAATGTTTAAATTTTGATTTTTTTTTCAAGAATAAAACTCTTCTTTTATTTCCCTTTTTGGTTCCTTAACTAGTTCCCTAGGGGCACTTGTTAGCAAGACCCTAAATAAAATAAAACAAGAACTTGAATGCAAGAACCTCAATATTATCGGGCATCAATGATTTGTATTTGACATTACACTCTGAGAACTCTTCTTTGTCATCAATCACACACATGTCATCATCATTGTTCATTCCCCATAAATGATTATTTCCTGAGTCCAGAGGATTTTCTGTAGAGCAAAGTCTACATAAATCACAAACATTTGTTAACGAAAATCATTTTACTGTTTCAATAGAATCAACAAATAATATACGGAAAAAATATAGCTGCTTTACATGTGCAACAGGAAAGAAAAAAGAATGTTTCAACACTTACAAGGATTCAACATTTGGAGCACATGATGGTGAAGATGCTCTAAAACTTCCCTGTCAGAAGTGAAAGTTATGTCTTAAAACTTAAATTTTAATTTATTTATAGAAGATACATGGAACAACATTTCAGATATTACTTGAACTATCATACCATGGCAGTAGATGACTGAGAAATCAAATCCATATTTTCACCAGTAACAAAGGGATGCTGCAGCCGATTACAAACTGAAAGTTAATCTCAGGGGGAGGTGAATATTTCATGCAAAACACTGATAATAGCAAAGTAGACTCCACTACTAATCAACAGCAGTACTAAAAAGAAAACAGTGCTCATATGCAGAGTCAAAAGAGAAATACTCATAGAATCACCTGCAGCAGTTCCGATGCTGATAGCCTCAAATTTGGTTCCCTGAAAAATTATTTAGTATGATCAGTTATCCTGTATATATTCCTTATGAATGGAAAACAATTAAAAGGAACATACTTCTGCAAGCACTTTAGCAGAAAATCTTTCGCTCCAGCAGAAAGATGATCAGGAATTGGTGGGTGAGACTTAGTTGTCCCTATATGGAAGAGAGCAGCAACCTGAAACACATTATTTCAGTAAATATTCAGAGAGCACCTCAAAAAGAATTAAAGAAGTCAAAATATAAGTTACCTCTTGTTGGTATTGCTGGCTCCAAGGAGGCTTTCCCGTGGCCATCTCAATCACTGTACAACCCACGCTCCATATGTCAGCAGAGCTGAAAAAGAATTATCAGCATATGGAAACATTCGATCATTAGTCTAGAAGGCTTTCTGAAAATTCCCGCCGCTAACTTTTTTTCTACATCTGGAGCAAAGATCTCTATATTTGGAAAATGCTAGTCGGTAGAAATAACGATTCACAACTTTTATATGAACATGATGTTCCTCTCTTACACTTTTTATCCCTGATCCCTTCCGCCTTTTCTCCATACTATTCTGTTTTTCTCTCTTCACACTCATTTCACTATCTGAAGGGTACTAAATAGCATGTCTATTTTTTTAACAGAAGCCATCATGGTATAATTAATATGATTAAGGCAGTTATAATGCAACTCCAGATATGCCAGACTTGCATAGAATGGTCAACGCTTGGAATCATAAAATAATCAGTCTCAGCTACTATACCGAATGGCATCTGACAAGAAGAAACCTCCAGTTTTGTTCATGTCAAAGCATATTAAAAACAGAGCAGCATATCGTAAAATATGTGAAGAGGATTAATAATGTCCTTACAAGCTATGCCCGGTCTGGAGAATAACTTCAGGAGCCATCCAATATGGAGTACCCTTCATGGACTTGGCACCAGAAATGGTAGCCTGGAATGAAACAATGTACCTCTTAAACAAAGATGCAAATATAATATCCTTCACAAAGGTATAGCAGTATATACTATATATAATGTCATAACCGTAGAGTGACATATAAGAGTTACATTACCAGCTCAACGACCTGTTTGGATGCTCCAAAATCTGCTACTTTTATGCATCCTTTATTATCTACAAGAATATTGGCCCCCTGAAATTAATATATATACGTGGACATCAGTAGCTGAAAAGAACCAAGCTTACATGCATATCAATGAGATAATACGAAAAGCAACCTTGATGTCCCTGTGCATGATTCCATTTTTGTGCAAGTACTCGAGTCCAAGCAATATCTGCTTCGTGTAAGTTCTTATGACCTGTTGAATGAATTAGTGGAAATAGTTACGAATAAAAAAATCACCAAAGTACATTGATTGATTCGGTAGCCAGAACTTACGGCCTCAGGAAAGGCTCCAAACTTCCCCAACAGTGAAGATATGGATCCACCAGGAACAAACTCAAGGAGAATATTTAAGGTATCTTCTTCTCTAACCGTACCCAAATATCTCTACAGCACAAAACGAAGAAGATGATTGAGGTGAACTAATTGGTTTGTCAATACCATTTACAAATAGAACATCATACTTACAACAATGTTGGGATGCGAAAGATCCTTAAGCAGTTTAACTTCTTCCTCAAGCTCTTTTACATGAGCCTGTTAGTAGTATGAAAAACATTAACAAAAACAGCATATAGTCTCTCTTAATTCAATTCATATAGCAAATGTAATGACGGTCCAAAATCTGAATCATATGCATGCCACAAGCAAGTCTTCTAAATCTTACTAAGTTTATACCCATCTATAGCATATGAATGAATTTAACAAACCCGACAGTTGAATCATCTGATATTAACACTAAAGTTCATAGGGTTGTAAACTAAAAGTTGATATTTGCAAACTATAAACCATATCGGATTAATAGGCTTTTACCCTCCCCTACAAAGTAGGTGAGTTTTGCGTTACCCCCTGTAATTTTTTTGTTGAGATTACCCCCTTGTAATGCTGAACTCTTGATGGTCTCTCTTTTATGAAAGGGATTGCGTCCCTGATGGTTTATGTTAGCAACAAAACGAAAGTGAAAGAAGCCACAACATTACAGGGGTAAAATGAACTACAAAAAAATTTTTGCAACATTACAAGGGGGTAATCTCAACAAAAAAAATTACAGGGGTAACGCAAAACTCGCCTACTTTGCAGGGGGTAAAAGCTTATTAACCCAACTATATCATACACTTATACAATAAAATGAAAATGTTGGACGATGAAGTGTTGATAATTTTCTAAGCTGTATGTCATTTTACATTTGATCTATTTAATTAGAACTTTCAATTAAATAATTAGATTTACTAAATTCATAAGCAGTTAAATCGGCTAGCATCTAATTGCTGTAATTGACGCGATCACAAGCAGTAACACACAGAACTCAAATCAAACAACAAACCTGTGCCTTCTCCTTCGAAGCACTACTTGCTGCAATCAAAACCTGAAAAAAAATAAAAAAAGTAAACAAAATCAA
Organism: Trifolium repens; assembly: GCA_030408175.1. NCBI lineage: Eukaryota > Viridiplantae > Streptophyta > Magnoliopsida > Fabales > Fabaceae > Trifolium > Trifolium repens. Next base: position 56,121,776 of record CP125849.1, on the reverse strand, counting down.
TTAAACCTATAAATCCAAATCCACATCCACTTCAAATCAAATTAAACACGATTTTAAAAATAATCACAATAAAATTCAATTCAAATTCAACTCAAATCAAACTGAAAAAATGAAGAAATGAATTGACCTGTTTAACAGCAAGAAGCTCTCCAGAATCGAGATTCATTCCAACATAAACTTGACCAAAAGCACCACAACCGATTAACTCGCCTTTTCGCCATCGGATTTGAGGAACAGTTTCTTTAGGAATAGGAGGAGACGGCGGAGAAGGTTTAGAGAAAACTCTAGAATTACGAATACAGTAACCGATCTTGTCAACTAGGGTTGTTCCTCCGAGTGAATGATCTTCGGTGGTCTCCGGTGATGGTCGGAAAACTAGTGACCGGCGAACTGATCCGAAAATGTCTTGCATTTGTGAGAGCCGTTATGTTGTTGCGTTGATTGAAGGAAGGAAGAAAGAAAGAAACTATACACAAAAAAGAGGGTAGAGAGGGAAAAGAAGAAGGGTTTGCGTATTTTCAAATTTCTAAGAATAAAATATAAAGATTAATAAATTATGGGGCTGTTTTGTTAATTTCGAACACCTTTATTTCCTTTTTTTGACCAATTAAATAAACACTATTATGTCCATCTTTGTTAAACTCATTATTACTACTATTATTTTAATTTTTTATGAAACTAGTCATTATTACTCCCATTATAAACAAAAAAAAAATTGATAAATTTAACCATTTTACACCATTTATCACTTACTACTTGAATGTAATGTTATCTGCAGTCTTAAATATAAGAAAATGTTTAATTTTTAAATACATTAAAAGTTTGATGTATCTAGTCTAAAAATTTATCAAAATCAAAATCCTAAATTTTTAATGGCTAAAAATTTCCTCTTAAAATGAGTAAGTGAAAAATTCTAAATTCAAATCAAAATCCTCATATATATAATGTGGTGCAATTTACCAACTAAATTATACTTATATAGAATAGAAATTATGAGTTATTCTTACATAGGCACAAATTTAAGCACACTGTTAACACCAAAATTATAATATTTATGGTATTGATAATGTCTTGGTGGTAGAATTTGGAAAATAATGAAAAACTCATTTCGACTAGCCATGTGAATATTTCGACAAAGACTTGTCGAAATTAGTCATATTAGTCGAATTAGACTAAGAACATTGTGACATTCGATTACATTGAAGCATTATCAACGTGGCAACAAGCAACATGGAGCAACACATCAAGCAAGCAAGTGGAAGTTATTTTAGAAGTTATTTTCATTTGTCTTGTAACTATGCCAAGTGTAGGGCTCTAGTATAGGAAGTTATTTATTGCTTTAACTTAGACCGTAGGATCTAGTGGTAGTTTTTCCTACAAGGTCTATATATATCTGTTTGTAATAAGAACAAAAGGTTGGATCCTATTTTCTAAAAACTCTAATTCCCACGCCGCGTGTGCAAACGGGTTGAAGAGTGCATAGAGATGGATTTCTTCCACCATTTACCTTTCATGCAATTTAATTTTGCCTTGTTCTTACTTTATTTTCCTTTTTCTCTTGCAATTATGCATTTCTTTTCATCTCCTTTAATTTTCTTTCTTTTCAATACTCACTTGAGTATTTTTTCTATTATGTTGTCATGAGACAACTTGTTATTAAAAGTGTTGGATGCGATTCTAACACTAACAAGAACAATGATTTTGTTCTTAAAGATGCATGAAATACATCGTAAATTCCGAGGCTTTAACGAACCCTTAAAAAAGGATTTTACTAGTTGATCCTGCAAGTAATTTTCAAACTAGCGTTTGTTTACCAAAAATCAGTGTAAACAAATTGGCACGCCCAGTGGGACGTTTCAAGTTTAGGGTTGATCAATGCTTTAGGCGTTTGAAGATTGTGATTTAATCTTCATATGGCTAACAATGATTCTGAAATATGGATATTTTTAGATAAATTTCGAATCAATTTTTGGCTACTAGAAATGGTTTTTGAAACCGTTAATGAAAATGGTTTTTGAGCCATAGAAAAAAGAAAAAAAATATTTGTCGAAGCCATTAAAAGAGGACACCAACTGAATTGGAAAATCTTATTAAAATGGTTTTGAAAAATTTTACAAAGATTGAAACTGAAAAGTTTTAGTTTTGAAAGGTCTCTGATGATTGATATTGTAATTTTTTTTTTTTTTTTTTGGTACAATGATATTGTAATTTAATTTGCATGTCAATAGAAGGTGTGTTTCAAGAAGCAAATTATACATTTGTAATTTGATACTTTTGAATTGTTGTCAATGGCACTTAAAGTGTGTTTAATTGACAATTAGTTTATTGGTCGAACATTGGCTTAAAAAAAAGATATGGTTGTCTTCGACTATGACTTTTAAGGATTAAAGTCCAATAATGTTTTGATTTCCTTGGATGGTATCAAATTATTATTTTGATAAAAAAAAAAAAAAGAAGAAGAAAATGGCAAGTTATTGTTGATGCTACTATAGCATGTCTACAATGAAATATGACAAGCATGTCACCATGAATTGTTTTAATAACAATGAAGTCATTGGATTGATCATCATGATAGTAATTTTAACATGATATTTCGACCAGGATTAGAATGGTATGGAATTAATTTTTTCAACCAAGTATTTGGTTAAGTCTTGGGCTATTTTTTCGATAAAATTAATATGGAGTCAAAATCATCTTCTCTAAAATTTGGTAAAATTTTCGAAAAGAGGCTTTTAAGTTTTTTCTTTAAATTGGTGACATGATTAAAAATGTTATTCCTCTCACTTTCTTCGAGAAACAACATTTTTGGGGGCCTCTGTTAACACCAAAATTATAATATTTATGGTATTGATAATGTCTTTGTGGTAGAATTTGGAAAAGAATGAAAAACTCATTTCGACTAGCCATGTGAGTATTTCGACAAAGACTTGTCGAAATTAGTCATATTAGTCGAATTAGACTAAGAACATTGTGACATTCGATTACATTGAAGCATTATCAACGTGGCAACAAGCAACATGGAGCAACACATCAAGCAAGCAAGTGGAAGTTATTTTAGAAGTTATTTTCATTTGTCTTGTAACTATGCCAAGTGTAGGGCTCTAGTATAGGAAGTTATTTATTGCTTTAACTTAGACCGTAGGATCTAGTGATAGTTTTTCCTACAAGGTCTATATATATCTGTTTGTAATAAGAACAAAAGGTTGGATCCTATTTTCTAGAAACTCTAATTCCCACGCGCGCGTGTGCAAACGGGTTGAAGAGTGCATAGAGATGAATTTCTTCCACCATTTACCTTTCATGCAATTTAATTTTGCCTTGTTCTTACTTTATTTTCCTTTTTCTCTTGCAATTATGCATTTCTTTTCATCTCCTTTAATTTTCTTTCTTTTCAATACTCACTTGAGTATTTTTTCTATTATGTTGTCATGAGACAACTTGTTATTAAAAGTGTTGGATGCGATTCTAACAGTAACAAGAACAATGATTTTGTTCTTAAAGACGCATGAAATACATCGTAAATCCCGAGGCTTGAACGAACCCTTAAAAAAGGATTTTACTAGTTGATCCTGCAAGTAATTTTTAAACTAGCGTTTGTTTACCAAAAATCAGTGTAAACACACACACACATATAAATTAAAAAATAATAATAATAAAATAAAATAATCACATCAATCAATATCATTTTATTTTATTTTTTTAATTTTTACTAAATATGTCTGTATTTATTTGAGCTTGCTAGAATTTCTCATAAATTAGAGGGAGTATTAATTCTTAACATCCTTCACAAGATAACCATCATCAATATTGACTTGACCTTTCAATTGTTCCAAGCTTTCCTTTTTTAAAATATAATAATACTAACAATAGTAACAATTAATAAATAGTAGATATAGTAGATGTCTTTGTTATTTCTATTACAAGAATTCATGTTGGATTTCTCCAAAAAAATCATGCTAGATTATTTGTCTTTTTAGGAAGAAGCCGGCTATTTCCACTATTAATTAATACATGAATAATCGAAGTCCCCTCCATATTATATAATGAAAACCTTACCAAAAAAAAATATAATGAAAAAATATTCATGTTTTAAGAAGAAGAAGAAAAAATCAAAATAGATATATCAATAAACATATAAGAAAAAAGTAATATCATTTTTCCATAGTTTGGCTGCTGATCGAAAAAATAGGCAGCAGAGAGTTCCTTAGATGTGATGGTTGATGGTTCCATGGACATGCCAAATAAAGTGGATCGTCGGAAGAGATAAAAACGATTATACTTTGTGATGTTTTGATAACTTTATAGTGTGATAAAATTTTGTATTTTAAAGAAACAAAAGATTAAGACACGGTGATTACAAAAAGCACATCCAGATGAATTTCTACTACTTCATAGCAAAGCCACAGATACATCATAGATAGCTAGAGCTGTAAAAATGGATCGGACTACTACTTCATAGCAAAGTCACCGATACATCATGTAAGTGCACCAATTCATCCTCATGTTTTAATAATTGTCAAAACACATGAAAATAGAGTAGAACATATTTTGGCAACATTACAAATGACTTGACAGAAAAAAACTATTTTTAAACTTTGAAAAATTGATTTTTAGGTATTTTGTATCGATACATAATCAGTTGTATCGATACATATGTCCTGAAATTACTTCAGACTGATTTTGTGCTTTTTGTATCGATACAAACATCACTTGTATCGATACAAAAGTGGTCTCTCAGAGGCAGAGAGTCACTTGTGTATCGAATCATGCTTGCATGTATCGATACACACTTACATCTTTCAAAAAACCAGAAAGTGCATGGTGTATCGAATCATGCTTGCATGATTTGATACATATCAGTCAAGATTTCAAGAAACTGATATATGTATCGATACACACACGTGTTTGTATCGATACATAGGTCAAATCTTTCAATTTGAACGCTGGTCAAAGGGTTTGTATCGATACAAACCATCATTTGTATCGATACACGTATGTTAAATTTTGCCCAAATTTGCTCAATTCTATTTTCTCTTTAAATAGCAATGTGTTTTGTCATTGTACAGTAGAGAAAACTTGTGAGAAAGTGAAATAGCTTTGAAAAACACTTTGGGATTCAAATTGGGTGAAAAATTTGGATCAAATGGTTATTCTTCACAAGATCATCATCTTCCATCAAGTTGCAATCAATTGAAGATTGAGTATGGGATCATTCGAATAAAGATTGCACATTTGATCGATAACGTTCGATACGGCTTGCGGTGAATCAGAGACGTGATCGAGTTGATTTGTGAAGAAGGTTTGGGTTTCTCTCAAGGGTTCAAGATTGTGCGATATCTTGAAGGATCAACAACAAAGAAGCGAGGTACTCAGCTGGACGATCGGTGCGAGGATTTGCACGGGTTTGGATCGTTGGAATCAGAGGGAGAAGCTTCATTGCTTGTTGAGGTTTATTCGCATAGTTTACTTTTGATTCAATATAGGGTTATTAGAGTCGATTGTAAATTGTGCACTTGTGTTCATCATTTTTAATCAATATACTCTCAAATAACCCGTTTGGTTATTTGGGGGGAGACGTACCCGGCCGACCGCGAGGACGACACGAAAGCCGGGGAACTCCCTAATCAACCGTTTGTGTCTTTCTCTCTCAATCTTTTACTTTACGCAATTGCTTTAATTTTTGAGTCAATTGAATTTTTCGTGTTCGTACGTGTGCACCAAAATTCAATTGATATATCTTGATTGTGATTGGATTAGATTCGATACTAGTAACTTGCTTGGGCTGTTTTAATTAACGCGTTTAAATTCGAATAATTTGTACACGATCATTTCTAAGTCTTTTCATACGTTCAAAGGCTATACTACTCTTTCATACGTTTAAACTAAATAATTTTGAAAAACCTACATTGCTTAAAGGGGCACTTATTCAACCCCCCTTCTAAGTGATAGCCAAGTAGTCTAACACATCATTGATAGCTAGAGTTGTAAAAATAGGTCGGGCTATCGGGCCGGCCCATTAGACCTATAGTTTTATACGGGCTGAGCCGGATCCGGCTTAACAAAATTTATTTGGGCCTTATTGGGCCGGGCCACTTAAGCCCTTTTATATGTCTTTCACCATTTTATTCAAACAATGAAGTTTGAATAAAATGGTGAAATTCTATCAATTGTAAAAAAAAAATATTTGGAAAATGTAATAAAAAACTTCCTTCATTTAATTTTATTTATTTTAATATAATAATTATAATTAATATTATTTGAATAAATATAATAAAAAACTCGGCTTGAACCATAAAACCGGTCAAAAACCACAAAATCGACCCTAAACCCAAAAAATCGGCCGAGAAATCTAAAATCGCCGAAAAATCTATAAAATCAACTATAAACCCTAAAATCGCCCGAAAACATAAAAAATCTGTTGAAAAACCTAAAATTGGACAAAACCCTAAAATCGACCAAAAAACCTAAAATCAGCCAAAAACCCTAAAATCGACTATAAATCCTAAAATCGGCCGAAAATCCTAAAATCGGACGAAAACCCTAAAATCGCCTGTAAACCCTAAATCGGCCGATTTTAGGGTTTTTGACCGATTTTAGATTTTTCAGACGATTTTAGGGTTTCAGTCGAATTTTTGTTTTTCTACCGATTTTAGGGTTTATAGTTGATTTTAGGGTTTTTGAGTGATTTTAGAATTTTCTTCGGATTTTAGGTTTTTCGATCGATTTTTAGGTTTTTCGGCCTTTTTTTACGGTTTATAGTTGATTTTAGGTTTTTTGATCAATTAATAATTTTTAAAAGTTTATATAGAAGAAGGAATTTCAAATTCTTAGCTTTTAGGTTTCATTTGAAATTCCTTAAATTTAGTTTAGACAAAATACTCCACAAATTCCCTTCATTTTTTAAATTATCCAAATTAATTATCCAAACAAGGAATTTGGATCAAAACATTTGAATTCCCTCAAAAAAATTACATTACCTCGAAACATTCCCTCATCCATACATAAAAAGAAACTTGGCATACTCTATTCTTTGAAATCTTTAGTGTGTTTGGATGGGGCATGCAATAATGCAGCCATTCACAATATCATTACCATGATGCATAGAAAAAATTAGATAGCAAATAGTGAAAATGGTAAACCATAAAAATAGAGAAAAGTGGTAATAACAATATTTAGATTATAAATCAGATCAAACAAATTGATTGAAGTTCTGATTTAAAAACATATTGAGAACACCAAGATAAAAAAGTGAAAATAAACAACACATTAAACAAGTTATATGAGTAGAAAACAAATGTAAATGCTGATTATACCAGCATATTGAGACATCAAAAAGCTAATTCTAGATAAATAATTCAACATCATAACTTAAACATCATCATCATCATCATCAGAACCTGTTATAATTTCATCATCATCATCATCAGAACCTGTTATAATTTCATCATCATCAGACCAGTAACCCCCAAGTTGTAGCCATTTTTTCTTAGATATTGGAGATCCTCCAGAAAAGAGACTAGGCAAAAGCCATACGACCTTGGGGTCAGATACAAAGATTTCCGGTGCGTTTGGCGATAGTGCAAGAAGAATTTGATAATCGCAGAGTGCTCGATGTTTGATAATACCAGTAAATTTGAAATCATCCGAAATAAATAAGTAATTTGCAGGTGGAGGGTTGTTATCTCCCCACATCACGGTATGGACCAAGATCATAGCAAGTTTCGTACCTATTACCAAACAAGAAACACGAAATAAACTTAAGCATAAAAAAACAACAGAATGTATGTAAATTCATAATAAATTATGCCAAAGAGAATCGCAAAATCGATTATAGTTTACCTCGAGGATATTGTCTGATGGAAATTCCTCCTAAAGAGAAAGACGTGTGCGCATGTTGAGGAATTTGAGTTGCTTCGTCAACGTAGCAAAAGATCGAAACGGATCCCTTGTATCCCACCCGATCAAGTGCTAAACGGATGTTATCTTTAATTTGACGAGGATCAAGATTCATGTAATCATCCCAGTTTTCACAATCCCACCACACAGATACTTTCGCAGACCTGTATTGCTTGTTTGCTTCAGTTACACCCATCTTATCTCTCAATCTCTCTGAACAAATGATAAGACCAAGAGAGTTAGTTCCAGAGGGTTTTGTATTGTTAAATGCGGCGGCGAGTATTGTTGGGTTTGTTAAAGAGGGTTTTAATAATAAAATGTAGATCGGCCCGATTGGGTCAAAAGCAATTGATTAACCCAATTGGGCCGTCTACATTTTTTATTAACCTACATATACATAAACCCTAAAATACTAGCCGCATTAGTAATACAAAACCCTCTCAACTCTCTTGGTCTTGCAATTTGTTCAGATGGATAGAGTTGAAGAAGCAGTACCAAAATCGGACGAGGAGTACTCAGATTCGGATTACTCGGACTCGGATGACTCGGATTTGTACTTGGATGTGAAACACAAGAAATACAGTTGTGGTGATGGTGAGAAATTATCTGTGTGGTGGGATTTGGAAAACGGGGATCTTTACAATCATTATCGTCCTCGTCAAATAATGAAACTAAAAAACAAATTTCATGAGATGAACGGCCATGGTCCTCTTTCCATCTTTTGCTACGGGGACACAACTAAAATTCGAGAATCTGTAAGGAATTCTCTCATCTGCATCGGAGCTCGCTTCAAATATTATTCTGAAGATATGAAAGATTGGTTTTATGCGAACATCATTATTGAGATGCTGAAATGGGCAAAGGAAAACCCTCCACCTGCAACCCTTATATTGATTTTGGATGATGGACAAACTTGTTATGTCGCCGGGTATCTACAAGCAATGGGCTATAAGTTAGTTGTTGCACAATTCAAAGAATCACAACAACATGGTGATAGTAGCCTTTTTCCATCAGATTCAGATAATAAGATGGATGATGGAGTTGAAGCAGTACCAAAAGAGAATGTGGACTTCTGATGGATGGGGTTGAAGCAGTACCAAAATTTGAATTTCAAGTATAAATAAGTCTTTGGTTTTGCTTGGGATATCATGTTTAATTTATTATGTTGAATTTTGATTTTATAGTATTTAAGTATCATAAGTCTTCGGTCTGTCCTGGGTTATGATGTTTAAGTTATGATGTGAATTCTGATTTTCTACAAGTATTATAAGTATTCGGTTTTTCTTGGGTTATGATGTTTAAGTTATGATGTTGAATATTTCTGATTTTCTAGTATTTAAGTATCATCATAAGTGTGACCATTGATTTTATACCATTTATGATTTACTACTTGAAAGTAATGTTATAATGTTTTATTTTTAGATACATTAAAAGTTTGATGTACTAGTTAGATTATGAATTAGATAAATCAAATTTTCAATGTATCTAAAATTAAACATTTTCTTATATTTTGGATTAGAGCGAGTATTTGATGACTCATATTTTTTTATTAAGTGTCATTAAAAAGTATAAAAAAACATTTAGAAATTATGAAAGTAATAAAATTAATAGTATACTTGTAAAATATAACATCAAAAATTGAGTATATCAAATGGATACAAACTAGTTGAACTTCAAATGGATGCAAAGGACATGATGGGTCACATTGAATGTTGATGGTTTTCTCTGAGGCTCTGTCTCCTTTCGCTGGTTGATACACTGATGCTTGTGCCTGTGCCGGAAATCTGTATGATTTTTATGGGCCACATGTCTATTTTGCTTTTCAATTAATTTGTTCACAAAACAGACAACAAGAGCAATTGAATTTATTTTTCTTTTGAATCAAAGAGCAAATTGAATCAAGTCCAAAAAAGACTTTTAATCATTATAATTACTATACTTCAGAGTAGAGGGAGGAGAGTGTTAACTATAACAAACACTACAAACATTTAATATTATACTGAATATCATAAAGCAAACATACTTCAGTGATGCAAATGGCTAAATGCTCATTTGTACTGCCAAGCTCAAATCCTATCGATCAAATTTCTGTAATATCTATTCACTATCTTATTGACAACGTCCGAATTAGAGTCGGAGTAGGTAAGGGCAGCGCAAGCACAGTCTCCCAAGCACAATAGCATGAAAATCGTTAAACTGACTAACTGATGATAGGCCGAGTGTTCTTCCAAAGCCATTGACGAGCAGAACCATCCAGCAACGGTGAAACCTGTGGGTGCATTAAAGTAGTTATAAAACAATCAACCATACAGGATTACAAAATAGAAATCTTGAGTAGGAGCATCTATTAAAAGAAAAGAAGCAGCTGGAGGATGTGGAAGTACAGCATGATAGAATCCTTTTTGAGCAAGCTCAAGAAATATTATGGAACAGCAAGGAAAAAAATTTATGAAATTGTTGTGTCCTACAAGAGGTATGGAGCCCAATTGAAATATTTGGCCAATTTTGTATAAGGGGACTGTCCGGACTGCACGATACAGGACATCCTTTTGTTGTTTGGTTGGGGAAAGGGGTGGTTCCATGGACATACGAAAGAAAGTGATGGTCGGAAGAGATAAAAGCGATTATACTCTGTGATGATTTTCTAGTGTGATAAAATTTTACAGTATATTTTAAAGAAACAAAAGAATAAGACACGGTGATTACAAATGCACATCCAGATGACTTTCTATTACTTCATAGCAAAGCCATGGATACATAGCGCCTTCTAGAGACGTGTAAAAGATTGGGAAAAAGAGAACCAAAAGAAGAAAAAAAGGCATGCAACACACATAGCAAAATACCTTTTCCCAGACTACTGAGTGGTAGTTGTTAAGCCAGTCGATCTCTGTGGCTGATAGCAGAGATACGTCTACCAATTTACTCTGCAGGGTATGCCCAGGTAACAAATGAGTGTATGAAAGAGTATATGGCTCATAATCAAGCATTCATATGTACATATCACAAGCTATTTTCATAGGCTCTTCCAAATACTTAACAAGTATTTATATCATAAGTCAAATAAGTTCTTCCAAACGCTCTCTAAATGAGCCTCAAGAACCTTTGTGGACCAAGTCAGTCCCATATCTCCAATTAAAAAAAGGACTTAACAACAAATATATTAATAGAGAAGCATTACAAGATAAAAGTCTATGGGGCATAACCTATTCTAACAAAATAAATATCAGACGAGGGTGATTGACAGCCAGCCATCAGCATACCTGAATGGGTACGTATGTAAGTTTTTCAAATCCTAGATATTGGATTCCTCCAAAACGGTTTGGTGTCTCAACATTTCTCACATACAGTAGATTCTGCAAGTTAAAATAGTGTGATCATTATGCAATCCAGAATAGGACTGACAAATATTATCCCAAGAGTTATGCAGAAAAAAAAAGGAAAAACAACATAATGAACAAACTTGGTGATCAAGTAGGACGGTATCTGGGCATTTCTGTTGACAAATAAGTGATGCTAAGAATGTCAATATATTAAAATATTGAATCAAGTAATTCAGGGAAAGCTTCTCAAGACACTCATGACTCATGGAAGGTTTTGGAATCAATGCATATAAGTTGAAATTAAACTTATTAACCAGTGATGAAATCTAAAAGATAGTTATCAAGTTTCAACAGATCTTGAAAAACCTCATCTTTCATAAGAAATTCAGCTTCTTGAATTTATTAGACATACATTTTATTGGCGTATAGTATACAATGAGCTTTTTAAATAATATAAAGATAATATGACTATGATAACACATAATAAAACTAGTTGAACAAACAAGAAGCCAGGATTAACATTTCAAAGCATGTTAGATAGCTGAAGAGAATATTACCTCAATCCGAATGCCGAAGGCATGGTCTTCATAATAGCCAGGCTCATTGCTAACAATCATGCCATTCGCTAGAGGGGTAAAATTTCCATAACGGTAACTGATACTTTGAGGGCCTTCATGAACATTCAATGCAGCTCCTACACCATGCCCGGTTCCTATATAGATAATGGTTAAATGGAAATGCTCAGTCAATCAATAAATTAATTTGGGTTTTAAGTAGATGAATAACGGCCCTCCACATGAAGCAAAAATATACCATGCCTGTAGTCAAGTCCAACTTTCCAAAGAAAGGAACGAGCAAATGCATCCAGCACAAAACCAGGGGTATCTTCTGGGAAGACTGCCTGATCAAGAGCTATATGGCCCTGGTAATTGGATATACGTGTTAAAACAAACAATGATTTAAGAAAGTCAGATTGCTTTAACATTAAAACAAGTAAAAAGAATACATTTCCATGATTTGGTTGTGAGGAACAATAACGAATAAAATGCAGCCATCAACTCGTGAAAAAGGTTGGTAAAAACAAAACTCGGGAAGAAGTACAAGCACAATACCTGCAAAACTCGGGTGAAACATTCTTTCTCTCTTGCCGTTGGTTTGCCAAAATGAACTGTCCGTGTAATGTCAGTTGTGCCATCAACGTATTGAGCACCACTATCCAATAAGAATAATTTATTTGGATCCACGATACTACAACTCTCTGGTTCTGGTTTGTAGTGTATGATCGCACCATTTGGACCAGAACCTGAACCAATGAAATGAATAGATTATAGCTCAAGGCAAAGATAGGAGTTGAATCAAAACTTATATTTGTATATCTAATATTAGCTCAATACAAGAAGCATGTAAGAAGATACTAAAAATACTAAAACACAACTACAGGTCAACATTTGTGTCATAATGGAATAACAGTGAAATATTTACATAGACTTGTAACATTTTTACACAGAATCACTAAATTGTGTTCATTTACGGTCCATATCTTTAGCATGCATTGTTGTTTTGTAATATTGACAGAGATAATTGTAGGTTAAGCCAATCTTTCGAAAAATTATAGTTGCATCTTTTTATGTTTCTTTAACCAATTTTTTAGCAAAAAAATAGAAAATGATTTATCAGAGTACTACAGTACCACTTATGGTGTCAAAGCTAGTATCCAAGAAACCGTCTTGTTTTGAGCGAAACTCGAGAAGTTTGTCTGAAACTTCTACTTCTGTTAATACCATGTTGTTAGTAATTTCTGTTTCTAGCCAATCCCAAAACTGAACAAGGGCAGCAGCATCCCTGAAACAATGAGATAGCACCTTTTTATAAATGCCAAAAGCAAGTGTCTATGTGGACACTTCTACTTTTTTTTATATCAATAGTAAATTCTTCTACGTAAATTCAATATTCGTATCAAATATTTATGAATAGTCAAAAGGAGGAAGAAAAAAAATGCAGCTATGGGCCAAAGTTGCAAGAATCTCTCTTGAGTATAAACAAATACATTTCATTGAAAAGGTTAAGAAAATACTACTCCCTTCGCCCTTAATCTTTGGTCCTTTTAGAGTTGGGCACATGAATTAAGAAATAATAAATTTGGATAAGTAAAGTCTTTTTTAGTTTTTACCCTTAATTTATTATGAAAAAGTAAAATTCATTTAATGAATGCTTTTAGTTTTTATAAGGGTACAAATGGTAAAACATCATTAATTGTACCTTGATTTCTTAAAAGAACCAAAATTTTGGGACAAAAATAAAAAGCTACAAGGACCAAAGTTAAGAAGACAATAAACCACACCCACCCTAGAAAAATAATGTTTTGACAAATAAAAAGGATGTATTAAATTAGTTGTATTTCACCTATAATAGTTTTCCAAAACTACAAATAAAATTTTTTAAAGAGTAAAATAGAGTCCAATGCATAGCTCATCTAGATAACTTGTGGTTTCTGTATGTACAATAGCTCAAACTTAAAGGAGATCATCAAAATATATAAAACCAAACATGGAAAACATGGTAAGTAATCACTGTCAAAGTAAGTCATAATCACCTTAAGTGACAATCTTGCATTCCTTTCAGCTCCGTTTCATTTTTTATGGCCTTAGCTAGAGAAACAGGGGATAATTTATGGACAGCAAAGGGTACACCTACATCTGATTTCTCATTTGATCCATCAAAAACTTTATTCCCAGTTTTGTGTTTATTCTCGTAGTTCTGATAATATTTGTCACAGGCAGCTTTATAGGCATTTACAATGGCAGCATTAACAGAGGAAGTATCCAACCAAAGGGTGGCACCACGTGCTGCCAAACTGAAAGAAAATCAATCTTAATTCCAAAAATAGAGCTGCTTTTACAAATAAAATATGTAAGTATAAAAGAGTGGCCTATCTACTGCAATATTATTCTTGTACTTTCCACTAAAAGTTGAAAAAATGGAAGGGTTGTGAAAAATTCAAAAAAAGAAAGAATAAGATTTCCATAATTACTTTTCTGTCTCAGATATAATCGAATTGTATGGCTTGATCTCTATGTTTGCTTTCTTCAAGTGGTCATCCACCTCTTCAGTAACTTTTGAATCATCGATAAATAATGTAGCTCCATCAATCTCCACAATCAAATATGCATACACAACAGGTGAATGTGGGATATCACTCCCTCTCTTCACAAAGAAAAAGTCAAAAGTTACTTTCACTGATTAACACATCAACATAGAAAAACAGAGGAAACAAGACATCAATGAGCTACTTATGTTAGATCCAAGCGACCTGAATAAAATCCATGAAGTTAAAAGAACCATCAATACATCAAGTTAAAAGAATGTGTTTGGATGCATTACCAAGTTCAACAACCATGCGATTTCATCAAGCGCGGAGACGATAATTGCAGATGAACCAGCCTTAACAAGTTCTGACCTCAGAGATGACAATTTTGACGCAACATCTAAACCAGCATACTTTAGGTCATGCACTCTAACCGGCTTATTTGGAAGCATGGGCCTAGCTTCTTTCCATATTTCATCCACGAGATTTGAATTGTACACATACACCAGCTCATGGTTTTTCTTAGAGATGATCTGCTTAAGTTCTTCAGCAGCATCCGAAGTAAAAAGAAACTGCCTCCTTAACAATACATAACATAACGCCCTATCAGGCACTATAAAAATTTAAAATTAATACAACATTGCAAATACCACAAGGAAAAGGGGGAAAATATTGTTTCAATTGGTTTAGACTTTAGGTTAGAAGTAGAAACAACATACTTTAACATGATGCTTCGGATTGAGATTACCAATTAGAAAAGATAACCTACTTAGCTCATGTTTGTACAAACAACTTAATTAAGCGTTTATAGCATAAACACTTATCTATAGCATAAAATAAAATGAAGTCAAACTATTTTTAATATAAGTTATAAAGCTGAAAACCATTTATGGACATGTCATAACTCATAAGCTATTTCCATAAGCTCTCCCAAACAATCTCACAAGTGCTTATGTCAGTAAATGAGTTCAAATAACTCGAACTAAAGACACCCTAATTGCTAAAACGAAAGAAATAAAATATACAATTTGCAATGAAGATAGATAAAGTGCAGCATTAGTAATTACTAACAGGATCAATTCCAACTCTGGCACCTGGAGCCAAAATCTGATTGAGCCATTCACTAGTAGTAGGTACTCCTGGATTTCCGGCACGCATTAGAATCCAATTTGAATTCAGTTGCTTCTCTGCCTACAATCAATGATACATATTACAGAACAAAAACAAATCACAATATGCTGCAGATTGTGGAATTGAAAAGAATTTGGAAAACCTGAAGAAAATAGCGACCATCAGTCCAAAGAGCAGCTTTATCATTGGTAACAATAGCAGTTCCAGCACTGCCTGTAAAACCAGATATGTATTCTCTTCTACCGTAACATTCAGCAATGAACTCGCTCTAATAAAACATAACAGTTTGGGGTTAAAAGAAGTAAAAAGTGAGGTGTAAAAAGAAGAAATGAAGAAAAAGATTTAGTTACCTGGTGAGCGTCTTGAGAAGGGATGATGTAAGCGTCGATGGAAACATCGGGTTTGGAGAAGAGACGGCGGAGGGCGGTGAGTTTGGGGTCGGAATTAGTGGGAGGGTTTTTACGGAAATTGGAAGATGGTTTTGCTGAGATGGAACTGGAAGTGCAACTGCGAATGGAGAAGAAAGGAGGTTTATGATTATTATGATGGGATGATTTGAATTTGTAGAAGAAGAATGGATTGAGAGTGAGGAAAGAGGAAGGGTGGATTGAGAGGGTGAGCTTCGTTACAGTTGCAGGTGATGACAGCGACCTCATATTCATTGATGATGATGATGAGCTTCGTTACTCTTTTGAAGTTTGACGCATATAGGAGTAGCTTATTAGATTATTGGCTTATAATTTTGTTTGAGGTAGCAATTACTAATTAGATTATCCTTGAGCTTAACTCTGGCAACATTCATGGGTTGGAATCTCGGTTTGCTCAGATATCGACTCAGACGTCGGATACAACATGGACATTCACACATTAATACTAATAATAATTTGAAAAAAATGACATAATTCAATATAATTATAAATGTTGATGTCGTGTGTCCGACAGCCTAATTCGATGAATATTCGTGTTTCATAGCATTCCTACTTATCCAGTGAAATTTCTTTTTTAATCTAGTTCGGGATAGTTCTGATATCAAATGATTCCACACTCTTCGAGTGATCTTCCCTACCAAATTCAGCGCCAATCATCACTAAATCAACTAATGATCGTTTATCGAGTGAAATTTTTATGCACCAGACTATTTTTAAAAAAAAATTGAAATTTAAACACATACTCCATTTGTTCATTTTAGAAAAGAGTAATACTAAACAATGCCACGGGACAATGGTTAAGCATACCAAAAAATAAAATAAAATAAAAATTTAATATTGAAAAAACAACTTTTTACATTTCCAATGTGTTGAATGCACACATTCCGAGACAAATTTTTTATTTTAATATGCTTAACCATTGCCCCGGGCACTGTTTAGCATTTTCCTTTAGAAAAATATATATATAAAATGAGTAGTGCTATTTGGTACGAGAGAATTTGATCAAGAAAAACAAGAATGCTTACATGTAGTGTTATAAGTGGTGGGTCAAAATGTAACTCCCCTTTTTGAGGAAATCATAGGTGAGTTGGTATTAAAATTACTCCCTTAATTTTATCTTGTATTTCTTATTTTTCACTTCTCGTACCAACAACCATTTTTAAAATTCTAATTACTACTACCTTATACAAACGAAATCTTATTTATCTTATTAAAAAACAAAACAAATTTATTTCAAACAGATTTATTTAAAATTCAAAACCCGACAAGTGAAGGAGAAAGTCGGAAGCAAAAGATAAGATGGGTTCAGTGGCGGTGGCGTCAATGTTGTTCGCCGACAGCTGCCGTAGCCTCGCCGTTACAGATGCAGTTAACAAACACCTCAACAAGCACGCGTTTGGTTGGTGCTGTCGTAGTTCAAACAACAGTAACGCCGGTGAAACTGTATCTTCAACAACTGTTGCCGGAAACTTAACCGCTACCTCTTCTTCCAATAGGTACTATCTTCACTTTCACTTTTTTTTCTTCGTTCGAATAATTGATACTGATACTTGCTTTTTCTTCAAGTTACCCAAAGTATGATCGATTGCTTCCATGTCCTACACACAAATCTCCACCAAGAATTGAACACTTAGTTGTTTCAGAAGGAGGACCTGTTTTAGAATACATTTGTAAAGCTTTGAATCTTCCTCATTTGTAAGTGCCAAATTCTTTTTATCAAGTTCTTGCGTCAACTTTTAAGAAAAATTGGATTAGATGCTAAATGTATGTTTGTCTGATTCCACTTTTATAGAGGTGTCAGAATTGATTATAAAGTGTATTTTGACATGTTTAGCGTATTTTTGGTATCACGGTGGCCATGTCAGAATCACAGTGATCAACTGTGATTTTTCAAAAGCTACACTTTGTAGGTTCTGCAGTGAATCAACGTGATTATGGCATATTCACCGTGATAACAAACATAGGCTTAGTTGCTTTCGAGTATAATTGATTTTGTCTCCACAAATGAAGGCTCCTCTTTGGTAACTTATAAAAATAAAAAAATGATTTTGATACTCAATAATTTTGAGATTAGTTAAGTTTTTAGTGAATATCATTTTTAAAAAAGTAGTTATGAAAAACAAATTTTTGAAGAAGCTACTAACAACAACTTCTTGTTTGAAGTATTTTTTAGTTTTTGTTTTTTTAAACATGTAACAAACAGATGGAAACTCCTAAAAGTGATTTTTTTTTTTCACAAAAAAATCCGCAACAAACGGGCTCTAACTTGAAGCTAGAATTTGGAGCTTTTGATTATAGAATTGATTTTCAACTCAGATTTATTGTTCAACTGACTTTTAGCTAGAATCAATTAAGTTAAAATAAACTTTTATCATTGTTGAACCAAACACACTAAGTTTTGTTTTGCGAAGGTTTGTTGCAGATTTGATTCAATTTGGAGCTGTGTATTTCGCTCTTGTTTCTCCGGAGCCTCCCTCTACTGCTACTGCAGAGCAAATTAGAATTTTCAAAGAAGTAACCGAACCATTGGTTCTTCAAGAAAGAGATTCTATCAAAGGAAAAACATTAAGAGAAGCTCAGAAAACTTTTCGTGTAACTGATGTGAATCAGTTTGTTGAACCAGGAACTTATTTGCGAGTTCACGTGCACCCCAAGCGTTTTCCTAGGTAAATTAGAATGTTCGTTGGAAATTGAAATCTTATTATAGAGCCATGACATGAGAATGTTTGACATTTTAAATCTAATTATTAGGTGCTATGAGATTGACTGGAGATCAAGGATCATAGCTGTGGAGGAATCGTATGTAGTTTTGGATAAACCTGCTGGTACTTCAGTATGTAATCAATCCTACTTTATGAACTCCGTAAAGTTATTAATCCCAATATGCGATTCTTATAGAATTGTTAGTAAATATTGGATTGTCGACAACAATGTTAAGTCCTGTCATTTTCGTATCAAATGACAATTTCTACATCAAGTGAATCAAAATTGCTATCTGAAAGGTTGTTGCTGTATCCAACATTATTATTTCGGCCTTACAGAGTTTGTGAGATTTATAATGTGTAATCTGATTCCTAATGCGAGATTCCTCCATCTTTTGATAGGCATTGAGATCCATAAATTTGAAGTCTATGTCAAGCAATAATGGTTTTGTAAAACACTGTTAAAGTAAAGATATAGAAATCTCAAGAATGATTGTCTGTACGCTTGATGCTTAGTAGGTGGAGAAAATTTTTGAGCAGTGTCTATTAAGTATTCTTACTGGTTTTGTACGAGACATGGCATTAGATTTCTAATTCAGAGTGTCAAGAATTTAATATTTTTGTATGACTTGTGTTGAAATTTACTAATATGATATGTCTACATTATTAATTAGTTGATTGCCTAATGCTTTTGTGCATGTATTCTTTTCTTAATTTGGTTAGGTGGGTGAAACTATTGGCAACATTGAAGAAAGTTGTGTAACCTTTGCAACCCGTACCCTGGGATTGACTACCCCTTTGATTACTACCCATCAGATTGATAACTGCACGGAAGGCTGGTAATATGTTTATGTTAAAATAAATATGTGCCGTGTGTCATTCTGGCTGTGATAGATAATGTAATAGACTTTTATTTAAGTGCAGCGTAGTATTGGCTAGGAATAAAGAGTATTGCTCCATCTTTCATTGCAAAATCCGGGTAACTGATGTCTACTTATAAAATCACACTCACACAAGGCATGAGCTTTTTGATCTTTCATTGCAAAATCCGGGTAACTGATGTCTACTTATAAAATCACACTCGCACAAGGCATGAGCTTTTTGATCTTCGTTATGAGATGGGGTTTTATTCTTTAAAAGAGTTCATTTCGCTCCAAGTGAATGTGCAAATTAATTTGTTATTATATTATGCTCATGTTATTGAACACCCAAACCCTATGTGATGGCTTACCTTCTTTATTTGTTGGGTTGGGATATGTCCTTTTCCCCAATAAGTCTATGTCGATTCCGATTTTGCATATCCCAACATAGACTTATTGGTGAAAATGACATATCCCAACAAATAAAGAAGGTAAGCCATCACATAGGGCTCTAAATCCAAGTACAAAATATTTGCAGAGACTAGTCCAAACTTGTTCTTCAACTTACTTAGATTGATGTCATAATATTTATTCTTTTCTAGTCAATGTTCAACTCAACTTTATCTGATACTATGTTGTCATTTGTTATTGAACACTTAATTATTATTTTCAGGAGAAAAAAGTGAAGAAGATATATCTTGCTCTTGCAGCTTCTCCTTTACCAATTGGAATCATTAAGCACTATATGCGTCCTATAAACGTGGCTCCTCGACTTCTTTCTGAAGGTAACTACTCAAATTGGAATGCTTAGCAAAGATTGTTTGAGAACCTTGAAATGAAATAATGTAGTAAATAAGTGTGCTGTCAATGATTATGTATTATAATTATAAACAACTTCTAGGAAGAAGCCAACTCCATGCCACATCAAAGATTATGGATTATATATAGTGAGTGTTGCCTTGCATCCAGAGTTGGGCTTTGGCACAATCCTTTTCTTTCCCTTAGTCAGAATTCTGTTAAAGACATCTGTCGTTATAGTTATAGTTAGTTGTATCTAGCTATTCTATAAATACACCGATGTACTCTCAGCCTATCCTAATTGAAATATTCAGGATTCTGAATCTCAAATTCTCTCTCTCTCTCTCCCCTTTACTTTCCATGCCTTTCAGTTTCTAGCAAGATGCATGACTTGTGACATTAGGTTTGCCTTTGTTTGATATTCAATATTCCACTCCCTGAAAAGAATAAAAGAAAAGAGTTACAATGAAAGATAAAGTCACGCACTTGAGAATATATAGTTTTATACTACACGAAGGAAATTGCGATATTATAAAGTTCTTAACCATATGATTTAGTTAGGTGCATTAGCCAAGATTTAGTTAGTAGAATTTGTAAAGGTATTTGCCCAACCTTGTGTACTACAACAACATGATGTGTCAGTGGGCAAAGGCATTTCCATATTTTAAAATGTTTATTTGCTCTGCAGAGTTGGTGAAAAGGTTTCCAGATAAGTGTCTTGTATTGTCGATTCAACCCTGTAAGTTTATTGAGTGCAGATTTTATCAAGGGATGGCATATTTGTCAACTTGAGGTCATGGAATGCAGAAAGATTCCCTGGCCAACTATTGTTGTTCAAGATGAATATTGTATTGAAGACTGTGGGTGGCCCTTTCAAGATTACGCGTACGAGTGTAAAATCAACCTTCTTACCGGTCGAACTCATCAGGTCTGTTAGCTGTCCTTTTATGTATTGTTTGTATTTTTCTTTTGTTGATTTTTAACACATTACAATGAATATGAATGATCAATTCAAAAAATAATGAAAACATATTTGTTTGATTATTCTTATCCTCGGGTGAACTGAAAAGTTATTTATTGCTTACTTTTTCTGTGTTTTCATGTCACATGCCTTCATGAGCTGTAGTCTGTTTACCAACTGCTTTTGCTAGAGAAGCAATCAGTAGACAAACTATTGTTCTAGCAATTGTTGGATCTAACATTAGACGATTTTTGTGTGAACTGTCAAGTAATGCTTCAATTTTAATATATCTCCTCATTCCGTTCGTCTACTGCAAGTTTATATCTTCTATGGTACACAAGGGGTTCAATTTTATATAAGCTTAAGGCAATAAATACAAATATAAATATAGGAGATACTAGGCCTATTTGCATGATATGATATTATCATAGGCCTATTCAACAGTTTCAAAGGCTAAATTTATAATGAATGAACAAAGAAAATTTCCTTATTTCTTTTATTCGATTATCTTTTAGGAAGACAAAACATGGTCTTTATTGATACAGTGACTTTAATTTTACTTCAGATTCGAGCTCAATTTGCTGCTTGTAAGGCACCGATAATTGGCGATTCTATGTATATGCCTGCTACAATTGCAGAGATGATTAATCCTGGACTTAATCCATATGGAAAATATAAGAAAGATTTTGATAGTGAGAGTGAAGAAGAAACGGCTGTCATAAATTGGATTGCACAACATGGAAAAGAGCCTAGTGTTGCAATTGGCCTTCAAGCTTGTCAAATTTCATGGGATGATGATGAACACTTTTACAGAGCTGGTTCACCTTGGTGGAGCTGACTCAACTCCGAAGTTAGTATGTTTTAGTTTTGCCTCAGTTTTGAGTGAGTATCACTGTCATTCAAATTGAAAAAAACATCCTGATTCAGTGTTACAACCGATTTGTATACCTGAAAAATGAAGAGATGTTTTTACATGCAGAAATTCAGTAAGAGGAAGAGTTCTCATATTATTCTCTGTCAAGGTCTCTTTCTGAAAATGTACATTTAGTTGGATATTGAAGAATTGAGAAAATGTCACAATATTGGAAACTTAGCTAATTAGAATGTGGTATTAATACTTTGAGCTCTCGTCAATCCTGAATTGTTTGTCTGATTTTTCATGTTCTGTTCTGTATTGCAAATTTGGCATATAAGCCTAATATTTATGCTCATAAGTTAATCGTTTCTACTATGTTAATACTTTGAAGTGGTTAAGTCCAAATTTAATTTGAAATGCAATGCAACACACTATAGTCTATAAGTGTATAGAGAGGGTGGTCTTTATTTTTTTAATTCTTTAATCCTAAATAAATAAATTTCAAAAAAATGAAGTTTTATACTTGTATTGTATTTATATTAATTAATACTATTATGGTATATTTCTTTAGTATTTTTTTTAAAAAATAATTAATTACTCGAACTCTAAAATACAAACCACCTCTAATCCTAAACCTAATCGGCTACAAAAGAAATGAAAATTGAACACCACAATAGAGATAACGTGTCTCTTTAATGGTCGCAACACTGGAGATGGCGCATCCCTCATATGGACGCAGCCTTCCAAAAGGTGCGTCCTCTTACACCATAAAGTAGAGCAATTCCGTAATTTTTCAAAAACATAGGATAATTTGAAAAAGAAAAAAAAAATGGCCAATTGAATAAATAAATTATTTTTTCCATAACTGTAAAAAATACTTTCCTCCTCTGCAGTCTGCACAAACATAGAAAGAGAAAGAAAAAGACTACACTTTGACAGTGTCCCGCATAAACCAACTCACCCCATGCAATGATGATGTCCCCTTGATCCAGATTTCATAATCTTTTTTCAAATGAAATCTCAAACTTTTCAAAACCTTCCCTAACTCTATCACTCACTGTAACAAAATAAATCCATCACTCATGGCGATCATAACAGAACAACAACAACCAAATCAACAACACTCAACAAAAACAAAAACAAAAACAAAAACCAAGTCTTCCCACAAACCCACAACAAAACAACCTCAACAACCCAACAACTCATTATCTTTCTGGTTTTACTTCACTCTTTCAATTTCTCTCATAACCCTCTTCTTCATCTTCACTTCTTCATCCATTTCACCACAAAAATCGTTCCTTAACTTACCCACAACTCTTCGTCAACACTACTCCAATGGCAGAACCATCAAAGTCCAAATTCACCCAAATCAACCACTCATTCAACTCTTCACCTTCCAGCTAGCTCCTACTACTCCCACACCTTCAGAAACCGTTCTCATTCTTCATGGTCAAGCTCTCAGTTCATACTCTTATCGGAATCTCATTCAATCTCTTAGCACACAAGGTGTTCGAGTTATTGCCATTGACATTCCTGGAAATGGGTTCTCTGATAAATCAGTTGAAGTTTCGGTTGAAGGGTTGGATGGGATTTTTGGGAGGTTTAGTTATGTTTATAGTGAAATTCAAGAAAAGGGTTTTTTTTGGGCTTTTGATCAAATTGTTGAAACGGGTCAAATTCCTTATGAGGAAGTTCTTGCTCGAATGTCGAAAAGGAAAGTTAGTAAACCTATTGATTTGGGTCCAGAAGAGATTGGAAAAGTTTTAGGACAGGTTATTGATACATTAGGGTTAGCTCCTGTTCATTTGGTTTTGCATGATTCAGCTTTAGGGTTTACTGCTAATTGGGTTTCTGAGAATTCTAATTTGGTTTCAAGTTTGACGCTTGTTGATACACCGCCTTTGAATTCGGGTGCTTTTCCTATTTGGGCTTTGGAGGTTCCTTTGATTAGAGAAGTGGTTTTAGGGTTTCCTTTGGTTTTTGAAAAAGTTGTGAATTTTTGTTGTTCTAAGAGAATTGGTGGTTTCGATGCTGATGCACAAAGGGTGCTGTTGAAGACTGGGGATGGAAGGAAATCTATTGTGGCTACTGGGAAGAATTTGAATTCTAGCTTTGATTTAGCTGAATGGGGCGGTTCTGATGGATTGAAAGATATGCCAATGCAGTTGATCTGGTCTAGTGATTGGTCTGAAGAATGGAGCCGTGAAGGGAATCGGGTTGCTGGTGCTCTTCCACGGGCGAAGTTTGTTACACATTCTGGAGGCCGGTGGGCTCAGGTGTGTACAAGATTTATTATTGATTTTTTTATCCTGTGTATGATTTTATTTTATTTTTTGTTGTGTAGAATTGTTTAATTGGATTGAATTGAATGCTGGAATAAAATGCAAACTGGATTAGTTACGCTGAGAATCTGGAAAGAAGTTTTTTATTTTAGTATAAGGCTAAAGAATTTGGGAAGTAGTGATTGTGTTCTTAGCTGGCTACTGCTATTGTTCTTGAACCTCAATCAGATGTAGAATAGTTTAAGTGCTAGTTTTTGTGATGTCTGTGACTATGCTACATTTGTATAAACTCTCCTCTTACTCTAGCTTGCTATGCTTCGATAACAAATTAACAATAACAATAATGTCCTTTCTCACTCAGTGGGGTCTTACATGAATCGAATAACACCATAATGCCTTTCATGCATGAAGTTCAAATATCATTGTCAACTTCTCAACGTTCCTATACACCCATTAAAGGAATGCATTTGATGCCGTTTGTTTTGTTGTTTGCACAATTAATGAGACAAAGAATGAACTTCATACTCCAACTTAAAACTAGCCTAGTGAAGAAGGAGCCCTTTTTATTGCTATAAGTTACAACTTCGACACATGCAAACCTCTTCCATATATGTTTGCACAGCGTTTGCTGATTTGACGTTCTGAAGTAGTTCTGTGTTACTATTGCTTTACAAAGATCTGCTTCACATCGACTCATAATTGGTCTTCTCTTATACGTTGGGATGTTTTCATTGGATTTGTAAATGTCGTGCAAAAACCTACAGTACAAGTTTGTTTGCTGTATGTTAAAACTAAAAGCTATGGAAGTCTTTCTAGAATTGGCTAAAGAACTTGTAGTACTTAATTTTCACTTTCAGTGCTGTGTTTATATACCCTGGTTCTTTATGGGATGAGAATTTGAGACCCACAATACAAACAAATCCAGTATTAGCTGCAACCTTAGAGAATCTCGGTATCACCGGCTACAATTGTCCTTTAGTTGCTGAACTAGTTGAGCTTAATTGGTCATGTTACTCGTCTGTAGTACATAGCAATATCACGTACAGAATGAGAACATAACATTCTCTCAGTAACAATTTTTATTTTTAAAGAATTATATGCAATTCTTTCCCCTTAGTAGATCCGTTGATAAACTTGGGGAATGGTTTTGGTTTATTTGGAGAGAGAAGAGGATGTTCAAATACGATATTTTGAGGTATAGGGATAACTATGTTACTGTGCTAATGAACTTCAATTCTTGGTTTTACTTAAAAGTTTCAAATAATGAAAGCTAAGAAATCTTGCTCTCATCTCTACACCAGAATCGTTTATTTGTTTGCAATATCCCCATAAATCGCTATTTTAGTTAGTGATATTATTTTCTGTTCACTATTGAAACTAATTCAATTTGATGTGATCTTCTTAGGAGGATGTAGCAGTTGAGATAGCTGAAAAAATTTCTCAGTTTGTCTTGTCACTACCAAAGACTGTCAGAAAAGTTGAGCAAGAGTCCTCCATCCCAGACCACATACAGGAGACGTTTGATGAAGCAAAAACTGCCGTTGGTCATGATCGCCTTGGTGAAGATGACATCCAAGAAGCTGGTTACACGGACGCATATGGACTTGGTCATAGACCTCATGATTGGTGAAAGTGATTACCGAATATTGCTAGCTCATAATATTCACGCTAGTAGGTATCACGCTCTCAACAAAAGCCGATATGTTGTATGTTATTTATTTTAGCTTTTTAACTTTTTTACATTTTCAAGGGTGGTGAGAAGATTGTGTGGCTTATATAACAATTATGCATAGGGAGACTCTTATTCTAACCAAAAATCTAATTACATGTTACGCTCTCGTTTGGAGCCGGTTTTTGTGTTTGGATTTAGAAACAATTTTTTGAAGGTGTTTGTCAAGATGAAATGTTAATCAAATGTACTTGAAATATTTTGGTTATTTTGATGGCCGAGTAATGTTTGATGTATTAATTTGAATCTCATGACATAAATATGAGATATACTTGTTCATTTATATGCTGTAACTTTTAAAAGTTAACATGTTGTAATCATTAATAGATATTACTTTTAAATTCTATTATAGTTGGTCTATTATGCCATTCAAGTTGAGCTATATGTTGGCATTTTTTAAGAAACAAACTTGTATTTTACTTTGATGGCTGCACTTCATCCTGAGAAAACCTGAGAAAAATTAATTCAGGCAACGTCTCTGTTGTGTTTGAAAATTCATTTCCATATGGTCAGAGTATCTCCAATCATAAATCTAATTTGGAATTTTTAAAAGATTTTTATAAATAAAATTTGATGGTAAAATTTACACACTAAATATAAAAAAAAAATAGAGGAATATTGCACATTTATAAAATATATTTGCAAATGTCTCCTTAAACATAACGTAGTTGATAGAGACATCGCATTATATATGATAAGATTAGAGTTTTAACTCATTTATTCACTTTAGTCTTTAGAGGGTAAATTTTTAACTAGACTATTTGATATTAAAAAAATCCTTACAAGTTTTTACCTGATGTTCTTGGAAAAAAGAATTTTAGTGGCCCAACTTATGCTATGTATGTCACATATAAAACTTTCACGTTGTTTATATTCTAATGGTAAAATCGATTAAAAATTGAAATTAGATTAAACTTTGAAAAAATTGAAATTAAAAACTTTCACGTTGTTTATATTCTAATGGCAAATCCTATACTCCAAAACACTTGATCCATTCAATGAAAAAAGTTGACCATAACTCCCTATCCTTTAATTTCTTGTTAGATTAAAGTAACTTTGTTTTTTCTTTCCTGAGAACAGTTCTTACTAAGGAATGGTTCTGTGGATGTGGATGACAGTTACATGAAAGACTTTCAATGCAAAAATAATAATTAAGAATTTAACATTCGAGATTCATGTATTAGAAATTCCTAAAATATTGATATGAAATAATTTGGTAGCAATTTAAAATAATGTTGAGGATTCTATAACTTGACCAGTATAAGTCACATGCTTAATTTGACGGGATCATACCATAGAGATCAGAAGTTAATTGAAGCCACATTTTGCTTGAACATGGCATGGTCCCGCTAAACTAGACATATGACTTATACTATTGGTCAAGTTAATTTGTTCAGGTGGCCACATTTTTCAGCTAGTGTCCAAATTCTAGTAAACATTCCAGATTAGATTAAATACATATTAATCAAAAATATGCTATAATTACTTTCCACAACATCCTTAATTTTATTTGTATTTGTGGTAGTCAATACTTTGGTGTATATTATTATTTTGTGTCGTCATGATATGTAATTTTTTCTTTTTTTACTTAATCATATACAATTGTACTTTCTTATTGGCACTCTTATCCTATCCTATATATGCCGTGTGACAAATAATACATGTATACAGTTTAGGCTGATGCACAAGCTAAAACACCCTTTTTTTTCCCTTCTGATTGTGACCTATTCTTTTGAAGCATGTTGTTCATGCATAAAGCTAAGTTAAGTATTCTCTTGGGTTTTAAATAAAACATACTCCATCCGATTTCATATAAGGGTCGGTCCCGATAATTTGGAGGCTCTGCACCAAATATTAAAAAATTAATTTTTTAATTAAAAAAATACAAATTCAAATATAAAATAATAATATTCTAATTAGTGGGAGGAAGAAGAAGATACACGAGTTTCTGTTTATGTTTGAGACATGACATGTTTTTGTATTCATTTTATTTTATTTTATTTTTCTAAAACATATACCTTAGCCACTTTAAATTTGGGCAACAAAATTAGATTAAAAAATATTAAGATTTTTTTCTTTTTATTTTTTAGAATCATCTTTATTTTTTAAAAGATCTATACTACTACCATATAATATTATTTTTTTAGGGCCTAAAAATTGGAGGCCCGGTACACTAGGGTATCCTGCACCCCCTCGGGGCCGCACCTGTTCATATATAAGCAACTTTTCACTCTTTAAGTTCATTTAATAATTGATAAATTTAGTCAGGAATAAAGACAAAATACATATATTATTGAATGAATCTAAAAAGTTAAAAATCTCTATTATATACATTTCGAGATTCCCACGGAGCTCTCTCGTGTATTCTCAATAAAAATTGCTTAAGTGGCATTCAATTAGAGCTTCTCTAATATTATACTTATGCGGAGTTTCTAGCTTAAGGTCTGCTGTTCGAATCCCACCGACGACAATAATTGAATTTTTATAATATTTTATGAAAAACTACCTTTTTTTTTGTTTCTATCCCAATTAGAGCATCTCAAATATATTTTTTTTTCGAAACTCTTTCAAATATATTTTTTGTTTGGAAACCCTCAATTTTTTTTTTTTTTTTGTGAAAACTCTCTCAAATATATATATTTTTGTAGAAACTCTTTTTTTTTTTTGAAGCAAACAAACTTAATTCATTTCATTCATAATTGTAGTAGCAATACAAGGTGGGCAATAATTATAAACTTGGTGACTAGCGATAAAATGAGCCGCCTGAGCTAAGTCATGAGCTACTCGATTTGCTTGCCTCCTAACATAACTGACCTGACAGTTGTTATATAAAGATAATAAATTGTAGTAGCAATACAAGGTGGGCAATAATTATAAATTTTGTGTTGTTTGTAGAAACTCTTTTTTTTTTAATTATTTTAGAAACTCTCACAAATATTATATTTTTTAAGAAACTCTCAAATACTATATATATATATATATATATATATTAATTATTTTTTTAAGCCAAAGGTATCCTCCGCGCGCAACTGCAGAGACTAACCCCCTCGAGGTAACTGAGATCCATTTAAGGGGTTGATCTCTCCCAAAAAATGCTTCTCCATACGCACTTGTCAGGGATCGAACTTAGAACCAAATGGTTATGGGCCCAAATATCTACCACTTGTGCGACACTATCTTGGGACATTTTTAATATTTTAATTTTGTAAAATAAATGAACACTCATATTTAGATTACTATGAAATAAATTGAAATAAGAAAGTACACTAATTTTTCCATGAATAAGACCACTTGAAGTATTGAACCCAAAAAATAGCTTATGACATATTTGTACACTTATATTTTCTTTTTACGTAAAAACATTTTATTTTATTTTGAAGAAAAAATTATGTTCATTAGGGACAAAAACAAAATAGAAGATTTTGAGAGAGAGGGAGAGAGAGAGAGAGAGAGAGAGAGAGAGAGAGATATTTCAGTGTTGGAGAATGAGAAACGGTGAGTATTTTCCATTCCACTGTTAAAAATACATATTGACAAATTAAAATTTGAATTACAAACTGCGGGAGTTATCCTTATTTTCATATTTCATATTTTATCATGAGGAAAATTTATTCAAAATTTTATCTAGCACGAAGAAAGTGAACCCCATGATGAAAAGTGTAACTAGATCATAGTGAGAACTAAGCACGGAAATGTAATTGATATTCATTAAAAAAAATAGAATTAACAAATATTTTTTGTTGATGAAGCCCCTATAGAGCCATGTAACGGAGACAGAAGATAAAAATAGAGAGTATGGATGTCAATTTGTATCTGGTAACAGATTATCCGTAAGGATAATCTGTACGGAGATCCAAAGTCGCGGATATTTTTCCCCGCGGCGACGGGGATGGAGGGAGAAATTCCCCCGTGGATAATTCGGGGCGGGGAATGGGGAAGGTCCCTCCGCCACCGCGGATTCCCCGACCCCGACCATATTATTTAAATTATATATATAATATATAATTTTATAATTTTATATGTTTTTTCATAAAAAATAACAATTAATACGTTATAAAGGTTATGATAATGTATGATGACAACAAGTTCAATTGGATATTTGTTTTTTTTTGACAAAAAGAAGTATTAGAAAGTGCTTTTGCATTTTGTTGTTATTGATGCAAAATGTACTTTATTTTTAAAAAATGAAAGATACATAATATGTATTTTTTTTTTAAAAAAAAAAGAAGAAAAAACAAGATATTAGTGTCGTTCTTTTGATGAAAATGTATAGCAATTTTATTAATTTTTTATGTTCGTGGAGCTCCATGGATACTGTGGGGATGGGGATGGAGGGAAATTTTCCCCCGCGGCGGAGATCGGGGACGGGGAAAAGTTTGGGGAGCGGGGCGGGGAACGGGGAAACAGCCTCCGCACATTCCCTGCCCCGTTGACATCCCTAATAGAGAGAGAGGGAGCGAGAGAGGGAAAAAATCTCTCAGTGGTGTAGAATGAAAAACGGTGAACACTTTCCACCCGACTATAAAAAATACACATTGACTGATTAAAATTTGAATTTCGACTATGGGGGTTATCCATATTTTCATATTTTATCACGGGGATCACTTAATCAAAAATTTATTTAGCACGATCATGAAAAGTGATTCCCCATGATGAAAAGTGTATGTAGAAGATAATTATAACTTAGCACGAGAATTTTATTGATATTCATTAAAAAAATAATATAGAATTAACAACTATTTTATTGTTGATGGAGCCCTTATAGAGTCCTGCAACGGAGACGTGAGAGAGAGAGAGAATCTCTCGGTGGTATATAATGGGAAACGCGTAACACTTTTCACCCCACTAATAGAAATACAGATTGACTAATTAAAATTTGAATTTCGACTACAACTGTTTTTCATATTTTGTCGCATCACACTTTCATTAGATTACATTTGGCTGATGAAATTTATGGGAAACCTAAAATGAATTAATATAATTTTATTTTTTAAAATTTATGCTATTTTTTTATAATTCAAATTTTAAACTTTCCATAAACCTTCATTCGAACTTTTTAAGGAATATAAATTTATCAATGTGAGTGGAGATTCACACATAGGTTTTCCCAATTGATGCTCACGCGTGAAGATTGCTTCTTTGTGGTACAGTGACAAAAAAAATTTGAGAATAGGAACAAGGTCAAAGTATGTTAATAATCATTTAAAAAATAGTATAGAATTTACAATTATTTTTTGTTGATAAAGTCCCTACAGAGTCTTGGTTTAAACATATATCATACTTTCATACTCAAATAAACTAAAAGAAATCAATCTCATAGACAATTGAAAAAATGTAGACAACTTTATAAATAATAGAAAATGAAAAAAGACATAGATAACCTTAAAAAAAATTACATATGAAAATAAATATTATTAAAAAAATAAAAATTATCTCAGGTTTGACAATGAACCTAATGTAGATTTTCAATAAAGAGTCAGCTGGAGATGAAAAAAAAATCATGGTATATTTTATTTTATGAGTACACTCCTAAAAAATCTTAAGGCCATGAAAAATCGGAGTATATTTTTATTTGAGAATGAAGTTTATAATTATTTTATATTTATAGGATCACTATATAGTTTCGGGAATGAAGACGAGATAAAGAATTAATCTCATAATAGTGTAAAATGGGAAGCGAAGTAATACTCTTCATCTTGCTTTATTTTGTAACATCGTTAAATCTATATCATGCAAAATCTATCTCAATTTTATCGTAGAATTTTAAACCAAATTACTTAAATAATATATTAAAATAAATACAAAAATAATATTAAAAAAGAAAATAATCTCGTGCACGACACGGGCTAACATACTAGTTACTTATATATGAGACTAAAGATTAGAGACTAGAGAGGTATATTATCAGATATATACATACTTTATTTAATAAATCTATTTCTTTTTTGTTAAATTCAAAATCAAAGAGAGTATATCTTTAATTTGTTATTGAGATCTAATAGTTGTATTTTAAAGATATTTTTTAACATGAGTAGGAAAAAGAAGATTTTTTTTTTTTATCAAAATTCGACTTTTAATATAAATTGTAAAGTTAACTTGTTGAAGATCAAAATATAGAATTCCTGCCTCCAGTACCAGCCTACCAGGCTACCACCATTGTGACGTTTAACTTCCCCCACACGTTTCATGGCCATTAATGAGTTCATTGAATTGGACTAAATTGTCGTGTTGATATATATGTTGGTTTGTAATTCAAGCTCTGCTGAATTCTGATGCTCATAAGAAGCTGAACTCATCAGAACCTGAAGCAACCAACTTCTGATGATCACACAACTTCTGAGGACACCAGGTTCTGTCTAGCTTCTGGAGCTTCCTAGCTTCTGGAGCTTCCCAGCTTCTGAAGCTTCCCAGCTTCTGAAGCTTCCCAGCTTCTGAAGCTGCTTAGCTTCTGCTCTGTTTTAGTAGTTAGCTAGCGTAGTTAGTTAGTTAGTTTTTTTTTGTTTTGTCCTAGGTAGTTAAGGCAGTTGCACTTTACGCAACCCCCTCTTGTATATATAACTACTAAGGTCCTTTGTGGAAGAATAAGAGATTTACTTTTTCCATTATTCATTCTCTTCAAGTTTTATTCATAGTTCTCGTTTTCTTTCTTAGTGTTCTAAGTTCTTTGTTGTTCATTCTTTGTGAGAGTTTATCTCCAACAGAGTGGTATCTAGAGCTCGTACGATCCAAAGGGATCTTGATTCGTTCTTGAAAGAAGAATCAGGTTGAAAGTGAATCAACCATGGCTGGGAACAACAATTTCCATGCGAATTTGCCAGTTTTCGATGGAAAGAATTGGGATAGATGGGTGAAGCAGATGAAGGTGATATTCAATGTTCAAGAAGTGTATGAACAAGTGAATGCAGCAATCACTCCTCTACCAGAAAATGCAAATGAAGAACAAAGAACAACATTCAGAGAAGCAAAGAAGAAAGATAACAAGGCCCTGTTTCTCATTCATCAATGTGTTGATTCAAAGGTGTTTGAGAAGATTGCAGATGCTGAGACCTCCAAAGATGCATGGGATATCTTGCAAAAGAGTTATGGTGGTGATGCAAAAGTGAAGAAAGTAAAGCTTCAGGCCTTGAAGAGACAGTATGAACTGTTGCAGATGAAGAATGATGAATCCGTTGCTGATTACTTCACAAGATTGGTGACTCTCACCAATCAGATGAAGAATTGTGGAGGTAATCTTGATGAGCAAGAAACGGTGGAAAAGGTACTAAGAACTTTGACTTCTAAATTTGAGCATATAGTGGTGACTATAGAAGAGACTAAAGATTTGAGTGAGATCAAGATAGAGGATCTGCAAAGCACTCTTGAAGCTCATGAGTTGAAGCATGGTGAGAGGAGCCATGGCAAAGAAGATGAGCAAGCTCTTTTCTCAAAATTCAAGAAGTATCAAAGTGAGAAGAAGAAATGGCAGAACAAGAAAGACTCCAAGAAAAGCAAGGAGAATGCTGAGACAGTGCCTGAATCCTCTAGTGGAGGAGGAGGGAAACAGAAAGATAAGTCAAAGAAGAAGGACAAGAGCAAGATTCAGTGCTACAACTGTGACAAATATGGGCATTATGCCAATGAATGCAAAAATCCAAAGAAAAAGAAAGGTCAAGACAATGAAGAAGAGGCCAAGGTTGCACATGATAGCTCAGGTTCTGAGGATGAAACCAGTTTCATGGTGACAATTGCTGATGAAGCAGCAGATTCCATGGTTTGGTACTTTGATTCAGGGTGTTCTAACCATATGACTGGAAATAGAAGCATCTTGACTGACTTTGATGAATGTCTCAACACAAAGATCAGATTAGCCAACAGTGATTCCATTAAGGCAGAAGGTATGGGTAATGTGGTGATCCAAAGATCGAATGGGAAGAAAGCTGTGATTGAGAAGGTTCTCTATGTCCCTGGTATGAAGTGTAACTTGATGAGCATAGGGCAATTAATCTCAAAGGGTTTCAAGATAGTAATTGAGGATGAGACTCTGCAACTCTTTGATTCCAAGAAGAGACTGATTTTCAAAACAGCCCAAAGCAAGAACAGGATCTACAAGACTCAAATCAAAGCTATTGAAGCTACATGCTTGTCCGCAACTGCTGAAGAGAAAGATAGTGATCTATGGCACAAGAGGTATGGGCATTTGAATTTTAAGAGCTTGTCAATGCTTAATTCAAAATGCATGGTGTTAGGATTGCCTAGTGTCATAACTCCAGTTGATACATGCACTACTTGCCTGTTAGGAAAACATCATAGATCATCATTTAAAAGTCATCTTCCTATGAGATCTAGTGATGTGTTAAATGTTGTGCATTCTGACATTTGTGGACCATTTGATGTGTTATCAACTGGTGGAAACAAATACTTCATGACGTTTGTTGATGAGTACTCTAGGATGATATGGTTATACCATATAAAAGCTAAGAGTGATGCTTTTGAGGTGTTTAAGAAGTTCAAAACACTGGTTGAGAAGCAAAGTGACAAGTCATTGAAGGTTCTGAGAACAGATGGTGGAGGTGAGTATACCTCTACAGAGTTTGAGAATTATTGCAAGGAACAAGGCATAATTCATGAAGTTACTGCACCATATACTCCTCAGCACAATGGTCTTGCAGAAAGGAGGAATAGAAGTATTCTAGATATGGCTAGAAGCATGGTGAAGCAGAAGAATCTGCCCAAGAGATTCTGGGGTGAAGCTGTTGCTACAGCTGTTTACATTCTGAATAGAAGTCCTACTAAGAAGCTGAAGGATAAGGTACCTGAAGAGGTGTGGTCCAAGAGTAAGCCAAGTGTAAGTCACTTAAAGGTGTTTGGCAGCTTGTGCTACAAACATGTACCTGATGCTAAGAGAAAGAAGCTGGAAGACAAGAGTGTTCCTATGATATTTGTTGGATATCATAGAACGGGTGCCTACAGACTGTATAATCCTACAAGTGACAAAGTAGAGATCAGCAGAGATGTGAAGGTACTAGAAAATGAAAGTTGGGATTGGGGTCAGAAGCTCTCATCTAAGAAAACTTGTGCAGTGGATTTAGGTGGTGAAGCAAGCTCTGTTAATGACACTCCCACTTTTGTGAATCAGCATCAAGGTAATGCAAGTGATGAAGACATGCATACTTCAAGTGATGATGAGGTCACTACTGTACCACCAAGACCTCAGAGAAACACTCAATTACCAAGAAGGTTAGTTGACTGTGAGATTGTATCAGACAATGCAGTAGACAATGAAGGAGAAATTGTGCATTATGCAATGCTTGCAGATACTGAACCTTTAGATACCAAAACTGCACTGAAGAGTAAAGTTTGGATGGAGGCAATGATTGATGAGTTGAAGTCTATAGAGAAGAACAAGACATGAGACTTGTGTGAATTGCCCTCTGATAAAAAGGCAATTGGTGTGAAATGGGTGTACAAAGTCAAGCAAAATCCTGAAGGCAAGGTGATAAAATACAAGGCAAGACTTGTGGCCAAAGGATTCCTTCAGAAGCAAGGTTTGGACTATGATGAGGTATTCTCTCCAGTGGCAAGACATGAAACTATAAGGCTAGTGATTGCATTGGCTTGTAGTAGAAGATGGCCCTTATTTCATTTAGATGTGAAGTCAGCATTTCTAAATGGACCCTTAGAGGAAGATGTGTATGTGAAGCAGCCTCCAGGGTTTGAATTGAAGGGCAAGGAAGGCAAAGTTCTGAAGCTGAATAAGGCTCTGTATGGTCTGAAGCAAGCTCCAAGAGCTTGGAACAAAAGAATTGATCAATTCTTTGTTATGCAAGGCTTCAGAAAGTGCAGTGTAGAGTATGGTGTTTATGTGAAATGCAGTGATGACAAACACATGTTAATCATATGTTTGTATGTTGATGATCTGTTAGTAACAGGTAGCTCATCTATAGAGATAGAGAAATTCAAATCACAGATGAAGTGTGAGTTTGAAATGACTGATCTAGGAAAGTTAACTTACTTTCTGGGAATGGAGCTCTTAGAAACTCCAAAAGGGATGATATTGCATCAAGCTAAATATGCCACTGAGATTTTGAGAAAGTTTGAAATGCTTGATTGCAATTCATCAGTCACACCTGCAGATACAAGAGCCAAGATTGAAGAAGATACAGGCAGTGATGCAGTGGACTCTACCATGTTCAGGCAATTGATAGGTTCACTGAGGTATTTGTGTCAAACTAGACCTGATATCAGTTATGCAGTTGGCTATGTAAGCAGGTTTATGAGTAAACCACTGAAGTGTCACCTATTGACAGCTAAGAGGATACTTAGATACATCAATGGCACAATCCACTATGGTGTTGTATTTCCATACTCTAAGGACAATGGAAAACTTGAGTTAAGTGGATTTTCTGATGCAGATTGGTGTGGTGATAAGGTGGACAGGAGGAGTACCAGTGGTTATTTGTTTAAATTTCAAAATGCACCAGTATCTTGGTGCTCTAAGAAGCAGTCAGTCATAGCACTCTCCAGCTGTGAGGCAGAGTATGTAGCAGGGTCCCTAGCTGCATGTCAGGCAAATTGGCTGCAATCACTTCTCAGTGAGATGAACATTATTGCTGACATCACAGTTGTGCTGAAGATTGACAACAAGTCAGCAATCAACTTGGCTAAGAACCCTGTTAGCCATGGGAAGAGCAAACACATTGAGACAAGGTTTCACTTCCTCAGAGACCAAGTCAATAAAGGAAAGTTGAAACTGGAGTATTGCTCTACTGACAATCAACAAGCTGATATTCTAACCAAAGCTGTGAAGAGAGACCAATTCCTCAAGCTCAGAAGAGAAATGGGAGTTGTGAGTTTTGACAGCTTGAATTAAGGAGGAGTGTTGGTTTGTAATTCAAGCTCTGCTGAATTCTGATGCTCATCAGAAGCTGAACTCATCAGAACCTGAAGCAACCAACTTCTGATGATCACACAACTTCTGAGGACACCAGGTTCTGTCTAGCTTCTGGAGCTTCCTAGCTTCTGGAGCTTCCCAGCTTCTGAAGCTTCCCAGCTTCTGAAGCTTCCCAGCTTCTGAAGCTGCTTAGCTTCTGCTCTGTTTTAGTAGTTAGCTAGCGTAGTTAGTTAGTTAGTTTTTTTTTGTTTTGTCCTAGGTAGTTAAGGCAGTTGCACTTTACGCAACCCCCTCTTGTATATATAACTACTAAGGCCCTTTGTGGAAGAATAAGAGATTTACTTTTTCCATTATTCATTCTCTTCAAGTTTTATTCATAGTTCTCGTTTTCTTTCTTAGTGTTCTAAGTTCTTTGTTGTTCATTCTTTGTGAGAGTTTATCTCCAACAATATAGTAGGTTGGGACAAAAAATAAGTCCGTCGATCAATATAGTATAACACAAATGATAAATGCTTAATTTTTCATAAAAAATTATAGATACTCAAATTTTTTAATAATTTGGTTTCTAATTTGGTTCAGAGTTTGATTACTGAATATGTGTATAGAAAAAACATTCGTTGAAAAATGTCAATTTTTTAAATAAATTTCAATTACTTTGAATAATTAATCTTCACATTATACACATCAAGGATACATTAGGTTTTTATTTTTATTTTTAAAGCCAAACAAACTTTAGTAGTTTCCTCGACTTGTTGTTATTTATATCGTTACTCTTCCACCGATTTGGGGTGTGTTGAACATTAATCATAGTAACTAGAAATTTTACTTTTAAGGTAGATAAATAGGATGACCGGAGTTCGAACTCCGACCTTTATATATATAATGCAATGTACCTGTCAACTAAGCTGAACTCACGAGACTTCTTGATTAGAAGTTAATAGATCATATTGCTTTATCTTCTTTTTTTTACTTAACTTTTTATTATGGGTGTCGTGGAGATCCATTTAAAGATTAACCTCTAAAAAGATAGTAATATTAATATTGTATGGATAATATTGTCATATATGTAATGTGTAAAATGTTAAATCTATTAAAATAAATAAAATTACTATTAAATATTACAAAAAGTATCTGAAAATTGACAAAAAAAAATAATAATAAATGAAATATAGTTTTGTCAGGACGATAAATATGTCATTTATATATAATATTGTATATTCATATCATTATTTGATTTATCTAAAATATATAAAAGAATAATACATATGTTATCTAATTCCTTTTTTTTTGTAAGCAAGTTTTTTATTAATATAAACTAGGGTTAATAGGCTTTTACCCTCCTGCAAAGTATGCGAGTTTTGCGTTACCCCTGTAATTATTTTTTCTTGAGATTACCCCCTGCAAAATTTATTTTTTTGATTTACCCCTTTTTTGTTGATGTGGCAGGCAATATTAATCGGTAAATCAAACGGCATTAATTTTAATAATGTAAATATAAGAGCATCTCCAATGGTGATACCACTTTGGGTATCACATATTACTAAAAAGTAGTCCTTACAATGTCATGTAATATTTATGTAACTCATACATATTTTATTCCAATGGTGATATCACTCTAAGTATCATACATTATTAACAAGTTTTTAATTCTATTTAATTTTATATACAAAAAAAAGATAATATTAAATTGATGATACGGTACCTTAAATAAGGGACCGGTATCATCAATTTTGATACTCTCTATGTCACGTCATGGAACTCCAATGATAAAAAAAATAAGGTACGGATCATTAATCTATAATACTCTCTTTGATACCCTTAGGCTATGTTTGGGAGTTGGGTTTTGGAGGGGAAGGGAGGGGAAGGAGAGGCTTGGGAAGAGGTCAACCCTTGTTTGGGAGTTTTAAAAAAATAAGGAAAGGTTTTGGGGGGTTTTGGGGGGCTTATTTTATCCAATTTTAAAGTTCCCCCAAATTGGGGGGTTTTGGAGGGTTAACTATATAAATTGTCTATTTTATCCCTTACAATAATTCAAAATTCCAATTTTAGCCCTAGCCTAATTTCATTCCAAAAGATAAAAAAAAAATTTCCGGAAAAATCGAGAACTTTTTTTCCGGAAAAAATAGGAAACATTTTTTCCGGAAAAAATCTGAAATTATTTTTTCCGAAAAAATCGGGAACTTTATTTCCCGGCAAAAATTCGGAAACTTTTTTCTGGAAAAAATCGGGAACTTTTTTTCCGGAAAAAAAAGAGAACTTTTTTTCCGGAAAAAATCGGAATATTTTTTTCCGGTGCAATCGGAAACTTTTTTTCGGAAAAATCGGGAACTTTTTTTCCCGGCAAAAAATCAGAAATTTTTTTTGGGAAAAATCGAGAACTTTTTTTCCGTTAAAATCGGAAATTTTTTCCCGGAAAAATCGGGAACATTTTTCCCGACAAAAAATCAGAAACTTTTTTCTGGAAAAAATCGGGAACTTTTTTTTCAAATAAAATATTAGATCTTTTTTCCCGAAAAAATATCGTAAACTTTTGTTCCGAAATTATTTTTTATCTGAAATCGAAACTTATTCTCAAAAAGGGCAAAATAATATAACACAATGTATTAATTTTAAGGGTAAAATAGTAAAATCATCACATAAGCCCCCTATGTTCTTCCTTGTTGGTTTTTCAACTTCCAAACAAGGGGAATGATTTCCCTCCTTTATCCCTTCCCTCCCTTTCCTTCCCCTCCCCTCCTTAACCTTTCCTTTCCTTCCTCTCAAAACTCTCAAACAAAGCCTTAATGGAGATGTTCTAACTATACAAATAACAGATATAACCCAGAGTCCAAACAGTACAAAAGAGTTTAAGCTACTTCTACAAATATGCAACGGAAGGCAAAAAGAGTTTAGTTTAAGATTTGACTTTTTGTTTGAATGTTAAATCTCTTTCCATAGTGAATCTATATTTGCATTTTATGATTTTGTTTTCCTCTTAAAGTTGTTTTCTACATCTCAATCTCAATTGTCTAATATGAAAACAAAAAATTGTACTCCAAATTTTACAAAATCATCATTGATGGAACAACGTTAGTTATAGAAATAGATTTCTTTATTCTTATGGATGAAATTGGTAATGAGAATATTTTTTACATTATGAATGAAAATTAGAACATCTTTATGATGAAATTTCTATGTTACCGACATTAGAAAAGTCATGACCGTAATAATCCATTTGGTTGGAAGGAAAAAAAAGAAGGAGGAAAGAAAATTACGTAAACCAATAAATGAATTTAGTCCAATTAATACATTGATTTCCGCAATTTTATTTTCTTTCTCTTTCTTTCCTTCCAACTAAATGAACCCTAAGGGATGATTACATATTCTTCTAATGAATTGATATCGTTTGAGCTACTTGCTATGTTTATTAATAGTTTCTTATTTGGTAAACAGTTATATTTTTTCATTTATACACATAATGATACAAATTAAAAAATCTAAAAAAATTTGCAAGTGCGCAACTATAAATTTGGGATGAATAATCTTTATAGATTCAGCAAACGGGAAGATGTTATGGAATTAAAGTGAAAAGTTGGGCTGATTGTGTATGTGAGTCTTGCTTTTCATGGGTGAATGGTGACCGGGTGATGACTATAAACTGTGAATGCTGGCAATGACTAGGGTTGGAAATGGGTACATCGAGTTGAGTGTCGGAACTTGTATTAGTTTCATTCGACTCGTTAAAAATTAGTTCAGCTTGAAATTCGGCTCGAGTTCAAACAAAAATGATATTCCGTTAATCTAAAAATCTAAAATCGTTTGATGCGTTATTGTGATCATCGATATTAATAGTTTATGCATTTTTAACTAAGATTTATTCAATTTTTGTTGAACAGGAAGATTTATTCAATTAATTTTTTTTAATTAACTAGCCTAATAATTATAAATTTCACAATCTAAAATGAATAAGTATGATAACCGAAGTTCGAATACAATTCTATATATATAATGCAACGTCTCTGCCAACAAAGATAAACCCACGAGACAATTAAAATTAATTCTTACCCAAATAATTTAAAGTTTGGCAGCAAGTAAACCAAACATATATTTAAGCAAATGTATAAGTTGGTAATCATTAAATTAAATATATCTATCATCACACATGATTGAGTAAATCAATCACCAATTCACCATCACCAACTAATAAAATGTGCACACGAAATGTATTGAATCTATTGATGCAATTTTTTTTTTTTTTGACTAAAAATGAGATATTCATTCATTCCAATAATTGATCGAGTACATCATCAAATGCAAATACAAATTCGCTAAAAACAAAAAGGATGAATCTGCGAACAAACTCACAGCATCCAAGTTAATAGCATATAACGGCATTTTGCCTACAAATAATATAATAAAAGTAAAGTCACCAGAATATTCATGTTTCTGGATCTGCAACGTTGACGTCCAAATCATTGATTGAATCTGCAAGTGGTTGAAGTTGATCTTTTGATAGAAATAAACGAACACCGCACCAAGACGAGAAATCAAAAACGTCGTACCAATCTGACGACGAACAACACACCGCCGCACTTAGACGACGAACAACAAACCGCCGCACTTAGACGACGAAATCACTACAAAAAAACAACTAAAAAACTTGATTATGTGAACAATCACACTTATTTAGATTAAAAGTGAAGAAAATAAGATGCAAAATTTTTGACATAAGTATTGGTGCAATTTGCAAAGTGGAATTAATTTATCTTTATGACGGTAAATATTATATGCAAAGTGGAATTAAATTATTATTAGAAATATAATTCGCCGCAAATTTAGTCAGGAAGCCGCCATATCGTGCCTTGGAGTAGAAAGAATTTTAAGACAATAATATGTGGCGCTTCAACAAAAATAAAAGGACAATATGTGGAAGTTTTCTATATGTAAATATTTTGCAAAAATATTTATCACCACAAATTAATGGATTATATCAAAATCAATCAAAATATATATAGGAGAGACGTCTTGTCTCAAAGTTTATTCTACCTACACATGTGTCAAATTTAACGAGTGCAAGTTTCCTATATGTGTAGCAATTTTGAGTCGACTTTATTATTGGCTCTTTTTTTCTTTCTTTCTTTGTTTGATTGGTGTATTTTAATTGGTAGTAAATCATAAGTCAATATATTTTTTTATATCATCATTTTTCTTTTTCTGTCTATAAATATGCAAAACTTCGTTCACATTATATATTTCACATAGCAAGTATATATTTGGAAGTTAGATAAGTAACCTTTTTTATTCTTTGTTTTTAATCTTGTGACAAATTAAGTACCAATTGCTTTGATTCTCAGATAGCTAGAAGGGGCAAAAGAAGAGATGTTTGAGAACATTGTGAATGCCCTTAGTATGCTTTGTTGGAAGAATAGTGATCACATGATAAAAGGGAAAGTGGTATTGATGAAGAAAAATGTGTTGGATTTTAAGGATTTGAGTGCTTCTTTTCTTGATAATCTTCATGAATTTGTAGGCAAGAGGGTTTCTCTCCAACTTGTAAGTGCTGTTAATGGTGACCCAGGTTAGTATTTTGATCCTCATATACTTTGTGTTAATATGTTTTTAGAAAAAATAAAGCTTTAGTAATTCGAAGTTCGGTCACAAAATATATAAAGTCTGATAAAAAAAATTGTTCTGCCTAAATATTGAATTTGGATTTTTCTAAATGATCCGTCTTTAGATAAAAGGAATCAAGATTTATTCATCAAACTTAATTATTTTTTATATTGTTAATTCAATTAAATATTATTGTAAAAAAATTAATCAAATATTATTGTAAAAAAAAACAATAGTATTAATATATTATTGTAAATATTTT
Source organism: Trifolium repens (assembly GCA_030408175.1). Taxonomy (NCBI): domain Eukaryota; kingdom Viridiplantae; phylum Streptophyta; class Magnoliopsida; order Fabales; family Fabaceae; genus Trifolium; species Trifolium repens. The sequence goes on along the minus strand of CP125849.1, from coordinate 56,079,004 downwards.
TTATATATTTTCCATTATGATCATAAATTATGAAGGCAATGGCATGAAAGGAAAAGTTGGGAAGGTTGCATATTTGGAAGATTGGAGTACCACAATGACACCATTGATAGTTGGAGAATCAACATACAATGTTACATTTGAATGGGATGAGGAAATAGGAACACCAGGAGCATTTCTAATAAAGAATAATCATCATAGTGAGTTCTACTTAAAAAGTTTGACACTTGAAAATGTTCCTGGCCAAGGTGTTATACACTTTATATGTAACTCTTGGGTATACCCTTCACATAAATATGAAAAGGATCGCATTTTCTTCCGTAACAAGGTAAAACTACAAATTATATTGATGATATGTAAGTATGTTTGTTACATTTTAATTTATTTTTTATTTTTTTTGCTTTCACCACCAGTTGAATCTGGTTCGGAGATCTGTTTTGACATTAAGTGGTTCCAGTCCCTCCCGATTGCAGTTGCGGGGGATTGAGTCGTGGAAAAAATACTTCTTTTTATAAGAAAAATCATTTTTAAAAGTTTTCATTCGTTTACTATAGATTTTTAAAAAAATGAGAATGTAAAAGAAAAAAAAAATCTAAAAACTACTTCAAATGAGAAGCTTCTCTTGAATATAATTGTCTATGATTTTATTTTTTTTATTAAAAAGTGATTTTATTGAGGTACACAAAATTTTATAGATTATGCTTCTCATAAAAATCTCTAAGAAATTGTAAATTATTCAATATTAATACTTTTTTTTATTTTCCATAGAAAATGAGCCCTAAATTATATTCTATGTTCCTACTTATAAATTCAATTGACACTTTCATATATATTATGAAAAATTAGTAGTTTTTTGAAAGAAAAATAAAATATATAATAATTTTAGTTGTCTGTTGTATATAGATATATGTAATGTTCAATATTGATTTATCATCTTTCAAGACATTAATAGTATTAATTGTAAATATATTTGAGAAACATAATAAAAAAATCATATTTTTTATTTTTGAGTTTACAATTGGCCTTTTTTTTTTTGAAGCATACAATTGTACTTTTGAAGCATACAATTGACCAGAGGCGGTTAATCTTTTGAAAAGAATTCAAAAGGTCATGCATAGTAATGTTGTGTCACATAAGTCTATGAATGTAGTTTTTCAAAGATTAGGTTTGCTATACAAAAAGGTTTAGCGGCACAACTTGTTGCCCGTCTACCTTTTATTCATATGTAATTATTTAACTATATATATATATATATTGTTGTTCTGTGACAAAAAAAAAATATGACCTTGTACTATAGTACTAGTTAGTAGTTACATTTTGTTAATATGTGATGCAGACATACTTTCTAAGTGAAACACCAAAGCCACTTCTTAAGTATAGAGAAGAAGAACTACAAACTTTAAGAGGAAATGGAAATAACCACCAATTGCAAGAATGGGATAGAGTATATGACTATGCATACTACAATGATCTTGGTGATCCTGATAAAGGTCCAAAATACGCTCGTCCGGTTCTTGGAGGGTCTAGCGAGTATCCTTATCCTCGAAGAGGAAGAACCGGTAGACCACCCGCAAAGTCAGGTTTAAATTTTCAGCTATGATTACGAGTTTGATAATTATGTACTAACAATTATTTAATTTTTTACACACGCGATCATTCATATTTCATTATAGTTCGAGTCCTTCCTCATAGTGATTCTAAATTTCTAATGTGGTTATTTATTTTTTGTTGTTGATAATATTAATTACCAGATGCTAATAGTGAGAGTAGATTGAATCTTGTGATGAGCTTAGACATCTATGTTCCAAGGGATGAAAGATTTGGTCACTTGAAATTGACAGATTTTCTTACTTATGCACTAAAAGCTATAGTTCCAATTATCAAACCTGAACTAGAATCACTATTTGATACTACTCCTAATGAGTTTGATAGCTTTGAAGATGTACTTAAACTCTATGGTGAGATTAAAGTTCATGAGGGTACTGAAATTAAGGGAATCAGGGATAATATTAATATCCATGCAGAGAGGCTCAAAGAAAATCTCCAAATTCATGGTGAAAAGATCTTCAAATACCCTGTGCCTCAAGTAATTCAAGGTATATATTCTGCACATTATTCTTATGCAATTTACGTCTACACAATCACATGTGTTCTTAATCTATAACATAGACACAGAAAGACACCGAACATGACATTGACACATAGACAATAATTTTAAAAAATACACGTGTTCGAATGTGTCAGTGTAGATACTGACACATGTCATACATTTGACACACATTCATTCTGAAGTGTCGGTGCTACATAGATTTTGCATTTTATAAAGAAAATTTGTACTCTAATGGCACTCTTAATGATTTGGAGTAGAGGATAAATCTGCGTGGAGAACCGATGAAGAATTTGCTAGAGAAATGTTGGCCGGTGTAAATCCTGTCATAATTCGTCGCCTCCAAGTAAGCCTTACAAATTTTAGTTATCAAAATTTCTTAAAATCAATTGAATTCAACAAGAATGTTATACATTTCTTGCAAATTATAGTTATCCAAATTTATTTTCTTAAACTTAAGAGACTCACATGTCAAATAATCAAATAAATAAATTGACTATATCTTCCCCTCACATTTGTCCTAAATTAAATTGCAGGAATTCCCACCAACATCTAAGCTAGATCCTAATATCTATGGCAATCAATCTAGTACAATAAGAAAAGAACACATTGAGAGCAATTTGGATGGACTCACAGTTGACGAGGTAATCTTCGAGTTTGAAATGTTAGTGTTTTCATAATAAAAAATATCGAATGTCTTTTAATCTAATGTTAGTATTCATTATGTTAATAGGCAATTGCACAAAATAAGTTGTTTATATTGGATCACCGTGATGCATTGATGTTATACTTGAGAAGGATAAATTCTACTTCTACAAAAACTTATGCTACTAGGACTATTCTTTTCTTGCAAAACAATGGAACTTTGAAGCCATTGACCATTGAATTGAGTTTGCCACATCCTGAAGGAGATCAACATGGTGCTATCAGTAAAGTTTACATGCCTGCAGAAAATGGTGTTGAAAATTCCATCTGGCAGTTGGCTAAAGCTTATGTAGCAGTAAACGACTCCGGCTATCATCAACTTATCAGCCATTGGTAAAACTGTTTCTTCGGAAACATTTCTTTTACGGTCCCTTAACGTAGTTTCAAATATTGCTTCTTAAAATCTATGTGTGCATACTAAGATTATAAAATCTATTACAGGTTGCATACTCATGCGGCGATTGAACCATTCGTTATATCTGCAAACAGACAACTTAGCGTGCTTCACCCTATTCATAAACTATTGTATCCTCACTTCCGCGACACAATGAATATAAATGCACTTGCACGACAAATCCTCATCAATGGAGGTGGCCTTTTAGAGGCCACAGTTTTTCCATCCAAGTATTCCATGGAGATGTCATCCGCGCTTTATAAGGATTGGACTTTCCCTGAACAAGCACTCCCTGCAGATCTTATCAAAAGGTAAACAAACCCTACAATCAGTGACCAATGACCTGTTTGGATTGAATTATTTAAGTTCATTTATCGACATAAATACTCGTGAGACTGTTTGAGCGAGGTTATTATCGGCATCCCAATTTTTTATGTTAATGAGCTCATACCTTGATTGATTCTTTCAGAGGAATGGTTGTTGAAGATTCAACGTCACCGCATGGCCTTAGACTATTGATCAACGATTACCCTTACGCAGTCGATGGCTTAGAGATTTGGTTTGCAATCAAAACATGGGTTCAAGATTATTGTTCCTTTTACTACAGAGACGATGAAACAGTGAAGAAAGATCAAGAACTACAATCTTGGTGGAAGGAATTAATAGAACAAGGTCACGGCGACAAGAAAAACGAACCATGGTGGCCAAAGATGAAGACAGTTAAAGAATTGATTGAAACTTGCACAATCATTATATGGATTGCTTCGGCTCTTCACGCAGCTGTAAATTTTGGACAATATCCTTTTGCAGGTTACTTACCTAACCGTCCAACAATAAGTCGTCGATTCATGCCTGAAAAAGGAACAATAGAGTACAATGAACTTGTGGAAAATCCTGATAAGGCTTTTTTGAAAACAATCACGGCGCAATTGCAGACACTTGTTGGCGTTTCGCTTATTGAAATATTGTCTACTCATTCTTCTGATGAGGTATACCTTGGACAAAGAGATACTAAGCATTGGACATATGATGCAGAAGCATTAGAAGCATTTGACAAGTTTGGAAAGAAACTGAAAGAAATTGAAGAAAGAATTGTAGCTATGAATGGTGATGTTAGATTCAAAAACCGAGTTGGAGAGGTTAAAGTGCCATATACTTTGCTTTATCCTACAAGTAAAGGTGGATTAACTGGTGCAGGCATTCCCAATAGCGTCTCCATTTGAAATGCCAAGATAAGGGATCATCACACGTAATCTTTTACTTAGGATAATTCATCTAAATAAGGGATCATCACTATCTTAGAACATGCAAGATACTAATGGATCACTATAGTTGTAGGGTGAAGTAATATGTGTTGGATATTTTGATCTTTTGATTTATTTTAAAGTAATTAAAATTATTTTATATATATAGTTTTTAAAAGAATTAATTAATGTTATTATTATTACTTATTTGTTAAACATGTTTTAAATTACTTGGTCAATATGCCGTTACTTCTCATGGGTATCAATCCTATATATTAGGCTTTATGGTTTTGCTGGTGGAGATTACTTTGGAGTCATTAACTGTATATATATAAGAATGGAACAGAACAATAGGGGTTAAGAGATAATTGTAATGAACTATCACGTTTTAACATATTGCTCTCTCCTTTTGTTTTGCATATGTGATCAAAACTCCACTGTTAAAATAGAGAAATATTTTCCTCTTCGCATAAAATTGAGTTGTTATCTTCCTGGGTTACATCACCGGTGTCTATTAATTTCTTGCTAGTTATGTTACCTCGTATATGATTCATATTCGGGAAGGACCTGTTGAATCCTGGGGATTTGCGCTTATGAGGCGGATAAATCCTTAAGGACGGTGCGATCAGCACGCCTCAGGTATTGTTCCATGATCTACTATTTTCAAGGTCATCGCTATTTGTGGCACGATAATTGTTTACTACGCGGTAGCGCCGACATTAAATTACCACACTCACAGATAAGTTCATTGATCTCTACTTTATTTTTATCTCATCAATATTTGTGTGATTACTTAAATTTATATATTGCTTGTTATTGTGAATAGGTCCAATTTTTAAAAGAGTATGTATTTATGGTCTAGGTGTATTATTATATGTTGTTTCTAATATTTTATGATCATTTACCATTTACTTTGGTATAATAACTAATTATTGGAGTTCATCAGGTCAACAACCTACAAAATTATTCAGGTACACGTTGGGGAATTCGCCCAAGCGAAGCAATTTCGCCCCAGGAGAAAATTGCAGCAAGTTCAAAGCCTCCCGCTCTACTTTTTCGCCTCATGCAAATTTGATAGCCTAAGGCCTGTTTTGTGCATTTTCCCTTCGTTCCGAAAGTCTATTTTGGTTCTATTTTGACTGGAAGTAATGATTAGACAATTTCTTTTAATAGTTAAAAATAATTAGAATTTTCAACGAGTTTCTAGAAAATTAAAATAAATATAGACGCTATTTAGAAATGTCAATGGTTGGTGTTGGACGGTAATTTTTTTTACAAGGGAGAGGAAATGTTTTATTAAATTAATCGTAGAAGTTAATAATCAATGGATTGTGTGTCATCAAACGTCGTTGTTAATATATCATTAAATTGTTGTTGTATTGGTGATGAATTAGCCGTTGATTGTCGTTGATGTCGTTTATTGCCATTGTTTAAAGCTGTTGTTTATTTATTGATTGTTGAGTCTTAATTATGTTGTTGCATTCATCCATAATCTAAGCCGTTAAGAAGTGTATTCATGAATATAATTATGACCCCCAACCTTGTACCACATGCATCTAAAGAGTTTAGGTTGCATTGCATTCACTTATGAATTTGAATTTGATTACTATATTTTCATTGCTTCATTTTACCTCATTTCCTTTAGTTTGCCATGTTTTATGAGTTTGTGCTGCTTATATGTTTGATCGTCCAGCGAGACGATACTTTGCCTTAATGATTCTCATGTTTTACCTCATATTCTTGTCTTTGATTCGATGTTTAATTATTGGTGAAAAATTAAACAAAACGAGTTGAAAGGTAATTCTTGATACCTTATGACTCAGCAACCTTTTTTACTAAGATTACATGACTATTTTTGTCAAATACTAATTTCCTATTAAAAAAGTTTGCAAGTGAGTCAGAAGGTGTCAAGAAGCACACGTACACTTTCCAAAAACGTTTGCAAGTGAGTTAGATGGAGAAGTTTTCCTTGCAAGAAAATTGCTTCTTCAATATCCTAGTATTAATATTTAGTATTTTTACTTGAGGTACTACTAAACTCATTCCATGAAAATTTTGCGGATAACCTCCTTCTTCGCGTAGAACAGTCCAGCATCTAAAACTTTTGCAATCCCCTCAGCTTCTAAAGCTTATTTGTTTTTCAATGCTTCTTTCCATGTTCAAAGACACTATCAATGAGTTTGTTCATCGAGATTTTAAAAAGTGGGTTTTGCGAACGAGTTCTCTGACCCTTTATTGCTCCATTTAAGGTAAACACAACGTTTTGCCATATCTCTTTTTTTTATGTTGCATCACTTGTACTGCTTCTTTGCACAGCAATATAAAATAACATACTTACAAAATTATCATAAGCTTCACACCATGTTTCACCTTCTCCATTAGTTTTCCAAAGAAAGATGTTGTTTAATACAATTGAATGCAAGTTAATGAGTTTTTATTATGAAATTAATATGAATGCAATTGAATGCAAATTAATGAGCTTTTAGTATGAAATTGATATGAATAAAAAGTTTAGTTTTATGTACCTGTAATTTGATGGTTGTCGCTACTAACGATATGTGACTCGACTCCAAAAGTGTTTCCTTGAACTCCATGTCCTACAATGTGAACAAATAATAGTCAAATAAGAAATACACAACTAAGTAAACATGAACTTATTATGTTCTTTTAAGCATTGTTTACCCGTAAACTAATTTACTTTAGTTCATCTAGCATAGAGAAATTAACCCCACAATGGAGCAAGATTAGAATTTTAAACAACTACCTTACATCTAACACCCAAGTCTTCTATAGAATCAAACAATGTACAACTCACCTCTATAGGACACGATGCGACGCAGATGAGACAAGTCTTTCACAATAGAGGATCCCAAATTTGGTCGAAGAATTCACAACCATATGTGCCGATCAATCTGATATGCTTCCACCGAATATGCTTCTTTGTCATCTTCTTACTGCATGTTCTCCGTTCAAGAGAGTACCAAGACTCCGGACCACGGTATTGGGAGAGGCTTCAAGCAATCTCCGTGTAGGTTCATCTATCGGATCGACATAGGCAAACATCAATTGAAACCCCAAACCATCAAGTTCCACTATGCAGTCTCGATAGTTATCATAATTTCTTATGAGTAAAGCACTGGATCTTGGGTGGTGAAAACACCACATCAAAAGATTAATGAATCCTTTCATTTTGGCATCCTTTGAACCATCTGAATACAGAGTAAAAACAATAATCATCATGCTATCATGAATGAAATAAATAACAATAATCATCATGCTATAATGAATAAAACAGTTTAACTTACTAGAAATATCAGTTAAATCGAACCCAGTAGAGGTCAAATTCGCCCGAAAATTACTGTCTAACTCGTCTAACTTAAGGTTATCCCCAAAACAACAATATTCGATTGAAACACTTTTCCCCTTCACCACCTTAGAGCTAGTAAGAGCAGATTCCATGTTGTAGGCCATTGTATCTGGAATTGGAATGAGACATGGACATGGACATTTTACCCTGTCCCTAAAGACCCCAATAACGGGGTTTGGAGTCCTTGGGGCAGAGAAAGTAGAGACAATGCGGTTCGAGGGTGCCAATCTACCGGGTGGCGATCTATGTAGGAATTCATGCTCATAGTCTCATACAATATTTGCTGAGACTTTAAATGAATTAGTAGCAGTATGTCTACATGCTAGCATCATGTTATACCCATATGAACGCAATTTGTTCATTATACACGAGAAATCGCTATCTGTAGATATGAGTAGAATATTTGCGGGAGGGGGAGTGTTTGAAATAAACTTAAAGATCCCTACCATCAAGGTCATGTCTGGAGCATCTTTTGATTTGTTCGAAACGTTAATCGTTTCGAATATACTAGTGGTGAGAATCACCTGGGTCCTGCGGTCAGCGGTACAATCCATTACTCTATACACCTTCATTTTCAACTTCACATTCGTCCCAAAACCCCCGTTACGCAAAGATGATTTGAAGATTTTGTCTAAATGTGCTGGATCAGTCTTCTTTGGTATACAACATTCAAATTACCTTGTTTCGTGCCTTTTCCCTTCGTTCCGAATGTCTATTTTGGTTCTATTTTGACTGGAAGTAGTGGTTAGACAATTTATTTTAATAGTTAAAAATAATTAGAATTTTCAACGAGTTTATGATCAATTAAAATAAATATAGACGCTGTCTAGAAGTGTTAATGGTTGGTGTTGGACAGTAAATAATTTTTTTTACAAGGGAGAGGAAATGTTTTATTAAATTAATCATACAAGTTAATGATTAATGGATTGTGTGTCGTCAAACGTCGTTGTTAATATATCACTAAATTGTTGTCGTCATGATGTTGAACTAGCTGTTGATTGTCATTGATGTCGTTTATTGCGATTGTTTAAAGTTGTTGATCACGAATCCATGGTTGGATTTCACGTTTAAGGACTTATTATTAGGGTTTCGAATCACCCAAGTGATGAACTCAAAAAACAAAAATGGTGAAACTCAAGACAATACAAATTTCAACAAATTAATTTTTGGAAACGCTTCTAAAGAGTTTATTAGTGATGAATCCAACCTTGTTCACTTGTTTTGAAGCTTAACAACTCCAAACGAATTCAAAGCTTTTGTTCTTTTTTTTTTTTTGCAATTTTGATCTCTAAATTGTGACGTTGGGTTTGTTGTTTTTGTTTGTTAATGTGCTACTAGAAGTATATAGAGTTGATTTGATTGAGGTTTTGATCAAAAACGAAAATGGAAAAAGTGTTGAAAAATGAGAGAAATTTTGGTATTGTTGTTTTGTTATTCTGATTTTCGTCTCTAGCTGCTGAGTGATTGTTGTTTGCTTATATATGGAGTGAATTAGGTTTAGAATGAATAAGAATGAGTGAGTAAGTAAGGAAGGCTAGAATAGTAAGTACTCCCTCTGTCCCAAACTAAATGACTTGTTTGACCATTGACACGTTTGCCAATGCACAACTTTAATCGTTAATATCTTTAATTATCTATTATTTATAAAAATTATAAAAATTGTATATTTTGAAAATACTCGTCGAGACAAATCAAACAACATCTCATATGATAATATTTGCATGTATATATTAGTAGAAAAATAAGGTCAAAGCAGGTCAAATGAATAGTACACTAAGTCAAAAAAAGGTCATTTAAAATGGGACGGATGGAGTATAAGAATGAAACTTTGTGGGCAAGTTTTTGTTCAAAAATGATGAGGTGTCCTCATAGTTGTGATGCATTAGAACTTTCTAGATGCATCACACCATGAGAGGTTACTTGAATTGCAAAAAATAAAAAAACAAAACTAAGTGAAATAAATCAAATGTTGTTATATTATTGTTAAATTGTTGTTATATTACTGTTAAATTGTTATATTGGTGATGAATTAGTCGTTGATTGCCATTGTTTAAAGTGCGTTTAAGCTCAAAGCTCAACAAGACGCATACTTTTTTTTTTACCTAGCAAAGTGCATACTTAAGCCTGAATATTTTACTAAGTATAATTGACATTTGATATCATTGACACTTGGTATTATTATTTAGATTGACTTAACAACCTGCATATTATATCAATGGCAATGATATCAAGTGTTGTGTCCAAACTCCGGATGAAGTGTCGCATGAAACAATCCCTATTGGAGTTTCATGCTTGTAGTAAATTGTGTTGTAAATTTTATTTTATTTTTAATAACAATGGAAATAAGAGGTAAAAATAAAGCGAGGAAGCTTAATATATGCGGATAACGTTTCTCGAAATTTTCTCCACGGTCATGCTTAATATATTATAGAAATCTCTCTTGTAAAACTTTAATATTTTTTAACAATGAATGAATTGAATATGATTTTTTTTTAGTTTTTGCTCATAAAAAATCATAAATAATTCATCTTATCTTTTATAAAATCTAAATTTTTATAGGAGAAATTCTTATAATATCATAAATGTGAATATAAAAAATCATTCAAAAATGTGAAAGCATGCAAAAGTTTGATTAAAAGTAGGGACCAAAGTTGTGATAGGAAATATTAAAAAAAAACAAAAGTTGATAATTTTTATTTATAGTTATTTTTCTATTATATCTTTTGCTTTATATTTTTTTTTATTCTTTTTATTTCTCCTTCTTATATTTTAACAAAAGATAAATTTATTAAATAATTCACAATTTTTATTCATACAAAATTAGTAGTATTTTTAGTTTATTTGTTGCGTGTTAAAAATAACTGTTATCAACCTCACTATATTCAAGCCAACATAAGGATACTTAGGTCATAAACCAACATAAAGTAGGGACCACGATATCAAAGCGCATACTTAAGCTTAAAGCTCACTTGATATCATTGACACGAAATTTATGAGTTTTGATTTTCTAAAACACAATCTAAATTGGCTAAGCAATGAACATAGTGGTTTACTTTACAATAGAAATGTTGAATCCGAATTTTCCAATTCATTTTAAAAAGTTGGCAAATTCAATACACCAAACTCCAACAAGTGATGCTCATTGAGTTACCATCATGTATCATATTAACAACCACTTGAGAGTTGATGTGAAGCTCCACATAGTAAAATCCAAATCTCCTTGCATACTTTAAATCTTCCAACGCATCCACAACTCTGCTACATAAGCACAACAACTACCAATAAACTTGGAGAAACCACTAAGCCACTCACCCGCACACCCTCGAATAAGGCCACCACGCCTAGCTTTATTACAGTCCTTACGAGACCCAATGTTCAATATATCTCAACCCTTGGTCTCCAATGAATTTTCAAACTCAAGTAAAAAATTAATTTTTATTTAAATAATTATTGTGAAATTTTAGAACTCCTACTACATCTTCTTTTTCTTTGGATCCGAATCTTCTCCTTCACCATATGTCTCCTTCTCTCTCCTTCTCCAAATCCTGACCTAATATCAATCTTATGGTCAAAAATTTAAAAGTAAATAAAAACTAGAATGTGAAAAGAATAGTCTCTTCAACGCGTATGCTTCCTGCTGCAAAGTAATGGACGCTGCAACTTATCTCCTCTGCACACGCTCTTCCCTGCCACGTTACACATAACTCCGAAGATGAAACAACAGTGGCTGCGATTTAGAAACAAAACAAGAGTAGTGGTCGGAGTCGATCGCGGTGTCGGATTGAGCGGTTGTCAAAGTCGATTGTGGTATTAGATTCGGCGGCTGTCGAAGTAGATAGTGGTGGCCGGATTCTGCCGTGGTTAGGTGGCGGCTGTCTTGAACAATGGTGGGGTGAAATTGGAGAAGATGGAATTTCTGGGTTAAACGGCGACAGGAATTTCTTGGACAATGGAATTTTTGGATGCACACTGCTTTGTGGTTTTGGATGGATAATTTGTTGCATACAACATTGAGCCAAGGGAGAACAAATATGACAGTTTGTTATAGAAGAATAACAGGGAAAGTAAAAATGCAGGAAAAAAAAAGGGAGAAATTCGAGAAGGAGATATTGGATGAAAAATCTTTTTGTCTTTTAGTGTTTCATCCATTGGATTGATCTAATGGTCAAGAGCTGGAGAAGGAGGGAGAAGGAGACAAGTGAGGTGAAAAACTGGCACACCAGTACACGATGTTGTACACAACGTTACAACACTGTTATCCGCTTTAATGAACAAATAATGCAAATAGTAAATAGTGCAGAATTAAACAAACACACAGTGATTTGTTAACCCAGTTCGGCGCACCTACGTCTGGGGGATACCAATCCGGGAGGAAATCCACTAATAGCCCTAGTTCAAAGTCTTACAGCAAACTCCTCGTTTACAACTTATCACCTAGCAACTATTCTTATGTCTTTCTACCTAAGAACTCCTAGGTATGAGTTCCCAACTCACTCCTTAAGCTCAATAGTACAGACAGCACTATTGTTAATTCAACCACTATGATGGAGACACTCTCCTAGACACTAGATCACTTTTACCTAAAGGCTTCAAGTGATACACAAGTACTAAGATCCAAACTCCTAGCTTAAAAGCTTTGGAGAGGACACACACACAATAACTATCTCCTTGCTTAAAAGCTTCAGAGACAATTATGATTACAACTCTATAGAACACACAGTCCTAAGCTTGCATCAAAGAGATACAAGAAAGGCTCACAAAACACAAGCACACACGCAAATCCTAATACGGCTAGACTCAATAACACGCTTGAACAACTGCCTTCATTAGGTTTTGATTCTTCAATATATAGCTGGTTAAATGGGCTTCAGAAGCTTTGCCCACGAGAGAAACATCCAGCTCACATAATAAAATAAAACCATATCTTTAAAGATACGTTTAGAAAATATAATTCTTCACAATAATTAATTCCTAAAACAATCTTTGAGAAGACGGTCTGTTTAGGAAATAAAACTTCCTTGATGCACAAGCCAAGAACTGATATATAAGAGAAAAGATCTTCTCTAAAAATAAAACCCGCGCGCATTAAATGCTGCCGCCAGCTGGCGCGCTCTCGTCAGGTCATGATGTTGTAACATTACATCCCACATCCTGCCTACATATTATTTTACCAAAATGCAGCCAACATCATATAGTCAACAAACTCCCCCTTTGGCAAATTTTTGGCTAAAACAACTTGGGATCACACAGACAAGCTACAAAGATACATACATCACTAACACTTCTTCACATCAACATAAACACACAAAAGAAGAGAAGCGTAGCACATCTTCAAAAATAATTTCCAACCTTACTCCTTCATGGAAAACATTAGATCAGAATTCAGTCGTATCTTTAGAGCACATCAGAGGCATACAACAGCAGAAGCACAGAAAAACTACATCGCCTTAAGTGATCACAAACATAAGCATGGATGACACAAACAGAATGTTCCAACACCACATACAACATCTCCCCCTGCATCACATACATAGTACTCCCCCTGAAATGATGCTTGGTAGACTAACACATAGGATCATGCATATCATTCAGGTACTAACACATAGGCATAACATAGCAGATCATTTCAGCACAGAACATCTACCAGCTACCACATACAACCAAACTACTACCAGACAGACAGCATGTGGAAACAAATGTTGTAACTTTCTACTCCCCCTTTTTACCACAAATTTGACAAAGATGCTTTTGGGAGCCAAAATAGAGTAGTAGCAGCACAGATCACAGAGTACTAAGTACTATTACATCCAAATGCACTAGGGAGTGCTTAAAATACCCAGGGCATAGCCCAACAGAACAGAAGTACCAGAATTACAACCTAAAAAAAACAAAATAACATCAGAAATGGGGAATACCACACCCATCAAAAATCAGCACTAGAATCTGTGAGCTCCAGCTCCTCAGTGCCTCCACCATCACTTTGATCACCTCCTTCTTGTCCAACCTGCATTTGCTCACCCTCTGCAGCAGCTTCCTCTTGCCTTAGGGCCATAATCACCTGCTCAAGGCTCTTCTTTTTCTCATCCAATGCCTTGCAAGTTGCTTCCAAAGAAGCTATCATCTCCTTCCTGCTCATAGAGTCAGAACCAGTAGATACACCAGTAGGAGCAACACCAGAGGGACCAGCAATCTCAATATCTGCAGCATGCTTCCCTTCAAACAGTCTAGGGTGGAAGTCAAGAGGAGATTCCCTCTTACTCACCTCATCATCATCAGTTAAAATAGTGGGGTGTTGTGCAAGTATAATGCCACAAATAAGAGATGGGTAAGCTATAGGCATTCTAACAGCCCAAGTCTTACCATGTTGCACAGTTTCATCAAAAATGTGAGCTCCATAGTTAAACATAGTCCCAGTGCCAACAGAGTAAATAAATCTAGCTAGACCTGTAGCTATATCTGAGGTGTGGGTAGTGGGAACCCAATTAGCAGTACCAATCCTATTAAGGATGGCATACTTTACAGAGAGCATGACAGAAAGGACTTTACCTTTCAATGGCCAAACCTTGACCTGATTAGCAGTAATGGTCTTGCAGACCTGAGTGTTGGTGACCTCCAATTCAGCATAGCCATCTTCTTTGTTCCCCAGAAATTTGTTGATAATAGCAGGAGAAAAATGAACACATTTACCTCGCACATACACTTTATGGTGCTCTTTGCTCAGAGGATTATCACAGTCTTCAGGTATATTGACCAAGAATTCCTTGACCAATTTCTCATAGCATTCACCAATGCCAGACACAGTCTTCATCAACCCAGCCTTCTCAATGAGAGCAATGACCTCATTTTGCTCCAATGCTTCAGCACTCAACTCCCTCTCCAGAGCAAGTCTTCTATTAGCAACAAACTTCCACTTCTGAGCACTCTCAATGAAATGGAATGATATATTGTCCATGGGGACATCAGGAACATTTTGGGGAATAATCTTTCCACCAACTTTCTTCTTGCCAGTAGACACAATGTTTGGCACATCATCTACCACATCAAGATCAGGAATAGCAGCTCTGCGAAATTTCTTTTGACTTTTCTTCTTGGAAGGGGACACAATGTTGGATGCAATGTGTGGCACATCCTCTTCCACTTCATAGTCAGAGTCTCCAACTTCAGCTTGTTTTCTTTTTCCACCCTTCTTCTTCTTTTCACTAGCAATTTCGACTTTGCTAGGCTTTCTACTAGGGCCAATCATCTTTTTCTTCTTGGAAGGGGTTGCCTTAGGCACAACCTCAGTTACCACATCAGCAGCTTTCCCTTTTCTGTTCCTTAACCTTCTTGCAATGCTACCACTAGCCACTTCACTAACTGTTTGCTCCAGATCCTCCATAGCATCCACATCAACCACATCATCATCTACTGACATAGTATTGTCAGTAGAAAGAATATCTGTATCTTCCTCCTCATCAGTAACAGGTTCCTTTTCAGTCTGTGGAACCACAATCTCATCAGTAGCAGGTTCTTCATCAACCTGTTCTGCAGTATTAACAACATTACCAACTATATCAGGAGTTGGTTCATTTTGTGCCAAGGATGTTTCAATATCCGGCACAACATTGGATGTTGGAATGGTATCCTTCAAGGAGTTCAGAACTTCCTCCACATCCTTATCATTCAGTGATTCTTTTGCATCAGGCGAATCCTGAACAATTTCACCAACAGCCTCAGAAGCAACAGGCTTCTCAATGGTTAGCCCCTTTTGAATTTCTAGGGTTTCAGTAACATTATTGGGATTACCTTCAGCAACAACATTCTCTTCCGATCTGTCTTCGTTGGAAGTTTCAACATGTGGTTCAGCATTCTTCTTAGCAACATCATCCACATACAGCTCTTGCATGGTGTGGATCGACTTTGATTTCGACCTTGAACCTTTAGCTTTAGATCCTTTCTTAGAAACAGAGAGAAAAGAAGCCTTAGATTTCTTCTTCGATTTTGAGGTTTCAGAAGTTACAGCTCTCTTTGTGGTGGTTTTCTTGGGTTTGGAATTGAGAGCGGAGTCAAATGATGGATGAATGGTGGTGATGGGGGTAGCATCAATGACGGGAGATGAAGAGATCGGGGTTTCATTTGAGTTTGCAGGAGAGGTGGTGATTAGTGATTGAGACATGGTGGTTGTTTGGGATTTGGTGCAGAGAAGTTGAATGGAGATTATCAGAGAGTTCGAACGGTTTGAGAGGTTGAAGAGAAAGTGGAATATGGAAAGAATAATTTTGGAAGTTGATTTGCTAAGAAAATAACCACTAGTGATAGGTGGCGTGTTTATAGGAATGTAAGAACCATCATTGCCTTGTTTATCGTGCAGCACAAGGATTGGAGAGAGAATAATAACTGCTGCATATCTCCCTCCAAATAACTGTAATTGCTACAGATCTTCAAATAGGCAAATCCCTAATTTGCCCCTCAAGTTTTCAAATTGAACTGCATCAAGTGCTTTGGTGAAGATGTCAGCCACTTGCTCCTTAGTTCCTACATGCTCCAATGTCACAACCTTATTTTCCACAAGATCTCTGATGAAGTGATGACGAATATCAATGTGTTTGGTTTTGCTATGTTGAACAGGATTTTTTGAAATATTTATGGCGCTCAAGTTATCACAGTACAATGTTATAACATCTTGTTCCACATCATATTCTTTCAACATCTGCTTCATCCAAACTAGTTGAGAACAACTACTCCCAGCAGCTATATATTCTGCCTCAGCTGTAGACAGGGCCACACAGTTTTGCTTCTTGCTGAACCAAGATATAAGGTTACTTCCTAGGAAGAAGCACCCACCAGATGTGCTTTTCCTATCATCAGCACTACCAGCCCAATCAGCATCACAATATCCACACAAGTTTGAATCTTCACAATGTGAATACATCATGCCATAATCACATGTACCATTGACATATTTCAAAATCCTCTTGACTTGATTGAGATGGCTTACCTTTGGTTCTGACTGGTACCTAGCACAAACCCCTACAACAAAGGTGATATCTGGTCTACTAGCAGTCAAGTACAATAGACTTCCTATCATGCTTCTATACAAACTTTGGTCTACACCCACACCTTGTTCATCTTTGGTTAGCTTCAGATGAGTTGGAGCAGGAGTCCTTTTGTGAGAAGAATTATCCATACCAAACTTCCTGACAATATTTCTAGCATACTTGCTTTGACAGATGAAGATTGTATCCTCCATTTGCTTGATCTGTAGACCTAAGAAGTAGGTCAATTCTCCCACCAAACTCATTTCAAATTCTGATTGCATTTGTTGAACAAAATGTTGTACCATCGTATTCGACATTCCGCCAAAGACAATATCATCCACATAAATTTATGCAATCATGAACTTTCCTTTCACTTGCTTTACAAACAAGGTTTGATCAGATCCACCCTTTCTATAGCCTTGACCTACTAGGAATTGAGTGAGTCTTTCATACCAGGCCCTAGGCGCCTGTTTTAGACCATAGAGAGCCTTCTTGAGTTTGTAGACATGATTAGGATACACAGGATCAGTGAACCCTTTTGGTTGTTCCACATAGACCTCTTCATGAAGATAGCCATTCATAAACGCACTCTTTACATCCATTTGATAGAGTCTAAATTTTAGGATGCAAGCAACACCCAATAGTAGTCTAATTGATTCCAATCTAGCTACAGGGGCAAAAGTCTCCTCAAAATCAAGCCCTTCTACTTGAGTGTAACCTTGGGCAACCAGCCTAGCCTTGTTTCTGGTAATGACCCCTTTTTCATCAGATTTATTTTTAAAGATCCACTTTGTACCTATGACATTTACTTTATCAGGTCTTGGAACCAGATCCCACACTTCACTTCTCTTGAATTGATTCAATTCCTCTTGCATAGCCTCAATCCAGAATTCATCAGTGAGGGCTTCTTTCACATTTTTAGGTTCAAACATTGAAACAAAACAGGAATTTGCTATCACATCATTGGATCTTCTAGTGGTGATTCCTTGTTCAGGATTTCCAATGACTAGCTCCAAGGGGTGATTCTTCTGGACCCTCACAAATGGTCCTTTGTTCTGAGTGGGTTGATTAGTGGTGTCACATGCAGTATTCTCAATATTCTCTTCTTGTTTATCATCAGATTGTTCTTCTAGATCATGCTCTTCTAGGACAGGACCTGATGTTCCAACATCGTATTCCACATTGTCAAACTTCTCAGTCTCTACATCATTTACTACCACATTGTAGGATTCCATAACAACCTTTGTTCTTGAGTTGTATACTCTGTAAGCTCTGCTGTTGGTAGAGTATCCAAGGAAGATCCCTTCATCACTCTTGGGATCAAGCTTCCTTCTTTGCTCTCTGTCTGCCAGGATATAACACTTGCTACCAAAGACATGAAAATGCTTGACTGTTGGTTTTCTTTCCCTCCATAGCTCATATAGAGTAGCAGATGTCCCCTTTCTTATAGTCACCCTGTTGTGTATGTAGCAGGCTGTATTCATAGCTTCAGCCCAGAAATGGTAGGGTAAGGATTTTGCATGTAACATCACTCTAGCTGATTCCTGAATGGTCCTGTTCTTTCTTTCCACCACACCATTTTGTTGAGGGGTTATGGGTGATGAGAACTCATGCCTAATTCCTTCACTAGCACAGTACTCACTGAATTTTTCATTCTCAAACTCTCTTCCATGGTCACTTCTGATTCTCACAATCCCACAGTTCTTTTCTCTTTGAACTTGAGTGGATAGAGTCTTGAAAATGTCAAATGAGTCAGATTTGTCTCTAATAAAATTCACCCAGGTGTACCTGGAGAAATCATCTACTACCACAAATGCATACCTCTTTCCTCCTAAGCTTTCAACTTGCATAGGCCCCATGAGGTCCATGTGTAGAAGTTCTAGAGTTCTCGATGTTGCCTGATGTTCCAACATTGGATACGACATCCTGGTTTGTTTTCCAATCTGACATTTTCCACATATACTTCCCTCAGTGATTTTTAGTTTGGGAAGCCCTCTGATAGCTTCAGCAGTAACAACTTTCTTCATTCCACTTAGGCTTAGATGACCAAGTTTCTGGTGCCACAGTTGAACTTCATCTTCTTTACCAAGTAGACATTTTCTTTGTTGTACTTCTTCATGAGATACCCACAAGTAGCAATTATCTTTGGATCTGCCACCTCTCATCAGAATTTCTCCTTGATCATTGCTAACAAGACATTCTTCTTTTGTAAAGTTCACCCTCAATCCTTGATCACACAGTTGGCTTATACTGATCAGATTTGCAGTGAGTCCCTTTACAAGCAACACATTTTCTAAGTTAGGCAAATCTTTGTTGACAAGTTTGCCTATCCCCAGAATTTCACCTTTGGCTCCATCCCCAAAAGTTACAGAACTAGAAGCATACCCTTTTAAGTCCTTCAGATATGTCTCTACCCCTGTCATATGTCTAGAACAGCCACTATCGAAATACCTGTCTTCTCTGGATGATGCTCTGAGGGATGTATGTGCAATCAGCCCTTTGTTCTCAGCTTTTGGTTGCCACACCTTTCTGACAGGTTCCTCTCTAGGAGCAGTTTTTGGCTGTTGCCAATGTCTTGGATATCCATACAATTTGTAGCAAAAAGGCCTTATGCGGCCCTTCATTCCACAATGATGACAAAACCATTTTCTTGAATGACCATGGTGTCCTGGGGCACGACGATGGTTAGCAAAAGTCCTGGGACCTTGTCCAAGCTTAACATTTGGATAGGTTTTAGGATGTGGTGCAGGAGGTTGTAACATCTTTTCTCCAGTGTATGGATTAATTACCTCATCAGCTGGAAGGAATTTGGTGTTCTTGTCCTGTTGATGCTGGTTGAGAGCAGTGTAGTTGTATCCTATAGCTTTCATTCTAGTACTAGGGACACCATCTAAGATTTCCTCAAGTAAGTTAGCTCCACAGTTCAGCTGATTGACTCTTTTCTTCAACTCTTCCATGTCTGCATTTGCTTGAGTTAATTAGCTCCTTCTCAACTTTCAGTACTTGGCCAAATTGGAGATCTTTTTCTGTATGAAGTTGATTTATAGTCTTCTTCTGTTTCTCCAGGATTCTACACACCTCTTTATAGCGAACAAGAAGATCATTGTAGAGACCAAGTAATTCCTCATAGGTGTCATTCTCCTCATCATCAGAATGCTCTTCATAAACTACCTCCACATCATCATCTGAATCAGCCACAGTATCACAAACCCCAGTCATAGCAGAAACATGTCTAGCAGATTTCTCTCCTTCTTCAGAATCTTCATCAGACCATGAAACAAACAAGCCTTTCTTTTGTTTCTTCAGGAAGGTTGCACATTCAGTTCTGACATGTCCATATCCTTCACATTCATGACATTGTACTTCTTTGACTGGTCCACTTTTCTCCTCAGGTCTAGTTTTCTTGACATTGTTTTGCGGTTTGTTGATGTCGAATCTAATGTTCTGCCCATTCTGTCTGGCTCTCCTGTCAACCCGCCTTAGAACTCTTCCAAATTGTTTTCCAATTAGAGCAAGAGCATCAGAAATACTCTCATCTCCTTCAACAACAGTCTGGGATTCCTCTTCATCATCATTTGAGATAAAAGCCACACTTTTGCTCTTTTTATCTCCTCGTTCATTAATGGTCAATTCAAATGTCTGAAGAGAGCCAACTAGTTCATCTACCTTCATGTTAGCTATATCCTGAGCTTCCTCAATGGCAGTCACTTTCATGTCAAACCTTTTTGGAAGTGACCTGAGCATCTTTCTTGACAGCTTCTCATCAGATACTTTCTCACCCCGAGCCTCGAAGGCATTAGCAATGTCAACCAAACTCATGTGAAAATCTTGAATACTTTCCTCCTCTTTCATTCTCAGATTTTCAAATTTGGTAGTAAGTATTTGAAGTTTTGACATCTTTACCTTAGAGGTGCCTTCATAGCATGTCATCAATATCTCCCAAGCTTCCTTTGCAGATAGACATTTTTTTATGAGCTTGAACATATTTGTATTCACTCCATTGAAGAGAGCATTTACTGCCTTATTGTTGCTGAGAGCTGCTTCATCTTCTTCCTTTGTCCAGTCTGCCTCTGGCTTTAGTTCACCAGTGGAAGTACCTTCTTTGGTCACAATTAAAGGATGATCCCAACCTTTCAAAACTGCCTTCCAAGTCCTACTGTCAATGGACTTCAGGAATGCAATCATCTTTGGCTTCCAATGATCATAATTGGAACCAGTCAGCATTGGGGGTCTGTTCACGAATCCTCCTTCTTTGTCCATTTTGCCAGTTAAAACTTCCTGAATCTCACCCTAAACAGGCAGGGTGCCTGCTCTGATGCCAATTGAAAAACTGGCACACCAGTACACGATGTTGTACACAACGTTACAACACTGTTATCCGCTTTAATGAACAAATAATGCAAATAGTAAATAGTGCAGAATTAAACAAACACACAGTGATTTGTTAACCCAGTTCGGCGCACCTACGTCTGGGGGATACCTATCCAGGAGGAAATCCACTAATAGCCCTAGTTCAAAGTCTTACAGCAAACTCCTCGTTTACAACTTATCACCTAGCAACTATTCTTATGTCTTTCTACCTAAGAACTCCTAGGTATGAGTTCTCAACTCACTCCTTAAGCTCAATAGTACAGACAGCACTATTGTTAATTCAACCACTATGATGGAGACACTCTCCTAGACACTAGATCACTTTTACCTAAAGGCTTCAAGTGATACACAAGCACTAAGATCCAAACTCATCGCTTACAAGCTTTGGAGAGGACACACACACAATAACTATCTCCTTGCTTAAAAGCTTCAGAGACAATTATGATTACAACTCTATAGAACACACAATCCTAAGCTTGCATCAAAGAGATACAAGAAAGGCTCACAAAACACAAGCACACACGCAAATCCTAATACGGCTAGACTCAATAACACGCTTGAACAACTGCCTTCATTAGGTTTTGATTCTTCAATATATAGCTGGTTAAATGGGCTTCAGAAGCTTTGCCCACGAGAGAAACATCCAGCTCACATAATAAAATAAAACCATATCTTTAAAGATACGTTTAGAAAATATAATTCTTCACAATAATTAATTCCTAAAGCAATCTCTGAGAAGACGATCTGTTTAGGAAATAAAACTTCCTTGATGCACAAGCCAAGAACTGATATATAAGAGAAAAGATCTTCTCTAAAAATAAAACCCGCGCGCATTAAATGCTGCCGCCAGCTGGCGCGCTCTCGTCAGGTCATGATGTTGTAACATTACATCCCACATCCTGCCTACATATTGTTTTACCAAAATGCAGCCAACATGAGGAAGGAGAGGATCCAGTTCCATCTTCTTTACTTATTCTTTACCGTCTTGGTTTAGTTTTTCTTAAAATTTAATTTTTCAAAGGAAGGAAGTGTGTGTAGAAAAAAGGAGGCGTAGTCAGCATTCCCCCCTAAAGCGTACGCGAGAAGTTTTTTCTTCTAATCAAAATCAAAACACTATCAGTCAAACCAAAAAAAAAAAGTTGAACTTTGTTGTAACTACCTAGCGCCAAAACTTCCACCGTTTTCAATTTCGCTCACTTTTTCATTTCCAAAGTTCCTTCACCGCGATTCAAAGAAACCAAAACCAGAGCAAAAAAAAATGTCAGATTCACAGTCAAATTCAGATGTTTTCAGTGTTCGAATTGTCTCCATAGATCATTACATGGCACCGCCAATTCCAGACATCGATATCTCTTACAGTAACTTCCATGGTATGATACTAAACCCTAACTAATTTCACTTTCAATCATCAATTAAACTGTTCGAAGAACAAAACGACTACGATTTATCCTTTGCTCTGCGTTTCAATATTCAGATTCAGTTTGCACTGATTTTCTTGTGGTTTGGTATTTTCTTAGGTGGAAAAGTGAATGAAGTTCCTGTAATAAGAGTATATGGTTCTACTCCTGCTGGCCAGAAAACTTGCTTGCACATACATGGAGTAAGTTTAATCCATTTTTTGTTTTTAAACTTGTTTGATTAGGTTACTTAGTTATGCAACAATGGAGTTTTAGGCTCAGTTTAATTTCTAAACACATTTCCTGTGTTTATTTTAAAATTACTAATGAGGAGATGGAATAATCGTGTAGTAAACAATTGTGATGTAGAGAAAGTCGAAGACAAATTAGGAAGAATGTAATTTTGGAAACAATGTTTTGGTATTTCAAAATTTTTGAAATGTTAGTTCTGTTTTAAAAAACTGTTAACGAAAATGGTGAAGGAAATATTTGATCTATACTCTCTCTTATTATGTTAATTTGTTTATATTAATTTTATATGATGCAAAATTCTTAGCGTTTCATTATCTTTCAATATTATTCTATTATGCTTAAATTTTAATTGTTCATCCATATTATTCTTTGTAGGCTTTACCTTATTTATATGTGCCGTGTTCAGATATACCACTTCAACTAGACCAAGGTAACAAACAAGTCACGTTTCATGATCCCTGTTTTTTATGTGTTTGTTTAAATTCTCTTTTATTTGTAGTCTAATTTTCATCATCTGCATGATGTTTTTTATTGATTTAAGTTTTATTTAGTATTCTGTATTTACGCTTGAAATATTGGTCAAATTTCAGTTTTATTACTCATTGTTTAGAATATTTTTTCATTGATGTTGTACAGGTGATGCATACACCTATACAGTAGCTGCTTCTCTTGAGAAAGCCTTGAAGGTATCTTTGGATATGTTAGAAAGGGTTTTGTACCCTTGATTGTATGATTTTCTTTGTGCATTAATAGATAGACTTTCTGATATTAAAGATGTAATGTCATGTTTTGAACTTTTACAGCTTAAAGGCAGTGCTGGTTCATCGAGACAACATGTACATGGCTGCAGCCTTGTACGAGCAAGGAAATTTTATGGCTATCGCTCATTTGAAGAGTTTTTTGTAAAGATATACCTGTATCCAGATGTTGTATACAATTTTTTATTCTTTTTGCAATATGTTTTCACATCCACAGTTGCACATCCTGCACATGCCACTTGCATGTACAAGCTACAATTATATCATGTCTAAATTATGGGAACACGTCTTACCAGAAAAGGGTAAGCCTTGACCGGTTCATATAGATATTATCCTCAAGATGTCTCTCGTGCAGCAAATCATCTCTTGGTAATTCTCATGCAGCTTGCTGCTTGTAAACTTGTCACCATTTTGTTCTGAGTACTACAAATTTTGTTGATAATTAGAAAATCTTTTTAAAAACTACTTCATCTTCATTTGATGTTACAGAGAACCAGCTTTCATCATGACATTTGCTTTTCAGGCAGGTGCTGTTCTTGATAAAAGCTTACAGCCTCACGAATCACATATTCCCTTTATTCTTCAGTTTCTGGTATGCATTTTTATACGATGGTTTGGTATAACTGAAACTTATTATAGTTCATGTGTAACTAAACATGATATAAGATTTTCTATTTAAATTAGTCATTTTTCTTTACATGGCGTTATCAACACCCTGAATTTTACACATCTGGCTGCATTCTGCCACTAAATTTGTTCAATCTAATTTTATGTATTCTTTTTCCTATTATTTCTATGATTGGGATTGGCTTAAAACATCCAGATACTGTCTTGAGCTTGGAATTGTGATTCATTTAAGTTACCACTGTCTTATGATTTTCTTCTCATTTTACTCTGTAACTTCTGTTAATTGTACATGTTAATTGTCATTTTTTCCCCGGTAGTTAAATAAATTTTGTGCCTTTTCTGTTGTCTTCGTTAGTTGTGAAAACGCACCGTGTTTGTCCACCAGTGTTCTCTCATTTGATTGCCTTATTGCCTGAATGAAAAATCCTTTAGCACGTGTTTGCTTAGCGCCGGTCGATAAACTTTGTTTTGTTATGTTAGGTTGATTACAACTTGTATGGCATGGGTCATTTACACCTATCAAAGATGAGGTTCCGCCATCCCATGCCGGATTCTACTCACAAGAAATTAGACATCAATAGCCAGCAGCGAAAGGTGAGTTGACTTGAATGTTTTCAGAGTTCAAGGTCTCCCTAACTTCGTTTATTTGTTAGACTACCGTAATGTTACGGTTCGATAATGTGTTCCCTATATTTGATATCAATATATCATAATCTTTTCATTAGGCAGATCCAGGTGCTGATGTATGTTTAGAGTCAAAACTGTGGACATCTTCCATGATCTCAGTTGACTGGATGTGGTCACTGCCTAGTGAATTTGGTGCTTCATCAAATGATAAGGCTCACTGTCCTAAGCGTCAAAGCATCTGTGAGCTTGAAGGGGATGCTTCTGTAGATGGTTTGTCTAGTTTCATGGCCATACTGACACACAAATACAAATAATGATGTCTTCTCTGCTACTGTTATTCTTCTCCTGATTATGACATATCTGTTCTACAGAGATTCTTAATCAGCAATTTAAAATGTTTTCATCTCTCTCACAAACAAGCTCAAATGTCAACATGGTTCAGTCACTTGTACCAATATGGGAGGTAACCTATTAATCTGTTTTTCTATGTCCATTTTACATGTTATGTTGTCAATGTCTGGGTTTTTCTAAATTAGTTGTCCTGTAATGTTTCAGGAACAGCGGAAACGAACGGGGATTCATGAGGTTACTATGACTTCTGATCCGTGTAAACCACTACCAGAAGATGTCATAAAACTTCTCTCATCTGGTCTCAACTTTCAGAATAAACTTATTCAATTGTGCAGTGAAGCTGAGACCACTTTATTTTGCACTCCTTTGGAGAAAGAACTCAGGTTCTTGTATAGCCATTGCTGATGGAAAATTAATTATATCTTATATATGAAGGCCTAACAAGCCTTGAAATTTTGCAGAGAAACAGACATAATAGGCTCAGCATCGCCACCAGCTTCATTGTGTGAAAATGCCAAATTGCTTGAGGAAGGGACTGCTACAAGTCTCAATTTATTGAAAATTGGTGAAATGCAATCAGCTGAAAAGATCGGAATGTTGGACATAAAGGCAATAAGTTTTTCCAGTATTTTTCTTCCACATATAATAAGATACTTTCGTTATTACTTTTTTTTATTTTAAATTTGATAACCCTTTTCAGCAGTAGGATATTAGTTTGTAGTGTTTAATTTATAGACTGCTTTCTGTTATGCACACCTAGTTTTTATGTTACTTACATAATAACATGAGTATTCAAATACTTACCTGTTTATATCTTCCTCCCACCCCTTCACAAAGATATTCTTACCATATGATCAGTTGCTCTATATGTAGTCATGATCCCATGAATGGTCTTTCTGGAAGAACTGTTCAATTTGAAGTCTTCATTCTTTCTTAAAAGCTGACATGACCTACCATAATTAATATTTTTTGTTGCTGATTGTCTAGATCTTCGTTAATAAAATAGTGCAAGTTTTAACTAGAGCTTGCTGTTCTGCTAGTACACAATTGCATCAATTTCACATTTTGTTTACACTCCCAAATGGAAGTTGATGAAAAACATTTAAATTGTTTATCCTGGAACTATGGTCCTTAGGTTTTTACTTCAAGGTTTATGTTTTCCATATATATTTTTTGTTGACAAATGTATCTATGGATGATATATATGAACTATTCAAACGAATTATAAATTTATGGATAAGCAATAACTTGTTAAGCCATTAAAAAAAATACCTGTTAAAGAAATAGAAAATAATGCTCTCACTTATATATTAAGTTATTGTCATTTTCCAAAAATATAATCCTGGAACAGTATTTACTGGACTTATGGAGCCAAGGATTAGAATTTAGATTAATCATGACACTACTCAATCTTTCATATTCTTTTGCACGATTATGTCTATTGAAATTTTACCTTCCATTTCTGTATTTGCTGCTTTCTAGGATGCTGATATGGAAGCACAAAATCTTCTTAAGTGGCTTGCGACTTCTCAAGCCGCAGAGGATATAAACTCTGATGATGAACTTGCTTGTGAAACAATCGTGAGTCCCTTGCTACCTGCTGCAACAATTGATAAGATGCTGGAGAAAGCGAATATGGCTTATGAGAGTGAGTCCCAGCAGGAGTGTCAGGATATTCTAGATTCAATTGATGATATGGATGAGTTAGACCTTCCAAAGAAAAAGCCTCCTCCTTCCTTTGATCACAATTGTCCTGTTGAAGCTTCATCTGAGAGTATGATACCTCAAGTTGATGGTTCTAACGATGATGAATTCTCAAGTCCATGTGCTAATTTGGCTGGAACTTCTTCTGCAGTTGAGATAAACAGTGAATACAAAAGAGCTTCTGAGTACCATTTACTGCACAATACAAACACACGAACAGTTACTGCAGATAAAAGGAATAGACAATGGGGGTCTTTGCCTTTTTCCATGACCGGAAAGGTTAATAATGATGGAGAGCATACTACTTCACAAGTGGCTCATCTGTTTGAAAGTGAAACCAGGGATTCTGCTCTCTCAGATTACTTAACCAGAAACGAGGTTAAAAATAATACTTGTATTAAAAGAAATGTTGGTGAAGGCGCTTCAGATTCAAAAGAAGTACATAGTTTAGTTAGCTGCTCTATACGGGACTTGATGAGGCGAAAGCGATCCTATCGAGTTGAACATGATGAGCTTGAATCTGGAACTGCAAAGAAGCTTATTTTGGACAGGCACGGGGGACCAAAAACAAGCCTTTGGCAACAACTTGAATTGGAAACAATGCAAACCGATGAATTAGAAACAAAACTCCAGACAAATTCTGATCATGAAGTGAGCAGTTGTGATAATTTAGTATGTGGGAAACAGTTACTTCCATCTGGCAGTGATAGTTTTTTTAATATATCAAAAGATGAATGTTTAGGTCAACATGAAAAGGAGTGTATAGAAGCAAGTATGGTGTTGAGAAACTCCACAAATCAAAGTTCTTCTTCAATGCATGAAGGGCCAGACCTTCTTGAAACTTCGCATTTTATTGATGCCATGGACAAACCGGTGGCTTGCAGGGAGAAACATACTAAGGATGGAACCACTTATGCAAAACCTGTAGCTTCTGATGCATATACCCTGAGTTCCTCCGTAGATTCTCAGTTGAGAACTGATGATCATAAAGTCAGAGCTCCTGAGAGGTGTCAGCAAACTGATTCTGCTGCTTCAGGTAGTAGACAGGACTTGTTAATTGATGACGAAGTGTCGGGCAAAAGTAACTGCATGGATAAAAAAATTTGTGGTAGCATATGTTTTGTGCAGCATGAACAGATGAAATCTTACGAGCATGCTGTGGGAAAAAGTGCTGCAAGTGACACAAGAGTATTGCTAAGTGAAAAGGTTGATAGTCAAAAGCTGGGTAAAAAATTGTTGTGTGAGACTGTTGGCTCAGAACCCATTGTTGATGACCTGAAGAGTAATCACGTGAAATTAACTGAAATAACCATAGGCAATAACTCTTCAGTTGACAAGAATATTGAAAGCAATTTGTCCTTGCAACCCTTCTCTGATACCCATTTACATTTGGACGAGGATGATGAAATGGCAGGTTTTAACTATACCTTCTTTAACTCAACTCCCCACCCCTCGTTTTTGTAAATTTGTCTCTATTTTTGTTGTACATTGAAATTTGAATGGGTTTTGGATATGTTTATCATTACTCATTAGAGACATTTTGGTGAATATATGGTTCATTCTCATGCTTTTTTAAACAATAGAACCTCTTTCTTGTTAACTTGTCAGTCGGCCTTTATTACCATTTTTTGAAAACTTTCCATTGTGTGGAATAGCCAGTATACATAAAACTTATGCTTTTATGTCATTTTTGGTGTCCAGAGGTCCAATCATTTATGAAACGTTTATAGAAGATATCCTTTTCTTAGATTGAGTGCTGATTTATATGGAATTACTATGTTGTGAATAATTTTATTGTGACTATTTAAAGAAACTTTGATAGAAAAATTTATTTTCACTGCCGGGTGGCTGCTTTTGGCATTCTTTTTCCTTAAAGACACATGATTCTGGCATGAAAGGGATATGGAAGGGGCCACCTTTGCAGTGGAAATAGTATCATGAATGTCAATATCTGGCTGAAAATCCTCAGGCGAGCAAAACTTTACAAACTGCTATCATTTTATTCACTGTCTCTCTCCTATTGGTCCTAGATACTTGTATTTTTTAATGTTTGTCTCCGTCATATTCACATGTTTAGATGCATTATCATCCCAATGAGTTTTGGTGACTTGATTTAACCAGGAAGTCAGGCATTTTGTGAAATAATGATATTCCTTAACTTGATGTTATATGCTGTGTATTTGACCCCCATCTAGTAGGATAAGTCTTGGTTGTTAATTTTAGCTTGTTATGTCTTCTTCCATATCCTCTGGTCTGATCTTACTGGATGTTTGACGAAACTTCTCACGAGCTTGTGTTTAATTCTGAAGGGAATGCTCTGGATGATTTTCTTCCTATTTCTGCAAGGAATTCTCAGAAACAGATGGAATCTTGGAAAAAGTGTGTTACTATTAAAACCCCCGGATCCTCTGGGAGAAACAGTGTTTCCACTTACTATCAAAATGATGGCTCTCACCTATACCTATTAACACCTAATATTCTGCCTCCTGCTGCCAGTTCTGTGCAGAGATGGCTATTTTGTGATGAGAGAGGTATCTACTTGAACATATACACATTTCATAGCTTATCAGTGATTTGTTTTCAGTTTTTACCCATTTCACTTACTCAAGGAAATTCACTAAAGAAATATTAAAAAATTAGCAAAATGTTGGGGTTTTTTTTTTTAGAAAAATAATTTGAAAATTTGAATTGGTACATAAGTAATTCATGGAATAATTTTCTAGCAAAATGTTGATTTTTCTTTAGGCAGTTGGTTATGGAAGAGAACAAATTCTGAACCAAACTAAAAGTTTGCAACAACAAGACTAACAGAAACATCCCTACATGTCTAATAATTATGACAAGTTAATACCTGAATCTGGTTATACTAATCTTCTCTACCCTGGGTATACTCCTGATCAAATGCATCAAGAACCTGATGCACAGGACCAGGATGTACCTAAATGCACATCTGGACCTCCTCGTAGGCATTCTCCTGATCAAGTGCGTCAAGAACCTGGTGCAGATGTGTCTAAGTGCACATCTGGACCTCCTCTTAGGCCTGAGCTGTATCAAGATGCCTGCACAGAAAAGAAGCTTCCATGCATTAGCGAAGGACAAACAGAAGGAATAAAAGCATGCATGAATCGCTCTCAAGATATTTCGCAGATATCAGGCCCTGGTGAGAATTCAAGTTTTACCCCTCTAAGTCAAATTGGATTTCGGGACCCTGCAAGTGTTGGCCGTGGACAGCAATTGACATTACTTAGTATAGAGGTATTGGACATAGTATTGTTATAATTTTATTTACAGTAAATATGTGACAATGTTCTCTAAATTTTTTTATGCCTCTGAGATTTTAATATCTGGTTCTGATTTGAAGACCTTATTTTAGCTGCTATATAACAACTTTTTTCTAACATTTTCTAAGAACTTGATTCTTAATATTGGGTGACAGTTACTCTCTCTCTCTCTCTCTCTCTCTCTCTCTCTCTCTCACACACACACACACACACACACACAAAGCATCAATCCCCATTATCAGCCGTGCTTCAAAAGTGATGATGTTGATAACTGAATAACTAATATTTTTTTTTTGGTTAATGATTTCTTTTATATTTATATTAGTTATTAGCTTTTTCTATTGTTGTTAGATGTTTTTTGGTGATCTGCGATCATGCTTCTTTTGTTATCAGTATAGTTCTCAACTTCCAAATTCTTATACACTATTATTTAATGATAATTAGTTAAAATCCAAAGATATTAATTGATGTTACCTTCTGAGACTTGTTTTTGCAACAAGCGATCAGTATCATTGTTGTTCTAGGAACTGAGGCATCTATTTTGCCTTTATTGCTTGTTATTGAAGAGTACATTTTTTACCTTGTTATGTTTTAAACATATCTTAATATTTTAAATAAGCTTCTTTTGTTGTATTTTTTAGTTAACATCTCTATAGTCTTGGCATTCATGACGGTCTGACTTGATTGCAACACTGGTAGGTACTTGCAGAATCTAGAGCAGACCTTTTACCTGATCCTCAATTTGATAGGGTAAATATTGTAGCTCTTGGTTTTCAGAACGATTGCGATGCGACTATTGAAGTTCAAGTTCTTTTGCATAGTAAATTTGTACCTTGTCAGAGGTATGGTAATGTCTCATTAAGTCACCAGTTACTCCTTTGCTTTCTTGATTGGTTTTTTATTGGTGGAAAATTTTATCCACCAGTATAATATACACTATATTTCTTATATGCTCATCTTATGTCTAAATTACTATTCATGTTTATTCCTGATTGGTTTGCAGAAGTCTTGATGGCTTATCAGACTGCAAAGTACTGAACTTCACTGATGAGAAGCACTTGTTTAAAGAATTTATGAAGATTGTGTCTTCATCTGACCCAGATATATTGATGGGTTGGGATATTCAAGGGGGTTCTCTTGGTTTTCTAGCAGAAAGGGCTTCACATCTTGGTTTGGGATTACTTAATGATTTGTCTCGCACTCCATCTAATTCCTGGATTAATTCTCAAGACACCGAAACATCTGAAAAAAGTATCTTGGAACCAGACATTTCGGATACTCCTAGTCTTGATTGTTGTGTGCAAGAAAGTTCAATAATCGAGGATGAATGGGGACGTACACATGCCAGCGGAGTTCATGTAGGTGGAAGAATTGTCCTTAACTTATGGAGATTGATTCGTGGAGAAGTTAAGCTGAATTTGTATTCAGTTGAAGCTGTTGCTGAAGCTGTATTGAGGCGGAAAGTTCCTTTGCTTAACCACAAGGTGCTGACAAAATGGTTTTCAAGTGGTCCAGGGAAAGCAAGATATCAGTGTATCAAATATGTTATGGATAGAGCAAAGCTGAACCTCGAGATATTAAACCAACTTGATATGGTAAGTAAGGTAGAAGTTTATTGCCAATGCACATAGATATGCTGGTTGTTTTGGCTATACTACAAGCGAGTCTATTTTTTAGGCTTGTTGGGGTGCATTGAAATCTCAAGACATGTTTCATTTATTACACTTTTGAAGATTTAATGAGTTATTTTAAGCTTTTTTCTTTGAAGTTAATGGATGATACAGCAATATCACCAATTAAAACTTTCCCACTAGGCGGTGTTGGTTGCATAGATCAATCAACACTATATGCTTGTGATGTATCAAGTCTAAAGATAAACCACTTGCCTCTAAATCTCTCTTTACTATTTGGACTATTCACTATTTGGTCAAAACCTTCATTACTAATACTTAGGTCTTACTAGTAATATGTTACTGTATTTTTGTGAATCTATAACTCTGTGGATTCCTTAGTTTGCTTTATTTTGATGTTTTGGGTCCAAAATTAACATTTATGTCTCTTTTCTTGCTCACTGGATTTTTAGGCTTTTGTTAGTTCTTATTTATTTTTATTTTGCAGGTGAATCGAACATCAGAACTTGCTCGCGTCTTTGGAATAGACTTTTTTTCTGTTCTTTCTCGAGGATCACAATATCGGGTTGAATCCATGTTTTTGAGGTTGGCCCACACACAAAACTATGTTGCTATCTCACCTGGAAATCAACAGGTTCTCTCACAATTCTCACATCCTCTCCGTTCCTTTTTACCCATGGAAAAGTATAATGTTTGTGATCCATCATACCTAGCACAATAAAGTTACATACCATAATATTATTATAGATGTCTAGACAACCAATGAGTTTTACTACTACTCAATATACTTATCCTTTTGTTCACCCGCCCTCCTAGGAAGATTTCATTTATGATAATCTTTAAATTTATCTACTGTGATCATAACATACTTCTATAACCGTGTTTAGGGGATCTCCCATTTTCTCAACGTACTTCTATAATTCTTCTCCAGATGTGTTATTTTAGTTGAGAAGGAAGGTTGAGTGTGATGAATGGGTAATTCTATTAATAAAGATTCTTGGGTGGGTTATATGCTCAGTGCCTCACCTGGGACTATATAATATAACAGCTGAGTCATTCTGAAGGACAATGCATTTATATCTCTATGGGCATTTTTGTTTTTGTTTCTATTAACCCATTGAAACAGGTTGTATTATTAATATTATTCAAACTATCAAGTTTTTCCTTTAGTCAAACTATTGGTATTTTTTTTGGTTTCAAAGAGGGCTTAGAGCCTAAACTATTGGTATTATTGTTTGGGCATCGAAACTGACTTTTGTTCTCCCTTATTCATTGTTGTTTTTTGTCATTCTGATTCTGGGGCTTCTTAAATGTCTATTTAATGTTTGTTTTATTCACCAAATCATTCTTGTTGTAGGTTGCTTCTCAACCTGCCATGGAATGCCTGCCGCTAGTAATGGAACCAGAGTCAGGATTTTATTCAGATCCTGTTGTCGTGCTTGACTTCCAATCATTATATCCATCAATGATAATTGCATACAACCTTTGCTTTTGTACATGTCTTGGCAAAGTTGGGGCGTCAAAGACTAACACACTTGGGGTTAGTTCATTTTCACCAGAGCAACATGTTCTGCAGGATTTAAAAGATCAAATCTTGCTCACTCCAAATGGTGTTATGTTTGTACCTTCCAAGGTGATTCAGTCAATTTATTTTTTCCTATTTAGTTGTCATGACTCGTGGAGAGGATGAACTAACTTCAATCTTTACTGTACAGGTTCAAAGAGGTACACTTCCCCGTCTATTGGAAGAAATTTTATCAACTAGAATAATGGTAAAACAAGCAATGAAAAAGTTGTCTCCTTCAGAGCAAGTCCTTCAGCGGGTATGCATGTGATTTGGAATTGAATATTTTCAAGTCATGCTCAGTATGATTATTCAATAATATTAGAGTATAATGGTAAAGAATTGGCGACCATGTCCATATGAATATATGATAATAAATTTATGGAGTCTGTTATTCTTAATGTATCATTTTTCTCTTTTAAAATCTTTATTTCCCATACTAGCATAAAAATAATTTAATGATTCTTTTCAGTCTGGCTGATTTTCTGAACTGAATACATGCTAAAGATTTTACCTTCATGTGTTGCTGCTTTTCTTGGATTCAATTGCACCTATATGTAATGTAGGACAGGATTTTTCAAATTCATGTAAATAGATTTACCAAATAGTGTAATTTTCTTTTCAGATATTTAATGCACGACAGCTTGCTTTGAAGCTCATATCAAATGTAACATATGGTTACACTGCGGCTGGATTTAGTGGTCGCATGCCTTGTGCAGAACTTGCAGACAGCATCGTTCAATGTGGACGGTGTACACTGGAAAAGGCTATATCATTTGTAAATCTACATGAAAAGTGGAATGCTAAGGTTATTTATGGAGATACTGATAGGTAACACTAACATGTACAATATCTATAGTTAGGTTAAATTACACGCTCATGAGATATGCCTAATTACACTTACTCTCTTATGTAGAGTATTTTTTCTCCTGCACAAAAGTATGCGCACAAGGAATTTAGAAAATGTGATACAATTCTTAATTTATATATTGACAGAAACTCTTCCAGCATTCTTAATTTATATATTGATGTTCTAATTCTAGCACGTGCCATTCTTGGCATTTTTGTGCTCATGGGTTTTTAACAGTGGTTTTAGGTCAAACTTGCTAAGTAATTGAGTTGCTCTTTTGACCTGATTTATTTTCTTTTTTTTCCTTCTCTTCACTGTTGTTTTGTTTGTGCTTGTGAACTTTTTGCCTTTTCATTACTAAATTAATTATTCTTCTATCTAAAAGAAGAAAAATACAACATTGTTATCTTAAAGTAATTAATAAAATACCCAAAGACAAAGATCACGTGAAAATTACATGAAACCCCTTTTATCCTACATCATGGCATTGTCACATGTAAAAAAGATGATTGTTAGTGATTGTGTAATTGCAAAATCAAACTTTTACATAGATCACTTGCAAGTATTTTATGTGCTCCTTTCAATTGAAGTGTTTACGCATACAGTTGAGGATATTGTAATAATTGAATGATGGCCATTGTTGTATCATCTTCTTTGCAATTATTATTATATCTAAGTAATGTTTATTAAAGTGACAGGAATTAAAGGGTGTATTTTCTGCAGTATGTTTGTCCTCCTTAAAGGACGCACTGTCAAAGAGTCCTTCCAAATTGGGAGTGAGATTGCTTCTGCTATCACTGCTATGAATCCTAATCCCGTCACCTTGAAGATGGAGAAAGTTTATCACCCGTGTTTCCTCATTACTAAAAAGAGATATGTTGGCTACAGTTATGAAAGCCCCAATCAAATTGAACCTGTTTTTGATGCCAAAGGTATTGAAACAGTACGCAGGGACACATGTGAAGCAGTTGCAAAAATAATGGAGCGATCTTTGAGACTTTTTTTTGAGCACCAGAGTGTATTGGAGGTACACATGCTTTACTTTCACATCGCATTGTTCCTGTATACATCCCAATGAATGTAATATTTTAAAAATGGTCATGATATCTCTCATGAAGCTAATTCGTGTTTTGTTACTGTCAAGGTATTTCCCTGATTTACTTTCTTCCCTTTATCTTATGGATACATTTTCTGCATAATCGATCACTTGGATGTTGTATTCAGCATCCTCATCAAGTGAAAAGTCCATCTAATGAATCCTCCACACCAATTTTTCCCCTTTTTAATCTCCCTTCTTGTTCAGGCAAATTTTTTTGCAAGGAAGAAAAAATACAAAGAAACAACAGATTTCTAACTGCTTATTCTGGATACTT
This sequence comes from Trifolium repens, assembly GCA_030408175.1. Taxonomy (NCBI): domain Eukaryota; kingdom Viridiplantae; phylum Streptophyta; class Magnoliopsida; order Fabales; family Fabaceae; genus Trifolium; species Trifolium repens. The sequence goes on along the minus strand of CP125849.1, from coordinate 56,043,387 downwards.
TATTGAATTCATTATTATCTCTTATTTGCTGCATGTAGGTGAAGACTTATTTGCAACGTCAGTGGAAGAGGATTCTTTCAGGCAGAGTTTCCCTTAAGGATTTTATCTTTGCAAAGGAGGTTCGCTTGGGTACCTACAGTGCAAGGATCTCATCACTTCCTCCTGCTGCAATTGTGGCAACTAAGGCAATGAGGATTGATCGTAGGGCTGAACCACGTTATGCAGAGAGAATACCTTACGTTGTAATCCATGGAGAGCCTGGAGCCCGCCTGGTTGATATGGTTGTGGATCCATTGGAAGTCTTGGCAATTGATTCCCCATTCAGAATAAATGATTTATATTACATTAATAAGCAAATAATACCGGCTTTACAGCGAGTATTTGGGCTTGTTGGCGCTGACCTGAACCAGTGGTTTGCAGAGATGCCTCGCCCTATAAGAGAAGCTTCTGTAAAGCATGCATTCACTCCAAACTTCCATCGAACCAGAATTGATTATTACTATCTCTCGAAACACTGTGTACTCTGTGGTGAGTTGGTCCAGGCATCAACCCGTTTATGCAATCAATGTTCTGAAAATGAGGTGGCTGCTGCGACAGCAGTGATTGGTAAAACTTCAAAGTTGGAGCAGGAGATGCAACATCTTGTGTCTGTAAGTATATTATGTTTTTCATCTATTGTAATCACTTTTGGGAAGAAAATGTGTGCAGGTCTATCCTTCTTTCTTTTTTTCCTAAGGGGATTGAATAGGTTATTTCACACATGGAGGAAATATGCTTGAAAATGATAGGCAGTTGCATCACTGTTGTTTAGTATGTAACTCTAAAATACAGACACTCCAAAATTCATGTTGTGCATGTAGCCATATTCATGGGAATTATGTTTTTATTGTTTGTTAGTTACATTATTTATTCTTAGGAACATATAGAGAAAGCAAAGGAGGAAAATGGTTATTGGATAGTTTTTTGAAAAATTCCATACTTGTATTCAATACCGGTACCATACCTCTATCTATGTAACATAGGTGTGTAGTTGGTTCGCATAAGATTATCTATTTTGTAGTTTTGCTGTCTCAGGTCAGGTTCAATGATAGTTTCTGTTATTTCAATAATCTGATGTGTAATATTTTCTTTTTGTTCTGATGATAGTTAATGGGTTTTTTCCTCTCTTGCAGATATGTCACCACTGTGGAGGCGGTGATAGGCTTCTTGAAAGTGGTGTGAAATGCACATCGATTTCATGCTTGGTGTTTTATGAGAGGCGAAAAGTTCAGAAAGAGCTACTAGCAGCCACCCATGTTGCTGCAGACAAAGGCTTCTACCCAAAATGCACGGTAGAATGGTTTTGAAAGCATGTGTTCCTTTCTAGTAAAATATTTTGGGAATTGTTAAATGTATAGCTACAGTCTACAGATGGTCTTTTAACCGGTATTTTTCTGTTTGGACAAAAGTACCCTTCCTTTTTTTTTCTAACCTTCCAGTTTTTCATACTGTTAACTTAAAGTTTGTACACTGTATACAAAATATTTACTGTAAACTTCAAGTTGACGGTGTACAATTTTTAGCGACATGTACCATAAATTTGAAGTTATCATTATACAAAACATTTTATATACCGTGAACTTCATATTTGTGATAACATTTTTAATAAAGGGTATTTTTTTCAATAAAGAAAAATGTAAAGACATACTCCTAATTGTTGGGTTACATTTAACAATTCCCAGCATTTGTTGCACAAAGTGCTTAGTTTTCTGTAAATTGGATGCCCCTGGCATTGGGCTAGTAGAAAATAGGTATGGATACATGATGTTCCATGTCCAAGCTCATTGTCACCATTATAAGCGAAAAAATTGTATAGCTGTAATCCAAAATTAATCGTTTTAGATGTAATGTAAGTACTTTGGTAAGGGTGATTTTGAGTTTTTCTCACTTGCAATTGCAGTGGTGTGGTGTCTAGCTGAAGTGTATCTATCTATCTGATGTATTTTTCTTCTAGGTTTTTTTGCCTCACCCAGAGCCAGCCTCAGTGATTTTAAATGTAATTTTTGTTTCTTAAAAAAAAGAAATCCGTGTTCAGTTCTGTGCGCATTGATTTGAACTGGAGTAAATTTCTTTGCGCATTGATTTGAACTGGAATAATTTCTTCAAGTGTATTTCCTCTGCGCGCCTTGATTTGAAAATAATTTCTTTTAACAATTTACTATATAGTGTGTACATTTCGTGCATTTTATATGTGCTTCACACAAGGCATTAGATTATGCAGCCAACATTACTTCACCCTTGTTGTAGAAAAGTACATTACTGATACATCCATGACTGATAGTAACATGTTTCATCCATTCCAAAGGGTTCTTTTTTCCGGACAAAATTTGACCAAGCTTTTTGTTTTTCTTCGACAAATTTAATATCAGTAAAATTCTTTAACCGTATTGGAAAGTACTGGTATAATAATGACCATTTTAAAAAAAATATTTATCCTGCACAATAACGCAAGAACCAAATTATTTTTTGTTAATTTATGTGCACAACAGACCAGAATCAGTTAAATGAATAATTTTAAAAGTGATTACGAACAAAATCAAATATTTTAAATATTTGAAAATTATAATTGATTACTAATAGTAGTAGTACCCTTAGGGTTATAAAAGAGATTTTTACATATAACCAAGATATTAGACTCAAGGGATTAATGAACTTCTTTTAAGACGAATCATTTAAGAGGATTTGAGTTCAATTTCTCGTAAGAATATTTTTTGGTCGACGTAATCACAATTGTCGAATGTACATACAGGGAGGATAAGTGTAAGTATAATTATTTTAATTAGTACTTTTATGTATCATAAATATGATTGTTCATATATCTTAATCACAATTATCTAAGATAATTTATCTTCTTTTTTTTTTTGTTTTTTGACAAAAGATAATTTATCTTTAAAATTATCTACATGGCTAGTTCCAAAAAAATCACTCTTAATAGTAATAATTAATTTTGTAAAAGATAACTGCATTTTGCATGAACTTCACTTTAGAGGGTTTTGGATTGCATAAACATACATACTAAGTAGGGTTTAAGCTTTTCCGGCAGCGTGTGTTCCGATGAAGGTTTGAACTTTGCACAGATGCGATATTCTTCCCTTTCTAAACGACAATGGCGTATGGTCGTTTATCTCTTCTTCTCACCAAACGCCGATTCTCTCTTCATTTCTTAAACCCTAAAACCCCATTCTTACACTCCCACCTTTTCTCAACTTCTCAAAACCCAAACCCTAAACCTTCTTCCCTCTCCGCTCGTCTCAGCTTCGTATTTGATCAAATCGATGCAATTGAAAAAGAACGTTCTCAAAAACATGAAACACTTCAACGAATTCGAGCTTGGCGTGATTCCAAAAACACTCAAAATGAAATTCCCGAACAACCTGTTTCAGAACCAGTAACAACAGCTTCTTCTTCTTCGTCTCATGAGGAGGTTAAGATTGACAGTAGTAAATCAACGGAATTGGTAAAGAAAGAGGTTGAATTGGTGCATCCGTGGCCGGAATGGATTCAATTGATGGAGAGATTGGTTCATCAGAATTATTTTGATCATAAGAGGAAGGATGAGGATAAAATGGTGCAGGATTTAGGGTTTGATACTCCTGAGATTGTACATGATGAGGGGTTTGATTTTACTAAGGATTTTAAGAGTGTTCATGCTGCGTGTCTTAATTTTGGGAAAGACCGTTTTGATTTGTTGAGGTTTGTGCATTTTACCTAAATTGAATTCATTTTGGTGGTTGAATTAATTGGGTTTTTTTAGATTAAGAAAAGAATCAATTTTTGACAATGTTATGTGATGTTATGCTCTTTTTATTGTGCAGAGTAGCATAATGATATTGTGGCTGTTATTGTTTTGTTTTGTTTTTTAATCTATGAAAGTGTTGTTTATGTGGTGATAAGATAGGTTCATTGATTGATTGATTTCAGGTCGTTGTCGAGGCAGGATATTCAAATTTTGGTAGGTTTTGGATGCCCCAATGTGGACAGAAAGGTGGTTTTCTCCGGTAAACTTTTAAGGAAGCTTGTCCACCTTGATGAAGGAGATGTAAGTTGAACACATACCGTTTGGACCGTTTGGTGCTCAACACAATTAAGTGACTAAGTGCTTCTTGATTCATTGTTATTTTAGTTGTGAAAATCCATTTGTCTGAGTTTTTTAAATCCATCTGTGTGGATACATTACAAGTTATAAATAGGAATTTTGTTTGACATGATGGATGCGATGGGCTTTGATCTCGTCTCTACTATATTTATGGACTATGGTCGTGGCACAGGACCTAGATTGATTTGACTGTTCGGGCATCCTTTTTATCATTCTCTTCTCTCACTCACATCTGTCACTTATTCTTTTTTTAGACCCCCCATTTGTGATCTTTCTCTTATTTGGTGTCGGATTTAACCCAAAGCACATTTTTCTCATTATTTGAATGTATTTTATATATGTATAATGCAAAATTCATTGATATCAGGTCTGTAGTTCCTGCAGCTTGAGAAACAATTGTGACAACGCATATCTTCTTACAAACAAAGAAGATGAGGCACGGACTATTGATATCATGCGAATGCTACTGACATTTGGGTTTGATCCTATTAATGGATCAGTCCTCAATAAGCCACTTCTGAAGCAGAAGTCTGTCAAAGCAGTGGTTCGTAAATTGCTTCATGAAGTTGTCAAATTGAGTTCAGTTCCTATTGATCCAAATCTCCCTCCTCCTGTAATAAAAAAGCCTCCACCAAAGGTGAAACAACCTCCTCCTACTCCAAAGAGACGTGTTGGACGGGATGATGTTGAGATGAAAAGGGGGGACTGGCTATGTCCTAAGTATGTCCTTGGAATCTCTGTGATTTACTTGCAATATGAAATTAAAAACTTTATTTAACACCTAAGTGAATATCAATTTCTAGTGAATTTTCTTGTAGTAAACTCTATTTACCAATTTATTATGCTTTGCTACACCATGTGAACTAGGTGAACTTTTTTTTTGTTGGCAAACCACTGATAGGCATCATTGTTAGAGATTTTTTGCTGTTTCTCCTTTTAGTAATTAATGATATAATATTAGACTACGTAACAAATTGGTTATGAATAAGCTGCTTTGAATAGCAATAGGTATTTAGTTTATTTTACTGTTAACTGAAGATGCTAAATACTTGTCAGGTGTGATTTCATGAATTTTGCAAAGAATAATGTTTGCCTACAGTGTGATGCCAAGCGTCCCAAGAGACAGTTGCTTCCAGGAGAATGGGAATGTGCCGAGTAAGTTTAAGTCCATTTGATGTTCCGGGGTTACATTTTACTGTTCAACCCCCTCCCCTCACAGAGAGATACAAAAACAAATTATGTTAACCAAGTATTGTTAGATTTTGCCAAAACGTTTTGAGCATGTGTTGTTTATGTTTTATCTGGCAGGTGCAACTTCTTGAATTACAGGAGGAATGTGGTATGTTTTCATTGTGAGTGTAAACGCCCACCTGATGAATTCCTGGAAAATAAAGTTCAAGATAAAATGTACAGTTCCGGGCCTAACTTTAATAAGACGGGCAGTCGGCAAGAGGTTTCCCATGCCTGGAATTTTGACTTTGATGACAATGAGTCAGATGGTGCAGACGTTGCTGCTTTTGAATATGCTGATTCTCACGGTATAGACAAGGATTTTCCTTCAGATAACAATGCTCGGCGTGTGGGGTGGGAAGATGATTTTGAAAAGAATAGCAGAGTGCCAGGGTCCCATGATGAAGAATATGTTAATCCCGGTCCTTCTAGACCTAGAACAGGGTTTGATGATTTTGACGATGAAGATGATATAGATAGTTATGAGCTTGACACTCAAACTGGATCTAATAGTGCAAGAACAGAAGCTACAAAAAGTAATTTTTCAGAAACAGAAGACTCATTGGACTGGGAAGATTCTGAAGACATGGATGACAAAATGCATGCACATCATAAAAATAAAACAGCTCATGGAAGAACTGAACGGACCCATTCAGTTCGTAAAAATACATCTTTCTCTCGATCCAAGGATGATGAACTTGATTATGATTCTGATGAACAGCGGTCTATTCTTTCCAATTTCAAATATGGCCATGTTTCTGCTGCTGACCAGAAAAGGAATGGCAGAGGTCCAACCAAGAAATTAAGCTTTGGTTCGGACTCTGACGAAGATGGTGGTGCTGGCTTATACTCTGATGAGGATGACGACTTAAATGAGGCATATTCATCCAGACAAAATAAAGGGAACAGGCATGATTCTGGGAGAAGGAACTTTACTAAAGACGGAAAGTTTGGTGGTGGCTACAAATCAAATATTTTCAGTGATGATTTTGATGAATCACCCCGACAGTCTTATAGGAACGGTAGAGGGTCACAGGGAAATAGCCGTGATAGGAAGAGGTTTGAAGATTTTGATGGATCATCCCGAAAATCTTATGGTAATGATAGAGGGTCTCAGGGAAGTAACCGTGATCGGAAGAGATTTGATGATTTTGATGGATCATCCAGGAAATCTTATGCTAATGACAGAGGGTCTCAGGGAGGTAGCCGTGATCGGAAGAGATTTGATGACTTTGATGGATCATCCCGGAAATCTTATGGTAATGACAGAAGATCTCAGGGAAGTAACTGTGATCGGAAGAGATTTGATGATTTTGATGGATCATCCCGGAAATCTTATGGGAATGATAGAGGGTCCCGAGGAAATGGCCGGAGTAGGCAGAAATTTGATGACAGGGAGCATGGCAGAGGACAGTTTAATAAATACAGTATGGATGAGAAGGGTGATGGTGATTTTAGAAACAGTAGGCGTGTGATTGAAAGATAGTCCAATATATTGTCCAGGAGTATTGAATAACTACCACATTTCTCTCTTTTAACCAAATAATAGTGTTGTAATTCTGTCACTGTATATTCTTGCTTAATTTTTTCAAAACAACTTTATTTTTTGGTAAAATTATACACCATAATTTATAATATTGATATGTTTTGTTTCTATTATGGAAAACAGTTATTAAATGTGGTTAATTAATATCATGTTAAAATAGAATAGAAATGAAAAAACAAATATATAAGTATAAATTAAGATTCAGTTGGGGTATATCTAGTGAGAATGTCTTCTTCATGTGAGAATGATAAGAACACTTGTGAAGTATTAGATAAAAAATAAATGGTTGAGATTAATATACTCGCTTAATGGGTTACGGTGTTCTTTTAGTCTCTTCTCATAATTGACCACATATTTCTTCTCACCCTTTTTTATGAGACCTTTTGCCGCATTACTAGTTTTTTGTGCGCTTTAATTTTACTCATCTGCCATTTAAGTAACAGATGTTATAAAATGATAAATTTTAGAAAAAAATATTGTCCGCTACTGAAATAGCAGATAATGTTTGAGAAAGTGGTAGGATAGCGAAAGAATGTCTTCACTTTTATAGGTTTTGTATTTTCTGCCGTTGGGTTGAATTGATTTGTTGTACATGCCCTTTTGGCAATGTTCTGAAGTCTGAACAATCCATGTGCAGTTCATCCTTGACAAATTTTGATGATGATGATGATGATGAAACATTCAAGAGATTTATTTATTTAAGCTCTTTGTTTAATAAGAAGAGGCTCCATTCAGTTTGATTAAGGTGAATTTTTGGAGAGCAATATTGCCAATGGCTTCATTTAGTGGCGACTCTAGGAATGTTCGAGAGTCTGGGCAAAATTTTGAAAGGAATTTTATCAATCTAACTTCTGAATACAATAATATTTAAACCATATTTCCAATATTTAAACAAAAAACTAGTAAGGCTCAAATAAACCATATTTCCAGTGAGAGAGAGGCTGAGAGTGGTGGTTGATTTCAAAGAGATGGAGAGAGAGTGAGAGCGGACAGCGGTGGACAGTGGTGCACTGGTGCGGCAACTCGCCGGCGAGAGAGACTGAGAGCGGTCGGGAGCGAGAGAGAGATCGAGAGAGAGGTGAGAGCGGTCGTGAGAAAGTGAGACCGAGATGTTTACGCATTTTTCTTTTTTTCCCTTCTGTTTTGTTTTATTAATATATATATATATATATATATATATATAAAACAGGGGCAGCCCGGGCACGTGCCCAGGCATGCCGCATGACATAATCACCCCTGGCTTCATTTAGTCTTGTACAATGTTTTTGGTATTCCCGTTTTATCGCGGTGTTTATTTCATTCAGAGTGACATCAGTTTCGACTCATTACATATTGAACCAATGATATACAAATTCGAAAGCATATGTACTATAGCCCGAGTAAAAGAGCTAATGGCGGCTATCACTATGGTAGATTTGCTCTCAACCTCGCAAATATCTTGTTAATATGTTGGCAGAAAATCGGCCATCTCATAGATCAGATGTAGTCAATATTTTTACGAACACATACAAATATCTTTTTTCTTGAGTTGGAAGCTCGGTCATCAGTGTCAGTTGTACAAAAACATGACACAGCAGCTCAATATGGGCTCATGGACTATTTTTAAGTAAATTCAAAGTGCAAGGTCAAAATGAGATGTTTTTGAAGTTAAGACACCAAAACTCAAATGACTCATAGTTTCAAGGACCATTTGCATATGTAAGCCTAAGAAATATATATATCAACTATTGTTCAAATTAGATATCAAATATAGATAATTGATAATTAATTTTTAATTCAATCTATTGTTCCAAAAAAAATAAATTAATTCAATCTAAAATTAAGAATGTTATGTTTAATTTAGAAATTGTAAGTATTACGAATATTAATTAAAGAAATTATATATATACAAAAAAATAATTAATATATTAGTACTATTAATTTTAAATTGAAAAATTATATTTAAATATTAGATGATTCACGCACAATTGATATTCTCTCATTTTATGTATTAAATATGACTAGAGTCATACATGTCAACAACAAATAAAAACCAACTACAATATATCCATCAATATATATATTGTAAAAAAAAAATTCTCTCTCATTTTTTAATGTATTAAATATGACTCTTTGAGTCATATACATCACATGAGAATGAATATTATATATGATTGAAATATAAATGATTGTTCGGCGCATAATATTTTATTTTTATGAAACTCCTATTATATTTATGTATCAATATATCATTTATTAAATAACTCATCATATTTAAATAACTGCATAAAAATTTAGAAAGTTCTATTATTTTATAAGAAAAAATAGTTATTCGTTATTACATCTTTTCATTTATTATTTTGTTATTTTCCTTTCTTTCTCTTTTTCTCACGTGTGCATAAAAATAGGGGCTCCTTTGAGGAGGTGCCCTGTCTCTATTTTATGGAGGTCCAAAAAATATATTGCTACTAGGTCTCTAAAAAGATGATTCAAAAAAATAAAATAAAAAGTCTCAATAAAATAAAAAGTCTCAATATTTTTTTAATGTATTTCTTTTAAAGTGGCTACTGGCTAGGTTCATTTAAAAAAAAGAATGAACAAAAAATATAGGTTTGCCCTGTCTCAAATATAATGTGTGTATCTTCTCTTTCTCATCCCGGCTAGAAGAAATTTATTTTTTTGCTTATGAAAGATATTTTGTTTTTATTGATTAGAATATGAATATTTTATATTTTAGTTACAATAATGATTTTTTTACAATTTAAAAGAGTATTATATTTTATTAATGGGTCCACTTATCCTTTTAACTATTTCTCCATTTGTCTCTAATTATAAGATCATTTTACAAAAAGTATTTCACTATTTGAAATATGATTATTACATGCAGAATTTCCTGCGGATTTTCGTACGGATTATAGTTCCCAGCTAATACCTTCGCGGGTAATTGTTTTCTGCGGATTTTAAGATCCTCGTGAAACTTTCCCGCGGAATCTGCTGCTAAAAATGAACACAAATCCGCAACAAACTTTCCTGCAACAAATCCGCAGATTATTTTGCTAAAAATGCCGCAGGAAATTCCTCAGAAAACCTGTCTCTGCAGGTAAATCCACAGGAAAGTTTTTTTTTTTTTTAATAATCAATTTCTTTATATTTAATGCCAAAATGTATATTGAAAAATATTTTAGCTTTTGTGTAATCCTATATACATAACTTGTTAATTTACACAATTTGTGTAGTCTCTTTTCAACGACTACAACGGTAAGGAGACGCGTGAGTTTCGCGCCCATCGCGAAGCTACGATAAAGGAGGCACTTGACAGGGCTCGTGAAGCCCGCTTAAGGGCGGAACAAAAGCCTTACAAAGCTGTAATCGAAAAGTTCAAGAATGATGAAATTACTCGTGGCAATGCTAAAGGTTCTACGGACGAAGTGGTTTGGACCGATGAGGAGTTGGGCGGAGCGAATTATCTCTTGAAATCATCCAAGGCTGCCAAAAATGGATATATTTAATGTTTCATACTTTTATGTACTATTTATTATCTATATGTTTGCTGTAATCTTGTGTTTCCTTTTCTGTCCGACAAGTATTATAACTGTTGTCTAAGAATAGCTACATACTGTTAATACCCTCCGACGTTTTTGGTTTCACATTGGTTCTTGTTGAATAAAAGTTGGTCACTTAAAGATATCACTATTTGTCACATTATTCCCTTCCGTTAATTTATCAACCACAAATGGATTAAATGAACCAATATTATAGGTGGTCCACCGTATACCTCAATAAATTTTTTAATCTTAACCATTGGATTATTTTGGGAGAAAAAAACCATTAGATTTTGCATGTCTACCAGATCTAATAGTGCACCATTACCAACTAGATTTTATTTCTATTACTTCATGTTATTCCTCATTCGGTGGCATTTAACATGGGAAAGTCACAAACTTTCCCACCATGCACAAGTTACTTCTTAGCCATTAGATCATCTAAGGGACACACTTTTATTATAGTGACTCTATACTAGATTTTTTTTCTTCTTTTTCCACCAACATTTTTCTCCACCTCTGCAATATTTTTCACTGTGCATCTGAGACAACAACATCTCTCCCAAACTATTTGATTACAATTTCTCTGTAACCAAATCTCCCCCTCTCTCCACTGTTTCTTTTTTCGCTCTTGTTTGCAGTAATAATTTTCCATCCTAACAAAATCAACAAAAGCAAAACAAAACAACAACTGTTTTTTTTTTTTTCAATAAAAATTGAAGTCCACCACTTAGGTACAAACTACCATGACATTGTTTAAACTTTCAAACCTTCAATGAATTTAATCCTAACTCTTTTTCAAACTGAATCCTGCAATTTTATTTATTGAAAAATTGATTTCATAGAAAATGAAGTTAAAAAGTGGAAGTGTGTGTTGAGGTAGAACCACTTTCTAAATTGCATTAAAGGAGTGTTTCTTGGTAATTCAACTCAAGCAAAAGATGGAGTATATTATTCTTTTTGAAATAGGATGAAATATTACTTATTAGCTAGTTGTTTCTTAATCGCCCATTTTATTATTAATAATTAGATAGAGGCCCAACTGCGAATGAATCCTCTTAATTTTTATATTATTTTTGCTACATATTTTTTTTCTATTTATTTGTCCTAAATATTATTACTAAAATTTTGGAGTGCATATATCCATTAAAAATAAATAAAAATTGGAGTGCATAGATGATATTTGAACCTACTCAATATCACATCATGTTTGTACTATCAAAATTATCTATTACTATATATAAAAAGGATACAAATTTTTGGGATGACTTTTTCATGATTCCTATTTTATCCTTAAAAAAAACTACCAAAAAAAAAATTAAACACAACTTCCACATAAAAGTAGGTTTTCAGTTTTTTATGGTAAAAAAAAATATATATTTTTTTCTTCTTAATAACTAGCCAAAACAAAAAAGGAGATTAAATAGTTATTTATATTTGCACAATAGAGAATATCGATCACAGCAAACAAAAAAAAGAGAATATCGATCACCCAAACGGTCACGGGACGTGCCCGTTTGGCGGCTAGTGATGATAAAGAAAACAAAACGGATTTTATAACTAAAAAACAAACAAACAAAGAGGATTCATTCAGTTCAAGCAACTGCATAACCATATATACTACTAATTTTTTTTTATAGATATATATACTACTAATTGATTTGGGGTTTCTAATTAAAATGCATTTTCTAATTATTATTATTTTGACAAGAAAAAAAAACCAAAGAGCTGTAAAAATGGGTCGGGCTATCGGGCCGGCCCAGTAGCCCTATAGTTTTATACGGGCTGGGCTTCCCAAAAAATATTATTGGGCTTTGTTAGGTTGGGCCCCGGGGTCTATTTTTTTAATGGGCCATCATGGGCTGGCCCCGCGGGCTTTTGGGCCGGTCCCTTAAAGAATTAAAAAAAATATCTAAAAATAAGGAATTTTAGTTAGCATAAAACCTTTAGATAAAATAAGTAACAAAAGATGAGATTTGTTTTTTTTTTTAAGGAAAAAGATGAGATTTGTTAGTTAGACCATATACAATGGCAAAAAACATTCAACACCCTACTTTTCCACTTTTTACACTCCACATCATCTTCTCTCTCTTCCACCTAATAATTCAACACCCTATTCAATTTTTACCCTCTCCAATAGTTTTTTCATTCAACACCCTACCCCACCACCTTCTCTACCCCACTACTTTTTATTTCATATTCTTATTTTAATTTTAATTTTTGTTTTTTATGATTAAATAAAATTATAATTATCGATTAAAATTAAATTAAAATAATAAACACTTAACAAATTTTTTTTAAATATTCTTAATTTAAAATGCAATACATCACACAAATAACGTAATTAATACGATACAAATTAACTTAAAATGCAATACAACACAGAAGTAACATAATTAATACGATGCAAATTAACTTAAAATGCAAAACAACACACAAACATAATTAATACGAAACAAATCATCTTCAATTCGGAAACATTCCAAACTTTGTCCATATGTGTTTCACTAGATCTGCTTGCAATTCGTGATAAACAAGATTAAGATAGTGAAAAACTTGGTTTTTTTTTCTGTGTCCAAATCAAATGAACCAAGTCTCTATTTATAGAGAAAAAAAAATTACGAATGTTGGTGAAAAAAAAAATTTAATTTGCATTGAAATAATTGAGTTTAAAGATAAGATGAGGTAAAAATCTCGTGAGCCAATCAGAAGCTGCCACCTGTCCCCCTGCGCAGCAATTAAACATGTTAACCGGATTCATCTTCTCTTTAAATTCAACATGTTACTCCAATGGTCCATTTTCATTCAACAGCCAGTCAACACCCATTAAACACCCTCATTGCACTTGGTCTTAGGAGATAATTATTAAACCAAATTTGTTATGATTATCTTTATTTGAAAAAAAAAATTACAACTTATAATTTACTTTTTTTTATAATTTATAATTTAATTTATGTATTTTGAATGGTTATGTTAAAAGTTTAGTGTGTGATGTAAGCTTGAAATTTATTAGCTTTGAGGATGCACTTTATGAATCATCATCCACAGATCTCTCGACTTTTGCATGGATATTTTGAAGTATTTATTATTTCATGAAATCATGATACTCACTTTTTTTATGGATATTAATTTGTGTGCGATGCATATGTAGTTTTATTGTCCATTGAATTTTTTTATAAAAAAAATTTGTCAATTTTTTATAAAAAAAATATGAAAAAATTTGTCGGGCCTACTCATCGGGCCATGTAGGCCCTTGCTTATTGGGCTGGGCTCCTGGCCTTGGGCCTTAATGGGCCGGCCCACTTAAGCCCAGTAAATATCTTGGCCCTATAGGTCCGGGCTGGGCCGGTCCATTTGACAGCTCTACACACATATATATATATATATATATATATAGGGTCAGGATCAAATGACACCAAGGTGTCAAACTAAGTAACATGACACCTCCGATAATTCTTTACCGGATAATCGTATTACAAAATCAACCGTTGGATTCAAAGCTATTATTATATAGATCATGTCTATAAAATTTAACATCAATCGGAAACCATTTGATGGGTTAAAGAGAAGGATAAAAATTAACGGTTTTGACGAAGTTTTGTAAGACGTTGGTTTTTATGCATCTCATTGACATATCAAATGATTTCCGATTGTTGTTAAATTTTATAGACATGATCTATATAATAATAGCTTTGAATCCAACGGTTGATTTTGTAATACGATTATCCGGTAAAGAATTATCGGAGGTGTCATTTACTAAGTTTGACACCTTGGTGTCATTTGATCCTAACTCATATATATATATATATATATATATATATAGAAAAGGAAGATACATATTAAATGTCCTTCCTACCATTTCTTGTACTACAATTTTCCACATGGTCCAATCATTTTCTTAACCAATCTAATTAATATATTTATTATAACTAATCCATCTAAATAAATATATTTATATAATCTAAAAAAGAGTTGAATATTATTATATTTAAAATTTGATTAGTTTAATTCTTCACCTAACTGGATCCACGACACAATATATGTGTTGGGATTGAAGTTACTATAAAAAATAGACTCGAAAAACAATTCATTTGTTTCAATAGTTTTATTTAACGATTTTTTGGGTTATAGACTACGAATTATGAGATTTTTCCAATCTCGGTAATTTTTTTTGATTTGTTTGATTCTTCGCCTAAATGGATCAACAAACACACTATAAGTGTTGGGATAGAAGTTTCTACAAAATATAGACTCGAAAAGCAATTTATTCATTTCGTTAGTTTTTTAATGATTTTCGCAGGTTATAGATAACAAATTATGATATTTTTCCAATCTTTGTGAACAAAATTGATTTGGTTGATTCTTCACCTAAATGGATTTACAGACACAATATATGTGTTGAAATTGAAGATTGTACAAAAAATAGACTCGAAAAGCAATTTACTCATTTCGATAGTTTTTTTTATGATTTTTGTGGGTTATATAGACTACGAATTATGGGATATTCCAATCTCGGTGAATTTTTTTGATTTGTTTGATTCATCACCTAAATGGATCCATAGACACACTATATTTGTTAGGATAAAAGTTTCTACAAAAAATTGGACTCGAGAAGCAATTTATTCATTTCGTTAGTTTTTTAATGATTTTCATGGGTTATAGACTATGAATTATGCGATTTTTTCAATCTCGGTGAAATTTTTGGATTTTTTTTTATTCTTCACCTAAAAGGATCCACAAACATACTATATATGTTGCGATAAAAGTTTCTACAAAAATAGACTCGAAAAACAATTTATTCATTTCGATAGTTTTTTTAACGATTTTCGTGGGTTATAGATTACAAGCTACATATTCTGAGATTTTTACAATCTCGATAAAAAAATTGATTTGTTTGATTCTTCACCTAAATTGATCCACAGACACGTTATATGTGTTGGAATAGAAGTTTCAACAAAAAATAGACTCGAATAGCACTTTATTCATTTCGATAGTTTTTTTAACGATTTTCGTGGGTTACAAATTATGAGATTTTTCCAATCTCGGAGAATTTTTTTGATTTGTTTGATTCTTCATCAAAATGGATCCATAGACACACTATATGTGTAGGAATAGAAGTTTCTACAAAAAATGGGCTCGAAAAGACAATTATTCATTTCTAAAGTTTTTTATCGATTTTCGTGGGTTATATATAGACTACGAATTATGGGATATTTCCAACCTTGGTATTTTTTTTGATTTGTTTGATTCTTCACCTAAATTGATCCACAGACACTCTATATGTGTTGGAATAGAAGCTTTTACAAAAAAATATACTCGAAAAGCAACTTATTCATTTCGATAATTTTTTAACGATTTTCGTGGGTTATACGAATTATGAGCTTTTCCAATCTCGGTGAATTTTTTTAATTTGTTTGATTCTTCATCTAAAAAGATCCACAGAGATACTATATATGTTGAGATAGAAGTTTCTACAAAAATAGACTCGGAAAACAATTTATTCATTTCGTTGTTTTTTTTTCGATTTTCGTGGGTTATATATAGACTACGAATTCTGAGATTTTTTCAAACTCAGTGAAAAAATTTGATTTGTTTGATTTTTCACCTAAATTAATCCACAGACACGTTATATGTGTTGGAAAAGAAGTTTCTACAAAAAATAGACTCGGAAAACAATTTATTCATTTCGATAGTTTTTTAATGATTTTCGTGGGTTATTACAAATTATGAGATTTTTCCAAACTTGGAGAATTTTTTTGATTTATTTGATTCTTCACCTAAATAGATCCATAGACACACTATATGTGTAAGAATATAAGTTTCTACAAATAAAACGGACTCGAAAAGACATTTATTCATTTCTATAGTTTTTTAACGATTTTCGTGGGTTGTAGACAACGAATTATGAGATTTTTGTAATATTGGTGAAAAAAATTTATTTGTTTGATTCTTCACCTAAATTGATCCATAGACACTCTATATGTGTTGGAATAGAAGTTTTTACAAAAAAAAATATACTCGAAAAACAATTTATTTATTTCGATAGATTTTTAATGATTTTCGTGGGTTATTAGACTACGAATTATGGAATTTTTTCAATCTCGATGAATTTTTTTGATAATTATGCAATTTTTTCAATCTCGGTGAAAAAAATTGATTTGTTTGATTCTTCACCTAAATGGATCCACAGACACACTATATGTGTGGGAATAAAACTTTCTATAAAAAATGGACTCGAAAATACATTTATTCATTTCGATAGTTTTTTTAACGATTTTCGTGGGATTGTTCTAATCTCGGTGAAAAAAATTGATTTGTTTGATTCTTCACCTAAATTGATCCACAAACATACTATATGTGTTGGAATAGAAATTTCTACAAAAAATTGACACGAAAAGCAATTTATTCATTTTTATAGTTTTTGAACGATTTTCGTGGGTGTCTACGAATTATGAGATTTTTCCAATCTCGGGAAAAAATTTAATTTTTTTGTTACTTCACTTTAATTGATCCACAGACACACTATATGTGTAGGATTATAAGTTTATACAAAAAATGGACTCAAAAAGATATTTATTCATTTTGATAGTTTTTTTTAACGATTTTTGTGGGTATAGACTACGAATTCTGAAATTTTTCCAATCTCGGTGAAAAAATTTGATTTCTTTTATTCTTCACCTAAATTGATCCACAAACACGTTATATGTGTTGGAATAAAAGTTTCTACAAAAAATAGACTGGAAAAACAATTTATTCATTTCGATAGCTTTTTAACGATTTTCGTGTATGATATTTTTCCAATATCAGTGAAAAATTTTGATTTTTTTTATTCTTATCTAAATTGATGCACATACGCACTATATATGGTAGAATAAAATTTTATACCAAAAATTGACTCGAAAAACAATTTATTCATTTCTATAGTTTTTTAAGGATTTTCATGAGTATAAAGTATAAACTACGAATTATTAGATTTTTCCAATTTCGGTAAACATATTTAATTTATTTGATTATTCACCTAAGTTGATCCACAGACACACTATATATGCTTTGGAATAGAAGTTTTTACAAAAAATATACTCGAAAAGCAATTTATTAATTTCAATAGTTTTTTAACGAATGGAAGTATAAGTTATTTATTTTATGAGATCTAAATATATGATATTTTGATTATATTATAAATATTGATAATATTATTTTTATTGTTAATAATTTGTTTTGTAAGTTTACATTTTAGAAAATAAAATTAATTTATCTTTCCATCATACTATCATAGATATACGAATAGTTACAAAACAGATGCACAATAATTCAAAGTATTTTGTGTCAATATATATAAAAATAAAAAAGTTTCTATAAAATAAAAATAAAAAATCCTCTTGACCAAAATAAGAATTCCTTTTCTGGCTCTTGCATATTTTTTAAACGTGTTCTTTACAAAATCACATAATAAAAGAGTTGAACATTTAAAAGATAACCAAGTTAAAAAAGTTTGATTTCTGTAGTCAATAAAAATGTATTTTACAAATTATTATCATCTCAACTTCTGTTTTAACTTTTTTTTTTTTCTGTTTAAAGGTTTAAAAATGAATAGAAACAAGACAATTAGCAATTGATAGAAAAATGAAATAAAAATATAAACCATCATCATCTCAACTTGGGACCGTAAATTTTTCTAAGCTCATAAATATAGTATATTAAAAACACCATTGCTTTTTCATTCAATACAATGATTTCTATTTAAGTGATATTTTTACATGTCTATTTAAGTAATTAAGACATAAAAATATATATATCATTGCCCTTCCTCGTAATGCAAGGGCCAGCTCGACGAACTCGAGCCATGAAACATTAGCTGCTAAGAGAAATATAAAGCCATAATTATCTGAAAAAATAAACCTTAGATTACAATAATACAACCAGCCAACGGCATGCATGAATGCTGCTGAATATGGTTAAACATTTTGTCTTTCGCTGGTCCTTATTTTTATTGAAAAATTTTGTTGAAGTTTCTCCATGAATTCTGTTAGCACTGGACACAGATATTGCAGATGTGCCGGCACAAAGGAGAAAACTGATCCTCAATTTACAGAATTTTCTCTCCAATTTCTATCCTAAAAAAGCATGTGGGCAAACAGCAAAAGATGTTCACCCAAACAAAGACTACGAAAAATAGAAAACAAGTGCGAACAGAAAAGTTCCCTTCAAATGCTCTACTAACACTGCTATGCCCTTCATAATTCATTCATATTAAATAAGATTGCCAATATATCCCAACTAGCCCAATAAGAATCTGAAAACATCACTTAATGAAATAATCCCTTCCACACGCTTGCTACCAGCCTCCACAATCACAAGTCTCCTAACCCCTGCAAAGTGCAGAAAACCGGTGAACAAATGAATTATATTCTTTTTCTTCTAAGAAAGGGGAGAGTGCTTTCACTTATTTATTAGTAAACAAAGTAATACCAGGACTAGCCAACCGCTCCATCACTTTGTGCAACGAATCAGACCTCAAACACATATGACATCTGTGGCCATTGTAAAGCCCATAAGGAGCATTTGCATCTTGTCCCAAAAGTAATGCCTACAACCACGGAGAACTAATATTCAACAACCAAATAAATGTATCTACTGTTAAATCTCAGAAGTCATCACATAGTAGGATACCTGATGAATACTAATTTCATCGAGGGATATTCGAGCATATGCTTTGTCTTTAGCCAATGCAGTAATATCGCTGCAAAGAAAATAAAAGGCATGTGTCATATATGTTCGAGGAAATCTTTCAGATTTTAAATATGAAAATCACACAAAAAGGGGAGGTAAAAAATACTACCTTCTTGAATATATGTCAAGCAATGAATCATTATCATCCACAATTGGTATTGAGCTAACGTTGGCTGCAAAGAGAGAGCGTATTCAAGTAGGATATCAAAAGCAAGACCAAAACAGGTTTAAGTACCAAGATTTTAACAAAACTGTCATTACTACAAACCAAATCAAGAGAGAAAACTATTCAACAAATATTGTCCCTCTTGACAACAACAAAAATAACAACCACAGATATGTGTATTGGTGAAATGACATTTTAATTTTAAAAAATTCAATTTTGACATGGAGTGGCTGTTTAAATTGACAGTTAAATGGACATTCTTAGGTTTGAGTCCTGACGGGAACTATTTGTTAAATAAGCTGAATGTTTCTATTGGGAAAAAGGGCTTAAATAAGCAACAAACTGCGAAAAAATAGATAACATTAAAACATAAGAATGATCACCTTGGACAAACATTGACAGGGCAGCACCAAGAGAAGCATTCGGCCTTAGCATTGCGAGTGGCTGTCCATTTGGATCCCCAACTCTAGGCACCCATGTACCCAAAGGTATTGAACCAATAGGAAGTTGAAGAATGGGCAAAGAACCGGCAGAGTGCTTAAAATGCCTGCATATACCTGAAAATGTATTCCAAACATCAGTTTCAACTTCCAAACCATTTATCTAGAGACAATAGACCTAGAAGCTTACATTTTAGAATTCCTGATAGGGAGGCAAGATGCAGCAGTTGGGGAATTGATCCATCCTCTGGAGAAGAATGAATGATAGGAACTGTTGACACCTTGTTTTGCAAAACCTTCAAAGCCACGTCTTTTAGGCATTCCTTGGGCCCGGCCTGAAGATCAAAGACAAATAAAAAGTATCATAAAAGGTTCAAGAGTACCTCCAGTCCTTTTTGATAGAGGGGAAATCAAACATAATCAGAATTAAGTACACAGCAAAAATGCATTTTCTTCAACATTTAAAGTTAAAGCATCATCCATATGAATGCAAAAGAAGCTATCAAAAGTTATATATGATACAAATTGATAAATACTGTAGAGAGAAAAGGAATAATGATTAATTGAGAGATGGAATGAAGCAGAAATATGACATAACCAAATGGAAAGCTGCTGGTAAAACCTAAGGTCAAATACAGGCGGACATTTGTAGCTGACAAACCTGAATCGTCTAAATACATAAAAAGTGGAGAACTTACAAACTATTAAATTGGGAGAACAACTTGGATACAATGAAAACTTTATCACAGTTGTCAGGAGGTCTTACATGAACAAAACAGTGACGATCTGATCCCCCATTAATATCAAGTGCCCTGCGTTGCTTTAATTTCCCCTCTTTCCAGGCTGCTATAGTATGAGTCTCAAGTTGTTCTTCAGTCAAATTTGATCCATGATTCCCCAACTGAAATCAAACATGTTAAAAATAATTGAATTTACAAAAATAAAAATGCATTCAACTAGAATAGTAGGCTAGGAACCATAGATACTAAAGGGTAGCAGTGAACGATCATGATTGCAAATATGTTCACAAGAATATAGACCAGCCACACATATCTAGAATGGAAGAACTAGAAGGCATTTAACAAAAAGACAAGAGCGTGAAAGAGATTTCACAATGCACATATTTTCAAGTCTTTCTCCCAAAAAACAATTTTATGGCATTACTTTATGAGCTGAAATAATTTCTGTGCCAGCTCCAGAAGTGATCTATTATTAACATAATACAAGGATGCAATATCCTCTTTAAAAAAAATTATGTCATTTCCTACCATTAAGTTTTTATTTGTTACAATTTTGTAATCAGCTGTTAAATAGCATTAAAACGTCATCCCAATAGTTTGCAGGGTGACTTTTACCGAAAACTGGCACAGAAGGGTTGCATAATTGTTTTATTACCCACAAACCTCTTTCAATATGAGAATGAAGTCCATTGCACTAAGCACTCCAACAAACAGACTGCTGCGAAAATCCCATAGAGGGGCCATAGATACATCCTGAAAGAAGATAACATTAGATACATATATGGGAATGAGTGTGTGCCCTGATGCAAATAGACAAAATATATCTTAAAACGGGGGAAAATACCTGCTCATACAGAACATGGAATGCTTGCTTAACTGGTAAATTTACATCCAAGGCAATGACCTGCAATATTACAGGTATATAACAAACAATAAATGATCCAACTGAAATAAGTCTCAAATTAGTATTGAATGAGGAAGTAACAAAAATTGATAATGAAAATCATTCAAACCTTCCCAGATTCAGGAAGCAGTTCATATGCAGTATGACCGGACAAGAATTCAGATATACGGCGACGAGAGACCTCCAGATCAGACTCTGACATCCTTGGATTAGCTTCCTGGTAAAGTTATCAAGTTAAGCAACTTCTATTGTGTAGCACATAGTTTAAGGCTACAATTCATTTCAAAGCAAAAATAAATAAAATTCGACACTTCCCAGCATCAATTCATTTTTCATTTGTATTCTAAGGTTTATCACTAGAGGGAAGAAAGAAAATTTTCAAAGGGAACCTGTTAGGATCCTTTCTTTGTGTAAGAAAGAATTCCCAAAAACTGAACAGAATTGAGTAAACAAGAGAATGATTCTAACTAGAATAGATTGATCAACAAAATTGAGAAAAAGAATAATTCTTTGAATCTCTTTCTGTTACTATCAGTATCAACTGAATGGGATAAAACTGAATGGGATAATAGGAATGACTAGAAGATAACCTTGGTTAAAGGAGTGAAAAGAGAGAGAAACTGAAATGGAATTTTATGAATTCCTTTTGAATATTCTGTTATCTGAGAAACTCAGAGAGATACAATATTTACAAGGGTCTTAACCTGCAACCTGCTGGGGGGACTAATCCTACACCCAGCAGCTCTAACAAAATTGACAGCACTGAGATGCTGAGGTGGCACTCTAACTAACTAATAGAAAGAATAGTAAAATATAATACACAAGCTGATCCATGAAATAAAACTTGTATATTCACACAACCTAGCACACGAAGCTACCCCAAAGGAGCACTATCAAGTCTAGCTCTCCTTTCACACCAGATAATTCTCCAGTTACAACTTAATTATTCAAAGCTATCATTCCCCTCTATCGATTGAGGAATATTTAAAGACATCCTAAAAGGAAACAAAATAACAACTTTTAACAACCACCTGACAAACTTATCACTTACTAAGTAATCTGATTATCCTATATTCTACATCCTAACAGAGCCCCAGCATCAATTCATTTTTCATTTGTATTCAAAAGATTTATCACTAGAGGGAAGAAAGAAAATTTTCAAAGGGTGCCACACCTAAAAAAACAAAAGTGGATATAACATAACTCCTAAAGAAATTACAAAGAAAAGACAAACAAATTAATCAAAAGAATAGGGAACATCGCTATTTCTGCAAAGAAACAAATTAATCAAAAGAATAGGGCTAGAAATCATTATTTATAGACATCATCATTACTTTGAAACTAATCACTAAATACACAGTCATTATTTCTACCAACACCTATTCGTGTGAGTGGCAACGAGTTTGATTCTTCTTAACCATGATCTCAAGTTTTAAGTTTTGTCAAGAGAGAAAAACAAGCGTTGAGAAAAGTTTATCATCCTAAACCGGTGTATCACCTTGAAGACAATGATATGACATAGCATTGGTAATGCAAAAGGAGAACCCCCATCCTAAAAGCCAGTCTGTCTATAGAGAGGAAAGCCACTACATTAAGTGAGAGTTCAGTTTCTTCCACAAAGCCAGTGTGGAACTTGTGCTACTAAGCCAGTTGTGTTGGAATGAACAGTCCATCCACAGGGACGGGAGGACAATAAACCAGGCACCATTACCAATTTCAATTAGAGATGAGACTTGAGAGCACTAAAATATATATGGAACAACAAAAGGATGAGGCTGAAGAGGGAAGGAATAAGAGACTTACCGCATGCCCAAAGACATCATTATCAACCTCCATGTGGGACCTACTGGGTGTTTCAGCACTTAAGATGGCAGGTAAAATATCTGGTTCTCTCACTACGTAAATAGTATTTACTACTCCATAGGTCCCACTTACAATTGGCTGCTCAATATCATGCCGCCACTCACCATCCACATTAAATTTGTACTGCACATAATAGGGAAACAATATTGTCCTTGTTAGTATGGCTTCCCCAAGTATCAGATATTATACTAGCAATACTCAGTGTTACATAAATCAATATAACAAAATTGTTCCTCCAAATATAGGAGTATGGATTATATGTAGTCTATTTTTTTGATGGATGAATTAAAGCAAGTGAAAAAATTACAAGGGCTTTCAATTTTACAAATATGAACAAAATCCTAGTCAAAATCATATTGTGTAAAATTTTATAGGGTGGTAGCTCAAGTAATATGGCATTGTTCAAGTTCATATATCAAGGTGCTGATAGAGGATAGTCTGATGGTCAATCTAGTTTATATATATTTAACGAAATATTCGATATCATCGAATAAACCACTAGTGTAAAACCCTAGCCTAGCGATTTACGTGAACATACTGTTTTTGAGAAAACATGTTTAAGCAAAATAGACACAAATCACCCAAATATTTTCACATTCAAAATCCAACCAATAGCCATTAACATTTACTAGTTCACTCCTTCCAAAACTCCAAAGGCAGCTCTAATACCATCACAAAGGCAGGCCACCCCAATTTTACCAATCAATTAGTGATACAAATTGTTTATGGAAGTTGGAAATTATCACAAAGTTCCATTTTTGTTTCTGAAAATCCTAAATTAAAATCTTAAACTCACACTAATCAGCCATAAACAACATTAGTAAACGACGTAGAAAAAAAGCTAATCATAGAAGCAATAAGATTATTTTGTCCCATTTTTGCTAAATTCATAAAAGCCGAACAAACAACCTGATGATATCCTGGCATCAAGCTGCAAATAGCCTGAAACACAGAAGGGCATCCTTCCATCGGAGACATAGGAATATGTTCCGACCATCTGTCCACAGACAAAAATTAACATTATCAGATCAAATCTAATTCTAGCATTAATAAACAAAAAAAACCTATAAACACGGACATGTCAACATTGGTAATGTAAAAAAACATAGGACACCATCACTGCTACATACATCTATTATTTTATTTAAAAAAGATCTAAATTGATAATCAAAATATCTCTGATGTCAAAAGCCGCCGGAGCGGTGCGATTTTCTTCCTTCCAAGCGTGCTGGAGCGTCACGAATGGGTGATGCGGTCATAGCCGCCGGTTTTGCGAATGAGTGAGCGCCGCGAATATGTGTACATTTAAATTGAGCAATTTATTTCTTTAAAAAAAAGTCCTAAAACAGGATATAGTAGAATTTGACTTTTTTTATCCATCTAATATCGAAAAAACTAAAAATATTGCAAGTTTAATGACTTTAACCCCACATTGATCAACATTGTGTCTACACATCTTTAATTAACCATTGATCAACAAATTTTTTGGGACATTTGTCTGAGTTGTCGGACACGTGTCATACGAGTGACATTCAGGTGTCGTACACCGATCCAAAGAGTGTCGCAGCAAAGGAAAAAAATAAATTTTTTTGGGAAACTTATGAGTTATTACCAAGTGTCAAACAAGTGTCAGACACCGGTGTGTGTCACGCGCTTCATAGAACAACAAACAAACATAAAACACAGTCCCATCTATCTATCTATCTAACTATCATATGGATATGTTGATAATGAATGTGAATATTTATAATATTGAATAACAAATTAAGGAAGTTAACAACAACAGCAGCAACTAGGGTGGAAATGATAATAAATTGTATACCTCGTGAAAGAACCAGTGAGAAAAACTCTTCTTCCTCCATGACGCCAAACAAAACGACTCGGAATCAAAATAGCTCCTGAACCTCCAACACTCCCTTCATATCCCCTATCTGTTACGGAAGCATACATTTTTTACCACACACACAGACACAGACAGAAATTCAAATCTCAAAAACAATATAAAGTAATCAGAAATCCTCTGCCACCGGAAAAATCCTGAACGACGGCAGAACAGAGGAGAGGACACAATCCCCTCCTCTTCAATAGTCAAACATACAGTGCACCTTCACAATCGGAAAATTGTGATCGATAATTGAGAACCTAAAAATGAAGGAAACAGTGTAATTGTTTAGAGAAGAGAGTAGAATGAATTAGGGTGAAATCGGAAAAATAGAAATTGGCATTAAAAGGGAATTAGGTCAAAGAGAAAGGGGGGAAAAACAACGAAGAAGATATGACAGAGAGAGCGAGCGAGAAATTTAAAGGGAAGAAGAGAAGAGGAAGCATTAAATGATTAATAAATATATAGAAATATATTTTACTAATTAAAATAATAAAAAAGGAAGGTAGCAGAGGGCACTGAATCTGATACAATACAAAACGAGATGAGAGGAGAATAAAGAAAGGAAGAAAGAAAGAAAATTATACAGTGTGGGTGGGTGGGGTGTTATTGTAATTATTATGCCCTGGTCGTACTCGGAGAAGACATCTCTAACTAGGTGTAAAATAAAATAAATCTATTACAAAATTATTACTCAAAATTATAGGAATATGTTGGAATAAAATATGTCTAAATATTTGTGTAAAAAAAAATATATGTCTAAATATTTTTTGCTAAAATTGCATATTATATTTTATCAATAGTAAAAAAAGAAGAGGGTAAAATTATTTTATATTGGCGGTGCATCTCCATTAAACTCAAAATTGGAAAGGAAAAAAATGTTGCACAAAAATAATTAGTATCTTTTAATAGAAAAACAAATATGGATATTTAAGATCGTGATCGTGTTGGTGTAGGTTAGTTATGGCGATGAGTCGTGAAACATTGTCTTTAAGATATCATTTTTCTTTACTAATTGACTAAATTTTTATGATATTGTTGAATTATTTTTTTATAGTATAATATTATTTAATATACAAAAATTTATAAATAAAAATTAATTTAAAGATGTAGATATTTAAAAATACAAAGATTAACATGATAAGGAAAAATTGTATAAATAGTTAATTTGAAACTTTAAATTAACATAAATGTCTCATGTGTATTTTAATTTAAATTTAAACGATGATATTGTCATACATAGTTGTCAAGCGAGTAATTGTTTAGTCTAATTGTAAGGTAACTCTCACATGAATGTGGAATACTATAAGATAATAGCGATATGTTAGAGACAATGAATAGAGGTAACATTGATATTAGATGATAAGTCTGTTGACGTTGATGATAAGTTGAATGCGGGGCTAAAAACTATGTTAAATCAAAATGAGCGAAAATGATGGAATATTTAAATAAGATAACATATAATTTAGTGAAACAATTTAATTTTCAAATTATGATTCTTAAATAAATAGTTCATTGCAAAATTGTAGAATTTTTTTTATATTTTTCTTGCAAGTCTCATGAGTTATGTATGTAAAGTGAGAGAATCTCTACTGCTTATATTTTTCTTGCAAGTCTTAGAAGTAATTTAAGTATGATAAAAAGTGAGTCTCTAGTTTTTTTTTTTTCAATATATACTCGTCCTTTTCACGTGGATTAATACTTTATACCCAAGATCATTCATGTTGCTAACTATTTCGCCACTTCTTTCTTCTATAATTAAGGCTATCCGAGAATATCCCATCATGGGGTTCAGCTCGTCTTGGCTCTTGGTACACCTCGAAAATAGACATATATCAAGATTGAGCTTATATACTTCACACACAATTCGACCCCATTAGAATATAACCGTCCACCTATGACACTAGTCCATAATTTTTTTTCACTTATAAACTACTCCTATATTCGTCAAAACTCGACCTAAATATGTACTCAATAATTGTAACTTTTTATGAAATTTTGTGAAGTTTATATTTAGTTAGGAACATTTTGGTATTGTCTTCTATTTACAAATAAAAATGAATAAAGAATAGTATTTTTTTTTTAACAAAATAATAAAATATATTATTGTTTATTTTTTATTCAAAAACAAAAATGACGTGTACATCTAGCCTTTTCCCGGGATATATAAGAAAATATATATAGTATTGTATGTTTTTTACTCAAAACGTCATTCCCAAAATAGATAATAAAATATATTATTGTTTGTTTTTTACTCAAAACATCAAAAAAGAAAAGTGACGACACCTAACCTTTTTCCGGAACTAATTATAATCTTAAGAAAGGAGGGACTCAAATTTAAAACTGAAAATTTAGAAGAATAAAATTTGAATAATTTTTTTAAAAAGATTAAAAATGAAATTTGGTATATGCATAATAACATTTGTTTCTTGAGTAAATTTTATATGCGTAAAAATCAATATTTTTTTTTACAATGGGAAGGAGTAAATTTTGTTTCTTGAGAAATTGAAAATTATAATGTACATACTCCACAGATGTAACTCACAATAAACAAACACGATGGTGAATTAACAATTGTTGTGAGATACTTCCACTTGCCATGGAATTTCCGGAGAGAATGGTCTAATATTATTTTTGTCAAATATATTTGTCTAACATTATTATACCATGATCAAACTATACAAAGACATTCTTCTTATGTTTTCACACATAAAACAAACTAGAATATTAATTTTTTGCTTTATATCTTAAAACTTAATTATTATTATTATTGTCAAGTAAGTGAAATTGTGATAGAAATTGAAGCTCACAATATCAATAAAACAGTGAATAGAGAGGCTTACCTCTTGTTATCAAAGAGAAAGGGGCTAATGAACATTTTTCCAAGTATTTCATATATGGAAATCAATCATATATATCTTGCACAGTAAAAGGAAATAAATTGTACTTATTAAATTGAACAAAGTTAATACTAACGGAATAAACATAGGTTTTCGGATTAAAGAAAAATAAAGGATAGGATTTGGTGTCAATGTAAGTTTTGATATCTGGTGTTAATGGATTTTGTCTTTTGACAAATACTCCTTCTATTCCTAATTATAAGCAATCTTATAAAGATAAAACTTGTCTCTAAATATAAGCTCATTTTCAATTTCCTAGACACATTTATCATTATTTTTCCAATCTTATAAAGAATAAACATAGGTTTTCGGATTAAAGAAAAATAAAGGATAGGATTTGGTGTCAATGTAAGTTTTGATATCTGGTGTTAATGGATTTTGTCTTTTGACAAATACTCCTTCTATTCCTAATTATAAGCAATCTTATAAAGATAAAACTTGTCTCTAAATATAAGCTCATTTTCAATTTCCTAGACACATTTATCATTATTTTTCCAATCATAACCATACTTTGCATTGGAATAAAAAAAGTTAACTACAAATATATCTTTTCACCAAGGACAATTTAGTAATTGTAATATCCAAAAAATACACATTAATTACACTATCAACTTTTCTTAATATGTGTGAAGTTTTTCAAGAGGAGCTTATAAAAAGGGACGAAGGGAGTATATTTTTTTAAAAACATGTTGAAGCTTATACTATGATAATATACTCCCTTCAATTCTTTTTATAAATAATCATTGATTTTTTAGATTCATTCAATAATTGATATATTTGTTCGATTATATAGACTAAATACATCAGTTTTTTAATGAATCTAAAAAGTGAATTGTCTCTTACAAAATAAATTTGAGGAAGTCATGTAAAGACAATTCTAGTAACAACTAGTAAATATGATTATGTCCTATGATCATAGGTTAGCCGGTAGGTAGGGGCATCGCGCGCAAATTATATATATAAATGTTGAAGTTAGAATAGATTTAAAATTATCCACTTATTTATTTTAAGAGGTGATTTTATATCCATTAGACTACTTGACAAACACGATATCATGTAAAAGAAAATTCGGAAATACCCTCATCATTAATCCATCAAAAAGTAGTAAATATCCTCATAAAATTAAAAAGAAAAATGAGTGAATACCAATTGCCAATTCTCACCTGCTTATATTTATAATTACTTTGACTATATGAAGACAAACATACTTGAGACTACACTTTATTTGATATTATTTGGCGTACATGATTTTCAATAAAATATTTTCTATTTTATGCTAGGTTTTTTATGTACTTCAAAATGTGATAACGATGCTTTAATATATATTATTTCAATTTTCGTGAAATGATCAATCAACATAGTCAATTATTTTAGGATGGAGGAAGTGTCTTGCACGCTCACAATCAATGCATTAATCATGTTGTTAGTGAAAAAATTTCATAATGTGCTGTTTTATTACCCAAAAGTACTTTTTCCATAGTTTTGGCTACTATAAGATTAATTGATGTCTCCACGTCAAAAAATTAAAGATGTGGGTGTGGTGGTATTAGGTAGCTATGGAATCTAAGGCCACAATCGGGCCATGCTTTGATCATTGATTTTACTACTAACCAAATTGACACAAGAATCTCTTGTTTTGTTTTTGTGATGTTGCCAACGAAAGGGAAATACAAACCAAGAGACATGATGTGATCATATCGTTGGACCCACAAAATTAGTACCTTAAATATGGGTTTTAATTATTTTTTGGAGTAGTTAGTGAGTCACTAGTGATTAGTGAGTGGGGATGTATGGATGCATCTATATATGATGAGAAATATTTGGTTAGACTCAACCAAAATATTACATATTATGCACATATTCAACAAGTAAAAAAAATTAAAGAAAAAAAAAAGTGGTATTAGTTGATGTGACAGATATATTTTTTAAATTTTTTTATAAATTCTCGTGTGTGTGCCTAAATCATGTACTTACAGTACCATTGATTTGACTTTTTAATGAGCTAAATAGAATATTTTTGTTGGGATAAAATGCTAAATAGTATTTTTAGTAACTCTACAAAATATTCTTCAATACGTGAACAACTTTTTTATCCATGTGTAGTTCTACGTTTGGCAATTGTTCTATATTTAATCCCTAAATCACCAACTGAAAGACCAAACATGAATAAAATTGTTCCGCAAGTACAACTCAATTGCTAATTATAAGAATGTTGATATGCAAAAGTTTAATTTAATTTTATAATTTTTCACTTCTCTATATTTAAATGTGTGAGAGTCTAATAACTAGATTATTTGAGAAAAAACATAAAATATTTTGAAGGAAAAATGAATTTCATT
Source organism: Trifolium repens (assembly GCA_030408175.1). Classification (NCBI taxonomy): domain Eukaryota; kingdom Viridiplantae; phylum Streptophyta; class Magnoliopsida; order Fabales; family Fabaceae; genus Trifolium; species Trifolium repens. The sequence continues at coordinate 56,012,991 of CP125849.1, read as the reverse complement.
AAGTAGCTAAATCAACATAGACACAAGAGACAATATAAGGAGGAAAATCATGATTCAATTATGAAACTCAAAGCAAATATAGCTAAATGATGAGTAGAAATATTAGTAAAAAGGTTGCTAACACAACTTATTATTCGTTTATCTTGCATTAAGATTAAAATCAAAATTTTATTATTAACTTAATTTCAATGAGACGGGAAAATAGATTCTAGGGACGAACCAGTAGAATCAAGGTCTCAAGAGTAAGGATTCCAATGGTTTAAGAAATTATGTAAGGATAAATTGAGAGATTTTGAAAAAAGAAGATAATTTGTTGAATATTGATTGATTTTCAAATGAGGCTAAAGCCTTTTTAAATACATTCAAAAGGGTTAAAAAAATAAAATGACATAATATGAAATTAACGTTTAAAATAAACTAATATCCTAATACTTATTTCTTGTAACACTCAATAATCTAAAATTCGACCGCAGAGTAGATAAAATCTTCTAACCCGGCGTGAACTCGAGTGTGACGAACTCAGTGTTAACTCGGCGTGTTTTAAAATGAGCAAGTATAAAAGTGTAAAACAAGTAGTTCATTAGTGTTGCTTGTTCATGCCTAGCAAATGTTCTCACCTCACCAGGTTCTTTCTTTCTTACTTTCTTTCTGTTAATATATTTTCTTGCACAATCATCTTCAAATATCTTAACTCAATTATTTATTTTTGTTATTATTATGTGTATTATCATTATGTATATACTTTGTTCTTTTGATGCTTGCTTGCATATCCTTTCAAACTTGAATATGTGGAAAATATGTGAAAAAATTAATCTCACAATCATCTTATCTTAGCATTAAAGATAATATCACAATTAAGCATTAGTGCCAATTTAGGGACATAAATCAGATTGCAAGAGAACCATTTGGCAATTTCAGAGTTATAGGTTTAATTCTTTTAATAGTTTGAAACAAAACATGATCTAAAAATTCAAGAAATAGGTTTACTGGTGTTGTTATGTTATTAATATTACCTGAAATCTGACCTAAGGTGATGAAGATTCTTGAAGGAGGAGGGTAAGTAAGGTTTTGTGTTGGTTATGACAAAGATTGTCATCAGGAGCTGATTTATGTCTTCGGCATAATTGTTACAGTTATCGATAGCACTACCTCTAGGATCTTGATAATACGGGGGAATTTGAACAAATCGCTATTGTTTCACGATACGATGTTTAGTACAAAACGTTGTCGAATAACTGCTATAGCTCTCTATAACACTGTTGCGTAGTGGATTTTGAATCAACCGTTGTTTTCTGCAATCCACGATTGACAACATTGTCATTTGTCAGGAGTAAAAGTAGGATTGCTGTTATGAGTAATGGCCGGCCAAGGCTGTCCATCAAGAGCTGATTTATCGTCTTTAACATCGTCCTCAGCATCATTGTTATAGTTATTAATAGCATTATCTCCAGAATTTTGAAAATATGGTGGAAATCCATGTTTCTTGAAACCAAATTCATTTGTATATGTCATGTTTTGTTGCAAAAAGCGCAGAATTTGGTTCCTTGACCAAGACCACCCGACCTCATTTCCATGGCCAGAATTAGAGAGACTAGCTACCAATTTGGTGCCATCAAGGGGAGCAAGGTATCGACGTTCTTGCTCAAACCTTGTTTATAATGAGGAGAGGCTGGATATGCATTATTTGGGATCTGATAGGGCTATACTGTTTAGTACAAAGTGCTGTCACATTGCGGTTATACCAGCGCTATAGCACTGTTGTGTAGCGGGAATTTGAATGAATTGCTATTTCCCGCAATCTGTGATTGACAACACTGGTCACTAGTAAAAACAGGATTGCTGTTACAACCAAGATTGTCATTAAGATCTGATTTATCATCTTCAGCTTAGTCTTTAGCATCTAGATATTTTAAATGTTGTCTAGATATTTTAGTCCTCGGCATCATTGTTAAAGTTATTAGAGAAGAAAGAACAAAAGCAATAAACTGAATATAGACCTCTTTGATTAAAAGAATAGCAACGAGGATTCCTTAATATATCAAAGGAAATAAAGGCTAAAAACAATAACAAACTTCTAACAACAAAACTAAAAAAGGGCAAAAGATAAGGTTTAACCTAACTAACTTTGACTAATAGAAAAACTAAGTCTAACAGAAAACATTAACAACTAGAAACAAAACAACTAATAACTAATATCCACTGTCAGAAAGCCTTGGCATTTAACATGTTCACCATTTGTGCTTGTGCTACTGTTATGTGTATGATTGATAACATAGGGAGAAAGATACTTGGAATATTTTCAGGTCTTTAATATTCAATCTTCATGTTGTTAATCAATGTGCTTGTTTGTTATCTTCTGGTTTTCATGCTTTATTTTACTCTTCATCGATTACACATTCTAATTTGTTTTGTTATTATGTATTAATCTGCAACAGTTTTGATTGTGAACTAGCATGCAAGTGGATCTGGGGTTGATTATCTCATTTCTTGGTAATCAAAATTCTTGACCTTTATATGAACTTATTATTATTTTATATGATGTTACCCATTGGTCATTGTTGGTGTATTTGTGTTGAAGTTGTGTTAAGAATGGCATCTTTGAGAAAAAATGTGACAAATTTAGCACAGAAAAAAAAAGTTTTGATTGTTGTGATCTTTTTGGCTATTGAAGATTTCCTTACCTGAAAATTGCTCATGTTTAGTGAAAACATTTGAGATCTAATATTGTTATAGATAACTAATACGCAAAGGCTTGTAAAGTTAGAAAACAAAGTATCAGTTCCTTAGGGATAGTTGTTGGATACTAATAGTTGTGAAATCTGAATTCTTTTATTAGGTATGATGCTTTGATAAACCGGTGGCCTTGTAATATGGATAGTTGTTGGATAATAATAGTTGTTACACCTCATGTCTGAATCATGCTTCTTTATGATGTTATCTGATCTACATTTAATCCTTGATTTGAGTTTATAGTTAGCAAGTTTGTTTTCCTATATTTCTTGCAGATGGGATCCTTGGAGGAGAATGATGATGTTTTCATGGAGCCTGCATCTTATGGAGTCCATGATTTGAGTCCTCGAATAGGTCCCGAGTACCAGGCGGAAATTTCTTTTGGGATTAAGAAATCAGAGCAGCTTCCAATGAATCCTGCTGATTCAGAATCAGTGCATGATAAATCACGTTCCCTTGAAATTGGTTTGCCCATCTCAGTCACATGGAGTGATGCTGATACAAAAAGTTTTCTTCTCGGTTTGTTTATTTTCGGGAAGAACTTTGTTCAGATCAAAAGATTCTTAGACAACAAAGGGATGGGGGAAATACTTTCATTTTACTATGGAAAGTTTTACAAAAGTGATGGATATCGTAGATGGTCAGAGTGCAGGAAGATAAAAGGGAGAAACTGCATCATAGGACAGAGACTCTTTACTGGACCAAGGCAACGCAAACTGTTATCTCGCTTGATTTGTCGTGTCTGTACAGAAACTCAAGATGCTTTGTTACAGGTATTCAACTATGTCATCTCATCTCCATCTTCCCTGTTGTTACAGGTATTCAACTGCATAAGTATATTCCAGTTGCCTGGTGATTGGCTTTGCTTGTATGACTGCATTTTGTGATTTCAAAATTTCTTACATATTCCCACGCCCCTTTGCTGATATCGTCTTCACTCCTTTGCAAGTTGTAATATTTAATTTTTTCCCCGTTAATTTTAAATATAGCCTTTCTTTAACTTAATTCTTGAAGTGCAGTGATATTTCATGATGATAATAATTTTGTTTAACAATAATCTGGTTTATAATTTTGTTACAGGTATAAGATTGTCTGTCCATATTTTATGGAAATAACTGTTATTGATGACCTTCAAACGATGCTTAGATTGTTTATCCTAATCCATTTGATGTTACAAAGTGAAAGCTTCATTAGTTTATGGAACGTCTTACTTCTTCAATATTACATGCTATGTGCATTTGATAAAATGATAATTACGAATGAATAGCCAAGTGAAATATACTTTTATTGTGATGTACCATGGTTATTTGAACCTCTATGCCCATACCACTATCTTTTTATATATATCGTTTGTTTCAGTCCTCACTTTGCTTATATTTATACTCAGGTTTCTAAGTCATATGTGGAGGGCACAACTTCTCTAGAAGAATACATATATTCTTTGAAGTCTATGGTTGGAATTGGTGTTCTAGTTGAAGCAGTAGGTATTGGCAATGAGAAGGGAGACCTTACTAGGCTTGGCGTGGAACATGGGAAGAACAGTCGGGTGTATTCAGCTCCAACCAGCAAAGCTACGTCTTCTCTTGGAGCGAGTGATATCATACAGTCTTTAACAGGAGGATATCGGCTTAGCAAAACCAAAAGTACCGAACTCTTCTGGGAAGCTGTTTGGCCTCGCTTACTGGCAAGAGGTTGGCACTCCGAGAAACCAAAGAATCGAGGCTATGTTACTTCCGATGATTATCTGGTTTTTCTTATTCCCGGTGTTGCGAAGTTCTCGAGGAGAAAACTTGTTAAAGGTGATCATTACTTTGATTCTGTTAGTGATATCTTGAGCAAAGTAGTAGCTGAACCAAGTATTCTTGAGCTTGAAGAAGAAGAAGAAGCTAAAGTTGGTAGCTTTAATGAAGAGAAGGGATCAAATGAAGATGATTTATCTGATGATCATCGTCAATGTTACCTCAAGCCCCGATCTTCTCCTTACAAAAAAGATCATACCAAATTCACGGTTATTGATACCAGTTTGGTGCATGGCGGAAAGGTATCTGATCTAAGGGGATTGAATTATGGGCCTATTAATTCAATGTGTAACCTTGAGGTATATGCTGATGGTAAAAGATATAAAGGGAAAATATATAAGAGGAAAGTAAGCCATAGCAAGGATATGTCTAAAAGCGTTAAACAGAATTCGACAAAGTTAGGACTTACTGATGCCAATAGACTTTCTGAAGGAAAACTATTGAATGTGAAACAACTGAGATATCCGCCAGTCGAATTTGAAGATGCTTCTACGATGGCTACTGGTCTTCTGAGAGAAAGTATGGATGGATTTTCAACTGATGATTTACCAAGGATGGGGGAAGCTAAGATGTTGAGATGTGGCAAAATGAAAATCAATGAAACTGATAGTTGTAGGGGTGTATCTAACAGTGGTATTACCTGTAAAAAAGAAGCATCTGATATTCCTGATAATGATGCAAACAAGATGGTTGAAATCAAGAAAACTCAACAAGCCAACGTGTTAGACGATAACCGACTAAAGAGGATCATAAAATTTCAATTCAATCGGAGGGTAAGATCAGGTGATTCTAATCATGTAGCTGTTCCTATTAAAAGGAGGAGATTGACTGCCTGTGTCAAGGCTGAGGAAAGGCGCATCATTGAGAATTCTTCAGGAGGTATAGGATCGGATAAACTAGGATTATCTCTATCTACTAGCTTTCCAGATTCCAACAAAAATGTCTGTGATCCAATTAGTCATCAGCAGAATGGAAGTTCAACAGCTTTCTCAACAGAAAGAATTGTGGAAGAGAATAATGAAAAGAGCATTCACTACAACAATTATCAATGCGCAGGTGTTTCTTATAAACCATTATTCTCCCGGCATAGAGAACAAAAAGATACATTTGAAGCCAAGAGGACAAAGGTCTGCACACTGATGAGTTGGTTGATAAAGGATGAAGACTCTGAGTATTATCAGAAGCTGAGAGAGTTTGAATATAAGAAGACCGCAAGAAACATGTTAAACCAGGTTGTTCTGCAGAAACATCAGGAGAATTTGGCAAATGAGGTTAACCAAGAAACAGATGAAGCAGTCGTCAAGACGCAACAGACTGAAGAAATCAAAGTGAAACAGGTTGAAGCTGGTGGCAAGGTAAAAGAAATGCAAGAAACAGAAGCTCTTGCATCCTCCGATGGAAACCAGTTAGCCTCAACGTCCTCTGCAGCTAATGATGATGAAGTGGTTATTCTGACTAAAGCAAAATATGAAAGGCTGTTGCAGAGTGCTGAGAAGGTTGATAAGCTTGAAGGGAAACTTTTACAAATCCTGAACCTTCTTCAACAGAGAAACATTGTCATTTCCGACGGGTTAACCACTTAGAAACTACAACTGTTAAATCTGTAAATTTCGAGGGGTATACCACTTGAACTAGTCATTATACAGTAGCAAACTAATGAAATCAATTGCATAACATTCACATTTCAAACAAATGGAATAAAAAAAATATACAATTAAAATTTTAGGGACTCATAATCCATAAAAATATTTTGAAGAAAAATTGAATTTCATTAAGCATCTATATCATTTGAGACATAAGAGACAATATAAGGAGGACAGTCACCAATTGAATTAGAGTCTATGAAACTCAAAAGCTAATGATGAGCAAAAACATTTGCTTAACATGATTTAAAGTAAAAAAGAAAGAAAAGGTGTACTAAAATTTTGACAATCATCAATCACCAAATCAAGATATGTGAAGTCTTTGAATTTTGCATGCATTCCTCGAACGACGTTGAGAGAGCCTCCTTCACAGACAAAACATCGAAACCCAATGTCAAGAGCGAACCGGGGGCTAGTCTCAATCCCATGGCTTCCATACTATCATACTCAGGAATTGCCTCAAAACATCAAGTGGCTGCTAGGCTGATAGGGAAAACTAATGAAATTGAGAATTTAAAATTGTGTTCAACATAGTTTTATAGTCACTCTAAGCTTTGCTAATAGTTTCAACAATGACTTTTTTTTTTTCTTTCAAAACTAGTTTTGCTTCTAGCATACAAAATACCATAACACAAGCTAAAAGCAAAACCAATTTCTTCAATTGAGACATGGTTGATCACATACATTTTCAAAACATATAGCTCTCAAAACAAACACTCAAAGAAGAGTGAAACCAAACATGTTTTGACCACACATAGTTCTTAAAAAAATGATCAATATCTTCTTCTGCCAAACCACATCCGGAACAAAAAGGATCCATCATCACACCATTACGATTAAATTTCTACTTTATTGGGTAGGTAGCTAGCTATCTTTCAAAATCCACAAATTCAAGTGAACATATTTTAAATTTGTATCAAAGGTTCCAAAGCTTACAGAAAAAAAAAATAATGAAATCAATGTCAGAAATTTTATATGCATCACAAATAAAAATACAAACTCAATCAACATACTTTTATACCATTTGTGTTTGACACTTTTGATTTACCAGCACAGTAGCACCAGAGACCACAAGTCTTTTGCACAGAGTTCAAAAAGTCATATATAACAAAAAGCCATACATAACAATGTTAGCGGCGAAACTTGTTGTCCGCATTCATTTTCATCCATACGTAATTATCCAATATTTATTAATTTAATATCATAAGTATATTTATTAAAACCGAAAGCCCCATTTAAAAAAGTCAAAGTCATACAAGGACTTCGGTTTTTTAAATAAAAAAAAACCACGTTATAAAGCAAACAAACAAGTAGTGTAGTTCATTGGTGTTGCTTGTTCATGCCTAGAAAATTTTCTCACCTCACCTCCTTCATTAAAACCAATCCCAAACCAGGTTCTCTTTCTTTCTTTCTTTCTCCCTTTATGTTAATGTATTTTCTTGCACAATAATCATCTTCAAATGTATATCTTCACCCATTTATTTTTATTTTTTGTTATTATTATGTTACACTTGGTATTTCTTGATGCTAGCTTTACCCTTTGAAACTTGAAAATGTGAAAAACCTTGCATTGAAGTTAAGATTATAATTAAGCATTAGTGCCAATTTAGGGACATAAATCAGATTGCAAAAGAATTTAGTGATATACAAAACATCAATTAAGAAAAATAATCAGTAATGATAGTAGAACCATTTGACTATTTCAGAGTTATAGGTTTAATTATTTTAATATAGGTTTAGTGGTACTGTTGTTAATGTTATGAATGTTGCCTGAAATCTGACCTAAAGAGGTGAGATGATTCACAGTGGGAGTTTGAGAGGATGAAGATCCTTGAAGGAGAGGGTAAGTAAGGCTTTGTGTTGGTTATGACAAAGATTGTTATCAATACCACTACCTCTAGGATTTTGATAATAAGGTGGAATTTGAACAAATCGCTATTGTTCCACGATACGATTGTCAAATAACGGCTATAGGGGCGCTATAACACTATTGCACAGCGGAATTTGAATGAACCGTTGTTTTCTGCAATCCACAATTGACAACATTGTCAGGAGTAAAGGCAGGATGGCTGTTACGACCAAGATTTTCACCAAGAGCTGATTTATCGTCTTCAGCTTGGTCCTCAGCATCATTCTTACAGTTAAAATAGCACTACCTCTAGGATTTTGAAAATATGGTGGAAATCCATTCTAGTTGTTGGTTCTTGTAGGGAGAAATATATTTTAGTTTTGTAAGGGTTGGGAGGTGCTGGTTGATGAACCAACATCTAGAATAAAAACTAAGTCACGGACAGAAAGCCTTAACATAGGGAGAAAGATGCTTGGAATATCTTCCGGTTTTAATATTTTGATTAATTGTTTACAATATTTGATTGTAATGTTGGTGTACTCAATCTTATTGTTGTTAATCAATGTACTTGTTTGTTATCTTCTGGTTTTTATTTTACTCTTCATCGATTACACGTTCTAATTGGTTTTGTCATTATGTTTTAATCTGCAACAGTTTTGATTGTGAACTAGCATACAAGTGGATCAGGAGCTGATTATCTTGTTTCTTGGTAATCAAAATTCTTTATCTTTATATGAAGAGTTTTATTTTATATGATGTTATATATCCATTGGTCATTGTATGGTGTATTTATGTTGAAGCTGTGTTCAAGAATGGCATCTTTAAGAAACAATGTGACAAGTTTTGGTTTGACAAAGAAAAAATAATAGCTACAATGTGAGTGATTTAAGTAACCATGTTTTGGTGAGGGTTTTGATGTTTTACCATATTGCCAATTTTTGTAATCTAAGCCGCCTAATAGTTTTGAAATCTGAATTCCTTCACTAAGTATGATGCTTCGAAAAACCAGCGGCCTTGTAACTATGGGAGGTGGTAAATAGTTAGTAACACTGTATATCTAATCTGAATTTTTGTATATTAGTTTTATGCCTAGTTACAACTCATGTCAGAAGCATGCTTCTTTATGATGTTATCTAATCTACATTGCTTCTTAAGCCTTGATTTAAGTTTATAGTTATCAGGTTTGTTTTCCTATATTTCTCGCAGATGGGATCCTTTGAGGAGAATGATAACAATATTTTCATGGAGCCTGCATCTTATGGAGTCCATGATTTGAGTCCCCGAATAGGTCCTGAGTACCAGGCGGAAATTTCTTTTGTGATCAAGAATTCAGAGCAGCTTCGAATGAATCCTGATGATTCAGAATCTGTGCATGATAAATCACGTTCACTTGAAATCGGTTTGCCCATCTCAGTTGCATGGAGTGATGCTGATAGAAAAAGTTTTCTACTTGGTTTGTTTATTTTCGGGAAGAACTTTATTCAGATCAAAAGATTCTTAGACAACAAAGGGATGGGGGAAATACTTTCATTTTACTATGGAAATTTTTACAAAAGTGATGGATATCGTAGATGGTCAGAGTGCAGGAAGATAAAAGAGAGAAACTGCATCATAGGACAGAGACTCTTTACTGGACTAAGGCAACGCAAACTGTTATCTCGCTTGATTCCTCATGTCTCTAAAGAATCTCAAGATAATTTGTTACAGGTATTCAAATTTGCTATTTCATCTCATGAAAATATTACATGCTGTGCATTTGATAAAATGATAATTACGATTGAATAGCCAAGTGAATATCATTTTATTGTGACGTACCATGGTTATTTGAACCTACAGCCCATACCTGATAACAGTACCTTTTTCTATATATATCATTTGTTTCAGTCCTCAACTTTCTTATATTCATACTCAGGTTTCTAAGTCATATGTGGACGGAATAATTTCTCTAGAAGAATACATATCTTCTTTGAAGTCTATGGTTGGAATTGGTGTTCTTGTTGAAGCAGTAGGTATTGGCAATGAGAAGGGAGACCTTACTAGGCTTGGCATGGAACATGGGAAGAACAGTCGAGCATCTTCAGCTCCAACCACCAAAGCTTTGTCTTCTCTTGGACCGAGTGATATAATACAGTCTTTAACAGGAGGATATCGGCTTAGCAAAACCAAAAGTACCGAACTCTTTTGGGAAGCTGTTTGGCCCCGCTTACTGGCAAGAGGTTGGCACTCCGAGAAACCAAAGAATCGAGGCTATGTTACTTCCGAAGATTATCTGGTTTTTCTTATTCCCGGTGTTGAGAAGTTTTCCAGGAGAAAACTTGTTAAAGGTGTTCATTACTTTGATTCTGTCAGTGATGTCTTGAGCAAAGTAGTAGCTGAACCTAGTATTCTTGAGCTTGAAGAAGAAGAAGAAGAAGAAGAAGAAGCTAAAGTTGGTAGCTTTAATGAAGAGAAGGGATCAAATGAAGGTGATTTATCTGATGATCATCGTCAATGTTACCTCAAGCCCCGATCTTCTCCTTACAAAAAAGATCATACCAAATTCACGGTTATTGATACCAGTTTGGTGCATGGAGGAAAGGTATCTGATCTAAGGGGATTGAAATCTGTGCCTATTAAGTCAGTGTGTAAACTTGAGGTATATGCTGATGGTAAAAGATTTAAAGGGAAAATATATAAGAGGAAAGTACGCCATAGCAAGGATATGTCTAAAAGCGTTAAACAGAATTCGACAAAGTTAACACTTACTGATACCAATAGACTTTCTGAAGGAAAACTATTGAATGTGAAACAACTGAGATATCCGCCAGTTGAATTTGAAGATGCTTCTACGATGGTTACTGGTCTTCTGAGAGAAAGTATGGATGGATTTTCAACTGATGATTTACCAAGGATGGTGGAAGCTAAGATGTTGAGATGTGGCAAAATGAAAATCAATGGAACTGATAGTTGCAGGAGTGTATCTAACAGTGGTGCTACCCGTAAAAAAGAAGCATGTGATATTCCTGATAATGATGCAAACAAGATGATTGAAATCCAGAAAAGTCAACAAGCCAATGTGTTAGACGATAACCGACTGAAGAGGATCATAAAAAATCAATTCAATCGGAGGGTAAGATCAGGTAATTCTAATCATCTAGCCGTTCCTATTAAAAGGAGGAGATTGACTGCTTGTGCCAAGGCAGAGGAAAGGCGCATCGTTGAGAATTTTTCAGGAGCTAAAGGATCAGATAAACTAGGATTCTCTCTATCTTCTAGCTTTCCAGATTCCAACAAAAATGTTTGTGATCCAATTGGTCATCAGCAGAATGGAAGTTCAACTGCTTTTTCAACAAAAAGAATTGTGGAAGAGAATAGCAACAATTATCAATGCACAGGTGTTTCCTGGCGTAGAGAACAAAAAGATATATTTGAAGCCAAGAGGACAAAGGTCTGCAGACTGATGAGTTGGTTGATAGAGGATGAAGACTCTGAGTATTATCAGAAGCTGAGAGAGTTTGAATATAAAAAGACCGCAAGAAACAAGTTAAACCAGGTTGTTCTGCAGAAACATCAGAAGAGTTTGGCAAATGAGGTCAACCGAGAAACAGATGAAGCAGTCATCAAGAGGCAACAGGCTGAAGAGAAGAACGCTGAAGAAATCAAAGTGAAACAGGTTGAAGCTGGCAAAGTAAAAGAAATGCAAGAAAAAGAAGCACTTGCATCCTCTGATGGAAACCAGTTAGCCTCAACTTCCTCTGCATCTAATGACGATGAAGTGGTCATTCTGACCAAAGCAAAATATGAAAGGCTGTTGCAGAGTGCTGACAAGGTTAATAAGCTTGAAGAGAAACTTTTACAAATCCTTAATCTTCTTCAACAGAGAAACATTGTCATTTCCGACGAGTTAACAACTCAGAAAGTACAACCGTTAAATCTGTAAATTTCCGAGGGGTATACCACTCGAAATCGTTTGTGCTCGGAAAAAAAAAAGATTTTGAAACTCAAATTTCTAAGGACCGCCCTTGTTTTGCTCCGGTCGCACCTGTTTTAATACTACCAGATAGTTAGTTAATTTTCCTAAGGGTCATGCTATACAGTGCTTTCAGGGCAAAGATTCTTTATAAAAATTTCAAGGCATTGAATGAACTATTTTCAAGGATTATATTACCATTTTTTGTTCCTTAACTAGTGGCCTTGATTAGTTTTTTAGTATATTTCAGTTTGCATTGTGTTTGTAGTTTGAAAGTATTGTGTTTGAGTAATATATAAAAAAGTATAGGTGAGTTAGGTAAATTCAAATTTCCAAGGGCCATTGCTACATATATCTATGAGATTTTTATCTGTGCAACCGCATCAGTTGAGTTATATGGTTTAATAGTATATGTATATAGGTTGGAATATGTGTATGGAAAATATATTATAGGAAAACTTATGTACGACGTTGAGAAGATTTTTTGGACAACAATTCTTCTTTGTGCAAGAGTTACACATTGAATAGTTTGTCACACATTGAATGTTTGTATGGATGAATAGTTTGTCACACATTTTAGGCCTCACATTGTATGGAAAATATATTTTGGGAAAACTTATGTATGAATGTTTGTCACACATTGAATAGTGACGTAAACATTCCAGCACAGTCCTGCCATAAGAGGCTTGTGCAACCAGCAAAGGACTATTAGACATGCACACCCGTGGGTAAATATAACGCGTGACCCGCAAACCAACCAGTTAGCAACCCGGTTTGCCTGCCTATAAGTATGTTGGAAGGTTACCTCCCACTCCTGCATCTTAAAGCGATTGATGAAGGAAACAATAGTAGCACAAGGGTTATTGTCTTGACAGCCTTTCATAATAAGGTCTATGGTGACTGCTGAGTCTGACTCTAAAATAATTTTACGATATCCTATCTCTGTGGCTAGTTGGAGTTCTGATAAAATTCCCCACAGTTCTGCCATAAGTGCCGAACAGCTACCTAACTTTCGAGCAAACCCCCCCCCCCCCCCCTCATCCAAGATCCTGACTCGTTTCTAGAAACTCCACCGCAACCAGCTTATTGGTTCTGAGACACTAGTGCCCGTCCGTGTTGCATTTAATCCAACCTTTCCTAGGAAACTTCCACCCGACGTGAATGGATGTGTAGGTTCTTTCCATATGAGGAAAAACATTTGCAGCTCTAGTAATCTCATCAAGAAGGTAGCTAATATGTACTGTTACATTCTGCCATTCAAAAATCTTATCCTCAAACACATGTTGATTCCTATGCACCCATATGCACCAAGATATAATCCCAAACATCACATGCCTGTTCTGGTTCGTTGCATTTAAGTGCTTACCCAGCCAGTTCCGCACATTATCTCGCTCTCCCCGATCAAAATCAACCCCGAAATGGCGCCAAACCGGTTTCACCAACTCGCAATCACGCAGCAAGTGCAAACTATTTTCATTTTCTGTCAAACACAGAGGGAAGTTTGACTGGTTTGTCAATCGACATCTGCTTCTCTTGTCATTTGTCTTCAGCCCATCATTAATTACTAACCATAGGAAACATCTAATTTTCTGGGGACCTTCCCACTTCCAAACATTGTTCCAAAAATCTCTACCTGTAACATTCTCTTGTAACAAAAAATCATAGGCCATCTTCACAGAAAACATGCCATTAGATGCCTATGGCCAAGATGGTTTGTCCTCGCAAAAGTGTTCAGAAGCGGATGTGCAGCCATGAATCTGCTCGACAATACTTTCTAGGATCAGATGTAACACCCCTTGCAGCTTCCAATTGCCATTACCATCTGAAAAGTAGTCCACTGTTTTACTAGCTAGAGACGAATCAATCGGCTGCGTTAACACATCTTGCAGAACTATCTCGGAAGGCAGCCAATTATCTCTCCAGAATCGAACAGTACGACCATTACAGATGTTCCACTGCATACCCTCAATCACCTACCCCAAACTGAGACAATAGCTCGCCAAGTTGAAGAACAATTATGTGCGGCTTGAACCTTAGGAACTGCTTCAGCCCCACATTTATAGTTCTCAATTTTATTGCATATTCCCTCGGGCAGCAAGGATGTTTGCATAACATATGTTGGTAATGTTGCATAACATAAAATTGTACTTTATTTGAAAGCTAGCTATCTTTCAAAATCCACAAATTCAAGTGAACATATTTTAAAATGGTATCAAAGGTTCCAAAGTTTACAGAAAACACAAATTTTATATGGACCACAAATAAAAATACAAAACCCAACCGAGAAATAAATGTTCTGACAATCAACATACTTTTATACTAATTGAGTTTGACACTTTTGACTTCCGAGCACTAAAGACCGTGAGTCTTTTATAAAGGGTTCAAAAAGTCATAAATAATAATGTTATAGTATTTCCTAGAGCTATGAATGTTGTTTTTAAGAGAATTAGTTTTGTCATTCAAGTGGTTAACTTCAATGCAAGTTTTTTCACATTTTCAAGTTTCAAAGGGTAAAGCAAGCATCAAGAAATACCAAGTGTAACATAATAATAACAAAAATAAATAAATGGGTGAAGATATATATTTGAAGATGATTATTGTGCAAGAAAATACATTAACATAAAGGGAGAAAGAAAGAGAACCTAGTTGGGATTGGTTTTTAAGAAGAAGGTGAGGTGAGTGAATTTGCTAGACATGAACAAGCAACACCAATATACTACACTACTTGTTTCTTTTGTAACGTGGTTTTTTTTTTATTTAAAAAAATCCAAAGTCCTTGTGTGAGTTTGACTGTGACTTGGGGGTCAATTCTGGCATCAAGTGGTTCCAGCCCTCTCCCGATCGCAGTTGCGGGGGACCGAACCATAGTCCTCCTTACCAAGTTCAACGCCAATCACCACTAACCAACAAACGATTGGTCAAACCGTTTGACTTTTATTCCTATGTAATTATCATATATTTATTAATTTACTATCATAAGTATTTATTAAAACCAAAAAGCCCCATTTTAAAAGTCACAATCAAACTCACACAAGGACTTTGGATTTTTTTAAATAAAATAAAAAGCCACGTTATAAAAGAAACAAGTAGTGTAGTTCATTGGTGTTGCTTGTTCAGGTCTAGCAAATTCACCTCCTTCATAAAAACCAATTCCATCCAGGTTCTCTTTCTTTCTTTCTCCCTTTATGTTAATGTATTTTCTTGCACAATAATCATCTTCAAATATATATCATCACCCATTTATTTTTATTTTTTGTCATTATTATGTTACACTTGGTATTTCTTGATGCTAGCTTTACCCTTTGAAACTTGAAAATGTGAAAAACCTTGCATTGAAGTTAAGATTATAATTAAGCATCAGTGCCAATTTAGGGACATAAATCAGATTACAATAGAATTTAGTGATATGCAAAACATCAATTATGAAAAACAATCAGTAATGATAGTAGAACCAGTTGGCAATTTCAGAGTTATAGGTTTAATTATTTTAATATAGGTTTAGTGGTACTGTTGTTAATGTTATGAATGTTGACTGAAATCTGACCTAAAGAGGTGAGATGATTCACAGTGTGTTGGTTATGACAAAGATTGTCATCAACAGCTGATTTATGTCTTCAGCATCACTGTTACAGTTATTAATTGTTTACAATATTTGATTGTAATGTTGGTGTACTCAATATTCTTGTTGTTAATCAATAATCAATGTACTTGTTTGTTATCTTCTGGTTTTTATTTTACTCTTCATAGATTACACGTTCTAATTGGTTTTGTTATTATGTATTAATCTGCTGCAGTTTTGATTGTGAACTAGCATAGAAGTGGATCTGGGGTTGATTATCTTGTTTCTAGGTAATCAAAATTCTTCACCTTTATATGAAGAGTTTTTTTTTATTTTATTTTATATGATGTTATCCATTGGTCATTGTATGGTGTATTTATGTTCAAGCTGTGTCAAGTATGGCATCTTTAAGAAACAATGTGACAAGTTTTGGTTTCACAAAGAAAAAATAACCGATTAACGCAAAAGCTTAAGCTGTTAGGATAGAGCCACATCAATGGTTTTATATTATTTCTAACATGATGTTTTATCTTATTGCCAATTTTTGTATTCTAAGCCATCTAATAGTTTTGAAATCTGAATTCCTTCACTAAGTATGATGCTTTGCAAAATCAGTGGCCTTGTAACTATGGGTGAGGGGTAATAGTGAGTAACACTGTATATTAGTTTTATGCCTAGTTACAACTCATGTCTGAATCATGCTTCTTTATGATGTTATCAAATTTACTTTTCTTCTTAAGCCTTGATGTGAGCTTATAGTTATCAGGTTTGTTTTCCTATATTTCACGCAGATGGGGTCCTTTGAGGAGAACGATAATGATGATTTCATAGAGCCTGCATCTTATGGAGTCGATGATTTGAGTCCTCGAATAGGTCCTGAGTACCAGGCGGAAATTTCTTTTGTGATTAAGAAATCAGAGCAGCTTCGAATGAATCCTGCTGATTCAGAATCAGTGCATGATAAATCACATTCCCTTGAAATTGGTTTGCCCATCTCAGTCATATGGAGTGATGCTGATACAAAAAGTTTTCTTCTCGGTTTGTTTATTTTCGGGAAGAACTTTGTTCAGATCAAAAGATTCTTAGACAACAAAGGGATGGGGGAAATACTTTCATTTTACTATGGAAAGTTTTACAATAGTGATGGATATCGTAGATGGTCAGAGTGCAGGAAGATAAAAGGGAGAAACTGCATCATAGGACAGAGACTCTTTACTGGACTAAGGCAACGCAAACTGTTATCTCGCTTGATTTCTCATGTCTCTAAAGAATCTCAAGATAATTTGTTACAGGTATTCAACTTTGCTATCTCATCTCCATGAAAATATTACATGCTGTGCATTTGATAAAATGATAATTACGATTGAATAGCCAAGCGAAATATCATTTTATTGTGATGTACCATGGTTATTTGAACCTACAGCCCATACCTGATAACAGTACCTTTTTATATATATATATATATATCGTTTGTTTTAGTCCTCACTTTGCTTATATTTATACTCAGGTTTCTAAGTCATATGTGGAGGGCACAACTTCTCTAGAAGAATACATATATTCTTTGAAGTCTATGGTTGGAATTGGTGTTCTTGTTGAAGCAGTAGGTATTGGAAATGAGAAGGGAGACCTTACTAGGCTTGGCGTGGAACATGGGAAGAACAGTCGAGTGTCTTCAGCTCCAACCACCAAAGCTTTGTCTTCTCATGGACCGAGTGATATAATAGTCTTTAACAGGAGGATATCGGCTTAGCAAAACCAAAAGTACCGAACTCTTTTGGGAAGCTGTTTGGCCCCGCTTACTAGCAAGAGGTTGGCACTCCGAGAAACCAAAGAATCGAGGCTATGTTACTTCCGAAGATTATCTGGTTTTTCTTATTCCCGGTGTTGAGAAGTTTTCGAGGAGAAAACTTGTTAAAGGTGTTCATTACTTTGATTCTGTTAGTGATGTCTTGAGCAAAGTAGTAGCTGAACCAAGTATTCTTGAGCTTGAAGAAGAAGAAGCTAAAGTTGGTAGCTTTAATGAAGAGAAGGGATCAAATGAAGGTGATTTATCTGATGATCATCGTCAATGTTACCTCAAGCCTCGATCTTCTCCTTACAAAAAAGATCATACCAAATTCACGGTTATTGATACCAGTTTGGTGCATGGCGGAAAGGTATCTGATCTAAGGGGATTGAAATCTGTGCCTATTAATTCAGTGTGTAAACTTGAGGTATTAGCTGATGGTAAAAGATTTAAAGGGAAAATATATAAGAGGAAAGTAAGCCGTAGAAAGGATATGTCTAAAAGCATTAAACCGAATTCTACAAAGTTAACAGGTATTGATACCAATAGACTTTCTGAAGGAAAACTATTGAATGTGAAACATCGGAGATACCCGGCAGTTGAATTTGAAGATGCTTCTATGATGGCTACTAGTCATCTGAGAGAAAGTAAGGGTGGATTTTCAACTGATGATTTACCAAGGATGGTGGAAGCTAAGTTGCTGAGATGTGGCAAAAAGAAAGTCAATGAAACTGATAGTTGCAGATATGATATTCCGGATAATGATGCAAACAAGATGGTTGAAATCCAGAAAAGTCAACAAGCCACCGCGTTAGACGATTACCGACTGAAGAGGATCATAAAAAATCAATTCAATCGGAGGGTAAGATCAGGTAATTCTAATCATATAGCCGTTCCTATTAAAAGGAGGAGATTGACTGCTTGTGCCAAGGCAGAGGAAAGGCGCATCGTTGAGAATTCTTCAGGAGATAAAGGATCAGATAAACTAGGATTCTCTCTATCTTCTAGCTTTCCAGATTCCAACAAAAATGTCTGTGATCCAATTAGTCATCAGCAGAATGGAAGTTCAACATCTTTTGAAACAGAAAGAATTGTGGAAGAGAATAGCGACAATTATCAATACACAGGTGTTTCGTGTAAAGCATTATTTTCAGAATACGAGAGGACAAAGGTCTGCAGACTGATGAATTGGCTGATAAAGGATGAAGACTCTGAGTATTATCAGAAGCTGAGAGAGTTTGAATATAAAAAGACCGCAAGAAACAAGTTAAACAAGGTTGTGCTGCAGAAACATCAGAAGAGTTTGGAAAAGGAGGTCAACCGAGAAACAGATGAAGCAGTCATCAAGATGAAACAGACTGAAGAAATCAGAGTGAAACAGGCTGAAGCTGCCAAAGTAAAAGAAATGCAAGAAACAGAAGCTCTTGCATCCTCCGGTGGAAACCAGTTAGCCTCAACTTCCTCTGCACCTAATGATGATGAAGTGGTCATTCTGACCAAAGAAAAATACGAAAGGCTGTTGCAGAGTGCTGAGAAGGTTGATAAGCTTGAAGAGAAACTTTTACAAATCCTGAACCTTCTTCAACAGAGAAACATTGTCATTTCCGACGAGTTAACAACTCAGAAAGTACAACTGTTAAATATGTAAATTTCCGAGGGGTATACCACTCGAAATCGTTTGTCCTCGAAAAAAATTGTTTTTGAAACTCAAATTTCTAAGGACCGCCCTTGTTTTGCTCCGGTCGCACCGGTTTTATTACTACCAGATAGTTAGTTAATTTTCCTAAGGGTCATGCTATACAGTGGTTTCAAGGCAAAGATTCTTTATAAAAATTTCAAGGCATTGAATGTACTATTTTCAAGGATTATATTGCCATTTTTTGTTCCTTGACTAGTGGCCTTTGAATAGTTTTTTAGTATATTTTAGTTTGCATTGTGTTTGTAGTTTGAAAGTATTGTGATTAGAATCACCTGATCTTACTCTCCCATTGAATTGATATTTTATGATCCCCTTCAGTCCGTTATCGTCTAACACGTTGGCTTGTTGACTTTTCTTGATTTCAACCATCTTGTTTGCATCATTATCAGGAATATCAGATGCTTCTTCACCACTGTTAGATACACCCCTACAACTATCAGTTTAATTGATTTTCCTTTTGCCGCATCTCAACATCTTAGCTTCCACCATCCTTTGTAAACCATCAGTTGAAAATCCAACCATACTTTCTCTCAGAAGACCAGTAGCCATCGTAGAAGCATCTTCAAATTCAACTGGCGGATATCTCAGTTGTTTCACATTCAATAGTTTTCCTTCGAAAAGTCTATTGGCATCAGTAAGTGTTAACTTTGTCGAATTCTGTTTAACGCTTTTAGACATATCCTTGCTATGGCTTATGTTCCTCTTATATATTTTCCCTTTAAATCTTTTACCATTGTTGAAGATTGCCTTGAAATTGCATGATCAAAGTGCAATGATGCAGAAATTCTGTTATGGAGCAGGGACATGGCGCGCGGCGCCCAGGAGCTGCTCGTTTGAGCTGTGGCGTCTGGTGGCCTGGCGCGGGGCGCCGGTAGGTGGCGCGCGGCGCGGCCGCGATTATATATATGTTCTGTTTCATTTTGCTGCAACGGGAGAGTACGAGAGAGAGGAAAAAGAAAGGAAAAATTAGGGTTTCAATGGGGGTTTCACCAACATCAAGGCTAGAGTGTTAGAGGGCTTCTCTTGGGTCACTTCTAGGGTTGGGGTAATCATTGTAACACCTAAGAAACACTTATCATTGAAATCTCTTGGTCACGGGAAGAGATTTGGGAAAAGGGTAGAATTTAGGAAAACTCTAAATTCTTGCAACTCTTGTAAATCTCATTGTAATCAAGTATGAGGAAGCTTTGATAGTGGAGCGGAGATCTCTCTCCCCCAGATTAGGTTCATTAACACCGAACTGGGTAAACAATATCTTGTGTTCTTTATTGCTTTCATAGTTTTTAGCTTTGGTTGATATTATTATTGCTTGGATATCCATTGTTGCTGTTTGGTTGCTTTATTTGTTTTGCCTCACACTAGTGGAAAGGTTATTGGTGTGGTTATTTGATCGAATTCACAACAATTGGCGCCCACCGTGGGGCAAGGGTTTTAACAAATTAAGGTACCATGAGTGAAACTTTCCGGAAACAATTTTGAATTGTGGAAAGTGAAGATGGAAGCAATTCTAATGGTTGAGAAGATGGATAAAACATGGAGTGTGGTTATCCGGTGCCTCAAAGGTAAAAAGCTAATGGAGATTGCAATGAAGGTCGGCCTGGAGAGGCGGTGGTAATAATACTCGGTCTCGGCCTGGAGAGGCGGTGGTAATAATACTCGGTGACGGCCTGGAGAGGCGGTGGAATAATACTCAACGTCGGCCTGGAGAGGCGGTGGTAATAATACTCGGTCTCGGCCTGGAGAGGCGGTGGTAATAATACTCGGTGACGGCCTGGAGAGGCGGTGGAATAATACTCAACGTCGGCCTGGAGAGGCGGTGGAATAATACTCGGGTGGCTCTTGGAACAACAACTTGGTTATGAGGATGCGGAAAAACTAGTGGTGTGAAGTTCGGAATCGGTGGAGTCTTAAGTCGTGGACTTGGTGCTCCTAACACATGTGTTCAGAGAAAGAATATTTTTGAAGCCCTAAAGCTAGTTGAAGGTGGAGTTGTTCATCTTGAAGACGGGAAAGCTTGTAAGGTTCAAGGTATCGGTGAGTCTCTTTTACATGATGTGAGGTATTTTCTTGAACTTAAAATGCATAGATAGTTGGTTCTACTGTTGGTTATGCATTTGTTACTAGAGGTATTTCTCATATGGTTTGAGTTGTGTGAAACTTCGGTTGGTAATTGTTAGTGACATAGGTTTAGTTGAACTAGTGAAATGAGATTTTACTAGGTGGTAGGACTAAACGGGAAGTGTTGGAAACTAACAATATCTTGAAGTATGTTTCGGAGTAGTTGAAAAGTTTTGCGTTACAAGGTGGGAAACATAGTGGATATACCGGTTTGAGACTTTGATGGAGGAATCTCGGTTTGAGGTGGAGTTTGTTACTAGTGGAACTAGAGGAAGACAAACAACCAACAATAGCTCTTGGCTATCTAATGAGAGATAGGGAGGAGAGCGGTATTGTTGCATCAAAGTGGTATGGCTATGGAAACTTTGTGGGTTATGTTCCGATTGTGGCTGAAGAATTGCAAAACATGGAAGATCTTCAGGGAGACAATTGGAAGCAACAGTGTTGAGACTTGGAAACTTGTAGACTATTGGAGGTAGTTGGATACAAGGAAAGTCTGATGTTGCAGCTTGTGGAACTTAGCTAAAATTCCAAGGCTAAGTTGAGGGCAAGCATTTTTCTTCGAGAGTACGGAAGGCATTCCGGGGTTCGAAGGTGGTGGAGTGACTTGTAGGATTGTTCTAAAATTCCAAGGACAATTGGAGGCAAGTATTTCTTTGAGAGTACGAAGCGGTTCACTTCGGGGTTCAAAGAAGGTGTGGTGAAATCAGGTTGGAGAGAGCAGCATGATGGTTGATGGGAAGTTGGCATCACCATGAATTTAAAGGCAAGGTGGAGATTGTTGAAGATTGCCTTGAAATTGCATGATCAAAGTGCAATGATGCAGAAATTCTGTTATGGAGCAGGGACATGGCGCGCGGCGCCCAGGAGCTGCTCGTTTGAGCTGTGGCGTCTGGTGGCCTGGCGCGGGGCGCCGGTAGGTGGCGCGCGGCGCGGCCGCGATTATATATATGTTCTGTTTCATTTTGCTGCAACGGGAGAGTACGAGAGAGAGGAAAAAGAAAGGAAAAATTAGGGTTTCAATGGGGGTTTCACCAACATCAAGGCTAGAGTGTTAGAGGGCTTCTCTTGGGTCACTTCTAGGGTTGGGGTAATCATTGTAACACCTAAGAAACACTTATCATTGAAATCTCTTGGTCACGGGAAGAGATTTGGGAAAAGGGTAGAATTTAGGAAAACTCTAAATTCTTGCAACTCTTGTAAATCTCATTGTAATCAAGTATGAGGAAGCTTTGATAGTGGAGCGGAGATCTCTCTCCCCCAGATTAGGTTCATTAACACCGAACTGGGTAAACAATATCTTGTGTTCTTTATTGCTTTCATAGTTTTTAGCTTTGGTTGATATTATTATTGCTTGGATATCCATTGTTGCTGTTTGGTTGCTTTATTTGTTTTGCCTCACACTAGTGGAAAGGTTATTGGTGTGGTTATTTGATCGAATTCACAACAACCATCAGCATATACCTCAAGTTTACACACTGAATTAATAGGCACATAATTCAATCCCCTTAGATCAGATACCTTTCCGCAATGCACCAAACTGGTATCAATAACCGTGAATTTGGTATGATCTTTTTTGTACGGAGAAGATCGGGGCTTGAGGTAACATTGACGATGATCTTTTTTAGTATATTTTAGTTTGCATTGTGTTTGTAGTTTGAAAGTATTGTGTTTGCATTTTGTTTTTTTGGACCACAATTCATCTTTGTTCAAGAGTTACACATTGAATAATTTGTCACACATTGAATGTTTGTATGGATGAATAGTTTGTCACACATTTTAGGCCTCACACATTGTATGGAAAATATATTGTGGGAAAACTTATGTATGAATGTTTGTCACACATTGGAAAGTATGAGTACGTCACCTATACTCATAAGATTGTTGGAGTTAACGGTAAATTTATTTGGGGATGGTTATGTTACCTATGTTGATTTATGCATTAGTCGATCAGAGGAAGCCAGCTATTGCATTAATTAGTTGATTTATGCCATAGTGAAAATTATTCTGCCCATAAGTGTTGATTGTTTAAAACTAATGATATTTCAAACCAAAATACTCAAACTTGTTAGGATATGTAAAAAGTTGTGTAGACCATTTAGTGTATTATTGTCTTTGAGATTGTCTTTGAGAATGTTATTTAGTGCAGTTAACTGATGTAATGGGGATAACGATCCCATGTTTAATTTCAGTGTAATTTTTTTTTCGGGTTAAGGCTCTCTATGCTATTGTGTAGACCACACATACTACTTAAGAGAAAATTGAAAAATCACCTTACATTACATATATTAAATATATAATAGCATTTCATCCCAAAACAACCTGTCAATTTCAAAATTCAAAATGTCTCCTACGGTCCTCAGCAAGGAGGCGTATTATCAAAGAAAATCTATCTTCGAGATCTCGACACATCTAAAAGGGATACAACAACGACAAGATGGGATCTCAGTTTATAAACTTAAACGATACCAGACAAGTCCTAGTCCCTAACAATCCAAATAAATTTAGATTATTTTATTCGGTGTACTCAAAAACAAGTTGACAGTAAAGAAAACATACCTGATTTTGAGGTCCTCAAATGAAGTATTCCAAATTAATTAGATAGTAAATTTTATCATCTTCAACAAATTACCTCGGCGATATTCACAAACCATCATCATGACCTAAGGACTTGGGGGACAACAGTTTCAGACTAAACCAAGGCCCAAACAGAATGAACTTTATTGCGATGATACATCCAATATAGTCGAAACACACATGTGTTAACCTAACAATCTGACGATTTATGATGGAACTCAAATAAGTGATTGACCCACCAATCACGATGTGAATCTCTTTCTCAATACTCGGAGGTGAATCTTGCACGATGATTGAAATTGTATTTTAAAAAATGTTATGCCAAATGACACCTTTTTTATGGGCCCGATGACACTATATACAATAATTATTCAAGAGAATACATGAGTAGAATGGTGGTGTAGTACAGGATACAACAAAGCCTCTAGATGCGGCAAAGATCTTAACCGTTCTTTTTTCAATTGAATTTTTCATCATAAAATACGTAAATTACCAATTATGATTTGATCTAACGAAAGAGATTATTAGACTTTTGCAATAACAAACCAAAATTTGAATTTTAAAACACACAAACATTTTTTTTAAAAGAGAAAATAATACAAACTTTTAGGTAGCATTTTATTGAAGAAGCATCGTCTAATTAAGAATGAATCTTAGATAGCACTTCTTTAAATAAGTGTTATCTTCTTTTCTTTTTTGACTAAATAAGTGTTATTCTAAGTTCCTATTTTTTTTCTCAAAATAATTTGTTGTACTTTCATAAAAAGAATTCATAATACCTTCTTTTATTTTTTTTATAAAAATAAAGTAAAATATTTCCCTCACTCGCACTGAGTTCAAACTACTCTCGCTTTCATATTGTCACTACACTGCTCAATCACATTACATTTTTATCCGCGTGTACTTAATCCCACATGAGAAAAAATATATACAAATAGTGTAAAAAAAATTTACACTATTAACCAATCATAAACATATTTTCCGCTATATCATCCCACTTTCTTAATATAATATGACAAGTTGGTGACTTTTTATTGGATGATCATATAAAATTATTTTACGTGAATCTTCATTAAACTCATCGCACATTTGGTAATTGTTTGGTGAGCTTTTTAATCTATATTTATTTTCATGTTGTTTGTGGAACAATGTTAAGGGTGATTCTTAAATAACACTCACATTCTTCAACTTATTGAGATAATTTTTTTAGAAAATTTATCTTCCTACCCCCTATAACTCTTTTTCATCCTTCAATATTCTAATTTTGCCCTTGAATAAAAACTTTGGAACGCGTTTTTTTAGTTAAATTTCGAAAAAAAATCAGAAAACACGTTCCGTAGTTTTTATTCAAGGCAAAAAAATCCGGAAAATGCATTCCGAAGTTTTTTACAAGGGTAAAAAAGGAAGATTGGAGGGTAAAAAAGAAACATGAGAGGTGGAAAAAAAAAATCATTTTCTAAGGACAAAACCGTGAAGCTTGCACACAAAATTCAATACACAATACTTCAAAAATGTGAATCGAGGTTGGTACAACATTATTTAAAGTAGAGTAAAAGAATGAAAAAATATACTTAATATTTTGGATAAATACCCCTAAATTATTAAAAATTAATGTAAGCTTTACAATTATTTAAATGTCATTTACCATGTAATTTTTTAGTAAGTTGTTGAAAAAAATTAGTTCAATTATAAAAAAAATAATTGCAGTTCATTTATTTCTTATTAAACCAAATTAACCACATCTATAACTCATTACCGGCATTGCGTAAAAAAAATTCATTAACTAATACATTAAACTCAAGTGGTTGATGAGTACACGAACCGTTTGAAAGAATTCAATTTCATTCTTAAAAATAATTTTTTGTCATACTTTACTTACTTCGCGATCAAAACTCTGTAGTAACGGACTCTTTCCTCTAATGTGAACGAGACTTATAAAAAATATATCATTTTGAAGTTTCAACTTGCTTTAATTTATTTTATTTTATTTTATTGGAAACAAATGACTTGTTTTCTTAAATAAATAAAAAAATCACGACGTCAACTTAACTCGAGTATGACGAACTCAGCCGAGTCACGTTATAACTCGGCCCGTTTTTAAAAGTAAGTACAAAAATGAGTTCTTGTTTCGTTCCTCGCAAATTCACCTCTTTCAACAAAACCAACAAAGGTTCTTTTTCTTTTCCTTTCTTCTCCTTCTATATACTTCTAACGTTAATGTATAATATTAATATTCATCATCTTCAAATATATATATATATATATATATCTTTGATCACCCATTTATTTGATTATTTATTTTTGCTATTATTCTGTGTATACTTGCTATTGAATATTTATTATCACTTGCTCCTCAAAGCTTAACAAACAAATATTCATTTTTTTTCTCTCTTATCAACAATCCTTAACTTCTTCATCGTGCTTCTCTTCTCTTATGTTATGTTATTATGTTATGTGTGTGATAATAATTAATAACATATGTATTTTTCGATGATTAATAGTTTCTTGTAATGTAGCTGTGTTCATGAATGTGTTTGTTTGTTTGTTATCTTTTAGTTTTCACTATTTGTTTGTTTTATTCTTCATTTCATTACATGTTTTACTCCTTTATTTTATTACTATTGTGTATTAATTAATCTGAAACAGTTTTGATTGTGTGTGTTTGATTGTGAACTTGCATACATATAAGTGGATCTGTTCTTTCTGGGGTTCATTGTTGACCTGTTTCTAGGAAATCAAAATTCTTCACCTTTATGTAAGGGTTTTTTGTTTTATATGTTTTCCCTTGGTCATTCTATATGGTGTATTCATTTTGAAATTGTGTCCAGAAATGCGTATTTAAGAACAAAAATAAGTTGACAAATTTTGGTTTATTCACAAGAAAATCTTAGAATTGCGAGTTTGGTCTAACTCAACCCTACAAAACTGACTTGTAAGGTGAAAATTGTCTCTATTTATAGACTCATATTCAGGCCATCTCATATCTGATGTTTTACATTGTATTGGAAATGTTTTAGTTTATAGTTATGAGATTTTGTTTTGCTATATTTCTTGGCAGATGGTGCCCTTTCAGGAGAATGATAATGATATTTTCATGGAGCATGCGTCTTATGAAGGCCTTGATTCGAGTTCTCGAATAGGTCCTGAATACCAGGCGAAAATTCCTTCTGTGATTAAGAAATCAGATCAGTTTTCACTTCGAACTGTGCAAGATATATCACTTTCCTTTGCAATTGGTTTGCCCATCCCAGTCACATGGATACACAACGAAATGGAGGATAGTGGACATGAAGAGTTGGGATATCACGGCGACATCAATTCGTGTCAATTGGCTCCTGGAAGATTGAGTAGCTCCTGGAGTGATGCTGATAGAAAAAGTTTTCTACTTGGTTTGTTTATTTTCGGGAAGAACTTTATTCAGATCAAAAGATTCTTAGACAACAAAGGGATGGGGGAAATACTTTCATTTTACTATGGAAAGTTTTATAAAACGGATGGATATCGTAGATGGTCGGAGTGCAGGAAGAAAAAAGGGAGAAAATGTATGATAGGACATAAACTTTTTACTGGTCCGAGACAGCATGAGCTGTTGTCCCGCTTGATTCCTCATGTCTCGGAAGAATCTCAAGATACTTTGTTACAGGTATTGTTCATGCTTAATGGTTGTCTATCCCTATTTTATAGATTCATTAACCATGTTGAAGAATAGAAGTTGTTAGGAATAAGGACTTTGTATCGATTGGAAATAACTATTTATGCATGAGCTTCAAACGATGCTTATATTGTTTCTTCTAGTTAATTTGACGTTGCAAAGTCGATTGAATAGCTGAGTCGATTAAAATTTTATTGCCACATATCATGATTATCTGAGCCTTTATGTGGTTATGTCCAAACCAGTACCTTTTTACTTTAAAGTACTTCAGTAAAATATATCATTTGTTTCAGTCTCATTTTGCTTATGTTTATACTTAGGTTTCTAAGTCATATGTGGAGGGCACAACTTCTCTAGAAGAATACATATCTTCTTTGAAGTCGACTGTTGGACTTGGCGTTCTTGTGGAAGCAGTAGGTATTGGTAAGGAGGAGGGAGACCTTACTAGGCTTCGTGTGGAACCTGCAAAGAACAGTCAGGTGTTAAAAGCACCAACTTGCAAAGCTTTGTCTTCTCTTGAACCGAGTGATATAATACAATATCTGACTGGAGGATTTCGGCTGAGCAAAACCAAAAGTAATGAACTCTTTTGGGAAGCCGTTTGGCCCCGCTTACTGGCAAGAGGTTGGCACTCTGAGCAACCAAAGTATCGAGGCTATGTGACCTCCAAAGATTATCTGGTTTTTCTTATTCCCGGTGTTGAGAAGTTTTCAAGGAGAAAGCTTGTGAAAGGTGATCATTACTTTGATTCTGTTAGCGATGTCTTGCGCAAAGTAGTAGCTGAACCGAATATTCTTGAGCTTGAAGAAGAAGCAGCATCAGCTAAAGTTGGTAGCTTCAATGAGGAAGAGCCAGAAAAGGGATCAAATGAAGATGATTTATCCGATGATCATCGTCAATGTTACCTCAAGCCCCGATCTTCTACTTACAAAGAAGATCATATCAAATTCATGGCTATTGATACCATTTTGGTGCATGGCAGCAAACCTTCTGATTTAAGAAAATTGAAACCTGTTCCTGTCAATGCAGTGGGTAAAGTTGAGGTAAATGCTGCTGGTAAAAAATATACGAGGAGAGTAAACCGTAGCAAGGATACTTCTAAAAGCATAATACAGAATTCGACAAAGTTGACATTTATTGATACCAATAGACTTTCCGAAGGAAAACTATTGAAGCTGAAAGTGAAACAATTGAAATGTCCGTCAGTTGAATTAGAGGATGCTTCTACGAGGACTACTACTCTTCTGAGAGAAAGTAAGGACGGCTCTTCAACCGATGATTCACCAAGGATGGTGGAAGCTAAGATGCTGAGATGTGCCAAAAAGAAAATCAATAAAACTGATAGTCGCAGAGGTGTATCTAACAGTGGTGCTCCCATTAAAAAAGAAACATTTGAAAATCCTGATAATGATGCAAACAAGAAGACCGAAAACCAAAAAAATCAACACACCTATGTGTTTGATGATGATGATCGTCTGAAGAGGATCACAAAGCATCAATTCAATCGGAGAGTAAGATCAGGTGATTCTACTCATGCAGTTGTTCCTATTAAAAGGAGGAGATTGACTGATTGTGCCAAGTCAGAGAAGAGCCGTATCATTGAGAATTCTTCAGGAGGTTCGGGATCAGAAAAACTTGAATTTTCTCGGTATTCTAGCTTTCGAGATGGCAACCAAAATGTTCGCGATCCAGTTAGTCATCAGCAGAAAGGAAGTTCAACATCTTCAACAGACAAAAGTGTGGAAGTAGATAATGAAAAAAGTGATTCTTGTGTTAAAGTTGAGAAATGTGAATCTTTCACCTTCAACATACCTCAGGTTCCATCGAAGTCCGAAAATAGCAAAACGATGGCAATCACGGAGGAAGGTGAGCAGGGACAAAAGACAAAAGATTCATGTCTAACATCTGAGGAGCCTCTTAGAATCCCATGTGCTGTTGGTTCTTTTGAACAAGAACAACAGGCCGATATAATTCTGAGGAGACATAGCACTAGAAACAGACCATTGACAGTTAGAGCATTGGAATGTATAGCAAATGAATTCTTGCATGTGCAAAAGAGACCAAAAAGGAAAGACATTCAGACACACAACAAAGATCCTTTCGATCGTTATTGTAAGGCTCGTACAAGAGGCAAAACAATGCTGCACCATCATTGTTCAGATTATGGGACTGCTGTTTTGGTACAAGAGGAAAAAAAATTGGATGGAGATGGTAGTGTTAGCTAAATATTGCACAAATGTACACAAAAGTGGCGTGAAACAAAAGTATAAATTATGCCATATGATTTTTTTAAAGATAGAATATATAGTTATAGTTAAATTATTATTTGGATATCGATCTCTCAATAAAAAAAATCTCGAGACTTTGAAGCAATATTATCAAACTCGGACCGGTCATTGACTCAACCATAGTACTAGATCATTGAATCATTATTTGAGAGTCGCGCGAACTAGCTCCTATCACCAAAGCTATTCCGATTATGACAAACTAAATTTTTACAAAAACAAAGACCTTAATTGAAATCAAATTAATCGGTTCTTAAGTTGGATATTCAGTCTTAAAAAAATGTTATGGTTTAACAATAACCAATTAGTTTTGTCCTGGTCATTATTTGATATTCATTTTTTTAAGCAATGTTTTTATTCACTATTTGTAACTTTGAATGTTTGCTGATCATTTAAGAGATTCTTTGAAATCTTTCAATAAAATCTATTTAAAATCCTATAATAAATCATCTGAAAGGAAAAAAAATCCTTTAGTTCCACCATGTTATTGTTGCTACTAATTGCTACGATGCATTTTTATAATAATCTGAGGGCATTGGGCGCTAGTGTTTGGCCACTGAGAGTTGGCCAATTCAGATTTTGGTATGTTACTCTCGATGTCTTAGGTTCAAATTATTTCAAAGTGACACATTTTATGTTGAATTGATATATACATAACAAAAAAAATTAGCTTTAAATGAGACTCTCACTAGTGAATTCAGTGAGATGAATGTTCCTCATATTAATTGATCTTTGAGGCAGATATTGAGTCTTAAATAAAACGTTATAGCTTAATAAGAACCAATTAGGTTTCATGAACATGACTTGATGATACTAAGCGATTCATGCACGATGAATTTTTGCTAGGATGCACTAATAAAAAAAATTGCTACAAAACCCTTTTGATGTGCTTATAATCATTTATAAGGCCTTGCTTTGGTCAAATATAGAATTAAACGAGTATTTCCATTTCATTAAAAAAAAAATCATTATTATAGTTTTGAATTAAATCAATTATATAAATGCACATCAAAATTTTAGTAATTGTAGTGTCCATTTATTTTAATTTTTAAGAAATAGAAAGGATCTCCACTCAAATTAAATGAGTAAGGATCCTCTCCATTTTTTATTATTTTTATTTCTTCCATTACCAAACTTTATAGTAATATTTTGGGATAAAAGAGATTTTAACTCATTTAATATCACACTTTTACATTTATATTTTCAAAACTATAAAACAATATAGAAAATGGAAAGAATATAAAATGGAGAGAATTCAACTCAAATTTTTTTTTTTTTTTGATAAATTAAAAGCATCTAGATATCAAGGTAAGGATGAACAATCCTTCTCCATCTTCCATCTATAGCTCATATTATTATTAAAAAAGAAAAATAAAATAATTACAAGAGGGGACTAGGCCTTACCCCATAGAAGTGATCGTAGTACAATGAAGCATATCAACTCCTATTTAATCCTAAAAGACAAAATAGAAGATACAAATTCAAGGCGAATGAACCGACCGTCAACACAGAAACAGTCCACGTACCCTCTACTCCCTGCAGCAAGCAGCAAGCGATTATAGCTCTTTCGAGCAAAACAGTCTGAAATCAATGAATGATACGGATATTAAGAGAGATAGCAAGACCATAGGCCCTCTCTATCAACCTTTGACGAATCCAGTCTTGTTGAAAGTGACTAAGAACCAATTGAAAGCCAGATCGCGGGATGGTCAAACAACGAGACTGATCCCCACAAGCGCTAAACACCAAAACTTAACAAACCCAGTAGCACGATCAATGACTACTACCGTCAACACGGAGTATCTACGCGCCTAACCCTTTCGGGCAATATCAGTCTGAATAAGATCATAATGAATTGTGCTCATGGAAAACTTCCAACAAAATCGATTCATCCCACAGCCGATGTTAATATGCCATTCCACACATGCTGTAAAGGGAACAAAACATCTAGTGGCTTCCACAATTTGACAAAATGTTAATCTGTCATTCCACACATGCTGTAACAAGACATCTAGTGCCTTCCACATGCTGTAACAAAATTTAATTTCATGTTGCCTCCTTGCATGGAGCATTAACGCTGATGTGAATTGATGACACGCACCCCACACATACAGCAACAACAATACCCATGAAATCAATTGTTTGGTGAAGGAACAAAACATAAACAACCCTCTATTTCTGGCACAGATAACTCGCCAGAAGGAAAAGGGGTGAACCGACTCCGAGTCTCAAGAGAGACATACCACCACCGTCGCCAGGAGCGATACTCGCCGGAAAGAGTCAGTTAGATAGGCCAGAAAACGGCTGACGTAGATCTAGACAGAGAGAAACAACCGGTGATCTGGACAGGGGTTGTGCGGGTGACTAGCGTCGACCGTCGCACCACCCAAAGCCGCATCTACATCGTAAATAAAAAGGGTGGTTGTGAAAGAAAAAGGTTGGTGGGCGGCGGCTGGTGTGAAAAAAAAATTACTTCTTCAACTCAAATTAAACATATCCAATCCACCGATTCTGACAACAAAACCATTCATCCCATGGTATTGAAATTATACTTGAAATGAAATTTTAGGTTATTATCTTCATAAATTAATGCCATGAAGATAATAATCTAAAATTTCACTTCACTAGAAATATATATACAGGCTTAATAATAATAATAATAATAATAATAAAAATAATAATAATAATTTTGCTTAAAAATTACATAAAAAAAATATGAAATATTAATCTTAAAAAGCTTTTCAACTCGATAATAAAATTACTTCATATTTTTTTGTGATGAATAAAATCACTTCATATTTATTTATTTTTTTGTAAAGAAATCACTTCATATTTTTTTGTGATGAATAAAATCACTTCATAAGTAAATAACCATTTACATAAATGGATTCGACTCATTAAGAATGAAATTCACTTCATAGTATGAAGTAAGTAATCTTAACCATTGATTAACAAATTAAAGTTAAATATTATAAGTAAAATTCTCTTACTTTACATATATTATTCACTCTAGAGAATTTAAACAAACTTAATTTTCTTTTTCATCTAAAATTTTGTTTCGCATACGTTTTAGACAGATGTATAGTTGGGATGGAATTCAAATGACTTTGGGAAGAAAATTCTAAGTTTTTTATTTCATCTAAAATTTGTCAGTGCTTTGACTATAAGTTTAAAATGTGGCTCATAATCTTTGTTACTTTAAAATATAAATTTATTAAGGGGTAAAGATTAAAGTAACTAAAAAATATTTATTGAAGGGTATATTTTTTAGTTACTTTAAAATATTTTTTAAAGGGTAAATATATAAAATAAATGGTTAAATATACTTTTAGTTACTTTAAAATATAAATTTTTGTTTTAGTCTTTATAAGATTATCTTTTAGTTTCACAATATTTTCTGTAGCATGTACACTTTATGTGTTTTGGTAGGAGTCTCTAGAAAAAAAAATTACTTCAAAATTTAATTATGGGTCCAAATTTTCATTATTTTAATTTATTGAACTTTTGCCGCTTAAATAATTTATATTTAATTTATCCATTATTAAATAATTCTACATTTTAGAAGGGGGAGACATTCAAAATTTCAAAGATTACATATAAATATTGACTTAATGGTAGAAACTACAACCGCTAATAAAAAATATTGTGGGGATTAAAAGTCGTATAAATTATTTATAGAGATTAAAAATAAAATTTTAAAATTTTATACAAACTAAAAATATACTATTTAACTCTAGTAATCTCAATTCTATGAAACAAACTCCTATTTATTAAAGAGAGAAATTATTCTTTTCCTCTAAGCAAGAAGTTTAATTGGACGAACATGGCATATTGAAAAGAATTCGTTAATGCTTGGATGACTTGGAAATGAATGTGACAAGTACCTCTTAGAGTTGTCTGATGTAATTGCATGCTACATTGAAATAAGAGGGATATCAACTTTAACACTTTTCATTTTATGAACAAGAGTGTCCCTCTCTAGGAGGGTTGCTAATACACAACTTTTAATATTGTATGGTCATAACTATTTTTGTTCAAATTTGGATACTCTACATTTAGAAATTTTAAATTACCACGTACAATATAATCTCTCTTAATCTATTTACACTAAATGCAATATCTAGTATCTTCAGTTTTCTATGACCGTAGAAAATCCTGATCCATTTCCTCTGGCATAACGATTATGCCAAGCATTTCATTAATAGCTAAGAATATATCAAACCATATTTTACCATGAAAAGTAACAATGGTTCCACCCACCATGAATCTATATGTTAAACTATTCAAGCACACTCAGAAAGTGATGTTCAATATCCATTTATCACAAGATCGAAATTCTATGACCCGTTAAGATAACATTCAATTCGACCAATGTTGTATAAATGAATGGAAGACCAACACATAAAAACAAAAAATTGTAACATTCTTCCACTTGGACGACATTTTAATTTATAAAATAAAAATAACCAAAGAAAATAAAAAATCTGACATCAAAGTAAACCAAAATATTATGTACAGCAGGTGTACTCATCTGGCAGCCTTAGAACACAATTTGCAAGTCAGGCAGGAGAAGAATCAGTACATTCAAAACCAATTTGTTTCCAAAAGTCAGAAACTCCATGATGACAGATAGGTAAGTAGCTTAAAAAATAACAACTATTGACCTCTACTCTTTAACTTAACCAAACCAAGTGGCTTGTAAATATTTAGCTAACACTACCATCTCCATTCAAAGGGTTTTCTTCTTGTACTAAAACTGCAGCCCCGTGATCTGAACAGGAACGACGCAGCATTGTTTTGCCTCTTGAACGAGCCTTGCGGCATGGATTGAAAGGATCTTGGGGTGTCTGGATGTCTTTCTTTTTTGGCCTCTTTTCTACAAGCAAGAATTCATTTGCTATACATTCCAATGCTCTAACTGTCAATGGTCTGCTTCTAGTGCTCTGTCTCCTCGGAATTATATCAGCCGGTTGTTCTTGTTCCAAAGAACCAACATCACAAGGGATTCTCAAAGGTTCCTCAACTACTTCATGAGTAGCAGATGTTAGACATGGATCTTTTGCCTTCAGTCCTTGCTCACCTTCCTCCACCATTGCCATCGTTTTTCTATTTTCAGACTTCGATGGAGCCTGAGGTATTTTGAAGGTGAAAGATTCACATTTCTCAACTTTAACACAAGAAGTACTCGTGCATTGATAACTATCGTTGCAAATGATTTCTTCATTATCATCTTCCACAGTTCTGTCTCCTGAAGAAGCAGTTGAACTTCCATTCTGATGATGACTAACTAGATCACAAACATTTTGGTTGGCATCTCGAAAGCTAGAAGACCGAGAGAATCCTAGTTTATCTGACCCCATACCTCTTGAAGAATTCTCAATGGCACGGCTTTTCTCTGCCTTGGCACAAGCAGACAATCTCCTCCTTTTAATAGGAACAGCTGAATGATTAGAATCACCTGATCTTACTCTCCGATTAAATTGATGCTTTGTGATCTTCTTCAGTTGATTATCATCAAACACACAGGCCTGTTGATTGTTCTGGCCTTCGACCATCTTGTTTGCATTATCATCAGAATTATCATGTGCCTCTTTTTTACTGGTAGCGCTTCCGTTAGATACACCTTCACGACTATCAGTTTCATTGATTTTCCTTTTGCCACATTTCAGCATCTTACTTTCTTTCAGAAGACTGGTAATCGTCATAGAAGCATCTTCTAATTCAAGTCGCGGATGTTTCAGTTGTTTCACTTTCAGCTTCAATAGTTTTCCTCCGGAAAGTCTATTGGTATCAATGACTGTTAACTTTGACGACTTCTGTTTAATGCTTTTAGACATATCTTTGCTACGGTTTACTTTCCTCATATATTTTTTCCCTTTATATTTCTTACCAGCATCATCTATCTCTGCTTCACACACTGAATTAACAGGCACGGATTTCAATTCCCTTAAATGAGATGCCTTTCCGCCATGCACCAAACTGGTGGTATCAATAACCATGAATTTGATATGATCTTTATTGTAGGTAGAAGACCGGGGTTTGAGGTAACATTGACGATGATCATCAGATAAATCATCTTCATTTGATTCCTTTTCTGGCTCATCCTCATTGCAGCTATCAACTTTAGCTTCTTCTTCGAGCAGGAGAATATTCGGTTCAGCTACTACTTTGGTCAAGACATCACTAATAGAATCAAAGTAATGATTACCTTTTACAAGTTTTCTCCTGGAAAACTTCTCAACACCAGGAATAAGAAAAACCAGAAATTCATTGGAGGTACCATTGCCCCGAGTCTTTGGTTGCTCGGAGTGCCAACCTCTTGCCAGTAAGCGGGGCCAAACAGCTTCCCAGAAGAGTTCAGTTCTTTTGGTTTTGCTAAGCCGACATCCTCCTGTCAAAGACTGTATTATATCACTCGGTCCAAGAGAAGACAAAGCTTTGCCAGTTGGTGCTGAAAACGCTCGACTGTTTTTCCCATTTTCCCCACTAAGCCTAGTAAGGTCTCCCTTCTCATTGCAAATACCTACTGCTTCAACAAGAACACCAATTCCAACCATAGACTTCAAAGAAGATATGTATTTTTCTAGAGGAATTCTGCTCTCCATGTATGACTTAGAAACCTGAGTAAAAATATAAGCAAAGTGAGGACCGAAGCAAAATGATATATATAAAGAAAACAGGTACTGGTAAGGGCATAGAGGTTCAAATAATCATGGTATGGTACAGCACAATAAAATGATGATTCACTCCCTATCACATTTACCATTTTATCAAATGTACATAGCATGTAATATTAAAAAAAAAAAAAGATGTTCAATAAACTAGTGAAGCTTTCACTTTGTAACATCAAATGAAGGTCTAAACATGAGGAGATTAGATGGCAAAGTTGAATACCTGAAACAAATTATCTTGAGATTCTTTAGAGACATGAGGA
The DNA here is from genome assembly GCA_030408175.1 of Trifolium repens. Lineage (NCBI taxonomy): Eukaryota > Viridiplantae > Streptophyta > Magnoliopsida > Fabales > Fabaceae > Trifolium > Trifolium repens. Next base: position 55,976,411 of record CP125849.1, on the reverse strand, counting down.
ATCAAGCGAGACAACAGTTCATGTTGCCTAGGACCAGTAAAAAGTTTCCGTCCAATCATACATTTGCTCCCTTTTTTCTTCCTGCACTCCGACCATCTACGATATCCATCTGTTTTGTAAAACTTTCCATAGTAAAATGAAAGTATTTCCCCCATCCCTTTGTTGTCTAAGAATCTTTTGATCTGAATAAAGTTCTTCCCGAAAATAAACAAACCAAGTAGAAAACTTTTTGTATCAGCGTCACTCCAGGAGCTACTCAATCTTCCAGGGGCCAATTGACATGAATTGATGTCTCCACTATCCTCCATTTCATTGTGTATCCATGTGACTTGGATAGGCAAACCAATTGCAAAAGAAAGTGATCTATCATGCATAGCTTCTGAATCAGCAGGATTCATTCGAAGCAAAAGCTCCTCCGATTTCTTAATCATGGAAGGAATTTCAGCCTGGTATTCATCACCTATTTTAGGATTCAAATCAAGGACTTCAAAAGACGCATCCTCCATGAAAATATCACTGTCATTCTCCTCAATAGATCCCATCTGCCAAGCAATATACGAAAACAAAACCTGATTACTATACACACTCAAATCATGGCTTAAGTAGAAATGTTACAAAAGAAATGCATATTAGATAACATCATCAAGGAGAAAACTTCAAACATGAATTGTAACTATGCATAAAGTAATATAAAGTGATACTTTGTTTTCTAACTACACAACCCTTTGCATATTAGTTACCTAACAAAACACCAGATCTCAATTTTCAGGTAAGAAAAAGTTCATTACCCTATAACTCCAAAAGGATTATAAGAATTAAAGCATTTTTCTCATCTAAACATAGTTACCTAAATCACTCGCATAAAAAAGCTATTTCCTTGTCAATAAACCAAAATTTGTCAACTTTTTTTCTCAAATACACCATTCTTCACACAGCTTCAAAATCAATACACCGTACACAATGACCATAGAAAAACAAATAAAATTAAAACCCCTTTTGATTGCATAAAAACAAGATAATGAACCCCAAAACAGATCCACTTGTATACAAAGTTCACAATCAAACACACAGAATCAAAACTGTTGCAGATTAATACACAATAAAGTAAAACATGTAATGAAATAAAGAGTAAAACAAATCAATCGTGAAAATCAAAAGATAAGAAGCAAACACATTGATGAACAACAACACGAAGATTGAACAACACATAGCTACATTACAACAAACTATTAATCGAAATATTGAAATAAGCACGTTTATCTCTATGTTATTATCACACTCACACACATAACATAAAAGAACCACGTTGAAGAAGTTAAGGGTTGTTGATAACAAAATAAGATTAATATTTAATAACCTTTTGAACAAATCATAGAAACGCTAAATGCTATAAGATTTTATTTTTCAAAGGGTAAGCTAAGCATCAAGACTAAGTATAGATGATAATAATAATAATAATAATAATAAGAAAAATAAATAAATAAATATTTGAAGAAGAAAAAAAAGGTAACGTAGAAGAAAAAAGGAAAATGGAAAGAAAGAGAACGAACCTTGGTGTTGTGAGTGAAGAATGTTGCGAAGCATGAACAATGAAGAATGAACTACTTGTTTTTACTTGCTCACTTTTAAAACACACCGAGTTATAAACTTTTCTTCAAACAACGTGACTCACCTGAGTCATACTCCGAGTTCATCTTTGTTGATGTCATCAATTTTTTTATTTTTATTTAAAAGCAAGTCTTTGTGTGTAAGTCTTTGTATGTAGTGTGTGTGACTTGGTTTGTCAATTGGGTTTTGTAAATTTTTATCCTTGATCCATGTAAATTTTGTAATTGATTTAAATTACTTTTTTTTTTGGTTATTCATGCAGTGTGTGATATGGAGTGATTATTAATTTTTGTTTATATAGATGAAATGAGAAATATTATTTAAAATTTATATATAATCGTATGATTTGGAGTTCGAGCTAAAAAATGTACGATTAGTAATATCGATATTCTTAGTTGAGTTAGCCTTATACACAAGTATTTATTGATTTTTGTTTCTAATATTTAAACCATGTCTTTTTTTGTTTCCATTTTTTTAAAATGTAAATGATCGTCATTGTTTTGATGTAGTTTGGTATAATTCTTTAGTAAATCCTTTTCCTTTTGGTGTGATTAGTAGATCATCATATCATATTTTGACAAAGAAAGAAAGAAGGACATTATACATTCTTTTATATGTTTTTTCTCTGAAAATATTTCGGATGATTCAAAGTTTGATCTAAAGATAAATAAAATTAGTTGATAATTATACAAGTTATGGTTTGAATTGTACTTCTTCTAAATGATTTGTTTTTTACGACATTCTATTAACTATATTTAGTCTATGTTTTGACAACAAAAATGTCCTATAAAAATTTGTGTTATAAATAGTTACTTTTAAAGTTTCTTTTATATTATGATATTGAGTAGAGATATAAATACGCGTAAGAGTCGTGTGACTTGTTGCTCGAATTTAGAAAATAAATAATGTCAACTAATTTAGTTGTTTTTAATTGTCTTTTCATTTAAATAAGTGATTTTCACATATTTGTTTGTTTTGATCTTTGTTGTCCCGTCTTTGTGCGGAGTATTTTGTTATCCCGTCTTGTGCGGTGTTCATTTGTTTTCAGGTTGAAGATTAGTTTTGATCCAGTGCAGATCCAATCAGTGTCGACTTTGGTGCCATCAACGCTACAGATCCGGAGACATGATTATTCCGGAGACTTTAATATAGTCATATTTGTAGGCATATGCAATTTGCCGTTTTATGCTATTAACACGGATACTGTGAGTTTGTTCGCAAATTTATCCCTTTTGTTTTTAGCCAAATTGAATCTGTATTGCATCGATGTACTCCGTCAATTTGAATGAATGAATATCTTTATTTTTAGTCAAAAAAAAAAAAAAAAAAAAAAAAAAAATTAGCAATATCGGCATTTCTAGATTTCTTGTCTTTTGAAGTATTTGTTTCGTACGATAATGTCAAGAGTAATTTTTATGTTTCTCGTCATCCCTTTCTGTCGACGTGGGCTATGCAATTGGTCATGTTTGCTCCTTTTGAAGTGACATTCTTTGATGAACAATTCATGATATATTTTGGGGCTGAACCTTTTAGGCTCTCAAGTCTTACCATTACGAGATCAATGACACATTGCTTTGGGTTCGTAAATTCGAATCGTTGCTCTTAAATGAAGATATTGTTGCAAAAAATTAAATACTTTGGCTTCTGAATTTTGGACTAATAAATTTAGATTTAAGGAGAGAAGAAATTGATGAATCCAACATGTTTATGTGAGTACTTTGTTTTCAAAAAATTTGATTAATAAATTTAGATTTAAAAATCTCTGGGATTATTTTTTAAAATGAATATTTAGTAATAAAACCAAAAGTTTCATATAAAATAAACCCATAATAAGTTTCTTTTGTTTTTAAGAAACCCATAATAATAATAAGTTGTCGATAATTTATATTTGTCTACCATATGAATTGACACTTTTATGGGTTCAGGTTAAAAGGACCCTATATTTAAATTTTTAATTGATTTTTAATTAAAGGATCTTTTCTAAAATGATATTTTAGTGGACTAAAATGATAATATTAATTTAAGAGACTAAATTGATGCGAGACTTTTTTGCACTAATAAAATATTTACTAATAAAAATATTTTTAAGATCTAAGGTTTAATATGATTGTTTAAAAAATGTGCATAAGAAAATATGTTTGCCATAACATGTTTTAATGTTAAATCATATGTGTTAGGCCCCGTTTGGCCCGGCTTATTTTCCACTTTTTTTCTTCTCCTTAAAAATAGTAAAGAAGGAAAAAATTGTATTTGACTTCATTTTTTTTTATTTTTTACTTCTTTACTTTATTTCTCTAATACTTTTAAGGAGAAATAATGTCAAATATAATTTTATACTTCTCTATTTTGTTTAAGCTAAAATAAAAAGTGAAAAATAAGCCGGGCCAAACGGGGCCTTAGTATGTGGTAACATGAAGATTCCTTCATTAATATAATAATAATAATAATATAACAAAGAAGATAGATTCCTTATAGACACATAAATTTGTGTAATGGAGATATTATATATATATATATATATATATATATATATATATATATATATAAAACACTAAAAATATTTAAAATAATTATTTGAATCTTTAAATGTGTAATTTATTATCAATATAATATATGAATTTATCATAATTACAATTATATCCTTAAAATTTTCTTTTGTTATTAATTATATAGGAGTGAGTTAACTAACTAATGATACATTCAAATATCAAATTTAAATTTATTTTTATAATTTTAATACATTTAAAGATTATTGGCTGCTCTAAGTCATATATGTTATTGAAGAAAATCAAAAATTAAAGCGAGGGCACTTGCTTACACTACAATTGGAGTGAATTTATCCCTTTGTTTATTTTTATTTTACAGTGAGGGCATTTGTCGGAGTTTGTTGTTTAAAAGCTGACAATGAGTGTAAATAGATAAATGAAAAAGTTTAGTGTTACAAAAGAAGTTTAATAAAATACGGAAGAATTTATGTGACAACATGTAACACTTATAAATAATAATCACTCATTTTATAAGTAGTTGTTTTGTGCTCGTGTATTCTCATAGACTGGTGGTTGCATTTGGTTTCGTAAAACCCGAAAGGGTCTGATTCTATTAGTCTGAAAAGGCTATTGGTTTTTCTAACGTGTTGAACTCATCCCTCGATCTGGGTTCGATTACGTCTGTTCTAATGTGTTGGACCCATCCCTCGATCTGGGTCTGATTACGTCTGTTCTTGGTTCCGGTTGTGTTGGTGCTCCTATGCTCTTTGTTTCTCTGTTTGTTCCATGTCTGTTGAGATCTGCAGGTCTCAGGGGGTCAGGTTTGCCACCACAGATTTTCTCGAAAGAGCTTTTATGCCTGTTGCTTGTTTAGGGGGTTGTTGGCGCGTAGGTCTGGTTCCGTGTTGGCGGTTGATCTGTTCGCTATATTTTAACCCTTGTTGACCTCTCTCGATGCACTCATTCTTCATTTTTTTTGTAACTTGGTTTCGTGCCCGTGCGCGGGTTCGCTGGGTTGCGCTCCTGATGAATGTTTGTATCGTTAGATTTTATTAGGGTTGTTATACCTGGTTTGTTTAATCACGTTGTATTGCCATATGGGTTACAGCCGGGTCAGGTTTAATGTCCCCCGGTCTGTATCTTATATGTTTTATTTTTATTTAATATATTAGTTCCTTTGTCTAAAAAAGTAGCTAGGTAAACAAAAACTTGATCAATCAAATATCTTATTTTTATGCACTCATCTCTTTCTTGTATAAATCATCAATTAAAAATAGTAATTGATCTTTTTGGGACTTGAGATGTACAATCTACGAGAACGATGAAAGGTCGAAGACAATGTGGATATTGATCGCCAAATTCAAAGAGAGAGTGATGTACATGCAAATAGGGGTGATCGCGGTGCGATTTGGTTCGGTTTTTAGTATAAAAGTCATCCTAACCGCGAGATAAAAATACACGCAGTTTCTCCTCTCTAACCCTAGCCATCGCCCACTTTTTCTTTTCTTCTTGATATATTAGAGAGGGGTGATTTAGGGTCAATTTAGGCCTAAAATCACTCCTCCAAATCGTTTTATTTCTATTTTAATTAAATAAGTGTCATTTTCACATATATTTAGTATTTCTTTCGTTTGTTTTTTTGATTTCATCCTTTGTTTTGATAGTATTGTTGTCCCGTCTTAGTGCGGAGTATTGTTGTCCCGTCTTGGTGCGGTGTTCATTTGTTTCAGTTTGAAAGATTACGGTTGATCCAGTGCAGATCGAATCAATGACTTTTGTGCCATCAACGCTACAGATCCGGAGGCATGGATACTCCGGAAACTTCAATATAGTCAAATATGTAGGCTTATGCAATGTGCCGTTTTATGCTATTAACACGGATGCTGTGAGTTTGTTCGCAGATTCATCCTTTTTGTTTTTAGCGATTTTAAATTTGTATTGCATCGATGTACTCTTATCAATTTGAATGAATGAATATCTTTTATTTAGTCAAAAAAAAATAAAAAATACACGCAGTTTGGTTCGGTTGGTTTTTAAAAAGTCATCCAAACCAAACCAATGCGGTTAGGGTTGGTTTGGTTTGTGCGGTTTATCGCGATATAAAAAATATGACAATATTACCAACTTGTTACAAAATAAACATAAGAAATTTTAATTTATTTTATTGGTTACATGATATAATATGCATATACTACATAAGAACTTATTTTTAATATCAACAATATAGTTCTAGATCGCGTGAAATGATATATTTTGACAGACTACTATTTTATTGACTCAATTTTGGTTGGGCTTGCTAAGTTGGACTAGGTAATAGGTTGATTGCTACTAGTTGATAAAGTTAAGTTAAGTATTGCGGTTTGGTTCGGTTTGGTTCGGTTTTCTGAAATGAAAACCGCAAACCAAACCGTGCGGTTTAGAAGAAAAATGATCCGTGCGGTTTACACTAAATGCGGTTTTCGGTTTGGATTGGTTCGGTTTGCGATTTTACTTTTGGATTGGTTCAAATATGATCACCCCTACATGCAAACACTTTTCGGAAGAATTAAGATTTTAAGATTCAAATGCACCGTTTGTACTGGTGGACAATGGTAGACATATTGTGATGAGTTTTAAATCCAATGGTGCTACTTGGATCGACGACTCTACTTTAGCGTGTCTTTAAGATCTGTTTATGTCATGGTCCGCTTAAGAGCTAGTACCTGAGGTGATTGGATCGACGACTCTACTTCGGTGTATCTTTAAAATGTTTCTTGTCATCGTCCACTTAAAAGCTAGTATTTGAAGTGATCCAATATGTTAATTGATTGAGTTTTGACCCAATCCAAAATAAACGCTCTTAGTGGAGAGATTTATTTTTGCCACCCAACCAATTTTCTCTCATACCATACGAATTTACCAAAATACTCCTGTTCGTTACTTAAGTTCCAAAGACACCCTATCAGGTTTTGTTTTTTATAACGTCTGCTACTTAAATAGCGAACGGCATTTATAAAATTTCTCAAAAATTTCTCATTCTTTTAACATTCACAACTTAAATAGCAGAAGGATAAAATCGAAAAGGCGTAGGACGCACAATAAGCTGATAAGGTGACAAAAATAAATTTCCTTAGAGAAAACAAAGGTGTATGTAACAAAAGTATTTTCTCGATTATATTTTACTACTCCATCCGTTTCAATATATAAGAGCTCTTTCATTAATGCACAATAATTAAAAAAAAAGTAGCTTTTGCATTAAATTTGTCAACAATATATCTTCTTTTTCCAAAATTACCCTTCAATTATTAAAAGAAAAATATTGATCTTTTATTTTTTTTCATTTAATTAGGGATATTTTTGTGAAAATTTAATTAATATATCTTAAAATTTGAAAAATATCTTATAAAATAATTTTTTGCCAAAAATGATCTTATAAAATGATTTTTTTGCCAAAAATGTCTTATTGGAACGGAGATACAATATTTTGGTGTTTATATGCAAGAGGAGCAAGAGCCTTAAAATTCACAATCACATAACAGCCGGGGATTACCAAAAAGTAAGGTGGAGTCTAAGGTGAATCATCTACCAAATGCCTCACCAGTGTACCATTAAAAATATACCATTAGATTTATTAAAATAATTGAATGGTTTAGATTGATTAAAAAATTACAGAGGAACACCTAAGGTTTCCTCACCCAATCCCTCCTTGTTCATCTCTTTCCTCTTTACTAGTCAATTTTCTCTCTCTTTGTACTCTTTGTCTTGTGCATTATGAGCAGAAGAAGCACCATAAATCCAATCTCTCTCTGCATTTATCTCCTCCATCATGTGACTCCTAAATTCAAATTAATCAAAGAAAGTCAATTTGATCAATTTCACCCCTCTGTTACATTTTTATTTTTCGAATTCAGCACAGATTTTTGGGGAAGGAAAACGAAAACAAAAAGTTCTTAACACTAGCATAGGTATAGCAAGCAAAGGAAGAAGAAGACGGCAGCAAAGCAACATCGATGAAGAAAATGGCAGCGACGACGAAACTAGCGGCGGCGACGAAAAACAACGACGATTCTGGAGGCGGCGAAGAAACAACAATGGAGAGCCGGCGGAGAAGAACATAAAATGGAAGAGACAAGATAAAGAATTTGTTCTCAAATATGATTTTATAAAAGATTTTATGTTCGGATCTAAGTGAATAAAGTAATTAACTTTTACAAGTATTTTTTTTTTTTACAAAGCTTTTACCAGTATTATAATATGTGAAGATGTGTACATGTTTTTATTTTAAGATCTAACAAATCTGACACGTTGATTTAATCTTATGGTCTTATTTAAATGACTCACCGGTGAGACATTTGATAGATGGTTCACCTTAGACTCCACCAAAAGTAAATTAACTTTTAACTTAACTTAAGTGCAGTCAAAACTTAACTTATGTTGCATTAAATTAAATTGACTTCACAAAAAATAAAAAGTCACAAATTACACCGAACTCCATGTAATTATCAAAACCATAGGGTCATTTCTACTTACAATATATTAAAAGAAACTACTATTAAAAATCCAAGTTTGTCCTTATTACTTTTAACGGTGTTCCAAGTTTTATGCCCGTAATTGTAATTTTAACTCTAAACTAATAAAAAAATATATAAAAAAAGGAAAGAAAGATAAGCATAAAAAAATCTTCCCATAAAAATAGCATCAGAAACCACATCTCTAAACAACAAAAAAACACAACAAAAATAGAAAAAAAAAAAGAAGATAAGCATCAAATAAAACTTCCCATAAAAATTTAATTAAAATAAATTTACACATAAAAATACGAACAAAAAAAATCCCTTACCAAAAAAAAAATATGAACAAAAATCACTATAAAAGATACGCTTCAAAAATAGTAACTTTTGTTTTTAATGAAAAAATAGTAACTCAATCTAACATATAAAAACTTATATATAAAAAATAAAAATAGAATAACCTAATAAAAGAATATACTTATTTATGAGCTTAAAAATAAAAGAACAGAAAAATAGAAACAAAAACATAATCGATCCGTTTGGATTGTCTTATTTACGAGTTTATGCGAAATAACTTATGCAAATAACTAAGTTTTTATGTATTATTATAAGTTTTTTGGTGGTTCATGAAAACAATTTATAAAGATATAATTTTTGTTAGTGAAAACTTATGAATTAAAATTCGTAAAAAAAACTTATGAATTAACATAAAATTTTATTTAAAATTATAAATATAAACTGTTTTCATAAGCTTAAAAATAAGGCAAATTCAAACAGACTCAATATATTAAAAGGTATTACTACTAAAAATTCTAATTTGTCCTCATCAATTCTTAAAAATATTTCAAATCTTCTATTTCGTAAAAACAATTGTATTTTTTAATTTAATATATTATTATATAATAGTTAAATTCTACTCTATTTTTATTATAAAAAAATCTACTCAATTATTATTTTTTGACGGATACCTTATTTTTGTTTACTCTTATATAAAAAATAAAGAAGAAATGCATTATTGATGAATATATATATTATAGTAATAATTACGGGGTAAATATTTGTCATTATACTTAAAACATCACGGGACAAGTGTTGATCAATAATTTTGTCAAAAAAAGAAAGTGTTGATCACTAATATATAAAAAATCATACACGGGACAATTGTTTTAATAAAAAAAAATTTAATCGGGACAATTGCTTTAATAAAAAAAATTAATCATACACGGGATAATTTCTTTAATAAAATAATTTTAATCATACACTGGACAATTTCTTTAATTAAAAAAAATTAATCATACACGGGACAATTGCTTTAATAAAAAAAATTAATCATACACGGGACAATTGCTTTTAAAAAAAATTTAATCATACACGGTACAATTGCTTTAATAAAAAAATTTAATCGTATACGGAACAATTGCTTTAATAAAAAAAGACATTGAATAGTAAATATTTTTTATTATTAATTATAATTTATTACACAAAAATCATACACGGGACAATTACTTTAATAAAAAAATAACTTAATTTAATATATTTTACAAAAAAATAATAGAATAACATCATTCATAATTTAACAATAATTTATATATAAAAGTCCATAGACCCGTGCGAATGCACGGGTCTCAAAACTAGTTGCTAAATTAAAAAGATAGCCAATAAAATAGATCTACGAAGAGTGCAATCGCAGGAAAAACAGAAAAAACTTCACATCTTTAATCTTTAATTAATTAATTGAATAATCTTGATTAATTTAATTGATTTCGTACATCTAAAGACATAATAGTTAGTTCAGAAATAATCAGATCCTAAGCTATAACAGTTTCAACTTTCAATTGGATCTGAATAATTATAATCAGCAAAATCCAGAAATGTCGATGGCGATGGCGAGAGCAAGTTCTGGTTTGCAATATCCAGAGCGGTTCTACGCTGCGGCATCTTACGTCGGTTTCGATGGATCCAATTCTCCAACAAAATCTCTTACCTCTAAGTTCCCTAAGTCCACCGCGCTTCTTCTCTATAGCTTATACCAACAGGTACTCTTTTTCGTTCTACCTGCATTGCATTGCATTTTTTTCTTTCAATTTTGTCGGTGATGTTTTTATCATCAATTTTGTGTGATTTTCATGGATCTGTTTTTATTTGATTGATTGAAGTTGAAGATTAGGTGATTCATTGTTGTTGATTTTGTAATTTACTTACTTTCTTTGTTGTGGTGTGTTAAACAAGCAATTCTGTGGTTTTGAATTGTGATTTATGATTATGAGTGAGGAATTGGATTAATGTTAGTTGAATTAGTTCATGTTATATGATGATCCGTGTTATAAAGATTAGGTGTGGATTTCTAATTGCCTAACATCATAGATTTGTATTCGAAATTACTAGCTTCGGAGTGATTATGGAAAACTTGCTGCCGATCTATGTGATTTATATTAGACTCTGTTTGGATAAACAACTTAATTTATATCATAAGTGCCTACTTGCATAAATTCTTATCATATAAACTATTTCTATAACAAAAAAATAAGAAAAAAAGTCAAACTGTTTTCATATGAGCTATAAGCTGTTTTTCACAAGCTATCTGGGAGAGTTTATGGAAATAAGCTGAAAACAGTTATGGACATGTCATTAGCTGTTTGTATAAGCTCTCCCAAACATTCTCACAAGTGCTTATGTCAGTAGATAAGTTTGAGTTGTTGTAGCATAGAATTACAGTTTGCCATTGGATAAGTCTACATTCAGATGAAATGCATGGAATTACAGTTTTTCTTGCATGTGACTCATGCTATACTTGATTATGAATAAAGAAGTCTGCAATATAAACGTGAAAGAATGAAATGTTGATTTACTAGCAATTGCTACTGTTCTAGGTTCTGCTTGTGGTTTATTTAGCTATTTTTGAGTCTGTTGTTTAATCGTTATGTGGAATTGAATGAATTTGAAGCGGTGAAGTTATCATTAATTCGTTGTAAAATTTATTGCTCATTTATGGTTATTTGTTATTTCAGGCTAGTGTAGGATCTTGTAACATACCAGAACCTAGTTCATGGAAAATTGTGGAGCATAGCAAATGGGCCAGGTTTGTTTGCTTTAAACATCATGCTTTCTCCGCTTTCCTGGGCTATTACTATACTTCTCCATTAAACCTCTATATTCTATATGCATGCATTGATATGGAATTCTTGTTATGTAATTATTTTCTTATGAATACTGCATTGTTGTTTTTTATCGATGTTATATTTGAAATTACACTTGCAATATGCACTAGTCCATTCCTGTTCTCATTTTGATCGAGAATATTGTTAAAGTAGTAATTATTGATGCAGTTGGAACCAGCTTGGAAACATGTCTTCCACAGAAGCCATGCGTCTTTTTGTGAAAATATTAGAGGTCATGCGAATAATTTTTCTTAACATTTCTTCCTTGGTATAATGCAATATATTGTCTGATTACTTTGTTTTTATTTTCTTTTGTCGTGTAGGAAGAAGATCCCGGATGGTATTCAAGAGCATCTAACTCTGTTGTAGAGCCTGTAATAGATGTTCAAATGAATGTGAGTATTCTCAAGGCTATATATAATACTGAGTCTTGTTCTTTCTTAGATGTACTTATGCTTTTGGCTTGCTTTGAGCTTTACGTGTCATACGCATATTTTATCAATTTAAACATAGTGCAAGTACTGAATGAGCACAATATGTTCTGAACTCATGGCAAAATAAGTAAGAAATCGATTTTTTGCCTAATAAATTTGAGGTATTGTATAGTTGCTTGTGTTATACTACCTTTCACCCACTTGACATGCATGCAATCAAGATAGTTGGATGATTTTGTTGTAATATCATTTACAGATTTCATGATATGGCACTAAGGGCCTGATCTTTAGAATTAGATTCATGTATGAAGCACGTCAACTTGATTTTGCATCAAGAGAATTGCAATGAGAACATTTTTCTCTGTATTCTCCACTTTTTTTGTCACCATCAACATTGCAATTTTTCCTGTTTATTTGTTTCCGATGTCTGATTCTATCTTGCTGGTTTGGCAGCACAATTCCAAAGTTGAACCGGTAATTGAGAATGGGACCACTTATCCACCAGAGACAAAAACTATTTCCTCTGAAAATGGAAGTCAAGTTGGAACACAGGATAAAGACGTTGTTGTGGAACGCTTTGGTTCAGTTGGAGTCTATGATCAATGGATTACACCTCCAGTGTCTGGTCAACGTCCAAAAGCCCGATATGAGGTTTTGGCTTTCACAAAATATATTAATTATAAAATTAGCTCTGCATGAATTTTTTAATATTTTTGTTTATATTTATATCTTTAGTCCCCCCTAAGCCAAGTGTGTTTATATGTTCAGCATGGAGCTGCAGCTGTGCAAGATAAATTGTACATATATGGTGGAAATCACAATGGTCGTTACCTTAGTGATATTCATGTAAGCATATGTTAATAATATTTATTGCGTGAAGTTACAAATTTTGACTGAAGTAATGGTTTATCTTGTCGGGTTTGATTGACACCACCAAATTTGGAAGTAATTGTATAACTATATCTGGTGTTATGAACAGATGAGCGTTTTGTGATCTTCCTTTTATACCGACCAAGTTATGTGTGTGTTTTTTTTGTTTGAATAACATGGAAACAAATACAGGTTTTGGATTTGAGAAATTGGACCTGGTCAAAGCTCGAGGTTAAGGCTGGAGGCGAGTCCTCTGCAACTTTGGACTCTTGTGCTGGCCATTCTTTGGTTTGTATTGAACATAAAACTCTACATAACTGCTGTGTTGAATCTGTTTGACTTTGTTGTTGACCGCCTGCACTAATTCTATAATATTTTGGACTGAAAATTATGTCACTACAGATTGCATGGGGAAATAAGCTCCTGTCAATTGCTGGCCACACAAAAGATCCTTCCGAAAGTATCCAAGGTATAATATATTAAATTATTAATGATGTAATAATGTGTTATCACTAGTATCATTCTTTTAGGTGGCATCACATCTGTGCATAGCTTAAAATGCAAGGAATTGTGAAATGATTTATTTAACAGTTAACTATTAGAAGGATGTCCTTTTGGAGTCGTCTTTGTCATCATTCTTGCTTCTCCGGTTCTGCACTTTGGATTTCCCTAGTTCAGAGACGAAGGAGTTTGTTCCATAAGATTTTCTTCTTCTCTGGATTCCTATTCTCTTCTTTGAACCTATCCCTATAACACACAAACCTAATATTTTCCTCAGTTCATTGATTCGATCTATGTCATTGATTACAGTGTATTTCACCCCTGTTTTATAACTCTTTTTCTACTCGTGTTTTTTATTGCTGTTGTCTTTTCTATTGTGATTGCAACTAAGTATGGGTACTAATGTTAAATATTATGACAGTGAAAGAGTTCAATCTACAAACAGCAACATGGTCAACTCTAAAGACCTATGGGAAAGCTCCGGTATGTGTCTGTTATGTTTATTGATCCCAGTCTCAGAAATTTCTAATTACTCCCTCTGTCCCCTTTTATAAGCACCTGTAGTACTTTTCACTTATAGTATTAAAATATGTTGTGTAATTAATGTGTGCATTGTGTATTGGTATTACTAAATTGCCCTTAGTAGTATTAGTGATGAGTATATTTGGAATAGATTAATAAAAGTAGTAGTATGGAAATGTGCTTATATTTAGAGACACATTTTTAATTTGAAAGGAGGTGTATTAGAGACACAGGGAGTATCATTTTAGGCATATGTGACATGTCATATTCACATTTCTCTAACAGCAGATGCATATATGCCAAGGTTTGTAAACATACAACCGTGGTGCCCCCTCTCCTCCTTTCATTCATTCATTTTTTTTGTTTTGTTTCTTATTTTATTTTTTATAATTAAAATACAGTAACAGTCTGTTTGTTTCTCTCTTCAATCATGTATGCTTTCTAGATATCACGTGGAGGCCAAACAGTGTCCCTTGTTGGGAATACCTTAGTAATTTTTGGTGGGCAAGATGCAAAGAGGACTCTATTGAATGACCTGCATATTCTGGACTTGGAAACCATGACATGGGACGAAATCGATGCTGTGTAAGAAGTTTTCTGAAGCAATCCTTTGTATCTTCATGGTTTCGGTTTTAACTTATCAGGACTTTGGGGGATGGGTTGATTTATTTTCTTTAATACCTAGGGTGACTTTAATGGTTTTGGGTTGTATAAAGAGTAGAATCTTGACATAACTTTGTTTGATGTTCATCTTTGTTTATGCAATATTTTATTTTCTCTTACCATTCTAAAGAGAAAAAAGAACATGATAAGGTTTTGTTCTAACTGAGTCATAACTGGCAGCGGAGTGCCTCCGTCCCCAAGGTCTGATCATACCGCTGCTGTACATGTGGAGCGATACTTGCTTATCTTTGGAGGGGGTTCACATGCAACTTGCTACAATGATTTACATGTTCTCGATTTGCAAACTGTAAGACCCTTGCTTCCTCTGTTAGGAAGTAGGCTGGAAAGTCATCTCCATCTAATTGTTTGCATGAACTCTGCAGATGGAATGGTCTCGCCCCACACAACAAGGTGATATACCAACTCCACGTGCAGGACATGCTGGTGTGACAGTAGGGGAGAACTGGTTTATTGTTGGTGGTGGTGACAACAAAAGCGGTATGCTTCTTTGCCACTTTGTCGCTTAGATTTGAACTTCCTTCATTGTGGAATGAAATGCCACATTGTACGAAATATTCCTTGATATTATGAACAAATATTTTATAAACTAAATGATGTACACGCGGCACACATGCTATGGGTCAAACTAAACCAAATAAGTGTGTAAGTGGGTTAGTGTTTGCCAAACATGATTTTTAATGAATTGGACTTTATAAAATTGATTTGGTTAAAATTGAGTTTAGAAAGAAGTGATTTGTGTTTAGAAGTTCTTACCCTAAAATCAAGTTTGGCGCAATACTTAGTGTGAATTTTCTAATCTAATGCAAAAGCTATTCTTTATTACTTCGAGTCAAACCGTGAATTGTAGGCAAAAGTATTTCTACTTGAGAGTATCTTAACATGTAAAATTTATCAAAATCAAGTTTGTGATTTGAAGTCCACATTAAATCATATTTCGGCACTGCTGTAAAGTTAAATAGTATATTCTACTCTCAAATAGATATATAAATTATAGTATACTAGTTTGTACAAGTATTACTGTTCTATTGGGGTCACTAGGAAAGTGAATAGCTTCTGGTGTAGTTAGTAGTTAATTACTATATTATCTATAAACATATCTATAATGTGTAGTTACCTGAGTTGTGAATATACACGCTGTTTTGAATTTTATGACATTTCCGATGCTGCCATCTAAGTTAATATTTATCTTTTTTGTAAGTTATACTCCATGTTATTCTGCAGGGGCGTCGGAGACGGTCGTACTGAATATGTCTACACTGGCTTGGTCAGTGGTAACATCTGTTCAAGGGCGTGTTTCTGTTGCTAGCGAGGTACTTCTTCTACTTACTTTTGTTACGTGTTTGAAAAATAACTAGAATACTGCTAACTCCTTGATGTCATTATGTATCTTTCTAGTTTCCACTCATTAACATAATTAAAATGCCTCTCATTGCAGGGCTTGAGTTTGGTTGTAAGCTCATTTGATGGTGAAGATGTACTTGTATCTTTTGGAGGATACAATGGACGTTACAACAATGAAGTAAAGACTATTTCAGCATTTTTTACATTTATGCTCTGTGATTACCTTTGCTTTATCATTCTCACTCAGATTTGATTTTCTGCTTTCAGATCTATGTACTTAAACCAAGTCACAAATCAACCCTGCAATCCAAAATAATCGAAAATTCCATACCAGACAGTGTTTCTGCTGTCCCAAATGCTACAAATCCTACCCGAGATTTGGAGTCTGAATTTGGAGCAGGACATGAAGGGAAAATTTGGGAAATTTCCGTGGACAACGCTTATCCAACAGTATGTCTTATTGTAAAGCATGTATCTGATTTTATGAAGGCATTTTTTCCAGCATTTGGTTGTGTTAGGAATTACTCTTATGTGGTGCTTTATTTTAGAAAAGAATTATCAGTTCACGGTTCTAATTTAACAAGATATTTATTTTCCTGGTTGCATGCCTTTGGCTCACAAGTCTAGATCTAAAAGCTTTGGCATGTTTTTCTCTAAAGATCTAACTACTTTTATATTGGCCAAATCTGTCATCTAGTCATTTAATATGCATTTCAAATGTTTTTCTAAGGCACGTAAAACTTCTCCCTTTTTGAAAATTTACTGCTGTAAATAAGTAATTATTATAGACACACATTATGTAAATATTAGCTTTTTTGTATCAGGCCCATTAATCACACCCATTATTAGTAAGAACTTAGTCTTTTTTATTCAGATCAGTGTTTGTACTCAACACAATTGTATAATACTTCAGAATATTTTTATACATGGTTTCATGAGCTCAATTGGCGAATGTGGAAAATAATAATTGAAGATACATATAAATCAGTTGGATGAGATCGTAAATATCTCGAAATCACAAAGATGCACTGCACTAATGCGTGCAATTTTGGATGGCCTGCACAAAGATACATAATGCGTGCAATTTTGCATTTATGGATATTTTGCTCCTCATACTTTGCATATTTTGCCTGCATCATTTAAACAATGGACATAGACCATATAGTGCATTTGTGCCATTTCATTTTCTTTCCTTGCCACTCACTACTTTCATTTTGCGGGTATCATACAGAATTCAAAAGGTGATCTCGTATCAGTCCTGAAGGCTGAGAGAGAAGAATTAGAATCATCACTCAGTAAGGAGAAGCTGCATACTCTTCAACTAAAGCAAGAGCTGGCTGATGCCGAGTCTAGTAACTCTGACCTTTATAAGGTAATTTTTACATTTGAAATTCCTTTTTTTATTTTGGATTTAGTCTGGAATGGATCAAAGAATCATACACTAGAGATGCATTTTTTTTAATAGTTAATGACAATTTAAAATTAAAACTCAACATTCCTCTATTCTGTTCTACGTCTAGAGATTTGGGTTACAGCCTTAGAGGGAAGCTCCCTGTGTCTATCTATCCAGTAAACCAATTTCTTTTGTCTCCCAGTCTTTTGGATTATTTTGGTCAAGAAGCAGAATAAGTTATATAACAAAATTTGAATATTCTAATGTTATTTATCAATGTAACAAAAAAAAATGTTATTTATCAATGAGATCCGAACTAGTACATCATTGCTTTTATTGCTATCAAAGGCCCTTACATTTTGTGCCCTTGATAATGTAGGAGCTCCAATCGGTACGTGGTCAGCTTGCTGCTGAACAGTCAAGGTGTTTCAAACTTGAGGTATGCATTAATGCTTCTGAGAGTCTTCCCATCTTTGTCTTTAACTTGTGAGTGTGTTTTTTAATAGAATCTGGTGTTACATAAATGATTGAAGAAAATTTATTTGGTAAATGTGATGTGCCATTCATCTGATTACTAAGCTATTCATAGCAACAACTAACAAGTAAATGACTTAAATCCCTGATAAGAATTTTGCTTTCAAATACTTCTTTGCAAAACTGAGTGTCGATTTCAAAGGCATTGTTTCATAATTTATGAGATAAATGATACGTGAATCTGCTATATGATCAGTTAGGTGTTGGAATGAATCCTTCATTTGTTATGATCTAGACTCTAGTAATCTGTATTTATGAAACTGATTTAAAACTGTGACATTTGTCTCCTTTTATCGATGAAGGAAGTTGGATTTATAATTATTTAACTTAAAAAAAATACTTGAGAGCGCAGGTGGAGGTTGCTGAATTAGGTCAGAAGCTCCAAAATTTTGGGACATTACAGAAGGAGCTTGAACTCCTCCAGCGGCAAAAGGCTGCATCAGAGCAAGCTGTTTTAAGTGCAAGACAGAGGCAGGGTTCAGGTGGTGTGTGGGGTTGGCTTGCCGGTACTCCCCCTGACCAGAATGCAGATGATGAATGAACCTTGGCTTAACTAAACAGCAATGCTTCATTTGATTTCATTTTGCCAATTTTATTCTCAATACTTATTGTGTATTAATTAATTAATTCGGTTCTTTTAGTGATGTGAATAAGATTTAGCTTCTATTTGGGCGGAGGAAGATTTTCCACACATGAGGATCATATAGTATGATATATAGTGAAGGTTATTTTTGTCACCATTTTTGCTGATGACTGTATTCAAAGTGATAGTATGATATATACATTATTACATGAAAATATAGAGATTCAATTTTGTGAGTGATCTTATTAGAATTTTAATGAA
Organism: Trifolium repens; assembly: GCA_030408175.1. Classification (NCBI taxonomy): domain Eukaryota; kingdom Viridiplantae; phylum Streptophyta; class Magnoliopsida; order Fabales; family Fabaceae; genus Trifolium; species Trifolium repens. Next base: position 55,957,546 of record CP125849.1, on the reverse strand, counting down.
TGAACCATCTATAGAGTAGCAAAAACGTCTTTGAAATTGAAAAGAGTATCAAAATCATCATTCCAATTGATGCATACCATTATAGGGTTATATTATAAAAAAAAAATGTATACCATTAGGATATGAGATGACACGTTAGTGTGTACTTGATTTCTCACTAATAATTTGAGAGTTAGGGTGCCACATAATATGGACATTTTTGTCCGAAATAATCTGAGATAAGTGATTATTTTTTATGCATCATTTTGAAAACTTAAGTTTTTATCAACATTTCTTTCTCTGCCTGTAACAGCCCGTTTTTCAAAGCCTAAAAAGGGGCATTATTTTTTTTTTCTTTTAACAAACACTCAGAGTGCGCATAAAACATTTTCAACGAGCCGACAGTAAATTTACAAACGAATCATTATTTACAATAAGGTGCTTCAGCTAAGCAAAGTGTACATCTTGAGTGCTTACAATCCCAAAAGTCTCATGTGCTCACAAGCACCAACAAACCAAAAGAGTTAGAAACTATGCCTACACAAAAGGGCACGGTGTACAAACCACACCGACGCATAGACTAACTATACTAAGCTTCACCACGTGCTTACTATAGCCTAGAACTGCCACCGTCGTCACCACGACCTAACCCATCACCTGGGTGGGATGAGCCCGCAAATGAAAGAAAGGGTCACCACAAAATATATAGTATGTATATATATAACCGGTGCGAAAGATTGTACACATAACAATAATTCCACAAAACACAAGAGAAAGCTCTTAACCAACAAGCAATTCCCACCAACGGGTTCATATAAGCAATGCACACATAGCCTATAATGCAACCTCTACAATGCGTGGTACTAACCCTAGCTACCACAATGCATGAGTTCCGGAAACGTAGGTCCATCCCCTACTAAAACACCAACGAAATCACAAGGTTAAGGTGGATCCACTCCCGCAATCACACCCCATGGTCCACTCCCGCAACCATGTATCAAACTCAACAAAATCACAAAGGATTAAGGTGGATCCACTCCCGCAATCACACCCCATGGTCCACTCCCGCAACCATGTATCGAACTCAACTAAATCACACAAGATTTAGGTGGATCCACTCCCGCAATCACACCCCATGGTCCACTCCCGCAACCATGTGTTGAACTCAATAAAACCCTATAAGAATCAGGTGGGTCCACTCCCGCAACCACACCTCGTAGTCCACTCCCGCCACTACGCACTAACAGTGCATGAGCATACGATTCCCCATGTATACTAATGCAACATATACATACCTCCCTAGCATATGTAAACCAAACATAACAACATACATACATATCCAATCATATGTAACAAACCACAACAAACATACATACATTTCCAATCATATGTATTCACCCACATGTTCATACATACATCTCCAATCATATGTAAAACAACGCACGTATTGTAAACACTTTCTCATCACGAGAATACATAACACATACATGCCAAACACACAACCACGCATCACCGAAAATAACCAACAAACATGTTATAACTCAGTGAAAAGACAGAAATAAAGTAATGCCCTTACCTCGGCAAGCTTCTGTCAACAACACACGCTCAAACAACACAACGCGCTTCCTAAAACAAGCAGCGCAACAATCAATACTTTGTTCTCTAACCAAAAGTATTGAAACTAAACCAAGAACCCCAAAAACCTAAAGGTTCCTAAGGAAAATCCCTCTTTCGGATACCATACCAAAATCTATCGTATTGATCAACACTCATGAGTTATATGTACTATTTTTAGGACCCAAAACAATAGTCAAAAGTCTTAAATAATTTGAAATGCAAAAAGGCCGTTTTCTTGCGTTACAAGCTACGCACTTTCCGAGTACCCGAAAAACTCGTTTCCAATCCCAACCACTTCCATAAATTAATAAAAAGGGATTAGAAAGTTAAAAACCAAGTTTAGAAATCATATTCCAAAATTTCAACTCCCAGAGCTCGCCCTGGCGAGTTGGTGGCGAGTGAAGGCAGAGAGTACTGGTCTTACTCGCTCTGGAGCTCGCCCTGGCGTGTTCATGACCTGAGACACTCGCCCTGGCGAGTAACAACTCGCTCAGCGAGTTGCACCTGTCATGACAGCACAAGACAGCAACTCACACCACCTTTTCCCCCCCAAGCCTAGTTTGATTCTATTAGTTCCCAACATCTTTTTCAAGGCATAAAAGCAAACCATTTTCATAAGCAAGCAACACATTTCCGAAAGCATGTTGGTTGCTTCGAGTGCAAGTTATTTGATTTTCATTTCCAAAATCAAAACCAAACCCAAGAACAAGTTTTATTACGGGCCTTAACCGTCCGGTAATCATTTTCAATCATGTTTTCAAAGTAAAAAGCGACACCACATGTCACAAGAGTTTTAAACCACTTTGACCCCAAAACACTACCCAAAAACACTTAGGAAATATTTTCATAAACCTCAAAATATTTTTCATCGGATTTTCCAAAACAAAACCATACAACGCATTTCCCTTTCGCCCAAAGGTTCAAAGACGACTTTTCTTTTCAAAACCTTACAACATAACCTCATGTAATTGATCAATACATAACCAACTCAAAACCCTAACTTTTCTCATGAGATTCTCACAACTCATGGAAAAATTGAAATAACAAAGCCTACACATGCTTACTAACTCTCATGAACAACTTTCATGAAGCAAGAATCAACCAACACCAAATTTTATGAAATTTCTCTCAAGAACAAAATCATAAAATTCCACTAAACTACATGAGCTTGGCTAGTAAAGAGAAAGGAATGGATCAAGTTACCTTAGAAAAAGCTTCTCTACAATTTCCCTTAGAGCTTCCAAGCTTGAAATCCAAGGAAATGGTGAAGAAATGAAATTTGCTCAAGGAAGGGAAGAAGAAGGAAGACCACGGTTAAGAGAAGAGAGAATGAGAGTCTTGTGATCAATTTCCTTCCTAAGTCAACAAAACATAAACCTCCTTACTATTACCACTTGTCTTGCTTGCCAACCACCATTGGATCAAATAGTAAAAAGTTTTCTAGACTAATCCCTAGCCCTTGGATCAAAAGCAAGTCTATCCTCACGAGATATTTCTCACAACCTCTCACAACAAAACGCACGCTCAGTTCTCGCGCATCGCGACGAACGTAAATCACAAAAACGTAAAACCTACGGAAAGAACGTCTAACGTTTAACATTTCCAAAACTTATCGCCGAATCTTTTTCCGCGACTGTAATTTTCTTCCATACCTCAGAAAATTAATCTCAGGACATATCCTAACTCACGCAGATATATAAAACTCTCATCCGAATCCTTACTTAAAACAGACGCAGTAAGATTTTCCATCCGCGGGTAAAATCCTACTCGTTTTTCCAAAAACAAGAATAATCCAAAACTCGTTATTCTAAGACCACAGAAATCTCCTCATACTTAAAACAGGATCACGACCCGAAAGTCTGTGCCTTTCCAGCGCACGAGCACAAAACAGGCTCCGTTTCAGCAAAAATCTCATTAATGTGACGATATTCGCACAACCGCCTCACCAAAACCCTAAAACTCGTAGCCGACACTAGAGTTCCATAGTAAAACTGTACAGTGGAATCTTGGGTCTTACATTACTACCCTCCAAAAAGAAGTTTCGTCCTCGAAACTAAAGATAAGAGTAACAACTCAACTAATTATTACCCTCTCCAACACAACAAAATCCCTCAGGATTAGGTGCAGCCACACAGATGCTAACACCGGGTGAAGTCACACAGATACTCTCACCAACACACTGGCGCAACCGTGCACCAACCGCAACTCTCAACGAGTTCACCCCTCAAAATTAACCTCACAACAGAGGTTCTCAACCTCTAGTTCCTCAAAAGTCCAAAGGTTCACACAAAAATTTTCCAAAATCCATTCTTTTGCCTCCGCGACGTAGCCTAAACCACTAGGTTCACGCGAAGTAGTGACTAGCTACCCTCCAAAAAGAAACACAGCACTCTCTGTGCACCACTAAGGTTAGCAAAACTAGTCAATTCCAAACAACACGACTTATAAACAAGACCCAAACAAACAGCATACATCCAAACATACAAGAGTGGGTTGCCCTCAAACAATAATCAATGCAGTAAAGTGTTACCTGCAACTAGTAATCCTCATGCATGGCACTACCGGTCTGACCGTTCACTCCAGTGCCCATACGGTAAGCACCTCCTCTAGCAGCGGGTCGAACTCCTTGTGCCACATCTGCCGACGTCCCGGCCTTTGGGGCTTTGCAATCCCTAGCAAAATGACCCGGTTTCCGACAGTTGAAACAAATATTCCCCGGACTCGGACATTCGTTTGCATAATGCCCCGCTTGCCCACATCTGAAGCAACCTTGCTTCTCTCCACCCCGACTCCCCTGAGTCTCTTGATTCTCAGAGCGACCCGGTCCTCTATTATTTTGGGAACGGTTACCAGACATATCCCCTTGCTTCCTCTTATTTTGACCCGAACTCGGATTCTGACCACTTGAATTTCTAGGTCCTCCAACACTAAAATCACTCTGGCGGTTCTCCCGCTTCTTCCTCATATCCTCCACCTCTTGGCACTTCTCTACCAAGACTTGAAACTGACGAATACCCAACGGCACCACTGCATCTTGCAGTTCATACCTCAAACCATCCTGGAAGCGACGACACATATAGGTCTCATCTATCCCATCCCTAAAGAAGCGGAAGTAACGGGACAATGATTCAAACTTTTTGGCATAGGCTTCCACTTTCATGCCACCCTGCCGCAGCTGCAGGAACTCCTCTCCGTACCTCTCCCTCGCAGTCTCGGGAAAGTACTTAGCTAAGAACCTCCTCTTGAAGTTCTCCCAATTTACCTCCTCATCAACATTTCCCATAAGGAGCCTGGTGTTCCCCCACCAATATTCAGAACTACCCTGTAACTGATAGGTAGCTAACACCACCTTCTCTCCTTCTGGACAATGAATTGCCCCGAATATTCTCTCCACAGTTTGGAGCCACAAGTCAGCAGTTTCCGAACCTCCCTCCCCATTAAACTTTGGAGGAGTCTGCTGATTGAAACTCGTAAGAACCCGAGATGCAGCAGCTATAATCTCCCTCTCACGCTTCTCTGCATCCCTCTGCGCCTTAGCATGAGTTTGCGCAGTCACAGCAGCTGCCATGGTATGCATGGCATAAGCCATCTGATTCACATCAACCTCTGGTACTACAGGAACTGGATTCGCCCTTCTTGGCGGCATGATTCCCTGGACATACCAATCCTTTTGATTAGATCCTTAATCAAACAATTCTGAATCTCAACAGAAAACTCACTCAACGGATTACTAACTCAAGACCCGACACCAAACATACACTAGAACTAACACGACTCTAGTTATGTTCTAACCGACTCTGGACTAACGACTCAAGTATACACTTTCCCTTTGAAGATTTAAAGCCGTGCTCTGATACCAATTGTAACAGCCCGTTTTTCAAAGCCTAAAAAGGGGCATTATTTTTTTTTTCTTTTAACAAACACTCAGAGTGCGCATAAAACATTTTCAACGAGCCGACAGTAAATTTACAAACGAATCATTATTTACAATAAGGTGCTTCAGCTAAGCAAAGTGTACATCTTGAGTGCTTACAATCCCAAAAGTCTCATGTGCTCACAAGCACCAACAAACCAAAAGAGTTAGAAACTATGCCTACACAAAAGGGCACGGTGTACAAACCACACCGACGCATAGACTAACTATACTAAGCTTCACCACGTGCTTACTATAGCCTAGAACTGCCACCGTCGTCACCACGACCTAACCCATCACCTGGGTGGGATGAGCCCGCAAATGAAAGAAAGGGTCACCACAAAATATATAGTATGTATATATATAACCGGTGCGAAAGATTGTACACATAACAATAATTCCACAAAACACAAGAGAAAGCTCTTAACCAACAAGCAATTTCCACCAACGGGTTCATATAAGCAATGCACACATAGCCTATAATGCAACCTCTACAATGCGTGGTACTAACCCTAGCTACCACAATGCATGAGTTCCGGAAACGTAGGTCCATCCCCTACTAAAACACCAACGAAATCACAAGGTTAAGGTGGATCCACTCCCGCAATCACACCCCATGGTCCACTCCCGCAACCATGTATCAAACTCAACAAAATCACAAAGGATTAAGGTGGATCCACTCCCGCAATCACACCCCATGGTCCACTCCCGCAACCATGTATCGAACTCAACTAAATCACACAAGATTTAGGTGGATCCACTCCCGCAATCACACCCCATGGTCCACTCCCGCAACCATGTGTTGAACTCAATAAAACCCTATAAGAATCAGGTGGGTCCACTCCCGCAACCACACCTCGTAGTCCACTCCCGCCACTACGCACTAACAGTGCATGAGCATACGATTCCCCATGTATACTAATGCAACATATACATACCTCCCTAGCATATGTAAACCAAACATAACAACATACATACATATCCAATCATATGTAACAAACCACAACAAACATACATACATTTCCAATCATATGTATTCACCCACATGTTCATACATACATCTCCAATCATATGTAAAACAACGCACGTATGGTAAACACTTTCTCATCACGAGAATACATAACACATACATGCCAAACACACAACCACGCATCACCGAAAATAACCAACAAACATGTTATAACTCAGTGAAAAGACAGAAATAAAGTAATGCCCTTACCTCGGCAAGCTTCCGTCAACAACACACGCTCAAACAACACAACGCGCTTCCTAAAACAAGCAGCGCAACAATCAATACTTTGTTCTCTAACCAAAAGTATTGAAACTAAACCAAGAACCCCAAAAACCTAAAGGTTCCTAAGGAAAATCCCTCTTTCGGATACCATACCAAAATCTATCGTATTGATCAACACTCATGAGTTATATGTACTATTTTTAGGACCCAAAACAATAGTCAAAAGTCTTAAATAATTTGAAATGCAAAAAGGCCGTTTTCTTGCGTTACAAGCTACGCACTTTCCGAGTACCCGAAAAACTCGTTTCCAATCCCAACCACTTCCATAAATTAATAAAAAGGGATTAGAAAGTTAAAAACCAAGTTTAGAAATCATATTCCAAAATTTCAACTCCCAGAGCTCGCCCTGGCGAGTTGGTGGCGAGTGAAGGCAGAGAGTACTGGTCTTACTCGCTCTGGAGCTCGCCCTGGCGTGTTCATGACCTGAGACACTCGCCCTGGCGAGTAACAACTCGCTCAGCGAGTTGCACCTGTCATGACAGCACAAGACAGCAACTCACACCACCTTTTCCCCCCCAAGCCTAGTTTGATTCTATTAGTTCCCAACATCTTTTTCAAGGCATAAAAGCAAACCATTTTCATAAGCAAGCAACACATTTCCGAAAGCATGTTGGTTGCTTCGAGTGCAAGTTATTTGATTTTCATTTCCAAAATCAAAACCAAACCCAAGAACAAGTTTTATTACGGGCCTTAACCGTCCGGTAATCATTTTCAATCATGTTTTCAAAGTAAAAAGCGACACCACATGTCACAAGAGTTTTAAACCACTTTGACCCCAAAACACTACCCAAAAACACTTAGGAAATATTTTCATAAACCTCAAAATATTTTTCATCGGATTTTCCAAAACAAAACCATACAACGCATTTCCCTTTCGCCCAAAGGTTCAAAGACGACTTTTCTTTTCAAAACCTTACAACATAACCTCATGTAATTGATCAATACATAACCAACTCAAAACCCTAACTTTTCTCATGAGATTCTCACAACTCATGGAAAAATTGAAATAACAAAGCCTACACATGCTTACTAACTCTCATGAACAACTTTCATGAAGCAAGAATCAACCAACACCAAATTTTATGAAATTTCTCTCAAGAACAAAATCATAAAATTCCACTAAACTACATGAGCTTGGCTAGTAAAGAGAAAGGAATGGATCAAGTTACCTTAGAAAAAGCTTCTCTACAATTTCCCTTAGAGCTTCCAAGCTTGAAATCCAAGGAAATGGTGAAGAAATGAAATTTGCTCAAGGAAGGGAAGAAGAAGGAAGACCACGGTTAAGAGAAGAGAGAATGAGAGTCTTGTGATCAATTTCCTTCCTAAGTCAACAAAACATAAACCTCCTTACTATTACCACTTGTCTTGCTTGCCAACCACCATTGGATCAAATAGTAAAAAGTTTTCTAGACTAATCCCTAGCCCTTGGATCAAAAGCAAGTCTATCCTCACGAGATATTTCTCACAACCTCTCACAACAAAACGCACGCTCAGTTCTCGCGCATCGCGACGAACGTAAATCACAAAAACGTAAAACCTACGGAAAGAACGTCTAACGTTTAACATTTCCAAAACTTATCGCCGAATCTTTTTCCGCGACTGTAATTTTCTTCCATACCTCAGAAAATTAATCTCAGGACATATCCTAACTCACGCAGATATATAAAACTCTCATCCGAATCCTTACTTAAAACAGACGCAGTAAGATTTTCCATCCGCGGGTAAAATCCTACTCGTTTTTCCAAAAACAAGAATAATCCAAAACTCGTTATTCTAAGACCACAGAAATCTCCTCATACTTAAAACAGGATCACGACCCGAAAGTCTGTGCCTTTCCAGCGCACGAGCACAAAACAGGCTCCGTTTCAGCAAAAATCTCATTAATGTGACGATATTCGCACAACCGCCTCACCAAAACCCTAAAACTCGTAGCCGACACTAGAGTTCCATAGTAAAACTGTACAGTGGAATCTTGGGTCTTACACTGCCCTATCACAATTTCTCTGAGATTCTTCATTTTCTTTAAGTCACTTATTAGAGGTTTTGGATTTGTCATACCTACAGTGAATAATAGTTATGCCGATCTTCTAGCCAACTTGGAACACTTATAAGTGAATTCGGACTATTGTGGATGTTACTCCTCACCAACTTAATTTTATGATTCACATTGATGTAATGAGGTGAAATTGAAACGCCTCTAACTATATTTTGTGTTTGGAGAACATATTCAAGTAAAACATAAGTTGTCAAGTCAAAGCATATAAGTAAATTTATATATACGTTTTACTTCACTTACTTTACCCAAACATGTTTTAAGATTGAAGGGGTAGAGAAATGCAGTAATACACAAATTTGTTTGACCTAGTTTTGAAATTTAACTTTATTAAAAGAGTGAAGGTGGTAAGAGTTAAACTTTAAACTACGTGCTAATTTTGATACCTGCCATGAACCAAAGTAAAAGCTAATTTTTTGGCAGATATATCCAAAAAGAAAGGGAGATTAGTCCTTCTATTAGATACAACTCGAATAAAAAAAAACATTGTTTTAGTTGCGGTGAATAATTCACTATAAGGTTTTTTTTTTTACTAGTTCACTGTAGTTTTTAAAATTAGATACTTTGATTATTAATGAAAAGACCTAAATCTCCCCTGTTTCTCTTGATTTATGATTTTACTATCTCTATTTCTAAATTTAACAAATATAGTACCCAAATTCTTAAAATTTCACAAAATTTATTCAACACTAAATTTAAGACTTATTTTTGTTGATATAGATCATATTGAATAATGAGTCAATAAGTCAATCGATCATTTTTTTTTTGGTAAACTAAAGGTATCCTCCACGCGCAACTGGAAAAACTAATCCCCTCGAGGTAACTGTGATCCATTTAAGGGGTTGACCTCTCCCAACAATCATATTTTTTTAGAAATGTGGTTTTTGTGAAGTTTTAACATTTTAAGTTTTATTTTATGAAACATGTTGCCGTAAGAAATTTGGTCTTTAGCCAACTAGCCGTGTGATCACCTGATCAGTCATAATTTGTTTGATTCATCGTTTACTCAACTGATAAAGTAGTATGAAGACTATTTTATGTATCACGTGATTACACTGAGAAAGAGATTTTGTTTTTTAGTTGCGCGTTTCTAAACTACTCCAAAGAGCATTTAGTGTTGGAAGATGAACTACTGCATGAGAAGACATGAAAAATAAAGGAAAGTAATAAGGAAAAATGAAAACGATATGTCAAGACTTGTTTGATCGTGTTTCTTGAAATTATCTTACAATGAGGTATTTATAAACTTAGAATAACTAAGGAACTTATATTTGACAAGATTTTGGCCATTAACTCATAAATTACTTCATATAAACACGTGGATAACATCACTAATGTAAACAACTATCTCGTAGGCCAAGTTACATCACAAAACCGCCTTATCAACTAAGTTATTTCCTTCAATAAAAACCACAAACGTCCTCTATTACCATATTTTTATTGGAGTAGATATTGTTAGAGATATTTCCAAAATATATAAACTTAGTCATTCATATTTTGAACTTAGTCATTGAATATTTTGTTTATAGAGATAAGTTGATAGTAAAATTGTACTTATACGGTTAACTGTTCACTCATGCTCTCGACATATAAATCTATATATATATTATTTAGGAGTTTTTCCTCAAAGCATAACATACACGTGGCAATCCCACAATGATTCTACTCTCACATTGTTTTGGCAATTAATGAATTAAATGATTTAGTTCAAAAAAAAAAACAAGGATCAAAGTACAAGCATAATAAAAATGTGGTGTGCTCAAATTATGCAATTATTTCTCTAAGACAATCTATAAGCAATTAATTAATGAATTAAATGATTTAGTTAAAAAAAATATAAAAAAACAATCTCTAAGCAATTAATTAATACACTTTTTTTTGAACAAATCAGACCACATAAGCAAAGACAATATAAAAAAAACATTTCAAGCAAATCCTTAAAAAATAGCTATTTTGAATTTTGATCAAAACCTTAAAAAAATAGCTATTTTGAATTATGAATTATTATCAAAACCTTAAAAAAAGTAGCTATTTTGAATTTTGATAAAAGCTTTAAAAATGCTATTCTTAGAATTATTTCCATATAGCTATTTTGAATTTTGATATGCTAACTATTTTGAATTTTGATCCACAATTCTTAGAATTAAATGCTATTTATTTACTGTTTAAAGTCATTGTACCTAAGCAATTGACTTATGTTCATGTGTTGTCATTATACCTACAAAAGGAAAGGCAATATTCATTTTTTTCCACATAATCTCCCTATTAAAATCTGTGAATCCGTATTAATGGCCTGAATATCTCCCCACGAAAAATATATTCTACCTAATTTGACTTTCACAAATTTAATAATTAATAGAATATTCCTTAGGTTTATGCTTTATTTTGACCTATTTTACATCTATAAATAGTCTACACAATGTTATTTTCTATTCATCACACCCAATCTCAATACCAATTCTCTTATTTACAAATTACAAATTTACAAATTCTAATGGCTCCAAAGTACGATTCAATTGCTTATTTGAATGCCTCAAAAGAAAACTGGAATGTGATGGTTAGGTTTGTGCTTAAAAAGAAACAATTCAAATAGTTACCTATTTTAGAATTTGAGAATTAATTCATATATACTATATAGTCAACCATATGCAAAACTTCAGAGATACTCCCTTAATTGTTGCTAGCCTCACAATTCTATATATACATGTGCGTTTCCATTTCAAAAAATATGGTAATGATACTATAATTTTATATTGGTTAAATAAAATTTTATTTCTTGAGTAGTTTTTCCTTTTTATTTCACTCTCACTATTTCCTTTAATTTGTCATTTTTTCTTAGTTTTGCAGGTTTAGTCTATTTTTATTTTTTTAATTGTTGGATATTTGCAGATTTTGCAGGTCTCTTGCTATTTTGTAATGCATTTCTAAAATATTAGTATCAAAGTTATTCTTGAATTTGTGAGTGAGTTTTATTCGTTACGGTATGTATTTACAAACTTTTGTTTGTTCTGAGATACGATTCTATTTTTTATATACTGGACATGTCCTGTTTACATTTTTTGTTTATTCTCATACTTCAATCTTCAAACTTATATTTATACTTTTTATTTGATTGTACATGTCAACTAAAGGGGCAAGTGACAAAGTAAACATTGATGCGGTTTGATTTTATTATGTTTGCTATATAGACCAATTTGTAGTTTTAGATTTAAAGATTGTATTTTATAATTTATATAATTTGAATGCAATATTGTAATATAGTTATATGGGGATTTATTTCAACCAACAAAAAACGAATATTGGTCTTTTTTCTATACTATAAAGTTGGTCTCTTAGTAATAGAAAATATATAGAATATGTTTTTTAGCAATAAAATTATGGGATGGTTCTTAATTATCAGCTAATGCGTTTTTAGGTAGGCGATACAAGACGATACATTAATTTATGAAATATTAGTCAAGAATTAGTTTAATAAATTAAATTTACGCATAATATTTTTGCACTATTATTTTTTTTGTTCAACATATATACGTTAAGTTGATTTTATGTTTTTATAGATTATTGGTGGGAAAGATAGTGGGAGATATGATAAAAGTCATCACATTTTTATAAATTTGTTCGATCGCGCTCAATACTAAAATTTCTTTTTACATGGGAGGATTAATTCTTTATAAAATTTATCTAGATGATTTTCTATTGACGGGAAAGAAAGTGGGAGATATGATAAAAATGTCTTTTTACATGGGAGAGTTAATTCTTTATCAAATTCATATAAATGATTTTAAGATTTTATGGATTATTATTGACGGGAAAGAGAATGGGAGATATCATAAAAGTCATCACATTTTATAACTTTGTTCAATTGTGCTCAAAACTAAAGTGTCTTTTTTTTTTAGATATAAACAAAGTACTCTTTACATAATACCCTTTTCCAAGATGTTTAACATAAAAATAAATTAATTAATTAATATATAAACAACGGGAATATGTAAAATTAAAAGTTAAAAAATTATTAAATTTGTTATTGTGGACTACACATATGAACACACAATTAAGTACTTGATTTCACAAAATACAATAATAAATTACTGTTAAAAAAAATTGGTATATTAGTACATTAATAATATATCATGAATCTCTCCATTTTCATTTATACCTAAAAATGAATCACTCAACATGTTTAAATTCTCTTGCTTGAAATGGAAAGTTTATATTATCAAATAATACATATAATTAAATTAAATGAATTATTAATGGATGGCAATGAAACTTGATGAATTAGTCCATATATAAAATAAAAAAACTTGATGAATTAAATTAAATGGAAAATAACCAATCAAATAATAATATGTACATGTTTTATTAATATAATAATAATTATAATATGCACGGTAGGCAAATTTTTTACTATTTTAAATTATACCAGAGGACTAAAACTTTCAACAGTATTTGAGATCATCTTAAGAATGACGCAATGAAAAAATTCTTTTAAAATATTAGTTTCTATTATTAGTTAATTTTAGTCTTTATTTACCTTTTTGTAACAAAAAAAAAGGACCAAAGTTCCAATTCAAACCTTCTCCGGCAGAAATTAACAATAATTTTTGTAACATTATATTTTTTACATGAGGCATTTTTATATAACATTTATACGAGATATTATATTTTTACTCATATATTAATATACAAAACTATTTTTTTGTAAATTATACAGGGTATTTTTTTTTATTTATATGAGAACTATATTTATATTTATATTCATATATCAGTATGGAGAAATATTTTTGTTTATTTTGAAATTTATATTTCTCTTTTTTATTTATAATCTATAAGGGACTTATGTATTTATTTATATATTAATATGGGAACTATATTGTTTATTTTTTATATATTAATACAAGGACTTTTTATATATAAATTATGGGAGGTTCATATTTATTTAATTTTTGAAGGAAATTATCTGAGCTTCTATATTTGTTTTATTTGAAGGTACTGATGTGGAAATGAAATAATAAAAGATATATTGGAATAATTTCTTTAGGTTTTCTGTTTTGTAATTGTTTTTTTTAGATATAGTATCATTTTAATTATTTAAATTATATAAGATTGTAAATATTTATTTCATAATATAAATCATTTTCCATATGCAATAAAAAAAAAATTAAATTTTCAGTTTAAAGTAAAACATATTTTTTATAAGTCAATAAATCTACAACATTTTTTTTATAGCCATTTATTAATACGGGGTCTTATTTGTAATTTAGACGGGACTTATATCTACTATATTCATATATTAATTTGAGATATTTTTTTTAATTTTTACGGGGCATATATTTATTCCCACATTTAAATACGGGGCCTTTTTTGTTTTGTAATTTCTATAGGTACGTATATTTATAATCATATGTTAATATACATGGTCTATTTTTCTTCTTTTTCTTTTGTAATTTATAAGAGACCTATATTTATACTCACAAATTAATATATGTGGGCTATTTCTTTCTAATTTATGAGTCTGTGAGTCTATATTCTTACTCATTTATATGAGGACTTATATTTATATGAGATTTATATTTTTAGTTATATATTAATACAAGACTTTTTTATTTTGTTGTAGTTTTTTTATTTTGTTGTAGTTTATATGAGATCTATATTTATAGTTATATATTAGTAATCCGCTGTTCAAAAAAAAAAAGTTATATATTAATAAGAGCTCCTATTTATACACATATGTTAATACAAGACCTATTTATTTGTAATTTTTACGGGACCTAACTTATATTCATATATTATTACAGAGGTCTTCATTTTTAAGAAAAAATATACGAGATCTCTATTTATAGTGATATATTAATATGGGGTCTTTTTTTTTTATAATTTGGACGAGACTTATATCTATACTCATAAATTAATTTGAGATATTTTTTTTCTTCTATTTATACGGGGTTTATATTTATTTTCATATTTTATTATGGGGCCTTTTTCATTTTGTAATTGCTACAGGGACCTATATTTATAATCATATGATAATATACGGGGTCTATTTTTTTTGTTTTTATTTTATAATCTATAAGAGACCAACATTTGTACTCACAAATTAATATGTGGCGTATTTCTTTCTAATTTAAGAGTCTGTGAGTATATATTCCTACTAATTAGTATGGTGAATGTCTTTTGTAATTTATATGAGGCATATATTGCTATATTAATAGAGGAGTCTATTTTTGTTTTTTTTTTATGATTTATATGTGACCTATATTTATACTTATATATTAATATAAGAATCTATTTTATTGTAACTTATATGAGGGTCTTATATTGTAATTTATAAAAACCAATATTTTTTCTCATATATTTATACAATTTTATTTTTATTCATAAATTAATATTTTTTGTCAAATATATAGTGTTTTCATAAATTAATAATAAATTTAAGTTTGCACTCTAAAGTAAAATATATTAAAATATATTTTTTTATAAGTCAATAAATCTAAAAACGCATTTTTACCCGTGCTTGGCACGGGTCTGGATACTAGTTTTTTAAAAAATTGGATGTTTGTCCACATTTTTGTCATTCAAACCAACCTTGGAGTTTTTTTTTTTTTTTTTTATCTTTGTAACCACTCCTTTTATCATGCCACATATGTGAGAAAATGACCATGACATTTTTTTCACATGTTGCTTATATGACACTTAACTTGGTAAAATCTATGTTATAGTCTCTTGATCTCTTATTAAACATTACCATGATATTATTGAGACCCCAGTAATATCCTCCAAGCCTGTTTAGACTTAATAGTCACCCTCACTTGACAATTAAGCCGTTAGTTGATTTCACATCAATTAATTTCAACATCAGTTAATTGTGATGCAATTGATCAATTACTTTTAATACGATCTATAAAAATCTCCAAGTCCATTTAATTTCAACATCAGTCCATTACTAAAAATAGAGAAATTAATAAACCAATTCTGCACCAGCTAATTTGAACTTAAACTAATTAAGAAATAGAGAAATTAAAATTTTAATTCACCAATAAGAAAAGTAGTGGAGGTCAAATATTTTAATTTATAAGATTCATTTTCATTTGCATTTTTCTTGGTAAATAAAAAACAGGAGATTATATTATAAATTTTATTTTTATTTTTTAAAAAAAGGATTAATTTTCATTTTGCTACGTATTAACCATTTTTGTCTTACCACTCACTCCTCCCCCCAAATAAAATGAAATGAAAAAACATGATAATCATCAAAGTTCAAAGAAAAAAAAAATTAAACGCAGCACACAATCGGGTGCGTTTGTTTGTTGCACTTCAAAAAACGCATCTCTCGTTTCTTCTCTGTTCTTCTCTTCTTCGTCGCCGAACAACTCTAACCATTCACTTCTTCTTCTTCTTCTTCTTCTCTTCTCTCTTATTAGGGTTTCATAATTTTTCCATTTCCTTCAAATTCTACCAGTGATGAGCGACGCTTCTCAATTCCAATCACAACACGATAACTCTCCCAACCAAGCTAGGGTTTCTCGAAATGAAAACTCCGAAAACGAACCTTCCGAAGAGCTTAGGGTTAGGGTTTCTTCCGACGATAATTCCACCGTCGATCCTTTTGAATCTGAAAATGAACCAACAGGTAAAAAACGCGATACGGACAAATTTTCCGGTTCCGATAGCAAATCATTGTTAATGGAATTCGACGAGTATGTAGCTTCAGAGAGAAATACCGAAGTAGAAACGGATCTAGGTTATGGTTTTGAAGTTGGTGATTTGGTTTGGGGAAAAGTGAAATCTCATCCATGGTGGCCTGGGCATATATACAATGAAGCATTTGCATCACCTTCCGTTCGTCGAGCGAGAAGAGAAGGTCATGTTTTGGTGGCTTTTTTTGGTGATAGTAGTTACGGTTGGTTTGAACCTGAGGAGCTTATACCTTTCGAAGCGAATTTCGCGGAGAAATCTCAGCAGACGTATTCTAGAACATTTGTGAAAGCAGTTGAAGAAGCTGTTGATGAAGCTAGTAGAAGACGTGGTCTTGGATTAGCTTGTAAGTGTAGAAACCCTAATAATTTTCGTTCGACGAAAGTTCCAGGTTATTATTCTGTTGATGTGATGGATTATGAGCCTGGTGGGTTTTATTCAGTTAGTCAGATTAAGAAGGCTAGAGATAGTTTTAATCCAATTGAAACTCTTGATTTTATTAGAGATTTGGCTTTTGCTCCTCTTGATGGAGATCATGGAAATATTGATTTTGTTGAGAATAAAGCTACTGTTTATGCTTATCGGAAAGCGGTGTTTGAGCAACATGATGAGACTTATGCTCAGGCTTTTGGAGTGCAGCGGCCGCGTCCATCTCGGCCTCAGAATGTGCCCCACAGTCAACCTTCCAGGCAGCCTCCTAAAGGTATATTACCCTTCCCCAATTTCCTTGTGGAAGTGCTGAATTATGTAGTTTTTTTTAGGGTTTTATTGGACAATTAGCTGTTGGTATTTAAATGCTTTTTTTTTTTGTGGTGGAATGGTGTATAGTACGAACGAATGGAAAATAGATTGAGGCAATGCAAATATTATACTTTTTGTGATGTTTATTTATCAGTGGAGATATTTCCCTATCCGCGACTTGTTCACCTGACCACTGGATTGTATTTCAGTACTTTCATCTTTCAGTTGTTTTTGACACTTTCGGAAATTTAATTGATGACTAAATCTTTGTAGATCTATATAAAACTGTAGAGTAATTAAAAATATAAAATATTATGACTTATTATGACTTAATACCCGCCCTTGGATATTTAAGCTAGATCTGAAGTTAAAATATTGGAGTTTGGACATTCTTTGACTCTGTAAATTTTGTGGTTGATAATCTGGAGATTGATTGAGTCAATATGATAAAATCATAAAATTGTGAATCATTGTGATTTTTTATGAATTATGATCAGTACCATTAATAATTCATGATAGCCACCATCATTAGGGGAGAATTTGGTTTGGTTAGAATCGAAATTGAGGTGCATGAATGCCATACAATATAAAGATAGGTCTTTTAAGAATGTGTTGGGGAAAAAGTGAAGTATCCCCCCTATTTATGAGAAGATGACAGACAATAAGCTGTCTATTTTCATTTTATAACCTATGTTAATTTAACCTTAAGTGTAAGTTCACATTTTAAGCTCTTACAATTAATCCCCCTCATTTTTAGATATGTTAACCTTTTATGAATGAATAAAAATCTTATTGTTGTTTCTCAATCTACTCAAAAGCAGCTTCGTATGTTAATGCTACTTTTTCCCCCCTTTTTTTTTTTGTATTCAGCTCCTTTGAGTGGTCCGTTGGTGATAGCAGAAACCTTGGGTGGTGGGAAAAGTGCTACTAAATCTGTTAAGTTTAAGGAGAATTCAAAAAAGGATAGGTACCTTTTTAAACGGAGAGATGATCCAGGTGACTCTTCCCAATTAGCAAACAAGGAGGAGATACCTGATGCGGCTGGGCATTATGTATTTCAGAATAGGGCTCCACCTTCGCCTGTGATACCTCGCAGTCTAGAAAAACATGCAGACTCAGGGTTTGTTAGTCATGACGGTGCAACTTCAACTTCAGATGCCAAAGAAGCTTCAATAGGTCAGGTTCAAGCCGAAAGCAGCAATCTTGCACCCCAATCCATTTCCTTTGATGCAAAGCCCCATCTTGAAAAGGGGAAGATTGCCTCCTCTGAAGAAATGACCCATAGCTTGGAACAGGATACTATTACAAGTAAAAACATGGTTAGGTCTGATTTGTCTGGGGAGTTGCCATTACAAAGCACTGATATAGAGAGCAAAGTTCATGTGAATGCTAAACATGACAGGACTGCAAAACTGTTGGAACCGTGTGAAGATTTTAAGCAATCAGAGCAAGGACTTCCGACTGTTGCTGATGGAGGAAAAGACACACATCAAGTTAAGAGTGAAAATAATTCACCGGTTGAAGCAAAGCATCGCAAAATTAATGCAGTGAAGAAAATAAAAGGTCTTAAGCGATCTGCAGATGACTTGAACTCAAAAGCTTCTGTTATTGAGGAGAGAAAGAAAAAAAAGAAAAAGAATCTAAACTTACAGCCAACGTCAGACCATCCGGAGAAGCATTTTACTTCTGGAAAATCTGTACACCATTCAGGAAATTTAACAGGGAAACCTGTCTTAACCACTTTGCCTCCTAGAGAGGGTATTCAATCAGAACAAATGCAGGTAGATTTTAGTGCCCGTAACTCACTGCCCATGGATACCTTAGGTGATGCTAATCTAGAAGTGCCACAACTTTTGGGTGATTTGCAAGCTCTTGCTTTGGATCCTTTCCATGGCATTGAAAGAAAGATCCCTGTAGCTGCTCGCCAATTCTTCTTGCGGTTTAGATCTCTTGTATACCAAAAAAGCTTAGCGTCATCTCCACCAAGAGAGAATGAAGCTCCAGAAGGTCGTGTTGCCAAATCTCCTTCTGATGTCAGGATATCTGACAATCTTGAGGATCATGCAAGAGCTTCGCCACTTGTAAAACCTGTAAAACATGTTCGGCCTGATGATCCTGCAAAAGCTGGTCGGAAAAGGGGGCCCTCTGATCGCCAAGAAGAAATTGCTGCCAAGAGGTTGAAGAAAATCAAGGATATAAAAGCTCTAGCTGCTGATAAGACAGCTGTCAATCAGAAAACTTCTGAAGCTCGGAGAGAAGATAAGGCAGCTTCCAGTCAGAAAACTTCTGAAGCTCGGCGAGAAGATGGAAAAGATCCTGTATCCCAGGCTCCATCCAAGTTGGTGAGACCAGAATCGGCAAAGAAAGTGGAGCGTCCATCTAAGACGCCCACCACATTGGTGATCAAGTTTCCTCCCCAAACATCACTTCCATCTGTGGCAGAGCTGAAGGCAAGGTTTGCTCGCTTTGGACCAATGGATCAATCGGGATTCCGTATATTTTGGAAGTCATCAACTTGCCGTGTTGTTTTCTTATACAAGGCTGATGCGCAAGCTGCATATCGATTTTCTGCAGCAAATCCATCCTTATTTGGCAGCACGGGTGTGAGGTGCTTCCTCCGGGAATTTGGGGATTCTGCATCTGAAGCTACAAAGGTTAGGGGAGATGATGGAGCCAATGAAACACCTCGTGTGAAGGATCCAGCAGCAGTTCAGCAACAGACACCAGTTTCATCACAGAAACCTCTTCTTCCACTACCAACAATCCAGCTGAAATCGTGCTTGAAGAAATCTACCGGCGATGAGTCAGGTCAGGGTACTGGTAATGGAAGTAGTAGTAAAGGAAACCCACGTGTAAAATTCATGTTAGTTGGGGAAGAAAGTAGTAGGGGGGAGCCATTAATAGTGGGTAATAAAAACAACAATGCTAATTTGTCCGATGGTGGTGCACCTTCTGTTGCAATGGATTTTATTAGTAAGAACATTCAAAAGGTCACTACTACTACTTCTTCCCAACCACCTTTGTTGCCCACTCCTCCTCAGTTTTTAAAAACCCCACAACATAATTTGCGTAATTCCGAATTGGCAATGGCATCTAGAAACAACCCCAATTTTATTAACACAACAACTATGTCAGTCGCCGCCGCAACCTCAACCTCGGTTGATATATCACATCAAATGATAACCCTTTTAACGAGGTGCAGTGATGTTGTGACTAACTTGACGGGTATATTAGGCTATGTACCATACCATCCACTTTGACAAATGTGCACAAAACTTGTTTCATCATAAATCCTATCCTATACAAGAATATGCGAGTGGGATGTTTTGCTCCGGAAATGCATTTGTGAAGAGGGCACTCACAAGTAATGAACCAAACGATAATTGTCATAAGTTGTAGTTTTTTGGCTCCAAAATGTAAATCCACTCTCACTCATATTGTTGAATTGACAGTGGCATATTATTGTTAGCTAGCTACCTTTCCTTTTTCGTTGTTCTTATTTACTTAAAGCACTTTTGTTTGGGGAGGGAGTACTCCGATGATTTACCAAACACCAACGTCCCATTGTTTCACAAATATAATCATGTACTTGCTTCGTCTATGTGTGTCAATGACATTGCTTCTAGGTGTTGGCAATGTTAGTAAGATTGCATAGTTTTCGATAAAATGAGATTGAGACTTTAATATTTTCATATTTGTATAAGTTTATAAAAAAAAAACATTATTTCTGCCTATTATAGTTTTTAAAACGTAGTTTGTACCTCTTCATTAAAAAAAAAACTATTAATCCACATTTTTTTCTGTTTTTTGTTATAATAAAAGGCGAAAGTTTTATATTTTCAAGAGAAAGCAGTTGATTTTAATATTCCATAAAGTATCGTGTATGTTATTTACTTTTATTTTTAAATCATTCTTTGACATTTTAGCTATGTTGCAAATTTATAGTGCATGAAAATAAAAATTATTGTAATTTATTAACCAAATGATATTTGAGTAAGAAAAACTAGTTGATAGCAACGTTTCCAAAGATGTTATGTTACTTCTTCAGGACTTTTTTTTATGTATTAATTCTCTGGTTCTCAAGAAAAATAAATTCTAGTAATTTAGGGTCCGTTTGATGGCCAGGATAGTGAGTAGGATATGATAATTATATCATATCATGTTTTAATTTTTTGTTTGATGCACCAATAGGATATGATAAATTATTTCCTTTTTTAATTATATCCTATCACTCCTTTGTAATTTCTATCCTATGTTTAGGCTGGGTTAGAAATTATCCTGTTGTGTTATTAAGAAAGTAAATCTTTATTTGCCAAAAATAAAACCACCTACAATAGAAACTTGTTATTTAATTATATTTAATTGAAAATAAATAATGATATCTTGTTTGTTATCATATCCGCATCAAACACATAATAAGATAAATGTTATCATGTTAATATCATATCCTAACTTTATCCAATTCCATATCATATCATATCATGTATCTATCATATCCTGGCCATCAAACGAGCCCTTAGAGTTTGACCACAAGATAAATAAAATTTGCCTAAGAGTTATTTCTGTTAAATTGAATTTAGTTCTACCAAAGCAATTTGTTATGACCCATAGTTTAAACATTCTCCTCCATTTTCTATGCTTTTATAAAAAAAATAATTTAAGACGATGCAAAATTTTAAACAATTTAAATGTTTCAATTTTATTTTTTTGTTTAGGTAGAGTAATTGTTTGTTTAAAGTTGGATTACTATATAAATTTTTAAAAAAACATTGAGATAAAAAATGTCAATAAAAGTGGTTCAAAATGAAAACTTGAGAAAATTGGGTAAAATCTGAAATCTTTTAGAAGTTGTGGTACCAAAATTTTTGAAAATTGATAAGAATCAATCTCCACATTGATTAAATAAATGAATAGGTACGCACAAATTTTAAAAAATATATCAATTAATATCCAAAATTTGAAATTTACTATCTTTGTGGTTATTAAAGAATGACGGGGTGTATAAAAGATGAATATGCTGGGGTTTTTTTAATCATGATCAATTTAATATTATTATTACATGGTAATTTATTGACCTTTTTTATTGGATTAGTTTTACACTTCGAATGCACTGGGGATGAATTTATATACAACTTTTCACAAATATTATTCAAACATTTGATAAAGAATTCACTTAATTTCATCAACAAAAATAAATAACCCACTTTTAAAATTAATTTTAATAAATAAAATTCAATTCTAAGATTCATCTAAACACAAACTCCAATAAACTCCAAGAGTTTGGTGTACTAAAAAGCCAGATATTGAATCCAAAGTCCCGCTAGTGCCTCTAAAAAGAGGTAAAAATAAATGTATTTGTAAATATTGTATCAGTCCTAAGAAATCTTTCATACTTTAAACTGGGACATCAATACATCATCCCTCACCCTAAATTTACGTTATAAGAAATCCCTTAAACACACAATAAGATAAACAGATAATAAAATTGGATCCCATTCCAAATCCACATGTGCATCATATGGTAAAAATTTAATCGCCTAAAACAAACACATTAGCAAGTTATTCAATCAAAATCAAATAACTAGGAAACGATGAGAGAAATCCCTTGAAGGGAGGGTAATATAGTTCTATACTCAAGGAACCAGCACCACTTTTGTGATGTAATTTGCAACAGTCAGCTTCTACAAATCAAGATTGGATTCCTCCGGAATCACAGTCAGAGTCGCCAATTTATCGTTCGCTCTTTTAACTACAACTTTCATGGGCACCCCAACTTTGTCCCCCATCATTTCAATTACCTGCCATAATTTTATAGCTATGAGAATAAATAAAAAATAAATAATTAAGCACATCAATCATAATGAATAATTTCAAGGGTAACTTTTATTTACTGGCGATGGAGACGGAGTTTTATGTTATGCACACACAACTCGTGATTCTCCATACCAAGAAAGCAAGGTAGAATTTCAAGTTTTAGCACAAAATTTTACAATCGAACTGCTCTGCTCACCAGATCATCTTATCTTAATAGACAATTAACAAAATCATAATAAAATGCATAACATAAAACATAACACATGCCAATACCTCTTTCATGCTTTCCACGGGCTTTCCATCAAATTGAACGACAACATCACCAGGGAGGAACCCAGCACGATCACCAGGAGACCCAGGAGTTACCTAGTCAAAAAACATTTAAGTTCCCTTGTGACTAACACATAATTTCATTAAATCAAGCATCTAGATGTTTGCGTTGCATTAGCTGGTACAATTCATACTATCACAGAAGAGATACAGTAACATGCTACAAAGAAATTGCATTGAATAAGCTAAATCACAGGAAACAGATGAAAATTGCATATTTATCTATACTACAATTATCATTATTATTATCATTAAAGCTTTGCCAACAATTTTGAAACCTATCTGTCACAAAAAACAGAACATGAAAATACTGCCCAGCTAATCTACATTTTGAAAGATTACATAAATAATCATCCCAAAATCGATCAATTAGGAACATACCATTGGTACAAGAATGCCTTTATTGACATTAGGGAATGAGGCATCTTTCTTTTTAAGCTGCGCAATAATCATCTCATTTAGATCAAGCATTCTTAGTCCAAGCCAAGGACGTATTACTCTCCTGAAAAAAAGAAAATATTTATTGCATTGTTACTCAACTTATTGGTTATTACATCCTAACAACCCAAGTATGAACCACATAAAAATATGTAAATCAATAATTGTTTATGTGGAGTATAACATATTCATAAAAAGTAAAAATTGCAAGAGTTTGTCTAATTTGACTTTCTACTTCGATGATAAAATAACATCCTTTCTGAATGTTACAAGTAACACAAACGGCAAAGCTAACAATATTTTATAACAATTAGCATGCCACTTTCAAATGAATATGCAACAAAATAGCAAGGATGAAACCAAAACATACCCACTTTTCTTAAAATGCTCTATAATTTTACACACAGAGTCGATTGGTACAGAAAAACCCAACCCATCAGCAGCCATCACTTTCATAATGTTCACTCCAACAATTTCTCCATCCATATTCACAAGTGGCCCTCCAGAATTTCCCTGTGCCATACAAGCAGATAACATGCAAGTTGATATTTGGTTTGTACACATCCATATCAAGCTTAGCATAGGTGGGAAGAGGATGACATTTCACATACCATATTAATTGCACAATCTGATTGTAAATACTCCCTTGGCATGCCGCTAAACCCCAAATCACTGCTTTTGCGGTCAACGCAACTGCGACAAAAATCATACAAGACATGAGTACATTGGCCCAAACGACATGTAAAACATCACTACTTAAATCTAAATGGAATAATTTAGAACAAAAGAAGATAGCTTAAAATCATGACCCGTATTTTACAGCTGGAAATTATTTTCTTCGCACCTTACGATACCAGCAGTGACAGTATTCTGAAGGGAAAGCGGACAACCCATGGCAATTACCCAATCCCCAGGACGAAGCCTAGTTGAAGAACCAAGCTTTGCTTCTGGTAGTGGGGTTTCAGCATTTATCTTAAGAACGGCAATATCTGAATGCATGTCAGCATTCACCAGTTTCCCCTCAAATGTCCTTCCATCTTGCAAAGTGACTTCAATCTGTAGTACAATTGATGTTGTATGCAATAGGTGCTATGAGTTTCCATGTTCATATATAGAATAGGAAAATAAAATGTTTTAATATACAATAGCTTGCATATGATAGTCTAAAATGATTTGCAGGTATATATATACTCAAACAAGAGATAACAATTCATTTTAAGAATATGAAGAACCAATCATTCAGGCCAGCAAGGTACTGTACAATGCCTACAACTAAATGAACAACTACCCGACACTCTTTGGATTACATGATAAACTATCATATATACTTGTAATGGAGCTTATGTGTGAGACTGAAAATTGGACGTTAAGCTTTTTTTTGCGAGTTTGGAGGGGAAAGGAGGGCTTTGGAGGAAGGGAAGTATAGGGGAAAACAGACAAATCTTTCACATTTTTATAGTGAATGGTAAATAAATACTTATGATTAATATATTCTTAATTTTGAGAATATTATGACAACATAAATTATTAGAAGAATCCATATAAACCCTCTAAAACCCTCCAGAATCTCCCTCCAATACAGTTTGAGTTCCGCCAATTAGGAGGATTTTATGTTATAAAAAAATCAACCCCCAAAATCCTCTGTTCTTCCACTTTTTACTTTCTTTTATTCAAAATCCTCCCCCCCACCCTTTTTCTCCAAACTCACAAACAAAACCTAACGAGACAAAATGAAAGTAACCCAGTGTTACAGCTATGAGAATGTTAAAAATAGATCGGTGGTCGTACAAGATAAGAATGGGATTACATTGGAAAGAAAAGTGTGGAAGCTCCTAATATAAAAAGAAAAAGGTGGACTCACATCTTAGACGGTTTGGACAAGTGTGTTGACATATGAATTCACTGGTTAGGAGAATTAACCAATAGTTAGAGTGAATGGAAGACTAAGATATACAATAAGTCCAAACATTAGCGCGGATTTAGAAGTAAACAATATATCTTGAACCATCTAATAGTGGTATTTTGAGACCTTCTAATTATGGAATATAATAGGCAATGATGGCACCATCAAATTTGAATCCATGCAGCTGACCTCGCCTAAAGGATTGGCGGTTTCTATTGCTGTTGCAATGATGGTGGTGTATGTGTGAAAAACTAAGGTATGCCAAAATAATGAGAGATCATTTTTATTCAGTTCTGTAGCCTGTAGGCAATAAAAACAAATTGAACTTGCTAAGAAATAATCTATATTGCAGGTTAACACCCTATGTAACCCATCGAGTGTTAAGTAACTTTAAGTCATCCAAAACCCTAAAGAGAAATCTATAAGAAAAAATATCCTAGAATTCTAGCTTGAAACTGGCTGCATGTCAAAGCAAACGAAACATGCTTTTGGGAAACATCTAAATGTACTCTTGTAGTACTACATTTACATCACAGAAAACTCTAACAAACTTCTCAGCACTTTTTTTTTCAAATTTCAAGATAGTGTAGTATATATTTAGAAAGATAAGCCCTAGCATGAAGACAAACCTTCCCTTTGGATGAACTTCTTGCACCATGAAAATCAACCACAACATGAGCACATGTCAAGATTGTACCGTCCTTATTAATGATTGTGCCCGAGCCAATACTCTTTCCTGCAGTGATCCCAAAAAAATCTACAAAAGCCAATACTCCCAATAATCAGCATAATCTCAAAAGAGGCAAAAAATCATACAAATCATTCGGATCAAAACGTTAAAAAACCTTGCGGAATTGAAATATTAACAACAGAAGGACCAACTTTAGCAGCTGCATTTGCAATAGTATCTCTTCCAAAACAACCACATGGCTTTGACCCATCATGAACTTCCCCAGAAGTTTCCTTAGATATGTCGGACGAGGGAACAGGACTGACTCTATACCAAGACAGCGGAATTATTCCTACAAATTCAATTCTAATCGTAACAGAGTCATCAAAACATACATAGTAATCAATACACAAAATTCAAACAAAAGGACGACAAACCGTGTTGATCGAAAGATGGCAAATGTCGAGGAAACAAATCATACGGCACTGCCAATGTCAACCATGATTTATCTTGTAACGGCAAATGAAACCGCGCACATACAAACGTTCCTAAATTTGAAGCCACATTACTTCAATTAATCAATACTTTAAAAAATGATTTAAAATTAATGACAGTATAATTATGTTTTATTCAACCAATCAATCATAAATTCATAATCCTTGAATCACTATAATTATTTGACTTCAATTATATCAATTTGTAATTAATTAACATTTCATCAAAATTAATCTAAGTAAGAACAAATAAATCATCAATCAGGTTAAGTTGCTCACTGGAACCAGTATCGTTATTGGAGCACAATAGAGACGAACCAGCAGCAGCTACAATCCCTACCACTCCAACGACGGAGCTTCTATTCAAACGTGCAAGATTCCTCTGTCACACATTTCAACCCTAAATCAGAGAAATTCCACGAAAAATTTCTTCAAAAATTACCAAAAAGCATTTGCGAACTAAGAAAGAATCAACAAATACCAAGAAATAGCTCATAATAGCTACCAACGCCAAAATTCCAAAACCTTCAACGCGAAAACAAAGTGAAACTATTCAGTGTTCAAAACCCCGAGAGAAACAAAATTAGGATCACGGATATGGGCTTCTAACAGGCCCAATAAGTCATTAACCCGCGGCCCAGTAACAGTTTTATCAGTTGTCTTGTAAAAATACGTGCGTGGTAAAAATATATTGAGAAATGAAAAATCAACCGTTCATAATGAGGCAGTTATTTATCCCAACCGTTCATTTCAAAGTAAGAATTGTTACTGCGTTTGGAATGTTACTGCGAGAAAATGTCTAGAACCATAATGAGAATTGTTACTGCGCTTGGTATAATTAATTACTACCAGAAAATGTCAAAAACGATTTGAATTTTACACAAAATGTAAATGAAAAAATGAAATAACAAAAAGTAAGAGAATATAAAGTGTAGGAATAACATAGATTCATTTATATTCAACGAAACGCTACATTTAACCAACAATATAGTTAGATTAAAGAGATTAAAACAAGTTTAATTCTGGCAACAAATTACATCTAATATAAAACCCTAATTAGAAGTAAGATTATACAAATGTGAAAATCTATTTCTTAGGTGACTTGGACGCAGTTTCTGCAGCGACGGAACCAGTCTTCTTTGGCAACAAAATCGGGTTAATATTTGGCAAAACTCCACCATTAGCAATTGTTACACCTTGAAGCAATTTTCCTAATTCATCATCATTTCTCACAGCAAGACACACGTGTCTAGGGTTGATTCTGTTCTTCTTGTTATCTCTTGCAGCATTCCCAGCCAATTCAAGAACCTACATTACATTAATTAAAACATGATCAACATTAATTAAATTAATTGTAAGTTTCATTTGAATTTGAATTATTATTATTATTATACCTCGGCGGCAAGATATTCGAGAACGGCGGCGAGGTAGATAGGAGCACCGGTACCAAGACGCTGTGAATAGCGACCTTTCTTCATGAACCTAGCGACACGACCAACGGGGAATTGAAGACCGGCTTTGGAAGATTTTGAAACGGCTTTCTTCCTATCGCCACCTCTTCTACCACCGGCACCTTTGGTGGTTGATGTTGTTGTTGTTGTTACTGCTTCCATTGTTTTGTGATCCAAAATAGAAGCAAAACGATTCGTTTGGAGGGAATGCGGAAAATGAGAATGTGATTTTTTTTCTATTATACTTTGGGTGATAAAGTGAGAAGATTGTGAAATCGCGAGGTGTTAAATAGTGGATAGATGACAAATGTTAGTTATCGCGTTTGAATCTATGATAAGATCTGACGGTGGGGATTGTATGACGTTGGTGATCCGTGGCTTTTTGCATCAGAGTTTAAGTAATCGTACGGTCATGTAGTTTGCCACGCTGGCGATCCGTGTGCTAGCCTTTTCGTCCAATAACGTCATTTCTTCGTTAGAAACCAAAGGAAGTTGAACTTTTAAAGTTTTAACTGTTTCTTTTTTCTATAAAATTATTTTGAGTGTGTGAAAAATATTAATATATGTGTTATATACAGTTAACCAATAACATTATTGTATTATGTCATTTTACATGATCATTTTCTTGATATATTATGGAAGGTGGGATTATTTTAATTAGATGTCAATATAAAATTAATTTATATTGATAATGTGTATTAATTAAACTCTTATTTTAATATGGATGGTTTTCTTAATATGGATGGTCTTCTTATTTGTGTGACATAGAAGAAAATAGTAGTTTTTTTATTGAATGTGAAAATATATGCAGCTGTGGAAACTCAATAGTAGTGTAGAGTCCGCCTATTATTTCATTATGAATAATTTAGTGGACAATGGAAAACTAATGGTGGAGGACATTTGTAAGAAAATTTGGAGCTTGAAAATTCTACAAAAAATTAAGGCTTTTCATTCAAGAGCAGCAAGAGGATATTATTTTCGATTGCCATAAAGGTTAGATGTGGGAGGAATCTCGTCTTTGATCCATAATAAAATACATGAATAATACAACAAATGACTTTATATCATTGTTATTTAAACTCATTGATTTGCAGTCACAAAGTCAAGTTATTATGCTTGCATTAACACTATGGTGTATTGGTAATCCGGGTGTTTCCGGCTTCGGGGGATTAATCCGTAACTCAAACAGAGCTTGGGTGCATGGATTCTACGGCAATTTAGGAGTCTCTAACATCCTTCATGCGGAACTTATGACAATTTATAAAGGTCTCCTCCTAGCTTGGGAGTTGGACATTAAGGAGTTATGGTGTTATTCAGACTCCAAGACGGCGATTAGCTTGATTACGGAGCTTGTTGATGAGTGGCATCATTATGCTGCAATTATCCATAATATCAAGGACATCATAACGAGAGATTGGCAGGTCATAGTTTCCCATACTCTCTAAGAGGGTAATATCTGCGCTGACTACCTTACCAAGTATGGTGCTCACAACAATGGAACTTTCACTACCATCGCCAACCCCCTGCTGGTCTAAGTCTCCCTCTCCTAATGGACTCTAGCAGGACTTGGTTTTCTAGATAATCCTTTTCTTTAGGTTTTTTCCTTTCCTTTCTTTCTTTTTCACATTGTGCCAAAGAACAAAACAAAGTCAGACCACTTTAATTTTTTGGTTTAGTTTCTTTTCTCCAAACAACCAAAAACTTACACCTTTAGAAATTGCCAGGGAGTCCAGATGAGCATAGAAGAAACTATTCCAAAACTAGTTATCTTCGTATTTTTGTCACATATGTTGCTATGCAAAGCCCACGCGGGTTGGCCCGAAGTGGATATACGGGTTTTATGTTGGGTCAAAAGTTAAAATTAAATATAGATTGAACATTTTTTCTTCCCTTTTTTTTTAATAAAAAGCATTTTTTTTCTTTCAATGGTTTTATTAATATATTGAAAGTACAATTTTTCACGTTATTTAACATTAATTTATCTCTTTTGAAAATAGCTTCGTCATACAATACAAATTCTCGTATCCCAACCAAATTTTTGATACACGCAAGAGCTATAGATCAAATTTTAAATAATTGACTTAAAAGGTCCAAATACCTTACTATATGGACCAATCTATTGTTGGTCCCATATTTTTTTTATATTATAATAGTTAAAAATTACGAATAACAAACATAATACCTTACAAGGCAGGATCGACTTAAGGGGTAGGCGATCAAGGCATTGTCTTAAACTTCATAAAATATAGAAAATTGAATTAATTTAATAAATTAAGAAAGAACAAAGATTAGATTAAGTGATTTCATTATCAATTAAGAAAGAACTATGAAATGAAGTTGATTACATTAATTTAATAAATTATTTTGTATTCTAAAACAAATGAAAAATTACATTTAAACCAAATTTTACTAAATTCATTTAAATAGGCCTCTACTAGGTAGTGTTTGTTTTGGTATTTTCATTGGTGTTCCGCTTATATACGACACCTTTGTTTTGTAGCTACTCTTTTACGGGTTTCTGTTCATCTTGTACAGAGACTTGTTTACTATTAATAATATATTTGTCGTTAAAAAAAAAACTAAATTCATTTAAATGTTCCCATGGATTTTAAAAAGACTTCATTTTTAAAATTCACCTTATGCCTGCTCACATGTTCGTGAGCTCTCAAATAAACGGGTAATTAAAAATTTGCACTTGATTTAAAAGTCACTGTGCTCAACGGGATACACCATTTGACCACATATGTTAGGATTCCTTTCGATTAAAGGAGTCGGCGAACGTCGACCAGATTTGCATACTACTGTTGAATTGTGAAGTGTAGCGAAAAGATCATTCACATTAGATTTAAAAACAACTATTTAAGTGAGTCGAATATTACATATTTACCCAAAACTCTATATAAAACCCAACTTTTACTATTCAAATTTTATATTTTATCAAGCTTTATTATTAGATCGTCCGTTCTAGCAAACCCATTTTGCGGGTCTCTATGATGTTGCACCAACTATACATGAGCCATAAATACAAATTCAATTCATTTAGGCACACATAAAAATATAAATTTATCAATGTCTTTAACTTTTTTTTTTCTCTTTTTTCTTTGTCAAAAAAAAAAAACAATTTCCTTTTTCTACGTACTTAATTTTCTGTAATTGTGTGTGTGCTTAAACCTTTTTAAATAATTGTTTTTTGTCAATAAAAAATTATTACTTTAATTTGTCCATTTTAATATGTGTAATTAGACAAATCCATCAAATATATTTTCTCCAATAATTAGTGAAGATTTACTTCAAAAATAATAATGCAAATATTACCGTTGAAGTATATATTCACTATTTTTTTTTTTGGTACAACTTCACTAATTTGTTTTAATAAATACTAGTAATTATCATCTTGAGTAGGACCTCTTATCTCAACTATATATATTTTTTTTATTCTAAGAGTTGAAACTATTTTAGAGAATTACTACTTGACAAATCAAAGTTCAATTCTACTACTAGTACTAGTATACACCCTATCGCTTTGCCTTTTGACGTCATGGTTCTTATGTAATATACAGTAATATCCATAATAGCAAAATCTAATGTAAAACCTGTCAATATAATTATTTACGAGTCGGTGGTTGTTGGAAATGTCTATATAGTTCTTTTCCCTTTGCTAATGAGACATCTTAAGAACAAACACGTTTGTTTATCTTCTTCTCTCATTATTCATATGCGTCGTCTCATTTAATTTGTTTTCTATATGATCGTCATCCATTTATTATAGAAAATAAACAAAACAGTGACGTAAAGCTTATAAAATGCATGAGTCAAGCAAAAAGTTTATAGAATATGACATATTGACATATTCCATTATAGTGATACCATTTATTTATTTTCACTTCTTTTTTTCCTTTCGAATATTTGAGTTATACGTAATTGATCATCAGTCTCCCTGAAAAATCCATGTGAATTTAACGTATAAAATAGATTTGTATCACCAAAATAATGTATCATAAAATATAAAGCTTGCACTTTATTGTGATTAATTGAAAACTAAGATAGAGTGTAGGAATTAGTATTAATATTCGAAATTACATGGAAAGTTTCAGGTCAAATATTTTTTGGTTAGGGGACATGTATACGTCATGATGGAGGGGTTGAAATTGCTCCCCACGCGCACAGAAAAGTCAAACCAATGCCTGACTTTTCTCCATTATGGTCAACGGATATCTTGTGCAATGCATGCAACTTTAATTCAAGATTGTAGCTTTTTAACACTTCCGTAAACATCTTATTTAAATATTTAGATATGTGTCAATATACTATTGAGATGAACGATTTTAACAAGTTCACAAGTAATGTATAATATCTTTTATCTAAAAAAAAGTAATGTATAATATAAAAAAATTAATAAACACTATGTATGAACATATTACAATTGTCTATCTTAGCAAATGTACCGATACATATTTAAATAAGGTGCACACTCTGATATACATCTTATTTAGACATACCGGTACACGGCTTGAGGTGCACAATTCTAATAAATTTACAAATAGTATTTAAAATAGTAAAAATAATAAGTATTATTTGTAAACCTATTACATTGTTCACGTAAGCAAATGTATTAGTACACATTAAATAAAATATGGAGAATAATTCCGCTTTTATTTTTACACCCATTCTCTAATAAATATAGATCTCTATAGTTTTTGAAATAAGTCTCAAATAAAGTGATTTGACATTCACATAAATTTTCTACAATTAAAAAGTAAGTGTTAAAAAAATATAAAAAAAGTGTTCTTAATACGTTAACAAATTAATTTTCAAAATTATAATTATTTATCATAACAATTTTCAATTTTGTGAATTAGCAAAAATTTATAAAATTATAAATTATGATGTCCTTCTATTAACAGTGTAATTGAATATATTTTTATATTTTGTGGTCTATTAGCTTATGACTAAACTCATACTATAAATGTGAAAAAGCGAGGAATTTAAAGTTTAAAATATATACACATTTTAGAATATTTAAAAAATATTGAATTTACATTCAAAAGCAATCTTCAATATATATATTCATTTTATTTTCTTCACTCGTAATAAAATAATTACACATGAACAAAAGGTAAGCGGACAGCAAACTGCGCTGCATATTCATTTTTGTTTGTAAATAAAGTCAAATAAAGTTAATAAGAGAAATACTAAACAATACCCCTTGTAATGGTTTAGGAAAGCAACAATCATACAAATATAATCTTAAAAGTAGTGTATTCATTAAATGCCTTGAAATTTTTTAAAAATAAATTTCTATACTTAAAACTTTTATTTTGTTTTAAGTACTTTTCATCTTTGTTTCTTTAATCATTGTCCCAGAAATACTGTTTTGCATGACTCAATTAACAAATGGTTACCATTTAAAACTCAAGTAAAAAGTGTTTAACATAAGCTAAGGCATGTAATTAATATGTTAATTGCGGGAAACAAAGTTTGGTTTTATGATTATGAGAATGGGAAACAAAGTTAGTTTTTGACGAAATGGGAGACAAAGTAAGTAGCAGACTTTAGTAGACAAATTACTTATCTAGTTAATTAGTACGTATCTAGTCCGAATTAGCAGTTTATTTATTGTGAAATATGTTGACGGGCTACAGTCTAAATACTGAACTTTTGCCTATAATTTAATTACAGTCAAATACATACAAGTTGTTGTAAAAAATAATTATATTTGCCATATATAGTTTGAATCAATGAGTTCAAACTTCAAACCTTTATTCAAAGGACCACAAAAAAGATAATAATTAATTGATCGAAGAAAATTCTGGTGTGAATGGAGGAACCTTTTATGAAGCTGCTTAATTTCAAGCAAAAATTCTCCTAATTAATGCAATCAGGAAAGTGCTTTTAGAAGAAAATTTCTCTCACACATACACACATATAAATTGTGTTATCTATATGTCTTTTAATTTTTACATTATACAACAATCTATGCATTTTAAACATATATACAAAAATTAATCGACATCATCTTGAACATATTAGAGGAGGGAAAAGACTTTGGTGGTGAATAGAGGGAAAAAGATCATAATATTTTTGAAAGAATAATATGTGAATATTTATGATTAATAATAGTAGTAACACTACAAGAAAAATGGGTTTTAGCTTCAACATAAAACAGACGCTAAAAGCCATAAAACGGACGCTAAAAGCATTTTAGCGTCAATTTAGCGTCCAAAAATTTGAGGACAGTAAAAGCTTTGATGCTAAACATTAGCGTCCATGTTGACGCTAAGTAGTATTGACAGAAATGGACGCTAATACTGATGCTAAATTTTGAACCAATACTGACGCTAATTAGCGTTAATTTGTTGTGGATGCTAAAATCTATGTTTTAAAATCGGTTAATATTTTAACCGACCTAAACGACTACTTTTTATTAAAAAAAATATATTTTTCCTACATTCATATATGCACTACCAAAATTTTGGTGTGGCCACCACCATAATTTTATATAAATTGATCAAATAATGAACTCTATTATATACTTGGCATTCTACACAAGTAGTCATATTCACAAATTTATATATCTATTTTCATCAATAGTCATTCTACACAAGTACATAATTATTTTCAACTTCTTAACTATAGGCTTTATTCCATTATATTGTCATGCTTAAAAAACCAACACTACATAAATAAAGAACATAATTGTTGTTCAATGCCTTTTATTAGTTCTCAATATTGCTAGATGAAGCATTTCAGTGCTAGTAAACCTATATATAAAAACCAAACCAAAAATCATGCACACAGCCATAATTATATACAATTCCACACTTGTGCATAAACTAGTTTGCAATCATAAACTAATAAAATCAAATATAAACCGATCAAATTTGCGTTGATATGACTAAGTTATCATACCACACTCTAACATACTCATAGCATTACCACTTCATATTTATTCCAATCCTCATATTCTTTATTCTGCAATATTCATTCACAAATATATCTATTTTCTACCCTAGTAACTTTGCAGTAGTCATTCCACACAAGTACATAACCATTATACTTCAAATAATCAACTCTTTAGAAATCAAGGATATGAACATTTGATTGTTTGACTTGACAAAACAATACTCAAATTGTAAAAGAAACTCACATTTTTAACCTTAGTCTTCTTCATCCAATCTACAAAAATGTTTTAGCCATCTTCTATTGAGCCACATATGCATCGAAACATTCCTCTTCTTATATATGAGTTATTACATTGACTTCATTCTCTAGCCATCCACTACAATTCCACACAAAAAAGATAGATCAAGAGAGTAGTAAAACAAATAATAGCAGAATATAACCATAAATTTTAAAACCTTTTCAATTGAAGATGAAGAACTCAAGAAAGCCACTCCACCTGCCATCAAACAAAGAGCATAAGCAAACAATAAAAAATAAAAAAAACAGAACAGAGGACTATGCTAAGGGAGAGTCAAATGCATAAAACATGAATAGGTAATAATGACAATTTAACCACAAATAAGAAAGTTTCTTTTTCTAACCCTGTATCAGCGCAAGAAATTTCCCCTATAGCAACCTGAATATACATGAACAAGTTGATAGATTTAAAAACCATAAAAGGTGAAAAAGAAACTAAGCAAAGAGCCACAAAGCAAAGAGCCACAAAGCAAAAAGGAAATACAATGAAACCCAAACCAAACCAATCTACCACTTAATTAAATAGAGTTCTAGAATAAGACTAAAGCTTAAAAACCGGGATAGATCGAAGAATATGCTACTGCCTGCCTAAGGACCACAACCACATAATTACAATATATGTTTCTAAACTCCACTTTTGGAACACGCGCAATGCTACAACCACTACCATAAGCAGAACAACATGATGATCAAATGAAATCAATGGCTGTCGAAACCAAAACAAGGAATAAAACGACTATGTAAAACCACTGAATCGAGAGGGGTTTCATATAGAACAAGTAGCAATAAAAGAATACTCCATGAAGCTACACAACACCAGAATCGAATTTTGTTTGCATCATATGAATACATTAAGAGAGGCCACATCAAGGGCTAACCTAATGAGTACTGAGTATTGCCTACACACAACAAGAGCTATAACAAATACCTACCGAGAGCCTCGACTTCCTTATTTCAGCTTACTAAGATACATGGTTGGAATATTTTGGAAGTGAATCATGTTGCCGCTTCTCCCCAAGTTAGTTATCAACTTCAACACATTCATTTAAGACCTAGAAACAAGTTAAAATAGATACACATTTCAGAATAAATTACAACCAATATATAGAAAAGGGATAAAGAAGGTAACTCAAACCTTGCCTCTCATTTCATAAACATAAGCCTTTCCTGCATTTTTCTCGTCCTTTATTTGTTCACAAGCTTCAAGATGTATTATAGAGAATTAATAACTTGACATTCGCACTACAATATTAATATAATTGTTATGAAAAATTGCAAAACTCACAAGCCTTAAAATTGCAAAAACCAGAAACATCCCCTATTGATGATAGACATGATCTTGCATCAAATAGGGAATTTCACCACCCTTTGAAGGAACCTGAATATAAATTTTTTTTTTAAAATATAACCATGTTTGAATGAAACAGTTCAACAAATACCAACAATGCATCAAACTGCATAGATCTTAATGCATTTTATGGTGTTGAGAAACAAGAATTGCATATAACAGCGGCAAGTGATTTATAAATTTCAATTTAAAGTCAATTAATCTATAATTACTAATTAACAATTCAAATTTGTATCATAAATCTCATCGAAAATATAGTCCTATCATAAATAATAAAATTGAAAACTTCACCATTCAACCATAAGAAGAAACTACTAACTTTGTCTAGTTGTTGGACCCAATAGGATAAAAAAACTCATTATTAGCTTCACCCTCTTCAAATTGCTCTACTAGTTATATCTCATACAAGCCCCCAATGCACCTGAAGCAAGTTCCCTATGCACCTGAAAACAAAACAATTCTCATGAATCAATCGATTTAACAAGATAAAGGCTAGAAGAAGACTGTGAACTCGAAGAAGAACGACAAAGGGATTTGACCTAATAGTAGAGGGAAAATTGGTACCAATCAATTAACAACAACTCAATTCAAATTGCAAAGTACCCAACAACAACAGCAAACTAGTCAATCTATGTATCCCCCAATAACAACTCAATAAAAATTACTTGGTCTAACAAATGAATTAAAATTTGAAGCACAATAGATGATTCCAACGAACACCAGCAACAAAAGGGTCATAAATTCACAATAGTCGTCACATCATGTCACAATGAAAGTAAAATGAAGCAAAGAAGTGACGAGAAAGATAAAAACATGTCTATAAAAATGGATCTTAAAAGCAAAACGAAAGGAATATCTGTCAAGTAACTCTTACACGAGTATCGACTCAAGTGCTCCTTCAAATTGTAGCATCTCACGCATTTGAATCTAACTCTAACCTAATAAAACACAAATTGGTACTAATGACAATGAATAGCTTACCTTGGGATTTATACTCATGCTATGACACAGAAATCAGGAGTGGCGAAACATCCGGCTTTGTCGTTGGCTTTCGCGAGCACTGTAAGATTCTTGAACGAGTTTTTCTGCAATTTCGAAGTAGAACGAACGGCGAAGTGAAGAAGGAATAGGGTTTGCCTGCAACTTCCAAGTAGAACTATCAGTAACGACGATGGGAAGTCGGCGAGGAAGACAACAACAAAGGGAATCGGCGAGAGTGAGAAACGAAGAGGATGAGAAACGGCGAAGGCTAGGTAAAAATAAAGGATTTCTATTGATTGTGCTGGAAAAGTGAGAGTGAGGAAAAAACAAAAGAATTAGGGTTTTCTATTGATTGTGCTGAAAAAGTGGGGGAAATTGAAAATAAAAGTGGGAAAGAGAATTGTTTAGGGATATTTTAGCATCAGAACTAATGGACTCTATTATAAAATTAAAAATATTTAGCATCCAACTTTGTAGATGCTAAAATAAAAAGTGATTAGCGTCCAACATAGAGTCCAAATTACTCATGCAAAGTTTCGTAACATAAATAAATTTTAAAAAAATGCATTTGTGTTAAAATTTGTGGACGCTAAATAGACGCTATTAGAATCAGAAATGGTCTGACGCTAAAATCTTTGAAGCTAAATGACAGTTTTCTTGTAGTGTAATACAACTTGGAATAACATCAAAAATGGCATGAAAAGTATGGGAAAGAGCTGCTCATGCAAGAGCACGAGCGATTCCATTTGCTTGACGCCTAATGAAAATAAAACAGGATGACTTTTTCCGATCAACATTTATGAAAAATATCATACGTGTTGTGTATATTTTTTTTTTTATAAGGCAGTGTAGGAATTGGTTTTGGAACACAAAATCAAAATGCACCTAATATACACTTGGTATTGTTCACCGTAACCGCATTTATATTGCTTTTATTTTTAATAATTGACTGCATTTATATTGTGAATATTACCATTTTTTAAATTAAATTTTTTAATATAAAATTTATTTTTGCAATACAAAAAATAAGTTATGTTATTCATTAACCAACTTTACTACTCAATTAACCATAATAATATATGTTGTTAGTCATTTTTTTTAACATTTATCTCACTAACTAGTTTCACTATTCCATTAACCAAAAAAAATCAAGTCATTAAACAATTATATTATTTAGTGTCACATAGTTTAAAAAATGACATTATATAACATAAGATAAGTGGTTAACATAAGAAACAGCAGTACCTTAAAAATTTGACAGAAAGTTACTAAAAAATATTTCTATAGTATAATTTAATGTCTTTTAAATTTGGCCATCTTGAGTTGAGTTTCTAGCTTAGTTGCCCTGCCCCAATGGGTACCGAAGACCGTACGATAAATTCCAAAACCAAGAAAAATAACTTGACCATATGACATATTAACATACTCCATAACTAGATGGTTGGGATTAGATGTGATTTAAATATATTTTTCAAAAAGCCATCAACATAGTATATAATTATTATTCTTATTCTTGTCAGTTTTCTCAATTTTCCATTAGATAAGCTTTTTTATCTTCCAGCATCAGTATTTCTTTAGCTACTTGTATTTTTTTTTTTTTTCAAATGGAAAAATTAATTATTAATTGTTATATATATTAACATTTTTCTAAATTGTAAGGGTTTGAATTCTGCACCTCTTTCTCTTTTAACTGTCATCCCAAATTATAGGTTGGTCTAGTGGTATTGGCTTGAGATCTGAGAGTGTGTTTTTCCTTAAAATTTCAAGTTCGAATTTTTTTTTGTGCCACTTTAGGTGGATTAATTTAGATTCTTCAAATTTTTTTAAAAAATTTTGGAGCCAACCATCACTCAAATTGGTTCAACTGCCACTTAAAAATTTGCAATGCTATTCTCGAATGAGTTAATGTCCACCTTCACGTCCTATTTGGGCACGTTATTGTTAACAAATTTAAATTTTCGTTCCATCAAATCATTTTGAATTAAATCTCTGAAACGAACAACATCATTAGCAACATGATCAAACATATTCTGAAACTTCCAATATTTTTGGTCCTAATCTTTAGACTTTATTATTTTATGATCATCTTACAATATCAATATATAGTTTATCTTTAAAGAAAATGTCAAGAAATTTATATGTCTTGAAGTATTTTTAATGAGAATATCTACGAGAATTTAATAGATTAATGATTTGTATCTCCATTTCTTTTTATCATTGGAGCTGCCATAACGTGGAAGAGTAAATATCTAAAAAATAATTTAATTACTTTATTTAATTAAAGTACAGTATCATCATGATATTAATTTAATTTAGTGAATTATATTAAATATTATATATATGAATTGCATAATTTTGTATCATTGAAACAAAATATGTATGAGTTGCAAAAATATTGTGTGACATTGTAGTGATAACTTGTTAGTAATATATGAAACTCAATTTTGAATCACTAGTAAAAATGCTCTTATTATATTAATTAATTATTGTAGAGAATGTAATTTTTCATATTCACAATGGGAATTAATGCTATGGGGACCCTTCCTTTAATTCTTCAAGATTAATCTCATGTTATTCAAAACTAAAGTATTTATCAGATATGTCTTGCCTGTTACGATAAAGTAGGGTAGTTACAAGTTTTATATCGGATGGAAAAGTGCATCTTGAGCAACACATGAGTGAAATGATCTATATATGTAATTCTTAAAAGGTTTTTAGTAAAAATACAATGTCAAAGACACATGCAGGATCCGAAATAACATGAATATTGCAAAGGACTCAAATTTAGCATTATCATAAATTTGGCCTAAAATGCTATTTTTGATAATGCTATTTTTTATACTGAATCTATGATTATTGTTTGAATCTTCTTCATCGAATGCTAACTTTCTATTTAACTATGTTAACTGTCGAACGTTGTTACAAACATCCATTTTGCTCTATAATTTTTTCAGCGACTTTAAATTTGGCACCTAACATTATTTATTTATTTTTGGTCGTAAAAGTCAAATTTATTATTTTGTATTCTAGAAACAATTAACCATAAAAGTCATCTTATAGAAGGATAAATTTTGGGAGATTTTTTTAGAGTTTAATTTGTTAGGTCCCCAAATAATTGTTGAGTATACACTTGAAAATGTTGATTAATCATCCCCTTATCACTTGTATAGATAGAGCGGTCCTAGACCACATCATATTCTTTGTTGATAGTATTTGATAGAAGAGAATAGAGTGACACATATATTGTCATGTTGGATACATATCACTCTCTTAATTGAGACTTGACATTCACCTCTCTACTCATCTCATACCCTTCTATATATATCGAGTTGTATTTGTATTGTGTTCCCACTTAGTTTGGGACATTACTATTTGAGCTTAAATAATATAAGATTTTGTTTCATCCAAAAAATAATTACAATTTGTACCAGACAAAGTACTAGGATATCATTCGTCTAAAATCCAACTCACCTATTAACCCATGGACTCAGTCATGTTTTGGGCGGGATGAAACCGAGAAAATAGGAACACGTGGAAGCCACTTCCTCCCTCATGATCTCAACTACGAGAATGGATTCTCTCCATTGCAAAAGAAATCGAGGAAATAATGTTTAGATCTAAACCATTAAACCAAAAAGCATGTGACAATATTTTAATTAGAAAAAATGAAAAAAAGTTATTCAATGGTCAAGATATAAGAATTGAGGAAAATTGAGGAAAATAAAATTGAGAGGATCATTTCTCCTCAACTACCTAGCCCACTACTCTAATCATATTCTTCTACATCCACAAGCAAATGAGAATCTATCGACTTACCTACACCAAGACTTAAACCTAGAGTATCATCTAGCTAAGTACATACCGGCCCCTCAATTCTCAGCAGGAACACTATTATATAAAAGAATTTACTATACACTATAACATATGACAAAACAATATAAAATAATTTTTTAAAATGTTTTGGATTGGACTAAAGTCCATATACGTCAAAAGCCCTTAAAGTAATAAGGCATATAACTCTAATACATGTTACCAAATACACAATCATTCCCTAAATATAAGGACACACGCGTCCTCTACGGCACATAGTCTCAGTCGATGAGAATCCTTCATAGTACAAAAATAGTATTATTCTTGGCTCCACTATGGCAGTGGAATTGTCACTATCAATGCATATTTATGCAAT
This sequence comes from Trifolium repens, assembly GCA_030408175.1. Classification (NCBI taxonomy): domain Eukaryota; kingdom Viridiplantae; phylum Streptophyta; class Magnoliopsida; order Fabales; family Fabaceae; genus Trifolium; species Trifolium repens. Next base: position 55,915,439 of record CP125849.1, on the reverse strand, counting down.
GTTAGGCATATAAATACGCTTATACCTCAAACATCTAAAGTACACAATTCCCATCCAATTCTTTGGCATTTCCCCTTATTCAAATACTTACCTGAACGTTGGAAATTGGAAAATTAACATTTTTGCAATACATTTTCCTTCCATGCCTAAAACTTAAAACCATTGTATTCAACCACACGGTCTCATCATTGGAGCAGTTTCGTTTTATCCGTTCAAAGCATAAGAATTGAACACTTTTTTAGTTTATAAGATGATTGGTAAATAAAAATTTATTTTGATATTTTAGTTTCAACTTGTACCTACGGCAAAACATTTGTTTGTCCCTTGACCTTTAATTTATCTAATTTCAAATATGAATTTAGAATCAAACACAACGAGAAGAATTATCTTATTCAGTCTTTTATATTTTTCAGATCAAACTCGAGAAATAGTCTATAAAGTGGCACACATATATATATCGGATTGGAGGATTACATTTGCTCTCTTGATTGGGGTTTGACAATCACCTCTCTAATCATACCCTCACCATATATAGAGTTGCATTCTCACTTAATTTGCGACACATACTATAATTTGCAGAGGTTGTTAATTAGTTTTTTGTTATAGTGTAGTGCCATACAGATGTAATACCATTTAGCCTCCATTTGCTGTTAAATAAAAATGTCAAACATCTTGTAGAAGAAAAATATAAAACCAAAAACATAACATGTCGCTTTCCCACATTAGAATAGAAATACCGTAGTTACTTCCTTCTTTGATGGTTTGATCAAAAACCACTAATCAATCCTTTCATATAGTAAGTGTCTTTGAAATTGAATTTGAATCCAACAACTCTATCATGCGCGCGTCAACAACGCGCCCCATGCCACAATTGTCCACATGCCCATTATAATATTTATGCCCCCATCTTTGACCCTCTCTCTCTCTCTCTCTCTCATCTCTTATTTCAACCAACCATATTCAATCATCACTCTCATTTTTCATTTCTCCCTCTATCTATATATTCATTCATACGATATTTACCTCCCCTCTCAATTTCATATATCTTCAATTCCAACAGAATATACATACCTAATCTTTCATAAGTAAAATTACATCTCATCAACAAATATACTATATTATTGTTATTGTAGGATTCGATACGATAAGCCATAAGTGAAGATGGAGATCGAGAATCATCAGAATCATCATCAGGAGAGAGAAATATGGTCGGAAACGGAGAGCACAGGAAGCAGAAGCACAAGAGTGGGCTTCAGTGGATCTCTGAGTGGGCCGCTAAGTGGGCCGTTGGTATCAAACAACAAAAAGAAAAGTAGCAAGAAAAGTGCGAGATTCAGTGATGACGTGGAGGATTTCGTGGAGATTACACTGGATGTTCGTGACGACACCGTTTCGGTGCAAAACATTAGAGGCGGTGATTCGGAAACGGCGTTACTTGCTAGCCGTTTGGAGAAACGGCCTTCGACGCTTTCTGTTAAGCTGAAACAAGTTTCTCAGGAATTGAAACGGATGACTTCTTCGAAGAAGTTTGATAGAGTTGATAGGGCGAAATCTGGTGCTGCGCGTGCACTGAAAGGACTTAAGTTTATGACCAAAAATGTTGGTGATCGAGGTTGGGATCAAGTGGCGAAGCGATTTGATGAGTTGGAAGTTGATGGAAAATTACCCAAAACGCGCTTTAGCCAGTGCATAGGTATGTTTATACGTATACGTATACAATACAAATACATTATATATTCTCTTTTTTAAAAAAAGACATTATTATTATATTATTTATGGTTAATATGTTGATCTAAAAAAAAAATTATGGTTAATATTTTCCGCCACTATTATATTTTTTATTGTTAATATTTTCCACCACTGGCTAGTGATTTTGTTTTGTGGTACAATCCCACTAGCCTAGCTAGTCTTCAATCATGTCTTTATCGACTAGGTTGTTGATTAAAATAAAAAATAGCACTCACTCACTAGTCTTTTTTTTAAGACTTTTTTTACGGAAGCAAACAAAAACAAGAAGGCTAACCTTTTTTTTTAAGACTATAAGCATAAAAAGTCATGTCCTATGTAATTTTGTTTATGTGAAATGAATCTTATAAAAAGAGATATTGGTCCTCTTTCAAAATCCATTTTGTAAAAGTTAATTAAACCAAAATAAAAATCTAATAATATAATTTATTTATTTTGGTAAGGAAACTAAACAAAGAAGAATACTAAAAAAAAAAAAAATTCATGAAGAAAGAGATTCCCATTGCATCGTTCCTAATAATAGAATTTATGAAAACAAATAATTTAAAGAAGATAAAAAATATTTTTATTGTTTCAAAAAAAGCAAGAAAATTGCTCATTTTAAGAGTCTCTTATCTCTTTATTAACAAATAGAAAAACTAATATGAATTTTTAAAAATGAAAATATGGTTTAAAAATGAATACTCAAATATATAAAATATGGCTTACTAGTTAGTAATTAAGAATGTCTTTAATTAATTTTTGTTGTGGAAATGTGGACTTTATATATAGGAATGAACGAGTCAAAGGATTTTGCTGGTGAATTATTTGATGCATTGTCTCGTCGACGGGGCATAACATCAGCTTCAATAACCAAAGATGAACTGCGCCAATTTTGGGAACAAATTACTGATCAAAGCTTTGATTCAAGATTGCAAACCTTCTTTGATATGTAAGAACATTAATTACTTCATTTCCTTTTTTGTTATTATTGTTAATTTATTTTTTACTATAAATAAAGAATCTTTGCTTAGGATATTACCATAGATAATGTGCAATTATTTGTCGCTATCAAACACGGGAAATTAATGTAGTGCCGCACTATGTGCTATTTTCATGTGAACATAGAGGCATTGTTACTAATACTATTATTAGTCTTATTTTTTAATTATTAGAGTGTGAAAATACTAGAAACCAATTCCATGATAATGACAGGTACGTACCCTAAGCAAGAAAAAATGGCCACATGAAATCATGATATTTTGTTGTGGGGTTGGCAGAGTTGAAATCAAACAAACATTTTCATTTAAAAAATGTTTTAAATATCGATCATGGTAATGATATTTCATTAGTTACAAGTACGTGGTATAGTAATGTTTTTGACATGGTTTAATTTTAGGATTGGACAATCTTTCTTCATAAACAAACAAACAAACAAACGTGGATTAAAATGTTGGAAGTACATTAATTTTTTTATATTTGGTTTCGTTAAATTAAAATGGTTTTTTCAATATTTTATTAATTTTTCAACTATGGCAAAATTTAGTGTATTGTCATGTGTGGGGTGGGGCTAGATTAAGTGGAGAAAATAATAGTCATGAAATGGAATACAAAGAAATCAAATGAATGAATAAAACTGTTGGCTCTATTTTGAAAAGGGAAATGATGGAAATAATCAAGGATTAGGTTGTCACTTTAAGGAAAAGAACAAGTCAAAGAGTTGTTAAAACTTAGATTGACAATTAAAATATTTCAATCAAATTAGCAACTATAGAAGTAGAACAATATATATACGCGTATATCTTAGTCAAAAAAAGAAAGCCAAAAAATGTCAACATTATTGATTTTTGATTGGGTCTACACCCACTCCTTACTTGGTCCTTGCATTTTTTTCCTTAATTAATTAATTAATTATTTTATATCATGCCAGGGTGGACAAGAATGCTGATGGACGAATTTCCGAAGACGAAGTTAGAGAGGTGACATTTTTTTTTATTATAAGCTAACTTTTTTTCTTTTGGGTACAGTACAGTATAAGCATCTTTACTTTTTTAGAAGAAGAAAAAAATATTATAATCACTTTTTAAATTATTATTATGTGTTTATTACTTTTTTCAAAATATAGCCATAATAACTAATACTTTGGTAAAAAAAAAAACCATGATAACTAATTCTATTAATGCGTATACTCTTAGCGTTGTGAAAAGCTATTTAATTCTATATAATTAAAATAAAATAAATTAAACAAATATTATTACTTGTCATGTTAGACAAGGTGACAAATATTACTTTGTTATTACCATGAGCATGAAGTCTAGTACTAAAATGGACGAAAGAAATTAATTGGTCACATACTTTCAATTTCAACACCTATGTATTCCAACAAATGAAAATAGCATTTTTTTTTAAATTTTTTTTAAAAAAGGCAATTCTTGCAATCTGTGGGAATAATTCTTGTATCAAATATCACTGTTCTGGTATAAATAGTCAATAGAGTATATAGTTTTTAACTGATAATGCTTTAAATTTGTGTAGTTATGAACATTGTTTTATGATGTGTTTTACAGATTATTACCTTAAGTGCTTCTGCTAACAAGCTATCAAAATTACAAGAACGCGCTGAAGAATATGCTGCTCTAATCATGGAGGAATTAGATCCAGATAACCTTGGATTTATTGAGGTTTGTATTCTATTTTTAAATTTTAAATAATAACTTCCAAACAAATTAATTTAAGCATTGAAATGACACTTAATTTTGGCCCAGTATGAATTGGGCCTATAAGTCTTCCTTAGAACATTGCTTTAGCTATCCACCTAATGCATGTTTGGTATTACAGTCGATCAATATACTAATTAGAATTTAAATTCCGCGTGATACGAAACATTGCTTTATAAATTTTATAAATCATGTGCAGGTACACAACTTGGAAATGCTTCTATTGCAAGCACCAGCACAATCAACTCACATGCATACAGATAGTAGAGTTTTGAGTCAAATGTTGAGCCAAAAATTAGTCCCTACCAAAGAGCACAACCCCATAAAACGTGGTCTTAGCTCATTAAACTACTTCATTGAAGACAATTGGAAAAGAATTTGGATTATAGTACTTTGGCTTTCAATTTGTGCTGCTCTTTTCACATGGAAATTTATTCAATACAAGAACCGTGCTGTGTTTCATGTCATGGGCTATTGTGTTACAACAGCAAAGGGTGCTGCCGAAACTCTTAAGTTTAACATGGCTTTAATTTTAATGCCGGTTTGTAGAAACACAATCACTTGGCTTAGGACCAAGACCAAATTAGGAGTTGTTGTTCCCTTTGATGATAACATCAACTTTCATAAGGTGATAGCTTTTGGCATTGCAATTGGTGTGGGGTTACATGCTATTTCCCATTTAACATGTGATTTCCCAAGGCTATTACATGCAACAGATGCAGAATATGAGCCCATGAAGAAATTTTTTGGGGATGTTAGGCCAAACAATTATTGGTGGTTTGTTAAAGGTACTGAGGGTTGGACTGGAATAGTCATAATAGTGCTTATGACTATAGCTTTTACTTTGGCCCAACCTTGGTTCAGAAGAAACAAGCTTAAGCTCCCTAAAGCTTTGAAGAAGCTCACTGGTTTTAATGCATTTTGGTATTCACACCATCTCTTTGTCATTGTCTATGCTCTTCTTATTGTTCATGGATACTACTTATACCTCTCCAAGCATTGGTACAAGAAAACGGTATGCATCCACATTGTCTATGTATCTTTTTTATACTTAATTACACTTTTGGTCCTTTTAGTTTTCATCATGTACTATTGTTGTCTAAATTTGGTCGCGCAAAATTTGTTGATACAGACATGGATGTATCTCGCCATTCCTATGATCATATACGCATGTGAACGACTACTTCGTGCTTTTAGGTCTGGCTACAAAAGTGTGAAGATTTTAAAGGTACATAAATTATGAAGTTTTTTCTTTGTAAAATTCAAATTTCCTTACTAAGGACATTACATGCCAAAGAAACTAAATTAAATTTCTAACTTTTTTTTTTGTTTCTAAATAAAGGTTGCAGTGTACCCTGGAAATGTGTTGGCCTTGCATGTATCTAAACCACAAGGATTTAAGTACCATAGTGGACAATATATTTTTGTTAATTGTTCAGATGTCTCTCCATTTCAATGGCATCCTTTCTCTATTACATCAGCCCCTGGAGATGACTATGTAAGCGTTCACATTAGGACTTTGGGTGATTGGACATCACAATTGAAGGCTGTTTTTGCCAAGGTATATAAATTTTTCACTAGCATCAATAAATTCATTGCTAATGTTTTAGGTTGTAGAGAGTTGTATTTTTTCTCAAATATTTTCATTAATTATGTACAAATGCTGACTATTTCATCCACATGATTTGATGCAGGCATGTCAACCAGCAAGTGGTGACCAAAGTGGTCTTCTAAGAGCTGATGTGTTACAAGGCAACAACATACCAAGGTTAGTTATTTTTGATACAAGTGAATAGAGTTTGAGTCCATTTTTTTGTAGTTATGAAGCACTGGCACAAATATAGACAACCGACATGTCACTGACATTAAATGTAATTACATGTGTCGGATAAGGACATACTTTTCATATAAAATGTCAATACTGCATGGCCTCTTATACAAGAACACTAACCGGCCTGCTATATACACGCTGCTCACTATTGGACTTGTGCGGAAATTCTAATAAATTTTTATTAATTCTAATGGAAATGAAATTCAATTGCAGGATGCCAAAATTAGTGATTGATGGTCCTTATGGAGCACCGGCACAAGACTATAAAGACTACGAAGTAATCCTTCTAGTAGGTTTAGGAATTGGTGCCACCCCATTGATAAGCATACTCAAAGATGTACTAAACAACATGAAACAACAAAAAGACATAGAACAAGGTGTAGTAGAAAGTGGTGTTAAAAACAACAAAAGAAAACCATTTGCAACAAACAGAGCTTATTTCTATTGGGTCACTCGTGAACAAGGTTCATTTGAATGGTTTAAAGGTGTGATGGATGAAATTGCAGATTATGACAAAGATGGATTAATTGAACTTCATAATTATTGTACAAGTGTGTATGAAGAAGGAGATGCTAGATCAGCTTTGATCACTATGCTTCAATCACTTCATCATGCCAAAAGTGGTGTGGATGTGATTTCAGGGACAAGAGTTAAAACACATTTTGCAAGACCAAATTGGCGTACTGTGTTTAAACATACAGCTCTCAAACATCCTGGCAAAAGAGTTGGTAAGTATCAAACTCTGATAATCTAGAGTTCGGCTGAGAAATAAGCAAAGTTTGACCGACTATTGATTGTTTCAAGATTCGAACTCGGATTCTCGTCATTAACCGATTGTTAAATTTTTTACCATCATAAATATATTGCTTAACTTAATTTCAATATATTTTGTAATTTTTTCAGGTGTTTTTTACTGTGGAGCTGCTGGATTGGTTGGAGAACTTAAAAGACTTTCTCTAGATTTTTCAAGGAAAACCAACACTAAATTTGAGTTTCACAAAGAGAATTTTTAGATTATTTTTGTCACAACTCGTTATTTATTTTTTACCAATTGTAACCTAAGTAGTGAAGGAACATTATTTATATGTAGTTTGCTGCTATCTTTTTTGTTATAGTCTTTGTAGATGTAGATATAAGCAGCTAGCTAGCATCCTATTCATAAAGTTGTATACGTGTGTAAATTCGTTGCATTCACTTTGATCATGTAAAGTGAACAAGTCATGTTAGATATAATAGAATCAAAGAACTCATCAAATTATGATGATTATTGTAACACATAATAATAAACTCTTTGATTTATACAAATCAAAATATTTCACCTATATGAAGTTTTAACTGCACATTGCTATTAACAACAAAGATTATCTCATGCAAGGACTGATTTAATTTTTCAAGTAAAACCTGTCAAACCATGCATGGGTTGTTTTCATAAACAACAATGTTAAAATGCATTGGCCATGATTAAATTACAAAATTATTATAAAATAAATAATCAAAATTCCACATCAAAGAGGTATATCTGGGGCTGCTGTTGAATGACAAAAGAAAAAAAATCAAAAAAGTGAAGAGGCATCTGATGCTATATTGATAAGTTTCTAGTGTACAAGTGGATGAGTTCGTATCTTTATCCCTACATAGACACGATTACAAGATTCTGTATTTGAACGAACAAATTTTTCTTGCTACAATGTTTTTAAAATCAATTATATATGGTGGTGATTGATGGTAATGAAAAAAAAATTATATCATGCTAGAAAGATCTAGGAATTTCTAACGATATTCCCCTCCCAATATTTCATCAAAACCTTCTTTGTCACCACATTTTATATACCAAAATTAACCTTAAAGCCTTATTCTTAATTAGCATTTTATCATCACAGGTAGTTTCAAATATCACCCTAGTTAGTTTCTTCTCTCTTCCAAAATGGAACCACCACCAGAAACAAGACCCGAATTAGTTGTAGTTTGTCAAGAAGCACCACCACCACCACCAGAAGATCCAACGTTACAATCTCTCATGTGCAAGGTAAATCAAACTAACATTCATTCTTTTACATACCTTTACACTCTTTATTTACAATTCTAACCCTCTCACTCCTCTGTTTTTTCAGAGCTGTACGTTAAAAGTCTCTATTCATTGCCAGGGCTGCTTGAGAAAAGTCAGAAAAGTCCTCCATAGCATAGACGGTAACTAACTAACTAACTAACAAACTAATAGTCACTCCGATCATAACTGAGTCGACAAAAATTGATGTATCTAATTCAATTAACTAACTAACTAATAGTCACTCTGATCAATACTGAGTCGATAAAAGTTGATGTATCTAATTCAAAACTTTCGTTCTTGGATTTTTCTTCTTAGTAATTTCGTTAAATCTTACTGTTGTTAGAATTATTGTTAACTCAGGTGTTTATAAAACAACGATTGATTTGAAGCAACAAAAAGTGGAAGTAATGGGGAACGTAGACACTGATACACTGATTAAGATACTCACACAAACGGGAAAACGCGCAGAGTTATGGCCTGATACAGAACCGATTAAGAAGAAAAAGAAAAAGAAGAAGAAAAAGAAGAAACCAAAGCCAGAGAACAGTAATCAGAGCACAGATCAAAAACAGAGCGACGGAGAAAGCAGTGATGAAGGAAACCAAACCGATGGTAACGAAAACGAAGCTGTTAAGGTTGTTGTTCAAGATACAGCACCGAGAAACCCTGGCACTGAAGGTTGCGGCGGAGGAGGCGGCGGCGGAGGAAGAATTGTTGAAGGAGGATGGCCAACCGGAAGAGGCTGTGTGCAATTCCAAGAAATGAAGCCGGAGGTGAGACATGTTATGAATTTTCGAGCCGGTAACCAGTTACCGGTTGCAGAGAAAAAGGTTACGATCGCGGTTGAGAATGGAGCGGGAAACGACGGTGGATACAGAAGGAATAGAGTTTATTATAAGGGGCAAAAAGGGAATAATGAAGGTTTAAATGTTAGTTTTGAACCTCCTTCTGGTGATTGGAATCAGAATCAGATGCATGGTAATGGGCCTTATGGGAATGGGCCAGGCCCAGGAACAGTTTCGTTTATGGGCCCACCTAATGAAAGTCCTCCAAGGAATCAATACCCACCGCATTATCATGCACCAGGTTCTCCTCCTCCTATGTGTGGTGGAAGCTTTCATACGGCGTATCCTTCTTCCATGAAATACGGTACATCGTATTATACGTCGTCGCAGCCGTATTCATACGCTTATACGCATCAAAGTAATGACTCTGACTCTGAATCTTATACATATACTACACGTTCACGTGAATCACGCCCCTCAAGTTCGTTTGAGTTGTTTAGTGATGAAAATCCTAATGCTTGCTCAGTCATGTAATGAGAATTGTGATGCATAGATCCGATAGGTTTGTTAAGTGATAAGAAGAGAGAAGTAGTGATAAAATGAGGTGTTAATTATTGGGTGTTGGACAAACTGATAGCTGAATTGCAACCATGATAACCAACTTGATTTTGTAATTAAATAGTTAGTTGGTGAGATTATTAATGGTAATGGCCATTGTTATTGTACTAGCTTAGTCTGAGGAGTTGAAGTGGGAATAATATGCATGTTTTTTATTGTTCTTTTTTTTTGTCAAGTGGTCTAATGACTTGAAATTCCACCTTTAAGGTGAATAAGTGGGATGACCGAAGTTCGAACTCTGATCCCCTGCATAATAATGCAAATGTCCACCAATTGAGCTAAGCTTATGGGACTCTATTGTTCTTTATCTACGCCCAAAGCATCATTTTTATGGACCAATGCCAATTTAAAAGTTGGGTTTTTTTTTTTTTTTTTTTTTACAAAGCTAAGAAAGATACAAGAAAAAGGAATAATAGCTATAAATAAAACTACTAGGGAAGAAGATTTTTATTACGCGGCTTTTAAGGAGATCATGAATGCCTTTCAAAAGGAGAAGAATGAATGGTGAGATCAGGAACTGAGGAGGCTCCAAACTTAGTGAAAAAAATTGCACATTGATTCTCTTTTCTGAGTATGACAGAGAAAATCATTGTTTTGAAGGAGCAATTCATTTATGTTTTGGATCATCACAACATGAATATTATACTTAACTTTGGGATCTTTGATGAAGTTGATACAATGTAAAGAATCAAAGTAGCATACAAGCTCATCAATTTTCATGTCGTTGGCCAGCAAGAAACTTTTGTAGATTGGATACAACTAAGCAAGAAAAAAGCCCAAAAACCCTAGAATGAATCCCGAGAATCCTGAAAGATAATAACCAGAAGTGTTTCAAATGATTCCGCCAAATCCATATCGAACAAAAAAATCGAAACAATTTTCATCTACATTAAGGATGACACAAGAGTTGTTATTATTGTTCCACTTGACAAATCTACCAACGAACCCGCCATTATAAGCGGGGAAGAAATATTTTTTGAATGTTTCGACCATAGCCTAAATGTTTAAGGAGAGCCAACTTAAGGATTAAGTCTTATTATTCAAGCACATCAAGTTGTGATGTCTCCAAGACCACAAGACACCAACTGAGAAAGTGAGAGCTTGAAAACATATGTCACTTAGCTTGAGCCAATTGTACACATCTGTATTTGAGAAGAAATTATTCAGATTATTAAAACAATGTGGTTGTAACAACCCGTTTTTCAAAGGCCAAAAAGGGCAATATATATTTATTTTTTTCTTTTTCAACTAACACTCAGAGTGCGCATAGAATATTTTTCAATGAGCCGGCATTCAAATATACAAAAGAACTCATTACCATGAGGTGCTTCGACAAGCAAAGTGTATTCCTGAATAATTACAATCCAAGTCTAAGTATTCAAATACTTACAACCAAAACAAGTTAGAATCCTATGCTAACCAAAAAGCACGGTGCACAACCCACACCGGCGCATAGTCTAACTAAGCTAAAGCTCCAACCGCTCACTGGGCCTGGAACAACCACCGTCGTCACCACGACCTAACCCATCATCTGGGTGGGATGAGCCCGCAAATGAAAGAAAGGGTCACCACAAAATAAAAGTATATATATAACCGGTGCGAAAGATGTACACATAACAAATTTCCACATACACAAGAGAAAGCTCTTTAACACAAAAGCAATTCCCACCAACGGGCTTAAAATATAATGCACACCAAGCCTAATGCAGACTTCTACAATGAGTGTGGTAGATTCCCCATTACCACATGCATATGAATTCCGGAAGTCAGTAATCATCATCAATAAAACCACAAAGGGTTAGGATGGATCCATTCCCGATAATCGCACCCCGCAGTCCATTCCCGATAACCGCTTATTGGACTCAATAATTCCCGTAGGAGTAAGGTGGATCCATTCCCGATAATCGCACCCCGTGATCCATTCCCGATAACCACGTACTATGAATGCATGAGCATACGATTCCCCTTATATGCTAATGCAACACATACATATCGTACACGCATATGTAATCACACCACAACAACACATACATATACATATAATCATATGTATTTAATCACCTGTTCATACACATATTTCACCAAACATATGTAAGACAACGAATCATGTATTTATCACGATCTCATATCGAGAATACATCACAAAAACATGCCAAGCACACCACCAATTGCAACACAGCAAAATCTAAAGCATGTTTAACAAAACCGTTTGAAAAGACGGAAATAAAGTGGAGCCCTTACCTCGGCAAGCTTCCGTCAACAACACACGCTCAAACAACACAACGCGCTTTCTAAAACAAGCAGCGCAACAATCAATACATTGTTCTCTAACCAATAGTATTGAAACTACACCAATCCCCCAAAAACTCTAAAGGTTTCTAAGGAAAATTCACTCTTTCGGATACCATACCAAAAACTACCGTATTGATCAACCCCCATGAGTTATTTGTACTATTTTTAGGACCTAAAACAATTGTCAAAAGTCTTAAATAATTTGAAATGCAAAATGGCCGTTTTCTTGCGTTATAAGTTACGTACTTTCCGAGTACCCGAAAAACTCGTTTCCAATCCCAACCACTTCCATAAATTAATAAAAAGGGATTAGAAAGCTAAAAACCAAGTTTAGAAATCAGAATCCAAAATTTTAGGTCCCAGAGCTCGCCCTGGCGAGTTGGTGGCGAGTGAAGGCAGTGAGGACTGGTCTAGCTCGCTCTGGAGCTCGCCCTGGCGTGTTGTCATGACCTGTGACACTCGCCCGGCGAGTTGCACCTGTCATGACAGCAAAAACAGCAACTCACACCACATTTTTCCCCAACCAAGCCTAGTTTGATTCTATTAGTTCCCAACACTTTTTCAAGGCACAAAAGCAAACCATTTTCATAAGCAAGCAATTCATTTCTGAAGGCTTGTTGGTTGCTTCGAGTGCAAGTTATTTGATTTTTCATTTCCAAAATCAAAACCAAATCCAAGCACAAGTTTTATTACGGGCCTTAACCGTCCGGTAATCATTTTCAAACATGTTTTCAAAGTAAAAAGCGACACCACATGTCACAAGAGTTTTAATCCACTTGGACCCCAAAACACTACACAAAACACTTAGGAAATATTTTCATAAACACCAAAATATTTTTCATCGGATTTTCTAAAACAAAACCATACAACGCATTTCCCTTTCGCCCAAAGGTTCAAAGACAACGTTTCTTTTCAAAACCTTACAACCTAACCACATGTTATTGATCAATACTTAACCAACACAAAACCCTAACTTTTCTCATGAGATTTTTCACCAACTCATGGAAAACAAACATAACCAAGCCTACACATGCTTCTCTAAACCTCATGAACATCATTCATGAAACAAAAACCATGTAAAGTAACATTTCCTAACAACTCCTCATGAGAACATAAACCCAAAAACTCCTAAACTCTATAAGTCTACCAACCTATGAGATGAGAAGAGAGGGTTACCTTTAGAAAGTGATTCTCTACAATTTTCCTCAAAGCTTCCAAGCTTGAAATGGAGTGAAATGGTGAAGAATGGAAAATTTGGTGAAGGTTAAGGTTAAGAAAGTGATGGCACGGTTGAGAAGAAGAAGAAAGAAAGTCTTGGGCAATTTTTCTAAGTCCAACATCAACAAACCTCCTTACTATGCCATTGCTCTTGCTCACTCATGGCCATTGGATCAAAAGACAAAATGCCAAGACAAAACCCTAGCCATTGGATCAAACCAAACCAAACCCACTTGAGATAAAACTCAACACCATTTAGAAACACTCACACGTTCAGCTCTCGCGCGTCGCGACGAACGTAAATCACGAAAACATAAAACCTACGGAAAGAACGTCTAACGTTTAACAATTCCAAAACTTATCGCCGAATCTTTTTCCGCGACTGTAATTTTCTTCCATACCTTAGAAAATTAACCTCAGAATATATCCTAACTCACGCAGATATATGAAACTTCCATCCGAAACCTCACTCAAAACAGACGCAGTAAGATTTTCCATCCGCGGGTAAAATCCTACTCGTTTTTCCAAAAACAAGAATAATCCAAAACTCGTTATTCTGAATCCACAAATAACTTCTTAAACAAGAAACAGGATCACAAGACAAAAGTCTGTACAATTACAGTGCACGAGCACAAAACAGACTCGATTACAGCAAAATCCTAATAAATACACGATGTTTCACGACACGAACACATCGGAACCCTAATATTCCTTAAACCAACTATACAACGAAATCTTGGGTCTTACATGCCAAAAGCCCAAAGGCTACGAGAGAACTTGTTGTTCCGGCCGCAATGAAGGAATAACTCATTTTAGGAACCACAAGGAACTCAAGTAGCCGAAGGATTCATCTTGCAGTGGTTGAACAAAGAAATAGTGGACACGAAGTTTTGACAACCCAGCCAAAAGAAGAGATTGATCTTTCCAATAAGTTGAAATTTCCATATCCAAAACTAAGAGTGTGAAGGATTAGGGGTTATTATTCAGTCATTCGGAGAGAGTAACTAATTATAAACAGTTTTAAGTTTTAACAGTCTAAATGCTTTTTTTTTGTTGATTCAGATGAAGGCGTATTTGATAGAAACATTGAATTTGTTGTCAATATTGTTAATGATATTAGAAACCGACGGAGGGATTTTAGTGTATTTAAAAATCGGGTTTGTAATTCCAAGAAATTTAAATTTTAGCTTGTTCATTAATCATTTTTACTCTTTTGTTAATTTTTAACCACTTTAACTTGTTTTAATTTTGGATTCATTGTGCTAAAGCTTTGCTACCTATTGGTCGGAGAATCACAATTCACATTAGGTCTATTACTCTTTTGTGTGAAAGAAAGTTCCACTCATCTTCAAATACAAATGGCAATAAAAATATTTATTGTTTGCTATAAAATAATCACAATCATATAATATTCCATCGAATAGCATTTTTAACTTTGTGAAAAAGCATATGTGGGCACATTTCTTGTGCGCACAGTAATTTATACGATGTATATACATAGAAAAGAAGAAGGATGCCACTCTTGTATACTCAACTTTCCCATCATATGTCAAAAAAAATAAATTTTCCCAACCTTTACTAATCAAGAAAAATTCCCATCCTTTATATTACAAGTTATACTATTTGGGTGTGAGTTTTATCGGTGTGGTATTTAATAGATTTTTGGGGACTAAGTTGAAGATATAGCATGCTTGGATACTTTTGGTCAAAAAATAAGAAGATGCTTGGTGGATACTTAATTGAAAATGTCAAAGTAGAAAGTAGAAACCGATTCAAGTGGTTGAGCTATCTAAATTGAGATTTTAGGCTTTATAATTTTAGGTCAAAAAAAGGTTCTAAAAAATATTTTGTTATAATATATCAAATTAATAATAAAAGATTATTGTCCCATGAACTTAGCTCAATTGGTGGACATTTGCATTATTATGCAGGGGATTGGGGTTCGAACCCCGGTTATCCCACTTATTCACCTTAAGGGTGGAATTTCAAATCATTAGTCTACTTGACCAAAAAAAATAATAATAAAAGATTATTTAGCTAGATTGATTAGGGAGAAGGTCTCATGTCTTCAAAAGATTATTTGTTTTTCTTGAACTTTTATTGATTTGGATTACCTTATATATTATAGACATTTTAAAAATAGTAAATTGTGAGCTTTAATTAAATATTTTAAGAGACTATTTTTCACTCCCATACACGTTTTTTCTTCATATTAAAGATTAAAAGTACATATTTTTATAAAGATTTCATTTACATACAAATGATTATCATATAGATAACTGTAAAAATAATTTTATAATATCTTAGTAAAAAAATTATAATACTAAAGAGTATGTACAAATTACTACATTGACTATTATATACATGATAAAAAAAATGATTGTCAAACATAAATTACATCTGTATTCTATAAAAGAATACTAAAAAAAAGTTTCGAAAGACTTTAACCTTAATTATGTTTCTCGTTTTCTCTCATGCTCCTCAGCATCGTCCTAACCCTCCCTCATAGCCACCAAATTTCATTTTCTTTATTTCCTAAATCTTCCAACAATCAAGATGCATGTTGATTTTCCACTCAAATCCTCATTACAATAAGGTTATGAAAATTTGCAATAAGCATAATATTGATGTGATTTATTGTTTTGACACGTTGAAATATTTTTAGGAAGGTCAGTAACAAACAAGATGAGTTATTAGTGTGATTAAATGATCATATTGTAACTTTTATAGAAATAGATGGTTTTAGAACAATTAATAATAGTGTCAAAATTCTTATGGAGAGTTTACCACTCATTTTTTATCTCACAAGACTTGATTAATTTTTAAAGTTGCGCATAAAACTACCCAGTTTATAAAAGAAAAAAAAAAAATATTGTACCAAAAAAAAATACCAATAGAAATTGACAAATTGTAACAATACGATATTTTTTATGTTTAAAAAAAAAGACATTTAAAAAAAAATGGGAAAAGAAATAATGGACGGTAGATATATAAATTGGTATCCAAACGCGTAATCACAATTTCCCCCTTTTTCTTCCCGCCACTCTGCGTCAGTTCAGAGAGCGAAATCGTATATCGGAGAAATGGAGTTGACGTTGAGCGATAACTCTCTCAAAACCTTTGCACGATGCATCACATGCCTCGCACGCATCGGAAACGAACTCTCAATTCAAGCTTCTTCTTCTCAGGTAACACTAACATAGTTTCACTCTTTTCCTCTCATTCAATGACTACGCTGAACTAGCTTCAGAGTACTGAATTTGCGCTTAGATCACAATAACACTTTACTTATTGCAATATACGTTTATCATTACACTTTAATTAGGGTTTTGGAACCATAATTTCATTAATTTGTATTTTATGTTTTTAGAAAAACCTAGAATATTATTGATTGTTAGTTAACTAGCAATAATGACTTATTTCGGTGATTTTGATCTGTTGCAGCTTCTTTTGCACACAATCAATTCATCACGCTCTGCATACCAATCCATCAATTTCAAACCTAGCTTCTTTGACGTCTACAAAGTTTCTACTAATCTAGTGCAATGTAGTGTACTTCTCAAGGTTAGAATGGTCTTTTTTATCATACCATTTTACGCGATTTTAAGCCATGTTTGCAATTGAAGAATACATACTAACATACTTTGATTAGGCTGTTTGTGCTGTTCTTAGGACACCTATTGCAAATATTGATCATTTGACCGTGAAACTACCTGAGCCGGATTCTCTCAAAGTTCAGTGGATTCTAGATTGCTACAGTGGTAAGTTGCTTAGTTTAATAGATTCACAATCTGCGGTAGTTAGTTAAAGAGTATATTATAGTATCATGAGAGGTTAACTGTTTTTTGTACCAACCTCTATACGTTGTAACTGTTATGGAATCCATCTTGTTTGTAGAATTTAGATACCGATAATATGACCCTTTTCGTAAGTAGACTAGGTTTAACACATTTATTTTTGGATTGGCATTGTATGAGATGTCATAATGAGATCCAGTATTTTTTTAGTAAGCTGGTTAAGGGTCTGTTAAATCCCATTAGTGAATGTAACTCCTTCTGGAAGTTTTGAAATCTATTGGGATTAAGACCCTTGCTTAGAGCATGGGATTGAGACCTCTAACATGTTTTTGGCTGGGAAAACAGAAGCACCTGCAGTGAACACATGGCCCCATTGGTTTAGTTTTTAGTGGAGTAAATTGTTTAGCATATAAGAGTAACATAAAAAGAGCTAAGAAAAAATGGTTTGAGCGGGGAAAAGTTTCGTAGGAGTTTTTTACATGTGTCCAGCCAAGACTGTTTGTAAGATAAATAGATAGATGAATTCAGAGGTTAGGGAATGTTAAACCATATCTGGATTGGAAGTATCTAGTAATACTTGGGTTTACTATGTAAATGGTGCTAAGCATCTCTACCATCTCTGCCTCTATTCTGTGTCGCCACTCAACACTATATGTTTGTGTGTGTGACTGTTTCCCCCTAATGTTAATTAAAACTGATGTTTTATTTATTAACTGCAGGTATGAGAAAAACCTATTGGATTACTTGCAATGTTGAACCTGACATACAACACTTGTCCCTTGATAGGCAAAAATTTCCAAGCAACTTTGTCGTGAGGCCTCGCGACCTGAACAGATTACTTGCTAATTTTCAGTCATCTCTTCAAGAAATCACTATCATTGCAACAGAAGCCGCTTCTTTACCTCCTGATTCTGCAAATGAAATTGGTGGAAAGGCCGTTGAACTTCGAAGTTATATTGACCCAACCAAAGGTAACATAAATAATTTTGTTGGTATCTTTACTGGCAGTATATTTATTCCCACAATTTTTATGGCAGACAATGATTCATTGCTACACACTCAACTGTGGATAGATCCTAAAGAGGAATTTTTGCAGTATGTTCACACAGGGGACCCTGTAGATGTGACTTTCAGTGTAAAAGAATTGAAGGTACAGTTAGCCAAGCCTTTTGATTTTGATTGCAGTAGTACATTTAAGTTTTAAATTCTTTGACAGAGATTGCTGCCAGATGTATTAAGATTTGTGTCATCCTCCATAATGTCTGTTATTCTTTCTTTCTCCCGTCCTATGCTAATTTTAACCTTTTAGGAATGTACCTGATGTTTTTATTTATCATTAAACTGCAGGCATTTCTTTCATTTTGCGAGGGCTGTGAAATTGATATCCATTTACATTTTGAGAAAACTGGCGAGTAAGACGAACTTTGATCCCATATCTATTATCTTGGTTCCATACATGCTTATGGAACATATACTATAAATGGTGTCACAATATATGTTTTTTGCGGATGATATAGTTTTAGTTGGAAAATTGAGAGAAGATATAAATGAAAAGTTAGAGATATGACCAAAACCCTTGGTACATGGTTTTCGCCTTAGAAGTAAAACAAAGTATATGGAGTGCAGTTTTAGGAAGAAGCTGCAAATAGATTCTAACACGGAGCTGAAATTTGGAGAACAAACAATACCACAAATCTCATGTTGCGAGTACCTTGGGTCCATTAAAGTGACAGAGAAATAGAGGAAAATTTCAACCATAAGATCCAAGTAGTATGCTCAAAATGTTGTATGGAACTGAATTTTGGTTGGTAAAAAACAAATAAGGAAGTAAACATAATGTTGCAGAAATTGTAGATGTGAAAATGTTACAATTGAGGAGGGGTTTCACAAGAAAAGATAGAAATACAATTACAATCATTTGAGAGAAAATTGGGATAGCCCCGATAGTAAAGCAATCAAAACTGTAAGCCAAATCACAAAGAGAAATATAGTGGTAAGTTATCTATGTTCTAGTGACTAATACATGACAAGACTTTATAATGTCAATTTATCCATCTAGCCGACTCAACCTACCAAAATAGCGTTCTGTTGTTTTTTTGCTCTGTTTAATAGTTATGATGTGTTGTTAAATGTTAATCTTTATTCTTGAATGACAATGTGTTTGGAAACAGACCGATTCTCATGGCGCCAAAATTTGGTTTGGAAGATGGCTCCCACTCAAATTTTGATGCCACCCTTGTACTGGCAACCATGTTAACATCTCAGCTTCATGAAGGCGCTGCATCAGAACCTCCAGTGGTTCCTAACAAAACACATGCTCGAACTGAAGAAAGAAATGGATCCCCATTGCAGCAAGAGAACTGCAGAACGAATGCATCAGAACTTCAATCTGACCACACCCGTATTTGGTCAGACCTCTCAGGTAATTTCAATATTGAGTTGTTTGATTTGTCATTCATCTAAATTCTCAGCAGCATTTGCATTTCCATTTTGCAGCAACTGGAGTTAGAAATAATAGTGTTATGGAAGAAAGACAGGTGCAAGATGAAACAACTTTGAATGATAATGAACAGAGAGAAATTCAAAGGATTAGTACAGTGCAAATTACAAGAGGAAAATCAGTTGCAGGAAACAATCCCATTGGTTCCAATTTGTATCCTTGATGTTACTGTTTGTCTCAATATGTTATCATTTATAGGGTCATCATTTACACTGCCCATAATGTGTTGGATTGTAGGTCTGTTTTGTTTTATAACACTTAAACTTATTATCTACTTGCGTCTTTATTGTATCATATTTTTGTCCTATTTTGTATCCCTGCAATTTAGCTTAACGGTTTTGTTGGGAGTATGTTTGACATAGATGTTGGATTAAGTATTTACCTTGACTGGTATCTAGCTGCCAACCAACTGAAAATGATCATGTACAGGTGCCTCAAGGTTAGTTATCCAGGCTGGTTATTGAGCTTTCATGATGCTCTTGTTGTTCCTTCAGTGACTGATATAATTTATGCATTTATCTAGATATGTTGCCAAATAATGGTCAAGCGTTTTCACAGCATCATCCCAGTAATTGGGTAGATGCTGAAGACAATGATGATGAAGATGACGATGATGGGCAGTACATTCAGGCAACACCACCATACTATGATGAACAATAATTTAGAGGACTCTTCTGTAATGGCTCTTTATCTTGGTAAGTGCTCTGGTTTATTCTCGTAAAATACTTTGTCTCTTGAAGCTTTCGATTGTGGTCAGTAACCCATCATCTAGAATTTCAAATTATTTTGAGTAAGTCATATATTGATCATTTTCTTGTACAAACTATGTAATTAGTGGAGTATTTTGAAAAACCTGTTTAGAACTTATTTGGCACATCTCATATTATAAGCACTTACATTGGTTTTTGGATACATATAAATAACATATGATGTGTCTATAATTTGTTTTCAACTCTGAAGCACTGATATGCTAACATGGCTTCCGAATTGTACCCGATACTCCGCCGATACGTATCGAACGAGTATCCAAAACAAAATTTCCTATACGGCGGCGACACGTCTTCGATACGCCATGGATACGGCCATAACTGTTCAATTTTTTTGGGTACATTAATCAGACTTTCCCTCTTTAATTACCTTTCTCCCAACTTTAATTACTTTTACCATTTCTCAAGAATGGTTTCTATTTTTCCATAATTCCTTTCCAATTACCAATTGATGCAAATTCAACATCACTTTCACGTTAGTGGATTATAATAATATTATCAATTTTCAAGCTTGTGATGCAAATTCAATTTCATCTACTAAGCGTGCATATATAGAGGATGCAGAGACATGATTTTCTATTTTATTTTAATTACTGTCTAATTTTAATTTTAATATATGTATCTTAAACATATCCTATCCTATATTTTACAATGACTAATGTATCACCGTATCGGATACGTATCCTCGTATCTGAGACCCGTATAGAGTCTGTGCTTCATTGGTTTTCAACCTATTTCAATAGGAAACCCGGATTAAACTCCTTAAAATAGTTCAATGAATAAATCCTTAATTCATCTGTTTATCCAAATTGCACAGTAAGTTTACCATTTAGAAGTATGATTCTTCCTTTTGCAGTTACTGGGGCATCAATATCAATGCTCATACCAAATACATTATTTCCCTTATCCATGGTAACGCAAAAATTGATTACTAGTCTAACTAACTACTAACTAAAACCACTAATTATATCTCTAATATAGGCTAACTAGAGCCAGAATTCGATGTGGGACTCTTACCATTAAGCGATCTACATTGTCAACTTCCTTGGATCATAGGGATACAATTTGGATATTTTAAACGTATGGTTTTAGACTTTTAGATTTAATCATTAAATTCATGTACTAAAAAAATATTGTTAGGAGGACTTTGCCTTTGGTCCTTAACTTCAAAAGTGTTCCACGAGAATAGTCTTTGTTTTACCGATGGGAGAAATATTCATTGTTTCAGAAAAGTAATACTTAATTTGATTAAACCTTCCCCACAAGATACTACGATTTCAAGTAGCTTATGGAGGAAAATAATAAAGTGCACAAAATGAAACACATGAATTGGAATAAAATATTGACATTTCTTTAGTTGCTCAAAATAATACTAGTGATACTAATAATTAATTAATTATATGCCATATCTCTCATCTTACTCCTGCATCTTTTGCCAGCTAGTTTGGTTGACAATGTGGAGGCAAGAGAACTTGTTTTGGACCACAAACCAGCCACCAAACCCATTCAAGAAGGATAAGGTAAAGGAAGTAGCTACTCGTGTATTATTTTACATTTGAATATCAGGATTTCCTGCAAGATTAGTTATGGGAGTTCGACTACATTGGACTCGTTCAACTGTTTGTGTTTGTCTGGTTAGTAGATTTGACATTGGTTTTCTGGATTCTAATTTTCCTGACACGTGAATATATGTTTTCTTCCAAAAACTCTTTCTTGAATATATTGGGACGATTTGTTACTTGAAAATTGGTGAATAGTACAGCTTTTCTTTAACATGAATATAGTCAATATACCATGAATTTTGTTTTTGAAGTATCAGTTTTTCTCTACTTTAGTCACCGAAGTACATAAAAAATTTGTTCATGAAATATATGAAATATGTCAATTTTGTTAATGGCAGCTGTTAAATTAACATATTTTTATACATTTTAAGATATTTATTGTATTTATACTTTAGGGACTAATTTGGAAGAGTGTATGCTTGGATAAAAACTTTGAGTTGGTATGTATATTAGCCAAAATCAAATTATAGTAAACTTTGTTGGGATGCGACCGCTGACCCAGTCCCAGTTCAATGAATAAATCAAAGTGTTGTGATTAAAAGAATGATAAATAAAAGTTATTTGATGCTTGGGTCATTACGTACTTTGTTAGATAGAGTGGACATTTCTCTCAAATTATTTTAATAAAAAAAAAAAAAGTTTAGTCAAAAAAAAAGTTAGTAGTATTTGTTTCATTTTTTATTTGGTCAGTTGGCAGCTGGAAATGGGAGGAATGCATCATCTTTAACGCGTAAACACCGTCTAGCGAAATATGTAATTGTAGGTCCCCTCTACAACTCCCTCTTTTCTGTCGTTTTCTTTTAACCTCAAGCTTTTGGAAAAATAAATTTTGATAGTTTGGAATTGGAATTGGAATTCAGTCTATATTAGTAATAAATAAATAAATAAAAAAGAAATGATCAAATTTCAGTACTTCTGATCAATTTGATCTTGGTTAAAGTTTATTGATGGCTTGAGTCTAACCATTTGTTTTTCTCAGAGGTCGTCTCTCTGCACGGGTAACTATCCTCTGCCTTTGTGGCGGGAAAGTCACCTACCTTTCTCTCTATCTTTCCCTTACAATTCTTCTCTCTCATCTTATTTTATTCTTTTTTATATTTTTCTCTCACATCAAAAATGTCAAAATTTGTCTAAAGTTAGGGAAAGATAGAGGATGGAAAGCTAGAGAATTTCATTCCGTCTGCACTTGGTTGATTTGTTGCTCAGAATAACAAATTTATTGATTGATGCTATACTAGACGGCATGTGTATCTCTGAAACTCAGTATGAAAAGAAAAATACTTGACAATTCTTCTAAATAAAATAATACTAGACTATGTAAGCAAAAAAAATCAACATATTTAATAAGCAATTGAGTAAACAATTTCATTAAACATGTATCCCACAAACATATATTCTCTATGTTGTTTAAGTTGTTTCTACAATTTAACATCGAATAGAAATAATTTCCCAACCAACCGTGGTTGAGTATAACGAAAGAGATTAATCTTAAACTCTTAAAATGTGACGAACTAATATTTGAAACTCTCAATTAAAGGAGCTAATCGTTTTATTGACTAACATGCATCGAATAAAATCATCTCCATTGGAGAAAAACTACTGAGAGAAAAAATATTTGCACAAGATCTACGAGTTATCGTGAACTATTACATAAAACATGATCGTTCATAGAATATGAGTACCCTAGTAAGATGCTATCAAGAGGAAACCTAAATCTTTTCACGTGCCTCTATCAAATAGAGTTAACGACTTTTGATACCAAGTTAAGATCCTTGATATGGATGGCACATGATGAAAGGCTTTCATTCTATTCCAGAAACCATTGTTATTTCTTGGCTAATGAAGCTATAAGTAGGATAAAACTATCAGTATTGTTGATGAATGGCTTTAATTCTATTCCAGAAACCATTGTTATTTCTTTGTTTTCATTGTGAAGAAAATTTGTGACCGATTGAGAGAGGTTGTATAGTTTGTTTTTTATCTTGTGGATTTCAAAGTGAATTGTCCATTCTTTAGAAAACTAATAACCAACGGTCATGTGTTTTGTCATTTGTGAAAGTTGTTATCCTTCTTAAATATTATGATAAATAATTTGACAATATTTTGTCTTTTTTCACTCAATATTTTTAAGAGTATAACAAAATTCACACACACTAAGTGTTAAGTGAAGTAAAGAATTGTAGCAATGGGTCTTAACATAAAATATGTCTCTACAACATGTTATCATCTGAATTGGATTTACGATATTTGTTATTTTAAAATGCATCGATAAATACAGTAATTAATTCACATATTCATGCTACTAATAAATATAATTAATATTATCTCCATCTTAAAATAAATGACTTGTTTGTAAGACAATTATCTCAAAATGACCGACTCGTTTTGATTTTTAAAACATCATTAATTATTATTTTTCAATTACATTATATAATTTATACTATTTACATCACTATCAATTCAAATATATTTTGCATTAAGTTTATGTTATATGTCAATACACAAATAACTAGGTATTACAACCGTCGGTATTTTAATGTTCAAATAAACATTATTGGGAAAAAAGCCAATTGTTCAAGTGGTGAAAATATCAAATTTGAATCCTCTCCTGCATTTTTTGTCCAGCTCTCTCTCCATTCTTGATCCCTTGGCAGATTGATCGACAAAGTAAAGAAAAAGTACTTCCTCCGATCTTAATTATAAGTAAATGTCACTTTTTAGATATATTGAATAACTAATGTATCTAGTCCACTTTTTAGATTAGATACATTAGTTATTCAATGTATCTGAAAAGTAACATTTGCTTATAATTAAGGCCGAATGAAGTACATATAAAAGAGAGGGTTAAGAAATATATGAATAGAGTTTCTCATGTTTGAGAGTAACACAAAAGATACAAAATGAGAAAATGAGTTAATTTTATATATACGTAGAATAATTACAATTGAATGGAAGGTAATCGGAGAACAAGCTGCACCGCTAATCCTTTTTGAATTGCAAAATCAATCATCTTAAATACTATGTCTAGAGATCTAGAAGACACCACATTGTTATGCATGATTTTTTGAACTCTTTTCAAAATATTCACAACATCCTATACTAAAAAATTAAATGTGTCAAATGCAAATGGTATAAGCGCGTGTAAAAGTCACTCTCAAACAAGTCATCCACTCTTTAGTTTGGTGGTTTACTCAAAAAAAAGTCTTTGTAAACCAAAAATATTGAGAATGGCATTTGATGTAAATAAAATGAATATGAGTGTCATTACCCAACACATGAGTCTTCTTTTAAATATGACGTTAATGCTCTCCTCCTAAACCTCTCTCTCTTGTCCTTATTAACAATCCATTCTCTCTTCCAAAAACCAAAACAAAAACTCCTCAAAAAAACAAAAACAGCATCAAAATCAAAACCAAATCAATGGCCACGAACTTCTATTCACGACTCTTCCTCGTGATTTGTGCCACCGTTTTGCTGATGATGATAACTTCATCACCGACAGTTGAAGCTGGAGGATTAGACCTCGGAATGGAATGGATTCATCAAACAAAAACAACATCAACCTGTGAAGGTTCAATCGCTGATTGCATGTTACAACAAGGTGAAGAAGAGTTTCAGTTAGATAATGAAATCAACAGGCGTATCTTAGCAAATACTAAGTACATCAGCTATGGTGCGCTTCAGAGGAACACTGTCCCTTGTTCTCGTCGTGGTGCTTCTTACTACAATTGCAAACCCGGTGCTCAGGCTAACCCTTACAGCCGTGGATGTAGTGCCATTACAAGGTGCAGGAGTTAATTTTTCTTATTTTTTTTTTTCAATTTTTGAAAAAAAAAATAACGTATTATTATTAATGATGTTTGGTTGTGAATTTTTATATACATTAATTAATATTGGATTTTTAATCCATTTATTTGTGGGTCACTGTTGTGACGTTGTGACTCTTTATGAATATGATGAATATACTGTTCTATTACTGTTGTTAATTAATTATTAATTAATTTTGTTAAGGTACATTAGAGTTTATCGATATTTTGTAGGTAAAATTTATATTTATTTTAAAATAAATTATAAAAAAAACAACCAAATTTGAAGTATGGGAATGTTGGATTTATATTTTTGGTGAAAAATAAAAATATAAGCTAAATTACTTTATTTGGTTTATTTATTTATTTATGATACGCGTTGTGTCCAGCTATGTATGCCAGTGTGTTGGTGAATTTGTGACTGGAATGTATTGTCGTATTGCAATCTTGATGTATGAATAATTGAATTTATGTCAGTGATTCATTAATTTGTATAGTTTTTTCTGTTTTTCTTACCGTTTTCGTGTTATCCCACTATACATTTTTTAATTCTTTCTCAAATCTAGAAGATTGGATTTAGGAATTCAATTTCAAATAGTTACCGTTACCATAATTTGTTTAAAGGTTAAAAAATGCTTTGCTTTATGTGCCGGCTAAAGCATAATGCTTTGCTTTCCATGCTTACATAAATAAAGAACATATAAAAAGTGTTGTCTATAAGTAATAATTGAATTATTAAAACAAAGCTTTGTTTTGTTTGAAGGATTGGAAATGGAAATGGAAATGGATTTGATGCTCTTAAATTATATACAGTTTTCACGCTGTTTTGCATTTTGATCGTCCGATCTGAAATTAACGTCTGATATTGATTAGAGTTAATTTTAGTACTATGTAATTTGAGCCGTCTGATTAAAAATGAACAATCAATATTTAAAACAACATGTAACTGTGTGGATTTACCACAACAGGCAATCGTGATCCATTGGAAATTCGATTAGTGCGCTGTGTTACTATGTTTGATGCTTTGCGTTATTTGTTATGTGAGTTTTGAGTGATTAAATCAAAATTAGATAAACAAGGTAACGGTGAGTTTGCATTATGTATTTCATTACATAAATTGAAGGAGATGATTCAAATCTATTATTAATTGCTTTGGATTATTTCTTAATATTTTATCAGTTCATTTAAAATGTACTTTCGTTTTTTGATAAAATGTAGTTTCGTTATAAGATTGATGAGAATGCAACAAACACGCAGAGGAAAATAGATTGGTAAGAGCGAATAGATTAATAATGGTAGGTATAGGCCAAGTTGCCGGCAGGAAGAGTTCTTCTCTTATCACATTATTTTTATTAAAAAAAAGTTATTAATTCCTTACCTTTTATATATTTTAGTGGTTGGTTGGTAATAAATTAATAATGATGGTTCCATCGCATACCAAGTTCTTTACTCAGTCCAAATTAAGAGTGGTCCCTTTGCCAAACCATGTGTTGGGTTAGATTTTTATACATATATTTATTTTCAATTCCAACATAAAGGTCAGTGGAATGAAATGGTATTGTAATACCAAAATAAAAATCGAATTGGAATAATCATCTGATAGAATATTCGAAGTAACGCTTCGATTTCACAAAGCGATGTTTCGATCCTTCGGGTTGAGGCGAAATAGTTGGGGCTAAGTTGGGCTTTAATAGAGTTTTCGTTTAAACTTCGAAGGAGATCATTTTATTGGGCCAAAAGAATTAGGCCCAAAAGTAAACGAAACAAATGAGCCCAAAGTTTAAGCGCGAAGAGGAGCGGTTTTCGTGGTTGAAGAACGTGGGGCACGAAGATCAAATCTGGAGCGTCCAGATAATCGAGGCAGTTATCATCAAGGCAGTTAGGAAATAGTTCAAATATATATAGCTGTTGCTTAGAAGGAAAAAGGGTCGCAAAACTGTTTACTAAATTTCTCTAAGTATTCTGAGTACTCGAGCGTAAGAAAGAAAGGAATCACAGAGGAAAATGTACGGTTTGTGAACCATTTTTTATTTGTATTCGCAAGTTTATCTTTAATGCAAGTTCATTTACTGCAAATCTACATTTTTATTGTTATTCTTCTTTAAAATGTATTGATTCTGAGGCGATTCAAATCAGTATATTTTGTCTTTAATTTCGAACGAAACAAAGAAATCAAATGTTTGTTAAACTTTAATGAACATTAAGTTATTTTCTCTAACAAAACAAGCATAAAATTGTCCTGAGATTTCTAGTCAATCTCGCAAGTTTAAAATACTTAGACTAGCGCTTGTTTACCAAATTTTACTGTAAACAAATTGGCACGCCCAGTGGGACTGGTTTTGTGCTTTGTTTCTGTAAATTAAGTTTTTCTGTGTTAGTAACTGCCATTAGCGGTTATGGCTAGAACTCATCAAATGCATGGGTCTACTACCAGTCAAGCTATAAGTTCTTCGAGCAGTGAGGGTGGTTCTTCTCCCCCTCCAGATTCGAACGCGGCGAGTATTACAACTACTCCGCCAATTCCTAGCCCAAGTGGTTCTGGATATATTCCCGGAACTACCATACCAATTACAACCATGGCGTTTCACTCAGTCACGGGTAGTTCGAGGCCTATGGTCACAAATCCTTTATATGGTTTTATACCAACACCTACTCAAGGTTTCGCTTCAATACCCACTTCTGAACCTGAGAGATATACTACCCCTAGAGTCACCCCAACGCCTTTAACTACTGCATCTGTGTTGTCTTTAAGACAACAAATGGATGAAAGTAACCATGATATGGTTAACCTCTTAACACAACAAATTGGAACTGTCTTCAACCCTTTGATCCAAAATACCAATGACAGTTACCAAATGTTAGCCTATCAAATGGGTCGAATTGCTGACTTTTTTGGCACTCCAGCCCCTCAAACTCAGCCTAGGGTTAATTATGTGGCACCACAAATGATTTTACCTGCTATGTCTGCTACTCCGTTTAATCCAAGGCCACCACATGTAATTCCTCAAGTTACACAACAGCAAGAGCCGGTGCCAATAGGTCAAGAGGAATACCAATATCAAAATGAGGTTAACCAACCTCCTCCAGTGGTAATGGTTCGAAGGAATCAAGACCCTGATGATGTGGTTCGAAATGTTCAGAATAATAACAATTTCGCTGCACCTAACAACTTAGCAACTTTAGTCGAAACTATTCTGAACCAAAATGGCCTTAACACTGGTACTCGAAGGCCAAACTTTGTTTCTGCATTGTCTGAATATGTGTTGCAAACAGAGTTACCTAGAGGTTGGAAGGTTCCAAAATACACTAAGTTTGCAGGAGATACTAATGAGTCAACTGTTGAACACATTGCTAGATACTTAGCAGAGTCTGGAAATTTGGCAAATAATGAAAACCTACGAATGAAATATTTTCCTAATTCATTAACCAAAAATGCTTTCACTTGGTTTACAACTTTGCCTCCTAATTCGATCCATAACTGGGCTCAGTTAGAGAGGTTGTTTCATGAACAGTTTTACATGGGCCAAACTAAGATAAGTCTCAAAGAATTGGCTAGTGTTAAAAGAAAAACACAAGAAACTGTTGATGATTATTTGAATAGGTTTAGATTATTAAAGGCTCGATGCTTTACATCAGTGCCTGAACATGAACTAGTCGAAATGGCTGCAGGTGGTCTAGACTATTCGATTAGGAAAAAACTAGATACTCAATATCTTCGAGACATGTCTCAATTGGCTGATAGAGTTAGGCAAATCGAAAGATTAAAAGCTGAAAAAGCCAGAAACTCTAAGTTTCACAAAAAGAAGGATGTTGCTTTTTTAGATTCTTATGATAATGATTTTGGATATGAAACTGAAGATGAGTATGTAGATGTTGATGATAGTGATATCAATGTGGCAGAATTAAAACCAGGGCCTCCTTATATTTGTAAATTGCTGAGGCCTTCGAATGGAAAAAATCCTGTCGAACCTAAAAATGAGAAATACGCTACTAAAACTTATTCTTTTGATATTACTAAATGTGATGAAATTTTTGATTTGTTGGTATCTGATGGTCAAATAGTTGTTCAAAAAGATTTAAAAATACCTCCTATTGAACAAAGAAAGAAAAGAGGTTATTGTAAATTTCACAATTATTTAGGCCATAAAACTCACCAATGTGTTCTTTTCAGGGATTTGGTTCAACGCGCATTGAACGAAGGAAGGCTTAAGTTTGCTGAAAAAACTAAGCCACCAATGAAAGTGGATACTCATCCACTATCAACTGCTGATGCTAGCATGGTTGATGTACTGGATTGCAACATGGTTGAGATCAGCGAAGCTGATGTGGCTGCTGCTGTCAAAGCCATACCTGAGGGAGAGTATGACCAGAAGGTGAAAGAGGCTTACCCTGCTGCTGAAGAGGAATTAGTAGATTTCCTCAATAGGTGTAAGTTGAACAACGCTGAAGTCATGCTATGTCCTCGCTGCAGTGCTGTATGTGATAAGGAGGCAGTGACAAACCTGAAGAAAGTTTTGCCTTATGCTGATCACAAAAGAAAATGGCCAAGTTCTAAACCAAATAAGAAGAGCTGGCCATATCAGAAGATTGATTGGAGTAAGTCTCACAATCAAGGCTTATCTGTTCATCAGAGGCTTGGCCCTCAAAGAACCTTCAAACCATCCAACAAAGCACCTACAAACCAGTGGGTCAGTGGCCAATATGTGGCCTTCGACAAGAAGTGGATGGAGAAAGGAAGCTCTAGCAACGTCAATGTGAAGTTCACTGCTGGAACTTCGAAGGTGTTTGCTGAATCAAAAGTGACAGCTGGCTCGAAACCACAAGTTGGTTCGAAAGTGGTTGCTCAACCACCTAACTCCCAAACTGCAACTGAAGCCAACAAGTATGGTTATAGGAATAATTATAAGGGTAAGAATCCCATGACTCGAACCCAATGGCGTAGGTTCCAGCGTAGGAAGAAGCTGGCTGCTCAAGATAGTAAGGCTGGGGGCAAATCTGATGATAAGGGAAAGGCTGAAATGGTCGAAAGGCCAACTAAGGTAAAGCTAACTCCTATAAAAGAGTCAGATGCTGAAAATAAAGAGAATACTGATAAAGAAGAGGATCTCATGGAAGATGATGATCTTTTAGATGAAGAGTCTGATTTCGATGTGTTGGTGAATGTGGTGTCAGTTTTACCACTGGAGTATGATGTTCCAACAGAGATCGAGGAGGTCGAAGAAGAGTTCGAGGCTCTTGAATTGGCTAATCATAAGCCAGTGTGTTTTTACGTTATGGAGAATGGCTGCGTAGAGGCACAAGATGCTGTCTTCGAAAGGCCAGATGGAGGGATGAGAAACCATCTAAAAGCTCTATTTATTAAAGCCAAAGTGAATGATGTGGGGGTTAACAAAATCCTGGTTGATGGTGGTGCTGTAGTTAACATCATGCCTCACTTCATGCTTAAGAAGTTGGGTCTTTTCGACACTGACTTACATTCTCACAATGTGGTCTTAGCCAATTATGAGGGCAAAACTGGCCACTCCCTTGGTGCTATACAATTGGAGGTTTGTGTGGGCAGCACAATTAGGAAAACTTTGTTCATGGTGATTGCTGCTAGGCCAAACTACAACCTGCTGTTAGGCAGAGAATGGATTCATGGGGTTGGTGCTGTTCCTTCGTCCCTTCACCAAAGGCTAATTTTGTGGAGAGATGATGGCCTTGTTGAAAACATTGAGGCTGATCAAAGTGCTTATTTGGCTGATTCGAGCACAGTGACCTTGCAAAACTTTGATAAAAATCTGGCAAATATTGCTCCATGTGGAGAACAAGATGCTGCCTTCAATCCAAACATGGTAAGTCCTGATAGTGTTTACCATTCTGTTAAGTTGCATCCTACCCATGGTTTCAGTTGGGAGAGGGAGCCTGTTGATGGACCCCAAATGGGGTATGCACCTGTACCAGCTTCCGGTTGGGAAGACATCGAAAATAATGCTGATGTTTAAGTCCCCCGAATGGAGCAGGATTACGGCTTATGCTGCCGAGAATAGAATAAAAATGGCTATTGAAGCTATTGAAAATAATGATGATATGGCTGTTGAAGCCAATGACAATGTAGAAAACAAATTGGCAACAAGTGCCAATGCTTCGAATGCTGGCAATAACCAAAGATTGGATTGCATTTATGACGAAGAACCCTTGGGTTTCGAAAAAGATCCAATTAGTTCAAGTCAAAAAATGCAGGCCCAGGATCCTTTACAAGAGATTGATATTGGAAATGGCTCTATTAAAAGGCCAACTTATATCAGCGCCAATATTAATCCAATGTTGAAAGGAAAGTTGGTTGAATTGCTCAAGGAATACAAAGACTGCTTTGCTTGGGATTACAATGAAATGCCAGGATTAAGCAGAGAATTGGTCGAACACAGATTACCTCTTCGACCTGATAAAAAACCTGTGAAGCAGCTTCCAAGGAGGTTCGCTCCGGAAATCATGACAAAGATCAAGACAGAAATTGAAAGGTTGCTCAAGTGCAAGTTCATTCGAACAGCCAGGTATGTTGAATGGTTAGCTAATATAGTTCCTGTAATAAAAAAGAATGGTTCACTTAGAGTTTGTATAGATTTTAGGGACTTAAATAATGCTACACCTAAAGATGAGTATTCAATGCCTGTAGCAGAAATGTTAATTGATTCAGCAGCAGGCCATGAATATTTAAGTATGTTAGATGGCTACTCTGGTTATAATCAGATTTTTATAGCTGAAGATGATGTTGCTAAAACTGCCTTTCGTTGCCCTGGTGCTTTGGGCACTTATGAATGGGTAGTGATGCCCTTTGGATTAAAAAATGCAGGGGCAACGTATCAAAGAGCAATGAATTCAATTTTCCATGATTTCATTGAAATTTTCATGCAAATATACATTGATGACATTGTTGTCAAGTCTTCATCTTCTGATGATCATCTAAGTCATCTTAGAAAGTCATTTGAAAGAATGAGGAAATGTGGACTAAAAATGAATCCACTAAAATGTGCTTTTTGTGTACATGCAGGAGATTTCCTTGGTTTTGTTGTGCATAAAAAGGGCATAGAGATCAATCAGAATAAAACAAAGGCTATCATGGAGACAAAATCTCCAACAACGAAGAAACAGCTTCAATCTTTGCTTGGTAAAATTAACTTCTTGAGAAGATTCATTTCGAATCTAAGTGGAAAGGCACATCCTTTCTCTCCACTGTTAAAGCTTAAGAAAGATGAGGTTTTTCATTGGGGATTCGATCAACAGAGGGCATTTGATGATATCAAGGCTTATTTGTCAAATCCTCCTACACTAATGCCTCCAATTCGAAACAAAGAAATGAAGTTGTATATTTCAGCATCAGATACAACCATTGGGAGTATGCTTGCTCAAGAAGATGAAGATGGTGAAGAAAAAGCCATTTATTATTTAAGTAGAGTTTTAAATGATGCTGAAACTAGATATTCTGTAATAGAAAAACTCTGCCTTTGTTTGTATTTTTCTTGTACCAAACTTAAGCATTATATAAAACCAGTTGATGTTTATGTTTATTCCCATTTTGATATTATTAAACATATGTTATTGAAGCCAATTTTGCATAGTAGAATTGGAAAATGGGCATTGGCTCTAACAGAATACTCATTGACATACAAACCTTTGAGAGCTGTTAAAGGCCAAATAGTGGCTGATTTTCTTGCTGATCATTCAGTAAGTGAAGTTCCAATAGAGTCTGTTGACATCGAACCCTGGAGTTTGTATTTCGATGGATCTAGACATAAACATGGTACAGGAATTGGGGTTTTTATACTTTCACCAAATAAAATTCCCACAAAATTTAAGTACAAAATTAATGGGTCTTGTTCGAATAACGAAGCTGAATATGAGGCTTTGATTACAGGTTTAGAAATTCTTCTAGACTTGGGGGCAAGACATATTAAAATAAGAGGAGACTCTGAATTAGTAATTAAGCAATTGACAAAAGAGTATAAATGCATCCAAGAGCACTTAATGAAATACTTTGTGATTGCTTTTTCTTTGCTAAAACAGTTTGAGTCTTATGATATTCAACATGTGCCTCGAAATGAAAATCAAGAGGCCAACGATTTAGCACAAATCGCTTCTGGTTATAAGATGTCAAAAGATGAGTTCGAAGAGCTCATCGAAATCAAGGATAAAATGATCTCGAGCGATTCTTCTGATGTACAATTGTCAATGCCAAAACATTTGGGGGCAGATAAACATGATTTTTTTCAGGGAAATTTTGAAAATTTTGACAATTTCCAACATGTTGACATGCATTTCGAAAGTTTCGTAACAGAAATTTTTGTCATTGACAATCTGAGTGATTCTGATTGGAGAAAGCCAATTGTAGATTATTTGGAAAATCCATCAGGAGTCACAGATAGGAAGATAAAATACAAAGCCTTAAGTTATACCATTATTGGAAATGAGTTATTCAAGAAAACCCCTGAAGGGATTTTGTTGAAATGCCTTGGTGAAAATGAAGCATTTTTAGCCATTACCAACGTACATGGTGGTTCATGTGGCGCTCATCAAGCAGGCCACAAAACGAAATGGTTATTGTTTCGAAGAGGGTTTTATTGGCCTTCAATGCTTAAGGATTGTATAGAATTCGCTAAAGGCTGCCAAGAATGTCAAAAACACACAGGCATTCAACATGTTCCTGCAAGTGAATTGCATTCGATAGTTAAACCTTGGCCTTTTAGAGGATGGGCTTTAGATATAATTGGTGAAATTAGGCCTACATCATCGAAAAACCATCGTTTCATTTTAGTTGGAATTGATTATTTCACAAAATGGATCGAGGCTGTAGCTTTAACAAAAGTGGATCAAGAAACTGTGATTGGTTTTATCCAAGATCATATTATTTATAGATTTGGATTACCTGAAACTATTACCACTGATCAAGGAACAGTTTTCGTTGGGCAAAAAATGCAAAATTTTGCTAATGAAGCAGGTTTTAAGTTATTGACATCAACGCCCTATTACGCACAAGCAAATGGTCAAGTTGAGGCAGCCAATAAAATTATTATTGGTTTGATTAAAAAGCATATTGCTCAGAAACCAAGGAATTGGCATAATACTTTGAATCAAGTATTATGGGCCTGCAGAAACTCTCCTAAAGAATCTACAAACTCAACTCCGTTTCGATTGACTTATGGTCATGACGCTGTGTTACCTGTCGAAATCATGGTGCAATCCATGAGGGTACAAAGACAGATGGAAATTCCTATTGAACATTATGAAAGCCTCATGATGGATGAGTTGGTTGATTTGGATGAAGAAAGATTGCAAGCTTTAGACGTTTTAATTAGACAAAAAGTTAGAGTGGCTAAAGCTTACAATAAGAAGGTTAAAGGCAAAACCTTCAACGTGGGAGAGTTGGTTTGGAAAGTCATCCTGCCCATGGATAGGAAAGACAGAGTCTTTGGAAAATGGTCACCACATTGGGAAGGACCATTCAAAATTGTTCAAGTGTTCTCTAATGGCGCATATGAGATTCAAGAGTTAACCCCTGAACAACGTTCAGTAAACATAAATGGTAAATATTTGAAAAAATATAAACCAACATTGCAAGAGATACACATAGATCCAGGTTAAATTAAAAATACGTTAAATTAAAATGGCAAATAAAGCTGCCAACACATTAGGTTCAAGGACAAAGGTCCATACAGCCTTATCAAAATAAAAGATAATTGTAAAACATAAAAAGGCTAAGCT
This sequence comes from Trifolium repens, assembly GCA_030408175.1. Taxonomy (NCBI): domain Eukaryota; kingdom Viridiplantae; phylum Streptophyta; class Magnoliopsida; order Fabales; family Fabaceae; genus Trifolium; species Trifolium repens. The sequence goes on along the minus strand of CP125849.1, from coordinate 55,880,036 downwards.
ACTAGCCTCTAACAGACTCTAATGCCAATCCTAATTTATTTCTACGGACAAGATTGTCCCAGCTACTTTGGCATAGATTTGCCTTTCGAAGGCTTTGCTCCCTTTGACCTACGCTGCTGAATGACAAAGGGAAGTAGCTCATCATCGGCATACTCGTCAGGAGGCTGATAGGTCTTCAGATATTCGACGTAATCTTCGTCAAAATCAGAAGGAGAGACAGGAGAGCTGTGAGGTTTCACAACTTCAAACCCTTCAGAAGGAGGAGAATCGAATTGTTCCTCACCAAAGGAATTATCAAGAAATTCCTCATCAGAGGGTTTATAAGTTTTCAGAAACTCAGCCCAATCCTCATCAATTTCATCAGAAGAAATACATATAGGTTGTTGTTGTTGTGGAACCTGTTGAGGAGCCTTTGCTTTTCGAGGAAGAACTCGCCTAGTTCTAACTTTGGAAGAAGAGCCTTTAGTCTTCTTCACTTGAGATTTCCCTTCGCCTGCCATGCTTTTAAGAGTATTCTTTCTTTTCTTTGCGTTTGCGATATGAGATGGAAAGTAAGGCTAAGGCACTGCCTATTTATAATAGAATAACCCTCGCAATAAATAAGGCAAAGAACGATCCCAACTAACCGTATTGGATATGCATTGGGAAACGTTTGTTTTAATTGAGAGGATATGCGTTGGAAAACGTTTGTTTCAGGGAATCAAATTCAAACTGTTAGTAACCGTCTTGTCCTATCAATTAGGAAGGTTTGACTAAACTTTAATGTGCTGTAACAACGTGCAAATGGCAAAAGAGTAATTTGCCATAGAGAGTGATGTTTCGAATAATGTGCTGTATAGATGGGAAATATATATAAAAAAAATAAAAAAAAAAATAAATAAATATATAAATATAATCCTACTCTATTCGAAGCGAAAAGGAATGCACAAAGAACAATAATTAAAATGGCAATACTTAAAATTCGCCACGATTCAAAAAGCAAGAAGGATGATATTGTTTTATTGAAATAGAGGGATATTGTGGTACATCAGGAAAGTACGAATTCACTTAGGCTGAGGTTTAGGTTTGGGAACCTTCACATCCTCTGGTTTTATCTTACCCCTATAAAGGGCTATTGCTATGTCAGCAAGTTCCTGAACCTCAGGAGGATAATCATCCAGCCTTTCCTCATGTGTCCAGAGAAATTCCTCCAGATCAGAGCCCAATTCTTCCTCTTCTGATTCGGTTAAGATTAGTTCTTCTTTGTTCCTTTCATAGCGCAGCCTATTTTCTTCACAACGCCAAGGCTCTGCACCTTTCTTGCCCTTACCTTTGGAGCCTGAAGCATCCTTACTAACAGGTTTCTCCATAACTTGATTCTTTGGTAAGTTTACTAAATTATCATGGATAGGTAGGATGAGAAAGACCACTCTTTTATAGTATCATTGGGGTTGGTTGGGTCAACAAAAGTCATCAAGATAGTTCATTTAATGAGCTTTGTTGTCAGCAATTTTTGACTTGACTGTCTCGATACGGTATTTTTGACTGTTCGCTTTTCTGTGGTTCTTGGAAATGATGCAAAAGAGGAAATTTATAAAACCAACGCTCTGAACCATTAAGCAACGAACAGTAAAATATAAATGTGGACTATTTGAGAGAAATATAAACTACTCATGCAAAGGAATAGTAGGCATTAAATGATTCGAAACATAATTGAGGCTCAAATGGTGAAAAGACAATTTGTCATTAAACATACAAAAATGTCTAAATGACATAAAGCATTATCCAAAATGGCTATTTATAGCTAGTTGAAAGAGAAGTTAAGGAATAAAATATTCAGAAAAATTAAGAAATTGTTTTCTCTTTTTTCGTTTCAACTTCCTAGATTGCCACGTGTGCCACTTTTCACGAAAAATTAGGAGGTAATGATGATCATGGGGGAAGTGACTTGAAAGGAGGAAAGATTCACCTCTGATGACGCCGCCGTTGGAAATCGTGAAACATTGATGACCTGTCTTTTCAAAAACGTCACTATCTCATTCGAAGCGTTTCAATCGAAAGTGCCGTTTTTGGGGGGCAATTTGTTGGGTTAGATTTTTATACATATATTTATTTTCAATTCCAACATAAAGGTCAGTGGAATGAAATGGTATTGTAATACCAAAATAAAAATCGAATTGGAATAATCATCTGATAGAATATTCGAAGTAACGCTTCGATTTCACAAAGCGATGTTTCGATCCTTCGGGTTGAGGCGAAATAGTTGGGGCTAAGTTGGGCTTTAATAGAGTTTTCGTTTAAACTTCGAAGGAGATCATTTTATTGGGCCAAAAGAATTAGGCCCAAAAGTAAACGAAACAAATGAGCCCAAAGTTTAAGCGCGAAGAGGAGCGGTTTTCGTGGTTGAAGAACGTGGGGCACGAAGATCAAATCTGGAGCGTCCAGATAATCGAGGCAGTTATCATCAAGGCAGTTAGGAAATAGTTCAAATATATATAGCTGTTGCTTAGAAGGAAAAAGGGTCGCAAAACTGTTTACTAAATTTCTCTAAGTATTCTGAGTACTCGAGCGTAAGAAAGAAAGGAATCACAGAGGAAAATGTACGGTTTGTGAACCATTTTTTATTTGTATTCGCAAGTTTATCTTTAATGCAAGTTCATTTACTGCAAATCTACATTTTTATTGTTATTCTTCTTTAAAATGTATTGATTCTGAGGCGATTCAAATCAGTATATTTTGTCTTTAATTTCGAACGAAACAAAGAAATCAAATGTTTGTTAAACTTTAATGAACATTAAGTTATTTTCTCTAACAAAACAAGCATAAAATTGTCCTGAGATTTCTAGTCAATCTCGCAAGTTTAAAATACTTAGACTAGCGCTTGTTTACCAAATTTTACTGTAAACACCATGTTTATTTATTTACATTTATAATAATAAATAAAAGAAGACCCACAAAATGACTATTTATGTATTCCTTTTCAAAATGGGAAGCACGTAGTGAGATTTCCTTTATGGTGTGTAATGCCATCAAAGAGGTGAGATTCTATATTTTTCATTGGTCATGGATGGAGATGGACCTCACATTGATGTTGAATGGATGGATGGTTGATGATTTGGTAAAGTTCTTTATTGATATTACCAAGTCATTTGAGTTCGTTCATCAATTTTTTTCCATTGGTTGGAAGAGTTTGGTCAGCACTTATATTCATAACCTAACACATTTTTTTATAGTAACTATTTTGGAATTAGAAGTGCAATTTACTTTACTTTATGCCGTTCTAATATCATACTGTATGTTAAAAAGGCAGTAGAGATCACTTGAACACTTGTAATGGAAACAATTTGTTCTTACCAGTTGAGAGATAGAACCCTCTGCGTTTTCTCCATTGTTAAAGTTTTAAGTAATAATTTGAGTTTTGTTTTTGTCGGAGACTAAATTGCACGGTTAGATATTTATAAGATTAAAATAGATTTTCACTCTAAAGTTGTTAAATATTTTGGGGTGCATAAAAATTAGGACTCGTTTATTAATGAATTAATATAGGCCTAAGAGAATAGAATAAACATAAGTTGTATTAGATAGTTTTTAGTTTATGAGTCATGTCTTCTAGAAGGATCTAGATATATCCAATTTGATGACTCGTGCTTAGTTTGTTAGGGTACCAATACTATAAATAAAGGCATTGAGTAATGTAATGATCAAACAAATGAAATGAGAGTAAATTAATGAACAATTAAGAAAATTGTTCAATACATTTATCGGCACACTTTTGTTAGGGTACCAATGCGTTAGGGAAAGGATGAAAAATGAAGAGAACCTCAACTCATACTAGTTAGTACTATGATTTTAGAAAATTGAACAATTTTCACCATTCAGTTTATGGGGAACCGAAGTTAAAGTTATCATCATAAAATCGTTTTGGCTATGTTTGAGAATTTAAGAATAATAGTCCCCCAAATTTGGATGAGGCGTTCATTTTTTTTTCATAATACAAAATCGTCATAATAAAAACTTGAGAGTCATGTTAGTCTCTAAAAAAGGGATTTGCTAATGTCGCGAGAGAAATCTTCATGACATCACGAATGAGTTATAAATACTATCTTTCATAAGAAAAATGTTATTTCAACACCATTTTTCAAACGAAAATATGATAAACTTACGTATCCTTGTCACTTCTTGATTTTTTTCAATACTTTCTACATGCTTTGAGAATCATACATAGAGAAATGCAGAGTACAAATGTGGAATCATAAGGCAGTTGGGAACAAAATCAACGGATAGGGTTTGTTCTTCGCTTTCTTCACGTATGCATTCGTAACATTAAGCATTAGTCATCATATTTTAATGAGTGAATTAGAATTAAACACAAGGTATGCTAAATTCACTGCTCAATTTAAAAATACAATACAAGCAACCCATACAAAATTCTTTCAATTCAACTTAATTCAATTTGGGTTTTCATAAATCATAATAGTTGTGTTTATATAATTATATTACACTTGCTAATTTTAACTTTCACACCCCTTTTTTCACACCCCTTCTCCATTTGAATATTCATCAATTTTATATATTCTCTACACGGATCTTCATCACTTTCAAATTATTCTCCAACTAATTAACTTTGGCTATTAGCATTTGAGAGGTCTTGTAGCCTATGACTCAATAAATTCATCATCCCACACGAAGAGTTACAGTAAGACATTCTTCTTTATCAACAAACAATAAAATCAGATTCATATATATTATTTGATCCATAACAAATTAAGAAAAACCCATGCCAATCTCTCACATAATAAGGAAAGTCGATTTTAGACATATATCAAAGATGGGATGAGATTAAGGAGTTGGAGGTCCAGAGTTCAAGTCATGGCAAAAAGAAAAATTAACATAACATTGTAAATATATTAACAACTAACAATTTGCCATTAAAAAAAAAGACATATCAAATTTAACATTAAAAACTCTAGTGGTTTGTTAAAAAAAAAAAAACAAATTCAAGATTCTTTCATAAGTATTTGCTAGATAGAAACATGTTTTTATCCCATATTTGAAACATGAAAGATTTAAAGTATCAACAAATTATGTGATTACCCTACAACGAAAGAGAAAATGGAGAAAACAAAGAATGAGGAATACATTATATTCTTTTTTAGAACTAATTTATCCCCCTATATACTAATCTTATAAAATCATATGACAGTGAAGTGCCACATCAACACCATTACTGTTCAACAAATAAAAATATTATCTGGTGCAAAAATGTAACTAAAAGTCTATTATGTCGTTAAAGTGGATAAGACTATCTCCAATGGTGGGTACCTATTTTTTAAGTACCAGTACTTAATAAGTACTCTCATTGGAGCAAAATACAAATGAGTACCTAATAGGTACTGGTTCTAAGTTAAACATTGGTACCTATTTTATTTCTGTGGGACCCATTTACAATTATGTATAGTTATTGGTGAAATATGTTATAAGTGGGACCGTTTTAGAACTTTTTAAGAGGTGTTGGGTTGGAGGCATTGAGTACTTAGTAGGTACTATTATTAAAAAATTATAAATAAGTGATGTATACACGTGAGACCCATTTAAGTACTAAAAAGAGAGTAGCTCCATTGTGGATGCTCTAAGTGAAATGACTGAAATTCTAACTTCAACCTCTTATATAATGCAATATCCTACCAATTAAGTTAGGTTTACGGGACGACATTAATTTCATTTTTTTTTAGGACAAAATGGTGATTTGTCCAATTTTGTATTTTTACATTACATAAACTAAAAGAAACACTCGCACAATCTCTCGCCTCATATATCATCCCCTCCAAATTAGAGAGTTGAAGTGTCGTGTGTTCAACTGCAACTAACAAAATCACAATGGCTACTACATCTTTTCGATTACCCATATCCATGCCAACTTCCATGCCACCTTCACCTTCTTCATCATCATCTTCATCTCCTCGTTTCACTTCTAGAAGATTCAAAACTCTTAGAACTGTTAACGCAATTAGCAAATCCAAAATTCCTATGCCCCCTTTCAACCCTAACGACCCTTTTCTCTCCAAACTCGCTTCTGTCGCTTCTTCTTCCCCTGATACACTTCTTAACCCTTCCTCTAATCCTGATAATCTTCCTTTTTTGGATATTTTCGATTCTCCTCAACTCATGGCCACTCCCGCACAAGTAAATTCATCTTCTTATCTTCCTACTCAACATTCATTTTCAATTTTTCATTTCTTTATTTTTCTGTTAACCTAAGAAATTTAAAATTAGTATAAATTATTGTTCCTAGTTTAATTTTGATCCATTTTAGTGTTAAAAGTTTTACACTGTCAGCGAATCACGATTAGAACTAGTTATGATTAAAGTCAGACGAGGATTGGTTAAATATTATATGTTCTTTGTATTAATTTTAATTATTATCCTTATTTTTGTGTGGTTGGAAATTGAAATTAACTATTTTAAAATTTTAATTATAATTATCTGGTGTGGTTGAAATAGCTTGAGAGGTCGGCTTCATACGGCGGCAGACAACGTCCTAGAAGGCCACCGCCTGACCTGCCTTCGTTGTTGCTCAGCGGTCGAATTGTTTACATTGGCATGCCTGTAAGTGTTCAATTATGCAGCATTTGGTGCCATTTTTGGTGTTTAATGTTTACGATTGCATTGCTTATTGTTGTCTTAATGGTACGTTCGAGTGAGTTTCACGCTTATTCTGTAAAACTAGTATTAACTAGTACTTTTGTTGGTAATTGCAAGTTGTACATATAGACTTTTATAGGGTTAATGTCTTATTGTGTGATAGACTTGAGTTTCACACTAATTATGTTATGCTTATATTGATTAATTCTTTTATCGCTATTGCAATTTGTACAAACTGTTATGACGGTTTCTAGTTTCTTCCTATCAGTTGGTGTCGGCTGTCACAGAGCTTGTTATTGCACAGCTTATGTTCCTGCAGTATATGGATCCTAAAGAACCGATATATGTCTACATAAATTCCACTGGGACTACACGAGCGGATGGAGAAACGGTAATTGGCTAACAGCTTGCTCTTTAATTTGAAATGCTTGATCTTTTGTCTGAACTTGGGCACATCGTTTTCATGGTTCATATTTCTGTAAGATAATACTGTCTCCTCTCTTCTTTCTTACCTTCTCAATCTTATATCATGCATTTGTTGTTCTTGACTTTAGGTGGCATTTGAGACAGAAGGTTTTGCCATTTATGATGCAATGATGCAGATGAAAACTGAGGTTTGTTCTCACTGACAAATGACAATGCACTTCAAATGATTTGACAATATTGTGGGTTGATTTGATTTATGGAAATTGTGAAGCATAATGTAATTGGGCTGTTGTATAACAAATTCATGCTGCTGGTAGCATGGTGGCACAATAACTTGTGTTTATAATAACTGCATGCATTCTTTTTAGTACCACAGTTAAATATACCGTCTCACATTTTTGCCTTTTGTGTCCTGAGCAGATAAACACACTCGCTTTTGGATCGGCTATTGGTCAAGCCTGTTTACTACTTGCAGCAGGGACTCGTGGCAAACGCTATATGATGCCGCATGCAAAAGGTACGGTGTGGGCCCAATTGTTTTTATGTTTTTGTTTATGGCCCTTTAATTTTTCATAGATTTGATTTGATACTTTTCTACTGGGTACTGTTTTAGCCATGATTCAGCAACCTCGTGTTCCATCATCTGGATTGAGATCTGCAAGTGATCTTCTTATTCATGCAAAGGAGGTTAGTCAAATTTATTTTGCTACGTTGTCTTTTTTTATTAGGAATGAAAAAGTTTTGTTTTGTTATATTTTTTTTTTCCTTCTCATGTTCTCAGTGTCTAGCAATTGGCATGTTCGTTTAATACTGTAACACTGTTTTTATGGGATTTATTTTCTTATGAATAAGCGTTTCATGTTCATACTTTGTTTATGTTGAAATTTTTGTAGTTATTTCAATTATGGTTCATGAATTTCAAATTTCATTTCCACTCATATTATAAATATAATATCTTGATGTAATTCCTTACTATAATTGAGCATAATTTTAAATTTTTATCCTTCTATCCAAACCTAATTTCTACAATCAGCTGGTAAATGTGAATTTGGGCACCTTTTTAGTTCAAGACTTGCGATTTATATTCACTCAAATATTCCACAGTTACCCCTGTATATTTGGAATGGATCTTTCTTCCTTCCATGTGTAGTTTCGATTCATTAATTTGACTCTAAATGTGAACCAAAATTTGACGCCAAAATTTTCAGGTGATAACAAACAGGGACACTCTAGTTAGACTACTGGCCAAACATACGGGAAATGTGAGTATGATGCATTAGGTATTGGATATAATTTTTTTCCAATGAACATGGGAGAGAATATAATATTTTGTTATTTGCTTATTTTCTAATCTACTAGTCTGAGGAGACAGTTGCTACCAAGATGAGGAGACCATTTTACATGGACGCATTATTGGCTAAGGAATTCGGGGTCATTGACAAAGTAAGTGCTAATTTACACCGGCTTAAGAGTCTGTTTCATTTTTTAATGAAAATCAATTTTATTTTAAAAAATAATCAAATTTGAAAATTTGCGGGGCAAATTACTTCAGCATACAAATACAATTTTAAAATCGTGTTTTTAAAAAATAAAAACAAATGGGGTCTTAGTAAGTAGATTATCTTCTTCAGTCTATGCTCTCAAGCATGCTTTGCTGACCAAACCAATGTTGGAACACACTGTTCCCAGATTCTTTGGCGTGGCCAGGAGAAGATTATGGGAGACGTTCCTTCTCGGGAAGATTGGGAAAATGGTACTGCTAAAGTTGGAAATAGATTCTAGTTCCTCTTTTGGATACATATCTTGCTAATGTAAGTCAATTATCTTCCTCTCTCAATATGTCACTACCAAATGTGGAATTTATCTATTTCGCTTATTTTCAAATGAATGATGCTTCCTGCCTCTGTTTTGATGGATGGAGTGTAAAGGGGCTTGCTGCATGAGATTTGACTGCATGAACTATATAGATGACATGTCCCTTGTAAAAAGCGCATATGCTCCTCTGGAATAAAATCTACAGTAGATTGCAGTATATGCTGCAATGTTTGGAAAATTAGAAAACCAGTTCTGAATAATTTAAACCCTTTATAAATTTGAACCAGTTTTGAAATATTATATGTACTGTCTTATTTTTTTTCTTGGATAACTTTTGTATAAAATATATTTTTGAAGTACTTCTAAATAGTATTTTTGGTTTTTATTATTTAATCTGTGTTTAAATTGTAGATTAAGTGAAAAATAAGGATAGTGGTAGACATATTATGCAACATTTGATTCATACAGTAACTAGTTTGTTTAAAGTCAACTTTTATGTTGAACTCTTTAAACCTTTCTGCTTTAAATAACCTGGCAAGTTGAAGATAACCCATTTTGGCACATCTAGTTAATATATTATTGCAATGTGACGTGTATCTAGAATATGTTGTTTACCGAGTAGACAAAGGTGATTGCTCATTTTCGTGTGTAGGCGCTGATCTGAGTTGTGTTGCTGCCGCCTTGCAGGTTACAGATGTTCCGGGCCCTAATACCATGCGTAGGAGGTTTCTGTTTATCTTTATTTTTTATACATTTTTTTTTTAATTATCCAGGGCTCCTAGGAATAGGAATGTTCCACAGCTATTCACTGAAAAGTGAAAACTGTAGTTATTATGAAAGCTGTAGTACACAGAAGGCATGAATGATTGAACAAGAAAACAACAAAGTGATCATTCATTTATGTATGTGGTCATATAGTGTTTGGTTTGCTTATGATGATCATATTCTTGTCGTCCTTCACATTCTTTCTTCTCTTAGCAGGATAGTTCTTTGTGTTTCTTCCTCATTTCTCAGCTTTTGTTTCTGTATTGTAAAATTATCTAGTTTTCCTCCTATGGTAAACTCTCTGTATTGACCTCCAAGCACATGCAAACAGAAGTTGTATTATCTGATTAATGTGACACAATGAGTTCCTTGAACTGCGAAGCTTTTAATCAATCCCTTTAAGAGAATCATTACCGTAACCCATTTAGCGATGATGACTTAGCTCGATCATTTAAATTGAGGATCTTACAAACACCAACCCGGTGTGTTTGGTAGGCACATTGTAATACAGTATATGCTTTTGACTTCATAATTCTTTACTTATTTGTCTTAAGTGATAAAATTTTGGTCATTGACCAAAATAAATTGAGAGTAATGTATTAGTTCCTTAATTATATAGTTCAGTTGGTATAGACATTGCAATTGCAATATATAAAGGCCGAAATTTGAACATAGAATTCTCCATTTATGTACTTTAAAGTGTAACAAGAGCTTGGATTTTTTTGGGTATAAGTATTAGAATTGGTTTTATCTCCAATCAAATATGATTTTAGTATAAACTAGTTTAATAGCCGTGGCTCATTCTTGGATAATCAAAAAGGACAAGGATCATGAATTAAAAAATATTAACAATAATGTTTTTTTTTCATTATTTCGTTACTCTTAAATACCAAAATATTTTCTGATTGGAATTTATCTGACAGAATGTTTCACAGCTATTTCCAAATTTTACAGTTGCATCTCCATTGTAGGATATGTTTAAACTGCAATCAACATGGTTTAAATGACCACAAAGCTTAATTGTAAAATGATTCCATTGTAGTAGAAAGTGTGCAAATGGCAAAAGAAATTGAAAAATAATAAATTCTAGAATCTAATTTCCTCATATGAAATTATTTTAAAATTATAAATTATAATTTTTTTAATCCAATTTAAAATTATTTAAAATATAAACTTAAGCACTGCCATTAATAATTTTCGTATATTTGACATTTCGATTAACGATATCAATGTCGCATCTGCTGATTTGCCAAGTCTAATATAGTCTACAATTAAATAAAGACAAATGCTAACCTATGCCCCAAGAGCACATGTTAAGGTGCATTTAATCTTACTTATTCCATCTTCATAATTAAATGATAATTAAAACAAAACATCTTTTTATAAAGATTTCACCAAAATTTGTACTTTGACAGATTAGCTACACACATTTTTATGTACATCAGTTTTTTTTTTCGTTTGCTAGCAATCAAACTTTTTTTTTTGTGCACCTTTATTTTTATCTTAAATGATAATATTCCACTTCTTTTTGTGCACTTCTTTTTTGTGCAATTTTTGTTGTGATGGTAACAATTGTTAATGCTATTTTGACTTTTGAATTGTTAATATGTTTTGGAATTTTTTTTGTTGGTACAATCATAATTTGCACACTTTTTTTTATCTAAATATAACTCCCTATATGTTCGCGAATTTTTTGTTTTAGTCCCTGTATCCGCAGGAAAATCTGAGGAAAAATTTGCACAAAAACTGCACGAAATTTGACTTTATTGATTAAAAACAACAAATTTTGTACATTCAAAGATTTATTTGCAACAAAAAAGATACAGAGACTAAAACAAAAAATTCGCAAACATACACGGACCAAAAGATCATTTAAACCTTTATAAAATATATAGATTCGTTACATTTGATCAACATGAGACCGGAGTTCGAACCTCAGTCATCTCACTTGGCTAGTGGACTATACATGATAAAAAGAATTAAAAAAATTATAAAACCTGGGAAAATGGCATATCCATAAAGAGAGTGACGTGTCCTTATAAAAAAAAGGAAAAAAAAAGAGAGTGATGTGTGGCCGTGTGGGTGGTGCACTTTGGTCTTTGGAGCACTTTGAGAGATGAGATACCCTTCGGTTTTCGGACTGGCACTATTCATCTCATTTTCTGTTACATCATCATCATCATCATCATCATCATCATCATCTTTTCCGCGAACACCATTCTTTTCTAAGCTTAACGCTCTTCCTTCTTCATCTTTATCTTCATCCATCTCAATTCCAAAAGCCACTCCCTCCGATTTGTTATCTCTGTTGGGTCCCACACCTCAGTCCAAAACCGTCAATCCCGTTGTAGCTCGCGAACTCAAGTCATGCCTCAAATTTCTTGTCCCCTTTTCGCCAACGAATTCGGAACAACTTCGTCATCGTAAATTGAGCCGTACTGAATTCACCGGTCCCAACCGGAGAAACCAAAATGATATGATTTGGTGGCCGCCAGAGTCCGTTTTAGAACTTGCTCGCCTCGCCGTTGATTCCGGTGGTGATCCCGCTGCCATTCATCGACTTCTTGACCCAACCGTCATCCCAGTTAGTTACAAACCTAATAATAATAATAATAATTTACAATTGCTTATTTTAAATTTGCAAAATAGTAGATTTTAGTTACTTAAATTAATTAATGAGTCAACTTAGTATAATTTTTATTGTCTAAATATTTTTGTGGTGCTAAATTGATCGACGATATGTAATTTAAACGACAAATATGTTATTTCGTAAGTTTGAGGAATTAAATTGTCCGATAGTCGTCCCATAAGTACAATTCAGGTGGTAGCTGCAGTGATGTTCATATGTAGGGGTTTGAATTTGAACCTAGGACTACCCACAATTAAAGTGTGTGAGCTATGAAGCACCGGACACTGACACGGCGACACCGATGATAATTTAGAAAAATGACATAATTTAGTGTAATCATAAGTGTCGTGTCGGTGTCGGACACTGACATGGACACGTGTCAGACACGGACACGTCTAATCAGAGAAGTGTCCGTGCTTCATAGTGTGAGTCCAACCAATCGGATATTTGACAAAAAATAAAATAAAATTGTTCCATAGTTATAATTTTACCTGTTGAGGACTTATTTATCTCATTATGAGAGTTGGCAGGTACCTGATGTTGAAGGATCGAATGAAGATCGTTGCCAGCTCACCAGAACTCCATATGGCAGACGCTTCATTTCCGAGGTTAGTTCTCAACAGTCAATAGTGGATCCCAAGTGGGAGAGAGTACTGATATTGATGCTGCATTTGTCTTTCTCTGATTGCAGGAACTGAACATGTACATGCAATTTTTGTTTGAGCTCATTGTTGATCGAGGTCCTTCTGTTGGGTTTGATGTTGCCTTGAGCCGCTTTGATCTTTTCCATGGTCATCTCTTTCTATCCAAAGACTCTGGAAGACTTGGTATCTTGTATGTTGTTGATAGTTAGTGATAATATAATAAAATTAATTAGTTAGTTAGTGATAATATAACTCACTTTATTGAAGTGTTTCTCTCTGTTGAGTTACGAATGCAACGGTTTTACATTTGCCAGATTCCATGCAAGGGAATACCCGGCATATGATAAAAAACTGTTCCCGTATAATATGGTTTTTTGTCAGAGAGGTACGTTGCTATAACCGTATCTTTAGATGTTATGTTATGCATAGTTCGATTTTCTATCATCTCTTGTTAAGCTTCTAAGCTGAACATACCATTTTACTCAATGCTGGACTTCAACTCCCCATAATATCTAAGCCACCATCACACACTATGTGCCCTAAGGCCCCAATTCACTTAAAATAGACTAACTCTGTTACTTATAACTATCTCAGTCACAACTAATCCTTACTAACTGATTAACCAACAAACTTTAAATCCCTCAACTAACATATCATCAGGGAGAGATGACAGAACTTTTTGTTGCCAATATTAAGAGGTTCTTGTAAATGTCAAAAAAATGAGGGTTTGTTTGGGATGGGGATTTTGGATGGAAGGAGAGGGCTTGTTTTTCTTTTCTATATTACCCACGCTAGAAAATGTCTTTAAAATTGAATTAAGTGTGATTAAATTGTTATATGATCATATATCATGGTTATGACGGTATTCTTTCAAAAATTTTAAAATTTCAAATGCATATTAAAATATAGACTAGCCCTCCAAAATCTCCCTCTCAAACAGACCGTAAATGTTTGATCACCTTTTCTTTTGTTTTCTCAACTTTTAAAGCGTTGCTTGGTTTTTTGAATCCTTTCAGGTTCCAATGTGACATATGATGATTCAATGAACTTGCGAAATATTCTCTGGCTTGCTCCATTGCCTAACAAGTCCACTAAATCTTGGGTAGCACCAGGTACCCTCAGTAAAGTTATCATAAATGCATAAAGTTTGAACGCTTTTCATACGGTAGATGGACATAATCTTAAGTTTGACGTCAAATTTTATGATTAATAATTAGATCAACCTATTTGTCATGCAAAGAGTTATCATTATCAACCTGTGCAGAATTTTATTATTATTGTGATTTGTTCCTTTGAAAATTTTAAAGTGACACCTTATATATGAGCCTAAATTATAGTGGCAAGCAAAGTTTTCTGATGTTGGTTTTTCCTTTGTGGTTTTGGATTAGATGATGTGGCACTTGATAACTTGGAATATAATATATAGCTTCCTATGTTAAACTCATTGACATTGAGTAGTTGGCTTAAGGAGCCTAATTTTGGAATTTTAAGTGTGAAAGAATGTAATTCTTTCCAGCGTTCTATTACCATATTATATCATCTTAAATATTCTGTTTTGGCGATTGTGGTTACTTGCAAAGTGTCCTCTTAAGTCTAACCCCATTGCACAAACAGGTTTAAGACCCCTTAACTATTTCATTAATAATTTGACCATGCTATGATGATTAATGCCTTCATGACGGAAAAGAGCATTAATGTTGGAGAGATCATTGAATAAAATACCCTGTTCATTCTCTAATTCATTGGCTACCATCTCTTTGACTCTCCATACTGAGATATTTTTCTCTTCTTTTTCCGTTTGCTTTTTGGGTAGGCTTGTATCAATTAAGCTTAGCTGTGGGAGGTCCTACTCACTGTGCTTGTGCACTTCCTCCTTAACCACCACCAGTTCCATTATGTTGTGTCGGCTTTTGTAGTTCAAGTGGCCCCCATTGGTATTTAGGTCAGCATCTTTCATTACCATTCTTTGAGACCCTTGAGCTAGCTTTTGGGGTTGAGTTAGACTCAAGCTCAAATTTCAAAAGGAATGGTGAGTTCTGTTCTGTTCAGTGCCTAATAGCATCAAGGAGCTTTTAGAAGACTATAGGAAGTTGTTTAAGGAGGCCGGTCTGTTGCCACCAAAAAGGGCACAAATTGAAATGTTGTGCATGGTATGTTCGTAGAGGAGATGATAAGATCAAGTATTAGCCCGTATTCCAGCCTACTAATTATTGTGAAAGAAAAAAGTGGGAGTTGGCGATTTGGTGTTAACCACCATCCCTCAACAATATCATCTTCCCAAAAAAGTTCTCAATTCCGGCAATTGAAGATTGTTGGAAGAATTAGGTGGGGCAGTTGTTTTTTCTCAGCTGGACTTGATGTTTAGCTACCGTAAAATCTGTATGAGGAAGACTTTCATATGACACCTTCCCTAATGATGGTGGTAATTACAAATTCTTGGGATGCTGAGCATCGGAATGGTAACGTGAATTGGACGAGGGTGGGGAGAAGTGAAGGGGATATCTTCACTTTAGGGAATCTGGGTTCAGGCTTTTGCCATTGGACAGAGAAGACTCTTCTCTGACACATTTTTTCTGCAAATGCAGCTTGTAATCCAGTTGTGTTTTCTGGTTTCTTAATCCCTTCTATATTAAAGCTTCAATTCCTATCAGTATGCTTCCTCTAATATTGGATAACAACACCTGAATTTAATTGAAGCAGAGGACTCAAGTACTTAGTCTAACACATTTTTTGGTTTGAAGGAAAGTGGATGGATATAAAGTAGGAAGGATGGAAAGTTTATTGAAATTTGTGTTTCCACCATTTAGTTGCAGTGCTAGAGAAAGTAGTATTTTAGTGAGACCCACCTTCAAAACCCATCGCCCCAGAGCTGAGCGGAAAGCTTGAAATGCACATTTAATTCCAAAAATTTACAAAAGTGCCATCGGTTTCGAAGAATTTTTTCACTGTACCTAGACAATTTATCTGTTTCTATCATATGCACTATGCTATATGGCTTTGGCATGATATATTCAGCTAAAAAAAGTCATCCTGCTGTTGTTATTTTATTATTATAATATATTCCGTAACTTTTCGTGTGTACATTCAAATTATATACATTCATTTTAATACAAGGGCTTTTATGTCATTTAATAAAATTATAACTTTTATTCTTTCACTTTATTCTCACTTTCATTCATACAAAACAACTTAAAAATGATCTCACTTTCCATTCACTTTCTTTCCTTTTACTCTAGTTTAAAAATATAGATTTGCTCGCGCAGGGGTTCTGGTAGTATTGGATGCTAGGCCTGATGGAATCATATACAAAGATCTAATACCAGATTATGTACAAATTGCAAGGACTATATACGAAGGTTGGTTTCATTTTTGAATGGCTGAAACTTGCTTTTTAGCTTTAAATTTTGTTTCAAAAAGGATGACTTCATTGTGCATGTCATCGATATTTTCTTCCTTGTAGATATTCTCGGGGAGGTTGCTGTTGACGTGAACATCTTGAATGTGGGTTCTCGAAATCAAAATTATCAAATATTCATATGCTGATGCTATGTTCGACACGGTTATCAGCTTATATAAATGATGAACTGAAGATTGTACAAAGGTTACACGGATATTCAAAAAATCGTTTACAATGAAAATCACATAGCGGATTTCCTCAAATTTGAGAGGTCAATAGATTACTGCTTTCCATTACTGTGCATGCTTGTACAATTTATTTAAATTGGCCCTCCAACTTTATGCACTTCAATGTCATTGTTCCATAAATCTCCTGATATATCAATGACGCTTACTTACATTACATGCATTCGCTAAGTTGGTTTTCGTAGCCCTTAACATTCATGTATCATTTAGTCAAAGTAGAATGGAGTGTTTGGATAAAGAACTTATTTAAATGCTTGTAATGCTGTAAAAGCTTATCATATGAGAGCTGTTGTATATATGAGCTTATGTTGGATAAGCTATTTGTGTTTGGATGTGTACATTGAGAAATGTTTGGCCAAGCTATTTGTATCATGTAGAGTTTTTCGATTCCCTGAAACAAGACGATGATTTCAGAGTTAGAAGAGCTGAAACACTCAAATATAATGGTGTTGGTTGGGAATAAAATGCACGAACCATAAAGTGACAATAAAGATGAAGTTGATGTTGCTTGGATTCCTTCCTAACAAAACGACCTAATGTTATGAGTCATGAATAGAGCAAGTAGAAGAAAAATTAGACATGTTATGGTTATGAAATATGATAATTAAGAGGTGGTGGTCATGTATATATTATATACTTGTATAAGATAATTATACATGAATAAAGGGAAGACGGACAATAAGCTGTGCCGCTAAACCTTTCCGTATGACAAAACTCAATCTTTGAAAAATTATATTCATAGACCTAGACGGACGGACAATAAACTTTTCAATAGTTATCATTTTGTTACTAGAGAATCCTAATGGTTCAAATCTTCAATCTCGCAATTTTCCTTAATTTGTTTGATTCATATCGTTCAATTATGTGTATCCTTAAAATTAAAATGGAATAGAGAATAACAAGTACACCTATCATGTAGCTAATAGCCGATATCAGGACAAGTTTATGATGCACAAGTGAGACAAATTTTTACCATATTAATTCAATAGTAAAATCAAAATTGTGCATGATAAAAAACTTGTCTAGATGCATATTAGACCAAGTCATTGACAATAACTAAAGGGGCCTACATTCTAATAAGAAAACTATAAACTTCTACAAGGCAGTACTATAAATATCTGCCCTTATCCTAAAAAGGAAAACAAAAGAAATATCTGCCCCTAATATATAAAAAAGAAAAGAAATAGATGTCCCTAAGGCCTTACAAATTTTAGAGCTAATCCAAAGCTTAATAAAAGGATTTATTGCAATACAAGAAAAATCTTGAGAATACTTGTTAGTTTAATGAAAGATTTAAAAATCCACTTAAAATCAATAATTAAAAGTAATTATTATTTTAATAATATAATTATTTTTTTTATTTAATTTTTTTTTTCTCAAGATACCACGAGCACTGAATTCATCCAACCCAAAACTTCTTAAAAAAGTTCTAAATTGATCTCACCAATAACACATCTCACCTTTAACTCTATATCATTATAAGCGAGTCACATAAAAGTAATATATGTACCAATGCTTATTTAAGAAGCAGTATTTTTTTTTTGAAAGAGGCTAATTTTATTAATGAACACAAGTACAAGAAGCACTTGGAAAGTATACAATGGGAACAAACACCAGACAAAACCCATCACTCCTAAGAACAAATTGCCGCAGCACCTGAGAACAAAAGCAAAAACAGTAGCAGTAAACTCACACCAGTACAGGCCGAAAAAAGCCACTCCCCCTACAATAGAAAACTACTCATCGACCAAGGCACCAACCCGGATCCCAACACCATTCATAGTAAGAAGCAGTACTTATTTGATACTCATTTTCTGTTTTGCTCAAATGGAAATATATATTAGATACCGGTACTTAAAAATATAATTATCACCATTGAAAATGATTTAAAAATGATGATTAATTTAATCTAATCTAATCCAAATACAATTAATAATTAAATAATCTAAAAAAATCTGTATAATTTTTTTAAAAAATATAAATCTCTGCAGTATAATTGTTCTTGGAAATAAATCTAGTACTCCCTCCGTCCCATTTTAAATGACCTTTTTTTGACTTAATGTACTATTCATTTGACCTGCTTTGACCTTATTTTTCTACTAATATATACATGCAAATATTAGCATATGAGATGTTGTTTGATTTGTCTCGACGAGTACTTTCAAAATATATTATTTTTATAATTTTTAATAATAGATAATTAGAGATATTAACGATTAAAGTTGTGCATTGACAAACGTGTCAGTGGTCAAACAGGTCATTTATTTTGGGACAGAGCGAGTATATAATTTTGGTCCTTGAAAAACGGTGCCAATGGCCTAAACTACGGCATACCATACAAAAACACATTGTGGATTTTGCTGCGTACCCTACACTCGCGCCTTTCTTTCTACTCTCCAAACGCACAACCAGTTCGTTATTCTCTCTTCCCTTGAAATCCAGATTTTGATTTCTCTCTTTTCCGCCGATGCACCGTCTTGATCGCGGTGATGTTTGGAAGAACAAAGCTCGATCCCTGCAGTTGCAGCTCAGGGATCGATTCAGAGTCGCCGTCGACCGACATTGGCGCCGCCGACATAACCATACAATCTTCCCTGATGCCGACGGTTATTTCTCCTCCACTCTTCAGCGTTGGCTTAACCGATTTCGTGATTTTCGTAGAGATACGTTGCCTTCTACCACCTCTTTCTATCGCAAACGAGGTAGTATTTAATTTAATTACCTATTTTCTTCAAATTCAAATTTCATTGCCTAGGTTTGTTTTTTCAATTGATTCATTTTTTGTGCATATGATGAATTTACAGTGATGAGGGATTTCAATTCCGAAGAAGAATCAACCATTCTTCGTATGATGCAAGCTGTTGCTGTTCCTATTCTTGGAAATGTCTGTCACGTTTTTATGAACGGATTAAACCGTGTTCAGGTATAATAATAATAATAATAATAATAATAATAATAATAATAATAATAATAATAATAATAATAATAATAATAATAATAATAATAATAATAATAATAATTCAACTATATGCTTCTCTCATATTTGTAAACCAAAAAAAGAATCAATGCTTTCAAATTTTAGAACGAGTCTTTGTAGAGATAGCCTATGTTTGGATTTGTGTTTGATGCTTCCTTGGAAATTTGATCTGAATGCTGTATTTATGGGAGTAACAGGTGTATGGATTGGAAAAACTACACTCTGCCTTGCTGGAAAGACCTAAAGGAAAGCCCCTTCTTACGGTATGTGCTCGTTTAAGACTTGCACTTTGAGCTAAAGGAATTTCCGGGGGTTTAATTATTAGGCTTGCTTGCTTTTAATTGAAATTTTCAGGTCAGTAATCATGTTGCTTCCATGGATGATCCGCTTGTTATTGCTTCGCTGCTTCCTCCACATGTTCTTTTGGATGCTAGAAACCTCAGATGGACGCTTTGTGCAACTGATAGATGTTTTAAAAACCCTGTAACTTCTGCATTCTTTCGATCTGTTAAAGTCTTGCCGGTTTCGCGGGGCGATGGAATTTATCAGGAGGTATGGATTTAATGCAAAGTTGCTGATAACCTTTGACATATTTGTAGATATTTGGTGAATGGTTTTGAAGCAATAACGTTATCCAAAACGAGGCTTTGGAATCTATTTTAATGGTTAACTTCTGGTGAACGATGTGGCTTTTGGTGAAAATATCATAGTTCTTTGTTTTTATTACTATGCTATGACTTGAATTATTTAATTTATGGAAAATTAAACAGACTTCCCGAGTTTTGTTTGAATGTCACCAACATCCCCTCTATTTTCACATAAACACTGACCTCCCCTACTACTAACTTTGTTTAGCTGGCGTTAAAAAATTGAATAAATAGCACAACAAACTCATCACTATTGAGATACAACATGACCAGTAAACTCGGTAACATACAATGTTTAACCACACTGTTTTTGGACTCTTTTTACAGTACCTGGCAAGCCAAACACCCAACTCTCATAAACAAGACACACACATGCCCCAGATTGAATCAAAATCTATAACAAAAAAAATAATAAAAACGGGGAAAAGTGGGATTGTGGCTTGTGGGAACACTTATAGATCTGCAAATCGGTAACCCAACCACCGTGTATCACTTCTGCTTATCTGTACCATCTGCTTTGTTTCTATTTACCCCCACAAAATCGTTAACCTTTAACTTCCATACTAAAAGTGATATGTCTGCCACCGTAACAACAGTACATTGCATCCGAGACAAATTGAGAAGTCCATTAATCCATAACTCCACTACAAATGAAATCGGAAATTAGAGGGGGGTGTGTTTGTGTCATTTGACGAGACCTCAGGGAGGTCAATGTAATTTAATTTTCCCTTCAATTTCTTATTTTGTTCTGTCCTGGAATTGATTTATTTAAAACCTTCATGCCTCAACCATCCTGGGGGGGCTTCTTTTTGTAGTGGTATCAGACGAAGGCATCTGTCTCATTTTGTATCAGTTGAAATGTTCCATTCGTCTCTTGTTCTCCACTGGCCTCCTCAAACTGGATGGAAATCACATGTTTCCTGTCTCACTAATGAACACAGCTCCGCAACAAAGTAAAAAAAAGTTAGCAATCCTTCCAATTAAAATTTAACCCAAAATAATAAAAAAGTAACAAATAAGGGAGAATGTAATTTTGTAATAAAGGGAGTTAACTTTTTTATTGGATGGGTATGAAAAGGGATGTATGGTTTCAATCCCCAAAGTGGAACTCGTCTACATATATGTTGCTTTAATTTTATCTACTTGATCTCTGATGTAGGGAATGGATATGGCTCTTTCTAAATTGAACAATGGTGGTTGGGTCCACATATTCCCAGAAGGTAGTCGGTCCCGGGACGGTGGAAAAACCATGGGCTCTTGCAAGAGAGGTGTTGCCAGGTAACAAACTAACAATCATCTACGATATTTTGAAATAGAATACTAACTGAAAATTTGCTCATTTCATGTCATGGTAGTTAGTTCTTAATTAGAATGTACTAGTTTTTTATCCTAATTGTTTGTTCTTGACACTGGTCCTTTTTTTTGTATTAGATCAAATCAATAATTAAATGATAGATTTATGAAATTATTCAATAATTATTTTTTATTTATTTTTTATTTATATAAATATTGGTTTTTGTACTTGTGTTTTATTCGTAATGTGTGTTTTTAAATTTAGATTCTGTATCATAAAATTTATGGGACCTATTATTGTGTGATAAAATTGTTAAGGATATATCTGTATCTTATTTTTTATATATCACGTTTTTGTCAGCATATTGGATTGGATAATGTGTTATTACGTATATGTGCTGCGGGCATCATGTGATGGTAATTTTACCACTTATAATTTATGACATGGTACATAAACCTAAAATACATTAATTTCTTAAATATCTTATTTCTCATCAGGTTTGTCCTGGATGGAGATAGCATGCCCATTGTTATCCCATTTGTGCACACAGGGATGCAGGAGATTATGCCAATAGGTGCCAGCATTCCCAGAATTGGAAAAATGGTATGTAGTTTTTACCCATTTCTGAAATTATTTCATCAACACGTAGGGAATCAATGAAATAATCCATACCTAGTTAATCTATGAACCTTCCAAGGTTCAAAATACTGGATGCCACTTGCTTAGTAGCTTTCTAGCTTTCAGTGGATTGCCACTCTCTGTCCCTTGATTTTGGGTCTGTTTTTCACTTCCTCAAAGAACAAAATCTTCACCCGAGTCCTGACTGAATTCAGATTCTGCATGGTGTGGATTATAATTTATTTGTTGTTAATTTTGATTGTATATTCAGCTTCAATCTTATTGTTTTGAAATTCTTGGATTATTTAGGTTACTGTGATAGTTGGTGATCCTATCAAATTTGACGATATAATCAACATGGAGAAAGGCCCAGTTGTGCCAAGAAAAAAACTGTATGATGCGGTAGCTGCAAGAATTGGTGATCGGTTGCATGAACTAAAGGCCCAAGTCGACACTTTAGCAATGGAACAAGAAATGCGGTTACAAGATCGCTCCCCACACAGCATGGAACGAGCATCTGGAATCTTGCACCAGGTTGATTGGGAATTATTTGGAATGGATAACTTCATATCTTCTGCTGATGATGATTCCATGCAGACACCAGAAACAGTTGACCTCCCAAATTCTAGTGTTTCTGAACAGCATCAACACTCTCATAACAAGAAAGTCGGTTTCTCATACAAGATGCGTGGTTATATGAATCAGATGGAACTAATGTCTTTTGCTGCCAGAGGTTTATTTATGAATAACAACGAAACTAAGGACTCTGCTGGCTTTAGTAGAGAAATACGCCCATTGAAGGCATGGAAACAGTTTTTCGATGCTCATGTATTGAAGCAGTGGAATAACAACCTGCAGAGTGTGTAAATTTTGTTAGATAAACAGTTGAACGTAGTGAAAGTGATTAGAGTTTGTAACTAAAATAGTTAATTTACTAGTTTAGTTGTTTTGTAATGATTACTTTGAGTTGCAGGATTGAATCATATGGGGACACATGGTCCCTAATCTAATGAGACCATGAAAAAGTTGCATTGGTCATCTTAGAAAATAAGGGATATTTTATTCTTAGGCTTGATATATTTTCACTTCCTAAAATATATCTAGTTTTCCCTTCATTAAATTCATGTTCTTTGATTAGAGAGAGAATTATGTTGCAGACATTCTGGCTAAATAGGGTAGGTGCCCTTCATATTTGAGATTTTGTTCCGGATTTTCTCAACCTTCCCATGTTGCCAGACATGACTTGTACTTGGTTTCTTAGAGGCTTGTGATGTCTGTTTGTTGCTGGGGCCATTGTTTTTATACCAGTTATTTTTTTGACAAACATGTTGGCGGTCTCTGTATTTTTCGATGAATTAATGTGCTTGATTTGGGTCATAACAGGATTTCAAGCACCGTAAATAAGTGGCAAGGTTCGAACACCTACACTTTTTGTATGAAAAAACTTGATTTTGTTTTAGTTTCATGTATATTTTTATAGACAAATATTAGTAAAATTAAGGGTAAATAGGTTGATACCTCCTGTAATGTGGGCGAGTTTTATTTTTCCCCTTGTAATTTTTTTTTTGACTCGCCTCTTGCAATGTTGAATTTTTTGAACTCGCCCCTTGGGTGCACTTTTTAAATCGGTTATTTTGTTCAAACCGATTTAAAAAGTGATGTTTTTTAAATCGGTTAATCTGTTCAACCGATTTAAAAAGTGCAAATTCCTTGCAGCCAAGGGAGGAAACCAGAAAAATTTACTTTACAAGGGACGAATCAAAAGAAAAAAAATTACAAGGAAAAAATAAAACTCTTCCACATTACAGGATATCAACCTATTTACCCTAAAATTAATGGTTACATTAGTTTCCGGATCCAACATGTAAACTCCTCTTTAGAATTCATTCTCATTCAATCTCTATTGGTTCACCGCCCAAACTACACCTTATGCATTGTTGGATATTTTTTCAGGACAATATGTTATGGCATTCAACATTCATTAATAATCAAAATCGTAGTATATATATATATCATTATCACAATATTGAGAACTAGTGAATAGTGATATAGATATATGTATCAGCTTCTACCAAAATGTGAAAAAACAAATTATCCACTACACATACTTTGAATCGAATAAACAATCAATAACCTTGTAAGGCAATTCAATTCAATTCATTGAAAAAGTTAGAATGTTGAGCGTGATTGTCGACCAAAATAATTTGAGCTCAAGTAGGGCTCCATGGCAGGCAAAAATAAAACTTTACAGATCACACACCAAAAAACATTCACTACTACACAACTAAGTTTATTAATTAATTAACTTATTCTTCTTATTATTAAACCAAGTTGGGCCCATTAAGTGGAGCCCATATTTTCAACGGTCTCGATTTACACCGAAATGAAAACCATCTCTAATCTACCGTTCAAAAATATATGTAAGATTGCGAGGCCAGATCTTCATTCTTCCGTTCATTCAATTTCATTTCATAATTGATTTCCATAAAAAAATTACTAAAAATAATCAAATCCTGTGTTGTGTCTTTCTCTAAAGTGACTTCAATAATGGCAGAAGAAGAAGAAGAATCAGAGCTTAGCGATAAGCAAAAAGTTGAAATCGCGAAATGGTTTCTTCTCAACTCTCCTCCCGGAGAAATTCAATACGTTGCCAAAGGTTCTTCTTCTTCATTGCTTTTCATTTCGTTTACATCCTTTTGTTTTTTTTACATTTCAATTTTCTTAATCGTTTCTTCTTCAGATGTGAAATCGATTCTCAACGACGATAATTTGTTCAACGAAGCTGCTTCCGAAGCATTTCCTCTTTACAACAAATCTCACTTCATTGTTCTTTCAATGTCTGATCGTAGCGGAGATGTAACTAACTTTCTATCTATTTCTTTCTAGGGTTTCATATTGTTTAATTTTTCAATTAATTAGATCGGTATAAGTATTTATCAATGTATAAATGATGAATCATGTATTTTATTTATGGTTGATTTCTTCGAAACCTGCATGCAGGTTTTGGTTACTTCCTTTGGTGAGCTTGAGGACAATGCGTTTCTTGATCCTAGAACTGCTCAAGTAGCAATAGTTGATCATGTTAAACAAGTAAGTGTTTGTTTGTTTCTAAGCTGGTGAAAATTGATTTTGATTGAATTGATTTTAGTTAAAAATGAGTCTTAGGTAAAATGATCTATGTTTGGATAATAAGTTCACTAGAAAGAAAGTCAGTTGATCAATAAATGTGAGTGTAAAAATCATTTTGGAGACGGAAGCTACAAATTTTAGCTTCAAGTTAGAATTAACTCTAGAAGCAAAATACCAAAATCACTTCTAAATTAAGTTACTTTTCTCTATCTATATCAACCTTAGTGGATCCAGCCAAAATACCAAGTTAATTTCTCA
This sequence comes from Trifolium repens, assembly GCA_030408175.1. Classification (NCBI taxonomy): domain Eukaryota; kingdom Viridiplantae; phylum Streptophyta; class Magnoliopsida; order Fabales; family Fabaceae; genus Trifolium; species Trifolium repens. The sequence goes on along the minus strand of CP125849.1, from coordinate 55,854,571 downwards.
AAAACTGTTTTAGGACACAGAAGCGTGGTTAAAACTATTAATTTTAGTTTTGATTTTGAATATACTAACCATAGTTCCATTTAACTCTTTTTGTCATGAGGAATAAACAAGAGCTTTATTATGCTTGCTGCTTATTTGCTTCTTCAATTTGTTTTTTAGTAAAATAAAGGTGGAGCAAATCAAAAGGCTATATATAATGTCTGTAATATGTATCTTCATGCATTTGTATGTTGAGAGCATTATAAGGTTCATTTTTCTGGTTATTGAATTTGGTTGTTGGAACTTGGAACATGCATTTTCAGTGATAACAATGAAATTTGAAGAAAATTTTAGTTGGAAGTTCCACAAAGAAAAACATGAAATTTGGTATTTTTAGCCAAATATGACTTTTGTTTTAAGTAGTTTAAAGTGTATTTGCGGTAAGCTATATTGTCTGTATGTTGTCTTATGACAATGTGATAAATGTTCCAGGTCTGTACAGATGTGAGACCTGCACTGGATGAAGAACTTGCATCTGCATATATTGAAGAATTTAGGTAATGCTCTGCAATTTCCTTGATTGAAATGTTTTATGTCTGATCATTTGACGTTGCTTTTGTCCTTTACGGAAGTGAGCTGCACAATGTTTTTTAATGATGAAGGGTGAAACACGCTGCTTCATGTAGATTTCAATGAATTTGTTTGCTTTTCAAATAAACTTTTTATTCTCTGTTGCTAGTAATTCATTAATTCTCAATTTTTAGTTACATGAACTCAGACTTTTTAAATCGTTTACAGTAGATTGACTAAGGAGATTTCTTCTTCAATAACACAATCACCATCAAAGCCTTTTCAGTTTTCCCATTAGATGGGGTTAGTTACAATGTCCTATCATGAATCATGCCTATTGACAAATATAGACTTGTTCTTCCATGCAACTGCTATACTGAGAATGTGTACCTTACCCTATTCTAGTCAGGAAGTGAAACTCATACAAGCAATAGATAAATGGGAACAAAAACTTTTCTTTTAGCAATACTTTAAAAGAAGGGTCATGCTAACTAGTGCCACATGGGCACTAGTTAAGGAAACAAAAAAGGTATATTTTACATTGAACATAACATTTTTCAAGAAAGTTTCCTATTTTTGGTTTCCTTAACTAGTGCCCCGGGCTTTAGTTAGCATTTTCTTTAAAAGAATTGGAGGGAGCATTTGGCTGTATATATGTTCTTGTTAAAAAAAATATATTGACCGCTTGCATAAAGTAGCTTGAGTATCACATGCCGATATCTTTCTCATACTTTATTGCCTGCATAACACAAGTCTTGTTTATTGCAGATTCAGTCTTGATGCCGAGATACTTAAATATGTTGAAGAAGTTTATCCAAAAGGTGTCTGCGCTGTCTACTGTGTTAATGGGAAGGATACAGAGGGCCCAGGTTCTGATTTTGAGCTTGCCGTTGTGATTTCTGCTGCTAGACATAGCCCACAAAATTTCTGGTGTGTGAATTTAGTTTAATGAAATTTGAACTATTCTTCTTGATGACTTGTTTCTACTTTACTAGTTTAATAAAAACTAGTTTAATAAAAATGTATTGATAATGTTAATTTACTTTGTATCTTTGGCTTTTGTTTATAGCAATGGGAGTTGGTGTTCAGTTTGGAATATTGATTTCAAAGACGAACAGCAAACAGTGGAAGTAAAAGGGAAATTGCAGGTGATATTATGTAGATATTTGATGCATTGATTTAAATTATACTTTACAGTCCTTCTTTAACTCAATCATTTTTATCCTATTTTTAGGTAGGTGCCCATTATTTTGAGGAAGGAAATGTGCAGTTAGATACAAAACATGAATGCAAAGATGCAACTCTTTTTCAGGTTACTATATATATCTTTGAGTTTTCATTTTATTAGGTGTTAATGTATCAGTAAGTTATTTGTACATGTCCATCCATAGAATAATAAGATATAGGTATGGAACATTTATAGAAAGACAACAGTTATCTATTCATGTTTCATCTTTTGATTTATTTTCAGGCCCCTGAGGATTGTGCACTTGCCCTATCAAGCATAATTCGTCACCATGAAACAGAGTACCTTGCTTCTCTTGAGGTTCGTTCTGAATTTGATTTCATGTAGCTAGGATTATTATTCTCTTTTTTCTTGTTAAGATTGCTAATGACCATAACTTGACAGGCTTCATATCTGAACCTTCCTGATTCTACTTTCAAGGTACCTTTTATTATATCATCCCATATTTCTGTTAAGCCCATGTTAGGCTGCAGTTTTTTAAGCCTTTTGATTATAAATAATTGCAGGATCTTCGGAGGAAGCTTCCAGTGACCCGCACCTTATTTCCATGGCATAACACTTTGCAATTTAGCTTGACAAGAGATATCTCAAAAGAACTTGGCATTGGAAAGTAAATACACACACACATACACAACAAATAAAAGTTGTGTTTGGTCGAACGCGGCAACAAGTTCTCAATATATTCAGTTAATGACCATATGTAATTTGATCAAGTCAGTAATCAATCATTGTTAGGGTTACTTTATTATTTTCACTCATTTGCTTTCTGTAGCGCACTTTTTTTGCGAGTCCCTTCTGCCTGTGTACTGTACTGTAATTTCTTTTGACATTATTTGTATAGCAGTAAAGAGTTCATGTGTCTTGAGCCGTTGTCCTAAAATGTTTCCGGGAGTACAATTAAGAATGCAGCAAGAACGCTGGTTTTTCAGAAGAAAATCTTGATGTGGTTTGACATTGGTTTTAAATGAAACCAATAATGGTGTCACTTAGCAATGTCTCCGACTCTAGTGAAAAAGGCAGCACCGTTTTTCTTTTTCCTGTTTTTTTTTTTAATATCAACTATAACATTATTTTCATATCTTCCAACTTCAATAGTATAATATTTCGCAAACTTTTGGAGTATCTTTAGTGGACGGAATCAACATTCCCCTTCTGCTTTGTTGGCGTCCTTGATGTTGGAGGTGGTTTAGGCCTAGCACCCCAAGACCCCAAGGGAGGAGAAGGAGATGAAGATGGAGATCATCTTGATTCATTGAAGACCAGTAGCTGCTTTGGACTGTCAATTTTGTTGTGGGGGAGGAGCAGTTCTCTAAGCTATGTTGGCCTAAGGTTGAGTGGGAGGGGTCGGTGAACAACATGATCATGGAGACCAAATTTAAATTCACCAAGGCTGTCATGTGAATGCTTGTCAATTGTCATTTAGGATGACGACAATGAAGGCAACATCTCTATTGTCTGTTTATTTGGATTTTGGAGAATGTGATGCTTATCGTTGTTGTTCCTCTTACAATCCCATAGACAAAATTTGTTTATACAAAAATATTAGTAAAATATAATATAACTGTAAAAGTCTAAATTGGCATTGACGTTAATGAACATACAATGATAAAGTGATGGAAGTGGGTAACGTTTGAGAGCTATGAAGCACAGACACTTCTCGGATTAGGTGTATCCGTGTCTGACATGTGTCTGTGTCAGTGTCCGACACGACACTTATGATTACACCGAATTATGTCATTTTTCTAAATTATTATAGGTGTTGTCGTGTCAGTGTCATAGTTTGAGAGAGTCAAGGAAGTATATGAATCGGAATCTCTTTTCCGAATAGTTTGGGTTTACTTGCTCAAGCTCATACTATGATATTCTCTTTTGAAGCTACAACAACCGAATGTCAAGCTTTTATACGAAAGCAAATTAATAGTCGCTCGCTCATAACTTTACTTGAGGGATTGTGTTTCGGTCCAACCTCATAATTTTTTTAATATATTTTCTATATTTTTTCGAAGAAATGCAATGAGTTACCTTTGTTAATTAAAAAAAGAAGATAAAATTGAAAACCACATTTATTTATTTTTTTACAAAAAAACCACATTTATTTTAAAACCCTAAAACAACAATAAAAGAAAACAAAATGCAGGCGCTGCTGCTCTGTCCTCCTCGTATCAGAAAGGAATTGGATTGTCTCACTTCTAAAGAGGATGGTCGAATATGGTACTCTCTCTAGTCTTGTATATAAGAAAATTTTCAAAAAAGCTCTTCCTTTAAGAAAGTAGTTAAAATACATAAACCGATGAGAAAAAACACATTATACCTTTTTGGAAAATGTAAAACATTGCATTTATTGTTTAAAATTGGAATAATGTCATAAAACTTAATAATTGAAGTAGACTTTTGCTTATATTTAAGACTTTAAATTTTTTTGTTTTGTTTCTTATATATGAGACAGGAGGGAGTATACATTAACTAAAACGCAACATTTCCACTCACCAACATCACGAACAGGGTAGTTGGTCGTCGTCAGCCGCCACAAACAGAGCAAGTTATCCAGGTTCTCCTTTTTCGAATTTTCTTCCGCTCTCTTAGTGCGCCGCGCGAGGATATGATTCCAACGCGATTTGCGGTCGCTATAATTTGCGTCGGAGAACAACTCCATTTCGCAACGTGATTCCGCTCTCTCATTAGATCTATCTCTATGGTTATGTATAATTGATATTGTGTTTGTTTTTGCAAAAATATACACTAAATCTTGAAGAATGCAATGCTACCATAAATCTTTATATTAATGATTTGTAGCATTTCCAATTAGGTAAAAAAAACTAGCAACAAGTGTGTTATTATTTTGAAAAATCAGAACTATTCATTGTTTGACATGTTATTTTTTTCCTTAAAGCTAGTTTTACCTACCGTAGACAAAGTTTCTTTTGCGAAGGTCGAAATGAATGATGAATTGTGATTTGCTTATCTAATAATCTGTAACAATTTTCTCTCTGGCTCTGGAATGATGTGATTTAGCCAAATCAGACATTAATGTGCTCCATGAGGCAACCGATCTGTTTGGATCGTGTCGATGACCCTCATGTTGAAGCGCATTTCTCTGATGATAAACATGGAGATTGGGTTTTTATATTCCTGACCAGAACCAGTTATTAACACTTTTGTAGTCTTATATCTCTACATTTTATGCATGCTAGCATTTATAGTTTACACACAACACAACTCCAATTAATGGGAAAAAATGGAATCCAAATGCATGTGCTTGTGTGAATCTCTGATTGCAACTTCTTTTGAAGAGTGCATTTTATTTCAGGAAGAGTATTTCAGATTCTGCATAACATTTGGATTGGTTTGCCTCCCGTTAGACTTGGAGTTATGTGTGTCGTGTGGTAGACTGCGTACCTAACACCGACTTGGAGTTATGTTTGTTCTAACAATGCTGTAGTTCATAATGAGTCTCTTTTGCTATAATAAATTCTATCTAATATGAAATGGTTCTATGTGTTACTGAAATAGATGAACTTTTGCAGGTTGGTGTTAAGGTTTGGGCGACATCTTTATCATTCCATCATTTACCTTTGCAATATGATTATTCGGCTTTGCATTATCCTCACCATCATTACGGGTCCAACCCTTTGCTTTGGAAATATGTGAGTGTGTATAAATATCATCAATTACGTCATCATCTCATCGATTTGGAGTTTGGACCTACAAATCAGAAATCTGTGTTATTAACTTGATTATTATAGTGGTCAATTGATTATTATTATAGGGTTGAGGACAAAATTTTGAAAGTTGGAGAAGAGCTATGGAGAGAAACTCTGCCATTACAAGGTGGCTCTTGCTTTTATCAATTACAAGGTCTGAAACCTCATACGTGGTATGAAGTGAAGATATCATATCCAGCATCTGTATGTATATTATGTCTTCTTTCAGTTCTTTGCAGACGATTTTCCTTTAGAAACTAACACACACTAAATCAAATAGCAGATACCTGCTAGCGTTTCCTTACAATTGAAGAGAGACAAGTCAGATTTGGCGCTGAACAATAACAGGAGATTGCTCAACACTGAAAAGATAATTTTTAAGACCGATAGCGATCAGGTGCAATGTTAGTATGAAGTCTTTTTCCAAAATTTCCCGAAATGTTTGTACGTGGCATAACTATACTTATGCTTTGTTCGTACAACCTTGACTTAATTCAGGATGAAACCCATTTAATATTGGTAACTGTGGAGCCAGAGGGATTTCCTGCAAAACAGCATGTACCCGAGAGGCAATTTATTATCTTTAATATAGGTAATATTTTGCATACTATATTAATAATTTTGAAGTTAGTAATTGAATCTTCTTTACTAGTTTTATTAACTTTTGAATTTATCTGGTATATTTTAACAGACTCCAGTATTACGATAATTTCCTTTAATGCTAATTTCCCTTGTTCTATTGTTCATCTGTTGATACATCAGTGTGCGATGAACTGCTGTTAGGCATACCCTACAAAGCTTGGTGTGTAGTGGCACTAGCATTCGTGTGTCTTGGAATTGCATTCACTGTCCCTTCCTTTCTTCCATTGTATTTGCTACCAAAGAATGAAGAGCTACAATTAGACCGTGTTTCGAAAACTTCTTGACAAGCTTCTCAGGATGATATATTTATTGTATGACTGTCTATCCAAATGCCGAGGCACACTGCATGCCATTAATAGAATTTTGGAATTCATCTTCTGACCACTAGTTTATCAAGTTTTGTACCTTGTTCTAGCAGTTGTAACTTGTAATGTAACAGAACTACTAGTCTCTGGCTTATTTTGCTTATGATGATGCTTACAACTTTATGCTGTTATTTTAGAAATATGTTACAATTAGTTATCTTCTCTGTCATTCTAACTCACAATAAACTCAAGCTTGGGTCTTTTGGAAAATTTATTCTTGTTTTAGCTTTTCCTCATTTGAAGATAAATATTCCTATAAGAAAAATGTTAATTTCAATCTGTTCATTTGGGTTTTTTTTTATGATTAAAAAACATCTTGTCACACACACGTCCTAAGATTTGTTGAGAGATATTAAATCCAGAACTTCAACAGTTCAACTTTAAAATCGACTAATGAATTTATTTTTGAAAATAATTAGCTGATACGTATAATCATTTTTACATATTAAGTTAGATACTTGTCACTTCAAAATATTCTAATTAAAAGTATTTTAGCATAGTTAATAGTTCATAATTGGAAATGTGTGTTTTTAGACGTTGGAATATTTTTAACTCAGTGTTTACTTGACTTCACTCATGGTATAAAATCTTACCTCAGTGTTGGTTGAAATTTACTATGTAACCAAACATTCATCCTAACTTCTTCTGAGCCATGCTGATGCTGGTGCATGATTTATAGTGTTAGAGATGACAACTCATCTGGTGTCCTAATAATTGGATTTGGATTTGATGCTGTAGATCAAGGTTGTCAAAACCGGACCGGACCGGCCGGTCGAACCGGTTGAACCGGGAACCGGACTTGCATCCGGTCCGAGTCGGCTGCAAAACCGGTCTGCACATGAACCGGTCATGAACTGGAAAAATCGGCCGAAAACCGGAAAAAACCGGCGGTTCAAAACCTAAACCGGTTTTAAAAATTTACTTATTTTTTTAATTGAAAAAATTAAAAAAAAAAATCCACAAATTAAGTGGGGTCAATCTCATACCACTAAAAGTCACATTAAATGATGACCAATTAAGTGGGAGACTTCAAATGCACTAAAGAAACATCCTTACAAAAACTTATTTATAACCAAGTGGAAGACTTCAAGTATGAGATTTCTTCAATGTGGGACTTCATAGAGTAGTTCATATACAAAGACACTCTATTTTTATTTACAAAATACATTTAACTTTATTTTTATTAATAATTTGTAATGAGATTAAAAAAGACATATTTATTTTATTTTATAAAACATACTTAAATTTATATTTGTTGTGAATAACCAACAAATGTAAAATAAATATAAAGATAAAAGCAACCAAATTTCTCAATAACTATTCTTTTTTAATTTAAATTATACAATTATAAGCTTTTATATGGACTTTAATTTTTAATAGTGTAAAATTATATATATATATATTGTCTAACTTTTAGTTTATTATTAATATATATTATTTAAAATATAAAAATTATATATTTAATTAAAAACGGTCCAACCCCGATCTAACCTCGGTCCGACCATTGAACCTTAAACCGATAAGCTCACCGGTTCGATGACCGGTCCGGTTCTGACAACCTTGCTGTAGATATAACCCACAGTTGAGAAAGAAAGAGCTGTAGATATAACCCACAGTTGAGAAAGAAAGAGCCTGGTCGGTACTATTAAAATTAAAATAACAATTTTGTAAGTAGGAAGTAATCTGGTCCATTGGATTGTTTTAATGGTCCAGATTTTATCATTTGTGGACAGCATCAAACCCAGATACTCCTATATATCAGCGAAGAAGAAACCAAACCAAACGCGTTATATCAGCGAAGAAGATAACCCAGCCATATTTCTTCTCTCCCCTGTTATCTGGGATTGATAACCCGTTTTATCGTAACCCAAGACACCTTGTTTCCTCGTTTTCGTTCTCACAGGTTTGACTTTGATTCCTTTCCTTTCTCCTCTCAAATCTCAACTCTACAAGACTATAACTGCAAATTTGATTTATATTTTGATTGCTCAATGGGTTGTTGAGTTAAAAGTTTAATATTTTATCCTCAATTTTTAATTTCCCTAATTTTGATTTTCCTAAATCCCTAATTTTGAATGGCTTTAGCAAAAAAATTGGAGGGTTTAAGATTTGATACTGTAATTATTTGTATGAGGTGTGTTTATTTTTGGTGATTTTAGTGGGAATGATGAGTTTGGCTTGAGTTTTGTTAATTACTGTCAGAATGATTAACTGTGTTTAAAACCATGCTTACATTGATTATTCAAATTATTGTTGAATAGGTGTGGATTTGATCGAAAGTGAGGTGAGTAGTCAGTGTAGTAAAGCAATCATGCAAGACCTTCATTCTTCTGCTACTGTGCAGAATGCTGGTGACGACGTTCAACTCCTCGTTAAGATGCAGAAACTTTCCATTATCCCTCAAGATCACATTGGTATAAACTCTCTTCAAAACACTTACAATTTGTATATGTTGTATAAAACCCTAAATATTGCATTATGCAGAGGTGGGGCCAAGGAGAATATGATTTACAAGTGTTTGTCATTATAAAATAAACTCACTCTTTCAGACGACCCACCCTTAGTCTAAAATTCCATTTGCATATTTACAAGATATGGTTCCAATATTGGATTAATTAAATATACTTAACCTATGGTATTGGTATATGTTTCTGAAATACATAATACTACTTTCCAATCTTACTAACTAAATGACTCATTGCAGTTGCTCAAAGTTCACTTAATGAAGTTCTTCATTCGACTGATCTACCACAAGGTGTGGTGCCAATCGAACATCAAGGTATATTATAATGATTGTCATATTTAGAGTTTGACTATACCCTAAATTTGCTTCTATTTATTGCACTTGTTAAATGATTTGAAATGACTGCATTCTTTTTAGAACTCAATTACATGAATCTCATTCCAAAACTTTCCTATAACATTGTTTTTATCAAACTGTTTCTATACACATAACATTGATTATTCTGATTATTGAACAGATGTGAATCAGAAAACTTTGGTTGAAAAAGTTTTTGAACTTTACTTGAAATCCACAAAAGATGAGGTTTGTATTCGAGAGAATGCGAAAAATTGTGATAGAAAGCGATGTCAATCGTTGGAGGAGTTGGAGCGGTTTGACAAAATTCTCAAAGACCATGCCGATGATTTGCTAGGAAGATTACAAAAACTGAAGAAAACTGCGGCTGAGTTGAACCGCTTCAATGATGCTTGTGTTATAAGTGAATTTATCAACCATGTGGCTGGGGAGAAATGATGTGGATGTATTCTCTTGTCCGAAAGATTCATGGGTTTTAATTTATTTATTTTTGTTAAAAGGTGTTGGTTTTAATGTCAATTTTCATTTTGATGTTGAACATGTACAAAATAATACTCCCTCGGTCCCTAATAATAAACCCTCTTTAAAAATAAGTCTAATCCCTAAATATATAGTCTAGTGCTGGTTAGGTATAGGTGTTTAGCTTTCAATATTTCATTTATATTCTCAATGTACTATGATTTGGTTTTTATCCTAGTGCACTATGATTAGGGTTGGGAATAGGCTAGGCCGAGCTAGGCTTTGCAAAGCCTGAGTCTGGCCTGCCAAAAAATTGAAGGCCTAAGCCTGGCATGTGGCCTGTCGTAGACTTATTTTTTAGGTATGGGTCTGGCCTTTTGAAAGTCTGACATGGCCTATTAGTCTGTTTAAAAGTCTATTTCACTTGAATATATTTAAATAAATAATTATATTTATTTTTAAATATACTAATGAACTAATAAATTAATGATATTAAAATTCCTTTTGATATTTAACATGATATTTTAGAGAATTTGACTATATATGACATTGTATTTCAATATTAGTTTATAATAATACACTTATATATGTGAAAAGTTAATGTAGATTAATAAACTTAAACGACTGAAATTTTTTGCATACTATATTAATAATTTTGAAGTTAGTAATTGGTTCTTCTTTACTTGTTTTATTAGCTTTTGAATTTATGTGATATATTTTAGAGTACAGTTCAACAGACTCCAGTATTACGATAATTTCCTTAAATGCTAATTGTTCATCTGTTGATACATCAGTGTGCGATGAACTGCTGTTAGGCATACCCTACAAAAGCTTGGTGGGTAGTGGCACTAGCATTCGTGTATCTCGGATTTGCATTCACTGTCCCTTCCTTTCTTCCTCTGTATTTGCTACCAAAGAATGAAGAACTACAATTACATCGTGTTTCGAAAACTTCTTGACAAGCTTCCCAGGATGATATAGTTATTGTATGATTGTCTATCCAAATGCCGAGGCACACTGCATGCCATTAATAGAATTTTGGAATTCATCTTCTGACCACTAGTTTATCAAGTTTTGTACCTTGTTCTAGCAGTTGCAATGTAACAGAGCTACTAGTCTCTGGTTTATTTTGCTTATGATGATGCTTACAACTTTATGCTGTTATTTTAGAAATATGTTACAATTAGTTATCTTCTCTGTCATTCTAACTCACAATAAACTCAAACTTGGGTCTTTTGGAAAATTTATTCCTGTTTTAGCTTTTCCTCATTTGAAGATAAATATTCCTATAAGAAAAATGTTAATTTTAATATGTTCATTTGGGTTTTTTTTATGATTAAAAAAACATCATACACGTCCTAAGATTTGTTGAGAGATATTATTGTATAAAAGAAACTTTATTAAGATTAAATCCAGAACTTCAACAGTTCAACTTTAAAATCGACTAATGAATTTATTTTTGAAAATAATTAGCTGATACGTATAATCATTTTTACATATTAAGTTAGATACTTGTCACTTCAAAATATTCTAATTAAAAGTATTCTAGCATAGTTAATAGTTCTTAATTGGAAATGTGTATTTTAGACGTTGGAATATTTTTAAAGCATGTAGACAAGATTCATGTGCAAGATGTCATTTTATATGACAGCTTTTTCATAATTTTTTTTAATAAATAAAAAATTAGTAAAATATTATCTATAGAGTATATCTATTTTGTCTCTTCTGGGAATATATTATCTCATTTGTCTAATGATCTTATCATTATATCAATTCAGAATGTTAATTTAGTTGGGGAGCCAAAACAACACGATCAATTTGTGTCTAATAACTCACTTGAACTCACACTGTGTTCAATCTTAGCAATAAAAAAGACAGTATGAATGAAATCAAAGGAGAGCACAGTGTCCATGTTGTTTCGTCGGAAGCGGAGCCGGTTTCTGCCAAAGAGCTGCCTAAAAAGGCAAAGCGTGTTGCATCGCTTGACATCTTCCGGGGTCTCACTGTTGCGGTACTTCTTCTTCCTCTGCAAATGTCACCAACTTGCTTCTTTTGTTTACTACTATATATAGTAGTACCTGCATGTTCCAAATTTTGAGACCACATAACAAATTTAATTTTCCTTGAAAATATCATTTTTAAACAACCTACAGAAAACATCATTTGATTTATTTAGGATTAGTAAATATCCTTTTGATTTTGCTTTAGCATGTTTGATAATATGTGTTGCAGCTTATGATTTTGGTTGATGATGCTGGAGAACAATGGCCAGTGATTGGTCATGCGCCGTGGAATGGCTGCCATCTTGCTGATTTTGTCATGCCTTTCTTTTTGTTCATTGTAGGGATGGCCATTCCACTTTCTCTCAAGGTTAGTTGTGATTGAGAAAATAGGGTGGCTAAGAATGCTTAAAGTACTTTATTTCTTCTTCGGTTCGAACCAGTCCTTTATTTGTTTATGTCTTCTATTTGATGTCCAGAAAATACCAAATAAACTTCTAGCTGTTAAAAGGGTGATAGTAAGAACACTCAAACTCCTCTTCTGGGGTCTGCTCTTACAAGGTTAGACTTAGTAGGACATCTTTGTGATTGTGAAAGACAAAACATCATTATGCTTTATTTTGTTATGATGGGATGACCTTAATGATGAAGGTGGTTTCTCACATGCTCCTGACCATCTATCTTATGGAGTTGACATGAAACAAATAAGGTGGTGTGGCATTCTTCAGGTAATTTTGATCCCTTTATTCGTGCTTATTTTGGTAGGATGGATTTTCGATATAATAACGTTAAAAAAGAGATATTTTGTTTGTGGTTGTACTCCTAGAGAATTGCTCTAGCATATTTTGTAGTGGCACTGGTGGAGATAATTTCAAGAAGTAGACAAGCTAGAGATGATCCGGAACACACCAACCTCTCGATATTTAAGTTGTACTATTGGCATTGGTTAGTCTGTAATGGTATATTTTTGGTTGATTGCCAATATGATCGGCTTGTTTTGAGCATTGTGTTTATTAAAATTTCAGGCTGGTAGCAGTGTGTATACTTACTGTTTACTTGGCTTTACTTTATGGAATACATGTTCCGGATTGGCAATTCACTGTCCATAATCCAGACAGCATGTATAACGGCACAACTTTCACCGTAAGCTTCCGGTTCGCACCTCTTATAACGGCACAACAACTTTCTCCACGCATTCTTAAACATGAAGCGGTGATATTTTTTTCCTCGTTTTTTCAATTTTAGGTAACCTGTGGTGTCAGAGGGAAACTTGACCCTCCTTGTAATGCCGTAGGATATATTGACAGAGAGGTGCTTGGAATTAATCATGTGTATAAAAAGCCAGCTTGGAGGAGATCTGAAGTGTGTTGCTATTTTCAACTAGATACATTTTTCTACTTAAATATTTGAACGAATCGCCTTTTTTATGGCTTGTGGTAATTTCAAACACTTATTGCCTTTTATGTAAGTCCTGCAGGCTTGTTCCGTGAAACCCCCGTATGAAGGGCCTTTCAAAAAAACTGCTCCTGTATGGTGTTATGCTCCTTTTGAACCAGAAGGGATTTTAAGGTCTGTATTTGGTCTCCAAATCCTCTTAGTAGCTTGTTTTTGGGGTAGCAGAAATCCCAAACATGGTATTATAGACACCATTTTCTAGATTTCAATCGGTTCTTTATTTACCTTGGCTTTGTTTTCTTCAATGTAGATGCTATCATTGTATGTGATCCAATTATTGAAAATGTTTTTCGCATTGTTGCCAAGAAAACGAGTTGAGGACTCCCATATTCATTTCTTCTTTTGTTTGATAGCTTGGTTTGAGTATGCCATAAAATTTGTGCATACAATTGTGAAATGCTTCCTTTTGAGGACTGTAATATGATTATGAATTACGACCGATTTATAACTTGTTCTGCTGATCCTTAGAGTGATATCATATGCAACTGCAGCTCAATATCTGCTATTCTATCCACAATCATCGGATTGCATTACGGACATGTACTCGTACACTTTCAGGTAAAACCCGTGACTCAAAGTAACCAATTGGTGCTTGAATTCTCCTTAACTCTTGCTCACCTCTTCACTTTTGTTATTTTAGGATCATCTTTCTAGATTGAAGCAATGGCTTCTCCTTGGCTTAGCTCTCCTTACTTTAGGATTTGTTCTTCACTTCACTCATGGTATGAAATCTTACCTCAGTGTTGGTTGAAATTTACCATGTATCCAAACATTCATCCTAACTTTTTCCGATGCTGCAGCCATTCCTTTGAATAAACAGTTGTACACGCTGAGCTATGTTTGCGTAACATCTGGTGCTGCGGCATTAGTTTTTTCAGCCTTCTATGTAATGGTATATTTCTTGACTTCCATTTCATTATGGAAGATTTATCTTCTGGATAATATTTTTACCCCTTCGGCTATTTTTCACATTTCTCATTTGGGTTGATTTAGAAATTGTACACGGTGATTGCAGGTCGATATTTGGGGATTAAAAATATTGTTCGTCCCTTTTAAATGGATCGGCATGAATGCCATGCTTGTCTATGTCATGGCAGCTGAGGGAATCTTTGCAGGATTCATCAATGGGTGGTATTATGACGACCCTCGTAATACACTGGTACATCCATCTTAACTGATTTCTGTATACTTTGGTTCCTGAACTTTTGCTCAGTATCCTTATATTTTCGGGCTCTTGATCAACCGATGCTACTATCTGGATACTCGTTGAAATCTTTAAAATCTTAACTGATTCTTTTGTTACTTAGTTTTATAATTATCCATGTTAAATTTGTTTTGTCAACAGGTCTATTGGATCCAAGAGCATGTTTTCATTAGAGTATGGCATTCAACAAGAGTAGGCATCCTACTATACGTAATCTTCGCCGAGATCCTATTCTGGGCCGTCATAGCAGGCATTTTGCACCAATTAGGCATATATTGGAAACTTTGATTTATTTTTTTTAAAAATGAACGCGAAAGTTGTTTTTTTAAAAAATGAACGCGCATTTCGTTAAGTTAATTTTAGTATGTTATATGTTATGTACATTGATGCTATTTAGTTTGTAATAGTATGTTTTTTAACATTGTATTAACATGTAATTATGTGCTGGAAAAACCCGAATCATTCGATTCAATACGAACCACGCTTAATCGAATAAGATTTTTCTTAAGGGAGCAGTCCAATTTGAACCAAATCACATGCAACTTTAATGCATAAACCACTTGACTTTAATATTCAGAAGTCACCACATGATAGTTCAGAATCTGAACTATAATTTGAATCCAGAACATGGTGAGAACTCTTCTCAGCCATGCTGATGCTACTGCAAGTATTAAAGGTGCCCATGATTTATACTGTTAGAGATGACAACTCATCTGGTGTCCTAATAATTAAGTTTAATGGATATCACATGACAAATTAATACGGTAGTTTTTTATTGGATGATCGTAAAACTATGTTAGTGCATTTTAATTAAATTCAAATTACATGATATCAGATCGATGAGGGTAACCAAGCACAATTATATACCCAATAACCTAGGAACCTGAGCAATATGGAACTCCAAACAATATGTGTGAGTCATGTAAAAGAAAAAAAATAATATTTTTTTATTACATACACAAAAAATTAATATGGATTCTTCCCAAACAAAAAGTTAAAAAAAGAAAAGCAGAGTCAAAAAAAAGAAAAATAAAAATAGAACCAAATATATAGGTAAATTAATACGGGCGTGAATATAGGTCTGCGTGGACTAATTTTGAAGTAATCCAATTGGATTGGAATATCCAACTAAGAGTTGTAAGAAAAAAATATTACAAAAAGAAAGATAAAAGAAAAAGTTTAATTGATAAGCATTAATCGTATAATTGTTTTTTACACATACATCTAATTAAAACAATTAAAACAAATTATATTATCCACTACCAAAAAAAAAAAATTATATTATCACATTTATTTGTGAAATAAGAATTTACACTAATAACACCGATATATGGAAGCTACTCATATTGAGGAGGAAAGTGATTACTTACGGGTTGTGCAAATTATCAATTCAATGCACATTAATAACATCGAATTTGGTAGCTTGATTGATATTTATCGTAAGTTATTATATTTAAACAAAAACTGTAGGTCAGTTATGTTAGAAGGTAAGGAAACCAAATAGCTCAAGACTTAGCTCGACCCATTTTATCACTAGTCCCCGAATTTATAATTATTGTCCACCATATATTAAAACTATTGTTATAAATGAAATACATTAAGTTTGTTCGATAAAAAAAAAGAATATACAAAAAAAAAAGGAATTTATACTGATTTTATATTATCAATCAATGTTAACTATATTTATCTATCAAAAAAATGTTAACTATATTTTTCGCCATATCAATCGGTAAAACTATTAATTACATTTCTTAAAATATTTTGATAAATAATTTACATAATATGATATGATATAATCGGATGTACATCTAAAATATTACAACGTCACTATATCTATACTAATATATAAAAGGGATACAAATTTTTGGGATGACTTTTTCAATATTCCTATTTTACCCATAAAAAAACTAAAAAAACTAAAAAACTAAGCACAACTTCCACGTAAAAATAGGTTTTCAGTTTTTTTATAGTAAATTTTTTTTTTTCTTCTTAATAAGTAGCCACAACAAAAAAGGAGGTTAAGTTGTTATCAATTAACTAAGTCCAATAAAAAGGGAGATTAAGTAGTTATTTATAATTGCACAATAGAGAATATTGATAAAAAAAATAAAAAAATATCAATCACGCAAACGGACACGGAATAAAGTTTGGCGGCTAGGAGAAATTAAATCCGATAAGAAAAGAATTAGAGAGAAAAGATATTGGTGACATCCAAAAACGAACAAAGTTTGTCCTCTCTCTTTCTCTGTTTTATCTACTCACTCGCTCGCAACAACACAAAACGAAACAACAAAGAAAGAAAGTGTTTATAGATCTATCTATTTATTTATCTCACACACTTTCACTTTTCTTTTTCTTTCCTAATTCTAATTCTAATTCTTCTTCTAACTAATAATAATAATCCCTACACAATTCACAACACAAACCCTCTCTCTCTCTCTCTCTCTTCTATTAGGTTTTTGAGAAGAAGAATTTCAACAATGGATCTTAATAACGTTGTTGTTGTTGATGATGATGACGACGGAGGAGGAGGAGGTGGAGGAGATCACACACGCAACAACTCCTTCGATTCCGTTCCTTGTTCAATTTGCCTCGAAATTGTTTCCGATCACGCTCTTAGATCCTTCGCTAAGCTTCAATGCGGTCATCAATTTCATCTCGGTAACTATTCAATGCTACATTTTCCACTGCTATTATCCTATTTCATTTTTATTTTTCAACATTTTTGAGATCTGAATTTTGAATTTTACCTCTGATGATCGAGATCATTGATCAATCTTTCTTCTATATCATAATTGTGTTGATTATGTTACTGGATTAATTATTCGTGCTCTTTGTTGAAATTGTATTCTTATTAGCTTTTTCAGAATGAATTAATGGTGCTGGTTTTAGTAGCTTGTAAAAAAAATAAATTACTAATCAACATGTTTTTCTTTACTAGTATCGAATATTAACAAGCTTATAGTTGTTTTCTAATTCTGTGTGTAACTGCGTCATATTGTTATGCTTTTTATTTCCTTATTTATATTTGTTTCAGATTGTATTGGTTCGGCTTTCAATATAAAAGGGGCAATGCAATGTCCTAATTGTCGGAAGATTGAGAAAGGTCAGTGGCTTTATGCTAATGGCAGTCGATCATATCCAGAATTCAATATGGATGATTGGACACGTGATGAAGATGTATATGATCTTAGCTATTCTGAAATGGTAATAATAGAAACTGCATGCATATTTATTCCTGCTGCCGTATTTGTTACGTTACATTATAAGCATGGTTTTGCGTTGTCTTTATGCTATGATGACAAACAGACTGTAATTGAGAATGAGCGTTTATTTTGTTTTGTGATTTTTCATTTTGGAGTATGTGAACTTATTTGTTGCCTACATGCTGTATGTTATTGTTTCGGAATTTGAAAGATCCTATACTCCTCTAATGAATAGAACTGTTTCCCTTCATTTCCTTTTATAAAGTAATTGTTAAAATTGAAAAATTATTCTTGACAAAAAGAGGAGACACATCCCTAGAATCCTAGAGATTTCTCCCGTATCATCCTAACCTTTACCGAGTAAAAACTACATGCCATTCTGATGAGTAAATTTAAGTTGTCAACTAATTTCAAGTAAAATTAGGCATTTACTTTATTAACACACACTGCTTGATTTCTCAAAAGGTTTTACACAGAAATTGTTATTTTAGGACAGTAGTTAGCCATGCCTTCTCCAGCACATACATCATATTTTATGAAAAGTATACAAGAAAAAAAGATGAAATACTATTTAGATTGAAGAAAAACTGAGTGTTGTGTGCATTTAGCCACTCAAATAATGTTCCATTATCTTTGGCCTGTTATGAAGCTTAATTACTCCTGTTGCTTTATTCATTCATATACCTTTGTTTTAAAAAAAAATCAAATGTTTCAAGTGTGTAAACTAATCCTACTGGTGCATTCTTTTCCTTATTACGAGTATCATTTAGCTATTGAATCTTTCCAAGATCCTTTTTTGTAATGTATGACAGTTGGAACAAGGAATTTCAAGGTTTTCATTATATGCTTTAAATGGAATCAACTTGTTCTTTTTCATTTTCATTTGTGTTGTCTACCATTTTGACTAAACATTGATTTCCAAATTCTTTCTGCAGTCCCTGGGAGTTCATTGGTGTCCCTTTGGTAACTTTACCCAACTTCCTTCTTCATTCGAGTAAGCTTATACCTTATAGTTAACATACTAAAATATGCATGCTGACTAATCTCTGTTCAAATTCCTATTGGCAATAGTCTTTTGTTCTTTGACGTGCCTCACTCATGAGATAACATACATAAGAATTTTTGTGAAGACCGGGTCAAGATACAATTGGTACTTTCAGTGTTAGTGACACCATTTGTAACTTAATCACACACTTCATATCTATTAACCAAATTTAGTTTTAGGTCAAGCACAAGTTATAGAAGGTCAATGTTGGGTGCTTAAGTTGGAACTGGGTTAAGGCTAATGAATTCCAATGTGGGTAAAAGCTAATAGTGATATTAGTATGATAGAAATTTTAGAGTTCGGATTATATTTTAGATTAAGATAAAAAAAATTGGGAAATAAGAGAAAAAGTGGGAAATCCTAAGAATACCTCGAGAAAAGTATCAAGAATTTGAAGACAGCAATATCCGTAGAGCAGGATTTTTTTCTTACTTTGTTGCTCTGTGAAGTCTTTTTTTTTTTTAAAATATAATACTTTTATTTCTATTTGATTCAACAGAGCTTCCCTTCTGCTGTATAAGTCATCACGCTTCAGAATTGCATAAATAATAGACCAGTATAGTTTTGTTAGGAACTGCCAAATTTAATGGGATGTCTGTATGAAGGGTTATGTTAGCTTAGTAGTAACCCCTTGATCCTACAAGTGGTATTAGAGCTAAGGTACGGCCAAAGTTAGATTGAAATATGGCTCTTGATGATGGATTTAAGTAAAACAAGTTACGCATCAAATAACAGCTATGGCTTATGCCTAGTGTAAATGCTCAGTCCAACAAATTACTTTTTATCTATTGTATGAGGAAGATAATCACTAGACTTTCAATACCGGTGGTTGATCTAGGTGAGTTTGGGTAGAGTTTTGCGATTTGAAAATCTTATTTAGTTCATAAAATCAAATAAGGTTTAACAGTATTATCTTCATTGCTTGTAATTCTCCTTTTTGTAATGAAATAAAGGACAACCTGGTGCTATTAACCTCCTGCCATTGCAATGGGCCGAGGAAATAACAGATCCATTTTGAATCTATTATAGGCAACCTTACCTTTGTGTCAAGGCTTCCCATTTTTCTTGTAAAGAAATTTAGTTCATTCTGTTGTCAAAAAAAATATTTCATTCTATTTATGAAACAAAAAATTAGTATAAGTACTATGTACAAATGATACTGGTTTTATTATATACCCCTTGCATTTAGCCTTTGCTAATAATGTCCAAACTCTAACATTGATTAGTTTATAGTTTAGAATGTTGGGTTTCAAAACTGTTCCAGTTCTATAGCTATTATATAACATGTCATTACTATTCATTGCTAAAATATGATTTGTTTAGAATGTTATGTGGGGTTTCAAAGCTGTTATATAACACTATGTCGAGCAAAATCACGGTCACTCTTGGAGTTATTGAATTGTAAGATTGGTCATCATTTTATTAGTATGTTAATGTTATGGAGGATCGGGGAAAGCATTCTTTTTTTGTATTAATGGTATTTGGTATTGTATATCTGGCTTTGGCGTTCATCGTAAACCTCCTCCCCCTTATTAAACATAACTTATTGATGACGTAGTAACTCATGTTATGCCTTTATTGTTTTCACAGAGAACGAGAATATTCACCAACTCCATGTAAGATTTTTTACCTGTATATCATCATCCTTTTCTTCAGCTTGCATTTGACTGAGTATGCTATCTTGACTGAAATTTTGAGATACAGATCATGATGCAATGGGACCACATGCTATGTTTACCGAGCATTCAGCTGTGTCTTCTGGTAGTCATCGTTGTCCATATATCGCTTACGTTGGTCCATTACATCCCTCCACATCCAGCTCTGGTGGAACTGTTTCCGAAGTTTCTAATTTCAATCATTGGAATGGTGGTCCACCTATACATGGTGACATGTCAACCTCCTACACAATTCCTGCAGTGGTTCTTCATTATCACAGCTGGGATCACCCTTCCTCCCATTTCTCCTCTGGCAGCAGCCATCTTGGTGCTGCTGAACAGCCCTCAGTATCACAAAGTAATCAGAGGCCAACAAGGGGTAGTTCGGAGGCCCCTAGATCAGGATCTTATATGCATCCCTTCCCTGTTGGTCACAGGTATCTCTATTAAGTTCCTGTATCTTGCTAGAATGCTTTTGAGTCTGCAGTTATATATTGCCTGAGCCTCTATGTAACTTCATATGAGACAAATTGTATTATACAACATACACCATCTAGTGAAACTGGGTTAAATCCAACTGATATATTAATGATTTAAATATATCTTTTGTCCTTGCAAATATACCACTTTTAACTTTTTAATCCTGTAAGAAAAAAATTGTTTTTAATCCTTGCAAATATATAATTTTTTCTTTTAGTCTATGTAATATGTAGTCAGTATTAGAGGGACTAAAATCATTGTCAAAAAAAAAAGAGGGACTAAAATCAAATGTTCAATGTATATTATTGAAAACTCTATATTTTTTATAGGGACTAAAATTTAAAGGTGATATATTTGAAGGTACCAAATAATGTTTTAAAGGTTGTGAGGTTGACGCCTGGTGTGTAATTTTGCAGTTCTGTTGCTAGAGCCGGGAACTCCGCTGCATCTTCCATGATTCCTCCTTATCCGGGCAGCAATGCTCGTGCCCGTGATAGAGTCCAGGCGCTTCAAGCATACTATCAACAACAGCAACCCCCGAATTCTACCACAGTACGGGCACCTGTAGCTTCAAGCACTCGGAGATCCAGCGGTCATAGTGGGCCAGCTCCATTAGCACCATTGGCCTCGCCACCAGACCAAAGTGGTAGTTACGTTTATGTCCCAGGACGCAGTTTTCAAGAAGAAACCCGTCTTCCAAGTCATTTCCATGCGTGGGAAAGAGATCACTTGCCTTCATCGTCGTTAAACCATGTTGGTAGAGACTCAAATTGGAGAGCATACCACCAGACTGCCAGCGGGACAGACCCAGGTTTAAGATCTTCTAGCTTTCGATTAAGGAGTGATTCAGAGAGAACACATTCACAAAATCGGTGATACACTTGTTTATATCAAACTACCATTATTATGGTAAATTAAAATTTATGTATGCTTAAAAAATGTTACATAATGCTTTGGCCTGGCTGGCGTGTTCTTATTCTTAGACTCTATATATACTCTAGCTAGCCCTGGAATTGATCCTTCTGGCAGCTATGAGGCATTGTGAATGGACATTGGCTTCCTCTGGTTTCCTTGCTTTGGAGGGCATAAAATAAGATGTTATCTAGTTGGAACATCAGATTTTGTAAAAAAATACTGAGGCATTGTCCTCTCAAGTGATAAATCAAGTGAATGAGTGCAGTAATTGGAACTGTGTAAAACTATTTACTTTTGCGTGAACTGGGCGAGGTTTTGAAATTCACTTGAGAACTAGTTGACTAGGATATTTTCAAAGATCAGTTTAACGTTTTACCAACAAAATAAGAGATTTTTACTATACGAGACCCCGGAGAAAAAAGAGAATTAGTTAACAAAATATATTATTTTTAATAGAACAACTCTAATCGAACGATTAGCACAATTTAAATCAGACCATTTTGGTCTAGTGATTATCATTTAGTACATTTTTTCGACCGTTTTCTTGGATATGGTTTCAGAAATACATGTGCATGAAGAATATAAAAGCGGCTGCCGATTCACAAATTGTGGCCGTATTTAACGTAAAAGTTTGGACTAAATACTCTTGCGGTTTCTGGGCCTCCCCAATTACCAACAAATAGTCAAATTTACTGAGTTTAGAAAAATAAGAAAACTGTTAAATTTCAGATGACAATGAGATAAGTTTAACCAGATTCAAGAAAATTGAAAATATGTCAACAAATTAAGCATGTATCAAGTTTTGCTAAATTTGATATTGTCACCGGGCAATTTGGGAGAATATCTCAATCACAATAACAAACCCATCCAATATCATAGGAGCTCAAAAGATGGTAACTACTAGAATAGTAGCATCCATGCAATGGCAAATTGTACCTATAATAACATCTAGAGAGTTGACAATACAGATCAAGTCAGTTATTATGGTTTTAATCATCCTCTTTATACAACTCCACGAACTCTGCCAAAATTTATTTATAAATATAAAGCTGTATGTAGGGATACAACCATCATGGAGAATAACATGCTCAGTAGCGGTCTCCAGAGTTGGCAGATTGGCTGCGTTCAGATCTGACCTGTTTATCGGGTTAAAAATCAGAACCATAAAAATAATTATAAAGTAGAATGACGAATTTATAATCACCTATATGAATTAGGATTTCAGAGACAAATGTCAAGAAATTTAAAACGGTTGTGCATGATCACTGCATTTCACCCTATTTTACATTAGATATTACTAAAAGGTAACACAAGATATAAAAACCACTTACAGATGAATTTGCTGATTCCGATCTTGACAACGATCTGCAAAACATTTGAACCAATGACTCAGTTTAGCACCCAAAATAATGAAAAAGCAAGTGAACCCAGTATCGCACTAGTCTCAACACAACAACTTCTAAAGAATCTATTGCTGGCAGTTCGTGATACTGTGGAGAAATTAAGGGGAAGATAAACCCTAAAGAGGAGTATAAGTTTGACCCAAGAATTTGAACACAGAATTTGTTGAACTAGGTTTTGGATTATAACACCGTTGATTTGCAATCGTTGGTGCCGGTAGTTCTTAATCACAGTGATCCAGCTTTTAGATTGCAACTTGTCCCTCTTTATCGCATTCCAGTCTACAAATGGAATACCATGCCTTACATTAATATGTTAACACTTATCATTACCACAATTATCAATTTTCACAGCATTAAGGTGTTCCACGGGTGCTCATTAATAAAACAGTTTTACCTTAGACCACAAAACATTGAGAGTTTGAGTACCACATGCCCCCAGATCGCCGCAAAAAGTCGCATCTAGGAAACAAACATGTGGAACTCTAATGAACATTGTAGTAAGTGGCCATTGGCCAACATGATGAACCACTTCATTGATACCCCCTGCCCCTCCAACTTTCAATATTTGAAGTTATGCTGACAAATGTACGATCAATAGGTTTCATGAGATCAATGGTGCGGATGACATAATGAAATGTTCCCTTTCAGATAAATAATTGAAAATTACGAGGAAAATGTATGATTCCACCAACAACAACAAAAAGGGAAAAAGAGGAGCATGTGAAGATCATTCGATTTCACCATAGATCATAGGATTTTATAGGAAATGAAAACCAAGACCTTTCTTGTAATAAAAAATAAGGGGATAATTTTAAATCCTTATAACAAATAGAGATGCTAGTAAGAGTTGGCAACTTGTCCAGGAAAAAAATAATATACATGTGTGAAGGAAGGAAGCAGTAAAAATCCAACTCTGTCAGAAAAATATGGAAGGAAGGAAGCAGTAAAACCAAACTCATCTATATACATGTGTGAAACGAAGAAAGAAGCTTTGAAACAATGCAGAGATGTGAATTAGGTCGCAACTCCCAATAGGAAAAGAAGAGAGAGTGAATAGCATGCATAGGTATGAATCAACTGACTGGTATCATAGATGCTGGCTCATCTCAACAAAGCCAAAACAAGCAACATTTAACACAAAAAAGCAAAAGGGAAAGCTAAACGTTTGGCACGAAGGAATTTCGTGATAGTATGTTTATGGCCTCAATTTGGTGTTTACTGTCCAGTACATGACTGTTTCAAGGGAATTGTACTCTTACTAAGTACAGACTGAACAACATTTGAATATTTGAATGTTTTAGTTGTTTGTAGTCTTTTGTACGGAGAGAATGTCTTATCCTTACTCAAGTTGTATATTTGCTTTATTCTCTTTTAAAAAAATCTTATTTCCATTAGAGAAGAGTTGCAGAGTTCAGACATGTCAACTATAAAGTAGAAACTGACCTTGAACGAGATAAAGACCGCCGAGTACGTTTCACTTTTGGAGACAAGCTGCAACAACATGAAAATTTTAGTCAACTCTTTAAACTTACCAAACCCGCATACCAAATTTAAATTAAAAAATGCAACCAAAGTGAACCTTCTGCTGCTCCTGCTACTATAGCTATAACTTCGACTGCGGCTTCTACTTCGTGACATATAAGGACTGCGGCTAAGGCTTCTAGAATAACTCCTCCTTGTATCACAACTGGGACTCCTAGAATAGCTCCGTCGATCATATTCCCTCACCTGGAAGAACCAAAGCGATTTTTGAATGGGAAATAAAAAATATAATCTAGAGAAGATTGTAACCAAAATAAATCTTCACATACTCGTATGTATGCCCGAGAGAATGCATTTCGGAATTCTGAGTCATCAAGTTTTCTAATCTGTAACAAGAAAATGTTACCATTTATAACGTATACCATAGATTCTGGTCAAGGGGTAAAGTAAGATAAAACAGATAACTAAGTAGATCCGTGTTTAGAAAACTTACAGCATATTTCATATCGTCATAATTTGTATAATCCACTATCCCAGTCATGCCTACATAAAAATTGTAGAAAGGTTTGAGAACCAATTATGTTGTGATAGTTAAGGTTAAACAGAGATAAGAATCAAATATACCAAATTTCAGGGATGCAAAAACAATAGACATCATTGTTCTCAAACTTACAAGCCCCAAGAATAGGTAGAGTGCACTGATATCAAAACCACAATTTGAAATCACAAATATTTTCGTTTGGACTAATTGATTCTTATGACTATTTAGCTCGTAACTGAGCCAATGTATACATTAACCTTGAAAATATGTTGATAAACCCAATAAATTATTCATTAAATTGTTTTGAGTTTTTTCCCAGTCCCTATGATGCAAGCTCTCGAACTGGAACATCTTTATTCCTATCTCGTATTTTTGCTCGAAATGGAACATCTTTATTCTACCTACCAATCAATCTTGCAATAAAAAAACCCTAAGACGAGTTAGTTATTGTGCTACTTACCACCCCGGTCACGGAAAACTTGAGAGAAACATACATCACCAGCTCTACGCATGTGATCCTAATCAATAAATTAAACCCTCATCAGTAAATATTGCATTTTAAATTTTGAACCAAGACAGTGAATAGAAGTAATTGATCCTTTATCATACAAATAAATGTGGCATATGCAAAATTATCATACGAGAAATGAACAAGTCATACTTTTAGGTCTTGCCATGAAGCCGAAGAAGGTAATCCAGTGACCAGAACTACAAAAAATAACAAAAAATGGGTCAACAAAAACATTCTTTTTAGTTACAAAGAGAAAATAGAAGAAAAAGAATAGCTAGCATAGCCATAAAGTACAGATTAAAAGGATGGAACAACAAATCTTTTTTAAAAAGGTAATACATAGTGCATACCACGATACTCAGAATGCTTCGACACTCCACGGCTACCGCTGCTACCACTATAACGGTCTACCGGCGATGAATAGCCCCGCCCACCATGTGCAAATTCAACCTACAGTCACAAATAAAAGTTCACAAAAGCATTAGCTAGTCCAGTGTCATAAGTCATAACCCATAGGGTAGAGTGGGAATGTGTACTAACTCTTAATCGCAAGCCATCAAACTTGTATCCATCTCGATAACGAATTGCATCTTCAGCATCACGAGCATCCTCAAACTGCAATATATAACATTCAACATATATAAGATGGGATAAGAGACCAGAAAAACATGATAGACATAACATATCCTTTATATGATTTACATCATGAAACCTGGATGTACCTCCACAAAAGCATAACCCGGTGGTCTTGGAGGAACCTTCAACTCGATGTCAACAATAGGACCAAACTGCAATCAGATGATAGAAAAAACAATTAGCAGGCGAATTTAGCATCAACTCGGATATATCGATATACAATATATATTTGGTAGGGATATTGGTAGTCCGTGTATGTATACCAACCTTGTAGAAAAGATCCTCTACTTCTCTCACGCGAATATCACCAGGAAGATTGCCAACATATATTGTTCGACTTGACCTGCGACTCATTTTCTCCTGAAGCACATTCGAAATTATACTGTTAAACATTTACAGTGCATACAAAATCACACGATTTCTCATTTGCTACATAAGATACCAACTAATTTAGCTCTAATAACTTAAAAAAAATCAGAGAGATGCAAATTATTATTAATTAAAGTGACATTGACGATCATTTTACAGAGTCAAGCACTTTCGTTACCACAGTGCTGACACTTCATAGAGAATTTTCCTCTAATTAATCATTAAACAATTTAACATAGTAATAAGCAGCTGATGGTAATTAAACAAGAGAAATTACTTTTATTTCAATTTTACGCAGCTGTCAAAAAAGCACAAAGAAATTACGACATGATTTTTCTTTTGATAGAAAATGCATATGAAATGATAATAATACTTCATAAAATTATATTTTAGTTTATAATCTACGAGGAATAAAGAAAATTAAAAATAATACTACTAATGCATGTTAGAAAGATCATATGAAATGAAATTGTGCGTAAAATCAACAGGAATTGGTTATTGATATTAAACATGAATATGAATGCAACAGAGTTCGTAAGATCGTGATATTCTAGTGGAAATAAGTCAAAAAATATATCGAAAAACACGATCTGATTTCGTAAATCAAAGTACCTGAGATTAGAAGCGCGATGGAGAGAGAGGGAGAGGAGAAGCGAAATGGTGTACGAATTGCTGCAATGACAGAATCTGTGAAGACGGTTTCAAGTTTGGACACTTGTTTTTTGATAGAAGAGTTTGGACACTTCTGGAAGTTGCGGTTGGGACTAAAATTTTATTCTTAAAAATCAAATATATCAATTGCAGTGGCCCTTCCATTAATATTTTGTGATTAAAATTATGAGTTTAATTGATATGCACTGACGGTGTAAAATAATTTTACACGGTTATCCAATAAGAAATCATCAATCTTCCATATTATATGAAGAAAGTGGAGTAAAGTGGAGTGATGTGACGGAATACATGGTTGTCATTGGTTGACAGTGTAAAATTATTTTACACTGTCGGTGCATACAAATTAAATCCTAAAATTATTATGATTTTATTTATTTTAAATAATATGATTTAGAATCTTACGATATTGAATAATTAAAATTCATGAAATTTTTTTATAAAAAAAATCATTAAAAATTACAATTTATAAGGTCATAAATTATTTGTTTTTATAATTTAATTAATGAAGTATCAATAATTAATCAATTTAGATTAATGGTTGCATATAGTGTAATTTAAATTATGTTAAATCATCACTTTAAGTATAAAAAATTGATAGAGTGACTAGAACTGAATGATTTTAAAATATGAGGAACAAATTTGTGTGTGTGGGTAAAAATGGGATGTAAACTATAATTAAGCTAAAAAAGGTTGAAAATACATTTTGGTCCTTTATAATTTTTTGACAGTCCAAAAATAAAATCTAAATTAATTTGTGAATAATTTGTGCATGGACCAGAGTGGATCTTTACTATAAAAAAAAAAAGTGTTGTTGCATAGAAATTGAAAGAGTCTTGTTAAAGAGGAACATTCTAATGATTAAGAAGTACATTTCATTCTTTCTAATTGCAAACAAACACATGTGTATTTCTTGAATAGCTTTTTTCAAGTTTGTAATTTTGTATTGCTTAGTAAAATCCATGGAATATATTTTTTCAACAAGAATGAAAATAGTCTATCATTGTTAAAAAACTTGTATAATCATCCCAAACTTTATATAATTATCCCTATGAGACAAAACACAAAATCAATGTCACATTAATTATCCCAAACTTTATATAGCATTAATTCAAAAATTGCGTTCTAAAGAGTTCAAAAAGTTAATTAGATTCTTCAGTTCTTGGAAACTTCCACAAATTCGAAATTAGAAGTTATCTATTCTTTAATTATTGGAATTCATTTATAAATTTTTTTCTTACAGACAAAAACTCATATACGCAATTGTGAGATTCAAAAATTTAAACTAAAAGGAAAATATCCAAACCAAAAATATCTGCATTTATCAGATGAGAAATGAATGACACGTTGATTTGTAGAAAATAATATTACCTCTAGAAAAAGATTTTTAAATGTTTTTTTTCTTTTCTTTTAAAAGTATTTCAAAACATGTTTTATTTCATAAAAGGGAGGGTATAACCTAGCATTCAACGTGCAAAAAGTAAAATGAAAATTGCGCCATATAAAACTACTAGGTGAGCCCAATAGATAGATAACCCAATCTCGAACCCATTACGTAAAATCACAAATCCAAACCCTAAAAACTAACCTTCTTTT
The DNA here is from genome assembly GCA_030408175.1 of Trifolium repens. Classification (NCBI taxonomy): domain Eukaryota; kingdom Viridiplantae; phylum Streptophyta; class Magnoliopsida; order Fabales; family Fabaceae; genus Trifolium; species Trifolium repens. The sequence continues at coordinate 55,825,624 of CP125849.1, read as the reverse complement.
CATCTCTATTCTCGCCGCTGGTAACACCTCTTCTCTGTTCTTACTTTTTTTCAATCTCTCAATTTTCTTTGTTTAGGTTAGATTTTCATAAACTTGAATCTCCATTGAATTTAAATCAAATTCATGTGAACCATACAGTAGTGCTTATTTATCATTTTTGACGTGTTTGTTTTATGCAGAGATTCACAAAAGAGAAGAAAAAATGAGTCGCGGCGGTGTTACCGGAGCTAAGGGAAAGAAGAAGAGTGCAACCTTCACCATCGATTGTGCTAAACCAGTGGAAGACAAGATCATGGACATTGCTTCTCTTGAGAAGTTTCTTCAAGAGAGGATTAAGGTCGGTGGCAAAGCCGGTGCTCTCGGTGATTCCGTCACCGTTACCAGGGACAAGTCTAAGATCACTGTTACATCTGACAGTAACTTTTCCAAGAGGTAATTTTTTTTTTGCTTTGAATTTATTTAGATATTTCCTTTATTTCGTGCATGATGTCATATGTTAGTGAAATGATTGTTTATAACTATGATGATGATTTTATCTTAATGTTGTGTTTATATGCTAAATTTTTTATTTATATGTAATGCTTGTAATGTCGATGAACTATATGTTGATTTGATTTTATAAATTATAAGTTATTGGTTAGTTTCTAGTTAAGATAATTAAGGCATGAAATTGTGAAGTTTATTAAGTTCATTACTTTGTTGGATTTTTATTATTTTTTATTTTTGCGTAAACCATGTATCTTGACTAATCCCTCGAGCCTTGTGGATAGTTTTTTTTTAATGAGTGTTATATTACTTAAGACATGAAATAATGCATTGCTTCAATCATCATTTTCCTTTTCGGATTTTTATGTCTACTCATTGAAATTGCTTTAGATGATTGTTGTTGTCGTTGTTCAGGTTCCATTTTATGTGATGTATTAACAACAAAAGTAATGAATTGAAGATTATCTTGTGCTGTTCTTTTAATGAGTACTTTATATAATTGTAATTTAAGGACCGATTGTTTTTTTATATATACAAATCATGATACCAACTTAGCACCATAGTGACAACATCATGTTGTTTTGGAATTGGATATGTTGATATGATTTGATATTTTGATGATTATGGTGTAATTTATTTTCATTTCCACAATCTAAGGTTGTTTAACGTCTCTCTTGTTGCAGATATTTGAAGTATTTGACAAAGAAATACTTGAAGAAACACAATGTAAGAGACTGGCTCAGAGTGATTGCTTCAAACAAAGATAGGAGTGTCTATGAGTTGAGGTACTTCAACATTGCTGAGAACGAGGGAGAGGAAGAAGATTAATTGTATGATCTTTTTATTTACTTTTAAAACTCTGTATGTCATTTTATCCTAGAGATAGCTTTCCTTTGTCAAGTACTTGCTTAAGATATGATGTGTTAGACTGCTTTGCAATTTAACAGTTTTGATCATTTAATATTTGTGTTGCTATTTATGAATCCCAAATACTGTTTGCATTTTATTCTATGTTGTTTCCTGGTTTTATACTGTTACATTTCTTCATTATGGGGTCAAAGTTTCTAGATTATACTCAAATTCTTGCTTGTTTTTATCTGAGGAGTTCGGTCTTCTGTATATGCATGACCTCTGTTTATATACATGACGTCTGTTTATACTCAAATTCTTGCCTGTTTTTGTCTGAGGAGTTCGGTCTTCTGTATATTCATCACCTCTGTTTATATACGTACTTGATTTGATATAGAGTATATAAGTTGTATTTTAAAAATTCACAATGACAATACATGTTCTTTAATCTGTTGAAATTTCTTTTGAACAAACTCATGTCCTTTTAGTTGCTATTTAGAGTTGAATTAAATTTTATGTTCATTAATCGATAGAGATATCACAAGGATAACTCCGTGTGTGAACTTTAGCATCTCCTACCGGAACTCAGTTTCAGTGCTTAATCTGTTCTAGTGAATCTCCCCAAGTTTGGAACGTGTTTTGTGTTTGTACTGTTGATAATTTCCCTCACCGGGGCACATGAATCATTAATTTAGGGGCTACTTATGGAATAATTCTCCCTTAGCCAAGTTTCACCCGATGCCTTTTGTTTCGGATAACAACAACGATTCTTACAATTGTCCGATACTGTAATATTTATGACAGTTGTAGATTATTTCCACACAATATATTTGTCCATCTCGTTACTAGGATTAACATGAACCTAGTTATAATTGAATTAACCCGAATGTTGTGAGCAATTTTACTTTTATGATGTTAATAGAATTAGGGGGGTGTATTCAATTAGGATTTCAATGGATTTTAAAAGATTTTTTTATGATGACAAAATCATGTGGTATTCAATTAGGATTTTAAAAGATTTTAAAAAAGTCTAGTGGTATTCAATTAGGATTTTAAAAGACTTTAAAAAAGTCTAGTGGTATTCAATCAAGACTCTTTACAACTTATAAAAATTCTTGTGGTATTCAAAAGTATTCTAATTTTGATGGATTGTTTAAAAAATAGGATTTTAATGGATTTTGATGGACTTTTTAGTGAATTTTGAGCTAAAAAAAGTCTTTCCCCATATCATGAGATTTCCATGGATTCTCATTTTTTTTTCACCTTCCCTCTTGTTTCTATTTCATGTTTCCTAACTATCTCATGTTTTTTATAATTGCTTATTTTCTCCCTACATCTCTTTCACGTTTCATCTTCATGCCCTGCCCGGTTGTTTAACAATCTCACATACTTTTCCAAATTCTCAAAAACTTTTTACTTTCATCATCACTATACCAGTTTTTTCTTCTTCTTCTTCTTCTTCTTCTATCAAATATGTTTTTTTACAATAAAACAAATTAACAAATTCTACATTTTTTTTACAAACTTTTGATTCATTACAACTTTTGTTCAATTTTGTTTCTTCAATTTTGTTTTATTTATTTTTACGGAAAACGATCTTTTTTTTTTCCTTCTTCAAATTCATCTGCTTCATATACGTAAAAACATAAAAAGGGAACCTAGAGTTTTTTTTTTTTAATATTTGGATTCCCAAATTATTGATTCTTTTAAAATTTTCCTAATATATAAAGTATTATGAAATCTTGATTGTAAAAAGTCTTTTGAAAAAAATCTCTCAAAATCCATTCAAATCATTTGTTAAAAATCTTGATTGTAAAAAAGTCTTGTAAAAAAGTCTCAGGAAATCAATATAGTCCAACAAAATCTCATAAAATCATCAAAAAAAATTTTGCCAAAATTGTCTCATGAAATCTCAATCCAATACACCCCCCTTAATATTTCATTTTGTCATCAAAAGAATAAAATTTCTACAGTTTTTGAGACAATTATTTCTAATTTTATTATAGTTTTGATACTTTAGTTATTAAATCATAGGTTGGTGTATTGATAAAACAATATCATAGACGAGTCCAAACATTATTCATTTAACTTTTCTCTTATATTCAAGAAATAAACATTATTTTTTGTTGGCTAAAATTTAAATGGTGCTCACTTTTGAAAATGGGTCTAACTCGAATGGGCCAATGTAACTCTATTTTAAGGATGTTTTAGGGTTTTGACTTTTGACTTGCATAAACCCTTCAAATTCCCTTTATTTTTATTTTTTGAACCGCATTCTCTTTATGTTGTTATAATCTTTGAGAAAAAAACCATAAAGATTTTCTTGTCATTCTCTAAAATCACTCTCTTAAAGTCTTGAGATTTATGATTTTGCAGTTGTATGTGAGTGTGCTTGTTATTTTGTCTATAGAAGATTTAATTATGTTAAAAAAATTATATTACTTTTCTCTTTTGCTTCCTCCAAACCCTCTCATTTCCTCTTCTCTAAATTCCCAGACTAATCTTAGTATTTTTTAAGATGTTACATTTGAAGAATGCCATGCTAAATTGGTTATTAGCTACTCCCAAGTTAAAAAGATGTATGGGTAAAGAAAAGTTAAAAAGATGTAAAAAAAAGAAAGAGAAAACAAGTTCCAATTTTGTTCCCAAAAAATAAAATGAGCTGTGCAAAAATAGTACTCACTTAATTACCCAATTGAAAGTTGTTGGGTTGGAGAAATATAATTATTTTTTTGAGAGTTGGACTATACTAATCCAGTACATTTCAATAAGAAGTTTGCTATTTAGTCCCCTACTATTACTCGCAGGCTCCCCGTCGTGACCAGAATGCCCTTACAAGCATTTGTATCTTAGGAAACGAAAGAAACAAATTTCGTCACCTAGAAGACGAAATTATGTTAAAACATAGTAGGTCTGCATTGTCGCGCACATCTGGGCACAAAACACGCAATTGCGTCTCGTAGTTACCGAAACGCCAATTTTTTGAAATTTTGTTACCTAGAAGACGAAATTGTGTGTTTTGTCACCTAGAAGACGAAATTTTGGATAAACGTCATCTGAGCACAAAATACACAATTTTGTCTCGTAGTTACCGAAAAATCCATTTTTTGAAATTTTGTCACCTAGAAGACGAAATTTGGGTTTTCTGCGATTTCGTTTCCTAGAAACCAAAGTATCCTTGGTACAAAAGTATGAGTATTTTGGGATTTTTGGGGGCCTGAGATCAACATGGAGGCCTAGATAGCAATTTTCAATAATTATGCACATAAATATATAGTCGATATTCCCTTTTTTCTTTTTCCAAAAACAATTATAAGTTTTGTCAAAAATAAATAAATAAACAATTATAGGTTAAACTAAAGTTGTTTGGTAAACCATCAATATAAAAACCTAACACTCATTATTGAGATTAGCAACACTTAGTTCTTTTCTTTTTTTGTCAGGTAGCTTAGTGGCTAAAAATTCCACTTTTATGGTGGATAAGTGGGATGATCGGTATTCGAACCCCAACCCCCTACATATATTATGCAATGTCCTACCAACTGAGCTAAACTAACTGGATAGCAAAACTTAGCTCTAATCTCACATATCAACTAATTCCAATACAATTCATGCCAAGCTTTGCCCTCTTTTTTAAAAAACAAACATTTGCACATTTGGCGTTCTTCTGTGGTGAGATTTGTTACAGCAATGAGTAATTAACATTATGGGAAGATTTTGTTGAAGAAAAGGAGAATGATTTCAGGACAATTTGGTTTCTTTCTTGATGAGAATATCTAAAAATGAATCTTCAGGAGAAAGGTGATAAGGATATGAAGGAACTTACCAGTTTATCAACTGGCAAGGTTTTAATGAAATGGATTATCTGCATTTTCATAAAATTCTGTTTCAATTTGGTCATTTGATTTGATCAAGATTAAGTATTTGTTGAAGTTTTCAAGAACAGCAAAATTTGGTGATGTGCTTTTTTTATATTCATAAAGATCAAAGATAGTTAAGCAATTAAAATTTATTATATTTTTTTCTTTGCAATAAAAAATTTATTATATTTAGTATCATTGATATTTTAACTTCTACCCATAAAGATTTTTTATAGTTAAAGTGTTAAACAATCAAAATGCATTCTTTTCGAGCCCGTTTGAATTTGATATAATTTTGAACTTATAAAATAATTTATGCAAATAAAAAAAAATTATATTAATTTATAAGTTTTTACTAACAAAAAATGTGTCTTTATAAGTTATTTTTTTTATAAACTAACTTGAAAAACTTATGAACCTATTTATTTGTATAATTTATTTCGCATAAGCTCACAAATAAACTTTGAGACTCTTGTTCTAATTGACATTTTACCTTGTACACATGAAGATAATAGATATAGTTAAGTGATCAAAGTGCCAATCAGTGTGCTATAGTTAGTTCGAAGAACTAAGGCTTGTGAAGATAATCAATAATATAAGATATTGAATTTCATTGAGAAGTAGTTTATGAAATTTAAAGAACTTAGGCTTCTGAAGATAATCAATAATATACGATTTTGAACTTTGAAATGACTCATTCCAATTTTTCCCTTCTTAGTAAGGGTTTTACCAAACAGGGTAATAAAGGTGAGGTGAAATTTGTACCAAAAAATAGAAAGCAAAGTGAAAAGCTTACGTAAAGCATATGTTTTGATGATGTCTTAGGTCTCAAATTTCTGATTCCATGTCTTTCGGGGGGCTATTGCCTCAAGCAAGCAATGTCTCTCGAGTATTGTAGGGTCCTCCTTCCGTCACAAAATAAATGATTTGTTTGATTTCGTTTATGTTTATCAATGTACAACTTTGATCATTAATATATTTAATTATTTATTATTAAAAATTATAAAAATTGTATATTTTGAAAATACTTGTCGAGACAAATCAAACAACATTTCATATGTTAATATTTGCATGCATATATTAGTAGAAAAATATGGTTAAAGTAAGCAAATAAATAGTACACTAAGTCAAAATTAGATCATTTATTTTGGGCCGGATGGAGTACAACTGCAACTTTGTATAAGGGGAGTAAATATAGAAAATTCTAATATGGATCATTGATTCAAGTGGTCTATAGTGGACCAGTAACGAATATGAATTTTACAAAATTCACCGTTGGATTGAAAGTTTATATCATATAGATCATACATAAAAATTTTAGAAAAATTTAAAATCATTTGATATGTTATTGAGAACTATCAAAATTAATGCTATTTAATAAACCATTAATCTTAATGTGTTTCAATAATATATCAACTGATTTTCAATTTTTCTATAAAAAATTATGGATGATCTATATAATATAAACTTCTAATCTAACGGTAGAATATTTTATAAAATTCAAATTCATTATAATAGTATTGAGCACTTGTCAAATTCATTCAAATTCATCCCTAACTAGTAATAAGCAAATACTAGTAATATAGTGCTCACTCAGTTAAAATAAAATAAATGGGCAGCGCAAAAAATTTAATCTATTTTCATTTTCATTTGAAATTTTTTATAGGTGAGTATTCATTTGAACTTATTTTGAAATAAATTATTGTTGGGTCATGACTCATTACACAAAGTCACTTGATTAGATCAACACAATATGCTACTCCCTCCGTCCCAATTTAATTGACACAGTTGACTGTTGTGCACTATTCATATATGTTGCTTTGACCTTATTTTTCTACTAATAAACAAAAATAAATATTAGCATATAAGATGTTGTTTGATTCGTCTCGACGAGTATTTTCAAAATATCAAATTTTTATAATTTTTACTATTATACAATTAGAAATATTAATCATCAAAGTTATGCATCGGCATGCGTGAAACAGTCAACTGTGTCAATTAAATTGGGACGGAGAGAGTAAGAACAATCACACAAGTAAGTTAAACACCATATTTTCACTTTTTTTTTCCGACAGAAACAAACTCAACAAATTTCATTACTTAAACAAGTCTCAATACAACGAGGGATCGAATCGTAAACAATACGACGAGACATAGAAAAGGCCGCTCTAGCTAATGAGTGGGCAACCTTATTCGCTTGTCGATTAACATACTTGACCTCAAAGTAATTATTCGAACTAAGTAAATTTTGAATTTGGAAAATTAAAATACTAAACTCGGAAACCCCAACTTGTCTAGAAGAAATAGCATCAACCGCTATTTTAGAATCGCTCTCAAAAAGGACATAAGAGAGGCCTCTTTGAGTTACTTCTTCCATAGCTTCTAAGAGGGCCATAGCCTCACCCTCCAACACAGTAAAAGGTGAAGGAACTATGTTGGTTCCAGCAAGTTTAAAATGTCCCCGGTAGTCGCGAAGCACCCATCCACAACCTGTCGAGGCAGCCGCTGTGAAGAAACTAGCGTCGACGTTGCACTTTAGGTACCCGTGAGGGGGCTGCTGCCACTGCATAATATTTGTAGCTGTTATGACAGGTTGAACACGCTGCTGTTGGTCTTCTAACAGTCCACTGACTGCTGCCCATTGGTTCCAATATGTTGCCGCTTGAATACCAAGTTGATGAGCATTTGAACTACTATCATTCCAAACTTTATTGTTGCGGTTTTGCCAAATAAACCACATGAGAGTGGCTGTTCTGCTGGCACTAATAACAGATTCCTGCATACAAATATCAAAAATTAACTCTTTAGGATTAGTAAACATATGCAATCTTGTTTGGATAATGTGTGAAAGTTCCATAGCGTTCCAAGCATCTCTAACAGCCCCACAATTAAAGAACAAGTGACATTCATCCTCTTCATGTGTCAAACATAAAGGACACTCAATCGGACATTGTACACAACGACTTCTCAATCGCACTCTAGTCGGTGCACAATCTCTACAAATCCTCCAAAGCAAGTGTTTAACTTTAGGAGGGGCTCGAATCTTCCAAATACTACTCCACCCAACCTCTCTATGCGGCCCATATCCTTTGTTTGTAGCCTTCATGAGCTTCCTATATCCCGTCCTTACCGAATAAATTCCATCATTCTCCTCACTCCAAATCAACTTATCTTCCCTAACTAAAGGTAGTAACGGAACCGCAAGAATATCACTAACCATGTCACTAGGAAAAGGGAATTAATTTTCTCTATATCCCATTCTTTTTTATTCGGAGCTAAAAGGTGATGGACCATAAGATTTGACACATTATTATTTTGCGGTGCCCTCAAACACCTCCCTTCACTACTTCTAAGCCAAGGTTCATGCATTACTTTGATTTTACTCCCATCCCCGATTTGCCACCTACATCCATAGGCCAACACTTGTCTTGCCTTCCAAATACTTTTCCATGCAAAGCTAGGATTATTACCAAGACTAGAATCAAGTAAAGAGTTATGGGGGTAATACCTCGCTTTGTATATTCTAGCAACCAAAGATGTAGGCTTATGCATAAAGTTCCATCCTTGTTTCGCAACCATCGCCATATTAAAGCTATGGAAATCTCTAAATCCCAAACCTCCTTCCTCCTTCGGACAAGCCAATTTATCCCACGCAAGCCACCGAATACCTCTATTGTTACTACCTCCACCCCACCAAAAAGCATTAATCATCCTTTCTATTTCATCAATCAAAGTTTTCGGTAAGAGATATATATTCATAATATACGCCGGTATTGCTTGTAAAACGGACTTAATCATAACTTCCTTACCGGCACGAGACAAGGGCCGACTCCTCCAACCGTTGATTCTTTTCCATATGCGGTCTTTAACATAAGCAAAGGTTTCTTTCTTACTCCTTCCCACCATGGACGGAAGACCAAGGTATGTACCGGTACCCAGCACATGTTTGACTCCCATGATGTTAGATAGGTCCTCTTGGGCAGCTCTACTCATGTTGCGGCTAAAGAAAACTTCGGACTTAGACAAATTGATCTCTTGACCCGATGCCATTTCATATGTTTTCAGGATCTCCATGAGTTTATTTGTATCTGATAAATTGGACCTGCAAAAAAGAAAACAATCGTCTGCAAATAACAAATGGGACACAACGGGTGCTCCTCTGCATATTTTGATTCCATGTAAATCACCCCTACCAACCGCTTTGTGAATAAGGGCTGTAAGACCTTCAGTAACAAGAATGAATAGGTAAGGAGAAAGAGGGTCTCCTTGCCTAAGGCCTCTGCCAGGGTGAATAGGACCAACTTTTTCGAAATTCAATAAAGCCGAATAGTTCACGGAGCTTACACACAACATCATCCATTTTATCCATGTATCTGAAAAACCCATTCTAACAAGAACACCTTTAAGGTAACTCCATTCCACCTTGTCATACGCTTTGCTAAAGTCAATTTTAAGCGCCAACTCTCCTTTTGCACCTTTGATACGCCTCTTTAAGCAGTGTATGATTTCAATGGCGATGAGAGCGTTATCAATAATGGACCTCCCTTCTACAAACGCTGACTGTTCTTCAGAGATGTATTTATTCAGCACACCTTTCAATCTATTTGCCAGAAGCTTAGACACCACCTTATACAGAACATTACAAAGGGATATCGGACGGAAATCCTTCATAGAGTTCGGATTGTCATTCTTAGGAATAAGGCATATATTAGTTTCATTAAGAGATGACGGAAAAAAGCCTCTTCCTAACCAATCTTTAACTGCTATAAAAATTTCATCACCACACATTTCCCAAAAATTTTGATAAAAAGCGGGGTTGAATCCATCCGGTCCTGGGGACTTGTCTTGGTGCATCTGGAACAAGGCAAGGCGAACTTCTTCCTTGGTTATCGGCGCTTCTAGGACTGCATTATCTGTTGCTGAAACTCTAGGGGAGATAAGTGATAGTACCGGTTCGAGATATCCTCCTTTAGGCGTAAAGAGATCATTAAAGTATGTCTTCGCCAATTCACAAAGATTTTGCTGCCCTGTAATAACCTCATTCTCCTCATTCTGCAGCTTCTCAATCTTCTTTCTCTTAGTTCGGGTCGTGGCTGACATATGGAAGAATTTTGTATTCAGGTCCCCCTCCTTTAACCAGTGCATTTTTGCTCTTTGTTTCCAAAAAGCTTCTTCTTGGATAAGGATTCGCGCATGTTGCTGTTGAGCTTCTTGAAACCGAGCAATGCTAGCTGAGTCTCGTTTGTCTCTAAGACTCTCCATTTTCGCCTCTTGGTCTACAACCTCATCTTTAAACCGCCTCCTCTTTCTTCTACCCCATCTCTGAAGTTTATCGGCACAATGAGTCAGTCTATGTGTGATTTCAAGACCCATTCCATCGTTCCACCCATCGTAAACAACCTCTCCTATGTCTTCCTCCAATAGCCAACTATTCTCAAAACGAAAATCCTGTTTATAATATTGTTTAACCACCGGGGAGCAGTGTAATAATATCGGACTATGATCCGAGTGGGAAGACAAAATATTCCGAAGATTTGCGTTAGGAAATTTTGTCAACCATTCTGATGATGCTAAAGCTCTATCTAACCTTTCCTCAATCACATGGTCTGTACCACTACTCTTTATCCATGTAAACGGGTACCCCTCAAGCTGAATATCTGTAAGGTCGCAGTCATTAACGGCGTTCCGGAAACCTGTACACAGCCAGTTTGGATGCGGATGCAGTCCTCTCTTATCATCTTGTGAGAGGAGGTCGTTGAAATCTCCTATCACACACCACGGCAGAGGAGACATGTCTCTGAGCTCCCTTAAAAGATCCCATGCCAACCGCCTTCTACCCCTTTCCGGATAACCGTAGTAACAAGTTAATCTCCAGTCTCCTCTTTCATCATCCTCCACAATTAAATTAATGAAATTCCTGGAATAATTCATTATCCGACATTTGACACTATTCTTCCACAACACAGACAAACCACCACTTCTTCCCTCCACATCGATTGAAAGACACGAGTCATATTTTAACATAGTACGGATGCTTTCCATCCTACGCGCTTTTGTTAAGGTTTCTGATAAAAACACAACGTCCGGTCTGTACCCCTGAGCAAGGTTCCGAAGATTAGGAATTGCACTCGGGCTGCTCAAACCCCGGCAATTCCAGCTGAGAACAATCATTGGTCCCGGCAGTCCTGGCTGCCAGGACCTGCCGTTAAAAAATGCTGGATTACAGTTGGGTGTTCTTCTTTCTCCTTCTCCATCTCACGTCTTCTTTTTTTCTCAGTCTGAACCTCCATAGAATCATGCTGCTGCTGGGTCGAGCAAGAGACAGGTTTGGTCTGGTCTGGTTTATTTCCGGTTCGGGTAGGTCCGGTTCGGGTTGTTTTCTGGCTCGGGTTATTTTTCTGGTTCGGGTTAGCTTTTATGGGTCGGGTGGGCTGAAGCAAAGGTTGGTTGAGTTTTGGTCCGTTTGTTGCAGTAAAGGCAAATTGATTAGGGGGACAAATGTTTAATGCGTTATTCATGGTAGGGGATAAGGTCAAGGTAGTGATAGGTTGGGTATTATTAGGTAGTGATTGTGTAATTATGATGTTGTCTGGGCTAATAATGGTGTTTTTGGGTTGCTGACTTGGTGAAGTGTAATGAACAGCTGGGTTTCCTAGGATCATGCGTTGGTCAGTTAATTTTTCTGCATTGGTAGTAATTGCTGCGTTGACAGCAGGTGGAGTAATGGACACGTGGGCCAACTGATGTTGATTATGAGTGGGAGAGGGAATATTTGTGGTCCAGGTCAATGATTGGTAATTAATATTTTGTCTGCTGTGGCTGGGTTGGTGTAACGGACTGTTTGGGCGCGTGAGGTTCACCTGCTCTGCATCTGTTGACTGCGAATGACTCCCTTGGTGTACCGGCCGACCGCTATCCTCTTCCGTGAGCCACCGTGACGTTTGCCTACCACTCCTTCTTCTAGTTTCAGCCTTTAACTCCTTCGACCATGCCCTGGACCCATCATCTTCAGTCATAGAGAAACGAACAACACATCTATTTTCTCCATGCCCTATGAGGCCACAAATAAAGCAAAACACACCCAACTTCTCATATTTGAAATTAACAACGCACCACTCTCCTCCTTGATTTTTTACTCTTGAATCTTTTTTGAGAGGTTGCCGGATATCAACTCGAACTCTAATCCTCATATACTCTCTCAAGAAACTCCCCTTATTATTTTTATCATATTCCAGGAATGAACCAATGTAATTGGCCAGCGTCTTCCCCACCCTTTCCGCCATGAGACCGGTTGGGAGGTTGTGCACTTGCACCCAAAAATCGACATGGTGTAATGGAATGTTTTCAATTTGGACTCCCAGACTGACTCTCTCCATAATAAGCATCTGATTGTTGAAAGACCACGGCCCTCCTTGTAACACTGCCTCCATATCCAGAGCGTGTGCAAACTGGAATAAGAAAAGACCCAGTGTTGCTTCTTTGATCTTCACACCTTTAACTGGCCTCCAGACATCCGCCATGGTAACTTTCATGGAGTTTACGTGAATAGAGCGATCTCCCAAAAATCTTCCTACGAGACACCATCGAAAGTCAACAACATCCTCCTCTCCTTCCTCAAGATCGAAAACAAAACCGTCCTCATCTTGTAGAGACAAGTCCTCCAGATTGACATTGGACATAATGAATTGTGTTTGTGTGTAAATTCTAGAACTGATTCGGGAAAAGTGAATAACGAAAAGTAGAAAAGAAAGCTTCTCAATTGAGAAGAGAACAAACCCTAGGAGAGGCTAGTATAGACATATTTATGAATTGTTTTCCCATTGTATATAGACATATTGGATTTACGAGTATTCTTATTTCTTATATGTTGTTTAACTTCTACTTTCTTATTCAATGTAAGATATCAACTTTTTCTTGTCAAAAAAAAAATTTCTACTCTTCCATTTAATGTAAGATATTAACTCTTCCGTTTATCAGTCTTGGATCATAAAGGGGGAGTCTAGATTGAATTATCATAAGTATTGGCTTTTTCATTAACCCTATATCATACATTGGCAATTATTTTTTCTTTGTATCTCTTTATTATGTAACTTTATCTTTTTATGAAATGCCATAAATAAAAAATAATTTTTGATACATTATATACATTATTTAAAACCAAAAATCAATAGTCTACAAATCCTAGCTCAATTTTTGACAAAATTATTAGGTCGAACATCGTCTTGACTGGGGTTCAAACTCCAGTCCCTCTACTTGTGTATGTGGGTTTTTAATGACTTGTCATTTTATCTATCTACCAAAAAAGCTGAAAATTAATGGAAAAAAAAAAAAGATTGAACCGGATTGGACTGTTTGATTTTAAAACCAAATTGATTGGATGAGCAAATAACAAAACCAAAGAGATTGAGTAATTTTTTTTGTCTCAAAACCGAATCCATCCAATCTGTGAATACCCTTTCTAACTCCCGCGAATCCTAGTTCAAAGTTAATTTTTTTGTATTATTTAAATTGGACCAAATATCAAAATATATGGTTTTAAATCCAAACTCAAGAGCACAATTCATATAGAATAAACAAAAATTAACATATTTAATTTTAAATTTTGAATGAAACATATCAATTTATTTATGTTGATTCTATTTTCTATTACTACTAGTAGTACCTACTTTAGCCGGATGAAGTGTTATTATTATTATGTTGGTGACTTTATTATGCATTGCGTGTTCCAAATATTAGGTTGCTTGCAAATGAAGGTAGTTCCACGTTGGACTGAATTCCTTGTCTCCTCTTCCCTCTTACAGTTCAATTTCCAACACACATGGCAAATGAAGTTTGAACCAAAAATGAACAAACATCAGTCACAGAAAAGCAGAACAGAGAGCAGAGAACCCCCACTTTGTAAGGTAAAAAAAATACTTCCACTTCAAGTGCTGCTTGCTTATGCTTACTTGCTGCTTAGAACCTCCCATTCATTCTCCTCACGCTATCTTATTTACTTTCACATTTTTACATAACTCTTACTCCACTGTCATACCTTCCTTTCTTGTCCAACCCTGTCTCTTTGCCTAAAGAATTACTGGTACTATCTCTGTTTGAAAACCAAGTACACTTCATTACATCATCTTTTTCGTCACTATTGGTCAACCAACTACTTCAATTGGCTAAGTCATAAGTTTAACAAAAGAAAGAGTCTAATAAATGTCCTAATACCACACTTCAAGTACTAACTCGGTGCTAAATATTTAACATTAACTAGTAGTACAAGTAGTACTATAATAATGCTAACTAGTGCACCTGACCTTAGTTAAAGAAAGAAAGATAGTACTATCTCAAAATAAAAGAATTAGTTTGATTACTGCACGTATGCTAATGCACAATTTTGATAACTGATATCTTTAATTTTCTATTAGTAAAAATTATAAAAATTTGATATTTTGAAAATACTCATCAAAACAAATCAAACAAGATTTTATATGCATATATTATTAAAAAAGTATGGTCATAACAAGATAAGTGAATAGTGTCATTTAATCAAAATAGCTCTTATAAAATGAGAAAGAGGTAGTACTCCGTAGTAAATTGATCTTATATTTTGTGTAACTAAAATTTTAAAAATATAAAAATAACACTATTTTTAATACAAAAGTGTACCCTATTAGTATGACCCTAATTTTAATGTGCAGAGTTCGAATTTTAATACACTAATTCTTTGAATTTTAAAAATTGATTTTTTTAGCACAAATTTTAAGATAAAATTATTATTATGTAGTTCTTTAACATTAGGGCACTTATTAATATTTTATGAATAAAAGAAATTGTTAATATATAAAAGAGCAGAATTGTAAAAATCTCTGGTTAGAAAAAAAAAGTACCGTAGATATTTAAAAATATGAGATATGTTAATGAAACAATTTTTTTTGACAAAATTACGACAATGTATAGAACTATTTATTTATACTACTCATGATACGAAATTTAAGATATACAAAATATATTTTTTTTTTAAAAATATATAGTTGTATAATTATTACCGTAAAAACCAATTGTTTGAATAACATATAGTAACTGAAACTGTCTAACTCTGTAGCTAATTACTTAGGTTTTGAACAAAGGATTTGCAAGTCATTTTCATTTATGTGGTTAGTCACTTCCTCTTAGCACAATATCACAGCTCTAAAAAAAATAAAATTACAACTCTCTATAATTCAGACCTTCCTCATAACCCAATAAGAGTTAACTTTATAAGAAACAAAGTACTTTTACATTTATCCATAAAATTGCACATTTATCCGTTAATAAATAAGAACAAAGTACATAAATAGATTTATATATGATGATTAATTTGCAAGTAACTTTTATTTTACATGTATAATACTTCCAAATTATGAAGAAGTAGTTTAAAAAAAAAAAAAACTAAAAAGATATTATAAAACAACAGTGAGAAATATTTTAAAGAAGCTAATCTCTTAGGCCGAGCTAGCACCTCAAGTGTATTCAATAAAAATAACTAAAATCAAATAGGACTTATACTTTAAAGAAGATCGAGATCAGCAGGCTTGGATATATTTTCTTTTTCAATCAAACACATATAAATGAGAAATATTTGTTTGAGTATACAACCCTAAATATAAATTATTTGAGCGCACACACAAATTTATATATCATTAATTAATTGTTTTAAAAATTTACATTGTTTAATTTTTATTTTCCTATTTTTAATTTTTTATGTGTCTATTTAAATATGAATCATGCTAAACAGTGTACCCGGTGCACTTGTTAAACATACTAAAAATAGAAATAAAATATAAAGTTAATGTTGATAAAGACAATTTTTTACACTTTCAATTTATTGAATGCACGAGTTTCAAGATAGAATTTCCTTATTTATGTGTTTAACTAGTGCACCGGATGCACTATTTAACATTTTTCTTTAAATATTATATACTCCCTCCGGTCCTATATATAAGAAACATTTTACTTTTTAGATACATTGAAGAATTGATGTATTTATACTATATTATTGTCTAGATACATTAATTCTACAATGAATCTAAAAAGTCAAAATTTTCTTATATATAGGACTAGAGGGAGTATGTGCATATGTTGCGAGCATATAAGTTTTCTCAATATCAAGCCAAAACCAAAACAATTTTAAGTCTATTATATTCGGTTAAAAAATGGTGGACTTTAAGCCATAAAAATCCTATTAGACTACCATACCTGCCATTTAAGGCCATATCAAAATAATAAAAAAGATTATTATCGATATTATAATGTGAACATTCTAGTACATATTTTATTTGAATATGTATCACTGTTGAGTTAGATAATTTTAATAGGTCCAACAATTAATAAATTTTATTTATGAACTCATCAAAATTATTCATCGAGCAGTGTACCAGTACATATTCAAATAAGACGTTTAACTACTTCTATTTTTAAAATATAAGAGAAAATTTGGTAAAAAAAATTTTGTGGGATTGGAGGTAATATTAAACTTTGTTAAATCATAAATTTGCAAGTCCTTTTTGTTGGTTTCATGAATTATCAATATAGTTGGAATGTCGCAATTCATCAAGCATATGATATGATGATGCATATGCACTTTTTTTTTTTTTTTGGATTACAATGGAGTCAATGATAATTGATTCTATGACTTCATACATACATACTATCCAAACCCTCCACTAGATCAAACCTGGTGGTTTATGCAAATGCACTTCTAATTTGTTTAATTTTTTGTTTGTCTTTAAAATTGCCATTAACTATAGTTAATATATATTTAGTTAGTTTTTCTTAATCTGTTTGAAAAAACCTGAGATGAACGTTATTTTGGAAAAGAGGGACAAACATTAAAAATAAGCATACACGAGAGGTTTATGTTATTATCTCCTTATCGTTCTTGTAACTTGTGAGCATATTATCACATGGTGCAATGAGTTTGTTTGTTTTTAAAATTTAAACTATTATTTAATAACATTTTGAAATATACATACTCCACATTGTAACGGGTGGGGCAGTGATCAAAGTACATATCCAGAAATACAAATACTATACTATAATATATAGGAATTTTATATTATTATTATAGTTTATTACATGTAAAATAATGATAACAGTATTTTCCTAATGTATTATGCATAGTATACTATAGCAGTTTGTGTCTTCCTGAGAAGAGTGTGTTCAGCTGAGCCTGAAACTAAAATAGATCTCTGTAACTGTCTTCAAACCATTCCTTCTGAGCTCTGCTTCTAATTCTTCCATGTTAACCCTGTATAAAACAAAAGAAAAATATCTGTTTCTGAAGGTACTACTGTCTCATCAAACAGTAAATCAACTGAAATAATGTCCATGCAATGCAACCATCACCCCAATTAGTACTTGTTATGTTACATAGAATAATTATTAATCCTATGATCCTATCAAATGAACCATGATCAGTAGTAAAAATTGTGTATACATTAGAAATAAAAGTGATATGTCTCTACCAAAAAAAAAAAAAAAAAGAAATAAAAGTGATATGTGCTATGGTACTTACTTGAGGTTGAAATTAGATAGAAAGATGGTGGGAAAATCAAGTTGGAAAAGTGGAGCACGTGCAAAATGAGATCGATGAGAGATCTACGTTTGCACGTGCCCTGCTTCTCCAACAAGACCTACCCAACAATGTTATTGCAATGCTTCATCACTTGAAGTTGTGAGAGCAATGAGAAGGTGATGCATTTATATAGTAGTTGTGGAGAAGAGAGAGAGAGAGAGAGAGTGAAAGAGATTGAGTCTTGAAGTGGTGATTCTTTAAAGATTCATTTGAGCTAAAGAAGCAATCATGAACTCACATTGCGTATTGCTTGGAGTAAAAACAGGGGACCCTCTCGTTTCTCAAAAATCATTACTTACACACTCATTCAACACACTATTTGTGAGGATGTGTAGGAAAAATAAAATCTGAACAAAAATAAATAAATAAATAAATAAAGATAAATGACATGATATAAAAAGATTTAAAATAAACTAAAATATTAGTGGACCTATGGATGCATTTTGCCTAAAACTACAAGGAAAATGTAACTCCTCCATCTCATAAAAATGCTAACTAAACATTATTTCTATCTCAAAATGATTGTCATTTTGGTAAAAAATAACAGATAACTGATAAGTTAGCTTGTAACAGATGAGCTTATAGTAGATAGCTTATAAACTAGTTTTGAGCTTATAGCGAATAAGCTAGCTGATTGATATTGTAGTCTTTGATAAAATTAGCGGTTGAACTAGCTTATAAGTATAAAATGACATAAAAAATATATATTTAATTAATATTTAATTTTTTTCAAATAAGATGATAGGGGTAAAATTGAAAGAAAAAAAATGATAAATTATAAGCTCATAAACTACTTGAAATAACATTTGAAAAATAAGCTATAAGGTATCTTCTAAAAACCGTTATCAAAAGAGCTTTTAGCTTATAAGTTATAAGCTAGCTTAGTTGTCTTCCCAAAGAGAGCGTAAAAATATCAATATAATGTTTATTTATTTTTTCATTAATATATATTTTTGTTTATTAACTTTTACTCCACTTAACTACTCCACTAACTATAATTTAAAAAATATTTTAATAAATAATATTAATCTTATCATTAAAATCAACACAATTAATCTTTCTTTTGTCATGTGCAGTTTTTTACAACTTGAAAATGAAGAATTTAGAGAGGAGATGATATTAGGGATTTTATGGCATTTAACAAAAGAAAATGTCTGAGGGCTACATTAATGCACTTTCATGATTTAGGGACTACTAAAGAATATTCGATTTTTTTTGGCTACGGAGGATAATTAATATTTAATTTAAAAGTTAACTAATATTTAACTAATATTATAAGTATAAAATTACATAAAAAATATATATTTAATTAATATTTAATTTTTTTCAAATAAGATGATAGGGATAAAATTGCAAGAAAAGATAATAAGCTATAAGCTCATAAGTTACTTGAAATATCTTTTGGAAAATAAACTATAAGCTAGTAAAATAAGCTCTAAGCTCTTTTTTAAAAATTGTTATCAAACAGAGCTTTTAGCTTATAAGCTAAAAGTTATAAGCTAGTTTATTTGATTTACCAAACAGAGCCTTTAGGAGGCTCGTAAACTTTTGTGGTTGAGCTTTGGAGGGTAAAGGTTGGTTTAGAGTATGTAGAAGCTTGGAGTATTGATTCTATAGCCGCTTCTTGTGTTATTAAGATAGGTCACAGGTGTAATTGAGAGTGGCATGAGTCTTTCGTTGGTAAAGAATGTTCGAGACTTTTGGAGTTAAATTGGAAGGTTATGAATTTTCATTCATATAAGGAGACTACTCATTGTGCGAACATGTTAGCTTACATTGACAAGGACCAGGATTCAGTAAAGTCAGAAGGTTCCTGCAATCATGCAGTCAAATATCAGTGGCCGTCCGATCTTACAGTCAGATATCAGTGGTCGTCTGATCAAGATCGGACGGTCCTGATTTAACTACTGTGATTTTAGCAGTATTAAATGAAAATGCTATATATAATTTTTAAACCGTTTGATTTTGATCGGATGGCTACAAACACAATAACTGCACACAAAAACGACTGCACGTTTGTTTCCGTTGTAGTTTTTTTTTTTTAACTTACGCCCTTATATTTGTTATAAAAAGAAGGAAAAAAAACTTTCAACCATCAATAATTTAGTACTACTACTTTAATTCATCCTTGACTTTTCAATTATGCGTATAGTTTAATCCTTGAGTATAATTACATAGTGTGATGCCTGTGGGTGTTACATTGTGATTGTAAGAAAATTGGAACTGATAGCAGTCATGGTACTAGTGTTCAACCCTGCTAGATGTGACCATAATTAAATTTGACAAGATCCGGTGAATCTTATTCTTGTAGTATGTATATATGATAGTAAAATATATAAAAAGTTAGGTGACATAATTGAATTATTGCGTATGCATACAAGCTTACGATTGAATAAAGAATCATTCATCACCATCTTACTCTTGCTTAAAGCATTGCATTTAATCTGAATACTGTGGCATGTGAATAGTTAATTAAGAAAAATGTGTATGGCGGCAACTGTGTGGAAAATTTTGGCAGTAGTTACTTACGATGTAGTGGTAAAAATTAAACTAAAAGATTTAGTCTTAAGTTTCACATAAATAAGTGACATTTATTGATAGCTGTATTATATATATATATATATATATATATATATATATATATATATATATAACTTTTTTTTATGTTAAAATTGATTCATTATTAAAGAAAGTCGGACAACAAATTAAAAGTTAAGACTGCAAAAATATACTCCATCCGTTCCTTTTTGTTTGTTGTTTTAGAAAAACAAATTTGTTTCAAATTGTTTGTTGTTTTGATAATTTGAGGTTATATGTTGTCTATTATACCCTTCTTTCTAATTTTTTTTTTTATTGACTAAATTTTATATAATATTTTTATTGTTTTTTTTTTTACCAAACTTCTTCATATAATCTTTTAATTGTATCTTTTTTTTATTATTAAACTTCTTCATGTAATCTTTTTTTGTGGTTTTAATTTTTTGGAAAGAGAAAGTATGTGCAAAAAAATAGGAATTTTTTGGTGGATTAAAATTAGAGTATAATATATCCCAAAAAAAAGGGTATAATAGGAAAATAAAGTACAAAAATACACTTTCTTAATTTGGCCTATTTTTTCTCAAATAACAAACAAAAAGGAACGGAGGGAGTAAGGTGTTGTTTCTTCAATCCAGATATAATCTTAGGTTATAAAGAGCATATTTAGCTAAATAATGGGCGATTTGGTTAGTCTTACGCTTAATATGTAGAAAATTTAAAATACGAAAATAAACATTAAAATCAATACAATCTTCAAAAATTAGAACAAACATAATAAATAGATTGTTGATGGTTATTTAACTTTATAACTATATTTGAACCATTTAACTCCGCTCTAAGATTCAGGAAAAATATATCTTTTGCAAATTTCAAACTCTTCCACATAGTTATAGATTCATGCTACCTCTGAATCTAATAATGAAATGACTTACCAACAACTAGCATTAACCAAGACATCATCAACATCCCTCACCACAATACCAATACCCCATCTACCTCTCTCTTTTGGACTTGTTGCATTAACATTAAACTCATAAACCACTATGTGGGATTGTTCAATGAGCATCACATATAGGCATATTTGGACCACAGCTAACATCTCCAAGACTCCAACAACACTTCACTAGCATTCTTAAAATTAGAGATGGATCTTTGTGTCTTTTAAACAATGGTATTCACATCGACACGAGTTCCTTCAAACCATTTTTTATTTCTTGCACATCATATTTCATAACACAACAACACCTCACATTACTTTTTAACCAATATTAGTGATATTTTAATATGTTGACCCCGCATTAATTTTCATATTGACCTCACATGATTCCACTGCTAAGACACATATGTATATCACTATATTTGGAAACAAAAGTTTGGGATTTAGGCTTTCTAAACCATTAGCTTGCGTAAAAAAAAAACCATTATTATTTTATTTTTTTAGTCGAGTAGTCTAATGGCTAGAAATTCCAGCTTTAAGGTGGATTAGTGGGATGACCGGAATTCAAACCCCGATCTCCTGCATATATAATGCAATTGTCATACCAATTGAACTAAGCTCACGGGACTAAAAACCATTATCTTTTCTACACAATAAAATAAAATGCTCTAAAAAGGTGGGATTTAGGCAATAATATAAAAAAAATGTTCTAAAAAAAATACCATTAACTTTTCTCCAAGAGATTTATTGTTTGCATTTGACTAGGAAAAGTTGATTAATTATGCTAGATTTTATCCGTTAGAGTTTTCTTCTTTAGAGTTTATAGGACTCTACAATCAGCGTGAAAATTATATTCTTGATGTTTGTTTTTATGAACAGTTTTTTAATTTAGAAGGAATTAGTGATCTTTCAAGAATGTTGGTAATAACTAGAAAACATATTGCTTATCCAATAGTGTACTTAATATTGAAGTTAGCATTACTCTTGTTTGTGGCAAATGCAACTGTTGAAAGGTGTTTATCTATTATGGAGTTTTTGAAGAATCAAATGTGCAACTGTATGGGTGATGATTTTTTGAATGCTCTTCTAGTAAATTTTACCACATACTTTAATTAGTTTATGAGTTAGTTGAAAGTTGTTTATCTATTATAGAGAGTGATAGTAATTCTTTAATACGGAGTAGCAATTGTAGTTCTTTGATATTAAAGTGTCTTCAATATTTAGATATACAATAGTATGTTTTATCTTTTAATCACCAATTTTTTGCTTAATGATAATGGTGTGTGTGTCTGTGTGTGACTGTGTGTTAAACAACCTTGACCCCAATGTAATTTGATTTATATATAATGTACCATAAAAAAATACTCCTGCATCATTCATGAAGTTTGATTGGTATATGATCGTGGCTGGCAAAAAGTGAGTTATATTTATAGATCGGACGTATTGGGCTGCCTTAGTTGTTTAGCAAGTGATGGGTTTGGGCTTTTTGGTCCAGAGTAGAAATTAAAATAGTAACGGCTTTTGCACACCCCACTTTTGCTAATACAATTTCATTTGTATTTATTTTCCTTCGTAAGAAATTATACTCTCTTCAGCCTTTATTATAAGTAAAGAATTTTATTTTTTTTGGATCGGTAGATAAATAATAAATACCACTAAAATTCAAACAACTACAGGGTAGCGGATTCGAACTAGATTGAAGATGTTCAACCTAACAATATCAATATTGCTTGCTCAAAAAAACAATATCAATATTGTCAATTGAACTACGACTTATAGACGAGAAATATATGTATTTAGTTTGTTTATAGACAAGTAAACAAAATAATAAATACCACTAAAATTCACACAACTACGGGGTTGCAGATTTGAAGTAGATTGAAGATGTTCAAAATGAATATTGTTTTCATATACTCTTGTTGTGAACATTTTGTTGACTATAGTTGAGCCAAACATATTAAATAAAAAGACAGAGAGATAAGCAGATAAGACTATAAAACATGCACAAAGACCACACGGGGGTTCCTTTGTTATATTTCATGACCTTGCATTATTAGTTGTGTATTTCATATAACACAACGAAAAAGATGGGTCAATAGAAATTTAGTGGCTAGAATCTCTGCTCCAAATTCAAGTTTAGTGGCCAAAAGCTGATCTGTTCTAAATTGCTGGACCAGGAGGCTTTCCAGAACAATTAACTTATCCATAAATGTTTTTCAAAAAAATAAAGATTAAAACATGTTATATATATTAAAAAAATATTAAAACATGTTATATATATATATTTTAAAAAATAATAGATTATAAAAAAAAAAATAGTGTAGCTCTTTGTATAAGCTGAAAATAGCCTAGTGTATGTATCATACTTTTTCCATAAATATTTTTTATTAACCTTATAAAAATTTATTCATAATTTTCAAAAAAACAAACTTAGAAACTATATTTTTGTCTTATAAAATAGAGAAACAATAAATTTGTTTTTTATTGAGAAGTTTTATATATTACTAGTATGAATTAATTCAAAGTACACCATGCTTTTTCAAAAAATCCAAACTAGACCATAGAAATTATAAGTTTGACAAGTAAAAGAAACTTTGCGAATAGGCTCTTTCTTTATTGGTAGATGTCCGTGTCTAATGTCAATATCATAGAGCATTATGGGAGAAGTGACAATGAAGAAAATAATTAAAGTAATAGAAAAAAAATTGATTGAATTTGGTTGCCTCTGTTTAACGTAATCTAACATTAGTGAATTATATACACCATACACCAGTTGAACAGGTATGGACCTTGCATTGAAAAGGACTAGGCAGAGGTAACTAATTATTGAGTCATTTATATATAAATCAAGGTTTGAAAAATACCGCCCAATATACTTTGATGTTAAAAACAATTTCAACTTTTTTTTAATTGTAATATTCGTACTTTTTTACGCACATGATAATTAATTTCTATCGAAAAATTTGTTGAATACATGAAATTTTTATACCGGTGAGAGTTAAATATCAATTCCTAGTCACATATTTAAGAATTTAAATCTCTTACTGCTTGAAAAATCATTGTTGTTTGAATTTGTATTTTAAGTTTTCAATAACAATTGTGGAGTGTATAACAAAGGGGAAACATTCAAATGCTCTTCATAAATTGAAATGAAGGCATTTGATGACAATTTGGATTAGCTTCTTTTTTTTCTTTTCTTTTTTTTCTTTTTCTTTTTACTGAAAACATATTTCATGGTTTTTTTATTTACAATTTGGATTAGCTTAAGATTGATGTTAATAGTAAATTTTGTTTCCTAAGTAATAGTATCGATGTTTCAGTTAAGAACATGCTCAAATAAATTGTAGGTAAAATTACACTATTGGTCATTTATCTTATTTTTTTGTAATATTTTGGTCTTTTATCTTTTATGTGCAACAATTTGGTTCTTTATCTTATTTTTTTGTAACACTTTGATCATTTATCTTTTATTCGTAACACTTTAATTCTTTAAAGATGATGAAAATATGAAATAATTGATGAAGATGATGAACATTTGGATCAAAATTATGAGTTTTATTTAATTTTAATAAAAATGTATTTTAAAAAATAAAATTCAGCATTTTTTTAATTAATTAAAATATGAGAAAAAAGGGGTTTGCATGTGAATGTTATAAAAGATAAATGCCCAAAGTGTTACAAATAAAAGATAAAGGACCAAAGTGTTTTGCAAATAAATAAGCTAAATGACCAAAGTGTTGTAAATAAAAAATAAATGACCAAAGTGTTACAAAAAAATAAGATAAAAGGATATGTATTGTCATTTTGCCTAAATTATAACTACTAGCATATAATATTGATGTTTTACTTCTAGTTAAACAATGTACCATGAAATTATCTTGCTGCCAGTCTCCTTACAATCCGATAGAGTAAAAAAATAATTCCACATGAAATTCACAATACTCTCTCCATGTCATTTTATAAAAGAGACCGAAAAATATATAGAGTAAAATAAAATTTGTGACAAATATGAAAAAGATCGGCATATAAAATTGAAAAATGTTAATTAGTACGTGTTCCAGAGCACTAATTATGATAATCAATTATAATAAAATTATTTTGAAACTTTTATTTTTTGATAAAATTATTTTAAATTGTGTAGTCAACATTTTAAAACAATTTTTTTTATTATTTGCAAATTTGAACATGTTAAGAAATTCAAAGTAGTAAGTTTGTATTGAAACTTAGTTTTTTTTTGTAGATAAACTTGTGTACTTTTTATTAAATGTATAAATTTTTAATAAATAGTTGTTGTTTTTAATAAAAAATTACTACTTTTAATTGTTCTAAATTGTGTAACATTGCACATATTAAACATACTATTTTTAAAATATGAAAAATAATATTTGTAATATAATTGTTAATTTTTTTTGTCATATAATTGTTAAATCTTTTACTATAAAGACGTTAATTAGCATATGACCATGTAAAATTTTATTTTGGCAACGCGACATTCAACCAGACAAGATTGAGTTTGAAAAAAACACACCTAAGGGCTTGTTTGGTTCAACCGAGGGGAAGGGGAGGGGAGGGGAGGGGAGAGATTTTTAAGGAGGGGAGACGAGGTAAAACATAATTTATTATGTTGACAAAATTACCTTCACTTTTTTATTAAAATTCTAAATTATCCTTGTTGGAATATTAAAATTTTAGGTTATATTTTTTTTTACAACAAAAAAAATTTAGGTTTTCTACTCATTAGATTTTTGTTTTTGATATATATCCATTAGATTTTTTTTTGACGTAATATATTCATTATAATTTAATTCTTATTTTGATTTTATAAGGTTAAGGCTAAAAAAATAAATTACTTCTCTCCTTCTCTTCCCTCCCCTCGTTAAAAAGTTGAACCAAACATAAAAATTTAAAATATCACCTCCCCTCCCCTCCCCTCCAAAACCCCCAAACCAAACATACCCTAATTGAGTCAATTACTCGAACTAGTTAAAATTTTCAACAATATGGCTGTGACATGGGCCACCTTACATTGTCTCAAACATATTTTAGAAACGTTCACTTTCATAGCTACTGTATCCTAATATCCTAACACTCACTCTTTCACTTTAATCTAAAATTAATAGTATTTTTTTAAAATCAATGTATTATTTAGGGACAAATCTCTCAAAATAATTGAGACTCATTTAAAAAATTGACATTTTCTAATAAGTTTTTGTCATATGTACCGATAAAAAAGCAAACTTTGGACTAAATTTTACATATTATGTCCACAAGTTTTAACTCAATTAATAAAAATTATCGAAATGGTTAAGCTAGACGCCATGATCGGGATTCGAACCTTGACTCATTTACTTGTGTGTGAGTTTATGATGCTTTTATCATTTCATCTATGTACTCAAAAAAATCTATAATATTATTATTTGATAAATTTAATTAAAAATAAGTTGTGAAGGAGGATTTGAATTTGATCTTGGCGTAACCACTCCCTTAAAATCCAATCGTTGTTGTCTCAGTGCTCTGCAGCTTTCGATACACAGGGGTTACATCTTCTCATCTGGCTAAGGAACGTCTTGAGGCCTGGTCTCGCCCGTGTGCAAGTACTGTGTGTCTTAATGTTGATGGCAGACTCTTAGGAGCACAGCAAACATCAAGTTTTGGTGGACTTATACGTAATTCTGCAGGAGTTGTTATCAAAGGCTTTTATGGTGTTGTATCACATGAAAGTGTGTTATTTGTAGAGATAGTAGCTGTGTTGCATGAGCTTGATTTATGTTGTGAGACTGGCTTCAGAAATATAGTCTGTTTTTTTTATTCCTTGCAAGTTGTTACGTTGTTTAAAAATGGTGTGTCCCCACATTAGGGCTGACAATGACCCGAGCCAACTCGTGAATAGTTCGAAGCTCGATTCGATAATTGACTCGTGAACTTGGTTCGTGAACCAAATGAGCTGAACTTGAGTAAAAAAATAAGTTCGTTAATTAAATGAGCCGAACATAAACTATATATAGTTCGACTCGTTTGGTTCATGAACGAGCTCGGTTATATATATATAAACTTTCCAAATCTTTTTAACTTGACACATCAATGAACTTTTCAGTTTCCCATGTACTGATATTAGTCACTCTGTCTTTACGAAAAAAAATTACTCCTTTAAACTCTCTCTTTTTCAAAAGACTTTTCATTTTCCATTTTCCATTACCTTTCCTCTTCTTTATTTTAATTTAATATTTGCTTTTTTCTTTTAAAAAAATAGTTTAAAAGGTTAAAGATCAAATTTTGAAATTTTGACAAAAAAAATGATAAAAGTCATGTGATTTGACTTAACAAGTTGAACCTAACGAGCCGAACCGAACTGTTTGTGAACTTTAAACGAGCCGAACTCGAGCTGAAAAAATAGTTCGTATCATATTCGAGTCGAGTTTCGAGCTGAACCAATTCCTATCGAGTCGAGTCGAGCTCAGACGAGTTCGACTCAGCTCGACTCATTTCCAGCCCTACCCCACATCATAGCATTGCGAATGGGATTCAAAGTATTCAGCATTTGATAGGCAGAGATTGGAATGTTGTGATTAACCACATCCTTCGGGATGACAACGCTTGTGCAGATTGCTTGGCCAAGACGTGAGCTTCTTCAAACTCGCTTCTTATGTAGACTCACCTCGGTTGATTTGTGTATTTGTCTCTCCTTGCTAATGCTCAAGGAGTAGCCTTTGTTAGGAATTAATATATCCCCTTTGTTTAATTTCTTTTCTCTCTCTTGTAATTAAAAAAACACTCCCTTAAAATCTAAATATTGTCATTTAATTTATTTTTTGACTGAAATGTATCATTGTTTATTATCGTAAGATTGCCAATTTGATCAACGAAAAAATAAATGAAACTGAGTTCATGGCAAGCATCGGCGTAACCATGAGATAAGGGTGCGTTTGATTCGTAAAACATTAAGTATTTGACAGAATAGTACAGTACATAACAAGATAGTAAATGACAGGACAAAGTTGTCTCGGAGAGAGACAGAGAGATAATATTTTTTATATTCAAAATTAAAATTAGTATTTTCATATTTTTTTATAGTTGTACTATGAACAAAAAGTTATCTCGTGGTTCAGTGAGGGAAAAAAATTCTTATTTTTGTCATGTCTCTTACTACATATTTTGTCTAGTCTCATAGTTAGTTTCTAAATCAAACAGGGTACAACAAAAGTTGTCCGGTCCAATCCACTGTCTTTTAGCAAATCAAACACTCCCTAAGTGATTTCAAATCTTCAATGATTGACTTCAAACTATACTTACACAAAATTGATTATAATATATTTTATGATATTACATGTATACTGAAAAGAGAATAATTGTTTTTAATTGAAAATGTTTTTAACAAAAATAGAAATTGTGTATTTTCTATTTATAAAAAATAAATTGTGTTTTATTGACACATAAAGCTAATGAAAGAGTTAATAACGAATATATTATAGATATTGAAAACTATTTTTTTTAAGAATGGGTTAATAATAGATATATTATGGATATATTATAGATAGTGAGCCAAGATTTGTTTTTTCTTTTCAGAGGGCGCGAGTTAGAAATCCATTATAATATTGTACATATTACACAGTAAAAATATCTTATATCGACTAAACTATCTTATACAATTGATATTTAAACGCACAAATAAATATTTGTAGAGTACATGTGATAATTTTATAAAATTATTAGGAGTATTTTAATGATTTCATATTTTTAAGAGTGAGTTGATGACAAGTGAAGAGATTGTTTATTCAATGAAAAAATATCAAGGAGGAATAAAAAAACCAATGCCGGTTGAAAAATTAAACCGAATGCCATTCTTGAAATTTATGTATTTTTTGGTCAATAAAATGCTGCCTTTATTGATAATAGCTTGTGTGATGCAATATTTATTTTTTTTTATTTGCTGTGATCGAAATTCTCTATTGTGCAAATACAAATAACAACTTAATCTCATTTTTTATTGGACTTAGTTAATTGATAACTACTTAACATCCTTTTTGTTGTGGCTAGTTATTATTTTTTTTTTTACTATACTAAAACTGAAAACATACTTTTATGTGGAAGTTGTGCTTAGTTATTAAGAGAAAAAAAAATTATTTACTAAAAAAAACTGAAAATCTATTTTTATGTGGAAGTTATTTTTCAACATATACAAATATTTTTTTTTTTTTTGTAGTTTTTTTTAAGGGTAAAATAGGTATAATGAAAAAGTCATCCCAAAAATTTGTATCATTTTTATATATAGTAGTAGATATATCTTTGTGATGAAAATGATCATGCTATATTGCATAAAAAACTGATCATGATGTGTTTGGAGGCTTGATAAGTGATCAGTTGATTATAGGCCAAGTTATGTAATTACTAGAAAAATGAAGGACTTATATTGTCGATTTGGATATGTTCTGGACTTTTGGGTATCCTCTCAAACTAATCCAGATGGGTAAGAAAACTACTTGTCACGTGATACGAAAGTGATATCACGTGTCAACCTCCACTTTTCTTTTTGGAAGCACCTTTGGGCTGCCTAGTAACATGACCTTCCCTAAGAAAATAAAAAGAATTCATATAAAGTTATGGCATTAATATTGAACAGCATATTACATAGAATATTGTTCCCATCCGAAATCAAATCCATATCTCTAAAAGATTGTTTGTTTAGGATGAATTTATCACAGTTTTATCTTTTGTAAAAATGGTGTTTGTTTGAAATGTACGAGTATTGTATATAAATTATCTTTAGTCTTAATTATCAAACGATGTGAAACTATTTTGGTCTATCTGAAATAGTAGCCCCCCCAGTCTAGGCTAATGGACCAAAAGGTGTCGATAGATGGCGCTAATGTTTCGACCTGACATCAAGTTCACATCTCCAAGAGGTTGTCCGCTTTAGAGTTAATATGTCACAGTTTTAATCGTAATTTTTTGTCTCTCAAATATTTTTTGTTATAATTTTTGGTCAGTATTTTTAATCAACTCTTATGTGCTTTCATATTTTAAAATGTTTTTTTTTTTTCTATTCATGTTTACAATATTGTAAAAACCTCTTCAACACAAATTTAGAATAAAATGTATAGTGATAAAATTAAAATTGTTATTTTAATAAAGTAACTTGCTTTTTTTTTTTTTTATAACATCGAAGGTCAAACCCAAAAGAAAAATTACACTGAAATTAGACGAGAGGTCGTTATTCCCATTACATCAACTAACCACACTGAATGGCTCTTTGAAAGACAAGACTCATAGTACATTATATGAAAATCAAGCGTGCACCCAATATTCGAAAATGCATCTGCGCATTTGTTTAATTCACGAAATTGACTCTTTCACGATTTCAAATAAGTGAAACATTGAAAACGAAAAAAAAAACATTAAGTGACTCTTTCTCATTTGTTTAATTAAGTGAGTTACATGTGACACATTGAATGGAAAAGATAAATGTTGAATAACATATAAGTGAAAAAAACTCATATGCACAATGCATCATGGACTATAGGTCAAACCCAATCCACCAAGAAAATATGTCAATATGGACCATGCCTTGAAGAAACCCGAGAGGTGCACCAAAACAAGTCTGTAAATGCAACCAGGACCATGTATGATGGTTATCTTGATGATTTATCTACATGCTACATCTGTCCAAATATGGTTTCCATCAGAGTGACCCTAGAGTTAACCTGAAAATTTAACTCATAAAACAAATTAAGATACACATTTTCTAAATCTTAAAATCTGACATACTTTCGAATAACCGCCAACTTTATTATCAAATTGTTTACAAATACACTATGAAACCCTCCATAAAGCAATTGTCATCATCCATTATACTAGTCAATCAATGGCTATTGGATCATTTATAAATACACCTTTATCCCATGCCATTTTATTATATATGTATTTACCCTAATATAATTTTAAATTATGCAAATAATGTATACTCCAAGTAAACATTTTTGTAATAAAGTAGTACACCTTGAGTAAAAGAAAAAAAGTAGTACTACTGTATTACTATTAGACGACTAATATTACTCAATCAGGCTTGATTTAAAAAAGACACCTATAATAAGCTTATAATAATAGCACAGTAAGATGCTAAACTATAGTACTTGGAGTTTCGAAATCGTTTAGGGCCTTAGGCCCATGTGCAAAGCCATCCTTATCTCAACGTGAACAAAGATCCAAGTGGCCACATCACCAGACCCAACTTAGATTACAACGAACGGTAGAGATTCATCTGGGCCCCACAAAGTTGTTCGATCTTTAACTCAAGCCTTCATTAAATAAGACATCGATGCGCCTCAGTAGTATCTCTTACACCGGAATCTGGTCATTGGGATCGCAGATACGCCTCATCCATAATATGGGCCTTCTCGACCAGTTGTGGGACGACACCGTCGCCGGCCCTCGGCCGGAGAACGGTCTCGGTAAACTTCGAAAGCAAAACACCTTCGCCGCCCGATCTGCCTCCGGCAAGGGTGCGACGCTGTACTCTGCCACCTTAATTACTACTCATATATAATTTTCCGGCGATGTTCGTTACACAATTAACCAGAATCACAACTATTATCACTAGCTAAAATTGAACTGAACTATTAATCTATTATTAATTTTATTATTGATTATTGATTAATATTAGTATTATTATAACTATAATCTATCAACTCATACTCGTTTACCTTCAAATTTGAATATCGATTTGTGTTTTAGGTTCAGATCTGAAACCCTTGAAACACTAATAAAGCTTGAACTTCGAAATTATCGAAATTAATTCCTATGATCTATGCAACTGTGCAAAAAAAAATTATTTCATTCTAGTGTTCTTGCATGTGGAACGCTCGAAGATGTTTTTATCTAACGTTTAGGGATGTTGATTGATCAGAAATGGAAAGCGGAAGCGTAAGATCGTTCGGTGAGGAACCGTCGGAGCAAGTGACGAGAGTAACACGTAGTATCATGATCGTGAAACCGCCGGGATTCCAAAGTGGATCGCCTCCGGCTTCTCCCGCCGGTTCAACTACTCCGGTGTCTCCGTTTTCTGGTAAGGTCGTTATTCACTTTTTTGACTTATTACATACAGTACTCTGTTTTCATGTGACAGTTAAAATTGAGTGTCTCCTAATTACAGAAACCAGAAAGTAAAATGGTGCTCCTAAATTTCGGGCAGGGTATATTTGTAATTTTGTGAAATGGCCTAATTTTCAAAATTTAAATTTTACTTTAATATTTCTTTGTTGATAAGTTAATTAGTTTGTATTTTTGGTTGGGGCAGTTATGATAATATCGAATGTGAGAATGACGTGCACAATTTTATTAATTTTGTGTGGTTATCCACTTACGTAGCACATTAAATATCAAGTCACAATTATATTGCCATATTTAAGGATTAACTCAACCCATAGTCAAATCAAAAGAAAAAGGATTAACTCAACCCAAGTGTCAATTAGTAGACAACTAGGTTAAGTTTATTTGGTTTTAGTTGGTAAGTTACTTGGTTAATTATTTGTAGTTTATAATACTAATGAAATGGCTTTTGTTCTAAAATGATTCGTTTTATTTATTTTTAATTTAATAACAAAAACAGTTGGATCATTACTAGAACTTATACTATTACTATTATGTGTATGCTAGAGTTTGTAGTGTTGTAAAATGTTAGGTACACTTATATTGTCTAGATTCACACTTGTTTTATCGGTAGAAAATTCTAACATGTGTACTTAGTTTGTTATTTTAGAGTTTTAACAAAATTATCTTCTTGAGAATCCTTTTAATTTTGTCAAACTTACCATCAATTTAAATATTCACTTATATAGCGGATTGAATTGTTAGGAGGAGGATATTTGTTATTGGTTAATGACGACGATGACAACAATAAATTGAACTGAATTGATTTGTGTTTATTTTTCAGGAACTAGAGAATCCTTTCGGTTTCGTAGAAGGTCGACATCGGATGCGTATGAGAAGAGAGGCCAAAACAGATCAAACCCTTCTTCTCCTTTCGATGAGTGAGAAATGAGCTGCCACATTTTCTCGTCTCCGGAAGCTGAGGATGTTACCTTTTGGCCTTTGTTGTAATAATTTTTGTTTAGTTTATTTGTGTGCATGTATCCCTGTAATGTATGAGTTGAATTGAAGTTTTGTGCTGCAGTTCACGTTAGGCATTGCGCTCTGTTTGGTTTTATTTAACTTCTTTAAGTCTTAATTAGGTGAGCAGTGTAATGGTTTTAAGTTGTAAGTAAAGAAGTCCAAAGGGTAGGATAGTGGTGTATCTTATAATATGTATGTGTAAATAGAGCCTTTAATTACCGCGTTGTTGTTTTTCCATGTATGTAAGTTTTTTTTTTCTTAAATAATAACCTAATTTCTTGGTAATTTACGGTGTATCTTATAATAATATCTATGCGTATATAGAGCCTTTAATTTAGAACATTGTTTTTCCATGTGACTTTTCTCTTCCTGAATAATAACCAGATTTCTTGATAATTTCTCATATTTTTTATTGTTTCATACTCTGTTCTCGATCCATTTTGGTATGAGGAAGTCTGTGTATGTGTGTGTTTGCATAAAAGAGTTCAATAAAAGAATTGAGATATATTAGTACATATAGGCTTGATCAAGGGATCGCGGTTGTAACCAAATTTTGATATTTTCTTTATGTCAAAATAAGTGTTACTTTAAAAATAAAAGTTTGTTTTAAAATGAATATTATTCTCATTTTCTAATGCAATCTTTTTTAATTGTACTCCATCAAACAATAACTTATAAAGATAATTTAGTAAAAACACTATTAATTCTCATGACAATGCAATTACATTTCTTAATATGTGTGCAAAAACCTTAAATGACATTATTTTTGAGATAGAGAAAGTAGATAAAAAGGTGTCAAAGAGGACGACTTGTAATGGGCCAAAATGAAAGTCGGTTAGATCTTATGTTGGGGATGATTGAATTAATATACTAGAACAAGATACAAATTAATAAGACATGATAGTGCCTTTCAAAAAAAAAATAATAAGACATGATAGTTGCACAAATAAATTCTATAGCGTGTGTGGACACTAAGCTTTAATATCAATTCACCCCACCAATTACTGCAAACCAAATACAAATGAGTAAATTAACGAATCTACTTGAAAATACTTTAGAATATTGATGAATTGTACAGTCATATCCCAGAGATGCAAGAAGCAATCAATCACTGACCTTCAAACCCCTCCCAAAGGTTCATCATGGATTCTACATGTGCGCAAAACATCCATTTTTTTTTTCTTTAAGGGGGAAAGACATGTAAAACACCCTCAATTAACCGGAACTTAGGGTTTAACATAGCACATATGCATCATCTAACCTCGTATTTCAAGATAGTTTATAAAAATAAAAGTTTCTTCTATATAATTTCGTGTACGATAAATGAATAAATAATTTAAAAATAATTTAAATAAAATAATTTAAAAATAATATCAAAGTATATCATATGAATAATACACAAAGTTAAATTTAAGTATTTATTTTGAGATGAAGGAGTATCAGATATTGTATTATGTGGTGTGTGGTCCAATTTGAGAACTATTATTACTTTTGTCTTCATGGGATCGATGGCTTCAAAGGAAAGACAATTAATTATAATGAGATATTGAGATAGGCGGCCCCCCTAAAATTATCCAATATGCATGTCGGAAGATAAGTGTTATTTTTCACATTTAATCAATCAACAATAATAGACCAAGAGGCATGATAAGTTTTGTTAAATATCTTTTTTTTTTTGTCAAGTTGTTAAATATCTTTATTAAATCCGAAAATTAGTATTTATAAATTACATGCTTTTTATTAAGACCTGCAAACAATATTAAGGACATAATATTCATGATTGCAATGTGGAATAGTGATAATGGAATGGTGATAGATCTGCTTTATAGTTCAAATATAATTTTATCATTTTGGGTAGAGAATAACAAACGCTGATTGCACTATAAGATGTTGGGGTAATATAGACCAAATAAAAATGGCTACAGATGCGTGTGTACCATACAAGTATCCGATATGTTCTGTAACACTATAATTTATTTATTTTTAGTCTAATAGTTTAGTAATTAGTACATACTATTAATATGTAGAAATAGAAAATTAATAGTTTGAACTTTTTTTTTTGGATTTCACCACCAGTTTAATCTGATTCGGGGGTCAGTTCTGGTATGAAATGGTTTCAGCCTCCTTCCGATCACAGTTGCAGGGCATCAAGTGAATTTCAATAATATTTTTAGCAGCTAGTAAAAATTTATGTAAGTTATTAATTATTATATGAAAACTGGATATAAATAAATGAATATTGTTTGGTACATGCATTGAATTAAACTTGTGGATTGGGTTAATGGTGGTCCATGAATGGTGGGGAATCTATCGAACAATTTGTCCAGGTGGAGAAGGAGTGTGGGACAACCATCACTGCACCACCAGAGCTAGGGATGACAACTATACCCAAACCCGTGGGGCCCACTCGCACAGGGCCGGTCCCGACTATTCGGAGGCCCGGCTTAAATATTAAAAGTGGACCTTTATTAAAAAATGTTAAAAAAAATGTTAAATTGTAAATAATATATATATATATATATATATATATATATATATATGTCATCATTGTAACTAACATAGAAAGATTCATAACTAATCAATAACAACAAAATACATTTTAGCTACTTAAAAAGAGCTATTCTTCTAACATTTTTCACTATTCTTGATTAATTCCATTTTCCATAGCATATTGAAGTTGAACCGGGTAGATAAACAATGTTGGAGTTGAACCCATAAAAATAAAGTTAAGAGATAATTAGCAATTCTCAAATAAAATTACAAATTAATTAAAAAGAATAAATTAACACATAAAATATAAGAAAAATTGATTGTAAACTAACATAAAATTTAGAAAAAGTTTTTACGTCGTTGATTTGTTGTATGCGGTGGAGTGGAAGCTTTTTGGAATCCCTATTTTCTTTTGACAGTGTTAATGTGCGTGGAAGAGACAAAAGTTATTTTTATTCTTCTCCTATTCACATGTTTTATTTTATTTTATTGTTTTCCACTTTTGCTTTGTTTATTACTAGGGCGTGTGAGACTGAGAAATTTCCGCAACATATATGGAAACGTGGCAACACCATTGAATATCAAGCAATCTAGTTTTATTAAGAAAGTAGTAAAATACAGGCTACTAGATACATGTGAGCCTGTTTCTTTTCCTTTAACAAAAGCTGTATACTTACTTATTTGGTTTGGGCCTTTTTTGTCCAACAAAATTATAGTAAGGCTATATGGATCTACTGCTGAATAAAAAAAATATTGAGGCCCCTCCAATTTGGAGGCCCAGTTATGCAGACCAGTTTGCACTGGGCTTGGGCCGGCCCTGCACCCGCACCCGAGTCAACGGGTGAAACCCGAGTTGACTGGGTTTGGGTTCGGGTTCGGGTGGCACCCGATATTTCGGGTGCGGGTTTGGGATCACTCAAACCCGCACCCGAAACCCGAAATTACACCCGCTTAAATATTAAATTACCTAATTATCCATATGTATATATAATTGTAATTTAATTTCTTAAAAGTATATGTTGAATACTATGTTGTCAAACTATGTTATTGTTGTATTTTAATGTAATTACTTGTAATTTAACATTACTCAATTTTATTGTTGTATTTTCTCGAAAATTTGAACTATGCTTGTTACCAAACGATGTTGCTATTGTATTTTTATATGTTCTTGCTACGGGTTCGGGTTTGGGTGAAAAAACCCGAACCCAACGGGTGTGGGTGCGGGTGTTATTTTACCATCCGAATATCCTTTGGGTTTGGGTTCGGGTTCGGGTGGTGATTTCGGGTGCGGGTTTGGGTAGTGTGAAACCCGCACCCGAAACCCGCACCCGTGGGCACCCGTTGCCATCCCTGACCAGAGCTCTTTCATAACTTCATCCACCTACAACTACAAACATATCGACACCTTAGTCAAATCTGAATCTCGTTGGCCCTAACTCCATACCCCACACTATGGAAAGTTTTACTCCTATCCTATCTCACACCACCTCAATTGTGTACATCTACCATTCTTCCCACAATTTGATGATGACATAACTCAAAACCTAGAGTCATTATGCAATGCATATAGCTGATTTTACTTAGTATGTTTTTTAACATCTATTTTTTCATCTAACTTAGTTGCTCTAGTGCTTCACAAATTCAAGAACATATTGTACTATTATATTAGTACGCCTTTTATATTTATTTTTCACCATTTATACATATTTTTTTCCATGTAGAACAATAAAAGGTTCCAATATGAGGTGCCTAAATCTAATACAGGTGCTTCACAAAATCAAAAGCAACTTGTGGGGCCTACAGGTGCACATACATGGCTTAATAATTCATACACTTGCAAACTTAATGATTAAATGATTTTGTCTTTTGTGTAAAAAACATATTTAATGAACTAAAAACATGTTTGATAATGTAAATGACTTTGTCTTTTGTGTAAAAAAACTGGTTTATTGATGGTAAGTTTTGAATGATGATTCATTTTCATATCCATATTTATACTATTTACTTGTGTTTTACAAAGTATTATAGGCACAACTTGATGATAATGATGATGATATTATAACATTGACCAAGCCATAAAGACATGAAGCAAATACAATTTAGGACTCTCATGATATTCTGATCAGCTGCTGTCA
This sequence comes from Trifolium repens, assembly GCA_030408175.1. NCBI lineage: Eukaryota > Viridiplantae > Streptophyta > Magnoliopsida > Fabales > Fabaceae > Trifolium > Trifolium repens. The sequence goes on along the minus strand of CP125849.1, from coordinate 55,787,626 downwards.
TTTATTGATCAAACACTTGCAAACTTAATGATCTTTATTGAAGCAAAGTGGTTGTTATAAAACCATTCCATGTAGCAAATTAGCAATAACAGAAAATTTAGAATTGAACTCACAAAAATAACATAAGGGAGACTCAATTCAAAAGCTACAGATTCCTAAAGACCAGAGTATATTAAAACTGTTTGGACTGGGGCTTAACCCAGGTACTCATCCTCTCATGCGCTGAACTTGGCCCTACAGGACAAAAGCCCAAGGTCGCGCCCTCTTGTCCATCGGACCTTCTGTAACGGTCGACATTAGAATAATTGATATTTACTACCAATCCATGGCTTCTCAACCGTTAATCTGGCAGTCATTAATGGTGAGGACGTTGTATTCGTCCTCACGTTAATAGTCTTGACTCCACACTAAGAACTATAGAAGGCTCAAAGAACTTTTTATTCACTTTAGAACCTTCACTTCATGCATAAACTCACTCGGGCGTCGGAATGTCTCTAGTTATAACCCCCTTTGCCACAACCGTGCTGCTGAGGATAACCACCATCCACGTTGATTCTGATCAGGTAAGATAAAAAACTAAAAAAGATAAACTTCGAACTTCTAGCAACAAACTAAAACAACAACAAACAGAGACTCCTTCACTCAATTATCAGCATTCCTCACTATAGCTGCATTATAGCATTTATATCAGGCTATTAACAATCCCATTAATTCTTCTTTTGACAGCAACATATTCTGCATCAAACAATGAAATTAGTATACAACATCACATACTAATGTAAGAACAAAATCAAATGGTTCTTTCATGAGACAATTTTAGTATAAGAAATTAAGAATGAAGATCATGCAATGCAAATAAACTGAAAAACTTGATAGTTAGCTTTGTTCTCTTTTGTTTATTTGGTTAATTTCTTTGTATCCAATGATAATGTATGTATCATTCATACCATAGGTGTCTCAAATCTTGGCAACGAAGTAGCCTGCATTGCGATTCGCGTTCTTCAATGGTGGCTTGGCTCCAGTGCGCAAGATCACCTCTTTCAATTGTTCATAAATACTCTATATTTTTCTTGCAGCAAAATTAGCAACAAAACCTCATCAAGTTATGTTAATTCTCAAAAAATACATTTCAAAACAAAGAGAATTTGATCATAAAACACTAAATTAATGATAGGAAAACAGTTAGCCAAGACAAAGTAATTACAACCAAAACACACAAAACAAAACAATAAAAATGCATCTTTCACTTGGTCATGTATTCCCTTGCCTCTGCAAAAGCGTAAATTTCTTCTTCGCCCGCCATGAATCGCAACTTGGCCACGCTTGTCCACCGAATCGCTGGTACTAAGTTTTTTTGATAAAGTTTTGCGCTCGTTTGTATGCCAAAGCAAAATCGTCCGTGAAAGGGGATATAAGTATCACATAATTCAGCTAATGTCTCTATATTGCATAGAAAATTAACATTTGTTTTGATATTTTTTTATCATATAGCAGTAACCATGTTCTTTTTAAAAAAAATAAAAGGCATAGATGCCTATTTAAATTTAATTAAAGGAAAAATAGGAGATTTTTTTTATCATATATCAGTAACTATGTAATATTGATTATCCTAAGTGTTCGGTTAGTTATTATTTGATGTAAATTTGGAGACAACAAGCCATATGATTATGTTATCAATGTCATATCAACAAGAAAAATCTCATGAACATGTCTCTAACATGATTCCTAGAAGTCATTCACATAAAGGGCATAGAAAATTTACTGATTTGATAACATGAAATCTCTTTGCACTCATAAATTACATACTAATTTTCCAAACACAGGCAATGAACTGGTGCATAAAGCAATAATCACTGCTTCAGCACAAAAGGATGCATGGGGAAGTTCAATTTACAATATAGTCTCAGCCATTATATGATTATCAATCTGCAGCTTGAAAAGAAATGTTTGGCTCCCATGTCAAACTCCTACTCGACAATTTCAACTCTTGAGTTAGTTGGATTCCTATTTGAACCGAAAATCGTTGTCGAATGACTACATCTATCCCAATGCAGGGGGCTGCCAAAGAAGAAGTTAGAAACAATATATCAATATACACAAACATACAAATATATAAGACTGAAAAATTATAATTTTAACAGTTGATTGATGAAATTTACCTTCTTGAAATTCATTTTCGATGAACTACCACCGAATTCTTTATCAGCGGGTTTCAGTATCTCAAAGGAACATACAAGGGATTCATCAACGCTCAATAATGCACCGGCGTTGTCAAATTCCCCGCCATAATTCGGGGCAGAGAATATCGTGACTAACCTTCGTTTAGCGAAAAACTCATATCCATCCTCCACAACCTATGAGAAAATATTTTTTAACAAGCTAATCAAAAGTTTGGATAAGTAACATAAAAAGGAGAGGGAGAAAGATAGAATTAAAAGAGTAGGATAGATGAATGCTTCCGTATAATTTGAGTAAGTCTGGTCTAGACACATTGTGCTTGGCAATAATAAAGTCTATGTATCAGTTACATCTTTTTTAAAATAAATCGATAAAGTTTCTTTCATATATAGAACAATATAGGAAAGAAAGAAATAGAAAGTGAGAAATTTGATCGGTGATGTGATGAGAAAGAAAAGGACAATTATGTAAGGAACACAAAAAATTGAGGTGTGAAAAAGGAAAATGTCACTTGTCCTGAAAATATTACTCGCAAGAACATCACGATAGCATAACTGTACTGTAACAGGATCTATTTCATTTTCATCTACCCATGTATTCCGGAAAATCCAAGATCTAATGCTTTACATTTATTTGTGATACCTTCGTGATGTGATTGTTCGTGACAAATAGCATCACTGATGAAAAAAATGTTGTAAAACAAAACATACAATGTCAATGATGCTAAGAGGCTGTTTACATGTGTCTCAGTTTGCACCTTTGCAAATCGAAGTCCCCAGTTAAGTTACTATGCAATCTTTTCTAAAAGGAAAATTTCTTCCTTTTGGCAAAGTGTACTTCAGAATGCTTCTTAACTTAAAAAAAAATGCACTCAACTGTTCCAAATTCAATCCCAGAATTACATTGATTCAATGATTATGACAAATATTGCCTCTACCAGAAGTCCATAAACTGTAAATGGACTAATTTCAAAATAGGTATTAATAGTTAAAACTTGAAATGGATGAGTGAGTGTATAATCTTTGCAACTAATTCTACTAAATTTTCCAGGTAAAAAGTAGCTAATGGTTTAGGTAGGGTAATTATGAAGTAAAACATGTACCAATTCGTTCGATATGCTCATACGAATGAAGAGGTTTACCTGATGACCCCTGCAAATAAGATCAAGATCATTTTTATCCAAAAAATCTGCAACAACATCAGGTCCAAAAGTACACGAAACGCCTCTGTCACTATCTGCCCAACCTTCAGTACTAGCATCAGGATCAGACCAAAGCAGATCACACAAGAGACCGTTATCTGGAATTTCGGTAGGCCTTGTAACCTCTCTTATCTGATCTAAATTTTCTAGTTCTGGAGAGAGCCCTCCATGCATACAAAGTATTTTGTCATCGATAAGTGCAGCTACCGGCAAACAGTTAAAGCAATCGGTGAATATCTTCCATAGCCTGACATTGAACCTCCTTTTACATTCGTCATAAAATCCGTATATCCGGTTTATCTTTGCATCTTCATGGTTTCCTCTTAAGAGATAAACTCTGTCCGGATATCTTATTTTGTAGGCCAGAAGCAAGCATATTGTCTCCAAACTTTGCTTCCCTCTGTCAACATAATCACCAAGAAACAAGTAATTTGCAGCTGGAGGGTAGCCGCCGTATTCAAAAAGTCTCAATAAGTCTTGATACTGACCATGTATATCACCTGCAAGAGAATCACAACATTAAGAACAGGGAAAAATAGGCGCGACAACATTGATTAACTATCCATAAACAACACGGAACAATATAAGATCTTTTACCTGCACAATATTGCAGGTAGAGGAGAATAATGCAAATGCATCAAATTTTGAAACATGACAGATGATTAGAAGAATTTCATATCACAATTACAAGAATCAACTTTTAGTATATATATCTCATTTTCTTTCTATACGATTTTATTAAGGTTTTAAAAAACCGTCCACAACCTTGATTATAGCCACGATTTCAAGGTTCTCCGCAGCACAATAGCTTCGTGATTGGAACAACCGTATATAATCATTTTATTTTTGTGGCCTAAGCCTTCCTATTTTCATTAATAAATATAGAATAATTACACATGAATGGAAGATAACCAGACAACAAGCCGCGCCAGTAATCATTTTTTAATAAACAAAACACATATTATAGTGTTATTACCTTCCTTAATTGACCAATATTCTAACTTCTAAAATAATCACTTTTCATTTTTCTATATGCAAACGCTAGTGATTAATTTGTTAGAAAAATGAAAAAAAATTGTTAGCAGAACAGATCAAATCATGAAGCACAGTTTAATTTCATTCATAATAGCTTCAAATCAAAATCTCCTCGGAATAAAAACAACAACAATAAGAAAAAACATACATCTCTCAAATCTGAAAAGTTTTGTAAATGATCCAGACTTAGGAAGAAAAAAAAAACTAACCGCAAATGCGGATGGGAGCACGAAGGTCAAGAAGAATTGGCTGAGAGAGGAAAATTTGTCTAGCGTTGATGCAAAGTTGACGAATCTCAGATTCAGAAAGCTGAACCTGTTTTCCACCTTTTCCTTCTAACAATCTTCTTATCACATCATCCAATATCGCTTTATCCATAACTCCTTCCATTGTTGCCATAAGAATTTCTTGTTCCTTCAATTATTGTTGTTGTTATGGCTTTGTGGTGAATTAAATGAAGAAAAATCTGATGAGATAAAAAAAGAAAATAAAGTTGTTGAAATGGGAAAATATGGATAGATGGACAAGATGTCCCAACTGTATAATAGAAAGAGAGAGAGGTTGAGGTTTTCTTTTTTTTATTTTTCTAAATGTTGTCTTGTGTTGTGTTTTTGATTCAGAGGCTATTTCCAATTTGGACGAATCTAACTTCATCTTTCTTCTCCTCCACATCATCCGGTTAGATTAGATTAATTTTTGGAAAAATTAGATTAAATTAATAAATGCTTTTTTTTGTGAATCAAAATTAATAAATGTTGGTTAATATGATTGTTCTTATTATGAAAAATTGTTTTGTATTTATTTATTAAATATTTGATGTATCTAATTTATATTTATAGATCAAATAAAGAAATTAATATAAAATTGTCATGATGATCAATATTTGTTAAAAATTTGTTAAATAGACAAAAAAAATTGGTCTACAAATTAATTCTTTTTTTTTTCGACAATAAATTTTTTCTATATACAAATACTTATATCAAAGGTTGGTATGGGATTAATAATATTGTCTTATTATTTGTTTGTATTGTTTTGTGAAATTTTGTTTTTCTTTAATGAAATAAAAATTCAAAGGTTCAATGCCAATTGCAAATTGCCAAGTAACTCTGTTGAGAGTTGAAAGCTTCAACAGAAGGTGGGGACAAAATGGCGCGTAAGAATATAAGCGCGCTTTTTAGCTCTATCTTCCACGTGTACTCAAATGGTTTGCTGGTTCTTTATGTGTTGGTCAAATGTTGGAATCACATAGATATAGATATGTCGCGACGCTGCCGTTTCGCTACCTCTACTATTTAAGTTTCCACACCTTAGCTCACATTTACTATTTGAGTACTCCCTTCCAAAATAAATAAATTTGCACATGTTAAAAATTTAAAATATTAGGTTCATTTGATTAGTAAAGTGTAAGTATAGGATAATACAATATAGAACAACATAAATCAAAGTTTAATATATTAAACAAGCTTTTTTTATATGATGTTTGGTAGATATAATGTTATTTTTGTATTTTAGACAACTTGTGTAGATGACAAAAAAATGTCTAGTGGTTTAGCGGAGGACACATATTTCAGTTTTTGTCCGGTTCTTTAGTTAACAGTTTGTCAATCCCAGAAACAATTTTAAATTCAAACATAATATAGCTGGAGTTATCTTGTTCAATCCTTTATTTTTAAGTAGATCAAAAACACCTTTAGTATTTTGTCATGGTCGGGGTTTGAACGCGAATTCTTTTGTTTATGTATGACTATGAGTTTATATACCAAAATAAATAAATTAATATTTTAAAAATATTCATCGAGATGTATATAACATTTTATAAAGAAATTGTATATTAAAAATAAATGTATAATAAAAAAACACTTAACTTTCACAAAATTGTAAAGTAACATAAAAGACACGGAAAATTGCCTAAATTGCATTTTTACCCCCCTAATTTTTACAATGTTGTAATTTAAATCCCTTAACTTTCACAATAATATTTTTTGGATCCTAACTTTAATCCCCTTTTGCAAAATGTAATTTTGACCAAATTAATATACACGTGAATAACACTCACTTAAATGACTCAGAAGCCAAATGTGCAACTCTTACCACATATACAATTATTAAATAAAATAAAAAACTAATAAGGAAGGCACATGCTTTTTCTTTTCCCTTTTCACAAACTTTTTATGTCGCTGTGCAACGGTAGTGTTGTGGTCACTTTTGATGGGTTCTGGTCGCGTTTTATTAATTCCAATCTATGGATATCACATACAATGTTCTAATCAAGAGAGTTATGTTCACTGAACTCATCTAACAATTTACTTTCAGTCCAATTTGATTTTGAGAAAAAATAATACTGAAATTAATATACGGAATTTGAATGATAAAGAACAATTAGTCCTTCTACTTTGATAAATTTAAAGTTATTTTGTCATCAATATAAAAATAAGAGATTAAATTGGGAAGATATTGTTGAATTTGTAATTCAAGCTCTGCAACTTCTGATTCGAAACAGCCTCTGATGTCTACTAGAACCTCTTACCAGAATCTGATCTTCCTAGCTTCTGAAGGAACTGGTTCTGAAGGTTACAGCTTCTGAACAAGCTAGCGTAGCTTCTGATGCTTCTCAGGCTCTGAACCTCTGGTTCAGTTATATTTTCTGTTTTGTTTGTTAGATTAGTTTGTCTGTACAGTTGTATTTCTGTTAGTTAGTTAGTTAGAGAGGTTATAGGATTGTTAGTTGGCTTGTCTTATAAGCTACCTCTCCCATCTATTGTACATTCACCTATAAATAGGTGCTTTTGTGATTAATAAATATAACCCTTTTCCTTTAATTTATTCTCTTCATTTTCAATTCATAGTTCTTTCTCTACTCTTTCTTAGTGTTTCTCTGTTGTTCATCTTTGTGGGTGTTATCCCCAACAAAGTGGTATCTAGAGCTCGTACGATCCGAGGGATCTTGATTCGTTCTTGAAAGAAGAATCAGGTTGAAAGTGAATCAACCATGGCTGGGAACAACAATTTCCATGCGAATTTGCCAGTTTTCGATGGAAAGAATTGGGATATATGGGTGAAGCAGATGAAGGTGATATTCAATGTTCAAGAAGTCAATGAACAAGTGAATGCAGCAATCACTCCTCTACCAGAAAATGCAAATGAAGAACAAATAACAACATTCATAAAAGCAAAGAAGAAAGATAACAAGGCCCTGTTTCTCATTCATCAATGTGTTGATTTGAAGGTGTTTGAGAAGATTGCAGATGCTGAGACCTCCAAAGAAGCATGGGATATCTTGCAAAAGAGCTATGGTGGTGATGCAAAGGTGAAGAAAGTAAAGCTTCAGGCCTTGAAGAGACTGTACGAATTGTTGCAGATGAAGAGTGATGAATCTGTTGCTGATTACTTCACAAGATTGGTGACTCTCACTAATCAAATGAAGAATTGTGGAGGTAATCTTGGTGAGCAAGAAACGGTGGAAAAGGTACTAAGAACTCTGACTTCTAAATTTGACACATAGTGGTGACTATAGAAGAGACAAAAGACTTGAGTGAAGTCAAGATCGAGGATCTGCAAAGCACTCTTGAAGCTCATGAGTTGAAGCATGGTGAGAGGAGCCATGGCAAAGAATATGAGCAAACTCTGTTCTCAAAGTTCAAGAAGTATCAAAGTGAAAAGAAGAAGTGGCAGGACAAGAAAGATACCAAGAAAGGTAAAGATAATGCTGAGACATTGCCCGAATCCTCTAGTAGAGGAGGAGGGAAACAGAAAGATAAGCCAAAGAAGAAGGACAAGAGCAAGATTCAATGCTACAATTGTGACAAATATGGGCATTATGCCAATGAATGTAAAAATCCAAAGAAAAAGAAAGGTCAGGACAACGAAGAAGAGGCTAAGGTAGCACACGATAGCTCAGGTTCTGATGATGAAACAAGTTTCATGGTGACAATTGCTGATGAGACAGCAGATTCCATGGTGTGGTACTTTAATTCAGGGTGTTCTAACCACATGACTGGTAATAGAAGCATCTTGACTGACTTTGATGAATGTCTCAACACAAAGATCAGATTGGCCAACAGTGATTCCATTAAGGTATAAGGTATGGGTAATGTTGTGATTCAGAGGTCAAATGTCAAGAAAGCTGTGATTGAAAAGGTTCTTTATGTCCCTGGTATGAAGTGTAATTTAATGAGCATAGGGCAGTTGACTTCAAAGGGCTTCAAGATAGCGATAGAAGATGAGACACTACAGCTCTTTGACTCCAATAGGAGATTGATTTTCAAAACAGCTCAAAGCAAGAATAGGATCTTCAAGACTCAGATCAAAGCTATTGAAGCTACATGCTTGTCTGCAACCTCTGAAGATAAAGATAGTGATCTATGGCACAAGAGGTATGGGCATTTGAATTTCAAAAGCTTGTCAATGCTTAATTCAAAATGCATGGTGTTAGGATTGCCTAGTGTCATAACTCCAGTAGATACATGCACTACTTGTCTGTTAGGAAAGCATCATAGATCATCATTTAAAAGTCATCTGCCTATGAGATCTAGTGATGTGCTAAATATTGTGCATTCTGACATTTGTGGACCATTTGATGTGTTATCAACTGGTGGAAACAAATACTTCATGACGTTTGTTGATGAGTACTCTAGAATGATATGGTTATATCATATAAAAGCTAAGAGTGATGCTCTTGAAGTGTTTAAGAGGTTTAAAACACTGGTTGAGAAGCAGAGTGACAAGTCATTGAAGATTCTGAGAACAGATGGTGGAGGTGAGTATACCTCTACAGAATTTAAGAACTCTTGTAAAGATCAAGGCATAATCCATGAAGTTACTGCACCATATACTCCTCAACACAATGGTCTTGCAGAAAGGAGGAATAGGAGTATTCTAGATATGGTCAGAAGCATGGTAAAGCAGAAGAATCTGCCTAAGAGATTCTGGGGTGAAGCAGTTGCTACAGCTGTTTACATCCTGAATAGAAGTCCAACCAAGAAGCTGAAGGATAAGGTACCTGAAGAGGTATGGTCCAAGAGGAAACCAAGTGTGAGTCACTTGAAGGTGTTTGGTTCCTTGTGTTACAAACATGTACCTGATGCTAAGAGAAAGAAGCTGGAAGACAAATGTGTTCCCATGATATTTGTTGGATATCATAGAACTGGTGCATATAGACTGTATAATCCTACAAGTGACAAAGTAGAGATTAGCAGAGATGTGAAGGTACTAGAGAATGAAAGTTGGGATTGGGGTCAGAAGCTCTCATTTAAGAAAACTCTTGCAGTGGACTTAGGTGGTGAAGCAAGCAATATCAATGACACCCCCACTTTTGTGAATCCGAATCAAGGTACTGCAAGTGATGAAGACATGCATACTTCAAGTGATGATGATAATGACACTATGCCACCAAGACCTCAGAGAAACACCCAATTGCCAAGAAGGTTAGTTGACTGTGAGATTGTATCAGACAATGCAGTAGACAATGAAGGAGAAATTGTGCATTATGCAATGCTTGCAGATACTGAACCTTTAGATACCAAAGCTGCACTGAAGAGTAAAGTTTGGATGGAGGCAATGATTGATGAGTTGAAGTCAATAGAGAAGAACAAGACATGGGACTTGTGTGAATTGCCCTTAGATAAAAGAGCAATTGATGTAAAATGGGTGTAACAGAATCCTGAAGGCAAAGTGATAAAGTACAAAGCAAGGCTTGTAGTAAAAGGATTTCTGCAGAAGCAAGGTCTGGACTATGATGAAGTATTCTCTCCAGTGGCAAGACATGAAACTATAAGGCTAGTGATTGCATTAGCTTGTAGTAGAAGATGGCCCTTATTTCATTTAGATGTGAAGTCAGCATTTCTAAATGGACCCTTAGAGGAAGATGTGTATGTGAAGCAGCCTCCAGGGTTTGAATTAAAGGGCAAAAAAGGCAAAGTTCTGAAGCTGAATAAAGCCTTGTATGGTCTGAAACAAGCTCCAAGAGCTTGGAACAAAAGAATTGATCAATTCTTCCTCATGCAAGGTTTCAGAAAGTGCAGTGTAGAGTATGGTGTATATGTGAAGAGCAGTGATGACAAACACATGTTAATCATATGTTTGTATGTTGATGATCTGTTAGTAACAGGTAGCTCATCTATAGAAATATAAAATTTCAAATCACAGATGAAGTGTGAGTTTGAAATGACTGACCTAGGGAAGTTAACCTACTTTCTAGGAATGGAGCTCTTAGAAACTCCAAAAGGGATGATATTGCATCAAGCCAAGTATGCCACTGAGATTCTGAGGAAGTTTGAAATGCTTGATTGCAATTCATCAGTCACACCTGCTGATACAAGAGCCAAGACTGAAGAAGATACAAGTGGTGATGCAGTGGAATCTACTATGTTCAGACAACTAATAGGTTCACTGAGATATCTGTGTCAAACTAGGCCTGATATCAGTTATGCAGTTGGCTATGTAAGCAGGTTTATGAGTAAACCATTGAAGCCTCACTTATTGGCAGCTAAGAGGATACTTAGATACATCAATGGCACAATCCACTATGGTGTTTTATTTCCATATTCTAAGGATAATGGAAAACTTGAGTTAAGTGGGTTCTCAGATGCAGATTGGTGTGGTGACAAGGTAGACAGGAGGAGTACCAGTGGTTATTTGTTTAAATTTCAAAATGCACCAGTGTCTTGGTGCTCTAAGAAGCAGTCAGTCATAGCACTCTCCAGCTGTGAGGCAGAGTATGTAGCCAGGTCCCTAGCTGCATGTCAGGCAAATTGGCTGCAATCACTTCTCAGTGAGATGAACATTATTGCTGACATCACAGTTGTGCTGAAGATTGACAACAAGTCAGCAATCAACTTGGCTAAGAACCCCGTTAGTCATGGGAAGAGCAAACATATTGAGACAAGGTTTCACTTCCTCAGAGACCAAGTCACTAAAGGAAAGTTGAAACTGGAGTATTGTTCTACTGACAATCAACAAGCTGATATCCTAACTAAGGCTGTGAAGAGAGACCAATTTCTCAAGCTCAGAAGAGAAATGAGAGTTGTGAGCTTTGACAGCTTGAATTAAGGAGGAGTGTTGAATTTGTAATTCAAGCTCTGCAGCTTCTTGATAAGTGCTAAAAAGTAGTTAAATTCCATACTCAATTACGGCAATTATCAACTTGTTTTCAAAGATTTTTATAATTAAAACCCCAAAACTTTGTACATTTTAACTAAAGATAATTGTTATGTCCTAATGCTAATTTTTAAGCTTGCATGATCAAAAGAGGAGCAAAAATAAATTCCTTCTCCAAGAGGCTGGTAGCTGAGCGACCAGTGGTAGCTGAGCGACCAGAATGAGGGAGACCTTGAACAACAAGCAAAGAATTCTACACGTGTCAAGTAACCCCTTCACCAAGGCAAATTGGTAGCTGAGCGACCAATTGATAGCTGAGCGGCCAAACTGAAGGAAGTCTTGGGCATCAAGTTGAACTTTTTACACGTGTTAGATAAACCCTTCATCAAGACAAGCTGGTAGCTGAGCGACCAGCTGCTTTTCACGCCTATAAATAGCCATCAAGAGGAGACCATTAAACAGAATTTTCCGGAGGGAAAAACACAGAGAAAGCTGAGGGCATAAAAGTGTAGTGTTATAGGAAAGTGAAGGTGGATCTATCCAACTTGAGAGATCAAGGGATTGATGTGCATTCTTTGTTCCTCTATCCATATTTGTAAGATTACCACCATGACAATGAGTGGCTAGCTCTTTTTATTGTTGGGATTAGATGTAACTTATCATGACTATATGTTGATCTTAATCTTTTGATATATATATTCTAGTTGATTTATTATTATTTGTGTTATCCTTGCTTTTCATGTTATTCATATGATTTAAATGATATAGATATATGTTGTTTGGATCAAAAGATCTAGGATAATCACATGTTAAAACTCTAAACTCTAGACATAGATTTAAGGTTTTAATATTCACCGTTTATATTGAAACTTAATGCTATTGTGTGGATCGATAAGTCGAGAGATCGAAAATTAATCAACACAATAAATATCACAATGTTTTCGGACACGAAAAGCATTGAAGAGCAATATGTGAAGATATTAATTAATCACTAAAGTTATATACATTTGATTTAATCAATATATATGATTGATAAAGTGAACTCTAATCCCGGCAATTCTTTCCCTCTGAAATCTAAATCTCTATTTTATCGCAATCTTTATATTTTCGCACTTGAAATTACAAAACCAATATGTTTAAAACAACTTACTTAAAATTATATTAATTGTTGAACGACATCATATCGCACCAGTCCCTGTGGAGACGATAATATAAAAATACTTACTTTTGTACTTCAACAAAATGGCGCCGTTGCCGGGGACTGGCATTTAGATATTGAAACATTGCAACAATTTGTATTTTTTAAGTATTTGTATATATTTGTTTATATTATATAGTTGTGGTTTGCACTAATCCTTCTTTGCTAGTCAAAGAAATATTTTCTTGTTTGTTTAAATCCTTTTTCAGATTCCTCATCACAAACAAAATCATGACTGATCGTGATTATAGCAACTTCTATACTCCATATGAGTATGAGTCGTATCAACAGTGTCCTCTTGATAATTATAGGCAAACTCCAGAGGCTAGATTGGAGGAGACCCTGATTAAATTCATGGAAATGCAGCAACAAATAAACCAAGAGCAGCAGCAACTGAACCAAGAGCACCTACAATATTTGAAAAACAGCTTTGCACGGGCCAAAAATTTGGAAATTCAGCTTAATCAGATAGCCCAACATATGGCTAATATGCAAAGCATGGAAGTTCAAATCAACACTCAAACCACTCATGAAGAAGATACTATTCTAACAAAGAATGAGGAATGTGGAGAGAGTGTGAAAGAAGTTGTTGAAAAAAATGGGGAAGAAACAATGTTCAAAGAATGTGGTGTAGAGAAAATAGTCGAAGAACCAAAGACACCACACGAAATAGAACTTCCTCAAGAATTTCCATCTACTGAGGAGGACGACACTGTTGATAATAAAGAAATGATGATGGATGCAAAGGTAATTGAAGGATTACTTGACAAGGAAATATCATGTGAGCAAAAGAAGGAGATAGAGAACAAGGCGGCGATTGATCGGGTCATAGATGAAATATGTGCCTTGTTCAATAAAAAAGAATTGGGGATGATATGGACTCCGCAACATTTATTTCTAAAGTTCATGGAGTTCCTCCCAAATCAAAGGAAAAAGACGGATGATGTGATTTCCGTCTCATTTTGGCCACCCTAACCAAAAAGGCGTCAAGCTAGTGACGTAAAAGAAGCGCTTGTTGGGAGGCAACCTAATTTTCTTTCCTTTTCTTTTATTTAGCGCACTTTTAATTTCGCATATGTTATAATAATTTTTGAACATGCCCAGCCTCTTATGCAAACAAAGTCATTGAACTGGTGTGAATTTCACTTGAATTTCTGTTTTCTGCTATCATCGCTAAGCGAGATTTTGCTCGCTAAGCGAGTTGTATCAGATCTTTTGAAAATTCTGACAAAAGCCTAGGGCTGTATGTTTTACATTGTGTAAATGCAGGCATAACTTCATTTATTGGCCTGAGGACAGTCCACACTTATTGAAGAGGACCAGTAGCAGAAGTAGAATACTAAAGCACGCCATATACAGTGACATTTTATTGTTTCAGTCATTTAAATTCATGTTTTATGTTTCATTGCAATTTTGACTGAACAAACATGGTTTAAATCTTTGTGATTGCTAAATGTGCATATGAATTGAAATGTCTAATTTTGTGATTAATCAAAAGCAAATGCATGATTAGAATGATTTTCTTTCAATTGCTATAGTTTGAGATCAACCTTTTGTGATTATCTTTGAATGATAGGATGAATTTGAACTAAGTAGCTTGATTCAATTTGATTTCATTAATTCCTTCTTAACATGATTGATTAATTATGAATCACATAGACCTAGCCGGTTGAGATTGTGTGAACCTTCCACTGTTTATATATTTGAGAGCCGGCAATTGTGTTTAACTCTGTTGATTTTAACTGAATCTTGCTATTACTTTATATGTTTGAAGTCATGGAAATGATCAAGACCATGTTTTTATTTGAGTGCAACTACTTAAGCCTAAAATAACCTACCTTGTGAGATAGTGTGATCCTTTGTTACCCCCCTTGAGCCAAAATTTTGAAAATTTGTTTGTTTGAACCCTTGAACCACAATAAAGAAAAACAATGACTTGACCCTTGTCTTAGGATGATCGAGCATTGAGTTTATGTAGGGTTGAAAATAAGTTGGGGAGAAAGAGGTTATTTGATCAAATTGAGAAAAGTAACAAGTAGTTGAAAATGGTGATTGAAAAAGAAAAAGAAAAATATTGAAAGTCATTTGACACACAATTGAAAATCAAAGAAAATGTATTACAAAAGAAAAGAAATGAATATAAATGGTGTCAAAACAAAAGAATCACCAAGAGCAAAGAATGGGGAAAGTGAAAGAGGAGTAATAGTTTATGTAGTGAAGATACTCAAGTTTATGCTCTTTCATCCTTAAAGGCTTTTTGAATCCAAAGAAAAACAACGATTTCTTGTAGCCTAGCCCCATTACAAGCTTAAGAAAGTCCTTAGTGATCCATGATTGATAACATATTTTGTGATTATGTTGAGATGCATGTTTGAATTGATTTGTTGTGAACACATTGTTGGATTGAGAGATACACTTCACCATTGAGTTGAAACACTTGTGAGGATTGTGATTCTAGTTGATTATGTTGTTAATTTGGAAAGTTTGAAATCTTACTTGAGTTTCGAAACTATTTCAAATTCATGCTTTGATTCTTTAATGATTATGAATGATTGATTTTGAACTTGCAACACATTGAATCATGCAAACTTTAAGTGATTTACATATAAAGTTTTTGATTGATTACAAAGCTTGAATGTGCACTAATGATGATTGAGCCATGTTTTCAAAGTTTATTTTGGACTTTTGTTTGAGGACAAACAAAGTTTTAAGTTGGGGAGAGTTGATAAGTGCTAAAAAGTAGTTAAATTCCATACTCAATTACGGCAATTATCAACTTGTTTTCAAAGATTTTTATAATTAAAACCCCAAAACTTTGTACATTTTAACTAAAGATAATTGTTATGTCCTAATCCTAATTTTTAAGCTTGCATGATCAAAAGAGGAGCAAAAATAAATTCCTTCTCCAAGAGGCTGGTAGCTGAGCGACCAGTGGTAGCTGAGCGACCAGTGGTAGCTGAGCGACCAGAATGAGGGAGACCTTGAACAACAAGCAAAGAATTCTACACGTGTCAAGTAACCCATTCACCAAGGTAAATTGGTAGCTGAGCGACCAATTGATAGCTGAGCGACCAAACTGAAGGAAGTCTTGGGCATCAAGTTGAACTTTTTACATGTGTCAGATAAACCCTTCATCAAGACAAGCTGGTAGCTGAGCGACCAGTTGGTAGCTGAGCGACCAGCTGCTTTTCACGCCTATAAATAGCCATCAAGAGGAGACCATTAAACAGAATTTTCCGGAGGGAAAAACACAGAGAAAGCTGAGGGCATAAAAGTGTAGTGTTATAGGAAAGTGAAGGTGGATCTATCCAACTTGAGAGATCAAGGGATTGATGTGCATTCTTTGTTCCTCTATCCATATTTGTAAGTTTACCACCATGACAATGAGTGGCTAGCTCTTTTTATTGTTGGGATTAGATGTAACTTATCATGACTATATGTTGATCTTAATCTTTTGATATATATATTCTAGTTGATTTATTATTATTTGTGTTATCCTTGCTTTTCATGTTATTCATATGATTTAAATGATATAGATATATGTTGTTTGGATCAAAAGATCTAGGATAATCACATGTTAAAACTCTAAACTCTAGACATAGATTTAAGGTTTTAATATTCACCGTTTATATTGAAACTTAATGCTATTGTGTGGATCGATAAGTCGAGAGATCGAAAATTAATCAACACAATAAATATCACAATGTTTTCGGACACGAAAAGCATTGAAGAGCAATATGTGAAGATATTAATTAATCACTAAAGTTATATACATTTGATTTAATCAATATATATGATTGATAAAGTGAACTCTAATCCCGGCAATTCTTTCCCTCTGAAATCTAAATCTCTATTTTATCGCAATCTTTATATTTTCGCACTTGAAATTACAAAACCAATATGTTTAAAACAACTTACTTAAAATTATATTAATTGTTGAACGACATCATATCGCACCAGTCCCTGTGGAGACGATAATATAAAAATACTTACTTTTGTACTTCAACACTTCTGATTCGAAACAGCCTCTGATGTCTACTAGAACCTCTTAACCAGATTCTGATATTCCTAGCTTCTGAAGGAACTGGTTCTGAAGGTTACAACTTCTGAACAAGCTAGCGTAGCTTCTGATGCTTCTCAGGCTCTGAACCTCTGGTTCAGTTATGTTTGTTAGATTAGTTTGTCTGTACAGTTGTATTTCTGTTAGTTAGTTAGAGAGATTATAGGATTGTTAGTTGGCTTGTCTTATAAGCTACATCTCCCATCTATTGTACATTCACCTATAAATAGGTGCTTTTGTGATTAATAAATATACCCTTTTTCCTTTAATTCATTCTCTTCATTTTCAATTCATAGTTCTTTCTCTACTCTTTCTTAGTGTTTCTTTGTTGTTCATCTTTGTGAGTGTTATCCCTAACAGATATGACACGTACAATTTTACACGGTTACTTAATAACAATCGTGTATTATGTCAATCCTCCTCACAGTATCCTAATTTAATTGCATGACAAGAATAAAATAATTTTGAAAAACCAAATATCTTTTTAGACGTAATTCTATATAATTTAATTTAAATTATTTAGATTGATAATTGTACTTTTTTTTCATTTTAATCACTAAAGTAAAATTTTAGAGTAATATTATTATAAAAATAGATTAGTATATATAAAAAATTCGAGTAGCTAAATAAAAAGACTTGCAAATCATCAATTTATTTATTTATTTTGATAGAAAACTCATCAATTTTAATTTGAAAATAAAAAAGGAACCAAAATTACAAAGGAACTTTTGCTTATGGGCTCAGTAATTTACCTAGCCCAAAAAGAAAATTACAAGGCCCAAATCCATTACCTAAAACCCTAGAAATACAATATTTTCATTTTCTTGTTACCCCTTTAAATACGAGCATTCGCGGCTGCACTATAGAAGTAGCAGTGTGCTCCTCCACAACCCTAAGCTACAATGGTACTTTCTCTACTTTCAATCTACTTTGTAATTCGCTTTTGTTTATATCTTTGTATTTAGCTTTGAATTTGATATGTAGGGGATTGATCTTAAAGCTGGTGGTAAGAGCAAAAAAACCAAACGAACATCACCTAAATCCAATGATATCTACCTCAAGCTACTCGTCAAGGTCCATTTCAATTTCTATATTAAATCAATACTGTTATTTTGCTGATATGAATGTGAAAAACCAGATCCATAATTTGCATTTTAATTTTAAGTGACGATGATGATAAATGTGATCCCAGCTCTATGAGACTGTAAAGTCAAGGAATACAATTAGTTCCAACACACATTTGTCTGAGCCTCTGATTCATAGAACATTCATTTGAAATGCTTTATTTGTATATTTTTTTTTAATTTAGTCTATTTCTTGTTGATATATTAAACTTTTTATTGTAACATGAATATATGTAGATTTAGTCTTTTCAATTTAGTCTCTTTGATGTGTGTTTTTATTTTTGTGGCTATGATGATAAATACTATCCCAGCTCTATGAGACCGTAAGGTCCGGGAATAAAATTAGTTCCAACACGAATTTTCTCTGAGCCTTTGAATTCATTTCTCACACCATCACTTTTATTGATCTGTTATATATGTTTTTTGTTTTAAAATTAATAGTGTTATTGTTATTTGTATGTGTGATTTTATTTAATATGACTATGATGATAAATACTATCCCAGCTCTATGAGACCGCAAGGTCTGGGAATATAATTAGTTCCAACACAAATTTGTCTGAGTCTCTCAATTCATTTCTCACACCTTATATGTGATTTTTAGAAAATTTGCATCAAAGATTCTTTAAAAGCATTTTGTATTTTATTTTATTTATTTTTTAAATTTAGTCTCCATTTTCGTTGATGTGAAAGCTTTACTTAAAATATAAATGTATGTGTGTTTGGCTTCTTGAAAATGTGTTTTGTGCTGATATAGAATTTGTGGTTCCCTGTGATGTTACTTTAACCATGCTAATGCTGATAATCAATACATGATTATTATTAATATCAATATGCTGAGGGAACTAGTTATATATTCTGCAAATGGTTTTGATTGTATAACTTTTTTTATTAACCTTTACTTAGTATGTTTACGCATTTACTTGTTACTGTTATATTTTCTATGTGCCAGAATGATTCTGATTTCATGTGTTATATTATCAGCTATATCGCTTCCTTGATAGGAGGACGGACAGCAATTTCAATGCTGTAATACTCAAGCGCTTGTTCATGAGCAAGGTCAACCGACCTCCAATTTCTTTATCAAGGGTGATCGAGTACCTGAAGGGGAAGGTATGTTGTTGTCTTCCTCTCAGTAATCTGAGTGTATATCAGATTATATGTTGATCTTACTCTCTTCTGGGATTTTTTTTCTGTTAGGATGGTAAAATTGGTGTTGTTGTCGGTGCTGTAACTGATGATATTAGAGTATATGAAGTCCCAGCAATAAAAATTGCCGCCCTCAGGTTCACAGAGACTGCACGTGCAAGAATAGAGAAGGCTGGTGGTGAATGCTTAACATTTGATCAACTTGCTCTTAGGGCTCCCCTTGGACAAAACACGGTATGGGTTGATACCAATACGTACTTCTGTTTTCATAGTGATTTGCATAGTCTTATTATTTCATTTTGTCATTATGATTGAAAAAAGTTATAGCAATCTTCAATTGATGTCTTTATATGTTTTGGTTTACAAATACTTGGTTAAAAACTCTTCAGCGTGGACTAAATATTGTTTCTTGTTTCTATAGTATTTTTCTTATATATTAGTTCTCGTAAATATTTGTGATGGTAGCCTTGGTTATGTGGAGGTACTAACAACTTTATTAATATATATTTGTTGACTTCAGGTTCTTCTAAGAGGCCCAAAGAATTCTCGCGAAGCAGTGAAACACTTTGGTCGTGCTCCTGGTGTGCCACACAGCCATACCAAGCCTTATGTAAGAGCAAAGGGAAGGAAATTTGAGAAGGCTAGAGGAAAGAGGAACAGTAGAGGATTTAGGGTTTGAGTGGATAACATTGTTCAGTATCTTTTAAACAGTTTTAATACTCCCAAAATTCAACTTTTGATTTATGAATATCCTTAAAGACAGTTTATTAAATTTATTTAAAAAAGATTCAGTAATATATGGACAGTGTGTTACACACCTTGCTTTTAACACTCAAATTTGATTTTATGTACTCTATGAAATGAAAATTAGGCTTCTCTTCATAAGAATTTCTTTTATATATACACATTGGTTACTTTCAAATCAGAGCTTAAGCAGATTTAAAACAAATTTAGTTCATTTTTTTTTGTTCATCTTCAACAAGATTTATTTGTACATTAATGGCGCTCGGCTGCTTCTTGATTGTTGAAGTGAGCCACTCCTTTTTGCACAATCACTTCCTCCAAATTAGGCACATCTTCCATAAAACCTCCACCATGGATATACTCCTTCATGCCTAGTTATGTGTACACCATATCCAACTCACTTGTAATGAATTTTACCGGCACCAAGGTTTTCACTCCATTCCATGGAGCTGTGAGCTCCCAAAGTCTGCAAATAATGCATACAAGTCATTAACCGTCTTTAGAATTAGGACAAGGGTCACTCTAGCATAAATATTTTCCAAAAGTAAATATTGATTAAATTTGAAATTTAAAATAAAATATAACTATTAAGATTTGTTTAAAACAATCTCAATCAGCACGAAAAAATAGAGAATCACAAGTCTATGTTTCTGTAGTAGTTCAATCCTCTGGCGAAGCCTGTTTTGTTAAATTGGGTGATAAAATAAGCAAGATCATCTTCCCTAAGCCAAGAGAGCAAGGTGTTAGGAGTATTTGGATTAAATCCAGTTCCATACTCTCCCTTTGGAAATATTGGAGGACCAGTTTTTCGAGTTGTGAGGATATTCTTTAGCACATATGCAGCGCCAACCTCAACCATCTCAGCTTTCATTTTGCCTGGCTCCTATAAAACAGATCAAAATCAATTGGTGTATGGTTGGTATCGTTGATGCTAAGATAATCACATCTATCATTAACATGAATTCTCACTCCAATTCTTGGAAACAAAAATTACAAATTTGAATTTGAAATATTATAATAAGAGTTTCGTAATTCAGAATGAAAGAACCTGAAATCTGCAGACATAGTAGTCATCTCCATAAAAATCACGGAAGTGATCAACGATCCTTTTATTAGGATTTCTACGGAGGAAGGGGCTACTAAGACAAACATAAGCCTTGATTAGTTCAGGACGAAACAAGCAGAGATACCAACCAATTAAAGCACCCCAATCATGAGCCACAAGGAAGACTTGATCAATACCAAGTGAGTCAATTAGAGCAACCATGTCACCCACTAAGTGAAAGATTGTGTAGCTGCTTACTGAAGGTGGAGCATCAGTGTCACCGTAGCCACGGAGGTCTGGTGCCACAATGCGGTAACCGAGGGAACTAAGGGCAACAATCTGGTGGCGCCATGAGTACCATAGTTCAGGGAAACCATGAAGAAACAAAACAACTGGTCCTTTTCCTTTCTCAGCAATATGCATTTTTATGCCATTCACTTCCACTGTTCTGTGTTCTATGTTTTCCATCTCTCTTTTGGCTTAAGGAAAATGCTAGAAAGTAGAAATAATTCGTTATCTGCATTTGTTTTGATGGTTGATTGCAATAAAATAATTTATCTTCCATGCACCTATTCATTATCATAAATCCTATCGATGTGTATATGTTTGGTTTCAATTCTGGTGCAGTCAGAATTGATGCTGGACGTGTAGAATTGATTCTTGCTTGTTTAGTTTCTCAAAAGTAGAATTGATTCTGCCAATAATTGATTCTACTTGAAACTAGAAATCGTAGCTTCTGATTCTAGAATTGATTTTTACACTCAAATTCTTTGTTCAACTCATTTTTCATCAAATATATCCAAAGATAAACCACTTTATCTTAAAATCAATTTTGGTCATAATCAATTTTACAGAATCAATTCCGTCAAAATCAATTTTTCTCCCCGTAAAACTAAATGTCATAAGATCATTGAATAAAAGTATAAAATTTTAATATTTTGGACAAAAGCAACAAAAGGTCATTTTCAGATGGTGGCTAGGTAGGACCTAGAAGTGACCGAGATGAGTAAACAATGAGGAACAATACCATGAAACAATCACCGTTTGTAACCCGTTTGTCACATTTGGTCATTGAATATATTACAATAACCCCACGAATATATTGAAATTACAAAATATCCATAAATACTTCTTTTAGTCTTCAAATATGAAATGAATCTTTCGCTATCTCCTATCAATTTAAATAAGTTCATGGAAACAACCCATTTGTAATTAATTATATCTAAATTTCATGACACCTACTCACTTAATAAAAAATTTCAATTATTGGATGCTGATCACACAACTTGTATTACGACCAAGTCAATAGCCTAAATCAATTTTAAAACACAATTAAAAAATTAGTCATCTGATCTTCATCCAATTGATGGGATACAATTATGTGACATAAATTCAAATTCATAAGTTACTCGAGAAACTTTATGTATGTGTTACAATTGTTGGTGTGCTTTTGAGTCATCATCATAAAGAAAAAGAGAGTTGGATATGCAAAAATGCCCTAAATGATGATGAACAAATTTTCTACTTGGAAGAGTAACGTAATGAATAGTCTACATAGACTCAAGAGATGGAACCACAAAGCATATTTTAAATGGGAACCTAAACTATATGATAGTATCATTATGCAATTTTGACCACTGAGTAGAGATCAGTAATTGAAGAAAACATAACAAAGGAATTATTTCAAGTTCATTACACATCCAA
This sequence comes from Trifolium repens, assembly GCA_030408175.1. Lineage (NCBI taxonomy): Eukaryota > Viridiplantae > Streptophyta > Magnoliopsida > Fabales > Fabaceae > Trifolium > Trifolium repens. Next base: position 55,765,096 of record CP125849.1, on the reverse strand, counting down.
ACAACAAAGTTCCCATAATAGCATAATCAAGGGTACAAGCACGCAAATGTAACTTCAAATTGGCGCAGTAATTTTTTTATTAGAAGACAATTTAACTAAACTCCTAGAGTGAAGAGTTATATGAGAATTGAGTTGATATGAGATCAGAATTTTTTGATAAAATCATAAATGTGATTGCTGATTTCCTCAGCAGCTTCTTGGTTGTTGAAGTGAGCCACACCTTCTTGTATAACCACTTCCTCCAAATTTGGTACATCTTTCTTGAAACTACCACTTTCAATGTATTGCTTTGTACCAAAAGAAGTGTAAACTACATCTAAATCACCCGTGATGAACTTCACAGGTACTTTAATTTTTGCTCCAGTCCATGCTGCCGTGAGCTCCCAATTTCTGTAAACATAGTACTCGGGCATTAGCATATACTATTAACATATTCAATATTTAGATGTAGAACTTAATTATACATGTTAGTAATAGTCCAATATTTTAATTTAGTTATAAATATGTTGTTCGTCCAACTAAATACTATTAGTCTATATGAGAGTCTTATAATGTCCCTGACCCAGGTTCGAACCTTGGACCGACCATGTATAAATGGCACGTGAATGATGGACAAAGGGGCATCTAGTTAATTTGGAAAAATGACAAAAGAAATAGACTTACAAGTTGAGATTTCTGTAGTAGTTAAGGCCACCAGTGAATCCTGTTTTTTCAAATTTAGAACCAAAGTAAGCAACATCTTCTTGTGAGAGCCAAGATGGGAGGGGCTTTGTACTCAAAGCATCGGGATGAGATAATAAGCCTTCTTTGGGTAGGATCGGTGGCCCAGAACTCCGACTTGTAAGAAAGTTCTTGATAATTAGTTCTGGACTACCTTTAGCAAATTCAGCTTCTATTTTCCCTGGTTCCTGTCACATCGATTTTCACTAGATAGATTATGCAGAATTTCGTAATATGACAACTATATAAATAACATTTACATCTAATAATAATTGATTAGATCAACAAGGTCGACTCTGATCAGGTAAGATCAAGAGGCATACTATTTAACGATACAAGCACAAATTAAAATCATCATGCTTTTAGTTAATTACTTACAGTAACAAAATGATTCAAAGTAGAAATTTGTGAAAAAAATAGTAGAACTCTGTGTAATAAGTGGTTATATATATATATATATATATATATATATATATATGGGTTAGGATCAAATGACACCAAGGTGTCAAAATTAGTAACATGACACCTTCGATAATTCTTTATCGGATAATCGTATTACAAAATCCATCGTTGGATGCAAAGCTATTATCATATAGATCATGTCTATAAAATTTAACATCGATCGGAAATTATTTAATATGTCAACGAGAAGCATAAAAATCAACGTCTTACAAAACTTCGTCAAAACCGTTAATTTTGATCATTCTCTTTAACCCATCAAATGATTTCCGATTGATGTTAAATTTCATAGACATGATCTATATAATAATAACTTTGAATCCAACGGTGGATTTCATAATACGATTATCTGGTAAAGAATTATCGGAGGTGTCTTGTTACTAAGTTTGACACTTTGGTGTCATTTGATCCTAACCCTATATATATATATATATATATATATATATATATATATATATATATATATATATATATATATATATATATATATATATCTAATAAAGAACATGAGAAAAGGAACCTGGAATCTGCAGATATAGTAATCTTGTCCAAACAAAGCTCGCATGCCATCAACAGGTTTGACTTTGGGATTTCTTGGTAAGAATGGAACACTGAGACAAACATAAGCTTTGATTCTTTCAGGACGAAACAAACAAACATACCAACCAATGATAGCACCCCAATCATGAGCGACTAGAAAAACTTGGTCAACACCAAGTGAGTCAATTAGAGCAACAATATCACCAACCAAGTGGAAGATTGTGTAGCTACTAACTGAAGACGGAGCCTCTGTGTCGCCGTAGCCACGTAGATCTGGCGCCACAGCACGGTAACCGAGGGAACTGAGAGTAACAATCTGGTGGCGCCATGAGTACCATAATTCAGGGAAACCGTGAAGAAACAGAACAACTGGTCCTTGTTTGTTACCTTTTTCTGCGACATGCATTTTGATTCCATTGACTTCCACTGTTGTGTGTTCGATTCCTTCCATGATATTGATAGTACTATTCTCTCTTTGTGAATGAAATAAATACAGTAAGTGAAGTGAATAAGATGACGGTGATAAGAGGTGTTCGTTAATTAATACAAGTAGTACTTAATTGGACGAATTTAACCAAGAGGTGTTTGTTCATACCTTTCTTGGAGATATGTGATTGTGACTCAGAGGAGTTGATGCTTACATGTGGAAGGGATTTGAATTGAACTTGGGGTTGTCTCTCTCTCTATTTTTTGCCTATAGCCAAATTGTAATTAAATAATGGATTTTGACATTACAACTCATTTTTAATATAACTTATTTTTATCGGTTGTTTAGATAAATATCATGAAAATCAATCCAAGTCCTTTAAGTATATTGCTACAAGTTTGATTCTTGGGTCATATAAAAAAATTCGGTTGACAGGGGAGAACGCATGTGTCCCACAGATTCTTTGATGGAGATTAGCCATCGCTGATGGTGGTGGAAACTTCATACCAATATCATGGTAAAAGAAAAAATCATGAAATTATTAAGAATAATATAGGATCCACTTTAATTTTTGACGAAAAATATATATTTTTTCTTTTGTATTAACCATCTAATTTTAGGAAAAGGGTCCACAATATATAATACATAGTTCGGTGATATATTTTAGTCCCTCGCATTTTTTTCATTTATAATATTAGTTCCTACTGTGAAAATTTGGTTGATTAGAGACACAGAAAAAGCAACATAGATATCACAGAAACTTAATTAATGACGTGGACGCACAAAGAGTAAGTATTAAATGAGTCTTTGTGGCGTCTACGTAACATTTTCCGTCTATCCAGTCGACCAAGATTTCACATTAGAGATCAATGTCGAAAACAACAAAAATGTGGAGATTAAAAATGTAATATAATAAATGTAAGGACTATTTTTAGAAGTTTGTCCAAATGTAGAGATTTGAAACATATTTAACCCTAATTTTAATGGTCTTGCTGGTAAATACTCATACTCTTGAGACACTCTTTAAACATTTAAAATAATAAGTATTTATTAATTTTTGATAAAATGTGTAAAGTTAGTGCATAGAGAATTAAAATGTTTAATGTGTAAAGTTAATGCATATAAAATTAATTTTTTCATAAAATGTGTAAAGTTAATGCATATAGAATTACTAATAGTAGCATATGTCTCACGTTAAATAATTCAAGAGATATATTTAAAAGTTGGTAACGAACAATTAATTGAATGGCTCCAAGTGGGCCCTCTTGGCCACCCGCGACCTTGACTTTTTAGAGAATCTCGCTCATGTGTCGTGGGACTTGTTGCTCGGCAGTCCACCGGGTGGGTTTGTTTATCCTTCCTGTTTCGAGTGTCTTCTTGGACAGTTATAGGGAGATGTACCTTGTTTGGATGGTGGGGGGTGTGGGGGGATATTTAGAAAAGAGTAGTGATATTTTGACAACCAATTCTTGAAAAACTTTTAGGATAAATATTTTTTCCTTCTTATAACAATAAAGAGAAAGAAATGAGGAGAGATAAAGTATAATAATATAACGAGAGTATGACCAAGAAGTTGTCTAAAATTGGGTGTACAAATTTCTTTTCTCTTTAGAAAATGGTACATGTGACCAATTGTTGCAAATAGTAGTACAACACATGAAACCACACAGAATATAAGAAAAAATAGCGGTTGATTATTTTTCATTAGCAAATTAGTTCAGAACTTCTTAATGAATTCATAAATATGATTACTAATTTCCTCCGACGCTTCTTGATTATTGAAGTGAGCTACTCCTTTTTGCACAATCACTTCCTCCAAATTTGGCACATCTGCCTTGAATCCTCCGCCATGGATATATTCTTTCATGTTTAGCGAGGTGTATACCAAGTCTAACTCACCAGTAATGAATTTCACAGGCACCTTAATTTTCACTCCATTCCATGGTGCAATGAGTTCCCAATTTCTGCAATACAAGAAATAATTTATTTATTATTAAAATTTGATAATTGTCTATGAACGATTAACATAAACATCCGACACAATATTTGATACAAATACACAAGTGATTAAATATAACATGTGTTAGTGTCATGTCAGACTCAACACGTATGAAATAGCGGACATGCGTTCCATCAAATATGTCGCTACATAGTCTATTGTCGGTGTCGTGCTGTTAAAATATTCTCCCGAAAAGAAACGTCAATACGGATTTTATGAAAACATTATGAGGCTGCATAAAGAATCAAAATATTACATGTTCAAGTTTCTATAGTAGTTCAATGCTCCAGTGAAGCCAGTTTTCTCAAATTTGGTGACAAAATAAGCAAGATCATCTTCGGTGAGCCAGGAAGGCAAAATGTTTGACATATTCGGGTTGAATCCAGTTCCAAACTCTCCCTTGGGAAGTATAGGAGGACCAGTTTCGCGATGTGTGAGCATATTTTTCATTGCGTATGCAGTGCCAACTTCAATTATCTCAGCTTCCATTTTGTCTTCCTGTGATATGGTAAAAAAACAAATACGACATTCAGATCAATTGTAGCAACAATTTTTCAATTTTTTTTTTGACAAACTCAGTTCATTTTACATAAACGGAGAATTCTAAATCAAAATATTATATTGGAACTTCATGATATATGATAATCCAAACAGGTCATACTCCAAGTTTAGAGTGAGTGGATATTATTAAAAGAAGGGTTAATAGGTCTTTACCCCTGTAAAGTAGGCGAGTTTTGCGTTACCCCCTGTAATTTTTTTTTTGAGATTACCCCTCTGCAATATTTTTTTTTTTTTTGATTTACCCCCTTTTGCAGGGATAATCTCAAAAAAAATAAAATTACAAGAGGTAACGCAAAACTCGCCTACTTTGTTGGGGACGTAGAAACCTATTAACCCTTAAAAGAAAGACCATAGTAGATTAATTTCTTCATTTATACTCCTCACTATATACAAGGATATCAAAAATTAAAAGAATCAAACCTGAGAACTTAAAGATTAAATCATTCTACATTAAGCTGATTTTAACTTGCTTTTACAATTAATAACTAAGCCACTAGAAGACTTCCTCTTTAGATAGCTGATAAAGAACACACAAACCTGAAATCTGCAGACATAATAATCATCTCCAAACAAAGCTCGCATGCCATCAACAGTTTTCACTTTGGTGTTTCTTGGTATAAATGGAATACTGAGAGTAACATAAGCTTTGATTCTTTCAGGACGAAACATACATAAATACCAACCAATGAGAGCACCCCAATCATGAGCCACAAGAAAAACTTGATCAACACCAAGTGAGTCAATTAGAGCAACAACATCACCTACCAAGTGGAAGATTGTATAGCTACTAACTGAAGCCGGAGCCTCTGTGTCGCCATAGCCACGGAGATCTGGCGCCACGGCATGGTAACCGAGGGAACCGAGAGCTGCAATCTGGTGGCGCCATGAATACCAGAGTTCAGGGAAGCCGTGAAGGAACAAAACAACTGGTCCATCTTTGTTTCCTTTTTCTGCAACATGCATTTTGATTCCATTTACTTCCACTGTTCTGTGTTCTATTCCTTCCATAATACTGTACTGTAGTATTCTCTTTGGTGTTGTGAGTATTGTGATGTGTTGTTTCCATTAAAATTGTGCAATACTATGCGGTATTTTAATACATAGCAGAGAGAAGACATTGTTAATTATTTTTTTGGGTTGTAAGAGATTGTTAATTAATACAAATAGTACTTAATTCGGCTATTTTAACGAAGAGGCGTTTGTTTATACTTTTTGTCGTCGACTGTTTGGAGAAGTATGACTGTGACTCAGAGGAGTACATGTGGAAGGGATTTCAACTTGGGGATAGTATCTCTATTTGTTGTCTACAGGCTACAGCCAAATTGTAAATAAATAATCACACTTTTTAAATTCATAATAATGAGAAGCATGATTATGATAATTGTTAGAATTAATTAGGCAAATTCTATGGTACAATAGACTGATCCTAATGTACCGGTACAATAGGTTTCAAATTAATAGAAAAATAAATATATTTTAGAAGATTTGTTTTTCCTATCTTATAAAATATTACAATAACTAAATATTATTCATCAAAGTTGTCAAAAAAATAAAATTTGAATTTTTTTTATTGTTTTTGAATTTTTATTATTCATAATAGTGACTATTGAATTTTTTAATGAAAAAATATAAAAAAATTAGTATCATGTTTATAAAAAATGAAATTGTGATTTTTCTTATGAAATTGTGTTTTCTAAAATATAATAATCAATAAATAACTTTTTAATTTATAAAATTTATTATTTATTTATCATTTTAAAAATCTAGTGTACCGGTACATTAGAATTTTACTAATGTACCATAGAAGCTCCCTAGAATTAAGTATCGGTCTAATATACCTCTCATGTTTAGAACCGAACAAATTCAATGGATCGAGAGAGTTTGATACTACTCCGTATATTAGAAATTATAAGAAATAAGTACTCCCTCCATTCCTTATTATAAGAGAAGTTTGACTTTTTAGGTTCATTGAAAAATCAATGTATTTAAACTATAATAAGGTCTACATACATTGAGTTTTCAATGAACCTAAAAAGTAAAATTTCTCTTATAATAAGGACTAGAGGGAGTATGTGCCTAACTTTCTTAAAAAAAAAAAGGGTCTAACTCATCCTCACAAAAATCTCACATCGGAACCACAGATATGACAACAACGTGCCCATTATGGATGCAGATTACCTGCAATCTCCTCTCTCTATCTCTCTCAACAAGTGTTTTTTTTTTATAAATATTTTTAGGACAAAACAATCTAAGGATGGTGAATAATGGAGAGAAAACAAATCCAATGGTTGGTGGAACTATGACTGCAGTGACTTCACCTATTTATGAATGCAGTGAATCCTAGTCCGCCAAATATATGTGAAAAGTTGTGTCATAGTTTAATCGAGGCTACAATTTTTAGAATTCCAAAGCATGCAAAGGTTTCAAAGATTGATTTTAGGGTTTTCTTGAAATTTTGGGGATTTTGATTTTTTAGTTTAGAAAGATATTGAAGAAAATATAAAACAAAGATTCATACTACTTGGAGTTGTACTTGAGTAAAAATTGATTTTTGACCTTTCGGTAGACATAATTACGTAATTGAAGCAAGGAATTATTTCAAGTTCATTAAACATCCAAACGATGAAGTTTTCATAATAGCATTTTTTTATAAGTTTACATAATAGCATAATCGAGGCTATAACCATGCAAATGTAATTTCAAATTACCGTAATAAATTATTTATTACTAGTAGACAATTTAACTAAACTTCTAGTGAAGAGTTACTTGTGAATTAAATCGATATAACGTCAGAATTTTTTGATAAAATCATAAATGTGATTGCTGATTTCCTCAGCAGTTTCTTGGTTGTTGAAGTGAGCTACACCTTCTTGAATAACCACTTCCTCCAAATTTGGCACATCTTTCTTGAAACCACCAGTTTCAATGTATTGCTTTGTACCAAAAGAAGTGTAAACCGAATCCAAATCACCTGTGATGAACTTCACAGGTACTTTAATTTTTGCTCCAGTCCATGCCGCCGTGAGTTCCCAATTTCTGTAAACACGATAAATTAGTTATAAATATATAATACGAAATATTTGCCTTGGAGCAGCCATGTATAAAGTGGCACGTGAATGATGAACAAGGGGACATCTAGTTAATTTTAATTTGGTAAAATGACAAAAAATGAATATGGACTTACAAGTTAAAATTTCTGTAAAAGTTTAAGGCACCGGTAAATCCTGTCTTTTCAAATTTAGAAGCATAGTAAGTGATGTCTTCCTGTGAGAGCCAAGAAGGCAGGGCCTTTGTGCTCGAAACACGGGGATGAGATAACACATCTTCTTTGGGATAAATTGGTGGCTTAGAACTCCGACTTGTAAGCATGCTCTTGATAACCAGTTCTGGACTACCTTTCGCAAATTCAGCTTCTATTTTCCCTGGTTCCTATCACATAGATTGGAATTGTACTACAATAAGGCTCTGTTTAGTAAAAAAAATAGCGGATAACTGATAAGCTAGCTTATAACAAATGAGCTTATAACAGATAACTTATAAACTAGCTTTTAGCTTATAGCCTAAGTAACTATCAACAACCTTCTCATACTCTTGTTTAATGTGTCTATTTTCAACAAAGTACCATTATTTTGGGTTATTGGGTTTCTATTTTCAAGTTTAGATATGCATTGTTTTACTCTAACCATAGTTTTGTATTGTTTTATTCTATCATCATTATTTGTAAGCATTTGCAAATTTGACAAGGCAACGCAACAATCTCTATTTACTTTTATTTTTTTGGATAAAAATCTTTATTTACTTAATCAAGTTAAAAATCTAGAATTTTGATTTAAACACATCTCAAATAGGGATGTCAATTTGTATATGTTAGTGGAGATCCCCGCGGGGATTGCCCCGTTCGGAGCTCCGGAAATGGAGATTTTTCTTCCGTGGAGATGAGATGGAGGGAAAAACTCCCCCGCAGAGACTTCGGGTAAGAAGCATCTGTTCCCGCAGATCTTCGTGGATACTGTGGGGACGGGGATAGCCGGATAGGGACAAATCCCCATGATGGGGATCGAGGACAAGGAAGAGAAATATTTTAGACGCGGGGAGCGAGGAAACCTCCTCCGTTTATATTCTCCGTCCCGTTGACATCCTAATCCCAAATGGATATATATATGAATATCCTCTGAAACAAATTTGTATCTGCCTATATTGTCTATTTCTAATAAATGGGGATAAGTCATAAGGAAAACAAGTTTGGTAGTTGGAACACACAAATATCAAAGTACAACGCAACATGCAAATTAAGAAGCATATTGTAGTCACGCCATTTTTGGAAAACACTCACAAACCACGTTTTGAAACTAGAAATAAGGATTATGGAAGAAGCTATATATAACTACGTCTACAACTAGTTGGCTAGTTGCTTCTTTTGGGTCAGTATGATAAGCATAAAAATGTGCGTGTATTACTATCTTCTGTCCTATTTATAACAGACGTGAGTACTAAATCTATCAATTTTTATTGATTTATAAGCTATATATCTCTTATAAAAAAATATTAGAGGGTAATACTAAATAACATGTATTAAGAAACCAAAAATAAAAATTTCATGTTTAAGATACATTTTCATCTGTGATTCCTTAATATATGTGATTTTATGGCACTTGTTACTATTTGACTAAAAATATTTATATTAGTATCTGTGATAAAAATAAGGAAAATGTTAAACAGTGTCTTCGGGCACTAATTAAACACTAATTAATTATTAAAAGTGTAAAAATTTATCTTTATTAATATTAACATTATATTTTATTTTTATTTTTGGTATACTTAACATGTATCCCGAGACAATGTCTAGCATGACCATAAAAATAATTATTTTTATCGATTACAATGTCTTTCACATCCCTTAAAATACTCTGTTTTACAGCAAACCCACAAAGAGGGAGAGAAAGGGTAAAAGTCAAAACACATTAGCAATTCCCATTCTACTCACAAGAACATATTAAAATCATGCGTTTAACTTATTAAAAAACAAAGTCATGCATTTGACAGATTCAAAGTACTAAAATTAGTGCAAAAATATTTGCAGTTTGTGACTGATAATGTTTCATGTGCATATATATACTCATAAGAATAGTGGAATAGAAGAAAATAAGAATATGAACCTGGAATCTGCAGATATAATAATCATCTCCAAACATAGCACGCATACCATCAACAGGTTTGACTTTGGGATTTCTTGGTAAGAATGGAACACTGAGACAAACATAAGCTTTGATTCTTTCAGGACGAAACAAACAAACATACCAACCAATGATTGCACCCCAATCATGAGCCACTAAAAAAACTTGATCAACACCAAGCGAGTCAATTAGAGCAACAACATCACCAACCAAGTGGAAGATTGTATAACTACTAACCGAAGCTGGAGCATCGGTGTCGCCGTAGCCACGAAGATCTGGCGCCACGGCACGGTAGCCTAGGGAGCCGAGAGCCGCAATCTGGTGGCGCCACGAGTACCATAGTTCAGGGAAACCGTGAAGGAACAGAACAATTGGTCCTTGTTTGTTTCCTTTCTCTGCAACATGCATTTTGATTCCATTTACTTCCACTATTCTGTGTTCTATTCCTTCCATGATAGTATTCTCTTTGGTGTGTTGTGTTGTGAATGAAATAGTGAAGCCAATGAGGTATTTAAATACTAAGCTGAGAGATGAGATGATTAATTAATTAATATTAGTACTAGTCAATAGGACGATTTTAATAAAGAGGTAGAGGAGTGAGCACATGTGGAGATTTGAGAATATCTCTATTTTCCCTCATAGGAAAACGGATTTCCCGCTGTGCATTTTAACACAGTTTTCATGTTGTATTGTATCAGAACAGTTTGGTCTGTAATGTACGACCGAAATTATTTTAAGAAATTTTATCATAGAATTATTTATAATTAATGGTTCAAATTGAAAACAGTGTGATGAATTATTGTAGTAAATCTTGATGCATCAAATTGTAGTCATTAATTTCATTTAATTAGTTACCAATTATATAGTCAAGGCTAATGAAGTATTAAATATTTTATTCATTGGTATTTAGGAATGGCAAATTGATCAATGACTAGAATAAAGTATCAAATAGGCAGCAAGGTTATGGTAAGCAGAACAAGATTGGGTGACTTTTAGAAGCAAATATAAGGTGATTTCAGTATTTTAGTAGTTTATTTTAGAAATTTAGATTCTTTTACGAGAAAAAAGGATTGTTAAGATCATAATTCATCTAATTTTAATCCTGAGTCAAGCGGAGACAGTTGGAATCTTACGATATAAGGAATCAAAATTTGAAATTTTGATCAAAAAAAATATTATTTAGTGTTTTATACGCTTCACGTGCGTAGTAAAATAACATAAGTTTTATGTAAAAATAACACATGTGGGAAACTACTCCCGTTAGGAATGCATACATGTGGATGAAGTTTTGGGATATCTCCCAGAGAAATAATATTTTTTTATGCATAAGATAAATTAATCAAGGCAAAAGAAGAAAAAAAAACTATACTCTAAGAAAATTTCTATGGAATTAGCAAGTAGAGAAGCGGAAAGAGGAGATGGACATTGGTTCCAAAAGATCGAGTTACCAATCAAACTTGTTCCGTATTTTGCTAACTAATCCGCACAACTATTACATTTCCTTATTGAACGATAAAAAGACAAAAGTCAAGGATAATCAATAAACCTCTTATTAAAATCGATAGTAGGTGTATAAGAATGAGTTGTAGGGAACCCGTCCTTAATCAATTTAATGCCGACTGACTGACAATGAAATTCACATTCAACATAACGGTAACTATAACTTCAAGTCTTCTCAAGACTGTAGAAAATAGTATGCAACTCTGCGTTAATATTGATAGTAATGTCACAACTGCCTGAAAAATTCAATAATCAATTACCATTACTGACACGAATTAAATCTCCAATACCAAAACGTCCAAGAGAGTTACAGCCAACATTTAAGTTAAGAGATATCCTTCACTCTTCAGTTTCATCAAAGATATCAGATAGTGTGGGTTGTGTGGCAAGTGATATTGTGCTGTTGTGAGTCTCAAGGCATACATGCAAGTCCTAGGTGTAAGAGCTAGTACTACTACAAATTACGAGGGTTGCAGCTGGAACATATAAGGCCAAATGTATGGAGTATTTAAGTTTTGGATTTCTAACAGTTAGATTTTTTTATCATCTCTTTCAGTTGGAGTCTCATGGTTCACATCAGATTGAGCTTCAAATTCATTATAGTTAACATGAAAATTAACTATCACGTCATGTTTTTGTAAACGTAGAGGATAACAGCGCAACAAGTTATAACTTAAATGACTTATTTGTTATTTGAAAAATTTAACTGTTATAAACACAAAACTTAAAGAATCTCTTAATAAATTTGATCTACATATAAAGTCAAAAGTTTCGGTCAGTCATGGATTTTGGTGAATTTCTTCTTTTCCATCCGAACTCTGAGTCAATATGTGTCTAACTGATTTTTTTTTTTTAAAATTTAACAACCTGTGGCCTGAACCGACCGAATGCTTACTATTTTGATCGATTTATTCGGTTTTTGGTCGGGTAAAGAAATTCTGCTCACTCCTAATCTCTTTATTCGCCTTTGTTCATAGTGAAACTAGACCTTTTTTTTACTCAATAGTCAAACTAGACAGGACAACACTCTCCATCAATCCATTTTTTTGTTGGGTTTTTAATAAAATACCGAGTCGAATATATTTTGATTTATAAAGAATTTTTAAGTTTAATTCTTAATTTCTATAAAGCATGAACACGATACATATTTGATACGGTGATACTAAGTTAAAGATACACATAAAAATTTAAATTTGACATTAGTTAAAATAAAATGGAAATTGCAAATCATTAGCTAACAAAAACTAAACTCAATTGGAACAACAACCTCAATTGTTATGATTTTGTGGACAGTGTGGTGGCGACATAACCACCACCAACCTATGAGATAAACAGGCGAGCTAAGGATGCGTTAGCTGACTAGTTGCGAGTCCGATGCAAGCCAAGCCATGACAGGTCGGGAATGGGAGAAATGGACATAACCGCAGCAAGGAATGTTAAAATATATCGTGGACGCAGCATGCTATAGCGCAGAAAATAAATCACTATCAAAATTCAGATGACAGTTAACCATGTTACATATACTTGGTGATTTATTGACCAAATAACAAATTACACAACTTTAGTTTTTTTCACTCCAGAAATGTGTATGTGCAAATCTTTTATTGGTTCATTTATAGTGCATAGAAGCAAATTGACATAATTAAAACCATACTCATGAATCATGATAAAGCATTTTCGAAATACATATTTTTAAATAGTAGATTTTCATTGATGTATGTATGAAAACTGAGAAGGAAAAACTAATGAACTTAGTCTAACAGGCAAGGAAGTTTAGACTCTACAGGCTAACACATGAGCTCAATATGTTCAGATGTTAATTTTGGGATCATAAAGTAAAACTTATTCTAGATTATTATTGATGCTAATACTTTCAACTTTCAAGATATAAAACATACCAATTAATATACACTTTTAAGTATATTCATTCATCCATTGGAGTAATACAAACCGGTGCGACCCTGTGTATGTAGAGATATGACACAGCTGTTATTAAGTGAAAGGAGTACAATCGAAACAGAGAACAACATTTGCCTGATTATTTCAGTCGGGTTCAGCTCAGAACTTCTTGATGAATTCGTAAATGTGATTACTGATTTCCTCTGCCGCTTCTTGATTGTTGAAGTGAGCCACTCCTTTCTGCACAATCACTTCCTCCAAATTGGGCACATCTTCCTTGAAACCTCCACCATTGATATACTCCTTCACGTGTGGTGAGGTGCATACCATGTCTAACTCACCTGCAATGAATTTCACAGGCACCTTAATTTTCACACCACTCCATGGTGCCGTGAGCTCCCAATTTCTGCAATACAAGTAGTTTAGTTATCATAAGAATCGGGCTTGCACAATTATTTCCCCAAAAAGAATCACTAATTAGTATATGTGGAAAACAATCCATGGCAGATAGAGAAACAGAAAATTACATGTTCAAGTTTCTATAGTAGTTCAATCCTCCGGTGAAGCCAGATTTCTCAAATTTGGAAGCAAAATAAGCAAGATCATCTTCCGTGAGCCAAGAGGGCAACGCATCAAAGGTATCTGGATTAAACCCAATTCCAAACTCTCCCTTTGGAAGTATTGGAGGACCAGTTTGACGAGTTGTGAGTAAATTCTTCAGCACATATGCAGTGCCAACCTCAGCTATCTCAGCTTCCATTTTGCCCGGTTCCTATGATAAAGTAAAGGGAAAAAAAAACCACTTATGATAATATTCAGACCTACCATTACAACAATATCTCACCAATCACCATCATCAAACACCACTGAATCTAAATTGATAAGAGTAAACACCTAGTTTAATCCACAAGTATCACTCTCTAACCTACTATTTTGTTAAATTTTTCTCATCACACTTTATTATAGTGTTCTAGATTAATTATTTAATTTAACAATTAAGAACTAATCAATTGATCAATACGTAGACATTCTTGATTTTTACTTCAGTCACTAATATACTATGATTTGTATGAATGATTATAATAACTACTATATTCAAATTCTTCATTGTGTCGATATATTTTTATCAGTGTCTCTGCCGTGTCTGGTGTTCGTGCATCTTAGCAATAAAAAAGTAGAAAAATAAAGAAATTGGAAGACCTGAAACCTGCAGATATAGTAATCATCACCATAAGCAGCACGCCTACCATCAATGGGTTTGATTTTAGGGTTTCTACGGGGAAACGGAACACTGAGACAAACATAGGCTTTGATTCTTTCAGGACGAAACATACATAGATGCCAACCAACGTTTGCACCCCAATCATGAGCAACAAGAAAAACTTGTTCAACACCAACTGAATCAATTAGAGCAACTACATCACCCACCAAGTGAAAAATTGTATAGCTACTAATTGAAGCTGGAGCATCGGTGTCGCCGTAGCCACGTAGATCTGGAGCTACAGCACGGTAACCGAGGGAACTGAGAGCAACAATATGGTGGCGCCATGAGTACCAGAGTTCAGGGAAACCGTGAAGGAACAGAACAACTGGTCCATCTTTGTTTCCTTTTTCTGCAATATGCATTTTGATTCCATTTACTTCTATTGTTCTGTGTTCTATTTCCTCCATCTATCTTTCTTTCTTTCTTTTTTCTCAGCAAAATGTGAAAGAAAGTTTGGAAGCACGTTTTGAATGGAGAATTCAATGTTTTGATGCAGGGTATGAAAGCGACATAAATACATTTGTGGCATTCTTTTTTGTCCACAAATCATAGGCAGAAATTGCTAAGTGGATGTTGCTTTCACCTCCATGGGATATTCTCTTGTTCTAAAATAAATGTCTCTTTGACCGCACTTGTTTTCAATCATTAATATATTTAATTATCTATTTTTTTTTTAAAATTAAGTCATTTATTTTGGGACGGAAGGAGTATATTGATTGAGGTTTAAATTCGAACATTTTAGTTCAATTGATAGTGACATCATATTATATATGCGGGAGATGAAGTTTAAATCTTAGATACTCTACTTTTTCACCTTTAGGATGAACTTTCTAATCATTAAACTATTTGACAAGAAAAAAACAAGAGTACACTTTCACATCTAAAACAAAAAGCGTTATGGAGAAGAACAGTTTCGTAACTCAGACGATTGGAGCACATAGTAATGAACCACGGTGTTTGGGTTCGAATTCCTCCTCGTATCAAAATAATCAACAACACGTGTGATATGTTTAATGGGAATATTTTTTTAATGAATAAAAAAATTTCATTAAGCTAATAACTTAACTATTTAATCCTGATTCAATATTTATTCAATGAACTAGACTATGCAAATCAATTATTCAATAAATAAGAAGAAAAAAAATTGTTTATATTTAAAATCAGAGTGGTATAATCTCTCAATCTACTAGTAACCATCATATGATGAGATAATTTTGTCAAATCTTTTTCACTTTATTTTTTTGGTTAAATTATTATGTTGGTGTGAGAAGTGAGTTAAAAATTAGCAGATAAAAAAACAATATGCTTATTTATTTTTATAATTATAATAAATAGTATTATTTAAAATATAAAAAGTTGGTCACCAAAGGATAGTTATTCAATGGGTAAATTCAATGTAGTCGTATATTTTGAAAGTAGTACAACATATGAAACCACCAAGAATTAATCAAGAAATAAACTTAGCGGCTGATTATTTCATCGGACTAGATATATATATGTAGAGGTGTCTTATTGGTTGAAGTAGAGAGATAGATCCAGTATCTAGTGACATAGCTGTTACTAAGTGAATGGAGTAATATTTAAGCAAAGAACAACATTTGCTTGATTATTTTACTTGCAGTTCAGCTCAAAACTTCTTGATGAATTCGTAAATGTGATTATTAATTTTCTCAGCTGCTTCTTGATTATTGAAGTGAGCCACTCCTTTTTGCACAATCACTTCCTCCAAATTTGGCACATCTTCCTTGAATCCTCCACCATGGATATACTCTTCCATGTTAACGTTTAGCGAGGTGTATACCATGTCTAACTCACCAGTAATAAATTTCACAGGCACCTTGATTTTCACTTCATTCCATGGTGCCATGAGTTCCCAATTTCTGTAATACAAGTAATAATTTATTTATCATTAGAATTAGACATAGTCTATGAATTGTTGTCAAGTTATGTCAGTGTTGGATATCAACACGTATCTTAGATACGGCTGTCAACACTACATAAATTGTTGTCAAGTTAAAATATTTTTCCAAAAGAAATGTCAATATAGATTTGTAGAAAACAATCTCAGGCGGCACAAAGAAATAAAAGGTTACTTGTTCAAGTTTCTATAGTAGTTCAATCCTCCGGTGAAGCCAGATTTTTTAAATTTGGAGACATAATAAGCAAGATCATCTTCTGTGAGCCAGGAGGGCAAAGTGTCAGGGGTATCTGGATTGAATCCAGTTCCATACTCTCCCTAGGGAATTATTGGAGGCCCAGTTTGGCGAGTTGTTAACACATTTTTCAGCATATATGCAGTGTCAATTTCAGCTATTTCAGCTTCCATTTTGCCTGATTCCTATAACACAGATCAAAATCAAAATATGGCATTCGAATCTATCATCACAACAATTTTGCACTTCATTTTACATAATATGATCCAATCCGAGATGATTACACACCAAAGTTAGGGAGGAAAATAGATTTATTTCTTCATTCATATTTATTATGATGTCAACTACACCTAAACGTATTTGATATTACTTCCTAATAGAATGCAATCGTTCTATAATATAATTACTGAGCTATCATAAGACTTCTCTTTTGATCTAGGTTCTATTTTAATGTAGATCGAGTAAAACATTTTATATATAGGTTATAAAAATAAGTTTAAAAATACTTATAAATATGTCATAAATTATGTCTGTAAACTTTTTCAAAGAATCACATAAATATTTATATTGAAAGGCATGTTCAAATAAGTTAATCAATCCAAATTTTTCTTCCGAATCTAGCATATAACTCTGATGATGTGAATAACCCACACTCAAACATTGATAAGAGGGATACATGTCAAATAAATACTCTTTCAGAATAAAATATAACAAAAAGGTATGTGAAAAATTGATGTATCAAGTTTAAAATTAGACTCACGTATGCTTAGGTTTTAAATTGACCATCTATGTTTAAAATGTTTTAAGTTGATCTCTTATGTTGCTAATGTTAATAAGTTTGTTATTTCCATCAAATTTTGAGTTAATTGCATATAAAATTTCCACGTGACCCCCATAACTTGTCCACGTATGTCATTTTGTCAGTCGTGTATACAATTTAAAAAGGCTAAGTTATTGTAATGTTAGTAACCTAAATGATCAACTTAAAACTTTTAAATATAAGAAATCATATTGTAACATAAAATAAACGTATTGAACCAAACATACAATTGAACCTTAAAATTAACACCAAATACATACTCCCTTTGTCCATAGTACGTAATAAGGCGCTTTAACAAAAAAAAAATTAATAGTTGAGATTGAAATTGTAAAATATTAATTAAATTATACTAGATTAATCAAAACCGTCTGAACATGTTTCAACGGCTGTGATTGTTAACTGCGTGAAATTGTGTGAAAACAGAGAATTAAGATCCAGAAATTCAAACAAAAGTTTAGCCAGAAAGAGTAGATGCAACTAGTAATGTTGCACTACAAGAAAAATGACATATACCCATGGCTACTTTTAGTTACGGTCGTTCTAAACGTCGGTAGAGAATAGAAAAACCGTGGGTATAGGAGTGAGTGACGACAAATATATTTTGAGTCGCGCAACAATGTTCTCCCTTATATTTTTAAGTTTTGGCTTTTCATTCCATACCTCCAAATCGAAAAATCAAATCCCTCAATCCCTAACATCATCAATCTCTTCTTCCTAGTTCTATTAGAAACCCGTATGATTTCTTTTCTCTCTCCCAATGTCGGCAAGACTAATCGTATCTTCACCCGTCATGACTCTATCTCCTCTGTCTCCGGCGTTCAATTTCGGCATTATGGATCACAGTCACTCGTGTCGTGTGTACTATGAGTACTACCCTCAACCTCTGGATCAATCCTCTTCCTTCTCTACGCGTTGCGAGTAGTTCCTCGACATCTTCACCGCTGTCTTTTTGAGCTCACTGCTGCAATACCTTCTTCCTTCTCTCGTGAGGTGCCACACCACTCTCACTACTTCGGGTTTTCAATTTTATTTCTTCAACCCTGTAAAATTAGGTATTTCTATGCGTTTTTCATTCTTAATTTTGTTTTGTTGTGTTTGATTTATAATATTTCTCATCCTTGAACCCTAGATTTGGTTATGTTGTACTTGCACCCCATCAATTTGAAGTTGGTTATTTTGTACTTGAAAATATTGGCTAGAATATTTGTTACTTAGTATGTCATTAAATTTATCTTTTTGGTAATTAGATGCTACTTATTTTTGTTAATTAGATGCACAAGCATGATATTTGATTTAACATAACATTTTCGTTGTGCACTCCATATGTTTGATATATTGAACTTGAATTTCTTACCATTGTGCTGTTAGGTTTTGTTCCCTATAGGTGGGCCATTTGTAGAGCTTTGTATACTTGCACTCTATTTGGTTTTCTGTTACAAGTCAGGTATCAACTTAAAGAAACATGGTTATGATAAAGGGGTATTATGCCCTAACAACAGCTCAATTCATTCTTAATTTTGTTGGGGGAATCGAGGGAACTAAGTAAATATTATTCTCTCTTAGTTATGTTACACGTTTATTTAGCTATGTATTATTTTTGAGGCTGCGTGCTTTTGTAGTTCTACTGATTGTATATGCACTATGTGTGTTTCATATGATTTCAATTTTGAGCTATATATTTTAGCATGTCTTTTTAGAAGATAGATGAAACCCAGCAGGACGACGCGGTGTTGAATCGCAGGGAGCGATGTTGTTGCTTGAAGGAGTTTTCTTTGAATACTATTAACAAATGGCTGATGTCGCATAATGTCGACCACCGTTGTTTGTTTAACTGGGTTTACAAGCTTGTTCCATAGGTCGAGTTTGCACTAAAACCAACAAATCATTGCGTTTCCTCAACTGGCTGCCACAAATTGTTGTAAGCCACATCTTGTGTTTCCATTGTTGGGTTTGCACAGTTCAATTTAATATACCACAATGATTCTCATTTAAATCCAATAACTTATTAATTTCTTTCACAGCCATATGGACTTCTGTTAACACAAGAGATTATAATAGATATGCAAAGAGATTGGTCAGGTTTGCTCTATTTATGTATCCATTTTTATATGCCGGGTATCTTAGCCTCTGATTCCCTTGTAAATTACTTATCTTCAGCTTATTGATTTTTTACTCATACCTAGAAAACATTTTATAGAAATTGCTCGACCAGGATGGAAGCATTAAGCCTACTAGTGATCGTCGGGTATGGTACTACATTGGTACTGATGTGGTAGTCTAGAAACATAAGATATGGCGGCAATCCTTTTGCTTCTGGTTGTAGCTGATTAAAGGTATGCCATCAGTTCAATAGCCTTTTTGTTTATAGGAACAAGGCTTAATGTATTTAATTCTTCATTTGATTTAGCATTTTTTTCTTTACTATTTTCTATATAACATTATGTTCTGCTCTGCCAGTATCATTATATTCTGCTCTGCCTGTATCATTATGTTCTGTTCTGCCAGCACCTTAATTGCATGTTAATTGGTATTATTTTGGATCTATATTAGAATACAAACTAGTGAATTTGACTTTCCTGTATCAAGTGGAGTTCAATCTTTCTATTGATGTTTCTTTATTTTGATGTTGTGAACAAACTTTTAATTTAACTAGTTATAACTTCTACTGCAGGATATGGAGAAAATTTCTCCAACACATATTTTTGCTAGTGAGATGGACCATGTTCACAATGAAATTCTATGTGGTGCTTAAATTATTTCATGCGATGAATATATCAAGCAGGGTTGCTCTGATGACAAGTATTTTATACTTGTAAGTGGTCAATGAGTATTCTCTTTTTGTTTAAAATAATTTCTTGTAGGTGAATATTTAAAGCTAATATGGAGACTTGAAGATGAAAGTTATAGGCTATTTAGTGGACACAGTTTTTTTTACGCTAGAAAAGTAGTGACATGATTTAGTTATAGCCATTTGATTTGCTGATTTCGTGAAGATTTCGTGTTCATATTTCGAATATTATGAAAACATCAATTAAATTGAGTCTGTAATTTGTTCTCTTTTGTTATCTATAGGTTACAGATGCTTCTAGTGCCCCGACCAAACAGATTCTCAAAGTCCATACACTGACGAAGATTGAAGAGAGAGTTTTGAAGTAAGCAGTATAAGCTGTTGCAGTTTATTGCTTGGTAGGAATGTCATGTACTGTGCTATGGGTTGTAAGCCATTGCGGTTTATTGCTTGGTAGGGATGTCATACATATGGATGGTTTTGTGGTTGCTAGTTTTTTAGAGTTGTAATTTTGGGATGGATTAGAAGCAAGCGGTAGTTCTCTTAAGTTTTTTTTTTTTTGACGAAAGGTAGTTCTCTTAAGTTATTTGGTGCAACTTCAATTTTGGAAGATTTAGCCGGGTGATATTGTTTTGGTGTTTCCGTTAGTTTGTAAGACTTATTAATTTTTTTAATATAATTGAAATTCTCTTTTATAATTATAGTTGACTTCTCTTTTATAATTTTGTCAAATTTGTCTAATTAGTGTCAAAGGATTGCTTAAATTAAGTAATAAAGAAATGGAAAGCACCTGAAATCTGCAGATATAATAATCATCTCCATGAGCAGCACGCATGGCATCAAGAATTTTTATTAAGTTTGGAAGCTGGTTTTTAAAGTGGAAAATCAAAAAATGAAAGCTAAGTGGGGTTGATAAATTAATTAAAAGAGACATACTCAGATATACGGTAAGTAGTGTACTTTCATTATGAAAGCATTTACTATCCAATCTCGTTTGTCAATTTCTCCGGCTCACCAATTTCGTTTTCGATACGTAATTTCCCTCCATAAATATGAGATGGTCCTTTTTATAAATTTGGTTCATCTAACATATAGTACAATATTGTAGATGTTATTTAAAACAATCAAAAGTAGCAATATTTTTATTGAAAAACAACAATTAGTTATTTTAAATTTACACATTTAATATAAAATACACAAATTTCAATATAAATTTCTTATTTTAAATTTTTTAACATGTACAAATTTACGTATGATAAATAAAACTTTATAAATATGACATCTCTCCAATTGCACATATTTTGGATCAATTAATTAAAGAAAACAAGTAAATGGTCTAAGTGCTTAATAAACTCCCCTATAATGAATTGTTCAAGAAAACCTAGTTCTAATCTTGATGGAAATAATTTATGGCAGATTTTACTTACATCAAAGCTAAACTTCAAAGAGCATTGCTATTTAGCAAAAACTTTTACACAAGAAATGCAAAAATTAACTCATGACAAAATCTTAAAGGATGATTTCATTTAATCTCCTTCTTTTGTGGAAATCATGGGTGGTGGTGGATGTAAACAAGGGTGGAGATTTATTCTTGCAATTCTTCTCCTTAAATTTTCTTGCCAAAAAGTTTTTTCCAATTTCAAATTATCAACCTTTCAACTAAACTATGGATGTGGATTATCAATGCGCTCTTCCGCTAAGAACTAAAAGATTAATAAAAATAAAAAAAATTAGACAGGGTTAAGAGAACTTAAATCTTCCAAAATAGGGCTGGTAAAGGGTAAGACAACATAAACTATTATTTTAGGCCAAAAAAAATTTTATCAAGGGAAAATATCTCTCTTTAGTTGTGAGAATTTTAGCCCACAACATGAAAAAGGCTCTGCAGATAAACACAAAGGTCTCAAGAAAAAAAATTGTCTTCCATTGTATTGAGATAATCTTTGTAATCTTTATTTTTATTTGACACTTTGACTTTTTTTTAAATGTGCCTTCAAAAATCGCTAGGGTCCTGTGGCTCAGATGATTAGAGGACGTGGCAACTAACCACAATGTGAGGGTTCAAATTTCTCCGCATATTAAAATATAATTCTAATAATTTAACTATTTAATCTTAATTCAACATTTATTCAATGAACCATAACGCATAATTAATCATAAAAATATTCAATTAATCTTTCAATAAAAATATTTGTTTATATTTAAAATCAGAGTAGTATCATTTCTCAATTTACTAGTAACCATCATATGATGAGATAATTCTATCTAATCATTATCGCTTTATTTTTATTTATTTTTTGGTTAAAATAATATGTTGGTGTGAGAAGTGACTTAGAAATTAGCAGATGGAAAAACAATATGCTTATTTATTTAGCATGACCCATATAATAAATAGTATTATTTAAAATATAAGGATAATTATTTCACTTGGTAAATTTATAATGGAGTCATATATTTAGATAGTAGTACGAGTGATGTAAATAGTAGTAGTACAACACATGAAACCACCAAGAATCAAGAAATAGATTTAGCGGTTGATTATTTCATTAGCAGATTAGCTTAGAATTTCTTGATGAATTCGTAAATGTGATTACTAATTTCCTCTGCTGCTTCTTGATTATTGAAGTGAGCTACTCCTTTTTGCACAATAACTTCTTCCAAGTTTGGGACATCTTCCTTGAATCCTCCACCATGGATATACTCTTCCATGTTTAGCGAGGTGTATATCATGTCTAACTCACCAGTAATAAATTTCACAGGCACCTTGATTTTCACTTCATTCCATGGTGCCATGAGTTCCCAATTTCTGCAATACAAGTAATAATTTATTTATCATTAGAATTAGGATCACTGTTTATGAACCACTAACATAAACATCCAACACAATATAGATACCGTTAACAATTTTAAAAAAGGAATTGTGATTGAATATAATAATATGTGTCAGTGTTGATATCAATATGTATCGTGCATACGGCATATGCCTGCCAACATGTTAAAATAATTTTCCCAAAAGAAATGACAATATAGATTTGTGGAAAACAATCCCAAGCAACACAAAGAATAAAAAGGTTACGGGTTAAAGTTTCTGTAGTAGTTCAATCCTCCAGTGAAGCCAGTTTTTTCAAATTTGGAGATAAAATAAGCAAGATCATCTTCTGTGAGCCATGAAGGCAAAGAGTTAGGCATATCCGGATTGAATCCATATCCATACTCTCCCTTGGGAAATATTGGAGGACCAGTTTTTCTAGTTGTGAGGATATTTTTCAGCACATATGCAGTGCCAACTTCAGCCATCTCAGCTTCCATTTTACCCGGTTCCTGTGACACAGATCAAAATCAAAATATGACATTCAAATTTATCATCACAACAATTTCTCACTTCATATTTTATATAATATGATCCAATCTGAGCATGATTACGCTCCAAAGTTAGAGAGGAGAAATATTACAAACCATAAATTAGGATATGGTTTATAACCAGGACCGGTCCCGAGATTTTGGAGGCCCGGAACAAATAATAAAAATGGACCCCTAATAAAAAAAATTAAAAGAGAACATCATTTATTTAAATTGTAAATAGCATCAACAACAACAAAAATAATTATTTATTCATGTAACTAACATGAATAAAAGGTCATTCCACAATATTAAAAATGATCGATAAATAAAAAATTAATCGATATATTATTCAAAATGAATCGATAATTTTTAAAAAAGAGTAATCTTTTATTTAAAATACAAACAACATCAATAATGCAAAAAAAAAAATCACTTTCAAATCAATAATAACAAAATACACCTTCAAGCTAATATCATTAAAATCAATAATAACAATGTAATGTTTAATATGAATGGGTATATATTATGTAAAAATATTATGGGTATATATTATCTAAATGTATTATGTAGTATTTCAATTATTTGTTGGTTGTAGAGTGGTCATTCCCTTCATCACTGATCTTCCATTTTTCTGTTCTCTTAAAATAAGGGAAAACAAAAAAATATCACCAGTGGGACTCAAACACACATCCGCGCGGCTAGAGCATCAAGACGCGCTCCACTGCACCAACTTCAATTTCTTGTAATATTGTATCTTCAAATAATACTTGATCTATTTTTTATATGATGGGTTTGAAAAAAAATAAATTTGAGGCCCCATAAATTGTGAAGCCCAGTTCAAGAGCACTACCTGCACGTGGCCAAGGACGGCCCTGTTTATAACCAAAACAATTTCAATGACAACCGGTTATTTTATAAAATCAATTTGGATATGGTTCATAACCGGTTTGAAACCAATTCATAACCGGTTAGTAATAAAAATTGAATTATTCAATTGAACCAACTTTTTTCCTAAAAAATAGGAATTTTTTCCAAAAAAAAAATTAGAACTTTTTTTCCGAAAAAATATTAGAAATTATCACGGAAAAAATCAGAAATTTTTTTACGGAAAAAATATCGAGAACTTTTTTACGGAAAAAATCGGAATTTTTTTTTTCCGGAAAAATCGGGAACTTTTTTTCCCGGCAACAGATCAAAAACTTATTTCCGGAAAAAAACGGGAACTTTTTTCCGGAAAAGTCGAGAACTTTTTTTCCGGAAAAATAGAGAACTTTTTTTCCAGCAAAAAATCGAGAACTTTTTTCCGGAAAAAATCGGAGACTTTTTTTCCGGAAAAACCGGAAACTTTTTTCCGGAAAAATCGGGAACTTTTTGTCCCGGCAAAAAATCGAGAACTTGTTTCTGGAAAAATCGAGAACTTTTTTTCCGGAAAAATCGGAAACTTTTTTTCCCGGCAAAAAATCGAGAACTTTTTTTCCTGAAAAACCGAAAACTTTTTTCTGGAAAATTCGGGAACTTTTTTCCCGGCAAAAAATCGAGAACTTTTTTCCGGAAAAATCGAGAACTTTTCTTCCGGAAAAAATCGGATACTTTTTTTCCGGAAAAACCGGAAACTGTTTTCCGGAAAAATCATGAACTTTTTTTCCCGGCAAAAAATCGAGAACTTGTTTCCGGAAGAATCGAGAACTTTTTTTCCGGAAAAATCGGAAACTTTTTTTCCTGAAAAACCGGAAACTTTTTTCCGGAAAAATCGGGAACTTTTTTCCCGGCAAAAAATCGAGAACTTGTTTCCAGAAAAATCGAGAATTTTTTTTCCGGAAAAAATCGGATACTTTTTTTCCGGAAAAACCGGAAAGTTTTTTCCGGAAAAATCATGAACTTTTTTTCCCGGCAAAAAATCGAGAACTTGTTTCTGGAAAAATCGAGAACTTTTTTTCGGGAAAAATCGGAAACTTTTTTTCCGGAAAAACCAGAAACTTTTTTCCGGAAAAATCGGGAACTTTTTTTCCCGACAAAAAAGCGGAAACTTTTTTTCCGGGAAAATCTGAAGAAAAAATTCCCGCTGAAAATCATGAGTTTTTTTTCGAATAAAATATTGAAAGTTTTTTCGGAATTGTATTTATCTGAAATATCGAATAAAGACCGGAAAGTTTTTTTCGTAAAAAAATCAGGTACTTTCGCTAAAAAGATCGAAAACTTTTTTCCGAAAAAAACTCCGGAATTTCTTTTATCTGAAATAAAAAAATTTTAAAAAATGGATATGGTTTACAAACCAATTATAAAAAAATGGATATGGTTTACGATTGGTTTTTTTTTGTTGGATTGGTGTGGTTTTCTTATAAAATGAATTTAGTTATTAAAATTGGATTTGATTTGGTTAGTACTTTGATTATGGTTAACCTGATTTTTTGCACACCCCTAGCTAAATGAAAGGAAAATATATATGAGGTCGTATATTGCTTATATTTTCTTCCAAAGGAAGTACCTGAAATCTACAGATATAATAATCATCTCCATAAGCAGCACGCATGGCATCAACAGTCTTGATTTTAGGATTTCTACGGAGAAACGGAACACTGAGACAAACATATGCTTTGATTCTTTCAGGACGAAACATACATAGATACCAACCAATGATAGCACCCCAATCATGAGCCACAAGAAAAACTTGATCAACACCAAGCAAATCTATAAGAGCAACTATGTCACCAACAATATGAAAACCTGTGTAACTGCTTATTGAAGATGGAGCATCGGTGTCGCCGTAGCCACGGAGATCTGGAGCGACGGCATGGTAACCGAGGGAACTGAGAGCAACAATCTGGTGGCGCCATGAGTACCATAGTTCAGGGAAACCGTGAAGGAACAAAACAACTGGTCCATCTTTGTTTCCTTTTTCTGCAATATGCATTTTGATTCCATTCACTTCCACTGTTCTGTGTTCTATTCCCTCCATCTCTCTCTTTTTTTTTTCTTTTTTTTTTTTTATATTTTTTCTGAGAGCAAATAACTGTGAAGAAATTTTTTAAAACTCGTTTTAAAGAGACGTACAAATAGCAAAAATTCTTATCCATATATGAATCCAATTTCGTTTCAATTTCTCCTTCTCCCCAATTTCATTTTCATTACAATTATTACTGTAGGAAAACTGACAAACCTTATGAAACACGTGTTCCCTTGTGACCTTCATTAATAAATAAGAGTGGATAGATATTGTCTCAGTTTTTAAATAAGCTTCATACTCACTAGCTAGTGTAGGAAGAAAAAAAAAAAAAAGTAGCATTAACCATTTTT
This sequence comes from Trifolium repens, assembly GCA_030408175.1. Taxonomy (NCBI): domain Eukaryota; kingdom Viridiplantae; phylum Streptophyta; class Magnoliopsida; order Fabales; family Fabaceae; genus Trifolium; species Trifolium repens. The sequence goes on along the minus strand of CP125849.1, from coordinate 55,738,156 downwards.
ATTAGATGTTTTTCAATCCAATAGTAGATTTTGTAAAATTCGTATTCGTTATAATGTTATTCATAACTGATCCATTATGGACCACTTCATCTGGTCCATTTTAGAATTTGCCAATAAAAATGTAACTCGTATTAAACTACGTCAATAATTTCATTTTTTTAGCCGTAAAGACAAAGAAAATCATGAATTTTAACTTTTAAAACTATTATTGATAATCGCTTAATTTCTAATAATTTTTAGCATTGGTCTACGGTGGACCACTTTCACACTTGGTCCACCGTAGCATTGACTTCCCTTTTTCTAATTGTTATCGGTAGCAAATAACCGTCAATAGTATTTTCTAAAAGTATAAAATTAGGTAGATATTCCACTTTCTACTTATAATTTATCATCCAGGCAAGTGGACCACGGTAGAAATTCCAATTTCCACTCCATGAGTCCTATTATTTAGGAAAGAAGTTAGCCTATTAATTGCGAAAATTCTAGGCCGGTGTTACGGAGTGACCCACTGTGGATAATTGATCAATACTAATATAATAAATATAAATTTTATAAAATTCACCATTGAATTGAAATTTTTTATCATATAAATCATCTATAAAATATTTTAGAAAAATTAAAATCATTTGATATGTTATTGAGACATATCAAGATTAACAGTATTTAATAAAAAAATCATAAATTGTTAATTTTAAAAGATATCAATAACATATCAAATGATTTTCAATTTTTTTAAATTTTTTTATGGATGATCTATATTATATAAACTTTCAATCCAACAGTGAATTTTGTTAAATTCGTATTCGTTATAATGTTATTCATGACTGGTCCACCACTTGAAGAAGTGGTCCATATTAGAATTTGCCGAAAATTCTAATATCGACTAGTTTGATAAGTTGTCCATTGTGGACCAATATTTAAAAAATATTTAAAATTTTATCGACGATATACATTATTGTTTAAAAATATAATTTAATGGTCATTTTAATTTTTACAATCAAAATAATGATTTAATTAATATTAGTTTGATTAAAACAATAAATAATAATTAAAGATGTAACTCGTATTGAAATGACGTTAATAATAATTATTATTTTAGCCTGTAAAAATGAAAAAAGTTATGATTTTATAATTTTAAAAAAATATTATTGACAGTTGTTAAAATTTTAATAATTTTAAACATTGATCGATGGATTAGTTATACAAGTGGTTAACTGTGGCATTAGTCTTAAATTATGAATCATTTATTTATTTTTGTCGGCAGCAAATCCAGTGTCTTTTGCTTACCAAAAAAAAATCCAGTGTCCTTTTTCATTTTCTCTTGCTCACCAATTTAATTTTCGTTACAAGATTAGTACGGTACGAAAACTGAAAACCTTATGAAACACGTTTGTGACCTTCATTATACAAGAGTGGATAATGTTCGGCACCCCATATTAGATTCTATGAAACCCCAAGTATAGTGTTTGAGATGCATTTATATACTCCTATATATTTGATATTTTTCGATATTTGTATAGGATAAGTATTGGATAATTAATATTTGCCAAAAAAAAGTATTGGATAATTAATATTTTTTTTTTAAAAAAAAATTATTGATATATGTTGGATATTTTTCTGATATGCATATGAGAGAAATATTAGACAATTAATATTCTCTGATACAATCTGTGTTTCCTTTTAAGTAGCGAATGTTAAAGTATTATGTTCTTTATGAATAACCAATTATGTTTTTTTTAGATAGTACTAATTATGTCTTTTTTGGCTAGTACTTAACTTAAGATGTGTAATTATCACTTCTTTGCTCATTTTGAATAATTTGAATGTTAACTTATTATCATTATCGATTTTAGTTATGTTTATATATATTGGACATTTATATATTTAATTTTAAATTTAATTTTTGAATAACGTATTGCGGCCATACTCACAGGTTTCAACGCTACCTGCATTTCGATAATGATAATAAATTACTTATATTTAAATTACTCAAAATAATCAAACAAGTGACAGTTACATTAAAGTTAATTACTATCTCATTAGTACTATCCCAAAAAACATCATCACTACTATCCAAAAAAGACATATTAATCTAACATTCACTACTTAAGAGGAAACACAAACTGTTTCTCTATTGCAAAATAATAACAACGCGCTTCCTCGATATTCGGATACACACTCGCCATTTGTAGAGTATTGGGGCTTCAAATTCAATTCGTCCTATTTCTAAATGGATAATTTTGATTCTATCCGCACGTTTTTCTTACGGATTGGATTCATCCACTAACGGATAAGCTCCCATGTTTTGCTTCGTTTTGGTTCAATACTTTCTCTATAAATAGCGGAGCTCATTCTTCAGTTTACTTTACTCCATAATTCCGAAAATACATCCGAATTCTCTGTTTTCTCTTCATCTCAAAAATTTTATTTTCTTTGTTTCAGAAATACAAGTGGTATCGCTATACCACTATATATTGATATTGCAGTATCAATGCGGGTGGTATTGTTGTAACGTCCAAGGTGTTGTTCCTCACCGATTTCTATAGTGCAATAATAAATCGATATAGTTGATCTGAGTTGTTTTATCCTGGGAACTTCGTGATTGATAGTCTACCTTACACACTAACAATGTCGCAAAATGTCTTAAGAAGAGCGTACCAATCTACGACTCAACTAATAATTTCTACAATAACATATTTTTTCGAAAACTATTTTCATGTATCAAACAGAAGGGGTAGTATAGAGCTTAGAGTTCCACTTATATTTCATCTCTTTTGGTGAGTATAATAATATCAATTGTACTTTGTTTTCCTGCTTAAAGTTTTCTTCTAATAAATATTTTTCTATTGTTGTTCAAAAACATAAAATAATAATAATGATAATACCCGTTCTTAAAATTTGTTAATTTTTTTAATCATTAATGTTAAATTTTAATATTTTTATATATTATATCTTGAAGTGTTTCAAATAGATTCAACCGATAAAAATGTAAATAGTAGTAAAATTTAGCCTAAGTGATAAAAAAATTATAAAATTAAATATCATTTAATTATATTTTTTGAAAATTTCTTTAAAAAGTTGACTAACAACGAGTTGATCCAATCAAAACTAATCATTATCATAATTGAAGTGATTTGGATTTGATATAAAAGATACAGAGTATTTTATCCAACTCAATCCAATGTAATTTAACTGGATCGAGTAACGGGTTTGACCAAAATCAAACCAACCCGTGAATATCCCGACAATGTAATTTGAATATTTTATGTACAAATGAGAGTTTATAAGCTCAATAACTAATATATTGTGTTGTGAGTTGATTTTTGAAGCGGAGGAGATGGCTTACTTTACTGTTTTAAATTAAAAGGACTATAAAATATTGTCTTTAAAATGAAAGTGTAATGGAAGTACAGTATCATCATTTTCCATTTCTCTACATATGAGTCTAATTACTAGGTAACAATAATTAATCAAGAAATAGACTTTGCAGCTGATCATTTCATTGGCATACCAACTCAAAATTTCTTGATGAATTCATAAATGTGATTACTAATTTCCTCTGCCGCTTCTTGATTATTGAAGTGAGCCACTCCTTTTTGCACAATCACTTCCTCTAAATTTGGCACATCTTCCTTGAATCCTCCACCATGGATATATTCTTTCATGTTTAGCATGGTGTATACAAGGTCTAACTCACCAATAATGAATTTCACAGGTACCTTGATTTTCACTTCATTCCACGGCGCCATGAGTTCCCAATTTCTACAATACAAGTAATAATTTATTTATCATTAGAATTCATACCATTGTCTATGAATGACTAACATAAACATCCGACACAATACTTGGCACAAATACGCAAGTGATTAAATATAACCACATGTGTTAGTATCATGTCAGACATCAACGGGTATGAAATAAGGACATGTCTTCAATTGCAAATATGTTGCTACATAGGTTGTTGTGGGTGTTATGTTGTTAAAATATTCTCTCCAAAAGAAACATCAATATAGATTTGATGAAAACACTCTGAGGTAGCATAGAGAATCAAAGAATTACCGGTTCAAGTTTCTATAGTAGTTCAATCCTCCGGTGAAGCCAGTTTTCTCAAATTTGGATACAAAATAAGCAAGATCATCTTCTGTGAGCCAGGAAGGCAAAGTGTTAGGCATATTTGGGTTGAATCCAGTTCCATACTCTCCCTTGGGAAGTATTGGAGGACCAGTTTGGCGATGTGTGAGCATATTTTTCACTGCATATGCAGTGCCAACTTCAGCTATCTCAGTTTCCATTTTACCTTCCTGTGATATGGATAAAAAGCAAATATGACATTCAAATCTATCATCACAATAATTACTCACTTCATTTTACATAAACAGAGAATTCTGAATCGAAACAGTATATTGGGGCTTCATATATGATTATCCAATCCAAGCAGATCACAGGTAATACTCCAAAGTTTAGAGTGAGAGGATGTTATCAAAAGAAAGGAGAATATATTAATATCTTCAATTATACTCATCATTTTATATCATAATAAGTTAATCCTAATCGAAAATAAGACAACTACACCTAAACATGTTCAATGTTACTTCTTAATGGAATGCACAATAAATTAAATCATTCTATATTAAGACAATTTTCACTTGCTTTTAGAATTAACTAAGCCACTAGAAGACTTCCTCTTTATATTTAGGTTGTATTTAATATGTTTTGTAACCCAGTGGATCACACAAGTCATAAAAATTACTATAAATTTTTTTAAACAGTCTCAAAGTACTTATACTTATAAATAAGTTTAATTAAATAAATGAATTTTTCATAATCTGCATAACTCGGTACCATATATCAGTAACCTAACATCAAACACCTCTCAAACATAGTTTTAATAATAATCCCTCAATATAATAATTGAGCACTGTATTACTCTATCTCATACATGCCGTATGTATAGATAATAACTATGCACATAAACACTTCAGATGTGGTAAGTAAGAGCTTAAATTTGTAATTACCTTAATTGAAATCCTCTTGGTACCATTATTTCACTTAATAAAAATTTCTAAATTTCTAGACATTTTTCTTAAAGACTAAATATTTGACTAAAGGACAGACTAATTCGAGATACACAAATCTCACCAGATACACAAATCTCACCGTCCACGAGCAGCAACCCAACTAAAGTTAGAGTTTTTATTTTGTATAGACCGACCCAACACGTTTAATCAAATTCTCTAATCACCGTCTAAAATTGTGTCGGTGTATGTATTAAACATGTATCTTAACTATAAAATGGTCTAAATACATACTTTATTCAATGAACCTAAAAAATAGTTTTTTTTTTTTTGCTTATATTCAGAATCGGAGTAGTACAAAAGTGGAAAAGCAGAAAAGAAATATAAAGAAGACCTGAAATCTGCAGATATAATAATCATCACCATAAGCAGCACGCATGGCATCAACAGTTTTGATTTTAGGGTGTCTACGAAGCAGAGGAACACTGAGACAAACATAGGCTTTGATTCTTTCAGGACGAAACAAACATAAATACCAACCAATGAGAGCACCCCAATCATGAGCCACAAGAAAAACTTGATCAACACCAAGTGAATCAATTAGAGCAACTATGTCACCAACAATATGAAAACATGTGTAACTGCTCACTGAAGATGGAGCATCAGTGTCACCGAAGCCACGGAGATCTGGAGCTATGGCACGGTAACCGAGGGAACTGAGAGCAACAATCTGGTGGCGCCATGAGTACCATAGTTCAGGGAAACCGTGAAGGAACAGAACAACTGGTCCATCTTTGTTTCCTTTTTCTGCAACATGCATTTTGATGCCATTTACTCCCTCTGTCCCAAAATAAATGACCTGTTTGACCACCGACACGTTTGCCAATGCACAACTTTAATCGTTAATATCTCTAATTATATATTATTATAAATTATAAAAATGGTATATTTTGAAAGTACTCGTCGAGACAAATCAAACAACATCTCATATGCTAATATTTGCATGTATATATTAGTAGAAAAATAAGGTCAAAGCAGGTCAAATGAATAGTATACTAAGTCAAAAAGAGATCATTTAAAATGGGACGGAGGGAGTACTTCTACTGTTCTGTGCTCTATTCCTTCCATGATCTCTCTGGTTTATTGTTTTCCTTAGAGCAATTGGAGTAAGAGTGTGAAGAAAAAGCTTTGGAAGCTCGTTTTATAAAGTGGAAATTCCAATATGAAAGTGGCTTAAAAATGGCTTAATTATCATTATTATTATTAAGCTTAATTGATTTCATTAAAAATTCAACTCATTAACCGATTGAGTTGAATGTATTAATCTAAAATCATTTATTATTGTCGGCGGCGAATCTCATTTGTCAAATCCTCCTCCCCCGGCGGCTAACCAAATGGGTATCCCTTCCCAACAACTTGAAAGTTGACCAACTTTTAAAAAAGAGTCGTACTATAGTAGGAATAAACAGTCATATGTCATACGGATTTGAGATAATATATTATCCAACCATAGTATCTAAGGGTGCGTTTGATTCGCTATAAAGGACAGAACAAACAGAACAGGATTGGACAAATAAATGAGTTACAGCACAACTTCTTATTTTGTACAGTGTTTGGTACTCAGTGCACAACACAAGACAAAAATATGTAAAAATTACTATACTATCCTTCGTATTGTGTAATGTTTCACAAAAACTAGTATTCTCAAAATTTTCAAACTTCTAACATTTTTGTTATTTATCAAAAAACTATATTTTTATAGTATAAAAATCTATTATGATATTTGGAATTAAAAATATGTCATTGAAATGTATAAATAAAATTACAATGTTACGCTGTGTTGTGCAATCAACAAAATGACAAACTTAAACTTTAATAATAATAATAATAATAATAATAATAATTATAATAATAATAATAAGGCATGACTAGGGGTGTGCAAAAAATGAGGTTAACCATAATCAAAGTACTAACCAAACTAAATCCAATTTTAATAACCAAATCCATTTTATAAGAAAATCACACCAATCCAATAAAAATAAACCAATTGTAAACCATATCCATTTTTTAAAATTTTTTGATTTCAAATAAAAGAAATTCCGGAGTTTTTTTCGGAAAAAAGTTTTTGATCTTTTTTCAGCGAAAGTACCTGAATTTTTTGTACCGAATCTTTTTTCGAGAAATTTTTTCAACTTTTTTCGGAAGAAAAGTTCCCGATTTTTTTTCAGAAAAAAGTTTCGATTTCCGATAAAAACAATTCCGGAGTTTCAAATTTTACCGAAAAAAAAAGTTATTGATTTTTCCAGAAAAAAAAATTCCGATTTTTTGCCGGAAAAAAAAAAGTTTCCGCTTTACCGGAATAAAAGTTTTCGTTTTTTCCGGAAAAAAAGTTATCGATTTTTCCAGAAAAAAGTTTCTGTTTTTTTGCCGGAATTTTTTTTTTCTGATTTTACCGGAAAAAAAGTACCCGATTTTTCTAGAAAAAGTTTCCGATTATACCGGAAAAAAGTTTCCGATTTTTTCCGGAAAAAAAGTTCTCGATTTTTCCCGAATAAAAATTTCCGATTTTTTGGCGGGAAAAAAAGTTCCCGATTTTTCCGGAAAAAAGTTTCCGATTTTTTTCGGAAAAAAAGTTCTCGATTTTTCTGGAAAATAGTTCTCGATTTTTCCGGAAAAAAGTTCCCGCTTTTTTCCGGAAATAAGTTTTTGATCTTTTGCCGGAAAAAAAACTTTCTGATTTTTCCGGAAAAAAGTTTCAGATTTTTCCGGAAAAAAGTTTCAGATTTTTTCGGAAAAAAAATTTCCGATTTTTTCCGTAAAAAAAGTTCTCGATATTTTTCCGTGATAATTTCTAATATTTTTTCGGAAAAAATAATCCAATTTTTATTACTAACCGGTTATGAACCATATCCAAATTGAAATGGTTTTGATTATAAACCATATCCTAATTTATGATTTGGTGTGGTGTGGTTTCAAACCATTGCACACCCCTAAGCATGACCGCATGACAAAACAAACAATTAACCAAAAGCAAGCCTATAAAATTTTCTGTGCAGCTATGTTGCTGTTGGTATTGAAAAAGTGACGATTACAAGGGTTGTATTGTTTTTGATTTATTGTCCAGCGGACAAATATTTGTACTCCACTTTAGTGAGTAACAAATTTGAGGCGAGTTGTCCTGTACCGCCCACAATTCTTTGTGCTGTTCCAGCGTTGGTTTTTGCATCAAACACCGAACAAATTTGCTTGTTCTGTCCTGTCCTTTATAATTTAACAAATCAAACGGACCCTTAGGATGGAAGGGGTAAATTTGAAAGAAAAAATGATAAGTTATAAACTATAAGCTTATAAGCTACTTGAAATAGCGTTTGAAAAATAAGCTATAAGCTAAAATATGTTATAAGCTGATTTTGAAAAAGGTTTACCAAACTTAGTTTTTTTTGTCATATGAGCTTATATGCTATAAGCTCAAAATATAGTCTTCCCAAACAGAGCCAATATCTAACTTATATTGAAATTTTAGTTGATATATAATTTGTAATGTTGTAAATATTGTATAATTATTATTATTGATTTTATCCAAGTTTACTTAGCCTATTATGTATAGCATAGTCTATTTAAACTCTTCGGCAATTGTACTCATATTATTCTATTCTAATATTACACATATTTCATTGAGTTTAAGATGTAATATTATTCATTTGATTTGATTGTGGACATTTTGTTTTGAATAAAGCATAGATTCCTGAAATATGATTAAGTTATAATATAACTATCTTTTCAGTTTGGCAAAGGCTTGAAGAACAAAATCCTAAGTTCTTCAAATCTTATTATACAAGATTGGCGTTGAAGCAGCAAATAGAGCAATTCAACAAATTGTTGGATAAACAAAAGCAATTAATGGATGAAGAACAAACTAAAGTTGCATCACTTCCTACCTCTAATGGATTTCATTATCATGATGTTTCATCAGTGCCTTATTCTAAAGGTTTGAATCCAAACAATATGCAACATGGTGTGGAATTCAGTTTTGAATCCAGTTTATCAGACGTATTTAATAATGGCGGATCATCATTTGGTATGGCTGATATGTTTGCATCTAGAGATATTCCAATCATGCCTTATATTCAGAATTCAAATGGCGGATTATCATTTGGTATGGTTGACATGCCAATCATGTCTTATAGTCAGAACTCAGACTTGGGTTTGCAACAAGGAATTAATCGGGGCGTGACCATATCAGTGCCTGAATGTTCAAGTTCTTCTCCTCACATGTTTGGTTATGATGGAAAAATCAGCGAGGCCGGCCCAAATGTAGACAATGCTTCAGCTACGCCGATCACTAATGCCAAGTCTACCTTACACAGTTAATGAATCAGTTATGGATTATCCATACACTTATTTGAATGAATCACTTTCAAGAGAATTTAGCCTTTCAAATATGCCTGATTACTTGTTTTCTAGTAAGTCATCTCTATTTTGTTTCTATGTGTTAATGTGCGTGTTTGAATAAAGTGTTTTTCTACCATTTTTTTAGTTATATATATACAAATGTATCCTCTGTAAGTGCACCAGTTCATCCTCTTGTTTTAATAATTGTCAAAACACATGAAAATAGAGTAGAACATATTTTGGCAATGTTACAAATGACTTGACAGCGAAAAACTATTTTTAAACTTTGAAAAACTGATTTTTAGGTATATATACAAATGTATCCTCAAGTATCAAAACTTAGTTTCTATTTTATTTGTCTTACAAATTTTTCCGTGGACTTCGATGATCAATATATAATTTAGGTATGTTTCTTACTTCTATTATATGCATTGTTATGGTTCTTCTACATAGGTCTTTAGTTTTTACTACATGCACAAATATTTTTAAAAATAATAACTAATTTTAATTGTTTATCTTACTTGCAGGTTGAACAAATGCTTAAAACAGTAATGTCTTGTGAAGAATATATGCTTTAATATTTATTTTTTTTTAAAACAAATATGCTTTAATATTTTGAAACTTTGCTGAAATGCAATTTGAGACACTTTTTAGTTGGAACTGTGTGCAAATAAATATGGAATGTTTTTTATCTAATTTCTTTTAATATGGAAGATATTTACTTCTTTTTTACAATGCTTTGTAGGATGATTTTATTTTATTTATGTCTTATATTTCCATAATTTTTCCCCTTTAGCTAGTCTTTTTGGTTTTGTTGCTTGTGGCTGGTGTTGTTTTCAAGCATTTGATCATTGATGCCATGTTGATGTAGGGTTAGTGATTGGTAATTTGGTTTTGTTCTGTTTGTGTAATCCTTTCTCATCATGTATACTAGTACTTGTACATGGGATAGAGTATTCTGTTATTGATAAAATTTTCTATTAAAAAAAAAACCTCAAGAGTCATGGCAGCACAATGGATTTTATTTCAGTATGGAAGCTTTGATATGAGCATAACTCCAAATCAGTAATCTATGTATACTATAGTGATCCAATAGCATTGGTATCTATTTAGTTTAGTGTTGGTTGACTGACAATGCTAAAGCCTACACAAAACAGACAAACTATTAGAATAACTAACATTGCCATTTTGACCTTAGTGATCAGGATTTTGTTGGAGTAATTGAGAGAGAATGAATTGAAAGAAAGAGAATAGGAAAAAAATAGAAGATTGTATTCATTCACTAGGAGCAAAAAACTATTTATACAAGTGGGGGTTGCTTTCAATGTAAGCAACAACATTTAACAAACTTATCTTCTAAGTAACTACCTTAGCTACCTAGTACAAACAAAACCAACTAACTATCTATTAACTACCAAAAGCTAATAACAGAAACAACCTAACTGCATAACTGTCAAACACAGCTTATCACTAACATTCAACACTGGCGCAGCATGAGACTGTTCTGAGAACGTTCCGAGAACGTGTATTTCTACCTGAACCATGGAACATGTATTACAAACATCAGATTTGAAACACAAACTTAGAGTACATATGGCTGGTTGGGGATGTCAAGAAACCCATCCTATCCTATACCCTTAGTTGACAATTTCTTAAAAAGGTTGTCTAACGACGCGCTGATCCAATCCAACCCTTTTATTAGAGTTTAGTTGATTTGAATTTGACATAACAAATACCAGTATTTTATCTTACTCAATCCAATTTTATTTGATTGGATCGAATAACGGGTTTGACCAAAATCAACGCAATGAACAATCCTATATTGGATAGACTAATTTAGTTTGAACAACATAAAAATGAGAGTTCATAAACTTAATGACTTATATATACTGCGTTCTGAGTTGATTTTTGAGGGGATGGAAAATCTTACTTCTTCTATTTTAAATTACAAAGACTAATTATTATTTTTTTAAATAATGTAAGTGCAATTGAAGTACAATATGATCATTTTTCATGTTTTTTTAAATTATTTTAAAGCATTAACTATATATATATATTTGGCACTAGAAACATTGTTGTACAAGTCCAGTGTAACTAAGACTCAAGAAATAGACTTAGCAACTGATTATTTATTTTATTGGCTGGTCGACTCAAAATTTCTTGATGAATTCATAAATGTGATTACTAATTTCCTCCGCCACTTCTTGGTTGTTGAAGTGAGCCACTCCTTTTTGTACAATCACTTCTTCCAAATTTGGCACATCTTCCTTGAATCCTCCACCATGGATATATTCTTTCAAGTTTAGCGAGGTGTATACCGAGTCTAAGTCACCAGTAATGAATTTCACAGGCACTTTGATTTTCACTCCATTCCATGGTGCCATGAGTTCCCAATTTCTGCAATACAAGTAATAATTAATTTATCATTAGGATTGGGATCATTGTCTATGAATCAAAAACATAAACATCCAACACAAAAGTTGTCTCAATTACAGTGATAATAATCCAACACAACATATGATTGAATATAACATGTGTTAGTGATGTGCTAGACATCGACACATATGAAATGTGGACATGCCATCAATCAGATATGTTGTACATGGATTATTATGAGTGCCATGATGTTAAAATAGTCTCCCAAAAAGAAACGTCAATATAGATTTGATGAAAATACTACGAGGTCGAGGAAGCATAGAGAATCAAAGGATTACTTGTTTAAGTTTCTATAGTAGTTCAATCCTCCAGTGAAGCCTGTTTTCTCAAATTTGGAGACAAAATAAGCAATATCGTCTTCTGTTAGCCAAGAAGGCAAATTGTTAGGCATTTCCGGGTTCAATCCATATCCATACTCTCCCTTCGGAAGTATTGGAGGACCAGTTATGCGATTTGTGAGCATATTCTTAATTGCATATTCAGCGCCAACTTCAGCTAACTCAGCTTCCATTTTGTCTTCCTGTGATATTGGATTAAAAAACAAATATGAAATTCACAACAATTTCTTAATTCATTTTACATAAATTGAGAATTCTGAATCAAAATATTGTATGACTGAGACCGAGTATTATAGTTATACTTTTCAATTTAAAAATAAATCAACTAATATAAAATCACCAGCGAATTAGACTACCTACAAAGTGGAAAAGTAGTAGCAAAGAAATAGTTAAAAGACCTGAAATCTGCAGATATAATAATCATCTCCATGAGCAGCACGCATAGCATCAAGAGTTTTGATTTTAGGGTCTCTACGGAGCAGAGGAACACTGAGACACACATAGGATTTGATTCTTTCAGGACGAAACAAACATAGATACCAACCAATGATAGCACCCCAATCATGAGCAACAAGGAAAACTTGATCAACACCAAGCAAATCTATAAGAGCAACTATGTCACCAACAATATGAAAACATGTGTAACTGCTCACTGAAGATGGAGCATCAGTGTCACCGAAGCCACGTAAATCTGGAGCTACAGCACGGTAACCGAGGGAACTGAGAGCAACAATCTGGTGGCGCCATGAGTACCAGAGTTCAGGGAAACCGTGAAGGAACAAAACAACTGGTCCATCTTTGTTTCCTTTTTCTGCAACATGCATTTTGATGCCATTTACTGCTACTGTTCTGTGTTCTATTCCTTCCATGATCTCTCTGGTTTATTGTCTTCCTCAGAGCAATTAATTAAGGGTGAAGAAAAAGCTTTGGAGGAAGCTCGTTTTATAGAGTGGAAACTCCAATATCAAAGTGGCTTAATTATTATTATAATGTTGAATGATAATGATGATTAATTATATTATCTATTATGGTTATGGTAAAGGATTCTTCCGAACACTAGTTAAGCATACACCATAAATAAAATAAAAGAGATATTAAAAATTATTTATATTTTTAAAATATTAAATACACACTGTTTAACATTTTTCTATCTATTAATCCGATATTCAATCAATTCGAATGACATATTAATTTATTATTATCGGCGGCAAGTCCCCTTTGTTAATTCCTCCGGCTAATCAAATTTGTTTTTGTTACGAATAGAAATTTAGTAATATGAAAAAATACTGTCCAACAATTTGAAACTTGACCAACCTTTAAGAAAGAAACACGTGTTAGTTTATGACCTTTGTGATGCGATAACTTTTTTCTTTTCTTTTTATGTTAGATTGAATTCAAAACTCAAAACTTTAATTAAGTTAAAAAAAGTCTGCTACTATTTTTTTATTATCTAAAAGACGTACTAAAACGCAGCCGTATCATACAAATTTGAGATAATATTATCCAATTTTGACCATTTCATGAGATTAAAATATGGTAGAACCAACATGTGAATAAAAAATTAATTAGTGTGATTTGCAATAGAAGAGAAGGCTTGATTCCATTGTACCAAAAATATATTAATTCATCTGTAGGTCGATGAACTATTTAGGAATTTTTAAATAAATTTCTAAAATAAAAAAGTTGTAATCAAGTCCCTAAACTATTTTATGATTTTAGGTTTTTTTGTTAAACTTCTGTTATTATGTGGTTAATCAATACTGATTGGACAATGACATGTCAACCAATTTTACACACCATCTTCTACATAATATCCATGTCATTTATTATTATTTGCACAATTAAATCATAGTATTAGCTTTCCAAATACGGCCAATTTTTAAAAGTTATCATCGCTATTATTAAGTAGATCATACTATTTTTGTGTTTCTCTTCGAATAAAACTCTCCACTTCTCTCCATTTCTTAAGAAAGGGAGAGTGCCCTTTTTTCATTATGTATGAGCATTGCAATCCAAGAATTAGTCACATAGTGAGAAATGGAGAGTATCTGATTTCCGTTAGATGAAAGTTGTGAATACTAGTAGTAAATGATTAGGTTTTTTTAATTCAACAGTCGATAGAAACAAGATTCCATGTGCTCATAAGGATCAAAACTCTGACTCTATCCTTTCTTTCTAATTTTGCCAACGCTTTTAAAATCCTCATATTCATTATCTCCCCCCAAACCCACACGAAAAAACCTAATCATTTACTACTAGTATTCACAACTTTCCCCGAAAAATAGTTTTAGCCTAAGCAAGCGTACTGAAAGTTGAGGATGCTCCATTCCAAGGTCAAGTCTGCAAGACATACCATATGGTGGATTATAGGATGGGTTAGTGAATTAGATCTCCCGCCATGAGTAAATTATCTGAACCGTTAGATGAAAGATGCTATCATTCACCATCAGTACCTTATAAAAAAATTCTCTCTCTTCCCATCATCTACGGGCTCTCTAGTTCTATTTTCTTTCACCTTTCCATTCAATTTCTTTTTGTTCATAGTTCAATTAAACACAAAATTCACAACTACTATAATTTGTTATTTCCTATGAAAGCTTCAACCTTCAGCACAAGTAGTAATTAAAGCTAACAAGATACAAGACCAATTTTTACAAAAAAAATGGTATACAAGACCAAAGTCAAACACGAAGACTTCACAAAACAAATACAGGAAATAAATAAAAATGGCACCCCAAAAGAAACTTAAACACCCAAGAGAAGCACCAAGACAAAGCACATAAGCCTCATTCAAACAACAAAAACAGTAGCTAATTCCAAAGCTAACAGGAATGCCAGCACCAGAAAATCAAAAGCACAAGCCAAAAACAAAACACAAAACATAGTCTTTAAAGCAACACACCAGGAACCCATAAACGACATAGAATACACTAGGAAAACTGTTCTGTTCTTTATTTGATTTTATGTTGGATTCAATAGGCCTTAAGTTTGTTGATTTTGTTCTTCAATTGCTTGATTGGATTTTTCTATATTCACTAATGAGTATTTAATGACATATAGATATAGTGATTGGCTTCATACACAAGAACAAAAAACGCAGAGAGATGATGGGAAGAGAGAGAAAAAAAAAAGTATAAGGTACTGATGGTGCATGATATCATCCTTCATCCAACGGTTCAGCCAACTTGCCCACGGTGGGAGACCTAATTCACTTGCCCACCCTAGAATCCGCCGTTTTAACAAGGATACTAGTCTCGGTACAAAGAAATGATGTGTAACAATAAAGAACAACCAATCAAACCCATATGTATATGTAATTCAAAATCAAATCCAACAACTCAGTAACATCAGCCCAAAATAACAATAGAGGGGAAAACTAAAAAAAATTGGCACATAACACAATGATTGGATTTCAATGGACCTGTGGGTCAAAAGGTTATTCTACAAAAGCTCATCACTGAATCCATAAAAGAGGATCCCACCAATCATGAACCATAAATGTTGAACAAACTCAATTGCAGACTTTCAGTTGTAAGCACAAATTTACCGCACCCCACCCCCATTAAATGGTAGATTGCTTGGTTCTGACAATAGCGAAATAATTAAGCACCCCAAGAAAGTAAAATTGGTTCTTTGCCGACTTTGTTATACCCTCTACAAATCCATACCTTCTCAATGCTAATCAAAACTAGCATTTAAAAAGTTCAGCAGTTCATTTCTCTTGCTCTCGGCCTCCTTGTCTTCTTTTGTTTTATCAAGTTTGAGAAGAATCTACAATGAAACAAAAGGAATGAGTTTCAATATTGCTGCTGCGATTAACAGGATCCAATAAAAAGATGGCAGTCGACTAATACCTTCTTTCCAGATACAGCACTGCGACGGACACCGTCATCTTTGTTGCGCCCTAAAAACTGATCAAGTACAAAAAACAGTCAAAACAAAGAAACATATAAGCAAGCATTTGCATTGAGTTTCTGAGACATCATAAAAAAATACCTTGGAAAGCTGCACAGGGCTGCTGCTCTTCTCACCATTCTGCTTCTATATAAAACTCCCATTACCAGGAAAAAACCCGACCAAAAAACAACATCCAATCAAGCGCCCAGACATGTCACAGATCCAGCTCCAATTTCAAAGAGCCAAAACATAAAATAAGAAGGAAGTATCATAAGCATCTCAGACTGGAATCTACTAAACATACATGAATTTGAAAGGTGGGAGTCAGCAAATTTGCAGCAATTTTTTTTTCTTCTTTTTTGTATTATGCAAATTTTAGTACGAGAAAAGGAACAATAACATTAGACCAATATTTTCAAGGGGTAGAAGATGATCAGAATCGTGGGATAGTACAGTTATAGAGATGTGTTTTAAGTTGATGAATCTTAGTCTGGATGAATACCCATGCAGAAAAACTTCCAGCAATAAGCACTGGGTGTGTCAACTTAAGTTTACGAACAAGATGATGATATTTGATTCACTACAAGAGTTGAAACTTCAAACATGAAGAATGCAATGCCAAACTTTTTATAAACAAAACAGCGGAAGACAAGGTATGAAAAAGTAACCTACCTCTTTTAGGCTATGCTTTTGCCGCTTATGGCGATGACTTTTACTTCTCTCCTTTTCCTTATTCTAGCAGGGAAAGAAAGAGGTGAGATAAATGGAAAAGTTTATAACTAGTAAAAATTGTAGAACCAGCAAATCACCTTCTTCGGTTTGTCGCTCTTTTTGTGCTTCTTTGATCGATGAGATGTTTCATGCTCACTATCAGAAGAACTCTCACTTCTGTAGTAATATAACAATAACAAATATTGTATTATGATATGAACCATATTAATTAATGCATCGATTAAATTATTAATGTACAAACGACATACGTTTTTAATACGAATATCGCATATCAACATTCAGCCAGGGGCGCAGCTAAGTATACTTATGGGGTAGCTTTGGCTACCTCAAAATAAAAAATTATTTGTTTTAGTAAGTATATATTTCATGTATAACTACCCCAATAAAATATTTTTAGCTACGTCTTGTGAGCTTAGCTCAATTGGTTTGAACTTCAGTCATTCCACTTATTCACTATAAAGGTAAAATTTCTAACCACAAGACTATTTGGATAAAAAAAAAAATCTTTGGCTACTTCTAAATACGTTTATTTGTCAAAAATGAAGAGAAAAAAGATACTCAAAAGACCATCACTTATTTGATACAGTAGATTTATTTTGTTTATTGTGACATTTTCTATATATTAAGCAATTAAGTAAGAACTTTGTTAACAATGAAAAAGGTAAAGACAACTTATAAATAATATGAACAATGAATTTCTTGCAAATGACTAAATTGTTTACATTTTGAAAGTATATACAAAATTATTATTATAGATAAATTTTACCCTCTTATTTTTATAACCAAGAATTTAACTCTTTCAAGTGCTATCGAACTCAATTTTTTTATTAAATAGTTACTTTTATATAAATAAAACTATTGCGATTTCTTTTTTAATGGATTAAATTTAATATATTAATTTTAAAAAATTGTATTATATTTGGCCACCTCATAAGGAATCGGCTAGCTTCGCCGCTGCATTCAGCTACAACTTAAAAGTAACCACTAATGGAAAAACGATATCATCAACATTAAACATTTTATATTTCCAATTCCAAAACTGTAGGAAACATTCCGAAACAACATGAACGAAATAATAATATATAATCAGAATTGTAAAGAAGAAACAAACACTATAATTGGTCGATTATGAATTAATCAAAAACAAATTCAAAGATAAGTTCCAATCAACTATACAATTCCACAATTCAAATTCCTTAAACGTAACCTAAATACAAATGAAAAAAGGTTCGAATCATGGATCGAAAATTGAATTAAATCCTGAATCTGTAATTGAATAAAATCATGTATATATGTAGAAATTGAATTGGAACCTGGAGTGATCAGAGAGGGAGGATGAAGAATAAGAATCGGAATCAGAAGAGTAGCGGTGATGTTTGCGACGTCGTTTTGTGTGGGAGTGAGATTTAGTTTTCTTTCGGATCTTAAGGGAGTCCTTGTCGCGGTCTCGACGACTGCGGTGGTGACGGCGGCGTCGGTGAGAGGAAGAATCGGAAGAAGAAGAGAGAGACGAAGACGATGCCGCCATGAGAAGCGATTTGGGAGCGAGGGTTTGGTACGGATTGGGGAAATCTGTAACACTAAAATATCTTTCTTCTATAATAAGTCAAGCGCGTGGATTAATCCTTTCTTCTTATTTTTTTGGTCCAACCTTTCTTCTCTGATTAACTGATTTTTTTTATTATTTTTTTGCTTTAAACCGAATACGCAACCGCAGAGACTAATCCCTCGAGTTTTATAGGTCTAAATAGACGGCTCTCTCTACGAGTTTTAACGCGGCTGCATGCCCAAGCCAGGGATGAATCCTTTTAACTGGCCTTTTGATTATTTATTTATTGAATTAAAAGAAGTTCTTTTTTTTTTTTTTTGAGAGGGAATTAAAAGAAGTTTTATTTATTTATTTTCCTAAAAGAAAATAAGTTTAATTTTCTTACATTAGTTTAAAAAGTTTGTTAGTATTAGGATTATATTTGCTGTCTAATCTTTCCATATTTTTATTTGGTAACTGGACTATATTCTACTTGCAATCATAATTCTATTTCTCTAGCAGATTAATAATGTTGATGCATTGTGAAGATCCGCATCCAATAACATTCTCTTGCAAATGTATAAACTAAGCCTAACAAATAGAAGAATTCGTGCTGTCGCGTTTTAATATTTGGGCATGTGACTCCTACAAGTAGTATAATCTAAGTCATGCAGAATTTAACTAAGTGTGCGATTTAATCTTTTTTAGCCTCTAACTCGAAAGTACATAGCTCATGTGCACGTTAGCCTATTTACTCCATTGTCGAGTATTAAGTCTCTTTAAAAGATTATTCACAATACTTAAGATTTAATTCATAAATATGTATTCTAATAAATTGTATAAAGAATGGGAAAATAAATAAAGGAAATAGAGTGGTTGCAAATTATATAGTCTCATAACCAACCACATAACCCAAATAGTCATAGAGGATTTCATCTAAAAAACCTAACCAAAGGATCTAGTTGTTCATAACATAATAATTTAAACAAAAAGTTTAAAAAATTACATCGTGGTAACCTTACCCTTGAATTGAAGGTACCCCTTTGGTGGGAGTACTCCTTCCTTAAGAGCCATTTGCCCTCTTGCTCCTTGGAAATGTGTTGCTCTTCCAACTTCTTGCTGCTCTACTCTGATGTTTTATTGCCTGATATTGAAATATGGTGAAGAAAATGCTCTTTTTATAGGCGAAGTGAGCTTGGATCTCACGCGCCACCGTGGCACGATAGGAATGCATCGTGCCACGATGTCTCACAAAGACCCATCGTGGTACGATGACATCTGCTGAAACCTTCATTTTTCGTCTTTTTTTTCTGTATTTTTTCTTCTACTTTTGTTTAAGTGGTGTGTAGCTTGAGTCACATTGATTTTCTTGATTTTTTTGCATGCTTTGGTCTTGCAACTTATTAAAAACTATTAAAAATTAAATAAAATAATCCTAAATAGATACTCTCTCTGTTCCTTTTTATTTGCCGTTTTAGGAAGAAAAAAATACGGTATAATAGAAACATAAGGTGCAAAAATATACGGAGTACTTTCTTAATTTGGTGTTACTATTCTAAAACGACAAATTAAATAGAACAGGGGAGTACTAAAAATGTCATATAATCCCTATATATATATATATATATATATATATATATATATATATATATATATATGACGATTCCGGTGAGAACAATTTGCTATTCATTTATATATATTAAAAATAGCTTCTATAATAACAAATAAATTAATATTACCAAACAACTTTATTTCTAAAGTTTTTACTTTAAATTTTAATTTTAAAGTAACTTTTTGATAAAAAAAAAAGTCAGGCCAAACAGTACCTAAAAAATGAGAACAATAAACAATAATCTTAGATACAGATCAATTACTTGAATTAAAAAATCACATTTAATTAAATAAGGTGTATCGTCATTATTATATCATTTGTTTCTATACTTATAGTCTTCAACCCAAATTAGTATAATTCTTCTACAATGTTAGCACAATTTTTTAATTTCGTACAAACAATATACTAATTTAGAGCCCGTGTGTTATAGCATTTTTTTTTAAAAAAAGTTACTTATTTAAAAAAAAAATAATCACTTTAAAGAATATTACGTGCGTTTGTTATAGCTTTTAAAAATAATCAAAATTTAAAAATAATCTAAAAAATGCTAAAAATGATAAGCTAAAAATAGTACGGTAGCTTCTTAAAAAATAGATTTTTTTAGAGGAAAGAGAAAACAATGGTCAAAAGATGGAGATATTTTTTATCCAAAAATATCCTTACATAAATTTTAATATTCCTAAAATATCCTTATAAAAGTATTTTTTATCAAAGTAAACAAACACAAAGTAGATTCTGATTTTTTATAAAATCTCTAAATCATCTAAGGTCAAAATCACTTATTTTTTAATCCTCTTAATAATGATCACCAACACACTAATTGTAATCTTCTAAAAAGCCTAGTTGTTGATTTTAATTGGGACGATGATTATGATTATAGAAAGTAGAAACATATGATATAATAGTGATGGTGCACCTTATTATTAAATGTGTTTTTTTAATCCAAGTCATTAATTTATATTTAACGGTTATTATTTATTGTTCTCATTTCTCACAATAGTAAGGTGTTTTTACCAGAGTCATAAATATAAACAAAATCTAACTAATTTTAGCTCAAAACCAGAAAATCGCGAAAGAAAGAAACTTTAATTAGTTATGTAATTTCAAATCTATACAACAATCTGCAAGAGCATATAAGCAAAATCACCTGCAGTTTGTGAATTGTCTGAAATTGACATTAAATATAGCACTTTCAAAAACCAATAAGTAAATAGATAGAAAAACAAAACACAGACAGAACATGCACTGTAACACAAACATTAATATTTAGCACTTTTTGCAACATGCATGCACACAATCACATTCACTCTCTTAGTTGGAAAGGAAAAAAAAATTAATTAATTTCAATGAGTTGGTGTTTTATGAGAAGCTCCTGCACCTCCTGGATAATAAGGAACTCTAGTAACTCTAATCCAATCATCTCCATGGAAGAATGCTGTTGGTTGGAAACCAGCTGCTCCTTCTGAAGTAATAGTCTTAACACCTTGCCATTTTACGCGCTTGGAAATATCGGCACCAGGACCACGGTTATTGTACTCGGCATAGTAACATGTATCAGTTCCTGTGATACCTTCTAGTGTTTGCCATGGCATATAACCATCAGGTGTAATCAAATCACCAATGTATGTATCCATGAAGATAGTTCTTGAGAAATTCTTCCATGGACGAGCGAGGTAAGCTTTGTTGTCGAACCTAACTGGATAGTATTTAGGATCTGACACAATTGAACCCCCTTGGATGATTAATCCTGATGGTTGAGTTTTCTCCTTCCTACCTTGTGCAGTCACAATGCATTGTTGGTTTTCCAATGGCTTTCGGACTACGAAAGTGCAGTTTTGGAGTACAGCAACAGAATCACCAAAGACGAAATCAATGGTACCTGTGATAACACAATCGCGATAGAATTGACGCATAGTGTGGGCGTAAAGTGTATCTTGGTAACCATCCATTCTGCATTTGTAGAAGATTGATCTGTCAGCTTGGACTCTCAAGGCAACTGCTTGATGCTTGTGTGCTCCAGCAGAGTTTTCAAAACCGATACCAATGCCAACAAAGAAATCTCCAAGAACAGCTGCAAGCGCAATCAAAGTATAAGCAAAATTTATTTGATCAAATCGCGCGTATTAAGAAAGATAGTTAAAATAAAATTAAACAGATATACTTACCAACGGTGGCGGTTCTGTAGGTACCAACTCCATCGATAAAGTTTTTGTTGCCAGTAATGCGCGATTTTCTACCACCATCACCAATGAAAACAACATGAGTCATGTTTCTAGCAACTTCAACATATTCATTATAAATACCCTCCTTGATGTAAATAACATATGGCCTTAAGTTTTTATGGGGAACAGTCTTAAGAGCTTCATTGATTGTGGTGAAATTTCCAGTTCCATCCTTAGCAACAACAACATGAGCCGAAAGTTTTCTTCCGGTCATTTTAAGTAGTTTCCTAACACCAGGACGATTTTCAACCCACTCAGGAAGCTCAAAATTACCACCATTACCAAAAACATCCACTCCTCCATCAACATTTTCCTTCAAAAGACGACGACCTGCAGGTTTCATGTCTGCGAATGTTTTGGAAAGTTCGTTAATGATGGAAAGACCGTTACTACTCATATGCATCGCGGTTTTTAAAATCTCTTGCATTTTATGACTGGCATCGGTTGTAGTATTCTCGAAAGCATCCAAACAAGTTTCTTGGTATGTAATGGCACCACTTAACCATACTTTCAAACTAGTTAGGACTCTGTCAAGGCTATTAAGATTAAAGTTACCGAACCTTTCTAACGACCTTTTGAATTCTTCGGTAGAAAGATGCATGAGGTCTTTACATGTGTCAAGTGCTTCTTTGGTTCTTGGATCCTTTTCAACTTCTTGAAGGAGCTGAGTTTTTTCAAGTCCTTCACCGATTTTTGTGATGGTTACGTTGAAGGCGATTTTGATGAGTTCTCTTGGATCGGTTATGTTTCCGGCGTTTTGTGTGAGACTTTCCTCGCATTCTTTTTTGTAATCTGTTGGTGCACATAGAGTTTTGACAGCTTTTACCGATGCAGATACATGTGTATCCTTTGAATTTTCCACTGCTTCGTTTTTGTTGTTTCCGATACTAACTGTAACGGCAACGACCATAGCTACTAATAAGAAAGTAGAGACGCCAATGATGGCTATTCTCTTATTAGAGTCTCCCATTTTAAATACTTAGCAGCTCCCAATCAACACCTTCAATGTATATCATAAACGTAAAAGTTAGTTACAAATTAGTTACAACAGTAGTTAAAATTTAGTTGTTTTCATCCGCGATATAACCAAGTCATATCGCTCGATGGAAACAACATTCTTACTATCAATACAACTTTTTACACATGGAAGAGATGTGAATTACTTACTTGTTGTGAAAAAAGGGGCTGCTGGGTGAGTAATAAAGAAATGAAGGACTTATTCAGGTGGTATTATCCTCCTTCAAAGTCCTTCAAAGAGAGTGTTTTTCTATAATTCTATCTATGCATGCAATTACACTATGAAATGTATGTGTGAATTTATTTATTTATACTAGAAGATTTCAAAAGTTTGTTATGTCAATTAAAAAATATGAGGCTTGGAGTTGAGAGCTAACAAAGGGGAGGTTAGCATTTTTTTCTATAAAAAGAATGGACACAGAGAAACCAACCTATATTTAGCAATGTTTTTGTTTTGTTATTGATAATTTGGGTTTAGCTAATTAATTGGAAGGCCTTATTTGACGCTTAATCAAGTCAATTGCCTAAATTTACCCCTTGGTTAATTAGTACCCTTCATTTAGCTTATTTTCATGTGGACCTGGATTAATTAGAGCATATTCTCATATATGGATGATAACATGAGAATGAGAATGTGTTTTAGTTTAACAACTAATAACAAATTATTGCTAAATTGAAGAACTAATTATATGTATTTTTAAAGATTAATAGGCTTTTACCCCTGCAAAGTATGCGAATTTTGCGTTACCCGTGTAATTCTTTTTTTTGAGATTACCCCCTTGTAATGTTGCAGAATTTTTTTTTTTTCTATTTCATTTTACCCCCGAGGGTAAAACAAAACAACATTATAGGGGTAAAATGAACTAGAAAAAAAATTCTGCAACATTACAAGGGGGTAATCTAAAAAAAATATATTACAGGGGTAACGCAAAACGCGCATACTTTGCAAGGATAAAAACCTATTAACCCTATTTTTAACTTAGAGCATTATTTGACACGGTATATTTTTATCACGGTTTTTCTTCTAATTTTTCCGCATCTTCTAAACTTTAGACACATTTTAAAAATACACAAAATAAAGGACACATATATTTTAATGTTAAAAGATCATTTCTCGATTCATAATTACGTGGATCCAAACCATAATAGTATATAACAAAATTGCTAAACTCAAATAGTTAATAAACTTTAATTATGATGAATTGTTTAGGAGAACATGAATTAACAAGAGGGGGAAAACCATAATTGTGTATGTATGACAATAAATGTGGAAATTGTACAACAAAGAGGGGGTAGGATAATAGACAATCCCTCTCTATCCATACACTTTATCTGCACTCGCAAATTTAATTACATTACATTCTACACAAACACAATTTATTCCTAAACATCTACTCACTAAAAAAATAATCTATTAATTCCTCCACAATCAATCAAAGAAAATGGTACAATTATTCATCTAAAAAGTGAGGCAGTAAACTTATTACTGTAATTAGTTACTGGTTTACATATAGTAATAAGTAGGATCAATAACTACCAAATAGTATATTCATCAATTGGCTTGAAAACTCAATTGCTCAAGCCTGCTGTGAACTTGATACCTGTTCTAGGCAACCATGAACCGCCATTAAGGAACCGTTGAACCGTAAAATACCCGGCAGTAGAAGCATCTTTAATGACATGATAACCAGGCCATTTAACCCTGCCTACAAGTGATGCACCAGGTCCATAATTCCTATATTCGCCGTACCACAAAGTGTCCAATGCAAAGTTTCCGAGCCACTCGAGCCACCCTCGAGGTTGAACCATACCACTCATGTATGTGTTAATGTAAACTGTTCTAGAATATTCCTTCCATGGCCTTCCCAAGTATGTAGGTTGTGAGGCCAAAACATAGCTATCTTGGATTGTAAACCCTGTGCTTTGATGTGGACTTTTCCTACCTTGAGCTGTGATTGTAACCTTTTGTAATGGAAGTGGAACTCTTGTGTATATCTTGCAATTTTGTAGCACAGCAGCTCCATTGCCAAAAATGAAGTCTATGGTACCATAGATTTCACATTCACGGTAGAACTGCCTTAGCGAGTGTGCGTAAAGCGTGTCTTGGTGCCCTTCTATGCTACACCTAAAGAATGCAGATTGGTCTGAATCCACACGCAGTGCCACAGCTTGATGATTTACTGGTCCAGCCGTGTTCCGGAATGTCATATCCCTCGCAATGAAGCCCTTCCCAGATACAGCTATATATTAACATTTCAAATTATCAGGGAATTTAGTATATAATATTTCATTCTCTATGGTACTGATTATATAAGACATTGATTATATATGGTACTCTTTTTTAATAAGATTTATCTATGGTACTGTTAAATAACAAAATTTACTCACCAAACGTGGCAGTTCGAAAAGTGGTCCATCCTTGCATGAAATTGCGATTGCTTGTGACAATGGTTTGGCCAATACCATCACCAACGATCATGATGTTGGTCATCTTCTTCTTCATATCTACATTCTCCTTATATAGTCCCTTCTTCACATAGATAACATGGCTCCTATTGCTATGACTCGGAGCTGCATTAACAGCTTCGTTGATTGTACGGTAGTGACCGCTCCCATCCAATGCAACGACTGCATCTGCAACCGTACCATGTGGTTTAGATTTAAGGAGCTCTTGATCAGCCTCGGTCATCCATTCAGGAAACTCCCAGCTTTCATTAGTACTTGTTTCGTGCAGGGTAGTAGTGTTCCTCCGAGGGCGAAAGGGTAAGCTATGAAGTTGAGTGTACAAAGACAGAACATTGCTGATAAGCTGAGTGACTTGTGTTAAGCTTCCACTAATATAACTCTCAAGACGTCTATCAGTGCCTTCAAAGCCTTCAATGCATGTGTCTTGGTTGCTAAGCGCCGCACTTAACCAAGCTTCAAGGTTTCCCTCATATTGCGCGGTTGTGTCACCAGCTCGAATTCTCCTCATCTCCCCTAATGACCATGCAAGCTCTGACACTGAGAAATCAAGGAGCTCCTTGCAATCTTCTATGGCAAGTTGCTCGCGGTTATTAACAGAAAATGTACTGATCTTTGTCATGTTATTGATGGCACCTAAGGCTTCATTGATTGTAGTTCTGAGTGCCGCATTAATGACAGAAGTTGGACTTGGAGGGCCAGTTCTTGTTAGCTCGTTTTGAATGTTTGTGAGACATGAGTTTTGGTTTTTAATATTCATGCAGGCTTGTGCAATCAAAGCTTGCATGTCTTGAGTTTGGATTTCTGAGGGAATTTCATCTGGGAATGAGAGAACCTTATCAAATGATGGTAAAAGGATGAGAATGATGAAAAGGAAATTTACACGCAGGGCCATCTTTCGGTTGCGACAGAAAACCAGAAAGACAGACAAAAAAAATTGCTTATGGTCTTTCAAAGAACTTTTAAATTATTTATAAACATGCAGGTAAGAATTTTGCATTGAAAGTTTGTTAAGGACTTTTCTTCGCAGTTTAAATATTCACATTCCTTTATGCTTTTTTTCTGGACAAAAGTTTCAAGTTATTCAAATGCTTTCTTTTGTTGGAGGGTTAGCATGATATTCCATGCTTTGATGAGCTTGTTGGTTTCATCACGGCTTAACAATGATTCCTACTTTGTCTTCAATGTGATCATATTTTAGATCATATTTTGATCAAAGGCATTATTAAGGCTGTGGATTTTTCTATCAAAACTCAACCATAAGTCAAACTGTTAAATTACCTTAAAACAGTGTTTTCCTTCTAAAGGTTCTGACCAGACTGTACCTTTGTTTTTTCCTTAATCATTAAGCAAAATAGAGAAATGAAAACCTATGGATCCCAAACCCACCCTTCTAATATTCTTTGCTTGCTAGTCACAGAAACCTCAAGTTGGATCAGGTTCCAAGTTGCTTTCGCGTTCCTAGCATATTTTCGCCAAATAATTTAGTTCTTTTTTAGCAGTGAAATTCAACTTCAATTACATGTGGATATCAACAAAAATTATCTGGCTATTGTCTTTAGATTCGCATTATTTAAGTTTGGCCAATTTCCTTGATTAATGAATAAAATACAAAATGAAGTGAAAAGAAAAAGAGAGAATGAAAAATATGATGGAAAAAATGATCATTGTCTCCAAATAGTATTTGTATACATATTACTAGGATATAATAGAACTCAAGGGGAAAAAGTGCTGGGAAAATTTAAATTATAATCGAATATATCAGCGCTATGAAGCAGCATTCGTTCAAAGAAAAGCAAGTATAATATTTCAATTAAATTAGTTGCACAAATGCTTAGTTAGTAGGAGTTACTTATTGTTGATTTTGGCTCTATACATAAATGACCTAAGCTGTGTAAGTCATAAGCTTCTTCATTTTTTTCAAGTTAAAATTTAATCTTTGTTGGTTTTCTATTTTCAAGTAAAAAAGAAAGCATATGATTTAAACGGAAAAACGGCTTAGCTCGCTCGTCTATATATTAAGCTCAAAAACAGTAATAACAGATCTAACTAACTTAGCATTAGTGTAACTAACAAAAACAACTGAACTAACGTCTTGACTAACTTAATTGACAACTAAGAGACACACTCTAACTTCACAATTCACCAATACTGTAGCTAATCCCATCTGATCTTGCATCCTCGTGCATGAAATGTTTCGACTATTTCTGAGGATATCGAAAACCTGAGAGAACTCTGCAGTTTAACCTTTTTAATCCGACCACAGCAAGATCTAAGGGCAAGCTCCAATCCTTGTACGGTGACATTAGTAAGACACACCAGTTTGGCATCCTGTAGGCGTTTCAGGTTACTCATAAGCAGGCACAACACATGATCTGACACGTTACAGTTGCTCATATTTATCTGCACATCATCATAGCTATGTAGAGTTAGAACTTGAACTCATTTTGCTAACATAACATTTGGAAATTGGAATATCATAATACAAGAAACAGGTTCAGACAAAAATGATATAATGTTGGTATCTAGTCAGTAGCAGTGCAACTACGATTTTTTCACTGACCTGCAGTAGGTTTTGTGAATAAAACGCAAGGGCCCAAAAACCGGAATCATTAATTTTTTCACAATGTTTCAAATCTAAGTGAGCCAATCTCTTGCAATTGACTGCAACTGCTTTTATACCAATGCTTGTGATGTTTGAAATTCCACGCAGTTCAAGATCAGAGAGTTCACTGAGATTGCTGATACACTTCAACCCCGTGTCTGTCATTCTATTGCAATATGATAGGTTGAGCATGGTCAACTTCTTGCATCCAGTTGCGAGTGCTGCTAGCCCGTCATCTCCTATACGTACACAGCTGCAATAAGAAAACAGAATGAACAAAACAGGCTTACCACTTTGTCTACAATTTTGTTGAATCAAAAGCATTTAGCCACATTGACTTAAGTTCAATTACCGATAGAGGTCAAGTTCGGTCAACTTTGTGCAGTTACAAGCAATGTGTGCCAATCCTATGTCTGATATGTTTGTGCATAATCCTAACTTCAATCTTACAAGTTCTGAGCATCTCGAAAGATATTTCAGTGCTGCACGAAGACGGAATGTTGGAGATAAATTAATCAGAACCATCGGCAATATTGTACAATACTGATATACGATATACGGATAAAACTTCAATAGTTTACCTATGTCGTTCATGCCAGAGCAATCAGTAAGATCAATCTCTTCAAGCATCAAGCAACTTAATCCAAGCTGATACAGACCGACCTCGGTAACCATATCACAAGATTCTAACTTCAGACATGTAAGGTATGTACAAGAGTTTGCTATAGTAGCGATGGCTGCATCAGTAATGAATCGACAACAAGTCAAATCAAGTGTCTTCAAATTGCCACAGCCAGATACTACCTGCATAATTCCCATGTTGGTCACCCCAATACATTTGCTTAAACCAAGTTCCACTAAAGATTTGCAATTGGTGCCAATGATCTGGAGGATAAAGTCAGAAACTCGAACACCATTAATTCGAATTATGCTCAACTGATTTAAATTCTTCAAGCCATTAATAAGAGGTGCTGAAAGCTCCTACAGAAAATGCCCGAGGTATTAGTGTGTATCATACTTATCACAGTAAAATGGGATATGGAATCAAATATATACACCAACATTTTAGATTCAAACTCACCGAGAGGCAGTATCTTGCATCCATCTGCTCGAGACCCTTATGTCCACTAATTACAGATAATAAGCCAGACGAGCTAACACAGTTACACCTTGATACATCAATTGCCTGCAACACATTAAAAGGAAACTTGCTAAAGATATCCATGTTCTAGCGCCAACTTCGCAAAACTTCCTTAATCGAACTTTACTAATGTTGAAGTAATTGTTGTCGTCACAGTTTATAACTTAAGAACAAAAAATTACCTTAAGTAATGGACATCCTTTTTCAAGGAACCGCAATCCCACGTCATCCACTAAATAACATCCCGCCATAATGAAAACCTCAAGCTTTAACAGAGAAGCTATTGATCGCAAAGATTCACTTGTTACCTAATGATATAAGATCTCAAAATCATTTAAAGTATGAATTGAAGAAACAAAACTCAAATTGAATAATGTAGCAAGTGATAAGAACGATAAATCGTCACCAGCATTACTACTACATACAAGCACAACAGTCTGCTGTCAATAGTCAAGAACACGGGACCTATTATAAGTTATGTATAAGTCCCTTCGGTTACTATTACAAGTAAATTTGACTTTTTTAGTACATTGAAAAAGTTACGTATCTAGTTCATATTATGGACCAAATTCATCTGAAGAAATTTGACTTTTTTACATATGGAGAAATTGTTCACTTCAGAGAAGTCGAATTCATCGGAATAATAATAGTAATATGAGTTAACAAACCTTGAGATATGAAACATCAAGAAATTTCAATTCCAAACACTTCTTAGAAAGAAGATCAATCCCAAGATCAGAAATCTCCAAACACCATTTCAAACTCAAACTCTCCAACTTACTACACCCAACAGCAATCTTTGCCAAACCAATATCAGTAACCTCTAAACACTTATCCATATTAAGTTCCTTCAACCTCACGGCGCATGATAGCGCAGAAGCTTCTCTATCACCATAACCACAACAATGAGACACATCAACTGCCTCCAATAACGGACAAGCCCGAATCAACATCTCCAATCCAACATATCCTAACCCGGTAGCCCGACTCAGTACTAATTTCTTAATTCCCCGAGTCCAACTCACTGATCCATGACTCAGTAAAATCGATACTGCTCCATCGTCGATCCGTGGACACACTGAAAGATCAAGTGATTCAATGTTGCAATACTTTTGAATCAAACCGAGCAAGAATTCAATCCGGAGGATCCGAATTGTTTTCCGGGTCGTTGATTCGACCCGATTAAACTCCTTGCATACTAACCGTAACGATTTCCGATCTGAGTCAACTCTATCGAGAATTCGTATAAGTAAATCTTCTGTCAAGAGACAGAACACAGATTCAGAGAACATTAATTAAATAAATAAAAAACAGAATATTAACGTTTGTTTTGATTTAGGTAGGAACGAAGAGGAAAAATAAGAAAAGAAGGTGAAGAAGAAGAAGAAGATTAGTTTGTTTGGTAAGAAAATTGCAGCAATTGCAACGAGGTTTCGTTGGGTTCATTGTTTCAGCGAAATGAAAACTTGGTCAAGAAAAGTACAATAGAAGAGAATATAAAATTAGAAATATGAAAGTTCAAAGTGTTGTTGTTTCACTTTCACTATCATCATCATCGTGTACGGGTACGGTTATGTCCTATTTTGTGTACCCTTTGTTCTGTCTTTGTTCATATAGTACGTACTGTTTTTTTTTTTGGTATTGAAAGTACGGTAAACAATAACTAACCTTTTTAAATTACCTTAAATGCCCTTTCTTTTTTTTGCTAGGGGATGTGTGAGGATCCGGGATGTGATGTGTGTGAGTAACGATAATGAAAATGACTAAGTTGGATTCTCTTATTCCACCGTTCTCTCCATTTCTCTCCTAGTTCTCTATTTCTCTTATAATTTCACTCTCTCTTTACTCATTATAAAATAGGCAAAATTACAAATTTGGTCTTTTATCTTATTTATTTGTAACATTTTGGTCCTTTATCTTTTGTTTGTAACACTTTGGTCATTTCTCTTATTTATCTGTAACACTTTAGTCCTTTATCTTTTTATATTCCCATATAGGTCCTTTATCTTTTATAATTCGCTCGTATAAACCCTTTTCTCATTTTTTGAATTAAAAAAATGCTAATATTTATTTTTTAAAATATTTTTTTAATAAAATTAAACAAACTCAGAATTTTCATAGACATATTCATCATGTTCATCAATATCTTCATCTTCTTCCATAAATTAAAAAATTATGGATCTAGATTTATATTCTTCATTTTTTCCAAATTCATAAATTAAAATCCTTTAATTCTAGATGCCAATTTATGTTCATCATCTCTAATCCAAAAAAATGTATGAATTCATGTTCATGTGTTCATCACCATATTCATATCTTCATCTTCATCAACATTTTCTTTCTTAAACCAAAATCAATTTTACTCAAATACACCTCCAAAGAGTTTGAATCTTTGTTTTATGTACTCTTTAATCTCTTTAATTTTATCACTCAAAAATCAAAATCCCCAAATTTTTACAAACCCTAAAAATTTGTTCAAGTACAATCTTCTGTGAAATTGGAATACTCTCCAGCCCCAAATACCACCACATGTTTATCTACTAATCAGCATGGCTATGAATGACATATGCAAACAACACCTATGAATGGCATATGCAAACAACACTTATTTTTTAGTTTAAGAAAGATGATGAACATATGAACACAATTATTTTTTTGAATTGCAACAATTTTATTAGCCACACCACCAAAACACAAGAAGTATTTAGTGGGGGAAAAAAGACAGAATACAAATAGAGATTACAAGGCAAAGAAAAGCCACAAAGCAACAAGCCAGCACAAAAAAGCACGCAGCACAGCAACATTGCTGGAGCGAAAAACAACAACCAGTAACATCAGTAGAATAAAAAACACACCAGACACAAACTCACACAATGATGAACATGTTGAATGTTCTTTTGGTGATTTAGAATTGGGGGTTTTTGATTTTTGAATTTAAGAGAAGATAAAGAACAAAATACATAGATTCATGTAATGGAGGTGTATTGAGTTAAAAGATGATGAACATAATGATGAACATGATGAATATCTTCATCAATTTTTTGGATTTTTAAATTTTAATAAATAAAAAATAAATATCAGCATTTTTTAATTAAAAAAAACAAAATAAGGGTATATATGGGCAAATTATAAAAGATAAAGGATCTATATGGGAAAATAAAAAGATAAAGGACTAAATTGTTACAAATAAATAAGATAAATGACCAAAGTGTTACAAATAAAAGATAAAGGACTAAAGTGTTACAAATAAATAAGATAAAGGACCATATGTGTAATTTGCAAGAGAGTGAAATTATGAGAGAAATAAAGAAGTAGGAGAGAGATTGAGAATATAACGGAAGTAGATGATCCAAGTATGAAAATGACAACGACAACTGCGGTGAGTTTATGCCAACGAAAAATAAAGAAAGTTTGGAATAATTAAAATGTGTAGTTTGTAATTGTCACCTAATTTCCACCCCAAAAAGACAATTAATATTATCACTCGTAGTGGTGACCCTTTACTGGACAGTAGAGAACGATGGCGCTTTCTCTGCCGTCACTTCCGGTGGCAGTGGAGGAACTCACAGTACGAGAGAGAAGCAAGAAGATGTTTCAAATCCAAGTGGTGGTGGGCGGGGATTTTTGCTTTTCCTTGTTTGTTTATTATAATTTATAATGATAGTTTACTTAGTATCTGATTAACTTTTTTGATTAAGTGATTTAATTATTAACTATAATATTTCAATTAATTACCTGATTAATTTGTTTAATGATACATTTTTTGACAAGTGAGTTTTCCATCTAGAAAATAAGCAAAGACAAAATTTGATAACAGAAATAAATTATAGGGTTTTTAAAAAACATTTTTTGAAATGTAGGGACTATTGTTAAAAAATGAGTAAAATGTAGGATCATAAACATGTTTAATAAGGTCCAATATGTGCCACGTCAGCTTCCGTATAAAAAACAAATAGATGAACTAAATTTGATTTGATAACGGAAGTAAACTATCGAATTTTTAAAAATATTTTTTGAAACGTAGAGATTATTGTTAAAAAATGAACAAAATATAGGGATCAAAAGATATTTAATCCTTTGTCAAAAAAATATATTTAATTCTTAATTTATTTGGATGTAATATATTGTAATTTACTCTTGACTTTTCTTGGTGTTTTGTTGTGGTGCCATGTGAAGAGATGCTCCCAATTTTTAGTAGAGCACTTGTAGTTGTTGGTGTGAGAAATAAAGAGGTAGGAGAGAGATGGAGAATACAACGGAAGTAGAGATGATCCAAGTATGAAAATGACAATGACAATGAGTTTATGCCAACGAAAAATAAAGAAAGTTTGGAATAATTAAAATGTGTAGCTTGTAATTGTCACCTTAATTTCCACCACAAAAAGACAATTATCACTCGTAGTGGTGACCCTTTACTGGACAGTAGAGAACGATGGCGCTTTCTCTGCCGTCACTTCTGGTGGCAGTGGAGGAACTCACAGTACGAGAGAGAAGCAAGAAGATGTTTCAAATCCAAGTGGTGGTGGGCGGGGATTTTTGCTTTTCCTTGTTTGTTTATTCAAATTTATAATGATAGTTTTTTTTATTAAATAATTATAGTTTACTTAGTATCTGATTAACTTTTTTGATTAAGTGATTTAATTATTAACTATAATATTTCAATTAATTACCTGATTAATTTGTTTAATGATACATTTTTTGACAAGTGAGTTTTCCATCTAGAAAATAAGCAAAGACAAAATTTGATAACTGGAATAAATTATAAGGTTTTTAAAAAACATTTTTTGAAATGCAGGGACTATTGTTAAAAAACGATAAAATGTAGGATCATAAACATGTTTAATCGGGTCCACCATGTGCCACGTCAGCTTCCGTATAGAAAACAAATAGATGAACTAAATTTGATTTGATAATGGAAGTAAACTATCGAATTTTTAAAAATATTTTTTGAAACGTAGAGATTATTGTTAAAAAATGAACAAAATGTAGGGATCAAAAGATATTTAATCCTTTTTCAGAAAAATATATTTAATTCTTAATTTATTTGGATGTAATATATTGTAATTTACTCTTGATTTTTCTTGGTGTTTTGTTCTGGTGCCATGTGAAGAGATGCTCCCAATTTTTAGTAGAGCACTTGTAGTTGTAGGTGTACACCAATTAAATAGGTACACTTATTTGACACCCTACTATTGATGGTGGAGCTGCGGCTAAGTTCCGATGACTAAATTCACATCAAAGACTGAGAAACCTCAAAACAATCATAACTCCTAACTTTCTAAATATTGTCGCTATAAAAAAATAATCATATAAAAATGTTACAACCCATGAGTTTGGGCCTTAGTTCAATTCCATCAACAATTAGCCCACCTTTCAAGTGCACACCTTTGACTTCCTTGAGACACATTCTCACCTCTTGAACTTGAACTGATTCAGTGTAGAAACTCCCCAATTCAATCTCCAACCATTCATCATCATGCTCACATTTGCAATGACAAGATGTTTTTCCATTTATTTTGCAGTGTGAATGTGAACGTATGTATACTTTTTCTTGTGATTTATAATTACCAACCTCTATAGACACTTCTGATGGTAATGAGTCTAAACCATAAGCACGATCAGCAATTTTAACTTTTAGATATGCTCCATATATTGTTTTTGGAGATAGCATTTCAATGTTTATGCTACCCTTGATTTCTAGCCAGCAAATGGTTCTCAGTTCAGCAGCTTCTGCAAATCTACATACAAAATCCCAAATAGGGGGTGTGATTAGTGACTAAAAATAAAAGGTTAGTTTATGCAAATAAATAAGTGACTAAAAGGGGCGGGATTAGTTTTCTCTAGTGCCAAATTGTGACTTAGTTTTTTTTCCTGAGCTAAGCAAGTCATCACACTAATCATTCATATCAACCTTATAAGTATACAACGGATGATTTGCTATTATTTGATCATGTGTAAGCAGTTTTACAATAACAGTACATCAAAATTAAGAGTTCGAACTCTATATTCACATTTATTCACTTTAAAAAGTGAAATTCTAGCCATTAGGCTATTTGAGAAAAAAAAAATAAAGAAACTAAGATCAAAATAAGTATATTATGAGATTTATGTGAAGGAAAAAATAGTAAGTATTAAGATTGCGTGTGTACAAGTAAATGAACAAATTTGATTCTATTTTGTGTATAAGTAAATGAACAAACCGTGAGCCTTGAACATGTTTCCAGGACCAATAGAGAGGGGTGTTTCCATATGTAATTGAAAGCTCCCTTGCACTCAACAAGTAACATATTTTTCCTGTTGTTTTCTCAATTGAGAACATCTGTTTCATTCACAAGGTATCGTTAAAACTATCATGATGTTGCCTTATTAGCTAGCATTCTATAATTTTTTACAAGCCACCGGTATTCGGTACATCTTTTTAATTATCATTTATAAATGATTAGCGGTGCAACTAATTATCTGTATGTTAGCTGTAATAAAAGGTTGTTATTAGATTTGAATTGATTGCCGTCATTTGTTTTATGAAGTCGCATTCACATGTCAATTTACAAAAACAATGACTACAATGAATTTTTACGATTGAATAAGGCTCACGAGGAATGGAAAGAAACATCTTATATTTGATCTCGAAGTCCTCATATGGCGCTTCATCGTCTTTCACAAAGCAATTTTTTACATTCATTACATTTCGTATTAAGTTGTCTAATTTTTCTACAAAATGATTGCTTTTTATTTATAAAAAGCACATACAAAATAAACAAACATTCTTAACCGGTGGCTTGTGTATCCACAAGCAACGGAGCAAATAAGAATTTAGATTCATATTAGAAATTTCATTCATACTAACATGAATGAATTTAGTAAATTCATATTTGCTCCCCCGCCTGAGCATGCACAAGCAACCTTAAGTTAACAATGATTGCGTTTATATTGCATGTTCTGCATTCTGATATGTTTGATGTCGATGCTAAAATATAATAATATTGGTGATGCTATAGTACTCTTAAAATTAAGAAAATATAATACCAATTATCTCTAATTTTTTAAGAGTATTGCTATAACAATATCCCTCCAATATTAAATTAAATATAAACCAAAAAAGTTACAATTATAGTTTAGACACTTAAATATTATTTTGGAGCTGTAATGTTTTTTTTATTTATACCCTCGTGAATTTCAATTTCTTTTAAAAAGATCCATGATGAGTAAATTTTTAATAAAAAATGCTGAATTCTCCAATTTTAACAAACTTAGAATATGAAAAGTACTGTGTTAATGTTGCTGACACGACATCTGGGTTTGATAAATATTTCATAGATCTGGTTTCGAGGAATTTTGAATTGAAGATGAAGATTGTTATTAGGTTTTTAATTAGTTAGATGATTTTTGAAAAATGAAAATGAGTTTTTTTCCCCCCAAATCTGAGTTTTAATTTTTTGGTTGAAGGCATGAATGATGAATATAAGGTTGAAGAGTTTTATGATTTTTTTAAATGCTTAATGATAAAAAATTGATCGGTAAGCAACATTAACACAGTCACCATATTCCTCTTTAGTCAAAATTGGACATTTCAACAATTTTATTATAAAAAAATCATCAAGGATCTTTTTAAATATTTTTGAAATTCGCAAGGATATAAATATAAAAATTATTTACAGGGACCAAAAGACAAATGACTCATATTTATAGAGACCGAAATTATATTTAAGTCTAGTTTGAATTTAGACTAAACTTGAGATAGAAGAAAATTGTTTTATAATACATTTTTTTTTTATATGCATGAACACATTTTTATTGGTTGAAATATAAATGAGATTCACTAAATTATGCAATTCATATCGAATTTAATGTGACCAGTGTATATTTAAACAAATATTTAAAGTGCATTATTTAAAACATGTACTAGTTAGTCTCATAAAAGTAACTAAGTTGATAGATATTAGGAATATTGTTGAAGGTGCCGAGTTTAAACTCCAATTTTTTTCACTTTTTTATATTTATACTATGAGTCTATTTATTAGACAAAAGAAAAATATACTATCACCAAATCATATATATGAAAAATGAACACAATGTTCATTAATTAAAATAACACTATGTTCTCATTTTAATAAAATAAAAGATAATGTACATTAATTAATGTATGAGAAAATTACCTTGTTACCATCGTCAATTGGCTGCGGTTTACATAACGTGACAAATAATTCTTTCTTTGACGTACACATACACATTAATGGGGAATCCACTAGCCTAGAAACAATTCCTTGATAATCATGTGGCAAAAATTTCTCCCACACATTATCTGAATCTGCCATGGATTGCACAATCGATGAGATTAGAGAAACTCTACACACATCAATAGGTGATGTAAATGATAAAATGTGTGCAAAACAATCTTCAGGTAGAAGTTCCATAATAGAATTGTTTTTTGCAACTAATGTTGAAAACTTTGAAAAAAAGATATAAAAATATTTCAAGGTGCTTTGATTTCCATATTGGCAAGTCAATTGGTAAGTTATGCATTTATACATTTAAAAAATGCTTTGTGTGATGAGGTACATGTTGCAGTATGACGACATATTAATTTTAATATGATAAGGATGTCAACATGGAGACAAATCATGTGCACATCCAAAATTATATTGCGATTTTAGAAGCGAATGAATGAACATGGTCTTTAATGACACAAAAATGTCTACATCTTCCGTCAAACTCTAATACAATGGTGGAGATAAAGACATTTTTCTTTTTTACGATTCAGATAAAAAATTCTAAATCATTGATTCGGAAATGCATGGGTGTGCTTCCAAAATATTTATTTGGAATGATGTGTTTAGACAAAAAAGAAAAATTTATTTTCTAAAATGCTATGTATTTCATACAATATACGGTTAAAATCATGTGTGAGTTTGATTCAGTTAATTAGGGCATTGCATATATAAGTAGGAGTTGGGGGATGGTGTTCTGGTCTAAAATAGAGAAGATCTTGAGACTTTTAGAATACTTACTAAGATAATTACATATAATTCCATCCAAAAATACTAACGGAGCTCGAACTCATAATTTTTTTATCCTAAACCTGTCTTTTTACCAATAGACTAAATCCTCGAAGTTTAGATGTTTTGTTATTGATATAAAGACTAGCTTGTGATTTCGTAGTGGGTCTAAATTGACTAAGATACTCTTGAACTTCTATTGCGATCAAAATATTCTAATTATGATGGATCGACAAAAACAAAATGTGTTGTAGAATAAATTTCACATGAGAAATTTTATTTGGTCAAATGGAGTACTTATATTTAGGGATTTTTTTTTCTTTCCCCTATTAGAGTAAATTAGTAAATAAAGTAGTAATCGAGATATCAATCACACAAATGTATTAATTAATTTAATGGGAATATATTTCACATTAGATTTTTTTTACTACTGTTAAAATAAAAATTTATATTTTTTTTAAATTGAAGAAAAGAAGCACCAACAACAAAGCACGCTAAAATTTTACCACACTCACATCAGCTAACAAGATGAATGATGCAAAATCAAAAATCTAATTAATCAACAAGATACAAGAAAGATGTTTAGCATTGCAGCCACAATAAATTATTCACACTACCACCTTCAAATTAATCATAATATCAATCTCACGAAAACTCCGATCAAAATCGGACTTAAAACCCTTAAGACTAACCCATAACTCAACCATTGTGATTCTGAGGTGCCCAAGAGAACAATCAAAATTATATTCACCGTGTACTCTTAAAAAACTAGGGTAAAATGACGATGTTCTGGTCCAATGCAGAAAAATTCGAACCCCGGAATCCAAAACCTATCATTCACCATGTACTCTTTTACTTTATAACAATGTATCATGTATGTACCTATGGATTATCTATCTGATCCTTGATCAAAGGATCAAACATAATACTCTTTGATCAAGAAAGCAAACAAGCATATACAATATTGTTGTTCACTTGTTCTTTTCTTCTAAACTATAAACACTCAAGATTTTATATGACTATGTTTTGGGCCTCACTTCAATGCCTTCAAGAACAAGTCCTCCTTTCAATTGATGACCAACTTCCATGACACTCATTTCAATCTCCTCATCACATTCACTGCTGAAAAACTCTCCAATCTCAATCTCCATCCACCCATCTTCTCTCTTACATGGTACTTGAATATTTTGTCCATCTTCTTGTTCTTGAACCACTCTGTTTCTTCTATTCCCATAAAAGAGAGTCTCCATATTACGTTTATTCTCATCTTTATAGCACAAATATGCTTTTCCTCTCTTTACTTTGTTTCCTATAACAATTGAAACTTCTGAAGGAGCATAGTCAAGTCCATAAGCTCGATGAGAGATTTTCATTATGAGATATGCTGCATATAATGTGTTTGGAGTTAGAATTTGTGTTCTAATTTTGCCTTCTATTTCTAACCAGTTTACTGTCCTCATCTCAGTCACTTCTTGGAATCTGCAAATTATTAAATTTTGCGTTAGAATGTGATTTTTTATGTTTAATTTTCATCATGGATTACCAATAATAATCAATACACCCTTTTCTAAATAACCTATAAGTTAAAAGCTCTGTTTGGTAACAATTTTTAAAAAAGAGGTTATTACTTATTTTACTAGTTTATAGTTTATTTTTCAAATACTATTTCAAGTAGCTTATAAGCTTATAGCTTATCATATTTTCTTTCAATTTTATCCCATTCGTAGGGTGGAAGGATATTGTTAATTCACATATTTGACCAAAGATTCTTCTTCAAATTCTCCCAATTTGTTCATAACTGAAGCTCATCCACTTGAGCTCAACTTTTTTTCTTCAAGCATTTGGTTATTTTAAATATATTTAATTGATATACACAAAGGATATTGTAAGATTTTTTATATTGCTATAATCGATCATAATCGTATATTATTTAAAATATTAAAGATAAAATAAATTGTATTTGTTTATCTATGTGAAAAAATACACTCATTGTTCATCAAAAGTAAACTTTTTTCTTATGAAATCAAAATTAATTTAAAAATATTACATTTTAAATAAGTTTAGGACCTATACAACAAAAAGAAAGGTTTGGACTAACAAGTGGTCTAAGAGCAATCTTTTAAAAAAAAAAATTGTTTTGAAAATACAATTAAAACATTTTTCTTGAGTAAGACAATTAAAACTTTTGTCAAACTATTAAACATATATTTTTATGCAAAAAATAATTCTTTTATTCAGTAAGCAATACCCTAACACAAATGGCATTGACGCGTTATTATGATGCTGAGTTAGAGTTCAGAATTTTAAACTTTAATTAATAATGATAATAATATATAAATAATGTATTATATTAAAAAAAACACATTGCATTAAGAAAAATAATCAACTCGTTATTCATATTATACATCACATCTCTCTTAATATAAGTACGGGGACAATCTAAAAATAGATGGATTAAAAATGATTTGAGTCTCTTTGAACCATAAATTCAAAAAGTAGAATATTTAAATTATTTATTAGCATTTTTCAAAAAAGTAAATATTCTGGTACACATTGTTAAGGTGAATAATTTTGATAAGTTCAAAAATTAATAAATTATTCATTTACCAAAGTTGAATGTTGGTTAAATATAGTTATAGATAATTGACATTGCAAGGTAAAGTTGAGTTGACTTGAAGATGCTAATAATAGAAGTTACTGTACCTTGATTCAGATTCAGGTGCTGATTTCCAACTCCAGAACATTGGATCGATGCTCCATGCTATTGACAATTCTCTTGCTGATAACATATACGATTTTTTCCCCGAATATTTTTCCAACATGAAACTCTATATTCATCACATCACACAGAAACAGAACAGAGTAAAATAACCAGAAACAGAGTAATAAAATAAGAAAGTGTTTAAGGTTAATAATTACTACCTTATTGCCATTGTCAATGAGAAGTGGCCGACAAAGGAAACGAAAGAGTTGTTTGTATGAAGAGATGAATTTAAGAGAGAATTGATTGACAGCTCTTGAGACAATGTCTTGATAATCAGAGGGCAAAAATGTCTTCCAAACTAAATTAGAGTTTGAAACTGAGACAAAAGTGGTTGAAACTAATGAAAATCTACATACATCTTGTGGTGATGTATGTGACAAGATTGTAGAAACACAATCTTCTGGTAAGGAAAGTATTGATGTAGTGGGATTCATTAAATTGAGTTATTGTATTGTTTCTTGTTCTGTTTGATGATGTTTTGTATTATTGTATTTTATGGCTAAGATAAGAGAAGGGTGGAATAAAATTAGGGAGAAGAAAAGTATTTAAGAGGGTTTTCCAAATGGGGGTATTAAATTAGAGGTTGATTTTTAATTATCCTTATTTGTATGTGGTGGTTTTGGAAGCACATATGGAGGCAAGGCAAGTTGCCGGGCTAACTGCAATTGACATCTACTATTAAATTGGTGGATGTTTGGTATCACGGTATGACTACCAGACTCACGGTGGTTCACCGTAATTTCCCAAAAACTATAGAGTTTAGCTTCTGCAAAATTATGGTGAATTACCCTATTTCTGAAACATCTATCCTAATACCTGACACAGGTTTATGTTAATAATTTCATTTTCTTTTGTTTTAATATTAATTTTATCCATTTAGAATATTAATTAGTGTTTAAACCTACTAAATACATAGTTATTAATCCCAAATTTTTCATATTTTAAAAATTTGAAACTTGGATTTTCCACATTACTTTTTTAAAATATTTATCTTTTAATACATGTTTTGTAAAACAACACTTCCTAGTTAATAACTTACAAAAAGATAAACCATGGGATTTTTCAATTGGCGGTGGTCAATTCTTGCGAGTGGGATCAAATTGCGTTTGTTTGCGGACACAACTTGCACTCTTCTTGCTGCAGTATATAAGGTGCCTTGACGTTTTTAATCATATTTTAATTCAATCAAAATGAACAAATTTTTCAATCAAACTTATAACACATGCAATTATGATTTGTTTGTGTTAATATTATACTAGTATGTAGTATTTTTTTACGGGATCTTGTGTATTAGCATTATATATGTAGTCAAAGATATGGAATATTGATATAATGATGGCTGCTATCTTTATCTTTATTTCTATGTATGTTTGTGTATTTTGAACTAACGAAAATTCTATACAGTGCATTAATTTATGACGCTTGTTTAAAAATAAATTGAAAATTCTACAATGTTGGACTTTAATATCAACTCCTCATTTAGTTAAGCACTAGGTTCTGCTTGTTTTGAAAGTTTGGGCATTATGTAATCCAATAGTATATGTGTATTACTTATTAAAAAATGTGTAAAAAATATTTTCCGAACTTCTAATGTATGAGTAAAAAAGTCTTTTTGAGGAGAAAAAAGAGTTTTAGGAGGAAGAAAATTTAACATAAATAACGAAATTTTCTCATCCCACCCCCATGACTCTTTTTAACCCCCCAATATTCCAATTTTACCCCTGTACAAAAACTTCGGAACGTGTTTTCCGAAGTTTTTCTAGTTCAAATTTATCAAAATTTCGGAAAATACATTCCGAAGTTCATTTTCAAGGCAAAAAAAACTTCGGAAAACGCGTTCCGAAGTTTAAAACTAGGGGCAAAAATGGAAATCCGGGGGGGGAAAGAGTTACGGCGGGTGGGAAGAGAAATTTTCATAAATAACACTGATTACGGCCCACTAAGTTTGAGATTTTTTATGGGCCAAACTTTACCCACTTTATGTTTCTTAAAAGCCAATTTGTCAAAAAAGAAAAGAAAAGAAAGCTACGCATGATGTCACAAATAAAAATAAAAAGGTATTTTGTGTTTGGAATTAATTTTGAATGACACAATTTTATTTTTTTCAGAATTGATTCATATGATAATAATTTTAATAGGTATGGGTTCGATTTTTGGAGGAGAATCCACCTTGTAGTTGACAACACTATAAAATTTTATATCTGTATCATGATAGTTTTTTAAAAAAAAAAACTTTTTTTTATTAAATGTCTATTTTTAAAAGTGACCTTGAAAATATAATTTCAAACTTAAATATAAGTTCCAAATTCATAATAGAGAATTCAGATCCTCTATAAAGTGTAAAATTAAGTATTGTTATTTTACAAACCCGTGATTTGTAATCTCATAACTACAAATATTTACTTTTTATTTATTAGTTATTTGATGATAATTTTTTGACTGAAGTAAGAAATCGAATTCCAAAAACACGTGTGAGAATGATTTGTGTCCACTAAATAAATGGTGAAAACAAGTCTATGTTTAATGAAAGACTTACTTGAACATGTTAGACAAAACCCTCTTATGATACATAAATAAGGAATTATGGCTGCCAACTCAAATATAGTTTGAGACTCGATTTGATAATTGATTCGTTGAGCTTGATTCATGAATTAAATGAATCGAACTT
This sequence comes from Trifolium repens, assembly GCA_030408175.1. Classification (NCBI taxonomy): domain Eukaryota; kingdom Viridiplantae; phylum Streptophyta; class Magnoliopsida; order Fabales; family Fabaceae; genus Trifolium; species Trifolium repens. The sequence goes on along the minus strand of CP125849.1, from coordinate 55,694,330 downwards.
GAGATATGCATAGTTTTACTCGTTTGATTAGCAAACTATCTCGATTATATGTATAACACTTCAATAATGTTTTGCAATTTATATATTTGATTTTATATATTTAAATAACTTTATATATATATATATATAATATTGTAAAAAAACAAAGACAATCACTTAACAATAATAAGATAAAAAAGAGCTACATAAAAATTGATATACAACCCTATGCACATTACCGTAGTTTTTAAAAATAAATAGTGTCATGTCATAATGTATACAAAAAATGAAGAATATGATTATCTATAATAAGAGCAACATATAATAGAGGAAGCCAAAATTGAATTTGGAGGTTACATCCTAATATTAATATTAATATTAATATTAACATCTCTCAAAAAAAAATATTAATATTAACATTATAAATAATATACTTATAAAGTTTCTCATTAAAAATTGGTATAAATTTCAATTTATTCATGGATTTATTTTATTTTTACTTTTGAGTTATATGATTTGAGCTAACGAGCCAAACTGAATTGTTTCCGAACTCAAACAAAGTCGAGTTAGAGTTAGAAATTTTTTTTCCGTATCGATCTCTCAAGTTGAACTTCAAACTAAAAATGAAATGAATTTAACGAGCCGGAACTATTCATGAACTTTAAATGAATCGAATTCGAGTTGAAAAAAGAGTTTCTGTCGAACTTGTTGAGTCAAGTTTTCTAGTTGTATCGATTTTTATCAAGTCAAGCTCAAACAAATTCGACTCAATTGGACTCATTTCCCACCCTACTAGGAATGTTGATTTTCTGCCACGCATTCAGACTGTTGACCAAGCACGAGTTGTTCGATGCATCCATCGGTTCATATTGATTCATATTTTGTCTTCTTTTGTATCACCCTAAACGACGTCGTACAGGTTAAAGACCTTCCCATGCCTTTCGGAAACTAACCTTAAAACGAGAAAGCTCAGATACTTCACCGCCGTCTGCCGTTACTGTACCGCCACAACTCCCTTGCGGCGGTCGTTACATTGGCCTCTACGTCAATTCATCTGTCTAGAATTCTTTCCTTCTTCAGGTTTTCTTCTGTTAGTTATCAACACTGAAACACTTTTTAATATGCTTCCTATTTCAATTTGTTACTTGTTCAACAATACTAATTAATCGCTTATAACATAATAACTTATAGTATAAGTGCTTATGGAAATAAGCTGAAAACAACTTATAGATATGTCATAAGCTGTTTTCATAAGCTGATTGAAACAGTCAATAGATAAGCTATAATAAGCCGCTCCAAACAGACCCTAATTACTTGACTATGAAATTGTTGAAACTATGGACAAGTACTTTTCATTTGTTGTGACAAAAGATTTAGTTGAGTAGCATAACTTGCCATTAACATGAATTCATGCATTCATTGCATTGTTTGTGAAATGTCATTTTTTATATTATCCCAAATTGCAGGCAAGATTGGAATTTTTTGAGTAGCAAGTGAAGTCTGATGGCATTATTTGAAGCAAAATCCAGTACATTAGTTACTTTACAAGATCTGCGCCCATCGTCTCCTTTTTTCAAGCAAGGAAAATCACTCAGAATTATTGGAACGTGAGTGTTCCCATTCTAATTCTGATGTATTCGTTACTTTTCTTTTGGCTCGAAGTTTCACCCTTATAGTGACAGTGAAATATTTTAAATTATGTGGAAAGTCACTGTCTTTGCGTTTGTGGTTGCTGAAAATGAATGAATGAATGAGTGTGTGATTTGTAATACTTGATGGATGTAGGTAATCGGTAATCCCATCCTCAGGCCCGGTTATGTTTTAAGAATTTTAAGGACTGTTATGGATGGTCCTATATATTGCTATGCACTTCAATTCTGAGCTTTTTTGCCTTCAATTTTGTAATATTTTTCATTTCAGGACCAATTCTACTAAAATAGGGAATAACCGAATAAATAAAGATAATTGAGAATTATAAATATAAGTTCAAATAGAAAGTAAATACCCTCTTGAAATCCTACAAAGCATGACTTTATCATACTTCTAGTAATTAGGGTTATGTGGATATCAGTAATCATAGTAGTAGTTATATTTGTTTGGAGGGATTATCAATGGCATTGTAGCTGTGTGACTGGGTGATGAGAATGGAAGAAATTGCCATTTGGTTTTGTTATGGTATAGAGGAAACAAATTTTGACATTTATGGCATGATGATGGCAGTTTGAGTGCGGTTTAGTGTCAGTCATCATGCAGATTGGAATTTTGACAATGTTAAACGGCATGTAGATTTTGACCAGCTAGAAGAAAGTGGGCATTCTTTGTATATCTCAGATCTATAAAGCCCTTAATCTTAGAGTTAGAGGTTCCAAAGTTACTAAAGAATTGGAGAGAAGTTTCAGTGTAAGAAACATATGTGCTCTACCAGAAGATAACAATATTTTCCTGCAAATTCTTTTTCGAATGTAGTTCTCTTCTCCTTTGATTTTCATTTAGCATGTTTTAAATCTAAGCAATATTATATAACGCATCTACAGTCTACAATATAATGCATTCCTGTCATAATCCAGACCTTTTAGATGGTTTTGTTAGCTCATTAATTAACATCTGTGTATTAGTTTTCAGCTATCAAACCTGAACACAAGATCTTTATTGTAATTCACTTTAAGTTTGTCATTGAGTTTGTTGTATGTATTGTACTAACCAATTGTGTGAGAGTGCTTCATCTCCGCATTCCTGGATGATGGATCAACCTGAGTACCTGACAGTTCTACTTCTACCTCCCCGAGACTACATAGTACCTGCCAGTTCTTATTAGAAATGAATTAAAAAAAATTACAGTTCTTATTGCCCCTGTAGATTTCAAATGGATTCAGTTAAGAGTTAAGACCCCTGTTACTTTTCTGGTTGACTTAAGTGAAGTTTAGTTTTTAACTGATATGGCAATAAACTGCACGTGACACTATATTATGCTGATCTTCAACTGAAACTATGGGGATCCAAACTGAAATTGATAAAACTAGGAGACGGACAATAATTAACCGTTGAAGATATTTTCTGGTAATTGAAATGGTCCCTGCAATTTGTAGTGATATTTGAATGATATATCTAATTATCTATATTCAATCAATTGACACATGCCACTGTATGATTGAATTTGGCGGACAATATTGTTGTATTATACTCCCTCCATCCATTTTTATAAGATCCAGTTTTAAATTCTGTCCCTTAATTTATGACCCTTGTCAAAATTCCACATGCATTAATGATTTCTTTATAAAAACGCCCCTAGTTAATTTACCATTGAAAAAGGTATATTTTTTTTCTCTTATGATATCAATAACTGTAGGTGGTAAATGTGGAAAAATAATGCATGTTTTTGACTATTTATTACTACAAATGTTTTTCCTAATACCTGTAAATTTTGTTAGAGGGTCTTATACTCTTATAATAAGGGACAAAAGGAGTATATATTTTGATGGAGATGTTGCGAATGGTGATTATGAAGTATCATTGAATAACATGTGTCATGCCTCCCACAGGTTACAGGAATACTCTTTAGAGACAGGCCTAGCAACAGTTATTGATGGTAGTGACATTCTAAAAGTTAGTATTGAGCAGCTGAAGGACCTTAAGTTTCAAGTTGGCTCTGTCTACCAATTCATTGGTGAACTCCTTATCCAACCTGATAATAAGGTATGTGCTTGTCAAGGTTTGATTAAAGCTTTAGCCTACCTGATTTTCTCTTGCAAACACATTTGGATTCATGATATACTTTATAAACACTTATTCACCCACATCCGGTTCATGCATTAAGGTGTGAACAAGAAGATAATTGAGCACAGTGTTCTTTGTTTTTTGTTAGGGAGTTTTGCAGGCACGTGTTGGTAGAAATGTTGACGGGATTGATCTCAATCTTTATCATCAGTCGTTGCTGCTTTTGAGACAGTTTCAAGCCAATCATTTGAACAATTCAGCAACCTAACTTTGCAAGGTTATTTTGTACACAATGAAGCATCATATTTTTCTCATAATATAAAATGATGAAAGTTACAAACTGAAAGTATGAGCTTCTTAGACAAGGGCGTGATGTTGCACTGTACAGTATTTCTCATGTAAACAGAATCTTCACAAGTGACAAACTTCATGGTGACATTTCATTTCATTATATTCTTTCTTTTGGCTGCAAATATAGGACACGATGACATCAAAGGATGTGGCTGTTTTAGGTGAGTTGGATTAAGCTGTGTATGTTTCACGGGGTCATTTAATTGTTCATGTGAGGCTATATGACAAACTTAAGGTCACTCTGATTTTGAATTTTAAATATGCTTTAGCAGTCTCTTTCTGTATGGTGGTGCATCACATTATTTCAACATCGCTATAGCATTTGGATGCTAAGATGTCCACATAACATATTTCTATTTGTTTGAGAGAAATATCGGAGCCTGTTGTTGACTTGGGGCCATTTGGATTCAGCTTATTTTTGAGTTTATGAAGATAGTTTATTTAAATAAATCAAGGTTTAAGTTAATTCATAAGTTTTTACTAACAAAAATTGTATTTTTATAAGTTTTTTTTTTCATAAACTACCTTAAAAAGTTTATAATAATTTATAAAATTTTATTTATTTGCATAAACTGTTTCCCAAAAGTTCAAAAATAAGTCAATCCAAACAGGCTTTTGGTAGGTCATGTGATTTGTGGTAGCTGTAGAATGTAGTGCTTGAAAAGGTCAAGTACAACTACTACTAACCATACAAAGTTTATCACGTTATATGGTCCACCACTCATTTAGAAATCAGAAATACATTGGAGATAGAATTATAATTGTTGTTGGCACACGCAATGAATTATAGATTACGATGTAATTCTAGATTGTAATGATGGAATATTTGTTGGTTTTTCATGTCCCACATATCATTCCATATACTGATTTGGTTTTGATCTTCATTAAGCATGCTCTTGACAATTTGTACATATCATTAGTGCTAATGGAACATAATAATATATAAACCATTCCTCTAAACTTGAAACTGAAGTCAAAATATCCGTCAAACTATGTGGAATCTACCTTTCCACAAGTTAGTGGTCAAGAATCATTTGTATGGTTCTTATTGTGTTTTAATTTGTGGGAAATTTTGAGCTAAGAGAGGAGATCTTCTTTTGTCATTCTATCACATTCTCGTGCGACCTACTAGTTTTCTATTTTACCCTTATATTACTTAAATTGTAGACATGTAAAGTAGGGTGTTTTTTCCTCAAATTTTCCTTTTTTATAACGTATACTACTTAAGTAGAGAACAATAGTATTTTTATAATTTTGTAAGGCGTACGAAAAAAATTAGTAAGGTGGACGAACATACATAGTGGAGGTCTCGCATCCATTTGAAACAAATAAATTATGACAAATAGGACATTTTTTTTGTTAATGGAAAAGAGCCAACCAACAAAGGAAATTAAAACATTCACTTTTGACATTAGTCACATTACATAGTTGCAATTCGCAGGTAAGTAGATATATGGCCACCATTAAACAAGTGACTCGTGAATAGATTATAGATGTATGGCCATCAATAACAAGAGACAGGCAAGTAGCAACCTACCATTGAGTAATTAAGAAGAAAAAAAAGCAGCATTACATGCATTTCCATTGTTGCTTGCAGCACCAACCCACACATGAATGTTGGTTCTCACAATTTCATGCTGCAAATATTCCCGCCATGCTATTGGAGTGACAAGAAAAATAGACTTAGAAACAGTTTTCTTGTATGGTTTTATTATTATCTGCCTTGATATGAATATGATTTGGAATGGTTGAAGCATTATTTTTAGAACTAGGCGGGCAGTTAAACCAATTGAACCGGAAATCGGTCAATTTATCAGTTGGTTCAAGTGAGGTCAATTCTTAGAATTATATTTAATTTTATTGAAATTCCATCTTTAAGGTGGATAAATGGGAAGATCAGATGTTTGTCAAAAAAATATGGGATTGTCAGGATTCAAATCTTAATCCCCTGAATATATAATACAATATTCTTCCAATTGAATCAAACTCACAGGACTGAGTGGTTAACTCTACATCGCCTGTAAATAAATAAAATGTTGGATATTATATGTGTCTCATATTTAATATCTTAAAATTTTAGTAAAGATGTAATGTTATTCTCTCTCATTGTATTGAAGTATTGTGTTTTTGCAACCCTTTCCCAAAATTGGCTAACATAGTAACATCATGATGAAAATGTGATTAGTTTTCAAGCTACTTCTATTCAATTCTTATCATTGATTACATTACTATTCCAGTTTCATATACAGGATAAACAAAATTTGACTTTTTATATTTATTTAAAAAGTAATATATCTAGTTTATATCATTGATTACACATATTATCTTTTCAATGAATTTAAAAATCAAATTTTATTTATATATGAAATCAGAGGAAGTAAGATAGGACTATCAAGTATGAAGTACTAGATCCAAAAGTGTGAACCAATCATGAATCATGATGCTTTGGCCCCCTTATTTTCCTATGTATGGAGCACGTATGGGGTAACGTACTCATGCGTAAACGATGTAAGAAGCTTTCGTGCATATTGATTGAGCTGAAATTACAGGGTGATTGGAATTGGATAACTCATCCCATACCAACTTATGACCCACGCCCACTCAACCACAAAATTCAAAGTTCTATTGATATCTGGATTAATTCAAAGTTGTGTTAGCTTGCACAAGTACGACCCAAGATTTTCTGTGCCTTTTTAGAATTATGAATTTAGTGCCTATTATTTTTGTAAATTATAATTTATTTATTTTTTAGAGATTTTTAAGTTTTTTTTGACGAAAAAAAATTAAAAGTTTATACCAAATCAAAATTGCAATAAAAGTATAAAAAAAAAGTTATATATGTACTTAGTCACCATTATAAACAAAAATTTTATTTAATAACTGCATCAGTTATTCGATCAATCTCAAAGGTGAAATTTTGCTATTCTAATAATTAGAGGAAGTACTTGCATTTTTTTGTTATAAATTATTTTAATATATTAATTATAATTTTTTATTGTATTTGTGTAATCTATCAAATTGAACTTTGTTAGTAAAGCCTACTTTGTTTCTATTAGAGTCTACACTTATCTTAAAATAAAAATTCTATTAATTATATAGTTTTGTTTATTTTAAAATATATACTAAAAAAACGGTGCCTCTAATTGAACACTCTCCGAAACTCCTCTCCGAGCTAGCATGCCTAACTCAATTGTCAACTTGCGTCAAAAAAACTCAATTGTCAACTTTGAGTTGCTAGGTTAGATATTTTCGATAGTTATCCAAAATTTTTTTTTTTTGATAATCAAAATTTTATTATAAGGGAGTACAAGAGGTACTCAATCCCTTACAATAGAAGACAAAGCTAAATACTAGCAAAACATCCCATAGGATCAATACACCAATTCAAAAAAGATACATTAGCTTTACGCCCAAAACGCCCGGAAAACCAAAGCCAAGAGATGGTTTTGATATTGTTTACAAGATTAAAGGCATCCGGATTGACTCCATTAAAAATCACATCATTACGAAGTTTCCATATGCTCCACGTAGTAGCCAACCATATCAATCGACTTACTCGTCCGCTTCCTTTTTTCAAACGGACCAAATCACCAAACTTCAAAAAAAGATTACAACAATCCACACCTGTAGGAAAATCTTTTCCTATCCAAGTATAAATTGCATTCCATATATCAACACTAAACTGGCAAGAGAGAAATAGATGCCCAAGATCCTCTAAATTTTGAGAGCAGAACGCGCAAGTCGTGTCATTAGGATTGAGAATAATACCTCTATGATTTAGAGCTGAACGCGTAGGCAATCTATCAAGAATAAAGCGCCAACCGAACACAAGAACTTTCGATGGAACGTCAATCTTCCAAAGCTTTTTAAGGGCTGCCAAAATAATAGGATCTAACTCCAATCCCTGTTGCGATTCAGCCAATACAGAATAATAAGAGCGAACCGTAAACAAACCCATCCGTCCGGGTTTCCACTTCCACCTATCAAACAGATCCGGATTGAAAGAAAAATCAAGTAATAGCCCCTGTAACTCTTCTAGCTGGTGCGATTCAGTAATAGATAATTGTTGAAGCCAATTCCAATTCCAAGTTCTGCCTTGGTTAGAGCCTTGCAATCGATCTGCAATTGATGCTTCTTTAAACGCTTCTTTAAACGCTTCTTTAGCAAAAAGTTCAGGAAACATATCACAAAAAGGTTGGTCTCCAAACCATTTAAATCTCCAAAAGCCAATGAGTTTACCGTCTTAATTATGTTTGTGAAATTTTAAATTGTGTTTGTCATTTTATCTAGGAATAAAAACATGATTTGTATTAATGAACTTCTTTTATCATCTTTTTGTCAATTAGTAAAATAACAAGACACATATACTTTTAAGCACAGAAAAGTATGGAATCTCAAATTCAAACTCATGTCCTACCAATCAATGTTTTTGAGAGCTATCAATTGAATTGCATTTGCTTGACGATGAATTTTTGTTGTATAATAAAGAAAGTTAAGAATGTTTTCAAAGGAAAAATGACACGCTAAAATGAGCAATAATTAGTTAGGCACATAATTAAATTAAATTTCTCTGGACTCATATACATAAATTAAATAAAATATAAGAGAATTATTAATATTAAATGTAAAATCAAGGGTCTGTTTGAAACAATTTTGATTTTTAATTTTTAAAATGTGTTTTACAAAAGTGTTTTAGAAAAATGTATTAAAGAAGAGAAAAAAATATTTCTTGAACCTATTTTACTTTTGTAAAATTGGATTACATTTTTTAATTTTTGAAATTAAAAATTTATTTTTAGAAGGGAATCAAACAAATCCTAAATTATTTTAGTTATAATTATTCTCGTTTGTATGTACCCAAATATATTTAATTTACATATAAGAGTTGCTCCGCTAAAACATAGATGGTGTGGCTCTCATCGCATATCGCATATAATGGCACATGTTCATAACTACTAAGTGCTTGTTTGGTTTGGAGTTATAACCCTTCAAACGTGCGTTTGAGAGTGTCAAACGTGGTTTGACCGTAAAACTTTATGTTTGGCTTGGCGTCAATGTAAATCAATTTTATTTCAAACTCACGTTTGGCTGAAGCTATGTTTTGGAGCTTCTGCGTTTGCCTGAAGCGATTCTGACTTTCACGTTTTGTTTCCCAAAGCCATATACCCTTATTACCCTTTATGTTTACTATGGTAACCAAACTCTGTTGTTCCAAAATGTTGAAGAAAAGAACATGGAGTGGAGGGGTTCTCCAGCGAGAAATTGTTGCCGCTTCCAACAAATGGTATAGAAATTGTTTTTGACGGCAAGTCGGTGATGGTCTGTCAATTTGTTATGGTGCTCTCAATTTATTTGTTGGATACGGTATATAAAAATATATTTGATGATTTTTTATACCACTTATTTTTTGCCATCAAATCTATTAATGTTATTGAATAAATGTGAGAACTGAGAAACAATAAAAGTCTATATTGTAATTCTAAATAAATTTATATAATTATCTAAAATGAAAATGAAATATCTAATTTTAACTACAATTTTTCTGAACAGGTAATTTTAAACACAATTAATAGGATATTTTGGTCATTGTACTTTTAAAAGACCCTTTTGGTAATTTACACATTTAAAAATAATTTTGATTCAAATTACCCAAACAACATCAAATATTAAGAATCACTTTTACTAAATGTATCCAAACATAAATCAATTCTGCTCAACTCACTTTTAGTCAAAATCAATTCTATCAAACTCAATTATGTCAAAAGCAATTCTATCCGCCGCCAAACCAAACACATACTAACTTTATGTTCAACTATGTCAATTTTTGAGTTCATATATATAACCTCGTACGACTACAAAAAATATGTTTGATAATAAATTTTTCTCACAAATTTATAATGATAAGTTACATCAAGTAACATTTGACATTATTACTGATCAATTTTCTTTCAATTTTATACTTGCTTATTATGATCTTAATTGAAAATATTAATATTAATTTTTTTATGCAAGGTTAAATATTAATTATCTTTTAAAATCATCTTATTTATCGGTCAATTCAACTACTAATTTGATCAAATATTATAAATTTAATCTACTAAAGTGATCAACTAATTTATTTATTATCCCGCTAGTTTACCGATCATCTTGTTTTTTGGCTAACAGAGTCTAGGATCGGAGAATGAATCCTCTAAAAAAAATCAATTTTTTTCAATTTTCATATCTCAACCATAAATTAACTTTTCTCTATTTTTTATAGATTGTTTTACATTTATAATTCAATAGTCCATTTCTCAATTTGTTTTCCCACTTGAGAGAATACTTCAACTTAGTTCAATAATTATTATCTTAAATTTTTTTTTTCGCTAATAAGTTGTAGCTAGACACATACTTATAAGTTTTATGTAGGCATGTAAGATAGCTAGCATTATTAATAGTTTTAATATTTTTTTTTCTTAAATTAGATATCCTACTATGACTCCGTTTGGATTAGCTTATTTTTGAGTTTATGTAATATAAATTAGGTTTTATGTTATTTTATAAGTTCAAACTAATGAAAATTGTATTTTTATAAGCTACTTTATCATAAATTATTTTGACAAACTTAAAATAATACATAAAAATTGCGTAAACTGTTTGCATAAGCTCAAAAATAAGCTAATCCAAACGGGGCCTATATATAAATCAAATCCAGAATTAATTAGGCTTTGGCTAATATAAAAGTAACTTATAGTTCGTGAATCCTCTACTTAAAATTAATTAGGCTTTGGCTAATATAAAATTAATTAGATTAGATATCTTGTCAAAAAAAAAGATTAGATATCTTATTAAATCCAAAATTTTAATAAATTATAAGAGATTCACGTTATCATTTAAGTACTCATGGATAATTAATTTAGGCTTTAACTAATATAAAAGTAAAGCGAAATGTATGTAACTGTTGTAAGTCATGCATAGAGATTCTACCGACATGGAGGGTCTTGACCCAGATTCACCATATCTGCCCTGATATGTGTGGGTCATATACCTACACATATATCTCAATAAACACACTGTCAAAAATAACTAGAATCCCTTCCTCTTCCTGTGCATGCTATCTTTGGGATGAGTTTAAAGCAAGTTGTGGAGAATAGAATCACTATTCACTAACCCGCTAGGATCTAACGGATCTTGAGTTTGGATGCATTTACTATTTACTATTCTATGTAATGAAATGAATTAGAAAAATACTAACTAGTGTTCCTGAGGTATTGGTTAAGGAACCGAATATGGTAAAGTTTTTTTAGAACTTGTGTAATCAACTTCTAAAAAGTGTAAAAAGTATTGTTTTCTATATAATTTTTTTTTTTAGTTTCCTTAACCAGGGACACCGGTTAGCATGACCCAATGAATTAATTTATGTGTGAGCTTGCAGCTAGATAGACATAGTGTCAAGTAATTTTTCATGATAATGTTAAGTCTCATATTGTTTGAAAATGAATACTATTATTAATTATTAATTAATTAAGAGTAATGATATTCACAGTCTTTAATTTAAAGAGATATATTTTATAAAGATAAAAATGTGATGATGTATACCTAAAATAAATAACCGTCATTATATAAATAATATTAATTTTTTAGATAAAATGAAAGAGAGTAGATTCTCTTATGTTCATTTTATTTTCGGTGTAATCTCAACCTTTAGTTTTTATTGCAATTTATATGTTAAAAAAACTTATGTGTAATAACTTTTTTTCTCATATATAAAGTTATAATACTATATTTCTTTTTACTAATTTATAGTTTATTTAGATAAGCTAGTTAAATTAATTTATAAGTTATAGTTTATCATTATTTTTTCTTCCAATTTTATTCCTATTCTTTTATTTTTACAAAATTAAATATTGATTAAACATTTTTTTTTATCATTTTATACTTATAAATTAGTTTAATCACTACTTTTATCAAATACTATATACTCAATCAACTAATTTATCTCTACAAAATATAATCTACTATCTTCGATCACATATATAAATAAAAATTAATTTTCTAAATTCAATAAAAATTAATATATTTAGTTAATATTATAGGCTAGATATATTATTTTATCAATGAATTCAAATTGTAATTTTTGCAAATGTATGAAAAACTTACAGTATTAATTAGTTAACCGTTATGTTTTTTATAAACAGAATCTAAACTAAAGTGTCCTTAAGGCTTAAACACTTGTTGGCATTTTCTAAACTAAAAGTAAAAATAGGCACTTCAATGATGTGGACCATGATCTATGACTCTGTGAGACCTGAACCACCCACTTGACTGACTTGTTGAGACACTGTACTTACTTTCCACATTACCACGTGTGGCCCCATTACTGATCACTTACCCTTTATGAGGGGTAAGGTAAGTAATATTAAAAACAACTACGTATCTAGCACCACCACATATACGGTCCAATCCAATAAATGAGTGAGTGGGGTCACTTTCATTGTTAAATTGTTAGCTACAAATTTCAAACTCATACTCTAAAAATTCCTAATCAGCTGCTTAATTTGTTGATTTGTTTTTGCCTAGGATTCACATATTGGACCTGCCCTACTACCACCATGACCCATATATACACACATTGTCTTGTTGTTTTGTTGAATTTGCTTTAATTTATTTAGTATTATGTTTCTTCTTGAAATTTCTTGTTTGTCTTTTTGCTTACCTAATAAAAACAAACCCTAATAATAGAATAGAAAGTAAAAGAAGCTTTATTGCAAAAAAAAATAAAAAATTAAAAGAAGGTAAACTACATGGAATAACTTGACATATTGATGTTATTGCATGAGGAAAATAACAGTAATTCCATGTCTAGTAACTATATAGCTAGGTTAGGTGAATTTTTTTAACTATAAAAAGGTGCCTCCCCTAATATGTGCGGTCCAGCCAAAAAGAAAAAGTGAGCTCAAGATGGAACACGTGAGAAAATGCAGATTATTGGATTTTTTTTCTTAAAAAAATTTAGATGTGTTAAATTTAAGATTATCCGAGCCAAAGAAAATATCAAGATCGCTGTGTTTAGTTTGGAAAAAAGAAAAAAGAAAAAAAGAAAAAAAATACGAAAATTAATTAATTAATTTTGATTAATCTTAATTCAAATTCATTTCGTGTTTTTTTTCTTCCCAACTCAAGTATTTGCAAAATCTAGCTGAATTATTGATCGAATAAAATTAACATTAATAGTTAAGAGTCTTGTATTAAATATAAAATATTTGAATATACATATAAATAAAGAACAATTTTCATTTTACAAATTAATTTTTTATGATTGATGAATTGAGTCATATATTGAGAGTCAAATCAAACACATATTTTAGTAGAAGCTGATAAAAAGCTCCTGGCTATTTTTTGTTATCTAAGGAAATGAGTTGGATTTGAAGCAAAGGGTAGTTTTCAATATAGTAATAATTTAATAAGGAAATGTTACTAACTTCTGTTGTATTGGTTTACCTTTTGCAAAGCTCACACTGCAAGATTTGTTTTTAAGATGAGTGCCTAATCCGTGGGCGGATATAGATTTAGGTTGCCCCACCACTTCTTCTTTAGATACTATTTTGTCGATCCTGTTAAGCACAAAATAACATTCCAACCCCTCATTCTTGTTTTGAAATTGAAAATATAAAAAAATATGACATTTTTTATTTACTAATATACATCTTAATATTATTATTATTTTTATGAAAAAATGTAAATAAATTTAAAAGATAGTACTTTTTGTGTGTGGATACTTTGCTTTATTTTAGAAAAGAAGCAATAAAATATCTATTAATAATTCGAAAACTGACTTATATTTATGAAATTTTTCTTTTGTGAAATAACCGTTGATATTTATATTTAGAGGTGAAGGAGAATTTTTTTACTAAGTAGTTGTTTATATTTAGAGGTGAAGGAGAACTTTTTTTCTTCTTCTAATTAGTGCTAGCTAGTATTTTCTATTTATTTTTTGTGTTTTTTGGGGGGTTCAAGCCTTTTTTGTTCATGCATGGAACTTTTGAAACATAAACATAACCATAGTTGAGATAGAATATTAGTAGATTCTAGTATTTATTTGTTCATGAATTAGCTCAGTATTAAAAATTAGACATTTGTGACCTTTAGATATAGAGTTTATATTTATTTGGGAAAGTGTATTCTTGTAATTAGTTACACTCTATTAATTAATAATAATTTATATTTCATCCAATTTTTTTTAAAAAGATTCCAAACAGTTATTTATACAATTGTACATCTTTGTTGTCTTTTTTTTAATATGTATGAAATAAGTAAATGTATTATATGTTGTGGCAAGTGTGAGTGAGAAATTTCACATTATTTATAAAAGTGGAGGTTGTACACTTTACAAAATAGAGGATCTATAAATCTAACGTCTTAAGATTCTGAATTAAAGTGTGGTGTCAAACTCACTTGTGAAATTGTTCTTAAACTCAATATGGATGATCTCCGGTCGCCCCCTCGTGACCCAACATCATAAAATGGCAAGCCATGACAATAATTGTTGGCATTTTTTTGGTCACGTGACCTAATAGCTTGAAATTCACATCTTAAAGTGAATAAATAAGAGATCTCAAATTCGAATACTAACCCTGTATAACATACAATATTCCTACAAAATATATGCCCCGAGGATAATTGTTGAGATTTTAATTTCATACTGATTGAATTGGACCGTATCGATCTAATATAAACGTTTGGGATCTCATACTATATATGTGTGTGTGAAACTTTTAAAATCGACACTCCATAATCGAAAATATTATATTGACGTCGAAATTCGTTATCATGTGAAACCGCGTGAATTTGCAACAAATACACATAATCCAAGTCCCAAAAGTTGGCATATGATCCATTCCTTAAATATATTGCTTGATACCATTTGCCTCAAATCGGAAATCCAATTCCAAGTTCCAACTAATTTCCTTAGATAACAGGGAAAAAAGAGCCAGGAGCACTGTACCAATTTCTATTCAAAACCAAAAAGATTTAATTGAATAACTTTAAATCTCAAAATTTATCTATGGATCCAAAGCTATCTATAGTACATGATACATGTTCCTTTTATTCTTTTGACCAAATTTAGAAATATTTTTTTATGGTGGCTACGATATAGAAGTTGCTGAAGATTTTTCTGTTGCCTTTGCAATCATCAATATGACTCAAACTCAATAAAATATTAATTATCTTTGTAGTAATTTGAAATTATATATTCCATTCAACAATGATGAATTGCTTTCGCAGACATTAAATAATTTTTGATATCGTAGACATAAATTTATTTTATTCCCTTACCAACTGCTTTTTGTATTTTTTATAAGTTGATTTTTGTTGATCAATAAGAAGATAATGGTAAATAAAAGTTTTGGACGGTGTTGCTCATCTAAGAGGCCATTCAATGACGAGTGCAAAAAATTTAGCAAATTAATTAAGTTATCGCCGACATACTAACAACAAATTGATTTAAATGGTTTGAATTTTGGATCATAGGTAACTAATTAGAAGTTTGATTTTTTATTTCTGCATATAAAAATAATTCAGTTGTAAGGGATATTACATCATATATATATATATATATATATATATATATATATATATATATATATATATATATATATATATATATATATATATATATATATATAGGGAGGTGAAATTTGAACATCGATCATCCGACTTATCTATCTTAAAGGTAAAAATAGCAAAACAGGTCAAATCTGAAGGGTCACACTATTGAAAAAGTGGCACCATTAGTGCATTGAAATTAATCTTTAATTAATGACAATTACACCTTTAATAATTTACGAGTTTTTTTTTTTGACAAAAATAATCTGCGAGTTAAGGTTTTCATTCTCATGTTAAACTTTTTATTTTACTTTTTTGTGTCAAATTTTTTAAAAAAAGATTTAGTCTCATTGGAAACAATAATATTTGTGTCAAAGAAAAAGAAGACACAATAATGTCTAAAACCGTAAGCAATGCCAATAATATAAATGTTACAAAATGGTCAAATTTATACAGAATAATTAATAGGACTAAACTTATGTACAGGGCTTTAGACACAATTTTTACTGTGCTAGATACAAGAAGGTGGTTATTTTTATTAAAAAAACAATTTCCTTTTATTTTTTAAATTAAAAAATATAAATTACTAATTTTTTGTGAGAGACAAAGTAAAAACTGCACCTAAGGAAAAGTATATAAGTTTTGTCCTAATTAATAATCAGATTTATTAAAAAAATATTAATAATAGAAACATTCCTATTATTATTCGGGTAGCCGTATATATATTTTTTGATAAAAAGGTTGGCCATATATTTGGACCACATTTAAATGAAGAAATGTCAGTTTGGATTTTAATTATTTTTAATGAAGTTTGGTATTTTATTTAAAGAAATGCGAATTGCCTAACATCCTATATGCGGGGAAAAAAACACATGGCCAACTCCGAAATTCCCTAAATACATTATTAGGGTAAAAAAACAACAAACACATGTGCACTACATTTTTTTGAATAGCATTTGCATAATTTGATTAAAAAAAGTATATAATAAAAGCTAAAGACAGAAGATATTTATGGACTATTTAATAACGATTTTTAATTATTGTTTTTTTTTGTTAGGAAGTTAAAAAGAAAAGAAAATTCATTATCTATGTTAAGACAAATAATTCATCACAACGATTCTTAACATGCGTATTAATTAATATTGGTTCTAGGAGTAATGTAGTAACAAAGAAAAACTATACTTGAGAATATAGGGATATGATTCTTATGTAATTTGATGAGCTTTTTATTTTTCATTCCTTTTTGTTTTTATCTTATATTAGATTAAATTTATGTCCTCCCAAATTTTTATTTTTCATATATACCAAAAAAAATATTCATAAAAGATATCCACGACAGACTTAGTTTTTTCGTAAGATATTTATTCTTGTTACACTATCGAAATATCTAAGTCTCCATTTAATTGCAAACAAGCTTTTGATGTTTACTCAAAACCATCTTTAACGTTATTTTTTTCTCATTTAAGTATAAATTTGCTTTTATAGCTTCTATAAAACCACTGTAGAATTATAGAATTATAGTTGGAGACGACTTAGGAGCCTTTAAAACAAAATCAAACAAATGATGAACATGTATTTTTGAGATGAGAGAAATTACAAACCTACCATGGTGCAAAAAAAATATGCTAAATAAGAACAACTCAATTGTCTTCACAAAACAAATTCAACTAAGTTTGACTGTTTAGGTAACAAATTCAGTTGGTCATTGTATGTTTTAGGCAAAATTTAACAAAATAAAGCAACATATTACTTTAACCATATACACACATAATAACTTGTTAGGTTAAATCAACCATTGTAACAGTGTTGATTCCCTTAATAGTAAAAACAAAAACAAAAGAAGGGCACGTAACCCTTTTTGAGCCAAGAAACTTTGACTAGGACAAGATGAAAGAGATTTGATAGAGATCGTTATACAAGATATTTATATTTTTTATTAGTCACATACGCTAATATCATAATACAAAATCACATAACAATGAGCTGGTATATATTGTTTTTTACTTATAATAATAATAATAATAATTATTATTATTATAACATCACCCCACAATTAATTGACGTTGAACTTGATATGGAGAATTATGATTTAATTTCCGCGATTGTAATTGAAGGGGATAGAATCACTTGATGTCAGAACTGACATCTAAACCAGATTAAACCGGAGACGAAAGAAGAAAAAAATTATTATGACATCCAAAAATAAAAGAAAAAAAAACATTTATGTCTTTGTTTCCTACTCCGTAGGCCACAGATAAATAGGATCAAAACTGAAGCAAATAGTAGAAACCAAAACAAAACAAAAGTCTTCATAAATGGATTTTTTTGTTAAATATCCTTTTACACCTTTTCTTTCTCGAATCCTCAGCTCATCTTGTCGACACACATTTCTGTTCCAGACATCACAACAACAGTTACTCTCTCAGATTCACTTTTTCTAAGGTTTTTTGCTTATCCACTTCATAATTTTCTTCTTTTGATGAATTAACAAAAATAACAAAATTTTAATTTTTTTACAATTTTGATTTGGACCTTATCATTCAAAAAACTGTTTTTTTTTCTTAAGATGTTTCATGTTTGTGTCTTGTGTCCTGTTCTGTTCTTACTTTGATGAATTTGTGAGGAATTGAATTTTTTTTCTTCTTTCATCATTATAAGAATTTGTGTAGAATTGAAGTCAATTATGCAACTTTTTTTTTTTTTGAAAATTATGTTTAACATATGTGAATTTTGATGCAATATTATGATTTATTGTATATTTTATTTTTCTCAAGCTTCCCATATGCAAAAATTCTATTTTTTTTCTTCTTCAAGATGTTTCAACAGAATAATAAGCTTCTCTTTTACATGATACTGAATCCAAGAAGAAACAATAAACAATTTAAGTTTGAGTAGTTGAATCCTTTGATCCATTTTTCATTAAGATTATTCTTCAAGAAGAGTATTAAATGGACCACCCTTTTGTTCTTTTGAGCCAAATGTGTGGACAAGAATTAATGGGACATAATATATATCAAGAAAGATTAAAATTTTAATTTCATTTCTTACAACTTGATTTAAACAAGTGCTTTTTATTTCATAAGAGTACTTTTTTCACCTCCCTTTCTGATTTCTATATTCATATTCACTTTGATCCATATGTACATAACTATATATAATAAAGTATGTCTTAATTTTTAATATTCATTCCTCTAGAGTCTAGACAGTGAATTCATGGAATTCAGCACATGAATGAATATTCTCCACAGTTTTTTCATTAACCTTTTTCAAGTTCAAAATTTGTTTTATGATTTTAAATTATGAGATTCTGAGTCTTGTGAGTCAGAAATTGTCTTCATGTTAAGTCACGCCATTCTCAACTTGCTTAACATGTCATAATTATTTCAAAACAAAGACAAGAATAAATAAAAATATTAATATGATTCTTAATTTCTTATGTGCTGTTGAAGAATTTCTTACCTGCTCCTCTTTCTCTTCTATATATGTTTGTGCTAATCTTTAATCTATTTTCATTATGCACAGATTAAGTACTATATAATATTGATACAAAATTGAGGTGTTGATGGGGCATTTTTCTTCTATGTTCAATGGTTTGGCAAGATCATTTTCACTAAAGAAAGGAAGAAATTCTGTGAGATGTGAAAGGAGAGAAGCTGTTGAAGAAATGGCTAAAGAAGCTAAGAAAAATGATTTGATTTTGTGTAGCTCTGGCACTGTTAATGTTGATGGTTCAAATAATTTTGCCTCAGTTTTCTCCAAAAGAGGCCAGAAAGGAACCAACCAAGATTGTTGCATAGTATGGGAGGTATGCACAAAAATTAAATACTACAATCAAAAACTTTTTTTGTTATATTGTTTAAAGGGCTGTTTGGAATCACATCAATTTGACGAAATCACAGTGAGTTTGTTGAATTTTCTAAGTGTAGTTTTTGTCAAAATTATGGTTGTGCCTGTGATTCTGCCAAACTCAATGTCCATCCAAACATGTATGACTTATTACAATTTTGGTCTCTTAAGTTATTTTTAGATTTTACCGTAGTATCTTCATTCGTTTCATTTTGGTTCCTAAAGTTACAAATTTTAACAAATTTTTGACACTTTGGTCATTTATGTCAGTATTTCATTTTGAGTCCGTTAAATGTTTCCTGCTCGGTATTAAGTTTTGGTGATTACTGACTTACTCTACTAGAAGAAGGAAACGGTTGACGGACTCAAATAGAAAACTGGCAAAAAAAAAAACCAAAGTGTCTAAAAGTTTGTAATTTAAATGAATAAAACGGAACAAAAAAATTTAAAAACCAAAATAAACCTAAAATAATTTGAGGGATCAAAAGTTGACTTTTATATAAAAGTAAAGAGTGTGGTTGTTAACCATCTACATCATTGTGGTCCTATTGATGACTCAATTATAGGAATTTGGATGCCAAGAGGACATGATATTTTGTGGGATATTTGATGGACATGGTCCATGGGGTCACTTTGTAGCCAAAAGAGTAAGAGAGTCAATGCCAAGGTCTTTGCTATGCAATTGGCAAGAAACACTTGCTGCACAATCTTCATCACTTGATGATAATGTAAAAGATATTGATCAAGTAAAAGCAGCTGCAGACAACAAACAACAAAGATTCAATATATGGAAACACTCTTACTTGAAAACTTGCGCTTCCATCGATCAAGAACTTGAGCATTGTCGAAAATTTGACTCGTTTTACAGTGGAACAACTGCTCTCTCAATTGTTAGACAGGTAAATAGATAGAAACAACTTTTGTGAATCCGTGTGTTCCCGTGCAACACACGGAAAAAAATAGTTAAGAATTTAATTTATTCTATAATCGTCTGCAGGGTGAAACGGTTATCATAGCAAATGTTGGCGATTCTCGTGCAGTATTAGCTACAACTTCGGACGATGGAAGTTTAGTAGCAGTTCAACTAACAGTTGATTTCAAGCCAAATTTACCTCGTTAGTACTCGTATTTCTGTCGTCTATTTCATCTCTAATTATAACTTAATATATATTGGTTTCTGATTATACTATAATAGCATATTTACAGAAGAGGAAGAGAGAATAATTCAGTGTCAAGGGCGTGTGTTCTGTTTAGAAGATGAACCTGGTGTGCATAGGGTATGGTTACCAGATGTAGAGTCACCAGGACTTGCCATGTCAAGGGCTTTTGGTGATTACTGTATTAAACAATATGGTCTTATTTCAGTGCCTGAGGTAACTCAAAGGAATATAAGCAGTAAAGATCAGTTTGTTGTGCTTGCTTCTGATGGGGTAAGGTGTCCTGTCCTATAAATTTATTATGACTGAAATAGATAGTAACATCTTACTAGTTAAATTTAAAATCAACGTTTTAAAAATTGTACGAAAGATCGAACTGGTGAGACGTTTGGATCATGATTGAATTGGTTTGATCAGTTCAACTAATCATAGTTGAACCGAACAACATATTTGTTAAGAAATCCGACATCGGTTGCGAGATGGCCGAAATATATGTTTATAAGTAAGGGTAATTTTCGCCTTACAAGCCGGTTTGCTATGGTTGAATTATGCTCAACTCCCAATTCTCTGATGATATCATAACCTCCTTCACGATCCGCTGAGCCACCTGCTATCGGGTTTATGATCGGGTCACCCGCA
The DNA here is from genome assembly GCA_030408175.1 of Trifolium repens. Lineage (NCBI taxonomy): Eukaryota > Viridiplantae > Streptophyta > Magnoliopsida > Fabales > Fabaceae > Trifolium > Trifolium repens. Next base: position 55,673,058 of record CP125849.1, on the reverse strand, counting down.
ATTTATATTTGCCCATGCCAAGCCCAATAGTGCTGGGGCAATCCTCAACTATGGTTCAATCAAACTACAATACAGTTGAGATTAAAATGTCGGCTGAACTGGCTAATTCCTTATTTTTATGAAAAAGAATGATTGAAAATGGATGAAATTTTTATAAAGACGAAAATTTAAAAGATTGTGGATTTATAAGAAGTAAAAACATATTTAACTCTGTTGAATTTTGTTTGTGATGCAGGTTTGGGATGTGATCTCCAATCAAGAAGCAGTAGATATTATATCTTCAACACCAGATAAAGCAAAATCAGCTAAACGTTTGGTGCAATGTGCAGTGCATGCATGGAAACGCAAGAGGAGGGGTATTGCCACTGATGATATTTCAGCAATTTGTCTCTTTTTTCACTCTTCTTCTGTTTCCTCTGAGCAAGTTAGCCCAATTGACACGGTTAAATAGATTATCATGTAAAATGGGCTAGAAAAGCCCTATTTCATCATATTAGGTTGATGTTTCCTTGCTTGGTCCATTTAAGGTAGAATGATAAAAGCAATTGCAATGTCCTCTTATTTTTCTATTATCTTTTTATCTCATTATTACATCACTCATCAATTTACTTTTGTTACCCTATCGGTTATTCGCGCGCCTTATACGTTTTCCATTTTACCCTTCTGCTACTTAAGTAGTGAACGTCGTAAGAATGAATAATTGTTTTAAAAAAAAAACACCCTAAATTAAAACACCCTACATGAAATTTTAATTTGTTTGCTACTTAAGTAGCGAACGTTAAAATGGTAGAGTGTTTTTTAGTGTATCCGCTACCTAAGCAGCAAACAGAAGTATTTTGGTAAAATTGTAGGATGCACGAGAACATGAGTAGGTGGCAAAATGAGAATTTTTTTCATTTGTTTAAGGGAGTACATATTTTATTTTATTTTAATATAAGGGGACGAAGCCAAAAAAATTTACAACGAAATTGCACAGGAGTAAGAAACATATTCAAAATCATTTGAATGTTCTAAAAATTGTTAAAGTATATAAATATTCATGTATCATTTAGTTCAAATTAAGTGATTAGGCTCAAGTGATTAATAAAAATAGAGAAAATGAGTGAAAAACAGAGTGAAGGGAATTAATTAGTCCATTTGTTTTGGTCGAGGGGAAACACTTGTTTGGTTTATTATAGGAATTGGAATGATAAAGAATTTAGTAGGCTAATGGATGGTTTATTTAAAAGTAATGTTGTATGAACCGGATCAGACAACTCGTTTGAAGGTTCAGCGGTGAAATCGGTGCCAGTACAAGTCAGGAAGCATGCCCAAAATCGTTAGTCTGTGAAACAGTCATGAGCCAAACACCGTTGTGAATTGGAAAAACTGATGAACCGGTCTCAGTTTTGGCAGACTGTTCAGTTTTATCTCGCTTAAAAATTGTGCAAAAGTCATTCCTCAATCGCGTGAAACCTTTTTCTCAACTTCTCAAAGTGTTCAGTTCCAAAATTTGAGCTTAAAATTCTTTCTTTTTGTTTTTTTTACGCTTCTCTGTTTGGAGTTTCAAACTTTTGTATAAAATTGAAGATGTGGTTATGAAGTTATCGGGATTGTGGGAAGCAAGGTTCCACGTTGTGAACATTGGAGTATGAGTGACATGTGAGAGTGAGAACAAAGTGAAGTGATGACATCCTTTATTGATGAAGTATGACCAATGCAAACTTTTAAAAGAAAAAGGAACCATCAAGAACAAGTAAAAAAAGAAAGAAAAAAAATACAAGAGAACAAACATGAAGTAAGGAAGAAGATATCGAGTGCATTGTTTATAGTGGTGGCAGCCGACAGTAGATGGCAGACATGAAAGATATGAAAAACCAATAGGCAAGTGAATCATTTGTCCCAATTCTTAGTCTATTTAAAGTTTTACTTTCAATTTTAGTCCCTTAAAATTTTTAGTTTTCAACTTTGGTTCTTATTTGTTATAAAAGTTTACGTATCATACTCTAAATAATTTTTTAAGAGATGTTGTTATGAATATTTAAAATATCATTAATTTGATAATTTATCTATTTATTCTTTAATATAATAATTGAATTTATATTTTGAAGTTATAGATAAATTAACATAGATTATACAATTAAATTTAACTATTTAATATTTTGTTTAATAATTTCAACATGTATGGTACTTCTTACTAGTACTTCCTAATCCTAGTTTGTAAATGGGGATCCCATGAGATGAGTTGTTTTTGCGTTGTACCACACGAAAGAGAATGACTCATAAATAAGGACATCAACACATTTGTTTTGGTTGAGGAGAGAGACCCTTCTTGTTTGGTTTATTATGAGAATGAGAATGACAAAAAATTTAGTAGGTTAATGCATAATTTAGTTACAATGCATGATTTAGTGTTCGACGGTTTCATGACTAAATGTTCTAGGCCTAAACCATCAAACGGGTTGTCTGATATGTTTCTTACAACATTGTTTGTAACTAAATCATGCATTAGCCTACTAAATTTTTTGTCATTCTCATTCCCATAATAAACCAAACAAGAAGGGTCTCTCTTCTCAACCAAAACAAATATGTTGTTGTCTTTGTTTACGAGTCATTCTCTTTAATATAGTACAACGCAAAATGTTAAATAGTAATAAGTACCATACATGTTCAAATTATTAAACAAAATGTTAAATAGTTAAACTTTGTTAGAGAAATGGATGCTCTAAATGAGAAAGCCATCCATTCTCTTCTAAGAGGAATAGTGGGATATATAGGCCTTATTCTAATGTTGATTCATTTCTGAAGGTAAGTTGTTATTGAACTTGGCTGAGATGCTTTTAGACATATTTCATTATCAATAGATAATGATCAAAACTTGGATGAGATGCTTTTTTTTTGTATATATTTGATTGCAGATTCAAATAACAATGGATAATGATGAGAACTTGGCTGAGATGTTTTTAGACATATTTTATTATCATCTCTACGTGAACGACCTCACCATTTATGAAGCTTTAGCACGCAGAGCTACCATTGGACACATCGCAGGAGTTGACGTCGGCGTCGAGTTCATGTCTCGGATAGAGATGTATCTCATTAGTTTTCATGGTGAGTTGATTCGTGGCATATTATTAGGGATGTATCATGGTATTGAGGTAGCTGCGTCTGTAGTTGCGGTATTCCACCTTCATAACTTCCTTTTAAATGGAAATTTGATTATTTATGGAGGTGAGGGGTATCTAAGGGAGGCAAATCAAATGCATGTTAGGGTCTTAGATCATCAGCATTGGACTTGTAGGAATTTATTTGTGGTTCGCTCTTTTGAACAACATAATGTAGTACGCCTTGTAAGGCTTTTTGAGGGGACATATGTTTTTTAAGGGTTCTTTGTGGTGATTGAATGGCGGGAGGTCGGGAGTAATGGTTTTCGAGTCTTTGAGTATCGTCTTGCGAGAGACTTGTACTTTTAGATATTGTGATTTTACATTTTTTTAAGATTGAAGTGAATTGGTATTGGTATAAATTTTAGATTTGTATTTTTGTGTGTTGTATGTGTAGTTTATATTTTGTATATATGTTATTATATTTAATCTCTCTAAATGAATAGAATGTAAGGGAGTAATGTGAATTATATACATGGTGAAATGGGTGGTAAGGTTGAGTAAAAACACATGGAAATTGTGTTAGAGAAATTGTGAAATGGGTATGAAAAGTGGACAATAAGTGGTAGACATGTAATAGAATGTTTGAATGTTAAATGTAGTGGTTGAGAATTTATGAAAGAGGAAGAAGAATTAGTACAGGAACCGCAAAATTGAATAGATTTATGGTGCATCCAATGTTGTTTCATTGTTGAATTTTTGAGTTTTGGTTCTCTGAGTTTTTAGAGTTTTGCTTAAGGAATAAAATTTTCTACTTTTGATATTTTATTTTTTGGATTTTTTTACCAACATATGAAGATTATGAAGATGGTGACGAAGATGAAGAAGCAGAATAGTGAAGAAGATGAAAAAAAAAGTGAATATGGTGATTTATTATTAGATACTAGCGTTCAACGAGCACTCCCGTGCCCGTCAGCCTGCACTTTTTTATTTAGCGGGCCAAACGGCCACGTTCCGTGTCCATTTGTGTGATACGCATTTTACATTATGCTAACTTATATGTTGAAGATTGTTATAAATTTTTCGCACATCTATCATGCATTAGCCTACTAAATTCTTTGTCATTCTCATTCACATAATAAACCAAACAAGAAGGGTCTCTCTACTCAACCAAAACAAATGTGTTGTTGTCCTTGTTTATGAGTCATTCTCTTTAATATAGTACAACGCAAAAACAACTCATCTCATGAGATCCCCGTTTACAAACTAGGATTAGGAAGTACTAGTAAGAAGTACCATACATGTTCAAATTATTAAACAAGATGTTAAATAGTTAAATTTAATTGTAATTTATCTATAACTTCAAAATATAAATTCAATTATTATATTAAAGAATAAATAGATAAATTATCAAATGATATTTTAAATATTCATAACAACATCTCTTAAAAAATTATTTAGAGCATGATACGTAAACTTTTATAAAAAATGAGAACCAAAGTTGAAAACTAAAAATTTTAAGGGACTAAAATTGAAAGTAAAACCTTAAATAGACTAAAAATAAAGACTGATATATTCAAAAACAGCCACTGGTCAAGAATTGGGACAGTCGATTCACTTGCCTATTGGTTTTTCTTATGAATCAACTGCCTCTATTTTGGATATGTGGCTGTTAAATATATCAATCTTTATTTTTAGTCTACTTAAAATTTTACTTTCATTTTTAGTCCTTTAAAATTTTTAGTTTTTTTATTATTAAATTTCGCGCATCAAGCTCTAAATAATTTTTTATAATATACTATTATGAATACTTTAAAATAGTATTAATTTAATAATTTATCTATTTAATCTTTAATCTATAATTTAATTTATATTTTAAAGTTATATACTCCCTCCGTTCCTTTTTGTTTGTTGTTTGAGAAAAAAATTGTCAAAATATGAAAGTGTATTTTAGCACTTTATTTTTTTATTATACCCTATTTTTTGGAATATATTATACTTTAATTTTAATCCACAAAAAAAATCCTATTTTTTTGCTCACACTTTATATATATGAAGAAGTTTAATAAAAAAAACGATACAATAAAAAGATTATATGAAGAAGTTTAGTAAAAAAAGAAAGAAACAATAAAAAGATTATATTAAATTTAGTCAATAAAAAAATTAGGAAACAAGGTATAATAGACAAAATATAACCTTAAATTTTCAAAACAACAAACAATTTGAAACAATTTTTTTTTTCTAAAACAACAAACAAAAAGAAACAGACGGAGTATAAATTAACATAGATTATATAATTAAATTTAACTATTTAATATTTTGTTTAATAACTTGACTATGTGTGACACTTCCTGCTAGTACTTCATAATCTTAGTTTGTAAACGGGGATCTCGTGAGATTAGTTGTTTTTGCGTAATAGAATGACTCATAAACAAGGATAACAACACATAACTATAATACTTTGATGTGGTCCCCACAATCAATGCTACAAACAAGTGCGAACTCTACACATCTCCTAAATATAGAAATTCCTATTTTGGGGCTTTAGCCCTCATATTGATAAAAAAAAAAATCCTATTCCTCGTGACAAAATCCCAAAATAGCGAAAAAAAAACTTTGATGTGGTCCCCATAATCAATGCTACAAGCAAGTGCGAACTCTTCGCATCTCGTAAATATCAAAATTCCTATTTTGGGGCTTTAGCCCTCATATTCATAAAAAAAGAAATCCTATTCCTCGTGACAAAATCTCAAAATAGCGAGAAAAAAACTTTGATGTGGTCCCCATAATCAATGCTCTGGGCTTTAGTGTATGTGTGGATCGGCATTCCGATGGTAGAGTATACTTCTCTCCGTGATCATTTCGTTCAGTTCACTTTTTCAGCAGGGGGTTCACGGGCGCGGCGATCGTTCTTGCAGCTCATTTGGCTCGCGTGCGCCTGGGTGGTGTGGACGGAGAGAAATCACAGGTTGTTTCGTGGCTCTGCGAGTACCCTTCATCAGCTTCTGGACAAGATCAAGCTCTTCTCATTTAGGTGGTTGAAGGCAACGAATGTTACCTTAGCCTCTAACTGCCATAGTTGGTGGTCTAGTCCCATGCTCTGTTTAGGCTTTGTATGATCTTTTGTTTTGTCTTTTTGTGACTTTTGTGTAAACTCTGGTAGTCCACTCTGGCACACCTTGTGCTAGGGAGACTGTTCTCTCTATATTTATATATCTCATTTTGGCTTATTCAAAAAAAAAAAAAGTGCGAACTCTTCGCATCTCGTAAATATCAAAATTCCTATTTTGGGGCTTTAGCCCTCATATTCATAAAAAAAGAAATCCTATTCCTCGTGACAAAATCCCAAAAAAGGAAAAAAAAAGTTTGATGTGGTCCCCATAATTAGAGCTGTCAAATGGGCCGGCCCAGCCCGGGCCCATAGGGCCAAGATATTTATTGGGCTGAAGTGGGCCGGCCCATTAAGGCCCAAGGGCCGGCCTGCAGCCCAACCTAATAAGCAATGACCCACAATGGCCCGATGGGCCGGTCCGACAAATTTTTTCATATTTTTTTTATAAAAATTTGACAAATTTTTTTTATAAAAAAATTCAATGGACAATAAAACTACATATAATGATTGATTAAGTTGTTTTTTTTTTAAATAAAGATAATCATAACAAATTTGGTTTAATAATTATCTCCTAACTAACAAATCTCATCTTTTTCCTTAAAAAAAAAACAAATCTCATCTTTTGTTACTTATTTTATCTAAAGATTTTATGTTAACTAAAATTCCTTATTTTTAGGTAAAATTATTTTTAGATATTTTTTTTTTAATTCTTTAAGGGGCCGGCCCAAAAGCCCGCGGGGCCAGCCCATGATGGCCCATTAAAAATAGGCCCGGGAGCCCAGCCCAATAAGGCCCAATAATATTTTTTGGTAAGCCCGGCCCAGCCCGTATAAAACTATAGGGCTACTAGGCCGGCCCGATAGCCCGGCCCATTTTTACAGCTCTACCCATAATCAATGCTACAAGCAAGCGCGAACTCTTTGCATCTCGTAAATTAAAATTCCTTTTTTGGGGCTTTAACCCTCCTATTCATAAAAAAATAAATCCTTGTGAAAAACATCTCAAAATAGCAAGAAGAAAGGGGGTTGTATAAATAAAGAGTTCATAAATTAAAACAATAAATACTCCTACCACCTACGGAGCACTAGTCAAGTAAAAAAATAAACATTTGTCTTAAAATACTTCTTTTTTATATTTTTAACAAATTGATTTCACTAATTTTAAAATACTTTTACTAAATTTAGTTTTATTAATTAGTGTCTTAAGGGTAGTGATTAGTATTTTCTTAAATATATTTTTTTGATAGAGATATTTTCTTAAACATTGTACTTCCTAATTTTATCACAACAAATATTGTACTAATTAGCACATTTAACTCAAGTGGTTAATGAACTTCTCTTTGGATGGATCGTTTAGGAAACCCAATTTTGATTTTTGGTGGGAACATATTTTTTCAACAAAAAATATTTTGTTTCTAAATATAAAATTATCTAAATTTTTAGACACATTTATTACTCTTTTTCAAATATATTTCTTATGAATATTAATATTGCTATCATCAATTTGTATTAAAATATAAAAAATCAACATTAAATATATTTAACACAAATAATAATTTAATAACAGTTCCACACATTTCAAACATTATTCCAATTGTTTTTTAATATCTGTAATTTTTAGCAAATGTTTTTATTTGATGAAGTAGATAATTTGTATAAACAGTCCTTATCTTAAAAAAAGTTAAAGAAAAAAAATACTTTTAGTTATCAAAATAATTCTTATGAAATGCAAAGAAAACAAATAAATATTTTTTGATGACCAAATTTTAATATGCTTGGATTTTTTTTTTCTTCCATAACACATATACGAAGTTTTTATCACTATTAGTAATGATTAATTTTGGTCAGACTATTAACACATAAGATGAATTATTTTATTTCAACCAAAAATTTTTTACACACAGAAATTTGACACCAAACTCTTAACTATCTATTTAAGCATCTAAAACCCTTAAAACTTAGATAAATTAATTGTTAATTAAAATTTGATAGACTAAATAGTTTTTTTTTGACAAATATAGACTATAGATTAAAATTAGTATTTTTTTTTGACAAAGATTAAAATTATTAATTATCGTTTAAAAATGGAAAGCGATGGTAGAGAAAAGACAGCGGTTCGCGTGGACGTGTGTTACGAATATTCACTAGATTTTATAACTAGTTTCGAATCCGTAAAACTCTCCGCGGCTTGTCTTATCACTTATCACTCAAAAGCAGATAAGCTTATATTAATAAGTAGATTCACTTATCAAATAAGCAATGGTGCTTATCTCTGATAGGTCAGTAGAAAATGAAAGACCCTCTCTCTCTGTGTACAAAAATGCATCGAAGATAGCGAGAACGGAGTCTCTCTCTCTCTCTCTCTCTCTCTCTCTCTCTCTCTCTCTCTCTCTTATCCGCAGTCTTTCAAACCCTAGATTTTCTCGAATTCAGAGCTTTTGTACTAATAATTCTCTAAGATTTTCAAGTTTCAGACTCTGTAAGTTGCATGCTTCATCCCTAATTTCTCTCTTGTTCATTCAATTCAATTTCTGCACTGTTTTCATTTGGCTTAATTTTTAATTTTTTTTGTTTTGTGTATGAAATTGAAGATCGGTGTTAAGAGATCTAGATTAATTTTGTGTTTCAGATTTGAGGACTCGCCATGACTTCCTTGAGCAGAGAATTGGTGTTTCTGATACTCCAATTTCTGGAGGAGGAGAAGTTCAAAGAGTCGGTGCACAAGTAATTCTCCTGAGCCTTTTTTTTGTTCTGTTTTTCTCATGCAAATTTTAATTTTTGTGTTCAAAGTTTATTTTATTTTTTAAATTATCATAATTTTTATTGTTAATTGATTATTATTGCTTTTTGTTGTATAGATGAACATTTGAAAGGGGTCATTGGTAATTGGCAATTGGCTAATCTATTTGTGTAGTAGTTTTGGTTTTCAGCTTTGTTCTGGATTTTGAATTGTATTGGAAACTGAATTAATGATAGAGATATGAGGGGAATGAATTTTTTCAGATTTTTTTGTTAATTTAAAGCTGATTTATTTGTATATGGAAAATGAGTTATGATTGGAATAGGTGCATGGCACTGAATTATGGTAAATTTTTTGAATCGGAAAAATATATATTGAAGCGCGAAATCCAAGCACAACATGAGCCGGAGATCGCGGAAAAATTCAAACTTACATTAATAGATAAGTACTTTCTGCGTATCAAAATCACAGTCTATTGGTTATTGAACTCTTTATCAAGATTTAACGATCCTGCCAAATTACAGGGTTTCCGTACACAAGGAGGGTATATTCGACATATTTTGCCTTTATTACTTGACTGTTGTTCCATTTGGTTTGCTGAAATGCGGAAAGAAATTAATTGCTTTTGAATATGAAAGCTGTACTTTTTTGTCGAGTGCAGCGCGTGTAAATATTTTAATAGTACTTTTTTGTCGAGTGCAGCGCGTGTAAATATTTTAAAAGTACTTTTTTGTCGAGTGCAGCGCATGTAAATATTTTAATCGTAACAAACCATTTTCTTATGTCCAGAAAGGCTGAGATTTACGATTCCATCACTTAGAGTTAGGAATCGTAATGTATATGATCATAAAATTAACGGAAAACTGTTTCTTTGCCAAATGTTTTCCATTTTGCACTTTATCATTACTGCTTGTTTATTTCTTGATAATGCTTGTTTACTGTGTAGGCTTGAGAAAGAATCTGGGTTTTTCTTCAATATGAAATACTTTGAGGAAAAAGTACAGGCCGGTGAATGGGAAGAAGTTGAGAAGTATTTAGCTGGGTTTACCAAAGTTGATGATAATAGATATTCAATGAAAATATTCTTTGAAATCAGGAAACAGAAATATCTGGAAGCACTTGATAGGTATAATATTACTTACAATTCGTAATCCTTTTTCGATTTTTCTAGTTGTATCTGTGTTTATTAAAGTACTTAATATGTTGCTTTGTATTTGATGTTTTTAAATGGATTTTTCTAGTCGTATCTGTGATTTATTAAAGTACTTAATATGTTGCTTTGTATTTGATGTTTTTAAATGGATTTTTCTAGTCGTATCTGTGGTTTATTAAAGTACTTAATATGTTGCTTTGTATTTGATGTTTTTAAATTTTAGGCAAGACAAGGCAAAGGCTGTTGAGATATTAGTGGGTGATTTGAAAGTATTCTCCACCTTCAACGAGGAACTATACAAAGAAATAACTCAGCTATTAACTCTCACTAATTTCAGGTAATATGTTTAATACATAACCCATGTTATGTCTTATCTTCTGTTAGGTTGATGAGAAAAACAAATTCAGTCTTGTCTGATTCAAACATTAATATAACAATATTATTGAACATTCATTCAAGACTCGTAAAACTATAACAGGGTAGAGATTCTGAAGTACTAAGTTTATCTAATTGTGTTATATGCCTTTTATGACCAGTAGACTTACCAGATTTATTAAGCTTCAAGACTGAAAAGTTTTTTCTGTTCATTTCATATGTCAGGGAGAACGAGCAGCTGTCCAAGTATGGTGACACCAAAACTGCTCGAGGGATTATGCTGTTAGAGCTAAAAAAGCTCATAGAGGCGAATCCTCTATTCCGTGATAAGCTCATCTTCCCTACTCTCAAGTCGTCAAGATTGCGGACATTAATCAATCAAAGGTATATATGCTATAATTGTAGATAAATGGGCAGGTTAAAGCTTTCAACCTATTCTCACCCCGCCCACACAATTCATTAGAGTTTACCGTGTTTTTTAATTAACAGCTTTGTAGTTAATTGGTTTCTCTTTCCATGGCTTTTCTATTCTTGATATATACAAATACTATATCGCTTTGACTTTTGCATGAGCTCCTTACATAAAACGGATTGTTGATTAAATTAATTGATTAATGATAAGAATTTGAAAGCTTGGCCAAATTTTTCATGTATTTATATTTTTGGGTTTTTAGTGTGCTATGCCTTGCCTTTTCTACTATTAATCCTTCTCCACCTTTTGTTAATACAGTTTGAACTGGCAACACCAGCTTTGCAAAAACCCAAGGCCAAACCCAGATATAAAAACTTTATTTATTGATCACTCGTGTACACCTTCGAATGGTCCTCTTGCACCAACTCCTGTCAATCTTCCAGTTGCTGCTGTTGCAAAACCTGCTGCTTATACTTCACTTGGAATGGGAGCTCATGGTGTATGATACCTTGCATTTCAAAAAATTGGTTCCTTACACTTATAACTCTAATTTATCATGTTGATTAATGAATAGTTTGTTTTCATTTATTTTCTATAGCCCTTTCCACCTGCCGCAGCAACTGCTAATGCTAATGCTTTGGCTGGTTGGATGGCCAATGCCTCAGTTTCATCATCTGTCCAAGCGGCTGTTGTCACAGCATCAACCATACCTGTCCCACAGAATCAAGGTTAAAATTTGGTTCACTTATTGTCCTTTTATCTTAAAAAAATGTGATTACCTTCCAAATAACTCGCATCATAAGTCCCACAAAATTTTATTCTACACATCCTACTTTTTTCACCTGTTTATCTTCATTTGAACAAAACTATGGTAAATACTAAATAGTGTCCTAGCAGTTGAAGTTGTATTTTTTAGATTAAGCGAACAGGATAGCATGTTCTGAAGTTTTGCTTAGTATTTTATATATTCAATAACCTCACAGTGTAAGAGGGTGTAATGATTCATGTTCCTTCCATTTATTTAACAGTGTCTATCATGAAGCGTCCAAGGACACCTTCAACAACTCCTGGCATGGTTGAGTATCAGAGTGCTGATCATGACCAGCTAATGAAAAGGCTCCGGCCTGCTCCTTCTGTGGAGGAGGTATTATCATTAATATTCTGTTTAGGATATGATTAGATTGGATTTTTTTCGCGAATAAATTGTCCGACTCATCCCTAATATTCATTTCTATTATTGTAGGTTTCTTATCCTTCAGCTCGACAAGCCTCTTGGTCGCTGGATGATCTTCCAAGAACACTAGCTATGTCTTTGCATCAAGGATCCTCTGTGACAAGCATGGATTTTCATCCTTCTCACCAAACCTTACTCCTTGGTATTTCCTATAATTTTTGTGTTCATGTATAATGTTTCATTACTAATAAAATCCCGACAAGTATTATATGACTGCATTTTTCCATTGATCAGTTGGTTCTAACAATGGTGAAATTTCACTTTGGGAACTTGGGTTGCGAGAAAGGTTGGTCTCAAAACCATTCAAAATATGGGACATATCAGCATGCTCATTACCATTTCAGGTTCAAATCTCATTTGTTAATGAGTTTTCACGCTGTGCAATATTTTCTTTCTATAATACTATGTGGTCTTTGTTTCTTGAGAATTCAAAAGCATTGTAATCTTATAACTGAGAATTTAATTTCACAGGCAGCTATGGTCAAAGATACACCTATTTCTGTCAGGCGTGTCACATGGAGCCATGACGGAAGTTTTGTGGGTATGTGATGTATTTAAAACATATTTTGAAGCTGTCAGACTCAATATCTAACTGGTTGCTTTGTTGTAGGTGTTGCATTTACTAAACATTTGATTCACATATATGCCTACAATGGATCAAATGAGCTTGCCCAGCGTATGGAGGTGAGTTACTCTTGTAAAGTTAACTGAAGTTGTAATTGCAGTTTGATTAACATTTCTTTCTTGGTGCAGATTGATGCCCATATTGGTGCTGTGAATGACTTGGCATTTGCTCATCCAAATAAACAACTCTGTATTGTGACTTGTGGTGACGATAAGTTGATAAAGGTGCACAAGATCTACTAATTTCCATTTTGGATTATGCAAATGAGTTGTCTATTTTTTTCTGACGAAGAAACTCTTAACAGGTGTGGGATTTAACGGGACGAAGACTATTTAACTTTGAAGGGCATGAGGCTCCAGTATATTCTATCTGTCCTCATCACAAGGAGAACATTCAGGTATGAAGAAGATATATATATATATATATATATATATATATATATATATATATATATATATATATATATATTCTGTTAGGAATCATGCAGCTTCCCATAGATTATAATTTGGTAGATTGTTATTATATAACTTTAGCCATCTGCACAGTGATTTGTGCTTAAATTTTGAAGGTATAAAATTATCTTTGATTCGGTGTAGTCACTAGAAAGGTGCAGGGGGCAATTGCTCATAATTTTAAGTCTTTGTTTCTCATCCGTGACTTTGAAGCCAGCACTCCATAGTTTAAGTATACACTTACCCACATTAATCCTACTTGAGCAAGCACAATCATATAACTGCTTATAGGATTACTACTGCATCCTCCCACTCCCACATATTCTAAGATGTCTCAATTTGTCTGCATGTCCTACATGCAATTTTGTTGTACATAACCATTTAGCATTTTAGGTTTTGTGGGTAGGGGGTGGAATTTGGAAGCAAAGAAAATTCAGAATCTTGGTACAGGAAAAAAATTATCATATAAAAAATGCTCCTAGCAATCAAGAAATATGGAAACTTCTGGTTTTAATTGCTTTCCTATGTTTTTAGACCATCTTTTCATTCCACACTTCCAATTCTTTCATTAATAATTTGTTATTGAAACTTTGCAGTTCATATTCTCAACTGCCATTGATGGTAAGATAAAAGCATGGTTATATGATAATATGGGTTCTAGGGTTGACTATGATGCCCCCGGTCACTGGTGTACTACAATGCTTTACAGTGCTGATGGAACTAGGTAAGAGATTTTAATGAGGATAATCATCAGATAATGTGATGTATTAAATGGAAAACTGGATTAACATGCCTTTTTTTTTCTCGCCCTATTTCATTAGATTATTTTCTTGTGGGACGAGTAAAGATGGAGAGTCATTCCTTGTTGAATGGAATGAAAGTGAAGGAGCCATTAAGAGAACATACAATGGGTTCAGAAAGAAATCTGCTGGTGTAGTGCAGTTTGACACAACCCAAAATCGCTTTTTGGCTGCCGGTGAAGACGGCCAAATAAAGTTTTGGGACATGGACAACATTAATCTTCTAACAAGCATTGATGCAGAGGGTGGACTACAGGTGGCTTGAGTGTTTTAAGTATTCTGGAACATAACTTACACTTCATGAGACATCTCTCATATGATTGTATGTATTTATTCAGGGACTTCCACACTTGAGATTCAATAAGGAAGGAAATCTTCTTGCTGTTAGTACTGCAGATAATGGATTCAAAATTCTCGCTAATGCTGGTGGTCTTAGATCCCTAAAAACATCTGAAACTCCAGCATTTGAAGCATTGAGGTCTCCCATTGAATCTACTGCAAACAAGGTTGTGATATAGTTGTTTACTTTTCCTTGGTTCTAGATATTTTGTTCTAAACATGAATTAATTAATCGTCTATTATGCGTATTATTTAGGTATCTGGCTCTTCTGCTGTTACTGTTAGTCCTGTCAGCTGTAAAGTGGAAAGGAGCTCCCCTGCGAGGCCTTCTCAAATTCTTGTATGATCTGTTTCCTGTAAATTCAGTATTTGTGACTATCATATACTAGCTATAACTTCACAATTGCAAGGCATATTTAAGTACTACAAGTCTATGAGAGATATGTTTAATGTTTCACTTTTTCCCCTGTGGTCGTACACAATTAAGTTAAACTAATCGAACTTGCCTGATATTTTTATTCTCCGGGCATGCTTAATTCTACCATGCTGTGCCCTTTTTTACAATGGAGGATCATCTTTAGGACATGTTACTTGATGCCTGCATTTCTTTGTGGATTATAGGGAATCAAGTAATATTTCTTAATTCAATAGAAAAAGGAGGTATTTTTGCTCTCTCAAACAAGAGCCACATGCTACTTCACAGAGAACTTTTCTGCCTGACACTCTGTATCAAAATGCATGATCCTCTCTCCTTTCCTTCTCCTAAATTCCCCTCTCTAACGTAATCTAGCTTTCCCATGATACTACCAGTCACTCAATAACTCTCCTCTGGCCCCATCTTCCTTCTAGGATATACTTTATAGTTTTCATATTACTGGCTTCTTTGAATAACATAGTTAACTTGTTTACAACACATTGATTGGTTTTGCTATTTTCAATGAAGAATGGTGTTGATCCTACGGGTAGAAGTGTGGAGAAACCTAGGACAGTAGAAGATGTAATGGATAGAACTAAATCGTGGCAGCTGTCTGAAATTGTGGATCCTGTCCACTGTCGGTTAGTTACCATGCCTGACAGCACAGATACTTCCAGCAAGGTTTGTTGACTGTTGATTATGTGACAATGAGCAACCATTTTCTATTACAAACTGTGTTCTGTGAACTTCTATAACACTGGAACATATATAGGTCGTTCGGCTTTTATATACGAATTCTGGGGCTGGTCTTTTGGCACTTGGCTCAAATGGTGTTCAGAAGCTGTGGAAGTGGTCTCGGAATGATCAGAATCCTAGTGGGAAGGTAAAGCTTTTTTTTTTTAATTACTTTTTCCCCTTTCAATAGATAAAATTCTGAAGTGTATATTATTTTAGGCGACCGCCAGTGTTGTTCCACAACATTGGCAACCCAACAGTGGTCTTCTTATGACCAATGATGTCTCGGGTGTCAACCTTGAAGAAGCGGTTCCTTGTATTGCACTCTCGAAGAATGATTCATATGTTATGTCTGCATGTGGTGGAAAGATTTCTTTATTTAACATGATGACATTCAAGGTATGCGTTGAAGAACACAGCTGGGATATTCATATTTAATTCAGCTTTTAAGGTTACTGGTAACTTATAGTTTAATTTCTTGTAGGTAATGACAACATTCATGCCACCACCTCCTGCCTCTACATATCTGGCTTTCCACCCTCAGGATAACAACATCATAGCCATTGGGATGGAGGATTCAACTATTCACATTTATAATGTTAGAGTGGATGAGGTGATTATTATCTTCAATATTGTTTACTTCCATCATTTTAAGATTTAAACTATTATTTTTTAATAATCTCATCTTTTCTTGGCATGTCTTCTAGGTAAAAACAAAATTGAAGGGTCACCAAAAGCGAATTTCTGGTTTAGCTTTTTCAACCAATCTTGGCATCCTGGTTTCATCTGGCGCTGATGCTCACGTATGTCTTTTAACTGTTCTTTCATGCTAGATTCAGAACGATTGAATGACATGGGAAACCTCTTATGCATATCATTTAGATCGCATCATTAATAATTTATTTTGGAGATCTCTGTTAGTTATCTGTCATTAGTTTTGCTTCATGTGGTATAAAAGATATCAAAATAGCCTTGCTTATATTTTCTGGATTAGTATGAAATCGAATAACAATATACTTACACAGAAATTATTTTGTTGGTACCATTTTCATTGAGTTTCTAAGCATATATATGCATTTCGAAAACCATTTATTCAACCGAAATAATTTCCGGACAGCTTTGCGTGTGGAGTATTGATTCATGGGAGAAAAGAAAAGCAGTTCCTATACAACTACCTGCAGGGAAGGCTCCTGTTGGTGAAACACGAGTGCAGTTCCATTCAGACCAACTCCGGTTATTGGTCGCCCATGAGACTCAGTTGGCAATATATGATGCCTCTAAGATGGAACGCATTAGACAGGTAAATTTATACTTTTAGCTAGTATTACTGATGTGGCTGCTGGTAGCTGATAAAACTTAAATTGATCTATCTTTATACATTAATTGTTGCAGTGGGTTCCACAAGATGTTCTGCCTGCTCCCATATCATATGCAGCTTATTCTTGCAATAGTCAGTTAATTTATGCTACATTTTGCGATGGCAACACCGGGGTTTTTGATGCTGACAGCTTGAGACTAAGATGTCGCATTGCACCATCGACATACTTCACACCAGCGACTTTAAATGGGTAGGTTTCAGTGTAATGGACTGGACCCAATTTTTTAGTTTTTATTGTGTTGAATATTGAACACTTAATGAAGGATGCAGTGTGAAAATTTATTTTAACTTCATGATTTGAAAAAATTCATTTGTTGGAACTTTGACTCATTAGCGATGTTTTCTTTTATTAATTTATATTGCAGAAGCCAAGCTGTGTATCCTTTTGTTGTGGCAGCTCACCCACTAGAGCCCAATCAGTTTGCCCTTGGGTTGACTGATGGGTCAGTGAAAGTGATAGAGCCCAATGAATCAGAGGGAAAGTGGGGAACTAGTCCACCTATGGATAATGGATTGATGAATGGTAGGACAGCATCATCTACAACAAGCAACCATACACCTGATCAGGGCACACAAAGATAAGAACATCCATTGTATCATACTACCATATTCTTTCCATATGTAATTTTAGCAGCTTAGGTTTTTAGATATTTATTCCTCCTTCCCGTTTGTCCTCCACCAAAGTCCGGTAAAGGTCATAAAACAGTAAATGTTAAGCTGTAAGCTCTTGTATTTTACATTAGTTCCGGTCACAACTCAATTGACAATTACATTGGTTGTATTTTATTGTAGTGCAGTGTTCTGTTTCTTGATAACAATGTGAATTTGTCCATTATCAAATTTATTTATATGAAACTTTTGGTCAAATAGTGACGACATATTGCAACCTAGGGAATGTTGGAAAGCATCCCCTGCCCTTCCTCCATAGAGTATTTGCTATATAGCCTGAGATGAACCACGGCAGAACACCATGCACAGGGCACAGTTAGAAACTAGATTAGATTAGGGCTATATTAGTAACTTTATAATAATAGCTGGTGGCTGCAAGTGAAATATAGGGTTTAAATCATAATGGTGTAAGGTTTATATCCCATTCTCAACTAATATTTAATTATAAGCAAAAAAAAAAGTACTTAAATTTGTTGGATTAAAATAAACAAAAATTGACTATTCTATGGACATTAATTCTATGAGAACTGTTATATCTTTACCTTGTATTTTTTCTTATGAAAAAGAAGGATGAGTTATGTCCTGGTGATTCATATGGGTTAGGAAAAACCTCAGAATTCAGTGCTAACAAATATACTTACATGTTAACCACCAACAATATCTTCAGCTTCACATCGACAATGGAATTCAAAGAGGAGTTGAATTCTTACAGAGTGAACTAACATTGACATTATTTATCTTTACCTTATCAATTACAGTATTTTGCACTTAAAAGAATGGAAAGAAAGTAAATGAAAGTTTGTCAATAAAATCATATTTGAAAGACATGCATATTGGAATACGGGGAGTAGTGAGTACTATATTACTATTATCTATGGAAGATTTTATGCATAAATTACGGATCTGGATTCAGTGCAGTCGGAGAGAGATGACTGCACTGCAGTCGGTCAAATCTGGACCGTTTGATTCAGATTGGACGGTGATGATTAATAACTCAAAAATAAATAAAAAAGATATAAAGCAGATCGGACGGCTGAGATCATCCTGCAGTCATTATTTGACTGCAGGGAATCCAGATCCATAAATTACACAAACGATCACATTATTAGAAAATATCCCATCTGTGATGGTTTGTCATGTATCTAGAGAGCTTAATAGAGAAGCTCATGATCTTGCCTCTTTGGCTAAGAATGTTGGTTCTAGAACTTGGATGGGGAATGCCCCTTTAAACTTGTACTCTGCTGTTACTGTTGTTCCTGTTGCTATAAGCCATGTTGAGGCTTCTTTCCATTAATGAAATATGTTTCATTTCAAAAAAAAAAAAAAAAATAGAAAACAATAAAATGGTAGTACAATAGCAAGTCGATATACAACACTCACAAAAAAACAATAATCAATGGATAAAGAAATAATAAAAGTGACCAATCATGTTTCATTTTCTTCTAACATTTTTGTGCCTCGAAGTGTTCATTTAGTTTTTGCCCATCTTTTGAAAAGAAAAAAAAAAACTTGCTTCACACAATGTTGTAGGCTTGACTTTGAAGAAAGCTTAGCTCCTGATAAATGTAAGAATTCCACCAAATATTACAAGAGGAATGGTAACACACTCTGATTAACACACTTTCTTCAATTGGATCCCTTCATCAAAATTTTCAACCTCATATTTGGTTGACGGTTATTAACCTGTCAATATATTTATTTAATATCTTTTTCTTTTTAATTTATTGGTCAAAAAAACTTCTCTACTTTAGTTGAGAATTCATATATTTACTTGCCCCATAAAGGAACTAAAATTGGAAATTTTTTGATTGAAACATGGAGATTATAGAGTCCACAACGACGAAACATGGGGGAGAATACTCTCCGAAGTGGAGAATAGAGACAAGAATGAGTAACATTGTAGATAGTGAGTATGAAGAGTAGGTGAGTGTCCGCCCCATTATCATTCCAAGATACCACAAACATAAGTAATTTTAAAATATGGTTACATGTCTTCCTATTTTTTTACGGTGACTATTTCTTTGAGCCCTGAGAGTTTTAACACTGCTGCATGCCTATGCTAGAGATTGAACCTAGAATTTGATTAAGCTAGAAGAAATCCGTACCATCTTATCTGAGTGCTATTAGGTTATTTTATTTTATTTTAGCAATTATATTATTGATGCAAAGTATCTACCGACTTTGTTAATGACTAATTCAAAGAATCTAACAAGCCACTTTAGCAGGATCTCTCCTCCCAACTACATCTTTTCCATCTATAAAAATTTAAATTTAAAACCTTATTTAAAAGATCCAAGTTCAATTCCATTAAGACCAATATAATGTTGGGTACATGTCTTCCCTATAAAACAAATAGAGACACTTTCACACATATTAATGAATATACACTGTAATATAAATAAAATTTGACATAGTGATTTGAAACAACCATGAAATTCAATTGGCCAACTCTGTAAAATAATTTTCAGTGAACCACCATTAAGTGGATTACAGATTGACAGGTGGTCTGTTTGATGTTGTTAATTACAAATAAAATATGAGCCTTAACACTAATAGCTTTAAAGCCTTAATATTCAATTTTAGAAACTTCAGGAGTTTATCATATAGTACTTTACTGTTATGATTGTGGCCATAAACATATAAATAAAACGTTATTATTGGATACCACTTGTGGAAAGGGAAGCAACTCAAAGAAGCAAGTGGGCACCCCTTATATATAGTGGCATTTTGCTAAAAATAATACTAAGTATTCATCATGATTGACAATATTTTATGTGTAACAATTCAACTAAGCGCGCAGGTGATTATAACTTGTGGGACAACTGTCCTTGCAAGGTTCAATCAGTATATAACACTAACTATACATTTTTAAATTACAGTAACCAACCAAATTGATGACCATATCAACTGATGAAAAAAATAAATGGTTGTTATAGGAGATTTGCAAGATTCGAATTATAGTTTTTGCATATTATATATAATATCTCTACCAACCGAATTATATTTACGAAAATTTATTGCAAAATTTTTTATTATATAAACAAAAGAATCTTGTGCGACTTTAATTTCAGTTAACAAAAATTGATTTTATACACGCATATACATAATGACAAGCAAGTTTATTACAAAATTTTGAAAAAGAAAATTGGCACATGGCTCAACTTAAAAAAGAAGATAAAGGAATATCTGACGAACTCCAATAAAAACTAACATAATTGATCAAAATATCTAACGTTTATAATTTAAGGGTCCAATATTTATAACCTAATGGAGCAAAATAGAACGATGCTGTGGAGGATTAATGTTGTAATTAGAATTGTGATGGCCTAACATACGAACACACACAATGATAAGGACTAATAGCTACAATTTTTTCATTATTTATAACTTTTACTTATATTTAAGACCGAAGCAGTAACATGTCTTTGTTAGAAGTAATTTATACTTTGAGGGCATTTTAGTATTTGTTAGTTTGTACTATTTGTACTTTTATTCTTGCTCACTAAGTTTATATTTTATTAGGGCCTATGTGGCACTTTTGTTTTTTGTATAAATAGTCTTGTAGTAGCTATCATTAATACAACCTCTTTTATTCTCTTTTGCGCCGTTATTCCTTTGTCACAATCTTTAATTCTTGTGCACCAACAATTGGTATCTAGAGCTCCGGTTCAAAACACAGGGAAACACGAGTGAACGTGAGGTTGGGAAACACTGTGTGAGTGTGAGTGAAATCTTTTTTTTCTGCACAAGTTTAAAGATGAATGGAAGCAACTTGAATACCAAACTTCCAGTTCTTGATGGTAAAAACTGGAATAGATGGATGATTCAAATGCGTGTATTATTTGGTGCTCAAGATGTTCTAGATCTTGTCACTGAAGGATACGTTCCGGTTGCAGTAAATGCAACGGAAGAAGAAAGGGTAGCGCAGAGAGAAACAAGGAAGAGAGATCAGAAAGCGTTGTTCTTTATCCATCAGTGTGTGGATGCGAATGTGTTTGAGAAGATTGCTGATTCTACGATGTCAAAGGGGGCGTGGGATATACTGGTTAGGTGTTACGGTGGTGACGTATCAGTAAAGAAGGTGAAACTTCAATCCCTGAGAAAGCAATTGTTTAAGTACAAAAGCAAGTATTTTGCATATATCGTATCCACAGGGACTAGTGTGATATCATAAACTTTTCGACAATTTCCATGATCTTAAGTAATGGTTTTGATAGTGAATTTTTGTTACGAACTTTGCTAACATAAAAGTGCGATAAAATTACGATTGATTATCAAAGAAATTAGTTTGTCGGGATTAGACTTTATTGATCCATTCGTATGTATTATCTTGACTAAGCATATACATGTTCTAGTTGTCAATCTTTATTACCACGTATCGCTAATCAAACGTTTCTGTGTCCAGAAACGATGAGAGATCTATTATACCTATTAATCTCCAATGTCTCGGATGATTAATCGATATACTAGCATTAAGCTTCAATACTTTTAAGTGATTATCAAACCCCAAATCTATGTCTAGAATTTAGAATTTAACAAGTGATTATCATAGATCTTTAGATTAGAAAAACATACATCTAAATGATTCAAATCATCAAAATAACATTTAAAGCCAAGATAATCACAAATAATGATTGAATACTAAAACATATATATAACTTTGATCAAGATGAACACATAGTCATGAAACAACTACATCTAATCCCAACAAATAGGAGTTTAGCCACACATGGCCATGATTAACTTACAAAGATGAAGAGATGAATAGTGAATGAACATAAGACTTGATTTCTCAAGTTTTGATGGATCCACCTTCAAAAGCTACTAAGAACTTAAACCCAGTTATATCTCTGTACTATATCTCTTTTACATAAGTCAGATCCCCAAAATTCTGTTTCTGAGACATATTTATACTATTTTACAAAATTCAAGTTCGCTGAGCGAATATACGGTCGCTGAGCGACCATTAAAACTTCAGAGGTGGGTTTGTTGACGTGTGGCACTTAAACCGCCAAACTCAGCACCTGGTCGCTATCTTTCGCCAACGCTCGCTGAGCGAGCACGGTCGCTACTGGTCGCCAGTTGCTGTTCTTGTCTGTAATGTGCTCGCCAGTGGTCGCCAGTTGCTCGCTGAGCGAGCACTTCAAAGAGCTAAAAGTCCAATTTCTTGCTCAGAAACCTGTCAAAATGATTAGAATAGTGTTCAATAGACAAAATATGATTAATAAAGGTATTTACAACATCGGGGACTTTTTACATAGATTTCTTGCAAAATAAGTAATTAAGTGCCGTGTTTCACAATGAAAATTCACTAAATTTTGGCACTTATCAACTCTCCCAAACTTAGGACTTTGTTTGTCCTCAAACAAAAGGTAGAATCAAAATATGAACAAGCTCAAAATGCACAATCGAAAAATGTGGGTTTGTAATCAATCAAAGTTTGAAAACTTTTCTTCTTCTAGCAAGAGTAAAGCAGTGCCAACTA
Organism: Trifolium repens; assembly: GCA_030408175.1. Lineage (NCBI taxonomy): Eukaryota > Viridiplantae > Streptophyta > Magnoliopsida > Fabales > Fabaceae > Trifolium > Trifolium repens. The sequence continues at coordinate 55,650,052 of CP125849.1, read as the reverse complement.
AAAACTATTCCTCAAAGTATTCAAAGAGACAAACCATGATCACGAAATGATTGCTATGCCTAAGCAAAATTCTCAACATTCTTATCAAACAATTAAGATTCAAGTGTTATCACAAATTTCTCACAAAAGTATCACTCAAGGGTAAGTGTTTCACTCAATCCAAGTAATGTGCATGCAACAATTCAATTCAAACAGTCATCCAAGCAATATCACACAAAATACCATCAGTCATGGATCACTAAGGACTTTATAAAGCTTGTAACGGGGCTGGGCTACAAAAAATAATTGTTTTTCTATGGATTCAAAGGAGCCTCATGGATAGGAGAGCATAAATCTTGATTATTCACATAAAAATACTCACTCTTTTTCAATTCCCCAATTTTTTTTTTCCTTCAAGATGATTCCTTTTGTTCCGACACTTATTCACAAAATCTCTTTGATTATTTTCATTTTCTTTTGCCGTTGCCAGGGACTAGTGTGATATCATAAACTTTTCGACAATTTCCATGATCTTAAGTAATGGTTTTGATAGTGAATTTTTGTTACGAACTTTGCTAACATAAAAGTGCGATAAAATTACGATTGATTATCAAAGAAATTAGTTTGCCGGGATTAGACTTTATTGATCCATTCGTATGTATTATCTTGACTAAGCATATACATGTTCTAGTTGTCAATCTTTATTACCACGTATCGCTAATCAAACGTTTCTGTGTCCAGAAACGATGAGAGATCTATTATACCTATTAATCTCCAATGTCTCGGATGATTAATCGATATACTAGCATTAAGCTTCAATACTTTTAAGTGATTATCAAACCCCAAATCTATGTCTAGAATTTAGAATTTAACAAGTGATTATCATAGATCTTTAGATTAGAAAAACATACATCTAAATGATTCAAATCATCAAAATAACATTTAAAGCCAAGATAATCACAAATAATGATTGAATACTAAAACATATATATAACTTTGATCAAGATGAACACATAGTCATGAAACAACTACATCTAATTCCAACAAATAGGAGTTTAGCCACACATGGCCATGATTAACTTACAAAGATGAAGAGATGAATAGTGAATGAACATAAGACTTGATTTCTCAAGTTTTGATGGATCCACCTTCAAAAGCTACTAAGAACTTAAACCCAGTTATATCTCTGTACTATATCTCTTTTACATAAGTCAGATCCCCAAAATTCTGTTTCTGAGACATATTTATACTATTTTACAAAATTCAAGTTCGCTGAGCGAATATACGGTCTGTAACACCCCATTTTTCACGAGCCAAAAAGGGCATTATTTTTTTTTTTTTCAACCAACACTCTGAGTGCGCATAAAAGATTTTAAATGAACCGGCATTCAAATATACAAGGAACTCATTGCTAAAAGGTGCTTCGACAAGCAAAGTGTATTTCCTGAATAATTACAATCCAAGTCTAAGTATCAAACAAGTTAGAAATCCTATGCTAACCAAAAAGCACGGTGCACAAAACACACCGGCGCATAGTCTAACTATTCTAGGCTACAACTCCAACCGCTCACTGGGGTCTGGAACAGCCACCGTCGTCGCCACGACCTAACCCATCATCTGGGTGGGATGAGCCCGCAAATGAAAGAAAGGGTCACCACAAAATACAAGTATATATATATATATCCGGTGCGAAAAATTGTACACATAACAAATATTTCCACAGACACAAGAGAAAGCTCTTAATCTCAAAAGTAGTTCCCACCAACGGGCTTATATAAATAAATGCACACCAAGCCTAATGCAGACTTCTACAATGAGTGTGACACCAATCACTGGCTGCCACATGCATGATTTTCCGGAAAATTAACCTCTCCTCAAGAGTCGTGGGGTAGGCAAAGCCACACAGAAATATACGTACCCGCACTAAAAATTGCCACACAAGGCAGGTGAAGTCACACAGACAAACACCAGGCGAAGTCACACAGACAAACACCAACTCAATATAAATCCAGAGGGATTTGGCGAAGCCACACAGTCAAACGCCCGGTACGTAGGCAAAGTCACACAGACATACACCTAGGCACGCAACTATGAAATGCATGGCATATATTCTCTTTGGCATATACAGGATAGTCACACAAGACAAAATCCTCGCGTAGTCTCATCAGACGCACGCATTCATATATGCTCATGCAAACATTCACATAGCCTAAAGCCTATGCACAAGTCGTCACAACATGCATACATTTTCCTAATCATATGTAAGTTGCACTTTTAATTTATAACCACGATCTCATCAACGAGAATACATAAATACAAACATGCCCAAGCACACAGCAATTGCACACACAGCAAAACAAAGCATGTCGTAACCATTTAAAGACAGAAATAAAGTGGAGCCCTTACCTCGTCAAGCACTCAACTATCACACGCTCGCACAACACTTACTTGCTTCCTAAAACAAGCAAAGTATTTCAATCAAAACCATAACCAATCAATCCTTAATGATTTGGACTCTAAAACCCCAAAACCCAAAGGTTCTCTAAGGTAAAATCCTTCTTTCGGATACTAAACCAAAATCTATCGTATTGATCGACCACCATGAGTTATTTGTACTATTTTTAGGACCCAAAACAATAGTCAAAAGTCTTAAATAATTTGAAATGCAAAATGGCCGTTTTCTTGCGTTACAAGCTACGCACTTTCCGAGTACCCGAAAAACTCGTTTCCAATCCCAACCACTTCCATAAATTAATAAAAAGGGATTAGAAAGTTAAAACCAAGTTTAGAAATCAGAATCCCAAAATTTTAGGTCCCAGAACTCGCCCTGGCGAGTTGGTGGCGAGTGAAGGCAGAGAGTTCTGGTCTTACTCGCTCTGGAGCTCGCCCTGGCGTGTTGTCAGGACCTGTGACACTCGCCCTGGCGAGTAACCACTCGCCCGGCGAGTTGCACCTGTCATGACAGCACAAGACAGCAACTCACACCACCTTTTTCCACTCAAACCTAGTTTGATTCTATTAGTTCCCAACACTTTTTCAAAGCATAAAAGCAAACCATTTTCATAAGCAAGCAATTCATTTTCCGAAAGCTTGTTGGTTGCTTCGAGTGCAAGTTATTTGATTTTCATTTACAAAATCAAAACCAAATCTAAGCACAAGTTTTATTACGGGCCTTAACCGTCCGGTAATCATTTTCAAACATGTTTTCAAGGTAAAAAGCGACACCACATGTCACAATAGGTTTAAACCATTTTGACCCCAAAACACTACTCAAAACACTTAGGAAAATATTTTCATAAACCTCAAAATATTTTTCATCGGATTTTCCAAAACAAAACCATACAACGCGTTTCCCTTTCGTCCAAAGGTTCAAAGACAACTTTTCTTTTCAAAACCTTACAACATAACCTCATGTAATTGATCAATACATAACCAAACCAAAACCCTAACTTTTCTCATGAGATTTTCACCAACTCATGGAAAACAAACATAACAAGGCCTACACATGCCTCTCTAGACCTCATGAACAACATTCATGAAACAAAAACCATGACAAGTAACATTTTCTAACAAACCCTCATGAAAACATAAACCTAAAAACTCTTAAACTCTATAAGTCTACCAACCTAAGAGATGAGAAGAGAGGGTTACCTTTAGAAAGTGATTCTCTACAACTTTCTTCAAAGCTCCAAAGCTTGAAATGGAGTGAAAAGGTGAAGAATGGAAAATTTAGTGAAGGTTGGAAGTTAGAAATGGAGTCTACGTGAAAGAGAGAAAGAATGAGATGTTTGGTGATGTTTTTCTAAGTGCCAAGGTCATCAAACCTCCTTACTATTTACAAAGCTCTTGATGGCTTATGGCCATTGGATCAAAAACACAATGCCAAGACCAAACCATAGCCATTGGATCAAACCAAAACAAATCCACTTGAGGTAAAACTCAAAACCTCATAGAAACACTCACACGTTCAGTTCTCGCGCGCCGCGACGAACGAAACTCACCAAAACACAAAACCTACGGAAAGAACGTCTAACGTTTAACATTTCCAAAACTTATCGCCGAGTCTTTTTCCGCGACTGTAATTTTCTTCCATACCTCAGAAAATTAATCTCAGGATATATCCTAACCCGCGCAGATATATATAACTCCCATCCGAAACCTCACTTAAAACAGACGCAGTAAGATTTTCCATCCGCGGGTAAAATCCTACTCGTTTTTCCAAAAACAAGAATAATCCAAAACTCGTTATTCTGAAACCACAAATAACTTCTTATACAAGAAACAGGATCACAAGACAAAAGTCTGTACAATTACAGTGCACGAGCACTAAACAGACTCGATTACAGCAAAAGCTTATAATTACACGATGTTTCGTCTCACGAACACATCGAAACCCTAATATTCCTTAAACCAACTATACAATGAAATCTTGGGTCTTACAATACTACCCCCCTAAAAGAAGTTTCGTCCTCGAAACTTAGACCTCGTCAAACAAACTGGGGTATAGTTCTTTCATCTTACTCTCGAGCTCCCAGGTCGTATCTCCTGTAGCTTCGTTCCATATTACCTTCACCAAAGGTATCTCTTTCGTTCTCAAACGTTTCATCTTCCTATCCGCAATCTTGATCGGCGGAACCTCGAATGACAAGTTATCCCTCAACTGGATATCATCTGGTGTAATCACATGCGATGGATCCGGTGTATATTTCCGCAATTGCGACACATGGAACACGTCATGAATCAAAGATAGTACCGGTGGCAACGCGATCCGATATGCTACCTTCCCAACCCGTTCCAAAATCTGATAAGGCCCTATAAACTTCGGAGTCAACTTCTTTGCTTTCAAAGCCCTTCCGACACCAGTTGTTGGAGTAACACGGAGAAATACGTGATCTCCCTCCTCAAACTCTAAAGGCCTCCGACGCCTATCCGCATAACTCTTTTGTCGATCTTGAGCAACCTTCATCATTGCCCTTATCTTTCGGACCTTGTCCGTCGTCTGTTGTACCATTTCCGGTCCTACTATCATACTTTCCCCATCTTGGTACCAACACAAAGGAGTCTGACATCTTCTCCCATACAAAGCCTCGTATGGTGTCATTCCAATACTCACGTGGAAACTGTTGTTGTATGTGAACTCTATCAACGGCAACACGTCGTCCCAACTCCCACGATCATCCAGCACACATGCTCTCAATAAATCCTCTAGTGACTGATTTGTTCTCTCAGTCTGCCCATCGGTCTGGGGATGATAGGCAGAACTCAATCTCAACTTCGTCCCCAACGCCTCATGCAAAGTCTTCCAAAAATGTGAAGTGAACTTTGGATCTCTATCCGACACTATACTTGACGGAATCCCATGTAACCTCACAATCTCAGCAATATACACATCGGTCAACTTTGCCGCCGTATCCGTAATTCTTACCGGTAGAAAATGAGCGGACTTCGTCAAACGATCCACTATCACCCAAATGGAATCATGCTTCCTCCTGGTCTTGGGTAAACCAGTGATGAAATCCATAGAAATGCTATCCCACTTCCACTCGGGGATATCTAATGACTGCAGCATCCCTGCCGGCCTCTGAAGTTCAATCTTCGCCTTCTGACAAGTCAGACACGACGCCACATACTCAGCCACATCCTTTTTCATACCCGGCCACCAGAAATCATGCCTCAGGTCTTGATACATCTTTGTTGCTCCAGGATGTATACTAAGTTTACTCTTGTGTGCCTCCCCTAGAATGATGTTTCTCAAGCCCATAGCTTCGGGTACACACACTCTCCCTTGACACCTCAAGATATTGTCCGATCCCACCTTGAAATCTCGGTTGGTTCCTCGAACAATCAAAGCCCTTTTCTCCATAAGGAACTTGTCATCTTGACAATTAGCAATATCCTCCAACAAACCGCTTGAGATGGTAATCATACCCAGTCTCATATTCCCGAAAGCAAACTCTACCTCTAGGTGCAAATCACGAAACTCTCTCAACAGCTCTTGTTGACTAGCCATTTGTGCCGAACAAACCGACACACTCTTCCTACTCAAAGCATCGGCTACCACATTAGCCTTTCCCGGATGGTATTCCAACGTAAAGTCGAAGTCTTTCAAAGTTTCCATCCACCTCTGTTGCCTCATATTAAGCTCTTTCTGATCGAACAGATACTTAAGACTTTTATGGTCACTAAACACGACAAAAGTGCAACCATAAAGATGATGTCTCCAAATCTTCAATGCGAAAACAACAGCCGCAAGCTCTAGATCGTGCGTAGGATAATTCTTTTCATGCACTTTAAGTTGCCTTGACGCATAAGCCACTGCCCTCTTGTGTTGCATCAACACACAACCCAACCCCTGATGAGAAGCATCACAATAAACCTCATACGGTTCCTCCGACTGTGGTAACATCAAGACTGGTGAAGTCGTCAAACGCTCCTTCAACAACTGAAAACTCAACTCACACTTCTCTGTCCAAGCAAACGGTTGATCTTTTCGCGTAAGTTGTGTCATTGGCGCCACAATTTTAGCGAAACCTTCTATAAATCTTCGGTAATAACCGGCCAAACCGACAAAACTCCTCACATCAGTCACTGTTTGAGGCTGCTTCCATGAAAGTACCGCATCAATCTTGGCTGGATCCACGGCTATTCCCTCTCTTGATATAACATGACCCAGGAAATTCACCTCTTCCAACCAAAAATCACACTTTGACGGGTTAGCATACAACCTTTTCTCCCGCAAAACTTGCAAAACCAAGCGAAGATGCTCTTCATGCTCCTCTTCACTTTTCGAATACACCAAAATGTCATCAATGAACACCACTACAAACTTGTCCAAAAATGAATTGAATATCCGATTCATGTAGGCCATGAAGATCGCAGGTGCATTCGTCACTCCAAACGGCATCACTAAGAACTCATAATGTCCATAACGCGTCCTAAACGCCGTTTTCTGAATATCCTCATCTCGTACCCTTATCTGGTGATAACCAGATTTCAAGTCAATCTTGGAAAACACTGAGGCTCCCCTCAACTGATCCATCAAATCATCAATACGCGGCAATGGATATCGGTTCTTGATAGTCACCTTATTAAGCTTCCGATAGTCCACGCAAAGACGAGACTTCCCATCCTTCTTCTTAACCAATAAGACCGGTGCTCCCCAAGGCGACACACTAGGCCTTATGAAACCCTTCTCCAACAAGTCCTCAATCTGACCTTTCAACTCTACCAACTCGGCCGGAGCCATCCGATAAGCTGATTCTGAAATCGGTCCCGTACCCGGTTGCAAGTCAATAAAGAATTCCACCTCTCTACACGGAGGAAAAGCTGGAATCTCCGATGGAAACACATCTTGGAAATCCTGAACCACTCGAATTTCCCCAATTCTGATCTCTGACACCACTCCTAAGCTAGCAAGTGAGACTATCTCCGGTTCTCCGTTACTCATAACCACAGAAAGTCGATTCGCAGACAAGTACTTTCGCACACCTGGCTCGGGAAAGAAAACCAATTTCCGAGCACAGTCTAGAATCACATAATGATAAGACAACCAATCCATCCCGAGGATGATCTCGAGAGATGTAAGCGGTAGACAAACCAAATTTACCAGAAAATCCCTATTCTGAATTACTACCAAACAATGCAAACATGCAGTATTCACTACCAAATCCTTAGCAGGAGTCAAAACATTCAAATCAAACGGAAGCACCGATACATTCAAACTCAAACGATTTGCACATGCCAAAGATATGAATGAGTGGGTTGCCCCCGTGTCAATCAAAGCAGTTAAAGAATTACCTGCGATGTGACAGCTCTCGTGGATGGCATTGCTAGCCTGCCCACTCACTTCTGTGCCCATACAGTAAGCACGTGCCTTTGCCGCAGGTCTGGCACCTTGTGAGCCTTGTGCCACATTTGCCGATGGCCCAATCTTCGGGGCTCTGCAATCTCTAGCAAAGTGTCCCGGCTTCTTGCAATTGTAGCAGGTGTTTCCCACCTTCGGTTGCGTGCACTCATTAGAAAAATGCCCCGCTTCTCCACAGTTGTAGCAAGTCCCCTTACTACCCTCTGACTTTCCCCGGGTTCCCTGATTCACCGATCGGCCCGGTCCTTTACTATTCTGAGGACGGTTATAAGGCTTACTCCCTTGCCTCCCACTATTCTGGGTCGAACCACGATTATTGGTGCGACTCGGTCCTCCGGCATTAGAATTCCCTTGGCGGTTCACCCGCTTATTCTTCATGTCTTCTACCTCTTGGCACTTTTCAACCAAGACCTGGAACTGTCGGATACCCAATGGCACAACCGCATCCTGCAGTTCGTACCTCAGCCCATCTTGGAATCTACGGCACATATAATCCTCATCTATCCCATCCCTAAAGAAGCGGAAGAAACGGGATAGTGATTCGAACTTCTTGGCATATGCCTCAACATTCATGCCTGCTTGCCTCAGTCTCAAAAACTCTTCCCCATACCTTTCCCTAGCTGTCTCAGGGAAATATTTGGCCAAGAACCTCCTCTTGAAGTTCTCCCAATTCAACTCTTCATGGCCATTCTCCATGATGATACGGGTGTTCCTCCACCAATACTCATAACCCCCGAGTAATTGATAGGTAGCTAAGACCACCTTCTCTCCCTCCGGACAATGGATCGCCCCGAATATCCTCTCCACAGATTGGAGCCACAAATCAGCAGTTTCCGGACCTCCCTCCCCATTAAACTTTGGAGGTGTCTGGTGGTTGAAATTTGAAAGAAGTCTAGAACCAGCAGCAAGTATTTCCCTTTCGCGCTTTTCCAGATCTCTCTGCGCCTTAGCATGGCTCTGAGCTGTCACAGCCGCTGCCATTGTATGCATGGCATAAGCCATCTGATTCACATCCACATTGTCCGCCATAGGTACAGTAGGTGCCCTTCTTGGAGGCATTCGATTTCTGCACAATACCAATTCTGATTAGATCCTTAGTCATACAATTCTGAATCCTAACAGAATATCTCACGCCACGGATTACTAACTCGAAGCCCGACACAGAACAACCACTAGAACTAACTCCACACTAGTTACGTTCTAACCGACTCTGGACTAACGACTCAAGTATACACTTTCCCTTTGAAGATTTAAAGCCGTGCTCTGATACCAAAATGTAACACCCCATTTTTCACGAGCCAAAAAGGGCATTATTTTTTTTTTTTTTTCAACCAACACTCTGAGTGCGCATAAAAGATTTTAAATGAACCGGCATTCAAATATACAAGGAACTCATTGCTAAAAGGTGCTTCGACAAGCAAAGTGTATTTCCTGAATAATTACAATCCAAGTCTAAGTATCAAACAAGTTAGAAATCCTATGCTAACCAAAAAGCACGGTGCACAAAACACACCGGCGCATAGTCTAACTATTCTAGGCTACAACTCCAACCGCTCACTGGGGTCTGGAACAGCCACCGTCGTCGCCACGACCTAACCCATCATCTGGGTGGGATGAGCCCGCAAATGAAAGAAAGGGTCACCACAAAATACAAGTATATATATATATATCCGGTGCGAAAAATTGTACACATAACAAATATTTCCACAGACACAAGAGAAAGCTCTTAATCTCAAAAGTAGTTCCCACCAACGGGCTTATATAAATAAATGCACACCAAGCCTAATGCAGACTTCTACAATGAGTGTGACACCAATCACTGGCTGCCACATGCATGATTTTCCGGAAAATTAACCTCTCCTCAAGAGTCGTGGGGTAGGCAAAGCCACACAGAAATATACGTACCCGCACTAAAAATTGCCACACAAGGCAGGTGAAGTCACACAGACAAACACCAGGCGAAGTCACACAGACAAACACCAACTCAATATAAATCCAGAGGGATTTGGCGAAGCCACACAGTCAAACGCCCGGTACGTAGGCAAAGTCACACAGACATACACCTAGGCACGCAACTATGAAATGCATGGCATATATTCTCTTTGGCATATACAGGATAGTCACACAAGACAAAATCCTCGCGTAGTCTCATCAGACGCACGCATTCATATATGCTCATGCAAACATTCACATAGCCTAAAGCCTATGCACAAGTCGTCACAACATGCATACATTTTCCTAATCATATGTAAGTTGCACTTTTAATTTATAACCACGATCTCATCAACGAGAATACATAAATACAAACATGCCCAAGCACACAGCAATTGCACACACAGCAAAACAAAGCATGTCGTAACCATTTAAAGACAGAAATAAAGTGGAGCCCTTACCTCGTCAAGCACTCAACTATCACACGCTCGCACAACACTTACTTGCTTCCTAAAACAAGCAAAGTATTTCAATCAAAACCATAACCAATCAATCCTTAATGATTTGGACTCTAAAACCCCAAAACCCAAAGGTTCTCTAAGGTAAAATCCTTCTTTCGGATACTAAACCAAAATCTATCGTATTGATCGACCACCATGAGTTATTTGTACTATTTTTAGGACCCAAAACAATAGTCAAAAGTCTTAAATAATTTGAAATGCAAAATGGCCGTTTTCTTGCGTTACAAGCTACGCACTTTCCGAGTACCCGAAAAACTCGTTTCCAATCCCAACCACTTCCATAAATTAATAAAAAGGGATTAGAAAGTTAAAACCAAGTTTAGAAATCAGAATCCCAAAATTTTAGGTCCCAGAACTCGCCCTGGCGAGTTGGTGGCGAGTGAAGGCAGAGAGTTCTGGTCTTACTCGCTCTGGAGCTCGCCCTGGCGTGTTGTCAGGACCTGTGACACTCGCCCTGGCGAGTAACCACTCGCCCGGCGAGTTGCACCTGTCATGACAGCACAAGACAGCAACTCACACCACCTTTTTCCACCCAAACCTAGTTTGATTCTATTAGTTCCCAACACTTTTTCAAAGCATAAAAGCAAACCATTTTCATAAGCAAGCAATTCATTTTCCGAAAGCTTGTTGGTTGCTTCGAGTGCAAGTTATTTGATTTTCATTTACAAAATCAAAACCAAATCTAAGCACAAGTTTTATTACGGGCCTTAACCGTCCGGTAATCATTTTCAAACATGTTTTCAAGGTAAAAAGCGACACCACATGTCACAATAGGTTTAAACCATTTTGACCCCAAAACACTACTCAAAACACTTAGGAAAATATTTTCATAAACCTCAAAATATTTTTCATCGGATTTTCCAAAACAAAACCATACAACGCGTTTCCCTTTCGTCCAAAGGTTCAAAGACAACTTTTCTTTTCAAAACCTTACAACATAACCTCATGTAATTGATCAATACATAACCAAACCAAAACCCTAACTTTTCTCATGAGATTTTCACCAACTCATGGAAAACAAACATAACAAGGCCTACACATGCCTCTCTAGACCTCATGAACAACATTCATGAAACAAAAACCATGACAAGTAACATTTTCTAACAAACCCTCATGAAAACATAAACCTAAAAACTCTTAAACTCTATAAGTCTACCAACCTAAGAGATGAGAAGAGAGGGTTACCTTTAGAAAGTGATTCTCTACAACTTTCTTCAAAGCTCCAAAGCTTGAAATGGAGTGAAAAGGTGAAGAATGGAAAATTTAGTGAAGGTTGGAAGTTAGAAATGGAGTCTACGTGAAAGAGAGAAAGAATGAGATGTTTGGTGATGTTTTTCTAAGTGCCAAGGTCATCAAACCTCCTTACTATTTACAAAGCTCTTGATGGCTTATGGCCATTGGATCAAAAACACAATGCCAAGACCAAACCATAGCCATTGGATCAAACCAAAACAAATCCACTTGAGGTAAAACTCAAAACCTCATAGAAACACTCACACGTTCAGTTCTCGCGCGCCGCGACGAACGAAACTCACCAAAACACAAAACCTACGGAAAGAACGTCTAACGTTTAACATTTCCAAAACTTATCGCCGAGTCTTTTTCCGCGACTGTAATTTTCTTCCATACCTCAGAAAATTAATCTCAGGATATATCCTAACCCGCGCAGATATATATAACTCCCATCCGAAACCTCACTTAAAACAGACGCAGTAAGATTTTCCATCCGCGGGTAAAATCCTACTCGTTTTTCCAAAAACAAGAATAATCCAAAACTCGTTATTCTGAAACCACAAATAACTTCTTATACAAGAAACAGGATCACAAGACAAAAGTCTGTACAATTACAGTGCACGAGCACTAAACAGACTCGATTACAGCAAAAGCTTATAATTACACGATGTTTCGTCTCACGAACACATCGAAACCCTAATATTCCTTAAACCAACTATACAATGAAATCTTGGGTCTTACACGGTCGCTGAGCGACCATTAAAACTTCAGAGGTGGGTTTGTTGACGTGTGGCACTTAAACCGCCAAACTCAGCACCTGGTCGCTATCTTTCGCCAACGCTCGCTGAGCGAGCACGGTCGCTACTGGTCGCCAGTTGCTGTTCTTGTCTGTAATGTGCTCGCCAGTGGTCGCCAGTTGCTCGCTGAGCGAGCACTTCAAAGAGCTAAAAGTCCAATTTCTTGCTCAGAAACCTGTCAAAATGATTAGAATAGTGTTCAATAGACAAAATATGATTAATAAAGGTATTTACAACATCGGGGACTTTTTACATAGATTTCTTGCAAAATAAGTAATTAAGTGCCGTGTTTCACAATGAAAATTCACTAAATTTTGGCACTTATCAACTCTCCCAAACTTAGGACTTTGTTTGTCCTCAAACAAAAGGTAGAATCAAAATATGAACAAGCTCAAAATGCACAATCGAAAAATGTGGGTTTGTAATCAATCAAAGTTTGAAAACTTTTCTTCTTCTAGCAAGAGTAAAGCAGTGCCAACTAAAAACTATTCCTCAAAGTATTCAAAGAGACAAACCATGATCACGAAATGATTGCTATGCCTAAGCAAAATTCTCAACATTCTTATCAAACAATTAAGATTCAAGTGTTATCACAAATTTCTCACAAAAGTATCACTCAAGGGTAAGTGTTTCACTCAATCCAAGTAATGTGCATGCAACAATTCAATTCAAACAGTCATCCAAGCAATATCACACAAAATACCATCAGTCATGGATCACTAAGGACTTTATAAAGCTTGTAACGGGGCTGGGCTACAAAAAATAATTGTTTTTCTATGGATTCAAAGGAGCCTCATGGATAGGAGAGCATAAATCTTGATTATTCACATAAAAATACTCACTCTTTTTCAATTCCCCAATTTTTTTTTTTCCTTCAAGATGATTCCTTTTGTTCCGACACTTATTCACAAAATCTCTTTGATTATTTTCATTTTCTTTTGCCGTTGCCAGGGACTAGTGTGATATCATAAACTTTTCGACAATTTCCATGATCTTAAGTAATGGTTTTGATAGTGAATTTTTGTTACGAACTTTGCTAACATAAAAGTGCGATAAAATTACGATTGATTATCAAAGAAATTAGTTTGTCGGGATTAGACTTTATTGATCCATTCGTATGTATTATCTTGACTAAGCATATACATGTTCTAGTTGTCAATCTTTATTACCACGTATCGCTAATCAAACGTTTCTGTGTCCAGAAACGATGAGAGATCTATTATACCTATTAATCTCCAATGTCTCGGATGATTAATCGATATACTAGCATTAAGCTTCAATACTTTTAAGTGATTATCAAACCCCAAATCTATGTCTAGAATTTAAAATTTAACAAGTGATTATCATAGATCTTTAGATTAGAAAAACATACATCTATATGATTCAAATCATCAAAATAACATTTAAAGCCAAGATAATCACAAATAATGATTGAATACTAAAACATATATATAACTTTGATCAAGATGAACACATAGTCATGAAACAACTACATCTAATCCCAACAAATAGGAGTTTAGCCACACATGGCCATGATTAACTTACAAAGATGAAGAGAAGAATAGTGAATGAACATAAGACTTGATTTCTCAAGTTTTGATGGATCCACCTTCAAAAGCTACTAAGAACTTAAACCCAGTTATATCTCTGTACTATATCTCTTTTACATAAGTCAGATCCCCAAAATTCTGTTTCTGAGACCTATTTATACTATTTTACAAAATTCAAGTTCGCTGAGCGAATATACGGTCGATGAGCGACCATTAAAACTTCAGAGGTGGGTTTGTTGACGTGTGGCACTTAAACCGCCAAACTCAGCACCTGGTCGCTATCTTTCGCCAACGCTCGCTGAGCGAGCACGGTCGCTACTGGTCGCCAGTTGCTGTTCTTGTCTGTAATGTGCTCGCCAGTGGTCGCCAGTTGCTCGCTGAGCGAGCACTTCAAAGAGCTAAAAATCCAATTTCTTGCTCAGAAACCTGTCAAAATGATTAGAATAGTGTTCAATAGACAAAATATGATTAATAAAGGTATTTACAACATCGGGGACTTTTTACATTGATTTCTTGCAAAATAAGTAATTAAGTGTCGTGTTTCACAATGAAAATTCACTAAATTTTGGCACTTATCAGCAATATGAGAATCTCAACATGAAGAACAATGAGAAGGTTTCAGAGTATATCTCCAGAGTGATTGTTATCACTAATGAGATGAAAGCTTGTGGTGAAACTCTTTCTGAACAAGTAATCATAGAGAAGATATTGAGATCACTTACTCCTCTATTTGATTACATTGTTGTATCTATTGAACATTCTAAAGATCTGGAAACCATGAAAATAGAAGAGTTGCAAAGCAGTCTAGAAGCACAAGAGTTGCGTCTGACTGAGAGAACTTCTGAAAGGGAGGTTGAGCAAGCTCTGAAAGCTTCTTTTGTCAAGAAGGACCAGAAGCATTCTAATAGACGTAGTGATAGATTCCAGAAGGAAGCTTCAACTTCTGATGAGAAGAAATATCAGAAGGGAAAGGAGAAGAAGAAAGTTCAATGTTACTGTTGCAAACAGTTTGACCATTTTGCTAGAGACTGTTTGGCAAACAAAGGAAGGAAATCAGAAGAAGCAAATATAGCTAAAGGTGATTCAGATGATGAACCTGTGTTATTGATGGCTTCTGAGTCTGATGGAAGATGTTCCTCTGATTGGTGGTATATGGACACTGGGTGTTCAAATCACTTGACTGGAAACAAACTCTGGCTGATAGACTTTGACTCCAGAAGGAGGGCAAAGATCAGATGTGCTGATGATAAGTACCTTAACGCAGAAGGTATGGAAAATGTCAAAGTTAAAGTGAAGAATGGGAAGACTGTTCTGATCAAGGACGTTTGGTATGTTCCTGGAATCAGAAGCAATCTGATGAGTGTAGGTCAGCTCATTGAGAAAGGTTTCTCAGTTGTTATGAAGGACAACCTCCTGAAGTTGTATGATTCCAATCAGAACTTGATTATGCAATCTGAACAGGGAAGCAATAGAACATTCAAGGTGAATGTTGAAACAGCTGAAACAGAGTGTCTGAGTGCAGAAGGCTCAGAAGGTGATAGTAAGTTGTGGCATAAGAGGATGGGGCATCTGAACTATAGAAGTCTGAGACATCTAAGTTCTAAGAAGCTCGTACGTGGCATTCCTAAGATTGTGAAGCCTGAGAAGTCATGTGAGATATGCATGAAAGGCAAACAACCCAGATTGCCATTTGTATCAGAAGTTGCTCCAAGAGCAAAGCATGCTCTGGGAGTAGTGCACTCTGATGTGTGTGGACCATTTCCAGAACCTTCACTAGGAGGAAATAGGTATTTTGTGTCTTTTGTGGATGAGTTCACAAGAATGACGTGGGTAACACTTATCAAGTTTAAGACTGAGGTGTTCACAGAATTCCAGAAGTTCAAGGTGAAGACTGAGAAGCAGAGTGGTCAGAAGATAAAGATTCTCAGAACGGATGGTGGAGGTGAGTATAACTCTATAGAATTCCAGAAGTTCTGTGATGATAATGGAATTGAGCACGAGGTTACTGCTCCTTATACTCCTCAGCACAATGGTCTTGCTGAACGAAGAAACCGTACTTTGCTTGACATGACGAGAAGTATGCTAAAAGAGAAGAAGCTTCCTCACAAACTCTGGGGAGAAGCTGTTGCTACTGCAGCATATGTTCTGAATAGGTGTCCAACAAAGAGGCTGAAGGAAATTGTTCCTTTAGAGAAGTGGACTAAAGAGAAGCAGAGTGTTAGTCATCTGAAGGTTTTTGGTTCTGTGTGTTACCAACACGTTCCAGAAGCTAGAAGGAAGAAGCTGGATGATAGGAGCAAAGTGATGTTATTGGTGGGGTACCACAGTACAGGTGCATACAAGCTCTATTGTCCAGAAACTAACAAGGTTGAAGTTAGCAGAGACGTCATTGTGAAAGAATCAGAAGCTTGGGATTGGAGAGAGTCTCAACCAACTTCTGAGGTAGAGATAACTTTTGAAGAAGAGTTAGAGTCAGAAGATGAAGAATCTTCTGAAGATGAGTCAGATGGTGAATCTGATTCTGATCCAGATTCTGAACCAGACTCTGATGATGATCCAGAGTCTGATGGTAGTCATGCTTCTGGAAGGGATGACTCTGAAGGTGGTGACTCTGAAGTAGCTCAAAGGCCACAAAGAGTCAGAACTATACCAAGAAGGTTTGCAGATTTTGACATGTTGCAAGACACAGAAGTTGACTCAGAGGGAGATGTCATTCAGTGTGCCATGTTAGTAGATTCTGAACCAGTGGGTATTGAAGAAGCGCTCAAGAAGAAAGTCTGGCTGAATGCCATGAAGGAAGAACTTGAGGCTATAGAAAGAAACAAGACTTGGAAGCTGTCAGAACTTCCAAAAGGCAAGAAAGCCATCAGCGTCAGATGGGTTTTCAAGCAGAAGCTAAAGCCAGATGGATCAATTGGCAAACACAAAGCGAGGTTAGTAGCAAGAGGATTTCTGCAGAAACCTGGGCTAGATTATTCTGAAGTGTTTGCACCTGTAGCAAGACATGAAACAATTAGACTGATAATCGCAATAGCTGCTAACAGGAATTGGCCTCTGATGCATTTAGATGTGAAATTTGCATTTCTGAACGGTCCATTACAAGAAGAGGTATATGTGTCACAACCTCCTGGTTTTGAGAAAAAGAATCAGGAAGGGATGGTGTATAGATTACATAAAACCTTGTATGGATTGAAACAAGCACCCAGAGCCTGGAATATGAAGATTGATTCATTTTTCAAGAAGCATGGGTTTCAGAAATGTGAGTTGGAATATGGTGTTTATGTTCAGCACACTTCAGAAGGCAATATGATTCTGGTATGTTTGTATGTTGATGACATACTGCTGGCAGGAAGTTCTGAACAAGAGATAGCTAAGTTCAAGAAGGTTCTGATGAATGAGTTTGAGATGACAGATCTTAGAAAAATGAGTTACTTTCTAGGGATGGAATTTCTGTATTCTGAGAAAGGAATCATTTTACATCAGATGAAGTATGAACTTGAGCTTCTGAAGAGATTTAAGCTGGAGAATTGCAAAGTTGCTATCACACCTTCTGATACGAATCAGAAGTTGGACTCTGATTCTGATGGAGAGGATGTAGATGCTATAACCTTCAAACAGTTGGTTGGTTCTCTAAGGTACTTGTGTAATACCAGACCTGATATTTGCTTTGCAGTTGGAATGGTTAGCAGATTTATGAATAAACCAAAATGGTCCCATTACCAAGCTGCTGTCAGGATTCTGAAGTATATCAAGGGGACTCTGAAGCATGGAGTGCTATTCCCCTCTGAAGGAAAGACTGAATCAGAGCTTCTGAGTTATTCAGATTCTGATTGGTGTGGAGACAGAGTTGATAGAAGAAGTACCTCTGGATACTTGTTTAAATTTCTGGGAGGTCCTATTTCTTGGTGTTCCAAGAAGCAACCTGTTGTTGCTCTATCAACCTGTGAAGCTGAATATATTGCAGGCGCTCTGACTGCATGCCAAGCTGTGTGGATTCTGAACTTACTACAGGATCTGAAGATTAAGGTAAACAAGCCTCTGAAGCTGATGATTGATAACAAGTCTGCAATCAATCTTGCCAAGAACCCAGTGCTGCATGGGAGAAGCAAGCATATTGAGACCAAGTATCACTTTTTAAGGAATCAGGTTCAGAATGGAGTAATAGAAGTTGTGCACTGTAGCACCCAGAAGCAGCTGGCAGATGTGTTGACAAAGGCTATCAAGACTGATCAATTTCTTCGTTTGAGGGATGAAATTGGTGTTAGAAGTAATTTATACTTTGAGGACATTTTAGTATTTGTTAATTTGTACTATTTGTACTTTTGTTCTTGCTCACTAAGTTTATATTTTATTAGGGCCTATGTGGCACTTTTGTTTTTTGTATAAATAGTCTTGTAGTAGCTATCATTAATAAAACCTCTTTTATTCTCTTTTGCGCCGTTAATCCTTTGTCACCATCTTTAATTCTTGTGCACCAACAGTCTTATCGCTATGTGCTATACAAAGTACTCAACAACAACATCAAAATTAATGTACCATACAAAATTAGTTTCAAAAGAAATATATGAAATTGTAACAAAAAAATAAATATGAAATTGTAAAAATATTTAGGGTTAATAGGCTTTTACCCCCTGTAAAGTAGGCGAGTTTTGCGTTACCCCACTGTAATTTTTTTTCTTGAGATTACCCCCCTGCAAAATTTATTTTTTTGATTTACCCCCTTTTTGCTGATGTGGCAGGCAAAAAGTCAAGTTTTTTGCTGACGTGGCAGTGAACTTTGCTGACGTGGCAGTTGACTTTTGCCTGCCACATCAACAAAAAGGGGGTAAATCAAAAAAATAAATTTTGCAGGGGGCCGGTAATCTCAAGAAAAAAAATTACAGGGGGTAACGCAAAATTCGCCTACTTTGCAGGGGGTAAAAGTCTATTAACCCAAATATTTATTATAAAACCCAAAATAGAAAGTTGCCATTAAGTATATTATAAATAGGCCACATTCTTGGACTTGTGCAATTAAACCTCACTGCCTAATCGAGAGACAAATTCCAATTATCATTGGAAAAGTTTAAAGATGGTAATCCTTCTACTCTTTCTAATTACCGGTCTTGGTCCAGTAATCAATGCAACTCCATTAAGTGCTTGTTCAAATTGTGGTGATTTTGCAGTTCCATATCCACTCAGCACTAGTGATGACTGTGGTGACAAAAGGTACAAAATTTACTGCAATAATGATAGTTTAGAGTTCTTGTCAGCAACAGGAATTTACTATAAGATCCTTAAAATTGACTCAAGTGTTAAAAAGCTTATACTTAAACCACCTATCATACTTAAAGACACTTGTTATTCTTCTGATCTTATTGGTGGAGGCTTAGTACTTGATGAAAATTTACCCTTCAATATTTCTACATTCAACACTGTCATACTTCTAAATTGTTCTGATAATATACTTCAATCTCCTCTTAACTGTTCTTCAAACAGTATTTGTAGACAGTTTGAGGAAAAAGTGAAGGAGGGAAATGGGTGTATGAGGACCCTTTGTTGTCATTACTTAAAAGATTCAGCTATGAATTCTCATAAGATTAGACTCAGGTTTGGGAGTTGTACTGCTTATACTTGTTTGGTGGATTTTAAGGCTGATGACCCTATTGAAACTTGGAATTATGGGATTGAATTGCAATGGATTCCTCCTAAATATTAACTAAGATGCATGCATGGTTGGAGGATTTCTCTTCCCACCCCCTGCGTCTCTTTTTCACCCCCAAAAAATCCAATTTTACCCCTAATTTTACCCCCAAAAGTTCGGTTTTCATTTACCGAACTTTCCCAATATAGAAAAACATGTGTTTTCAATCGTTTAAAAAGTTCGGTTCGGATTTACCGAACTTTTTTTAAGGGTATAAACGGAAACTAGGGGTGAAAAAGAAAAGCGGGAGGTGGGAAGAGAAATCTTCACATGGTTGTGTGTCTGGTCCAGTTAATTTGGTTATCACTTTTGTTTTGTGTTAAGGTTATGTTCTTTAGTCTATTTTTGGCTTTGTATCCCAAATGTGCCTTTTTTTGTTGTTCTTATTTGAATAAACTGCTGATAAGATGATATTTCTTGTTACATTCACACATTCAGTGAATAATCATTTTTCATAAATTTTAATCTGCAACTTCAATAAAGAGAACACTCAACGGTCAACAACTTGAAAATACAGGGATATAAAGGGAAAATATTGGTTGGAGTTTAATTGGACATGAGAGGCATGCAATGTATCATGCATGGAACCAGAAGAGATACCACTAAGAAACTAAGAGAAGAGACAACAAAATAATTTAATAACTGTTTATCCAAGAAAATGTAAAAAAAAGAAAAGGATTTGTTGGGGTTAGTTAATTTCCCCAACTTAACTATTACCAGACAAAAGGTGCTAAATGACAGCTGCAAAGCAACTCGTCTAGTTCAACTAGTAATACCAAATTCTTAGATCGGACACTTTCACCCGAGTTCGAATCTAAGAATTCCGCAATTGTGTATGTGAGTTTTAGTGGTGCTTACCACTTCATCTAGTGACCAAAGAAAAAAAAATGCAGTAACTCACTATGGACTATCATTAAGATTTTCAGATACAATTGAGACTTCTTTTAGTTGAAGGTCTCAAATGGGAGATGTAACCATAGCTTCAGTTTACTTACAAATACAAACTGTTAGCTTAGCACAAATCACCTATCTACCAGACACCATGTTTGTTCTATCAGTCAATCCAACAGCTGAGCACAAGCCATAATCAAATTTGTTACAACTTCCAAAACACTTACTAGACCTATCTTAACCTCATTTCTTGCACATCTATGACAGTCACCACCGAAAACGCAAAATCATGCATGCTCGCACTGCCAGATAAAATTATACAAATATTTACTGTGGAACCATAATATTATATAATTATTGTGCTGTAATGGTAGGTGAGCTAGGCCTCTTTCCTTCCATGGCATCTTTTTTCTTCCGACAATTTGTGCAAAGAAATGGGCCTTCCCATGGCTTAGATGCTGGAGAAAAGAAAGGTCCAGAGTTCACTGATAAACCATTGCCGGGGGGTTGATCCACTTGGCAAATCGCACAGCGGAAAATCTCAGAATTCTTATCAAATGGAAAATCCTTACCAAGCCTGCAGTTTTTAAGAAAAATAGAAGACTTCAGAATTGCACACACATATACACCCAAATGGAAAAAGAAATAATTTCATTCCAATCACTAGTCAGTTAAGATAAGTTTCAAATATGAATTTAGCTCGGCTACCTTTCTATAAGCATTGCAGAACCCTCTTCAAATAACTCCTCAACAACACCGACTGCAGAAAGCTTGCTAGTAGCTTTGTTTGTAGAGTTCTCAGATTTCTTTCCAAAGAGAAGCGTGGTCAGCATATTATGTTTCTTTCTTGGAGTTGGTGGTAATACAGGGTGGTCAGAAGGAATAATATCTACAACAAGGCAGGTTGTATCATCCTTCAGGCCTCTGGATCTTAGAGCTTCCTGGGAGAAAAGAAAAGACCAAAGCATTTACTAAATAAGCTAACCAGACATCCAATCCTGAAAATGTGAGAAGAATACCAGAATTAACCATAACCTCACCTTAACCACTAGCTTAGCAGCAAGCTCTGCAGGTAGACCTCGACAAGACATAGCAGCCGTATCATTAGATAAAGCATCCCAAATACCATCAGAGGCTATAATAAGCCTTCCACCAGCATTTGAAAGCTGAGGAAAGAAAAGACAAATTTTTGTGAGATTTGTAATTTGGAACTGAATGCTCCATATATATGAGTCACTAAACAAGAACAAAATAATAATGAAACCAGCTCACTTTCACTTGCTTAACATGTGGTATTGGCACAATATATTCTCCGACATCTGTGTCTCCTATTGATCTAGATAGGCACAATCCTCCAGGCCAGCAGCGAAGAGGCCCTACCTACAAACATATTTGAGAACCAAAATCAGTTGGGTTTAAGTAACTATTACTATAACGGCAAAAGTGATACATCATACCGCATTTCCCCCAAATATATTGAGTCTTCCTACTTCACCACCACTGGCAGTAACACGCTCTCTCTCTTCTACATTCTCTTCCAGTCTATGGTCAACTGTCAGGAGAGAAACTACACCTCCCTGAGTATCTAATATGCAACGGGAATCACCAACAGATGCAACAGTGACAGTCCAGCCATCAACCAGAACAAATGTAGCCGTCGTCCCAGAAGTTTCCCCTGCAGAAGAAATTTTGATGTCAACAACAAGGTGCACAGAAGAACCATGAAGCAAGCAGACAAGGTTTTGTATGTACCCTTCTTCTGAAACTCTGTGTCAGTCTTCACAAAACCAACAACTAAAGCGCGAGGAAGGGCCTGTAGCCATGCATCCCTGCTGATATCTTGTGGCATTGCACTCAAAACATTATTAAGCAAATTTTCCTTTGTATAAATAGCAGCCGATATACCGTTATGCCCGTCAAAAATCTGCCAATCAAGAATTCCTTATCAATATCATACCCATTGCAGGAATAAATTGATGCACCACTTGATGCTGCTTATAAATGTGAAGAAAAGAGAAATAATATGCTTCAATTCTCGTTTGACATCTACTAAGTCTCTGTTCGGATAATTGCCGCCTATGCATAAGCTATTTCTATAACAGAATATAACTAAAAACACCTACTTATGTATAAATTATAAATTGTTTTCATAAGCTATTTTGGATTTCCACTATTTTGGATAGCTTATGGAAAATAAGCTGAAAACAGCATATGGACATGTCATAATAAGTTGTTTTCGTAAACTCTGTCAAACAGTCTCGCAAATGTTTATGCCAATAGGTGTATCCATAAGCTCAAATAAGTCAATCCAAACATTTCAGACAAAAGTTATCTCCACTATGCAGAACCGAACCAACAAATAAACCACAAAATAAAATAATACCGCAAAGACGGAAAACGCAGTTGACGGATCACCGGGAACCCTATGACAATCAGTTTTAATGAAAAAGTAATCTTCTCCTTTTTTTGCTAATCCAGCTTGTCCATATTTGACAAAAGGTTTTTGAACATTCTCATTTCGAATCTCACGGCCAATCAAAGTAGCCAACGGAACTGTTGATAACGGCTTCATCCTTGAAAATTCACGCTTACTCATCATATCTTAGTTCACAAATTCAACATTTCAATCACCACACATACCTATAAATATAATCATCCAAATGAATTTCAACAAAAATGAAAAAGTTAGATCTATTAATGAATCAATAAGCCTAAAACGGATCGTGCAAGCATAATTAAAAATGAAATAACATCGTTCATTCATCACAATCAGAATAAAGGTGAAAAATGTGGTAGATCGAGGAAGTAGAGATTAAAGTACATACATTGTAGTAAGTAAGTAACTGCATCGGCGAAAAGTAGAGAGTGAGATGGAATGGCGATAAACCCTAGAAATGGAGGATGAGATGAGCGTGGGATTCAGTGATGTATGTTTGTTACAAACAAACACATAACAGAAGAGAAGAGAGAGTTTCTGTCTCTGTGTGTGACTGTAATTTGATTGGTACAAAAAGACACACTTTCAGAGAGAGAGAGAGAGAGAGAGAGAGAGTAAAAAGAGGGTCTTTTTGGTTGTTAAAGGAATCTTTTTTCATAATGTAATAATAGTAATGCTAACTTTTATATTATCTCAATCTTTGTCCAAAATAGATATTTTAGTTTTATATTTTTTTATATATATTGGAAGTATATACATATTTACCATTTTTTTTTGTTTATTTTTAAAATTTGTGTAAGAAAGAATGGAAATTTGTTCTCATTTTCAACAAAAAATAAAAAAAGAGAGTCAAGTCAAAAATAATATTTATAGAAAATATACTAACTGTAAACAAATTAGGAGAAACTAGATACTTTTTTTAAAAAAGAATAGGAGAAACAGTAATAAAAAAAGAGAATAGGAGAAACTAAATACTAATAATAGTTTACACTTTCATTTTTCCCATTTTATCAAATTAAACTTGTTTTTACTAAAAGACCAAGGATGTGTGATGAATGAGTGCTTTTTTTATAATATTGATTTTTTTAAGTAGTCTAATTGCTAAAAATGCATCTCTTAAAGTGAATAAGTGGGACATCCTTGATTTAAAATTTGGCCCTTCATATACAATGCAATATTCTACTAATTAAGTTATATTCACATTAACCCAATGAATTAATTTTATTTAGACATTATTGAACACTAAATATATTATTACCTCTCATTAGACTCATTAGATCTAACTTCATTGTTGATTTGTTGGTGTTAATTCTTTTATAATATACTGATTTTCCATTTTTCAGACGATAATTTTTTATTTGTTAGTGTCCGCACACCATGATTGAAGTTCGAAATCCGGCTCCTCCAACTTATATGTGTTCTTAAACCAATTGTTATTTAATTTTTATTTTTTTTTGAAACATTTTATTTAATTTATTTGTTCTTTGGTAAAGTAACATAGTTCTTAACAATTGCATTAAATATTATAGATGTGGATTGATTCAATAAAGGAATATGAGAATAATATTTCTCCCACACAAACACAGCCTCAAAGTGTGTATGATAGATATAATGCTTTTATAGTAGAATATCACAAAGGAACAGAAAAATAGAAACATGGTCAGCACAAGGGACAACCAGCAAATGTCCAACCTATGCACTCCTGGACGGCCAACAAACAATAGAGTGATAATTACTATACAACATTAAAAAACTGCAAGCAATATTACTCAACTATCCTCATAGACTTGGTTATATATGTTTGGTATAATCAAGTTGGATACGTCAGAATCACAATAACTCACCATAGTTTAGTTTTGCAAAATTACAGTGGATCACTATGATTCTGCGATATCTACTGTGGTACCAAACATATGCTTATACCAAAATATGATATGGGATGAGAGTTCAATTTTGTATTCTTGGCCACATTGGTACACTACATGGAATGGAACCCTTCAATTGGTTTATTGTCATCACCAAATTGCACAAAAATCTATTTTTCACTCTTTGTATCCACAAAATTATAGTATTATACATACATACAAAAAAAAAAACCACTATCCAACAACTTGTACATTACACCTTAAATCCATTTGTCCTTTTGAAAATTCATGACACTAAAATAATTCATAAATCTTTGACCAAACAAATAAATCTAAGTGTAGTACCAAAATCATCAACAACAACAAAAAAATGTATTAAAACCACTAGAGGAGGAAAACAAAGCCTTTCAACAACACTTTGAACAATTGAACAAGGTCTCTCACTTTGCATTCCCACTCCTCCTCTTTACATCACTTGATCCTGGATGCTTTCTTCCTTGAATAATTGGAATTGATTGTTTCTTTGATGGAGTAGGAATTAATGATGGAATCATACTCCTATTTTCATACATAGAAAAAACATTGTTAATACCTTTCAGAATCATCACATATATATGTAATGCATAACATAAAGTTTGATTGTACAATGAGTTTAAAAATTATAAATATACATCGTAAAAAAATTACACAATCATCCAATCAGATCGTGACACGTAAATATAAATATTTGTTGCGTTGCTAAAAGGCAATACAACAAAATGACATCATAGTGTGATCTGATAAGAGACGCTGTAAAAAAGTTTTACAAGTCCGTGCATAGTTGTTAAACTCTTGTGCAATTAACACGAACTAATTAATTACCTGACTTCTGGGATTTTTGTTGGTCTAGGATTAGTAGGTTTCTTTAACTTAGAGCCTAATCCATTTGAAAGTAAGGTTGGTTTAGGTGCCTGTATTAACCAATTCATGTCTGATTCTGAAGAATCACTGGTTGCAATTTCAAGCTCATCAGATTCATCTGTGGTCATATTAGTCATCTCATACCCGGGATCTGAACATAACTTTGAATTTTCTGAAAGAGAACTTGGACTTAACAATGGAGAGTATTGTTTACTTTCTGCTTCCCATTGTCCCACTAAGCTATCATCACTTGTGAAGCTGTCATTTCTGTTCATCCTTCCTGAAACCGATTCCTTATCGTCCTCTTTTCCATTTACTCCTTGATTGTTGTTAACATGTGGCCATGGTGGTGAACTCCTATTATACATGTCATGAAGATCTAGGCTTCTTCTTTTCAGCTTTGATGCACCCTTTTTCTCACCCTACATGCAATTATTCATGACATTTGCATACATCAGTTACCATATATGAATTTTAGGCTAAATTACATTTTTGTTCCTCTAAATTATTTTTAGGTTTCACTTTGTTCCATTAAGTTATATGATCACATAATATAATGCTTTTGACATGCCACTAGAGTAATTTCATGGAGTTAAGATATATAAATGATAAGATGTTACCATTACGCTACTAGAATCGTCCTTTGGCTGCTTACGGCCTCCAGAAGATGTTGAACTACGTTGTTGTATGGGAGGTGACGATGCATGCGATTTTAACTTGGGTATTACATGACCATTATTGGTAGGTTGTTGAAACTGTTCTGCTTCTCCATCCTTCCTCGCTAAGGCTGCCTTCAGACTAGCAATCTGAAAAAGCAAAGATGACATTATAACATAAAAATTGCATAATTGCTACATTACATTTTAAAATAGTCAAATATGTTTAGAGGTGTCAAGTGTAAGAACCTGTTCTTTAAGCTCTTTCACTTCAGAGTTATCTTTATTTACTCTGGCAGCTCCTAGTTCAACGGTGGATACGCGTTCTGCGAACTTGAGTGTACTTAGTGTTTCTCCAAGAGCATCAGGTTCCGGACTAATATGAACAAACATGAGAGTTTTGGCCTGCCCTCCTGATATACATAAATGAAAATAAGGAAGTTCCTTAATAGCCAACCAAGGAGACAAATCCTAATGTTGTCAAAGCAATATTGATAGGAAAATCATACCGAGTGCATCCTGAAGTAGCTGAGTAAGTTTACTGTTCCGATATGGAACATGTGCATTCTTCTGCGCAAGGGAAGCGATTACATCCCCTAAGGCAGAAAGTGACTTGTTGATATGTTGAGCCTCTTTAAGTCTATCTCCCGTGGCCTCAGTTTTATCGGCCCTCTCACTTCCTGCAAGGTCAACAAGATGCATACTACCTCGAATAATGCTTCCTGATACCAAGTTCTTTCCATGAACATGAACTGTCAAGCAACTGCAATTATATACCAACAGTCACAAGAAGGGTCAATGTGTGTTAGCAAAGAAAAATTAAAACTTACCAATAAACCTAACAATGTCATTGCTATTACCTGTGAGAACGACTGCTACGTTCGTTCATGGAAGTAGAACCAACAGCGCGATTTTTATGTCCCAAGTTCATCAAATTTATGACATCGGAAGTGGTTGAAACTGGAACAAGGTTCGCATCTGGCACGTTGATGCCATTATTGGAACTATTGCGGATTTCTAATGTGTGTATGTGTTAAAGATTACATCAACGAAAAAAAAGAATCAATAATTCAGCATGGCATACACATAATATAGTCTTAATATTATTGTATAGATAGATTAGAAAAGGATATCTTTTATTAGAACCCTCTGGAGCTAGTAGGTCTCTGACTTGCTCATTGTAAATCTCAAGCATCTGAACTGAGATTACATAGTTAATGGTGTCTTTCCTCTGATCCGAGAGAAAGAAGAGATCCTTCAACGCACGGTAGTTCACACCTATTGTGTCCTCATCAAGATTGTCTGGTCCTGCCTGCATCAACACATATCAAGTACTATTAATGGACTTATTAAGATTCTCACAAGACACCAATTGATTACTTACTCTATTATGTTGATTGACATTAATCCATTATTATCAGGAATTATTTTTAATGTTGACTAATTACCATCAATTGTTATATAACACAACAATTCTTATCTGAAACTCTTACCATAGTGTACGTTTTTCCGGAACCTGTTTGGCCGTATGCAAAAATACAAACATTGTAACCATCAAGAACAGAACGGACCAGAGGTTGCATATCCGAGAATACTTCCGCTGCAAGAAAACCATAAACAGCAGTGATGATGAAATCATGAAAACATACTTATTAGAAAAAAAATTAGTGAAAAATATATAAACTAAGACCAACCTTGTGTTGAAGTAGAACCAAAAGCTTTATTGAAGTTAAATGTCTTCTTTCCTTCTTTACCAAGTTTGGAATTGGGAGGTATCATGATTGCCATACTTCCTTCCTCCACGCTGCTGACAACGCTATTTTGATTTGATTTCCCTCCCAAGAACGGTCGAACTCGACAGTACACCCTAATGTTTCCTACCAACATGCAAAAAAATTGTCCATTCAAAACCGTATACGAGAATTTCATCTTGAACGGCACAAAGAAAAATACTCAAATACTGGTTATTTGGAAAATGGATATGTGTAATAGAAAGTTTAAAACTTCTGAACTTAATCTATGATTCCAACTTTTTTACTCTATAGTCTTCACCACTAGATTTTTTTACCTTTAAGGTCCTGCACTTGATTGTATAACTTGCGGTTTTCTTCGAGAACTTTATGATATCCCGAAGCAGCAGCAGCTAGACTATGCAGGTGCTTACTTAGATTGATCATATCCTTGTGGTATTCCTTTTGCAGAAACTGCATTCCCGATTTCGTTTGATGTACAATGTGTTTCACTTCCTAAAGAATTTTAATATTGAATCTGTCACTTTACCTCATCGATTCAATTACCAAACACCGAGTTTCAGATATATTATTATTACTATTTACCTGGACACTTCTATTTTGTTCCTCGACTATACTTAGCTGCTTCAAATTCAGTCTGCTTGATTCTTCGGCATCACTATTGTATTTCTCATCATCGCATTCCTCTTGTTTTTCTTGCAACTGTTCTCCATCTTCATTTTCTTCGATCTTGTCTTGCAACTGTTGTTCATCTTCATTTTCTTCCATCTTGTCTTGCAACTGTTCTCCGTCTTCATTTTCTTCCATCTATATAATCCTCAAAACAAAAAAACGAAGATAAGCAGTTGAGATTGTGATAGTGACCAATCTAAACATTTTCATTTGCACTTGCAAGATAACTATTTTCTGGAATGTAAATTTTACCGCTTCATCAACCGAAGCATCTTTTGAAATTGATTGTTCCGTTTCAGACGATGGCTTATCTTCTTGAGTTGTTTTAAACTACAACAATTAAAATTTTATCATTAGATTCAGAAAGGCTATTTTTTGCATCCAGATATAAGTCTAAGATTCAGCACTGCTAAAAGAGATAGAGATGCATACCGTTTCTTGCTGAATTTGCATCCGACGCTCAAACTCTTCCATGACTTTGTTAAGTAGAGACTCCACTGCCTGTTGCAGCAAAATATGTTATATCTTTAATATAAGAGGTACAAAACGAAAGACATGGAAATTCGAAAAACAAGTCAAAATTTACAAAAATCACTCAGAAGAATTGACAAAATGTTAAGCAGTTTCGTCTAAATCTATTATAGAAGAAATAGGCCTTACAATGGGAATTTCTTCTGGCCTCTTATTAAACAAATATTGGCGAACTAGTGAATTTAAGGAAGAAAACGAACCCTGCAGATACAAATTCATGAAGCTTAGACAGATGATTTTTTATCATTTTGACGAAAAAGAGAAAAAATATTATAAACAATAAAGCTCTCTCGAACCCCTTCATGGCGATCATTTCCAGATTCATTGTATGAAGAGTTATCACTCGTGTAACCATCTTTGTCGCCTAATGTCATACTCCATAGTGATTTCATGAATGGTTCTGAGTTTTTCCTCAAAATTGGTTTCGCGGATGTAGGTGGCTTTTGACCAAATTTGAATGACCCTGATCCACTTCTTCCTCCAAGTGTCCCTTCAGCAAATGATTTCATTGCTAAAACACAATTCACTATTCTTGAAGATTTTCCTCCCTGTAAGTACAATATGTGCAAATAAGATAAATGTTAAAGAAAAATCACAATTGCTCTATAATCAACTGGTTGAGATCAAGTGGTTAATGAACTTTAATTAAGGTTGAATTGTTTAAGAGAACCTAAGTTCAAATCCTGACTGAATCATTCGTTAGACCGAACTCCAAATTATCAGACCACATTCTCCTAGGAGCCGGAGAGTTAAGACCGAAAAAAATCTACTAATTCCATCCATCTTATAAAACCAAAGTACTAATAAACAAAAAAAAATTGAAGTTTGGTTAATAAGAACCTGTTCCAAATCAGAAGCTTCAAAGGTAGGAAGTCCCATTTCTTCAACAGCTACAAGAAAATTCCTTAGATTTTCAAAGTATTGAAAAGCAGATAATGCTGCTCCATCAGGAACAAGAACAGAATCACAAGGGCCTTCAACCACCTAAATATGTATATAAGTTTTCAATATATAATTGTCATAGAGAATCTAGAGAGGCATATATTTTGTGAAAAATTGAGAAACATACCTTAGCCACTGCTCCAGGTTGAATTTTGTTGAGAGCATTGCAGAGAATAATCCCACTACGCAAACCAATCCTAAAATCTTCTTCAGAAGGTTCAGCTGGTAAGTCCTTCCCTCCAACAACTCCAACCGTTTTTCGCAACCAACCGGCCGCTTCATACCTTCTCAAAGCTGCATTAACACACAAATTCTATCTCAATTATATGAAGATCCAATTGAACACAAATTTCAACAACAACAAAAAGTGCGGCATTTATTGGTTATCAGAAATTAGAACTGCAATGAAGCACGGACACTCCTCAGGTTAGACATGTCTGGACACGCGCCAATATTTGACACCGACACTTATTATTACATTGCATTTTGTTATTTTCTCAAAATATTATTGGTGCCAATGTGTCAATTTCCGTGTTGCATCGAGTGTCTGTGTCTGTTTTCCGTGTTTGTGCTTTGTAACTTAAAATCAGACATCATTAGCCAATAAAAAAGACATTAACATTAAGTTTCACAAAAACTTGAAGTAATTACATAATTGTAATATAAATATCATTATGGAAGTAAAAAAAAATAAAAAAATCTTAATGATTAAACAAAAACAAAAAAGAGAAAATGGATATATACAAGCTTCTTCGGTTTTTCTGGAGACAAATTTGTAATCACTGGACCGGGCACCCTGTTGTTGTTGTTGTTGTTGTTGAATAATAACATCTTCGACGACAGAAACAACAGAGAATGATAAAACTTGGTCGTTTGACATAATTAGGCCTTAAGAATTAACAAAAGACCCAGAAACAAATCCTCCTATGTTAAAAATTGAAAAGAAAAAAGACCCAAGTCTCTTATAAACAAAAAGGTTTAGTCTTTGTAGAAATGGCATAGAATTGTTAGCTATAACAATTAATATAGCTGAATTGTGAATGATATATAGAGATATGAGTATGAATGATGGTAGAATAGCTTGAAGATGAAGATGATGGAGAATGATGAGAGAGAGAAGAAGAAATGAAGAAAGAAAAATGGCTTTGAAAATAAAATTTTGTGATAGTTTAGTTTATTTGTTTCCCTCGCTTTCCTTTGGTTGTATGGTCTTTCTCTCTAATAATAATATTGGTGATACAAAGCTAACACCGAACCTGCTTCCGACCCTCTCGCTATGTCATCACCTTCATGGTTTAAAATTAGTTTTATTTTTGTGACCAAAAAAAAAAAAGAAATAGTTTTATTGTATTTATTAATGGGTTATATATAAACCCAATATAGTTTTTCAAACTTAATTATTTTTTTCTTTAACGTTCAAATTAATTATCCATTTATCAATTGTTAGTTGGTTCAGTGAAGATTGACACTGAACTTGGTAGGAAGGACCGTGGTTCGATCCCTGCAACTGCGATTGGGAGGGGGCTGGAACCAGTTGATGCCAGAACTGACCACCGAACCAGATTAAACTGGTGGTGAAAACCAAAAAAATTAATTATCCATTTCTTTAAAAAAAAGTGTTAATATCACTCTTCTTATTGTAATAATGGTCTGTAGTATATTATATTTTCTTTTCAAATTATTCATTGGATAGTTGATGTATTTAGTCTTTAATATAGGTCAGATACATTAATTATCTAATAAATTTAAAAAGTGAATATTTATTTGTAACTAAGGTCAGATACACACTGATAAATTGCAAATATATTAACCAGTTCTTAAAATATATTTACAAATATGTGAATAGATACATCTGTAAAATTATGTTATTATACTAACAAATGCATAGATTCATGTGGTTTAAATGCATTAAATAACTTTGGCAACTCTTTAAGTAAAAAA
The DNA here is from genome assembly GCA_030408175.1 of Trifolium repens. Lineage (NCBI taxonomy): Eukaryota > Viridiplantae > Streptophyta > Magnoliopsida > Fabales > Fabaceae > Trifolium > Trifolium repens. The sequence goes on along the minus strand of CP125849.1, from coordinate 55,617,907 downwards.
AATTGGCAATTCTTTAAAAAAAATGTCAAACAGTATAAATGATTTTTTCCTTGAAATAATTAATTTTTGAAAAAAAATAAAATCAAAGACGGTTTATTTATAGAAATAACTATTTTCATTGTTCTTTCGGAGATAATTTATTGCTGAAAACAAATATAGTTTTTTCTCTATGATAAATAACCAAAAGACAATTCTACCAACAAAAAAAAAAAACCAAAATGACAACAAAGTTAGTTTTAAATTTTAATTATGGGTATAAAAGAGGTTTGTTAATTGTTATAACTTATACTCAATATATTTGCATAAACGTCTATCCCTAATTTATTTATAGGGACCGTTTACTTATTTAACCCTTATTTATATTTACAAAAGAGGGAAATTATAAATAAGTTTGAATTCAATAATTGCATTTGCTGGGTCAAAATAATATATTTAATAATTGGATATTGAAATTGATTTTTCTCCTTTTTAATTTGCTTTGAATTTTTTTCTTTAAAGTTTGAATTTATTCTTCTCTATAATAATTTTATAGTAATTTTATAAATGAAAATGATAAATCTATTTGTTTATATTTCAATTTAAGCTTAACTTTTATTGAAATACTCTTATTATAACCATATATTAATTTGAGTATTTCTCGAACTCACATGTTTTTCTTTACTTTATTGTGGTAAAACACAAAAATAAAAATAAAAATAAAAATAAATACTCAATTTCTTTAGTTTACTTGAGATAAAAAAAGAAAAAAAGGAAAAAAGTTAGGCTGTGAATATATTATGATTGAGCCTTTTTATTTGTTTCCTCTAATCTGTCGACATGAAATACATGTAGCACTAATTACTCTACCAATTGAGCAAGCAAATTCTATCTTACTAATCAGAATCAGACAGTGTTTTTGAGATCATTAGTCACAGTATAGTAGATTTCATGTAATATTATGATTTTGACTACAATGGTAAAATACAGATTGCCTTTTTATCTTAATTGAATTGAATAGAACATCCAACTTAAATTTCATTTTCCGGTTAAATGGTCTAATAAGTATGAGAGACATCTTAATTTAACTAGTCCTTGTTGTGATTATTACAGGATAATACTAATTAATTACTATACCACTAATTAATTTGGCAAACACTACAGCTCCTATTAGATGTAAAGTATTGAACATGTTGCATCATTAGGCTTCAAAGAACTTGGACATATAGTAAACAAAATCTAACATCAAAGTGTACCCCTACAAATGTATGATTAGCATCATTATACTATAAATTAAATGAACATTTTAAAAAATGTTCACATGGATCGTTTCCATATACCCCCACAATTTCCCTTAACAATGTATGATTGTTATAATAACATCTTTATATAATCATTAAAGTTGGTTTATCAACATAATCTAATTGTATGGATCTTTCTTGACATGTCTAATATATATATAGGGGTGGTGTATGTGTTCTTTCGGCACTCTCCACATTCTTGGATTTTATTTTCCTTACAATTATAAATCCTCAAGCTAGCCCACAACTTTTATGTCGTGAAAAGGTATATAGAAAACAAAGTACTTTGCATCAACATATGATTTTATTTTTGGTCAGCATGGACCATTTTTATCCAACTTATAATGAATTAATGTCGAAGCTAAGCTAAGGGATTTCTATCAATTAATATTTGGTGCATTATTTGTTAAAGCATGAGTACTCATACTTATGAGATGATCTTATGTGTTCTATGTATACTTTCTCAATTTATGATGCCAATCAAAGAGAAAAGATGGAATGGGATCAGTGCAAAGGGATAGGCACTGTGCTTTACAGATGTTTGTGGGGTGAGTTAAGGAGTTTGCGGGATGAGTAAAGGGTCAACATATTTAAAATGTCTTTATTTTTTCTGCTAAACTTTTTTCTTTTACCTTTAAAAAAGTTATAGTTGGGAATTTATTACAGTCTATCTAATATATATGGTCATATTATATATATATATATATATGTATAAATTTGTCCTCATCCCGCTCTATTGTCATGTTTAGTCTAGTTATATATACATATATATATATATATATATATATATATAGAGAGAGAGAGAGAGAGAGATCGAGAGAGAGAGAGAATTGGGACGGATATGAAAATAAATACTCAAATTTTATGGATTTGAGTTTGGAGATGACAAAATTCGTCCTCCCCCCGCCCCATTGTCGTGCTTAGTCATATATATAATCGGTAAATAGTTATTTTTACCTCTTAAAATTGGAGCCACCATACATTTTATCTTAAAAATTTGTGAATAGGTAAAGTAAGCCATAAAATTGAATGACTCGGGTAATTTAGTCATTCTACTAAATTGTGTCGTTAATGAATATGATATAACACTCACGTGAACAATACATCAGTGACATGTAATAGAGACTATTTTGTTCGTAATTAATAACTATTTATAAAGACCATTCTAACATTAAGTGAACTTTTATAAGTGCGTGTGGGATGCCACATAAGCAAATTATGTGTTACACGTCACACACCTTAACAGTACAATTTAACAATATAACCAAATTGTTCGACGACATGTAATTTCAGTAACTATTTTATCAAAAAATATAAATAATTGCCTATCAGTAAAATTGGATTAATTAATTCAACTCTAATTGTATTTAGTCGAATCATATTATATCATATTTTTTAAAGAAGCAACCTTAATCGAACTACGAATTAAGATTCTCTCAATTTCTCGAAAGAAATTGAGAATTTTCTTTGAAAAAAAAAAACACAAAAAGTAGGTAGCGATCTCCACCATCAAATAAGTCACTCTATCATTAAGATGATCCACCACTTTTTGTGTTTATCTTATTTCTCTTAAAATGTAACTATGTTTTATATTTTAGTGTAAACTGGGGATATCTTTTGTGTGTAATCGAAGAAATTAATCTATCGAGTCTTGTGGAACTCAAATGAGCGGCAAACTCTCCATAATGCATGCCTAAGTAAGCGATCGAACTCAAGATCTTGATTAAACTAGAAGAGATTTGTGTCATCTCATCTAAGCGTCCATGAATAGCTCGATTTTGTTTTATTTTTAGAAATGGAGAAAATCTTATCTCTAATTTTATATTTGAATAATTAAATTAAAACACTTATTAAATATGTACATTGAGTACCAAGTAGCTCTTTTGTCACACAAGAAAATCCTGTTTCCCTCCAATCTCCATGGTGTCTAGGATGTTAATTTTAAATACATGGTTCGGATCCTAGCCTAACAGCTCCGGATGAAGAAATGTCTGGAAAAAATAGTTATTTTTGGTGGACACACATATAACATAAACTGCCGGCGTAAATAGTAATTTTTGCCGGCCCAATTCTCTATCGGTGGACCCAGTAGCCCACTTTGATTAATTGCTCGTTATATCACATTTTATTTTGTTACAAAAATATACGATAATTTTTTAGACTTCACAAAAGAAATGGTTAAGTATGGCTTGTATTACAATTTTATAATTAACTACTCACTTTGAAATTTAAATGATTAAAGTAGTAGTTTTTTTGTTTTTTGAAACATGAGTACTAGTAGTTGTTAACACCCAAAATAAGTATACTTCAAAATAGTATATATGTTTTGTTGGCCTTGGTCAAATGGGTGGGTGAGTGGGTCGTTATCCTATCAACTTTGATTAATAATATCCTATCAACTTTGATTAATAATAACATGGTTTGATGTGATTGTAAAAAAACATGGTTTAATATGATTTTGCTTAAAAATATTGTCTATAAAGTATATCGTCATAATTCATAGCATGAATTGTTTATGTTCACATGACATTATTTTACATTGCCTAACTTTATCAAGTATATGCATGAGAAATTAATTATTCTCTTGAAATCTTCAGAGACTCACAACTCACAGTGCTTTGAATCACAACATATATACATATAACTCAAACTAATTTAGTTAAAGATGATAGTTGGACCGTCCAAATGCAGTACTTGTCATGAAGTAATTGCACCAAACTCAATTTCTAAATTGTGGATGATTTAAATTTAAATTTGATAGCAGGTGATCTAAACGGATTTTTGAAAAAGTTTACACCATTTCAAATGTGATAGCACGTGATCCAAACAGATTTTCGAGAAAGCTTACACCATGTTAATATTCTGGGGTTAGACTTAACACACTCCTGCAAAATCGAATTGTAAGATGAAGATTACATTTTTTTATAAATTTATGTTTATATCACCTTTCATCCAACGTGACACTCTTTAACATCATCTATCTTTAAAAATGAGAGAAATAAGTATGGTTTACAATGAAATGGAAAAAAAGATTTTAAAAATGGAGATGTGAATTAATCCTCTTCGAGTTAAGATCCTCTCTATTTATTCCTTGTATTTGTCCTCTCTATTACTATAATTTTGATAAGTTTTAGATTCACTAAATATTACATCGTTACATTTATATTCTCAAAATTTTAATAATAGTAAAAATGGATAAAAAAGCAAATAGAGAGGATCTTGATTCTTCGTAAATATAATACATTTTTTATTGATTTACTCAAAATTTGTAATGTTTTTCCATCCGGTTACATTATCAATGTTCTCCTGGCAAATACTCTTAGAGTTATTGATTTAAGACTGAAGTGTGTCTCTGGTTGTTTTCATTTCTTCTTCACTAAAAAAGTTAAAATTTGAAAACATGAAAGAAAATGAGAAGAAAAATTAAAAGATTTATTCTCCAACATATAGAGTTGGATTTATGTAAACTTATTAGAGCTTATAGTTTCAATCCATTTGGTGTTACTTCATTAGGGGATATGCTTTTCTTGGCGTTGGGAATTTATCCTAAAGTGTAAAGCAACGAGGCCCTAGTTCAAGTGTTGGCCTTGCACACAAACAAGGTGCACCATGTCTAACTTCTTATTGGTCATGGTCCTAATCGGCACAAATCTTTGAAAAATGTACTTTATATTCTCACACTTGATTCTCCTACCTAGAGCTGTCAAATGGGCCGGCACAGCCCAGCCCGGCCCGGGCCCATATGGCCAAGATATCTATTGGGCTGAAGTGGGCCGGCCCATTAAGGCCCAAGGCCCGACCCGCAGCCCAGTCCAGTCCAATAAGCAATGGCCAACAATGGCCCGATGGGCCGGCCCGACAAATCTTTTCATATTTTTTTTATAAAAATTTGACAAATTTTTTTTATAAAAAAATTCAATGGATAATAAAACTACATATAATGATTGATTAAGTTGTTTTTTTTTTCAAATAAAGATAATCATAACAAATTTGGTTTAATAATTATCTCCTAACTAACAAATCTCATCTTTTTCCTTAAAAAAAAAAAAAACAAATCTCATCTTTTGTTAGTTATTTTATCTAAAGATTTTATGTTAACTAAAATTCCTTATTTTTAGGTAAAATTATTTTTAGATATTTTTTTTTAATTCTTTAAGGGGCCGGCCCAAAAGCCCGCGGGGCCAGCCCATGATGGCCCATTAAAAAAAAAGGCCCGGGAGCCCAGCCCAATAAGGCCCAATAATATTTTTTGGGAAGCCCAGCCCGGCCCGGCCCGTATAAAACTATAGGGCTACTGGGCCTGCCCGATAGCCCGGCCCATTTTTACAGCTCTACTCCTACCCCACATTTTTAGAATCTTGAAATTTTAAGTTCAACTTATTATGAATATGCACAATTTCCGTGTACAAATGTATTTTTTATTATTGGATGAATAAGTTATATTTTATTTTTTATCCAATTTATGTGATTTATTAATCTAATTGTCGAAGCTAATTTGTGTATGACACAACATACAAAACATGTTTCATATGTGTGCCATATAATTATAATTGACTATTTTTCGAAACCTAGTTATTGTGAATCGATGTTGCATGATATGTTAATTGGTAATTGTTCTCCTCCTCCTCTCGTGTATTACTCAAAATCCCTCATTCCAATCAATAGATATCTTTTGGTGGTGAAAATTCTACTAGAAGAATTTTTTTTTATAATATCAGATCTTACCAAAAGGTATCTGCATATATCTTCCGCTAATGCATTTTTCCTGTGGGAGTAATACAGAAGGAGAAGTAGGGACGTTGGACTTGAGCAAGGGTAACATAGTACTTCGCTTAGTGCCTCAGAAAATAGTGGGCCTCAGTTTATACCTCAACTATGAAGCTTTTAAAATCATCTCGGAAACATATTAAGGATTATAAATTGTTTTTTAATGAGAGGAAGACGATATTTTGAGATGGAGTTGGAAGAAATTTTACTAGTTTGAGAGAAGATGAATGATGTGGTCAATTTAATGTGAAACTTTGACAGAAGTTGTACCCCTCGCAATATTCAAAAGCCTACAAATGTTTACGTTGAATTCCAAATTGTCGTTTTCATTATAGAATTTGTTTTTGAGGAGTAAAGGCGCCCCTAAAAAATTATTTCAAAAGAGGCGCGTCGATGCAGGCTTGCAGAATGACTAGAGTTATTATGAATAGATTAGATTGAATTAGGCTTTGCCAAGCCTAAACTTGATTTGTCAAAAAATTGAAGGTCTAAATCTAGCTTGTTGTCTGTCATATGCTTAGTTTTTTGGCCTGACATTTTGAAAGCTTTATAAGACATGTTAGTCTATTTCACATGAACGTATTTAAATAAATTATAAATAATTATTTTATTTTTAAATATACTAATGAACTAATAAACCAATGAGATTAACTTTCTTTTGATATTTAACATGATATTTCCATGGTGCACAAGTTGTAAAAAGTATTATAATAAATACAAATTTTACAAAATTCACCATTGGATTGAAAATTTATATTATATAAATTATCCATAAATTTTTAAGAAAAAATAAAAAAAATCATTCGATATGTTATTGTGACTGATCAATTTTATTTTTATATAGATCAAATACATCAATTATTCAATAAATTTAAAAAATAACTTATCTCTTATATAAAGGAACATAGATAATAATTTACAATGAATTGCAAAATGCAATTAAATTTTATCATTGATCAAAACAAGGAACTATATATATATATATATATATATATATATATATATATATATATATATATATATATATATATATTGTTAAATAATTACAGATGAATAAAAGGTAGACGAGCAACAAGCTGCGCCGCTAAACCTTTTTGTATAGTAAAACCTAATCTTTGAAAAACTATATTCATAAATTTAGGCGACACAACATTACTATGTATGACCTTTTTAATTCTTTTCAAAAGATTTACGGTCTCTGGTGCTAAAAAACCAAAAGTGTCGAATGCAAATGGTATAAAAACGTGTTGATTGTCAGAACACGCTTTCTCATGTTTTGCCATTTTGCTTGAAGCAGCTTTGAGAGTTGTCCGTCCCACAGTAAAATCTCCGACCCGCAGTCCCACAAGAGGGGAAACTCCAGTGAAATCCACACAATCATGTTTCCCACATCCATACACCAAAACATCAGCTGGACGAAGTGTCGATCTTCCTTCTTGTGGGCGAGTCAAGAAGTTCACCGGTGCCTCTTTCTTCACAAAAATTCTTGTACGCCTAAAAATATCAAGAAACACGTATTTGACTAGGTCATGCCTATATTTGAAGTCCGAGAGCTCCCTGCAATGAACTGCATGCTCCCCGAAAGTGTCGAGACACGCTTTACGATTACGACAAACAGAACAAACTTCATCCTTAGAAAATAACGGAATTATAAGGCGATACCTAAATATGGTAGATACTTAACGGGAACATATGTTACCCTAACCCATCAATAGAAAATTGGAAATAGCAAGGAGAAAGTCTTTAGCATGTTCCGCTGATCAACATTGTATATAATTTTCTCAACAAATATTAGTAGTTGAGTGAATACACACAAAAAGCTATGCCGTCCAGCTTAACAAAAGAAAGAAACTGTACAAGCTGGAAATTCATTCACATTCGAGTGTGGACGCTACGCAACGCGGTGGTTATTGTTCATTTACGAAACGGCCATTTATTTGTCTCTCTCTAGCTATCCACCATATACACGTGTACCTGATCTTCAAACTTACGATCTCTTCGTCACCCAACCCAAACGATGCCGTTTCCATATCATTAACTAATGCCTCTCCAAATATGAAATCAACGGTCTTGATTAAAGTTTAGATGTTGACATTTTCAAGAAGCTTCCAAAGTCGTAACGTAAACAGTTGAACTGCTCTGATTGTCCAATGCTGAAAAAACAAACAAATAATTTCTTTATGTCAATGCATATTTTTTGGTACAAAAGTACTATTATTGTTTACAATTTGACATGCAAAAGTTCCTTTTTTAAATGATGATCATCGCAATAAAATTTACCGTACATCATGGAGATACTTGTACTTGGTTAAAGTTGTAATTTTTTATTTTTTATTTTATAGAAAAAGTTGTAATTTATTTATGATACAAGTACATCAAGATATATTTCGATTTATATAGAATGAGTCATTTACCATAAGAGGTCTTTGTTTTAAGTTTACAAATATGAAATTGAAAACTATATTTTACATTTATATTTTCAATAATAATTGAGGAAATTGAAAGAATATGAAATGGAGAGGATTCCAACTCTAAAAAAAAAGATAGTTATGGTTTTGTAGTTTTTTAAAAATGTTTTTATAAGAAATTATGTGAGTTTATCTTATTTTGGAAGTAAAGGGACATAATCCTCCAGATGATGCATATGCAAACAAGAGAAGTAACACACATGAACAATATCAAAAAATTCCAACACTGACAATACTATAAATATTAAGATTATTGTTTTGGATTGGGCCTAAGTTTGGCCTAACGACGAGCAGACCCAATTCACTAAGGCGTCGAGGACGGACAAAAAAAAAGAAGGGCCCATCCATAGGGAACAGAGTCACATCTTGAACATGTGCTCCTCACCCAAGGACACATCACTATCAAAGACTTATCTCTTAGCCCTAATAAGTTGAACAACTTTGACCCAGGATGACGAGCCTGAACGGCTCATCCCTACATCTACCATCCTTAATGGACTTTCAATACGGTCCATTAGGGAGACATGTGGCCCAATTTTTTGGGCTCTATGAAACCCTCCTCTATAAGAGGGTATGGTATTCATTATATTCTTCTTACCATTTTCTAACTTGTATCCTTGTTTTCTAATCTGACTTAAGCATCGAAGCGCCTATAGGTATAATCTTCCTTTTGTGGATTGCTTGACTACGAAAACATTGCTGACCATTTACCTACTTTGTTCATCAGGTAAGATCAATTATAGAAAAACAATCAGCAATTTGATTAACATTTCAATGTACATGAATAACAAACCAAAAAGACAACTGTATAGAAAGATCATTAATGTGGTAGACTAAGGAATAACAAGAGTGACATAAATCATAATCATTAAATATCACAAACATATAATATAAGACTCAAATAGTATTTAAAAATGGTTTTTTAGTCGGTCTGATAAAGACTAAAATCCATTAAAACCAACCCATTTTCATAGCTTTAGTTGTAATGTACAAAAATGCACTAAAAATTTGAATTTTCTTTTATAAAATTATTGATATCTAAGAAAAAAAAATATGTTTTTTCATACATGTCCCATAGAACAAACTTCATATTAATTAATTAATGAGTAATTAAAATTTAATATTTGATAATGTAAATTAAATTTAAAATAATAATTAAATACAAATAACACACAAACAAACTTCTAATAATAAAAAAAAGCTGCTTAAAAAAAATAATTAAAAAAGCTTTATTTTATATATTTTGTGGAAATTTTATTTTATGGAAGAAATTTCTTAATTTTGGTCCTAAAGACAAACTTTATTTACAAGGCACACACAAAAACAAGCAAACACGGCAACCGCAATAGATACAAAAAAGGTAACGCCCTCCACGGGGGTACTTTAGTAATTCACAACATGCCCTACACAGGTCTCATCGCAGGATTGCCGACTCCATTTTGAACCTTCCTCTCTCTCTCTCTCTCTCAACAAAAAATGCATAATAATTAAATATTATTAAATTGATAAACCCAAACTGATAAAGAAACTTCTCAAAGAAACGCTTTTCTGGAATTTCGATCCTTTGTGCTTCGCTTTCTTCTTCTTCTCTCTCTCAGGTACCAATTTCATTTTCTCTCTCTTTATTTATAAGATTCTCATCTTAACTTTGCATAATCTCCTCTTTCAATTTTGATTTCGTAACCCCAATTGCTCTGATTTTTATGATCAAATTAATCACCGAATCTCTCTATTTATTGTATTGCTTGCGGTTATTATATGCTATTTACTGAATCAGATCTTTGCTTTTTATTAGGTACCGTTGATTATTTTGTTACCTCATTTGATTAAGGGGATATTGGATAATCATATGATTTAATTTTGTTTTTAAGAAGTTTTGATTTTTTGTGTTGTTGAATGGGGTTTTGATAAATTGGGCGTTTTGGGTGTCTGTTTGTGTGTGAGAACAGATGGTTAAGGGAGGAAAGGTTAGTAGAAAAGGAAATTTGAGGAAAAAGGATAGGTCAAAGGGGGGTGGTTCGGATGATTCCGATGAGGATTATGTCGTTTCGGATGATGTTGGGAATGTATCTGATTGTCCGGAGGATGATTGTTTCTCTTTGGATGGATGTGCACCCGAGGATAGTTTTGATGGGTTTGTAGAAGATGAGGATGGGGAAGAGGAGGAAATTCAACCTGTGACGAAATTTAATAGATCAAGGGCTAAAACTAAAACTGGCGTAAGGAGTCGGAAGGAAAATGCAAGTAAAACCTCGCGGAAGAGACAGAGGATTACATACAAAGAACAACCTGAAGAAGAAGAAGAAGAATGGGATGAGAAAGAAGAGGAAGACGAAGTAGAAGAAGAGGAAGAAGATGATGATGATTACGATGATGTTTATGAAGAAGAAGAGGAGGAGGAGGAAGATGTAAAAGAAGACGAAGAGGAGGAGGTGGATGTAAAAGAAGAAGAAGAGGAGGAGGAGGAGGAGGAGGTGGAAGAAGTAAAAGAAGAAGAAAAAGAGGAGGAGAAGGAGGAGGTGGAAGAAGTAAAAGAAGAAGAAAAAGAGGAGGAGGAGGAGGAGGAAGAAGTAAAAGAAGAAGAAAAAGAAGTGGAAGAGGTAGATGGAAATGATGTGGACGAGGATTTCAGTTATGGTGACGATGAATTTATACCGGAGGAAGAAGATTACACTGATGAGGACGAAGAACAAACAAGAGGCAGAAAAAAGAAAAAGGAGGATTTCAGTTATGAAGATGAAGAATTTATACCGACAGAAGAAGATTACACAGATGAGGACGAAGAAGAAACAAGGGGCATAAAGAAGAAAAATAATGGCATGAAAATGGGCAAGAAGAAGGCTTTGAAGAAAAGGGTTTCTGCGGCTTCTAGCAGAAGTCGAAAAAGGAGTGGTTCTAGAGTTTCAAAGAAGCCCAAGAGAAAGAGAAGGCGAAAGAATGGAGGATCGAAGAGGAAAGTAGAGTGTGATGATGTAGATGATTTTTCGGATGATGGCCCAGCCATCAGAACAAATAGCAGAAATAAATCAGTCCTGAAAAGGAGAAGAGTTATCCTTGAAGATGCCAATTCCGGTTCAGATTGTGAGACTAGACAATCTGATTATGAGTTTACTATCTCTGAAGAAGAAAAAGAACAGGTGAGAGAAGCTATGGAGTTGTGTGGAAATATAAGAAGGAACTTGAGAAGAGCTTCTCTTCGAATGAAAAATGAAGTGGTTAGAGTACATGAAGATCTACACCAGCAACGGAAGCCTCCAGCACGGAAGGGTAAGGAAAAGATAGAGGAATCTCAAGGAAGAAAGGGTAAGGAAAAAGTAGAGGATCTGAAAAGTGAGGTGGGAAAGCAGGTGTGTGGAATATGTCTGTCTGAGGAAAATAAAAGAAGAGTAAGGGGAGTACTAAACAGCTGCACTCACTATTTTTGCTTTGCTTGCATTATGGAGTGGTCAAAGGTTGAATCTCGGTGCCCTTTGTGTAAGCAGAGATTCCAAACAATCAGTAAGCCTGCACGATCAACAACAGCAGAAGAAGCGGTGATACAAGTGCCCGAACGTGATCAGGTATTTGAATTGTACTTCTTGTAAGATGTTGACTTTTTGTTTATGGTTTCGCAATTAAATTGGTTGATTATGATGAAAATGTTTTGATTTGATATGCAGGTTTATCAGCCCACTGAAGAAGAACTGAGGAGCTACATTGATCCATACGAGTCTGTTATTTGTTCAGAGTGCCATCTAGGTGGAGATGATGGCCTCATGCTACTCTGTGATATATGTGATTCCCCTGCACACACTTATTGTGTTGGTTTGGGGCATGAAGTACCTGAAGGTAACTGGTACTGTGATGGTTGTAGACCAGTTGCTTTGGCATCTTTAAACTCCCAAGCTCAAGAATCTGATTTAAGAGCGACAACCCAAAGCCTGCCTTCCAGACCATCACCTGTTCATGTACGAGAAAGTATCGACCTGAACTTGATATCTTCACCTCATACATCTTTTAGTCAAGGATTCGGCCATCTTTCATCTTCTAGATTTTCTGGCAGAAGTGCCGAAGGAGCTTCTCCAATGTCTGGAGGCGGGGCACCGACCTTATCAGAGAGGCGCTGGATACACCGTCAAATTCAGCAGCTACGTTCAATAGATAGAATGACTACTACAAATGGCAGAATTAATGGTGTTCCAGCTACCACCAATACAGTAAGTAACTTGCATAGCTCTGAAATTGATCAAAGTAGGGAACCAAGTTCTCAACACACAAGGACACAGGATGTAGGAACATCCTATCACACATTTTTTGAGGCGAGTTTAAGCAACAATATCTCTCCATTAATGCAGAATGGAGATCCCTTCTCCATAATTATGAGCAATTCAAGAAGGCCAGTGGTTCAGGATTCAAACATCGGGCCTGTGAATTCTGTTATTTGGCCTGGAATTTTGGGGGCACACACCTTATCAGATAATGGACCAATCCACCCGTGCAGCAGCAGATCAAACATTGACATCGAGGGTAGTATGCCCCTTGCCATCAATGAAGAAGGTAACTTGCACATTGTAAAGGAGCGGTTGCAGTCGATGGTTAAAAGCCATCTGAAGAGATTGTCTCAAGATACTGATTTGGGTAATTTTTTCTTCTATCATTTATTTATCATGGTTTGTCATCATTCATTAAATCATTACAAGAAATTTGGAATGGCTTTTCCAAGAATCTTCATGGAAGGAGCCTACATTGTGTTTCCATTGTTTTGCTTTTTATTCATCTATTTGAATTCGAATTTTAACATGTCTTTTATGTATTGATTCAGGTTATAATACTTACAAGGACATTGCAAGTAGTTCGACGCATACCATACTCGCTGCTTGTGGTCTCGAGCATAAGACGAGTGAGGTTTGTAATGTGCCTCCACCATCCGTCTGTCCCCACATTGAATTAATTGCTGGTGGACAAACGAGTATGATTAAAGGTTGCTGCTCCTCTTGTTTTGATTCATTTGTAGGAGATGTGGTTAAAAGGATATTGGACACAAGAATGTCTTCACAGTGGTTAAGATTAGGACTTTAGACAAAAATATTCTTAAATGTGTCCATAGAGGCACACCTTTTTTCTTAGAAATTAAGTTAGCCCAAGAATTTCTTATTTACTTGTTTATGCATACATTGACATGATTTACTAACATTTCACAGAAAGGCTGCCGTATGTGTTCATTCTAAACTTTAATTTGTTGAAGCGATTATTTTTTTATTTTCTTTTTGGGTACAAGAAACTATTTAATTATTATTATAGAATTGAAAAGAATCTATGTAAATCCTCATCTAGAACTGGTAGAATAATTTACAATGGAATGGATTCATGAAATAGTATAAAAGATTTAATTACCCATTCTCAACTCATACCTTACAAAAGTGAGGATTTGAATCTTATTGTCGCTGTTATGATCTTCTTGACAGATACATAATCTATAAATATCTTTATAAACACTTTTTAAACAGTGAGATGGTCATGACTCATGAACTCTTTAAATCTAACTAATTTTTTATTAATAAAACAGATATTCATCCATATATTTTTATAAAATAATAGAGTAATGATTGGCATATTTTTTAGAAAACTATTGTTATTTTTCATTTTTATAAAATAATAGAGTAATGATTGGCATATTTTTCAGAAAACTATTGTTATTTTTCGGACGATCTTTTTCCAATGTAATCTCCAAGGTCATATTCGGAAGAGAGGAAGACAGACTCCTCAAAATAGTGATTATTTAAATACATGAGTTCAAAAGTCAAACCCAAACTCATGTGTACTTTTTTTTTTTTACAAACAAACTCATGTGTACTTAGAATCTCAAATGGCACGTAATAGGAGTGCAAGCTATTGAGACAACCAATAAATCAAACTAGTTCGGTTTAGTTCTTGGTTTTCAATTTTAAAATTGTTAGTTTATCTTATTTCAAGTATGTTATGTTATATGAATTTATTTAATTTGAAGTTGTTTGAAAAATATAGTATGAAATAATTTGTATGAAAAATGATAGTTTACAAAATTGATACTAGAGAACACGCCGATTTTTATTTTTTTTTTGCAGAGAATACACACAATGAATGTATTGTTTTAAAAAAGAAGCATTTTAAATTGATGAACCAGCATTTTAAATTTGGTTTGGTTTCATTTAAAAAAAAAACACTAAAAATTGAAACAAATCAATGGATAGTTTATCGGTTCAGACACTTTTTTTTTACTAAAAACCAATTCAAATCAAACCGATTACACCCCTAATCTCACATACGCCTGGTTCATCAATTAGTATTGCTTCTTACTGTATAACTTAGGCGGCACATTCTGCCGTATGTAGCATTTTGTGTGTCTAAGAGAAAGCTGTTTGTCAAATGTAACATTACCCTCATTTGCACAACCAAACACTCCCCAGAGGTTAATGCAAAGCTGATTCTTTTCCGATGAAAATCACAAAATAATCGTAAGACAAATGCAAATGTCATGTACAGTAGGAAAGTAACTTTCTCTATTTTCATTCAATATTTATGGTCTGAAATTAATGGATGATAAAATGAAACACTTGAACTCGAAACTTTCAGTTCACATACAACATAAATTACATTCATTCTCCACATCTTATTTCACTACGATCAAATACATTCACAACTTCACTAGGCATACCATAGGTTGTAGGGATCGCATGTGTGAACAAAGAAGCCTGCCAACGCTGCAGCCAACCAGCAGTCATCACCGAGGAATTTTCTTCATAAAATATCATCAAGGAAGGTGGACAGCAATAACCCTTGAACAAACTCGCATCTTTTTTCCTTTTCTTCCTTATCCTTGACTGACAAGGTAGGTGTCTCCACATTTCTGAACAGAAATAACAGACATTAAAACAAGACGGTACAAGGAAACAGTTAAGAATGTATAGCTTAATGTATGCTGTCTGAAAACAATCCTTTGGCAAGGAACAAGAACTAATTCTTTTGCAACATGGCACATAGACTCATTGAAACATCACATAGATGACATTTTTTTAATGGCATAAAAAATCATATTTAAAGCAAGCAGATAAAAGGTGTAACTGAATGTCGGAAGCTATAAATAATTCAAAATGCAGTATGACAACAACATAAAGATGGACTTAAGAGGTGCAAATTAAGCATTGTCATTTCCATCTCTCACTGGAAACAGACAGTTAATCCAGTGAAAAAAGTGATCAACCCTCATATTTTCAAGCAGTAACTGAAAATTTTATGTATCAAACAAAAGTACATCAGACACAAACAAGCAAAATGCAGAAGACATAATTTATATGTGAGCAAGCTGCAGAATCATTGGATCCAACACTGCACCTTAATCTAACGACTCTGCAAAGGCTGTATAGTGTGCAGCGCCGAAGAGGGTTATAGATCCGTAAGATAAGCCCTTTTATTACGGATGGGTGAGGGAGAGTGGGAGACAGTTCAAGTACACCAAAATGGTCAATTTAACATATTTGTCTACAATGCACAGTAACTGTCTAACATGCTTTATCTGCTAAATGCATGATATTTTTGAGTTTTCATTTAGCTTTTAAAAACATTTGTATCAGACAACCTGCCACAGCATATCATAAAAATATTGATATGAAAACTTAGCATTTGGGGAAGGGGAAGTAGGCAAAATGTTTGTGTGCTACAAGTTCAAACTTTCATATGTGCAGGGTCAGCGGTCATGTAATATTCTAGACGGTCTTCATCTTTGGAGGTACATGAACCATTGCAAGGCACAAAATTAAGTAATTAACAGAAAAATCTCAAAATAAAATTATAAGTAATCACAGTGATCATGACATTAGTTGTAAGGCGAATTCCACCGTGCAATAATTAAAAATATTGTGTATGTTGAACAACAATTATTTGCTGTTGGATCGCAATCAATCTCACTAAATTTATTTTAGACCTAACACACTAAAATTTCCCCTCTTCTTGTTACAGTAACCCACCACCACGTGACGACACCGATACTGGGAATCTAATGTCTCTGCAACATGGACACAACGAAGCGAAAAAAATTGGTAAGTAAGACTGTAAGATCAAGGGAACCCAAGGTTAGGAGCCCTAGCCACACCTATGCATGTGCAAAGTCACGCTCTCGATGAGTCTCCATCCCACTCAAGCACTTACGGCCATTGTTCCCAACTCCACACATCAGGTGGCTGCTCGCGCACTAACAGTCGCGACTACCTTTTTCGTTTGTATTTCCAGTTGCACCCCATTCATGAATCTGATTGCAATCTCCGTTGGTATCACCTTTTGTGTTTCTAGGGTCTCCCCCATTTACATTCACCCGCGCCGCCATCCATCCCTGTTTTGTTTCTGTTGATAATCAAGTTCTATGTTCACCTCAATTTGAGGATAACCATGTTATTGTTGATTTCGATTTCGATTTCAATCCAATTCATGTTTCGCTACTGGGTTGAAAAGAAGTCAATTTATATTTTGTTTCTTTGCTGTTTTGTTCGTGTTAATGGGCTAAGAATAAGGGACGGCACCACCTTAAAAGGAGCCTCTTTGCGAATTTGTGAAACTGAAATATAAGGGGAAAATCACTATATTTGTGTTAAATTTCAGTCAATATTACAATCAAGTTAGTGTCTGCTTCTCTCTGGTTCCGATATGCATCTCATGGTCGCCAATGAATGTGCTTTTGATGTAGAGTTTGCCTTCAATTCCCTTCAACATTTTCTGAAATGGTGGGAAGCAGTGGCACATGAGGAGGACATGTGATTGGGAGAAAGAGGGAGGTAATTTGGTGTGGAAGATGTATCATCGAATGTGGCGGGGCTTATTGATCCAATGGTGAAAAAACGTGTGCATGGTGCAATACCTATATATTACTAGTGTTTGTACACCATAGAACTAGCCTAATCGGAAAGGTATAAATCATTGGGCACCAGACCTAAGTTAGTATTCTTATAATCTCAAGAAAAGACAAGCCAGCATACCTCAAATTTGTATAATTTGATTTTGAACAAGAACAATAGCATTTATTCAACACCAAACACGAGCCGAAATTATCAAAGGCAATATTACATGAAAAGCAACAGAAGGGAACAATACAATATCGACATCACCACCACAGTCTGGAATACTAAATAAGCATATTTCCATGAAGAGGCAGTCGTGACTTTTTTTAATAAAATAATAAAGAGAAGGAAATTGACAAAAGAAATAGACATACTTCTTTGATAGAGTCTCATCTGAGCTTTTTCTGGATTGCCTTGTCCCGGTAAGAAAGTTAGGTTGACTCTGAGAACTGGAAAATTCATCAGCTACTGGCAATATAAACGATGATAACAATGGATCAGGTGCTGCATTAGACGATGACATTATACATGAAGACCCACCCAAAAGGGATTGCAAATTTCCTTCTCGCAGTTCCTTCCTCAATAAAGATAGCGTTGAATAAGATCCACCTTTACGTGATTTCCTCTTTCGCTGTATGTATTCACTAGTTAAAGAATTCAATTTATTATATACAATGTGCCACTACCACCCTGGGGTTAATTTGAACACAACACAATAATGCATTAACAAGATAATTCTAAGATATTATTAAACTGGAAACAACTTCTAATGTCAGTGTTGATGTAATTGGTTACAAAAAATCTTTCTTTACATACATAATCATGTATATTTGATAAGGGCAACAACAAAGAGTAGAATATATAAGATTGTAAACACGCACTAGTAGTAGTAGTAGTGGATTACACAAATATCTTAAACCAACAATCCATTTAGAAAACTGTATACTTGGCCAACAAGTAAGAGGGTTGGATTGAATACTTTTGATTAACCTTAACAAAAGTATACTTTCTGAAAAAAGTCAGAAGAAAAAACACTTCCATTATGCTACGTATCTCAAAATGCTAAAATAATGAACCATGATCAACTTGAAACTTGAAAAACATGATAGTATACTATTAAGAGTTGATAGAAATAAATAATAACTATAGAGAAAAGGATATCTTAAGTATGCTTCCATGTTGTAGGGCAATGTGTGCAACCATATCAACCCCCACCCTCAATGCACAAACAGGACAAACCTGAACAAAAGGATATCAAAGATTATATAGAATTGGATAATGCGAGAAAAGAGTAAAAACAAAAAAATTACAATTTTAAAGATGTAGAACAGTAACCAAGAGTACTCCTTTTAGGTAGGGTACTCTAACACTAACAAATCAACCTAGCAAACTTTTGTGACTTGGTTTTAACCCTCTCTAAAGGAAACCAAATATGAATAATTAACTACGCAAAAGTCTGGCAAATGCTTAACCAACAGTCCATTTGTAGACCCAAAACAGCCAAACACTCTGATGAGATAACATAATCTAAATACGATAAGTTCCCTAAATAACAAATAATCCCAAATAAAAAGAAAAACACATTAGTTTTAAACATTAATAAAATGTTAAACAAACTACATCACCTAGTAGCAGTCCTCTTGAAGATACATAAAAACATCATGCCACACAAATCAACTAAAACCTCACCCCAAACCTAAACTCCCATCCTATGAAGCACTAACACAGACACCAGATAGATAATAATTTGAGAGAATAAATTAATTGAACGTTGTAACCACATGTAGCAATGTTAATCACAAACACATGTTATATCAGACACGGAACAAGTCTTTGGTCAGAAATGTCGGTGCTACAGAATGACAAACTAACAAACAGTTTTAATTTGAAGGTCAACTAAACCCTAATAATTGAACAGTATCAATCTAGATAACCCCCCAAAAAAAATCTGCAATTTGTAAACCCTGTTCCTATGAAAAAATTGTTGATAGAAAAGAATTGGAATGAAAATGATATTGAATATTCATACCCCATTTTTGGCTTCAACTGGATGTTCTTCATCGATGTGGCAACACAATCCAACGATATCAAAATAATCAGAACAAAAGGGGCATAAAAACTCTTCCTTGACATCATCATCATCAACAACAATATCATTTTCATCAAAACCACCACCCATAAACATATCTACATTTTAATTATTATACATATAAAAAGAGTGAGTGCATAAATAAAGAAAGTAAGAAATTATTGTGGAAAATGAGAAAAGAAAAGAACCTGATCGTGATTGAAGAGCGGAGAGGTATGATTTGGAGGAAGTGACGGTGGAATTATAGTTCCAAGGAGAAGAAGAGTCAGAGTCCATAGTTTCTTTCTGATGGAGAAAAGGGGTTATTGAATGAGAGTGAATGAAACGAAGTGAAGATTGAAGAAGATGATGTGTGATTGAATGAATGAATGATTATTGATGAAACGAAACAAAAAGAAAAGAAAATAATACGAAATGAATGAGAATTTTGGATGAGGTGTGGTGGCTGTGTTTGTTTCTTCTAACAAATTTGGCAGAGAAAAGAAAAGAACGAAACAGACACAGCGACCCAAAAACACGTTCCTTTCTCTTCTCCTTTTTTATAGCCGACCATTTTTTCTAATAAACCTTCAATTTAATTCATGAACTATCAATTTCTCTTTAATTTGGTTTCTAAACTATAAAAATATACTAAATGGTCCCTAAACTATTAATAATCCATCAATTTAATTCATGAACTATTATTTTCTTTCATGTTTTTTAAAAAGTTGAGGGACTAAATTGATATACTAATGATAGTTTATGGACTATTTGGTATAATTTTATAGTTTAGGGACCAAATTGGAGAGAGATTGATAGTTCACGAACTAAATTGAAGGTTTATTCATTTTCTTTCATATTATTTTCTTTGTATTATTAAACTTCATCCCGTTCTAATTATAAGCAAACTTTAATTTTTAAGATTTTTTGAAAAAATAATATATTTGGTCTATATTATTGACTATATATACTACCTTCGTCCCATTTTATTAGAGCTATTTTGATTAAATGGTACTATTCACTTATCATGCTTTGACCATATTTTTTAATAATATATAGATATAAATATAAGCATATAAGATCTTGTTTGATTTGTTTTTACGAGTATTTTCAAAATATCTAATTTTTGTAATTTTTACTAATAGAGAATTAAAGATATTAGTGATCAAAATCGTGCATTGGCATACATGCAGTAGTCAAACTAGTTCTTTTATTTTGGGACGGAGGTAGTATTATTTTTCTAATGAATTTAAAAAGTGAAATTTTACTAATATAGAAAACCAAATGAAGTACATTTTTTTCATCTAAATTATCTTTCGAAGAATTTAGATTATTTATCCGACAATATAAATAAATATATTTGTGAAATAAAAGTTACGAGTAGTTTGTATATACTAAATGCAAATCTATTTATTACTTGTGTAGCTTATTTTTATTGGTTGTTGTATAAATACTTTCAATTCTTTAATAAATAGTGTATATCTCACCTTATTTTAAAAAATGGTTTTGTGAATGATTGCCCCCAAGGCCCCAGCACTCTTTGAATATTTTATTTGAAGAAATTATTAATTCAAAAAATTAAATATTTCAATTGGTAAATTTTTATGTATCAATTTACTTTGTTGGATACTGATATCCCTTAGACAAAATTCATTTAAAATATTAATTTTTTAAAATATAGATTAATATGAAAATATGATATGAAGTTGAATTTTTTCTAAAGGGTACTGATATGATGTTCACCATTTCAATTTCCAATGCATCGACTCCTAACATTTTCATAAAATTTAGGCTTAAGTGCAATTTTTACCTCCCAAATTTTATAATTGTGTGATTTTGGCTCCCCAAATTTCAATAACTCGATTTTGGCCCCCCAAGTTTATCCCATTTTGCATTTGTTAGCTCCCGTTGACTTTTTTGACTAAAAATTGCTTATGTTGCATTTAAAAAAATATATATTTTAAGAATAAATAAAAAATATTTTCCTAAATAATAAGTTCCCATAAAATAATTTATTTATTTCTTACATTGAAGAGTAAATAAATTCTATACAAACAAATTGTTGTTTTAGAAGTTGAAAGCATTAGTGTTTCATAACTTTTGCGGTATTAATAATGTAAACGTAGAATCTCTATCAACAAGCTCTCGTAGCTCAGTTGGTTAGAGCACCCGTTTAGTAAGCGGGAGGTCTTGAGTTCAACTCTCAACGAGAGCAAACTTTCCATTTTTTTAATTTTCATTCATTTTTTGTCAATTCTCACCTAAGTTTTCAAATCAAATATAACTCAAGTCTAAACCAACTTCTCCTTCAGTGAAGCAGCAACATTCATTTTCATTTCCCTGAAAGCTTTATTGACCGAAGCAAGCTGATCTCTGATCCATCACTACTCAACTGTAAGTAGTTTCTTTTTTCAATTAAAAAACAAATAAAACTGTGTTTGGTGAAAGAATATTGTTGTTTATTTTGAGGAGTTTGGTTTCATTTCATGTCATGGTTTGATTTTACAGCATTCCCATTGCTTCATTCTTACCCCTTTTGTGTTTTGTTTAATAATCTAGCAACAAATTTGTAGTAGTTGTATTGAAGTGTAATCTATATAAGGTTACTTATCACTTTCATTACTTAGCTTGATACAACTAGTACACTTTCATTACTTAGCTTGATACAACTAGTACACTTTCATCTATGGTAGTTGCACTTGGCCACTATCAAGATTTTTAATCATTCATTGGCTTGAAGAGATCATGTTGAACTAATATTGGATTTAGATTTCATACAGTCAAAACTCATAGAATAAGACAATCCAACTTATAAGCTTGTATTGTAGTTTTAATAAAATTAATATTTCTTAAAATTTGAACTGTTTGATCTTTGATCGAATGTTACATATGTGACGATTACATGATTACGTTCATGCAATTCAAATCCACTGATATGATATGCAATGCTTAACATTTACAAACATTACAAGACACTAAAAAACCAGTGATTGATATCTATCAAACAACTAACCAACTAACTACTTTGCTAGTAGCAAGACATTTCCTTTCCTTCCCTTTATCATAAAATTTTAGAAGACTATCAGACAATCCTCTCCTGTCTCCTCCTCCTTTTACCTCCTATCCCAGAACTCCATAGTTTTGCAGGTATTCCACTTTCACTACCTAATATCATGCTATTGCTATCCACTAGAACTAAATCAGTAATATTCTAACTGCAAAATAAAAGGTTCAGCATTTGGTACAGGGCATGATAGTTTTGTTGAGAATAAAAAGTTTTTTTTTTCTTCTTCAAATGTTGAGTTCAATTGTTGGTTACAAATAATGTTATTGGTCACATATCAATGCAAAAAAATACTACACTAGTTTGAATTCTTCTTCTTCTTAGAGTTGATAATATCGGCTTCTCTGAATGAATTTTCAACAAGGCCAGATAGGGTCAATTTCAGATCAGAGGTCAACCTGGGAAGAATCAAGGATAATGTGTTCACATCTTCCATGGCTCTGTGAGCTGGGCCACCCACTTTAATTTCATAGAACTCACGAAGGGCAGCAAGGGATACCGAAGAAAGTTTTGTTCCTGTAAACACCAAAAAAATTAAGGCTTTCATATAGAAACAGCAGGGGCTTGTGTGTGTGTGTGTGTGTGTGTGTGTTTTATAAGCCTTTTAAACAAAGAGAAATGAACCTTCAGACTTCATTAGTTGACGTGCTAAAGGAAGTGTGTCGACAAACAGCCAATTCGGAGGAATCTGTGTAGAACATCGACGTAACTCGTTAATGATGAATGGTACATCAAAAACACGAGCATTATGACCAACCCATAACACGTATCCCCCAGGCTTCTCGCGGCTTTTGATATAATTTAATAAGATGGGAACCAGGTCCACCATTCTGGAAAAAAACATATAAGAATTAAAAAACAATCACCGATTTCCTATGAGAAGTTAATTAAATAGTTCCAATAGACTCTGTCATCAATGCCAACAAACAAACGTGTTCATAACCAATATGGGGTACATGAGGATAATTACTGGAAACATGGTGATAAAGAAAAAACTCAGACTAACATGATACAAAACTTGGTTACCTACTTAGCAGACATTCACCGTGCAACCATGCACAATAACTAAAAATGAACAACTTTGGAAGAAGAAACTTTCAACAATCAAATATGAATAAGTTTTGAAACTGATGAATATCTGATTCCAAACTTCAAAACGCATTCATTATATAACAAACATACAGTACATTATTCTAACTCTAGTATTATTACACAGTTAGTATAATCTTCTTCAACACCTTCGGAAGATGTCTTATCAATTTAAACTGTGCCCATTCATGTCCTTTAATCATATACAACAACAATGAAAACTATAGTGGTTCTACTAACCCTCATATATTGACCCGACAAAAATGTACTCTTGCTATAACTAGCCACCAATTACTTTAGGACAATGCTACACCCATTTTACAGTGAAAGACATTAATGAGCATAGGAAGGCTTCAACAATGTGCTATGATCTAATAACCATCCAAATACACTCCAAAATAAGGCATTTTCTATAACAGAATGTGAGGTAATAACAAATGGAAATTGAAAAATTTATTCAACTCTTCGGGTAAATCAGTGAAAACTAAAATGTGATAACAAATGGCGATTAACGGGACCGCAAGGAGACATAGTGGTAAAAGGAAAACAAAAGTACATCTCCTACTGTCTCCTTCCCATATTTACAATTATTTTGGGATCTTTCCCTGGGTAGTCTCACATCCCTTGAGTGTGACACTGATTGTGTTTGGGGTACTGTCGCTGCCCCTCCTATATTAATAACTATTTTAGGATTGTCTAATCAAACAAATTCCACATATAAGGTAAGGTTCTGTTGTAAGGAGAAAGTGGAATACTTTATCTTGCAAAGGTAAGCATAAGTTCCAAGAGCCAGAGATATAGTTTACCTTGGAACGCCGGGTCTGTTCACCATTTGTGTAGTAATGCCATGTATATGTGAATTATAAATACCACGTTGAGGATTTACAAGAGTTTGGAAAGTGCTTTTCGGACCACCCTGAAGATCTCGAAGCGCAATCTCAATAATCCTTTCATTCTCTCGGCTAAACCCGGTGGTTTCAATGTCAAAAACAATAACAGTGACTAAGCTAGACAAGTCTTTATTCTGAGCTATCTCTTGGTGTATGTCACAGTACTGAATTTCTGGGAATTGACCTAGCTGTGTTTTATTTACATTTACTGTAGAACTAGTTGATATTGTTTCACTCAAAATTTCTTGCTTGGTGCTTCTTGATTTGGTGCCTGCATTTCCTTCTGTATTTGTAGTTATAGGTCTTCGAGTCCACCTTTTTCTGTGCCCTCCCTGAAGTCCATAAATTCTAGAACCAAGCACCCTTACACTAGAATTGTTTTCATAAATGTTACTGAAGCTGTGGAAGGTTTCACCCCAATTATTAGCTAAGCTGTGTATTCTGCATCTAGGTACTTGCAGAAAGGAAAAAATCATGGAGCCAGTCTTCATCTAAATGAATTAAATAAAAACAACTAAGAATATTTAGTTGATCAAGAATTCTTCATTAAGTGAGCAATCAGCTACAACCTGAAAAATAGAAAAAACAGGAAATTTATTTTTGAGACAGACACGCATGAAAAACTGTAGAGGCATGAATTATGTTATGAGTTTGATCTCACAATACTATATCTAGCATAACAGCAAACATAAACATATAATTAGTGGTTACAAAATACAAATTCATGAAGAATAAAGAAAGAAATTAAAAGAATAATTCAAAAGTTGGACTTGATAGATTTCTTCAAAATATGTCCATGCCGGGAATGACAACTAGATCCTGAGAAAACCATATACTACCTCCGTCCCAAAATAAAAGAATTAGTTTGACTACTGCACGTATGCCAATGCACAATTTTGATCACTAATATCTTTAATTCTCTATTAGTAAAAATTATAAAAATTGGATATTTTGAAAATACTCATCAAAACAAATCAAACAAAATCTTATATGCTTATATTTATATTTATATATTACTGTATTAAAAAAGTATGGTCAAAGCATGATATATGAATAGTGTTATTTAATCAAAAAAGGTCTAATAAAATGGGACGGAGGTAGTATTTAAAAGACACTATTCTTTTTGAATCAGAACAAAGAATTGCAGAAAAAATCCATCAAATAAGCAACCAAGATGAGCAAAATGATGAATTAATAAACATATGGCTTCTGCCATACAGAGCCAGCAATAAAGTCTTGCTGGAAAATAAAAGATATTTTTGCTTGATACCAAAATTCTATAGCAAAATATAATATAAAGTTAAATTAGTTGTGTATAAACTATAATCTGTTTTCATAAATCCTCCCAAACAGGTCTCACAAAACATATGCAAGTAAATAAACTCAAATAAGTCAATCCAAACAAATCCTAATTGCAGGTTTATCAATATCATCCCAAGAACTAATTGACCTAGCTAGAAATAATTCAGCTCACTAACTTAAAACGAAAAGTACAACAGCATCAAATTGTAAAACAATATGCAAAACAGTAACTACATTTGAGCTGTGCCAAGCCAAGGTAACAAAACATTAGTGCTTTATCATGCCATAAAAATTGCAATGGCAACAATAATAGTTAAATCTACTGCAAATAATGTAACAGAAAACTAACATTTTATCCCAAAGTCCTGGCAAATGCTGAAATTGTTAGGCCGGATATCTATGATGTCCTGGATTAGAGAATCCAAGATCTCTCATTTGTGTGTGAGGTTCATGTAGTATTTAGCATTTCATCATACCAAACAACAACAAAAAACTAACATTTTAATGAACAACAAATCAACCATGTTATAAACTAGCCCAGTACAATCTATAACCTGCAGAGAAAAACAGAAACATGGGTGTTTCGACATTTGCAAGAACAATAGGACAAACAGTTTGTATGCATATTGAGAAAAAATGTTTGAAAGAGGAGAGAAAGAATATGAAATACCTGAAAGATGATGGAAGTTGAGAAGAATAACATTTGGTAGAAATTGACGACAATTGTTGGCAGTTATTATATATAGGAGAAAGAGAGAAAGAAAGAGTGTGAAGAAAGAAGAGAACAAAGAGAACGTGCCCCGTTCAACAACGTCGTAAATTTCGGATCGCCTCTTGTTTCTTTCACTTTAACAACACTAAACTAAACACTCCCCATTTCCTTTTTTTATGTTATCCTATCCCTTCAATTTTTTTTTACATTACATGACAAATTTTTCAGTTAGAAAATAAAATACTAAACAAATATATTTGTAATTTTGTATACCATTTTTTTTAATTAGTATTTGTAAGTAAGATTAAAGAGAAAATTAAAGTATACTAATCTAGTATTTATATTGATTCGTATATTGTTACGTCATATTTGTGACCGCGTTTGATGAAAATTAGATAATTTAAATTTTAGGATGGGTATTTAAAATTTAAATTATAACATAAAAGGAATGCAAAATTTGAATCCAATAAGTGTTAATATCTTAATTTGTTTCTAGTACAAGTTTTTTTTTTTTTTTTGTTACCAGTTTAATCTCAAGCGATTCCAACTCTCTTCTGATTGCAATTGTGGGGATCAAACGGTAGTCCTCACTACCAAAGTTCAGCGCACCACCAAACACCGTAGTTTTTGGTATAATAGATGTTGTGTGTGAAGTAGCGTGGGATGAGGTATGCAATTATTAACCGCTAGCGCCCACATATAGTTAGATACGGACGCGCACACGACTTTAACAATGTTTTTGGTCTTGCTGATAATAGATCATGTGCGACTATGCCTTGCTTGCTTGAGATGGTTACACACGTTTGGTTGAGTCTTGATATTTATTGATTCCAACCACACAACAGAATATGCCAAAAAAATTCTTATAATAATTTAGATTATTATTTACTTGTTAGATGTTCTTTCTTTTTATTTTCTATTTTTTGTCAACGATTGAATATGTTCACTGAAAAACCGTGCAAGGCCCAAACTATAACACCCCATCAAACTTGGGACATAAAAATTCAAACAAATGCATGTGTTCATCGAAAAGAGATATACTTTAGTTTTATCATTATTAGTTTTTGCACGCCCTATGCATTTTTTATTTTATATTTTTTCTATTTAAGTAGTTGAAGTTGTAAAAATATTTTTTTTTTTTAAATATTTTATAACTGTCACCAACTATTTAAATAATGGATTTTATAAAAATAAATCTCGTAGGATGTCTTTGTAGCGTATCTGCTAAAAAAACCATGTATGCCTGTAAATAATGGATTTAATGTTGTAAATTTAAGTTTAGTGTATATAAATGGACACAATTTCAACGGATGGAGTATAGCAAAAGAGGCTAAACTTTAGTTTTGCGGTAAATCACTCCTATAAAAAGTGCTCATATTGAATGTTTGACGCATCTTGCATGAAAAATTACTTGGAGGAAATCTATGGAGAAAAAACACAAAATAAACTTGAAGTTTATGGTATGCATTTAAATTTCAAATTTACTTACAATATACGTATTTTGTGTATCATAAACTTTATATTAACGATAAACATATATATCAAAAAAATATTAATGATAAACATTTTTTATTATTTTAAAAAAATTAAAATGTCGCCCTAAGTTATTTTTAGTTAAAAAAATAATGGCAGACAAGTAAATATAAAAAGTAAATTTGAAAGGTCAAAATCAAACAATTATGAAATTTACGAGTTAAATTGAGCAATTAAAACTTAAAAATTAAAATCTACGTTTAAATCTACACATTTTTTACTAAATTGATTACCGGAACTTGAAATTTATGGTATTTTAAATATAAGCCTTAAATTTTAAATTTAAGACATAATATAAAATTTGAGCGATTGCAATTTTTCCTTATGCATTGCTCATAAATCCCCACCATTCATTAAAGGATATCTTTCGGTGGTATAATTTTTGTCAAAATATATATGCTAGCAGTGTAGATTTTATTAAAATATAGTTTTTAGTAATATACTATTTTTTATGTGCAAGTAATGGGAAAAGGAGAAAAGAAATCACAACAAATTTAAAATTTTAGCGAAAGTACGAAAAAGAGAAAAGAAATCACAACAAATTTCAAATTTTAACAAAAGTAACATGGCACGGGCTTCTTTAAAACCGATGTGATTATCCTTGGCCTTATAGCCAAGACAAATAGGTCGAGGTCTGTAATCTCATAAAAGTCAACTGTTAAAAAATGTCATTGTCAACTTAACCAAATATTATAAATACAAATTTGAAAATACGACAGTATTAAACCTTCTAATAGAGAGTTCCTTATTCATTGTAATCTTAATCTACCTAATAGATTAATCTGCATAATATACACCAAAAACATACAATCTGTATATCTTGACTTTTAGAAAATTTGAAGAATAAAAGTGTGAAAGGAAATATTAGTGTTTTTTTTTAGTAGTCTAATGACTAAAAATTCACTCTTTAAAATAAATAAGTGAAAAAATTTAGATTCGAATTTTGCCTCTATATAATATACATAATGCAATGCTCCTATGAATTGAATTATGTTCACTGGAACAAAATTAATATATCTTTACTCATAAGAAAAAAAACAAAAGAAAAAAAAGATGCAACCAAAAACACAATATAATTTGTGAGGAGTACATTTAGCAATTCTCATGGGGAAAATTTCCTGGACCATCAAATTGACTACATGCCAATGTCAGCACAGAAAGCCGTGAAAGAATTATCTTTAGGCCCCCAAGGTTTTTTTTTCACCCCTTTAGTTTTCTGTTTTGCCCTTCAATAAAAATTTTAATTTCTAGAAATTGAGTTTTTTTTGCCTTGAAAAACAACTTCGATTTCTAGAAACCTATTTTTTCCTGAATTTGATCTAGAAAAATTTTTGATTTATGCGAACCGAATTTTTTATCAAAGGTAAAATTTGATTTTTGGAGGGTGAAAAAGATTCATGCGGGGCCTAGAGAGAATTCTTCAAATCCTTGTAGCTTCTCACGCGTAAGCAGCGCCTTAACTCCTTAGGGCCCGTTTGGTGCGCAGGATAAGAGACATGATAGGATAACTGTATCATATCCTATCTTAATCCAGTGTTTGGTGAACCAACAAGATATGATAAGTTAATCCTGCAACTTATCCTATCATGTCTCTCTAGTTAAAATTCTTATCCTGAGTTTAAGCTGGGTTACGGGCAGGATAGGATAAGAAAATAATTTACCCATTTATTTGATAAAATATATTTTAAAATAAAAAATAATAAAATATTAATAATAATCTAATTTGATAGTAAATATTTAAAAAATAATAATTTTTAAATATATACACAATTTTCGCAGAAGGGTAATTTTGTAATTTACATAATTTGAAAAATCAAAATTATACTGTAATTACAATATTTTAAAGTAAAATAATTATTAAAAATTGCAAAATAGGGATATTAATTTAAATTTTATAACAAATTAAATATAATTCTCTTGCAATGGTAGTTTTATTATTTACATATAAAATATATGATATATTTATTTACCTTATGTACCTAACATATATAATTAAGTTATTTATTTGATCATATTCATATAAAAATTTAAAATGTTTATTTGCTCATTATTTTATTTAAATTTATACGAAAATATATATATTTGATTGCTTATTTAAATTTTTTATTTATAAAATTCAAAGTATTACAAAATAATTTTTTTAAAATAATTATTTTACAATGTTATTTGTAATTAGAATATGATATATATATATCTTATTATATTATTATGAACGAGATATATATTAAAAACATTATACGATTGTTATCATGTTTGTTATCCTGTCTGCACCAAACATATGATAGGATAACTGTGGATAACTATTATCCTGCTTATATCATATCATATTCTTATCCTGTTTTATATCCTATCCTGACACTATCATATCCTGCGCACCAAACGGGCCCTTAAGGCTTAAGCTAGTATCAACCTTCTAACTATAGAAATTTGAAGATAAATATTTTTATCACCCTAACCATTTTCTCGTGCGTTCTATAAATTTATTAAAATACCCCTGTCCACTATTTAAATGGCAGATTCCAAAAAATACTCAAAATTATTCATTTTAATAACATTCGCTATTTAAATAATGGAAAGGTAAAATGAAAAAGATATAAGGCGCACAAATAACTGGTAGAAGGGCAAAAATAATTTTCAATTTTAATTTATTTTCAAAAACTTAATGTTCGATTCAACAATCAACTAATATGAATGATTAATTATACCATTTACTAGTGATAAACTCAATTAAAACCATATTAGCAAAATTGTATATAGGCCGATCCAATTTAAAAATTGATACATAAATTATTTTTGAATACAAGATGTAAAGAGAAGTACACTCGGTAATTTTATTTTATTTTAACAACAAATATATTATTAATAAGAACCAAATCTCCGTAATTTTAAATTTTCACCATCAAATAAATTTGGGGATTCTTCTAACTATAGAATTAATTTTATTTTATTTTTGAAAAAGTAACTATAAAGTTAATTTCAATCCCAATATATATTTTTTCATAATAGATGGGGCTAAATGGCAAAAAAAGGAACTATCACAAAAATCAAACTTGGAGTATACTCCAATCAAATTATACTGAACCAACTTAATATCTAAAGAAGCTTGATCAAAACAAATAATGTGAGAACTTGGATAAAAATTATACTTTTAACAACGATTAATCCTTCCAACACACCCTAAAAATTAGCATCACCACACAGCCAACCCCCATTATGATCCCTTATGGGTATGACTCCACAACCAAAAGCTCCCAACGCCGCTCCATCAATATTAAGGCACACCCAACCAAGCAGGGAAAGCTTCATTTAACAATCAACTCTCTAACCTCTTATCCATACAGTATTTTAAATTAAAATGTTCTATTTTAAATATGCAACAATTTTAAAATTTTAGGAAAAATTTGTCACTAATTTAAATCTCACAAGACTCAAAAAATTAGACTTTATGATCATCGGTTACACACAGAAATATTCGGTTTACAACCCAAAATAATTAAGGTGCCCTAATCTAAGTAATATTAGAAGGTCCAATTTGTAATGGTGAGTGACCGTACAGTGGAGCATTTCCATAGTGAAAACAAATATAGCCTCAAGATAAAACTAATATATAGGGTGCGTTTGTTTTAGATTTTTCTATGAAAAAATTTATTTTTTTCTTAAAAAATCCATTTTATAAGTTTGATAGTGTTTGTTATAGATTTTTTGAAAAATCATTTTCTTAAACAAAATCATTTTTAACCCCAAAATGAAAAGCTATTTCTAATAGTTTTTCAAGAATCTATTTTTTTAAAAAACTAAGAAATCTAAATGAGGAGCTTCCTATTTTAAAAATATGAATTTTTATGATCATAAACAAACACAAAGTAGCTTTATATTTTTTTTTTCAAAATCTCTAAACAAACGCACCCATAATCTTAGCCAAAACTAACATTTCTAATTTCTGCAGTAAAAACAGAATTACACATACAAAAACAATTTTAGTTAAATACAAAAATTACATTTATCGAATATGGCAAATGTCTGTAAACATAAAATCAACGCACTTGTAATGAATTTTTTTATAAAATCGATTCTATCAAAATATATTTTTGTCACTACAAAATCAACACTTGCCAACTCTTAGTTGAATTAAGCTTAATAACCACTAAATTAATTCATTAAATAATGAAAATTTTAAAATAAATAAGAGATACTATAAGATACTATCATTAAATAGGAGAAAAGGAGGACATTTTCTTGAGTTGAAATTTACTTTGGAGGTACAGTAGTATTTAATTCTCTAGTTTTCGTTGAGGTGAAATTTACTTTGGATGTAGTTTATAATTTCTCTAGTTTTCTTTTGACATGTCTAGTTTCTCTTAAAAGGCAAATAAGTTAATTATTATTAAATATTAAAACATCCATAAGTAGGTGTGTGCTTCATATATTTAACATCAAACTAAATAAGAACCTTGTAAAGTAAATAAGAATCTCCCTCCACTCCTCACTTCACATTTTCATTGACCCACTTAATAAATTTTACTAATAATGTATTTATAAATTTATTAGCAAGACCCATGAGGTGATATATTAGAGAGACTAAATACTTACTTAAGTACTAACATTAGAAGAAAAAAAAATTATAAAATGATCACAAGTCCAAAATGAAGAGCTCTATTGTAAAAAATGAGATTCAAATCATGTCCATATTATGACTCTTCAACTCCTTTATCCTCTTCTTTTTTTACAGGTCCTTTATCCTCTTATTTAGTTTCTCTAGGTTTAACAACAAAAACCCTGGACTATATAAGAGCATAGAAACAAAGGAAAGCCATTCACAATAATCCATTCATTCATAAATCTAAAATACTTACACTAATAATAACTAATTGAGCTTGAACATATTTTCATAGATAATATAAACAGAAGATATAGAAAAAGAAAAGCCAATCTATCCATTGGATGGCCACTTCACTCCCTAGTCCCTAATTCTAAGATTGGAGCCCAGTGAAAAACATATCCCTTTAACATAAAGAAGGGATAAATATCACTTTACAATGCTCCAAAGAAAAAACAAAATAGGTTAGCTATTTAACAGCAAAATGCTTTTTTGGATTACTAATTACTTTACCTTTTTTAAACATTTTAATATTGAATGATGATCATGATCATAAAACTATGGAAATATTTGCTAAGTGTCATCATTCATCAAGCAAAAACAAAGCCACAAGAGAGTGCCATCAAACACACAGCAGCTTGTTCTTCTTCACCTAATTTAATCCTCCTTTGGCTCTGTTTGGTAAAAATGGCTGATGACTGATAAGCTAGCTTATGGCTGATGGCTGATGACTTATAGCTTATAGCTGATGACTGATAGCTTATAGCTGATAAGCTAATTGAAGTGTTTGGTAAAATTAGCGGTTAACTAGCTGATAAATGTAAAATTACATAAAAGGGTATTCTTAATTCATATTAAAATTGATATTAATTTAATAGTTAAGATACTTTAATATATTATAAAAAATACCTTAATTATTTATAATTAATTTTTAAACATTTATATAGTATTTTTATTTTATTTCAAATCAAATTAAATCAATATTTATCTTCATTATTTTTATGCAAGTTATTTATTTTCATTATATATAACCTAATATTATATATAAATGTATACTTTTTATATTTATAAGTAAATATTATTTTTGAAATGCAATGACAATTGCATTTTCCAAAAATTGATCATGTCATTGAAAAATAAATATGATCCAATAGTACAAATTGGATTGGAATTGGAATATACAATACTGTGGCGTCTAACAAAATATAAATTAGAACTTGAATATATTATTTATTTTATTTTATATAAAAAGGGTAAAAATGGAGTTTAAGTAATATGATAAGGGTAAAATTGGAAGAGAAAATGATATGGATAACGAAATCATACGTACTGTGTATTATTTTATTTTTTTTAAACAGAAACGTATTATATATTACATTAATACCGAATATATCCTACATATATATCAAACATCGCTTTTTTTATAAAAGAAATATAGATGGAGATAGTTTGTATTATTCTAAGCCCATAATTATTTTCTTTTAAATTAAAATAAATTATAAAGGGTAAAAGTGGATTTTAGTTAAGACAACAAGGGTAAAAATGGAAGAAAAAATGATAAGCTATAAGCTATAAGCTCATAAGCTACTTGAAATAGCTTATGAAAAATAAGCTATAAGTCAGTAAAATAAGCTATAAGTCAGTAAATAAAAACTGTTACCAAACAAGTCTTTTAGCTTATAAGCTATAAGACATAAGCTATAAGTCAGTTTTCTGACCTTGCCAAACAGACCCTTTGTTTCTTCAGAACAGAATGCAATAAAACTTCTTCACCCAAAGCCACTAACTTCATTTTCAAACACTCACTCAAATCATCATCACTGCCACCACCACCATCATCATCACTACTACGATTCCTCCCATTTTGTGCTTTCTCTCTCTTCCTTTCCTTTTCTTGTCCTTTGTTATTACAAGAACCCCTTCTCTTTCTGTACCTAATTCCACAAGCGTTGCACAACGTCTACATCACCCCAAAAAAAACAAAAACATTAAAACAATTACAATTTTTTTTCTTCTTTTGACAAGAAAACAATTACATTTCTATTCATAGTAAAAAACCAAAAAACCCTTTAATCAAATTCAAACACCCAAACCAAATCAATAGCAAAAAAAATATATGACAAAGACAAAGTAGAAAAAATTCATAAAATAAAACAGGTGAACAATATCAAATAGGTGGTTGTTTGAAATGGAAGAGAAAATGGAGATTAAGTGATTAAACAAAACAAGTTAGAAAATTGATTTGAAATTTGAAAAGGGTAAAAAGCATACCTTGGGTCCATTTGGTCCTCCTCTCCAAAGTGGAGTCTTGGTGGCTTTGCAATCAGCACAACACTTCTTGATCATACCCATTTCATCATATGAACAACATTCCTGTTAAACAATCATAAAAACATGTTTTAACATTTCAACAACAACAACGTTAGTAAAAGTAGCTACCTAGTTAGCTCAAAATAACTCAACAAAAAAAGAAGCTTTGAATGTACCTTCTCCATTTGATCCATGATTCCCATCGTCACAATCAATCCACGACACCGAAAAATGGGTTAAATATGAATGAAACGGTAGTAACCGAATCACCGAAACGAATTTTGTACTATTTAGTGTACCAAAAACCAGAGACAGAGAGAGAGAGAGAATGGATATAAACGAACACACACTGAGCAACCGACTAGTGCTGAAATACCATCAAAAGAATCCTAAGACTGCCCAATACAATGACCAAAACACCCTTCTTTGTTTCATCAAATATAGTGGTGTGGTGACCTTGCAAGTTTAGGACTTCAGGTATGCCACGTGTCTATGTGACGTGTATGCATCTACTGCCAGCAAAAAATAATAGTAGTAATAGTGGAAATGGAAATTTCAAGATCCATCTTTAGACACTTAATTATAAGATTAGCTTAACAAATGTACACTAGTATTTTTTTATTGGTTGAATTTATTTCAGTAAAGCATTGCCAAATTAAGTGAGACCGCATATTAAAGATGAGGTTTTGCTTTGGCTAAATAAGGATGAGGTTGGAATGATTATGTAGGATTGATTAATTAATTAATCATAAAAGTTGGGATGGAACGACAGAATCTAATTATATCAACTATTAACAGGCTGTTATCAATAATATCTAGTATTCAGTTTTACAAGATAATGAGGCAAAAATTTGTATACAGCATATGCATGAAAAAGGCGTGGTTGTATTAAAGTAGCTGGTTACACACGGTGGTAGTATGAGATGATAATGGTACTCACGGCATACGAATGTACGTATAAGTTCAGATACGCCATTGGAATCCATATTTGAATTGGTTCGAGAATTTTTGTTTACTAAGCAGTCCAATCCATTTACGTGCCAAAAAAGAAAAGGTTATATATAATACGGAATAAGTTAAAATGAGATCAATTAATACACAAAATTAACAAATTAAGGTCGGGCTTAATATGCACCTTTAGTGAAAATAAATTAGTTTTTGATCAAATTTTAACATTAAGATGATTTTAAGATGATTTCAAGATTTATAGCCTAGAATCTAATTGTCAAAAAAAAAAAAAAAGGATTTATAGAATTTAAGGTAAATAACATTTTGATTGTATGCCTTTTTAAGCTTAAATACTACTACTATGTAAAACAAATTAGAGTTGATCATTATACACTGACACTCTGACAGTACAAAACAATAATCTTAAATCTATATATAAAAAAAACAATAATATTAAATTAAGTTTAAATATATTATGTAAAATAATTAGAGTTTGATCATTAATATTATACAACTAACAGTATAAAACAATCATTAACACCCTTTTATGTACCCAAAAAAAATCATTTTAAAAAAATGATAAAGAAAAGCCGTATATGATTGCAAAAATTTAAAACATTTTTATGCTGTCTATGTATAATTATTGAACTCTTTATGAATTCAAATAAATTTGTGCTTTAAAGAGAGACCTAAACCATCTACTACAACCGGGACAATAACTTATGCAGGACAACAAAGCCACCTCTAATAATGGAATAAAACGCAAGAAGCCGACTTGAATAATGGATTATAATGTATTGTGACTACAAAAATTGCAATTGATGCAAACTATTTTTTGCAAGATTTTTTTGTAACACTACATAATAATAAACCAGAGCCAGGACCAAGCATTTGGTAAAATTCAGCAAAAAAACGGGACAGCGTAAAAGAAAAACTTCAAAGTACCTTGCAACTGTAATGAAGAAAGAATAGTATCATTTGGTATTTGCCAAAATACCCAGAATCATAAGTGGCACTTACTGACTCCAACCTATTCAGGAAAAATAACAAAACTTGACATAAAATTCTGTAGAAGAGCCAAAAGCAAACTCTAATATTTAACTCGGAAGTGGCAAGAAAAGCAAGCCACAACCCAACTTTCCCTCTGATGTATGTAAAACCAGCCATTTCAAAAACCCAAGCCAGTCCAGTGACGGCCTATTTACCAATGCTGAACCATATGAAAACTAAGGACAATGAAACGACACAGACTTGACGCCCCAAACTGTTGAACTGCCATACTGGAGGACTTTACTGGGGGACCAGCCAAAAATCCTGCAGTTACAGAAATTCAACACAATGACTACACATAACAAGATAACACAAGAATGCAAACTGCCAGAACATATTTTGCTAGTTGCAGTGAAAAGTTTGCAAAAACCCACAACAAAGGCAAATATAATTAACATATCGAAACCACAATAAAACATAAAATACCTTTTAGTTGAAGTTAAATCCACCTGAAGGAACGGCAGGAACTTCAGAGCCACCAAAGTTGAACCCTGGTTGAGAAGCATCACCTGGAGGCATAACCTCATCATCTTCCTCCAACCAGTATGTCTCAAGAATCTTCACAGCCTTTTCATAAATCTCAGTGTTGTCATGACTTTGGAGGTTCTCAATTTTCTCCAAACCCTCAGCATCATCAATCATTTGGGCGTACAGATTCTCATCACCAGTGTTGCCGACATTTTTATCAGCTTCACCTACCTTTAAGATGTTTTCAAGCCCTTCTAGACAAACTGTCACAATCCTAGGATCGGGACATATGAGAAGATCACACAAGGGCTTAATACACCCTTGACTTACCAGGTACCTATCAACCAAAGGAGAAAAAAATTGAAATCTCGAAACCAAAATGTTATAAAACTAACAAAATTCTTGGGGAACATTGCAAAGATAAGCATCTCTACATACTTGAGTTGTTCATGAGTTCCCCCCGATGTAGCGTTTGAAATGGCCCAAGCAGCTTCCTTCTTGATATCAAACTCAGCATTTTGAAGCAATTGGACCAAAGGGCCAATTATATTAGCATCAATCACATCCTGTGAATTTTCAAGAATCGATTAATATATAAATGAATTGAAGTCCTCCAAAAGCAAAGATAACAAGTCAAATTTGAATTATAAAAAATTCAAAAACCTGAATCTGTTGCTTATTCCCAGCTGTGATGTTTGATATTGTCCAACATGCTTCCTTCTTGATGCTCTTTTTATAATTATTAGTCAATAGATTCACAAGACAAGGAAGAACTTGATGGTTGATGATGACCTAGGCAGAAAAGCACCACATTAACACAAACCAAAAACAGTGTAAAATAATAATCAAGGACACAATTCATTTTGGCAATACATCAATTGCAATGCTGTTAGTAGTAAGGAGGAAAGAGAGATGAAAGAGTGTAACAGAATATGTGTGGCTGCAAAATATGAGCGAGGAGATTTGTGCAATGGGATAATAAAGAAACTGTGAAGGAGGAGATGATGGGAAATAGTGAAAAGGCAAAGCATAATGAATAAATTGGTGGCTTAGGCCAACAAGGGTAGAGTCATTCAATCAGCTCTGTTTGTTTATCTCTGGCTACTTCTGCATTTTCTGAATTTCTCCTCTAGAACAGGAGATTTCCTCCATGAGTTTGATAGTAAGTATTCAAATTATCAGTCCCTGTTTGTATTACTATTTCTCTCAGCGCAGAATTGGAAAGTGACTAATGTGTATAAGAGAATAATGAACTACGAGAAATTATTGAACTTAATACCTGTGTCTGCATGTCATCTCCCGTGACAATATTTCCAACTGTACGAAGAGCAGGAATAAGCACAGAAGGTGCTGGGTGTCTGAACAAGAGGAGGATAATATTTTTTTTAGAACATGATATCATAATAACAGTGGGAAACAACTTTGAACAGCCAAATTCAATATTCAAAATACTCACAGTAGAAGCTCAACAAGCCGGCTACAGACACCAGCATCAATTACACCTTGAATTTTGTCATTTGCACCATCAGAAAGATATGAAAGTGCCCAACAGGCATCGGTCAAGACTTCTTCATCATTTGAATGAATGAGACCGGCAAGTGCAGGAAGCGCAGGTTTAACCTGTATGCAGGCGGGTAGAATGGGAGGGTTATAATTACACTCAGAAAAGAATCTATTATTACTCATAAAAACCGCGCATTTGGCAAAAAAAAATGAAAAAACCAACAATGTAGCAAACAAATAGCTCTACGAGTGTGAAATACATATTAACAATGTAGCAAACAAATAGCTCTACGAGTGTGAAATACACATGCAAACCACATGTTCAACCGACTATCATTACCAAATGCCACTAAAGAACAACATAGTGGCACACACTGCAATTCCATATTTTTTCAATAAACGCGGGTGTTGATGAAAGCAGACATAGCAACAAGATAATTCAAACAAATGGAGCAAGTAGTAGAAGTAGTAGAAGACTGTCATTACACAGCAGCAGATTATCTAAACAACAAATATGAAGGTGCCAACACTCCTTGTTAGAATTCTAGGTATTGGGCATACAATTGGGTATATGTATAAAGCCTTGTAATCACTTGTCTGCACGCAAGTAATGAATCTTATTTTATTAATATTATGCAATAACTTCATACCTGCTCAAAAGCAGGTTGTGGCTTCCCCCTGCAAAAGTTTGAGAGGGTCCAAGTAGCATTTCTGAGCATAGAAAGTTTGGCATGCTCATTCAGTTGAGCCAACAGAGGAAGCAAAGCTCCATGACTGAGAACAAGATCACGGCATCTAGGAGAGTCTCCAGCAACATTTCCTAATGCCCACACAGCCTGACAGTCCACAAAACACAGGAAAGATGTCAAACTTCAGATGAGATATATCACACTAGATGGTCGAACACTATTGCAAGACCCTGCCATCATTCTTGCACATAGCTTCAGCAAAAAGTTAAGAAATAATAAAACTCAAAAGCACATGGATTGAGCTCAAGCTCACTTGTATGCACAAGAACACATGCAAAATTCACACCTAAAATCTAGAAACAGCATACCAACCAAATTTAAAATCAAAGTGAACAAGTTGTCTAGCAAGCAAAATAATCTTCCACTTAACTTCATTAACACAAAAAGAAGGGCAACTCCCAATAAGAAATAAGAAAACATATAAACTTAATTGATAGAAAAAAAAAAGCACGATAAGGAATAAGGTATATATAAACATACCTGTTCACGGACATCGTCACTAGGAGAAGCAAGGAGCTTTACAAATATTGGAACAGCACCAGAATCAATCACTACCTTGGTGTTGTCAGATGTTCCAGAAGCTATATTAGTCAAAGCCCAAGCTGCCTCAAACTACAACAACATACAGTAAATAAAGTCAACCCAATGTTCAAGAAGTAAATATTTATAGCATAAAATAAAACAAGGGAGATAATTACCTGAAGCTGTGGAAAGTCTTCCCTCATCAAGAACTCAATAAAGCGTGGAACTACACCAGCTTGTATAACCTCCTCAATTGGTGGGCTACGTTCTGGTAAGACATGAAAGTGGTTAAACCAAATATCCCTTAACAAATAGTAGACAAGAAATGAATGAAAATAAAAAGTTCATAGAACAATATCTAACCAATTGAAAGCAACTTCCGAAACTGAGTTGTTGCCTCAAACTGCATGTTATTATCATCAGTCCAAATACCAGTAACCAAGGCTGGTAGGTGTTCCAACTGTAGAAAGATAAACATATACATGGGGCAATATTCAGTAAACTTCATTCTTTCAGTTCATTCAATCCAACATAATATTAATCAAACCTTGTAGCTTCATACACGTGGGAAAGCCAGTCACAAACATTGTATGTACCAAGTGAATATCATGTAAAGGTTTATATCATAATCATAGTTTAATCCTAAAAATAAACAAACACTCCTAAATCTCAAATTCAAATTAACAAGATAAACTGAAAAAATAGTCACAATCAGTCAATTAACCTAATCACTTGACTGAGATAGACACTTTAATCATAATTTGGATTTCAGTGAAAGAATAAAAGCTATGCAATTTGCATATAAATAGTATTCAATAAAAATGAGCAATAATAATCACAGTATAAACCCTAAAATAAACAATGCAGAATCTGAAATCTCAAACGAAAAACCAGAGTCACGATTTGGCAATTATTAATTAACCTAATCACTACAATCAAAAAAGAAATTAACCTAATCACTAATCCAACATAATAACACAAAGATTCGTTAACCAGTAAAACAATTGAAAACGAATTCGAAATCTAAGTAATTAATCACTGAAACAAAATGAAAATCAGAAAGAAGAAGTAACAAATGAGATCACGAGAATCTTCTTCTTCACCTTTTTCTCTACTAGAGTAGAGTTAGCTGATTCAGACATCTGTTGAGCTTGAAGTCCCTCGCGTCTCTTCTTCTGCAAGCTTTCTTCCCTACGATTCTTACGGATCTCAACCAAATTATCCTCTCGCCGTCTACGACCTTCTTCAGCATCAACGGCCACTTTATATCGATTCCGACGGACCTCGGTCCTCGCGTTTGCGTTAGGACGATACGACATCGTTTAACAATCGGAGAATTAAACGGTTAATCGGAATCGGAAGTGAGAAATTGAAACGAATCGAAGGGAATTTCACTTTCAGAAAGAAAATTGAGTGAGGGAGGGTTTGGGTTTGAAGAGTTTGAAAAGGGGAATGAAGGAGAGGGTTTATATAGCACGGTTGAAAAGTGGTTTTGGAAATGAAAGTGGGTTTGGATCAGAGTGGAATTACGGTAATGCCACTGGTTTGAATTGGAAGATGAGGGAAAAAGTTACTTTGATTGGAGGAAAGGATACTAATATGAAGGTGGATTCTAGGGTGGGGGAGCAATTAAGTCCCTCACAGGTGTATCATTAAAATTAACCATTAGATTAAATTAGGTTATATGATAACACTTTTCACTATCACACATAATTATTAGTCATTAGTCATCCAACCTCTCGGCTTCTTCCCAAACACCAAACCCAATTATTTTCTTGTCACGGTGGTTCTCAACCACCATCTCCCACCCTCAAAAACATCTAACTGCCACCCTAACCAAGGAAATAATCAAAACAAGATAAAACTACTCTAAGAAAAAGAAGGATTATTCAACCTTCTCTCATTCCATTTTTAATTAACATACAACCATTAACACCAAGTTTAAAGTTTAATAATTCATCATCGATGTCCAATCTCCATGGTTGAAAAGTCCAATTACTTTTCTCATTTGTGTTCATTTTTTACTCAAAGAGAAATACAATACTTTTCTAAATTTCCTTCACATATATTAATGTTTACTATTTCAAATTCAAATCCTTTCTTTTCTTTTCTTCATGGAAATCAAATACAAATCCATGGAAGCGTTACTTTACGTGGGATTTTTGGTCTTCTATTTTTTTTTTACTAATGTGCAAATTGAGGAGCAATATATTTATGCCGTGATGGAAAATTCTGAGAAAAATAATGGATGGTTGCAGTTTTGCAAAGAGAAGATATAAGATTTTATCTTTATTTAATTTAATTTTATAGAAGAATGTTATATAAGATCCGGTGTGGTAATAAAAAAATTGACCATTTAATCTAACGGTGAAATAGTGTGGTACACCGGTGAGGGACTTAATTGCTCCCTCACCCTAGAATCCACCTAATATGAATAATAAGACATCGTTTTTTTTGGGTTAGATTTTTTTCATTGACTGCAACGCGACGTCTTTGAACGTTTTCGTTTCTATATCTGACCCGATTACCCTAGGCCATTGGAGGAAGGCCCAATTTCTAAGTCTTTGTTTGCGAGTTTGGAGGTGAAGGGAAGGCTAAAAGGGAAGAAATAAGTGGAAGGAGTAGAGAAGTTTGGGAGGGAATGAGTTTGAAGGGTTATTTTTTCTTCATAACACAAAAACCCCCCAATTTGGGGGAACTCAAAAATTGTATTAGATGGGGGTTTGGAGGGGGTTTTGAGGGGGTTTTGAGGGTTTATATGAATTCTTCAAATTTAATTAATGTTGTTATAATATTCTTAAATTCATAATATATTAATCATAAGTATTTATTTGTCATTCTCTATAAAAAATACTTTCTAAAAAAATGTAAAAAATTTCTCTAATTTTCTC
This sequence comes from Trifolium repens, assembly GCA_030408175.1. Taxonomy (NCBI): domain Eukaryota; kingdom Viridiplantae; phylum Streptophyta; class Magnoliopsida; order Fabales; family Fabaceae; genus Trifolium; species Trifolium repens. The sequence continues at coordinate 55,574,853 of CP125849.1, read as the reverse complement.
TCTATTTCCCTCCCTCCAAAGTTTTCCCCTCCCCTCCCCTGCAAACTCGCAAACAAAGCCTAAGGGTACATGATTCTCTTCCTTGCTTTTCTCTTTCAAATATTTTTTCAAGAAAAATGTTAAATAATGCACCCGTACATTAATTAAATTCATAAATAAGAAAATTTTATTTTGAAATTCGTACATTTAATATATTGAAAGTGTAAATAATTATATTTATCAATATTAACTTTATGTTTTATTTTATTTTTTTGTATGTTTATCAGGTGCACCGAGTGCACTGTTTAACATGATATTTTTTTAATGAATATGTATACGGTGCACTGTTTAGCTTCTTTTTTATTATTAGATTATTAAATATCATTGTATCTTATTGAAATCAATTGTTTCAAATTGGATCAAGATCTATCACAAATTGGATAGGGTCACCTGAATCACACCTAGTTGAGTGGATTATACGATAGACACACTCTAAAATATACACACGATTACCATTCATTAAGACATGTGAACTGTCGGATCGCCATACGGGACATCATCCTACACTTGACTTGTCCATAAGGATAGGTGTAATAAAGAATGTTATAGGATCTCCAAAACTCTAATTCTCCATCTATAAAACATGCCTTATGATTTAGACCAGGTATGTCACATCTTCAGCGCTTACTAACTCGATCGTCAAAATGTGAGCATGTATAGGATCTCCAAAACTCTAATTCTCCATCTATAAAACATGCCTTATGATTTAGACCATGTATGTCACATCTTCAGCGCTTACTAACTCGATCGTCAAAATGTGAGCATGTATAACCCCCTTCCTAATGGGGTTTAGTACTCCATAATCAACAATTTGAAATAGTCTGGCCATCCAAATATCAAGTTTGGAGAGGATCGTCAACTATGCGCAAAATTCAATGAAGCAACTATAATTTCTTTGTATGTTAAATGGATCAAAAATTAACCAGTGCTTATTCAAAATATGATTATTCTCCTCAACATCATTGCCACCCATTCAGGGTTTTAGAATGTATTAGTGTTGAGAGTCATTAGAGGTGTTGGTTGTGAGGTTATCGACGAGTAAATGTCTTTACACGACTGCGGTATGTGAAAAATGGTTAAATGAATTTTTCATCGCGAGACAATAAAATACATTAACATCTAAATCTTAAATCATTTTCTAAATAATGGCCATATTTATAATTTATTTCTTGAATCAAATTTAGTAAAATGCTTCATTCAAAAAAATGCTAAACATTGTTCCCGAGAAACAAAAATAGTTATAATCATGAAAGTTGTGTATTCAATGTCTTGAAATTGGATTTTTAGTACATAAACAAAATGATATGGTTATTATAAACCACACACACAAGTGAAAGAGTCAGGATTCGAACCCTAATCATAACGTCTGACCTAATAATTTTAATATTTTTTGTTAAGAACTTGTACATTCGTTGATGTTTGCTTTCCAAAATATTATGGATCGACTTTTATGCGAAAATTGCATTCGAATGATGGTCAAGGAGTGAAGAGGCAATTTTTTAGCAAATAGAGTGCAAGTTTGACATAATACACTTTAAAAACATACAAGAGTTATAGCCTTGACATTAAAATGAACAAGTCATGAGAGACAAAAAATGAAACAATTTTGTTTGAGAGGACGAAAAACATTCCGTTTTTATTGTTAAAGATTAAAATAAAAATTTACTATATTTTTAAGATGAAAAACTTATTCAACCTTTTATATTTTATCATAAAAATTCCCTATAATGAATAACACTTTCGATAAGTACTAAATATATGTATATATATAAAATTGACTCATGAGTCATGACAGTAAAATTCTCCTTAAAAAAATAAACATTTCCCATATAAACAAAATTAGTGTCTCCACTACTGTAATGAATCAAAATTATCAGAGAAAGTAATCTATCTTCTTGATGAAAACTTGCAATGCACCAATTTAAATATGTCTTTGTCATGAACTGGATTGGACTAAAAATGTTGTGAGACCAAAATACTGGGAGTTTTTTAGTTGAACTTCACGAATTTATATACTACTACTTGCAAGTATTTCACTTCAACCATTCAATTTTGCATTAAGAAATGAAGAAAAGGTTTACAAATACAAAGGGATCCAGTACACCACGCTAGCGGCAATGATTGCTGCGCTTGGCATTGTTGCCTCTTGATCCACTGCTAGTGCGTCCTCTCTTCCCAGCCGTCTGATCTTGGTTCAATTCAAAGCTCATGCCATCTCCACCTACCATCTCAACAAACATCCTCTGTAGATCCTCCAAACTATCCCCCTAAACAACAAGTAAATAAATACCAAAATACCCCCATCACATCACGAAATACATACATCACATTCTATTTCTAAAAAAATATTGCCTAAAAAGGAAACTATTACAGCTCAGTAAGTAATAATCGAATCAATACCTCATCTTTGACATTGTTCATCATTGAGATCATTTCGCTCATAAAATCACAAAATTCCTGCATTAAAAAAAAAAAATTAACAAATTTTTGTTCCTATAGTTAGAATCAAATATTCAAATGCACCTAGATAATTAGTAATAAAAATATTAAAATAAAAGAAAAGATAAAGGCAAAGCAAATGGGAATGATGTCATGTTACCGGAACACAAGACGAGAAAAAACGATATTGTCGTGTTTGAGAACAAAAACGACACAGTTTTACCTCGTTTTGTTTACGGCAAAATGAAAAAAAGATGTAATACGAACTTGATCTTCTTCTTCAAGAGGATCGTAGAGTCCAGCATCGTACATTGATCTCTTAGACTCATCAGAGAGAACTATTGTTTGTACCAACCAACAACATTACCATAACATAAAAAAAAAAATCAATTAATCAATCAATCAAATTCATTACTATCTATCTATAGAAAATTATTATTAGTCGAAATTTGAAATGAACCTGAGTATGCTTCTTGAATTTGCTGAAACCGTCGTTTGGCTTCTCCGGCGGTGTTAGGGTTCCGAGCGAATTTATCAGGGTGCCATCTCTTTACAATTAATTAATCAACATAAACAAGATTAAGAAATTATTTATTGAAAATAATAATAATTATTATAATACGAGAGTGAAACGACAGCGTATTATTATTTATTACCATAGCGAGTTTGCGGTAAGCAGTGCGAATATCAGAGGAGGAGGCGTCGCTGCGAATACCAAGAACAGAGTAATAAGAAGATCCATCGTTGGATCCACCTCCTTCTCGATCCATCACCGTTGGATCCTCCTCCTAAAAGAACAAAGGTTTATTGTTATGTCTTCAAAATGAAACGAAAGCCATAGCAGAAGAAATTGAGTGGGGGTATGGGAAAGATATAAATGAATTATGGGGGAGAAAATTGTAATTTAGGAGCGGTGAAGAAGAGAGAGAATAAAATATCTTGTGATGATCTTTGGGTTGTGTGGGATATAGATATGTGGAAAGAAACTTCCAGACATTTTTGCCGGTGAAGAGTTTAGATATTTTTGTTGAGTTTATAGAAATGACACTTGAACTTTGTAAAATTACACCGCTGTGCCACTCCTCATTTCACACGATTGTGTTGTGTTATCGCACTCCTTTCACGTGCGCAGGTCTTCCATGAGTGGGTTCTTTTAATCCTAAAGAAAATTCGTTGAGAGAATAAAATTTAACTAGTATGTTAGCCCGTGCCGTGCACGGGATTATTTTCCTTTTCAATATTATTTATATATTTATTTTAATATATTATTTGTTTATTTTGGTTTAAAATTCTAAGCTAAAATTGATATAGGTTTTGCATTATATAGATTTAACGATGTTACAGAATAAAGCGAGATTAAGATTATTATTTCGTTTCATATTCTACACTATTATGAGATAGATTATTTATCTCATCTTCATCCCCGAAACTATATAGTGAGTCTATTAATATAAAATAATTATAAATTTCATTCTCAAAGGAAAATATGCTTTTATTTTTCATGGCCTTAAGATTTTTTGGGACCGTACCCATAAAATTAAAATATACCATGATTTTTTTTCATCTCGTGCCGACTCTTTATAGAAAATTTTCATTAGATTCATTGTCAAACACGGGATAATTTTTATTTTTTTTCAATAATATTTATTTTCATATGTTATTTTTCTTTTGAAGGTTGTCTATGTCTTTTTTTCATTTTATAATATTTAGAAGGTTATCTACGTTTTTTCAATTGTCTATGAGATTGATTTCTTTTAATTTAGTTGAGTATGAAAATACGATATATCTTTAACGCGGGACTCTGTAGGACTCTATCAAAAAAAATAATTGTAAATTTATACTAATTTTTAAATGAATAGTAACATACTTTGACCTTGTTTCTATTCTCAAAATTTTTCTTTTCACCGTACCACAAAGAAACAATCTTCACGCGTGAGCGTCAATAACCTATGTGTGAATCTCTCCACTCACATTAATAAATTAAAATTCTTAAAAAAGTTCGAACGAATGTTATTGAAAGTTTAAAAAGTTCGAACGAAGGTTATGGAAAGTTTAAAATAGCATACATTACAAAAAATCAAAATTATATTAGTTTATTTTATATTTTCCATTGATTTCATCAGCCATATGTAATCTAATGAAAGTGTGATAGACACATAATATGAAGAAAAAAAACCCATTAGTTCAAATTCAAATTTTAATTAGTCAATGTGTATTTTTAATAGTGGGGTGAGAAATATTACCAGTTTCCTATTATATTATACCACTGAGAGTCTCTCTCTCTCTCTCTCTCTCTCTCTCTCTCTCTCTCTCTCTCTCTCTCTCTCTCTTTCTCTCCATCACAATACTCTGTAGGAGCTCCATCAACAATAAAATAGTTGTTAATTCTAGTATTTCTTAATGAATATCAATAAAATTCTCGTGTTAAGTTATCACTATCTTCTACATACACTTTTTCTTATGGAGGATCACTTTTTATCGTGCTAAATAAATTTTTTAATAAATGATCCCCGTGATAAAATATTGATAACTCCCACAGTCGGAATTCAAAATTTAATTAGTCAATGTGTATTTATAATAGTCGGGTGGAAAGTGCATCCCGTTTTCTATTCTACACCACTAAGAGATTTCTCTCTCTCTCTCTCTCTCTATTTCTATCTCTCTTCCGTCTCCATTATATGATTCTATAGAGGCTTCATCAACAAAAAATATTTGTTAATTCTATATTTTTTTTTTTTATGAATATCAATTAAATTTTCGTGCTTAGGTCTCATATGATCTACATACACTTTTTATCATGAGAATCGCGTTTCTTCGTGCGCTAGATAAAATTTTGAATAAGTTTTCCATAGGATAAAATATGAATATAAGGATAATTCTCGCAGTTGGAATTCAAATTTTAATTCTCCAATGCGTATTTTTAATAATGTCGTGGAATATGGATGGCAACAATATCTATACCCGCGGATAACTACAGATAAAATCCGCCATGGGCACGGAGCGGATAACTTAATGGATATCCACGGTTAAAATAAGTGGATATTTTGATTATCTGCATTTAATGGATACTATTCACGCGCGTGGATATCCATACCCGCTAAATAATTAGTAAAATTACTTAAATATCTCTACTTACATATAAATTCTAGTATTTTTATATACAAAAATTGTATTTTTATATTTTATCTTTTGCAGTTTGGCTATTTTATATAAATTCAAGCTTTGTTTGACTCTTTTGCAGTTCGGTGAGGTGATTTGTGTTTGTAGATTTGATGTTTTCATTAAAAATAGAGAGCAAAATTTATAAATATTATGTATTAATGTTTTGCATTTTAAAAAAACTAATTTTTTTTCAAGAATTAGTTTTTTTTTAATAAAAAAATATCATCCATGAATATTTGTTAATATGGATACTTCAATATTCGTGGATTACCCGCTTAGCGGATATCCGCACGAATATGAAGCGGACACAGATATCATATATGTATGACGGAGCGGATACGAATATCACACTATCCGCGTCCATGAATATCCATTGACATCCCTAGGTGGGAAGTACTTTCCGTTTCTCATTCTCCAACACTGAGAGTTTTCTCTCTCTCTCTCTCTCTCAAAATCTTCTATTTTGTTTTGTTTTTGTCTCTAACGAACATAATTTTTTCTTCAAAATAAAATAGAATGTTTCTACGTAAATTTTTTTTACAGATATGTCATAAGCTATTTTTTGGGTTCAAGACTTCAATTCTTCGAATGATCTTATCCATAAAAGAAATAGTGTACTTTCTTATTTCAATTTGTTTCAAAGTAATCTAAATAAAAATGTTCCTTCGTTTTGCAAAATTAAAATATTTGAAATATACAAAGATAGTGTCGCACAAGTGGTATATACTTGGGCCCCTTAACCATTTGATCTTGAGATCGAATATCCTGACCGGTGCATATGGAGAATCATTTCTTAGGAGAGGTCAATCCCTTAAATAGATCTCAGTTAAATCGAGAGGATTAATCTCTGCAGTTGCGCACGGATGATACCTTTAGTTTAAAAATAAAAATAAAAAATGTGTGTGTGTATATATATATATATATATATGATATTTTAGAGATTCTAGAAAAAAAAAATATTTCTTAGAGTTTCTAAAAAAAGATAGTATATAATATTTGAGAGAGTTTTCACAAAAAATAAAAAATTGTGAGTTTAAAAAAAAATAAAAATATTTGAAAAAGTTTCTTCAAAAAGAAAACAAAAAAATATAATATTTGAAAGAGTTTTTACAAAAAAAAATATTATAAAAATTCAATTGTTGTTGTCAATGGGATTCGAACAACATACCTTAAGCTAAAAACTTTGAATGACACCTAAGCAAGAGAAGCTTTAATTGAATGCCACATAAGCAATTACTATTGAGAATGCACGAGAAAGCTCCGTGGGAATCTCGTAATGTATACAATAGAGATGTTGGAGTATTTATAATAGCTTGTAATTGGTTTTTTCTCCTATAGGGTTTTATCCTCTGTGAGAAATTTCTTTCCCGTGCGAGAAATAATCTCTCCATTGGGTTCATTTGATTTTATGAAAATAAAGTTAAAAAAAATAAAATTACGAAAATCGATTAAAGAATTTAGATTAGAGTTAGTCCCCTATCTCTTTTGGCTCACTCTCCCACCACTCTTCATGGAACACCTTATCATAATATGAACAACGATTCAAGTTCTACTTGTTGGTAGTTTCCTAACTGATAGGTCGATCCATTTCCACATGATGAAGCATAAGATGTCGGAGTTTTGGCATCCAGTGTGTGCGTCTCTATCAAAGAAGTTGAATATGATAACAACCTCTTCCTCTTTGAATTTTTCCACCCACGTGATCTCGAAAGGGTTCTCGAGCAAAGTCCATGGTCATTTGATGGCCGCACACTCATATTGGGTCTTCTCCAACAGGGCCACACCCCTCAACCATACCCCTTAAACACATCCCATCATGATGTCTTGGTCGAGTGTATGTCAGTTACTGCGGGCAAACAGTTAAGCATCTTCGTTTGCGATTTTATGAAAATGACAAACACAATTCCAATTTCCTCTAAACTTTCATGTGGATACATGTGTTAATTGACGTCCGTAAACCATCATTGAGACTCGCGGAAATTAAAACAAAAGGAGTCCCTCGTGAAGTCAAGTTCAAATATGGAAAGTTAGGTTTCTTTTGTTACTGATGTGGTATGTTAGACCATATTGAAGATTTATGTAGACAATGTTCATCTACTTCCTCCGGTCTCGAATATAAGCAACAAAATAAAAAAATTGAAAGTCTCAAATATAAGCAAAAGTTATTACATTTATTACAACTTTTTATAAACATATAATAATTATACAGTTTTTTACGGTTTCCAACACAACTTTACTCCGGTCCACCAATCCATACAACTTCTAATGTCATAAATAAACCCAAAAAATGCATTTTATCCATTTTCTTAAAGGGTGTTTTTTTTTTTGCTTACATATAAGACTAGCGGGAGTATGAAATCCATGCGAGTTAATATGAAAAAAATAATACGGTGGCTCGTTTTCCAAATGGTTCCGCAAGGATGACAACTATACTAGGGTTACGACGTGTTGATATCGGTGATAGTTTAGGGTGGCAAAGCCGTTTCTATATAAGGCAATCAAGAGCAATTAAAGACATCATTAATTCTCAATAAAGTATGAGATTTAATTTCCCTTGTTAAGACATTTTTAAAATCGGAATTGGTGTTTGCTACTTATTTATCAGTTAAATGTTCCTTCCAATGACGTACCGGGGAATACCGGGTTCGATTCTCAGGGGGAACAATGTTTGGCCAATGCGCATGCCTCTACACACGAGTCAGATTTGTCGCCCACTTTTGGTGGGTCGAAAACCGGTGCGAAAGCAAAAAAAAAAATAGTTAAAGGTACTCGTATAATTGCTATGATTGACAGAGAGGAAATTGATAATGCATTGAAGAAAATAATTCACACTATTCAAGAGCCGGTGATAGGAACATTTAATGGTAATAGTGTGGATGTTACTCATGAGCATGCATTAAGCAAATAAGTTATTACACCTAATGAACCTCACATGCTTCAAGTAATGCATGACCTAATGGATTATGCTCATAGTGATGTTGTTCCTTTTTTAAGGGTAGGTCCCGGTACCCAATCCTGTCGGGAGAAATAACAATTCTCATTTGGAAGCATCCAAGCTTAAATAATCTGTGTAAAGTTCCTACATTAAAGTGTCTAATATGGTTGAATGAAACACTTATCAATTTTTTCTTTTTACAATTTTAATTCGATCAAATAATATAGTGGAAAACTATTTAGGTAAAAGTTTGTTTGATAAAAAAGAACAATCATTCAAAGGTATCCATTCGGTCTTATATATAAGTAAATATTCCATTTTCATGTTTATTGGGTAATTAATGTATTTAACACATATTATGGATCAAATACAATAGTTATTTGATGAACCTAATATATATATATATGAGACTAGAGTAGTAAATCTTATGGTCACTTTCATATACTTCAAAGTTTAATTGCTTAAAGTGGAAGCCTGAACCTTTTATATGATATTCATTTGACAAATGAGCTATTAAGGTGATATTCCACTTTGACTTAAAGAATATGGTGGATGACAAAAAATGTAAAGAAGAGGACAAATATGAATATGGGTCTATTATTAAAATTTGTTGGAACAAAGTGGGTCTGACATGAACCTCTAATGTTTTAAGTGGTTTTGATGATAACAAAGTATTAAAATTACAATTAGAATTACTAATGGTTATTCAAGTGTGCAGAACTACAAGTTAAAATTCATTCAGAAGCACTATGAATAGTAGCAGAGAAGCCAGTCAAAACAAGCTCTGAAAGAGTATCGCTGTTCATCAGAAGCTTAATTTTTGCGTGCTGAAGATAGCACTTCTGAAGACCAAAAGCTAGGCTCTGATGAAGTTCAGAAGCTGAAGATCTTAAGAAGCTATGACAAGAACATCAGAAGCAAAAGGAATTTACGTCACTCAAGAGCTGACCTATATAGAACCAATGATTGAAGAACAATCCACTTCAAGGCTCTGTCACATCCACAGGAAGGAATATTCGTTGGTACAACGTTAACCTTATCCATAAGTGGAGCGCATTTGAGGATTGTACTATCGTACTATTATTACTCAAAATGGATGAGTGATAAATTGAATAGCTAGGTAGTGGAATTGGAATTCCTTACCAAAGAAGGCAATATACAGCTATCAATTGTACGAGTAAATTCCAGCTGGCACCTCTCTCTCTGCAACGGTCATCATCTTCCTCCAAGTATAAATAGAAGACTCAAATGGAAGAAATGACTACTGTTCCAACGACTGTTCTATTACTACGTTCAAAGACTAAGAAGCATTCTGACATCATAATTTAAATCTGTCATTCTAAGTCTTAGAACAATTTGAGTTGTATTTTGTAAACACCTCTGATAGTATATCAAGTGTTCCTTAACATTCATTCTTATTCTTAAGTTTGTTTGAGAAGTCTCTTGTTAAGTTTAACTTGAGCATTTGAGAAGTCTCTTGTTTAGTGAAACTTGAGCATCAGAGAAGTCTCTTGCAAGTGTGCTTGAGCAGTTTGTAATCTTAAGTAGATTATAGTGAAAATCTCTTGTTAGTAACAAGGGGACTGGAGTACTCTCGATTTGTGAGGGGAACCAGGATAAATTCTGTGTCTTTCTTTCTCTCTCTCAGCATCCTCTTTTATTTTGTGTTTTATCCGCTGCAAACTTGGTTTTATTTCGAAAAAGTTTTAATTCTAAAAACACAATTCAACCCCCCCTTCTTGTGTTTTTCCACCTTCAATTGGTATCAGAGCCTGGTTGTTGCCTAACTCTCACCTATCAGTGAAACAGTTAAGATTCAGGGAGGAAAAACATGTCTGCTGAGAAGAATCTCAATGAAGTTCCGTTTGACTATGATTCTAATTCTAAAGACAGAAGGTCTTCTGACAAGATTCCCTTTTTCAATGGAACTGAGACTGGTTATCCATTCTGGAAAACCAAGATGTACAGTCACATCATGGCGATTGATTGTGATCTGTGGGACTTGGTAGAAGATGGAGTGAACTTTGAAAATATGGACTTAGAAGGTGTTGTTAGCTCTAAAGACAGAAAGACTTTTACACCTACTCAAAAGCTGGAATATAAGAAGCATCACAGTGTAAAAGGGATGATGACAAATGCCATCTCTCATGATGAGTACTTGAAAATTGGAGATAAAAGAACGGCTAAGTCTATCTGGGATTCTCTTAAATCCAAATATGAAGGAAAGAAACAAGTTAAGGAGGCTAAGGCCAACTTGTTAGTACATCAGTATGAATTGTTTAAAATGAAGGACGGAGAGGACATTGAGACAATGTTCTCTAGGTTTCAAATTCTTGTTTCTGGACTTCAAGTTTTAGATAAGAGCTATACTGAGGCTGATCATGTAAGGAAAGTACTCAGAAGCTTGCCGCCAAAGTGGAGACCAAAAGTGACAGCGTTTCAGGAATCTAAGGATTTAGATACTGTGTCTCTTGAAAGCTTGGTTAGTTCTCTAAAGAGTCATGAGATGGAACTTATGACTGATGAATCGACTAAGAAGCTAAAAGGGATAGCCCTGAGCACCAAGAGTTCCTCTAAGGCTCTGAAGGCGAAGGTTATAGTATCTGATGAAGAAGCTTCTGAAGAAGGTCACGAGATGGACTCTGATGAAGAAGAAGAAATGGTTCTGATGGCTGCAAGAGTATCGCAATGGGCTAAGAGAAGCAAGAAGTATGCTGGTAAGTTTGGAGGTTCTTCCAAGAAGGTTGGTGCTTCTAAGGATAAAAAGGAAGAACAAAACAAATGCTTTAAGTGCAACAAACCAGGACACTTCATTGCTGACTGCCCAGAGAACCTGAGTAAAACATCCAAGAGAACCTCTAACAAAGAAAGATACAAAAGTAAGCTCAAGAAGGGGTTCCTTGCCACTTGGGATGATTTGGATCAGGAATCAGATTCTGATGGGGAAGAAGAAGCAAACCTAGCCTTGATGGCAACCGCTTCTGACCAAGAGAACTCTGAGCACGAAGCTGACTCAGATTCAGAAGATGAAGATGAGGTACTTGCTAAACTTTCTCGTTCTGAATTAATAGATTCCTTAAAAGATGCCTTAAAACTTTTAACCAAAAAGGCAGGTGAGTGTAAGGTCCTTAAAAAGGCCTATAACAACCTGACCGAAAAGGCAAATGAAATAATTGAACAAAATGAATCTCTAAAATCAAGAAATGAATTTATGGAAACTCATTATGTTCTTGATGATAAGGTTCCTCCAGAACATGAATTTGCTCTTCAGGAATTCCTTATCAATGGAATGAAAACAAGTAAAATAGCCTCTTTGATTTATCATGTAAGTAGAAATAGAGGAGAAGGTCTTGGATTCTCACGTTTTAAAGATAATCCATTATCTTCAAAGTCCTCTAATATAGATAAATCAAAACCTAAGGTTGTCTTTGTAAAGAGTCAATCAGAAGTTCCAAATGAGTCAGCCTCTAATAGAACATCAAAGCCAGAGGCTCAAAAGTCAAAGACTCCGAAGGATAAAACCTCAGAACCTAAGATTTTTAAGCCTCAAGCTAATGTTAAATCTAAAGAAGCTCTGACACATTCAAGAACAAAGCTCAAGAGCTATACTAAACCCAAAAACTTTTCAACAAGGGTGGTTAACTCTAGAGGCTCTGATAGGTCTTTCAAACAAAGACCACATGGACCTGTAAAGACTAACACAAAAGGACCCATAAAGATATGGGTACCAAAATCTCAAATAATATTTGCTTCAGGTTTGCACACCAAGAAGGCCAAAGCAGCAATGCTGGTACCTGGACAGTGGCTGCTCACGACATATGACGGGAGAAAGGCATATGTTCCAAACCCTGACTCTGAAAGAGGGAGGTACTGTGGGGTTTGGAGGAAACCAAAAAGGGAAGATCATTGGTACAGGTATAGTTGGTAACTCTTCTCTTTCAATTAAAGATGTTTGGTTAGTTGATGGCCTCAAACATAATCTGCTTAGCATTAGTCAATTCTGTGATAGCGGATTCATTGTTAAATTTGATAAAGAGTCTTGTACAGTAATCAATGATTCTGACAAGTCCATATTGTTTAGAGGATTAAGAAGAGGTAATGTTTATAAGGTGAATCTGTCAGAACTCACTGAGCAGAAGATAGTTTGTCTTCTATCTCTGAATGATGAAAAGTGGGTCTGGCACCAACGCTTAGGTCATGCTAACTGGAGATTAATCTCTAAGCTTAGCAAACTAAAGTTGGTTAAAGGTCTGCCAAATCTTAAATATCATTCAGATGCTCTGTGTGGTCCTTGTCAGATTGGCAAAATTTCAAAAACTTCTTTTAAACCTAAAAACATTGTCTCTACCTCAAGACCCTTAGAACTACTTCACATTGATTTGTTTGGTCCAGTAAGTACTGCCTCAATCAATGGGAAGAAATATGGATTAGTCATTGTTGATGATCACAGTAGATGGACTTGGGTAAAGTTTCTAAGAGTGAAAGATGATGCATATGATGTGTTCAGCATCTTCTGCACTCAAGTGCAAAATGAGAAAGGTCTCAAAATCTTAAAGGTTAGAAGTGATCATGGTGGTGAATTTGAAAACGAACCATTTGCAACTTTTTGTGAAGATCATGGCATTGTCCATGAGTTCTCTGCTCCTAGAACACCACAACAAAATGGTGTTGTAGAGAGAAAGAACAGGTCTTTACAAGAAATGGCAAGAACCATGATGCATGAGACAAAACTTGCTAAGCACTTCTGGGCAGAAGCTGTAAACACAGCTTGTTACATTCAAAATAGGATCTATATAAGACCTCTACTGAATCTAACAACATATGAACTCTTCAAAGGAAGAAAGCCCAACATCTCTTACTTTCATCAGTTTGGATGTACATGTTACATTCTAAACAACAAGGCCTACAAAAGAAAATTTGATGCCAAAGCTTGTAAGGGAATCTTTATAGGTTACTCTGAACGCTCAAAGGCATACAGAGTGTATAATTCTGAAACTAACACAGTGGAAGAATCTATACATGTTAGATTTGATGATAAAGAGCCTGACAGTAAAATGTCAGAGCAAGATAATAGTTATGCAGGTGTTCCATACCAATACACCAATACAGAACCTGAAAAAGCATCAGAAGCTGTTGAAGCTTCAGAAGCTGTATTGGAAGAAGATGCTGAAGAAGCATCTCAATTAGAAGCATCACAAGAACATGATGACACTTCAGAAGAAGACACTCAACCAAGTGCTGATGTTGATGAAGCTCCAAGAAGGAAGTTCAAATATAGATCATCACATCTAGAAGATTTAATTCTTGGAAACAAAGAAAGTCCAAGAAAAACAAGATCAGACTATCAACAACTTGATTCACTTCTGGGACTAATCTCAATGATAGAACCAAAGAATGTTGATGAAGCACTTACTGACGATGGATGGATTGTAGCTATGCAAGATGAGCTCAATCAGTTTCAAAGAAATGATGTATGGGATTTAGTGCCAAGACCAGCACATAAGAACATCATTGGAACTAAGTGGGTATTTAGAAACAAGATGAATGAACAAGGTGAAGTGGTAAGAAATAAAGCTAGACTGGTAGCACAAGGCTACAGTCAGCAAGAAGGTATAGACTTCACTGAAACATTTGCTCCAGTAGCAAGACTGGAAGCAATCAGGTTACTTCTTTCATATGTTGTTAACAATGGAATCACATTGTACCAAATGGATGTTAAGAGCGCCTTTCTTAATGGTGTTATTTCTGAAGAAGTATATGTCAAACAACCCCCAGGTTTTGAGGATTTGAAAAATCCTAATTATGTTTATAAACTTAAGAAATCACTCTATGGTCTCAAACAAGCTCCAAGAGCTTGGTATGAAAGACTGAGTAATTTCCTTTTAGAAAATGGTTTTCAAAAAGGTCAAATTGACAATACATTATTCAGAAAGACATCTAAGAAAGATATCTTAATCATTCAAATATACGTTGATGATATTATTTTTGGTTCTACTAATGCTTCCTTGTGCAAGAGTTTTTCAAAGCTGATGCAGGATGAATTCGAGATGAGTATGATGGGTGAATTGAAGTTCTTCCTTGGAATCCAAATTAATCAAGGAAAAGATGGCACTTACATTCATCAAAGCAAGTATACAAAAGAGCTTCTGAAGAAGTTCAACCTTGATGACTGCAAGATAATGTCTACACCCATGCATCCTACCAGCAGCTTAAGCAAGGAAGAGATAGGAAGCAAAGTAGATCAGAAGCTGTATCGAGGTATGATTGGTTCTTTACTCTACCTTACAGCATCTAGACCTGATATTCTATATAGTGTATGCTTGTGTGCTAGATTCCAGTCAGATCCTAGAGAACCTCACTTAACTGTTGTTAAGAGGATCTTTAGATATCTGAAAGGAACTACTAATCTAGGACTTCTTTATAAAAAATCCCTAGATAGTAAGCTAGTTGGATTCTGTGATGCTGACTATGCTGGTGATAAGATTGAGAGGAAATCCACTAGTGGAAATTGCCAATTCATTGGTGAGAATCTCATATCTTGGGCCAGCAAGAGACAAACAACTATTGCTTTGTCTACAGCAGAAGCAGAATACATCTCAGCTGCTAAATGCTGCACACAGCTTCTCTGGATGAAATATCAGTTGGAAGATTATAACATAGCTGAAAGCAGTATTCCACTATATTGTGACAATACTGCTGCTATTCATTTGTCTAAGAACCCTATTCTACACTCAAGAGCTAAACATATTGAAATAAAACATCATTTTATAAGGGATCATGTTCAGAAAGGTACAATAGATATTCAATTCATTGATACTGAACATCAATGGGCTGACATATTTACTAAACCTTTAGCTATTGAAAGATTTGATTTTATCAAAAAGAATTTGAACATGCACTATATCTCTGAAGAAAATTAGCTCTGAGAAGTAGAATAGAATTAGCATCTGAAGCTCTATCAGAACCTCTTATAATTTAGAGTATCCCTTGGGAAGCTCTGAATAATTTAGGCTCTGAAGAGTAACAGGTTCTGATGAGGTGTCAGATACAAATGAGTGAGGCTCTGAACCTTTTGGAAATGAAACGTTCAGTACGAGTAAGTGTACAACAGTTGTCTATACACGCGTCAGCTATGATTAAACTTTTACAACACGTGTCTAGATCCTGACGGGCAGAGAACAGTTAATGATGATTATGGCAGTTAAGTATATTATTTAATTTTTAAAACTACTCACGCTCCCTCCCAATGTTTGCTTTCTCTGAGTATGTGTGCTAGTTACTATTTATAAGTCACTTCACTCACTTTGCACAACTTTTACACATAATCACTTCCCACACAAACCTAAAACTCAGATATTCCCAAATTGCTCTGCGTTGAAATCATGGCTGCTAGATCGTCAAACGAAATCGTTCAACGTCCGTTCAACCCGGTCTTACCACCCGTTATTGATCTTAAGTCTCAAGAAAAACTTGTATTCAAAGATAACGAAACCGTCGCTGGTCCAGAATCCTTTGAGTTTATAACGGAAAAGTTTGTTGATTTTGAGAGTTTGAAGGTGAATGGAATCGACATTCAGAGTTTATTCTACGATCAACAATGGAAGAATTATTTCGAGATGCTGAATGGGTTTGTCTATTATGACATTGTGAAATACTTCTGGCAGAAAGCTACCATCTTTGACAAGTTCAATGCTGATGAAGAGCTTAGAAAGATGGTAGAGAAGGATGGTTCTCTTAAAGGTAAAACTAGAACTCAACTTGGCTTAAGACCCTTTAGAGGAAAGGAGATAAGATCAAATATCATGGGTATCAATGTTCTTATCACTCAAGAACATATTGCCAAAATTCTGGGTCTGGACAATGAAGGTGAGAATGTGGATGAATATGGTGAGAAGAGCAAACACATTGAATCCATTAAGAAGGATTTATTCCTGCCTGGCTGTGCCAACAATGACTTTGGAAAAGCTAAATTCATGAAGCAAAATTTCAGTTTTGCCTTCAAAGTGTTTCTGGCCTCCATTATCACTAGAGAAGGAAGATATGATACTATTTCTCTACCACATCGTCACTTCATCTGGTTTCTGTACAAGAAGGTGAAGATAAATTTGGCAAAGCTTCTGTTTGATCACCTATGCTTTACTATATCCAAAAGCAGATCCAAATCACCTTCAATGATTCATCATCCAAGGTTGATTTCTGAAATCATTCGACAGACGAAGCTTACTCAAATTATCAGTACCAAAGAAAAACTAAGGGTTTTCAACACGGCTAAGTATGATGCAAGTGTTTTGGTAAACATGCATCTGAAGACAAAAGAGGAGCTGAAGTCAGCCAAGAGCCCTCTGGAGCAAGTTTATGAGAAGTACTTCTGGTGTGACGGTTTCCCAACCATATCAGAATTTGATAATGATGAGGTTATCAAGAACTTCTTGGAGTTGGTTAGATTGGACTCTGGTGTAAGTGTGCCCAGGAGTATGGTGGTTGGTGTACCAAACTGGGACATCTTCAAAGGACCCAAGCAAATCACAAGGTCTAAAAGAAAACCTCAACCAATTGAACAAGATATTGTTGAGGAAGAACAATCTGAAGAAAGGGTTGATGGTGCTGAAAGAATAACCACTGAAGAAACAGAAGAAGTCAGTAAGGAGCAAGTAGCTAAGATTGCTCAGAGAAAGGCTGCTCAGAAAGAAAGAAGAACAAAGAAAAGGCAGGATAGGCCTGCAGATGCTGAGGAGGAACAACCTGTCAGAGCCACAAAAAGAAAGAAGTCAGTTGTATCCAAACAAAAGGCTGCAGATTCAGGTAAACATTCTATGCCTAATATTGATAGTACTGCTAGTGCTCATCCCTCTACCCAATCACCTCCCATAGACTATACACAGCCTATTCGAATGATCCAACCTTCTCCTAAATCATCATCATCTGAAGAAACTCTTTCTGACTCCAGCATTGACTCTACTGAGTTAATTGCTGAACTTGACAAATTAGAGAAAGAGAAACCTGTACATAAACCTACCAAAAGAATCACTAAAAAACCCATCCTCATCGTTTCTGATGAAGAATCCCCCACTATCATTGATACTTCCATCCTTGACCAACCTACCAACACAACAACAATAAAATCACCCACCATTCTTGATCATCTATCCACTCACCTATCTGGTGATGCCTTCACTCACTCCAACACAGCATCACCTGACCATTTTCACTTTGTAAATACTACTTCTAATTTACCTAGTGATCCACCTCTTCCAGAACCACAAATTCAATCTCCACCCTCCTCTCTTGCTGACATAGAACAAGAAAATCCACCCACATTCACACCAGCCCATGATGAAGTCATGACTCATTCTGATCATATCACTACTAAACCACCCACACCACAACCTGAATTTTCCACTCCTGAACCAACACCAGAACCACAAACAACCTCATCAGAACCCATCTATGACCCAGTTTACAAACCCTTAACCATAGAAGAACTCTGTCTACCCGTTGACTTTGCCCTACCAATTCTGGAGGATCAGCTAAAAGTAGAAATTAATGTTGATGATGATATCATAACCATTGATCCCTTTGACAAAATCAAAAGAATCAAAATAATTCCCCTCAAAAGAAAAAGGCCTGAACCCACCATTCCTTTCAATAAAAACCAGCCCTTCTTCAACTACAACTCTGAACCAAACCTTGAGCTTCTAGAAAGTGCTATTAATCTTAGTCTAAGGAACTTTAAAAGCATGGAAGAAGAAGTACTGATATTTCCCTCAGATATTGATGCTAAGATCAGGGAATTAGAGGAGAAGTTCAGTCAGTCTCTGAGGTTGTTGGGAGGCTATGTAAAAAGAAGGATTGAGGGAAGAGGAATGGAAGCTCTGTCTCAAATTA
This sequence comes from Trifolium repens, assembly GCA_030408175.1. Lineage (NCBI taxonomy): Eukaryota > Viridiplantae > Streptophyta > Magnoliopsida > Fabales > Fabaceae > Trifolium > Trifolium repens. The sequence continues at coordinate 55,556,393 of CP125849.1, read as the reverse complement.
TGAATGCTGCTGAACGCTCTCATGCTCTGAGACTTACTTTTTTCAACCATGAAGAAGAATGTCAGAGGTTAGCATTTTTAGCTGCTGTAAATGAAAGTATGAAAAGATCTCTGGATGAAGAGCAGGCTAGGATAACTGCTGAAATGGAACGTCAGAGGCTTGCTGAACAAGAAGCCTTCAAGTTATTGGTTGATAGAGCTGTTCACATTGCTGTCATTGAGACTAATAAGATTATTGAGAATCAAGGAGCTGCAGAAGATATTGTTATGAATGATCAGAACCTTAGTGAACCAGATTCTGATAAAGGTAAAGCTCCCATTGTTGCTTCATCTCCTCCTAGATCTCCACCAGTACTTGTCCAAGGCTCTTCTTCATCTGCTATACCCTCTGTTATGCAAGAAGCTCTGGATGTAATCAAGCATGACTTAAGAGAGGAACTAAGAAATGAAATGGATGAATTCAGGGCCGATATAAGAGAAGACATGAACAGATCTGGTGAAGCTACTAACAAGAAGATAGATGCAATGATGGAACTTCTTCTGAAACTTACTCAACAGCAACCCAAACCTTAACCCTTATGTCTGTGCACTTATTTGTAATCATGTTTATGTACATCTTTTGGATAATTTTCTTTTAAGTTAATTAAGCTTCTTATTATCCTCATATATGTGCTTGTGCTGGTGTGTTTATTTTACTTTGTTTTACAAAATGAAAATCATATACTCTGATAATGTCTGATACTCTTGTGGTTTCTGAACCTAGTGTAAGATGTTGGAGAACATCTTGTTTTTAAACTTATATAGGATTTTGAAAACCTAAGGTTCCCCCACATCAGTATTCCTGTTTACTCATGAAATAGCTTCTTGGTATTATAGCCTGTTTATAAGCGGGGCAACAATACCGTATGAGGCGTGTCTGGTAACTGGTTTTCTGACGTTTGACAAGAGTATATAAAAGAAACATGCTCCAAAAGAAAGAAATTTATAGCAGGAACAATTGTGTATTATTAATATTATTGAAGAATTTCTATTACATAGAATGATAAGACTCTACTTAGAGCTAGGCTTAACTTCAGAAGACTCTGCATCTAGCTTCTTATGTTTCTCCTTAATGTAAGCAAGCAAGTTGGCAGTGGCCTTTTGCACTAGTTCTTCAGTGTTCTTCTGAACAGCAGCCTCGTACTCTTCGTATGGAGTATCATCATTGTATGTCCATAAAAATTCTTCCAGATCAGAGCCCAATTCCTCCTCCTCTGACTCTGTCAAAATCAGTTCTTGCTTGTTCCTTTCGTAGCGAAGCCTGTTTTCTTCGCAGCGCCAGGGCTCTGCTCCCCTCTTGCTCTTTCCTTTTGAGCCTGAAGCATCCTTGGTAACCTGCTTTTCCATTATATGTTTTCTTTTGATGTTACTTGATTACTCTGAATGAGTAAAATGAGAGGAATCATCCCTTTTTATAGTGTCATCAAGCTCTCTTATCAGGAAGGTTTTCAACACAATTCATTAAATGAATTCAGTTGTCATCACTTCTTGACTTGACTGCCTTGTTATGACGCATTTGACTGCTTGGTTTTCTGTGTCTTTTTGACTGATGCCAAAAGGGGGAGTAAGAGTAGCGTTAAAATTAATGTTGATTGTTGATTCATTCATATACTGCTCAATCTGAAACTGTAATGTTAAAAGCATTATGAATCAATATTTATCTCTTATAATTCTTTCTCATTCTGAACGATTATTGAAAGGGGAGAAAATTTAAGAACCTAAAATAAAATTCATAGACAATGTCAGAAGAGCTTGCAAACCGCTTCTGAGCATTATCAAACTCTAAGAAGCAAAGCTTGCAAAACTATGCTTCTGAGAGTTAAATATGAAAATTTATTTTAAGTTAATAAATCGACTCTTAAACTGTTTTAATTAATTATGGATAAAACTTAGGGGGAGCTTACAAACCTACCCTTATGGATTATCAGACTCAGGGGGAGATTGCAAACCTTTGAAACCTGAAGTCATCATAATTAAATTAAATCAACAACAATTGAATTTTAATGCTTTGGTTTGTCATCATCAAAAAGGGGGAGATTGTTGGAACAAAGTGGGTCTGACATGAACCTCTAATGTTTTAAGTGGTTTTGATGATAACAAAGTATTAAAATTACAATTAGAATTACTAATGGTTATTCAAGTGTGCAGAACTACAAGTTAAAATTCATTCAGAAGCACTATGAATAGTAGCAGAGAAGCCAGTCAAAACAAGCTCTGAAAGAGTATCGCTGTTCATCAGAAGCTTAATTTTTGCGTGCTGAAGATAGCACTTCTGAAGACCAAAAGCTAGGCTCTGATGAAGTTCAGAAGCTGAAGATCTTAAGAAGCTATGACAAGAACATCAGAAGCAAAAGGAATTTACGTCACTCAAGAGCTGACCTATATAGAACCAATGATTGAAGAACAATCCACTTCAAGGCTCTGTCACATCCACAGGAAGGAATATTCGTTGGTACAACGTTAACCTTATCCATAAGTGGAGCGCATTTGAGGATTGTACTATCGTACTATTATTACTCAAAATGGATGAGTGATAAATTGAATAGCTAGGTAGTGGAATTGGAATTCCTTACCAAAGAAGGCAATATACAGCTATCAATTGTACGAGTAAATTCCAGCTGGCACCTCTCTCTCTGCAACGGTCATCATCTTCCTCCAAGTATAAATAGAAGACTCAAATGGAAGAAATGACTACTGTTCCAACGACTGTTCTATTACTACGTTCAAAGACTAAGAAGCATTCTGACATCATAATTTAAATCTGTCATTCTAAGTCTTAGAACAATTTGAGTTGTATTTTGTAAACACCTCTGATAGTATATCAAGTGTTCCTTAACATTCATTCTTATTCTTAAGTTTGTTTGAGAAGTCTCTTGTTAAGTTTAACTTGAGCATTTGAGAAGTCTCTTGTTTAGTGAAACTTGAGCATCGGAGAAGTCTCTTGCAAGTGTGCTTGAGCAGTTTGTAATCTTAAGTAGATTATAGTGAAAATCTCTTGTTAGTAACAAGGGGACTGGAGTACTCTCGATTTGTGAGGGGAACCAGGATAAATTCTGTGTCTTTCTTTCTCTCTCTCAGCATCCTCTTTTATTTTGTGTTTTATCCGCTGCAAACTTGGTTTTATTTCGAAAAAGTTTTAATTCTAAAAACACAATTCAACCCCCCCCTTCTTGTGTTTTTCCACCTTCAAAATTTTTAGGAGTATTTTATCTTTTTACTTTTACAACTCTTTGGTGGAGTTTTCATAGAAAAAAGTCCATGTAGGGGCTCTTACAAGGGTGACTACATACATTACTATTTTTCAAAATTGTGATGATGTTCTGATATGTATTATGAATTTAATTTTTAATGAATTTTATTAATTTTACTTTTGTAAAAAAAAATTGTATGAAACCATTTTAAGATTTAATTTAGATTTAATAAATGTATTTATCCTTATTAAGTATTTGAGTATTCGCCGTATTTATATATATAAAGTGAAAAATATTGATTTAGAAGTGATATAAATTCTATTAATTAAATGGTGCAGTTGGAAAAAATATTTAAGTAAATAACATTGTATTGAATTTGAAACAATTGTTTATCCTAGGATAAATTTTGGTGTGCAAATCGTTTATCATCTAAATGAAAAGAAGGACTAAGGGTCCGTTTGGATTAGTTTATTTTTGAATTTATGCAAACAACTTATGCAATATAAATTAAGTTTTATACTATTTTATAAGTTCAAACTAGTAAAAATTATATTTTTATAAGCTATTTTATCATAAACTACCTTGACAAACTTATAATAATACATAAAAATTGGATAAACTGTTTGTATAAGTTAAAAAATAAGTTAATCCAAACAGACCCTGAGTGTTATAAATATAATTTAGTTGACAGTTGGGATGGAAGTTTAAATTTTAGATTCTCCCCTTTATTTCTACGATTAAAATATTTGAGTCTAACCATTAATATACTTTTACAAATTTTTTTATTGGTTTTGGATAACATTGTCAGAAATTTTATAAAAGATAATCACAAAGAGTCATACTATTGCACACACGTACTATTTGTTCTATAAAAAACAACAAATTGCAACCGTTCCAAATTATAAATTATTTTGACAATTTTACATAAATTAAAAAATATATTAAATTTTGTATAAAAAAGAGATTCCATGAACTATTTTTTAAAATCATCTTTTTTTTGGTAGGGTCTCATCTTTTACTAATGACATGAAAAAAATATATTTAAAGAATTTTTGTTTTGATTGGAAATATTTAAAGAATTTTAAAAAGAGATTAATAAATAGTAGTAAATGATATGATAAAAAAAAACAATATTAATGTTTAATTGATACCGTAAAATGATATTCCCTCCGTTCCTTTTTACTCTTTTTTTTTCCGCCAGATTTAGCGTTCCTATTTAATTGTATTTTTTGAATTTTAAAGGTACAATTTGTCAATTATATCCTTTGTCAATTACTCTTATCATCTTCAATAAAACTAATTAATGCTATATATTTGGAAAACTATTTTTTTTTTGTACGTAACATATTACATTTTATTTTTGTATACATAATATATTAAATTTATTAGAAAGAGAAAGCGTATGAAAAAAATAAAAATTTATTGGTGGATTATAATTAGGATATATTAAAAAGATAATGTATAAAAATACATTTTCTTAATTTAGTGTTACTATTCTAAAATGACAAATAAAAAGGAACAAATGAAGTATATATAAAATTGGGACAATTTTTCTTTAAAAGTGATTTATAATTTGAGATGGAGATAGTACAAATAATCGATCAAAATTAATATAAATTATAACAATGTGAATTTTGCCTACATGGGTACCCAGATCATGAGAATGTTCAATAGAAAATAAATTCTAATTTGTGAAATATTTCTAATATCCTACTAAATTCAAGATTTAACCGTCTATGTAATATTGTTTAATAAAAATCATCAATATAGTCAAAGAAATAAAATCAAAATTGTCAATATCCTTTTACAAAAATAAAAATCGTAAAATACTAAAATCAAATCTTTTTACTCAATATTATTATGATCAGATTTTTAGAAAGACCAGCCTGTCACATTTATTGCATCAGTAAAAAAAATCTTTTTTTTTTTTGGAAAACAATCTTAATAAAAATCTGAAATTGATACTGTATTAACTAATAAATACTTTCAAGATAGATACAATAACTTTCGAGACATTTTATTTTTTTAACAAACTTTTGAGATATTTATTGCACAATATTCAAAATGCCAATATCATATCTATCTTTAATTATTAAATCAAATATTGCAACCGATTTAATCTTTTTTAAGTTGCTTAATCACCAAGATAGAAATATCTATCCATACCTATATTGATTATAAATAGTAGAAGCTCGCAACACTTACATTATTCACACAATATCCATATTTCTTCTAATACAAGTCTTCTTAATTTTTTCCAATTCAACAATGAAACTCTCCCACAGTGTGAAAAAATTGAGTGACTACGATGATCTCTACAAATTCTACTTTCTTGCTGAGTCTCAAATATGTACGAACTCATATGGTTGCAAGGTTGATACTCTAATGAGAAAGAATGTTATAGACTGGTTGATTCAAAAACATCATGAACAAAAACTCAATTCAGAAACCCTTTATCTTTCTATCAACATTCTTGATCGATTTCTTTCTAAAACCGATTTTGAAGTCACAACACAGAGCAAATTTGAACTCATTGGTCTTACATCGTTGTTGTTAGCTTCCAAGTATGAACAAAAAAGCGCGGTTGGTGTTTACGACATTGAATACATGGCAGACTACTCTTTTACTCCAGATGAAATATGTGAGATGGAGAAACTTATCTTAAAAAAGCTTAATTGGATTTTATCAGTTCCAACTCCTTATGTGTTTCTTGTTAGAAACATAGGATCATGTCCCTTATCTGATGAAGATAGAATCATCGAGAATTTGGCATCTTTCTTCTCTGAACTAAGCTTGACACAATATTCCATTGTGTGTGACTACAAGCCTTCGATGATCGCCGCTGCTGCAATGTATTGCGCAAGAGTTCTTGTTGGAAGGTATCCGTTTTGGAACGCTGATTTGATGATTTCTGCAAGATATTCTGAGCAGATGCTATGGCCATGTGTTAAGGTTATGATGGAGCTGTGTAACGAAACATGTAAAGATGGAACAATGGAAGTGTTCAAGAAATTTTCAAGCTTATACCGATCAAGAGTTTCATGTATTGCTCAAGAAATTCTTGAACAAACTTTTTTATCTTAGCTTTTTCATGCATTGAATTTCAATTTAAGGTTTTTTTTATAACCTAGTTTAAATTTGAGTATTGATTATGTTGTGTTAAAGTTTTGATGGTGTAAACAATTGTCATTGTTGCTGGGAATGTAATGATTGTATTTGATGAAAATATTACAAGATATAAGTTTTGATCTTGCAAACACCATGATATATAACTGATAAATTTCTTCTGGGCACACACAACTCTATTTCTTTTATTGCATACTCAGATTTGTGCAACAATGGAGAATGGTCGTTAGGATTCTTTTAATTTAAAGAAATTAGTAAGATGTTTATATATACGCCTTAACTCAACCAATAATGTCAATCTTGTTAGATTCAACTCATGCACCGGGTCCGAACCCAATATCTAACTCACCTAAACATTTGTTAGATTCCGCGAGTGGCATTGGTAATAGCCCACACAGCCTCATTCCTAACGTTGAATTCAGCCTTCGTCAGACAGACAAGAGGAGTAATAAGATTAGCATCAATGACGGCCTACAGAAGTGATCATAATAATATTATTAGTTGTGACAATATTTTTTAAGGTTTAGCTAGTCTTTCCCGATTATCATATCTAATTCCGTTGGATGAGGTAATTAATTAGCATAACTCCAGTTCTTTTAAGCAAATCTAGTTTTAAAGTTTTGTTCCATACAAAAGGTCCTTCCAAAGTTAATGATCATAATAATATTAGTTGTGACAATATTTATGTTTAAGAGGTTTAGCCACTCTTTTATAAATAAATTTCCAGAAACAGTCTTGGTCCATGGATATCTTTTTGGATAAATGCAATCCACATAAAATATTCAAGAAAAATTCATCTTCTTAGTCCTCTACACATCTTAGTCGGCATTTAAAAAATGAATGCGATTTACATTCAACCAACTTAAATCTTAGACTTTACAAAAAAGCAGAGTTTCTTCACTCCTCAATCACATATATTCATCTTCACAAATAGACCACGATTCGTTCCAGACACAAGTTTAGACTTAAGAGTAGCATTTTCTACAAACAGTCAATAAGAAACTACTCAGTTGGAAATTGTTACTAAATAAAGCAGGGCCAAATCATTGAGTACCTGTAGTTGAGTACTATTCCCAGCTGTGATATTTGAAATTGGCAAACAAGCTTCTTCGAGGATGATTTTATCACTTTGTGTAAGAAGAAACTTAAGACAGTGGAGAGCTCCACTGTTAATTAGAACCTGAAAAGATGCGGCTAATTTAGTAGCAATAGGCGATAAAATCAGTTTGGTTTAAAATGCCAAAAAAGAGCAATGTGACAAAAAAACTATGCTCTCTCAGCCGCAGTGATATATTTGACAACCTTAATGACAATACAACTAGAGGTTCCTAGAATCAGTATATAGTTAGACATTTTCATTTTTATACCTGAGTTTGAGCATCATCACCAGAAGCAATATCTCCTAGAATCTGCAGAGCAGGCTCAATAACTTTTGACATTGGAAACCTGAGTCAGGGCACAAGAGAAGAAGAAAACATGAATGAAATCACCTTTGAGTATAAGTGTACCTAAAAAAGACACAAAAGGTATTTTAACCAGTCAGGGACTTACAGCAGTAACTCTACAAGTCGTGGACAAACATTTGCTTCAACGACAGCTTGGACCATTTCTCTTGAACCATTTTGAGTAATGCAGGAGAGAATCTGGCACGCATATAGTACAACAACTTTTTCATGATGCATCAATAAGAGTTCCCGAATGGCAGGCAATGCTGGTCGGTCGTATCTGAAAATGATAACAGGAGAGCATGCAGTCAGAGAAGAGAAGATAACAAACAATGTGTAAATTCATTATATTTATTAACTTAAATAGGATATGCTAAATTTATCTGCGCGCACAAGAGATATCTTGTGTAATATTTTCCAACCTGTTCATAAAGTGTTGGAAGAGACTTCCCACAACACAAGTTTAAAAAGGCCCACTTAGCAATATTCCATATAGATTTTTTTGGTGTTGAAGGATTCCACAATAGAGACAATAATGGCAAAAGTGCACCATCATTAAGAACATGATCGCTCGCACTTGGGGAATCGCCAGCAATATTACCTAATGCCCATAATGTCTGTTCAATACATGACACATTGAAATTGTGTAAGCAAGCAACACAAGCATAGATACATACATACACAATGGTTTTTCAATGCAATTATGCCACGATACTGAGAAAGACATGACCTGTTCTTTGATGTCATCACTACTAGAGCTCATAAGCTGCACAAGCAGGGGAACAACACCATGTTCAATCACAATTCTTGTATGCTCAGACAGTCCCACGGCGATGTTGGTCAGAGTCCAAGCTGCCATGAACTGCAGATATGATATTGTACAACATATTTTGTGAGTGAGGTCAAAATTTTCACATTGAGGAATCAAGAATCACTTGAGAGAAAAAGATTTATACTTGCAGTTGGGGCATATCTTCCCTTGTCAAAAATTTCACAAACCGAGGGACAACACCTGCCCGGATCACCTTATCAATTAGAGGGATGTAGCTTGAACAGAGATGTGTAAATAAATGTTAAAATTTGGGTAACAATTAAGAACTTACGAGAACTACATCATGATTTATGCAAACACAGTAACACCTATATATTATATATACAATGTGTAATTAACACCTAGTTATACAAGTATTACATCCCAAATTAGGAAGATTGCATTCATATTTCATACCCTTTTGATAGTAGCCTTCCAAACTTAGTTGCTTCAAGTTGTGCAGCAGGATTGTCTGATAATAATGTCAGTGTCAATGTGTCATTGTAGGAATGGTTTGTAGCTGCTTAACAACATTTGAGTAGAAGATGAAAAATATTTCTATTCTGCAGTTCAAAATCACAAACAAAGCTCTATTATACAGACATGCATTATATTAAGAAGTGTGCATAACCTATGGAGGAGTACCTAAATATTAAAAAAAAAAAACAAAGATTTTACCTGGGACACTAGAACATCATGGTCCTGCACGTTAAAATCCAAGCAACCACCAAAAGCAAAAAGAATTTTCCCAATTGTATGGACATGTCAGAAAAAGCTTGAATCATTACTTATCTAAGTTTAGAATATGGTAAACTAAATAAACAATTCTTTCGAACAAATGGAAATATAATACAATCGGAATAAGTCTGTCTGTGTTTCAATCTTGCATGCATGTTACACCACGTACTGGGATATAGATGCTGGAAGTAGGAGGAGCATCATCATCATCATCATCTATCATTGGAGAATAAATATCCTGACGAACCAGCTTTCGTCTCTTGGAGAGAGAGTTTTGGCGTTTGTTCTTCCTTACCATGAAAATGCCGTCCTCTCTCCTCCGACGACCGATACTCATATAACCTTTCTTCCTATGAGAAGAGGAAGAAGACGACAAAGTATTATTAGGTCACAGAGACATTGTTTTTCTTGGTTCTGTTCTTAGCAGAATTAGAGATGACGTAGAGTTCAAGTTTCAGTGCAGTTATTATTATTATTATAATAATAAAATGAATGAATGTGCCACTGGATAGGTCCGGTCAATGTTTCGGATGTACATGTGAACTGATGATGTCATTAAACCAGTCACCGGAATGGGAAAAAACTCGGTAAATTCCTCAACTGTCGGAGAAAAATTGCGAACTAACAAAGTTGGTCAAATGCAGGACAGAACGATGATCAAATGTACATAAAGAAGAAGATAGGTGAAGAAAGATGAATTGGAAGAGGAATAGATAAAGAACACGAGAGTAGTCAAAAACAAAAAGATGGTTCTCGGCATGAGAGAAGATGGAGGAAAGTAGACTCTGCCGGTCGTGTTCAACAACAAAATGCATGGGTACAAATTTGAGCGATTGGATTGAAATGAAAAAAGCACAAAATGTAAAATAAAATAAATGCTTAATTGCATTTGATAATTTTAACTGAAATTTTAATAAAATAAACCTTTGGAGAGTAAAAGTAGCTCCCAAATTTTTGTTGAGACATGTGAGTTGTTGAGAACATGACCCATGTCATAAATCTAGATTGCACGAGGTTAAAATTGCATTCAGGAAGAGATCTTATCGTCGAATTAAGATAAAACGTCCAAATTTAAAACACATTTATATTATTATTTAAATTGTTTTAAATTTGAACTGTTATATCTTGATCTGACGATTTAGATCTCTTCTAACTATATGCAATGTGTTATCAAACCACTGCAATAATAGGATCTCACCCTCCCACCATTTCTACAACCTTAATTCTATCCGGATGCACTGCACCCTCCTATTTTGAACATAAACAAATTTCTTTTCCTAAGTTCATTAAATATAGCATGTACCTAAACCATCCAGATATATGTTTAATTCAATGAATTTAATTTTTTTTTCTCTTATATTCAAAATTAGAGACAATACCTCAAAACATTCATCCCAACAAAATACAAGGTTATTCAAAATTGTTGGAAGATAAAAGCAGCTCTTAACCACTATTTATGTCATCTAATCATTAAAAAATTGGCGGATGGACTATCTTTTCAACCATTCTTGATCCTTGGTAATAGGGTGTTGGACGGATCTAGATTTGCTGCATTAATAAAAGCACGCAGTTACATGATGTAATCGATCTTGATCATTGGTTTATCATCGGACAGTTTAAATTACTTATACATTAAAATAATTCTGGCCGTTGATTGACATTGAATGGCTGATGCTGCAATTGCGTTCAGGAAATCTACTTTCATGTTGGACCCTCACCAAAGAAACCACCTTGGTAATTGTACAAATTCTTGTAGTGAAACTTTTGGTTCAAAAATAAATTGTGTAGAATATTCTTCTGAAGCAAAAATATTAAAAATATATATTTGTTTTAGATAATTTTTTCTGTTACAAGTTACAACAATATATTTTACTCTAAATATTTGTATATATATGAATCGTATATCTTACATGTATAATTATGCATTATTATGATGGATTTTATCTGAAAATCTGATTCAGCTGACCAGTAATATCCAACAAATCCAGCAAGAATGTGTCATTGTGATATTCCTCCGCAGTACTCAATTGAGAATAAGATATGCTGAGCAAGCCTTTTAGAATAGTAAACTCACTTGCAGCGTGCTTTGCGGTTGCCTGGTTTAATTTGGAAAATGCATTTGATTGCCTTATCTTAATATCATCCTTGAGCTACCAAACAAGGTTGTTCCATCCGAGTTGCTTTGCTAGCTGCTTTAGGGCCTAACATCTTTGCATATGCATAATAACATCACCAACACTATTTGATACCCAAGTTTTATATGAACAAATACTTCATAACCAGGTAAGAGACAAAAAAAAGAAGCCTGGAAAATAAATAATTGACAAAACACAACATCCTTCATCATATTATTGACCATCATAACATGGTAAAAAATGCAACTGTGCATGAGTGTCTGGCTTGGTAGCCAATCCATTCTTTGCTTATCCACCAAACAACCATGATAATAATGATTACATTTATATGCCAATAACAATAAATTATTTAACATGATTATACAAGGAAGGTGCCATCTTCACAGCATGGAGAAAGGTCGGACAAAAACCTTGACATGTGTTGATTATTATGATGGTTTATATTAGAAAAAGATCATGAACCAGTTGAAGGTTAAAATATATTGCAAACGAAAGATTTGCCAAGAGAGCTAAAAAAACCTGGTTTAACGTGCTATGGAGCAATAGGCTGCAGTAAACCACTAGTTGAACTTTTGGGCTTCACTAAATGAGCAAGAGTGACGTCTGCTTTGGCAGTGTCAAAAACTCCCTCTCGGAAGGGGACCTCAAACAGCAATGATTTGTATAAACAAACCTCGTCTTCCTTGCAATAGTAAATCTGCAAAGAGTGAAAACATTGTTTATTTTTCCAGTGATGCTCGTTGGGTTTTTTCACCACCATCATAGTCTATATGAGTATAGTGTAAATTCACTTTAGAATGGGGCCACTTCCTATATCAGAATCAACAAATGCTAAAGCAGCTATTGATATTTCTGACATTGACAACACTTTGTTGCCCATTTTCATTGAAGGAGCAGGATATTCTGGATCAGAATTCAACCAAGTCTTAGGTTCCATAGTGAGGCATACCTTGCAATTAATTCTTCCCATTGAAGCGGAGTTAGAGGATCTCTTAAAGTGAAGTGTTGCAGATCCTTCTGGGCCAAGGAATCCATCCAGAGGATCGATATTGACAGCGTCTTCAGGTTCAATATCAACACTGAATCTACTGCGAGCTTCCTGCAATGGAATTTCAAGGACAGTAGTCAATGAAATATACAATTGTAAAGAATTGAATTACAATGAGCGTTTGAAAGAGAGGGTAATGATGAGAACCTTTGAGAAATGATACTCGTTTGGTAATGATATTTCAATAGACAAGTTTCCTTCCTCCGACGAAATGGCATCAATTGTAATTGGCACCGTGTCAGCTGTTGGCCGTCTCCTGAGACGTTTAAAAGATCTTGATTTTGGTTTAGGAGGCTGAAATCCTTTAAGCTCCAGGGTAAAGAGTTCATTAGTGTTCAAATCTAAATATCGGACTAGACTGTTGTTCGTATCGGCTATGAATAGTCTCCCTGTAAAAAGAATAAATTGTATTTCTAAGACTGAGCTTATTTCAAATTTATTTCATTTTAAGACCAGATAAATGGATCAAGGAATCAACATCCCTAAATCAGATAAATATGGTAGATTTGAACATATGAATGCAGATTAATATTCACTCTTTTGTGACAAATCAATATCAATATTTTATTTCTTATATTCAAAACCCATAACTTCAACTGTTATTATTGTGAGTATGAGTGGAGTAAACCTAAGCTTTTGGATTATTCATGTATGTACAGTCAAGAATATAGCTTAAAATCACAACTTATAAACAAGTCATCTGACTTTTAAATAACTTTTGTCAAGATTAATGTATGAAAACATTTAAAAAAGTAATGAAATATATTGCTGCAAAAAGAGCATTACCGTCGCTCCCTTCAACAATTCCTGATGGTTCAGAGAGCTGCAAAAACATCGATAAATATGTTAACATATATCCATGGCTATTAGGTAAGCAATATTTCATTTATTTTACTTGGTTCTATTGATATTAGTTTCCATGAATAGATGATTCAACATTTCAAAAGAGTATATAAACTTAAATTCCTATGTTTACAACATGGAGACAACTTGGTAAATAAGGGCACAAAATAGTCTACCAACCTGAGCTGTTATGGAAATTCCATCCTTAAAACCAGCTTTCCCTGTTCCTGCAACAGTGCTAACTCTTTTACTGGTGGGATCTAACTTCTTGATCTGAAATATATCATAAAAAATGAGAAAAAGACAAGGAAATTCAGTTACTACAAGTATTGGAGCTAAAGCCTGGCTGTCCAATTAACTTGTTACTTTCTAAGTTGGCCGTATCATGCATGCCTCCAAACATTCATTAGACAAGTTTGAATACAAAATCTAACATATCAAACATTTTCTGGTACAAGTCCAAACCAGGTAAATGGGAAAATAATTAGATACCTTGTGCGAGATTTCACATAAAAGGGTAACTGCAGAATTTTAAACCTAGTCGCACGTACATGAAATATAGAGTCCTATTAGAAACTGACAGGTAGACCAATCAATCTTAATGTCACAAGAACCATATATAAATAAGGAGAAAGACTTCAGCAATGACAGAACTTGGAAATGCACATAAAGACAAAAGGAACATAAAGATTATTATAACAAATAAGTCCCCTTTTAAGTAGTACGTTTGCATGCCCGTTTGCACACATAATCAAAATGATATTCAGAAACTTCAGCAATGACAGAACTTGGAAAATGAACATAAAGACAAAAAAAACATATAAATTATTATAGCAAAAAAATCCCATTTTAAGTATTACGTTTTTCATGCGCACACACACAATCTATTCACATTTTTCTGAAGATACACAACATGCAAAGGCTATAATGATTTCAAAAGTAAATTGGTCTGAATTGTCGACCTTGTGATTGTAGCTATCCGTGATATAGATTATGCCATCCTTTCCACACACAACCCCCAGTGGATGTTGAAGAAGTACTTCAGAGCCTATTCCATCTTGATCACCAAACTGCAGATGTTTGAGAACATAGAAGTAGATTATTAGGAAAAAGGAATTCTAAAGAGAAAGGTTATAAATATGACAAATTGTTAACAGTTGATGAGTAGTTAAACAAGATAAAATAAGTTATTATTGGAGAGAAAATTGGTGCAACCCTCATTGTGAAAAAGATGATTGAACCACCTTAGTGGTTATGGCATGTATGGACAAGACCTATAAAAGCAGCGGTAAGGAGGGCTGACCAAATAGAGGATGGTCAATAGTTAGAGGTGTTGAGAATAATATGCCTAAATATCTTTTGAAGATAGATTTACATTTAAAATAAGATATCATTAGGATTTAAGATCTATATTTTTGTTTAGAACTGTTTAGGATTTGTTTGTTATTTAAAGATATGATTTAGAAATTTGTTTTTTTAGCTCTATATATAGAGACATATAGCCATGAAAAATGAGAGAGAATTGGAGCATTCTCCGTATAAAAATATATCTATATCCCACATAACTTCCGCTATACAAACACAACAAACCCCATTAAGAGGTAGATGGAGACCAAAAAAACCAAACTATTAAGAGAGGTTTATTTTGGACCTAATACATAACATGACTTATCGGTACCAATTGAGCTTATGCAGTCAACCCCACCTTGTAACAAACGGTTTGCTCTTGTTGACGATGATAAAAAAATTTAATTATAGAAGAAAATTAGTACTACAAGATAAAGCAAACAAATTGCATAAAAGGCTTCCGAAATTGTATTCAAACTACCTTAAACAAATTGTCTGAGAAGATAGGATCACCACCAGCTAGCAAACGAGATCCTCCAGTTTTCAGATCAACAACTCTAATTGAACTACTTTCACTATCAGCGACGTATATCTCCGTTAGATCTTATCATGCAAAATCATGTTAAACATTTATAAGTATGAATGGAAGTTGATTTAAATCAAAGCTCAAGAGAATTATCACCACGTGTTACCTTGAGACAGTGAAAGACCAGAAGGTTGTGCAAAGGATGTGCTTGTCGAACTAACTCAAATAAAAAAATGATAAGTAAATAACCAGAAGATTTTCAGATACTCTAGTTGAAAAGTCGACAAATAAAACATATGGATTAAATGGACTTATTATTTCAAAACCATAGTTCAACCAAACACAAGTACACACATTTGTGTCTGTCTTAGAAATTTAAAGAAAAATAGAACTATTTAACTCACATCACTAATAGTCATATTTAAGATCAGCAATTTCTTAGAATGACAGTTTCAAACTCTCAAGTTACTGCAAGTGCTTCAAGAAAAGAAGTATGCCAAGCCAACATCCCCAACATATTAGGCAACAATAAAATGAAACATGACACACACAATCTCTCAGATTCATTCCAAATACCTCCATAAAATAATGAATGACCGTGATAAAGATCATACAATCACAGTGAAAAATGTCGAGCCAGTAAGAATAGCCAAGAGAAGAGATAAACATAAAAGCATAAGAGAAGCAGTAAATGTCAATACAAGATAAGATGGAATGTAAAAAGGAATACTAGTGATATGCTCTTTTTGACACATTCTTGAACACACTCTATGATTAGTTCATTTTTAATTGATTTCTTTTTAAAATATGAGTTGAATTTTTAAATAATGATCAATGATAAAGAATATGTTCAAGAATACATAAAAGAGAGTGTATTCCAAGCATTCATGGGTTTCAATACTTTTGAGTTCAATTTCAAATCTATTAATGCCAATAATGATATCGCCTAAAAGACATACATGGTGATTGTAAAATAGTAAGATATATCCTGAGCAACATGGTAGTCAAAGGTCAGTTACAATCCACAAAAGAATATTTGAAATGTAAATGAAGTTTGTCATTTGAATCGATACCTTGATCCATTTAAATTTCTTTCATAGCCATCACCACTAAATGCTCTCGTAATTCCACTTAATATATTGTGCTCCCAGATCTGATGTTGGCCAGCCATGGCAACATAAATCTTTTCTTCGAATGGATGAAAACAGACATCCCAAGGTGAATTAAGGAGCTGAAAAAAGGATAAAATGGAAGAGTCTAACTTTGTGGTCCATTAAGGAGCGTAATAAGATAATATATAATGAAAATAACATGATTAAAAAAATCTCTGTGGTCCATCTTGGATTTTAGCTATATATTAAACGAATGTCACCCTTCCTCAAAACTTGCAAATTAATTTAATTACCTGAGTGTCTCCTTTTCTTCCTCCAGTATAATCAGAGCCCTTGGTCCCATTCCCGGCAAGAGTACGCACTTTCTCATTAGCAAAATCAATTTCCCTTTAGAATAGAAATAAATGGGTTAATGAATTGACCCATTGTTCATATATAGCACAGCTTCTCACACAGTTAATGACTACTGCACCAAAATTCTGTTTTTATCAAATCAAGTAGGAAAAATTTCTGACTTTCTACCGATGAAATCAGGGTAGGGATTGTTTACCTTGCAATCCTCTACCTTTGGTAATTTCGATTTTGAAGCAAAGATGTCAGAGATCAGAAAAATAAGGAACTAAAAAATGGTGTATTATTGAAGAAAGAAAATGTATTAGAAAAAATGGAATATGTAATACCCCAGAGTTAATGCACCTCTCCACATTTTTGCTGCTTTTTTTTTCAATAAAGAAAAATTATGTGGAACCTCTATATCTCACTTGTCATTCCCATTTTTTTCCCATCTACCCAACCCTTTCCTATTTCTTCTACTATAGAATCTTCCAGGCCCAAAGCCCATAACGAAGTTGGAATGGAACAACTAAACTCTGAAGCCTCACAAGAAATGGCATATAGTTCAAGTAAAAGGTCTCTTATTCTTAAAATTTTAACTTAAGAATATGGATTTAGGGTTTAACTCAACCCCACAAAACTGAGATGAAAAGGTCCAAGGTCTATAAGCACTACTTTGGTCATAGCTCTAGTTGATGTGGAACGTGCAACATTTTCATGATTAATTAAAAAAGCTACCAATAAAACATCTATTAAGCACAGATGCTGTGCATGGATCATGACAATGAAAATCAGACTACTGGTTGAAGTTGTCATGTACCTCAAAGCATGGTTTTCGGTGTCTGCAACATAAAGGATATTTTTCTTTGCATTATAAGCAAGGCCCTGGAGAACCAAGAACACAAAAAAGCAAGGAGCGTGTTAAAGTGACTGCAACCCTCATATGATGAATGCTACAACTAAGCAAGAACGAATACACTAGAGCCTCAAACGCAATCTTCTATATATTGCACCTGAGGGCGATTAAAGGTGGCTTCATCAAAGGAACCATCCTGCAAACCTTCCTCCCCACTGCTCCCAATTTGTACAATAAAATTCCCATCAAGGTTGGTGACCACCTGAATACCAAACATGTCCGGAGTAAACAAATGCAAATTATTTTTACAATCAAAAGGAAAATAAATTATGCAGTTATTGTCAAAATGAAATATAATGATTTGAAATCAGAACTATAGTACATGGTAAGCTGGGATTTAGAGCTTTAGGCTTTGTTTGTTAGTTGGTTTTTGGAGAGGAGGGGAGAGCTTATTTTCATTTCTAAATTGAAGGTCTATATAGTTAATATTTTAGAATAATTGAAAGAAGAACATGATAAACGATCACATAATACTTCAATCACACTTGCAAACAAAACCAATTTAACTCTAAGCTCTTAATTTAGAAAAGAAAAATAACCCCTCCAAAAACCAACTTGCAAACAAAGCCTTAAGAGTTAAATTGGTTTTGTTTGGGAAATGTAATCCTAAGAGATACTCTAAGATACTTTAACATTATAAACTGATCCTAGGAAATTACTTAAGATACTCTAATATGGAATAAAAGAGATTATATTTTCCCCCTCAAGCTAAAACCTACTAAGCTTTAAGTTTGTTTCAAATATACCCTTTAAAAGAGAAACTGTAATAACCAAGACAACGACCTAAGATACATGATTTAGAGAAATCTTTGACCTTCAATCCTTTTCTAGCGTAACCACAAAACTCACTCCAAAAGAATTAAGAACCCCAATTTCAGAACAAACAACTACCAAATACGTATTAACTAGTGATGTTAAAATGATGTACCAGATAGTTAAAATGAGATGTAAACCTAGAAAATTCATAGCCTAATTACTTCATTATCATAATAGGTAAAACCTGTACAGTCATGCACCATGTGCTCAATGCTCATGAAGAGAGAGTACACTCACTATGCGGTTGTGATTACTGTCAGAAATAAAAAGCCTGTTGTTGAGGACATCAATAGCTAGCTTTCCAGGAAACTTCAATGGTGATGTCACTAGGCGAGGATCATTATCTTTCTCTAAATTTAATGTAATTGGTGTATTGTCCAACATCTTCTGTTTTCCATAAAATAGAAGTGCCGCCGCCACAAAATCATCAAGATCCTTATCAAACAGGAACAGTACAAAGTCTTGCTTTAATCACCACACTAATTAATGGCTATAGCAAAAATGGCTACATGCATCATTAAACATAATTGGGCGTCATTCAAAAAACAAATTTTATAGTCAATATTAGATAGAAATAATAAAGCAACAAAAATTGTAAATCATTTACTATTCACTTGTCATAATACATTCTAATTTCTAAGATGAATAACTATTTTTAAGTTGGCAAATATCAAAACTTGAATAACCATAAGCACATAAATATAGTTTAGTTCTTTAATATATCTTTGTGAATAAGAAATGTGCCAGACATGAGCATATCCAAGATCTGTTGGGCACCCGCTATAGGGTCATTCAGGGAATGCTCCAGATATAAAGTATTGAGCATGAGAGCGGGGGGCGGGGGTAGAGAGTCCTGCATTGAACTGAACGTGATATGCCTAAAATGTGTTTATGGGAGGCATATCTCACCTTACAAGCCAATTTTGTGAGCTTGAGTTAGGTCCAACTCAAATTCAAAGATGGTAGTGGTTATTATTGTCTGTTGATGGAATGATTTAATGTGCCCAAAAACCTTGCTCACATTTAGGAGAATTGGAAATACTTATCATATGGCTATGGAGTATGTTCCTTTTCATATCACTAATGCCCAGTCTCGGTATTGGTTTTAAATTTTTAGGAAAATAATAAAGGCAATGTAAATGCTACATGCATGACATTTAAGAAACGTGCAGATGAGACTAGAGGTTGTCCTCGGTACCTTCTTGCGACCTTCTCCTGCAAGTTGGGCAAGGAGCTTACCATTGGGACCAATGATAGCAAATGTTGGCCATGAATTTATGCCCAACTTCCGCCAAAAGTACATGTTTCCATCATTGACAACCTACAAAGGATGCATAAGAGATTTGATGAAGCAGATGCATAAAAGAGATCCGATGGAGCATTGTTTATTAAGAAAGTGTTCAAGAGCCCTAAGCCGTTAACAAATTTAAAAACCAAAGCAAAGAACACAATCAGACAAACAAAGTGCCATAACTATTAGACCATGAAAGACTGTGCAAATAAACAACAGTTTCATTGATAGCATGTCTTGATAAAACCAAATTCAGAGTTCAGCAACACAAATCACAGGCCTATGTCCTAACTGAGAGTTCTCTCTCAAGCATACAATCATAAAACTACATGCTGCTCACTAGTAAAATTAACTGGCACCCATACATATAGAAATTAAAACACAACTCTCTTCTTAGCCTAGCAGCCTGATAAAATAACTGTCAGTGTAACCCATATTCATAATAGTCCTCCTAGCCCTAGCTACGGAATAAAATAACTGCCCTGTCATAAACCATCTGACCAAAAGAGTATCGTTTCTTCAATAATTGAAGAGAAGAAAAATTGAAAATATTTACAAATGTCAAAACTTTGCAGAAAAAGAAAATACATTTTGAAATATTAGTTGAATTGCAGGTTCAGGCTTACCGGGTGAGTGATGTCATAGCGTAGAACCGCATTGCGGATGGCTTCGGAATCTTTCTCATTATCAAACTTGGCAGAATGAACACCCACAACAACAAACTGGAGAGACAAAACTTACATTAAAATATGAGAAAAAGGAATATGCACTGATAGTGAAAAATAATTTTACACTGTCAACTAATCACAACCATGTTTTCCACCACGTCACCCCACTCAAATCCCTTTCTTGATATGACATGGAAGGTTGAACCATTCTTATTGGTTGCCAGTGTAAAATTAATTTACACAGACAGTGCGTGCCCTTTAAACTCAAAATATATACAGTTTTTAATCCTTTTTGTTGGGGGATATGATATAAACTCATGTGTTATGTCAAATGTTAACTGGCCCACTAAATTATTTTTCATACAGACAAATATTAAATTAACAAGAAAAAAGTCCTTGCAATAAAGTACCATCGGATGGGTATGGCAAAATTTTATAAAGCAGAGTTATACATCAAGCTACATTCGATAATCAAAATATTCACACATGAAATTACCGGCATATCTTTGTACTTTTTCTCCAAAGCATCTAGGTCTGGCAACACATGCATACAGTTTATACAACAATAAGTCCAGAAATCCAGCAGAACAACTTTTCCTTTCAGGTCCTGCCAAAAGGAAGAATGAAAAATCTAATGAGCAAAGATAATTTCATCATATTAAAATTCAAACTGAATACAAGAATATAAGTACCCTGCGAAACTGAAGCGGAGCTGTATTCAGCCAATCAAGTTTAGACGGAAATTCTGGAACAAGCTGAGCATTTTCCCTTGACAGTGAAAAAGATTAAATTGTAGTATATTAATAACAATTACAGCTGCTTGCTTACAAGGTACAATTGTTTCTCTCTCCAAAGAGGAGGTGATACTTATAATCATTTCACACCCACAAACAGAAAATATTCTCTTTATGCTATATCATTGGATAATATTGATAAAACATAGTTAAATAGTATAAAATTTGAATATAGGGTTAAACTTAAAATCATCATAAAATAGTTATAAAGAAAGAAATGCATCAAAGTACTAAGTACCTGCTCTCCAGATCAGCTATGTATTTCACAAATTGCGGGATCCTATCGGATTTTGAGTTACCTGAGAAGAAAAGGAAAATACTCTATGACTCTTCTTTCATCTTTTAGTGTGACCCCAAAATATTGGTGAAAATAACAAAAGGGAGTCAATACCAGTATAATTGACCAGAGCCTCTCAACTTATGTACTAATTATTGTATAAAAGAAGTTACATCTGTGCTACCTTGCAGATTAAGCTCTCAGATTAACTTTTTTTTGTCATGACTCGTGACCATAAAGTTTATCTAACATGCTAAACTTTTGGATTTAGTAGTCCTTTAAGATAATTATACATAGCACCATCAACAGACAACAGCCACAAGATAGGAAAGTAAATAATAGCTGGAAGTATATAACAGCAGAGAAGACTGACTTCCCAGCACATCATTGGTTCATTACCTGCTTTATACTCCATGGATGGCTGGGTAACACCAAACAACATATTCCAAACAGCTTGGGGGGAAGTATATTGCATTGCCTGTAGTATAGTAGTTAGCCAGTTATACATGACTGAATCTCTAGATAAAAAATTGAAGTTAAGGTTCAATATAAAGATGTAGGACATATAACTTGCAGCATATTCTTAGAATATTGTTGTACCTTCCAGTTATTTAAGGTGAAGACAAGGCAAGAGATAGCAATCCCAAGACTTCCAAATCTTACTATATCTCGCCTTGAACCCTGCAACCTGCCCACAAATTATTTCTGTACCCTCACAATAGTAAATCAACAAAAACTCTGCATGGACAAAATATTGAAATGATAAATATTTTCCTAGTATAAAATTACATGTATGGAGAAACAATTATTTTTGTACCCTTGCAATAGTAAATCAACAAAAACTCAACTTGTTCTAACATGACATGACTATGCATCGCCAACACCACAATAGATGGTTAAAAAGCAATGCAAATGATCCTAAGATTGCTTACCTTAAAACTCGTGTTTCAAGAAAATGTTTAGATTCCAGAAGATAGAATGAAAAGAAAAAGGTAGACAACAAAAAACTGTCTTACCCTCCAGTTGAGAGAATTTCCTCATCAGTACCACTGGTAGTTCTTCCAACTCCGTCTATTTTTCCTGCAAGCACATCAGATGAAGACTGAGCAAAATTATTTGTAGTTTCGGATCCCTGCATCCTCTTATCTGCAAAGGCATTTCTAGATAAGACCTCATGCAACATAATATCTGTACTCTTGAGCATTATCAAACAACAATTGTCAGGTAAATAAACTATTCTGAATAGAAGGTACTCCCTCCGGACTCAAATATAAACAAAAATAATTAATGCGCACTACTTAATAATATTAGTTAATCTCATATAACTTTCTTGATGTAATAATAAAATTGTATGCCCCAAACTACTATTTCTCTTGGTTTAATTTACTAATGGAAACTTGTTTCATAAGAACATTAATTGAAGGGTAGTTTTGGAATCATAACATTCAATATGGTGAAATTAGTTGGAATTTGCTTATATTCAGGTTCACCAAACATGACTTGTTTTTCGCTTATATGCGAGTCCGGAGGGAGTATACTTTAATAAAAGAAACTAAAATATACTGTGAAGTAGTAATATATCAAGTAAGAAGGCCCCCATTTTGCAATGAGGGAGAAGGATATGTAATACCTGAAGTGCCCCATTGTTCAGAGTTTTTGATTCATACAACAATATAGTTTTACCATTTTACATCAAAGACAATAAATAAATTTTAAGGAAAATGATAGATTTACAACAAACTCTCAAGACTACATACTATATCCAACAGAGTCACCATTGAGAATATCATCAAGTGAAATGCTTCCTATGTCATCTCGGATAAATGTTGGGCCAGCAGACTCCAAAGCTTCATCCGATAATGAGGTCCTTACAGCTATGCATCTGCTAACAATAAGATTGACAGCATAAGTATTTTTTATTTCTATTTTCAGAAATCCATAAACAGAAACTGATTTTGGAGTCTAGAAATTAGTCGGGGTTGGTAAGTTCAAGCAGCCATTATAAATCCATTTCTTAACCAGGAACACAGAGGTCGGTGCTTACCTCATTTGTGCAGCATTGGCAGCTTGCACTCCAGCTAGGGCGTCTTCTATAACAATACACTGAGAAAGCATATAAGGTAATTACTTTGTGACATTTAAGTGGAAATGCAAACATTCTTTTACATAAGAAATTCAAATTTGGCACTGTGGGTGTGTTTGTTTAAGCTTTATAAAAAATGATTTTGTTTTGAAAAAATCTAGAGATTCTTTTTTAGAGATTTTTTAAAAAATCTAAAGCTACTTTTTTTGTTTACTATCATAAAAATCATTTTTTTAAAATGTGAAGCTCCTACACTTAAGTTACTTAGTTTTAAAAAAATAGATTCTAGAAAAGCTATTAGGATTAGCTTTTCATTTTGGGGTTAAAAATGATTTTTTTTTACAAAATGATTTTCTATAAAATCTATAACAAACACTATTAGAATGATAAAATAGATTTTTTTAGAAAAATTCCCAAACAAACAGACCCTATATTAATGTACGCTTTGTATTAAAATTAATGGATGCAAAAGTCATTACTTATGGGGCTGGGTGAACTAAACTCAGTCTAACCAATATGTTACGCCATTATCTAGATGCGTCATCATGTATAGTGCTAGTTAGAGAAGCAGAAATGGTTTTAGGTTAACATGAAAGAAGTTCAAGTCAACTTTCTGCATAGTAGCATTAGCAAATATTCATGAAATTTATCATCGAAAGTGAAGTACCAGCCTAGTATTCTTCTAAGTACATGCTTGTCAATTATTATCTACTTATTCTTGTTATCCTAAATAACCAACAACAATAAAACACTGCTACTCTACAAAGTCCATCACCCAAATATTACAACTCAGGCCTCTAGTCACATGCTTGGTCTAGAAACATTATATCATATACCTCACTGGGGGGAACATTCAATATCCTTGATGCAGCTAAGAAAATATCAGGAGCAGGTTTCAAATTCTCAAAAGCATCTGCAGAAACTATTGCATCAAACCTGATAAAAAAGTGCAACTGCAAAATTTTAACAACCTTGAAGTCAATCTAATGAAGCCAGGCGTAAAATGTAATAGGAGCTGTTTGCATTTCATTTAAACTAAACATATAACAGTTTAGTATATAATATGCAACAAACTTACAACTCATCTTGGATTATTTTGTTTTTATGTCTCAATGCAGTTATAATTAAATGAAGACAATACATAAATAAATTCAAAAAGAAAATGCCAATAGTTAAAGGTCAATATCTCCGTGCACATTCAACGAATCACTCAGAATGTTGCCTTACATTGACAATGGCAAACCAGCGGCAGCTAGATTTGCATCAACCTTTATACGATCAGCACTAGATGCAACAGCCACTTTAAGCCCTTTGCTTTTACACTGCCAAATGCCAGCATGTCCTATATTAGTGGCTTCTTGAATCAGCAAGGTATAATCAAATCATGATAAATCTTACATACCTGAGAAATGAGTTCAAGGGCACCTGGAAATCCTATTCCGGAATCTGGTTTTGCATACTGAAATAAACGAAAACACTTTAGGGTTTAGGCATTATAGGCAATATAGAGTAAAAGAAATAAAAAGTGGCAACACGTAAAATATAAACCTTTTACCTTGTCTAGATATATTTCAAAAAACCTCTTCTTTGCAGCTTCAGTATTGAATCCTTCAACTCCCTTAACAGAAGCAACACCTCCCAAAAAGTTTGCCTCTCCTTTCACGTTTAAAATGAAGCAATGAAATATAATAAGCTTAATAATCAATAAGCAACTCAATAAAACAACAAACAACTTAAATTAAACTCTTATAGCATAAGTGCTCAGGTTTAAGCTATTTCTATAAGAAATGATAAAATAAATTCAAATTATTTTCACATAAGCTGTTTTCACAAGTTATCCAGAAGAGCTTATAAAAATAAGCTGAAAACAGTTTATTTAAATGCCGTTTCCATAAGCTTTCTCAAACAGTATCACAAGTGTTTATTATCCAATTGGTAACTAATTAATAATAATTTCTTCTAATGAACTGCTCTTAACTGCGATACAAGTGTTAAATATGAATTATGAAGTGTACCAGTTCCCGTGAACGGAACAAAATCGTCAACGGTGACTTGAACGCCGATCTCAGCGAAGACATCAACACCAGCTCTTCTAGAAGGTTCTTCACTATTGCAGAGAACACCGTCCATATCAAACAAGACTGCAGAAACTTTCTCCCACTCTTGTGATTTTCCAGCAACATTCTTCTCTTCAACCTTAATCGCGCAAGCTTTCACTGCAAGTCTCGGTGTCGAAATGAAGTGTTTGGATTGGTGATGGAAGAATCTAGAAGGTTTGATGAAGAATCGTTTGAGATTGGAAGAGGAGAAGAGGAAGTTGGTTAGATAAGAGTGTCTTGTTGTTGTTGTTTGGAAGGGTATGGTAGTTGTGGTGGCCATGGCCATGGCCATGGTGAATGCTGATGATTCACTCAACTACTCAACTGATTCTGTTTATTTTATTTTATTATTATCATTATTATTATTACCAAATTCATTTGATTCATGCAATGCAATGTTTTTGAATTTCTTGCATTGGAATGGTGTGGGAAGGGAAGTGCCAGCATGGCGCCTTATCTGCTTCGTGGCCACAACAAATATGTATTTTTCTTCTAAATTTCTGATTTTGGTGATTTCTCTTTTTTTTTTTAAAGTAAATTTGACTAGACACATGCGCTAAGGAGTGTGAAGTGGAAAGTTAACTCACCTATCAATTTAGTTGAATTTACACAAAGATATAGAATTTTGTTATCTCATATTAGTTTCATTTTTTGTATGTGTGTCGTTTTATTATTTTAAAATATATTAAAAAAAATATGTAATATAATTATTATTTAAAAATAAATTGTAAAATTTTCGCATAACAAACCAAAAATATCTCAACTAAGTTGATATTTCTTATTGTCATCTACCATCTCTGAAGCTATTATTATTATTATTATTATTATTATTAAATAAAAAGAAATATACATAAGTATTTGGGTGTAGTTTTAGT
The DNA here is from genome assembly GCA_030408175.1 of Trifolium repens. NCBI lineage: Eukaryota > Viridiplantae > Streptophyta > Magnoliopsida > Fabales > Fabaceae > Trifolium > Trifolium repens. The sequence goes on along the minus strand of CP125849.1, from coordinate 55,529,881 downwards.
CCATTTATTTTTACCATTTTATAGAATTGATCTTTTATTTTAAAATTTGACAGTTTTGATCCCTCCATAAAATATTTTGTTTAAAAATTATTGATATAATATATTTTAAATGATGTGGCATATGATCCGATAATGTGAAAATATCAACATCGATGGAATTGTAAAAAAAATTATTTATAAACTTAATTTAAAACATGTCATATCATCATATGGGTTATATTAGTTTTTGATTTCTATAAATATCTCAAATTTATTTTTTAGTCCATATAAAATATTTTAGTAAGTTTTTGTCCCCCAAAATATGCGACGTCACAACTTATATGTACTCTTCACATTTTTCAATGAGTTTTTGTATTCATGTTCATAACATTATAAGAATCTCTCTCACGAAAATTTAGAATTTGTTAACAAATAATGAATTAAATATTCATTCCTCTTTTTAAAGAGGAATTTCTATAATGTACTAAACATAATCACGAAAAAAATTCAAAATTTGATATACATGAATTGAATTTTAAAAGCAGAGGTCCAAAATTGTGATAGAAAATATTTGAGACCGAAACTAGTTGAAAGTATTAAGTGAAAAAAATATTCCTTTTTAAAATTTCACGACATTGAATACACCATTTTCAGTATTATAATACAATAACATTTTTATTTCCTTAACTATTATTTTGAGATACTATTTAGCATCATCATATTTTATATCTATATATCATATAACCCAAAAAAATAAAATAAAATGTTAAGTGTGTCATATATATATATATATATAAACAAAACAAAATAAAATGAAAAATTTGGAAGTACGTGGAAGAGAAGTTAAATGACAAGTGGCTAATTGTAGAGAAAGGAGGGATAATTTTGCAATTTCAATGGTATCTGACATCTAACTTTTATTTTATAGATAGATAGATAGATTTATAAGATCTTTTTTTGGTGAAATTGCTCAATATTGGAACACATTTATAAATGGGTAAATATGTCTTTACCCTTTTGTAAAATAGGTCATTTTTGCTTTATTTTCTGCAAAAAATTCATTTGAGATTCCCTCCTTGCAAAATATATTCTTTTGGTTTTCCCCCTTGGGTGCAAGGAATTTGCCCTTTTTAAATCGGTTGAATAGAATAACCGATTTAAAAAACAGCACTTTTTAAATCGGTTGAATAAAATAACCGATTTAAAAAGTGCATCTAAGGGGGGTCCCAAAAAAATTTACTTTGCAAAAGGGGAATCTTAAAAAAATATTGCAGTGAGTTAAACAAAACTCGCCTACTTTGCAGGGAATAAAAACCTATTTACCCTTTATAAAAATATGAGCACATTTAACATGTGCAAGAAGGATGATTAATCTGAGCACATTTATAAAAATAAAAGATCTATTTTAAAGAAAAAGATAAGCGTCCAATCTATTACAAATAAATAAGACAAATGACGTCTAGTGTAATTTTATCATTAACCTAAATAAATTGATGGACCAAACTGATAGATTTGAAAATTAAAAGAATAAATTGCATTAAGTTACATAAATTAAGAGATCAAATTAACCTATTTTAATAACCAACTAGTACTGGCGTAAAACAGTTTTTTTTTTTTTTCAAATATTAAAGGAACCAAAAGTGATAAAATTGTCTTGGAACTTGTGTAGCCAACTTTTTTAAAATACAAGTTATGTTTTTATCAATGTAAAATTTACTATTTTTGGGTTCCTTAACTAGTGCACTAAATACTCTAGTTAGTAAGATTTTTTTTACGGAGTAAAACAGTTCCTAATGCTAATATCATTTATTTTTTTTGACAAATAATATCATCTAACTTGATTTTTGTTTATTGAAGAGAAAATATCAAAGATATACTCCACTTTTGGAGAATAGATGCACACAATAAAGGTCTCTCCTCCACCTTATAAGTTGGATATTTTAGATTCTTCATCATCTTTCCTCTATTAGATTTGCATAATTAATTACTGAAGATAAATATTCTTTGCTATTTGATGAACAAGCTATAGGGCAAAGTTATTATGCATAAGCCCAAACCTTATGCATGGTGCATAAGCCAATGAAAACACAATGATTTTACTCACACACCCCCCCAATTTACTACGCGCGCCCCCCACCCACCCCCTTGCTACGCGCGCTCCCCATATTACTACGCGCGCCCCCCATCCCCAGCCCCCCCCCACTCATTTTTTTTGAATTTTTTTTTACAGTTTTTTTTTTTTAATTGTATTTTTTACTTTTTTAAAATATTCTTTATTCCTTTGAAATACATATTATAACAATCTATTTTCGATGTTTATATAGTCTTATTTTGATTTAAAATTGCATACTAAAACATGTACTATAATTATGGCTAATTTTTTACAATTAACATAAAGACTATTTTTTTCCCAAAAAAAGATTGGAAATTTTTTTTCCGGAAAAATCAGAAACTTTTTTCCGAAAAAAAATCGAAAATTTTTCCCGAAAAAAGATCAAATACTTTTTCCAAAAAAACTGAGAACTTTTTTCTGAAAATTTTTTCCCGAAAAAAAATCGAAAACTTTTTTTCAGAAAAATCGGAAACTTTTTTTCCAAAAAATAAAAATCGATTTTTTTTAGAGAGTTAAATGGTTTCTGAAAACCATTTATGCAGTATTATTCTGGAAACCATTATGCTGGTTAAATGGTTTCAGAGAGTTAAACAGTGAAACCATTTGTTTTGTAAAATGGTTTTATGTGTTTACTGAAACCAATATTGTGTTTTTATGTTTTTAAAAATTCTGGAAACCATTATGCTGGTTAAATGGTTTTAGAGAGTTAAACAGTGAAACCATTTGTATTGTAAAATGGTTTTATGTGTTTACTGAAACCAATATTTTGTGTTTTTATGGTTTTAAAAATTCTGGAAACCATTATGCTAGTTAAATGGTTTCAGGTAGTTATACAATGAAACCAATAGTATTGTTAAATGGTTTTATGTGTTTACTGAAACCAATATTGTGTTTTTATAGTTTTAAAAATCCTGGAAACCATTATGTTAGCTAAATCGTTTCAGATAGTTATATATTAAAACCATTTGTATTGTAAAATGGTTTTACACTAAATGGTTCAATGATTTTAAATACCGATTATTACTGAAACCATTACTAAAAAGTCTAGTATTTAAAATTGATTTTTTTTTTTGGAAAAAAAGTTTCCGATCTTTTTTCCGGAATAATTTTCGATTTGTTTTTTCCGAAAAAAAAGTTCCGATCTTTCAGGAAAAAAAGTTTCGACAATATTTATGGTTTTAAAGATCCATTATGAAATTATTTCACCTCAAAAAAAGGTTTGGGCATGATTTTAGTTTAAAAATAACTACGAAAATATTTAATCATACATAATAAAAAAAAAAAAACTATAAAAAAAAAACTAAAAAAAAAAAAATTTAAAAAAAGGGGGTGGGGGGGTGGGGTGGGCTTATGCACGCTGCATAAGCTTTGGCTTATGCAGGATAACCGATCCCCAAGCTACACTTATAAAAATAAAGATATTCACCCGAGAATACTTAAATGAGATGGTTCATATCTCTTTCTAATATAACTAAAGTCTTTAGTCCCCATGAGCTTAGCTCAATTGGTTGGGACATCGCACTATATGTGCAGGAGCCGGGGTTCGAACCCCAGACACTCCACTTATTCACTTTTAAGGTGGAATTTCAAAAGCCACTAGGCTACCTACCAAAAAAAAAAACTAAAGTCTTTAATCAATCGTTAGTTGGTTCAGTGGTGATTGACGCTGAACTTGGTAGGGAGGACCACGGTTCGATCCCCCGCAACTGCGATCGGGAGGGGACTGGAACCACTTGATGCCAGAACTGACTCCCGAACCAGATTAAACTGGTGGTGAAAACCAAAAAAAAAATATAACTAAAGTCTTTAGTTCGATCTCTAACTTGAATATACAACAGAGTTAAAACTATTAGAGAGTATTTGCCACCTATTTTGGTCTCACAAAACTCGAGTGATTACTTTTTAGAATTGCATGCAGAGAATATCCGAATAATTTACACAGGAAAAATAATAATTAAGATATCCTTAATGGTTCCTCTATTGTGTTTTTTAAAAGAACTACTAATTGTTTACTTTCTATGATTAAAAATGTGTTAATGAGTTTGAGCAAAAAATGATCGTTCGAAAGAATTCAAATGCTATTTTTAGATAAAATAATTTTTTATTAAACTTTACTTATTTTATGACCGAATTTTAAATTAGGGCTTCGTTCCTATTCCCTCTAAAAATCTGAAAGTTAAATAGAAAATTTCTAAAAATGACATCCACATAAATTTTACAACCAAATACAATCATTGATACATCAATTACGTATCGTGAAAAAGGAAGATAAGTAGGCATCCTTTCAAAGCAAACAAACAAAGACGTTTTTGATTTGATAGGCGCAATGTAGCCAAATTGATTCATTGAAATTGAAATTAATGAAGTTAAAACAAACAAGTCAAAGTGGACCAAAAATAATTCTGTTATCTACAGATTTAGCAAAGTAGTTAAACTTCAGTTTCATTTCAGTTGTACTTTTGTTGTATCAATGCCATCATATAAAAGAGTAGCTTAACAATATTTTTTCACCCTTTTTCTCTCATAAGTTTAACATTTTCTTTTTCATTATATTACTCCCTTTCTTTCACCATTTACAATGAAACACAGACACCGAAATAGATACATATCAAATACAATAGATAGAAACTGACTTGACTAATTATGTTCACAAATTAATTTTAAAACCGTAAGATTACATATATATACATAAATGTATGTGCGCACACACTTGTGTATGATAATAATTAATCATCATCAAACAAAGAATATCACAATTGATAGCGATAATTTCACAACAAAATTCCTAAAATAGTCCCAAAGGCAAGATAAATCATGTCTCTTAAAACAACCATACTATATACAAATTCACATTGCAATGAATAAATAATATGCCATCATTCATACTATGTTTAAATTGATTTGATTTCAATTGAGTTTTTGTGACAAAGAAAGATAGGCAAGGTTGTATACTACATCAAAGTGTACACAAGCTATGCTAGCTTGCTTGAAGGAAATCAATCTAAAACACAATAATCTCTTTATATTTATTGAAAATTAAGTAACAACATTATGAAAATCACATATGTTGTGCTCCATGAAATACAAAGCACTCGGAGACAAATATATAAATATATTACAACTAAATTGTAATGACACAGCCCAATCTTCATCCAAGCTATCATGTGCTAGAGACGCTAATTAAGTATATAAGTAGTAGATATATAATGCAAATCAGCTAGGGAAAGAGTTTACAAGAGTTGATCCTCAATGGTCAATTCCTCAATCATATTCCCATGGTTGAGGCCCCTAAGAGAGTTAATGACTTGAATCTCAGAACACTTGTTTGGTAGGATCATGGAACCAAGACCTTGATCAAGTGAGTGTTTAGGCGAAGGATACTTACGCGATATGACAACTGAATTGATAACCTCGTCCATAGGATGGAACACAGAGAGGACCTCAAAGCCTCGAAGATCAGAAGATTCAACCACTGGATACAGAAAAGCACGAGCCCCGTGAGCACTCCTTAGCATAAGAAGTGCTCCTGGAGCCATGTGCTTCCCTAAATGATCAATGATCCGATTCTTTTCCTCCTTGTCCATACCGACAAGGGCAGCCAAGTAAACGATTTCATAGTCTTTCAAATCGTTTGACACATCCAATATGTCACTGGTGTGAAAAACCATTCGATTTGACAAGTCAGGATCAGATGAAACCAGATGCATAGCACTTGAATTGGCTAAAGGATCGATGTCATAATTGTGAAAAGTGGTTGAAGGCAAATGATTTGATGCCAAAACAATTGAAGTAAGGGGAAGGGGTCCAGAACCAATGAAAGCAATTTTACTAGGGACATGAGTGCAGTGTTGGCTAAGGATAGAAAACTCAAGGTGACCAAGTTTGATGTAGTTAGAATAGTAAGGGAAAATATGAAGATGGTCAAGAGGGTTTTGGTATGAGCCTAAGATGGCTGAGTAGTGTCTCTCCAAATACCCTTCAGCTTCACCACATAGCCTTATAAGATGGGATCTTTTTTCTTGCAATATTTTTGGGAGGGTTGTGACATCTATAGGACTAGGTGGCATGCATGTGAGGACAAGATCAGTGAAAAGCATGTCGACATTTTTGCTAGGTTTGAGAGATTCAAGACTTGAAATTTGTTCATACAAATTAAAAACTTTTTCAATCAATAACTCTTCTTGGCAAACCATGTCGACACTATGAGGTTATGGGAAGACTTGGTTCAAGAAAACACACAACTAGGACATGGGCAGGGGTCAATATTTATGGGCCAATTATGGGGTCCACAAGGATCAACCTTTTGGGACAACCTTCGTTTTTTCTTTGCAACAAAAAAATAAAATGAGAGGTGGAAAGAGTAAAAATATAATGAGAGTAAGAGAGAGGGAGTTGTCCAAAGTTATCCACTTTTTGGATGTACAATTATCATATTTTTTTATTATATTCTATTTTCTTTTTTGATTGATATTGTAATGCGAGGAAGTTTTTTTAAGCATTTTCATACATTGTTTTGATATTTACTAAGTTGTTTTTTTTTTGGTAAGGACTAAGTTGTTTAAACATACACTACAATAAATATAATTTTTGGCAATGACTTTTTTTTAAAAAAGTTGTTACAAATTGTTGGCAAAACTAAATTTAGTATTTTTGCCAACAAATTGTAACAATTTTTAACGAAAAAAGTCGTTGTCAAAAATCATATTTCTTGTAGTGATATTTATAAAATTATCAATAAGATTTAATAGGTGGTGTAAAAAAAAGATTTTATACGTCTTATAAACACGTATTAATAAATTTATTAAAATATATATATGTTAATTAGAGTAGTGTTAAAAAAAATTGTCAAAAAAAGAGTAGTGCCAAATTACTTATAATTAAAAAAGAAGAGAATATTTACATTAACGTCAACATTGTCATCTTGCTTTTAGTTTCTTTTTATGCGCAATTTTGTTTCAAAATATTCTTATTCGCCGGATGAAAGAATTTAGAATTGGAACCAATATATTTAGAGTGAATTAATTAACATGCTTAGTGATGAAGTATCAAAGTAAGTATGTAAATTATCGTATACGTAGGGATTGTTCTGAATCAAATGCGAGTAATTGGTATCATACGAAAGTAAACTTGCAATAAAATAAATTGGGGGGGAGTTTGTAGGTTTCAGACTTAAGAAAATAAACGGCAAGAAAATATGGTTTCCTTTCAAGATGCGAAGGCGATTGGACCTTTTCGGTTCATCTAATTACTATTGTCTCGGTATTCCTCGCGTGTTAATAAACTACGAACTTAGTTTCATGATTCGATTAAATTAAATAACTATGTCTAATGTCTTGGTACATAATCCTCTAACTTGATTATCAATCCCTAATGTCTTAGGATGACCTATAATCAATTTAGGTTTTGCCCTTTAATCCTTGAATTCTCAATTAACAAACCGATATGTCTAAAGTACGAGTTAATTGAACAACTATCCCTAGGTCGATCAATTTGTTTCTAATGTCTTAGTAAACAAACAATTATAATCATCACACAATTCGCGACTTTGTATAAAGCATTAAGATTAAGAGACAATGGAATGAATACTAACTTCGTAATTCGATTAACAAATCATATGAAATACATAGTTCAAGACAATAACAATTAGAATCCCCTAGGATCCAATCAAAGAGTTTAGTTACTCATAATTAAAGCATAAACAATAATAAGAGTGAAAGAATTCATTACAAGAAGGAAAACTAGTTCTGGACTTGATCTCCAAAGTTGCCTTTTTTCGCCGTCAAAATTCTGTAACCCTTATTGTGAGTGAAAATTCAATTTATAGAGTTAGGTTACGAAGTGGCGCCGCACGCCACCCCGTCGGGGCCGGGCGCGACTGAACAGAATGCACAGGCCATTCTAGCTGCTTCTGGGCGCCGCGCGCGTGCTGTCTGCGCCGGTGCGCCATTCTTCAGCTTTTTCTCCTGTTTTCTCTTCAAATCCTTGTGTTTAGAGCAAACTTGTCATGATTCTTTTTCTCCTTATTTCTTACGGAAAACATAGCAAATACTAACTAAAATGCCATGTAATGTGGTTAGAAACATAGTAATGACGTGAAGTCATCACTTAGATAGTGTAATATTTTTTATTTTGTCCATAAATTATAACTAAAATATTGTATATACATTATCAGTGTAAATTAATTTTATACAATCATCTAATAAAAATAGTTTAAGTTTAATTGTATCTCTTCTACTATATTGAATAAAATACGATAAGTTCATTTTACTTAAAAAAATAAAGAAAAATTGGAGTGGAGTGACATGACATAGTATTTTATTTCTCTTCAATTAATAAAATTATTTGACATTATTGATCACGTTTATTTTGAAAATCACGCAAGTGATGATTTGTGATTAATGATCAGGTAAAGAAAATTGAATTAAAGTTCTATAAGTACATGTAAATAAAATGTGTAATGAAGAATTCATTAAATTATGAACTAATTTACTACTCCTATAATATAATTTATCCGATATATATTTATAAAAAATTTAAATCATCAGTGCATAATAATTAATCTCTATTTAAAAAACTCGAACTTTCTCTAACAAAAAAACTCAAACGTCTAGGAGCTTCTTCCAATGACGTATCCGGGGAATACCGGGTTCGATTCCCATGGGGAACAACGCTTGGCCAGTGCGCATGCCTCTACGCACGAGCCAGATTAGTCGCCCACCTTTAGTGGGTCGGAACCGGTGCGAAAGAAAAAAAAAAAAAAAAAACTCAAACGTCTTATACTTCTTTTTTTTTTTCATGGACTTCTACTTAATTTGACTAACAGGTAATTAAAGTAGTATATTTTAACATACAAAAATAGTGTAATTTCCATACCCCAAAATAGTTTCTCGGTGTTTTCTAAATAAAAAGGAGACACATTTTCACATAAAAATACTACCAAGCATGCACCAATCCTTTTTATATGAGATTATGAATTAACAAAAATTAATATACTAAATACATCAAATATTTTTCTGATCCGTATAAAAAAAACTGGAATTATTATTATAAAATAATATAAGGAGACACATCATGATCATGATTGAATTGGAAGTGGCAATTCATGCCTTTTCAATATCTTCTTAATTTTCTCAACGAAAACACACACAAAGAAGGATGGATGGTTTAAATAATTTGACTCATCTTTGATTCCAAAATCATTTGCTTTCACACTCGCGATATATTTTTTTGGTTCGCCATATAGAATCCAACTTTGATTCCATACGGAATCCGAGTTTAATACTCCCTCGCTTTAATCTTTTTTGTCTCTAAAGTTTTACTAGTAATTCTTTTAAGAAATTAAAGTATAATTAATTAGATTTTATTATTTATATTCTTATCAAAACTAAAAACATTCATTTTATAAAAAATAAAAATACTAATCAAATAAATTTTACTCTTTCTTAATAATTTTAGGAACATTTGTTATTAACTCTAAAAAGACCAAAAATTAAAGATGAAAAGAGTACCATATTTTTTGGATCGCCATATATCATCAAATGTCATAATCTGAATTTAAACTTGAACCTCACACTTTTGTGAATTTCGATGTCATTTATCATTTTGTGTTGATAAAAAATGAGAAATGTTAGAAAATTTTATTAACTTTTCGATGTAAAATGTAATACAGACATTACCTATAGTATTTTACCTAGTTAGATTTTTTCCTTAAATCAATTTCATTTAATGTTTCTTTTGCAAATTGATATAATAAAGTCAATATTCATGATAATACAACCCACTTGGGTTGGTCTAACGGTATTGACTTGAGACTTGGGAGTGTGCTCATTTTAAAGTCTCAGGTTCGATTCGCATAACACATAATGGAATAGGCATGACAATGGGGCGGGGCGGGGACGAATTTTGCCTTCCCCAAACCCAAACCCATATAGTTCGGGTTTTCCCCAAACACATCCCAATTCCAAGCGGGGATAAAAAGTATAACCCCAAACCCAAACCCAACGGGGATCGGGTATCCCGACGGGGTTCGGGTATCCCCGTTACACCTCTTCCAACATAAATTTGGATTGCATTTTAATATTTTTTTATTAAAAAAAAAAGTTAAAGGCCCCAAAATTATTTTGTTTCAACGATATTTTTTTAAATAAAGAAAAAAAATAGAGAAAATAGTTTGTTTAATACTCAAATTAAGGATAAAAATAAACATATGAATGTAATTTAAGAGATTGTTTAAGGATTTCTAATTTAAAAGAGATAAAATATAATTTTAATATAAGCGGGGCGGGTTCGGGTGGGTATCAATGTCCCCATTACCCGCCCCAACCCCGTCTTTTGAAATCGGGGAAAACCCAAACCCGTACCCAAACCCAGTCAACTCGGGTTTTCCCCGTCAAAACGAGTATGGTTTGGGTAGGTACCCGCGGGTATGAGTTTTATTGCCATGCCTATAATGGAACAACACAAAACAAACTCATGATGCGTTTGATCTATTAAAGTGTAAGTATCGGACAAAACAACACAAAACATTACAACATAATACATAGTAGAGCAACACATAACAAACTTTTATGATATTGAACAAATTTTTATCTTATTAGATAATTTTTTTTATTATAACTTCTAGCTTGCATTTATTCAATTAAAAGTATATTAATGTTGCTATAATTTAATTTTAAGTCTTAAAGAAATAAGATGGAGTGAAAAGCAAAATAAAATATTCAATTTAAAGTATATTTGATGACCATAGTTTCTTACCCTAGCTAAGCTTGATCTCTTCTTGACTTTAACCTATGGCTCTTAAAAAAAGGAGCTTTGATAATTTTGAAATTGACTGTAAAATAAATAAAATCCGATAAAAAAATTATATTATATTATTTTTGTTATAGTATAGTATATTATATTATATATTTAACAAATTATGGTTATGTGTTAAAATTTCATTTCCATTTTCCAGTGAAGTGATGAAAAAAGTAAGTTTTTATTTATTTTTAAAACTTGGTATATGCCTCAAAATGACAAACTAATCTATACGGTAACACTTCGACCGTCGATTCGCAGAGAATTCAATTAAAATCAAAGCAAAGTTATGTATAGAATATTGACTTAACAGTTAACACACAAATTTATAGTGGGAGGATTCGAACATGCGCTAAAGCATTCTCTTGATCGTAGAGATGGAGGATCAAACCGTAGTCTTTCCTACTAAATTCAGCGTCAACCGCCACTAAACCAACCAATGATCGCCGATCGGTGATTGCAAATATTTTTTATCTAACACTATAATATTTTTTTTTTTGTTCCTGGTTAATTTTCTTTCTCCATGTATTTCTACAGAATATATATATGTCTTTAATTTTACCGAAGCAGTAAAGGTGTTATTTATGCACTTGAAAAAAAATATGAATCTCAAAATAACACTAACATTCAAAATATATATATATATATATAGAGGATGTATCATACGAGAATGATATATTTATATGAGAATATGAGAATGATTTTCAACCTTTAGATTAAAATTAGTGGTCAAGATTGAAACCCCTCATTTAAATAACCCATGTGCCTCTCCACACTTTATCCATTAACTGTTCATCTTCTCAAAACCCACCACCATCTCCGAAATTGTTTGCCAAAGTAAATCTGAACATGTTACTTTCACACATGAGTTTGGATAAGTGAATCTAAAAAAACAATTGCTGACCCATCGCCCTTTACTTTGACTCTCCACACTCTTCCCCGCCGACCGGTCCAAATTCTAACAACACCAACAATCCTCAACAAAACAAGCACCACCATTAACACAACACAAAAACTCAACAAAAGTACCAATGAAAACCACCTACTCTATGGAATATCGCTCACTGTCAAAAGGAGATCTTTTTCTTTTATTTTATTTTTTAAAATTTTATTTACTATTTTAAGGTGTGAAGTTTTGAAGTGATTCGCGTTTTATGATTTTATCCACTGCACAGAGCTAAGAATTCCATATAGCCAACAAAATTGCCAATGAAAACAGCACACAAACTGACAAATTAAAAAGAAAAAAAAAACCAGATTCAAGCATACTGTTAACACTATTAACAGGGTCGGGCTGTTACAGGTTGCACCGCCGTGAGAAGAGGGAGAAGTGGCGATGGCGAAGCAGAAACTGAGATAGGAAGAAGAAGAGATAAAATGGGTTAAACAAAAAAAAAAGAAAGGGAAGAATATAGGTTGTGAATCATTTAATCTCATTTAATCTATGTATATCAATCTAATGGTTGAGATTCATTCTCACATTCTCATATAAGTATATCATATCATACCCAAAAGATAATTAATATATCTAAGTAAATTATCTGATATATCTGGTTTAAAAAATTATACTCCCTCCGTTTCTTTTTAATTGTCTTTTTAGAATGATAACACTAAATTAAGGAAGTGTATTTTTGCACGTTATCTTCCTATTATATCCTCGTTTTAATCCACCAATAAATTCCTATTTTTTTTCCCACACTTTTTCTTTCCAATAAATTTAATATATTATGTACAAAAAAAAAACAAAATTTAATATGTTATGTACCAACAAAAAAAATTTAAAAAAAAAAATTTAGTTTTCCAAATATATAGCATTAATTGGTTTTATGGAAAAAGATAATAGCAATTGACAAAGGGTATAATTGACAAATCATACCCATAAAATACAAAAAGGACAATTAAATAGAAATCTAAATATGATAATAAAAGACAATTTTTGTTTTATTAAATAATAAAAGACAATTAAAAAGAAACGGAGGGAGTATAATATATTGATCCAAACCTTTTTTTTTTGACAAAATATATTTATCCTAACTTGTATTCCTTTAAAAAAATCTTAACTTGGATTCCCCTTTTTTCCCATCAATTTGAATGGTGCGACAAATGTGTTTTGATTCTCTTTATTTCTTGCAAGCAATATTCATAACACACCATGCTTGCACGACTATAGATTTTTCTAGGAACATTTGACTTCCTTGCAAGAAATTATAATGAAATTTATGTAAATTTTTATAGCAAAAAATATGAATAGACTTTTTTTAGTCAAATGATACTATAAAATAAAGGCAAAATTGTCCTTTATTTTTTTTTTTTTAACACTTTGGTCATTTATCTTTTTATTTGTAACACTTTGATCTTTTATCTTATTTACTTGTAACACTTTGGTTCTTTATCTTATATTTTTTCCATTTAGGTCTTTTATCTTTAATAACATTCACATATAAACTTTTTTTCTCATAATTTAAATTAAAAAATGCTGAATTTTATTGTTTAAAATACCTTTTTATTAAAATTAAATAAAACTCATAATTTTGATGAATATGTTCATCATCTTCATCAATTTCTTCCTATCTTCATCTTCTTCATTAAAGGACCAAAGTGTTAAAAAAAAGATAAATGACCCAAATGGAAATAAACAAAGATAAATGACAAAAAATTTACAAATAAATAAGTTAAATGACCAAAGTGTTACAAAAAAAAAAGATCAAAATATTACAAAAAAATAAAGAAAAGACTTGCTGTGTATTTTTGCCTAAAATCAAATATGGGTATAATCAATAGTATGATATATAGGAGACATGCATGTTCATTTTTAATTTTTTACACAACATTATATTATCCGCGGCTTAATTACATGTTAAAAGTTTGACTCAACTCAATCTTATAAAACTGATGAGAACAGATCGAGATGAGGCTGAAACCACTTGATGCCAGAACTGACACTCGAATCAGATTAAACTGGTGATGAAAGCCAAAAACAAAAAAAAAAACTGATGAGAACTACATATCCTCCACTTATAAACATATATTGGATTGAACATTCTAGAGCCTGTCCCAAATCATTTGATAAGATGTAACTAGTGGAATCTTTGATAAACTTGATACGATATTAGAATTTAGTAAGAGCATACAAAACTGGTTTATAAGATGATGATCAGTAAGTGAGATTGGAACAATTTGATTTCAATCAGACGGTTAGTATTTTAATATCAGAATCTTAATATTTAGTAAGATGGCATATATGTCATATGTAGAGAATCATAACACAATGACATAGAGTTTAACTAGTTAATAGCTACCAATCGTTAGTTGGTTCAGTGGTGATTGACGCTGAACTTGGTAGGGAGGATCGCGGTTCGATCTCCCACAACTGCAATCGGGAGGAAACTGAAACCACTTGATGCTAGAACTGACTCCGGCCGAAACTGGTAGTGAAAACAAAAAAAAGTTAATAGCTATTCATTCATAACAAGAGAGAAACAAAACTAGCTAATATATAGCTATTACTGCATATCATTCTAAAATCCCCAACCATTTATGGGGAATTTCAGGAATTGGGGACCTACTTGTAACTCAAAATGGAAGGAATATTAGATGTTTGGGGGTAGAAATAGACTTTGAGAATATGCATCAAATATAGATATGAACCAAAAGCTACCTTTCAGCCCTGGTCCATTTGTATTCTTATATATATGTTTTATATATATGGCTACCAAATTGGCCACTTTCACTACGTGATAATAATACCCGTATCAGCATCAAATGCGATAACTCGACGCTGATAGGGAATAACAAATAGTGCAAACACACTTTTTAAGAGTTATCAAATCAAATTATAATCAAACCAAGATGCTGCTTAGTAAAATGAAGATTTTGCTTAGGAAAAAAGTTTACAAATATTATAGAGGTTTCTTTTTTTGTTTTTTTTAAAACAACCTTTTTTTAATAATAACGAAGTTTAAATTAGATATGATTTTTTTTTAGAAATAAATTAGATATGACTTTGTGTAAGATAATATATTTAATTATATATTCTAAAATTTGTACTGTACTAGTTTGATTGTATATTGGCCTAGCTAGCTTTCGGTAGTCTCATTCTATTTTATAATAATGCTTTACGTAAGACAAGGATTGCATAAAATAATGGTGAGCACATTGGTTGGCTATGAATTAAGTCAAAGATACTTAAAAATTTGTTTTTATGCACAAAAGTGTGAGAACCACACGATTGCGTGTGGCCAAAGGAATCTACTTATCCTCTCAATTATGCTTCTATCGTCACATACAACAGCTACAGATATTGGCCTTTGGCCCAAGTGTCTTACTATTTTGCTTATATGCTTCTTCTATTGATTCGTACTATAACAAGCTACGCAACCTCAAATTAACCATATCAATTACAATTAATATCATCGTTTGAGAAAATTCGAGTTCAACTTTTAGATTGTTCAGACTTTACTTATATTGTGACTGAATTCCGTATTATTAAAATTGGAGTATTAACACAAAAAAAAAACTCAAATTAACCATAACAATGACAGTTAATTAACATTATTAAGCCATTGTAATTAACAATAAACAATGCTAAAGACTTTGTTTTGAGTTAAAAATGTCAAAGACTTACTTCATTAATGATGAAAGGAAATGGTAATAGTACATGCTGGCGTGCAATTATTTACAAAGGTCTTTGACTTTGTTTAGTGTTAAAAAAATTCAGACAAGTTATATGCATTCAATCTATTGCAAAGTTTAATGCAATTTTTTAAAACAACTTTGTTTGATTGGGTAAAAGATTAATGAAAATTTAAATAAAAATAGTTTAGTCAAACTTATATCCCATTTATATAGATAAAAGGATGCATATAATTATAATACTCCCTCTCCATCTTATATTACATGTCTTATTTCTTTTTCTTAACCTACATCTTTCTTGCAAAATTGGCTCTAGTAATGTAGAATCTGGCTAAAGGTAAATAATATCTAATCAATTACTTATTTTAGTCAAACTTTAATTTAAATTTTTTGTATCTATGTCAGAATCTAAATTTGAATACTTGAGATTGATTCAACCTTACCTAGTTACTAGGTTCATTAACCATTTCTTATTAAGAATGTTTGCTTGCCCAAATTATGTTATTTTAAAATATTGAAATTGTATTAGCTACAATTTTTCAATAATATATATTTATTTATTTGTATTACAAATGGTCCTATACTAAATAAATGATTAATGCACATCACCATTTGATTAACGCAATCCACACAAGTAGTTAGCAGTTCAATGAGGGTAAATAGTAAATTAAGATTGGATATAAGATACATCACCATTTGATTAATGCTTAATAAGATAGTATACAGTCAAATGTGTACTATATATTTGTTGAAGATTAAATATACATATAACCCATATACAAAGTTGAAGAAGACATATTGAATAAGAACACATCTACATCCAATTATTAATTAAAATGTGAAAAGAATAACAATGGTATAAACTTTTAATTTACATTTTTGTTCAGAATCTTCATATGTTTTCTTACCTATAATAGATAGATTCATAATCTATAAACAATGTAAACTTCAAGTTGTATAAGAATTTTCTTGATAGTGAGTTTATATGTTTTGCTTGAATTTCACTTCAATCTGTTTTAACAAACTGCAACATGAAATGCACTCCATTAGCCACATCATATAGCATAAGCCCTATTCTACCACCAATCCAACTTCCCAATTGACTTCCAACAAGATAACCAAATCTTCCAAGCCTTTGCTCCCCCATGAAGCCTCCGCCGTAAGTTCCAAACAAAGTACCGGTTCCCCTGAGGAATCCTTCTGTTAGGGTACCGTCGTAGTAAACAGCTTCAAAAAAATCCCATCCGGAGGAGGTGATGGGACCTATGATGCGGTTGGCTTTACGGGTAGTCAATTTTGCCGCCTTTGCACCTTGTTTCTGAGCATGTTTTTCTGAATCAGTTGGCGACATACCCTGCGAAGCCGCATCAGCAAGAGCAGACTGAAATGCATCATACCTTGCCTTTTCAACATGAGCAGATCTAATATTGTTCACATAGAGTTTCACACTTTCCTTAACAAGACATGCTAAAGTTCCTGAGCCGAGATCAAAGCAATCTAATAATGTAAACTTCCCACTTTTGGACGACGCTTTCTCGCCAACAAGCTCTCTGCATTTTTCAGCTGAATGGAGCTAACATTGTATGAGCATAAGCAGAAATTATAATTTTGAAGGGCTTTCATAATCAAAGATAAGAACCCAAGGCTAGGAGAAACCACTGTACTTAAAAATTGATGTAAGGAACAATAGTTGTGGAATTAATTACTATCACACAACAATAAGGGTCTATTTGGATTTACTAATTGAATGATGCAAACACTTGTGAAACTATTCGCAAGAACTTACGAATAAACTGTTCAAGATAGCTCATGAAAACATCGTATAGTATATATGAAAAATTTAGTCTCTGCAATTGCGCGGGGAGGATACATTAGTTTACCCCCGAAAAGAATTTGATTTTATCTTCTTATAGAAATGGTTTATATATAAACACTAAAATGATAAACACTTAATTAAGTTGTTTGTCCAAACATGGCCTAAAACATTTTTTTTTGGCTTTCACCGCCAATTTAATCTGGTTCGGGGTCAGTTTTGACATCAAGTGGTTTCAGCTCCTCCGATCGAAACATTTTTTTTACACACCACAAACTCAACCAATACATATAATCCATGCTAGAAAAGAAAGATTCATCTTTCATCTCCTAAATCAGTCTACCAATTTTTGGGGGTTGATTTTATCTTATGATTTCCAAATTATACTCTCCACTTCAAGATTATAAAATGAGCCTGATTAAGAAAGGAAAACTCCCCTAAATTACTATCATTAATTGAACCCAAAACGTTCAACAAAAAAAAAGTAATATAAAAATGAGAAAACAATAAGAATTATTGAATGTTGAATAATAAGAATCGAAATTACAGAGGCATACCTACCGGTGATGCTAAGAAGAATGATGGCAGAGACAATTACAAGAAACCGAACTCTCCTTTTCTGGAAATCCATGGCATCACAGAAGAAACCGTTATTAAACGGAACATAACAGAACCCAATTAATCAATTATTAACAACAAACAAATTATTAATGTTTCCACAAACAGAACAGATTCTTGGATGGATTGAGCTTCAGGTGATTCCCTTACCAGAATAATAATGGGCCGGAAATTTCGGGTTAAATGGCCTCTTGTGGGAAAGTTTCTCTTCCCACCCCAACATTTCTTTTTCACCTTCTAGCACGCAGAAAATTTCGGAAAATACATTCCGAAGTTTTTTCTAGTGTAAATTTACACCAAAAAAAATTCGGAAAATGTTTCCCGAAATTTTTTGTACACTATAAGGGTGAAAAATAAACATGGGGGTGGGAAGAGAAACTGTGCTCTCGTAGGCCAATGATTGGCCCAAATTGGGTGGTGCTTAATTGTTAGGGTCTGTTTGATCCGCAAAAGATAAGTACGGGACATAACAAAACAACATATCTTTGACGGTTTAGTGAGGACAAAAATTTCATTTTTTGTCTAGTCTTTTGACCCCTAATTTATCGAGTTCTAGAAACAATTTTAAAATCAAATATAATTCAATTGAAATTATCTTGCTTATTTTTTTCTTTTTTAGCAGATAAAACACACGGACTTGACGAATCTTGAAATCTTAATAAAAAATAAATCTTGAAATCCAAATTTTTTTTGTTATTTTCTTCATTTGTTTGAATAAAATACGATTTTATGAACCTCCGTCCTTTTAGGTTCAATGAGAGCATCTTGTGCCAAAATAATAACTTGTTGGAAACTTTCTCATTTCAAGCATTTGAATAATAATATGACATCATGTAATCTGAGTACATTCTTATCTCCAAAATGGAGTCATGTATTCCTCCCACCCCCTTCCCTACAATGTCATGATTAATATGTCATGGAAAAGTAATCATGTATATGACAATATTTATTGTTTTATGTTATTGTAATTGAGTTTGATCTATTGCTAAATTTTGGTTGTTAAGAGTGAAATTACCTTTAGCTTTTAGAACCTTCATTTTCTAGTAGTAATGTATGCAAAATTTGGTTCAAGAATTCGATGTTTGTGCAGCTGAAATTGTCTAGTACTCTATCCGCATCAACTAATTGTTAAGATTGTTGCATGTGTAAAGAATTAGGAATTTTGTTGAATGTTACTAAAGAAGTTATTGTAGTTGGTTGCATCACAGGTGAAAGAATCAATGTTCTAGTGGATGAAGTTTCTTTTTGGGTCTTATTAAGTTAAAATCTTGTGTCATACCAGTGATTTCAGTTTGTTTGTTATTATTCTCTTCATGCTCTCCTCACTTGACATTATATACCAATTGTTTTGTTTATGATTATGGGTTACTAATATAGCTTAAATGCAAATTAGATTCAACTTACTTTTCTGTTCATTGGAAGTTGGAACTGTAGTGTACCAAATTTTCAACTTGTTTAGAAAACAGATTATACTTGTTTGAAGCTCTATTTGACTGAGAAACTTGTGTCAAAAGGTAAAGCATTAACTTTGAAACATGATAGTAATAATATATGCAACATGATACTTGTTCATGATGAAGTCTTGTAAATATGCTAAAAATGTTTTAACTGTCCAAATTATGAACTTAGTTATTTTAGCCAATATCTATTTTTCTAGTCCTACAATACAATCATATCCTTGGCATGTGATATTAATGCCATTCTATCGGCTTAGACCAGGACTCCTAACTCATAATTTGCGAGTAAGGAGACAACACATCATTATAAAATTGTTGCACAAAATGGAAAAGGGAAAAATTTAAGAGAATTGAAAGGGAAAATTTGTATTAGTAACTGTATTTTACTTGAATAATGAGTTCTGCGCTTAAAATTGCTTATACAGGTGCGAAAATGTAACCAACTACCACTGCTAAGGACAGTTACGACTTCAACTAATGGCATCCAGGCAAATGATTGAAGCTGATATCCACTGAGAAATAGAATAACTGAAGCTTCTAACTTTAACTCAGCCAATATATTCTTCGAAAGTAATTTCGCTTCTAGCTTTCTAAATATTCCAAATACTTCTGAGACCTGATTCAGTACCCTTCTTTCCTTGCTATTCGCAATCTGCTTCATCCAAAACGAGACAAGCACAACAGAAGCAGATACGCGTCGTCACAGGTTGCTTCTGCAGTCCAGCAACAGATTCAGTACCTGCGAATGGGCTTGAGGAAAAACGCAAAACATGGAATAAACAATTCTGCAGCTCCGCAGCCAACGGAACAAGGAGTTTTAGATACAACCTAAATGAAACTATAGATTAAAAAGATATCCATCTCAGAAACACGACAAACAGACCCTCTGGAAGAAAAGCCATAGCTCCCATTGATCAAATGAAAACCACAAGACAGTCATTAAACACAACCAGAAATGAATCACATGCAGCTAGAATAGATTCTAAACACGACTCCACGGTTGCTACTCCGGTACCACGACACGAACAAGCATAAAACTGGCCTCTTCTCCTTCAACCTGCTGCTGCAACAAATAAGAATCCACTAACTATTTTAATTGAATGTAAATATTATATCAAGCTTATTTATTAAGCATCCACTAACTACCTAACAAAACACTTCAACCATCACACAATATCTAACATAAAATGCCATGGTGCTGCTATCATAACAACACTGCTTTCATACATATTCGACTAAGTTTTACCGGATTGCCTAACATAACTCTTCAACCATCACACAAAACTGTCGTACTGATCCGACTAAGTTTTACATAAAATATGTAACATGTGGACGAAAACGGACTTATACACTACTCCAAAGTCAGAAATCATGTATGGATTCAAATGTAACAAATATTAAGAAAGTTTTATAAGCTCTTAGCAGGTGGGAGCTTTAAGTTTATTTGGATTGTCAACAAGTTGAAAAAGGAGGAAACTGAAAATAAAACTACCAAAGAATTCTCTTATATATACATACATGAGTACATGCCAATAGTTCATTAGCAAATTATTCCTCGAGTGTAAGTGTACGAAGATCATTGTAGTATTGTTTGATCCACCGTTTGATAATCTTCACCTCTTTCTTTCTTTGTTCAATCAACCATTTTGGATCAGTTTGTTGTGAAGGCATAAGATCCAAACAATGAGATCCTGAAAAATCTATGTTTGTCAAACACACAAATATTTATAAAATATATTATTATTATTATTTTAATTTCTTTTATATATAAAATGACCACTAACAAGACATACCATTAACAGTAGTGATGGCAACAAGACTCTTTGAAAGGTTGGTCAGAACCCTAAAAAATGTAACAAATAATACAATATTTAATTTTATGCATTCTATTAAAAAATAAATAAAGATCAATTTAATTTTAGATTCTTTATGGTGCTTACCCGCCACTACTATAAGGATCTTTTAGTCCATTAGAAAAAATGATGTTGCTACTGGACCTTCGAAGAACCAGTTTTATATTCTGCCATTAATCAATCACATTACAACAAAGTTAATTTCATATTGATAGTTTGATACTTTAATTAAAAACTGAAAAATCATTTGAAGAAAGCTATGTTATTTAATTATGTTCAGATCAGCATAAACAGTACAAACTTGGCCTCCATAATAAGATGAAATCCAATGCGGGCGAGGTGCAACACCATAATCTTTCTTGCACGTTTTGACAAAGTTATTTAAGTTGAAAGGAGAAGGCCAAAACATAGTATCATTTCCTGTGCCGTCGGGTATCACCATTTCGGAGCATCTCTGAATTATACAAGCAAATCATATTATTTCTATAATTCCAATTAGACAAAGTATACTTAAATATACTATACAATAAAATATATTTGGTAAATGAGATTATATAAACTACCTGCCATCCCCAACCCATATCTATCTCGGATGAGTATGTCGGATTAGCATCTTTGCATGTCTGATTTCCAAAGAAAGACACAAGGCCTGAATATATCTTATCCAGAATATCATTTCCAAAAGAAGCCTGATCGATTGCATTGCATATCTTATTAACTGGATATTCCGGAGGTATATTGAATTGAGCAGCTTCCGTATACATGCTTTTCAGGTAATCTGACAACTCAACAGAATGGTTCAAGGTCCTGGAAGAATTGAACGCGTCAATACATTTAATTTTATATATGCTTCACTCTAATTTGTCTAAAGAAGAGAAAAAAAAATATTGTTTGTACGTACCGGCAAGTGTTGAATCTCTCGCTAAGAATCATAAGACCATTTGGCTGAGAAGCTATTTTGTCGATTTCATCCCATGAACTATGTATTGTGTTATAACAACTTGCACTGGCTTCCTGAAAATAAATTAATTCGTTATTCGTAAAGCAGTAAATATCCTAACTATTTTTTTTGTTTAAATTACTATGAATAAAACAATTTGACAAAGCACATGAAGAAAAATAAAATATAAACTATGTAAATTACTTTGAAATTCCTTGAAACCACATCATAGTAAGCATTTGGTTGTATCAGGTCATCCATGAAGAGGATCGGAGCAGATGAGGCCAAAGCACCGATGGCCAAGTGAGAATACTTCATTCTAAACCATGCAGCAAGCACTGCATAACAAAGATATTTCAACAAGACAACAACATATAAATATGTGGAAACATAATGGAGTAAACAAAAGAATTATAAAAAATGTCTACAATCACAATTTTTGATACAGTATAAAGGATTTTGATATTTTGAATAGTGCAATGCAACCACAATGATAAAGAAAGTATTTGGGAGACTCACTTCCACTGTATGATCCTCCGATGACAACTACCGGAGAGTTTTCAGCTTGTAGTGTTTTCTTTATGTATATAAGCACTTGTGCATAATCTGCAAGTGCTTGAGCAGAGCTGAAATATCCAATATTCTTCAATATTTTTGCCTTTGATTTAAATGGTATCGATTTCCCATAGTATCGATGCTGGTGTGAATTTATAAAGTATTAGAACATGTTAAACTGAAAGTAAATACTTCAATTATATATAAAAAAAAAAGAATTAGATAAAAGCTCAAATGTCAAAAGGCAAATCAACATTATCAGAACATTAGAAACAGTATGCATACTAGCTTCAATTAGAATACAGGACATTTAAAATTAGAATGGTACCATATTTCAATCACACAATAAGGATATGGCTCACACAGTAAAATATTTGAATTAGATAACTGAAAATTTTAAAAATAATAATTATATAATGTATACCTCTATATATACCAACAGAGCTTTAAACTTTTCTGCGTTTTCAGTCATGAATCCTATTATATCTGCGTTTTCAATGCTGCAACCAGCACTAATAATACTAATGATTTTGAATTTTACCATATGGTTTCTATTTCATACTAACAACAAAATGGTCATTAATTGTTATGCCCACATCAGTTGCCATAGATGACAAAAAATGCTATAATTTCCTTTTTTCCATACACTACCATTCTTGCACAATATACATTTTCAATCCATGATGGGTACTTCTTTTTAGTGCGGTTAAAATTATGATTTTTCAACTCTAAATATATTAACAGGTGCTCTTAAAAAAATAATTAAAAGGTGGGAATAACATTATTGGATACGAGTTTTTACGTAAAATGAGGGAGGGAGGGGCGGCTCCATCTAACAGATAGTTCTCCCTAACCGAAATTATTTTACTAGGTGCACCTAGGTCGTTGTCATTATAATCGTGGTTTATAAAATATATCTCTTTTTTTTTACAATAGCAAACTTAATTCATTTCATTCAACAAATAGTTAACAATACAACGAGGAATCGAATCAAATAAACTGCGACTAGTCATGGAATAGGTCGTCCGAGCTAGAGAGTGAGCAATCATATTCGTTTGCCGCTTTACAAACTTTCCCTGAAAGTTGGGATTGGCTTCTAAAAGCAACTTAATATCATAAATCAAAACACTATATTCAGATATTCATCAACCACAATTCTTTCGTTATGTTATAAATAAATATTTTTGGGATGGCTTTTTTGTTATTCCAATTTTACCCTTAAAAAATAACTTCCACATAAAAATAGATTTTCAGTTTTTTTTTTCTTAACAACTAAACACAACTTCCACATAAAAGTAGGTTTTCAGTTTTTTTATAGTAAAAAAAAATATAATTTTTTCTTCTTAATAACTAACCACAAAAAAAAAAAAAGTTATGTAGTTATCAATTATTAACAAAGTCCAATAAAAAAGGAGATTAAGTAGTTATTTATATTTGCACAATACAGAATATCGATCGCACACGAAAAAAAAAATATCGATTACACAAACGGGCACGGAATGGCGGCTAGTATAATTATAGTGTCCTTTTTAAATTGATTTACAATATTATTATATAATTATTATGTATTAATATAATTAACATAAATAAATATATATTATGCGGGTATGGCAGGGTGGGTACTAAGGTACCCGTACCCACACTCATACCTGTATCCAAAATACAGGTTTTTACCCTACCCGTTGTGGGTATTTTTTGCGGGTACCTACTGGGTATGGGTCAATTGACATCCCTATAATACTTTGACTATTAAAATTTTTTTTTTTTTTGGTGGTATAATATAATGGCTATAAATTTCACCTTTTAAGTAGATTAGTGGGATATCTAGAGTTAACAGACATATTTTATAAGCACTGCACACCGAATAAAGCACTGTGTTCCAACTTTCATGCTATTTTATTATCATATAAGTAAAGTTATTAATACAAAGATTTTTTTTTTATATCAATTATTACAAAAGATTTTGTTTTAGAATGTCCCTTATTTATAATTTATTATTGTCAAACACAATTTATTACAGTCAAACACAATTATTATAGAAATTTTTGTCTAAAAAACTCAATAAATAGCTTCTTGTTGGCTTTGGTTTTTTCATTCGTATTTTAAGTGAACATGGCAACCAACAATAGCCGCGCGCACTCTTTCATTGCAATTTTATGCATTGCTTTTATTTTGACTCAAGGTAACAAATTTACCTATTTTTTCATATGTTTTCTATACATTAATATATATATATATATATATATATATATATATATATATATATATATATATATATATATAACATAGTCATTAGTATTTTGTACTAAAGGAGATTGAAATGAAGATTATGTTCTAACATTGAGAATATATGTTTTAACATTGTGGATGCAATCAAGCGTAGGTCTTTAGAGTGGTTTATAGCGAGGAAATTTCCCGGTGTTGTTTTGTACTATGAATGGGAAAAATTCCCCCTAGATTGCCTTCTTAGGTAGTTTTGTCTTGGTATTTTATTTTTCCGGGTTGAGTACTATTTGTACTTTCCCCCGTTAGTGGGTTTAGTACCACTTGTACTCGTTCTCACTTTATATATATATACATACTTGTTTCTGCTGTTCAAAAAAAAACATGTTTTAATTTTATAAGAATATGTACAACGTGTTCGACAAGTTTTAAAGTTTTCAAGTAGTAATAGTACTAACAATCCGTAAAAAAGAGATATTGGAAAATGTTTCTAAGAATTTTCCGATCACAATGGGAATCATGGAGAAATCATCTCCTTTCGATAAAAAATGGTTTATCAGAAAATATAATTAAAAAATATTTATTAGAATTTCTTTTTTGTTTGAAATTTTCAAATTAAGTTTGCCTAAGAAACACCAATTAAGGTTTTGTTTACTAATTTTCTAAATTATTTCAATTTTAATAAATTTTTGGTACAATAGCAAAAAAGAGGGAGACAGAAAAAAGAAAAATCAAGCACGAGGGGGTGAGCACTATTTTTTGGCAATTTGAGTAAAATTGTTACAATTTCTTTTTTATCAATATATATCTTTATTGTTAATAAAACAATAAAAAATATTTACAACTCCATATTATTTCTTTCAATATTTTTAATGAACTAAAAGTTAGTTTTTGAAAAGAGAAATCAAGCAACTTTTTATCTTTGGGTAGTTTATGTGTCTGTTTGATAAGTTCAATAAACTGGCTTATAGTTAATTATTGAACCGCGTAAAAAAAAAAACCTAATTATTAAACTAAATATTGTTTGATAAAAATGAGTATGTTTGGTAACAAACTTCTCGAATTAATTTATAATGTTTTTGGAGATGTTATTTCAAGTAGCGTTTGAGCTTATAGCGTATAACTTTTTTTATTTTATTCCATTTTTACCCTCATTATTTTCATTTTATTATTTCTTTATATTTTAAAGAAAATACTCTTGTTCTAATATCTATATATAAGTGTAAGCATATAAATTATAATGATTGGTAACAACTAAAAAACTCTTAAAACTATTAATCTGCTAATCATATTCGAAGTTATAATGTACCCAAAAAATTTAATAATTGTTTCAATTGATTGCAGGGGGTGCAACAAATGTCAAAAGTTTTGATCCTGTCAGCCCAATCCATTGTTTTGGCCCTAATGGGTGTCCAAATGATACACAAGCTTGCCGCCAGTTTTGTGAAAAATTGGGAACCCCATTTTACAGTTGTATGGAAAACAGTTGTTGTTGCGGAAGGTAGCATCTTGTACAAGAGTTTATGTCTAAACACTACTCTTTATGTATTCCATCAATAAAGTTTAAAACAATTAAATTGATTTTAGTTCACATTCATTTCAGTTTTAATCAATGTAAAATAGTTTTGCGGGTACACATATATATTGTCAGTATATCATCTGAAAATTAATACTCATCTTATGTCAAAGGGTGAGATCAGGAACCATTCTCATCCCTTGGTTTAAAATGTACGACATAGGACCAATATTACATTATTCCACCAAAGGCATATGACTTTCAATGCTTAAAATCCCTTAGATCAATCATGGTAGTTAAATTTTTGTTTGACGGCGGCAACGGCGACAATTAAATAGGTGGCTATTTTGGTCATTTCGTAGGGCGTGCGTAGTAGGGTTACACAAAGTAATTTTCTCATTTGAATAATATGAACATTATGTAATCTACATTCATATCTCCAAAATGGAGTCATGTATTCCTCCCATCCTCCCCTACAATGTCAATGTGATTTGATTATCTCGCTTCCCAGGAATAATTTCATATTCTCTTTTACTCCAAGTCTCAGTTTCAGTGGTGGAGTTGTGCGACTGAACAGAAGCTGGGAGTAGAAGTATTAGTTTCTTAAAATCATGGACGATAACACATTGAGACGCGAGAATAAGAATGAGTTGTGTTCATTCATAAAAATAAATTACAAAATTTATCCGCTGCAATTATTCCTTGAGCAGAGTCAGCATTGTTGGTATCTTTTATCAGGAGAAAAAAAAAATGCAAATGTCAAATACCATCTACATCTCCAGTTATTAATAGTATGTATACAATATATAAATGAATCATAAAGCACATGAATCGTGAGCAACCGCAGTATAGGTTGCTGATAGGTTATTTGGGCAGTGCATGCCCTCATAATCAATCAAGCTTTTGTGCTTCGTGCTTCTGTATTTAATTGTAGATACTCGATTATTTATGAACGCAAACATGTATCCTTGACTCCTTGTACACTAGTATACCTTGACGAGGAATGATAGCAACTGTAGGACAGTGAACTTCACCTGTGCAAAACCGTTCAAAATGCAAAACACATCCATTTGAGCACAAAAACATGCTAACATAATCTGGCAGTTTAATTTAAGTATCATCTTCATTTTTATCTAAGGAAGCTGATAGATAGCTCATGATGAAACCGTCTAAGTCTCCCTGAAGGACAGAGTCAGGATCTGAAACCTCGTAGTTAGTTCTGAGATCTTTCAGCATTTGGTAAGGCTGCACCATAGATAAAATAGTTAATGTAATGCTCGGATCATTAAAATCTACCAAGAAAAGAGGTGAAATGTACAATCTCAAACCTACATGAGGCCAAAATGGAATACAAAAACATTAGTCGATGCCCAAACAAAGCAATGAGTTCGACCACCAGGTATGATAATTAGAAGCAAGAGTTACATGTGTAGTCTTCAACCAAATAAACCACCGTGTTCCAATTTTCATGCTATTTTATTATCATATAAGTAAATTTATTAATACAAAGATTTTTTTATATCAATTAATTCAAAGATTTTGTTTTAGAATGTCCCTTATTTATAATTTATTATTGTCAAACACAATTTATTACAGTCAAACACAATTATTATAGAAATTTTTGTCTAAAAAACTCAACAAATAGCTTCTTGTTGACATTGGTTTTTTCATTCGTATTTTAAGTGAACATGGCAACCAACAATAGCCGCGTGCACTCTTTCATTGCAATTTTATGCATTGCTTTTATTTTGACTCAAGGTAACAAATTTACCTATTTTTTCATATGTTTTCTAGGGTGCGTTTGTTTCAAGTTTAGAAATTACGTTACTTGGAATATATGGGTAGGAATGTATATACCCATGTTTGTTACAAAGTTAACATAAAATTATTCCTAGGTATGAAAGTTCCTTGGAATAAAATAACTTCCAATAACTTCTCTTATTCCTACCATTTTATTCCCAAGGAAATGGGTGGGAAAGAAAAATTCCCATGAAGTGGGGAATAAAAGTTAATCAACTTCTAATAACTTCCCATTTACCCATCTTTATTAATAATTCCTAGGAATGTACTTATTATTAACCAAACATGATTTTTTTTAAATACCTAGGAATAAAATTCCCATTATTATTTCATAGGAATATTATTCCTGGGAATGAATTTAATAACCTTCAAACAAACACCCCCCTATAGATTAATATATATAACATAGTCATTAGTATTTTGTACTAAAGGAGATTGAAATGAAGATTATGTTCTAACATTGAGAATATATGTTTTAATTTTATAGTACAACGTGTTCGACAAGTTTAAGGCTCCGTTTGGATTGATGGAATATAATGGAATGGAGCGGAGCGGAATGAAATATAATAATAATGTTCCAATTCCATTGTATTCCATCAATCCAAACGGAGCATAAGTTTTCAAGTAGTAATAGTACTAACAATCCGTAAAAAATAGATATTGGAAAATGTTTCTAAGAATTTTCCGATCACAATGGGAATCATGGAGAAATCATCTCCTTTCGATAAAAAATGGTTTATCAGAAAATATAATTAAAAAATATTTATTAGAATTGCTTTTTTGTTTGAAATTTTCAAATTAAGATTGCCTAAGAAACACCAATTAAGGTTTTGTTTACTAATTTTCTAAATTATTTCAATTTTAATAATTTTTTGGTACAATAGCAAAAAAGAGGGAGAGAGAAAAACGATAAATCAAGCACGACGGGGTTGAAGCACTATTTTTTGGCAATTTGAGTATAATTGTTACAATTTCTATAAAATATAAAACTACCCGCTAGCTTTTAGATTATTATGTATTTGAATAAATAATAATTTATTTCATTTTCAATAAATTTCATTAGTTTGTACGCATATAATTACGTTGTACAAAAATACTCTTGTTCTAATATCTATATATAAGTGTAAGCATATAATGATTGATAACAACTAAAAAACTCTTAAAACTATCAATCTGCCAATAACATTGGAAATTATAATGTACCCAAATTTTTTAATAATTGTTTCAACTGATTGCAGGGGGTGCAACAAATGTCAAAAGTTTTGATCCTGTCAGCCCAATCCATTGTTTTGGGCCTAATGGGTGTCCAAATGATAAACAAGCTTGCCGCCAGTTTTGTGAAAAATTGGGAACCCCATTTTACAGTTGTATGGAAAACAGTTGTTGTTGCGGAATGTAGCATCTCTAATTCTTTGTACAAGAGTTTATGTCTAAACACTACTCTTTATGTATTCCATCAATAAAGTTTAATATAATTAAATTGATTTTAGTTCACATTCATTTCAGTTTTAATTAATGTTAAATAGTTTTGCGGGTACACATATATATATTGTCGGTATATTATATGAAAATTAATACTCATCTTATGTCAGAGGGCGAAATCTGGAATCATTCCCATCCCTTAGTTTAAAATGCATGACATAGGACTTTCAATGCATACAAGCCCTCAGATCAATCATTTTTTTTTTTGAAGCAGCGAAGAAGATAAATTTATTAAAACAGATAAAAGAGAGGAGAAAGTACAAGACGTACTCTACCCGCATAAGGGAAAAAGTACACAATAGTACTAAAACCTAACAACCAAGCCAAACAAAGAGAACGACCAAGAGAGAAAAGCACAACCAAAGATCACCTAACAATACAATCTAGAGGGTTGACACACCACTCGTAGTACAAACAAAGAGAATCTGGTTTCCTCGCCAGCCACTTCCAAGAAAATTTTATCATTCCTAACCCGCCAATGGACCCAAATATCCGCATGCCAAACTATCATGATCCCTTTAAGGAACTTCTTACCACGTTTTAAGGAGGACAAAAAACCAACAAAAAGGGAATAAATGGATCTTGGAAACACCTCCACCACACTGAACCACCTATACACCTCAACCCAAATAGACCAAGCTAAAGATAACAAGAGGAATAAATGATCTTCGATTTCCATACCCCCACCACAAACCAGACAAAGCAAGTGATCACCCTCAAAAACCACCCCTCTTGTTGCCAAATTTGTCCTAGTAGGAATTCTCAAGAGCAAGCTTTGCCACGAAAAAATCACCACTTTTGATAGAGCCCAACCCTCCCACACTTTATGAACGTCACCACAAAGAATAGGAGACAAAGAAGTAGGAAGAGCACACAAAAAGGACAAAAAGTCATAATTAGCCTTAACGGAATAGGGCCCTTCATTGCCCCTCAGATCAATCATGGCAGTTAAATTTTTGTTTGACGGCGGCAACGGCGATGAGAGGCAGTTAAATAGGTGGCTATTTTGGTCATTTCGTAGGGCGCGCGTAGTAGGGTTACAAAAAGTAATTTTCTCATTTGAATAATATGACATTATGTAATCTACATTCATATCTCCAAAATGGAGTCATGTATTCTTCCCATCCCCTCCCCTACAATGTCAATGTGATTTGATTATCTCGTTTCCCAGGAATAATTTCATATTCTCTTTTACTCCAAGTCTCAGTTTCATTGGTGGAGTTGTGCGACTGAACAGAAGCTGGGAGTAGAAGTATTAGTTTCTTAAAATCATGGACGATAACACATTGAGACGCGAGAATAAGAATGAGTTGTGTTCATTCATAAAAATAAATTACAAAATTTATCCGCTGCAATTATTCCTTGAGCAGAGTCAGCATTGTTGGTATCTTTTATCGGGAGAAAAAAAAAATGCAAATGTCAAATACCATCTACATCTCCAGTTATTAATAGTATGTATACAATATACAAATGAATCATAAAGCACATGAATCATGAGCAACCGCAGTATAGGTTGCTGATAGGTTATTTGGGCAGTGCAGGCCCTTATAATCAATCAAGCTTTTGTGCTTCGTGCTTCTGTATTTAATTGTAGATACTCGATTATTTATGAACGCAAACATGTATCCTTGACTCCTTGTACACCTAGTATACCTTGACGAGGAATGACAGCAACTGCAGGACAGTGAACTTCACCTGTGCAAAACCGTTCAAAATGCAAAACACATCCATTTGGGCACAAAAACATGCTAACATAATCTGGCAGTTTAATTTAAGTATCATCTTCATTTTTATCTAAGGAAGCTGATAGATAGCTCATGATGAAACCGTCTAAGTCTCCCTGAAGGACAGAGTCAGGATCTGAAACCTCGTAGTTAGTTCTGAGATCTTTCACCATTTGGTAAGGCTGCACCATAGATAAAATAGTTAATACAATGCTCGGATCATTAAAATCTACCAAGAAAAGAGGTGAAATGTACAATCTCAAACCTACATGTAGCACATAACTACGAATCTGACTGCCCCAGGTTATGTCAGTGAAAGATTGTGTATGCTGTGCATTCAACTGCGCCTGGCGTGCCATTTCC
Source organism: Trifolium repens (assembly GCA_030408175.1). NCBI lineage: Eukaryota > Viridiplantae > Streptophyta > Magnoliopsida > Fabales > Fabaceae > Trifolium > Trifolium repens. Next base: position 55,498,017 of record CP125849.1, on the reverse strand, counting down.
AGCTGGTTTAATCTTGACTGAAGCACAGCCATTGCCGAAGCCTTATTCTGATGTTGTGACCTGTTTTCAGAATAATAGCCAAACTCAAAATTAAGAACATTAGAGCCAATGCATGAATTAGTACACATACTCCGTATTATATACCTTTCATTCTGACAAGTTGCAGTAACTCCGGTAGGAATATGAGTTATTTTTACAGCACTCTCAGTAGTATTAGCATGCTGTCCACCAGCACCACTAGATCGAAATCGTTCAATTCGAAGATCAGATTCATTAATCTGTACACGAGAAGATGCATCACCAAGGTTTGGAATGACTGCTACAGCAGCAAATGAAGTATGTCGGCGCTTATTACTGTCAAACGGTGATATGCGCACCAGCCTGTGGACTCCTATTTCTGCTTTGGCATATCCAAATGCAAATTGACCATCTACTTTGATTGTAGCTCGCTGAAAAATTATATTGAATTTTTTTCAGAAACAAGCAGTTCCCCATAATAGAAAATAAATTTAATCTATAGGAAAGAGCAACACAAGCCTAGAGTATGTTTGAACTATATGCCCCACCCAAATGGAAATATAATCCAAACAATAATTTGCTCAAAGCTTAAATGCAAATTTAGCATATAAGAGCTATTTGGAAAAAAAAATAAGAAAATAGGCATAAGCTGTAAGTGACACATGGAGGATGGTAAGAAGAAGAACCTTGATTCCTGCAATCTCACCGGGCATTTCTTCCATTACAGTAACTTTATATCCACGTCGTTGGGCCCATAATTTATACATCTGCATGATCATTGCAGCCCAGTCCATGCTTTCGGTGCCCCCAGCCCCAGCCTGAACCTATATTAGTTAAATAACGTCAATAGGCGCACACACACACACACACACATAACTACAGAGCATATGTTCACTACTAACGGTGGACCGGGGGGGAGAGAAAATTTGCAACATATTCTTGTGTGGGGCATGCAAAAACCAAGTTCATAGACCAAGACTGGGGTATGGGTATAACGATACTTTTCAAGAAAAACACCATCCCAATGCAGACTACTTTCTTGGTGCACAAGTGAGATAGGTATTGTACCATGCATAAGTTTGTTCCTACAATTGGTTCAATAAATCTCATCATTGGATCAAGTGAGATATGGTGGGACCTTTTGATCCAATAGTGAGAAAAAAGTATGTACATGATACAACAGTAATTACTAATGCAATAGTAGTAACTTTTAAATATCTGTGACTACAACCTCAATGTAGCAAGAACAAGAATCTTGCTCCTCAGCCAGCAATGCCTCTAGCTCTTTCTCTTTTGCCTTTCTTCTCATGTTAAGCAATGCTTTCATTGATTCCTGAAAAGGAAGACAGGGTCTGCATGAATATGAGTTGGCATATATCAGAAAGAAAGTACCTATCTAACACTACAAATATTGAAAGTTAAAAAAAATACAATAAAACATGCTTTCCATATTTAGGTCTGCAATATGCATGCGCAATGATGGCATATTTACTCAAAAATAGATTTCTCTCAAGATATGTTAAGCTCTATCTATTATCAAACCTGTCAATATAAGATTATTTAATCCACTATCTTTTAAAACTTCCTCACTATGATATGACAATAAGATTGATTACCATGTTCTCACTAGCTCTATTGTTCATTCATATTATTCTATACTTCTTGACTCTATTTTGTAATTTTATGCTGAATTTCAAGGAGATACAATCAATATTATATTTATAGGCCTGTTTAGATTGGCAAATTTGAGCTTACTTACTGCTATAAGCACGTATATATGATAAACATTATGCTATAAGCACTTAATTAAGTTAATTCAGACCCTATAGTTGAAAAAAAACAGATGAATACATGCCTAGGTGATGAATTGAGTCCCCACCAATTCCAATTCTGCATCATTCTCTTCGCGAGCAAGCTTTATCATTTCAATATGCTCAAGTAACTCTTCCTCCAATCCATTCACCTCTTTCATTTTCCCAAGGAGCGAACCATGCTCCCGGTTTATTTTACCTGCAAGTATAGGATCATCCCAAAGATCTTCCTTATTCAACTGAGCTGATAACATATCCAACCTAACCTTCAATTTCTTCCACTGCCACCATAAATACATATAATCAAAATCAATTTTTTTTTTCAAATGGGCACAACTAAAACAACTATAAACAATAATTAACAGATTAATAACTATTAAAAAAATCAAAATTGAATGTTAAATTTACCTGTAACCTGCGTTTGATCAAATGAATAGATTGAGCTATAGCCATGGCATGACTCTTCCAATCACTGTCGTTTTCGTCAAGAATGGGCCAATTGTTGGCTAGAATTCCTTGGACTGTGAGCCCATCTGAGGTTGAGGGTTCGGCTGCGGCGGGCTGAGAAGCCCAAAAGCGAGCCCAGGTGGGAGATAGCCCGTGAGGGTAACCGTTCCTTGAAGAGAAAAATGGAATGGAATGTGATAAGTGGCGACAACAAAATAAGGTTGGTGAAGGAATTATGGGTTGCGATTGAGACAAGTTTCCGACAAGTTTGTATAGAAACGAGGAGAAGGTGGTAGTGATTCTAGGTTGTGATCTTCGTAGGAAATACGACATGCTAGGAAAGAAATTATTCTACAAAGAAGAAAAGAGACAGCTTCGAGTTCTTGTTTCGCTCTCTTTCTTATTGAAAGAGAAGAATGAAAAGGAAAAAGAAGAAGATGATGCTCTGCTGCAGTGCAGGGTGTATCGAACGAACAAGGTGAAATGTCTAATGGGCCAGGCCCGTTTTATAACTAAACTCTACGGGCCTAACTGCCAAAATTGTATGTTTGGTTTTACCGTCAAAAAAATTAATTACGACTAAAATTGAGTTAAAGATACAATAATTTATGTTTGAATATATTTGTGTAAAAGTGAGTCGAGTGTGAAAATTAATTCTATAATCAAAAGTTGTTATTTCTAACTTCAAGATAGAATTAATTTTAGAAACAGAATCAATTATATTTTTGAGAAATTAAATAAGTTAGAAATTAAATAAGTTAAGAAATAAACTTTTATATTAATTTATAAGTTCTCAACAACGAAAATTGCATTTTCATAAGCTGTTTTTTTTATTTATTTATAAACTACATTGACAAGCTTTTAATAACAAATAAAAGTTTATTTATTTGCATAATTTATTTCGTATAAGCTCAAAAATAAGTTTAGTCAAAAAAAAAAGCTCAAAAATAAGTCATTTCAAACAATCATAGGTACATTAAACAGAACTTAAGTAAATTGAAATATTTAGATGTGTCATTACTTAAACAATTGTAAATTTTAGATTGACTGAGAAAATAAATTTTAAACAATATACTAATATTGTGTAAAATGGAGCGGATGGAATTCGAAGATTAGTACTTTTTCACAAGCTCTACGTTAAGCTTAATGATAAGCATATTATAACAGCTTTATCAAAATAAGAGATAAAGATAAGTAGCTTATGAAATTGCAATAAACATTTTTTATTAATTTACTAAAAACACTAATACAACAATTTATATCAATAAATTCCTTAAAAAAAAAAACTTATATCAATAGATGATAAGACTATATAAGTTTAAAATAAGTCAATTCAAACGGAGTCTAAAATGTTAGTAAAATAGAAAAATCATCAAACAAATTTTTTTATTATAAAAAGCTTTTAAGCAATTCTCACATAGCCAAACTGAACCTTAAATATTAGGCAAAATTACACGTTTGGTCCTTTATCTTATTTTTTTGTAACATTTTGTTCCTTTATCTTTCATTTGTAACATTTTGGTCCTTTATCTTATTTTTTTGTAACACTTTGGTCCTTTAAAGAACATGAAGATATGAAAGAATTGATGAAGATGATGAATATATTCATCAAAATTATGAGTTTTATTTAATTTTAATAAAAATGTATCTTAACAAATAAAATTCAGCGTGTTTTTAATAAATAAAAATATGAAAAAAGGGTTTATATGTGAATATTATAAAATATAAAGGACTAAAGTGTTACAAATAAAAGATAAAGGACCAAAGTGTTACAAATATATAAGATAAAGGACTAAAGTGTTACAAATAAAATATAAATGACCAAAATATTACAAAAAAAAATATAAGATATTTTGCCTAAATATTACGTTGCAAAACCACAATGGCAAACCGGGTGAGCCAGTGACCGGTTTGAGTCCCACATGTGAATAGTTGTTACAACAAAAGTAAACAAACGGATCCTTCTTATAATCACTTGCGAACGCAAATTATAACTAACCTCTTTTCTCTCTCTTCTGGTTTTGGGGTTAGGTTAACTCATTCACTTCGATACTCATCTACTCTTACAATTCAAATTCGATTCGATCTTAAAACACCATGTTTTTGGTCGATTGGTTTTATGGCGTTCTAGCATCGCTTGGTTTATGGCAGAAAGAGGCTAAGATCTTATTCTTAGGTCTCGATAACGCCGGTAAAACCACCTTGCTTCACATGCTCAAAGACGAGGTTTGTTTCAATTTCATCTTTTTTATATTTTTATTTTCATTTTCATTTTCCCAATTATTTTATTACCGATTTCGTTCTTTTGGATCTGTAACCTTATATACTGTTGATAACGTTAGTTGAATATTCTGTAGTCAAATGGGTTCATGATTTTTACAGTTATTACCGTTAGCTCAGTTTTCTAGGATCAAAAGGGTCTCTGAATGCTACTGTTATTACTGAGAAAATTAGCAATTGTGTTACTTATATTCTGAAATCAACATTATCAATTTTCTATTAGCTTAAAATGACATGTCTGGCACGCCGACACTACTAATAATTTGAGAAAATGACATGATTGAATGTATTCAGTATTCACACATGTTAGTATGTATGTGTTAGTCTGGATATTGAAAACGCCTTCGATCAGAAGTGTTGGTGGCTCGGTGTTACATAAGTTATTTTACATTTAACTTGTTTTGGTGTGTTGTTATTTCCTTGACATCTAGCTTCTGTTTAAATTGTATTGGGATTTTTATATGTATTTTTTTCCACCACTTATTGTTTTCTGGTTTTGGCAAGCAAGACATTTTGATAGTTAGCTAGTGTGTGTTTCAAAGTATATAGATCGCGGAAGTTATTGTGGCATGGCGGCCTTGGGTTGTGGTTATATGATTTATCTCTGTGTCTTTGTGTGATTTTTCTTTTATTATGAGAATTTGTTTTGCAGAGACTAGTCCAGCATCAGCCAACTCAGTATCCTACATCGGAGGAGTTGAGTATTGGGAAGATCAAGTTTAAAGCTTTTGATTTGGGTGGTCATCAGATTGCTCGTAGAGTCTGGAAAGATTACTATGCCCAGGTCTGTCTTTCTCTATTTCTTAAATACGCTTGTTTGGCTTTAATAAAAAAAAAGAGAAGCCTTTGTCGCTAGTGTAGCCCAAGTGGGAGAATATCTTAATCGTGAAAAATTGGATGCCACTAGGCCTTCACCTAGTTATTTTAAGTCCCGTGCTCCTATTTAACTTTATTTTGTTTCCATGGCTAGACTTGCTAATCTGTTTTTATCATCTTGCGATTTGATATTGAGCTGCATAAGATATTTAGCATAGAATCTATGAACTAGTTCTAACTGTCACTACTATTAAGTTTTATTCTTATGCTAGGTTCTATAATGGGCAACACAGTCATTAAGTCTTTTAATAATAAAAAAACTTATATCTTATTGCAGAATGTTTGAAAATTCTGAATATCTAACTAATTACATGAATGCAACCAAAACCAAAGATTTATGCCCTCCTATTATAGTATTATATTATATCTGTAGTTTATCTGATTCATGGGAGGTAGAAATCAAATCATTGATGAAATGGTGATAACTTGCTGATAGCCGCCGTTTCACTTTAAACTTGGAGGATATGTTTATAGTATCTATATGACATTCCCGCCTCTGAATCAATTTACAACTCAGTAACTTGTTCAATATTTTAACCGAGAAACAATATGTGCATGTGCTCATTGTTTCTTTAGTTTATTGTGATCATGAATTACTTGTAATGCAGGTAGATGCAGTGGTCTACTTGGTTGATGCTTATGACAAGGAAAGATTTGCTGAGTCAAAAAAGGAGCTGGATGCTCTCCTCTCTGATGAATCATTGGCAAATGTCCCTTTCCTTGTCCTTGGAAACAAAATAGATATTCCATATGCTGCTTCAGAAGAAGAATTGCGTTACAATTTGGGCCTGACCAACTTCACCACTGGCAAGGGTAAGGTAAATTTGTCAGATTCAAATGTTCGTCCCATGGAGGTATTCATGTGCAGTATTGTGAAGAAAATGGGTTATGGTGATGGTTTCAAATGGGTTTCTCAGTACATCAAATAGTCCTTTAGCAAGAGATGGTTTGGTATCTCATATCTTTTAAGTTTGTTTCTGTACTTATGAATTGGAGGTGTTGTTGGTATGAAATTGCTGTTCAAGAAATTGCAGTATATTTCAATTTTTATTTATAAAAATGACTGGGAACCTACAGAATTTCAGTTAATTTTTGGTTGATTATTTTTCATATCTAAAATATCGAGAGGCTCAAACCTTAAGCAAGACGAACTTTTTGTACAAATACACGTTAAAAGTAAGAACTTAATTTTGCTGCTTAGCTATTAATTAGAGATTTGAGACAAATTACCGAATCAATGAAGAATTGAAGCGTAAAATTATATGGCAAAAAATACCAATGTTTGAAATTTGCACGTTTCATTTTGAGTACAGATGCACTCACGATCAAACGATTTATTTATATTTTTTTAGCTGAAAATATATAACTCACTATGTTCTGTTTTTAGCTGTTATTTTAAGTATTGGTAAGTTTAATAAGCTAGTTTATATAGTTTATTGGACTAGCTTATAACTTTATAAGCTTGTTTATAAAAATTAGAAGTGTTTGATAATAAGTTTTTTTAGTTAGCTTATAATGTATTTTGGGATGTTATTTTAAATAGTGTTCGGACTTACAACTTTTTACATTTATTTCAATTTTATTCTTATTATTTTTATTTAATTATTTTATTTGACTATGAGTTACCGGTTATTAGCTATCTTATAACTTAATTTTACCAAACTCTAATGTAATAATTTATTTTCTTTCAAGAATATTCTTGAAAATATTTATCACCACATTATGCCTATTTAATCAAATGATAGGATTTAATCAATCTATTGACTCAATAATAAAAACTAACTTGTGCATAAGGTTATTATATACACGTTTTTTTTTATGTAATAAAACTTTTTTTTGTGTGTGGATGAAATGAATGGAAGGGAATATGAATGCAGTGCGGACCATAAAAAGTACAAAAAGTCTACAACATCAATTATTTTTGTCGGTCACTTGATGCTAGTGTACAAAATATATACTCCAAAAAAACCTGTGATCCCCGCATCGGAGGGATTGGAATCATTTGATGTCAAAATCAATTTCGAATTAGATTAAATTGATGGTGAAAGCAAAAAAAATATATACTCCACATTACATTTTTTTTATATAATACATTCCTTGGTTTTAAATTTAAACAAAATATAATATTTTAGATTTTTTGATTATTCAAGAAATCATTTTTTTGTTTATATTTAAAAGATTGGAAGGAGTAATACGTTCTAATTTACTTTTAGTGGGATTGGCTAATCTAGAAATATTATGACCCTAAAATACCAATTCTAATGTGGTTAGTTACTGGTTACCAAATGATTTTTTATACCCTAAGTTGCATTATTTAATGGCTTTACTCCACTCTAGAAGCAAACTTAAACTTAAATTCTAAAACTGGAACATAAATATTGTTACTTATATGCTATGTGCGAAACAAATAGCACCTGGGGATGTAGCTCAGATGGTAGAGCGCTCGCTTAGCATGCGAGAGGTACGGGGATCGATACCCCGCATCTCCACTTCACTTTTTTTTTTTTTCCTTCTCTATCATAGTATATTTCCGTTCGTGTGTTCCTGCGCATTTCACAAGCTTATGTTATTTTTGTCTAATAATCAACACCTAAGTGTTTCAATATCTTTCCTCATCTTCTATTAACCTACCACTATCACCATATTTTATGTTCCAATCGATAGCTCAACCCTCATGATAATATCAGAATCACGACTAAAGACATAACATGTTTACCTTTTTTCTGAATGAAAAAAATTATTACTTGCTAATGTTACTTTAATCTAATTGCAATGTTTTGCTTCTATATATTTGGGCTATATACTTCTAAATTTCATTAGAAATTCAAGTGTGAGTGATAAAATTTTGAGTGGAATTGGACTGTCTTCCCTCTCTTGTGGTCTGCATTTTTTGTTATAAATAATTAGTGAATAGGTTTGTTGGTCCATGGAATTGTCTTCATTGATTAAATTGATCTCAATTTTCTTGAAATAGCTAAATAGTCTCTCTAATCACTTAACTTATATCAAATAAGCCCCTTACGGATAATTTTGATTGATTTTTTATTTACCACTTTACTCCAATGCCTCTATTTCTTTCTTCTCTAAATGACAAAAATATAAACCCTGGATTGTTGTTCCTACATTAACACAATATCACATTCTTAATTTTCTAATCCCCAAATTTCTTCAAGCTCAAATAGAGAAGATTCTGTGTTTACAAAGTTCAGATAAAGCACTCAAAGCTTGAGTTCGTCTTCAACCTCCACGGTTAATGGGGTGACATTAAGAAAAATAGAATGCTAGAGTGCCAGTGTATGAGATAAAGGATGGAGTATGTTAAAAGTTTTGTTCAGATTTCCATTACTGTAATCACAAGCAATGGGGTAGAAGATGAAGTCTCTTTCTTATAATAATAAATATTTCTTTTTCATTCAAATAAAGACTCGTTCTTTAACAAATTGATTAACGATGACAATAAAGGGTTTCTTACATAGCGTTCGTTGTGAGGAAATGAGAAGTTAAAACAAAAATGGGTGTTTTAACTTAACTCTAAGAAGAAGAGATCAAAGAGAAAGTTGGTAAAAATTGGAAACAAGTTGGTATAGTCTATTTATCAAAATTTTCAATCAATTTGGTCCTTGAATATGTAGAAAAAAATTGTTGCAAAAAATAACCAAAAAAGAATTTCTATAGAACTTCTAACACACTTTATCATGAAAAATATAACCAAAAATCTTGAACAGTATATTCACATTCCAAATGAATACTTGACCACATATTGTTGCATTTTAGGACGGTTTAACGAACAACAACGTATCACACATTGGCACTCAAGAAATACCAATGGACATAGAACTAAGTGCATGCTTGGTGTCGCGGTAAGTTTGACAAAATCTTAGCTAATACCATGCCCAAACCCCAAACATGCACCAAGCACTTCCCTGATACTCGGTGTTCGTCCAAGGATTCTTTGATTCAACAAACACGTTTTCTATGAGCCCATGGCAAGTTAACACTCCCCACATTAACAAATAGTAGAGAATACATGTTTCAAGTTCATATGATACATAATGTTAGCTAACAGAAGAAATGTACAATAACCAAATCAAACTGAATCTTAGGAATGGATATTTATCTATGGACCAGCTTGCAACTACTGTTTGATCCCAACTATTTATCTTTTGACCATAGGTTCATCCTTAAGCCACCAAGAACCAAACTGTTAGCTACAAAATTCTGTCTAACATTGTAGAAAATTGCTCAAAATTTCACACAGCTCATCCTACATGTAGAACAATATCACTTTTTGTTAGATGAGCGGAAACCACCAAACCCCATCAAGGCAGCAACATCAGGATCCATTTCAGGTTCTTCTACAGCTTCCTTCTTCTGAATCCAAAATCGAAACATTAGTTAATTGCTGCTTTGGGAAAAGAGGAATCCTGACTTGTTAAAATATCATTAAAAATCATTTTTAGAAGGATAAATAGATAGATTCATTAACAGCTAAGTATAGACATTTTACTCAAAGCAAATCAAAGGGTACAAAGCTAGACAGAAATGGGAGGGAGAAAAAGGACGTTTCCAAGATTTTGTATCAGTACTAAACTAATTGCAAATAAGAAACTGTAATCAGCATATGGCTCAGACCTTTTCTTTTTTCTTTTCCCGGCGCTGTCGCTTTCTTTCTTCCTCTTCTTCTTGCTGTTTTAAGATCCTGTCATCAAAATCTGCAAAAAAGTATGATTCAATTTCCACATTAAGGTGACAGAACATTGAAGTTGTGAATGGGTTATGGGTGCAACCAAAAAATTTGAAAATTCAACATCAATACTTTCAAAATTTACATATCACTCTCCTAGAAGTAGTCAAAATATTATATACTAATTAAAATATTGTCAAATTATTTTATGACTCCCAAAATTTTATTTAAAGTTCCACCACCGACCTTATTTGAAAGGCCAGTTGAACTTCTACAATTTCAGGCCAAGAAGGAAACAAAACAATACATAGACTTTAAAGTTGCAACTTAAGATTTACCTTTCTCTGTAAAGCCTCCAATGTCTTTACGTTTCTTAAGAACTTCAAACCGTTCCTGAACCTGCAGTCATCATAAATACAACTGTCATGCAGAGGCATGTATAAAACTCCAGAAACCAGATGACACACAATGGCACACATGCATGCATGGATGGGAAGAAAATATATTATTCCATGCAATGTCAAATGTACTAGCATGGTCATTAGAATTAATAGACTAGAAGGCTATCTTAAGCTGAATGATGAAGACTAGAATTAATAGACTAGAAGGCTATCACTGTACCTGTTTAAGAGAAGAACGTTCAGCTCGCATAGACATGCCCAGCGCTCTTTGATCTGTGGAGATAATGTAAGAATAACCATGAGCAAATTGAAGGGAATTAAAACAAGATATACGTTGAAAAATCAGAGGAAACATGCCAAAAAATTACATACGTTTCTTTCCATTAATATGATCCAAGTAGTTTGCAGAGTCCTTCACCACACACTCACAAACCTGACAGTAATATCCAGCCTGCAATACACAATGATTAAATCCAAATTTACTAAATAAGTTGCATAACAAAAAGATCATCTACATAGGATCCTTGGCAAGGTTGTCAAGTTCAAGATCCTACTTAGAATCAGTAAGGGAGATAAGACATAAATCATGTGATTGTAAATCATGTCACGATTATCCCTAAAATATAGCATGGTAAATATGACCATAAAATCATGTCTAACACTTAATAAAATTCCAACAAAAATTAATTTAAAAAATGAGAGTCACAATTTGAATTAATTAATGTTATAATGTCTAGAAGAAGGGTTTTCTACAACACAAAATTAAAATCGCCAAAAACATCCACAAAACAAAACACACTCAAAGCATTGCGGATGCTCTGCCAATGTTGAAAGATCAACCATTTGGTGTTTTCGAGACTTGCCCACATATAATTTGGAAGATAAAAATAGAACTTTCTTGGTACTTCAACAGAGTCACAAGCCACATGATGAAATGGCCACTAACGAGTCCATAGGAATTTGGAAAACTTTGGCATTCAATGATAGATGTACCCATATTTATAACCAGCAAATTTTGATAGTCAGTGTAAAAACTCAAAACACTTAATTGCCCATATGTCATAACACCTCCCCAACAAAAGAAATAAAGGTTGAGGAGATGAGTAACTAAGCAGATTAAAATTCAACAAGATATCCACATGAGAAAAGCATAATGTTGTTCATTTTCAAAGTACACAACAACTAAAATATAAAATAACAGGTACCTGTTGGCTTAGTGGTGCAACCGGCGTCACAACCTGCAATTTTTACAAGATATCACTAATCAGTAAACCAAAAATGCTTACAGATGTTTCCGCACTGCAAACGAAAACATATAAAAAAAACTTATGAGTAAACCACCAAATTGGTCCATGACTTTATAGGGCGCTCTCAAACTGGTCAAAGACTTTGTCAAATTTTGTACATGTCAGTCCTTCTAAAAGTATGCCAGCGCCAGGGACATAATTAATAGTAAGTGGCTAAATACACTAATGTTAATGCCTAAATTGGTAATAAGTAGATAAAGTTAGGGACCAAATTTTTTTTTTTGAATCATCAAAATTTTATTAAGGAAAAATACCAAGTTACAAGGCACAAGAAGTACCAAAATAACACAGCCACAACTAAAGGCAAAGCACTACTGCGCAATAAAAACAAGCTGCAACAGTCAGCACCAATACCAAACCAGAAACAGAAAAATAGCAGGCCACAAAAACAGAAAAAATAAAGAGGACTGAACTACAATCAGCCACCCCTGTCCAGACAAATCAAAGGTTCAGCAAGCCATTCATAATAGAGACAGATCGCCGGCGACTTACTATCGCTTAACCACCACTTCCACGACCATAACTTAATATCCTCCACCACTTTCGTAACCTGTCCAACCCCATTATCGAATATTATCGAATTACGCATCTTCCACAACGCCGAAACCACTGCCGACCAGATCATCATCAGACCACGTTTTTTTGCTTTCTTTCCTATAACTCCTTGCAGCAAATTAAGAGTAGAAAATAGATTGTGAGGGAGTGAGAAATCTAAATTCAACCAAATACACACCTCAGCCCATACTTTCCTAGTAAAGTCACAGTAAAGGAACAGATGCAGAGATGTTTCCTGTTCAGACCCACACCAGACACAAAGTTGATCACCTGCCGGTAGCGGAATTTGACGGCGAAGCAAATTATGACGAGTCGGAATTTCATCTAGCAGTAACTGCCAGGCAAAGGCAAGGACCTTCGACGGAGCACCACTTTTCCACAAAGAACTAAATGCCTTTGATTCAATCAAACCCACCGGATCCATTGGTACAAATAAATTGACGACCGGCCAATAAGTAGACTTCACCGTAAAGTCTCCGCCACCGTTGAACACCCAACCCCAACAGTCCTCTTCCTCCGATAACTCCACCGAGTTAATAGTCTCCATCAGCTCCACCGCCAGGCCTTCTTCCCAAACAAAAAGCCTACACCGCCAATCAAAGTTCCACCGCACTACTCCACCTTCCATCACCCGAACATCCGTTACCATACATTCTTTTTGGTTCGAAACAGAAAACAGACGTGGAAATCTTTCTCTAAGGGGGATCGTACCTACCCAAACATCACACCAGAATTTTGTTGAATTCCCACTTCCTATTCGCTTCACCACACCTTGAGCGAACCAATTAGAATTAGCATTGGTACCAATAGAATTAGCATTCGGTTTTAAAGTTAGGGACCAAATTGATAGTAAGTTATTAAAATATCAGAACTTAAGTAATAGTAAGTTGCTAAATACAGGGACTACCTTGACAGATTAATAAAGTCGGTAACCTTTTTGAGATACATACAAAGTCATTGACCTATTTGAGAGTATCTTACAAAGTCAGAGACCAAATTGATGGTTTACTAAAAAACTTATAGATTCTTGGCATTCACTTAGAACAAATATAGGCATTGACATTGGTATCCACAGAAGCATACCTGAGTCTTTCCCAAGGAAGATGTAAGGTTTACTTCATAATCCCTATGTTTCAAGGGCTTCCTCGGCACCGAAGGACCTTTACCTATGCCAATGTAAAATAAAGTTAGTTGTAACTCAACGCAATGATACTTCAAAATTCAAATTAAAAACGAACCCTAACCCTATCAAAAACAAAATTAAAATAAATTATATTCAATTTAAGCACAAAAACTTTACCTTTAGGTTTTGCTCGACCCTCTTCTTCCTGCCTCTCACGCTCCCGAGCTCGTTCAAGATACTCTTCACGATCAAATTTTCTTCTGAATGTGTTGTCAACTCCAGCGACCTAATTCAATGAACCAAATTAGTGATTTGAAAAAAAAAATTGAAAATAAAAAAATAAAATTGAATTTCGGGATTATGGAGAAGAAATTGGGAGTGGATTCGAATTTGCACTTACATTGTTGCTGGTGTTAGACATTTTTGATCGATAATATAAATAAGAATTAAGCGATTGTAGAGAAAGTTGGAATTGGAATGATGATGATGATGAAGGGATGAAATTTGAATCGGGAATTTTGTGAGTGAAACCCTAGCTAGTTAAATTTTGTGAGATGGATGAAAAAAAATAAAAGCTCTCGTATTGGATTGAGATTTTAAAAGACTTTTTTGGCAAAAAAAATCTTGAAGATTTTAAAAGATTTTGTGAGATATTATTGACTTTGTGAGATTGTGACAGATTTTCTTTTAAAGACTTTTTACCATCAGGATTCTTAACACAGGATTTTGATGGATTTATAACAGATTTTCAAGATTTCAACGTACTTTATAGATTTTTAAGGTTTTGAAGAATTCATCGAATTTTAAGCCAAAGAAAATTAAAAAAGTGAATAAAAAAGATGATAAATAAATTCTAACTTTTTATTTATTACATAAATAAATTTCTAAAGTTGAATAAAGAAAATAAAAACAATAGAAATTTTAAATATTTTAATAAGAAATTCATTATTGCCTAAAAAATAGTAACAAAGTGATTTTAAATTAATGTTCTTCTAAGTAGCATTTCTCCACATGTTTGAACCTATACTAGTCCTCCATAAATTAGCATCTTCTCGTTCCTGCTCTTGTGTTTGAACAATGGGTTCATAATTATTGTCTTCGTGATTTGGTAACACTGGAGATGAAGATGAAGACTCGTCAGTAGGTTCGATTGGAAATTCATCTGAACGACATTCTTTACGAAGAAAATTATGAAGTGCTGCGCATGCTAACACAAGCTCTGCTTGCGCCTTAAATGGGAATGGAGGTGCTGACTTAAAAATTGTGAACCGCGATTTAAAAACACCGAATATTCTCTCAATCACATTCCTTAAGGACGCATGTCGAAGATTGAATAATTCCTTTTCATTTTCAGGATCATTACCATGACCTGCAAAATCTTGTAGATGATATCGTACACCTCGATATGGGGCTAAAAATTTGCGTCGATTTGGAAATCCACAATCCACCAAAAAATACTTACCTAATTACATAAGCAATGCATATAAAATTAGTATGAAAATGAAAATAGATAAAACACACTTATAGGTTAAAAATTAATGACTTACCTTGGGGTACTTTAAGTCCATTTCTCCTTGTCAAAGCATCATTTAATACCTTGGAATCATGTGCTGAACCCTCCCATCCGCTAAGAACGTACATGAATTCCAAATCAAAGTTACAAGCAGCTAATACATTTTGTGATATATTTCCATGACGATCACAATAACTGCTTACATCTCGTCCTCTTACCATTGCTGGAATGTGTGTGCCATCAATAGCTCCAATGCAATCCTTGTGTGTGTGTGTGTAGCAATAATCATAAACATTATTATAATAATGAAAATTATATTTACAATTTGTTATAATTAAATAATGATCACATACCTTAAAATAAGGATAAAACCTTGTGCTTTCCCTTATTTTTGCAGGCACCGTTGAGCCTGGTCTAGCCATCATATCAGGTGCCAATGAGTTCAAAGCCTTCAAAACCTTGTGAAAATTTTCACTTGTAGCAAATTGTGACCGGCCAAATGTATTGCGGATTACACAATATCGGGCATTTTGGCCGACAATTTGTAGAAATGATGCAAGCATTTCTTCAACACAAATAAATCTTGTATCCTTCAAAGGTGTTTTTTCTCTTATAATCGTGCACAACTTTCGAAATACATCAGGATACATCCTATATACTTGTCGAAAGATTGCAGGATCATCATTTAATGCTTTGTGTATATAGTCATATCCCCGACTAATAATTCGCCGTCTAGTTAACGGACGCTCAATATGTTCATCGCGCATCATATTCAAAAACTGGTTTAGTATGTATGTTAAAGCATAAATTGCCATCACACATGTGTATGTGGCTTCATACAATTCTTCATCTGTTTCCTCATCATCTATATCTTCAGTATATATATCTTCATCCATTTCTTCCTTCTTTATGTCATGGTCATGGTTATAAGTCAATATCAAAAGTAATATCAAAGTTAATACAAAGTCATATTTAAAAATAAATATAATTAAAGTTTAACCACAACAATTTCACAAAAAAAATATAAACTAAATACTTCAACCATAATAGTTCAACCAAAATGCAACAAAAATAGTTCGACACACCTAAAATAAAATACTTCAACCAAAGTACAACCAAAATAGAGACCCAAAAGTTATAGTTCAACAAACTCACAATGTTTAACATAATATTTTTAATAATAGATGATCAAAATATTAATCATCCCCTAACTTGAATTTTATCCAAGAAGAGCGTTCTTCCGGTGACATCTTTAAGAAAAAGTCCTTTTTTTCTTTAGTATTCAACAATTCAGCTGTCTTGAAACGCATTATGTCATTCAAATTTGGAATATCTTTTATAATATCCCAAATAATACCTCCGAGCTCTCTATCTCTATCTCTATCTTTTTCTCTTTTCTCCATAATGTTATATATTTTTTCAAAATTCACCGCAACAGTCTCAATGCCAACAGAAAGCTTTCCCAAAACGTTGTCTTGATTGTTGATCCCAACAGCGCTAGAACTTCCTCCATAATCGGTTCTCTTTCTCTTGTGATAGTTTTGCTTTTCTAAGGGAACCTCTGAATCTAAAGGGGGATGGGATGGTGGACTAGGCTGGCTTGGTGATGGAGCTTGAAATAGTGGTTCATAGTTATTTGGAGCCATGAATGTGCCACTATTATGATCATATGAAAATTCTTCAATCCCAACACTTCTATTTTCTGACTCAAAAGCTGTTGCATTTTCTGACTCAAAAGTTGTTGCATCTGTATCATCTGGATATACTGCTATGGAATTATTCCCGCTAGAAACTCCACCCCCAACAACGATCTTTAAATTCTCATAATCAATCATAGTCTTTCCTCGAAGTTTGCTGTGACTTGGGTGTGACTAAAAAAAACCATTGTTAATATACTACAAATATTATAAAGTATTAAAATTGTAACTATTAATATTTTTAAAGGATTATGAACTTAACTCACCTTTAAATAATCTTTCCATACTTCCTCAGGAGCGGTGAAAGTTTTTGCAATTGAGTCCCATCCAAAACCAGAATTGTGGCGCATAAGTGTTGACATCATATTATATTGATTCTTAAACCACTTCATACGACTCAAATAATGACTATAGGTTTTAGGGAATTTTGTTTTATCATTGAGTCGAGGAAGTATTACCCGTTCTACAGTTTGTTTGCTAAGTGACCCATTGGCATCACGCAACCCCCTATTTATAGCATCCACCAAGAGATGCAACAACTCATTGGTTTCTTCCATGGTCCATGATACATAATCTTTATCTCTACTTTTTCCTTTCATATTTTCTTGTGAGTCTCCCATTGGATAGCTAATATATATAAGAAACTAGTTATTTGATAATTTGTTTCCTAATTGTCATAAGTATAACGACTATGTACTGAATAATATATAATTCAATAGAAAAATCAATATTGCCATTCAAAAAAAAATTAGACAAATCAATATAAAAAAGCCATAAAAGCACAATTATCTCGTTTTAGCAAAAAATTGAAGAAAAAAACAACAATATCGGTCAATCATATATACATAAAAAATTTACAATGAACCATAACAAAAAAATAAATGCAGAAACGTGTGGTCAATCATATTAGTATTTTTACATTAATCCTATATATGATTTCACGTAATTATTTTTTGCAATATGTAACCACATATAATCAATCCTATATATATATATATATATATATATATATATATATAATCAATCAACATATCCTACATATATCAATTATGTTGTTTTTTTAGAAGAGAAGATCATGTTGTTGTTGTTTTGTTGCGTGAACAAAGATACAGTATTTTGCGTGAACAGTATTTTGCGTGAACAGTAAAGAGAAGATCATGTTGTTGTTGTGTGAAAATATTTTGGACATGTATTAACAAAAAAAATCGATTGAAGGTGTAAGAAAGAACCTGATATGGTAGTCCTGTCGGCTGGAAGAAAAGTCTTGGAAGATTGAAAAAGTCTCAAGGGTTGGAGTGGGATTGTTGGATGAATATTTTATGTGTATTTTGAACTAAAAAGTCTTTCAAAATCCATTCCATAATAAAATTAATCAAAATCTATAGATTTTTGAATACCAATAGATAATTTAAAAATGATGAGAAATCTCAATTGAATACCAACAGATTTTGTTGCCTTAAAAAACAAAATCTTAATTGTCTTAATTGAATACCACAAGATTTATTTAATTTTTATAAAAGTCTTGATTGAATATCACAAGACTTTTTAATCATAAAAAAGTCTTTTAAAATCCATTGAATTCTCAATTCAATACACCCCCACGATGTTTTTGGTCGATTGGTTTTATGGCAGAAAGAGGCTAAGATCTTATTCTTAGGTCTCGATAACGCCGGCAAAACCAACTTGCTTCATATGCTCAAAGACGAGGTTTGTTTCAATTTCATTTCTTTTTTATATTTTTATTTTATTTTTCCCAATTATTATTACCGATTTTGTTCTTTTGGATCTGCGACCTTATTTACTAACGTCAGTTGAATTCTGTAGTCAAAGGGGTTCATGATTTTTACAGTTATTAACATAGTATATATTTGATGAAATCGAAATGACTAACAAAATGGGTGTTTGGTCTAGTGGTATGATTCTCGCTTCGGGTGCGAGAGGTCGTGAGTTCGATTCTCGCAACACCCCTATTTTATTGCTTATTTTCTTGTTTAGCTTTATAATTATTATATTATTATAAATGAAATAAAAAATATATACGTATAAGGTAAATTTTTCCCCCAATCTAATTAATTGTGTTACGTATTAGATATTGAAAATATTTCTGTCAAAAAAAATAAAATGAAAATATCCTATCTTAGGTAATAAGAACTAAAAGAAAATTCTGACTAAATATTATTTTTTTTAATGGCAATTTTGACTAAATTATATACCAACTTTTGCCTCAAATACAAATGTCAAGATAATTGTGTTTATAGACAACAAATTGTTGAGTACCTTTAAAATTTATTATGTGGAGTAATATTATTAAGTATGAATCTCTTGTAAATCAATTTTGTCCATAAAACAATAAAATTAAGGTACTTTTAAATTCCTTAAAAAAATCTAGACAGATTGGTCTCTATATTAACCGTCTAATCTTACCCCAATTAATCTAGAAATAACTTTATAATAAAACATTACAAATGAAATGAAATTATTTGGTCTAATCTATTATTTCTTTAGCATATACTAGTTAGTATCTATGAACGGATTTTATTTTTTTCTTAAAAAAAATAAAATTATATCTTCACTCCGAAAATTAGATCAGCTTTGTTAGTTATATAACATCCACAACAAAACAAAAAACACACGGAAATCAGATGCTTCTGAAGACAAACAAATCCAACAGAAAAGACACATTGTAGATATAGCAATGAGGAATATGATGATGATATTGGACATTGGAGCCATCATTCTTGCATTTCTGGTTTCAACCGCTTCAGCCAATGATGTTGTTGTGCTCACAAAAGACACCTTCGAAAATGAGGTTGGCAAGGATCGTGATGCTCTTGTTGAATTCTACGCTCCTTGGTAACATATTTTCATTATTTCAAACCTTAGCAATTATACCATCATTAGTAGGATCGAGTCTTACATTTTACGTGGAACTTCTATGAGATCAATATGAATCTCACTCAGGAATTAGATGAAATTCATGTAGATTGGACTGAGACCTATTTGTGGGACCAATATAAATTTCACTCAATAGAGATAATGTGTACGTTACAAATAGAATGTTAGTTACACTTGCGAAAATTGATTTATTCTATTTTGAAGGTAGAGAAATCTCCTAAAAAGATAAGAAAAGACTAATTTCTCAGTCCATAATGACTGCATAAACCAATACAAGATTATATATATAGGGATCTCCGTAACAGAATTGGTAACCAAATACTAATAAACTTGTTCTAGAATGTAGACAGGTCACAATTTCATTCCACCTATTCGGTTTCTAAGATTGTAATAGAAAATGTTAGAGTAAGTGTCACTAGATGCATCTTCTGATTCCAACTCGATGTGAGTTCTGTTTTTTTTTTTTTTATGTCAGGTGTGGACATTGTAAAAAGCTTGCCCCGGAATATGAAAAATTAGCGTCAAGTTTTAAAAAAACCGATACCATTTTGATCGGGAAGGTTAGTTATTATTCTTTATCTTTTAATGAGCAATATATATTCAATGATCTCTACATTTATTGGTCACAGTGAATACATTTATATATTCGCTATCTTTAACCAATATTTCAATGATGTCTATAGGTTGACTGTGATGAACATAAAAGTGTTTGCACTGAGTATGAGGTTTCTGGTTACCCTACAATTCAATGGTTTCCCAAAGGATCACTAAAACCAAAAAAGTTAGCACTTTGTCCATTTTCTTTCCTTTCAAACATTTTTTTTACCATAGAAAATGTGAGAGATTTTCATGTTCTTAACAAATAATGTGTTCTTTAGGTATGAAGGCTCACGAACCGCTGAAGCCCTTGCTGCTTTTATAAACATTGAAGGAGGTAATTATGTCAATTTTTGTTTCTCTACTTATTGAATTTATGTGCTTAAATACATGATGTCAAGATGTGGATTATCAAAGAAATTATTGATTTGAATGCTAATCTTCTGTTGGCATTTTTTATCATAGTATTTGATATCAATATGAAAACATATTGTTAATGTAGGTACCAATGTGAAGGTACATTCTCTTCCATCAAGTGTGGTAGTTCTCTCACCAGATAACTTTGATAAGATTGTCTTAGATGAAACAAAAGATGTTCTGGTGGAGTTCTATGCACCATGGTAAGTATAGATTAACATGACACACCTAACTTTATGATATGATGATTTAACTTATTTCATTTTCAATGTCTTTGAATATTTTGTCTTAACAAATTTATTATTGTCTTTAGGTGTGGTCATTGCAAAGCTCTAGCTTATGTAAGAATATATATTCTACCATAGCTTGTGAAGTTGTGACTATATCAAGGCTGATCCTGATACTGTTTTTAATATTTCTTTAGACTTATGAGAAGGTTGCCGCAGTATTTAGGCTAGAGGAAGAAGTTGTTATAGCTAATGTTGATGCCGACGAGTACAAGGATTTGGCTGAGAAGTGAGTTCAGTAACATATTTTTATTTGTCTTAAACTAGTTTAAAAATTATAGTTAAAAAATGAAAGTGCCTAATTTGGCTTATTTGTTAATTCAGATATGGTATTGTTTCCTATCCCACATTGAAGTTTTTCCCAAAGAACAATAAAGCTGGCGAAGATTACGCTGGTGGACATGATTTGGATGCTTTTGTAGCTTTCATTAATGAGAAATGTGGCACCAACCGCGATGAACAGGGTCAACTTACTTCTAAAGTTAGTTAAAAATATTTATACTTACTAAAAGTGATTAGCTTTCATTAATGAATTGACTAATTATTCTTGCTTTAGGCTGGTATAGTTGAATATCTAGATAACTTGGTGAAGAAGTTTGTGAGTGCTGACAACGATGAAAAGAAAGTTGTCTTTTCTCAACTTATAGAGAAAGTTAATAAGCTTAAGGGTTCTGCTGATGCAAGGTTTGAATGATATCACATTTCATTTTTTGTTCTGGTTTGCTTGAGTTTTATAATTTAAAATGTGGTTTTTGTGAGGCTCTAGTTAATTGCTTTGATATTATGTGGTGTTCTTTTCTTTGTTTCAGATATGGAAACCTCTACTTAAAACTTGCTAAGACTAGTATGGAAAAGGGTGCAGACTATCCGAAGAACGAGATTCAACGTCTTGAGGGCATGCTTCGAAAGGTAATTTATTAATATCATAAATATAGTAGTAAGTGTTAGATAATATCACTTATTACCTATTGTGAAGCAATCTTAACCAAGAAGAAAGTTACTAAGTTAGTTTACTTGGTCATGTTGGTCAAATCTTGGTCACCAAGTTTTATTACTTAGCTAGCAAGATTATTTGGTCATGAAGGAAGTTACTTGGGCAAGAAGGAAGTTACTTGGCTATGAAGTAAACTTGGGCACCAAGCTATTCAAGACCAAGCTCACACCTATAAATAGGAGGTGGTGGTGAAGATTGAATTTATTCCAACATTGAGAGAAAAATATTACAACCTTGAGAGAGTTTCAAGAGAATTAGAGAGATTTCTAGTTAGTGAAATTCTTGGGTGTAATTGGGAGTTGGGTAGTGAGAGATATTGAGTGTTTGTAAACACTTTGTGTAAATTTCCTTTTTCAATAGAAAGGTCTGCAGCAGCTCGGAGACGTAGGCATATTTGGCCGAACTCCGTTATCAATCTTTGTGTTTCATTATTCCGCATTTATCGCTTTTCATTAATCTGACTTTAGGGAAATTCGGCGTAGTTTCCTAACAACTGGTATCAAGAGCTTTGGTTCGTTGTCAACGATCCTAAGGAAGTCAGATTCGAGTGGGAGTGATGGCTACAGACGAAGGAAAGGTGAAAATTGAGAAGTTCGATGGTGCAGACTTCGGCTTTTGGAAGATGCAAATAGAGGATTATTTGTATCAGAAAAAGCTCTATCAACCTCTCACAGGAAAGAAACCAACCGAAATGAAAGATGATGAGTGGAAGCTTCTCGACAGACAAGCTCTCGGTGTTATCCGATTGTCGTTGTCTCGTAACGTTGCATTTAACATTGCAAAGGAAAAAACTACTGCGAGTCTTATGGCAGCTCTTACCAGCATGTATGAAAAGCCATCAGCATCAAATAAAGTTCATTTGATGAGGCGGTTGTTTACGTTACGGATGGCAGAAGGCGCTTCAGCTGCTCAACATCTCAATGAACTCAACATCGTGACAACCCAGTTGAGCTCAGTTGGAATCGAGTTTGACGATGAAGTACGAGCATTGATACTTTTGTCTTCCCTACCAGATAGTTGGAGTGCTACTGTCACTGCTGTGAGTAGCTCATCGGGAAGTACAAAGTTGAAGTTTAATGATGTTCGTGATCTAGTTCTCAGTGAAGAGATCCGACGAAGAGAGTTGGGTGAATCTTCATCCTCTTCAGTATTGCATACAGAGTCAAGAGGAAGAAATTCAACTAGAGGAAATGGACGCGGTAAATCAAAGGACAGGCGGTCCAAATCCAGAAATCATCGTAGCTCCAATAGCTCGAAAGCTATCGAGTGTTGGAATTGTGGAAAGATGGGGCACTTCAAAAATCAGTGCAAGAGTCCACCAAAGAACAAGGAGGCGAAGGACGAGGCCAACGTTGCTTCCACCTTAGGAGAAGATGATGCTTTAATATGCTCTTTGGAGAGCAAGGAAGAGTCTTGGGTGTTAGACTCGAGAGCATCCTTTCATGCTACTTCACAGAAAAAATTCTTCGAGAATTATGTCCCAGGTAACCTTGGTAAAGTTTATCTTGGTAATGAGCAATCTTGTGAGATTGTGGGCAAAGGTGAAGTGAGGATTAATTTGAGTGGGTCTGTATGGGAATTGAAAAATGTCAGACATATTCCCGACCTAACAAAGAACTTAATCTCAGTAGGCCAGTTGGCCAGTGAGGGATACACGACAGTATTCCAGGGTGATGATTGGAAGATTTCAAAGGGTGCGATGACGATTGCTCGAGGTAAAAAGAGTGGTACTCTTTACAAGACAGCAAGAACATGTCATGTGATTGCAATTGCAGCAAATGAAAATCCCAATCTATGGCACCAGAGATTAGGCCATATGAGTGAAAAAGGGATGAAGATAATGCACTCAAAGGGAAAACTTCCAAGTCTTCGGTCAATAGAAATTGACATATGTGAAGATTGCATATTTGGAAAGCAGAAAAGAGTCAGCTTTCAGACAAGTGGAAGAACCCCAAAGAAAGAAAAGCTTGAGCTTGTTCACTTTGACGTTTGGGGTCCAACAACTGTCTCTTCCATTGGTGGAAAGAATTACTTCGTGACTTTTATCGATGATCACTCTAGAAAGGTATGGATATACTTTTTAAAACATAAGTCAGAAGTATTTGAGGCTTTCAAGAAGTGGAAAGCCATGGTAGAAAATGAAACAGGGTTGAAGATCAAAAAGCTCAGAACCGACAATGGTGGTGAATATGAAGACACCAAATTCAAGAAGTTTTGCTATGAGAACGGTATCAGAATGGAGAGAACCGTTCCAGGTACGCCTCAACACAACGGTGTAGCTGAGCGTATGAACCGAACGTTGACAGAAAGAGCCAGAAGCTTACGTATGCAGTCAGGCCTACCAAAGCAGTTTTGGGCAGAAGCAGTCAACACAGCAGCTTACTTGATCAACCGAGGTCCATCGGTACCATTGGAGCATAAAATACCAGAAGAGGTATGGAGTGGAAAAGAGGTAAAACTCTCACATCTTAGAGTTTTCGGTTGTGTAGCATACATGCATATTAGTGATCAAGGTAGAAATAAACTTGATCCTAAATCTAAGAAGTGCACTTTCATCGGTTATGGTGAGGATGAGTTCGGCTACCGTCTTTGGGATGACGAAAACAAAAAGATGATCCGCAGTAGAGATGTGATCTTCAATGAGAGAGTGATGTACAAGGATAGGCATAACACAACCACTAAAGATTCAGATGTTCGCGAGCCTGTTTATGCGGACCTAGATGATGTTCCTGAAAGTCCTCAATCCGAGGAATTATCTGAATCAAGCAGCGGAGAACAACCTACTTCATTGAGAAGGTCTTATCGACCTCATGTTCCCAACAGAAGATACATGGATTACATGTTGTTGACTGATGGAGGAGAGCCTGAAGACTATGCAGAGGCATGTCAGACGCCAGATGCTAGCAAGTGGGAGTTTGCCATGAAAGACGAGATGAAGTCTTTAATCTCCAATCAAACATGGGAACTAGTTGAGTTACCTATGGGGAAAAGGGCACTTCACAACAAATGGGTGTATCGAGTAAAGGAGGATCATGATGGTTCCAAGAGATACAAAGCCCGACTAGTGGTCAAGGGATTCCAGCAAAAGGAAGGAGTTGACTACACATAGATTTTTGCTCCGGTTGTGAAGCTCAATACTATCAGGTCAGTGTTAAGTATTGTTGCCAGTGAAGAGCTCTTTCTTGAGCAGTTAGATGTGAAGACTGCGTTTCTTCATGGAGACTTAGACGAGGAGATATACATGCATCAACCTGAAGGATTCCTAGAAAAAGGGAAGGAGAACAAGGTATGCAGATTAAAGAAGAGTTTGTATGGCCTGAAACAAGCTCCAAGACAGTGGTATAAGAAGTTTGAAAGCTTCATGCACAAGGAAGGTTTCCAGAAGTGCAATGCTGATCACTGTTGCTTCTTCAAGAGATATAATTTCAGTTATATCATTTTGCTACTTTATGTCGATGATATGTTAGTAGCAGGTTTAGATATGGACGAGATCAGAAACTTGAAGATGCAGTTGTCAAAGGAATTTGACATGAAGAACTTGGGTCCTGCAAAGAAGATCCTTGGAATGCAAATAACGAGAGATAAGGAAAATGGAGTTTTACAGTTATCTCAGGCAGAGTACATTAATCGTGTTTTGCAAAGATTCAACATGGGCAACGCCAAACCGGTTAGTACACCTTTGGCAAGTCATTTTCACTTATCCAAGGAACAATCACCTCAGACAGAGGAGGAGAAAGAACTGATGGCTAAAACTCCATATGCTTCGGCCATAGGAAGTTTGATGTATGCAATGGTCTGTACGAGGCCAGACATTGGCCATGCAGTGGGAGTTGTTAGCAGGTTTATGTCAAATCCAGGTAAAGCTCATTGGGAAGCAGTTAAGTGGATTTTGAGGTATCTACGAGGCACCACAGAGAAGTGTTTGTACTTCGGTAAAGGAGAAATTAAAGTACAAGGCTATGTAGATGCAGACTTTGCAGGTGAGGTCGATCACCGAAGAAGTACTACTGGTTACATATTCACTGTTGGTACTACAGCAGTTAGTTGGATGTCGCGGATACAAAAGATTGTTGCTATATCCACTACAGAGGCTGAGTATGTTGTAGTAACTGAAGCCAGTAAAGAGTTGATATGGCTTCAAGGGTTGTTGACAGAGTTGGGTTTTATCCAGAGGCAGAATTCCTTGTATAGTGACAGTCAGAGTGCAATACATCTTGCAAAGAATTCAGCATTTCATTCAAGGACAAAGCACATTGATCTTCGTTATCACTTCATCAGGTCTCTTCTTGAGGATGAGGTACTAACACTGAAGAAGATTGAAGGAAGAAAGAACCCAGCAGACATGTTGACAAAGGTGGTAACCATTGACAAACTGAAGTTGTGCTCAACTTCAGTAGGTCTGCTAGAGTAACAGACCAGAGAAGGCTGCTGCATGATCGAGGTGTGAAGACCGATTGAAATCAGTCTTCAAGTGGGAGATTGTTAGATAATATCACTTATTACCTATTGTGAAGCAATCTTAACCAAGAAGAAAGTTACTAAGTTAGTTTACTTGGTCATGTTGGTCAAATCTTGGTCACCAAGTTTTATTACTTAGCTAGCAAGATTATTTGGTCATGAAGGAAGTTACTTGGGCAAGAAGGAAGTTACTTGGCTATGAAGTAAACTTGGGCACCAAGCTATTCAAGACCAAGTTCACACCTATAAATAGGAGGTGGTGGTGAAGATTGAATTTATTCCAACATTGAGAGAAAAATATTACAACCTTGAGAGAGTTTCAAGAGAATTGGAGAGATTTCTAGTTAGTGAAATTCTTGGGTGTAATTGGGAGTTGGGTAGTGAGAGATATTGAGTGTTTGTAAACACTTTGTGTAAATTTCCTTTTTCAATAGAAAGGTCTGCAGCAGCCCGGAGACGTAGGCATATTTGGCCGAACTCCGTTATCAATCTTTGTGTTTTATTATTCCGCATTTATCGCTTTTCATTAATCTGACTTTAGGGAAATTCGGCGTAGTTTCCTAACAGTAAGAACTAATATGATAAATATATTGAACATGAAATGTGAATATCATCTTCTCAGATTGAACATGTTTATTTTGTATGTTAATAAGTTATTAGACTAAGAGTGAAGTCTTAAAGCTTTTATTTTGTATGTTAATTTGGACAACTTGTTTCAACACATTTGAAAATTGTCTTTTGATGCAGTCAATAAGTGCAGCAAAGGCAGATGAATTCACCCTCAAGAAGAACATCTTATCTACCTTCGTTTGATCTTATGATGATAGAATAGTCAATGCTTTCTTTGAGTTCTATTAGGAGATATGGGAAATTTCTGAGTGTATAGATGTTACACTCAAAAATTAGAAAAATATATAAAGACTTTTTTTAAATAAAAAACAAAAACTAGTATTTATGTTAAATATATAATTGTCACATTTTATTTTGCCTATTGCCCAACCAGTATTAGTCTTCTTGTATTTTAGTTGTAATCATTGAAAGGTGAAAATGAAAGGACATTAAAAAAAGACGAATAATCAAGTAAGCAAAAGTGTGTATCTAAGTCTTTTTTTTTTATTCTCAAAAAAGACTAAGATACATGTAGGGAAGGGATGAAGCAAGTAAATAATGTTACAAACCACATGCCATGTTATTAAAGTCTGTAACACATAATTATAGCATATGAGACTTATTATTAACATTTTGGATCAATTAAAAGAGAAAAACGTTGTGGATGTAACAATAAGACACATAATACAACGTGAATAAAAATCATACACAAACATCAAATTGGAGCTATGTGGTCGGGATTTTCAATTGGCCTCTCTCTCTCTCACAGTCATAGAACCTCTTAGCTTTTTGATGAAAAAAATATTTTTCTTAATATACATAATAATTTGATCATATTAATTTCTCAATGCAGTATCTATGGTTAGTGCAAACCCATTTCTTTCTGAGTCACCGGGCGGAGCGCACCTTTGGTACTTTTAGCTTTTATAGGTTATGCAATAGCTGATGCAGCTCTTGGTTTACTCTTGCTTCTGAGCCTGCATCAGACCCAGGAGACACCCAAAGAGGCATTTCCTCGGCAAATCCCTACCCTAATACACAGCTTCAAACCGGGCGTAGGTTTGCATTGCTTACTCCTCGGTAGCCCATATGAATCTGGTGACTATTGGTATGTTTATAAGTAAGCTCTTTTCACATTATTATAACAGCCAAGAAGTGGTAAAATATTGTATTGTAGTACTACCCAATAGAAAAAAGCATGAAGGACTTTTTCAGAATTTTAATGGTATTAACAATTTAACTTCATACTCACTATATACTAAAAAAATATAAGCAACCAAAGGGGTTAGTTAAAAAACCAACAACATAGAAACAAATTCATCAATCAAACATTCTACTATATGACCTCTTCAACCTCTAATCCCTCTTCAAATGTTTCTAGTATGTCCCCATATGCACTGTCTTCACTATCCAAATAACTTTTACCAGAAGGTAGTCTTTCCAAGACCATTGTTACTGCTATAAGTATTAATCCATCATGTGAAACTTGGATGAGATTCCAACTTCATATCAGATGCTTGGTAAGCAGCATTACAGTAACAATGGCCTGTACACAAGGAAAGAACAAATAGGTGTGATGAAACCAAACTTCGCAAGCATAAAAAAGATAGAATACAATTGAATGGATCATTAATTAAAATACCTAACTCAAAGATGAACCGATCAGTCAATCAATCAATCAATCCCACTGAAATTGTGGTAGAATCCAAGAACATTGCATCAGCTCAGAGGAAAGTGGTAAAGATAGTCTCTGACAACTTCCATCCTCCACGTTATAAATCCCCATCCCAAAATTTTCCAGAACACTGCCACAAAGAAAAAAAATTGAGTCCTTTTTGAAGTTGGAGAGACAAGAGGCAGGCACAGAAAATGAATGACCCCAGAATCCAACAAATAAAATGTTGTCTTCCAAACTCTCAAGTTTGTTAATTTGTACAACTTCTCCACTCTGGACGTCCAGTTCCAATTTGTAAACATCAATTGTATATGAAAACGTATGCCGGATGATTTCATATCTTCTCACCAACCATAAGTCTCCGTGCAATGATTGCACCAAATAAATAGCTCCACCATATTCATCGGCTGGAATATGATATTCGGTAGTAGCTAACTTCTCATAGTGAGTAAAATTAGGGTCATTTAAGTCATCAGGAGGAGGATTATTGAGCTTGAAGGATACAATGTTGTATCCACTGTCTTCAGCAACTATCAGGCCTTTATAAAATACAACATCTGTGAAATAAAATACTCTTAAAGCTGGGTCATTAAGTATAGGAATCCAAAATGGTTGGTTTGGTCTTTTCAAAGCAAGACGATGAAAGTCATAAATTGCTGCAACGACATAATCATTTGGGCTTGTAATGGGGTCAGCAGACAAGGTAACCTTGCAGAGAGATTTGGGAAAAGACGGATTGATAGGTGGCAGACTAATGGGAGGTATACTAGTATACTTAAAAGGATTGAGTAGAGTTATGTCACCATTATCGTGGACAAATGAAAGCCAACCAAATGAAGTGCCGCGAGTGACTTGAAATTTGATGGATGGAAATTGATCGGAGCAGTAGCGTTTTTGAGTTAGAATGTTATACAAGGATATCCTCCTATTGGATTTAGAGGATTCCTTTTCGACGATCATGACCATAGGTGGTATATTAACCCTAAATTGATGGTTTTTATGGTTTAGTTTTGCAATTGATAGCCAATTCTTGCAGACTGCACCAAACCTAACATGATCTATGTGTTCTTCCAACTTGTCAAGAACCAAACTAAGAGGATAATCTTCTAAGTTAGCCCAGTCTACTACCACCATCCTCCTCATTGCTAAGAAACTTGCTGAACACTCCACCACCAGCAGCAAAAAGTTATCTTCGATTACCTGCATAATCATATCATCAAATATGTATATATATACATTTATATAGACAATTATTCCAAATTACTAGTTTTTTACGCAAATAGCGTTAGAAACATCAGAAAATAAATCCAAAATACACTGAAAAACCTTCAAGTAAAGAAAAGGCCACATATTCATCTGGCATCTCCTAAACTTATATTATAACCTCGATTCGACTTTCTCACAGCTTCTGGCTTCCGACGGCTTCGTTTTCTGGCGACTCCAATTGGTGTCAAGCGGCAGCTGCTGCGTCTGATACTGATATGATGATGTTTTTTTGTTCATTTATTTAAGGCTTAAATAACTAATTCATCCTTATAAGTTGGTTAGTTTTTTATTTCCATCCTGTATTTTTTTTTTTTTTTTTTAAATAATTTTCGAATGTGCAAATTATTTTGATGTGGTAAACGAAGATTGATGTGGCAGTGTGTAAATGTCAATCATCCACTTAGATGGATTAATTCAAAAATAATAGAGAGACCAACTAAAAAAACAAAATTGAATTTTTTTTTTCTCTACACTCATAAATTGACTCATACTGTATTTTTCTAAGCCCATAAATTTATGCCGAAAGTACTAAAACAATATTTTCTTTTTATTTTGTTATTGAGACGATTTTCTTTTTCTTCAACAATACTCCGTAATAGATTCAATTCAACATAAGCTATTTTGTTGTTAACAAATTTTTTGGTACACAGATGAAATGACAAAGCCATTATAAACTCACATATACAGATGAGGGAGCCGGGGTTCGAACCCCGATCCTAGCGTCCGGCCTAACAATTTCGACAATTTCTTGCCAGTTGAGCTAGGACTTGTAGACTGTTGTTAACAAATTCAACACAAGCTTATATTTTTCCTTAGCTCTCATTCGAATTCTCCAATTTTTTAACATAAGCCGACAATGTTTGGACCTAAATGGGAAAATGAAGCAATTTGTGTGTGTGTGAGATAGGAAGATTCAAATGTTGTCATTGTTGTTGTTATTTGCATTTTGTAAAAAGTAAGACTCAAATCTAAATGTGAAATCAACACTGACTTTCCAAATTAAAAACACTAAAAAGCAATTCAATTTCTTCCAATAATCAGATGAAATCACCATTCACCACCAAAACATGTTTTAATAGATGTGATTTGAGAGATTCAAAAGAAAAGGAAAAAAAAGGAATAAAAATTCATTTAATCTTAAAAGTTTGTAAAATTTTGGATTGAGATTTGAGGATGATGGTTTAGGTTCAAGGAGAGATATTAATGGAACTCAGATTTTGCAATATAAAAATTTGTTTGATTAAAAAATTATGTCAAATTGAAGATGGGGATTAGTGAATAATATGGTGTTTTGATTAAATCAAAATAAATGGTGTATCATTAAAATCAATTTTTAGGTTGAAGAGAAGAAAGAAAGTTGAAGAAAGAAACTTCTAGGATGGAGAAAGAAAAATAAAATCGTTGCAAGACCTTTAACACAAATTTATGGGTTTAGAGAAACATGAGTTAATTTATGAGTTTAGAGAAACAAGAAGAAAAATATGTTTGTTGGTTCAATTTTGTTTTTTTGAATTTGGTCCCTCTTTGCAATTTTATTTTTAGATTTTGTTCCTCTAAGTGAATGATTGATCATCATCTTTGACACATCATTCTTGTTTGTCACATGTTGCCACATTAGTCTTCGTTTGCACATCATCGTTTTTGAAACGACACTTACAGTTAAGGATAAAAACCAAAATAATTATTTCAAAATTAAAAAAAAAAAAAAACAAGGACGAAAATCAAAAACTCGTGAACTTACAGGGACAAATTGGTTATTTAAGCATTTACTTAATTTAAAAAAGAAGACAAGCCCCGAAAATTTCAAAATCAGTAACAAGTATATATTTTTTTGAGGTATATGTTATTGGAAAATGTTAGTAACATGTTAAGAACGTAAATGTAGTAATATTCTCTTGTAACTTGTGCATTGTAACTTTTAAATATTTTTTTTATATTATTAAATGCAAATTTCTATTTTGAGATACCTTAAGGGTATGACCCTATATTATTTAACAAAATTGAATACAACATTACTTATCTCATAAGTATTTATATGATAACGAAAGGACATTAGAAAAAGGCCAATAATAAAGTAAGCAATTGGTAAGACACTGCATTATATATATAAGAGACTGGATTCAAACTCTACTTATTTCACTTATCCACTTTAAGAGTGAATTGCGTTATATATGTAAGAAACCAGATTCAAACTATGCTCATTCCACTTATCCATTTTAAGAGTGAAAATTTCTAAAACTTGACCGATGTGATTTGATATAAAAAAAAGTGATGTAATTAAAACTAAGATACATGTAAGGGAATGAAACAACTAAAATAATAATGTTAGAAATCACATGCCATGTTGTTAAAGTCTGTGCCACATAATTATAGCATGAGACTTATTATCGCTTTGAAACAATAAGACACATTGAATATTGAATCATTGATACATAATAGGTTGATTCCCACCAAGCACAAACATCTAATTGGAGTCATGTGGTCAGCATTTCCAACTGGCCCCTCCCTCTCACAGTCATAGAACATAATAGTTTGATTTTTTTTTTTTTTGACAGAAGCAAACTTAACATATTTCATTATTTAAATAAGTAACAATACAACGAGGAACCGAATCGAAAATACGGCGACGAGACATGGAAAAGGCCGCTCTAGCTAATGAATGAGCAACCTTATTCGCTTGTCGCTTAACAAACTTCACCTCAAAGTAATTATTCATCCTAAGCAACGATTGAATATAGGAAATCAACATACTAAACTCCGATATACCGGCTTGTCTAGAAGAAATAGCATCTACCACAAGCTTAGAATCACTCTCAAATATGACATGGGATAAACCTCTATACATCACTGCTTCCATTGCTTCTTTAAGAGCCATAGCTTCCCCTTCCAAGACATTGAGTGGTGAGTGCAATATATTAGTTCCAGCAAGCTGAAATTGGCCTCGAGAGTCACGTAAAATCCATCCCCAACCTGTAGCTCCAGCCAAGTTGTAAAAACTCGCATCAACGTTGCATTTTAGTGTACCGATTGGAGGTTGCTGCCACTGCAACATGCTGCTATCTGCTGTGTTCTGGCGCGCGGGTTGTTGAAGTTCTTGAAACATGCCATTAGATTCAGCCCACTGCTGCCAATAACTATATGCCTGCATGCCAATTTGATACGCAGTTGCATTGCTTTCTGACCAAACTTTATTATTCCTATGCTGCCAAAGAAACCAAATAATGACCGCAGCCTTACTTGCTTCAATAGCTGAAACCTGCTTGCAAATATCAAAGATTAAATCACGTGGATTAAGAAAAATATGCAGCCTAGGTTCAATGATTTGTGACAGCCCCATAACAGCCCATGCTTCTTTAACAGCCACACAATTAAATAAAAGGTGCCAGTCAGTCTCTTCATCCGTTAAACACAAAGGACAAACCTCCGGACATTGAACATAACAATTTCTTAACCGGGAACGTGTCGGTAAACACTCTCTACAAATTCTCCAAAGCAAATGTTTTGTTTTAGGAGGGGCATGAACTTTCCAAATACTACTCCATCCCTCTTCCTTTACCGGCCTATAACCTCTATTCTTTGCTTCCATAAATTTCCGATATCCCGATCTAACCGAATAAACTCCATCCTTCTCTTCACTCCAAATTAATTTATCCTCTCTAACTAAGTCAAAAAGAGGAACATTAATAATATCATGAGCCACGTCAATAGAAAAAAGAGAATAAATTTTATTATTATCCCAACATTTCACATTTGGAAGCAAAAGGTGTTGAACCGTAAGATCGTACACATTTTCGGTTTGGGGAGCCTTTAAACACCTCCCTTGGGATGCTCTCAACCAAGGTTCATTCATCACTTTAATTTTACTCCCATCCCCTATTTGCCATCTACAACCCAATAATAACACTTGCCTAGCTCTCCATATACTCCTCCAAGCAAAACTAGGATTATTACCTATACTAGATGAAAGAAAAGAGTTTTGAGGAAAATACCTCGCTTTGAACAATCTTGCGACCAATGACGTAGGCTTATGCATGAAATTCCAACCTTGCTTAGCAACCATCGCCAAGTTGGAACTATAAAAGTCTCTAAACCCCAAGCCTCCTTCATCTTTAGGACATGCTAATTTGTCCCACGCAAGCCACCGAATTCCTCTATTATCCCGTCCTCCTCCCCACCAATAGGCGTTAATCATCCTCTCTATCTCATTTATCAAAGTGTCCGGTAAGAGGTATATATTCATGACGTAGGCCGGAATAGCTTGTAACACGGACTTAATCATAACTTCCTTCCCCGCGCGAGACAAAGGCCTACTCCTCCAATTATTGATTCTTTTCCAAATGCGGTCTTTAATGAAAGCAAAAGTCTCCTTCTTGCTCCTTCCCACCATTGATGGCAATCCAAGGTAGGTACCCGTACCCAGCACATGTTTGACCCCCATGATGATGGATAAATCCTCTTGAGCAGCTCTACTAAGGTTCCGGCTATAGAAAACTTCAGATTTTGACAAGTTGATTTCTTGACCGGACGCCAACTCATAAGTCTTTAAAATTTCCAAGAGTTTTGTTGTCTCCGCAACATTAGACCTGCAAAAAAGAAAGCAATCATCTGCAAACAACAAGTGAGACACAACAGGTGCCCCTCTACAAATTTTGACACCATGGATATCTCCGCTAGCAACCGCTTGGTGGATAAGAGATGTGAGACCCTCAGTAACCAGAATAAACAAGTAGGGAGAAAGAGGATCTCCCTGTCTAAGTCCTCTGCCTGGGTGAATAGGGCCTACTTTCTCAAAATTCATAAGAGCTGAATAGTTTACAGAGCTTACACACAACATCATCCATTTAATCCATGTTTCTGAAAAACCCATCATTCCAAGAACTCCTTTCAAATAGCTCCACTCAACTTTGTCATATGCCTTACTAAAATCAATTTTTAGAGCTAGTTCCCCTTTATTACCACGAGTGCGTCTCTTCAAGCAATGAATAATCTCAATGGCAATAAGGGCATTGTCGATAATGGACCTCCCTTCAACAAAGGCAGATTGCTCTTCTGAGATATATTTTCCCAACACTACTTTTAATCGATTCGCCAGGAGCTTAGAAACTACTTTGTACAGGACATTACAAAGTGATATCGGTCGAAAATCTTTCATAGTACTCGGGTTGTCACATTTCGGGATGAGACAAATGTTTGTTTCATTCAGATTAGTCGGAAAATAACCCCTTCCTAACCAATCTTTCACTGCAGTAAACACTTCATCTCCACACAACTCCCAAAAATTCTGATAGAAAGCCGGGTTGAAACCATCCGGACCCGGGGACTTATCAGGATGCATCTGGAACAAGGCCACCCGAACTTCCTCTTTTGTAATAGGTGCTTCGAGACTCGCATTATCCTCCGCTGACACTCTAGGAGAGATAAGTGAGAGAACCGGATCGAGGAAACCTCCTTTAGGCGAGAAGAGCTCTTAAAAATATTTCCTTGCCACTTCACATAGATTATGTTGTCCTGTGATAGTTTCATCTTCCTCATTTTTCAGTTTCTCAATCTTCTTCACCTTTGACCGAGCAGTTGCCGACATGTGAAAAAATTTGGTATTAAGATCCCCTTCCTTAAGCCAATGCATTTTAGCCCTTTGTTTCCAAAAGGCTTCTTCTTGAATAAGGACATTAGCATGTTTACTATGAGCTTCATGGAACCTGGCCGCACTAACTGAATCATGTTTATCTCTATATCTTTCCATCTCAGCTTCATGCTCCAAAACCTCTTCTTTGAATCTTCTCTTTTTTCTCCTACCCCATCTCTGAAGTCTTTCGGCACAATGGGACAGTCTATGTGTTATCTCTAAGCCATTACCATCACGCCAACCATCATGAACCACATCTCCAATATCTTCCTCCGGCAGCCAGCTATTTTCAAATTTAAAATCGTGCTTAAAGTTGCGAGTAACCACCGGAGAACAATGCAATAAAATAGGACTATGATCCGAGTGTGAAGACAAAATATTCCGGAGTTTAGCATTCGGAAAAATTGCCAACCAATCGGAGGATACTAAAGCTCTATCCAACCGTTCCTCAATCATATGATCAGTTCCACCACTTTTTGTCCACGTGAAGGGGTATCCTTCAAGGTGGATATCCGTAAGGTCGCAGTCATTCACGGCATTCCTGAAACCTGTACAAAGCCAATTGGGATGCGGGAGAAAGCCTTTCTTATCCTCTTGTGAAAGGAGGTCATTGAAATCCCCTATCACACACCATGGCAAGGGTGACATATCCCTTAGTTCACGGAGAAGGTCCCATGCCATACGTCTTCTACTTCTTTCAGGATAACCGTAATAACATATTAATCTCCAATCACCTCTATCTTCGTCCTCGACAATCATGTTTATGAAGTTCCTGGAATAGTTCAATACCCTGCACTTCACACTCTCCCTCCATAATACTGACAGTCCACCGCTTCTTCCTTCCACATCAATAGAAAGACATGAATCATATTTCAACAAAGTTCTAATTTTCTCCATCTTATTTGCTTTAAGTAAAGTCTCTGACAGAAATAACACGTCTGGTCTGTATCCCTGAGCAAGGTTACGAAGGTTAGGAATTGCACTCGGGCCGCTCAAACCCCGGCAATTCCAACTGAGAACAATCATTGGTCCCGGCAGGCCTGGCTGCCAGGACCTGCCGTTAAAAAATGCTGAGTTTCTGTAGAGTTCTCACTGGTCTTCTTTTCCTCCTCACGTCTTCTCTTCTTTTCGGTTTGGCTTTCCATGGAAACAGGTGAACTTTGGTTCGGGTCAGAAACGGGTTTGGGTTGGGCAGGTTTAGGTCCGGTTCGTTGGGGTCCGGTTCGGGTAGATTTTTGGTTCGGGTTAAGTTTGTTAGGACGGGTAAATCGGTTAATTTGTTGTTTGATGTTTGGGATGGTACCGGAATTGAATGTGAATTGATGAGGGATATTATGGTTTAATGCTTCGGTCAAAATTGGTGAAAGAGTATATGATGTGACAGGTTGGCTTTGATTTGGTATTGATTGCTCAATTAATTTGTTGTTAAGGTCATTAGATGATTTTGTGGGCTGATTTGAATGGTTTACATGCTGACTCACTTCATGTTGCAAGGGTATACGGCTGTTAAGGGATTCTGTGTTGGCAATTAATTCTTTGTTGGAAGAGGGAACAAGGATGGGGCCCAACATTAAGGAATGGTTAATGTCATGTCGGTCGTGATTGGCAAGGGGGATAGAGGGCGGACCCAGCAATAATTGCTGGTTAATATTTTCTGGTCGGTTATGATTAGGAGAAAAAGTGGGAATGTTTGTCTGTGTTGGGTCCACTTGTTCATTGTTTGGCACGTGAGATTGCGCCTCTTCATGTGCAGATCGACTACCATCTTCCTCCATGAGCCACCGAGATGTTTGTCTACCACCTCTCCTTCTTGGTTCTGCTCGTAATTCCTTAGACCATGCTCTGGAACCGTCATCGTTTGTCATAGCAAATCGAATAGCACATCTATTTTCACCATGGCCTATGATACCACAGACGAAACAAAAAACTCCGAGTTTCTCATACTTAAATTTCACAGTACACCAAGCACCTCCTTGATTTTTGACTCTTGACTCCTTCTTCAGCGGCTGTCTGATGTCAACTCGGACCTTTAATCTCATGTACTCCCTCCAAAAACTCCCTTTATTATTTTTATCGTACTCCACAAACGTGCCGATGTAATTAGCCAAAGTCTTTCCAACCCTCTCCGCCATAAGGCCAGTCGGAAGGTTGTGCACTTGTACCCAAAAATCAACATGATACAAAGGGATGTTTTCAATTTGTACTCCTAATCCAACTCTCTCCAAGATAAGCATCTGATTGTTGAATGACCATGGTCCTCCTTGTAACACTGCTTCCATATCCAGCGCGTGGGCGAATTGAAAAAGAAACAGCCCCGGTGTTGTTTCTTTAATTTTTACTCCTTTGACCGGCCTCCAGACATCCGCCATGGTAACCTTCATAGAGTTGACGTGGATAGAACGGTCTCCCAAGAATCTTCCGACGAGGCACCACCTAAAATCAACAACCTCCTCTTCTCCTTCCTCTAAATCAAAAACGAAACCCTCCTCCTCCTGTAAGGACAAGTCCTCCAGATTGACAGTAGACATAATGAATAAAAGATTGTGTGTAAGCTAAAACTGAATCAGCTAGAATGAATAATAGAAATAATCAAGCTTCTCAAAAGAGAAGAGAGCAAACCCTAGCAGAGACTAGGAATAACTTTATATCATGATCATATTAATTTCTCAATGCAATATCTATGGTTAGTGGTTATACCCAAGGTTATCAAAACCGGACCGGGCCGGTCGATCGGACCGGTCAAACCGGGAACCGGACCTCCATCCGGTCCGATTGGGGCGCAAAAACGGTCCGCGAGAGAACCGGAAAAAAATCGTGGAAACCGGGAAAACCCAGAAAAAACCGGGTGACCCGGCCGGTTTGGGTGGTTCACCAATACCTTTAAAAAAAAAAGGGTAAAAACGCATGTTTTTTTTTTTAAAACGTATGCTTTTTTTAGCATAAAACACAGATTTGAAATTTGAAGAACGAAAAAACGCAGGATCTGTCAAACCATCAAATTTTGAACTTAACAATCTTCCAAACCATCAAATTTTGAAGAAAGAAAAAAATTAGAAGAAAAACACAGGATGTGTCAATGAAAAACAAATGAAGAAGAGATGAAGATAAAGACTCATCATAAGAAAATGAAAGAGATGGCAGCTGCATATTTTCCAATAAAAAAAAATGAAACAAAAAAGATGCTGATAAGGGAAGTAGGGAGGCGGCTGCTTCTTTTCTTTTTCTTGGAATAGAGTGGGATTGATTTTCTCTTGCCATCCACCTGGTAACTTGGTAATTTTAGGGTTAGCAAGTGGGCTTGGGCTTGAAAATATATATATTGTTTCCTTATTGATTAATACAAATAAAATATATATACCAACTACTAAAATATAAATATAAATAAAATAAATAAATTATGTATGTGTAATTCACATGTATTTATTGCTTCCATAAATATATAAATATAAAAAACTATTCTATTATTTTAATTTTTAAAAGGTATGAGAAATTGTTGAGTGGATTTAATTTTTAATAGTGTAATATATGAATATTATATTATTTTTTGTGTATTATTTTTTAATATAAATATAAAATATATAGTTAATTAAAAACGGTCCGACCCCAGTCTGACCCCGGTCCGACCATTGAACCTTGAACCGGTAAGCTCACCGGTTCGATGACCGGCCCGGTTCTGACAACCTTGGTTATACCATATAAGTAAGCTCTTTCACAGTATTATAACAGCCAAGAAGTGGTAAAATATTGTAGTACTACCCAATAGAAAAAAGCATGAAGGGCTTTTTCAGAATTTTAATGGTATTAACAATTTAACTTCATACTCACTAAATACTAAAAAAATGTAAGCTGTCAAGGGGTTAGTTAAACAACCAACAAATCAGAAACAAATTCATCAATCAAACATTCTAGTATGTCCTCTTCAACCTCTAATCCCTCTTCAAATGTTTCAATGTCAAAGTCAAGCCATTTCCCATATCCACTGCTCATCTCATTGCTGACAAGCTCATCCACCATTACCTCTTCCATGTTCCTATAACTCATCATCTCCTTGTACAATTCTTCTGCCAACATGTCCTTCCTCTGAATTGATGTCACCCATCTAGGCCATCCTTTACAACTTCCAACAAAAGCTTTTTCACATTTTAACTCTAGACTCTCACTCACAAAGTCGAATAAAACCTTTCTTTCAAGCTTAGAGTACTCTTCTTCTCCACAGTATGTTGTTCCTGTACTCTGATTCTCCAACAGATCAAAGAGATTTGGCATTATGACGGTATTAGTCCGACCCAAGACGAATTCTTCTGCCATAAATTCTGCATTGTTAAGTATGTTCTGTACATATTCAAGTTCCATGTTGCTTGATCTTTTCAAATCTACCATGTTTGGTGTTCTGATTATTTGTGTGATAGCCACATTGTGCCCCATAGATACAGAAGAGCTTTGTTCTGACCATGTCACCTCATTTTCAATTAATTCAGATTCATTTATCTGGGAAATATTAGACACTTCTTCATCTTGCATGGAAGAATAAATTGTGCTGCCTGAAAATAAGAAGAAATTGATTTACATGACAATTTTATATGTATAAGTGCTTATGCTAAGGAAAAGCAACAAATTTCTTGGAGTTTTGTTTTCATTAAACATTGATGAACAATCTATAATATCAAGTTTGTAATTTCTAACTAACAGACATGGCATAAAGGATATTCAACAACAGAATTTTGAAAAATAAATAAAAGGCTTGGTTTTGTGGAAGCTGATGCAATGTCTTATTTAGGAAGTAAAAGGTAGACAAGTGAGATTTTGCTTTGAGATCTAAACAAATAAGGCTCATATGAAGGGAAAGATGAACGTTACCATATGCACTGTCTTCACTATCCAAGTAACTTTCACTGACAGAAGGAGCTTGAAAAAGTGTATCAGTATTGGAATACTGACAACCTAGATCATTTCCACTTTCATTGTTGCTGCTACAGTTAGTATCTTCCCTTACTTCTGATATCTGTACAAGTGATTGAGTACTAAGATAAGTATGTGGACTCATCTCAGTTCAAAGATAATTGTAAATTGCAAACCTAAGTTGTAAAACCAGATTCTATAAATGGCACATGGACTGTCTTAAACAGTTATTTTCTGTAAATTGGAATCAACATATTCTTTTGACTATCTGTCAGTACGAAGCTATAGCAAAATGATATATATCAATAAATACTACTTGAAATGAAGAACATTACAGATGAAGCTGAAAATGTTAAAGAAATAATATACCTGCAGTTGCTGGTTC
Organism: Trifolium repens; assembly: GCA_030408175.1. Taxonomy (NCBI): domain Eukaryota; kingdom Viridiplantae; phylum Streptophyta; class Magnoliopsida; order Fabales; family Fabaceae; genus Trifolium; species Trifolium repens. The sequence goes on along the minus strand of CP125849.1, from coordinate 55,457,197 downwards.
ATGTTAAGCACTGGACCATCACTTGAACCGTATCGATAGTTATGAATTCCATTAAGTTCATCATTGAACATTTCATCTTGCTCCTTAACTGTGCTGTTTACCTTACTGGATGCTTTGTCTTGAAAACTAGATCTCAAACCAGTATAAGGCTCCTCCGAGGCTAGGGTACACTGAGGTAAGTTAAGTCTCGATGTCAATTCTTGTAGCTTTTGCTCCAACAGAACACTCAATACATCGCTATCTATCATATGTGTCGGAGATAGTGATAATTTTTTGGGTTGAAGATTATCACTATGTCCAAGATCCTCGGGCATGCTTCTCCTCAAAGGAGATGTAAATGTAAATGAAACAACATCATTGCTTTCATTCATGTTAAAAGCATTCTGATCAATACTTCCATCAGTTGTAAAATTGCATTTTATGGACTTGCTTTCGAAATCATTTCTTACATGATCAGGACTTCTTACCTCATGAGCACCTCTGCTGTTATACTTTTTCTTTTGGGAAATACTATGTGCTTTGGATGGGGGAAACTCATTTCGGTTATCGGCTACCCTAGAACTTGACCTTTTAGGCTGAACATTGACATTTGTAGCACCCTTGTTTGTTGCCTTCCTGGTTCCACTAGAATTTTCTGAAGATGAACCTCGTGTTGTCGGCTTATTGAAATCTGTTTTTGAAGCTGATTTACCTTTGGAAGTCATGCTATTTTGCTTCTGATTATTCGGTACCAGCACATTGCTATTACGGTTTGCACTCGTTTTCTGCGGTAATGCTCGGTTTGTAATTGGCTTCTGGTTCCTTGTGAGCTGATTTGACTTTGTCTCATTCTGCTCTTTCTGCTTCATATATTTCCTATTTCCATTTGAAACCAATGTATCTCTGCTTTGAACATTGTTTTTGGTTTGCATAGAACCTGATTTTCCTTTACTTGTTGGATGACAAGAACCACGTTTCTCAGAATCTCTTGAACCCTTCAATGATGATGTATTTCTGTACAAATTAGAGCTCCTCTCACCAGGCTTGCAATTTGAAGTGTTGCCATTGTTCGAATCGACTAACTTTCTAGACACGGGTGCATATTGTGCAGCTTCCAATCTCTCTTTCAAATCAAGAATTCTCAAGGGAACAGATGAAGACTCCCCTGATAGTATTCTATTCCTCATATATGGCTGAGGACTTCCATCAATTATCTTAGCAGCCGCCTCGATTATCTGAACTACATTCTTCTGAGGCAGATAACCATTACTTTTAATGGGAGACAATAATCTATTGTGAGTAACTGGAATGGGTTTAGCCGACTTTGGGGGCAACATTTCAGTTTGAAATCTCTTCATTTGCCGATTTTCCATTTTATGTGCCCTTGATTCCATGGCATCCCAAGAAGACTTCTCCGGCTTAAGTGGTGTGTTTAAGTAGTCCGCACGACGGAAGTCATCCATGGAACGAAGAGCACCCTCATTATAATGAGAAGCTCCATGAGAATTGGAGCTGTATAATGAAGCACCGGAAAGCTCACTGACTTCAGAAGTTGGCAGAGAATCCAAACCCATCAGTCTTGCAACTAACCCAGGGGCTTTACTCCCACACCCTTCATCACTACAGATCGATAAGGAGCAGTGAAAATCACCACTTGCAATATTACTCGGACTTGCTCCATTTTCATCCACCTTTATCTAAAACAATTGTAATAACCAAATCAATAAACAAAATACAAATTAAAGAAAAAACAGACAGTAAAAATTTGGAAAAAAAATCCACACCCTATTGAATTGTGACTCTGGCAAGGTCTCTAGATTTTCCTTTCCATGCCTTGAAACTTCTGCAGTTAATGTAACAGAAATATTTAGAATAGGCATATCAAACTCAAGCATCTGAAGAATAATACGGATGGCCTGTTTCACCAAACAACTTACTAAGCATTAATCATATAAGTGCTTATATAAAAGCTATTTCTATGACAAAAGATAAAATAAAGTCAAAATAATTTCATATAAGCTATAAACATGTCAAAAGTTGTCTCCATAAGCCCTTTCAAACAGTCTCATAAGTGCTTATGTCAATAGATAAAATAAAATAAGTGAATCCTCCAAACAGGTCCTACCTAATTAGATGAACATGGCAAGCAAAGAATGACAATAAAAAAGAACATTAGAGAGAAACAACACAACACATGATTAACATTACCAGGTTGTGAGGTTGGATTGTTCCAAACAAGCTTCTTACGAGATTTGGCATTCCAATCAAACAAGCTAAAGAAGCTTCCCTTGGAACGTTTTTTCTCCATACCCAAATCTTCTTTTCCTATTAATCATAGTTAAACGAACAAAACATTAGCACCTAACAGTAACACACAGAGAGTGAAAACTGAAAAGAAACATTTTTTGACAAAAAAATTGTCTAAACTCGAAAACCCAAATCTGAAATCTAGAAATCAATTTCAACAAATTGAGAATAGAGATTCAAGATCTTACTTACTAGTACCTGAAATGAGAAACCCTTGACTGAGAAACGGTGAAGAGTGTTGGAAAGACAATTAGTAGTAGAATTGTTGGTTGTTGTTGACGAGGTGGTTTTGCGACATTTTCATGAATCACAGCAAACACTCATTATCCAATGTACGTACACAATTTATTATTGTTCCGCAAATCGAAATAATGATAATTAATGGAAATAATTGAAAAGGGTAAACATAAACACAAGTACATAACCCTTTTATTTTTGTGCTCATTCACTCCGTAAATGCGTCTATTTTTCTCCACCAAATTAGTCAAAGCGAAGAGATCTGTAGAGAGAGAGAGAGAGAGAGAGAGAGAGAGAGAGAGAGAGAGGTGAAGGAGTCACTTGGGTCTTGTGAACTGAGTGAGTGAGTGAGAATTGAGTGAGGTGGTTGATTTTTGAGCTCAATGAAATGAAATTAATGTGAAATAAACGGTGCTCTGCTCCTTAATTTAATTAAGTTATAAAACTTTTTCATTTATTTTCACAATGATTGTTCTGAATGGTCATTATTCTTTTTCATTTGGCCAATGTGTAGGGTATGGTAGGGGCTGTGCTTATGGTACACCCCCAAATTGCTTAGCACACCTCCATATTGCTTAGAACACCCCCAAATTTTTAACCCACCCTTAAAAATTTAGGGTGCGCTTAGCAATCTGGGGGGTGCACTAGAAATTTGGGAGGTACGATAAGCAATTTTGGGTATTTATGCACGGTGCATAAACATGGCTTATGCACCATAACTTGTGCCTATGGTAGGGTACTATAGTCTCCTTTTTCATACTTCCGGTTTGAAAAAATACTCGTAATCATTCTTATACCCGTGTGGGTGACAATCTTTGTTCACGTACTCATATCCTATGGGTACCTAACTACCCATATCCGTACGTGCTACCCGCATTTTGACTAAAAATAAATTGATCAATTATAAAATATTATATCATTTTAATATAATTAAAAAAATTTCAAGATTTTAATGTCGGCTCATGAAAATTATAAATAAAATTATTAGTAATATCATATTAAAGTTCATTTATCCGTTGAGATATTTGCATTATGTTATAAATAAAGATTTTTATTAAAAATGTGTAAAATTTGAGATTAATTGTTATGCACTTACAGTGTAAAATATTTTTGCACATACATCCAATCAAATCACATTATAGTGCCACTTTAGTGTATGTTTGGTTCTGCGGTGACGAGAATTGATTTTGATAGAATTGATTCTGTAAAATTGATTTTGGCCAAAATTGATTTTAAGTTAAAGTGGTTTATGTTTGGATATATTCATGTAAAAGTGAGTTGAACAAAAATTTTGAGTGTAAAAATCAATTCTAGAATCAGAAGCTACGATTTCTAGCTTCAAGTAGAATCAATTCTGGAGGCTGAATCAATTCTACTTTTGAGAAACCAAACAAGTCAAATCAATTCTACACGTTCAGAATCAATTCTGGCTACTCCAGAAGTAAAACCAAACATACACTTAATAGGTTTATTCCTAAAATATCTCAACAAATACCAACATGTCATGATTTGATTGGATGCACGTGTAAAAAATTGTTACACTGACGGTGTATACAAATTAAACCCATAATATAATTATGTTGTATTTTTTAAAATTGATTCACACATATTATTATATAATTATTATAATTAAAATAAATAAATATATATTATGCGGGTATGGCGGGTTGGGTACTAAGGAACCTGTATCCGCACCCATACCCACTCAATTTTGTGGGTAATTACTCATATACATGTCCGTACCTAAAATGCATATTTTTACCCTACCCGTTGTGGATATTTTTTACAGATACCCGCTGGATATGGGTCAATTGCCATCCCTACATTTGGCACAAATGGTCATTCTTTTTGACAAAAAATGGTCATTCTTTATTGCAAGTGAAAATAATGCAGTAATTTATGTTTGGGTTCTTGTAAATTGTAATATGGTCTTTTTTTTTTAACGGCCTTGTAATATACTAATATGGTCATTATTTGGTTTTAGCCTTTTGATTGTTTTGAATAATCATTCTTTTTTTAAAATTAACAATGAAAATATTTTTTTTTGCCAACAATGAAAACAATGTAAGTTGTATTAATTGTTTGTTGTTCATATAATCTGCATTGAACTTTGGTGGAAAATATTAATGATTCATAATAATGTCGGTGAAATTAGTGCTGACAATGAACTAAATCAATTTAAATAAAGTTCAAAACTCGATTTGATAATTGATTTATTGAACTCCTCACAATTTCGCTAAATACACACATACCCAAGTCCCAAGACATTTAGCAAATTCTCTCAACCATTCACCCTCATGTCATGGTGGTAGAACATAATATAAATTCATGCTATTTTTTATACACATTTTTTTATTCAAGAAGGAAGAATACGAATGATGTTCATCAATTTTTTGGATTTCTTTATTGGTAAAGTTTTTGGCACTCTTGAAGTTCGGTTGAATATTGATACATTATAGACAAAATTAATTCAAAATTTGAATCTATTTTAATATAAATTAATATAAAATATGACATAATCTTTGTGTATAAGGCACATGTAATCAACTAAACTACCAGGAATATGAGTGTTCAACTTCTCTATTTTCAACAAATATATATATATTTTTTAAAATTATCCTACGTGGCTTGCCAACTTAGTATTTTTTTAATCTTAAGAAAAAACTTAGTGTTTTTTAATAAAAATAAATATTTGTGCGCGTTATAAAAAATAAATAACCTAAATAAAAGGAATATAACTTAAGTATTATAAATAAATAGGATAACTTATTTCTAATGCAATTTTTTCGTATATGTGTACATACACACACACACGATAATGCAAAAAAAAAAAAGTTATTTTTTATCCTCCATATTCTTGATAGACATGGAGGTTTTTTTTTATAATGAAAATTAGACATAGAGATTTTGGCCTGTATAGATGCAGTAGGGATATCAGATTATTTCACAAATACATATGTACCATATGTGTACCCTGGAATCCCGGATCCAAACATATATGATATCCTTTAAAAAGTCGAAATTTAACGTCTATTCAATTAGTAGTAGCTTAACCAAAATAAAAAACTGGATAAAGAAAAATAATAATCATGATCACACTCATCTCATATCACATTATGTACCATGTTATATTACAAATTAAATGTGACATAAATGACACTGGTCGTGTATCTTACTTGCAGCCTACATTGTGTGTATATTGCTACCCTTATAGAATTATGATAAAATTATTGAGGCAATTGGCAAATATCAAGAGAAGATGAATATGTTGTGTAACACAAAAAATATTCATTGTCCAATATTTGTCCCAATCCATTTACTAACATAATTTTGAAATAGGGTTACACGTAGGAGATAAGAAAAGAGGTGTATGTTGTGATATAAGATTATAAGTGAAGACAATCTCCATCTTTCTTTATAAATTGATTCTATAAAGTCGAGTTAGCATTAACTCTCAATTTTAGGATGTTGTTTTAAATTCTCAAATAACAACCATTTCAAAATATTTTAGGTTTTAGCCACCGCCAAACATCTCACATGTCATGTAAAAAAAAATTGAATTGCAAACAAGCTCATGTAAAGAAGGATAAAATTGAATTACTACTAGAAATGCATTTGTGGTAATTTTGCTATTGAACAATCCCAAATATTATGCGCATACTCCTTTCGTGATAAAATATAAGCAAAATATAGTAGATAATTATACAATAATCTAAAATGATGAATTTTGCTTATATTTGTCATGCACCAAGTATATAGAAACTTTAATGGTGCATCATATTGAAAGAGAAATATATATCACAAGTATTTATACATAATGAAATATCACTAATTCAAAAGCAAGTAAAAATGCATGATACAAAAAAGAAGACATGCAAGTTTTTTGTGTGGGGAAAGCTCATTATATATCTTTGAATAATATACTAAGTTTAAAAGATAACGATGAATCTCTCAACTCGTCCCATGCATCCATTATTTGCACATACATATTTAAAAGCTAGTTACAATTTTGATGCATTTAATCTTCAACCACCGAAACCCTTTTTTCACAGAATGTTTAAACTTAGCTTCAGTCGCATATAACTTGTAATTGGCCACTCTTCTCTTTCTTTTCCTCTCAGGATCATTCCACCATGATGTTTTCTTTGTCTTCTTCACCACAGCACGTTCTCGCGGCATCTCATAATTATAATTAGAGTGCAAAGATGGAGAGTTAACACTCCTACCAATCGACAAATTTTTGTTATTGGCACTTCTCGCATTCGCATTTTGTAGATTGGTACCAGCTGATCGAGCTAGCTGGTAATGGAGCCCCTCCATCTCTCAACCCTATGTTTTTGTTGCTATGGCTATATTTTTATTTTTTTGTGTTCAATTACCTCTCTTTCTCTCTCTTCCTTCTATCTGCCTTAGGCAGTAGAAGAGAGAGAAAGAGAGGAAATTGAAATTCGGGGCTTAAAATGTTAAGAATATATTATACGTGTTTATGGATGAGAAAAATAATGAAATAGTGGTTATAGGGAGAGACATCTTCCTTAACTTGGAACAAGAGTGGAAACAAAAACATACAACTCATGATCATCATCATCACGCCATGTTTGGTTTTGTTTTCAACTTATGTAGCCGTAATACGCGCCACCACTAAATAATTAGCTCTTAATTTAAACTATCATCAACCTAATTATAGTTTTCTTTAAGCAACCTAATTATAGTTTGTCCATTATATAATTATTACTAATGAAAAGCTAACATATGTTAGTGATTTAAAATTGAAAATATTTTATTGTAATCATTGTATTTTTTTTTATAAGCAAAAAAGTATTATTATAAGAGAATACAAGAGGTACTCAATCCCTTACAAAACATTCAAGAAATTAAGAGCTAAGAATAAAGCTCATAGGGTTTTGGCACCAATCAGAAAAAGAAATACAGGAATTACGAGCAAAACGTCCACTAAACCACAACCACGAAAAAGATTTTATATCAAGAGTAAAAATGCATTCCGAGTGACTCCATTAAAGACCACTTGATTTCTAAGTTTCCAAATATTTCATGTTGTTGCCAACCAAAGTAAGTGATTTATTCGCCCTCCTTTCTGAAAATTGAACAAAGTACCAAACAAAGAAAAATGGTTCCAACTGACGGCGTCCATAGATAATCTCTTTCCAACCCAATTAAATACCACTTCCCATACACCCTTACTAAAAGAGCAGCAATAGAAAAGATGGACACAATCCTCGATATGATGAAAATAGAAAACACAAGGCAAATCATGAGGGTTGTTCAAAATACCTCTATAATTACACAATTTTTAAGAAAATGTTAGCAAGACCTTTATTATTATCACCTTATTTTTAATAATCAAAGTTTTATTGAATAGTAGCATACTAGCAAGATGTGAGAGCAAACTCCAAAAACCAACGAACAAATTTTCATACACATGAATAAATTATAGTAGTAGTAGCTAGTTGTCTTGGACTTTCAAACATGCATGGTACCGAACTAATATTGTAGTCCTAAATTGCTTCGTAGTTTTCTTTTCTTGCAATTTTTCAAAGTAAGAGGTGTTGGATATTTTATTTTATAATTTATTTTAAAGTTAATTATTTTTATATAATGATTAACTTAATTAATTTTTGACCAAGTCATAACATTGGCTTGTACACGTTTTCTTTTATTTCCTATTAATTGGTCCTAATTACTAGGAGTTGCGGTTATGCTTCTAACATTAATCCCTTGGTTATTACTCCTATTAATTAGAGCATGAATATCTTATGGAGAGATGAACGTGGGTTTGGAAAAGATCTAGTGAAGAAAAAGACTATGAGCCCTCAAAAATGATTCATCCCTCATTTGTTTTCATGAGATTATTTTTCTTCTAATAGAATTGAGTTTTTATCTTCCTGGATTATATCACCGGTGTCTATTAATCTCTTGCTAGTTCTGGTACCTCGGATATGATTCATATCCGGGATGGACCTGTTGAATCCTTAAGAAAATGTTAACGGGAAAAAATACTCTCACATTTTCTACCTATTGATTGGCCTTCCTTTCATTTATTTTTACATGTGATCAAAACCAACAAAGAAAATATTATACTTATATTCTTTGAGGGATATATTTGATATGACGTTGGCATCTTATATGTTTATATTCGAAAAATAAAACATCCTTTGATGAATTTGTGTAAAATGTAATTTGATGTGGATCTTATATATACATGTAAATTTCATGTTCTGAGAACTGACCATTACGTGTGTGAGTGTGTCCCTATATGAATATCATGGGTTTGAGATAATTTATTGTGTTTTACTTAATTATATTATTAGTTGTAAATTGAAGAATTCTTTGAGACACATATAAAATGCGATTGAAACAGTGTCGCTTAGAAATATTCTAAGCAGACTTGTACATGATTGTGATTCATGATATTTGAGAGATATCATAAATTATACTATGGTATAGATTATCCATTGTATTGAAATAATGCAATGATGTTTAATGAGTTTTGTTTATGAGAAAATATATTTATATGAAGACTTATAAATTATCTTCAATGTGAAAGTACTGTCGCTTGAAATTATTCAAGTAGACCTGAAATGTGGATTCATAAATTGTGCTAATTGTGAGAGTATTGTCGCTTGAAATTATTCAAGTAGACCTGAATAAATATTCACCTATATTTTAAAATATGGGGGTGTTGTCGCTTGAAATCATTCAAGTAGATCTGTTAATAAATCTAACCATAGATTTAATTTTTCCATTTTGTGGAGATGTTGTCGCTTAGAATTCATCTAAGCAGACCTGATGAAATATATTATGAAAGTCGGTTTGACAATATATGAGATATCGATGAGCCATTATATTAAAATAATATAATGATGTTAATTGAAATTGAATTTCAATGAGAATAAATCTAAATGAGAAATTATTTTACTCATCGCGTGAATGTTGTTGCTTAATAGTAATATAAGCAGATGTGTATAAATATAAGTGAAGAGATCAAGTTCATTGTTATAGACTTGGATAAATATATGAGATTAATTGACTTAGAGAAGTCTTAGTCAATATTATTTTAATTTGATGAAAGAAAATTGTCTTCATCATTTGTGTAAAGTACGTACTAAACAAAGCTCCTGGGAAGAAATAATTTTGTGACGCATCGAGGGGAACTGGACTTAAGCCGATTGAAATCAACAAGTGATAGGAACCCAACCTTTGTGATTGGAGATCCCATGAATAAGGTTCATATGGGTAAGAACAAGTTACTTGTTAGATCTGCTAGCACCAAAAGTTAATTAACTAATTTTTGTTTCAGTCCTTTTTCTATGGTGTAAGTGAGAAAGTGCTAGATACTACATTATTGAGAGGGAGTGGTTATGGTGCATAAGCTTTTTCCTTATGCACCGTGCATAAATAATGAAAATTACTTAATGCACCCCCCAGATTGCTTAGTACACCCCTCAGATTACTTAGCGCACCCCCCAGATTTCTAGTGCACCCCCTAAATTTCTAATGCACCCCCTAAAAATCTGGGGGTGTGCTAAGTAATTTGGGGGGTGCACTATAAATCTGGGGGGTGCGCTAAGCAATTTTGGGTATTTATGCACGGTGCATAAACATGGCTTATGCACCATAACTTATGCCTTATTGAGAGGGTAAGCTATAAAGCTTTTAATGATATTCATATCTCTTATGGGTGGTGTATGATTTGCAGCATACACTTGATGAAATCACCTATATGAGTGTCAAGTGGGGCCGCTTGTATGAGATCTTGGCGAAATCTCTATAGCACTCAAGAAAGAATCCAGGCACGCGCACGGCCTATTCGCGCAACACAGCGGCAACAGCAAGAACTGTGGGGGTGTAATGCGATTGGTAGACCGCTAACATACGCTAAGTTTCATTGGTTCATATAGCTTGCTACACCAATGTTACTGTGTGTTAAGTACTATCAGTCTAGCACTGGTTCATATAGCTTGCTACACCAGTTTGATGCATTACATCAATGATGTTAATCCAGGAAATGTTTTTGAGTATTATTTTAAACTTTAAAATAAATTGTGGGGGATTGTTGGATATTTTATTTTATAATTTATTTTAAAGTTAATTATTTTTATATAATGATTAACTTAATTAATTTTTGACCAAGTCATAACATTGGCTTGTACACGTTTTCTTTTATTTCCTATTAATTGGTCCTAATTACTAGGAGTTGCGGTTATGCTTCCAACATTAATCCCTTGGTTATTACTCCTATTAATTAGAGCATGAATATCTTATGGAGAGATGAACGTGGGTTTGGAAAAGATCTAGTGAAGAAAAAGACTATGAGCCCTCAAAAATGATTCATCCCTCATTTGTTTTCATGAGATTATTTTTCTTCTAATAGAATTGAGTTTTTATCTTCCTGGATTATATCACCGGTGTCTATTAATCTCTTGCTAGTTCTGTTACCTCGGATATGATTCATATTCGGGATGGACCTGTTGAATTCAGGGGGATTTGCGCTTATGAGGCGGATAAATCCTTAAGGACAGTGCGATCAGCACGCCTCAGGTATTGTTCCATGGTTAACTATTTTGTAGGTCATCTCCATTTGTGACACGATAGTTGTTTACTACGCGATAGCGCCGACATCAATTACTACACTCACCGAAAGATAAGTTCTTGTGATCGCTATTTATTTTATTCTTATTCATATTTGTTTGATTACTTAAACTTATATATGTTGTTTATTATTTGAGTATGTCCAATTTTTACAAGAAGAGGGACTTGAAACCCTCTTACCTAGGACCACAAAAAGACAATGACACGATGGGACTGATCGAGTCCATATATAATTAAGAGGTCTAATAAATGAGCCACCTGCTGCTAGCATATATTGAATGATCAAGATCACATAATTAAATCCTACTATAATCTTTTACACGCTCTTAAATATGGAGTATTTTCCATGCAAAATAGGTAGAAATTTCTAGGTAAATTATTAGCGTGTGGAAAAGAAAAATTCAACGCGGGGGGAACTTAATTAAGGATCGAGATCGACTACACGGGCATTGAGTTAAGTTAATTTGTTTTTTTTGTTTGGGGGGTATTGAGTTAAGGTGTTCAATATAAGTGAATGTTTGTGTTGCGTCAGCTTGTATAAATTTAAATAAAAACAAGTTGATTTAACAAAGTGTTTGAAAATTAGGAGAGGTACATAACTAAATTTTTAAACAATGTTGTTGACTTTCAAGGACGATCAATTAAGTTTTACATCAACTATGAATGAGGTGAATATGACACTAACATTGTCACAACTGTTGGAGTAATTTGAGAATAGAGAACGAAAATGAATTGAATAGAAAGATTAGAGAAAAATGAAAGTTGTTATTCGTCCACTAGGTGCAAAGGTATTTATATACAAAATGAGGCTTGCTTCACTACCAAGCAATTGTAACTAACTACCTAGAATGAAATCAAAAATCTAACTAACTAACTAACAAAGTCTCAGCGTTCAGAACCTGTATGTTCAGAACCTGCGTGATCAGAGCCTGAGTGGTTAGACTCTGAATGTTCAGAACCTGCGAACATGAGCTTCTCAGCTTCTGAACCTCTTGACTTGTTAGAGCTTCTGAGCCTAGAGCTCAGCTTCTGACTTTTTTGAGCTTCTGAAGCTCAGCTTCTGAGAACCTGAGAACTTGGATTACAAACATCACACCTCATAATTCATGTTCTCCAACGATCTCATTCCTATCAGTTTCTTCAAAGCATCAAACCTAGCCTTAGCCATAGGTTTAGTTAGAATATCTGCAAGTTGAATCTCAGTGTTGCAATATTCCAACTCAAGCTTCTCCTTGTTCACTTGATCTCTCAAAAAGTGAAACCTTCTTTCAATATGCTTGCTCCTGCCATGACTCACAGGATTGTTAGCCAAGTCGATTGTTGACTTGTTGTCCACAAGCACCTTCATCTTTGTTACTTCAACTGCCTTCAATTCTGATAGTAACATCTCAATCCAATTTGCCTGACATGCTGCAAATGAAGCTGCAACATACTCAGCTTCACATGATGATAATGCAACTATTCCTTGTTTCTTAGAACACCAAGAAATTGGTGCATTGCCAATCATGAACAAGTAACCTGCAGTGCTCTTTCTATCATCTTGATCTCCTCCCCAGTCAGAGTCTGAGTAGCCATAAGCATCTAACTTCTTACTACTGTTCTTTTGGTTTGGAATCAAAATGTCATGATCACAAGTACCCTTCACATATCTGAGCACTCTCTTTGCAGCAGTCAAGTGACACATCCTTGGTTGATCCATAAATCTGCTTAGCAGACCAACACTATGACATAAGTCAATTCTAGTGTTGCACAAGTACCTCAATGAACCTATAATCTGCTTGTACAAGGTTGAATCAACCAACTCATCATCAGTATTCTTGCTCAGCTTCACACCAGTTTCCATAGGAGTAATTGCTGGGTTGCAATTGCTCATATGAAACCTCTTCAATATGTCTGCAACATATTTCTTCTGATGCAAGAAACAACCTTTGCTTGTCTTAGCAAACTCCATGCCAAGAAAATATGATAGCTCACCTAAGTCAGTCATCTCAAACTCCTTCATTATGTCTGTTTTGAACTTCTCTAACACAGCTTTGTTTGATCCAGTGATCAACAAGTCATCAACATACAGACATAGTATTATCATTTCTTCATGATTTGAACCCTTCACATATACTCCATGTTCTGTTGTGCATCTAGTGAATTTCAAATCAATTAGGAAGCTATCAATTCTCTTATTTCAAGCTCTTGGAGCTTGTTTCAAGCCATATAGGGCTTTCTTTAGTTTGAACACTTTGTTCTCTTGACCTTTAATCTCAAAACCTGGTGGCTGCTTCACATAAACTTCTTCATCTAGAGGTCCATTTAAGAAGGCAGATTTCACATCTAGCTGATGCATAGACCAACTCTTGTAAGTGGCTATTGCAACAACTAATCTAATGGTCTCTATCCTGGCCACAGGTGCAAACACTTCATTAAAGTCAAGTCTATGCTTCTGTAGAAAACCCTTTGCTACTAACCTTGCCTTATACTTAGCAATCTCACCATTGGGTTTCATCTTCAACTTGAAGACCCATTTCACATCAATTGGCCTCTTGTTGACTGTTTTGTGCATTAACTCCCAAGTGTTGTTCTTCTCAATAGACTTTAACTCTTCTTTCATGACTGCCTTCCATTTAGAGTCATTTAAAGCTTGTTCTAAGGTAACTGGCTCCAACTCAGCTATCATAGCTTCATTGATCAGTTCACCATCTTCTGTTATTGCTTGATCAGGGAACACATCATACTCATTCAACCTAATTGACTGCATTCTTTCTCTTGTTGATCTTCTCAACTGTTGATTAGGTTGATCATTAGGCATATGAGTGTGATTACCAGTTGCATCATCTTCTGGTTCATCATCTATTTCTTCAAGCACAAGCTTTCTATTGAGCATTGAACTAGTGTCCTCAGCACTAGTACTTCCAATCCAGTCCCAACCCTTTGATTCATCGAACTTAATGTCTCTGCTTATCACAACTTTATTCTCTTTTGGAGCATAGAGCTTGTAAGCACCAGTGGGGTGATATCCCAATAGGATCATTTGTTGACTTCTATCATCAAGTTTTCTTCTTACTTGATCAGGAACATGTCTAAAATAAAGTGAGCCAAAGATTCTGAAATGACTTACACTTGGTTTAAGACCTGTCCAAGCTTCATAGGGAGTTTTGTTCTTCAGCTTCTTGGTTGGACTTCTATTGATTATATGCACTGCTGTTGAGGTTGCTTCTCCCCAGAATTTATGAGGCATGTTCTTACCCTTTAGCATGCTTCTGGCCATATTCATTATGCTCCTGTTCTTTCTTTCAGCAACTCCATTGTGTTGAGGAGTGTAAGGAGCAGTGACTTCATGCACTATACCTTCATCTTCACAGAATTTTGCAAATTCTAGTGAAGTGTATTCACCACCTCCATCTGTTCTCAATTTCTGGACACTACAGCCACTTTGCTTCTCAACTAGTGCCTTAAATTTCTTGAACTTAGTGAATACTTCACTCTTCTTTTCAATAAGATAGAGGCACACATGTCTGGTATAGTCATCTATGAAAGTTAAGAAATAGCTATTACCTCCAATGGACTTTACTTCAAAAGGTCCACACACATCTAACTTCTGAGTTGATCTCATGGGCAATTCATTCTTGAATGAATTTCTAGTTTGCTTGGCTGCACAACACTCTTCACACACTGTACTTGGTGTTCTTATCAGAGGCAAGCCATGCACCATCTCTTTTGACTTCAACAAGCTCAAACTTTTGAAGTTCAAATGCCCAAATCTATGATGCCACATCCAATCTCCTTCAGAGTTTGTAATTGAAGCGAGGCAGTGATGATCAATTACATTGATTTCAATTTTGAAAGTCCTATTGTTTGACAGTGGAGCTTTCAAAATTAATCTACTCTTAGCATCATAAATTCTCAACTCTCTACTAGCCATCTTCATTGTATAACCTTTCTCAAGTAATTGACCTAAGCTTATCAAGTTACTTGCCATAGAAGGAACATACAATACCTCATTGATGGTTGATTCTTGACCATCTTTACTCTTCACAAGAACAGTTCCCATGCCAGCACTGGTAATCTGACTGTTATCTGCAAACTTGATGTTTCTCTTCACTGAATAATCAAGCTTCAAGAACCACTTCTTATTACCAGTCATATGATTTCTACACCCTGTATCAAGATACCACAAATTTGACTTGTCTGCTTCTGAATTTGTGATTGCCATCAGAAGTGAATCATCAGAATCACTACCACCTCCATTGGCATATTGGGCTTCATCTTTGTCTTCTCTGGCCACCTTCTTAGAACGACATTCTCTTGCATAATGCCCAAATTTCTGACAGTTGTAGCATTGAATTTCTTTCTTATCAATCTTCTTCTTGGAACTCTTCTTGTTCTGATTTGCATCTTTAGTGGAATCTACATTCTGATTCTTTGAATTCTTGGTTGAATTCTCTGAATCCTCTTTCCTTTTCTTCCACTTATCTTTCCCTTTCTTGTTCTGAGTCTTGGCCTGTAATGCTTGTTCCACTGACTTGTTTGAACTCCTCTGCTTAACCCTTAGCTCATGAGCTTCTAAGGATGCTTGCAGCTCTTCAATCTTCATAGTTGCCAAATCCTTTGATTCTTCAATAGCAACCACTATGTGATCGAATTTCTCAGTCAAAGTCCTCAAGATTTTCTCAATCTTGGACCTATCAGTCATGGTTTCACCACAAGACTTCATCAAATTTGTCAAGGCCAACATTCTTGCCAAATACTCAGAGATCGTTTCTTGTTCATTCATCTGCATCATCTCGTATTGCCTTCTCAAAGCTTGCAGCTTGATACCCTTCAATTTCTCATCACCACCATAGATTTTCTTCAATGTATCCCAAGCTCCCTTTGAGGTTTCTTCTTCTATTATCTTCTCAAAGATATTAGAATCCACGCATTGATGAATGATGAACAAGCCTTTAGCAGCTTTCTTTTTCAATTCTTTGTGTTGAGTTCTTGCTGCATCATCAGCATTTGCAGCCAATTCTTCTACTCCATCAGTTACAATTTCATGAACATCTTGAAATCTGAAAATCACTTTCATTTGTGCACACCAACGATCATAGTTATCACCTTTGAAAACTGGAAGATTTGCTGGAAATTGCGAGGAGGTTGTACTATTGTTCGTCATGATTCTTGATCAAGGAATCAAGCAAAACGATGAATACGAACCGGGCTTTGTTATACCAATTTGTTGGAGTAATTTGAGAATAGAGAACGAAAATGAATTGAATAGAAAGATTAGAGAAAAATGAAAGTTGTTATTCATCCACTAGGGGCAAATGTATTTATATACAAAAGGAGGCTTGCTTCACTACCAAACAATTGTAACTAACTACCTAGGATGAAATCAAAAATCTAACTAACTAACTAACAAAGTCTCGGCGTTCAGAACCTGTATGTTCAGAACCTGCGTGATCAGAGCCTGAGTGGTCAGACTCTGAATGTTCAGAACCTACGAACATGAGCTTCTCAGCTTCTGAACCTCTTGACTTGTTAGAGCTTCTGAGCCTAGAGCTCAGCTTCTGACTCTTTTGAGCTTCTGAAGCTCAGCTTCTGAGAACCTGAGAACTTGGATTACAAACATCAACAACTCATAATATAATATACACTACAAGAAATATAATTTTTGACAGCGACTTTTTATTAGTTTTGTCAACGGCTTGTAACAACTTTTAATAAAAAAAGTCGCTGCCAAAAATCATACTTCTTGTAGTGACACCAATCTGAATTTGATGCTCTTAGAATTGAGTATTTGGTATAATTGAACCTTACAAAACAGACTTGTAAGATGATGATTGTCTATACTTTATAAACATATACTCAGGTCATCTCGCAACCGATGTGGGACTTCATAACACTAATGTCTTAATGTTTTGAATGGAGATGTGGTGTCTCCCTCTCGTGGTCCTGGAGCATTTAACCTGATGTTTCTTCTTAGCTTCCCCGGACTCTCCAACAAGTTTAAATCTTAAATTTAATTATAGACAAAATTGATTATCGAAATTATAAAGATTTATCAAATTAAATAGTAATCATTTTTGCAAATTAACAAATACATTTATAAAAGTGTATAATCTATATCAAATAAAATGGTTCATCCGTTATCATTTCTGCCCAGCACCGATCCAAGGATCAAGTGATCCAAACAAGGATTTTAGGCCTCAGATTTTTGAGTAAAAAAACTCCAAAAAAATTAATTTAATTATAAATATATAATACGACAAATATTAATAAGTGTATAGTTAGCACATTTATCAAGATGAGAGTCTCATGCATCATCTAAGTCCTAGGTTTAAATCTCATATTCAACAACAACAACAACAAAAAACTTCTTAAGCTTAATATTATTTTTCTTTGAAGGCCTCATTATAAACGGGCCCGACCACAATGCATCTACCGGGTGTGTGTGCATATTGCCATCAGATCAAAAAAAATTGCGGCACTTTTTGGTCCTCAATGTTTTTTTTTTTTTTTGGTACATAGGTCCTCAATGTTTTTTAAAGCCCAATAACAATGTACATCAATAAATTAGTGGTAAATTTATAATATTTGTGTATTCAAAACTCTAGGTTTAAATCTCAATATTGTCATTAGAGCTTCGAGTACCGCGTGACAATGTCACATTGAGATTGATTACAAATTAATGTTAGTTTACTAAATTCTACATGCAAATTACTAGTCATATAGTGCTGTGAAATTTGCCTGAGATCAATGTGGAATTATGGTTGTATATTTGATATTAAAATGATGCTATTTGTTAAGAATAATTCAAGAGAAGAAATGTAAAAATAACGCATGGCAATATCTTAAAGGATGATGTCATTTTAATTTCATCTTTTTGTGGAAATCATAGAGGATAATTGATATAAACAAGGATGAAGATTTATTCTTGTAATTATTCTCTTTAAATTTTCTTACTAAAAAGTTTTTCCTATTTGATTACTGTCATGCTCTCTAATGATAAAGACTATTTTGATCTATATTTTGCAATTTTAAGATGTATATGTGAATATTCTGAAAAATCAATGAGTTTCATGGACCAATTTTATTCACATTTTCCCTCCAAACAAACCCGCCGTGTTCCAAATCAATAGAAAGAGAGTTGAGTTACATCAGTGTGCGCTATATATGATTTGCCACGATTTTCCTCTAAACGCGTATTAGTGACAAAAAAACATCATTTCTTATTTTTTTAATTCAAAGTGTCTAAAAGTGTCAGCATGTTTTATTTGGATACATTTATTTATATCATTTTCTGCCTTTTATTATTACTTTTTCCAATTATTCATTGTCACTATGTACATTATTAGTTATATAACGACGCGTTGTTTAGTTCGTACTTATCTTAAATTTGGAATTTTTTGGATACCTTGTAACACATGTGTGGTGTACAATACTACTACTATAGTCATTCATTATAATTTAATAATTATTAACAAGTGATATGTGAAAAGTTCAAGATACTAGTATTATTAAGGTATCTAGAAAGAAGTACAATATTTTATTGGTTAAATGTACTTTCTGGGAATTTTTATGGAAAATATGATATAACTTCATCAAATATAACGTGTCCTATTAGTGAATGGTAGAGGAATGATGCTTCCTAGCTTTTTCCTATTTAGTCAAAAAAATCTGTCTGTGCCTGTGTGGGTTGACATTTATATATAGAGCATTTTTGGATCAAATTATTCACTTCAACTCTCACAATCACAACTTTAGAGTTGAGGTATCAAATCTATATATCATCATTCTCAGATCTAGAAAAGCCAAATTATATTTGTACAAAAAAAAAAAAAGGAAAGACAAATTAAATTGTAACTTTTTGGATGGTATCAGATAGGCAAAAGGAGCACAAAGGCACTGATAAAATTCCTATTCCTATTGCTATTCATGGGTCTAAATGGAATCATGGTGGTACAAAACAACCACCAATCAGGTATATACATGTGTTATTTTCTTTAATATACTTGTTTTTTGGTTTTTTTTTGTTGTTGTAAATTTAATCTTCTTTGTTATTGTGCAGTGGCCTTAGGTATGTGATTAACACTCTAAGGGCTAATGGTAACGATTCCATCTACTTGGAAAATTTCATTAGAGAAGTGGTGAGAACTAATAATTAATTAACTAATTTTTTTTTTTGAAACTAATTAAGTCTATTAATATCTTTGTACTATGATGTTACTACTTTCATGTCTTTGATTATACTCCGTGCATTCACACATGAAGGAATGTTGGTCGCAATTGGATTGAGATCAAATATCCGAATTTCAATGTATATTTAGATTTATTTTTTAAAAATAGAAGTTTTAAATTTAAAATTTAGACTGTTCAATTTTGATCCAACATTCACCACGTCTCTGACTGTTTAAATGTGTAGTTTGCTAACTCAAGCCAATATTCTAAATCCTTTAGCCACTTTTAAATCATTTTAATGATTAAGGGAAAATTACAAGTATTGTTTTTAATTTATTTTTGAGTGAGATATTAATTGATTCATTTGTCTTCCTAAATTATTAGGTAAGAGATGTGGTGGAAAGAAAAGTCCAAGAGCGCCAACTTTCAAGGTTTGTTTTTCATGTCAAGACAAGATTAACTTATTATAATAATTAGCATCATAATGTAATTAAACAATTAGTGCATATTGAATGTAATAAACATTACTATTGTTTTTCAATGTTTTTATTTTTGTTAATTTGATGCAGTGAAAAGGTTAATGAGGGTGGCATAATATCTGAAGCCAGATACTTAGAGTTGTGTTTTATAAATAATCATAAGTTACCTGATACAGTTTTCACTAAAACTAGCATAATATCAAAGGATGAACCTCTTCAAATTGCTCTAGTTGATGTTAGATCTAAGTCAATAGTCAATGAAGGTCCCTTCTCTTCAACAAAGATAGAGATTTGTGCACTTGATGGTGAATTTGGATCTTGTGGCAATGAGGATTGGACTCAAACTCAATTCAACGATAATATCTTGCGCGAAAGAGATGGTAAAGAGCCACTATTGGTTGGGAATCAGAGGATTATTACTCTTGAAAATGGAGTTGCTTTCATCTCTAAAATCATGTTTACCGATAATTCAAGATGGTTGAGAGGCAAAAAGTTCAGATTTGGAGTTAAAGCTATGCAAAATGGAGAAAAAATTAAGGAAGGTAGAAGTCAACCTTTTAGGGTCAAAGATAATAGAGGAGAATGTGAGTTTTATTCATACTTCTTTCTTAGTATTATTGTTTACATGTTTTTGTTTTTCATTGTATTAATATGTGTCTTATGACATGTAATTTTGGTGATTTAAGCCTACCAGAAACATTACCCTCCATACTTGAATCTGAACGATGATGTTTGGCGTTTGAAGAAAATTGCGAAAGAAGGAAAATTCCACAAGCGGCTCTCTTCCGAAGGAATTCACACTGTTAAGGATCTCTTGAAGTTACTCATAATCAATGAATCTTCATTACATAAGGTAAACAATTGTTTCTCTTACATTTACTTTCTTTCAAAGGTTATTGGTATCTTATTCTTTGCATATTGTTCTCCTAATATATATATGGATTTATCTCTTGAAGAGTAAATTACTCGCATGAATGAAAAAAATCAACAGTTAGTATCAAAAGTTATTTTTCTCATCAATGGTTGAAATTACTTACTTTACTTTTTGAAATAAATTAATCGATCGCTTTAGAGAACAAAAATGAAATTCATACGTAAAATGCATACATTAATTGGATATTTATATGTTGAGATGTAGATGTTTGGCAAGATTCCGAAGAAGTCTTGGTTAGCAATTATCGAACATGCAAAGTCGTGTGTCGTGAATGATTACAAGCTTTATAGGTATCTGATAAGTGGCCAAATAATGCTTATATTCAATGCCATCTACAAACTTGTGGGGGTGACATTTGATGAACAAAATTACTATTTACCAGAGACTCTCACACCCAGCCTGAAGGTATACACATTCATATACCACCTTATTTATAATATGTTGTGAACTAGATTTAAAGAAAAACTTTGCTGTCACACTATTTTTTTATCAAATTATTGATACCATATTCCATTCATATCATTTTTCTCTGCAGAATATTGTAGAAATTGGGAAGCAGAATGCTTACGAAAATGTGAATAATAATTTGGAACCAATTGATGAAGCTTTCTTGAACTCCATAAGCCTAGCAGCATGTTTAAAATCAGCAGCACAATCAGATGCTCCGGTTCAAGGTCTGCAACATATCGATATCTCTACTGGACAAGGTATGTATGAATGGCATCCGTTTTTCTATAGACGATTGTTTGTGGTTAATTTGTTAGCTGCAGAAATCAAACCTTGAAAATTAACTCCTTCAGCGTCTCATCCGTTTTTGTCTGTCATTCACTAAACTTTTCTGTTTGTCATGTATGCGAGTGTCTGTTATATCTGATCTTTTCCTTTTTTCGGCTAACCTTGTTCATAATGTTGAATACTTTGATGTAATATTTTGCCATATCTTGGGCAGGTCAAAAAGAAACCGGACCAGGTTACGTTCAACCATGTAGCTCTACTTCATATGCTAATGAAGGAATGAATAATTGGCAAATCAATGTTCCAGTTGCACAAGACAATGAAGAAGATAATTATGAATCACAAGTTCCAGTTGCACAAGATGGTTATTCAATATTAGAGAATCTCATAAATGACATTTGGAGTTCAGAAAATGCCATTTTATTTAATCACTTTGATGGAGCAGAATGTAGCACCCATGTTAATTTCGTAAGTTCTGTTACGGATATATCAAACAATGGGAAACCAAAAGCAGTATGGCGTAAGATTTGTGCTGTTATCAAATGGGGAATATCAGTCAAAAAGATTGCAGCTGCCAAGAGGAATTATTAGAATCTTATTGTTTCGTATTCAATGTTGATGTCAATTTCTAAGTACATTAATGTGCCTAGCTAGTACCAAGTCAAGGACAAAAGTTCCTTAGATGTCTTATAATTAGTTTTGTGTTTTGTGAAGCTTACATTGATCAATTTCAACCGCAGTGATGAGACGTGTAAGATCGAGTCCTCCTGTACAATATTATACTAAGTGTTGATGTTGTCTGTAAAATAGTTTTATACATAATAATGTCTATCATCATTCAATGTTGGTAGTTTTGTATTTTCTGTAAAATCATTATGTAACAAACACAGATCAATGTGATAATAATACTTTTTAGTTTGTTCAAAGTCAACCTCATTGTTTTATGGGATGAACATGTAATTTTAAATTTCGCAATTATGTTTTCGGACCAAATAGAACGAAAGTGCATAACCAATGGGAAAAAGGTGACCAATCTTCGGAAACCTAATTGCCACAGTCTAGTGGTTTTGGAATGCTAATTGAAACTGATCTTGAGCCGCTCGTAAAGACAAATTCTAGCATCATTGATTAAGGCCTCTGCACAACAATCACTAAGAGATGGCATCATGAGACTTGTAGCTTCCACCTTCCGGTAGGTTAACTTAGTATCACCTCGTTGGTTGGTTTGTACATTCACATTTCCTCGTTTTGTTTCTTCAAATTTCAACTTTTTGTACAATTGTTTTGAGCCACATAAATAAATTTCAAAAACAAATCTGATAAGTCCAATTCCCACTATCATATCAAATCTGTTAGAAGTAATTTATACTTTAAGGGCATTTTAGTATTTGTTAGTTTGTACTATTTGTACTTTTATTCTTGCTCACTAAGTTATACTTTATTAGGGCCTATGTGGCACTTTTGTTTTTGTATAAATAGCTTTGTAGTAGTTATCATTAATACAACCTTTTTTATTTCTCTCATTTTTGCGCCGTTATTCCTTTTGTCATCATCTTTAATTCTTGTGCACAAACAATTGGTATCTAGAGCTTCGGTTCCAAACACAGGGAAACTTTCTGCACAAGTTTAAAGATGAATGGAAGCAACTTGAATACCAAACTTCCAGTTCTTGATGGTAAAAACTGGAATAGATGGATGATTCAAATGCGTGTATTATTTGGTGCTCAAGATGTTCTAGATCTTGTCACTGAAGGATACGTTCCGGTTGCAGTAAATGCAACGAAAGAAGAAAGGGTAGCGCAGAGAGAAACAAGGAAGAGAGATCAGAAAGCGTTGTTCTTTATCCACCAGTGTGTGGATGCAAATGTGTTTGAGAAGATTGCTGATTCTACGACGTCAAAGGGGGCGTGGGATCTACTGGTTAGGTGTTACAGTGGTGACGTATCAGTGAAGAAGGTGAAGCTTCAATCCCTGAGAAAGCAATATGAGAATCTCAACATGAAGAACAATGAGAAGGTTTCAGAGTATATCTCCAGAGTGATTGTTATCACTAATGAGATGAAAGCTTGTGGTGAAACTCTTTCTGAACAAGTAATCATAGAGAAGATATTGAGATCACTTACTCCTCTATTTGATTACATTGTTGTATCTATTGAACATTCTAAAGATCTGGAAACCATGAGAATAGAAGAGTTGCAAAGCAGTCTAGAAGCACAAGAGTTGCGTCTGGATGAGAGAACTTCTGAAAGGGAGGTTGAGCAAGCTCTGAAAGCTTCTTTTGTCAAGAAGGACCAAAAGCATTCTAATAGACGTGGTGATAGATTCCAGAAGGAAGCTTCAACTTCTGATGAGAAGAAATATCAGAAGGGAAAGGAGAAGAAGAAAGTTCAATGTTACTGTTGCAAACAGTTTGACCATTTTGCTAGAGACTGTTTGACAAACAAAGGAAGGAAATCAGAAGAAGCAAATATAGCTAAAGGTGATTCAGATGATGAACCTGTGTTATTGATGGCTTCTGAGTCTGATGGAAGATGTTCCTCTGATTGGTGGTATATGGACACTGGGTGTTCAAATCACTTGACTGGAAACAAACTCTGGCTGATAGACTTTGACTCCAGAAGGAGGGCAAAGATCAGATGTGCTGATGATAAGTACCTTAATGCAGAAGGTATGGGAAATGTCAAAGTTAAAGTGAAGAATGGGAAGACTGTTCTGATCAAGGACGTTTGGTATGTTCCTGGAATCAGAAACAATCTGATGAGTGTAGGTCAGCTCATTGAGAAAGGTTTCTCAGTTGTTATGAAGGACAACCTCTTGAAGTTGTATGATTCCAATCAGAACTTGATTATGCAATCTGAACAGGGAAGCAACAGAACATTCAAGGTGAATGTTGAAACAGCTGAAACAGAGTGTCTGAGTGCAGAAGGTGATAGTAAGTTGTGGCATAAGAGGATGGGGCATCTGAACTATAGAAGTCTGGGGCATCTAAGTTCTAAGAAGCTCGTACGTGGCATTCCTAAGATTGTGAAGCCTGAGAAGTAATGTGAGATATGCATGAAAGGCAAACAACCCAAATTGCCATTTGTATCAGAAGTTGCTCCAAGAGCAAAGCATGCTCTGGGAGTAGTGCACTCTGATGTGTGTGGGCCATTTCCAGAAGTTCAAGGTGAAGGCTGAGAAGCAGAGTGGTCAGAAGATAAAGATTCTCAGAACGGATGGTGGAGGTGAGTATAACTCTATAGAATTCCAGAAGTTCTGTGATGATAATGGAATTGAGCATGAGGTTACTGCTCCTTATACTCCTCAGCACAATGGTCTTGCTGAACGAAGAAACTGTACTTTGCTTGATATGACGAGAAGTATGCTAAAAGAGAAGAAGCTTCCTCACAAACTCTGGGGAGAAGTTGTTGCTACTGCAGCATATGTTCTGAATAGGTGA
This sequence comes from Trifolium repens, assembly GCA_030408175.1. Classification (NCBI taxonomy): domain Eukaryota; kingdom Viridiplantae; phylum Streptophyta; class Magnoliopsida; order Fabales; family Fabaceae; genus Trifolium; species Trifolium repens. Next base: position 55,432,326 of record CP125849.1, on the reverse strand, counting down.
CCAACAAAGAGGCTGAAGGAAATTGTTCCTTTAGAGAAGTGGACTAAAGAGAAGCAGAGTGTTAGTCATCTGAAGGTTTTTGGTTCTGTGTGTTACAAACACGTTCCAGAAGCTAGAAGGAAGAAGCTGGATGATAGGAGCAGAGTGATGTTATTGGTGTGGTACCACAGTACAGGTGCATACAAGCTCTATTGTCCAGAAACTAACAAGGTTGAAGTTAGCAGAGACGTCATTGTGAAAGAATCAGAAGATTGGGATTGGAGAGAGTCTCAACCAACTTCTGAGGTAGAGATAACTTTTGAAGAAGAGTTAGAGTCAGAAGATGAAGAATCTTCTGAAGATGAGTCAGATGGTGAATCTGATTCTGATCCAGATTCTGAACCAGACTCTGATGATGATCCAGAGTCTGATGGTAGTCATGCTTCTGGAAGGGATGACTCTGAAGGTGGTGACTCTGAAGTAGCTCAAAGGCCACAAAGAGTCAGAACTATACCAAGAAGGTTTGCAGATTTTGACATGTTGCAAGACACAAAAGTTGACTCAGAGGGAGATGTCATTCAATGTGCCATGTTATTAGATTCTGAACCAGTGGGTATTGAAGAAGCGCTCAAGAAGAAAGTCTGGCTGAATGCCATGAAGGAGGAACTTGAGGCTATAGAAAGAAACAGGACTTGGAAGCTGTCAGAACTTCCAAAAGGCAAGAAAGCCATCAGCGTCAGATGGGTTTTCAAGCAGAAGCTAAAGCCAGATGGATCAATTGGCAAACACAAAGCGAGGTTAGTAGCAAGAGGATTTCTGCAGAAACCTGGGCTAGATTATTCTGAAGTGTTTGCACCTGTAGCAAGACATGGATCAATTAGACATTGAAACAAGCACCCAGAGCCTGGAATATGAAGATTGATTCATTTTTCAAGAAGCATGGGTTTCAGAAATGTGAGTTGGAATATGGTGTTTATGTTCAGCACACTTCAGAAGGCAATATGATTCTGGTATGTTTGTATGTTGATGACATATTGCTGACAGGAAGTTCTAAACAAGAGATAGCTAAATTCAAGAAGGTTCTGATGAATGAGTTTGAGATGACAGATCTTGGAAAAATGAGTTACTTTTTAGGGATGAAATTTCTGTATTCTGAGAAAGGAATCATTTTACATCAGATGAAGTATGAACTTGAGCTTCTGAAGAGATTTAAGCTGGAGAATTGCAAAGTTGCTATCACACCTTCTGATACGAATCAGAAGTTGGACTCTGATTCTGATGGAGAGGATGTGGATGCTACAACCTTCAAACAGTTGGTTGGTTCTCTAAGGTACTTGTGTAATACCAGACCTGATATTTGTTTTGCAGTTGGAATGGTTAGCAGATTTATGAGTAAACCAAAATGGTCCCATTACCAAGCTGCTGTCAGGATTCTGAGGTATATCAAGGGGACTCTGAAGCATGGAGTGCTATTCCCCTCTGAAGGAAAGACTGAATCAGAACTTCTGAGTTATTCAGATTCTGATTGGTGTGGAGACAGAGTTGATAGAAGAAGCACTTCTAGATACTTGTTCAAATTTCTGGGAAGTCCTATTTCTTGGTGTTCCAAGAAGCAACCTGTTGTTGCTCTATCAACCTGTGAAACTGAATATATTGCAGGTGCTGTGACTGCATGCCAAGCTGTGTGGCTTCTGAATCTACTGCAGGATCTGAAGATCAAAGTAAATAAGCCTCTGAAGCTGATGATTGATAACAAGTCTGCAATCAATCTTGCCAAGAATCCAGTGCTACATGGAAGAAGCAAGCATATTGAGACCAAATATCATTTTCTGAGGAATCAGGTTCAGAATGGAGTACTTGAAGTTGTGCACTGTAGCACCCAGAAGCAGCTGGCAGATGTGTTGACAAAGGCTATCAAGACTGATCAATTTCTTCGTTTGAGGGATGAAATTGGTGTCGTTAGTTTTGTCTAAGTATAAATTAAGGGATGATGTTAGAAGTAATTTATACTTTAAGGGCTTTTTAGTATTTGTTAGTTTATACTATTTGTACTTTTATTCTTGCTCACTAAGTTATACTTTATTAGGGCCTATGTGGCACTTTTGTTTTTGTATAAATAGCCTTGTAGTAGCTATCATTAATACAACCTTTTTTATTTCTCTCATTTTTGCGCCGTTATTTCTTTTGTCATCATCTTTAATTCTTGTGCACCAACAAAATCTAGGGGTGGTTTTAAGGCCCAGCAAGTCTGGGTAGTTGCCTGGACTCTGGCCAAAAATGTTGATATTTTTATAGTTTAGTTTAGAATAAAACTTAGATTTTTTGTTTTACTATTTATATATTATGTTACACACCATTTTTAATGTTTAATGGTATTTTTCCACACACCATTTTCCTTTTTATTCAACCAAAAATGAAATTCAGGATAGCACTCCATTTCTGCTTGTGTAGTGTGTAGTGTAGGCGCAGGATGAAACGAAGATTCCTTGTTACTACTACGAAAATGCTTACTCAAAAGAAATTTCTCCTCTTAATCCAAATGCATTAATTAATAGACGCGTTCTAAGCCGATGAGGATTTAGGCTTTGGTTTATGATTTTATCTTCTGTATTTTTTCACTCTATTTTCAAACCAATAAAAAATCCACGCCTTCGGAACTATTTTTGTTTTACGCGCTTAGTTTCTTAGAGCATCTCCAATAAAATTAACAAAGAGAGTTTCATAAATTAATGATCAATATCTTATTTTTTTTTATTATTAGAGTTTTATGACGTGACACAGAGATATCAAAATTGATGTATAATACTCAAAGTGGTATCATCATTGAACCAAAATATATATAAATTACATAAATATTATATGACATTGTAAGAATCACTTTTTAGTGATGTATGATACTCAAATAGTATCACCATCAGAGATGATCTTAGACCAAATCATAGTATGTAATACGTTGCTGTTAGTGTTACCTCTTTCGAAATTGAAATTTCAGGTGCTCTTTCTTTTCTTCTTTTTTTTTTTTGAAAGCTTTTCTCTTTTTTTTTATCAATCAACAAAATAGTAATAATAGCAACAAAAGTTCAAAGGACATCGGTGTAAATTAATTTTATACTGACAATCAATAAGAATACTTCAATCTTTCATATCATATTAAGAAAGTGAAATTAAGTGGAGTGATGTGGCGGAAAACATGGTTATGATTGATTGATATTATAAAATTTTGTACTGTCTGTACATATTCTTTTTTCCCTAATAACAATCTAAAGCCACCAAATCTAATACTTACTACCTAACAATTTTAACCCAAAATGTTGATATTAATAAGTCGGATAATTTTATTCAAATTTGAACTCGAAACATAGTAAATTTCAAATAATTTTTGCCACTTCATTATTATCCCGGTGAACATAATTTAATTGGCAGAGATATTACATTTTATATGTAGGATTAGGCTTCGAACCTAGAATTTCTTACTTATTCATTGCAAGAGATAAATTTCTAACCATTAGATTAATTGAAAAAAAATCTTAATTTATTACTGGGCAAATGGTAATTAGTGTGTTAAAAGGTATTGATTAATGAATACATTTTTGATGGAAAGTTAAAGTTTTGTTGAAAATATATTGATTTTAATATTATTATTATTATTATTATTATTATGGGTGATGCTAATACATATTCCCCCCAAGATCTTGTGTTGAATAGAATAATTTTTTTTTATAACATGAATAGAATAACTTTTAAAGTTTAAAGAAACTTAATTCATCATTTTCATTTCACTAAATTTAATTTCTTAACAAGCACATTAAGTGAACTTGCTAACATTTGGCTAAGTTTGCTTTTTAAAAGAGAGTTTATATACTAGAGTTCGATGAATCACTTTGTAGTATCATGATTATATTCCTTAATTTGGTAAACTATTTTTGGTATATTCTATTCTATAATAATTAGTTAGGAAATTTCTCTTAATATAATTAATTAGGAGTATACCACATTAGTATACAATAAGTCAAAGTCAATAACTAAAAAGGAGTACTCCTTTTGTTATTTTCTTTGGTTAATTTAAGATATCTAAGATTTGTACTTTACTTTAAAATGGTTAATTTTGGCTTTTTAGTAGTTAGCGCGTAGAAGAAGATGATGGGAGAATTTTCCTTGAATCTTCAATAAAGTCGCATATAAATAAGATACTCCACAATGTTATTATTTCATAGAAGTGTGAATTGATTTGAGAGTGACCATTTTGTTGTAACAAGCAAACCAAGAATTGTTTGTTGTTGTTGTTGTTTGCTACTTGTTTTGTTCACTTGTGTTGTAAGTTAGTGGAACATTGGAATTTGATGGCAGCGAAGAGGACATCTCATGATGATGATAGTACTAAGAATCTCCATGTTCCTAGTACTAAGCGAATCAAACATCATGATGACATCTTTGCCTTTTCCATTGTACACTCATTACGAAAAGTGGTAGTAGTTTCACACTCTTTATTCCATGCTTTTCTTCCTTACTTCAAGCTTTTATAGTATAATAACTAACTCGAACTAACTGTGTTTTATTCCTCAACTAACTAGGTGCGAGAGGTGATTCCGCCTATGTTTGACCGCTACCTAGCCCCAAGGTATGTATATATGTCTCTCTTTATTTGCTTTTTGTTTCAACTTTAAATTAGAATCAATTCAAGAAGCAAAATCAAATTGTATTGATAGTTGTTTGTGTTTCGAATTTAGTCGTGGATTGACCCTTAACAGCCGGGTCAATCCATATGGAAGAAGAGGTTTGCAATTGTGTTTCAAGAACAATTTGCCTCAAAGAAATTACACAGATTCCAAAATCAAAGCTGAGGGAGGTGAACCACTTCGAATTGAACTGCGCGATGCTGAAAATCAGCACATAGTGAGGGGTGAGGGTTCATCAATGAGGATCCAGATCTGTGTCTTACATGGTGACTTTGGAAATGAAGATTGGACTGCTGAGGAATTTGATAAGCAAATTGTAATTCCAAGAGAGAGAAACGGAGCACTGCTAAAAGGAGATACAATCATTACACTAAAAGATGGAGTTGCTTACATCAACAACATGGAGTTTACTGATATATCTAAGGGAAGAACCAAAGAATTTCGGTTAGGGGCTAAAATAGTCCGATCTAATTCAATTGGATCGGATATTAGGGAAGGTAGAAGCGAACCTTTTAGGGTCTGGCATCTTCGAGGAAAGGGTAAGTCCTAAACCTCTGACTGTGTTGGTCTATTTTATTTTTACGAAATGACAATTGTTAAAAATGTAAAGCATATATCTTGACTTTGATTTTACATTTTCATATGTTTTGAATTTCGATCGTTTCAGCTAATGAGAAACACGGTCGTCCATCGATGAATGATGAGGTATGGCGTCTGAAAGGAATCGGTAAAAATGGTAAATTTCACACGGAATTGGGCTCACATGGAATAAAAAGTGTAAAGGATTTTTTGCAGTTGTACAAAACCAATGAAGCTTCATTAAGAGAGGTAAAAAAAAAAATATACTCTTATGTGTGGAATAATGATTCTCTAGTTTTGCTCTTGAAATTTTTCATTTGGTTGTTTGATACTACTCTATATGATTTTTGGCTTTGGGAAAATAGAAAATAGGCAAGATCACAGAGAAGTCGTGGAACACAATTATTGCACATGTCAAAGAGTGTGATGTAGATGATGATGATGATGATGATGATGATGATGATGATGATGGTGGTGGTGAACATGCTTACAAACATTTGAATGATCTGAAACAAATGCCAATTGATACAACAATACATGGTTTGGTGGAGACATCAACAGGTGTACAAACTGCACAATATGGTGGCCTAGATCAGACTCTGCAACAATTTGACTTTCCAATTGCTCAGCAAGGCACTATATATAAACACCTATTTTCTGCATAAACACTTTAGAATTACAAATAATGTTCATATTTTATTTAATTATTATAAATATATGTATCGGCGTCAGTGTCCTATGTTTTTGTCATTAACAATGTAGACCGTAGATGTGTCTGTGTCAGAGTTAATACTTTGCAGGTTTTGATTATTTTTCTTGTTGCTAATATCCTGATTCTATCCTTCAGGTTTACTGAATACTGATCCTACAAGCTTTAACCTATCAGAAATGTGGCCATCCACCTTAATCTCAGAGAGTGACCTGGTAGCATTGGGAGAAATGGCACCATACTTGTATGGAGAGGGAAATATGCTCTCTGGATTGGATGAAGTATCACAAACTGGTCAATTTGGAAGAAGTTTCTCAATGGAGCAATTTAATGCAAATAATTTTTCCTTTGTTTATGGTGATGGAGCAGGACCTAGCAACCATTCCTCATCATCCAACTTTGCTGAGCATACATCAAGCAATGTGAAACTGAAAAAAGATTGGCAAAAGATTCGATCAGCTCTCAAATGGTTCATGCTGTATGTAGATGTGTCTAGAAAGAGGGAACAATTTTTGTTCATATATACTCCCTGATCTATAATGAAATATTAAGATCCTAGGGAATAAAAACTAGTATATATAAACAAAATATGACACTATATATTATATAGTATAAGCAGTTCTACTGCCTAAACTTTCCATTGTGCAAGTAAAATGGTTGATGATATTGTAGAAAAATAGAATTTAAAAATTAAACCATCAATTATTTTTTCAAGTCTTTGTTATATTTCTGTGTATAACTGTGAAAATCATTTTACCATTATTTTTGCAGCATGATCATCAAATAAATTAGGGACATGCTAACGAGTATCCTTTGGGCATTTGTTAAGCATGCCAAAAAAGAAATCAAAGACAAAATTAAAGTATTGAACGCATAAATTTTAATGTGAAATTTCCTTATTAACGTTAAGAGCGCGTACCAGCTATGTGTCCATGAATTAATCATTACTACTCATCTTAGACTTCCCGGTCATTGGTCCGGTACTCCGGTGTGTGGCGTCTAAAAGTTCCTCCAAAAGTTAAAAATCTTATTTGGAGAATTTGTCGTGAATGTTTTCCGACAAGAGCTCGTCTTCGTGATAAAGGAATCAATTGTCCGACTAATTGTGTTGTGTGTACTGATAATTTCGAAGACACTACTCATGTTTTCTTCCTTTGTCTTTTCGCTATGCGTATCTGGCGTTACAGTGGGCTTTGGAGTGCGATTGATACTACTGTCAACAGCAGCAATACCGCACCATATTGCATATTTCTGCTACTGCAGCAATTCGATGAACGACAGGCTGCTCGAATGGTTGTTCTAGTGTGGAGCATTTGGAAGCATCGCAACATGAAATTATGGAATAATCAATAATGTGACCGAAACAGTAGAGCAGATTTTGAATAGAGCTTACAATTTAATTGATGATTGTTTCGTGGCAATGAGAGTGCAGGTGCACAACCGGACAACAGTGAATGAAACTGTTGCGACTGAAACTGTTGATAACAGTTCAGCAGTAACGACGCAGACACGTAGGCAGGAGCAGACTTTATTACGTTGGTAGAAACCTGAAATAGAGAGGTATAAATGTAACATTGATGCTTCATTTTCGAATCACCGGAACTGAGTCGAATTTGGTATGTGCATCCGTGACGATAAAGGTCGTTTTGTGCTTGCCAAAACAATGTAGAGGCCACCTATGTGCAGTGTAGACACCGGGGAAGCATTGGGACTCCTTCATGCTCTAACTTGGGTTCGAGAATTGCACCTAGAACGAGTGGTTTTCGTCCTTGATTCGAAAAGAGTAGTTGACTATTTTAATAAGGGTGGAACAATATAACTAAGTTTGGGAGAATGTCATGTCATTGATGTAAACTTCAAAAAACTCTCTCAAGATAGAAAACATGCACTTGCAAGGGTAGCAATATCTAGTGACTAGTGCTAGCTAACTACATGTTATGAGCAACCTTTTGTCAAAAAAAAAAATTGTCTCCGGGACACCGTTAACATTCCCAAAATATTTTGATAAGAAAAATCACAAATTCATTTTTTACAAGCATTATACTAATTTTTTTCATTTTTTCTTAAAAAAAAAAATCAATATTCACTATTATGAGTAATAAAAATATGTAAAAAAATAATAAATAATGAATTATGTAAAAAAAATAGATCTTAGAAAAAAATTCTTTCAAAAAATATTCATTTATCTATATATAGAAACTCCTTGTACTTCATTCCATTTTACCTAATTTTAGTACTCTTTTTTTATTTTCGTTAAAAAAAAGTCTATAGAATTAGTTATAGTTACAAAGTTGTTTACGCAATCTGACATTTCAAAGTCAACAGTTCGTACACACGGTTTGGTGACTGATTGCTTCTGTTAACTCTTGAAATTTCATGTGCTTTTTCTTTTTACATAAATAAAAACAAAAAGAAAAAGATGCTCTTTCGTTTTATTCTCTTATAAATAAACTGATCAGTGTAGTTGTAACTTGTAAGCTGTAAGTAACAAACAAACAAACAATTGGAATTTGTTCACTTTTTTATGTTGTAGTAAGTTAGTGGAACAAACATTGGAATTTGATGGCATCAAAGAGGACATCTCAATCTCATGATGAGGATAGTACTAAGGATCTTCATGTTCCTAGTACTAGTAGTACTACTAAGAGAATCAAACATTGCAACCCAGAACAAGAGATTCAACAACAAAACCCTTTATTTCCGTATGTTTTTTGTTTTTCATCTAATTCATGCATGTATGTATGTTCCTTTCTTATTTGACTTGACTTGACTTTGTTCTGTTTGTGTTTTATTGTGTGTAGCACTACTATGACTCGTAGTGCCACCAATCACAACAACATCATTGCCTTTTACTTTGAACCCTTAATTCGAAAAGTGGTACTGTAGTAACTACCATCCACACTCTTACTACTCTATTGCCTGCTTTTCTTCCTTAATTACTTCAAACTTTTAGGCCCCGTTTGAAATAGCTTATTTTTGAGCTTATGCAAAACAGCTTATGTAAATAAACAAGTTTTTATGTTAATTTATAAGTTTTAACTAGCGAAAAGTGTATTTTTATAAACTATTTCTTCATAATCTACTTTGACAAACTTATAATAGTACATAAAAACTTATTTATTCGCATTATCTGTTTTGCATAAGCTCAAAAATAAGTTATTTCAAACGGGCCCTTATACTATATAACTAGTTAACTAACTAACTAACTAACTAACTCTATGTGCTGTTTTATTTCTCAACTAGATGCTAGAGGTGATTCCACCTATGCTCGACCGCTACCTAGCCCCAAGGTATGTATATATATATATATATGTGTCTCTTTATTTGTTTTTGTTTTAACTTAAAATTAGAATCAATTCAAGAAACAGAGTCAAATTGTACTATGTTGTTTGTGATTCCAATTTAGTTGTGGATTGACCTTTAACGGCCGGGCTAAGCCATACGGAAGAAGAGGTTTGCAATTGTGCTTCAAGAACAATTTGCCTCAAAAAAATTACACACAATCCAAAATCGAAGCTAAGGGAGGTGGACCACTTCGAATTGAACTGCGCGATGCTGAAAATCAACGCATAGTGAGGGATGAGGGTTCGTCGATGAAGATCCAAATCTGTGTTCTACAAGGTGACTTTGAAAAAGAAGATTGGACTGCTGAGGAATTTGATAAGCAAATTGTGATCCAAGAGAGGGAAAAGGACCACTGCTGAAAGAAAATAAAGTCATTACACTAAAAGATGGAGTTGCTTACATCAACAATGTGGAGTTTACTGATATATCTAAGAGAAGAACCGAAAAATTTCAGTTAGGGGCTAAAATAGTCCGATCTAATTCAATTGGATCGGATATTAGGGAAGGTAGAAGCGAACCTTTTAGAGTCCTGGATGTTCGAGGAAAGGGTAAGTCCTAAACCTCTGACTATGTTGGTCTATTTTATTTTTTACAAAATGCAATTGTTAGTAATTACTTTGATTTTACATTTTCACGTGTATTGACTTTTGATCGTTTCAGCTTACAAGAAACACGATCGTCCTTCAATGAATGACGAGGTATGGCGCTTGAGAGGAATAGGTAAAAATGGTAAACTTCACGCGGAGTTGCGCTTACATGGAATAAAAAGTGTTAAGGATTTGTTGCAGTTGTACAAAACCAATGAAGCTTCATTAAGAGAGGTAAAAATGATTCTCTAGCTACTTTTGGTCTTGAAGTTTTTAGCTTAGTTGTTTGATGTGATTTTTGGCTTTGGGAAATAGAAAATAGGCAAGATTGCAGAGAAGTCATGGAACACAATTATTGCACATGTCAAAGAGTGTGAGGTAGATGATGATGATGATGATGATGATGATGATGATGATGATGATGATGATGAGGAAAGAGTTAAGCAAGAAATGTCAATTGATACAACTAAACATGGTTTGGTGGAGACATCAACAGGTGTACAAACTGCACAATATGGTGGCTTAGATCAAAGTCTGCAACAATTTCACTTTCCATTTCCTCAGCAAGGTACTTTATATCTACACCTATATTCTGCATAAACACTTTTTCATGCATATCAAAAGATGGATCTTTAAAAACTACTAATTTTCACTCAGTTGCTAATATTTTTCACCAAATGCTTCTGTACAACATCCTCAATGATAGAGTTGTGTAATATGAAGCACGAGTACCTTTGTCATTGGGTGTGTCCCTGTGTCTGATGACACCTGTACGACACGTGTCCAGCAATTCCGACAAAATGTCTAAAGAAAATTCTTTGGTTTGACACCTTTTACACTCCCTAAACACATCTGAGACACATATACTACCCTAGAGTTAAAGATGTGTCAAAGCAATTATAATAAATTAGATGCTTAAAGACATTAAATTTGATTACATTATTTCTAGTTTTTTGGTAGTAGATGGACATGTCTTGGTAGTAGATGCACATATATGTATTGATTCTCAAGTTATAGATTCATCAAAATGTTCATATTTTATTTAATTATAATTAATAAATAAATATATGTGTCGTGTTAGTTATATATTTTTTTAATTGATAGCGTAGACGTATCTGTGTCAGAGTCAATGCTTCTGGGTTTTGATTATTGTTGTTATTGTTGTTAATATCCTAATTCTATCCAGAAATGTGGACATCCACCTCAATCTCACAGAGTGACCAGATAGGCTCTGAATTTTATAACCAAATGTTAGCAATGGGAGACATGCAACCATACTTGTCTGGAGAGGGAAATATGATCTCTGAAGCATATAATTTTGATGGAGCATCACAAATTAGTCAATTTGGAAGTTACTCATTGGAACAAGTAAATGCAAATCATTTGCCCTTTGTTTATAGTGATGGAGCAGGACCTAGCAATCATTCCTCTTCCCTTAACTTTGCTGTGCATATATCAAGCAATGTGAAACCGAAAAAAGATTGGCGAAAGATTCGATTTGCTCTCAAATGGTTCATGCTGTATAGAACTAGAAAGAGGGACGAATTTTTGTTCATATATACTCCCTGAGCAGTAGACCTACTGCATGGTACTTTCCCTTATGCATTTTTCTCATGTTGCTTATTTGAAGAATACTAGTGTTGAACCCATGCTATATATTATGTAAAAATTTGTTGATTTGTACTAGTGACAAGAATGCATTTTCTAATGCTGCTCTTTTCAAATATATTTGTTGTGTTGTTTAAAAAAATAAAATTTGCCAGCATTTTTATTTTTCGGTGATTCTGGCTTGATCTAGTTGTAAAATGCATGTTTTAAATTCGAGACAACTTCATTCTTAGGTGGAACAATTTATTGGTCACACTTTACTTATCTCGCGGCCAAACTTTGAACTATTAGACCCCCTTCTCCTAGGAACCAGAGGGTTAAAAATAAAAAATAAAAAAATTCGAGAGAGCTTCAAGTTCGAGTCTCATTAGTGTCTTTAGAGATAAGTAAATGTAAATACATTTTGTAGGTGCTTTATGAATCCTAAACTCTTCTCTACCTTCGACAAGAGAATCATCCAATCAAAATGACTTGAACTTGAATGGTGAAAAAGTGAAAGAAAAAAGGAGGTGCGAATAATTAATGTTTTTGGTTGATTAGTAGTATAATATAATCCATATATCTAAATTGGGCTTTTGGCCCAGTAAACATTGTTCATCACTTTTTTCACTCAAGTTTCAAAGTAGAGTGTGCTTCATTTCGTTACTCAGATTTGTTAACTGAAAATGCCAGCTGCAAAATTCGACCTAGGAGCCGTTCCGTTCAACCCCGACGGATGGGGCCCACTTGATTCTACCGCCGACAACACCAACGTCCCTTTCGCTCCCTTCTCTCGTTCCGACAAATTAGGTCGAATCGCCGATTGGACTCGTAACTTCAACCCGACCCGATCCAAAAACCCTGCCGATTCCGCCTTCGATTTCACCTCCGACGCTTCTTTCCCCTCTTTCGCCGACGACGACTCCTCTTTCCGTCTCGTCGACGGTAAACCCCCACCGCGCCCCAAATTCGGTCCCAAATGGCGCTTCCAACGCCAACTTCAGCTTCCTCAGCGCCGTGACGAAGAAGTCGAAGCTAAAAAACGTGAAGCCGAGAAAGAAAGAGCTCGCCGTGATCGCCATTATCAGAATCGTTCAAACCCTAGTAACCATCGCCGTGAACTTTTCAAATCATCGGTTGATATTCAACCGGAATGGAATATGCACGAACAGATCCCTTTCTCCACTTTCACAAAACTCTCATTCACCGTCTCTGAACCCGAAGATCTTCTCCTCTGCGGCGCTATCGAGAATTACGATCGAACCTACGATCGAATCAATCCCAAAAGTGAACGCCGTCTTGAGAGATTCAAGAATCGGAATTTCTTCAAAGTTACCACTACTGATGACCCTGTTATTCGTAGACTCGCTAATGAAGATAAAGCTACGGTTTTTGCTACCGATGCTATTCTCGCTACTCTTATGTGTGCTCCTAGGTCTGTTTACTCTTGGGATATTGTTGTTCAACGTGTTGGGAATAAGCTTTTCTTTGATAAGCGTGATGGGTCGCAATTGGATTTGCTTTCTGTTCATGAGACTTCTCAGGAACCATTGCCTGAAGCTAAAGAAGATATTAACTCGGCTCATTCGCTTAGCGTTGAGGCGTCTTATATTAATCAGAATTTCTCTCAGCAAGTTTTAATTAGGGATGGGAAAAAGCAGACTTTTGATGAGCCTAATCCTTTTGCTAATGAGGGTGAAGAAGTTGCTTCTGTTGGTTATAGGTATAGGAGATGGAAGCTTGATAATGATATGTATCTTGTTGCTAGGTGTGAGGTTCATAGTGTTGTTGAGCTTAATAATCAGAGGTCTTTTCTTACTTTGAATGCATTGAATGAGTTTGATCCTAAGTATACCGGTGTTGATTGGAGACAGAAGTTGGAGACACAAAGAGGTGCTGTTTTGGCTACTGAACTTAAGAACAATGCTAATAAGTTGGCTAAATGGACTGCACAGGCTCTTTTGGCAAGTGCTGATATGATGAAGTTAGGATATGTTTCTCGGATTCATCCTCGTGATCATTTTAACCATGTGATTTTGGGTGTGGTTGGATATAAACCTAAGGATTTTGCTGCACAAATTAATTTGAATCCTACCAATATGTGGGGGATTGTGAAGTCTCTTGTGGACTTGTGCATGAAATTGAATGAAGGGAAATATGTTTTTGTGAAGGATCCAACTAAGCCTCAGGTTAGGATTTATGAGGTTCCAGCTGATGCATTTGAGAATGACTATGTGGAGGAACCAATACCTGAAGAGGAGCAAGTTCAACCACAATCAGAGGGTGCTGATGATGCTGGTGGTGTAGAGGCTGCTGCTACTGGTACCAATGATGGGGAAGATAAGAAGATTGATGATCAAGCTTAATAGGTAACTGCTCTATTTTGTTTTATTAATTTCATTTGTGTTTGTTTGGCTTTTGTTTGAGTTATGAAATGATTTTGGGATGCTTGTTGTTTTGCGCTTCATTCATACTGATAAGATTTTCCCTTTGTTATCGTGGCATGGTCTTACAATAGCCTTCCTTCCTAATTTTGTAATTTAGAGGGGTGTCAGTATTTTAAATTGCGGTTGTGATTATGTTTTGATCCTCGATATTGTCAGGAATTATAGACAAATGTCGATTGCCGCTTGTGTGACCGCAATGATAGTTGTTGAGACTCCTAAAACCTTTACATTACAGCCACAATCAAGACTTTGTGATGCAATTTAAAACATTATGATTCTAGTCCACTTTCCAAAACTTCAACAATTTATGATTTCTCTTAATTATTTGCTTATTTCCCCCTCAAAATTTGTGTGCCAAGTGAATAAATTATTTATATCCAAATACCCATTGGTTGATATCCTGTTGGTGTTCCCACTAGCTGTCTACTTGTATTCAAGATAATTCTAAGCACTTCTCAAGTATTTAACAATGGAGAACTACATTCACGATTTGGTGGAACAGAAAGTTGGAAATGACTTAACTAACTGATGCTACAATTATGTCTTGATATTAAGATCTTAGCATCCACAATGGAGTGTCCAATTGCAGAGTACTTATTTGGGTCACACGTGTATACATCCCTCATTTAACTTTTAACAATAGTACATAATAGGTTCTAAATAAGTCCCGCCAATAACTCTACATCTCATCAATAACTCTAAATAATTTAAAATGAGTCTCGCAAAGATATATTTTAATGAGAATTAACAGGAGAGAGAATGTGTTTGTAGTAGAATTGGTACCTAATAGGTGCCAATGCTTAAAGGGTAAGAAACCCCCCATTGGAAATGGTCTTAAAAGTCCAAGTTTTCCCAAAATTATTTCCTTTGGGAAATGATACATGTGCATCAGCACTGCTGCACATGTTTGAATAACAACACTTTGCTCATCAAGTTACATGTGTTTGCATATACATATGTTGTGTGCTATACATGTTTTTCCTTATATGAATTTAAGCTTCAATTTCAGACATCACATTCAATAAATCTAAATTCCATTGCCTTGGCTCTATTTTTGGCTGACCTTCACCCTGTATCTCATGATTGTCACTCTCATTAAGCCTTCTTTTTTTTATGGACACTATAAAATGTTAATAAATGATTGATGTATTTTATAATCATTTATCATGTTCTTTCAATTCCCAAACATACCTTTAAATTTCTGGGATTGAGGAATTTTATAATTAAACCCGTTTTCTACTCCTTTCAACAGCCAAACAGTAAGCTGTTCTTGTCATTTCTCCAACAAAGAAGAGAAAATGGCACTTATTCTTGAGAAATGGCCGGCTAGGTATAAGAGGACAACTGCTTGAAGCTAGATTTTGTTGTTGGTTGGGGTGAAGTTTAAGTATTCTCTTCTGTATTATAGTACTATGATATATTTGCAAAGAGTTGAATGTGTACATGTGAAATCAACATTTCAGAGTAAATAGTGGTTTAATGTTTCACTAATGTTTTCTAGGCATTAGGCCGAATATAATGCATGCTTTTACTTTCTAGTACTATATCGTATAATATACTGATAAATAATGTGTGACTTTTGGATGGATGCAGGTCACATGTTTTGGGGATTGAGGACCATTCGGTACCAGAACTACTCTTAGAATCATTTTACTTCACCTCTATCTAAAGGACAAAATTTAGCAATCAAATTTTTGTTAAGGCATACTTTCTTTTGAGTTTTGTAATGTAACAGCTGTTTTTTTTTTTGGGTTGTTTGTTAACCATGCTACAACGGTTTATGCTCTATAAATCTGAGCATATTTAGGTGGAATCAGGACGTTTAAAAACCATGTCATGAATGTTGATCATCTTAGCATTGTGCTTAGGTTTGTTAGCTAAACCCTTGAGTTTATTATTATGCATATGGTGTTATTGGACACACCTTCAAAATATAAGTATACCGAAATACTAAAGTTATTCACCTCTATATGATTCAAAATTTTGCTTAGTTTTGTGGTCAAGAGCCAATATCTGAAGATGACCCCTCCTTTGGTACAACTAATTCCATGAGTTCCAAATGTTCATCTTTAATAAGTTACATTGCGTCTTTGAACATTTTGTGGGCAATAGCTCTCTCAATACCAGTTTTAGGGTGCGTTTGTTTTGAATTTTTTTGAAAATAGATTTTATAGTGTTATATAATTTTGTGAAAAAAAAATTTACAAAGAAATTTTTTATAAAAGCTTCAAATCAAAATTTGGGTTGAATAGTTATTCTTAAAATGTCATTTTAGACATTTCATCATTTTATTGAAATTTTTTTTGGATATCAAAATTTCAAAAAAATCATTTAATTTAAAGCTATTTCAAATAGATTTTCATAAAAATCATTTTTGAAATACAAATTTTTCAAAAAATTGTGATTTTGACTATATTTTGTTCTTCAATAATGTATGTTTACGTTATATGATGTCAAAATTAGTGTTTCAATTTAAAAAAATGAATATAAAAAAACTTGTAATATTTTGAAAAACGATTTTATAAAATCCATTTTCAAAAATACAAAGAAAAAATCCATTTTCTTAAATCTAAAACAAACGCACCCTTAATCTTTGTCGCCTCTTTCAACCTTTGTAGTTCTTCAATACAAAAAGTCCTGCAATTTCTTTTAGCCATTAGAGGGGGTTCAAAGTTCAAACCATATATATAGGAGACGTTCAAATTCTTATATTTGAATGTATAAAATTGATTTTTTGTCATTCATATAATATTTGGAGGCCTCTCTTATAAGAAATTTGAGACATAATGCAATGACCCACTTCATATTTTGGTTTTAGTTTTAAAAATAAATAATTCTTAAGATGAACCAGAAAGAACATTGAGCTCTTTAAATAGATAGTTAGAAGACCGATTTTTGAATCCTACATATTAAAAATATTCGATTGGAATACCTCACAAGTTCTCTTATCGAAACTTACATGCATTGCTATACATGCAGTTTTTACTTTTCCTCTCACAAAGAGGTAGTTATTTTAATTGAAAAACAGTTTTCTTTAATTTTTTTTAAATTAAAAAACACAAAAAACCACTTCTTTGTGAGTAGAACAGCAAAAACTGCACATAAAGCAATGCATGTAAGTTTTGTCCATTAATTATTACTAACAACGATTGAAATTTTATACCTATTTCATAACCAGGAATGATACTATAACACACAACTTCATACACAAATATCACACAAGGGTAATTTTGACATTTCAAGACTTAAAATGAAGGATATTTTGGTAAAAGTGCCACTTTCTTCTTCACTCACCTTCTCTCTCCTCTGCAACTTTTTATTTCTCTCTTCACCCAAATCCGATTTGAACACCACCACCCCTTTCTCCATCGCCGGTGCCGACCATAGAGAGAGACAGAAAACAGACAGAAATGGTGACATGGTGGTGGTGAGGACGGCGACGATGGATGGTGGTGGTAAGGTTGGCAATGGTGGGCAGTGGCGAAGCTAGCCGAAATTTTACGAGGGGGCCAAATACAACGAAAAAAGTTAAAATATTATTTCATTAATTTTTATTTAACAATTTTTATAAATGACAAGGTTTTCTGTGTAATTATCATA
Source organism: Trifolium repens (assembly GCA_030408175.1). Lineage (NCBI taxonomy): Eukaryota > Viridiplantae > Streptophyta > Magnoliopsida > Fabales > Fabaceae > Trifolium > Trifolium repens. Next base: position 55,414,817 of record CP125849.1, on the reverse strand, counting down.
AAATGCGAAAGCGTTAAAACAAAAAGAATTTATTTATCAAATGACAATTCTTTTTATCTTTTTTATCTCTGCTAATTTTTTAACAAATAAATTTATTTGGGGTTGCTAAATCTATATTATTAGATTAATTAAATGTGAAAACACACAACCTTATTAAAAAATTAATCAAGTTATAGAAAAAAGGGGTAGCCAAGGCTACCCCATGGTTACACTGGGCTACGCCCCCGATGGTGGGGGTGGTGAGCAGAGATCTGGTCGATAGAGATAGAGAGAGATGCAGACGGCGACTGTGGTGGTGGTAAGGTCGGCGACGGTGGTGGTGGGGAGGAGTGGCCGTGAGTGAGGTAATAAATTTAGAAAGAAAAAAAAAAAGTGGAGTATTAATGAACGGTAAATACTTTATGTAGCATTTATGTATAAAATATGTGTCAAAATAACATTTGTCATTTCATATTTTCATAAAAATCAAAATATAAAAAGACCACCATAATCTCCGGGTTGAAAAAATAACTACTCCATCAATTGGACATAAGTTATGGTGCATAAGTCATGTTTATGCACCGTGCATAAATACCCAAAATTGTTTAATGCACCCCCCAGATTTCTAGTGCACCCCCCAAATTTCTTAGCGCACCCCCAGATTTTTAGGGGGTGCGTTAGAAATTTGGGGGTGCGCTAAGTAATTTGGGGGGTGCACTAAGTAATCTGAGGGTGCACTAAGCAATTTGGGAGGTGCATTAAGTAATTTTCATTATTTATACACGGTGCATAATGAAAAAGCTTATGCACCATAACCACTTCCAATCAATTGTATCACAAATCATTAATTGAGAGTTAGTTGGATGAGGATAACAACCATAATTGTTAGTTTTATCAAAGAAATACAAACATTATTGATAGTGGTATTTGACAGGTGATAGTTTTATAGGTTATCGAAAGGTCTTCAAGTATTCAACAAGATCTTTAAATAATACTCCTACTCTTTAAAAAAATTCTTGTCCTAAATTATAAGGAAAAACAATTTTTATTATTTTTAAGATTTATTTTTATGAAATTTAATGTAAACACTACAAGAAAACTACCCTATACCCACCGCCAATTTTCAAAGTAGGGAATAGTTTTACCCACGGCCGTCTAAAACTGTCACTAAAAGTTAGTTTTACCATTTTAATTTAATTTTAATTTAATTAGTTTTACAATTTAACTTGTGTCAAAAAAGAAAAAAAAAACTGAGTCTCGCGCTTCTCTCTCACTCGTCACGCATTCTCACTCGTCGTTCTCACTCTCGATCGATTTCACTCGTCACGCATTCATCTTCCAAATCCTTCACTCTGAATCACTCATCTTTCAATTTTTCAAATCGTTCACTCTTATCTTAATCGATCGAATCTCTGCTCAATCGTTCAAATCCCTAAAATCGTTCAAATCTTTGAAATCGCTTGAAACTTCTCTCAAGTGTTCGAAATAGCTCTGAATCGTTCCAAATCACTATCTAGTTTGTGTTAATTGAATTATATATCTATCATATTGTTTACGTGATTTTATTTTTATGTAGTGATAGTTGAACTTTATGTTTCTAGTGTTCTAATTGAATTATATCATTTGATTTGATGCAGATTCAATTTGAAACTGTTGATTATTGCTGGATTTGGGGGTAAATTTTTGGATTCATGTTCCTATATCTACACAAGGTAAGGAGAGTGTGTCAACACTTCTTTTGATTTGAATTTTATCTGTTACATTTGAACTGTTTTTAGTTATAATAAGTTAATTTTATTGATTTCTTGCTGGTTTTTATTTGACACTTGAATGAATTTGTTGAATCTATATGCTTATTCAGTTACTTTTACGCAAACTCGCGTTCGATCTATATAATAATCTTTGTGTTTGTTGTTTATTTTCCGTTAGAAGCATTTGAATACGATCTTATGAATTTCTGCTCATGGATATAGAGTAGATTTGCATAGCTACTGGGTTACATTATTTGTTTCATTATTAATCTACTTAAAATCAGTGATATGCTTAATTAAACCTCACTTATTAAGCACCCTAGTGGTACTGATCACAAACAAAATGACCATAAGGAACCTCCGAAGCTACAGTTACGATTATGTGCTAGCGGTGGTGGTGGCATTCTTGACTTCTCAGTCCAAGGAACCTCCGATCCTTACTTAGTTGGGTAATTTTCATTCTTCATGCATTCCTTACTTAATCTTCCTTTTCTCATAACTATTTTCTTAACATAGCGTTTTTTTATTAAGAATATAATATACTCTTTGAAATTTGGTTAATCTTTGGTTTTCTTGTTCAGGTTGTATTTCACAAGAGTGAAGATTGGGTCTCCTGCTAAAGAATTCTACGTTCAGATTGATACTGGAAGTGATATCTTGTGGCTTCATCTACCGTAGTTTTTGGGTGAGTACTCAATCCTCGTGATGTTGTTGATTGTTGGAAGGGTGTACTTAATGTGTGGTTGGGAAATTTTAAGTGAACAATACATTATGAGTTTTATTAGTAGCAAATATTGTGGATCAAACTAACTGTTACTACATACATTTTATATAGAAAATATTGTCAATAGGTGAAATTTTGAGATTGCTAATTGGTTTCAAATTAATTGATCTTATTGGGATGGCTGTTTTGGAAATAGGTGTAGCACCTATCAGTCTGGGGATTTGGCTCGGACGGAAAAGGCGGTTGATGGAATTTTTGGGTTTGGCCCCGGTGCTTTATCTGTTATATCACAATTGTCATCACAAGGCATGACACCCAAAGTGTTCTCTCATTGCTTAAAGGGAGAGGGCAATGGAGGAGGTGTACTGGTTCTTGGTGAAATTTTGGAGCCAAATATTGTTTATACTCCACTTGGCCCGCTACAGTATGTTCTCTCATCTTTATTTCTTTCCTTGTTTTCTTCTCCCATCTCCAATCATGAACAAATTTTTCCCTAACATTGCATCACATTCAAATATTAATTGCTTGTTTGGTAGGTATAATAGTTTAGAACACATATTTTGGTAAATAAATGTGAACCCTGGAAGTAGTAAAGCATTTTCTATAACATTTTCTCTTTTGGGTATTTATCGAATCCTGGCCTTAACAACGCATTGTTTTCTGAACAAAATTAAAATGCATTACACTTTTAAGGTACTAAAGTAGCATAGATAGAGCCATGATGTACATGATTTTGTTTAGTTTATGGTTATAACATTGTTTCGGTCAAAAAGAAGGTTGTTATACTGTCATAGAATTGATTAGCTGAAGATTGAAGTTTAGGTAGACCGACACTATAATAATCTCTAATTGAATATGATTAGCTGATGTTGGAATTTTACTTTCGGCTTAACTGTAGGCGCTGGAAACAGAGAGCACTGCTAATGAACTGTGTCATATGCCTCCAAAACTTGTATTCTTAATTAGAAACAGATACATGTTTTGGTTACACACACTAAATGCTTCCTCTTGGCTTATAAGTTATGTTTCCATTTCATTATTTGAGAGATGGATTGATTACAATGAACCCTATCAAAATCCTAATTCTCAACCCTCTCCTTTTTTCTATATTTTATTTTTCCCCTGCCTCAAAAACAAAATTACAATGAACCCTATCAAAATACCTAATTCTCAACCCTCTCCTTTTTTCTCTCACTCTGATTGCGATTAAAACCTATCAATATCCCTAATTCTTCAATCGACTTTCCATCTTCGTGTTCCTTCTACATCTCCATTTTCGTGTTCCATATCTGAGCATTGTGTTCTTGTTGCAGTTGTAGAAGAACACATATTTAGCTCTCGAGAATAGTTCGAATTTGCGTGCACAAGGAGGGGGAGAAGAAATAGTTTGAAGTTGCGGATCTAAAGGAGAAGATTGATAAATCCAGGTCCGATTTAGCTCTTTTCTTGTTATGATTTGAGTTATATTGTGAATTAATTTATGAATTTATGTTGGTCCCTTGACCCAAATACTGTCACAGTGGCGATATCACTTCATATCAATCATTATTTGCATGCTGCTTGTTTGATATTCTAATTTTGAATCTGCATAATCTTCTATTAAACAAGTACCATTGCAGAAAATATTAACCTTAGAAGAAAAAGTGGCAGATGATGTACCGATCGAGGTGAGGACAGTTGCATAATTCTAACTGTTACTATATGTATTATGTAGTAAATGGCCACGAGATTCCAACTGATTAGTACCGATTAATTTATCGTTCATCTGTTTCATGCATAATTTTCAGGTAATTGGAATGGATATGTTGTGATGTATATGATACATGCATTGGAATACCAGGTATCTACTAGCAATACTACTATTATGTTTGTTTTGAAAAAAGTTGTCATCAGATGAATAATTTTTCCATGTTAAAATGTGACAGAAAATGCATGGCATAGTTTATTTAAAAGGTACATGCAAGTTAGTGCAGACCACGCTCGAAAGTATGGCGGCACAGGGCTAGGACTAGCAATATGCAAGCACCTGGTAAACTTCTTGTGTATTTGGTTACATGTTGATAAATATAAAATTGATTTTCTTCTATAAAGTTGTGTTTGATTCCTATGGCATAGGTTGAATTGATGGGTGGGGTGGAGAGTCTTATAGTATCTAGAAAAGAACAGAATGGTTCAACCTTCACATTCATACTTCCATACAAGGTCTCAATCACTTGAGATAATTCTGATTACTGGGATGAGCTCTCAGCATGGAGCATAATGATGCAGCTTCTGATGATACAACAACAAAAGGGATGAACTTCAGAGGATGGTAATCATGTTAGAAGTTGTATTTACTTTGATTATATTGTGTATTGTTCTGCAACCCCTACTCTAATATATGTGCTTTCAGAGCAGATTTGTTTTTGATTAAATAGATCTTCAGTCTGAAATTTACTATGATACATCATTTGTTGTTTATATTTATAATAGATGTTATATATCATTAAGACAATGACTTAAGTTTTGTTTGATTAATTGTTGTTTGTATTATGTTATTAAATATTCATGAAAATCATTTGTTGTTATTTTTTAATCAATTAAATATTTTAATAGTAATAATTTCAATAATTTATTCATTTGAATGTATAATAGTATAAAAATTAAATTATGAAAATAATGGTTACTTTTAGTGACAGCAAATACTGTGGGCAGAAGTATTTTCTTTTAAACTGCTTTCTGGGTTTTACCTACAGACAAATCCGTAGCTAAAAGTCAAAAACTTTCACCGACGGCCAGTACACAATGACAGACGGCCAAAAAACCGTTGGAAATCGGCGTACATAGTTTACGGGTACGATGGCCGTCGGTCAAAGTCAGGCGGGGTCTATACCTACGGTTTTTGACATTTAGTGACGGATTTTGTCCGTAGGTACAAGTCAAATTTCTTGTAGTGAAATTGTATTTAATTTACTCTTTTTTTTCCATAATGGCATAATCAATAATAAATAAAAAATTTTACATTTTTCAATAAAATATATTTCAAAAAAAAAAACACAAAAAATCATACTTCAAATTATTATATTTTATTTTTTTTAGTAAATGTGATTTATTTTTATATAATATAAGGTACCGTTTGACTTAACTTATTTTAAACATTTTTACTCAATAAAAGGAGTAGTTAGGTCAAACAGATTTTCTAGAAGTTCTTCATAAAACAAAATGCTTACTTTTTATGAGTAATAATAAAATATATAGATAAAAGAAAGACTTTTAAAACTATAAAAACAATAATTATCAAACTGTTTTAACTTTTTTTCCAAAAATTTTATTTTCACTTTTAACTTTCAGATAACTTTTAAGATATATGCCGAGACGAAGAGAGTAGTACTATGGTTGCTTATTTATGTATAGAATTAAAAGTCAATTACACAGGAACCACAATTACTACACGTTGGTGTAGGTACGGTGGTGTCGGTAGAATGGTGGGCTGGTGGCCGATAGAGGTAGCTCATGGGTGCCCATCGGTTCACATACCATAATAAACTCTGTTCTAAAAAATGATAAATTAGTCTTTTTCTGAAAATGAAAAAACCATCAAATGAATTGATAGTGTAGGTCATCAATAAATTCAATGTATCATCAGCTGGTAGTGTCATCTAACAAGATCATAAATGTTAAGTTGACGTAATTCACAAATAAAATTGACGAGTTCACTTACGTGTTGCTCAGACCATTCATCATGTATCCTAAATTTTCCAAATTTCTTTGCATCAAAATTTTAAAAACTAAGCCACCAGTTATAGTCTAGTAGTGAAGGTTTATGTAGTAAGTTAGAGGTGATATGTTCCATCTTCGGCTCCATGGTAAAAAAAACAAATTTAAAAACTAGTTTGTCATCACATGAATTTGAGGATTTTGATTAGGTGCAATCACTGAACGCATGCAGCCGTGTAATCACAACTTTCTAACTCAAATAGTATAAAAAAAATTTACCGAGACTTGACAATTAATAAAATCAATTTTTATTATTTTTAAGGTTTATTTTTTTCTTATTCTCATAAAATTAAATATAAATTGCATTTAATTTGTTCTTTCCCTCATTTTCTTTCATTATCAATAACCAAAAACTATATAAATTATATCTTCCTGTGAAACTTCTTTCAAAAATTTACTATTTCACATAAAAATTACTATTTAATAAATGTGGAATATATTTTTGGCTTATAATTTGGGGCGAATTTTTTTTAACTATTCCACACATATTTCACCGTTTATTCGGTATTTATATAATTATCATTACCATAAAGAACGATTCCCCTTTTATTTTCAATAAAAAAATTGAATTAAAAGTTATGCAAGTTGATTTAAATATTAATTACTAATTTAACATTGTTTTACTCTTTAACTCCTTTAACTCTTAGCTCTCATTTAATCCATTTTTTTCTTTCTTCTGCTTAAAGAAAAATTTATAATTTTGTTCCATAAGCTTAGCTCAATTGGTTGGATATTACATATATATGCAGATGATTGGAGTTCGAACCTTTGTCATCTCACTTATCCACCTTATAGGTGGAATTTTTAGCCACTAGGCTACTTGACAAAAAAACAATAATAATAAATTGATAATTTTTAGATAAATAAAAATATGGGTCATGCTAAGCGGGTGCACTTGTTAAACATACCGAAAATAGAAATAAAACATAAAATTAATGTTGATAAAAATAAGTTTTTACATTTTCAATATATTGAATGCACAAATTATAAAACAAAATTTCCTTATTTATGTGCTTAACTAGTGCATCGGATGCACTATTTAGCATTTTTTTTATAAATAGGTCAATTATTTTGGGAGTGGTTATGGTGCATAAGCTTTTTCCTTATACACCGTGCATAAATAATGAAAATTGTTTAATGCACCTCCTAGATTACTTAGCGCACCCCCCAAATTACTTAGCGTACCCCCAGATTTCTAGCGCACCTCCCAAATTTCTAGTGCACCCCCTAAAATTATGGGGGGTGCGCTAAGCGATATGGGGGTGCACTATAAATCTGGGGGGTGCGCTAAGCAATTTTAGGTATTTATGCACGGTGCATAAACATGACTTATGCACCATAACTTGTACCTCATTTATGGAGTTCATAAATTTTCAACCGTTTTTGAGTGATAAAGCAAATGTCAAGGAGAACTATATCAACGAATTTCAACTGCACCCAACTAAAAAATCAACTAGACAAACAAGACAAACAAAAACAGTTTATGAATAATAGATTACTCTATTTAAAATATAAATAATATAAAAAACAGTCACAATCGTAAATAACATTAAAAAAGATATATTTTAATTAATAACATAAAAAAAACTTTAAATAAATATGTATTTTCTAATCACAATTTTCTAAAATTAACGAAAAGACCAATATGATTGACGGAGATATAGTTAAGGGACCTAAACAAAATAAAAAATAATTAAGGGACCAAAATGAAACCAACAATTTAGTTAAGGAACCAAAAGAGTAATTTGGCCTTTTTTTATATTTTTCATAAGAAATTTTGACCAATTTTTTTAAATGTACAATTTCACTTCACTTGCGCCTTTATTTATTAGAATAGAGAATATTAATTATAAATAAGTTAGTAGGATTAAAAGTAATTAATAGATGTATTCATGGAATAAGTTCAAATTTATAGGAGTATTTTATGAAAATGACTATTCACAATGTATTTTCTTGATCCTGATGATTTATGTATTTTGTTTCTTATTAAAATTACCGAAAAGAATAATATTTTTATAACATTAAATGTTTTTAAACAAAATATTTAAGATTATATAATTTTAAAAGCAATCTATAAAAATAATTTAATTGATAGCTAAAAATATTATTGGAAGAACCGGAGTTTAAACTCCAAATTCTTAACCTCCCAACCTCACTGTTTGTTATTGTTAACCCCCCAATCCTTGTGTCATGGTTTCCTTCAAGTTTTATTGATCTAGGAAACTAAATTGATCTTTGAATTTGTAATATTTTAAATTAATGTATATATTTAACTATTTATTATCAATTCAATCCGGCTATTTTATAACTTGTATAAGTTTACTCTTTAAGTATCCATTTATTTTTAATTTAATCTCTAAAATATTTATTGAAGGAGTAATATGAATAAAATTTAACATAATCAAATACTTTTTTAAAATATTTATAAAGTCAAAAATTTATTTAAAAATGTCTTACAAAATTGGAGATTAATTTAGAGGTTTTTTAAGGGATACTAAATAGTCAATGATATTATAAGGTTAATTATCAAGTAATTTTCGCATGAAAATAATATTACTCTTGAGTACTCCATTATAATTAAAAAAGTGCATACATTTGTTGAACTCAAAAGTAAAAAAGTGCAGCGTTGATGGGTATGGAGAATGAATTCTCTTAATTGGAAAAAAATTGATGAAATAATATGGACTATAGATTATTGGTTCATAAATATAAAATAATATTTAAATCTAAAAGAAATTGAAATAAGTTGATTGATGGTTGAAATGTGAAAATTGAGGAAAAAAAAATTAAGTGTTTCATTCTCGCCAGTTTGAGATGAAGGGAAGATTCGAAAGAAGAACCTGCTGCAACCAACCAGGGGCGTCTCCAAATTTTTGGAGGCCCTGTGAAATTATTAAAAAAGGATTTCTGAAGCCCGATAAGATTATTAAAAATAGGTTTTAATAAAGGATAAAATGCAAAAAAATCAAAAGAATTGTCATTGATTTAAATTACAGTGACATCAATAACACTAAAAGATAATCATTTTTTAACTAATATAAAAAAAAGTTTGATAAACAACATAATTTCTATCACAAGCCTCTCCATTTGATAAAATTATAGTATAACAATAAACTATAAACCATCTAAAAAAATTATTCACAATAGATACAGTAAATTATATCCATTTGAAAGCCTACAATCCTTCATTTTATACGCATCATTTACTAATACTACTATATAATTTTTTTTGAGGCCCACGTATTTATGAGGTCCTATGCCGTTGCTCATGCGACACATGCATCGAAGACGCTTCTGCAACCGACCAATGAAGTGGGCAACCAAAACATATAAGAGGAAACAGAAAATGATCGACAATGGATACAGTAAAAAAAATGGATGAAATATAGGACTTTCTATAAAAGCAACAACAAACAAACAAGTATAATGGATGAAATAAATATAGTATTTTAGGAATATCCAGAATAGTAAAAAAATAAAATAAAATTATGTTTAGTAAGAATATCTTAGATTTTGTCATGTGAGATTAGCTCAGTTAGTAGAATATTACATTATATATGCAGGGGTTGAGGTTCGAATCCCGGTCATCCCACTTATCATCTTATAGGTGGAATTTCAAGACATTAGACTACATGACAAAAAAAATTATCTTAGACTTTATATTTTTCGAAAACAAAAATATTTGATTTGATTAAATGATATATACAAATCTTCATTAAAAGAAATAAATAAATTGTGTATTACAATTCTATAAAAAAAATCTCATAAGCACAACAAGATAATATAAATAATCAAACAATAATTAATGTTCTAGATAATCTTTGTCGACGAAATTAATGTTAATAAACAGAAGATTATTTTTACAACCGGAGAAGTAGTACTATATAAGAAGCCACCGCAAGTCTGCAACCATTGTAACCACACAACATCACAAAACATAGGAAAATTAACAATGTCTTTGGTAACAGAGGAAATCAAATCAAAAGCTGAGGTTTACCATGGTGACCAACTTTGTCAACTGAAATCAAAAGAGCTTCTAGAAGAAATTGCTCTTCCAAATGGTCTTTTACCATTGAAAGACATCATAGAAGTTGGTTACAACAGAGAAATAGGTTTTGTTTGGTTGAAACAGAAGAAAAGCATAACACATAAGTTTGAGAAAATTGGTAGACTTGTTTCTTATGCTACTGAAGTTACTGCACATGTTGAAAAAGGTAAGATTAAGAAACTGAATGGTGTGAAAGCCAAAGAGCTTTTGATTTGGCTTACACTTAATGAGATTTATGTTGATGATCCACCAACTGGTAAAATCACTTTCAAAGCTTATTCTGGACTTTCTAGAACTTTCCCTGTTTCTGCTTTTGAACTTGAAGAAGAGAAATCAAGTGGTACTGTCAAAGAGATCTAAGATTAATTCATGATGTGGTTGCTATTAAAATGTTCAAAAATAATAAGTGTATGTTACTTTTTATTTAAATAAAAATGAAATGAAATGAAATTAATTTCAATATATCTATATTAAAGTATTAATTGTTTGTTCCGTTTAAATATTAATTCTGTTTTGTTTCCCGTTTATTAATTAGTTTGAAATATTCACCAAAAAATATTCTGCACTTTGGTGGTATTCTCTTTTCTAGTAACAATTTTTTTTAATCTGAAAGAATGAAATATGAGTTATGGAATTCACCAAAAAATAATCGGAGTTATTAGTATTTCTTAATGAATTTAGATCTAATTCTATTTGATAAAAGTGAAATGCTAACATATGTTTTTTGGGCACATGTTAATTACTTAATAAAAAATTATTAAAATTAAAAGCCATGTATTCATCTCTTTAAAAGTTAAATTTATGTATTTTTTGATAAAAAAAATTCTATTTTTAATTTCTTCAACATGTATTTTAGGGCATACTTTACATAGTGATTTATTTATAGAAAATAAATTTGTAGTATTGTGATCAAATTAGGGGTCGATTAGTTCATGAATATTATAATATATAAAGAAACATAAGTTTTTAATTAATATTTAGATTTTATTGGGTTAAGATTGTGAGGACAAAACTAAGTTATAAAAACTTGAGAGAGGTATATTTCATATCTAGTCGCCATCTGTTTTAGTCGATTTCTCGTTCTATTGATAACTATTTAATTAATGAAATGTATTGAGTTTCTTTTTGTAAAAAAAAAAGGACAAAATTGATTTGATCAGTTACCACATACGTACTTTCTCTGTTTTAAAATATAAGTAAAAATTAGTTAACAAAAACAAATAAATTTGGTCTAAATTTTTACATCATCTTTTTTGACTATTTTTGTTTATATTTTAGGATGGAATAATTTAATCTATATTCATTTAAGTTTATTGTCAAACTCGAAACAACCAATTCCAGTCTAAAGTGGTTTGCTTCAAATATGTGAACCCAACTTGTTCAAAATTACATGAGAATAAATATAATAAAGTGTTATAAAATAAAGGTAAAATAGCAAGGAAGCAAAGGTGGAGAAAGAAGAAAATGTATTATAATGTCTTTTTAGTGTATCATTACATGAGAATAAGAGTGTTATTTATAGAACACAATTAGAGAATAATAAGACCAACACAATAATGGTCATTCATATTAAGGATAATACCTTAGATAATCTTGAGTAATGATATGATAACACACTTTTGATTTGATAATCTCGAGTAAACCATTATCATATTATACACTTTTGTTACACTACACACAAATACTACTATATTAAGAATAATATATAATAAAAATGGATGATTAAAAGAATATTATATTAAAATTAAAAAAGAAAGAATACTTTCTCTGTTTCTTTTTATAAGAGACAGTTGACTTTTTTGATTTATTCAATAATGAATGTATTTAAACTATAATATAGACCAAATACATCAATTATTAAATGAATCTAAAAAATAGATTGTCTATTATAAAAAGGAATAAAAGGAGTATTATATTATGTGTGTCAATTTTGTATAATAAAAATATGTTAAAATAACATTACTCAATAATGCTTTATTGACGAAATTAATTAATGGTTTATTTCTAAATATAGAATGTAGGTGCGGAAGATAAAGAATTAAATGTGGCATTAATAAACGGCAGTGGCAATTGTTGTAATTAACATAACAATAAAGGGCAATTTGAGAACTTGAGAAGTATAAAAAACCCACCGCAACCCCAATTGTAACCACACAACACAACAAAACAAATCAAAGAAGAAAAAACAACACAAAACGATGTCGTTGGTAACAGAAGAAATCAAATCGAAATCAGAGGTTTACCATGGTGACCAACTCTGTCAAGCAAAATCCAAAGAACTTCTGAGAGAAATTGTTCTTCCAAATGGTCTTTTACCATTGAAAGACATCATTGAAGTTGGTTACAACAGAGAAACAGGTTTTGTTTGGTTGAAACAGAAGAAAAGCATAACACACAAGTTTGAGAAAATTGGTAAACTTGTTTCATATGCTACTGAAGTTACTGCACATGTTGAAAAAGGTAAGATCAAGAAACTCAATGGTGTGAAAACAAAAGAACTTTTGATTTGGATCACACTTAGTGATATTTATGTTGATGATCCACCAACTGGTAAAATCACTTTTAAAACACCTGCTGGACTTTCTAGAACTTTCCCTGTTTCTGCTTTTGAGGTTGAAGAAGAGAAATCAAGCGTTGCTGTTAAGGAAAGTAACAACAAAGTTAATGAAACCGTTGCTGCTACTGCTGCTGGTGGTGTCAAAGAGGTCTAATTCTAGATCTCACCAATTTGTTGTTGCTATTTAATTATCAATTAATAAAATTATTAATGTTACTTTTATTTAGGGGAGTTTCAAAGATTATTATTACTGTTATTGTTATTCAAGTGGTGTATTAATCATCCTCTTTTGTTCTTTTCCGATTAAAAATGAAATTAATTATTTTAAATGTTTGATAGCATAGCACCGTTTATTTTGTTGATGATGGCAAGAAACTCTCTCTGAACTCAGATGTGCGTGGCTATTCACGGGTTGTGGAAAATTGATTGATGTTTGAGTTTATCTAATTAATATTTTTTTGTAACCACCTGTATTAAAGTATTTGACTTTAAATATATGTCCAACATATTTGGGTTTAAATAATTTAACACAACGCAGTAACTGTTTTTAGCCGTTCGATCAAAAAGCTATGGCTGTGATTATTTATTGTGTATAAAATTACTTTTAAAGAAAAGTGATGTTAACGATTGTATGCATTATTACACCTTGTTGTGTTTGATAGTGAAAATTTTATCTTCAAAGTAAACGTTAGCGTGTAAATAGAAAGGAAGCTATCATTGTACTACACCAGAAAAAAGGGGAAAGGAAGCTACTAGTGGAAGCATCCCAAAATAAAAATATTCAGCTTTTAATGAATGATCACAATAAGTCGGTAGATCAAATTTAAGGAGCGTATCTTTTTTTTGATGTAAAATTTAAGGACGTATCTGTCTGCAACTAATTTGTGAGAGTTAGAATCTCTCCTATTTCCTCCATTTTGGATAAATAAAGACATAAAAAAAGTTGAAATAAAATATAAAATAATTCACGGTGGTGAGATCTGCTTAATAGTAGAATCCATATTTCTTTTATTTTGTATTAGTCGCCCGTGCCCGTTTGTGTGATCGATATTCTCTTTTTTTATATTTGATGTGATCGAAATTCTCTAGTGCAAATATAAATAACTACTTAATCTCATTTTTTATTGGATTTAGTTAATTGATAACTGCTTAACCTTCTTTTTTGTTGTGGTTAGTTATTATGAAAAAAATATATATATTGAGAAAAAAAAATTATTTACAAAAAAAAAAACTGAAAATCTATTTTTATGTGGAAGTTATTTTTCAACATATACAAATATTTAATTTTTTTTTGTTAGTTTTTTTTAAGGGTAAAATAGGTATAATGAAAAAGTCATCCCAAAAATTTGTATCCTCTTTATATATAGTATAGATTTATCTCTCTCTGAAATGGAGGAAATAGGTGATCTTAAATAGAGAAGATCATAACTCAACTTGTGATATCTACCTAATAGTACTATACTCCTCTGTTTCAAAATAAATGACATGTTTGACTTCGTTTATGTTTACCAATGTACAACTTTGATCGCTAATATCTTTAGGGGTCATGTTAACTTGTGCGCACATATTAAGTGGGATGACCGGAGTTCGAACCCTGACCCCTTACATATATAATGCAATGTTCTACCAACTGAGCTAAGCTCACGGAACTTCTCCTATTTTTAATTATCTATTATTAAAAATTATAAAAATTGTATATTTTGAAAATACTCGTCGAGACAAATTAAAGATCTCATATATAATATTTGCATGTATATTTATTAGAAAAACATGGTTAAAGTAGGACAAATGAATAGTATATTAATTCAAAATTAGGTCATTTATTTTGGGACGGAGGGAGTACAATTTATAGGTTTCAACTTACTTTTTGATTTTTTTCGGTAAAATAAATTTTTTATCTTCTTAAACAACTAAAGTTAATAATTAATTTATAATGTTAATTTTTGTACTATGCTAAACAATACTTTTGGATTATTTGTCAAGTATATCAAAAAAAGAAATAAAAAATAAAATTAATATTGATAAAATAATTTTTTATAATTTTAATATATTAAAAGAAAATCATACGGTCAAAATTTTAAACTTGAACTTTTACTTTTTAACTTTTACTTTTAACTCAAAGTAGTTGAGTTACTCACCTTATTTCCATTACAATGTTTTTTTTTGTTGTTGTAAAAAACTAGTGATAATACCCGTGCAATGCACGGTGAAATTAAAAAAATATTTTATTTTTTAATTATGTTTAAGTCCTTTAAAAAAGGAAATGAATCAATGATATTTTATTTTGTTACATAAAAATAAAAAATATGTTGAGGATGAAGAAAAAAATAATGAAATTTCCAATCTATAAATATGTGTGTTTTGGCAAACATATAGCAAGAAAAACGGTGCAAAGAATAATTATATAGAAGAATTTGGGGTAACAATAAAAGTTTGAACATTATTAATTTAGAAATAAAAAAGTAACAAAAATTCCCAAAAAATTTGATATTTTTTTTTTTAGTTTATAAAGTAGACACTATAATGAATATCAAATGATACTTTTACGTAAATTATACACACTAAAGCTTATAGTCTCAAAAATAAATTGAATGTCACTAGTGTGAAGATCCATGCGATGCATGGTGCTTTAAATTTTTTTTAATTTACTTTTGATTTTGATGTTGTTAGTTTGGATATTTGACTATCAAGATAGGTATGATTATTGAATCGAAACATTTACCATATTTTATTTATTTAAGGATATCAAGATCCTTACTACTTGAACCAATATTCATTATTTATTGGTTCAAGTAAATTTTATTACACAAATAAATAACTTATATTTAAATAAAATTAAATAATTTGATATTGGCAAAAAATACAAAAGTCGCTACATAAAACATGGTATATGCATTATTCAAATATAACAAAACAATAACATAACCATAAAGGAATTTTTTGTTTAATAATAATGATAGAGAACTTACAAACAAAATAGAGAACTTGGAAAATATTGGTTGTATACAAAGACCATAGTAATTTAATAAAATTTAAATAAAACTAAGAAATTAAAGCTTCATTTCCTCCATTTGTGTATTTTTTATATTTATCAATAATAAATTTTTGTTCAGTATTTTTATATATTTATTCTTTGTTTTTTTGGTCATCAATTGCAAATATCTACCTCATATTTTTTAAATCGACCCAATTGAGACTATTCAAGTTTATCAAAGAACAAAATGAGTTTTAACTCAATAAAACTCTTTTTTTTTGGTACAAATAAAACTCTCATTTTAAAGAAAAAAAATACTCTTTATTTTTTTACTTAAAAAATGCATTCTTATCCTATTTGTATTAAATTTTTATAAAAATGAGTTATTTTCACTCTAATTAAATTATACAATTCCCCGTGAACATAACTCAATTGGTAGTCCTTGTAAAAAAAAAAAAAACTCAATTGATAGTCATTACCCTACTTGACAAAAAAATGCAATTAAATTATTTGTATTTGTTATACTTAAAATAAATTTAAATATCTACACTATTTTTATTAATTTGATTAATTTAAGATCATTTGATTTTTGCATATGAAGAATAAATAAATGACAATGCATATATTTTTTATATTTGATATAATGCAAACACAATATATAATATGGAAAAAATGTGCAAGTAAATAAATTAAATGACATCGCATAAAGCATAAATAAATTAGCAAGTAAGAATAAGATAAAAAAAAAAAACACAAACAGTAGGGGGTGTGAGCAGCAACAGGGGGTGCGCTTTGTAAAACAGATTGAAGAGCGAAGGAAATCTGGGCTGAAGATCTTAGGCTCAAAGGGCCAACCAATTAATATTTAAAAAATAAAAATAAATAAAAGAAAGAGAGGGCATATAAAGATTTTTTACAGTAAAAAAAATTCATTTTAAAAAAAACCAAACATCTCTCTTCTCTTTAACGCTCTCTCTCTGTCTCAAAGCTCTCTCATTCTCTCATTATCCGGCGCGGTGGTCGCCGGAGTCAGGCGGCCGCGCCATTGCATCGGAGTTCCCAAACCACCCAAAATCCAAACTTTTTACAGCAAACCCCTATATTTTTACATGCTCTTTTCAATTTCGGACTCTAAATTTCAAAAAGGCTCACCGATCGACCGGATCGGAGGAAAAAAGTGTGTCGGAATCTCCTCTCTCTCTTGCCTCTGTTTCGATCCTCTCCTCTTCCTCTTCTTTGTTTTTTTTTTTATCTTTTCGTTTTCCGATTTCGTTTGGCTTTGTTTCGATTTTGACTCTCCGTGAAATTGTTTTTTTGGCTGATGAATTCTGGATTGCAATTATGTTATGTTGCTGTTAGATTCCCTATAAAAAATGTGAATCAGTTATGTTGTCTGTTATGTTGCTGTTTTGGAGAGAAAGGAGAACAGTGAAAGCATTGGTAGTAGGGTTTTTAAGTGGGACACCCCTTATAAAAAACTTTTTGAAACAAAATGTGAAAATAAGCTGACTTGGCATGCTCTTAGTTCACTCTTCCGTGATTTTTAAAGCAATATGAGCCCAACTACAGTACTTTGAAGACACATTTGAAGTTACTGCTTTGTTAAGAGTAGGGATAACATTCCATTTTAAAAAAGTCAACACCAACCAAACAAGCCGACTAAATATTAGTAAGTGCAATTACACATAAACTTCAAAAGAATTGGCTCAAATTTTACATTCTCACAACATAAAACAATAGAAATCAAGAGTGGCAACGAGAACAACCTGCTATCAGGCCCGACCATTAGGGTGTGCAAGATGTACTATCGAGCTAGGCCTCCATTTTTCAGGGGTCTTTTAAAAAAATGGCAGTAAACTTCTAATATATATATAATAATGATTTCTTTATATTATTAATATTATTCTATATGATTAGAATATAAATATTTTGGTCGCACGAGTATAGTCAAGTTTGGGGTATGAAATTAGATTTTCTGATTTATTCACCCCAAGGGTTGAATTTTTACCACATTAAGTTATTTGACCAAAAAAAATAATTTTTTTGTACTTTTTTTTTGAAAGAATTTTTTTTTGTTAGTTACATGAATAACTATTTTTAATTTTTTTTAACTAAATAACTATTTTTTATGTTATTTGTAATTTTTTTTTGAACAAGCCAAAATGAGGTATATATATATATATAAATAATCAGTCGCCTGAGCACAATGTGTGCCAAGGTAGACTATCAACGTCTACAGGAAGTCACAAAATAATACAAAAGAGCAAAAGTCATCCAACAAACAGTTCAAACAAGACCCAAACACAGCAAAGGACTAGACCACCAGCTATGATAGTTAGAAGCTAAAGTAATATTTGTCGCCTTCAGCCATCTGAAAGAAGAGAGTTTGATCTTGTCCAATAATTGATGAGGAGAGCTTGCCGAGCCTCGGAACAATCTGTGGTTTCTCTCTGTCCACACAACCCAAACACACGCGAGCCAAATGAGCTGCAAAAAGGAACGTCGCGTCCGTGAGCCGCCTGCTGAAAAAGTAAACTGACTCTAATTTTTTAAAATTTTTACGTTTTTTTATTAAAGGATTAATTTTTAACATTCGAGTCGGGCTTTGAAATAGTCGATACTGACTCTGACAGCCGCAAATAACTCTTCTAATGATATTGGACCAAACCTCTTTTTCTTACCCGAACTCGGTCCATAAGGTAACTCTATTTTTTATTTTTATATTTGACTAAGGGTAACTCTAATTTTAATTCTTATAGAGAAGAAAAATAGAAAAATATAACTATATTGAAAGGTGAAACTCGAAAATGAATTTAGGTTAGATGGACAATTTAAAAACTATAACATATAAACTTAATATAAAAATGATATTGCACTTCAATATTCTTATCACTTCAATTTTATTATATATTTGTTGTAGACATTTTGGCATTGTATAATATTAACTTGGATGCCATGAGTTTGATTGCAAATTCATCATTCCTAATAATTGATGTGCCGTTGTTATCCACAGTTGTTATTTGCTGTTGTTACTCACCATTGTTGAATGTTGTTGTTATTCGTTGTTGTATATTTTGTTGGTTTTTGAGTCTCGATATGCCATGTATTCATTCATGTGTCAAGTCACCACTGTTGAAAAATCACCCTTGTTCGCCGTTGACGAATGTTCAATAACAAAACTTTGACTCTCGACCCTGGTACCTCATGCATCTAGAGAGTCTAGGTGTTGTGTTGCATTGCATACATCATAATTGTATTGTGGTTTGTGAATTTAATTAGGATAAATCTGCAAATAAACACACATTATACATGTTAATAGCATAAAATGACAAATTACACAAGCTTACAAATTTGACTATATTGAAGTGTCAAGAGTATGCAAACATCCAAATTTGTAGCGTTGATGTCACCAAAGTAATTGATTTGATCTACACTGAATAAAAACTAATTCTTTAACCAAAAGAATAAAACTTATTTAACCAAAAGAAAAAGAAAAAATGACACAAAAAATACACTGCTTCAAACATGACACAAAAACAAATCAAATATGTGAATGTAACGGGCGAAATAAGATACAACCCATAACCATTAAGGCCCAGGCCGCCAACTTGAATCGCCCATAACGGGTCCGACGATCCAGCCCATTGCAGGAGTGAACATAAGGTCCAATACATGGGGAAAATGGAGGGAGAATTCACTAGGGTGGTTATAACCGTCCCTGGTACTATAAATAAGAGGATCATAGTCCAAAGAGAGATAGACATTTTTCAAAACTAGCTCTCACCTCAAGAGAGTTATACCCCCATATTTTATACAAGAACAGTGAAAATCAAACTTATTTAACTAAAAGAAAAATAAAAAATGAATTAGAGGGGTGATTTTCGGGTAGGGACGCTTGCGGTTCGGCTTGGATCGATTTTGAGATAAAAGCTCATAAGATCGAAGGATAAAATTGCTTGTGATTTGATTCGGTTGTGGATGACTAATTAAAAATAATTGAATCCAATCCAATTTAGCGTGGTTTAATTTGGATTGGTTTTAGGATATCCAAATTACAAATTGCAAAAAAAATTCTTAAATATTAATTTTATAAAGACATAGAAAAATAATAGGATTTTTTTGCCATGCGTAAAATAATAGATTTATGTAAAATATAGCATATAATATATTAAAAATTAATATTTTAGAATGAAAACTATCGATTTTATTTCAAATATATGAAATAATTAAAATAATCGACTAAATTAAACTAATAAGCAATATTAAAGAAACAACAAATAATACCTTAATACAATATATTATACTAATAAAAAATACATAAGCATTAAAATACGTGTGTAGTTTGGTTTAGTTTAGATCAGTTTTAAAATATCTATCCAAAATTTGATCCAATAAACTAAGAAGAAGAGAAAAATGGTAACAATATTAGTTAGAAGACAAGAAGAAAAGAGAGAGCAATCATAATAATAATAAGGATCATGTTAACTAATATCCCAATACTTTTCATATTTTATATACTAGTACTTTGATTACATAATAAATTGGAATATTTTTTTTTTACTATATAAGATTTACTTAACTCGTACTCTATAGCACTATTTAACATTTTCTTAATAATATAAATGAGTTGCTCTGAACGTGCAAGATAACAATTTAATAGCAAGAAAAATAAGGCACGTAAAGTGTAGGAGCAACATATTCTAATGTTTAGGTACGCATTAAATTACTGGACCAAACCAAAATAATAACATGAAAAAGAAAAGTCATAGACATAGTACAGTAAATGGGAGTAACAGTAAGTAAGTGAAGAATAGAGGAGATATACATCTAATCTAACAGTTTAGATTTCTAATTGAAAAATGCTCCAAAGAATCATTGTATTATAATGTGAAAAATCAATATGTACACATACATATCTATATATTTACAGATGAAATGACCACATGAATTCCCCTTTCCTGAAAAACTGAAGCTTCAGTCATCATAGTCACAACAATGTGGAAGATATATATTTCTTCCCAATCCTATCAAACTTAACATATATATGATATACATACTATATACACTAAACTAGTTAGACTGTACATTATAGAGAGACCCTCTCTTAGATATCTTCACACTAAAATGTGCGACTTCGCGACATCACGAGAACATTTTGTCCTGCCACTCTTAAGTGTACAAACACATGTTTCAAGAATATCAAGATCTTCATCCCAGCATAACAAGGTTGCTATTTCAGGATTCTTCAAAAGCATCTTAGATGCAAGGAATCCAGCCAATGTCCATGTTTGAAAAAGTCGCGCTTGTTTTCCGATAAATCTTCCTGTTTTTGTGTCATAATATTCTGGCCAAGAATCAATTGGAAGCCTTTTCTCAGCCAAAACAACAGCCTTCTCAGCTAGATCAGTTCTCCCCATTTTGATGCATGCCAGCGTAAACTGAATTAATCATAATCGTCAGATCATTAGAAATGCTTGATTCGTGAAAATTACATCGAGAATGTATGAAAATTAACCTCATTCATAATTACCTGCCAGAGAAGGGTAGGCCAAGATCCACCATTGTGATATGACCAAGGGCTGCAAAAGTTAGGAGTTTCTTTTAAATATGTATGCCATACCATAGAATCGATTTATACGAATACTATTAGATTTTTTATATCGAACCTAACTTAACCCTACAAAACAGAAGGAAAAATGAGAGGAAGAATTAATGTTTACGTATTCTTAGGGTCGCTGCCGGTAATTAAGCGCCATTCTTCATGCTCCAAGGCGGGATAACATATCTTAAGAGGCATGTGACCAACAAGATCATCCCATTTTGATTCTATGAGATTCAAAACAGACTTATTCTGTTTTGGTGTACCTAAAGACGAAACAATTGACCAAAGATTTCCAAGCATGAAAAACCTGAAATCCATGTGAGCTGGTTGTAGATTTCCTATCAAATAACCACCTTCCTCAGGAATCCAATCCATTAACCACATTGGAATTTGTTCAGGATAAATGTTGAACTTGT
Organism: Trifolium repens; assembly: GCA_030408175.1. NCBI lineage: Eukaryota > Viridiplantae > Streptophyta > Magnoliopsida > Fabales > Fabaceae > Trifolium > Trifolium repens. The sequence goes on along the minus strand of CP125849.1, from coordinate 55,393,010 downwards.
TAGTTGCATCTAAAGAGTATTCTTCTGTTTTATACCTATATATCTCATTCACCTTTCTCATATCCAACCAATAATATTCTCTAATATGGAAAGAAAGTGCACTTAGTCTGTTGGTAATTTCTCCAACTAGGTTCTTAGTTTCATCATTCTTGACAACCATTTCGCGCGCAGAGCGAAGAGCCGAGTAAAATAATGCTTGAATCTCAAGAGGGTGGCCATGTATACCCATCCTTCTGTCTATCATGCAAGATCCATCAGTTACTAACAGAGAAGGAAACATATCAAATCCATCTGATAAACACAAGTTAAGGATCATTTGTAAGCCCGTTTGAACTTCTAACTTTTCTTGCAAGGTATAGTCACCAGTGAGTTTTCCATAAGCTCTAAGCAGAATGATCCACCACAATCCTATCAAGGAATCAAACATCGGAAAACATATTAGGGAAAGAACTCATCTGTCACATAAATATTACTCTCTCGATCCTACAATAACGGTTACATTTTATAAAAAAATTGTCCTAAAAGAGTGTTACTAACCAGAATCAACAGGAGCAACACGACCAATAGCCGATTCTCCAAAATCAGGATCTAAAACTTCTCCTGTCTTTTTGTCATCAAATTCCATAGTTTTAACTTTGAAACTTGCAGGCATCAAGCCTTGTCCCGGGCTATAGCAATCCACTGTTTTCTCCCAACTCTGTTGCTTGAATAGAGGATATTCGACATTAATTAAAACACATTATATTATCCTCATAACATGTTACATTATAATAACCATGAAGAATGTAACACATATTTATATAGTTTAACATCATGCCAAAACAAGAAATTTTGTGCCAGTATGATTAAAATTTGCAGTGATTAAAACAAAACAAACGGAACAAAAACTTATTCCAATATGATTAAAATTTGCAGCGGTTAAAACAAAACAAACGAACAAAAACAAAAAATGGTAAATATACAAGACTAAAACAAAACAAAAAATGAAGGAGAAAATATTTATGCATTAATATTATTACCTGGAGTTGCAAGGTGTGAAGGAGAAAATTCTTGACAATCTCATGTTCACCTTTGAGCAAGAAAGCAAGAGCAGAAGGGATAAAATCTCGAATAAAAACTTGATCATAATTTAATGGCGATTCGTTACCCGAATCATCATTTGCTGCAACGGTTCCTACAGGCGTATCACAATATGTAACAAGTGCTTTCTGCAACAATTTCCATGCTTCTTTCTCCACTTCTGTTTCTTCCTCATCAAATTTCTTTTTTCCAACGGATCCATTCTTTGAATTCTTTTCCTTCAAATCTTCCTCATCATCTCCTCCACCCTTGTTATCATCTTTACCAACTCTTAAACCACGTTTGGTCTCAACGGAGTTTGAGAATTCACGTGCCTTGAAGGATACTCCACCGATAGAAGATACACATTCTGTTTTTGTTGCTCTTAAATTGCGAAACGTTCTTGAATGGCCTAAATTCCAGGAGGGTAACCGCAAAACTTGTTGAAAACCATTCATTATACGTTTAAATTCAAAAATGCGAGAAGGGTATCGCTTGGTTTTGTGATCAAGATTGAGAACAAGAGGATTATTAGAGAATGATGTTGACATTGTAAGAGAATGATAACATCTTGAGAAAAAAGATGAATTCTTTCGACCAAGTACGAGAATTCTAGAGGAAGGTTTCATGGTACAATTACTAATAAGGTTGAATGATGTCATTACATGAAGAAAAAAAACAGCAATATTATCCAAGAACGAAATATGAGTAGTGTGTGGTGGTTGATATCATGAAAGGATGTTCAAGAAATGGTGTCTCAAATTTTGGAAAAGAAAAAAGAATGGTTAATAGTTATGTGGGTAGAACAAAATATCTATGTATAAGTATAGGAAGAAAATGTTAACTTGGAATCCAAGATTCTATTTTTCACCACATAATCTCCCACTGTTCAAATTTCTTCTTTTTTTCCCCCATTTGGCAAAACAATTTGAATTTAATTTGTATGCACTGACAGTGTAAAATAATTTTACACGGTCAACCAATAACAACCATGTATTCCGCCAAATCACCTCACTTTACCCCACTATCTTTATATGACATGGAAGTTTAAATCACTCTTATTGGTTGCATGTGTAAAATAACTTTACACTGACAGTGCATAACAATTAAACTCAAACAATTTATTATAGATTTTTATGGTGAATTATCAAGATCTATTAGAAACTAATGAAATATCAGATTAAAAATATTCACTTCTATGCTAAAATTGTTTTACAATGACAATTGGTTACAATTCGTCAAAAGAAAAATGATTGTTGGTACGAGAAGTGAAAAATAAGAAATACAAGAAGGCAAAATTAAGGGAGTATTTTTAATACCAATTCACCCATGATCTCCTCAAAAAGGGGAGTTACATTTTGACCCACCACTTATAACACTACATGTAAGCATTCTTGTTTTTCTTGATCAAATTCTCTCGTACCAAATAGCACTACTCTCGTCAAAATTATGTAACCACCTTTATTTAAAAATTATCATGATTTCGTTTGTTAAAGATTAAAAAAGAATGAGTTTAATTGATATGCACTGACGGTGTAAAATAATTTTACACGGTCATCCAATAAGAAATCACCAATCTTCCATATCATATGAAGAAAGTGGGGTAAAGTGGGGTGACGTGGCGGAATACATGGTTGTCATTGGTTGACAGTGTAAAATTATTTTACACTGTCGGTGCATACAAATTAAATCCAAAAAGAATTGATTTTAACTTTATATTTTTGAAAATGGATTTTATGATAATTTATTCAAAAATAGCAGAAACCATTTCAAATTCATTTATTATAAATTAAAATAATAGTTTTGACATTCAACAACTTAAATATTTATCATTAGATATTTTATTTTAGTATAATAAAAATTACATAATTTTCAAATAGATATCTTTTGAAAATGAATTTGTATGAGACATTAACTAAAATAACTTCTCATTTGAAGCATTTTTTTAAAATTTTATCTTTCAAAAAATCACAACAATTAGATGAGATACAATTGATTTTTAATGAGAATACATTTAAATCAATTTCTAATTTTAAATTTTATTTAATTTTTAAAAATTTATAGCAAAATATAATACACTATACAAATTATGGGAAAAACTTTTTCTTAAGAAAATCTAAAGAGAAAAATTGCAAGAATAAATCACCACATTTGCTTACATCCACTATCCCCATGATTTCTACAAAAAGAAGAAATTAAAGTGACATCATTTTTTAACAAAACTGTCATGTGTTAATCACATTTCTTCTCTTAAATCCTTCGGAATAAATAGTATCTCTAAAAAATTATGTTTTAAAAAACCGGGACAATATGCTAAAATATGTTGATGGGAATGGGAAGTGGCAACCCATAGGCACAAAAGTGCAAGTCTTCAATGTAAATCTAATGTACCAAAAAATTTATGAAAATTGAAGGATTTTAAGTTTTTTTTTTAAATTTTATTTAGGCCCTCTATTTGTGAAGAAAACTAAAATAATGTTTTTTTAACAATAATAAAGTGTTTATTTAATTTCAAAGAGAGAAAACAGAAAAGGGGCAAAAACGTAATTAAGTAAGAAAAAAAAGAAGAGATTGAGATGGCTCATACAATCTCAATCTTGTTCTTGTTCCTTCTATTCTATCCATCCAGTTGCTTTGTTTGTGAGCAGCAATGGCTAATACAATCACAACAACGGGTTTTCTAACCCGACCCATGTCACCATTTCACTTCCATTCCCCTCGCTGCTCCATTTCCCCAACACCCAATTCGGTAAGTTTCCATTTTCCATTCTATTCACAAACTTTCTCTTCGATCATAATATTTTTCTTTACTATATCTTTGATTTTTGTCTCTGCTAATATATAATCAGATTAAAGCAACTTTTGCAGTTCCAAGAAGAAAAGCAATGTCATTCATCTTATCAACTTACATTCTCTCAGACATTAGTAGTACATCCTTAGCACAACAACCTCGTGTGTTCCGTGAATATGTCGATGCATTTGATGGTTATTCCTTTAATTACCCATCAAATTGGATTCAAGTACGAGGTGCTGGTGCTGATATTTTCTTCAGGGATCCTTATATTCTTGATGAAAATATTTCTGTTGAAGTTTCTTCACCTTCTTCTTCCAGTTTCAAGACTGTTCAAGACTTGGGTTCACCTCAAGAAGCTGGGAAGAAAGTTCTTACTCAGTATCTTACCGAGTTTATGTCTACTAGACTCGGTGTTAAACGCGAATCTAATGTTCTTTCCACTTCTTCTAGAGTTGCTGATGATGGCAAGTTATACTATCAAGTTGAGGTTAGTTAAATGGTTTTAAACTGCGTTTACGATAGTAAAATGTGGTCGATGTGATCACAAATACGGCTGCAGACTACAATTTAAAACTATGATTACATTGTTTGGTCTTTGATTTTCAGTTTCATGTAATAGGTTTTTAAATTAGATATAGACTTCGATACAATCTTATATCAGATGATTAATTTGAGTGTATTGTTGGTGTTGCTAGGCGAACATAAAGTCATATGCTAGTAGCAATGAGCTTGCTGTTATGCCACAAGATAGGGTGGTGCGTTTGGAATGGGATAGGAGGTATCTTTCTGTTCTAGGAGTTGAAAATGGTCAACTGTATGAGTTGAGATTACAAGTGCCAGAAAATGTCTTCTCGGAAGAGGAGAATGAGCTTCGTCAAGTCATGGCATCGTTTCGAGCAAATAAGAGTATTCGTTAGAGCGAGGATGTTGTGTAAATCAAAATGATATATTGTTTTTGTCTGTGTTTTTTATGAGTCGGTCGATTTAGTTGCATTTCTCTTAATTCAATTACTGTTGTTAATGGTGGTGTCAGCTTTACTAACTCTGCAAATGCAGCAAAGTGTGGATTGAGTTGTTAATGAGAAAGATTCATTCATTCACTTGATATTCTTGATCAGTTTCGTTGTAAGCACAACTTTATACGATTGAGATACAAATGGTCATGATAGAAGTTCAGTTTTTCATTAGATTATCTATTTTCTCCTTTAATCAATTGCTGATAATCTAATGAGCATTATATAGTTATATTAGATCATCTTATCTTTTTACAGTTTTACCCACTTGGAACAGTCAAGTACTTTATACCACAACCTCTATTTAGTAATAGTTGCTCAACTGCCAGTGTTTAATGTATAAATTTAGCTTGCATTTGAAGCCTAAAAATCACTCTTTTTCACTAATGCCGACATTTAATGGAATATATTAGATTGAAAATACAAGTTGTATCACTCTCCGAAAACCGTGATAATTCAGACAACCGGAACATGGCTCACTCGCTACTAAAGTAATTTGAAACTACAATAAAACATACCAACTTTGCGAATTAAACCAGTCATGTACATGTAACCAAATTTCATGTATCGAAACAAGACAAATTACAGAAGACTTGATGGTAATACAAAATTATGACCTGACTTCAAACTCGCCTGCTCGAGTAAGAGCTCGAAAGCCTTTGTAGAAACGGTAGGGTACGGTCTTCAGATCCAGTTTGTCTATTTGCAGACCGGAGAGTGCGACACCCATGATCCTAAAATCCACTTGGAATGTGGGAAAGACATGAAGGCGTTCCAATCCAGTCTCAAGCACTAATGTCCCAGACATTGAAGGGGCTTTATCCTTTGGGATCCGACCAATTGACCAAGTGCATGTCTGATAGAACAAGTGTAAAGAGAGCTTCAAATCACATTGTGAAAACAGAACAAAGAATTTCATCCGACTTTAGACTTAATGTTTCAACAACAGATAAAAAACAAGCACAGACATTGCTGCTAAGTAAGTACCTTATTAGAAAGAATGTTTACTGTTCCATGAGTTGAAGTCAGATCAGCTGATAAAATGCAAGGAGGAAGCTGAAACTGAACATTAACTGAATCAACCGTCTTTCCGGGATCATTTCTCATGCCAACCATTACATTAAGACGGCATATCCCACCATCTGAAGTCAACTGCGGCTTAACATATATTGGAGTGCTCTTCAATTTTCTAACTCTGAAAAAAAAGTGAAATGCCCAGGATTTTTAAGAAAAATAAAATTTGGTAGTACCATGAAATGGGTTTTAACACTCACAAATAAATCTTTTGTCAATATGACTTCTCAAACAACGGTTTTAAATCCTAATTCAGACACACAATACCTGTAATTCATTAGCTTAAATTGTCCATCAGGAGGCACAAATGAAAGAATTTGATTGGATTCCCAAGGCCGAAATCTAACACAGGGATGGAACCTCACATCATCAAGGATTGAAGGATTTGCAAATGAAAGAGTTAAATCAGGTAGACCGGTGATGTGGGAGTTTACTTGAACCTCACCATTAATCTCACACTTCACCAGAACACCATCCCTGAATGAACCAAAAAAATTAGGAACTGAGTATAAAACAATTTGAAAGAAATGGTGCATAAATACAAACTATAAAGAAGAGTCTCAAGCGTCAAGACAAACTTCATAAAAGTTCAGCCATATAAGGAAGAGTCAAACTTTGAAAAATCAGTAATATGCCGTTCAGTAAGCCAGCAAAAGGCCTAGAAGGAGAAATAGAAAAAAGGAAACAGATAAAAGAAAAGAAACCAAAGATCGCGGTTTCTTCAACTCTTTCCTTTGTTAGAAATGAAGTTGTGTTAATTAAACTTCAAATAAAAGAGCTATTTATCAAACATATATAATGACATATACATGATTGATTTCATCTGGCTACAGCTTTGCCTAAGATGCTTTATTGTAAATTTAATGTGTATAGGCTTCACAGAGCTACATCTGCATAGGGCATATGCCGAGTCATTGCAGTCTTTCAAGGAATATTGTGTTTGCAAAGTAACATAAGGAACTTCAAACCAGGAAAATAAGATTAAGTTGGTGTCAACCCAGATTAGGGATAAAAAAGTTTTCAACCTTAATGAGTTATAATAATGCCTCCTACTTGAAAAAGAACCCAAGTCCAACACATAATTGATTTTATGTTGTATGTAGTCTTAGACTCAAATTTTGAAGTTTTTAACTTTCAAAGTTTCACCAGATAACTAATTAACAAGGCCATAATTTGAAAATAAATGAATCGTTCATAAAATTATCAATGTTAAGAAGTGAAAGATAAGAACGTGTATATTTGAGCTATATACCTGTTTATTGTTGCATCCATCTGTTCAACAAGATCTACATAGACTTCATTATTGGCATACTTAGGGTCGGCTGTTCTCCAGGGAACACAAGATGCTGTACTGCCTGGAAGTGTGTCACTCACATTGGAACTATTGCCAGTCACAACACTCAAGACTTTACTAACAATATTTGGCGGAGCTATCATCTCTTGCAGGATATTAGGTTCTGTAGTTAGTGGAAAACCATTGTCTATCATCTCATCCAACAGCTACATTAGCAAAAACAAACTGATTAGTTTCACACCTAAACAAAACAACAAATCAAAATAGGGTTAAAAAAAGCCCAACAACAGTCTAGCAACATTTTCAGAACAAAACATTACAAGGGCAAAGAGTCAATAGTAGAAGAAAACTATGTAGCATCGACATTCGACACTCTAGATTGAAGGTTAGTCTGGTGTCCAACTGTTACGGACCAATGCTTGGACTTTAAGCAAAGTTAATAGGAGGAGATCACAGATGGGCCTATTCATCGATCAAATCCAAAAGAAACACGGTCAAGCCCAAATGTCACAATGACTATGAGACTCATTGAACTGCAATCAAAGGGACTCTGCTAAGAGGGGTCCAGAAGCTTCCAACCCATTTTCCTCATCTATTCTGTTTTTCCTCTTTTACAATTCTGTTATTAGATTCGGCCTCCTATGCTGAGCTGGCCTAATTATGTTATGAACAAGTGCTATATATGAAAACTGTCTTTCTTGAACTTTCAGTACCAGCAGTGACCATTGCACTGACAGGTATGAGTGTGTGAAACCTACAAAATATAACAGTGTCCAACGCGTATTGCTGTATGATACCCACCCAATACTATCATATGTTGTTACACACAATCACTGATATTTTCTTAAATTATTACCAGCGTCTACATGTGGTGTAGTGTCTGGTGTTTGTGTCGGTGCTTTATAGGAAGAAAGTCCAACTACATATGATTTAATGAAATGAGTCTAACTAACACTATCCAAGTTTATGATTGCATAGAATAGAATAGAAATAGTACCTCATAGACAATAACAAAGTTGTCTTTAATAGAATCTTCATTCAATCCACCAAGATAACCATTGATTACATCAGCTACTCTACAAAGGAACTAAAAATGAGATGGTTAAAAAAAAAACACACATTACGATCCAGTATGAATTGCAAATGACATGTGTAACAAGAAAATAATTACCTCAATGGCCATCAAAGGTGGCATTTCAACTTGAGTACATGCCAAAAAAGTGATTCCTTCACGACAAATTTGGAAAAGATAATGTGTTGGAGAAGCAATAACAGGTTGTTGCTGTAAAGACAGAAGAGAAAAATCAAAGTATTGCTATGATAAATATAAGAAAGTGAAAAAAGTGATTATTATAATTATAATGATTACCTTGAAGGAATGAGGTTGAGAAATGGCGTTGTCCCAAAACCAATTACATATGGAGCGATCAACACGGTGACCAGTGAGTTGTTTCTCTAGAATAACTTCTCTGTGGAATAAGAATGAATCTTCAAATTTAGAGTGAAGATCGAAAAGCGTTGAAAAGAGAAATTGGAAATTGAGAAAAGAAAGAAGGGTTTAGTTTAGTTTACCCGGAATCGGAGAGAAGAAAAATGCACTGCAACATCTCTGCTTGGAAAATCAATGAATGATTCAGGAATCGAAGGTATTTTGTGTTTCCATCAAAGATTATTTTTCATTTTGTTTCAGACACACTGCGCATCAACAAAACAACACACTAGTAGCACCCGGGCTGGCTGATGAGGTAGAAAATGATTAAAAATGACTTTAAGGTAAAATAATTTATTTTTTATACATTAATGTGAAAGTGAGTTGAAAAAAATAATAAACTTGAGTTTTTTAGCTTCAAATTTAAATTAATTTTGGTTGGATTTGAGAGCAATCAAATATGTCAAGATGTATTTTACACATCTATACTATATATAAAAAGAATACAAATTTTTTAGATGACTTTTTCATTATTCCTATTTTACCCTTAAAAAATAACTTCCACATAAAAATAGATTTTTAGTTTTTTCCACATAAAAGTAGGTTTTCAGTTTTTTTATAGTAAAATATTTTTTCTTAATAACTAGCCACAACAAAAAAGAGGTTACGTAGTTATCAATTAACTAAGTCCAATAAAAAATGAGATTAAGTAGTTATTTATATTTGCAAAATAGAGAATATCGATCACAAAAAAAAATAAAGAATGCCCGTTTGACGGCTAGTATAAAATAAAATTAATTATAATTTTTGCAAATGTGAAATTAAACATACACCGAATAATAGATATTATGAATTTTTTCAGACACAAAATTCGACATCAATAACAGTTTTTAATTTTTATATTGTTTTCTCCAATTTTTCGAATCTGACACGACATAGTTATATTTTATATAGTATCAAAAGTGGTGTCGGACTTGTGTGAGTCTAAATAACACATCTCAAAAGAGATATAAAAATGATTATATATATATTGTCAATATAATTGTGTTTTTTTTTTATAAATCGTTGAAAATTGTGAAAAGATAAGCATTGAAAAATTAAGAGGAAACTACATTAAATTAATGTTTATCATTTAATCTTTTGGCTAAATTGCAATTTTACTTCCTAACTTTCACAAAAGTGCAACTTAGCTAAAAAAATTAGAGATATAGACCACAAAAATATTGTATTTTAAGCATAATAAATAAGCTGGCCTAATGAAAAAAAATTATTCCTATTATTATTATTATATTTCTTTTTTTTACCAAAACAAAATATAATTTGTTAATTTTTTCAGTAACTTAATCTTAACGGTATACATTAATTTTTCGTAAAACACTTTGTAATTGTATGTGGGCCGAGCCCATTATACCAGTTTTAGTTCTCAACACATGATGCAATATGCTTCCTTCCTTCTTTATTTATTTATTTTTTGAAATAAATAATACTTCCTTTCTAAATTTTGATATCTTGTCTTATGATCTTATCTTAGCCATTAATTTGTGTGTGTATATGTCCTTACTTTAGCTCTAGATTCTGAAGCTTGAATTTTTCTAACATTATTATTAGATGAGTGGTGCAATTTCTTTATCTTATAATAAATAAATAAATAAATGGATTTTATTTATAATCTAAAAAAGTGTTCAAGGGAGGGAAATGAAAGGCTGTGGATTGAAGGGAAATGAGGTGGAGGTAAGTCCTTTTCTTATCACTACATAATAATAATAATAAGAGAAACACTTCAAAACTTCAAAATAATTTCAGCCTATACACACCTCACAAGTCACAACCAAACATGGCAAGAATGGTGGCACTCCAACAGAATCAACTATCTTTCCCTCCTTTAGCTTCCTCTCTTTCTGATTTCACTGGAACAAGACTTCAAACTCATATTCAGGTCCTTCACTCTTTTCACTCTATATAATTTACTCCTCATCATTAGTTTTATTTTCATTTCATTCAATGCAATACCATTGTATTATGTAACTATGAAACACTGATACAGACACAAACGCACTATACAAAAGTAATTGAATATAATCATGTATGTATGAATGAGACACTGACACATGTCCGACACCAAACATGTCTTCAAAATTTGAAGAGCTACATAGCTATGTAATGTTGCTTGATTGATCAATTATTGTATTGTATATTATATGTCTTGGTTTGTTGATTGAATGATATTTATATACTCTCTAAGTGCTTGAATATTTCAACATGCTAATTTTGGTTACAGTTGAAAAGAAAAACATGGCAGCCAAAAGGGGCTTTATGTGTAACAGCATCAAGCACAAAGAAAATCCTCATAATGGGAGGTACTAGGTTCATTGGTGTGTTTTTGTCTAGGCAACTTGTCAAAGAAGGTCATCAGGTATAATATGATTTACTACCAATTTCACTTTAACTAGAAATAATATATATATTTGAAGCCTTAAAAATAAATAACTAGTGAATTTGGTAGGTAACTTTATTTACAAGAGGAAAAGCACCTATCACTCAACAATTGCCAGGTGAATCAGACACTGATTTTGCTGATTTTTCTTCCAAGGTATGCTAATTTTAAATGTAAACATCATTCATAGCTAGAGTATGCATTATTTGTGTAATGTAACTTTTTCTATTTTATAGATCTTGCATTTGAAAGGAGACAGGAAGGACTATGATTTTGTAAAATCTAGTCTCTCAGCAGAAGGATTTGATGTTGTTTATGACATAAATGGTATTTATATTCCTATTTGTTCACACCTTTGAATACCATTTCAAATATATCTTACTTTTCATATTTAGATTATGATTTTTCATAATATATTCTCTCTTCAAATTCAAATCATGATGTTTTCGGCATATGTTTCAGGACGAGAGGCAGAAGAAGTTGAGCCAATACTGGATGCTCTCCCTAATCTGGAACAGTAAGCTGTAGCACTAGTTTTTTTATGTATTCTATAAGTCATTTAGTAACTTAAGTTTAAGAATGACTTTGATTACACAAATAAGTAAACAAATTTTTAGATATACGCTGCCATTGTAAAGCTTTTTACACTGTCGTTTATAATCAAATGTTGGTTCTAAATGTCAGGTTCATTTACTGCTCTTCTGCTGGTGTCTATCTCAAATCTGATTTATTACCTCACGCCGAGGTTAGTTTGCACTTTACTGTAATATTTTAGAAATAAGCTGTGTCTTGCTATAATGCAATTGTTTGAGACATGTAGTAATCCATATTATATTTTGTTTTGCTAGAATTATGTTGCTTTTATTAGTTTCGTTTGTCTTTTAACTAGGCGATTCTTGTTGATAGGTTGATGCAGTTGATCCTAAGAGCAGGCACAAGGGAAAGCTTGAGACAGAAAGTTTGTTGCAATCAAAGGATGTTAATTGGACTTCTATAAGGCCAGTTTATATCTATGGACCCTTGAATTACAACCCTGTTGAAGAATGGTTCTTCCACAGATTGAAAGCCGGTCGCCCAATTCCAATTCCCGGCTCAGGAATACAGATAACACAACTTGGCCATGTTAAGGTATGGATAATTGGTGGGCAGTCCTAATGTAGCGGACCACTTTGGTCACGCTCCAGATGCATCGGTTATGTTTTTATCACAAGGAACGTTAAATTTGACGATTAATTAATGATCTCCTATAAATGAAGTTAATATGATAGTAGTATGTAAGTTTATGGCTTTATGTGATTTTGTTTTGGCTAAAATATGGTTTTCGATTATGACAGGATTTGGCGACAGCATTTCTGAAGGTTCTTGGAAATGACAAGGCCAGCAAACAGATATTCAACATCTCAGGAGACAAATATGTCACATTTGATGGATTAGCAAAAGCATGTGCTAAGGTAAGCAATGCATCATGCTATATCATATTTACGGTCATAAGCATATATAATTGTCGAAAGTTCCTTGATTTATTATGTCTTGTATTTTATTTTGCGATTTTTCAGGCCGGTGGATTCCCTGAGCCAGAGATCGTTCATTACAACCCTAAAGACTTCGATTTTGGGAAAAAGAAGTCATTTCCATTCCGCGACCAGGTATAATATCAGCAATATTGAAACATCGGTGATACTAGTATTGTTTTATATTGGTGATATTATGATGAACAAACGTTGATATTTTATTAAATGTATATTCTGCAGCATTTCTTTGCATCAGTGGAGAAGGCAAAGAGTGTTCTTGGGTTGGAACCTGATTTTGGGCTTGTAGAAGGTCTTACAGATTCGTATAACTTGGACTTCGGTAGAGGAACTTTCCGCAAAGAGGCTGATTTTTCAACAGATGATATAATTCTTGGCAAGAGTCTTGTTAATGTATGATTATTACAACAAATTGCTCTTGTTTCAATTTTATGTACTTCACATATTATATAACATTAAAAAAAGGCTGTTCTGGTTTGCTACATTATAATCAGATAAAGTTGTGCAGTGTTCATGAGCTACTCATTCAGTGATTTGTTTTATAAAAAGGGTAAAAGAATGTATGTTTTTGTCTACAATTTATCATGCTGGTGGAATGTGATTATTGGATTGTGGATTCAAACTTGCACCAGAAGGATATTTTTCTTGGACATAGCCAACAATATTGTCTGCAAACATGTTTCAGTTTGAAATTTGATGCAATTTCATATAAGCTTAATGAATGACAATATAATTGCTGAGATTAAATGAAAATAAGACTTAATCCAAGTGACAATATTATTGTCTGAGAAAACGTAAGGTGAAAAATGTGAGGGATCATTTCTACAAAGCTTTGATATGCTTTTCAATCACCATTATTGACTACATCACCTATCATGTGTGACATATCCATGAAAATAACAAAAATGTAGAGAGATAGATCCCATAATAAAGAGATTTTTGTTGACTTGATACAATCCATAATGAGAATGATAAGTTATCAGAGGCTTTGAGGAAACCCCAAGTTGAAGTTAAGAGTTTTTTTTTTGATTGAAAGTTTTTTTTGACACAATAAAACAACATTCATTTATTCAAATGGATAAAGTACATTAATGCAATACTAATTCATAATTGCTAAAAACAAAAAGGATAAATCTGCGAACAAGCTCACAGAGTCATAGTATCTATGTTAACAGCATAAAAATTTAAGTAAGATGAGAGAAGAAGTTTTTTGATAGAAATTTAAGAGTCTTTGTAATGTTACTTTATTTTTTTATTTTTTTTTTATCTCCAATATGATTTCTTCTCAACATTATACAACAGGGAAAGAACTCTTCATGAGATCTCTTTGGAGGAAGTCAAGATATATCATTTTTATCATTTTTCAATTGTTCCTGTTAATTAGTCTGTAGGTCCCTTAAAGACTTTTTTGGTTTCACTTTGATCCCTTAAAGAAAATAAGTTCCACTTTGATCCTTATTGATATCTCCATTGGTGAATTTGGTTATTTCCGTCCATTTTTTTTCAAAAACCGTTAATTTCTGTACAGGTGCCACGAAACAACCTATTTTGCCACATGTACAGAAGTTAACGGTTTCTGATAAAAAATTGACAAAAAGGACCATATTGACTGTCAGAGATATCTATAAGGGACCAAAGTGGAACTTATTTTCTTAAAGGGACCAAAGTGAAACCAAAAAAGTCTTTAAGGGACCTACATAATCGTTAGTTGGTTCAGTGGTGAACTGATGATTGACGCTGAACTTGGTAGGGAGAACCACAGTTCGATCCCCCGCAACTGCGATCGGGAGGGGGCTGGAATTACTTGATACCCGAATTGATCCCCGAACCAGATTCAACTCTGCTAAAAATTTGTTTTCAACTCTTCCGATGTACAATTTTGACTATAAAAAAATTCTGCCCGAAAATATTTTCTAGAGGTAAAGTCAAATGATAAAAAAATATAGTTAGAATTTTTTATAAATGGTAGAGGTGAAGGTATAAATGGGTAGAGGATAAAACTTTCTGAAAAGGAAATCAATGTAAAGTGGGCTTGGGTTTTACAACTTATTATGCATCAAAATGACAAAATTCTTCCTTATACGCCCACATAGTCCCCGTACTCCCATATTTTCTAAAAAAAACCATTTTTCAATTTTTTTAAAATTTATATAAAGTTAAGAGATATGATATAATAATGAAATATAACATAAAAAATATTGTAATGAAAATATCATATCAAAGGAGTGTTTTTGTTTTGATAAAAAAATCTCAATTTCAACAAAATAAGAATTAATATACAATTAAATAAGAAAAAAATTGTTGTACAAAAAAAATGTGGACAATTGATAATTTTTATTGTATGCAATACTGTAGAAGTTAGAAAATTTTCCCTTCAAAGTTAAAAAATAATAATTTCATCAATCGATATTAATTTTCAATTAATATTTAACATGATAACTTTAATTAGATAAATTTATTAACTAATCAATTTTTAAAATCTTTGAAACTACAAGTTTAAACCAGCTTTTTTATATAAAAACAAGCACGCTATTGATATGAAAAACGAAAACTAAAGCCCTAGGGAAGCTGATCGCAGTAGCGTCAGCATCAAAAGAAGGGAAAAAAAATAAGAAAATACATCAAAGCAACGAAAACGTAAGGAAAGACTAAATTCATGTTTGACTAGAGCGTCGATTTCTTGATTTGCTTCTTTGAATATATGGCGCCAACGAATCTCACTAGTCATCCGAGATAGCGATGAAATACCAAGCAAATTACCTTTTTTTTAAAATTAATTCATTTTTATTTTTACTATTCAAATCTTTTAAAAGTAGTTTTTAATTTCATTTTCTAGATTCTAGAAAATGTGTACTAGTCCAAATAAATAAATAAAATGTGAACACCGTTCTCCACTCGTGTAGGGGTGGACATCGGTCGGACCTGGGTCGGATTCGGTCCCAAAACCCCAGTCCGATCGGTTGTGCGGGTGGTAAATGGCTATCCACTTCCGTCCGTTCTGTTCATCGGTTAGATCGGGCGGCGGTTTATTCGGATGACGGTTTAGTCGGCTCGGTTGTCGGATTTCATGAGATGAAGAGAAGAAATAAAAAGAAATGGCGCAAGAAGCTTTAAGATCTTAGAAATGAAAAGAAAGTAGCAAACTTTTAAATACAGTGAAAAGAAATCACAAGGTTGAAGATCAGAAAAATATTATACTTACTAATCTCATTTTTCATTATTTAAAAGATAGATTGTGTGTTAGAGAGAAAAAAAGGACACCGAGTGACTGAAGTTGTGTGTGGTGTTTAATAGATCTAAGTTGAAGATGAACATGAGAAAGGAGTGAAGCAGGTGAGAGGTGATGTGAATTTCATTTCTGAATAAAGTGAACTGATGTCTTGGAAGAGAAAATGGAGAGATAAAAGTCTCCAAAAAAATTTCAACTTTCAAGAGACTAACAAGTACTAGTAGCCACGCAGACATGTGATAGATATAAGTGACTAGAGAAATGGTGAAAGTGACACATGAGAGTATTTTTTTTACAATACACGTGAGAGAGAGAGCTAGTTGATTCTTTTTTTTACTAAATATATAAGTTGGTCGGTCGGTACTGGATACCGTTGGGCCAGAAATTCTGGACCGAACCGATCCACCTCTGTCCATTTCAAACCATTCATTAAACCCGTGGGACCCGCCAACCCCAATTGAAACCACCCATTTCGGTTTTCCTTGGGCTGGTTTACTCAGTTTGGGCAGGATTTAATTTTTTTTGTCCAGCCCTGCACTCGTGTATGAAAGTATGTATATATTATATTACACACCTTAACCAAAACACAAGTTATGATGAATTGATGATATTATAATGGGAGCATATAAAAACTAGAGTTGTATAAAAAGAAAATAGTTTCCCTCAATGACTCCTACATGTCATATAGAAAGATATTATATAGTGGGACCATAAAACCTAAATCAAAGAAAAAGGAAATAAAAAAGAAAGATCTGTGAAAGTTTCGGAAATAAAAATTGATTGATTCTTTAGTTGTTTTCTTTTTTTTGTTTTATTTTTTTTGTTGAAGATCAAAGGAGTGGCAAAAAAACAAAATAAATAAGGAAGGCAAAAAATTAATTGAAAATAATAAAGACCAAGGAATATTCTCAAAGTATATATTTCCAATTCCAACCAGTCACTTTCTTTTACTAATACTAGGGGAAAAAATGTAAGTCTTTAAGAATATCTCAATTAGAGTATCAAAGAGAATTTTATAAATTAATGACATGTATCTTATTTTTTATTATTATTATTGGAGTTTCATAATATGACTTATAAAGCTAATATTGTATAATACTCATAGTTGTGTCACTATTAGAGTGATACTAGTGTATCATCATTTGAGTGATATCAAAATATGTATGAGTTGCGTAAATATTATATGACATTGTAGAGACTAATTTTTAATAATATATGATACTAAAAGTGACATCACTATTGAAAATACTCTAATCTTATCTATTACTTTCTATAAAGCCAATTAGGCAATTACAGTTATATTCTGTTGGTCCAACTAACTTAAACTTAACAATCTCAATGGGAAGGGTAAAAGTAGAAGACTTTTCATTTTAGAAGAAAAATCTTAACAACCCAGATAACAAAATATTTAAATGGTCGGTTTAGTGGAATCGTTCCCAAACATTATCTACTTTTTTCTTTTTTTTACGCAAAACATTATCTACTAAGATAGATTAACGTTGCATATAAATTCATTATCCTAAATTGTGGTGCTAAGTGTATAAGATGATGACCTTAATTAATTTGAACGCGTCTCACTTTTAGACCAACTAACAAACCAGAAAAAACGACCATGCGCCGAGACATTGTTGGTCCAACAAAGGTACACTAATCGCCATGTGGCGTCCTATCAAGACCGTTCATCAGCATCATGCTGACACTTGTCCCACCATACAAGGAGACACTTGTTGTTCAACACGCAATGGATTTTATGGTCCCCACTAAATAAACTATACTAGTATATAGTATATGAAATTATTATTATTATTATTATTATTATTACTACTATATTTAATAATTTATTATTGTTACTTTACTACGGAGTTATATATTAAATGAAATAAAATTTTATTAATAATGAATTCAGTCCCGTTTCTAATATTTTATGGACCTTAGATTAAAAAAAGAAAGAAAAAATATATTTTATTTAAATTAATATGCATTAATACATAATAATAGTTTTATAAAATATATATAAAAAATAAAAGTCTACTCGAAAATTCATAAGAAGCAATTTCTTCGATCATTTTTAGTTGCAAAATCAGTTATAATTAATCACATCAATTTAAATGTCCTCCAATATATCTTTCTCAATTGACAAATTTGTCAAATCGTTCAATTTTTCATGCGACATTGATGATTATATGTACATTTTAATCAAGTTCAATTTTGAAAAACTTCTTTGATGCTATAGTCACAGACACTATGAGTAAAACTCTATAAGCAATTGATACATTTGGATAACAATCAGCAAATTTGACAAATTTCAGAATATCAATGTCAGATATTATTTCAGTTGGCAAAACAAATTGTAACATCCTTAATTCAGAGAATAGATCATCTACATCAACAGCTGATAAATTGTTATGAGAAAAAGTTTGTGAAATTTAATCTAACATTCTTTTAACTCATTATCATTCAATGACTTTAATTTTTGTGAATCTTAAAAAATTCAAAGATGTTCAATCCCTCTAATTTATTGTTCAAAGAAGTAATTGTCACATCAACAACAAAAAAAAAAAAATACTCAACTTTAATGACAAATGTTCATTTTCAGCATAATTGATATTTTTTATAATAATAGTTAGGGTGACTTCTAAGGTGAGGGCTCTATCAAGTCCCTCACCGGTGAGGCACATAAAATTTACCGTCAGATCTAAGTAATGGTCTAGATTTGTTAGAAGCAAAAATGAGAATAACTACACACGTCCACACACACTAATCCTACCTCTCCATCAGTTCATTCCCATTCTTTCTCTCTTCCCTTGCAGATCTAACTAATGACATGGTTTCCTTCAATTTATCCTTTTAATTTCTCAATTTTTTTCATTTCTTAAAATTTCTAGCAAACATAGTTGATTTTTAAATTTAAATAAACTGTATTTTATTTTGAGCAGCGGATTCATACTTATCCTCCACAGGAAAGAAATCGTTGAACTAACAAAACAAATCATTGAACTAACAAATCTATTTTGCTTAAATTGAAAGAGGAGAACATCGAAGACATATGGTAAATTTTCGAACTCAAGCGTTACTGTCTCTTTCACCTTGAGACGGTGAAGGATGGGATGAACCGATGAATAAAGGAGACAGAATATTATTGTGTGGGAAAATGTGTAATTATTCTCATTTTTGCTTTTAATAAATCTTGACCATTACTTAAATCTAACGGTGAATATTTTGTGCTTCACCGGTGAGGGACTTGATAGAGCCCTCACCTTAGAATCCACCAGTAGTTAGATATATAAAAAAAATTGGACCCCTAAAACAATGGAACTCGGGCCGTCGCACCTATTGCCTTAGCTTATGGCAAGGCTTGAATGAATTTTTTAAGAAAAATAAAGTGTGGTGATGTAACTGCCATGTGGAAAAGTGTACCACGTGGCGAGTGGCGACTGAGAGTGTCTGGTCCCACTTTTTTATCAAAGTAAATGTTGTTGATTGATGATGTAAAAAAAAAATAGCCGTTTGATTAAAAGGCACGTGTTCATCAGTAACGGTCGACGTGCCTCACCACCAGGTGACTTTCGTGGGGAAATATAGATTATAGATAGGTTCATACTTCATACATACTATAGGAGGGCCAATTCTAGCGTGAGAGACCCAAACATGTCTCTCACCGGTGGGAGACTAAGTTTTAACCATGTGATATTTTAAAAAGTAATTAAACGGTTAAAATGAAATACATAGAATCTGTTGCTATAACACATTAGCATGTTTTTATGCTTTAATTTATTCTTTTACTTTAGGTATCTATTTCACTTAAATAATAGTTTTCTAAAATAAAAAATATATGTTTTTCTAAAATTATATTTATCTGAAATCGAAACTTTTATTCCGAAAAATATTGAAATATTTTTTCCGAAAAAGATCGTAAACTTTTTTTTCAGCAAAAATCATGAACCTATTCCGGAAAAAACTCCGAAATTGTATTTATCTGAAATCGAAACTTTTATTCTGAAAAAATATCGAAATATTTTTTCCGAAAACGATCGGAACGTTTTTCCGGAAAAAATTAGGAACTTTCTTTAAAAAAGATCGGAAATTATTTTACGGGAAAAATTTTGGAATTGTTTTTATCTGAAATCGAAACTTTTATCCGCAAAAAAATCGAGAACTTTTTTTCTGAATAAAAATTGAAAATTTTTTCCCAAAAAAAGATAGGAAACTTTTATTCCTGGTAAAAATCAGGAATTTTTTTTTTTGAAAAAAACTCCAAAATTTCGCGGAAAAAAATTTCGATATCAGATAAATACAATTTTGGAAAAACATATATTTTATATTTTAGAAAACTATTATTTAAGTGAAATAGATTTCTACTTTGACCATATTAAATGACCTAATTTTGACTTTGAGTAATATTCATATGATCCACTTTGACCATATTTTTCTACTAATATGTATATGTAAATATTAGCAAATGAGATGTTGTTTGATTTGTCTCGACGAATACTTTCAAAATATATAATTTTTATAATTTTTAATAATAGATAATTAAAGATATTAATGATTAAAGTTGTATATTGCCAAACGTGATGGTGGTCAAACATATCATTTATTTTAGGACGGAGTAAGTAAAATAAAAGAATAAATTAAACCATAAAAACATGCTAATATGTTGTAGCAACAGGTTCTATGTACTTCATCTTAGCTGTTTAATTGATTTTCAACCTATCAGATGGTTAAAACTTAGTCTCCCAGCATTGAGAAACATTTTTGGATCTCTCAAGCTAGAATCCACCCTACAGGAGTATATATATAAGATAACGCAAGTAAAAAATACATACCTAATAGGGCCAGTCGGTGATGATATCTTTTATTTCTTGGACGGTGGTAGTTAACCAAAATATTATACCACAAGTAAACACTTTACAAATGTCCTTTGGATTGAACTGCTCTATATGTAAGAATAATTCACCCATGAACGGTTGGTTTTAAGTTACAAACTACATTTTGTGGATAATTCCTCATTAGGAGTGTTATTTTTTTAACTTAATTAAGATCTCTCCTAATTTTGATGAGATTGCTTTATATTATTATATCATATCCTTACCACCAAACTTTGTCAACAACATGTGTAAATGACAAAAGAGGCTAGCTTATAGAAAAAAAGAAAGAAAGGAAGTATAGTAGTATCTTTTTGGATCATGAAAGGAAGTAATAAAGTATTAAAACTGTTAAAAATCCGCAAAAACAGCATTTCCTTCACATGTGTTGTATTCGAATTCCAAATTAATATTATGGGTGTGTATTTTTTTTTTTAAAGTATATATTATTATGGGCGTGTATATTTTTCGGGATGGCGTATGGTTGCTTGTTTGATAAGAAAAACTTAAAACGAGTAACGTTGTCTTTATTTTAAGCCACATATTCCTCCATTTAAACTTTTAATTTGTAATAAAGAAAAAAAAAGATTTCAAGTTTTGACCAGCAAAATATGATTTTTTTTCCTAAATTACTTTTTAATAATTTTGAATATTTATCCAACAACTAATAAAAACAAATCATATATGTAAGAATTAAAAATTGGTCATAAATTAATTATAAATATCCATACAAATTTATTTATATAATTTATTCTCATTATTTATATTAAAGAGTAGAGTAGATTTGACCACAAAATATTGATTGCTTCATAAAACAGATGAAAAAGAAGGTATAGTTGATTGCGATATGTGAAGGTAGTTGCTATACCCACTTTAGTCATGATGAAAATATTCCATATAATAATGACACCCTTATATAAACTAATATTTTGACTATCAATATGATAGTATGTCGGTAGGTATTAAGAAATCAAGGAACCATGATTATAAAATTTGTAATTTTATACGGAAATAAATATTTGTAATTTATCCAGTAAAAAACTATTTGTAATTTATTCTCTAATAAAACTATTTATAATTTATATCAATTTAAAATGGCCTTATATTGATCATTTCTTTTAACATAAAAAAATTATTCACTTTTATTTTTGGTAAATTATTACAATATATTGAAAAGAAAATTTCTCATAATTGAAAAACGTTTTTTCTTATAAAAAAGTTTTTAAAATAGACATCAGTTTAAATAAATAGATTGTTCACTTTATTTTTCATAAATTATCAACATTTATTGATATTTTAAAAATAAAAAGATTATACATCCTAATTTTGTTGTTGTGTAATTTTAATTTTTCTTCTAGACTCGGACACTCTTTATTTTTAAAAAAAATATAAATAAATACATAGAGATAATTTTTTTATATAAAATAAAGAGATTTTATTTGTTCAAAGCTTAATTCTTTTTTCTTTTGAAAAGAAAATAATTTTTTTAAGATAAAATTTTAAGACTTAACTTTTTTTAAAAAAACAGTAAGAAAAAAAACTTAAAAAAGATATAAACATATATATTATCCATTCATTGCAAACTTAAGGACGAAAATAACAGTCCAACACAAATAATGGACAAATTTGTTTAAAATTTTGACTAGTTATTATAATTATAATAAAAGACCATTGGGAAATTCTATGGTACATTAAATAATTTTTAATGTACCGGTACATTAGGACATTAAATTAATGGCTAAATGAAAGTTTTTAAAAATAAATCATTTTTTCTACCATTAACAATATTATAATAACCAAATATTATTAATCAATAATGTCAAAAATATAAAATCTGATATTTTTTGAATTTTTATTCCCCATAATAGTCAAGAATTTTTTTTTGAAAAAATATTAAAAAATTAGTGTGATGCTTATAAACAATAATTAAATTATATTTTTTCTTGTGTGATATTATTGTCTCTAAACTACAATAATGGACTAATAGTTATTTAATTTATTAAAATAGTCGTTAATTTATTAATTTATAACATAATTTATCGGTATATTAGACTTATTTTAATGTATCATAGAAGCTCCCATAATAATTTTGGATTTTCAAGTGACAAGGTTATGGATCCTCAAATACAGAGTTAGAGATTAAGTTGGTTTTTGTATATTGAAAAATTTCAGTTAAAATATTTTGTATGCTTTTTATATTAATAACTTTTAAACGGCGGTAAATTTTTTGTACATACAATATAGTAATTAAAATGAAATAATTTTAAAAATGAATTGCTATATTATTAAAAATAATGAAAACATATAAAGTAATGTCTCATTTGATGCGATAGAAGTAAAGTATGCTATAATAAGAAATTGAATAATAGGAAGATAGTGATGGGAAAAATAAAAAACAGTAACTATAAAAAAAGATATTAAAATGGACTAAAGTAAAAAATATATTATAGATACTACTATTTGATTGTTTAATGAACGCCACTATGTAACCGTTGGATTAAACAACAATAACTAGCAAAAAAAATCTATTTAAGCAAGTGTCCACCCATACAATTTCTCACACAACAAATCAAACTCTCTTAACCAAAATAATTTCCCTCTAATCACTCCTTCAATCACTTATTCACTCAAAAGTCTTCTTCCTTCATAATCATAATGGCACCAGACATCACCACCACAATCCTCAACACCACCGTTGAGAAACCCAAAGTTGACGGTGGTAAAGGCCGTGCCTTTGTGACTTTCCTAGCTGGAAACGCTGATTATATAAAAGGTGTTGTTGGTTTAGCCAAAGGGTTAAGAAAAACCAAAACCATGTACCCTTTGGTTGTTGCAATTTTACCTGATGTTCCTCAAGAACATCGTAAGATCCTTGTTTCACAAGGTTGCATTGTTAAAGAAATTGCTCCTGTTTATCCTCCACCTAATCAAACCCAATTTGCTATGGCTTATTATGTCATCAATTACTCCAAACTACGTATTTTTGAGGTACAACTTGTTTTTGTTCATCAATTTTTCATCTATCTATATATTTTGTATGGTTTTGCATGTGTTACACGTATTTATTATTGTGGAGTGACACCTTTTTTGTGTGTATGCTTTTTTTAATTAGTGGATGTCATGCTTCATGGAAACCGTTTCATGATTATATACCTTTTAGAAATCAACATCTCTTCCTCCTCTTTAACTAAAGGAATATTATTTTTGTACTTTACTAGTCCAAGATATGGTTGTACCATAATGTTTAAGGACAAAATTTAAGCACTTGTTTTATAGTGTTTTTTTTAGTTTAGTACTCAGTATTTTACTTATAAATAAGCGGAGAGTTTCAAATTTGAACTTTAACTTTTGTATATGTCTATACCAACTAAATAACTTTTCTATTGATCACCAACTATAACATGTTCCATCTATTATGGATTTACATAGTACTATACTTTTTATAAGAAACGTGTCATGTTTTACATTAATTAAATAATTAATCTATTTGATTTGTATATTATAGAAAAATTAGTTATTTTATAGAAAAATAGTTATTTTTATAAAAAAATTCTAAATAGTATGTGCTTGACTATGTTTGTTGGTATTAATTGTGACAACTTTTTATATGGGTTAGTTTGTTAATTTTGCACATGATTTAAAAAATTTGCAGTTTGAGGAGTATAGCAAGATGATTTACCTAGATGGTGATATTCAAGTTTTTGAAAACATTGACCATCTATTTGATCTACCTGATGACTACTTCTATGCTGTGATGGATTGTTTCTGTGAGAAAACTTGGAGTCACACCCCTCAGTATAAGATTGGATACTGCCAACAGTGTCCTGATAAGGTTCAATGGCCCTCTGATTTTGGGCCCAAACCTCCTCTCTACTTCAATGCTGGAATGTTCGTTTTTCAGCCTAATGTTGCCACATATCATGATCTCCTTGAAAAAGTCAAAATTGTCAAACCAACCCCCTTTGCTGAACAGGTATATATCAATTAAATACTAATATTAAATTTTTTAAAAATAAATAATATGAATTTTATTTTATTTTTGTCAAATAGTCTAATAACCATAATTTTATTAAGATAAAATATATTTTTATCAGTTGAGTTATGCTGACGAGACATATGAATTATTTTTATCTACAGGACTTTTTGAACATGTATTTTAAGGATAAATACAAGCCTATACCTAATGTATACAATCTTGTCTTGGCTATGCTGTGGCGTCACCCTGAGAATGTTGAGCTAGAGAAAGTTAAAGTTGTTCACTATTGTGCTGCGGTAAGATATACAATTTCTAATGATTTTCAATTAGTAATTATATTATTATTATATGATGGTGAATTAATTTTTGATTATGTTACATTTATAGGGTTCTAAACCATGGAGGTACACAGGGGAGGAACAGAACATGGACAGAGAAGACATAAAAATGTTGGTGAAGAAATGGAAAGAGATATATGAAGATGAGACATTAGATTACAACAACAATGTTAGAATGGAACGTTTCACAGCTGCACTATTAGAGGCTGGTGGGATTAAATCAGTGCTCTCCCCAAATGCTGCTTAATATGCTTCACTAATTATTAATTAAATTAATTAATAATAAAGTCTATAAAGATGATCAACAAAGTATTTGTATCGTCTTAATTTTACATGTTTGTTTTGTTTTTGGAAATCTTTATAGTTTTTGAGAGGACTTGTTTGTTTTTCAGGAATCCGTGTTTTTTTTTTGTTTGTTTTTCCTTCTTGATCAAATCAGTCGTTACCTAAACGGTGGTGTGCTGTAGATATATCTTTAATTAATTAATAATATTATTGTTATTATTGTATGATGGATATTTTATTTATTTATCTATTTATTCATCTTCTCTTGATCGTTTGATTTACATTTTTTCTTCTTATCTTATGGAAAAAGCCTACAATTGTGCCTTTCTGTGGACGGCCGTTTAAGAATAAATCAATCATGAATCAGTGAATAATAAATAGCTAAAGATTATAGTTTGTTTTCAATGGGGGAAATATCAAAAAGAGTACCTCGTGAATTATAGTTTGTTTTCAATGGGAGAAATATCAAAAAGAGTGTCGGTCGTGAATAATTGGGATGTGGATTCATTGCAAAAAAAAAAAAAAAAGACACAGTTACATACTATTTGATGGTTCAGATTTAAAATACAGTTTTATAAAGTAAAATAATCTCAACTGCTGATTAAATATTGAATGTCTCAGATCAGTTATAGCACTCTGCTATAAATATGGAAAATCCAACTCTGGATAATTGAGAGCACTAGTACATTTTATCAAAAAAAAAAAAGAGAGTACTAGTACATTGCTTTCTTGAATGTAAGAATTTAGAATAAGGTTTTTCATAACCTAACGGGAAAATCCTCTTTGTTAAGCGTACCAACAATAACGCAGTTCATTTGTTAGCCAGGTGGATATGAGCCTTGTTTTTATTAAAAAAATAAATGAGAAAAAGAAATAAGAATTTCATTGTTGTTGTATCGGCCTTAAAATTGATTGTTTGGAATGTCCTAACGATAAAATGTTCTAATCCAAGCAGCTTACTATCATATTCAAGGGTTGAACTTAAAGCTTGAGCCATAAATTTTCAAGTTGAAAAGTCATCCATGAACGTATTCGTTGTCTCCTTTGAAAAGTTGTCCATGAATATTTGATGATTAGTTCCCGTATAATGCAAAGAGGTATGGCCACAACATATCTAAGAAATTTTGAAACTCAAATTTCAAAGAGTATTTAATTAGCAACATTAGAGATAGTCGTACTCATGGGGACATATATTGGGCAGGGATGTTTGGCATGACGGTTGATGGAATTTTGAGGTCGAGAAATGAATCTATATTTTCTCATCTTACTATACATGTACAATTAGTTGTGGCTATGGCGTGGAAGCAATCTATCTATATACTCTATGTAAAACAAACTATTTTTTGCTTATATGTCAACTTACCAAAGCTCCTCACATTTTTTTCTTTTCTAAGCAAAAGTTGGTGCTTATGTGTCATTTCTTAGTGCATATATTATTATAAAAAAAAATTGTGATGATGTGTTGCCACTTGCTTCTAATCAACATGATTTAATAAAATTGATGATTAAAAACAAAAAAACGCATAACCAATTATATTCAGAAAAAAATTCACACGGTAACTTATATCATCATGGCACATGAAAAGTTTTGTAACAAACAAAACACTTCATAAACAAAAGCCAACAACAATAATTGGTTATGTAACGGTTTTTGCCTGCTACTCTTCCAAATAAGGCTAACTTAATTAGCTCCACATACCACATGAAAAACGTATGCACTAATTATCACAATGACATGAAAAGACCATTACAAATGATAAAATTTATCTTCTATAAATTCTTGCTAGTACATGCATCAGTGTTTGCATGATAATTTTTTATTTTCTTCTCATTTTTTTTCTTATGGATTAATTGGTTCTTCTTTCTTTTGTTTCCATATTAATTCTTTTCTTCATCAACCGTCTAATAAAGAGTTTATTTTTTTTAGATTCATAGTTTTTTTTAAAAAATTTTGCTCCCAAGAGGATGTTAATTTTTTTATTGTTTTCTCCTTTATTGTTTTCTTAGAATCAAGAGGATGGTATGGTAATTATTATTATTTTGTCTGTGTGTTTGCAGATCCCAAATTCATTATGTGTCTCAATCAACATCGGAAAAAATAATCAAAAGAGGTAATTGAAGAAATATTGCACATCGTCTTTCTAATTTTTTTTATAACGGTTATTTTTGTGTGTATGTGTTTGCATATCACAATTTCATCCTTTGTGTCTCGATCAACATCAGAAAGTTCTATCGTGTCACAGTGCCGTGCCTTTTTGAATATTTTTATCATGTGTGATTGTTATTGGTCTATTCAATTTTCAATAGTTTTGTACTTAATTCCTTTTAAAATATTTTTGTCGATAGGTTTGAACAATTTACTACTATCTTTGAAATACTTTTATGGTCTTTTTGGGACTGTTGTTTAATTTTATAATTGATAATACGATATTGAGTGAATTTGATATTCTTCTATATATCATTGTAAAGCAAACTACATTAATCCTATATGGCATCTTTACAAGTCTCTATTGCTTATGCGTTATCTCTACAAAATTCAATTTATTTATATATATATATATATATATATATATATATATATATATATATATATATATGTATATTATATATGTGCATTCTTTTTGTTTCCTTCACCTACTAATTAATTGAATAATTTAATTATAAAAAAAAATGTTATGAAAGGTGAAAGATCACTCTTTTAATGATAATTTTTTGTATACTTCTTTACAATATCTTGCTTGCTAATTAATTGAATAACTTATAAAAAAAATGTTATGAAATATGAAAGATCACCCCTTTTGATGATGATTTTTTGTATACTTCTTTATAATATCTTGCCTCTTTGTTTCTTTTGCATCAATTATAAATACCTTATGGAGCTCCCTTCAATTTCATATTTTCTCAATTTCTTATTCTAAAAATCTACTCCAAATTTCCATTTTTTGTTGAACAATTCTTCTTTCTACTCAATCTCTTTATATAAACCAACAATTTGTGTAATTTTTCTATCAAAAAGTAATAATAATAGTACTATTTGGGACCTTTGATTAATTTTCCAAATATTACGGTGGTAGATTTATCTTTAGTATAAGAGGTTGATGTTTTTAGTCTCTTTTGACTATTTTATTTTGTGAACATTTTGCAATATATCTAAGGAAGATTAGTAGTGAAAACTATCAAGATTTATCTATTATACTATTTAATCGTCATGTCGCAATATAAATATATTATATATGATGAAGGAGAAAATTGGCACCAAAAATATATGTTCTATATATACATTTATCGATCAATCTATCTATCTATGTTCTAACTAATGATGTTCTTACATTTAAAAGTCCTATTAATATTTGTAACTTCCAATTAATAGTATTATTATTTCTATAAAAATATAATTATCATTCACTTTATTACTTCAATTAGCACTTAAATAATTTTAAGAGTCATATACTAAAAAAAATATTTATTTGGTCATTAGTCTCTTTTATGATAATCGTTCTTATAGTTATACAACAAAATATGTGACATGAATTATAATTATAATTTCTTAACTACTTATACTAAAAAATGTGTGATATCATTTTTGTGTGCAAGACTCCCAATTAGTATTATAATTCACTTTTGTAGCTACAATTACCAAAAGAAGGAAAAAAGAAAAAGGCAAGGTGTATTAAAGTTTTTTTTTTCATTAGTATTTTATGTATATTAAAAAAAATGAAAACTGCAATATATTAAAATGGATTTATTCTAATATTTAAAAGTCTAAAAATAAAATACTTACATATATAATGATAACTATATAATGATAATAATATATAATATAGAACATTAAGAAGTAAGAGATCAATCTATTTTCGTTCAAATATTCTAA
Source organism: Trifolium repens (assembly GCA_030408175.1). Lineage (NCBI taxonomy): Eukaryota > Viridiplantae > Streptophyta > Magnoliopsida > Fabales > Fabaceae > Trifolium > Trifolium repens. The sequence goes on along the minus strand of CP125849.1, from coordinate 55,363,820 downwards.
ATTGAATTTGGAAAATTATTTTTAAAGAAATGCCATCAGGGTAGACAACCATTGCGTGGATAATCTTGACCTTTGTCTTTGAATGATTTCACTTATTAGTGGAGTTCTACTCCTACAGACATAGGAAATAGTGAAGATCTAACTAAAAATAGATTTGGTTTTTTGTTATTTTAGATTATGATAATCTCTCTTTCTAGAGTTTGGTTTAACCTCTCTTTTATAATATTTGATGTTAAAATAAGAAGAAAAAAAATAACTTAGAAGATTATATTTTACATAAAATACTATTTGAGTTTATAAATGTAAAGATAGGTATGTGTCATTTTTCCATAATATATATATTATGAATTTTAGACTATTGTGTCAATGGAGACTTACTCTTGGAGTCAACGGATCCTTCTTATAATATATATATTATAGAGATACAGGGAATAGTGCCTCTAAAAAATATAGAGAAGAATGAAGAACATAATACAAATTATATACATTTGTGATAATAATTTGCTTGGAACCTAAAGAATTTATCATTTAAACACTAAAAAATCTAAAAAGGTTTATTGTGTTAACACCGGAAAATATATATTTCGAAGATTAAACAATAGAAAAATATATTTAACACAATAGAAAATTTTTGGGTTAAACATGTTTCTCATTCTTATAAAATCAGCGAATTTTGGTTTTTGTCCCTATAAAACAAAATCATATGTTTTTATCCGTAAAAAGTTTTCTTTTTTGTTTTTAATCCTAATGGCAAAAGAAAAATGTGAAATCATTTTTTAATAGTGTGACAGGATATGAACCAAACTCGGAAAAACAAAATGCTAACACTACAAGAAATATGATTTTTTGCAACAACTTTTTTTGTTAAAAGTTGTTACAAGTCGCTGGCAAAACTACCCAAGATAGTTTTGCCAGCGACCTGTAACAAAAAAAAGTTGTTGCCAAAAATCATATTTATTGTAGTGTAAATAACTTTACTATAAATTATTATTCAAATGCACTTCTATTAATTTCTATATAGAGTTTAAAGCCACAATATTTTTTTCAAAAACTATTTTATATATTTAAAGTATGATATATATTGTCCTACAGGTTAGTCTTAAAAAATTATTCCATTTCATAGTGATAAAAGATATTTAGAATTTTCAACCAATAATAAATTATTATATACCAAAAAATTATAGTTAGCTATTTTGTATAAAATTTAACTATTTTGGTAAAAAATAAAAATTTAAATATATGTTAATAGTCATATTTTTAACTCGAAAAATAATTAATACATCCACTAAAATTGTTTTTTTTTGTGGTGACTAAAATTGTCACTTTCAATAAAATATTATTAAATCTGGTAAAAAAAATATATTATTTATAAAAAAATTCCAAACAAACCCGTGCAACACAATATTCCTATTCCATTCAAGTTACATAACTTTTTTGTTTACGCACCTTTAATAATTCGATAATATTCATATTCCTATTGTTATGAATAAGACATGACATAAAAAAAAAGCCTTGAAAGATCTAAAGAAGGGGATTAAATATTTCATTTTTTAATTAATTATATAGGTTGTTAAACTTTATTTTATTAAAGTCAAATCTACTTAGTTAAAATATGATTTATATTGTCCTATAAGTTAACTTAAAAAAATTCTTCTATTTCATAGAGATAAAAGATATTTAGAATTTTTAACCAATGAAAAAATATTATACCAAAAATTATGTAAGTGCATTCTAAAAAAAAACACCCGTGCGTTCAAACATTTGGATTTTATTTACAGCTACTACATATCGATAATATACATTTGAATTTTGGATCTTTCTCACTTTCTTCAAACAAACTCTAGAGTAATACTTTTTTCAATCTTGTATGGTAGTTTTTTCCTTTCTTTCTTGCATGCCTTATGTCTTGACTCTTCATTGGTTACTATGACATGATTGATCGGAACTCAAGTTACTTTATTGTATAAATTGGGCGAATATAATTAGTCATACATTTTTAATTGCTATAACAAGAAAATGGTGACATATTAATTACATTTTCAGTGGCATGCAAGAAAATGGTGACATATTTTTAATAATTTTCAGCGGTATGAAATTGCTTTTCATAATATTAATAATATTACCATAATTTTTCGATATATTGTTTATGATATGACGGTGTAGTATATTATTTGCCTAAAAATAATAATATAGTAAATTGGTTCCTATGAAAGTTTTTGTTGCGCTTCAAATAGATTTCACATGCTATACAAGATTTTATTGTAATAAAAAAATTATTTTCAATTTAGCACTAAACGTGCTCAAAATAATGTGCATCATGTATGTATAATGAAGATTACATAATGGAAATATAAGTTATCAAATTAAACTTCAATTTAAAAAAGGAATTAAAGGTGCGTTTGTTTTACTTTAATTTTTTTTTTTTTTGGTATTTTTAAAAATAATTTTTATGATAACTTTATTAAAATTAGTAAATATTATTTCAAGCTCTTCTTTTTATTAGTTAAAAGAGTGATTTTGACATTCAATAACTTAAATATTCATGTTAGAGATTTTAACTTAAAAAAAACACAATTTTTTTTTAAAATTTATCTCTAAAAAATGACTTTCACGAAAAGCTATTTGAAATAGTTTTTTTTTTTAGAGATTTTTATGATCGAAAAAATATTTCTAACAAAACAATGAAATACTTAAAATGATATTTTAAGATAAGCTATTTAAACCGATTTTTCATTTGAAGTTTTTATAAAAATGTTCTTTGTTAAAAAAGATTTAACACAAAAACAATACACTATAAATATCTATTTTTAAAAAGGTTAAAACAAACGCACCCTAAGATGAATAATTACTATTTTTTTACTAAAAAAATGTTACATATGAAAATAGGAGTAGTTTGATTTTAATTTTTTTTAAAGTGTGTTATTTATTATCATTAATTTTTCTAAATGAAATAATTTAATTTGACTCAAGTTACAATAAAATTTTAATAACCTCTATTTAGATTCCACTATTATAATTTTTATATGTAAGTGAACGACACATTATCTATGTCAAAAGCATTTTTTTATATATCTCTCTCTATATTATATATTTACTTTGTGAAATAACATGTTTCAAAATATTTTATAAGTCTTTTTCTTAAAACCAAAAAATAATATAATACACCTATCAAATTAAATTATTATTTAAAAAAAATTAAAAAATTCTAAATTTTATAAATCTATAATTTGTGATAAATTTTTATTAAAATATCAAAATTAAGTTGAAAAAAAATTATAAATACCAAACAACTTTTACGTTTTAAAAAAGTAGGATCAAACACAACTTTTTTTTTTTTCAATCAAAGAGGTGGAAAGCAAAGTGCCAACCACCAAGAAATTTATTCAAAACAAAAGAGAGGCATACAAGAAGGGGGGGACTAGGCCAAAACCCCAACTAGGAAACACATATTCTAAAATACGGTAAGCCATTCTTATTCCTATCATAACAATCCTTAGCGAACATAGGAATATCCTCCAAATAAATAATAGAAGGGAGAGTTAAACCATGATTAGCTAAGAGATCAGCCACCTGATTACCCTCTCTGTAAATATGTGTAACAATCACATGCATATGCCTGGCCATAAAAAGAGCATTATTCCACCTAGTCCTTAAGCTCCAAGCAACCTGATGCTCTGGATTAATAAAAGCTGAAACCACAATTGACGAGTCTGATTCGATCCAGAGGTGGTTCCACTGCTTGTGAAAAGCGATTTCAATTGCTCTCATGAAGCCACACATCTCGGCTACATAAGCAGAACAAATCCCTAGAGGCTCCGCAAAACCATAAACAAAGTCAGCATTATGATCACGAAAAATACCTCCGCAAGCGGCAGTGCCAGGATTCCCACAAGAGGCCCCATCAATATTACATTTGAGCCAATTCAACATCGGAGGGGACCAAAGAACTTCTTTCAAAATATTGGGACGAGAACGATGAATTGATATTCTGAACATTTTAAGGAAAGAGAAATCCCTCATGGAATTAGAAGAAGATTTACAAGTATTATTACCAGACAAAGAAGTGCTAGCAATTATCAAAGAAATAGCTGACAACCAAGGTATGCAAATGTCATTGAACCTGGCCTTATTTCTAACAAACCAAAGAGTATTCAACAGGTTGATAATTGCAGCAGTAATAGTAACTTTGCTTTGCGGCGACCAGTTCAAATCACACAACTTCCATATGTCATCCATAGAGTAAAATTGAATTGTGAAATTTAAACAACCAGCCAACCAGGACCAAAGCTTAATAGCATAAGAACATTCAAAAAATAGATGGAAAGAGGACTCCACATGTGTCTTACAAAGATTACACATGGACGGTAAAGAACAACCTCTAGACATTAGATTCTCGTCCGTCGGCATCTTCTCATGCATCATTCTCCACACCATGAGGGATTTTGAGGGAGGGATTTCAATCCGCCAAATATGTTTGGCCCATGGAAGATCTTGCACCTGCACATTATTGAACATGTAAGCTTGCTTGAAGCTCAAATCACCTGAGTCCGTATGTTGCCACAACAGAGTATCTTTTCCAATATCCAAGGGAATCACTACCGCCGCAATGATAGATTCCAGATTACTGAACATAAGAGAGAGTTGTGCTGGAATGCTCCACCTGCCATTCACAATAAAATCACTTACTGAAGCTGTGAGAAAGGGTCGAATATGAACCGGAATTCCAAGTTGCTCAACCAAAGGATCGCCGTACCAATTATCAAGCCAAAAATTAATGTTTTCTCCGTTTCCAAGCAGCCAAACCGTGTTGTTACGAACCACCTCAACCTCATCTTTAATGCTAGACCACAATGAAGAAAAAATATGGTACCGAATAGTTTTACCTTTTCGAAAAACACGATCTCGAAGCAAAACCGCCCAAGATGAATTTGAATTGAAGAGACTCCAGCAAAACTTTAAATTAGAAGCTTTGTTAAGTTGAATTAGAGAGCGGATATTGAGACCACCTTGGGCTAGAGGTCTACACATCTTCTTCCAAGACACCGTCACAATCTTCCTTTTATCTAAATCGCCACTCCATATAAAATTCCGGATACATTTCTCTAAGTCCTTTAGAAGAGACATAGGCCAAGAATATATAGAAATACTATATGTCAGCATACTCTGAATGACTGATTTCACTAACTGCACTCTGCCTGCAATGGATAACAAGGAAGCTTTCCAAGCTGACAGTTTAAACTTAATTTTGTCAGCAATGGGTTGAAGATGACATACCTTCGGTTTACCTCTAAAAATAGGAACACCTAAGTAATGAAAAGGTAAAGCACCTCTCTTGAAGTTCAGCAAGGCAACAATGATGTCCAGCCTTCTAGGAGTAATAGACCCTATGTAGATAGTGGATTTAGCATGATTAATAAACTGACCGGATTCAGAAGCATAACGCGTAAATAAATCCTTTAGAGCTTTTAAACCAGCTAGATTCCCTTTGCAGTAAATCATCAGATCATCAGCATAAAAAGAATGAGAAGGAACGTGAAAATGTCTAGTGCCCTTAATCAAATCCAAAGTGCCCTGTGAAACCAGTCTAGAGATAGACCTGCTTAAAACATCTTCAGCTAGACAAAAAAGAAGCGGTGAAAGAGGATCTCCTTGCCTGACTCCTCTATTGCAATTGAAGTAACCATAGGATTTGCCATTGATGGAAACAGAAAGAAAAGCAGACTTCAAAATAACATGAATCCAGTTACAAAAAATAGTATTAAAACCAAAAGAACTGAGCACCTTAAGCAAAAAGTTCCAATCCAAAGTGTCAAAAGCCTTGGTAATGTCAATTTTCAAAGCTAAATTACCACCAAAAGATTTATTATGAAGAAGATTAGCTGCTTCAGATGCAATGCAAAGACAGTCTTTAATATCCCTACCATGAATGAAGCCTTTCTGTTCATCCGAGATAAGGCCAGGCATAATTGAAGCAAGTCTGTCAGCGAGAATTTTTGAAATTATTTTAAATTTGAAATTAGCCATAGCAATAGGCCGGTACTGATCAATGGAGCAAGCTTCCGGAAACTTGGGCAGCAAAGCAATGATATTAGAATTAAAACCTGGAAGAATCCAACTAGTAGTGAAGAACTCCAACACCGCATTGATAACATCACTTTTGACAATGTCCCAGAAATGCTGAAAAAAGAAAGCCCCGAAACCATCAGTACCAGGAGCACTATCTTTATTGAGAGCAAAAACTGCATTTTTGATCTCGGAATGAGAAGGTAACATCGTCATTACTGCATTCATTTCCTCCGTAACAAGAGAAGGAATGACTTCCTCCACAAGCAAAGAATCCTGCAAAACAATGTTAGTACAAAATAAATCTTTATAAAAATTTATCACATGCTCAGAGATTTGGTTTTGATCAGTAACCACTGTTTCATCAATTTGTAAGGAGGTTATTTGTTTGGTTGAGGTTTTGATTTTAGCTAGTCTATGAAAAAATTTGGTGTTGCGATCCCCTTCAAGATGCCATTTTATTCTTGCTTTTTCCTGCCAAAACGCCTCTTGTTTTGTTAGAGCTTCTTCCAGAGCGGCACTAGCTACTTTTTCCTCTTGTAGAAGCGTATCAGAATGCCCATGAACTTGAATTTGCATTTGAATTTGCTGAAGCTGTGACTCTGCTGCACAAACCATATCATTGACATTCCCGAAACAATCTTTATTCCAAGTCTTAAGCTTAGTCTTAAGGGATTTTAGCTTTTGACTTAGAACAAACATAGGACAACCAACCACCACCGAGTTCCAACTTTCAGAAACAATTGTCTTACAATCCGGATGTAAAGACCACATGCGCATAAACTTGAATTGTGAAGCAAAAGAGGTAGTTGTTAGAGAAAAATCAAACAAAAGAGGAAAATGATCTGATCTTAGCTTAGTTAGAGAGGACACAGCAGAAGTATGACATAAATCCAACCAAGCTTGATTGCAAACAACTCGATCCAGTCTTCTTTCTGTGTGTCGTGTACCCCCTCTACCATTAGACCAAGTGAAAGAAGCACCTCTAGTAGGAAGATGAATGAGATTAAAAGTGCTGGTCCATGTCTGAAACTCCTCAATAGGAAGTCTTGCGGGATTAGTTCTACCTCGGTGTTCATGAGCACCCATGATCACATTGAAATCACCTAAGAAACACCATGGCAAATTAAAATGAGCTTGCAAAGAATTCAAATCATTCCAGAGAGCCCTGCGTGACAAATAATTAGTAGAGGCATAAACCGCTGAGAATGCTAATGTTGTGTTATTATCAGTGAGGGTGAAGGTGACATGCTGGTCAGAAGAGGCTATCAGGGTAGGATTAAGGGAAATTTTACAAAGGCACCAAATATTAGGCAAAAGATTGAGTCTGGTATTGGAGGCAAAACATTTGAGATTTAAAGTAACTAACCATCTCCTTGGGAGATCATTCAAATCCATCCAAGGTTCAGAAAGTAAAATGATGTCAGGGTTGTAATGTGTAATTAACTTCTTCAAGGCTAATCTTGTAGGGGCGTTAGCTAAACCCCTTGTATTCCAAAAGATACACTTCATCTGAAAGGTTTGGAGGGAACCTTTGATCTGGTAGCATATGAGTCCCTACTAGAATGCTTCACCTTCTTTAGAGTTTTTTTTTGTTGCCTGGACATGTGAACTTGAAAGCCTTGATCAGTATTACCTGCATCATGACATGTGGTGTCAACAGTTTGAAAAGCTTCGTCCGCTTCAGTCATGTTTGCCCACGATTCCTTGAGAAAAGCCATATCCCTTGCCACTTTATCTGAAATTGGAGTGTGCTTACTAGCTTCCCCATCCCCTGGTGCAGAGACATTAGAAACTATTTTGTTTACTTCTTGCCTTGGAGAAGAATATCCCCTAGAAACATGATTCATAGTATTAGCATTAACATTCAACGCTTCAGCCCCATCCTGGGTAGTATCCACAAAGGAATCAGTGCTCCAAGAAACATCGGTATCCTCATTCAACTCCTGCTCAAGCTGTTTGTCTTGCTCAAGTAGCCTCTGTTTCGGACTAACAGGACTCAGAATATGAAAGCTGTTCTGCTGCCTGATGTGTGCCTGACTGCTGCTGCCTGCTGCAGCAACACTGCCTTCGTGAGGGCGCGCCTGGCTGCTACTGCCAGCTGCAGCAGTACTGCCCCCGTGAGGGCTCAAATGCGCATGTTCCTGCATAACCTGCCCAGCCACAATTCTGCTTGTTCCATTCTCAAAATTATGTGGTGTTGTATCATGCTCCTCCACATTTATCACTTCATTCTCCACATTAATAATATCACTAGGCTTAGGACGCCCATCTTTAGTTTGCACATATATTTTCTTTTTTTCATTTTTTTCATTCTTTTCACTTTTTTCATTTTTTTCATTTTTTTCATTTTTTTCATGTGCTTTCTGTTTCATATTTTTTTCTTTGTTATTTTTCAACTCCTCCAAATTATTCCATCTCCTACAATTATCAAAACTATGCCCAATCCTCTTGCATTCGGAACAAAAGTCAGGAATATGCTCATATTCTAGATCAACAAAAAAAAGCATACCCCTTTCTTTCAACAAGCAATTTGTACCTTAGAGGCTGCATCAAATCAATTTCAATCAAAACCCTAGCAAATTGACCGAACGTACGTTCGTGCATGGGCTTCGCAGTAATAGCATCAACACAAATTGGCGTACCTACACTCCCAGCAATGGTGAACAGAATTGTTTTGTGCCAATATTCCTGAGACAAACCAAAGATTTTTACCCATACCTGCACTGAAGTGTTCTGTTGTAGTCTGGGATTAAAATCCTTAGTCCAAGCAAAGAACTTCAGAAGTCCTGGATTGAGATTCCACGAAGGAAAGGATCTGACTCTTCGAACGTCCTCCAAGGATGAGAAGGTGAATTCATAGTAACCCTTGCCAAGAGAAATAATACCCCATGTGGACAAATCTTTCCAAATCAAAGCTAACTTAGCCTTCAAGGCAACGACTGACAACGGAGTCGAACCCTTTGGCCATAAAATTCTACCACGCAGATTGTGTTTACAAGCCTCCAAACCGGCCTCATAAACTGCTTCTGGGATTTCGATCGCAAGCCTATCGCCCTTAACGACCGGTTGCTGGATTTGGGATAGTGGAATGTCACAGATATTGGTTAGGGCTTGGGCAAACGTTTTTTGCGGGATGAGTGTATCAGTTGATATGTTTTGCGTTGCTGGGTTTATTTGCGGGATTATTGGTTCAGTGGGTGAGATCGATTGGGCTATCGTTCTTTGTGGGATGGATGTGTCAGGATCAATTCTTTGTGTTTCATGGTTATTTTGCGGGATCGTGTTTGCTGGTTCTGAGGGTGGGATCGATGGGGCAGGATTGAAGTCTAAGCACTTCCATGGAATGTTGAAATTGGACATGGTTGATCAAAGGGAAGGATAAGGCGGCTGTAGGTTAGGGATGATGATGAAACAGTGCTACGTAATCTCCACACTCTCTCTCTCTAGAAAAAACATCTCTCCTTGTTCAAAGTTCAAATCATCAGGATCAAACACAACTTTAAACTATACTTCAAAATTTAAGAAAAAAATCATTATCTATCAATAAACATATTAAATTTTTAAAAATTGAATATCATATTATTTTCTTCAATAAACAAATTATAAAATAAAAAGTTTAATCAAACCCGTGCGTTGCACGGGTTTAATACCTAGTGGTTTTTAGTGATACAAAGCTTCATATCTTTGGATACTTCTCACACTTAACATCCAATAAATTCAATTAGACAAAATGTTTTTGCTTAGAGTTCTTCCAGGGAAGGGTTTGTTAAATTAAATAGTGACGACTCCATTACTAATCACAAAGTTCTCTCAGTTTGTGGAAGAGTGGTTTGAAATGCTGATGGTGTCTTCTTATTTGAGTTTTCTTGTAATTTAGGGGCTTACACCATTACTATAGTTGAGCTTTGGGCTATTCCCAAAGGTTTTGGAGTTGGAAGATGATCGTGGGTTTATGCGGATTATGGTGAAGCCTGATTCATCACCAGGATGGTATCCCTGATATCTAGTGGTTGTGGTTTACGTCACTCCGGCTATTCTTTAGTCTATAAAATTAAGGATCTTCTTATGCAGTTGTCTTCTAAGTCTATTATCCATGTGCACCAGAAAATTAAAATTCGCTAATCTTGTAAGGACGAAACACATATTTTACCTAAGAATATATAGCACCATAAAATTAGAAGTAAAGTAGGTTTTCATTGTTGTTTCGTTTTTTTTTTTATAAAGGTTTGTCATTGTTGTTTGTTATGCAAACTTTTCATTTCACTTATTTTTTATCATTTTCAATAGACAAATTAAAATGACAATTACAAAATTACACATATATGTAAAGAAGTCGAAATTCGAACTCTAATCACGGTATCTAACTTAATAATTTCATTAAGTTTTTTCAATTGAAAAAGAATTTGTGTACTTTGATTTCCCTTATAGTTCATGGTTGCTACTTTTTATTTTCATAAATTGTTATTTACAAATTTAGAGTTCAGTTAAAAAAAAAAAAAAAAAAACTCTTTAAGAGTAAGACTCTAACATCATTGTGCAAAAGAAGAAAAATAAAAAAGACACGACGCTAATTACTTAGGAATGGAATTATAGAAGAAAGATTATCTTCCAAACAACTCTACGACTATGCGACAAAATATAATCTTTGTCTAATTTTGGTAAGCTACTAACCTATACGGCTATGTTAAAGATTGCGTTCAAGAGCATCACAAAAAGGTTTATATAAAGCGTAATATATTAATTAACATCGTTGGCCCATTAGCTCAGTTGGTTAGAGCCTTGTGCTAATAATGCGAAGGTCGGAGGTTCGAGACACCTGCATGGGCCACTTATTTTTATTTTTAAATTTAATCTGCTTTTCAGCTTCGCTCCTTTCTTTTTTATACTTGGGCTTTGAGTCGAGGACCTTCATGGCCCAATTATTTCATATTACCAATTTCAATTATGGATTTTGAACAAAAATAATCTGGTGGAACTAATATATTTCCACACCATTTCAAAAAAAAAAATTAATTACTTACATACACTTTTTTTTGTTAAATAAGTAAATAATAGCAATAAAATTAATAAAAAAAAGTCTACTAATAAAAGAAAATCATTTTTTATTCTATTTATTAATTTGTCAACAATACTTTTTTCTTAATCATCTGTTTGGTAAAAATAAGCTATAGGCTAGCTTATAGCTGAAAAGCTTTTTAAAAAATGAAAATAATAAATGAAAAAATGGAAAGAAAAAAAAAATATAAACAGCTATAAGTTATAAGCTCAAACGTTACTTTTAATATCAGCTCAAAAAACACTATATGCTAATTAAATAAGCTCATTACCAAACACATTTTTTTTTCTTTCAAACAAGCTTATAAGCTAGCTAGTTTATTGGACTTACCAAACACACCCTAAATGTGTCGTATGCCTCTACTGATGAAAAGACTTTATAAAGATTCATTGCACTTGAGGTCGAATCGGATATTATTATCATTTGTTGAGAAACAACATGTTAAGTCTCTAATTTTAGTTTTTTTGAGTCCAAAGGAGGACAACATGAGCAATAACGAACAAAAGATCAAAAGATATAAATTCCTAAGAAATTTTGAAATCACATCTCACAAAAACTTTAAGATATTAATTATATGATTAACTTCTTTTACATATGATCGATTCACAATTGATGAAATACTAACATTTGCACTTGATGTATCCCAACAAATTTTAGTACTTTAGGGGACCCAACTACATATATAGATTTTCTTCTTAAAATCATATATTTTTTCCAAAGATGATGAAAGAAATACAATTTGTAGACATTGTATGATATAATATATTAGCTCTTGACTCTTGTTTCAAAACAAATAGGGGGAAAAGGACAAATATCAATTGCTTAGTAATTTTACGCAACTTTAAGATAGGAGTTTTCAAATTATGCAATTTTAGTTGTTCACATGACATCAAACCAAACAATTGCACCAAATGCAAATATAAAAATATATACATTCGGTATAATACAATTTTTGATCCATTAGATTGAGAACGAACAATCATTTAGTATAAAGAAGTTTTTTTTTTAATTGAGTGACTGCAGAGAATTTGAATTCCTCGTTGCATGCCAGCATTGAATCCATTTCTGGGGATCATAGATGAACAAATTTCTGGCAGATGTAAAAAGTTGCTAGATATAAAAAAGTTAATAAACTGATATAGTTGATACATAAACGGTCTTTCTTGATCAAATCAGCCGTTACCTAAACGGTGGTGTGCTGTAGATATATCTTTAATTAATTAATAATATTATTGTTACTATTGTATGATGGATATTTTATTTATTTATCTATTTATATATTCATCTTCTCTTGATCAAGAAGAAAGAAGAAAAAATATAATCTTTGTCTAATTTTGGTAAGCTACTAACCTATACGTAGGGTTGGGAATAGGCCAGGCGGCCTCCAGGGACCTTCGGCCTGGCGTGTCTTAGGCCTGGCCTGGCCTGTTTATTAAAAATGTCAGGCTCAGGCCTTGAAAAAAGCCTGTTTATCTAAATATGCCAGGCTTAGGCTTTTAAAAAAACCTGCGAAGCCTGATAGGCCGGCCTAGTCATATTTAATAATTATTCTTTATATAATATTATTATTTATATCTTGTATAAAAATTAAATATTATTTATATAAATACAAATATTTATTAGACAATATATATATATATATATATATATATATAGTTTTGACAAAGACAAATTATATTTTTTAGATAAATTAGAAATTATTTGTTTATTTTTTTGACAAAGACAAATTATATGCTTTTATAGTACAAATTATAGACTTTGTCGTAATCGTATTTGTTATTTTATTAGCTTTTAATTTTTGTGATAATCATTTTATTAGTGTTTTCTTAATGTTGTAGAAATTATAAAAAATTAAATATGAAATAGGCTTTAAGGCCTATTTAATTAGTCTATTTAAAAAGACTATATATAGGCATTTATGTAACACAGACTTTTAAATAGGCTACAAGCCAGACCAGACTTTAAACAGGCCCAGGCCAAAAAAAATTGTATTTGATAGGCCTAGGCCAAGCTTAGGCTTGAAAAAAAATTATAGGCCAGGCTCAGGCCTGTCAAAGCCTGGTCTGGCCTGTTCCCAACCCTACCTATACGGCTATGTTAAAGATTGCGTTCAAGAGCATCACAAAAAGGTTTATATAAAGCGTAATATATTAATTAACATTGTTGGCTCATTAGCTCAGTTGGTTAGAGCATTTAATCTGCTTTTCAGCTTCGCTCCGTTCTTTGGTATACTTGGGCTTTGAGTCGAGACCTTCATGGCCCAATTATTTCATATCTATAATCTTAACAACAAAGAACCCTTAAATGCTACTGTAGATTACTCAGGTTTAGTGTGTTTCGCCTTTCCACCTTTTACTGATTCTATTCCCTGCTATTGTTCTAAAGTTTCGCAGTGTTTGTACTCATCTACACGCCACTCGCATAACTTATTTCCTTCGTCTCTCTCAGTGGAGGTTGTATCTGTGCAAACCACAATGTCTATCCAGGAGAGGCTTTATTTGGGTGAGGTCTTTATTGCCTTCCACCCCTTATTAGTCTTTTATTGCCTTCCTCCTCTTCAATTAGGGTTACCATTCATTCCCTTTTCCTAGCTATTCATCGGTTTTAACTCTTTCTCTGCTCTTTTCAAATGTTCGCAGGTTTTACCCAATTTCGCACGCCGCTTCCAACACCCGTCCGGCTTTATCGTGGTATATGGAAGAGGTCGTATCTGGTTAACATGTATCTGGAAAAGGTTTTTCTGGGTTAGGTGTTTACTGCGTTCTACCTTTGGTTATTTCTTCTATTTATTTGTGTATCTCAGTTAAGGTTAAGGATTTAATTCCATTTTCCCCCCATAAGATTGTTCTAGATTTTGAATCTCAAATTTCTTGATTATTTTATATTAAATCTATTGCTATAAATTGTATCAGTTGTGATTGTTTTTGTATTCCAATCTTTTCTCAGTAGCACTACTCATCCATAGAATTCTTTGGTTGTCTTTAGGAATTAACCACCATGGCCAAGGTTTGTAAGAAGTTTGATGATGTTGCTGAGATTGTTCCTAACCAAGGGCCTTCCCGAATCAAGGTTCATGTTCTTAGGCTATGGAAGATCCCCTCATTCTTGAATCCATCTGAAATCAGTTCAATTGAGATGGTGTTGATCGATGAAAAGGTATCACTTGTCTTTATTTATTGTTTGTGTTGTTTATTGGTTCTCCATATGGTTTGTTCATTTGATAAGTTTTTGAAGGTAGCATGACATTTAATTTTGATTTTATATAGGGTGCCAAGATCCATGCTTCTATTAAGAAGCAGCTACTGTATATGTTTAATTATAAGATTGTAGAAGGTGAGGTTTATCAGATGTCCTGTTTTGTTGTTGCACCTGAGGTGGGTTACTATAGACCCACCCTCCATCCTTACAAGCTGCTGCTTCAAATTATAGTACTAATAATGTCATAGCTTTATATACTACATATCAATTATCTGTTTTTATGTTATGGTAATTGATGGTTGTCTATTAGAATGAAATGCAGTTGATAGCACCATGCACGCACACTTATCTGTATCTTGCGATACATATGTGTCATGTCTCGATTCGGTAAGACTGGATTCGCCAGAATCCAGATTCATTAGAAGTTGTTGGCTATACTATATCAAAGTGAATCCGGATTCAAGATGATGTTCATGTCCAAATAGATACCGTGTTCAACCACTAGGCTAGAATACATACATTGAATTAAGATTAATATCAGAAACATCAATAACCAATAATGGAAAATAATAATGGATTTGCAGGCTGAACCTTTGATGACCGTTCATCACAAAAATTTGGTATCCTTCATTGGATATTGTGACTAATGAAGGTGACAAGATGGCACTCATATATGAGCACATGGCTAATGTCAACCTAAAAAAGTGTCTCTCAGATAGGACCTTCCATGATTCAGACTTTACTTAACAAATAACCAGTGCACCCTTTTTGACATCACTTAATATTTTATGAAAGAGAACATGTTTCATTGTGGTTTAATATTGATCATGATTGCAGAAAATCATTCACATTGCTTGAGTTGGGAGAGGAGACTTCAAATAGCAATTGATGCTGCAGAAGGTCAGTATATCTTCACTTTTGAGGAAGCCACAAGTCCTTGCATGTGCTTTTGGAGTATCAAGATAAAAAATAATTGGTGATCCAACTGTTTTGACTGATATTTTTTTATTTCTTGATACTCTGAAAGTATTTGAAAAAATTTGTTACAATCGCATTATTTGGTAATACTCTCTCCACACCTGATTCTGGAGCTTACTTCTGCAATGGATGCTCTAGACATGTTTTTCAGTGTATTCCTAGGTAACTATAATAAAGGGAGAAGCATTACTTTGCATTGGTTGTTTAGTTCGTTAATATTTTATTAATTTGCTATAAACTGTGTTCTTTGGTGTAGGTTCAGGGTTAAGGTTGAGGCATATGATGGTGCTGCAACTTGTGTTTTTGTTCTTTTTATTCTCACATTAGTTATATACTTGAAAAATCATGTGCTCATTTTTGTTGGGAAATCAAAGGTCTGTTTCATATTTATTTCATATGTTGTTGTACATTTCTTTATTGCTTTTGCTGGCTAATCTTTATCATATGCAGGTATGCAATGGAGGTTCATTCCCCGTTGAGTTTGATTCATTGATTGGTTCTAAGATGTTATTTATCATTGATAAAGGATTCAACCAATCCAAACTTCCTTGCTCTGAGTTTAGTGGCTATTTCTTTATAATTAGTACTACAGTTTATTTTGTGCTTTTGTTCAATTTATATTTACTTATTTATTATAGTTTTAGTTCATTCTTCCTATTATTGAAGATTGTTGCAGCTATTGTCCTCCTTCTATAAAAATAGTTCATGTGCCTTTGGAGTATCAAAACATAAGAAATAATTGGCAATTAAATTCAGTTTGAGTAATATTTTCTTATTGTTTGATACTCTGAAAGTATTTGAAAATTTTTGTTATTGCCGCGTGATTTGTTAATATTCTCTCCACAACCTGGTAAGAATTTTTTTAGTTTGCAGTATATTAATTTATGTGTTATTTTCGAAACCAATATATAGAGTCTGGCATGAGGAACCCCAAAATGCATGAGAGAATTACATACGGCTATTGAACGAAAAACTCAGCAAGAGTGGGTTCTTTCTTATTTCACGGGTCTTTCAAAATTTTGTTTCATGTGCTTTTGGAGTATCAAAAGATAAGAAATAATTGGTAATCCATATCCATTTGACTAATCTTTTCTTATTTTTTGATACTTTGAAAGTACTTGAATGGTTTTGTTGCAATCGCATCGATTTGGTCATTTGTTTTCTCCAAGCCGGTAAGATTTTTTTTTTATGTTGCAGTTTATATATCATGTGTTTATGTTTCCTTTTAAATGGAGATCTGACCTACTTGACCTTCTTTGAGTGTTTTAACATTCTTGCCCAAAAGTTCCAGTCAAATGTTTCTAACATGTATATAATCAGTGTTACATTTTTGGATATAATACATAGATGTCTTCTTTTTTGTGTAAAACAAAACATTTTCTTGTGCATCTATGAAAATGAATGACTATAACTAAATGAGAATCTGTATGTATAGGTAAAGGCTCTTTTGAAGGATTCGTTAAATGGAAAAGCAACAGGGGGATCAAATGAGTTAAATTAGGAGGGACAAACTGAGCAACAAAGACAAGTGCATGAATTTCAGGTAAGGAACAATTTAAAGTAGCTTTGTGTTCTGGATTTATGGTATAAACCAATTGATCAACATGTGACAGATTTTTATGACATCAATTGTTCATGTAGCTGATCCTACCTGGTGGTGGTGTTTTTAGTGTCAAAAATCATATGTTAGAGACTTAGAGTATATACCCAATATGACATAAGTGTACGGTCATAGAAGCTAGGATACCATCTTAAAAACAAAGCAACTAGGAGAAATTTTATCACCGACCAATACACTACACATCAAATACATTTTGTAACAAGTAAATATATCTTTCTTGAATAAAAAAATCAATTGTCATAATCAATAAGTAAGGTCATATTTAGTCTTTAAGATCAAAATAGCCAAATTCATCACATTTGTGATCAGTACATATTAATGTTCCTCTATATTTATCTGTCATCATTCAAGTTGCATAAAACCTTAGTAAATCTAAAATTAGAAAGCTGCACAACACAGAAATGTGCCCCAGAATATATATGATCAGAATACTTACAGTATTGCAGGTGCTTTTAAGAATGCCCGAGCAAGGATTAGAAAGGTTTACATGAAATATTTCCATGTAGCACGCGACTGCTGCTGGGATTTGAATGAAAAAGACGCTTCCTCTTATCATATATGTCACAATTTAATTTTATATTAGTCATAATACCGTCAATTCTATTTTACCATCAATAGAACTGGTATATTGAACCGGCTCTGATGTTTGCTTTGTTCTCATCGTCAATTCCAACTAAATAAGGTAGCACAATTTTTACCTTAATAAGTTCTTCTTGCACTTAACAATAACAATGATAATTATGTAATATGAATTCAATTGATATTAGTATTTTATGTTATTTTCTAAGCATTGAATTAGCTTTCCCCCTAAAAAGATGGTTTATTTTAGAGTTGTTGAACATTGAGTTGAGATTTTAGTGTTTTTGTTTGTTACATTTTAGAGGACACTTTACTCCATTTTTCTGGGTTATGTTCATTCCTCATTTCACACATTTGTTTATTCCTCAAATCCTTAATTCACATACTCTCTTAGTCCCAAGATATAAGCAAAAAATTGGTCATTAAGTTTATTGACTCATTTTTTCTTATTTGTTGTGACCGAATAAGTATTTGACCAATTTTATTGAAGTTGCATCCCTTTCACATGGTTATCGACACAACAAGGATGTTTATCAATTCTGATATTTATCAGGATGAAGTTTTTAGCAATGACTTTGTATTTATTTGAGAATATATCATTTGTTCCATTGATAGCTGAATGAATTGTCTTGGTTGAGGATAGGATAGCTGAATTAATTGTCATGGTATCGCACACAACAGATGATAGCAGGGGATATATTTAGGTGGTATGCAAGTGAGGTATTTTTGCTCAAATCATTCATTGAATCTTTTCGGATTTGAACAAATAGCTCAATGATATATTTTTTGCTCAGATGATTCATTGTTTGGCTAGCTTGTGTTTGTCTCACACATTTGTCATCCCTTAAATCCAAAATTCACATACTCTCTTTCCCAAAATCTAAGGAAAAATTGGTCATTAACTTTATTTGACTAATTTTTTCTTATTTTTTGGTACCGGGCAAGTATTTGTTCAAGAAAATGGATAACAATATAGTTGATGATGTTAATGTAATTGAAAGTGAAAGCAAAAAGTGTAGCAGTAGTAGTGAAAGTGAAGACTAGAATGAATTGGAAGAGGTGAGATAGAGCTTCTGATCTGAGTGTTAATGATGACAGTGAAAGTAGTAGTAGTAGTTAATGATTTTTTCTGTTTTATTGCCTTCTTTATTTTGGTTTACTCAGATCCTCTTTTCAACTTCAACTTGCAATGATTTGTTGTTTATCTTTAAACATTACCTACTAAGTTACAAGTTATAAAATTTATAAAAAAAAAATTGTGTATATCTTATTGTATATATGTTACTATTAATATATGTTACTTTCAAAAAAAATTAAATTATTTTTGTTATTTTCCATACCACAATAGTTTTTCCCTTTCAATAATTGAAGTACAGGTACTTTTCTATTAAGGATTTTTAGATATAAAAAATTATATCAAATTTTATATGATTAACTTAGTTTAAACTTATCTCTATCAAGAGTTGAAGAATCTACTGGTGTAGTTCGATGTAATCCATTGTAACATCCATAATTTGTCGTTGTTGTTGAATTATCTACTAAATGGATTACTGTAATATTAACATCAAGATTTTTGCGACTGTTCTAATATGGCATTTCAATATGCTAAATTGGTTGGTTTGTATCAATTTATGATTTTTGTAGTTGAACTTTTTAATATATTAATATGTTTGTTTGGATGAAATGAAAAAATGTAAAAACCGTGCAATGCACGGGTTAAGACACTAGTTATATTACCAATTTCAACTATGGATTTTGATTTTTGAACTAAAATAATTTGGTGGAACTAATATTTTTCCACACCATTTCAAAAAAAAAATTTAATTACTTACACATACACTTTTTTTTGTTAAATTAGTAAATAATAGCAATAAAATTAATAAAAAAAGTCTACTAATAAAAGAAAATCATTTTTTATTCTATTTATTGATTTGTCAACAATACTTTTTTTTTTAATCATTTGTCAACAATACTTTTTTTTTTTAATCATTTGTCAACAATACTTAAAAATAAGCTATAGGCTAGCTTATAGTTGAAAAGCTTTTTAAAAAATGAAAAAATGGAAAGAAAAAAAAATGTAAACAACTTTAAGTTATAAGCTCAAACGCTACTTTTAATGTCATCTCAAAAAACACTATATGTTAATTAAATAAGCTCATTACCAAACACATTTTTTTTCAAACAAGCTTATAAGCTATCTAGTTTATTGGACTTACCAAACACACCCTAAATGTGTTGTATGCCTCTACCGATGAAAAGACTTTATAACGATTCATTGCACTTGAAGTCGAATTGGATATTAATATCATTTGTTGAGAAGCAACATTCTCTAATTTTAGTTTTTTTGAGTCCAAAGGAGCACACCATGAGCAATAACGAACAAAAGATATAAATTCCTAAGAAATTTTGAAATCACATCTCACAAAAACTTTAAGATATTAATTATATGATTAACTTCTTTTACATATGATCGATTCACAATTGATGAAATACTAACATTTGCACTTGATGTATCCCAACAAATTTTAGTACTTTAGGGGACCCAACTACATATATAGTTTTTCTTCTTAAAATCATATATTTTTTCCAAAGATGATGAAAGAAATACAATTTGTAAACATTGTATGATATAATATATTAGCTCTTGACTCTTGTTTCAAAACAAATAGGGGGAAAAGGACAAATATCAATTGCTTAGTAATTTTACACAACTTTAAGATAAGAGTTTTCATATTACGCAATTTAGTTGTTCACATGACATCAAACCAGACAATTGCACCAAATGCAAATATAAAAATATACACATTCGGTCTAATACAATTTTTGATCCATTGAGAGCGAACAATCATTTAGTATAAAGAATTTTTTTTTTAATCGAGTGACTGCAGAGAATTTGAATTCCTCGTTGCATGCCAGCATTGAATCCATTTCTGGGGATCATAGATGAACAAATTTCTGGCAGATGTAAAAAGTTGCTAGATATAAAAAAGTTGATAAACTGATATGCCTTTAAAAATTTGAAGTTGATAGTTGATACATAAACGGTTTTGAATCACTATCAAATGTGACACTACTACGAATGACATCGAAATTCAAATGTGACATGACAATGGATGTGTTTTACATTAATAATAATAATTTTTCGCACCGTAATTTAATAATAATAATAATAATTGATCCTGCAATTGGATCCTCTCATAATAATATAATAATGACCATATTATATGAGCCATATATCCTAATTATAAATAAGTACTAATTAATAAATACTAATAACATGATATATCTCTAATCATCTCATCTCATATGTGGCCGTTACCATTGGATGGTATATAAGATTGCAATTCCATATCATTCTTCTTAATTCCTTGTGGCAATGCTTCATCATCATCATCATCAGTAGCATCGTCCACTTTGTTGCTATCCACCTCTTTGCTCTTTCCCCACAAAACAGCATATAGCCCACCAACTATCAGAACAGACCCTATGGCCCTGCACCAAATTATAATTATAATTATATATTAGTAATATAGATGATAAGTAGGTAATTAATTAAGTAATTAGTCAATTAATTAAATTGATTTCTTACGTTCCAAGGTATAATTTCTCCCTGAGAAAAGCCCAACTAATGACAGCTGTGATGATAAGCTGCATGGGGCTAAATACAGAGACATAAACAGGCCCTTTTCTCTCAATGGTCCATGATATTATACAATATGTCAGCCCAGTGCAAATTACTCCCTGAAAACAACAACAACAACAACCACCATATATTATAAATTAATAAATACTAGTTAAATAAATAAATATACATTTTGTATTTGGACCTGAATTTACTGTTGTGTAATAGTAAAGCAGTTTCACGCGATAATCAATTAATGAATTTAAAATACAGCTTTATATTGCAAAATTATCTCAGCCGTCGAACAGAAATCGGACGGTCAAAATCGTTTAGAGAAATCCTTCTCCCATTGTACTTAATTACTTAAATAAAATTTATTTATTAATTAATGAATGTACCTACCGCATAAAGAGAAGAGGTAAGTCTCATAGCATCAACAAGTGACCAAGATGAGACACTATGATCAAAAAACAATGCAATGATCACACATTGAAAACTTGCTAAGAATAACATGTATGCTGTGCTTGTATAAGGTACTGGAAAATTCCTGCTCATATCTGCCTGAATATATAATAATTAACAACAAAACAAAAGCATTATTAGTATTAATTTCTTGTTAATTACTAATTCATACTATATAGTAAATAATATCATTATTTTGCTTACTTGAAGTATAAACCATGCTGCCCAAATAAGAGCACTAAGACTTAAGGCAATAGGGCCTATAAGTGTGGTACGGGAAGCAGCAGTGGAAGTATCACCACCTTCAATTTTATCAGCATAACTCCAATGAATTTTTGAGTCTCCAATACCAATCGCTTCTCCATGGTAAAATGATAAAAATATTGCTCCACCAACACACAAAGCTGTTCCTACTACCTTTGCTATACCACTCTTCCTTTTTATTCCCAAACTCTCTTGTCTACCACCAATAATAATTAGTTAGAAAATTTCTTAATTCAATACATCACTTCAATTTCAAGGAGTATTAATTAATTGGTATAATAATTTGAATACCTGAATAAGATTGCAAGGACAAATGTAAATGCTGGGAGTAAATTGGTGAGTGCACATGCAACTGTTGCTGATGCATACTTTAGACCAACGAAATATAGAACCTGATTTCCTGTTACTCTGCATTCATATATTATATACTCAACACTTAGTTTCATTAAAATGCTAATATCTAAAATTAATAACATACTAGTAGTTCTTAGTATTTACTTCTTTTTTTATTTATTCTTTTACAAGCAAAATATATATTAATGCAAGTACAAAAATTGTTCTCATACGTGTGCGCAACTGCAAAGAGTATTCTTTGATCCGGATAAGATTCAATGAATAACAAAACACTCTTTAAAAAATTTAACACCGCTGCATTTTTAAAACTAAATAATTTAAATCCACAAATCTTTAATTAAACTAGAAGAGATATTTTACCACCTCATCTAAGTGTTTGTAGTGTTTCTCATATACTTTGAAGACAAATGGTTATTTATTTATTTTATTTTTGGTAGAAAAAAACAAATGGTTATTACTCCACCCATTTGGGAAAAAATTAAAATCTCCAAACATGTTCAAATTATTTTTTATTTTAATTAACAACTTTTTGTGTTTGTGAAAAATATTTTTTTTACAAAATAATAATAATAAGTAAAACTTATAGTTATAATTCAAATTACATAAAGTGTCATTTAGAAATTGTGTAAAAAATTTAAATTATTTTAGCCACCAAATTTTGTAATTGGATGTTTACTGCATATTTGATTCAACACTGAAATTCACAAAATCGAACCATATATTTTGGAGTTTCAAATTATTGTTAAATATATACTTAATTGTTAATGTTAATATTTTTCTCCTTCACTACTGTGATTTACTGTGATTTAAATCTGAATCATTTTACACTTTAATATATTTAATCTTTAGTTTAAATAAGTTGAACTACTCATCTCACCCATTAGTGATCGATAGTGAGATGGATTTAATCATAAAATCTCGTTAAACCACTGATCACTAATGATACCTAGTGATTTAGTATAGTTTAACATTTTCAATCTCCAAATAGGTCACTATAGTATATGATATGATGATGTGTTTTGTAGTTTACAAAATAAATAAAACTGAAAAAGTTGCAACTTGAGCATAAAGGATAGAAATGTTAGAAGATTACCCTGTTAAGGAAGATATTAAAATCTGAACCATAATGCGCTTTGTCATCCTTGGAACCATATCCCTAAAGAAGGGACAAAAAAATAAAATACTTAATAAAACGTGACATAAAATATGAATAATATGTGTAGCACCTATATATAGTGCATTTTTGGTCTTCATCTCAAATTAAAAACACAAGGATAATGCATGCCAATAATTAACAATCCGACAATTTCCACCGAACAAATTTCTGTTAGAAGTAAGACAAATAAAAAAAATGATACTTACTAACTAAATGAAAATATTGGCATTATTGAAATCATGATAACTAAAACTCTACATATATTTTGCACATTAATATTATAGCTATAAACTTTCAGAAACAATGTTAAACGTGTAGCACCATATATTGCTTTGAAAAGTAGATAGTTTCTGGCACGTAACTAAAACACTCATACCCCATAACGCGTCAAACATGCATCTCATCAGCGTTCTGTTTTTAGATTGTCTATACAAATCTTGTTTTTTTGTGTGATTCAATTTTCTTCATTAAACTAGGGTTGGTGAATAACCTTTGTTTGATTTCATTAACCATATGATATTTTTAGTTTTATATAGGCTTAATCAACTCAAGCAAAAATTGACTTATAAAGTTTGGATTTTTTATGAAAAATGTTAACATATAATGTAAAAACATGATCATGATTTACAATTGTTGAGCTTTCACACAGTTCAATATGTTGAACGGTTTAAATCGTAAAGTTAAATAATACAGAAAAATTATATCAGTCGTCGATTTAAATCGGATGGTGAGTCGCAATTACAGCAAGAAATCTATTTTTCTAAAAACATATATTAAAAAATGTAAATATAGTAATATTATCTTAAAATTTGTGCATTATATTTATTAAAATATTATAATTTTAAATACCTTAACATTTTTTAACAGGAAGATGGATATTTTAACATAACCCTTACTATATTTATAAACTCATTTTAAGCATTATTTCTAGTTATTTTTGAATTAAGATTTTTGTCCAATAATTTGAAAACATGGAAACTAATTAACTAAACATGCAAAAGCTTTAGGAAAATGTTTTAGTATCCTAAAGCTTTGTTAGTTGCCGGTATTTTGTAGATATAATTATTTTAAAAATTAAATTTATTTCATATAATCAAATGTAATAGATAACATGACATTAAAGGACAAATATTGAACTCATAGTCAAAATAGAAGTACATCAAAACTCTACTTGTGATTTTGAATATGAACATCATTGATGGATGCATGCATGTATTATGTAAATATATATAGAACAATAATAAAAGAAAGAAAGAAAAAATGTGTTGCTTAAGTCAATATACTATATATTCAGTTCTTGAGCATGAGCATGAATATGCATGTTATAACATATACACATATTAATTTTTCTTTTTTTTTAATGGCAAATATATTATATATAACATATACACATATTAATATTATTACCGTTCAAGAAAATATGCAAAGGGAGCAATGGCTATAGTTCCAAAGATTTGACGATAAGCAACAAGGATAAGAGGGTTCATGCCACCTAGAATAGCAAGCTTTGAGGTAATATTCATTCCTGCATAAGCTAATTGAATAAGAAACATTAATATTAATGGAATGAAACTAGCAGCACTTGCCATATTCTTCCTCTCTAGCTAATTTTTTTTTCTTCCTGTTTCACACTCTCTTAATTCAAACTTTGTGTAGAGAGTGTTAAACAGAAGGGAATTGAAACGAGGAAATGTGTGCTAGCTAGTACATATGAAAGGTGAGAGAGGGGGGTATATATAGGAAAAGATAGGTATGAATTAGTTGATAGAAAGTGTGTGAGTTATTACAAGGTGCGTGAGAAAAAGAGTCCAAAAAAAGTTTGCAACAAAATTTTCCTAATTTTTTTTTTAAGGAAAAAAGAAACGGTTACAATCGATTTCTTGCTACACATTGTGCTTATGTACAAGGTTGGAAGCTTTCACTTCATTTAGAGTCTTCAAGCAACTACTCTTTTGTTAACTAGGTATACTTCCAAATCCCTTCTCTCTCACATGATATATACAAATTATTTTTAAATGCATTCGGTCTTTGCTAACGTGTATCTTAAGAATGTATGTTTAAGAAAAAAAATATTAAAAAATACAACAGTTTAAACTTTAAAAAGTTAAAATGCACAATTTTTAATACACATATTTCATTATTTAATTCATTAACATGTGCCCAAGTAATACATATTTTAAAAACACTTAATTTGCCTCGTTATAATTTATGAAATCCCTTTTTATGAAACACTATATGATTAATATTATTTGAATTACTATCAAGTTAATTTTTTTATAAGAAATTATTACCAAGTCAATATGCTTCATACTTTATATATTAAATATATCGATTTTTTTTTACTCACAATACGTCAAGTAAATTTAATAAAATTAATATTTTATTCTTTATAAAATAAATAAATTAATATTTTATTTCTTTCATCTACTTTCTCCATTTTAAAATAAATGCAT
Source organism: Trifolium repens (assembly GCA_030408175.1). NCBI lineage: Eukaryota > Viridiplantae > Streptophyta > Magnoliopsida > Fabales > Fabaceae > Trifolium > Trifolium repens. The sequence goes on along the minus strand of CP125849.1, from coordinate 55,338,011 downwards.
ATTTAAAAAAATTATCTTAGAATAAATGACATTTTTTTAATATAATATTAATTACTTATATTTTTTATGATTTTTTTTTTAAATTGTACTTCTATCACTTTCAACGTAATATCAACTTCTTTAACATTAGTGGTAATAATAGTAAATGAATATACATACATAAATTTTGTTCACAGAAATATATTGACCTCCTGATAACTTTATTTTTTAACTCGCCTAGTCAAGTCACTAAGTATGCTTAATAAAATGGAGTAAAAGAGCTTGACCAAAAAAAAAAAATTGGAGTAAAAGAGAAAGATATAAATATATAATATGTGCTATAATTAAGGGCAGATGTTATAAAGAAGTAAATAGAAATTATTTTGTAGAACTTGTATCTTAATTTTTAGAAAATGTTAAATTGTATCTCTCGGCCAATAGTTAAGAAAAAAAATGATAATATAATTTTAAAAATTATGTACTCAATGCCTTAAAATTATAAAAAATAAAATATTTTTTATTCAAAATATGCAGAATTTTTATATTAAAATACTTTAACATATGTCTTTTAAACACGTGTTAGCATGACCCTACAAAAATCTACTTTATTATACATTTTTTAATATGTTAAATTTCAAATATTGTCACTCATTGAGTAAGAAATGGAAAAAAAAATTATTTTTTAATAACAAATGAATGGAATACTCCGTACAGTAAATTTTTACTAATAATAAGTGCAGGAAAAAAACAACAACTGTGTCCCTCATTGTGGTGGAAAGGAGGAGTAGCAATTAATTAAATTAAATTTTTAGTTCAAATTTAACCAATGAATGAAAACGGTTTAGAAATGAAAGGAGTGTTACTCAGTATGTATAGCTGGCAATGTAAGTGAATTTGAAGTCATGAGCATGTCAACAAAATACAATAAATAAAGAGGGGTCCATCACATTATTTATTCATGTTATATTCACTTGCATTTTCCACCCTACCAAAGGGCTAGCTTATTCTACGTTAACAACTGTTTGCCAACAATTGCATGCTATTGCAATTGCTGCTTAATGCTTCTCTTCCATGAATTAAGCTGTTTTTCATATTAAGAAAAGAAAAAGAAAGAAGTTTCAATTTCAGCTTTTCAAGGTTGCTATTGTTTCAAGCTTCAATGCCAAATTAATTACACTAGCTATTTAATATTTTTTTTCTTGGGAAATGAATTCTAAATTCTAATGCATGCAGTGTTAAGTAGTAAATATTTGTGGGGTGCAGTTAAGAGTTAAGACTCTACCGGTATCTTGTATGTATGAAAATGAAAATACTCTCTCCACTACTATAGGGTTTGTTTGTCTCATCTATAACCTTCTTCACCTTCACTTCCCTTCACGAGAGGTTTGCTTCTAATTATGAATAAACGTTTTAATTGAGCTACACGAATATATACTCATATGGACATTGCTTCAATAATCATTTTTCCGTCTACATTTCAAACTTCTCCATATGTATGCCTATAATTAATCATCGTCTATATCTTTTCGTCACATCACATTTGTCACATACATATATATATACGTGGTGAAATTAATAAATTAAGAGAACAAAATATACTTATTAATTACACTAAATACAAAACAACTTTAATTTACACGAATAATTGTCCCAAGAGTATGAGTCACTCATTTTAAAAAGTAACAAACATTACATAACAATTTCTGTTCAAAATTTATCTCTTTTAATTAATTTTTTAAACAAAGAGTGCATTTGTTAACATTTTCTTATAAGAAATTGTTTTGAATTGGGGTGGTGGGGTGTTTGAATAATAAGCAGGTTATGAGTTCAATCTTTTGCATCATTGTACACTAAAAAAAAATTGAGTTAAAGACTATTATAAGAATTTGGGAGGCATATACTCAACCACAAAAATTAACTTTAGAATTGAGTTTACACTATCCTTATAAAGAATATTCATTCCATATCTCAAGCCAATGTGAAATTTCTAACAACCATATTCCCTAAACTTGTCCAATTCTTTAAAGACCAGAGCATATGCGAAGGCCAAAGGCACACTCATTCCTAAGCCTTCAAATTAGCCATGGCCATCCTATGAAATTTCTATAGAATCATTACACATTTGCGGTCATTAAGTGCCTCAATGGTCAACGATTCATCCTCTTTTATCTTAATTAAGATTTTGATTTTGAACATGCAACAATGTTAAAAAATTTATGGAGAATTTGACATTCATTTGGGTCTTACAAAATTTGTTGAGATATTAGTCTAATTGTACATAGTTGCATGCGGATATCTGATTTGCACTAAAAATAAATAAAATTAAAATTGTACATAGTCTATATATACAATATATTAATGAAAACCAAAAACAAAGGTTAACCAAGAAAAATGAGTACAAGAAGTATTCTAATTCACAAGATACAAATTAAAAAAATAGCAACCTGCAGGAAAAAACGTACAGCAATAAAAAATAACTAATTTCATGATTAATATTACTATTTTGTATTCATGCGAACAATGTATTTTATTACAAATTAAATCATGCATATAAGCATATTGTTGCATAGACACCTGCATAATAATGTTGCTTATTTCTGTCCCAAAGAAAAAACGAACGATGCTGCTTATTCAAGATATCTCTTTGGTATATTTATGATCAACATAGGAGTACGTATCATATCTCTAGCTCTGGCCTCTTTTTATTTGTCATGGCATTAATCCGGGGTCTTAACTCTTAATTCATATGTAATGCTACAATATCCTTCTGCTTATGGTAGAATTAGGTGCCGGTTTCATTTTAAGTACTCCTATATATATATGCCAGAAAATAATTGACTATACGATCAAAAATGACAAACCACTATTTTGTTTTTAAAAGTATATATTTGTTGCTATTAGCCTCTAAATATAATATCAAAATTATAAATACATTTACAAATGTCCTTTTTAATTTAATAGTTATTTTTTATTAATAAATCTATTTCTATATAATCAATTTAATTATCAAATATAATTTTTGTTTGTCAAATTAGTCCAAAAAAATGTTGACAAATGAAATATTAAGAATGCATTTTCAATTTCATTATTATATTCAAGTACATTGATGGTAAAAGAGTAAGTTATTGATAACGAATTACACTTTTAGAAACGAATATGCTTATTTACCCAATTCATAAATGTAAAAGAGTAAGTTATTGATATCAATTAGATGGTAATTTATGTTGAAAAAAATAAAAATAAGCATTTTTGGAACAATTTATTTTACAAATAAATATGTTACTTTAGGACACACGAGTAAAGTAACAATAACCAAGTTGATTGGGCTCAAGTGGCAAGGAGCTCCTTCCAAGGACGTATCCGGGGAATACTGGGTTCGATTCCCAGAGGGAACAACGCTTGGCCAGTGCGCATGCCTCTACGCACGAGCCGGATTAGTCGCCCACCTTTGGTGGGTCGGAACCGGTGCGAAAGCAAAAAAAAAAAAAGTAACAATAACCATCAACACAGCTTATCAAAAAAAAAAATAACCATCAACACAAATGCTACTTGATCCAACTAATATGAGTATTTTAATTGTCACACCTTGTATATTTTACGAGTAATCTACTTACAATATATTAAAAGAAACTCTTATTAAAAATTTAAGTTTATCCTTATTACTTTTAACGGTGTTCCAAGTTTTATGCCCTTAAATGTAATTTTAACTCTAAACTAATTAAAAAAATAAAAAAAATAGGAAAGAAAGATAAGCATAAAAGAAATATTCCCATAAAAATAGCATCAGAAACCACATCTCTAAACACAAAAAAAAACACAAAACAAAAATAGGAAAAAAAGAAGATAAGCATCAAATAAATCTTCCCATAAAAATTTAATTAAAATAAATTTACACATAAAAATATGAACAAAAATCACTATAAAAGATATGCTTCAAAAATAGTAACTTTTTTTTTTAATGAAAAAATAGTAACTCAATCTAACATATAAAAACTTATATATAAAAAATTAAAATAGAATAACCTAATAAAAGATGATATTTATTTATGAGCTTAAAAATAAAAGAACAGAAAAATAGAAACAAAAACACAATCGACCCGTTTGGATTGACTTATTTATGAGTGAGCAAAAATATCGTAACCGACCGAACCCATTCTAACCGAGGTTAAGTTGGGTGTATCGAGCGGGTTTATACGGGTTGTCGGGTCTACGGGTGACAAACAATGGGTACAAACGGTTAAATACGGTCGGGTTCGGTTTTAAAATTTTTAATATGTCGTTAACCGAACCCGACCGAGGTTGTAAAATCATGAGTCTTTTTCCGTCTTATCGTATGTATTGAAGTTGCGTTTCTTTTATAAAAAAAAATACATTACAAGTTATTTACACACAAAACTCAAGCTAGACTGTATTATTGCAAAGTTAAATTATATATTTGTCATATTGTTGATCTAATATTTAGATGGTATTCACTAACAAGTTATTTTATTATGGTATTCTATATGTGTGTCTTTTTTTATCAATGTGCTAACCCGAATAAACCGAACCAACCAACCCGTAACCCATTTAAACCGACACCCGACAAAACCGAAACTTGAAATGGTCGGTGATGGGCCAAGATTTTACACTCTCGGTTTTTTCCGGGTGAACCATTTTAGGCCCGAATCCGACCGAACCCGCCCGATGCTCACCCTATGAGTTTATGCGAAATAACTTATGCAAATAAATAAGTTTTTATGTATTATTATAAATTTTTTAAGGTAGTTCTTGAAAATAATTTATAAAGATATAATTTTTGTTAGTGAAAACTTATGAATTAACATGCATAAAAAATACTTATAAATTAACATAAAAGTTTATGTATAAATTATAACCATAAATTATTTTCATAAACTTAAAAATAAGCCATATTCAAACAGACCCAATATATTTAAAGGTATTACTACTAAAAATTCTAATTTATCCTCATCAATTCGTAAAAATATTTCAAATCTTCTATTTCGTGAAAAAAATTATATTTTTTTATTTAATATATTATTATATAATAGTTAAATTCTACTCTGTTTTTATCATAAAAAATCTACTCTATTTTTGTTTACTATTATATAAAAAATACGGAAGAAGTGCATTATTGATGAATATATATTATAATAATTACGGGGTAAATATTTGTTATTATACTTAAAACATCACGGGACAAGTGTTAATCAATAATTTTGTCAAAAAAAAGAAAGTGTTGATCACTAATATATAAAAAATCATACACGGGACAATTGTTCTAATAAAAAAAATTAATCATACACGGGACAATTGCTTTAATAAAAAAATGTAATCATACACGAGACAATTGCTTTAATAAAAAAAAATGTAATCATACACGGGACAATTGCTTTAATAAAAAAAATTATCATACACGGGACAATTGCTTTAATAAAAAAAATTTAATCATACATGGGACAATTGCTTTAATAAAAAAAATTAATCATACACGGGACAATTGTTTTAATAATTTTTTTTTAATCATACAAGCGACAATTGCTTTAATAAAAAAAATTAATCATACACGGAACAATTGCTTTAATAAAAAAAAGAAATTGAATAGTAAATATTTTTTATTATTAATTATAATTTATTACACAAAAATTATACACGGGACAATTACTTTAATAAAAAAATGAGTTAATTTAATATATTTTACAAAAAATAACAGAATGACGTCATTTATAATTTAACAATAATTTATAAATAAAAGTCAATACACCCGTGCGAATGCATTATTTTTTTGAATAAATCAACTCGTTTTACTCTTTATTACTTGCTATTCTTTTCGTCCCAAAATAACTAAACTATTTATAAAAATTGTTCAAAAATGTATTTGTTCAAATTGAGTGACACAGTTGACATTTTCACGTCTGGCGATGCATAACTTTGACGATTAATATATTTAATTGTTTAATAGTAAAAATTATAAAAATTTGATATTTTGAAAATAATTATCAAGACGAATCCAACAACATCTTACAAACTAATTTTTAGTTTTGGGTCATGCTAAACAGTGCACCCGGTGCACTAGTTAAGCATATCAAGGAAATGAAAAGGTAAAATTAATGTTAGAAATATAACTTTTTACATCTTTAACATATTAAATGCACAAGTTTCAAGAAAAAATTTATATATTAATATGATTAACTAATGCCCCTAGTGTCATGTTTAGCATTTTCCTTTAGCTTTATTTATTAATAGAAAATTATGGTCAAAACAATATGTGTGAATAGTACACAACAGTCAATTGTGTCACTCAATTTGAGAGGGATGAAGTACCTTAAAAAAAATCCTACTAAAAAAACAAGCAGTTGAAAATACCAAGATCTATGATTGCCTCTAAATTAAAAAAATCTAGAATAAAAATGACCATATCCCTCACACCACACGCCCATTTTATAGTAGTATAAAAATGGCAAGTAATTAGGCAGTGGCGAAGTAGAAGTAGAAAGGTAGATTGGCAAAGTCTCAACCGACACTATGAGTACTTATGGCGGTGACTCTCAGATTCAAAGTGTGGCATTTCTATTTCTAGTTCTATGGATGCTCTCTTCTTGTTCATTAGCTTTGAGTAGTGTTAACAACAATGGATGCAATAAGCCAGCGGTTCTATTTGTGTTTGGTGATTCAAACTCGGACACGGGTGGACTCGTTTCTGGACTCGGTTTCCCTGTCAATCTTCCCAATGGTCGGACTTTCTTTCACAGATCCACCGGCCGTTTGTCCGATGGACGCCTCGTTATCGACCTTCTCTGTAAGTTCTTCACATTTCACTCTCTTTTAATTACTTTTCAATTTAATTATTAGTATTCACTTTACTTTACTCTATTATCAACATTAAATTAAAATCAAAACAATAAGTTTCGTATTTTTTAACTTACTATTAGACTATTAGTTACTACTAGTAATAATAATGCAGATTAAGATTTAAGATTAGTCTATTAATTAAATTAATGGATACATAAACCCACGGGTTTCGGACATTAATACGGTGTCGTTTGCATATTGACTGTATGACGTGGCCTTTGATTTTCCGTTGATTTAAATTATAGCCTCGAGTAGGTGGGGCCCGTTTTTTAGGATTTTTCGATTCTTCCATTATGGGCCGATATCACTCGGTTTCTGTTCAATACAAACGGCCCATTTTTAAATTGATCTTCATAGTACCTTTTTTACTACTAATTTTTGAAAACTTTTGTAACACATTTTATTTGTAACACCTTTAAACTTGGTTCAAATATGTGTTTTCACTTTTCAGTCAATGGTTAATGAAAATATAATTGTTGAAATTCATTAACTAACAACGTAACTTCATTGAATTGACCATGAATTTTAATGTAGTTAACCATAATTTTTAGGTGTTCAACTACATTAAAAATGTGGTTAATCATGTACAAATTCATAGTTAATGAGTTTGAATTTATTCATTAATTACCTACTAAATAGATTTAATTTTTATGCACTTAAGGTGTAATTTTTTTTGCACATGCATTCAATCAAATCATGACATATAGACATTTGTTGAGATATTTTAAGAACAAATATATTAAAGTGGCACCATGATGTGATTTGATTGGATGACTAAATATAATTAATCTGATATTTAAATTGTGTTGACCATTTTAAACCCAAAGATGTAGCTCGATGGCAAAAGGTTTAGACGATAAAGGAGTTTAAGAAGAGGAGGTCAATGGTTTGATCCCATGGCTACTAACATTTTCCCCTCCCCTCTAACAATATACTAACAACTAACATTAAAACAATTGTCTAAATTTGATTGGTTTGCATAACACATTCAATTTAATGATGATTTTCTTTGACAACCACGGAAGCACTTGAACTTTTCTTTCTTTTCGATTATGTCTAGTCAAGATTTTTAACTTATATTATTATTACAGGTATACTTTTATTTTACAGTTATTACGTGTAAGCGTGGGTTTATGAAGAAATATATTTTTATTTTACAACAATTTTTGTATTATTGTTTTAATCAAAATAGTAAAGCTTATGTTTGGCGTGACAATATAATGTGGAATGAAATGAGATAACATCCAATTTTTAAAAAATAATTTTTCACTCACTAATGGATGTACTAAACAATTACAGCTAGTAAAAATTGAGTGATAGGAAATTGAGAATTGGGATGCAAGTTTCATGCTTTATATCCAATATTAGTAGTAATCTGAAAATAATTTTCTTCAAACCTTTGGCAGGCCAAAGTTTGAATACAAGATTTTTGACCCCATACTTGGACTCCATGTCTGGATCCACATTCACAAATGGTGCAAATTTTGCAGTAGTAGGATCCTCTACCCTTCCAAAATATGTTCCTTTTTCTTTAAATATTCAGGTGATGCAGTTCCAGCATTTCAAAGCTCGTAGCCTCGAAATGGCTAACTCAGGTAGATAGATTTCCTTGGCTATTTTCTTTCCTTCATTTCAAGAAAATAATGTATAAAATAAATTTTGTCTGAATGTCCTTATGACCCTTGTGTGAAATATTTGATGAATGTGAAAAGTAGAATAGAACAAGACATGTAAAAAGATAGCTCATGCCGGTTGAATTCAATTGCATGAAACCAATGAGAACAAAACTAAACAGTAGTACTTTTGGTTTTCACTGGAAAACATTGGACCAAAGAGATCAGAGCTGGCTTTCACATTTCATTCTGAGTGCCAAAAAGCATTTGGATATAGTGAATTTGATGCATTGCATATAGATGAAATTAAGGAATGACGTTATATCTATCAGATTCAAGTTAATAGTGCAAAATAATGTAAAACTAACTTATTAATTTGAATCCAATAATGAACCTATTGCAATGCAAACTTATAGGTGCAAAAAATGCGATCAACGACGCAGGCTTCCGGGATGCACTCTACTTGATTGACATTGGGCAAAATGACCTTGCTGATTCATTTACCAAAGGTCTATCATATGTGCAAGTCACCAAGAGGATCCCAACAGTTATCACTGAAATTGAGAATGCTGTTAAGGTCAGTCTAGTGTTCTTACAAACTGTTGAGTAACTGCTCATCACCTACGAATACGGCAATTTTTTTTGGTTTCCTAATGGTGAATCATAAAACTGATCCACTTTTATTGTTTATCCTTTATGATAGAAAATACATAAAATTTTCCTTTTTTCTTTTAAATCATTTAGCTTTTATTGAGTATTTCCTTTTCATTGTTTCATTATATCTGTATTGTATGCAGAGTTTGTATAATGAAGGTGGCAGGAAATTTTGGATTCACAATACCGGGCCCTTTGGCTGTCTTCCTAAATTAATTGTACTGTCTCAGAAGAAAGATCTCGATTCATTTGGATGTCTTTCTAGTTACAATTCTGCTGCAAAATTGTTTAATGAAGCACTGTATCATTCAAGTCAGAAACTACGAACTGAATTGAAGGATGCTACCATAGTCTATGTTGATATTTATGCCATTAAGAATGACCTCATCACAAATGCCACCAAATATGGTAAACCATGCAATCACTTTCATCTCATTAAGCATCGATTATTAATGGACTCACGGTTATGGTTCTAATTTTAATCAAGTTTTCCTCACTTTCAATCTGTAAATTATGCTGGCAAAATTGATAGATTTAGATAACTATATCGAGTTAGCTGGAAAGTAGTCCAACAGCATGCTTGTTTTAGTTCTAGGTTCTTGTTGAAGCAAACACATAAAAATGCTTTTCAATACACTTCTTATGAATTGTGTCAAAAAAATACACTTCTTATGAATGAATATTTTCTTGCTTCGCTTGAATCAAGTTATTGCATTTTCCTCTGAAAAACATTGTTGAATGTTATCATTAATATTATCATGATTGTGATGTAGTTTATTAATGCATTATCAATTAGGTTTCACAAATCCATTGATGGTATGCTGTGGCTCTGGAGGTCCTCCATATAATTTCGATGTAAGAGTGACATGCGGTCAACCTGGTTATCAAGTTTGTGATGAAGGATCTAAGCATGTGAGTTGGGATGGAATCCATTATACAGAGGCTGCAAATACATGGATAGCTTCTAGAATACTTTCAACGGCTTATTCCACGCCACAAACACCTTTTGGTTTTTTCTGCCGCAACTGATATCTGATGGCGATTAAATTATGCACATTACACGGGTGCAAAACAGTGAACCTACGCAGGCCCGGTTTTGAGGGGGTGCAGACAGTGCTGCATATCAGGGCCCCCAAAATTTTGGGGCCTCAAATTTTTTTTTTTTGGGTAGTAAGTAGGGGGTGCAGTAGTAAAATAGAGGCCCAAATAGCAAATTTATCTAACAAAAAAAAAAAAACGGCAGAAAATAGAAACACGCGCTCCCTTCACTGAAACTGAAACGCTTTCTCTTCCTTCTACCTTGTCCTTCACCATCGATTGATCGGAATTCGGAACCACCACCCCGCGCCGCCGCTATCTCCGGTGACAACCGCAGTCATCGTTTATCCCTTTGTGTCTCACAAAATAACCTTCCCATCTCTCTTTCTCTGTCTGAAACAAAAGGGACAAACATAACCTAATTGGGAAAATCAAAATTCAAGGTTAGTTGATCAAATTTTTGCTTTTCTAATTATTAATTTCTTCTTCTTCCTGTACCTATGGTTTAATTGGGTTCTGTAACTATAGTTGTATATAAATCGGTAATATGCTTATTGCTTAGTTGAATTAATATGCTTATCTATAGGATTAGTAAACAAAATAACTATGGTTGTAACTAATATGCTTTCTCTCAAGTCTCAAGTAGTGCTTATCTATAGCCAGGGTTAGTTGAATTGAGTTCTGTAACTATGGTTGTATATAAATAACATAACACTACAAATGTAGGCCCCTTGGCTTTTCCATTTTATATGCTATCAAACAATAAATTTTTTATTGTTATTATACATGTGATGTTTGTTGAACATGATGTTATTTGTGCTAATAGTCTATTACTAAATAAGGATGTTGTTAATGTTTTTAGAATTTTATTTGTTGTGTAAAATGTTAATTTTATTTGCTAATTATCTCTTAATTTCTATTTATCGATTCAACTTCAACGCTACGGAATTGATCAAGAACAGAGAAATTTCAGGTTCTACATTTATTTTTATTATTTATCTATGCCTCCTAAATTGCCTCCTAAGACTAGAAGGTATGATTCTGGATGTGAGAAGCGTAAGAAAAAGAAAAGACGTGATGAATTAACGCAATCTCAAAAAGGAGCCCTTAATAAATTTATTATAAGAGAACCGCAAATTCCTATTGAAAACCAAAATGTTGATGTTGGAATTCTTGAAAATATGGTTAGTACCGAAAATATGGAGGAAGATGTTAATGTTAATGCTACTGAAAATGATAATTTAGAGGCTCAAAATACGGAGGAAAATGTTAATGTTAATGATAATTTAGATGCTGAAAATGTTGAAAATTCTAATGACAATGGTGAAAATCTTGATATATTTGATCCAACAATTTGGGATTCTCTTGAGTCTAAAATGATTGATTTATTAGCAACAAAAGGTCCTAAAAGAGATTTGTCTATTGTGAAGGGTCCTAAAGATAAAACATCTAGACGTTTTACGGCTAATTTGTATACTAGAGTTTTATCAAATGGAGAGAAATGTGATAGAGATTGGCTTGTTTATTCAAAAGAGCTTGATAGAGTATTTTGTTTTTGTTGTAAAATATTTAGAAGAGGGATTGGTAGAGGTCAATTAGCAAATGAGGGTTTTTCTGATTGGGGACATGTTGGTGAAAGACTTAAGGAGCATGAGTTAGGCATGGAACATATTAACAATATGACTACTTGGTATGAGTTGCGTAAAAGGATGCAAACTTTCCAAACTATTGATAAAACAACTCAAAGGTTGATTGAGAAAGAAAAGGAACACTGGAAAGGTGTTTTAAAAAGAATTTTGTCAATAGTGAAATTCCTTGCTAAACATAATTTGGCCTTTCGTGGTTCTAATGAGAGATTATACCAAAATAGCAATGGAAATTTTTTGGGCTTAATTGAAATGTTAGCAGAATTTGACCCAATTGTCCAAGAACATGTTAGACGTATTACATGTAATAACATTCATGTTCACTTTCTTGGGCATAACATCCAAAATGAGTTGATACTTTTGCTTGCTTCTGCAATTAAAAATGAAATCATTAGAAAAATCAAACAAGCAAAGTATTTCTCAGTTATACTTGATTGTACACCGGATGTTAGTCACCAAGAACAAATGTCTTTGATAATACGATATGTGGATGTTGAGTCAAATTCTGTTAGTATTGAAGAATCTTTTTTAGGATTTTTGAATGTGAATGATACAAGTGGCCAAGGACTTTTTGATGTTTTACAAGATGAATTGAAAAAACTTGATCTTGACATATTTGATGTGCGAGGACAAGGATATGAAAGTGTCTCTTAATAAAAGATTTGAGCAATACCAACAATATGAAAGTGTTTTTGGTTTCTTGTTTACTTCTAAAAAATTACAATCATTGGACAATCCAACTTTAGAGTCTTGTTGTAGTCATCTTGAAGAGACATTGAAACATAATGAGCAATGTGATATTGATGGGAAAGAGTTATGTATGGAGTTAAGGTTACTAAGAGAGATGTTGCCGGTGGGAAAAATTGGACCTATTGATATATTAAATTTTTTGAAAGGCATGAATTATTTTCCTAATACAATTATTGCATACAGAATTTTATTGACTATTCCTGTGACAGTTGCCTCTGCAGAAAGAAGTTTTTCAAAATTGAAGTTGTTGAAGTCGTACTTGCGGTCTACCATGTTACAAGAAAGGCTTAATGGGTTAGCAATGATAGCAATTGAGAATGACTTGTTGGAGAATATACAATATGAAGAATTGGTTGATGAATTTGCTTCAAAAAATGCTAGAAGGGAGAACTTTTTTAAGTAGCTAGAACTCTATAATGGATTTTGATGATATTGATTAGAATATCACTTTTTTTTGTTAGACACAAGGATGATAATTACTTTTGATGTAATTGATATGTTTACAATTTGAATATATTATGTTTTTTTAATAATTTTTTTTTTATTAGGGGTCCATTATTATTATTAGCACGGGACCTCAAAATATTCGGAGACGGCCCTGAACCTACGGTTAGTTCATTTGTTGTTGGATTACTATCTCTGTACTTCTCCAAGAACAGGTTTTTGTCATTTGGTCATACTCATACTGAAGCTCTAAGAAGTCAGATATGCAATATGAAGCCTGGCTCATTTTTTCATAGTGTCTTTGTTATCTAAAGGAGAGTGTTTGATGTTGTATTATTATATAAACAATGGTTGAGAAAAAATTAAGCATTTTTCTCAATGCCAGTATTATTATGAACAATATATGAAAGCAATAATATACTGATCAAGGTTATAATAAAACCATGTAGCAAAAGTCATTTTGCATTATTTATTACTTCATAGCATATATTTTTTCTTTTCAAAAGAGAAGAAAAAAATGCATTTTCTTGCATCATCATAAAAGTTGTTAATTATGTGATGACTATAAAATAGTTTTAATTGTAGAATACAATTTTTTTTCCCCCAAGTTTGTAATGGCTAAATCCTCTAATGATAATAAGGACTGATCCTCAATTATTATTTTTAGTAAACCAACCTGCAAACTTATTAAATTTCACTGTCATATGGTTGTAGAAGAGTTTCCATTAAATCCTTACCTTTGCTATTGACTATTGTTTCTTCTGGATCCATTTACTTGACCAGATTTTCAGTAGTTAATGGAGTATGTGATGTGCACATAAAAATTCCCTCTCTGAGTGGATGTCAATGTAATGGTAGTAGGTGGTACTAAAAAATGAAATGACAATATTTTAATTTATATATAATACTAATTAACACATGTTTAATTCTAATATAGCAACTTATAGTTTGTAGGCTTTCAAATAATTAATTCATTAAAATAATACTTGCACAAATATGCTGTCAACATTACAAATTTAATTAATAGGATTTGAACCTTTCCCAACTAACATAACAATGTCGTAATATGAAACAAAATTAATAAAAAAATAAGCTTATGAGTTCTATACAAACAATGATCAGTAATTTTTGTTACAGATACCTTTGTAATATATTTTTTCTCATGACATGATAAAAATTAATATAAGAGAGAATTGATCAAATCCAGATTAATAAGCTGCAACCACAATATAATAAGAAACTTGATGGCTCTTTTACAATGTACATCAACAAAATGGCCAAAGATGAAGTAGCAATGAAAATTGAAACTAACAGCATGGGATGACTAAGTCAATAAATATAAGGTCAACAAATTATAATGGACATAGCCGACCTATACAAACATAGACACGAACACAACAGTGCCATATCGATATTGATAATAATGATAATTAAATGTAATTACATGTGTCAGACATCAGACACAACTCAAATCTAAAGTGTCGATGCTACGTAGAAGTCAATCCATCATATGGAATTGTATTATTACAAAGAAAGATTTAAGTCTAAGCGATTATCACTTGTTTTCTCTTTGTCTTCATTTTGGTCTGCTGGTGCCTCTACTGTAGTAGTTGCAGCTGCTTCTTGCACACATTCTTTTTCAATTATCATAACATCTTTTTCTTTCACTGAAGAAGGACCAGCTAGAGCATCATGAGTAACTGAAACAGAAATACTACTCTTTCCTAATTCTTCACAACCAATGAAATCTTCTAGTTGAAAAGTTGGATTCCAAATAGTCTTTTCTTTCTTTTCTTCATCCACCTTCTTATCTGTTTTAGAGAGTAGATCTCTTGTGCTCTTTATCAAGGCAAAGAACTTCTCCATTTTCTCCTCATCGTTTTCTTCTTCCTCTTCAAATAATTTTCTCTTCCTTCTTTCTCCTTCCATGCTCTTTCTCAATTGATGTATCAACACACTAACTAGACAATATATGACTGTATATTTTGTACTAATATTTATATCTGCCGTGTAGAAGAAAACAAGAATACTATCGAGAAGACTATTTGTAATTGTCTATGGAGCTAGCTAGGTAGTTGTTCATATATATTAATTTTTTTTTTTACAAGAGAATATTTAAAAATATAATACTAGAGAATATAATATAATTTAGGTCAAATTCATCCAAAAGTCTTTTAAGTTTTATATTTGTAACGGTTAAGTCCTTTAAATTTTTTAGGTAACATTTAGATCCTTTAAGCTTTGTTAGATAACAAATAGGTAATTAATATTCCTAACTTGTTGCACGTTACTCTTCTAGTTAACCTACGTTATCTTGTTGCACAGTGGCTGTTAACGTTGACTTTCACCGTAGTAGGTATTTTGATGAAATCAACATAGTGGATATTTTGATGAAAAATGCACATATGTCTGAGGATATTAACCGAAAGTAGAGCTTTAAAAAGGGCCTTCAGGGGCCGGCCCCTTAAGGAGCGGACCTATGTATTCATGATTATTAGTTTTATTTAAATTTTAAACAATTTTCCTAGTGTCGTGAACTTATTCTCATTTACTTCCACGATCGGCACACTAAAAAAACTGTATTTAAAATTTAAATAAAATTAATAATTAGGAATAAGTGGGTCCGCCCCTTATAGGGTCGGCCCCTTTAGGCCCTTTTTACAGCTCTAACCGAAAGGTAACAGTGCTACAAATTTTTGTAATACAAGATAACTGGAAGGGTAATGGTGCAATAAGTTAGAAACTAAAAGACATATTTGTTACCTAAAAAATTAAAATGGGCTAACTATTACATGAAACTTAAAAAACATTTTGATGCATTTGGTTTATAATTTATAAATTATTGATTAGTGCAAGTGGTTGGTGTGCAGAATGTGAGTGTCGTAAAATTTGAGATACTGAATTGAGGAATGATATTTTGACACAAATATCATTACACAATACATACATAAGAGAGATAAACAAGAAAAAAGAAGATGAAGATTCAAAATATTACTAAAGTGTCCCTGTGTATGTTTTGTGTAATGATATTTGTGTCAAAATATCATTCCTCTACCGAATTTGATTCCTAACTAAAAACTAGAAGAAAATAGATTGAGAATAGATTGAAATTAGAAATTATACAAGTATTGAAAGCACAAATGAGTCGTCTTGACTTTACAAACAGAACTTCTTTTGTTCCATGATAAATTATTCAGTTGACCGTTTCACATATGTTAATACATATTTTAACCTTCTTTAATTATATATTGGTAAAAATTATACAAAGTTGATATTTAAAAGATCTTCATTAAAATAAATTCAATAACTTATATAATAATATTTATTTGTATTTATTAGTAGAAAAATATGAGCGCAAAACTAATTATAGAACACAGGAAGTGAGGAAGTATAGTAGCTTTTTCTTAAAAATTATATTGTATCACCGTGATTATGACAAATTCGTCATTATGCGAAAAATATGTAATATTGATCAGAGAACCAACTTGAATTGAACTTGCCATTTCAATAAATGAACAATGACATTGTCTATTGTGTTCAATGAACCATGAACCAAAACCATATTGACTCGCAACAGAGGTGAGTGAAGTCAATACTAGAGATTATTATTATTATTAGAGTGACAAATATGCCCCGGGAGGATGAAAAATACTACTGTAATAAAAGAGAGAGGGTAGAATGGTAAGTTGGTGAAGAAAATAATTTGTTTGAGATGAGAAGAATTATTAGCATAAAGAATCATCTTTCGTCATCTGCATTACGTAATATTTCCACCTTTACCATGTGTTATGCAATATAACGTCCTAAGTTAAAGTTCCTATTTGCAGCATCTTGCGGGTAAATGGTTCCACTCAAGAGGATACTTTTTAGGTATAGATGTAGGTCACCATACCTTATAGATGGAGCCCATAAGAACCAATTATCAAACAAAATTTTAATACTTAATGAATCATTAGTGTCTCAACCCGAGCAAACACGATATCATTATCAGATTGAAATCTTTGCTGAAATCCGCATTACAACATGTATGACAAACAAGATATTTAATCAATTATTTATGCTACCAACTTGTGTTTAAGAAAGAAAAAACAAAGCAAAGAATAGTTTTTCATTGATTAATTTATTATTACATTAGTAGACCAATTTCAAGTCTATGCGACCAAACAAAGGCAATGACTACAGTTATTTAAAAAGAATTTGTGCTGATTTGAATGGGGTTGGTCATAGATGACTTTGCTAAATAGTAGTAGTAGTTAATTTAAAGTGGCCACAATAATATTAATAATAATCACCGCTATTAATGGTAATCATGGTGAAGAAAGAATGGCCACAATAGTAGTACATACTTTCATCAGGTCAGTAGAATTATATCAGAGCTGTGCAAGCACGTAGGGATGGCAATGGGTAGGGTATGGGTAGGGTACTATAGTCTTCATCCCCATACCCGCACATTAAAAAAATACCTGTACCCATCCCCATATCCGTGTGGGTGACAATCTTTGTCCCCGTCCCCGTACCCGTTACCCGCATTTTTGCTAAAAATAAGTTGATCAATTATAAAATATCATATCATTTTAATATAATTAAAAAAACTCAAAGGTTTTAATGTTGACTCATGAAAATCATAAACAAAATTATTAGTAATATCATGCTAATGTTTATTTCTCTGTTGATATATTTGCTTTATATTATAAATAAACATTTTTTTATTAAAAATGTGTAATAGTATAATAATGTTGTATTTTTCAAAATTGGTTTACATATATTATTATATAATAATATAATTAAAATAAATAAATAGATATCATATGGGTATATGGGGTGGGTACTAAGGTACCCGTACCCGCACCCATACCCGTTCAATTTTGTGGGTAATTACCCATGCCCATACCCAAAATGCGGGTTTTTACCCTACCCATTATGGGTATTTTTTATGGGTACCCACTGGGTATGGGTAAATTGCCATCCCTAATATTACATGCTGTGATTTGAAATGTTAAACTCTTGATAATCCAAGTTATGGCGAGTGGAGACATGTGTTATATTAGCAAGACTATACCGATAAAATATACTTTTTGTAAGATAGTATATATGTATTAATTGAGTGAATGAAATAATGAATTGGTTTGTATGTTGTTCTAAAGAAAGCTACTAAACCTCAATTGGAGTTTCACTTTTTAATTTGATATGCACCCAAATTATGATTGTCGTCATTCGGAATGCAAGGATCAAATGTTTATATTAAGTGATGATTGACGGTATAATTCTTCCCAAATTTAGTTATGTTCTTTTCTTATAAATTGCATTTCAAAATTTAAATTATAGTTGTTAAACTCTATGCATATGAATTTAAGTAGGATTGGTACTCTTTATTAATGTGTTGTCGAAAGTTCAATTGCAATTAAATTTACTGAGATTGTTTTATTGCTAATTCATTATTACTTTTGGGTGTTCTTAAATCTAAATTTTATTACACCTCATATTCTACATTTTTGTCCCCCCGCCGCCCTTCATTTTATTAAAGATTAAAGACAAATTTATTTTTAACGCTATTTCCAATAATTTTTTTTATTGTTGCAAGATTTACAAATCAATTATGTGATTATTATATTTAATGTGAGTATTCTATTGTTTATTATTTTTCAATTGGATTCATAACTATAATTTGATTAATATAAATTGGTAACAATAATAAATTTTCCATATACAAGAATGATCACAACTAAATGTGTTTTTTTTTTTTGACAAATTTATTAAACTAACTATTGTAAGTTTTTATTAAACCAAATTGAAAATTATGTATAAATTGAAAAAACAATCCGTGCATCGCACGGGTAGTAGTCTAGTTATAATAAAACGAGAGCAGTGGCGTCGCCACATACACCCGAGGGGGTTCAACTGAACCCCCTGGACTTAAAAAAAATACACGTATAATCCTATATAATTTATATTTTGAACCCTCTCATTTTTCTATATTGAACCACTGATCCAATTAAACTCAAAACAATTTTAACTTACTTATTTTCAAATTATATTCTATCTTTATTAGGGCTGACAATAAACCTAAATAATGAACTAAATGAGTCAAACTTAAGCTAAATATTAAGTTGAAAATTAATTGAACCTAATGAGCTGAACCGAACTGCTCGTAAACTATAAACGAGTCGAACTCGAGCTGAAAAAAGAGTTTATGTCAAACTCAAGTCTAGTTTCTAATCGAACCAATTCTTATCGAGTCTAGTTTTGATGTATTGACTTATGATGTTTTATGTTTTATATAGTATGAAATTATAAATATTATCTAATTTTATTTATTATTATTTTATATAGTATTTAAAAATGTAAAAAAATATATATATTTAATTAAAAATAGTTCGATTTGTTGACCTCCGGTCCGACCTATTGAACTTTGAACTGGTATATACATCCGTTCAATAATCGATCCGATTCTGATTTGCTTGGTTAACTAACCCGAGTATTAATTTTGATAGAACATTTTTTTGGATGAATTTAACCTTAGGATAATCTTTTTTTAAAATATTTTCTATTTTTTTGTAAACTATTTCTTAATTTTAAGCCGTTTTCAATAAAAAAAATTCCATTTAGAAAAATAATTGCTAACTAGAATATAAAAAATATTTTGAAGCAAAAATTTTCTTAAAGGAAAATAGTCTGAACCCCCTGCTCCAGGTTCCTGGAGACGCCACTGAACGAGAGTAACTATAGGCACCCTAAACCCTAACCCTAATATGAATGGTGTAGATTTTGACACGTGGAAAAAAATATTATATCAACGGCTACGATAAAAACTTGAATACTATGTTGCCACATCAATTAATGGATGTGACACGTCATGGGTTTAAAAACACAATACATCATGTGTCAATATATGATTGGATGTTTGTATAAAATAATTTTACACCAATCCCTAATTTTGTTACATACTAATCCTTAATTATATGTTTTCATTTGATGATTGGATATACTCTATGGAATCTATTTTATTTATAGCCTTAAATTATGCATCTTTTACGATAAATAGAAACCCTTTTATTTCTTCACATTAATTATAGCCTTAAATTATGAATCTATTTTCAAATTTTCTCACATATTTACATTTTTTTTTATTTGATGCAAATTTGACTTTGTGGTTCTATAAAGGTATCGATTCTTATAGATATTTTAGGTGTTTAAATTCTGAGTATAGTTTGTAGTGTTCCTTATTAATTCTCTATTCTTTTTTAAATTTGATTTTTATTCCAATAGGTATGGATTTCTAAAGGTATGGATTCTTTTTTATTTTTTTTTATTTTGTTGTTTTTTGTGTTTCATGTTAATTTTTATTCTTCCATTTAAGAAAAAAAAATTGGGTTTTATTTTTCTTGAGTTTCATATATTTTCTATTGGATGCATGTTTTGCTTTAGGGTTCTATAAAAGTATGTATCATATGAATATTTTTAGGTGTTTGAATTCTGATTTTTTTTTTTTTTGTTTGTTGTGTTACTAGTATTCACACCCGTGCAACGCACGGGGAAGAATTTGATTATGGTCATAAATTATAGGAAAATTGCTTCAAGATTATGATTTAAAAAAAATATATATAATGAATAACAATAGACACAAATTTAATTAAATGCGAACATTGTTATAAAAATAGACACATAATATGATAACCAATATTCAAGCAATACAATTACTAATGATATTAATTAGAAACTAATTGGTCCAAAACATTAAAGTTTGAAGTAGAATTTAGGGTACATGATACAAATTATGAAATATAGCTTGATTGCTATGGATCGATATGGCAATAATCAAGTTTTCAGGTGGATCGGAAAGAGTCAACCTAACTCTGGTGCCAGCTTCTATGTTAGCATCCATAAGAAATTGAAACCATCCTATTGTTATAAACTTTTCAACTGCATTCATTGGGTCTGTTTTGATGTTGCAATTGACTGCAATGTTTGTGTTGTGTAGAACCAAATTAATTTGATTTTGACCTTGCTGTAAAAAATGACTTATAATTCTATGGGGAAAATGCTGCCAAAAAAACAATTTACAAATAAAATGAATGATTGAAAAAGTGTTTGGAAAATAAATGTTAAAAAGTAAATTTAAATCAAACATATTATGTGTGAAAATTACCAAAACCGAATTGTTTGCTAAGTGACGATTCAAAATTTGCAACTCCCAAAACCTTTGTGGTTGATTCTCTTCTTCAACATTGAAATTCATCTAAGGAACAAATTGAATGGTAATTTTATATATAGATATCTTTTTTTGCTAAAGATTATAAGAACATGAAATATTTATTAAATAAAACTACAACATACCATTTTGATGTCTGTGCTTTTGAAGAAAATGAAAGAACATACCTTACTGTGAGAGGGCTTAGATTGGTACACAAAGTGATATGTGAGAGGAAAGGATAAGCTCAACGACTTTTAGGTTGCTGTGCTGAGCTTTTGCAACCCTAGGTATGCAATAGACACTATATGTTATTGGATATGCGGGTATGTCATATACAATTGGGTCAAGACAGATTTGTGGCCCAAATTGTAGTGGTCCATGGTGAGTAGTAAAGCAAATAATGGAAGCAGAACAAATAATAGATAAAAAATACTTAAAATCTATGGCTATTAATTCAATAACCATATTGAAACAAATTGTTCATGAATTACATTATCCTAAAAATGACCATAGCATTGATAATTTGTCATTACATCCATCAAAGGGTCAATTTGTCATTACATCCATCAAAGGTATTCAACAGAAAGTTGAACCAATATTGTTAGTGGCAATAGTTTGTAC
The DNA here is from genome assembly GCA_030408175.1 of Trifolium repens. Lineage (NCBI taxonomy): Eukaryota > Viridiplantae > Streptophyta > Magnoliopsida > Fabales > Fabaceae > Trifolium > Trifolium repens. The sequence continues at coordinate 55,316,226 of CP125849.1, read as the reverse complement.
AACAAAAAGTGACAATAAACATTGGATAAAAGATTTGGACTTCATGATAATCCATGATAACTTCTCCTTGATCCAAGCAAAATACATTTGGTTCATTAATATATAAACCTGCAAAATGTATGAAAAATAAAATTGGTTAACTTCATAATGTAATTAAGAATTTGTAATCATATGAATAAACACAACTATAAAAATGAATGCTTATAAAAAATACAACATACCATTTGTTGATGACTTTTGACATTAGTTCTACAAATAATCAAAAACTTCAGGAAATACCACATTCATTGTAGTAGTAGAAGTCTTCCCATCTTCATTGTGTTATGTATCAATTTGGTTATTATTTCATGTTTTTTCTATTGTTGCTTTCATATTTTCAATTTGATTTCATGGTCAAAATTTAAGATTTATAAGATTTTTAGATATTTTTTTTTCCTTAAGGAATATAAAAGTTAACACGTTTCTTCTTATTTGAGAGGAAAAAAGGTTTGAATGTATCTAATATAATTTGTTGTGTTTTGTTCTTATTTATCAGTTTAATCTTAGTATATTTTTGTCCATAAATTCGTTGATTCATGAATTCGTTGATTGCAGACATTAAACATGGTTGATGAAACCAATATAGAATCTTCGATAGTTTTGAAAAAAACATAAGATGTAGTCTATTATGTGATAAAAAAGAAAAGAAATAAGATGAGTTTATGCTCTTTGAATTTTAAATTGTAAATCATACTTCATTTTTTGATATGCAGCCCAAAGAAAAATTGTCGAGATGTTTTGTCAACAATTACGGGTTGAAGCTTGAGAATTATATGTTGCATTATCAAGGGTTACACCAAGAAAAGAGTTAAAGGTAGTAATGACCGATGATGAAGGTGAAGATTCAAATACAACTGAATATGTGGTCTACAAAGACGTGTTCCATAATGTTAAGTAGTTAACGATGAATCATTATAAAGATCACTTTATCTGTTTTTTATGTAATTTTATCATTATTTTAATGATTTTAATTGTATAATTTCAGTTTCAATTTATCTATATTTTCTTAAATTTTTTATTTCCAATCTTTTACTCTAAGAAATTAAACTATACATGTAATATTCTCAATAACCCGTGCATCGCACGGGTAGTAGTCTAGTTATAATAAAACGAGAGTAACTAGAGGCACCTTAAACCCTAACCCTAATATGAATGGTCTAGATTTTGACATGTGGAAAAAATATTATATTAACGGTTACGATAAAAACTTGAATACTATGTTGCCACATCAATTAATGAATGTGACACGTCATATGTTTAAAAACACAATACATGATGTGTCAATATATGATTGGATGTGTGAATAAAATAATTTTACACCAATCACTAATTTTGTTACGTACTAATCCCTAATTATATGCTTTCATTTGATGATTAGATAGACTCTATGGAATCTATTTTATTTATAGCTTTAAATTATGCATCTTTTATGATAAATAGAAACCCTTTTATTTCTTTCTCCCAAGAGTTTGTATCTTTCACATTAATTATAGCCTTAAATTATACATCTATTTTCACTTTTTCTCACATATTTACATTTTTTTTTATTTGATGCAGATTTGACTTTGGGGTTCTATAAATTAAGGTATGGATTGCTATAGATATTTTAGGTGTTTAAATTCTGATTTTAGTTTGTATTGTTCCATATTAATTATCTATTCTTTTTTAATTTGATTTTTATTTCAATAGATATGGATTCCACCTTTTTTTTTTTTTTTTAGTGTTTATATTAATTTTGATTCTTCCATTTAAGAAAAAAAAATGGGTTTTATTTTTCTTAAGTTTCATATATTTTATATTGGATGTAGATTTTGCTTTGAGGTTCTATAAATGTATATACTCCTATGAATATTTTTATGTGTTTGACTTCTAATTTGACACGTGAAAAAAAATATTATATCAACGACTACGATAAAAACTTAAATAATCAATTTTAATATAGTTTTTTATTTTGAATTTGTAATTTGTAAGTGTCAAATCTAAAATCGTTTGTCTCTGTTTAATTTGCAGATTTTTTTTTGGGTTCATTTTGTTATGGTATTATTGTTTATCTAGGGATTTTGCTGATGGTAAAAAGTACTCCCTCTATTGGTCTCATTGAGAATGAGGCAGCACCTCTATCACTTTTTTTTTTGTTATTTTTTTCTTACTCAACCTCTATCACTTTTGTTTTGCTAATTAGGTTTTGCTACTGTTGCAGAATTGAGAAGAAAAAAAAACTATTTATTTATCACCAAGTTGCTAATGTTACACACAACCTCTGTCACCATGAAGTTGTTATTATCAAGTAAGTTTTAAAGTTTATGCAACCTTATTTATTTATTTATTTAATTTTTTGTTTAACTTCTCTACTTAATGATTTGTTGTTCTCTTTTTTACATGTTTTGTTTTGATTTTTATTTCTCTTTTTGTTTCTGTTTCGAGTATAATTATAATATTCTTTAGGCATATTCTCACATTTTGTGCTATTATATTAGGTAATATGGGAGCGCACATTGTTAATAGTTTCATTCGATTCTTTCTATATTAGATTGCAATTCTATTTATCCTTGCTTAATATATACCTTATGTGGCAAACTTGAGTTTGATATCAACGAAGTAAATTTATTTATACTATATTATTTGTTGATGTTGTTGCCTTAATTTTAGGAACCATTTATTGTAACTTAGATGAATATTCATGCAACATTATTTTCTTTAGAAATATATTTGCTTTAATGATTTGAAAAATATTTTGTTGCACTTTGTTACAAAAGACAAATCAATATATACTTAAAAATCATATTGGTTTTAAATATTGAGATTTTTCTTGCTTTTATTTTGCTCAATTTGCGCCCAACCATGTGAATAATCATGCAATATCTTTTGATGGATAATTTGATATGTGATTCCTACTTCAAATATATCATGTATCACTTGATTAATAAAAACAAAAAAACTGACTAACACACAAACAATAAATTTTTGTTGTTGTGTGTTAACAAATTATTATAGAAAAATCTTATATATGTTTGTATAAATATTTTGCTAAACAAAATAAAGAATGCACATTTTTTGTTTTTTTAGAAAGTATATGATTGTTTTTTCTGCGTGCACCTTAAAACAAAAAATATATACATTCATTAATCAATTGGGCTACTAATATTCTTTAAACTGCATCTTTTAACTTTCAATATATTTATGTTTAGATTTTATTTTAAAAATTGTAATTTTAATTATAACAACTTAAATCGTATTTCTAACACTCCAATTAAACCGGGCAACGCACGGGTCAGAGTCTAGTTATAATAAAACGAGAGTAACTAGAGGCACCCTAAACCCTAACCCTAATATGAATGGTCTAGATTTTGACACGTGGAAAAAAGATATTATATTAACGGCTACGATAAAATCTTGAATACTATGTTGTCACATCAATTAATGAATGTGACACGTCGTGTGTTTAAAAACACAATAGATGATGTGTCAATATATGATTGGATGTGTGTATAAAACAATTTTATACAAATCCCTAATTTTGTTATCTATTAATCCCTAATTATATGCTTTCATTTAATCCCTAATTTTGTTATATACTAATCCCTAATTATATTCTTTCATTTGATTATTGGATATATTCTATGAAATCTATTTTATTTATAGCCTTAAATTATGCATTTTTATGATAAATAGAAACCTTTTTATTTCTTTCTCCCAAGACCAAGAGTGTATCTTTCACATTATCACAACTATTTGCATTTTTTTTATTTGATGCAGATTTGACTTTGGGGTTCTATAAAGGTATGGATTGTTATAGATATTTTAGGTGTTTAAATTCTGATTATAGTTTTTTGTCAAAAAAAAAAATCTGATTATAGTTTGTAATGTTCCATATTAATTCTCTATTCTTTTTTAATTTGATTTTTATTCTGATAGGTAGGGATTCCTAAAGGTATGGATTCCATCTTTTTTTGTTGTTGTTTGTAGTGTTTGATATTAATTATGATTCTTCCATATAAGAGAAAAAATTGGTTTTATTTTTCTTAAGTTTCATATATTTTATATTGGATGCAGGTTTTGCTTTGAGGTTCTATAAATGTATGTACTCCTATGAATATTTTTAGGTGTTTGAATTCTGATTTTTTTTTTTGTTTGTTCTGTTCTGTATCAATTTGGTTATTATTTCATGTTTTTTCTTTTGTTGCTTTCATATTTTCAATTTAATTTCATGGTCAAAATTTAAGATTTATAAGTATTCAATTTAATTTCATGTTATTTTCTATTTTTTATGTTTTGTATTTTTTAGCTGTAGTTTCTTTTAATATATTGTTATTAGATTTATTTTATGCGTGCATTTATCTTTTTTGTATAATTTTTTATTGGTTTTCTTTCGTTCATATTTTTATGCATATATTCATATATAATCTTTTTATTTTAATTATTTTATTCTTTCTATACTCTTTCTTAATTTTTTAGTGAAATTACAATGAAGTATACAAAATTTAGAATATTATCCTATTTTTATGAATAAATTCATCTATAATATTTATCTTTTTTTTTTGTTCTTATAGTTTATGCATAGATTCATATATAGTAATTGTTTTATTGTATTTATCATATTTTTTCTATAATTTTTTTTAGTGAAATTACAAAGATGGATACAAAATTTGGAATCTTATCTTATTTTTATGCATAAATTCATCTACAATCTTTAACTTTTTTTTTTCATTAAAAAAAATCTTTAACTTTTTTTGTTCCTATTTTTATGCATAGATTTGTATATATTTTTTTTTGTATTTATCTTATTCTTTCTATGTAGTATATTTTTTGTATATTTTATCTGGTGAAATTACAATGAAGATATAAAACTTGGAATATTATTAATAGTGATAAGGACAAATTAGTAAATTTGCTAGTAATCAACTTTATTATATTAAATTAAATAAATAAATAACTATATCATATTAAAAGTAGATGAAATCAAATGAGTAAAAATAGGTGTCATTTGTCGTGACATACACTAATATCAATCAATATTATTTTCCTTAAAAATAGGATTTAACCTTGAGAAAATAAGATCTACACTTACAAAATATATCTTAAAAACACTCATAAATAACACTTTTTTTAACAAAACAATAAGGATATACTTGAAAAATATATAACATTTGAATTTGTGCTCTCCTTATTTTACAAGATGTGCGCTCATTAAAAAAATAAAAGCTGGCTTAAAAATAGGTACCATTTGTTGTGGATTAAATTAATAATCATGAAGGATTTATTTTAATTAAAAATTGGTACAAATAATTAATAATTGATATATATTTCCTTACTAATAGGGTTTGAAAATCAGCAATATGGATATAATTTTTTTAATGTAAGCAATAAGGATATACTTGAAAAATATATAACAACTGAATTTGTGGATTTTTTTTACAAGATATACGTCCAATAAAATAAAATAAGTAAATATTGCCTAAAAAATATGTATTATTTAAGTTCATGTTATACTGAATTTGTGATTTATAATTTTTGGGTCTTACTAACAGGTGTCCTTAAGGCACATGTTAAGAATCTAAAAAATAGAAACATTTTTTAAAAATATCTTTGACCGTGCATCGCATGGGTCAAAGTCTAGTTATAATAAAACGAGAGTTATTAGAGGCACCTTAAACCCTAACCCTAATATGAACGGTCAAATTTTTGACACGTGGAAAAAAAATTTATATCAACGACTACGATAAAAACTTAAATAATCAATTTTTAGTACTATTTAATTTTGTTGGTTTAGATTTTGACATTTGGAAAAAAATAAAATCAACGCCTACAATTAAAACTTCAATATTTAATAATAATAATCACTGGAATAAAAAAAAGCATCCGAAGGAAAAAAAAGGCATCTGAAGGAAAAACAATTAAAAACACGTACAACGCATCTGAAGGAACTAAAAACACCTTTAACCCTAACCCTAATATGAATGGTCTAAATTTTAACATGTGGAAAAAATAAAATCAACAGCTATGATAAAAACTTAAATAATCAATTTTTTAATCATGTTTAATTTTATTGTGGTCCTTCTAATTTTAATGCATCTGAAGAAAAAAAAATGAGATAAACATTAAAAAAAATTGAGATATGTCAAAAACAAAAAGTGATAAACATTAATAAAACAAAAAAATACTAATAAACAGTTCCTAAAATTATGTATGGATTCCACTTAATTGAGGTCTATAAATAAAAGCACCCTCAAAGTATTTTTCTCTCACTATATTTTTTGTTTATAATTTATATATTTGTATTCATATAGTTTATTTTGTTTCCATATTTTACCTGTTTGTAGCATACTAATTTTGATTTGATTTGAGTTTATTCAATTTCACTGAGTTAATTTCTCTTTACATAACCATTATGTAATTTTGTTTTGCAAATTGTTTCCATGCATTTGAATTACTTTTGATGTGTTCTTATATTATTTTGTAGGTTCACAAAGTTATTGAAGAAAGTTATATCATTATTAAAGATCTATATAGCTAACAAAGATTTTTTTATGTAACTGTTTATCGAGACAAACACCCTCAAAGTATCTTTCTCTTACTATGTTTTTTGTTTATAATTTATATATATTTGTCTTCATATATTTCTTTTCTGTCACTATATTTTACCGGTTTTCAATATATTAATTTTGATTTGATTTGAGTTTATTCAATTTCAATCAGTTAATTTCTCTTCACCTAACAATTATGTAATTATGTTTTGCAAATTATTTTCATGCATTTGAATTATTTTGATGTATTCTTATATTACTTTGCAGGTTCACAAAGTTGTTGATGAAGGTTATACTATTATCAAAGATCTATAGAGTTAACAAATGTTTTTTTATGTAACTGTTTAATGTTTTATGTCGTTGGATCATATGTAATCTATTTTGAATATATTTGAACTTCTTTCAAATAAAATAGGTATTATTTGTTGTGGATTAGATGAATAGTAATCATACATGATTTATTATAATTAAAGATTAGATGAATAGTAATCATGAAATGACAACTTAATTTGTGCATGAACTTTTTTTTATTCATGGTTGTGCCCACCTAAAAAATAAATAAAAGTTGGCTTAAAAATAGTTGCAAGTAGTTGGTAACCGCATATCTACTTTCATATATTGTGAGCGTCATTGTTTTCGCATTATAAATTAAATAAATAAACAATTTTATTATTATATTAAAAGCAGATGAAATCAAATGACTAAAAATAGGTGCCGTTTATCGTGACATACACTAATATCAATCAATATTGTTTTCCTTAAAAATAGGATTTAACCTTGAAAAAGTAAGATATATACTTGAAAAACATATATTAAAAACGCTCACAAATAATACTTCCTCCGTTTCTTTTTAATTGTCTTTTATTATCATATTTAGCGTTTCTATTTAATTGTCCTTTTTGTATTTTATGGGTATGATTTGTCAATTGCTTTTATCTTTTTCCATAAAACCAATTAATGCTATATATTTGGAAAGCTAAATCTTTTTTTTTTTTTTTTTTGTTGGTACATAACATATTAAATTTTGTTTTTTTTTATATAATATATTAAATTTATTGGAAAGAGAAAGTGTGGGCAAAAAAATAGGTATTTATTGGGAGATTAAAACGAGGGTATAATAGGAAGATAATGTGCAAAAATACACTTCCTTAATTTGGTGTTATCATTCTAAAAAGACAATTAAAAAGAAACGGAGGGAGTACTTTTTTAACAAAGCAATAAGATATACTTGAAATATATGACAATTGAATTTGTGCTTTTCCTTTTTTGTACAAGATGTGCGCCCACTAAAAAAATAAAGATTGGCTTAAAAATAGGTATCATTTGTTGTGGATTAAATTAATAATCATGCAGAGTTTATTTTAATTAAAAATAGATACAAATAATTAGTAATAGATATATATTTTCTTATGAATAGGATTTGAAAATCACTAATTAATGCAATAAAGATATACTTTAAAAATATACTCCCTCTGTTCCTTTTTGTTAGTCTTTTGTCATTAGATTTAGCATTCATTTTTGTTAGTCTTTTTTGTATTTTAAGGATAAGATTTGTCAATTATACCTTTTGTCAATTGCTCTTATCTTTTTCAATAAATCTAATTAATGCTATATATTTGATTTTTAATTTATTTTTTTGATACATAACATATTAAATATTTTTTTTGTACATAATATATTAAATTTATTGAAAAGAGAAAGTGTGTGCAAAAAAAATAGAAATATATTGGTGGATTAAAACGAGGGTATAATAGAAATATAAGGTGCAAAAATACACTTCCTTAATTTGGTGTTACTATTCTAAAAAGACTAACAAAAAAGAACGGAGGGAGTATAACAACTGAATTTGTGGGGTTTTTTTTTTACAAGATATGCGTCCAATAAAGTAGAATAAGTAAATGTTGCCTAAAAAATATAACTTCCGTTGTGATTTATAATTTTTTTCATAATTTATAATAAATAATATTGACAATATATATTTACATAATGTTTATTGTTTGTATTGTTATGTTTACTAAAACTAAAATTATCATACTAAAATTTTATTGTAATATTAAAATATTCATGGAGGAGTCCACTTTGAAGAAATAGAAGGCTTCGGGAAAAATATTCTACAGCCTATGATTGATGATATCCATGAAATAATATGTATAATTGCATCTTCTACAAATGTTGTTTTCAAGACTGAAGCAGCTATGCAATTAAAAATGCTATTAAAGATGTGGTAGCAGATGAGACATACCCTTCTGCTGAGATTAAGGTTGTTGAAACTATGGATGTCATTGCAGTTACTAAAGAATCTGCTGCTGAAATTAAGGTGATCGATAAAGCTTTAGAGGAAGTTGAAAATGCTTCAGGAACTGGTCATGATGATGCTATTAAAGATGTGTTTTTTCTTATAAAATTAATATTATCTCTAAAATACAATAATTGCCAAATAGTTTTTAAATTTTTTTTTGAAGCAAAATAGTTTTTTAATTATAAAAACAATTGTTAATCTATTAATTTAATGACTTAATGTACATGTATGGCAGAAGCTTCCAACTAATAATATGTTGCTGTATCATTTAACGTGTATTAAAAATATATTAATTTTACTAAAAAAAATATAATAAAAGTATCTCCTCACATAATTATGGCTGTCACAACGTTTATTTATATTTTTTTTTTTTTTGGTACAATAGAGGGGCAAAGCCCCAATGTTTATCTTCTTCTTAATCTATAGATAAATGTTATTTAGGATCAATTTAGGCATATGATATCTTCATAGTGTGGTTATTTTATTTTCCCATATTAGTGCGATGATCTGGTGCAAATATAATCAATGATTTTAACATCATCAACGCTACGTAGCTGAAGACATGGATGCTATGATTTTGTAATATTATTATTTCTTTAATATCATTTTTTTTTTTGTGTTAACCATCCGATTTATAGAAAATGAGCCTTAGTAATTCAGAGTTTGGCCGCGAAATAAGTAAAATATGACAAAAAATTATTCCACCTAGAAATCAAACTCGGGTTATCCTGAACAATCGGTCCATTTTTTAAGCTCGTTAACCACTTGAATCTAACATTTTGGTTATTATTATTATTGTTATTAACCTACTTATTTTAATTTTTTTGTCGAATAGTTTGGCGGTTAAATTTCAATGAATAAAGTGAGAGTAATATGATTCGAACTTCAATTTTATTTCATTTAATGTTTCTACTAACTGAATTATGCCCATGATGAAAAAAAAAAAAAACATTTTATTATTGTAATAAAAAACAAACAAATAATCTATTAACAAAAAGTAGAAATATTACATATTACATATAATATCTAAAATCGATGTTCATAATTCAATTAATAGAAATATTACATATTGTCTCGTAAGTCCTAGCTCAACTGGCAATAATTTGCCGAAATTGCAAGATCGGACATTATGATCGGGGTTCGAACCCCGGCTCTCTCACTTGTGTGAGAATTTATCATATTTAGTTATTTACTTTGAGAACTCTTCTATGTACCAAAAAAAAAAAAAAATTACATATTAGATATAATATGTAGAATCCATGTTCGAACTCTATTAAAAAACTAAAGTAAAATTCAAGTCGATAGGGTACTTATAAAAAAAAAATAATAATAAAAAAACCCAGAAAAACCCTCTTGTCGAAAAACAACTAAAACCATTTCAGTCTAACCTTTTCTCTCTCGATCGACTCTCACTCGGAGGAGACCGCCGTGCCGCCCTAAGCTCTGTCGACCGACTCTCACCTTTCTCACTCGCGTAAGCCCTCTCTCTCTCTCTCCCCGCCCTAAGCTCTGTGTCACTCTCTTTGGGACTATTTTGTTGATTTTTGATGAATAAGTGATTGATTGATTATTATTGCCCTTTTGTTTGGATTATTTTGTTGATTGTTGATCAAATGTGTTTGTTTTGTTCTGGTTCTGTTTGTATTTTGGGATTATTTTGTTATTTCCCTTTTGTTCTGATTTGTTCTTGTTCTGTTTGTTTTTTGGATTGTTTTTTGCCATTTTGTTCTGTTTGTTACCAAAGCAATGAGAATTATTAGTCCACTTTTGTTTTTTCCCCTTTTGTTCTTGTTCTGTTTTTTTATTTCATAGTTTGGTTTTGGTTAAGATCTTCTGTGTTAGTCTTGTCTCCTACTTTTAGGTACATATTTACTTGCTAATTGCTATTGTGTTCATCTCTTACCAATTGATGAAAAAAACACATGAATTTAATTTGTTGTTGATGTCATTATCCCTTTTCCATTTCTAACTTGAGAAATTTGTTGATGTTGAGTTAGAAAAATTTCCTGCTATGTTGTCATGTTGAGTTAGAAAACTTTGGTGTTGTTAACTTAACTTAGAAAGTTTGGTGTTGAGTTAGAAAATTTGAAGAAATTTGGTGCTGAGTTAGAAAAATTTTCAGGTTGTACACTTGTACGTGATCCACAGTTTGAATGTTTTTGTGGTAAAATCTTGGCCTCGAGGGGTACGTTGGTTCGCCTTTCTGTGTTCCTCTGTTATTTATGCATGTTTCCCTGGATGTGGCATTTAGTATTTTCTTTCTAGGTGATGTTATAGACAGTTCTTGATTTCTGCATTTGGTTTTTTAGTATATTATGTTTGATTACTGCTGGATTGGAAAAGTGAACAATCTAATGCAAGTCTTTTTAAGTTGCTATTTTGTTACTACAAGCAAGTGCATTTAACTAATCGGGATATCTTCTCTTGTTTCCGACATGTTTTTGGACTTGCAGATTTACAAGGAGCAATAAATTTTTATCTGAAAATGATCTTCCGGCTGAAAGACAGGTAGTTTTGCTTTTCCAGACCATACATGTAGATTACTTTATAACTTATTTGTAACTATCTGTGTAGCTACACTGTCATAAGATTGCAAATCATTGTACCTGAATGATATGCACTTCTCTAATGGTTTGAATATTCTTTGCTTATTCATGGTCCCTTTTTTCTGAACTTTAATTATTTATTCAGTGTTGTGGATTCTGAAGGCACACACCAAAAAGACATAGTTTATTGCCAGTGAAACTGTTCATAGAGAGAGAAGAAGAAAAATAATAATCTCATTTTAATTTGGTCCTGCTTCTATCTGTTTAATCCTACTTGCTTAACAAGATGTTTAAATATATATCCTTACTTATTTCCAAAATCATGATTCCTTTCACACATAGTTCCAAAATCGTGAGTACTTTGCGTGGGGGATAGATTAGTCTATTTCATTTTGGTATTGATTTACATTTTATTTGGGTTTGCTGAATTTTTTTTCTTGTATTAAGATGCAAAATTTCTGATTCTAAATCATTTCAAAACGGTTTACAAAATAACCAACTTTTGGCAAATGCTTTTAAACACTGAACCTAAAATGTTGTTTGGTTACAATTAGGTTTGGTTTATTGACCATGCGTACCCCTATTCGGAGGTGCCTGCAAGCATTAAACCGTGAACCGCAACCAACATTGTCCCTCTTCAAAGACCCATCATCTCTCCGCTCATTCTCTGTGGCTGCTTTTTCCAACCATAACATTTCGTCATCCCTTCCCATTTTTACCAATTCTAAACCCACATCTGCTTTTGGACAATGGTATCACCCACACTATTTCTCTACTTCCAAACAAGACGATCACGTAAAAAAAGCCGATATGCATGAAGAAATAGAAGATGAAGATGACAGCGATGATGATTATGATGAAGAAGAAGAGGAAGACTATGAAGATGATGATGATTGTGTTTCCGTATCAAGTAGTAAAAAGGTGTACACGGCAGAGGAGAAGGAAGCAGAAGCAACAGCCATTGGATACAAAGTGGTGGGGCCCCTACAAAAGAACGACCAGGTTTTCAAGCCATATGAGCCCGCTTTTGCTGTTGTTCAGGTTCAATTTGCAAACTTTATTTTATTGCATATATTAATATTAATGTTCCATTTTTTTTGTTTTTGTTTTGGCAATGAGTTTTTCTTCTTCTTTTGGTTTAGATTGGTTCGCATCAGTTTAAAGTGAGCAACGGGGACAGCATTTTCACTGAAAGATTGAAATTTTGCGAAGTGAATGATAAGGTGAGATCCTTTTGTTTTACACGTATTTTGGCTGTTATTTGCAATGGAAAAGTATCAATCACGCTTAAAGTAAAGTTTATTTTGCAATTTATATGACCTGGTTTGTTGTATACCTGTATGGTACTCGGTGCTAACTGCTAATAAGCTCAATGTTGTATACATAAGAATACTGTGATGGTTTAGTGAATAAAAAATACAAATAGGGACTAGATGCATTAGAGAGAAAATCAGGTGGCATATATGGTACAAAAGATGGTAGATCTTGTTTTAAGCTATTCGGAGATGTTTGCAGAAGGCCTATTAAAGCCCCGCAAAGTAAGTAAGTTAAATGGAGGGCAATTAAATAATTAGAGGTAGAATTCTGTTCAAAAAAAATATTTAGAGTAGAAGTAAACAAAAATTTATGAGCCAAACTATTAAGAAAGGCTTTAGATTTAAATGGTTTGTAATTAGACATGATTTACAATGGGATATTATGGGGTTACCTGATCCGTGTAGTATACCAACTCTACCTTGTTTTTGTACAGTTGTTGCTTACCATTTTTTATAGCTCTATGCAAAACTGTGCAAAACTGTCATCTAGTTCTAGATACACTACGTAATTTCACTATTGCAGCATATTTCTATCGGTGTATGCTATTAATCTTAATAAATACTAATCAGCGACTTTTTTGTGTGGAGTTTTTTTTTCCTATTTTCTTTTTGTTATGTAATCTTTCAGGCCTGTGAATTGAATATTCCATTGCATTTTTTGGCTCACTGCAGTTGATTCTGAATAAAGTTCTGTTGCTCGGATCCACTAGTCAGACAATTATTGGCAGACCCATAGTGCCGGATGCAGCTGTTCATGCTGTGGTTGAGGAGCATGTAAGTGCAGATTTACCAGTTTCAATTAAGTTTTATATGTGCGGTAAAAAAAAAATTATATATACAGAATCAACTTTCTCATTTTGAGAGTAGGAATGGGATTGCTTTAGACTAGAGTGATGATTCTTCCTTCAGTTTTATGTTGCATCTACTCTAGTTTGCATTTGCTTGTCTTTCCGTTTTCTGTTTGCAATCATATTGGAATGCTATCAGAGTTGCAACTAAATGGCGTAATTTCCTCTTATTGAGAAAATTAAAGGAACTATATATTGCATTTAATTCTTGTATATGCAGTATATAAAGAATGTTAATTGTATTTTGCAGTATGTATTTGTATGTAAAAGTTTCTTTGTTGAATTAAAATAAAATGGCATGTGTAATCTTCAGTTCAGTCTTTTATCTTTTCCTGCGCATGAATACAAATATTATTGCCAAAATAATAAAGTCCAATAAAGAAAGAGTGGTAGGTCAAATATGCATCCAACACTACCAAGATGGAAGACCAACCAAAACAGAGATAAACAAAGCATGTAAACCCCTAAATCCCAACACATTTTCCGTGATCTTAATTATGATTTGGTGCATTCTAGAAAATTGAAGAAGCAACATTTTAGAGATACAAGAAAATAAATGATCCATGACTGTTCAGGGTAGAACAGTAGTGTATAGAACGTGGAAAATATGAGTAGGTAGGTACAATAGAGGAGCTAAGAAAACAAGTGATACACATTTTAAAACCCATAATTGTATAACCTGGATTGTAGGCCAACCTTATGTCATATCAATAGGTCACTGGGTTTAGGTCCTATTGCAAATTTAGCCTCTGAACTGGAAAACCTAGTCAAAGAAGAAAAAACAATGCTAATATGGAAACAGATTTCATATTTTATAGTACAAAACTAGTCGGTTGTAATTTGAAGTGGTAGAATTTGGGGTTATATGTCCCTATTTTTCCGGTGTGTATGTTTTTCGTGAATAAAATGTGTAAGAATTAAAACAAAAAAGGATAATCAACTTACCAGCTGTCAATAATACAGACAATAACTAATGAGTCCCATATTTCTCCTATTTAATCTAATAGTAAGCTGATTAACTGATCAAGAGATGTAGATGATTGAGGTCTGTCTAATACTTATGATAGAACCAGGGAAATGCAGTTCTCAAATAGGAATTTCATTATCTTACAGCGCCAGAATCATGTAGGATCAACCACCCTCTAAATCCATAAGAAAACATCAACCCACAATAACTGACTCACTCCTAGAGCACATAACACTATAGACACTATAAAGACCTAAGGAGATGATAACTATTCACTGTGACAACAATATAAGAGAGAACAGAGGCAGATGTAAACTCATCAGAAGGAAGAACCTCGCGATGGTGGCAGCCAGCATCCACTTTGATGGAGTAAAGGGAATCAGGAACTGTGTCCATCATGTGCAGCTTTGAGTTCAGAAACAAACACCACAGAACCAGGAAAGTCATGCTGGTTTGTGGACTGATGTGAAATATTGTCCAGAACTCCAACTGGACTGGCTGAAGTGCCAGTTCAAGAATTTTCTAGGTTGAGTGGCTAGGCTGGACTGGTGCCAACTTGCTAAAACCTCCAATTGGAGTAGAAAAAACAAATGAATTTCAAGAGCCTCGGTTAAAATAAAACAACCTAGCATTAAAATGCATAGTCTCTTAATTACTTATTATAATCTTGATATTTCTCTTACAGATATGTTGAGAGACTATGTTGCTTTGCTTCATTCATGCTGCTATATTGTCTTTTTGCCCTCTTTTATTTAAGTAAAAATGGAGTTTTTGGGTCTTAGTTATAAGAAAAAGTCAAATTTCAATATTATTAATGGCTAAAATTACTTTGATATCCTTTCTACATTTGCTAGAAATGTATTTATTCTCCATGAGTTGTGTAAAACATATAAAGTAAGGGACTTTCTATTATCCTCCTCTTCGCAATCAACTTCTTTGTCTTAATGAATTTCATCTTTATCCTGTAAAAAGAGAATATAAGTTTATTTCAACTTGCATGTGTACTCATTTTTCCTTTGTATCAGGCACTAGATGCGAAGGTAATTATTTTTAAGAAAAAGAGAAGGAAGAATTACCGAAGATCCAAAGGGCATCGTCAGGTGTGTTGAAAAGCAACTGTTTAATAACACGTTTTATTACAAATTATTGATATTAATTAATTCTTCTTGATGCATGGTTATCATTTTCAGGAGTTGACCAAGTTAAGGATAACTGATATTGAAGGTGTTGAGAAACCTCAAATTGAATTGATTGAAAAGCCTCCAAAATCTGCGAAAACGGAACAGGAAAAGGTTGCAGTCACTGCTTAAAAAGGATGTACTGGCTGACGGTAATTGTTATCTTTTATGTCTGAATGTGTTTTTGACAGTTGGATGGTATGAAGTGAGAATAATTGTATTATTACTGAGAAGCTCCATTTTTATCATCAAATTCTTAGATGGAAGTAGTCAGCCACCCACTTGGTAGTCAGATTTTGTAGGAATGCCTTCACAAAATTCTCCTTTCCTCCTGTAATGCTTTAGTATTTGAGCTTAAATCCGTTTATTCTTAAATAAATAGGTTTCAAGGTCTCAAGAAATTTAATATTTTATTCTTGGTTAAAACATGAAACTATATCTTGTATTGTACCTATTTTAGACAGAAATATAGGTATGCAAATCTCATTATTAAGGAGAAAATTTGTCCTGATTCAAATCCTATTCTGCAGACAATCTCTTGATTTATATTATGACCAGGGTACCTTGTATGAATGGCTAATAGTCTATTACTGTAAACTAATGAAATCATATGATGAATCAAATTATAGAGTGCAGTTGACCTTCAATGACTTGAAAAAAATAAATGGCCCAAGAAAGTTTGTAAAATTGATCTTAAATTGGCCTTTTTTTTTTTAATTGAGCAGAACTCGCGCAGTCTGAGTTCTGGTTTATATCATAACTACGTACTATTCTTGTACTCTCTCCGTTTCAAAATGTGTTGAATTACCTGTGTTGATCCGAGGATATACTGTTGGAGAAGGAAGTTCCTTGCAAAGTTGCTTGAGCCTTCTAAGACCTTAGTTGAAGCAACTTTTTGTTATGGACGGGTTTGACTGTATGACATTCTGAATTATAATAGGGGATTGAGACAGGCACTCTGATGCAGCATGCTGAGTATAAAATTGAGGAAATTGTGAATAACAGACTCCCCTAAAGTGAGAAGGTTGAAAGGAAAAAGAATCGCCATGGGGTGAAAAAAGAAAAGGAGAACAAAGGAAAGACCCTTCATTATTATAATAGAGAGCTCAATACTACAGTTTTCATCAAGTTTAGAAACATGTTTTCTATAGTGTAAACCGGATATCTTCTGAATGTTGCTGATACTAAATTCTTTGAATTTATGTGATCCAAATGGATGACAAAGAGTGTTGCTATTTGTCGCGAATGCAGCATCAGGAAAGTCATTACCACCGTTAGATTTTATTCATAGAATACATGGGTGGATGGATATAAAGAATAGAGTTTGCTACAGTACAAATATGTAATGTCTTGATGTTTTTAGGATAAATTATTCGCAATATGCAACATTTCTCAGATGACAAATTCTATTAAGAATTTTAACATTACTGCATGTCCAACCTAATAATAAAGCTATTCACTTCTTTTTTAAATGGAGAGAACCCTTAAATCAAGGCAACCACCATTTTCACATATTACAAGAATTTCCAAAGTTATATGCATATTCTCCTCGGTCCAATGATAGCCACGATTATTTTATTTCTGTAGTCCCTATGTGGAGTCTAGGATAATAATGCTAAAAATAACACTTATCTCATAAGGTAGTTCTCCATCATATCTATTTTTTTTCCTGACAAACCATCATATCCATTGTTGATCACCTATATAATTGTAAAATTTTAAAGAAGTACATGCATGGAAATGTAAACTTTAAGAGAGTATTTGACATAATCATTTAAAAAAAATAAAATGAAAATGGTTTATGTTTAGTGTTTACTCAAACTTGACATCGATATGATAGAGTTGTTGACTCATAAATAAGCAGTGTGATGATATATAGCAATATTTATAAATTATAAATCAAATCTTTAAATCGTGGAACATTTTCTTTCTCTTTTATTGCAATTATTTATTCATATTCGTATCATAACATTACATTACATTATGCCATGCAAATATGCAATAGCTAGAAATACCAGATCATTTGAGAACTGGGAAAGAATATTTTTCTAACAATATTATGCTAGTTATTTAAGATTTGACATTCTTGTAGATTGTTGACTAATAACCGTAGCAGTTGAAGGGTTCTCTTCAAGTATGACTTCATAGCCATCACGAAAATTATCCAATCCTTGGGCCGTAAACTGCCAGAAAAGCCCACCAGCACATGGGCCTCCATTGCTTGCACTATTGTACACGAAATTGTATAGCTTTTCAAAGTAACTATTCCTCTTATCCACGTTATATCCTGAATATTTTGATGACTTTCCAAACTCAGTAATAAGAATTGGCTTATTTAAAATGTCTTTTGAGTCTTGAATATGGGTTTGAACCCACTTGTCAACAAATGCATCTTGAGCACTTTCATCTGTGCTTGATACCCTGCATCCATAATTCACATAATAAAAATCACATAAATAAATATAATAATTTACAAGATTGATCACTTCAAAATATTAAATAACAATAAGATATTTAAAGCAAAACTATTTATTTATTTATATATTAGATACATCAGTTATTCAATGAAATTAAAAACATTTGTAGTACTCCGTATTTACCATGTTTCAGGGTAGAGATGAATGGTGGCGAAATCGATTTCAGCAACTTGATTATTGGAAATGAAATCCGTTCCAACTTGAAAACTAGGATTCTTTTCTGGCATTGTTTGACCATAAAATCCTTCGAGGCCAATTTCTAGTAAATGGTTGCTATCAATAGACTTCACATAGGGAGCCATTTCACTCACCCAGCTCTGTAATAGTTATCAAAATTTAGCTTATATATATTGCAAGGCAACTATTTTTTTTTATGATTATACATGTAACTGTGACACATAATAAACCTAATTAGTAGAGAAAAAAAATAAATTAAACCTGAATTGATTTTCCGGAAGTGTCACTTTGACAACGAGGTTCATTCATAAGCTCCCATGCAAAAATGGTTGGATCATCCTTATAAGCCAATCCGGTAATAGTATTCTTTCTAGTCAAAACAGCCTGCACAAATTTCAATCAAATTTATCAAAACTCAATATATATAAGAGTATACTTTTTATGTTAAAATTTTGTGTCTAGTTTGAAAATTTTATAAAATGAGAATTTATCAAACTTTATATGAATAACCAAACTATAAAAAATTATGTAGCACATCTGTACATAGTAGAGTCTCAAAAAAACTTTAACTAATTAATGGCACTAGATAATAATAAAAGACAAATTGAAAAGAACCATTTTGATGTGTATGCATGTATCTCTTTCTCGATCCTTATGTTTTAGCCTTAATTTTGTTTCAAACTCTTTAAATTTTTAATGTCAAATTAATGTGATTTTTCAACTTTATACCTTCCATAAGTTAAAAATAGAACTTGGAAAATTGTAGTACAATTAATAATAATATATTAATTAGAAAATAGAATATAGAATATGGATATTTGAGTCTAAATACATTTCAAGTAATAATAAAAAATTAAGGGAGTAATATATGCAAGTAGTTTTTGTAGTTCCACTTCTTAGAGTTTAAGTATTGAGTTTTCTTTTTAAAAAACACCTTGAGAATGCAACAATTTATAATATGCTCAATCGTATGGATTATTTTTTATTTTTTTTTGCGTTAACCCTGATTTTCAGGGGAAACGTTCCATCAATTCAGAGTTCAACTTTAAGATAAGTAAAATTTAGACAAAAATTATTTCCACTAGGAACCGAATTTGGATTCTCCCGAATGATTTGTCTTAGAGGGAGTTAATTAACCGAGTCTAATGTCTTGGTTAGTCATATGAATTATAGATTGAAAGGAAAATATTCTTATATGTCTTTGGTCATTAATTAATTAGCTTTATATTCTTACCGCAATATGGTTTTTGTAATATTGTTTAACAACCGGGTGCAAGAAGAAATCATCATCATTGTTCACGGATTCACCCCTCTCTTTGGCCCATTTCACATATTGACTTATCCCACCATAATCATTCCAATTATTCACCAAGCTTAGTATGAGTTGCACTCCATTTTTCCCTGCTTCTGATATCACAAAATCCAATCCCTACAATACATACATGCAAATATTCACAAATGTACCATTTAAATTACCCAATAAATAAATAAATAATAGTAATATATATGAACACTTAAGTTACTACAAAATGGTATATTAATTAATACCTTGAATACATCCTCATCATAAGAACCAGGTGAAATTTGAAGGGCTTTATAACCTCCATCATTGAAGGCCCATGTTCTTGCTAAGTTCAAACCATTTTTAGAGGCTTCTTGAAAAGTTGTAGTAACTTTGGACATTGTAGATGGATCTGATGCTACGTTCATTAAAAAATATGAATTGAAACCGTTTAAGTACAATGGTTTTCCGTTCTTAACGAAATGAATTCCATTTCGTTGAGCGAAACCATTTTCATAAAGTGTTTTACCATTAACTAAGTGAGCGTGTAAAGTATGTTGATGGTGATAACGATGATGATTACCATTAACACGCTTGCAATTCACATATTGACCAACAAGTAGTACATTCAATATTGTCACCATAAAAATTAAAAAACCTAAGTTTTGGAACCCCATAGCCACAAAACAACAAACAAAGAACAAATTTGCAAAGCAAAAGCTTGAGATACTATATGATTTGTATCTTTGTTTGTTTAGTAACTATGTGAAAATTGACAAGAGTGTGAAGAGGTTTATATAGTACTTTGAGATGAACAAATATGAGTTTCATAAGAAACAATTATGAGTTTAATTTCCGTCAAAAAAAAAAGAAAGAAACAATTATGAGCTTCATGCCATGCAGTGGGTCCCACAAAAAAACTGAAGAGTTGTGATTGGTGGAATTCAATTTAAAGTTATTTTTAAGGGAGCTTCTACGGTACATTTGAATAATTCAAGTGTACCGGTACATGACATCGCAAATTAATAAATTAACAATTATTTTTATGGATTAAAAATACTATTAGTTAATTATTGTATTTTAGATATAATAATAGCACAAGGAAAAATACAATTTTCTTGTTTATAATGATTACACTAATATTTTAACATTTTTTCAATAAAAAATTGAATATTGACTATTATGAAGAATAAAAATTTAAAAAATATCAAAATTTATATTTTTGACAACTTTGGTTAATGATATTTGATTATTACAATGTTTTTAATGATAAAAAAATAATTTCTCTTAAGAAAATATTCATTTTATTTATTAATTTGATAATCATGTACCGGTACATTAGAAATTGTCTAATGTACCATAGAACTTGCCTATTTTTAATTGGTTCCCATATTCAAGGATAAGCCTCAAAATCAGGTTTTTTGGGCGTTTGAGTTTCGTGTGCATGGACTATAGTCTATAGTTGGACTTGGACGTGGTGATTGGTGAATATGTACTAAAGTTTATGAAGATATATTATGGAATAGGGACGTATAATTTCTTCCTTAATTATGCTGCTATATTATCAATGAGGAATAATGTACTAGGATTCATGGATGGTTAATTCATCGTTGACTATGAATAACATTGGTTAGATATATTAATACTTCGATTTTATAGGTATAGTTTCATATTGGTCCCTTAAAATAAACGTTAACACGATTTTAACAGTAATTCATCGTTACTCTGTATATCTTAAAATATTTTGAAAAATGAATATACGCTTTATAAAATAATTTTCATTTTTTTGATATGATCACATGGAAGATTTTTATTAATTGTCAATGTAAAATTAATTTACATTAATTAACAGTGTGTTCTTTAAACTTTAAAATAAATGTCACTTGCTAAAATAATTTATCCTAAAAAGATTTTCACTTTAAGTTGCTACTCTACTAGCTCCAATTTTAATTAGTTATTTTTTAATATTTACCATATATATAATTATTAGAGTATCACTCCCAAATCATTATTCTCCACTTTACATGATAGTAAAATTGTCAAAATAATAATTTTTACTGTATGATAGTAAAAAAACACCAATAGTTTATACCAAAAAAAAAAACACCAATAGTTAATATACGATTGGAGAAAATGGTTATTTTATTTCTTCTATTTATTCTTTTTTCTTAATATGTGTAAAGTGGTTGGAGTTGTGACACTTATTTTGAAAATGAGGGAGTTGAAAATTGTTTTTTGAAATCTTTTTAATGATTTTTGAATACCTTTTATTCACATTAATATATTTTCCTCGTAAAAGAAAATAAGACCTAATACAAAGAATATAAAACTATGGTAAAAAAATGTACATATAATATAAATGGTGTTGTTAATTTTTTTTTATGGAATAAATTTAGTACGAGACAATGGTGTCTCGGCCAAAGACAAAGAAAATCATAAAGTTCAACCATCACTTATAAAAGTATTTACATTTACCTCTCTTCAAATGTACAAGCATAGCTCAAATATGTGAGATTCCAAATATCTCTCATTTTATTAATAAACCAAGTCTTTGAGATTACCATATTGTTTAATTATTTTATCACATGCATTTGTTCGAACCCCGATCTTAAATAGTGGAATTCCCAGCTATTAGACTACTTGATAAAAAAATAATAAAAAAGTATTTTCATGCATGTGTTATACTATAAAATTTCCTACTCCTAAGATTAAAGAGAGAGTTTGATCCGTCAAACAATCAACAATATGATATGCAGTATTTATTGGTTATCGTAATTAATCTCACCGATGGGAGCAATTAAACCATTCACTTGCTAAAATTATAAATGTAATAAATTGATTTTATTCTACATTTTTATTTTATCACATGCATTTGTTAATCTTGTATTGTTGGGTATAATTTAAATAATATTGTGCAAAAAAATAATTTAAAATTTTATTTTTAATATTTACATTTATAAATAATACTTATATGAGTAAAAAAATAAATTGTGCCCCTATAAAAATAGGGCCGTTAAACGATTTTCCAACTCAAACCGTGCCTCTATAGGAACACCCCATATTCTAACCTATATATGGTGATGTACTTTAGTCTAAAAAACAAAATAACTCATTGTCATATACTCGTACTAGTTTGCATGAGAACATTGACTCAAACTTTTTTTTTTTAAGACTCAAACTTATTCTTATCTGTGGTATTTAATTATTAAAAAATCCTCTAACAGAAAAATAAAAAGAAAGCCTTATAACGTATACGAATATACCACATAGCACCATCCTCTATAAATTTTGTCTTTTGTGATTCTCATGTGAATTTAAATACGTATAGTCCCAAAACTTATGAGTATTTTTATTCCGCAACGTTTGCATACACGTAAGTACGTAACATAACTAATTCTACAAATGTCGTCACATGCATGCTTGTATTGTACTCCTCTATAATAATATTGATTTTTAGTTTGTTTTCAATTATAAGAAGGATAAATTATAACGAACTAAACAAAAGGCCAAAATATTTTTACAATCTAATACAAAAAATGGATGGAAAGTATTAGTTAGGATTGACCAAAATTGGGGAGAAAGGAACATCAATTTTTTTGTTAATAAATTCGCGCATGAATTAGTCTCTCTGATATAATATTAAATAGTGGTTGACTAATTCTGAAAGTGTAGTAAATTAAAAATCACATCTCAACACTATGAGAATTGTTGCACCCAAGATTGAAATAAAAATCTTTGATAAGACTGTTTGGATTAAGCGTTTTTAAGTAATTCGCCACAAGTTGAGAAACCATTTGTTTTGCTACGAATTCCATCAATTTTAAACTTATGAGTACTTGTATGAGGGGATCCATTTGATATGAATAGTGGAACTAAAGCTCTCCATATATGTCACATGTTTAACGATACTTTCAATCATTTGCACTTGGTTATCAGAGTATTGGTTAAACATCAATTCACTATCATCCTTCCACAAAACATTAATTGAAACGCTAAAAAAAAGTCACCCAACGCCGGTGCATATTTCCAATATTTTCGTTAAGATTTCGTTCAAGTCAATGCACAAGACCTAGGCTAAAGATTTTTGCCAGATAATCTGACTTGGGAATCAACATTCTATATTGTTTCGTCACAGTCTCTTTAAGACATGCATAATAGATTCAAGTCCCTCTTAGAAACGAGGGAAACTTGCCATATATGAGATTACCATTTTCAATTTTAGGTGACAACAATGATCAATTCGTTAGACCAAATTTGTTGTAACCAAGCATTACCCATCAATTCTATTATGAATTCACAACTAGAAATTTCATTTTATAGGACTTAAATGAGAGGATAGATTTTTGAAGACAAGTCTTAGAAACATATGATTTACATTCGAGTAGAATCACGGCATAGTAGCAAATGATAAAACACTTTAACTTAAAGGTGAAAGTTTGGAGATTATGCCATTGAACAAGTCACACTGTTAAAATATCTTGGGTCCATATTATGATAAAACAACGCAAAAAATAGAACAATATGCAAACAATCAAATTCAAACTGAGTGGTTGAAATGAAATTGATTCTCTGATGTTTTATCATTTATGTGAGTAATAACCTTCTTTTCATAATTGTATCAGTGATCTAAATTTCTATATTTTATTTTTCCATTAAATGATTTCATGTCATTGATTTGTTTTTATTTGGTCTATAAGATGTTAAGTTTCTGTAAAAGAAAAAAAATTTAAAAATTGTGAACAAAATGAGTGCATACTGATACAGACATATAATGATTAAGCATAATTTGTAATTGTATGAATTAAAATATTTATTTAACAAACTAGAATGATAAATTTAGTTGGAAATTGATCTGAAGTGTTCAACGAATTCTGATTGGGAAACGTTAAAATCCACGTAGAGCTAAAATTAGCATAAATTGGTCCCGTAGCTCAGTTGGTTAGAGCGTTGGTCTTATGAGCCGAAGGTCGCGGGTTCGAGCCCCGCCGGGACCATATTGAATTTTATTTATATTCAGTGCTTTTTGTTGGTCGCGTTTCCAATGTTTTCTAGTTTTCTTTGCCAATTGTCAACAATATTGAATCACAGTAAGATGAGATTTTAAGCGAGGGTAGTTAGTTTTTTTTTTTTTTATTATTTATGTTATTTTTTCTAAGGGTTCAAGCTCACTGTAAAAAATTCAAACTAAGATCTTGTTTGAAAAAATTATCAAATATTATAGCTTTGATTTCTCTAACATCTCTGATTTTATGATGAATGTTCAACATTTTACACTATGGAGTGTTGAGTATATATTTGTACGTGTAAAAAAAAGGTACTATATATATTTTTATCTAAAGAAACAAAATAACTGAAAGTATAATAAAAACTGGACTGGACTACGACCCAAAAATAAATAGTATAGGCCCAATAACAAGATGACCCAATTGACTAACCCATATAATTCGAATTGGATACTTGGCGGGAAAGCGGACATATGGCGAGAACCTTCCCCAAATGGGCGAGGGCGGGACACATGCACACGCAACATCACATGATCTTCACTAAGCAAAGACTTGAAAGGAGGTAACCGTCCACCAAGCACATGATCTGCACACATGAGAGGTGGGGTAATGGAAAACCACCCATGATCAACATAATGGAGGAGTGACAAAACGGTTACAAAAGGGAAAAGCAAGTCATGATCACGAAAGAAGTCTATAAATAGGGAACTCAAATTCATTGTAAATGATCACATTTTTCTTGTATACAGAAATTATCCATATTATCTATTGAATCAACACAATTATCACCCCCCTTAAATGTTCACCAGAACATTTTGGCGCCCACCGTGGGGCCCGGTAAAACATTCCCAGGCTCGTGATGCCTTCCATACAAAAGACCGAAATTTGTTATATACCGAGAGTGTTCGAGAAGAAATTGGTAATAAACAAGGAAGAAAACAAGCAGGTCACCAACGTCTTCAGTTCACCGTTCCATGGTGAGATGGATTACTCAAGTCTGAACGACTACACATGGAATCAGTTTTAGGAAAAATGCTTCTTCTGGCTATGGAGTTGTTCATCAGAACACCAATGATGCACTATAAAGTGTCACTTGAGATAAAGAGTCATGTGATCTTCATACATATTGACGGCGAGAAGAGTCGGCGGCATTGGCGACGTGAAGAGCGTCTTGTCCAGAAAAAGTAAAATTTAAGTTGAAATGTTTTGTCTCCTCGCCTTTGCGCTTGTGATTGAAAAGGGAAAAAAACGAGTTGAAATACCATGGCGTTATCCGTAAATCTTACGAGTAGGAAACGTCAGAAAAAGAAACGGCGCTATCCTTAAATCTTACGAGTTGGATACGACGGAAACGAGTTGAAACACCATGACGTTATCCGTAAATCTTATGAGTAGGAAACGTCAGAAAAAGAAACGGCGCTATCCTTAAATCTTATGAGTTGGATACGACGGAAACGAGTTGAAACACCATGGTGTTATCCGTAAATCTTACGAGTAGGAAACGTTAGAAAAAGAAACGGCGCTATCCTTAAATCTTACGGGTTGGATACGACGGAAATGAGTTGAAATACCGAGGCGTTACCCTTTAAACCTTTGAGTGGGGGGCGTCCAAAAAATTAAAATAAGGTTTAAATTCCGAGGCGTTACCCTTTAAACCTTTGAGTGGGGGGCGTCCAAAAAATTAAAATAAGGTTGAAATTCCGAGGTGTTACCCTTTAAACCTTTGAGTGGGGGGCGTCCAAAAAATTAAAATAAGGTTGAAATTCCGAGGCGTTACCCTTTAAACCTTTGAGTGGGGGGCGTCCAAAAAATTAAAATAAGGTTTAAATTCCGAGGCGTTACCCTTTAAACCTTTGAGTGGAGGGCGTCAAAAAAATTAAAATAAGGTTGAAATTCCAAGGTGTTACCCTTTAAACCTTTGAGTGGGGGGCGTCCAAAAAAGAAAAAGAAATACAGATCGAAAGATCAAGGCGCAACCTATAGAAGGGGAGACGCCCAGAAGAAGCAGTGTATGTAAAGGTAATTCAATATATTACTTTTATTATTAACGGATTCATCTTAAAAAACAGGCGGGGTTATCACCCAAGAAATCGTCAGAGAAATTTATTCAGAAGAGGCAAAGCAATAATAAATTCATTCAGAAACCAAAAATTTCATTCATTGAAGAAGAGATACAAATTCAAAGAAAACTACATCAAAATCAAGATACAAAATTCAAAGAAAAAAGAAAGTGCTCCAACGGTGTTAAGTCGCCTATGGTCACCCTGAAAAAGAAAAGAAAACGCCACCACGCCGCCATGAACACATTATTTTCTCTAGGGCAAGTCCGTCCACCATCTTCTCTGTGGCACCAGTATTTTAGCATAACCCAGGTGATATCATTCTAACTCGCCTTGTCCTTCAAGATTGTCAAAAAAACCCAAGGGAAACAAAAAAATTAATATGCAGCAAAGAAGACAGAAGTGCGAACAAACAAAAGAGGGGGCGATACAGAGCAGCGCCACATCGCCAATGATCGCCGAAAAGATGACGCCAAAAGAGGCAAGCACGCCCAAGACGAGGCGAGATGAGGTTCTAAGCAAGGAGCAGAAGAATCCATGACTCAACTACAAAGAAAAGCAAAATTAACTCAAAGATGAATGGAAATCAACGCTGCAAACATGATTATTTATAGAAGTTATTATGCAATAAAGACGAAGTAGGGGACAATTATTTCTCCACATTCTACCACTATCACCACTTCGCCTCTTTGAGCCTCGTGCTTGGGGGGCTGTGGACTGGACTACGACCCAAAAATAAATAGTATAAGCCCAATAACAAGATGACCCAATTGACTAACCCATATAATTCGAATTGGATACTTGGCGGGAAAACGGACATATGGCGAGAACCTTCCCCAAGTGGGCGAGGGCGGGACACATGCACACGCAACATCACATGATCTCCACTAAGCAAAGACTTGAAAGGAGGTAACCGTCCACCAAGCACATGATCTGCACACATGAGAGGTGGGGTAATGGAAAACCACCCATGATCAACATAATGGAGGAGTGACAAAACGGTTACAAAAGGGAAAAGCAAGTCATGATCACCTAGAGGAAGAAGTCTATAAATAGGGAACTCAAATTCATTGTAAATGATCACATTTTTCTTGTATACAGAAATTATTCATATTATCTATTGAATCAACACAATTATCACCCCCTTAAATGTTCACCAGAACAAAAACATAACTTAATTCTACTAATTTACCCAGTTAAATTAATAATTGTCAACTAACCAAATGAGATATGATCTGACTTATTTATCCAATGATGAAAAAGACATTTGTGCATGATGCATGCTTGAGAAAGTTTGTTATTTAACAAACTTTTTATTTGTTACGATGATATACTATATCTGGTCATAATTATAAGAAAATATTCACTTTTTAGATACATTTAAAGTTTGATGTATCTATACTATAATATATGTTAGATACATTAATCTTTGAATATATCGAAAAAGTCAGTCTTTTCTTATAATTAAGATTGGATGGATTATTTTTTAGTTGTTAATTTATAGTTTATTATACTTATATTATATTTTAAATCGATTTTCTTATTTTAGTGACCTTGAATCTTATCTATTTAGCATCCTTTTCTATCAAACATGAGTCAAAAATCTTGTCTAACATACACAAATAATCAAACAGTGTTGTTATGTTAAAAAAAGTCAAAGAATTATTTTTAGTTACATTTGAGCCGATCAACCTAACGAGTTAACTCAACTCAAAATTTGATTCATTCTTTCGCATAGTCTGAATAAAACATAATGAAACAATTTGAGTGAACCCAATCAAATAAATTTAAATTAGATAACAACTTTGTAATTTCAAAATCAAGAATATAGAAAACCTAACTCATTGACATATATACTTATAAATTTTTAATGGACTTTTGTTTGTTGCTGTAACTTGAGACTTTTACACATTGAATTTAAGAGTTAAACTTAAATAATAATGAAAGAAAAAGAAATACATCAAAAATTTGAAAAATAATTTTTTTTTATTGAAATAATCTATGATAAAATTAAATTAAACAACTTTATAAAAAAAGTGGAAATAAAATATCGTCATAAATAAATGTATGTTGATCTATAGTTAAAGTTTAAATTTGAATTTAACGCTAAAAGATAAACAAGTAACAAATAATTTAAACAATTCTAAAAATTAGATTTTAGAGATAAGATATAACAAAAATAAAAAAGATAAATATATTTAGTTTGTTGAGATATTCATGCTACATAAAAATACTGAATAAAATATTTTGAAAATTTAAAATAATAAAAAATATTTGTTGATATATTTATACCAAATTAAATTATCATTTAAAAAATAAAAAATTAATTAATTAAATTGAAATTAATGTTGAGTAAAATTAAATACCTTACTTTATCTTACCAAAAAAAAATACCTTACATTATAATCACCTAGAAACTAATCAAAACTTCACTTAAATCACTACTCTGATTTATTTTTTTTGGTAAGTCACTACTCTGATTTTAAATACAAGAAAATTTTTAAAATTTTTTTTTTAAAAATAAAATACAATTATAAAAAGAGAAAGTTAGATGAATAAAAAATTACTTATAATTTATGGTTAAAAAAAAATTACTTATAATTTAATTAAGTAAAATAATAAATATAAATTATACCAAAAAAAAAATATAAAAGCTGATGTAGGATGATATAATTATGGGTCATGCTAACTAGTGCCCCAGAGCACTAGTTAAGGAACCTAATATAGTAATATATCATTGAAACTTGTGCAATCATTCTTTTTAAAATATAAAATATGCTCTTATCATTTATGAATATAAAAATTACTTTTTTAGATATCCTTAACTAGTGTCACGGGGACACTCGTTAGTATTTCCTATAATCATTAATTTCACATCTATCTAATCCCACATTACGTTTCAAAAGATTGTATATATAAATTTTGTGAGTGAAATAAATCCAAGGAATTTTTATTTATTACTGTCGTCTATAACAGAACAGAAGAAGAAGAAGAAGAAGAACAAGAGAGATCTATCATCTAGGTCGCCGGTGATACCATAACCGTATTTATATATTCTCGTCGCCACCGAACGCCGCCGCAATCACTACTCTCCACGTTCGATTGATCACATAACAGTTTCCAGCACCTTCCATCCTCCCTGTGAGTCTGGGAGTGTGTTGTTCTCTTCTCCACCATTGATCCTATCGCCAAATCTTACATCCTACGATTCGTTCACCCTTCTGCATCTCCGATCCGAACTCGGTGAATCTCTCTCAATCTCAATTTCAACTTCTCTTCTTTTTCTCTCGATCTGTTGTTACACTTGATCAAAGTCTAATTAACCTTTTACGTTTATTTCTGTCTATGTAATTTGATACTGATTATTATCATTTATCACAACCCTTATAATTTATAATTCTGTATGCATATGAATCTCGTTACTCTTTTCTTGCCTTTTTCTGTTCGAGTTAATTCAATTCTCTGTTTTTATTTTGATTCTTATTACTACATGTGCTGGATAAGCTATCTAAGTTTAGTTGAGTGCGAAAAATTGATCAAAAGCGTGTCTTTCTGATTCGTTTGAGTTGTTGTGGTGATTATTATGTTGTGATTGAAATGTGTTGTGAAGTCTGAATTGTAATGCATTTGGTTGTTTTTTGTTTGTCTTTTAACAGGTTTGGTGATTGAAAAAAAATGTTTTTTTGATAAAATAGAAAGCATAGTTATTTGGATTGTTCTGTAATTAATCTATATGGGGACTGAAAATCCGGGTCGTCCAAACTTCCCTTCAAGGCCTACTTCCTTGCCTTTTGCTGCTGCACAGACTATGACTACACCTTTTTCATCAATGGGTCCTGTGGCTGGATCAGAGCCTCCTTCTTTCCGACCTACTCCTCCTGCACCTTCTCAAACACCCACGCCGTTTTCATCTTCTGGACCTGCTGTTAGACCAGGAGCACCTAGTTTTAGACCTACACCACCAGGCAGGTTCAATGATCCGTCAGTGCCTCCTCCTCCACCATCATCCAATGTCCCGCCAGCGCCGGGTGGTGGATCCTTCCAGCATTTTCCAGCACCACCCTTTTCCTCGACGGTTCAGTCTTCTCTGACACGCCCTCCACCCTTGGGACAACCATCAATTCAACAGCATGCAAGTCAAGCACCTCCCTTTCCCTCGTCTGTTCCACCTCAGCCACAGATGCCCTATGTTCAAATGGGATCTCCACCTATGGGTTCAAATGTTCCTCCTCCTCAATTTCAGCCGTCAGTTCCCGGATATGCCCGTATGCAGCCTGGTGCCGAAATGCAACCTCCACCTTTGCATTCCTCTATTCATGCAAATCAAGGAAATTATGGACCTGCACCGCCTGCAGCAGCATCTCCCTTTTTACCCCATCAAGGAGGCTATGCTTCATCACTACCAGTGGCTACTCCAATAGGTGTCCAGCCAATACAGCAACCAGGATATGTACCCCCTACTGGTGCCATTCAGGGCTTGACAGAAGATTTCAGTTCACTCACAATGCAAACCCGTCCTGGAACAATGGATCCATTATTTGATGCTAAAGAACTTCCAAGGCCGTTGGAAGGTGACGTGGAGCCGAAGAATTTGTCTGAGATGTATCCCGCAAATTGCAAACCCAGATATCTGCGATTCACTACCAGTGCAATTCCTAGCTCTCAGTCCTTAGCTTCAAGATGGCAACTGCCTCTTGGAGCAGTTGTATGTCCACTTGCTGAATCTCCAGATGGGGTTAGTGCCTCTGTTTATCTGCTTGCTGAGCAGTAACGTACTGGTCATCTTATTTGCCTTTGTTCACTATTCTTTGTTTCAGGAAGAGGTGCCTATAATTAGTTTTGCTCCAGCTAGTGTTGTGCGCTGTAGAAGATGCCGCACATATGTGAACCCTTATGTGACATTTACAGAAGCTGGAAGAAAGTTCCGGTGCAATGTATGCGCCTTGCTTAATGATGGTACTTCTTACTCCCATTGCCTTGTTTTTTGCTTTAAGTCATTATGGAAGAAAATTGTAGCAATCAAGTCTCACTTGCTTTAGACAAGATTTTCTTACCAACAGTGCACTTGATAAAAGAATGCGGAGACTTAGTTTATTTAACTATATAATACTCCCTCTGGTCTTATAAGAGAAACTCTACTTTTTAGATTCATTGTAAACTTGATGTATCTAGACTATCTAAAAAGTAGAGTTTCTCTTATATATAGGACTAGAGGGAGGAGGGATTATGGTGCAGTGCATGGGAGATAAAATTGTTCTCGGACTTTGCTGACTCTGTATATTCATGTAATCATGTCAGTTGTACTTTATTTGAGATGTTAATCTATTGCTTTTTATGTGCAGTTCCAAGTGAATATTATGCACAGTTAGATGCCACTGGAAAAAGAGTTGATTTGAATCAACGGCCTGAGCTTACAAAGGGTACCGTAGAATTTGTTGCCCCTGCAGAGTATATGGTGCGGCCTCCTATGCCCCCAGTATATTTTTTCCTCATTGATGTTTCCATATCTGCCGTTAGAAGTGGTATGATTGAGGTAAGCACTTCACTTCTGGCTCAATGTATAGCTTGAACTGCATATCAAATCTCAACCATTAGAGTTTTCACGTTTTTCACGAAAAAATGAATGGTTTCCTTTTCTCCCCCTTCCTGTTGTGCAATATATGGCCTTATTTATTCTGATGTGAGTTATGACCCTTATAGATACATGTTTGATAAGATATGGTTTCGGTGACTAGTGACCATAGACAAGAGTTACGTTAGTTATGTTCTAATGTATTTTGTCTCAGAATAGTTCATTGAGAGAAGAAAGTGGTCTGTGTACCGGCCGAATTGGTCATTAATATTGTTTTCATTTTCACGGAATTTTATACATATCTTTAGATGATTTTAATTATTCAAAACTCCCCCATTCTGAGTAATTTAATGATAGCTGGTACTCACAATAATTGCTGGACCTTATTTCTCATGTGTGTTTGAGGGTTGCATTGCATATTATGCTTTTTAAGTGTTTTTGTGTAATTTTTTGTGGAAAAACTTTTAGAATACAAGTTTTATTGGGGATTATTTACCAAAAATAAATTTCCAGAAGGGTTATGCTTAGGTCTTGCAGAGACGAATTTGTACCAATTTACCTAAAAGTCAGAATTAAAAAAATGTGGTTTTCTAGAAGTACCAGTTACTTCTTCTTAAACATTTTTTTCTTGGAAACTTGGGGTTATGGAATGCATTTTGCATTTGGGTTACACGATAACTAATTTATCCCAACCATTTGGGAGGTGTTAGGCACATGTCATCTTGATTTCTGATGTTTTTGTTCTTAATTCAGGTTGCGGCCCAAACTATCAAGTCCTGCTTAGATGAGCTGCCTGGCTTTCCACGGACACAAATAGGGTTTGCAACTTTTGACAGCACTATACATTTTTATAACTTGAAGGTTTGTATTTTGTAGTACTATCAGCAATAGAGCATTACCACTGTCAATGTGTCTCTGTTTCCCTCCTTTGGCTATGATTTGTACTAATCATTCTGTGTATCATGCTTTTGCAGTCAACCTTGACTCAACCACAGATGTTTGTAGTCTCAGATCTGGATGACATATTTATTCCGCTCCCAGACGATCTTCTTGTTAACTTATCTGAGTCAAGAAGTGTGGTGGAAGCCTTCCTAGATAGTTTGCCAACTATGTTTCAAGATAATGTTAATCTGGAATCAGCTTTTGGTCCTGCTCTTAAGGCTGCTTTCATGGTTATGGTATTGTTTATCATAATTACCTTTTATGGTGATTTTTTTTTAATCATAAATTCATTTGCTAGTTTCCCCCCCTCTCCCATAAGCAGTGAACTTGATACAAACTGCTATTAATTAAATCAGAGTTGCATATTTTATTTTAGTAGATTAGTTTTTATTTTTAAGCTCTACAAGGGATATTGAGTGTTGCAAATGCAAACCTAGTTTTACTGATAGGCAAAGTTTTAACAATAACTGGAAGAGATATTGGCATGTGCTTTAATTTTTTTTTAAAAAATAATATTAATGCAGATCTGTTGCTCCCAGATTTAAAATCTATAAAGAATTGTGGTAGGAATTGTATGATCGGATACCTGTACCTGTACTAGTTCTTTCACATTTTTTTCGGATTGTGATAAGAAATTCTTTATCTTATTTAGGAGGGAATAACAAACCTAATATTTGGAATTGGAAGGTCCAACTTGTAGATTTCTCATATTCGTACAAGGCTTTTTTCTTTTTTCATATTACGGGAAGTCTCAGTTTTTCCGATACACATTTAAATCACTTAGTACACGTGTCTGTTAGGAATAGACAACTGTAGTTAGCTGAAATAATTAATTAGCTTGACAATTAGTCAGAGAGAGAAGAGAGAGGGGGGGGGGGGGGGGGGGGGTCAGGGTATATGTAATAGAAGCACAGGAAGAGTGGGGAGAGTCCATGCTCTAGGATTTGGATCCTCTAAAGCGAGTAAATCAAGGGTTGTTATTTTAACAAGCTTATCATTTGTTTTGATGTACCTACAATATCTACCTTTGATATGTTAATCAGTGACTGATACTACTCACTTTACTCTCTAAAGTGAATTGCTCACTTTAGAGGAGCCAGATTCCATGCTCTAAAATGCATGGGGCGTAGAGAGGAGATGCATTTCCATCAAATTTTATTGATCTATTCACTTATAATCACATTGAAAGTGATACTGGTCAGACGGCATTCTTTTTATAGTGAAGGTTGTCCAGCTCTGATCCAGTTCTGTTGATAAACAATTTTATTCATGTTAAATCAACCAAGTGTGTACCCAAACTTTCCATATTCTAAGATTTAATACCTGCTGAATTCCAATTCCAAATGTGACCAAAGAGCTTCGCTGGGCCAAGAGAACAATATATACCTTGAATTTGTTGAGTTTTGAGTTCATTTTTTATTGTGCATTTTTGACAATTTCATTTTCTTATGCATTACTCTGTTATCATCTTTTCATGCCTCTGTGCAGAGTCAACTTGGAGGGAAATTGTTAGTTTTTCAAAACACACTTCCATCTCTTGGTGTTGGTCGCTTGAAGTTACGGGGAGATGATTCTCGTGTTTATGGGACAGATAAAGAACATGGACTGAGACTGCCCGAAGATCCCTTTTATAAGCAAATGGCTGCTGAGTTTTCTAAGTACCAAATCTCTGTAAATGTCTATGCATTCAGTGACAAGTACACTGACATCGCCTCCTTAGGTATTCTCTCTCTCTAATTTCTACATATTTCAGCATTCCATTCTAGTGTTAAACCTGTTGCTCTGGATTATAATTTAGAAGATTTCTGTCTGATTGATATATTTGATGATTCTTTAGCTGTGGCATTGTTTTATGATGACTTTGAGGCCACGAGTTTATGGGCTTAACTCTGATTTGATCCATGATCATTTTAAAATGCTTTTTGAAGTATTGTGACCTTTCAAGTTAGTGGTCTGCATTATTACTTGACATGTGACTTTAGTGTCCCGTTGAGAGATTTGTATTGTGTAATTAGTTCATACTTCAACTCAACTGTTAAGTAAACTTAAATTGAATGATTTTCAATTCTCCCTTGATGTTGTGATTAAAGGTGTATGGAATATGAATTATGAACTGATACTCTAACATGCGGATCTATTTGGCAATGAACTGGTCTGTAAATGCTCAAAAATAATTCGCAAATTATGTGTCGATTGTAGTAGTTATATCTGTAAATAATGTATCCCCGTGCCCCTATATAATTCTGTTTGATATGATTCAGTCAGCATTTTGTGGTCTTCTAAGCTTATCTGCAAATCTGTAAATACATTATACTCGAAGTAAATAATGTATTTATTTTTATTGTCTGTGTAGGAACTTTGGCAAAGTACACTGCTGGTCAAGTGTATTACTATCCAGCTTTCCAATCAGCCATACATGGGGAGAAATTCAGTCATGAATTAAGGAGAGACCTCACTAGAGAGACTGCATGGGAAGCTGTAATGCGTATCAGATGTGCAAAAGGTTTGTCCATCCAGTATGTTTTTTGAAATAATTACCTGCTTTTTCTCCTTTTGTTTGTTTCTTGTTCCAAGCAATGCGTATAATTATTAAACATACAAGAATAAACATGCATGCATACACATATAATTGATGATCGTTGCCTTTTTTTAGGTGTTCGCTTCACAACTTATCATGGAAACTTTATGCTAAGGTCCACAGATTTGTTAGCACTTCCAGCTGTAGATTGTGATAAAGCCTTTGCCATGCAGTTATCACTTGAAGAGACATTATTGACAACTCAGACCATTTATTTTCAAGTTGCTCTGCTGTATCCTTTCTTCAATAATTCTTAAGATGAATTCTAATATATGAGCTTTATTGTTAATGATAAAGTTTAATAACTTTTTTTTATGATACTACTATTCAAAGAGGAAAACACAATGTATTTCTGAGGAATTTAGATTTATTTTCAAAAGTATTTTGTACTTTTGAATAATTCCTGAAAAGTACATTTTTTATTTAATAATAGCCTTATTTATTCTTTTAGTTTTGTTTTTATAGATCAGTCAGCTCATCTTTGTCATGCTTTGTTTTACTATTTTTCTTCTACCCTTAAACGACTGTTTGGATGTCTGTCATGCTTAATACAGTTAAGTTCAGTAAGTGAGGATGTTTAGTATGTGAATTTTTTAAAATTGGATCCCTAACAACAAAATAGTTATACTGCATCTTGTGGAGAAAGGCGTATCAGAGTACACACAATGGCAGTGCCTGTAGTTACAGATTTGGCGGATATGTATCGCCTGGCTGATACTGGGGCAGTTGTCTCTCTATTTTCTAGGCTAGGTAAGATAAACAGAACTTGTGGACTTAAGTTTTAGTGACATTATATATGCGATGGATCTGGTTGCTTCTTCTTATACAGTTCCTTCATATTTGCAGCAATTGAGAAAACATTGTCCCAAAAACTGGAAGATGCACGGAGTGCTGTGCAACTAAGAATTGTGAAAGCCCTCAAGGAGTACCGAAATCTTTATGCCGTGCAGCATCGCTTGGCTAACAGAATGATATATCCCGACTCTTTAAAGTTCCTAATGTTGTATGGATTAGCTCTTTGTAGATCAACAGCTCTACGTGGAGCATATGGCGATGTTCCACTGGATGATCGATGTGCAACAGGACATACAATGATGACTCTACCTATAAAAAGATTGTTGAAATTTCTCTATCCTAGCTTGATTAGACTTGATGAATATCTTTTGAAGGTATGTTTTATCCGCCCTTGATAATTTACCAATAAAAGGATTAAATTGTCTGATTTAATTTTGTTTGTGTTCCAGCCATCTGTACAAGCTGATGATTTCAAAAGTATCGATAGAAGGTTACCTTTGACTGGGGAAAGCTTAGACTCTAGGGGCCTTTATATATATGATGATGGCTTCCGGTTTATTATATGGTTTGGTAGGGTGATTTCACCTGATATAGCAAAGAATTTACTCGGGGCAGACTTTGCGGCGGAACTATCAAAGGTATTGTATATTCGTTCTGCACAAACTTAGGTTCATAATAGGTTGTTTTTTCTAAGCAGAGAATGAGAGAGGACTTGATTTACCTTGGTTGCTTTTCGGTTCTTAATTAGAAAAACAAAAACTCATCATATGTGTGTGTACGCGCGCGCGCACACACATGTAAATATTCTCCCCTCGCCTTTCTCTCTGTGAATGTATTTTAGTGTATATACAACTGTTGAATTATAGAAAAGTGTCGCATAGACCTTGCTTGCCAATTTTTATCCTTGTTTTTTCATAGTTTGAATTCAAAGTATATTACATTCTCTCACAACTTTCCTCAACCCCAAATTTAGTGAGTACCCATTTGAATTCAGTCAATTTATGCCCAAAGGCACAAAACAGAACTTCAAATTTTCAACAACCCGCCAAATCGGAGTCAGTAAACTCTGTAAATAATGGAGGAGAAAAAAATTGCAAATATTTTTAAGCATCTATGTATATCTGAGAGTATCCTCTCCATGGAGAGACAGGGGATCAAAAGTCGGGAAATTGCAGCAGTTGAAGAAGAAAAGGAAACTTTAGTATTAATTGAGTGTCAAATTGAGACATTGAGTTAATATCAAATTTCGCGAGTGTCATCTTCATGATACATGATTAAATTTCAATGGTGATTTTGTGACATCTTATCACTAGATTTTGCATTAGATTGACTTTTATTTATAATCGTTGTCGATGGATATTATTTTCAACTCATTGAATAATTTCTTGTATGGTCAATTGATAGTATCAAGATGTAGCAGAGTAGACTTGTGTGTATGTATTCCTCCTTTATTTGTCTGGTTGAACAGAATTTCTAATTCATCTGGTGTATATTTTGTTCTTTTAACAGGCTACTCTCAATGAGCATAATAATGAAATGTCAAGGAGGTTGATGAGGCTGCTTGAAAAATTAAGAAATGATGATCGTGCATATTACCAGTTGTGCCACCTTGTGAGGCAAGGTGAACAACCCAAAGAAGGATTCCTCCTTCTTGCAAACCTTGTTGAGGACCAGATGGGTGGTAACAGTGGGTATGCTGATTGGATGCTACAAATATCCCGACAAGTGCAACACTCATAATATATATAGGTAAGGATTGTAATATTGTGATGTGAATACCTTGCCGCATGTTTGACTAGAAAACTGGTAAATTCTGTTAAACTTTCTGTTTTAGTGACTTGAAGGTAGGATTTGTGTTTGATTTTTTGTTTGAGTTTTCTACATGTATAAATATAGTGATCAGAACATAGTCATGTTTAGTTTACATATTAAATTTCTTTAAATATAGTGATATGAACATAATCATATATTTATTTATACACCACTCCCTGTTGACATATTCTTCCCTTGCTAGATAAGCAGGGTTTTACAGACTTGTTATCTGTCTCATAAGTGAGGACCGTTTCTTTCCGCTTCGGGAATAGGTTGAATCTATCTAGCCTTTAGGGTGCGTGGATTCTTGACATGGATAATTGGTCGTGACCCCTAAAGAAGGAAGCTTCTAAGAGATTGTTGGTTCAACCTTGAATATGTCAATTAGATGAACTCTACCATGGTGATTGAATTAAATCGTGGTTTCATGTCGTTCAGTCCTTGATAGAGGGAAAAAGAAGTAGAGAAACAAAATTTTCCCTG
Organism: Trifolium repens; assembly: GCA_030408175.1. NCBI lineage: Eukaryota > Viridiplantae > Streptophyta > Magnoliopsida > Fabales > Fabaceae > Trifolium > Trifolium repens. The sequence continues at coordinate 55,277,328 of CP125849.1, read as the reverse complement.
TATTTTTCCTTGTGAGATAAGTTTGTCTCATTTTCTTTTTGTTGTCAGCTTATGGTTATTCATTCATTTTGTAGAAAAGAAGGATAGACAGAAAGAAGATATGACACGTCCAAATCAGTCTGCGATATGTTTAATTTTGTTTTGTGACGGATGTTATTTATTTTGATATTTAGTGTTTTAAACTATATTTAACATGATTGCGACTTATGTTTATTTGCAACCCCGTTTTTTGTTCTCCAACATCTTTATTTTTATGTTGCTTCCTGATATTTGCTTGTTATGGAATGGCCACCTCCCAGGTTGCATGATGAAATGGTATATGCATGTCTGGAAGAAGTTATTTTTGTTTACTTGGTGGTTTTTTGGAGGGTTAACTTTTTCAAAGCATTTTAATATATATTTAAACCTAAGCTAGAATGAGTCAAAATCTACCTTACATCGGGAGGGAGGCAACACTATTTTTGTGTATAAAAATTTGGGTGTCCCACTGTTGGTTCTGAGATGAGTTATATTATATAGTAGAACCAAAAAGGCTTAGGATTGTGATAATACAATATGACATACACTGGAGTGTCAAAAACACTAATTAAGGCTAGACATCAAATACCAAATTTGAATTTGACATAAAATTCGTGTATGATAAGTGGGATGCAGCATATTGTATACTAGTATACAGATACTGCAATATTTTCTTTGAAAAGATTACTATTGCATTTCATCAAAATTTCAAAAACGAAAAGAAAACAATTATTGCATTGCTATTATTGATAAAAAGTAATGCATTATAGGTATTAGGTGTGGTGATTATTACTATTTGGAAATTCAAAACGGTATATAAACATTTTTTGTGGATACATTATACTTCTTTCTTTAGTATTTTTTTGGTTCTCAAACTATATAGTCCCTGAGTGCCTCAAAAAAAATTATTCTCAATTTTAGTTCTTATTTTTTTTTATAACAGTTTATGTTGCACGTTCCAACTGATTTTTTTTTATGATATAACATCTGTAAGACTTTTTCTATATAAAACATTTATAAGAACTTAAAAAGTTATTAGTTTAATGATTTAAATTATTGAACTCATGATATGTTAATGTTTTAACAATAACATGTCATTAAAAAAATCATTGAAACATTCTACAAGAAATTTTCTAGAGAAATTAAAATTTAAAGTTGGTATATTTAAAAAGATTGAAAAGATAAAATAGCAATTGGAGTAATAAAACAACTACTGTACTATAATTGACTATTTTAACGTCATTCCGCAAAGAGAAAGAAAAAAAAATATTTTAAAAAAAAAGGAACGAAAATAAAAGATATTGTTTCGTAAGACGTTGCTACGTCTATATTGGTAATTTGTTAGTATTTTTCCATTGCAAATAAGTCAACAAAGTACACAATACAGTCAACCATGATGTCTAACTAGAATGTATAAAGTAGTGGCGCCAATATTTACATCTGCGGGGATAGCTCAGTTGGGAGAGCGTCAGACTGAAAGATCTGAAGGTCGCGTGTTCGATCCACGCTCACCGCAAAATTATATTTTTTTCATCATTTCATTCAAATAAACTGTTGCATGCTCGATCCACACAATTGACATTTTTTCATCATTTTTAAGCGACAATTCATTAAAATGCACGTGAAGTTAATGTTGTTTTTTTTTTTGGTAACCAACATCCACATGAAGTTAATGTTAACAAATATACAGCTTTTTATTTTTATTAAAAAAAAGAAGATAAACAGCTGTTGAATACCCCCATAACATAACATTAGATATTTAGTCATTCTTTTTCTTTTTATAAACAAAAATAATACAGCTATTGTATTGTATGCCCCATAACGTTAGAACTTTAGTCAACGTATAATTTTTTATTTTTTACAATAGTATATGAATAAAATTTTAAGAAATAAAAAGGTAAGATATAAAGAATAATAATATTTTCCTAAAAAATAATATAATCTTTATTTTGATCATGTTGTTGCAATAAAATAATATATTCTATATATAAAACTATAACAATGTTAAGAAAAAAATACTTAATTAAATAAATTGAATTTAAATTTGAATTTGAAAATAAATTATGCAAATCAAATTCTTAACATTGTATTAATCAAATTTAAAATAAATTATATTAATCAAAACAACAGATTAATATGCAAATTATTTTGAAATTTAAAAACAATATTTAAATATTAAGGTAATCACCGTAATAAACAAAAAGATTGAGTAACAAATAAAATCCAACAAACAATCTATTAATATTAGTAAAAAATATATAATTTCAAAAATAATATTTAAATACCAATTTCAAAAATAGTATTTAAATATTAATATTTAAATAAAAATTAATTTACTTTGAGATACGAAAAATGATAAATTAACATGTCTACAACGAATCTTGAAATTGAATGAAGAAATGATATTTATTTATTACTTAAATTTAACCAAAGTAACTTCCCCATGTTTAAATGCCACCAAGTCCTTATGGGGTGGGAAAAATTGGACCTTTTTACTTTGTGAAGTGGTAAGCAGAACAAATTTTATGGAACAAATATTGGAATTTAAGAAGAAATCCGATTATGTACACTACATACCCATTATTTTGGGTTCTTATCTTACCAATACCAATACCAACCCCAACCCACCCCTTCATACACAAACAATAGGACTGAACAGACACCAAAACAAAAACACAAGCATATATAAAAGGGACAAACAAAACCATATCTTTTTGTGCCACCCCTTTGCAATGCCTATAAATCCAAGAATCTAAAATGCTACTGGAAAAAATAAACAAAAACTACCACTTTATACATCACAATAAACCATTGATTCTTAAAAAGAATCTAACTTTTGGCCGCCTCGAGTGTGCAGTTACCCTCTGCTGTCTCTAGAACTCTGAATCTCACTCCTGTCTGTGTCGGAAAATTCCCTCTGTGATTCAATTTCTGCACTACCCCCTTGGTTTCTTCTTCTATGCCTTCGATCCTGAACATCGACACAATGAATGAATGAAATCAAATGTCAGTGCATAAAATCCGAAAAAAACATTCAATAAGAAGATAGAGTAGAAAAGGCCGGTAAATTCATTTTGAAAAAAGATGAACCGAAATTATAAGATTAACCTTCTGAATGGTAATATAACTACTTTTTTGTTCTAATATACTTTTGACAGAACAATTTTATGATGATGATGATGATGATGATGAATAAACTATTGGATCATCTGCCTTGCTTGTTCAATGTTTTATACAACTCCACCAATTTCGTGTCATATAGTGGCATCACAAGTAGCAAAGGTTGGATTTGGATTGTGTGCAGCCACAAGCCTGTGACTGCACGCAATCAGCCACATTTGGACCATCCGACTTTGACCAAACGGTCCAGATGTGGCTGACTGCAAGCGGTCACACTGCAAACAATCAAAATCCATCATGACAGTGGCGGCATTTCTCCTTCCTAGGATTTCAATCTCTCTCTCTCTCTTTATCTCATATATATATATATATATATATATATATATATATATATATATATATATATATATATATATATATATATATATATATATATATATATAAGCAGCCAATATATACGATATAGTAATATTATACGTTTGGTATCCCACTAGGATTTATATGAGTATTGCCTCCACAACTTAAATTTTTTGGAAATCGTCATTTGCGACAAGCCATGCAAGATTGGCTTAGCAATTAGCACAATAAAATTAGTAAGATTTTAGTGATTTATGACGAAGTGGGGGGAAACAAACCTCTCTTGCTAAAGGGTATTCTTCCGACTCCAGCATACGAACAACTTGGCTCATCTTAGGCCTTTTCTCAGAATCTGGATCTACGCATCTTAAAGCAGTTAAGAGCGCCCTTTTCAAAGCTCTGGTTGATGGCTTCACCTCAATGTTTGGGTCCACCACTTCTTCTGATCTCCTGTTTCCAACCATCATCTTCAGCCAATCAACTAGATTCACCTAAGAGCGTTGCAGTTTAACCGTAAAGGTCAATAAAAATCATTGATACGAAGTTTCAATATAGAAATAAGTAACAAAGAACACATTTATTGTTAATAAGGGAGCAAAATCAATCCTCTATACAAATTAATCTTGTAATAATAAATAGCAGTGCCATGCCAGAGTTCATATTCATAGACTTATAGTTAAACTGATTTAATCATTAACTACTCGAATTAAAATCAAAATCTTAAGGAGGCCAACTGTCTATGATGTTAAGAGCATAGGATAAGGTTTAAAAGTGTACAGTGATGAAAAAGTTATTGCTATATATCATTCAATGTATATGCCTAATGCCACCTTATCTGTAACATTCAAAATGTTGTTAAAAAGGAAGGCAGTGATGACCCACAAAGCTTAGATGGGTGAACAATGAATAGTATAAAGCAAGAAGTATCGAATTTCTTGTCAAATAGTAGGGACGACGAAAAACACAAAGACATGATGATAGTTATTAGCATTCCTGAGAATGTTATCCGTGTTTCCTAATTTCGAAAGGGACACTTCAGAAGCTTTGAATCCTAACACCAATTTAACAAGTCAAATAATTTTTAACCAGAAAAACATCCAAATGATTTTCTTTTCTATATTATTGGAGAAAATATCCACACCATAGATCATTCATGCACCGGACAATTGAAAACAGAACGGAATAGGATGTATCTAATAATATGAACAAATATGTTCTTAATAGCGTCTTGATAGAAGCAATTTTTATCTTTAAATTGACTTGCAAAACAAAGAAGTGTAGCAATTAGTATATTTGAAACATTTGTGAAGATTAGCCACAAATACACGAGACAACTATGACATTTCTTTATTAGGTGAATCGGTGAAATCAAACACATAATTCAAGCTGGATATTGCGCCCAAGATAAAATTAGTTTACTCACTTCATTTGTCGGACGACCATAATCGACTGGATCCCTTCCAGTAATTCCTTCCAACAGCAAAACACCAAAGCTATAAACATCACTCTTCTCATTTAGAAGACCAGTGTTTGCATATTCAGGAGCTACATATCTGTGAAATATTTCGAGAGAAAAAGCATATAAGAATTTATTTTCTTAAGAATAGTATAATACTTTAGCAATGGAAAAATTCACCGCTCTCAAAGGGCATAGCAAAAAGATACTGACCCAAAGGTTCCCATAACTCGGGTTGTGACATGACTCTTCCCAGCACCCAATAATTTGGCAAGACCAAAATCAGAAACCTTAGCATTGAAATCATCGTCAATTAATATGTTACTTGACTTGATATCTCGGTGTACCACCTTTGGCTCAATTGCTTCATGCAAATACGCAAGCCTGAAACAAAGAAGTATATTGCTTTATACGAGGACTACAAAAGAAAACCGAAAGTGTGGAGATGTGGAGACTCACGCTTTGGCTGTGCCAAGGAGAATCTTGATACGTGCTTCCCAAGTAAGATATCCATGGTGACGCATAGCACCATGAAGCCATTGCTCCAAGTTTCCATTATTGACATACTCATATACTAAGATCCTGAAAATACGTGTTTCAGCGAAGGTAAGCAAATTAATGAACTTGCACTTCATATTATTAATCACAATTACCATTTATGCTGCAACAGTTATTTAATCTAACTAAGCAGGTTGTTTAAAATCATATATGCCGAGATGATACTCATACAGTCATATTGGTGTAATTGAGAATAAGGATACCTGTGAGTTCCCTCGACGCAGAACCCCAAAAGGCGAACCAAGTTTTTGTGTCTGACATGGCCAATAGCTTCAACTTCCACTCTAAATTCTTTCTCTGCTTGACCACTATTATACCAACAAAAAAACAACTTAAAAGTTGAATTTCAGCGTAATAATAAGGAGATACATAACCGCTTATCATAAAAGTGCTCATTACAAGTTATTTGTATAACAAAAATAAAATATAGTAAAATTGTTTTCATAAGCTATCATGGAGAGAGTTTATGGAAATAAGCCCAAAATAGTTTATAGACATGTCATAAGTTGTTTCCATAAGCCACCACGGGAGCTTATGGAAATACGCTAAAAATAGCTTATTGACATGTCGTAAGTTGTTTCCATAAGCTCTCACAAATAAGCACTAACAATAGCTTATGCAAGTAGATTGACTTAAATAAGTCAATCCAAAAGGCAATAACAACAGAACAATTAAGGTAAATAGCCTCCGATTTTAACAGAACTCACATATTATTGAGTATCTTTTTAACTGCTACTGCACTCCCATTGATCAACTGTCCCTTATAAACCACTCCATATCCACCTTCACCAAGTACATTTTCTTTGGCAAAACGGTTCGTAGCAAGTTCAAGATCCCTCAAAGTAAACCAATGACCCCAACCTAAATGAGAGAACTCCGGAAGGCCAGATAAAGGCGAAGGAGCCGTTATAGGATACGAAGAAGAAGAATGCTGCTTATACACAGTAACCGTTCCGGAACTACCTTCTTCTCCAGATTGTGAATGTGACCCTCCACCATCTTTCTCCATATATTGATGAAATGAATCAGAATGACTACTACTATCACCAGTCTTCATCTTCTTCCCTAAACCTAAATGAACCATAACTTTGTCTGAATCTTTGTCACTAGATTTATCATGAATGGTTAAAAGTATTCCATCACGTGGCACAAATCCATTCGTCGATACTTGTTCAACCCTAACTTCCTTGATTTCTTTTGACACATTTGGTATCTCAGTAACAGGAATCTTGTTCCTAGCTTTTCTAGATTTCTTTCTTGAAGTAAGACATAGTGAAAGCACACTGAGAATAACTATAATTAACAAACCAACCCCAATTGCAATAATTTGCCAAGCTTTTATACCTAAAATAGGTTTCTTTGATAATTCATCATTCAATTTAGAACCCATTTCTCATAAACAAGCCTTGATAATATTATACCTACAAAATAATAACCAATTAATTCACATAAATAACTACACATATCAATCAAACAATTGTGAAAAAGTAAAAACCATAAAACACAAACATTATATTAAAAATTTAATATAAAAAAACTAACCTCAAGTGAAAATCTTGAAAACCCAGATCTCAGAAACAGAAGTGTCTCATAAGTGAAGAAACAGAAACAAAGGAACAAAACAAAAAGGTTTGATCTTTTTAACACCCCAAATCTAGGAAGTTGTCAGAAAAAACAAGAATGTTTATATAGGTGAAAATTGTTTTTGTGGGGTGTAGAAAAAATGTGAGTGGGTAAGAATGAATCTAAGATAAAATGGAGCTATCTAAATAAGAATAAAAAAAAAACATAGAAAATTTTGATATGAAATAGTTGTGATGATAATAAGGAAAAAAGAAGGGATGGAGTTATCAGTGGTAGGTAATAGATGATGCCTTACAACTCATGAAAATGTGTTTTGTTTATATAAACAAACAAACATCAATTTTCAGAAATTTCAATTCTGTAATGTAAGGTAGTAATAAGTTTCTCTTCCTAATATGGGATTTTTCTCATCTCTTATGAATGTGACTTATTATCAGTAATTTTTTTTATTTATTTTCCTTTTTTTATTTTGATTTTGATTTTGTTTCTGATTTTATGGTGTGAGCTGTGAATTTATTTATTACTACCATTGACTGTACTGAAAGAAAAAAAAAAAACAACTAAACTCAACTGTTGGAGCTTGTTAAGTCCACTTTTAACCCTTCTTGTTGCTGTCTAAACTCTAGATACTGTTTATGCTCTTGTCACGTGTGATTGTTATTTCACAATAAATTTGCCTAATCATGCTTAGCTGTCATAATAATATACTAATTTTGGAAGTGATAATAACAGTAATAGAGTTTAATCTTTATATTAAAAAAAGTGGTAATAGAGTTTAATGAGTTTCTATAAAAATACTACTACAATAAAAGTAAATAGTAATTTTTTTTTATCATATAGTTAAAAAGAAAAAAATATATCATGTAGCATGTTAGTCATATAGTGTGAATTTTCGCATGTGACACCTAAAGTGAGTTTTCACATATTTTTTTATATAGGGTGAATATAATTAATTTTATAAGATAAAACTATTATCTTATGTACACAAGAAAACTATTATTTTATATGAAAAGATAATAAATTATGAAATCAAATGAGACAAATAATAGTCTCTCACTACCATTAGCTTCATGTAATATATAACAAATTGAAGTTCTCCAATCATAAAAGGTGAATAAGATAAAGGGTCATTCTAACATATATAATATATAATAAGTTCTAAGAGAATCATAGAAAATATTTAATTTTTAAAATGATGAATGCATAAGTTCTAAAAGAATACTCTGTATTTCTATATCTCTTTAATATGTGTATTATGATATATGTTAGCAATTGTTTTCTAAATAATTGTATGAAGAAGAGGTTGGATGAATCAGGTGTTTTGAGATGATATAGAGATCAATGAGTCCATCTAATCTAAAGATTATTTAAATATGCAAAAGATTTTTGCAAGTATGGTCTTTTTAATTTGGAAAAAGCTTTTTCTTAAGAAAATCTATATCTATAAAGAATAATTGAAATAATTGTAACAATAAATCTTCATCTTGTTTAGATCCACTATCGCATGATTTTTACAAAAGAGAATATTAAAATGACATTAATTCTTGCATTTATTCTCTTAAATTATTCGTAACAAATAACACCTCTCTTTTAATTTTAGTTCATATAAAAAGTTTTTATTTCAATTTGAACCTACAATTTAAAAACACTTTTAATGTGGTCCCTCGTCTGATTTTTTCTTTTGTTAAAATGGACATAGGTCCGTTTGATTTGTAAAATGTAGATACTGGACAGAACAGTAAATAACTGAACAACACATGACAAATGTTTAAGGTGTTGAAGAAATTTTGTGTTGTATGATATTTGGTGGACAAAAGATTATTTTGGTATGCTAGACAACTTGTGCAGATGACAAAAAGTTGTCATGTGGTTTAGTGGAGGACAAGAATTTCAGTTTTTGTCCTGTCCCTTGGCCCCCATTTTGTCTAGTACCAGAAACAGTTTTAAAATCAAATACAGTACAACTGAAGTTGTCTTGTCCAGTCTCATATTTTTTAACAGATCAAATGCACAAAAAATAATGACGTGCCACGTCCTAGGCATATTGTTGTTAACTCGGCAAAATACATTAATTTTTTTTAGATAGATAAAACAACAAAGTAATTGAGCTAGGATGTGTGGACTATATGTTTCTAATCATCAAAGAGTGTGGATCCTCTTCTGCTTTATTTTGTCCACCCCTCTCTTTTTATTAATCCAACGGGGTGAGCAAAAAAAGCTTCTAATACTTGATTGTATAAATAAGTGTAATACTAATGATATTCGGCCAGTTTGTTTTGGCATTTTTCAAAAATGGATTCTATAGTGTTACATAATTTTGTGTAAAAAATTTTATAAAGAAACTTTTTATAAAAGCTTCAAATGAAAATTTGGTTTGAATAGTTATTCTTAAAATGTCATTTTAGGCATTTCATCATTTTATCGAAAAAAAAATTGGATATCAAAATTTCAAAAAAATCACTTAATTTGAAGCTATTTCAAATAGATTTTCATAAAAATTATTTTTGAAATACAACTTTTTGAAAAAATTGTGATTTTGACTATATATATTTTGATCTTCAATAATATATGTTTATGTTATATGATGTCAAAATTAGTGTTTCAATTTAGAAAAAATGAATATACAAAAACTTGTAATATTTTGAAAAATGGTATTACACAATCTATTTTCAAAAATACAAAAAAAAAATCCATTTTTTTAAAGGTGAAACAAATGCACCCATAAATAGCCTAACAGTTTGCTTAAATACTTGAAACATATTATAATTTAGACACTAATAAAGGTCAATGTTGAAGCATTTACTCCAAATATAAGTTTATAAGCTCCTTCAAGAATGGTTTTATAACCTCTTCACGATTTCTAAATATGTTCAACATCCGGTAGGTTAAAGATTTGTTTGATTTGCAAAAGATAAATATTAGATAGAATAATATAAGATAAAATAACATAAGACAGATTTTTAAAGTGTTGAACAACTTTTTATCTTATACAATGTTCGTTTAACAAAATATTATTTTGATATTTTAAATAGTTTGTACCCGAGACATAAAATTGTACAAAAATTTCAATTTTTGTCTAGTCGTTTGACATGTTGTGCTCGGCCATGAGGAAAAGTACATCTCACTAGATTTGATCATCACATTGAGTTAAGAGCAATCACTTTGACACCGCATATTCATTCCAAATCTTAATACATTAGATTTACGAGTCATTCGCAGGATAATATTTGTTTGGTATCACAATAAATTTATCGTAAAAATTTCATTTTGTAATTTTAATAAAATCAGCTAAACAAACATGTACATAATTCTTTGCTAACTACGACGAGCAAAGATACCCTGCTGAGTACTAACTACTCATTGTGTGATCAATATATAGTACATGGTTTAATCCAATGTATAGAAAAAGTGGTTTCAAGGGACATTGCAGGTGAAAATATATGTTTAATTTTGTAGAAATTAAAGGTGGCACACCAAAATGGTTTGCATAGTTACATTCAATTTACTACTTTGTTGCTAAAGAATTGTGATCTATCTTATCATGAATAGTATAATAGATTTATGTATATTTGGTTTGAAAAGTGGTCTCTCCAGGAAGGTCTTCAATTAATTCTTTCACGCATAGCATCTGTGGTCCATATTCATATTATGTGGTCAAAGGAGAAGCTTATTGCAAACCTAAACATCTTAGTCACATACCATGCTTATTGCTTAACTTTATATGCAAGAGGAGAGTGCGATGCCTATGAGACTCTTTCATGAAAAATTTATAAATATTTTTTGTGTGTATGATTACATGTACAAAAAGGTCAAATATTTCCCTTTCTATAGCCCAGACCCATTAATTAGAAAGAGCAGCTCACCCCATATATATATATATATATATTAGAGAAAAAAAACACAAGTGATTAGTTGAACTAAAGACGAAGATCGCTTGTAGTTAAATAATTTCATAATTTTTCAAAATTTCAATTTTGATCGTAGATTTATAATTTATTAGTTTTGATTATGCATCACAGATTTCACTAATTTCGCATGTACAATTTGAGATTTTGATCGTTTGTTTCTTATCAAATGATCTAGATCACTTACTACATTAACGGTGTAATTACCTTGAGTTTCATCCTGTTGAAATAATTAGTTTCATCTCTTAAAATACGGCGAATTAAAGTTCAAATGTTACTCAAAGTATTAGACTTCCTTTTTTTCTTTTTGATAAAAACTACCTAGATGTGGTACTATATATGGTTAAACTTAATTGAGATTTTTTTTTGCCGCCCCATCCATTTTTCTCGCGTGCCCTATGAATTTACCAAAATATCTTTATTCGTTATTTAAGTAGTAGATACATCCCAAAAATATCCTATCAAATTTTATTTTTATAACGTCCGCTACTTAAGTAGCGGACGACATTTATAAAAATATCTCATTTTCATAACATCTGTTATTGAAGTAGTGGAATATTTAATCATGAGTTGGGCCAGCCTAACCTTAGCAAAATTAAACAAAGCGATGTAGAGAGGAAATTTTCACATTCTCTAATATCACAATTTTTAAGAAACATTCTCCAATATCACTTAGGATGACAAGCTGGTATAAATTGATCATCTTCCTCCTTTGTTTTATATACTATCATGTAAGGTTAATTGTGTTGAGTTTATTGAAGACCTCACCTCAACATTTGTTTTAGGACTAAAACAAATGATTTTTTAAGCATTTTAAGTAATGATGACGATGAGTAATGACCTCCAAAGGGAAAAAGACTTAAACCAAATTAAATTGAAATATACTAGCTCAATCTCAATCAAATTATAATTAAGCCACAATCATATAGTATAATAACTTTATGGACAAAACACAACTTGTTTAGAATTGTAATTGGTTGTATACTTTATTGTTAAGTGATCAAATCACATGATTAAATCATCTACGTCAAAATAATGTGGCTTGAATTGCTCCACTAATTTGAAGCTTCATGATGTATATTGCCAAAGTGTGTATAATGACAAATTAATTGTGACTCAAACAATAAAGCCAAACATGTCAATGTTTACATGGATGCTTATGGCTGGGCCTCACTAATTAAGCAAAAATAATTTAGAGGTGTTGTTAATGCGGCATTATCCAAAGTTCCTGCCATACATGATTGTCCCAATGAAATAATTCACATTCATATCATATGATGATTATTCACAAGTCAATTTAATGAAATGCAATTTGTGAACACCGACGGTAGCCGTAAGAGGAAGCTGATATGTTATTACTTATTTTTTCGTAATGCTCATTTAGTTTTTGGTTAATCTATCATTATATTAGGTATATTTAGTTTTTGTCAAATACAGTAGCTTAGTGCTTAGACATATTGGGTTTGGGTTTGGGATGTCAAAGTTATCATTAAGATGAATAAATTAGCAATCTAATGTAATATTTCTATCGATTGAATTATATTTACAAAGATATCATATTAGTTCAATAGAAGTAGACTAAAAAACTCGTGAGCTACTATAATATATAAATTAAATATTCTAAAATTAATTTTCCCAAAAAAATTAAATATATGCATATTATATTATGGATGTGTCTAATATGAAGTTTAAAAAATGATCATAAGATGAACCATTATCATTTTTAGTAAAAAATAAATATAATAATAAGTTGAGAACATAAATATATTTTATTAAAATTTACTAAAATATAAATATATATATTTTATTATCATCACACTTGATGTTTTAACTATAAAATATAAGGAAAATGCTATTTAGCAAGAAAATCTATAGAGAAAAATTGCAAGAATAAATCTCCACTCTTGTTTATATCAACTACCCCTCATGATTTCCACTAAAAGAGGAGATTAAAATTACATTATCCTATAAGATAATGTCATGTGTTATTCTTGCATTTTTTCTCTTAAATCATTCTTACTAAATAGCAATGCTCAAAATATAAATGTTCGAAATATGTGTATGTTAATATGTTACTAGTGTGTGTACCCAGCCAAACACATAAATTAAAACAATTATAAAATTTTAAATAAAATTTATGGTCAATTTGAAGAAATCAGTATAAGTTTTTTGACATACTCCATTCGTCCCAAAATATAAGCAAAAGTTAGTCAACAAGAGTGAATGTATTTGGTCCAAATCTTTAACCAAATACATCAAGTTTCTTTGACTCGTTTTTACTTATATTTTGGGACGGTGGGAGTATAAATTAGCATAAATAAACAATCCACTTGGGTTGGTTTAGTGGTGTTGGCTTGAGACTTTAGAGTTTGCTCCTCTTAAGTCTCATGTTTAATTTGCTCTGGTGTCAATTTCGGTGGGCTAATCCATACAGTGTAAAAAAACTTTGACTTTAAACGGAACCTTCGCAAGTGGATGGTTGAATTAGTCCCGTTACATTAGTCGATCCTTGAATATCGAGTTTAAAAAAAATTAGCTTAAATAAACAATAAAGTTAATAGTAATTATTAAATTAGCGACTATAATGTTTAAAATATGTGTATGTTAATATGTTATTACTATGGTTACATGTTTAAGGGTTAAATAAATTTGTATTCCTTATAAATATATTATATTTCAATTTTACTCTTTAAAATATTTCAGTATATTTTGGTTCTCCAAAAATGTTTTTCATCACTACTTTAAGTCACTATTTTTAATTCAACTTATGTGTACATTCTATATTTTTAATGAGTTATTGTATTAATGATTATAATATTATTGAAATTTCTTCTACAAAAATTTAGATTTTTTTTAACAAAAATTAATTAAATATGAATTTTTAAACGACAAATTACTCTATATAAAACATTGAACGCCCAAATAACCTCTTTAAGAGTTGCATCAGCCAAAACCAAAAAAATCACGTCAACCTTGATTTGACAATAGTTTTTCCCCTTTGATGTGTTAGACTATGAATTTTGAATAACACAAGATGAATATTATTGTTGAAAAATATAACTTACAATCTATTTATACCAAGTTTGGATCAACTCCTATGATGAGTTTGGATTATTACTATTATTGAAAAAGAAAGGTTCTCTTCCCTCCTTTATGAACGGTCATAATCATTCTCAATTGTTTGTTGATATGATCTTTATATTAATATTAGTTTTCTAACACCTTTAAATGCGTTGATATGATGTTTTAAAGTGTCACATGAACAATTTCATCGTACAATTTAAATGTCATATAGTTAATCACCGGTTTAAAAAAATGATTATTTGATAAAAATGGGGTAAAATAATAGACTAATTTGATAGCAAATTGAAAATGTCAAAAACTATTTTGATAAAAAAATAAATGAAGACAATTTATTTGAGTTGACAGCAATTTAATGGAGACAGATTGATCTCGCGGATAAGAAAGTTTGAAAGGTAGGTGCCTTTTGTGCTTCAAAGGTAGACAATCCGTTTCCTGCTTCTTCTTGTTTCCGTTGATTAAAGTTTGTAGTTGCAGTCATTCCCGCCAGTGATCGTTTTCAAACTGGACGCCATCATGTCATCGACGAGCGGCAGAAGCAGAAACATCACCAAAGGCACATCTTCCAATGAAATCCCTAACCCACCACCAACTTCCCTTGATTTATGGTCACAAATCGTCGCCGCTGAAACCCCACACCATGCCAATCAAATCGATATAGTTTTTCGCAGAAGAAAGCCTTCAAATCACCCTAATAATCTCAACTCGTTCGTACCTCTTCTCCTTCTTTCATTCATTTTTATTTTAGGTTATCAAACTGTTTTCGTTTTTTGCAGAAATCATTCCGATGATATTCCCCGACGTCCCAGTCGGGTGAGTTTTGCTGACCCCAATAAACGAGTTACTTGGAAACGTTCTCTTTCCACCAGGTTTCTTCTCATTTCCTCAAAAGTTCGGTGCTTTCCTAATTTTTCAGTAAAAACCCCCCATTTTTTGTTTTCAATTTTGCTTAAGTTTGGTTATGTGGCTACAAAAATTTGATTTTGAGCGAGTCAAATTCGAAGTGGTTTTTTTTTTTTTGACATAAAATTCGAAGTGGTTTAGAGTATGTTGTTAAAAATGAGTGTGTTTTTAGAAAATCTATTTGTTAATTTTTGTATAATTTTTAGAAAATTCCTTTTAACAGAGGGAGAACAAGTATAGCAGTTGGTGCTTCTATGGTATACCAGCCTGAGCTAAAGAAGGACAAAAGAAAAGGCAAACCACCTGCTCATCCTAAAGTATGCTTTTGTTACCTTGCATTTTACTACTTATCAATAATAGTTTAGTTTCTGCATATGTTTCTCCAATTAATATTATCTTAGTTTTTCTATTCTAGAAGACTTAAACTGTTTGTTTGTTTTGTATGTATAGGGAAAGAATGTTAAACAACCTAATTTTGACAAGGAGATATCATACTTTCAAGAGGTTGATGCTTTTGAGTTGATGGAGGAGAGCCCCTCTCCGAAGAAAGTTGGGTCATGGATTGTAGGCAACGTGGCAGAAGAGGTCCCAATACCGCCATTATGCTCCAGATTAGAAAGATGGTTATACTCCAGAAGATTTAACCCCAGATGCGGTCCCTCTAGCACACTATCCAAGATCCTTGATACGCCAACAATGAATTTAGAAACTATTCGTGATATTGATTTCCAATTTTCAGACTTGAGATTGAAATCATTGGATCAAAGTGAGCTAAGAAACTCACAATCGCATAACTTCAAAACCGGAGAAAGTAAAGGAAGTTTAAACAATCCAATTCTTATTAAGGATGAAGAGTCTGAAGATATAGAAGCTTGTGTAAAGAAACTTTCTCTGACATCAACATCATCCTCAATATATGATGACCATAATAATCCATTTGCCGTTCTTTTAGAAATTTGTGGACAGTCTGCACCTTCTATGTTACAAGATCTGTTCTCTAGATATAGGTATGTTCCTTGTTTCTTAGTAACACATGTTATCTTTGATTTTAGGGTACAAAGGTTTGTGCAAGTTAGTGCTTTGAGAGACAATTTTTTTCTACTTCCTGTGCCACACTTCTATAGCAGTAGCTACAATAGATGCTTTTTTGGTGCTTGGTATTCTTAATATTAGTTTGCTATTGCATGACAATTTTGTCAATAGTTAATATTGGAATGTGATTAGATAGTTGATCTGATATTCGGTTAATTGGTGAGTTGAATATATTTTTCCTTTATATCCATTGCAGTTTCCAGATGACGCATCATCTGTTAAACTGCAAATAAATATCAATTTTCCCCTTGAAGATCACAGGGGGTTGAGTTGTTTTTAAATTTTTCCTGTTTGTAACTTGCATTAAGGATGACACAAGGTTCATTCTTGTGCATTATTTCCCCTAGTTATTTGAAAATATATCCTAGTTATTTGAAAATATATTCTCGCCAGAATCATGTAAAGCGGCTCAAATCTAGTGTACTAGATCTACTTCAGTCAATTTCAATTGAGAAGTTCCTTAATTGTAATTAATAATTGCTATGATGCCATCTTTACTTGCATCCCAAAGGATTTTTTTGTTTGTATTATTCTGTGAGCTCATTCGTATAGGAATACCACTTTTCTTTTTCCAGTGGTTCAGAAAAAGTTGTAAAAGTTGGAGAAGGAACATATGGAGAAGCTTTCAAGGTTGGGAATTGTGTATGCAAAATAGTTCCTTTTGATGGAGATTTCAGAGTGAATGGAGAAATCCAAAAGGTAACCGTAGCTAGTGCGTTTATATTGTTATACTATTGTCGCCAAGAGCGGTTTTTCAAATAAAACTATGTTCACCATATACTTCAGTCAGAATATTTGATGAAACATCTTGATCAGTACGTTGTTAAATTTGATTAAAGTTGTTGGATGCTGTGAACATGGATAAACTAATAGTATTGGTATGTTAATGAACTATGTGGCTTTATGTACGTACTACAGAGATCAGAAGAATTGCTGGAGGAGGTGCTTCTTTGCAAAACTCTTAATCAATTAAGAGGAAGTGATGGACTTTCAAATAATCTATGCGGCACATTCATAGAATCCATAGAGTGAGTATCTGACTTAAATAATTTTAAGATGCTGATAAAAACCGCTTTTTATTTCCAATTTTACCACTAACCATTGGTTAAAAGTTGCTTTGCTCTATTCCCTGAGCACACATTTTCATTCATTTTGCCCCCAAGCACTGCCTCATCTATGCGGGGTTCGTCTTCTGTGACAGATTTCGGGTATGCCAAGGTTCTTATGATGCGGCTCTGATTCGAGCATGGGAAGAATGGGATCACAAGCATAATTCAGAGAATGATCATCCAAAAGAATTCCCAGAGCAACAGGTTTCCTGTTTTTCCGTGTTGATTATGGACTTGCGTGTATTTCTAATTTACATTTCACTTACAATAATATAGTCGTGGACATAAATGATGGACATGAGTTTTTAACATGCTAGCTTCTTAAGTGAAATAAGTAGTTTTTAGTTCTGTGATGCGTTATGTGAAAAAAATAGGATTTGAAAGAGTAGAAATGAATATATAGTATTTGGTTGTTCACTGTATTAGCTGTATTGAACGGACAATATATTCTTCCATAGATCAAGAACCAGTATGGATAAACTTTTCAACACATAAATATTGTAGGATGAGAAAAGTTAAAATCTAACAATGACTATGAGTCTTCTAAATAATTGCTTCTCAACTTCTCTATAAATACATATACTCTTATCAGAACTTTTTCTTAATGTAAATTAGGAACCGAATATTTATCTTAGTTGATGAAGCTTCAATAAGCTACATGTTAATCCAAAGTGGGCCCTAGTGACTACATTTTCCAAGCAAGAATATTTGCATTTAATAGTTGAATGAGCATAAGTTCAATATACTAACATGTGGTCATGTTTAGTGTTACATGGTCTTTGTACAACAACATGGTGGGAAGGATCTTGAAAGTTTTGTGCTCCTTAATTTTGATGAGGCAAAGACTTTACTGGTTCAGGTATGTTGTACATGTTACTATTGCACATGCTAAATGCTTCCAGCTTAATGAGGGGTTATTATTATTTTATATATCCATCACAAAATACAGGTTGCAGCTGGGCTTGCTGTGGCCGAGTCTGCCTATGAATTCGAACATCGAGATCTTCACTGGTGGGTGGTTATACAATGACGTTATATATGCTTTCATTGTATTTGTGAGATTACTAATTTATGAATATCCAATTGGTTAGGGGAAATATACTTGTCAGCCGAAGTGATGATTCTGCAAAGTTGCAGTTCACTCTTGATGGCAGAAAATTGTTAGTCGAAACATATGGATTGATAATATCTATTATTGACTTTACTCTATCAAGAATAAACACGGGTGAGTGCTTGAATACTTTCCTCAAATATGCTATCGGAACTTAAATCTGTCACTTGTTATGATTAACTGTTGTCCTATTTGCACAGGTGATAGCATACTGTACTTAGATCTTTCCTCTGATCCTGATATATTTAAAGGTCCAAAAGGTGACAAACAGGTAAGAAATGCTTATTTGGTTGTAATAGTTCTGTCGGATTGAATTTATGGATCTAACTAACTATCACATTCACATATAGTCAGAAACATATCGGAGGATGAAGGATGTGACTGAAGATTGGTGGGAGGGAAGGTAAGATTTTCACACTCGTTTTATTATAGCCAATTTTCACCCTACTTGGACAACAAGAACTTGAATGCTTGGTTATAATCGTCACATTTTGTATGTGCACATGGATTGTCCATTTAAGTGCGAAAGAGGGATTAAGTGTAAAATACCTATTTGCTGTACTACTCTGGGCAAAAACATACCAATGTGATGTATGTTGTAGTCTTTGTAGATATGAGATTCTTCTCAAGCCAAGTCTTCCATGTACACGATAAATCCCCTCTTTTGGCATTCTATCTACATGGATTTTTTTGTTTGTATACACAAGTTTTAACATAACATTCAACTGATTCAAGAATTATTTGATGGCAATATGGTAGTTTGATTTGATATTGTTGATTTTGCACACTCTTGACATTAGTCCGGCGGTATAGAAGTTGCAATGTTTTTATTTTTATTTTTATATTTTTTATATAAATATAAGCATATAAGCATAACAGTTGCAATGTTCTTTGTTGTTTTTTGCAATCCTCATAAACTAAATCTCTGTTGCCTTTTCAATTTTTCAGTTTTCCTAAAACAAATGTGTTATGGTTGGTCTACTTGGTAGACATACTCCTCACAAAGAAATCATTTGTAAGTCTAGTCTCTATTTTTAGCAAACCACGTGCTAGTTTTTGCTTATTTTCCTTATGGATGTTGAATGTTGTGGAATTGCAATTTATATAACTCTAAATCTTGCCATGCATACTTTTGATGTTATACAACTTAGCATTATTCGTTTTTAATATATGTCACTCTTATAATAGTTAATGATTAGAAAATCAGTCTTATAATAGACTAACAGAGTGGCTGAACAATGTCACTCAACAGAAGGAAGTGGTGTATAATGAACAATTGCTATTGCATTTGCAGGAACGTACTTTAAAGAACGAGAGAGATCTGCGCTCCTTGAAGAAACGTCTCGACAAGTATGATTCGGCCAAGGAAGCAATTTTTGATCCTTTCTTCACTGATTTGTTTGTTGAGTCTGACCTAATGGCTTAACGAGATAAACAGCTGCTATTTAACTTGTTAATTATGACAGGATTTAGTTGAGCCGTTGATATTTTGTGTTAACTTGTTAGATTTCTAGCTCATCTTTTTGTATATACGCATCCCAGGTAGACCTATATGGACGGATTCCACTAAACTTTTGTGGGATCAACATAATTTAGTGGGATTAATTTAAATTTCAACTAATGCAAGAATGTGTTGAAAAATTTCATTGAAGTTTTCCTCCCTTTATTCATGAGTTGTAAGTTATCTATTTAGAAGCTGGGATTTTATAGAAAATGGATCCACCGCGGTCGATAAAAGCATGCAATTATGCAGTCAGGATGATGTGGACATACAGTTTAGAGAATAGGTAGATTTGATTTATTTTATTTTAAGGAATTCATAAAAGAAAACAATTGTTTAAGGAATCCCTCAACAATGATGTTAAGGAATCCATAAAAGAAAATGTCGTCTTGAAAATATAAGCTAATTACTTCTAAAAGTAACATGGTTGCTCTTCGCCTCCTAAATTGCCCACACTAGAAAACACACTACTAGAAGATATCTTATGGTAAGATTTGCACTATCGGTAGATACCTCCTAGTAGATTGGAGGACACAGAGGAATTCTGATCAATTTAAGAGGGGGCAAAGAGCAACCATCTCAAAGTAATAAGTACATTATTTTCTATGTAAAAGTTAGCTCATTTGGTTCATTAAAGGACTTAGGTTAGCATTTTTCATAATTTTATATCAGACAATACTTTTGCTTGGTTTGCTCTTTCTTGACTTGTGCAGTGATCCTATAGTTTGCTTAACTCAAGAGGAAAACAATTGAGGGATAGTATTGTTACCCATGTTTTGTGGTTTGAAGATTCAGTGGTCCCTTTTTGATACATACCACTATATTGGCCCCATTACTTGTACTGTCTTGCTTTGCTTTCGGCTAGACACCTACTCATACAGTACCAACTTTTTTTCCTAATCAATTTTAAAAAGGAGCAGGCAGAAATGCTGAATAGATTATTCCACCTGGGTTGTCCCCGACCGTTCAATATGCATTTTTGGTTGAGAGATTTTTTATCATCTTAGGAAAAAAAGAAAACTACAATACAACTTTAGTTCTAAATAGTTTTGCACTACCCTTGGACAGCAAGAACTATGAAACTTAGCATTAAAAAATTTGGACCTACTAATATTTTTACTTTCATTCACATCCTTGACTTTATTTTACTTTAGTTTTAATGTCATATTTTTTGACAAATTAGCTTAATTTCTTTTGCCGAGTGAATATTACTGTATTTTTTAATTTATGAAAGAAATAGATATAACTTTACAAGTGAGTTTAGCGGATCCTCTACTTATTAAAAATATGTCTCAATAATCTATTATTTGTGTCTATCTCATAATAAATAGTAAATGAAGAAAATTCAGATTAATGAAAGCACAAAAGTTTGATATTGTAGCGTCTCATAAATCACGGTGAAAATAAGAATGATGATTGCCTGCTATCACAAAACAACATAGTTTGGTGTTGTAAATGATCATAGTCATTGATTCTACATTGAACGGTTCATATCATAAACAGTAAAAGCAATCACAACTATTGTTCCTGCGTGGAACTTAGGGGGTATGTATTTGCTAAGGGTTAAGATTATGCGATGGTTTGTTGTAATGATCTTGCTTGGCCCGGAGGATGTTTTGGGGTGTGTATTTATAGAGGGATATCCCAGAGCTGATGAGCTCCACGATCCCATGATCTCCTCCCAAAGAGAGGGGGTTATGCGACGGTTACTTGATCTCCACGACCCCCATGCGGGAGAGTGGGGGTATAACTGGCGCCAAGCTCGTTAGTGGGCGGTTTGGAGCACATTTTCCACGTGCTTTTGATCTGATGGAGATAGTGGTAGTAGGGCACGCGGCGTGCACGTGTGAGAGGGCAGGGCGATATGGGCCTGCTATTTGACGGATCGGATCGAGCGAGTTGGGCCCCCTATTCGATTGGGCCTAGATTATTTTGACCGGTACACAGCCCCCCCAAGCACAAGGCTCGAAGGAGGCGTAGTGCTGATAAGCTCGTTTTGTTGGGATAAATCCACTTTTCTGGGCACGTTTTGATATAGGGGAACGGATTGAGAGGTATATATGCCTGATACTTCATAATTCCGCGATATTTGCGCTCCCCACTCCTGGATCTTTGCTGATTCATGAACCGTTTCCGTATCCTTTATAAAGACAGATATTTGTAGCTTCATTTCTCGCATTCCATTATTTATCTCTACTCATGGATTCTACTGTGGATTCCTTGATAGGTGCACTAAAATCTTTACTTTTGCAGGATCCAGAAGATTTAATGGATGACTATGAAGACTTTGCTTCGCTAGCGGCTACCCTCCGCAACTTCTCCTGGCGACTGAGTCCGCCCCAGCGTGAATTTCTTACTAAAGTGTTGGCACTGCGAGACCAGATGATCAAAGATTTTCCCTTTATCTCAGCTGTTGAGGAATCGAGGTGCCATAGCCAGAGGACTATCGCAGCGATCTTTGACGAGATGTGGCTCACTAAGGAGGGCATGCGCATGTATGAGAGCAATCTGGCCGTTAACTTCGACCAGGAGGATGACGTTGATCATCAACTCGCCAGACTGCGGGGCGAGGTCGAACAGTTGGAGGCGAAAAAGCGCCAGCTGAAGGGCGACATCAAAGACGATATAGCGAAGTTGCTGGATAAACGCCGTACCCTGCTGGAGTTACAAGACCGGATGCGGATTCATGACGGACACGCCTCTGATGTGCATAGCGACCTTGCAGTCGCCCGGGAGTGTCGCCACAAGATTCAGGAACTTTGGGATAGCGCCAGGGAGATGGCGGATCAAATCTAGTTTGTCCCTAGGACATCTGTAATATTGTTATGCTTTAATCTATGTAATTTTGGAATTATGTAATAAGTACCTTTTGATGATGAAAAGTAATGTTTGGATGATGTCATTGTGCTTTTTCTTTTCCTTTGCCTTTGTCCTGTCCTGCTGACACGTGTGAGCTAGCGTGTCCGAAAACACGCCATTACCCAATGGGTACTTGAACGTTTCGGTTTCTCGCATCTTTTGGGCAAACGAACGGTTTTTGCCTTTAAATACATTGTAGTGCGTAGTCCTTCTTCTTTACTTTTACTCTTACTTCTTCGTATTCTCTTCCTCCCTATCTCTCTATTTGCTAGCCTCCATTCGCTCAATCACTTCCAATCGATAACCAAGGTATAGATTCTCCTTCCTTCTTAGGTTATTTTCAGTACTTCTTTCCCTCCTTGCCATGGTTATTATTCGTGAATCTGATAGCGAAGGGGGTTTCTCTGTGATTCCCCCGTTAGGCTCCGCCACTGAGCGTCAAATTTACTCGCATAGTATTAGGTGGGATGGATCTTTTGACGAAACTAAGTATTTCAACGAAATGCTTAGTCTTCCCGTTACGGAGAGTGATAGTGATTCTTCTAGTGATAGTAGTAGCGACAGCGATAGTGACTGTATAATAATCCCTCGTTCATCTTTCACAGGAAAGGAACTGGTGGTTTTTGACCCTTCTGCTGCGACGATGTTTACCAAATCTAAGTACCACTCCCAGGATATGATCGATGCCCTTCGTGGAGCCATCAAATTCTCCGGTTCCGGAAAAGAGTGCGATGTTATTATAGAGCCTGTGGGAAGGGAGGATCTCGTGACCATTTTTAACCCTAAACCCCCTCATTATTTTCTGATGTACGGGGTCGTCGTTCAAACCTTCAATCTTTGGTTTCCTTTCACTCAGTTCGAAGTTTCTTTACTCCAGACTTTGAATATAGCTCCCATTCAACTCCATCCCAATAGTTGGGGCTTTGCCAAAGCGTATCAGCTTGTTTGTCTCGCCCTAGGCATAACTCCTAGCCTGGGCGTTTTCTTTTCCTTTTACCATCTCAAACATATTATTCCTGGCCGCTTGGTGTCCTTGTGCGCCCTACCCAACAGAACTCTTTTTGCTTTATATGCAAGTAACTTTAAGGGTTATTTAGATTCGTTCTATAGGATACGCGGGGGACCCAACCGTCCTGATGTAATGTATGATAGTGATGGGTCTTCTTTATTCCCCTTCTACTGGTCCTCTAACCCTAGGTTGGTGAAGGGTTCTGAGGGGGAGAATCTTTCCCCTTTTGAAGTGGAAACTGTTGATTTCTTGGGCTCCTTTAACGTCCTTAGTACTAAGGAGTTGGTGAGACTTGAGGCGAATCCTCAAGGAGTGATTGATTATTTAAGTAAGTTTCGTTTCATGGTATGCTTCGCCTTTCATGTTGTCGAACTGTTGGGTCCTTAGCTTACGCCTCTTTCTTGTTTCTTTGCAGGAAAAATGAAGACGATTTCAGAAGACGAGTTCGCCTCCTACTTACTCAGGGCGAAACAAAAACTGGCGGCTCCTGACGCCCTTGTTGACCCACTCTCGCAGGTTGTGGTGGCGAATAAGGGTGGAAGCAGAGGCACAAAGAGGGGGCGAAAGGCTGAGAATGTTTTTCCTTCCAACAAAGTTGCTAAGCTCGATGGCGAAGTGGCGAATAGCATCCATGAAGCAGGTGATGATGAGACGGGGAACACCGTCGATGAAGCTGGCGACGGGGTTCAAGAGGAGAGGTGCCCTCCCAAGGTTACAGGCGGGAGGACCTCCCGGCGGAAAGCCGCTTCTTCTGTTGACCCGAACGAGCCACAGGGCGACGTGGCCGGGTCCGTTGCAACTGAGGGGGAAAGCTCTAAACGCGAGGCTCTTCCTACCTGGAATGAGGATTTTGATCCCATAGCCTTCGTGACGGAAAATTTCAAAGGGTGCACTCCTCGCCTGGATGCCCTTAGTTTGGAGGAGCTTCGCAAACTTGCTGTCGGGACTGGCTTGAAGTGTGTGGCGCTGAACCAAATGGTATACGTTCGCCAGGAGAAAGAGGCTTCTGAGAAGCTGGAGAGGGAGGTAGGCGTTGCTAAGGAGGAATTGGAGAAGGAACTTGCGGGTCAACTGGCGAAGAGCGAGGCCAGCTTTAACAAGAGTTTGGCGAAAGAGAAGAAGAGAGTTTCGGGCCTGAGGAAGGATAGGCGAAACCTTACGACGGCTCGTAATGCCATGATTGTGGCCTTGGTGAAGATTTGGAAGGATGCTACTAGGCGTGATGACGAAGTAGCCAAACTTCACGCGGCGGTGGAGAGGCTTGATGGCGATTTGAAGGAGATGGAGGAGGAATACGATGAGCTGAAGGAGGATATGGCTAGCAAGTTTGTGGCTGGCTTTCAAGCTGCCTTAGAGCAAGTTCGGGCGCTGTTCCCCGATATTGACGAAGAAATTCTCGCCCAAGCTGACTTTGTTAAGAAGGTCGAGGACGGGAAGCTGGTGTCTCGCCTTTCCTCCTGAGTTGTGTTCCTTCTTTTGATGTATTGATGTAATTTCTTTTTTATATCTTTTAACGCCGTGAGCCTTTTCGTTATAATCTTTTGTATGGCTCTTATAATATTTGACTGAATCCTTTTGTAATGCACTTTTAAAGTTCATGTCGATCCCGCCTTTTTATGCTTTTGACGCCTTTAAATTTATATTTGCCTTTATAATTTAGCAGTGTGTTGCCACGATTAAAATACCTTCCAACCCTGAGGTGTTTGTTGCACTTTTCCCTGACGTTATTGTTGGTGTGCGCGTTTCTACTTTGTAACCATCCTTTATTCTTGACATAAGCGTTTCCATAAATAAGTGGTTGTAACTGCTGTCCCGCATTTATTGCGGGGTTCAGTTGCTCCTTTTTGGGTACGGTGCCCTATTATAAATACGGGCCTCCTCTTGTTTGTTTTTCATAAGTTTTTCAAGAACCCTAACTTTCCAATGGCCAGAAAAAGTTCAAAGAGAACCACTGTTGCGGAGTCCAACGCTCTGAAAGGGAAGAAGAGTTTGGGCGAACCTAGCCGTAGGTCCAAGCGTGTTCAAGAATTGAAAGAAGCTGCGCTGAAGAATCCTCGACTTCCGCAGGATTCCTCCAGTTCTGATGAGATAGATGAGGATTATGCAGAGTTTTTGAAGACTCACAATCCTCAAGAATTTTATCACAGTGGCTATACTTCTGAAGAAGAGGACGGTTCACTAGTTACGGTTGAGCCCAAGGCGAAGGTTACAAAATCTCCGAGGGTGCAGCCCCCCAAGTGATGTTTTCTAGGATCAGAGTAGTTTCTTTTTGTTGCTTTGTCTTTTCTTTTTGATGTAAGCCTTTTGGCGTGCTATGTTTGTTGCCTTTTGAATGCATTTTCATCTTTTTGGTTTGTTTGTTTATCGCTTTTGAGTTTTTGCGGTTCTTTGTTAAAACTTCTTTATGCATGATGGATCTTGGCTATATCCCAGCCTTTTTGAAGCGAATTTTTACGTGGCGACTTTGAGATTTTACGTGGCGCAATAATACTTTTACTAACGTCTTCGACGCCTTAGTCATACGCATGTCGAATCGTATTTTAAAAACTACGCCAAAGCCTTAGACTTACATGGCGAGTTGTATTTCAATTTTGACACTACGCCAAAGCCTTAGACTTACATGGCGAGTTGTATTTCAATTTTGACACCACGCCAAAGCCTTAGACTTACATGGCGAGTTATATTTTTCTGTCGACGCCAATGCCTTAGTCTTATATGGCGAATTGTATTTAAAAACTCCGCCAAAGCCTTAGACTTACATGGCGAGTTGTATTTCAGTTTAAAAACTCCGCCAAAGCCTTAGACTTACATGGCGAGTTGTATTTCAATTTAAAAACTACGCCAAAGCCTTAGACTTACATGGCGAGTTATATTTTTCTGTCGACGCCAATGCCTTAGTCTTATATGGCGAATTGTATTTCAGTTTAAAAACTCCGCCAAAGCCTTAGACTTACATGGCGAGTTGTATTTCAATTTAAAAACTACGCCAAAGCCTTAGACTTACATGGCGAGTTATATTTTTCTGTCGACGCCAATGCCTTAGTCTTATATGGCGAATTGTATTTCAGTTTAAAAACTCCGCCAAAGCCTTAGACTTACATGGCGAGTTGTATTTCAATTTAAAAACTACGCCAAAGCCTTAGACTTACATGGCGAGTTATATTTTCCTGACGATGCCAATGCCTTAGTCTTATATGGCGAATATTTTATCGTTGTATCTGTAAACGGTGTGTGCTCTTTTGCTCAAGTCGTATTTTAACAATAGACGATAGGCCTCGATAAAAACTCCTGCCCTTGCAGGAGAAAAGAGCGTCCTATCGTCTTCTTTTATTGAATTTATCAAATGCCGGATACAAAGAAAAAAGAAAAATGATGTCTTGCATGCAAAAAAGGTAAACTCTAACTAAAACTACATTATTCAGATGGCTCAGGTTCAACTATAATAAAACCTGAGGTTGGAAATATTCCATGACCTGGGCATCGCCTCGCCTTTGAGTGTTTCCAGCTTGTAGGCTCCTCCTCCAAACACTTCTCGTATCCTGAAAGGCCCTTCCCAATTTGGGGCGAGCTTCCCTCCTTTGTCCTTTCCCATTGGTCGTTTGAGCACTAGATCGCCCTCCTTGAAGTCTCTAGGTATCACCCTTGTGTTGTATTTTCGTGATACCCTTTGTTTCATGGCGAATTCCCTGAAATGTGCTGCGTCCCTTATTTCCTCCAGCTTCTGGTATCTCAATTCTGCTCCTCTGAGCGTTTTGCTTACGAAGTAAACGGGCTTTTCCTCACCTCCCACTTCTTGTACTAGGGCGGAGCTTAGCGCGCTATCTGATACGGCGAGGTATAGGGTGAGAGGCGTCCCCTGGCGGGGGCGTGTTAGCACTGGTGGTGATGATAAGAATTCTTTTAGTTTGCCAAATGCTGCTTCGCACTGATCGTTCCAAGTGAACCGTTCTCCTTTTTTGAGAGCTGAGAAAAAGTGACAAGATTTTTCCCCTGCACAAGATAGGAATCTGGATAGAGCTGCTATTCGCCCTGTCAGTTGTTGTACCTCTTTTACTGAGGTTGGGCTTCGCATGTTTATTATCGCCTGGCATTTCTCAGGGTTTGCTTCTATCCCCCGCCTAGTTAACATGAATCCTAAGAACTTTCCAGCTTGGACGCCAAAAGAGCACTTGGCGGGGTTGAGCCTCATGTTGTACTTTCTTACCGAGGTTAGTATTTCTTCTAGATCCACACTGTGACTGCCTGTCTCGGGGGTTTTGACCACCATGTCGTCGATGTATACTTCCAAGTTCCTTCCAATTTGTTGAGAGAACACTCTGTCCATTAGGCGCTGATAGGTGGCTCCAGCATTTTTTAAGCCAAAAGGCATGACCTTGTAGAAGTAATTGCACGTGTTAGTCATGAAGGCGGTGTGTGGCGCGTCTGCTGCGTTCATCTTGATCTGGTTGTAGCCGGAGTAGGCGTCCATGAAACTGAGAGTTTTGTAACCAGAGGCGCCATCTATGAGCCTATCGATGCTGGGCAGGGGATAGGGATCTTTTGGGCACGCCTTATTCAAATCGGTGAAGTCCACGCACATTCTCCACTTGCCGTTACTTTTCTTTACCATGACCACATTGGCGAGCCATTCCGGGTACTTGATTTCTTCGATGAACTGGGCCTTCATGAGCTTTGTCACTTCCTCGTCTACCGCTGCTCTTCTTTCCTCGCCTTGCTTTCTCTTCCTCTGGACCACTGGTTTGGCGTTCCTTGCGATGGCTAATTTGTGAGTGATCACTGTTTCGTCGATTCCTGGCATGTCTTCTGGCTTCCACGCAAAAAGGTCTACATTTTTCTTGAGGATGGCGAGGACTTCTTCTCTTTCCTTAGGGTCCATGGTGGTTCCTATGTTGGTGATCTGGTGCTGATCCTTCCCTATCTGTACTTCTTCTAGTTCTTCGATGGGGCTTACTCGCCTTTCTTGAAAATCCTCTCTTGGATCGAGCTCCGCCATTTCTCCTACGTCCGTGCTGTTTACGCTGAGACTGCTCATCTCCTTCTTTCTTATCTTGAGGCTTGATTCGTAGCATTGACGTGCTAGGATCTGATCGCCCCTTATAATCCCTACTCCGCCATTATCCAAAGGGTATTTCATGGCGAGGTAAAGAGTGGACATCGCAGCGCCTAACGCATTGAAAGCTGGCCTTCCTATGATGATGTTATAGGATGCGTAGGGGGTGCGCACCACTAGATATCTTACCTTGATGGTTTTTGCGTTTTCTTTCGTACCAAAAGTCGTCAGCAGAGTGACGTATCCCATCACTTCCGCCTGATCGCCGGTGAATCCGACGAGGGTTCCGTGGTATGGTTGTAGCTGTTCGCCAGATAGCTGCATCGCCTTAAAGGCATCCCAGTACATTATATCGGCGGAGCTTCCGGAGTCGATCAAGACTCGTTTGACATCACAGTTCAAGATTTGCACCTGAATTACTAGCGGATCATCGTCGTGTGGGACGATGTCTGTGGCGTCTTTAGGCGAGAAGGATAGGTCTGGGGCTGGCGGGAAAGACACATGTCCTATCATGGCCGGTTCCCGTTCTGACTTTCTTACATAGCGCTTCCTGGCATTGTTGGAGTTTCCGCCACCTGCGAATCCTCCTGCTATCGTGTTAACAGCGATCCTGGGCTGGTCCTTCTCCCTTGCTTCTTCTGTTGGTGGATCGCGCGGTGATCTTGGCGATCTCTGTCTTGCCTTGTTGTCTTGGGCTGCTCTTTCTATGAATTTCTTCAGGTGTCCGCTCCTTATCAGCTCTTCTATCAGGTCCTTGAGCCGAAAGCACTTCTCCGTGTCGTGACCTTTACAGCGATGGTAATGACACCACTCATTTTCGTTTCGCCCCATGGTGTATTGGCGATCAGGGGCAGGGGGGCGCTTTGCTAATCCTGCCTGTAGGATTTCATCAAGGATATGTACCTTGGCTCGGTTGAGTGGCGCATATTCCTCGAAAGGCTTGTTAGCTCTTCTTGGTGGGTAGTACGAGTTCCCGCTGCTTCGCGGGGTTCTGTGGTCCTTGCTAGGCCAACGTCGCCTCTGATAGTCTGGATATCTGTTGTTTCCTGCTTCTGGAGCTCTTTCTTTGTGGTCCCTCGAGCGCTTCTCTGCGTTGCTCTCTTCTCCCTTGATGTAACATTCGGCTCGTTTCATAACTTCTTGCATGGTCTCGGCGGGTTTTTGTGCCAATGACTCATTGAAGTGTCCTGCTCGTAATCCGTTGTGAAAAGCGGCTACGAACATCTCTTGGTTTGGGTTAGAAACCTTGATCGTGGCTTCACTGAATCTCGCCAAGTATTCCCTTAGGGATTCAGAGCTTCTTTGCCTTAGCCTGAACATGTTCGTGGCTGTCACCTGTATGTGCTTGCTCCCGGAAAACTGGTGGATGAGTTTTCGGTGAAAGTCTTGGTACCCTGTTATTGAGTTCTTGGGCAGGTTCATGTACCAACGTAGGGCAGCATCTTTGAACGTGCTCGAGAGCAACTTGCATTTCAAGTGCTCCTCTGCTCCCAAAATGGCGGTTTGAGTACCAACGGCCATCAAGTGTTCTAAAGGGTCGGTTTTGCCGTCGAAGCTTGGCAGCTGTGGGATTTTGAAGTTCGGTGGGACTTGAGCATCCCACAGCTGTTGGGCGAGAGGTTGCGAAACTTCGATGTTTTCCTCATCTTCGTTTCTGGCTACTTCCTCCGCTTTTTCCTTTTGAATTTCGGCGGCCTCTGCTTGGAGGCGCCTTATTTCGTTGATGGCTGCTTGGAGGTTGGGCTGGCCCTCGTTGTTAGGAGTTCCTCCAGCCATTGTTGTTTAACTATGTTGTTTCTTGCGATTTGAGGCCTGGGAAATGTTTTACCAGGGCCCCACGGTGGGCGCCAAATGTTCCTGCGTGGAACTTAGGGGGTATGTATTTGCTAAGGGTTAAGATTATGCGATGGTTTGTTGTAATGATCTTGCTTGGCCCGGAGGATGTTTTGGGGTGTGTATTTATAGAGGGATATCCCAGAGCTGATGAGCTCCACGATCCCATGATCTCCTCCCAAAGAGAGGGGGTTATGCGACGGTTACTTGATCTCCACGACCCCCATGCGGGAGAGTGGGGGTATAACTGGCGCCAAGCTCGTTAGTGGGCGGTTTGGAGCACATTTTCCACGTGCTTTTGATCTGATGGAGATAGTGGTAGTAGGGCACGCGGCGTGCACGTGTGAGAGGGCAGGGCGATATGGGCCTGCTATTTGACGGATCGGATCGAGCGAGTTGGGCCCCCTATTCGATTGGGCCTAGATTATTTTGACCGGTACAACTATCAATTTAAATCGGACGGTCCTGATTAGGGGTGTTCAAAAATCTAGTTAACCGAACCAAACTGTAGTTCGAACTGCACTGAACCATATTTTAAACTGAACTATTTAATACAGTTTCGAACTGAACCACTTTTTAAAAGCAGTTACAACTAAGTTTATAACCGGTTCAAAACCAGTTTGAATTTATGAACTGTATTTTATTTTTTTTAAAAAGAAAAATATTTAATAATTTCCCAAAAATATTGGGAACTTTTTTCTTAAAACAATAATTAGAAAAAAGATCAGAAAAATTTCTCCCGAGAAAATCGGTAACTTTTTTCTCGAAAAAATCGGAAAAAATTTTCCCGAAAAAATCTGAACTTTTTTCCACGAAATATCGGGAACTTATTTCCCGAAAAAAATCAAAACTTTTTTCCCCAAAATATCGGGAACTTTTTTTCCGAAAAAAATTGAGAACTTTTTTTCCCGAAAAAATCGGAACTTCTTTTCCGAAAAAATCGGAAACTTAATTTCCGAAAAAAATCAGGAACTTTTTTTCCCAAAAAAAATCGGGAACTTTTTTTTCCTGAAAAAATCGGGAAGTTTTTTCTCGAAAAAGTCGAAAACTTTTTTTTCCTGAAAAATAGAGTGAAACTGTTTTTCAGGCGGAATTTTTTTTTATCGGAAACCAGTTTTTTTTTAAAGAAATACAGAAAATTGGTTTAAAACCAGTTTTTCAAATAAAAAATCGGTTTTAAACTAGTTAACTGAAACTAAACTAGTTTAAAAATGTAAACTGGTTCTAAACTGATTCAGAACCGAACTGAAACTGGTTTGAGAAATAAACCAGTTTTTATTAAAAGTGGTTTCAGTTTTTATTATAAATGATTCAGTTCAATGCAGTTTATGAACCGTGAACGCCCCTAGTCCTTTACGGCGGCCTGCTGTAACGGCGGGTAATCCATTTCCCAAAAATAATGATATGCTTTGTGTTTGGAGTTACAAACATGTCGACCAAGCTTTAGATCCTCTCAATTTTGTTTTGTTTTTACCTTCATCACCACACCGCCCATTCTATATTTTTTTCTATATTATATTATGCTTTCTATATCAGTCAAAACCATTAACACGTGCAACCTTGTGAGTTGATCTAGAGGAAGAGACTATTCTTCTGCATATGACAAACTAATAGTAAGTATTTAACGTTGATTCAAATATAATCTAAGGTAAAAAATGTATAGCAATTAGCAAATAAAAAAATCATAAGAGCACTCATTAACATTTTTTTTCATAAAATATTTAGTAGTACTGTTTTGTCATAATTCAACAAGTGCCACTTTGATTATGATTATGCCCGTTGGTACATCAGCTAGTTATCATTCAAGAATAATAAGTCAGTCAGGGAATCCAACGGCTATAACATAGTTATGTGTGTCCAAGTTCCTCTCAAACCAACATCTGTTAAATCCAATGCACATGATAATTTTGTGTCAACTAAAATAAAAAGAGAAGCAGCTAGATAATGCACTTTGAGTAGTAGTAGTAGCAATAAAGAAGTATTAAAGCTTTTGAGAATACTACAAACAAAGAAAGCAATAAAAGGCATTTTGCTTCTTTGTGCAAATAGTATTGTGATTTTCAGACCAAAAATACATTTCCTTAGTAACAAAGTAAGTCATTTCAACTTAAAGTTATAAACATCATTTCAATCTTTTATTTCTCACTTTTTTTTTTACCTAATCTTTATAGCTTTATTTCATTACCTTTGTGATTTTTCTCTCATGTTCTATTTTATCCTATGTTTTTAAAAGCAATACATCTTCATCAATGATAAATAACACTTAACATTCCAACAGGTTCATTCTAAATTCCAGAAACACTCTTTCATCATGGCAAATAAAGCTTCTCTATGCCTCTTGTTCCTCTCTTTTCTCATTTTCTTCTGTTCTGGTAAGTAATAATCACTTTTCATCCTGTGAACACTGCTTGATGCTATTTTTAGACCCTAAATATTGTTATTTTCTCATTCTTTGCAGGAAACAATGCATTTTCAACTTTTTCAGGAACCAGATTCCTTAAAAAAAGCAAGATCTCAAAATCTCAGATTCAGTCTTCTGTAACAGATCATAAGAAGATTTGGAGAATTCTACAAGACACAGCATCAACTACACCAGCCATAATCACAGTTCCATCAACCAATCCTGTTCCAGTTTCACCAACAAATCCTGGTACAACAAACATTGTTCCTTCTACTACACCACCAACAAATCCAGCAAATACACCAGTACCTGTTACAAATCCTGTTACAGCTCCTATAACAGTTCCAGGAACAAACCCTGTGAATTCTATTCCACCACCAGCACCAATATCAGGAACAGGAACAGTTCCTGTGACAAATCCTCCTCCTACAAGTACAAATCCTCAACCTTCTCAAGGAGGAGGTAGTTGGTGTGTGGCTAAACCTGGAACACCACAAACTACACTACAGACAGCATTGGATTATGCTTGTGGAAAAGGTGCTGATTGTTCACAGATACAACAAGGTGCAAGCTGTTATAATCCAAATTCACTTCAAAATCATGCTTCTTTTGCTTTCAATAGTTACTACCAAAAGAATCCTGCGGCTACTAGCTGTGACTTTGGAGGGGTTGCTGCTATTGTTAGCATAAATCCTAGTAAGATCTTAGTAGTTTCATATCCTATTTTTTCATATATTATGTTTCATGAAATTGTAAGAACTGTTCTGAATAATAGTCTTTTGAATTGTGACTAGGTTCTGGAACTTGCATCTTCCCATCATCTTCAGGAGGAGCAGGCACACCCGCCGGCGGGTAAGTCAGAACTTGAGAATATGATAAGTGTTTATTGTAAGCTATTTCCATAACAAAAACTAAAATAAAGAGTCAAAATGTTTTTTTTTTGTATAAGCTATAAGCATGTTTCTATAAGTTGTTATTGAAGAGCTTATGCTAAAACAACTTATAAGCCTGTTTCTATAAGCTGAAAACATGTATTGCAAATAATGACAAATACTAGGGATAAATAAGCCTATTTTAGGTCTTGTTTGGATAAACAACTTATGGCATAAACACTTATGATATAGATGCTTATGTATAAGCTATTTATATATATAACAAAAGACATAATAAAGTCAAATTGTTTTCATATAAGCTACAATTGTTGTTTTCACTTTGCACAAGCTATCATGGAGAACTTATGAAAATAAGTTGAAAACAACTTATGGTCATATCATAAGTTGTTTTTATAAACTTACCCAAACAGCCTCTGAAATGCTTATTATCTTAGTAGATAATTCAAATTAGCCAATCCAAACAGAATCACTTTCTTAGTGTACCATCAATTGATATGGAACAAAGCCGGGGAATACTACTAATCATTTGTCTTCTTTATTCCCATCTTTTGCAGCTCTGGTGGTGGTGGTGGTGGTACTACTTCACCTTCATTTGGTTTGGGGCCTCAAAGCTCTCCACTAGATTCCTCTCATTCAACTGGCCTGAGACCTTTCATAAGCTGCATGGTTCTGGTGACATTATTTGTCAGTGGAAAACTCAGTATGAGTCCATAGATAAGTTCACTACTCTAGCTCCAGGTTGGAGTTTGTACACAATTCTACATACATGCAGGTGTAGAAAGACATTAGAGTAGTAGAAAGTTTGTGATGATGATCGCCGAATGAGTTCCTCAATCTGTTTAACTCCACCTTAAGTGAAAGAACTTCAACTGCAGAAATAACGGCGACATCTTGGCTATAATCAGGTTCAGGAACTAGAGTATATTAGGACTTTATTATGTAGATTAGTGTGCACTGCATTGTTTGTTTTGGAAATTCATTTGCATATATAGCTGAAGGGATTGTTATTCAACAAAATAAGTCATGTGGTTAGAGTTTAAATGAAGGTACTGAGAAGTAGATGGTGAATGGAACAATTTCATATCATTTGCATATATAGTGCATGTCCAGATTTAGATGAGTAAAGAGGTGTCACTGTTGTTATAATCATGTGTAAAGCAACAAATATGGTGTTGGTAAAATTGGGAAGAATTCAAAATGAGTAACCATTCAAAATGTATGCTTAGAAATGCAATATGTGAAGTCATCAGAGCACTATGATTTACACTGCCATCTTTATTCCTCAATGAGTCAAATATGAATGAAATTTATTTAAATGAGTAACCATTTGTTATCAAATGTTGTTAGTGTTTGTCCTGTCCATATTGCTTTAGACCGATATATATCATGTATTCCTTTACAAAAACACCATTGGTAGTTAGTAATTTGTTGCCGGATTCCCTTTTCTCTGCTATACTTTTGTTTCGAATTCGAATAGCAGCAAACGATAAACCAAGTACCGTTGGCTCATTTGAGTAGACAGTTCCAAAACATTTCACCAAACCGAGGTTCATCTCATTTGGTGATTGTGGACTTGTACACGGATGTTGAGTTGACAGGTTGACGTTTCACACTCTACCCTATCTTTCGTAGCATGCATTTCCATTCGGTAAGCTACGTATCCGATGCACAGAGAACTGCCTTGGTCCCCCAAACTGACTGACTTGTGGCAACCTTTCATCGGTACCCCGATGAAAACTCATAAACAAGGGCACACAGTATTATGTTTCACAAGTCAATACACATTCTGTTTAAAAACAGTCAAAGAAAATTGGCTTAAAAAATGTAAAAGCTGCACTAAACCAATAGAAGAAACCTTATGTAGTTTAGTATACTCGAGTTGTAGATCAGTATGAATATTGAATTGCTTACACTATAACGAAAAACATATACATGATTAATACTTGTTAAATGAATGAATGAATAAAATGCACTACATATAAGCAAAATTATTACAATTTTTTTTAATCAATGAGTTATATTGTCGTAACATAATTTTAGTTCTAAGAGCTCAATGCTACATAGTTCTAAGAGCAAAATAGATTTGGATTAAACACATGTAGTTGTTGGCTGTCCGATCAAATACTATATTAAACTATTTATAACTGTATAAATTTGAACTGTTTGATCACAAATCGATTATTGGATTTCCTCTCACTGTCTTTATTGTTGTTCCAGCAAAATTTATTGACCATGTTTCCCAACTGATTGCGAAAATTCTTGAGATATTTTGGCTATAGGAGAGCTTAGGCTTTTCATGGTTAATTTGTTGTCCAGAGGTTGACTGTTAAATGTCCAGGATAGCTTTGGAATTCTTTTTTTCCGCTTCCACAAGACCATCCCTACAAAAGAAAGATAATCATGTCATGAGAATTCATTTTGCCTCGCGCGCCCTACGAATTGACCAAAATACCATTCCGTGACTTAAATTACGGATGAAGGAAAAATAAGTAATTTTAAAAAATGATATTTTTTCTACATCCGTGACTCAAGCCACGAGGTATGTTATAAATATAGAGTGTTTTGGGTGGTGTCCGTATCACAAGTCACGGACAAAATATTTTGGTAATTTCGTATGGCGCGCTCTCTCATGTCATAAACAAAGAATAGTTGAGTGATATTAAAGGATTGTCCTGATGACTTGATCCCATAAATAACATTAATGCTAGTATTCATTTGGATTTTTTCTCTTCCCACCCCTGTGTTTCTTTTCTATCCCCCATTTTTTTAAAATAAATTAAAAAGGTACTCCCTCCCTCCATCACATTTTTTTTGGCTTTCACCACTAGTTGAATCTGGTTCGGATGTCAGTTCTGGCATCAAGTGGTTTCAGCCCCCTCCCAATCGCAGTTGCGGGGGATCGAATCGTGGTCCTTGTTAGAATCAGAGATATACAAATTAAGAGAAAGATAAAAACAGTTAGGGTTCCAATAATATTAGAATAGCATTGCTTGAAAAACTAAAAATTACAAGAGAATTTATAATAATACCTAATGGACTACTAGACTAATGACATATGAAGTCCAATACTAAAAGCTTAATATATCTAACACTCTCCACCAAGTTCAGCGTCAATTACCACTGAACCAACTAACGATTGATTCCCTCCATTGCATTTTAAGTGCACGATTTAATCAGGTCTACAGTCTACTATTCATATGTATATTTTTTATTGTATTTTCTACTACTAAATAAAAACAAAAAATTATTGTCAACAACAAAAAAACAAAAATTACTATATACGATGTTTTTGGATTTATTTCAATAAATATTTCGAAAATGTTAACTATTCATAACGTTTACTAATAAATAATGAGTTATGCTAATTAGATCTCTGAAGCACTAATTAAGAAATTTAAAAGTAGTAAATTTGTACATTGAAATAACATATTTTACCTTTTAAAAAGTTTACTATACAAAGTTATTTAAAAGGTAAAATATGTTATTTCAATGACATAAAAGCCAACTTTTTGATCCCCTATTTTGAAAAATCTGAACTTTTGATCCCCTATTTTAAAAGCCAACTTTTTGATCCCCTATTTTTGTTTTTTCAGAATTTTGGTCCCCCAACTTAGTTTGGCCAATTTTTGGGAACGTATGAAGCCATGAACGCATGAACAAATCTCTCCCTCTCAATCGTCCTTCTCTCCCTTTCAATCTTCATCTTCTCTCCTTCACAACAATCTATGAGGGTGACTTGAAGATGAAGATGAAGTTAGGAAATTTGGCAACAATTATGTTTAAATAGGAGGTTTAATTAATTAAGTTCTAACATATGTTGTAATGGCTCAAGTTAGGAAATTAATTTCTTGTTTTTCTTGTTCAATTGTTGTAATGAATGTGAATTTGGTTTAATTTTAATGAATATGTTGTTGTATTGATCATACTGTTATATTAATTAATCCTGTTTGATAACCATGACTGTGAAGTGGTACTAAAATTGATGGCTACTGTGAGCAGCACCTTATGGCTACTTAAAAATGATGTTTGTATACAATATATGATTTTATGCATTCATTGTTTAAGGCTTTAAGCCACTCTTGATCAAATATGTTAACTCGTGAAAGAAACAAACACGTTAATATGCAATTCCTGTGATCTGTGATGATCAATCTTTAAAGTAAAGCAAAGTTCAAGCATTCATAGTAAAAATTCACAGTTTGAGATTGTCAAAAGTTATGCAGCACTCTAAAAGATTAAAACTATGCTTTTAAAATTGGAGGACAAAAATTTGGGGGATCAAAATTCCGAAAAAACTAAAATAGGGGGATCAAAAAGTTGGCTTTTAAAATAGGGGGATCAAAAGTTCAGGTTTTTAAAAATAGGGGGACCAAAACTGCATTAAAGCCTATTATTTATTAAATTACTTTTTATATGCTGAATTTTAAAAACAAAATATTTCCGTTATATATTTTGTAATAAAAATAATAATAAAATATATTCACAATATAGCATAATTAAGATAAATTATAATTTTTGTAAAAAAAAAGATAAATTATAATTAACTACCTATAAATTGATAAAAACAAAATAATAAGGATAGTTAATTAGTTATACTAAGTTACCTATTATTATTATTATTATTATAATTATATATTATTATACGTCAAATTTTTAAAACACCACGTTAAATCATATACTCCCCCCGTTTCTTTTTAATTGTCTTTTATTATCATATTTAGCGTTTCTATTTAATTGTCATTTTTGTATTTTATGGGTATGATTTGTCAATTATACCCTTTGTCAATTGCTTTTATCTTTTTTTATAGCCTGTTCTCTAGGAAGCGGTTGATTAACGGAGGAGGTACTTGCACTCCGCCCGGAACCTAATTCACGCAGTTGATTGCAAAAAGCTCGTGAAGAACTCAATTGCTCATAATTGACACCGTTGATTGCATTCAAATCAAATGATATGCATCCAATGCTGTGAATGCGCATGTGGCTCTGTTTATTAATCACCACCACTCGACAGAAAAAATGTCACTTTTTGTAAGGTTGTAGTTACATAATTATTACACTACCTACAAAATACAAAGACGTAATTTTAACATGGTGAGATGTCAGCATTACCTAAATAAGAATGTGCGTGCCGTGTATTACAATGTAACATTACCACTACCACGCATTAATATTCTATAAGTTTCTGTTTTAAGTAATATAACCAAATAAGTTAACAATATGAGAAATGTTATGAAGACTCTCATTTTAACACTATTTCTAATACTCACATTATCATATAGATCTCACTATTTTAAGTGAAACATATGAGAAACTTACATTAATTTTGATCAATAAAATAGTGAGTATTATATTTCCGTGAATATAGCTTAGTTAGTTGGGATGTCGTATTTTATACGGGATCAGAATTCATACTCGGAATTTACTACTTATTCACCTCAAAAGGTGAATTTCACACCACTAGGCTATTTGACAAAAAAAAAAAGTGAGTGTTGCTAACACTCCTCTAACAATATTCACTAACATTCACAAGTGGTTCGGTGGGGGTGCTAGTTTGAGACATTGGAGTTTTTTTTTTAAAACATCTCGGATTTGAATTCTTCCGATAATCACCATCCTTTAACTATAAATAAAAATTACAATACACATCAAATAAACTATTAGAATATGATTCTCAGGGCCGGCCCAGAGGGTGTGCAAGCAGTGCCACATCTCTGGGCCTCCATATTTTGGGGGCCTCAATTTATATTTTTTTTGACCCATCATACTAAATTTGGTTAAATATTTGTGCTGAGATATAATATCATGAAATCAGATATGGTCCAGTGGTGTGTGTGTGTGCAATTGTATAAGTATCATGTGGTAGTGTGTTCAACTCCCACTTGGGGCCTTTTTTTTTTGTTTGTTTCATTTTACTTATATAGTGGTTTAATTTCATGAAATGATATCATCATATACCATAAAAATTATAAATCAATCTATTTCAAAAATTCTTTCCTTTTTACTACTTTATTTATAAATAAAAAAATTACATTTTATTATTTCTTTGAAAAATTTCTTTTTTTTTGTAACGGTTTGAAAATTTTCTTTGAAAATAAGGAATTAAATACTAAAATCAAATTGCAATTTTTGTTAAAAAAACACTACCAATTTTTAATGATATTAATTTGAAGGTGTATTTTGTTATTCTTGATTTAAATGTGATTATTTTTTACTTTATTGGTGTTAGTTACATTTTAAATAAAAGATAACTCTTTAAAAAAAATTGTATATTTTGTTTTAATAAAAACAATTTATTTTATTTTATTTTCAAAGGGTCTCTTTGTCGAATTTGTTCGGGGTCTCCAAATACTCGGGGACGGCCCTGATGATTCTACTAAGGAAATGAATAAAATGTGGTAGACAATTAGACATGGTACTATTTTCCAATAAGTCAAAGTCTGAAGTGATATTGTAACTGACATTAAAACTATTAACGACCATGCCAAATTAAAAACTAGCAATTCCATTACCCTTACTTATATGCGATGCGTCACAAGATGGATTAGTTTAACAAACATCAATTTCTACCAAGTACATTTTCCCAACCCAAATAACACTTTCATTTTAATTACATTATATATTTCAACACTTCAACTCAATTCACAATCACATTCACATAAGATGGGAAACCATGTCTCATTTCGTCCTTCGGATTCAACAGGTAAAGTTGTTTTCTTAGATGGTTCAGTTCATGAATTTGATGAACAAATAACAGTTGCAGAGTTAATGATGGATCATCCACAAAAAGTAGTAGTTGAGTTTCATTCAGCTGTGAATCAGAAAAGGCCAACACCATTGCCAGCTGATAAGAAATTAGAAATTAAAAAGATTTATCTTATGCTTCCTGTGAAACAAGGGAAGCCAATAGGTTTAAGTAGCCAAGAAACTCGTCGCGTTCTTTTGATGGTTAATTCTGTTCTTAATTCTAATTATGTTTTGTGTTCTTCTAAGTTTCTCCCTTGGTTTAGTAGTTTATGTCATAGTAGTGGAATTGTGGAGCCTCAGAGAAAGGAACAAGTGGAGGAGAAGGAAGGAGAGAGATGCGATTTTTCGGAGAATTTACCGGAGATTTTGGAAGGGAGGCATGATTATTTGAACAGGCAGATTTCTGGAAAAGGGTCATGGAAGCCTAGTTTGGATACTATTAAGGAGAAGAATGTTGAGAAAAAACATAGTCATTGTTGGAGTTTTGCCTTGAAAACTCAGAAAATCAGAAAACTGGTAAAACCAGCAGCAGTAGGGCGCCTGGCGCCAGGAGCAGGCTAGAAAAGCCTGTGGTTTCTGTTTGTTGGCGCGGGGCGCGGGGAGTTAGGCGCTAGGCGCCAGCACGCGTATATAAAGTTGATGTTTGCGTTTTCTGAGGTAACTAAGGTGTTTTTAGGGTTTCTGGAGCCGACATAAAGACTAGGGTTAATAGAAAAAGTTCTTGGGAAGACCCTAGGGTTGGGGAAACATTCTATCACCTTGGGAAACACTTGTGATTGAATCTCTTGGTCACGGGGAGAGATTCGGGACTAGGGTAGAATTAGGAAAACTCTAATTCTTGTAACTCTTGTGGAGAATCTCATTGTAATCAAGGTTTCTATTGATAGTGGAACGGAGAGGGTTGCCCTCCCCCCAGATTAGGTTCATTAACACCGAACTGGGTCAA
The DNA here is from genome assembly GCA_030408175.1 of Trifolium repens. Classification (NCBI taxonomy): domain Eukaryota; kingdom Viridiplantae; phylum Streptophyta; class Magnoliopsida; order Fabales; family Fabaceae; genus Trifolium; species Trifolium repens. The sequence goes on along the minus strand of CP125849.1, from coordinate 55,235,798 downwards.
CAAATCAACTGTGTTCTTTATCGCTTTCACTGTTATTATTGTTGGTTGATTATTATTGCTATTATCACTTGTTTGGTTGCTTGGTTCTATTTGCTCCACACATCAAGGATTTATTGGTGTGAGTCAAGCGAATTCACAACAATTGGCGCCCACCGTGGGGCAAAGGATCAAACGAATTAGGCACCATGGGTTCAAAGTGGGAAATTGAGAAATTCACCGGGAATAACGACTTCGGGTTGTGGAAGGTGAAGATGAGGGCGATATTAATCCAACAGAAGTGTGTTGAGGCGCTAAAGGGTAAGACACTGATGCCGGCAAATCTCTCTGATGCGGAGAAAACCGAGATGGATGAGAAAGCACATAGTGCTATTATTTTGTGCCTCGGTGATAAGGTGCTGAGAGAGGTTGCCAAGGAGAAGACTGCTGTGGAGATGTGGACCAAACTTGACTCATTGTATATGACCAAGTCCCTGGCACATAAACAGTTATTGAAGCAACAACTGTACTTCTTTCGTATGGTTGAGAACAAGTCTTTGGAGGAGCAACTTGCGGAGTTCAACAAGATTGTTGACGATTTGGCGAACATTGATGTGAACTTGGAAGATGAAGACAAGGCTTTCCATTTGTTGTGTGCTTTTCCCAAGTCACTTGAGAACCTCAAAGATGCTTTGCTATTTGGTAAAGAAGGCACTGTCACCTTGGATGAAGTTCAATCGGCTTTGAGAACCAAGGAATTGACAAAGTTGAGAAACTTGAAGGTTGATGATAGTGGAGAAGGATTGAATGTGGCAAGGGGTAGAAGCGAGAACGAAGGCAAAGGGAAGGGGAAGAAAAATTGGTCAAAGTCTAGGCCAAATGGTGATGGTGGTGGCAAGTTCAAATGTCACTATTGTCAGGAACCTGGTCACTTCAAGAAGGACTGTCCTCAGAGAGGGGGCGGTGGTAGTTCGTCAGCTCAGATTGTTGCAAGTGATGAAGCTTATGAGGAAGGCTATGAGAGTGCGAGAGCACTCATAGTCACAAGTTGGGAACCATAGATGATTGATCAGCCTGGAGAGGCGGTGGTAAGAATACTCGACATCAGCCTGGAGAGGCGGTGGTAATAATACTCGAAATCAGCCTGAAGAGGCGGTGCTAAGAATACTCAGGTTACTTCTGAAACAACAACATTATTATGAGATGTGAAGATGCTAGTGGAAGTTGGGAATAGGTGGAGCTTTGAGTTGTAGACTTTGAAACTCCTATCACATGTGTTCAAAGAATGGATACTTTTGGACTCTAGAGCTAGTTGAAGGTGGAGTTGTTCATCTTGAAGACGTGAAAGCTTGTAAGGTTCAAGGTATGGTGAGGTTATTTTACATGATGTGAGGTATATTTCTAACCTTAATGTGGTCATGCATTTTGTTACTAGTGGAAATTCTCATGATGTGGTTAAGTTGTGAAGCTTCGGGTGGAACTTGTTAGTGACATAAGTTTTAGTTGGACTAGTGAAACAAAGTTTAACTAGGTGTTGGAACTAAACAGGAAGTGTTGGAAACTAACAATGGCTTGAAGTGTGTTTCGTAGTAGTTGAATAGTTTTGCAGGTTACAAGGTGGGAAACATAGTGAGACTTTGGTGGAGGAATCTCGGTTTGAGGTGGAGCTTCTGATAGTGGGACTAGAAGAAGGCAACCGACATTAACTCTTGGCTATTTAGTAGATAGGGAGGAGAGTGGTAATGTTGCATCAAAGGAGTGTAGCTATGGAGACCTTGTGGTTTATTATCCAATTGTGGCTGAAGAAGTGAAAAACATATTATAGAACTTCAGGGAGGCAATTGGAAGCAACGATAATCAAATTCGGGAACTTGTAGGACTGCTGAAGGTAGTTGGGATACAAGGAGAATTTGAGGATTGCAGCTTGTGGAACTTACCTAAAATTCCAAGGTTAAGTTGAGAGGCAAGCAATTCTTCAGGAGTATGGACATGAACAATCCATGGGCTGAAGAGGGTACGGTGGTGCTTGTAGAATTGTCCTAAAATTCCAAGGGCAATTGGAGGCAAGCATTTCTTCGAGAGTACGAAGCGGTTCACTTCGGGGTTCGAAGAGGGTATGGTGAAAACAAGTGGAGCAGCATGGTGGTTGATGGGAAGTTGACATCACCATCGTTTTGAAGGCAAGGTGGAGATTGTTGGAGTTTTGCCTTGAAAACTCAGAAAATCAGAAAACTGGTAAAACCAGCAGCAGTAGGGCGCTTGGCGCCAGGAGCAGGCTAGAAAAGCCTGTGGTTTCTGTTTGTTGGCGCGGGGCGCGGGGAGTTAGGCGCTAGGCGCCAGCACGCGTATATAAAGTTGATGTTTGCGTTTTCTGAGGTAACTAAGGTGTTTTTAGGGTTTCTGGAGCCGACATAAAGACTGGGGTTAATAGAAAAAGTTCTTGGGAAGACCCTAGGGTTGGGGAAACATTCTATCACCTTGGGAAACACTTGTGATTGAATCTCTTGGTCACAGGGAGAGATTCGGGACTAGGGTAGAATTAGGAAAACTCTAATTCTTGTAACTCTTGTGGAGAATCTCATTGTAATCAAGGTTTCTATTGATAGTGGAACGGAGAGGGCTGCCCTCCCCCCAGATTAGGTTCATTAACACCGAACTGGGTCAACAAATCAACTGTGTTCTTTATCGCTTTCACTGTTATTATTGTTGGTTGATTATTATTGCTATTATCACTTGTTTGGTTGCTTGGTTCTATTTGCTCCACACATCAAGGATTTATTGGTGTGAGTCAAGCGAATTCACAACAGTCATTGGTTGTTTCTCAAGAGTTTTAGTGGTAGTAATTTTAGTTTTGATTAGTATAATTATTAATTAGTACAAATGTTAATGAGTATGCCTCTTGTTTAATTGCATGTGTTATTAATGTGTATGTGGGGTATTTAATCTTACTATGTATGTGTAAAATAAAAATGTTAATGAGTATATATGCCTCTTGTTTAATTGTATGTGTATATATCTTAGATAATTGAGATTCTTATTTTCGAAGATCAAGTTCTGTAAATTAAGTAGCTCAAATGAAACTGTGAAGTCGTTTCTTTAGTTTGTTGTTTGTTTTAATTGAATTTAGCAAAACCCCGAAATCTTCGGATAATAAGTAAGAAAATGTCTAGTGGAAAAAGTTAGACTCAATATGTATTAGTGAACCAAAGTTCATATTCTAGTTAGAAGATGTATCCGCTTTTAGTGTTTGACAGTATTTTAAATAAGATTATCTCAAGTGAAATAATTTGAGGAGAAAAAAGTCAGAATATTGATTTATGCTCTTATACAGTTATATTGCTCCATGCATCCCAAGTGTTCATTTGCATTTCCTGGCCAAAATGAAAAGGGAAAAAAAAGTGTTCACTTGCATAAATTAGAGGGTACGTTCCTAGAATTACCATGCCATGTTGATCATGATTATAGGGCACAACACTCAATTGAAGATTCAGCCATTCAGTATGGTATTTACTATTTAGTAGAACTGCTTTTCCTTATGTTATGCCATTCTCTTCGATGGTACCTTTTGTTTGTCGCATTGTGAGGTCTTTTATGAAAGGCTCTGTTGATTACTTGGCTCATGATGTAAGAACCAGTTTCTTTGATATTGTGAGGAAGTATTTAGACAAGTTTCTGATTGAAGTGTTAAATGGAACGTTACTCGACACAATAAACGGTAGAAATATCAGTGTCATGCCCAAAATCAACATAACCATATGAAGATATTCTCATTCAACTGAATCGTACATTTTTTTCCATTATTTTAAGTATGGTTTTGAATAAACTAAAGCATACATTAGGCGTAACTATTTTTCATTATTCTGGTCAAACCAAGATTTCACAATAAAATTATGTTACAATAGAGTGAATGTGTTTTAAGAGTTTGAACACAATCAAGCATGCTAGTAAATTGTTGGAGCATGGAACGGTGCTAGTAATTTGTTAGAATGAGTTATGTCGCATTATATATTCGAGAATGCAGCATCGTTGCAGTTCAATAATCTTAACTGTTCATTCATCCGTCTGCTGATTCATCCTCAAAAGTCTTCCTCAGATTCTCTTCATCATGTTCAAAAAGTTTTCTTGCTTGTTTCAGCTCTTCATTCATAGACAGCAGTTCTGTACAACGGTTAAGTTTTGGCGCATCCTGCAGTACACAAGAAGTTTTGTGAGTCAATAAAAAAATGTTGTGGAATCTGAACCAGAGATATATGTACAGCATAATTATACATGAATCATGAATGGTCCAAAGGACAACACAATGGTCAATCAAGTTTAAGATGAGGAAGTTGGAAGTCAACAACAGAAATGTGTTCAGCTATTAGAGTGCTGACAGTGCCAATATTCATTATTAATGAATATAGTACCATGCAGTTACCCTGTTAATCCAAAGAGTGAAGTGATTTAAGGCAAGATTATAGTTTCTAACCTCAGGTTTGACAGATACATTAGATAACAATATATTGAACCAATACAGGTTATTTAGGAATTAGGATTAGGAAGTGATTTACTGGTTAGAAGTTTAAGGAGCGCTAATTCCGACTTCAGCTTATAGAAGTTTACAAAGATCCTACTTGAGAAAGTGTTCTCTGTAGAAGACCTTTAAAGACTCATAAAAATTGATTTGGAGACTGATACCAGTAACAACTAACAACTTCCCAACTACTGCTCATTAAAAAAACACTTTAAGCCATCATCAGAGGCCACTATAATATAGCATGCCTATTGCCTATAATAAGCAATTGAAGACCATATATTCATAAAGGCAGACCAGATGATAAGTTTCTAGCTAATAGAAGTGTTACTTATAAATAAGTACTAACAAAAATATGTTTAATTAAGTATAGTATTCTTGGTGCATAGAAGTGTTCACTGGAGTCACAGATAGCTTTTCGGGGGATTTCTTTTTAATTCATTCATTCAGTTTTGCATTTCTCTTTTAATACATGCGGGGCTGGTGATTAAATTACATGGTTCCCAGTTCCCTTGAGAATAAGGACAACAGCATGTATGTAGCATTCCATTTCCAGCAGTATTTGAAGATAAATATAGATAATTGTTCCCCAAGATCTATATTTGCAACTTTTATTAAAAAAAGAGTACCTTGCGAATCAAATAGAGGAAATCCTCAACCGATAGCTTCCCCCTCTGTGATCCAATATCTTGAGCTTTATGTACCTTAACAAAATAAAAAACTGCATAAGGACACAAGCCAACCACTCCATGACATTCAAACTGAGTTGAACAATTAAATACATTTCGAAAATTCTTACCAGTTCTGTAATATATTCTACAACGATGTCATCCATAAGTGCCACACTTTCCGGAAGTGGCTAATTCAAGTGGAAAACAAGAATAAAAGTTGAAATTAATAAGACATATTTACAATTCATGTGAAAATAATTCAACTTGTAGCTATATAATTCCATAATTGATAGAAGTAGAACATAAATTTTGCTTAAATAGTAGGGAAAATGAAAAAGATAGAATGAAAATTACATTAGGATCATCTCCGAAGCCATACATCATGTGCTGCACTATAACAACCAACAAAAAAGATTAGAAAGACAGATAGAAATAACTAAACTAAAATTTAAAACTTAGAAACATAATTTTTTACATTCTCTTTGGAAAACTCCTCTTCTGCGCTTGGATGAAGGTTCCGACGGTTGTGAGGAAGCTGCTCTTGTTTTTGATGAGGTTCCGGCTGCGGAATTGCTCATTGTTGTTGGTTAATGCTTCCACTGTCATTTCAGTAAGTAACTATAATTAGAAGAAAAACAAAAGTGAAAATATATAAAGATTGAATCTTTTGATACAGCATGTACAGGTTCTGTTCTGCTCCATGTGCACACACACGATTGGTGTAACACTCACACCTCTGATTTGAAGGCATGTCTGGTGTCTGACACACGTCACAGTCACACATGTGATTTCAATGAATTAATTCATTTTCTCTAATTATTACCGGCATTGATGTGTCTATGTCAATGCATATATAATACTACAACCCTAATTATATTTGATTTATAATAAAAATAATTCAAATCAAAGGTATTAATCTTGTTGAGGCATTTTTACAAACACCTTGTGAACGATCATGTTAACGAAAATACCAAACCAAACCCTATTTTTTTTGTTATTTATTCTACTTTTTTCGTGTTGAGTTCTTAAGGGTTATCATGATTTTACCTGAACAATTAACCTAGCATTGCACAGCAAAATTTTGATATTTCGGAAATTGAGGGGAATTAAAAGAATGAGTGAAGGGGTTGATGGATTGGATCATCTTACCTGAAAGAATCGTTGCTGCTGAAACCAAAGTGGTTAATTCTCCTACTTTCTACCACGTTCACTTAATGGGATTTGAAACTTGTTCCTAATTTTATCTTCGGAAACCAGAAATTGAATCTGTTTACCTTTGTGTTATGTGTGTTTGTGCCTCTCTCTCGATGATGATGATGAAAATTGCACACAGAAAGAAAGGAGAAGAAGAAGAACTTAAAGTTGCAGCAGTGATGCAGAATGTAGTACGTACCTGTTTGTTTGGGATTGATGAAGATGATGAGGATGATAAAAGTTGCACACACAAAGGAGAATATTTATTTATATGTTAATAGTTTGTACCGCTAAATATTGAACATTTGATGGATGAAAAATTTGGTTTTAGTTAACTTAAGGGTCTTTTTTGGTAAAATTAAGCTATAAGCTAGCTTGTAGTTGATAAGTTAACTGATAGCTGAAAAGCTAGCTTATAGTCGATAGCTGAAAAGCTAGCTGATTGAAATTAAAGTGTTTGGTAAAATTAGTGTTTAAAGTGGTTAATAAATATAAAATTACATAAAAGTACATGTAGTGGGTAGTTATTCTCTTTAGTAGATAATTTTTTATTTTATTAAAAATAATAAAATTAAAGGTTAAAAATGGAAATAACTATAAAAAACTATAAGCCATAAGCTCAAACGCTACTTGAAATAGCATATCAAAAAAAGCTATAAGCTAATTAGAAAAACTTTTTACCAAACACATCTATTTTTTTAAAACAAACTTATAAGCTAATCCAATAAGCTATAAGCTAGCTTATTGAACTTACCAAACACACCCTAAGTTCGTAATTTTTTGGCTTTAGTCCCTATATATTTTGTTGTTGCAAATTAATCCATGCACGTCTAAATTATTTTGATTTTAGTCCTTAAAGCTAAAATTTACAGGAAAATTTGTTAGTTTCCTGCGAATTTTCCTACAGATTTTGGTTTTAAGGGACTAAAACCAAAAATTTGAACATATGAAGATTAATTTGCAACAAAAAAATATAATGGCTAAAATAAAAAAATCGCAAACTTACATAACCGAAAATAATATTTATATCTTTATATATTTTTCTGACAACATGTACGAGTAAGACGTTAAAGAATTTATCACAATAATTTGGCAAATTCAGAGGCATTGGTAATTCTTCACGGGCATTACAAATTGATATCATAGCCATTAATTAATAATAAAATCAAATGTCATGATTTGGAATAATTTAAGAGTTACTCTTAAAATTAATTGATCCCTTATATATATATATATAGGATCCGTTGACACTAAATAGTTTGACACCAAATCTTACACCTCTTAATAATGTCTTAACCGATATAAATTTTATAAAATCCACCGTTGGATTGAAAGTTTATATCATATAGATCATTTATGTAAAGTTTCAGAAAAATCCAAAATCATTTGATATGCTATTGAGACATATAAAGATCAATGACATTTAAAAAATGACGCAAACCGTTAACTTTAATGTACCTCAATAACATATCAAATGATTTTGGATTTTTCTGAAACTTTACATAAATGATCTATATGATATAAACTTTCAATCCAACGATGGATTTTATAAAATTTATATCGGTTAAGACGTTATTAAGAGGTGTAAGATTTGATGTCAAACTATTTGATGTCAACGGATCCCGACTCTATTATATATATATATATATATATATATATATATATATATATATAAAAGAAATGCTAATGTTTAGGAATAATCAAAATAAGAAAGGCAATAAGCAATCTCCACTCTTCATTATAAACCACCACCCCCAATGATTGTCTACAAACAACAAATATTAACCGCATGGCCAGATTATTTACCAAATCTTTTTAATTTGACATATCAATATTGAACTTTTCTGTTCTCCATCTATGGATATTACTCACTCTGCCGTTAAAAAAAAACTTCTTTAAACTCTATTTTTCAATAGACTTTTCATTTTCCATTTTAAATTACCTTTCATCTCCTTTATTTTAATTTTTATTTGTTTTTTCTTTTAAAAAAATAGTTTAAAAGGCTGAAGATCAAATTTTGAAATTTTAACAAAAAAGTGGGTTTAAGTTAAAATAATAAGGGTAAAAGTGGAAGAAAAAATTATAAATAAGTTATAAGCTACTGTACTTGAAATAACTTATAAAAAATAAACTATAAATCAGTAAAATAAGCTATAAACTTGTGATGAAAAAACAGTCATCAAACAAATCTTTTTGTTTATAAACTATAAAAGATAAGTTATAAGCTAACTTATTTTACTTGTCAAACAAAGTCTATAAATAAATGTAAAATATAAAAATAGAAGTAACGGGAAGCAAAGAAAACGAACCAAACCTTCCCTATACCCCACGAGTCGACGATCATGTCATACTGTATTGACCCAAAGCCATCAACTAGGAATCTTCCATCAAATAGCCAAATAGCCAATATACCACGCAAGAAAAAAACAACACATTGACGTTCGTAGTACTATACATCTTACGACATCAATTGAAAAAGGGTAATTCAGTCAAAGCACTTCACTTATCCTTCTCTTTCTCTCTCATCTCTCATCCACCCACTATATGATATGATATGATAGCCACAAAATCCGAAGACTCTTCTTTCTACATTAGTCTCTTTATCTTCTCAACCAAACAAAAAAAAAAAAAACCTCCCTCTGTCTCTTCGCCTAACTAACAATATGCTTTAACTCACTCTCTTCTCTTCTATGCCATCATCGATTAATCATCGATGAAACACAAACTTATTAGTGTATAAATTACTTATTATTATTATTATTATTACTAATTAAACTTATAATAATTTAAGTTTTGTACAGTTACATCGTCGTCGTCATCATCATCATCATCATCATCATAGTAGTATTGGATTCGATAGTTTATTATTTTATCGTTTGATCTGTGAAATTGAAGTTGTAGAATTAAGATCGGAGATCAGATTTGGATAGATCAGATGGGCGGAGGTGGACCACCGATGATTAACACGAACGCGGAGGCGCAGTATACATCGGCGAAGACTTCGGTATGGTGGGATATAGAGAACTGTCATGTTCCTAAAGGTTCCGATCCACATGCTATTGCACAAAATATCAGTTCAGCTCTTGTTCGTATGAACTATTGTGGTCCCGTTTCCATCTCCGCCTATGGTGACACCACTCGTATTCCCGCGTCTGTACAACACGCTCTCTCTAGCACCGGAATTTCTCTCAATCATGTTCCCGCCGGTAATAACTAACTTCGATTTTCTTATCAACTGTCATTTCCTCATTTATTTATGCTTGTTATTAGTTCGTTTCTATGATTCAATTCATCGAGTTTTTTTTTTTTTTTAATGTGAAACGCTGCGAATAAATTGAACTGTTATTGAATATAAACTTAAATTCAGTTGTTATCAATATGTTTTGATTCAAATCTCAACCGTCGAAAGTATTATTAGCTGAGTAGGCCATTTAAGTATGGTTTTATGCTGTGATTGCTGTCTGTGGTTGCTGTCGCTATTGCGATTTGTGGATGTGTATTGCGAATTTTGCGCGGGAATTTGTTTCTCTTAGTATCAAATATAACAATTAATTACTTATTTATGTTTATTGTCACTATTGTGGATGTGTATTGAAGGGTTTAATTGACGTTAACAATCTGATTTGTGGAGTTACCTATAATTTGGATGATTTGTTTGCTTCCTTTATCGAGTCTTTGAGGCATTATCTATTACGAATTTACTGAGTTGCAGATGACATGAAATTTTGATACATTGGGGTTGTTTTGTGCTGATTCTTTTTTTATGGTTGGTAAATAGGTGTGAAAGATGCAAGTGATAAGAAGATCCTTGTCGACATGCTGTTTTGGGCAGTGGACAACCCTGCGCCTGCTAATTATTTATTGATTTCGGGTGATCGAGATTTTTCTAATGCCCTCCATCAACTGCGAATGAGGAGGTATAATATTCTTCTTGCGCAACCTCAAAATGCATCTGCACCCCTAGTTGCAGCTGCTAAGAGTGTATGGCTTTGGACTATTCTCTTAGCTGGAGGAGCTCCATTAGAGTCACACCAACTGGGTAATAACAGCGTCTTACCGTCTTCTGAAACTTTACAAAATCCTGTCTCAAATACTGCTCAGACACAGCAACAGGGAGGTCCCTATTCCGATGTTCATGCAGGAAATTCAAAATTCCAAAATGGAGGAAGGGGATTTGATTCTAGATATCAGGGGCGACCAACTTGGAGAAACCCGAGTCAACCAAATGGACCGAAGGCCATGAATTCACCCCCAGATGGACCTCAAGATAACCGTAATAACGTAAGCAATTATCTACCTGGCAACTATAATCCAAATGTTCCCCCAAGGGGACCCACCACAAATTTTGTCCGCGCCAATTCTGATCAGTTATGGAGCAATAATGGTAATCAACAGCGGAATCATCAAAATGGTAATCAGCAGGGAAATCATCAAAATCCTTATTCCCAGCCATCAAGACCAAATGACTTTCCATTGCAACCTCCTTTTGCACCTAGTAATTCATATTCTCCAAATTCCCATGCTTTTGCAACTACACCGGTGCCACCTAGGAGTAGTGGCCCCAATTTCAGTACAGGACCGCCTACAACTGTGCCAGATATTGGTAATCTGAACATTTCTGGTTATCCTAATAATGTTCATAACCCCCGTACTGTTCCGCAACGGAGTGGAGAGATGAAACCGAATCCTAAGAGTAGTGCTCCACTTCCGGTAAGATCAACGAATAAACAAAATGGACATATGGTGCATAGCAGTAACACACAAGGCTATCCACATGGTCCAGAATATCAACCTACACCGCCGGCAGCAATGGGTAATAATAAGCTTCCTGCTAATGGTAAGTGGGGATCTTCAGGATGTCCTAAACCTTCTGAGTACGTACAAGGTCTTATAGGGGTTGTTTTACTTGCCCTGAACTCATTAAAAAATGCAAAGATGTCCCCAACTTTGAAGAATATAACTGATAGCATCCGTTATGGAGATCCCAAGCATCGCAACACTGATGTTAAGAAGGCTCTGGAGAGTGCAGTGGAGCAGCAGATGGTGGTGGAACACAAAGTAGGCGACAATCTGACGTTGTATGTTGGTAAGAATGATAAACTTTGGAACTGTGTAAATCCTTTAGCTGGAAATCCTAAAGAGCACCCAAAAAAAATTTGGGTTGAAATTCAAAATTTTCTAACAACCCCTGCTGGAAGATCTGCAATAATGGGTACACAGTGCAAGTAAGAATATTTAAATATAGAATATATTAATTGACAAAAAAATGAACTAAAAGGTACCTAAGTGTTCTAATGAGTCTATTTTATTTCCCTAGGTATGAAGCAGGTATTGTGATAAAGAACATGTGCCTTAAAGATCTTGCTTTGGGCGATGTCCTTCAGATATTGAACATTTTAATTCAACATAAAAAATGGATAGTTCATCAGCAGGCTGGCTGGCAACCACTCAGCCTTACTCTTCCTGGGTCAAACTCCGATTCAGGGGACACTGCTAGCACATAGCAGCACCCTAATTATGGTAATGGAAACTTGGAAGGCAGCCAGAGAAAAGTCATAAAAGTAGTTTAATATATCATGAGCCAGTTAAACCAAGAATTATCCGAATAATTCTCGTTTTTTCCGAATGAATCGAATCAAACCATAGGTAGTAATGTGGAAACTAGTATTCAAGTATCATAAGTATTTTTGGTTATTTCAAAGCCTTCAGTTCGTCTTGGGGGACAAATGAAAACAGAAAAATGAAAGCAGCATTTTGACGATACATGAAACATGCCAAATTCTACTATGTCTCGTTATACATCACAGTGGATCTATCTTGGAATTAGTTTGCCTTCCCGCGTTTATGCTTCTGCTCAATTTCAGTGTTCCTACAAATTTAAATTTTGCTTGGAGATTTCCTTATTAGACTGAATTACTTGGATCCTTTTACTGATAAATTTGATACATATCCGAGATATTGGCCAAATGTTTTTTTTTCCGAAGTTGAGATGGACCTTCAATTTAGCCTGGTAACCAACCTTGGTGCTGTTTGTTTATCATATAAGAGGTTATCTACACCAAGTCAGATTCTCTGGGGTGGATTATGAAATGGAATTCTTGAATTTGTTCAATTGAGGCTATGTCTTCGAAGTTTCAAATGTTGCATGAAGGTTAATTACTGAAAAGAGAACACTTAAATTGCACAAAATAGGAACTGCACTCAAACTCAAGCATGAAGTTCTTGATTTGGTATCTGAACACAAATATGAGGTATGTTTATTATGATGGAATTTGATTATGAAAAATCACGTTGGAGTTTTCAATATGATTCAAAGTTGGTGAAATAGCGCATCCCATTGCATTTCTCGTTGCTGATGGTGCCTACAGACTTACGACGTTGAATTATTTATCTGGAATTAGCTTTTGGATGTCTGGCTCAATATGCTGAATTTGGTGATTCAGTTGGGAATTGGTCTCTGGTCTTTCTGCTTTCCATTGCCTTTTAATGTTGTTAATTGCATGTATAAGCCGTATTTAAATTTGCTTCGGATTTAGACATACGTTGTTTAATGCTATTTATTTGCAATTTTGTTGTTGTACTGGACATAATCTTTTTAGATGTACTTGGTTGGAACTAGAGAATCGATCAATTCGTTTGATCCGATTCATTATCTAAACTTTGTTATTACCATTTTCGATATTTGCAATCTAAATTTCTCAATGTATGAGTATGATGGTATTGCTATCGAATGAGCTTTCAAAGCCATGATGGCTAGACCAAAATCCATAAACCCTCTTCAAACAATGTTTTCACTTCACTTGATTCTACAGGTCCAATTTCTGTCATCTTTTTTCTCTTCTACTTTAGCCATGGTTTGTGGCTTGGAATAGTCACAAAGTTTTTCCCATTTTATTTTGAAATTTTTGAGTTAACAATCATTTTGCTTGTCCTTCATAAAAGGTTTCTAGAAGCTTCCCTTTTTTACTCTACAATCTCTGTTTTTTATTAATTAAATTAATTTCCTCAATTTGATTAATGATATAAAACTTTCACATTGTTTGTTTTATTTAACCGAATGTAAATGTATGGATGAACTAAATTCATGATCAAGATTCAAGATGGTGGATGAGTGAAAAGGAGGAGGAAGAAGAAAGAAAAAAATGTGTGCAAAGGGTGTATCATATTAATGTGTAGATAGATCAATCTAAAGGTTAAAATTTACTGGAGCACTATGAAACATATCTTTAACTGAATAGTATGTCCAGATTCTTCGTGCCAGATGAAAATGGAGGAGAAAATGAAGATGGAATTTTATTTCCTGTCTCTTAAAATTTCTGACCTTCAATATTTTATTAAAATAATATTTTTATATGTATATTTAAGAACTTTATATATTATGTTATATTTATTTATTTTTCACAATAAATATATATAATATTTTAATTTTTTATTTATTTTATTATATCTCTAGGAGAATTGTGGGGATCCACAGTGATGAAGATGGAAAATAAATACGAATGAGATGAGAATTGGAAGCATTTTAAATGGTAGGAAAAAGAATGGTATAATATTCTCTAACATCTCTCCGTCGTCTAAAATTATTATTAATACATAATAACTGTTTTCTATTAATCAATTTTTATATGTTTTGGTAAGTCAATTTTATATATGTTTGTTACTATATTTATTTACCTTTTTTTACAAGTAATATTTATTTACCTGAATCAATAACAACATAGCAACACATTACAACACTTATTATTCAAAAAATAAAATACATTATTACAATTTACAACACATAAAACTATTCTAATTTTTTAGAGAGCAATTCCCTCTTCTCTTTAAGTATTTTTCATCTTCTTTCATCGAAAAAAAAGGGTGTTTTAGTTTTTAACTCGAAATCACCAATGTATATCTTTTTTTCATCTACTTTAATCTAAATAAGTGATTTTTATACAGATTGGGTTTGTATTGTTTTTTTTAATATAATTTCGTCGTTTTGGCGCGAGTTTGCTTGATTGAGACTCATCTTCATAAGTGTTCATTTGATTTTTCCTCTTCGTGTGGTGTTTGTTTGTTTTTCCATCTCATTGCGGTGTTCAATTGATTGAATTGACAGTTCAACTTTGGTCAACTAATAATTCACACATAAATTTGTCAACGATGCAAATCTGGAAGCATGAGTATTTCAATTACTTTAATTTTATCACATTATTTGCAGACGTATGTTGTATTGAATTTGTAATTGAATCTGATTTATTCTACCAATATGAATGAATATCTTTTATTTTAGTAAAAAAAAAACACAAAGTTGTTTGATTTTTTTTTTGTCATGTAGCTTTGTGGCTAATAGTTCCACTCTTAAGATGAATAAGTGAGATGACCGGAGTTCGAACCGCGACCCCTACATATATAATGCAATATCTCTACCAACTTAGATTAGCGGTACAGTTCGAACTCTAATCCCTGCATATATAATGCAATGTCCCAACTAAGGTTACTTAGCAGCTAGTTGGATATTTGATATACTTTAATAAATAATTTAGTAATTTGCAAATTACGCGCATAAAAATCGTTTTAAGCCCAATGTATACGCGCATAAAAATGGTTTTATGTCAATGTAGAATTAGAAATTTCATACGTAATGGTCTTAGATAATCATACAGAAAAATTCCAGCTAAGGTAACATTTGTCTATTCTCAACTTATGTTTTCTAAAAATATATAGTTGTTCTGTTGATCAGTGTGGCTAGCGAAGACCACCAAAATTCTGTATATGATATGGAAAACAAACCCCATAATCATTTTCATCATTCTACAAATACTTGTAGGATTGATCATAATAATATCATTGATACATTTGCATTATTACTATTAAGTGTACGTTGATTTTTATCATATACAAAAAATCACGTACGTTGATTCTTTGATTCAATATGAAACAAAAATATGGTGCTTTTGCAAATGTTCATGATCAAATGGATGATGATTCAAAAGAGGAAGAGGAATTGATCGCAAACATTGTAATCATGGGTGTCTCATTGTTGCTTCTTGGATTGGTAACCATTGCTTTTGTTAGCAACATTGGTGGCTCCAAAACCGAACCTGTTATGAAGAACCTGGAATCTATTTGTTCAAAAACAGAATCATCAGAAAGTTGTCTTCATGTCTTAAAACATATAGGTGATAGAGCCACGGTTTTGGAATATATAAAAGCTTCTCTTAATGTAACCCTTGAAGAATTTTTTGTAGTTAACATACCTAAACCTCTTCTTGAAAAATTTCTAACACCTTTGCAAGCACAATCATATAGAGATTGTTTGGAATTGTTGAATATGGGAACGAATGAACTAAATTTTTTGCATATGATAACGAATTCGGCTGTTGAAGAGGTGTTGCGCGTAGACCCGAAAGATATTATGAATAGCCTAAGTGCTATCATTTCATATCAACAAACTTGTGCTAATGAATTGGTGAGAACAAATAGTTATGAGATTTTGGGGTATTCTTTGAGCATACCAATTCTTCTTACAAGGATGACATTAGCCATTGTTGAGAATTTCGTCGACATTCCATACGTCGATGATCGAGAACTTGATGGGTTTAAAAAATTTCAATCAAGAGCCTCTGAGCCCAAATTGGGAGATGAGAAGACAATAAAAGTTGTAGCTAAAGATGGAAGTGGCAATTTTACAAGTATATCTGAGTCAATTCATGCATGTGCAATGAATACAAAGGAGTCATGTGTTATTTATGTGAAGAAAGGTAAATATGAGGAGAGAGTGGTGATACCTAATAATTTAGACCAAGTGTTCATGTATGGTGATGGCCCTATGGATACCATTGTTACTGGAGTCACCATAAGAGACCCCATGGTTGTAACTCCCTTTCAGTCAGCTACTTTTGGTAATTTCCTTAACCTCTTTACACCAAAAACATATTTAAGATATTTTTTATTTTACCAAAAAACAAGTGATCACATTGTAACATTTTATTTTGATTTTGATTCATGTGAAATGCAGTGGTAAAGGGGAAAGGATTTATCTGCAAAGATATGGGATTCATTGCTCCGGCTAATGTAGCAGGAGCACCGGCACTCCTTGTACTTTCTGATCGGGCGGTATTCTTCAACTGCTTAATTGATGGCGAAGAAGGAAGCTTATATGCAGTTGCGCATCGCCAATTCTATAGAGACTGTGAGATTCGCGGTAGCGTAGACATCATCAAAGGAGACTCGGCAACTTTAATTCAAAACTCAAAAATCATTGTGAAGCATCGAAATTCAAGTAACTTAGCTTTAAGAAAAAATGTGGTGAGTGCTCAAACAAGGTTAGACAAATACGAAAGAACTGGTCTTGTGATTCAAAACTGCACTATCGTAGCAGAACAAGGCGAAAACGGACATGATAGTCTTGTTAGTTCGACATGTTTAGGAGCTCCGCGTAATGAGTATTCAAGAACAATCATAATGGAATCATTTCTTGGTGATGTTATACGTCCAAAAGGTTGGTGTAGATGGAGTGACAATTATGGAATTGATACAGCAACATTTAGAGAGTATGATAACAGAGGACCTGGTGCAGAAAATAATAAGAGGGTGCATTGGGAAAGTTATAGAACAATTTCTCAGAATCAGAGACTTGATATGAAAAGTTTTACTGCTGTTAAGTTTATTCAAGCAGATCAATGGTTGAAACAAACAGGCATTCCATATGAATCTGGATTTCTCTTTCCTAAGTAGACCAATGTTAATTTGAACAATTTATTGTTATTATTATTTTATTCAATTGGACTTTTTTTTTGAAGCATTATTTATTTATTTAATTGGACTTGGTGCTAGGATTATAGAACCTTCATTTTGGTTGTCTATAATATATCTTTAAACTGATAGAAGACATTAAATTGAATTTTTTAAATTAAACTAGATTCAAATTTGTTAAAATGTTCCAACAGTATATATCAAGATGCTATGAAGCATGGGATTCTGAATTTCTGACACATACATCGAACACAAAAGAGATACACAAACACTGTTAATTAAAAAAACATATGACACCCATCATTATATATTTATTTATTCATTATAATTAGATAAAATATGAATATTATTTATAAAAGAATGAAAATTGAGAATCCAATAAATTGTGAATATTATTTAAAATATAGGAATATTATCCTAATTTTAGTGTCTATTTTAATTTCTTAAAAATAGAAAATATGAAACTTTAAATTTGAACCATGTGATCTCACCCCAACAATCACAGTGAGCCAACTTTTTGTCACTAACAAAACTCTTTTTATAGTTGTTTAAGAAATCATAGATAAAAAATGTATCTTGAAAATTATAAATTTATTCTTTAAAAATTAAAAAGTTGTCATTTCCAACCCTTATTCCTAAAAAAAAAAACATGTTGGTGCAATGGATTCTTAAAATAAATAAATCTAACATGCTTCTCCATTCCCACCTCTAGAGCTTGCCCTCCTTTAACTTAAGTACAGTACCAAAATTATCTGCTTTAAATGCGATACCATTCTATTTATAGTAAACAACAACTAACAGAAATAGTTAAGTGGCTCTTTGGTGTTATGTTAGGACTTAAGGAATCTAAATCAAGTTGTGTGTCATTGAAATTAGATCCACCTGTGAATTCCACCAAATACTGTTATTTAGTGCCTAAACATCAACTTTAAGAGATTCCATGACTAAAACTTTTAACAGATATTTCAATTGCAAAAAAATATTTCCGGCAATCCTAATTTTGTAGAGAGAGATAAGTTCTACTTTCTCTCTATGTTTTCTCTTATCCTTATTGCACTTTTCATATCAATTCCAGACCAAATAAATTTATTTTTTTAAAATTAAACAAATAGAAATGCTAAACTTCAAGTATCCGGTTGAATTTGATATAAACCTGAAGAAGCAGTTGGCAACTTGGCATAATGACTGTGAAAATCATTACACCTTGAGAGAATCACAGTTATATTTACAATGATACATCTATAGATCTCAATATTCAAGTTTCTCAACCCCAAGGGAATTCTACTCAGCAAAGCTATAATATGAGCAATTGCTGTAGTTTACCTGCAAAACATGCAGTCCATGGTACCGAAACCATTGCAACTAGCACAGCTTGCAAGCAAGCAAGCAAGCAAGCAATCACAACCATTGCTTTATTCATCAGAAAGACGATACTGACACTTCTCAACTGCAAATAAACAGATTATCGCTATAATAAGAGTGAAAGCAAATATAACACAACTAAAACAATAAAAAAACAAACGAATTAAGCCAAAATTTACTAAATGGACTCTTAGCAATTTCAAAAGTATTTGCTGCCTCTATATTAAAATGATGTATGAAAGTTTCAAGTATATATATAAGCTAACCGGTGGTGCCCAAAACCAATTTTTTTCACGCTTTACCATCATGGTTAGAAGTATGAAAACAGAGTATCTACTTTCAATGATCGTTTTGGTTATGAAGGAAATAATAGTTTGCTGTGTTGAATCATTACTTGTTTCCCATACAAGTATTTTACACAAGTATTGGTTTCAACAGACATGTATAGCACAAAACCATAAGTTATCTGTTTGCAAAGAAAACAGGAAAACAACGCTAAGTGATCACCAGCTAAGAGAACAACAAACTACATGATCAAAAGTTCACGACAAACATCATAAACAAAATTCAACAACACTAAGGGAATGTAACTAATATCACTTATAAAATTCAAATTTGAATCATTTTATATTTCGGACAAGTATTGTACACATGCATTGGTTTCAACAGACATGCATATAACAAAACAATAAGTTATCAGTTTGCAAAGAAAACGGCGCTAAGTGATCACCAGTTAAGAGAACAAAAACTACATGGTCAAAAGTTTGCGACAAACATCATAATCAAAATTCAACAACACTAAGGGAATGTAACTGATATCATTTATATATAAATCAAATTTCAATCATTTTATATTCCCGAGAAGTGCTTTACATGAGTATTGGTTTCAACAGACACGCATAGAAAAAAAAATAAGTCATCAATTTGTAAAGAAAACGGCGCTAAGTGATCACAAGCCAAGAGAACAACAAAACGACATGACCACAGGATCACGACAAACATCATAATCAAAGTTCAACAACACTAAAGGAATGTAAATTAATACAGGTTATAAAATTTAAATTTGAATCATTTAATATTCCTGACAAGTATTTTACACGTGTTGGTTTCAACAAACATGCAAAGAACAACAGTAAGCTATCAGTTTGCAAGAAAAATGACGCCAAGTGATACACCAATCAGGAGAACGACAAAACGACATAACGACATGATCATGGACCCGTGAATCACGGGTTCATGGCAAACATCATAATGAAAATCAACAACACTAAAGAACTGTAATTAATACAGCTTATAAAGTTCAAATTTGAACCATTTAATATTACTCATAAGTATTTTACACAAGTACTGGTTTCAACAGATATGCATAGAACATAATAAGTTATCAGTTTGCAAAGAAAACGACGCCGAGTGATCACCAGCCAAGAGAACAACTAAACGACATGATCAGGAGTAAACGACAAGCGTCACAATAAAAAATAAACAACACTAAAGGAATGTAATTAATACAACTTATAAAATTTGAATTTGAATCGTTTAATTAATACACTGTTAAGTATTATACACGTGTATTGGTTTCAAAGGACACGCATAGAACAAAAATAAGTTATCAGTTTGCATATAAAACGGCGCTAAGTGATCACCGGCTAGGAGAACAACAAAACGACATGATTAATAGTTCACGACAAACACCATAATCAATCTTCAACAACAAGTCAACAACACTAAAGGAATGTAATTAATTCAGCTTATAAAATTCAAGTTTTAATTGTTTAAAGACCTAATTAATACCACCGATGTTGAAAATACACCGTCTTATATCCTTCATAAACCGCAAAACTAGAGTAAGTTAGTAACAAACTTATTCATTTATTTTGATAAATGGAGAGGGTTTTTATTCCAATAACTAACCTAACCGTTGTCATTTATTAATACAAAACAAACTTCCTATCATGAAGCGCAGTTATTACAAAATTGATATATTGTCATAAGGGAATGTGAGCAAACAAACCTCTTCAATCGGAAATAAGATTACAAGCAAACCCATTATCCACAAGCTGGTTAACAGCATCTCTAAACTTGTAATAATCCTCAACTTTATTGTAAACCTGATGAGAAATCCGAGCATACCCCGTTACAGGCTCAACTTCTCCATCTCTAGGTGGTCTATAGTATATAGGAACTTCAACTCCAAAAACATCCCTCAAATGTGTCCTCAACTTGAGTGCATCAGAATCGCTACGAATCCCCAAACAAGTAGGCAAACCAACCATAACCATACTAGCACACATATGTGCAGGACTCCCAAGATGAGTTCCCCAAGCCTTAACCAACATCTCTCCCATCTCAACAACAACTTGATGATTCCTCTTCTTAATCCCTTCAATCCCACCTTCAAACCTATTCACAAATTCCAAAGCATTTGGAACCACCAATTGAGCACTATAATCCCTTGTCCCAATCCAAGCACTTTCCACAGCCAATCCATTTCCATACTCATGAGACACCACAGGATGATGCAAATCACTACCACCACTTTTAGGGTTCTTCTTAGTATACAAAAACGCAATGGAAGGTGGACAAAAAAACCACTTATGCAAATTACTAGTATAATAATCAGCACCAATCTCTTGCATATCAACATGAGTACATCCAATTGAATGAGCAGCATCAACAAAAACCTGTTCAACACCTTCCTCTCTACAAATTTGAATCAATTCCTTCACAGGAATAACAACACAAGGCATAGAAGTAACATGATCAATCACAGCTAACCTAATTTTTTTTCCATCCATTTTACCTTTCTCCAAAGCTTTTCTAAATTCAGTAACAATCTCATCATTAGAACTCACCGGAAAAGGAAGAGGAACTTCAATTACTTTTCCACCAGCACGAGTAACGTAAGCTTCCATAGATTTCTTAACAGCACCATAAGCATAATGAAGCATAATAACTACATCACCTTTATTGAATTTTCCTTCACGGAAACACCAAGCGGTGTGTTGAAGAACAATAGCAGCAGCGGTGGTTGCGTTATCGACGATTGAAATTTCGTCTAGGTGTTGAGCGTTGACTAAATCTTTGATAATTGAACGAGAATTGTTGATAGCTGGTTTGAGATAGTTGAAGTAGAAGTGATCTGGTTGACGGAGGTATTTGAGCTGCCATTGTTGTTGAGCGGAGATGATGGAGGAAGGACAGGAACCGAAGCTGCCGTTGTTGATGCGTGCGACGGTGGTGTCATGGTGGGAGAATTCAGATTCAATTTGGGAAGCGGTTATGAAAGATGAAGAAGAGAGTTTAGGTTTTTTTGGGATGGGATGTGAGCCGTTGATGTCAGTGATTGAACGGTGGTGATTGATGTTGTTGTTGGAGGCCATTGATTGAATAAATTAACGGTGGTGATGAGAATTATTGAGGATTTAGATTTGTTGAGAAATGGAATGGAAGAAAGAAAGAAAAGAACATAATAATAAAGAGAAGAGAGGTTAGAGAGATCTGACAGAAAGAAAGAAAAGGATGAGGAAGTGAGTGAGTGAGTGAGTGAGTGCGTGTGTGTGTGTGTGTGTTTGAGTGGAATTGAAAAGGGTACAGTTAGAGGAAATGAGGACAAGTGGGATAAGCACGTAATCACTAAAATACAAAACTCACCTCCAATCCCGTTATATTCAATACTATACTATAAATTCATATTATTTTCCTGGGTTTAATACAATAATAACAAGTTGTTGTATTTTCTACTATTATTATTCTACTATGTCGAAAAATATGTAGTAAATTATTACTACCAAGTTGTTATACTTTATAAAAGTCTTACTTATCTTTTGGGGATTAATTAAAGGAAAATGGTGGGCTAAGGCTAAGGCCCGATGGTAATGTTACAAAAACAAATCCATGTGTATGTATTCAGATGTATGTGTAACATGATGATTCCGCAACAAACTGCAATTTGACAAGAAAGTCCATGCAACATTCTCTCGTATGACAAAATTTGACCTCGTACTCTTGGGCCAGCTACTTTTTAGACCAGTTGTGACTACTACTGCTACAAGTATCGTCCATATCAGTATATCTATCACTCTTATGATATAGCCATTAATTCCTTGAACAGTTGTATTTAAATACTCCCTCTGTCCCAAAATGTAAGCAAAAATGAGTCAAACAAACTTGATGTATTTGGTTAAAAATTTGGACCAAATACATTCATTTTTGTTGACCAAGTTTTGCTTACATTTTGGGAGGGAGGGAGTATATTTGTTGAGGGTGTCATAGAATAGAACCAACAAGATCCAGTCTGGTCAATTTCTCTAAGAAGCTTCAACTATATGAGATACTCGGTTGGAAATTTCCATTCAAGAACAAGATTCAGTTGGCAGAGCGAGTTATATAATTTTGGCAAATCAACGTTCAAATTTTAGATAAGATAAATCCTTATATTTAGTCTCTCACACATTTTAAATAGAATTAGTTTCGACGACATAGAAAACAAGAAGAAATAAAAAAGAAAGAGAGAGTCAAAAGATGTTGTTCCGGTTGATATAAGAAAGAAAGAGAAATAAATCCTTATTTTTACCGTAACAGATCGGAACATTCCGATTTAAATTAACAACTGAAATTGCTTTTATTTAATTTTACTGTGCTAATCTAAATCGTTCAATTCGAAATCAATGGTTGTGATTTCATATTGTAGTAAACTGTATGATTTTGCAACTACAGACCATCCTTTATCCGTAATTTATAATTAGTTTGTCCTGACCGTATAACCGCTATCTAAACTATATATATGTTTGTCATGATGAACTCTAAATCCAACTAACCTAAACTTAACAAAATGAGTGAGTGAGATGTTCAATAACTTCACTTGTTTCAAGAAATATGCTCATAGTGGATCCACTTAGCATAGTCTAACAAATATTTCTACCATCATGGTGTAGTTAACAACTATTTCGTCAAATAGTTCGTTAAGATAATCTATGTATAATAGATCTCTCTCTCTCTCTCTCTCGTCCCTTCACAATCTTTCAAACACATATTCACTATAGCCGGTGAAAATATTGCATTCAACGAGTCAGATATAGTTAGAAAAATAAAATATTCAATACAATAGTCAATGTAGAAAAGTAATAGAATCTTAGGCCACAATTTGGTCGTGCAAGTTCTCTAGGTATACTATTTAATATGACACAATTTGAGAAGATAGTATATGAGAATAGAGAAAGAGAAATGCAAAAATATTTGATGCGTAGAGAAAAGACAAGAGCGTGACGAAATGTGTCTTGCCGTATTTTATATTCTCCATCTACTTTTGTGCGAAAAAAAGAGTTTAAAGATTTTATTTTAACACACTTTTAGTCATGCCTACACTTGCTGGTAAAATTGTCGAACTCGTCTACATAAACTCATGGAACTTACGTTGGCTTGATTTGTAAACTTGTAAGCATTTATCTATTTTTTTTTATAAAAAAAAAACTGGAATCCTGAATATATATCATCGACGTGCAACTGTGAAAACTAATCTCAAGACTAATCTCCCGAGTCTTGTAACACTACAAGAAAAACAGGATTTATTGACGACCAAAAGCCCTCAAAAAGTAGGAAAATCCGTCACAAAGTTAAAATTTAGTGACGACTTTGTGACGGCCAAATTTCGTCAATAAATAGCTCGTGGATAAGTTAGTGACGGCTCAGGTCGTCACAAACTTTGGGATGAAACTTTGTGACGGCTCAGGTCGTCACAAAGTGGAAACGGTCAAATTTCTGACACCAAGTTAGTGACGGCTTAGGTCGTCACAAAATCCGTCACAAAGTTTTTTTAAAAAATAAATATTTAAATTGTTTTATTAATTATTTTTCAAAAAAAATTTATTAATTATTTTTAAAAAACGTATAAAACGTATTTTTTTTACATAAAAAATAATATATCATCATTTTTAATTTTATTATATAGTTTTTATTTAAATATTTAAATAAAAATTAAAGTCTAGAATAAATTAAAAATTAAAATATCTTCAATTTAACTATGTGACATACAAAGTTTTTATTACATACAAAGTTTTAACTAATTCACTAGATATTATTTTTATAATATGGTATTTTCGAAAATTAATTCACCTACAAGTAAATATCTTCGAAAATTAAAATAAATAATTTACTAACATATTTTATTAAATAATTCACTAGATATTTTTTTACTATATGGTAATAATTTTTTTTACAATATGGTAGTTTAGAATAAATATGGCAGATTACTAACTATTATCATATACTTGTTTAATTATCATATAAATAATTTCATTTATATGATGAAGAACTAGAGAAAAAAAACTTGAAAATTTCTATTGAGATGTTGGAGAAATTGTATATAGGATGAAGAAGTAGAGAAAGAAATGTAGTGGTGGAGTTGTGGAAATGAAATGGGAATGGAAGAATATATTGATAGTGAAGAACTAGATTACTAAATAATTATCATATATATGATGAAGAACTAGAGAAAAAAAACTTGAAAATTTCTAGTGAGATGTTGGAGAAATTGTATATAGGATGAAGAAGTAGAGAAAGAAATGTAGTGGTGGAGTTGTGGAAATGAAATGGGAATGGAATAATATATTGATAGTGAAGAAGCAAATCATAAATGACATTACCGTGGGAGAAATTTGTTTTTGAAACTTACCAAACATTTACTGACGGCCTCGTCCGTCACTAAATGTTTTGGAATCTGCAAACTGGCAGCGCGCTGTCCAAAGCCTGAATGGCTATTTTTTTTTACTTTCGTCCAAATTTTGTGACGGAATAGTCCGTCAGTAATTTCATCCCCAGTTTGTGACGGATTATTCCGTCAGTAGCTTAATATTTTGTGACGGAAATTTTCGTCAGTAACTCTTTGACGGATTTTTTAAAATTTTTGTTTTTTTTTTAAAGTTTGTGACGACTTTTTGTGTTTATTGACGGACCTGACCGTCACTAATTTACAGACGGCCCATGCCGTCACTAATTGATAGATTAATTTCGTCAAAAAATTAAGGTTTTCTTGTAGTGTAAGATTCAAATGAGTTGCAATATTTTCTTTAAGAGTTTTAACGTTACTGCATGTCCAAGCTTGAAATCGAATCCAAAACCTTTGTTAAGTTAGAAAAAATCCGTGTTATCCCATCTAAGTGTACGTGTGTATGCATATTGTTAATTTGTTATTCAAGAACTGTTCCGCTCTACTCAATTTATGATATTATATATTGATTGTATAAGTTTTATATATTGAATTGAGACATTAATTGTACATGAAATTGACATCTAACGAGAATCGAATACTCGTTGTGTTCAGACGATGAAGAAGGGAAGAATATATTTATGGTCCATGCAAAGTATTTACCACTAACGAACAATACAAGACGATAAAATTAATTGAGAAATGTAACTCAAGAGCGTTTAAATGAGATAATGCGAGTCTCTTATAATTTAGCCAAAATTTTGGATTGAAATCTAACATGAACATGCATTAAAAACTTTAAGAAGAACTTACCATCTATTTAAGTTTCACAAAGCTCGAAAAGACAAAAAAAATGAAAGAACTAATCTCTACAATTCCACATTTAAGGTGCGTATCCTCGCCTATGTTTGTGAAGGAGATATTTTTAATTTATAATATATATTTTATTAATTTAATTTGGTAGCTGCAGACAAAAAAAAAAGAGTTAATCATGCCTTGTGATAGACACCATCTATTATTATCTTATTATTAAACTAAATTATATTCTTTTTGCAACGTAATCCCATTATTTTAGGAAAGCAGATCCACTGCACTCACCAAACTACCGCATTCACGCATACAACACATTCTCAATCATCAAATCAAAATCAAACGGTCTTAACTTCCATAAATTTTCATTTGTTTTTGTAGTAAAAAATACAAACATAAAATATAAACCGTCAGATCTTAATCTAACGACTAAAATATACCAAATGCATGAATGCGGCATATTTTAAACTGCAGGCAAACCCATTGCTTATTTTAGTAGTTGCAGTAGATGAGATAGATGACTTTCCAACCTTTGCCTATATTTATAGCAACTTCTTCTATCTCACTTTACTTCATTCACTTTTGGGGCTTTTTTAGCATAAGCTAATACCACCTTCTCAAAGCTATTAAGGTTTGATTTCAAACTTCAAACATTAATACTAAATCATTTCAACATCATTTTCTTGTAATTTTTATTATCTTTTACTTGCTATGTATTTTGTGCTTGTTTGTTTCTGTTTTCATTTTCAATTTTTGATTTCTTGAAAAAAAAAAAAGATGCTGGGTTCTAGTTAGTTGACTTGTTTCTTTCAGATTTTCACTGGATTTGAAGAAGAAAAAAAAACTTGATTTTTAGTTTTCTCTTTTTGATTTTGATTAATCTGTTTCTAGGATTCACATATGGGTATTAGGGATCTATATGAAATTGTAATATTACAGAGTGAACTCATCCATGTTGTGTTTTGATCATAATTTATTGTTAGGAAGCTAAAATTGGATCAAAATTTTGTGTTTTGACAATACTCTAGCTTATTAGGAAGCTAAATACTTTCTTGTTTAGGCTTTATAATAATATAATGGTTGGTGGAAGATAGACTACAAGGAATTAGGCCCTGTTTGGTTAAACAACTTAATTAACTGCTTAAAATAAGTGCTTATGTATAAGCTAATTCTATAGCAAAAGATAAAATAAAGTCAAATTGTTTTCATAAAAGTTATAGCTTATTTTCGTATGCTATTATGGAGAGCTTATGGAAATAAGCTGAAAGCATCTTATGGGCATGTTATAAGCTAATTTCATAAACTCTTCCAAACACTCTCGCAAGTGCTTATGCCAGTAGATAGGCTCAAATAAGTCAATCCAAACAACTTAGATTCTTAATTAACTTGCTATTTCCTTTTTTGTTCCATGGTTAGTTGCTTTATGTGTAAAATTAGGACTGTATCCAGCTGAACTTACTTTGATTACTTTGACAGGCAAGTTTTCCGTCAACATGGGGCAAAAGCATTTTGCTGCGGTGTTCTGTTTGTGGGCTTTAACATGTTCCTTGCTTCCTTTGTTCTCCTTCGGAATGATGAGAATCGGTTTGCAGAAGAGACCTCTAGATCTTCATAGTATTAATGCTTTTAAAAAGGCAATAGAACAACAACTAAGATCAGGAAGACCAATGATGGGTGCACATAATGGTGATGCTATAGTACCTTTGAAGGATTATATGAATGCTCAATATTTTGGTGAGATTGGAATTGGCACGCCTCCACAAACCTTTACTGTCATATTCGACACCGGCAGTTCCAACCTTTGGGTTCCATCATCCAAGTGTTACTTTTCTGTAAGTTTTCAACTTAACTTTTGACTCCAAAACTATGTTACACATTTATTAGAGTATCATTCCTATTGACTTTTGTTCTCTTGCAGCTTGCCTGCTATACCCATAATTGGTACAAGGCAAAGAAATCCCATACGTATAACAAAAATGGTACTACTCATTTAGCACATGCTGCAAATTTATATGCCATTTAATGTGAAATTAGTTACACGTTTTTACTCGTTGATCAGGAACGTCTTGTAAAATAAGCTATGGAACCGGATCAATATCTGGTTTCTTCAGTCAAGATAATGTTAAAGTTGGCAGTTCCGTTGTCAAGCATCAGGTGAGTACTTTATTTACGAGCTTCCACTTCAACATAAATTCGATATGTTTACATCCGTACTTACAAGTTACAAATCACTATTATAAACCGTAGGATTTCATTGAGGCTACCCGAGAAGGAAGTCTTGCTTTTCTCGCAGGAAAGTTTGATGGAATATTTGGACTTGGATTTCAAGAGATCTCAGTTGCAAGAGCTTTGCCAGTATGGTATGTTTCAAGTTTCAACCAGTCTTTTGTTTCATTTGTTTCTTATATCCATTTTAGATTGACAAGTTGTGAATCATTTCCATGCCTTCAATTTACTGGTTTATCATAAAATCACAGGTACAATATGGTGGAACAAAATCTTATCGGTGAGAAGGTCTTCTCCTTTTGGCTCAATGGGAATCCTAATGCGAAAAAGGGTGGCGAATTAGTTTTTGGTGGTGTTGACCCTAAGCATTTCAAAGGAAAACACACCTATGTTCCGGTTACTGAAAAAGGTTACTGGCAGGTTAGCAAACAAAAATTAGTTTGATAAAGAGTTCCAATTAAATTATTTACTGGAAAAAAACTTACATGAAAGTTTTCCTTTTCAGATTGAAATGGGAGATTTTTTCATTGGAGGCTCGTCAACAGGTGAGACTTCATTATTCTTCGACATAAGAAAGTAAACTTTTGAGGATTTACTAAGAAATAAGGGAGTGAGAGAGAGTGGTTGAAAGAAATTGGAATATGGTATAATGCGCAAATATATTCACTGTTTTTTAAAAACACGATTTCTTGAGAATGTACATATTCACCTCTGTTTATTTGTTATGTACACATTGATTCCAAAGTATATATGATTCTGAAATACATCGAATGTTATTTTTAGGTGTTTGTGAAGGTGGTTGTGCTGCTATTGTGGACTCAGGAACATCTTTGCTTGCTGGTCCAACTGTATGTTCTATATTTGTTTAACTTTTTGCATGTAAACTTTTATTTATATATTTTTTTTTACGGTTAATTTATAATTTCTTTTAACTGTTAATTAATTTCAGGCTGTTGTAACTGAAATCAACCATGCTATTGGAGCTGAAGGAGTTCTAAGTGTAGAATGTAAAGAAGTTGTTTCTCAATATGGAGAGTTGATATGGGATCTCCTAGTATCAGGGGTAAGCTTCCCTGCCTTTTCTCTACGAAGTTATGTGTTGTACATGTTTTGCGGCTGTGTTGCAGCTGGTAATCTTTTTCATTTGCATTTCCCCTCTTTGGACTTAAATGAGTTTGATGCTAATCTACAGGTAAAACCTGGTGATGTATGTTCACAAGTTGGTTTATGTTCTATGCGCCGGGATCAATCTAAGAGGTCAGGAGTCTTGCTCTACTGTCTGTATCCATTGTTTGCCGTTTTTACCATATTTGTTTCATTATGCACCATTTGGACAATAATTTGGAGATATTGGTTGGAACCGTTGGATGCTCCAGGATTCTTTTAGATTATAGAAGTTTGAACATAAACATCAAATTCGAGCTTAAGCAAATAAGGAAAAGTGAAAGTTTTCTTAAAAAAATATTTCAAGGATTCAAGGAACCTCCATTAGACTTATCATTCCTAGTTTATTAATTTATTCTTTTGTGGATGGGAGAGTTTAGGTCTTGACTTCACTTGCTTGCTACACAATGTTTTTGGCTTAAAACTGATTCATAAATTTACTCTAATTCTATTTCTGGCAGTGCTGTGATTGAGATGGTGACTGAAAAAGAACAGGGTGAGTTGTCAGCTAGAGATACTCCTTTGTGTTCTTCTTGTCAGATGCTTGTTCTTTGGATTCAGAATCAACTAAAACAAAAGGCGAACAAGGAAAGAGTATTCAACTATGTGAATCAAGTAAGCCCTTTGATTTTATCATGTCCACAAGATCAAATTTTAGTTTATATTTCAATTTGAATGGTGTAGACTAGACATGTAGTGAATGTTTGTTTGTGTTGATCATTGGCAGCTGTGTGAGAGTATTCCAAGTCCATCTGGAGAATCAGTGATAAGCTGTAACGATATAAATAAGTTGCCAAACATTTCATTCACTATTGGAGACAAACCCTTCGTCCTCACACCAGAACAGGTTCGGATTACCTACTAGCTAGCTCAAAGTTACACTATTATTACTATTGAAAGATTGAGGCTAACTAGTGAGTTATTTTTTGTTTTGCTTCTGAAAATGCTATTTGTGTTTTTCAGTATATTCTAAGAACCGGAGAAGGCATTACAGAGGCCTGCCTCAGTGGGTTTATTGCTTTTGATATTCCTCCTCCAAAGGGTCCACTCTGGTATATTACTTCTCTGAAAAATTTATCAATGTTAAATCATATATAATATGCTCTCATTTGAATGATAAAGAGCAACCATGAATAAAGAAAGTTTTTACTAATTAATTATACTATCTGTCTGCAGGATTCTTGGTGATGTTTTCATGAGGGCATATCACACTGTGTTCGACTACGGAAACCTCCAAGTTGGTTTTGCTGAAGCTGCCTAGTTACCACTTGTGGATGAATATATCTTATGGAATATTTTCATAATTTGGTTTCTGTATTGTAAATAAGCTGTTGTACTATGTAACTACTATACTATAGCTCAGGTTCACTTCATGGATTCACATATGCATGAATTTATCTATGCACGTACAATCGTACGTGAAAATATACACTGAAAAAGTTTGTATGCTCTGACGTTAAGGACCATTTTCATTTTGAATAGAGTTCAGTCCAATCATGTTAAAGGTAAACAAATTGTCATATTGAGTAGTCGATATTTAATCTCATGATCTTTTTCCAATTTTATGTCACTGCAACTTCAATAAATTTTTAGTTCAAAATTTTGATGTCACTTAATAAATTTTCACCTTTATTTTAGAAACTATTTTACACCATTATTCTGCATGTTTGAAATCACATTAAATTTATGATTTTGTTGAAATCAAATTGAATCACCATGATTCTATCAATATAAAATTCACTGTGAATTCAAACATGCACAAACACAATACAAAAATATATGACATGGTTGAGATATTGAGTAATAAACATGTCCGAAAAAAAGAACAGGTTGCAATTGTCTAAACACCAAAATGAAGTGCTAAATATTTTAAATATGTAAATTTGAAAATTAAAAATCAAAAAGAGAAAGAAGTCAATTAGCTGATTGAACAACTTTAAATTTTGGATTATGGGAATTAGAATTAATCTGACCTAATAATAACCACTACTTGACCATAAAAAAGTAAATAAATAACCACAAAAATCGCTTGATTAACAATTTACCATTATCAATTGTCTTTAGATTAAACATTATCCAAACGGGTAACAAATAAATATGTTCTTGCGTTTGCCATTAGTGATTGGCTTAACTTATTCTAAGGTTCTATGTGCACTGTTACAATCCTTACAAAACACACATACATAAGCATTAAGCAGGCAATATTTCCACTTCCAACATTTAGCCTGAGTTAATTTCTCCAAACTAAAAAAGAATTCCAAACTCGTTGCCCCTCTTAAACTGACAATGGTGACAAACACCAAATATAACATAACCACACAGGAGTTATGGCATCACACTGATTTAGAGCTGCAAAAATGAATTCACATTACTCTTCATCGCTATCGTTGCCAAATATAGAGGCCACCGGAACATTTGGTTTCTTTGGAACATTTGGCTTCTTTGAACCAACCGTACTCTGCCAAAAAGGAAAGGCGGAGTTAGCATACAAGTATTATTTAGGCACCAAGCTGGCTTCATAAGAATGCAAAAGCATCATCAAGTAGAACACTATGCAAGTACTGGGATGCGGGTTGAAACCATGATACCAGTTGGACATACCTTGAAAGCAGTGCCTTTAGCAGAGAACCCAAACTTCAAAGTATTTCGCTGCTCCTGATCTGTTAGTGCAGTAGCAGTCCTAGATTCAGAGGAAACTGAAACCGGTGTTGATCCAGACTCTTGCTGCAGTTGAAGCCGTTGCTGCTTTTGAGCATCAGCACTGATTGGCATTAAAGAAACCGAAAAGTAAGATATTGTGGGAAGAAGTTAGTTGGAACTAAAAAATTACAATATTTATTCCCTTCCCTGGCCAATGACCCAATGTAGAACCCACCCATGGCCAAAATAAAATGGGAAAGAAGGGAATAAAAGTAAATGTATTTTTTTTAAGAATAAAAGTAAATATTTAAATGGAAAAAGGATACATTTGAGCAAACTTGGCCAATTCTTTCTCTTGACGCTGCTGCTCTCGCTTTTGCCTATCATCCCGGCTACTGCTACCATGCATTTCCTTCATTTCTTTGAAACGCTGCATATTTAACATCAAATATTTTGCATTAGGTAGGACAGGAAAAACTGAGGTAATTTGGAATCGAGTCAACAAAAGAGCCAAATTAGTGTTAGATAAATTGTCTACCTTCCTGTGATTGTGATCATATGAGCTCAAGTGTGCTTCAAATTCCATTGCCAATTTGTATTGCTTGTTGCAGAGCTCACAATAAAACACCTTCCGGATCTCTTTCACCTCAGTTTGAATTTTTTGCTCACGTTCAGCTAACACCTGAATTTTCATAATGTGCACGAAGCAGGCAGAAGAAGCCACCAGGTAATAAAAACTGCAGGAAATTCTCAAGATCTTCCAAAGTTGATGGTTCCTTATGACATACCAATCCGGTAAAAAGGCATGCATATATGTTATATGCTGCCTTCTGCTACCAGGTGCAGGTTTAGAAAATGTAAACATCAACCTCAAATTTGAACTAAGAACAACTACTTAAGGTTAAGAGTTATAAATCATACCTCCCGCTTCCTCACATTTTCCTCTGTCTCCTCCAACTCAATATCGAGTTTTTTTCGCTGGACATTTTCTTCTGCAGTGAAAAAATCATCTTCTTCTTGTTTACCAATCCCCAGTCTTGGATCTCTAATCCCAGATTTTATTGGCTCAACTATTCCTGCATACAAGCCAAAAAGATCCATTAAAAAAACCCAAAATAAAGCATTTAAGTTTCAAAACACCAAACTCAAATTACTTTCAGCGAAATCATCCCATATATGGTTATATATATTGTATAAAATTAATACTGAAAGAAAGAAGATAATTAAACTAATTTCATCGAAAGCATCCCATACATATATATATATATATATGGTTATATGTCCCGTTACAATGAGGTAAGTACAAACAAACAGGCGATTCAAGTAATCAAGCAGTAAACTTGATAAAAATACAAAACTTCTTCAAACATTACTTATATTAAAAAAAAACTGTGCACTTCACAGAGCAGTGGCTAAGCTGATAAAGGTCAAATTTTCAACTATCTCAATTGTATACAAATATAAATCAATTATCCAGGACGACAACAGACACCTATGCAATCAATCGTGATTGGCCACAAAAATGGGATAGCGGTAGTGTGTAGTGGGATAACCACTGTTATGATATTTTATATTTATTGAAGAATTAAGAGTGTCTGTGTGTGCGCGCGCGCAATACTCTATATGACAAATGGGTCATGCAGTAACAGTGCTGGCACTTGAGATAATTTCACCATGGCATCCGTTTTGCAAACGAAATGTTGCACTACTGACCACTACATGAAAACACAAGGTGCTAATGCCAGTCTTATGCAATGCAGAAAGGCTCTATTCCACACCACGACTCTGCCATAGGTCCACAATTAACTACCCTAGACAAAAACTACAACAAACTTCGCCATTACTTATCACAAACTACTAGGTATAGATCTACGTAAGGCAGCAGCTTTAGAGACAATAAAAAAGTAAGCTTTCACATTGAATTACAAGTTTTACTTGTTTATAAGGAATCAGATGTCACAGAAAAACTTGAATAGAGATTAAAAACCGTCGGTTTATCAGTATCACAATTAGATTGAAGTTTTGTTTGACAGTTTTCTTCGATTATAATTGTAATTATATTTATCGATCATGATGGCTAATACATAACGTAGATTGTGCAATTCACTCAAGAGATAAAAACAAGTTAAAACTTGAAACATGAAAGGAAGTTAAATAAAAATGTAAAAGAAACCTTGTTCATCTTTGCCAAGACCCTTTCCTTTCCAACCCATCTTTTGAAGAAGCTTAAAACCTATATTAGATGAAGTTATTTGTGTATCTAGAGAAGCTTGTTCAACATTATCCAAATCAACATTTTCTGTTGGTCTTTGATTTCTCGGCAAACGAAAATCCTCAGCCAAATCCTCAATAAGCGATTCTTCATAAGCCTAACGAAGAATTCAAAAATTCATTTCAATACAAACAATAATTGTTCATTCATCAATCAACAGTAATATAAAAACGAGAGAAATAGAATTACCCGATCCTTTTTGAATTGCTTCCTGTCACGACCACCAGATTCATGCTTACCTTTGGTCCATCGATAATCCATTTTGTGTTGACCTAAGAAACACGAAGCAACCATACATAATAATTAGATCAATCGCCGCCGGTAATTGCGATAGAATCGGAAAAGGAAAAAGGAAAGCGTACCGATTATGGCGGCCGACGACTTCGCCTGCGTTGAGTTCAGTGCGACTACAATACGACGACAAGGACAGAGGGTTGATTTGGTTTGATGAAGCTGCTCAATTTTTAATTTTTTTAGGGTTTTTAATTGTTTTTAGTTTTTTTTTTTTTTTTTTTAACAAAAAATATTTAGTTATTTTAGGAAATGGAAAATAGTTAAAATGCTTTTTAAATTGGGAAAAAAATAAAAATTTAGTCATTTTTGTATTTAGATGCAATAAAATAAGTTACATAAGTATGATATGACCCCTTTCCAAAAAAAAGTATGATATGACCCAATAAAATGACTTTATTTTTTTTAATAAATACCTAAAGAAAATAAATGAAAAGGTATAATAATAATAATAATAATAATAATAATAATAATAATAGAAAAGGCATAATATAAAATAAAAAAAATAGTAGTGGCTTTGAGTTTGAAGTTGTTGATGATTTTTTTTTTCTGAAATACGATTTCTTCTTTTATTGAGTAAATATAAGCTATTTTTATATATGTCAAAGACAAAATTAGCTTTATTTCTACCGATTTATATTTATTTACATTTAATTTGTTTTTTTAGGCCAATTTTATATTATCTTTTTGAAAGTAAATAATTCAATTCCTCCATCTACCTTTGTTTTCATCACTAGGCCAGATATTAGATCTTATTGGTTTTGTTCCTTCTTCGTAAGTTTTGTAACTATTTTGCCCTTTATTATTATTATTTTTGACAGAATGTTGCCCTTTATATATACTTGTTAGATTTGAAAATGTTGAACACAGGGCTAAAATGTGAATATTTTCTTTGACTATTTTTTGCCTCCAAGTAAACTAATGTTAGTGACTTGAAGGGAACCGGAAAAAATTGTTTTTAATTTATAGTATGAGTATCAAGTCTAAACATGTCATTTAATTATGCTCATTTGATCAGTAAGAGAATCTGATTCGGATAATTTTTATTTCCCTATAAAGTTGTCATAAACATGGAAGGAGTCAGAAATTCATATTAATGATCAAATTTAAAAGTTTAATAGTTTTTTTTTACCAAGTTTAATAGTATATATTAGTAAAAAAAATTAAATTTAAAAGCACAATATATACAAAAGATTTAAGAAATGAATAATTTCAACTAAATGGAAAGTTTCAGTTTCATACATAGCATGCAACTCATCATTTTATTTGCGAGACGAATGCAAAATTGACGATGATATCCAAAGTTTGAAAAGAAGAAGTATATGAATATTAGCTACTTCTTTAGATGAAAAACAAGAACAAGGTGGAATTGATGGGTGAGTCTCCAATGCGCATAATATGGATTACAAAATTCTTGAAGAATCAAAGTTTATAAGCCATTTAGCTCACTACGCATATTACTAGTTCCATCATATCTTTATTCTCGAACATTTTGAATGTTAAAATTATGGTGAGATAATGTTGAACAAATCTCTTACTAAGAGTGAATGATATGGTATCTTGTACGTATATGATATCCAAAAAACACCCCTTGACATATCTATTCTTAGCAACAAATCTAACAACTAGAGTCATTTGTTTTCTCGTAGATTCCATCATGAGCAAGTAAACAAAAAAAAATATAGTCAATCTCTGCTCTAATTTCATTTTGTACCATCCTTGTAAATACATGTGAAATTTCTTTTTAAATAGATAGGGAAATGCATTTTGCATTTTGAGTGGAATTTTTCATGACTACTTTGTCTATTTTCTTATTATATGTATTGAGGGAAATCTCTTCTCTAATTTCAAAATTTTAATTTTTTGTGCTTAGTATTTTACCAATTAATTGGTCATCAGTACCTATTGAAATCAATGCAACCGCTTGTTTTTGGTCAAAGAGACTTTACAAATTGTTTTAGTCAAAAAGATACCATTTGGAGCCATTAAGCTAGCATTTTTCTGTTAATTGTGAGTATTTGCTTAGAAAAAGCATAAGAATTATTATGTGATGTGATTTGTGACAAATTGTTGTATCGTGATTTCTGCTGAATAGCACTTCTCTTGATCAAAAATTAAACTCAATTTGTTTTAGAATTATTCAAAGCGTGTAGTAAAAATTTGAAACATATGGAACTCAAATTATTCTTATGTTCAGCATAATTTTTAAAATTAGGAAACATCACATCATCAAAAAGGACTTAAAATATCATGTTTAATTCAATTAAATTAATAAGGGATATGCAAATAAAAGGGTATAAAGAGAGTACAAATTGGGTCATATTTTAATTGAGATTGAGATATTTTGCAAACCAATATTATTATTCCACAAAGTTTACAGCTCTCACCAAGTAGTACTTTCTATGGTTCAAGATGAAAGCTTGATTAGCACAAAAAATAGAATCAACTTTGTCTTAAAATATTTTAGAAACACCTAAACCGTACATGGCTCCTATATATGTTGTGCATGAATGAACTAATCAATAAAGCTCATTTTTGACTACCTTTTTCGTCATTTTTCAATATATAATATTAATATGCAATTACTATTATTTTGGACAATATCTGCCATATTAATAATGTAACTAGGTAAGGTACCTCACTTAATAAAATAATCACGTTTTATTGATCATTTTAGTGTATGTTTAATTGTACAACAATAAAATTTCATCTTAGTTTTTTTTTTCTTTCTAAAAGAAATTATAAATTGAATGTAAAATAATTTATAGCTGGTTATATACTAACTTAAAACTAAATTAAAGCAGGTTGAAATATAAATTTGAGGTTAAAAGTACTAAATCTCAAGTTTAAATTAGAATTCATCTTAAAAGCAAAATTAATTTTACTCAACAGATATCCTAACAGCAAAGAGAGTTATAAGAAAAAGGTTGTCGGTGAAGCCGAATAAGAGTCAAGCTAAGGGAAGTGTCATAGTTTCCCGCTGAATATGTTACTTAGAACAACAATCTAACTCAAAAGAGTAAAGAAACGATAATCGCAAACAACGAACACACGATGCTGGATAATAAAGTTTATGGTATTGTCTATGTTTCTGACTGAAGGACAATAACAATATTTTGTATTATCGAAAAAAGATTAGACTTTACAATATAAAACTTATATTTAAATACTACATTTGAATTACGATAAACTTTTAGATTAAGTCTGAAAAAAGTGAATATCTTTTTCGCTTCACTAGTTCAACTCACTTATCAGTACCTATTTAACCATGTTCAACACAATGCAAGTCAACACTATGCTATATTATTGAATGATCTTTATATTTCATAAATATGTTAAAAAAAAGTCAATTTAATTTGTCAAGAATGTAGTTGTAGAAAATGTGTCATAAAAAATAAAAAATGTGTACGTTTTGGTATATTGAAAATGGAAATCGTTCTTGTGGAAGACGTACAACAAGGAACACACCCAATAAAATGTTTATTACAAAGACATATATTGTTGAAGGCTAATAGAAGCCCAACAAATGTCAAGTTTTCATGATCAAACAAAAAATAAGAATATATAGCATTAGCTGGGATCAAACCAACCCTATAAACCTGAGGACCACAAAAATGTGTCCTTACCAAAAATCTTTAACAGTATAAAATGTTTTATTGACAACTTTATAGACAATGAGATATTAATTATGAAAATGGTCTGAATTAGATTCTTTTGTCTCAAAGTGGTCTAAGCTAACATGCATGTTGAAATTTTAGAATTCTACTATAAATTAAGGCAACTTCTCTTCAAGTTCATTTCAAGTCACCAACACTAGTTATTTTATCTATAAACCAAAGATTAACTCACAAGATAGTAGTGTTTTTCATATAATGGGAGGCAAAAATAGGCAAAGGAAATCTTCATCTTTTTTCTCTATTTTCAACATTTTCAACTCTAACAAGTATATAGAGAAAAACAATTATAAAGCTTATGAAGAAAGGACAAAGTGGGAGTCCAAAATTTGGCCAAGTGATGAAGACAAAGGTAGCTGGGGTGTAGGTGATCCCGCCATAGACATGAGAGCTGCAACTTATATTGCTCGATACAAGAAGCGCTTTTCAGAATCCGAAATTCATCATCAACTTCAAGCTCAAGGCCAACACTAGAAATTTTTTAGATTATGGATTTTTTTTAATATTAAAGAAAATTAAGTCATTTTATTGGGTCATATTTATTTAACTCATGCATATTTTATTCCAATAATAAACAACTATGCGTTTCTGTGAGCATAACTAGCTAGGGGTTCAATGAATATGATATGAATTTTTACTCTCACAAAAACAACTTGTAATTTTAATTTTTAGTACCATTCTTTGATCAATGAAGATGATATGAATTTCGTGTATAGTTTCAAATTCAACTCTAAAATTATTGCAGCATTAGAACTTCTGAGAGAGAGTTTTGCCTCAAAAAAGCTGTCAACAAATGTATCTATTCCACTTGAAACATTTTGGACCTAGATTTTCTACTTATAAAAATTCATGATTTCGTGCTATATTCAATTTCAATCATCAATTTAAGATAAGTTGGTTTAAATTACAACTTCAGTTAATTATATCTAAACAAAACAAGACTAATGACGTAACAGTCAAATCAACCACATGACAATAATTGCGTGTAATCCAAATCATCCGAATAAATTAATTAATTTTTTATGTCATTCTTCATTTTGTTCATATAAAATATAAACATGCATTTTTATTCATTAAGCATTGTATTGTGGTTCACAAAAAAATGTTGCACTTGAGAAGACTGAAGAATTAAGTGAATGCCAGCTCTTGGAATCCTTTACACTACCACGAAGTGAGTTTGTGGTCTCTTTAAGGGTCAATAAAATACCGTAAATTTTGCATTTCTTATTCTTACCAACCTTTTTTTGGTGCCTAAGTTTCCAAAGATTACTTCATTTTTTTCCTCTTCCTTTTGGCCTGCCCTTTATTCCTTCCCTTTTGTCACTTAATTACATCTTTTTTAATTTTTTCCTTTTTCTAAAGGAATAATTTTAAAAAATTTGTAAGTTACATGTAAATTAATTGGGTTATGGAATCAATCACTTTCCACTAAATAAAATTGATCGTATAAAAATTTCCCATTATAGAAGGTAGAAAGCATCATTCGTAGTGTGCCCAAGACAAAATGGGAAAACATTATTCATATTAAGATGTTCTATAGTGCTACTAATATTCATTAGTGAGCCAGCTAATTAATCTTTATTAACACATGACTGATAATAACAGCATAGATTGTCATTAGGTGGTGTACACTTGAGACTTTAGAATGTGATGTTTTTTTAGATTTCTTGCTCAAATTCTTCTTGCCTCAATTTATATATTGTGTCCATTTTTATAAGGTTTTGCTCGTGATTTCAATTTAGTCCCCACTAATAAATGGGATTTTTTTTGGCAATAAATTACACACACACACACACATATATATATATATATATATATATATATATATATATATATATATATATATATATATATATATATATATATATATATATAAATAATTACACATGAACAAAAGGTAGACATACAATAAGTTGCGTTGCTAGATCTTTCATGTAGCAAACTCCGACCTACAAAAAACTACATCCATAGACCGATGCATCGCAACATTGATATGCATGCCTTTGAACTCTTTTCATGAGGTCTACGTAGAGCCCCTGCTGCTTGGAAGTTGAATGTGTCAAATATAAATTGAATAAAAATATGCTGATTGTCAGAGTAAATTTTCTCATGTTTGGTCATTTTACTTGAACCAGCTTTAAAGGTTGTCCGTTCTACACTAAAATCTTCAACCCCTAGTCCCACAAGTGAGAAAACTTCAATCAAATTTAGACCAGCATGTTTTCCTCCTACTTAATTATACACTATGATATCCGTCGGACGAAGTTTCGAATTAGACTGTCTTTAGATCAAATAATGAGTTAAAAAAACACGAGTAATATATACTAGAAATTGTCATAACCGAGCATTATTATGTATGGACAGTAGTACGTGAGATTCCTGGCACGCTATGCACGATGCTCTACACGATGCTCTAGCACTGTGTCAGTTCTAGCACGTAATAATGCAAAACAGATAAAGGAAAAACAAATAAAGGAGACAAGATATTTGTTAACCCAGTTCGGCGAACCTACGTCTGAGGGATACCAATCCAGAAAGGAATATCACTATAATAGCCCTAGTTCTAAGTTACCAGCAAACGCCCCGTTTACAACTTATAACCTATGCACTACCAATGACTCTTCTACCTAGGAACTCCTAGATATGAGATCTCATCTCACTCCCTTACAACCTTACAAACAGCAAGGATTTCACTAACACAAATCATACAACTCAATAACAAAGTCCTAAGCTTGCATCAAGGTGACACAAGAAAGGCTCACAAATAAAGCACAAGGCTTACAAAGATACGAAACCCTAAAAGTCTACATTTTGATATATTGGTTTCGGTGAAGAAACTAGGTTTAGCTCCTTCCTTTAAATAGCCACGAGTTAGCATGGGCTTCCTGAGCAATTCGGGCTTCAAACACAGCTGGTATGTTGTAAGATCCAGCAATAACTCCACATTAATTAAAATAGATTCTTGAAGAAAATAAAATATATTTTCCAAAAATATAAAGATATCTTTTGGAAATAAATAAAAGCTCATCCGCCTTTCACACTTCAAGATACACGTGCGCCTTGATCAGCAAGCTAGGGAGGATATAAACTTCAAGCGAATCTTTGGGAGATTGCATACAAAAATAGAACGCTAGCTGGCGCGAAAACGCACATCACATAATGTTGTTCCATATGCTACAGCATCTGGTCAAGCATCTGGCTAAAAGATGTTTTATGCAAAATGTAGCCAATCTACAAAAACGCAACAATCTCCCCCTTTGGCAAATTTTGGCTAAAACCTCTTCGTGGGAAACCAGTTGTGATCTTTCCTTCAGGTCTTCATGGATACGCAGTGGAGAAGGAACTCAAAGTGGCAAAGTAAATTTTCAGACAATTACATCAAGTGAAAATTACTTTACGCACGACATTAGCAAAATAGTTCTTCAGATAGTTACATCAAGTGAAGAACAATTCGGATAGTTACATCAAGCGAATATTATTTTGCAGACAGCCACAGCAAACTACTTCTTCAGATAGTTACATCAAGTAAAGAAATACTTTGCAAGCAAGTTGTAATTCGGATAGTTACATCAGGCGAAGAACGTCTTGCACACACAACCAGCAAAATAATTTCTCGGATAGTTACATCAGGCGAGAAATACTTTACTCCCAGCATCAGAGACATGCAGCAGCGGATTTGAACACATCGAGATCTTCTGAGGCTTCAAACACCAAGAGAAAAATAAACTACCCCTCAAAACATAAACAACAATGGATTTTCCAAGCCATAGTAGCAGAGATTAATCAAACAAAGGCTGCACCCCCTCAAAACATCCACACAATACGACAGAATCTTCTTCTTCCTTGTCCATAGTGCCAGAAAGTATCTTCCCTAGAGCTCACCCAAGTGTGTTAGGGCTCCTGCTCTGATACCAATTGAGATTCCTGGCACGCTATGCACGATGCTCTACACGATGCTCTAGCACTGTGTCAGTTCTAGCACGTAATAATGCAAAACAGATAAAGGAAAAACAAATAAAGGAGACAAGATATTTGTTAACCCAGTTCGGCGAACCTACGTCTGGGGGATACCAATCCAGGAAGGAATATCACTATAATAGCCCTAGTTCTAAGTTACCAGCAAACGCCCCGTTTACAACTTATAACCTATGCACTACCAATGACTCTTCTACCTAGGAACTCCTAGATATGAGATCCCATCTCACTCCCTTACAACCTTACAAACAGCAAGGATTTCACTAACACAAATCATACAACTCAATAACAAAGTCCTAAGCTTGCATCAAGGTGACACAAGAAAGGCTCACAAATAAAGCACAAGGCTTACAAAGACACGAAACCCTAAAAGTCTACATTTTGATATATTGGTTTCGGTGAAGAAACTAGGTTTAGCTCCTTCCTTTAAATAGCCACGAGTTAGCATGGGCTTCCTGAGCAATTCGGGCTTCAAACACAGCTGGTATGTTGTAAGATCCAGCAATAACTCCACATTAATTAAAATAGATTCTTGAAGAAAATAAAATATATTTTCCAAAAATATAAAGATATCTTTTGGAAATAAATAAAAGCTCATCCGCCTTTCACACTTCAAGATACACGTGCGCCTTGATCAGCAAGCTAGGGAGGATATAAACTTCAAGCGAATCTTTGGGAGATTGCATACAAAAATAGAACGCTAGCTGGCGCGAAAACGCACATCACATAATGTTGTTCCATATGCTACAGCATCTGGTCAAGCATCTGGCTAAAAGATGTTTTATGCAAAATGTAGCCAATCTACAAAAACGCAACAGTACGTAGCACGGTACAATACAATCAAAGAGAATATTGTTGCAGTCAAGTACGTACGAGACTAGCGGATCATAGTTAATATACTTTCCCAAAAGTATGTTTTTTTACCATTTTGTCCTTCGTTACACTCACATGCACATTTGTGCTCTTTATGTTACCACACATTTAT
This sequence comes from Trifolium repens, assembly GCA_030408175.1. Taxonomy (NCBI): domain Eukaryota; kingdom Viridiplantae; phylum Streptophyta; class Magnoliopsida; order Fabales; family Fabaceae; genus Trifolium; species Trifolium repens. The sequence goes on along the minus strand of CP125849.1, from coordinate 55,192,602 downwards.
CTCTTTTTACAATGGGAGCCTAGCTACTACTCTCTACTATAAATTGAGATCCTAACATATCAAAATGTAGTGTTCATTTCATTTCATCATTATTAAATTAAACATATATAGAGATATATGTTGGAACAAAGTGGGTCTGACATGAACCTCTAATGTTTTAAGTGGTTTTGATGATAACAAAGTATTAAAATTGCAATTGGTATTACTAATGATTATTCTAGTGTGCAGAATCACAAGTTAAAATTCATGCAGAAGCACTATGAATAGTAGCAGAGAAGCCAGTCAAGACAAGCTCTGAAAGAGTACCACTGTTCATCAGAAGCTTAATTTTTGCGTGCTGAAGATAGCACCTCTGAAGACCAAAAGCTAGGCTCTGATGATGTTCAGAAGCTGAAGATCTTAAGAAGCTATGACAAGAACATCAGAAGCAAAAGGAATTTACGTCACTCAAGAGCTGACCTATACAGAACCAATGATTGAAGAACAATCCACTTCAAGGCTCTGTCACATCCTCAGGAAGGAATATTCGTTGGTACAACGTTAACCTTATCCATAAGTGGAGCGCATTTGAGGATAGTACTATCGTACTATTATTACTCAAAATGGATGAGTGATAAATTGAATAGCTAGGTAGTGGAATTGGAATTCCTTACCAAAGAAGGCAATATACAGCTATCAATTGTACGAGTAAATTCCAGCTGGCACCTCTCTCTCTGCAACGGTCATCATCTTCCTCCAAGTATAAATAGAAGACTCAAATGGAAGAAATGACTACTGTTCCTACTACTGTTCTATTACTGCGTTCAAAGACTAAGAAGCATTCTGACATCATAATTTAAATCTGTCATTCTAAGTCTTAGAACAATTTGAGTTGTATCTTGTAAACACCTCTGATAGTATATCAAGTGTTCTTTATCAATCATTCTTATTCTTAAGTTTGTTTGAGAAGTCTCTTGTTAAGTTTAACTTGAGCATTTGAGAAGTCTCTTGTTTAGTGAAACTTGAGCACCTGAGAAGTCTCTTGCAAGTGTGCTTGAGCAATTTGTAATCTTTAGTAGATTATAGTGAAAATCTCTTGTTAGTAACAAGGGGACTGGAGTACTCTCGATTTGTGAGGGAAACCAGGATAAATTCTGTGTCTTTCTTTCTCTCTCTCAGCACCCTCTCTTTAATTTGTGTTTTTATCCGCTGCATACTTAGTCGCTATTAGGCAAAAAGTTTTAAATTTTTAAAACACAATTCAACCCCCCTTCTTGTGTTTTTCCACCTTCAATTGGTATCAGGAGCTGGGCTGTTGCCTAACTCTCACCTATCAGTGAAACAGTTAAGATTCAGGGAGGAAAAACATGTCTGCTGAGAAGAATCTCAATGAAGTTCCATTTGACTATGATTCTAATTCTAAAGACAGAAGGTCTTCTGACAAAATTCCCTTTTTCAATGGAACTGAGACTGGTTATCCATTCTGGAAAACCAAGATGTACAGTCACATCATGGCGATTGATTGTGATCTGTGGGACTTGGTAGAAGATGGAGTGAACTTTGAAAATATGGACTTAGAAGGCGTCGTTAGCTCTAAAGACAGAAAGGCGTTTACACCTACTCAAAAGCTGGAATATAAGAAGCACCACAGTGTAAAAGGGATGATGACAAATGCCATCTCTCATGATGAGTACTTGAAAATTGGAGATAAGAGAACGGCTAAGTCTATCTGGGATTCTCTTAAATCCAAGTATGAAGGAAATAAACAAGTTAAGGAGGCTAAGGCCAACTTGTTAGTACATCAGTATGAATTATTTAAAATGAAGGACGGAGAGGACATTGAGACAATGTTCTCTAGGTTTCAAATTCTTGTTTCTGGACTTCAAGTTTTAGATAAGAGCTATACTGAGGCTGATCATGTAAGAAAAGTACTCAGAAGCTTGCCGCCAAAGTGGAGACCAAAAGTGACAGCGTTTCAGGAATCTAAGGATTTAGATACTGTGTCTCTTGAAAGCTTGGTTAGTTCTCTAAAGAGTCATGAGATGGAACTTATGACTGACGAATCGACTAAGAAGCTAAAAGGGATAGCCCTGAGCACCAAGAGTTCCTCTAAGGCTCTGAAGGCGAAGGTTATAGTATCTGATGAAGAAGCTTCTGAAGAAGGTCACGAAATGGACTCTGATGAAGAAGAAGAAATGGTTCTGATGGCTGCAAGAGTATCGCAATGGGCTAAAAGAAGCAAGAAGTATGCTGGTAAGTTTGGAGGTTCTTCCAAGAAGGTTAGTGCATCTAAGGATAAAAAGGAAGAACAAAACAAATGCTTTAAGTGCAACAAACCAGGACACTTCATTGCTGACTGCCCAGAGAACCTGAGTAAAACATCCAAGAGAACCTCTAACAAAGAAAGATACAAAAGTAAGCTCAAAAAGGGGTTCCTTGCCACTTGGGATGATTTGGATCAGGAATCAGATTCTGATGAGGAAGAAGAAGCAAACCTAGCCTTGATGGCAACCGCTTCTGACCAAGAGAACTCTGAGCACGAAGCTGACTCAGATTCAGAAGATGAAGAAGAGGTACTTGCTAAACTTTCTCGTTCTGAATTAATAGATTCCTTAAAAGATGCCTTAAAACTTTTAACCAAAAAGGCAGGTGAGTGTAAGGTCATTAAAAAGGCCTATAACAACCTGACCGAAAAGGCAAATGAAATAATTGAACAAAATGAGTCTCTAAAATCAAGAAATGAATTTATGGAAACTCATTATGTTCTTGATGATAAGGTTCCTCCAGAACATGAATTTGCTCTTCAGGAATTCCTTATAAATGGAATGAAAAGAAGTAAAATAGCCTCTTTGATTTATCATGTAAGTAGAAATAGAGGAGAAGGTCTTGGATTCTCACGTTTTAAAGATAATCCATTATCTTCAAAGTCCTCTAATATAGATAAATCAAAACCTAAAGTTGTCTTTGTAAAGAGTCAATCAGAAGTTCTTAATGAGTCAGCTTCTGATAGAACATCAAAGCCAGAGGCTCAAAAGTCAAAGACTCTGAAGGATAAAACCTCAGAACCTAAGATTGTTAAGCCTCAAGCTAATGTTAAATCTAAAGAAGCTCTGACACATTCAAGAACAAAGCTCAAGAGCTATACCAAACCCAAAAACTTTTCAACAAGGGTGGTTAACTCTAGAAGCTCTGATAGGTCCTTCAAACAAAGACCACCTAGACCTGTAAAGACTAACACAAAAGGACCCATAAAGATATGGGTACCAAAATCTCAAATAATATTTGCTTCAGGTTTGCACACCAAGAAGGCCAAAGCAGCAATGCTGGTACCTGGACAGTGGCTGCTCACGACATATGACGGGAGAAAGGCATATGTTCCAAACCCTGACTCTGAAAGAGGGAGGTTCTGTGGGGTTTGGAGGAAACCAAAAAGGGAAGATCATTGGTACAGGTATAGTTGGTAACTCTTCTCTTTCAATTAAAGATGTTTGGTTAGTTGATGGCCTCAAACATAATCTGCTTAGCATTAGTCAATTTTGTGATAGCGGATTCATTGTTAAATTTGATAAAGAGGCATGTACGGTAATCAATGATTCTGACAAGTCCATATTGTTTAAAGGATTAAGAAGAGGTAATGTTTATAAGGTGAATCTGTCAGAACTCACTGAGCAGAAAATATTTTGTCTTCTATCTCTGAATGATGAAAAGTGGGTCTGGCACCAACGCTTAGGTCATGCTAACTGGAGATTAATCTCTAAGCTTAGCAAACTAAAGTTGGTTAAAGGCCTGCCAAATCTTAAATATCATTCAGATGCTCTGTGTGGTCCTTGTCAGATTGGCAAAATTTCAAAAACTTCTTTTAAACCTAAAAACATTGTCTCTACCTCAAGACCCTTAGAACTACTTCACATTGATTTGTTTGGTCCAGTAAGTACTGCCTCAATCAATGGGAAGAAATATGGATTAGTCATTGTTGATGATTACAGTAGATGGACTTGGGTAAAGTTTCTAAGAGTGAAAGATGATGCATATGATGTGTTCAGCATCTTCTGCACTCAAGTGCAAAATGAGAAAAGTCTCAAAATCTTAAAGGTTAGAAGTGATCATGGTGGTGAATTTGAAAACGAACCATTTGCAACTTTTTGTGAAGATCATGGCATTGTCCATGAGTTCTCTGCTCCTAGAACACCACAACAAAATGGTGTTGTAGAGAGAAAGAACAGGTCTTTACAAGAAATGGCAAGAACCATGATGCATGAGACAAAACTTGCTAAGCACTTCTGGGCAGAAGCTGTAAACACAGCTTGTTATATTCAAAATAGGATCTATATAAGACCTCTATTGAATCTAACAACATATGAACTCTTCAAAGGAAGAAAGCCCAACATCTCTTACTTTCATCAGTTTGGATGTACATGTTACATTCTAGACAACAAGGCCTACAAAAGAAAATTTGATGCCAAAGCTTGTAAGGGAATCTTCATAGGTTACTCTGAACGCTCAAAGGCATACAGAGTGTATAATTCTGAAACTAACACAGTGGAAGAATCTATACATGTTAGATTTGATGATAAAGAGCCTGACAGTAAAATGTCAGAGCAAGATAATAGTTATGCAGGTGTTCCATACCAATACATCGATTCAGAACCTGAAAAAGCATCAGAAGCTGTTGAACCTTCAGAAGCTGTATTGGAAGAAGATGCTGAAGAAGCATCTCAATTAGAAGCATCACAAGAACATGATGACACTTCAGAAGAAGACACTCAACCAAGTACTGATGTTGATGAAGCTCCAAGAAGGAAGTTCAAATATAGATCATCACATCCAGAAGATTTAATTCTTGGAAACAAAGAAAGTCCAAGAAAGACAAGATCAGACTATCAACAACTTGATTCACTTCTGGGACTAATCTCTATGATAGAACCAAAGAATGTTGATGAAGCACTTACTGATGATGGATGGATTGTAGCTATGCAAGATGAGCTCAATCAGTTTCAAAGAAATGATGTATGGGACTTAGTGCCAAGACCAGCACATAAGAACATCATTGGAACCAAGTGGGTATTTAGAAACAAAATGAATGAACAAGGTGAAGTGGTAAGAAATAAAGCTAGACTGGTAGCACAAGGCTACAGTCAGCAAGAAGGTATAGACTTCACTGAAACATTTGCTCCAGTAGCAAGACTGGAAGCAATCAGGTTACTTCTTTCATATGCTGTTAACAATGGAATCACGTTGTACCAAATGGATGTTAAGAGCGCCTTCCTTAATGGTGTTATTTCTGAAGAAGTATATGTCAAACAACCCCCAGGTTTTGAGGATTTGAAAAATCCTAATTATGTTTATAAACTTAAGAAATCACTCTATGGTCTCAAACAAGCTCCAAGAGCTTGGTATGAAAGACTGAGTAATTTCCTTTTAGAAAATGGTTTTCAAAAAGGTCAAATTGACAATACATTATTCAGAAAGACATCTAAGAAAGATATCTTAATCATTCAAATAAACGTTGATGATATTATTTTTGGTTCTACTAATGCTTCTCTTTGCAAGAATTTCTCTAAGCTTATGCAGGATGAATTCGAGATGAGTATGATGGGTGAATTGAAGTTCTTCCTTGGAATCCAAATTAATCAAGGAGAAGATGGCACTTACATTCATCAAAGCAAGTATACAAAAGAGCTTCTGAAGAAGTTCAACCTTGATGACTGCAAGATAATGTCTACACCCATGCATCCTACCAGCAGCTTAAGCAAAGAAGAGATAGGAAGCAAAGTAGATCAGAAGCTGTATCGAGGTATGATTGGTTCCTTACTCTACCTTACAGCATCTAGACCTGATATTCTATATAGTGTATGCTTGTGTGCAAGATTCCAGTCAGATCCTAGAGAACCTCACTTAACTGCTGTTAAGAGGATCTTTAGATATCTGAAAGGAACTACTAATCTAGGACTTCTTTATAAAAAATCCCTAGATAGTAAGCTAGTTGGATTCTGTGATGCTGACTATGCTGGTGATAAGATTGAGAGGAAATCCACTAGTGGAAATTGCCAATTCATTGGTGAAAATCTCATATCTTGGGCCAGCAAGAGACAAACAACTATTGCTTTGTCTACAGCAGAAGCAGAATACATCTCAGCTGCTAAATGCTGCACACAGCTTCTCTGGATGAAATATCAGTTGGAAGATTATAACATAGCTGAAAGAAGTATTCCACTATATTGTGACAATACTGCTGCTATTCATTTGTCTAAGAACCCTATTCTACACTCAAGAGCTAAACATATTGAAATAAAACATCATTTTATAAGGGATCATGTTCAGAAAGGTACAATAGATATTCAATTCATTGATACTGAACATCAATGGGCTGACATATTTACTAAACCTTTAGCTATTGAAAGATTTGATTTTATCAAAAAGAATTTGAACATGCACTATATCTCTGAAGAAAATTAGCTCTGAGAAGTAGAATAGAATTAGCATCTGAAGCTCTATCAGAACCTCTTATAATTTAGAGTATCCCTTGGGAAGCTCTGAATAATTTAGGCTCTGAAGAGTAACAGGTTCTGATGAGGTGTCAGATACAAATGAGTGAGGCTCTGAACCTTTTGGAAATGAAACGTTCAGTACAAGTAAGTATACAACAGTTGTCTATACACGCGTCAGCTATGTTTAAACTTTTTCAACACGTGTCTAGATCCTGACGGGCAGAGAACAGTTAATGATGATTATGGCAGTTAAGTATATTATTTAATTTTTTAAAACTGCTCGCGCTCCCTCCCAATGTTTACTTTCTCTGTGTATGTGTGCTAGTTACTATTTATAAGTCACTTCACTCACTTGCACAACTTTTTACACGAAATCACTACCTACACAACCCTAGACTTTACAGAAAATTCCCAATCTTCATCTTCTCAATTTTCTGAAACAATGGCTGCTCGTTCATCAAACGAAATCGTTCAAGAACCCTTTAACCCTATGTTACCACCCATCATCGATCTTAATTCAAAAGATAATCTAGTCTACGAACATCATCAAACTGACGCTGGAGCAGATGCTTATGATTTCTTCACTGAGAAGTTCGTGGATTTTGAAAGTTTGAAAGCGAATGGGATTGACATTCAATACTTGTTCTACAACCAACAATGGCAAAATTACTTTGAGATGCTCAATGGCTTCGTATACTACGACATAGTGAAGTATTTCTGGCAGAAGGCTAAAGTGTACGATAGAGCAAGTGCTGATAAAGAATACAAGGATATGGTTGAGAAGAACAAGGAATTACGAGGGAAAACAAGAAAGGAACTTGGTCTTAAACCTTATAGAGAAAGGGAAATTAGGTCAAATATTTTGGGAATCAATGTTGTGATAACTCAGGCACACATTGCTAAGATTCTGGGTTTAGACAACAAAGGAGAAGATATAGAAGTGTATGATAAGAGAAGCAAGCATTTGGATTCAATTCATCAGGACCTCTTTAAATCTGGTTGCACACAAAAGGATTTTGGAAAAGTAATGCACATGAAGAACACATTTGAATTTGCTTTCAGAATGTGTTTGTCCACTATCTTCACCAGAAAAGGTGGATTGGATACCATCTCCATTCCACACAAACATCTCATCTGGTTCTTATACAAGAGGGTAAAAGTTAATTTGGCTAAGATTCTTTTTGATCACATGTGCCTTACCATCAATGAGGGTAGAACTAAAATACCATCGGTCATTCATCACCCAAGATTAATTTCAGAATTGATAAGGCAAACCAAACTCACAGACATTGTGAGTGCCAAAGAAAAACTTAGAGTTTTCCAAACTGCTAAGTATGATGCATCAGTTCTGGTCAACATGAAGAGAAAAACCAAGGAAGAAATCATTCAAGTGAAAACACCTCTACAGCAAGTGTACGAAAAGTACTTCTGGTGTGATGGGTTTCCCACCATATCAGAACATGATAATGATGAGGTCATCAAGAACTTTCTTGAATCAGTAAGAAGAGAAACTGGGGTCAGTGTGCCCAGGAAAATGGTTGTAAGTGTTCCTAATTGGGATATCTTCAAGGGACCAAGAGATATTACAAGAAGCAGAAGAAAGCCAAGAACTACTGAGCAAGAAATGATTGATGAAGGCTCTGATGATCAAGGACATGCTAGTGCTGATGAGATTGAGGAAGGTGCTGGAGATATGATGACTGAAGCTGTTCAGAAGGAAAAGCGGACAAAGAAAAGGCATGATAGGCCTTCAGCTTCTGAGGAAGATCAGAACCCTGCCAAACCTGCAAAGAGATTAAAGACCAGAGCTTCTAAACCAAAAGGTAAGATCTCTGAATCTAATACTTCTAGCATTCCTGTAGCTCAGGTTATTGGTTCTGAACCTCAACCCTCTATTGCTAAACCATCTATTTCTCAACCTCCATCATCTACCAATCAACCTCAACCCATAGACTTCACTGTACCTATTAGTGTAGTCTTACCTGATCATAAAGCTATATCATCATCATCTTCATCAGATACCAGCACTGCCTCGGATGAGTTAATTGCTACACTCATCAGAGAATCCAACCCAAAACAAAAGAAAACTCTTACACCAAAGAGAACCTCTTTCAAGAAAACCACAAAGAAAACCACCATAAAGCCCATTCATCTCTCTTCTGATGAAGAACCTACTATCAATGAAGACACCACCATTCTCAATCAATCCACAAATCAAGATTTTGTCATAGAACATCTTGAACAACACATGTGTGGTGTTGCATTCACCAACTCAAATCCAAATTCACCACTTCAATTTCCATCCATGAATCTCACAAATGATTCACCCGTCCATAAAACACAAAACACACAGGTCATTCACACACCCCCTCCCTCACCTGATCATATCTCACAAGAAAATCCACCTACCTTCACCCCTGTTCAAGATGAGCCAACTGCTCATTCTGAAGCCCAACAATCCCCTCATCAATCACCACAAGCTGTCTCTGACCCACTCAACAAACCTCTAGTTCTAGAAGAGGTTCTTGAGCTTTACCAACACCTAACTAAAGCTGAACATCAAATATTCAAGGATTCCATCAATCTTGATGATGATATCATACCTCCAAATCTCAGCAAAATCAAAATCATTGAACTCAAAAGAAAGAAACCTGAACCAACCATTCCCTTTGACCCATCCTTGCCCTTTTTCAACTCTGACTCTGAACCAAACCTTGAGCTGCTAAATAATGCTATAGGTATTAGACTTAAGAGGTTCAAACAAAGAGAGGAAGAAGCTCTTATCTTCCCTTCTGATATAGATGCTGATGTCAGGGAATTAGAGTACTTATTTGGTAAATCTTTAAGGATTCTCAGTACTCATCTGAAGGATAGGATTAAGGGTAGAGGAGCAAACACTGTACAGGAACTATTTGAGATTGTTGAGAAGCTAAACGCTCAAAGGCTCACATATTTCAACCATGAAGAAGAATGTCAGAGGTTAGCTTTTTTAGCTGCTGTTGATGAAAGTTTGAGAAGATCTTTGGATAAAGAGCAGGCTAAGATAGCTGCTGAAATGGAACGTCAGAGGCTTGCTGCACAAGAAGCCCTCAAGTTATTGGTTGATAGAGCTGTTCACATTGCTGTCATTGAAACTAATAAGATTATTGAGAATCAAGGAGCTGCAGAAGATATTGCTATGAATGATCAGAACCTTAGTGAACCAGATTCTGATAAAGGTAAAGCTCCCATTGTTGCTTCATCTCCTCCTAGATCTCCACCTGTACTTGTCCAAGGCTCTTCTTCATCTGCTATACCATCTGTTATGCAAGAAGCTCTGGATGTAATCAAGCATGACTTAAGAGAGGAACTAAGAAATGAAATGGATGAATTCAGGGCCGATATAAGAGAAGACATGAACAGATCTGGTGAAGCTACTAACAAGAAGATAGATGCAATGATGGAACTTCTACTAAAGCTTACTCAACAGCAATCCAAACCTTAACTCTTATGTCTGAGCACTTATTTGTTTTTAGTTCTTGTGTAATTTTTGGATAATTTTTTCTTTAATTCATATCTATATTATCCATATTTGTGTGTTTGTTATTTGCTTATATGTTTGTTTTATATTTGTTTTTCAAAATTTAACTTTTCGATATACCATGATATTGTCTGGTACTCTTGAGAATTCTGACTCTAGTGAAAGATGCTGAAGAGCATCTTAGTTTTTAAACTAATAAGCCTAGGATTTCCAAAACCTAAGAGTCCCTCTCATCAGTACTCCTGTTTACTCATGAAATAGCTTCTTAGTATTAAAGCCTGTTTAACAACGGGGCACCAATACCGAATGAGGCGTGTCTGGTAACTGGTTTTCTGACAATAGATATAAGGTATATATAAATAAGAAACTTGCTCAAAACGAAGGGAATTAATAGCATAAACTTCTTTATTAATATTATTGAAGAATTTCTATTACATAGAATGATAAGACTCTACTTAGAGCTAGGCTTAACTTCAGAAGACTCTGCATCTAGCTTCTTATGTTTTTCCTTAATGTAAGCAAGCAAGTTGGCAGTGGCCTTTTGCACTAGCTCTTCAGTGTCCTTCTGAACAGCAGCCTCGTACTCTTCGTATGGAGTGTCATCATTGTATGTCCATAAAAATTCTTCCAGATCAGAGCCCAATTCCTCCTCCTCTGACTCTGTCAAAATCAGTTCTTGCTTGTTCCTTTCGTAGCGTAGCTTGTTTTCTTCGCAGCGCCAGGGCTCTGCTTCCTTCTTGCTCTCTCCTTTTGAGCCTGAAGCATCCTTGGTAACCTGCTTTTCCATTGTTTGTTTTTCTTTTGATGTTACTTGATTACTCTGGATGAGTAAAATGAGAGGAATCATCCCTTTTTATAGTGTCATCAAGCTCTCTTGTCAGGACGGTTTTCAACACAATTCATTAAATGAATTTAGTTGTCATCACTTTTTGACTTGACTGCCTTGTTATGACGCATTTTGACTGCTTGGTTTTCCGTGTCTTTTTGACTGATGCCAAAAGGGGGAGTAAGAGTAGCGTTAAAATTAATGTTGATTCATTCATATACTGCTCAATCTGAAACTGTAATGTTAAAAGCATTATGAATCAATATTTATCTCTTATAATTCTTTCTCATTCTGAACGATTATTGAAAGGGGAGAAAATTTAAGAACCTAAAATAAAATTCATAGACAATGTCAGAAGAGCTTGCAAACCGCTTCTGAGCATTATCAAACTCTAAGAAGCAAAGCTTGCAAAACTATGCTTCTGAGAGTTAAAATATGAAAATTTATTTTAAGTTAATAAATCAACTCTTAAACTGTTTTAATTAATTATGGATAAAACTTAGGGGGAGCTTACAAACCTACCCTTATGGATTATCAGACTCAGGGGGAGATTGCAAACCTTTGAAACCTGAAGTCATCATAATTAAATTAAATCAACAACAATTGAATTTTAATGCTTTGGTTTGTCATCATCAAAAAGGGGGAGATTGTTGGAACAAAGTGGGTCTGACATGAACCTCTAATGTTTTAAGTGGTTTTGATGATAACAAAGTATTAAAATTGCAATTGGTATTACTAATGATTATTCTAGTGTGCAGAATCACAAGTTAAAATTCATGCAGAAGCACTATGAATAGTAGCAGAGAAGCCAGTCAAGACAAGCTCTGAAAGAGTACCACTGTTCATCAGAAGCTTAATTTTTGCGTGCTGAAGATAGCACCTCTGAAGACCAAAAGCTAGGCTCTGATGATGTTCAGAAGCTGAAGATCTTAAGAAGCTATGACAAGAACATCAGAAGCAAAAGGAATTTACGTCACTCAAGAGCTGACCTATACAGAACCAATGATTGAAGAACAATCCACTTCAAGGCTCTGTCACATCCTCAGGAAGGAATATTCGTTGGTACAACGTTAACCTTATCCATAAGTGGAGCGCATTTGAGGATAGTACTATCGTACTATTATTACTCAAAATGGATGAGTGATAAATTGAATAGCTAGGTAGTGGAATTGGAATTCCTTACCAAAGAAGGCAATATACAGCTATCAATTGTACGAGTAAATTCCAGCTGGCACCTCTCTCTCTGCAACGGTCATCATCTTCCTCCAAGTATAAATAGAAGACTCAAATGGAAGAAATGACTACTGTTCCTACTACTGTTCTATTACTGCGTTCAAAGACTAAGAAGCATTCTGACATCATAATTTAAATCTGTCATTCTAAGTCTTAGAACAATTTGAGTTGTATCTTGTAAACACCTCTGATAGTATATCAAGTGTTCTTTATCAATCATTCTTATTCTTAAGTTTGTTTGAGAAGTCTCTTGTTAAGTTTAACTTGAGCATTTGAGAAGTCTCTTGTTTAGTGAAACTTGAGCACCTGAGAAGTCTCTTGCAAGTGTGCTCGAGCAATTTGTAATCTTTAGTAGATTATAGTGAAAATCTCTTGTTAGTAACAAGGGGACTGGAGTACTCTCGATTTGTGAGGGGAACCAGGATAAATTCTGTGTCTTTCTTTCTCTCTCTCAGCACCCTCTCTTTAATTTGTGTTTTTATCCGCTGCATACTTAGTCGCTATTAGGCAAAAAGTTTTAAATTTTTAAAACACAATTCAACCCCCCTTCTTGTGTTTTTCCACCTTCAATATAGTGTTTTGATTAGAGGCAAGTAGCTAGAAGGGTTATTATTATATATGGGTGGTAACAATAGGCAAAGGAAATATTCTTTAGGTAATTATTTGTTCTTTGTTTTCAACATGTTCAATTCAAACAAGAAGAGTAAAGGAGGGATTAGGAAGTATGATCATGGAATGGAAAATGGTGTGAGTAAAGTATGGCATATTAGTGATTATGATGACAAAGAAAGATGGGGTGCAGCTGATCCACAAATTAACAAGAAAGCTGGTGAATTCATTCATCGCCAAAAAATGAAACTTGTTTCTGATCTCAATTAATTACTAGTATACTTCAACTTCATTTATCCATATATTATTTCATCATTGTATTTGTTATTTCTACGATTTATTTTACCAAAATTCATGCATACATACTTAATTATAGTGACTTCTAGTTCTAGTTACAATTACATGATCATGTTGTATAATAAATTGATAGTATAGTAGTATCTAACAACTTAATTACTTTATGTTGCCAAAATTATTTATAATTCTTCGTATTTTTTATGCTTTCATTGGTTCATAATATTTAACACTAGCGGTTCAATTGTGAACCACTTTATGTTAAAATATTATTATCAACTTATTTAGAAAAAGAAATTATTCTAAAATAAATAACACACTTATTTTTTAAAATTCTTCTGTGTGTGTGTATATATATATATATATAAAAGCAGTTTGTTGGTCAGTTAAATGATTTTGAAAGAGTTTTAAGAAATAGTTTTTAAATTCGATTACGAAATCTGAGACATTCACTAGTTTTTCTAACATTTGCCTATATGGAAATTATTTTGTTCAATTGTAACCTCTAATTAAAATTATTTGTGTCACATTCACATCAATAATATCTTTCATTTTAATCTCTTTTTTTCTAACTCAACAACACAATTAAAGTCAAGAGTGAAGTCTGATCCAAAATAGTCTATACTATTATAATGGAAATTATCAACAATACAATTAAAGTCAAGACTCATGTAAAATCAATATTGTAATTACAAGTCATTGATCCAGACAAGAGCACTAAAAAAATTACGCTCTTAGTTAATTTAATAAGAATACTATCATCATAAAAAAAAAATAAGAATACTATCTCTTTTATTTATAAATTTTTCTTAATCCATTATAAAATTGGCAAATAGATCCATCATTGAGTGACAAAAAGGAAACCAATAAAACACCTTATTTAAAACGGTGGATTCTAAGGTGAGGGTTCAATTAAGTGCCTCACCGGTATACCATTTAATTTAACCATTAGATCAAAAAAGTCTATACGATGTTATTAGTCATCACAACACTGGATTTATGTTCTTTCTATCTCTTGCACGTATTCTCTCACAATTCATGAATACTTCAATGCATAAACAGTAAACATCCATCATAAAAAGACACAAAATTCAGACTTTGGTCGAGCACAAAAACCAACAAATGGTTGGTTCAGATTGATTAGTTTGATGAACCGGTTATGCTCTAATTGAAATGGCTATGAAACCCTAAATGATAACTTTAACAATTTGCATCTTCTCCCACTTCCCCTTATCGTTGGAATTTTTTGGAATATTAACTCCTTCCTACCCCTCTTCCACTTTAGTAACTTTAACCGTGGTTTAACCGTGGTTTAACTTTTCTATTACAAAGCTTCTGAATTTGCATATTTTTTAAGTTAATTCTAACTTATATCGTAAATTATTTTATTTCAAAGAAGGATGAGAGTGAGATCTATCGAGTGGTAGTTTCAGAAAATATTAGACATATATCTGCAGTTTTAGATCTGATCTTAAAACTTATAGCTTTTGGCTTTGAGACAAAGGGGCTTTAGTGGCTTGAATGGGGTAATTTGGTATTTTCAATGGAGCCAAAGATTGAGGATTTTTTTTTCTCATATATGGAGAACATTGCTGGGACTAGTTTAAATAAGGGACATTTAAAAAGAAGGCACCCTCAATAAGATGGAAAATATTGCAACAAATATTGATTCAACCCTAACAGTAAATTAACCAGGCTTAAATAAATGGGTTGCAAGAGAAATGGTGGTTTTAGATAAAGGTTGGTTACACACTAGAGAAGGGGAAGAAGAGGCGAGGGAAAGGAAAAAGAAAGTGTTAAGTGGGATATAGTGTGTACTATGTATGATAAGATTTACGAGATTGATTAATCTGATGGCTTAAAATTGCTGGTCATAGTGGTCCACCGGTGAGGCACTTGTTTGATGCCTCACCCTAGAAGCCACCATTTAAAACACTATCATATTTGGTTGTAAAAAAAAAAACACTATCATATTTTCTGATATAATGATTGTATTTTATATTTTTTTTGCGCAATCACTACAAAAAACACGCCAAATAGCGGCGGTTATTTAGGGGAGGTTTGGTGAAACCCCCGTAAATTGTGTGAATAATTAGCCTTTGAGAAAACACATTGTCCATATAGCGGGAGTTTAAAACCCCCCCAATTCTGCGCTGTTCTTTTTCCCAATTTTTTTTATTTTCCTCGATTTTTATCAATCTGTTCTTATTTCATTTCCCCCTCAACTTTCATTTCTCACTCTCTTCCTTCAAACACATTCATTCTCTCATGCAAGAAAAACTTGAACCGAAATTACCAAAACCTCTTCACTTTTCCGTCGCGTTCAGATCTTAACCACCTTCGCCGTCAAAATCCGTTCTCCCTCACGGACTTGACAACCGCGTCGTTATCTACTACACAAGCCTTCCGGTGTCCTTTGACGACTCTTGTGCCGTGCAATCCTCCGATGTTTCAATCGACGAACGTGACGTCTCAATCGACAACGAGGTTAACCGGATCCTCTAATCCTAAATTGGTATGGCTTATTCTTATTCTAATTTTGAACATAGTTACTCCATGTTCATTATATAATTTTTCAGAGAATTGAATTTGGAAATAGAAAATTAAACCCTAATTTCTAGTGTGTAATGTTTGTTTGACCCTTTCGAAACAAACACTGCGTTATGTTGATGATTTTGTTACAAATAGTGCTGCTTTTGCAATTTTCCCCCAATATTGATGATTTAAAGGTATATTAACTTGCTGAAATTCATTATCTTAGGTTTTTATATCTCCAGTATCTTTGTTTTTATATCATCGGATGAATTTGAAGTGTTGTTTGTATTTGACTATATTGATGTGAGAACATCTAATTGAAATTTTGAAATAAATGAGTTGTGTTTGTAATTCAATGTCTTTGCCATTTGAAGGATGTTGAGGTTTGAATTGATTTAAGGTGTAATAATTCACTTTTGTAATGATTGGGAAGTTATGAAATATGCACATTACATAGGCTTATTTTGATATGAACCACATTATTAATAATTTAAAAACATGAAAGCAATAGAACATAATTGGTTTTGTATTGCTACAAATTCCTAGTCTATTTTGTCTTCAAATTCACTGAGAATGTTTCGGTTCTAGTTATCCTTTTGCATTGAGTGTTCACACATTCAGCAGTTTTCCCTTTTCGGAGTGTTGTGCAGGATGGTTCCAGCTGAGCTAGGGTATTTGTGCTCATTGATCTGCATAGGGGGACATGTTTGTTTAGTTACATTTTGGTTCTGGTTGTGCTAGCAACTTTGTATCTAATTGATCTGATGTTTGTGTTCAGTGTTTTGCATAAGAGGGCCTGTTTGTTTAGCTTAGGTGTATTGTCCATTTGGAAGTCTAATCTTGTTTAATTGTGGTTTTGGGGATGAGTAATTGTGGTTTTGCATAAGAGGGCCCGGTTTTGTGTGTGTATAGAGCTGTCCAAAAAAGAGTGTGAATTCATGGAGCTGTAGGTTTGTTAAATTTGGATTATGCTTTTATAGGTTAAGGCTCTCTTGATATTGTTATAGCTACTAGTTCCCTTTTGAAATAATAATCAATATGTTGGTGGTGTTCAAGTTCAACCCTATAATAATAATAATGTTGGAAAAGCAGAGCATGGTTTTAATGTTGGAAATGACTATGTTTCAAATCAAAAGCAGGAAGATGTTTGTACTGTTAATGACAAGCAGACACAACAGATGGAGGTACTAATTAACAACCTAGCTTATAATATAATCTCTATATTAATTACTAAGCAGGAACATGGTTTTGTGAAATTGATGGAGGCTTTGAACACTCTAGGCATGGATGTAGTACATGCCACAGTAACTAGCCACAAGAGTCTTGTCTCAAATGTTTTCAAAGTGGAGGTAAATATATAATATACCTTCAAAATTTAATGTTATTATTTTGGTGTGATTAATTAATATATGATTATGAACAGAAAAATGAGAGTGAAATAGTTGAGGCTGAGGATGTAAGAGATTCACTACTAGAGCCGACAAGAAACAGATCTACATGTTGGAGTCATGAGATGACAACATCAACATCAGAGAATGGTGTGATCAGTAGGCAATAGAATGATCAATGATTTTAAGAGTAAGTTGATTAAGTAAAATTAGGTTAATTACTCATTTTCAATAGAGAATGAGTAAGTTGATTCTGTTGTAGCCTCTGTTTGACAACACTGTTATGATTTACTTGGTGATGGCATGAGGAATTGTTGACACAATTATTTATTTTAAATAGATATAGATAAAGTGGAGCAAATCCAAATCCGAGTTATGCTAGAGCTTTCTTCAGTTGGTTTGATGCCAGAAGACTAGGGTGGTGACATCCCGTTGGTTTAGGTTTATATTTCTCATTTTCTTGTTCATCGTCATATTTTGTTACAAAAAAGGATATTATCCAGGTTCAGTGGCTGTTTTGAAGCCTAATGAGTGAGTATATCTTAATTCTTGTCCATTCTGTGATATGTAGACATGATATTGAGTTTCATGTTTTCCTTTAAAACAGGGCTGCTTTTGAGAAAGAAATAGAAGGGATGCCATCTACTGTTAAAATAGGAAGGGAATTCATGGGGGAATTCTTAGACATTTGTATAGCTTTTTTAATTCTCTACTGTTATCACTACTGTTATGCTCTTGTATTTGCGAGGCCTCAGTTTGATTTGGTTTGTAGCTTGTAGTTTTATTTGTGAGGCCACAGATTGAACGATTGAATTGAAGTGGTGGTGCCCGCGGCACTTTTTTGTTCTTCCTTCTTCTTTCATAGAGAAAAGACGCATACATCAATTGAACTGAAGTGGTTTTCATTGTCGTATCTACTGTTCGGTTTGTTTCCTCAACTTCACTTTCAACTTCTTGACCTGGTTTTGCTCCTATTTCAGAATTGCAATTCTTCATTATCATCTTTTTCGTGTGCTGAAATTGTTTGCTTAAAAATTAATTTCCTATGTGTGTCTTTTGATTTTAACAATTTTGGAGGCTTTACCACTTCAATTCGATGCTCAGTTTGACTTGTGGTTGCGATATGGTGGATAGTTGGCGGTACTCCAATAGAAATTGCAGATAGGAAAGTAAAATGTGCATAGGTATGATTTCACAATGTTCCTGATCTCAATTCATATATCATTTATGTTATCTTCAAATTGGATATTATAGAATCACTCATCTCCTTTTTGATTGTTTATGTGAATTAGGTACAAGTATTATATAGTACCACTTCTCTTTATCTTTTACATTGCCTTCTTGTTTTGATATAAGGTATATTTATCCTTTCTTAGTAGGCCAAAGTTTTTACGTAGCTAGAGCAAACTATACACTCATTTTAGAATAAACAAGGGGATTGACTGTTATTGACTGCTATTGGACACATACCATGGCAGTTTGTGCCTGTATATAAATACCACTTGCATCCTCAAGTTTATTCAATATTGTACAATGAGCATGATGCCATTCCCCAATGTGAATATCTTTATGGTTTGGGGTTTCTTGGCTTATTCAAGGAGTAGGGATCTTGTGGAAAATTGACTAGAGGTCTATATGGTTAATTTAGGCCACTAGTTCAATATTTGAAGGAATGTAGTGCAGGAATTTTCTTAACTAATACTTGTCATTTGGTCTATATTGTTTTTATAGTTATATGGACCATTTGTTCAGATTTATATATATATACTTTCAAGGTAATGTGAGCCTCCTATCATGAAAGAGAAGATAACTTCAGAGACGAGACAACTTCTGGTATCTTTCTCAGATCTTCTTTTTCCATTTTCTATATATCCATCGGTTTTGCTGCTCATATCACATGGATTGTAAGGGTCAATGTTAAGTTCTTACCTGATTATTGTACAATGCTGTTAGTGCAAAATCTATACTAGTGTTGTGTAATATAATTTTTTTGTTTACTCTAGACTGATGATTTTATTTCATTCTGTGTAGGTAGTAGGTAGTAGTTGGAAGCTTATTCATTGATCTTTAAAAGCTAGTTGGCTACATATAGCATTAGTGTCTGAAGGATAATCTCAAAGAGCTTTGAAATATTCAGCTCATGTCGAAGAGAAATTGGAGAATGAAAAGTATGGAAGAAGGATAATTTGTACGACGGTGAAGTGGATGAAGGATGGACTGGAGCTTGTGGAAGAAGGATAATTATGAGTTTTATTATTAGATTTCAATGATAATTTGAGTATTTTGACATTTTAATTTTTTTAATCTATTTTATTGTTTTGCGGGGGTTTTGAACCTCCCCTAAACAACCGCCTCAATTTTGCGGGGGTTTTAAAGAGTGATACCAGGGATTCAAAATAACCGCTGCAATTAATTTGTGGGAATCGATTAGGCGGGAGTTTTAAAAAGTGCCGCCAAACATACTGCGGAGTTCAAAACCCCCGCTAAATGGGACCAAAACCGCCGCAAAAAGGCGTGTTTTTTTGTAGTGAATCTTTATAACTAATATGGAGTTCGTGCCAAATACGATTTAATAATTTTCGACTAAGAACATATTTTTTTTGTAGTATATTATGCCACATATTTTAGAGTGTTTAAATAAAGTATATCAATTTTATAAAAACATGTTTAAAAATAAATACAGTTTATTACAAATAGCCTTACTCATAGTGTATTTGTTATGGATTAAAAAAAACAATTTTATCATTCAATAATTTTTTATTTTTTATTTGGTTTTCACCACCAGTTTAATCTGGTTCGGGGGTCAGTTCTGACATCAAGTGGTTCCAACCCCCTCCCGATCACAGTTGTGGGGGATCGAACCGTGGTCCTCCCTACCAAGTTCAGAGTCAATCACCACTGAACCAACTGACGATTGGTTATCATTCAATAATTTAGAAAAAACTTTTTGCAGATTTTATAAAAAGAAATTGAAGATATTCCGTGTTTATTTATTGTGATAAAAATCACTTTTATTGAATACAACTATATAAATGAAATTTTTTATATTAGGCAATAATGTACCTGCATTATTCTGTTATCTTGTATAGCACAGATGTGATGAAATTATGCATCCACCCACCTAATTGATGTCTATCTTTTTAATTTTATAAACTAAGTAGTTTAGTTATGTTTGTTTTTGTCAATAAAAAGAGTGTTACGCTTCTATAATTGAATATAATTAATTGTTTACAAGTGCTGTTTTTCGGTAAAATTGTATTAATGTTACTTCTCAGGTACGAATTATTCAAAAAATAAAGTTTAATTTTTTATGGGAATAATTATTAACTAAATTATCTATAAAAAATTATTAACTAAATTTTATTTACATTGTACTCGAATTTTTTACTATTGAATCTTTTTTCCTAAAAATTAAAAGATTAATACTACCTCCGTCCCAAAATATTAGAACTCTTTCACTATTGCACGTATGTCAATGCATAATTTTGATTACGAATATCTTTAATTGTCTATTAGTAAAAATTATAGAAATTTGATATCTTGAAAATATTCATCGAAACAAATCAAACAAGATCTTATATGATAATATTTACATTTATATATTTTTTGAAAAACACGGTCAAAGCAAGACATATAAATAGTGCATTTAGTCAAAATAGTTCTTATAAAATAGGACGGAGGTAGTATAAAAAAATGATCACCGGCTCTCATAGCACTCTAGCGGTCTGATTTTGTGTGCATGTGCAAAGGAGAGAAAAAAAAGGAAAAAGTAATGATGAGTGAAAAAAAAAAAAAAGAGAGGTAGATTTAAATATTTCATGATGATTTTATAGACAACTAGGTATTAAACCCGTGCATTGCACGAGTTTGATTAATTGTTTATTTGTTATTTTATAATTTGTTTATCGAAGAAAATAATATGATATTCAATTTTTTAAAATTTAATATGCACATTGATAAAAAAATATTTTTTGGTTCTTATATAAATCTTAAAATATAGTTAAAAGTTGTGTCTAACCCTATTTTTTTAAGACTTAAAAGCTACTTGAATAGCGCAACTTAGGGCTGGCAATGACCCGAGCCAACTCGTGAATAGTTCAAAACTTGATTCCATAATTGACTCATAAACTTGGTTCGTGAACCAAATGAGCTGAACTTGATTCAAAAATTAAATTTGTTAAATAAATGAGCTGGAAATAAAATATATATAGTTCGACTCGTTTGCCTCATGAACTAGTTCGGTTATATATATATATTAGCTTTCCCAATCTTTTTAACTTGACACATCTATAAATTTTTCAATTTCTCGTGTACGGATATTATTCACTCTGCCTTTAAAGAAAAATTACTCATTTAAACTCTTTTATTTTCAAAAAACCATTTTCCATTAACTTTCCTCTCCTTTATTTTAGTTTAATATTTACTTTTTTCTTTTAAAAAAATAGTTTAAAAGGTTAAAGATTGAATTTTGAAATTTTGACAAAAAAATAACTTTAAAATCATGTGATTTGAGTTAATGAGTTGAATTTAACGAGCCGAACCGAACTGTTCGTGAACTTTAAACGAGCCGAACTCGAGCTGAAAAAAGAGTTCGTATCGAATTCGAGATGAGTTTGAGCTGAACCAATTTCTATCGAGTCGAGTCAAGTTCTGACGAGTTCGACTCAGCTCGACTCATTTCCAACCCTAAACGCAATATATCAATAGAAGTGCAATAGAAATCAATCATGTGTATAGAAATCAATAGAAGTTACCTTAAAAGTTACTTTTTTAAGACTTAACACGTAAAAGGTATCATTCAGGTGTATAGAAATCAATAGAAGTGCAGCGGAATAGCGTATTACATTAAAATTTATTTTATTAATCTTTATTTTAAAGTTTAATATATTTAGTTTTTGTGGAAAAAAAAAGTGGATTATTTTAATATATTCTCTATACATCTATCATTTTTTGTATCTCTCAATTCTCGATCTCTATTTTATCTTAATTATACTCCAATCTTTTCATTATTATTTTATAAGAAAAAATGGTAGATACTTATTTTGACCTTTATAATAATAAGATAAGATAAGATGACATGTTAATTAATTGTAAATTCTTCTAAGTTAATAAATTTTCTATATTTCAAAGAGGCTTTTTATTATAGAATGAAATATATTAGACTAAATATTCAAAGACCTTTCAAAACAACTTTGTCATGCATGTCTAAGTAGTATTTATACAGTTAAATATATTTGCAATCCGGCCTCTAAATATATTTCGAATTAAAATTACAACATGATTAAAATGATGCGTCGCAAAAACCAATATATATGTTAAACGAATATAATATTCATACCAAAGTCACGAAATTACCAAAAAATATCATTGTCATTGTGCTTGAATAAAATTGTCATATTACTGAAACAAAATGATGAAATTGTGATTTCACTAAGCATGTGAAAGAAGACTAAATAACATGCACCAAAAATGAAAATTTTGTACATTCTAATTTTATCGGTTTGACATTATTTTGGCAGCTTCATATCATGAGTTCACTAAGCATGGAAAGAAACTTATCATAAAGATCAATTGTAGGAAGATTTTTGAGCCCAACTTGAAGACATAAACTGGATAAGGCTGAAATATTCACATGATAATAACTATTCATTGGCTGATTTGTGGTTTAAATTTAATAATATTAATTGGACTAAATAGAAAACAATTAAGTCCTACTTTCTTTATTTTATATGCAATTTTCGTTCTATTTTATGATGTATTTTTAAATGACCTATTGTAATTTTGGGTATTTACTCGTCAACTAATGAGAACAAGCCACAAAAGTAGATTTGCATATAACTATATAAGTACCACTTGAAAATAAAAGTTTGTTACTGGTTAATTGTGGGTACCACAAACAAATCTACTTAATTTGTTTTCATCGATTGATGGGTAAATACCCCTAAATTATGAAGGGGTGGTTTAGAAAGAAAAAAACCTTTGTCAAAAGTAATATTGGATATTCAAAATCATCTAGTTATGCACTTTGGTGAAGATTTGTTTGAAATTGTTTCACTATAGAACATTTATTTCCGTTGAGCACAACATTTATCTTTGGTGATCAGTTTCTTATTCTCACATTTACCGCCTCTAGTTTGACTTTTTTTTTTGTATAAAAAACTAGTACAATATAAAGTTCCTTTAATATATGAATTATAGTACGAAAGACATTTTATTGTTTTGAATGATAAATTTGTCATTTAGGATAGATACAATCTAAACTCTTAAATAAAAAGATAATTATAGATATTGACAACAAAATGGTGAATGTGGATCCTTGATATTTTATCGACAAAATTACACAAAAGGTCCTTTATCTTATTTTTTGTAATATTTTGGTCATTTATCTTGTTTTTGTCTCATTTAAGTCATTTATCTTATAAAATTTGTAACACTTTACTCCTTTATCTTATTTTTATTTCATTTTGATCCTTTATCTTCTGTAATACGCACATATAAACCCTTTTTCTTATTTTTTATTAAAAAAATGCTGAAAATTTATTTTCTAAAATACCTTTTTTATTAAAATTCAACAAATCCAGATTTATATGAACATTATTCATCATCATCATGAATTTCTTCATATCTTCATCTTCTTCCTTAAAAAAAAAATTCCAAAATCCCCAAAATTCATATATTTATCATCTTGTTCATCAATTTCTTCCTATCTTCATCATCTTATTCTAGACTATAAAATTAAAATTCCCAATTCTCATTAAACCCTAAAATCTCCAAAATTCATAAAATAAAATCAACCAAAAAAAAATTTCTGAATTTGTTGGGTGCCTACTCTGCATATGTTTTGTTTTGGGTTAAAATTTCTCCAAGCTAAAATGTTGGCTACAGCTACACGTTTTGTTTTGTACTCACACCTGAACCCAATATTTCCTTGTACCTGCTCTCTCCTTCCTGGGATTGATAGGTCAATTAATTAGGGTACTTCATTTTGGTTATTTCAATTTTTTCTTTTTATTTTATATTATATATGTTGTCAATAAATTATTCCGTGGTATAAAATTGATTCTTTTACAACGATTGTAGAAATATTAATATCTAGATGCATTTGGATCTTGCTCTTAGATTCAACAAAAAATCCATAATTTATTTTTGGGTTGATTTTATTTTATGAATTTTGGGGATTTTGAAGATTTTAGAGTTTAATAAGAATTGGGAATTTTAATTTTATATTTTAGAATAAGATTGATGAATAAGATGACGAAGATATGAATTTTGGGGATTTTGGGTTTGAGGAAGAAGACGAAGATATGAAGAAATTCATGATGATGATGGATAATGTTCATATAAATCTGGATTTGTTGAATTTTAATAAAAAAGTATTTTAAAAAATAAAATTTTAGCATTTTTTTTAATAAAGAATAAGAAAAAAAGGGTTTATATGTGCGTATTACAAAAGATAAAGGGCTAAAATGAAATAAAAATAAGATAAAGGACCAAAGTGTTACAAATTTCATAAGATAAATGACCTAAATAAGACAAAAACAAAATAAAGGACCAAAATGTTACAAAAAAATAAGATAAATGACCTTTTGTGTAATTTTGCCTATTTTATATAGGGGACAACTTAATTTCTCTAATACAATGAATTTAGGATCTGTATATATGATATAAACTTTAATCCAATAGTGAATTTTATAAAATTTGTATTCGTTATATTGTTATTCATAATTTGTACACCATACACCACTTATAACACTCTTTCATGTTAGACATGGCCCTTCTAGTGTGTGTGTCTATATTTATACGACAAAATTACACTGAAGGTCCTTTATTTAATTTTTATGCAACACTTTGTTCGTGTTTGTAAATAAATTTATCCTATGTGTCCTGCCACATCATCATTTTTTTAATAAAAAAATAAATAAAAGACTAATTTGTTCGTGAGTTTAAAGATAAATGACTGAAATGTTACAAAACAAAGATAAAGTACCAAAGTGTTACAAAAAAATAAGATAAATGATCTACAATATAATTTTGCCTATACTCCCTCTGTCCTTATTTATAAGCAAAACTTTACTTTTTAAATTTATTCAATAACTGAGTATCTGATCTATAATATAGACCAGATTCATTAGTTATTCAATAAATCTAAAAAGTTGACTTTTACTTATAATTAATTCAGTCAACTTTTTATAGTTGACTCCCTCCATTCTTAATTATAAAGTTGACAGTATATATATATATATATACACACACTTAGTGAAGTATCACCATTGCATGTTGAACATTTTTCTCACAATCAAAGTTATGAAAACCCTCTTCATTCTTTTTCTTGTTTTCTCAATTTATTGTGGTAAGTGTGTTGTAATACTTGGATTTATTTTGTGTGAAATTTCACTCACAGGTTTATTTTGTGTTTCGTTAATTAACCATAGATATTATTGATACATGAGATTTGTGTTTATGTGCAGGAAATGATGCGCAAATGCTAGAGGAAAAGTATTGTAATTTTGTCGTACCTAGTTATTGTTCTGTATGGCCGGAATTCGTGTGCCAACTACATTGTAAGGCTGTATGTCTTTCAGCTAAGGCGCATGGAAAATGTTGCTCTTACCATGATTGTCATTGCCGTTGTTGTGGTGATGATCCAATATGTAATTCCACATAATAATGAAATAATCACTAAGTACGTGAAATTGTTAACTAAAAATTACAAATTAATAAAGTTGTGCTTGCATTGCATGTTTCTCCTTTTCCCAAGTTTTTAGTAGTTTATTTGTTCAGGTTGAATATTACTACTGTATGAAACTTTTCAAAGGAATTGCACATCAACATTTGATTTAGAACACATGTTAATAAAAAAATAAGAGGACACACTCTTTATATAAGAAAGAACATTCAAACGTGTAAGAACCAAGTTGATTTAATGTACAATATCTCACAATTTGTTTTGTAGGATAAAAATGATTCATAGACGAACAATTTAAGCTCTAATGTTTGTTAAGTGTGTAAATATTAGAGAAAACAATATCTACATATAGTAATACACTTTAATTTGGTGAAGATTTATTTCACATAGATTGTCTATTTTGAAAAATGCTAAATAATACCATGAACACTAATTAAACATATTAATATAAGAAAGTTTTATCTCGAACCTTGCACGTTTAATACCTTAAAATATAAAAAAGTTATTTTTTTAACATTAACTTTATCATTAATTTTCTTTTTTAGTATGTTTAACAAGTGTCCCGGAAGTACTGTTTAGTATGACCCATTCTTTTTATCATCTCAATGTCTTCCTAGTTATAGATTTTTTTTCCCTTTGAGCATAATCTTTGTCTCTGGTGAACAACTCTTTATCTTCACATTTATTGTTTCTACTTTGACTTTGTTTCTATAAATAAATAACTACAGTTCCTTGAATTCTTTTGACTTTCACTTTGACTTCATGTTTGACTTTGACTACAATATAAAGTTCCTTGAATTCGTTCCTTAAAAAACTACTTTGATTTTGACTTCATTTCTACTTTCCCTCTACTTTATTGCTTTGACTTTTGAATGATAAATTTGTCACATAGATAAACTTTAATCTCTTAAATAAAAAGATGATTAAAGATCTTTACTAAAAAAAATGTGACTATAGATCCATTTTGATCCATAACAATTTGTGTAGATCAATTCATTATCATTTGAGTTCAATATCTTGGTTACAACTGTTCATTTCCTTTGAACATAACCTTTGACTTTCGTGAAGAGTTCCTTGTCCTCGCATTCATTGCCTCTAGTTTGACTTTGTTTCTATAAATAAATAAATAAATAACTACAAGATAATGTTCCTTCAATATAAGAATTATGAAAGATATTTTATTTTTTTAAATGATAAATTTGACATTTATGATAGAAAAAATCTAGACTCTTAAATAAAAAGATGGCTAAAGATTTTGATATAAAAACAAAACGGTGACTATAGATCCATTTTGGCCTGTAACAATTTTTTTATGGTTTAATACTTTAATTTAGTCTGTTGCAAAAATAATATCAAATTAGTAACTTGATATTTTTATACATGGGACAAGTTAATCCTTCTATTACAAGTAGACAAGTAGATGAATAACTCGTGCATTGCACGGGTTTTATTATAATGCACTTATATAGTTTTTTGATACAATATGTTTATTATTACTTGATGTTATTAAATTTGTAGATGGTTAAAAATTCAAAATATTCTTCGTTCATTTATAAAATAGAAGATATTTTTAAATTAGAAAAATTAGTCTTCTTATTCTTTTTTTGGTTACGTATCTCATAGTCTAAAAAAAATTAGAAAAACCGTTTTTGTTTGCATAAATAAATTAAATGGAAGCTAAAATAGTTGTTTAATCATTGAGAAAATTATATGTATGTACACATAAAATGTAATGAGTAATAACACATGAGCACCAACTATTGCTTAAAAAAAAGGAAAAAAATGGGAAGCTCTCTTAGGCTGACACATAAACAAATTAGATTAAAAATTGGCTTTACAATAGAAGATATATAGATAGATAGATG
This sequence comes from Trifolium repens, assembly GCA_030408175.1. Lineage (NCBI taxonomy): Eukaryota > Viridiplantae > Streptophyta > Magnoliopsida > Fabales > Fabaceae > Trifolium > Trifolium repens. The sequence continues at coordinate 55,165,179 of CP125849.1, read as the reverse complement.
AGATACTATTAATCATCGAAATGGGTCTCAAACAAATTTCGAGTCACAAAATGGCCTAGTTAACATGCATGAGTTAAGATTTCTACTATAAATTAATACAACTTTTTCAAATCCTTTCAAGTCACTAACACTATATTAATTTGTCAAAAAAAAAAGTCACTAACACTAGGTTTCTTATAAATAAATCAAAGATTAATTCACTAGCTATATATGATGGGAGACAAAAGTAGGTGAAGGAAATTCTCATATTTGTTACGAGTATAGATCAACTAGAGTTAGTTGGTAGTTATAAGTTGGCTAGGAAGTTAGAAAGTTAATTAAGGAGTTAGTTACTCCAAGTAGCTCTATAAATAAGACACTCTATTGTACATTTTATTCATTCTTTTATCAATCTATATTCATTCAATATGAATTTCTATGAGTATCTTCCTCATGAATACTGTTATGTTCTCTATCTTGCTTATGAGTTTGATCTCCATCTCTATGATTCCATGATTTCTAACATGGTATCAGAGCGATACCCAAGGGATGAAGATGAAGATTGCGCTTCCGCTTACGGTTCTGAAAATTGTGAAGAAGATGAATCCGATGATGTTGCAATTCTCAGCACTCAAGATCTGGAATCTTCTACTCCACAAGATTCAATCCTTTTTGGCAGCTTAGCAAGTCCAATCATTCCGGTTTCTATTCATTCGATTACACCAGATTTTGATGGATTCTCCATCAAGATTGGGGAGATACCTTGTTTTCTTGGTGATTCTTGTTGTAGCGATGTCGATTTCATATTCACCGCTTCGGAAGAAGACAAGCATTCGACGGATTTTGAAACTGATTTTGTGCTTTCTGAAGTCAACCAGCAACTGCAGAATCAAAGTGTTTAAGCGTTCTCTTCTCCGATCAAGGTCGAGCGTCACACGACGGCAACGTCCGATTCTCTCAAGATCAAGATCAGAACAGCAAGAAAGGTGTGATTATTTCTGGTTTGCTGTTATGTTCATCGAAGAGCTTCACTTTCTTTTCTTACTATCGCGACTACAGCATAATCGTCTTCGATCCCGGGGGAGCACTGTGCATGCTTAAGGCTACGCAATATGCAGAACTTTGTCTCGTCTACGATGGATGCCTTGGGACAGAGGGAAGCAACGAAGATTATGGTTTTGTTTTGGTTAGTTCAAAGAGAATCTCTAGATATCGATTTGGAATTTCTTACTGAAAAAAAAAATGGAATAATTTCTGGTAACTGCAATAATTTTCTTTTATATTATGAGTCGCTTAGATTTACAAGAATCTATCATTTGCTCTGAGATGCAGTTTTCTGTATATGCTTCACTGTTGCTTAACCTGACATGATTTTGGCATAATGGTAGTATTCCACACTTCATAGTAGATTTTGGATATTTGATATGCATCATAAGTTTTGCTCTATATCAAGATTTGTTACCAGAGATGGGAATTTTGTTTGGACAAGATTTGCATTGACCATCACTTTATGATGTTGATTTACATGGAAACAGTTTTGATGGTACTATACCAGAATTTCTACAAAGTGATTTCAGAGTGTTTAATTTTGTCCAACAATCACTTGGAGGGTGCTGACTGCATTCTGGCAAGTGCACCAGTCTGTCGTCGAGTAATAATTCACACTCTAGGTGTCTAGAATGAGTTCGTATCCACAGGGATCGTGTCAAAGCTTCGTTAGCGTTATTTAAGTTGATAGTTTTGCATTCGCTTTGAATTTTTGAAAAAGGTTTTATCAAAAGAGCGACATGCTTGCAGAAAATAAAGATAAATGATTCAAGAAATATAGAGGATATGTATGGTGGTTGGACTCACTCATTTCTTCATATTTGGCATGAACGGTGTATAACATAGTTATTCAGATTATTATTCGGCGGTGACTTTATCCTTGTTGTGGTAATACCTTACTATTACCTTATGTATAAGAAGTTTCCCTACGTTAATAACTAAGGTACCTACGAGAGTCTAACCTCGATGTGTCACATACCTTATTTACTAGGTGAGTTGTTCATTATACATGCATTATTAACTTCACCCATCCAATGCCTCTAGGTCCTAGTATCGGACTGTTCAGCTTCTAAGTGCTCAGTTCACACCTAGTTCCCGATTCCTCCTCTAATTGCTCAGTTCACAACTAGTTCAGGACGTTACCGTCTCTATTCACCTAGCATATTTACTACTAGTTCCGGACAAATATTAAAGCTTACTCTAATATGAATACTAAAGCTTATCCTAACATCTATTCTATGGGCGCTCCCGCTTATCCGGCCAGATTATGAGAATGCGTTATTAAAGTGCAAGAAAGTAAATAACAAACATAATACTGAATAACATTTATTATAACTTTGACTCAATCACAGACTCCAAATATTCATAGGGGAGTTCATCTTCTCCACCACAACCTAAGGCATCTATTAGAAAAGACTACATATTTAAATTACAAAAGAATAACCTAAATACAAAAGCCTAAAGAAAACATACATTGCTGAGTTAGTTTTCCCGTAAGGGGAGAAAACTATGCCCTTAGAGCTCCTCTGAACACCTCCTTTATAGTAGAGAGTGTTCTACTATTTATGAATGAATAAAATAAGGAATTGGGAGCTCTATTTATAGTTTTCGTAATGGACCTCAGCAAGCCATCGTGGCACGATAGGTCCATCGTGACATGATGGGAAGATACAGTTCAAAATTATAACTGATCCTGTACATTTCATCAGGTTGGTCGCCAAGTAAGGTCATCGTACCACGATGAGGGCCATCGTGGCACGATGAACAGATATTTTGCAGATTTTCTTCTGTTGTTGTCTTGGCGAGCAAGTAGCCTCCATCGTGGCACGATGGAAGCCATCGTGGCACGGTGAACAACACAAATCTTCATTTTTTTTTTGCTTTTTCTTGTCTTTTTGTATTCTTTGCTTTGATGTTTTTCTCTGATTCTGTAGATTTTCCTTCGTATTTTGGCCTGTCTTGGTCATTTTACTACTAATAATACTACTAAAAATACCATATAAATTCCTGTCATGCAATACTAGAAAGCTTAATAATCAGGACCCAAGTTCTTTTGCAGTCAACAAAGGTATGTGTCGAAATCCTCTAAGTATCCCTTGCAGCAAATGGAAATCCAATTGGAATATGGAGAATTCACAATCACAGTCTCAGAACACAAATGCTAGTATAAGTTTCTACTAGTGAAGCCAAATCCATTACAATTGAATCCAAGAAAAACAAAGATGAAGATTTGAACTTCGTTAGCAACAAAAGGGTTGAGTTTGATTTGCAAGATTTGTTAAGAGTCTCAACTGAAGTTTTGGATCAACATAGAAGGCTATGGTATTCAGTGGACCAGTTGTGGTTGTGAAAAGATTTAAACACATGAACAAATTTGGCAAAAAGGAGTTCTAGGATCATATGAGAAGGCTTGGAAGTTTGACACGTCCTAATCTACTTCCTCTTGTTGCATTCTACTATGGAAAAGAAGAGAAAGCTTCTTACTGCACTATGACTGTTTGAGCTAGATTGCTATTGGGCTTATTATGATGACATTGTGCCAACAACGTTACTGACATGATTTGTTTTATGTGTTTAGTTCTTTACTAGTACATTGTTTGATTTTGTTGTTCTACAAATTTGTATTTTCATTGTATTCCAAACTCAAATTGGAAAAATTTCCAATGTTGAGTTTGAGGGAGGATGTTAAGAGTATAGATCAACTAAAGTTAGTTGGTAGTTATAAGTTGGTTAGGAAGTTAGAAAGTTAGTTAAGGAGTTAGTTACTCTAAGTAGCTCTATAAATAAGACATTCTATTGTACATTTTATTCATTCTTTTATCAATCTATATTCATTCAATATGAATTTATATGAGTATCTTCCTCATGAATACTCTTATATATGTTCTCTATCTTGCTTATGAGTTTGATCTCCATCCCTATGATTCCATGATTTCTAACAATATTTTTTCTCAATTTTCAGCATTTTCAAATCTAACAAGTAACAAAGTTTATATGAAAAAATAATCACAAAGCATATGATAGTTGCAATTTATATTGCTCGATACAAGAAATGCATTTTGAAATCAGAAATTCATCATGAACTTTAAGCTCAAGGCAAGGCCCAACACTAGAATTTTTTTAGATTATGGATTTTTTAAATTATTTTTGTACCTTTTAATCTAATTGTCTTTAGGTATTAAATTGAATGACTAAGAAAAAAGGTTCTAAAATAATATGAAAAATATACCTTATCCATTAGCCTAATTTCACCATACGAGAGAGTTGTGACAAACAATATAGTGGTACCGGTAGATCTTTACTTTTGCCACCCTATGGTTTTTGGGACGTGCCTTACGAAATGATCAAAGTTTCCTTGTCCGTGACTTGTGCTATAGACACCTCCCAAAAACACCCTACAATTATAACATCTGTGACTTAAGTCTCGAATGCTATTTTTTAAAATTACTCATTTTTTCTACATCCATAACTTAAGCCGCCACGAAAGGGTACTTTAGTCATTTTGTAGGGCGCGTGAATAACTCATGGTGGCAAAAAGGAAAACCGTACTGATAAAATAGTATCATTGTCGTTCATAATTTTTTTTGGCCTACCTTGTTAACGTTTTCAATGGTAGTAGTGGTTGGTGATGAAATCAGGCCCGGTTGCCGACATATATTCTATAATTGCATCTTAAGGGTCCACTTGGTGTTTGTTAATGTTCAATGGAGACTAAGTTTTAATTATAAGATATCAATTTTAATTTATTTTTTTACACAATACTGTATTTTTTGAGAGGTTGTAAAATAATTATTAATTTAATTTATAAAAAAAAAGTGCATAAAAAATCAATCTATTTATTTTTTTACGGTAAAATTTGATTTAATTATTGTTGGATTGTTTTTTTAACTTATTAATATTTTAGTGTGGTTCATGTAAATAATAGATTGACTTAAATTAAAAAAAATGGTTTAATAATGTGATTGTTATTTGACCTAATACTAGTAACTAAAGGCAATGGAACTTTTATTTTGAAATTCAAATCCAAGCTTACCTTTTGCGATGTAGCTGTACCTGGTGGTGGTGTGATGAGTGGCGGCTGCCCTCCGCATCACCTCCGTCCAAATCGGCGCCGGAGCTGTGTTTCATGGCCGGAGCTGCGTTTTCCTTTTTGGGTGGTTCTATGTCTCTTTTCTGCGATGGAGCTGTTCGTTCATATCGGCACCGCCGAGTTGTGGTTCTGGTTTCACAATGGTTTGGGGGGTTTTGTGTTTTTCAGATCTGGTTGTGTTCTGATTTGTTCGTCTTCTCCCGGGGGTTCGCACCGGAGGCGTGGGTATTGGGTGTTTTCTGCCGTGGCTTACTGTTGAGGGTTGTTGTGGCGATCTTTGTGGTTTTGGGGGTGTTTCGGAGATCTGAAGTTTTGGTCTTGTACTGTTCGGCTCCGGCGATGCTTCAGATTTTCTTTTCGACCTCCGTTTTGGTTGGTTCAGGGTGTTTGTTTTGTTGCCGGCGGCGTCCTCCATTTGGCACGGGTTGTGGCTGCTCCGGTGATTTCAGTGGTTCTGTTATGGTGTTGCTTGGTGGTTTGGGTGTCCGTGGTTTTGGCTCGTGCCGGTTGGTTTGCTGGTTTCGGTTTTAGTTAGGCAGATGGTTACGGTGAGGTGTTTGGTTCGTAATTTCCGAACTTTTGTTTGTTTGGGTTTGAGATGGATTATCTAGTTCTGTCCTCAGGTGCCCGAAAGGGTTAGGTGCGTAGACACTCCGTGTTGACGGTGGTTGTTGTATTATCGTACCTTTAGGACGTTTAGGTGGGTGGTATGTGGTTGATGCCGTGCGTAAGGTTCCCTTTAGTTACTTGATTCTCTGACCGTTTTTCAAGTCTGCTGAGATTTGCAGGACTCTCTTGAGTCTCTGTTGGTGTCCAAATCTGCTGAGATTTGCAGGTTTTAAGTTATCTAGATAACCTCTATCGCACTGGTGTTTGACTGTTTTGGAGGTAGTCTGCAAGCTGCTGAGACGTATCCGCTCAAGCAATCCTTCTACTGGTGTCCTTCAACTTCTGACTTAAGGAGCTGCCTTGTGGGTTCTGATGGGCCAGTTAACTTTGATTCGAGATTGGAAGTTAGTGTCTACAGGTTTCCTTTTGGGTTCGAGTAGAAGTCCTCTAGTGGTCGGGGAGTTTTAGGCGTTGTCTGTTTCGGTTTATTCATTGGTGTTCCGCATATATACGTCACCTTTGTTTTGTAGCCTCCTTTCCTAATCTCTGTTCATCTTGAGCGGAGATTAGCTATTTATATATATTATATTTGCCGTTCAAAAAAAAATCCCTCTACTCTCTCTTACTAATGGGTAGTTACCAAAGAAATAACTACATGATAGAAATAACATACATATACACAAGAGAAAATTGGTCATATGATCAATTCATCAAAAGGAAGTACATTTCGCTTTTGTGAAGTGGTTACCACCAAAATTAGAGTGGGTGAAATTGAATACCGATGGAGTGTAGAAGGTTGGTAATAGAGCTGGATGTGGTGGTATTATTCGAGGAGTGGTATTATTCGAGAAAGTAATTGTGTAGTTGGGAGGATTTTCAAAAAAGTTAGGTGCGCATACAAATTGTGTCGTAGAATTATGGGATGTTCTTGAAGGGTTAAGCCATGCTAGGAGGATTGGGGTTACTGAGGTTGAAGTTCATGTAGATTTTCCTTGGTATCAAAGTGGTCAAATTCAGATTGATGGATGATGATATTATTCAAGTTCGTTGGTGCGAGAAATTCGGCATCTTATAGAGTTTGATTGTAAGTGGAGCTGTGTCACTCCTACCTAAAACAAATAAGTGTGCAGATGCTCTTACGAGTATCGGGTGGGAGCTGGATACTAGTATGATGTTAAATGAGTCATGTCTGGCTCATTAGTAGTTTACCGTTGGTTAATGTTATAGGAATTGCTACCTCTCATTGGATCTCTATATGTAATCTCTTTTTTTTGGGGGGCTTATGGCAGCTATGGCAGACATGATAAGAAAGAATCCGTGGGAAAACCTTGTGCCCCATGCATGATGAATGGATACTTCAATGGAGCATATCTATTTTGCTTAGCATAAACGCTTTCAAAAATCAGAAAGGGAATAGTAAGCATTAATCACCTTAAAGAAAAAGGAATTAATTGAATTATTTTTTGGATAATCCTTATTATTACGAAACGAAACATGCGAAGAGATCTCAGCCGCATATTAATACCAAGCCACCCCATGTTTTCCGTAAATGAAGGAGATGATATGTATTTGATTCATTTATAGCATGACACATACACATTCTTGCTTTTCTTAGCAAGTTTTCATCGTAATGTATAGCAGTACTGTTATTTTTTTTGACAGGGAAATTAGTTGAAATTTTATTAATTTATTTTTATTGATTTTTTTTAAACAAGTAATCTATTGACTAAAAGTTTATCATCAAGATGAATAAATTGAGTATTTATAGTTCAAATCTCAACCTTGCATATATCAATGTTTTCCTACCAACCAACAGATAAACTGATGGAAGAATTCATTTCTATTCTATCTAACTTTCAAAATAAAAGAATTATGATAATAATGATATTGTGAGACACTGTAGAACTATCAAATAATCCACCAAAGACTAAAGTCTCACTAAACTGTTAATTATGAGCTCTCTAATGAAAGAACATTTCCAATCTATTATGTTAATTGGTAAATTGTCTGTGGGTGTAGATACAAACCCATAATTTTTAAGAATATAGTTTTTGGATAAAAAAAAAACTCCTTGATTCAGATAATTATTGTTTTATGAAAATTTATAGTTTGGGGAAAAAGTTAGAGTCTTTTGTCTTCCAGCTTATTTAAGCAGGCTCTTTAACATTGAAATTTGTATGGCTCTCCAAATATGTAAAATTGTAGATTGTATATCCTTATAGATTGACTTGGATTTTTGCCAACAACTTTCTTCATATACACGTTTTCATTGTTATTAATACAGTAAAGATTATAGTGAGATGTAAAAAATGACATTGACAGTATATATAATTCTGCTTAGAACATATAATTAAAATAAAAAATTATCACACCCCACCAATAATAGATATAGAAGTTCTCTAAGATTGGACATTGAATAAAGTCAAGAATAGTTGTTACTCAAAAAAAAAACAAAAAAAAACACAAGGATAGATGAACAAGATTATTGAGACGGACTATAGTAGAGTTCAATTCGACTACCATTTAGAGTTCACAAGCTTCTTAACACTTTCATTTCCATACAAGACAAAAATTGAAGTTCAAAAAAGAGCAAAATATAAAAAAGAATCACTTTTGGCCATCACTGAACAAAATGTACATGAAACCAATATCTGAATTTGAATTGAAGTACATGAATGACACCCCATAACTATTCATGATCCACCTGTCAGCAAAAAAGTATTGGTATTTTCACTGTCAATAATAGAAGGAAAGTTGACAAAACAAAACGTAACATTCAATTAATTCATTGTTATTGAAGGAAATTTAATAAACAAAACAAAAAGCAAGGTAAAGCATCGCAATTATTTAGCAAGAAGACAGCATATAATGATCTAAGTGCATGAAACCCACGTGTTTTCATCCTTTTAATTTGCTTCGTTGTCCAAATAATGAAACTTGCTGCAAAGTGCAAATTATACAACTACTTCCTTAATCATCTTATATTATCTTTTTTTTTTCTTTTTTAAGATATAATGTGTAGTGAATTTAATTTGTCCATTTGTACACCATCGTGTTCATTTTAAGAGATCAAATAGCTGCACTAATTTGAACTAACGGTTAAAAAGTTGGAGAATTTAAGTTTAAATTATGTGAAATTGAAAATACATTTGTTCAATTTTAACCTTTTCATGTTGCAAGATGTATAATAAAAAAGTAATGATAAATGTATGAATGTATCTAGTAATCTAGTAATTAATTTAAAAGAGATTAAAATCAAGGGGAAATTTTGTATCTCAAATATGCTTATAATTAATTAGGGGCAGCCTTCCATAACCATGAGCAGGAAACAAGTCAAAAACTATAGATATGTGTCTAGTTCTCCGATGGTATAAATTAATTTGAATAAAAATTGATTTTACAAAAAAAAAACAAAATTTAATTAAAAGTGAGTTGATTATAAAATTTATTTTTGAAAATACTCATCGAAAAGTGGATCAAATTCTACACATTGTAACTTCAAAAATTCCGCATTCAAAATCAATTATACGAGCATTGACATATCAAAATTAATTTTACTCGAAAATATTCAAATTTTTCAAAATCAATAATACACTTTTAAAATCAATTTTGACTCATTCAAAAATTAAATCATACATTACATGTGATCAAGCAAGAGCGAATAAAAGTTCCACTTAAACACAACTCTCTATAATATCAAGAATTGCGATACGATTAGAACAATCACACCGTTAACTAGAACTTGCTTCCAAATAATAAATACTTATATGACATATTTATAGGCCTTGAGATTAATTCAAAAAGGAACCCCTCTCAAGTCAAATCGATCGTCAAAATTATTTTTACACAGGACTTTGCACAAACACTTGGTTTGCAATTGCATGATTAACGAATTTTAGCGCGTAAATATAATTGATATACTCGGATCAAAGAAAAATCAGTAAGTTAACAATTACAATAGCATGAAAAATTAGTGTTTAGTACATTAAAAAAGCATGTAGAGAGAAAAAAAATACTTACAAAATGATGGATCAGATCACTTGGTGATAGCATAGACAGCATAGATGATTCCAGGAATATAGCCAAAAAGTGTGAGCACCAAACAGATCCAGAACTCAACCTGCAGATATTCATAACAAAAACAATTAAGAATGAAAAATTATTAATGGTAGAGAGAAATGAAGAAAAAGGAAGAAGATGGAAGGTTTGTTTTAGTTACGTTGCAGCCAAACTTGAGGAAGACACCAAGAGGTGGAAGGATGATTGCAAGGAGGATGTCGATGCAGTTTGCTGTGCCTTCGTCAGCCATTTTCTTCTTTTGAGTTCAAAATTTCAAAGAAACCGTTATGATAATTTTGCACAATGTGTTGCGAGTGAAGTCAATGTGATGATGCGAATAAAGACGGAAGCAGCGGTTCTATTTATAGGACGTGGAGTGGGACCTTCCAACCAACGTTTCCATTTACACTTTTTAAGGACAACGCGTATGCGGCTTCCTTTCGGTATAAGAAAATAAAAATTAGTAAATCACAATTTTGCCCCTTCAAAATTGTTGAGGTTTGAGTATTTGACATTTACACTTTATTTTTTGACACATTAACAAGGTGTTACATTTGTTTACCTCTGAATTTAAGGATACTAAATATAGTATAATAATATTTGAATGTGTGTAGTCAATATATTTATAATATTAATAATATTGTTTTCAAGGTAAAAGTTACTCCTTTTGGTTTCTTAACTAGTGCCCCGGAGGCACTAGTTAGCATGACTCTTATTTTAAATGAGAGTCGATTTAATCCTTTTGTTAGGATGTGTGATATCGATGTTAATAGATTATGCATTAACTGGTTAGTTTTAAGCAGATATGGTCCTGTTTGGATTAATTTATTTTTGAGCTTATTCAATATAAATTATGTTTTATACTATTTTATAAGTTTAAACTAGTAAAAATTGTATTTTTATAAACTATTTTAATCATAAACTACCTTGACAAACTTATAATAATACATAAAAATTGCATAAACTGTTTACATAAGCTCAAAAATAAGCTAATCCAAACAGGGCCATATTGTTGTACCGTCATAATATCCCTAGAATCAAATAATACTTGATTGGACCGTAATTGATCAAGTTCGGTAGTCAAATTAATCTTAAAAATTGCTCTTTAGGCCCCTTTGATTGCTATCAGGCCTCTAAGAATCTCAAAATACCTCTCATATTGCACACTGTACTTCGGATTATTGGATCCGAAATGCATATATAATAGGTTGAATTCGAAAGTTATGTTGCGAAACATAAAAAAAATTCAAAAAAAACCCCATTTTGGAACACATATTTTGAAATCCACCTTTTTATGTATTTTGTTCTACAACTATGTCTTTCTATATATAAGTTTGTTTCAGAACATATGTTCCAAAAATACGTAGTTTCAGATTATACATTCCAAAATCTTTGTTAAGGACAATTTCGTCAAATGAGGGACTTGAGTAGCAACAGAGGGACCCTAAAGAACAATTTTCATTTGTCTTTGATGGAAAAAGGCCTAAAGAATACTTGATTAGGCCATAATTGATGAAGTTCGACCCATTATTTTTGGGGGCCCATATATATTTCTTTTATACATAGTTATTGTTATAATTTTTTTTTTTAAATCTCTATCCCGTCAAAAAAAAAAGAAGAAGAAATCTTTATGCTGTATTAATATCGTCAGCAAAAAGTTGCAATCTAAGTTTATGCGCATCGACGCTACTATAAAACAAATGGAAGATGTGTTATTGTATTTTGAAAAATATCGAGAAAAATGTTTTACAAAAAGCATGGATTTTGCAAAAACTGTTGCACTTGAAATGAATGTTGAACTCATCTATCCAACAAAGCTTCGTGTGATTAAAAAAAAATAATTTGGAGAGAACAATGAGGACCATGAACATCAATGATTCGGTCACCAGAGAAATCATTTAAAGTCGAGTGTTTTCTTATTGTTGTTGATATGACAATTATTGTTGTTTTCTTATTGTTATCCAAATGTATTAATTGCTTATAGAGTTTTACTGACAATGCATGTGACTATAGCATCGGTGGAAAGAAATTTTTCAAAATTGAAGTTGATTAAAACCTACTTGAGATCCTCAATGTCACAAGAGAAATTGAACACTTTGACAATTTTGTCAATTGAGAAGGATATGTTGGAGAACATTGATGTTGATGTGATTATAAATGATTTTGCATCTCAAAATTCTCGCTTCTTATGAATAGCTGGTTCTGGCATCAAGTGGTTTCTTCCCCCTCTCGACCGCAGTTGCGAAATTTACATTTTAGCTGGTCCATAGTGTATTCACCCAATAAATTTGACACGGCGCCTAGCAAAGAACGTGATAATTCAACGCGTGGTATATTATTGAAGCACCAATTTGACAGAATATTAGCCGACAAAGACAAATCTAAAAATGTGTGTTAATTATAAGAGCACATTCTGTTAAAAATACTTTTTCTATCTCAAAATAAGTGTCATTTTAGGAATAAAATTTTGTCTAAAAATAAATGTCATTCTTACTTTTCAATACAATATTTTTCAATTCTACCTCATAATTATTACTCAATGCACTATTCTCAAGAAAACAAACCAATAATTTATAGGAGTAATTTAATAAAAGTATTTTTTTTTACAACATAATTATTATTTTTTTGACAAACATAATTATTTTTTACAACATAATTATATTTCTTAATATGTGTGTAAAAACTCTAAACCACATTCATTTTGAGACGGAGATATGTCACTAAACTGACAGGTGCTTTATTTCTGGTCATTACAATTCATTCATTTTTAAGTTTTAGTGATTTCGACCTTAAAATCAAGAGTAGTGTTATGAAAACTCTATTTAACATTCTCTAAGACTAATTTTTTAATTAGTTGACAACGAAGATCTTTCACTTTGAAATATATCTCATATAAAAAAATGATAACCATGCACACATAAGTTTTACAACTCAAAAAAATGTTAGAGAATATTGAAAAAAGTTTGAAGACATTTTCATAACAAACTTATCCAAACGCGATTTTACCAGCTAACTCTTTTGGACACATGCAGTCTCACCGATTAAACAGGTATGATAATTTTGCGCTTCCTTTGTTTTTCTATGTTCATTGTGAAATAATTTTTCCTTGTTCATTATAATAATTAGTGATAAGGAAACGGGATATATAGACATAGTAGTAAGGATTAATCATCTCAAAATAAAAAATGAATTAATTGACATTTTATTAATCTATTTCTGTTCTATCTCACTATCAATAAAACAGTGACCTTCAAGATTACAAAAAAAAAAAAAGTGATCTTGTGAAGCACGTTACATTATGATGACACCTTTTCATTTTGATATGTATTTTTGGTCTTCTGCCGACATCTTTTCATTTGTATAATAACTATCGCAAAGAAGAAGAAAAAAAAACTAGTAAGGATATGGTGAAGTTTGTTCACTAAATGTAATTATATTATCTATTAGAATTGGGGTACAAATTTCAAATTCTTCACTTCTTGATATTTATAGTTTGCAGGTTTAGCCATTAGACTATTAGACTTAGAAAAAGAAATGGTGAAATTCGTTATGTAAAATCGATTTTTGAAACTCTCTAGTGTCATTATTTATCTGAAAAATGCTAACTAGTGTCAGAGGCATTAATTAAGAAGTCTAATGTAATTAAATGTTTTTGGTAGGTGTGATTCATTTTCCAAAATATAGAAAATGTTATTTTAAATATAAAATTTAATTCTTTTAGTTTTTTTTCATGATCCTTAAATATTTTGTTACTGATAGTGAATAAATAGGGGTATGCTAAAAAAAATAACAAGTACCGTGAAACTTCATTAATTAAAAAAAATTAATGTACGAATCATTAGTCTATGAAACTCTCTTTAATACTTTTATTGGAGTTTAGAAATAGACTAATAAGTAGTAAACAGAAGTAGTTCAAGATTTAACAATGAATAAATATTAAAATGAATAGTATATTAAAGTCAAGGATAGATGAACAACATTATTGAGACGGACTAGTACTACAGTTGAAATCCACTACCATTTCAAGAGTTTACAAGCCTCACTCACACACACTTTAATTTGATTTCCACACAAGACAAAACCTGAAGTTAAAAACAGAGCAAAAGAAAAGGAATATTGACACTGAAAGGTATAATATAAAAAAGAATAACTTTTGTTCATCACTAAACAATTTTACAATCTGAATTTGAGTCATGAATGACGCCCTCCTGACAACTATTCATGATCCACCTGTCAACAAAAACGTTGAATATTTTCACTGTCATTAGAAGGAAAAAGTTAACAAAACATAAAGCATCTGCATAACAAGCAGCCAGCATATTTGCTTGCTTCGTTGTCCAAATAATGAAAATTATGTTTTCATTTGCTTTCTTAAGCATCACACAAGTAGTGAATTTTAATTTGTTGATAAAGGGCATGTAAACAGGTTCAATAATTTTATTTTAAATCAATTATATTTAGTGGTCAAATTTTTTACCTCAAAAATATTCCTTATAATTAGAAACAGAAAGAGTATCTTTTTTTCATTCAATTGTAAAATTTAAAACTACAAATTTTAGTTTAAAGTTAGGATCTATTATAAAAGGGTTAGCAGCGCAACTTGTTGTCCGTTTACCTTCCATTCAAGTGTAATTATTATATATATATATATATATATATATATATATATATATTATATTTAATAACATCTAAGCTTATCAAAATTATTTTTACGCCTCTAAAATTAATTTTGATTCATCTATTAGTTAAAATAAACTTATAAGATATCTTACAAAAGCAATTAAGTTTCACTTAAAAAAAAAAAGCATGACATGAGCTTCATATTATAATTAAAAAAAAAACTAGCATGAAAAAAGGGTAAAATTAGTAACTTACAAAAGGTAAATTGAGGGGGTGTAGATAGAAGATGATGGATCACTTAGTGATAGTATAGATAGCATAGATAATTCCAGGAAGATAGCCCAAAATGGTGAGAATCAAACAGATCCAGAACTCTACCTATACTTATAACACATAAAAAACCAAACAATTAATTAAGCATGAAAAAAGTTAGAAAAGAAAGTAACAAAATAATATATAAGGAAAGGTAAGGGTACGTTTTAATTATTTAGTACGTACCTTGCAGCCAAACTTGAGGAAGACACCAAGTGGTGGAAGGATGATGGCAAGAATGATGTCGATGCAGGTAGCTGTACCCATTTTCTTTTCTTTTTCTTTTTAGTACAAATAAATTTAGTTTACACAGTAAAGATTAAAGACAGTGTGATGGGATGAGATAAAGACGAGGGAGGGGTGGTTCCATTTATAGGACTTGGAGACGTGGAGAGTGGACCATTTGAAACAAACGTTTCCATTTTCGATTACTTTTTTGGGACCACGTGGCTCCTATATTTTGCTAATAAATCCAACCAATTATCAAATTATTATTATTAAATAATAAGGGAAAATTCGTCAAAGAAAACTGATTTATTTCATTAAAAATTTGGATCAAATGCATTATAACTTTGTTTGATCAATTTTCTCTTATTGCTCTGTTTGAGAAGACAAATAAGATAGCTTAGAGCTTTTAGCTTAAAGCTCTGTTTGGTAACAATTTTTTGAAAAGAGCTTAAAACTTATTTTACTAGTTTATAGCTTATTTTTCAAACGCTATTTCAAGTATCTTATGAACTTATAGCTTATCATCTTTTCTTCCAATTTTAACATTATCATCTTACTTGAAAAAATTAAATTTTAATTAAACATATCTTTATGTATTTTATACTTACAAGCTAGTTTAACTGTTAATTTTACCAAACACAACAAATTCAATCTGCTAATTTATTTGATAAGCTAAAAACTAGCTTATATGTTATTCGCTATAAGTTAGTTATCATATATCCACTATTTTTTACCAAATAGAACTTATATTTTGAGATAACATTTTCTTAATTTTTTTTGAGATAACATTTTCTTAATTTTCTTTGGATGATTTACTGTTAACATATATAATGATCGATCTTAATTTGAATAAATAAAAATAGATTACTAAGTAAGCGAGTCAAAGCACACTAGGTGTTAGTTTAGCCTAATGATATTTGATACTTTTGCAAGAACCTAAATGTAAAGGCTTTTTGGTGTCTTCATCTTACTCTGAAGTTTGTGAAATGTGTAAATGAGCATGGCATATGTTTTGGACCGGCCCTGGCAGGACCAACTCTCCTCTTGCCGACACTGTCGGGGACGAATCAGGAAAGGCATGCTCCTTGGCAGAGGACATGCTCCACGAGGAGTATCCTCCTCGACAACCACCCAACGGGTCACGACTTCCACGTGCTCCTAAACAGTAGGACACACGTCACTTTGAGCTTATCCAATATCCCTGCATCGTGGAACGGCTCAACCAGACTGAGGACCTGTAACTGTTTCTCCTGCATCCACGCAGACACCTGGCAGTTATTTGGACTTGGGCTGCACAATACGGCCCAATAAGGATAACTGTTGGCCACGCGCTGGGGCTCTATAAATACTCCTCATTACTGAGGAGTCAGGTTAGCTATTCTTACTTTCTAACTCTTCTCTTTGTACTTGTACTGACTATGACATTGTTAATGCAACATTGTACAAATAAATCGTAGAACCACTCAGATATTTGTGTCACACCACCATGCTTGATATTGCATAAGGTGTAGGCTTAATCGGTAGATTCATGGATAATCCTATGACATCTCAATTAATAGCTGCCAAAAGAATCTTGAAATATGTGAAGGGAACCGCAGGATTTGGAATATTGTATGGAACTAATCAAGACAAGTTAGAACCTGAAATGTATGGCTATGAGGCTATCCTAACTCAGATTGTAGTGGTCACATAAATGACAAGAAGAATATTGCAGCTTATGTGTTTATGCATGATAATGCATCATTCTCATGGTGTTGAAAGAAGGAAGCAGTGGTGCACTATCATCATGTGAGGCCAAGTGCATAGCTGCATCAATGGCAGCTTGCCAAGCTCAATGGTTAAGCATGCTTATGCAGGAATTAGGCTTAAGAAAGTGAGATTTCTATTGGGTAGCTAGCAAATCAACAATTGATACAGCAAAGCAAGCACCTTGTTGCTCATGAAAGTAGTAAGTATATAGAAATCGGATAATTGCAAGCACCTTGGATCTGCAACAATGCAAGAGATAATTGCAACTTGCAGATTTGTTAACAAAGGCATTGAAAACAAGTTCATTTGAAGACTTGAAGAGGAGATTGATATGATAAGGAGGTGTATTAGTTTATGCCTTTTCAAATAGTTTTTCAGTCCCATAAAATTAGAAGTATTTGGTGACAAATTTTTTCAGATGTTATTTCAAACAACATTCGAATTTATATTTATTTTTTTTTAACTTTTTTAAATAAAATATTATCCAATCACATAAAATAATCATATACTTTTATGTTATTTTATATTTACAACTGTTAAATTTTTCAAACACTTTAATTTCATTCTACTATCGTTTCATTTATCAGTTAAACATTATCTTATGAACTACTATCACCTAATTTAATTTTATGCAAACAGAGCCACACTCTTTGGTCTAACACAATTTGAATATGGATACATTCAATGATCACATTCTGACTCTTTAACATTGAATATATGTAATGAATATAATATTAAAGTCAAGACTCAAGATACATGAACAAGATTATTGAGACGAGAATTCCACTACCATTTATAGAATTCACAAGCTTCACACACTTACATTTCCACACAAGACAAAAACTGAAGTTAAAAACAGAGGAAAAAAAGAAAAGGAATATCGACACAGAAAAATACTAGTATACAACAAAAATCACTTTTGTCCAATCCATCACTGAACAATTCTACACGAAACCAATGTTATGTGAATTGAAAGACATGAATGAGGCCTCTGAAAACTATTCATGATCCACCTGTCAACAAAAATTGAAGTAGAAGGAAAGTTAATTAACAAAACAAAATGTAAGGTTCAATTAATTCCTTGTTATTGAAGGAAATTTAACAAAAAAAAAAAAAGTAAGGTAAAGCATCACAATTTTTACTAGCAAGCATACAGCATATAATAATTTGGGCAAATGAATGAAATCCCACTCATCTCCTTCCTTTTATATTTCATTCTATCTCCTTTTTATGTATGTGTGAATGCATTCAATTTTGATTCTTTTTTTTACATAGACAAAATGACAATTAAATCACATCATAGCATCATTTTTATAAATTTGTGCTTAAAATATTTCAAGAAATATCTATATGTTGTAATTTAATTGAATGTATAATATAGAAAATAAATCCTCTTGTCAAAAAAAAAAATCCAAAATTATATACTTAACTTTATTTGATTTTTGTCAAAAAAAAACTTTATTTGATTCGATACATGTATTAAAAAAGTGATTAGTATTAATAGATCTATTTCTTATATTATTAATTTTATAAAAAATTATTTTTAAAAGATGAGAATATAAAGAAAAAAAAATCTAAGAATAAGTTTTATTTTTAAAATAAAACCCTTTCATAATCCCAATTCAATCGTATAAAAACCCATTTACAACTAGGATCTAAGAAATATCAGTATGTAAACAATTGCTATTGCTATGTTAAAATGAAAAAATAGTGTTCAATTAGTGCATAATAAACATGACATAAACCTAATTTAGTTCAATTTTTTAAGTATAATCACATCATTAAACAAACAAACAAACAATAGAATAAAATAAAATAAAAAACAAGTAGAGAGAAAAAAGGGTACTTACAAAAGCTAAATTGAGGGGTGATGATGGATCATCACTTAGTGATAATATAGATAGCATAGATAATTCCAGGAAGATAGCCAAAAAGTGTGAGCACCAAACAGATCCAGAACTCAACCTATATTTTACAACACAAAACCACCAAATAAATAAAGAATTAATTAAGCATGAAGAAATTACCAAACTAACCCTTAAAAGTGAAAAACAAGGAAGAAAAGTTTACTTACTTCGCAGCCGAATTTGAGGAAGACACCAAGAGGAGGGAGGAGGATGGAAATAATGATATCAACGAAGGTAGCTGTGCCCATTTTTTTCTTTTGAGGTTGAAGGAAGAAAGAAACTAACTACAAAAGGACACTTTAGTTTTATTTTACAGAGTGTTGTTGTTGTTGTTGTTGTAAACTTAAAGAAAGACAATGTAATGTGATGTGATGCGATAAAGACGAGGGAGGTTGCAGTAACATTTATAGGACGTGGAGCGGATCATCCAACTAACGTTTCCATTTTCGATCACTCTTTGGGACCACGTGGCTTCTTTAAGTAGCAAAGGAATTCTAGTAACATTTTTTAAACGCCTAAAATTAATTTATGTTGGATTTCTTTATTCCTTAATTAATCTAGGAGAAAAATGAATATGCATAATAACCATATTTTCTGCCACATTAATTTATAACATTTCACTTTTTTGTATGAAATGATAAATTGATAGTTTTTAATTGGATGATTGTGTAAAACTATTTTACACCGTCAGCGCATCTCCATTAAACTCATAATCTATACATGGTAATAGATAAATATGAAATTTTTGACACAAAATTAGGTGATTTCTTTTATTGAATTAATAGACAAAATAGTAAGCATCACTAAAATTTACGCAAAGCTAAATAATTTTAAATTTGAATTTGGATAAAAGTGTTCAACTTAATGATATGAGTCTTCCTAATTGAGTTGAAATTTTTTAGCAAAGTTAGATTTTTTTATGGTATCATAATTTAATCATGCTAAATTGGATAATTTTGCTACAATTGTTAAGAGCTAATTTTATATGACGTGATGAACTATAAAATGAAATTTAAAAATGCTAATTTTTTTAGATAAACGAAATGATGAGTTATTGGAAACTCACTCACACAAAGTAAAGAGACACTGGGGTTCGAATTTTGATCATAGTGTCCGACACTAATAATTTTGACATTTATACTAGTTGAGATATGATTTATAAACTAAATATGTTCTCTATAAACTCTACCGAGTTAGTATAAACATTATATTTTATATATCAAGTTAAAATTCGAATTTTGGATATTCAATTTATTTACTTTAACATGTAGAATTGGTGACACTTTTGAACAAAAAAATTGAAAATTATATTCTCAACGGTTAAGAGTTTATTTAATTAAATTTCATTCAAATTCTTAACGGTGAAGAGCTAATTTTATACTATGACACATTCATTTTTTTTATTTTTATTTTTTTTGACGGACTATGACACATTCATAGAAAAATACTACAATGGTTGAATTCCCAACGGTAATGTATAAATAAATTAAACTCGTTCAGTGTCCTGTAATAAGAATCTATATGTATAGGCCACTGCAACCATAAATGAATATATGAACTTGCGATTAAGTATATATGAACGAAGAAGAGATGATAACGATATCATTTTAAGTGATTAATGGACTTCCTTTAAAATGAGTCATTTAAAAAAATAATAATTTAATTTTTAATAAGAATAATTCTTAACTCGACTTTTCTAATTTTATGGTCGACTCTGTATTATTGAACCCATTTTCCTTGGGAATTAGAAGACTAATGTTAAAAAGAGAGAGATAATGGGAGCAAAAGGGGGAGAAAAGGATCTATGACACCTAAAGGGGAAGAACAGGAATTTAAGAAAATGTTATTAAAGAAGCTAACTAATTGCAATAAAGGGGATTCGTAGAGCTGGCTAAGAAAAAAGAGATATAAAAAAAAATTATTTCAAAATTAGAAATATGATCTTATTTGTATCAAAAAACGAAAATGAAGGTAATTGAAATAGACATGCAATATAACTCACACCCGTGAGTACTTGTCCGTGTAATTCCGATTTGAATGGGGAAAAATTGAATTAACTGAATTTGGATTGTCTCTGATTTTAAAAGACGGAGGTGGGGCGGATAACGAGGACATTGATACCTACCTTGAACCCATCTCTAAATCCGCCCCACTTATATATAATTATATTTTACTTCTCTTAAAATTATAAACCCTTAAACTCTTAAATTATATATTCATATTTTCTTCAAAAAAATTATATATTCATATGTTTGTTTTTATTTTCAAGTTGAGTATCAAACAAAATTGTTTTTTCTATTTATATTCTTTGTTTAAAAAACATCATATTGTCGAAACAAAATAGTTTGATTTTGACTCCTTTTTTTAATTAGTAAAATCACCAAAACACAACTCAAATTCATATGGAGATGAGGCGGAATGAAATACCTAAGCCCCACAGAATTACCCGAACACCATTGGATATGAGTTTGGTGTTCTATTTTTCATCCCCGTTGAGAATTGAGACATGTTTGGGGATACCAAAATTTTATGAATATGAGTTTGAGAAAGTCAAAATTCGTCTATGCCCCGCTACATTGTCGTGCATAAATTGAGAGTTGTAGTCCGATGCGGGGCTTTAATAATTTCGGCTTTGAATTAAAACCATCAGAAGGGTGGTTTGACGAGCTGTTAACAATATGGTTTTATCGATATGGCAGATAGTTTTTTATTTTTTTGGGTCCATGTTAACGTGTGTCCTAAGAATACATGTTAAGACACTTGAATATGAAAATTTAGCACTTAATGATATAAAATATTTAATGTTTAGAAAGTTGAATACACAATTTTTTAAAAAATATTTCTACATTTATCTTCTTAACATGTGCCATAAGGGTAGGGCACATGTTAACATTTTTCTATTTTTTTAATAAAATACCTTGGGTGATTTTGTTTTTTTATTTTTCAATTATTACAAGGGTTGTCCAAATTCCAATTTTATAATTTTGTGGTGGGTCTTTGGTGTATTGAAAAAAGAAGGAACCAAAAACTATAGGAGTATATTGAACATCGATTTAAACTTGCGCGAGATTGTTTGTATACCAATGGATGCAAGTTAATTCTAAAATCTAGACAAAGCATACGATATACCACTTAAGGGGAGGCCCCTAATTTTAAGGACACGAACTGTAATGAGCAGGAATGTGCATTTGAGATGATTGTTTAAATTCCATCTGAATTCTGAGCACAAACTATTAGAGGAACGGTAAACTATAATGTTCAGTTGAAATCCCATCATTGCATATTTTGCCCTCTCATAAATTTTTGACGGAGGATACATTCGTTAGTAAAAATATAATTCAAATTAGTTAATGATATTTTCATACTAGGAAGGGCGTGTTTGGTAACACAAATAAGCTACTTTATAACTTATTGTGTTAGCTTATAAGTTTGTTTCATAAAATTGGCCGGTGTTTGGTAACAAGATTTTTTTACTAGCTTATAGCTTTTTTCCAGATGCTATTTCAAGTAGCGTTTGAGCTTATAGCTTATAGCTTTTTATCTTTTTTTCCAATTTTAATCTTATTATTTTTATTTTCCTATTTTTTTAATAAAAAAACTACCCACTCAAAAGAAATAACTACCCACTCACATAACACTTTTATGTCATTTTATAATTCCAACAACTAAATTTACCAAACACTTTAATTTTATTCTATTAGCTTTTCAGCTATCAGCTAAAAGCTAACTTATCAGTTATAAGCTAGTTTAGCTTATAGCTTAATTTTACCAAATAAAGTCGAAGTATTTACTACAATGTATTATAAAAGCATATGGTCCACGATCCACATTCACATGCGGCTGAAATTCGGCTGATACGTCGGCAATGGGCATATAATCCATACTATGAAAATGTAAATGCAGCGTTGGAAAATAAAAAGGAGAATGTTTAGTAGCTGGCTGGCACACGTGATGGACCCATTTTCTAACATGGAAGGGACGTTTAGATTATAGCTTAACCACAAAGGATATAGCTTGGATATGAATAAGATTAGGAAGAGTACGTGAGAAGATATGTAATTAGAGATTTTGTTAATCAAAATTTAGTGAGATAAGAATAAGATGGAATTGAAGGCATGTGCGAGCGAGCGTGACCACACCATAAAGCCCGTCTAATAACTCTGTCACTCACTTCAACCACAAGCTAAGACAAATTATAATTATTTTTTAAAATGTAATTAGTTGTTAATATATGGGTATTATGTTTTTTTGTGATTTAAACGAAAAATTGATAATGGGAAGACTTCATTTTTTCTTCAACTCAATGTGAATACAAATTAAGATTAAGTGACACTATAAAATCATATAAAATAAGTGACACTATAAAGTCATATAAAATAATACTACTATATAAAACAATAAATTTTTTATAGTATCAAATATTAGAAGCTGTGAATTTTTTGAAATTCTTTTAAGACGCAATGCATATATATGTTGTGCTCCTAAATCTCTATATATACTTTTTAGAAGAATTGATGTTTTTTTTAGGGTTAAATAAATAAATGATCCTTATAGTTTTTCAAAATTTTGTTTTTAGTTCCTAAAGATTTTTTTCGCACTTTTTGGTTCTTGAAGTATTTTCTGTCATTATTTTTGGTCCCTATTTTTCATTCAACTCGTGCATACCATTCGAAATTTTAATTTTTTTACGCGGTCATGTTTAGTACATTATATGAATCTTTCTTGTAAAAGTTTAAATTTTTTTAACAAAAGATGAATTAAATATGAGTTTATTAGTTTTTTTGCACATAAATATTCGTAAATAATTTATCTTATGTTAAAAAATTCTAAATTTTTAACGGAGATATTCTTATAATATTATAAACATGAATACAAAAAACTATAAAAAAATGTGAAAGTATACAAGAATTTAATTAAAAGTAGGGACTAAAAGTTGTGATAGAAAAATTTTTAGGGATTAAAAAGTGCGAAATTTTTTTTAGGGACTAAAAACAAAATTCTGGAAAACTATAGGGACTATTTGCTTTTTTTTTTTTGACAAAAGGGACCATTTACTTATTTAACCTTTTTTTTATTGATTTTGATAACTAAAAATATTTAAGCGCAGTTTGTTCCATGTTTTTTCTTTTATGTATATGTAATTATTTTAATTATATATAAAAATTATTGAACTTAATTTTTTTTTACTTGTGTAATATTATTAAAAAAGATTTTACCTTAAAGAAGATTTTACTGCATTTAACTTCAAGAAATATTTTTTCTTTCGATCTCTATTTTATAGCGAGTTTTGATTTTTGTTGCTGTAAAATAAAATCACTTTTTTTCATTCATAGAAAAAATTTCTTTTGTTTTTAGTTCTTGATTGACAAAATTTTGATATTTTTTTTTTATGTTTTTAACATAATATAGACTTATTATGTTTAACATGATATATAGATATAATATAGACAGATTTTAATTATAAAAAGATTATAACATTGACATTAAAATGAACAGAAATTAGCCACTAAAAATTAAAAACAAATAAAAAAATTTATAGGAATAAAAATAAATAATTTTAGGATCATTCTAAACAGTGCATTTGATACACTTGTTAAGGATAACAAAAATAGAAATAAAACATAAAATTAACGTTAATAAAGATAACTTTTTACTCTTTTAATGTATTAAATATACAAATCTCAAAATAGAATTTTTTTTATTTATATGCTTAATAAATACACTAAATACACTATTTAATATTTTCTATAATTTTATATTACAGGAAGAAAAACTAAAACTGACCGGGAGAAATCCAAAAGATATTTTACTCTTCTTTTAATTAAGTTTGTCCTCCGTGTAAGGTGCAAATATTATAAATGAACAAATAAATGGACATAGAAAAGCAGGCGTTATCTATGTTTGGTACACGTGGGGAGGTGGGTCGCGGCCGACCTAAACATCACATCAACATATATACTGTACAATGTTTTATGGAGTAGTATAATAATGTAGTGTTACAATATTTTTTCACTTTTTAAATAAAATCATGGAAGAGGAACCCCAAACAAAATGGAACACCTAGCTAGCCCATTCTTCCAACACGTTAAGTTTTGTCTAGACTCTGTAAGCAGAGCAACTAAACTATTAACATGGGGTTGACCAAATATTTACGCACTTAAACATTTTAATTTTCATTAATGTCATGAATAATTAATTTAGTTGATGTCCATTGATCTTTTATTTTTCTATAAAACTCTTATTAATGAATGACTTATTAAGTGGTTTTTAATTATTTTTTTATCGTTCACAGGCTTATTTATGTCATTTAAATAAGACTCATGTTTTACTGTAAATGGATACATGTAAAGATATCTTCACTGTCCAGCTCTTAAGTTTTATTTCTAACAATTAATGGATTTGAAAAAAAATCATTTAATAGTATAGATGTGCTAATAATGAGAGGTTGAAAAATGGATTGCGAACTGGCAAATTGCACAATGTTGTAAATGGATAATATGTGATAATATGGATAATATGTGATATTTGAACATACTTACATGGAAGCTAACCAGTGTGCTGATGCATTAGCTATCTGTGGGGTTACCCTGGTTGATGGTTTTTGTTTTTATGAGGCATGTCCGACTCATCTTTGTCATTTGTTTGTAGCTGATGTTATGGGGATTTCTATGCCCCGATTAGTTGTCGTGTAGTTTCTCTTTGCTCGGGCTTTTGCCCTCTTTTGTAATAAAAAAAAAAAAAGTTTGACAATTTTTAGGACATATCTAAGAGTGTGTTTGATTGTAAGAAGAAAGTGAGAAAATAGAAATAAGCGAGAGAGAGAGAGAGAGTAAGAAAAGAGAAAATGATGAAAAAATAGAGGTAGATTTGATGTATTGATTTATAAAAGAGGAAGAAGAGAAAAATGTTTTAATAATTTAAAAAAAAATTTTTTTTGCATTTTATTTTTTATTTTAATGTAATTTAGTCATTTTAATGTAGTAATATGGACAATTAGTATGTGCATTCATTCTCTCTCTTGCAATTCTCGCAAAAGTGGAGAGAAAAATAAAAGTCATGGAATCCATATTTTACATGACACTATCATTTTTTCTTATCATATCAATAATTTCAAACCACCTTATGAAGCGGAGTAACAAATTAGATTTTTAGTGAATATCAAGGTAAATTAAATTCACTATTCTTTTTTATTATTTTGGATTGAGCTTAGCTCAATTCGGCGTCGAGATAGGTCCACTCAGGTGTCTTAGACTTGGCCTAAGAGCACCCCGACCCAAAGCCTCGTCTCTCTGTCCAACAGACACAAAAGTCAACTCTTATGTAACGGCCGACATCAGAATGATTGACATTTGCTGCCAATCATGATTTTTCAGCTGTTATTTTGACCACCATTAATGGCGAGGACATCATATCCATTCTCACATTAAGGGCATTGGCTCGGCGTTGATGACTATATATATCATTCTCATGTAGGAGGCTCAGGTACATTCTATTTTAACTCTAAAACTTTTACTTTACGCAATAACTGACTTGAATGTTGGGGTCTCTGCAGGTACAACCCTCCTCCTCCTTTGCACAACCGTATCGGAAAGGTACACCACCGACCATGTCCATTATGTTCAGGTAAGATCGTATATGCTTTAAATAGTAAAATTTAAAATAAATTTTGAAAGTCAGTTTTCAAATAAAATGCTATGAAAAGAAACTACTCAATATCAAGCACATTGGAGTTTACTTAGATAATGGGTGCTAATAGTAAGACCTTGCTCTTAAAAAAAATAATAGTAACACATTGCTTATTAACCCAATTATCCAACTCACAAATATTTCTTGTCTCGGCCCATGTTGCTACTTCTTGTTTTTTTGGGTAAATCCCATGTTGCTATCGGCACATCCTATTCCTCAGACACCAATAAAAACGGCGCCCCTTTAGAAATATGTAGAGTAATTAAACTTTTAAAAATTCATTTGAAATTAATTGTATTTTAACTCAAAAGAAAAATTGCCTAAAAAAAACCTCATAAGAAAAACAAAGTCTAAAGAGCTTTTCTATTTATCATCAATGAACTCAGACGAATATATAAAATGGCTTGCCATACGCTATGTAAAGGTATTTAAAAGACGATATAAACTTAAACATACAATAACTAAATTTTTTAAGGAGATTTTATCGCTTATTTGAGTCTCACACAAACTTAGAGGTATTAGTCTTCCCATTTGCATAAAACCATTTTGAGAATGTAAAAGAAAACTAGACACTAATTAATTACTGTATTTTTTGTATTTTTCATAATCTTTATATTTAATTAAACGAGTCACAAACGGAATAGGACCACAATACAATGAGTCACATCTGAAGAAGAAAAATAAGGTAAAGATACAATACAATGAGTCACGTGAATTTTGATGCATCCACGTGAAATTCACGCCGGTAACCCACAGGTCAGAGATTCATTTCTTCATGGTTAATCACCTTTTATTTTATGTTTGTCAATTTAAGACATCCAAATTTCTCTGCACTTGGTCACTGCCATTACATGCATGCTCCCAAAGAACATGGATGCCCTACGGAATGTGGGTCATGCTCACATCAAATGCTACTAAAATTAAAACAAAGCATATTTTTTCGTTTATGTATAATTTGTAAAATGATTATTTTTAGCATTTGAGATCGCCTATAATTTTTGTTAGACTAGACGTAATATTTTGTTTATTTATAGTATATTGATATATTTTTTTTGCTAATATAAAAAATTAAACTTCATAGGTAAACTAGTAACAGACCCGTGCTATCGCCCGGGTCGTCCGATAACGCGACGCTAAGTTCACATTTATGTATCAGTTGAAATTTAGATTAATGTTTGTTTCAATAGTTTTTTTTTTTCCTAAAGTTAGGAATAATGTTAATAAAGTAATTGTTGAATGAATTAAAGATTCATGGTATATTTTTTTTATTGATATTTATAGTATATTGATATTTTTTTTTGCTAATATAAAAAATTAAACTTCATAGGTAAATAAGCTAATCTCTACTAAAGTCTTCAAAGAAAGGACCTCTACCAATCATAATATTTGGAATTGTCTCACGCAACTCTTTATCAAACAAAATGGATGTCTTTTCCATATGAATCAGTTGACACATTCTTAGACTTAATTTTTTTTGGCAATATTTATGTATGATCGAAGTAGAAAAAACTCACTTTAAAAATCCTTTAATTGAGGAAGATGATGTATTAGCTTGTTAGAATTTGTACAGAGATCATTTCAATGATTTCTTCTTTTGGTAAAATTGATTCAACGTGATGATTACACAGTGGCAACAAAGTTTATATAGTGCTGAGTTTTCTAAGCTAGGTGGCACTGCCACATCACTAGACTCTAACAACCTGGCGCCACATCAGCACCAGCTGTAACCAACTAATAACAACATGTGCCACGTCATCAGAGACCTTTAACTAATCTTTCTAGTGTGATTATGCTAATTACATTTTATGCTTAACTAGATACTCTATTACCCCCCTCTCAAACACAAGGGGCTTCTTCTTTGGAGAACACCTTGAGTTTGCTTCTGATTGTTGAGTAGTTTGAGGGAGAGAGTGGTTTAGTCAGAGGGTCTGCTAGCTAGTCGGTAGCAGGAACATGAAGTACTTGGAGTTGTCTTGATAATACCTTTTCTCTGACGAAGTGGATATCCAGCTCCATATGTTTTGTTCTGGCATGTAGAACTGGGTTGTGGGCCAGTGAGACAGCACTTAAGTTGTCACATAATAGAGTAGGAGGATGATATGGAATGCAGAGTTCTTGAAGAAGTGATTGTATCCATATTAATTCTGCTGTGGTATTTGCCATACTCCTATACTCTGCTTCAGTGCTTGACCTTGCTACAAGAGGCTGCTTTTTGGATCCCCAAGAGACAAGATTTGAGCCAAAGAATATGCAGGACCCAGATGTGGATCTTCTATCATCTTGGTCAGTGGCCCAGTCAGCATCACTGTAAGCTCTTAATGAGAATGGAGGACTAGATGTAGAAGGGTGTAGGAGTAGTCCATGGTTTATAGTTCCTTTAAGGTACCTAAGAATCCTTTTAACTGCTCTCCAATGAGATTCAAGGGGATGGGCCATAAATTGACAAACTTTATTGACACTGAAGGAGATATCAGGCCTGGTTAATGTTGCATATTGAAGAGCTCCAACTGTGGACCTGTAGAGAGTTGCATCAGTTAAAGTATCTGTGCCAAATTTGCTGAGTCTGCAGCTACTAACCATAGGAGAGCCTATTGGTTTGCAATTGTCCATGTTGGTTTTGCAGAGTAAATCTTTGATGTATTTGGACTGGTTGAGTAAGAGTCCCCCTGAGGCAACATGATTGACTTCAATGCCTTAGAAATAATCTACCTCTCCCAATTGTTTTAAGGCAAACTTGATATTGAGCTTATGAATGAGGTCTTGAATCAGATGGGGTGCTAAGCCTGTGATCAGAATGTCGTCAACATATATCAGCACATAAATGCAGGCTCCTTGTTGATGAAGCACCAGAAGGGAAGGATCACATTTGCTAGCAGTGAATCCCATTTGTAGTAGAGTTTGAGTTAATCTTTCGTACCAAGCACGAGGGGCTTGTTTTAGGCCATATAGAGACTTGTGTAATTTGCAAACTAAGGATTTATCAGATGCTTCAAATCCTGCAGGCTGTGTCATATACACTTCTTCCTGTAGAATGCCATTGAGAAAGGCATTATTGATATCAATTTGCTGTACTGCCCATTTGTAAGTTACAGCCAAAGTTAATATGATTCTGATGGTGACTGGTTTGATTACTGGAGAGAATGTCTCTGTGAAGTCAAAGCCAGGAGTTTGAAGAAACCCTTTAGCCACTAATCTTGCCTTATACTTGTTGACAGTCCCATCTGGATTTTCTTTTATTCTAAAGATCCACTTGCATCCAATTGCCCTTTTGTTGGGTGGGAGAGGAACTAATGACCAGGTGTTATTGTCAGTGAGAGCTTTAAATTCAATGTGCATTGCTTGTGACCATTGTGGATCTGCTAAAGCATTTTTCACAGTAGTAGGTTCAGCAGTGGTGAGAAAAGCTTTGGGTTTTAGTTTGCCAGTCTTACCCCTAGTTATCATAGAATGGTCATTGTGATGAGAGATAGTATTGGGTTAGGGTGAAGATTCATTGGTTAAAGACTGGTTTGTAGATGTGATGGGTGGTGGGTCAGATTTAGTGGTGGTTGTTATAGAGGGCATAGGAAGGTCAAGTTGAGGCATGTGCTGTGACAGAGTAAAGTGAGTGTTGGATCTGCTAGAGTTGTCAGAATTTAAAGATGAGTTAGGAAACATGGATGTATAGGGAAATTGAGACTCATGAAATATAACATCCTTGGATATGTAGATTCTGCCTTGCTCATCTAAGCATTTGTGACCTTTGTGCTGAGGGGAAGCACCTAAGTAGACACATGGACTGGACCTATATTGTAGTTTATGCTTGTTGTAGGGCCTAAGATGAGGGAAACAAAGACAACCAAATACCTTGATTTGAGTGTAATCTGGTTGAGATTTGAACAAAGCATGGTGAGGAGATTTGAATTGAGTTAAGGCACTTGTAGGTAATTTGTTTATGAGGTATACAGCCTGTGTGAAACTGTGGTCCCAGAAAGTAAGTGGTAGGGATGCTTGAGACAAGATGGTGAGACCCATTTCCACTATTTGTCTGTGTTTTCGTTCAACAGTTCCATTTTGATGAGATGTGTGTGGACATGTTAATCTATGTTGAATGCCTAACTCATTTAGAAGAGTAGTGAATGACCTAAATTCTCCCCCCCAATCAGATTGAAGAGCTTTGATCTTTGAATTAAATTGGTTTTGAACAAACTTAGAAAACTGAGTGAAGGCTTTTAATGCATCAGATTTGCTTTTGAGAAAGTAGATCCATGTGTATTTGGTGTAAGTGTCAACAAAGGTAATGTAATAGTTGTAACCATAGTAAGAAGTGAAAGGTGCAGGTCCCCATAGGTCACAGTGAATAACTTCAAACGGTTTTGTATAGACAGTATTGGATAAAGGAGCATAAAGTTTGTGAGATTTTCCAACACAACAAAAAGTACAAGAGGTAAAAGCATTGTTATTTGAAAAAGGAATTTTGCATAAGTGCATTACAGATTGAACTGCTTTATTATGAGCATGCCCTAGTCTAAGATGCCATAGATGTAATTGGCTAGCTAACTTGTCAGTGGACAAAGCACTGTTACAGACAACATTTTTATTCAAAACAGGAAATTGAGTAAAACTAGAGTTAAAGCATTGACTGAAATTGGACACTCTTTTAGCTTGATTGTTGGATTTATTATCAGTGTTGGAAATGAAATGGAATGACTTGAATTGGTATAAGCCATCAGCTCCAACCGTGCCTTGAAGAAGGACTTCCCTAGAACCCTGAGATTTAACATAACAGTTATGTGGATGAAATTCAAAGATCACATTATTATCTTTTGCAAATTTGCTGACAGATAATAAATTCTTAGATATATCAGGAACGAGTAACATATCATTAAGTTTAAGATGCACACTAGGATTACTAGAGGAATGAAATTGTGAATGACCTAATGAATTAATAGACGAACCTTGGCCGTTTCCCATCATTACTTGATCATGGCCTTGATAAGGAACACGATAGCCAAAATTGTTAGGATTAAAAGTGAGATGGTGTGAGGCACCAGAATCAGGGTACCAAGAGGCACTAGACATAGAATCAAAATCTGTAACAGGTGAAAAGTGTTGTGGAATAGCTAAATGAGCTGTGGGACGGGCATAGGGGTTGAAGTGAGGTGGTCTAGGGGTAGGAGCATTACCGTAACCACGTCCTTGAGACTTAGCAGAGGGAGGATCATACCTGTACCAGCAAATGGAGGCATCATGATTGGATCTAGCACATATTTGGCATTGAGTTTTACCGGTGTTGTTTGAGCTTTGTGACCGGCCTCTACCACGACCTCTTCCTTTGCCACGTCCTCTTCCACGATTACCAGTAGCATTGTAGTGTTCAGTTCCTGTTTCTTGAGCCTCAGCGTCCAAGTTTGTATCATTGGATTGCGCTTCAGAGCGAGCTATGTTCACAGAGACGCTAGGATTTGCTAGTTCTTGCCTAAACTTTTCGAACTGAACTTCTTGAAGAAGAAGGAGTCCTTCAACATTTTCTACTGTAGGTGACTCAAACCTACTATAGATCATCATCACGAAGGAGTTGAAATCCTCCGGTAGGCCTTCAAGAATCGCATCAACCTGTTCTTGTTCAGAAACACTGTCGCCAACTGCAATTAGCGAGTTAACGATGGTTTTGATGCGAAGTAGATACTCATTAACGGATCTTGCATGCTTCTTTGTGTTCTTTAATTCAGATCGTAACTGTCGAGCTCGAGATTTGAGAACAGAATTAAAGTATTTGTGAATTGATTCCCATACCTCGTGCGAGTGTTTATAGTGAAGAACGCGAGGTAGAACGTTATCGGAGATCGTTGATAACAGCCATGTGAAGAGTGATTGATCTTTGAACAACCACTGACGATACTCATCGGAGTTGATTCCTTCCAATCGATCTGCAACGGACGCGTATTGAAGGGGAATTTGAGGGTTGACGACGAACCGGTGAAGGTTATGCGCCATGATTACTCCATTAACCTGTTGACTCCATAAGAGGAAGTTTTTGTCATCCAATTTGATTGTTAGTGAATGTGTTAAACCAGATTTGGTTGATTCTTTTGCCGTTGATGGAAGATTCAGATCGATTCGATTCTCTGATTCGGAATTCTTCTCGATTTCGGCCATTGATGAAGACGCTGAAGCTTTGCGGAAGCGAAAAAGTTGAACCTAAAGGCTCATCGATACCATGTTAGAATTTGTACAGAGATCATTTCAATGATTTCTTCTTTTGGTAAAATTGATTCAACGTGATGAATACACAGTGACAACAGAGTTTATATAGTGCTGAGTTTTCTAAGCTAGGTGGCACTGCCACATCACTAGACTCTAACAACCTGGCGCCACATCAGCACCAGCTGTAACCAACTAATAACAACCTGTGCCACGTCATCAGAGACCTCTAACTAATCTTTCTAGTGTGATTATGCTAATTACATTTTATGCTTAACTAGATACTCTATTATAGCTCAACAACCACAACTTGTTCATGGGCACCCCTTTGATAAACCCCCTCTATCTCGATTTATAAAATATTGTGTCTCCTTGGATTATACATGAATGCCATTTTCATGAGGATTTATTTTGGCATTAAAAAAAAGGTAGTGGTGCAACTTGTTATCCGTTAACTTTTCATTCATATATATATATATATAATAATAATTATTTTATGATTAACTGACTTCTGAACCAGATTAAACTGATGGTGAAAATAAAAAATATAATTAAAACATGGTAGAAATATTTAAGAACAACATTAGTAGACCGAACCTACTTCACCGCAGCATCAACTCAACTTACAGTCATTTTATTGCTCTACATATATACTCCTATCTAAGAATATTTTATTAAAGCTTACACTAATTACAAAAATACGATATATTAAATTTATTTGTTTCACAAATAAAGGTGTTTTAAAAAAATAGTATGACTAGAAAAAAGAGAGTCCAGAGTATAAAGACGGTCTAAAAGTAAAATGTGCACATGATAATTCTGAGTAAATTTAAATTCAAATTTATGGATCAGGATTGCATGCGGTTCAGTTATCACGTTGTTTCATATATGCAGTAATAGATCTAAATTGTTTATTTGATATCAGACTGTTCAAATCACTTGTATAGTAAATCAATCTCAACAGTCCATTTAGATCGAACAGTTCATGCAGTTACAGTAACAAATCTTTTTCCCAAATTCATCAAGCAAGGTTTTTTTTTTTTTTCCGAACTAATTAAATGGTCTGATCCCGTTGTAGGGCAGATAAGTTTGTGGTTCGGTTAATTACTTGGTTGGTTCGATTCTTAGCATGTATAGAAGACCACCAATTGGGAGATATATATGTCCTTCGAGATATAGATCTTTATATCCTAAAGATTTTATTCCTGATTTTCAAGGACACTTTCAGCATCCACAAAAGGTTACATATATGAAGTTAAATAACATACTGAGCCCCCCATCATAAAACATATTAAAGGCTCATCTAGAGATACCTGACAATACATTAGTAACAAATAAAAACACAACATATTTCTCCGCGGCACATTAGTAACCAAATGATTGTTTTCAAGTGGTTAATTAGCATATATTGTTTAAAAAAATCCTAGTTCAATTTCTAAAAAATATTATTTTTGACCAGACTTTATTTATGTCGAAGAAAAA
Source organism: Trifolium repens (assembly GCA_030408175.1). Lineage (NCBI taxonomy): Eukaryota > Viridiplantae > Streptophyta > Magnoliopsida > Fabales > Fabaceae > Trifolium > Trifolium repens. Next base: position 55,131,228 of record CP125849.1, on the reverse strand, counting down.
TAACAAATTAGCATTTGAAAAATATTTTATTTATCTCGTTAGTCTTGTCCCACCTTCAACAACGACAAATGCAATTGAAAATATCAGATCATTAGGGTCTCTTCAATGCTCCCATAATAACCATTTAGAAAACAACCATCAAGTCGTTAAATTAATGATTTTTATACTTTATATCCTCAAAGCTTTGTATGATGACCATCAAAACACAGATAAGAATTTACGCGGTCCAATTTTGGTGCAGTTCCTGCATTTAACACACAAAGCAACCTTTTTGATTATTTTTGTTTAAAATCAGTTTTATCTCTCCCGACAACTTTTTTTTTCTCTCACAATTACATCGAATGCACTAAACTACAGGGTTTACAACTGCGGTAAATCTAAATCCTCAAAACACATCTATCAACCAATATCATTAACCTACTCCACTTGCAAAGTAGTAGTTTGAGTAATCAACTATTGACCATATTGTTGGTATTAAATCTTATAACACTACATGCTACTATTAATTTGGAAAGAATGTTAAACTTAAAATATTACTACGGACACAATTTAACACAATTTAAGGATTAACTTAGGAAACAGAATGTAACATAAAATATAAAATTGAAAAGAAAAGTAAACCTCTTAAGTGAGTGTGTGGACGTCCAACGACATAGACATGCACATGTGACGTGGAAACAAAGAAGAAATATTCCCATGTTTTCCGCACTCCCACAGTAAGAAGATTGTATTTGTGGGACGAGGACGACCTTTTGAAAATGAAATGAAATTTATCTCACTTTAGAATGGGTCCACTGAAACTGATTACTAGTTTTTGATTAACCATGGTTAAAAAAAGCCCCTCAATGAATCTATCTATTCTCAGCATCTCACTTTTATCTGCTCTACAAGTTAAGTACTTATTCATGTCCGTTCTTCTTTTGCAACAAATCCGTAAGTCTCACCAATCGTTAGTTGGTTCAGTGGTGATTGACGCTGAACTTGGTAGGGAGGACCACGGTTCGATCCCCCGCAACTGCGATCGGGAGGGGGCTGGAACCACTTGATGCCAGAACTGACCCCCGAACCAGATTCAACTGGTGGTGAAAACAAAAAAAAAATAAAAAATCCGTAAGTCTCTAAAATTTGATGAAAATATGCCCTTAAATAAGATTATGCGAGTCTCTTCTAGCTTAACTATAAGATCTTGAGTTCGATCTTTAATTTGAGCATATAACAACGTTAAGACTCTTAGGGAGAATTTACCGCTCATCGGAATTGTACAAAACTCGAGAGACAATCTCTGCAGTTGCGCGTAAAGAATACATTGTTACGCCAAAAAGAAAAATTGAAAAAAATATTATCTATAAATATAATCAACTTTCTAAATTACTAAATATATTTATTGTTTCTTTTCTAAATAAATCCCTAATTAATAACACGAAGAATCCAAAAATTAGTCTGCAACATAAGTCAAATCTAATAAAAATTTATTCAATCCATAAATTGAACTTTAATTCTCATAACCGATGTTCTTTGCGAAACTCATTAAACACTTAAATTCAATCACTTTATTATACAAAGTATATGTAAGTACATCTGTATATAAAATGGAGTCATAAGTTCTCTACAATTTTTTCTTAATAAGAGGAAAATATACAACTTTTAATTGAATTTTTGTATACACCGTTGAGAGAAGCTTCAACAGTAACTGATATAAATAGAGAATCACTATTATTGCATGTGGTCCATAGCATAACTTGGTGTTTGTTTTCCAAAACAAAATCTTTTTGTGATCTTCAAGTCCTTACTCTACATAGCAATGTTTGTGCATGATGAATAATAGTACCATCTTAAATAATTGATATATTTAATCTATATTACTGCTTAAATACATTCATTATGGAATGAATCTAAAAAGTCACCTATCTCTTATAAAAATAACTGAAGAGAGTATAAGACTGAAGTTAATACTTTCCTAATAAGGACCATGGTCACCGAAAAAGAGATTGCTTTTTATCTTATTTTCTTTGTCAATTATTTTTCTTGTTAGATAGTGATTGGTTTGTCTCAAAGTGTATGGAGCCTACGTCAGGTTTCTGTGTTTACAAATTTTGTTTGTGGTGTTCGCTGTCAGCATAGTATTTATGTCTGAAGCTATAAGTTTTTGTGTTTTACAACTTTTTCCTTATTATTTATGATGCCTCTGCATGAATTATACCACATGTCTAAAGAAAAAGTTGATCATAAAGAGATGAACAATTCTTCTGAACATGATCAATCTTCTGTGTAAGTTTTTCAATAATGCCCACTATGTGTTTGAAACATTGTGTGTGTGTGTGTAATGTATTTGATTTGGGTTTTTTTTTAGTTCTAATAATATTGTCCTTGTGTGTGATTTAATGCAGACCCAAAAATGATTTGTTTGAGCTGGTTTTGGAAAATGGTCAGATTTCAGTGCAGGGTCAATCTAGTTCAATTTCCAATATAGGTAAAAAGAGTTCATCTTGTAAGAGTTTGCCATCTCATACTATTAGAGGTCATGGTAAAGATACAGGTAAACATGGTAATGAAACAAATACAAGGATGAAAAAGTTTGAGGATTTAGATAATGGTAATTTGAATGAAATTCTTACAAGGCCTGTTTCTTCAAATCAAGACGAAGATGTGATGATGCCTTGGTTGAATTATGCAATGGATGAACACTCTTTACAACATGACTATAATTATAGTTTCTTACATGAACTATCTGGTGGTGTGAACACAAATGACTTTGCTGCCTCAAATAAATTTTCTTTGCTTGATAGAAGAAGTAATTGTATTCAAGTATTTAGTGACTCTCATAAACAAGGGATTCTGTACAAGGGTTCTTCAGTTGCAGCTGCAACTGAAGAATTTGAGACATTTGGACTAAAAAATAGCACCAATCAGTTATACGCGGCATCACAGTTGCATCAATGCCAACCTTCACTTGAAAATGATTCAAAAAGTAATGCAAACCAGCATGATGCACCTTGTGAAGAAATCTCTCATATTCCATCTTCATCAAACATAATGAATTTCACTCATTTTGCAAAACCTGTTGCTGTTGTGAAGGCTAATCTTCACAACATTGGTTTGACTTCTTCAAGATCAGAAATTTCAGGAATAAAGAACAAAGATGAAGCTGCAATAGGTATCAGTCCTCTTGAATCAACAAAAGTTGATTTAAGTGGAGATTGTTTAAAAAATTCTGTCATACACTGTCATCATGCTGTGGAGCCATCCAGGGTTGATTTGAAATCTATGGAGCCGAAATCTCTTGAGCAAAACGCTGCTGTTTCTACGCCTGCTTGCAAAGATGTGTCCAAGTTTGATCAAACTTCCAATCAAGTTCTTGGTGAGAGTGGCAGAAAAGGTCAAGAAGGTGTTAAAAAATGTATGGAGCAAACAGTAGTCTCTTCCTCTGTTTGTTGTTCTGACAATGGCGCATATAGAGGTTCAGATGATGCAAATCAAAATTTGAAGCGAAAAAATCTAGACTCTGAGGATTCTGAGTGGAACAGTGAAGTAAGTATCTTAGAATTAAGCTGTCCTGTATCTTGAATTATCTTCTGACTTATTTTATTTTAGTCTACTTTTAACCATTTTTTTGTTAACTTGTAGGATGTTGAGGATGAATCATTTGGTGTTGTCAAAAGGACAGCTCATGGACGAGGAGGTATCGGCTCGAAGAGAAACCGTTCAGCAGAAGTGCACAATCTATCTGAAAGGGTGAGTAAGAAGAAGATCATCGTCCATTTGAGCCTTTAAAAAAAGTAGAAATAACAAATTTTTCATCTTAAGTGTATGCTTAGCAATATTGTTACTGATTTATTTGATTATGAATTTATGTGATTCATTCATGCAGAGACGAAGAGACAGGATCAATGAGAAGATGCGCGCGTTGCAAGAGCTCATTCCAAATTGCAATAAGGTTGACATTTTTTTTTCTTCACTTTTTCTATGATATCTGGGAAACTTTATATTGCATTATAGAATATTGATTCTCACTCTGTGAATACTAAAGCTCAACTTTTGTTTGGAGGGTTTCAATCCTCAACCTGAATATGAAACATGATCTTCCATTTTCACAACAAAAATAGCAGAAGTTCAATTTCAATTCCTTTGAACAATAACTATTAAAATAATTGATATAAATATATATAGTTTCAGTATAAATAAGAGCCACATCATATAATGAAAAAATTGTTCACTTAAAGCTTTAAGCTTTAAGTTCTTTACATTATGGTTAACTGATAATGTAAAGAGCGAAATATCTTAACAGAAATAATGTATTAAAGTTAACTCCTATTGTATACTAGATTTCTCATTTATTTTAGTTTTTTTTTACTTGATATGTCTTAGACAGATAAAGCTTCAATGCTGGATGAGGCAATTGAGTATCTTAAAACACTTCAACTCCAACTGCAAGTATTTTTTCTCTTCCCTCTGATCCTTTGAATTTTGATATTTCACATTATATACTATCCGTTATAACACAATATTGTTTCATATATTTTCCCACAGATTATGTCAATGGGAGGTGGTGGTTTATACATGCCTATGATGTTACCTGCAGGAATGCAACACATGCATGCAGCACACATGTCTCCCTTTTCACCGATGAATATTGGCATGCAAATGGGGTTGGGGGTGCCTCAATTTCAAGGAACTCACCTTCCTGTTGCGCATACATCTGGACTTGCTGCTTTACATGGGATGTCTAGACCAAATCATCAAATGTTTGGGCAAAACCTTGGAACTCATCTACCAATGCCATGTGCTCCAATGTTTTCTTATCCTGGAGAGTCTGTTATGAACTCATCAGCTGTAGGATTAAATCCCAGTGGAACAGCAGGATTAATCGAAACCGTGGAATCGGTTTCAGCACCTAAGTTAATGGATCCAATGCCTAATGTGAACTCACAAGTTATGCAAAACAACAATGTCTGTAACTCAACAAATCAAATGTCTATCCAGGTCTGTTTGCTTCTTGAGTTTTTATACAGATATATATCCTTTTCTGCTTTTGAGATATTTTGTCGTAACCATTCATAATTATTGAATGAATCTAGTTATTTAACTGCCATTACTTCTAAAAGGGCATCAGAAAATGTGAAAACTAGATAAGAATTACAAGACTGTCTATTTACCTTAAAAAGTTGTTGCTGTGTGACTGCTAAAATTTAAATTTGTGTAAGTTTAAAGGGACTTTTGATTTTCGAGATTTAAAAAAACATGCAGGAACTTTTAAGTAACTTGCCTAGTTTACCTATTACTGAGAAGATTGAAACACTTATTGTTTATTCTTGACAAGTTTTAGGACATGAAAGTCAATATAATTATCAAACAGTAGTTGTAGACAGATATACAAGTTATTACACTTCCTTAATTAAAACGTTTTCACTTCCTTAGTTTTTCTGGTAGTCATATGCCTATTGATGTTTGTGTTCACTTTTGTTATGCTAGGGTAAGGGTGAAACAAAAACTGGTGGACTCGAACAATCAAATTTGATACTTGATAGTGGTCATGCCTCGTCGATAAATGACAATGGAGCTGTTAATCCTGGTAAAGAAGACAACTTTGTGATTGATAAATCTCATGAGTAAGAGTAAGTATCACTAGATGCATGCATGTGCGTGCAAATACAGGTTGATTTTGATTTGAAGTTAAGGAGTGTCTTGCAGGTTATGGCTGATTGTGACTAAATAAAAAGAATATAGGCTTTCAGAAACAAGTCCAATTTCTCTTGATCTCATTTCTGCACGTTCGTTCTAGGGCACAAGAGGATACTTAAAAAGTCATAGAGTTGAGGTTGGCATTCCAATTTTTAACTTGCCAAATTGCTCTTATTTTGGCATCTTTAGAAACGACACTTATCTGGTTTAATCAAATCAATACAATACAAAATATTACATATCCAAGTTTCCTACCAACATGCATTCAGATGTTTGATTTTGATTCTTTCAAAGAGATTCAGTAGCAAGTTACTTATAATCTGGTTTTTAAGAACGAACTAGTCACCATATTACAGAATGGCTAATCCCCCCCGCTGCACATCCCATTGCACACAAACAAAGTTAACAGAAAGTAACACTAAAAAACCAACTATACTAATGCTATGCATGATGAGAGTGAGAAAGAATCCATCTAACTAAATTCTGAAAACTTATTCAGTCTACCACATTACCCATTACTTGAAATTTAATATCATCTTTGGCCTGGGAGATGGTTTTGGAGGTTGTAAAAGATTTACCGGTGATAGCTTTATCCACTTTCAGTAGTGACTGTTTCACCTTTGATATAATATTATTTGCTTGTTTAGTGTTGTCTTACCTGATATTTTTTTTGCTTCACTTCCCTCTTCTTTTTCTTCCAATTTAGATGCCAATGTTTCTCTTATTTCTACCTTTGCGTTGGGGTGTACTTGTTTCTCTTCATCAACAGAAGGTTTATCATCTTATACACTCTTGGCCTTCGTGCCCCCCCCTGCTTCATTTGTAAATGTCATTTCCTCAACCTTCTTGTTTTGAATCTCTTCCTTGCTTGACCACCCTTTAGCAGAATCAGGTGCGCCTCGTTGCTTGTTATCGTCATTTGCTGCGACTTTCTCCTCAATACTGATTGGAGCAGAATATTTTGTTTCTTCCTTGAGGCCAGTTTTAATTTCCTGATTATTGAAACGTCAACTACTTCTGTTGATCTCCTTTTAATCTCATCTATGCAACTTGATTGATTCTTTCTTGCCATCCTCTTTAACAACATTTTCTACAACTGCAGGAGAAGATTCCACTAAATATGCTGTTCTTGCTTGAGCTTCCTCATTCAATGAAACTTGTGCACTATTTTCAGTGATCATAGTTTCCTCCATTATGTCAGTTTTCTCTATCTTCAATAATGCTGGTCCCTTATTTGTATCATTTGTGATCTCCTTACTCATGTCAGTCTCATGTACAATTTCAGCTGCTTATGGTTGCTCTCTAAGCATTTCATCCACTTCAGTAGGGGGATCAGAGACTGCAACTGTGTTTGGCTTCTAATCACCTTGTGCTTTGTCTTGGGATTCCTTTTCCCATTCTTCTGATTTTCACTTGCACTTCAAGTTAGCTTCCTCAGGTAACAGAGAATCATCAACGTTATCTACAAGTTACAACTACAACAACAGGCTTTTCCTATCTCCTTCAACTTCTTCTTTCTTGGGATGTTGGGGTGTTTTTGACCTTGTCTGTCCTCATCCTTGTCATGCTTTCCTTCATTTTCATTAGCTTCCTCTCAAACTGCTATATATTAAAGATGCAAAAGCAATTATAATTAAATCAACGGTGCACGCTGAAGAAATACACTCTTAACATTTTAGACATAACTGTATAAGCATTTTACTAACATGGTAAAAGTTGAAACTAGTTTGGTGAACATATGATATGGTGAGCTGAAGCCTGAAGACATCTCTTGAATTCTGAATATTTGAACTTTGTTATTGCCATCTCCTCCTTATTAAAAAGATTCCTATTATACACAATTATCTATAATGTTATGATCGGTCAACAACGGACTATGGAGTCGTTTACCGGCAAATTTTTAAAACTGAAAATACTGACAAGATAGTTGAGAGAAGAGACTAGAGGACATGAATGATGCAAAGTAAGAATAAAGAGCAATATTTATAAACTCCAAAACGACAAAGTGAGACAACTATTTCGCTGGATAAGAGGCTACACCTCTGCAAAGACCAATCGATTCAAATTCTACAATTCGAGTAAATCTAAGAATTCTCTCAGTTTGGATTTTATAATTCCAACAACCAAAAACGCATTTCAAATTCTAGAATCTGAGCAAGATAATTTTGGGTTTTTAGGGGTGGGGGTGGGGGAGAGAAAAGATTTTATGAAAAAACTCTTTTTTTTCTTCTATTGGGCTAGACCTATTTTTATGCATATAATCATGAGAGATTTACTTTTCGCATCCCCCAAATCTTACACACCCTCTGATGTTCCAATTTTACCCCATCACAACGTAGAAAATGAGTGTGTAAATAGCAAAAACCGAGAAAAAAAGTTATAGTACGCATCCTAGGATGTGAACCTTATAAAAATCAATTTTTTGTCCTCTTCTCTCATCTCCCATGAAACAATTTTGATTGAAACATAGTTTGGAAGTTAAAGTGTGAATCATTCATTCACCCTCAAGAAAATATTTTGAATGAAACAATGTATGAGCGAATGATTAAAAAATTAAAAAAATAAAAAAGTTTCAATTTTAAAAGCAATTGATCCCACTCAGTTACATGTTTGGAATATAATTATTTTGTATTGATGTAATTATTCATAGCCTGGAATTACAACACATGACACAACTGCTCTAGTGACCAATCAAAATATAGTATTGGCAGTGGCCACATTTTTATAAGGTTCACTAGTTAAAGTGTAAACTGAGTTCACACTTTAAATAGCGAACTCTGTTTCAGTCCACACTCTAAGTAGCAAATTGTGTTTCAGTTCGCACTCTAAATAGCGATCGACAATATAGTTTGCATCCTAGGATACAAACTCAATTTGCTTCATATAATACAAACTCTATTTTTCATTCAAGGGGGGGGTGCAGATATTGAATTTGAGTAAAAAATATTGACACACGCTATGTAGGACACGAACTGAGTTCGCATCCTAGAAAATGAGGGGGTTAGATTGGTAACTTTAGGGAGTGCATGAAAATTTCTAAGGGTGCAAAAAGTAAATCTCTAAAGGAGTGTTAAGCCCAAGAAGTGTTGGAACATATGATGAGAAATTTGGAGGGAAACTTGGTATGGTGATAAACACAAGTATTGGAACCAAGCTAAATGTGAATTGAAAAAAGACTCTCTGAGTTCCACATTGCTTAGATCACACATATTGGTAGTGTTTATATATTGGAAAGTGACCTCTTGGGGTGTGCCCCAAGGGGTACCCCATTTTGTAAACGGCGGACCACGCATGCATTGTCCCGAATATCACACACGCACGCCGCCCCGGGCCGGACATGGGCTTGGGCTTGATGATATATTAATTTTTTAATGCTGAGAAAAAGAAAAATTGTTATTTTTTCAGCTCTGATCCGTTATAGTCCATTCAAACGGGTCAAAATACGTGGTCTAGAATCTCTGCCCAGGTTTCCTTTGATTGAGCAATTTCAGCTCCACGAAATCCTCTCTGATTCAGCTCCTCACTTGCTCTATAAATACTGCCTTCCAGTTTCATTTGTTTTGTTCCTGATTTCTGCATTCTGAAATCATTTATCTTCCTTCTCTGCTTAATTTCTTTCTTCGCAAATAATTTTTTGTTGTTTCATTTTCGAGTGTTTTTTACCATACAGAATTGATATTTGCATATCAATATCAGAGTGGTTCATCGAACCATAGAGGGTGTAATTCTGTCTGATCACTACAGTGCATTAGTGCTTCGGTATTTTCAGTTGAAATCGGCTGTTTTATCTTGGAGACTTCGCGGTTGATAATCTACCTTGCACAATTTGGGTAGTGCTGCAAAATGTCTTAAAAAAGGCAACCTAATCTGTGACTCAGCCAATAATTATTTTCAGTGCCAATTTTTGAAAATCATTTTTAATTTTAAAACCGAAAACAACAAGAAGTTTCAATTTGTTATGAGAATCCTACATATTTTCTGAAATTCTCTATATACCTTTTCACTTCCTACACCAAATATTTTCTCAGTTCTTGCATAATAGAAAGTAAGCAAATGAGATTTACAAAGTCTAAACTGCATCTTGGAAAACTCAAATTTATTTTTTGTTACAAAATATAGTTATTTCTATAAAAAAATTAATATTCCACAAAAAAGTATTTATTGCTCCATAATGCTCAAATTTTAAGTTGTATGGAATTTACTTATTAATTACAAAGTAAATTAACATTCTTCAAAAGTTAAATTGAGTTTTATGGAATATACTTTTGTTTTCTTTTTATTTTTATTTTACAAAAAAGAAGTTAACATTTCATAAAATGTAAATTTTGAATTTTATGGGATATTAACTTTGTTTCATCCATTTCATAAAAAATGTTAACTTTGTTTGAGATGATTTTGTTTGTCTCCAGTCACCCCCCTTGTATTTCATCCAATGACCGAGAGTTTTTTTTATAAAAAAAAAAAAAAAAAACTAAATACATTAAAAGAAACATTTTTGAAATTTTTTGAATGACTAACTGAGATGAGGACAAGGACAACGGAGAGTTGGACAAGTTCAGAGAATGAGCGAAAAAAGATCTGAATAAATAATAAGTTTCATTGATAATTGATTCATTTTACAATAAGAGTTGCTATTTACTTTACCAAAAAAAAAAAAGAGTTGCTATTTACACCCTGATTTTTCTAATACATTCCTTGTTTCTTTTTTGGTACTATATAAATAAAAAATATCTAGATACATAGTTTTTTCTTGGAACAATCATAGTTGATAACACAACACTCCTACATATATTTAGTATTAATCGTTTTATTAGTTCAAAATACTAAAAGATACTGAGTTTAATAATACAATACAACAGTGCACCTATGTATTATATATGTATTATGATGGGAAAAATACTATATTATAAGATCCCAGGTTTGATAATTGATTTGAGTATGCAGCAGCATTGTAGAAGATATCTGATTTATCCAAACAAGAGTACTCCATTCGTCTCACAACGAGTGATTCAGTAGATTATTTTACACAACATAATATTGACCATTAATATCTATAACTATATATATATATATATATTATTTTTGACACATTTTAACTATATATTATTAATTATATTCATTGAAACAAATTCTACATCTTATATCATAACATATATTTTTATTTATTAATAAAAAATAATAATCATAACAATGTATATGAATAGTAAATATGATTAAAAAAGCAGCTAACAAGGGCAAATCTCCGCTAATTTTAATTCTCAAGTCAGCTCTGACAATGACTTCCAAGAAGCAAGAAAAACTTTGGGGCTTGGTAAACAATTGGCTTGTATGCAGATATAGAGGATAAAACTATTCAAAATCTATCTAAACTCCGAAGAAGCTCGAGAAAAAGATCCATTCCAAAGCGATTTAAATGATTTGTCTGTTTTTGTGATTTTAGCTTTTAGCGCTTCTTTGGTGTCTTTCTTTTTAGGTGTGGGTGCAAGTGTTTCTGTTTGTTAAAGTTTTTTTTTTTTGGTCTTTTTGGCATAGCGTTGTTTTTTTAGGAGTCTTTCATTTTTTTGTTCCGTCTACAAAATATGCATCTTTTCTTAGTAGGTATGCTGCAGGGTTTTTTTTTTTTGTTATTGTAGACTCTCTGTTTTTCTTATCGGCTATCCTTTTGGATAGTTGTTTCAATAAATTTCTAATTATTGAAAAAGATATATATAATCAAACTTGATCATATCTATTATATGATGGAGGGAGTAACCATCTACTATCTAGCTAGCTACTAGCTCCACAGAAGGATGATTTAATTACTACCTTTGTCCCATTTTATAAGAGTTCTTTTGAATAAATAACACCATTCACTTATCTTGTTTTGGCCGTACTTTTTTAATAATATATATAAATATATGCATATAAGATCTTGTTTAATTTGTTTTAATAAGTATTTTTAAAATATCAAGTTTTTAAATTTTTACTAATAAAGAATTAACGATATTAGTGATCAAAATTATTCATTGGCATATGTGCAGTAGTCAAATTAATTCTTATATTTTGGGACAGAGGTAATAGATATTTAGATTGTCTAATGTTAATTGCTAGGCACTAGCTTAGAAGCTTTCTTTGAAAGTTTTTATTTCTTTTTGAGTTTGATTAGGCCGTTGTAATCAAAATTTGTTGAGTATTCCCCAAGCTAAACACAAATTCAGATTGATATAGAAAAATCAAAGAACTAATTATATAGGAACTAGCCGCGTTCCGTGCCCGTTTGTGTAATCGATATTCTCTTTTAACTACATGTTGTGATCGAAATTCTCTATTGTGCAAATATAAATAACTACTTAATCTCATTTTTTATTGGACTTAGTTAATTAATACCAACTACTTAACATCCTTTTTTGTTGTGGCTAGTTATTAAGAAGAAAATATATATATATATATATACTATAAAAAAACTGAAAACATACTTTTATGTGGAAGTTGTGTTTAGTTATTAAGAGAAAAAAAAAATTATTTACTAAAATAAACTGAAAATCTATTTTTATGTGGAAGTTATTTTTCAACATATACAAATATTTAGTTTTTTTTAAGGGTAAAATAGGTATAATAAAAAAGTCATCCCAAAAATTTGTATCCTTTTTATATACAGTAATAGATATTAGGGTTAATAAGCTTTTACCCCCTGCAAAGTAGGCGAGTTTTGCGTTACCCCCCTGTAATTTTTTTTCTTGAGATTACCTCCTGCAAAATTTATTTTTTTGATTTACCCCCTTTTTGCTGACGTGGCAGGCAAAAGTCAATTGCCACGTCAGCAAAGTTCACTGTCACGTCAGCAAAAAACTTGACTTTTTGCCTGCCACATCAGCAAAAAGGGGGTAAATCAAAAAAATAAATTTTGCAGGGGGGTAATCTCAAGAAAAAAAATTACAGGGGGGTAACGCAAAACTCGCATACTTTGCAGGGGGTAAAAACCTATTAACCCTAGAATTATATAGAAATATCACCATAGACACATACATCGAACATATAATATATTATTTTAATGTCAGACATCAAACATATTTTTAATTTAAAATATTACTTATTCTATACTCCCTCCGGACACATTTATAAGCAAATTTGACTTTTTTAGTACATTGAAAAATGGATGTATGTGGCATATAATATAGACCACATACGTTCATTTTTCAATGTACCAAAAAAGCTTATAAATCTGTCCGGAGGGAGTATTTATTAATAATGAATACTCCCTCCGTTCTATATTATAAGAAAAAAAATTATTTTTTTTTGTCTCAAATTATATTTAAAAGAAACTTACTTAATTTTATCATTTTCAAGATTTACTTTTACTTACTTTCATAAAATTTAATACAAATTGCATTTAATTTAATCTCTCTCTTCTTTTTCCCATAATCAATAAAATTTCTTCTTACATCTTCCCATGAAACGTATTTCAATGAAAACACAAAAAATCATATTTCAAATTATCATATTTTATTTTTCTTAATAAGTATGAATTAAAAAATTTGCTTACGGTAAGGGTCGGAGGGAGTATTATTTATCAAAGCGTTGCTTTTGCATCGTTTTTAATACTATTGCTTGTTAGTTGTTATAATCTTAAATAGTACATGTGAAGCAAAAGCTCTCTCCCAAAATCAAAAGCACTAATCATGTAAATTAGCAATAAAGTTGACTATCATGCATTTTCCCACTCAAAAATAAAGTGATAAATGTAATTATTTAAGGATTAACGATGGACCGGGGTACAAAGGAACATTTCAGCAAGACACTGTTTTTTTGAGATTGGTTCCTCTGCAGTGTAAATTCCTTCCAGTTTAATCCTGGCAGCATGTTTTTTTACTGTAGCAAGATAAATTTTTAATTAAAAAATGAATCAATGGCCTGGATGCAAAATTTACTCCCTCTAGTTGAATTCAAACTGGAGAGGATCTGCTCTCTGTTTTTTTATATATATAATGACTGATGGACTTTCTTAAGGGCTTATTTGACATTAAAAACACTTATTTGACATTATTATTAGGCTTAATCATCATTTTTGTCCCTGTAAGTTCGCGATTTTTTTGTTTTAGTCCCTGTATCTTTTTTTGTTGCAAATTAGTCCCTGTATGTTCAAATCTTTTGGTTTTAGTCCATTGAAACTAAATTCCGCAGGAAACCAGCGAATTTTTTAGTAGATTTTTCTGCGAATTTTAACTTTAGGGACTAAAATAAAAAAGATTTGTATATGCATGGACTAATTTACAACAAAAAAAAGATACAGGGACTAAAACCAAAAATTTATGAACTTACAGGGACGAAAATGATGTTTAAGTCTTATTATTATTATTGTAAAAGTCAATGTCAATTCCTCTTTCTTTTATTGGTTCTCACACACACTACACTTACTAGATGCTTAATTACATGTACTTTAACTTGGTAAAATAACTAATCTCTCTGAGTGACTAATGGAGAATGAAATCTAGATTTAACTTATAATTATGATTATTAGTTGGATCTTAATCTTCCATATGTAGAAAGCAACGTTATGAAAAAGACATACATGTTTCTTTCATCATATCGCTTATTGTTTTGACAAGACAAAAAGATAACAAGTAGTTGGTGTTAACTAAAACACAAGAAATTTGCATGTGCTTGTGTTTCCAACATCTCTTAATTGGCCAATTTTGCAAGATAATATGGTGTCTTCTTAAATTAAATTAAATTTTAGTGAACATTATATTACTAATTAATTTCATTCATGTTATATATCCAACAAATTAAGGTGGGAACTGGCTGGCCACAAAATTATATTCAATTATAGTTGTACTTTTTCACCCATTCATAGGAATTTCCTAATTAATATATCAACGCTAAATAAGATATTTAGTTTTAAATATAAGAAAACAACCATAAAAAATACTAAAATCCTACATTTATTCATAAAACTGTGAAAAAGTGTTAGCACTGTTTAATTAATGTTTAAAGATAAGAAAACATTTATATGCCTTCTAGAAGAATCTCATGATTTGTCATCGTGAACATACTCGGTCAGTAGGAATATCGCATTTTTATGTAGGGACCGAAGTTCGAACTCAGACACATTTATTTCAAGAGGTGAATTTCTAACCATTAAACTACTTAACAAAAAAATAGTAATAATCTCATAATTTACTTGGGCCTTTTCTCTGGGAAAAAAAAAACTTCAACCATTGGTGGGAACTTTGACGGTGACCAAATTTTGCAAAGTGAATTTAACATGAAAGTGGTTAGAACTATTTCAACAGCTTCTTGTTGCTTATTTTTAATCAAATCATTTCTCAAATGATAACTATTGCAATTACACTAAGCAAAGATAGAATGATATGATATAACAAAATTATGAATTACATCAATTGCTCTTAATTTCTTGTCAATTAGTTGTCTGATTGTAGGATTAGTTGTGGAAAATCAATTGAGTTAATTAGGATAATCCATAGGCATCTTAGTTTTTCAAGGGCAAATGGATTATGTCTCCCTCTATAATTTCAATGTCCATAATTATGATTTTCCAAATATTTCCATTCATGAATTTTACTTCACAAATTTCCCATCATCATAGTTGTAAACATATTTAAGCTTTCAAATCACACACCTTTTTTGCTTTACTTGGATTCCATCGTTTACAATTTTGTTAAAATGATAAAAATCGTCTAATTGTTATTTTTTTCTTCATACATTTGGGTATTATCTATGCGCAATTACATAGACTAATCTCTCAAATTTTGTGAGATTCAAATGAGCGACAAACCCTCGTTATATAGTTTTAACACTATTGCATGTCTAAATCAATAATCAAAATTAAAACCTTAGTTAAATTAAAAGAAACTCGCGCCTTCTCATTTAAGTGATCTCGAGTGTTTCTACATGTTATTAAAGCCTCCCACATGATAAGATAGGTTTTGCAAAATAAATACAAGATTATTATACTAGTATACTACAGCTATATAAAAAATTTTAAAACCAAATTATTATTATTTATTTATTTTGTGAACTAAAACCAAATTATTATTATATTTTTGGTCAAAAAAACCAAATTATTATACAGCAGCATTATGTAGTCAATAAAGAATACGAAGACCAATGACATGTACAATCTATCACTTAACCTATTACAATCATGTCATGTCATCGAATCAATCAAATTCCAATTGAATTGTAGTACGTGTTACAAATTGTTTTGCACTTCTTGTATTTACCCTTTTGAAGTGTTTTTGAAGTTTCACTAAATTTTCAGCTTTTAAACTTTTTAACTCAAATACTTATTTTTTTTTAAGCAAACACTAAACTCAATTTCTGTCAAGTGAATATAAGGTTGGTTTGGTGGGAAATAAAGAGTGAAGTAGTAAACCAACAATTGTCTAAGTGGTAATAGTTTTAGATCTCTTAAATAAGTAGTTATAGTTTAATTTATGAATAATTCATTCATATGAAAAAAAAAAAGTTGAGAAGGGAGAACTAAATAATATTGTATGTTTTTCTTGTTCTCTTTCACCTTCACTTGTTTATTTTGTTTGAGATTATTATTGTTATTCCTCTTAATTTTGGTTGCTACTTTTTTCTCCGCGCATAAAAGTATTGGTGTGAATAACAAATTAACAACAATTTCTATTTATAGAAAAAAAGACTCTATTGTAGTACTTTAAAAATTTTAAATTCAAAATTGTATCAAATAATTATTAATGGTCAAATTACATTGATAAAATAAAATTACTAATCGAATCAATATATGATACTATGATTAGACCTTCTAGCTATTTCAACATTTAGGACATGGCCTACAAAGATTAGCATCACATATGCGATATGCCTATGGACAACAATGCCACACATTTCTTTTCTTATGAAGTTCTCTTGGCTTGGCTGCAGAATATAACTCGGGACCATAGACCACAATTACTACAAAAAAATTTAGACACAATATTCATACGAGATAGTATATATATATATATATATATATATATATATATATATAGTATAAGAGCTATACCACCAATATATTAAAAACTACATATAATACTTAACTCAATTCAAAGTTAAAAAATACAAAAACTTTCATATACTATATAATTATTCAGTAAAACCCTCCATTCATGCAAAGAGCATGTAGAATTTTATTTAAGCCAACAACCATTTCCAAGCCAAAGAGATCTTTAACCCTTTCTACAATTTCATCTACGTCACTTTATTAGAGAAAATTTTGATCATTTCGAAAACGCCACAAAGACCAAATAACCGCATGCCACACAACTCCCTTTAAGTCGCATTTTCCTTTACTCATACTCAAATACCCAAAAGATGGTGTTTGGATTGGAAGTACTATGACAAAACCAAACCATCGGTAGACTTTCCGATTCCATAACTTCAACACAACGGACACATGATGCACCCTCCCCGTGTTAAAGTATACCAATTATAAGCTAAATTTTCTCTCGTTGAAAGTCATCCGAGTTTATTTACATCTCTTTTAAACTTTTTATTTTCTAAATTTTATGCCCTTTTTAAAAATACACACAAAATATTTTACAACAATTGTATATATACAAACATAATTTCTCTATTCATATATATAGAATCCCAGCTTATAACAGAAGAAAAAAAATCCCAGCTCAGCATTGATGAGACAAATTAATTATAATATACAGCATAGTGTGTACAAGTGATTTTGGATTAGATTTGTCTCAACTATTGTCTGTCTCTTGATTATTAGGACGGTTCAATAGAACTTGACATACCTATTGGTTCTTATTACCTTCAATGATTAGAGTTTCAGTTAATTTTAAAAATAAAAATAAATATATAAAAGAAAAACATACATGCGTGTTTCTTGTACAATACTTTTCAAACAAGAATTAAGGTGGTACCTTACTCTCTATCGTGGCATCGAATATTTGCCTCCATAAATAACAATTAAGAAAGCAACTTAATTTATTTATTTTTTTAACCAAAAACAATGCTTATAATTCATTTGTCTAAGAAACATAGACATCAATTTTGATTTCCGTGAAGGAAATAAAAAATGACGACTAGAAATTATTGGTTCAATTATATAGCTGACCAAATTCATTTTTTGTCACCACAGAAAATGCTAATTAAAATTTCTAAGACACTAGTTAAAAAGCTAAATATAGTAAAAACTTTGAAATTTGTGTAGTTTATCTTTGAAAAAATATTTGCTCTTTCTAGTGCAAATTTTTTGTTTTTAATTTATTACTATATATAAAAAGGATACAAATTTTTGGGATGGCTTTTTCATTATACCTATTTTACTCTTAAAAAAAACTACCAAAAAAAAATTAAATATTTGTATATATTGAAAAATAACTTCCACATAAAAATAGATTTTCAGTAAATAATTTGTTTTCTCTTAATAACTAAGCACAACTTCTACATAAAAGTATGTTTTCAGTTTTTTTATAGTAAAATATATATATATATTTTCTTCTTAATAACTAGCCACAACAAAAAAGGATGTTAAGTAGTTATCAATTAACTAAGTCCAATAAAAAAAAATTAAGTTGTTATTTATATTTGCACAATAGAGAATTTCGATCACAACAAATAAAAAAAAACGATCACACAAACGGGCACGGTGCCCGTTTGGCAGCTAGTAATTAATAATCCAGAGATACTAGTTATTACTATTATTTATTTATTTTTGGTCAAGAGAGATACTAATTACTATTATTTATTATATGACCCAAATAATAATTAAATAACACAATTGAATATTTTTGCGGTGAATATACAAAGGACAACGAAGCCGACAAATATTATAGGAGTATATATACAGCAAGAGGGAATGGAACATATAGATGAACAAAAAACAAAAGAGTAATGGAACATATCTACATACATTAATTTCTTTTAATATTTTGAGTTTGACTTAGCTAATCAAACAGCTCATATGGAAAGTACTAAAAGATAAGATGAGGGTATGGATTATATGGAGATTAGAATTTTTAGAAGCATCTTTCTATTAAGAAATTAAATATAATTTCGATGGCCTATTGGATGGCTGAATTAGGACATAATTTATGCCTCGAAAGCTCATAATGTCAGAACAAACAGGAAATCAAAGAAAAGATATTAATATCAATATCATATTATTGAGAGGAGAAGATAATTTTTTTAGTTTAGAACATGTTAATGAAAAAACAAAGCACTTGAAGACAAATTACTCTTTTGGCAGCTTCTGAGTCATGAATAACTTGCAGAGAATATTGTACAATTTGTGCCATCTCACAAAGACAAAGGAAAAGTTAATTTAATTTAGGTTTTAAATGCATTTTTGATCGCCAAATTTTATAATTGTGTGATTTTGATTCTAAATTTCAATTGTTTTATTTTAATCTGCTAAATTTCACAATTGCTCGATTTTATCCCCCAAATACTACAATGATCTTTGGAATTTGGATACAATTAATTATTTTATTATGGTGATCATGGTTGATTAATTAGGACACAGTATTTTTTTTGTTGACTAACACATGTATGCATGCATGGTTGCTAACCATGCATATCGTACCGTATATAATACTCCTTCTGTCCCTATTTAAAAGAGTTTGTTTAATAAAATATGAGTTTTAAGAAAATTAGTTTTAGTATTAAATTGATTGACAAATTATATTGATTTTTCATATTTATCCTTAGTAATGACTTTGTTTTAATTAATAGAGTACCCACTTACAAAAAAGAATTAGATGTCATTAAAAAAATTAATTATGTAAATTAAATAAGGGTAGTTTTGGAAAAAAATAATCAATGTCATTGATAATTGCAAATGAGTCTTATAAAAAGGGACAATTTTTTTTTATCAAACTGGGTCATACAAAAAGGGACGGAGAGAGTAATAAAATGTTCACTTAAGATTTGTGTAATTAATAGGTCAAAAGTTTACAAAATGGATTAGATACACAATATTAAGATAAAATATTTTTTTTTAGACCACTAATATGTGCCCTATCCCAAATATTTGATAATTGTTTTGATCAGTTACGTTAATTTTTGTTAACCATTTTATTTTATAGTTAGCCCCAAAACCAAAAGTATATATACTTCATTAATAACAGAATTTAGAGGCTGTTCTTCTCAGAAAACTATTAAAAGAGGAGTTCTTCATAATGCATAGCTGACTCAAAAGCAAGACTATTAAAATTCTTATTTTAGGCCTACTAACAAAAGAAAAAAAATACTCTTTCATAGTCAATGGTAGTATCACTTTGACATTTTTACGTATATTAAGAAATGTAATTAATATTGTATGGAAAAGAGAAATTATGAGTTAATTTACAAAATTGTTCTTCATTTATGATAAGGAAAAAATAAATTGAAGTATTGAATAAAGAAAGAGTAATAAATAGTTAATGATATAATAGGAAAAATAGCATTAAATATTTCATTGGTAATATAAAATGACTTATAATTTGATACAATTTTTTTTCTCAAAATAACTTATAATTTGATATAAAGAAGTATTTTTTTTTTTTGACAAAATAAACGATATTCATTCATTCAAATAAAAAGAGTACATCGATGTAATACAAATTCATAATCGCTAAAAATAAAAAGGATGAATCTGCGAACAAACTCACAGCATCCATGTTAATAGCATAAAACGGCAAATTACATATGCCTACAAATATGACTATATTGAAGTGTCCGGAATATCCATGTCTCCGAATCTGTAGCGTTGATGACACCAAAGTCGGCATTGATTGAATTTGCACTTGATCGAATCTACTCCTTCAACCTGAAACAAAGAACACCGCACAAAGACGGGAAAACAAATACACCGCACAAAGACGGGACAACCAAATACACCGTACAAAGACGAGAAGTATTGTTAAAAAATATGTATCAATGCATTCAGAAAATGGCACATACTATAGTATAAGTTATAACTATTGAAAATGATTGAGGCAATTTTGTCATGATGACACGAATCACATTAAAAATGTCTTTTAAAATTGACTTAATTTACCGCAAATCAGAAAGTTTATGGTTTTCTTGACAAGAAATCAAAAGAAAACTTAGGCTTTTTTATTTGTCCCTAAAGAGGGGTTAGCTAAAATCTATGAACATTTACTTCCCAAAACACAATCTTTTATCTTTGTCTCATAATCATTAAGTTACTCTTTTTTTTTTGGTTCCAAAATCATTAAGCTACTTTAATACTAGTAGTACTTACATCTGTTGAATTTGTAATTCAAGCTCTGCAGCTTCTGATTCGAAACAGCCTCTGATGTCTACTAGAACCTCTTAACCAGATTCTGATCTTCCTAGCTTCTGAAGGAACTGGTTCTGAAGGTTACAGCTTCTGAACAAGCTAGCGTAGCTTCTGATGCTTCTTAGGCTCTGAACCTCTGGTTCAGTTATGTTTTCTGTTTTGTTTATTAGATTAGTTTGTTTGTACAGTTGTATTTTTGTTAGTTAGTTAGAGAGGTTATAGGATTGTTAGTTGGCTTGTCTTATAAGCTACCTCTCTCATCTATTGTACATTCACCTATAAATAGGTGCTTTTGTGATTAATAAAAGATAACCCTTTTCCTTTAATTCATTCTCTTCATTTTCAATTCATAGTTTTTTTCTCTACTCTTTCTTAGTTTCTTTGTTGTTCATCTTTGTGGGTGTTATTCCCAACAAAGTGGTATCAGAGCTCGTACGATCCGAGGGATCTTGATTCGTTCTTGAAAGAAGAATCAGGTTGAAAGTGAATCAACCATGGCTGGGAACAACAATTTCCATGCGAATTTGCCAGTTTTCGATGGAAAGAATTGGTATAGATGGGTGAAGCAGATGAAGGTGATATTCAATGTTCAAGAAGTCAATGAACAAGTGAATGCAGCAATCACTCCTCTACCAGAAAATGCAAATGAAGAACAAAGAACAACATTCAGAGAAGCAAAGAAGAAAGATAACAAGGCTCTGTTTCTCATTCATCAATGTGTTGATTCGAAGGTGTTTGAGAAGATTGCAGATGCTGAGACCTCCAAAGATGCATGAGATATCTTGCAAAAGAGCTATGGTGGTGATGTAAAGGTGAAGAAAGTAAAGCTTCAGGCCTTGAAGAGACAGTACGAATTGTTGCAGATGAAGAGTGATGAATCTGTTGCTGATTACTTCACAAGATTGGTGACTCTCACTAATCAAATGAAGAATTGTGGAGGTAATCTTGGTGAGCAAGAAACGGTGGAAAATGTACTAAGAACTTTGACTTCTAAATTTGATCACATAGTGGTGACTATAGAAGAGACAAAAGACTTGAGTGAAGTCAAGATCGAGGATCTGCAAAGCACTCTTGAAGCTCATGAGTTGAAGCATGGTGAGAGGAGCCATGGCAAAGAAGATGAGCAAGCTCTGTTCTCAAAGTTCAAGAAGTATCAAAGTGAAAAGAAGAAGTGGCAGAACAAGAAAGATACCAAGAAAGGTAAAGATAATGCTGAGACATTGCCCGAATCCTCTAGTGGAGGAGGAGGGAAACAGAAAGATAAGCCAAAGAAGAAGGACAAGAGCAAGATTCAATGCTACAATTGTGACAAATATGGGCATTATGCCAATGAATGTAAAAATCCAAAGAAAAAGAAAGGTCAAGACAATGAAGAAGAGGCTAAGGTAGCACATGATAGCTCAGGTTCTGATGATGAAACAAGCTTCATGGTGACAATTGCTGATGAGACAGCAGATTCCATGGTGTGGTACTTTGATTCAGGGTGTTCTAACCACATGACTGGTAATAGAAGCATCTTGACTGACTTTGATGAATGTCTCAACACAAAGATCAGATTGGCCAACAGTGATTCCATTAAGGCAGAAGGTATGGGTAATGTTGTGATTCAGAGGTCAAATGGCAAGAGAGCTGTGATTAAAAAGGTTCTTTATGTCCCTGGTATGAAGTGTAATTTGATGAGCATAGGGCAGTTGACTTCAAAGGGCTTCAAGATAGTGATAGAAGATGAGACACTACAGCTCTTTGACTCCAAGAGGAGATTGATTTTCAAAACAGCTCAAAGCAAGAATAAGATCTTCAAGACTCAGATCAAAGTTATTGAAGCTACATGCTTGTCTGCAACCTCTGAAGATAAAGATAGTGATCTATGGCACAAGAGGTATGGGCATTTGAATTTCAAAAGCTTGTCAATGCTTAATTCAAAATGCATGGTGTTAGGATTGCCTAGTGTCATAACTCCAATAGATACATGCACTACTTGTATGTTAGGAAAACATCATAGATCATCATTTAAAAGTCATCTGCCTATGAGATCTAGTGATGTGCTAAATGTTGTGCATTCTGACATTTGTGGACCATTTGATGTGTTATCAACTGGTGGAAACAAATACTTCATGACGTTTGTTGATGAGTACTCTAGAATGATATGGTTATATCATATAAAAGCTAAGAGTGATGCTCTTGAAGTGTTTAAGAGGTTTAAAACACTGGTTGAGAAGCAGAGTGACAAGTCATTGAAGATTCTGAGAACAGATGGTGGAGGTGAGTATACCTCTACAGAATTTGAGAACTTCTGTAAAGATCAAGGCATAATCCATGAAGTTACTGCACCATATACTCCTCAACACAATGGTCTTGCAGAAAGGAGGAATAAGAGTATTCTAGATATGGCCAGAAGCATGGTAAAGCAGAAGAATCTGCTTAAGAGATTCTGGGGTGAAGCAGTTGCTACAGCTGTTTACATCCTGAATAGAAGTCCAACCAAGAAGCTGAAGGATAAGGTACCTGAAGAGGTGTGGTCCAAGAGCAAACCAAGTGTGAGTCACTTGAAGGTGTTTGGTTCCTTGTGTTACAAACATGTACCTGATGCTAAGAGAAAGAAGCCGGAAGACAAAAGTGTTCCCATGATATTTGTTGGATATCATAAAACTGGTGCCTATAGACTGTATAATCCTACAAGTGACAAAGTAGAGATTAGCAGAGATGTGAAGGTACTAGAGAATGAAAGTTGGGATTGGGGTCAGAAGCTCTCATCTAAGAAAACTCTTGCAGTGGACTTAGGTGGTGAAGCAAGCAATATCAATGACACCCCCACTTTTGTGAATCTGAATCAAGGTACTGCAAGTGATGAAGACATGCATACTTCAAGTGATGATGATAATGGCACTATGCCACCAAGACCTCAGAGAAACACCCAATTGCCAAGAAGGTTAGTTGATTGTGAGATTGTATCAGACAATGCAGTAGACAATGAAGGAGAAATTGTGCATTATGCAATGCTTGCAGATACTGAACCTTTAGATACCAAAGCTGCACTGAAGAGTAAAGTTTGGATGGATGCAATGATTGATGAGTTGAAGTCAATAGAGAAGAACAAGACATGGGACTTGTGTGAATTGCCCTTAGATAAAAGAGCAATTGTTGTAAAATGGGTGTACAAAGTGAAACAGAATCCTGAAGGCAAAGTGATAAAGTACAAAGCAAGGCTTGTAGCAAAAGGATTTCTGCAGAAGCAAGGTCTGGACTATGATGAAGTATTCTCTCCAGTGGCAAGACATGAAACTATAAGGCTAGTGATTGCATTAGCTTGTAGTAGAAGATGGCCCTTATTTCATTTAGATGTGAAGTCAGCATTTCTAAATGGACCCTTAGAGGAAGAAGTGTATGTGAAGCAGCCTCCAGGGTTTGAATTAAAGGGCAAAGAAGGCAAAGTTCTGAAGCTGAATAAAGCCTTGTATGGTCTGAAACAAGCTCCAAGAGCTTGGAACAAAAGAATTGATCAATTCTTCCTCATGCAAGGTTTCAGAAAGTGCAGTGTAGAGTATGGTGTATATGTGAAGAGCAGTGATGACAAACACATGTTAATCATATATTTGTATGTTGATGATCTGTTAGTAACAGATAGCTCATCTATAGAAATAGAAAATTTCAAATCACAGATGAAGTGTGAGTTTGAAATGACTGACCTAGGGAAGTTAACCTACTTTCTAGGAATGGAGCTCTTAGAAACTCCAAAAGGGATGATATTGCATCAAGCCAAGTATGCCACTGAGATTCTGAGGAAGTTTGAAATGCTTGATTGCAATTCATCAGTCACACCTGCTGATACAAGAGCCAAGACTGAAGAAGATACAAGTGGTGATGCAGTGGAATCTACTATGTTCAGACAACTAATAGGTTCACTGAGATATATGTGTCAAACTAGGCCTGATATCAGTTATGCAGTTGGCTATGTAAGCAGGTTTATGAGTAATCCATTGAAGCCTCACTTATTGGCAGCTAAGAGGATACTTAGATACATCAATGGCACAATCCACTATGGTGTTTTATTTCCATATTCTAAGGATAATGGAAAACTTGAGTTAAGTGGGTTCTCAGATGCAGATTGGTGTGGTGACAAGGTAGACAGGAGGAGTACCAGTGGTTATTTGTTTAAATTTCAAAATGCACCAGTGTCTTGGTGCTCTAAGAAGCAGTCAGTCATAGCACTCTCCAGCTGTGAGGCAGAGTATGTAGCCGGGTCCCTAGCTGCATGTCAGGCAAATTGACTGCAATCACTTCTCAGTGAGATGAACATTATTACTGACATCACAGTTGTGCTGAAGATTGACAACAAGTCAGCAATCAACTTGGCTAAGAACCCCGTTAGTCATGGGAAGAGCAAACATATTGAGACAATGTTTCACTTCCTCAGAGACCAAGTCACTAAAGGAAAGTTGAAACTGGAGTATTGTTCTACTGACAATCAACAAGCTGAT
The DNA here is from genome assembly GCA_030408175.1 of Trifolium repens. Lineage (NCBI taxonomy): Eukaryota > Viridiplantae > Streptophyta > Magnoliopsida > Fabales > Fabaceae > Trifolium > Trifolium repens. The sequence goes on along the minus strand of CP125849.1, from coordinate 55,105,818 downwards.
ATCCTAACTAAGGCTGTGAAGAGAGACCAATTTCTCAAGCTCAGAAGAGAAATGAGAGTTGTGAGCTTTGACAGCTTGAATTAAGGAGGAGTGTTGAATTTGTAATTCAAGCTCTGCAGCTTCTGATTCGAAACAGCCTCTGATGTCTACTAGAACCTCTTAACCAGATTCTGATCTTCCTAACTTCTGAAGGAACTAGTTCTGAAGGTTACAGCTTCTGAACAAGCTAGCGTAGCTTCTGATGCTTCTCAGGCTCTGAACCTCTGGTTCAGTTATGTTTTCTGTTTTGTTTGTTAGATTAGTTTGTAGAGTTGTATTTTTGTTAGTTAGTTAGAGAGGTTATAGGATTGTTAGTTGGCTTGTCTTATAAGCTACATTTCCCATCTATTGTACATTCACCTATAAATAGGTGCTTTTGTGATTAATAAAAGATAACCCTTTTCCTTTAATTCATTCTCTTCATTTTCAATTCGTAGTTTTTTTCTCTACTCTTTCTTAGTTTCTTTGTTGTTCATCTTTGTGGGTGTTATTCCCAACAACATCGAGTGTTGCATGTGATATCCGGAGTAAATGGTGTGTTCTGATGCACACTATTTGCAAAGGTATGCTGCAATTGATTAATGTGGCCATGGTGGTACAAGGCTAAACAATTGTAATGTGGAAGTTGGATAAGACATCGGTTATGAAATAAGGCGGTATGTATAAGTTTTATTAGTAGCTACTGATATTATTGTAGGATTTGATATTTAAATTTTAAATTTCACATTTCTTCATGTTTAAAGTGTGAGTCTAACTGCTAAATTATTTTTAAAAAAAAATCTAATTACAATAGTTTCCTAAAGAAAAAAGAATATTAAGATTATCATGAAAAAAGAATATTGAAATTGAAGAAATCCACATTTAATTAATTAAAAGATGTGTAATTTTCAAATTGCAAATATGATGAATCATTTGGATAGTTGATTAAATATTCAGCAATTCCTATTGAAAGAAATATGACCTTTAACTCACTCAGATGTCAAAAGTAATTTTGTAATTGTACCCGAATTATGAAATTTTTCCAAAGGATAATGATTTTGAAAAATCATCCCTAAAAGCCAAAAAGAAGAGAAGGCCAGTCTTTTACCAAAGAGTATCTATGGCAGAAAAAGTTAGACAAGAAAAAGAAAGGTGTAGAGAGTTTTCAATATTTCAAGTGTTATCACCAATGAAAACAAAAGAACCTAGAGAAAGTTATGTTATCATCCATTTAATGCACCATACTTTGTTTGATTACCTTGCCCCTCTCATGGCTTTACTTCACCACACAAAATTCAACCTTCTCAAAGCTTGTGGTTTATTTGAATTTAATATATTACCAATTTTGTAGTAGACTTCGCCTAGGCCAAGTCACTCTCTGAAATTCCATACAAAGTTATTGTTTTAATTTCATCACACTAGATAGGTTTAATTCAAACTCGAGTTTTTTTTTCCTTCCTTTTTTGAGAATGCATTTTTAGCATTTTATTAATTAAAATGTGTTCAATATAATATAGTATATCAGTCAAAATTTGGAGACTAGTTAAATATGCGGTCTTTTTGACTAAATTATATGAGCAACTTCATTTATTTATCGCATAACAAATTTAACACAAGAGTTACTATAAAAATAAGGAAAAAGATTTTTACAATGCATAATTATATCACCAAATTCAATAATACCATATGTAACAGCCCGGCGACCAGCCACACAGATGCTGAAGCCCCGCTGCTCGTTACCAGCTTAATCACTACCCCCCTTGTAGTGTTTTTGCCTCCGTAGTGATTCGAACCATGCACCCTGGGGATAAATACATGTTCAATGCAATCACTACTACCAATTGAGCTAGTAGCTCAATTGGTAGTAGTGATTGCATTGAACATGTATTTATCCCCAGGGTGCATGGTTCGAATCACTACGGAGGCAAAAACACTACAAGGGGGGTAGTGATTAAGCTGGTAACGAGCAGCGGGGCTTCAGCATCTGTGTGGCTGGTCGCTTAGCCCAATTGGTAGTGGTGATTGCATTGAACATGTATTTATCCCCAGGGTGCATGGTTCGAATCACTACGGAGGCAAAAACACTACAAGGGGGGGTAGTGATTAAGCTGGTAACGAGCAGCGGGGCTTCAGCATCTGTGTGGCTGGTCGCCGGGCTGTTACACCATACATGAAACTTGTCTACGACTTTCTTCGATTCGAGCTAGAAATCAACTAATCTCAAGTTTCACTCATAAACCAATGTAAGAGTAGAAAGTAAGCCAACTATATAAATGGTCTAAGCAGCATGCTACATACATAAATTAAAGGTCGAGAAAAAAATGAATATATAGAGCTATCAACGTGATTTAGTTCACTGTCTTACAACTTACAAGAGGACATAATTTTTTCCTATAAAAATTTGACAATTGTTTAAGATAACAAATAAAAAAAATTATTTCCTACATAGTTCTTACGTCATTATATTATTTTCAAGACTAAAAAAGTTTTAATTAATGGTAATGAATTAGAACAAAATGTGTTGCTTGCTTAGTTGCTTTGCCAGTGGGACATTCACGTATAAGTCAAAGCCATGTGATAATGTTTGATGCAATCTTATCCATCCGATTAATGAGTAGAGATAAATCAGAGCCGTCAAAAAAAGATGTGTGACCTTGGTAGGTAGGACCCAAAGTAGTATTATGTGGAATGTCCCGTGAATTAGAAAGTCAGATATATATAAATTCAAAATAACAATGTCTAATCATAACTTTTTCTTCCTCTCAAAGGCTCTTTCTATTTTTAACTTCTAATAAGTTGTTCTAATAATTCATAAGTTCTTATATGCTATAGCTACCTCTTCCTTCAAGATATATATCCACGTAGGTTCTGACACTTGAATTTTAATAAACATTTTGAAAGGTGTTAATTTGAAGGAAAGTGCACATGGGAAGACATTCTTGTTGCTATAAGCAGAAGCTTCGTAAAGGTCTTTGGTCTCCTGAAGAAGATGAAAAGCTTTTGAATTATATCACCAAACATGGTCATGGATGTTGGAGTTCAGTTCCAAAACTAGCTGGTATAATACTATACAACTTATATATTAATTTTATATTATTGTTTTTCACACAGTGAATTAATATATAGGACAATTCCCATATATATATGTCAGGTTTGCAAAGGTGTGGTAAGAGCTGTAGATTAAGGTGGATAAATTATCTTAGGCCTGATTTGAAGAGAGGAGCATTCTCACAACAAGAAGAAAATTCTATAATTGAACTTCATGCACTCCTTGGCAACAGGTACTACTAGTACTACCAATAGTTTTTTTATTTATTTATACGAATCGAAGGGATAATGACTGAATTGTGTACGACTAAAGTTAATATAATATGATGTTTTGAATTATCAGATGGTCTCAAATTGCGGCACAGTTACCAGGAAGAACAGATAATGAGATAAAAAATTTATGGAATTCAAGTTTGAAGAAGAAGTTTAGACAAAAAGGAATTGATCCAAACACACACCAACCAATTTGTGAATTAGCTGAGATCAATGACAAGGACAAGCAATTACCTGGTGATGACAAAAGCAATATTCAGAAAACCTCTGTGGGATCCAATGAAGTGAAGAATCTTTTTGATGACACACCAATACCAACACCAAATCCAAATTCTATCCCTATGGATAACTGCAATTATCATCCACTTGAAAAATTTTCTTCAACTTCAAAAATCAACAATTGCTTCATACCTTCTTCTGATATGGTTGGATTAGGAGGTTCATATAATCTCTCTTTTCAACAACTTAACTATGGAATCAATAACATAGCTCTATCTCCAAATTCCAACAACAATAATTCACTTTGTTTCATACCAAGTACAAGTGGTTCCAATTCCACTTGCTCTCAAATGATGTCAGAACTCAATTCTTCAACCATTTACCATTCTATGTTCCAAACAGCTTCAAACACAAAACATATAAATATAAATCCTTCAAATTCTATATCCTCTGGTGATGTTGATGGGATTCAAAACTGGGAATTCAGTAACAACAACAACAACTCAAGCAAAAGCAGCAATGGAAGCAGTATTAGCAGCAATATCCAATTACAAAACAGCATTAACTTCATTGATCAAGAAAATCATCAAGTTGTAGAAGAGATTAAATGGTCTGAATATTTAAACAGTACTACACAATTTTATCAACAGAATCAAAGTACAACATTAACAGAGTCTTCTTCAATCATGTACAATGATAATGAGATTAAACAAGAAATGGGATTCATTAATAATAGAGATGAATCAATTCAATCAAGTACTAATACTACTACATGGAATCATAGTAATAGTCACCATCAGCAACATTATGAAGGTGCTAATTCAGATATATATAGCAACAAAGATCTTCAGAGATTCTCACTGGCATTTGGACAAACACTTTAGCTTCACTGCAAATTGACACGTACATGGAATCAAATTTCAACCATAAAAAGCGACAGTGATGCCGACATTTCCAACGTGAACTTGGTCATAAACTTGTCCTTACAGGTGTGTGCTGTAAATTTTTTATTTTTTTTTGTTTAATGTTTTCTACTTGATATTGTAAATGTGTCTGATAAAAAAAAACTCAGAAATTATCAGCATTATATGTTACAGTATAGTTATATTTATGATTTGCTAAATTAATCTTCTTTCATTTCATCAAACACATAAGGCTTGTTCCAGATCTTCCATTCTTACTCTATTCGTTAATTCAAGTGAAAATTTATTTGTTAGATACTAAGATTTATTGAATAACTGATATATTTTATTTATATTATATATCAAATAATATCAGTTATTCAATAAATTCAAAAGATAAATTTATGTTTATAATAGTAACTAGCACGAGTAAATGGATTTGTTAATTTATTTACTATGTAAAATTGACAGCACTCATTACATTTGTTTATCTACTCCAAGTTTCTAGAAGGTTTAATTTTTAATTTTTTTTCTTCTTTTTTCTTCTCTCTCTTTTTAATTTTAATTACTGTTCAATTATTGGTTATCAATTGGACAAGTTCTAACAATGTTTACTAGTGATCTTGGACTAGTATATTTAAGAATGACTAAAAAACACACCAATAACAACATACATTATTATCTAAAAATTAGAGAAGTCCACTTTACTATTCGTGTTACAATTAAGATGGTAATCTAATCGATATTAAGTTGACACATATGTAACGAAACATAAATATGAGTTGAGTACTTATATTTTCTCTTATTTTTAACGAACTTATATCGATGAAACATTATAAGATTATAAACTTCCACTTTTAAAAACCGACGACGATGTATATTATGGGTCAAATACTTGCCTATCATCACATGATCCTTTTTAAAATTTGAGAATCGAGTCATATGGTACCATTTTTCTTAAATGGGTGTCCATCATTGTCTCCTACGATAAAGATTGTTTTCATGATTTGGACACATTTGAACTCAAAATATCCTTTCCAGTTAATGACCATCATACCTTACATAAGAAAATATTTTACTTACGACTTTCTAATGACCTTCTGGCAATGTATGAACGCAATCAAAGCTGTTGAATTTTTTAATTCCCATGAGATTAATATGATTGATTCTAGTATATGTAGGACAAAAAGTGCCCTTAAAAAAGAAAGAAAAAAAAATCATGGCATGCCACACCGACTAATTCAGTGCATATGACTGATTCTAGTATATGTTGAATTTTGTCTTATTTTTATTTCTAATGTTTTGCTAGCAGATACAACTTGTACCAATTTTCTCATGAGCAATGCTATTTAGCAAGAAATATTGATGCAAGAAATAGATGAATCCATAAAATTAGGAAATTTGACCAATTAAAATTTGACTAACCATATATAGGAGAGAGAGTAATTATAATTTGACCAATTAAATGTTGCCACCTAAAATTCTTCTCTTTCTTGCATCAAAATATTCTTGCTAAATAGCATTTTCCTTTTCTGAGAGATTTCTAGTTTAATTTTAAGACGTAGCACCTTTTATTAAAAAAAAATAGAACAAAATAAATTAGTAATTCATAAAGGTCCTTGTTATAGTGTCCATAATTTGGTCAATAATTAGTTATTGAGTTTGATCAATAATTTGGTCTAATAGTGACATGTTTAATCGAGATTCGATCTTTAGTTTCATCGTAAACAAAAAAAATTCTTGCCTATGAAAATATTCGATTGAAAGAAAGAATTCATCTTATATTTTCTATAAATTCTTCAATAAAAATTAATCATTATTATTCGGTATTGAAAATTTTGTAAATATAACTTATAAAAATAAAATTAGAGAGCCTATTCACTTTTGATTTGCAGCCATTTATGAATATTGTATGCTCAGAATCTCTAAGCATGTGAAACAAATTATTGGTTTCATTTTTATTTATTTTTTACTAAATAAATGGGTTCCATTTGCTGGGTCCTACAATTATTATAGTTGTAGAGAAACATAACAAATTAAAACTTCCCGGTTGGGATTACGGATTGATGGCCAAGCAGTGTCCACTAATATAACTACTAATATCATAATCAAATAAGCCTCAAAAAGTTATTTGTTTTGAATTCTTTGCATTATTTAATCGTGTGAGGATTATAATATATAAAAGCCTGACTGATAAACTAATTGCAATTATTAGGAAAAAAAGGCAATTAAACGATTTAAATAATGATTGAACTGATGATTATGACAAAGTTGATGAAGCAATATAAAATAACTTGTCGGATGATATTTTTCTGAGTGAAGAATAATTTATGCATTTTCCAGAGAAAGTTTTTCTTTTTAAGCTAAGAGCATCTATACATGAAGAAGTGAGTAAACATTCAACTAAGTTGATATATTTAAACATTTTCATCGTATATTCTATTACTCATAATAATAATCTTAATAGTAATCTATAGCACAGGTTTAATGTACTATACTAGCGTTAATAACATTTATTAAGGTATTTAAAATTATTTTGTTTTCTTTTTAATAATATAAAAAATTTAGTTTTTAAAAATATAATACAAAAATTTTAAGAGTTCATAACATGTATCCTAAAGACATATACTAATATTTTCGTTATTTCAAAACGGACGGTTAATATACTAGTTAAATTAAATATTAGACTTCAACACTCATCCTGAGTTACTATTTTATTAAATAAGTTTTGTTGAGCACTGATTCAAACTAAATTAATATCTTTCAAAATTCTTTTGAAGTACTTCTTAGGATCCGTGTGATCTGTAAAAGATAATTATTGGACAACATAATATTATACAGAACAATATAGGATAAGTTTCTAAGGATTGAATAAATTCATTTTTCTTTTAGATGTTTGATAGACAAAAAGTTAATTTGACATTTTAGAAAACTTGTACTTGTGACAAAAAGTTGTCTTGTGATTTAGGGATGGACAAAAATTTTGACCTGTAATTTGTTCAGTTTCAAAATCAAACGTAGTACCACAATAATTGTCCTGTAATTCCATCTTTTATTTTTCTTTCAAATCAAAAGCACCTTTATAGTCTCATATACGAACAAGATTCATTGAATAAATTATGAAAAAGAATATTTACTTATGAGAAATGCTAGTTATCACGACAACCGGTTTCATGAGATTATCACGAATGATGTGGCAATGACGTGGGTGTCTTACTTTTGTTTTCTATCTCATCACTCATGTACTTCTCTCTTCAATTATACAACTGCTTCACCTTCCATTGAAGAAACGGTTCAGTCACCGGCAACGGAACCTTTAGCCGGGGAAGAAGTGAGATTATACAAGCAGTGAATGTTGGCAGCAAAGACTACAAATCAGACCGTCTTGCTGCTGCGGTTGAATTTGGACCTCATTCAACGGCGTCGTATTTGTGGGTTTTTTTAATTTGACAAGCATGATGTTTACTATAGTGAGCCTACAAAAAAAATAAAAAATAGTGCATTCGTGAATTTGCGAAAATTTTCTTTCGCTACATATATAGCACCTCTCTTTAATTATTGTTACTACTCAACCAACATCTTGTAACCCATCGGCTATGAAAAATTATATCCCGGCCCCACATTTCTCTCCGCCCCTGTAATTCCATTTTTGACCTAGTTTGAAAACTTCAGAACGTGTTTTTCGAATGGAGAAGAGAAACATGGGGTTGGGGGAGAAAATCTTTCACCGGCCATTGTACACAAGGCCCAATAAGTTGGATTTTGAAAGCCCATATTCATTTACCAATTTTTGGCCTTCATTTGATATCAACACCAATAAATAAGACACATGGCTTATACTTGAATTTTTAAAAATAGTTTTTATTTTTAAAAAATCGTGATTTACTATTGGTAACATTTTATATATTGATAATACATTTTATATATTGATATTTGATAATACACTTTATACTTAGCTGCTTATTTAGAGGAGTCTTATGCTATCTCACTTGTATGTGATTACAATGATAAAATTGTATTGTTTTTATAATATTAAGCATCTTTCTATAAAAAAATAAAATAATAGTAAGCATCAGTTTTCATTTTCATAAATTAAATAAAAAAATGTCTAAGTTTTGATAAATTCACATAAATTGCCAACCCATAAACATTTGATAGATAATTTGAAACTTGAATATAATCTGTTTCAATTAGAAAAACAATTTTTAGTGGCTTAAAAATGTGCATTGCAATAACTTGTATAACAGAGAAAAAAGAAACAGTTATGATCAAATAAATCAAGCTACTACTACTTTGGATAGACATCTTGATAATCAAGCTAAAAGGGAAATACATATAAAGAGTAACAATATTACTTTAGATATTAGATCAATCCTATGGCTTAATACATATGCTGTTAAGGTGCAAAGAGGATTTGCCTCAGCATTCACTAATGACTAAATCAAGGTAATTTTGACATATCAAATTTTCAATTTTCAGCAACCTTTTTCATTTATTGTTATGTGTTAACTTAATCAAATAGCATAATCCTCCATATAGATGATATTGATGGATGAACATTGCTTCAACTGAAAACCAGATGATGACATGTATTATCACAAGGGTATGGACAATCAATGACCTTAACACCTGCTCGGTCGAAATACCAGTCTCCAACAGCTAAAGCAATTACCTACATATTGTCAATGTACATTATATTATTAGTATTAGATGCATAAATATCTTTAACTCAAAGAGTTTTTTCAGAAGAAGTTGATAGTATAATTAATGTGTATATTTTGGCTATAACTAAAAACAATGTAAGTGACACTTTGGAAGTGCAATGTTCACCTTGTTCCCAATAACCGGAGAATTGTCCGAAAACCATGTATCCTGCCTCTCGGTTTGGCAGTGAGCGAAACACGAATTGATAAACAATCCATTTTTGTTTGATCTTGAGAAGTCTTTAATAGAGTTCAACATGTGATTCCTGAATCCTGTATCCAAGAGACGGTGAAATTTATTAACCAACTAAATAATTATATTTATTGAAGATTTGTCTTCACTTGCAATGAATGAATGGTATTTTTGGATACATTACCTTGCAGAAATTGGATTTGTGGCCTAGTACATTTAGCAAAATTTAATCTGCAATCATGCCAATAGCCATGTGGATCTGCTGATGGAGGAGCTAAACTTGACTGGATCTGATGACAAGTAGGAAAATGTGATTGTTTAGTACAAATAATGTTGCATGGACACGACACTGATATTGACACACAATGTTACATTTAATTAATTCATTACTGGTGACTATGTGTGAGTGTCGTGTCTGGTATCTGTGTTAATGTCATGCATCATATAATATGAATTATTTATAACAAGTAAAGACTATCAATTGATAAAGTTAGGCAAATTACCTGCCATGAATCATAAGCTGTATTAAGAAGAAAAAGCGGTGTTCTAACACTGGCAATCAAATTCTGAGGGAAGAAGCACTGAAAATGAGTAAAAGAAACCAGTCATTGAAAGTTCAAATTTATAGCAAGCAATAGCAGAGAGATCGATTTTCGGCATATTCTTTCAAATGAAACTGATAATTTTTTGACAAAACTGAAATCAATGATTATGATTACCGAGGTAGGATCAAGGTGATTAGTACAAATTTGTGGTAGATTTTTCTGTGCTTCCTGCAATGATTAAACAAAAAATTATTAGCAAACTTAAAAATGTTACAAACATGTTAAATAACCAAGATCTTAAAGCATATATATAAACCATTTGTTAGCCTTATGATTTGAGTGGTACCTGCAACCCTACAACGCCACTGTACATATTCCGGAGGGTCCGTTCGCCAGATATATCAATCCTATAATTTCATAGAAAACAACAATTAACAAACTAACTAAAGAACAAAAAAACCAATAATAATGGTCGAAATTGCATGAAAAGCATGAAATGCTGTAATTTGTTTGTTGCTTACGAATCAAGAAACAACCCTGCATCGCTTAGACATTTCACTTTAATAGTCCTCGGAAAGAGACCTCGAAATTCATCGCAGTGTATAATAGTAGCTAGGCCACCCGCAGAACATCCGGAAAGAAGGGCCTGATTAGCGAAACGCATTCCCTTTGACATCAAATCTTCCATTGCAGCTGCCCAAATACGTTGTCCTCTGAATTGCAGTTCTGCACCCTATCTCACCAGACAACAAATTCAAGTAAAATAGTAAATCCTCATTTCATCATATGAATCTCAATTAAATTCAAGCCATGTATCTTAACAATAGTTTTATTTTATTTTTCTTTCTGAGACCTTACTCTAACAGTTTTACTAATATCAGTACCTGATCTTCACCATCCCCAGCAAATGAGCCACCGTCGCAATAACGAAGTTTCACTCTATTCCAATTGAAAAAATCTGCAAACAATAACATGGTCAGAGCTACCAATGCATATGACAAATATATATATATATATATATAAATATATCAGAATATGAGTAGATCAAATTGAATGAATTAACCTGGATTTTCTTCTGGTTTATTACTCAGTATTCCTGTGAATGGTATCTCTTTTTCCATGAATAATGATGATCCACGCCGAGTTTTCTTGCGATAAACACATGTTCTAACATTGTTACACCATCCACCTCCCTGACACAGTTGTATTTTATCTTTAATATCACTATAATTATTTTTATTTTTTTTTTGTTTTCACCACCAGTTGAATCTGTTTCGGGGGTCGGTTCTGTTATCACTATAATTTTGTTACAGCAAAAAAGGAAATAGTAAGATGAAGTGATGTACCTCTAAATTAACAAGCCAACTGTTTGCTCCTGATCCATATCCACGATGCAGATGATAACCAGGTAATGTTCCATCCAAGCACACTGCTCCTTTAGAAGCTGCATTGTGGATAAGGGTGAGTCCTACAAGTAGAGGATTTCCATTTCCCTCGAGCAAGGATGAGGAATATAATGATTCATGTTCATGAGCCTCTAACAGAAAGAGTTCTTCAGTTTCATTGAAGTGATATTGATCATATCCTACAAACCCATAAACCAAGTTGGTGAAAACAAGTCCTGTTGCAATGCCAACCAAGAAAAGTTTCACCATTTCTTCTCTTCTCTCTGTTTTTGTTTGGTAGAACTAGAAAGAAATAACACTCACTAATGAAGCAAACAATGCATAACTAAACCTAACATCACCAACAAACAAAATGTAAGTAGTTTAATTTTAGAGGCAATTAAGGAAGAGCTATAACATATGATATAATTATAAGGAGAAATATAAAAGTAGAAGAAGGAAAGAAGAAGCGGTGAAAGATTCTATCTACCTATTCTATACATAGAACAGAGTTTGCCGGGTGAGGCTTCTTTCAAGTCTTTTTATTACTGCACATTTGGAATCTTCCAAACTTTTCAATATTTTTTGTTATGAGAGAAAGAAAATAGAGACAAAATATAAGCATCTGATTAGACCAGTACGAGTGGTTAATGGACTTAATACAATATTTAATTTTTTTGGTAGAACCCGAGTCAACTTTGTATCTCGGGGTTGAACAATTATTAGTCACACATTATTTATCTCTGGACCATGGTTTTAAATTGTCATTGCAGTCGCGGATGTGCTTGCGACTGCGGTCATTTGTGGCATAAAATGATTTTAAATTTTTACAAATCATACAAAGTCGCACCACCATACCACTATATTATTTACTTACTATTACTAATTCTAAGTTTGCTAAATAGATTGAGATTTGAGGTTATTAAATTTTATTTTCTTGCAACAAGAATTAAACGAACATGAATAAAATCGCACGGTACAGTTCTTTATACTATTACAATGCAGTCATACATGTATTGAAGACCGTACGTACCACAATTGTGGTGCAATGTGGTTCTAGAGGCTCCCGCAATATCAATATTGTGGTCGCAATTGCCAACACGAACCACAATTTAAAATCAAGCAACGCATATCATCACTTTATTTTTTTTCTCTCCTTTGAATGTGCATAGTACATCCATATGTGTGTCCTTAAAACACTTTCCATTAACATATTCACGGGATTGAGGTAAAGTATTTTCTAGTACAATGGCGGATCAAACAAGATGACTACTCTATATGGAGATATTATTTGGAGAGTGTTTGGTTTGTGTGCAATTTTTGGTTCTTAACAACCAAATCTGAACGTGACTCACACTATTATACTGAATACACGAGACAAGACGGTGATGAATCGTTGTTGTATAATTTGTTTTGTTATCAACCTTTGTCAACGTTCTAAATTTTCTTTACTTGTCTTATATTCATCTTCCTTTGTCACCGCTCATTCCAGCCTTGTTCTTTTTTGGACTATTGTATTTTTACTCATCTTTACTATAATTGAAAATTAACCACTTCCTTTTGTTTTTATTCTATCTTATTTTTTCGGTTTTTCATTAATTTGTTCAATAGCCAATAGATACCAAACTTCAACGTACGTAGAGGGATCAAATATATGCTTTCCTTTTCAATGTACATTGCCCTTATTAAGGTTATACATTACATACTATATAATTAAAAATGTTTAGTACTAGTAGTAGTATTATTTTAATAAAATTCTAACAGCAATGGGTTCTTGAGAATTGAGGTATTATTGCAAATTGCAATAGCACTTCCTTCCAGCCATCGAAACTAGTAGTACTAATAGAAGTAGTAGTATCAGCGTTACGTGTACGCAACTTATCTGCATTCTCAACCATTTCCATTACCAATTGTGCCTATCATCATTTTGTGTTGTGCTTAGTGCTATAACTAACTATGCCTAAACTCGATGACATTCACTCATCAATTCTTCTACCTTAGGAGTAATTAATAATTTCATCCATTTGCATAGAAGCCAGTAAACCACATGTTGTTGTGATCAATGTGTGTACTATCTTAGTATATATTTTGTTTAAAAGTGAGTTGCAGTAAATTGATTTATGTTTGTATATATTAATTCTAAGTAGTTTGCATAGTATTTAATAAATAAAAGTGAACACTTTAGTACATATTTAATTTGGACGTGATGATACACTGTTGAGGGTGTCCAATTCTAATAGGTTCACAAATAATATTTAACATAGAAAAATTAAGGGCAAACTACCATTTTGGTCCTTAGAAGTGTAACCCGCGGTCATATTAGTCCCTGAATCTTAGATAGTCAATTGCTAATAGATCCACAAATGTCTCTTTTATCGGTCATTTTGATCTTTGAATCTGTTTTTAGATAGTCAATTTAGTTTTCAAATGTGTTTATTATTGGTCAATTTAGTCCATATAAAACTACTATCAAATGAGATATAGGTAGAGCTGTAAAAATGGTCTTAAAGGGCCGGTCCTTTAAAAGGCGGACCCACTCCTAATTATTAATTTGATTTAAATTTTAAACACAATTTTTTTAGTGTGCCGATCGTGGATAATGCTGATTGAAGAAAAATAGAATAAGTTCACGACACTAGGAAAATTGTATAAAATTTAAATAAAATTAATAATCAAGAATAAGTGGGTCTACCCCTTAAAGGGTCGGTCCCTTAAGGTCCTTTTTATAGCTCTAGATATAGGGGACTTATTTTCAATTTTAATATACATTCAGGGACTAATAAACACTATTTGTGAACATATCACAATTGTTCACCTCAACAAATATACATCATACATGTAAATAAAATGTGTTCTGAAAAATAAATTCACCATAAATATTGTGTTCACCGCTATAACTAGAGAGCACATTCTCTCTCGTGAGTTTTCTCTGCAGTTATATTTCAGCCATCCATCTTTTTTTTTCGCAATGCCCTATTCATTAGAACAAAAAACATTGACGGATGAGATTTACAATTTATTGAATCTAGTAAAATATTCACCGGAGAGAATCTAGTCTTCTGTAATTATGGCAAAAAGATGACACCCTTCAGTAAAGTAAGCATGACACCGTAGCTAAAAAAAATAAAAATGATAGTTCTATAAAAAACAAACACATAAATAAAGTTTAATAAACACATGTACCACTTGTTAAATGTAGGATCGACTTCATTTGTCGCAAGTTAGCAATACCAGCTTCGAATCAAAATTGATTTTGGGAATTTAATCGATTTTTGTTTCACCGAGCCAAAGATAAAGTAAAATTTCTTTTAGGGGTAGAACTTAAATTAAATATTACTCCATATAAATCAACTTACCAAAAAAAATATTAATCAGGTTTACTCACCGCAGCCACACGTTTATGGTTCTCAGTTCTCACTGAGCCACCAAATAGGTACTTAATTAACCACGTATGGTGTGTATTACTCAAGTATTAAGAAAAATATTTTTATATTAAACTCTTTAATATATATCATTAAGGGTACAAGTTAACATTTTTTAATAAAAAAATCATAATGTTATGTTTGATCACGTGCAATAGCTGACCTGGACTCCAAATCCAAATTAATTACTGTCCCAACAGAATCATGAAATTAGTACTACTTTGCTGGTAGTAATAAACTAATAACGGTAGTGCATGCATGTGACTATGTGAGAGCCTTCACTGAATCACATGCGTTGATGCATCATTTCTTTCTCTTCTTTTGGAGGGGTAGGTAGTTTGCAAAGGACACACACAACACAAAACAACACAACTAATAAAAGAGAAAGGCAGCGACCGAAATTGAAGGCCAATAAAATGTTGGTCGTTAATATGTCCAGCATCATCATCTATTAATACTTATTTATTCTCACCAGCTTACGGTTACGTACAGATCAACAGATCAAAATTAATGTAGTAACTGTTAATTTTGTAATTCAAGCTTCTGACGAGAATAGCTTCTGAAGCAAACAGCTTCTGATGGCCACGAGACTCTCAAACAGACTCTGACCCTCCTAGCTTCTGAAGGGCACAGGTTCTGAAGGAACAGGTTCTGAAGCAGTGTACTCACCCAGCTTCTGAAACAAGCGAACGTAGCCTCTGATGCTTCTCAGGCTCTGAACCTCTGGTTCAGTTATGTTTTCTGTTTTGTCTGTTAGATTAGTTTGTTATGTACAGTTGTATTTCAGTTAGTTAGTTAGTTAGAGAGGTTTAAGTTTGTTAGTTGGCTTGTTACAAGCTACCTCTCCCACCTATTGTACATACACCTATATATAGGTGATTTTGGTGATTAATAAATATAACTTTTTCGCTTAATTCATTCTCTTCAATTTTATTCATAGTTCTCTCTATTCTTTCTTAGTGTTCTTTGTTGTTCATCTTTGTGGGAGTTATCCCCAACAAAGTGGTATCAGAGCTCGTACGATCCGAGGGATCTTGATTCGTTCTTGAAAGAAGAATCAGGTTGAGAGTAAATCAACCATGGCTGGGAACAACAATTTCCATGCGAATTTGCCAGTTTTCGATGGAAAGAATTGGGATAGATGGGTGAAGCAGATGAAGGTGATATTCAATGTTCAAGAAGTGTATGAACAAGTGAATGCAGCAATCACTCCTCTACCAGAAAATGCAAATGAAGAACAAAGAACAACATTCAGAGAAGCAAAGAAGAAAGATAACAAGGCCCTGTTTCTCATTCATCAATGTGTTGATTCGAAGGTGTTTGAGAAGATTACAGATGCTGAGACCTCCAAAGATGCATGGGATATCTTGCAAAAGAGCTATGGTGGTGATGCAAAGGTGAAGAAAGTAAAGCTTCAGGCCTTGAAGAGACAGTATGAACTGTTGCAGATGAAGAGTGATGAATCAATTGCTGATTACTTCACAAGATTGGTGACTCTCACCAATCAGATGAAGAATTGTGGAGGTAATCTTGACGAGCAAGAAACGGTGGAAAAGGTACTAAGAACTCTGACTTCTAAATTTGAGCATATAGTGGTGACTATAGAAGAGACTAAAGATTTGAGTGAGATCAAGATAGAGGATCTGCAAAGCACTCTTGAAGCTCATGAGTTGAAGCATGGTGAGAGGAGCCATGGCAAAGAAGATGAGCAAGCTCTTTTCTCAAAGTTCAAGAAGTACTAAAGTGAGAAGAAGAAATGGCAGAATAAGAAAGACTCCAAGAAAAGCAAGGAGAATGCTGAGACAGTGCCTGAATCCTCAAATGGAGGAGGAGGGAAACAGAAAGATAAGTCAAAGAAGAAGGACAAGAGCAAGATTCAGTGCTACAATTGTGACAAATATGGGCATTATGCCAGTGAATGTAAAAATCCAAAGAAAAAGAAAGGTCAAGAAAATGAAGAAGAGGCCAAGGTAGCACATGATAGCTCAGGTTCTGATGATGAAACCAGTTTCATGGTGACAATTGCTGATGAAGCTGCAGATTCCTTGGTATGGTACTTTGACTCAGGATGTTCTAACCACATGACTGGTAATAGAAGCATCTTGACTGACTTTGATGAATGTCTCAACACAAAGATCAGATTGGCCAACAGTGATTCCATAAAAGCAGAAGGTATGAGTAATGTTGTGATTCAGAGGTCAAATGGCAAGAAAGCTGTGATTGAAAAGGTTCTTTATGTCCCTGGTATGAAGTGTAATTTGATGAGCATAGGGCAATTGGTTTCAAAGGGTTTCAAGATAGTAATTGAAGATGAGACTCTGCAACTCTTTGATTCCAAGAAGAGACTGATTTTCAAAACAGCACGAAGTAAGAACAGGATCTTCAAGACTCAAATTAAAGCTATTGAAGCTACATGCTTGTCTGCAACCTCTGAAGATAAAGATAGTGATCTATGGCACAAGAGGTATGGGCATTTGAATTTCAAAAGCTTGTCAATGCTTAATTCAAAATGCATGGTGTTAGGATTGCCTAGTGTCATAACTCCAGTAGATACATGCACTACTTGTCTGTTAGGAAAGCATCATAGATCATCATTTAAAAGTCATCTGCCTATGAGATCTAGTGATGTGCTAAATGTTGTGCATTCTGACATTTGTGGACCATTTGATGTGTTATCAACTGGTGGAAACAAATACTTCATGACGTTTGTTGATGAGTACTCTAGAATGATATGGTTATACCATATAAAAGCTAAGAGTGATGCATTTGAAGTGTTTAAGAGGTTCAAAACACTGGTTGAGAAGCAAAGTGACAAATCATTGAAGGTTCTGAGAACAGATGGTGGAGGTGAGTAT
Source organism: Trifolium repens (assembly GCA_030408175.1). Lineage (NCBI taxonomy): Eukaryota > Viridiplantae > Streptophyta > Magnoliopsida > Fabales > Fabaceae > Trifolium > Trifolium repens. Next base: position 55,088,255 of record CP125849.1, on the reverse strand, counting down.
ACCTCTACAGAGTTTGAGAATTATTGCAAGGAACAAGGCATAATTCATGAAGTTACTGCACCATATACTCCTCAACACAATGGTCTTGCAGAAAGGAGGAATAGAAGTATTCTAGATATGGCCAGAAGCATGGTAAAGCAGAAGAATCTGCCCAAGAGGTTCTGGGGAGAAGCTGTTGCTACAGCTGTTTACATTCTGAATAGAAGTCCAACTAAGAAGCTGAAGGATAAGGTACCTGAAGAGGTGTGGTCCAAGAGCAAACCAAGTGTGAATCACTTGAAGGTGTTTGGTTCCTTGTGTTACAAACATGTACCTGATGCTAAGAGAAAGAAGCTGGAAGACAAAAGTGTTCCCATGATATTTGTTGGATATCACAGAACTGGTGCCTATAGACTGTATAATCCTACAAGTGACAAAGTAGAGATTAGCAGAGATGTGAAGGTACTAGAGAATGAAAGTTGGGATTGGGGTCAGAAGCTCTCATCTAAGAAAACTCTTGCAGTGGACTTAGGTGGTGAAGCAAGCAATATCAATGACAACCCCACTTTTGTGAATCCGAATCAAGGTACTGAAAGTGATGAAGACATGCATACTTCAAGTGATGATGATGATAATGTTGTACCACCAAGACCTCAGAGAAACACTCAATTGTCAAGAAGGTTAGTTGACTGTGAGATTGTGTCAGACAATGCAGTAGACAATGAAGGAGAAATTGTGCATTATGCAATGCTTGCAGATACTGAACCATTGGATACCAAAGCTGCACTAAAAAGTAAAGTTTGGATGGAGGCAATGATTGATGAGTTGAAGTCAATTGAAAAGAACAAGACATGGGACTTGTGTGATTTGCCCTCTGATAAAAAGGCAATTGGTGTGAAATGGGTGTACAAAGTCAAGCAAAATCCTGAAGGCAAAGTGATAAAATACAAGGGAAGACTTGTGGCCAAAGGATTCCTTCAGAAGCAAGGTTTGGACTATGATGAGGTATTCTCTCTGTAACAGCCCGTTTTTCAAAGGCCAAAAAGACACTATAATTTTTTTTTTTTCAACTAACACTCAGAGTGCGCATAGAATATTTTCCAATGAGCCGACATTCAAATATACAAAAGAACTCATTACCAAAAGGTGCTTCGACAAGCAAAGTGTATTCCTGAATAATTACAATCCAAGTCTAAATATTCAAATACTTACAACAAAACAAGTTAGACAACCCTATGCTAACCAAAAAGCACGGTGCACAAAACACACCAGCGCATAGTCTAACTATACTAAGCTTCACCACGTGCTCACTATAGCCTAGAACTGCCACCGTCGTCACCACGACCTAACCCATCATCTGGGTGGGATGAGCCCGCAAATGAAAGAAAGGGTCACCACAAAATAAAAGTATGTATATATATAACCGGTGCGAAAGATTGTACACATAACAATAATTCCACAAAACACAAGAGAAAGCTCTTAACCACCCAAGCAATTCCCACCAACGGGTTCATATAAGCAATGCACACATAGCCTATAATGCAACCTCTACAATGCGTGGTACTAACCCTAGCTACCACAAAATGCATGAGTTTCGGAATCGTAGGTCCAACCCCTACTAAAACACCAACGAAATCACAAGGTTAAGGTGTATCCAATCCCGCAATCACACCCCATGGTCCACTCCCGCAACCATGTATCGAACTCAACAACAATCTCGTAGCTCTCCCGATCACTACGAAATCACAATGTTAAGGTGGATCCACTCCCGCAATCACACCCCATGGTCCACTCCCGCAACCATGTATCGAACTCAACAAAAACACAAGGTTAAGGTGGATCCACTCCCGCAATCACACCCCATGGTCCACTCCCGCAACCATGTATCGAACTCAACTAAATCACAAAAGATTTAGGTGGATCCACTCCCGCAATCACACCCCATGGTCCACTCCCGCAACCATGTGTTGAACTCAATAAAACCCTATAAGAATCAGGTGGGTCCACTCCTGCAACCACACCTCGTAGTCCACTCCCGCCACTACGCACTAACAATGCATGAGCATACGATTCCCCATGTATACTAATGCAACAAATACATACCTCCCTAGCATGTGTAAACCATCCCAACAACATACATACATATCCAATCATATGTAACAAACCACAACAAACATACATACATTTCCAATCATATGTATTCACCCACATGTTCATACATACATCTCCAATCATATGCAAAACAACGCACGTATTGTAAACACTTTCTCATCACGAGAATACATAACACATACATGCCAAACACACAAACACGCATCACCGAAAATAACCAACAAACATGTTATAACTCAGTGAAAAGACAGAAATAAAGTGGAGCCCTTACCTCGGCAAGCTTCCGTCAACAACACACGCTCAAACAACACAACGCGCTTCCTAAAACAAGCAGCGCAACAATCAATACATTGTTCTCTAACCAATCGTATTGAAACTACACCAAAACCCCAAAAACCTAAAGGTTCCTAAGGAAAATCCCTCTTTCGGATACCATACCAAAAACCACCATATTGATCAACCCCCATGTGTTATTTGTACTATTTTTAGGACCCAAAACAATTGTCAAAAGTCTTAAATAAATTGAAATGCAAAATGGCCGTTTTCTTGCGTTACAAGCTACACTCCCGCAATCCCGCAATCACACCCCATGGTCCACTCCCGCAACCATGTATCGAACTCAACAACAATCTCGTAGCTCTCCCGATCACTACGAAATCACAATGTTAAGGTGGATCCACTCCCGCAATCACACCCCATGGTCCACTCCCGCAACCATGTATCGAACTCAACAAAAACACAAGGTTAAGGTGGATCCACTCCCGCAATCACACCCCATGGTCCACTCCCGCAACCATGTATCGAACTCAACTAAATCACAAAAGATTTAGGTGGATCCACTCCCGCAATCACACCCCATGGTCCACTCCCGCAACCATGTGTTGAACTCAATAAAACCCTATAAGAATCAGGTGGGTCCACTCCTGCAACCACACCTCGTAGTCCACTCCCGCCACTACGCACTAACAATGCATGAGCATACGATTCCCCATGTATACTAATGCAACAAATACATACCTCCCTAGCATGTGTAAACCATCCCAACAACATACATACATATCCAATCATATGTAACAAACCACAACAAACATACATACATTTCCAATCATATGTATTCACCCACATGTTCATACATACATCTCCAATCATATGCAAAACAACGCACGTATTGTAAACACTTTCTCATCACGAGAATACATAACACATACATGCCAAACACACAAACACGCATCACCGAAAATAACCAACAAACATGTTATAACTCAGTGAAAAGACAGAAATAAAGTGGAGCCCTTACCTCGGCAAGCTTCCGTCAACAACACACGCTCAAACAACACAACGCGCTTCCTAAAACAAGCAGCGCAACAATCAATACATTGTTCTCTAACCAATCGTATTGAAACTACACCAAAACCCCAAAAACCTAAAGGTTCCTAAGGAAAATCCCTCTTTCGGATACCATACCAAAAACCACCATATTGATCAACCCCCATGTGTTATTTGTACTATTTTTAGGACCCAAAACAATTGTCAAAAGTCTTAAATAAATTGAAATGCAAAATGGCCGTTTTCTTGCGTTACAAGCTACACACTTTCCGAGTACCCGAAAAACTCGTTTCCAATCCCAACCACTTCCATAAATTAATAAAAAGGGATTAGAAAGCTAAAAACCAAGTTTAGAAATCAGAATCCAAAATCTCAACTCCCAGAGCTCGCCCTGGCGAGTGAAGGCAGTGAGGACAGGTCTAGCTCGCTCTGGAGCTCGCCCTGGCGTGTTGTCATGACCTGTGACACTCGCCCTGGCGAGTAACCACTCGCTCAGCGAGTTTCAACTGTCATGACAGCAAAAGACAGCAACTCACACCACCTTTTTCCACCCAAGCCTAGTTTGATTCTATTAGTTCCCAACGTCTTTTCAAGGCACAAAAGCAAACCCTTTTCATAAGCAAGCAATTCATTTTCCGAAACTTGTTGGTTGCTTCGAGTGCAAGTTATTTGATTTTCATTTCCAAAATCAAAACCAAATCCAAGCACAAGTTTTATTACGGGCCTTAACCGTCCGGTAATCATTTTCGAACATGTTTTCAAGTAATAAGCGACACCACATGTCACACTAGTTTTAAACCACATTTGACCCCAAAACACTACCCAAAAACTCTTAGGAAATATTTTCATAAACCCCAAAATATTTTTCATCGGATTTTCTAAAACAAAACCATACAACGCATTTCCCTTTTGCCCAAAGGTTCAAAGACAACTTTTCTTTTCAAAACTTTACAACTTAACCTCATGTTATTGATCAATACATAACCAACTCAAAACCCTAACTTTTCTCATGAGGTTTTTCACCAACTCATGGAAAACAAACATAACAAAGCCTACACATGCTTCCCTAAACCTCATGAACATCATTCATGAAACAAAAACCATTCACAACCAATTCTTATGAAATTTCTCCCAAGAACATAATCATAAAATCTCATGAATCTCTAAGAGTTTAGTCAACTAAGAGATGAAAGAAGTTCTAGTTACCTTAGGAAGAAGAATCTCACAACTCCAAGCTTTCCAACAAGCTTATGATCAAGAGAAATGGTGAAGGAATGAAATTTCCTCAAGATGGAAGGTGGAAAGAAAGCCACGGCCAAGAGAGAAAGAAGAAGTGAACTTGTGATAATTCTAAGTCCACCACTTATAAAAGTCTTGCTAGATTTAGGCCATTGGATCAAATAGGATAAAGTTCTAAGATCACATCCTAGCCATTGGATCAAATCCAAGTCTATCCTCACGAGATATTTCCCATAAACTCTTACAACGAAACGCACGCTCAGTTCTCGCGCATTGCGACGAACGAAACTCGCAAAAATAGAAAACCTACAGAAAGAACGTCTATCGTTTTTCCATTCCAAAACTTATCGCCGAATCTTTTTCCGCGACTGTAATTTTCTTCCATACCTTAGAAAATTAATCTCATGACATATCCTAACTCGCGCAGATATATAAAACTCCCATCCGAAACCTCACTTAAAACAGACGCAGTAAGATTTTCCATCAGCGGGTAAAATCCTACTCGTTTTTTCAAAAACAAGAATAATCCAAAACTCGTTATTCTAAGACCACAGAAATCTCCTCATACTTAAAAGAGTATCACGACCCGAAAGTCTGTGCCTTTCCAGCGCACGAGCACAAAACAGGCTCCGTTTCAGCAAAAATCTCATTAATGTGACGATATTCACAAAACCGCCTCACCAAAAACCCTAAAACTCGTAGCCGACACTAGAGTTCCTTAGAAAACTATACAGTGAAATCTTGGGTCTTACACTCTCCAGTGGCAAGACATGAAACTATAAGGCTAGTGATTGCATTGGCTTGTAGTAGAAGATGGCCCTTATTTCATTTAGATGTGAAGTCAGCATTTCTAAATGGACCCTTAGAGGAAGATGTGTATGTGAAGCAGCCTCCAGGTTTTGAATTGAAGGGCAAGGAAAGCAAAGTTCTGAAACTGAACAAGGCCTTGTATGGTCTGAAGCAAGCTCCAAGAGCTTGGAACAAAAGAATTGATCAATTCTTTGTTATGCAAGGTTTCAGAAAGTGCAGTGTAGAGTATGGTGTTTATGTGAAGTGCAGTAATGACAAACACATGTTAATCATATGTTTGTATGTTGATGATCTGTTAGTAACAGGTAGCTCATCTACAGAGATAGAGAAGTTCAAATCACAAATGAAGTGTGAGTTTGAAATGACTGACCTAGGGAAGTTAACCTACTTTCTAGGAATGAAGCTCTTAGAAACTCCAAAAGGGATGATATTGCATCAAGCTAAATATGCCACTGAGATTCTGAGAAAGTTTGAGATGCTTGATTGCAATTCATCAGTCACACCTGCAGATACAAGAGCCAAGATTGAAGAATATGCAAGTAGTGATGCAGTGGACTCTACCATGTTCAGACAATTGATAGGTTCTCTGAGATATTTGTGTCAAACTAAACCTGATATCAGTTATGCAGTTGGCTATGTAAGCAGGTTTATGAGTAAACCACTGAAGTGTCACCTATTGGCAGCTAAGAGGATACTTAGATACATCAATGGCACAATCCACTATGGTGTTGTATTTCCATATTCTAAGGATAATGGAAAACTTGAGTTAAGTGGGTTTTCAGATGCAGATTGGTGTGGTGACAAGGTAGACAGGAGGAGTACCAGTGATTATCTGTTTAAATTTCAAAATGCATCAGTGTCTTGGTGCTCTAAGAAGCAGTCAGTCATAGCACTCTCCAGCTGTGAGGCAGAGTATGTAGCAGGGTCCCTAGCTGCATGTCAGGCAAATTGGCTGCAATCACTTCTCAGTGAGATGAACATTATTGTTGACATCACAGTTGTGTTTAAGATTGACAACAAGTCAGCAATCAACTTGGCTAAGAACCCCGTTAGTCATAGGAAGAGCAAACATATTGAGACAAGGTTTCACTTCCTCAGAGACCAAGTCACTAAAGGAAAGTTGAAATTGGAGTATTGCTCTACTGACAATCAACAAGCTGATATTTTAACTAAAGCTGTGAAGAGAGACCAATTTCTCAAGCTCAGAAGAGAAATGGGAGTTGTGAGCTTTGACAGCTTGAATTAAGGAGGAGTGTTAGTTTTGTAATTCAAGCTTCTGACGAGAATAGCTTCTGAAGCTAACAGCTTCTGATGGCCACGAGACTCTCAAACAGACTCTGACCCTCCTAGCTTCTGAAGGGCACAGGTTCTGAAGGAACAGGTTCTGAAGCAGTGTACTCACCCAGCTTATGAAACAAGCGAACGTAGCCTTTGATGCTTCTCAGGCTCTGAACCTCTGGTTCAGTTATGTTTTCTGTTTTGTTTGTTAGATTAGTTTGTTATGTACAGTTAGTTAGTTAGTTAGTTAGTTAGTTAGTTAGAGAGGTTTAAGTTTGTTAGTTGGCTTGTTACAAGCTACCTCTCCCACCTATTGTACATACACCTATATATAGGTGATTTTGGTGATTAATAAATATAACTTTTTCCCTTAATTCATTCTCTTCAATTTTATTCATAGTTCTCTCTATTCTTTCTTAGTGTTCTTTGTTGTTCATCTTTGTGGGAGTTATCCCCAACAGTAACACTATATGCTGATGGAGATTTCTCATATTAGACCATGTACAATGGCAAAAAACATTCAACACCCTACTTTTCCACTTTTTACACTCCACATCATCTTCTCTCTCTTCCACCTAATAATTCAACACCCCATTCAATTTTTACCCTCTCCAATAGTTTTTTCATTCAACACCCTACCCCACCACCTTCTCTACCCCACCACTTTTGAGTGTTGAAATTATTATTGGGATCCATTTCACACAAAAAAAAAAAGACTAAAACTTCAAATTAAACACTAATTGAAAGATAAACAAGATTAAGATAGTGAAAAACTTGGTTTTTTTTTCTGTGTCCAAATCAAATGAACCAAGTCTCTATTTATAGAGAAAAAAAATTACGAATTTTGGTGAAAAAATAAAAAAATATTAATTAATTTGCATTGAAATAATTGAGTTTAAAGATAAGATGAGGTAAAAATCTCGTGAGCCAATCAGAAGCTGCCACATGTCCCCCTGCGCATCAATTAAACATGTTAACTTGATTCATCTTCTCTTTAAATTCAACATGTTACTCCAATGGTCCATTTTCATTCAACAGCCAGTCAACACCCATTAAACACCCTCATTGCACTTGGTCTTATAAGTAAAATAAATAATTTTATATTTATTAAGGAAGTAAAATATAATTATTTATATTAGGACATTTTGTGTTTTTCTAGAAATAAATTTTATAGAAAGGTGTAAAAATAATTTTTATTGATTATTAATTATGAGGAAAGGAAGACAAAGAGTAAATTAAATGCAATTTTCATTAGATTTTATGAGAACTAGTTTTGAGACCCGTGCATTTGCCCGGGTCTATCGACTTTTATTTATAAATTATTGTTAAATTATAAATGACATCATTCTGTTATTTTTTGTAAAATATATTAAATTAAGTAATTTTTTTATTAAAGTAATTGTCTCGTGTATGATTTTTGTGTAATAAATTATAATTAATAATAAAAAATATTTACTATTCAATTTCTTTTTTTTTATTAAAGCAATTGTTTTGTGTATGATTAAATTTTTTTTATTAAAGCAATTGTCCCGTGTATGATTAAATTTTTTTATTAAAGTAATTGTCCCGTGTATGATTAAATTTTTTTTAATAAAGCAACTGTCCCGTGTATTATTAAATTTTTTTATCAAACCAATTGTCCTGTGTATGATTAATTTTTTTTATTAAAGCAATTGTCCCATGTATGATTAATTTTTTTATTAAAGCAATTATCTCGTGTATGATTAAATTTTTTTTATTAAAGCAATTATCCCGTGTATGATTAAATTTTTTTATTAAAGCAATTGTCTCATGTATTATTAAACTTTTTTTTATTAGTACAATTTTCCCGTGTATGATTTTTTATATATTAGTGATCAACACTTTCTTTTTTTTGACAAAATTATTGATCAACACTTGTCCCGTGATGTTTTAAGTATAATGACAAATATTTACCCCGTAATTATTATAATATATTCATCAATAATGCACTTCTTTTGTATTTTTTATATATGAGGAAACAAAAATAGAGTAAATTTTTTTTATAATAAAAATAGAGTAGAATTCAACTATTATATAATAATATATTAAATTAAAAAATATAATTTTTTTTACGAAATAGAAGATTTGAAATATTTTTAAGAATTGATGAGGACAAATTAGAATTTTTAGTAGTAATACCTTTTAATATATTGGGCATGTTTGAATTTGGCTTATTTTTAAACTTATGAAAATAGTTTATGGTTATAATTTATAAATAAACTTTTATGTTAATTCATAAGTTTTTTTACGCATATTAATTCATCAGTTTTCACTAACAAAAATTACATCTTTATAAATAATTTTCATGAACTATCTTAAAAAACTTATAATAATACATAATAACTTATTTATTTGCATAAGTTATTTCTCATAAACTCATAAATAAGTCAATCAAAACGGGTCGATTGTGTTTTTGTTTCTATTTTTCTGTTCTTTTATTTTTAAGGTCATAAATAAGTATCTTCTTTTATTAGGTAATTCTATTTTTATTTCTTATATATAAGTTTTTATATGTTAGATTGAGTTACTATTTTTTCATTAAAAAAAATAAAATTACTTACTATTGTTGAAGCGTATCTTTTATAGTGATTTTTGTTCATATTTTTATGCATAAATTTATTTTAATTAAATTTTTATGGGAAGATTTATTTGATGCTTATCCTTTTTTTTTTTTTTTTTTTCTATTTTTGTTTTGTGTTTTTTTTTTAGAGATGTGGTTTATGATGCTATTTTTATGGGAAGATTTCTTTTATGCTTATCTTTCTTTCCTATTTTTATGGTTTGTTTAGAGTTAAAATTACACTTAAGAGCGTAAAACTTGGAACACCGTTAAAAGTAATAAGGACAAACTTGTATTTTATATAGTAGTTTCTTTTAATATATTGTAAGTAGATTTATGGCTTGTTTAGAGTTAAAATTACACTTAAGGGCGTAAAACTTGGAACACCGTTAAAAGTAGTAAGGACAAACTTGTATTTTATATAGTAGTTTCTTTTAATATATTGTAAGTAGATTTCATGAACTATCTTAAAAAACTTATAATAATACATAATAACTTATTTATTTGCATAAGTTATTTCTCATAAACTCATAAATAAGTCAATCAAAACGGGTCGATTGTGTTTTTGTTTCTATTTTTCTGTTCTTTTATTTTTAAGGTCATAAATAAGTATCTTCTTTTATTAGGTAATTCTATTTTTATTTCTTATATATAAGTTTTTATATGTTAGATTGAGTTACTATTTTTTCATTAAAAAAAATAAAATTACTTACTATTGTTGAAGCGTATCTTTTATAGTGATTTTTGTTCATATTTTTATGCATAAATTTATTTTAATTAAATTTTTATGGGCAGATTTATTTGATGCTTATCCTTTTTTTTTTCTTTCTATTTTTGTTTTGTGTTTTTTTTTTTAGAGATGTGGTTTATGATGCTATTTTTATGGGAAGATTTCTTTTATGCTTATCTTTCTTTCCTATTTTTATGGCTTGTTTAGAGTTAAAATTACACTTAAGGGCGTAAAACTTGGAACACCGTTAAAAGTAATAAGGACAAACTTGTATTTTATATAGTAGTTTCTTTTAATATATTGTAAGTAGATAAATAAAAGTAAATCTTGAAAATGATAAAAGTAAATTATTTTTGTTTATAATTTGGGACAAAAAAATAATATTTTTTTTTGCTTTATAATATGGGACAGAGGGAGTACTTCTTTACCAAGTCAATGGGCTCAAATCGTTAATGAGTTTTACCAAAGGACGGATTTCGGTAGAATCCGAGTTCGATTCTTGGATGAAACAATTTCTTAACCAAACATTACTTACTTCGCGGCCGAACTCTGAACTAGTAGCTCCCTTTCCCTAGGAACCAAAGAATTAGTCCATTTAAAGAGGCCGAACTTTGGCTTGGACATGCAGCGGCGTTTAAACTTTTAAAGAGGCCGGCTATCCATATGGTTATCCACATCGTTTAAACTTGTGATGGAAGGTATTTATGTGTTTAGTGAAAATAGGTTGGACCAAGTTAAGTTTTATGGCCTAAAAAACTTCTAATGTGTTTTGAACTTTATTATTTCCTCCAAATTGGATCTGTCGATCTAGTGTGTGAGAATGGTTTCAGAATGAGTTAGGGGTCCAATCCAGCGTTGGACTAGGTCAGGGCCATCCCTGAGGTTTTATGTGCCCATTCGGAAGAATCAATTTGGTGTCATGTTTTTTATTTTTATTTTTTAAGTCATAACTTTATTTTATCCTTACACAATAAAATGATCACGACAAAAGTAGTTATGCATGCATCTATCAGTCCGAACATATATTGATAGCATTCTAATTCTCACACTTGCTGCAAACTCCGACTATTAATCTATGAATATCATCCTCCTTATTTTATTTTATTTTCTCCAGTCAGAATGTTAATAGTTCAAGTTTTCACTGATTTTAGATTTTCTATTTTTATAATAAATCACATTTATGTAGGGTTTCTTTTATGCATTTTATGTAGGGATTATTTTTATTTTTTGGTACTATGAGAAAATGATTTTTTAAATTATTATATATAAATATGTCATATATGGTCCAATGCTTACTTTTTTTTATTATAGCTTATACTAAAAAAATATTAATATTAATCATATAATTTTTATATTTCAATTATATGTAGAGAGAGAGAGAGTAAAAAAAAATTGGTGCCCCTAAATGCCTAGTACCCTGTGGCACTACTCCTCCCGAACTCCCCTGGACCGGGTCGTTATTTATATATATTTTTTGGTGTGTTCAATTATTTAATATATTTTAAAACTCTTCAACATTCTAGTAAAATAGACAACAAATAAAAAATAGTAAATGCAAAAAAAATATTGAAACAAATCGAAGCTCCTATATTGAATGGGCTTAAAAATTAAGATCCCTCAACGCCATGTTTTGACTTTCTTCTTCTTTTTGTTTGTCAAAAATAAAATAAAATGTGGTAGGCCTTTTTAGATTGTTGAAGTTTTTTTTCTTTGGGCTCGTATGTTTCCTAAAATTCTTGTGATGAATTGGGCCTGACAAATTCGTTAGTCCTTTACACAATTACACTGCAGTTTTATTCCTGAAGATTTCTCTTCCAGCCCCCCACGTTTCTTTTTCATCCCCTAAGTTTCCTGATTTGCCTTTAACAAAAAATTTGGTTTCTATAAACTGAATTTTTTTTTGCCTTGAAATCCAACTTTGATTTCTAAAAACCGAAATTTTCCTGAAATTTGAACTAGAAAAATTTCGGTTTCTGCGAAACGAATTTTTTATCAAGGGCAAAATCAGATTTTTGGGGGGTATAAAAGAAATGTGGGGGGCTGGAAGAGAAATTTTCCTTATTCCTAAGTGTGGTACATCTAATGGTTCTTTTTTTTTTGCGCCCACGAGTTTTGCATTCGTCCACTTGAATTCCAATTATACCTCCTAACAAGAGAATAATTTTGTATCACTCAAACCTAAGGAATTAATTTGTAGGCTTGGCCTCGGCATGCTTGTTCTCTGAGCTAGTAGAAGCTATGTAGCTAACCATGGCAGTCTTAGGAGGAGTAGATCCATCATGCTTGTTCTTTGCGATAACAAACCTCTATAGTGTGACCATTCTTACCACATAAAGTGCACGATTTGTTGGGATTGCCATTACCAGTGGATGAACCCTTCCCTTTGGAATAAGCAAGCCTCTTTCAATCAGCGAGATTGAGTTCAATTTGTGTATCTTCAACATCCTCTAAACCATTGAAGGACTCATGTTGAATAATCATGGAGAAGATAGTGTTGAGATCTGGAAAAGGTTCCATGATCAAAATTTGGGAACGAACAACTGCATAGTGATCATTGAGACCTGTGAGAAAGATGATGACAGGATCTTCTTGCTTGAGTTTGCGCGCGTTATAGATTCCTTCACATTGATAACGTGCAAGACAAGTGCAGATCGAAATTGAACAAAAAACCTCTAATTCTTCCCAAATTCCACTCAATTTGGTGAAATAATCTTTGGCAGAGAACGTGTCTTGACAAAGCGCATACAATTCACGTCGAATATTAGCAATTCGAACGCGGTCAGCACGAGAAAATCGAGTTTTGAGATCAAGCCAAGTGGAGGAAGCAAGATCGTAGTAGACAATGCTTTGTGCAATTGATGCAGCAACAAAGTTTTGAATCCAAGAAAGTACCAAATTATTGCAACATACCCAAGCTTCATACGTAGGATCGTACTCATTCGGCATCAGAGAAGATCCATCGAGAAAACAAAGCTTCGTGATAACGGCTTTCTTCATAGAGCGAGACCAAGAATGATAATTCTTGCCATCAAGAACAGAATTAACGAGAGGAATCACAAGGTTTTCGAAAGGATGAATGTAGAATGGATTTTGAGTGATGAACCGAAGCAGGGAAGATTGGAACCTCCACCGGCGATGGAGTATTGCAAATCATAGCTGAACAAAGTATGCAACTTCAGGCTCTAGTAGATACCATAACAAGAGAATAAGCTTCCCTGAATATGGAAGTGAAATGCTGAGGAAGAAAGAAGAGAAGTGAAAATTGTATTGAACAAAATGAATATTAGTTAGTTACAATTGATGACAATAGTTATATATAGCTCATAGAAGTTTGTTATAACTACTAACTAACTCATAAGAACTATAACTAACTATTACAACTGTAACTTGTTGACTAAGCAACTACAACTAAGAGCTAGTATCTTGACACCTCATTCACAACGTAGATTGCGAGTGTGTAAATAGACAACACTAACGAAAACCAGTTTACATCCTAGAATGTGAATCTTATAGATCGAATATTTGTGTATTTCTCACCTTCCTTCGCCCCTATTTTATAAGGTTTGCTACTTAAGTAACGAACTCAGTTTGCATCCTAAAATGCAAATTGTTTTTTTCCAGATTTTATGCCCCTTGAGTTCGCTACCTAATAATGCTAGAATGCGGGGGAGATATTTTTGAAATTTTCAGAGACGCGTTAGAAAATTCAGGAGGCACGAATAAAATAACTCTACATCTAATAATGTTAATGCTTATTGCTGAAGAGGTCACATGCATTCTAGCATGGATTGGCTGTTAACCACCATTTTGTGTGTTTCAATCTTTTTACCAGTGCAACACTGTATATGAAGTAGTAGTAGTACTTACTATTTAACATTACTCAAAGGCCAATTACAAATTAAGGTGAATCAACTTAATTACCTTATAACTATAGGAACAAGTCCAAAAAAAAACCCTTGAAAATCTGAACACAATTATAGGGCTAGAGCCAACAATACCAACCAATCATACAAGCACACATGTACAATAACATACACTTCAAGCACACAACCGTATACTTAGTACATAGTAGCAATCTCATGGTTATTCTTTTCAGTATAATCAGTCCAAAACATCCATTCCATTCTTGTCTTCACCTTGTGCTTCCATTCTTCTTTTCAATCTTGGATGTTTCCACCAATGTTACCTTCCCAATTTTGTTTTGTCCCACCAATCATTTTGTGAGGCATTTCATGTAAACTCTTTAAACCTATTGGGCTTGAATCTTGGTCTTCAGATTTGTACTTATATCTTGAGGCCCAATAAAGATAGTTGAAAAAATTAAGGCAACTTAGTATTGCTAGGAACCAATAAAACAGGTCCAAATTACTTTGATTCAAATCAAACCCATGTAACCAACCTTGTTTACTAGGAGTAATCCTTTTTGTAACAACATTAATCAAATTGACAAAAACAGTGCTCAAGAAATAACCAATAGACATAGATAACCATGTGAAAGATGTTGACAATGATTTCATACTTGAAGGTGATTCCCTATAAAAAAATTCCAATAGTCCCACAAGTGTGAACATATCAGCAATACCAAATATGCCATATTGGAATGAAAGCCAAAATAGGCTTATAGGGTTATTTGGGTCTTTTCTGCCTTGGTCTCTTCTTTTCACTTCAACAATTCCAGCTACTGTCATTGATATCACTGAGAGTACTAATCCAACACCTACCCTTTGAAGCTGTGTGATTCCTGAAGGGTGATTAGTGATTTTTCTTGCAAATGGAACAAAGAAAAGTTCATATATTGGAACCAAGATACTTATGAAAATAAGAGGTATGACAGGAATTGATGATGCTGGAACTGTAAATGAACCAAGTTTAAGGTTCATTGTGTTTCCTTGTTGTACTGAGAATGTTTGAAGTTGTGCTAAACAAGTGTTCATGATAATTGTGCTGGCTACTATTGGTAACATTCTTGTTAGGATTTTCACTTCTTCAACTTGTGTCACTGTGCATACTTTCCATGGTTGTGGTTTCATGTTTTCTTGGAGAATTGCTGCTTTATCTAAAAACCTGATTCAACAAAGCATTACATTTTAACATGCACTATATGTATGATTGTAAAAATAGAAGGAAAAATGAATGTATCAATCCCATGACATAAGAAGACTGGCTCAGTTGATTCAAAAATAAATATGAATTAATTAATTTTTACAACTAATTTTGTTTAGATTCATTTAAACATAAGTGAATTGGACAACCACTGTAATGTAGCGCAAGTAGTTGATGTACATATGAGCGAGTGTTAAAATTCTAGTGCACCGAATTCGATTTCTATTAATAAAAAAAGTAAATTGTTCATACCAAAAGATAAAGTGAATTGGACACATCGGTTCACATTTAGTTTATGACCGAAAAATACATTAAGACAAAGAAAAAAAGCTGCAAATTTCAACTCAAATTTAGTATGATATATGTGCGTTCACACGAGTCGCGCGTTCCACACCTTGCGTTGAGTGTGTATGTGTTTTTGAGACAACAATTTTACTCAACAACATATAAACTCTCCATGAGTAAAAAGAAAATAGAAACACTTGAAAATCAATTTTAGGTGTGTAAAATAATTTTTGTAAGAATCACTTTTTATTATTGTGCATAAAAGTGAGTGATATTATACTGTACTAATCCCAAACAAAAAATAAAGCTAGAAAAGGTAGTCCTATGGTATTCCCTAAGTTGCATATTTTTCAGGAAGAAAAACAACAAAAAACACAACATTGATTACATCAAGTAGTACTACTGTTTTTTATCATGACATCTAAGTTATGTCAGAAAACTTTCCTTACTTTTATCTTTGTGTTAAGCAATTTACACACGGCATAGATATTACTTCTTCCATATTTCTGCTTCTCCAAATCGTGTATTAGTGGGTCCAGTGGTCCTTTGTCCTTACCTACTACCATGTACATGAAAAAGAATCCTAACATGCCAATTTGCTGGACCATTATTTATTTTTTTAGTAGTAGTATAGTAGTACAGTAATTAATAATACTATAGTCTAATCATTTTGCAGACAATTATTAGTTTTGGTTTTGTGTATGTATGCAACTTGATAAACATCAATTTTTCTGAATCAAAGAAGATTGGAAAGTCACCTCATTTGTTTTGTGTGAACTATTTTCTCCACTGTTGCATCTTTGTCACTCATTTCATATAGTTCTTCGTGTGCTTCTGTCACTGACAGCTTTCGATTTTTAAATGCCACAACAATAACCTGTAGTCAACAAAATATCACATTTTTATCATCACAATTACAAATTGATTAAGGTTAAATACTACATAGTATTACAAACAATATTCTCTATAATTATCGGTGTTACAAACAATATTTATAATAATAGTATTAAGGTCATAAAACCCCTGAACCATACCGCACGGCACGGGCGATAGCCCCTACACCCCGCCCCCCAAAACATTTGGCCTAATCCCATATAGGCAGGGGGCGGCCGGAGCTGAGCTAGCGGAGCAAACTCAGCTCATCGGCCGCCCCCAACCTCTTCCTGATACATATACGCCATACTCAACATCATCTAATTTCAAATCATGAGTCTAAGTGTACATTTGTCATTACTGTGGATTTATTGAAATTGATTACTGCATAAAACTGAATAGTACTTTAGGAAATCTAAGTTCACTAAAAACATATTTAACTCATAGATTAATCATTAATTAAGCATTTTTTTAAGGAGAATCAAATAGAGATTGAGATTAGACCTGAGCAATTCTGATAATGGGGCTATCTCCTGGAGTTTTGATTCTATAGAAAGGTTTCCCAAGAGCAAGAGTAACAAAACCAATAGAAGAAGCAATGGTAATTATGAAAAATCCCCAATGCCAAGCTCTTTGAGTACTAACCCAAACAACACCAGTAACACCAGTAATTGCTCCAAGAGTTGAACTAAGTAAAAGCCAATTGAAAAAGCTAGCAAGAGCTTTTGCTTCATTTGGATCCTTTTCTTCAAATTGGTCAGCACCAAATGCAGTCATAGATCCTCTTACTCCTCCAATACCCAATGCTAACAAACTCAATGATGTGTAAAACATGAATCCTATTCCACCTTTCATACAACTTGATTTCCCACATGCATTTGGATGTAAATGATCTGAAGCAGCTTGGAAAGTAACCATTGCCAAAGCCTACAATTATAAAGATTCAATTCAATTCATATCTGATGTTCAGGTAGACGAGCAACAAACTGCGCCGGTAAACCTTTCTTACAATTATTAAATAAAAAATAAGTTGCGCCGCTAAACCTTTCTTACAGTTATGAAATAAGTAAAAAATATAAGACACTGTGTGCAAGTGTTGTAAACTCTGGAGTACCGAGTTCGATTCCTACTGATAAAAATAAATTGAGATGAATGTGAAGAACTTACAAGAACTTCTAGTGATCCAAAAAGTAAGCAAGTGGTGAATCTATTCAAATAAGTATCTGAGATGAAACCACCAACAAGTGAAAGCAAGAAAGTTGAACCCATAAAGTTTGTGAGAGTATTTGCAGAACTTGATAGATCAAAATGCATCACTCCATAAAAGTATAGAACTAAGCTAACCATGTTTGCAACAAAACCCATGTTGTCCAATGCTGACAAAACTACATCAACAAAAACAAAAACATATCTTTGTTATCAAATTCAAGTTTCAAACCACAACAAAAAAACAGAACCAAAAACAGAACAAACAAAGTGACTTTTCCTTACCAAATATAAACATGGAAGCTCTAAATCCACCTTTCTTTCTCTTCCATTCAGCAAGAAGCTTGAGTTCTTCTGTTTCTTCTTGATTTTCCTACATTACAAGATTTGAAATTTCATAAACTATATGCAAAGAAATAAAAGAAAGAAAAAAAAAAGATATAAAAATGGTTTAGTTGAATGAGTAGAAGAATCATACCATTGTAGAGACAATGAGGTAAGTTACAAAGAAATGGTGTTTGTGAAGAAATAGCTTAAAATTATTTGCTTCTATCTTTCACAAGTTGTTGTCCTCTCCATGCTACTTATCACACACTATGTCTCAACTTTTTCAAATTCTCTTACATCACTTTTTTTGCACTTTCAAGTCCAAAACAGTAAAAATAAAAAAAGTACTATTAAGGGTTCAAATTAATGATGCTTAATGAATCAGTTATCATAATCAACTTAACATATATACCCCACTTTACTTGATAGTATATGTTTGTCATTGATGAAAAATCCATTACAAAATGGTTGTAACAATTTCCTAAACCAGAAGCTTTCAAGTGAAGGTAACGAGTGAAATTGATAGAAATGAAAAGACTGGTTATAGAAATTTGATTGACTTTTCCTTGCTTGATTAATTGGTCATATCATACATCAACTATTCATTATTATTGTTAACTTTGAAAGGTGCATAATATAGTACTTATATCACGTGGTTTGTTAATTATTATGGTCTTAATTATTATGAATAGTACTAATCAAGAAGTTTAAGTGTGGAAATTGTTTGTTGAATAAAGCTGTCAACAACTTTGTGTTGTGTCAAAGTTTATGATTAATTATTGTGATGATACAGTGAGAAAGGACTAAGGTTGAAACTTGTTTTTTTGGTTAGACAGTATTGTCAGAATGAAAAAAGATCTTATAGTTTTCTTGCTAAGGAAAATAATGAAAAATACTTGTAACACAAGAATATCTAAAGCTGACTTTCCATCTTACAAAGGCTGTAAAAAAATGTAAGTACTACTACAATTAAAATCCAATGTTACTAGTTGAAGTTGAACCATTCACTTACATTTGTTATGATCCGAACTAGAATAGATTTACACTATGCTTGGTTATGAAGAGAAGTTGTGAAGAGAGAAATAAGTGAGAGAGAGTTTGAGAAGAGAGAAAGAAGTGAGAAATAGGATAGAGTTAAGGGTGTGCTTGGAATAAGAGAAAAAGAAGAGAAATAGAGAAGAGGGAAATGTTGTTATTTTATAAAAGGACCAATATACCCTTAATATTTAAAAAATAATTTAATTTTATAAATTCCAACACAAAGTTCAGATTTTCATAAAATAATTTAAAATTAAAAACCGATAGTGTAAGGGAAGTCAGGGGTATAGATGGAAAAGGCAAAATATGCATATTCTCTCTCGGCTTTCTTCGCTAACTAGGGGAGAAACAAAAAGTCGGTGGGTCCCACAGAGTTTTGCTCTCTCTTTTGTATTTCTCTCCTCTGCCAAGCAGAAGAAATTACTTATTTCTTCAATGTTTCTCCTCCCTCAATTTCTCTCACATCTCAATCACTTGTTCCAAGCACACCCTTACTGATCCAAGTGCGTTCGTTCGATCTAAATTAACGAATGAGATCATTTGACTGTATAAATAATCTAGATTATTTAATTTAAAATTAATGACTGATATCACAAACTGTGACAAATTGTTACTCCATTAAACTTGCGAGGTATCAACATAAAAAATAATTGAACTATTTTGAACTTTTTCTTTAAAAAATTGGAAAGAAAAAAATGTCTGATAACGGTTTATTATAAAAAGTTTATAAATTATTTTAACTGAGTTATAGCATTTTTTTCTTTCACCACCAGTTTAATTTAGTTCGGATGTCAGTTCTGACATCAAGTGATTTCAGTCTCTCTCGATTGCATATAGCATATTCTGATAAGCTAATACAATTACCTTAAATTTGAATTTGCTTCATTTATCTACCTTTTATATATTGACCGTTTATGAGAGAGATAAAAACAAGTAGAAGATTAGTTGGATCTATTAATATGTCCACTTGTTAAAGTGAATCTCACTGATATATATCGCATGTGTCTTTCTCTCTCATAAATGGACAATAAATGAATGATAGATAAATTGAACAAATCCAAACGCATAATTTATAGATTATAATTGTTATTTTTCTTCCAATTTTATTTATATTATCTTACTTGAAAAAAATTAAATATTATTAAACATATTATTTTTATGTTATTTCATATTTATATATGTTAGTTCAACCACAAATTTATTAAATACTACAAATTCAATCAAATAGTTTATCTATTACACACTATAAGTTCATCCGCTATAAATTAACTTATCAACTCTATGCTATTTTGTTACTAAATAGAGTTATATACAATTTTTTTCCGGAAACTCAACACGAAAATATAAAGTTAATCAGAAAAAAAATTGTGTTTAATATCATGTTAATATTTGACATTTTATCACATAAAATTCATTTATCATAAAATTATAAATATCATAAATTAAAATTGTAAGTATATATCATATATGTTACTCAAAATAAATAAAAAATGATCATATTAACACATGTGCTATACGTACGATACATGTTTAGAAAACTAAAATTAGAATTTTTATATTGAAGAAAATAAATTTTAAATACTTAGACTATTAATTTTTTTTTTCCCTTACCAAAAAAAAGACTATTAATTTTTTTACAAAAAAATATTTAAAAATTAAATCCACAATTTTTTAAATAAAATTTTCATATTAGATTCATGAGGGACATGTAGTATTTCCCATAAACAAATATAGGGGGGATGTGACCATGACAACTACGTGACACCCCTGTCCGTGATTTGGGTTTTTTTGTATTGAAGTTTGTAGATTTGAAAATGGTATATTATACATGACATAATGTTCATTTAAATTAGGCAAATTTTAATATGGATCACTTCTTTAAATGATCTATGATGAACCAGTTATAAATAATAATATAATGAATATACGGATTTCACAAATTCATTGTTGGGTTGAATGATTATATCATACAAATTATCCATAAAAAAAATTAAAAACAAATGAAAATTATTTAATATGTGTTGAGATATTTTAAGATTAACCGTAATATTGCCCTTTAAATTTACTTATTATAAGAAGAAGAAAAAAGTACAAATTAGTTTAAATGGTAAGTAATTTAAACTATCTAAGCAATGAAGAAAATTCGGTAAATTAGTCACTATTAATCGGTGTTTGTAACTTGTACGATGATGATAATAATAATAATAATAATAATAAATACATTAATTTTACGATGAATCTAAAAAACAGAAATTTTCTTATATATAGAGGGAATAATAAATAAAAATAAAAATGAAAGTATTTCATACAATGTGGGTCACATGGTACAGATCATATGGTTTCATCCATGTTCACTAGAGCTAACTTTTTTAATAAAAGTCCATCAATGTCACTTTCCTCCTTCTATTATTCATATCACATAAGTTTTGCTTTTTTGCTTTTGTTATGTGATCTAATTCTATTGATATAATCCATTTTAACTTTGAACTATCTCTTTCAAAATAGCAGTCTAACTTCTAGTATCTCAATCATGAAGAATCTTTTTTTGTTTGTAAATCACTATCAAATGAAAACACACTTTTTTGGCTTAAGTATTCCACACACATCCTGTTTGATTAGTGGATGAAGCAAACATGTGCTTAGCATGCATTGGTTCATGCATTCATCCATTTTTTAAGGGACTTTCACCTTTGAAGTGAATCCCTTCAAAGCATGGGGCCATAGGAAACAAAAATCTATCCTTATGCTATGTGTTAATGTTGCCATACATGGTAGTTTTCTTTGTCTAGCTACTAATAGAGAAGCATAAATATTAAAGAGCCTAGTAAGTATTAAGTACATGTTTGCAAGTTATTGTTTGTCAAAAAGAAAGTGGAGCAAATTTATGGATTTGGATTGTATGCTCACAAAATTTGTACATAAAACAATATAGACTTTAATTATTTAATCTAAGATACTAAGCTTAAAATCTAATTTGTTTAATCTAAAATACAAAAGCTTAAAATTTAAATCAAGTGATAATGATCCAACGATTATTGATATCTTGACTGCATGAATATTGAGCAGATATATTCTAACTACATTTTAAATTCCAATTTTACACACCGTCACATATTTAAAAGGCTATACATGATTTTAAATTACGCTTTTGCACAAAAACTCTTGATTTATTGGGAATTACAAATTTCTACAATACACAAAAAGAACAGTTTTTTTTTTCCAAATATATCATTTCCAAAAGTGATTTTGAAATGAGAAAAGTTCTTCTAAAAAAAACTCATGATAATGATCTTATTCATGATCCAAATGATCTAGTCCAAATTTGGCAATTCCACATGACCATAGCCAAAAAAATTAGCTCAAATTACTAATCAATTATAACCATTGTTGTGAGATATTGATCATGTCCCCTTAAGATTTTGTATCAATCAGTCTATATCGTGCATATCTTTGTCGTGGATGTGGGTGGATTCCCATTAATTAATGAACAAATTTTCAAAGAGGTAGTCGATGTTTCTCTTTATTTTTTTTTGATAAGTGAATGATTGTGAGCTATTGATTAAATTTAATTTGATGGTTAGGATTTGATGTCAATTTTGTTTTTTTTGGTACAATAGAGGGGCAAAGCCCCAAAAACAAAAGAAACTAAGAAACTAATCGAACACTCCGAGGCATGTAAGCGCCGGAAAAATCATAAAAAATGAGACTTCGTAGCTCTCGAGGAGGAGTCTCAAAAATATGCAAATCAAAAGAGTCCAAGGTTAGACTGAAGTTTGCTAACCAATCAGCAGATCTGTTTCCTTTTCGCCAAATATGGTTAATCTGGACTTGCCAATCCAAGGTCTTGAGATCGCGAATGCGTCTGATCAGAGTCGGAATCCTTCCGTTAACCTTGCAGTTTCCCGTAACCATGTCAACTAGCACCTTTGAATCACTTTCCACTTGAAGATGAGTAATTTCCTGTCTTCGAGTGATGTACCAAGCATAGTTTATGGTTACGGGAATTACTCATCTTCAAGTGGTCCATATAATTTATAAAAAAGCATAGTTTGGTACATAGCTTGTTGTTAAACCCTACCATAAGACAAAGTGTTATGGTCCATATAATTTATAAATGATATTTTACATAAAGTTTAACTTGTTAAACCCTTACCTTCCATACCATATGCTTTTTTAATAACACCTATTGTTATCACTTTTTTTTTCATAAATTTATTAATGCTTTTCCAAAGTGCTCGAGTGATTGAGTTCTCTAAATATCTTATGGGCTTCTTATTGTCCCTCTATTAATTTAGCCTTTAAACACACTTTCTTATCGTTAACAATCTCTTTCCCCACAAGACATACACCGTGCACCAAGTGAGGACCAAACATAATCAATATGAATAATTTTTGAGACATGGATGCATCACCACATAGTAAGATTTCAGCTGATCATTAGTACACGATTGGGTTTTGCAAACATATATAGTTCAACTTTTATCCAAATGGTTTATTTATTTTTGGAAAGAAATAGCAACTTCCTCTGTGAATTTGCCCGCGTCAATCAAATTTGTCATTGAATTATTCAAAATAGTTAAAACGTCCATGAATTTGTGGTTTTTGGTTTAAATTTGTAATGACTTTATGGCATTTGTTGCCTTTATTAATGGACGGACTAATTTGTGTAACTCTTACAAATTCAATGACGTTTTAGCTATTCTGAGTAATTCATGGTCAAATTTGATTGATCATGTGTATAAACTAAGGGATAAAGTTGCTATTTCACTCTTTATTTTTGGCAATTTACATTTTTTTAATGGAATTTTGGTAAAATTACTTAAAAAGCTCCCATAACTTAATTTTAAGTTTTGGATTCATCTATTGTAAAATAAAATAATTAAAGTGTAATACCTATTGTATTTGTAATTCAAATATCTAGTAGGAGAGGAATTGGAAGGGAACAATTTACTCTATATATTTGTTTAGCAATGGATGAGGGTGCTTCTGTAATGTAAAAGGAGAGAAAAATATAATTCAAGCTTTAAAAGAGAAGAGTGTAATTAATTATTAAAGATGAAATGATTGTAAGTTAATTTCAATTTTTCAGGTTTATTGCACATTTTATATATTTGAACTTTATTATAGTCCAAATACATTAATTATGAAATGAATTTAAAAATATGAAATTTGCTTATAAGATTTTACAGAGATAGTATAGTCTTATAAGTGCAACCGAGATGATAAAAGTGTATATGCATATTTGATGCACCGGACCATCATCATATTCCAACATAAAGTTCTTAACTTCAATTTTTTGTTGGAAAACATAAAGTTCTGGTGGTAATTATGGCTCAAGTGTAATGATAGAAGTTACAATTATGATTTTAATCATGTTAAGTATAAGGACATATGTTAAAGATTTTAAAACAGTAGT
Source organism: Trifolium repens (assembly GCA_030408175.1). Lineage (NCBI taxonomy): Eukaryota > Viridiplantae > Streptophyta > Magnoliopsida > Fabales > Fabaceae > Trifolium > Trifolium repens. The sequence continues at coordinate 55,063,952 of CP125849.1, read as the reverse complement.
TATTTATCTTAAAAGTTAAACTTTTAATAAATTGAATGCACATTTTATAAAATAGAGTTTTTACATTTGATACCTTAACATATGTCCAACCTATGTTAACATTTTTGTTTTTTTTTTTTGGTAGATAACATTTTTCTTTAATCAATGATGGAAATTTCTTCATTAATTCTTGGATAATTAGTGGGTGCTTGTGTTTTCACATTTCTTTATTTTTGAGTTCATGTATTTTACGGTTATTTTTGGATAGCGGTTTGTTACATGGTTTATCTTGTGGTATTTTTATATACAAGTATTGTGTTGATGCCACCTTTCTAATGTTTTTTTCAAACACTTCTTGTACTTAGATTATTGTAATATTTTTAATAATATTCTCTTAGTTTTTCCAAGAAAAAAAAATTAATTAAAATTATTGAACTAAATAGAAATATTTGTACCAAATAAAAGATAGAAGTTCTGATAAAAAATAAAAATAGAAATATCATGGTGCATTGCTTTTTTTTTCCGGCCCTACAAGTATGTATTGCATTTGGAGCCCAGTTCAGATACATTGCAAGACTTTTACTTTTTGCGCACCCCCAGAAATTTTCATGTGTCCCCTGAAATTTAAAAAATAACCATCTCGCTTTCTAGGTGCGAATAATGTTCGCCTCCTCAAAAGCGAGTGCGACAAAGATGTGACCGTTGGGTCACCCTCAAAATGCAGTCACCCTCCTTAGGGAATTTTGAAGAAAAAACAGTTCATTAAGTACAAATGGAACTCATCTCAGACGCTCGCATTTTGCATTGCGAACGGTGCCTATATCTATGCATGAATCTTCAAACCCAAACGTTACATATTTTCACCAACTTTCTTCATCCACTCCAAACCCGTCCAAAAAACCACCATATTTTACGAAAACGTGATTCCGACACACAGTTCAAGCATCAAGGAGATTCACAGTCATCGTTCATCACATTAAGTTGAATTCAAAGATAATATGACTCCAAAACCTTTTTCATTCGATTTTTAAAGCTTTTTAAACACTTGACCAAGTCAATATGGGTCTCTATTAATTGTATCCCTATGTGAATTCTTTATTGTATATTTTGCAATTGGTGTATATAAAACCTAAAATTTAGTATTCGCACAAAACATACAATTCAAACAGCACTCACATAATTTTCGCTTAATGTGTTTTTGACTCATTGTTAATTTGACGTATGGTCTATTTTGTTGGTATACCGGTCGGTAAGGTTTATGATACATCATCAAAACGCAATATATAGTTTTTGTAAACATTTATTTTTATTCAAGGGAAAGGTTAAGGCATTAACAACAAACTTGAGGGAGTTGGAGATAGTATTTTGTAATGGATCCAATAATCTATTACAGAGTCATAATGGAGAAATCCACAAATACTAGATAGAGTAGAAATTCAAATTACAAGAAGAAGAAGAAATAAGGGGAATAGGAGAAGAAATATCAGAGAGGAGAAAAGATTTCAATCACATATTCAATGTCCTCTTCACTTCCTTTGCTTTAGTTATATAGCTCAACTTATGCCTTGATGTCCATATTTTTGGGCCAAAGTGGGCTCACTCTTATTTGGGGCTTTAATTTGATGATAGACTCATTACAATACCTTCCCCTTTAAAATCAACCTTGTCCTCAAGGTTGAAGCTAAGATAAATGGTGTTGAATGACATAAACAACTTCCCAAGTATCTTCAAGTCAAGTGGACATTCCCTATTGACAAGACAACATCCGCCTGGATCCCATTGTTTGAATCGTAAAGCTCTTTGAAGATCCTGTGCAGCCATGAAATGAATTGCAAAAGTGATAAGAGAATTTTGTATTAGCACAAATACCATTTCTACAAGAAACACTTCAACCCAAAGAAACTCCTTTTTGAACTCATGTGACTTTTTTATAGCCAAAGTTTCTGCATCTGAACCAATGTATAATACTCTTCTATCATCACCAACATATTTCCAAAGATAGAGATAATCTCCATTACCACTAGTAAAAATTAAATTTCCATGATGAGTCCAACTACTACCATCATCTAATCCAATGAATGAAAAACACTCATGTGGTGCAATAATGGTAAGTGTCATAGTCAAATTACCACCTTCACTTTTAGACATGTTGTCACCATTGAGGTCTTGAAAGTTCTCACAAGAGGCACATGTGTACAAGAATGACATTGAGTCAGATGAAGAGATTTGTTGCCATGTTGCAAAGATTAACACCTGAGCTAGCTTAATAGTTTGTTTACTTCTAATAGTAGTGTATGTGTTACGAACCGGAAAATTCGTAACTTAGAGAATATAGAAGAAATAGATAAAAATGCAGAAATATAGAAATTGTTGTATTATTTATGACAAATGAAAGATAAAATGTAGAAAGGAAATAATCCAATCTACCCCAGAGCTATGCTCCTCAGAGAAGGAGAAAATCCTCTCTCTGCCTAACCATAATGGCTTAACAATAATCTTGCATGATCCCCTCACATTCTCCTCACCTCATTATATATACTACTAAGAGGCATAACAAACTTGCCAACAAAGCACCCTAATTACTAATAAAACCCCTTTATACTCTTTATTACAAAAATAACCCTTTTCCTATATTTCTCATACTCAGGTCTCTATCAATACTCACCCCTTCAAAACAACCTTGTCCTCAAGGTTGAGATTTGCTTCCACATTACTTTGCCTCTATCAAACACAAAATTGAGCAATCCATGAAAAATAAATAATTCACTCCAACAGTAGTTGTAAATTGTAAGTGCCATGGGATTCATTCTTCTCAAAGTCCCCATCACTGTATTCCAAAATTGTTTAAGCATCTCTATAAAAGCAGCTGACAACAAATGATTTGTATCAACCAAAGATCTCAATGAACACACATTCACCTCCTTCCCATTTGGCAGCACCAACCGATCAGCACATGCTATGAACCAGCTCATGAAAATTCTTGAACATCTATGCACCAGAAATCTCATGTTCCTAAAATATTTCAACACTTCCACACACATCCCTTGTTGTGGAAACTCATTGATCAAGGACTTCCACATTGTTGTATATGGTACCATCTCTTTGTTTCCACTCCACCGATAGACATTATTAGGATGCATATTGCAGTTACTTTCTACTACAAGCAGATGGCAAAATATTTCATCATCAGTCACCTTTTTAACTAAGAAACAATCAAGCTTATTTGCAACCTCCAATATAATTAGTGCTGCAATTTCCAAAAGCATGAAAATCCCTTTTACTGAATAATCTACTACAAAGCCCTCTATGTCAGGAACCAACAGCCGTGTTGTGATTCCCTTTTCCATCTGATGAAATTGAAAAAGTGGAATAACAACATTGACATCATACTGCTGCAATGCCATCTTGCCAATCACCCGAATTACTTCCCTTGCGATTGGAATGTCTACCTTGGCAACATATTCACATAGTTTTGTCACCGTCTCACATGTGTTTCTTTCATTTGCTAATGCAGTCTGCACTTCAAGCTTCGCCCTGTTGACATCTGATGGTTCTGCCGAATGCTTGAGGACACAGAGGCTGGACATCAATTGCACCCAAATTCTTGGGGACAAAAACTTCCCTCTATCATATACCAACATCACCAACCCACAAATGCTTTTGAGCCAAATCTTCCCTCTGTCATATATTAAATTAAGTTGACTATATAATGTAGGAAAGCTTCTCCAGCAGTATTCAAACCAAGTAATTATCAAAGGATAATAGAATTTTCCGGAATTTCTTTGTTTGGGCAAAACCCACGAATGCAAAGACATCATTTTAAAAACAAACTCAAAATCTCCATTCTGTCCATAACCTTTATCATTGTCAGTTTGCAGAAAAACATCCCTATCAATACAAATCCTCACAACACATCCATGTGTCACATTTTCATTTAGCAACACAGGTGAATCATCACATTGCATTTTTATGAAGTAGTCAAAAGCTGCCACGTACCTCTCTTGTTGTCCATACCCACTAATAAAGGTTGAATTTGGTAACCATCCTTCACCCACCACAAAGCCTTTAGTAGTCATAACTTCAATACTAAATGGAGAATAGCTACAACTCTCTTCCTCCTCCTTTGCAGCCCAAATTAGAAGAGCAGACCCACTAACTTTTACTTTTAAATTGGATGACATTATTCTCTTATTAAGTGCAAGCATAATGAAACAATATTGACCTTCTTTTTTGAGAATGGTACCAGATGGAATTTGCTTTAGTAATTGATGAAGTGCAATAAATTCACCAACAGGTCCTTTACCTTTGCTCTGAAAGATTTCAAGGACGTCATGATAAAATTTGCTAATTGTACCCCCTTTGTCTTGAATCCACGTGTTATCATAACATTGGGTCAATTTTATTGCTTTTGCTCCAGCCCATTCTGTAAATATCTCAGAGAGCACACCAACAGTTTCAGGGATCAGGCCCACTGGGTTAACATAGGTAACGAAAACGGCAAATTCCCCTTTTGCCCTTAATTTCTCTAGATACTTCCAAACTAAAACACCATTGAAACGTACCCTCTCACCTGAGATCGAATTATCTGTCGTCACCGTTATACTGACCGTCATCATCTCAGGTGTTGGACGAACCATCACCCCTAGTCCGGTGTTATGACATTCCGGCGGCTTCGGTGGCGGTGTGATTGTGACCGAAAGCCACACTACTTGCATCTTCTGCGATCTCTCTTCCTCCTTCAGCAGAGCTTGCTCTCCGGTAATTTGATTCCAGGGTGATTTTGCCATTAACAACCGAAAAACTGTCCTCAGTGACTCGCCATCAAGTGTTGCTGGCCATTGAAAGCTAATCACTCGCTGAACATAGTCCGGAGGCTCCGGCGGTGGTTGTCGGTCGCAAACAGTCACTTGATCCTCTCTCGTTTGCGAAATCTCTTCCTCCTTGAAGAGGTTTGGTTCCTCCACACTTGTGGTTGCTTCCTCCGACCCTTTAATCTTCATCTTCCCCAACGCCTCTGTTTCGAATAACACATACGACCCAGTCACCGATTCCTTGTGACACTCTGAGTTTGGTTGTGCTATGAATTCCGTAACGGATGGTATCACCGTAGCGGTCGCCGGAAGTTTTCGTTCTGACTGCTTCAATCCGGAATCCGTCTTGTTCCCAACCTCCATTGAATCTTCTTCGTTGTCTACTGCCTCATTCAAAATGTTTTTCTCCTCACCTTCTCCGGCTTCAAGCATTTCCCACAGATCTGGAATAAATTTCTCAATGAAAGCTCTTTCAAATTGTTCCCATGTGATATTCTGTTTACCTTGGTTCCAATTGAACCACCAGCTGAAAGCATCTCCGCTGAAAGCAAACGTAGTCACCCATCTCACCTTTCTTTCTTCACAAAGCCAAGTGTTGGCCTCAAGATACCGGTCCAATTGGATCAGCCACCAGTAACCATCTCCTGTTCCATCAAATCTAGGAACCACCTTTGTCGATTTCACTGGCTCAGCTTCGAATCCGGTAGGTCGGACCATTGTTACGAACCGGAAAATTCGTAACTTAGAGAATATAGAAGAAATAGATAAAAATGCAGAAATATAGAAATTGTTGTATTATTTATGACAAATGAAAGATAAAATGTAGAAAGGAAATAATCCAATCTACCCCAGAGCTATGCTCCTCAGAGAAGGAGAAAATCCTCTCTCTGCCTAACCATAATGGCTTAACAATAATCTTGCATGATCCCCTCACATTCTCTTCACCTCATTATATATACTACTAAGAGGCATAACAAACTTGCCAGCAAAGCACCCTAATTACTAATAAAACCCCTTTATACTCTTTATTACAAAAATAACCCTTTTCCTATATTTCTCATACTCAGGTCTCTATCAGTATGCTAATACATGCTTGATGTTAAAGGTTGGAATAACCACATAACTTAGTATATCCTGAACATCATGAAAATGAGTACCACAAACTAAAGCTTGGTGAAATAGAAATTGAACACTTATGGAGTTGTATGACTTATGTGCCTGATTTATTGTAGAAAAGCTTTCATGGAAACCATATGGAATATGAGGAATTTGAGAAGGTGTAGCTTTGCCACCATTAGCAACAGAGAGTTCCAAGGAAGAGCCAATGGAATAGTCATAAGCTGAGATGTCAATAAAATCTTGTACAAAATATTCAAGACTTTGTGAAAGCCATGCATTTTTACCAATATCATTGACTAAACTCACAATTGCAATGTGTGGATGAAGATGCAAAGAAAACTTTGCACTGACAGAGAATTCCAAATCCATGTGCTTAAAGCCTAAATATGCATTATGATTACCACTAGAATCATCAAAACTATGTTGTAGTGGCATGGCCTTACATTTTAAAACCCCATACAAAGTGAAGTCATACACAACCACCCTGTAATACTTAGCAACATATTGGATGCTCACAAGTGTTGGTTGTTTAACTTGACCAATTAATTCAACAACCAGAATTGACAACAACTTCCAACCCTTAAATTCATATTGGTCATGAGCTGAAGAAAATACTAGTGGAAGCTTAGTTTGGCAACAATAGAAATGACTCACAAAATCATAACAGCTCACATTATTAAACACATAGCTTCTACAATGTGGTGAAGTAGAAAACAAATTACCAGGATTAAACTGTTTCATGTCATACTCCTTGCCCTCATCTATGAGAAGATGCACAAGCAGAGGTAGCATAATGGTAACATGGTCTGGTGGCGGCACATTGGTTACCAAAGCAACCGTAGCAACAAACATATTATTGTGTGGTTTCAGCAGTGGACTCATTGTAACGTTGCAAGAAAGTGAGAGCATCGTTTGCGTCGTGACCTTCAGATCAACAGAGCAAGTGAGAGCATAACTTGCATCTGACAGTAACTTCAATGTTGATAAGAATATGGAAACCATGGTATAAAGATTTTTGTCAAAAACATCAATAACCACAAGTTGAGACAAGATGCTCAAGCTTTTAGATATCAAGCTAGTCACACTATATCTATTCTGATTCAAGCCTCTAAAGCCAGTCAATTTGGGAAACGTACGTGTAACCAATCCTTGCAAAACCATCAATATATGATCTCCGTCGGGAGGCTCGGGACGTGGTGGAGGAATGGAAGATGCCCGTGTCACTTGGGACTTCCCTTGCTTCAATTGAAAATTGTGATCCGGTGGTTTCGGCGGTGGTGGCGACAATGAGTGGTTCATGTTAGGTGGTTTAAGTGGTAGTAGAAGGTTTGATACTGCACAATCTGGTGGTTTCGGTGGCGGTGACTGTGTCGAGACATTTTGTCGAACATAAGAAAGGCATGTTTGAATTGAGGCAGTCAATGGCAGCATTGTGATCTCCGCCAAAAGGTTACCACAGTGCAATTGAAACTTAGGTTCCAGACTACTAGCTTGGTTATTCCCTATACTCATAAAATGCAACGCAGGTGGAATTTCATAGTGCAGAGACAAACCTTGATTTCTCACAGCATCGTCGTTGATGGCATCGTCCTGCTCTGCGTCATATATTGCAGAGTCTTCAGTAGGGAAGGAATGCGTGGCAATCAACTCCTGGGAAGGGGAAAAGATTTTCGTAACTGAAAGAGCTTCATTCAACGGCGATTCTACAATTTTCGTGCTGCAACCGTCAATTGTATTCACCGTGAATTTCGATTCACTTTGAACTATAAACTCATCCTCTGGTCGAAATTCTCCAATCCTTTGCACGTTATCAGGAGCTGATTCACTGAGATCATCAACAGTTTCTGCCGAATCCGTAACCACGCTGTCAAAATACGGCTCCCATGTCGGCGGCGATTCTGACATTGGCTCCTCTTCATTGTCTGGTACAGGTAAAATTACTCGCCACTCAGGCTTAAATTGCCAAAGAAATATTGAGGTGAATGCATCCCAATTCACCGATGAATGACGAGGGTACCAACGAAGCCACCATGTGAGCGGTGGACCTTTCATGGCAAGTCCAGCCACTATCATCTTATACGTCTCCGGTGTACGCCAATGCTTGAAGTATTTCTCAGTGCAAAGCACCCACCAGTAGGCATCAATTTCACCATCAAACTTTGGAATCACCATTTCTGATGGATTTGCAGGAGAGAGCTCATCCATGAAAGCATCAATTGTTAGGACTTAAGCTCATGTGGAGAGCCCAACCCAAAAGACTAGTCCAATAGGTGGGAGAGCCTCAAGGCTTAAGTACCACATTGAGCACTTTGGAATACTCGATATGAGACTCCTAACATTGCCACGCCCTTTAAGAGCTGACGTCCACGGCGGCTTTCACTCTATCGGCACTGACCCGATGGTAGCCCTTTCCTTTTCGGCGGCTTCACTCACCTATCAGTATTCGGTGGAACACCTTAATCCAGCCTATAGGTAGCCCTTTCCGTGGCCCAACTCTCAATGAAAGCACCAATGTAATGGATCCAATAATCTATTACAGAGTCATAATGGAGAAATCCACAAATACTAGATAGAGTAGAAATTCAAATTACAAGAAGAAGAAGAAATAAGGGGAATAGGAAAAGAAATATCAGAGAGGAGAAAAGATTTCAATCACATATTCAATGTCCTCTTCACTTCCTTTGCTTTAGTTATATAGCTCAACTTATGCCTTGATGTCCATATTTTTGGGCCAAAGTGGGCTCACTCTTATTTGGGCCTTTAATTTGATGATAGACTCATTACATATTTGTGTCTGATTTTTTAGCGCATGATTTATTTGAGGTTCTGCAATTCTTCTTAGTAGATGAATATATTAATCCTTTTTTTATGATGTGTTCGAACGGCTTTTGTTGTAAGGATTGGAATATCCTTTATACTTATTAATGAAATTGTTTTTGTTAAGAATAATGTTCATGCTAGGTTGCTCTAGGGCAATGATTAAGATACAAGAATAAAATTAAAATTAAAAGTTTAAATGTACTACTTTTAAGATTATACTACCAATTTTATTTCATTAATCATTGTACCGGAGGCACCGTTTAATATTTTTCTAAAAGTCTATACATGCTTAAAAATACAATCCAGTCCACTCACTCATTGTCTCGTTTAGGAATATAATTAGAGCGTTTCAATAGTCAAATTCAAATTTTGAAATTATTAATGAATTTGTTCGTCAAGAGAAGCATAATGGTGATGAGAAGTCCTTTAAACAATCAAACCAATTGCAATTGTATAGTCCGACTCAATAAGGACAATGCTAACTAACCCTAGGAATTTTTCCATTTTTCAACTTCTTGTTACCTTTAAAAAAGTTAAAGCTTTTTAAATAAAATAAGAAACTTCAAAATTATGTGATTCGAGCAAACGAGTTGAATCAGTTTTGCTTTAAAAAGTTAACTGAAATTTATTTAAAAACAAGTCAAGTACAAAATGTGCTTAACAATGAGAATTAATTAATTAGAAGTTGAATCAGATTGTTTTTGAACTTAAAACGGTCAGAAAAACCCATATAAAACACGAACCAAATGTCAAATTGAATCAATTTTTATCAAATTGAACCAAACGAATTTGAATCCACTAGTCTCATTTCCAGCCTTATTGAGAAGTCATCCCATTGACTTACATGTATTTTACCAATGGGATGATCCAATCCAACAAGTTGCATGTGCTTCTATAGAATCTAGAACCTGTGATTTTTTTTTTTATAAACATCTTAATATATACTAATCCATAATTACATATCTTGTCTTGGTTTAAAATAATAATTTGTCATTTGATTATCTTTTTATCATCAGGAACATTTTATCCAATTTAATTGAAAATGTTCCATAATAAATGTTGATTGATTCCTTGATCATTAGCAGCGTTCCATAAACTGTTGAGCAAGCCAACAAAAGTGAAAGCAGCACAATTGAATGAAATTAGGAAAAGAGTACTAAAATTCAAGGAGTAGGTTTGAATATATGGAGCATGGCTCGTGTCTTATTTTCCCTTAACCAAGATTCTAAGCAATCTCACGTCATTACATACCTAATAATGTGTACCATTAAATCATCTCACAAGGTGTATACTGTATAGTACTATTTATTTGGCAGGCCAGGTTTCTTAATTATATTATTTCATTTTATAATATTCTAAAAAACTTACAGTATAAACGAACATGTCACAGTAATGGATAAGGTCTTAATAATATTTGAAATATACTTACCGTATGATTGAAGAACAAGTTGTTTATGAATTCATATTAAAGAAATTTTTAAAAGGCATCTAATTAAGCTCAACGTCAACGTTTAATTTTGCAAGAATATCAACGTCATTAATGGCGCGGGGACAACAAATGAAGCTATTATCAAATGAAATAAACTTTCAAGTCTTATGTTCTAGTACCAAAATATGGTTTAGCAGCCATTAGTTTTTTACTACTAATTTTCATGTTTATTCGTAATTCATATTAATTTCTTTTAGTTCATATATTATTTTTTTTATTTTTATATTTAAGTGTACCAATTTTACATATATAAAATAATGGTAAAATATTTTTTTTTAAGAAAATATAAAGAGAAGAATTGCAAGAATAAAACAATTTTGCTTAAGGGTCTATTTGATTGACTTTTCAAAAACATTTTTTTAGTTTTTGAAAATTAAAAATTAAAAAATTTGATTAGTAATTCAATTTTACAAAAGTGTTTTCAAAAACTGTTTTCTATTTATCAATTTTTAAAACTAAAAAAGTAAAACATGTTGAAGACAAATTTTTATCAATTACTATGTACGACCTTTAGAATCTTTTCAAAATGTTTACAGCCTTTGGTGTTGAAAGTCAAAAATGTCGAATACAAACGATATAAAAACATGTTGATTGTCGGAGTACATTTACTCATATTTGACCATTTTATTTTAAACACTTTTGAAAGTTGTTTATCACACAATAAAATCTCCGACCCCAATCTTGCAACCACAAGGGGGAAATGGTATATTATTATAGCTAGGTTTGCTCTTAAGTTTGATCTATTAAAAAATAGAGTACTGGACATGACATCTTTTGTTGTACTTTGTTTGATTCAAAAACTGGTCATGATACTGGACAAAATAAGCACTAAGTAACAAGACAAAAACAAGAATTTTTGTCCCTCACTAAACCACAAGACAACTTTTTGTCCATGGTACAACTATAAAAAATACGAAAATACTTATTTTATTTTCGAATATAAAAAATATTATCTCTCTTTTTCTCATCGATGCAATTTTGTCATATCCTATTTTACCTTATGATGTCCCATTCTTGTATTATTCTGCCCAATACTTACCGTTTTGCAAATCAAACGTAGAATTTTAACTCTATCAACCATCAATTATAGATACATTTATCAGCAAGATTTGAATCTTGCAACTCAGCCAAGTTCACACGCCTCTTAATAATGCAAATTCACACCACTCAATCAGTGACATGTTTTTACACAATATCAATTCTTATTCTAAAAAATACTCATTCCGTTATAAAATATAACCAAAAGTTAGTCAACAAAAATAAATATATTTGATTTAAATTTTAAATTAAATATATCAAATTTTTTTGACTCACTTTTGCATATACTTTATAATGATGGAGAAACTATTATTAAGAAGAGAAATGTTTTTGTTCCTATCAAATTCGACAAGGAATAAGTCTCAGTAAATTTGTATTGATAATAAGTCTTGGTAGTAATTGTTTATGCATATAACTTCTTATTTTACACAACAACAAAAAACAAATACTCCCTCCGTCCCATTTTAAATGACCTTTTTTTGATTTAGTGTACTATTCATTTGACCTGCTTTGACCTTATTTTTCTACTAATATATACATGCAAATATTAACATATGAGATGTTGTTTGATTTGTCTCGACAAGTACTTTCAAAATATACTATTTTTATAATTTTCAATAATAGAAAATTAGAGATATTAACGATTAAAGTTGTGCATTGGCAAACGTGTCAGTGGTCAAACAAGTCATTTATTTTGGGACAGAAGGAGTATAACTTATTGTGTAGAAGAAAATAGACTAAAATGAAAACAAAGAAATGGTCATAATAAGCAGGTAAATAAATTAATCTAATCTAATATGTTCACAGTACGACGGCGTGGGTCAGGCAAGATGTGGAGTGCTGACGAGCAAGTCAAAAATGTTTTGTTTTTATTTTTAGACAAAAAAATATAGAAGTCAAGGCTCAACTTACAAGAAAAGAGACCAAACCAAAACATTTGTCTTCTGCTTGCTTTCCGGATGATCCCAATCCAACGACTTTTCTTAACAATTCTCAAAATAGATAGGCATGATGCATGCATTTATGGGAATATAGATGCTTGTAATTCATTTTAATCAAGTCATGAATTTTATTCTCGTTTTAGATTATGTAGCTACATTAACATTTTAGTTTGAGGCAGGGTTTATAATAAGGCATGTAATTTTGAGAAATAAACTTGTGCAGTTATTGTATGTAGATGATAAATTTTAATATGGACCATATTTTTGAATAGTTCATAATGGACTAGTATTTAAAAAATATTTAAAATATTATCGATATTCTACATTTTCGTTTGAAAGTGGAGTATAATTTAATACAGTAGTATAGTTATTCTCATTTTCATGATTGAAATAATAACTTAATTGAAATCAGTTTGATTAAAACAACATAAAATAAAGATGTAATTCGTACTGAATTGACGTTAATAATGTCAATTTTTTAGTTGTAAAGATGAGAAGAGTCGTAATTTTTTATTTTAAACAATATTATTGACGGTCATTAGGATTTTTTATAATTTTAAACCGTAATCCATAGTGAACCACTTGTTAAATTAGTTTACCGTAGCATTAGCCCATCCAATGTTACTTTTAATAGACGGGAATAACTCTTGGGTATATATGTACTTTTTTTTTTGTAAGAGTTCTCTAAGACTTGGCACATTATCTACCCCTAATAAACCCTTCCAACTCTCATGAAGTTAATCTTATAAAAAAAGAGTAAAATAGAACAAATGCTACCAACCCATGTTTTTATATTGGTACACGGGGTGATCGACTTGGTCAAGACACGTACACTGTGTTTGTTTTGGTAGATTTATGAAAGAGAGAAATAAGAAAGAGAGAGATAGCAAAGAAATTGGCTATTTCTATAGTTTGGATGAGAATAGAAATAAGAAAAGAGAGAAATAAAATGGTTAGTAACCACCAAAAAAAGATCTCTCCATATTAGGAGAGATTTGTGTATCAAGAAGTGAAATAAAGAATTTTACAACAATACCATTTCTATTCATCCATTTTTATTAATTTCTCTCTTCTCACTTTTCTATTCATCCAAACCATATAAACTTTCTACTCAATTTTTTTTCTATCTCTCTTCTCTCTTATTTCTCTCTTTGCTATTTCTCTCTTCACTATTTCTTTGGCATCCAAACATAGTGGTAGTCAATAGGTTGCTCATCGAGCCAAAAAGTCATTTTAATTTGTTGGATTGCATGAACGTTAAACTCGTCTATATTAAAAAGAATTAAACATTTAAATTTCATACTTCAAATTACAAATAATATAATACTTGGAGTAATAAGATGTAACATTTTATTATTGTAAAGTTTAATGTTATATTACTAATTTTATTTTTCTGTCTCTCATCCAAGTCTTGATCTATTGCTATAAATAATCATATCCCACCATCATCTTCATTCCAACTCATCATCATTCAATTGCTCCTTCTTTTTCTTATATATATTTTGCAGTGTATTTTGTTTTGTCTACAAACTAATAATTGCCTTCAAAAGTCTCCGTTTATCATATATACAGCTAGAAAATGATGAAGCTCATCGCAGTATTGTTGCTTGTGGTGTTCACCACCTTCACCACATCAGATCCTGATAATCTTCAAGACATCTGTGTTGCAGACCTTGCTTCCGGTACCACTTTTTAAATTAATTCTAAATATATTTTTTCTTTCATATATTATACATATACTTTCATGCTTCCCTATATAAGCAAGATTATAAGAATAAGCTAAGAATAAACTAATTACTCCGTATTTCATTTTCACTTCACCCTAATCATTTTTTATTTTTGGTAAAATCTCCTTGATCATTATATATTCAATCGTTTTTCTCATATTGTTTCCTTTCAATCATGTTAATCCACTAAATCTATTAGGCGTACCAACTCCTATTTTGTTAAAGGTAGCAACGCCTTTAATTTAAATTTGTCTTTTTTTTTTTTGACGGGACAAATTTAAATTTGTCTTTTTATGGACTCTACTTTTAATAATTCATTAATGTAATTTTATCTATATCATTAAGTTTTCTTAATTTGTCCATTATCGATGAAATAATTGAGTATCAACCTTTACTAGAGAATTCAAGTTTGTTTTTTTGAACAACAATATCTTAATAAGATTTTCCTTATTACAGCTAAACTCTGAGTTATCTGAACTCTTTTCCTAAAAATTAAAGTGTTAAAATAATAATTTGCCCATTATCTTCGTGTGAGTCGCGACTACTTAAAAAAATTGAACAAGTAAGCCGGTCTTCAATTTCATGTTTTTGCCTCTCTAATTTTTGTCGCTAATTAAATTTTCATTAGTATATTGAATATATACTACCATATAAATTGTGTCTTTTACAATTCAAATTGATCAAGTACTTTCATTTCAAACAAGTAATCATTGCATATTATTTGTAGTATGATTGGCAACATGAAATATTTATATGTAATATTTTATTCCTATAAAGTAGTAATAATTAGTCAATGATAATCTCAACAAAATAAAATAAAATCAGTCAATGATATAATTTTGGTAAAATTTTGTCTTGCATTCATGTAATTCTTATTTCTAAGGTATTGTTATGGTGTTAATTAACAGCGATTATCGTGAATGGATTCCCCTGCAAACCGCCTGCAAACGTAACCGCGGCCGATTTCTCCTCTAAAATACTAGCCACCCCAGGTGCAACAAACAACACATTTGGTTCCTTAGTAACAGCAGCCAATGTTCAAAAAATCCCAGGACTAAACACACTTGGTGTGTCATTAGCAAGAATTGATTATGCACCAGGTGGTATCAACCCACCACACACTCATCCACGGGCAACAGAGATTGTTTTTGTTCTTGAAGGTCAATTAGATGTTGGATTCATAACAACAGCTAATGTTTTGATTTCAAAGACTATTGTTAAGGGTGAAACATTTGTGTTTCCTAAAGGATTGGTTCATTTCCAAAAGAACAATGGTTATGAAGCTGCTTCAGTGATTTCAGCATTTAATAGTCAATTGCAAGGGACAGTGAATGTTCCTCTTACTTTGTTTGCTGCTACACCACCTGTTGCAGATAATGTGTTGGCTCAATCATTCCAAATTGGTACTAAAGAAGTTCAGAAAATCAAGGCCAGACTTGCACCCAAGAAATAGTTGGATCAACAATTAATGTGATGGTTATTTGTTTTTTTTTTAAAAAAAATAAATATTTTGTCCTCTTGTTTTATTTAATTTTGTTGATTTACAATTCATGTTTTGAATTCATAAAACAATTGGGGCATGTTCAATGTTCATTTTCCTTTTGGATAATTGACATTTGAAAGATCCCTAATGTGTGCTTGTTATTTTTTTAATAAAATGTACTTGTTATTTTTGCAATTTTATGGAGTTAATTTTATTTATTTTTACAAGAAACGCTCATTTCTTAACTAAACATTAGGGCTTAAAATATAAGTTTTTCTTTTATAAGCAATTGAATTATTATTAAAAAGGATTACACGGGGTACTCAACCCGTACAAACAAAGTTCAGACAAGTCAAAGGATTTTTAATCCAATCTACAAGCAAGACATCAGGTTTGGTACCCCTTTCCCACCAATCCAAAGCCAAGATAGGCACTTAGCCATATGGATTATATCCTTGCTGAGATGCAATTTCCTGTCAAAAATAGCTTTGTTTCTAGCATTCCATAAGGCCTACATAGTTGAAAGCCAAAAAATGTGCCTCCATTTTCTCCAACTTTTCCCTTGCAATCTGCTGCTAAAACGCAGGAAATGGTCCACACACTCAACAGCAGTAACAGCTTCAACTCCCATCCAAAGAAAGAGATCCGTCCAGACCGAAATCACAATCGGACACGAGAGAAAAAGATGATCGCAGCTTTCAGCCTCGCATCTGAAAGCTACTTCAAATACTACATGAGAGAAAAGTGGACGCTGCTTCAACAAAGTCATCATCTAAGTTTATCCAAACAATACTACTCTTGCTGAAGTTGATTTTTAGACCAGAGACCAATTCAAAGCTCCTTAGAATTGCTTTGACAGTCCAAATATTCTTCCAACTGCCTTCACCCATAAAAATTGTATCGTCTGCAAATTGAAGCATACGAAATTGAATAGAATCACAACATAGCACTGATCCACCACTGAATAGAATGACTTGCCTGTTTCATTTTCGATGTGTGATCCCTTGCACCTCCATAAGACGTTCCCATTATTATGTTTCTCAATCTCACCACCCTTTGACTTATTAAACTTTAGAGCGAGATTGGTTCCTGCACGTCCCAGTAGTCCTTTCCTCATGAGTTCAAATTGATACCGTCGGGGCTTTAATGATAATGGTCCATTGTTAGACTTACTTGGCATACCCCCTATTTGGACTAATCCCTCTTCAATTTTACTTGGGCCATTGGGCCCATACAACCTTACCGAATTTAAATGAAAATTGATATCTAGGCCCCATTTAAAAGTAGAGTAGAAAATTGATATCTAAGCCCCCATGTTCTCTAAAAATACATAATTTGTAGAAATTTTTTAGTTTTTCATTGAATATATGTTAGATTTAAGAAATTTCTACCTTTTTACCCTTTGTAATATTATCGAATTTTGATTTATTCTCACACTAAGCATGTCACATCATCATTTATGAGAAATCTTAATAGGGGATAAACATTATTTTACCCAAAAAATAAATATATTTGTTGTCAAATATATTGTCATTTTTCTAATGTTTAAATAACATAGTATATGTCTAAAAAATGTTGAAGTTGTTAGGTCAGATGTCGTAATTTTGGGGTTTGAACCATGACTCTTCTTCTTGTGTGTGTCAGTTTTTCATGACTATCGTCACTTTGTCTATCTATCTATTTTTTTTTAAAAAAAAATAGCTCTTAATTTTTTATGTCAGTATAAATAATATTAATTAAAAAAATATTAGCACATGAAAAAATAAAAGAGAGATAAAAATTTAATGGTGTATTAGAATTAGTACATGAAAAAAAATTATGGGAGAGAATCCATTGCTTGGTGTTTATTTTTGGATAAAATATGTTTTTGTCCTCAGTTTTATAAGGAATTTTGATTTCGGTCCATATATTTTAAAATAACTTTTTTTAGTTCCTAATTAATTTTGTGTTTTGGTTTTAGTCTCAGACGTTAGGTTAACTGTTAGTTTACTAACGGAGGTCCGTGTGGCAGTGACACAATAGACTTTATTGACACGTGACATTCTACACGGACTGCCACGTCAACTTTTTTAAAAATAATAATTTTTTCTAATATAAAAAATCGAAAAAACTCTTTAAAAAAAAAAAACTGACGTGGCAGTCCGTGTAGGATGTCACGTGTCAATAAAGTCTACTGTGTCACTGCCACACGGACCTCCGTTAGTAAACTAACAGTTAACCTAACGTTTGAGACTAAAACCAAAACACAAAATTAATTGGGGACTAAAAGGAACGATTTTAAAATAGAGAAATGATATTTTGACATCTAATTTGGGACAACTTTGGACAACCCTTCACACAAAGTTATTTTATTTTTTAAAAATAATATTTTTTTTGCCTTGTTATTTTAAGTTGTCCCATGAGTTGTTTAAAAAAGTAGTTGTCCATATAAGAGCATTCATATTCATGTCATTGATGTTGGTAGTATAAATGGGTCTTACCTAATATTTTATATTTTTCAATTATTAAACCACTCAACTATATTATCTAAATATCCATACTACTTATCCAAAACTCTAACATTGGGTCCCACCTAATATATATTACTCAACTACTTTGAAGCTAAAATTTTGTAAGCAACCGTAGCACAAGTTGGATATCGTGGTTAAGTTTGGACACACCATATAAACCAATTATCCATACTATTCTGACACAAGTGGCCACAGCTTGGCAAAAGATTGTAATGCAGCAGCCGATAATTGTGCTCTAACACACCTCTTTAAAATATAGGGACCAAAATCAAAATTCTCAATAAAATTTGGGGACCAAAAACATATTTTACCTTTTATTTTTTCACATAATTCCTTTTCGGTTTTTAGTTTTTAATCCTTCAATAATCATATTTTTTCTGGTCAAAGTCAAATAGGAGTAGTATTCATCTTTGAACGGGCAACAAAGCTGGCAACCTAAGCATGGGTTAATTTGTTTGTCATAAAGCAAGTATGGACCAATTTTAATTAACTATATAAGCTCCATTTGAATTTAGCTTATTTTTTAACTTATGAAAATAACTTATATAAATAAATACAGTTTTATAATAATTTATAAGTTTTCATTAACAAAAATTGTATTTTTATAAGTTGTTTTCTCATAAAATACATTAAAAAACATATAATAATACAGATAATCTTATTTATTTGCATAAGCTAAAAAATAAGTCAATACAAACGGATCCATTAATAGCCATGAACTGGCCTTGACGTCCTTGAGCGGTACAAATTACAAAATAAACTAATTAGTAATATATGCATAAACCTGTTGAAAGCAAAAGCCACACTGCTTTAAATAAATCGATGATTACCTACTCTAATTAGTAATATATGCATGTTATTGTGTGTGCATATTAGATAGATTGATTTACAACAATCTAGGACGGCTTTTTGATAGATGTATCCATATTTACCTTCAACTTAGAAAAAAAAAGAATGGTTCATGCTAAACTGGAGTAAGTATGCCAAAAATAGAAAGAAAAGACAAAATTAACCAATAAGATTAACCAATACCGACACTGTATAGCATTTTTAAAAAAAAAAAATATATTGCTTACATTTTTCCCTTAAGAAAAAGAAATATGAATTCTTAAGTTTCTACCTCTAACTTACAGAATTTGGCATATTTCTTTAAACCGCTCACATTTTTCAATGTCCTTTTGATTTGTGTATATTATAAGTTTAAACCACTCAAAGAGCAGAGTGAATCCAGTTAAAGTATGCTTTGTGTGCCTGTTTTGTGCTTGTTTGTAATTTGAATCTAAAGAATAGTATGTGTTGGATATGCCTTTAATTCTCAAGATTGGAAGTCAGAATATTGCAGATTTTGTGGAAAAGTATGTTTTTGAAGAATATCTGACTTGGATTCTGTTTTGTTTTTAAATTGGATATATTTAAAATAATAGGCATATATTTTTCTATAAATAGGGAGTGTTTTATTCATAGAAAAAATTGAGAGAGGGACAAGATGTAGGGAGTTGGGGTTTGCCACCACAAAAGGCTAGGGTTTTGAATCCTAGAGCAAACTACTTTTGGGATCATCTTATGGGATCACCTTGGGTGGACTAGGTCAAATTGTGTCTCTTGGCTACGGGAAGAGATTCGGATTTTGGGTCGAATTAGGGTTGCTAATTCCTTGTACCCAATTGTGGGAAACTCTTGTAAAGTGGTGACTATTTGATTCTAGTAGAACGGAGAGGTGCTCTCTCCCCCAGAGTAGGTTATTCCGAACTGGGTAAACAAATTGATTGTGTGTTCTTTTCTTCTTGCCGTGTTTATTGTTTGAATTATTGCATCATCGTCTCTATCGTCCTTATATTTGGTTGCTTGTTACACTTGCCCCCACACATCGGTTTATTATTGGTGTGAGTTTATCGTCGAATTCACAACAATTGGCGCCCACTGTGGGGCAAGGGGATCAGTCGATATCAAGTACCATGGTTTTGAAGGGGATATTGAGGAGTTCACCGGGAGTAACGACTACGGGTTGTGGAAGGTGAAGATGAGGGCGGTTTTAATTCAAAACAAGTGTTGAGACGTTGAAGGGAGAAGCACGATTGGATAGGTTTTGCTTATCACAAGGGGATGGTTGGTGTACTTTGGTGGAAACTCAGTTTGAGGTGTAGTCTTCTAAGAGTGGGAGGCTGTCAACATTGACTCTCGGGTATCTAATCGGAGATAGGGATGAGAGTGGTTGTGTTGAACCAAAGGGGTGTAACCATGTAGACCTTGTGGGAAACGTTTCAATTGTGGCTGAAGAAGTGCAAGACCTTGAAAGGATCTTCAGGGAGGCAATTAAAAGCAACCTTGATCAAACTTGGGAACTTGTAGGACTGCTGGAGGTAGTCGAGTGCAAGGGAAGTTTGATGTTGCAGCTTGTGGAACCACCTAAAATTCCATTGTTGGTTTGGAGCCAAGCAAAACTTCGAGAGTACGGAAGGCATTCCGGGGGTCGAATGATGGTGAAGCTTGTAGGGCTATCCTAAAAATCCGTGGATAGTCGGAGGCAAGCAATTCTTCAGGAGGACGGAAAAGGCACAATCCGGGGGCTGAAGAGGGTACGGTGGAGCTTGTAAGGTTGTCCTAAAATTCCATGGACAATTTGAGGCAAGCGTCTCTTCGAGAGGACGGAATTGATCACTCCGGGGGTCGAAGAGGGGGTGGTGAAACTTGTTAGCTATCTAAAATCCGATGATAGTGGGAGCAAACGTTTCTTCAGGGGGGTACGGACTTGACCAGTCCGGAGTCTGAAAAGGAGGCGGTGAATCTTGTGAGCTACCTAAAATCTTGTGGTAGTGGGACACAAGACATTCATGAGAGCGGAAGGCATTCCGAGGATGAAGGGGAGGAGGTAATGCTTGCGGGAAGCAAGTGGAGGCTAACGCCTAGGTCATGGACTTGGCCGGGGATCTTGAAGAAAATTCAAGATGGAGAGAGCACACAATGGTTGATTGGATCACCATCGATTTAAAGACAATGTGGAGAATTGTTGGATATGCCTTTAATTCTCAAGATTGGAAGTCAGAATATTGCAGATTTTGTGGAAAAGTATGTTTTTGAAGAATATCTGACTTGGATTCTGTTTTGTTTTTAAATTGGATATATTTAAAATAATAGGCATATATTTTTCTATAAATAGGGAGTGTTTTATTCATAGAAAAATTGAGAGAGGGACAAGATGTAGGGAGTTGGGGTTTGCCACCACAAAAGGCTAGGGTTTTGAATCCTAGAGCAAACTACTTTTGGGATCATCTTGTGGGATCACCTTGGGTAGACTAGGTCAAATTGTGTCTCTTGGCCACGGGAAGAGATTCGGGTTTTGGGTAGAAATAGGGTTGCTAATTCCTTGTACCCAATTGTGGGAAACTCTTGTAAAGTGGTGACTATTTGATTCTAGTAGAACGGTGAGGTGCTCTCTCCCCCAGAGTAGGTTATTTCGAACTGGGTAAACAAATTGATTGTGTGTGCTTTTCTTCTTGCCGTGTTTATTGTTTGAATTATTGCATCATCGTCTCTATCGTCCTTATATTTGGTTGCTTGTTACACTTGCCCCCCCCCCCCCCCCCCACACACATCAATTTATTATTGGTGTGAGTTTATCGTCGAATTCACAACAGTTAACATTGTTAGTATTCTCGGTTTAGTACTCTGTTTCAAATTGTTTAAAATAATACTCCACACATCTTAAAAACTGGTTATTTTTACTAATACTCAATGCAAAGTAATACTCTCATTTATGATTAACTTATTCTACTCTTGCAACTATTTTCATTTATTTATGTTTGCGGTCTGGCACTAAAACATTTTATTTTTGTAAAGTTGAATTATATATGATCCCCCCCCCCCCCCCCCCCCCCCTCTATTTCATCCAACACCCTTGAAATTTCAATTTTGGCCTCATATAGTTTTCGAAAAATATTTTCCAAAATTCATATTTTTTTGTAATATATTTTCCAAAACAGATTTAAAGGTAGTTTTTATATTTAATTTTTTTCAATTCATAATCTAGTATTTTTCGGAAAACGTTTTCCGAAAGTTCAAATAATTCGGAACACAGAATCCAAAATATCTTTGGAAAATATTTTCCGAATTTCGGTTATATGTGATAAGAACCGCAAATTTGTTGTTCTAACATAATTTTTCATCAGTTTTGATCAGTGCATTTTGATGCACATTCTTCTACTATTGTACTTAGGCATTTCTCTAGTTTGTTTTATTATTTTTACTATTTTATTGTGTTTTTAGATTTAAGTTTATTTTTGCATTTATTTTATTTTCGTATTTAATTTTCAGCACTAGTAGCTATTTAATACATGTTCGCTGTGCAGATCATAACTTGAGCTCCGGGTATCGGATTGAGGCGCGGGAATATGCGTTGGAAAGCTAAGAGACAGAGCTACAAGTTTAATGTTGAGTGGAAGAGCTGTTTCGGAATGCATCAGTCCTTAATAATTCGTGGAAAGTGGCAGACTTAATTCTACTTAGTGGAGACTTAATTTTGGCTTATGACCTTTGGATTTATTTTTTTACTCTTTACTTAAACTCAAAATCAGAATGTATGGGGATATAACATACTATCATCCACGAAATTGAGTAGAAAATAAGACAATCACCATTCCTCATGGAGAACTAATCACCAAGGATTAATTTGTTGTACTTGGTTTCCACTACACTTTGAGGTTCTATAATTTCCAATCAAATTGCCTTTCCCTTTCAATATTATGCTATATTTCTTGTTTGCTTTATTCAAGTTCTATAGAATAAGTATTGGTTAATTTCGATGTTATATGTTCCTTTACCTTGCTCGCGTTTGCTTAATTCGCATGTGTTTGATTGTGTTTGCTTAATTCATGATCATAGGTTTAAATCCGTTTGCTTAATTCGGACTTTAGGAACATATATATTGTAGTGTCAATTGCGCTTGTTTAATTGATACTATACTCGAAAGGGGAATAGAATCCGCTTAGGGCTTGGAAATTATATGATTCAATGATAAGTTTGGAAACCAAAGCAGTAAATTAATCGTTTTAGCTTATATCATAATCATTTTTTTTTAATCGCTTTATCTAATTTGAAACCAAAACTCCCCCATAATTTACAGTTTTTTTATTGATTCTAATATTGCTAAACTAATCGTGAGTCCTTGTGAGACGATACTCGAGTGTCGCTTTCCTAAACTACGTTTAAAACTCGTTTTTGACCTGTGTGCGATAGCGGATCAAAATTGGCGCCGTTGCCGGGGACTCTCAATTGATTTTAGCCAATATTAGACTTAGTTTCTGTGCTCTTGCGTTCTGGCCTTGCTTTTCTGTGTCCTCTGGCCTTTACGCGCTCTAATAATCAATTTTTGTAGAAAATCAGTTTTCTGAAAATTTTTCTCTGAATTAAGTGCTTACTGTCATATTTCATCAGTAAAAAATCCCAGTTCTGAATCCCAAAATAGGTGACAGTAGCCTCAAATTCCCAAATTCATTGTTTTTCTATTTTTTATGAATTATTTACTGTTTTCGTAGTTTCAGAAAATTCCAAAAAAATTCTCAAATTTTTTATTTTTCTTAATTAGATTAAATTTCGTGTTTTTATATTTTTCTGAATTTATTTTAATCATATTCCTTCTTTCACTTTGTTTCTGTCTAATAGGGACATTGTTGGCGTTTTTCTCAATTCTGGCTACTAGGTCTGGTCATCATAGTCTTTTTGCTTTTGATCCTGAGATAGAAAGAATGTTGCACACACGCCGTAGAGCAAATCAGGCTAGCACTAGTTCACCACCTGTTGTCGATCCTATTTCTTTGCGCAATTTATTTGATTTTGATTCTGAAGTTGCTTTTGATAACATGGCTGAACAAAGAACACTAAGACAGCTTGCTGCTCCTGATGTGAATTACAATGGTTTATGTATTGAATATGCTGATGTTGCTACTCCATTTGAATTGAAATCTGGTTTGATACACTTGTTGCCAAAGTTTAGTGGTCTTGCAGGTGAGGATCCGCATAAGCATTTGAAAGAATTTCAGGTTGTTTGTTCCACACCATTGAGGCCAGAAGGAATAACAGAAGATCATATCAAGCTCAGAGCCTTTCCATTTTCGCTCCAGGGTGCTGCCAAAGATTGGTTATACTATCTTGAGCCGAATTCTGTCGCAACTTGGAATGATTTGAAGAAAGTCTTTCTAGAGAGATACTTTCCCGCCTCCAGAGCTGCATCAATCAGAAAAGAAATATGTGGTATCAGACGGGGAAATGAATCATTGACTGAATATTGGGAGAGGTTCAAACAACTGATCTCTAGCTGCCCGCAACACCAGATTACCGAACAGTTGCTTATTCAATATTTCTATGAGGGATTGCAACCAATGGATAGAAACATTTTGGATGCTGCCAGTGGTGGAGCACTTGTTGATAAGACTCCAGCTGCTGCAAAGGCCTTGATTGAAAATATGTCACTCAACTCTCAACAATTCACAACCAGAAACAATTCTGTGTCCCAAACAAAAGGTGTGAATGAGATTCAGGCTTCCTCTTCCAATAAGGCTCTAGAGACCAGGATTGATGAACTTACTTCTTTGGTGAAACAGTTGGCAGTGAGTAAAGCTCAAACAGCTAAGTTGTGCGGTATTTGTACTTCTACTGAACATCCAACCGATACTTGTCCAATTCTTCAAGATGAGTCAGTGACTGAGTTGCCCCAAGCTTATGCAGCAGCCCTTTATAACCGAGGCAACAATCAGAACAGGTACTACATTCCTGATCTTTCCACAAACAAGTATCATCCCAGTTGGGCAAATCATCCACTTCTGCGGTATGGGAACCCAACAGCGCAACAAAACACGCCACCACCAGCTGCTGCCTCCGGACCATCATTGGAGGATCTCATGAAGCAAATGATTGCAAGCAATACACAATACCAGCAACGAACAGATTCTGCTATGCAGAATATGCAGACACAGATTGGACAGCTTGCTACTTCAATGAATGCCATGCAGCAAGCTCAAGGGACAAACCAACTACCTGCCCAAACAGTAGTAAACCCTAATGTCCCTAATCCTAATGTGAGTGTAATTACCTTGAGATCAGGAAAAGTTGCAAAACCAGCCCCTGAAAAAAATAAACAAAATATTGAGGTAACACCTGAACTTGAACCCGAACCCTCTGGTGTGGTTGAATCTGAAAAAGAAAAAGAGAGTGAGTATGTACCACCAATTCCCTTTCCACAAAGAGTAGCTAAAACAAAGAAGATGGATGAGGGGGACAAAGAGAGAGAGAGAGATTTTGGATGTATTCAAAAAAGTGGCGGTAAACATTCCGCTTCTTGATGTGATCAAGCAGATTCCGAAATATGCAAAGTTTCTGAAAGATTTGTGCACCCGCAAGAGAAGGTTGAAGGGAAATGAGAGAGTTAATTTAGGGCGAAATGCTTCTGCTCTTATTCAGCCTAAGCTTTCACCTGAGCCCTCACCTGAGAGGGCTACGGTTTCAACTCTCAATCAGGCTATGCCACAAAAATGCAAGGATCCAGGAACTTTTGCTATTCCATGTACCATTGGGGATAGTAAATTCGAAAATTGCATGTTAGATTTAGGAGCTTCTATTAATGTTATGCCTACTTCTATTTTTAATAATCTTGATCTTGGTCCCTTGCAGCCTACAGGTCTCACTATTCAGCTAGCAAACAGGAGCAATGCTCGCCCTGTTGGAGTAGTGGAAGATGTTCTTGTTCAGGTTAATGACTTGATTTTTCCTGCAGATTTTTACATTCTTGACATGGCCGGAGAAACAGAATCAAGCAGATCACCAATCATTTTGGGCAGACCATTCATGAAAACAGCAAAGACAAAAATTGATGTTGACGATGGAACCATGTCCATGGAATTTGGTGACATTGTCGCGAAGTTTAACATTTTCGATGCTATGAAACATCCCCCCGAAGAGCACTCAGTTTTTCAAATGGAGTTGCTTTCTGAATTTGTTGATGAATTTAATTTAGACTTGTTCTCTGCTGATCCATCTTTATCTGGTTTTGATGATGATTATTCATGTGATGATTGTACCGACACTAACCTTTGTGTTGCTTGTGCTGAAATTGATGCTTTCTTGTTAGATGACAATTATCCTACAGGTGAAGTTGTTGATGATGTAGTTAAAGCCCTTGACATCACGGCTGCCCCCGCCAAACCATCCATTGAACAACCACCTTCCCTTGAGCTTAAGCCACTCCCTGAAAATCTGAAATATGCTTATTTGGAGTGTGATAAAAAACTCCCGGTTATAATTTCTTCTAACCTTGATTTTGATCAAGAAAATAAGCTTTTGCAGATTTTGAAGAAGCATAAGAAGGCTATTGGGTGGACTTTGGCTGACATTCCAGGTATTAGCCCCTCCATGTGTATGCACAGGATTTTACTTGAGGATGGAGCGAAAACAGTAAGGCAGCCCCAAAGGAGGCTTAATCCTTTGATCCTTGATGTTGTGAAGAAAGAGGTAACTAAAATTTTGCAAGCAGGTATCATATATCCTATCTCTGACAGTAAATGGGTAAGCCCAGTGCAGGTTGTACCTAAGAAATCTGGTCTCACAGTGGTAAAAAATGAAAAGAATGAACTTGTACCCACTAGAGTTCAGAATAGCTGGAGAGTTTGTATTGATTATAGGAGGTTGAACCAGGCTACTAGAAAGGATCACTTTCCTTTGCCGTTCATTGATCAAATGCTTGAACGGCTAGCTGGTAAATCACATTATTGCTTTCTTGATGGTTTTTCAGGTTACTTTCAGATTCATATTGCACCTGAAGATCAGGACAAAACCACTTTCACATGTCCATTCGGCACATTTGCTTACAGGAGAATGCCATTTGGTCTATGCAATGCTCCTGGCACGTTCCAGCGTTGCATGATTAGTATTTTTTCTGAATGTATTGAAAATTGCATGGAAGTGTTTATGGATGATTTCACTGTTTATGGTTCTTCTTTTGATGCATGTTTAAATAGTTTGAATAGGGTTTTAGAAAGATGCATTGAAACCAACCTTGTTTTAAATTATGAGAAATGTCATTTTATGGTTGAGCAGGGAATTGTTTTGGGTCACATAATTTCAGAAAAAGGAATTTCAGTTGATCCTGCTAAAATTGATGTGATTTCTACACTACCTTACCCATCTTGTATTCGCGAGATTCGTTCTTTTCTTGGCCATGCAGGTTTTTACAGGCGCTTCATTAAAGACTTCAGCAAGATAGCTCTTCCGTTGTCAAATTTGTTAAAAAATGATGTTGCTTTTGATTTTGATGAAAAGTGCAAAAAAGCGTTTGACTTCTTGAAGAAGGCATTAACCTCCGCCCCCATCATCCAGCCCCCTGATTGGACCCTTCCTTTTGAAATTATGTGTGATGCTTCAAACTATGCTGTTGGGGCGGTCCTTGCACAAAGAGTCGACAAGGCTGCCCATGTTATTTATTATGCTTCTAGAACTTTAGATTCTGCACAGTCTAATTATACCACTACTGAAAAGGAACTTTTAGCTATTGTTTTTGCTCTTGACAAATTCAGATCATATTTGCTAGGTTCCAAGGTTATTGTTTTTACTGACCATGCAGCTTTAAAGTATTTGTTAAAGAAGCCAGAAGCAAAGCCGAGGCTGATTCGGTGGATGTTGTTGCTTCAAGAGTTCAATGTCGAGATCAAAGACAAAAGTGGAGCTGAGAATTTAGTGGCCGATCACTTAAGCAGAATAGAGCGTGATGAAGATCCTTCCCCCATTCAGGATAACTTTCCTGACGAGCAGCTTTTACTATTACATGGGGTGACTCCTTGGTTTGCTGATATTGTTAATTATCTTGTTGCTGGTGTTTTTCCTGCAGGTGCATCTAGGACACAAATTCAAAAACTCAAGAGTGATGCAAAATATTATGTTTGGGATGATCCATATCTTTGGAAATTTGGTAGTGATCAGGTAATTAGGAGGTGTGTCCCCGACTATGAGATTGAGTCCATTTTGCATCTTTCTCATGCTTCTCAAGTAGGGGGACACTTTGGTCCTCAAAGGGCTGCAAGAAAAATCCTAGACTCAGGTTTCTATTGGCCCACTATTTTCAAAGATGCTTATGAGACTTACCGCACTTGTAAAGAGTGCCAGTTCGCAGGTACATCCATCACTCGTAAGAGTGAAATGCCTCAGCAACCTATGCTTTTTTGTGAGGTATTTGATGTGTGGGGAATTGACTTTATGGGTCCTTTTCCTGTATCATTTGGTTTTCTCTACATTTTACTTGCTGTTGATTATGTTTCAAAGTGGGTGGAAGCTATCCCCACTAGGACTAATGATTCTAGAGTTGTTGCAGATTTTGTCAGGTCCAATATTTTTTGTAGGTTTGGAATACCTCGAGCTATCATAAGTGACCAAGGCACGCATTTTTGTAACCGCACTATGGAAGCTTTGTTCCGAAAGTATGGAGTTGTGCATAGGGTCTCTACCGCTTATCATCCCCAAACTAATGGGCAAGCTGAGATCTCAAACAGGGAAATTAAGCAAATTTTAGAAAAAATGGTGCAGCCAAATAGGAAGGACTGGAGTCGTCGTCTTGAAGACGCACTTTGGGCTCAAAGAACAGCCTTCAAGACACCAATTGGAATGTCTCCCTATAGACTTGTGTTTGGTAAGGCATGTCACCTCCCTGTAGAAATTGAACACCGTTCTTATTGGGCGGTCAAAAGTTGTAACATGGAAATGCAGAAGGCAGGTATGGAAAGAAAACTCCAATTACAGCAGCTTGAAGAGCTTAGGCTAGAAGCCTATGAAAGCTCTAGAATTTATAAAGAGAAAACTAAGCACTTTCATGATAAAATGATTTCTAAAAAGAAATTCTCTGTGGGCCAACAGGTTTTATTGTTTAACTCCCGCCTAAAAGTGATGGCTGGGAAACTTCGATCCAAATGGATTGGCCCCTTTGTTGTTACTAATGTCTTTCCTCATGGTGCCGTAGAAATTAAAAGTGCAGGTACTAACAAGGTGTTCAAAGTAAACGGACAGCGGCTGAAGCTGTTCCATGAAAGCTCGATGCCTGAAGAAGAAACTGTTGAAGAGCTCTCTTTGGAGAAGCCGTCCTACCCACCAGCAGCTACACCTTAAACCCTCGGGTGTGTTCCTTCCTTTTTCTCACTGTATACTTATTTGTTTTACATTGCGGACAATGTCTGATTTAAGTGTGGGGGGAACATTTTATATTTAGTTGTTTTTAATTTAGTTTTTCTTTCAAATTAAAAAATAAAAAATACAAAAAAAAATGAAAAATGAAAAAATAAATAAAAAAAAAAGTTTTTGGCATGTATGCAACTGTTATGAGTAGTTTCATTATTCTAGGCCTAGAGTGGTATGTCATGATATGGATAACATTTTTGCTTTTGTAGTGTGATAAGGTGACTTGATACTAGATTGTGCATCACTTGTGATAGAACATGAAACTTTGTGAGATTTTGAGCCTCCAACAATTCCTTGTTTCTTGTGTGGTTTCACTCATACTGTTAGTTACTTCTAGAACTTGACTTGACTCTTGAAGCACTTGTTCACATGCATGTATATGAAATGATCTAGGCATTTGTTTCTTTTATAAGCTACTTTTAGCCAAATAAGCCTACCTTGATATTTCATCCCTTTGTTAAGCCCCTTTGAGCCTATTCTTCCCATTCTTTGTTTATAAACTCATTACAAGCCTGAAAGTGAAAAACAATGATATGTCCCAAATCAAGAGGTTGAAAGAGCTTGGATTGTAATTTTGGATACATGTAGGGGGTCTCACTGTGTTTTTAATGTTGATCTGATATGGGGAAGGGAATCATTTTGCTTATGTTATACCATGTTGTGATGCTCAGTTTGTTTGGCAAGAAAGAAAGAAAAAAAAAGAGAAAAAAGAAAATGAAAAAAAATAAATAGCAAAGAAGAAAAATATTCAAAAAAAGAAAAGAAGAGAAAAAGTGTTGTCAAAAGTTGTATTATGGGCAATTTTGATGTGAAGAACTGATTTTGTGGGATTCAATGTCTCAGATTTAATTGCAATATCTTGTTGAGATCTATGATTTGTTGAGCTAAACTGTCTAGTATCCAAATGATTTTCATGCTTCTTTATCCTCTTGATTTTATAGCCTAGTTCCTTAGGTTTATCCCACTTTTGCCTTGGCCCCGTTACAACCTGAATAAAGACCTTTTGATCTTTGCATGCATGTGCTTCATTGTGTGGATGTCCTCCATCTTTGGGGATGGAAGAGGCTTGTTAAGCCTATGGCAGTGCTAACTTTGATGATGTGCTTTGAGCGTAAACACTGTCTCTGGCACTCCATTTTTGAGTGATTGAGTGATTGAGTGCACTTTATACAAATATTCCGTGAGGTTCTATCATTTTTGAAGCACTTTTTAGTCTAAAAGCCACCTTGTTCATTGCACATGTTTTAAGATGTTGTTCATAATTGTTATACTCCTTGAATCTTGGAATGTGTTGATTGCTTGTGACTTTGCATTGTGCCTTGTTCTCTTTTTCTTCCATCGTTTTGAAGTCTTTAATCTTGATTTTGCTCAGGAGTGCAAAAGTTCAAGTGTGGGGGAATTTGATCAGTGCATTTTGATGCACATTCTTCTACTATTGTACTTAGGCATTTCTCTAGTTTGTTTTATTATTTTTACTATTTTATTGTGTTTTTAGATTTAAGTTTATTTTTGCATTTATTTTATTTTCGTATTTAATTTTCAGCACTAGTAGCTATTTAATACATGTTCGCTGTGCAGATCATAACTTGAGCTCCGGGTATCGGATTGAGGCGCGGGAATATGCGTTGGAAAGCTAAGAGACAGAGCTACAAGTTTAATGTTGAGTGGAAGAGCTGTTTCGGAATGCATCAGTCCTTAATAATTCGTGGAAAGTGGCAGACTTAATTCTACTTAGTGGAGACTTAATTTTGGCTTATGACCTTTGGATTTATTTTTTTACTCTTTACTTAAACTCAAAATCAGAATGTATGGGGATATAACATACTATCATCCACGAAATTGAGTAGAAAATAAGACAATCACCATTCCTCATGGAGAACTAATCACCAAGGATTAATTTGCTGTACTTGGTTTCCACTACACTTTGAGGTTCTATAATTTCCAATCAAATTGCCTTTCCCTTTCAATATTATGCTATATTTCTTGTTTGCTTTATTCAAGTTCTATAGAATAAGTATTGGTTAATTTCGATGTTATATGTTCCTTT
Organism: Trifolium repens; assembly: GCA_030408175.1. Taxonomy (NCBI): domain Eukaryota; kingdom Viridiplantae; phylum Streptophyta; class Magnoliopsida; order Fabales; family Fabaceae; genus Trifolium; species Trifolium repens. The sequence goes on along the minus strand of CP125849.1, from coordinate 55,032,780 downwards.
ACCTTGCTCGCGTTTGCTTAATTCGCATGTGTTTGATTGTGTTTGCTTAATTCATGATCATAGGTTTAAATCCGTTTGCTTAATTCGGACTTTAGGAACATATATATTGTAGTGTCAATTGCGCTTGTTTAATTGATACTATACTCGAAAGGGGAATAGAATCCGCTTAGGGCTTGGAAATTATATGATTCAATGATAAGTTTGGAAACCGAAACAGTAAATTAATCGTTTTAGCTTATATCATAATCATTTTTTTTTTAATCGCTTTATCTAATTTGAAACCAAAACCCCCCCATAATTTACAGTTTTTTTATTGATTCTAATATTGCTAAACTAATCGTGAGTCCTTGTGAGACGATACTCGAGTGTCGCTTTCCTAAACTACGTTTAAAACTCGTTTTTGACCCGTGTGCGATAGCGGATCAAGTTTCAATCATTGTTTAGCTTGTTTTTTTTACACTAATCAGTATTCAAACATAATCTAAAATATAATTGTGTTGATGGATGTGATATATAAACATCTCATGACGATTCCATATGATTTATAATATATTTTTAATATTTTGAACAATTTTGCTTAAATAACTTTCCAATTGCTATGAAAAATCAGGGTAAAAATATTTTGGATTATGTTTGAATAGTGATTAATGTTAAAAACAGGGTAAAAATGAATTAGACTATGAAAAATCTGGTTAGAACAACAAATTTGTGGTTATGATCACATATAATAGAGTTTCGAAAAATGTTTTTCAAAATCACTTTGGAAAATATTTTCCAAAGTAATTTCGGATTCTGTTTTCCGAAATATTTGAATAGTTGAAAATATTTTCCAAAAAAGTTAATTTTTTGGAAAATAGAATCCGAAATACTGGAATATAAATGAAAAAAATATAAATCTAAAAACTATGTTTAAATCTGTTTCACAAAATAGAATCTAAAAAATAAAAAAAAAAAATTATCCCATGTCTAAAAATATAATAAGATGTAACATTTTATTATTGTAAAGTTGAATGTTGTTTTTTTTTTTTAAATAGCAAATATATTGAAAGCCTCTAATCCCAAGCATAAGACATGTCTAGAGAGAAAAAGATACAACACGAACAAACAGGGGGAAACAAAGTCCCAAAGCAGCCAAAAGGCATTACACACCAGGTAATACCATAATACAAATAAACCACACCAACTAAGCAACAAAGTAACAAATACTAAGCAGCCCCCCCACACATATTGTAAAGCAGCCTCTCATCCAAGTCTTGATCTATATTGCTATAAATATCATATCCCACCATCACTTCATTCCAACTCATCATCAATATTCAATTGCTCCTTCTTTTTCTTATATATATTTTGCAGTGTAAAATGATGAAGCTCATCGCAGTATTGTTGCTTGTGGTGTTCACCACCTTCACCACATCAGATCCTGATAATCTTCAAGACATCTGTGTTGCAGACCTTGCTTCCGGTACCATTTTTTAAATCAATACTATATATATATATATATATATATATATATATATATATATATATATATATATATATATTTCTTTCTTTCATATTGTGTATTTTTTTTTTTATTATTAGCAAAACTCATATTGTTTACTATATATATTAAGAGTCATATATACATATACTTTCATGCTTCCCTATATAAGCAAGATTATAAGAATAAGCTAGAAGTAAGTTACTCTCTATATATCATTTCGACTTCCACTTAAACATTTATTTTGGTAAAATCTCCTTTTTTTAAAGGTAGCAACGCCTTAATTTGTCTTTTTATTGACTCTACTTTTGATAATTATTTCATTAATGTAATTCTATCTATATTATTAAGTTTTCTTAATTTGTCCATTATGATCAAATAATTGAGTATCAACCTTTACTAGAGAATTCGAGTTTGATTTTTTAGAAGAACAATTCTTAATCAGATTTTTCTTACTATATTCGGCCAAACTCCCAATTATCATAGTTCTTTTCCTGAAAATCGGAGTGTTAAAATAATAATTTGCCCAATACCATCGTGACTAATTAAAAGTTGAATTATGGACGAAAATTAAAATTTGAACAAATAAACCTGGTCTCATGTTTTTGCCTCTAATTTTTTGTTGCTAATTCAATTTTTCAATAGTATGTTGAATATTACTAAATAAATTGTGTCTGTTTCAATTGAAATTGATCAAGTACTACTTTTTTGCATATAATAAAAATAATCATTGCATATTTTTGTATCATGATTGGCAACATATGAATGATTTATTATTTATATGTGATATTTTATAAAGTACGTAGTAATAATTAGTCAATGATATCAATTGGTTAAATTTTGTCTTGCAATCTTGCATTCATGCAATTCTTATTGCTGAGATATTGTTATGGCAGCGATTATCGTGAATGGATTCCCCTGCAAACCGGCTACAACCGTAACCGCGGCCGATTTCTCCTCCAAAATACTAGCCACCCCAGGTGCAACAACAAACACCACATTTGGTTCCACAGTAACAGCAGCCAATGTTCTAAGAATCCCTGGACTAAACACACTTGGTGTGTCATCAGCAAGAATTGATTTTGCACCAGGTGGTGTCAACCCACCACACTTTCATCCACGTGCAACAGAGATTCTTTTTGTTCTTGAAGGTCAATTAGATGCTGGATTCATAACAACAGCTAATGTTTTGATTTCAAAAACTATTGTTAAGGGTGAAATATTTGTGTTTCCTAAAGGATTGGTTCATTTCCAAAAGAACAGTGGTTATGGACCTGCTTCAGCGATTGCATCATTTAATAGTCAATTGATGGGGATAGATAATATTGTTCTTAATTTGTTTGCTTCTACACCACCTGTTGCAGATGATGTGTTGGCTCAAACATTCAAAGCTAGCATTCAAGAAATTCAGAGAACCAAGGCTAGATTTGCACCCAGGAACTAGATGGATCAACCAAGAACTAGATGGATCAACAATTGATGTGATGTTTATTTGGTTTTTTTATATATTTAAAATAATAATTGTGTCCTCTGGTTTTATTTAACTTTGTTGATTTACAATTCATGTTTTGAATTCATAAAATAATTGGGGCATGTTCAATGTTCATTTTCCTTTTGGATAATTGACATTTGAAAGATCCCTAATGTGTGCTTGTAATTTTTTTTAATAATAAAATGTACTTGTTATATTTGCAATTAAAGGAGTTAATTATATTTATTTGTACAAGAGTGCTCATTTCTTAACAAAACATTAGGGCTTAAAATATAAGTAAATCTTAATTTATTAATCACTAATGATATTTTTCTCAAAATATAATTAAACTATGCCATAAAACTATACTAGAAGAGTAAAAAGTGATAATTTTTGAAAAACGATGTTTGATATCGAAAGTAAAAAGTACGGAGTAGACAAAAATAAGGGTTAAATAGTGTTTACTTCATATAAGAATTTGCTTTTTAGGCCTCCTTTGATGCTCCCAGACCCCCTCCCACAAAAAAATCCCAAAATACCATTACTTTTTGACCTTGAACACTTTGGTTTCTAGGATATGAAATCAAAATAATATCATATTGTAGGATACAAAATTGTGTTTACGTCCAAGAACTAAGAACAAATGTAGCCTAAGCACTTATTTTAACTGAAAAAATCATGATTTCTTATTCTACAATATGAAAACGCACCTTTTGTATTCTACCATATGAAAATGATGTCATTCGTATCTTACGGTCTGAAATTAATATCTTTCGTATCCTAGCTTCTGAAATCGCAGACTTTCATATTCTAGGTTACGAAATTCATCATCAATATGGTTACAAATTGAGAAGAACGGAATCAGTTGAATAAATCGTGAAATAGAGAGAAAGAGGCGATCAATACCAGGTTCAACAACATTATGTTGAGTAATTATGGGTGCAACAAATAGCTTGAGTAATGTTGGGTGCAACATCCACATCTTTAGCAATGTCAGCTTCATCAATTTTTTGTTTCAATTCAACCGGAGGTTCGGCCATCTAAATACCCTCATATATCAAATAATATAATCAAAATCATCACAAACATATATAATACATAAACAAATGTATAATGCATGTGGGAACCTTACATGTTCTATGACTCCAAATGAGTGTGAGAACCTTCAATAAATGAAGAAACGTTGATTTCAAGCCTTCCAAACGTCAAAAAATTGTCTAAGATCGTATTTTGAAGGTTGAGTGTTGAAGTGGTTATTAAACTAACGCTAGGGCACCCGACAAATATATAGGTCGACTTCATATCCTAGAATACGAAATTAAGTGTTTTTGTATCCTAAGATACGAAATTAAGCGTTTTCATATTCTATAATATGAATTTGGAGTGTTTTCAAAAAAATGTGTATTTCGTATTTTACGGGCTGAAACCTTAAAAAAATTCAAAAAAATGCCTATTTCATACACAATGATACGAATTTGTGATATTTTACGCGCAACAATACATGCTTACCAGACACCAAGGTGTTTAATATTGTTTCGTATCCTAGGATACAAAATTGGATTATTTCGTATCCTAGCTTACAAAACCCTTCGTAAGGGTATTTTTGTCACGATGGGGGGCCTGAGAAAGTAATGAAGGGGGCGTAAATAGCAATTTTCCTTCATATAATGTTAATGAATTTTGGTTTATCCTTTGTAAAAAAAAATTAATTACCCATGTGATGTCAAGATTTTGTATTTTTAGTCTCTCATTGAATATGTTGACTTAAGATTTTATTTTTTTCTCTATGTAATATTAGCAAATTTTGATTTATTTTCCCACTAAACATGTCAAGTCATTACAAAAATATTGAAATTATTAGATCGGACGTCTTAATTGGGATTTAAACCATGACTCTTCCTCTTGTGTGTGAATTTTTCATGACTATTATCACTTTGTCTATCTATCTAAATAAAAAGTAAAAAGATAGCTCTTAATTTTTTATGTCGGTATAAATAATATTAGTGGGGAGGACAAGTGAAATTGTGGCCATTTAAAGTAAAAAAATTAATATTGTATCGCACATGTGCACTTTGACGTGAAATATATATATTATATTAAAATTAAATTTTGGCATATAAAAATTTATTTAATAATAATGTATAATTAATTTAATAATAATGTATAAATTAAAAAATGATTTTGGTGAAAGAGGAAAAAATATGATGTGAACACTTTAATATATTCTATTGTAAATTTTTGTGATCTAAAGGTAAAAATAGGTCTCCCACCATGGGAGACCTATCACCCTTAGTCCTTACCCATGCTAGAATTGGCCTGCATGATATTGTATGTGCATTAGATATTAGCAGATAGACTTATAATTTACAACGAAATCTTCGCTTCGATTTTATATAACATTGTAGGAACCACTTTTTAATAATATATAATACCCAACATAGTATCACCATTGGAGATAGGCATGATGCATGCATTTATGTGAATAAATGCCTTGTAATTTATCTTAATCAAGGTCATGAATTTCATTCTCATTTTAGGTAATTTTAGGTAAGTAGCTACATTAATATTTTAGGTAAATTTTGAAAAATTAGCTTCTAAAATTATTGCATGTAGACCATATTAATATTCAATATTAAATTTTTATATCAAGTAAATCTAGAGGCCGTTTGTTATAGCTTTTTTGAGAAAAAAATCACTTATTTTATAAAAATAATTACTTTTAAAAATATTTCATCTGTTTGTTACAGATTTTTAAAATAATTAGAAGCTAAAAATAATCAGAAAATAGCTAAAAATGAGAAGCTGTTAAGAGTAGCTTCTCAAATAATATATTTTTTTAGAGGAGAGAGAAAAGAAATGTTAAAAGAAAAAAGTTATTTTGTAATTAAAAAAATCACTTTATATGTTGTATCCAAACAAACTAAAAATTATTTTAGCTAAACAAGTGATTTTTATTACGACGAACAAACACAAAGTAAATTCTACTTTTTTATAAATCTCTAAAAATTAATCTCTAAATTATTGAACATGAAAATCACTATTATTTTTAAAATCTATAACAAACGGAACGCGATAGTTTATAACTGATTTTTATAAAATTTGTTTGTAAGATAATAACTGCCTTTTATTATAAATCATGTTGAAACTTTATATCATCCGGCATTACTTGATAGATGGGAATACCTTCTTTGATAGTATATATATATATATATATATATATATATATATATATATATATATATATATATATATATATATATATATATATATCAGGGCCGGCCCAGAGCCCGTGCAAGCAGGCCCATAGCACTGGGCCTCCAAATTTTGGGGGCATCATATTTTTTTTTGAAGTCTAACATACAAAGTATTGATTAAGTAATTTTGTTGATACATTGTTAAAAAAAAAAGGCGCTTGGTACAATGGCTTGCATGTTTATCTTGTATCCAAAGGGTGTGAGTTCAAGTCTCACCCATGGCAGCTTTTTAAAATTTCATTTTATAAGATATTGATAATCTTAGTAATATACAAAAAGCAACAAAATAATTAATCATCTCTATAAATAAATAAAATAACTTTACAACTTATAATAAGTTTTTAATTTTTTATATTTTAAAAAAAACTACATTATGTAATTTCTTTGAAAATAAAGAATTAATTTCTTCTTTAAAAAAAATAATTTTTACAATTAAGTTGCAATTTTTATTAAAAACATTCAGTTTTTAAAGATATCAGTGTGGAAGTGTATTTTGCTATTATTAATTATAATATGACTATTTTTTAATATTATTAATATTATTTTATTTCAAATAAAAGATTACTCTTTTTTTAAAATTATTATTTTTAATTAAAAAACATATTAATTTTACTAAATTTATTATATTTTAAAGGGTCTCTTTATCTAATTTGTTCGGGGCCTCTAGATATATAGGGACGGCCCTGATATATATATATATATATATATATATATATATATATATATATATATATATTTCTTTTCTTTTTTTGCAAGAGTTCTTGGTACATTATCTAGCCCTCATAATGAACCCTAGAATCCAACTCTCATTAAGTTAATCTTATAAAAAAAAAGAGTAAATTAGAGCAAATGCTACCAACCCATGTTTTTATATTGGAACCGGTTATCTACTTGGTCAAGACACGTAGTCAATAGATTATTGATCGAACCAATAGATTATTTGTTGGAATGCATGATCGTTAGACTCGTCTATATTAAATTACAAATAATATAGTTTTAAGGTTTTTTATTTTTGGTTAAGTAGCCTAAGGACTAAAAATTTCATCCTTGTGGATAAGTGGGATGACCAAAGAGTTCGAACCTCACCCGTACATATATAATGCAATTTTCCAGCCAACTGAGCTAAGTTCACGGGACTTAAGCTAATTTTTTTTATCTCATGTCTAAAAATATAATAAGATATAACATTTTATTTCTGTAAAGTTGAATGTTATTTTACTAATTTTAGAAATTTTCTCTTCTCCCCCCTCCATATTTCTTCCAACACCCTTGAAATTCCAATTTTGCTCTTATAGTTTTTGGAAAACATTTTCTAAAATTCATATTTTTTCGGAATATATTTTTCATAATAGACTTAGAGGTAGTTTTTATATTTTTTTTTTCATTTATAATCTAGTATTTTTTAGATTCTATTTTCCAAAAAGTTAACTTTTTCGGAAAACGCTTTTCGAAAATTCAAATATTTTGGAATGCATAATACAAAATTGCTTTGGAAAATATTTTCCGAATTTTGATTATATGTGATAAGAACAGGAAATTTGTTATTTTAAACCTAATTTTTTATCAGTCTCAATCATTTTTTAACTTGTTTTTTAATACTAATTAGTATCCAAACATAATCTAAAATATATTTGCGTTGATGGATGCGACATATAAACATCTCATGACGACTCCACATGGTTTATATTATATCTTTAATATTAATATTTTGAACAATTTTGCTTAAATAACTTTTCAATTGCTATGAAAAATCAGGGTAAAAATATTTTGGATTATGTTTGGATACTGATTAATGTTAAAAATATGGTAAAAATGATTTAGACTATGAAAAATCAAATTAAAACAACAAATTTGCGGTTATGAACACATAATAGAATTTTCAAAAACGATTTCCAAAATTACTTTGGAAAATGTTTTCCAAAGTAATTTCTGATTCTGCTTTCCGAAATATTTGAATATTCGAAAAATATTTTTTGAAAAAGTTAGCTTTTTGGAAAATAGAATATAAAATACTAAAATATGAATGGACAAAAATAAATCTAAAAGCTATGTTTAAATCTATTTTGGAAAATAGAATCTGAAAAATTATGGAATTTAAAAAATATTTTTCAAAAAATATTTATAAGGATAAAATTGAAATTTTAGAGAGGTTGGAAGAAAAATTTGGGGAGGGGGGCGAGAAGAGATTCTGTTTCTCATGCAAGTCTTGATCTATTGCTATAAATAATCATATCCCACCATCACTTCATTCCAACTCATCATCATTCAATTGCTCCTTCTTTTTCTTATATATATTTTGCAGTGTAAAATGATGAAGCTCATCGCAGTATTGTTGCTTGTGGTGTTCACCACCTTCACCACATCAGATCCTGATAATCTTCAAGACATCTGCGTTGCAGACCTTGCTTCCGGTACCATTTGTTAAATTAATACTATATATATATATATATATATATATATATATATATATATGTGTGTGAGGAGGGATCCGTTGACTCCAGGATTGACTTACTCCGCTTAATAACTCGATATCGACATTATATTTCTTCGATCCAACCGTTGAATTCAAAGATCTCATTGAGTAGATCAACTCCACAAATTTTTATAAAAATTCAAAAAATGTAGTTATGTATTTTAGACTATTGAAATTCAACGGTTTTTTCTAAAAGTTTTTCGTACGTTCATTTGAAGTGTTCATAAAAAGTATCAAACGATTTTGATTTTTTATAAAAATTTGTGGAGTTGATCTACTCAATGAGATCTTTGAATTCAACAGTTGGATCGAAGAAATATAATGCCGATATCGAGTTATTAAGCGGAGTAAGTCAATGAAGACTTACTCCTGGAGTCAACGGATCCCTTATATATATATATATATATATATATATATATATATATATATATATATATATTTTCTTTCATATTGTGTATTTCTTTTTTTTTTATTAGCAAAACTCATATTGTTTACTATATATATTAAGAATCATATATACATATACTTTCATGCTTCCCTAGCAAGATTATAAGAATAAGCTATAAGCAAGTTATTCTCTATTTCATTTCCACTTCCCCTTAATAATTTTTTTTAGTAAAATCTCCCTGATCATTATATATATTCAATCTTTTTTCTTATATTGATCATTATATATATTCAATCTTTTTTATTATATTGTTTTATTTCAATCATGTTAATCAACTAAATCTATTAGGCGTACCAGCTCCTTTTTTTTTGAAAGATAGCAACGTAATTTTATCTATATCATTAAGTTTTCTTAATTTGTTCATTATCAATCAAATAATTGAGTATCAACCTTTATTAGAGAATTCGAGTTTGATTTTTTGGAAGAACAATTCTTAATCAGATTTTCCTAACTATCCGGCTAAACTCCCAATTATCATAGCTCTTTTCCTGAAAACCGAAGTGTTAAAATAATAATTTTCCCATTACCATCGTGACTACTTAAAAGTTGAATTTTAAACGAAAATTAAAATTTAAACAAATAAACGTGGTCTTCAATTTCATGTTTTTGCCTCTAATTTTTTGTTGCTAATTCAATTTTTCAAAAGTATATTGAATACTAGTAAATAAATAGTGTCTGTTTCAATTGAAATTGATCAATTACTACTTTTTTGCATATAGTAAAAATAATCATTGCATATTTTTGTATCATGGTCGGCAACATATGAATTATTTATTATTTATATGTGATATTTTATAAAGTACGTAGTAATAATTAGTGAATGATATAAATTGGTTAAATTTTGTCTTGCAATCTTGCATTCATGCAATTCTTATTGCTGAGATATTGTTATGGTGTTAATTAATTAACAGCGATTATCGTGAATGGATTCCCCTGCAAATCGGCTACAACCGTAACCGCGGCCAATTTCTCCTCCAAAATACTAGCCACCCCAGGTGCAACAACAAACACCACATTTGGTTCCACAGTAACAGCAGCCAATGTTCTAAGAATCCCAGGACTAAACACACTTGGTGTGTCATTAGTAAGAATTGATTTTGCACCAGGTGGAATCAACCCACCACACAGTCACCCGCGTGCAACATAGATTCTTTTTGTTCTTGAAGGTCAATTAGATGTTGGATTCATAACAATAGCTAATGTTTTGATTTCAAAAACTATTGTTAAGGGTGAAATATTTGTGTTTCCTAAAGGATTGGTTCATTTCCAAAAGAACAGTGGTTATGGACATGCTTCAGTGATTTCAGCATTTAATAGTCAATTGCAAGGGACAGTGAATATTGTTCTTACTTTGCTTACTGCTACACCACCTGTTGCAGATAATGTGTTGGCTCAAACATTCAAAGCCGGCATTCAAGAAGTTCAGCTAGTCAAGGCTAATTTTGCACGCTAGAACTAGATGGATCAACAATTGATGTGATGGTTATTTGGTTTTTTTATATATTTAAAATAATAATTGTGTCCTCTGGTTTTATTTAACTTTGTTGATTTACATTTCATGTTTTGAATTCATAAAATAATTGGGGCATGTTCAATGTTCATTTTCCTTTTGGATAATTGACATTTGAAAGATCCCAAATGTGTGCTTGTTATTTTTTTTTTAATAATAAAATGTACTTGTTATTTTTGCAATTAAAGGAGTTAATTTTATTTATTTATACAAGAGTGCTCATTTCTTAACAAAACATTAGGTCTTAAAATATAAGTAAATCTTACTGATGATATTTTTCTCAAAATAGAATTAAACTATGCCATAAAACCATATAGAAGAGCAAAAGGTGATAATTTTTCAAAAAATGATGTTCGAGAGTATCGAAAGTAAAAGTATGAGAGAGATAAAAATAAGGGTTAAATAGTGTTTACTTCCTGTAATATTAGTGAATTTTGGTTTATTCCCTGTAAAAATAAATTTGATTATCCTTTTAATGTCAAGATTTGCTATTTTTAGTCTCTCATTGTATATTTTGACTTAAATTCTACCTTTTTTCCTATGTAATATTAGCGAATTTTGATTTATTTTCCCATTAAGTATGTCACGTATAATTTATGAGGAATCTTAACAGGGGTAAACATTATTAATTTTACCCTAAAATAAATATATTTGTTGTCAAGGCTAATGCCTAATGCTACGGTGGACCACCTTCTCAAGTGGTCCACCGTGGACATTTGATATACCGAATACGAATTTTACAAAATTTATTGGTAGATTGAAAGTTTATATCATATAGATCATTCATAAATTTTTTTAGAAAAATTGAAAATCATTTGATATTTTATTGGAATTTATCAAGATTTACAGTATTTAATAAACCGTTAATCTTGATGGCTCTCAATAACATATCAAATGATTTCCAATTTTCCTAAAATTTTCTATAGATGATCTATATGATATAAACTTTCAATCCAACGGTGGATTTTGTAAAACTCGTATTCATTATAGCGTTATTCACAACATGTCCACCATGGACCACTTGAAGAAGTGGTCCATATTAGAATTTGTCTTGTTGTCAAATACATTGTCAATTTTCTGATGTTTAAATAATATAGTTCAGGTTTACAAATTTTAATTCAACGAACAAAAATGTTGAAATTGTTAGATGAAACGTTGTAATTGAGGTTTGAACCATGACTCTTCCTCTTGTGTGTGTGATTTTTTTTTATTATTGTCACTTTGTCTATCTATCTGAAGAAAAATAAAATAAAAAAATAACTCTTAATTTTTTATGTCGGTATAAATAATATTAACGGGAGAGGACAAGTGAAATTGTGGCCATTTAAAGTAAAAAATCTAATATGAAAAATAAGAGAGATAAAAATTACAGCACATGAAAAAAAAATTATAGGAGATCCATTGCTTGGTGTTTATTTTTTGTTGACAGATTTCCTTTTCGGTTTTTACTTTTTAGTTTTTACTCCTTCAATATTGATCTTTTTTCTGGTCAAAGTCTAATAGGAGTAATATTTATCTTTGAATGGGCAACAAAGCTGGCAACCTAAGCATGGCCTAATTTGTTTGTCATAAAGCAAGTATGGATCAATTTTAATTAACTATATAATCCTAGCGCCTTGGCGTTCTGAAGTGTACAAATTACAAAATAAACTAATAAGTTGCTGATTACCTACACTCACTGGCACATATCCAGAAATTTTTGTTGATGGGGCTTGAAAATATATATATATAGACAAAAGTTGAATATTTTTTTATATAGTGTTAAATATATTTTTTGTCCTTTTAAAATAGTGATCTTCTAAACTTAGTGTTTACTTAATTTTTATCATATTTTTATCTCTGGAAAATTATTTTGCACTCAATTTTGATCCATACTGTTAATAACATCATAAAACATTACTCCAAAACAATTAGCTCAAAATTTGATTATTAAGTCGTGAGTTTCGTCAATTTCATCTTGAACTTTTAAAATTTCATATTTAATTTATCTAATGGTAAAAAATTCTAAATTTTAGTAAATAAACTTTATTTGATATTCTAAACATAGATATAAAAATCATTAAAAAATATGTTTTTTTAGAATTTTTTTTAATATAAATAATCGAAAAAACTCTTTTTAAAAAAAAAAAAAAACTGACGTGGCAGTCCGTGTAGGATGTCACGTGTCAATAAAGTCTACTGTGTCACTGCCACATGGACCTCCGTTAGTAAACTAACAGTTAACCTAACGTCTGATACTAAAACACAAAATTAATTAGGGACTAAAAAGAGCGATTTTAAAATATAGGAACCAAAACAAAAATTCTCAATAGAACTGGGGACAAAAAATATATTGCTTACATTTTCCCTCAAGAAAAAGAAATATGAATTCTTAAGTTTATACCTCTAACTTACAAAATTTGGAATATTTCTTTAAACCACTCACATTTTTCAATGTCCTTTGATTTGTGTATATTTTAATTAAGTTTAAACCACTTAAAGAGCAGAGTGAATCCAGTTAAAGTATGATTTGTGTGCCTGTTTTGTGCTTGTTTATAATTTGAATCTAAAGAATATGACTCAACTTTAATTAACATTGTTAGTATTCTCGGTTAAGTACTCTCTCTGTCACAAATTGTATAAAATAATACTCCACACATCTTAAAAACTGATTATTTATACTAATACTCAATGCAAAGTAATACTCTCATTTATGATTAACTCATTATACTCTTGCAACTATTTTCATTTATTTATCTATATATGTTTGCGGTCTGGCACTAATACAGTTTTAAAAAGACATTGGAGAAAAGTAACAAGTTTATTTTGATATTTCAAAGTAACAAAAAAAAGTGAAAACAATAAATAATTCAAACAAAACACAATACTGATTGTATAATTTTCACTTATCATGGGAACCCAAAAAGTATAATATAGTATTCTACAAACACAATGTATTGAAAAGGAATTTTAATCAGGCGTTAATATTATCGTCGGCTTCTGTAGCATTTGCAGCAACCTCATCCAAGCTTTCATTAACCTTAATCTCCCCCGAGTCTGTAATTTTTGATATTCCTAATAGTGCCAACATCTTTAGATCCTCATAATGTTTTTCAGCTAATTACACAGTCAGCAGAGTTTTGACAATCTCTGCTGCAAGCATTGGCTGCATAAAGAAACAAAAATAGTTAACTCCCACCGACATAGTACACCATACCTATGCACAAGATACCAGTAATTTTATCTGTTAGTCAAAGTTGCAAAGCTTTATCCGAGAATAAGAATTGAGTGGGTAGTGTATATGATTGTTATATTATATTATATAAGATATTAAGGTGAATCATCCTGCATTACCTGGGTATGGTACCGTACCCAATATAGGTACTGGTACAAAATACGGCACTTTTAGAAAATTAAGGTATGATACGTCTGTATAATTTTTTAAAATTATATTGTTAAAGTAAATAATTAACCATAAAAAATCATACTTTAAAAGTAATTTAAATCAAGGTGTTAAAATCTCATTATTTTTATCTATTGAGTTTTTACGATTAACTCCATATAAAATTAGTAAAAATTCAATTTTATCATGTTAGTAATAAATAAATAAATGGGTCATTCTAACCGATACCCCTAGGGCACTAATTAAAAATATCAAAAGAATAAAATTTTAAATTGAAAACACTTTTTAAACTTTCGAGGAATTGACTGTACAAACTTCAATAATTTCTTAACCATTCTTAAAATAGGTAGGCATGATGATGCATGCATTTATGTGAATGGATGCCTTGTAATTTATCTTAATCAAGTTCATGAATTTCATTCTCATTTTAGGTAAGTAGCTACATTAATATTTTAGGTAAATTTTGAAAAATTAGCCTCTTGTAATTTATCTTAATCAAGGTCATGAATTTCATTCCCATTTTAGGTAAGTAGCTACATTAATATTTTAGGTAAATTTTGAAAAATTAGCCGATAAATTATTGCATGTAGAACATATTAGAGCATCTCCAATATATAGTGATACCACTTTGAGTATCATATATCACTAACAAATGGTTTCTACAATGTCATATAATACTTATGCAACCCGTGCATATTTTGCTTCAATGGTGATACTAATGTGGATATCATATATTATTAGCAAGTGATACTTTATATTTAATTTCATATACAAAAAATTATAATATTAATTTGATGATACGTTACCTTAAATAAGGTACTGTATCATCAATTTTGATATCCTCTATGCCACGTCATGGAACTCCGATGATAAAAAAAATTAAGATACGGATCATAAGTCTATGAAACTCTCTATGGTACTCTTATTGTAGATGCTCTTAATATTCAATATTAAATTTTTATATCAAGTAAATCTAACTGATTTTTATAAAATTGGTTTGTAAGATACTCCATCAGTTCCTTTTTATAAGAGATAGTTGACTTTTTAGATTCATTCAATAATGAATGTATTTAAGCTATAATATAGACCAAAAACATCAATTATTGAATGAATCTAAAAAGTGAATTGTCTGGAACGGAGAGAGTAATAACTATCTTTTATTATAAATCATGTTCAAACTTTATATCATGCAACATTACTTGTTAGATGGGAATACCTTCTTTGATAATATATATATATATATATATATATATATATATATATATATATATATATATTTCTTGTTTTTTTTTAAAGAATTTTTGGTACATTATCTAGCCCTCCTAATAAACCCTAGAATCCAACTCCCATGAAGTTAATCTTATTAAAAAAAAAGAGTAAAATAAAACAAATGCTACCAATCCATGTTTCTATATTGGAACCGGTGATCGACTTGGTCAAGACACGTAGTCAATAGATTATTGATCGAACCAATAGATCATTTGTTGGAATGCATGATCGTTAATCATTTAAATTTCATACTTCAAATTACAAATAATATAATTCTAATTAAGCTTTTTTGTTTTTGGTTAAGTAACCTAATGACTAAAAATTTCACACCTTTAAAATGGATAAGTGGGATGACCAAAGAATTCGAACCTCAACCCCTTTCTCAGCCAACTGAGCTATAAGCTCACGGGACTTAAGCTAATTTTTTTTTTATCTCATGTCTAAAAATATAATTAATAAGATATAACATTTTATTTTTGTAAAGTTGAATGTTATATCCCCCCCCCCCCCCCCCCCCCACACACACACACACACACACACACCCATATTTCTTCCAACACCCTTGAAATTTCAATTTAATCCTCATATAGTTGTCGGAAAACATTTTCCAAAATTCATATTTTTTTGGAATATATTTCCAAAATTGACTTAAAGGTAGTTTTTATATTTATTTTTTCCCATTCATAATCTACTATTTTTTGGAAAACATTTTCCGAAAGTTCAAATATTTTGGAACGCAGAATCCAAAATTGCTTTGGAAAATATTTTTCGAATTTCGGTTATATGTGATAAGAACCGCAAATTTGTTGTTCTAACATAATTTTTCACCAGTCTCAATCATTTTTTGGCTTGTTTTTTTACACTATTCAGTATCCAAACATAATCTAAAATATAATTGTGTTGATGGATGTGAGATATAAACATCTCAAGACGACTCCATATGATTTATATATAATATATTTTTAATATTAATATTTTGAACAATTTTGCTTAAATAACTTTCCAATTGCTATGAAAAATCAGGATAAAAATATTTTGGACAGTGATTAATGTTAAAAATAGGGTAAAAATGAATTAGACTATGAAAAATCAAGTTAGAACAACATATTTGCGGTTATGATCACATATAACAGAATTTCGAAAAATGTTTTTCAAAATCACTTTGGAAAATATTTTTCAAAGTAATTTCGGATTCTGCTTTTCAAAATATTTGAATATTCGGAAAATATTTTTCGAAAAATTAACTTTTTGGAAAATAGAATCTGAAATATTGGAATATAAATGAAAAAAAATAAATCTAAAAATTATGTTTAAGTCTATTTCGCTAAATAGAATCTAAAAAAATAAAAAATTTATCCCATGTCTAAAAATATAATAAGATGTAACATTTTATTATTGTAAAGTTGAATGTTATATTACTAATTGTATTCTTCTGTCTCTCATCCAAGTCATGATCTATATTGCTATAAATATCATATCCTATCATCACTTCATTCCAACTCATCATCAATATTCAATTGCTCCTTCTTTTTCTTATATATATTTTGCAGTGTAAAATGATGAAGCTCATCACAGTATTGTTGCTTGTGGTGTTCACCCCCTTCACCACATCAGATCCTGATAATCTTCAAGACATCTGTGTTGCAGACCTTGCTTCCGGTACCATTTTTTAAATTAATACTATATATATATATTCTTTCATATTGTGTATTTCTTTTTTTCTTTTTTTAATTATTAGCAAAACTCATATTGTTTACTATATATATTAAGAACCATATATACATATACTTTCATGCTTCCCTATATAAGCAAGATTATAAGAATAAGCTAGAAGTAAATTACTCTATATATCATTTCCACTTCCACTTAATCATTTGTTTTGGTAAAATCTCCTCTTTTTTTAAAGGTAGCAACGCCTTAATTTGTCTTTTTATTGACTCTACTTTTAATAATTATTTCATTAATGTAATTCTATCTATATCATTAAGTTTTCTTAGTTTGTCCATTATGATCAAATAATTGACTATCAACCTTTACTAGAGAATTCGAGTTTGATTTTTTAGAAGAACAATTTTTAATCAGATTTTCCTTACTATTCGGCCAAACTCCCAATTATCATAGCTCTTTTCCTGAAAATCAGAGTGTTAAAATAATAATTTGCACATTACCATCGTGACTAATTAAAAGTTGAATTATGGATGAAAATTAAAATTTGAACAAATAAACCTGGTCTTCAATTTCATGTTTTTGCCTCTAATTTTTTGTTGCTAATTCAATTTTTCAATAGTATATTGAATTCTACTAAATAAATTGTGTCTATTTCAATTGAAATTACTTTTTTGCATATAATAAAAATAATCATTGCATATATCATGATTGGCAACATATGAATGATTTATTATTTATATGTGATATTTTATAAAGTACGTAGTAATCAGGCCCATTTTCGGCCAGTGCAATCAGGCCTCCAGCACTGGGCCTCCAAAAAAATGGGGCTTCAATTTTTTGTTTAAGCCTATCATTAAATATATTGGTTAAGTAGTTGTTTGGAGAATTTATTTTATGAAATGTTGATTAGTCTAGTGTTTCACGCGTGCGTCCTAAGGTGTTTTGGGGTTGTGGGTTCGAACCTCACCTCTGACAACTTTTTAATTTTTATTTTAAGAGATCAATGCATAATAAATATAATTAATATTAATATTTCTAAAAGGGTTTGGTGTTAACATAATAGATTCCTTAGCATATTTCATTATTATTTACTTATTATTATCACAATTTGTAAATGCTTTTTTAATTGATAATTTTATTTGTCGTTAAAATATTAATTTTATTTGTTAATTATCTCTTAATGTAGAATTGGCCAAGAATAATGAGAAATTTCAGATTTTTAATTTGTTTTTATTATTCATCTATGTCTCATAAATTGTCTTTTAAGATTAGATGTGTGAAGCATAAAAATAAAAAGACTTGATGAGTTAACTCAATAAAAGAACCGCAAATTTTTGTTGAAAATTAGAATGTTGATGACTTTTTTTTTTATACAAAATGTTGATGACTTTTTTGTATGTTGTTAGTTATAAGGATGAATGATTATTTTCAATAATAATGATGTAATTTACAATTTAAATATATGAAATTCTTTTTTAAAAAAATTTGTTTTTTTTATTCGGGGTCTTTTTTTATTATTAGCTCGGGGCCTCCAAATAGAAGGAGACGACCCTGGTAGTAATAGTTAGTCAACGATATAAATTGGTTAAATTTTGTCTTGCATTCATGCAATTCTTATTGCTGAGATATTGTTATGGTGTTAATTAATTAACAGCGATTATCGTGAATGGATTCCCCTGCAAACCGGCTACAACCGTAACCGCGGCCGATTTCTCCTCCAAAATATTAGCCACCCCAGGTGCAACAACAAACACCACATTTGGTTCCACAGTAACAGCAGCCAATGTTCTAAGAATCCCAGGACTAAACACACTTGGTGTGTCATTAGCAAGAATTGATTTTCAATAATAATGTTTCACGCGTGCGTCCTAAGGTGTTTTGGGGTTGTGGGTTCGAACCTCACCTCTGACAACTTTTTAATTTTTATTTTAAGAGATCAATGCATAATAAATATAATTAATATTAATATTTCTAAAAGGGTTTGGTGTTAACATAATAGATTCCTTAGCATATTTCATTATTATTTACTTATTATTATCACAATTTGTAAATGCTTTTTTAATTGATAATTTTATTTGTCGTTAAAATATTAATTTTATTTGTTAATTATCTCTTAATGTAGAATTGGCCAAGAATAATGAGAAATTTCAGATTTTTAATTTGTTTTTATTATTCATCTATGTCTCATAAATTGTCTTTTAAGATTAGATGTGTGAAGCATAAAAATAAAAAGACTTGATGAGTTAACTCAATAAAAGAACCGCAAATTTTTGTTGAAAATTAGAATGTTGATGACTTTTTTTTTTATACAAAATGTTGATGACTTTTTTGTATGTTGTTAGTTATAAGGATGAATGATTATTTTCAATAATAATGATGTAATTTACAATTTAAATATATGAAATTCTTTTTTAAAAAAATTTGTTTTTTTTATTCGGGGTCTTTTTTTATTATTAGCTCGGGGCCTCCAAATAGAAGGAGACGACCCTGGTAGTAATAGTTAGTCAACGATATAAATTGGTTAAATTTTGTCTTGCATTCATGCAATTCTTATTGCTGAGATATTGTTATGGTGTTAATTAATTAACAGCGATTATCGTGAATGGATTCCCCTGCAAACCGGCTACAACCGTAACCGCGGCCGATTTCTCCTCCAAAATATTAGCCACCCCAGGTGCAACAACAAACACCACATTTGGTTCCACAGTAACAGCAGCCAATGTTCTAAGAATCCCAGGACTAAACACACTTGGTGTGTCATTAGCAAGAATTGATTTTGCACCAGGTGGAATCAACCCACCACACAGTCACCCGCGTGCAACAGAGATTCTTTTTGTTCTTGAAGGTCAATTAGATGTTGGATTCATAACAACAGCTAATGTTTTGATTTCAAAAACTATTGTTAAGGGTGAAATATTTGTGTTTCCTAAAGGATTGGTTCATTTCCAAAAGAACAGTGGTTATGGACATGCTTCAGTGATTTCAGCATTTAATAGTCAATTGCAAGGGACAGTGAATATTGCTCTTACTTTGTTTGATGCTATACCACCTGTTGCAGATCAAGTGTTGGCTCAAACATTCAAAGCTACCATTCCACAAGTTCAGACAGTCAAGGCTAGATTTGCACCCTAGAACTAGATGGATCAACAATTGATGTGATGGTTATTTGTTTTTTTTATATATTTAAAATAATAATTGTGTCCTCTGGTTTTATTTAACTTTGTTGATTTACATTTCATGTTCTGAATTCATAAAACAATTGGGGCATGTTCAATGTTCATTTTCCTTTTGGATAATTGACATTTGAAAGATCCCTAATGTGTGCTTGTAATTTTTTTTTTTAATAATAAAATGCACTTGTTATTTTTGCAATTAAAGGAGTTAATTAAATTTATTTGTACAAGAGTGCTCGTTTCTTAACAAAACATTAGGGCTTAAAATATAAGTAAATCTTAATTTATTTAATCACTAATGATATTATTCTCAAAATATAATTAAACTATGCCATAAAACACATAGAAGAGCAAAAGGTGACAATTTTTGAAAAATGATGGTTGAGTATCGAAAGTAAAAGTATGAGAGAGATAAAAATAAGGGTTAAGTAGTGTTTACTTCATGTAATGTTAGTGAATTTTGGTTTATTCTCTGCAAAAATAAATTTGATTATCCTTGTAATGTCAAGATTTTGTATTTTTAGTCTCTCATTGAATATTTTGACTTAAATTCTACCTTTTTTTCTATGTAATATTAATAAATTTTGATTTATTTTTCCACTAAGTATGTCACGTTATCATTTATGATGAATCTTAACAGGGGGTAAACACTATTAATTTTACCTTAAAAATAAATATATTTGTTGTCAAATACATTGTCAATTTTCTAATGTTTAAATAATATAATTCATGTTTACAAATTTTAATTCAACTAACAAAAATGTAATTGTTAGGTCAGACGTTGTAATTGAAGTTTGAACCATGACTCTTTCTCTTGTGTGTGTGGATTTTTCTTGACTATTGTCACTTTGTCTATCTATCTAGAAAACAAATTAAAAAAATAACTTAATTTTCTATGCCAGTATAAATAATATTAACGGGAGAGGACAAGTGAAATTGTCGCCATTTAAAGTAAAAAATTTAATATGAAAAATAAGAGAGATAAAAATTTACAGCACATGAAAAAAAAATTATAGGAGATCCATTGCTTGGTGTTTATTTTTTGTTGACAGAATTCCTTTTCGGTTTTTAGTTTTTACTCCTTCAAAGCTGGCAACCTAAGCATGGGCTAATTTGTTATTTTTGGTAAGCGTGGGCTAATTTGTTTGTCATAAAGCAAGTATGGACCAATTTTAATTAATTAACCATATAATAGCGCCTTTGGCGTTCTGGTGTAGTACAAATTACTATCTCCGTACCAAAATAAAAGAATTACTTTGACTAATGCACGTATGCCAATACACAATTTTGATCATTAATATTTTTAATTCTCTATTAGTAAAAATTATAAAAATTCGATATTTTGAAAATACTCATTTAAACAAATCAAACAAGATCTTATATGATTATATTTATATCTATATATTATTAAAAAAGTATGGTCAAAGCAAAATAAATGGATAGTGTCATCTAATCAAAATAGCTCTTATAAAATGGGACGGGGATAGTACAAAATAAACTAATAAGTGGCTGATTACCTACACTAATTAATATATGCACATGTTATTGTATGTGCATTAGATATTATAGATTTATTTACAACGATATCTTGGGTTCAATCTTTACCTTCAACTTAGAAAAGTAATACTCCCATTTATGATTAACTCATTCTACTCTTGCAACTATTTTCGTTTATTTATTTATGTCTGCCACTACAATAGTTTTAAAATGACATTGGAGAAAAGTAACAGGTTTATTTTGATATTTTAAAGTGACAAAAAATATGAAAACAATAAATTATTCAAACAAAACACAATAGATGAAATATCTCACTTGATTTGGAATATATTGTAATTGTTCCCACATTACTAGATTAATTTTCTCAAAAAATCTTGCATGTTTTTCATGTTGTTTTATAATTATCTAATTCACCTTATCTAATTAGATTTTAGAGCACTGCATTCCAGCTTGGCAATCACCTACCGGAATAAAAACCTTTTGTTTGTGGGATTCCTCTTTTCCTAATCAAAAGTGCAAAAGCTTTGGGAATAAACCAATCTATTAGGTATAAATTCTCTATACCATTAATTTTATCTGTTAGTCAAAGTTGCTAAGTTTTGAACTGAGTGATAGTGTATATGATAAGTTATACCGTAAATGCTAAGGTGAATATAATATGCCAGAAATAAAGTTTACAAAGAGATCTCAAACAGCTTTTGGTGACCATTATTTGAATATTTACATATCCAAGTATCTTCAGAAATACTTGAAACAAAAGGCTTATTGAATGTACATCATCCTACGAGAGAAAGAATAACAGCATACACAGAAGAAGTCCTCTTAACCATATAAACAAAAGGCTAACAAGAAATATGGCCAAATATTAGTACACATCAGTGCCCATCTAGGAAGCATGGGCAACAAAGTTTGCAAACCCATGAAATTAATTACAGCACAAAAAACTTGAAGAACTTTGACTAGAAAATATTGATCTTAAATGATCAAGGAGTACATCATAAAGGGAAGCATGTGGTGCATTCAAATGCATTCATAATTAAAAATGCAAAAGAATCTTTAGCATTTCTATAGGTCACAGAGGAATACTACTTGACTATGGTAATGTAAGAGTACTACTAGTACTATCACTATGTGTATCTTGAATTTTTACTATTCATACAGGAGCCACTAGATAACAAGCAGAAAGCCTCACAAACCTTACT
Organism: Trifolium repens; assembly: GCA_030408175.1. Classification (NCBI taxonomy): domain Eukaryota; kingdom Viridiplantae; phylum Streptophyta; class Magnoliopsida; order Fabales; family Fabaceae; genus Trifolium; species Trifolium repens. The sequence continues at coordinate 55,009,953 of CP125849.1, read as the reverse complement.
TTTAATTTTTTAATCAACATGTGAATGGCAAGGGATGCTACACAATCAAAAGAAAAGGGTTCACTCTGCCAGGTGAAAAATGCCATAAAACTGCTATAAATTTGCTTTTGGCTGACATAAATTGGGGCAAACAAATTTTAGTCAAAAACTGTGTTAATTTTTCTTATGATGAAGTGAGGAAGTTATACACTCAAAGTGATAGAAAAGTCTTAAATGACCATCTTAGCATTTGAAATCACTTGAAATAATTGAAAATGTAATCTCAATCCAGTCAATACTACCTATCTCTTGTAGCCTTGAAAGTGAACACATTTATGTGAATTCAATCCATTAATTAGAAAAGTTTATATTGTAAATCCATTGATATTGAAATGCAGCTTCAAAATCAACATAAAAGAATCAAACATTTTTCGATATTAAAATACAAACAACTACAGAGAACGATAGATTGCTGATTGTATAGCTATCCCTTAACATGGGAACCCCGTCAGTCTACCCAAAAAGCATGATATAATCAACTAATGAAGTGCATTAAAAACAAAAGCAACTAACATAAACCAGACATTCTATGGCCCAACTTTGCAATGCAAAAAGCCTCCAAATTTTGTTTCCTACACTCTCTCTCGAACTTTCCAAATATATGAATATTGAAGTATATATGGCTTTGCCAAATATCATCAAACAATGATATAAAATAATCAGATTATGCCAGTCATAACCCAACTGGAAAACAGAAAAATAAATACTACTTGTGTTTCAGTCGCTATTTTTATATATGACAATCAATTAAAACTACATACATGATGAATGAAAAAGACGTGTACTTGAGTAAACCAATCAAAAATTTCTTAACAGCTAACAACGAGATTACCAATATAGCAGGGTTCAAAAAATTCCAGCTTCAATATGTACAAAGTACACCATTTCTCAGTTGAGGACAAGTAGAGATTCCTGAATGTTAAGGAATCCAGTTTTCATCAACCTATTTCACACCAACAGCTGATCAAGTAGTCTCTATTATCCGTAAAACCCTTTCATTTTTCCAATGTATAATAATCTGATCTAAATCTTGAATCTGTAACCACTCAATGGCTGCAAGTATTCTATCCACAACTTATTGGACCACATTGCTCTAAACGAAAATGACAACCGAAAATATCCTCACCCGAGTTTCCCTACATGTTCCGATGCTATTCTCACCCCTCAACTCTTCAATATTTTCCTTGAACATCCGATCGATACCCCAAAATATGTTCTGAGCTATAATGCTACCTAATTTCAAAATGAGGCAGCAAAGAAAAACCCTACAACTCAGACAAATTCCATCAACCATCTAACAAAGAATAATACTCAAACAAGCACAACAAAACACAAATCACCAATAAAATCACCAATCAATCAATAAATGATTCAATATGTGGATTGCATTCTTTGGAAAAGAAATCATTCTTTTCAATCAAAGTCTTCAACATAGAATGAGTAAATTTTGGATCATTAGGGTCACTACTAGGTGACCCATTAGGGGTTTCCAAAACATTAGGACGCAAAAAACAAAACTTGCAACCAATTCCATTTCGAGCAGTAGTAACAGTATCATCACCGCGAATAATCATTACCTTACCTCTGCTACTGACATTTACATTTCTGGAAAAAGACGCTGTTATTGATAATGATGATGATGAAGAAGAAGATGAAAGAAGAGGCTTTTTGCTTCTGACACTACGAATTTGATTCTTAGCTTTTGTGAATTGATTAAGTAGCAACCTCTTACCAAAATCAAATTTTCTACGGTGCTTCTTCTTTCGAATTGCATCTTCTTCATCTTCGTCGCCTTGGTAACCGTCTCGATCACCACTGGAGATCTCTTGATCGGAAGAATCAGACATGAATTATAGTAATTCAAAACCGCGATTTTGAATAATTAGGGATTCATAAATAAATTGAAGGAAATTAGGTCATGAATGGGGATTTTGAAATAGAGAGATTATAAAAGAAAGCGTAGTTAAATAATTGGGGAAGAGAATAAGAAGAAGTTAGTGTCTGAAACGAAAGTAGTAGAAAGAGGATTGTGCAATTATGATTTTTGTCATTTTTTTTTTATGTTTATTCGGCTTCGAGGTTTCCATTCAAATAACACTCACTACACGTATGTATTGGCTTTTTGTGACGCCAAGGTGGCAACTTCGTCTTCTCATAATGTCATTGATTCATTACGTATGTATTGGACGTGGATTCCATGCATTCATTATTTGTATGCAGTCAGTGCAGTCAAATTAATCTGGACCGTTCATATCTTCTAATGATTCTTATACTGCCACGCCACCTAATTTATCCATAAAAATAAAATAAAAAAATGGAAAACGAAAAACCCATCCGCCATTGAACTTAGCTTTATCATCTAGCTACATTCTTCAACCTCATCAGGTGCTAACCATCTAAGCTTCCTTCTTCAACCTCAAGTGCTCAACAATGGTTTAATGTTACCTCTAAAGTAAAACAACATAGTTTGAAGTTGAATTTTCATATTAGCATATCACTGTTATAGAGTCCAATAGCTTTAGGTGTTACTTTAATGGGTTAATTTTTTGTTTAAGATGAGGACCAATACATCATCAATGATGTTAAAAAATCAGTTCTCATGGCATCTTCTCTGTAAATTACAACTTTTTTATATATTTTGAAATGCCCGAAAAAGAATTTGTATGTCAAACATGGAAGAACTTCATTGTTGTTCAATGGCGTTTCCCTTTTTTAGATGAGTTTTTCTTTTTTCATTTTTTTCTTTTATTTTTATGGGAGTGGCAGTATATAGAGCATTGGATAATGGGAACGGTCCAGATTAATTTGACTGCACTGACTGCATACAAATAATGAATGCATGGAATCCACATCCGTATGTATTGGCTTTTGAGTTAAATTCTTGTCATGGATTTTGAGGTTTCTTAATTGAGTTTAAACTTTAAAGGACATACAGAGTAACTGTAAGTTAATTTTATATTGATGGTTGAAATATTTTAATTTTTCATATTATAATAGGAAAGTGGGGTTAAATGAGGTGATTTGTCGGAAAATATGTTGTAATTAGTTGACGGTATAAAATTATATTACACTGTTTGTGTATATTCTTTTTTCTCTTCTTACTTTAACATTAAAAATTACAATGTATTTTCTGTTTGTAGTCAAATTTTTAATAACATAAAAGTTAAAATGTTATTTTTAATACTACTTTTTTGTAATCAATATTCTGAGACATTAATTTATTTATTTTTTTGAAACGGCTAAATTTTATTAAAAGACAACCCCTCCACAAGAAGTGAAAGGAATTGTCGTGGAAACATACAAACAAAAGGTAACGTGGTATAACACAATTACCAACACCAAATCAAACACTCCAAACCACCCATACACCAATACACCAATATTAATTCGCTAAACCCCCAGAGAAAACCCCTACCCGACCCTAGGAGACACCACTTGGCTCTAACTTCCGAACTCGAATTAAAATTACTCGGCCTATCAGATCCATAGAGTAGCCCCAGAAGTCAGAAGTTGAGGGACTCCGATAGTCAGAGAATCGACAGTCAACACCTGATGCAGAAGAATTCGACCAGATACCAGAGACCTGCAAGTCTCAACAGACTTGAACACCCCTCAGCGACTCCAAGAGTCCTGCAAATCTCACCAGATTTGAAAATGGTCAGAGACTCTTGTATCAGATAGAATCCACTCACACTCGGCCTTAACCATCCAACACCACTCCCACACCAATACGTCCTGGAGGTACGATAAAGCAACATCATCCTCAACACCATCCCATCACAACACCAATGATCAAGATCCAGTACAACACCATAATGATGCCAAAACAGGTACCGCCTTCACAAGAAGAAAACACAAAAACTAACTGCAAAATTAATTATGACGGGTAAAACCCATCAATGAAAAATTCAACCATACCCATATATGATTGTGCAGCTAGTATGCTATACAGCACACACTATTTGTGGCATGGTGATGAATTTCTTCAAAGTGAGTAATGAACCATGACCATAAGTAGGATGGATAGCTACAATACGCGCCACTGTCAACAATAACAACAGCACCTCACCACAACACCAAAGCCACCATGAAAACCACCACGGTCAATCAGATCCGGCGAAACAAAACACCCTGAGAACCACCACAACCAAGTCAGATCTCACACCATGTCCAACAAACTGCGGCGAACCACCACGTTCCGGAGGAGGTGAAAGACTGGACAGGTGGTACGGAGTTCGATCCCGTCGCACCACCATCCCACAAGGTTACATTGGAAGATCTGTCATATTTGGATTGTAAGGGAGGAAGGCAACGGAAATATCTTAGTGAGAAGTCAGAGAAGTTTTCTTTTTAGAGAGAGAAAACTATAGACCATAACTAACATTCAAAGTAAGATGATACCTCGTGAGCTTATTCTGAGACATTAATTAGTAAGAATTTTTTTTTATGTAAAAAAAGATAAGAATCTTACTATATTTTCTCTGTTACAATATATAAGCAAAAATACACTTTTTAAGTTCATTGTATAATTAATGTATCTGGACACAATATTATCCAGATACATTAATTATATAATGAACCTAGAAAGTGTATTTTTGCTTATATATTATAACGGAGGGAGTATATGACAACATTTAACCCTTATAAATTTTGTGTAGTTTTTCCAACTCCCCTGGCTTGTGTTTTGCCCATCTTTTAATAAACGCTTTCAACTTTTCATCTTTTATATTCACAAAATTTCTTAGGGGGCTGTATTTTTTCTTTTAATAATATAATTACATTTCTTAACATATGTGCAAAAACTTTAAAAATAAATGACATTTATTTTGAGACGGAATAAGTACTGTATACCCTTAAAAAATGAGATTATAATTAATTTAATGCACCTTAACATTCTTTAAAGGAGAATAAATGGGATCATAGTTATTAAATGTAGCTTATCATGTGCCCTAAGGGCACATATTAGCATTTGCCTTATAAATTATAATAACTCTCTCCCATGTATGGTTACTGGATTTTTGATTGGTCAAATTCTCTAATTTTGTGTACTCTTCTCTTTCTTATGTAAATATTTCTCACTAAATAGCAATCATCAAATAATATTTATTTATAGCAAATGCTAACTAGTGCCCCTGGGGCACTAGTTAAGATAACAAAAGTATAAAATTATTATTGGAGGGACACTAGTTAAGATAACAAAAGTAGAAAATTATTATTGGAGAATGTACATTTAACCTTTTCAAAGTCAAAAACTTAATAATTTCAATACAAAGTTGTTTCTTTTAGTATCCTTAACTAATGCCTCGGGGCACTAGTTAACAAGACCCTTTATTTATTAATTTTGTTAAATAAATTATGTTCTTTCTATGGATTGTGAGAAACTGAAGAGCAATTCTTCTATAGGACAATCATTTGGTCATAATGTCTAAATGGTAATGTCCACCTAAGTATTTTTCACCATTAGAATTCACTGTATTTAAATTTGTTATGTGTTTCCCTTTCATGGTGAGAGATAACGAGGGGACTTACTTAGGCACAATATTAAATAATTTTGAAAAAAATAAATATAAAATAATTAATTAATGTTAGATAATGTAACTAAATTATTTAATATTTGTTTTTCTCTTTTATGTATATGTGCCTAAATATATTTTATTTAGGGTTGTCCGAAGTAAAAATTACTCGAGATAACACTTTATTTCATCAAGTAAAGATTGCACGTGAGAGAAGAAAAATATTTAGATAGACACTACCATTTTAACATCTTATTTGGTCACACATAATAAATATTCTATCATTTAATTATGTTATAAATACACATTATTTAATTCATTTATTTCTCTTTCTAGTATTTTTAAATATATGAGTGTGAGTAAAATATATGACCAAATGGAACAATAATATATATAAGTCAGAATCTGTTGACACCAAATTTTACATCTTTTAATAACGTTTTAACCGATATAAATTTTATAAAATTCACCGTTGGATTGGAAGTTTATATTATATAGATCATTTATGTAAACTTTCCGACAAATCCAAAATCATTTGATATGTTATTGAAATACATCAAAATTAACAGTTTGCACACTTAATTCTCTCAAGTGAAATTATACTTGATGAACAAAAAAAATTAATCTATTCATCTCAAGTGGTTAATGAACATCTTCTATGACAAAATGTTAGGAAGAATCTGAGTTCAATTTCTGGTAGAAATAATTCTTATCCAGCCTTTACCTCGCGATCGAACTTTGAATTATCAAGCCCCTTCCTATGAGTATTAGAAAATTAATAAAAAAAATAAATCCCTGAGAGAACTTAGATTTTGTTCGGCAATAATGCTAAATTTTGAGCTTATTGAAAAAAGATTGATTTAGTAACATTTCTCATGAGCTTATTGAAAAAATATTTATCGGTACTCACTATTTGTTTTTTATCAAATTAAAACTAGAGTTTATATATTTCAAATTGAACCTACATCATTAATGAGGATGACACATCATCAAAAGTGGTGGGGACCAAACAAAATTATAGACTTTCAAAATAAGTGTATCAAAAAGCTGATTTTAAAATTAGGGGATTAAAACTTTAAAAATATTAAAATAACTGACCAAAAACCAATAAAAAATTATCAAAACAAACAATGTGAATGTTGATTTCTAAACCTGCATTAAAAACAAACTATTTCTAACCAAAAATGCATTCAATGAACAATCAGTGATAAATATTTCGTTCCGGCATTCGTCGTACGAAAGCGTTGTCAATTCGCCATTTGTAACATTGATTTTTGTTACACACTCACCGGTCACGATATTGTTGACATAGATGGTTGAACTTACGTATCATTGTGAATCAATGTTGTTACCGTATGACATATAGAAATATGCGCCGATGGTATATAGTGGTTGTTCCAATAAATGTCTTGAGCTTACAAGTTCCCCGCGATAGTTCCAAGCATAAATCTCTTGATAGCCAGTTTTCTTTTGTGAAGAAAATAATAGCCGAATCTTCTCTTAAACATGTCAATATTTCCAACTTGTACCATTATTTTGCTTTGAATATCAAAGAGTTGGAGCATTTGCCTTTTTTTTCAGGAGAACATGATTTTGAGATATCTATCATTTGGATCTACCTATTTCTTTGGACCGGAACATTAAACTTGTGAACTATGTATTTTTACTATCATATATGTGCAAAATAATAACATAAGAATGATGCACATAATTTTATTTAAATGATACATTATGCCCGTAGTCTGTCTGTGTGTGTATCACTATATATATATATATATATATATATATATATATATATATATATATATTACAATTAGAAGAAAAAATAATTTTAAGAAAACAATTATTTTAGCCTAGGTAATCATATATTGTATTAAAAGACTAATATTTTTAAAAAAATTATACAAATATTTTTTTAAGGACCTCATTTAAATTTTTATTTTAGGCCTCAACATACATTGAGCCAGCCCTACTTATATTTTGTCATAGAGATAGAGTATATGGAGAATAGGCACAATTTTTTTAATAGTATATGTAAATAGTTAGAGAGAATTTTTTGTTTTGTTTTTGTAGTAGTAAGATACTAGCGAAAAAATTTCAGTTATTTTATACTAGATAATAAATACACAATACATAAATATAGTAAGAGTTAAATTTACAATCTTTTTTTATTTCTAACATATATAATACGAGTATATATTTATCACTGTCACATGACATGTATGAATCAAAAAGTCATTTTTCATACATGCAATGGAGAGAAGGAATTCTTCTAAAAATATATTGGCGGTATTATGAATTAATATAGTTGGTCGGTGATATTATTGGTAATTAATATGCATATTCGAAGAGTCATGTTTAATATATGAGAATGAGGAAAAAATATATTGTATATGATTTATTAATATATTTAAATTCGATTTTTTTTTAATTAAACTTCATAATATTTTTTTTAACGTTTTAAGTAGCAGGCGTTAGACACTTTTACCCTCAAATTGTTTGTTTCATTTTGGTCTATCAAGTTAAAAATTTGAATACTTTGGTCGCTGAAGTTATAAACATTAGACATTTTAATCCTTATGTCGGTGTCTAGTTTACAACTTAAAGAACCAAAATATCTAACATTTCCAACTTACAGAATTAAAATGTCTAACCATTACTGCTTAAGAGATCAAAATAACACGAAAAAAGTTGAAGTGACTAAAATGATGCAAAAAATTTAAGGGACTACAATGGAAAAAAACTTAAGAAAATTAAAGTAAAATCTAAAATTAACTTACGGATTTAAAAATATAACTTATTTATTTTTAAAAAACTTAAATGAGGGTAAGTTAATCGAAATTTTACCTAAAAAAAGCTTTTGGGTAGTAATATATATTATTCAAAACATATTTGGAAAATTAATTTATCAAAAAAGTATTTTAGTTTTCCATTTCTAAAACACTTTTTAAAACTAGCTTTACCAAACAAATTTTTTTCAATTCCTTTTTCTTAAAAATAGTTTCAAAAATTGATTTGGGATATTGAGTATTAATTCTTTTTTTTTTTTTGACACACATTGAGTATTAATTCTAAAAATATAATAAAAAACTAAATCAAACATGCCTTTAGTGTTTTAAGGGGAAATAGAGAGAAGATTGAAAAGATCATGGAGATATGGGAAAAGTGTACAACTTTATGAAGGAAATAGAAACACAAAATCACATATACAACTCGGATAGTCGGTGAAATAAGAGCATGAGTCACATTAGTTTATACTACATGAGAGTCTCATGAGACAAGGTTAATGGCACATAAGTTCTGACTCACCAAAGGTAGACGACTAATCCGCATAATTCTTTGATTTTAACTTTGAAGAAAATTATACTCAGCTCCCTTAAAATCTATTAAAACGTTACCAACATCCCTAGTTTTAAAATACACATTAACTTCCCCTAAATTCTCAAATATATAGACAAACATCTCCCTTTTTCACTAACACCATTTATTTTTTTTTCCATTAACTTTAAAGAAGACAAGATGGTTGTGCATTTTTTTTTTAAGAGAAGTGCTATTTCTTGTGAGAAAAATTGTGCCAAATTCTTCACTAAATGGTTCGATCTCTTGGATCCTCCGGCTTTATTACAATACATGAGTGGTCAAATATAACGAAGTGGATCATGATATAGTCAAAAAAACATTGTGATAAATTCGTGATACACTTCTCACTACAAGTATTATCTGCTTAGTAAAAAAGGACATTCATGATACAACTTTTTTTTTGCCCTCCGTGATGATCACGCTAGTATTTTATCTACCGCTCTTAAGTACAAATAGACATCTTAAAAGATTTAAATCCTTATTTCTTGTGTCATCATACTGTTCCAAACTCTTCATAAAAAATTGTTGTCCTAGACTCTTTACCTTTTACCTACACGCTAAAAAAACTTCAAAATGTCCGATTAAAAACAACAACTTCAAACCATACAAGTTCATAATAATTAATGACATTCAACAAAAATTGATGTAAAAATAATAAGATCTAAAATATATATATATATATATATATATATATATAACACAAAAAAATAAATTAAAAATAAATTCAATTCTGCGATCCCAAATTTTTTGAAATTTTTTTACTTCAAAAAATAGATTCAGAATTATTTTGAAGGAAAAGAAAAATTTGAGGATTAGGAAGAAGCATTAGCATGGAGTTAAAAGAGAAATTTTCCGTGGTGAGAAGCCCACAAACGGCCCAGTTATAATTTTTTTTGACAAAAGGCCCAGTTAGAATTAAACCCTTCTTTTCGACCAATTTCTTTTGTTAAACCCTTCTTTTGTTAAACCTAGAAAACTATATAATAAATAAACAAAGGTTTTGCTAACGAGTGTTCCTGTGACACTCTTTGACCATTTTATTTAAAGAAATAATTTATTCAAAAAGTAAAATATTTTTATTTCCAATGCTTGATTTCACATATTTTCATAAAAATGTAACAAAAATTTACTATTTTAGGTGTTTAAAGAGTGTTTGGGGGCACTCGTTAACATTTTTCAATAAATAAAATAGTTAAAAAAAGAAGAAGATATTGAGTATAAATAAATGCAAAGTAAAGAAGAAATCCATCTTTTTAATTTTTATAAAAGAAGAAGAAGAAGAAATCCTTCTTATAAATAAAAAGAGAAAAAGAAAAAAAAAGCACTATGTAAAATAATTTCACATTATCAACAATTCACAACTATATTTTCCGCAACATCACCTTACTTAACCCCATTTTATTGGTTATTTTGCACCGACAATAAATAAAAATAATTTAATGTGTCATGCCATATAAAAAAATATTGACTATAAATAAATAAAATTAGAAAAGATATTGAAGATATTGACATCAGAGGGAAGATATTCTATTTTTATTTTTATTTTACATAAAGAGAAGAAGAGAAAATATTTATTTTTGTTTTGATTTTTTGAGGTAGAAGAAATAGTCCCTCTAAGTCCTCAATGTAAAAAAAGATTTACTTTTCAACTAAAACAAGCTAAACGCCGTTTACCTTTCACAATCCTAATAAGTAATGACCGATTGAAACTCCGAACGGATCTTCTCAAATTCAGAATCCTTCTCCTACTCGCTAAACGCCGTTTCCTTTTCTGTGTAGATTCCAGCGCCAGTTTTAGTTCGGTTCGAGGTAAAGTTTTCATTACTATTTGTTTAATTAGCGATAATTGATTGATTATGCTGTTAATTCGAATTTGATCGTTAGTGCTTGCAGCAGCAGCAATGAAGAGGCGTAAGAATCGTTCTTCTAATCTTCTGTGTAGATTCCAGCGCCAGTTTAGAGGTAAATGTTTTCATTACTTGGTTCAATTGTTTTATTGATTATTATGCCGTTAGTTATTTTTATTTTTTCTAACTACAATGCTGTTAATTTGAATTCCCAAGTACAATCGTTATTGCTTGCAGCAGCAACAGCAACGATGAAGAGGTGTAAGAAGCTTAAGAAGCTTATTGAGTTGCCTGATTGTGTTATGTCTCATATATTTTCCATGTTAAGTTTAAAGGATTTGGTTAAAACAAGTGCTTTGTCCAAACAATGGATTCACGAATGGGGATTAAGGACGGACCTCAACTTTGATCTCCATAACATGTTTGACTATAATACAATTCAAGACTTACCACAAAAAACCCTTCTACTCTTTCCAATCATTCAAAGGCTTCACTTTCAATCTGAATTTGCCACTAGATTGGATCAATTCATGCTGCATTATCAAGGTCCCGTTATCCGTTCAATCCGAATAGATTTTCCATTAGGCGACGATCATACTGATGTCATTGATAGACTAATCTCCAAAGGAATTGCTAAGGGTGTCAAACGTATTGAACTGCTCTTCTCATTTGAAACAGAAGAAGTCAATGAGTTTAAATTGCTATTTCCATTATTGCCATACAAATTTTCATTTGCTCTCTTATCTGACACTGATTCTTTGACATATCTGCACCTACGTAACTGCTTCCTAGCCGAATCTGCAGACTTTTCTGGATTGAAAAACCTAACAACAATTGTGGTGGAAGGACTCGTTGAAACTTATTCTACACACATCTTGTCTCTGTTGTTTTCTGAATGTCTTCAAATTGAGGCTGCCACCTTTAAGAACTGCAAGATCATGTGGCCAATGAAAATTACCGGTCCAAAGTTGCGTCATTTGAACATAATTAATTGTTTCCATTGGTCTCACTCTCCTAATAGGATAGTCATTGATGCATTGAATCTCTCATCCTTTGAATATAGTTGTAACATAACGAGAAAAATCTCTGTTATGGCTCCAAGATTATTGAAGGTTTTCTGGAATGCAGTTGTAAGAGAGGAAGATCGACTCCCCTTTTCTACAATTGCAAAATTAACACATATTGAGAATTTAGCTATGATCATCAGCCCTTCACAGGTGAGTCAGTCAAAACCCATGTTTGGCAGTTGATGTTTATTGTTTGTATATTGGTTGCCAATCTCGAATAGCAGTTGGTCCCAAAATTGAGCTAGCAGTATAGTCAGTGCATTGCAGCATTGTCGTTATTCCAATAACAGCAGCAAATTGTTGCATTGTCAATTGGGGATTGTTGTATTTGTAAATTGCCGCTCCCATTGTTTCAACATAACTGCAGCACTATTTGTAGATATTGACTGCCTAGGTTTCTTTTAATTAATTTGATCACTAGTTGCTTTTAACTTACTTTATATATTATTGATGTAAACAGATAGAGAAATTAACAAAGAAGTTGGTTCGATTTCAAAAGCTTAGACAATTGGAGTTATTTATTGAGGGAGCATATGACCTCTTAGACAATATGGACTTATTTTGGATTTTAGATATTGCAATGGCTTCTCAACATCTCCACAAATTTGTTGGAACAAAGTGGGTCTGACATGAACCTCTAATGTTTTAAGTGGTTTTGATGATAACAAAGTATTAAAATTACAATTGGTATTACTAATGCTTATTCTATTGTGCAGAATTACAAGTTAAAATTCATTCAGAAGCACTATGAATAGTAGCAGAGAAGCCAGTCAAAACAAGCTCTGAAAGAGTATCGCTGTTCATCAGAAGCTTAATTTTTGCGTGCTGAAGATAGCACTTCTGAAGACCAAAAGCTAGGCTCTGATAAAGTTCAGAAGCTGAAGATCTTAAGAAGCTATGACAAGAGCATCAGAAGCAAAAGGAATTTACGTCACTCAAGAGCTGACCTATACAGAACCAATGATTGAAGAACAATCCACTTCAAGGCTCTGTCACATCCACAGGAAGGAATATTCGTTGGTACAACGTTAACCTTATCCATAAGTGGAGCACATTTGAGGATTGTACTATCGTACTATTATTACTCAAAATGGATGAGTGATAAATTGAATAGCTAGGTAGTGGAATTGGAATTCCTTACCAAAGAAGGCAATATACAGCTATCAATTGTACGAGTAAATTCCAGCTGGCACCTCTCTCTGCAACGGTCATCATCTTCCTCCAAGTATAAATAGAAGACTCAAATGGAAGAAATGACTACTGTTCTAACGACTGTTCTATTATCAAGTTCAAAGACTAAGAAACATTCTGACATCATAATTTAAATCTGTCATTCTAAGTCTTAGAACAATTTGAGTTGTATTTTGTAAACACCTCTGATAGTATATTAAGTGTTCCTTAACATTCATTCTTATTCTTAAGTTTGTTTGAGAAGTCTCTTGTTAAGTTTAACTTGAGCATTTGAGAAGTCTCTTGTTAAGTTTAACTTGAGCATTTGAGAAGTCTCTTGTTTAGTGAAACTTGAGCACCTGAGAAGTCTCTTGCAAGTGTGCTTGAGCAATTTGTAATCTTTAGTAGATTATAGTGAAAATCTCTTGTTAGTAACAAGGGGACTGGAGTACTCTCGATTTGTGAGGGGAACCAGGATAAATTCTGTGTCTTCCTTTCTCTCTCTCAGCATCCTCTTTTATTTTGTGTTTTATCCGCTGCAAACTTGGTTTTATTTCGAAAAAGTTTTAATTCTAAAAACACAATTCAACCCCCCTTCTTGTGTTTTTCCACCTTCAAAATTTTCTCTGACGGTGAGTTATTCAACTCTTTATTTTTTTGGTTGTTCACTTTTTTTAAAAAATTAAATGTTAGTATAATTTTTCTTTATATGATCTTGATTGATAACTTAATATGCTTAATAAAGGATTATTGTAAACTATCTTTTACTTTCTTAAATTAATTTTCAGAACTAATTGTTAATTTTTTTTTGTGTATTATAGAAATAGGAGTCTAGGATTTAACTCAATTAGTAACTCCTCTGTAGTTTGTTTTTCTTTGAAAAAGCAACTCCTGTGTAGTTAATTTACAAGGGCCTAAAATAGATCTGTTTTTTCCCTTTTAGAGCCATAAAGTGAATTCTTGAATGTTAACATAGGCTTGAATATATTACAACCTGTTAAAATTTGCACGACTAATTTCAACCCAATTATTCCTAAGAAAAATCTAGTAGTTAAGAAAGCTAGGAAGGGACTTAGGTTAATTTGGTATTCCACTGCGTGGATGATTTGAAGGCCGGAAATGTGACGATTTTAGATAATGTAGTTAAGAATTATAAGGAGATTGTGGATGATATAAAGGTATTGACTTGGAGATAGAGTTTAATTAGAATGAAGATAGCACCTTGTTTATTCTATTAATGGACATGGGACTCCAGCGATTGTTAAGAAAGACCGTGTTCTGAGTTTGTTCCGGTTAACTGGACCATTTTCATCGAGGTATCGCCGTTCTGATTTTGTTGCTCTAGACCAGTTCTTCTATGACTGTTTTGCAACTGTGAGGCGGTAACGTGTTTGATGCATTTCTTTTTCTGAGGCGTCGTGCAGTGGTTCTGGTTTGGCGCTGAGAGGTTGGGTTTTAGTTAAATTGATTCTGCTCTCTGTGTTTGGTTAGGCCTATTAGTGACGTCCACTTCTGTTAGAACCCAAGAATATGTATTCCGAAGTATTGAATACTTTTATTAAGAAATAGGAGAGAAATCTCTCCTTCAAAGGTTTCCCCTTTCACAATAGGGCTACTATATACACTATTCACAATGTTACAATATTCAATAGTAATCAACTCTACATTGTATTCTCCTATTTATACAAATTGCCCTGTAGCAATCTGTAACAAGCTTCACGGCTTATGTTTCATTCGAAAAAAATAACAAATAATTGATAAGTTAATTCATAGCAAATAAACTAGCATATTGAATTTGAAGTGTCGGATAAATTTAATGGTTGAAATTACCGAAAAATATAAAATTACATAAAAATATATCTTTAACTTATGCCCATCTCATGGAAAAAACTACTATCAAATATCTCTATTTTGGTCTCGTGTGTTGTTACGTTATCAGTTATAAGCTTGCAGTTTGACCTTGCATTGTCAAACATAACCTTAATTATAATAAACAACCTCTTATTTCAACTTTTACTTATTTCAACTAAACAACCTTAATGGAATTTTAAAATTTTCATATATGTAATATTATAGTTGTTATTTTTCAATTTTCAGAGTAGAAATCTACATCACGAACACTCACATATGGTTGGATTCAAGAGGCAAAAAAGAGAATATGCCGGGTTTACTCATAATAATTTGGAATATGTGAAGTTTTGTGGTTGTGTTTGTTCCACAAATGTTATCGAGTTAGCTAGTCACCTATTGAGGAATGCAAGTTCGCTTAAGAAAATGACACTTAGTTCTTGTGACAAATTTTATATAGGTGCTGGTGAATGGACTAATAACTCTGATAGTTGTTGTGGGTTTGAACATAATGTAATTCATGAGATGCTTAAAGATGAAGTAAATGAACAATGCCAACTTATAATTCTGTAGTGTTATTTCATCTATTTATAATAAAACTTTTGCTTACATAATAAAATTTTCCAAGATGGATAAATGCTAATTCAATTAGACTGTAATTGTAACATGAATGAACAAGAATAATTGTCAGTAACCACAACATGCATATATTCCGTAGTTATTGAGCAGAAAATAATGAAAATGACTAATAGAAAATCACTTTTCTGTTAGAAGGGACGATTACACTCCTTGAGGGATGAGACAGAACAGGGAGACCCCATTGAGTAGGTAGAACAATAACTGGATAACTACTTTCCATGTTCATAATTCTGTTTACAACTTCATTGTAGATTCTTACAATTCTGCTCGAAAACAGAACCGTAGAGAAAAACTTCCTAGAACGCGATAACCTTAGGCCACATAGTCTTCCATTCAAAGACTTTACCCAATTGCAACGTTTTCTTACTCTCATCATCCTTTTATTTGTTAACTTTTCATAACCACATGAATTCATGCGTTTAGTAGCCAAATACTGCAACATGGTAGTGGTAGTAGTGTTAATTATTAGTGATATCTTAATCTTAATTTCATCTAAAGACTAGAATTAGAGTTACCTTATATAACATATGGTTTGCCACTATACTTCAATAAGTAGAGACAAAATTAACTTATTTTAAACATGAGAACACATGGCTACAAATCACTCACGTTGCATTTTGAGAGTTTATAACTTGTTATGTTTTTATTACATTCTTAAAAATCCAAATTAATTAGTTGGTGGCTAAAGGAATATTTGATGCATGTGCAATGATTGATGATATATATATGCTAAAGCCAATAATTTGATTAACTGTGGAATGTATGTGGCTGTGAAGTTTGATTGCAAAGAATATCTAATTCATTAATTCTAAGTTTGTTTGTTTGATAGAAACTGTCACAAAATCAAGCCAATCAATTGTTCTTCTAATTTAAGTTTTAACACCTACTAATTATTGTTTAGTCTATACACATACACATGTATCTTACTCTTTGACTGATGACTTAACCAGCCATTTTCTCTAATAATTTATTTTCCAAAATTTGATTTCAAAAAGGGTAAGCTGGTAATTGGTTTATATCATACTATGAACCTGGCTATATTCTTAGATGGACCCTACTTATGGTTAATAATCTGCTATTAGTCTAAATTCCAGAGAGGCATAAACAAAGAGTAGCCAGAGATTTAATATAACCATAAGAAATTATGGCATTAAATTACATGCACAATTTAGTTATAGATTAATTGTGACTAAATGCTTAATTATAAGAACTCTTTTGACTAAATGATGGTTAAGTTGAAATTATAAGCCATGTGTGCACTTATATCACATATTTATATTTATATATTTTTAGAAAAATATGGTGAAAACAAGATATATAAATAATTCATTTAATCAAAATAGTTTTTATATAATAGACTGAGATAATTATAATTTAGGTACATATGAACAACTTTAAGCCATGATTTCAATGACTAAATGATAATGCCTTTTTTAAAAAAACTTTTTGCTTACATAGGAACTCTTTTTTAGAGCTTATGATATTATGTAATAAGTGTTCATCGCATAAGTGTTTTAAGATATTTGTTCATATATCACATATTTATTCTCCACAATTTAATTTATCTTCAATTATAATGTATCTTCTTAGCTTTCATGTTCAAGTAAAATATTTGGTAAAAGTTGATCCAGTTGATAAGAAGTTGATGAGTTCAAATCACGTTGATGAGTTCAATTTTGAGAAGTTGATGAAGTGTGTAGTTTTGTGCCCACTATCATAACCATGTTCTTACCTCAAACAAAAAACATAACCATGTTCTTTCGTCTCCATTTGCATGCTATTTTCCTCATCATTCATTAAGCATCTTATAAAATGGCAACTTAATTGCTTTGTGTCAAAGAAGATTATCATAGTAGGTCAATACCCAATAATAGATTTGTATGGGGCTCTTATGCAATTATGCGCAACTGTAGAGACTAATCTATCGAGCCGGATAAGATCGCAAAGAGTGACAAAGCTCCCTTTCAAAAAAAAATTAACACTACTACATTCTCGGAATTGAATTCAAACTCAAGAACTCTAGTTAAACTAAATGAAATCTCTTACTATCGGTGTTTGTAGGAGTATTTACTAATATTAATGGGCTGAAAATATCATTCAACATTTCAAAAAAATAAAATGAAAATTAACAATACATACTCTGTCAAAAAAAATATTTAGTCATTAAAAGTTAAGATCAACTTCTTACCTACTAGATCAACGCGGTTTGAACTTATCAACTTCTTACCAACTGGATAAACTTTTACCAAATATTTTACTTGAACATGAAAGCTAAGAAGATACATTATAATCGAAGAGAAATTAAATTGTGGAGAATAAATATGTGATATATGAACAAATATCTTAAAACACTTATGCGATAAACACTTATTACATAAGAGGTCATATCATACATTTATTTTAAGTTTCAATTTGGCTCATTACGTTTATTTTATATTTCAATTTAGCCTCTTACATTTCAATATGTATCTGTCTACATATGCAATCCGTTAACCACGTGGAGAGTTCAAACAATGTTTGCGAAAAAACTGACGGAAATGAGTAACTAATGTAAACGGTGGAAACGTAAAGGACCAAATTGATACGTTCTAATATATTAATCGATAAGCTACGAATTAGAAAACTTATTTAGTTAAATAAACAAATTATATGATAGAAAATATTAACATCAGTAGTGAGTTTGTAAAACGAATTAGTTTAAAGACCCATGTGAAGTCTATTGAGTTTTATTCGATATTTTTTTTTTGACAAATTTTTTTTATTCGATATTTAAGTTCGTCATTATATTAACATAAAGATTTATATATTGCATTTTCGTTTCTATTTTTTAGTTCTTAATCTCTTATTGTAGACATGTTCTTCTTTTTTGGATAGGTGCATTTTTTTAGATGCTTTTTGCATGATTAACATAAAACTATGATTTCCTCAAATTCATGATTTTCGGAAAGTTTGTTATATCCACACAATATGAATTTTATGTTAAAAACCATACGAAAAATACATAAAGAAATGCACCTAAGTTTTGTCCATATTTTTTTATATATAAGTTGGTTTAACATTTTCCTTTTTTGTCCCACGCGTCATCTTTTACTAGGTTCTTCCATTTTTTTAAATTGTTATAACTTCCTTTTTTATATAAGTTGTTACTTCATCCGTTCCTTTTTGTTTGTTGTTTGAGAAAAAAAAAAGTCAAATTAAGAAAGTGTATTTTTGCACTTTATTTTCCTATTATATTTTTTTTTTTGGAATATATGATACTCTAATTTTAATCCACCAAAAAATTCCTATTTTTTCGCACACACTTTCTCTTTCCAAAAAATTAAAACCACTAAAAAAGATTATATGAAGAAGTTTAGTAAATAAAAAAAATATCTATTACTATATATAAAAAGGATACAAATTTTTGGGATGACTTTTTCAATATTATACCTATTTTACCCTTAAAAAACACTACAAAAAAAAAAACTAAATATTTGTATATGTTGAAAAATAACTTCCACATAAAAATAGATTTTCTGTTTTTTTTAGTAAATAATTTTTTTTCTCTTAATAACTAAGCACAACTTCCACATAAAAGTATTTTTTCAGTTTTTTATAGTAAAAAAAAATATATTTTTTTCTTCTTAATAACTAGCCGCAACAAAAAAGGAGGTTAAGTAGTTATCAATTAACTAAGTCCAATAAAAAAGGAGATTAAGTAGTTATTTATATTTGCACAATAGAAAATTTCAATCACAAAAAAAAAAATATCGATCACACAAAGGCGGCTAGTATACAATAAAAAAATTATATGAAGAAGTTTAGTAAAAAAAAAATATTATATAAAAATATTATATAAAATTTATTCAATAAAAAAATTAGGAAGAGGGTATAATAAACAAAATATAACCTTAAATTATCAAAACAACAAACAATTTGAAACAATTTTTTTTCTAAAACAACAAACAAAAAGGAACGGAGGGAGTATATGTTAGATTGAGTTACTATTTTCTATGTCTATCTTTTATCATAATTTCTAGTCCTATTTTTGTGGGCAAAGTTATTGTCCATAAAGACAATCTTTATGGACCGTCCATAAACCAATCAAAAGACAACAACTTTACTCATGCGCCCCCCCCCCCCCATTTTACTTGCGCGCCCCCCATATTACTCACACACTCTCCAACTTTCTCACGCGCCCCCCAATTGACTAGCGCCCCAAATTTCTCGTGCACCCCCCAAATTTCTCATACACCCCCCAAATTACTTGTGCACCCCCCAAATTTCTCACGCACCCCAAAAAATTCTCACGCACCCCCCAAATTTCTCATGCACCCCCCAAATTTCTCGCACACCCTCATATGACATTTGCCCCCCCAATTTTTTTTTGATCCCCTCCACATTTCTATCTTAAACCATTTTGCTGTGGAAATGGTTTCAGAGATATGCACTCAAAAACCATTAAGTGCATAATATTGTTTTAGATTACAACCATATAATTAAAATAGAAATGGTTTCGATTGTCTTATATGAGAAACCAAAATTATTGTTAAATGATTTTAAATACTGTAATGATTATAATTGTACCAAAAAAACTAAAAAAATAATGATTATAATAAAAAACCATTAAACCATTTTGCTGTTGGTTTCAGATGGTTGTAATAAAAAACCAATAGGTGCATAAAATGGTTTTGGAGTACAACCCTATAATTAGAATAAAAACAATAATTGTGATTAAATGATTTAGATTGTCTTATATAAGAAACCAAAATTATTGTTAAATGATTTTAAATAATGATTATAATTGTACCGAAAAAAAATAAAAAATAATGATTCTAATTATAGGTTGTACTTCAAAACTATCTTATGCACTTAATGATTTTGGAGTGTATATATGTGAAACCATTCCCACAACAAAATGGTTTAGGCTAGAAATGTGTGGGGACAAAAAAAATTTTGGGGGTGCATGAAAAATTTGGGGGGTGCATTAGAAATTGGGGGGGTGCACGAGAAATTTGGGGTACACAAGAAATTTAGAGGGTGCACGAGAAATTTGGGGGTGCATGAAAAAATTGGGGGGTGCGTGAGAAATTTTGGGGGGTGCGTAAGAAATTTGGGGGGTGCATGCGAAATTTTCCTCACTTATGGGGGTGTGTGAGTAATATGGGGGGCGCGCGAGTAAAATGGGGGGCGCATGAGTAAAGTTGTTGTCTTTTGATTGGTTTATGGACGGTCCATAAAGATCGTCTTTATGGACAATAACCAATCCCTATTTTTGTCGTCCTCCCATGATAGAAAGTCTGTAACCGTCATTCATTGGAACCACCATTGTATATGCGGCGAGTCTTTCTACCTATCATACCATAGCAACGTTGATTACCTAACTTCAACCGTCTATGTCAACAATATTGTGACTGGCATAAATCAGGAAACAAACAAGATGGCGATTCATAAATCACAAGACTAATCAAATAATCGAACATAATATATAAATCGCATTGATCGCATAAGCGATTCATAGATCACAGGACTAATCGAATTAATCGAACAATAATATATAAATTGCATCGATCGCATAAATCAGGAAATAAATCATGAAATAAATCAGGAAACAAACAAGATCACATGACAAACAAGATCACATGGCGATTGATAAATCACAAGAGTAATCGAACCAAGCCCTTACGTGAAGTTTCCTCGGACCAAGGGTAAATCACAAGAGTAATCGAACATAGCGATTGATAAACAAACAATTGCATAAATCAATCACCCTTACGTGAAGTTTCCTCGGACCAAGCCCTCTCATGATGTGCATGATGTGAATGGTGTAGAGAATGTCGATGATAATGGAGTAGAAGAGAATGCGGATAGTAGAGCAGAAAATCTTGAGTGAAACGATACGCGTAACCGTTCGAACATTTACCCAGACTCTTATATGTAACCATGTTGATTAAGTGATTAGGATGAGATTTGAATTTAATTTTTATGATAAAATGTGGAAGGCGGATGAAAGGAGTGAAAAGAAAAAGTATGAATTGCTTCAAAAAAAATATATATATGAACACAAAGAAGAAGGATAGCAAGAAGACGGCATTTTTTTGTTTAGGTTTAGAATCAAAACATTAAAGTGTATTTAAAGAGAGAGAAATCGGGTTATGGGTACATGGATCAAACATTTTTTAGGCCCAAATAATTTATTTTTTTTTAACTTCACAACACTTTAGTATTTTCCATCTAATGATAAGTTCACAACATTTTCATTTTTCTTGTGTGATCAAAAAATTATTTCTTTATAATTAAATACTACGACTATGACCAATGTTTTCAAAATCAAACTTGTCATCGAATCAGTGAGGGAATTGAGTCATTGGTTTATTGGTCGAACTATCGAGTCAGATTCAGGCCTTTAATTTTTTGACAGATTAGACTCATACTTGACAAAATCTAACCCAGCCTAGTCTATTCCTAACCCTAGTTGTGAGGATATAGCCACGTGTGTAGATGAGACATCAAGGAAGGAATTGCAATAGTCGTGTTGTCACTGATTGATGGGAGTATACATAATAGAACGGTTGAGTATAAACTTCAAAGACAAATTGTTGAAGTGTGTTCCTCCGCGTGTCTCGAGGCGCATGGGAAAGAGACGCGTCTGACATTCTCGTGGCTCTAGGCGCGTGAGAGCACCTTCCTGTTTGTTTGTTGACAGACTGCCAACCATTTTTAAGCGATTTTTTTTTTTTTTTTTTGAAGAAGAAGCTAAATTAGCCCACTCAAATTGACACCAGAGAGAATCGAACCTGAGACCTTAAGGAGGAGCACACTCCCAGGTCCCAAGCCAATACCACTAGACCAACCTAAGTGGGTTCATTTGTTAGCGAAATTGGAGTTGGAACACCGTGGTGAGTAGTGTTTTGGCGTTTGAGGATGAAAAATGGAGACTATTGGATCCCATGGTAGTGTAGGATCTTTCTTTGAATTTGGAATAGGGCCAGTTTGGCAAGATAAATAAGGCAGTTTATACAGTTCGGGAGTATGAACTTCAAAGTCAAATGGTTGAAGTGTGTTCCTTCGCGTGTCTCGAGGCGCATGGAAAACCGACGCGTCTGACATTCTCGTGGCTCTAGGCGCGTGAGAGCACCTTCCTGTTTGTTCGTTGACAGTTTATATAATGCTGTTAATTTTTTATTTTTTTTGAAATGGCAAAAATTTATTAATAACCAGGTCTCCGCACAAGAAGAACAGAGACCTGTAAGAGAACTACAAAACATAGGTGCCGTATATAAGCGGAACACCCAAAGAAAAAAAACCCCTAAACAAACATCACCTAAACAAGATTCATCACCTAAAACCAAATCAGAAAAGCACCCCACAGATTCCAGACTACCAAAGCAGTCACCAATCCAACCCAGAAAGTTGCCACAACTGGACGCTAACTCCCGAACTCGAATCAAAAGCGCTCGGCCCATCAGAATCCAGAACCAGCTTCATCAGACAAATTGCTGACCAAACAGAGATAGATCACGAACCCAAGCAGACAAGCCTCGGCAACAACAGAGGCACCGCCATGAGGACAGTAGTGGCGAAAAAGACACCAAAGACAGAAAACACCACTGAGGATCAAACAGCCGACGCGGAGGAGGTTAACACAGATACATAGAGACCTGCAAATCTCAACAGATTTGGAAACCTTCAGCAACTCAAAAAGAGTTCTGCAAATCTCAACAGATTTGAAAAGAGGTCAGAGAATCTAGAATCACAGAAAAACCAAACGCTCGACATCGACTGCAACCTCATCACCACCAACCACCACCACCTCACCACGGCACCACCAATCATCACCGAAACCAGACCCCGGCAATGCCAATCCGAACACCACCATCACCACCTCAACTCTCACCACCGCCAAAAAACGCAGATCACTGCAAATCACCACCACAACACAAAAACCTCCAACGGCCACCGAAAACACGAACAAATCACCACGAAAGCCACCCACCACCACGACCAAGCCAAAGACCAGATCTGGAAACTCTCACCAACCACCACCGGAAACACAGCCACCAAACCACCATACCCGTAAAATCAAACCCCCAACACAGATACAACAAGGCCAGGCTAAGAAGCAAAGAAACAGCCCACAACCCATCACACCACCACCAGAACAGAACGCACCACACCGGAGAAGGGAAGAATCCGCCGGAAAATCGCACCTCACCACCACCACCACAGGAAAACCGCGGACCAGAAGAGAGGAACTCGAAACCGGAGAACCAACCACCGGAAAACGCAACCACCATCGGAAAACGCAAGCCCACGAAAACGCAGACACCACCGGAACCGGAGCCAAAAACGCCACCACCACCGGAGCACCAAACAACCCGAGGTGAGTCAGATCGGAAATGAACACAAGAAACGATACCAGAAAACAGTACCGGTAAACCCCATCCCTCCGATCTGACCCAGAACCGCAACCTGCCGGCGCCGGACAGAAACCACGGTGGTGCGGAGGGCAGCGCCGCTCATCGCACCACCACCTTGTTAGTCTACATCGCACCAAGAGAGTTTGGATTAGGGTGGAGCAGATCTGAAGAGAACTTAGAGAGAGGTCAGAGAGAAATTTTGAAAGTTAGAGTATAATGCTGTTAATTTGAATTCTCAAGTATGATGGTTATTGGTTGCAGCAGCGGCAGCAATAACAATGAAGAGATGTAAGAAGCTTAAGAAGATTGAGTTACCTGATTGTGTTATGTCGCATATATTTTCCATGTTAAGTTTAAAGGATTTGGTTAAAACAAGTGCTTTGTCAAAACAATGGATTCACGAATGGGGATTAAGGACGGACCTCAACTTTGATCTCCATAACATGTTTGACTATAATACAATTCAAGACTTACCACAAACCCTTCCACTCTTTCCAATCATTCAAAGGCTTCACTTTCAATCTGAATTTGCCACTAGATTGGATCAATTCATGCTACATTATCAAGGTCCCATCATCCGTTCAATTCGACTAGATTTTCCATTAAGCAAGGATCATACTGAAGTCATTAATAGACTCATCTCCAAAGGCATTGCTAAGGGTGTCAAACGTATTGAACTGCTTTTCTCGTTTGAAACAAAAGATGCCAGTGAGTATATAATGGATTTGCCACTATTTCCATACACATTTTCGTTTGCTCTCTTATCTGACACAGATTCTTTGACGTATCTACACCTACGTAACTGCTTGCTAGCAGGACCTGCAGACTATTCTGGATTGAAAAACCTAACAACAATTGTGATGGATGGACTCATGGACACTCATTATACGAACATCTTCTCTCTATTGTTTTCTAATTGTCTCCAACTTGAGGACGCCACCTTTAAGAACTGCAAGATCGCACGGCCAATGAAAATTACCAGTCCAAAATTGTGTCATTTGAACATAATTAATTGTGGTTATGGGAACTTATTTCCTAAAAAGATAGCCATTGATGCATTGAATCTCTCATCATTTGAATATAGTGGTCGCACAACGACATATATCTTTGTTAAGGCTCCAAGCTTATTGAATGTTTTCTGGAATGCAGCTGTGAGAGAGAAAAATGAACACCCCTTTTCTACAATTGCAATATTAACACATATTGAGAATTTAGCTATGATCATCAGCCCTTCACTGGTGAGTCAGTCAAACCCCACATTTACTATTGATGTTTATTGTTTGTATATTGTTTGCAAGTCTCGGATAGCAGTTAGTCCAAAAATTGAGATAGCAGCAAGCAAATTGTTGCACTATCAATTGGGGACTGTTGTTCTATAAATTGCCATAACAACAAAACTATTTGTAGATATTGACTGCCTATGTTTCTTTTAATTAATTTGATCACTAGTTGCTTTTAATTCACTTTAAATATTATTGTTGTAAACAGATAGAGAGACTAACAAAGAAGTTGGTACTATTTCAAAATCTTAGACAATTGG
The DNA here is from genome assembly GCA_030408175.1 of Trifolium repens. Classification (NCBI taxonomy): domain Eukaryota; kingdom Viridiplantae; phylum Streptophyta; class Magnoliopsida; order Fabales; family Fabaceae; genus Trifolium; species Trifolium repens. The sequence goes on along the minus strand of CP125849.1, from coordinate 54,984,531 downwards.
AGTTATTTGTCGAGGGAGCATATGATCCTAATATGGACTACTTTTGGATTTTAGATATTGCAATGGCTTCTCAGCATCTTCAAAAACTTTCACTGACAGTAAGTTATTCAACTCTTTATTTTTTGGTTGTTCACTTTTTTAAAATGTTAGTATAATATAACTATATATGATCTAGATTGATAAGTTAATATGCTTAATAAACTATTATTGTAATTTTTCTTTTAGTTTCTTAAATTAATTTTCTGAACTAATTGTTACATTTTTATGTGTATTATATATAGAAATAGGAGTCTAGAATTTAACTCAATTTTAGTAACTCATGTGTAGTTTCTTTTTCTTTTCAAAAGCAACTCCTGTATAGTTAATTTACAAGGGCCTAAAATATATATGTTCGTTCACTTTAGAGTCATAAAGTGAATATATTACAACCACTTGACATTTGCACGATTAATTTCAACCCAATCATTCTTGAAAAGAAAAAAAAAATCAAATCTAATAGTTAAGAAAGCTGGGAAGGGACTTATTAGATTAATTATGCATTCAACTGTATGGATGAATAATATATGTAATATTATAGTTGTTTTGTTATTTTTCAATTTTCAGATTAGAAATATACATCTGAAAGAACATTCACATATGGTTGGATTCAAGAGACGAAAAAGAAAACATGCGGGGTTTTCTCATAATAATTTGAAAGATGTGAAGTTTTGTGGTTGTGTTTGCTCCATAAATGTTATCGAGTTAGCTAGTCACCTATTGAAGAATGCAAGTTCGCTTAAGAAAATGACTTTCAGTTCTTGTGACAAATTCTACATAGGTGCTGGTGAATGGACTAATGACTTTGATGGTTGTTGTGGGTTCGACCGTAATGTAATTCATGAGATGCTTAAAGATGAAGTAAACGAACAATGCCAACTTATAATTCTATAGTGTTATTTCATCTATTTATAATGAATTAGACGTTGATGCACGGGTCTTTAAAATTTCATATGCAGCATAGCATTCCATTTGGCTATATTATTCTTGATTGACATAATAATATATTATATATAACATTCAAGATAGATAAATGCTAATCCAATTAGATTGTAACTGTAACATGAATGAATAGGAATAACTGTCAATAACAGCAACATGCATATTCCATAGTTATTGAGCAGAAAAAGACTAATGGAAAATCACTTTTTTCTGTTAGAAGAGACCATTACACTCCTTGAGGGATGAGACAGAACAGGGAGACCCCATTGAGTAGGTAGAACAATAACTGGATAACTACTTTCCATGTTCATAATTCTGTTTACAACTTCATTGTAAATTCTTACAATTCTGCTCGAAAACAGAACCGTAGAGAAAAACTTCCTAGAACGCGATAGCCTTAGGCCACGAAGTCTTCCATTCAAAGATTTCACCCAATTGCAACGTTTTCTTACTCTCATCATCATCCTTTTATTTGTTAACTTTTCATAGCCACATGAATTCATGCGTTTAGTAGCCAAATACTGCAAACCCATTTGCAACATGGTAGCTTTAGTGGTGTTAATTAGTAATCTTAATTTAAACTAAAGACTAGAATTAGAGTTATACCTTATATATATAGCATATGGTTTGCCACTATACTTCAATAAGTAGAGACAAAATTAACTTATTTTAAACATGAGAACACATGGCTACAAATCACTCACGTTGCATTTTGAGAGTCTATAACTTGTTATGTTTTTATTACATTCTTAAAAATCCAAATTAATTAGTTGGTGGCTAAAGGAATATTTGATGCATGTGCAATGATTGATGATATATATAAGCTAAAGCCAATAATTTGATTAACTGTGGAATGTATGTAGCTGTGAAGTTTGGTTGCAAGAAAAAAAAAATCTAATTATTTAATTCTAAGTTTGTTTGATAGAAACTGTCACAAAATCAAGACAATCAATTGTTCTTCTAATTTAGTTTTAATACCTACTAATTATTGTTTAGTCTATAAACTTGTATCTTACTCTTTGACTAATGACTTAACAAGCCATTATCTCTAATAATTTATTTTCAAAAAGGGCAAGCTGGTATCATACTATGAACCTGGCTATATTCTTAGATGGACCCAACTTATGGTTAATAATATGCTATTAGTCCAAATTCCTGAATGGCATAAACATAGAGTAGCCAGAGATTAAATATCACCATAAAAAATTATGGCATAAAAGATTTGAACAACCTCCTCCAAAGAGTTAATGAGATAAGAGAGGACAATTCCACCGTTTAATTTTGAGTATCAACTTGAATATGCAAAATCACACTGCACAACTTGGTCATAGAGTCACTTTCCAAAAAAAAAAAAAAACTTAGGTCCCGTTTGGATTAGTTTGTTTTTTAGCTTATGCAAACAGCTTATGCAATTTTTATGTATTATTATAAGTTTGTCAAGGTAGTTTATGATAAAATAGATTATAAAAATACAATTTTAACTAATTTGAACTTATAAAATAGCATAAAATCTAATTTATATTGCATAAGTTGTTTGCATAAGCTCAAAAATAAGCTAATCCAAACAGGGCCTTAGTCATAGAGTCTGATTAACTGCGAAGCGTTTAAGATAGACTAGTACTCAAACTATTTCATTTTAAGTCAAATAAACGGCTAAGAAAATAATAAATAATAAATTTTGTAATGAAAAGAACATCTTTTATATTTTAAAAAAATAAATTACATTAGTTTTAAGACTTTTTAAAATGTTTTTTTTATTATTATTCATTTTTTATTAAATCCATATATTTTTGTATCTATTTTTATGTTGTTAGTGGTTGGACACTAAGGTGATCACTATTGAAATACTCATTATTGGAGGATTAAGCCAATGATGTTCATTTGCCAATAGTAATGTGTTCAAAGCTGAATTCATTATTGGTAGTTCATTTGGATTTTAGCATATACTCACTACCAATACATAACTAGATGCTATATGTTCTTTTAGAATATTTGTTCACCAAAAAAAAAAAAACTAGATGCTATATACACCTCTGTTTTGTTAGTATTGTAGAAATATACACACTACCAAATACCAATATATAGATAACATAAAAAATTTACACTTTAGCTTCTTAAAAAATAAATTATTATTAAAATTAATATTTACACTTTTAAAATTTAAATATACATTTTATAAGATAAAAATTTTACTTTTGATTCCTTGTGCCATTTTCCTTCCTCAAAATGGAAGAAGTGTCTTTTGAGACTAATGAACTCGAATTAACAATCACAATATTTGTATCACTAGCTAGTAAGACTAAGGGCTCCAAAAGGAAATCATGAAATAAAAAATAACAAATTTCTCTCAATTCTCTCACGAGAGATGATTAGTAATGGAACTACTCTAGTACTAGTACACTTTACATTAATTAAGTATATGACGTTATAAAATGTGATTACATTCAATCACTTACATGTTCTCAAATTATCATCTATATTGAATATTCACCGTTGTGTCCAGTGTCTATATCCGTGTCAATCTTTCGTATATAGGATATTATAGATATTAACATAAACATGAGGAAATTTGAGTTTTGCGATACTTATTGTGACGGCTTCTGGAGTAGAAACCACATTTGATTCTGGAAACAGAAAATTCCAACCTCCTAAGTTTCCTAGCAGATCGCAATGCAACTTTGTGAACACGAACAAAAGAGCCTTTGATTCTTTCAGAAAAAGTCTTGTTTCTACTGAATTGATAGCTTCTAAGAAACAATTGTCTCTTCTCCATCATTGTATAGTTGTGTTGTTCATGAGGGTAGCAATGAGATTGAGAATAATAGCCAAATGAATCACTCCTGAACAATGGATTAGTAGTCATGTTCATGCTGTTGCTAAGCATAAGTTATGGTGCATAAGCCATATTTATGCACCGTACATAAATACCTAAAATTGCTTAGCACACCCCCCAGATTTATAGTGCACCCCCCAAATTACTTAGCGCACCCCCCATATTTTTAGGGGGTGCATTAGAAATTTGGGGGGTGCGCTAAGTAATCTGGGGGGTGCTAAGCAATCTGGAGGGTGCATTAAGTAATTTTCATTAATTATGCATGGTGCATAAGGAAAAAGCTTATGCACCATAACCACTCCCTGATATATAGTATTGTCCTGTTTTTTTTTTTTTATGGTTATTTCTCTTTACTCTCTTGTGCACGGTACCTATTTCTTAAATATTGTTGTAAGAAGAAAACATTAAATAATTTTTTTTGATGTGAAAAACTCGCCGGTTTTTGTTTTCTTATTTTTACCCCTATGATATTTAGGGGAAGGAGGTTCAATAATTCAGAGTTTGACCGTACTTTTTGATTTTGTGAGAAAACATTGAACATTTTATTGTGATTTTATAGTAACCCTCAAGTTCCCAAGGAAAGGGGGATCTAGAGACGGATCCTGGTAATTAAGAGTTCGACGACGAAGTAAATAAAGTCTGACTAAGAATTATTTCTACTAGGAATCGAACTCGGATTCTCCCGAATGATTCGTCCTAGAGGTTAAAAAAGTACTTTATCAAATTAAAACGTAATTTTGACCCTTTTTTTGTATTAACTCTTTGGTTTCTAAGAGAGGGGGCCCAATAATCTAGAATCCGGCCGCAAGATAAGTAAAATCTAGCCAATAATTATTTCTACTAAGAATCGAACTCGGGTTTCCTGAACGATTCATCCTAAGGGATCTCATTTAACCACTTACGTGCAATATCTTTGTTAATTTTGACAATTTCTTAAAACAGTAAAAAAATATACAATTAAAAGTGTTTAATTAGTGTTCTTAAAACTCATTAGCATTACCCTTGATTAGTTATTTGGATGGAAGACTTTGTAAGAAAACATAAAGGATATATAATTTTCATTTTAAGTAAACATTTTAAACTTATGGCTTAAAATGTATGAAACTTCAATATCCTCCTAATCTAATTTTTATTTTTATAAACACTATATTCTCCTTAATTTTTAATATTCTTAAAATTATTCCATTTAAAAATATTCTTAAGCGCAAAAATATTGAATAGTGTGTTGAAATAGAGGGTAATGAAATGAATGGATCAGTAGTAGAGCTGTCAAAACGGGCGGCCCGGCCCATTCGGGCTTCAGGCTTTATCGGGCCGGGCTAAAAAGCCCGAATAAAAAATAAAAATAAGGCCCGAGCCCGGCCCGGTACGGGCTCTCGGGCCGGCCCGGGTTTTTAAAAAAAAAAATTAAAGGAAAATTAGATAGATGAAGGGTAATGAAAAAAGAAGAAATTTAAGTGCCCAATAAATTTGACAAATTCAGGAGACTTGTTATGCAACAAATTACAGAGAGATCACAACATTAATTAATTACAATTAGTTTGAAATTTGTTAGAATTAATGTTAAGTTATTTAAGCTAGTTACAGAAATAATTAACGACCGTGGTTTTGTATTTTTAGCTTATTTATTTATTTATTTTAATGACACGATAAATTATTTTTATTTTTAACTTATTTTCATTTCCTTATGTATATAATTTGCGTTACTAGTGCATGTATATAATTTGCGTTACTAGTGCATATTTATTCTCTGAAATGTCTGTTTGATGAAATTGGAATGTGTGTTTGATGTGTGTGTTGTGTTGCTGCCGTGTTGTTAACTTGTTATGTTTGTGTGGGCTTTTGGATTGGTGGCTTAAGTGAAATTGTTATAAACATCCTTCTTTATTTAGTCATATTTTATAAAATTAAAAAAAATTAATTATAATTTATTCGGGCTTACGGGCGGCCCGCGGCCCATTCGGACCGGCCCATATTTTTTGTGGGCTTTATCAGGCCGGGCTAAAAAGCCCGGATGATAATTCGGGCTAGATTTTTAAGGCTCAAACTCGGGAAAAAGTCGGGTCATTTGGGCCGGCCCATTTTGACAGCTTTCATCAGTAGTACTCTTCATTGTTTTGTTGTTATTTATTTATTATAGTTTGTAGAGAAAGTAATAAATACCAATAAAACTAACACATTATGAAATTTTGGGTTCAAACGCAAGTAGAAGTGTTCAATCCAACAATTTCGATTTTTGTTAGTTGAGTTGAGACCTATAAACACTAATCTTCATTATTTTAATCACTTAAATTCGAGCAAAAATATTCTCTCTTTTATGCTATTATTGATATATTATTATATTCATCAACATATATTTTTCTCTATGCATAACCATGGTATCTTGCGTGAGTCCTCATTAAGAGATTCACATGCATAGTTGCATCATCTTCTTTTTGCCTTCATTCATGATTTTCGAATGGTTTGGCTCGGTAGTGTTTATTATATCATTCAAAATCCGAAGCTTGTCCAATGGGGTACGGTATAGTTGCTACTACCTGTTAGAAGTAATTTATATTTGAGGGTATTTTAGTATTTGGTTGTGTTGTCCTTATGACCTAGTTTTGCTTATAAATAGGTTAGTAGTTGATGTCACTATTTTTATCTTTATTCTCCTTTGTAGCCGTCATTGCAGAGCATTCAATAATATTCTCTTTTCTATTCATTTATCACCTTTGTGCACCAACAATTGGTATCTAGAGCTCCGGTTCGAATCCACGGGAAACACGAGTGAAACGTGAGGCGTTGTGTGATTGATTTCGTTTCTTGAATTCGAGTTGAATCTTGAACGAAGTTGTAACAGAATCACATTTTCTGATTCTGCGGGATTGAGAAACACGAGTGTTCAGTGAGATTTGAGTGAATGCACAAAGGTTGAAGATGAACGGAAACGGTGGTATGAGTACCAAGCTTCCAGTGTTTGATGGTAAAAATTGGAATCGTTGGATGAAACAAATGATTGTTCTGTTCGGTCTTCAAGATGTGCTTGAACTTGTCATTGAAGGCTACGTTCCAGTAGCAGCAGATGCAACAGATGCACAAAAGCTCGCACAAAAGGATTTGAAGAAGAAAGATCAGAGAGCATTGTTCTATATTCATCAGTGTGTGGATGAACATGTGTTTGAGAAAATTACTGATTCAGCAACGGCAAAGGCTGCGTGGGACACATTGGTCAGATGCTATAGTGGTGACGCATCTGTGAAGAAGGTGAAACTTCAGTCCTTACGAAAGCAGTATGAGAATCTCAACATGAAGAACAATGAGAAGGTACCAGAGTACATTTCCAGAATGACTCTGATCACCAATGAGATGAAAGCTTGTGGAGAAACCATTTCAGAACAAGTAATCATTGAGAAGGTATTGAGATCCCTTACCCCTCAGTTTGATTACATTGTGGTAGCTATAGAACATTCCACGGATCTGAGTTCCATGAGAGTTGAAGAGCTGCAAAGCAGTCTGGAGGCGCATGAGTTGCGTATGACTGAGAGAACCTCTGAGAGAGAGGCAGAGCAGGCTCTGAAAGCCTCTGTTGTCAAGAAGGACCAGAAGCAGAACAGACGTGGTGGGGCTCAGATGTCAGAAGCGTTCTACTCTGATGAGAAGAAATATCAGAAAAGAAAGGAGAAGTCCGACAAGAAGAATGTTCAGTGTTACTGTTGCAAGAACTTTGGTCACTATGCCAATGATTGCTTGTTAAACAAAGAAAGGGAGTTAGAAGAAGCAAATATGGCCAGAAGTTCTGATGATGAACCTGTGCTATTAATGGCTTATGAATCTGATGATGATGAACCTGTGAAGTTGACGTTTTCTGACTCTGAAGAAGTTTCAGAAGATGATTATGAAATTGGAGTCAGACTCTATGACTCAGAGTCAGAATCTGAGGTTTCTGAAGATGAGTCAGAGTTAGAAGATGACTCTGAAGATGAAGAAGTGTCAGAACCTGAAAGTTCTGAAGATGAGTCAGAAGATGAAGGAGATTCTGAAGGATCAGACTCTGAAGGATCAGACTCTGAAGGTTCAGACTCTGAAGGATCAGACTCTGAAGGTTCAGACTCTGAAGGTGACTCTGAAGGAGATTCTGAAGGTTCAGAAGATGAAGTAAGTCAAAGTTCTGAAGGTTCAGAAGATGAAGAAAGTCAAGGTTCTGAAGGAGGAAGAACTTCTGATAACAATTCAGATGCAAGAGCTTCTGAAGGTGAAACTTCTGGGTCTCCAACTTCTGAAGAAGAAGAAGAAGACCTTGAAGGCAAGTCTGATTCTGAATCAGATGGTGGTGATGATTCATATGGTGCATCTGATTCTGATCCAGAATCTAGTGGTGATTCAGATGGTGGTGATCAAGATTCTGAAGACGTAGGTTCTGGAGGACAAGCTTCTAAATTTGATCATGCCTTTGGAGGAAATCATGACTTTGAAGGTGGACCTTCTGAAGGAGGAGCTTCTAAAGGTAGTCCAGCCTCTAACAATGGTCATGTTTCTAAAGGTGAAACTTCTGAAGGCAGAGTTTCTGGGAGTATTCAAGACTCTGAAGGTGGAGCTTTTGGAGTGGGTTGTCCAGTATCTGATACTGTTCCAGAACTGGAAGAAGATTATGACTCTGGAATAGATTATGGAGCAAGTTCTGGTGTCCAAGGCTCTGAAGGGGCAAGTTCTGAGGTCCGAAGTTCTGAATTTGTTACTACTGAAGAAATTCTCGAGAAGCAAGTCTGGTTGCAGGCCATGACAGAAGAACTTGAGACTCTGAAGTATGATTTTTTGGGCCCTTTTGGCGTTAAAACTAATGCAGAGCTGATAGACTCTGATTGGTCTGAAGACAAGAATCTGCGAAGAGGTCAAGTCCAGAATGAAGTGTTAGAAGCTGCTCACTGTAGTGCTCAAAAGCAACTTGCAGATGCTCTGATGAAGGATGTCAAGGCTGAACACTTTATCCATTTGAGGGATGGAATTGGTGTTGCAGAAATTGAATTTGCTGAATATGAATTAAGGAGTGGTTTTGGAAGTAATTCATATTCAGAAGATGTTAGAAGAAGAAACTTCTGTGTCCATTACTCAGAAGCAGTGTTGCTCAGAAGTAGTAGAGCTTCTGAGGTTATTAGCCAGAAGCAGAAGAAGAAAAAGAAGCAAAAGCTGAAGCTGAAGCAAAAGAAAAAGCCGAAGCAGAAAGAAAAGCAGAAGCTGAAGCTGAAGGAGAAGCAGAAAGCCAGAAGCAAGCAGAAGCTTCTGATGAGGATCCAAAAGTCCAAAAGTTTGTTTAACTTCTGGAGCGTTAGTTTGTGTGTAAATATAAATTAAGGGATGGTGTTAGAAGTAATTTATATTTGAGGGTATTTTAGTATTTTGTTGTGTTGTCCTTATGACCTAGTTTTGCTTATAAATAGGTTAGTAGTTGATGTCACTATTTTTATCTTTATCTTTATTCTCTTTTGTAGCCGTCATTGCAGAGCATTCAATAATATTCTCTTTTCTATTCATTTATCACCTTTGTGCACCAACACTACCAACCATTGTTTCTCCAATCCTGTGGGACCATATGCTTTGGTAATGTTAGAAACGGTCTAACCTTAACCCATCTCGTGTTACAATAAATATTGCAGGGAAAAGCAAATATATCATGATCTTTTTTTTTTTTTTTGGTTTTTCACCACCAGTTTAATCTGGTTCGGGGGTCAGTTCTGGCATCAAGTGGTTCCAGCCCCCTCCCGATCGCAGTTGCGGGGGATCGAACCGTGGTCCTCCCTACCAAGTTCAGCGTCAATCACCACTGAACCAACTAACGATTGGTAATATATCATGATCTTTACACACAACAAAAAACCACTAAATCATCGTTTTGATCATCAATTTATTGAAATTATATATACATTTAAGTGTGCCTTTTATTAGCATTGTTATAGATTAGAATCACTAATAGTAATACAATGTACATAAGGACGAAAATAACCAAAAATAAAACATTTGAGGATCAAATTCACACTAAAGAAATAGATATTAAAGAATATTTTTGTAATTTTGTTATAATAGGTACCGTGTAGCCTAGCTTATTTGAAGCTTTTTGACTTAATAAAATGAGAAGTTAGGCCAAACAAATTTTCAAGAAGTTATTGATAGAAAAAAGTTGCTTAATTTTTATGAGTAAAAGACATAGATAATTATGTAACTTTTTTTATAAAAAAAAAAAATATAGCTTTTCGGCATTATCAGTTATTATTATCTTTTTTTAAGTTTGTTTTAATTTCACTATTATTAGTTTCTTTTTTACAAGTATTATCAGTTGTTATTATCCTTTTTTAAGTTTGTTTTGATTTTAGTATTTTTAGTTGTTATTATTTTTTTTTATCAGTTATTGATTTTTAAAAATATATTTTACCAAACAACTTTTAGCTTAAAAATAACTTTGAAATTAAAGAAACCAACAACTATCAAACAACTTTAACTTTTCTTTAGAAATTCTTATTTTCACTTTTAGCTTTCAAATAGCTTATAAGATCTAAAAAAATCGGGCCAAATAGTACCTATCTATATATGCATGTAACGAAATGACTAATAAAATAAAAATATTGGGGTTTGATAATATTGATGATGAGGTGTATTATTGATTTATACAAATAACAACAATGGGGTTGTAAGCATGGTAACGTGGGTAGCCTATGAATATAATAACGATGTGTTTGTGCTTGTTCAAAAAGTTAGATGATCAAATATGAGCTCAGTTATCGTAATTTGTTTCTTACATAATAAAAATGTGGGCGTATTTGGATTGGATAGGTACAACTAAAACTAGAAGCTTGCTATTTAGGCCCCCTAGTATTACTCGCAGGCCCCCCGTCGTGACCAAAATGCCCTTATAAGCATTCGTATCCTAGGAAACGAAGGCAACAAATTTCGTCACCTAGAAGACGAAATTATGTTAAAACATAGTAAGCTTGCATTGTCGCGCACATCTTGGCACAAAACACACAATTTCGTCTCGTAGTTACCGAAACGCCAATTTTTTGAAATTTTGTCATCTAGAAGACGAAATTTTGTGTTTTGTCACCTAGAAGACGAAATTTTAGTTAAACGTAGTAGGTCTGCCTTGTCGTTCACATCTGGGCACAAAACACACAATTTTGTCACCTAGAAGACGAAATTGTGTGTTTTGTCACCTAGAAGACGAAATTGTGTGTTTTGTCACCTAGAAGACGAAATTTTGGTTTTTTGCAATTTCGTTCCCTACGTGACGAAATTTTTCAACGGTAATTTAGGGGTATTTTGGGATTTTAGGGGGGCCTGATAGCAACCCAAGGGGCGTAAATAGCAATTTTCCTACGCGTTTCTCCTTTCTGTTCTTTCTTCCAAATTTACGTATTCAACTTGAGTCTTTTTTTTAATGATAAATTGAAGTCCTAAACATGTATTTGCAGTCTCAAAATGGAACTAAATTAAATTTGTATTAATTTCACTGATGTAGATATTTGTTGAGGTGTTAATCTAGTTGGAACATTTTCCATTATAATAAGATTTCAATCAAATGATGTTTGACCTTTTGTTTAAAAAGGATAGTATTAGTTTCTCAATGAATTCAATCAAATGAAATGTTAACTTATTTATTTTTACATTATTAGTTAACTTTTTAACAAACAAAATTTTATAATTAGCCATAATTAACTTATAAATGATGCTACCAACAAACTTTATAAAGAGACATTCTAAAGAACTACTACATATTAATGAGGGCTTTAAAAATATAATACTAAACTTGTTAATTTAAATTTTGTTGAATATGAGATTTAAACCTAAGTCTTCGAGGCCTAAAATCCTTCCTTGAATCGCTTGACTCTTGGACTGACCCTAAATGTTAAAATAGTTAACATGACTCTAAAAAATAACTCTAGTTTAGCTCTGATAAAAAAATTATTTTGTCGCTGACATAAAAATTAATCTTATTTTTTTATAAGCGATTGTTAATGTCCTTGTTCGAGTATGTTCATCATATGGGTATAAAATTAATCATCTGGTTCGTAATACTGAGATGCTTTCACATTATTGAAACTTAAACAACAAGGGTTAGGCATGAAAATTATTAATGTGTAAATAACGACAATGGTCATAAGCATTAAACCAACAGGAACAGGTACCCAACTCTTCATAATGCATGGAAGAAAAGAATCAACAAATTCTAAGTCAATTTTCTTGAGAAACAGTCGTGTTTGAACTCTTGTATGTCAACAAACAAGTTCTGTATCTACATTTGCACATAGGTGACAGGACACAACCAATAAAGACAATTACAGTATGAAGACCGAAACCAATAACAAAGACTGTTTTGTTTCCTTGGGAGTGGAGGCTGACAGTGGACACAAATGTATGTTCACACACGATCTGCTTAAATCCTTTCCTGGAATGTAAGAAACCACACTTGGATCATAGTTCTCCCCTAGCCAAACACCAATATTGGTAGATGCCCATATCTTCTCTACAGCAATAACATTTACCCAACCAACCTAGCTAATCGGTCACCTAGCACCAGTTTTATCAGCTGCAGGAACTTTTTCAGGGTAACTGGATACATCCAAGTCAATAAGCGTCAAATCATATGGTATGGACACAGAATGGGAGACATCCACAAGCAAGGAAGATTTTGTTGCATCAGAGATTGAAGCATCGGGAAAAGAAACAGAATTTGACGGAGTACTACTATTAGAAGAGAAGTTTGACATCTGTATGTCATCTGCCTTTCCAATTATATGCTTATTTTTTCTCACATTGTCCATTTCTGGGCCAATCGGAACAAACGTTCGCGACCTGTACTTCCTTGTTCCTTCTTCCCCTTCACTGTGGTTATAGAGAACATAATCATGATAGGTTGGTGCGAACTGCCACAAATTTGAGTGGTATCAGATTATCAATTAGTGGAGAAAAAACAGGTAAAGGCCAGAAATTTAAAAAAACAATGCATTGCAGCGTAACAGTTACGCATTAAACCTATAGCAAAGCCATATGCTAACAATCTCATAGAATATATTATAGACAGAACATAGAAAGTGATACTCACTTGGTGAACTGTATCATGGTAAAAGTCATTCAACTTCAAAGCATGCCCAAGGCTAGCAGTCAAACCACGGGATCCACCTATATTAGCCCCAGCATATTCTTTGTATGGAAATGCATAGAAGTGGCCTAGAGCAGCAATAAGCATCTCAACACAAATGATAAAGTTTTGAAGTAAAGCAGCTTCTTCAGCATCCTCAATGAATCCCGACTTTGCAGCAAGAAAGAATAGCACCCCCTAAGAAATGAAAAGCAAAAAGTCATGTAGCTTCAAACCTCTAGTGAAGAAAACAATCAAACACATTAAAATAACAAGCTAACAAATAGTATAGGCTTTAGTTACATCCCATCACATAGCAAACCTTTTGCATGCAAATAAATAATATATGATCGTACAATAATATGAATGTCAACTTTCCATTTTTTATTACTATGACTCTAATGTCTAAATAAGCTTAGAATTTGAAGTATAACTTGGAAAGTAAAAACCTTGAGAAACTGACAACACAGGTTAAAGGAGGTAAGTTGAAAAAAATGTAGTTGACTGGTGACTTTCACAAACAAAAGGATCACCAAGGAACATTTTTCTCTATGTATTAAACTTGGATGATCAAAACGATTATCAAGAAAAGACGAAGAATCAAACACAACACAAATGGTTGAGTACAGAAGTTGGGATGATAAAATTCATATGATTCAGAGTGTGTCAATCACCTTTTTAGTACTCATTTCTTGCGTAGAAGAAGACACGGTAACAAAAAGGCCATTGAAAGATTCAGAGTTAGTCAGTTTATATATTGATACTAATTAGCAAGAACTGCAAGGAATGAGAATTGAGAAGTTCTGAATCCAAATTTGATGGGAAAGGTGAAATTTGAAGAATGAAAGCGGCTTTGACTTTGAACCATCTATAACTGTAACGAAATGAGAAGCTTTAGTGGCAGAGAGGTTTGATGAAGAGGAGGAAAGCAGCAATATGATCTGGGACACAGAGTCTAAAATCCAAGATCTAGAAGGAAAAAACTGAGAAAAACAAAATGAGGAAGTAGTACTATATCGGGGCACTGAGGAAGAGACACTACTATAGGAAGCAGCCTATACTTTAGACGCTTATACTCGTTGACATATACTCTAGCACTTGAATTTGTATGTTTTCCTATAAAACCATGCAAGGATAGCATCAATATTAAATGTGTCCTACGCTTTTGCTAAAAAAGCATTGTGGCTGATTACCATGTCCACAACATCCTCATCATCCACAGTTGAAAACACAGTTGGCTCAGCTTAATGATATTTACATACAATACAAAAACAGTAATAAATGCAAAATACCATTCACAAGAAAAGTAAATATGCTAACTCAAATTCCTAACAACAACATACAATGGATTCTAACACTACTTGGATAATGGAACAAAAATTAAAATATTCTATATCTAACAGTTCCAAACAAGTTACTGACCATCTTAAGATCAAACAAGACATCCATATAAAAGCTTAGTTTTTATTTTACATGACATTAAGATCTTTTTTTATGGTAACATATAACAGAAATATAACTGCTACACTTTTCATGTTCATCTAGCATTACAATACAACCAGCAACGAGATAGAGCCGGAAATATGAGAAAGAATAGACCACAAAAATGAAAAATGTTTAAAAATTACCTGCCAATAAGTCAGGAATACAACAGACTTTATGATAATAAACTTTGGAACTGGATTGAATGGCTGAAGCAGATCCTTGCATGCCACGTAAAACAATGCAAGAGCATAGAGAGCCATTGTATACGAGAACGTATAGATGATTGTAAGATACAAGTATGACTGCTTTGGACTGAAATTTCCATCCTTGTATTTACCCTTAGCATAGAGAATAAGTGTAACAACAACTAAAATGGGCTTCAAAATCACAAACTGCAAACACCCTTGCTTGCATTTACGTATGAAACGCCTACAATAGAAGTTTTAGAAGTGATAAATTAAAATTAGTTATGATATGATGATCATGCCACTATATACAAGTCTGTATCACGATATGTTGCTTCTCTAGGACGTCAAGGTGATTTCCTTATAATCTATAAAATCATATTTTCATATTGTGGGTCTCATAAGTCATCCTAGCCTCTTACAGTTATAAACAAAGGAGGTAATTAAAAAAATATATGTAAAAATTTAAAAGGATCGGTGTCAAGGTATATATATATAACCATTTTCAGGCAAAATGGCTTTTAATCCGAAAATTTAAAACGGAAGCAAACTCACCCATCCAATGGTATAGGAGGCAAGCAACAAGTCATCAGATAAACTGATGGCTTCAGAACCCGCCCACTCAAACTTATAACAACTGATCCAGGACCACCAACCCATGCTAGACATAGTGACAGGAAATTGTAAATCACCCAAGCTTCATAGCTGAAACAGTAGACAAGAGAAACTGATCAACAAATTGGACTTAGATAATCAATATATATCTCAAAATTGATTTCAAATCTAAGGACATACAACAATTAGCAGGGTGAACTTGGATTACAGAACTAAAAGTTAGCTGATTAGCAAAAGAAGATACATAGAATGAAATATGTTAAATAGTAAATGAAGGGGGGAATCGCTTTTCCACTCTTGTGATTGCATGGGTAAGAACTTCTGCTGCAGCAGCAAATCGCTAATTGTATCATCGGAAAACAAGCTTGCCCCTACGAATATGGACTCTATTTAGAGTATGGTACCAGACTAGAGGCTTCAAATATACTCTTCAAGGTATTTCTCAACAGAAATATACACCTAGAACCTTAAATTTTCATAATGACGTGCTTTTTTATATAAAATGACAATAGCAATATACGGGTGCGTTTGTTTGAGATTTTTTTCAGAAAAAATCTATTTTTTTATTAAAAAAATCCATTTTGTAATGTTGATAGTGTTTGTTATAGATTTTTTTAAAAATCATTTTCTTAAAAAAAATCATTTTTAGCCCCAAAATGAAAAGCTATTTCTAATAGCTTTTCAAGAATCTATTTTTTAAAAACTAAGGAATCTAAGTGTATGAACTTCTTTTTTTAAAAAAATAGATTTTTATGATTGTAAACAAACACAAAATAGCTTTAGATTTTCTTCAAAATCTCTACAAAAAAATCTCTAGATTTTTTTTTAAAAAAATCATTTTTTTTAAAGCTTAAACAAACGCACCCTACGATATGTCACCGGTAATCATTTAATCACCTAAATAACAACCAACATGTTGAACCATGAGACATGAAGGAAAAAAAATATCTAAAAGAGATATTAAGTCTACTAAATATCAGCAGCAACAAAAGAAAACAGATAACTTACACTTCCCGGATTGAATTAAAATAGATTGAACACCTCGGTAAAACAAGGGACATGAATGACATCAGAGCATAAACCTGCCAGAGAAAATTAAATTAATGTTTAATAATACCTAAATGAACTTTGAAATAAATCATCAAAAGTTCCACAGTTTACAACTTTCTATATTAAGATAAATAAGATAATGGAATCATGATCCAAATTCCATCACCCCCAAGTTTACAGAAGAGAAGTTCAAAAACCCCTTAATTAAGTGAAAACAATGAATGTAACATGAAATTTTAACTGTAACACAATTAGGGTTAGGTTATAATACTTGATTATCTTAGCTAATTTAAAGTAATGAGTCGAACTAAGAAAATGCAGCAATGAAAAAACCTAGAAAGAAATACAATTAGTATTGTAGAATTGATAGAAAGAATGAAAAAAGTTTGCATCATCAGAGAAATGAAATCTCACCGGAACCATGAAAACGATGCGAACAATGTAACGTTGATAAGTAGGTTCAGTATAATTGAGAAGGTGTCTATAAATGTGAAGAATCGCCAAAGCGACGGCTCCAACGGTGCAAAAGAAAGCGATAACATAGAAGAAAACCGGAACGAGTACCCCCATTCTGGTTCCCTAATTGGTGGAAGATTGAGATGAGCAAAAACGCGTAAACCCTAGCAAGACAGAATCGAAGAGATGAAAAAAATAGAGTAGATCGGGGAAAATTGAAGATGATTGAGAATTGAGAAGAGAATGCGAAAAGGGAAGAAATGATTGAAGAAGAAAGGGGTTTGAGTGGAAACAATAATGGCGAAGTGTTTGTTGGCTTCGGTACCAAGGAAGGAGAAAATGGGGTTACAGTGCCAACGATGCCCCAAAATTGAAAATTCCTTTGTTTGTAACAATTTGTAACAAAACAGCTGTGTGTTGTTGCCTTCTACTTTTTGGAAACCACCACACGTTCGACTCAAACGTGTGTGTGTGTGGGTGTGTTTTGCAATTTCCACCCAATTCTAGTTTGCACCCTTCTTATCTCTAACTTCCAGATAATTTGTACAACTTTTTTCTTTAATTAATTAATTTTTTTTTTACGCATTTTCTTGAATTAATTGAATTCTCGGTTCTACTATATTAGTATATCAAACTTACAAATATAGTTCTCTATTTTAAAATTGAATTTTTGGTTCTCTATTTTTTATATTTATTGTAATTTTAGTTTTAACTCATTTTTTATGTTGAATGTGACATTTTTTATGTAAGAAAATGGATCATTTTCATTTATTTTTATCTCATATTTTTTCAATCGTTCATATTTCATTCTTAAATCTAATTTTTTAATAAATTTTATTTCTCCTTTTTTAATAATATAAGGTGGAAATTTCAATGAACTCTCATGTTACTCTTTTATTGATTAAACTTTTGCGCTGAGAATTGTTTTACATGAAATCAATTAAAGTTTTCTTGAACGGTTATTTTAGAAATAATGTAAGTATTTTATTTTCTTTGTATGAAATTTTCGAAATTCAAATATTCGGTTTGAGTAAAACGGGGTTGAGTGAACCAATTTAGGTTCTGTTTGATAAAAATAAGTTATAAGCTAATTAATAACTTAAAAGCTAGTAGAGTGCAATTAAAGTATTTAGAAAAGTTTGCGAATGTAAATACAAAATGACATAAAAGTACATATTTATTTTATGTGATGGATAGTTATTTTTGTGAGTGAGTATTTTTTTTAAAAAAAATAAAGAAATTAAAATAATAAGGGTAAAATTGAAATGAAGGTAAAAAACTATAAGTTATAAGTTCAAATGCTATTTGAAATAGCAACTGGAAAAAAAGTATAAACTAGTGAAAAAAAAATTGTTATCAAACACTTCTAGTTTTATAAAACAAGTTTATAAGTCAATATAATAAACAATAAATTAGCTTATTTATTTTATCAAAGTGGTAAGTGATGGAATGGAATGGAATGGAATGGAATAGAATGGTAAGTAATTAGTTTCCAATGTTTGAATTTACAAAAAATGGATAGAATGGAGTGATATGCAATGGAACTCATTTCATCTCATACCATCCAATTATTCGCTTTTTCATTCCTCTCAACTTAGGGTGTATGCAATGGAATAAATTTTTGTAATTAAAAAATTATTATTGTGTTTGTTCTCCCCTCAATGTATCAATCAAAAAATATTATTCACTTGCCGTCACCGCGCTGCTGCGTTTCATAATCTCCATCAATCCTCTTGATCTTCCTTCATCACCATGTGCTTTTTATTTCGTGCTCTTGCATGTTTTTATTTTACTATGTTTATTTTCTTTTATTTTGGTTGAAAATTACGAATTTCTTACCCTCGTGTTCTTTGTTAGTATAAAAAACCAAACTTTTCCTAGATCCCTGCTCTGGTGTACTTGATAGAATTTGTGTTTTTTTTTGTTTACTAAAAAGTGAACTGATATTGACAAAGAATCTGGATTGACATTGTCAGTATTATCTTTTCAATAGGTATTTGGAGCGATGAATTAAAACTGTTCAATAGAAATTTCTACAAAATAATAACTGCGTTCTTTTATTTTTCTAAAAAATACTAATAATATTTTATAAATAAACAAGGTTATAAAACAAAAAAGTAATAATTTGTTCCGTTCCTTTTACCTCCCAAACAATGGAATAACATGTTTGTTTCATTCCGCTCTATTCCACTCCATTACATTTTGTTCTGTTTCACTCCGTTCCGTTCAATACCATCAATCCAAACATAGTCTTAGATAAAGAGTTGAAACTATCATCGCATCCCACATCTTGATGAGATGGTGAGTTATCCTTTCAATGGCTACAAATTCATAACAAATAAGACATATTGATTTTTGGCAAATAACCCATAAAAAAATCTTCAAGTTATTATTACTTATTTATTATCAATCTAGTCTCAATACTAATGTGAAATATGGCCTCAAATTTTATAATAACTAGTATGAATAAAATTAAATAGGGTCTAATATATTTTTTAAAATATAATATTAATGTACTCCTTTCATCACAAATTACAAAAGAAAAAAACTTTTTTCTTATCCCAAATTATAAGAAAAAAACTAATATTTATCTTTTCAAGTTTTTTTAACTTATTTTTACACAACTAAGTGCAAATTGTAATCTCTTTTTTTTAGTAAGCAGTACCCAATAAAAATTGTTTTTGTAGCTTCTAAAAAAATATTTTAAGAAAAATAGAAAAATAATACTCCAAATTACTGTATTTTTATTTCTTTTAATAAATGTGTTTTTTATTTTTTTTTTAAAACGTGATAAGTGTATATATATTATTTGATTTGAAAGCATTCTAGTCAAAAAATATACTTACCAAAAGAAATTCTAGTCAAAAATATTTAATCTATTAAAATTTTCAAGATAATAGAGTTTTTTTTTTGGCTAAATTACATAACTAGTCCCTTAACTTATTTATTGGTTTCATATTGGTCTTTTAACTAATTAATGTTACAAATTTGTTATTTAACTTATTAACGTTACAAATTGATCCCTTAACTTTAATTATGTTTATCTGGTCATTTTTAACAGGTTAATGGTGTATTTATCTTCCGTCTAAGAAAGATATCTGAACTCATAATCATATTCATTAACAATATTACTTGTATATAAATCATTCATGTGTTTATACAATGAATAATAGAAAGTAAAATTTTGAATGGGGTTGGTATTTGATTTTGGGGGATTGGTAGTGTTGGTGTTAGTTGTTGTTTGCTTTGGAGTATTGAATATTGTATTGTTTTGGCATTATTTTTTTTGGTCATGTAGTTTAGTGAGTTGAATTTCTACCTATAAGATAGATAAGTGGGATGATCGGAATTCGAACTCCGACCCCCTGCATATATAATGCAATATCTCTATCAACTGAGCTAAGTATTAATATATTTTCCTTTTTTTTTGCTGCTGCATAAAAAAATAGAAAGTAAAATTAATGTTTTACGACCAATATAACAAATAAAATAAAAGTTAATAGATCAATAAGTTAATGGATTAATTTATAACTTTAATTAGTTTTATTTTTATTTTTTAAAGGAAATTTTAATTAGTTAGAGGACCAATATAAAATCAATAAATAATTAAGGAACCAATTGCCCAATTTTAATTTTTTTTGTTAAACCCAAGCTAATAGATAAGTGGATTATGATTTTTTTTTTGACAAATGAATTTTTTTTTTTTTTAGAATACGAATCTTGTGTAAGAAAAATAGAGTATAAGCTAATATAACGATCCGGATATATTATATCCGACCCGAGTAAAAAATATACTTTAATTATTTATTATTGTGGGTTCAATTAAGTAACACTATAGAGCGAGCTGGAGGTTTAAAAGGCCATACATTCGTTCACTCTCCAACAAATCTTCTTCCCTTAACCCCTTATCTTTTATCTCTTTTCCTTCCTTTTCTTCATTCTTCTTCTTCCAACAAAGAAGAAGAAAGAATCAACAAAAATGGCTTCCATCACTGTAATCGGTGCTTCCTCTGCATATAAACTTCCCTCTCTCGAACCACACAAGAAAAAACAACTAACTTCCATTTCAACTTCCTCCGTTAAATTCCACTCTCTCGACTCCAACAAACCCCGCCACGTCACCAACAGTCTCCTTAGACATAACCGTCTCGCCAATTTCAACACCTCCGATAGGTTTCTTCCTTCTGCTGTAGCTACTCCAAATTCTTCATCTTCTTCACTTCTCAGTGATGAAGCATTTCAAGGTTTAGGACCTGGTTTTGACGGAGATGAACAAGACGATGATTTCCCTTCACGAACTACTTCTATTAGCTCCGATGAACTTGACATTTCTAAACTCGATTTGCCTTCGCAACTTGTGGATTCACTTCGTAAACGTGGTATTACCGAGCTTTTTCCTATTCAGGTGCGTTAACTTAACAAAACCTATCGTGTTGTTAATTAATTTGCTTAATATTGTTCATTGTAGCATTGTTCTGGTAAATAATTATTGATTTTGTGTGTGTGTGTAATTAGAGAGCTGTGTTAGTACCTGCATTACAAGGTAGAGATATTATTGCTCGTGCAAAGACTGGAACAGGGAAAACTTTGGCTTTTGGAATTCCTATTATTAATGGCCTCGATGATGGTGAAGGTCCAGGTCCTTACAGTACCAGGTAATATACTAATCTTCACTCACTCGTTCATGATGATTTCATATGCAATAATGGTGCGACGCTATCATATTAAGAACTAGTTTGGATAAATAGCTTAATTAAGTGCATATGTATAAGCTAGTATTTCTTTAACAAAAGATAAGATAAAGTCAATTTGTTTTCATATAAACTATAAGTTGTTTTCGTAAGCTAACCAGCAGCGCTTATGAAAATAAGCTTAAAACAACTTATTAATAGGTCATAAGTTGTTTTCATAAGCTCTTCCAAATGTATATGTTAGAAGATAAACTTAATGATGCTATTCTATTTTTATTTTTTTTATGCATGTTTCACATGCATGTGTTTGTTTTTTGTTGTTGTTAGGAGTCTTCCTAGAGCATTGGTCCTTGCACCTACCAGGGAGTTAGCAAAGCAAGTGGAGAAGGAGATACAAGAATCAGCGCCTTATCTCAAAACAGTTTGTGTTTATGGAGGTGTTTCTTATGTTACTCAACAGAGTGCACTTTCACGTGGTGTTGATGTGGTTGTTGGAACTCCCGGTAGGCTGATTGACCTCATCAATGGGAACACACTTAGGTTGAATGAAGTTGAGTATTTGGTACTTGATGAAGCTGATCAGATGCTTGCTGTTGGGTTCGAGGAGGATGTGGAAACCATTTTGGAAAAGCTTCCACCTAAGAGACAAAGCATGCTTTTTTCTGCAACCATGCCTACTTGGGTCAAAAAATTGGCCAGGAAATATTTGAACAATCCATTGACTATTGATTTGGTACGATGTTCTTACGTCAGGCTCTCCAAAGATACATAGAATATAGTGAATTGATAACTGTTTGCTTGTAGATGCTTCGGCCTTTGCTTCTTTTCCCATCATTTTTGCCCTATCTAACGTATCCTTAATTATTGTAGATTTAACGACCATATCATCAAATGATTTGTGCCATAATTGTGCATAATATTTATAGCATTTTAGAATAAAAGTTGAATAATAATTATGATGCATTTTTATCCAAAAATAATAGATTATGATCATGATGCTTTCCCTTTTTCTTTTAAAAAGGTTGGCGATGAAGAAGAAAAGCTTGCTGAAGGGATAAAACTTTATGCTATATCAGCCACTGCCACTTCAAAGCGAACAATTCTTTCTGATCTTATTACCGTAAGTTGCCAGTTGAATTTTTTCTTTCATAGGTTGATGTTCTGTAACCTCTGATCTGTATTATGTGGGTTGTGTTTAGTCATTACACTGACTAATACTATAGCATTACTAGTTCTTGTAACCAAGCGTTTTAATATATCATAACAATTCAAAATTATATCAATTAAGATTCAATGTCACTGTTGAGTATATTTATTTACATAGACGATGTAACTTATTTATGTCAACTCTAATTAAATCTTTCATTTTCATCTTGTGTTTATTTTAAAACTATTAATGCATTCTTTAGAAATCTTCTAGTCTCTTAACTTTTGTATTTTACACAAACATATAGCCATTTCTTCCTACAGAGAAATTTATGGCTGTATATTCTTATACAACTCATGTAGCTGTTGGAAATCATGAATATGTTAAGTCAATTAGTTTTATATTTCTGATCATCTGATGTGTCTCAAGCTAATATTTTCTGTCATGTTATCATTCTACCATTTACTTTAAGGTACTGAGCTCACTAATTTTATTTAATGTTACTATGTCTTTTAGGTTTATGCAAAGGGTGGGAAGACTATAGTTTTTACACAGACAAAAAGAGATGCAGATGAAGTATCGTTGGCATTAACAAATAGTATCACTTCTGAGGCACTGCATGGCGATATATCTCAGCACCAGAGAGAGAGAACATTGAATGGTTTCAGACAAGGAAAATTTACAGTGCTTGTTGCCACTGATGTTGCATCTCGTGGACTTGATATTCCCAATGTTGATTTGGTACGTTCGTTGGTTGATTTGCAGTCCTCATTCTACCAATCCATTCCTGGTGTTGGTTTTTAGTAGAGTGAACCTCATGAGTTATTTTAGTTTGGAGAGTGGAGTTTTTAATTGGGGATTCATGATCTAACAACCAATTTTTTGGAATAGGGTTTAATAGTTTGATTTTTTTTGGTTTATATTACCCTCGATTGGATTAGGACTTTATTATCTACTTTGAGGTATGAATTTTGTCGGCTCGTGAGTTTGGGTTGCTTGCTTGTCCTAGTATAATTAAGGTTGCCTGTTTTATTGAGCAGATGTTTTCTAATAAGTTCAACATTTTCTTTAATCTGTTTTCGGTGTACACTGTCTCACTCTCATCTGACATGAGAGTTAGAATTTTATATTTGAATAAATTGCGAACTGTGCACATAAGTATATGTGAATTTTAAGGTCATTGTTCAATTGTTTCATCCCAATCTCTATAATATTGTTATGTAAAATCTATGTTTGACTCATAAGATTCTTATTTATGCTTCATTCATGTATTGAAATGAAAATGCAATCTATTCTCGACATATTGAATATTGATGAACTTATTGGTCTTATATGTTTCCTTCAGATTATCCATTATGAGCTTCCAAATGATCCCGAGACTTTTGTACATCGTTCTGGTCGTACTGGCCGTGCAGGAAAGCTAGGTACTGCCATTCTGATGTACACAGGTAGCCAGAGGAGAACAGTTAGATCCCTTGAGCGTGATGTAGGATGCAAATTTGAATTTGTTAACGCACCGTCTATGGAAGATGTTTTGGAGGCATCTGCTGAGCAAGTTGTTGTCACACTTGATAGAGTTCATCCCGAGTCTATTGCATTTTTCACTCCAACTGCAGAGAAACTGATTGAAGAAAAAGGAACAACTGCCCTTGCAGCTGCACTGGCACAATTGAGCGGATTCTCCCAACCTCCATCTTCCCGGTCTCTTATCACCCATGAACAGGTATTGGAAACTTGCATTTCTAATTAAAGTTCTCCAGTCTAAGAATCTCCCTATATGTTGCCTTTGTTTTCACTAAATAAGGGGCAGTCTGTTACAGATTTTTTTATGATAAAATCACTTATTTTTAGAATAATTACATTTTAAATGTTTTCATTTGTTTGTTACAGCTTTTAAAAAATAGATTCTAAAAACTGATTAAAAAGTGAAGTTACTTTGAATAGCTTCTTGCAAAAATCATTTGGTATAGATGAGAAAGAAAATAAGTTTAAAACCTGACAAAAAGGCCCTGATAATAATCCAACATTTATCCTGATGGTGCCCTATCTTCCCTATTTGTTTATGGCAACTGCAAAGCACCAAAGGCCATTCTCCGGCAATCTCCTCTAGTACACCTCCATTCCTTAGTTTCTCTTCGTCTCTCCTATTATCTACTGCTTATTTTTTCCTTTCATGTTTGTGTCCGTATTGTTTTTCTCTAGCTTTTCTTTCTTTTAGTTAACGGGGTGTGTGGGTAGTGTATACCTCTAATTAAAACTGTCTTGGTCTTGTATTGCAGGGATGGGTTACATTGCAATTAACTCGAGATTCAGAAAATTCTCAAAGATATTTTTCAGTAAGATCAGTCACCGGGTTTCTTTCAGATGTATATTCCAAAGCTGCCGATGAAGTTGGAAAAATACATTTAATTGCGGATGAAAGGGTTTGTATCTGAGTTAAATTTGTTTCTATGCTTGTCTTTCTTGGAACTGTTACTGTTATTGAGAATCCACCTACATTCTTCAGATTATCTTACACTTTGACATTGCCAATACCTAATATCAGGTTCAAGGAGCTGTTTTTGATCTTCCAGAGGACATTGGTAAAGAGTTACTTGAAAAGAACATACCACCTGGAAACACCATTTCTAAAGTCACTAAGGTAAATTACAAATTACAACATCATTTCCAAAGTCACTAATATTTTATTTTGTAAACTTTTGTGGATTGCATGTCTGCCTTTTTTCTTCCCCTACCAAAATGTCATAATCGGGTATCATTTCATTGCATTATTGATTATATTAAGATGTGTTGCATATGCTACTTTGTATTGGCAGTTACCTGCTTTGCAAGATGATGGGCCTGCAAGTGATTTCTATGGGAAGTTTTCCGATAGAGAACGAAGTAACCGCAGAGGTTCTAGAGATGGGAGAGGTTTTAGATCCTCACGGGGATGGGATGGAGGCCGAGGCCGAGGCTCTGATGATGATTTTGGTGACTCGTCTAGGAGGGGTGGCAGAAGTTATAAAAGTGGGAACAGCTGGTCCAAACCAGAAAGAAGCAGCCGGGATGATTGGCTAATTGGAGGCAGACCATCAAGCAGGTCTCCGTCATCACCGAACAGGTTATAATATTAGAAGTTATAATAATACTTTTGACTGTTGTCCGTTAATTTTCTTCCCACCCAGGTTGCATAATGAGCCTTATCTGAGTTATATCAAGTCCATGTTTAACTGATATGGCATTTGAATGTGCATTGCAGAAGCTTTGATGGGGCCTGTTTTAATTGTGGGGAATCCGGGCATCGAGCAATGGATTGTCCAAGCAAGCGAGGCGGTGGTGGTGGCGGCGGTGGCTTTTTTTAATCGCCTCATGATTTTGTTTTTGGGTGTTCCTTTGTCCAATGATATGTGAGCTGAGGTCACTGCTGTTGGCCTATTGGGGTCAGGAAAATTCAAAGATGCATCCCAAAATAATCACAGAACTGATATTTATTTGCATCTCAGTGTTGGCGGAATCCCCTTAGGCGTCTCCTTTCCCGGTCCTCGTATTTTTCAGTCTTGATATACTAGTAGAAATTAGTAGTATTCAGTTAAAAGGCTTGGTTTTGTATTCTTCTTTTTGGGAGAAGGAAGAAGGGGAGGGAAGGAGCGTGGTTGTATACTTGTATGGTTCTGTGTTCTATAACGCGGTTTAGAAACAGATAGACAGAAATACCTTTAAAGTTTAAATTAATGCAAAATTTAAATTCTTATGTAATTTATTTTCCATCTTAGGGTGTGTTTGGTAAGTCCAATAAGCTAGCTTATAGCTTATTAGATTAGCTTATAAGCTTGTTTTAAAAAAATAGATGTGTTTGGTAAAAAGCTTTTCTCATTAGCTTATAGCTTTTTTTGAGATGCTATTTCAAGTAGCGTTTGAGCTTATAGCTTATAGCTTTTTATAGTTATTTCCATTTTTAACCTTTAATTTTATTATTTTTTATAAAATAAAAAATTATCCACTAAAGAGAATAACTACCCACTACATGTTCTTTTTTGTAATTTTATATTTATTAACCACTTCAAAAGCTAATTTTACCAAACACTTTAATTCCAATCAGCTAGCTTTTCAGCTATCAGCTATAAGCCAGTTTTTCAGCTATCAACTAGCTTATCAGCTATAAGCTAGCTTATGGCTTAATTTTACCAAACAGACCCTTAGTGGTTTTATCTTGATGCATCACAGCAACTGCCCCCTTCCTCACTTCATTTAACTTTACTCTTCAATATAACTACAGGCACTCTCGTGCCCGTCAGTCCACTCTTTTCATAGCGGGTTCATGCCGTTTGTATGATCCGCATTTTCTATTATGATTCTTAAGTGAAAATTCGGACATCTCATCAGGCGGACTTTCTTGC
Organism: Trifolium repens; assembly: GCA_030408175.1. NCBI lineage: Eukaryota > Viridiplantae > Streptophyta > Magnoliopsida > Fabales > Fabaceae > Trifolium > Trifolium repens. The sequence goes on along the minus strand of CP125849.1, from coordinate 54,957,603 downwards.
ATTATTAATTGAAATATACATGTTAGCATAATAAAAAATCTGGACATAGCGTATATTTTATTATACTAACACGTGTAAAGTATTAGTATTTTGAATTTTTCATACATATCTTCTTCTTTTTTATGAATAGGTGACTTTTAGAAAACAACAAATTAATTCATATGATGTTCCACCAAATGTCAAAATCCCTTAAGTGAAAAACATCAAACCAACTAACATATGATATTAACAAAATGCAAAACCAAAATAATCAAACCAAACCTTAAAAAATCAATAATAAGAAGTAACAAAAGCACCAATGTTGTATCATCATGTTATTATTCTCCAACTGAAGTTAATATTTCTTCTTCTACTACGATTGTGTGCTTGTTCTATGACCAGTTCGATAAGGTGTATGTAATCCTTGCATCCACCAAAAATAAGATTAATAACCAATGAATCAGAGAAAATAATAAAAGTTTGATAAAATATAAAAAAGTTAGAATAAAAAAAGCGAGAATCGGTGTCCGAATAGGGAATACTATAGGTAAAACAATATCTTGTTATGAATTACCAAATAAGTTAACATTTAAACTAAGCTTTGAAAAATACATCCAAAAAAATCTATTAGATGTGTAGAACATGGGAATGAAAGACGACACAACGAAGTAAAAATCCATTTTCCAAATGACTATACAATCTTGAATAGAAAATGAAAATTGATTTTCAAAACTACCAATACTGCAATCAAGATAAATATGAATATACATGGATAGAAGACAATCAGACAATTTATATGTTATTGCATAAACAAAACTAACATTGATGTACAAAATTTATGCATTTGATAAAGTGTGGTAAGATGTTAGAAATATAAGTTTTGAAAAAAGAAATAGATAATAAACTGAAGAAAATGAAAATCAATAGATAGACTAAAAAGAATAGAAAAATGCAGCAATTATTAATCAAGATAATTGGCAAAATGAGAGGCATGGTGATATAGAAAATTATAATGTGCAAAAACTAATACAAAAAAATTAAATCCTTGAACAGTGCTTAACACTTACAATCTGAATATTTTAAACTATGAGAATATACTTTTTTTAAAAAAATTCTGAACTCATAATGAAATGACTTACTGTATCAGTAATCAAGAGTATACATAATATGGTGTTCAAATAACTTACTAATTATTGTCGAAAAAAAAATAACTTTATAAATTAAATAGATGAAAGGAAGGCAAATTAGAAGAAAAAAGCATAATGGTATAAGTAAATTAAAATCAAACCTTGTACCCAAAAAAAAAATTAAAATCAAACCAAATTACTTGCACCATAAATGTTGTTGCCTTGATTAGAGAAAAGGGTGCACGACAACAACATATTTGGCCAATCCATCCATAATTGTTTGACCGGCAGCAACAGTAAAAAAGGTACTTGAAATTGTTAAACGGCTTAATTGAAGAAAAAAATATATATAAAACTGCTCTTTTCTAAATAAAAAACCGTATCTTTTTAAAAAAAAATAAATTGAGGATAAAATGGGAAGAAAAATAGGCTATACAAAAACAAAATTTTCCTTTTATTTATTGTTATAGATGAATTAGCTTTTTGTTCTTTTTTTTAGAAATTGAATGAAGATGATGAGACTAAAAGAATAGAAGAAATGAACAATAACTACTATTGTGTGGTTGGTTTTAGAAGTTAAAAAAGAGTGTGAAAGGAAGAAAAAAAAAACTACCAAGGGTATTGTGGTAATGCTAAATGGTACGAAGGATGAAAACAAGAAATACAAAAAATGCTGATATGTACTATTGTAATTGGTGGGTTAAATTAATTAATTCCTATTTTTAAGAAATGACAAAACTTACATGCATTTCTTTAGGTGCATTTCTTGCTGTTCCACTCACAAAGAGGTGGTTTTTTTAATTAAAAAACAGTTTTATTTTATTTTTTTAAAATCAAAAAATACAAAAAACCACCTCTTTGTGAGTGGAACAGCAAAAAATGCACCTAAAACAATGCACGTAAGTTTTGTCCTTTAAGGAAATCATGGTGGGTGTGGTTGTTAAAGTTTTAATTTACAACTTTGCTTATTTCTCAACTGCCTGCCACATCATTCTCACATTTCTTGAGTTGAGTATCTCGTACCAACCAGCATTTTCCTTTAAGAAAAAAGGCTACACCAAAACCAAAAGTTTTCCTTTTATTTATTAGTATAGATAAGGAAAATGGGGCGCTAGCTATTGAAACCAAATATAGAAAATTTATTTTGTGTGGTCAATGTTTTTAAAGTAAAAGAAATGTTATTTTCAATGTAAAATTCCTCTTTTACTTGCTTAATTAGTGTCCCGGAGGCATCAGTTAGTATGACTCGTATAATAATGTCATCGAACTACATATAGTTTTTGTTTTTTTTTTAACAAAACTACGTATAATTATTTAAACTCCAAAGATTTAATCCAGATGTAAAAAGATAGACCTTGAATCCGAACTTCTTTAAATTTTAAAGTTTTTTCTGCTTTGAACTGAGGAACTATCTCCTCATTCTACATTTTTGTCGAGTATCAAATTCTACTAGTAATAAATCTATTAATATTTTACAAGTTTTTTTTTTAAAAAAAATGATACATGTAGATACAATAAAATCCATTAATAAAAACATTTTAGTAAGCAAAATCTATTTTATTATAAGTCACTAGGTTGTAGGTTAATCATCAGCTTCAATGTAAATAATAATAAAAAAAAAACTATTTTATTATTAAAGGCTTAAATGCAGTTTTACCCTCCCTATTTTGAATAAATCGGAATTTTACCCCCCTTATTTCACTAAAACAGCAATTAATCACTCTATGTAACTCCAAATTTAGTGGAGTTTGATTCTGTAGAAAGTTAACTCGATTACGGTCATTTTGGTACCAGTTTGGTGAATTATTGATCAAACTTGAGTTATGTGCGAAACTTTGAAGTTGAGGCTCAGAAGCAAGCTGGTACCTCAATTTTGATAACTCGATTTTGATCAATAATTCACCAAACTGGTATCAAAATGACCGTAATCGAGTTAACTTTCCACATAATCAAACTCCACTAAATTTGGAGTTACATAGAGTGATTAATTGCCGTTTTAGTGAAATAAGGGGGGTAAAATTCCGATTTATTCAAAATAGGGGGGTAAAACTGCATTTAAGCCATTATTAAAATCAACGCAATTAATTATTTTTTAAAAAAATGCAAAAAACCTATAAAAAAAACAAAAAAAAATCTTTTGTACCCTTACAAATTTCTCTATTTTTTTCAGAACCAAATTCCTTACCTACCCGCGTTTTCGTTCATTAAGATTCATAAGCTGAAAACATCTTTTGTACCCTTACCAACATTTTTTAAACAAAAAATGCCAAATTGGTCAAAAAAAATGAGAAAATAAGCAAAGGCAACTATGTGGATTTAAACAAGTTCACTTTCTTCACATAATTCCCACACATTACATTTTCTTCCTTATGTTTTGAATTGAAGGTGGAGTGAAAAGAGCGCAAAACCTATGATATTTGATATGAAATGAAACATTTACCAGTGTTGTCTTTTGTTAGAAGATGGACTTCATGGGCTTTAGCTATTAAAAAAGCTTCTTCTTCTTCATCATCACCAACAAAAGCTATGCATCTTTTTTCTAAAATGCATCGCAATGGAGTTCCTATTGACACCTTCTGCGTTCTTTTCACCTTAAAATCTTCCACCCATTTACAAAGCTTACCCATCATTCATCACCTTCATGCCCACATCATCAAACTCGGTTTCACCTCTCAAGTTCATGTGGCAACTTGTCTTCTAAATGCATATGTTCTTCTCTCTTTTATTGATGCATGTATCTTGTTCGACGAAATGCCACAAAGGAATATTGTTACTTGGAACACCATGATTTTTGGGTGTTCAAGATCGGGGGATATTAATAAAGCACGTGAGTTATTTGAGAAAATGCCGGATAGAGATACTGTTTCGTGGTCTTCGATTATTTCGGCTTATACTAATGTTGGAAGTTATATGTCAAGTTTGTACCTTTTTAGACGAATGTTGTTTGTTGAAGGAACAAAACCGGATCAGGTAACTGCTGGTGCGGCTTTATCAGGTTGTGCTCACATGGGCTGTCTTGGATTGTTGGCCGGGAAATCAGTTCATGGTTACATAGTGAAAAATGGGTGGGAGTTGAATGTGGAAATAGGTGCTGCTTTGGTTAACATGTATGGCAAAGGTGGTGTTTTGAGAAATGCTGCAATGGTTTTTGAGTTGATGGATGAAAGAGATGTTAGGTCTTGGACGTTTATGATTTGTGGAGCTGCACGGTGTGGCTTTAATAGAGAAGCGTTGGTTGTGTTTGAGAAAATGCAAATGGATGGAGTCAAACCCGATGAATTGACTTTCACTGGGGTGCTTACTGCTTGTGCTCATGGTGGATTTGTTGAGGAGGGAAGAAGATATTTCAAGATGATTGAGGAATGTGGTTTAGAACCAAGAGTTCAACATTATTCATGCTTAGTTTATTTGATCGGGAAAAGTGGGATGCTAGAGGAAGCTTATGAGATTATCAAAACAATGAGAGTGGAACCAACTGTTGTTGTCTTGGGTTCCTTGTTGTCAGCTTTTAAGGAGCATAGGCAATTTGAGATTGCTGAGAGGGTGATTGAGCAGGTCCTGAGGATGGCATATCCTAAAAATGATGGAGGACTTTATAGCCTTATTGCTGATTTGTATGTCATAGGTGGGAAATTTGAAGAGGCTGAAAGGTTGAAGAAATTGATGCTTAATGAACATGTGAGACAGGCCAAGGGGTTAAATTTAGACAAAAATGGATCAAGTGATTGTTCTGAACCATGGCAGAAATGGGTAGGTTCATTCTCGTGTCCCATGGCAGAAGCTACAACTACAAGCTTCTGGTGAATCGTGTGTTCAACCAATTTAAACGCGGTGCAAAGATATAAGATAATCTTATCATATTTTTATTCTTTCATTTACAAATCACAGTTCTTTTATTGATATTGACAGCATATTTGGAGGTACGGCAAAATCAGTTATAAGCCTATTCTTTTTATGCTTGTATATTGTAATTCTTTCATTTACAATTTTTTAGATGGAAGGAATGTTCGAGAGAATTGAGTTCAGACACCCAAACTCTACCAATGCTCAATAAGTTTTGATCTAGAAGTGTATGACAAATCAATAAGCAACACATCACTTGTATTGTATAATTAAGACCAAATGAGTTCAAACAGCTGCTGTGTTCCAATTTTTACAAGAGCAGCATTTGTATTGTATAATTAATAATTATGAATTTATGATCATCACTTGTTCTATTCATAAAAATGTAAACGAAATATTAGTATGCGAAGTATTTTGCGGGACACATCATAAATTTTAGAAGTTGCACCTTTTTTCGCCTGTAAAAGTTGCACCTCTTTTGTTGTTGGTAGATAGATGTAATGACAATAGTTATAGACAAAATGACAATAATTATTGAAAATTCACACACACAATAAGTAATATCCACCGTTAATAATCAATAAGCAACACATACACAAATAAGTAATATCAACCGTTAATAATCAATAAGCAACACATTAAATGCAATTTATATTTAATTTTATGAGAATAAGAAAAAAATTTAAACAAAAAAAGGTTAATAGACACAATCTTTTTCCGGCAAAACTTCTAAATGAAGTGAAACTTTGATTAATAGTGAATTTGAAGAATCACAATGAACTATCGTGATTTTGGAAACAAAAAATAACATTTTTCAAATTCAATAAAACTATGGTACCATAGTAGTTTTGCTAACCAATCTACAAGTCCAAATGTGTTGCCTGTGTCTTGTGTCACAGTGACACCAGTTAGTATAACCTTTAACAATAAACAATTTTTTAAATCAATAATTAAGGTACCGTTTGACCTGACTTTTTTAGGTTTTAAAAACTATCTAAAAGTTAAAAGTGAAAATAAGAGCTTTTAGAAAGGAAAAAAAAAAGTAAAACTATTTGTAATCGTTGCTTTTTTAGCTTCAAAAGTCTTATTTCTATATATTTTACTCATAAAAATTAAACAATTTTTTTATCAAGAGCTTCTTGAAAATCTGTTTACATAGCTTCTCCTTTTATTGAGTAAAAAAATCTAAAATAAGCTAGGTCAAACAGCCGTTTGGCCCGACTTATTTTTTACTTTTTATTTCAGCTTAAACGAAATAGAGAAGTATAAAATTATATATTTGACAATATTTCTCCTTAAAAGTATTAGAGAAATAAAGTAAAGAAGTTAAAAATAAAGAAAAGTGAAGTCAAACACAATTTTTTTCTTCTTTACTATTTTTAAGGAGAAGAGAAAAAGTAGAAAATAAGTCGGGTCAAACGGGGAGAAGAAGAGGGTACTATTTAAAGGACTTTCTTTTGAAAAGAGCCACTACGCTCTTCTTTACCGTAACATCGGCAGTGGCAAGGTACCATCGATTCTCTCATTCTCTCGTCAGGTTTCTTCCTCCGCTTCTCTCTCTTTTCTCCAAGTTCACTTTCTTTTCACTCTTTACATCCATTCCTTCTCTACCATCATACATTACATTTCTTCGATTCTTTATTGTTTTCAACCGTTAGTTCTTCTACAACCTAATTGTCATAAAGTTTACTTTCTTTTATAATTGGGTTTATGATAGGGTTTGGTAATTCAAATTGCACTGAGTTATGCGGTTAATTGAAAAATATGTTGTTTGGAGATTGCTCACTATGTGTTTGTGTTTATGTCTATCATGTAGTTTCTTATCTGGGGTTGTTTTGTTTTGACTATGGATTGAATAGTGTCATAAAGTTAACTTTTTTTTAACTGGGTCTATGACTGTGTTTGGTAATTCAAATTTAGCTATGCAGTTAATAGGAAAAATCTGTAGTAATGGGAAAAAAAATAAAATCAGCTTTGCCAATATCTTAACATATCTGTTTAATTAGAATTAGACTTATTATTAATTTATTTATAGAATTGTTTATGTGAAGTGTTATTAACAGTGAATAGGAAATACAGTGTGGTGGAAAAGCTAACAAATGGCAGATCTGAGTTTGGGAATTCTAATTGATATTGTTGATGAGGATTGGATGAGAGACACTCTTCCTGAAGATGGTACTTTTTTCCTTTTCCTTTTTCTATTTTATTTTATTCTCCCTTTCCCTAAATTCGAATGTTGTTTTAGCTATAGTTGAATATTCAAGATGAATCTTTTATGCATTTTGTTTATACTGAAAGTATAAACAAAATAAGAAGATGAATCATATATTATATAATCTTTGTTCTTTTAGATTAAGGGAAATACACCCTCAATGTAAGAATATGAAGAGAATGTAAGTTTAGAGATGAAATTGGTGATAGTGATATATTCTTTTAGCTTGATGTCCATTTGGGAATGTTAATCTCATATGCTGTCTTATTTTTACAGATCTTCCATTGCCCCCAACTCTCGTTGTTCGTACAGATGATACTGAGGACTCAAGTATGTTTCTTAATAATTCATTCACTATGTCACTTATCTTTGTGGATATTATCTTTCTTGAGATTAGTTTATGCAGACATTGTTATATTAAGCACTCATTGGTTTTGTTGTTGTGAAGATATCTAACTCAATAGCTGTTGATTAAAATTTTATATTACTTGAGAAGTTGCAATTTAGTGGAATTGCTTCAATGAAAATATGGTTCTGAAAAAGAAAATGTGTGTATGGACATACAACTGGACTCTTATAATTAATGAAGCAAAACATGTTACTAACACTGACATGTAAACACCTATAATAATTTAAGAATATTGAAGTGATTGAATGTATCTGTATATGTCAAACTTAAGTGTTAGTGCTACATTGCTTATAATAGTGGTCAATTGATTATTGTTCATGAGATTGGTCTTTTGTTGGAGGATTGTTTCTAGTTTTCTTGTTGACTTTTTAACACCATGTGCTTTGATTTTGATCAGATCAGGAGACACAGCAAGTTAATAAGGATGCTTGGCACGATCTTGCCCTTGGCCAAGAGTAGAAGTTTCAATTAACTAGCGCCAATTTGTCATGCTTAGTAGTAAGCAGATGATATTGCTTCTAGTTACTGTACTAGGCACCTTCCTTTCTATGTACTTAAAAGATATAAGAAATTCTGGTTTCATTTCTGGTTGCTTGCTGTCTTAAAACCAGTCTTTTGTTTTTTTGCTTTAAACTCTCTAAAGACAACTATGCATAATACTGTTATACTGCACAAATCTGTAATAACTTTTGTTCATAGTGTTTAGTTTGAGCGGAGCTTCGCTCCAGTTTGCAGTGCTCCATTTATTCCCTATTCAATACTCAGATGGTTGACACGTGGCAAAAGTAACTTTAAAGGCTAAGATTAAAAGCATACGTAGCATATACCAGTAATACCAATTGTTTTAAAACAAAACAAAGTAATCAACATGCTCGCGTCATCATCTTCTTTTGTAGTTGTTGTTCATCTTCAAGCCACCACTTCCTCTCGCCGCCGCACACCACTACATCCGTCATACACCACCGTCTCACCGTCATGACCAACCTCGCCATCACTGTTGTCCTCTAAATCGTGTAACAAAATCAATCCACTTTGCTCCCTTCTTTAACAGAACAATACTAAAATAGTCAATTCTGAATATGCATCAACACCGCAATTTGCTATATCACATTTTATTGACATCTTGTATTCTGAAATTCGACCCACAATTTGACTTACCCTTCTGTTTTTGAGCCTATGCTCAATTTGGTGATGCTCATAATGGTGTTCAGCTTCATGGCATGGTTTTGAAATTGGGTCTTCAATGAATCTTAAAATTAAGCTGCCTTTGAGGTCGGAGACCGGTGGCGTCGGTGGCAGTGGCAGCGGCGGTAGGAGCAAGATGTGGTGAGGTGAAGATGGAACAGCTATAAGAAGAAGTTGATGACGCACATGTTTCTCTTTCTATGCTTTCCTTATTTAAATTAAACAATTACTAGTTTTGAATTACTATAATCATTTAATCTCAGCCATTAAAACTACTTTTTCCACATGTCAACCATCCTTGTATTGAACAGGGAATAAATGGAGCACTGCAAACTGGAGCAAAGCTGCTCTCGTTTAGTTTGGGACATGAAAGGAAGGAGAGCGAGTTTAAATAAAATCTCTAGTTTCTTGTGAGTTTAAATAGATGTGAGATATACTTAATAGTTTGTTTTTTTAGCATATATACGTAAGAGTTTGGTATGAATAATATTTTTCCGATTATCAAATTCGCGATATATTAAGTCTTGTTAATCTTTATATTTTTGCCATCCAAATTTGGTCTTGTGTTCATAGGCATCAATAGATTTGGCAGGCTTTCAGATGCACTAGTGCTCAAAATAGTCGCTACTTTTGAAAAGTGTACCTCAATACAACAAAATTGTTTTCCTGTATGTACATTCAAACTCATGCATAGAAAGTGGTAATTTTCTATATGAAGAGTTGAATAAAGTTTTTCTAGTCCATATAAATCTGTAGAAGAATGCGTAATCATCACAGTCCTGTTTGTTGACAAAAGAGCAGAGGTTTTTTATAAAAAATGTTGGCTAAATATAATTGTTCCACAACTTTTTAGTTTGATGAATCAAATGGAATACAGAGGTTGAAAAACCAACGGCTCTAAATGTGTGTTTGTCTATAAACACACCATTCTCCATTTGGTAAAGGCATTGTTATATGTACATCTGGGACAGTGAGGGATCACATTACATTGTTATTTATCTTGTTGCTTATCATTCTAAATTTTAGGTTTTGCCTCCACTTAAAATAGTATCATACCCAGAATATGTACAAATTTAGACTATGAAAGGAGTTTTCTCTTGTGTATTTTGTGAAGAATCAATTACAAATTTATGTGGGAGATGAATTTTTAAATGATTGTCTAGTCACATATAGATATATATTTTGATAGTGTTGAAAATGAGAAACAAAAATCCATACTAACACATTCAAAATTTTAAAAAAAATATATATATATATATATATATATATATATATATATATATATATATATATATATATAATTTGTAGATGTTATAGGGTGCGTTTGTTTTGGATTTTTTTGAAAATAGATTTTATAGTGTTACATAATTTTGTGAAAAAAAAATTTACAAAGATTTTTTTTATAAAAGCTTCAAATCAAAATTTGGTTTGAATAGTTATTCTTAAAATGTGATTTTAGACATTTCATCATTTTATTGAAATTTTTTTTGGATATCAAAATTTAAAAAAATTCATTTAATTTGAAGCTATTTTAAATAGATTTTTATGAAAATCATTTTTGAAATACAACTTTTTCAAAAAATTGTGATTTTGACTATATTTTGTTCTTCAATAATGTATGTTTATGTTATATGATGTCAAAATTAGTGTTTCAATTTAGAAAAAATGAATATAAAAAAACTTGTAATATTTTGAAAAACGATTTTACAAAATCCATTTTCAAAAATACAAAGAAAAAATTCATTTTCTTAAATCTAAAACAAACGCACCCATAATCTCTTGCTTAATAACTGTCAAAAAAATTCTCTTAATTAATAATAACGGTGTTATTATTTGATCACACGTATGAGTTTACTTTATATAACCTTGCCTCCACTATTCAAAATTTATGCATCCATCAATAATCTGGGATGTCCAAACAAATGCAGAATAAAGCTATTAACCAAGAAGAAAAGAGGAACAGCCAAAAAGCGCTCTTATATCATCTAGCCGTGAATGGCCAAAAAAGGTTATAACATATGCAATCCACAAACTCGTTACAAATAAGAGACTGGCATTTAACTTATACAATTTTGAAAACAACTGAGCTTATATTCAGAAGAAGAAATAAAATTCAAAGTATGAAGTAAAAAAAAAGCAGCACTCGTGTGTCCAGAGATATGTCACAGTCACAACAATATGAGAGAACACTTCAGCTTGGAAAATTGAGAGGAAAAAAAGGGAAAAAACACATCTGCAAGGTACAATTGTACCACCAGAGTTTACACTTGTTACAAACTAATTTAATAGATTTCCTTTATATCTAAAATGATTTCTTTACAAATGTAAATAAATCTTGAATTGTAAATAAATTCATTTACTTCAACAGTGTGGGAGGTATACCAATCATATGAAAGGGTCACCACTTGCAGGTACTGTTGTCGGATTTGGAGTATTAGTCTCTGAAACTTCTGCTACCGGTGATGGGGCCTCCGGAGGTGCTGGATCACTTTTAGGCTCTTCCTGGACAGTTTCCCCATTAACATTTGTATTTTCGTCACTCACTGTCACTGAGGCTGGGGTAGGAGCTCCATTATCTACAGGGGTTTCGCCCGAATTTGATTCAGGTGGAGCGGCCTCAGGAGTTGGTGTGGCATCTGATTGAGGTGGATCACTAACTGGCACAGGTGCAGATGCAGGTGTAGATTCGGGCTGCTGTCCAGAACTGTCTGGCGCTGCTGCGGTTGTAGGAGGTGCTTCCAGTGCCAATGGCTTGCCCGCTTCCAGTGCCAATGGCTTGCCCGGTTGTGGTTGGGAATTCTGGGCAGCAGAACCTGGTTTTTTCTGAATCGAGATAGGGGCATTAAGCGACATCATTCCCGGAGGTAGGATTTCAATTGGTGGTTTCTTCCCCGCTTCTGCCAAACTCGTAAGCTTTGGCTCCTCAAGAGAAGCTAGAAATGCAGCTGTAGCATCTGTCTTTTGTGATGGAGTAGGCTCAACCTCTCGCTGTAGCATTTGGTTCCAGGTCTGAACCAAATTCTTCAGAGTTGGACGTCCATGTGCCTGAAAACAACAGGGTCAGACTACAAATACTAAATAGAGTGGTCAACTACTTGTACATAAGTAACATAACAGATCATACATGAGCATGAAGCACAGCTTCTGCCAGCATTCCAGTATCCTGCCATGCTTTCTCCATTAGAGCATTGTCTCCCAAAACAGCAGCAGAAAATGCGGCTTCCCGTCCCAAGCCAAGCGTGATTAGGTTGTTTATCAGACCCTGTAGTACAAAATGCAATTAGTTGTTTATGAATAAAAACAAAAATTAAAAAATTGAAGAGCTAAAGAAGACTATTTGATCTCAAAAGAAAGTAGATTATAAGTCACTATAATACAGTGATTTTATTAAAAAATTCACGTATTTAGTTTGAACATTTAAACGAAGAAACAAACACTAGTCTATTCTTTTTCCTCAAACAATGTGCTGCCATTAAACCAGTATCACTAGATAATCATGGACAAAAGGCAGAGGCATAACTAGTCATTGCTAAAGCGGACAAATGCCATTTTGCACAAGGGTCATATTGTCTATTCACTATAAGGAACCAAATACAGTAAAAGAAATCTATTGAGGGAAGAACCCTAAGTCAAAGAAAAAAATATTCTAACATCCGAGCTGCACAACAAATAATAAGAATCCAATTACGCTGTATTGAATACTAAACTTGCCCAAAAGTGATACAAAACTATGGTTAACCCTACAAACATGCTTCCATATTTTTTTGTGCCCTCTGTCGTTTCTTTCTCTTTAAAACAATAGTTCTCTCTTAAATTTATTTTATCTATATAATCATAAACATAAACCTTTCTCACTCTCACTCACACATGTGCACAAACAGATATTAACATGCACAAACTTATAGAAGTCGATAAGAATAAACACTTCTATAATACTAGGGTGGGATTTTTTTGGTTTCCTGAATTTACCATCTCGATCTCAGTTATCGTGATTGGGCTTTACTTGAATAAAATTCTATTCTAATAATTATGATCCAGTTCTATTAGATTGTTATACCAACATGCACTAAACAGCCAGAAATCAGTGGGTTGGAAGAACAAATGTTAAGAAAGGCTGCCTACACTTAGCCGAGTCAACTCTCCATGATTTGCAAGGCGCAATGCTAATCCTCTCAACTCATGACCTTGTAATGCACCTTTCACTGATCCAGCTGCAGCTAATCGCTTCAGAGCTTCACGGGCAATTTCGCCCTGTGCTGTAGCATCTGCAGCGTCAATAAGATCCAAGAACTCTTTTGCGAATTTCACTATGCCCTGAACACCTTCAACTACATCTTCTTTTTTATCTGTTAAATTAAGAATGTCATTCAAACCAAGCCCAGTACCATCGTGTCCAATATTCCGGCTGTTACTCATGGTAAGAAGACAATGAAGAGCTCTCTTCAAATCATTGCTCTTCATTGCCAAATCAAACTCCAACCTGCAGAACGTAAACAACCACCATAAGGAGTAAAAAAATATCGAACAAATATCGATTAAAATGCTAGCTCTTGGCTATATGCATACAACACACCTCTTTGATATTCCAGGCAAATGAAGTGCTTCAGTAGCATAGCCCATTCCTAGCATAAATTGTGCTAAATCATCGTGGTGTTCTCTTCCAAGCCTACTTGCCCTGTTTGATAAAGTATAATGTGAGATATTTGTATATATCTGAACTAGTAAGTAATAAATATGAAAAGAAAGAGGGAAATCAAGACCATTTTACTGCACTAACAGCATCGCCATAAGCAGCAAGACATCGGCAACGAATACCAGGATGACTCAAGGATAAGGCGTGAGCTCGCATGTACCTACCACAACCCAGGTATCAGTAGCATCATTCTTGAAACCAGTATCTAATAAAAATGAAAAACCTTAAATTTGCAATCCTATAAATACAAGATGCCCATTAAGTGAAAGAATTATTTAGTGTAAAGGGAAAGGTTATAGGTATACAAAGGGTGTTCGTTTGTCCAATAAAAATTCAAAGGGCGATTATTTAGAGTAATTTCTGAATATTTAAGGGAATCAACCTCAAGGGAGATAATCATAAAATCTAGCCTAATGTGAAAGCTTATTTAGTGTAACTTCTGAAAATTTAATGGAATCAACCTCAAGGGCGATAATCATATAATCTAGCCTAATGTGAAAGCTTATTTAGTGTAATTTCTGAAAATTTAATGAAAGCAACCTCAAGGGAGATAATCATATCATCTAGCCTAATGTGAAAGCAACTAATGCATTTCATGCATTAAAACAAAAGACAGAACAGAAAGTCAAGATAAATATAGATCAAATACAACTGCACTAGTGTACAGGCTTGGAGGTATTAAATGACGTGAGCTCTCACATTGATTATGGATGTCTTGAACATTTATTGGAGGTTGTGTGTTGTATTAGAGAATTTAAAGTTGAGAGAATCTGAATATTGTATTTAGTTCTTAATCAGATTACAATGAAGGGTGAATCTATTTATAGATTCACCGATAGGCTTAGGCTCTGCAACTAACTTCAGTTAGTTGGTTACAGTTTGTTACAATGGATATTATCTATACAAGTAGAGTATGCTAAGCTACTGTACACTTGAGTCAGTTTGGTTTGTTACAAGGGACATTATCTCCTACAGGTAGTGTATACTAAGTTACTGTGAACTAAGTGTAATCACTCCTTTAATATGTTGAAATAGTATGTGAAGTATTAGGGCCAATAAATAGTCACTGCTGGGAAAAAGAAGCAATAGGACTATATGTAGTATTGGCAATAAGGATAATAAGAAAAATTTAAAACCTATTGTCCTTTTATGCATTTTATTTTTTATGTATATAAATACAGCCTGCTAAGTGAAAAATACCATGCACTTAACTATGATCTTCCCTATTACTTTCTTAGCCTATTTTCTAGTTTTAAAATGTCTAACTGAAAGTAAGCAGTCTAAATTACCTGTCAATTAGCCACAGAACTCCATCCTTGACACCCACCACAACAAGAGGCCCAACTGGACGTTTCTGCTCGGTCGGAAAACGAGTAACTGCCACAGACACACCCCCTCCACCCACTGCTACTTCACTTGCCCTTCTCTCATCTGCTTCGTCACCATCAACTCTAGATTGTTTTGGTAACGATAGAAAAGGTGGCACTGAAGGAGCATGCTGAAATGAAGCTAATCGAACCACCTAAAATAGGAACACGAAATAAATATCTTAATATCTATTCTCTCTATCTCATATATATACCCTCCAAGGAAACTAGCAATATATGTTTATTCTTATTAGATAGATGACAAAGTAACTCGTGGTGTATGTGTAAATTGCAACATGAGGATCAAAAACAAAAATTCCGATTTTTAAAACAAAGTGAAAAAGCAGACACCAGATACACAACTAATTGGAGAGCAATATTCTCTGCCCTCTAATTTCTATCAAGAGGCAACTTTTAGAGAATAGTACAATATAATACCAGAATCATAGACTTGAATCACTATCTAACAGCTGAACAAAGATGTAGGATATATCAATGTTGTTAACACAAAGATACCCTAGTTTTGAAAAGTAATGCTTGTTTCAAAGGGGGGAAAAACTAATTATGCACAATATTCCATCTAAAATATTCTTTCAATTCATTTAAACAACATCTATCGAACATATCTAGAAATAAAATATTAAATCTTGAGGAAAGAGAAAATAGATCCAAAATGTCTGCAATCATTTCCAATATGATAAAATTGAAAACATATTTTAACCTGCAACATTGGTGGTCTCAATGATATTCTTTCTTCTGTAGTAGATTGGGAGCCTTCAACTGTAATTAGTGCTAACTCTCCATGCTCTGCTACTGCTCTTGACTGTGCTTCTCTCAATTTCTGCTCTTCTTTCATTTTTTTAGTTTCAATGTCAATTTGTGTAACCCCAGCGTCCACAAAAACAACTCTGAAATCAAAACATAATGATGTCACAAAGGCATATAAAACAGGAGGATGGAACTTTTCTGCAAAACCACAAAGGCATGGATATAATGATGTCACACATCCTATAAAACAGGAGGATGGAACTTTTGTAGAATTGATACTACACCCACAACAGTCAATCCTGACATGGATTAGCCATAACCAGTTACTTCCTGAGTTGGATATATATTCATCAGAATTTCCTAAACCATAATTCTTATTCTCTCCGTTTTTCATTGGTCATGATGAATAGTTGATATTTTTGGTCTATTCACAAAAATCCAAGGAATTAATTATGTAAATTATAGATTTCATTTCCACTTTCTAAACAACTAAAGCAAACTTATAAAAAAGCAGTAAAGCACAAAACCAAAAAAAGAAAAAGGACCAAGTAATATGGTAGACACTTACTCTATAGTAGTTGGTGTTGCCACAAACAGTTGCCTCCGGTGCCAAACAGCACTAGTAGCATATGGAATTGAAACATCTCCCAAGTATCTATATTGTGGGCGCAAAGAAGATATGACTATGTATTGTTGGTATGCAAATGCACAATACTCGATGGTTTGGTCCCAAGCAGTCCATTCTGGCTGAGGAAGTAGAGCACCCACAGGTTGAAATGTCTCCCAACTGAATCACAAACAAAATTAAATGTGATGTCAATTCTGAAGGAAATTTGTGAATTTGTACCCTCATTAAAACTAACACAGACTAAAGTAACACTGGCATTCAACTTCATATGAATGTGATGCAAATTAGGGGTTAACAGGTTGTAAAGAATTGGGAGGAGAAAAACACCACGTGGCAAGCCGCAGTGTAGAAGCACATGGCTGCGGCCTCTTAATTCCAATAACATGCAAAAACATCAGTACAGATAGTCTTGCATGGTGTACGAGTATGTATTGTAAAAGATTCTTCTTACTAATTGTCTAATTCTACTGAGTATCCTTATAAAAGAATAACACCTTTGATGGAGCCGAGCCACAACCTTTCAGGGAAACCTTTGCATAAAGAGATTTGAACAGTTGGGTTTCAAATAATGAACTGGAAAAATGATTTATGAGTAAAGGAACAGGGAAAACACGAAAACTATGTCTTTCTATCAATCAAAATATATAAATATTGCAGCAGGGCTGCCCACCTCTCTGCATATCAGAAAAGGAAATTCTCTTGAAACAGACACGAGCACCACACCAGAGAGAATGCTAAACGCGGATCTAACCCAAAGCAAAACTAGAACCAAAGTGGCACCCTTATACTTGTAAGCATTCTAATCTTAAAAAAGCAATACTCTATTTAGAGGCAAGGTGTGGGGAAAAAAAATAGAAACTCTGAACTTTATCAAAAATGGTTATTTTGTTATGGTACAACAATCATAAATTTCACCTGTATAGCTGGAAGTTTTGAGGTGCCGCCTCAGCTGGAGATCTATGTGAAGAAAATCCATCATCATAAGTGGTAAAAGAAGAAAGACCGCTGCTTCCATAACCGGATAATGGCATAGACTGGATTGTCGAAATAGCTGTAGCAGCAATAGGACTGATTCTCCTAGATGTTCGATAGGCAACACCAAGCAGTGCGCCTCCATGCAAACCAATGACCTAAAAGAGATACATTTGTTCAAAAAGTCCCCTAACATTATATTTGTTGCTCCTGTTATCAACTATACTCTCTTTGAAGAATAACATGCACAGGAGTTCATACTATCTTTGCATAGAAAAACAAACAGATTGATGACTCTTGGCAACAGTATAGAAGTGGATTTATTTTAGACTAGGAAAGAATTTTACTATCTTTTACAAGGAATATTTTAGAGTAAGAAAGAATCTTACTGGTTCACTGCGTGCACCAACAGACCTCATTAGTATATTTGATGTTCCGTCATCTAACAAGATTCGGACTTGAACAGAAGCTGCGGAACCAGCAGCAGCTGCGGCTGCTGCTGCTTGTGCTGCAGCAGCTTCTTTTGCTCTTTTTGATGAACTACCTTTGGGAATTATAGGAATTCGAGGAGGTAATGATGATTCCAGTATAGCAAATCTGTCACGACAAGTATCCCAAGCGAGAAGCCTTGCACTGCCAGAGTCAACAATTGACCAATCGCTGACCTTGTAGACAGAGAAATAAGGAATATCTGGCCAAACAATTGCTAAATACCTGCAAACATGTGATACAGTAAGAAAGCGTCCAAAAGGCAATCCAATTAACAAACTAAATGCTAGAAGAGGAGGTACCATAACGGTAGAAAGGCTACAACATACACAAACATGGTAAAGTTAATTATTGCAAGCTGTGACTTATAAGAGGAATACCAGAAGTTATAATACCAGAGGGATACCTCAATATCTAAATATAAACTTCTTCTGCAAGATAAAGAAAAGCCCCTTTTTACAAGTCCCTTTCCAAATTACTAAATGCATTCATTATTTTTTACAAAAATACCCCTAATAATTTAAATACTTGAGATGATCATTGGTTAAGTGGAAAAATGAGTCACAATAATTGAAGAGCAATTTTGAAAACTGAATAGACAATGTTGACAAATTTAATGTAAATAATAACTAGATTAACTAATTTTGTTAATTCTTGTAAATTGATCAAAAGGGACTTTATTTAGGGACAGCAGTAGTATTAAGAAAAAAAATTAGCTTGTAGTTATAGATACACTTTATGGGGAAAAAAATTCAACAGATTGTAGAAAAATAACTTACTTTCCTGAACTGCTCACAGAAAGAACCGAGTATGAATCATGAGGAACAGGTGTACTAATGTGCTTCTTCCCCTGCTTGACAGGTAATGGTTCAAAAGAATCTCCCTGAGTTCTGCCTGTTTCTGCCAAGGAGCTTCCAAGGGATGGATTTACAGAGTTGTTTAATTGAAAATTTAATAGCTTTAGCTCCCTTTCAATTACAAATACAGCAGAATGCTCTCTACTATCTGATGGGGTAGGTAGGGGAGCAACAGGTGGAAGAGATCTAGCATCAAACTCACAGATAACAACACCAATATTGGTTCCAATAGCAACAAGATGTGGCTGCAGAGTATGTGCAACCATACAATACACCTGCAGCAAAAATAAGTTTGACCAAATCCATTACCCGGTAGAGTCAACAAAAAGGAACTCGACAGGAAGTAATACGGGCTTGAAATCCAATTTCTTTTCTGTTAAATAGGTTTTATTACCCTGGGGCATGATAATCATATTCTGCAACGTACACAAACTTATGAAAGATTGAAATAAAGTTTTCCACAGATTTTGTCGTACTCAGTCTTGATCTTATCCTAGCCTTAACTCATCCTTAAAGTGCTTAGAAGTTTCAAATCATATTCATATGATTATTCTATGTTGGATAGATTTGACAAGAAATTATACAAGGAACAATACATTCTAAACCAGGTCAAAATTAACAAAATGATAACTAGTTAAGCGCATACCCTCAGTTTCTTATTAGGAGCAAGAGCGTGTGGAGGAATAACTGTTGTCAATTCGCACAATGGCCTAGTGAGAGCGGAATATGTGGGATGTTCGATTGCCCTAACAAAAGTTCAAACAAAGAAGTCTTCAAATCTATAATGGATATAGTGCATCATTGCACAATCAAGTACAAAATTAAGAAACTAAAAGTCACCACAAGAGAAAGAAAACTGCATACCATATGTGAGAATCTTTGACACAGGTTAGAATATCAAGGTTTGGAGCTCGAGGATGGCACCAAGAAGCCACACTGTGGCAAGCCAATTTTGGAACTGGTTTTATACGCCGCAGCTCCTGAAAATTAAAAGCATGCTAAGTCGTTCTAGTCGCGAGGGGAATTTTCACAGAATTAAAATAAAGGTGCCAGAACCAATACCATACCTTAAAGGAGACCGTGTCCCATATAGCTAATGTTTTATCTGCACCAATTGTAATTAGTTGAGGAGCTCCTCCCATCACTCTAGACAGCTCAACTGCCACAACCCCACCATCATGTGCCTAGATGCATCATGTGGTTTCGTAAACCAAGGATAATAGATTAGAAAAATGAGAATCGAAAAGAAACATAAGCTACACACAAATTAATAAGAGATCAAAATGTAGTTTTGTTCAACTCAAACTAAGTTTTCATTACCACCTTTTGCCTGACATTACTCGAACAAATAGGAAATAACAACTGAAATTTAGCCACAATTAACAACAGCTTGTCCATGTTTCAATTTCATAGTCATTATACATATTCCATCTTTCATCAATTATTGAACTAACCGACAAAGTGGAGCAATCATAAGGAAAAGAATGGTACTTTTAAACTCAGCTTGGGTACAAGTTCACGTGAATCTTGTCCATGATCGGCACTCCAAATTATGAGCAATCCATCACTAGCACCCGAAACCAGAAGAGCCTGAAATCCAACCATAAACCCACCCCCCAAAAGAAAAACAGAACGAAATGTCACAAGTATTCCACACAAAAAAGTAACATCAAGAAATGATCAATCGTGCAAAAGCAGCACATGCATTAACAGACAGTTTAAATTTCTCAATGAATTGTCTTGATGAACACTAAGCTTACAAAATGCAATTTTCTCCAAATATATTAAAAGAGTCTTATCCAATACCCACATATGCAGAATATATTAAAATTTAAAAGTGTGAGGGTTAACAGTATTCTTTGTTCAGGCATAGGTAAAATTTAAATATACGAAGTTCCTGAAAAAAATGCTATTAAAATAACATAATGTAGCATAAATTCATCCCTGGGTAATCAAGATCTACCTCGCCTGAAGCTGCCATGAAGGACCTCAAGCAAGAGATTGTTCCTTTATGACCTCCAGTGTATCTTCTCGCAAGCTGCATGGAATAGGGGAATCATAACAAGCTCATAGTTGAAACTAGATTATTATTTTGGTTACCAACCTTCCATGTAATCATTGAGAGAACTCTAATTACTCCATCAGATGCACCAAAAGCCACAAGAGGACCGTCACCAACACCAGATCTATAAAGGAACTCCATGCTGCAGTAGCAGGTAAAATTGGAAACATTCAAACAACTTGTAATGTGTATGAAGATTGCAAAAGAAAAATACCATGTGCACAACAAAAGCACGTGTTCTTGCCAATAAAATTACGATTATAAGCCTAAATTATATCACATATGAAGCACAGAGGATCAATAATATGTGATGTCAGATTTCAATCAAGAAGATTGATGTATTTAAATCAGAAGGTGGTTATCTTTCACACCAGGGTCTTCAATTTGTGCAAATAATTAGAATAACAGCAAAGAAGATAGTAAATGAACTATTGTCAAGCAAGATATCCATATGGAATTCAGCAATTTATCAATTCAAATGCTGAAATGCCCAGGCAGGTCCCATTTAATTTGTATATGCATGTCTCTCGGTTATTGTGTTTGTATTTGTTAGTGAAAGAGAGATATTTGGGAGTGGGTAAGTGTTGTAACTCGCAACTGAAATCTAAAACAGAGTAAAAGACTAAAGTAAATAACGAGAAAAGGATTTGTTAGCAAGGTTCTGTAAATTATGCATACGTCTCCGGTAGCACTGTGGCTGCCTCTTTGTATTATTCTGAGTCAAATTAGGGTTACAAGTTCACAACACTGTTACATGATGTATTTATAGTAAGATAGCAACTCAACTTGCTGATCTGGCTCTGCTAAGCTCTACTCCAACTTGCCCACTTTGCAGATAACAGCCATACACAAAAATAAGGCGACAAGCCCACACAGTAGAGGCTATTTAAGGAGGAATATATTATAGTAATTTATAAGTAAATTAGTTTAGTGAAAAACTAACAACATTTGAAAATGATCAAATTTCAGGAGTCCTATTTGTCCTATGACTCCACCAGAGAGCCACTGCACTTACTGTTTGATTCAAAAACTTATAAACATGAAACGACTCCAGCTAGATGAATCAGGAAAATGCAAATATAGAAATATTGGAACAGTGTGATACTCCCTCTGTCCTTTTTATAAGCCCCTTTCTCACTTTTCACATATATTAAAAAAAGTTCGTTGTGTAACATGTCTTGCCTTAATATAGTGTGTAGAAATTTTAACCATAGCATAGTAAAGAACTTACCAGTGTAGGGACTTGTTATCGAGCTCTTGCTTTGGTACATCACGGCCTCGCATCGTCACCAAGTCCAAAAATATAGCTTTGTTTAAACAACATATGACAAGAAAATGCCTCCCTTTTGTTGATGGGGCAGGAGAACTAAAAGCTGAAGTATGGACAGCTGTCGGAGCCTCTGCCGCTGCAGAGCGATTATGCCAATTTTGCCAAAAGCGTACATCATCATCATAAAAATTCACCTGCTTAACACTTCAAGGCGAGTAAAGAGCCATGATAAGCAAACAAACCATGGAAGTCATAAAAGGATATAATATAAAAATACAAAGCCAGGTTACACTACCTTCCTCCACGAATGGCTTCTGTCGGTTTTCCTCTAGACTCTACCAAACAAACAAAAAAACATATAGTTACAAAGTTCTGGTACTAGATCATAGCAGAAATGTTAAAAGGCTGCAAAACATGCTTACGAAAGTGTTGATTTTCTTTATACATAAAATGGAACCTGTTACGATTTACTTGACCCTGATAATGCCAGTGCATAAACAAACACTAACAATAACTATGTCTAATGATTACAAATTAACAAATTATTCAGGCTAACAAAACAAATTAAAAACCATGGATAGCTAGTCAATTCCTCAATATAACAGTGACCAATGACAAATATTACAATAAGAATGCCAAAAATGAACAAATTCATGTGGAAATGAGATTTATCAGGAAAAATGAGATTATCATTTATGTTTCCAAACACATCCAATATAAAAGCAAATGCACCAAATCTATAACAATTACGAATGCTATGTTTGAGAATTCACAGTTACAAAGATTGAAAAGTTACGCAAATAGAATTAAACCTGTTTCTCCCTCAGCTAGCTTCTCCAATTTTGCACCTACTAAACGTCGTTCATCGACTCCACCAGCTTTCAACTCATATATCACCTGCAAAACGTTTCAATTAGAAAAAGTGCAAAAACGAAACGAAAAATGAAGAAGCAATTTTACCTGACGATGTTCCCAATTCCAAACAGAAACTCGATCTGAATCATCGGCAGTAACCATCCATGGATGCGTCGGATGCAATTGGATCTTAACGACTTTATCAGTGGAAGGACGAAACGCTTTTAATCTCAGCATTTCCTTCTATTGTTGTAGCTAAAATAAGCGATTGTGAAGAAAATTGTTTCCAGAAGTTGTTGAGATCGGAATCGCGGTTTCAGATTCTGTTGAAATCAAATCTGGTGAAAATTCATAATCCGTGTAGATTTGAGAAATGTGCGTTCATTGAACGCACTTTAACGGCACAGAGTTAGAAATTTCTTCACTCATCAACAACCATAATTCTTAGTCCTTTCTTGAATTTACGAGTAACCAAAAAGAATAGACAAAAAACTCGCACTGTATAAGAAGGTTTCGTTTCGGGTGACTTTAGAGACTTGAATTATAGTTTCAGCAATGGTGATTGTTTGGAGAAGTAAAACGGAGATCTCTACTCTGGAATTCTTCAAACTCTTCTTCCTCGTTTTGATTTTGATTTTCGTTCACTTTCTTCTTATTTTCTTACATTTTCTTCTTCTCAGTTTTTATTTTTTTTTAGTTTATTAATTTATTTTTTTACATTTTCTTCTTATTTATGCATTATACATTTGGAAAGACTTTTGTTTTAATTTAATTTTTTTTCTTTTAAATATCCAATTTTAAAATTTTGACAAAAAAATTGACTTTAAAATTATGTGATTCACTTAACGAGTTGAACCTAACAAGCCGAATCGAATTGTTCATGAACTTAAACCGAGTCAAGTTTGAACTAAACCAATTCTTAACGAGTCGAATCGAGCATGCGAGTTTAACTCAACTCAACTCAACTTATTTTCAGCCTCACTCGAATAGATAAATTTTTATTTTTTTTACAAAACTCGAATAGATAAACTTGAATGTAAAAGTGTTTGTAATTTGGACGCCAGCCATCAAATTATTTTTATCTACCATTTTGTTAACTTTTGAAAATAAGTATTTGTAATTTAGACGATATCTTTCAAATGGAAAATACTTATCTAGGCACAGTATAAAATTGAAGTGGTAGACACACACACATAAATAAATAAATAAAAGTTAAAAAAAAAATGATTAAAATTATATTAATTGATGTGACTATTTTATTTTCATTTTAATTTTTTTGATTGATTGATGTGTTTGTGCCTAAATACTATGCCTATATTGTTGTGTCCATGTAAGAATGTCTCCTCTCAGATAGGTTAGGCTAGAGGCATGACGATTTGAGGTAAAAACTTAGTTGTGTATGCCGTAAATTTGTTTTGTTTATTTCTCACAATTGTATATAGGAAGAATTAGATAAAATGGTTATGCTTTTAACCGGCGCCTTCATTAACTTTGTGTTAATTTGTTATCGTTTAAAACTATATTCTTTGTTAATCATTTGGTCCTGGGTTCGATCTTCGGTCGGTGCATATGGAGAAACATTTGTTGGGAGAGGTCAACCCCTTAAATGGATCTCAGTTACCTCGAGGAAACTAGTCTTTGCAGTTGCTCATGGAGGATACATTTGGTTTACAAAAAAAAAAAAAACTATATTCTTTGTTAAAAATTAGGATATTTGATTTATACATCTAATTTTATATCTCTTGGATAAGTAATCTTGTCTTGTATGCTATTGCAAAGGAACCGAATTTAGAAAATAAAATCACGACTATCTTACATTAATTGATCACAAAATGCAAAACTCCGCCAATTTGTTAAACCAAAAGTGCAATTAAGTCAAAATAATATTGATGTAACAAACTTAAGAACACTATCAAGCTGATCTTAAAATAAGGGGCAAGAATGTTTGATTTTAAAATAAGATGACCAAAATCGCTGATCTTGTAAAATAGAAGGATAAAAAATGTAATTAAGCCAAAATAATATTGGTGCAACAAACCTAAAAACATTATCAAGCTGATAGAAAGAAAGGGTATTTCATCAAAACATCTTCAACTTAGACTTGAAATCCAAAAAAAAACAAAATGAGGCTCATATTATTAAAAATCATATAGAATCATGATCCAATTTTCACCCCTTAGTCTAACAATGTTAGTTTTCCAAGGGGAGAAATACTACACTACAACTTCTAAAATATTTATTTAATAAGTGTAACAACAAATAAACAATAGAAAATATAACTCAAATATAAATAAACACAATGGAAAACAAATATGCACCGAATAGATTTTGGTGCCATTATAACCAAACACAATAAATAAAAAACTTATTATCTTTTGTTGACCGAATAATCAAAGCAAAAAAGGGCAATAAATTACTCAAGCAAAAAATCATCTATATAATTTTGAAACATAGTAACCAAAAAATATACATCATATGTTAGTCGGTATGGGAGATGAAGAGGGTGAAGGCAGAGCAGGATTTGAATGCCCCGGCTAAGGTAGAGGAGGAGATGAAGAAAGAAGGAAGCCAAAAAGGAGAAGAAAAAGGCTAGAAAATACGTGCATCCAAGAATTCTTATACTTTCTAGCGTCAATGAGGTGTTGTAACATATATATTTTTATTTTTATTTTTGACAATCACCTTACATCTTCTAATCTACTCTTCAAACGTTTTTTCACCAAAGAATCATGTTACCCAAAATGTTTATGTAGAATAGTAAGAGTCCGGGTAACATTAATGAATCTCATCCATTTCACCGAGACGGTTACGCTGAATCTCAAAAAAACAATGTTGATCATTGCGAGTCTTGTTTTTTTTTTAACTAACATCGCGAGTCTTGTTTACTCTCTACCTTCTCTGTCACCTTCATCATAACTGACGAGGGGAAAAGGTCAGCGCACTAATTCGTATAGTGAAGATGAGTTGGATACGAAGAAATATGACGGGAATCCCTCGAAGAAGAGGAAGAGGAGGAAAAAGATAAAAAAAATTCAAACTAAGACTATGACGTATATTATCAATGTCGGCCATGCACAAGTGCATAGTGAGCTACGCAGTCAGGCCACCATTTGTTGGTGTCTTACACAGTAGTAAGTCTCTAAAAATATAAAAAGGTTGATTTTAAAAAATAAAAACAGTAGTATACTTCAGTTTGAAGTTTTATTTGTGCTATATTATGTTACAACAAAGAGTTATTAAATTATGGACTGTTTCACAAGTAAGACGTGTAAACAATGGTGGCAGTACGGTTCGAGATGGGCGACTACCCAAGACCCCATATTTAAGAGGCACTAAATATTTTTTTAGCAATACATATAATATATACTAATATTGTATGAAAATAATTTTATTTTAACAGTATTGTAAATAGTTAGACGATATATATTTTTGTTGTTTTTGTAATAGCGGTATATAATTCGTAAGTTTGCACAATTATGTTTTATTTTTATTAATGTATGCAAAAAAGGATGAATGAAAAGAAAAGAGAAAAATACACGAAAAATATGTAGAGAAATAAGAGATCAAACAAATAATTATGTATGTTGTATTATCTAAAAAATTAAGGAGAACAAATTCTAATATTTTCACGGTGTTGTGCATGTAATAATTGGTTGTGTGTGTTTTTGGTGATTGATATGAATGACTCTAAGAGTCATATTTAATAAACGAGAATGAGAAAATTGTGTATGATTTATTAACATTTTTTTTACGCAAGTATGATTTATTAATATTAAAATTATAATTTGTTAATTTAAACTTCATACTTGATTGGTGGTGTCATGCATTTAATTAGTTAGTGGTATTCTTGATTATTTATATGTATAAATTCAAGATTCATATTTAACACATGAAATTGAGGGAAAACAAATTGTGTATTATTTATCTGATATTAAAAAAAATAAACGTTGTGGTATATTATCTTTGTTTTTATCATTTCTTTAAGTAAAATTTGCTTCGTTTGAATTTCTAAATTAAAAGTAAAATTCTCAATTTTAGATTAAGTTCAAAATTAAATTCTCAATCAACGGTGTTCAAATTTGATCTCTAATAACTTGAGTAATATTTGGTCCCCAAGAGTTTGGCTCAATTGGTAGGGACAATAGCATTTTATATGCAGGAGTCAGGGTTCGATCTCTGGCTACCTCACAAAAAAAAAAAACTTGAGTAATATTTGAGTTATTTATTTTGTCAATAATATACTTGAGTTTTTTTTTTGGAATACGATGTTAAAAGTTCAAAATATTTAAAAAGTTCAAAAAGTTAAATATTTTCAAAATTACCAAACAACTCAAGTAAGTTTGGAATACGATGTTAAAAGTGAAATATTGTGTGTTTGATCTGCTAAAAAACAGGGGACTGGACATGACAACTTCTGTTGTACTGTGTTTGATTTGAAAACTGTCATTGGTACTGGACAAACTGGGGGTCAAGGGACTGGACAAAATCAGATATTCTTGTTCCCCACTGAACCATGGGACAACTTTTTGTCCTCAGCACAACTTTTCTAAATCACCAAAGTAACATTTTTTTCCATCAAATATCATACAAGACAAAATTTGTTTAATATCGTAAATATTTGTCCTGTGCTGTTCTGCCTTGTACTGTCCTGTATTGTTATGTCCAGTACTTTCATTTTGCAGATCAAACGGACCCTTTATGTCAATAACTTTTTTGGATTACGATGTTAAAAGTTAAAATATACTTGAGTTATTGTTAACTTTTTTGGAATACAAATACAATGTCAATAAAATATATTGAAAATTCAAAAAATATTAAAAAATTAAATCAAATAAAACAAGATTATAAAAAATGTAGAAATAAAAATTAAATGTACGTTGATAAATTAATCACATATATATTAACATAAATATTTTTGAAAAATAGAAAATAAAATATATTCTGAATAACTATTAAAATGACAAAAATATTGAATCTAGAAAAATGGAAAAACAAATTAAATTTATTGAAATAAATTATGATAAAATTGGATTATACTTATACCAAAAAAAATTATAAATTAATCCAAAAGTGAATAAAATATTTAGAGGAAAGTGTCATACTAATATTATAGTTTATTGATACAGATATATGCTAAATAGAAAGAATAAGAAAATTTGATCGAAAAAAGAAACAAATATTTGTTGAGATATATATGTCAAATTAAATTATCATTTAAATGTCCTTGTGAGCATAGTTCAATTGACATGAACATTGCATTTACATGTAAAATGCAGGGACTGGAGTTCGAACAATTGTCCCCACTATTCCACCTTAAAAAAAGGTGAAAAAAAATTGAGAATAAAAGTGGAGTGTTGGGACATGGCATAAAACATCTTAAGTTAGAGATTATAACTTTAGAGATAGTTTGTGCATAAGCTTTTTAACGTTAGAGATTATAACTTGTCACATGATTGAAGATGCAACCTCAATATTGACCTCATATAAATATTACAGCACTAATGATTAATTTATCTATGAAGTTTAGATTTTCTAGTGACTACTTTATTTGTTGTGATTATTTCATGCAGAATTACAATATTGATTTATCAAGGAGTTTGATTTTATATTGTTGTCGGTGCCATATTGCCTCTATGAATTTTAGACGTGAAAAAATGGGAGAACTTTTTTTGTGTTTATGATTCTTTTTTTGTGTTTAAAATTTTCACCTTATTCAATTTCTCTCGTTTTTTTTTTAAATAAATTCCCAAATAATTTTCCAATTATATTTTGAGTGTCAGGATCTTCTAATTATTTTTTCGTGTTGGTTTTGGCATGAAAGAATCTAAAGTATAAAAATGAGGATAAAAGGTAGTAAATGATAGACAAATGGGTGATGAGAGATAGAGATCATGAGAGGAATAGTGATGATGTAGAGAGAGTTGGGTTGTTAGAAATTTAAATATCTTTCTCAAAATTATTTTACTGATAATTCATTTACCTTTAACGCCATCAAGACTTGGAATATCTTCACCATTCTTCCATATGTTTCTTTCTATCATCTCTTGATCTTACTACTTTAGACCAGGGGTATTCACGGTTCATAAACTGCACTGAACTGAAATCACTTTTTATAAAAATTGGTTTATTTCTCAAACTAGTTTAGAACCAGTTTACATTTTTAAACCGGTTTAGTTTCAGTTAACTGGTTTAAAACTGGTTTTTTAGTAAAACCGGTTTATTTTTTGAAAAACTGGTTTTAAACCAATTTTCTGTATTTCTTTTTTAAAAAAAATCGGAGTTTTTTTTTATGAAAAACAGTTTCAGTCTATTTTTTGGGAAAAAAATTTCGATATTTTTTCTGGAAAAAAAAGTTTCCAACTTTTTCGAGAAAAAAGTTCCGATTTTTTTTGGAAAAAAAGTTTCCGATTTTTTCGGGAAAAAAAGTTCCCGGTTTTTTTGGAAAAAATGTTCCCGATTTTTTCGGGTAAAAAAGTTCCCGATTTTTTTCGGAAAAAAAGTTCCCGATTTTTTCGGGAAAAAAGTTTCGATTTTTTTTCGGGAAAGAAGTTCTCGATATTTCCTGGAAAAAAGTTCCGATTTTTTCGGAAAAAAAAGTTCCCGATTTTTTTCGGAAAAAAAATTTCCGATTTTTTCGGGAAAAAAGTTATGATTTTTTCGAGAAAAAAAATTATCGATTTTCTCGGGAGAAATTTTTCTGGTCTTTTTTCCGATTATTTTTTTAAGAAAAAAGTTCCCATTTTTTTTGGGAAATTATTAAATATTTTTCTTTTTTTTAAAAATAAAATAGAGTTCATAAATTCAAACTGGTTTTGAACCGGTTATAAACTGAATTGTAACTGTTTTTAAAAAGTGGTTCAGTTCAAAACTGTATTAAATGGTTCAGTTTAAAATATAGTTCAGTGCAGTTCGAACCACGGTTTGGTTCAGTTAACTGGATTTTTGAACACCCCTACTTTAGACAATGTAAAGAATTAGAAAAAGAGTGATCCAAATCTAATATCATCATTCTACATTACTACTTCCTCCTCTGTTTTCTCTCTCCTCAAACTCCAACTCATTTCATATGTTGCCTTGCCACCTCCTACATGCACACAATGTCACAATATCTTCGGACAGATTCTTTTTTTTGAAAATTCGGATAGATAAAAATTAAGTATTTATGTTGTAAAAGATATCTTTCGAAAAGCTAAACATATTATATTAACTTATGAAAATTAACATGTGTTTTTCCGTATCATTTTATAAGTTGCATTTTTAAAGGAATAAATTGTTTAGAAGTTGTCTCGTGAGCATAACTCAGTTGGTAGTGTTATGGATCGATTAAAAGTTCAATGGACAACAAGACCCATCAAAATGGGATAAGAATAATCACGTGACATAACGACCACATAACTCAACTCACGAACACGGGTAGAGGCTAAACTGCCTCCAATACCGGACGTGCCTCTAAATAAAGGACAATTCACGTGTCACATATGACTCATCCTCTGCACATGGGGACCCCACTATGCTATAAAACCCTAATATTCTTATATATAAGCATTCATACATCAATCCCTAAGTATGAGATATATGCGCCTCCAATTTTATACTTTTTATTACCTCTTTCAAATGCTAACTTGAGCGTTGAAGTGCTAACAATCTTACAGGTACATTTTCCCTCCATAAATCCCAAAGAATTCATATCTTCCACATCATCAACCATGACAACCGACCGAATCAACACCAGCTAAGACAATCATTTATGAGCAATCAGTTCAGGTAGTACAATTACATGTAATATGCATGAACCGAAGTTCGAACCTTGATACTCCCACTTATTCACTCTAAAAAATGAATATCTAACCGCTAGACTATTACCGCTAGACTATTTAAAAAGAAAAAGAAAAGAAAATAGTTTAGAAGTTAACTTTCAAAAGATAATACGACCTAATCAAATATTTTTCGGAAATTAGCAATCAAATAGGTGTTTGAGAGAAAACAAGTTAAACTCGTGGAGTTTATTGAATAAAATAGAGGGTGCAAATAGTATCGTCATATCAACCCAAATGAGAGCGGGGTGTTTGACGGACCTAAGCGGTGTATGATTGGATTGTGGAAATAAGTCTGCCTTTTTATTTTTTATGGAAAGAAAGTAGCTTACTATTTCCATCCTCTTATATTCTACTTATACGTTCTAACTCTCATAAATTCATTATGTTTTAAAAAAGAAGTTATTTTAGAGGATATTCTTTTTAATAAGAAATACTAAATGTGTGTTTTACAAGTTTTGCAGTTATTGTATATAAAAGAAATTAGCATTTATCTTAGATCGTAGTTTATTGGTAAAAAAGAAATTGTGTTCTAGCAAAATACCAATTTTAGTGACCTCTATCTTGCACAATATTACTCACAAAGCTTGAGAAAGTTGTGAAGTTAGTGAAATCAAAACCTCTCATTCTCCTCCTATTTTTTATAGCCCTTATCTAAGGGTGTGTTGCAATAATCATTCTTTTAGTTGGGTTAAACTTAATTGCGACAGAGTAGTCACTTGGTGTGGGTTGAAAGTATGATGTCATGGAGTCCTTTGAAATCGCAAGGGAGATGGAAATAGTGAGGCTATATTTGTTTTTACTCAGAAAATTATGGGAGTAGTTTAATCATTATGATTGAGTTGTGGGTCATTTTTCACGGAATTTGTACGATGATAGAGAAATATTTCAATAGAATAATAATTAAATTTAACTCTAAGAAAGTTGTACTTATTTTCAGCATAATGTCCATCCATTTGACAAACTTCAAAGAGACTAAATTTATGACCTACAAGTCACAAGTGTGAATCAATCTTATACTGTAATATTTTTGTTGATTATTAGTGTATTTTAGTTTCAAAATGAACATTAAGCATAAGCTTAAAATTTCACTTGACCAAATCTATTCCGCCCCTTATCTCCAATGACATGTTGTGTTATACTCCTTGGGTGGTGTGTAGATCAAGCAGCAGGCAAGCCCATACATCGGTCACTTGATTGGAGATTTATGATTATTATTTTTTAGTATGCAATTGGAGATTTAGATAGGATGATGCATGAAACTATTTTGAAGGAAGAGAAAAGGAAAAAAATTGTACTACAGACCGATCTAATTTTGGAATTTGAATGAATGAAGTCTAATTATGTTGGGTATGCTTTTTGACAATCTTGTCCTCTTGTGCCTTTTTTCTTCTGTATCAAACCCACTTCATTAGCCAATCCCATGACTTTGGACACATAACGAATGTCACAAGGCATCATTTTCGTCCATATACATAGGCATTGTTCAATTGCCATATTTGTCTTTTTATTATTAAAAAATCACATAAATGTTGTACCCAAAAATCGAAAAAATGCCATGAAAATTATAGTTGGTTGATTTTATAGGCAAGTAATAGATATTTTATTTTATAGTAAAACAAAGTGAGACCCATCATCATGCATATATTATACTACATTTATTAAAAAATAATAATCACATGTTGCTTTCTTTAGTTTCGTAGCGTTACTGATTAATTTACTACTCCTTCCGTTTCTTTTTAATTGTCTTTTTAGAAAGATAACACCAAATTAAGGAAGTGTATTTTTGCACGTTATCTTCCTATTATACCCTCTTTTTAAT
Organism: Trifolium repens; assembly: GCA_030408175.1. Classification (NCBI taxonomy): domain Eukaryota; kingdom Viridiplantae; phylum Streptophyta; class Magnoliopsida; order Fabales; family Fabaceae; genus Trifolium; species Trifolium repens. The sequence goes on along the minus strand of CP125849.1, from coordinate 54,925,251 downwards.
CCCTAATAAATTCCTATTTTTTTGCCCACATTTTCTCTTTCCAATAAATTTAATATATTATATAAAAAAAAAAAATTAATATGTTATGTATCAACAAAAAAAAATTAAAAAAAAATTTAGTTTTCCAAATATATAGCATTAATTGGTTTTATGGAAAAAGATAAGAGCAATTAAAAAAGGGTATAATTGACAAATCATACCCATAAAATACAAAAAGGACAATTAAATAGAAACGCTAAACATGATAGTAAAAGACAATTAAAAAGAAACGGAGGGAGTATTTATTTACCACCAAGTTGCGTAACCAAGATAATTACTCTATCTAATACCAAAAAAATGATAATTAATTGATTAATTAATTAATTAAAGTATACACTATAAATAAAAGCTAAAGAGTATTAGATTCCATTTCATTCTATCCAATCCAAAACAGCATCATCATCCATCGATGAAAATGGCTCCAACAATTCTGCCCCTGGTTACCTTATTTTTAGCTTTATCCGCTTCTTATCTCTCGGTACTTTTTTTCTTCACTTTCATTTCTACTTGATCATGTTTTTGGCTTTCTATTTTTGAACTCATGTGTTTTGATGACAGATCGGTGAGGCGGAAACAGATCAGCTTAATGGACTCAAGCTTAATTCTCATATCCTTCAGGTAATCAATTATTATTATGAATGAATTATCGTAGTTACTGAAATCAATTGAGGAAAAAGTTTGAAGTTTGAATTTGAAATATACGGTTAATTTCATGGTGCTATGTATGTATGTGATTGATTGATGAATCTTGTTAACAACTTTCGATAACGACGCAGGAGTCTATCGCTAAACAGATTAACGAAAACCCAGGGGCAGGATGGAAGGCTGCTATTAATCCTCGTTTCTCCAATGTTACGGTTAGTTAGATTTCAACTTCCCCAGATATACATACCATTTTCAATTTTTTTTATATCAGTTTTCACTTTTCAGTTACTCAGTATTTTTTTAAAATTTAATTTCTATTTTAGTATCTGAAATATAGAAAATTTTGCTTTTTTAATTTTTTTTTGACTATTTTTTAAAAATTTTAATCCACCTATTATTTGTTATATTGGCTCTAGGCAGTCTTGGATGGGTGGACCATATTGATTTTTGTCCTCACCTATATGAACTCTCTCTCTATATATATATATATTTTAAAGGAGCTATATTTTTTTTCTTTTGAATAACATATATGAACTATATTAGTTATTATTAACTTTAGCACCAACAATTTTTTTTTCAAGAGGCAAAAATGGAATATATATTAACAAACAAATATTAGAGTGACTAAAACATAATAATAGACCAAAAGTATACATATATATTTTTTAGTTTAGTAATTGAGATGCACTTTAGGTGTAAATTAGTTTTACATCATCATCCAATGAGAACTTATCTCATTGTCACACAAGTCCACCTTTTAACCACATCTTAAAAATAACTGCAAAATATTGGGTTCTCTTTGGACATCAGCGTAAACTTAAGCACGTGTCCCATTTTCTCAATTTATGAAGACTAGAATTGAATTTTGTATAAAAGAAATAGTATAAAATCAAATAAAAGAATTATACAGGCAAAATTGATATCTATATTATAGATCAGATTCATTGATTATTCAATGAATAGGAAAAGTTGTTTTTCGCGTATATTTGAAACCAAAGGAAGTACCCTTTAAAGTGCATTTCACTTGCACATACTACTACTTAGTTGTATGATGTGTATGTTTTTGAGTATGAAAGGCATTGTGTTTGATGCACACAGGTTGGACAATTTAAGCACCTTCTTGGAGTCAAGCAAACACCTAGGAATGAACTGAGGAGTACACCTGTTGTAACTCATCCAAAATCCTTAAAATTGCCAAAGAATTTTGATGCAAGGACAGCTTGGTCGCAGTGTAGCACTATTGGAAGAATTCTAGGTAACCTACTTGCTCCTTCTCCTTATTTTTTATAATATAATCAAACATGCATTTTTCAATAGTTGCTAACTTTTCTTTTTTATTATTGACAATAACATGGGTTGCTAAACCCATTTCCTCACTAAAGATCAGGTAATTATCTTATTTCCTCATTTTAGTTACTTTTCTTATGTTCCGGGTTGGTTATGGTTCTTTGACCATGAAATTCTTTTCTAATCCTTGTGCTGATGATGATTCAGGGTCACTGTGGTTCTTGTTGGGCATTTGGTGCTGTTGAATCATTATCAGATCGTTTTTGCGTTCATTTAGATGTGGTAAGTAGACTTAGACTTCTTACTGAACCAATTAGGAAACTTTTTCTTACTGGGAGTCCGTTTGGATTGACTTGTTTGATCTTATCTAATGGCATAAGCACTTGTGAGACTGTTTGAGGGAGCTTATGGAAATAACCTATGGCATGTCCATTAGCTCTCCAGGATAGCTTATGAAAACAACTTAAAGCCTATAGAAAACAGTTTAACTTCTTTTGTTATTGAAATAACTTATGCATAAACTCTTATATGATAAGCGCTTATGATATACACAATTAAGCTATTTATCCTAACAATAATATACATAATTGTGAACATTCACCATAGATTTGTAGATCTCTCTCTCTATGCACAAACCTACTTGAGGGACTTGACCTCTTGAAAGGGGAATTAACATCTTATTATATGTTCAATTGCAGAATGTATCCCTCTCTGTTAATGACCTTCTTGCATGCTGTGGATTTCTTTGTGGGTCTGGCTGTGATGGAGGGTATCCCATCGATGCATGGCGATACTTGGCACACCATGGTGTCGTCACTGAAGAGGTAAACAAATTCATTCCCTTTATTGCTTTGAGATTAAATTCCTAGGCTCTTTCTTATGTTCTGTATTTTTTGTTTTTTTACACGTGCCAGTGTGACCCATACTTTGATCAAATTGGATGTTCTCATCCTGGTTGCGAGCCAGCATATCGAACTCCCAAGTGTGTTAAAAAGTGTGTAAATGGAAACCAACTTTGGAAGAAGTCAAAGCACTATAGTGTCAAAGCATATAGGGTAAACTCTGATCCCCAAGATATCATGGCAGAAGTTTATAAGAATGGGCCAGTTGAAGTTGCATTCAGTGTTTATGAGGTACTGATGAAATCCTTTGACCACCTTTTTACAATTAATTTTTTTGCAGTCATTGAAAACGCATCACCATCCTATTTAAGATTTATAATTATACTGTCATATTTTGAAGACAATTATGGTAAATTGTGGTCAGCTCTGATCAAAGAGTGGCTTTGATCATTTGACGCTTTTCATTTTGCTTAACTAATAACTATAAATCTGTTCAGGATAGACACACATATAATATCTTTTGGCAGATTATGTTAGATTGTAAAATTAGATTATAGATGATTGACCTTCATTGCAATTTTGAAGTTGAGTATTAGTCTATCAAGGTTTTTCATGGAGTAGTAAAACACCTTATATGAAGTATTGGAAGAAAATTGAAAAATGAGTGGTTTGGTAACTGGTAAGCTGTACCCACATTGAGATTAGTCTAATTGTCATTCAAGCCTAGGCTATTTGTGCCTCATTCTCTGAATTATTTAAAGTTAATTTCTTTTATTATTATTATTGAGAACTTGACTTATCCTATGCGATTGCGATGTTGGGATGGGATTTGCAAGAATAAGGACCGATATTCAATTTGTAACACAAAGAGTTGTGACTTATGAAGCTGAATATTCATTTTTGGGTAGCAATGTCAGTAGCCAGAATCACATCAATGATAGTTACACTTTGGATCTATAGAATTTGATAAATTGTGAAATCTTCTGAATCCTGAGTTCCCAACAGCTAAATCTAGCAAAACTAGGAATTCATTACTTTATCTTTTTTATGTTTTCCCTTGGTTTTCGGAACTCATTACATTTAGAGAAAAGGGGTCATTTGTCATCGCTTGTGCTTTGTGGATGTGGATTGACCTAGGAATAGGATAGAAGATATATAGTTTTTAAGTTAGAAACACAACATAACACTCTTTTATAAATCCTTTTTGCATATCTTTTACTCTTTTGATCTCTTGACAGGATTTCGCTCACTACAAATCAGGAGTTTACAAACACATCACAGGTTCTGCACTAGGCGGTCATGCAGTAAAACTGATTGGATGGGGAACAAGTGATGAAGGGGAGGACTATTGGGTATGTTGACAATATACAAAGCTGTTCCTGATTTTCGATAATATATGTTTTTGTTCAGAATTTTATATATTCTGATTGATTATGTACTCTTCACTGTTTCAGCTTCTTGCAAATCAGTGGAATACAAACTGGGGAGATGTATGTTTCTTGAATTATTCTTTCAGCTTGAATAGTTGTTACTTAATTTATGTCTTAGCCAATGAACTAATTTAATTTACTAAACTGCAGGATGGTTACTTCAAGATCAAGAGAGGGACAAATGAATGTGGGATTGAAGAGGATGTTACTGCTGGTTTGCCTTCTACCAAAAATATTGTAAGAGAGGTGACTGACATGGATGTTGATGCTGATGTTTCATTCTGAATGTTAATATAGAAACATTTACCTTAACAGTTAGATTTGTGTTGGGATTGAAAAATATGCAACAAATGCTATCTGTTACATGTATAATTATGAATATGATGTTGGAAGATGGTAAGCTTTTGTGGTTTATGGCATGCAATGGGATGGGATCTGTCACACGAAATAAGAGGCTAACTGCCATATTTATACTAGCATATTGAAATTTATGCATTTTTTTCTTGTATCTTTATATACTCTACTTCTAGCTCGAAACGTATTGAATTGTTAGCAGTAAAATTGTTTACAATTGAATGTTTGTTGAATATTTTGTGTTTTTAATAATATAATTGTTTACTGTGAAATTAATTTGAGACTCTCTTAAGTAGAGACAATCATCACTTTATAAGCTCGTTTTATAGGTTTGAGTTAGGTCAAACTCTCGGAATTCTTAAAATTGATGAGATAAATATTTGTCTTTCAGAAATATAAATAAAAACACAAAATAAATATTATCGATAATACATAAAAAATACAAGACAAATATTTAAACTACAAAATTAAATCCGCTTCAAATTAATTTTCAACCATAATCATTTCATTCAACTACAATTTTTTTTTATAAGCCATTCAACTACAATTAAATTGCTTAGTTGTTTGATAAATTTTAAAAAACGTTGTCCTCTACTATTATGTATCACTTCAACCTTATTTTATGTATTTATTTGAATAGGTAAATTTAGAGGGATCAAAGTTCAAAGAAATTTCTTAGAGTGTGTTTGAATGAGGGAATATTTTGAGGTAATGTAATTTTTTGAGGAAATTCAAATGCTTTGATCAAAATTCCTTGTTTGGATAATTAATTTGGAGAATTTTAAAAATGAAGGGAATTTGTGGAGTATTTTGTTTAAACTAAATTTAAGGAATTTCAAATGACATATAAAAGCTAGGAATTTGAAATTTCTTCTTCTCTATAAACTTTTAAAAATTACTAGTTGATCAAAAAACTTAAAATCAGTCAAAAAATCTAAAATCAACTATAAACCCTAAAAATCGGCCGAAAACCCCAAAAATCGGCCATAACCCAAAAATCGGCCGAAAACCCAAAAAATTGGCCGAAAAACTTTAAATCGGCCGAAAAATCCAAAATCGACCAAAACCCCTAAAATCAACTATAAACCCTAAAATCGGCCGAAAAAATTAAAACCAACTATAAACCCAAAAATCGGCCGAAAACCTGAAAATCAACCGAAAAACCTAAAATCGGCCGAAAAATCTTAAATTGGTCGAAAACCCAAAAATCGGCCGAAAACCCTAAAATCGGCAAAAAAAACTAAAATCGGCCGAAAATCCAAAAAATCGGCAAAAAAACTAAAATTAGCCGAAAAATCTAAAATCGACTATAAACCCTAGAAATCGGCAGAAAAATAAAAAATCGGCCGATTTTAGGGTTTTCGGCCGATTTTAGTTTTTTTGCCGATTGTTTGGATTTTCAGCCGATTTTAGATTTTTCGACCGATTTTAGGGTTTTCGGCCGATTTTAGGGTTTTTCGGCCGATTATTTGGGTTTTCGACCAAATTTAAATTTTTCGGCTGATTTTAGGTTTTTCGGCTGATTTTTAGGTTTACGGCCGATTTTTTGGGTTTAGGGTATTTTAGGTTTTTTTACCTGTTTTATGGTTCAGGCCGAGTTTTTTTATTATAGTTATTCAAATAATATCGAAAAAAAAATGACAATTTTGAAAATGAATCACTTTGTAATTCATTACCTTTTCCAAACAAAGAATTTTGAAATAAAGAGAATTCAAACGTGTCATCCAAACAAAAAATTTTGAAATGAAAGGAATTCAAATGAAAGCATTTGAATTCCATGAAATCTCAAAATCCCTTGAATTTTAAAATGACTCATCCAAATAAATTAAAAATAAAAGATATTAAATTGAGATAGTACAATAACAAATATAAAAAAATAATAATATAAAGGAGCCTTTAGATTTGAATTTTATTTGATTTTTTAATTTTTATATCTTACTTTGACTGGAATTAGTCAATTGTAAATTATTTAAACATTTGACTGCATTTTTGTGTTTTCTTTTTTATTTAATATATTTTTGTTTGCTTAAAAATAATAATTCTACATTTCCACTACATTTTAGTAATAATTAGTCAACCACATTAACAAAAAAATAATACTGTAACAATTAGTCAACCACAATTAAATAGTACGTAGCATAAAATATTATTTAATGATATCATTCTCAAATATTTTTGCAGTTGATTAAATTTTTATCTTGACCAATTTTTTATCTTAAAATCTAATCCATATAATATTAAATGGATTTATGATATTCAGTAATATTTTTAATTATTGTATAATTAGTTTTTTTTTGAGTTAGATAAAGTCAAGAGGTAGTTTTGTAAGAAGTTGGACCGATGTAGTCAAATTAACAATAATTATTTTATCCATTATTTTTTACTTATTGCATTTGTAGAAAAAGTTTGTTCTTATTTACTAATTCTGGTCTTTAATATAAGAGAAAATTTACTTTTTAAATTCATTGAGTTTCTAATGTAAATATAGACCAAATACATTGAAAATTTAATGAATGTAAAAATCAAACTTTCTTTTATATTATAAGGACCGGAGGTAGTAGTTTATAGTCAATGCAAGATTAATTATTGATTTGTAAAGAGAGAAATAAATAAAATGAGATAATAAATTATTAAGATAATATATGAAAAAAAAATGAAGAAATAATAATATTAAAAGTAACAAAATTTATCAGTTGTCTTGATATATGTACAAAGTAAAAAATGACAAATAAGAAGAAATAGAGGAAGTATAACATATCAAATTTTATTTTCAATTTTTTATATTCTTCTTTGAAATCTGTTTTTGAAACTTTTTTTTTATTAAGTTTTCAAGGGACCGGCCCTTTAGTAATCCAAAATTCAACAGTAAGATGGGTAATTATTCGTACTAGAAATTAAACTCAGATTCTTTTAAATAATTTATTTTAGAGGGAGTCTTTACCGAACTCGGGTTCATGAAACTTATCTTTAAAAAACTTGGTAGGATAGAACAATATTACTCTTTATTTAACATGAAGAAATATAAATTTATATAGTTTATGGTTTACTCTTTATTTAATACAAAGAAATATGGACTTATATAGTTAATGTTTGCATTTTTTAGTTTAAATGAAAAAAATTCATGATGTATTAGTGACAAGAGTTAGACACAAAGTTCAAAGCTCACACGAGGGTTGTTAGATAGTCATTAGTTCATGACTTTTGTGGTAAAGTTTGATTCTTAAGGTACAAAATTCGCTTGCATTGCACATGCTTGAAAGTGGAGAAACATAATTAAGATTGAGACAATTATGATCTATATGCTTGAAAAATATGAACTTATAAAGGAGACATAAATTTGATTCTTGTATGAGATAAAGTACATAGATGATGATGAAGTTATACAACTCCATCAACATATGTTGTAAATTCATAAAGATAGACATAAAATAGACAAATAAAAAGCCAAAACAATAAAACAATATTGAGTCATCATGAAAATATAATGTCACAAAATTTTCCTAATATATTTTTTTTAGCTAGACACAGATCTTAAAGGGTGAGATTCAAGTTGAGTTCTCCCGAGGTTGATTGCGCTGATGATGAAGACACATTGGGATTTTCTTGAATCGGGCCTTCTCCAATTTGACTAGTATGAGACATCAATGGGTGAGTTTGAGAATCAAATTGAGCAATGAAATTTCTTTCTACGCCCTGAACAATTGAAGGGGTTTGATTAGCTTGAGACAAAAGCCCGAAACCCAAAGTGTTTGACCTTTGAGGAACTAACAACGCAACATTTTGACCTCCATCTCGAAAATCAGCCATCCCAAATTGTGGTGCAGTGAGGGATGAACTTGACATTTCCATCATAGATTGGGGTGTTGTGGAGGGTGTATTTGGCATATGCAACCCTCCATAGGCACTAGAAGGACAACCAATAGGCCAAGAAGGCATTGTATTGCTCATACACGCACTAATAGGATGGTGCAAGTTAGCACCACGAAAATACCCTTGATAGTGAATATGACTGGAAAATGGATAAGGGTATGGTTGATTACGAGATGTAATCCCTTGCGTGGAATTCATGTTCTCCCACCTTCTCCTTTGTTTTTCCATTTTTTCGACGAGACGCTCACGCCTATGAGCTTTTTGGTGTCCTCCAAGTGCTCGAGTACTAGAGAACTTTTTGTCACAGTATTGACAAAGGAATTCTCTCACCTCTTGCTCAGGTAAGGGTTCATCGACCGCATTCTGGGGTAAGTGATCATTATTTCCAATGAAATTTTGCTCAGACATTTCTGAAATCCTAGATTTCAAACTTTTCAAGGAGAAAACAAACTTGTGTGATTTCAAGATTGCCGAGGAGGGGTATTTATCGTTGGATGAAGTAGTGATGAATATGGAAGAAAGCTTTTAAGGAAAATATACACCATTTGTTACGGTCAAACATGCGCATAATAATTAATACGACTTGAGACCATTTTTACTATTTTTTTTTATCAATTAGTAAAAAACTATTTTTTAACAAAGTGTTATCAATGAGAGCATCTCCGATGGTGATACCGTTTTAGGTATCATACATCAATAAAAAGTGGTGCCTACAATACCATGTAGTAATACTTATGCAACTCGTACATGTTTTGCTCCAATGATGATACCACTTTGAGTATCATACATTATTAGCAGGTGGTTCTTTCTATTTAATTTAATATACAAAAAAGATAATATTAAATTGATGATACGATACCTTAAATAATGTACCGTATCATCAATTTTAATACTCTCTATATCTTAAATAAGGTATCGTATCATCAATTTTGATACCCTCTATGTCACTTCATTGGAACTCCAATGATTAAAAAGGTACATATCATTAATCTATGAAACTATCTTTGATACTCTTATTGGAAATTGTTTGAGTTTTATATACTATTCACTAGCGTTGAAATTATAGCCACTTCTAGCTAAAATGAAACTCTCGGGTTAGTTCTGATCATAGTCGTGGACAGAGTCACCCCCGACATTTTGGAGACCTTGTTTGAATATCAAAAAATGGACCCTTCATAAAAAGTGATTTTTTTAATAAAAAATCCTATATTTAAATTATATAAAACATAAAAATATAATTATTATTGTAAGTAACGTCAAAAAGAAATATATCATAACAAAGATTAAATTTATTGCAAAGATATTAGGCACTAGTTTATTGATACACATATGATATTTTATGAACATTATAAATATATAACTATTATTATAGGATTTTAGAATTTTAGAATTTTGAGGCCTAAAAATTCATCGAAATTTTGAGGCCTTGTTCGGCCGCTCACCCCGCACATGTGTTGAGGCCGGCTCTGGTCGTGGAGATCAAACTCTAATTCTTCTTATTAAATTGAGCACTAATTATCAGTGGATCAACTAACAATTAGTAGCTAGCATACATTATGTATTGATTAAATATGCACAGTTAGAGTAAAAATATCACGAGTTGTATAAATAAGAGACAAATTACACAAATTGAATTACTTAAATAATATAAAAGAAATGTACCACATGTGCTCTAGGTGCACCGTGGCACACACCAAAAGTTGCTTATAACAAGACACCAAAAATATAAGGAAAATGCTGTATCTGAATTACCAATTAAGGACTAAATACGATAAATGATTTTAAAACTTGTCAATTTTAATTTTTAAAAGTATAAATAATGTTTGTTTTACTGTGAAAATTCTTTTGTTTGTCTTCTTTAACTGTGGCCAAAAACATTAATTAGCATAATAGAGATGATGACTAATTGTATACAATAATAGTTTTTTTTTTGTTTTTTTTAATAATAGTATGCGTTATCAATAGTTGAGAGTGTGAGATTGAAACGCTCAAACTCTTTATCACTATGCTTAGTAAATTTTAACTAAGTTACCAAACAATTTTTAAATGTCCGATGATACTTGTTAAAAAATTAAAAACAAAAAAAATTTTAGGTTGAAAAGATATTCCATTTATCCAAACGTATAAGAAAAAATAAATCAACTCACATATAAGAGAAAATAAATCAATTCTCATTTATTTTTACTAAACCGATTCAAACTTATTGAAAAACCAAAATATAATAATTCAATTTTTTTTTATCATTTACTCCAAATAAATTTTATTAGAAGATGTAAAAATAATTTTAGTTTGATTTTTACTTATGAAGAAAATTACGGAATCTCAAGACTCAAAGTGTTAGGAATAATGCTTATATAATTGCGCGGACTTAGGTCCTCTTTTATACCAAAAAAAAAAGCTTATATAACCACTAAAGTTTAGACCTTTTTTGATCACGTTCACAAAAAAAGGAAGAAATAAAAAAAATAATTAAATAATATACATGACATGATCTTGGTTTTTTTTAGTATGTACTCCTTCCGATTCTTATTATAAGAAAAAATTTAATTTATAGATTTATAGAATGTTTTATGTATCTAGACCACATTATGAATTAGATACATCAAAAATTCTATGAACCTAGAAAACAAATATTTTTTTATAATAAAGAGAGGAGATAGTAAATTAAAGTCTTAGATTACATTTGATTCTCTATCCACAACTTCATTGATGAAAATGGCTCCAACAATTATGCTACTAGCTACCTTATTTTTATCTTTTTCCACTTCTTATATCTTGGTACCTTTTTCTACTTCAGTTTGATTTCTACTTATGTTGTGTCGTTGACCATGTTTTTTTTTTTTGTCTTTCTATTTTTGAACTCTTGTGTTGTTAAACCGTTACAGAACGTTGAGGCTGAAAAAGACCAGCTTACTGAACTCAAGCTTAATTCTCATATCCTTCAGGTAATAATAATCACTAATTCTCTTCATTTCATTTGATTGATGAATCTTATTAACAACGTTATAATCATCACATCACAGGAATCTATTACTAAACAGATTAACGAAAATCCAGTGGCAGGATGGGAAGCTGCTATTAATCCCCGTTTCTCCAATTATACGGTTACACTTCAACTTTCCCAAACATACTATTTTAATTTGAGAAAATAGAAGATGCACGAATAAGTTTACACTGACATCTAATAATGAACGTCGTGTATTCTGCCAAATCACAAAGATATTTTGAAATTAATTGTATGACTTGGTAGATTGGTGGTTTTTTTATTGGACGACAGTGTAAAACTATTTTACACCGTCAATGCATGTCCATTAAACTCATTTGATTTTATTAAGTTTTCATTTTTTTTGTCAATATATACCCTTTTCATTAATAAATATAGAATAATTACATATGAACAAGAGGCAAACGTGCGACAAGTTGCGCTGCTATCCCTTGTTAATAACAAAATTGATATTTAAATCTTTATCAACTAACCCTTTAAAGTGCATTTCACTTGCACATACTTAGTTTTATGATATGTATGTTCTTGTATGAATGACATTGTGTTTGATTATGCACAGGTTCGACAATTTAAGCACCTCCTTGGAGTCACGCAAACGAATGGGAATGAATTGAGTAGTATACCAGTTGTTACTCATCCAAAATCATTAAAATTGCCAAAGGATTTTGATGCAAGGACAGCTTGGTCTCAGTGTAGCACTATTGGAAGAATTCTAGGTCACATGCTCCTTCACCTTATTTTTTCTTAATATATAATAATTAAACATTGTGTTTTGCGATTGGTGCTGATTTTTCTTTTCTATTAATGACAATAACATGGATTGCTGAACTGTTTTCCTCATAAAAGATCAGGTAATTCTCTTATTTCACTGTGGTTATTTGACCATGAAGTTCTTATCTGATCCTTGTGCTATTGCTGATGATTCAGGGTCACTGTGGTTCTTGTTGGGCATTTGGTGCTGTTGAATCATTATCAGATCGTTTTTGCGTTCATTTTGGCGTGGTAAGTAAACTTGTTACCGAATCAATTAGGAAACTTTTTTCTTACTTGTTGTGTGTAATTGTGAATATTCTGCATAACTTTGTAAACTTCTTAGGTATGGCTCATAGTTTACCGATAAGTGGGTAAGTCACTCGAGCTTACAAGAATATTTAAACACAAGATATATAATCTGTAGCCCTAAGTTTGAATAATAGTAAGGCACTGCAGTCTGCAGCCACTCTACAGCCGGAGAAGTAGGCAAAATTGGCCGAACTCCACAATCAAATCCCACGTGTTCTCAATTTGCATTTTTCGTATTTGGTTTCTTTTGAACCGATGTTGTTCTAAAAGTAACACTCTATATGCTCAAATGCAGAATGTATCCCTATCTGTTAATGACATTCTTTCATGCTGTGGCCTTCTTTGTGGGGCTGGCTGTTCTGGGGGGACTCCCTTTTCTGCATGGATATACTTAGCTAACCATGGTGTTGTCACCGAAGAGGTAACAAATTTTCATTCCCTTCATTTCTTAGAGAAGAAAATCCTAGGCTCTTTCTTATGATCTGTATTTTTTGTTACATGTGCCAGTGTGATCCATACTTCGATCAAATTGGATGTTCTCATCCAGGTTGTGAGCCAGCTTATCGGACTCCAAAGTGCGTTAAAAAGTGTGTAAATGGGAACCAGCTTTGGGAGACGTCAAAGCACTATTGTGTCAAAGCATATACGGTCAACTCTGATCCCCAAGATATCATGGCCGAAGTTTATAAGAACGGTCCAGTTGAAGTTGCATTCACTGTTTATGAGGTAAATGAAAGCTTTTGGTCCTTTTTGCAATAAAATTTTCTGCTACTTCTGCAGTCAAATTTTGAAAAGTCATCACCGTTTTGAAAAGTATCCGATAGAGAAAAGGGAGGGGGATTGGTAGACTAGACTAAACTAATATTAAGTGTTGTCATCTCTTCTGCTTTAGGGATGCATATTGACATAGGATAGAAGATACAATTTTCAAATTACGAAGTATACAGTAGTGACCTTTCACTTAACAAAATATTTGGGACCATTCTCCAATCCTTTTGCATACCTATGATCTCTTGACGGGATTTCGCTCACTACAAATCAGGAGTTTACAAACACATCACAGGTTCTGCACTAGGTGGTCATGCAGTAAAACTGATTGGATGGGGAACAAGTGAAGAAGGGGAAGACTATTGGGTATGTTGACAATATATAAACTTATCACTGATTCTAGACAACCAACACTTCTAAATACGAACGCTTCTATTCTGAATTTTATATATGTTGATTGTGTACTTTTCACTGTTTCAGCTTCTTGCGAATCAGTGGAATAGAAATTGGGGAGATGTATGTTTCTTGAACTATTCTTTCAGCTTGAATATTTGTTACTTAAGATATGTCTTAGCTAATGAACTAATTTAAAATGTACTATTCTGCAGGATGGTTACTTTAAGATCAAGAGAGGGACAAATGAATGTGGGATTGAAAATGCTGTTACTGCTGGCTTGCCTTCTACCAAAAATATTTTGAGAGAGGTGATTGACATTGATGCCGATGCTGATGTTTCATTCTGAATGTAAATATTGTAGTATTACCTTAACTGTTAGATTTGTGTTGCATTGACAAATCTGTACCAAATATTATGTTTGTTATATAGAAATTGAGTGTTTATTAAGTATTAATTAACAATAAAAATTTGTAAATGAGTGATATGTATATGTGAAACTCACTTATGCAATCAAATTAGAGAAGTTTCATGTGTATATGTGTGAAACTTATGTGCTCAAATTAGAGAAGTTCCATTGTGGATGCTATTAGGATCTTTGACCTTGTAGATGTTGTGATATATCTCCACAATTTACACTCTTTGAGTTTGGGCACTATATGAGACTAGTTTTAGAATCAACAGCAGAATATTAAATTTTTACGAACGAGGTTGAAGTTGAACCGCCTCTCAAATGAAGACTTAAAAAATCGAAAATTATGTTGTTTCTTGAAATAGAGTTGTGTTATCAACTCTCCTAATACAATTTTGGTGTATGGTGTATGTTTAAATTGGCTATTTTAATTTTTTTTTAATATATAAAAAATATTACTATTACAACTTATTATCATTATTTTATAATAGAAGGGTACAACCTATTATTTTCTGTAAGAAACATATTATTTATGAGCAAATAAAAAAATTAATTATTTTTTGACACAATAAGATATAATCATTATCAAATCAATAATAATATAAATAATATTTTTTGAATAAAATTTCACACTGCAAAAAAATACTTGGCAGTTGGCACTCATTTATGTTAGTTCTTAAACAAAATCTGTTAATAACCGCCAACTTTTAGAGGGGAAAATAATTTTGAATAATTAAGTTCACTGCATTGAGAATTCTCTAGTGTGGAAAGAAAATAAAATATTCCTTTGTGTTTGTGAGCAAAGATTTTCTCTGTTCATCAAGATTATCTTCCTTACTGTAAAGAAACGATTCTGACACATTCTGCTGCATTCCGCCACCAGATTGACGTTGGAGAAATGCGCAGTAGTCCGAGGAATACTCAGCAGCAACTCCGGTAAGATTCTTGTATAATCTTCATTTTCTCAATCTTGAGATGTCTATGTTAATTGCATAATATTCATTTGCATGTCTATGTTTCTTGAAAATTCATAGTAATTTTGTTCAAACCTAATTGTGAGTGCGTTTTTGTTAATAACTGTGATTCATTCATTGTTGCAGAAAGATATAGATAAATCTTGCATAGTAATTTTGTTCAAACCTAATTGGGAAATATTTTGTGAGATAGATAGTAATATTTTGTGTTTTTGTTAATTCATTGTTGCAGAAAGCAATAGATAAATTCTGCATTGTAGCAATTTTGTTCAAACCTAATTGGGAAATAGAAAGTAACTTTGTGATTTTTTTTTTATAGAATTAGGGTTCATTAATTGTTGCAGAAAGATATGGAGAAAGTTTGCGGTAAAAGATCCAAATCCGATGTGTTATCTCGGTCATTAGCGAAGGTTGATAGGATTAGTGAGTTACCAGATGAGTTACTAATTCACATACTTTCTTTTCTTCCACCTAAATTCGCTTTCACAACCAGCGTTCTTTCGAAGAGGTGGGAATCGCTATGCAAATTCCTCACTGTTCTCCGCTTTGATGATAAATCCGTGAAGAACAATGTGGAGGAATTCGATTTATTCAATACTTTTATCGACAATGTCATGCTATCCAAAGACAGACAACTGCAGCCTATCAAAGCTTTTCACCTTAGGTGTCATTCTGCACGCTTACTTTTCAACCATAATGATTGGGTTGAAGCTGCAAAACAGCGTGGTGTCGAGGATCTCCAACTCTCCATGTTTAAGTTCGAAACAGCCTTACGTGAACTTATCCAGAACTCTGTGATGAGATTTCTAAAAATATCACCCAGCAGCATTTTCAGCTGTCGAACCCTTGTGATACTCAAACTCAAGAGGTTACGTGTGATGGGTAATATTTTGTCTTTTGATCTTCCCTCGCTTAAAACCCTTCATTTAAAAGGTGTTTATTTACAAAATTCAGAGGATCTCAAGAAGCTTATTTCTGCATCATTGGTTCTCGAGGATTTGTATATTATGGTTGGCTACATTGAAAGAGCGAGTATGCCACTCAGACGAGTGAATGGTCGATATCATGTTTTATTTAAAGCAAAATATAATGATGTCCAGTTTCTACGGGTACAAATACGATATATCATTTCCTTAATCCTTTCTGATTATGTCATTTAATGTCATTTTCTTATCTCGTTTTTGTCTCTGGAATTTTGCAGTTAGAGCCGAAAGTTCCCAATGAAAACGTCATTTCCTATTTCAGAGGCTCTCCCGTCTTTCGAAACTTAATCCACCTTGAATTATTGTTTCATCACTTCCATGGCTGGGATGATGTAGTCGACGTGCTCCAACATTGTCCCAATCTTCAAATTCTTTCAGTTGAAAAGGTTTGTCGCATTTATGCATCATATTTGTGTGTTTTTCTTCTAGCATATACCGCAAATCTTAGTTTTTTATATGTTTGGCAGTGGATACTTGAGGTCTATCTCCCTGTCATATGAGAATAATTTTTTATTTTTTTTGAAATAGGTTACACAAATCCCCAATATCGCCTCTCGGAGAAGATGGATACGTACATGGGAGTGGGCATTGAAAATCAATCCGGAGAAGTACACAAACTGGAAATCTCCAAATTCCGTTCCTAAATGTATTTCATCTCATCTCAGATCATGTGCTGTAACTGCAACCAATCACGGGGGATGGGATGCACTTCTATTTGCAAAATATATTTTACAAAATGCGCAACTTTTACAGGCCATGACAATCAAATATGCAGCTTTCGCCAATTCAACTAACGACTGTAGATTTTTACATGAATTATACTCATGTCCGAAAATTTCAGCCATTTGTGACATTTCAGTTGAATATATCTAGAAAGGTTTACAAGCACACCAATTAAGTTTGACGTTTATCTTTCCATTGCATTTATGATTTACGCCGAATATGTTCAGTATTTTGATATTTTCAACTATCTAAAGAAGTGCTTTTTCATTTCAATGATTGTTTAAGAGTGGGAATGCCTAATAATGTTGACATTTGAGTTGCTTGCTCCTGAAGCTATCTTGATGGCCTCATTTTTACTGCTTTGAAAGTGTAACTTTAGGTGGTTCTTTTCTCCTTTGAATCTTTGATACATAGACATGATGTAGTTCTTCCAAATCAGAGTGGCAGAGCTTCTTTGATCAAGTTTTTTGAAGTGTAACTTGTATTCTTACTCTTGACAAAAGAAAGCTTGGTCTGAATTTCTAGATTTTGTTTGCAACAAGTATCATAGATTTGGTGTGAAAATTCAAAATTCATTGAAAATGTTATATATCTTGTATAGACCAAATACATTATTTACTGTTTTTAGTTTTTATAATTGCACTGTTCATAATATAATATAAGAAATAAATTAGTTGATTGAATAACTGATGTATCTGATTGATATTATAAATTAGATATATAGATTATTTTAAAAACCTAAAAGTAATTCATTTCTTATTAAATAAAAAAAAACCTAGTCAACATTCGGTGAAAAAGTACAAATATAAAACTCATACTCTCCGGTCATGGCTTTCACGTTCTTTTAAACTAATAAGCAAGTTGTTGCACTTGAATTTTTTTTTGGTCAAGAGAAAAAATATAGTAACCTCACTTGAATTTTTATCTCAACTTGTTTTTACCATCATCAACTCAATTAGTTTTTTTTTTAAGGGATTTGTGAATTAGTTTACTTTTATGGTAAAATAATATTAAAATTAGGAAAATGCTAAAGATATCTCCGGGCACTAGTTAAACATATAAATAAGAAAATTTTATCTTAAAATTCGTGTATTCAATGTATTGTAATTGAAAAATTTATCTTTATCAAAATTAATCTTATATTTAATTTTTATTTTTTGATATGTTTAATAAATGTCCCGAGAACATTGTTTAACATAACACTTTTTTATATTATTAGCATGATCTAATAATAAATGCTTTAAGTACATACACTTGTTGAAAAGAAAAAAATTAGACACTTTCAGATTATTGCCACAATGTGATGTACGAAACACAATGTATAGATTTTATTAATTGGTAATTCTGTTTATTGTGATGAAGAGTTAAAACTTTCTTGACTTGGGCATAAAAAGTTATTTGGCTTAGATATACAACAATGTTTAAAGTTTTAGGGAGATTTTGTTATCCATTTAGATCCTTGACGAATTAATTATCCTTGCAATTATATGCAGAGGATATTCAATTTATAAAAAAAAATGTTGTTTATTACGATCAAATTATTATTCATAAAACCATTGTTTATAATTGTCACAACACTTGATACAACCTTTTTTTTTAAATTGATATATTTGATTTATAATATATATTAATTATATATGGTTCATATAAACAATTAATATTTTTTGACTCAATATAAACAATTAATATTAAGAAAATAACTATTTACATTTGTATGGTATTTACTATACAAGTTTTAATATAAAACTTCTTTTATTAATAAATTTAACAAGATTTCAAAGACACTGTTTATTATTTCCCATCAATTTAAAATGTAAACTATTTTTATAATAATAAAGACTAAAGAGAATGTTTTTAGATGTAAATCAAATACTATATTCCCTACACAACTGCACTAATCATTTAGATCTTGAAAAACTCAATATGAGTTTCTAAAAATAATATTCAGTCTCCTAATTTTTTTTAAGCACATGTTAATTAATGTGGTGTATATTATTTTGGACGGAGATAATATAAAATGTTGGTTTACCAAAATAAATAAATAAAGAATAGAATTAGTGTTAGTACTTTAAAATAAATAAAAAATACAAAAATTAGTGTGACAAAGTGTACGGTAGTACTACTCTCCACAACAGTTGAACTCCGTAGAGCAATCTTATTTGAACAACCAAAATTGATAACTTTTTGGGACAACTCTCTTGTTTCCTTTGCAACAAAAAAATAAAGTGAGAGGAGGAGAGAGAGAGTAAAAATATAATGAGTGTAAGAGTGAGAGAGTTGTCCAAAGTTATCCACTTTTTGGATGTACAAATATCATTTCTCATCGTGAGCAATCTTATTTGAACAACCAAAATTGATAACTTTTTGGGACATCTCTCTTGTTTCCTTTGCAACAAAAAAATAAAGTGAGAGGAGGAGAGAGAGAGTAAAAATATAATGAGTGTAAGAGTGAGAGAGTTGTCCAAAGTTATCCACTTTTTGGATGTACAAATATCATTTCTCATCGTGAGCAATCTTATTTGAACAACCAAAATTGATAACTTTTTGGGACATCTCTCTTGTTTCCTTTGCAACAAAAAAATAAAGTGAGAGGAGGAGAGAGAGAGTAAAAATATAATGAGTGTAAGAGTGAGAGAGTTGTCCAAAGTTATCCACTTTTTGGATGTACAAATATCATTTCTCATCGTTAAAAGAGAAGCAAACATAAAGCATATTTAAACCTGAACCAATCTGATCCACTTCCCGTTATCAAGGAAACAAATAAAACACAGCCACCGTGGCATTTAACAGAATATTCACAGCATAACTTCCGTCCATCCAAAACGCGCTTATTCTTTTTCTTCATCTTCTCTCCCTAAACAAAACACGCTTTCAAAACAAACAGACGTTACTATTATCCAAAAGCATATACTCCACCACGCTAAACATATTTAACCTATTCAATTACTGTAATAATCAATTAATTAACATAAGTTCAATCACATCTCATCCTCACACACGTTTCTCTAACTCTCTCTTTCACGCTTTTCACGTTCTTCTAACAAAAAAGTTTTTTGTTTGGTAGGTATTATTAGTGGTTTCAGAATCACTTTCCCGGAAAATCCACCAGAAAAAAAAAAAAAAAAGTAGAACAAATAAACAATACTAATAAAGTAGTAGTAGTAGTACAATTCAAGCTTCCTAATCCAAAAATCCAAAATCTCTCTGAAGTTGACAACTTATATATAAATTCACTTAACAAAAGAAACATTAACACAAACACATTGCAGTCATAATCTTCATCGTATCGAGTTTCTGCATTTTCGCGTGGTTTTGAAGCGATGAAGGAACCAGAAGAAGTGATGAGAATGCGAGGAGGTTCTGTACTTGGAAAGAAGACTATTCTGAAGAGTGACCATTTTCCTGGTTGTCAGAATAAGCGATTATCTCCTCAGATCGAAGGTGCTCCTAATTATCGTCAAGCTGAGTCTTTGCATGTTCATGGTGTTGCAATCCCAACCGTTGATGGAATCAGAAATGTTCTTAATCACATTGGTGCTCGCTTACCACGGAACAAGAGACAACAAGTTCTTTGGATTAGTCTTCGTGAAGAACCGGTATAATATGCTATTAATAGCTTCTTTCCTTTTATAATTTTATAATAATTTTTTTATTTTTTTAATCATTGTTCATAGAGAAATACTAGTAATTTAGTTTAAATTTAAGTTCATTTTTAATTAATTATTTTTTTCAATTTTGTATGATGAAGTGGTGATTAGTACTAATAATGCTCTGATATGTAATAACATTGTTTCTTTCTTTGTTGAAATCAGCTTGTGTACATTAATGGCCGGCCTTTTGTTTTACGCGATGTGGAGAGACCATTCTCCAACCTTGAGTATACGGTATATGCTAAATTCTTTTATGCACATGTATAAGGTTTTAAATTGTTGTCGCAGTTAGGTTATGATTAGTGATATTGAGGAAAAATTCCGACAATGTGGGTGATGCAATTGCAGTTAGTTGCGATGTGGTTGCAGAAGCTTCCCAATTGTGGTTACGCGCAATTTGGGGGTTGACTTGTTTAAGTTGATTTGAGTGCATTACTGTTTCGATAGAATTGTTTTGGCGTCTAATTTATGTGGGACTTTGTAATTAATTAGGGAATTAATAGGGAACGGGTTGAACAAATGGAAGCTCGTTTGAAAGAAGACATCCTGTTGGAAGCTGAAAGGTACTTCTAAAGTGCCATACTCTGTATTTGTCGCAAACTTGTCATCTGTATTTGTCGCGAACTTGTCATCTGTATTTGTCGTGAACTTGTCATCCGGAATTTGTGGCTGTTTTTATTCTTTACTGTCAATCTTACTTTTATGTTGACGTAACAGATACAGAAATAAGATCCTTGTGACGGATGAACTGCCCGATGGTCAGATGGTGGACCAATGGGAACCGGTGTCGTGTGATTCTATAAAGACACCATTAGAGGTACGGGTGAAACTTTTTTAGAATTGGAATGTGAGGGTATTAAATCAGTTTCTCCTGGGAAAAATTGCATCATTTTTTTTTTCTTTTCCTTTTTCGTAGGTGTATGAGGAATTGCAAGTGGAGGGATACCCTGTTGATTATGAACGTGTTCCTATAACTGATGAAAAAGCGCCTAAGGAACTGGATTTTGATATTTTGGTGAGTTCTTTGCATCAATTTCTTTTCTTGGCGGAGGAAATGCTTCTGAATGAATTTGTTTGCAAAAAAATAATGATTCATCTTGCTTTTTGATCACTTTTTTTATGATACCATAGTAAGCATCACAATTTGAACATATATTATTTTGTTACAGTTAATGAGTTGGGTAGTGTAGTTTACTTTAATTTTTTTGTCTTGTCATTAGGTTGCTGATAGACAATGCTTAAGGTTTTTATTTGTTACAGAGAAACCTCATATTTATTAACTTAGAAAACTCATTTATTGTTACGTTTCCCGAAACCAATAATTTCTTGTTTCTTAGCTCCTCTTAATATTTGATTTTAGGTACATAAAATTTCTCAAGCTGATGTAAGTACAGAGATAATTTTTAATTGCCAAATGGGGCGTGGACGAACGACAACTGGAATGGTCATTGCAACTTTGGTCTACCTCAATCGAATTGGGGCCTCTGGTACTTTTATTTATTCATTAATTTATTAATTTAACTTTTCTGATTACATTATTTATTTTCTTTCATTTATGCCATTTATTTCTATTCTTGCAAATCCAGCATCCGATCGAAATCTATTTACTGTGCTGTTAATTAAAAATTAATGGAATTCTTTTATTCTTCAAAAAACACTACTTTGCTGCACCAATACCAAAGCACATGAATACACATTCAAGTTTTTAGTTAATATAAAATGTGTGTCAACTCCGCATAAGCATGGAAAATCTTCATACCAATGATTAGATGGTTGCATTCTTTCTGTACTTGTTAGCATTTACCTTGGTTGTGGTGTCAGGTATGAGTTTATTGGAAGAGGAGCTTGTCATTTCTCAAACATACTTAAAAAGAAAACATATAACGGAAACACGGCTCTTTAGTTTATCTCCCAAGGATTCATTTTCGTTCATATTATTGTGAGGCTACAAGACATTTCTCCAGCTAGTGCTCTTGGGGAGGATGCACGTGAGTATGCATTGGTGAATGCATCAAATATATGATTTGAGAGCGTGAGAGAAGTGCAATGCACCCATAGGATTAAGGGCTTATTGCCTGAATTATAACAGTAGTTGTTTTCAATCCTTGGCATCCATACTTAATCCAACAACTATGCTGAGGTTTTTTCTCTCTACTCTGGCAACACAATCACTACTTTCATAGCAAATCAGCACTCATAAACAACAATTTAGTTCCATGAATCAAGGACTGCTAGAGCGTATGCTGAAAAACCCTTCTTTAAAATTATTGTAAAGACCATTGCCTAGCATTATGCCATCTTTTTTAATGATTCTGTTAGGATTTAAGATAAGTTAGTTAGTTTGGGAAGTTATTAGTTACTAGGGCAGTTAGGATTGTCAATTATCATGTATAACTAGGGAGGTTTTGGAGTTAAAGAGGGTACCATTGAGTATGGTAAACTTTGTGTGAATGGAGCAGTGACTATATTGTAAGATGGGGTTCCTAACAGATTACCTTTAATTTATTCTTACTCCTTTGTCATTATGTTTAAATCATAAGGTGTACCAGTGGATTTTCCATTAACAAATATATCATTTTTATGTTATTTGTTATTTATTGATAGGGATTCCAAGAAGCAATTCCATGGGTAGAATTTTTCAATCCATGACCAATGTTGCTGACCATTTGCCTAACTCAGAGGAGGCAATTCGCAGGGGAGAATATGCAGTCATAAGAAGCTTGGTTCGGGTGTTAGAGGTACTGATATTCAATTTAATCTTTCTTGTATAAGACGAGTATTCATTATTGTTTTTCTAATTTGCTAACATTCTTCAGGGCGGTGTTGATGGGAAGCGACAAGTGGACAAAGTCATTGACAAATGTGCTTCAATGCAGGTATCTGTTTTTAATCATTTCGGTCTTGTGTTGCTCATAAATAACTTCTATCAGTTCTATGTTGGTTGTTCGTACAGTCTCTTTCAATGTTTTGAATTTCTTTTCATGTATCTTGTGAGTTGAATATTCATATTTCTAAAATTGGCTCATTTAATCCATGTCTTTCTTGAACTCAGAATCTGCGTGAAGCAATTGGCGCCTATCGCAATAGCATTCTGCGACAGCCAGATGAGATGAAAAGGGAGGCATCACTTTCCTTTTTTGTAGAGTACTTGGAGAGATACTACTTTTTAATATGTTTTGCTGTGTACCTTCATTCAGAAAGAGATATGCTCCATTCTAGTACTGCTGATCACAGTAGTTTTTCTGACTGGATGAGAGCAAGGCCTGAACTCTACAGCATTATTCGCAGGTTATGATTTTAATAACTGTGTGAGGTCTATGTTTGTAATTTTTCTTTTTTGATTTCTCTTCATTAGGCCTGTGGAGTGTGGGTGTATATCATTGAGTCAAACTGAGTTTGACTAGTGAATTGTATATCTAGCAACAATCATGATTGTTACTGAACCGAGCTCGCTTTGACTTTCAAACATAATCTTTCATATGTGGTCTGGGTCATGATCACTCATGTAACTCGGTTCCAGTATTAATGGAATCCTTAAGCATTTTTGCTTTTAGGTCCACCAGAATCAATCAATTAGGTATTTAGTTTACAAAGACGGCCAAGATTTGTACATGTGCCAGTTAGGAAATAAGATTGACATTAGTTTCTGGCAGTGGTTGTGTTATGAATTGTGCTGATGCTTAGGTATGTAGGAAAGCTTCTTGTGTGTTGCTCCAAAATAGATTCTTTTATACACTGGAATAAATTTTTATTTTTTATTTGGATAGAGCTGGAATAAATTCTTAAATTTTCCAACAATGTATCTTGTGTTTGGCTCTAGAAGCTTCCATATATCTTTGTTTGGCCCTAGATATACTTTCTCGTGTCGATTTTTTATCGCATTATTGGACAATCGTACCAATTGGGTTTCTGATTGTAATCTAACTTGTTTACTTGCTTGATTCTTATGAGTATCGTTATTTGGCATGACTCACAACGATTGGCACTGCAGGTTACTCAGGAGAGATCCAATGGGTGCACTTGGATATTCAAGTTTGAAACCATCTTTAAAGACGATAGCTGAATCAACTGATGGCCGGCCATCTGAGATGGGTAATGTTGCTGCCTTGAGAAAAGGCGAGGTTCTTGGTAGTCAAACTGTTCTAAAAAGTGATCACTGCCCTGGATGCCAAAATCCGAGTTTGCCAGATAGAGTGGACGGTGCTCCTAATTTTCGAAAAGTTCCTGGATTTCCAGTTTTTGGTGTTGCGAATCCAACCATTGATGGTATCCGGTCTGTCATTCATAGGATTGGCAGTACTAATGGTGGACGCCCAATACTTTGGCATAATATGAGAGAAGAGCCTGTTATTTACATCAATGGGAAGCCATTTGTTCTTCGTGAAGTTGAAAGACCATACAAAAACATGTTGGAGTACACGGTAAATATTACATATGCAATATCTTTTCAATAAATTTGAAGTTAGGAAAGTGGGATGGCAAAGTAGCTGTTGTCAGGAAAACTGGCTCATGGTTTGTAACTCCTTTTCGTGTAGCCTCGCAGTAAGATGTCTACATTCTAATGTTTCTATATTGAAATTTAAGTAATTGGTAGAAGGAACCATTGGCCAAAAAAACTTCTTAGCAATGAGGTCCAATCCAGACTCCCTTCCAATTAAAGGATAATCTCACAGAAACGTAGCATTCTAATTGAGAAACAGTATATCTAGTTAATAAGTGTGAGAAAGGAAGGGTTTTTTCTGCATTTACGCAGTTTTTTTAGTTCTTTCCACAAAATGTTGTGTCATTATATCATCTAATGTAACAGAGGGGTATCTATTTTTCTGAGGTATAGCTAATACATGAAATGACACAAATTCGTAATCTATTTGCTTGCTGAATATTGTCAATATATACTTGATCAACTAATTCTTTACTGTCTAATAACCTGAAATTAAGATGTCATTAGATGCCGCTTTGAATGTCATATTAATTTGCCATTATTTCCTCCTATTATTGGTGAAGTGGAAGCTGTAATTTGTTCTTTCAGGGTATTGACCGTGAAAGAGTGGAGAAAATGGAAGCTCGGTTAAAAGAAGACATTTTAAGGGAAGCTAAACAATATAGCAGTGCCATAATGGTTATTCATGAAACAGATGATGGACATATATTTGATGCTTGGGAGCATGTTACCTCTGATGTGGTTCAAACCCCACTTGAAGTTTTCAGAGGCCTGGAAGCTGATGGGTTTCCCATTAAGTATGCACGTGTACCCATCACAGATGGAAAAGCTCCTAAACGTTCTGACTTCGATACTTTGGCAATTAATATTGCTTCTGCTCCAAAGGACACTGCTTTTGTTTTCAATTGTCAGGTAATTTTTTATTCTTTTATCTCTTAACTTATTCTTTATGAACAAGCTCATTTTATGTTCATCACTGGTTCATCATGTCTTTTGTCCTTTTTCATTTCTAGCCGCTAATATTTTATTGATATAACAGATGGGTAGGGGCAGGACTACTACCGGTACGGTCATAGCCTGCCTTGTGAAACTTCGTATTGATTTTGGTAGGCCCATTAAAATATTGAATGATGATATGACTCAAGAAGAATCAAATGGCGGTTCTTCAAGTGGAGATGAAGCTTTGGGCTGTGTCACTGCATTGACCTCAAATACTTCACAAACGAAGATAGATGAGAAACAAAACCGAGTTTTTGGTATAAATGACATTCTCTTGTTATGGAAGATAACCACCTTATTTGATAATGGTGTTGAATGCCGAGAGGCATTAGATGCTGTTATTGATAGATGTTCTGCACTTCAGAACATTCGTCAAGCTGTCCTGCAATATAGAAAAGTATTCAATCAACAGCATGTTGAGCCTAGGGTAAGGAGAGTGGCTTTAAATCGTAGTGCTGAGTACTTGGAGCGGTACTTCCGTCTAATTGCTTTTGCAGCATATCTTGGAAGTGAAGCATTCGATGGGTTTTGTGGACAAGGAGAATCCAGAATGACATTTAAGGTTTGGTTGCATCAGAGGCCAGAAGTACAGGCTATGAAATGGAGCATCAGATTAAGACCGGGGAGATTTTTCACTATTCCTGTAAATATTTTCTACTCAAAGCATCATTTTTTTCAAAATTCAAATTGGGATTGCTTCAATAATGCCAGTTTAAATTGTAGGAGGAGTTGAGAGAATCACAAGAGTCTCAGCATGGAGATGCAGTGATGGAGGCTACTGTCAAGGCCAGAAATGGTTCTGTTTTGGGGAAGGGCTCCATACTTAAAATGTATTTCTTTCCTGGACAGAGAACTTCCAATAATATACAAATACATGGTGCACCTCATGTTTACAAGGTATGTTTATGTATGGAAGTATTGCTAAAGAAACTAACTATCATAATTTGTGATGCCAGAGGGTAAGGCTACACGTCCAGTGGGGACCTACCGGATCATCCAAGTGTAGGTAGAATTAGCACCTTTAGTATGTTTGATGGTGTAAGTTTATTTGGGAATAGATGCTGTCTGGATTGGAACTAGATTGCACATCTGATCGGTTGTTATCTTGTAATTTTAGAAGTACATTGTTTTTTTTTTGGGGTCTTGCTAACGAGTGCCCCCAAGGCACTCTTTAAACATCTTAAATAGTAAGTTTTCATTAAATTTTTATGAAAATGTGTGAAGTTAGTGCATTGGGAATTGAAATGTTTAACTTTTTGAATAAATAATTTCTTTAAATGGAATGCTTAAAGAGTTCCCCGGGGGCACTTGTTTGCATTTTCCTTTTTTTTACCACATTTTTTACATTTACATTTGATAATTTGCTTTAGGTGATATTTCTTCCACTCGTACAATATTTAAAATGCAGACCACTTTAGCATATATTTATATTTTGAAAAATATTAAGATACTATGGTTTGTATTATATGATATTCTTACTTTCAATTTATAAAGAGTGTTTCTTATGCAATTAAATCATGGTTTATTTTTTTATTTTTTTGACCAAAATTGAATCATGGTTTGACAATTGAGTATGTTGATAAATATATCAAAATCACTACTAACCTGTATATTTGAGAATCAGCAAACAATAAAAAAGATAAAATATAAACTGGATTTGCTTACAACATTTCGCATTATCAATTTTCATGTTATTGTCATGTGGTATGATTACTGTAAGAATTTCATTTTTTCAGGTTGATGAATACCATGTATGTTGCATGGCAACTCCAACCATTTCTGGGGCCAAGGAGATGCTAAACTATTTGGATGCTAAGTCTAAACCTGGGTTCACTGCTCGAAAAGTTATATTGACCGATGTAAGAGAAGAAGCGGTTGTTTATATCAATTGTGTTCCCTTTGTCCTTAGGGAGTTAAACAAACCTGTTGATACACTCAAACACGTTGGAATCACCGGTCCTGTGGTGAGCCATCTTGTACAATAGTTTGTCTATTGGAACATATTTACTAAATTAAATGTGTTGCATAATAACTCATGTCTCATGGTATAAAATGCAGGTTGAACACATGGAGGCACGGCTGAAAGAAGACATACTGGCTGAGATTAGACAGTCTGGTGGGAGAATGCTACTGCACCGTGAAGAATATGACCCCTCCACAAATCAGTCTGCTGTGGTTGGATACTGGGAAAACATTCTGTCAGATGATGTGAAGACACCAGCAGAAGTTTATTCTCTTCTAAAAGATGATGGATATGATATTGTCTATCGGAGGATACCCTTAACAAGAGAGAGAGATGCCTTGGCCTCCGATGTCGATGCAATACAGTACTGTCAAGATGAGTAAGTCTCACTACTTGGCAGTATTTGGATCTTCTAAAGTTTGCCAACATTTTGTTGTTGCACTGTTTGCACCATTCTAAACAGTTTGTACATAAAATCATACAATTATTAACAATAATGATTCATATCTTAGAATTGTTAACAACCTATGATTGTTGATAATTTGGCTGCCTTGCTTTGTCTTCAAAATGCAGTCATGAGATTATTGAAATGGTTTGCCTTGTAGAACTATATGGTCATATCTGACGTTTTAATTGCAGTGCATGCAATAGTGGCATTGTTCTGAATATGTTCCCTGCATACCATCTAGAAACTGCAAACTCGATATGTTAATCTTTTAAGTTATTCTACATTTACAATGTACTTCTAAACTCTTTCTTTATTGTAGCTCTGCAGGGAGTTACCTCTTTGTATCGCACACAGGATTTGGTGGTGTCGCATATGCAATGGCCATTATCTGTATTAGACTTGGTGCAAAGGCAAACTTTGCATCCAAAGTCCTGCAACCATCATTTGGTCCTGATTCATATGCTGTGATCGATGAGAATTTGCTTTCTCGAGTTTCTAATGAAACAGCGTTCAGGATGGGCGATTATCGTGACATTTTGAACCTTACAAGAGTCCTCGTACATGGTCCCCAAAGCAAAGCAGATGTTGACTTTGTCATTGAAAGGTTATCAATTTTTTTATTATTAGAAGCTTTACCAACCATGTTTTATTACCCGTATGAAAATGCATTCAACATTATAGTGGATAAATTGTCTTCTTCTCTATGATGAAGAATGCATGGCATCGTCCCTGTCTTTTCCCTTTTTGGGTTGAATGGGGGGCTTTCACTGGTTCAATTTACCTTTTCTTTGCAAATATATCATGTCATCACTTCTGTGGTTATAAAATAGCTTTTGCATCCTTTACCCACTGAGGAAGTTTGATATGGCAACATAGCTTAAGATGCTAGTTATTGGCTTTTTGTTGAAGGTACTGAATTTTTTTTATTTTTTTAATAGATGTGCAGGCGCAGGGCATATACGAGATGATATTCTTTATTACAATAGAGAATTTGAGAAGTTCACAGATGATGATGACGAGGAGCGTGCATATCTTATGGACATGGGTATCAAGGCTTTGAGGTACGTTTACTTGTCTTGCTAACAGATGAGTTTTCTTGGTACCTACTGATGATTAATATTTATTAGTATATATTGCCTCTAAAAGATATGAAAAGAATTAATCACGCCCTAGCGTATGCTGCTGGTGCCTATATATGTAGCATGTGGGGACGGTTAACACGGATGCAGGAATTGATGCAACCAGACATTTAAGCCACTAAATTTATAGAAAATGATTTTGATCAATGCAACCCTAGAATTGTTGCTATTTAATGTGCATCTCTTTCATGTTGAATCATATAATATTAAAATACTTTGTAATAAAAAATAATTAGGCTTCACTGAAAAGCAAATCAAACATTAATATAAAATGCATGTTGATGGAGTATGAAAAATGTTACATATTAAAAACTTTTAATGCAACGGTGAATTTATAAAAAAGTTCATGTTAGAAAAAGTTATTTATTGTTGTAAAGTTGACTTTGATTAACACCAGTGTTAAGCTGGCATTATCAATTTAACCGCTAAATCACAACTACCTAACATGTTGATCTTGCGCTTAATGTCAAACTTTGAAAAAAACTAGAAAACTCAAAGTATATATTATTGGATTTGTGAGGTAGCTACTAGCCATCACATAAAAAAAGTTTACTTGTGCTAATTGCTTTTGTAATCATTCTGTTTTCCTGCAGACGATACTTTTTCCTTATCACATTCAGATCGTATCTCTATTGCACCTCTCCCGACGATACAGAATTTGCTGCATGGATGGATGCAAGACCGGAGCTTGGTCATCTTTGTAGCAATCTAAGAATAGATAAATAGTATGTCAATGCTTTTGATCATGTTGATGTACAGTTGCCATTTGCTGTTACAGTTTGTCTGCCTATAACTTCTTTTCCCCGTGCTGCACAATACCTTGCACACAAAGCCCCTAAGTGTAAGCAACACACTTGGTACTTGCTACTTTGCAAACTGCTATGTCAGGAAGAGCAGCATCCTGTAGTCAGCTGGCTCTGATACAAGGCATGAGTATATAGAATAAAAAAGCTCAAGAAGTAATTTATGTTTGCCAAACTTAAGTCTAGCCTGTAAAGGAAGATATTGGTGGGTAAAAATATCCATTGGGACACCTGTTAGTTAGGTATTTGGTTGCACAGTTAAGGGATGATATGTATATTTCCCAGTTGATTGTTTATTTCAGTGGTTGTTTGGAAGTTTTTGAAGGATGGAAAGGAGTGCTTCACAACATACAGGAGTGGGATGGGGGAAGAGTTATCACTCTAGTGAAGGGAGGGAGGAAAGTTTCCCATCTCTTCAATAAACAAGTTTCATTAATGCATTTAAGAACCTTAGATTGTTATTCAAATTCTACAAGTTTTTGAAGCAGATAGTTCTCTCTTGGCTTAATCTACTTTTGGAGACTGACAAATGGCATAATCAGTCTATCAGAGTAGATGTGTAGAAGTTTAAGTAAGACTCGGTCAAAAAAAAAAAATCTTGTAAGGTTAGCTATAATGATTTTGAGGGAAATCTGAATCGTATATATGTAAGTTTCATTTTTTGAATGGGTAAATATGTAAGTTTGGTGGCAATTGCTATGGAATTTGTCTGTTTTGATCATGTATCTAGAGATGCCAATCAAGAAGCATTGCTTGGCTAAATTTGAACTTTCCTTTGAAATACTTTGATTAATGTTTGATATGGTGCCTGTCAAAATATTATGAAAGCAAAAAATAATTGTGTTGGAAATAACTTTTAAAGTCAAAGAATTTCAAAAATTAAATACACCCCTTTTAAACATGGAAAATGCTAGTCAATAAGAAATTTGTTTGCAAGAAAAAGAAGAATCTTATATGGCAATATTTAACACTTACAAATTATAACAATTCTTTCCTCCATGTATGGTTAGTCAATTTTTTATTGGTCAAATTTTCTATTTTTATGGATTCTTTTCTTTCTTGTGTAAATCTTTCTTACTAAATAGCAATGCTCTTTAAACATAACATTAACATTTATGGGTGGGTTTGTAAAAGTGGATTGGAGATTCTTTTTAGGATATCTCAATCATTCGATCGATTTTTATTAATTTTGATCAGATCAGTTGACTCAAATGGATGATTGATATCTCACCGGACTCTGTAGTCACTGCAAATGACCTCTTTTCTGGAAAAGTCCAGTTACAAAGTCAAAAGTTTGAACTACAAATTAAGGTCCAATTCTTTTTTTTTTTTTTTGTGTTAACTCTCTCGTTCTTTTTTTTTTTACGGGAAACTCTCTCGTTCTTACAGAAAGGAGCTATAGTAATTCGGTCAAGTTCTAAAGATTTGTTACACTAGTAATTGAACACATAATATGTAATTTATGATGCGCATTAAACAAATAATTACAGTATAGTTTAACAAATAATTTATGATGTGGATTAAACAAATAATAAGTTTTAGTTAGTTTTTTTTTCTTCTTCTTTTTCTCTCTTTCCATAACCACAAGTTTGTTTGTCCGACGTTGACAAAGGACATTTCTAATCTAAAAATTGATTAGAATAAGAACACCTCCTAAAAAGAGTGAAGATGTTTAAGCTGTAAAGTGAGGTGTGAGGATTTAGAAGAAAATAGGTGTAAAATAAAGTATTGTACGAGGAACAAATTAGTAACTTTACGTTTCTTTTTTGTCTTGGCAATGACAGGACTATCCCAGTAACATGTCATGCTTTCCTGCTAAAAGGTGCTGACTACTGTTACTGTACATTACAATTACATGCACATTCTGTAGTGGGAAGAATCTTTGGAGCCAAACATTTGCAATATAACACATTTTTCTCTAACCTTGTTGCAATCTTCCTCTAACTAGATTCCTAGTATTAGTAACTACTAGTAATAACTAGTTTGTTTCTATTCTAGCTAGTGTTGAGATTCTGGTTGATAGTCCTGGTTGTATTGAACACATTTTAATCAATGATATGCTATAAGCATTTTTTCGTAAAAAAAAAAGAAGAAGAAAAACTAGTTTGTTACTATGATTGGTCATTATGGTAGTAAAAGAAAGTCCTAAATTTCTATTTGATTGATTTCAAAAGTACGAGTGTTTAATTATTGATTATATTAATTAATTAGACCAAAACCTTAAAAGAGGAGGGAAACAACATGCATTTAGGAATAATAAAGATGCATTTTAGCTTTAAGTATAGTGTAAGCTGCTAAGAATCTTTAGAAACTTACAACTCAGTTTGTGTTGTTGTAAGAGATTGTCTGATCCTCATCATAAGAGTTGGTGGTTTTCCATCTTGGTTTTGTGCTATTAAGCCATTCCTTGCTCTACCTTGAGGAAACCCACTTTGCTTTAATTATTTCTTTTAAATTCATAATAAAACAACATCAGGGAAAAACACAATAAACTATTCAACTTCACAAATTATGCTGCTGCTTTAATTTCCCTCTTTTTTCTCTTGTCTTGTACATTGCTTTATTTTAAGGGTTTTTTTTATGTTTCTTAATTTATTTACATATGTTTCCCTGCTTTTTTATGGTTGTACAGAAAATGTTCTGATTTGCTTTGTTATTTATTAGTTTTTGTTTTTAATGTCTTAAATAATCTTGTACTAGTAAACTTTCGGGCTTTAAATAATAACTTGCTTCGAAAGAAAAATTGAAGACGATAGTTGTCCTAGTGTATGGAAAGTTAGAAATGATGATGGCGAATGAGTTACATGGAATTCCTAAGTTATTAAGTTCAAAGAAGTCATCCTTCGACCGTGACAGGAATCATCTGTCTTCCTCATTCTCTGGTATTAAGGTGAACTTGCTGCGTCCGAAGAATGCAGCATCTGATTTTCCGTATGGAAAATTCTCAAGTGTTATTCAGAGAAACACAACTAAAAGATTTTTGGTTACTTCTACTCTTGCTGATGTCGCAAATGATTTTATGGTAAATTCACTTTCATTCCACTAATGTCATATATATTTGACAATGATATATTTCTGTTATTGTTGCATAGGAGTTTACCTAGATAATGTTGCATTCCAGGCCTTACAATCGCCAATTTTTGCTGGACAAGAAGTCAATCCAAAGACCGTTGCATCGATCATTTTAGGTGGTGGAGCTGGAACTCGTCTATTCCCCCTTACTCAGAATAGGGCTAAACCGGCTGTAAAATATTGAATTCACTAATTTCCGCGTCATGTTAAGTTCTTCTAGAAAAAGGCTTGAATTCACTAATCTGTGTGTCTTTTGTGTATGTTTAGGTGCCATTCGGAGGATGTTATAGGCTGGTGGACATACCAATGAGTAATTGTATTAATAGCGGAATTAATAAAATTTACGTCCTTACACAATTCAATTCTCAGTCCCTCAACCGCCACATTGCTCGAACGTATAACTTGGGAGGTGGCGTTAACTGTGGTGGTAGTTTTATTGAGGTACACCTTTTTTTGTGACTAATTTTTTTTGTTACTTTCACTTGAACCATGACAGTCTAGAACTTTTTTATGGTAGGTATTGGCTGCAACTCAAACACTTGGCGAATCAGGAAATAAGTGGTTTCAGGGTACTGCCGATGCTGTAAGACAATTCCTTTGGTTGTTTGAGGTATGCCATAATTGGTTTTCATGTTCATGCTATTGTACATTTGGCACAATATTCTCTTTGTTGTTCAGAAAATGAAATCGCCACAGATGCAAGTGTTTAAGATTTAATTGGCAAGGAATTTTATTCATTCTTACATTTACGAAACTGAATAAGCTTCTGGAACTTGATTAGGATGCTGAGCATAAAAACATAGAGAACATTCTGATATTGTGTGGCGATCAGCTCTATCGAATGGATTACATGGAACTTTTGCAGGTTGGTACTATTATTAGGCTATTGAATGTCGATTTGTTTTTTCTGATTCTCTTTCATTGTGAATGTTTCACATGACAACTGACGTCACATCTGCAGAAGCACATTAATTCATGTGCCGATATATCTGTATCATGTCTACCAGTAGATGGCAGGTATACTAACTAAATTTTCCTCTAAAACCTTATACATTTTGGTTCCTGAAAGGTTTACATTTTCTTCTTTTTTTCACTTGTAGTCGTGCCTCAGATTTTGGATTAGTGAAGGTTGATGAAAGAGGACGGATACGCCGGTTCATGGAAAAACCAAAGGGAGATTTATTAAGATCTATGGTTGTTATTCTTTCAATTTCCTCTTAAATGTTTGAGATATATATAATATACTATAGTAACTTCAGTTTTCAATTTGAAATCACCTGTCGCTGATTGCTCTACTTGTTCTCGTAGCATGTAGATACGAGTATTTTTGGATTATCAGCTCATGAAGCAAGGAAATTTCCATATATTGCATCAATGGGTATCTATGTGTTTAAATTAGAAGTTCTTCGTAAACTTCTCAGGTAACTAACTAACATATAATTTTATCGAAAAAGTTCAACTAAGGTAAGTATGATGTGATTTTCAGTTTTATTTGGTAATAAATTTTCAGGAGCTGTTATCCTAATGCAAATGATTTTGGATCCGAGGTCATTCCAATGGCTGCAAAAGATTTTAAAGTTCAGGTAGTTGCTTTAAGTAAAAATCACTCGAGTTATAAAAGTTGTTTTAGCGGAAGTATTTTGTCATAGTAGCTTTTGATTAATGCATCGAATTATCAAATTCTGTTTTTATAGTAAACAATCAAGGTTGGCCCTTATATTTCATCACAGGCATGTCTTTTCAGTGGTTATTGGGAAGATATTGGGACTATAAAATCTTTCTTTGATGCAAACTTGGCTCTTATGGACAAGGTAGGTCTTTTAGTTTTTAATAATTACAGGTATAAGTCAATGAGTTTATACGAGTTGCAATTTATTGTTCTTCCATGTCGAAGCCGCCAAAGTTTCAGTTATATGATCAGTCAAAGCCGATTTTTACATGTCCCCGGTTCCTACCTCCAACTAAAATGGAGAAGTGCCAGGTAGAACTGTAAAATTTAGTTCATATAACCAACCTTATAAGATTCTAATGGAGCCTAATGAGAGTGTACAATAACACCAATTGTAGGTGATTAATTCTTTGATTTCAGATGGTTGCTTTTTAAGAGAGTGCATGGTTGAAAAATCCATTGTAGGAATTCGCTCGAGACTTGACTCTGGAGTGCAGCTAAAGGTATGTAACCTTTTATGCATACTGCTTAAGAAAATCATTTAATGTACTAATTTCTATGATAAAACGAGTTTCATTTACTAAAGTATCCTTATTAATAAAGTAGTTAGATAAGTTTAGATAAAATAAATAAGGATTTATAGTAGAAAAATGTATGTAATGCTCTATTGATATTCTGCTCAACCTCTCTTAACATGACTGACATGATGCAGTGTTATCGCATTTACAATCACTTTACAGGATACCTTGATGATGGGCGCTGACTATTACCAAACAGAGGCTGAAATTGCGTCTCTTTTAGCAGCGAGAGACGTTCCTATAGGCATAGGCAAGAATACAAAAATTATGTAAGAATCCTCAAAACTGAAAATGCTTTGTCATAATTTCACATTATATAACACCATACATGAACTCAGTTAAATGGTATACAATTATACTATAAATGGCATACATATGATATGTTCCTCGTTAGATTTGGTATACGTGTTAGTTTATATCATGACTCGAATCTCGTATGCAGGAATTGTATAATTGACAAAAATGCAAGAATTGGAAACAATGTAATAATTGCAAACAAAGAAGTAAGTATTTAGTTGTCTATGTTCTCTACTTTCTCCGGCCATTTTTTTCTTTTCTAAAGTGTGAGCAAATGGTTTCATTGTCGATTTAGTAGTTGTGATTTGTGAATAAATGAGAAGATCGGCGTTGTACTAAGATTAACAGTGATATTTGCACCTATAGTTTTTAGTTTTGTACTCTTTGATGTAGAACTGTTTAGCATACTTCTACAAGGTTAGCATGTTACATGTTGACACATTGCTTGTTAACAGACTAAACATACTATTTAATCATTATATTTTACATGTTATGCAAATTTATTCACTGGATTATATAGGTAACTATTTTTGGTTCTTTAATTACTTGGTCCATAAATCTTTATATTTACAGCTAGGTTATTATAACACTTCTGAGATCGATAGACAAAAAATGCAATTATGTGATAGATTAACGATGATTAGGTCTATACTTTTGTTAGCTGGTGTGTCACATGTGTACTATGTGATTCAATCATATGAAAAGAATAGTAAAATTAATAGAAAATTAGCCCTTTATTATAATTTTTTTATAGTCCTCTAAGATTAAATTAATGACAATTGTACTTGGGATGTAGAATGTGCAGGAGGCTGACAGACCATCTGAGGGGTTTTATATTCGATCAGGGATCACGGTAGTGTTAAAAAACTCAGTAATAAACAATGACACAATCATTTAATTCGACGATGAATGATTATCATTAACATGGTAAAACATAACAAAGAAGACACAGATGGAGGGGTATATACCAGCTTCAAACATTTGCTCTAAACAAATGTTACCTGAAATAAGGGCTCAGTATCAAATTTTGAATCTTCAATCAAGGAAATCAATAAAAGGACACATTCATTTGTCAGAACAATTTTTGTTGGCTCATTCAACCGAAGAGATCTACAACATTTGTCCCGACAATAAAATTGTTTAAATCTTTGTTTTGTCGTTGTTATTATATATAAGCCAAAATGGCTAATAATTTGGTGACATTATTTGTCTAAGTGAATGTTACATTTCAAATAAGAGAAATATAATTTAAATGAATATCTTGACTTCAGAAA
The DNA here is from genome assembly GCA_030408175.1 of Trifolium repens. Lineage (NCBI taxonomy): Eukaryota > Viridiplantae > Streptophyta > Magnoliopsida > Fabales > Fabaceae > Trifolium > Trifolium repens. The sequence continues at coordinate 54,888,131 of CP125849.1, read as the reverse complement.
TAAATGCAATTTGACTGGTTTGGTGAATATAATTTGATTGGTTGTGCATTTTGTGCATTGTAATTTACTACAATTCTTGTCATCATGAAAGTTTATCGGTATGTGACACTCGAAAACATTTGTACTACATAATCTTAACTCATTCTTATTTTCTACGACCTTAGTTCTCTTCAGGTATCACTTGTCCATCAAGGCCTCGAAATAAAATATTTTATATCATATACATACATACATTTAAACTGAGAAAAGGATCTCATAGTTCTTCAGCTCGTACACTTTGTAGAGACCTTGGTGGCATGTTATGTCTTTCCCAGTGAGCATGTCACATTTTAGGAAATCTCCTTACCGTATGTCTGAGGCAAACGCAGGGAAATCAGCCTCAGGTTGGCCACGCTTCAAATAGCCAATGCTTGTTGAGACCATAGTTACATAATGTACTACAGTGCCGGCGAATCGCGAATTGATTTTACGTATTGGTTCGTCATAATTCGTGAACCAATTCGCAGGAACACACGTAACAAATAAAAAAAATGACTCTAAAGATAAAAAAAAATAAGAAGAAAAACAAAATACAAATTATAAAAAAAAAAAAGAAGATACAGAAATCTACTCATAAAACTAGGAATAGAAACCATGATAAAAGATAGACATAAAAAATAGTAACTAAATCTAACATATACTCCCTCCGTTCCTTTTTGTTTGTTGTTTTAAAAAAAAAAAGTTTCTTGTTGTTTTGATAATTTAAGGTTATATTTTGTCTATTATATCCTCCTTCATAATTTTTTTTTATTAACTAAATTAGTAAATTTTATATAATCTTTTTATTGTATTTTTTTTTTACTAAACTTATTCATATATAATCTTTTTATTGTATCTTTTTTTTACTAAACTTCTTCATATAATCTTTTTATTATTTTTGTTCTTTTTTTTTCCTTGCATGTTTATCTTGTCAAAAAACTGTTTTTTTTTTTTTTGAAAAGGCAAAAACAAAAAAATTGGTTTGTTACGATCCGCCTTTAATTTTTTTTGGTGGTTTTAATTTTTTGGAAAGATAAAGTGTGTGAAAAAAATAGGGATTTTTTTGTGGATTAAAATTAGAGTATAATATATTCCAAAAAAAAGTATAATAGGAAAATAAAGTACAAAAATACACTTTCTTAAATTGTCTTTTTTTTATCAAACAACAAGCAAAAAGGAACGGAGGGAGTAACAACTTATCAAAAATAAAAAAGGAAGTTATAACAACTTAAAAAAAATAGAAGAACATAATAAAAGATATCCGTGGGGGAAAAGAGGAAAATATGAGGCCAACTTATATAAACGATGTACAAAACTTAGATACATTTCTTTAGGTGCTTTTCGTATAGTTCTTAACATAAACTTCATATTTTGTGGATATAACAAACTTTGAGAAAATCATGAATTTAAGGAAAGTATAGTTTTTATGTTAAGAGTCATACGAAAAGCATCTAAAGAAATGCACATAAATTTTATCCAAAAATGAAAATTATGTTTACAATAAAAGATAACAACAAAAAAATAGAAACAAAAATGCAATATATAAATTTGTATGTTAATATCATGACGGAGTTAAATATCGAATAAAAATCAATAGACATTCACACGGGTCTTTAAACTAGTTTGTTTTATAAATTCACTACTCTGATGATGATGTTAATAGTTTTCATCATATAATTTGTTTTTGTTTTAACTAATTTTTTTTTTCTAATTCATAGTTTATCGATTAATACATTAGAACGTATCACAAACCAAAATAATGTACCGACTATCAGGGGCGGAGCCAGGATTTTGACTTCGGGGGGATCGAGATAAAAAAAGTGATTTTAGTAAATAAATTTTGAATTTCATATATCTTCATTTTACAATTTTTTTTCTTCATATTATTGGGAAAAAAACGCACACAATAGAAATACGGCTTGAAATAAAATGAACTTAATATGTACATTTAATAAGTACATTTTATTGGGAAATAAACACACACAATATAAAGATAAGTATTCTCGTCTTATAAGTATATTTTATAGGTATAAATTAGTTCCAAAATAAAAACTTAATATGCGTCCCCGTGAGTTTAGCTTAGTTGGCAGGGACATCACACACTATCCATGCACCAAGTTCAATTGTTTTGGGTGTGAGAATGTTAATAAAAAAAATCCAAGTACTTACATAATTGGACTCAAGTAGTTAGTGATTTGGTCTAAGATAATTATTGAAAAAAATAGTTTTAAGTTGGACTTTACTTACTTTGCAGTCGAATTTCATATTACTAAACTCCTTCACATGTGAATCGATATATATATATACTAATATATAAAGGGGATACAAATTTTTGGGATGACTTTTTCATTATTCCTATTTTACCCTTAAAAACAACTAAAAAAACTAAACACAACTTCCACATAAAAGTAGGTTTTCAGTTTTTTTATAGTAAAAACAAATATATTTTTTTTTCTTCTTAATAACTAGCCACAACAAAAAAGGAGGTCAAGTAGTTATCAATTAACTAAGTCCAATAAAAAAGGAGATTAAGTAGTTATTTATATTTGCACAATAGAGAATATCGATCACAGCAAACAAAAAAAAAGAATATCGATCACACAAACTTGGCGGCTAGTATATATATAAAGAAAATTGCAAATTTGTGGGGGGGACTGCAGCCCCCTGCCTGTCCCCCTGGTGCCTCCGCCTCTGCCGACTATATATATCCCTATGTACCGAATTCTTTCAAAATTACATACCGCATATGTGAACCACTGAACCCATACCACATGCCAAAATGAATTGCGAATTAGGTGTCTATACTCTAGTTGGCTATGTGTGTGAAACAGTTATTGTACATGGTGATAGGAGATGACATAAACCATGTGCCATGTGTATGCAATTCCATAAGACATGGCACAATACATGGCATATCTGACTTTAACATGCACTGATAGTCTGATATTATTTTCAATTTGACAAGTACATAGCTGCTCTGCTACTTGTGATAAGAGCTTAAATAAAAGTCCTTTATTTCTTGAAGAACAATCTAAGTCAATGCAGACAAGTTAGGTAGTTGCATGTTACTACTACCATTAAATCAAATATTTATTTATACACTACAACCCCATAATTTATGTCCTTATCTTGAGTGTACGAATTGACTTCTCATACAAGTAATAGAATAAAAAACAATTAAAAGTACGGGTCAGTAAACCTTCTATGCATGGTTCATTCATTTGATAGCCTATCATTCAAATGGCATATAGTTTAAACTATTTATCAATCATGAATATGTACTATATACTAATACAAGTTGTACATGATAGTACCACTAACGTACAACGGATCCTACGGAGGTCCTCTATTACTTATAATGTATTTTCTATATCAAGAAATATATTCTATCAGAGTCTCATTAATAAATTCAACGGAGATTATTCATGTCTCGTCTAACTTAAGGTCGAATTTAATTCTAGAAATGTAACAATGTTAAAATTCTAGAGAGAGAGAAAGTTTTTTTCCATCTATATAGTCTAATATCCGACTCATGAAATTCGTCTATGCAATTATGCGTAGGAATAATCAATTTAAACACAAAAAAGTCTCATAATAAAATATTAAATTGACCAACCTTGCCTATGTTCAAATGCATGTTATGTGTTACAATATTTTATTTACACTAGGAGAATAAATTTTTGGTCAACACTTATTTTCCTAATAGTTTATTGAATTTCAGTTAGTTGTTGTAATTCTATGGGCTAAAACCTCCTAACTGCACCTATAAATTCTCAAGAGAGTCTGCCATATTTAGCAACAAAATCAAGCAATTCCTTCTTTAATTTGCAAGAGAGAGATAGAAAAAATTAAGATGGAAAAATTCATTATTAGCTGTGTTCTTATATTGCTAATGAATGTACTCACTACAGAACTCAGAGTAGAATCTGCTCTTTGGCAACAAGCTCATGCAACTTTTTATGGTGGAAGTGATGCCTCAGGGACAATGGGTAACTTCTTGTCTCTATGTTATTTTTATTCATCATTCTTTTATTAATTCATGATCATAAATAGCTGCAATATTAATTGAAGGCATGTCAGGTGTCCGACATTGTGAGTATCCAAAATTGACACCAGCCCGACACATATGATTACATTCATTAATTTTTCAAATAATTACCATTGTCAATATGTTAGTGTCTTGTCTGGTGTATGTGTGTGTCTATGTCAGTGCGTCATAGACAAACTCATATAACTTTGTTTTAATTAACTTGTAGGGGGTGCATGTGGCTATGGAAATCTGAACATAGATGGGTATGGTATAAAAACAGCTGCATTGAGTACTGCTCTATTTAATGATGGCAAATCATGTGGTGGTTGCTATCAGATAGTTTGTGATGCAAAGAAAGTTCCTCAATGGTGCCTCAAGGGAACTTCAATTACTATTACTGCCACAAACTTTTGTCCACCAAACTTTGCACAACCTAGTGACAATGGTGGTTGGTGTAATCCCCCAAGACCACATTTTGACATGTCTCAACCTGCCTTTGAGACTATAGCTATTTACAGAGCTGGAATTGTTCCCATTTTGTACAGAAGGTACTCCCTCTAATCTCTTATATATATATAAACAAATGTTCACTTTTTAGGTTCAGTCAATAATTAATGTATTTGGTTTATAATTTTAATGCATTATTATTTTTTACACTCAATCAATCAAAATTTATTAAAGTTGTTTTTAAAAAATATATATAAAAGAATACAAAATTATTATTAATTAAAATAACATCAACGGTCATTTCACATTTGACGTCGGAGAATTAAACTTCATTCTTAATATTATAAAATCAAACTCTTGCTATTGAGCTAAAAGTTGACACCTGATGTACAAACAAATATTTTTAGTGACTATACACTATACTATGTATCAATTAAATCTACAAATATGTGTTTGATGCTAAGTTATGTTGTATATATGCAGAGTTGGGTGCAAAAGAAGTGGAAACATAAGATTCACTATAAATGGGAGAGATTTTTTTGAGCTAGTTCTTATAAGCAACGTAGGTGGAGGTGGAGAGATATCTAAAGTATGGATCAAAGGGTCAAAAAAGAATAAATGGGAATCAATGTCAATGAATTGGGGTGCTAATTGGCAGAGCCTAAGTTTTCTCAATGGTCAGAGCTTATCCTTTAGAATTCAACTCAAAAATGGAAAGACTCGTACAGCTATAAATGTAGCACCATCCAATTGGAAATTTGGCCAATCTTTCAAAAGTAATGTTCAGTTTTAAATTGAATATATGAATTATGGATTACTATGATTTATCACTTTTATTATTGTGTATTCTTATATATATTTTCGTCCCTTGTGTAACAATTATTTATATATTGTGTAAGGAATTATTCCAAGTGGTGGTTTGTGGCTCAGCAATATGTTTTAGTATTTGCGATGAAGCCCACCAACTTTGGTATAATAATATATTTGTAATGTGTATTTTTTATTTTTATGAACACATTTGTAATGTAATGTGTATGTGAGCTAGAGCATATTTTAAAATTATACTATATTGGAGTCACTTTTCTGCCTAAAAATATTATATGTTTGTATGGTGAGTGCCAACGATGATATGTAATGATATCGACCTTCTACCTATAACAAAGTTTTCTAAAAAAAAGTATTTGATAGTTTTTCCTCTAACATTTCTCACAACACGTATGGATTAACCAAGGAATGTGCCTGGATCAAGAAATTATTAACCAAGGATGAACCAAGGCTCAAGTTGGTAACTCAAGGGATTTAGATGGATTCGGACCCTCTCCATTTTTTCTATCATGTTGGCCATAATTTCTCCAAATTTTTCTCTCATGTTGGTCATGTTTTTATACTCTTTGTAATTTATCAACCATTAAATTAACAAAAGGAGAGAAAACGTGAGAGAAAAAATTGGAGACGATCTAAATTTGAATGTAGATATGATGCAATATAGTGTGGTGCATTAGAAAAGGGGGGGGGGGGGGGTGCAAATAGAAATTTTCCCTTCTAAGATGTTTTTGATTTGGATTCGAATTGCACGCAGTCAAAACAGATTTGATCATCTAATTATGATCGGACGTTTCAGATTGAAAGAAGATTTGATCAAACTATATGATTGTTTTAAATTTGGACCAACCATTCTTAATCAAATCGTCTGATATGTCCTGATTGCATGCAATCCAAATCCTTTTGATTTTAGGCTATTGTCATATGATTAAGAGATCTTCTTTTTACACCCCTTAGATTTTCCGCTATTTGCAAATTGAGTTTGTTATTTAATTAATAAACACCTCCAATACATGAAATTTTTAACAAAAGAAATATTGTGTCAGCTCAAAGGGGAAATGTCATAAATTTTTTAGAGCACTTACAAAAGTGTTCATTTTTTTTTTCAACTTATCTAAAAGTTCTAAATACAAATTCAATCCTAAAAATACAACAATGTTAAATCTTTTTAAAGAGAGTTTAATCATCCATTACAATTTTCCCTATTCAATATATTAACTTTTGTAGTTGAACATAGAAAATAATCAATTCTAAAAAAAAAGAAAATACAAAAGAGCTTCTACTTTTTAAATAACAAATCCAAAAATTATTGAATACCAAAATTATTTTCCGTTAATTATTTTTCTTATAATTTATACTAGCATAGAGAAAACATCTCTTAGATTAATTTTGATGATAATTTTTTTTTCTTTATTTTTTATGTATGTACTTCCCAAAATACTTAGATGTATTATAATGGCCATTTGTTTATTCCATTAAATTCACAATATGACTGAGAACCCGATGTGAAACACAAATTTATAAAATTAGAAAAAAGGAAGAAAAATAAATTAGAACCGTTTTATGATTTTTGTCGTACTTTATCCATTTTTTTAAATAAATAAATACTACCGGTCATTTTAGTCACTTGTCATCTTTCTTCTTCCCAATCCCAATTTTCAACACACCAACCGGTTAGTGTGCGTTTGTGTATCCATGGCGTCTTCATTCTCAACCCATTTGCTTCAATCTCAAATCCATCTCCAGGTTACTCTTTTTTTTTTTTTGCACTATTTGGGGTTTTGTTTTGGGATGTAAATCATACCAAAAGTTTTGTGCTTTTGTTTTTTACAGGGTAATTTTAGCCAACATGTGTCTATGGTTACAAAGTCACATACCATATCAAAGATTGGTTATACTAAATCACTGCCATTAAGATCAAATTTTGGTTTGATGTTTTCAACCACGCAACAATCTGGACCAAGATCAATTACACACAGGAGAGTCACATGTGCTGCTGCTGCTGCTGAAAATGTTAGTTTTTTCATTTCAGATTTATTATTATTATTATTATTATTATGACATGGGTGGTGACAAAAACAATGTTTTATCAATTTCCATAACAATTTTGTTTTAAAACTAGAAACAAATTGACTAAACTGTTATTTTGATTCTTAAATGTTGGTTGCTGTCACAATAGTCCCTCAATATATCAAAATTATAGATACATATATACTCAGTTTGTCCTCAAATGTGTTTTTTCGTCAGTTAGTTTGATCTTCGAATGTTCTTTTGTTAGTCAATTTAGGCTATAAAATTACTAACAAAAGACACAATTAGGGATTTTTTTTGTAATTTTGATGCATTCAATGGCTATAGGGGCAATGCCTAAGACTTTAGAGATAAAAATGATTGTTTACTTGGGTGGGTTGGGTAGCTCAACTGGTTTGAGTTAAGGGTTAAAAGAGTTAGAGGTCCTGGGTTCAACCGGACAAAGGAGAAAATAGTAATCTAACAACTAATTACTATCATTGGCCGTTTAAATAAGATGATTGTTTACTCGAGAATACAATGTTACTATTGTAATTATTAAGGAAAACAGAAAACAAACCGGAAATGTTTTCTTAAAGTTAAACCAAACCTACCTGAAATCATTTTTTATATTTAGACTCTGCCCATTTGTTGTTTCATATAGTATTTGGATTATAATCTTATCAACTGCTTTGCTAAGTTAACCAAAAAAATAAAATTATTGGCATAATTTATTAGTCAATTCTGCTGTGATTAAGATGTTGGATGTTTATTATCTTACATTACATGGTTTTGTTACTGTTATTAGGTTCAAGAGCTGCAAGCCAAAGTGACTACCAAATGTTTCTTTGATGTAGAAATTGGGGGTAAATCTGTTGGCCGGATTGTTTTGGGTTTGTTCGGAGAGGTTGCTCCTAAAACAGTTGATAATTTCCGTGCTTTGTGCACAGGCAAGCAATCAAATTTTATGCAATTTTGTTCTTGTACTTGGATTACTAGCTACTTTGAATCAATTGTGTAACATAGCATTTTATTGATTGAGTTCAATAATCTCTGTGCAGGAGAGAAAGGATATGGTTACCAAGGATGCTCCTTCCATCGTATAATCAAAGATTTCATGCTTCAAGGAGGTGACTTCACTGCAGGAGATGTGAGACTTGTTGCCAGTTTGTTTGTTTGCTTGTATATGTGAATAATCTTTGTTATATATGTTTATACGTTAATGTGCGCATTTACTTTCACTTGCCATGTATTTGTTTCATTGACGATTTGACAGTAATCATGTTTCTTCTCGCTCAAAATATGTTTTTATTGGCTGCAGGGAACCGGTGGAAAAAGTATCTATGGTTCTAATTTTGAAGATGAGACTTTTGCCTGTATGTCTTTGTTGCTTCCTGTACAGTAATGTCTAGATTTTTAATAGTGCTTGGTTTTCATAATTCATCATTGGCCGTAATTCCGGTTTATAAATAATGTTAGTAATCTCCTGAAAATTCTATTTTCTACACTTTCTTGCAGTGAAACATGTTGGTCCTGGAGTTTTGAGTATGGCAAATGTTGGTCCTAATACTAATGGTAGTCAATTTTTTATTTGCACTATAAAGGTGAGAGACATTACTGTCTTGAGTTTTTCTTTACTTACAACTTTAGAAGCTTTAATGAAAGTAAAATTCAAGTTTCCAATTAAGTCTTTTGCATGTGATCTTAACGTCGTAATTTTATGATGTAGACTCCATGGTTAGACAATCGACATGTTGTGTTTGGACATGTGATTGATGGAATGGATGTTGTGAGGACACTTGAATCTCAGGAAACAAGCAGATTAGATATCCCTAAAAAGCCTTGCAGAATTGTTAAGTGCGGAGAACTGCCTTTAGATGATTGATGCTTATGTATGACGGAGTGAATCACATGTTTCCGACTGAGTACAATTTTCAATATTTTGAATGTATTCTATTGAACATGTTAACGAGTTTGCATTATCATCGGTCGCGGCTTATGGTTGTCATTTGGAGACAGCAGAGATACAACAACATCCATGTTTTATTTTACTAGACTAATGTTGAATCCTTATAGTGATAGGAGTATTATATTTTTCAGCTTATGTTATTTGCATTAAAGAACTTTTCATTTTCATGATCTCTTAAGTATATGATTCATTCGCATGATCAAGCATCATTATACCATATTTTATTTTTCAAATTTCACACTAAGCCAAACAGTAAGCACAACACTATTCAAAATTCATCCCAGAAATTCATATTGCTTATCAAGTGCAGGTAATATGTTTCAGTAGCCAATCATATTGCTTAATTCTAACACAATAGCTGTGTGAAATCTAGCAGCTTTTCCACTTGCAACATTTCTAGCTCTGTCATCTAAAAACAGCTGCGAAGAATGAAAGATGAAAAAGGCCCAAGGGCCAAATGTATAACTAAACACTGGCGTAATTTTGATGCATAATTTTTTTTCTTCTTAAATCTAGTAGTTTAATGATTAAAAATTCACACATTTTACATATGCAAACTCTGACCGATACTTCAAAATGGCGTATCCGATACGTTGATATTCCAATACGCCGCTGTTATGGCTCATCTTATGACTGTTTAAGTTTTCAGTATACTAGTAATAGTTTATCTCTCAACTGATTATATTCTCTTGCCTTTAATTTTTTGTGACGCATTTCCAAGTTACCAATTCACCATTCTTTAAGACTGGTGTTTTTTTTCTTCCCTAAAAAAACATTGGTTTTTTTTTTTTTTTCATGACTACTATCGATTGTCCATTTAACTTGACCTTAACCAATTGATGCTACAATATTTTTGTTTGGAATTTTGCTAGACAATATTTATATTATACATTTATTTTAATATGTATTGTATCTTATATTTTTCAATGAATAAGTGTAGAGTAGTTTTTGATGAATAAACAGTTTTTAAAAAGTAAATACACACCCTAAAAACCACATAAAATAAATAAATTAAAAAATGTTGCACACCATACAATTTTTTTGAAAAATGCTGAGTAGTTTTTTCTAAATCATCTAAAATATCATCTCTTTGGATAATTTAGAAAAAAATAAAAAGATAATATTAATTAAAAATAATACTCTTCTTAATAAACAAAAATAATACTATAAAATATAAATATACTATTTTTATCATCGTGTAATTAAGGGGTGTTCGCGATGTAGTTTGGTTCAATTTTGAGCATAAAAATAATTCTACCCACAAAATAAAAATGCATACCGTTCGGTTTGGTTCAGTTGATTTTTAAAAAGTCATCCAAACGAAATCAAATCAATGCGATTAGGGTTAGTTTGGTTTGTGCGGTTTATCACGATATGAAAAATATGACAATATTACCAACTTGTTACAAAATAAACATAGAAAATTTTAATTTATTTTATTGTTTACATAATATAATATACATATACAAAATTAGGGCTGGAAATGAGTCGAGCTGAGTCGAACTCATCTGAGCTCGGCTCGACTCGTTATGAATTGGTTCAGCTCGAAACTCAGCTCAATTGTGACACGAACTCTTTTTTCAGCTTGAGTTCGGCTCGTTTAAAGTTCACGAACAGTTTGGTTTGGCTCGTTAAGTTCAACTTGTTAAGTTAAATCACATAATTTTAAAGTTAATTTTTTTGTCAAAATTTGATCTTTAAACTATTTTTTAAAAAGAAAAAGCAAATATTAAATTAAAATAAATGTCATCCCAAGTGTATAATGAATAAACACGTATAAAATTCAAATCGGCATAAACCGATACAAGTAACAAAGTTACAAAGCAAAAACCAACAAAATTCCACAATTATTCTCTAAATATATATATAACCGAGCTGGTTCATGAGTTAAACGAGTCGAACTATATATAGTTTATGTTCAGCTCATTTATTTAACGAACTAAATTTTTAACTCAAGTTCAGCTCATTTGGTTCATGAACCAAGTTCACGAGTCAAATATCGAATCGAGCTTCGAACTATTTACGAGTTGGCTCGGGTCATTGTCAGCCCTAACAAAAATTGAATATAGAGAACTTATTTTTAATACCAAATTGCACGGTTTAGAAGAAAGATGATTTGTATAGTATAAACTAAATGCAATTTTTTATAATTTTTATTCAGATTGGTTCGATTTACAATTTTATTTTTGGATTGATTTAGATACAATAACTCCCGTAATAGCATGAGTTGTGTGGGCGTTGACTAGTGTAAGAAAAAGGAAGAAAAAATAGACCGACACGCCTGTGAAATGTGAATGTTTTTTTTCAATATTGGAGAGAGAGACAAAGATCCACCACACCTTGGAAAATATTAAACCAATCAATCCAGATTCTCTCTCTCTCTCTCTGGTTGTGTGTATACGTATATACTAGTACTAGTATAACAACACAAGAGAGAGTGTGAGTGAAGTTGAAGAAGCTATCTTCAGTTCTTCTGATAATGAAGCTGATTCTCATAATAACGTTTTCTCTTATTATCTCAGTTATTAGATCTGAGACTCACACTCACACACACTATCTCTCTCCTAAGTATATCTTGGAAAACGATGTCGTTTCACTTCCAGATGCAGCTGCAGCAGCTCCACAACCTCAACCTCTCATGGTGCCACTCACTCTTATTCATGGAGCTGATTCTAAAGGAGCAGGTTTTTTCTTTTCTCCAACTCATACTATTATTATTAACATTGCATTCCCTTTACTCTAATCACTATATATATATATATTCAACTAAATTATTAATTCTAAATCATAATTCTAGTGTATCATATAGTATTTTAATGTGACAATTCACCTTATGGGATTCATCTATCATTGCATCACTTAAGGTGTGTTTGGTTTGAGTGAAAGAAATAGGGAAGAGAGAAAAACACAGAAACTGATGAATGAATTTGGACTAAAGAAAATCATCGTTACTAAAGTTAGTCCAAATACATTCATCGTGTTTTTATCTTTTCCCTATTTCTTTCTCGCAAACCAAACAGATGCTTAGTGTCTACATAACATACTGATGAACTTATTTGGACTTATCTATGGCATAAATTTGTGAGAATGTAAGCGTTATCCTAGAGAGCTTATGCAAATAAGCTGAAAATAACTTATAGTTTATATGAAAATAATTGGACCTCAACCCAACGCAAGAAGAAACCATTCATTGGGAAATGTTCGTTTCTTCTACATTTTCTTTGTTAGTTTAATGGCCAACAACATGTAGGAGAAGGATGGACAACATAGTGTGTGTGCTTTGTCTAGCTTGCTTCATGTCTTCATTATTCATGCTGTATATGGTAGAGCCTATTTTGTTGTGAAGGTTGTCACAAATGCATTAGACTCTCACTGTGCCTCAAATGATTATCACTAAGCTTTATACTTTTGTCCAATAAATAATTGCAGTATGTTTGGATGGAACATTACCTGGTTACCACTTCCATCCTGGATCTGGATCGGGTGCAAATAGTTGGCTCATTCAATTAGAGGTATGTAAAATAATAATAATAATGTTCGAGCATTTTGATCATTAGTCTCACTAACAATAATTTCATGGTTTGACAATATCATGTAAACCTTGCTGTAGGGAGGAGGATGGTGTAACACCATCAGAAGTTGTGTCTTTAGAAAAACTACTCGTCGTGGTTCCTCAAACCACATGGAAAAGCAACTACCATTCACAGGGATACTGAGCAATAAAGCTGAAGAAAATCCTGGTTTTTTCTTTTTACCCTTTACAGACATAGCTTAGTACTTCAGGAGATTGAAAAATATGTTTACTCAACCTGTCTGTTCTGTGTTGCCGTCTTTTGTGCACAGATTTCTTTAACTGGAACAGAATCAAAGTGCGTTACTGCGATGGGGCATCTTTCAGTGGAGACAGTCAAAATGAGGTCTGTGAAAATATTATAATGTCTACATTTTTCAAATGTGCATTTTTCTTGAGGCATTTAAAACTTAAAATTTCAACAGAAACTGTACTATCTTCTAAAATTATTGAAAATATGAAATAAAGATTTCTATTGGTTTTTATGAATCTTTCATTGAGGAAATATCTTTTTCTAATGAACAGTTCTTATATCATGTAGTGCTGGTGAGTTGGTTGTTACAGATTATAGAAGGATTGTTTCTAAATTTATGATTGCTATTGACATGTGAATTCACACCCCTTTCAGGCCGCACAACTTCAATTTAGAGGACAAAAAATATGGCTAGCTGCAATGGAAGAATTATTGTCCAAGGGAATGAAGAATGCCAATCAGGTTTTTCCCATATCAGAATATTGTAATTTGTTATTCAATCTTCGATGTCCACGGATGCTAATGAAATAAAATAAAAAAATGTAAATCAGGCTCTTTTATCTGGATGCTCTGCGGGTGGTCTGGCATCTATACTACATTGTGACGAGTTCCGCAGCTTGCTTCCAAAATCTACCAAAGTGAAGTGTTTAAGTGATGCGGGATTTTTTCTCGATGCGTAAGTAATATATTGTTTCTCATAGCGTCTAATCCGCACATTAAACTTAGATATAACTCGTTCTGTTCAATCATGTAGAACTGATGTCTCTGGCGGGCACACATTGAGGAATCTGTTTGGAGGCGTAGTTAACTTACAGGTAATATATGTAATTAATTGTAGAAAAAGATTGTAGAACCTTGCAATAAAATCTTCTTTTAGTGGTTTTACTACCTATCTGATATAAGTGTTAGAAAACTTTGTATATATATGTAATGTCATTGATGTCTTTGAAATTGTAGGAAGTGCAAAAAAATCTGCCAAAAAGTTGTCTCAGCAACCTGGACCCAATTTCGGTAATTTTCTGATTCTCGATGTCATTCTATTCATAGCTTGTAATTGCTAGACTTGCAAATTTTAAACATGTAAACACTCTTTTTTCAGTGCTTCTTTCCTCAAAATTTGATCAATCATGTTCAGACTCCACTGTTTCTGCTGAATGCAGCTTATGATGCATGGCAGGTAATATTTATATTTATAAATACACATTTTCTTGTAGTTTTCTTTTATGGCTGCGAGCGCCACCGCCACTGATATACTGATTATTTGTGATATAGACTAATCTCTTGAAATTGTTTTCTTTAGCTCCAAGAAAGTTTAGCCCCGCCTTCAGCAGATCCTCATGGCTCTTGGAATAATTGTAAATCAAATCATGCAAATTGTAACTCAGCCCAAATTCAGACCCTCCAAAGTAATTTTGACATTCTCTACTAATGTGTGGATTATGATAGCAATTGATGTATATCTATAAATATCTAATTTCCTTGCAATGCATCTCTTTTTTTAATCAGACTTCAGAAACCAAATGCTAAATTACATGAAAGGATTCTCAACAACATCTCAATCTGGATTATTCATAAATTCTTGTTTTGCACATTGCCAATCGGAGAGACAAGACACATGGTTTGCTGATGACTCTCCGCTCCTTAACAACATGGTATGCATGTATTAAGATTTCCTATTATGCTTCTAAAATAGTGTAGGTGGAATGACATGTTAAATTTGTTTAATTCTTTATCTCTTTCTTCTAATTTGGAAATTTGAAATAAAACCTTTGTTATGATGAAAGCTCATCATAAGAATAACATGGCAAGACTACAGTTCTTGGAAAATTGTCTGATAAGCTAATATATTTTATCATGCAGCCAATTGCTATTGCCGTTGGAAATTGGTTTTTCGATCGTCAAGTTGTCAAAGCTATTGACTGTGCTTACCCCTGTGACAATACCTGCCATAATCTGGTCTTCAAGTGAGTCTAAGTTTTTTTCATCCCTATGGTAATTGATATTCACAATCTGATCATTGTGATTTCCATTTGTGCATTTATCATTCGTAATTGTTATAGAAAAAACATTATTGGCCAAGGTTGCAATTCATTAGATTGCGTTAATAAAATTTCTTTGGATTGAAAATCCGAAAAATAACAATTGAGTTTGTACTTTTGATACTACCTTTTTATATTTGAAGATATTATACCCTTATCCAATTCTATTTTTCGCAAGGACCCTAATCTACAAATTAAGGGTGATACCTTTTTCCAATTACACCACTTTTCAAGTTTTGGATAAAATGATAGATTGGTATTTAAAATATTGTAGTTAAGTTTGATTACAGAAGGTATCTGATTTGAGTTCTGATATTTTCTCTTTACCATTGTTATGATAAATTTCGATGATAAGCCTTTTATTGATCATTTGAGTTATTACAATTCATTGGTAGAACTTTCCTAAAAGGGTATTTTTGGAATTATAAATTAGATATGGTGAAGTTAGTTGAAATTCGTAAAAGGGTATTTTTTTGTTTATATTTGAGTTTGGAGGAAGTACCTGTGTTTTTCGGGGCCCAAGTTGAAGTTGAACTACTACGGTGTGTGTACAGCATAGTGATTAAATGTAAAATTTCCATGCCTTGTGGCTCCCAACCGTAGCATAATCCCATAGACATCAAGACCAGACCAATATTCTGGCCAGAAGCCATGAGTAGCTGTCTACTGCTTGTTAAACCTTTCCAACACCACGTAGGTGATTTACTGATTTAGACAACTCAAAAAACACTGGATAGTTAGAGTTGGTGTGTTTGGTTTCATGTTGGATTCTATTGGAATTGGCTTTGTCTCCTTTGAATACATACTTTCACTCCCTACACTATTGAGCTTGGTGCGTGGATAATTAGGTGGGTGATCTGAATGAATAGGCTCAGACGCTCAGTTACCATTAAATTCATCCTTACAAAACACTACATAGTTAGTGAGTTGGTGTGTTTGGTTTCATGTTGGATTGTATTGGAAGTGGCTTTGTCTCCTCTAAACACATCCCCTCGCGTCCAACACTATTAAGTTTGGTGCATGAATACTTTAACGGGTGACTTGAATGAATAGGCTCATATACCATCTTACGTTGTGATATTAGGCGAAATACATCCCTACAAATCAGTTTGTAAGGTAATAAGTGTTGCTTTTTAGACCTTATCTCTTTTCAATGTAGAGTTTGGACTTTTTCCAATACCTACATCATCTTGTCAAAAATTGCACATTTTTTTCTTTCTTTTTCTTCAATTCCACTATGACACTGAGATTCATATTTTCATGCTTTGCAGTGTTGGTAGATCTTCTGTGGTGGACTCTCAGTCCACAAGGTTGTTGACTTTTACCTTACCCTTCCTTCCCTTTCTATTTCCATCTTCACAATTCCAAGGTGGGAACTAAAATTCTTATATTCCTCCTTTGCAGTGATGATATTCCTACCAACATGCTATATTCACGCTCGACAAAGTTGACGTTTAGTGCTGGCTTACTTGTACTAAGTGCTTTATTGCCAATTACATGCTCCTAATGCACTTTAGAAGTTTAAAAAAGGATTAGTTGTAAAGGAGTTTAAGAAAATATGCGGTGTTATTGAAATTCGAATTACACGACGGTGCTATATATAACGTATAGCGTGACCGTGTAATTAAGCATATTGCGGCTTGATCTAAGTATTAGATGTAAAAGTTAGTTATACTGGTTAGTTACACTATGTCTAGTCAACGTTAAACTTGCGCTTGAAGTCACAAGATTCAAGAAAAGCAAGAAAAAGAAATTTGATTTGAGACACTAGTGAAAGTATGCCATGTTGGAATTGGGTTTATCCCCATGTTTTGCATGATTCAGATGCTGTAAGGTGGTGGATTGAGAATAAATGCTTAATTGAATGAGACCATTAGGTGGAGAATAAAAATTGGAGTGATGATACTATGCAGAAGTGGTGTTGGATTGGATAATTTGAATTATTAAGAGACCATGTTAAAAGTATGTGTATGCCCGCCCCAAGTAAAAGCAATATTAAGGAGTGTTCAAATGCTTTCTCAAACATGCCATGCTTATATCTATGTTTGACTCCTCAAAAGTGAGAAAATCAGAAGTTATTTTGTCAAATTTCATAATTTGTCATGATATATATTTTCAATATCCACTTTTAGTTTGTTAATAAATGATCTATAATACTCACTTTACTTTTTGAAATGAGTTGCTAACTTTATAGGAGTAAGATTTCCAAATAGACTGTTAGTGATTGCAACATGTGTTAACCAGTGGAAGCTACTTGGATTAAGGTGAGCCTCAAAATTGGTAGAATTCTGTGAGTTTGGCGTCCACCGAGTATGATTCTTTGTTTCAAATAATGGGCCCAGGTGTCCAATTTGAACATTAATTAAAAGTGAGTTTTCTTGCACGCACCTTGGAATTACCCAAACAGCCCTTTAGCTACTTAAGAAGCTAACTTAGTTCGCAACTTATGTAGCATACAAAGTAAAATCTCGAAAATTTTATGTTATGGGGGGAGTTTCTTTTTCCTTTTTTTCAAATTTTTCATTTTATAACGTCTGCTACTTAAGTAACGAAAAGGTAAAAGAAGAAACTTGAAGGGCACGCGAAAAATACAAAGGGATGCTAAAAGAAGCTCTCTAATTAAAATTAACTGTTGTATACCATTTTGTCTATAGACAAAATTTATTTCATTATAAGAAGTCAGGATTTTATTATTATTACATCCGGATGAATTCATGTCTGATATATTTTATTTTGATAAAAAGGATAAATTCATGTAGTGAACATATGATAAATCTGATATAATCTTTATTAAGAAAAACAAAAGTGATGAAGAGGGTCTCGTAAAAACAACTTTAATAAAGAAATACTACATGGGAATATTTAATAGGTAAATTCTTTTGTATCTATGATGTTTAGTGGGCTACTAATAGAAAAAATAAATTCCAGCTTAATTGGCAAAACATGCCGAAATTGTTAGACTGAATATTATGATTGAGGTTCGAATTGCGAGTCTTCCACTTATGTCTCAGGAGTACTGGAGTATTCATTCACCTATTTAATATATCAAGATATAGTTCAAACCCGCCACAATACCATTCTTCTCAATACTTTATATGTGAGTTTTGTATGTGAATTTTTCATTAAATTTTTTGAAGAAAAAAAGTTAAGTGAAGAAGGTTATGCTTTTCTTTGGAGGCATTACCTTTTTGATCAACAATAGTTTTGACGGAAAAAACAGTACAAATTTGCTAAGTATTTTAATACATCAATGAACATCACTTTCAATTTGTTAACATCACATTAATGATCCTCTCCATAAGTTCAATACTCTGCCTATGGGCAATTGATCTGTCCTATAACATAAATTGTCGTTATCATTCATTGAAAGCTTTACCCCATTGAATCAATTTTTGTGTCTACTAATAATCTACACCACACATCAACTTTTTTTTCTTCTTCTTTATTTTCGTTAGTTTTTTATGGGACGCATAATGTGTCAAATTTTGACACATGTTAAAGTAGTGCAATTGCACATCTTCACTAAAACCTTCGTACCCCATCGATAGATATCTTTCGGTAATTTTACTTCAATAATACTGTTCCAATCTCATATAAAAGTAAAAGTTTATTTTTTTTAGGTTCATTTAATAATTAACGTATTTGGTATATATTATAACCAAATATATTATTTATTGATTAAACCTAATAAACAAATTTTTGTTTATATATAAAATCGGAGGAATTTTATTTGTAGGAGCAAATACAGTAGAGAAGAACAGTCACATGAAAGTGGAGTATGTAGCATTTCTGTTCATGTGGGTTAGATGCGAATCCAATGTGTGGTAGATAGCTATGAGCCGTATGACATATATACTACTTTAGTAGGAAAATTTCTTTTATACCCCTCTACAAAAATGAACTAAAATATTTCTAAATTGTTATTTTATTTTTAAAATTTTATAGTCATTTTTAATTTATTAATGTACTCTAGTGTATTCCTTAAATATGAGACATAAGTTATCTTTGAAAAATTGTGAATAATATATTCAACAATCGATGAGGATCGGTTACTTAAATTTCACTTATATATTTACTTATGTGATTAATTTTCATTGATTGTTGAATAATTACTTGCAGTTCTTCATGGGTAGCCTATATAAAAATAATTTGTACTGACATATATAAACATATAAAATTCACAATTGACACAAAGCAATATTTTAACGGATTTCTATGTATCAAATAAACATATAATAATATTAATATTTTAAAAATATTTTTGAATTTTCTACGTTTTATATTATCAACCTTATATATTTCACTACAGTTCAGCAAAGCCATGTGAGTACTAAGTCACTCTATTTTAGATTTGGATTCTTTGATAAGAGAAATTTGTTTTTGGTGACATTATTTGGGTAGATGCATATTTAAAAAAAGATATAGAGAAAAAATAATTAAATAATTTATATTTTAATATAATTAAATGATGTATAATTTTATGTAAATATTTTTTGTTTTCTATACTGCACGCATTGCAGTTATTGTTGAGCTATTAAACTTAAGAGAGAAAAGTGAATCCAAAATTAAACCAATGATTCTACGAGTGGAAATAGAGTTTTGTAATGACAGATGATCCAAATACCTCCATTTTTTCATGGAGAAGGGTCTTCTTTGATAGAATTGTTATTGAACTAGTTGAAATTTTCACCTTCATTTCTCTTTACAAATTAGTGGTTAGATGTGAGAAAATCTACTCCAATTTAATTGCAAAATGATCTTCTACAGTAAATTTTTTGCTTAAATCACAATTTCAAATTTTCAAAAATAAAACCAACACATTCACAACAATTCATAAAAGATTTAGTAAATTGTCTCTTTTCTATATTATGACCTCTTATATTTATAACTAACTATATCATTTAATCATCAAGGTATTTTAATGTAGTAACCTACTATAGGGTATCAGTAACTTAACATAAAGGTTTGGTTATGTATTTTGGTCCTTCACATTTATTTTATAGTAGTACTTTTTTTAGCACACTTCTTTTATATTTTGTTAGCATACTATAGGTAAGAAGTTTTCATCCTGTTTAATGAATAATAATCTACGTCTAAAAATCTCTTAAATATACAATGTGAATTATTGGACTATTTTTTTTCAACAATTTTTTTCATACGTAAGAGTCAGTAATGTACCTAAAACCCTATTTAAATCTTTTACAACTTAATAATCCAAACCATTGATTCTAATTCCCTTTTCTATCATATAGTATTGACCATTCATATTACTTTTCTCTTGTTCGTGTATATCACACAACTTTTGAATTTCTTTATTAAAACACTTATACTGTACAGAGGAAAAGTGACAATCACTTGAACCCGAAAATCCAGCACTCTTGGGAAAAAAATTATGACAAAAAATACAATGAAATTCATTCAATAACCGATCATAGTGAAAAGAAAAGCTTATACATAATTATATAATAATAATGTACAATAATGTCTCAATCGCCAAAAAAAGTAAGTAGGTATTAGCTATGAAGAAAATTTGGTGCTGTCATGAACCATATTTGGTGGTAGATGCTATAGCTACCGCTTGTGCCCACACTTTGAGTCGTGCCTTCACATCTCTTGGATCATCACCTTCATAACATATAACTAAAATGTCAAATTCTGACTTAATAATAAGCTTATAACTTAAGCGCTTATCAATAAACGCATATCCAACTATTCTGCTTTCATAAGTTATCTTGAAAAACTTAAGAAAATAAACTGAAAACCGTTTATAGACATTATAAACACGAATTAAAAGATGCTTATATTAACAGATAAAGTCGAGTAAGTCAATCCAATAAAACTTACCGGGACCGGAGATTCGCCAATTAGCAATAGGTGAATTACCACCACTACTAGTATCAAATGTTGAATTAGAGAAAGAAAGAGCAGAAATTCTTTCATGTTCTAACTCAAAACCAAGATCTCTACAAGCTTTAACTTCTTCCAAATCCATACACAAACTTCTCTTCCCACCTTTAGGCCTAGTAATCACCATCACACCATGATCACTCTCTCCACTATTCACTCCATTTTCTTTTTCTTTCATTTTCTTCTTCTGATCCCATAAATTTTCCCAACTATTTCCCCTCTCAAACACACTTTTCAAACTCCTTCTTCTCCTTCTCCTCCTCCTACTACTACTACTACTACTCTTCCCCAAATCATTACAATTTGTTTCCTTTCTTACTTCATTCTCACTTGCATAGTCTTTCACTCCAACCGCCGTTACCGGAATCAAACTCCTCCGTCGTGTCGGCGTCGCCGGTAACGAATAACAGCTACCAGATTCATTTTCAGAGCCAGAAGACAACCCTGTTTGTAATAACTGATCATCATCTTTACCATCAGCTGAAAATTCACCATCAGCATCATCACCATCACCACCATCAGCTTCAAAACTTTCAATGGACAAATTTGACATACACATAGAAGCAAGATTATCAACATCTTCATCAACACCACATATAGTACTACTTGTACAAACTGAAAGTCTTGATAAGTTGTGATGATGTGTATGATCATAGTCTTCAAAGTCTTCATCTTGAATTGTACTCATCATGGTCTCATCAGAAGCCATCTTAAAGTGTTGTTTTGGTTTTATTAGAGATTAAATTGAAGAAATTAAGAAAAAAAGAGTGTGTGTGTGTGTATAGTATTATTATGATTGTTGTGTTTGAGTGTTTTGGAGAATGTGAATCATTCGTTTCTTGTGATAAGGTAGAGAATTAGTAGTAGAGGGGCATCTATATAATCAACCACTCTATTTATGCCAATTTTTGATACGTTTTCTTTTCTTTTATTATTAAAATCAAATTAATAAATAAATAATAAATACAATAAAAGCTATATATGGTTGATCTCATCTCAATTGGCATCATGATTCTAATTTTGGCTCGTGTGCCGGGTGATGTTGTGGCGGTCAAACATTTTATCAAATAATTAAAGGGATAGGTTAGTTACATCAAAAGATTTTAATATTACCGTTAGTTGATTCAATGTTAATTGAAGCTGAACTTAGTAGGAAGGATCACAGTCGATACCCACAATTACATTCGAAATGGAATTAGAACACTTGACGCCAAAATTGACTCTCAAATCATATTCAACTGGTGGTGAAAAAAAAAATTAATATTGAATCAAGTAATTTGACTCAAATAATTAATGGAAAAAATTTGAATTTACCAAAAGAAAATAAAATAGTTGGAGTATCTTTGAATCTTGTCATGCATATGATATTCAATATTCCTATTTATTGAGCTATGTTCGCGAAGATAATTTGAATCCGAAATATCAAACTTATTTTTTTATAAATTAAAGAGTTAAATACATGCAAAAAAAAGTTTTGTATGTCACAAAAAAAAAAGTTTTTTTTTATTTTATTTTGGGGGCGGTTAGTTGTATTACGGTATGTGAGAATGTGGCGAAAAATTTGGGGCATGAAGTGAATCCATTTTGGTTTATAGTGATTTTTTAACGCAATGTGTAGAATTCTTATCAACTAGTACTAAACCACGTGATTACATTTGATTCGAGCACTAATATAAATATTGATATGAATTTATACTTTCAAACAACACGGAGTTCACGCGGTGATTACATATCAAAACTGTCACTTAGTGAAGATTAGTAGTTAATTAACTAAGATTAGACTGGATGAGATGATGTTATGGAAAATATCAATCTTTTTTTATTACAATAGTTTTTTTTTTACATATAAAAAAGGCTACAACATAGGACATGTATGGTAAGATTATATATTTTTCTTCAATGCATAATCTTTAAATTCTTTTTACGATTGCTGTTGTCAATGTTGTATATTAATTCCTCCATCCTAATATATAAAACTTACTTTGACTAAATATATTATTCATTTATTTTGTTTTGACTGTATTTTTTTAATAATATATAGATGTAAATATTAACATATAAGATTTTATTTGATTTGTTTAATTTTGATAAATATTTTCAAAATATAAGTTTTTATAATTTTTACTAATAGACAATTAAAAATATTGGTGATCAAAATTGTGCAGTGATGTATGTGTAGTGGTCAACTGGATCTTATATTTTGGGACAGGGGTACTATTTCATTCATCAGAATAGATGAAATATAAGATAGCGTCAACTCAAAGTTATAATGACGAACATTAAATTTTGACACCTTTGTTAACGAGTGGGTGATAGAATTTGTTATCTCCTTACAAATCTTATATATCAACGTTTAGAAAAAACTTTCTAATAATAATCCACAAGCATTCAAAATATTCTTATACTCAGTTCAATATCTCGAGTTATCAATTATTTTTTTTGTTTTTACCACCAGATTAATCTGGTTTGAGGGTCAATTCTATCACCAGGTAGTTCCACCAAACTAACTAACGATTAATAGTTATAAGCAATAATGTTCACCACTAATTTACAATACAATATAGTTCAATTGATACTCCACTTTCACCAAGCCAATAATAGTTGTCTTTTCACCATGAAAAATACTTCTTATAGTTAAGCTAAATTTAATTCATATATAATGTTGGTGTAAATATTTTATTGTCGTACAAAAAAATATCTCACTTGACTTGACAAAAAAATAGCCAACTTTAAATATAATTACTATGAATATTTTTTGGTAAGGAAGCTAAAGGAAAAAAAAAAACTAAAAAGAAAAACTAATCAATATTTGATATAACACAGACATGAATATATTAATATCATCGATAATAATTTAAGAAAATGATATAATTCAAGATAATTATAAATATTAATGTCTGACACAAACACATGTCCAATACAGGGCCGGTCCAGAGATTTTGGAGGCCCGAAACAAATAATAAAATTGGATCCCTAATAAATTTTTTATTTTTTTTAAAAAGAATATTTATTTAAATTATAAATAGTATCAACAACATCAAAAATAGTTATTTATCCGTATAACTAACATAAAGAAAAAGTCATTCCACAATGTTGAAATTGAATCGATAAATAAAAAATTAAGCGCTATATCATTAAAAATGAACCGATAATTTTTAAAAAAGAGTAATTAAAAAATAATCATATTCAAGATGATATTATTATAATTTGATAGTGTTTTTAACAAAATTATAACTTAAATTTAGTAAATTAATTCTTTGTTTTCAAAGAGATAACAAAATGTAGTTTTTTTAAAAAATAAATTAAAATAGTGAAGTTATTTATAAGTTATAGAGTAATTTTATTTAGAAAAAAAAAATCATCATTTTGTGAAAGGGAATAATTTTTGGAATAGTTTATGTAATTATAATTGATATGGGTGTCTCAATGATCAATTGTCATATATACAATGAGACTTATCTATTAAAATTAAAATAAAAGAAAAAAGTGCAACCCATTGGAGTTGAACTCGCGACCCTATGATGCAGAAAAGATGAGTACACGCACGCGGACCACTAAGCCATTCGTTGTATTATGTTCTAATGTCTCAACACAAATACTTGACCATTGTTTTAATTTATGGGCCAGAAAGAAAAAAAAAAGAGGCCCCAAAAATCTTGAGGCCCTGAGTTGTGGGCCTGCTTGCACTTGCTCAGGGACGGCCCTGGTCCAATACAAACATACCTAATCCGAAGAATGTATGTGCTTTATTGTAAACTAGTAGGTAACCCGTCCTATCGGACGGGTCGTAACGTTATACGTTTTTTTTTATTTAGTTACCAATTTTTAAAGTTACAACTTGATGAAAAAATTATATGTAATCTATACATTTTTTAGTATTTTTTCAGTGTGTGATAGTATATTTTATCCAGTGCATAATTTATTTAGTACAATATAGTTAAATGT
This sequence comes from Trifolium repens, assembly GCA_030408175.1. Classification (NCBI taxonomy): domain Eukaryota; kingdom Viridiplantae; phylum Streptophyta; class Magnoliopsida; order Fabales; family Fabaceae; genus Trifolium; species Trifolium repens. Next base: position 54,863,120 of record CP125849.1, on the reverse strand, counting down.
TTTCCGTATTAGTGAATTTTTATTTATATGATAGTTATTTTTAAAATTGTATTACTTATAATTTTTTCCGTATGTGATAGTAAATTTGTCCAGTGTATAATTTTTTTAGTACATTATAGTTAAATGTTTCCCGTATTAGTGTATTACTACTTCCATATTTAGCTTTTTCCCCATTTAAATCAATGTATAATTTTTTCCCCGTTTTTTCTCCCATTTAAATCAATAATTATTTTTTCCCCATTATAATTATTTTGTTCCTTGTTTAATTTTTTTAATCAATAGTATATATTTTTTTTTGGTAGGGAATCAATAGTATATTTAGTGTATGTTTTATTTATTAAAAATACTAAAATAAATGTTTACCTTTACCGTAAAATAAATGTTTACTTATTAATTAATAAAATTGATTTTGTATGCACCAAAAAAATAAATTGATTTTGTAAAAAATAATTAAAGTTAAGTCTCATTATTTGGTGAGAAGAGACCCATATTACAGTCCCAAAACTCATAACCCAACTCAAATCTTTATTATTCTTATTTTATTATCTCAAACCCTAATTTTTCACTTCTTCTTTCACTCAACGGCCGCTCCTTTCTTTCTTTTTTTCAACATCTTTCTTCAACATTTCACCATATCATCACCTTCTTCAATCATCTCTTCTTCTTCTTCTAACGGTCAACCCACTACACGGTTCTATTGTTTCACTTAAAAATTATCCTTTTTTAAAAATCTCAATTGTCACTTTCTCAGCTAGATCTTCACCTCTATAGACAATCTTTTGAAGCATCATCACCATATAAAGAATCTTCATCATCTCTTTTACAAAACCCACAAAAAAAATTTAAGATCGGACCATCTTTGTTAGTGACCACTGTGCGGAATAAACAACCACCGCGCCGTAACAACAGCCACCATGCTCAAACAGCCACCGCGCTGAAAGAATACACTGCTTTCGTTTTGTGTTGTCATATTCTTCGCCACTTCCCGCACACATGCAACAACAACAACCAAAAATAATCAGAGTTTGTAATTTGTATCTCTCTCTCTCTCTATATATATATATATATATTAGTCAGTTTGAATTTTTATATCTTTATATTCAATATTGATTTTTTTTCTCTTTCATCCTTTTATGTCTAACAACAATGCAATTTTTTTGTTTAAAAAAAAAACAAAGCAATTTTTTCTATATTTATAAATAAATTATTTATTGGCAAAAGAAATATAAATATATGTTAAGTAGCGTTTTATCTTATATTAACATCATCTTTTTCTTTCTTTTTTCCACTTATCCTCACCTGCAAAATAGTGTTTTTTTTTATCAATAAAAAGAACTTTATCTTTAAAGAAAGATGGAAACAGTGTGGTAACATAGCAATGAAAAAATAGTGTGGTATCATAAAGTGATGCCAATGAAAAAAGATGGAAACGTAGCACTGGATATACAGTGGAAACATAACATTTTATAAAGATGTGTCAATAAAGAAAATGATGAAAACATAACTATTGTTCTTGTTAATTAGTTTATCTTTATCTCTCTTTTTGAATTTCTTATATTTTTTGAATCTGTTAGTTTGATTTTTTTTTGTTTGAGATATTTTGTAGAACAAATCATTTATTAATTTGCACATATATATATTTTTTTTCCAACCTCGAATCTGTACTATTTTTTTGCAAAAAAATGAAAAAGTAGAACAAAATCGCAGAGGATAAAAAAAATGTTGAAAGAATATTTAATCTAATGAATAGATCTATTTGATTTGTTTGGCAACTTAATATGATTATTATTTGTTATATGTGATGTAACTGCAAAGAACAAATGAAATTTTTTACTTACCGTCAATGTGACCATACTTCTCTACCATCATATTTCCTTCAACCATCATCAAACAAAGTTTGAAATCTGCAAACAAAAAACAAATATTATTAGATACACAAACATGAAAATCGGGAGAAAAAAATAATAAATGATTAAAGTTGTTATCAAATATAATCAAATAAGAGATGAAAAATAAGAAGTATAAGAATGAAGAAGAGTAGAGAGAAAGGAAAATAAGAGTGATTGAAATTTTAAATGAGTATATAATGAAATTTAAATTATTAAAGAGTGGGAAAATTTTAAATTTGAATTTCAAGACAATGTCACATGGGTTAACTGACAGCAAATGTCACTTGTTTCAATATCACTTGTTTCAATATTCAACTTTATGCAAAATTCTTCAATTTAAGGCCAACATGACATTTGTACTTTTTGGAAAAAGTTTCCAATTGAACTTTAACTTTATGATTTACATTGGAACCGTGAGTTATTACAAAAGTGTCATGTTGTCTCACAAAGTAAGTTGGTGGCTTGGTTACTGTCTCCATCGGCTCAGTTACTCACCATTTAGTTATCATTTAGTTCAGTTTATAATTTTTTGGACACCATTTACCCTCATTTTTGCCAAATGGCAGCATTTGAAACATGAGCATTTTGATTCTTTCCAGGTACAACAATTTTCTTATATTGTATTAGACATATACACGGTCGAAGTGGATAAATAAGATACATAATAAATTACCATAGTAAAACATGTAACTATAGAGCTTAAATTTTGACATTTTATAAATCAGGTTTATCCATATCATGTTACTTACTTACGACTACTAATTTGGGTAAGATGTAAGAAGATAAAAACGGGTGTACAATGATGTGGCATTTCCTTTTCAGCCACAATGATTCAACCAACAGCAAAAGAACACAATTCAATTATTTTTATGGTGCCAACTGGGATTCAATTGATTGGCCATTCCCTTACCTTTGCCCAGGGGTTTTATTTTATTTCAATTTTTCAAATCTAACCACAACAAAATATATAAACAAAACTCTTTTATCTCCACGTGCAATTCTTCCAATGTAATTTGACCCATTTTTTCCAAACCGATTCAAGACACCTGTCCACGTTTTTACACTTTTTTATTTTTATTATTATCATTTAGTTAATTTAATACTAGTATTTGATTTGATTTGATTTGAAAAATATGATGAATATGACCTTAGACCAAAAAACAAAATGACCTTAGACCAAAAAACAAAATTAATAAATGAAATGGTAGTTTCTTTAAGCTTAGTTCAATTAATAGTGTGAACTAGTCTCATAAGTCCTAGCTCAACTAAAAAAAATATATCGAAATTGTTAGATCGGACATCGTGATCCGGGTTTGAACCCGGAATCTCACAATTATGTGAGTTTAATTTCCAGTGGACTACCATTTCAACTAAGACAAAAAAAAATAGTGTGAACTATGAACATCTTACTTATTTATCATACCATTATTCTTTTAATTATTTTAAAATATTAACCATATTTATTAAAAATATAAATTTAAGCCTCCAAAACTCTTTCTTCCAAAACCTTTCAAAAACCACACATCAAATAAAAATAACATTACCGTCAAAAATTGTTAGACTGTGTATCATAATCGAAATTCGAACATCAATTCCTCTACTTATGTGAGTTTATAATATCTTTGTGATTTCGTCTATCTAAAAAATTTATAAAAGAAAATTTAATGATATAGTGACCGTGGTCCGTGGATAGTAAAGCTAAGACAGAAACAATAACAGAAGAAAACAGAACAACCTTAATACTCCATAGACACTGTGTCTCCTTCTTAGAGAAAGTGAGCACCACGTGGAATTAATCGGTGCATCCAATGATGATTAGATATGAAAGTGGGTCCCATAAATTCACTCTTGTTGGTGTATAGTTGCGGAATTGGCAGAGTTGCAGGCCACTGATCATCTTCAATTATTTATTTTTTTAAGTTTTCTTCAATATCATTTTGTTTTTAATTTGTCGCTGTCAATGATTGGTGAGTTTCCATCCAAATTCAAATTCTTCTGGAAAACAAACAAAATACTGAGTTTTTTTTAATTTATAAAAAAATATTGTAACCGCTATTTTCATACCAATATACTATAAAATTTATTTTGATTAAATGTACTATTTTGTTTTGATTGTATTTTATGTAATAATATATAGATATAAATATTGGCATATAAAATATTGTTTAATTTACCAATCGTTAGTTGGTTCAGTGGTGATTGGCGCTGAACTTGGTAGGGAGGACCACGGTTCGATCCCCCGCAACTGCGATCGGGAGGGGGCTGGAATCACTTGATGCCAGAACTGACCCCCGAACCAGATTCAACTGGTTGTGAAAACCAAAAAAATATTGTTTAATTTGTTTTGATAAATATTTTTAAAATATCAAATTTTTATAATTTTTACTAATAGACAATTAAAGTAAATTAAAATAAATTACTAATATATTCCATATTTAGTTTATTACCATTATTTTAGGTAGTGCTTAAAATAAATTAAAACAGAAAATTATTTTTTAAACTAACTAATATTTCACACAAAAAATGCTTATTAGACAATACTCATTGATAAATAAACCATATCTTGCCACAACAAAAATGCATTTCTTAATTTTAATGTAATTAATATTATATAGAAAAGAAAAAATATGAGTTGATTAACAAAATTGTCCTTTATTTATAATAAGGAAAATTAAATTAAAGTATTAAAAGAAGAGAGAATAATAAATAATTAAGTGTATAATAGGAAAAATAACATTAAATACTTCATTGATAATGTAAAACAACTTATAATTTAGTATAATTTTTTTTTCAATGTGGTTTATATTTTGGTACGGAACTGTAGTATACATTTTATGGCTAACTAATCAATTGTTCAAAGTAGTTTAATGGTTTTCTTTTTTGAGGTTAGATAAAGTTGATTAATGCTTTGACCCAAAAAAAAGAAGTTGATTAATGGTAGGGCGCTCACCGACCGTTGATTAACCATATTTATTTATTTATTTATTTTGATAAGGGTGGGAGGGATGGTTGGAGGCTTGGAGCCCAACAAATCTGCCACTAATTTGTTTACACGTCATAATTAATTTAGGGACACTTTGAGGTTTAAATCAATGTTGTAAACTGCATTATTATTCACTTTGTTTTTAGTAGTTTATATGTTTGTTGGATGAAATGTTTTACGGAACAAAAATGGTTAAACGGTGTATAAGTCTTGTATGGTTAAACTTTTAAATTTAAGCCTTCTTTTCTCCAAACGTTTGTCAATTTGATTTATATTTGTTTTCTAATACTACTACTATTAACATTATGTTTTATTTTTGCGGCGACGAGAATTGATTTTTGATAAAATTGATTCTGTAAAATTGATTTTGGCCAAAATTGATTTTAAGTTATGTTTGGATATATTCATGCAAAAGTGAGTTGAACAAAACATTTGAGTGTAAAAATCAATTATAGAATCAGAAACTACGATTTCTAGCTTCAAGTAGAATCAATTCTAAAGGGAGAATTAGTTCTACTTTTAAGAAACCAAACAAGTCAGAATCAATTCTACACATCCAGAATCAATTCTGGGTGCTCCAGAATTGAAATCAAACATACAATAAGGTTCTGCGGTGACAAAAATTGATTTTGACATAATTGATTATGTAAAATTGATTCTGGCCAAAATTGATTTTAAGTTAAAGTGGTTTATGTTTGGATATATTCATGTGTTCTAGTGAACAAATAGGGGGAGTGACAAATTAATGGATTGTATGTAAGAAATGAATAATTCCTTGTATATCAAAAATTGTGTGTGTTTTACAATGAAGCCTAAGCTCCTATTTATAGATTTTTACAGATAGCAGTTATCAAGGACCACGATCATGGATCGTGGTGATTTCCTCCTCCTTCTTCGTTTCCACGCGGTGGTGATGGGCAGTTTATCCTTTACTTTCGGTGGTGATCGTGGTGGTGAGGGGTGGTTATTTCTCCCCATGTATGCCGAGCTCCTTTTGTTCAATAGTTGCAGTTAGGGCGAGGGCGGCACCTGTATGCCGTATCGCCCTTACATTACTTTCCCGCCAAGTCATTCCTTTGAATTTCATGGGTTGGATAATTGGGTCATCTTGCTATTGGGCCTATGCTATTCGTTTTTGGGCCTTAGTCCAGTCCACAGCCCCCCAAGCACGAGGCTCAAAGAGGCGAAGTGGTGATAGTGGTAGGACGTGGGGAAATATTCGTCCCCTACTTCGTCTTTCTTGCATAATAACTTCTATAAATAATCCTATTTGCAGAGTTGATTTCCCTTCATCTTTGCATTAACCCTGACCTTCTTTTCAGTTAAGTCGCGAATGAAGTTTATTTTGTGAAATCTATTTCCATTGCACCTCGCCTTGGGCGTGCTTGCCTTTTTGGCGTCATCTCATCGGCTATCATTGGCGATGTGGCGCTGCTCTGCATCGCCCCCTCTTTTGTTGGCTCGTACTTTTGTCTTTTTGCTGCATATTAATTTTTTGTTTCCCTTCGATGTTTTTGACAATCTTGAAAGAATATTCAATTCATATAGTAGTGAGAATCAGGGTAAAACATAGACAACAAAAGAGTGACCAGATGCATATTCAATAATATGGACTCATCCATGGTGACTTTTATATACTTATAGAAGGATAGATTTCATCAAGGCGAGTTAGAATGACATCACCTGGGTTATGCTAAAATATTGGTGCCATAGAGAGGATAGTTGGTGCTAAAATATTTTCAAAATGACAATTTACCTGCTTTGTTATTTTGATTTTTGAGGTAAAATTTGATATAGATAAAATAAATATACAGAGTTACCTTTAACTGCTTTCTTCATTCTGTTTATTTTTGGAATTTATCCTTTCAGCTCGGGGTGCCGGCGAGGTTGTAACTATGCTTCTAGTCTTTTTCCGGCGTTTCCAACTCGTAAGATTTAGGGATGACGCCAAGCATTTCACCTTTGTATTTTTTCTTTTTTGGACGTTTCCAACTCGTAAGATTTAGGGATAACGCCTTGGTATTTCAACCCAATTTTTCTTTTTTGAACGTTTCCAACTCGTAAGATTTAAGGATAACGCCTTGGTATTTCAATTTTGACTACTCCAGAATTAAAACCAAACATACACTAAGTATGGGAAATAAACCATGACATCGCACGATTCAAGTGTCAAATCACAGTCAATGGTTAATTTAAGTATAATGACTATTTGATAAAAAAAATGAATTAATTTAACAGTAAGTTGAAAATATTAAGACCTATTTTAATGAAAGTGGATAAATAAAGACTTCTTTGATAGTGGGGGATCAATAAATTGAGAAACAATTGACAAATATTATTTTAAAAGGGGTGTAATTTGTTCGATTTGGAATGAAACCAAATCAAACTAATCGATTTGACAATGTTTTTTTCTGCAAACAATAAATGTAGTTCTTGCCAGGGCTGGTTCTGAGTATTTGGAGGTCCGACTTAAATATTAAAAATGACCCCTAATAAAAAATATTAAAAAAACATTTGATAGCGCCTCAAAATTAATCATTATTATAGCGCCTCAAAATTAATCTATCGAATACATTTGATATTTTATAAACACTAACAATATATAACTATTATTATAGGATCTCAAAATTTTGAGTTTAGGCCATCAAAATTTTGACGTCTGATGTCATCGCTCACCCTGCACCCCTATATGGGCGGGGCCTGGTCCCTGCTATCATTTTTTTTGGTGTTTTTCATGCTATCAATTTTTTAAACTATAATTTTTTCATATAAACTATTTTATGCTCTCTATTTTTCAAATAAATTCAAATTAAATAAAACTATACAACATGCTCAAACCTAGATAAACTAACATAATTCTATTTTCTTATTTTATTAGATAGTAATTTATAATTCAAAATCAAATAAACTAATATGATTTAATTTCTTTGGTAAAAAAATTCATTTTCATGTGTTTTTATACACTGAACCATATTATTTCATCTAACATTTATAAAAATAGTATAAATAAGAGGTTTGGTTCAACGTTTTTTAAAATTGAAAATCGAGAACCAAACAAAACTAGTTTGGTTTTCTTTGCTTTAATTTGGTTTTTGTTCCAAACTAAATTAGATAAATTAATTTTCAGTTTGATTTGTTGGTTTGATCATTTGTTTTGAACCGCATACACCCTTTACGAGATATTGAAAGGTTCAGAGACCCACTTGCTCTGATCTCAATTATAAATAAAAAATTATAATTTTAAACTAAATACATTAATTATTCAATGAACCTAAAAAATAAAACATTATTTCAAATACAATTGCAAATTGCAACGAAGCAATTTTAAGTATGGTTAACAGTTTAAAAATAAAACATTAAGTGGAATTTGAAAAAAAAATTGTTATATTGTAGGGCTATTTTATTCTGCTAGACTCAACTTAGTTAGTGATAAAAGTTTATCAATTTAATTGGAAAATAAAAATTAAGTTTTATTACATTATTTTTTGAAGCAAAAGATTATAAATGTTCTATCTAAAAAAGACATTATAAAGCCATAAATTTGGTCTAATGGTGATAGATTTGGATAATATGAAAGAGGTTTTATAGGTTCTATCATCTGCTTTATTGTAAACAAAAAAAGCATTATAAATGAGTTTTATTTTATAAGAGTAAAAATTAAATAAAAATGTGTAAAATTGGGCTAAGCAAAAAAAAAAAAAAAATTTTATGTCCTGTGAGTATAACTTAGTTGGTAGGAACATTGTATTATATACGCAAGGGGCCGGGGTTCGAACCCCAATCATCCCACTTATCCACAATATATAATGTAATATCTCTGTCAATTGAGCTAAACTCACGGTACAACCAACATTAATTTTAATGTATCTAAATATACATAACTTTACCTTCAACTCAATTTTAACCATAATCAATTTATATAATTAATTCGATAAAAATCAATTTTCCTTACTGTTAGATAATAATATTAGTGGGCTTATGTTATTGGACCTTACGTTAGTAGTTCAGTCATTAGGTATTATTATAAATTGTCTCTGTAATCCTTATTTTCTAAAGCAATGTTATTCTGATATTATTGAAACCCTAGCCGCTGTCTCTTTTATATTTTGGTATCTCTGATTCTAACATGGTATCGAGAGCATGGTTTGATCCGCCTTGAATCACTCGGTGCTTCCGCTGTCAAATTCCCAAATTTGGGAATGTGTTTGTTCTGTTGAGTTTGTGCTGCTACGCTTTGAATCTCTGTTGCTGTGTCTTGATATGTTCTTGTGTCTTTTGTTCTTTTTGGTGGCCAACGAAGTGATTCGGTTATAGCATTTGTTTTCAGATCAATTGGTTGGATAATGACGATGGTATGTTCCACTGCTGCAAATCTAGTTGTCGGTGCTACTTTGATTTTCAATAATTTGTTTTGTGATTTATTTGTTGGGTTGGCAAAAGAACAAGAAAGAATTAAATAAAAGAAACGTAACTTTGGTTTGTCCGTTACAGTTTGATTTGTTCGGTTAGATTTGTATCTCCGACCGATATGATTTGGATCGATTTAGTTTTGTTTGGTCTGTTTTGTTATGTCCGGTTTTGTTTGAATTTGTCTGGTGAGCGAAAGCTCGCAATCTGAATTTGTCTGGTCAGTGTAATACTCACAATCTGAAAATTTGAATCCGGTGAGGGAATACTCACAAATCTGAATCCGGTGAGGGAATACTCACAATCTGAATCCGGTGAGACTCACAATCTGAATCCGGTGAGGGAATACTCACAATCTGAATCCGGTGAGGGAATACTCACAATCTGAAAATCTGAATCCGGTGATGGAATACTCACAATCTGAAAATCTGAATCCGGTGAGGGAATACTCACAATCCGAAGTCTGAAATATGAAATCTGAAGCTGAGTCTGAAGTTTGAAGATGAATCTGATATTAGTTTATTTTTAGGGTTGATTTTGTGACAAGCTCAAAGCTTAGTAAGCTTTAGCTTGAGGGGTAGTATTAGAAGTTTATTTTATTTGATATATGTTTTTCGTATTTTGTTTGACAAACTCATAATGTTTCTTGTTGATGCATCATGAGTTTGAGAGGAAGTGTTAGATAATAATATTAGTGGGCTTATGTTACTGGACCTTACGTTAGTAGTTCAGTCATTAGGTATTATTATAAATTGTCTCTGTAATCCTTATTTTCTAAAGCAATGTTATTCTGATATTATTGAAACCCTAGCCGCTGTCTCTTTTATATTTTGGTATCTCTGATTCTAACACTTACCACGTAATCAAACATACACAAAAACTAACAAACTGATTTTGAATCGTGGATTTGAAGGTGTCGTGAGCAAACAAAGTATAGAGTTTTCTTTTTTTGGTCATCTTATCACCTTCTCGTGCATGCTGGGTGTTTTTTATCAAATTTTTTTATTTTTATAACATCCGCTACTTAAGTGGCGGATATAAAATTATTTAATAATTTTGTATAGCACATGAAAAAAATTAGTAAATGGCAAAAGAAATTCTCAACAAAGCATTGTCATCACCAAACAAACAGTGTCATCTGTTTGGATCATGCGCAACACTTTGGGCCTTTGACTTGTGGGTCAATAGGCTTTGGCATGACAATAACAATTAGAATTGATTACAAAACTTTTATTTAATAGAATGTTATTTAGCTAAGAAAAATGCTAACAAAGGTACATTTAAAAAAAAAAATTAAGATATTTGTCAAAAAAAGAAAAATTAAGATAGCAATTATAGTTTGAAAGTTTTGTATTTATTTTTAAAAATTTGTAAAATAGTGATTTTCAACAGAAGTTTTAAGATAGAATTTTCAATTTAATTTTTTTTAACTTGTTCTTTTAAGGCACTTGTTATACTCAGATCAAAAAAATTATCATCAAAACTAGTTTCAAATGTGTACGAGCTCTTATTTACAGGTATGCAAGCTTAATGCTAAACACACTTCCTATATTACTAAAATTAACATACCTACCCAAATTAAACAAGATACTTTTCAACACAACTTAGTTCTTATACTGATTTATTTATTTTCACCAAATAAATAAATGGACCTTAAATTAACTTCTCTAACGTGTAATTTTGAACTTCTGATATCTCATTATTGAAAAAACTACAAACACTAATTAGCTGGTAGTAATAATAATTACTGCAGCTAGCTACTATACCTCCACTAATAACTACTTTTTTAAACAATTTCAATTCATGTTTCCTGTAGAAATACACTAACTCGTAATTTTAACAACAGAACCATTGCAGTTAAAGCATTCCCCACAATGACAAGAAAGAAAAGAGCAACGGCAAGAATTCAGAAAATAAATTGAAAGTCAATGGATACCAATATTTGTCGGAGCTAATACATGTTCATCAAGAATTGTGAATAGTAGCTAGAAACAAAAAAAATGTCAAAGATATTATAAGGTGATTTTTAATGGGAATGGATTTCTCGCTCTCGTGACGCACTTATAACTTACAACTCTCAGCCGTTCAATTTAAATCGACGGTTGAGATCGTTTTACTGTATAATTTGACTATACAATATAGAGTATAGACTATCTAATATCAAATCAATAGTTAATATTCACTACTACGTGGAACTGTATGTAATATCTATTACAGACAATCATGATCCATTTGTAATAATTTTTAAGATGATCATTTTGATGTCCAATTTATATTGTTGGATATCAAATTATCAATATCCATAAAAAAATTAATGTCATGTCATATTTTCATATTTATTTATATTTAAATAATTCATGTTTTACGTGAATTTTATCTATACATATTCCAATACTTAACAATGTAAGTATACCAAAGAATTTACCGACTTCTATATGTAGAGGAAAGCTAGGACGTTGCTAAGCAACCCATGTCAAATGTGACCCTAACTTGCAATTTCTTCGGAATCTGTCCCACGAACACACAATAAAAGAAATTTTCAAGTCAAACCTAAAATATCCATTGATAAAAATAGGTACTATTTTTTTACGCTATGGCTAGTAAAATTCTAGGAAGTGTTTGATGTAGTGGTAGAATAGATTCAAACGTACAATTGAAATGAAAATTTGAAATAATAAAATATAACCTCTTAATATAACGATGAGGCGACTATCTGTTTCTTTCTTTATTTATATATTCTATTTTGGCTTCTCCAAAAAAAAAACTTTGGGGCACGACTCTGCACAAGATTAATAATACAATGGACGTGGAACCAAACATTATTGTTGTGAATTCGACGAAAAAAACTCACACCAATAATAAACTGATGTGTGGGGCAAGCGAAACAAGCAACCACAAATTGAGAACCGACAATAATAATCACGAACAATAATAACAGTGAAAGCGGTAAAGAACACAGACAAATTTGTTTACCCAGTTCGGTGTTAATGAACCTAATCTGGGGGAGAGAGCAGTCTCTCCGTTCCACTATCGATAGAAACCTTGATTACAATGAGATTCTCCACAAGAGTTACAAGAATTAGAGTTTTCCTAATTCTACCCTAGTCCCGAATCTCTTCCCGTGACCAAGAGATTCAATCAACAAGTGTTTCCAAGGTGATAGAATGTTTCTCCCAACCCTAGAGTCTTCCCAAGATGTTCTCTATTAACCCTAGTATGTATATTGGCCTTAGAAACCCTAAAAAACACCTTCTGAGCCCTGAAAACGCAAAACAGCATCATATATATGCGTGTCTGCGCCCTGGCGCCCTCACGAGGACTCGTGGCCGCGCCAGCACCCGAGACCACTGCGCCCTGGCGCCCTCACGAGGGCTCGCCTGCCCGTTGCCTGCTGCCTGCTGCCTGTTGAGCCCTCACCAGGGCACACCAGTTTCCTGCAACAACATCATTTTCAAGGCAATATCCAACAATCTCCACCTTGCCTTTAAAACGATGGTGATGCCAACTTCCCACCAACCACCGTGATACTACACTTGTTTACACCACACCCTCTTCGAACCCCGGAATGCCTTCCGTTCTCTCGAAGAAACTCTTGCCTCCGGCTATCCATGGATTTTTAGGATACCCCTACAAGACTCACCGTAACCTCTTCGACCCCCGAAGTGAACCGCTCCGTACTCTCGAAGAAACGCTTGCATCCAACTATCATCGGAATTTTAGATAGTCCTACAAGCTCCACCTTACCCTCTTCAGCCCCCAGATTGTTCATGTCCGTCCTCCTGAAGAATTGCTTGCCTCTGAACTTAACCTTGGAATTTTAGGTAAGTTCCACAAGCTGCAACTTCAAACTCTCCTTGTATCCAACTACCTCCAATAGTCCTACAAGTTCCCGAATTTGATTACCGTTGCTTCCAATTGCCTCCCTGAAGTTTGCTAACATGTTTTGCACTTCTTCAGCCACAATCGGATAATAAACCACAAGGTCTCCATAGCTACACTCCTTTGATGCAACATTATCACTCTCCTCCCTATCTACTAGATAACCAAGAGCTAATGTCGATTGCCTTCTTCTAGTCTCACTATCAGAAGCTCCACCTCAAACTGAGATTCTTCCACCAAAGTCTCACTATGTTTCCCACCTTGTAACCTGCAAAACTTAAGTATTCTTATCACCGCCTCTTCAGGCTGATGTTGAGTATTATTCCACCGCCTCTCCAGGCCGATGTTGAGTATTGTTACCACCGCCTCTCCAGGCTGATGTTGAGTATTATTACCACCGCCTCTTCAGGCTGATGTTGAGTATTGTTCCACCGCCTCTCCAGGCTGATGTTGAGTATTATTCCACCGCCTCTCCAGGCCGATGTTGAGTATTGTTACCACCGCCTCTCCAGGCCGATGTTGAGTATTGTTCCACCGCCTCTCCAGGCTGATGTTGAGTATTGTTCCACCACCTCTCCAGGCCGACAACCATCTATGGTTCCAAGCTTGTGACTATGAGTGCTTCTGCACTCTCATAGCCTTCCTCATAAGCTTCATCACTTACCGCAATCTACTTTACCTTCTTGTCTTCGAGGCACCGGATAACCACACTCTATGTTTTATCCATCTTCTCGACCATTAAAATTGCTTCCATCTTCACTTTCCACAATTCAAAATTGTTTCCGGAAAGTTTCACCCATGGTGCCTTAATTCGATTGACCCTTGCCCCATGGTGGGCGCCAATTGTTGTGAATTCGACGAAAAAAAACTCACACCAATAATAAACTGATGTGTGGGGCAAGCGAAACAAGCAACCACAAATTGAGAACCGACAATAATAATCACGAACAATAATAACAGTGAAAGCGGTAAAGAACACAGACAAATTTGTTTATCTAGTTCGGTGTTAATGAACCTAATATGGGGGAGAGAGCAGCCTCTCCGTTCCACTATCGATAGAAACCTTGATTACAATGAGATTCTCCACAAGAGTTACAAGAATTAGAGTTTTCCTAATTCTACCCTAGTCCTGAATCTCTTCCCGTGACCAAGAGATTCAATCAACAAGTGTTTCCAAGGTGATAGAATGTTTCTCCCAACCCTAGAGTCTTCCCAAGATGTTCTCTATTAACCCTAGTATGTATGTTGGCCTTAGAAACCCTAAAAAACACCTTCTGAGCCCTGAAAACGCAAAACAGCATCATATATATGCGTGTCTGCGCCCTGGCGCCCTCACGAGGGCTCGTGGCCGCGCCATGGCGCCAGCACCCGAGACCACTGCGCCCTGGCGCCCCAGACCTGCGCCCTGGCGCCCTCACGAGGGTTCGCCTGCCCATTGCCTGCTGCCTGTTGAGCCCTCACCAGGGCACACCAGTTTCCTGCAACAACATCATTTTCAAGACAATATCCAACAATTATATTAATAGTATATTTTACGGTAGGAACTAGGAAGTATTAATGTATATGTGAAATTACACATGCAATTATTTTTCAAATAAAACAACAAATTTAGTTCATTCATTAATAAAAATTATTTTCTTGTGGCATTTTTAAATTGAAAAAATATTTCAACACCCGTGATCATGTAATGATGAAAAAATTTCTGTTGTAATGTGACAAAACTTTTAAGAACATATAATATAGATGATAGATTGATCTTATACTTTTAAAATTTGATCTTATAATGTTAATGTTAACAAAAAGGCCCACTATCTTCTCCTTTGTTAATTGGAGAAAGTGTCTAACATTCATTCACTAGTAAGCAACCCTAAATTTAGGGCTTTTGAACTTTGATTAAAAAGTTAATATAAATTTTTAATGACGGTGAAGGAAAGTGCATAGCAAATGCTTCTGTTTTGCGATCTTAAAATCAGATTACAAACGTCATCCATTTGAAATTGAAATAATACTAGTATATAATTAAGTTGGTAATGGCATTAGTGAATGGTGATAGTGACATTAATTTTTGTACATAATCTTAAGTGTCCTCGTGTCCCCTTTGAGGTATGCAAAGTTCAATCTTTGAGACCCAATCTTTTGGTAGTTTTTTGTCTTATTTTCACCATTCCACGAATCAAATCAAATCATTTGCTTGCAATGGCACTTTAAAGGGAAATGTCACACTAAGAAAAAATATATCTTTGAAATATATTTGACTATATTATTAATTGGATATTTGTAATCTAAGTATACATGAGCAATGTTTTGTTTTATCTTTTTTTTTGACAAAATACATGAGTAATGTTTGGTGACTTGGTTTTTTGTCACATAATGCAAGGGGTGTGTATTTTAAGATCTAGGTTTGATTTAAGTAAAGATACCAATACTAATTATTTAATTCTTTTATAAATAGTAACTACTACTTAATGTTTACTTAAACATTTGAGATAACATGTTAGTTTTTTAACCCATTTTAAAAATCATACAAAATAATCAAGGAGAAAATATTGTGCAAATAGATAAGAGTAACCAATATATTGACCCTTGTTAATTAATGGTTTCACGAGAGATGAGACATAAGAACCAATCTAGTTTTAAACTATTAGGATTAGGATTAGGATTAGACTAGTGGTGAGAAATATGGTTAGTATGCATCAAACTATAATAATTTTAAACCTAAATAATATTTCAGTATATTGTAAGCCAAAAACACCTGGTTAGCATTTTTAACTAGTGTATAAACACCACAACAATTTATTATTTTTTTCTTATAGTATTTGACGTCTAATTATTGAGAATGTTTCTCTTTCCCCCTCCTATATTTCTCACATATTTCCAAAATTCCTATCTTGCCTTAAAACTTATTTTCAAAAAATGTTTTTCAAATTTTTTTTTACTCGCTATGATTTAGAAAAGATTTTTTGAAATATCCCTTTATACACAACAACATTTACCCATTGTACTTTCACTTGTTCTTCCTCACTCAATCTCAAGGGAGACGGAAAAACTTGCGGTTTTTTTTTTTTTTTTGTGGTTTTTGAATCTACAATTAACATTGGAGTATTGACAAAAAATTTCTACACTCATTTCGTGTGATGGTGATATGCTTTTGCAACCCCGATTCTTTGGTTTGTGCTGGGAGAAATATGGGTGGGGGAGGTGGGGTGGAGAAGAGAAAAGGAGCCAATAATTTAACGTTCCATAATTTGAGCCCATACATTTTGGATACAAAATGTAGTATGGGCTGGGTCATTGTTTTAGTGATTCAATATATTATCTATTTTCTATTCGGAATTGATACCTACGTCCCATAATCTGTAGTTGCACCTCTTCATTAGACAAAAAAGAAGAAGTCTAGCTATTCAAAAAAAAAAGTCTATCATTGTGTAACTATTTATGGTAAATATTTTTTATGCATATTTTGACACAATTTTCAATTTTGTATGTGAACCATAAGCAAATTGTTTATGGTATATTTTTTAAAAATGTTTACAGACAACTTGTTTATGATTATATTATATTTGTTGTTTTTTCCCCTTGGATCAAGAAAATTTGAAAGAATTGTGATGAAGTATTTGATACGGATTCAGTTAACATTTTCTTTCGTGAGAAGCATCATGAAAAAGTAGTTGCAAATTCGCTTCCTTTAGAAGGCCATGCCAAACAACCATTAGTTCAAGAACCTTTTGATAGTTCTGCAATGGTGACATATTCTAACATGTCAAACTTTAATGCAAATGTTATTCATGTTTCATGACATGCAAATTTTAGGACTTTTGAATGCGAGTGTTAAAGATACAACTGTTATTGAATATTGATCTTATAGTTCCACCTAGTTCTATTGTGGTCCAACAAAGTATAGAATTTCTAAGAGACTCATGGACTAATATGACCGAAATTGATATATCTTTGATAATGTTGGAAATTCAAACCAACAATTTCAACTGGTAGTCCAAAAAAAAAAAAGAATATTCAGCAAAAGCAACAAGTTGATGCTAACAAATGAAAATACTCTACCAAGTCTAGAGTGGTATATACTTCCAAAAAGTTGGTTTTTTTTTTTCCTCTCTTTTTTATTTTTATAGCTTTTTGGTTTTCTTTCAGGTTTTATTTTACATCTCCCTCTCTTTGTATGTTTTTTATTTAATAAAATATTTTTCTGGCTCTAAAAAATATATTATATTTGTTGTTTTATATACACACACTAATTAACTTGTTTACTGTAGTTTTTTTTACAAAAAATGAACTGTAAATAATTATTTATTATATTTTTAGGAAAAACATGTATCGTAAATTTACGTGTATTTTTTAATAAAAATATATAAAAAATAAATATTTATGATATAAATGTATTAAAATGAGAAGGGATAGTCGCATGAGTTTATCTCAGTTGACAGAGATATTGTATTATATATGTAGGAGGTTGAGATTCGTACCCTGCTTATCCACTTTAAGGTAAAATTTTTAACCACTAGGCTATTTAACAAAAAAAATGAGGAGAGATATAACAAGAAAGGTGAGGCCTATTTTATCCCAGACATAAATCTACTTATGTGGTTCGAGAAAGGTAAATACCCCAAATTATAAAGAGGTGGTTTGGAAAACACAAACAAAATGTACCAAAATAAAAATAAGGATGGATATTTTTATATATTTTTTTTTCATTCTAGATTATCCCTTATAGAACCGGAGATATTTAATCAACAATAAATGAGAATGAACCAAATAAGTAGATTTGTTTGTAAGTTAAAAGTTAGTTTAATTATAAGTATTATATACAAATCTATTTATGTGACTTATTCTCATTGGTTATTGGAATGCTAAAGTTAGCCATGAGACATGCCATCTCAAATTTCAAATGCTTTTGAATTTGGCAAACCAAAATAGAAATATACCATTAAACTTGTAAAATTATTAATCATATCAATAAGAATCTTCGAGTCACTTTTCACGATGAAATGAGATACATGCTTCCTCCAAACCATGTCCAATCCTAAATACATACCCTATGTTAGGAGACCACCATATCATACATTCACATCATTCCCTTGCACACACCATTACTATTGAGTTTGAACCGTATTTTTGTGGACGCTTCCATTCTATGCAGACAATTTCCTTATGCGGAGGATCTCGATGAATTTATGCAGAGGTGCCAAAATACAATCTTCAATGATTCAATCTCTCTGATGAATTTTTGAACCAACAAGGTTTGATTTGTCGGCCTTTAAAAGCCTGATTAAGCATATATTGATACTATTACTTCACACCAGAGAAACTTGTGTGGGATTAGCATTGCTTTTTGGTACGACAATGTTTTTCTTCAAAAACACATGAATAGTGTGTTGGATCCATAAAAATTTTGCGAGCAATACAAACTAAGTGCACATATTTACAATATTTTTGTGTATCGTCTCGTATATACAATATTTTCCTTATTGTTTTAGGTGCACATATTAACATTTTTCATATTTTATGGTTGTAGTTAGTTTTCTTTTTCCTTGTCTTAATTTTTCTTAGTTTCTTAGGTTTAGCAAGAGACTAACACTATCTAAATTTTCTTATCTGTTCACACGTTCACCAACTCACACACAATACTAGAGGGAAAAACTACTGACTAGTTCATGAAACTTGCTAAAAAAAACGAAGCCACCCATAACTTACCGTTTGGCTTTTGTATCTCTCTTTCTTCAATGATTTGTTTGTTCAATGATTTGTCATACAATGTAAGTAAGCTTAATGAGTAATAATATTTCATTGTCCTGTTTGAGGGTATAGAAGTACTAGTGGCCACATGCTTTTTTAGTAGGTCCATGTCCTCGTAAGACTACTCAATAGGAGTGTAGGACATATGGTGTAACTTGACATATCCTAAGGTAAGTGACTTAGATAATGAATTCTTGGCTGCTATATATGCATATCAATTATCTAAGGAAAAATACATGACCCCTCTCAATCATATAAAAAATCAATTAATTATTATCAAGTTCAATTTTCAATTTCTAGCGATTGGATAGGTGCTCATATGGGCTCATTCATGTTCCACCGACGGCTATATGAGCTTTATTATTCCCTTCAATTTTTATTATAATTTTTTTTAGGTTTATTGATAAAAAATATATAAATATAAGTTGATTAGATATATAAATTATTTTTTATAATAAGATTAATGAAATTAATAAGAATTAAATACATTAATTATTCAAATACATCAATATATATAATAATACGAGAACAATAAAGTTGGTCACGGTTATATTAACGTAGTTCAGTTGATAGGGACATTGTATTATATATGTAATGAGTCAGGATTTGAACCTCGATTATCCATCTTAAAAATAAAATTTCTAGTCACGAAACACACTCGAGCCTTGTTTCTTCTGAATTTAACAATGGCTCCATCAAGCTCAAAACATGAAACACATTTGTGTCATGTGTGACACATTTCGGACGTGTTTCTTACCGAACCACAACATGACTCCAACTCCAAATCATATGATCCAAGCCACTTTCAAATAATAAAATTCTCAATTCGTACAAAATGTGAAATACCAAATGTAATTAACCAATCCATATAAAAATTAAACTAAACGAAAGAAATTATACCTAATTAAACTAAAAAAACACATGCAAAAAAAAAAAAAGAAATACAAATATGAATCGATGCATGCTGAGGCAATTGAAGTCTTAGCTTTACTTATAAAAAAAAAGTGTCTTAGCTTTAAACACGCTAATAAGAAAACACTCATTTTATACATAAAAAGGAAAATGCTAACTAGTGCCCCGGGACACTAGTTAAGAAACTAAATAAGGTAAAAAAAAATTGAAACTTGTATACTTTACTTTTTAAAAGCATAAAGAATATCATTTTTAATGTAAGACTTTCTCTTTTTAGTATCCTTAACTAGTGCCCCGAGGGCACTAGTTAGCATAACCCATAAAAAGAATAGTTACACGGTGGCATTTAACATGGGAAAGTTGATAATTTTCCCATGATGGTGCAGTTGATGTTTCAACCATAGATTTATTAATTAAAATATTCAACGGCTTAGATCATTGATTGACAACCTGCTAGTAACTTTTTGTTTCTTCACATAAAACAAAAATTGAGGCCCCACAATGACTATTAATAAATGGCCTCAATTTTTTTTCTTCTTACGGTAATGGATTACAGAAGCTCAATTGGAGTTATTTTTTTTCGGGGATTTCTTTTATTAAACTTATACGGCTATACTGATTGGATTTTGAAACCCAGATTAAGAAATTAAGTGACAAAGTGACAGTATAATAATAATATATTTATTGATTGAAGTAATTTTTTGAGTTTTAATTTTAGATAGGATTTCCTTTCAACTAAAAATAAGCTATTCATTTTAATGTGTTCTTCAGAACAATTTTTTTCATTTAAAAAGTTCAGATCTAGAAAACTAACTATCACCGCAACAGAACCAAACCTTAATTTTTTTAATTCAAGTCAACAACAAGAGTTTCTTGATTTTCTTCTATTCTAAAGAGTTGAAAAAAATGCATTCTTCCATCTCTTCTACTTTTTCCTTTTTGATTTTGTGGGTTTAGATTTAACTTCTCTTTCATTTTGATTATAATTTACAAAGTTAGAAACTAAGAAAAAAAGTTATTACAAATTCAAGTATTCAACTAAATAAAATACTGTAATTCTGGAAATCAATAAAATAGGTGGCTTTGATGATGAAGATAAAGATAACTTGAAGTGTGAAAGATTGAAACAATACACGCGAGATAGAATTGGGGTGTGTCAAAAAATCAAGAGACTTAATTGAGAAGATGAGGGAGGAGTCGATTCTTTGTAGAGCTGTATTTGTCAAATTCAATTTTGCAAATTATTAAAAAGAAAAAGAATATCATTTACAACCGGGTTAACTGCTAGGTGGTTGTCAAAAGGCAACTTTCCCATGGTGGGAAAATTAGTAACTTTCCCATGTTAAATGGCACCTAGTTACACATGCTGACGAAAACCCCTCATAGACACAATTTAGAGTGAATAAGTTTTATTTTTTTTTGGAAAATGAGTGAATAATTATTTACTCATAGGAATTGTATGATCAAGTTAATTTAGTCCTAAAATTGTGTAATATCAATTTAATAGTTAAATTGAAGAACGTTTTAAACTTAGTCCCTACATTAAAATATTATTGTTTGTCCCGTGAGCTTAGCTCAATTGATAAGACATCTTATTATATATGCAGACCAAGGTTCGAACTCGCTTATCCACTTTAAGAGTGAAATTTCTAACCATTAGACTATTCGACCAAAAAATTAAAAATATTATTGTTTGTTTTTAAAATATCAATCAAAATTAATGAAAGATCTACACATTGTACTCTTAAAAAAATTACTACATGAAGACAAACACAAAATCTTGAATATTATATGGTTTTAAATTTGAATATTTTTTTTACTAAATTGACCAACATTCTTTGAGTTAAGGTCAAGGTTATAAATATATATTTTATTTTTTAAATTCTTTATTTTCCTGTTTCTTTGTGCGTCTTATCATCTTAAAGTTCAATCTAACTCAACTATACAAAACTGATTTATAAGGTGAAATTTGTTCTCACTTATCAAACATGTATTCAAGTCATCTCGTAACCGATGAGACTGTTAACAATGACTCCATTAGTAATGAATTAATATTAATATAGACCCAAAATAATAGAATAGACCCAAGCATTAGATTGTTTTTAGGTTATGAATCATACTTTCTAGAAGGATCTAGATGAATCCAATTTGACGACTCATAGTTTATTAGGGTATCAATACTATAAATAAAAACATCGAGGAATCTAATGATCAAGCAAAATGAATAAATAAATTATTTAGTTTGTTAATTTAGTCTAGCTATAGGTGTCATTACATTGATGCTTTTATTGAGAGTTGAGTCACGGAAAGAGCTATCTATAGGTTGGGTTAAGGTGTTCTACTGAATATTGGTAGGTGAGTGAAGCCGCCGAAGAGGAAAACTGTTGTAGACATCAACTCTTGACAATATTAGAAATCCTACATTGAATAGATCAAAGTGCTTAATATGATACAGGGGCGGATGCAAGTGTATTGCATTGGGGCTCAAGCCCCCACCAAATATAATATTTTTACATTAATAATAGTATTAATATAATGTTTAAGCCCCCATGAGGCATGACTAGGTCTACTATCCACTCAATAAATTTAGGGTTAACTATACATTTGGTTCCTTACGTTTATTTTTAGTTTCAATTTGATCTCTTACGTTTAAAAAATATCAATTTGGTCCCTTACGTTTTCACCGTTTGCATTAATTAGTCATTTTCGTTAGTTTTATCACATGTGGCAGACAATTTGCATATGTGGACAGACACATGGACACTTACACACATGTACAATTGATACGTTGTTGGTGACAAAACTAACGGAAATAATTAACTAACGTAAATGGTGAAAACATAAGGGATCAAATTGTTACTTTTTAAACGTAAGAGATCAAATTGAAATTTATATGAACTTTATGTATTTTAAATTTTTTTTGTCATTATATTTGTGTATTTAGTAAAAATTTGTAACACATTTCTTTAGTTAAAATATACGCACTATTTTTTAGCCTCCACCGGCAAAAATTTCTGGATCCGCCACTGATATGATACTTAAACCATGAGACTATCCCATCTATTGGACTAGTCTTCTGAATTTGACTCTCTTCGTATATTAAATCCTAACAATTATCTAAATATTAACGTTAGTTATGTGTGTAAGTTTCTAATAACTATTACTGTTAGAACTAAAGAACAATAAACAATGGAAAAATGAATGATTCTTTAAGAGATAATTTTGAGAGAAAGAGGAAGATTCTTATTAATGATCAAAGTGTTGTTGATTATAAGGTGTAGTGAGGTATTTATACACAAAGTTAATGAGTTAGCATTACCCAACTACGGTTACTTGCACATGAAGCAACTAACTCAACTAACTAACCTACACCACTAACTAACTTCTGTTAACTTGTTACACAAGTAACAGCATACAACAAACTTAAACTAACATTTTTTGGTTAACTTTGAATTACTATCTATTACACCCCTTTAATTCAAAGTCTCAAGGCTTTGTACATTCATCATTCTTCTCAAATCCTTGAATCTATCAATCTTCAATGGCTTAGTGAGCACATCTGCCATTTGAATGTTTGTGTTGCAGTAAGACAGCTTGATCTTCCCCTTTGTAACTTGATCTCTCAAAAAATGAAACTTAGTTTCTATATGCTTACTTCTCCCATGTGCTATGGGGTTTTTGGCCAGGTTAATAGCAGATTTGTTGTCAACCATCAATTCAACTTCATGTTCTACATCAATCTTCATTTCCTGTAACAAGGATTGCAGCCATATGCCTTGACAAGCAGCATTGCAGGCAGAGATATACTCAGCTTCACATGTAGATAAAGCAACTACTGTCTGCTTCTTCGAGCTCCATGATATAGGACAGTTGAACAAAGTGAAAACATATCCCATTGTGCTTCTTCTTTCAACCTTGTCACCTGACCAGTCAGAGTCACAATATCCAATCAATCTCCTTTGATCCTTTTCTGCTCTGGTGTACAAAATACCATAGTCAATTGTGCCCTGTAAGTATCTTAAGATCCTCTTCACAGCTTGCATATGAGATAGCTTAGGTGATTGCATAAATCTGTTGACAATCCCTACACTATGACATATATCAGGTCTTGAATTGCAAGCATATCTAAGACTTCCTACTATCTGTTTATAGTGAGTACTATTCACAGATTTTCCTTCATCATCAGTATTCAAATTTGAAGCAGTTTCCATTGGGGTGTTGCCTGGGTTGCAGTTCATCATATTAAACCTCTTTAGTATATCTGAAACATACTTCTTCTGATGTATCAACATACCATTGCTTGTCTTAGTGAATTCTAGCCCAAGAAAATACTTCAAACCTCCTAAATTTGTCATGTCAAATTCAGAACTTAACAACTTTGTGAGCTTATCAATTTCTTCTTTGCTGCTGCCAGTTATTAGCAAATCATCTACATACAGACACACTATGCAAAGTCTATTCTGAGATGTACCTTTAACATAGATTCCATGCTCCACTATGCATTTAGAATATCCATTTTTGCTAAGAAATTCATTTATCCTCAGGTTCCAGGCTCTTGGTGCTTGCTTTAGGCCATATAGAGCTTTGTTCAGCTTCAACACATGATCTTCTTGTCCTTTAGCTATAAATCCCTGAGGTTGTTCAATATACACTTCCTCCTCAAGTTTGCCATTAAGGAATGCAGACTTGACATCTAATTGAACAAATTCCCAGTCAAAGTGATTTGCTATAGCAACTACTAACCTCACAGTTTCAATCCTTGCAACTGGTGCAAAAATCTCAGTGAAATCAATTCCATGCTTCTGTAGAAAGCCCTTTGCCACCAACCTTGCTTTGTACTTAGCTATAGTGCCATCAGGGTGATGCTTCAATTTGTAAATCCATTTAACTGCTATAGGTTTTTTGTTGGCAGGTAAATGAACCAAATCCCATGTGTTGTTCTTTTCTATAGATGTTATTTCCTCTACCATAGCCTGTCTCCACTCTTCATACTTAGCTGCTTGTGCATATGTGAGAGGTTCGGTGTCAACAAATAGAGCTAAGTGAACTATATCCCCATCTGGTGTTATCATATCATCAGGAATTACTTCATATCCCTGCAGTGTTCTATTTGGAATTTGGCCTCTCTCTGATCTTCTCAATACACCAGGTTCATTTGTAGTAGGAGGTGGTGTTGGCACAGTGTCTTGTGCAGTAACTTCTTCATCAAGTAACTGATATGGAACATATTTTTGAGTTGGTGCAGTAGTTGTATTCCAATTCCAGCTCTTATCCTCTTCAAAGGTTACATCTCTACTGCTTGTGACTTTCTTTGTGATTGGATTGTAGAGTTTATAGGTACCTGCTGTGTGATATCCTATCATGATCATCACTTCACTCTTGTCATCAAGCTTTTTTCTCTTCTGATCAGGAATATGTTTGTAACAAAGACATCCAAAGACCCTGAGATGCTTCACTGATGGTGTGTGACCTGACCAAATTGCTTCTGGTACTTTATTCAATTTCTATGTAGGACACCTATTCAAAACATAACATGCAGTGACTACAGCTTCACCCCAAAAACTATGTGGTAAGTTCTTCTCCTTCAGCATGCATCGTGTCATATTCATGATTGTCCTATTCCTTCTCTCTGCCATTCCATTGTGTTGAGGTGTGTAAGGTGCTATAACTTCATGTTTGATACCAGTTGCTCCACAGAATGTACTGAATTCATGTGATGTGTACTCACCACCACCATCACTCCTTAGCACCTTAATCTTCTTACTTGACTGATTTTCAACCTCTAACTTGAATGACCTGAAGTTCTGAAACACTTCATCTTTGCTCTTCATTAACTGAATCCACATCATTCTACTGAACTCATCAATGAATGAAACAAAATACTTACTTCCTCCTAATGACAGTGTGTCAAATGGTCCACACACATCAGTGTACACAACATCAAGTATCTGCTTAGCTCTCATAGCTATTTATTTAACAAATGATTTTCTGGATTGCTTGCCTAACAAGCAATGCTGACAGATATCTTTAGGAATTTTAATTGCAGGCAAACCCTTCACTAATTCATTATTTTGCAGATAACTCAAACTTTTGAAATTTAAGTGACCATACCTCATGTGCCATAACCATGCTTCATCACTGATCTTGATGCTAGCCAGACATTCATTTGCAGAAATTTGAACTTGAAATGTTCTATTTTGAGATAGTGGAGCCCTCAAAATAGTGTTCTTGTGTGAATCAAACACCTCCATGACATTGTTCTCCAAATGCATGATGAAACCTTTTTCCAACAACTGACCCATACTAAGCAAATTGGTCTTCATTGCTGGTACATATAGAACACCTGTGATGAGTGCTTGATTCCCTTTCTTACCTTTGATCAGAACATCACCTACACCTTCAGCTGGAATGGTTCTGTTATCTGCAAATCTTATCTTTGTTTTTGATGAATCATTGAAATTCACCAACCATTCTATGTGACTTGTCATGTGATTACTGCAGCCAGTGTCAAGATACCAACCTTCATGATGATCTTCCTCATCTGTTACTGTAGCCATTAGCAACATTGGATCAACTTCTGATTCACTGTCTTCTTGTGCTAAGTGAGCATCAGAATCTTGCTTGTTGGAGTATCTTGGAACCTTCTTGCCTCTACAATCTTTTGCAAAGTGTCCAAATTTCTGGCAATTGTAGCACTGAATATTCTTCAAATTGAACTTCCCCTTCTTATCTTGATTTGAACCAGTGCTTTGTGATGAAGATTCACCTTGATCATTACTTTTCTTTGAGTTATCTTGAGTGTTATTCTGTTTCTTGGACTTGTCTTTTCCCTTCCATTTTCCATTTCCCTTCTTAACTGCATGTGCCTGCAATGCTTGATCAGTGGCTCTATCTTTTATCCTCTCCAAGATCCTTTGTTCATGTGATTCTAGTGTGCATTGTAACTCATCCAGTGTGAGTGTTGTCAAATCTTTGGTTTCCATTATAGCAACAGTGATATAATCAAACTTAGGAGATAAAGTTCTCATAACCTTACCAACAATAGATTGATTATCACAGGTTTCACCACAGCTTCTCATTTGATTGGTGATGTTGGTGATCTTGTTGAAATAATCTGCAATGCTTTCATTTGTCTCCATTTGTAGCAGTTCAAACTTTCTCTTCCAAGTTTGTAAACGAACCTGCTTCAACTTCTCATTTCCAGAATGAGCCTTCTCAAGAATATCCCAACACTCCTTAGCTGAGGTTGCATTCTCAATCTTCTGGAAATTCACCAGATCTACACATTGGTGAATGAAGAACATGGCTTTGAAATCCTTTTTCTTTAAGGCACGATGTGCATTCCTTTGAGCCTCTGTTGCATTTTCAGCTAACTCACCAATTGCTGTTTCCACCACATCTTGCACTTCTTGGAACCCAAAAATCACTTTCATTTGCTTGTTCCATCGATCCCAATTTGTTGCATCAAGAATTGGGAGTTTACCACCAAAACTGTTGCTGAGAGTTTCCAATTGACTTGTCATCTTCTTTCTGAGATAATTAATCAAGTTTCAGTGGATCTTGATCAATTCTTGAGTGCCACGAACCTTGAGGCTCTAGATACCAGTTTGTTAGAACTAAAGAACAATGAACAATGGAAAAATGAATGATTCTTTAAGAGATGATTTTGAGAGAAAGAGGAAGATTCTTATTAATGATCAAAGTGTTGTTGATTACAAGGTGTAGTGAGGTATTTATACACAAAGTTAATGAGTTAGCATTACCCAACTACGGTTACTTGCACATGAAGCAACTAACTCAACTAACTAACCTACACCACTAAGTATATGTTTGGTTTGGCGTTTTCAATCCCCAAACGTGCGTTTCAATCATCAGACGCGATTTGAGCCAAATTTTAGATGTTTGGATACTTGCAAAATCAATTCCATAAAACGTGAGTTTAGCTCCCAAACGTGAATCTGTTCGAAGCTGCTAATCGTAGCTTCTACGGCAGTGAAAATCGATTCAAGCGGAACATATTTATTTGATATTGTTGTTCTCTGTTTTACCCTTTTTATATAAACTGATTTTGCCAAATGTTCTTGTTCCTTTCTCTATTCTTTCCCAAAATTATAGAGAAGGAAGGACTACAAGCTAAGGGCGGAGGGAGTTTACTTGATTGCAGCAAGGCGGTGCGTTTTTTCATTTTAGTTTTGAACAGTAACTTACTCAGGTTAGAGATGAAGAGAGATTGGGTTTTTTTTTTTGAGGGTAAGAGATTGGGCTTTTTTGTTACAATTAAAATACCCCTTCTATTTTTTACCATTAATAGAGGCCCTTTTTTAGTAATTTAGTTAACAAATGCACACAAAAAAAAAAGAGAGTAAAAATAGATTATTAAATTTAAATATCACATTTTTATTATAATAAATAAGCCTATTTTCTAATATAAGTTTTTTACTGACATTTTCTAATATAATAAATATAACATTTTATTGAATATTTTGTTACTAGTATTAATTTTTTTATCAAATTTAAATAATTATCTATAATATAATGAAATATAATCAATACCCATTTTGGTAATTGCACACCCAAAATCAATTTTGATTCAAACTATCCAAACAATAAGAATTGATGAGAATCACTTTTACATAAATGCATCCAAACATAAATCAATTCAACTCAACTCACTTTTAATCAAAATCAATTCTGTCAAACTCAATTCTACCAAAATCAATTCTGATCACCGCCAAACCAAACACAGCCTAAGTATGTGTTTGGTTTGACGGCGGATAGAATAGCTTTTGACAGAATTGATTTTGGCTAAAAGTGAGTTGAGCAGAATTGATTTATGTTTGGATACATTTAGTAAAAGTGATTCTCAATATTTGATGTTGTTTGGGTAATTTGAATCAAAATTACTTTTAAATGTGTAAATTACCAAAAGGATCTTTAACATATATAAAATCATAATAAATTTTATTTCTATTTAATACTATACTAATATTTTATAGTGGGCTTTTTTTCTTTTTTGATAAAATAGTGGAGTTGTTTTATTTCTTGCATTATTTTCACTATATTTTTTTTTGACTTTGTAACCTGAAAATTGTAGATCAACATTTTGTCAAAATAAAATAATTAAATAAAAAACTTAAAAAAAGTATTTCGTTAAAATAAAAGAATTCTAACATGTTAGTGGCGTTAAAATGTAAATATATAAACAAAAAAGGTATAGAGCAATTTAATTGGGCCGGGTGGGTGGCAAAAACAATATAGCCCAACTGTACTTGTAGTTGTGTCATCTTCAACCTAAGGTACAACAACAAAATCAGCCGCACAGAGAACTCAGGGAATGAAGGGGTAATAGGGGAAAGATGGAAAGATATACATGTTACACAATTCCAATTTCTTCAAAATCGATTTCAGTCATCGTAAAAGCTCCAAATACTAGCTTCATACAGACTCACGTTTGGAGGAGTAAAATCGATTCTCTACCCCTTTGCCAAACATCATGCAAAAGAGGAGAATCGCGTTTAGGACGTTGAAACGTGCGTTTACGGTGCTCTAACGCTGAACCAAACATAGCCTAACTAACTTCTGTTAACTTGTTACACAAGTAACAGCATACAACAAACTTAAACTAACATTTTTTGGTTAACTTTGAATTACTATCTATTAATTACCCTATCGTCTATTAAAAACAATTGGTAACAAACTAACAATGTTGGGCTTGTGAATGTAATTCACACCCTCAATCTACAAAATCGGTGGAAGGTTAATTCGTACACAAGAGAGTTAAAGGAATATTTACGTTGCCAGTTGCCACCTCTAGCTATAGCTATATAGAGTATAGTTTCCCAATCTACTACTACTATATATGGGATTATTAGTTGTACATTTGTGACACCTAATGATATTGGAAGTTTCTCTATTACAATTGCAAGGTATTATTCAAGATAACGTTTCAAGTGAATGTGTTAAGTGGCTACAACTACAACTACAAGACAATTGCTACAAATAAATTTATATATGATTAAAATCATATGGTGTTCATTAACTTGAAGGTCTTTATCTTATTGTACGGACAATAAGTGATTAAGTTCAAATTCAATTCAAGTGGTGCCACTCTACTTACAAGCACATGATCATGTTAATGTTATTGTTAATAATGACTTTTGATAATGAGATCCGCACGACTAGATCTCTTTTTTTAAAAACTAAAGTAAGCAACACGTTCCAAAATGTTACTATATATTATCTACATTTATTAAATGTATGGTCCTTATGTCCTTTTCTTGGTGAGTGAGTGAATAATTATTAAAATTGTATAGTTTTATAGAGCCAACAAGACCAAACAGCATAGTTATGCAAATAAAATTGAAACTTACTTAGATGGGAAACTATCAAAAGGGTATTCATTAACTAACTGAATAATAAATTATTCCTCTGTCAAGAAAATGATAGCCAACCTTTAGAATCTTGATTTGGGTAAGTGTTGGTTGCACAAGCTTCTTTATTGTCATTTTGAGTACTATCAAAGATAGTATGGTGAGAGAAGATCATGCAGGTTCAAGACAAGATTCTCTGAGCAATGTTTGTAGCCAACTAGCTAGTGCAACAGTGATTTTTCTAGAAATTTGATTCCCCGCAGTCACGAATTTTCTGCATTCATGCAGTCGGAATATCCTTGGTTGTTCCATTTAGATCGGATGGTCGAAAAAAATACATAATTTAATTTATGGTTTATAATTTAAAATACTGAATGTAAATATGGATCATCTGATCATAATCAAATGATCACCGATGTCTCAAATGTGTGAATACATAAAGTCATGAATACAGGGGAGTCGAGTTCGTTTATATAACATTTAGTTGTTTCCGGTGGAACTGGACTAAATCTCGTAATATATTTGGAAGAAAAAACATCACAAATGGTGGCAAATCAATTTTTTCAGTAGAGATTAGTTATCCGTGAAATCTCATCACATATGATATGGCGAGGAGAAAGTAACAATCGTCCCAATTAAAAATATTGAAAAATGAAACTACTTACTACTTAACATATGTTTGGGGGTGAGTTTGACTCACCGCCACCACACGAGCTATAGCATTTCACCGTGAAAATGCACAAGCTACAATTCGTAGCAATTGTAGCTTGTAAATCAACACGCGCTCACGTTTAAGGCACCGTCAAAACAAACACATACTTACCCTTCACCAATAAACATATGTGTTGGCATAGACATGAGAAATGCACCATTGTAATATTCTAAATCCATCAAAGAAACAAAAAAGAGAGTAGAAAGAACAAAGCAGAACAATCCTTATTTTGTAATTCTTTACTAAGACAAATGATTTGGCTTACAAATATGAAGATGGTGAAATAGATGTTCAGTTAAAAACCTATATGCAAAAGCAAAATGTTGTGGTCACACAAAACACACACACAAATTTGAAATCCCTCGGAGTCCGTTTAAAAGAACTCGGACTCCCTGTAGTCACAGAATCACACATTCGGGACATTAGTAGTCGTTCTATCAAAAGATCGAATAGTAAAAAAAAAATGCAGATCTTAATTTGTTTATGTTAAAGTCTGCTATACATGTCCAAAAGTTGGTATATTATAAGATTGGGAAGATTCTTGCTGCTTTGAATGTGGCAACATGTCACCTAAAGCATCAGGAGACAAATTTGTGGCAGGCTTTATCTCATTGCATAAAGACTCATGAGGTACTTGATTTTGTAGCATTAACATTGGATTTTGAAGATACTCATTCCACTTAGCTTCTTCTTCTTCTGTTTGATTCTCCATCATATGAATATGACTTTGATTCTCTTTAGTAGAACTGTCACAATCTGTCAATCCCCAAGAAGATAAGATACTGTTCTTCATAGGAAAAGAAGCTGAAGACAGAGAAACATCTTCTGAAGGAACATCAAAAGATGGTTTGTAACAAAAAGTATTAGACATAAATTCAGAATTCATGTCAAAAGGTTTTGATCCTGTTTGGTTGAACCAATGAGAAGAGTTTGAATTTGGAAGATTATTATCATTGGATGATGAATAACTCATATGAATAGGGTAATTTCCCATCAAATAGTTAGAACAAGAACCTTCTACTTCCATTTCAGTTGCATAAGCTTTTAGAACAATTGAAGATTGTTTTTGTTCATAGGAACATGTATCTGACTTTGAAGTACTTTCTGATCTCCGAAGATTCATTTCATCTGATTCTGATATTTCTGTTACTTTTTCTTGACTTTTGGTTTTTTCATCTTCATGTTCAACATTTTCAACCTCAGAAAGTGGTTTATGAGTCACAGGATCTATACCCTTTTGTCTCAGTTTCTTCTTTAAACAAGAATTCCAAAGATTCTTTATTTCATTATCAGTCCTTCCAGGTAATTGTGCTGCAATTTGAGACCATCTAAGAAAATAAAACATATCATATGCATGTCATCAAGATTTCAAAAATAATAAAAGAATGATCCAACTACCAAAATAGCGCAAGTGGTTAGTGCGCAGTGTGTGTCAGTGTTGTAAATTCTAGATTATCGACTCACGATAAAATAAAATAAAATAAACAATAAAAAGAAATTGAATTTACCTATTTCCTAGTACTGAATGAAGTTCAATGATAATATTTTCTTCTTCTTGTGAAAATGTACCTCTTTTTAAATCAGGTCTTAAGTAATTAATCCACCTTAGCCTACAACTCTTACCACACCTTTGAAGACCTGTGCCAATAAAATACATACATTTATAAGAAAAATTAATCTCTAATCATTTAATTAATTATAAGCTAAAAGGAGATTGAATTATTAAAATTTGGATTAATTATACCTGCTTGTTTAGGAACAGAACTCCAACATCCATGACCATATTTAGTAATATGATTCAAAAGTTTTTCATCTTCTTCAGGTGACCATAGACCTTTTCTAAGCTTTTGCTTGTAACAACAAGAGTGTCTTCCCATTTGTAGGTTTGTTTGTAGTTTGGTTTGGCCCCTCTATAAGTTACAAATACAATGAGGAGCGAAATTTTGTGACAAACAGAAAGATTGTTGAGTATTTTCAGCACTAAATTAAACAAGACCGTGACAGAGAGTGAGTGAGTGAGAGAGAGAGAGAGAGAGAGAGAGAGATTATATTATGATTATGAATATGAAGTGTGGAAAGAAAGATGGAAAATGAAGTGGCAGCTGAGAAAAAGAAGTTAAGGTCCCATTAGATATGTCATATAGTAGTAATTAAGGTACCTTCCATTTCTTTTTCATTTTTCCTATTAAGTGAATATACGTGTCCATCTTTTTCTTTTTCTTTCTTGAAAAAATATACTCCCTTTTATCTCATCTACTAGTAAACATTATTTAATCCAATTTCAATTTTTGTGTAGAAGTTATTAACTAAACTTTATTTTAAAACCAAATGACTAACAAAAATACATTGTTTACCTTGTTTTTTGAATTTACTTTAATTAATGAATTAAAATATAATTGAAATATATAATATCATATATTATTTACTTGTTATTTGTTATGTTTATTTATTTATATTATAATAAATATTATTGGACTTTTATTTGAATGAGTTGTGATGGGTTGGTCCGTTCTTTTTAGTAAGCATATTGAGAGTGCCTCCACCGATGACCATATATATTCTAGTCATCCTATTAGGTTAGATACACTGAAACAAAATAGAAAAATAATTGTTCATCACTAAGGTGACAAAAGCACTCTCTCAGTATCATATCATTGACTTCTTCTTAAAGTACACGTTTACTGCATTCTTTTTCTATATTCCATAATTTTGTATCTATTGATCTATGAGTAACTGTTAAAATTTTCTTCGTACCACGCTTTATTTACTTATTTCGAAAAACTGGATATCTTTTTGAACAATAAAATATATTATCAAAAGATGAAAGAAAATACAAAGAACTCTACTCTCAAAATTGGATGAAGTAGGAGGGTATTCACCTAACACAACAAGATAAAAATCCAAACCATAAAAAGAAAAGAAAAGAAAAGGTAATTACATAATTACTTCAAGATATAACATAACGGATTAGAAACATCTCACACATATCTTTTAAAAAAATGGCAATTTGATAATTGTTGACACGAAAAACTACAATGAAATAAACCTCCTTCAAATGTTAAAATAATGAAAGTATAGTTAAATTGATCGTGAGTTGCAACATTTTCCATCTACATTTTGTGAGCAAAATACACGGTATCAATATTGTACATAGAA
This sequence comes from Trifolium repens, assembly GCA_030408175.1. NCBI lineage: Eukaryota > Viridiplantae > Streptophyta > Magnoliopsida > Fabales > Fabaceae > Trifolium > Trifolium repens. Next base: position 54,829,067 of record CP125849.1, on the reverse strand, counting down.
ATTTCATAAGCTAAATGGACATTAATAAACAAAATATCTTAATTTCTTTCACATATGGCAGGGTCAAAATTGGCCAAGTAGGAGATCTCATACGTTGATTTGAACTCAAACTTTAGATTGCACATTAGTAGAATTGAATAAAAATGATCTAAACCACCAGTTTAAAATTGGTCAATTCTATTATTTGTGAACTATTAGATTAACAATTAGAGAGAAAACATGAGAGAATAACTGGAGAGGATCCAAATCTGTATTTTTGTTGTCTATTTCTGTTTAAATGATTATTAGTGGACATAAAATAATTTTCTTCTTCCATAATGTTAAAAAAAAAAATGTTTTCCTTTTTCCTTCTTTTGACTTGTTCATTTTTTAAATTTAATTTCTTCCCTCAATCAAATGAAATAATTAAATTTCGCAGGTGGTCTTTCTTCCCTCTTTTTTTCACAAATTGATAAGCGCAGAGCAACAAGGTTGATAGAAGAAGAATCGCGTTTTGGAAAATGGATTCAAATGTGAGGGATTTCATAACAAAGGAAGTTCCCGATTGGAACAACGAAGTAATCGCCGTTGCTCGTTTCAAGGCTTTTTCCGGTCAAAGATCCGATTGGCAACCAAATTTCATCTTCTGGAGAGATTTGATTATCAAAATCGCCACCCATTTTCGTTTCCTCATCATTCAACCTTCTCAGGTAGGTACTACTAGCTACTTAGGGTTTTTTCACTTTCCCTCTTTTTCTTTAATTTTTCCCTCTAACCTTAAATTACTTATTTTTAGGTTAAGAATGATTGGTTTAATCGAGGAGGGTTAACTCCTTTGTGTATCGACGATGTACTGGTAAGTTTCACTCACTAATATCTTTCTGTTATGAGCATGCTATCTTGGTTATGTAGAACTTTTTACTTGCAATTACATAGAATTATACTGGTTAAACTTAATTTGATACCCAAAATCAATTTTTTGATTTTGGGCATGTTTGGGTGTTGGGTTTTGGAGGGCTAAATCTAATATATTTGTATATTATTAGCTGAGATATTGAAAAATTGAAAAAGTAACCTGATCTATGAAGCACGAATACTGACACGTCGACACCGATAATAATTTGAGAAAATGACATAATTTAGTGTAATCATAAGTGTCGGTTAGCCGTGTCATGTCAATGTCCGACACTGGGATACGCCTAATTTGAGGAGTGTTCGTGCTTCAGAGAACCTTATAGATGATCGGATAACATTTCAATCGCACTTAATTTGTTTTTAGAAACATTTAGTAAAGAAAGATAAGTTCTCCCCTCCAAAATTCTTCATCCAAACATGCCCTTATAGTGTTTTGTTTTTTGTCTTTACATTTTATCATTTTCCAGTCTCTAATGTATAATGAAGGTGACATCACAAGACCCGGGGATCTTGTTGATCCAAGGAGTGGAAGATTTTCCCAATTAGTCAGAAAAGTGACCAACTTAATAACCAGACCAGCTACACCAGATATCATGGCTGAAGAATCTGTCATCCTAACTCCTCTGCTTAAGGTTGCTATCAATCCATTTATTTCAACAGCTTTTCTTCTTTTGTTTTTGTTTTTATGCATGCCTGTGTTTGGTTTACCTAGTCCATTTGTAATTAAGATTGACCAACATATATTTCATAGACATGGCCACCCTTGTAGAGTTCATTTCAATTTTTCATGGAAGAATGATTCCATGTCGTTATTCTTATACTTGTACACAGCAGAGGCATCTAGGGTCTCTAAGAAATCTGGCATTGTTCGATAACTTTTTTTTTCCCGATCAAATTCTTTAATATCTTTCAAATTGGATTAATCAAACACTTCTAACATTGATCAATCTATATTCTTGCGATCCATGTTCGACACCTGTCTGTCACCCTTATTTCATCTTTGTGATAGAAAGTCAATTGAATTTGTAACCTATTATATTTCCAAACAAATTTCCATGTGAATAAATTCTTTCCTTGTAAATATTTTAAACACAGGGCCGGTACTTTTTAAAAATTTATTCTCTCCGGACTGTGTGCTTTGGTTCATTTCCACTGTGTATGTTGCCTGATGTCAGCAACTGTTCATGTTTTTTTCTTTCATGCAATGCTGGTGCTAGCAAGTCAATTAAGTTTGGAGGATTGGGTTGAATTTTCCTTTGTTTGGTATGCTAGATATTTTTGATACTATACTTAGATTACAGTTATGTTTCTTCATATGTAGGATAAGGCTGCTGAAGTTGTGAAACATCTTTCAGAAAGTCATTGGAATTCATCTTGTATCATCACGATGAAGAAATTTCAGGAGGTATGTGGAGGGCCGGATGAAGCTTCTGTAATGTTGAGGTATTTGTCAGGGTGTAGGACAGCGCAGTATCTGTCAGTCCTTAAGAATGAGTTTGTAGAGGTACATAAAATTTTTATAGTTATTCTTACGATCTGAAATTAATTTTGGTTATTTAGTATTCTATCCCGGGGCAAGCTTTTTTTTCAAATATATAACACTTGGGTGGCACATCCGATAACTTTTGACATTGTAGTAAAATTGATAGCAAATCTGATAATCATTAATAATGGCCAGGGTTGTTCTCTTACTTTGGGATGAATTATCAATTATCAATACTATTTTGGTTTTTATGCCCGAAATGCTTGTCATACTTCCATGTTCAATTTGACAGGGGGTAAAAATTTCGCTCTCAGCAGCAGCATTATCCAGCGTCTCTAATTTAGATTGTGATGTACTGTACTTGATTTGGACAGTTGAGAAGCTTCAGCAACAATTAGATGTGATTGACAGGCGCTATGAATTGTAAGTTTATTGTGCGAGTCTTTACCTTTGTATATGTATTCTGATTCCTGAATGGTTTTAAAATAATTAAACTGAATGATAATGAAGGGAAAATAAAAAACTTCCTCCATCGGCCGAACTATCTTCCCTCTCTTATTCCAGAGTAGATTATTATATTTTATGTTAGTGGCTAATATTTGGTTTTGATTAATTATCAAGGAAGAATTGCTTGAAGCTATCTTAGTAGGATTTAGGCTATAAGTTGTTTTGTACACATAAAAGGGCAATACACAACACAGTTACTAGATGCGATAAATAACATTGTCGGAGTACAGAATATAATTAACTTAATGTTTGATCCTCATTCATATGATGCTATACTTTTGTACTACTGTCACGCGACCACTGATTTAGAATTTTCACATATTGGAATTTTGGATCCCTGGTGGTTGATTCTATTAGGTCAAGAAAATCAGCAGTGGCTTCTCTACATTCCGGGAACAGAAAATTAGCCCTCAGGTATGCAAGGGAGCTGAAGTTGGTCACCCAGAGTAGGGAAAAATGTTCATCGCTTTTGAATAGAGTAGAAGAAGTATATGGTGTTATTGTTGATGCTGAGTCAACGAAAACGGTACAACTTTATATTTTGTGTCAAATTGGTCAGTTTATAGAAGATTGAAAATATTACAACGAACTATTGTCTTTGCTATATCCAGTAATCCATTCTTTGTTAGCAGGTTACTGAAGCTATGCAGATTGGAGCACATGCTATTAAAGAAAATAAGATAAGCGTGGAAGATGTTGATGTTTGTTTAAGAGATCTCCAAGAGAGCATTGATTCACAGAAGGAAGTCGAAAAGGCACTAGGTATTTATTTTTCATATGTTTTGCGACTTGCTTTATGCTGAGATGGATTGTACATATTGAACCGGAGGGGATTTCAGGATTTTGGTATTGTTTAAGTTGTGACTAAAAGCAATAATTAGGATTTGAATTTTGTAAGCATGCTGTTCTTTTTTGGCTGCAGAGCAAACTCCATCATACACAGATATCGACGATGAAGATATTGAAGAGGAACTCGAAGAGTTAGAGCTGGCTCTTGAGAAAGAAGCTCAAGTTGATACACCAGAAAAGACTATTACCACTGAAGAAGGAACTGCAACTTTGGAAGCCTCTGAATTACTTAGTGACACTCTCTCAAATCTCAAACTTTCAGACAGTCCAGCCGTGAAGTCAAGAACCACTCAGGCAATGTCAGGAGAGAAAACAGCAAATTTAGTAATGTAAATTGTAAGTCTAAAAGCAAAAAGTTCAATAACTGCATATTATTTCTGAAATCTTCCTAAACTGACAAGGTCATGAAACATGATTAAATGATTGTGTAAAATATGCTTTATATGTTAAGAGTATAGTTTTTGTTTTGCTAACCTGTCCTAATTAGAGTTTTTGCCCCCAAGTAAGTAGGTGCTCCAAAATTTCTCCACCGTCTAAACCTTTTGGGCAATCTCCTTACTTTGTTTTCAATGAAACTAGTACGATACCCGTCGTCTGCATGGGTCCGCGATCCGCGCGTTGCATTGTGTTGTGGCCGTATGTATTTTTTTTAATGAAATATAATTTATTTTTTATTCTAGTTTTGTCCTTGAGTGAGAGAATGTGTAAATGTTGTGGTCCATTATACTTTCTTGAGTGGTTTGTCACCGTAAAAATGGAGATTGGATTACTTGCCCTCGGCTTGTTTCTGCATTTACACAGTCAGGGATATGGGTAGATGTCCGATCTTGATTGGATGGTAAAAGTAGCAGGAGGCAATAATTTTTATTTTATATTTTAAAATATTAATTTTAAATTTAAATCATCCAATCTTGATCAAATGACTATAGAAGATTGTTCGTGTCAATGCAGATCAATTCTTCACACCATATGACTCTTATCTCTCCCATCAATTCTTCCCTATCTCTTACTTTTTTGTCTCTTGACAATATTCTCTCATTTGGTCGGCTCAGAGAACCAATTTCACTAAAGTTGAGGCAAGAATTCAATTTTGGTTATAGTATTGGAGATGCTTTTAGATTAGTTCGATTTAGGAGTTTTCTTATTTTTCAAAACTCCCTCAAATGCAATTGACCCACTTAGTGTGTGTGTGTGTGTGTTTTTTATTCCACTTTTGGAGAGTTAAAATGATTTTGATATGTTTGGTTGTTTTTAGTAGAGTTGATTTTGTCTCCAAAATTATTTTAATTTGAAGTTAGAAATTTGAGCTTTTGATTCTAAAATTGATATTTACACTCAAGGTTATTGTTCATTTCACTTTTATATACATGTATAAAAACATAAATCAATTTACTTTCAACTTATACTTTTGTCATAATCAATTTTACAAAATCAAATTACTTTCAACTTATATTTTTGTCATAATCAATTTACTTAAAATTAATTTTTATCACTGCAAAATAAAACAAACTCTTGGTTGTTTTTTGTTTGAGCTAATTAGGATTTTCTAATGTTTGAGTGTAACAAATCCTTGTTTGGACTTGATTCTCATTTTTCTTAAATCTCTCAAAACCTCGGTTTCTTCGGATTGATATTAACTTTTAAGATATGAATCCTCTTCGGTGGTGAAATGGTATTGAGCGATCTCAGTCATTCATATCGTTCTACTACACGCAATCATGATATTAATTGGTGGACGAACAAATGAGATCAATACAAGATGAGAAACATGTGAGAGATGGCCGGAGAGAATCCAAATCCTAATATTGACGTCATTAGGCTTTAATCATGTTAGAAATTTGCCAAGTAATTAAGCTCATTCAAGACATAAGACAAGGGAGACTGTACTAGATTTCTTGTAGTATTTTACGTGCAAGTTGCAACTGAGAAACCTAATTGAACTCTTGATTTAGTTGTCATAGTTTTAGTCCAACTGGGTTTTATTTATTTTCCTACACTTTTTCTGTAAATCTTCTTACATCATCAATATATACATCTGAACAAAAAAAAATTGCATCAAACTTAGATTTGTCAACTTTACACTCTCTTATAACAAACTTAATCTTTTGTCATTCTAGTTTTCCTTTTCATTACATTAATTTTCCTCTTTTGTTGTTAGGAAGATGACAAAAAATATTGGTATGTCAAGTGAGTAAAAAGTTACACATTAGATGAAAAAATAGTTGTAAATTAACAACATAAAATTGAGCGGACTTATATCGAAATGTCTGGTGTCTAATTCACTTGTCTGGGTGTTGTTAACCAAACAATGTAATGATTAAAGGAGACCGGCCTTCTTATATTGAAAATCTTCTCGATAATGGTGGTCAGACGACGTGCCACATTAATGTTGTGAGCCAAACAAGGATTGCTTTGTTGCATGCAGAATTAACCACATGTCCTGCCAGGTTGATTCTGGATGTCATCATAACAAGTTGGTGATGGTGTAGTTGAAGAGTTTCCAATAATAGGAGCCATGAAAGGTGCTGCTGGGAATTGATTGGAGAAACCAAACATCTGAACTCTGTTGTTGTTTTCTATGACACCACCATTACTCTGTTGTGGAATAGGAAACTGTACTTGTGGTGGCCTCAAACCCATTAAATGTTGTGCATTCATATTCATATGATGTGTTTGTAACATCATAAGATGATTAAATGGCATACAAAGTCCCCTACTCATTGACATAATCTGCAACATCATAATTCATAACATTAATATAAAATTTTATAAAACTATATAGTATAATCTCAATTTGAATAATGTTACACTAAAAAAATTAAGGATATAAATTTTACATGTAACTGAAGTTTGAGGTTCTTAAGATAATCAATGGCATCATCAAGCATTGAAGCTTTGTCCGTCTGTAATACATCCAAGGCCTTAATGAATTAAAACAAATAAAGTTCAACAAGACCTTAATGAACACCTGTTACACATCTTATTTGGATATATACCAGTACACCGCTGAGGTGGATAATTCTGATAGGTCTATAAATAATGTTTCATGTAAAAAAATTACTAAATATTGTTTGTGCGTGCACCTATCAGAATTGCTTCCATCAACGGATGTGCCGATACATATTCAAATAAGATGTGTACCGTAGAGTTCATTATTTCGTATTACAAAAATTTAATTAGATTACTATTCAGGTACCTTATTGCAATTGGGTATGAGCTCTCTCAATGTACGTATTTTTTCGTTGATTTTATCTCTTCTCTTCTGCAAACATTCATAACTATATATTAGTTACATGAAATTAACTTTCATACATACATGCAAGGATTTTTTATTTTACATTAATTTTTTTAAAATTCTCCTCACCCTTTCTGATAAATTATGAACTTTGGCATTTCTGTAGCTTCTCTTGACTCTATTTCCTTCACGAGCTAGCTTTCCTTGTATCATATTTTCTTGTTTTTCTTCTTCATTCTGCAACATCAAATCAATCAAGCTTAGTAAAAAAGGTAGTAACTACTCTAATATGGTACCAACATTTCATATTATCGGTATGTCACGTGTCAGTGTCTCGTGTTCAGTGTTTGTGTCAGTGTTAATGTTTCATTGTAACTAACTAACCGCAAACGCGCGTAAAAAAAGAAAGAAACAAATATAGCTTATGGTTTCATGAATTCAACTTACATCACTGAAATATGGTGAGTCATCAGTTTCCTCATGTAATTTTCTGAGACCATAGTTTGGATCATTTGAGGCTTCAAGTGAGCATACAGATGAAGATCCTCGATCATTACATAAATCAATAGCACTAGCTTTTCTCTTTTGTCTAATATCAAAGGCAGTGTTATGGCTAGCACTAGCAGCTTCAGAATGTTCATCAACTGTTGGTAGTAATTCCATACTTGATTTGTTAGGCTTTTGTTCTTGAAATTCTTGATGAGTTGATTTGAGAAACACTGCAGGTACAGAAAAGTTTGAGAAATTCACTTTTCCTGTTTTTTGATATTCACACCCCACCATGGATTGTTTTTGTAACTTTGTTGTTTCTGTTTGGCTTGAAATTTCCATTCTTGGTTTCTTTAATGGTGTTAAATATGTGAACATGTGAGTACTATTCTTACTTTGGGAGGATTGAAAATCAATATGAGAAGAACTAGAATCAAACATGTTGTGAAATTAATTTAGAGAACAAATTTTGTTCCTAAAGTGTGTATATGTTGTTTCTTGTGTGTACGTAAGGAAAATGTTGATGGGATAAGGGAAATATATACTAGTAATAATAATAAGATGAATATATGAATATAAATTGATGAAAGAAGTTATATATAAGAATCCATATGGTCTTATCTTCAAGGACACTTAGGTGACACATCTCAAATTTAATTCCTAGGACTGACCAAAAATAAATAATTTAAGAGATTCTCACAAAAAGGTCTTCAAAATTTAATTCATATTGTATTAACCCTATTTGTCGTTTTGTATTTGATTGGTGTCAATAGAGAGGATGTGGTTCCTTGCTCACCACCACTTTTTTCATTCTAGTCATATACATTTTTTTTTTTTTTTTCTTTCTCATGATTATGTTTTTTTTTTCCTTTCTGAAATGTCTTTCTCATGATGATAAATCAAACTAATTAAGTTATTTATTTTATTTATTTATGAATTTTGTATTTCTCTCCGAAAATGACTAACCATAGTCCCTATATTAAAAGAAGATATTCATTTACATGCATGTATTTTCTTTTTTTGAATAAAATGCAGATGCATGTATATTACTTTCTAATATTGTTACAATTTTTTGTTCGCCTCAACCCTCCGGTGTAAAAATTATGATCCAGAGTTCAAATAAAAAAATAAGTAAAATTTGACAAAAAAATATTTTATTTAAAAATTGATCGTAAGTTTTTTTTTAAAAATTATTCGTTCTTAATTTAAATTTAATAACCATATGAACTAATGTGTTTAAATTTTTTTATCAACTTATTTTGTTATTTAAAAAGAAATAGAGATATATCATTTTCAAAGTCCCACAGACAATTGAGGATAAGATCTATATGTTCCCCAACATTATGATTTATGATCTATTATTATTCGAGTTGAAGCTTAGACAAGCAAGGAAAATTAACCACGTACGTAGAGAAATTATGGGTCCCTTCAAAGAAAAAGACTAATGAATATTGAATATGGTGATATATAGTCATATTCAAAGAAAGGTCCACCAATAATATATGGAGTGTAATAGTTTTTTGGTTGAGTAAGAGCCACATGGTGAGTTTTGTAGGATTGCTTAGAGGACCCTCTCAACTCAACACCATGAATGAGATGAGAGCATCAACTCAAGCAACAAGACCACGCTCACACCCTCGTGTGTATCATTATATAATTTTCAATCTTAGGACTAAAAATGAGTGTGGACCTTCACACTTTCACGTGAAATTCACATTCACTTCACGTGCCACCGTGTCACCATGTCTGTGTACTTTTTTTTTTTTTTTTATTAATCTCGTCAGTACTTTGAATTTTATTTGTAGACATTGACAGACCAACCACAATTGATGTTGAATTTTTTTGTTATTTTTGAAAAAATATAACATAGAATTATATCAATAGAATAAATGAAAGATAAATATCATTACAATTAAATATAACACATGATAAAATAAAATAAAGCATACACAAAAAACTTATCAACTTAACTATAATTGGTCGCATAGTTAATATCCTTTAATGTACAACAATTACTTCTTGTTAAAGCATCTTCAAGGATTTAAATTCTCTACATTCAAAAATCATACATTCACCTATATTTGATTTGTTTTTAACAAATTTGTCATTACAATCTATCATACTATCTCTTTTCATTTTATCTCCTAGTATTTTTACACTAAATACAAGTAGATGTAAGTGAATGTAGGATTTTTGAACATAGAAAATCCAAATCATTTATTAAAAATAAGAGTAATGTTACAATGTTAAGAAGCATAACCAAAAATCCTTTTAATTAATTAGGATTGATAACTAGTAAATTGCAAGTGGACTAACAATAATGAGTTAAAATAGAAATAAATAAAAAAGTGTAATGACTAAGTCAAAGATAAATAAATTAATTATATAATAATTAACTTTAAAATAAATTATAATATAAAATATCCTACAATCTCCACAATTTATTTTAAAGTTGGGTCATATTAATATGTGCCATAAAGATACATGTTAAGATACTTAAATATGAAAATTTAACATTTAATGATTTAAGATATTTAATGTTCTATAAAGACTCATGTTAACATTTTACTTTAAAGTTTTAAGTGTTCCCATAAGCATAAAATATCAGTACATAAGCATTAGTATCTTTTGGACTATGAACTAGTACATAGAGCTAATGAAATTTGATCCATTAGAATGTGAGTGAGATTATAATCTCTATGAACCTCATTTCGTATGTGAATCAGTGATCTCATCACTCACATTGATCTTTCGTCTAAAGTTGTTTAATGCGGTGTGGTACATTTTGGCCTTGCACATCTACAGTCTACCTGGATTTCATAAGTGCCTCTAGAAAATCTGCTCAAGCTTTCATATAGAGGGGTCCCCACCTCAACACTCATGTAGGTGAATCTATCCGGTGTACACCACAATCAAACACACCACTAAGTAATGATCTATAGATTCATTAAGAGAATAAACTCAGCCTCTAACACAGTAGTATACACTATCCTACACTATAAGGATGAACTCTCAAATAAGAAATGGATAGTGTCTATTCAAGTTGACAAGTGACTTACTTTTACCCATATAGATATAGCTTTGCAAATTTTCACAATCTATGTTGGATTACCATCACTCTTACATAAATTCATCCCCCTCGATGCATGTATCATCCACGAGTTTCTTGTTCACTGGATTTATCATAGAATCGTTTATATAGTAATTCAACAATTGTTTCACAAAATCATAAAAAACACATCGACTAAGACATCTCTTGGGCAATATAAGGACTTTATTCCATTATCTAAAAGAAAGAAATATAGGCATCAATGTAATTGTGTGCAAGTAAAAACATCTCACATGACAATTTATATTTGTAATGCAAGAAAAAAGATCTTAATTTTAGTTGTTGAATCAAAATTAACAATACAAAATAAAAAAATTGATGTAAAATATCAAGTAATGGAAAATTCGTTCATCCATTTTGTCCGTCCTTCCTCTGGATGCATGGTTCTTTGGTGGTTAATGAGAGTAATTAAGATATGTTCTAACTTTTCACATCATTGGAGAGGGATGTAAGATGTGGAAGATCCGGTGTAGAGTAGTTCAAAAGTGAGAACCTTTAAAATAATTTCCACTTTAATCATACATGACATAGGTTGCATTTTTTTCCAGTGATTCCGCCACTTTTGGTTGTGAATTTTTTTTTGTGCTTCTGAGGTTTTTTTTTCAGCTTCAAAGAGTTGTTAAAAACGTGGACCTAAACAATCTAAATTAATTATCTAGACATATGTACTCATTTTTTTACTTTCAATGTAATTTGATCGTTACAGTAAAAAAAATATATATTTTGTTCGTCTAATTTTGATGTAATTTTTCATGTAGTGATATATTTTACTTTATATTGTAATTACATATTTAATTGAAATTTTGCTTTTTGTTAAACATTGACTTGGATTCTAGAAATCAAAACCCCTATATTTGAATTATAGAATTCTAAACATCAAAATCACACTCGAGTTTTAAAACTCGAGCTTGGTACTCATGAAAATAGGGGGTGAAAGTCTTTGGGTGGGGGGGGGGGGGGGGGTGTGCTTGTTAACAATTTGTTAAAATGGCCAGCCCACTAAAATTATTGGATATCATAGTACTGGGTTGTCTCCTTTATTGCCTCCTTTATTTTTAGACGGTATAATTTTTTTATATGCTTAAATAGTATTCATAATAATAAAATATAAATAAAAATTAATTTTAATTTTAATTTTTTTAAATTAATTTTATAATTAAGATATCTCATCTATATGTAGATTAAATATATTAATTATGTAATAAATTTTGCTTCTTTTTTTTGGGTACAAAAATTTTGTTTATATTTTATTACCATCAATATAAACTTTTCTGACAGTATAAAATCAATATGGAAAATGATTATTAGTGCGAACCAATATCACAAGAATAGCAACAAATTGTATGGCATGTATGTAGTGTCATTAAACTAATTTCAAATAATACCCTTGTCAAAAAAAAATCCAAAAGTATTTTTTGTTAAAATATGTTTATTTTGGTGTAAATCAATTATTTATGTGCATCTGCAGAGATAACTAGAAGAGACTGTTGCATGCTCAAATTTTAAGGATTAAATCAATAACTTTGGTTAAGCTAGAAGAGACTCACTTCATCTCATCTGAGTGCTCTTTATTGTCAAAATATAAAATTTTAAATATACCAACTTTCAATTTTAGTCTCTTTAATATTTTTTCCAAACTTTGGTCGTATATTTTTCTTGTTTTTAGTTTTAAACTCTAGTTTTTTATAAAAGTTTACGTAACACGTTTAAAATTGCTTTTTTTTTATGACATAATTGTTAAAAAAAAATTATTGTTAAATATGTTTTTAGTCCCTACATTTTGTGAAATTGTCAAGAATGGTCCCTACAATTTAAAAATGGTCAAAAAATATCCCATAAGTTTTTTCATTATCAAGAATGGTTCATTCCGTCTATTTGTGGACCCCACCATTCTAATTTTAGTCCCTACATTTTGCAAAATAGGCAAGGACGTCCCTATATTTTAAAAAATTAGGGGATTTTTTTGACCTTTTGTAAAATGTAAGGACCATTCTTGACAATTTCGCAAAATATAGAGACTAAAATTAAAATGGTGGGGTCCACAAATAGACGGAATGGAACATTCTTGATAACGGAAAAACTTATGTGATTTTTTTTTACCATTTTTAAAATGTAGGGACCATTCTTGATAATTTCTCAAAATGTGGGGACTAAAAATATATTTAACCCTAATATTAAAATATATTTTTTTGACACAAATAATTTTAAAATATTATTAGTTTTTTTTGTAAGGAAATAAAATATTATTAGTTCACGCAACATATTTTTGCATTTTTGACATATCTAATTTGTGCATTTTTTTTTGGTCTGTTAAAAATTAAGTATCATGAAACCACCTTGATTAAACCCACAATAGAAAGCTCACGCATGAAAAATTATACGTTATTAGTTGAATTTCGCACATGAATTTATTGCACCATATAGCATAACTCAAGTATATTAGAACAATGATACTTCTTGTAAAAAAAAAATGAAAATGATACTAGTATCCTAGACTATTGTGGAGGCAGTTTGGGTAGTGTAGCCATCATCATGGCTTTGGTTGTTTGAAACTTATGTGTCTGCATGCAAGTGAAGATCTTTATTTTCCAACTTCAAGTTTAATATGAACATGATTGATTTTGTTACTTTTCATTATACTTTTGTGATATGCATGGTTTGTAGTAAAGTGTGAGGTTGGAAAAGTTTCGTGTTATTTACAAAAATAAAAGTTGAACATTAATTTATAAGTTAGGCTTAGAGGATCTAAAATTTAATGTTTTAAATTTTGCGTTGTGGCGGGATGTTCAACAAAATTGTGTGGTTGTTTTTGGTCCAATGTGAATGCCCAGACTAATGGCTTGATTGGCTCTTTGCGTCTAAAATATTTCTAACAACTATGGTCAAACGACATTTTCCGTTGAGTGCGGCAATAGCGGTGAAAATGTGCGTGCATGAAAAAAAGTTCCTACTTGAAGGGAGCATAATAATGAGTTGAATGGATTCACACTTGACAGGAAAAATATTGTATAGCAAGTGGACACTTAAACCTAATGCAATGTTTTGAGTTATGATGTGGTGTTAAACTCATTTATGCGATTATTCTTAATTTAATGTGGATCGATAATCTTCCAAATTTATCTTATTTGACCTAACACAATCCACTCTCTGAAACCTAATTTTGTCCCTAGTATGCGGTCCTATAACATATTTCTAGTTAGAATTTTGTTAATATGGACAATCTTATTCCTTTTTCTTTGATTAATTATCAAATTATTATAAATTTATTTGTGCATGTGGCCATCCTAACCAAACTAGTTTGAATTTGATCTGGTTAATTTAGGTTTGACAAAAAAAATTTATAAAAAAGGTTGAATAAAAATGATTTGGATAGGACATTTGAGTGATTAGGTCGCTCCATACCAGGTTTTTGGTCCATTTCAACAATACCACATCACAATTTTTTTTTAATAGCATATGTAAATCCACATCTTAATAAAAATGATATATGCATAAAATTATGTTTAGCACGAATCCACAACCCGACTCGAAACCGATAATACATTGAAGCATTTGATCTGGCGGGTCTCGGGTTAAGAATTTCGAAAAACCCGCCATGAACAGTTGCATACGGACGGATGCGAGTCTATAAAATTCTATCTCTTGGTCACCGAAACCAACCGAACAACCATTAATATGCAAATTAATTTTTTTTCCTTCTCTCCCTCTCCCACGCTCTCTCGATTTCGTATACTCTTTGCTTTATTGTTTTTACCGATTTTGTGTTTTTTAGTCCGAATCCGACCGAAACCAACTGATGCTCAGACCTATATAAATTAAGTGATGAACTAGATTCTGGGAAAAATTATAAAGTTTGTGAAATTGGGGACTAAAATTCTGAATTCAAAAATAGAGGAACTAAAATCATATTTCAATCTAAAGAGGCCAAAATAGAAATATTGTACTATTGAATTATATATTTAATTCAAAAAAATTAAAAGAGTCATCCAAATTATACCGCATGCATGAAATTTAATTTTTCTCACTTACTTATTTGGTGCAATTTGTGCCAAATAAAATAAGATTTGTGCTATAAGGTGTGGTAAGCAATATAGTATAGTCCTTGCATTGAAAATCCAAAGGGTACAAGAACAGAAGTTTAAAGAAAATTGGACTTATCATCTTAAGACACATTATCTACGGCTATTGAACAAAACATAAACGTTAATTGGTTACACATTGCTTAATTTTCATACTTAGCTGGGGACAAAATGACATTTTGATGGCTAATTGAAGCAACCTTATGGTTGGGATGGTGGGGAACATTTTAAACATTTTTGTCTTTTCTCCCTCTTCAATATTTAGTCTCATACCTCCTTCTTTAGCTACCATTTGCCGGTTCTTTAGATTCAAGCAAATACAAAATTCTTTTTTCTTAAAGTTCTTGTTCCCTCCTCAACTTGTGAACCATGGGAAAAATAATAAAAATAAAGACGTATGTGGAAAATAAAATTGCTTAGTAAGCAAAGCATGACATTTTACACGTTGGGGGCTTGGGGCTAGGTGTTAAGCAGAGAAGAAACGAAGAATATGTTGTGTTGGCAAATAGCATAGCATTTTTTATTTATTAACCCTTTTATTTATAGGGAAATATAGTAATAATTTAGAATTCGACTACAAAATAATTAAAATTTGATAAAATATTTTTTCCACTATAAAATAATTTTGAATTTTTTAAACAATTTTTTTTAAAAGAAATTTATTAATTTCTTGAGATCAATCACTTAATTGGTAACTGACATAGCATTGTTTGATTAATTTTTCCTAAAAAGATTTTTTATTAGAAATCGAACTCTTATTTTTTTAGAAGATTCTGTTTTAAAAGAATTTATCAACCACTTAAGATCAATTAATTCACTTAAGATCATTTAATTAGTCAACTGATAACATAGCATTGTTTGATTAATTTTTGGCTTAATAGATCTTTAGGTCCCTGTATGTTCTCGAATTTTTGGTTTTAGTCCCTGTATTTTGTTTTGTTGCAAATAAGTCCCTGAATGTATAAATTTTTTTGGTTTTAGTCCCTAAAGTCAAAATCCGCAGGAAAATTTGCAGTTTTTGTGGAGATTTTTCTTCAGATTTTTCTGCGGATTTTGACTTTAGGGACTAAAACCAAAAAAATTTGTACATTGAGGGACTTATTTGCAACAAAACAAGATACAGGGACTAAAACCAAAAATTCACGAACATACAGGGACCAAAAGATCTATTAAGCCTTAATTTTTTGTGTTAACAAAGTAAATAGTATACAGAATTTATTTTCTGTCTCCAAGACAGGAGCTCGGCACCACACTTTGCTAGTGCTACGTATTAAAAAAGTCATTAGACATTGTTCGACAATTCTGATTATTATGTTTTTTTGCTTTTTAGTGCTCCCTCCATCCCCTTAAGCTTGATATATAGGGAGGTCTCTTTTATTTTTTCTTTATCTTTTATTAAAATAAAATAAATTATCTGTTTTACTCCAAAACTATGATTATGTCTTTTTTTTTCCTTGTAAACAATGCGTACCAATTTATATTAAAAAAAATAGTAACCTGATTTGAGAATTTTGAAAATTATAGTAAGTGGCCAATAATATGATTTAAGAATAGTAGCCTAATTTATAAAAATAGTACCTGATTTTGAAAATAGTAATTTTTAGTGATTATTGTATTAAATAATATGATACTTTTGGTTTCCTAATTCTAGAGACTATAAATATTTTCAAAAGATGCAAACAATAATGTACAGCAACGTCGTATTTAAAAGAATTAGTTTTATCGTGTAAAAAAGGTTAGCAACGCAACTTGTTATCCGCGGTTTGCCTTTTATTAAAGTGTAATTATCTTTTATATATATATATATATATATATATATGTGTGTGTACGAAATATAATACTATGATATAGACTATGGTTAAGAATCGATAATATATAAACTTTGCCATTAAAAAAATACTAATATATACACTTTCTTGTCATTATTATAAACAAAAAAAAATCTATATTATATATAAATCATGCACATCAACTATTTAATAAATTTAAAAATGATTTTTGGGTTATAATGGTGACCCAAAGATGTATATATAATTGGATCAAGAAATTGTACAATTCAATATAATTGGATCAAGAAATTATGACATTTACTTAATTTTTTATTGAAAAAATAAAAGTAATTATGCTTGATTATATAACACTAATAAAATTATATTATAATTATATTTTTTTGAAATCACTAAAAATTACTATTTTCAAAATTAGGTTACAGAAAATAGTAGTATGGTGAAATAAGGAGGAGACTAAGGTTATTTATTGAACCTAAGTTCGTTGTCTTTAGATGCACTAGTCTCTTTCTTTGTTTTATAAGAAACAACCCACTTTTTAGGTTAATTGTATATTTAATGTATTTGGTCTATATTATAGATTAAATACAAATTAATTATTCAATAAATCTAAAAAATTAATTGTTACTTATAAAAAAAGACTGAAGATAATATCTGACTTAATTTAACTATTGTTTTGTGAGAGCATGGTTGTACTGGGGTATTGGGATTAGATAAGAGTGAGAAAAGTCTATGTATTGTAAAAAATTTCACATACGTAATAATTTTTTGTTTGTCAATTTAAACATGCAACAGTCCTGTAATTTTTTTTCCAATTTTAGAATTTCCGCATTATATTTTTGTATGTGATTTCCGTCTCTTAATTTTTTTTTTGTTACTAGCTACTATAGGTAGTTCTTCTATGAATCTAGGGATGTCAATTTGCATCCGTTAGAGCGAATCCCCGTGGGGATTGCCCCGTTCGGAGCTCCGGAAACAAAGATTTTTTTCCGTGGGAACGGGGATGGAGGCAAAAATTCCCCCGCAGACAGTTTAGGGCCGGGGACGGGGAAGCTGCATCCGTCCCCAGGGATTCCCCGAATCCGTCTATATATACTTAACTATATATTATTATTATTCTCTATACACAAATATAAAATATTATTATTATTACTATTATTATTATTAATTTATATATATTAAATGTTGATTCTTTTTTTATATAAAGCAACTGAAGAGTCAATCAATGTCATGATTTTCTTGGATAATTGCTTAACATTTTGTCAAAACTAACTTTATTTGTTTATTTTGGTTGGATATTTAACAATTACCAATAGTTTTGAGATATTTTATTTTTGTATGATTATGCATATTTTGCTATACATTATGGAATATTTTAACTAATAGATTTTGTATGATTAGTAGTAAAATATTTTTGCAATGTCTTTTTGGTTATGAATGCATTATTTATATGTTGTTTTTATTTTTTTTGAAAAGAAAGATGCAAAATATTTGTTTTTTTAAATAAAAAAGGAAAAAATAACGTCATACTACTATCATAATTTTGATCGAAAAATATAATTTTTTTGTTAATATTCGATCTATGTGGATCCCCGCGGAACCGTGGGGATCTGTGGGGATGGGGATGGGGATAAATATTCCCCCGTGGGGACGGGAATGAAGGCAAAAATTCCTCCGAAAGCAGTTCGGGGCGGGGAACGGGGATAACTTCCTCCGCACATTCCCCGCCCCGTTGACATCCCTATATGAATCTATCATCTAAAAGAGTTGTCTAGAAAGAAAAATAATAATTGGAAGCCAAGCGCTTGCATAGTTACATTGCATGCATGACTTTTTTCTTTTTGGTAGACATGCCCCATGCCCGTGCTTTATGTGGCACAAACCCTTTTATTTAACAGACATTTAAGTTTAAACAAAATATGTTAGTGTTTATTAGGGTTTTCCTTAAAAATTGGTCATTCACAAAAATGGTTTAAAAAAACAAGAAAAATATGCCAAGCTTAGTAGTTTGTCTAGTTAAATTATTATTTAAAAGCAAAAGTGAGAAGACACTTGTCGTAAGTAGATTTAATTCGGTCGTTAAAATTGATCTCCACCGGTAAAATTCAATTGCTAAATAGATCGCTATTTAGCAACTGAAATCAATCTCTATTTCAGTAAAATAAATTAGTAATTTATTTTCTTTTATATTGATCTCTAACTCAATCAATAATGACAATTTTTCTAGTAGTCAGATGATTAAATCAAAGAGAAACATATGTTAAAAAAGTTCACTCGTGTAAATTTATCTTAATAGCTTAACGTGAGATGTTAATTTCTACATTTGCGTGAGAATTGTATCTTAATTTATAAAGGAAAATGCTAAATAGTGCACGTACAACTTATATTCATAAGTATGTTCTCTATGTGTTTTTTATTCTTGTAAATAAAAAATGCCTTTGATGGTTTCTTTGCTGTTTCATAGAGCGTTTCAAGGAAGTATGCATCAATGAGTTTCTAGGTAATACATTCGTAGCATCACAAGTTTCAATATATCTTTGTTTTTTTTCTGTCCGTCCAAAAATAATTGTTGCATTTGACTATTGTACACTTGCTGATATACAATTTTGATCATTAATATCTTCAGTTGTATAATATTAAAAAATGTGAAAAATTGATACTATTTTGATAGTACTCATTGAGATAAATTTAACAAAATCTCATACGTTAATATTTATATATATATATATGAAAGATCCCTCATGCGCTACACGATGATTATATCCATTGAACATTGATCCATTGGATATATATATAAGCTATGTGTACAAGGTTTCAGTTATCAATGTTCTCTTGTCTACCTGAATTTTACCCATGAATTGTCTACAAAGTCTAGGTTCATTCCCTTATAAACTCAAATGAAACAAACACACACACGCGTTGTCCAATAGATGTCTCTATTGTATCTCCAACATCACCTTCAAATTTCCTCTAAATTATTACTACTAAATAAATTTAAGTGTTGTAGGTAGTACTAGTATTTATATTACTTTTAGATTCTAAATTTAAGAAATTTTAATATTACAAAAACAATGAAACATTTTTTAATGTGATAAACACATGTCATAGTTTATTATAATGCTCTAAACAGGGCGTCTCCGACTTTTTGGAGGCCCTGTGAAATTCTCAAAATAGGCCTTCGGAGGCCCGGTAGAATTATTAAAAATAAGATCTAATAAAAGAAAAAATACAAAAAATTCAAAAGAATTATCATCGATTTAAATTATAAATATATAACATCAATAACACTAAAAACTAATCAATTTTTCACTTATATAAAAAAAGTTTGATAAGCAAGTATTGCCGGCTCCGATTATTCAGAGGCTCGGCTTAAATATTAAAAATGGGCCCATAGTAAAAAAGCTTAAAATTTTTAAAATAATCATTCTCAATTTAAATTGTAAATGATTATTATTTCATAAAATATATAAAAAAAGACATACACCAATCAAGAAATGATTAAAGCTAAAATTATGCCAAAAAAATTACAATGTTGAAATTTGAACCAAAGACCTTGCACACACAAATATCACAATCTACCACTAATTTATCGATGCACATCATAATATTTAATGAAGATTAAATATATATAACTACTAATGTAGGAGGACCTTATCAATTGTTAGTTGGTTCAGTGGTGATTAATGCTGAATTTGGTAGGGAGACCACGATTCGATCCCCCGCAGCTGCGATCGGGAGGGGGCTGAAACCACTTGATGCCAGAGCTGACCCCCAAACCACATTAAACTCATGATGAAAAAAAAAGAAAGAAAAAAAAAAGGAGGACCTCAAAATTTAGAGGCCCTAAAATTTCCGAAAATTTGGAGGCCCTGTGCCATCGCACATTAGGCACATGTGCTCCAGCCGCCCCTGGCTCTAAATGCGTGAATGCGATGCCTTTGTAGTATGAAAGATATTCTTTTTATCCCAAAATAAATGTTACAATTGATAACTACATATATATTAATACACAATTTTGACGGTTAATATTTTTAGTTATATATTTTTAAAAATTATAAAATATTAATATTCAAAAAATATTTATTGAAGCAAATTTAACCTAAGTTAGTATTTGTTTGTATGTATCAGCGAAAAAAATATAATCAATGTAGATTTTATAAAATTATATTTATTTTTAGAGAGAGGAGTACTAGTATTATTTAAAAATGGCAAATGCTAAAGCCTAAACACAGCACTTCTTGTACTAGTTAAAGAACCAGAATTGGTAAAATTGTCTTTAAATTTATATAGCCAACTTTTTTAAAATGTCAGTTATGTTTTTTCAAAGTAAAATTTACTACTTTTAGATTTTTTAATTAATGCACCAAATACACTAATTAGCAAGACTCTTTTAAGAATCAAAGCAAATGCCAAAGAGTAGTATAGACAACAAGTCTTATGTAATTAATGAGAAGTCTTTTAATGAAAGACAAAATTGTGAACGCTTAGACAAGATCTAAATAACAATGCTGCATAAAAGGTACATCAAGCTTGAAATGTTTGGAACATAAGATGCCAAGTTGGTTTCAAAAACTGACACGTGTAATTGTCGGCTACACTAACAACATTTAATGGTCTACCAATTACATGAAAAATATAATTGAAGAAACAAAAAGAAAAAAAAAAGTTGAATTGGCACAATAGTTGAGGAATTCTAATTGAATTTTGTACTTAGAATATTTATATTTTATTTACTTAGAATTATATTGGTCATTTCATATTATCTTCTTTGTTTATATATAAGTCCTTAAGGTGGCGGCTTATTCTGTCACCTAGCTACAATTCATTCTTCCAAAATGGGAAAAACCAAAAGTTCAAATTCTTCTTCATCTATTAGCAGCAACACCAATCACAATCTTTTTATTTCAACTGCATCTTCTTTCAACACACATCAACTTCCCACTGATCTTAGTCTTGGACTCACCATTTCCTCCACTCAACATTTTCATAATAGCTTATTTGTGAAAGTGTACATGGAAGGCATTCCAATTGGTAGAAAACTCAATATACTTGCTCATCAAAGTTACCATGAGTTAGTAAAAACTCTTGAACACATGTTTGACACTACTATTCTATGTAAAGTCCTATTAAAAATTTCTCTAAATTTTTGTGATTTTTTATTTATTTTTAATTATTGTGTATTTGTAACTTCTTATAACCAACTTCTAACTAATTTTAACAAACAGGGGGAAATGAGATGGATGGAGTGCAACCAGAGAGATGCCATGTGTTAACTTATGAAGATGAAGAAGGAGATTTGGTTATGGTTGGTGATGTTCCTTTGGAGTAAGTTAATTAGAACTCTGTTTTTGAAAAACATATATAACAAGTGTATTCTGTTTTGTGTATTAATTAATTAATTAATTAATTAATTAATGTGGTTGTTTTTTGAATGTGTAGGATGTTTTTATCTACTGTTAAGAGGTTGAAGATCACAAGAGTAGACACATTTGGTTGTTAGAAATGTATGATATGATGACACCAAATGTGCTTGATTTCAAATTTTGTTCTCTAGCTAGAGTGAGATCACTTAAATATAATGTGGTTGCTAGATGATCATATATGTTATGTAGGAAATTTTACTCTAGTTAATTAATTAATTAATTAATTAGTGAAGTATGAAGAATGAAATAGATGTTGGTAAAAAAAATGAAATAGATGTATATGCATATCTCTCACTTTGTTTCTAAACTTCTATGAAGAAAATGAAAAAAATAGTATTGTACATGCTCTAATGATGAAGGCCACCAATGATATTACTTTTATTTGAAATAGTGTACCAATGTATATGGGAAAAGAACCCGATGGAATAGTTTTATCCTACAGATGGTTTAAACTTTAAGCATTACAATCTTTTATTTATAAAAAGACTAGAAATTATGTACATAAAAAACAAAACAAAAAAGTGAGTAAAAGTGCTTAACTTCCTATAAGATGAAGGAAGTTTGGGATTGTGTGATTTTATTTTAGGGAGGAAAAGTCACCATGACTTTCTTTCTTATTTTAACTATCATTTTTTTTTTCATTTATCTCTCTCCAAACGCAACCAAAATACCCTAAAGCCATGATGACTTTTTCACCATAAGTCACTTAATTCTAATTTGTTTCAGTTGTAGATTTATGATCCAATCGTTTATATTCACGCAATATATATTTAATCATTTAACACATTATTTGATTCAAACATTCAAATTTGATCAGACGGATAACATCAATTACTATGTCCACGCAATAATTGCGTTAAATATAGATGCCATTAGTTAAGTAGGAATGAATGCATATTCCTCTTTTATTCTAAATGTGTTGCTCCCTCTTGCAGAATATACTTTTCTCATTATTTGCTTCGTTTAAAAGTGTTGAAAATTATAAATATCAAGGTTCGAATTGCGTCACAACATATCAAATGTTTATATGTAGTATTAAATCAACTAAGTTGTAAAATAGACATCTCATTTTAATTAAATTTAATTTAATCCAATTAGTGTAATAACTAAAATTAAGTTATATAAAAAAAGTTTATACAAATATACATTTAGAATAATCTGATTTGTTAAAATCAATAGATTTAATTTAAGATGTAAATTTGCATTTTTTTGCATTAATGTAAATCTACTATTTACATTTAGAAAAATGTGAATATACAATAACAAAAATAAGTTGAAGTTTTCTTATATAACTTCCTAACTAAACTACCTAATTGGTTCATGGGATTGTGAGGGACTTTCAAATTAGTCTCAAACAATATGAATATTTTAAATTGTTCTCCTAGTCTATATGTAAAATATTTCTTATATGCATTCATATGTTAACATCATTGACTACACTTCATGTTAAGTGTATTGTTAAAAGCCATAGTCATTTAGATTATTTGACCAACAACAACAAAAAATAGCCATAGTCATTAAATTGATCACCAACTCTATTAGAGAATTTCAAATTAGTATTTGAGATTATGAAAATTCCAAAAAAAAGAAAGAAAAAAATATCAAAATTTGTACCATAAAAAAATATCAAAATTTATAAATCATTACTTAGACTAGATATACTTATGTGAGTTGGTGTCTAAATTGATGCGGTGGTTAAATGTTTAAATTGAACTCCAAATGAATTAGTTGACTGTGCTAATATATCATATTAAATTGAAAGCCTCTTCTTCTAATAGTAAAATTAAACATATACGTTATATAGACCCATTCTTCTTGTGAATCCTCTGAACTCTCCCCTCATTTCCTTGTAACAGTTAAAGCTTATTGCCTTATTGGAATGAGTCTAATTACATCCATGAGCTGTTAATGCATGCTTTGTTGAAATGGTGATTTTCACACATCATAAGTAAAAGAAGTCTGGATATAACAAAATAGAGGTGTAAATAGCATCTAGTTATATATTGGCAATCCTAAGAAAAAAGAGGTGTATATAGCATCTAGTTATATATTGGTACTAGTGTGTATGCTACGATCCAAATGAACAATCAATAATGAATTCAGCTTTGACCACATTACCATTGGCAAATGAACAAGATCATTGGCTTAATTAATCCTCCAATAATGACTATTTCAATAGTGATCACCTTAGTGTCCAACCACTAACGACATAAAGATAGATCCAAATATATGGAACAATTCATTTATCAATATATAATCCATATATAAGATAAATAGATAATGCACAATGACATCATATCTCCATGTACTTCATAACAAGAAGGAATATTTTTAGTAATTTTTTTATTTTATTTTAAATCAAATGTACCCTTCGCGTGTCGGTCATAAATCGAATCCATAACATAATGGTTAAGGAGTTTAAATTTCTACCATTTGTGTCGCACTATATTCAATATTCATTAGTAATTTCTAATTGGAAATTGAAGCAATTATTGAACTTTTGCCATAATAAAAAGAAAAACACACAAAACTTACACAAAGAAATTAAAGTTAGAACTAATTATTATTATAAGGATTTTTGATATGCACAATCCAAGTTAGGTCCAGTATCCACATTGAACAACTTGGTATATCTTTTAAAAAATCCAATACGATCATTAACTCTTGCATCATTTGGAATTCCACATTCCAATCCACCATTGATTATGTTTGTTACTAAGCCAAAACCAGCTGTTCGATTAGCAGCTATGTCATCTTTAGTTGCTACATATTTTCCAACCATAACATTGTGACAAGAAGGTGTTGGTTTTCTCTCTGTCATCCAAAACCATAGAGCAGTTTTGAAAGCAATCACTGAATTGTTTGATACTATTTCTGGATTCTTCAGCCCATCAAATCCTAGGGCCTTCCCTGCTGGTCCATAATTGTAATTCCTACACAAAAATTTATCACAGTTAATTTAATAACTCAATTAATAGTATGGTTAATTGGATATGTATTTTTTTTTTTACATAAACTAGTATCTTTGAAATAGGATTCTCTGCATTCAAATTTCTCACATTTCCCACCTCACACATCTCACTCTATTTTATCTTTTATTCTAATTTATATTAAATATGTTCCGATATCTCTCAGTTGCAACGGTTGAGACAAATTTATCGATCTGAGTAGAATTACATTGACGGGTAGGATGGTGACTAAATCTTCCACTCAAGAGTTTTTACGCTTCTAAGTTAATGTGAAAATCACAAATCCCACATTGAAGAGAGAAAAAACTATAGGTGTGAGGGGTTAAACATAAAAATCTAATATAGTATTAGAGACTCGAAGTCTATCCATTTAGGATATCCGCTAAATTTATCCATTAACCACACCTAATATCGATAGGTGTGAGGGGTGTAGTAGGAAAAAACCTAACCATAGGATAGGAGTGAGTGAATTAGAAAAAAATAGACCAACAATAGAAAAAGATAGAAACCAGTAAAACATTTATAAAAAAGTCCACTCTCGCTCTAAAAGTCGGTTTTTTAAAAATGAGTAAGATCTAATATATAAAAATCTAATAACAATTGCGTACCAAATTTGAACTAAAAATCGGTATCACTAGTTTAGCCGAAAGAGACATGTGTGATCTCTCTCGTACAAATTTGGGTATTGTTTTGTGGATTTGACCAAACAAAAATTTGTTAACCTATAATCTAATCTAACAATTAAGAATTTGTAAGTAAATTTTTTTAAAAAAATAATAATTTGCTAGTAGGTAATTAGTGTATACCAAGAAAGTTGAATGGGACCTCTTCCTTTGTAACTTTTGTCTTCAAAACAAGGCCAATCTTTATTAGTAGAATCACAGTAATTACTCTGAGGACTAATTTCTTCTTTGAAGCATAATCCCCAAGCAAATGGTCCATCAGGTGCAGTGTCCCACCCTCCAGTTGTTTCATGTGAAATCTGAGCAAGAAAAGCAGCTATCTCACGTTTTCTTGTGGTCAAACAACCTGTTGTACCAAATTGAGGAAAATATTTGGAAGCTTGAATGAAGGATTGATAAGGGTAAAAGTTTTTTGCAGGACATGCAGTGTCATCTTTGTGTAGAAAAATTGAGTCATAAAGGCTTTTAGTGATTAGAGATGAGATTGGTATAATAGGGGTGCCCCATGATTCAACTCCTAAAGATGTAGAGTAGATAAAAATAGTAAAACAAAAGAATACTTGGGAGATTAAGGAAAATGACATTTTTTGTTTCTTGTATAAAATTGAAGTTATTAATAGTTATGTTTGTTAATGAAATAGAGATAAGCAAGAAGGGTTTTTATAGACAAATTTGAGAAGAGGGGTAACTATCACATAAAGTACTAATTAATTTTGTGGATCTGACTCACATGGACTTTAGTGCTTGTTGTGGTATTGTAACTAAATTGATTGAAACGTTTCTTTTGGAGGAGGATTGAAATTATTTGTCTTTCTTTAATGCTATGTTTCAATATGAAAAATGATATTTAATTTAAGAGAGAAAATGTCAATTCTAGATGGAGGGGCAAATATTTATGTTGTTACATTTTTAAGCAAGTCATTTTGGTTTGGTAAATAGATGGTTAGCAAGGGTGTTATTAATGTGTCAAATTTATTTCTATTTTTTGATAAATGTTGGAGAGTTTGAAAGAACATTGAAAATAGAATCAATGATTATCACTATAAAAAAATTTGACACTATATCTTTACATAAAACTTTAAAATATTAAATACTCTGATTAGTCACTCATTTAGCTCCTAACGAATTGATGAGAGATTATCATTCACACTTAAAATAAAATGGTGAACTAAATAGAATATGGCATTGGATCCATTTTTTTTAACAAAACTAAAGAAGAAAAAGAGAAAGAAAAAAATGGACAAAAAGACAAAAAGAAAATTAATCTTTGAAGAATAAAGTTTTTATTGCATCATTCATAACCAGATCATGAATGACTTTCGAAGGAGAGTCATGGCTAGAGAAGTCATCATCTTAGGAGGCTCAAAGCTTTGTGAAGAAGTTTGCACATTAGTTATCTTCTCTAAGAATGTGACAAAGAGAAATATTGTTCTGGGAGTAATCAACTCATTTATGTCTTGGATCAAAATTGCATGGATATGGTACTTAACTTGAGGACATTTGATGAGGTTTATACAGTGCAAAGAATCTGAATAGCATATAATTAAGGTCGTCAATGCCCATGTTTATGTCCAACAAGAAGTCGTTGTAGATAGCATACAAATCAATATATTAAATGTCTGAAGACCCTTAAATGAAATCAGAAAAACCCTACAAGATAGTAACAAAAAGTGTTTCTAATGATTCCACCAAAATCATATTGAGGTGGGGAATTGAGACAACTTCCATCAAAATTAAGAATGGTGTAAAAGTAATTATTGTTGGGGATCAACAAATTCACTATAAATAGTTTATTTGTTTATTTTGGGTCAAAATATCCTAATGATTATTGAACATGTAATGGTTGTGTTGTGGAAATAGTAATTCTTAGGGTAGTTAAAAATCGACTAGTTTTAATTATAAAAAATATATACTATTAAAAAAAAGATCGACTAGTTTTTGTTTCTTATATATACTTCTAACATTGATAATATGCATTTAGGTTAGAAAAAACTAGTGATTCTTTTTTATTATAAGCAAATATTTGTTGTTAATATGCTATGCTAAAAATGAAGGTACAATGAATTCTTATTCTATTATGCAATTCAACCACTTAGTTTACACAAGAGGGCTATTTCTTGCAATTAAAGGTAGTTATTCATCATCATCATCATTTAATTTTTAATATTTTTATAATTAAATTGACTTGCCAAGCCACCTTAAGACAAGATTAGTTCAACTTTCTGACCCATTCAATAGGCCTTGTTTGTGGGGTTGACTTTGAAAATTGAGGATATATACTAATTATGTCTAGATGAAGAAAACATAAGTTGAGGGTGGATTCACTTAGGGTCTATTTGATAAGTCTAAAAAGTTGATTTATAATTTGTTTTATAGTTTATAAGTTAAAAAATTGACTTAATCGTATATACGTGAGTATCACATGCTCACTCTTGTGTCTCTTGCCCTTGATGTTGATGGAACCTAATACTGATCAATAGAGAGATGATCGTATCTGAACCAATGAAAAATAAAATCACAAACTGAATCAATTGAAATAAAAAATCACAAAAACTGTATTTGATTTGAATAAATCTGGGTGATTTTTTTTTACTAAACCGCACGGTTCGGTTAGGTTGACGGTTTTCATTTTAGAAAACCGAATCAAACCACAATATTAAAAGTTTCTATTATATTCCAACAATATATATAGCCCAATAACCCAATTACAAGTCAGCCCACCAAATTAATGAGCCCATAGAATATTTCCAAATTCAAGCTCTTGTATTTTTTTTTTTTGTAATATAATGTTATTTTGGTGTTATAATGTTATTTTAGATAAACAATTTGTATCGATACTGTTATATTATTTTGGAACTTCAATTTATTTTTCTGGATATTTAAAATTATAAGGCACTATAATGTTATTTTGGATAAATAACTTTTATTGGTGTTGTAATGTTACTTTGGAACTTAATTTTTTTTTGTGTCTAAAATTGTTTAATACTGAAATGTTATGCTATAAATCACACCAATTCAAACCGCATTGGTTTGGACGGCTTTTTAAAAATCAAATTGTACCGCATATATTTTTATCTCACAGTTAGAATGACTTTTATGTTTAAAATCGAACCAAAACGCACCGCGAACACCCTATATCAATATACACAAGTACATATGTACATACATAACAATATAATAACACACCACTCAGTGGCAAAGCTAGCCAAAATCTTACAAGAGAGCCAAATACAAAGAAAAAATAAAATATTATTTTATTAACTGTTTTTTAACAATTTTTGTTATCTATATGATTTTTTGTGTAGTTCTCATAAAGAATGAAAACATTAAAACAAAAAGAATTTGTTTATTTTTTGTATCTCTGCTAATTTTTTGACAAATAAATTTATTTGGGGTTGCTAAATCTACATTATTAGAATAATTAGATGTAAAAACATACAAACTTATTAAAAAAATAATTAAGTTATAGATATATTAAGAACAATTGATGAAAATTTACATGAAATTAGATATATTAGTATAGTATTCCCCTGTAAGATTGGTCATGAGTGTCATGGTTTATTGTTAAGATGATTATACTATACTAATAAGTTGAGGTAATTAGGTAAATAAGACAAAAACTAGAGACATAAGAAAATTGATAACTAATACTCCACTCATTATGTGTGTGTTTAAACAATTATTTGTTTATTCTCTATGTTTTTAGCACCAACTATATTTAACTTTGATGCTCTCATCGCATAAGCAAGAATACAAGTAGAAAAGAACAAACATTTCACCTTTTGTACATATAAGTCATTGGTTGAGTTGAGGCACCGTATTTTTTTTTTAAAATAAAATAACAACACATAATAAAACTATGAATCTTGGATTGAGTTAGGCCTTACAACGTTGTGGCACCAAATTTTACTAGCCAATCTATACTTTTATAATTTTATTACCTCCTTTAATGTATTTTATATCGTTTAAAGTTTAAACCTACAAAGTAATATAAATTTTTTTTAATTTACTTACAACTGAGTCTGAAATTACATAAAATTAATGCATTTTTAGTGGAGTTGAATAGGTCTTCAAGAAAGGAAAATGGGAAAAAACTAAGAGCGAAAGACAAACCATTATATTTTAATGTGACAGTGGAAGCTTATGCTTACTTGCCAATGGAATGTGACAAAAATTGTTCCTATAAAAATACAAGTTATCTTTAAAAATGTAGTAAGTAGCATTAACACCAGAGATGATTTTTCCATAACAATAGAATTGCACTAATCTTCTCCTCTCTTCTCTTTATGTACATAAAAATAGTATAGAAACTATACGTAGTTGCTCAACCAAAACCCACACCACCACAATAAAAATAATTATTGTTTAATAGTTTTAAACAAATCAGATTGAATCCTTAAAACTCTGATACGATATTAGATTGAACCAAATCAATCCTTGCAAAACTCTGATACGATATTAGATTGAACCAAATCATTAATTATATGATCAAGATCAAATAATGTGTTAAACAATCAAATATACACCGCATGAATCTGAACCATTCAATCAAAAATCTTCAACAAAAATGGATTAAGATCAAGTGACTTTATAGTGGGAGAGTCACCATAACTTTAGTGTATTTTGAGTTGTTTTTGGAGAAAGATAAATGAAATATAAATGATAATTTAAATGAGAAAGATAAAGAAAAAGTCATGGCAATTTTCCCTTCTTAAAAAGTCATGGCAATTTTCTCCTGCCCCAAGGAAAGCTGGCAAGAAGGAGAAGAAGGAAAAGATAGAGGAAGAGAAAAAGCTGAGGAAGGGACTGAAGAATGAGAGGGCTGAAAAGAAGAAACTCAAGAAAGCGGAGAGAGCCGCAGTGATCAAGGAACTTCAAGGGGGGTGAAGGTCTGCATTTTGTGGATGATTGACATAATACACTTGTATAATGGTCCTTACTCCTTAGAAATGCATATAATCAAGGTAGTCAAGATCGCGATCTGACTCGTGGGATCGTACGTTTCTGCGTTTCAACCACCATCCACCGTGCCGGAGTATGGCCGAAATCGCTTTTTGGTGGCGCGGCCGGAATCGCAGTGGAAACGCGTAGAATCGCATGGAATCGCGTTTCTGAATCGATCTGGTCCTGCTCCAGAATTTTCGGGTTTGCGGGTAGGGTTTTTGACCCAGAATTTGGAAAGCGCGGCCCGGTTCATGACCCGGTTATGGAACCCGTGTTTTTAGCCTTTTTCACTTGAAAACCCAAACGTTTCTTTCCTTTTCTGTTGCTTTTTTACTGCCAACTCATTAGTAATTAATCCTATTAATTATTTCAAATCTTCCCAAATATACATCCATAATTTTTGCATATTCCCAATACATATCATCATAGTTGGAAGTTACCAAAATTACTTCCCACTCATCTCTACTCATCTCTCCCACACGTTAAATACACTCCATTACTCAGTATTCACTTCTCATCCCTTGGGTGATTATGAGAAACTCCAACATGAATTGTCTGGGAATTGAGTGAATTATGATTAAATTTTCATGTTCTGGTCTGCTGGAGTTTTTACTGTTTTGGTCTTGTTTTGAAGCATTTTCGGTTTTGTTTTTACTGTTTTGGTCTTGTTTTGGTCTTGTGGTTGTATGAGTTATGTTTAGATGTTGTTAAGATGGTTTTTGGTGTCATATGCTACTATTTTTGGGTGGGGTTTTAAGATGGTTTTAGGTGTCATATGCTACTGTTTTAATGTTTGCTGTGTTTTGAGTCATTTCTATGAATATTATGATCCTAAATTCTGTTTTTTAAAGTAATTTTAGTGTTATTAGAAGTTTTTTCCTACTAAATTATGTTGCTTCATATACATATTATGAATCTATATATATATGAATTTCTAAATTTGGTAGGATCTTACGATCCGTGTTACGATCCCCCGATTCACGAACTTGTAACCCTTCCCCGATCTTGTGTAGGATCTCGACTCTGACTACCTTGCATATAATGATACATATAATTTAAATGGAGTCTAGAAAGCTCCTTACATCATAGTATCCCTCTCTGGTTTATATACTGAATAATAAAAAAGAACCATTACAGTGGTGGGTATAGATATAATACACTTGTATAATGGTTCTTCATGTTGGTATAATGGTCCTTACTCCTTAGAAATGCATAATGATACATAGAAATTAAATGGAGTCTAGAAAGCTCATTACATCATAGTATCCCTCTCTGGTTTATATACTGAGTAATAAAAAAGAACCATTACAGTGGTGGGTATAGATGTTATTCCTTACTTTTTCTATTTTTGTTTTTGGTTCTTTTGAAAATAAAGATTTTGTTTGAGCTTATATGTGCTGCCGTAGCAAAAAAAAATATTCTAGACAGTAAAGCTCTTTGAAACCAAATTTATGACCTAAAACTATGTCCTTCAATTGTTGATACCCTTTATACCCATTTGCATAACAATAATGGAATCACTATTGAGAATTTTTTGTCCAAGACTAAGCCAAAATTGGATTCTCAATGTGTTATTCAAGTTCTTACTAAGTTTTGTCCTACACATTCTCAATTGGGTGTTAGGTTTTTCATTTGGGCTGGATTTCAAACAGGTTATAGGCATAGTGGTTATATGTATAGAAAAGCTTGTAACTTGCTTCTGATTGATAAGAATCCTGAGATTATTTGTTATTTGATTAAGTCTTATAAGGTTGAAGGGTGTGTTGTTAATGTTAACATGTTTAGGGAAGTTTTGAAGTTGTGTAAAGAGGCTC
This sequence comes from Trifolium repens, assembly GCA_030408175.1. Classification (NCBI taxonomy): domain Eukaryota; kingdom Viridiplantae; phylum Streptophyta; class Magnoliopsida; order Fabales; family Fabaceae; genus Trifolium; species Trifolium repens. The sequence continues at coordinate 54,796,802 of CP125849.1, read as the reverse complement.
AACTTGTTGAAGGGTGATGTATAATGTTGTTATAAAGTTGTTTTGTAAGAAGGGTGATGTTGAAATGGCTGAGAAGAAGGAGATGAGTTTGAATGGTCTTTGTCCTGATTTGATTACGTATATGACTATGATTGAGGTGTTATGTAATGTGGGTCGATTGGAGGATGCTTATTCGATGCTCAGGTTATGAAAGGTCACGGTTGTTTGTCTAACTCGGTGGTTTTATCGTCTATATAACACATGATTATATTTATTTCCTATATCTTTAAACTACACAATGGCAAAACACCTTGAAGGCAAAAAAAAACAGGTGTCAAGCTCACATGCAACTAGAGGAAAATCCTATGTGGACAACATGACAAATTTCATTCCTCTTTTAGGCAATTTTTTGAATCAATTTTCCCTCCTTATTTGAATGCATAGTTGGGTCAATATGAGTCAAAATAGAGGAAGCCCAACACAATCCGGCCCAACAAAGCTAAGTCCTTGAAGGAACAAAAGCTTCACGCCAAATAAAAAAATAATCCTGCTTCAGCAAGCATGCAAGACCCGTCCCTTTCATCTGTCTCTCTCAAAGCAGAATATTGCAGAGCTACTCTGTTGTTTTACTGCTTTGTTGAATGGATTTCAAAATTCAAAATTCAATTTCTCCCTCTCTTTTTCAATATCAAAACTCACTTTCTTACTCACCTCACTCCATTTTTGCTTGATTCCTTCAAACTTCTCTCTCCATGAATCAACCTCCACCGAAAGCACAAACTAGAATCGTTGTCGGGTTTCAAATTGCTTCTCCATCTGTTATTTCATGATTTAATTTCATCAATCTAATCCTCTGATCTGTTTCAAGACCCATCCCGCAGGTAATTTCGATTTCGTTCCTTTTCCAAATTCCTAATTTTCTTCAAACGCATTTTTAACCCTCTTTTTGTTTTGTGCTTTTTGCATAATTTTGGAATTCCTTCATCTCTCTCTTGACAAACCCAACAACGATGAAGCACCGAACGTTACTGCAGTAAAGGTATGCACAAATTTGTTTTTTGCTTACATTTTCATTTTGATTTTCGGGTTCTTATAGTGGTGTTTTTCATTCTTAGCGATCCTAAATTTGTTGGTTGAATTCTTATCTCAGGAACCTTGGCAGCTGCATTGTTGGGTTTTTTGGTTGAATGATGGCTAGCATGGAGGAAGTAACATGAAGGCTAACATAAAGGTTAACCAAAAATCCTTCTCTAGCATTTGCACTTCCTTCTGTGCCTTTGTTTTTTCAGAGTTTCTGATTTTTCATTTTATCATGACTAATGTTTTTTTATTTCATCTCTGATGTGAGGTTCAAGACTTTCAATTGATATTCTATTCCAGCTGTTTAAAACAATGGTTTCATTTGATTTGTCTTTTTCGTTTTCAATTTTCTCTTAAATAGAAGGCTTAATTAGTATGTAGGTCCCTTAAAGACTTTTTTTTGTTTCACTTTGGTCCCTTAAAGAAAATAAGTTCCACTTTGGTCCTTATCAATATCTTCATCAGTCAATTTGGTTATTTCCGTCCATTTTTTTCAAAAACCGTTAATTTCTGTACATGTGCCACGAAACAACCTATTTTGCAACATGTACAGAAGTTAACGGTTTATGATAAAAAATTGACAAAAATGACCATATTGACTGTCGAAGATATCTATAAGGGACCAAAGTGGAACTTATTTTCTTTAAGAGACCAAAGTGAAACCAAAAAAGTTTTTAAGGGACCCAAATACTAATTAAGCCTAAATAGAATTAGTATGAAGTGTTTGATGGTTTATTGATTAAAGTGATATTTGTACAAATACCAGCATGACATGTTTGGTCACTCTATCTCCAAATTAAATAATTACAATAGTTTTGGGTAAGTTTATCTGAAGGTTGATTTCAATTACTTTTTACACACACTCTTAGCAATATATGTCTTTGAAACATTAGTTTTGAGACAAAATTCAAAAGCACACTTATTTTTCTTCAAACCACCAATTTAGTATTTGATATTGTCTACTACAATTGTAACTTTTAAATGGATTTGCCTTTAATATACATATGCCACATCCATTATGTTTTAATTGAAAAATGCATTTTTCTGTGATGTTTGAAATCTTTCCCTTTCTTAGTTTTCACTTTCTTCCTTACTCATCTTCACAAATATGACTCATTTTAGTGAACATTTATACTCTACCAAATTGCAGGTATGAACAAATTCAAATTTCTAAATCCCTCCAAAAATTTCAAAAATAATAGTAGCAGTAGCTACTATAAAGTTCAAAGATTCTCTCACACTTCTTTCTCCTCTTCCCCATACTCATTCCTTTCAAAATTCATACCCAAGATTCTCTAACACTTCTCTCTTACCATATTGTTCAAATTTTCTTTGTATGGATTTGACATGTGGCTATGTTTGGTTCAGCGTTTGAGCACCGTAAACGCACGTTTCAACGTCCTAAACGCGATTCTCCACTTTTACGGTATGTTTGGCAAAGGGGTAGAGAATCGATTTTACTCTTCCAAACGTGAGTCTGTATGAAGCTAATATTTGGAGCTTTTACGGTGACTGAAATCGATTTTGAAGAAATTGGAATTGTGTAGCATGTATATCTTTCCATCTTTCCCCTATTACCCCTTCATCCCCTGAGTTCTCTCTGTGCGGCTGATTTTGTTGTTGTACCTTAGGTTGAAGAAGACACAACCGTACAGTTGGGCTATATTGTTTTTGCCACCCACCCGGCCCAATTAAATTGCTCTATAGCTTTTTTGTTTATTTATTTATTTTTATTTTAACATCTCTTTTATTTTATTTTTTTGCCACCTACCCGGCCCAATTAAATTGCTCTATAGCTTTTTTGTTTATTTATTTATTTTTATTTTAACATCTCTTTTATTGTTATGGGTTTGTGGCCACTGTAACAGCCCGTTTTTCAAAGGTCAAAAAAGGCATTATTTTTTTTTTCTTTTTCAACTAACACTCAGAGTGCGCATAGAATATTTTTCAATGAGCCGGCATTCAAATATACAAAAGAACTCATTACCATAAGGTGCTTCGACAAGCAAAGTGTATTCCTGAATAATTACAATCCAAGTATAAGTATTCAAATACTTACAACAAACTAAGTTAGAAACCCTATGCTAACCAAAAAGCACGGTGTACAACCCACACCGGCGCATAGTCTAACTAAGCCAAAGTTCCAACACCTCACTGGGGCCTGGAACAGCCACCGTCGTCACCACGACCTAACCCAACATCTGGGTGGGATGAGCCCGCAAATGAAATAAAGGGTCGCCACAAAATAAAAGTATATATATATATAACCGGTGCGAAAGATTGTACACATAACAATAATTCCACAAACACAAGAGAAAGCTCTTAACCACCAAAGCAATTCCCACCAACGGGTTCATATAAGCAATGCACACATAGCCTATAATGCAACCTCTACAATGCGTGGTACTAACCCTGGCTACCACAAAATGCATGAGCTCCGAAATCGTAGGTCCATCCCCTACTAACAATATCAATAAAATCTCGTAGCTCTCCCGATCACTACGAGGATTAGAGTGGGCTCTCCCGATCACCGCACCCCATGGCTCTCCCGATCACCACGTATCGAACTAAATAAAATCTCGTAGCTCTCCCGATCACTACTAAGGATTAGAGTGGGCTCTCCCGATCACCACACCCCTACCATAAGTATCAATAGAATCCCGTAGCTCTCCCGATCACTACAAGGATTAGAGTGGGCTCTCCCGATCACCACACCCCGTTGCTCTCCCGATCACTACGTATCGATCTCAACAAAAATCTCGTAGCTCTCCCGATCACTACAAACCATTAGGGTGTGCTCTCCCGGTCACCACACCGAGCACGCAACTACCAAATGCATGAGCATACGCTTCCCCATATATGCTAATGCAATGAATACATACCTCTCTAGCATATGTAAACCAAACATAACAACATACATACATTTCTCATCATATGTATTCCAAACACCTGTTCATACATATATTCTCATAATCATATGTAAACAGCGCAAGTATTTTAAACACGTTCTCATCACGAGAATACATCAACCAGACATGCCAAACACACAGCAAAGCATTACAGCAGAAATCCAAGCATGTCATAACCAGTTGAAAAGACGGAAATAAAGTGGAGCCCTTACCTCGGCAAGCTTCCGTCAACAATACACGCTCAAACAACACAACGCGCTTCCTAAAACAAGCAGCGCAACAATCAATACATTGTTCTCTAACCAATAGTATTGAAACTACACCAAAACCCCAAAAACCTAAAGGTTCCTAAGGGAAATCCACTCTTTCGGATACCATACCAAAATACCACCGTATTGATCAACCCCCATGAGTTATTTGTACTATTTTTGGGACCCAAAACAATAGGCCAAAGTCTTAAATAATTTGAAATGCAAAATGGCCGTTTTCTTGCGTTATAAGTTACGTACTTTCCGAGTACCCGAAAAACTCGTTTCCAATCCCAACCACTTCCATAAATTAATAAAAAGGGATTAGAAAGTTAAAAACCAAGTTTAGAAATCAGAATCCAAAATTTTAGGTCTCATAACTCACCCTGGCGAGTTGGCAGCGAGTGAAGGCAGTGAGGACAGGTCTAGCTCGCTCTGGAGCTCGCCCTGGCGTGTTGTTATGACTTGTGACACTCGCCCTGGCGAGTTAACACTCGCTCAGCGAGTTGCACCTGTCATGACAGCAAAAGACAGCAACTCACACCACCTTTTTCCACCCAAGCCTAGTTTGATTCTATTAGTTCCCAACACTTTTTCAAGGCACAAAAGCAAACCATTTTCATAAGCAAGCAATACATTTCCGAAAGCATGTTGGTTGCTTCGAGTGCAAGTTATTTGATTTTCATTTCCAAAATCAAAACCAAATCCAAGCACAAGTTTTATTACGGCCTCAACCGACCGGTAATCATTTTCAAACATGTTTTCTAAGCGAAAAGCAACACCACATGTCACAAGAGTTTTAAACCACTTGGACCCCAAAAACACCACACAAAACACTTAGGAAAATATTTTCATAACTCCAAAATATTTTTCATCGGATTTTCTAAAACAAAACCATGCAACGCATTTCCCTTTTGCCCAAAGGCTCGAAAGCAACCTCGTTTTCCAGAACCAAACAACATAACCTCATGAAATCGATCAATACTCTAAACTTTCAAAACCCTAACTTTTCTCATGAGATTCTCACAAACTCATGGAAAATTGAAATAACAAAGCCTACACATGCTTACTAAACCCTCATGAACAACTTTCATGGAACAAAAACCGTTCACAACCAATTCTTATGAAATTTCTCCCAAGAACATAATCATAAAAATCCTAACTCCCTAAGAATCTTAGCCAAAACAAGGATAGGGAATAGGTTTAGTTACCTTAGGAAGAAGAATCTCACAACTCCAAGCTTTCCAACAAGCTCAAGATCAAGTGCTTTGGTGAAGGAATGAAAATTTTCTCAAGATGGAAAGGTGGAAAGAAAGCCACGGCCAAAGAGAAGAAGAGTGAAGTGAATTTGTGATTTTTCCAAGTCCACCACTTATAAAAGTCTTGCTAGTTTATGGCCATTGGATCAAATAGTGAAAGCTTCCAAGACTAATCCCTAGCCCTTTGATCAAAACCAAGTCTATCCTCACAAGATATTTCCCATAACCTCATACAACGAAACGCACGCTCAGTTCTCGCGCATCGCGACGAACGAAACTCGCAAAAACAGAAAACCTACAGAAAGAACGTCTAACGTTTTTCCATTCCAAAACTTATCCCCGAATCTTTTTCCGCGACTGTAATTTTCTTCCATACCTTAGAAAATTATTCTCATAACATAACCTCACTCACGCAGATATATAAAACTCCCATCCGAAACCTCACTTAAAACAGACGCAGTAAGATTTTCCATCAGCGGGTAAAATCCTACTCGTTTTTCCAACAACAAGAATAATCCAAATCTCGTTATTCTGAATCCACAGAAACCTTCTCATACTTAAAAGAGGATCACGACCCAAAAGTCTGTGCCTTTCCAGCGCTCGAGCACAAAACAGGCTCCGTTTCAGCAAAAATTCCATTAATGCGACGATACTCACAAAACCGCTTCACCAAAAACCCTAAAACTCGTAGCCATCACTAGAGTTCCTTAGAAAAACTGTACAGTGAAATCTTGGGTCTTACAGGCACTAACATGTTAGTATAGTGCAAGAAATAAAACAACTCCACTATTTTATTTTATAAAAAAAAAAAACTCCACTATAAAATATTAGTATAGTATTAAATAGAAATAAAATGTATGATGATTTTATATATATGTAAAAGACCCTTTTGGTAATTTACACATTTAAAAGTAATTTTGATTCAAATTACCCAAACAATATCAAATATTAAGAATCACTTTTACTAAATATATCCAAACATAAATCAATTCTGCTCAAATCACTTTTAGCCAAAATCAATTCTATCAAACTCAATTCTGTCAAAAGCAATTTTATTCGCCGCCAAACCAAACACATACGTATAAGCATCAAGATACTTTTGATAGGGTAAATTAATGTGGGCATTTTTTGAGTTTTCTGAAATTTCTCAAATATCAATTGAAAATTCGGTTTGGATTGTGGTGTTGTTTGATTCTGGTGTTATGAAGCACACTACATTGTAGTTCTCTCCTTCTCCTCCTCACCATTACATGTCTATATGTATGATTTGACTTTGACCTAAGATAATTGAATTGAAAACTTTACCTGGCTACTACTTCTTTATTCATGGTTATATTTTGATTCAACAATATGATTAAGGTCATTTGTATTTGTTTTCTAATTCTGTGGTGTTGCTTTTGCTTATGCAAACATGTTTATAAGAAGCCGAACTATGTCCAAATATTTCTAAAGTCTCCATTACTGGAGTACTCATTTGCTTAAAGGAGAGAAGAGATCAAGTTTGTTTGAATAGTAAATAACTAATTTATTTCTTTTGTATTTCTAATCCCTAATTTTGTATCTCTTTGTTTTACTTTGTTCCAGTTTCTTTGGCTTTACTTTTTTGGAGTACTCATTTGATGCATGATCATATTTGCTCCAATAATACATTGAAGTGTGAGCTTCTTGAAGTTAGGGTGTCAGAGAAAAGACTACTGGATAAGATTCAAGATCTTGAAGTTGATTATGTTAAATTAATTGGTGATGTCATAGCAAAGGTTGTAAAGCAGCAAGTCAGTGAAAATCATGAACTTAGAGATCAGATTGAGGATGCCATGGTGGCAAGAAAACTGACTGAGGAGGAGCAAAAAGAGAGAATGAAAGTTTAGAGGATGAAATCTTGGCAATGAGCCGTGTTCTTGGCCAAATGAATGATTCAATTAAAAAACTAAGTGTTGGTAGGGATGCCTTATTGATGACAGGAATTTCTATGGTATTTTTAGTATTAGTTTTAGTAGTAAAATGACCAAGACAGACCCAAATACGAAGGAAAACCTACAGAATCCAAGAAAAGCATCAAGACAAAGTCAAGAATGCAAAAAGACAAGAAAAAGCCAAAAATATGAAGATTTGTGCTGTTCATCGTGCCACGATGGCTTCCATCGTGCCACGATGGAAGCTGCTTGTTAGACAAGAAATCAACAGAAAAAAATCTGAAGAAAATCTGTTCCTCGTGCTACGATGCCCCTCATCGTGGTACGATGACCTTACTTGGCGACCAAGCTGATGAAACGCACATGATTAGTTATAATTCTGAACTAAATCTTCTCATCGTGCTGCGATGGACCTATCGCAGCACGATGGCTTGCTGAGGCCCATTAAGAAAACTATAAATAGAGTCCTCCTCTCATTGTTTAAATCATTCAGAAATAGTATAACACTCTCTACTATAAATGAGGTGTTCGGAGGAGCTCTAAGGGCATAGTTTTCTCCCCTTACGGGAAAACTAACTCAGCAAGGTATGTTTTCTTTAGGCTTTTGTATTTAGGTTATAATTTTTGTAATTTAAATACTAACTCAGAATATCTTCTTTCGATTTTATTTATTTATTTATACTACTAGTATTAATAAAAAAAATATTTATCATTGTTATTTTTTCGAAAAGAAGGGTTTAATATTAATTGGTTAAATTATTATAGTAATTTTGATCCTAAGTTAATTTAAAGGTTCATTTTATTTATCTATAAGGTTTGTCTATAATTTATTAAGAGTGATGCATTTTACTTTACAAGCTTGTTTTGTAGAATTATGTTAAGCACAACACAATTTCTAACACAATCTAAAATGTAAAATTAAGTTTTTTTGACAATAAAATGTAAAATTAACTTAGGGGATGTATTGAATTGAGATTTCAGTAAATTTTAAAAGACTTTTTATGTTAAAAAATTTCAATGATATTCAATCAAGACTTTTATAAAATCAAATCTTCTGGTATTCAATCGAGACAATTATGATTTTTTTTTTCAGGACAATGAAATCCACTGTTATTCGATTGGGATTTCTAAGGATTTATAAAATGTCATTTGACAAACGTTAATTATCGAAGCCCAGAAAGGCAGGTAATCTTTATCTTTATCTTATTAAAGGAAGGTTGAATTACTCCTGGGCAAGCATTTTGTCTATGTGGCATATCTAAATGAGTTTCAATCAAGGTTGTCAAAATCGGACCGAACTGGCCGATTGGACCGGTCAGACCATGAACCGGTGATGTATCCGGTCCAGTTAGGCCTGAAAACCGGCCTACAAGCAAACCGGTAAAAAATCGGTTGAACCGGTCCTAAACCGGAAAAAAACCGGTGAACCGGCCGGTCCAAGCGGTTCGATGGTTCCATTTTTTTTAAAAAGAGGTCAAAATGACGTCGTTTCGTATATATATATATATATATATATATATATATATATATATATATATATATATATATATATATATATATATATATATATATATATATTTAAGAAAAACACCAAACGATGTTATTTGTAAAAGAAAGATTAAAAAAATAAACAAGTTACAAACGATGTTATGGTACTATTTTGTGTTATTGAACTTACTTAGTTATTATGTAATTTCTAATTTAGTTTGATTTAGAAATTTTATGTCTAATATACTAAAGTTTTAATTTTATATTAACTTTATAACATTTCATCTTTTTCATGTGTAAAAATAAGGAATATTGAGTCATTATTTATTTATTTTTATTTATATATTAATTAAAATATATATTTTACTAAAAACGGTTCAACCCGGTCCGACCCCGGTCCGACCACTTGAACCTTGAATCGATAAGCTCACCGGTTCGATGACCGGTCCGGTTCTGAAAACTTTGGTTTCAATTCTCCATTTTCTATTAAAAAAATAAAAAATAAAAATTCTTACCAAACTCTCTTAACATTTCTTATTTATGGTTCCACTAAATTAATTTAATGTGTAATGTTGCATTAATAAATTAAAAAAAAACCGTTCCATTGAACTATGTATTACTTAATACATTTTTTTATATTATTATTTTTCTTAATTTTTCACTAATCCTCAAAATAGAACATCAAATAAAAGAATCAAATGCAAGTAACATAATATACATCAATAGATTATATCTAAATTTTCATAAAATTCTATGCAATAAATAATTTTTAATACTTTCTTCTTGGCACATCTTGTGGTGAGGTGATCTGCTTGTAATAATAACAATGCAAGTGATGTTGTTCCTACAGGTTCACCTCAGCTTCCTCAGTCATGCACTACATTCTCTACCAATTACTAGATTGGTAATATTGTGGTGGTGTGAGTTTTGGTTGAGCAACTACCTATAGTTTCTATAATATTTCTATGTACAGAAAGAGAATACAGAAGATTAGGCATGCTTATATTTTACTCTTTTCTTTATATTTATGTTCCCTACTTTACTAGAAATATTTGTGACTTGAGATTAACTTGTGTATCTAAGATACTTGAGACACATATTTCAAGACAGATTCTAGGTTCAATTATGAGCAATGGAAGTGAATCATCCCCAAGTCAGTTCAAACATATATAATAGACCCTTATGCTTTGTACACTTTCCATTGGCCGGCATAAGCTTCCACTGTCACATTAATTCTTTCTTTATTAGGAAGATTATAAGTTGTTCAATGTCATTGGTTTTTATCTTTGGTACACAATACTATCCAAATTTAGGCCTACATTCCCTGCAATATAAATATCTCACAATTACACGCGGTGATCAATTTCGTCGTGCTATGATTTGAGATCGATTGGCACAGACTATAGTCTGCAAATTAATTTCAAATGAATTAGACCATTAACTTGAGATCAGACAGTCGAGTCGAGATCACTAAAGATAGTTACAACAGGGAATCTATTTCCGTTTCCAAACTTATGCCTTTATGTACTCATTTTACTTTCCAGCAAGATTAGATCCTGAAGCCACCAGTAACTACCAGCCCAAAAGAAAAATGAAAACAAACAACCAAACAATAACTTTATTATTATTATTATTATGTATAAAAAAAAAGGATGTAATTGATTAGATTCCACCTTTCTAGGAAGTTTGTTTATTGGATTCCTTATTCAAACAAACACCTGCCTCCAACTTGTGCAAAATCTTCAATGTCCAACAACATTGTAGCAAAAGGGAACTGTGTCAGAATAATAACTATATCTCACCTCTACCAACAAACACACTATTTCCCTTAGAACCTAAAGGGGAGACACAAAATTTTCATTTATGTTTTTTTTTTTTGCTTTTGTCAAAGCCAAAGGTAGCTAGAAAAGCAGGACATGAAATAATTCAACTTCCTATTTTTTTTTTCTGATAAATCACTCGATTATTTGCCACTGCACACAACGTTACAAGAAACAATCATCGATCTCTGTATATCTTTCTGCAGATGAACAAATCACAGATCAGCACAGCAACTCCACTCAACTTCTTATGTCAAGTGAAATTTTTGTCCTGCCGAAAAAAAGCACCAAATCAAATTTCATCCATGAAATAGGCTTTGATAGGATAATGCTATAAACTCCACAATTTACCAAGACATAAACCAACCACCTCTGTTTTGATTATTTGAACTTTGTCGATGATTCGACAAATGGTAACAGTCCGAACAATGGTCAGGAAATATTCTCTCTTTTAGCGGCTCACAAGCTTCCGGCAAAACCATGTCAGAGTATCCTCTAACATTAGAGCAGTTCCATGGATAGTTTGAGGTCACATTAAGGGTGATATTTGATAAGCAGATATTCACAAAATTGTCGCCTTCTATACCCTCTATAAGACCTGCTTTTTTTATATTTTCTCCTGTCACGTCCTCAAAAGTAATTCTTTCAATCACCGGTTGAGCATTTGGGTCATAACCATCATCTGGATGCTCACCATATGAACCAGTGAACCTAATAGCAATATCAACATTAGTCAATGTCATGTTAGAGACATAGACGTTTCTAACATAACCACCTCTTCCGGGTGAAGTCTTTATTCTGATTGCAGTATATGAATCATAAAAGTGTATATCTTCAGCATGAACGTTTGATACACCGCCCGACATCTCACTTCCAATAGCTATCCCTGCGCTTGTATGAGTTCTCCCAACAAGCCTGTGGATGACGATATTTGTGCTCGGACGACCAAACGCAATTCCATACTCATCCCATCCACTTTTGATGGCAATCAAATCATCGCCGGTGCTTATATAACAGTCTTCAATGCACACATCATCAGAAGAGTCTGCACACATTTTGAAAGTAAATGTGAGAATCTAAGTTTGATAGTTAGTTATCCTTGTTATCAGTAAATGAGATGTTTCAGTAATAGGGAGAAAGTTCACCTGGATCAATCCCGTCTGTATTTGGTGAATCGAGAGGAGCAAGAATTGTGACATTCTGAATTGTGACTTGACTGCAATATACAGGATGAATGGTCCAAAATGGAGAATTCAAGAATGTTAAATTCGAAATGAGAATGCCGGTTGAATTAATCAATTCTACTAAATGCGGACGTGTATAATCCAGAGTTTTGTTCCTAAACTTGCTCCACCAGATACTCCCTTGACCGTCAATAATTCCCTCATTACCTTCATTGAGACAACAATCGCATCAATAAACCAACATGTATAGATAACAAAGAAAGTTATTTGTTGTATATTACAAACCTGTTATGATAACATCAGTCAAATTGCTTCCATAGATAAGGCTCCTATGTCTTCCACCCGGCAATTCCCTTCCTCGTCCATAAGACGGTAGAGGATCAACAACCGGCCAATCCTCAAAGTTCTGTGACAAGCACAAAATATACATATCATAATCAAATCAAGACCATGAGATCTAAGCAAATTAGACCAACAAGTCTTTAGGACTTAAAGCCTAATGCATAAAATGCAAACCTAGTTACCGTATAGATTATTTACACAGTCCTTCCTTATATAGTAAATTAATCAATATCTCAGAAATGACCTATATATAGTAATCAACTAAAATAAACTACCACTACATTGATTGATTAGTAAGAATAAGAAAATTATGCTGAAACTGAAAGTGACATTCGGCATACAAAGATCGGCTTCTTACCGTTGATCCAAGAATTACAGCATCCTTGTCCAACCACAAAGTTAGGTGGCTAATGAGATCAAAACTACCGGTTAACCACCGACCGGCAGGAACAAAAAGCTTAGCTCCACCTTTGTCTGAAAAAGAATTTAGGTAGAAAATCGCATTCTGAAACGATTTTGTGTTGAGAGTGATCCCATCACCAACAGCACCAAATTCAGTAATACTGACACTATGAGGTCTAACTTTATCCAAGTTTGTCTCTTTGCAAAGTGTGATGCTCCACACTTTCCATGAGCTACAACACAACAATGCAAGTACCAGAAACACATCCACAACCTGCAAAACATAATTTTTTTTCACAAAATCAGTGAAACCATAAACAAACACTAGAACCTTCCCAACCTTGGATTCTATCAAATTTATTAAACCATGAACAAAAACAAACATAATTTTCTTTCTCATGCTTCTTTAACAGTAACTAAAAAAACCATAATAAAAAATCATGAAATCCAAGTAGGATCTAAACAGAACTAAACACAATTCAAGTCTGAGTAGTTGAAAATCTACTCAGATCAGTTAACATTATCACAAAAACAAAAACCAAAATTGAAAAACCAATCACAACCCATTTTTTGTTTTCTCTAACAAAATCAAGCTTCTTTAAGAATCAGCAGAAACAATCAACTCAAACTATATCAAAATTAACAAAGTACTATTCTTGATCTGCATAAAACAAAATTAAAAAAAGTACTTATAGATCTTACTTAATTACTCCATTGAATTCAATATAACAAAACAATAACCATTGTTGCAAGAAAAGTACTACTACTTACTGTTGAAGGTTTCCTCATAAGAATGAGATCCGTTATTTGGGTTTTGAATTGAAAAATAGTGTTCCTATTGTGATGAAAAAGACTGAAAAAAGGTGAAGTAGAAGATGAGATTTTGGTTGTTAATTAGATAAAAAAATAAATGTTAAGGAACAATAAGGAAGTGTGATATTGATTGGGTGGGTCAATTGATGATAGAGTAAACACAACACACCACCACCCAAATCATTGATAGAGACTGTTGTTGCTAACAAAAATATAAACACCAGTAGGACCCTCTAAAATTAAATTCTTTTTTTTTTCTCTCTCTAATGGGTCAAGAAAGAAGAAGAAGAAGAAGAAAGAAAGAAAGAAAGAGAAAGTGTTATATGAATGAATGAATCAATGAAGAGAGTGAAAGTGATGAAGATGTTGTTAAAGATTGATTTTTGAAACTGTTGTTAAAGTGGATGACAGTGACAACCAATTCAACAAAGACAGACAGTGATTAAGGTTGTGGAAGTTTGTTGTTCACAGACACAAAATTTAGATTTGCATGGTGGTGGTGTTGGTGAAGAATGAGAATGAATGAAGATTTTTGAGTTTGAGAAAGAAACACTGGATTTGTAGTTTGTAAGATCCGTCTCAGTGAAGATTCAGAATCATCATTGGTATATTTTAGCTTTAACTACTTCACAGTCACACTACTACTTCGGATCCTTACTACTAACTACTATGCTAATCATTTGTTCTTGTTTTTCCTATATTAAGTCAACATAATAATAATAATAATAATAATAATAATAATAATAATAATAATAATAATAATAATAATAATAAAAAAAAACATTATAAAGTTGTTAAATATATTCACCCCAAAAATATTAAGTGTATGATTTCTTCAGTTTCTAGATTGGCTAAAATTGATTCTAAAATTGATTATGATTTATTTGGTTTCTATAATAAAATTGATTCTGCTTTTAGAATTGATTTTATTTGTAGTTTGAAATTATTTTATTTTAAATTCGATTTTGGTCAAAATCAATTTTATAGAATTAACTCTACCAAAATCATTTTTTCTCGCCGCATAGTGTTTGCGGACATGAAGTAGTTGGTAGAGACATTAAAATACGTAGGTTTGGCGTTTGAATTGAGTTTTTCCAATTATTTATTTTTAAGGGTAAAAAAATTTATCAATAATTTAATTGACAAAAAAACATGGAAAATGTGTTAAAGAAAAAATAGAGTGAATATCGGATTGTCTACGAGTCTTAGTTCAGCTAGCAAACAAATGCCGAAGATATTAAATGGAACGCTATAACCGGGGTTCAAATCCTAAGTCTTTCACTTATGTGTATGAATTTAGAGAAATGATATTTTGACAATCAATTTTGGACAACTTCTAGACAACTCTTCATAAAAATTCTTTAAGTTTTAATTTAATAATTTTTTAATCACATTGATTTCCGTTTCGGTACCACATTGCCTTCAATATTTTGGTTGTCCCATAAATTGTCAAAAATTTGGGTGTACAAATAACACACCTCGTGAATTTATGATGAACTTATCATTTTATCTATGTACAAAAAATAGTGAAGATCAAATTTGGCATCTCACAATTTTTTCGGCCTATTTAGTCCTCTATAAAAATAATACTCTCGTTAATTATTCTTTAATTCACTATAATAGATGTTTTTTTTTATAAATAGATGGAATGACAAAATTATTACAAATTTACGCACACAAATGAAAGAACGAAATTCGAACTCCAATCATAACGTCTGATATAACGATTTCGGTATTCTTTATCAATTGAGTAAAACCTTATGGATGATAAATTAATTCATTCTAATATAAAATATCAACGACTAGTTTGAGTATTATTTTTTATATAAGAACTAAATTGGACCCGAAAAATTATGATCACCAAATTAAATCTTCACTAAAAAATATTAAACAAAAGTGACTTGTCAAAAAACTAAAATTACCCATGATCACCAAGTTTAAGTTGTTAATGAACTTCACCCTAAATTTTGCTTATAAAAAAAGGTTATTAATGAACTTTTTTCTTGAAGTTCAATTTTTAATAAAAATTAATATTTTTTGTTAAAATTAACGAACTATGATCCCTTAAACCAAAAAATATATAAAAAATGGTCGTGGTGTTTTTTCTACACTTTAGTAATTTGTAATGCGTGACAATATAAATAAAAAGAGAAAATGGTAGTCAAATGTGCAAAGAGTGAAATGAAAATGTCAATTATTTAGAGGTAAGGGTCCGTTTGGTGCGCAGGATAAGAGATATGATAGGATAACAATATCGTATTCTATCTTAATCTAGTGTTTGGTGTAGCAACATGATATGATAAGTTAATCCTGAATCTTATCCTATCCTGTCTCTCTAGTTAAAATTTTTATCCTGAATTTGAGCCGGGTTACCAACATAACATGATAAGAAAATAATTTACTGATTTATTTTATAAAATATATTTTAAATAAAAAATGGAAATTAATAAAATATAAATAATAAAATAATTAATTTTTAAATATATACACGATTTTCTCACATGGGTAATTTTGTAATTTATACAATCTTAAAAATCAAAATTCTACTAAAGTTACAATATTTTTAAAATAAAATAATTATTAAAAATTGAAAATTAGGGATATTAATCTAAATTTTATAATAAATTAAATATAATTCTCTTGCAATGGTAGTTTTATTATTTATATATAAGTTATATCATATATATTTATTTAGCTTATCTAACATATATAAATAAGTTTTTTATTTGATCATGTTTCATATAATGAGTTTGTCGTGTTTACTTGCTCATGATATTATTTGATTGCTTATTTAATTTTTTTATTTATAAAATTCAAAGTATTATAAATAAATTATTTAGAATATAATTATTTTATAAGGTTAATTTTGTCATTTAAATATAATATATATCTTATCATATTATTATGAGCAATGCATGTATTAAAAACATGATATGATAGTTATCATGTTTGTTATCATGGGTGCACCAAACTGATGATAGGATAACTGAAGATAACTGTTATCCAACTCATATCATATCATATCCTTATGTTTTATATCATATCATGTCACTATCATATCTTTCCCACCAAACGGGCTCTTATATGATATGTAACCGATAAAAATATATTTAAACTCTGATTTCATATTAAGAAAATAGAGTAAAATGAAGTAAGTTTAAAGTATGAATGTTAACGGGATAGGGATCGAGCGAATTGTACTTTACCATTTCTTTGTCTCACTATTTAAAATATTTCTCATTCCCCATTTTAAGGATTATTTTTCCTTCATCACCATTTTCGCCGATTCCCACAATTTCTGCTGAAATTCATCAATCTCAAAAAATGTATCGAATTTCTCTTATTTTCAATCAAACTAGTTGTAAAAAACTAGTAAAATTTAATTATAAAACAAATAAAAAAATTTAAAATATTATTGTGAGTTTGTGAGTAATAAACATCATGTATAAACAAATGTATACACATTTTACAAAAATAACAAATGTATACATATATTGTGTGAAAATATAATTAAAAATAATTTATAAAGTACTTAAATATACATTTGTAAATGTTATTTTAATAAATTTTTGTAACGGAGTCACCGCGGAGCGGACCATAAAATTTTGTCCTCAACTCCAAATCTCTTTTGGCAACTTTTTTCTTCATCTTCATCCCAATCGATTTTCGAATCTCCAAACGGAATAATCCCTATGGAAATTTCATTTACGGATGAATCTGACATTCCAATTTCCAGCGTAAAAATGCATATCTTTTTTTTTTCTCATTTATCTAGAAGATAAAAATGGCAAACCGGTGAAGTGTTTGTGAGTCTGCGGACGGAGGTGTTGTATTTTTTACAGCAGTGTCAGGGAACCATAACAACAAACAACAGTGTTCATTCATTCATTCATTCATTCATACTACTGAAACGTCGTCGTACATCTGGCATTTTTGTCTCTTTCCATACACACAAACAAGTGTGTGACCACAGTAGTATTTATATTTAATCGGGAAAATGACCACACTAATATCCTACTACATTTCAATAAATAAATCAATGAGCATGTTTATTTTATACTTATTAAACTTTAAAATAAGTATTATTATACACTTTAAAAGAAACTTAAAATATTTGTCAAAAAAAAAAAGAGAAACTTAAAATAATCCTATGTGAATAGAGTGATAGTCGTATTATTTTGGTGATAAAATAATAATAATAATAATAATAATAATAATAATTGAAAATTGAGCTTTATGGCGTGATTGGACCGAAATGAACTTCGTCGTTTATATATTTGGCCAACAACACCAAACAAAAACAAAATAGTATGAGTACAGTTCTAGCTTCAGCTTTTCACATGAGGCGAAGCAATATTAATTAATGTGTATTTTATTTTGAAAAAACTAATACTACTAATGTTTTTACTGAATGAATATCATCAATATTGATGATTTATTTAAGGAAACTATACATAAATATTCTGTCAAGAGAGAGGGAGCAAGGTCGTAAAACAGACAAAATGAGAGACACAAAGTTTAGTCATAATAAATCTCAGCCCTCTGCCATGTCACAAAGTTAGTTATAAGGTTTCCAAAGTCTGGTATCCTATGCCCAATACACCCACTAACCATACTGTAAATAAAGTCTAGTACAAATCAGACCATTCTCAACTCTGATGATTCGTCAAAATCTAACTTGTCTAATTCTTTTTTGTAGTAATTAATTAATTAAAAGGTTTTATTAATTTTAAATTTTTTATGTGTTGTTAGAGTATTTCGTTTCATTTTTTGCTAAGATATATTCTTAAGTTGACTAAAATAGTTTTCTCACATGGTATAGCTAGGAGGCAAAAATGTCACAGGATTACTATTGCTCAATCAAATGGGAGATTTTCTCGATTGAGATAATTTTGTTACTATTAGATTAATAATTTTTTTTGGTGATATATCATTTCATTACATCTTATTTGATTTAATTGTGACACTTTGATACAATAGTAAAAAAAAAATTGTTTACGGTGAAAGATTTATTACTTTTATGCACCATAACCTTGTCCTAATGAAAGAAAAAAAAAATTATTCAAACAAGCATCATCTTTGAGGACAATATTATATACTTATATTATGCCAAGAAAAATAGTACAACTAAACATACTTTGTGTAGCATCATTGTGATTGTAGCAGTTCTTTGCGTAATTTGTCAATTTATTCAATTTAAATAACGTTACCATTTCATGCTTTGTCAGTTATCATACTAATGATAGAATTAACCAAATCCCGACAGACTAAGAACATACCTTGAATCCATAATTAGATATCTTCAAATCGCAAGAGAAAGTGAACATGCCTTCAGATTGCTAATAATTAAGGATTTTGAAGAGACTTGATGAAAATGTCACCCCTTTCCAGTTTTGAATATAGTAAAGAAAAAATCATGCTAACTAGTGCCCCACAAAAGGGATGGGCATGGTTTGGTTATTGCGGAAAACCGAATGGAACTGAACCAAATTGTTTTCAAAAATTTATAATAACTGAACCGAACCAAACTGTTTGTCTTTAAAATCGAACCCAACAAAACTGTTAAAGTGTGGTTCGGTTTTATGGTTTTAAATCAAACCATAACTTTCGTCAAAAAAAAAAAAAATCAAACCATAACTAAATTTTCACTAAAAAATCGAACCATTAAATTGAACCAAACCAAATTGTTAATCATGAACCGAACCGAACTGTTTCATTTTAGTTTCAAAACTGTTGGTTATGGTTCAATTTTTTTTATTCGGTTTAGTTTAGCAGTTCGGTTTGCTTTTTTGGTTTTTTTCCCCACTCCTTGTGGGCACTTAAATAAAAACAGATATTTTTGTATTGATAAAAGATCATTTTTTATATTTTTAAAAATTTAACTATACAAATTTTAAAATATTTTTATTATATTTAGTTTCCTTAAGTTAGTGCCCCTAAGACATTAGTAAGCATTTTCTTAAAAAAATAAATCACATATTTTTATATATAATCATTAGCTTTAATATTGTTAAAAAGACTTTTAAAAAGAGAAATGTTAACAAGAGCTTTTACGATACTTTTACGAATTGTAAATAGTTACCTTTTATAAAAACTGTGCGAATTTAATGCATTAAAAATTGAAATATTTAATTTTTTAACTAATTTTTTTAACGTAGAATTCTTAAAATGTGATTAAAAGACACTCATTTACAAGACTCTTTAAAAAATACTCTATGAAGACATTTCATAAGAATAAATTGATTATTAAAAGTATATCTCTTGAGCTTCCTTTTCAACCATGAGGAATTCGGTTCGAGACGCGGCATCGAAAATTTAACATTGTTATAATTTTAAATTTTTTATATGAACCAGATATAACCTTTATGCACAACTGTAAAAAATAATTTTTCAAGCCCGATAGTACCGGAAAAAACTCTTCCTCAAAAAATTTAACATTGTTGCATTCCCTCAAACCGAATGTTTACGGTGAAATCAATCTATCTTTCTTGCTTTGGTGTTGGTACCGATTCATGCGGTTCCCTTGTTTGGAGGCGACGGCGTTTTAACAAATTTGGCTTCTTCCAAGGTGAGAATGTTTTCTTGGCAACTTCTTCCCAATCTTATTCCATCAAAGAGCAACCTCTTGAGACGAGGTATGCTCCGTGATCTGGAAACCTACCATTGTATTTGGTTTTGTCTTGATGATGGAGTGTCTATAGTTTGAAAATTGAATCTTGCCTATTTTACAAATGCGATTAAGGTTTTGTTAATTAGGTTCTCTAGTTTGCGCTGTGTAATTGTGTTGTAAATCTATTTGTCTTACTCAAGTAGGTTTGTTAATAAATGTTTGCCACCAAAATAAACAAGTCAACCTGCATGTTATGCGATTGGCAGCGCATAGTGGGGTTAAACCACTAGTATAGGTGTACTACTTATTTAATAACCAGGCTGCAAAAGATGCCACCACATTCAACACCACGTCATTATCTATTTATGAGATACTTAATGTAACACGTGATAATTGAATTAATTAGTTAGTAATACTTAATACCACATCAACAACTGATAATTTGATTAATAATATCTGGAAAAAAGCTCAAAGTATAAAGGCATTTGTTTTATCAACTGAACAAAAGAAAGTAAGTATAAAGACATCTAGAGGTCAATACATAAAATATTTGTAACTTTCAATAATAGAAAAAGTTTAAAAATCGAATTATTAGATATCATGAACCTTTTTGTAAGTGTAAAAAAAGACATGACCTCTAAATCTAATGTAACATTTGGTACCAGGATTGGATTGTTCAATCAATTTTCCATTCCATTGGCTTTCTATATCTACACATAAACAGGCGACGTCAATGGCGTGGTAGTATTCAATTGAGCAATTGTATCCCCCCTCCCCGCAAAAACGAATATAATACAACCAGCAATATTCAAACGGAAAAAGTTAAAATAATACTCTTCTTTAAAGCCGACTAAATATTGCACAGTATAAAAATAAAAGTAAAACTATAAATTGAAAAGTTACTCAAGCAGAAGAAAACTAATATTTGCATAATCCACAAATTCATACAATGCACCATTAAATGTTGAACTAGCCTCAGAAAATACCATAATCAAGATCTAGTAACTTCTGCCCCAGTATGACCACTTCTTTGCAGGCTTGCCGGACGCAAAGCATGTGGTACCTATATAGTCAAGCACACAAGGTCTTGTTATTCAAAAATAGTATATAGGAGGTTCATACATGATACAGCAAACCAAAACAGCAAATAGATTATAACCTTCAGTTGTATAAAACACTATAGAAGTAACACATTAACACCCATATTTGAAAAAGAGTTATACCTTCGGGGAGTTCTGGCTGATCAAAGGGACTGCAGAGTGTCTTTGCTGCTCCAGTCTCACCCTTTGTCCTTGCTTTGACATCTTCTTCAACCTCCTGAAGCAATATAAACCAAAAACAGTTACCAAGAAAACACCAAACCATAATATAAATATACAGTCAGTGGGCAGACATATCGAAGTATTTTTTTTGACAATATATCGAAGTATTACAAATAGCGTTATATGAGAACCTAAAAATATAATAAATATACAATGGACAAACCGGTATCGAAAATTTCAACACTACTTTTAGATATGAGAACGTAATTGATAAATTGAGCTTCAGTTTTATTATGAACTTATGACATTCTCAAAATGGTGCAAAATTGACATTCATTAGGATTGGACCAATATAAATATGATCGGTCCAATCATTTATTTATTTTGACAATTCAATCATGTAATGAAGAAAGACCTTATACAGCAACCAACAGACAGACAAGACATGAAGAAATAGAAAGGTTTTATATACCAACTGGCAAGGACAGTTTTGATATAGTTTTTTGGTATTAGCTCATGACAGAAAAATGCATCTTAGCTAAATATATCATAATTGACCTCAATCAGAGTCACAAAATATAATAGAGGTTTAGACTACAAAACAGTGAAATGACTAAAAAACAAAATTTGGCAAGCATACTATCATTAAAACATGATTATTGTAATTGTATAAAAATACACAACCCATACCTTCTCATCAGCCCAAGGAGCTAATATCATCTTTTTCTGATTTAAAGCTTCTATAAACTCATCCCATGTATGTATGACCTGAATACACTCATCTCGCTTTTGTTTAGCAACATCAAACAGATTCTGTTGAATATTATCGAGCAACTTCTTTATTTCCTCAACCAAATCAGCATTAGCAATGTCTATTTTTGCTCCACTATCACGACGAACAGCGCGAACCTGTGAAAAATTGAATGGATTTATTTGGTGTTTCATTTTGTTGATAACAGACAGAGTAGAAGCAAAATGGCATTTTTGAAAATTAGTGCAAAAGGCCAACATTAATGACCTGCTTATTTGCTAAATCCTTTGGCCCAATTTCAATCCTTAGAGGAACACCTTTCATTTCCCACTGAGAATACTTCCATCCAGGAGAATAGTTATCTCTAGAATCTGACTCAGCGCGTATTCCTGCTTCCACCAACGCAGTCACAGTTGCAGAACAGGCATCCAAGATTCCTTGAGTATCGGCGTCTTTGTAAGGCACAGGAATCACAATAACTTGAACTGATGCTACTTTAGGAGGCAGCACCAATCCCTTATCATCACCATGAACCATCACCATCACCCCAATCTGTTAAAAAAGCAGAAAGAAACATTAATGCAATCATATGTAAACAAATCTTACAATGTATGCATATTGAAGAAATTAAAGCTTACAGTTCGGGTACTGTAGGCCCATGAGTTCTGCCAGACCATTGCTCTCTCTCCCTTCTCATTTTCATAGTTTATGTCAAACATCTTCGCAAAATTCTGTCCCAAACAATGAGAAGTTGCACCTTGAATGCCACGACCAGTATTTGGAATAAATGCCTACGAAGATTGAACATCAAAATTTAATAAACTTCCAAAGTGTTTATGATTCAGACAACTTATCAATGTCAGCATAAGAATGTCAGGCACGCACCTCAACACTGGTAGTGTAAAGTCCACCCGCAAACTTCTCAAGCTCACTTTTCTTACCCTTTATGACAGGAACTGCCAAATACTCTTCGTATATACGCCTATATAATTCCAAAATCTCAAGAACCTAAAATAATAATAGTTTAGAACATTTTGAAAAATGAACTTCCAAAAATGAACTTTTAAAAAATGTTCATAAAGCATAAGATACATGAAAGGCCTTAAAGACTCTAATTACAAACATAAAACATGAAAATAATAATGCATATTATACATATGAAAAGAGACAAACAAAAGACTCTAACTATTTGATGGAATACCTCTGTATCTGCTTCCTCCTTAGTAGCAAAAGCAGTGTGTCCTTCTTGCCAAAGAAACTCGCGACTCCTGCATTTAAAATTTGTATAAGCACCCTGAAATGTACTATAAACAAGTTCCATATGAAGTAAACGTGCACACTGAAAACAATTTCTTAAACATGTTAATAATAAGATATTTGGCATATAATTACTGTTTCTTGTAAGGCTGCTTCATTATGACCAATCCACCAGAATCATCACCGGATGATTCATAAAGAAAGCATGTAGCAGCCTACAAATTATGTAAGGCATATACAAATAGTGCTGACTATTCAAACTACGAAATAAGCTTTAAGTGTCATTATGTTAGCAGCAGCCTACAAATTTGCTATAACAGAGAAAGGAATGGTGAAAGAAAAAGTAGTGCCTGATGAATGGTGTAGGATTGCTGAACTCCCATCTTACAACATTGCACCACTGATTAAGTTTTAGTGGCAAGTCTCTGTGTCCCCTAATCCACTTGGAGTAGTAGGGGTACATAACTGTTTCACTAGTTGGACGAATAGCAATAGGAATCTCAAGCTCAGATTTTCCAGATCTTGTGACCCAAGCCACCTGGGTAAAGGGCAAGACATATAACCAGAAAAATTAAAAAGTGATTTTCACACAAAGTCACAGCAAAATAAGACAGACGTTAGCATATCATGTCCCTGATAGAGAGACTCGGTCACATAAATATTTTTTAGGAGCAAACCAATCAACATGAGTATGCAGGGCTAACGTTCCCAATTTCGACAAGAACACACAAACAAACTCATTGAACAATCTACATTTAAATAACCCTCACCTCTGGAGCAAAACCCTCAATATGGTCCTTCTCCTTTTCCAGAACAGTAGAAGAAACAAAAACAGGGAAGTAGCAGTTCTTGATCTTCATCTTCTTAATTTCTGGATCAAAAAATGCCTGCACATTCGTTTTTAAAATATAAGAACCATCTTAGAGCTACTACATAACACTTCACAGACACAAGTCAACAACTATGTAATTCCTATATCATGTCTAAGGAAGCTTTAGTTTCTCAGGAAAAACCACTAATAGGAAGAAAAAAAACGGCATTCATACATTGACAACATAAAAAGTTGAGTATAAAATCGCACATTATAAATAAACACATTCAGCAATCGATCTAAAATATGAAGAAACAAGTCAACAGCTATGTAATTCCTATATCCATGTCTTTAGTTTTAGTTTCTCATAAAAATACCACTGATAGAAAGAAAAAAAAAACGGCATTCATACATCGACAAAATAAAACACTTAGTATAAAATCGCACGTTAAAAGTAAACACATTCAGCAATTGATCCAAAACATGAAGAATTATTAAGAATCCATACTTGCATATTCTCCCAAATAGCCATTGACCAAGGTCTAAGAATATAGCAACCAGAAATGTCATAATACTCGATCATTTCACCATTAACAACAACCTGTAAAATGAATCAAAATAAAAAGTCAAACACAAAATCCAAAGCAGAATAATCCTGAAATTGAAATCAGATTGACATAAACAAGTTTGACTAAAAACAAATCTAGGTCAAAAAATAATTAGAAAGTACCGAATGAATTATACCTCAGAGTACCACTCGCCGAAATTGTCAGCCTTCTTATTGGTTAGACCTAATCCAGTTTCTTTCTTCACTTCTTTCTTCTTCCCACCACCAGATTGTTGTTGTTTTTGTGGTTTAGGTTGTTTAGGTTGTTTGGCACCGGCGCCGGATTGTTGTTTTGTGGCTTCGGTCCCCGCCATTGTGAAGGAGGAGGAACACCTGATCCTGTAAGGGAAGAAAGAGGAATGAATGTTAGCGATGAGGAATTGAAGAAGAAGAAGATGAAGCGTATATGGATTGATTGTTACCTGTTTGACAGTAGGCGAGGGAGAATTGAGCGTGCAAGAGCGATGGTGGCGTAATGAATTGACTCTCTCTCTCTCTCACTCAACTCTCTTTCGCTAGGGTTTTTTATTAGGATATTTACCCTTCTTATTCTTACTTATCAGTATTAGTATTTAGTTACTACTCTCAAATCTCACCTAAGCAGTATTAGTATTTTTATTAGTTTTTAGTTTATGCAATATAAATAAATTAGGTTTTATGCTATTTTATAAGTTTAAATTAGTGAAAATTGAATTTTTATAAGCTATTTTATCATAAACTACCTTGAAAAACTTATAATAGTACATAATAATTATATAAGCTGTTTGTATAAGATCAAAAATAAGCTAGGCCAAACGGGCTCATATAGCTAAAGAAAACAAACAACATACTAATAGGAAAAAATTAATTATGTCCAATTTTCAAAAATTGGCCCGTATCCAATTGGGATTTGGATCTCTCAAATTATTCTCTCACGTATTCTCTCCAATTGTTAATCTAATGGTTGACAAATTAAAAATAAAACACTTGAGAAGAGAGAAAAAAAACATCTTTTTAATTTGACAACCATTATATTAACAATTGGAGAGAAAACATTAAAGAATAATCGGAGATGATCCAAATCCTTAAAATTGAGGGTAAATTGGTAATTTTGTGTATTTTTCATCAATTTTATTCTTATCTTATTTTAGATACTATTGATACTAACAATTTAAATTTAGGATAAAAATAACAAACTTATCTTTTATTCACTCTCTTTTGTTAGATATGTTTACTTTTAATCACTTTATTGTTAAGTAAGGTAAATTAAGTTACTTTTTGTGGGTCTAAAGTGATTTATAGGATTTAAAAAATTTATAATTGACTTTAGTAATTTTTACTTTAATGGTAATTGTTTAAAAAAAACCAAAATTTGACGCCGCATGTTTATATTTTTTTATTTGTAATTAATTTTGAATAAATATATGCACATTGCTGCTTTATCTGTTCAATTCTATTATGAATAAAATAATAATTATTTGGCTTCAAATGTTATTAGTTGCCGTTGGCTAATTAGTGTATGTGCAAAAAAGTTAATGCACTTGTTTGTTATGTCACACATTTAATTGCAAATTCCTTATTGTTTGTGTTGGCTATTAGCAACGTGGGTGTTAGTTAACCTGCCCTATAGTTGCTCTTATATCATCTTATATTTCATGATCAATTTTTATTCCTCTCATAACACCTTTTCACCATTTCATTTTATTTATTTTTTGCTCTTTTTAGAATTAATTTATTTTTCCACTCTAATCCATGTTTTTTTTTAGGAAAATGCTAGCTAGTGCCCTGTAACTTGTGCAATTGATCTTTTAAAAATATAAATAACACTATTTCCAATGCAAAAGTTTCTTATTTTGGTATCCTTAACTAGTGTCTCGGGGGCTCTAGTTAGCATGACCTTTTTTTTTATAGGGTCTTGCTAACCGGTGCCTCCGGGACACTGGTTAAGAAACCTAAAAGAAGTAATTTTGCATTGAAATCAACAATTTTTTGACTTTTAAAAAATTAAATGCACGTTTTTCAATAATATATTTCTATTTTTGCTATCTTAACTAGTGCCCCTGGGGCACTAGTTAGCATTTGCCTTTTTTATAATACAAATCCATCTTTTCAATCTATCTTCATAAACAAAAGTAATATGAAAAAATCAGGTTCATTTAAATGGAGATTTTTTCGAGTCACATCCAAAAAAATAAAAAATAGTTACACTCAAAGTGCTAAATATCCATAAAATAAAATTTCAATTGTATATAAAAACCTTTTTTTGTTATGAATTGTAGGTAAAAACCACTTACAAACAATTATTTTCATTTTTTAAAAATACATAAAATAAAAATTACAACTTTATTAATTATTTGACAAAAATGGGTTTTCTTGACCCCGTGGGATTTTTAACATACAATACAATAGTCAATATTTACATAAAATGTATAATTGAAATAAATATAAGTAACTGAATGGTACTGCTTCTATTTTATAATTTTCAATATTGCAACAAAATTCAATATTATTACAGTTAATTAAGACTTTTAAGAGTTGTGGATCTGGTTTGTATTAGTTTTGATTTTGACACTATAACAGTCTTTGAACTAAACAAAAAAATTATGCAACAACCAAGTAGTATATAACTTAGTGATACAAAGATAATTTTATGCATGCATCGTTCTGGTTACAAACTAGAGTTATACTTTTTCAAAAATAAGCCATTTATAAACCAAATCAATTTTAGAACATTTTCCATGACTGGAGAAATAAAAAGAAAAAAATGGCAATCAACAAGTGCTATTAAAAAATATAAATAAAGAGAAATCCTTTATTGCTCTATGGTAACATTAACTGACATCATGTAAACTGTGAAAATTTCTGCCGAAGGACATTCTCAAATAAAAAAAACCAAAAAAACAAAAGAAAAACAATTTTTCCAAGTGCAACTTGCACTTTTATGGAGGTTTCTCAAAATGAATGGGAGAGGCTGGCTCCAAATCAACAAGAGTTCTGGGACATCTGCAAGATTTCACTCTACGTATCTATTCCACAAAAGATGCAAACAAACTTGGCTTCACCAAGACCTTTTCAGGGTTTAATAAATCAAACCATGCGACTGTAGACAAACCGGTCATCAGCTCGGTTGCGGTGGTACGACCTTCAAACTTCGCATCCATTCACAGAAACTTGGATCGTCGAAGTGAACAAAATTGCTTTTCAGCTTTATTCTCTGTTCTGATGTTAATGTTCTTAGTTGTGGGAATCTTGCCTCCTGCAAAAATTGCATCATTCGGTATATATAAGTAAGTTAATAATTAGAACAACACATTTGGAGTAAATATAATTAAAATGCTAGTGTTGTTCACCTGCTCATAAGGAGGATCCTTGTGAGCTGGTATGAGACGCGACACAAAATATCGAGCCTGCGAGCTACCCTCCTGTTTTCAAATGCAAATAACGAGTTATATAGCTTACTTTACAAGCAGAAAACGGCGTCGGGAATGTATAATTAGTAAAGAAGAAAGTTAACCTTGAATGCTAGGATACGAGGAGCTGGAAAACGGAATTCGGTCAGTTCTTCAGCCAATGTCCTGCATGCAGCCAAAGCAGCAGCACTTTTTCCTTCATCAGCTACAAGTTCAGCACCCTAGAAGATCCGCCCATAACATATTAAGAAAATGTATGTATATTAGGAGAAAGCAAACAGAACAAGGACATGAAAATTTGAAATACAGAAAGAAACTACAAATATGGCTGGCCAACAATAATGTTCCAAAAACTACCAAACAAGCTGAAGAAATAGAATATGATATAATTTTTTGAAGGCTAAGTTTCAATATACTGGTTTCGATTATAATGTTTCAATATCCTGTATATACACTGTTATAGATTTGGCTGTGTATTGCCTTCTCCTTGTCAACCATTTGATGCCACATAGGCAGAGAAGATTTTGACATGCCAGCAGAGGTGTATAACAAAATTGATAGGAAACTTAATTATAGCTACTTTAAATACTTCTCGTGTTTCTTCTCACGTTAAAACACACACATGTTGTTGTCGCGAGTCGAATGCACACTCAAGTGTGTTTGCCGCAAAAAAAAACACACTATAAGTTTGACACGATTAAAACTAGACCGTAATTTAACTTTATTAAAATTTAAGAACAGATGTGTAATTTAGCCCAAACATTTCAACAAACGATCTGTAAGACAGACCTTAAATATAAGGTATATGTTTCAACAACCACCCCATTCAAGCATCCAAGAATAAGGATAAAAAGTCACAGACCATGAAAATCAAATGTCAAAATGCAACATCAAAATTTTAACCATAAAAAATTAAAAGCCAGGAGTTTATCAAGAGTTATCAACCAAAAAGTTTAACAGTCAAGAGACTAAATGGAGTTTGTTTTCACAAGTACAACATGTCAATTGCAACACGTTGGTTGGCCATATGCCACCAGCCAGTTATTGCTGGAATGGCAGCGGCAGGCCTGGTGACACAAATGGCAGGGTAGTCTTCCCTTTCAAAAGAACAAGAGAAGAAAGGAAGATGAAAAATAATGAAACAAGGAAGAAAGCACCTATGTGCCTCTGTCTGTGGCTCAAAGGTATTGCTCCACTCAAAATACTGCACATTATTAATGACTGTGACCAGACCAATGGCGGTCTCTACATTTCACAATGCAGCAACATTTCAAGTCGATTACCATTACCATGAAAACTAACCTTTTGTCCAAATCATGTGAACAACAGAAAGCCAATTTAAAAACAATGTGAACTAATGCATTATAATTGATTTAGATTAGTACCTAACAATACCCTCTAAATCATAAAAACAAAATGACTGCAAGTAATTTATCCAAATGAAAATTTCGTGCTATAAGAGAAAATAGGAGGCATACCAGCCAAATGAAGACATCAGTGCCATGGTCAAGTACAACAGCGGTATCAGATTGCATAGCAAGATCATAAGCCGGTAGCTCCTCAAAAGTTCCCCCTTCCCTGTGCATTAGACAACGTGGAGCCACCATTCTGAGCGATAAATCAAAGGATGCATTTAGAAACAGGTTCCTCAGCACAGACCTCTCATCTTCATGGCCAATAATGCATCCCAATAGTGGGCCTCTCCTGAGATGGAAAAGAAGCTCCGGTAAGAGAGACAGCTCCTTTGGGAAGCAATGAAGTTTTGATTTGGGTAATTGAGATCCAAATTTTAGACCAATATCTTTGATTCTTTCATCTATTGTTGCCCGCATATCAACAGCAACAGAATGGTTTTTGGCTCGTAACAGAGTTCTCTTTGCAATGAGGACAGCAGCCACTTCATCCTGAACACTCTCAAGATATCCCGAAACACTATCTACTGTTGGCAATCTAACAGTAATGACCCTTGAGACATCCGCCTGATACACATTTGAATACTGAATTGCAAACTGGAAAAAAACAAAATCGCCTTTGATATCTCCTTTGGTTTCCATGGAGAGAGAGAAGCTCTGTGTCTCTTCGACACTTAGCATTTGAATATAAAGAGCGGTGTCATTTTTAAATGTTTCATGGGTGTCTACATGTGACTCTTCCCCCGGACCCACAACTTGCGTAATGAGAATATCATCTGATGTCCGCAATTCTAACAATCCATGGGAGCCTGCTGATCTGGCAGATGCCCTTTGTAAATTAACGCCGAAGGCTTCTCCAAAATCATCGTGAAGAACCAAAACACCACCTGATGCTTTTGCAAGAGGATGTAAGATAGGAACTCTTACAGGGCATGTTCCAGCACATAAAATATCAACCAATATATTGTGTCGGTGAGCCTCGCGGCCTAAATTCTCCATCCATTTTAATGCTGTCTTTTCCATATATGGATAATTAGGGTGGTTAAAAGAATGAGGAACAGATCCAGGCCCATAAGTGTTTGGACCACCAGCACAGACAATAATTCTACTATTACCCCCTGATCTTTTGACTACCCCTCGGGACAGATCGGCAGATGGGCCCTGAATTATAGCGAGAGCAACCTCAACAGCAGTTCCTAGGCACCGATCTCTGGAAGCTTCTGGTACGTTCAACTTATATGGCCTCAATGATGAAAATATGGAATGCGCTACAGCCAGTGAAGCATGCATTGGTGACAAATATATACCGGTACCATAAATCAAAGCCTTCAAAGAATCTTGACTTGGCGACTTGTCCCCGGGAAGCACATCAGCAGATGCAACTGACTCTTCTGAAAAATCGTATACTGATACAGTACGGCCATACAGTATAATTCCTAATCTTGTTGTTGGAGGGAGAGAATCAACAAATGCATGCAAAGAGCTCTGAAGATGGTGTAAGTGAGGTTCATCTAAACTTTCATCTATTACAAGAACTACTGGTGCAGACATTCTGGAATCTGAAACTGGAACATAACCAGGTCTCTTGGTCCCAGTTTGAACAAAGTCAACCATTGGTGAAGATAATTCTGGAAATCTGTGAAGATCTTCCTTGCTATGTGCAATGTACTCACCATCACTTCCATTCAGTTTTCGACAAATAACACACTGCCACTGGCCTGATCC
The DNA here is from genome assembly GCA_030408175.1 of Trifolium repens. Taxonomy (NCBI): domain Eukaryota; kingdom Viridiplantae; phylum Streptophyta; class Magnoliopsida; order Fabales; family Fabaceae; genus Trifolium; species Trifolium repens. The sequence continues at coordinate 54,765,541 of CP125849.1, read as the reverse complement.
AAGCAATATATTGCAATATATATTTGCATATGCCCCACAGCTTTGACAGCGATGGGGATCACGCTGTATTACCTGAGGACCTGTTGAGACCTCCCTACCAGGAGAGACCAATGCCCCAAAACCCAAACTAGGCACATTAGCTTGTTTCTTCTGCTTCAATACCTACTTATCAAATGGAAATAATAAGTTTCTACGTAAAAAAAGTATACCATTGATTAAAAAAAGAAGATAATTTGGCCCTGTTTGGATAAGAGACTTAATTAAGCGATAATAGCATAAACGCTTATCATATAAGCGCTTACGTATAAGCTATTTCCATAACAAAAGATAAAATAAAGTCAAATTGTTTTCATATAAACTATAAGCTATTGTGGAGATCTTATGGAAATATGCTGAAAACAGTGATTCAATGTAAGATAAACTCAAATAAACCAATTCAAAGGATAATAAAGCAGAACTCACCTTATGAGCTGAAAAAAGTACAAAGGAAGACGACTCCCCAAGTGGAATGTGATCCTCTATGCCACCAGAAACATGTGACTGCAAGTCAAACGATCCATTTGAGTAAAGCGGGGACGATGACGTTGGCAAAGAAGATGCAGTAGAAAGAGCAGGCGGCTGAGGCGAAGCGGGTGATGTTCGAAAAGGAACAGCAGCCGGACGGACAGGTGATGTAAAAACAGGAGGTCCAGGAGGGGTGCTCATATGAGGAACTGGACTGCCATTTGCAGGTGATATAGCATTGGAATGAACAGAACCTTGATCTTTCTGTAAATGTAAAATTGGTGGAGGAAATCTAGGTGCATAAGTTGGAGGAGGGGGAGGAGGATGAATTGGAGTTTGTCTATCTTCTTCTGGGTTTGAAGGGATAAACCCAACATTAGGTTGTGTTGGGTTATTAGCCATTGAAAATCAAGATAACTCAAAATACAGTTACAATTACAACAAAACAAACAAACCCAGAATTTGCAGAGATAAAAAGGTTACAAAATGAACAACATTAACTGTCAAGAAAATATATTTATCAAAGATTGTGACTTGAGTCCATAGAATTTGCAGAGACCTGTTGAATTGAAACACCCAGAATTGGAATTCCTGAACAAGAAAAGAAAAGATCGGAAATTGAACAAGACAAAAACTAGGGTTTTGGGAATGAAGATCAAGAATTGAATGTATAATAGTAAAAGAAAAGAATTAAGGGAATTACGTACCTGAGAGAGAGAGAGAGAAGAAAGATGAAAATTGTTGATTCCGAATCCTGAATTGGGATCGGGGAAGATGGAAAATATTACTGTGATGTTTTGTTCCTTCACTCGCTCGCTCCAATTCTTTCTTCAATTGAGGTTTTTTAATTTTATATGGAAAAGAAAAAGAACCACACGCGGTGAAAAGAAAGAAAGAAACAAACCTCTTTCAACTAAACTGAATTGAGGTTTTTCTTACAGTAAGTACTACGTTCATGTTTTCGCCCTTTTTATTTCCTAGCTGGCATGTTATTATGTTATACGACAGCTTCTCAAGATTCAGCGTTAGATTTCTTAAAAAAAAAAAATATAAATTTATATATATTCCATGTCATCTAAAGCCACGTCACTGCTTCACTACCAATGGAACCACGTCTGCTACTGCCAACTAATACCAATTTTCTACTTTAATAACGAATTAATAATACTATGTTTAATTATTGAATTATGTAAATTTGCAAATAACAAGCGCATCTGGTGTAGTGGTATCATAGTACCCTCCCACGGTACTGACCAGGGTTCGATTCCCTGGATGCGCATTTTTCATTTTTTTTCTCCTTTCACTTTTTCACCTTTTTTAGTTTTATATCCCTTTTATTAGTAGTACTGTATTTTATTTTTTTTGGGTAAGAATTAGTAGTAGTGTATAGTCATACACTTTTGGTAAAAAAACATAAATATTAGCCATACAAAAAATATTCATGTTACTTACATTACTATACTATTTTTTTTTTGTGTTAGATAATATATGCACAAAAAAATCTCGTTGAGCAATGATTAATCTCTATTGAAAAATTTGTAGAACATATTTGGTGGATTTTCTCTCAAAAATTCTATCATAAAATAAGTATGAAGTTTTTGCAATTGCTAACGATAATTAATCTTTGTTTGAGAATTCACAGGGAATTTAAGGTGGATTATCTGCTCCCAATCAAATATTTTCTCCATGCAAGAGTTATAAATCGAACTTTTATTATTTGAATCAATTTATTGTTAATCGCTAACTAACTGTATGTTGCATTAGAACTATAATTTTATGAAGTGTTAAAGAAGAAGAAATTACTACTAGTATGAAGTCCATATACGTGACACGATACCGATATGACGATACGAGAAAAAATTTCAAAATTTCAGATACGATACAGCCGCGATACGTTATTTAAAAAATTAAATTTAAAACAAAATATATATAAATGCACAATATATATCATAACTAAAATCAATAATAATAATAATAATAATAATAATAATAATAATAAATTAACATTCAAATTACTCAAAATAAGCAAACAGTGACAATTACATATCTTAAGTTAAGTACTACCCAAAAAATGACATAATTTGTATTATCCAAAAAAAATATCTTAGTACTATCCAAAAAAGACATAATTATTATCCATAAATGTAGTTCTTCTGAGATTGGCTGCATCATGAGGCTAAAACAACTTGGTCAAAGTGACTTAACTGAAGCACCAATGCTAAAGTAATTAAGTCTAAACCACTTGTGCATATTGAAGATGTGCAGATGCAACATGTTGAACAAGATGTCCTAGACATCTTGCCACTGGGTTCAGAGCATGTTAAGGCAACATGTCGAACAAGATGTCCCAAGACATGTGGGTAAGACATCTGAACTCAGTTCAGCTTAAAAGATAATGCTTATCCATTAAGCACGCGTGTTTGTTTAAATTTGAATAAAATGTGAATCTTTAAGTAACAAGCTGAGATTAGGATTAATGATAAAGTTTGTTATTAATTCTAAGTGTTAGATATGATCGGATTCGTATTTAATTTGTGGATAAAGAATAATTCTTTTATCTTATGGAGTTTGTTTTTAAAATAAGTTTGTTTTAAAACTAACTCTTATTGTAGTGCATCTGAAAGACTGAAGATTATCTGAAGACTTGCACGCCTATATAAATGACTCAACATAGAGCTTAAAACTCAACCCACAATAACTGAAGATTGTGAGTTCAAAGTTTTGTGCCTACTGTGTAAAGCATTAGTGGTTCCTCGTATTGTTTTTGATACTTGGTAACTTTGAGTCGTTGAATGTTGTCATTCAACTTAGTCTTTTAAACTGTGAAGTTTAAAGTTGTCGTCACTTGGGATTAGTTATTAGAGGGAGTTTGGTAGGTTCTCATATTCAAGGGGAGTTAGCCCTTGAGTAGAAGATTGCTAGGATTAAGAAAAGGCATACATGCCAATAGGTGTTTGGTGTGGTTGTAAGACTAAGTATTAATTCAGAGTAGTAGTGTTCACTTCCTGGATTGGTATCCTCCAGAGTAGGGATATTTGGCGCCGAACTGGGTTAAAAAATCACTGGTGTTATTTATTGCTTTTATTTATTTACTTCAGTACTGCAATAAATCGTGATCCTCATAACTAGTTGTCGAACCAGTTGTCTAAGACATCTGGACTATAGACACATAGTCTTAGACATTGTGTATGACATCTGTCCTGCCAGAGAACATAATTTCAATTGGCATCAGAGCAGGCACCCTAACCTGCTGGGTGAGCTCCAGGGAGATATATTTTGTTCAAGATGGACAAGAGAGGATCAATCAACATACCACCAGTCTTGGATGGATCAAATTATGATTATTGGAAAGCAAGAATGGTTGCCTTTCTCAAATCCATGGATCAAAAAGCATGGAGGGCAATTATCACTGGGTGGAATCATCCAATAGTCACAGCAGCAGATGGCTCCACAAGCCTAAAAAGAGTAGCAGATTGGAGTCCAGAAGAAGAAACTGAGGCCAGTGGCAACTCAAAAACACTCAATGCCATATTCAATGGTGTTGATGAAAACATGTTCAAGTTAATTAACACATGTACCGAAGCCAAGCAAGCCTGGGAAATTCTTCAAACTGCACATGAAGGAACCTCTAAAGTTCGAATGTCAAAGCTGCAACTTCTCGCCACAAAATTTGAGAACTTAAGGATGGAGGATGAAGAAACTATATCTGAGTTCAACACTAGAATACGAGATATAACAAATTCAACCTTTGCCCTAGGTGAGAAGATACCTGAAGAAAAGCTAGCCAGAAAAATCCTTAGATCACTGCCTAAGAGATTCAATATGAAGGTGACTGCAATCGAAGAATCTCAAGACTTAAGCACAATGAAAGTTGATGAACTTATTGACTCATTACAAACTTTTGAGATGTCTCTGGATGATAAACCAGAGAAGAAGATGAAGAACCTGACTTTTAAATCTGAGGAAAGCCAAACTGATGAAGAGTTATCAGAGGCATTAGCTTACCTTACAAAGAATTTCAATAAATCTTTGAATAAGCTACAAGCCAGGTATAGGACAAATGTCCCAGACAAGAGGTCCAACATCAAGTCACAGGGCAAGACCAAGGAGGAGAATACTTCTGAGGAAAACAAAGAAGTAAGATGTTTTGAATGTGAAGGATTTGGACACATCAGACCAGAATGTCCAAACTTTCTCAGGAAGCAAAAAAAGGGAATGGCAGCCACCTTATCTGATTCTGAGGAAGAAAAAGAAGAAGGACCAACAAATAAAGCCTTCACTCTTTTGAAACCAACAGCAGCACTAGTAATGAAGATCTCCTACAAGAAGAATTGGATGAGAAAAACAATAATCTCACCATTAAATGGGAACAATCTTGTGAGCTTATAAGAAGACAAGATAAGGAGATGGAGAAACTAGCTCATGAAAAGAAAGCACTAGAGGCTTCTGCAGCTGGCTTGAGAGAACAGGTCACACTGCTTCCTCAAGAAAGGGAGGCACTAAAAGCATCAATAGCTGCTTTAAGAGAACAAGTCACCCTGTCAAACTCAAAACTCACTAAGATGACAAAATATGTGAGAATGTTAAACAATGGAACTAACATGCTTGAAGAAGTCCTTGAGCTTGGTAGAAACCCAAGTGACAATAAGGGGTTAGGGTATGACAACTACAACAAGGCTCCTGAGAAAATTCCCCCAAAAAATAACTCTCAGGACCAGATGTCAAACCACAAGTCTCAACATCAGTCTCAGGACAAGCATAAGAAGACAGGAACCAAACCTCAACAACCTGCTAGACAAAAGAAACAGGTGACAAAGACACATCATCTGACTCAACACAAGCAGAAAAGGTTTGAACAAAGGTCTCAGCCTCCAGCTCAACAGAGGAAGCACATGCCAGACCACATGTCCCAACATCGTGTTCAACATGTATCCCCTCAATACAAAGAGTATAAGGGACCACTAAAAAGATGCAAACACTGTGGAAAACTGGACATCTAATCTCAGAATGCTTCCACCTCCATGGCTACCCTCAGAAGCCTAAGTCACCAAGTCAGAACAGGAAGAAGACCCTATCTCAAGGGATGAAAAACAAACAAGTTCTAACTAAAGTATGGAAGCCAACACCACCCCAACAGGCTCATACTCCTCTTAGAATATCTCCATCTAAAAATTGGTACTTTGACAGTGGGTGTTCTAAACACATGACTGGAGATAAAAGATACCTTAGAGAACTAAAGTCTCACTCAAGAGGAAGTGTTACTTTTGGTGATGGAGTTAAAGGTAGAGTCATAGGCATTGGAAAACTAGCTGGTCCAAACACTCCATGCCTAGATGATGTTCTACTAGTTGAAGGTCTCACTGCAAACTTGATTAGCATTAGTCAACTATGTGAACAAGGACTAAAAGTGCACTTCAACAACCATGAATGCACCATAGCAAATGATCAAGAAGTAGTGATGAAAGGGAGAAAGTCAAGTGACAAATGCTACACTTGGACACCTCAAGACAATGGTCCAGAAATAGCTTGCTTGTCTGCCAAGGAAGAATTTGACAAGATGTCCCACCAGATGTCCCAACATCTGTACAATGGACAAGAAGTTGAAGAGATTTTGGTCGGAAGCATCAAAGTGACTTTGGGTATTCACACGCCCAAAAACGTGTAAGAGTCACTATAGAGGTAACGTGCAGATTAAATCCACATTAAAATCATCATTATATCTGCACGTAAAACAAAATAGCCTTTTTACACTAAAAAATCATCTATAAAAGGGCTATAATACCTCTTGCTTCAACATCTTGTCAAACATCTCTACCAGAAAGTTTAGAAACTCTCTCTCTCTCTCAAACCTCTGCAAAATGTCTCAAGTTTCACCAAAGAACACCAACATTGAGAATCCAGATGATTCAAAGACGCAAACAGAAGAAGCATCCTCTCAAATGCCTAGGGTTTCAGACTTATGCGTTGATCAACAAGGGGTTATCATCAACGCTGTACCAATCAGCATGATTCCTCCAACTGAAGGCAAAATCAAGAAGAAGAAATCCAAAGGTTCCTCGTCAAAGAAGAAGAATAAGAACCCTAGAAAAACGAAGGGTCATGCACATGCAACTGAGAATGACAAAATTCAGGAACAAGAGTCTTAAAAACCTGAATGTCAACCTTCTGAAAATCAAGAATCACCAAAGAAACCAGAAGGGCCACATGTCAAACCATCTGATGAACTTAAAGACAAGACTGCTGAGGAGATTTCTTCACCAACCAACAACGTTCCTTCGTCAGAAACAGCCACCAACATCTTCCCAGAACATCAGAAAGAGGATCCCAAGTTGGATCAAACTACGCCCTCAGAAGAGGTTCCAGCGCGTGATGTAGAACCACATGTTCCAACATCTGGTCATAATACAACGCCTGAACAAGAAGTTCAAGAAGATGAAAGTGAGGTCCATATGGCTGAGATTCTTCAGGGCATGAAGAAAGGAAAACAACCTCAACAAAACCTCGAAGAGGAAGACTCCGATGAAAGCGAAGGAGTACGAATTAGCATTCCAGTCAAAGGGATAGCTAAGACGTATAAATCTAAGCAAGTGGAAGCACCGGTCACTGAAAAGAAAGGGAAGATAAAGACAGAGAAGAAAGCTTCTGGAAACAAGAGCACAAAGAAGAAGAAACAGGTCGCTACTGTCAGTGACTCTGAGTCTGATGTCGAACCAAATGTCCTAGACATCACGACCTCAGGGAAGAAAAGAATTGGAGGAAGAAGAATTCCTGCAAACATCCCACCAGCATCAATGGATAGGGTTTCCTTCCATTCTGAAGAAAGTGCTCAAAGGTAGAGGTTTGTTTACCAAAGAAGAGTAGCACAAGAAAGAGAGCTTAATCAAGAATTAATAATACTATGTTTAATTATTGAATTATGTAAATTTGCAAATAACAAGCGCATCTGGTGTAGTGGTATCATAGTACCCTCCCACGGTACTGACTAGGGTTCGATTCCCTGGATGCGCATTTTTCATTTTTTTTCTCCTTTCACTTTTTCACCTTTTATAGTTTTATATCCCTTTTATTAGTAGTACTGTATTTTATTTTTTTTGGGTAAGAATTAGTAGTAGTGTATAGTCATACACTTTTGGTAAAAAAACATAAATATTAGCCATACAAAAAATATTCATGTTACTTACATTACTATACTATTTTTTTTTTGTGTTAGATAATATATGCACAAAAAAATCTCGTTGAGCAATGATTAATCTCTATTGAAAAATTTGTAGAACATATTTGGTGGATTTTCTCTCAAAAATTCTATCATAAAATAAGTATGAAGTTTTTGCAATTGCTAACGATAATTAATCTTTGTTTGAGAATTCACAGGGAATTTAAGGTGGATTATCTGCTCCCAATCAAATATTTTCTCCATGCAAGAGTTATAAATCGAACTTTTATTATTTGAATCAATTTATTGTTAATCGCTAACTAACTGTATGTTGCATTAGAACTATAATTTTATGAAGTGTTAAAGAAGAAGAAATTACTACTAGTATGAAGTCCATATACGTGACACGATACCGATATGACGATACGAGAAAAAATTTCAAAATTTCCGATACGATACAGTCGCGATACGTTATTTAAAAATTTAAATTTAAAACAAAATATATATAAATGCACAGTATATATCATAACTAAAATCAATAATAATAATAATAATAATAATAATAATAATAACAAATTAACATTCAAATTACTCAAAATAAGCAAACAGTGACAATTACATATCTTAAGTTAAGTACTACCCAAAAAATGACATAATTTGTATTATCCAAAAAAATATCTTAGTACTATCCAAAAAAGACATAATTATTATCCATAAAGAACATCATATTTTAACATTCACTACTAAAGAGGAAACACAAATTGTATCAGTCTTCTCCCTTTCGTTTCCATCATCAAAGAACATTAATTGTCCGATACTTATTGGATACGCGTTTCAGAGAAGTATCCGACAAGTATCAGTCATTTATTTTTTAAACAATAATATTAATTGTCCGATACTTTTTCAATATGGGTATCAGAAGGTATCAACAAATATTGACATCAGATACGTATTAGATACAATATTTGGCCATTTTTGGAGTATCGGAAGCTTTAGATAAGTACTAATACAGTGAAAAATTATCTACTCCCTCCAGTCATATTTATAAACAAAAAACACTTCAAATTTTGTTAACAACTTTAAACTAATTAATACTACTATTTCTAATATACCCTTATTTGATTTTATATTTGTTTTATGCATTTAAATTTTACAAAAGTATGTGATTTCCAAGAAGAATCAAAAGGGCAATATAGTAAATTTAACTATATTTTACACTAAATTAAGAAAATTAATTACACTTAACTGAATTTTTTAAACACCCCATAATTATTTTTTTTGAAGTAAATATGTGACCGGAGGGAGTAAGGCCCCATTTGGATTAGTTTATTTTTAAGCCTATGCAAATAATTTATGCAATATAAATTAGATTTTATGCTATTTTATAAGTTCAAACTAGTAAAAATTGTATTTTTTTACGCTATTTTATCATAAACTATCTTGATAAATTTACAATAATATATAAAAATTACATAAGCTGTTTGTATAAAACTCAAAAATAAGTTAATCCAAATGGTGCGGAAGTGATTCAACTCCAAAGTGATTAATGAACTTTTTTTTTTTTTCTTGCTGGTCCCAATCTCAAATTAACATATAACGGCCCAAAAGTACCAATGTATCTCTTTCTTCTCCTTTTTCAATTTCAGAAAATTGAATTTTTGGTCGCAGTTGCAGCTCACAAGTCCGAAGCCATGGATGAAGATTCAGCTCGTCCCATCAGAATGATGAACTTTGTTTCTGAAGAACAAGTAAGCACCAAACTCTCTTCAATCTCAATTTCGTCCTTCATTTTCCCCAAACCCGCTAATTATACACAAATTAGGGTTTCATCCCAAAATTCATCATCTACACGTTGTTGTTGTTGAATTCATTGTTTTTCTAACAGCTAGTAGAATCTAAAAAAACAAGGGGTGAACGAGTTGAAGATGGCACTGCCCACAGGGACAGACCTCTCTATGAGGTTCGCATTCTCATTTCTAGCTTGTAATTATAATTATCAGTTAAGAATGTCTTCGATTATGAGAAAATTATTACTTACTGTTGAAGCTTGCTTTTTCAGATTCTAAAGGAGAATAAGGACAAGAAGGATGCTGAATTTAATGAAAGGTTCAAACATAGTGAGTATACAACCACCATTTATGATTTAGGGTAACTTGTTTGTCAAAATTGGTTTTGTATTACAATATGAGGCTTCTTGCATTTTACAATATCAGAATGTGATAGTGTGTGCGAGTGTGCGACAATGTTAACCGTGTTGTCATACATCTGTTCTAGCATAATGAGTGAAATTTAGTACAAAGTGTTGTCAAATAGCGGCTATAGTGGTGTTGTTGTGTAGCAAAATTTGAACAAGCCGCTATTTTCTGATTTCTGCATCCACCGTTGACAACATTGATACGAATTCTCACCTGTTAATCCTCTCATGTTTACCTAGTGTTGTAACTTTTGAGATGGGCATAGCTTAAGCTAATTGTTTTATTTATGTTCAGATTTTACCCCCTTACTTTTTCTCTCTTCTACAATCTACATGGTTTCTTTTTGCTGTTGTAATCTTGGATGAATTTTGACTTGTTGATACAATAAATATCACAGGACCTCCCAAGGCTTTAGATGAAGATGAGACTGAGTTTCTTGATAGTTATGAAACAGTAAGTTTTTGTTTTATTTTTACAGCGTTTGTTTAACAAGATTTTCGTGGCTGGAACCTGATAGTATGATTAGATACATCCTTTCTCTGATTATGGAACCTGATAGGGTTGTACAGACAGATATTGTATATTTTTTGGAAACAATTTGATAATCTTTAACATTATGAGAAAAAATAAATGGTTGAAGAAATTGTTGATGCAAATGCAAAGTTTATGAAAGTGCTGGTTCTTCTTTCTAACATAAAAGTTGTGTGTTTTATCCACCTTTCAGTCAAAAAGGGAATATGAACGAAAATTGGCAGACGAGGAAGCCCAACAACTACGAAGCTTTCAAGTTAAGTCATAACAATTACTGTATGATAGCCACTCTTCTATTTTATATACAAATATACAAATTCCTTCATTGTTCTTTTTTCGTTTGGTTATTTTTCCCCTCGAATAATCATCATTTGCTATTTCTGAGGCGAGCTTATCAGAAATTATGGATGTGTCCCTTATTTAGTCATTGATTTTTGATTCTATATTGCTTTCGTATGTTGGTCTCAGGCGGCAATAGCAGTGCAGTCTAATACTGTGCACGAAGTTAAGGAAAAATCTCCTGTACTTGCAGTCCAGGTTTGTCAGCGGATTTTCTTTCTTTTGCTAACAATTTTTGTGATGGGTGTAGTGTATTAATGATTACATTTCCATACAATGGTGTTGCTTTCCTGATTCCTTTGATTACATTTTTGCATAAAATCAGCCAATATTGAAGTTTATCATGTTCAGAATAAGATCTTTAAAAACTAGTTGAATAGTGAGTAAACTCGGTTAGTTACACTAAGTGCCGACTTAGCTCATCTAAATCTAAGATAAATCTAGTTACACTACTAAGGGCTGATGTCTGAAGGCATTTCTAAGTCGTTGCAGAAATGCATTCAGTTTTAAATCAGAAATATTGAATGTGTTGAAGCTGTTGCTATTTTCTGTCTGTCATTTAATCCAATTTCTCTGGCAGGAAGAAAAGCCTGTTGCTGGAAAGAAGAATCCAGCCTCCCGCCCATTAAGCATGATTATAAAAGTCAAGCCTCAAGCTAAAAAAGCCAAGTTGGATGAAGGAAATGCTGAAGAAGTTTCAAAAGCAGGAATTACTTCTTTGAATGATAAGAGTAAACCTTTAGAACCAGTGCAACCATTGAATGACATAGATAAAAAGTCAAATGAAGTTGCCTTAACTGGCCTTGTTTCATATAGTGACGAAAGTGATGATGACTCGTAGTTTGATATCTGTATTATGAGAAGTTATAGATTTTTATTACTCCTTATATGCCCACTATAGTGAAGATTACTAGATTTATTGTGAATGTTACTGATCCATGCATAAATATGACTTCCAACGAGATCAAGAATGGCTGCATATAGAATATACACTTTATTTGAAAAGAGAGAATTACAAAATACAGACAATAGAAACTGCATTTAGTTTCCTGACTGACACAATTTTGTATCTTTGAATCATAATAATAACATTGTGTTATCATGCATAAAAAGGCAAATACATTTATAATCTGGCAAGGTGAAGCTTATAATGGTTGCTGCTTTATAAGACCATGTATTTGGTCAATGAAGGGAAGTCGATGTGCCTCCTCGACGCACCATGTAACCAAACGAATCCCTCTGTTCGGGAGAGGCAGTGAGCGCATAATGCCAGCTGGTACAATGCTAGACCCTTGAATAGGGACCACATGGACAGGTGGACCCCACTGATAGTCGACATTGTCGAATCCCAACCTCCCCCACTCAGACATAAAGAGCGTGGCGTAATTTGGTGTAGGTGCAAATGGATCCTCCTCAATCTCATCACCACCTTTTATATGTTCACCTTTCAAGTACTTAACAAACTCCAAAGCTAACCTGGCCTTTGCTTCTTGGATCAGCTTCACCACTTCAAAGATATTTGGTGCTTTTCTAAGTGACTCGCATGAAGCTGTAGTTGTCACTGGGAAGAAACAGTTTCCGTAGAAACCCTTGGGTAGAGGAGGGTTTATGAGGTGTCGACAATTTGCAAAGAACGCAAGCTTCACTTGGGTGTTGGGATCAAAATTTATGGCTCTTGTTCTGCTGCTCCAAAACAACGCAGCAGCAATTTCGAAAGTAGAACAACTTTGTCCAGTTACTTGCTGGAACTGTTTCTTCAGCAGGTTGATTTGATCCATAGGTATGTCTATGTTAGAATGCTCTAGATTGTAAAGTAGCATTTGAGGTGGACCAGCAAGAGATGGTTTTGGCAGTGAAGGTGCTTGAGGAGAGGGAAAAAAGTTCCTATTCCACACTGGTTCGATGGTGGGTTTGTCGAGTCCTCTAGCTAGCTCCCCAACTGCATTTAGAAATTGTGCAGCACCAAGGCCATCGCATATGCTATGGCTGAACACTAGACCTATCACAAAACCCTCACAACCAAATTGTGTCACCTGAAACAAGAATTTTCTCAAGACCAAATATGAGTAAACAATCATCAAGGTGCATCTTTTTTAAGGAACAAGCTATATATTAAAATGATAGCAAAAAGTTAAAATATTCAAGTGTTACATTAATATTATTTTAAACTTTAATTGGTTCTCACCAAATATACACTCACATTGGAATTGTTGCGCTAACATTAATTAACCATGAAGTTTGTAAGTTCATACCTGCATTTGAACAAGGGGATCAATGTGTTTGATCTCGTGACATTCATCGGGAAGAAGATTACTATAAGGAATTGACTCCATATCATCAAAGAAATTGACAGAGTCAAGTTTGCAATTAGTTGATGCCTCAACAAACCACACACCGTCACCTGAGCATTCGATTTGGAAGCACGAAGGTTTGGACTCTTTGACTCGTCCTGCAAGAGGGTAGTAGGGAACGAGTGCTAGCGACAATGCCTCTCTTATGACCCTTGGTGCTTCAGGGCCATGTCTAAACACATGCAAGGTTCTAACATTGCATCTTAGAACAGGTAGTTGATCGATTACTGATAAATCTAGCATGGTAAATGGAGTCTCCTTGGCAGGTTTAACCAAGTCTCGTTTTGTTCTAATCACAGACATTGTCATTATATCAAAAGAATGTGTTATTTGCATGATATCATGATCCATTGTGGATAGACATTGTTTATAGATGATTAAATTGCATATTTTATTAATTGAGCTATTTAGCCTTCAAGTCTAATTATGGTTGGTGCAGAAAGTAGGGCCTCAACTATACCCCTAAGAGCATATTATTTTAATTTGTAGCACATTTAGAGTGATATTTGGCTTCCCTTATCAACATATATTTTGCTTTAACGTCAATGGAAAAAAGTTTTGAGCAAAAATTTCTTTAATTGCATAAGAAGTTTGAGTAGTTAAAGATTAAGCATTATTTTATGTGATTAAATTAATTAGTATTGCTACAATTTTATGCATGCGTTTATATCACATATTTCTATTTGGATCTTTGAAGCAACTCAAGCAGCATTGCAGCAAGGGGTCTCTCTTTTTACTTTAAGCACATTCATACGTTACTTGACTATGTTTATTTTTTAATATACACAATAACACAATCATGAATTTAATATATCTTTACAAAATTACATCCATTTCATTTGCTTCAACCTTTTGTCAAGAGAATGAGAAAATGAAATATGGATAAATACCAAAAAAAAAAAAACCATGTTATGTGCTGCAATTACTTCATATATCAAATGCACTTCTTTTTTTAATTCATAATTTCCTATCATATTGTTCCATGCAAGTTTCAAATTTCAATATCTTTCTTCATGTCTATTGTTTGGGTCATTTCACTCGCTTTCTCTTTTAATTCCATGGACCCAAATTTCATAGCAATCGCAATTCAAGGTCCCATGGTAAGTGGATCCCATCCATGTTGTCCCCTAGATCCATCTTAGTACTTCTTTTTTGTGATTCCTCTACTTTTTTTTTTTGAATCGGCTAAATTTTATTAAAAAACAACTCCTCCACAAGAAGTGTAAGGAATTGTTGTGGAACATACAACGAAAGGTAACGTGATATAACACAATTACCAACACCTAATCAAACGCCCCAATCCACCCGTACACCAATAATGATTCACTAAACCTACCAGAGAAAACCCCTATCCGACCCTAGGAGACACCACTAGACACTAACTTCCGAACTCGAATTAAAATTACTCGGCCCATCAGATCCAGAAAGTAGCCCCAAAAGTCGAAGGTTGAGGGACACCGGTAGTCAGAGAATCGACAGTCAACACCTGATGCAGTAGAGTTCGACCAGATACCAGAGACCTGCAAATCTCAACAGACTTGAACACCCCTCAGCGACTTCAAGAGTCCTGCAAATCTCACCAGATTTGAAAATGGTCAGAGACTCTCGTATCAGGGAGAATCCACTCACACTCGGCATTAACCATCCAACACCTCTCCGTCACCAATACGTCCCGGAGGTACGATAAAACAACAACATCCGTCAACACGGAGTGTCTACATACCTCGCCCTTTCGGGCGCGCCAGGACAACTACCAAGACCAAGAAAAGCCTCAGCTAAACACCACCTCAGCCAACCACCACCACCACCACTACCAAAACACCTTCAAACAAACCCCACCGAAACCAACAACACCTAATCACAACGCACCACCACCACCATAGCTGCCACCACAGCTTCACCACACCACCACCACCTAAACAGAGCACATCACCACCACCTAAACAGAGCACGCCACCACTGCCTAAACAGAGCACACCACCACCACTGACAGCCACCACGCACCACCACCACCACCACCACCTCTGAGAATCGTGGGAAACCGCATCTTCACCACACCACCACCTAAACAGAGATCAAAACGCCTAACCATGGTAGCACCAGCTAGCTTCAGAACTCCAACAACCACAGAGCAACGGCGGCGGGACGAAGCAACCGTCGGAGAAAAACGAACAGAACACCCAAGAAAAACGGGAACCTCCAACCAAACACGACGACAACCACCCAAGCCCGGAACCCACCCAACGGAGACGAAAGGCGTCGAAACAGAGGGAGCAGGCGCAGATCGAGGAAGACACCGGAAGGAAGGAGGAGACGGTGGTGCGGAGCTGAGAAGCTCATCGTACCACCACCGCAAAAGCCTACATATTGACAATGAAAGTTTGGATTTAGGGTTAGGGGGCGGCGGCTGTGAGGTTGCTAGAAAGAAAGCAGAGAGAAAAGGTTGTTAGGGTCTGTTTGGTTCAATTGAGAAGGAGGGGAGGGGAGGGGAGGTGAGGGGAGGAATTTATTATGTTGACAAAATTACCCTCATTTTTTTATTAAAATTCAAAATTATCCTTGTTGGAATATTAAAATTCTAGGTTTTATTTTTTTTTTACAACAAAAAAAATTTAGGTTTTCTACTCATTAGATTTTTTTTTTGTTATATATCCATTAAATTTTTTTTTTGACGTAATATATCCATTATAATTTAATCCTTATTTTGAGTTTACAAGATTAAGAGTAAAAAAGTAAATTACTTCTCCAAAATTTAAAATATTCCCTCACCTCCCCTCCCCTCCCCTCCAAAAACTTCGAACCAAACGGACCCTTAGAGAGAGAAAGGTTAAAAAGAAGACTGTATAATAATAATTGATTCCTCTACTCATTCTATTTTCAATCCCCTTATAAAAACGTTTTGTTTTAGATCTTAAAAATTATCCATAATTGATATAGAAAAGTTGTTCCTCCCACAGTATAAGTCATTTTAGTAAAAATAAATTTATCCCATATTATATATTTTACAATATCCACAAAGCATAATTTTAATTTCTATTCCAATTACTTTATTTTTAATTAAATAGGTACACAGTTTTCATCATCATTCTTTAATAGTGATTAATTTCCATTTGAAATTTGTAAAGCAGACAAGGTTGATTCTTTTCTTCTAATTAAACTTTTTCTTGTAATTCCTTTCTCATATTATTAACAAACGACATTTTTGCAATGTAAGTTATTATAATAATCTTATATTATCTTAACTCGATTGACAGAAACATTATATTATATATGCAGGAAACCACAATTATCCTATTTATCCACCTTAAGAGTGTAATTTCTACCTATAGCTATCGGTCTATTGAAAAAAGAAAGAACAAAAACTTTATTCCGAGCTTAGGAAGGAATCACTTGTGTGATGAGAATCCAAAAAGTACCATGAATCACGATTAGCAGACGTGGCATGGCCCCTCAGTAACTGATGACTGTGTTTTGTTCCTTAAAAAACAACTCAACTTGTTTGGTACTATTCCCAAAACACTTTCAAGTCCACACACACCAAATCTAATTTTTTTTTTTATCCCTCTCTCTCTCTCTAGTTCCTTTCTTCTATGATATGTCCTCTTTTCTTCTTTTCTCCTATGATTCAATTATTATGGAAAACCAACCCTTTCTTCTAACCAACCGTCAAAATTCACCCTTCACTTCTTCCAAATCCTTCAACGACTTCACCACCTTACAACCACCACCACCACCACCACCACCACCATCATCATCAGAAATTCAATCCTGCAACATCACTCCACAACAACAACAACAACAACAACAACCATTTTCAGTTTCACCTCCTAAACATAAAAAACTCAGCCGCTGTAAAACAGCACCAGCCATGTTCATTCTTTCAAACCTTAAACCACAAAACAACAACAACCAACCTCAACTTCCCAAACCACAAACAAATTCCATTATCAGACAAGGCATTTGGCTTCTCTTAATCTATCTTTCTATCGGTGTCACTATTTACTCTTTCAACACAAAAAAATTCTCTGGCATTGAAACTCACCCTGTTGTGGATGCACTTTATTTTTGTATAGTTACCATGTGTACAATTGGTTATGGAGACATAGCTCCATTAACCCCTTTTACTAAAGTTTTTGCTTGTGTTTTTGTTTTAGTTGGTTTTGGATTCATAGATATACTCTTAAGTGGACTTGTTAATTTTGTTTTGGATTTACAAGAAAACACGATTTTAACCGGCTTTCAAATGGGTGCTAGGGAAGGTTTTTCTGCTAGGGATTATATTGTTGATGTTGCAAAAGGTAGAATGAGGATTAGATTGAAGGTTGGTTTGGCTCTTGGTGTTGTGGTTTTGTGTATTGGTGTTGGGAGTTTGGTTTTGTGTTTTGTTGAGGATTTGAATTGGGTTGATTCGATTTATTTAGCGGTTATGTCTGTTACAACGGTTGGTTATGGAGATCAAGCTTTTAAGACGCTTCCGGGGAGATTGTTTGCTGCAATTTGGTTGTTGTTTTCTACTTTGATGGTTGCTAGGGCTTTTCTTTATTTGGCTGAGGCTAGAATTGATAGAAGACATAGGAGATTGGCTAAGAAGGTTTTGCATAGAGAAATTACTATTGAAGATTGGCTTGCTGCTGATATCAACAATACCGGTTTTATCAGGTAACATAACAAACAACGCGTCTTTCTTTTATTTTAGGTTCAAATTCAATCCATAGTTCTAAATTGTGGTCCGCAAGTGATTGCAATATAAAGGTTTTAGAGATCACTGCAATTGTAGCTTCATTTGCCTGCATTTTGTTTACAGTACTAAGCTCTGCAGTGTAACTGCGACAGCATTTTTGTTAGCAATGCACACACAAAACATGGTAATTTACACTTTTTATCATAAGTAGTTTATAATTGTGGTCGCGCGGTTGCATTTTTGTAGCATTGTGATCCTTACTGTTATGAAAAAACAGTGGTCAAGTGTTGCTGATGCGACCACAATTATGGTTACAATGCGGTTAGAGAAACATAAAATGGTCCTGATGCGGCCACAATCACAATTGAAGTCAAAATTTCTAAAACTTTTCCATAGAGTGTTGACTATTGAGTTCAAGAATTAGTACTGGTAGAACTGTAGAGGTACTAATCGCAGTTGCTCGATTGTATTTCATCTGCATTGTAATCCTTGCTATTGTCAAAAACTATGTTTAAATGCGGCTAATGCCATCACAACTGCTGTTAGAGAAACATAAACTTGATGCGGCCACAATCACAATTGCGGATAGATTTTTAAGACTTTTCTAAAGAGTGTTGACTATTGAGTGCAGGATCAATAAGACACTGCTATCAATTCGGGGCCTGATAGCAGTGTTTTGGTCGTCAAACCAAACAAGAATACAACCTTAGATGCCATAAATAGGATAATCTAATTAAGTTTATTGCTTCTTAAGTTAATTAGTTAATTACAACTAGCTATAATCATCCGTGGCTTATGTAAGCATTTGTCACTAATCATGATTTCTAGATATATTCTTAGTCATAAGCAGACATAATTATAATTTGTTTAATACAACATTAGCTTAGATGGGATTATTTTTATACTATTGTTTATTTTGATAAGCTGTCATCTCTTGTAAAAATAAGTTATTAGCAAAGTCATTTTCTGGAATTAGTCCTATTAGGATGTTTCATGCAATATGTATCACAGTAAACAAGTAGGGGCAGAATGTGAGTGTGACATTCAATAATGTATGCATTATTACAATTATTTTGTATGGTAATTATTTTAAATGATTATAGATATTTTATTAGATTCTTTTCTCACTAGAATTTTCATTGCTTTGTTTTTCAGTAAGTCAGAATATATGATCTTCAAGCTGAAAGAGATGGGAAAAATACAAGATAAAGATGTAATGGAAATTTGTGATCAATTCAGGAGGCTTGATCCTTCTAATTGTGGGCATATAACATTACCTCATCTCTTGGAGGGTAGGTCATGACAAAATAATTATAAAAATATAATTGTTTTAGCACAAAAGCTAGTGGTGAAGCATAATCAATAGTGCAAAAAATTTGCAAAATGTACATGAATTGTTGGGAGGAAGATTTTGTATAAAAATTAGAATTTTTGGGATTAGAATGAAGGAAGTTATTAGAAGAATGATGGAAATAGACTCACCATCATGAATATACTAGGGGGCATTATTTCATCTCTTTATGCTGAAATTTTAATATTTTCTATGTCTTATAATTGAACCACATCAAACCCTGTCCAAATCCAACCAAAACTTTATTAACTTTAATGAAATTTTCACTTTCTTAAAATATGATGAATAATAGCTGCTCTCCTTTATAATGATGTCTTGATTGACCAAAATTAATTGGTAGGAAGTAATTTTATTTTTTATTTTGATATATTAAGTCAAATGATTGTGTATACAATTGATGTCTGTTGGTGCCAAGTTAAGATTATTTATATAAAAACAAAATCTTAGATGAAATAAATCAAAATGTTTTCCATTAACAAATCAACTTTTAAAATTCTTATTGATAAATTCTTATTGACAATGTAATTTTTAACTTCTCTGGATATTTTTCAATAATTTCGGGCCCACTGGTCAAGTCAAAAATCATTTCTTATCCTCTAAATTCTAATAATCTGATACAAGTTCTATAACTTTATGATTTATTATGGACGTTTGCATATGCTCTTATTGGCAAGGACCACAAAGTCACCAAGAGAAAGAATTGAAATTGACACTTTTATAATGATTGTTTATTTGAACAGTGTTAAGAATATTGATAATTTACCAAAAAGCTTCTATTAGTTAGTTAATTTTTCATTAGTTTTTAGGGTCTGTTAGTTAGCCTTAAATTATTCTATACAAGAGCCACTATTGTTCTATTTTCATCATCTTTTTATTAATCTTTTTCCAATATAAATTATTATGATTTTTACTATCTTGAAGACTTTTTAAGTTTTTCTTCTCTTTCTTCAAATCATGAAAATCTTAACAAACACTAAAATAATTAACATAGAACTCTTAACACACCTTTACATTTAAGACTTAAAATTTGGAGCGTGATTTGAATCTTTACTACTCCCTCTGTTCCTTTTTATAAGAAATAGTTTAAAAAAATTACACATACCAAGGAAACACGTTGTAAATAGTTATTTTCATTTAATACTCTTATAAATTTAAACTTATTCCATCTATGCCCCTATTTAATTACTCTAAATTCAATTAACTTACTTATTTTTAATATTCTATTTCATAATAAATAAGGGTATAAGTGAAATTCAACATTTAAAACATTTGAAAATTAGTCAAAGTTTTTTATAAAAAGGAACAAAAAAAATTTCACTTTTGTTTATTATAAAAAGGAACAGAGGGAGTAATATATTAGACTTTATCATATTCAATGAGAGACGATTAATCACATTATCAAAAAACATAATCACTGTATTTTCTTCAATCTTCTCATAATCATGATTATGACAAATTTCATTAATGGTGATTCAATTATCACCCTGGTTTCCATTGTTATTGATTCCTGTTAATTATTGTTCAGAAATAAATGATTCATGTTATTTTTGTTAGTGTAGTCACATGCTTCAAATACTAAAGAAAGGTCCAGTAGTGTTTCTAACCATCTTCTACTACACAGCGGGCCCGGTAAGACCCACTTCACCAAATCACAAACCAATTTTGGATTTTTATTGTTTTAATAACAAATAAAAGAGGTGTATGCACATGAAAAGGGAAAAATGTGCAATGATTCTTTTCTCTTATTTGGAACTTTGTTACGATTTACAAATACAAATGATTCTTTCCCACCAAGCATATGGTAACGTGTGTAACTTGTAGATATTTAGGTCCCATATATGGACCCCAAATAATATAAACAACACTGCAATGTAGTTTTATTTGGACTTCCTCTTTTCGCGCATCTTGAGTTTCACACGCGCCTCGATCTTCCAATTCTATCCCACTATTGTGAGTGTGTAAATAGCAAAAACTGAACGAAGGAAGAGTGGAAGATACAAAAATATTATATATTTTAAAAGGTTCACACACATCCTAGGATGTAAACTATTTTTTAAAAAAGATTTTATGCCCTTAGTTCGCAACTTAAATAGCAAGATGAATATTTTTGAAATTTTTAGGGAAGAACAAGAACATCCAAGGGTGCAAAAAGAAATGGTCTTTTATTTTCAGGGAATAGTTAATAATTTACTTTTTTTTTTGGTTAAGTAGTCTAGTGGCTAGAAATTCCACCTTAAAGGTGAATAAGTGGAGTGTCCGGGGTTCGAATCCCGACTCATGTATATATAGTGCGATGTCCCTACTAGCTGAGCTAAGCTCACGGGGACAATTTAATAATTTACATTATTTGGTGCCAAAGTTGATGATAATTGGGCTTTAAGCCCTCATTGATATTAAAAAAACGTTGATGATAATTGATGATTAATAACACTGCCTCTGTTTTGTTTCTCTTCAAAGTATATCAATACTTTTAGACCTTTTTTTTTGTATTACTACTACTTAATGTTACAATTGGACATTCTCCCTTTTGATTCTTAATATAAGATAAAATTGACTATCTACTGATTTTTACTATTAATTTTTTTTTTAGTTTTTAGATACATTGAATAAGTAATATATCTAACCTATAATATAGAGTAAATACATTAATTATTCGTTGTATTTAAAAAATAATCTCTCTTATACTAAGGAACAAAAGGAGTACTATCAAAATTGACTTGAAGTACACACAATACTACTATACTATAGTACAAATGTACAATATTTGTATTGAACTCAAATTTGATAGTACATGCATGCTTGTGAAAATGTGAAGCTAAGTACATCATTGTACTACTGCCAAGTACTAACGTAACCTTTACCCCTTGTTGTTAGTTATTATACATATATATAGAGTTTGAATTGCATCATGATATGATTCAAAACTATGCATAATAATCTAAAACATTATTAGAAGAGTGAATTTATTTTTGTTTTCTTCATCAAAGAGGTAAGTTAATGAAAGTGGTGGAGTTGATTTTTGAAGAGCTGGGAAGAGGTAGGGCATGAATGAATCTATAGACAGAAAAGAAAGAATGAGATCAAGGAAGAATCAGTCTGTTGTGGCTACGTTCATGCACTGCCTCTTCCCTGGCTCTCTCTGTCTCTTTACTTCTCCATCACCACTCTCACCCCTCTCTCTATCTATTCATTTATTTATATATTTATTTATTAATGTAATTGTTGTATAAGATGATGATGCATGTATTCAATAAGGGGTGTATGCAAACGAAGGAAAATGCGACGGTTAATCGGTATCTAAAAATCGCCCGTGATGATAATTGACGCCACCATTCATAAGTAGTTTGAAACTCGAAGTATTGTTGTCTTTATGATTGAGATGGTGATTTATTCGATATCGGTTGGACAAAAATAAAACTCAATGTATATATGTTTTATCTTATTTTTATCAAATTTACGTCAATTAAATCATCATCTCAATTATTATAATGAAGGTTGCGAGCTTATACTTTCAGAAACCGAAATCAGTACTAATCGTTAGTTGGTTCGGTGGTGATTGTCGTACTTGATAGAGAGGATCACGGTTTGATTCCCGGCAAATGCGATCTGAAGGGGGCTGAAACCACTTAATGTCATCGCTGATCCCCAAACTAAATTAGGCAGTTGAACCAGATACTAATTGTGAAAGAAAAAAAAAACCGAAATTAGTCATCGATGAAATTTTGAGACACTTTTAATTACTAGTCTGTAATTGAAGAGTTTTCCTTTGTGTGCAAAAACTTTGTTTTATTTATTTTCTTTTGTGACCTTTTTAGCTTCCTATTTTCTTTAATTTTTATATGTAACAGTGACCTGAAATTATTCATTCTTTAGCACTTTGTGCTCTATACCGAGCATCAAATAACATGTTCAATTTTTAAAGGTTTTCTTTCCTAAAGAACAAAATTTAAAAGGTTATACTAGGCCAAATTTTTTATGATTGCTCTTCTCTTCTCTTTATGGCTATGCTACACAAAACATGCAAAATAAAATAGTATAGTAGTATATCCCTGTCCTATTTGCTTGAATTCGTCATTGATGCTATGTAGTCAATATTATGTATCCAATTCCTTCACATTTGGCTTTATTCAATAATAGTCGCAACTAAAAATCTTGATACAACTAACATCAAAGGACTTAGATTTAAACACATAAACCATATAAAAATGAAGAACAAAAAAAAACATCATCAAAACAAAAATGGAATAGTTACAAAATAGATTTAAACACATAAATCATATATAATTTCCTATAATTGTATGAACATGGTAGAATCAACATGTTATAATAAATATAATTCTAAGAGACCAAAATAAAAAGGGGGTTTACAAGCTTTAATTATCATGAGATAAGACCAAAAAAAGCTTTAATTATCATCATGAGATAAGACCAAAGATTCCTTACACTCAACAAGGGAACTAGGATGAATTTCTCCAAGTTTATAATCCAATTTTCCAGATTCTATAACATGCAAGTCCTCAAGAAGGATCACATAATGCTGTTGAACCTCCCCTGCACTCTTCTCACCCCCAACCATGGCTGCAACTATCTCCCATCTTTCGGGGTGTTTCTCGTCTACCATTGCTAAAGCCAGCTCAAACAACTTGTTTTCCTTCCAACTCCACTCACAAATGCTCCTAGCCACCTTATCATCCATGTCACTAGCTTAACTCACTCTGAATTGTGTTCGTGTTGCGATTCTTGATATTACAAGAATTACAGTCAAATGCGATTGATGCAATCCGGTTGCAATTGCTATTGTAATGTGTAAAGGCATAAAAATTCTTGATGACACTTTATATTAAGGCAGCCAACATTTTTTTAAAACTCTCCTCTTCATGGTATGTTGATTTTGTGAACAAATGAATGATTCCCTTGTAATTCATTCACATCATGGTGAGTATGGAAAATATCTTGTACATTGAGAATGTCACTAACACCTACCTAGTAAACAAAACTTGACACCCCTTGTAGGTTGGGGGAGTCAGATGTTAGCTGCAGTATGACATGCCAATTAGTCTTATTATCTTTAGGTGATTTAGAAGTCTTTCTTTATCAAGAAAAGAAAATGTATTTATTTGCATATACAATATTATCCATCTTAAATAGGTGAAATGGATGGATACGAATTGGCCAAACCCGTTATCTCATCCAATAAACTTTCATTAGATCGGGTTGAGTTAAAAAATATGCAACCCGGTCTAATATATTTTATTATGACATGAATTGCTTCGTGTTATAATAAAATATTTTGAATTTTCAAAATATAATATGCATAAATGTTATTTAATTGTATTTTATGAAAATTTCAACAATTAAACTAATTAAAATACTTATAAATTGAACATATAAAAAAAAGTCTTTTCAATAAGGTTGATTCACGGATTTAAAATTATATATCTATTATCTAAATCAAGTCGTTTTAAATTTTGTCAATTAGTTAGGGTTAGACTGAAACTACAAAAAATTTAAAGTTTAAACTAAACATTTTGGGTTGAATTAGGTCATAAAATTGAGTCTTGTTTGAATTAACTTATTTAAAAATGTTTCAAAACAATTTGGATGAATTTATGAAAACAGTTTAACAATTTTTATAATTTTTTTTCAACTCATTTTTATAAGTTCTCCGATATATAACATATGAAAATAACTCATAACATATATACAAAAAAATTATCTTTTATTTTATCTTTTGCTATAAGAATATATTATACAAACTTATAGATAACATGCTATAGGCCGCAAATATACTGTTAGCCATTAAATTGACTTGAATATCCCGAATCTTAAGCGAGATCTGGTATAGTGGTTATGATATAAGGCAAGGTTGTCAGAATCGAGAGTTTACGTTAACTCTTTTTGCCTAGGTAAAATCGAAACGTAAAATCGAAACGTAAAATCGTCGATTTTACCTCATATTAAAATAATATTAATTTTATATACATAACATGTATATATACTTATATAATACTATAATGCATTAATAATTTAAAATGTCATAGCTAAAATATACTAAATCACCATAATAAAATATAATATTCATAAAAATTGGGTTTTTTTAAAAAAAATTGTCAATTTTTTATTTTTTTTATTTTTTATAAAAAAGGTAAAATCGTCTCAAAGAGTGTTAAAACCATGGATTTTACACGATTTTGCTACGATTTTACACGATTTTACAGATTTTACTACGAGTTAAATCGTGTAAAATCGTTCCAGATCACGATTTTACCAGAAAACGATTCTACCAGCGATTTAACTCGTTTTTGCTACCTAAAAACGTAAAAACTATGGTTTTTACGTTTTAAATCGCGATTTTAACAACCTTGATATAAGGTTGATAATGATAGGTGCATCTTTTTGCACTGAAACAGGAAATATAAAATAAAATAAATACACATTAGAATACCTTATCATCCATTTCTTGCAGAAATTGGGATATCTTGGTGTCATGTGGACCTAGAACCTGAGTCATGTTGAAAAGTATATATACATTATATTTCTACAATTTATTTCTTTAACGTAAACGATGAATGAACGCAAGCTGTTTATTTGTCATTTATTTTTTCTTTTCAAATGTCAATATTTTACCTTGCAAGAAAAGCAAGTGACTTTTGTGGTTACGAATTACTAATGTTTTTATCATTCTAAAAGATTTCACGTTATTGTAGCAGGGTCATTTTCAAGTGTTTCTATGTGTAGAAAGACCAATATCTTCAAACCAGGAAGAAGTAAAGAACTAATCTTTATAACTTGGGGAGGATACAATCCCAGGACTACAAAATCAGATTACATATATTCAATTTTCAATAATCAAATTCAACTTTTGCAATTATATATGAGCACAACAGTATCAGCCAATTGTCACGGTAGATCACTTGGTGGAAAAAACAATCTTCGTGTTACATGACACTGGTTCGATTCTTGGCGTCACAAAAGAGCATGTCAGTGTTGTAATGATAGGACACAAAGTGGCGGGCGTGTGATCATAGATTCGATAAAGATTACAATAAGGAAAAATGAAACAATTAAGAGAACTGAGTTTGGAAAAATCTATAATTTTCTTTTGACATTTTTCTCTCTAAAGTGAAAATTTATTTTAGAAAAACCAAATGCATGTTATTATCATGCAGTCACACACACACATCATTATGTGACATGACGCAAAATATGAAACTATTTTGTTTTCAATAAGTGAATTACAAAAATAAAACATTGAACTGATATTAATGTTAAGCAAAAATTTATCCCACTAGCTTATGTAGACGAAGTAAAAGTTGCAATTGCATCCATTTCTTCTTTCAGAAGAAGAGCATCAATGAATACATCAAGATTCTCTCCTTGCATCACATCTTCTATGTTGTGATATGTGATACCAACTCTATGATCAGTTACACGGCCTTGAGGATAATTGTATGTTCGGATGCGTTCAGATCTGTCCCCACTACCAATCTGTACAATTTGAAACTTGAGTCAATCCAGAAAGAAAAGAAAAAGGTAGAACAAACTGACAGAGTCTACAAAGAGATCTCATCTATTCTACCTGCTCTGATCGAAGCTTTGATCGACTACTTTGAAGTCTGAGCCTTTCCATTTCATATAGCTTTGCACACAGTACCTTGAGAGCTTTGGCTTTATTCTGTGCAGAAATGTGAAGGCAGAAGTAGCATGTAAGAAGAAGAAAAACAACAAAAAGAAGAGAAATTGTAGAACCTATCAACTATGTCAAATGCCTCTTACAATATCTTAGACAACCGAAACAACATAAGCTTAGAGAAAAAGAACCTATGCCATACACACAATTTTGAGACAAAATGACAACTACACCACACATGTAAATGAACTCAGATCCAAAGATCATGGCTAACACAATTCAGTTAGTCACAAGTGTGCTAATGTCATTACGCATTCCATATAAAAAGGAAAAAAACTACGGTAAGATATTACTAAAGTAGAAGGCAAAAATATTGTATTAGAAGTAAATCAAAACAACTTGTAGCACTACTAGTAACTGGGAGATACCAACAATATTTTTGGAGTAGGCACTCTCTATAAATACAAAAGATCTATATTGTACTTAAGAAAGAAGAAAAAAAAACAGCGCATTATCATTAGCAGTAAAAAAAAATTAAATGTAAATCATGCCAAACGTTTTGGAATCATTTACCATATGCTGAGAACGCTCATCTTGTATAGCAACCACGATTCCGGTTGGAAGGTGAGTTATTCTAACAGCACTGTTAGTTGTATTTGCATGCTGACCACCTGAACCACCAGATCTATATGTATCAACTCTCAACTCTTCATTCTTTAACTGAACATCGACCTACAACAGGGGCATGAAAGAACATCATTAAATTGACTGCAAAAGATATTAACCAGCCCTTCACAATTCCATTCATCAGTCATAAACCAGACAGAACTGAAGGGAAAAAAACAGATAGATAGAAATTGCATTTGTATGGGATGATTTTTATTTTATCGTTATTTTAGAAGTCAAATTAAAAACAAAAAACAAAACAAGCAATCAAGTTCCATATCACAGGGTATTGTTTCATAACGGAATTTATTAATTACCTCATCAGCCTGAGGGAGAATTGCAACAGAGACAGCACTGGTATGAACACGTCCCAATTTTTCCGTCACAGGAACTCGCTGTTAAAAAAAAGAATGTTACTAATTGTTGAAAGAGATATATTCATATATTTAATGTGAGAGGCAGTGTCAATAACCTGTACTCTATGAATTCCACTCTCAAATTTTAGTTTCCCAAAAACACCAACTCCTACAATTGCTGCACTAGCCTCCTGAGAAAGTGAAGTGAAAACCAAAATACATCAATTGATAGACAAAAAATTGGGGTACACATTATAATGGGAAGGTTCTAATGCATGGTGGATGCTGAAATGAACAATTCAAAGCACTACACAGGAACAGTTAGTACTGAAAAACAGGTCATATTTAGTACACATTAATGCATGAAATACATACCTTGAATCCCTTCATATCAGATTGAGCTATATCTACTACTTCAAACTTCCAGCCTTTGTTGTGAGCATACTTCTCGTACCTACATTATGCAAGACAAGATCTCTTTTAGAAAACTATGACAACAGTTTCTGAATGTGACCACAGTGATAAATGTAACCTTACATCTTAAAGATATTCATTGCAAACAAGGAAGCCTCCTCCCCACCAGTCCCTGAAAAAATAGTATAGCCAAATGAACATGGGATGGGAATAACAAAAAGTGTAGGGAGACAAGCTAACGGGCATAAAAGCAAAACGGTCAACAGGACCTAAGACAAGTTAGCGGACATTCATTAAAAGATGTGTTTGATGAAAACAAACAATAGATCTCCATTTTAAACAGTGAAAATTGATAATTTACCTGCTCGTACCTCCAAAATGCAATCTCTTTCATCAGCATCATCCTTAGGAAGTAATGACTTCAACAGCAAATTCTGCAGTTTTCTTTCTTCCTCTATGGCCTGGCCCAATTCCTCTGTTGCCATATTAAGCATGTCTTTGTCTTCAGAACATTCAGTCATTAGTGACTTCAAACCATCAATTTCCTGCAGACGATAAAATATAGTATCAGATGATATTGAAGAAAACCAACAGCCTAACTTTAACTTCTAAAAATAGAACTTATATTATCTTCACAGCTTCACCTTTTAACATTTTTTCTTTAAACTCCAAAAACAGTAAATAAATCAACATGCAAAATGTAGCTAGAAACTAGAAAGTATGCCACCTAAAGACATAGGAAAAAATAGCCATGGAAGAAATAACAATAACAACTTTTCACAACTAAGTGGAGTCATCTACAAGAATCAATTGACACTGATGTGTTCTGTCATGAATTACGTCTTGGAAATACATAAACAAAAAGTATATACATCTACAAATTCATGTCTGGTAAGCATATATGCTTAGTTGAACACAAGAATGAAGTCAAAAACATATCTTTAGACAGCAAAATAACACTCTCACGGTCTCACCCCTTATATGAAGGATAAATTTAGTCAAACTCCGGTCCACAATTAAGCCACACAATACTTTCAAATTTTAACTAAGCTTAATAACATGTGATTCTTCAACATAAAAAAGTAGTCTTTTTCCAAAATAAGATAGTCAGTGTTACCAAATCATTAGCTGAATATCATAAATTGAAGACAATGACATACTCCATCCGTTTCAAAATGAGTGTCGCTTATTCAAAATGAATGTCATTAACACTTCTCAATATAGAATTATTATTTTACTTCCAATTGTATCGTCTAACTAATCGGGTGTACACTAATTCTAAAGCATTACACCAACATGCATCAACAGAACCACATAACCATAAAATTACCTTCTGTTTGGCCTTCAACTCATTAATAAGTTGCACAGAACCACTCAGCTTTCTAAGCTCCTTGTTAGCTCTTGCATACTCTGCCGGTGTCGCTTCTGGCTGTCTTCAATCAACAACATAAATTAAACATAAGATAATTAACTCAAATTAAATTCAATTATAACAACATTATATAATAATTAAGTTAATTAAAACATGTCATAGAGATAAATTAAAATTGCATTACCTGATTCATAAGATTGTCAAGACAAGTAGCCCTATGCTTAATAGCAGAAAATCTTTGTTCCATTATGTTTAACAGATCCGGCGAAATTTCAGGTTGCACTTCGGAAGAGTAAGAACGAAGCAGGAAATTTCGAAGTGGAAGTTCGGACTTTGATTCCAAGTGATTCCGCAACCGAAAAAGATAACGGAGATTGAGTAATCTTCCATGAATTCTCATCTTTAACGCAGAATTTGAACTGAATTGAATGAAAGTTGTGAGAATCTATAAGCTCTTTTTTGTTTACTTTACTGCAAGAATCTATAAGCTCTTTTTTTGCATTGAGTATCTATAAGCTCTTTATTTTTCTGCTTTTCGCGTTTCGGCAGAATTGAAAGTTGAAAAAGCAGTGGGCCGCCATAATAAGCCTAAAGCCCATTGGACCGGCATGTTCTATTTTTTTTAAAACTGCTATTTAGGCCCCCCAAGTTTGCTCCCAGGCCCCTCGCTGTGACTAAAGTGCCCCTAAAAAAGCATTTCGTTGCGTAGAAAACGAAGGAACATAATTTCGTTTCGTAGTCGATGAAACTAGCGGAAACACTAGATAGGTAGCCCTGGCAGTGACATTATGCGCATGAAATACAATTTTTTCGTCACACAGTAACCGAACCCAATTTTCGTTGCTTACGAAACGAAAGCGCTGGTATTCGTATTGTAAACAACGAAATTACCCTATATAGCAGACAGTACAGACCTGTCCTATCATAATCACTTTTTCACTAAACATTCAAAAATAGATCTCTGGTGATTTTTTCAGTTTTGAAGGCTTGATCTCGACTTTGAAGCATTCATAGAAGGTACTCACACTGATTTGGAGTATTAAAACAGATATTGAAAGCTTTATACGGTTTATTTTGTAATTTTTTTAGATTTATCAGATGTACAAGATTTTGTCATCTGGAAGACGAAACCTTGTGTTTCGTTTCGTAGACGACGAAATGTTGTTACATGCAACAAATTCAGCATATTTGTGTTTGTTTTGTATAATCATTGTTCATATGTTATGGTACCATGTATATTGATTGTTGTTGCATAATGTTTGTGAAGGTGATGTCATGGTCGATCCTTCGGCTCAATTGAATCAACGTAGTGAAGAACCCGGCTCAATTCGTAATGAAGTGGTTGTGGAACCCGTCGTCCCTCAAGCTATAAATGTTGCACCTGACATTCCCCAAGGTAATGTTGTTGAACCTGGTATTGATGAAGCAGATGATCCGAACCCTACGCTAGATATACATTGGTGCGCCTGTTAACATAAATTCGTCATCTATGATCCGAACCAATTTCAATTTCGGTTCCTACTTAACGAATTTTCTGCACACCATTTTTAGAGGCATTTTGGGATTTTTGGGGGGCCTGGAAGCAACGTGGGGGGCCTAAATATCAATTTTCTTTTTTTTTTTGGAAAGGGCCGACATGTTCTATTGTTTTCCCTCGTTTTATCTTTTGACACCCCCTTTCCCCATAATAAGAACGCATGATGTTGAGTTTGAGTCACATTAGTGACTTCTAAAAGAAGATAAATATAACAGCACTGCTATTTGAAGTGAATATAAATATCGGGAACATTTTGGACACCATACTTTTACTTAAAATCTTAAGACAGTAGGTTTATGAGTCTTTTCATTTATAAAATATTCATTATTCAACCTCTACTTTTTTAAATAATGAGATACTTAACTCACCTCACACTCGTCAATACAAATAAAATAAAAATTGGCACACATCTCTCAAAAATAAAATCAACAATATGTGGATACTCAAATCTTGACAGCAAACAATGCAAGTATCATTTGCGTGATTTTATGGAATATGTGTGATATTACCTAATCAGGATGATCCTGCCGGTAAACACCTCTTCACACAGGGGTTGTGGAGGGGGTGTACCTGCATGACACTTCGACGACTAAGTAAGTATTTTCGTGAAGTGAAATGTTTTTGAGAGTAAGAATAGAATATTTTTCCATTTTGCATAAAAATGGTATATATATAGCCCAAACACATGACCATGGCCATCAATGTGAGGGCGGATTCAACAACCTCGACGTTAATGGTTGTCGGAATAGCAGCTGTGGAACCATGATTGACAGTAAATGTTAATCATTCTGATGTCAACTGTTACAGAAGTGTAAACCTCTGTGCTTAAATTTTAACAACTTGTTCGACATACTTTAATTAATTAATAATTTTATAACCTAATCCAAACTTGATCCAAAAAGTCATAAATATCCTTTACTTCCCCCTCCCTAGAAACAAAACTTCACTTCAGCAAACATTATATAATGCACTCAATCAATATAATTTGAGCAACATAGCAAATTGTTGTCAGTTGAGTTTGTATTGAAAATTGTACTTTACAGCCTTACATGATGGAAAATTTGTGCATAAGAAGTTCTTATATACATTTAAACAAATGATATGATATCATTTGCAACTCATCGGTGTAATTTTTGTTAAAGAGAGGTAACACAGCCTTAGCAATTCTGTTATTTAAACTTGATAAGAAAGATGAAATTATTTGGCGTTTTGATATCCATAAGAATTTTAACGTTGCTACATGTCTAAGTCAGAGATCGAACCAGGACCTTAGTTAAGTTAAAAAGTATTATGCACATTGTTGCATTAGAAATCTCTATATCTTAAGCTCCTTATTGCAAAGTGTTTAATACCCACCAAATTGTATTATGCACTATTTGATAAATGAAATTATATGTGATTTTGCTTGTGTAAAAAAATAATAAATGAACCGTCAATTTAGAACTAATTTACACCAAGAGTACATTCACGTTGGCAAATACATTGTTATATATGTATTTTAAATTTCTATTATTTAATATTTTTCCAGTTGTATTTTATGTATATTTAAAAGCTATTTACTTAGCAGCTTGATATCATCCCAACTAATATTAAATTGAGCTGTATAAATGTAGCCATCGAACAAAAAAAATAAAATGAAGCCATTTCTTATACTTGGCTAGACCAACATAGCTAGATGCAAATATGAGGATTATCAATTATGCTATAATAAATAATTAAATAATAATACACAAATGGTACAAACAATGCATGCTTACATTACATCAACACTAATAATTATTCAAAGCCACACACAAACAAATTTTCCCCCGAAAAACAAGCAACTCTTCATCCAATTTTAGACACCACAAATGTGGACCAACTTTGTCTAATTCACCTCAAAATAAAAATTAACCTTATTATAGAAATATTGTTTGTTTCACAAAACATCACAACTAACTGCCACATTTAGAAACAAAATCAGTGGTAGATTGTTTCAACTCATTCCTAATGATGATTATGTGCCTAACATTTATGAAATTGCTAAATATAGATTTTTCTCTTTGGTTGGCTGAAATTATTTTGAGTTACCTATAAAAACCAAACATGTTTCCATATCTCAGCAACATCTCCAATAAGCCTCCTCACCCAACACCCAAGGGGAGGAGTTCAGTGTTATAATAAATTTTCTGAGCAGGAAATTAAAAAAAATAAAAAAATGTCAGGGAAGATAATTATATCAGTTGTTTCTCTTATCCTCGTTGTAGGTGTTGCCATTGGTGTTGTTGTAGCTGTTCACAAAAATGGTGAAGATCCTGAGATTCAAACTCAACAAAGATATCTTAGAGTTATTTGCCAAAATGCAGAAGACCAAAAACTCTGCCATGAAACTCTTAACAATGTCCGTGGCGCCGACGCTGCAGATCCTAAGGCATACGTAGCGGCTGCAGTGAAAGCAGCCACTGACACTGTCATTAAGGCATTTAACATGAGTGATAGACTCACCGTTGAGTACGGCGACAAGGATAGCGGCATCAAGATGGCTCTTGATGATTGCAAAGATTTGATGCAGTCTGCTTTGGACAGTCTTGATTTCTCCAACGCTTTGGTTCGTGACAACAACATTCAATCTGTTCATGACCAAAATGCTGATCTTAGGAATTGGTTGAGTGCAGTTGTCTCTTACAAACAAGCTTGCATGGAAGGATTTGACGATCAAAAAGAGGCTGAGAAGAAGATTAAGGAGCAATTGCAAACTGAGACTATAGACCGCGCGACAAAGGTCACAGTTGTTGCTCTTGATGTTGTGACCGGTTTGTCCAACATACTCCAAGAATTCGGTTTGAAATTGGATCTCAAACCTGCCTCTCGTCGTCTTCTATCTGAGGAGATTGATAATGAGGAAGGATTCCCTACATGGGTCTCTGCTACTGACCGCAAGCTTTTGGCTCAAATGCAAAGAAAAGGATGGAGATCAAAAATTAGGCCAAATGTTGTTGTTGCCAAGGATGGTACTGGCCAATTTAAAACCGTTTCTGATGCTATTAAATCTTACCCTAAGGGAAACAAAGGAAGATATATTATCTACGTTAAGGCTGGTATCTATGACGAGTACATCACTGTCCCCAAAGAGTGCGTTAACTTGCTTATGTACGGTGATGGCCCTCAAAGGACTATTATCACCGGTCATAAGAACTTTGGCAAGATGGGTATCAAGACCATGCAAACCGCCACCTTTGGTATGTAATTCAATTCATGTCGTAACTTTATTTTATTTTATTTTACATTATGGATGACATTACTAATTAATTGATTATCCATGCATG
This sequence comes from Trifolium repens, assembly GCA_030408175.1. Classification (NCBI taxonomy): domain Eukaryota; kingdom Viridiplantae; phylum Streptophyta; class Magnoliopsida; order Fabales; family Fabaceae; genus Trifolium; species Trifolium repens. The sequence goes on along the minus strand of CP125849.1, from coordinate 54,731,156 downwards.
CAGCCAACACCGCAATTGGGTTCATTGCAAAGGCATTGACATTCGAGAACACAGCCGGTCCTGATGGTCATCAAGCTGTTGCTTTGAGAAACCAAGGAGATATGTCTGCTTTCATTGGTTGCCATATCTTGGGTTACCAAGATACCTTGTACACTCAAACCAACAGGCAATTCTACCGTAACTGTGTTATCTCTGGTACCATCGATTTCATCTTTGGATCATCTCCCACCTTGATCCAACACTCCGTGATCATCGTAAGGAAGCCCCTGGACAACCAATTCAACACAATTACCGCAGATGGATCAGAAAATTCTAAGAACTTGAACACTGGTATTGTGATCCAAGACTGCCAGATCGTTCCAGAGCAAGCATTGTTCCCTGTAAGGTTCCAAATCAAATCTTACTTGGGCAGGCCATGGAAGACACATGCAAGGACCGTCTTCATGGAATCCACCATCGGTGACTTTATTCATCCAGATGGATGGTTCCCTTGGGACGGTTCAGTCAATTTGGACACATGTTACTATGCAGAGTATGCCAACAGTGGACCTGGTGCCAATCTTTCCAGAAGGATCAAGTGGAAGGGTTATCACGGTGCCATCAGCAAGGCCGAGGCTACAAAATTCACCGCTGGTGAATGGCTCCAGGCTGGACCCAAGTCTGGAACCGACTGGTTGAAGGCTCTTCATGTTCCTCACTACCTTGGCTTCAAAGCTTAAAATTAATTAAACATGTAACTTGCTGAGTGTGAATATAAATGATGGCACACAGACAAATTGTTATTCTTTGTAATTATCTTTCCTGTTTTTGTCTAGGAGATCCACCTTAAATACAAATGAAAATTTGCTCGGATTAAACTATATTAATTATAAGCTTCAATTTTTCATTTTTCTTTTGCTTATTTTGATTGATCAATCATATATGAATTCCATATTGTTTATAGAAACAATCAAATGCAAAGAAATATAATTGACCATCCAAGAAAAAATGTAAAGCATTTAGTCATTGATAATATTATATATATGAGTGATTTATATTTATATAACCGTGATCTCACCCTCAGTAAAAACTAACAATACTAATTATATCAAAATTGTGTTCAATATAATACAGTACCGTATATCAATCAAAATTTGAGGACTATCTGAATATATGACCGTCTTAACAAAACTATGATCAACCTCGTTTATTTGTCGCCTAATAAACTCAACACCGAGAGTTACTGTAAATATGTGAAAAGAAAAAAAAAAAAAAAAAAAGACTCTTACAATATGTGATTATATCACCAATTTCATGAGCATGCTTTGTGGTCAAGAACTTGCTTACGTAACTATACTTTGTAGGAACAAAACCATTAATATAATATTACAGACAGAAGATGAATTTCTACTTTTCTATTACAATTATCAAACCCTAATTAAGGTGTTATCCAAATGTTTTGTGACTGAGTGACACCAAATGGACGCCAATGAAGCCAGAATTCTGCTCGGTTTCCCGCCCAATTCGCGTCCAACTCCTTCCCAGGTAGGTTATTAGTACTTCTTTCAATTTCAATTTCTATTTCCACAATCAAAATTCAATTTCACTTTTTGACCCTGACCCTCTTTAATTCACTATCATAATTTTCCAATTAGGATCTTCGCGCTTCATTTCCCTAATTTTCAATCATTTCTTAATTATCTTGATCTAGGTTAAATCAGCTTACAAACAGAAGGTGTGGGAATCTCATCCTGATCTATTTCCATCTCATCAGAAGCCTCTTGCTGAATCCAAGTTTAAATCAGTAAGCAATTCAATCAATTTCTTTTTTTGATGGGTTCATTTTTATAACTAGTCATATAAATTGTGAATTTTGATATTGAGTTATACTATGAAAGTAGAAAATTGTGAATTTTTTGTATGTAAATTGTTGGTGGTTAATTTGTTAGAGGATGGGAATTTGTTATAAGCAGCAGATTTCGACTTCTAGGAGTTCGACATAATACACCAAAAACAAAAATTTCAACAGTTCTAGGAGTTTTTGTATGTATAGTTCCATGTGTTTTAATCTTGTGGCTTATAATGTGTTGTGCTCATTGTAAAGTGTAAACTGATATGAGTATGTGACTCGGAACATAAAAAGTTCGTCATAACATCCTCATGGACTAATTGTGTCTTGAATGAATATAGTGGTTGTTTATCTGTTTTAGAGATTCGTGTGTCATGGTAATAGTTTCTGTAATATATGATTTTGGAGGGGAGGTTTTTTTTCCCTTCATAGAACAGTTTGAAGGAAATAATTCCCCTTTGTTAACTGGAAGGCGTGAGAAGTGACTGAACTTATGTTTTGCTGCAGATTTCCGAAGCTTACACATGTCTATTGCCCGGTAATTCTCCAGAGTCCTTGTACTCAGAATAAATATTCCAAATGTCGTTCATGGTATGCAAACCCCTTATTCACATACAACTGGAATTATAGGAGAAACTGAATGTTGATGAATGATTTTATAATTGTATAATGTCCCATTGTTTTTGCTTTTTATTTTCTGTTTTCGAAGAATTATGTATAAAAAACTTTGAAAACCAAAGCAAGGTGAAAACAATGTTTTTTTAGAATTGAAAGTGAAAATTGAAAATGAGAAGAGAAGATAGAAACCAAAACAGACAGGCCCTTAGCTTCTTGATGTGAACTCATTGGGAAAAATTATATTATTTGTAAAAGGCCCTTATCTTCCTTACTGCTTTTTTTATATCTGTCTTGCAACTTCTTTCAAAGTACTGAATAAAATTCAAAACACAGGTGGAAAAGGAGAAGCTTCAAATTCAGGTAAATTCCTATTCAGAATCCTCAGTTCCGTGCATCGTTTAAAAGCAATTTCCCTTCTTTTCTTTACCTTATTTAAATGTAGCATGATTGTTATTCAGCTGAATATTGGCGAGTTGTGAGAACCGGAGTTCCAAGAGCCAATGGAGGAAGAAAAAATCATGCCATGATTAAAGTTCCATTCCTTTTACTTATTCTGGGAACAGTTGCGCTCGGTGGGTTCAATGCTTCAAGGTGCTTAACTACAAATTTTGTAGCTTATGTTTCACTTTTTTTTTTGTATATACACTACTACTACTACTACAAATGAACCACACACATATTCATTAACATTGATACCCCTTATGTCGTGCAGGGCTTACAAAAGGCAAAAGGAGGACTATCCTTCACACAATCCATTTCTTCCTTGATGACTTCGAGCAGGAATCATGCCTGGAACTTCATATAGACTTCAATTCCAATTCATGGTTAATACTTAGTATACTCCTACAATATATTTAAATGTAAGTGAAAATGAATAATTTGAATCAATAAAAGTTACATGATCAGTGATTGCAAAGTGAACTCATCCTGATTCAATACATACATGCTGATTCTTTGAAGGAATGCTATGCAGTCCATCAGGATGACAGGATATAGCTAATTTCAAATTTTGAAGTATTCAATGTTGGTGAATTATAATAGGTGGGCTATGGTGCATCAAAGTTTCATCGTTCTCATCGTAGTACTTTTATAAATATTTTAAATTGTATTCAATCGATTGTTATGAATAAAATATCATAAAATTATTTGAGTTAAAAACATAAGTTACAATGATACCATCTTATTAGTTTGTTTAGAGGACTCGATCTAAAAATCGGTGGATTTGTGATTCTAATAAACTCATTGTGACCAAGTATTTCAATCTCAGTATGTTTAAACATTCAATTTGATGACCCTCTGTTTGGACTGCTCTATCGAATAGTGCATGGTGTGGCTAACCATATATAAAATATAAATGCTCTATTGTACTAATGTCTAAAATATATGGTTTTGGAGAAATAATGAAATTGTTTGCAATTGCATTGGAATTTAAATTTGGAGTTGGACAAAAGTCATATTCAGTACTATTTTCTGTTCCTTTTATTTTCATTTATACTTAATCAGTGATGACTGATGAGTATGCAAAAACCATCACAACAAATGATTAGAAAGAAAAAAAAAATCATTTAGTAAATATCCATCTAAAGAGACATTCATGTGTTCAATGATTCTTCAACTAAATTTGCCTCTAATAAATACGACACAATAGATTCATCCAAAAAATTTAAAATCTTTATCGAAAAGAGACATTCATATTTAGTGTCTAAGGATTCTTCAAATAATATTTTCTTTAAAAAAAAAAATGCATATAGACTCGTTCAAGAGAACTATTGTCCGGAAACAAGTCCAAAACATAGGCAAATGTTGCACCCATTTTCTATACCATCAAAAAGTTACATCTTCTATACAAACAAAAATTCCCACCAGCAGATGGAAATGTACAAAAGGTGTATACAACTTGAAGTCATTCATCATTCAAAGAATTCTCATTTCCTACATATATAAAATATAAATGCTCTACTGTACTAAAAAATAGTGGTAGATTGTTTCAACTCATTCCTAATGATGATTATGTGCCAATCATTTATGAAATTGCTAAATATAGATTTTCTCTTTGGTTGGCTGAATTTTTTTTGAGTTACCTATAAAAACAAAACATGTTTCCATATCTCAGCAAGATCTCCAATAAGCCTCCCCACCCAATATCCAAAGGGGGGGAGTCTAGTGTTCTAATAAATTTTCTGAGCAAAAATGTCAGGAAAGATAATTATATCTGTTGTTTCTCTTATCCTTGTTGTAGGTGTTGCCATTGGTGTTGTTGTAGCTGTTCACAAAAAAGGTGAAGATCCTGAGATTCAAACTGAACAAAGATATCTTAGAGTTATTTGCCAAAATGCAGAAGATCAAAAACTCTGCCATGAAACTCTTAGCAATGTCCGTGGCGCCGACGCTTCAGATCCCAAGGCATACATAGCGGTTGCAGTGAAAGCAGCCACTGAAAATGTCATTAGAGCATTTAACATGAGTGATAGACTCATTGTTGAGTACGGAGACAAGGATAGGCGCATCAAGAGGGCTCTTCATGTCTGCAAAGAAATGATGGAGTTTGCTTTGGACAGTCTTGATCTCTCCACCATTGTGGTTCGTGACAACAACATTCAATCTGTTCATGCTCAAAATGCTGATCTCAGGAATTGGTTGAGTGCAGTTATCTCTTACAAACAAGCTTGCATGGAAGGATTTGACGATGAAAAAGAGGCTGAGAAGAATATTAAGGATCAATTTCATGCTCAGACTATAGACCGCGCGACAAAGGTCACCGTTGTTGCTCTTGACATTGTGTCTGATTTATCCAACATACTCCAAGAATTCGGTTTGAAATTGGATCTCAAACCTGCCTCTCGTCGTCTTCTATCTGAGGAGATTGATAATGAGGAAGGATACCCTACATGGGTCTCTGCTACTGACCGCAAGCTTTTGGCTAAAATGAAAAGAAAAGGATGGAGATCAAAAATTACGCCTAATGTTATTGTTGCCAAGGATGGTACTGGCCAATTTAAAACCATTATGGAAGCTCTTGCTGCTTACCCTAAGGGATACAAAGGAAGATATTTTATGTACGTTAAGGCTGGTGTCTATGAAGAGTACATCATTGTCCCCAAAGATTGCGTTAACTTGCTTATGTACGGTGATGGCCCTCAAAAGACCGTTATCACCGGTCATAAGAACAAAGGCAAGGATAATATTGATATCGTGGATAGCGCAAGCTTTGGTACGTAATTCAATTCGCGTCATAACTTTATTTTATTTACATTATGGATGACATTACTAATTGATTATCTGTGCGTGCGTGCAGCCAACAACGCAATTGGGTTCATTGCAAGGGCAATGAAATTTGAGAACACAGCCGGTCCTGATGGTAAACAAGCTGTTGCTTTGAGAAACCTAGGAGATATGGCTGCTTTTGTTGGTTGTGATATCGTAGGTTACCAAGACACCTTGTACGCTCAATCCAACAGGCAATTCTACCGTGACTGTAATATTTATGGTACCATCGATTTCATCTTTGGAACAGCTCGCACCTTGATCCAACACTCTACGATCACCGTAAGGAAGCCCAAGAACGATCAATTCAACGCAATTACCGCGGACGGATCAGAAGATTCTAAGAACTTGTACGCTGGTATTGTGATCCAGGACTGCAAGATCGTGCCAGACATAGAATTGGAACCTGTAAGGTTCCAAATCAGATCTTACTTGGGCAGGCCATGGAAGAGATATGCAAAGACAGTCTTCATGGAATCCAACATCGGTGACTTTATTCATCCAGACGGATGGGAGCCTTGGAAGCGTGATAATTTGGACACATGTTACTTAGCAGAGTATAACAACACTGGACGCAGTGCCGATATTTCCAGAAGGGTCAAGTGGAAGGGTTATCACGGTGCCATTAGCCAGGCCGATGCTATACAATTCACCGCTGGTCAATGGCTCAAGGCTGGAACCGAATCCGCACCCCTATCCGTAACCGAGTGGTTTAAGGGTTTTAAGGGTCTTCATATTATTCACTACCTTGGCTTCAAACCTTGAAAATAATGTAGCTTACTGAGTGTGAATGATGGCACACTGACAAATTGTTATTCTTTGTAATTATCTTTCCTGGTTTTTTGTAGGAGATCCACCATAATTACAAATCAAATTTTGCTCGGACTAAACTATATTATAAGCTTCAATTTTCATTTTTCATTTGATTTTTGACTTAATAGATCTTTTGGTCCCTGTATGTTCTCGAATTTTTGGTTTTAGTCCCTGTAATTTGTTTTGTTGCAAATAAGTCCTTGAATGCACAAATTTTTTTGGTTTTAGTCCCTAAAGTCAAAATCCGCAGGAAAATCTGAAGAAAAATCTCCACAAAAACTGCAAATTTTCCTACGGATTTTAACTTTAGGGACTAAAACCAAAAAAATTTATACATTCAAGGACTTATTTGCAACAAAACAAAATACAGGGACTAAAACCAAAAATTCGAGAACATACAGGGACCTAAAGATCTATTAAGCCTTGATTTTTTTATTGATCAAACATATATCAGTTCCATATTTGACTATAGAAACAATCAATTGAAAAGGAATAATTGACCATTCAAGAAAAAATATACTAAAGGATTAAAAAAAACACTTACCCCCCTTATGTTGAGATGAAAAAGATAGTCTGTGTCTAGACTTTACCCCTTATGACAAGATAAATCAAAAAGCAAACGATTTCTTAAACTAAACCTACCAACACAGTTTGATGTCCACTAAAATGATACATAAAATAAATTTTACAAAATCAATAACTCGGATCAATAACCAAACAAACTCTTAGTTCATAGTAATATGATTGTAGTTCCTATTTCAAATACTACAAATAACCTTCACTAAAATAGATATGTTCAGAACACATAATTTAAAATGACAACCAAATGAACTAAACAGACTTGTCTTAGTCTACAGAACAAAGCTTAAGATGTAACAATTCGATGCATAACAGTTAGGATGCTGTTTATTACATGTAAGTTTGCGATGAATATTTGGTATAAGATATGTAATTGGCTTGGTTTTATTCTCGCTCTTCCGAATGACTCTTTCCTTTAGGTTCAATTGTTTTGTTCTTTCTCGCTGTTCTGAAACAAATAAAAGAAATCACAATTCTATGGTTGGTGCATCTCTTCACACCGACGAATCAATTCCTCATCGTTTGCATTGGAATAGAATGGCATCTTGCTTCTTGTTTCTGTCTTTGAAATTTATATCAGCACAACATGTTTGAAGCTGTCTCATTTAGTTTTCATAATATTTCATAATTTAGTGTTTACAATTAATGGCACTGAACCTTTTTTATAATTTACAAAAGAAGAAAAAAGGTGAAGTTCCATCCTTAGTTTTATTTCCGTACTCATCGGAAAAGGGATCAAAGTTGAGTGAAGTTTCATCCTCCCTACTAAGTCTAATGTCAATCACCACTGAATCAACTAACGATTGATATTGTGGAAATTTATTGGATAGCCAAATAATGCCGACAATATTATATAGGTAATGTTAAACAATACCCCAAACATTTATTAAGCATATAAAAAAGAAAATAATTTTTTATATTTTTAAGATATTAAATAAACAAAGTTTAAAGATGAATTTTTTTTTATTAAAATATTTAACTAGTGTTGAGAGACATTGTTTAGCATTTATCATATTATATTTTATATATGGACAGGTTGTTGTCGTGATTCATGAATACTTGAGAAATTCTCTGAATACTAACTAATAAAGAGAAGGCCATGTATTTCAATCTCAGTATAATTGAATTTGATGAGCCTCTCTTTGGACTGCTCTATCGAATATATAAAATATAAATGCTCTAGTGCACTAAAATATATGGTTTTGGAGAAATAATGTAATTGTTTGCATTGGAATTTAAATTTGGAGTTGGACAAAAGTCATGTTCAGTATTTTCTGTTCCTTTTTGCTCTACTGTACTAAAAAATAGTGGTAGATTGTTTCAACTCATTCCTAATGATGATTATGTGCCTATCATTTATGAAATTGCTAAATATAGATTTTCTCTTTGCTTGGCTGAATTTTTATTGAGTTACCTATAAAAACCAAACATGTTTCCATATCTCAGCAACATCTCCAATCCCCACCCAAGACCAAAAGGGGGGGAGTCTAGTCTTCTAATAAATTTTCTGAGCAAAATTTTTTTAAAAAAAAATGTCAGGAAAGATAATTATATCTGTTGTTTCTCTTATCCTTGTTGTAGGTGTTGCCATCGGTGTTATTGTTACTGTTCACAAAAAAGGTGAAGATCCTGAGATTCAAACTGAACAAAGATATCTTAGAGTTATTTGCCAAAATGCAGAAGATCAAAAACTCTGCAATGAAACTCTTAGCTCTGTCCGTGGCGCCGACGCTTCAGATCCTAAGGCATACATAGCGGCTGCAGTGAAAGCAGCCACTGAAAATGTCATTAGAGCATTTAACATGAGTGATAGACTCCTTGTTGAGTACGGCGACAAGGATAGCGGCATCAAGATGGCTCTTGATGGCTGCAAAGAGATGATGGAGTTTGCTTTGGACAGTCTTGATCTCTCCACCATTGTGGTTCGTGACAACAACATTCAATCTGTTCATGCTCAAAATGCTGATCTCAGGAATTGGTTGAGTGCAGTTATCTCTTACAAACAAGCTTGCATGGAAGGATTTGACGATGAAAAAGGGGCTGAGAAGAATATTAAGGATCAATTGCATGCTCAGACTATAGACCGCATGACAAAGGTCACCGTTGTTGCTCTTAACATTGTGTCTGATTTGGCCAACATACTCCAAGAATTCGGTTTGAAATTGGATCTCAAACCTGCCTCTCGTCGTCTTCTATCTAAGGAGATTGATAATGAGGAAGGATACCCTACATGGGTCTCTGCTACTGATCGCAAGCTTTTGGCTAAAATGCAAAGAAAAGGATGGAGATCAAAAATTACGCCTAATGTTATTGTTGCCAAGGATGGTACTGGCCAATTTAAAACCATTACGGAAGCTCTTGCTTCTTACCCTAAGGGAAACAAAGGAAGATATTTTATCTATGTTAAGGCTGGTATCTATAACGAGTCCATCATTGTCCCCAAAGCGTGCGTTAACTTGATGATGTACGGTGATGGCCCTCAAAGGACTGTTATCACCGGTTATAAGAACTATGGCAAGTTGAATATCAAGACCATGGACACTGCCACCTTTGGTACATAATTCAGATCCTGTCATAACTTTATTTTATTTTACATTATGGATGACATTACTAATTAATTGATTATCCATGCATGCAGCCAACACCGCAATTGGGTTCATTGCAAAGGCAATGACATTCGAGAACACAGCCGGTCCTGATGGTCATCAAGCTGTTGCTTTCAGAAACCACGGAGATATGTCTGCTGTGATTGGTTGCCATATCTTGGGTTACCAAGATACCTTGTACACTCAAAGCAACAGGCAATTCTACCGCAAGTGTGTTATCTCTGGTACCATCGATTTCATCTTTGGAATGTCTCCCACCGTGATCCAAAAATCTGTGATCAGAGTAAGGAAGCCCGGCAAGGATCAATCCAACACAATTACCGCAGACGGATCAGAAGATTCTAAAGACGTGAACACTGGTATTGTGATCCAGGACTGCCAGATCCTCCAAGAGGAACAATTGTTACCAATCAAATCTTACTTGGGCAGGCCATGGAAGACAAATGCAAGGACGGTCTTCATGGAATCCACCATCGGTGGCTTTATTGATCCAGAAGGATGGTCCCCTTGGAACAATACGGGTATATTTTTGAACACATGTTACTTAGCAGAGTATCGCAACACTGGACCTGGTGCCAATCTTTCCAAAAGGATCAAGTGGCCTGGTTATAAAGGTGCCATTAGCCAGGACGAGGCTATGAAATTCACCGCTGGTAAATTTCTCAGTAATGGAAAGGAACCCAACCCCATACCCGCTGCTGAATGGTTGAATGCTCTTCATGTTCCTCACTACCTTGGCTTCAAACCTTGATAATCATGTAACAAATTATTATTCTTTCCTGTATAATTATCTTTCCTGTTTTTATGTAGGAGATCCACCATAAATACAAATTAAATTTTGCTCAGACTAAACTATATTATAAGCTTCAATTTTCATTTTTCTTTTAATTTTTTTCTTGACTATAGAAACAATCAATTGAAAAGGAATAATTGACCATTCAAGAAAAAATATACTAAAGGATTCAAAAAACACTTACCCCCCTTATGTTGAGATGAAAAAGATAGTCTGTGTCTAGACTTTACCCCTTATGACAAGATAAACAATCTTTATATTTTATATTTTTTCCATTATCTTTATCTCTCACTCAGCCTTACTAATATACTCTAAAATCCAAAAAACAATCCTATTTGCAAATAATAACGTCACATAATAGTCGTTCTCGTATGCAAGTGAGAAATAGATTGACTTTGTGATTGAAATTACTCTATTATCAAAAGAAATAACTATAAAATCCCATATTTGAGAGCATCGAGTACAATTTACAAATTATATGTTAAAATAAATGATATGGATATCAATCTCTAAACTATTTTAAATCTAAATTATATACCTGGCTCTCACTCACACATGACACATGAAGATATGTCTTCAACATGCCTAACCAAGATTGACCATCCAGGTCATGTTAAGATCAACCTTCATCACGACAAAGCTTAGTGTGGTCATTTAGGTCATGCTGAACTCCACCCTCAATTTAACTATGCAAGTTTTTTGGATCTCGACTTTGCCCGTCATGTTGCCATGCGACCTATATAGACATAGTGATGTGAGCTATGTGTGCTCCAACTCCACGTGATATGCACAGACGAGTGACGTGAACCAAGCGTGCTTCTGGTCCACATGATTTGCATGGATGAGAGCTAGCGTGTTTCAACTTTACGTGTCTTGTGCGGACAAACTGCATATAGATATCAGTTATAACTTATTGGGCCTGAATATTCAAATTTTGGGAAAAATCCATTAAGTCAAGGAATAATGGACTATAAACGGAGACACTCTGGAGAAAAAAATAGGGCATATCCATTTTAAGCAAACAATGTATTTTACATTAGTCTTTTTAAAATATTCTTGGAGCATCTTTTGTGTTGCTCTATAGAATAACTCACCCTTTGAATATTATGCTTACATACATGGAACATGTATCATAGAAAATTTGTTAGAGTCATGGCGAGTCATCATATTTTATAAAAGTTGAAAAGTATAGCTTCTAAAATATCATCGTGGATCATTGTGATTCTAATAAACCCATTGTTATAAAATTGGACCATCTCCCTTCTCTTTGAATAATAGACTCATCCAAAAGAACTAAAGTCCGGCCTAAACTATAGGAAATAGAAACAAGTCCAAAACATATATAGGCAAATGTTGCACCCATTTTCTATACCAACAAAAATTCCCACCAGCAGATGGAAATGTACAAAAGGTGTATACAACTTGAAGTCATTCATCATTCAAAGAATTCTCATTTCCTACATATTTCTAACCGGAAAAAGGTCATATCCTTGTCAAACCTCACATTGTGTTGCTATATTCTTTGTGTGTGTTGTGATCATAATAAAATCACTACATTTTGCTTAACCAAAAAAAAAATCACTACATTTTGATCTAGATTAAGACCACAATTACTATCTGCATCATCAGTTATCCTCCCCCTTAGCCTCTGTCACTGAAATGTTAATTGGCTGCCATCTAGAATGATTAGGTATAATCCATTTCTTGATTGTGATTATAATCTCCAAAATCGTAAGTACATCACCCAACACAAGCTCTTCAAGGCACAATCTCTTTAGAATTAAAGATGCTTCATATCTAAAAAAAGAGAGATATAATAAAAAAGTTAAAAGCTTATTATATCAGTAATTTAACAACTAATAAAGCTTCTAGGACCTAATGAAAACAATAAAAACGTACTTGCTGCGAGACGCCAGAATCGCCAATCTTCCTGAGGATGAAGCAAGGAACTTCTCTGTTCTAACCCAAATTGCTTCTGGGAAATGACTCGGCAATCCACCTAAAGGATTGACACACCTCCATAGATTCTCATTCGCAACACGATACAGATGGAATTTTTTAGAATGGCTTTGTTTAACTACCCTCTGTTGCTCAATTGCAAAATCCAAAGCCTTTTTAACATCAATTGTTTGATACTTAGGATCACCGTAACGAATACAATCAGTTATATTTTCTTCAGTTGGAAAAACCATTTCATTCTTGAGTGTCTCCAATGTTTTTAGAATAACATCAACAAGTCCTTGCAAGTTCTCATAAGTCGATACTGTTGGCAAACTTTTCACTCTCCTTACATTAGAAACCAACAATTGTTCAGAACCACCACCCAAACTAGAATTCTTTTGCTTCAAATTCACATCAGAAAATTCTTGACCACAACCAACACCACAATTAGGGTTGTTATCTAATTTCAGCAATGGAGTTAAGCTACTACTTATAGACTTAGAATCTTCTCTAGCTACAATTGGGGCACTTGCAGACAAAATAGGTGATTCATCATAACCACAAGAAGAAATTGGAAGCATTAATTGCTTATTATGATTTAAATCATGACTATCACCAAAATTAGAACCAGCATTGTTTTTGAGATTAGTACCAATTGGAATCATCGTAGTGTCATTATTCTTAAAAAATTGATGTGGTCTGAATCGAAACAATTTCGACGACTTCGATTGTTCGGCGTTAATAACAGATTTATCATTATTGATACTGTTATTATTATTATTATTATTATTATCATCACTCTCTGGTTTTTGAATTTGAACAGATTCTTCTATTGAGTTTGGTACTTTAGGTTGATAAATGAGTTGGTTAGAGAAATTAGGGTTTTGATCTGTAACATTGTTGCGAGGGGGACCGCCGGCGATGAGAACAGGCCAAGACCAAACAAATTTAGCGGCGGCGGTGAGAGGTGCAGAAGCACAAAAAGGTTGAGCAAGAAGAACATTATACCTTCTCATACGAAGTTGATGAAGCGCATTTGAAAAATCTCTATCACCAGAAATCAACAAGTAATTAGCAGGTGCAGGATTATCAACCGCCCATAGTAGCATATCAACAAGAATCTTCTTATCACTCGCATCTTTCACACCTTCAAATAATGAAAAACGATGAAATGTTAAAAAATGATTGAATGAATAACATTGATTAGGGTTTGTTGAATGGTACATACCGGCGGGGACGTGGTGGAGGGAGATGCCGGTGGAAGAGAGAGCGTGTTGAACGTGAGGAGGGAGACGAGTGGTGTCGCCGTAGGCGGAGATGGAGAGGGGGCCGTGGAAGTTGGAATTGAAGAGGGCGGAGGTGATGTTTTGAGCGATGGTGTTGGGATTGAAGTTTCTGGGGACTTGACAGTTTTCTATGTCCCACCAGACTGAAATTTTGGCTGAAGAGAATGCATTTTCTTCTTCCATTGTCCATACAATACAATCATAGAGACCCACGTTCACTTCTCATTTATTGTGTAACCGCCAACCAGGTTCTTACTTCTTAGGGCTAGTGCGAGTATCCGTACGGACATTTCTCAGATTAGGCGTGTTCGTGTCCGACACGTATCAGTGTCAGTGTCTGACACCGACACGACACTTATGATTACATTGAATTATGTCACTTTTCCAAATTATCATCGGTATCGTTGTGTCAGTGTCCGTGTCGGTATCCGTGCTTCATAGCGAGTACCTCACTTTCACCTCTTCAAATTCAAATATTTTAAGGGTTTTTTATTTATTTATTTTTATTTTGGGTAATTCCAAATATTTTAAGTTTGTTGATTATAAAAGGTCTACTAGATCTCGGTTATTTCAAAAAATTTAATCTATGTAATTACATGTGGATGATCCTTTTGGTTTATCCAAGAAAAAAATAATTAAATATTTATTTATTTACGTTGTTATCATTTTAGCTTTTTTTTTATCAAGTGTTATCATTTTAGTAAGTTTGATTTGAAAAGAAATAGTTCTTCAAATTTGACACCAAACATGTTAGTTCTTCTAATTGTCCTAATTTTGCTATTATGAGAGATAAGAGATTACTCTAGACTCTAGAGTGTTTCTTTAAGAGTATTTTTTTTAAAGAGCATTTAAAACATAAAAATGATATATCATTTCGTTAGATAGTTAGTCAATCGTAAAAACAACCATTTACCGTGTAAATATATCTCTCAATAAATCAAACTTTATTTTTCTATATCTTGGAAGTATAATCATCTCCACTAGATCTAACACCGCAGTTGTAGCATACTTTCTCGATTTCAAAAAGTAAAATTTGGTTGGCAAAAGTTGATGTATTTAATGTAAATTTAGACCCATGGAGTAAGCATCACTTATCAATCCACGTTAATTGATAAATTGTACCCACAATTGCCTCGCCAAGAAAGATCACAAAATAAACCTCGTGCTCAAGCATAGTGGCAAGAACATATGTAAATTGAATTCCCTTCCCTTGCAACCAACACTTTCCCGCATAGTCATGGTGGTTGCACCCAACAAAAAAACTTATTTAATTTATATTTTATGATTCTAAAATACTAAATTTAAATTTAGTCTGTGTGATAAGATCAGACGGCCACTGACATGTGACTACATGAGTGCAGAGACTTGCTTTCTTATTATAGCAAAACTGGGTTAAAAAAAAACTAGTACCTTGCTTAGAACTGGATGAACTTAATTACATCAAACATGCTAAAGTGAATAGATCACCAAGAAAATGAGAAGCCATAGGATTGTCATACGTTTTCATTTCAGATTAACAGTCAGCAAAAATAGTTAAAAATAAATATCGAGTACACTAGCAACTTCAGAATCATCGAACAGAGTTATATCGATCCATGTGGAATAAATAGAACCTTCATTGCATGGTCTAGCCAGAGCCTATACAAAATTGAATCAATTTACTAATGAATACTTACTTCTAACATTAAAGAAATCAACTCTGCCGAAAGAATAGGTATGTTTCCTCTGCTCTGTTTTCTTTCTTCTTTTGTTTTTCCTCCCTCTTCTAAATGATGTCTTTAAACGTTCTTTAGGGAAGAAAGGTTAAGACATTTACTTGATTTGGTTCCTTAAAAATCTGTTAACTCTTAAAACTCAGATTGTTGATAAGTTAGCTTTCTTCCAAGATGAATGTTCTTTTGCCTCTAAGCTAGAATTGCAGCTAAGCTGGTTTTCTTCCAAGATGAGATATCCGTGATGAATACATTAAAGGTGCTTCTTCATCAAAATGAGAATGATGATGAGAATCAGAAACTGAATTATTCCATATATCCTCATCGTTGTTCACATCATCATCTCCCTTTTTCTCCATTAGCAGCTCCTATATATTGATTTAAAAAGGCAAAGAACAAAAGTTTAACAACCCAATGTATATATTGCAAAGATACTCGAATCAAGAGCTATGTTATTATTGAATAAAACTCAAACATAACAGCAAAGAGGAGAGGGGATGGTGAGATCGGATTAATAATCAGCATACACTGATACTATTATTTGAATAAATTATCAAGACAGAAAGCACCAAATTAGATTTTTAAATTAAAGAGCACAGACACTTATAGCATATAAAGGTTTCTACCATTTTATCAAAATTTACAAAAGGAAAAGAGGTTAAAGATGTCCCGTTTGTCACACAGAATAATGTCCCTACTCAGTAGCAATGGAAACAAAATAAAAAGGTAAGAAATTACTCTTATCAATTCAGTATGCTAGCTTGGTTAATGGAACGGCTATCTAAGCCATTCAATTGTTTGACACATGGAACAAATGTGCAACTCTTGAGATGGAATTTTTTTTTTACTGAGAAACAAAATTAACAGGTATAAAATTGCCCTTATCAATTCAGTTTGCTAACTTGGTGAAATGGAACGGCTTTCCAAGCCATTCAATTGTTTGACACATATGGAACAAATGCGTAACTCTTGATATGCCAAAAAAGTTTACCGAGTTGCTTGAGGAATCCCTCAGCATATATATATATATAGTACGAGAAAGACTTGTTTCGCCCTAAACACTGCCCTCAAGCAGGTGCATATTAATCATATGGACCAAACTTGTGAAAAAATGAACTGAATATGATGAACTCAAAGATACTTTGAGAATGTCTGAAAGCTGGTCACTAGAGTTGACAAACTCTAGCAATTTTGTGAGAACTTTTTTCACAGATAGAGTGAAAATGAATTGATATATGTTATGGAATGGAATCGCCTTTCCGCAATTTTTTCTACTAAGATGGGAATGTGAATGGAATAAAGCATACAATGGAATCATTTTCCGATATAAAACACAGCATAAGATAACAAAGTCAAAGACATTTCAATAATGCATGAATACTGATCAAACTAGAAAACAAGCAAAGTTTACTGAGAAGGCTGACCTTTGCCGATTCATCAGGGATAATTTGAAGTTGGGATTTGCGCACATCCCTGATCTTCAGGTAGTTGTAACAAACAACACCGCTTAAAGCTGCCCATTCAAAAATAATTCATATAAATAAACGCTTGGAAGAAAAACAATGCAAAAAATGAATTTTAAACTGCCGAGATGTCTTTTCAATGAAGAAACATATACCAATAGCATAGCCAATGACATTCAGTCCTGTAATCTTTGATTCAGGAAATAAGACAGTTGAAAGAGAGATAAGTAGCCAGTCTTTCAAAACTCCAGCCACTCGAATAGTTACAGCCCCAGTTCTACCAATCACTAAGAATGTTGAAAAGTTCAATGCCAAAGCACAAAGAGCATTTGAAAAAAATATCCAGAAGTTAAACTCCATATGTGGAGCTTCCATCTCAGGCTTCTCAAGGATATACCATGGAATAAAAAGGAATACAAAGCTGCATAAAATAATAAGTAGTAATAAGTAGATATTCATTATTCAGCTAGATAAATATAAATATATAAGTTTGAACTTTAATGTACTTATTGACATTTTCAATACATAGGTATCCCAAAAATGTGCCTCTCAGCTCCACTCCTGTTTTTGTGTCAAAATGAGTGCGGTATCTAAACAACCAAAAACCGGTACCAAAGCAGGAAGCAACAGAGCAATCATTAACACGTGGCACACATAATATTTATTCAGAAGGGCAAAAATGAGATTATCATCAGATTAGACCAAAATCATATCCTGCAGTTTGACTGTAAGCTTGTCTGAACACAAAATAAGCTAATTCAAAGATCAAAAACACATACACACAAACAGTCAGATGCATCTAGTGAGGGAAGCTAACCACATCATTTTCAGAGCCAATATAAAAAGCACAGGTCAAAATCAAAATTAACTAAAATCAATAGGAAAGGTTAAATTTTCATGAGCTTTTTTTTTCCCTCCCGCCAATATAAGCAGAACTATCTACATGTTTTTAAATACATAAGAGCATAACTACCTGCAGGGGGCTATGTAATACAGGCTGGTAATAGGATTTAGTGTCAATCCTTTATTTTGAAGAAGAACTTGAGTTAAGACCAGCCTCAATGCTTCAGCAGCTATTCCCGATACTTGATAAACCGTACCGAGCACGTTAAAATGAATTTCCCCATAGGAGGAAATGACAACTCCAACACTAACCAACACCATGTTCCAGAATACGTCACACCTTAATTTCTCAGTTCCAAGGGTAACAGCCACAAGAAATGTTGCCACTGGCACTGTAAATGAAAAAACAAATAAATCAAAAAGGAAAAGAACAATCTTCCATAAGGAATGTTATAAAAAATGTCAGATGGAAATATGATAAACAAAAACTGACTCACTCAAGGCTTTAAGCATCTGGATGAAAGCCACAGAAATGTACAAATAAGCAGTGTTCCCAAACCTAAACAGACAATAAATCAATTAAATTAAACATATATATACACACACACACACAATATACAATACACATCCATGCATCGGGAAGATAGTTTTCAAAGTAATTAATAAAACTTCAAAGTGTATGTAATACAGTAATAACTACTAATACAACTTCAAAAATTATTTAAGGTAAATAAACTATCATGCAATATAAAAACAATCCAGTTCATTAAACCTCAAACTAAATCTAACCTAAATGATATACAAGTGGTTTGTTAACTTACAGGAAAACTATTATGAAAACACGAGTTCTATCAGCTAAATTCCATCTAAATGCATATCGTAGTCAACAGAACGAATAACAAATATCTTATAAGATTATAGACAACCCATAGTATGTTATCTAAATCTTCTTAATTTATATATCCGCAAACAGAAATTGGTGATTATACATTACCGTTTCATACAACTTTTGTTTCATTCAACTTTGTAATGAAGCCTTTTATTTTATTTTATCAGAAAACTTCAAACTGAATGCAGAAGGTGATCAATATAATGAGCAGCATATAAGATTCTGATAATATGTAAGTTAAATCTTTGCATATCTACAAATAAAAATTTACAATCATCCTTTTTGTGCTATAACATTTTTTTGCACGGCCTTACAAACATGAACATGCATGCACACAGAAAGACTTTCATGACCCAAATGAGTATTCGAAAATGAAAATGACATGCTGGAAGCATAAATCTTGATAATACTGATCAGACTTTTATTTTAAAAAAGAAGACAAAAACATAATCATCAATTTCAATAAAATGCCAGCGAAATTTTTTATTGGCATCAGCTAACTTTCACCATCATAGAATTGAATACAGTGGACTGTATAAGGCGCATACATGATACACTTTACAAATAGCTTTGCATGAATTACAACATTTTGATCAATATCATCAACTGCTTACCACAGACTTGCTGCAAAGAAGGCACTTATAGGGACCACGCAGGTTATATATCTGCAAATCAAACATTTTGTGTGAAGCCAGCCAGAAATAGTACATGAAATTTAAAATAGGGTGTCTATGTAGAAGTCTTACATATGAAATGTCATTTTAATAGGCGCTACAACCTGCATAAATTGAACAGACGAAAAAAGAAATATCATCCAAGTTAATTCCGTCATATTTCAAAGAAAGGCTAGTCTAAAACAAGTGATCCGACAAACTCAAACAGACACATACCTTCAGAACACGGATAAGGACAAATGCAACTCCACCAGAAAAAGCCATATGAATCATAGTGAGTGTTATAGGAAATGGAAAATTAAAATACAGCGTAGAGAGAACCCACTGCAATAAAAAATGCCCACAAAAGGAAACAGGTTGAACAAAATATATCACAAAACATAATCAAACGAAATTGTTAGGAAATCTGCAACACATACCTTGTTATACAAAATAACACCCGAGGAAAGTGAAATATAAACCAGAAGGTAGATATAGGTCAGCAAATGCTGCCTATTCATTATTGTCGCCATGACTGCCATATCTCAATTCTGCAATACATAATGCAATGTAGCATCTCAACATGAAAACACTGGCTATCACTGTTAATTATCATTGTAGTATAACCAACTTCATTAAAATTGCAATTGTTCTTCAAATACCCTATTAGCTTTTTATATTGGATCTAATTCATTCTTACAAAACCAGCTTATAAGGTGAGAATTGTCTCTACTTATAAACTCATGTCCAGGTCAACTCACATCTGTTGTAGGACTTCTTAACATACTCGAGTTCGTATTAAAGGGAATGAGAAAGCAATAAACGAATAAAATTTTCTTACACTGTCAAGAATCCTTGAATCAATAATCAATTAACAAGTACCTACCCCCTTTCAATTAGAACTTTCCCTTTCAAAATCACCTCTACCAAAGATTAAATATGAAAAAGAAAATCACTTATAGGAAGCTTATTAACAACAAAAACAGAATTACTTAGCTAGAAAGGCATTAATAGTGATATGATTTTGTTTAATTTTAATTTAATTATTAGAAAAAGTGTAAAGCATGAACTAAAGTGGTTAACTCAAATTAGGAAAAACATACTCCAAATTTGGTTCCTATAATTTAAAAATTGTAAACTAAAGCTAATGTTTCTCTGTCTGAGAAGGAAAAAAAAAACATCCTAGTGTTGTTGTACCGTTAGACCTTATAATAGACCTTAGAACTAAAACGAGGATACTGTGTGATTCGTTATGTATGTGAAAAGTTTAGAAAGTACGAACACAGTTTCGATTTAACGGTACAATGCTGAATTGATATGACAGAATAGAAAATCATAGTAATAATAAGAATTAACAAGAAGAAATTATAAAAAGGAAAGAAAGATGAATAGAGAGATTAGAGATGATTGTTACCTAGCGAAGAAGAACGAATGAATGGATGGTATAGTGATCTGAAAAAATAGAATACAGAGAAAGAGAGATTTGAGAATGAGAGCGAACAAATTTGTAAGAACACGCAGGGTGGTGTCAAAACGAGAATTCCGAGATTTTGTCTTTTCACTTCAAAGGGAAAACAATTTCATCTCAATTTTACGTATTATTTATTTTTTTATTTACAATATTTTCACACATACCATTAGGCATGACAATAAAATTTAATTGTCCGTACCATTTCCGTTTTGACGGGAAAAACTTGAGTTGATTGAGTTTGGATTTTCCCAATTTTAAAAGACGGAGATGAGGTGGGTAATGGAGACATTGATACTCATTCCGAACCCGCCATGTTTAATAAAAATTCATACGTTTGTTTTTATTTTAAATTGAGTATTAAATAAATTGTTTTACATATTATTTTCTTTGTTTAATAAAATCATACTATTGAAATAAAATAGTTCTCGACTTTTAAATAATTTTTTAAATAAAAAATATCAAAATACAACTTGAATTCATGTGGAGAGAAGCGAGACGGGATACACAAAACTCATTGGGGATACCCGAACCCTGTCGGGTATGGGTTTGAGTTTCTACTTTTCTTCTCTGCTTAAAATGGGAATAGGTACAGGGATACCGAACTTTATGGACTTGGGTTTGGGAGGGCAAAATCTGCCCCTACCCCCTATTGTCATGCCTACATTCTATACGACTCCATTATTTCATGTTATTTTTGTTTTCGCCACCAGTTGAATCTGGTTCGGAGGTCAGTTCTGGCATCAAGTGGTTCCAGCCCCCTCCCGATCGCAGTTGCGGGGATCGAACCGTGGTCCTCCCTACCAAGTTCAGCACGCCAATCACCACTGAACCAACTATAACGATTGGTATTATTTCATGTTATTTTGACTATTATATATTGTGTTTTATTTTTATTTTTCAGTTGTAAATCATTAATATTGTTTAGTATTGGAAAAACGAGTATTGTTTAGTTTTGGAAAAACGAATTAGATTTTAAAAGGTCTTTAATATTGTTGTTGTTAGTTTTTAAAGGGTCGCATTTCAATATTTCATTTTAAGCCTCTAAAACGGTTCATAAATTTAGTTGTAAAATTTTATTTTTAATGTACAAAATACGCTTACATTGCACATGTTTGAAATTGAAGAATCATGAACAAAATTAAGACAACAATAATCTATCTACTTGAAAAACAGGTACCTATAAAGGAGACATGAATTTTATTCTTTTATGAAGCAAAGTACACATATGATGATAAAGTTATACCACTACATCAACACATGATGTAAGTACATGAGATATGCATGAAATAAATAAATAAAAAACAAAAACACCAAAAAAAAATGAAATTAAAACTATAGAGTGACCAAGAAAACATTATGTCACAAAATCTCTAGTATATTTTTTTAGCTGGACACCAATTTTAAAGCGTGAAATCAAAATTCAGCCCATTTGAGGTTGATTGAGTTGATGATGAAGACGCATTGGGATTTGTTTGAATTAGGCCTTCTCCAATAGGACCGGTACGAGCCTCAATAGTTAAAGGGGTTTGATTAGCTCTAGCAAAAAGTTCCAAATCCGAAGTGTTTGACCTATGTGGAATTGGAAACGCATCATTTTGACCTTCACCAAAAAAATTAGTCGTCCCAAATTGTGTTGTTGTGAGGGATGAACTTGGCATTTGCATCGCAAGTTGGGGTACTGTGGGGGGTGTATTTGGCATAAACAACCCTCCATAGCCGCCAGAAGAAGAACCACTATTCCAATAAGGCATGGTATTGTTCATATGGTGACTGATTGGGTAGTGCAAGTTAGCACTACCTAAATAAGAATACCCTTGATAGTGAATAGGGCTTGGTAATGGATAAGGGCATGGTTGATGAATAGATCCAAATCTAAGGGTTGACATCAGTTCCTCTTCTCTTCTTTGTTTTTCCATTTTTATGACGGCACGCTCAAGCTTATGAGCGTTTTGGTGTCCGCCAAGTGCTTGAGAAGTGGAGTATTTCTTGTCACAATAAGGACAAGGGAATTTCATCACTTCTTTCACATGTAAAGGTTCATCATTAATGCTTTGGGATAAAGGTTCAACAACAACATTTTGAGACGAGTTTGAATGTTCACCAATCTCCAAAGATTTAATAGAAGGCTTGGTGTGAATGCCAAGCCTTAGAGTAAGTAAATCTTCAACATTGGATTCAGAGGTTGATGACATAACCTTCGATTCCTTCTCAGGTCTCAGCCCTGTGTGGTCCTCCATTCTGCGCTTGAGCTTTCTGTTCTCACCATTTTCAATGAAATTTCGCTCAGACATTTTTTAAATCTAAAGTTTAAAACTTTTAGTTAGAAAACAAACTTGTGTGATTTGAAGATTGCCGAGGAGAGGTATTTATCGCTGGGTAGAATAGTGATGAATGATCCATACAAGTAAAATATATAAAAGTATAATTTTATATTACAGTCAATATGAAATAAAACATTTAAAGAAAATAGACAACATTTAATTTGTTACGGTCAAACATACTCAATAATGCGACTTAAAATTATTTTTTTATTAAGTTATTTTGACTGTTATACATTAAATACATTCTGAATATATTGTTATTTTGACTAGACGTGTGAAGATTATTATATATTGATAAAATATCGTCAAAATTAATTGGATTTATTTTCGTGTTATTTACTCCCTCTAGACCTTAATATAAGAGGAACTTCACTTTTTAGATTCATTAAGAATTTAATGTATTTGGTCCATAATATAGATTAGATACATTAGATTCTCAATGAATCTAAAAAGTGAAGTTTCTCTTATATTAAGGACTGGATGGAGTATTAATTTAAGAGCATTGCTATCTTATCTTATCTTTCTTATTCTTTCTTATATATATAAAAAATTCTATTAAAAGAGAACACTATGGAATTTCCCAAATTACACCTTGTTGCCATTTTTTATTTTTTGACATATCATATCATAATTAGGGTAATCTTGTCTTTTCATACTAAATTCTATTAAAATAATAATATTATTATAATCTTTATATTCAATTACACATTGCTTTTAAATTTTATTTCTGCTATTTATATGTGATGTATATTTTTACTCGTATTAATAAAGTTGTCTATTTTTTTATAATTTCTACGAGACTTATATTTATACTCATGTTTAATACATGGAGCTATTTTTTTGTGATTTTTATGAAACCTATATTTTTTATAATTTCTACGATCCTTATATTTGTACTCATATTACCTTGGGGAGGGATCAAATTACACCGGTGTAACATTTGAGTAATGTTACACCGCTCAATAACGATTTAACGAATTCAAATTTTACAAAATCCACCGTTGGATTGAAAGTTTATATCATATAGATCATTTATGTTGAGTTTTACAAAAATCTAAAATCGTTTGATATGTTATTGAGACACATCAAGATTAACGGTTTATGCGTTTTTATTGAATACCGTTAATCTTCATATGTCTCAAAAACATGAAAAACGATTTTAGATTTTTGTAAAACTCAACATAGATGATCTATACGATATAAACTTCCAATCCAACGGTAGATTTTGTAAAATTTGAATTCGTTAAAGCGTTATTGAGCGGTGTAACATTACTCAAATGTTACACCGGTGTAATTTGATCCCTTCCCTATTACCTTTATAAAATATTAATGTCATAAATACTAAGTCAAAAAGGTTGGATTGAGAGTTGCAAGAGTACTGCTACATCCGTCCCTTATTATAAGACTTCATTTGACAAAATTTTTGCCTCTTTTTATTAGACCATTTTGCATTTATCAACTGCATTAATTATTATTTTTTTCCAGAATTACCCATATTTACTTCACATTTTTTTCTACAAGCACCACAATTAATTGTAATGCAAAAAAAAATGCAGAGTAATGCATCATCCATTTGTGGGTGGTCTTCGTGAAAATCAATCTCTATCTCACGTTCACTTTCTTCTACATGTTGGATATGTTGTCCACCTTTTTTAATAGGTTGGGTATGTCGTTCAAAATCATTCTATGGAATTTCCCAAATCACCCCTTCTTGCCATTTTTTCTTTTTTGACACATCATTATAAAAGGGGCAATCTTGTCTTTTTATACTAAATTTTATTAAAATAGTAATATTATAATCATTATATTCTATTACACATAATTAAAAAAAAATCTATTACACATTGCTTTTAAATTTTACTTCTGCTATTTATATGTGACGTATATTTTTACTCATATTAATAAGGTTGTCTATTTTTTTTATAATTTATACGAGACCTGTATTTATACTCTTGACTAATACGGGGAGCTATTTTTTTTTGTGATTTCTATAAAACCTATATTTTTATAATTTCTACGAGGCTTGTATTTGTACTCATATTACCTTTATAATGTATTAATGTCATAATACTAAGTGAAAAATGTTGGATTGAGAGTTGCAAGAATAGTACTACTTCCGTCCTTTATTATAAGACTCTGTTTGACAAAAAAATTGTTTCTTTTTATAAAACTATCTTGCATTTATCAATTACGTTAATTATTTTTTATCCAAAATTACAGATATTTGATATAAGCACCACAATTAATTGTAATGCTAAAAAAAAAACTATAGAGTAATACACCGTCCACTTGTGGGTGGTTATCTCATGTTCACTTTCTTATATATGTTGGATATGTTCAGAGCCGGTCCTGACATTTTGGAGGTCTAGGGCAAATAATTAAAATGGACCCCTAATAAAAAATATAATTTTTTTAAAAGAACATCATCTTTTTAAATTGTAAATAGCATCAACAACTTCAAAAATAGTAATTTATCTATATAATTAATTAAGAGAATATGTCCATATGGATTAAACATCTAAAAATAAACAAAATCTTTTAGTGTAAAACAAAAAAAATCAACAAAATCCTTATTTAGTATGAAACGAAGCAACAATATTCAACAATATTTTTAGGATAAATTTAGAAATTAGGACCATAATATAACACAGTGGCTTTGTTATTAGAAATTAGGACCATAATATTTTTAGGATGAATTTAGGAATTAGGACAATAGTATTATTAAAAAACTGATAGTGTTTTCAATTGTTTTCAATAAAAATTGCAACTTAATTTTTAAAATTAATCCCTTATATTCAAAGAAATAACAAAATGTAAATTTTTAAAAATATAGTAGTGAAATTATTTATAAGTTATAGAGTTATTATAGTATTTATTAAAAAAAAACTCATCATTTCATAAAAAGAAAGAATTTTCGAAAGAATTTGTGTAATGTTTAGTATAAATGAATATTGACATATATTATTGAAATTCTATTAATATTTTTTAATTAATTTCAATAGATGTTTAATGGTCATTTGTTGAGACCAATCATATTTGTTGGTGTAGTGGGTTCTATTCTCTCCCACATCTTTCTTTAAAAGCAGATTTCTTAATAAAATTAAAACATAAAAAATTACACAAGGAGGGATCAAAATCGCGACCCCAAGATTGTAGGACGGACGCGCGCCACTGAAGCAAAAGCTATTTCTTGTTTCATTTCCTCCAAACAAATACTTAATCAATTACTAACATGATGGACTTGAAGAAAAAAAATATTGAGGCCCCAAAAAATTGAGGCCCTGTACTGAGGGCCTGCTTGCCCTCCTTCTGGGCCGGCCCTGGATATGTTGTCCACTTTCTTTTACATGTTGGATATGTTGTGGTATTCAATCAAAATTTTTATGGAATGAAAAAAATCTTGTGGTATTTAATTAAAACAATTAAGACTTTCTCACTACTTATAAAATGTTTTTTGATATTCGAAAGTATACAGATTTCAATATTGAATTGTTTGGTGGAGTGAATTTTAATAGATTTTGTGAGACTTTTTAATTAAAACTAGCTACACAAACTAGTTTTTTTCAACAATCTGAAATACTACTTAAATAAAAAAAACATTTTTTTTAAGTGGCGGCAGAATAATGTGTATCATATACACCAATTAAATTTTGATGGATATGTATTTTGACGGATAGAATAATTTCCGATGTGTATTTATAGTGCCCTTTCCACTCCACAACATGTTTTAATCACTGGTCATTAAGTGTATTGGATGGATAATAAGTGGGTATTGTATTAATTATTGGAAAATGATTAGAAGGGTAAATATGGAAAATTAATTTAATTTGTGAACTAATTTAATATTAAATTCTGCTTTCTTAATACTCGTGTTTTGTCAAACGGTGTCTTATAATAAGGGACGAAAGTCCTTTCGTCCCTTTTTATAAGAGCTAGTTTGACAAAAAATTTGTCCCTTTTTATTAGACTCTTTTACAATTATCAATGACATTAATTATTCTGTTTCCAAACTTACCCTTATTTACTTTGCATAGTTTTTTTAATAGAATTAAATTCTCTTTTGTTTGATACAAAACACTACTACAATTATTGGTAAGGGTAAACATGTAAAATCAATATATTTTGTCAATCAATTTAATACTAAAATTCACTTTTTTAATAAACGTGTTTTGTCAAATTAGCTCTTATAAATAGGGACGGAGGGAGTACTAATTAGAGAATACTTTTGTAAAAAATTGTATTGAAAATTGAGCATGTCAAATATCTCGAGGCAATTTTTTTAAAATCCCGCAGGCTATTATTTTTATAGGTGACATCATTTTATTTTTATACGTGACATTGTTTTGTTTTCATACGGGGATCGACCTGTATTTCTTCTTATATATTTTTTTTTATGGTTTGAACCGGAACATATATTTCTACTCATATTAAAACATAAACCTTTTTTGTTGTAATGTTTACGTGATAATATATTTATATTAATATAGACATCTATTTTTTGTAATTTATACGAGGATCTATATTTATATTCATATATAATATGAGCGCATATATTTTGTAATTTCAATGGAGATCTATATTTCTACTCATATAAATACAAAGGTCATTTTTTGTAATTTTTACCGGATCCTGTATTTATATTAACTACTATTTTTTTTTGTAATTTCTACGAGGAAATATTTCTGCTCATATATTAATATGTGAATCTATTTTTTTTTTTTTGTAATTTATACATGGACATATACTTCTACTCATATATACGAGGATTTTTTTTGTAATTTATGAGGACCTATGTTTTTACTCATATATTAATGTTAAATATGCTCGGATCTCAACCCCAAAAGCTAGCTCATAGGGTGAGGTTGCTCTCACATATTTATACACCCAACAGCCCGGGAACCTAAGCAATGTGGGACTTCAAACACACTTCAACACTCACCCTCACGCCAAGCGTGGTCCTGTGTCAAACGCCTCACATTGCAGTCCTTAACCCGGCTCTGATACCATGTTAAATATGCTCGGATCTCAACCCCAAAAGTTAGCTCATAGGGTGAGGTTGCTCTCACATATTTATACACCCAACAGCCCGGAAACCTAAGCAATGTGGGACTTCAAACACACTTCAACAATTAACACGTAAGTCTATTTGTTTTGTAATTTCAACAATGATCTATATTTCTACTCAAGTTAATGCACATTTTTTTTTTTTTTTAATTCTTATGAAACCTTGTATATCTACTCATATATTAATAGAGGTCAGTTTTTTGTAATACTCTTATAGGTGACAATGTTTTGTTTCTATATGGGGATCTATATTTATACTTTTATATTAATCCGGGGTTTTTTATAGTTTCAACAGGGACATATACTTTTATTCACATCAATACATATGCTTTTTTTTGTAATATTTACTACACACTATATTTCTACTCATATATCAATACATATGTCTATCTTATTATACTGTACATTCTAGCTACAATGATCTATATTTTTACTCAAAGTAGCAAAAAATTAATTTAACTATTATACATGAGGGCTTGTTCAAAAACTATTATACATGAGGGAACAATTTACTACTCCCTATATTTTAAAATGATAAAAAAAAATCAAGCATATTATTACAACGAAAATTCTTTTGTACAAAAATCTTAAACGATACTTCCTCGATCCAGTTACTATTCCTGTCACTATTATATGTAAAAAATTACTTTTTAAATTCATTTAATAATTGAGATATCTTAATTAATAAACTTAAAAATTAAAATTTTATTTATAAAAGTAACAAAAAATATTTTAATACGAAAGGATCGAGTAGGCGTTGTCCATTAATAATGCTCATACGACTCATTATAAGGGATAAATTATTGGCATGCATCTTGACAAAAAATAAAATAAAATATTATTGGCATATATTTGTCAAAAATGAATAAATTATTGGTACATACAGTATAACATTCCACAGGATCATTGAGCTGAAAATTTAAGAGGGGAGGGACAAAACAGTGATCATGGATGACTAAGAAGGAACCGATTTAACCGACAATGATTGATTGTGTTGTTGTCATGCAATATTGTGAGCTATAATCCCACGACTCTCACTGCGTTAGAAAACATGTTCTTAGCAATAATGCTGTTTTCACGTGCATTTTTTAAACTTCATATAAAACAAATGTTGTTAGCTATGAAGGGAACGGAACAAACCTATGCATGTTGTTGCTAGATTATATTCTCATTAGTAATCATAATCTCTTAATTAGTACACTGTGTTAGTTTCTTAATTAAAAACAATCCACGAAATAAGAAATTGATGCGGTAAGTGTAGCTGCAAGGAGTAAAGTTCAAATCTCTTTAACGACGGTTTTAAAATAAGGCAAATGCTAACATGCGCCCTTAGGGCACATGATAAGCTTCATTTAATAACTATGATCTCACTTATTCTACTTTAAAGAATGTTAAGGTGCATTAAATTAACTATAATCTCATTTATTCCACATTGATAATTAAAACATGATACATCTCATTTATTCCACTTTAATTGATAATTAAAATTAAAATATAAT
This sequence comes from Trifolium repens, assembly GCA_030408175.1. NCBI lineage: Eukaryota > Viridiplantae > Streptophyta > Magnoliopsida > Fabales > Fabaceae > Trifolium > Trifolium repens. Next base: position 54,701,513 of record CP125849.1, on the reverse strand, counting down.
CATTTTATTATGATTAATAATAATAATAATTAAAACATAAAATACGTGTATCCAAAAATAAAAATAAAATATGTGTTAATAATAAGATTTTTTTTTATCCTCGGTAAATATGATGGTAACAATTATTATTGCTATTTTGGCTTTTGAAGTAGTAATATATTTTGGAATTTTATATCATTTATAATTTAATTTTTGTTTCCAACTTAAAAAATAAAAAAGGTTTTATGTCAAAAAACAAAATAGAAAAAGGTTTCTAAAAATAATACATAGGGGGCGCATATATGACCAATTCGTTGGTAGCTGAATAAATTTTTGGTGGTTACTAATTCTTTTAATTAATTAAATTTAGTGGGACCATAATTATTAATTATTAAAGTTAATTAATTATTGCTTTTTTAAAGGAGAATAAGTGGGATCATAGGTAATTAAATGTAGCTTATCATGTGCCCTAAGGGCACATGTTAGCGGAACCCTTAAAATAATCATTATTTTACTAATGCCAACTTTCTTGTCACGGATTTTTTAAAATAGAATACAAAAATAACAAAACATAAAATTGAGGTTTTCTGTTTTGGGTTCTGCCAGCTTCTTCTTGTCTTGTGCTCCACTTTATTTTATTTTTTTTGTTTTCACCATCAGTTGAATCTGGTTCGGCGGTCAGTTCTGACATCAAGTGGTTTCAGCCCTCTCCCAATTACAGTTGCGGGAGATCGAACCGCGGTTCTTTCTACCAAGTTCAGCGTCAATCACCACTAAACCAACTAACGATTGATGTCTTGTGCTCCACTTTATGTGTGTGGTTAATATCACTATTCCATTGAGAACATGGGCTACAAGGAAGGTGGAGAATATTTATTCAGCTTTAGTTGGATTTCTGGGCTCTCGCATCATGCATTTGAGATATTACAAATCATATATACTATAGACTTGAAATGGGGGCCGATTCAAACCAAACTCCACAGCTCTTTCAATTTCAATAGGAACAATTTGGATCCACATGTAACTATGGTTTACAATTTGAAAATTAAATGCAATCTATAAACAAATTGATGAGCAAAATTTTGAATTAGGAGAGGAGAAATAAGTTTTTTAGAATTTAAATATATGCATTGAAGCAAAAATTATTCAAAGATAATGAAATGAGATTTTATTTGTGCCTGTACAATAATTATATATATAGTTTACAATTAGATTTACTACTTGAAAAATTTTAAATACCGATAGACAAAATCTGTCTCTAGTAGTGATTTTGGAATCTAATTGAGCCTTAAGTTTTTTGTTTAGATTACTTTAAAAGAATTGTGGGTAGTTTATCTAATAATTAAGGAAAAATAGTCACATAAGCAAATTTACAAGCGAAGTAAAAATTAATTCGTGTATATTACATATATACAATTTGACTTAAGTGTGTCTTATTTTGATTAGTTGTTGAATTATCTCCAATTCTTTAAGGAATAATGTATGCCTTATCAAGTGTTTATGTAATGTTGTATGATGTAATACATGCTATCTTTTTTTTGTCAAGCAGTACTGGTGGTTAAAAATTATACCTTTAAAGTGGATAATGAGATAATCAGAATTCGAACTTTGATTCCATACATATATAATGTAATATTCTATCAATTAAATTAAGCTGGCGAGACTGAAACGGGCTATCTTAATTAGGCCTAAAAAATGGTTGCATCTTTGTTAATTTTGTATATAAGCTCTTGGAGTTAATGGAACGTATTAAAGTTGCGCATGTGAATAAAGTTCGTGACAAATTAATGTGATAAGTAGGAGGCGTACTGTATTTGTTATGAATGTTGTATGTTGTATTCAACTTTTCATTGTTTTTCTTTTTGCTAGCAACTTTTCATTGCTTAGTCTTTGCACAATATAACTATTTTTATTTTATTTAAATTAAGGTACTATCCACTGCAAAAACTAATATGTGTCATTAGGATAAATGTTAACATTTTTCTAAATTTTTATTTTATCAGGTCATATGCCTTTCACTTAGTGGTGAGCAAAAATATCGATCGATTGAATCCATTTTAACCGAGGTTAAGTTAGGTATATCAGGTAAGTTTATACGGGTTGTCGGGTCTACGAGTGACAAACAATGGGTAAAAATGGTTAATTATGGTCAGGTTCGGTTTTGAAAATTTAAATATGCCATTAACCGAACCCGACCGAGGTTGTAAAATCAAGAGTCTTTTCTGTCTCATCGTATGTATTGAAGCTACATTTCTTTTATAAAAAAAATACACTACAAATTATTTACACACAAAACGCAAATTAGACTGTATTATGACAAAGTTAAATTATGTCTTTGTCATATCGTTGATCTAATCTTTAAATGGTGTTCACTAACAAGTTATTTTATTATTATATATTTGTGTGTGTCTTTTTTTTAATCAATGTGTTAACCTGAATAAACCGACCAACCCGCAACCCATATAAACCGACACCCGACAAAACCGAATCTTGAAATGGTCAGTAATGGGCCAAGATTTTACACTCTCGGTTTTTTCCGGTGAGCCATTTTGGACCCGAATCCGACCGATGCTCTACCCTACTTTCACTTGTATTTGAGTTGAATAACTTTTAGGTACTGTTTGATCTAATTTATTTCAAGCTTTTTGACTCAATAAAAGGAGAAATTAGGCCAAACAAATTTTCAAGAAGTTTTTGATAGAAAAAAATTATTTAATTTTTATGAGTAAAATACATAAATAAAGGATCGTTGATAAACGTTAATATATGTAAATTTTAAAAAATAAAATAACAAAATTCGGCATTATTAGTTATCATTATCTTTTTTTATGTTTATTTTAATTACAGTATTATTAGTTGTTATTATCTTTTTTTAAGTTTGTTTTAATTTTAGTATTATTAGTTGTTATTATCTTTTTTGAAGTTTGTTATTATCTTTTAAAAATATATTTTACCAAACAACTTTTAGCTTAACAATAAATTTGAAGCTAAAAAAATAACTTTTGCTTTTTTCTATAAGCTCTTATTTTCACTTTTAACTTTCAGATAGCTAATAATACCTAAAAGGGTCAGGTCAAACGGTACCTTATAAGCTTTTTACAGAAATTCAAATTCTCTTGAATGTAGGGATGGCAAAAATATCCATACCCGCGGATATCTGCGGATAAAATCCGCTATGGATACGAAGCGGATAGCTTAATCACTACAAAAAACACACCATTTTGCGGGGGGTTTCAAGCCATTTTGAGGGGGTTTCCAACCTCTGCAGATTATTTTGCGGGAGTTTTATAAACTGCCGCCTAATCGATTCCCATAAATTAACTGCGGGGGTTTTGGGTGACCGCTGGTATCTGGTGAAAACCCCTGTAAATCTGCGGCGGTTTTTTAGTGGAGGTTCGAAACCCCCGCAAAAACGAAAAATATGTAAAAAAAAAAATAATCAAAATCTGAAACTTTCATTAAAATATAGTAATTAGCCAAAATTAAATCTTATACTAGATAAACAAAATAAATAACATAAAACATATTAAAGCTTATCAATGGAACTAAACTCTCAACCAAGGTAGAGTAAGGAACTTAATATCACTGTTAAAATGCCAAATCACTAGTGCTAAGAGTAACATGGAATTACAACCTCCAGAACGTTACTAATTAGATAACAAACCATCCATTATGCATGAAATTTAACTTCTCTCACAATACAAGAAAATATGTGAATACTCAATTTTGACATTACCCATGCTTTGAATTGATTCCAGCTCAGAATGTGAAGAGCTCCCACTGTAAGCACAAATGAAGTTGAACCAAAAAACTTGAAACCTGATCAAACATTTTCGACGCAGATTTAGACCTACAAAATAAGAATCAATCAAATATAATTTCAAATGCACCAGCCACTAAATAATAGATGTAAGATGATAAAAGATACAAGAAATCATTAATTAGAAAAATAGTTACTTCAAAAGGTATGTGTTCTAACTTGGATTGGTCATTTGAGATTTTATCTTTGAACTCGGCCTTTAAGGACAAGGACTCGTCTTTGCCAATGGAAGCCTTCGTGACTTTGAATCAAACAAATGAATTTTGTTAAGGATAATAAAATTTTAGAGATTGTATTTAGCTTATGCTTAATTCTCATTAGTGTACCTTGAATTCCTAATGCAACTGTCTCACATACTTGCGCCGTTATCAACTCAGCGGGAATAAAACTTGGATCCAAAAGTAGTTTAAACATGGAAAATAATAATAGGAGTTTATTATAAACCAATGCAAGAAAAGTGTGTACCTTTCAACTGTAACAGCTTCACTAAAAATCCTAAAATAGCAAACGGAAGCATCAATATAGACTCTATCCAGAACGCATAACGCCAACCAAAATGACTTCCAACCTGTTATTGAACACAAAGGATAAACCAAAAAACAAGTACATGGATATTTAGTATTTGGAGTTTAATAGTGATATCGAAACCAGATAAAGACTTACGAAACCACCTAGATATAGCCAAGTGCGTATCCCGATGGTATACACATGTAAAATATTGCGAGCCATGCTGTTTTCTGATGCAAACATTATTAGTATGAGATAGAAATTCCCACCAGAAAGAAAAAGGAACAGAAACCAATTATTGACAAATTGCAATGTCCAACAGTTGAAATGGAGCAAACTTAAAATGGAGTTGTCAAAGAGATAAAAAGTTTATAAACAACTAGAACTATTTTTACTATCACATGAATTCAAATTAAATAGTATATGATGTTGAGAAATAATTGTTGTTACCATAAAATCCTGTAAGATTTGAGAAGGTCAATATAGACCATACCAGTTGCTAGAGTTAACTTGTAGTGTGATAAGTAGCCAATGCAACTGGTTGTTTATGTAACCACTTAATGATCTCCTCAAGATAAAGTCCTTCAAAACAAGAAAAATAAACCAAAGCAAACTCATACCGATGATGGTTAATTCAGATGAGACTAGACAAGTGTAATAAAACAAGCAAAGTGAGTACAATAAGAATGTCTTTCTGCAAGTGTCAAACTAGGTAGTCTAACTCAGTAAATGATTCAAATCAGAAACTCAGTAATTCACAACGGCACCAACTAATCTAAACAACACCACAATCAAAATCTAAATGGCATGCAAGTTTTTTAGGTGAAGCAGAGCTAGAAACTTATCCACCTTACTGTCCTTACAGTGCTGGTGAGCTATCCATCCACTTCCCAACTCAATTTCTATCATCTTCACAACTTCTTCAACCTATCATAATAACAATTTCATAAAAACTTGTTCAACACTTCAAATCATAATAAATAACTAAAATAAATTACCTTTCATTACTCCAACCCTAAAACAACATAATCAAATCAAGAGCATGAATAAAACACATGTGCTTGTTGTCACCTAATTTAACATAACTGGTTTAGTCATGAATCAGCACCAAAAGCAATAACTTACAAAGGAAATCATAGGAACAAATGCAAATAAAAAAATAAGTTACACGACAATAAAGATTCTATATGATTGGTCACAAAAAAAAAAATTCAACATTACTGAGAAAAAGGAACCAACAGAATTCAAACCTTGTTTCCATCACCATTGAAGTTGCTGCATAAGCCACATTTTCCAATACATCAGCACCATCAATGATCAATCCAAACCTGTAGAATTATGTCTTGTAATCGACCAGGTGTGCTGGTCAAGATGTTTGCTCCTTGTTCCTCAATTTTCTTCATGACAGTGTTCACTTCCACTACACCAATGAGGATCATTGACTTAATAATCGATAAAATTGAAATGAAAGGTTGTGTAGCATTATAAATTTGGGATACTACATAATTATTCCCAGTACCTAAACACAAAGAAAAGCTTCATAGTCACACAAGCGCGCACAAAAATAAGCCAAATATGAATCCTAACTTGCAAGATTTTGCAGGTTGCTATTGATACCCAACACACACAAAAAATACTTGAGCTACACACCATAACTGCCCCTTGCAAAAAATCCTAACTTGCAAGATTTTGCAGGTTGCTATTGATACCCAACACACACAAAAAATACTTGAGCTACACACCATAACTGCCCCTTGCAAAGAATTGCTTCATTAGTTCAGCTATGCACCTTCACCACCAATGATCATGCATTATCTTCAGCCAATGTCTTTAAAGAACAACTGAAACCATCAATATGAAACAGAAACAAGTCAAACAACATGATTACATAACTAATACATGATAAATCACTACACACATTTTGTTGACATTAGTACAAAAGCATTATTATCCAATCCAATCTAATAGTAACCAAACCAACATCAATTCATATAATTTGTTTCAATATCAGAACTTTAAATACAATTCATATCTACAACAAAACATTAGCAAGTAGCAACTACACAACACTTACTCCTACCAATCAATTATAAGATTCACATTTAGTACAAGTCAATGAAATGAATCTCAAAAACATCAGCAAGTACCCCAACACTTGCTCCTACCAATAATAATGAAAATGATTCAGTCAATCTACATGCAAAAACCAAATCAACAATAACAATTAACTCATTTTCCTTTATTGAAAGTGAAACAAATTTACTGATTAAATAAACTATAGAAAAGGAATTAATAAACATAATCGAACCCTAAGTTGATTGAGAATGAACTTCGGAATTGATTGAGAAATTGATTGAAACCCTAAGTTGAAATTGAAATGGAAAATGGACTTCGAAATTTATCGAAACTGCAAAGAAATTAGAAATTGAATCAAAATTCAGAAATTAAGATTAGCGAAATCGAACATCTGAGTTGAATAGATACGTGCTGCGGACAAAGAAGCTGCTGTGAGTTCACCGGCAGAAAGTTTCGCCGGAGACGGAGACGACGGAGGAAACCTCTTTCTCGTTCTCGTGACTGAGTTTCTCTTTCACCGTGTGTTTCTGCTGAAAATAAAAAAGAAATAGAAATAAAAGTGGGAAAACAAAAATAAAAGGCGCCAATTGAAAAAGTAGAGTTAATCATTACATTAATTTGCAGGGGTTTAAAATCCCCTAAATATAAAAGAATTTTTTTTAAGTTTATATTAAATGTGGATATTTTGTAGTATATTCTGGGGGTTTTATAAAACCCCCAATAAATAACCTCCGCTAAATAGCGAATTTTTTGTAGTGAATGGATATCCACGGATAAAATAAATGGATATTTCAATTATCTGCATTTAATGAATATAGATGCGGGATTAATACTGTCCGCGCCCGCGGATATCCATACCCGCTAAATTCTAGTATTTTCCTTATATAGAAAAAATTTGTATTTTTATATTTTATCTTTCCTTTTTAATTTTTGAAAAGAGCTAATTTTTCTTTCAATAATTAGTTTTTTTTTAATAAAAATATATCATCCATAGATATCTGTTAATATCTGCGGATACTTCAATATCTGTGGATTACCCGCTTAGTGGATATCCGCATGGATATGAAGCGGACACGGATATCATATTTGTCTGATGGAGCGGACACGAATATCACACTATCCGCGTCTATGGATATCCATTGACATCCCTACTTGAATGTCGCGCAGATTCATTTGAAAAAAGAATAGAACAAATTAAAGATTCAATAGACGGTCTTTTCCATATCTAGCCGCTGTATTTTCAAGTTGATTCCTCTATGTAGCTATGACTTTTTGATTAATGTCTCAATTTTTTGCATGAAATGAGTGGAACTTTGGTTACAGAGATTATGGATCTATGTGAATGGTAGTGTCAAATAAGACACTAATGTAACACAATAAATACAACATCAACTGATTCTAATTAATCTTATATGGAGTGAGGTCGTGAAGGAAAAAAAAATGTGCAACCAAATTAATACTCCTAAAATAACATCATATGGAGTGAGGTGAGGCCATAATAATCACGGTCAATCTAAAAGGTTAAAAAAAAGTGATTACGAGGAAAGTGCGTTGAAAAATTGAAAAAGTACTCCACAATAGTGTTGGTGTCACGAGGAGATTCATTTTACACGTGTATGAGGCTATATGAGGTTGGAGATGGTGACACGTGTTGAAGAAAAACATAGTACTAGAGTGAAAATGTGATGTTTTTACTCTCAAACTCAAGTGAAGAAGAAGACAAACAAGACAAAATAGTCTCATAGCAATAGAGTAAAGAATCAACCACTCACAGCAACATGATTATTTGATTAGGAAACCAAAAGCATCTTTAATCTTATCTTATTTGTACTACGTTCAAAATATAACAACGTGAATGCGAGAGACATCCAACACATGTGCCCCACCACTTTGCGGGTGGAGGTGGAGGATGTACTTTTCCCATTTCCCACCACCATCTTCCTGCCTTAATTTCCTACTACAGCTACTATTTTTTTTTTTATCTTCACAAAAAAATACTGATCAGAACATATTATTTACATAAACAAAAATATACTATTATCAATTGTTAGTTGATTCAGTAGTAATTGATACTGAATTTAATAGGGAAAATCACAGTTCAATTCTCGCAACTGCGATCGAAAAAGGCTGATACTATTTGATGCTAGAACTGATGGATCGGAGTTTACTAATGTATCGACAAAATTCAAGACATTGCTTAATGGATCAGAGTTTACTTTTAATTATGATGTTGATTTAAATTCGAAAAGAAAAGGACTAAATTTACAAAAATAAATTTGTCTCTATATAAAAAATTAAATGGATAAAAAAAAGGAAAATTTGTCTTAGACTATTGGAGAACAAATTTCGTACCGGGGATGTTAATTTTATCTGTAAATAAGAATCTCCGCGTGAGTTGCCCCATTTGGAATCCGAAGATAGGAATTTCTCATCGCGAGGATGGGGGATGGAGGAGAAAATCTCCCTGGAAGTAGTTTGGGGGTGAGGATGGTATTTTAACCCCCACCCCACCGAGACTCCGTCCCCGAAAACTTTATTAAAAATCCACTTGGGTTGGTTTGGTGGTGTTGGCTTGGGACCTGAGAGTGTGCTCCTCCTTAAGATCTCAGGTTCAATTCTTTCTGATGTCAATTTGAGTGGGTTAATCTAGCTTAAAAAAAATACATTTATAAATGTATATTTTAGTACTTTATACAGTAAATTATTTTTAATTATATTTTCACACAATATGTGTATACATTTGTAATTTGTTTATAATGTTTATTACTATCACAAGACTTGCAATATCTTTTATATTTTAATTTGTTTTATAATTAAGTTTTAATATTTTTTTTACAACTAATTTGATTGAAATTATAAAATTTTGATACTTTTTTTAAGGTTGATAGATATCTACAAGAACTGTGGGGATCTGCAGGGATAAGAATAGAGGAAAAATATTCTTCGAAACAAGTAAAGGGGACAGGAATAAGGAACATTTTAGATGATGGGACAAAAAGTGGTAAAATATCCTCCACTCGATCCCCGTCCGATTGACATCCCTATTTGGTCCTGTCAATTTTCATCACCCTTAATTTTTTATCTCTTACTATTTTAATAATATATTTTTTATTTTGAATGGTTAAAATTTTGGTGGACCTATCTTTTTACTTGAGAGAATCCAAGCCGAGAGAAATGTTATTGAAATCAGTTGATATCAATAGTCGATGGTATTATTTTTTAAACCTATAGTCAAAATAACAAATACTATTAAATCGGTACATTTCAAAGTTCAGGTTTCGAGCTTGAGTAAAGACTTTCAATCTAACAATATATCTTTATTAACGGTTAAACTATGATTTATGGACATTTTTAATTGATTAATATTATAAATTAATTAAATTTGTTGTTGTTGTTGACAATAATAACATAGAATAGAATATCACATGATTGTACTACCATAGCATCAATTAGCTATAGCATCATAGAGAGAGTCTTCTCTTTTTCTTGTAACGCAAAGAAAGAATTCACATTCATTCATTCAATCTTTGTTTGTTCCATCTCCATCACACATCATTTTCTTCCCTCTTCCACCCAACCGTACTTTCCCGCACTTTCCCAATTTCACTCACACCACTCATCATCATCATCATCTCCTTCTTCTTAATCATTCATTCATTCACTCCATAAGGTTCAATTCAACTTCAATTCTTTTCTTCTTAATTAGATTCTTTGTAACAAAAACAAACTTCATACTGTAGTTAACTTATGCTTAAATTACCTATCTTAATTTTTTAACAATTTATTTCCTTGCTGTGTACTGTACTCTTTCTTGATCTATGGGTAACAGCAACATATGCTATGTTAATTTTACTTAATTTTATAATTAGTTCTGTGTTTCTTTGAAATTGTAAAATTGTGATTATGGAAGCTTTTCAATTGTACGGTAATGGTGCTGCTGGTGGTGGTTCCTCTGATTTAAGGTCTATGGAGAAAAGATCAGATTGGGATTTGAATAATTGGAATTGGGATGGTCATCTTTTTATAGCTACTAGTAAATTGAATCCTGTACCGGAACCCGAACATAGACAATTTTTGCCTCTTCTTGGTGGTGGTTGTGGTGGTGGTGGTTCCTCTAACTCAAATAGTTCATCTTCTTGTTCTGAACAGTTAGATCTTGGGATTTGTCAAGGGAACAAGGAAGGTGAGAGGAAGAGGAGGGTTATTGTTGTGGAGGATGATGAACTAGGTTTGAATAAGGAAGGTGCTAGTTTAACCTTGAATCTTGCTGCTGGTAGTGGTGTTCAGGTGGCTGCTACATGGGAAGGAAATATTGGGAAGAAAAGTAGAGTGGCTGGTGGAGGTAGTTCTAGTAGAGCATTTTGTCAGGTGGAGGATTGTCGCGCAGATCTCAATAATGCGAAAGATTATCATAGACGTCATAAAGTTTGCGAGATACACTCCAAGGCTAGTAAGGCGCTTGTTGGAAATGCGATGCAGAGGTTCTGCCAACAATGTAGTAGGTTAGTTTTTGATTTACCAGATAGCATATAGCTGAAAAGTATGTGTTTTTAGCAGTTTTAAAAGTTAAGATTGGATCAAGATTTTCATGGTATTCTTTTATTCTGTCCACAGGTTTCACTTGCTTCAAGAGTTTGATGAAGGAAAAAGAAGCTGTCGAAGACGTTTGGCTGGCCATAATAAAAGAAGGAGGAAAACAAATCAGGATGCTGTTCCTAATGGAAGTTCACCAAACAATGATCAGACTAGTAGTTATCTGTTGATAAGTTTATTGAAAATACTTTCAAATATGCAGCGTAAGTATCTCTTTAGTCTAATTTCTAAGCACAGACTAGTTGGTTTCTTATTCATCTATGATGTTGATTAGTGCTTGTTTCTTTTGTTTGAAATGATCAAAAGCCTTGTTATTGATTTAAACTACTTTTGTAATATTATATGTCTGTTTCTCTAATTGGTATTCCTGCTATGAACAATATTACGACAAAGGTAATTGAAGGATGAGTAATGATATTTTTTTATGAATTATAGCTGACAGGTCAAATCAGACCGCAGATCAGGATCTGCTTACTCATCTTTTAAGGAGTCTTGCTAATCAGAATGGTGGACAAGGGGGAAGGAACTTGTCTAACCTTTTACGGGAACCTGAGAATCTGTTGAAAGAAGGATCTTTATCTGGGAAGTCTGAGATGGTTTCTACTTTATTTACTAATGGTTCTCAAGGTTCTCCAACTGTTACAGTACAGAATCATGCAGTTTCTATTAGTGAAATTCAGCATCAAGTGGTGCATACACATGATGCTAGGGTTGCTGATCAACAAACCACATCCTCTGCAAAGCCAGGTGTTTCAAACAGCCCACCGGCTTACTCAGAAGCAAGAGACAGTACTGCTGGACAGACAAAGATGAATGATTTTGATCTGAATGACATCTATATTGACTCGGATGATGGCATAGAGGATATAGAAAGGTTGCCTGTCACTGCAAATCTTGGTACTAGTTCTCTTGATTACCCATGGATGCAACAGGATTCACATCAGTCAAGTCCACCTCAAACAAGTGGAAATTCAGATTCTGCATCTGCTCAGTCCCCCTCTAGTTCCACTGGCGAAGCTCAGGTATTTATCTATTGCAGCGTTATCCTGGATTGTCTGTTGCACCTGTGCTCATGTACACAGTCCTTATACTTAAACTCACCCCTCATGATTGGGATTTTATGACTTTCTGTGTCGGTATTTTTTCAGAAACTACAAATATTTTGGTTGTGGTTCTAGCTCCTAATGTTTGCTTGAGTGACACCCTTATATATGTTAAATTTATACTATCCTGAGATTGTCATTATTCAACAGCTAATTTGTTGGTTTCCACCATTTAGAATCGCACGGATCGGATTGTTTTTAAACTCTTTGGTAAAGAACCAAGTGATTTTCCTCTTGTACTCAGAGCACAGGTACATTAAACTTTTCAAAGTATCTACGAATAACTGTTACTATTATTTTTCTTTGAAATTTAATAATACCAAGGTTTTGCACTCCAGATTCTTGATTGGTTATCCCACAGTCCAACTGATATTGAAGGCTATATACGGCCTGGTTGCATCGTTTTGACTATTTATCTGCGTCAGGCTGAGGTTGAGTGGGAGGAGGTAAGCAGTGTCCTTCTAAAACTACTAGCTGGTCTGTATGTGGTTATTTCTGCAATCAGGGGATACTCTTGACCTTACAAGTCTTATTTGTTCTTTTACAGCTTTGCTTAGATCTGACTTCCAGTTTGAATAGGCTTCTGGATGTCTCGGATGATGATTTTTGGAGAACTGGATGGGTTCACATCAGGGTGCAGCATCAGATGGCCTTCATTTTCAATGGTTTCTTGCTATGTTTCTATTGCTTTTCCTATTTTGACAAGAAAACAGGAGTTGGAATTTAATTACAGTGAAGTTTTTTGCTATGTTTCTAACTTCAACTTTTCTGCTGCAGGCCAGGTTGTCATTGATACATCCTTACCGTTCAGGAGTAACAATTATAGTAAAATTTTGAGTGTTAGTCCAATTGCTGTACCAGCATCAAAGACAGCTCAATTTTCTGTGAAGGGTATCAACCTGACTCGTCCTGCCACTAGGTATTCTTTACTTGTTACCCTATTAATTGCAATAACATTGCATATTGAAAGTTAGATGCAAATTTTGAAAGTTTCTTAGATATACATGTGTGGGGGTGTGTATATTTCATTATTGCATATGAACCTTGTTCTTATTATTTCAGGTTATTGTGTGCTTTAGAAGGGGATTATTTGATCTGTGAAGATACTCATGAGTCTATGGATCAATGCTCCAAGGATGAGCTTCAGTGCGTCCAATTTTCATGTTCTGTCCCTGCGATGAATGGACGAGGATTTATTGAGGTGCTCCTTCTTTGCTCTCACAAATTAGTTTAAATATCACGATAAGCCCTCGCTGAGGCTTGTGGTGTGCCTTGTCCTTGGCAAGGGGAAAGTTCCTCCGCCTAAACATTTTTGTAGCAAAGAAGAGTAATTATAACCTATAAATTGTTTACTACTCCCTCCGGTCCCTAACATAAGAAAAAATTTACTTTTTAGGTTCCTTGAATAACTGAATAACTGATGTATCTGGTCTATAATATAGACCATATACATCAATTATTCAATGAACCTAAAAAGTGAAAATTTTCTTATAATTAATAAGAACCGCAGGGAGTATTAACATTCATATAATACTGGCTAAAGAACAGATTCTCTTTATGTAATGTTCTTGGATTTTATTTTATGAAGTATGTGTGATCTTTTCTTTTGGGTGGGGAGAAAGCGTGCACTGTATATATTATTGTCATTAGATTGGTTATCTGAATTATAATCTCAATGTACTGGACCTATTGAAAATAGAGTTTTTCTATCATGTGCAAATTTGTACTATGTTAAAAAGTTTAAAATAGTAAATTTGTATTGAAACTTGGGCATTTTATATTAAGTGTATAACTTTTTAATAAATAATTGTTGTTTTTCAATAAAAAGTTACTACTTTTGGCTACTTTAACATGTGCAATGTTGCACATGTTAGACAAACCCCTGAAAAGTCTGAAATTAGAACCAAAAAAAAAGTATAGTCTGAAATGATAAATATCGGCCAACATTTATTCACTGTCTTAGTCCATAATTAAATTGTCATTGGATTGTTATTGCTATTTATATGCTTCCTTACAAATTGTCATAACCATGTCTCCATCAATGTTATGTATCTGAGCTTTTTATTTTATAATTTTCTTGAATATGCCAGATTGAGGACCAGGGTTTGAGCAGCAGTTTTTCTCCTTTCATAGTTGTGGAGGAGGATGTTTGCTCTGAAATCTGTGTGCTTGAACCTTTATTGGAATCAAGTGATACTTATCCAGATGTGGAAGGGGCTGGAAAAATTCAAGCAAAAAATCAAGCCATGGATTTCATTCATGAAATGGGTTGGCTTCTCCACAGAAGCCAGATAAAATCTAGGACAGTTCACTTGAATTCTAGTGCGGATCTGTTTCCATTAGATCGATTCAAATGGCTTGTGGACTTCTCTGTAGACCATGATTGGTGTGCAGTAGTTAAAAAACTATTGAACCTCATGCTTGATGGAACAGTTAGTACAGGAGACCACACATCCCTGTATCTTGCACTTTCAGAGTTGGGTCTCCTTCACAGAGCTGTGAGGAGAAATAGCAGGAAGTTGGTGGAGCTTCTGTTGAGATATGTCCCTCAAAATGTTTCAGATAAACTAGCACCTGAAGACAAGGTGCTGCTTAATGGAGAGAATAAAAACTTCTTGTTTAGACCTGATGCGGCCGGTCCTGCTGGTCTGACACCACTCCATATTGCAGCCGGGAAAGATGGTTCTGAGGATGTACTGGATGCTTTGACTAATGATCCTTGCATGGTAAGAATTCTTCTATCTTAAATTGAGAAAAGAGGGTGAGAAGTGAGATTGTTCCATATGGATCTCCACTGCATTTAATTATTGCGCAGATTGAATCCCGTTATGCCTAAATTATGCATTATAACTGTTATTTAAATTCTTTTCACCCGTCCTGCCTCTTGAATCGAATTATTGCAAACAATGTTTGGTATGTATACGAGTATTACCCATATAGACAACCCTCTTTCTCATGTCAAGTTGGGAACCACAGGCATTTTGTTAAGGTTAGTATTACCCATATTTAGTATTTGATGATAACCTGGGCCTTTTAATTCAGGTGGGAATTGAAGCATGGAATAGTATCCGTGACAGCACGGGTTCAACACCTGAGGATTATGCACGTTTACGTGGTCATTACACTTACATTCACTTGGTGCAGAAGAAAATCAACAAGAGACAAGGAGGGCCTCATGTGGTGGTTGAAATTCCTAGCAATCTGACAATGTTTGATACAAGCCAGAAGAAAGATGAATCATCCACCACCTTTGAAATTGGAAATGCTGATGTTAGAAGTCTCCAAAAGAAGTGCAAACTTTGTGATCATAAGTTGTCGTGTAGAACTGCTGTAGGGAAGTCTTTCGCATACAGACCTGCAATGCTGTCAATGGTGGCCATAGCAGCAGTCTGTGTCTGTGTGGCTCTTCTGTTCAAAAGCTCGCCCGAAGTTCTGTATATATTCCAACCTTTCAGGTGGGAATCGTTGGAGTACGGAACAAGCTGAGACATGTTAACCTACAACTTAAATTTGACAGACAATTTAATAGGATGCCTTCATATACTTTTTCTTTAAATGACTAAGTTGGGTAATGTTATTTACATATTTATTATTGATATACTTCACTGTGAGATTGCATGTGTGGATTTGCTTGTATTGAACCATTTGTCTAAATCCTTGTACAATAGTCTAATATTTTATGCTGCAGTGCAGCCTTCTCTTTTTATAATGAGGTTATTATTACGCGGCTTGTACTTTGGAACACTTTATAAGTCGACTGCAAAGGTGATCTATGATATGATACATCATTGTTTTGAACCATTGATTGTTACTTTTAATCAAATAATTTTATTAAAATTGCAAAAGAATTACTCCCTCCTTCCTCTGCCGCGGCTTACTAGCGGGCAGTCACCCTTGGTCATAAAGGAAGCTGCATTGGGTGATACCCCGGCTCCTCTGCTAAAGTCCTAACACAACCACAATCTGTTGGGATCCCTCATACCAATGTTTTCGAATCTTCTCCAGTTCTTTTGCCCTCCTAACATTGGTTGCCCTTCACCATCAGTAGTCATTCGATAACTGAAATATGTGCATATTTATATCTCTTTAAATCATGCAACTAAACTTAGTAAGCTTATAGTCAAGCACTTATTCTAGCTGAACAATTTATGATTATTTTAATAGTAGTAGTAAAATTTCATGATTATTTATTTTTTTGAATAAATTATTTTTCTTGACATGGATATAACATTTTTTAAAAATGACAACAATCGCATTACAATATATTGAAATAATTTCAACCCGTAAAATCTAACTCAACCGACAAATGTCGATATTGTTAGACTGAACACCTTCACCGAATTCAAAACCTTACATTTATGTATGCAAGTTTATAGTGGTAATTGCCACTTCATTAAAAAGAAGAATAAAATAAGCTCAACTAGGTCATTAGTTTACTCTAGGAATATTGCCCGTCCTTAAGTTGAAAAAAGTAATTTTTAGAAAATTGAATACACCACTTTAAATTTACTATTTTTTTTTAAAAAAAGATTAAACATCAAGAAGCTTTGCAAAGTGGTATGAAAACGTTTCAGCTTTGCAAATGGTAAAGCAGATAAGCACAAAATGTATTCAGCATTTTCTCTCATGTTTTTCATACTATTCTTTTTTTTTACTTATTGAACCATTGAATTAAAAAAAAAAAAAGAAGACTGAACATAAAAAGCTGAAAATGATCCAAATCTAACTGCTTACCAATTTGCAAAGCTGAAACATTTTCACATCACTTTGTCAAAATGCTAGTGGACACTAGTTTTGGAATTAAAAAAGGGAAATTTTGCATTTTTTATACTACAACAATGATGGAGGTTGAAGTACCTACTACCTACATACCTACATACCTACTACATATAATCTCTAATTGCAGACCTTAAAAAGGAAGCTCCCTTTTTCCAATTCAACACTGCATCTGACCACACACACTGGCTAATTTAGAGTAATTTCTTATGAGGAAAATAATAAACAAATTTCCAATTTCGTGAGAATGATATCTTGGACTTACTTTTCGATAAAATAATACACATATCAGATCAGATAGCCTCCTTTTTCAGGATTTCAAATTCCTCTTGCAGTAAATTGGGACAAAATTCTGATAAAAAGTTAAAAACTTTCATTGCACCAACACGGTAACAATAACATTCCATAACAAAAATTGTAAGTAAAAACGACAACAATTAACTAAACACACAAATTATTCATCCACACCTAGTAAGACAACAACCACTGAAGGGACAAATATAAAAACGACAACACAATTCTTAAGCTTGAGGCTTCTCCCACTTGAGTGGCTTCACAACTTCCCATGTGAAATCAGGGTCATCCCTTCCAAAGTGTCCATAAGCAGCTGTTTTAAGAAACCTGTTCCCACCCCTCTTAAGGTCCAAGTTAATGGTGATCATTCCAGGTCTGAAGTCGAAATTCTCCTTCACAATTTGAAGAATCTCCTTGTCGGGAATCTTTCCAGTTCCATAACTGTCAACAAAGACTGACAAAGGCTCAGGCACACCAATGGCGTATGAAACTTGAACAATGCATCTGCGAGCAAGACCGTTAGCAACGATACTCTTTGCTGCCTGCCTCACAACATAGGCACCACTTCTGTCAACCTTAGTTGGGTCCTTGCCTGAAAAGGCACCTCCACCGTGAGCTCCCCATCCACCATAGGTATCGATGATGATCTTTCTTCCGGTTAGACCGGCATCTCCATGGGGACCACCAATGACAAAGCGGCCAGAAGGGTTAAGGTGGAAGATGGTCTTCTCATCCAAGTACTTCTCAGGAATTACAGGCTTGATAACATGCTCCTTAAGATCAGCGGCAATCTGGTCGTTACTGACAGTCTCGTCATGTTGTGTAGAAATGAGGACAGTGTGGACACGAACTGGAACCATAGCACCATTCTCATTGTAGTACTCGACAGTAACTTGTGTCTTTCCGTCTGGTCTCAGCCAAGCACAGGTACCATTCTTCCTAACCTCAGTAAGACGAGCACCTAGTTTGGTTGCAAGGACATGGCTCAATGGCATAAGCTCAGGGGTTTCATCAGTGGCATAGCCAAACATGTGACCCTGGTCACCAGCACCAACCTCCTCTGGGCGCTTGGTAAAGTGGCCGTGAACACCCTGAGCAATATCGGGACTCTGTTGCTCAATGTTGACCAAGACCTTGCATTTGTCAGCATCAAGACCAACATCATCGGAGATGAATCCAATGGTGCGGCATGTGTCACGGACAATCTTCTCATAGTCTACATTGGCCTTGGTTGTAATTTCTCCAAAGACCATGACCATGTTAGTCTTGGTGCATGTCTCACAGGCAACCTTGCTGTCAGGATCCTGTTCAAGGCAAGCATCGAGAACTGCATCGGAGATCTGGTCACACAGCTTGTCGGGGTGGCCCTCGTTTACAGATTCAGATGTGAATAGAAAGGTTTCCGCCATTTTTCAAGCTACACAAAACAACAAACAAACTATATGTTTAGAATATTACACCAGATAAGGTGAAAAAAACAGCTTTATTTAGTGCTCATCAATAGAACATAACCGATATTCGAGATCAAATTGCAAAAGGAATAAAGCCTCACATCCAAAAACAAATTGAAAGGATCTCTGGAAACTTTGTCATGTATGATTAAAATAATTTTATAAAAAAATGGTCCACATAAAAAATTGCAGCCAAGTGGATAGCATAGCATATCATCAAGATTCCCTAACCACTAACCAAGATATAAAGTTGGACAGAATATTGAATTTCAATAAAAATGAAAGCACAATATCTCTCTAAAATATATATTAGTTTCAAACTCTCAATTTCAAAACTCTCCATGATCCTTGGGATGCAAAATAAAAGTGTTGAGAGAAAATTATTAGCTCCAAATTAAATCACATGTTAACAGACAAATAGACAGTTAAGATAAAGTTGTTAACATTTACTTATGGACAAAAATATCAAAAAACTTAATTATTATTTTTGATTAACAATTCTTAAGAACTTCATGTACAAGCAAGAAAACATAAACAAACATATTTTAATGGAAGAGTCAGAAACTAAACAATAGTATTGAAGATTTGTAACTGAACAACAGCACAACAGACGAATATACATAAAACTATTAGATCCAAAGAAACAAAACTAAACAAAACGTACGGTTAGAACATATAAAAATATATCAGATCTATAACACAAAACGCCAAGGTTCAACAAAAAATGAAATGAACATGTGTGAAAGTTGAACTTCCTAACGGTAATAAACTGAATCATGAACTATGAAACAATTCTTGAAGGAAAAAAAATTCAGATCTAGAACTGTTACGTTAAATTTACAAGACAATAATAATGATTAAACTTTATAGAAAGATAACAAATCATATAAATGGTAGGTAGATGAAGAGAAGAGTGATGAACCTGGAGCGAGTGAGGGGGTGCAAGTAGAAATGAGAAGGAGGTTCAAATAACAACACTCGCTCGGACCAGAGAGAGACGAAGCTATCTTATGAAACTCAAATGACGGGGGTGATTAGTCCAACGACTCTATCTTCTCTATTTATACTGATTAATGCTCTATATGACTGGTTACCGGATACTTCGGTTAGCCGTTAGATTTGACGCTAAAATCAAGGGGTTGGTGAGTTTCTCTGTGTGTGTCAGAGGATACAAATTTAATAACCGGATATTGCCGGTCATTACCAACCCTTACCGGTAGCCACCAGATCTGATTTCAGCGTGTCCTGTCGGTGGTAGATGATGTTCTGTTGTTCCCCTCCACCATCTCTCCTCATTTTTTTTTTTTGGGTCAACATTCTATTTTCTTTTTATTCTACTTTCAAAATAATAAATCAAACCATGCGAAAAATAAAAATAAATTAAAAATATGATGAAATTTTATCAATTTTTATTTGATGTAATTAAATTAAATTATTATTATCATTACTATTATTATTATTTGAATTTTTGTCAAGTAAATTGTTAAAATTCTACTAGTACTATCTTTTTGAGTTGAATAAATGAAGTGTCCAAAATTCGAACCACAATTCTAATATGTAAAATGTGAATTTCTACCGAACGATATATGTTTACATATTAATTTTAGCTCATAACGGTGTTATCTGAAACAAAATAGCTCCTTTGAAGGCTTTTTTTTTTTTTTTGAACAAGCGAAAATGGATCATATAAATAACAAGAAAAAACAAGCAGGCCCCTCAGCATAAGACGTGCAGAAGAGCTCTACAAAGGTTTACAAAGAGGTCCAGATAAACAACAAGAGTAAAAATACAATTAGTCGATGCCCAAACAAAGCAATGGGTTCGACCACCAGTAATGATAGTTGGTAGCTAAAGTAACATCTGTCGTAAGCAGCCACCGATAAGAGAACAACTTGACTTTATTTGCTCGGGAGTTATTATATAATAGGTTTCCAACAAAAGATAATTTGGTTCGTTGCAAAATGGTTCATTTGGATTCATTATTATATGGAAGATGTGGTGAGAATGAAAATTTTAATTACTTGTTTTTTGGATGTGCTTTCTTTGAATCTTCGTGGTACAAAGTTCTTAATTGGTTAGACATTTATAACCCGTTATTAAATTTAGCTGATGATTAGGCTTTATCGTATAATTTAGTAATGCTTATGTGTTTTTAATAAAGAAGTTAGGACATGTATACAAGTCGTTTTGTTGACTAGTTGTTGAAGTATATGGAACAAAATACTCCCTCCGTCCTATTTTAAATGACCTTTTTTTGACTTAGTGTATTATTCATTTGACATGTTTTGACCTTATTTTTCTACTAATATATACATGCAAATATTAGCATATGAGATGTTGTTTGATTTGTCTCGACGAGTACTTTCAAAATATACCATTTTTATAATTTTTAATAATAGATAATTAGAGATATTAACGATTAAAATTGTGCATTGGCAAATGTGTCAGTGGTCAAACATGTCATTTATTTTGGGACAGAGGAAAGTAATATAACTTTTGCACTCAAAGAAACATCAATGGAAATGTTATTTGATAAGCAGAAATTATTGTTGTGATAGTGGTCGTTGAAGAGCTGAAAGAAAGAATTTATTTTTAATTTACCTTTCATACCTTATTTGGGAGTTAATTAAATTTGAGTAAAAGAATTTATAAATTGTTTTATTTTTGGGTCATGCTAAACAGTGCACTCAGTATACTAGTTAAACATATCTAAAATGGAAATAAGAAAACAAAATTAATACTAAAAAGATCAATTTTTACATCTTCAATATATTAAATGCACAAATTCAAAGAAAATATTTCTATATTAATATACTTAATAATGCACCGGATGCACTATTTAATATTTTCCTTATTTTTATAGGAAAATGCTAAAGAGTGCCCCCGGGGCACCGGTTAAACTTATTAATATAGAAATTATGTCTCGAAATGTGTGCATTCAATGTATTGAAAATGTAAAAAGTTATTTTATCACCATTAATTTTATTTTTTATTTCCATTTTTAGCATATTTAACAAGTGTCCCCGGGGACACCGTTTATTATCATGACCCTTTTTTATAATCTTGTTGTACACTTCTTTTAGTTAAACATATTTTTGTGCTTAACTTTATTTAATAATGTTTTTCGTTGACTTCAAAATAAATCAAATACTACATGTCAAGCATATAACATAAATATCTTACTTCACCTGTTTACCACTAGAGATCAACCCAATATGCATCGCACCATTAAATTTCAACCACCTCATTATATATCCACTCAAATTTTAACAAATTTTGGACAATAAAAAAAATTTAATTATTTTGTCCAAAAAAATGTTAAAGATATATTTTACGCATAACTGCAGAGACTAATTACTTCAAGAATTAAAATTCATTTAAAAAGTTGATTTTCCCAACAAATGTTTTTCTATACGCACCAGTCAAAAATTAAACTTAAGACTAAATATCATGGTTAAGGAATTCAAGTATTTAGCACTTGTGTGACACTACATTGATACATGATGACATAGAAATTTAACATCAACTAAAAATTAATATGACTCTTGCAGCAATTTGAATCTGAATTGGAATATATATTTATTCACAAAAATTAAAATAAATCAAACTATGAGACTTTTCCAACAAATAATAGTCCTTAATTTGAAAACAATTATTTTCTTGTAATGTTTATTGTGGATTCGTAATAGAATTTACCTATTACAAGAATTTCAAACTTGGCTTGAAAGTTGAAACCTAGTCAAACTCAAAGCCAATATGGGTGAAAGTTCAACAATTTGTGTCAATGTGATTGGTTGATCTGGAATATTAGTGTAAGCAAAAAAAAATATTTACTATTGTTTAATATTTCTGGTTGTGTCAAAAAAAATTCTGCTTTATCGTGCTGAACGATTTGCTTCTTGTTTCATCATACGTATGGAAAATTGAAAATAAATATAATACAAAAATGAATTCATAACCGTCCATTCAACTTGGTTGATATTTTTTTTACTAGAACATGTTAATTTCAGAAAGATGACGAAATAATTTTGACCAAAAAAAGAACACCAAATAATACTACTGCCAAATTAAAAAAGAATAAACAAATGTTAAACGTGGCAGTAGTGCCTTTGTGAATGGCGTGAGTGACCTCCTGACGTTATGGTGTGCTCTCTGGAAGATAAATGGCACGATTGCGTACCAACTACCACGTCCAATGTTAGTATAGTATTTATCTAAATTCATTTTGCAAAACTTGTTTTTAAGTCAATAAAAGGACCATGAATAGTATATTATTATAAAGTTAGGTTATGTTTGGTAAAATTAAGCTATAATCTAACTAATAGCTGAAAAGATAGTTGATAGTTGATAAGTTAGTTTTCGGCAGATAGCAGCTAATAGAATAAAATTAAAGTGTTTGATAAATTTAACTGTTATAATTATAAAATGGCATAAAACTATATGATTATTTTATGTAAATAGGTAGTTACTTTTTTTAGTGGATAATTTTTTATTAAAGAAAAACAAAGAAATTAAAATAATAAGGTTAAAATTTAATTAAAAGGTAAAAAATAATAAATTATATATAAACTTAAATGCTACTTGAAATAACATATAAAAAAAACAATAATAATTAGATGTTGATGATTAGATGTTGATGATAGGCAAGAGTATGAAGTGTAAACAGGATTCTCTGTATTTATAATGGGTAAGTTTAGTATTATAGATTGTTTTTCAAAAAATAAATAATTATTGTGTATTATATCGGGTATATATTAATTAATTGACAAAAGATTAATTAATTATAAATAAAAGTTTTTGTTTGTATGCATTGCTGCATTAAGAAGTGTACGTAGGAAGTTTTATGTTGTCAGACCTTCATTTTATTAGAGCCTCAAAAAATTTATTATAAGGTGATAGGTCTTTAAAGAAAAGCTTAAATAGTGTTTTAGTCCCTGCAATTGTCCCTCATTTTAAAAAGAGTCCCTGTTAAAAAAAAAATTTGATTTTAGTCCCTGCAAAATTTAAAAGTTTTGAAAAGAGCCCCTGAACAGGAATCATTGATGGCATGTCATCATTTTAATGACTTTTGCAGGGACTAAAATCAAAACAAAAAAAATTTAACAGAGGCTCTTTTCAAAACAAGGGACAATTGCAGGGACTAAAACACTATTTTTTTTGACACATGGTATCAATGATTCCTGTTCAGGGGCTCTTTTCAAAACTTTTATATTTTGCAGGGATTAAAATCAATTTTTTTTTTTAAAGGGGCTCTTTTCAAAACGAGGGACAATTGCAGTGATTAAAACACTATTTAAGCCTAAAAAAATGAAAAGGTTTGTTTTGAAAATGCTCAATATTAGATTTTAATTTATTTTTGTTCAACGAAAAAAATAATTAAAAGACTTAATCTGAAATTAAAGGTCTATTAGTGTTAAAAAAAACGTAAAAAAAATTCCGTCCTCTCAACACATCACTGATAATACTCATTCTCAGCCACAGTCCTCCCACTACAGTTTCACTCTAAAAAATTTTGGTTGTTATTTTCGTTGACAATTAATTATTTTTATAATTTTATCCTTTAAAAATAAAATCAGTGAATATTACAAATTGCAGAAAAATAGCATATGCCACTTTTGGATTTATTTCTGGTATGTACTGTACCATTGTCTCACCAAATATTGGGGTTAGTTGGGATAGTATAGCAGCTGCCACTTTTGGGATTTTTTTATGGAAACAAAAGACAGACCTTTCAAATGAATTACCTAGAAATAGTGTTACCATGATGTTGACAAAAATAAAATGTTATAGATATATGAACAGAATGATGAATACTATAATATAGAAAGAAAAAAAATATGTACTATAGTATATGAGAAAATTCTTCGTTATACAAAAGTTGTAGTCAAAGTGTCAAGTCAAAATATATGAATTATAAAAAATCAAATATATATCCAAGTTAATTAATATTGACACATATTCTTGCAAGTGGAAATACACTACAAGTATGTGTATGATTGTTGTTTGAAAAATGTGGTAAGTAAGGAGTAGGAGGTTGGTGACTGACCAACATAGCAAGATGAGTGAATAAGTAATTAGCTTTTAGGCATGGTGACAATATTAACTCAACCAACCTAACCCATTATTGTGTGTTATGACTTATGAGATCATAGCCAGTTAAGTGCGCTTCCCGTAATCCATTTTCCAAAATAACTCAACAAAAAAAAAAAGTCGATCTGATTAGATAAACAGCTTATAACACATGCTTTTTTTTTATGCTTATTGGGTGTGTTTGGTAACACAAATAAGCTAGCTTATAGCTTATTGTATTAGCTTATAAGTTTGTTTAAAAAAATTGGAGGTATTTGGTAACAAACTTTTTTTACTAGCTTATAGCTTTTTTTCGGATGCTATTTCAAGTAGCGTTTGAGCTTATAGCTTATAGTTTTTTACCTTTTATTCCAATTTTACCCTTATTATTTTTCTTTTTTCTTTTTTTTAATTAAAAAATTACTCACTCAAAAAAATAACTATCCACTCACATAATACTTTTATGTCATTTTATAATTACAACAGGTAAATTTACCAAACACTTTAATTTCATTCTACTAGCTTTTCAGCTATCAGCTAAAAGCTAGCTTATCAGCTATAAGCTAGCTTTTCAACTATCAGCTAACTTATAACTTAATTTTACCAAAGAAAACCATTAAAATAAACATTTGAATAAGCTATTTTAAAGTAAAAGATAATAATTAAACGATTGTAAACCAACATACTAAGATAATTTGTTTGATTATTTTATATAAAAAAATTTGTTTTATTATATTAATAAACAATTTTTAAAAATAATAAATTGTAGAGTAATATTATTATTTGTATGTCTTTTCACTTATTCATCCCCTATAATATACTATCATTTTGTCTCCATATATGTTATATGTCACTGTTTTTTTTTTTGAATGAATGTTATATATCACTGTTGGTTTAACCGATGGCTGAATTTATTTATCTTTTTGTTGATGAAGACGATGGTTGAATAATATTGCTTCACGTATAAACTTATTTTATTTTGCAATGTCATATTCAAGTTTCTCCAACAACCATCCGTGTCAGTGACTCTATTGGAAACCCCTAAGAGGCAACTCATATCCAATGAAGTAGGAAGGTCGTGGCTATGAATATATATGAGCATATTCCAATGTAAATTTTTTATGTTCATAGTGTTGAAGGCTTTGCTAAAAGATTCTCTTGCTATTTTGTGTGCTAGAGAAAAAAGAAATAAAGGCTAGTGTATAATAGCATGGTTGGCACCCAAATTATCCTTAAATGACTTTTACCAAATCTTTCACCAAATAAATTAAGGCTAGAGAATAATTTGGTAAAACTCTCTCATTATCCTTAGATTCTATAATTCAAAATATCGAGCTTGAATTGTTCTATCTTGATCGAACACTCATCAACATCTAGAATGCGTGGAAAGTTTTCTGTAAAGAAGTTGATCTTTACCTGGTCAATATAGTTGTGGTCGTGGATGGTGGAACACCTCCTTAGTACGGTGGCGGTGAGGGTCAGTACGGTGGTGGTGAGGGGCGGGGGTGTAACTGCGCAAGAAAGTTCAACGCTTAAGTCCGTATTTGGGTAGAGTGAGAGGTTAAAAGTAAGAAAATAGAATATCTCATTGTTCTGCATGAGAAGGGTATATATAGTCTCCAGTGCGGAACCAATGTCATCAATGTGAGGGCGAATTTTGCGTCCTCAACATTAATGGCTGTCAGAATAAGGGCTGAAAAGTCATGATTGGCATTAAATATCAATCATACTAATGTCGACTAATACAAAATTGTCAGCCTCTATGACCGTTGAGCAGGAACACGCCTTACGCTAGCGTGCTATTGGACCGAGCTTAACGCCTAAATCCCAATTTCATACTTGACTAAAAATATCAACACACATATTAGCTTCTTTAACAAGGACAAGGTGTATAAATTGAACTGTCTCATCTCTCTAAAGCATATATGAAATTAGAATCAACCCCATTATATAAATAAACATGAGTGCCCTGTCTAAGGGTGTTTATTGTCAGCCCAAGACATATTGAGGCATATGACATGAACTTTGCCATCACTTATTTTGAGAGATTCAACTTTTTTTTAATTGTCCCATGTGGTCCACTTGCTATACTTCTCGTAGCATATTTTTCAACATCAAGTTCAACTAGATGTTATGGTTCAACTGTAACTTGTGTTTTGCGATGCTTAGGATCAGCACATTCCTAATGTGTTTTGCAACCTTGTGTTGAACAAGACAATTTTAATTATACTGTGTTTGATTTTTAAACTATTTATTATATGGATAAACCAGAGGCTAAGAGATTGAATAAAAACTGAAATTTTTATTTTTCACAAATAGAAATTTATTTTTTTACACAAGAAATATAGTTTGTTACTATAGAAATTAATGTGTTATTATAAACAAATAAATATACTAATGGAACTCTCAAGAACTCATTTTGACCCCTTGAAGCATTAGAGAGGCCGTTTTGATTTTGAGTGTAACATGATATTCTTTCCTTTCATTTAACGAAATAGATCATCATGTGCAGTTGTGGCCCTTACCCAAAAGCAAAAATAAAGAATTAAAATAGAGTAAAGAGAAAGAACATCGCGTACGTGCTTAGTTATGGGATGTGTTTGTTCTTTCTCTTTTTTTAATTGTGACATGCAAGTAAAATAGAGAGATAAAATAATTCTACTTTACATGCACTGTAATTCTTAGTTCTTACACTCATTTTATCTTTATATTTCTCTTACACAGTCCTAGAAATAATATTAGGTCTAATTTATCCTTACAAAATCGACTTGTAAAGTAAGAATTATCTATTACTTATAAACACATATTTAGGTCATCTCGCAACCGATGTGGGACTTTTTAACATACCCTCTCAGTCCCTCACGCCCAGCACTATTGGGCTTGGTGCATGGATATAAACGGTGGGTGGCCCGATAGCGGAAATCTGATAACAGGTGGCCCAACGGACATGGAGAGACTCTGATACCATCTTAGAAATAATATTGGGCCTAACTTATTCTTACAAAACCGGCTTGTAAAGTGATGATTGCCTCTTACTTATAAACACACATTCAGGTCATCTCGCAACCAAACATCGTATAAATAAAATTTGTTCAATACCTTAAATGTTTGTTACGTGTTGTTCTATTTTGTAGTGACGTGTACTATCATGTCTAATATTTACATTTTGCAGATCAAACGGAACCCAAATATATATATGGGTTATTAAGTTTGATAAAAATAGTTTATGTGTACATATAAATAAATTCTAGCGTGTTGAGGTTAACTTTCCACTACTTTCTTTATTTAAAGATGTTTCTCTTAATTTTATTTTATTCTGTTAAGCAGCTTAATGGCTGGAAATTCACATTTTAAAGTGAATAAGTGGAAGTATCCGGGTTCGAACCCCGTGTAAGAATTAAAGTTTAGAGATTAATAAATTATATGAAATTAGAACACACTTACTTGTGAATCAACATTCATATTTACCGGAATTGCCAATATCGAAACCATCGACATATTAGACAAGGTCTTCCTTTGCCTGATCACTTGCTCCAGTCTTTGTGGACTTTGATGGGACAAGCCACAAATGAGCCTACTGTTTGTTTTGTGCGTGACGGCAAAGGGGACCTAGTCAATCTTATATATAAAAGATCTCAACCCTAGTACCACCCATCATGGACCATAGAGTTGGACCTACACTTTATTCTACACAAATCCGAATCAATGTCCGAAGCCCATTATTACTGATCACGTTTTTCGGGCTTAAGCATCATCAACTTGATCACATTAAATAACATCAAACCCGTTTTTCATAAAACCAAAACTACAATTGATTGTAGCCCACAAAATATTAGGAAAAATTATAACACCCCGATCCCTGCATATTTCATATAATATCTCTACCAACGTTTACGGGGACTTTTCCTAATAGTTCTTATGGGATGAGATAAATGTAATATTTTTATTATAAATAATTAATAATTTTGAAAGATTATACGCCATCTATTTACTCTAAATTTGTCGTTATTAAAAAATACCAAAAAATTACTAGAATGAAAATTCAAACAAAACTATGATACTTTTTCTAAGATGTGTTAATTTTAGAAAATTCTAACGTCAATCTCATAAATGCAGTTTAGTTAGTAGTTGTTATGAAAGTTGATTTGCATGGGGTATGCATATTTGAATTTAATACTCTGGTTCAAAATATAAGCAAAAATAAGTCAAAAAAGCTTGATGTATTTGGTTAAAAATTTGGACTAAATACATTTACTTTTATTGACCAACTTTTGCTTATATTTTGGGACGGATATAATTTTCACTTTTTCACACGTAAATTATCTCTTGATTAGAGGCATATACCTCAACTTTATGGTCTTTGTTTCAATAATGGGAGGAGCTCATGAATAGAGAAAAATGTAAATCTAGTCATTTGCTATTTGACAATAAAAAAAATGTAATAATGAAATAAATCTAGTCTTAAGCTTGAAAAAACATTAAGCCTGCCACCACCACATGTATACACTTGAGAAAATCTTTTCAAAAAATAAAAGCAACTAACAAGAGGTAGGAATGTGAACTTTACAATTTGTGTGTGATAGATTCCCAACCTCATTATACATCTGCACTGCACCAATCCTGAATTGTATACAGCTGTAGTATTTTAGATCCATCCATGCCTAAAGTTGATAACATAAGCTGATTATGAGGCAGTTGCAACTTTTCAATGCATAAGGCAGAATCTAAAAGAAGATATATGCTATTCTGGATCTAAACACCATAAATGCAAAAACGTGTATACAAGTAGAAGACAAGTTAGCACAGCTTGCTATTACTATCACCAACAACCACGCCTTGCCGCCATTCATTTGTTTATCATTTTGAAAGACAAATGAGATTTTTTTTAAAAAAATATTTGCTACCCACAATATTTTTATCTAATATTGAATGTTACATCAAAAATATTTCTATCTCATATATTATTTATCCTCTTAAAATACTATTAATAGAGTATTACTAGTTATTAATGTACTATCTTGAGACTAATTAGCTGGTCTATTCAATTACTCTTCCAATTACTGTATTAATAAAGATATTTTAGTAAATAAGTATATGCGCAATCTTAAAAATATTTCATGAGACGCATAAAATAATGACTAAATAATCATTTTAGTCATAAAAATTATAAAGCCCAACTAATTTATTTCGACAAATTTGCAAAATAACAATTTAATCTCTTAAATTTACGATCATTTATTTAGTCCCTCCACCAAAAAAAAAATGCCTTGAAACACTTCCACTCCATCAAAACCAATTAAAAAGATATAAATATTTTCAATACTCTTATTATTTTTTTGGAGTATTACATCAAGATAAAGTATTTAATAATAATCCCCTGTGAGCATAACTCAGTTGATAAGGACATTGCATATAAAATTCAGGGATCAGGGTTCAAACCCTGGTACTTCCACTATTTCACCTTAAAATGTGAAATTCTAGCCATTAGACTACTTGACAAAAAAAACTATTTAACATTATGCTGCTAAATTAGAGTGATAAATGATAAGCACAACATTTTATTTCCATATAGGAAACTAATTTGCACGAAAGGGAACAGTGAGAAACATCACGGGACACTGTCTCCTTAAATTTTAAAATAATTTATAGTACAAGTTACAGTTAAATATAAATAAAATCGGATTGCACATTACAGATTCCCAACATCAATAGATTATAGATGTACATGAACAACTACACTGATAACAATACAATTTTCAGAGGCATGGATCAACCACAGACCACTTTGCCAATACTAGTAGTGAATACCAGCAGCAGGACTAGAAATAGATACATCTGAACGAGCAACAAATTGAACCTCCATTAATTATTCTGATGTAAAAATAGAATAAAATAACAACAATCACTTCATCCACACACCAATCATCAGTTATGTTAGCATCCTGAGAAATCCACTATTTGCATCCCTCTTCCGGCAACAGCAATTTGATAATGATTCCTGCATAAGACACGATCAAGAGTTGAGAGAAAGAACATTATAATATATCTATAACTCAACCCGGTAATTCACTCATAAAATAATCACCTGCTATAAGCCCTAGCAGATAATGCTTCTGGCTCCGGCACACTAACTATTAGGTGTGCACGTTCTATTAGTTTACTCTGGAGAAGATGCCAGCATCTGACCCGCTGATCAAGTCCAGTCGAAAACACCCAAGATCCATCCGTCCAGACACCTTCATAAAATAAAGGTTGAAAGTCATGCAAAACTGACAAACTTTTATTAAAAAAATCCTAAAAGTTTTGACTTTATGTGATTCAAATGGATATGGTTTGCAGATCTCTGGAAAATTTGCATTATACAAGTATTCTTATAACAAGGAACATTCTATGGGGATTAATAGGTTTAAGAATTAAGATTCTCGGGGGGACAAAAAGCTAGATGAAGTAAATGAAAAAATTAGCGGAGACAGCCAACAAAGCATTGTATAAACAGTGAAGACAGATAGAGAAATTTAATTGTGTGGATTTACCTTTCACAGAAGAGCTGTGGGCCGAAGGAAACTTTTCAGAATTTAAGAATCTGATATCGTAGCTTCTACTCTGATTTACAAAATTGGAGTCCTTTATATATTCAGGTTCAGTGACCAAATGTGTTACATCTGGGGTTATTGTTTTAGGTGATAATTCAACCACAAGATGATGAATTGATTGATCATCACCCCCACTAACTATGCTGTACACACAAGAAGTATCATTATTTTGCCCACCTTTTATCTCTGAAACATGGAGACAGTTGACACCAGATTGGTGAACATTTTTTAAAAGGCGTAGAGACTGTATTTCACATATTTCCATTGATGAATCATCAGTCTTAGTTTCTAACTCAGGGGAAGCTGTATGCATGGCTTGAGGATAAACCATAGTGCTGTCTTCAGATTTATTTGGCACTGAAGAGATCCCATGTGTAGTAGAATTGATGCTTCCGGGATTGTTTTTTGCTTTTGAAGTCACCAAATAGTTATCTTGTCTTTTCTTTGATAACCCACTTCTTAAAGATCTCCACTGTCTACCACCCTGACTTCCTCTCCCGGTACGTGGTCGTTTTTGACAGTCAAAAAGCTTCTCTACATCACAAACTGAAACTCTCTGCATAAAAGATTCCACACTGTCGGTCAAGTCCCAAAATGTAACACTCCCATCAGTAGATCCACTAATCACAATGTAACCATTTCCAACTTGTATGTTATCTGCAAATGAGAGTATATACATATTAAAGCAGGGAAATAGATCACAAACATATGGAGGACCTTTAAATTTATTCTTTTACATATTTTATAAAGTATGAGCAAGGAATAAGGGATTCATCTTAACAAATAATATCATTCATTTCATACACTAAGAAACACGATGGAGACTATTTCTCCATGATGAGACGGAGGCACTAAAGAGGTATAGTAGGGTCATTGGACTATTAAAACAAGCCCTGATAAACCAAGTGATTGGGCTTCAGTGATTAATGAGCTCCAACTAATGACAAATTATTCGGGAAAACCCGAGTTCAAATTCTAAAGCTAGATCAATCATTGGTCAAACATCAGTTACCTCCCGACCGAACTTAGGCACTAGAACCCCTTTCCCCCAGGAACCAATGATTAAGACCAAAAAATAATAATCATAAGTAAACCAAAACATTGCTCATAAGAATTCAAAATATTGTGATATTAGGCTTTGGTGATGAGTGCATCATACATCAAATCTTTTCACCATTAATTGTGATATTAGGCAACAGGTAATTGCCACCTTAAATTTTGAAGAGACGGACTTCAAAAGAATTCTATATTAATATTACAACAGAACTTCTACATCAATGTGAAAGAAAGGGATTAGGTGATCCACAACTCTCACAACCAAACACTGAAGTGGAGTGCCAGACAAACCTTTACGAGTCCCACGAATTGGAAATATGATATGCTGCAGAGACAAAACAGGTGCCAACAAAGGAACGAGTAATGCGATGTCAAACCTACCAACAAATAAAAGCGAAAGAGTTGTGTTATATGTAGTAGGAAATACCAGAAAGTCGAGAAACAAAATTCATAGAACTTGATGGAAATAATTGTTAATACCATAAGCGAAAGGGCAAAACTAAAGCCCGTAACATAACTGTAGCATCTGAACAAGCAACAACAACAAAACAGACAGATATCCTGAAAGATATACAAAATAGAACTTTAGTTTCATTTTTTTTTGGGGGGTGAAATTAGTTTGAGTTCAACAAAATACAGAATAAAAATAAGGAAAAGTTAGGCATCTCCTATAACCTGGAGCCAGCACATTTAACAAGAAAAGCAGTAACTGCAAGATATCTCCAGTCATCCTCATATTTATCTCTGGCCAAGTTCATCACTCCGCCTTCAGAAACCAGTGATCCAGGTTCAGCGCCAACTTTTATATTAGAACCATTTTCAGCAACACCAACTACTTTATTTTCTGCATATCTGCGTGTAGTTGAATGTTTGGTTCGCATGTCAGTGGATAACCACTGGAACGTCATTGAAGAGGACAAATTTGACAAAATTTGATCATCAACTTCTTTTGAATTATGCTGATTATCAGTTAGTAAATCAGTTTTGTTGTCCCTCTTACTTTTAAGTAACCAAGAAGTTAAGACACGCTTTGCACCCACAGATATTAGTAAAGTTGGATTATCTTTGTCCTCATTTGCAGCAATTAGTTCGCTCCCCTCATCAGGTACATTGCTTGTAACTGAAGGAATGATGTGTAGTTTTGAGACACAACAAATTGAGCGTACAGCTGATCCTCCGACATGCTCACCAAGCAATTTTGACATGGACCAATTCTTAATACCTGGAGAGTACCTAAATCAACAAACAGTACACATTAGGAGTTAACGAGGTACTCAAGCAAATTCTATAGACAACAGAGATTAATGATTTTACCAAGTCAATCTCACAGTCCCATCTTCACATCCAGTTGCAATCCAACTTGATTTAGAAAATAATGCATGCTTATAATTATCTCTGAGAAGCATATCTTCATATATAAAGCACAAGGAATGTATCTCTCTTCCATGGAATTGCATATGCAAACTCATAGGGTATATCTTCCCACTGTTATCATTAACCCAGTGTCTGTGTATATATATAATTTCATCCTGAAAATGTTGAAATTATTTGTCAACGATATTCAGAAAAATATATTTGTGATAACAAAAAAACAGACACCCAAGACAAAATAGGCCAGGTGCCTAATGAAAAGGTGGGTATTGGTAAAGCTTAAAAAGTAGCTGCTGCTAAAATTATAAGTGAAACTTGATGCTGAAAGTGTAGCAATAATTTTAGCACACCTTTCAGGCTTCACCAACACCCATGTTACTGATGCAATAAAATAAATGGAGCTAAACATTGAGTACATGGCAAGTAGTTTGTTTCAGATCGACGTGGATATGGATGGAAATTTTTGAAATCTAAAGACTGCACATATCAAGAGGGCAATTGTATTTAACTGACTTTTATTCAGGATTTGGTTTCTCTAAAGTGAAGGATGCACTTAAAAGGATTAAATCTGGATTTATAGCTATTGATTGAAAATTCAAAAGTTGAGATTCAACCAACTTCATAATTTGTTATCTATGCATGTATTCTATCACAATCTAAATTGGTTTTTAAACTAATGGTTATCATTGCACTTTATTCTCTAAAGTGGGATCCTCTAAAGTGCACCCCTGCTTTAGAGGAGCCAAATCATTTTATTTAACATTATCCAGTACATCTTGTTAGGTTCAACCAATAAAAAAAGTGAGGCATTATACAGACCATGAAATTTTACATCGTTCTTATTCAAGCCAAACACATAAAATGATCTCAAATATAGAGAATTGTAGTCAATGAATTTTTTTTGAAAGAGTATAACATTTTTTTATTATGAGCAGCAAGACCTAATGAGCAAATGTCATGTAATTTAGGTAAGATAAAGCGTAAAGGAACATAAATTGCTCACTTAATTTTTTCAATGGTGAGTGTTCAAAGCAAAAACAAACCTTAACAAAGGCAAAACAGTTCATCATCTCTGGTACATCACCAAGAAAATAGGAATGAGGGCGCCGCCAGCCACCACATGGAATTTTCATCACCTGATAATACCATAAGAATTGATGTCATGTATGCAGAAACAGATAAATATTAAGTAAGTGGAGTAAAGAGAAATAATAGTCAAAGTACCTTATTCTCATTGGCTAAGTTCCATACTATAAAATCTACAGATGCAAAACCTGCTGCATAGCTTCTTGATGATGCATCTTCGGAGTTATCAACAGAGACATGCTCAATCAAAGTCAATTCTTTCACTTGTTTCATCCCCGTAAATTGAAAATTCTGCATTTCTCTATCATATTCCAGATAGCATATGCATCCATCTGCTCCGGTCTGAACATGAGTAAAAGTCAACAATTGAAATTAGAATAGAGCATACTCATAACTTTACTTGTCACATTGATATTAACTGTGCTCTTGCTGTTATTGTTTGGAAAATGCTTATGTCTGAATTTGATGGTATCACAATTTAAAGGATGAATAGTTAAACATACTGAGCGTATCTCGATTTGATTGTAAACAAGCTTAGTCACAACAACACTGGAGACACTTGAAATCCCGTGAACTCCTTTAAAATGATTTACTGGGGGTATTTTCATCTCTTGTGCAACAGATGTGCCCAATACCAGATTCTTTAGCAAAGGAAATAAAACCATATTACCACGTACATCTCCACATGCTAGGACCTGCAAAAACATTGATATCCAGATTTCAAATGAGATTTGATTTTTAAATTTTAAGTCAGTTATATTTATATGAGTTATAATTGCATATTAAAAGTAACGAAAAAGCAGTTTTAGAACAATGTCACTGTTCCTCGCGATTATATCATACCCCCCTTTACATAAAACAGTTTTTGTTAAATTGGTAATTTAATTGCGCATACTGTTAGATTCCATCAAACAATACAAAACACAACGCACCCCCAAAAAGGTTTTAAAAAAAAAGTGAAAAGGGAGAAAATGAATACCTCTTCCTCCAAGCATGCATCCAAACACATTATCCGCATTCCATAACTTGATATGAACTCTGCTGCATGTGACACAATGTTATTCCTCACGGAGATCTGACTATTAGATTGTGAAGGGTCAGGCAACCTCCAGAGTTTCAATCCTCCTCTAGGGTTAGCCGTAAAGACATACCTACACGATTGTGTCAAGAATGGCAAAAATACATTTCAATTCATTAGTTTGAAACAAAGTTGTTAAAGTTATAATGTTTAGATAAAGTGGGTAGAAAAAGATGAAGGACTTGATTAAGGTTTGATATGAATTATAATACACTAAACTATAACCATTATTTATGATAATACAAGACATCAAATCCTAATTAAATAGGGAAACAATAATAACAAAGAAACATGGAAGCTAATTTGAAGAGATAGTCTACGATACTCTATGCTAAGAAACTAATCCCATTAAACAGCCTAAGATACGTGGAGATGATATCAAGATATTATAAATATAATAATTTTCTAACAAAAGCAAAAGAAATAATAATAATAATAATAATAATAATAAAATAAGAGACCAAGAAACTGAATCGGGTAAACTATAAAAGAGAAGAAAACACTAGGATCTCCCATTTGATCGCCGCATAATATGATCTTAATGGCTAGTCAGCCAAATAGGGAGAGATGCCTTGAACTACACTAGCAATGGGTCTATTTCCTTTCCCTGGTAAGTCTCATATTATGTGGGTAACATTGGAGACTCATGAAGTAGGCAACTTGCATAACTTATCTGTGCATGGTTTAAGCTCAAAGTATCTTGTCAATAAGTAGATCATATTATTGCAAGATAAGATAACGTCCTTCATTACCTACATCCCAAAGATTTGCACCAATAAGTACCCAAGAGTTGTCTCTCAACTTCAGCTTGCCAAGTAAAGCACAATCTAACTGTAGGAGTACAATCATTCTTTGTAACTCCAATAACTGTCATATTTCCTTTGCCATCTCCAACGGCGATCCAATCCTCCTCACCACATCCAAGTTCAAATGAGTCCTTGGACAATAAATCCATACAGATAATTGGAGCCCCGTTGCTGACCTGAAAAAGCTGATTCCAATGAGCACCTCCGGCCTCGTATAATTTAGCATGGTAGAGATAACCGTGATTGGTAGCGACATAAAGAGAATCCTGAGAAGAAAAACGCAAACAACGAACGTATTCACTCGTGCTGCAACAAATAAGTAGGCAAAAAGGCTCAGTCAACATGGAATATGGTAAAGAGTAAAGACAGCTGATTATAGACAATGGCATCTCAAAATCAATTAAAAAATTATACTGTAACAGGGCATACAAAGTAAGTTGATCAAATTTAATAATCCTACCTGTCCATCAATCCAATATGCTCCGACACATCAGGGATGCTAATGGAAAATATCTCTGTTCTGTCAGGGGGCAATTGTGCTGCTTCCAAACCTCTGGACAGACAAACATGAGGCCTATGCACCTTGATAGCAGAGTCAAACCCAGCAGTTATAACAATTGACAGATTTGGGTCATACAAACATCTCCATATACCCCTTCCTCTGTACATAGAAAATAATACACACATTTCATTAATCACTCAAACTCTATTGACTAGTTAGATTGTTAAAAATCTTAAAAAGACATGAAACTGAGAATTTGATCTCAAAAAAACCAAAAAGAAAACAACTGGAGTAGTACACATATTATGGCTCTTGTGAAGCAGTAGCACACAAGAATTGCAAGATATACAAATGGAAAAGTTCAGTTACCAACAAGTGAGTAATTACACTTCTAATCATCTTCCGCATTTAGAAAGAATAGAATTCGAACATATATTTGTAAGAAAATTCATCATTCAGGTTATGAACTTCTTGGTTCATTTAAACCTCATACAGCATATTAAAGTGAATGTTGGAAAATGAATGCAACTGTTATTAGTTATTACAAGTCCAAGGGATTCAAGATATTGCAAGCAGTTTCCTGTAGATACTCAGCTGACATGTTGCCAAAAAGTCCAGACAGTTAATAAGATCCGACATTTATCCGATCAGATCCCCAGACATTCAACACCTTGGCAATTAGAAATTCAATACGCAACAATAATAACTCATGTTTAGAACTTACATGTGCTCCCTAATGACTTGCAGCTGTTCACCATCAATTCCCCATATACGACATGTACAATCCTCGCTGACAGTGACAATAAACTGCAGAAAAATTATTAAAAAAGGGATATTTCAATTGCATGGGTCAACAAATACAATTCTAATGTTGTCAAATACAATTCTAATGTTGTCAAATACATATGAAACAATGCTTTTGTGGCTAATAATTGAAGACTTCTTTATCATATTGTGAAGAATGACTTTACCAATTAAAAAAGATACATTTGTCATGTATGTATAGTAATGAAACAGTCATGAGATAAATAAAAAGACATCAATGTGTAAATTTATTCTTTTCTGTAAAGACAATGAAGGTGGGTTAAAATAATTGATAATTCAGCAAAAGCTCTACTTAGTAGAAAAAAGTAACATAGATGACAAAAGTGAAATGATACTAAGATCTTAAGATAGCAGCACATGAATGTCTTTAGAAATATTACTGCACATTACAACAGTTATGCTGTTATTGGTCAGTGATAATTAAAGGAAGAGTTTACAAATTACAAGTGAACCAACAAAAAAGAAGTGGCTAAGCCACTTATTTTGATGAAAGCAGCACCAACGAAGAAGACAATTGGCATTAAAAATCTGAAGTCGTGACGATAAGGGACCCGTTTGGATTAGCTTATTTTGAGCTTATGCAAATAAATAAGATTTTATGTTAATTTATAAGTTCTCACCAATAAAAACTGTATTTTTATAAGCTATTTTTTCATAAACTACCTTGACAAAAACTTATTATAATAATACATAAAAACTTATTTATTTGCATAAGTTGTTTTACATAAGCTCAAAAATAAGCTAATCCAAACAGGGCCAAGATCTATTTACAGAGAGGCTTTTAACTAAAAAGACCCAATATGGTTTTCTAATAAACTTAAAAAACTATTAAATCTATTAAATGATACTATATCATGATTTTCCCATTTGTGTTAGGTGTTGGAAAAGCACATGATATAATGAACAAAAACTTTGAGTAAACAATATCAATGAAGATATATTTTTAAGATTAATTTTTTCATAAACATGAAATGAATGGCTTACATTATCAGAAATACAGCAGTCCCAAACTCGAGCATTATGTCCAAATAATACAATGGCAATGGAATCATGGTACAATGAATCTTGCCTTTCAATAGGAACATCCCAGACACGTGCGCTGCATTATAAAAATAATCATTGACATGTATTGTTATCTCTAACGAATATAAATAATTGATACTGTGATACATTAGGAATTGAAAAACTAACTCACCTACGGTCATCAGAAACAGATACCAGTTTAGATCCACAGGACGACCATGCTATTCGGAAGATTGAGCCTTCATGTCCAACAAGTTTACATATGTGAAAAGCCTCATACAGATTGTCTTTTAGTGAGCTGCAACTGGAGCCCTGGTGGTCATGGTCTTCTGGAGTTCTTGAAGATTTATCATGTTGAGGGGCCACTTTCCAAACAACAATCTGCCCGAACCAAACTCTTTAAAGTAATTAAAAGAAAATCGGAAGGTGGACACATTAAACAACAGGTCAGAAAGAAATCTTTACAAGGATGATGTCAAGTATAAAATAATTACAATACAATAACAATATGT
This sequence comes from Trifolium repens, assembly GCA_030408175.1. Classification (NCBI taxonomy): domain Eukaryota; kingdom Viridiplantae; phylum Streptophyta; class Magnoliopsida; order Fabales; family Fabaceae; genus Trifolium; species Trifolium repens. The sequence goes on along the minus strand of CP125849.1, from coordinate 54,661,993 downwards.
AGAGACCAAACATAAAATTTCATTAAAGCGTGTATATATACAGTGCAGAAAATAGATCCTTAATGCATGAACTTAAATAAAAATAACTGATGTAGTGTCATATATAATGTGTACAGCAGCAACTATGTTGTATTCCATTAAGATGATAATCTTGAAATTTGTGATTACCTTGAACTGTTGTAGTGTTTCAGCAGTGCGAGTGATTTACTAGTCTATGAGTACAAATATATTATCAAGCACCATTTACAAGGACTTTGTTCAATCATTGTTATGGAGGTTTTTCCTGTCACCCAGCTTACTGGAGCGGCAGAAGCCAGATTTAGAATACCGAATTTGAAAGCAGGCAGAGAATATTCAGTCTGTTATTAGGCTTCTGGGCTCAAAATCAAGGTAATTGATAGTGAAAATGTCACCATAGATGGAGACAGTGAGGGAATTTAAATTACTAATGGTTTAACAAGTGATATATGTTCACCTCTTATGACAAATCCATCTTGGATTGGATCTTCATGTAAAACATTCAATATTTGAGGCTTTTAGACTGCATAAAAAGGAAATGGATGTATCTTTCCAACCATAGATTAACATTCATCAAAAGCGTGATCCTAGATTTCTTGCTTATTTTATGCCTCTCTACCATAAACCGCATTTGTTAACATTTTAGGACAGGAAGCATTCACCAACTTTTTCTAAGGGACAGAAGGTCTAGGGAAGGAAAATCCATTTGGTAAAGTATGAGGAAATACTTAAGCTGAGCCAGAGATCTAGATCATGATTCCTCTATAGTTATGACCCAACAAGACTCTATTCAGGAGAGAATCAGAATCAAAGAGAAACTTAAAGCATAATGTTTAAGACAAATTCAACACGATTTACAAGCTGAACAACGAACAAATATCAAGTATCAGTAGATTCCTCACCTCATTAAATATTGTACCAGATGCAATACGGAGAACGTCAAGATTGTGACCCCATAATCTCATTGTGTACAGAAGGCATTGTACTATGATCCAAAGACAAATAGTATCTCATTAGGTACAAAAAATAAAGAATGAAACCAATCCCATGTAGTAAAATTGAAACCAACCTGGTGATTGAACCTTGAGAACAGTACTAGAACTTGAAATGTCCCATATGTGAACTGAATTGTCACTACATCCTATAGCCAGAAAATCACTCTCCACATTCGAACAAGGTAAACAACCCTACTACCAAGGGGCAAGTTGCAAGCAGCAAAAAAAAAATCAATAAACAAAAGTTTAAAAAATAACACAAATTAGAACTTAGAACAAAAGTTGTTATTCACTATTCAGAACAAAAATGATATTTCAACACACAAATTTGACAACAATTCTGATCTTTGTTCCAAATTATAAGTCACTTTGAGAAGAAAAAAATTCGTCCCAAATTATAAGTCGCTTTATAATACCAATAAACATTTAATATTACTTTTCCTATTATACCCTACCCTACCATTAACTATTTATTACTCTCTCTTCTTTGAATTTTTTAATTTACCTTTCCTAACCATAAATGAAGGGTAATTTTGTTTAAAAAAACTCATAATTTCTCTTTTTCATACTACGAAATTATTTACATTTTTTGATTGGTATAAAATGGTCAAAACGACTTATAATTTGTGACGGAGATAGTAGGTAGTTAGTTAATGAACATAAAAAGGTGCCACAACTCATTAACCATTCACTACAACGTTGAACACCATTGACTCCGATTTTCCAACACATTATTCACTAAACACAGTTAACCATAATTTTAAATGTCTTAACCACCAAATGTAACCAAACAACTGTTTGAAACGCGTTAATCATCCAAATTATTGTCGAAAATTGTTACTACAGTCAAAATATCACAGCTCATTAAGAAATGAAAATGAGTGGGTATTATTCACCTTGATGAAGCAAACATCTAAAACCCAGTGACCAAATTTCGGCAACAAATGAATCAAAGTTAACAATGGCCTCCCAGAATCATCATTTTCAAACGAAAAACTAAACAGTTTAACTCTTTTTTCTCCAAACACAGCAATTACAGATTCAGAACTAGAAGTAATCCCGTGAACACGAACTCCATCAAAAACCGAAAACGATCTCATTATCTTTCCAAGTTCTAAGTCGTATAACAGAATTTCCGAACCCAAACCTAAAATTTTAAAGTAGAATGAAGCGAATGAATAATAATAATAATAATAGGTTATTGAATTGGAATTGAAATTGAAAGTGATGGGAAGAAAAGAATACCAGCTAGAAGAAGAGGAAGAGAGTGATTGGGAAGATGAAGAAAACAGAGAGCTGAGATGTCGCCAAGGTAAGGTCCACGATGAAGATGACATTCAGTTAAGCGTTGATCTTCTTCATTCACCATTGTTGCTTCTTTCGCTGAATCGATTTGCATCGTTACGTCCTTCTTTCACTTCAACGATACACTGTGAGAACTGAGAAAGTAGGGTTTAACAAATATTTAAGTATTTATTTATTTATTTAACCCGTTGTTTCATTATTATTATTATTATTATTATTATTATTATTATTATTATTATTATTATTATGGATTTAATTAAAAAAATGGTCCTATAAAATTTGGATATTTTAGTTTTAATCCCAACAAAAAATGGATTATGTTTTTTGTACCAAAGAAAAAAGTAGTACAGTATGTTTTTAGAATAATTTTTGTGAGTACAATTTTTTTTATAGGTAGGCGAAATAGTAAAGTCATCTGTTAATCTACTAATAATAATAATAATACTACTATGTGGAAAGGAACTGCTATTGGAAAAATATAAATTGTCCTCATAAATTTTAATAATATTTCAAATTTTTCACCCTTGAATATAATTTTATTGCTAATGATTTCATTTTAAAAATATACAAAATATAAAAATGGGAATAGAAATCACGATAAAATATAGGCATAAAAAATTAATAGCAACTCAATCTAACATATAACAATTTATATAAAAAAGTTATAACAACATTTTTTCAAAAAATAATATAAAAGAACCTAATAAAAGAATATACGTGTATGAAAAAAATAAATTAGGCCTACTTTAATAATAAAAAAAGATTATGTCTACCATAAAAGATTAAGAACAGAAAAAATTAATGGACATAAACTTTCATAAATAGTTTTTTTTTTAAACAACAGAAGAATATCTATGCACGTGTCTAAAAAGTATGAATGAATTTGGAAATAGATATTAAAAATCTTCGTAAGCTTTTAAAAGAGGACACATATGCATTATGATATTTTCTTTTAAATATTTTATTAAACTGAATTCTGGGATTAGTGAAAAAAATAAACTTAAATATAAAAAAAAACATTCACAAATAGTTTTTATAAGCAATAGAGGAATTAGTTTTCATCGATGATAAATTAAAAAATACAGGACAAATATCCACCACTAATACACAAAAGAAATTAGATAAATATTTGTCATTGGTAATTACTATAATTTATTACAAAAAATCATACACGGTGCATATGTTTATCATAAATCAATAAGCTAAATTTATTAACTTTTTGACATCTTTTAAATTAAAATTTAAATAATTAGAACATATTAATTATAATTTATTTAAAAAATATGCACCGGATATTAGCTTTAATAAAAAAATTATTTAGTAAAAAATTATATTTGGTAATTTAGTAAGTGTTACAATAAATAGCACAATAATTTAACTTATATTTTAATAATATTTTATAACTAATTTTTAAATATTTGAATAAATTTTTATGTTTATATATGATGGATTTAAATATTGAATAAAATTCGCACGAATCTCTAAACTAGTTATGAATTTACACACACAAATGTGAGACTTGAGGTTCAAATCTCGATCATGACATACAGCTTAACAAATCTCTGTAGTGTTGCAAGTAATTTAGTAAGTGTTACAATAAGTAGCACAATTATTTAATTTATATTTTAATAATTTTTTATATCAAATTTTTAAATATTTTATTTTGAATAAATTTTTATGTTTATATAATGATGAATTTAAAGATTGAATAAAAATCGCACGAGTCTCTAAACTAATCATAAATTTACACACACAAATGAGAAAGTTGAGGTTCAAATCTCAATCATGACATACAACTTAACAATTTTGGTATTTTTTATCAGTTGGATTAAAATTTATGAACTTTTGTGAGTACAAATTTGAACACATATTATATAGACATACTACACCTTTGAAAAAGTTTATGAAAAGTTAATTGTGAATACTATATACAAATCTGTTATGTTGATGAGGTGAAAATAAATTGGATGTGTTTATATTTTCTAGCTTTAATAATTTAAATTTTCTTATTTCTTATTTTATTGTATTTTTATTCTGATTAATTTATTGAAAAGATTCTTGTCTCTCAATAATAGCAATGGCCGTTTTCACAAGCCAATAGATTTTAGAAAAACAATTACCACAAGTAAGCTCCTCTCTTTACACCTCTTAACTTTCTATATAAACAAGCATTGGAAGTAAACTCTTACATTGCAAAATACAAATATAAATAAGAAAGGGAAAAAAGAATATCAAGATAAAAAATATGGGTTTCACTGAGAAGCAGGAGGCATTGGTGAATGGTTCATGGGAATCTTTCAATCAAAATCTTCCTCAATACAGTGTTTTGTTCTACACTTTGTAAGATTTCTAAAAGTGTTTTAGTTTTGTGTCTTTCTTATTTGTTGATTATTGGGTTTAATTAAAAATGAATGGGATAAATTAACAAGAATATTTTTTATTGCTTTGATTAAATTCAATAGTGTATTGGAGAAAGCACCTGCAGCAAAGGATTTGTTCTCTTTTTTAAAGGACACACCCGGAGTACAACATAGTCCAAAACTTCAAGCTCATGCTGAAAAAGTTTTTGGATTGGTGAGTGCAATCTAACATCAATTAATTTCATTTTCATTTGCTATTCTTTTATTCAATGTCAGCTCAACTCAATTACACTCTTAACATTAGTAGCAATTATAAATTCTTAACATGATCATTTTGTCATAAGACATGCATTTATAAATTTTTAAATTATAGGTGCGAGACTCAGCTGTGCAACTCCGAGCAAAAGGAGAGGTAGTCTTGGGAGATGCTACATTGGGTGCTGTCCATGTTCAGAAGGGAGTTGCTGGTCCACATTTTTTGGTATGATATTGTAATAATAAAATATTTTATTGTATTCTCATATGTAAAATAACAATTTTGTATTAAAATAAATAGTATTTTTAATATACATTTACATATTGTTTAAGAGTAAAACCGCTAATTTTTTGCGATCGGGAGGGGGCTGGAACCACTTGATGCCAGAACTGACCCCCGAACCAGATTAAACTGGTGGTGAAAACCAAAAAAAAAAAAAAAACCGCTAATTTTTTGCTTAAAAAAAACCGCTAATTGTTTTTATATATGTTGTTTTAAAGGTGGTTAAAGAAGCATTGCTGAAAACAATAAAGGAAGTTGCTGGAGACAAATGGAGCGAGGAATTGAGCACTGCTTGGGGAGTAGCTTACGATGAATTGGCAACAGCAATTAAGAAAGCAATGAATTGAAATTAGAATCTATATTATATTATAAATAAGCTTTAAAATAAAATGTATCACTATAACTTGTTAAACAAGTTCCTATAATAAATATTATTCAACAAAATTAGTTAATAATGTCTGTATTCAAGTTTATGAATTTCTAGATCAAACCCCTACTCAAACCAAAATTCAAAAGGGACTCATCTAACGAAAGAGTGTGTGTGTGTGTGAGATGCTTGGCGAACTTTTTACTCCAATATTCGAAAGAGTGTCTTTTTACTCCAATATTGGAAAAGCCTCCAAATTCGAGTCTTTTGATGGAGACGATTATAAATAAAAATAAAATATTACTAATGTTTCAAGCTTAACATAACTTTATGTTCTATTAAATTAAATTTTAAAATTGTTAAATTTAAATAGTAAAGTTAGCTACGGTCAATTGTGTTTGGTTGTAATTTTGCAAGTTTACATACAAAACATACATTTGGATAGTCCAAAAGTGTACTTCAAATTAAAAACTAAAATGTTAAAACATATTTAAATAATGCATTTAGTTATACTATACACACATTTAGACAATACATTCATTCAAACATGATGTATGATATTACTTCAAAATCACTGTGAGTTTGGACACACGATTATATCAATATATATCATGGGATTCATGGCAAAGAATTGGAGCCGCAGATAGCTGTGCGGAACCATGAGCTTTATAGTTTTCAAACATAAGCTAAACAGGTGGAAATGGGGGAGAAAATCAAGTTGAGGATTTTAAGAAAAAATGTACTTTTATCTCCAGTGTTTACTAAAAACGGCACCACACTTTCGGACAATATGGTTTTAAGATATCATGGCGAATAAAAGCAACTCCCTTTTAAGAAAGAATGGATAAAACAACATCGATCTAGTGTTGAAGCAACAAAACAAATGCATCCCTTCGAGTTTACCTATTGGCAGAATGGGAAAAAACATTTGTGTTTTGGAGGTGGGTGTTTTAAAAATCATACTGAAGATCGAAATCGAACCAGTGAGATATCTGGATCTCGGTTGAACAGGAAAATGCATATGTAAATGTAAAATACACATCTCAGCAGCAAACCCACATTTCAAAGAAAAAAGAAACTTACCCGCGTATAACCCAACAATTCCACGCATATGCTCCATTGTATATTGATGTCCATGTTCGTTTTATAAATATTTAGATTTCTCTAGTACTCATGTCAGAAACCAAGCCAACATGAATCCTAATCTCTACGGTTCAAACGTAAATACTTAATAATAACAGTAACAAAACAAGAACACACCACTTGAGTACAAAGCAAAGAGTACACTTGGCGCCCACTTTCATATGAACACTTGAACAAAATATACCCCAAAACCAAACAAAATCATCCCATTCAACCAATGGAATTCAGCCTTCAACACGACAACAAAAATCCCATGCCAGCTTGCTGTACTTGAAATCTAAACTCAAATTGGATACCATGAAATGTTTACCTCCTAAGCAAAAATGCAATTCCTTATGTTCAATCCAGTTTAACTATGGTTTTTGCAAGCCATCTCAAATGCGCTTGATTTTCAAGGCCACAGTCAAGCAGAATTAGGGGAAGAGTTTTTGACCTCCACCCTTTCGCCAAACACCTCGCACGGGCAGCCCAACTCCAGAATCATTCTGGTTGCCATCTAAACTGTCTGTTGTTCCAGGATTAGATGCAGTCCGTGAGTTTTCAAGATCTAGAAGGGCCGAAGCAGAACCATCACCAAGGCGCACTCTGAGAAACTTGGAAGCTTTCTTGCGTTGCTTGTTCCCACCACCCCCATCCTCTTTATTTTGATGATTAGATAAACTGCCATTTGACGTTTCAGTTTGCCCATCAAGCTTAACCTTATGTTGACTGCTAGAGTTTGTACCGGCCTGATGCTCGATTTTAAATTTACCTTTGTCTGTGCGATAAGCACCCTTTGATAGCACCTCCAACTTCTCTTCAGAAGGTTTATAATTTGACTGTAGTTGATGTACAGTGTTTAAAAAGCTATCTGCTAACCTCTCAGTGGAGTTACTCCGCCTAACCTCTAATGACTTACCTTTACCTTTCTTGTCAACATTATTGTCCTTACGCTGGGTGCTAGCGCTGCCATAAACCCTGTCATTTTCTAGAAAAGCATTTCTTTGCAAACCAGCATTGTAAGATTCCACAAGTTCTTTCTGCTTCCGAGGATCCGGGCATAGTCTTGCCAACTCCGGTACAAGTTCAAACAAGCCAAACTGCTGCACATAATCCACATATGTATTAGTATCTATTGTACCTTGGCGATATTGAGCAGATATGTCTTTAAATATTGTGTATCTATCTTCATCAAAATCAAGCGCACTGCGAATTTTCTCAACCAAGGCCTTGTTGGCAGACTGAACATTTTCCACATTCAACGGAGGCTGGCTACTCATAGGTAACTTGCTCACTTGTGCAGCAGAAACTGGAGGAAAATCAGAAATTGAAACTCCAACAGGGTTGTTCTCAACGAGGTTTGGAGCTGATGCGGAGTGAACGATTCTACCATTACCAGTTCTCTGTGCAGCTTGAATAGGATTAGCATAACTTGATGTTGGAATTACACTGTTAATTACTGTCTTCGTCTGGCCAGAATTCTGAGACCCTCCAAGAGCACGATTTGTTGACTTTTTAGATTTTGAAGGAGTACTTGATGGTTGTACAGGTCCACGGCCTGGTACAGCCCAGGCATTTCCAGAATTAATAACAGATATATTTCTGTTGCCATGGCGACGTAAACGTGCTGCCATGGTATTGCTTGATGAACCTTCAGACTCATGTTTGGACCTTTGCTGGCCATTGTTGGAAGTTATGGGAAGTGGAGGAAAGGAAGAATCTACCAAAGATTTAGAGCTATGCCCTAAGGCCTGACGGTATCTTGAAGTTGATTCAGAACCTGCCGTAGCTAATGATTCAAACGGATTAATGATGGAATCTATATCTGCATCCCCATCAGCATAAGCATTTTGGCCATTACTTGAAGTTGGCTCACGATATGTTTGCTCAGCATTAGCAGTCTCCAAACTGGCTTCAATGGCCATGGAAAGTTGATTTTCAGAATGATCACGACGAAACGTACGGCCTCTTCCACGGCGTTGATCCTGTTCATTATTGTGTCTATATCGAAAACTAGTTGGTATCTGTAAGGAAACAATGAAAGGTAACTTCTGTAAGGTGCTGAGAAGGAGCTTGGAAATAAATATTTGTCTGTGGATACTAGCAATACCAACAGACATGAGAAGTGAGCTCAAGAAGAAAATATTGCCATTGTACATGCCTGAAGAGCAGCATTACGCTTTGACCGTGACATGCGCCCTCCATGCTCCATAGCATTATGTCTCTGTCATAAAACAAGGAAAAAGAGGTTCAATAATGAAAGAATAACCCACAGAAATAACAAATCTGATAATGTTACAGTAAATAGTCAGCATCCAAATGAACAGGCACTGGGAATCATCAAGCATGTAAATGTACTGCACACAAGACACCTTGCAAATAAACCAATAACAGAAAAGATGAAGAAATAGGAAAAGATCCCATTCTGAAGTAATTAGTCACCTTCATCTCTGATTCAGATTGAAAAACAATAAATTTCTTGGCAAGGCAAGCCTCGTCTTCACATAAGAAATGCTGTTGTCGGAAGTGGATCTGCATCAGAGGACATTTGCCCATAAAAATACTATCAGGTCAAATAACATGAAACATCTATCAAAGCCTTACTTTCAGATGAAAAGAGAGTAAAAGAAGTTGACGAATATATATTACCTCTAGGTCATCGTAATTCTTATAGTATTCATACTGTCCTGGATGCTGCCTGCAATTAGGAGCAGATATAACGAGCATTACACTTCTAACAGTTCAGACCAGAAGATAGATATGCTTATTGAGCACATGATTAATTAGCTTAAGTGTTACCTTTGGCATATATGACAAGTATAATGTTCTGTAGACATGTGTGTGTACAGTTCATTGTCCCCATAAAATGGGGTTCTGCAAAATTCACACATAGGATGCCCCATAAAACCCCCTCTGTCACTCTCACTTCCATCCACCTCGGAATCACCAGTGCTTATGTGTTGATTCAACTGGGCTCTAGTATACAGTTTTTGCTCACATATAAATACCTATGTCATAGAAATAATGGTATAAAGACTAAATCAATTAAAAAAGGATTACAAAAACTGTCATTACAAAAATACATGGAATGCAAAAGATAAATATTTCACCTTCCTTCCCTCCAAACACAAACTGCACATATGCAACTTATGACGGTGGAATAAATGACCCTTCAGCTGCCCTATATTCCTAAACCTTTCTCGTCGCCTAGGACCATCATTTTGTTGGTCCTCCATCTTGTCACATTCACTGCATGAAAGTCTGCACATAGCCTTGGTCATCTTGTAATGGTCCACATCATCAAAAAATGAATTGGTATCCTCATGATACCAATACGGTCCAACCTTGCCTTCCCTTACCTCAGACGGCAGGGATGAAAAATCTATCACCCTTGTATAATCTCCTAGAGCCTGGGAGTATGCAGCAAAATTGAATATCACCACATGAAAAAATATATATATAAAACTAAAAAAATGATCCCTAATGTTGAAGTTTTTCTCAAACAAAACAAGCTTAAAAGCCACAATCTTGAGCTAAAACTATGAATCCCCTAACAAAGAAGTTTGAAAACGGCTTTGTTCACCAGGTTTATTCTAACCAAGTAAGTTCACCTAGTCATAAACGAATTAGGATTAATTTAGTTGTTTAGAAACAATATGATGCAAACAATTCAATGAAAAACGTGTTATCCTGAATGCATTACTCACAAACTAATGGTAAAGTAAAATAAGCAAAGCAAATATTAAACTTCAAATAACATAGCTAAACTTCACTACATAAGTACAATAACAAAATCCATAAAACACACATGCTAAATGTAACTTCTTCTTCAAATATTCATGCTTGGAATAATCACAATATGCTAAAAATTAGAAATAAATTATATCATTACATGCATGCAAAGCTCAGGACAGTTGCAAACTAAAGTTACATAATGGATACTATAACAAAATCATCATAGTGAATACAAGCATAAATCAGATTTTAAGTCAATAAATTGAAAGCACAAAAATCAGCAAAATAGACTCATCAAAATCGATAAGAAGTATTGGGCAATAATTGGTGATACCTTGGTAACAAAGATGAGATTGCATTCGGTCTTACAGATACAGCAACGTCGATCATCGCATATGAAACGGAGACGAGCGACGCAGGTGGAACAGACCTCACGGTGCAAACAAGGTCCGTATGCAACCCATTCCAATGGCTCGGCGCAAACAGCACAACAGTCATCCATGTCTTGTTCTTCTCTTGAACCCTAATTTCAGTGCCCAAATCAATAAACGATGTTAGATTATTATTATTGCAATAAGAGGGAAAATTTGTGTTTTCTAGGGTTTTGATATTGAATTGTAAATTGTATGAATGAATTGAAGAATGATGATATACTGAACTGTAAAAATTGGAAAGACGTGGATCGGAAGATATGGAACGGCGCCGGGAGATTGGAAGTTCGGAGACGTGGAGCGGAAGGGTTGGAATTGGAATTATTATGCGAATAATAATAACAATTGGAATTTCAGATAATAAATAAATAATAATAAAATAAAATAATTATAAACCTGCAGCCACCACCAGCCACCGCTTCACTTCACCAAATAGGGGTGGGTAATGGGCAGGTATGGGCGGGTTCGGGCTCAAAGTCGTCACCCGGTCTAAACTGCAGAGTCAAAAAGTAAAGCCCAATTCACCCGAAAATGAAGAGCGGTTTCCACGGGTTCGGGCTTGCGGTTTAAGCGGGTTATTGGGCGGTTTGAAGCGGTTTAACATAAAATAAAATAAAATAAAATCCAAAATTTGGAGTTTAGATCAAAAAAATATGCAACCAGAGATGAGAGAATCATAAATCAAACACAAAAGGAAAGTCTTCGAAAGACTAAATTGACATAAAAAGTAAGAAAAAATTAAAATCTCAAATAAAATTAAAAATATATCATTTGATTTCAACGAAGTTAGACAAATAAGATGAAGAATGACCAAGTTTTGCGTTTTAAAATGTTTCATGATTGTTTCAGTTTACATGGGTTTGAGGTGAAATGAAAAAGTGTGAAATGAGACGTGGGAAGAATTTAGATTCAGCGTTTTAATTTACTCGTGCGGGCGGGTTCGGGCACCGTCGGTCCAATTTCCTCTATCCGGACTTATCCGTACCAACCCAATTCAAACCGAGTTTTTCAACCCGCTAACCCGCGACCCATTATAAACCGCCCAAATCTCTAATTTTTGGGCGGATTTTGTTGGGTTCAGACGGGCTTCGGTTTTTTACCCACCCCTACCAAACAAGACCCGAATCCAATCCCTCAAAAAGTTACGATTGGTCAAAAAAAAACAAATTACACATAATCTAATCAAATATAGACATGTTAGAGAATTTTAGTAAAAAAAAATGTTAGAGAATCTACTTACAATATACAGTATTAAAAAAAAGGCTAAATTGCACAATTGGTCCCTTAACTTATTTATTGGTTTCATATTGGTCTCTTAACTAATTAAAGTTACAAATTGGTCCCTTAACTTATTAATGTCACAAATTGATCCCTTAACTTTAATAATGTTTGCCATATTGGTCCTTTTTAACAGATTGATAGTGTATTTATCTTCCGTCTAAGATAAATGTTTGAACTCATAATCATATTCACTAACAATATTACTCTTAAATAAATTATTTATGTGTTCATATAATGAATAATAGAAAGTAAAATTAATGTTTTTTCATAAAAACTAACAAAAAGGACCAATATGATAAACAAAATTAAAGTTAAGGGACCAATTTGTAACATTAATTAGTTAAGGGACCAATATGAAACCAATAAATAAGTTAAGGGACTTATTGTGCAATTTAGCCTAAAAAAAACTACTACTGTTGTAACAAAAAAAAAAAAACTACTACTAGAATACCAAATTTGTCCATTCAAGTTTAATAATATTTGAGAGTTTATACCCTTAAATGTGATTTTAACTCTAAATTAAAAAAAAAAATACAAAACAAAAATAGAAAGAAAAAAAAGATAAGCATAAATAAATCTTCCCATAAAAATAGCATCAGAAACCACCTATAAAAAAAAGATGTTAATCAAATATATTTAACAAAAAAAATTTACGCATAAAAATAGGAAAAAAAATCAATATAAAATATACACATAAAAAATAGTGCAAACTTTTTTTTTAATGAGAAAATAATAAATTTTTTTTTTTTAATGATGAATGATAACTCAATATAACATATAACAACTTATATATAAAAAATAAAAATAGAAGAACCTAATAAAAGAAGATACTTATTTATGAGCTTAAAAATAGAAATAAAAACACAATGAACTCATTTGGATTGACTTATTATAAGTTTTATAAGGTAATTTATGAAAAAAGTTTATAAAGATAAAATTTTTGTTAGTGAAAACTTATGAATTAACATGCGTAAAAAAAACTTACGAATTTACACAGGACAATTGCTTTAATACAAAAATTTAATCATACACGGGACAATTGATTTAATAAAAAAAGGAATTGAATAATAAATATTTATTAATTTTAATTTATTACACAAAATAAACCCATTTGGATTGACTTATTATAAGTTTTATAAGGTAGTTTATGAAAAAAGTTTATAAAGATATAATTTTTGTTAAGGAAAATTTATGAATTAACATGCGTCAAAAAGCTTACGAATTAACATGGGACAATTGCTTTGATAAAAAAATTTAATCATACACGGGACAATTGATTTAATAAAAAAGAGGAATTGGATAATAAATATTTATTAATTTTCATTTTAATTTATTACACAAAAATTATACACGGGACAATTGTTTTAATCAAGAAATATTAATTTAATAAATTTTACAAGAATGAGCACAATGACGTCACTTATATTTTAATAATATTTTATAACATTTTTCTAAATATTTTATTATAAATTAATTTTATACTTTAGTATAATATCAATCTTAAATATAAAAAAAAAAAATCAATGGACATGAGCTTTCACAAATAGTTTTTTTTTAAACAACAGAAGAATGAATTCTCATCGATAATAAATATAAAAAAAAACACAAGATAAAATATTTATCACTAATACATAAACGGAAATGAATCAAAAATTCATACACGGGACAATTACTTTAATCAAAAAATTTAATCATACACGGGACAATTGCTTTAATAAAAAAAAGAATTGAATAATAAATATTTGTTATTATTAATTATAATTTATTACACAAAAATCATACATGGGACAATTATTTTAATAAAAAAATTATTAATTTAATAAATTTTACAAAAAAGAACACAGTGACTTAACTTATATTTTAACAATATTTTATTAATAAAAGTTGGGTCATGCTAAACAGTGCCCCAGGGCACTTGTTAAGCATACCTTAAAAGGAAAACAAAGTAAAAGTTAATGTTGAAAATATGATTTTCTACAATTTCGATGCATTGAATGCACAAATTACAAGAAAAAGTTTCTTTATTAGTAAGCTTAACTAGTGCCCCATGGGCAATGTTTAGCATTTTCCATAAAAGTTAATAGACTCGTGCGATGCATGTGTCTCAAAACTAGTTTTAATCAATAAATTGGTATCGAGGTATTTATAATTAAATAAATGTGTAATTTTATTATAATTTTTTTTTGTTTTTACATTTGAAAAATAAAAATAAAATATAAGGCCTTATACCTTATACATACCGCTCAAACTCTTCAACATTATGAGCCCGTTTGAAATAACTTACTTTTGAGCTTATGTAAAATAGGTTATGCAAATAAATAAGATTTTATGTTAATTTATAAGTTTCTACTAACAAAAGTTGTGTTTTTATAAGCTACTTTTGCATACACTATCTTGACAAACTTGTAATAATATATAAAATTTATTTATTTGCATATACTGTTTTGTATAAACTAAAAATTAAGTTATTCCAAATGGGTTTATTTTGTGTAATAAATTAAAATTAATAAATATTTATTATTCAATTCCTTTTTTTTTTTTAAATCAATTGTCCCGTGTATGATTAAATTTTTTTATTAAAGCAATTGTCCCGTGTAAATTCGTAAGTTTTTTTACGCATGTTAATTCATAAGTTTTCACTAACAAAAATTTTATCTTTATAAACTTTTTTCATAAATTACCTTATAAAACTTATAATAAGTCAATCCAAATGGGTTCATTGTGTTTTTATTTCTATTTTTATGTTCTCTTATTTATTTTTAAGCTCATAAATAAGTATTTTCTTTTATTAGGTTCTCTATTTTTATTTTTTATATATTCCAAATGGGCCATAAACCAAATTTAGTGGTTAGTGACTTTGTATAAAAAGAAAAAATTACAAAGAGATATTTTTGTAAGTGTAAAATTAAGTAAACTATTAAATTGGTCCATGATTTTGTAGGGTGCACTCAAACAAGTCCCTAACTTTATGAATATTTAAAAAACATTTTTGATTCTGTCAAATTTTATTCACATTAGTCTTAAAAATATGTTAAGGCTTAAATTAATAGTATGGGGATAAAGTTTGAGACTAAATTGAGAGTACGTTATTATATATAGAGTCTTAATTGATAGTAAGTAGTTAAAAATAATGACTAACTTGGCGTATTTATAAAGTCAAATTGATAAAAATCAAATTGATAATTTTATAAAATTATTACAAGAATTTTCAAAGTCACATTTAAGCCTCATTTACAACGTGTTTATTGCATTTTATATGCTTATATATTCGAGCATAAATATTATTTATGTCTCGTAAGTTTGTAAATTGTAATTGATACACAAAGTAGATATGGTAAGCTTCCGATACAATTTGATGCAAGCTCGTACTTTATGTTTCCTTCATGTTGCTTCTTTTGTTGAATGTGAGCCTTCAGCTCTTCTTGTTGCTCTCCAGTTTGCATTGGAAAGTGGTTATGCTCAGGTCAACTTTGAGAGTAACTATCAAACTATGCTATAACAAACGGTGATGCTTATGTTAATGAACTATGCGCTATTTTGACTAGTTAAAAATAATGACTAATTAAAGCGTCTTTATTTCAGTTTAGCCCCAATATTTTTTATTATCCTCCTCATTATGTTGATATTATTATTGATGATGAAATGAATTGATTTACCTTTACCTAAAAAAAACCCTCAGATACAATGTTGAACATTTTTTATGAGATTGAAACAATAATTGTTTTCCCAATACATTTATCTCATGGGTAGCCCGACAAAAAGTCCGCATGGAAAAGTCAATACAAGCCAACATGTTCTACCAACTGAATTTATGTGGCACATTGCATAATAGTAATCAATTATTTATTAAATAACTTCAACTTGCTAAACAAGAAAAATATGATAGGGGAGTAAAAGACTCAAGAAAAACAAATACTGAAAGTAAGTTGGACAAAAGTACTAATATCCACCTTGGAGACTTATTTTATCATCATCTCATGTTGAGATTCCAATTGAGAGATAATTATAATGTACTAGATCTTACCATTAAATTTACTTGCATCCTTTTAAGATTTCGAAATCAAATGAAAATTCCACGGAAACAAGGTTTAATTAAACCATGGTGAATATTCCTCTACAATCTTATGTGGATATGTACTGGTACACGACTTAGGTGGATGATTGCGATTGGTTTACAAATAGTATTTATTAATCTTAAACCATACTATGATCTACATGTTAGGAGGTGTGACAGAGGAAGAAGTATTACGAACGATAGAGTAGCCACCATCAACAACCAAGTTATGACCACTGATATAAACAGCTTCATCAGAAGCAAGAAACAAAGCTGCTTCTGCAATATGCTTAGCCTTCAACACAATACCCTTCAAATTAGCCTTAGAACACGTCAAAGCTTCCATAAATTCAGGCTTAATATTGAAATTTGCACATGAAAGAGGTGTTGCAAGTGAAAAAGGGGATACACTATTCACTCTAATGCCATAACCTCCAAGTTCACTACATGCTGCTCTAACTAGTCCCAAAAGAGCATGTTTTGATGTTGTATAACCACTAGGAGCTGCTCCACCAATAGAATCTGCCACACTTGTGGTGCATATGATGGATCCATGAATGTTTTTCGCAACCATGGCGCGTGCCGCATGTTTAATCATAATTGCTGCACCAACAACGTTTATATCTATCGTGTTCTTAAATTCATTCGGATTCAATTCAAGTATGCTCGATAAAGAGCCTAATATTCCGGCATTGCTGAATAAGATATCTATGTGACCATATTTTTCCAAAGTGAAATTGATAGTTTCTTCAACTTGTTTTTCATTTGTTACATCACAATGATGATATGTTACTTTGTTTGAGCCTGTTGAAGCTACAACTTGTTGACCCAATTCATCTTGAATATCTACTGCTACAACAAATGCTCCATTTTCAACAAACAATTTCACTGCTTCTTCCCCAATTCCACTGGCTGATCCAGTGATGATAGCTACCTTACCTTCCAACCTAAATGTTCAAGAAGAAAATAATCAAAATCTATATATATCAAGAGAAGTGCAAATAAAAATCAGACACGACGAGTCCACAAGTCCTAGTTCAATTGGCAAAAAATTGCCGAAATTATTAGGCCGGACGTCATGACCGGGGTTCGAACCCCGACTCTCTCACTTGTGTGTGTGAGTTTATATAATGGCTTTACCATTTCGTCTACGTAACCAAAAAAAAATCAGACACGACGATTCAAAACTATTGTGTTAATAATGGACTACTACTTTATTCAATCCTTTTTTGTTTGTGTAAACTGCGCAATTGCAGAAACTAATTCATATTATGAAATATTGGACACTATCTATAGCTTATAAGCAGGGACAAGATAGTACACAAATGGAAAATGCATATATAATATAGGTGGAGTAACAATTCACAAATATATATAACCAAGGATACCTTTGCTTCATCATTAACTGGTAAATGACTTCCTTCTTGATTTGTTTGATGAACTTGATCTCCCCAAAACCTTGAATAAAGCTATATATTGACCTTTATCTTTCTCTGTATGTCCCCTAATACTAGTAATTTGATCGATATTTATAAGGTTCTTGACAGCTAACTAAACTTCTCCAAAAGTTTATAATAAATTAATAATCATGATTTCAGTGTTTTCTACGGGACAATCAATAAGATATTTCCACGGGTTTTGGTTTCTGTCCGGAGGATCTGGTTTTGTTTTTAGGATGGGTGTTGTTGGATCTGTTGTATCGTGTTTGGGCTGCTACTGTATTTATGGAGATTTTGTGTGGTGATGAAGTGGAGGTGAGCTGTTGGTGACTAGAGTTGTTGATGAGCTGTTGATATGGTGTGTGGTTGATGTCGATCCTAAATTGGTTTTTCTTTCATATTTAGATTTTCTGACTGTTGCTAAATATCTTGAGATTTTTTTGAGTCACTGATGATTTCTAAGTCTGTTGAGATTTGCAGGTCTCTTTGTATCTGGTTGACAACTTTTGCGTTGGTGTTGGCTGTTTGGAGGCGGTATGCGATCTGACTGCTTAGGTTCTCTTTTTACTGGTATCCACCAACTTTTGACTCAAGGAGCTGCTTCTTGGATTCTGATGGGCCCAACACTTTTGATTCGAGTTCGGAAGTTAGTGTCTAGTTGCGTCTTTACGGGTTGAGTTGATGTTTCTCTGGTGATTATTGGTGTATTTTATTTCATGTTTTGTAACGGGTGGATTGGAGTGATCTTTTGATGTACTTTATGCTTGGTTAAAATGTTTTCATCACTTTACCTTTCATTGTAAGTTTCGACAATTCTTTATACTTCTTGTTTAGGGAATTGTCCTTTAATAAAATTTAGCCGATTCAAAAAAAAAAATCAATAAGATATTTCTTTTACTCTTGTAAAAAAAATATTTTTTTACTGAAAAAAAAAATCCATATCATTAATTCAAATGAGTAGAATATATAAAAAAGGGTTAATAGGCTTTTACCCCTGTAAAGTAGTTGAGTTTTGCGTTACCCCTCTGTAATTTTTTTTCTTGAGATTACCCCCTGCAAAATTTATTTTTTTGATTTACCCCCTTTTTGTTGACGTGGCAGGCAAAAAGTCAAGTTTTTTGCTGACGTGACAGTGAACTTTGCTGACGTGACAGTTGACTTTTGCCTGCCACGTCAGCAAAAAGGGGGTAAATCAAAAAAATAAATTTTGTAGGGAGGTAATCTCAAGAAAAAAATTACAGGGGGGTAACGCAAAACTCGCCTACTTTGCAGGGGGTAAAAGCCTATTAACCCTATAAAAAATGACATAAACATAAAGTTTCAATTTCATAAAAAAAAAATCAACGTAACTAAAATGAAAAAGAATGTACAAGTGATAAGAGTTTAGATCACTTAAGTAAATGATAAGGAGTTTGATTTCTCACTCCTTGTGCTCTACAGATTATCTGATAAAAATTAGTTATTGCTAATGACGGTGAAAACTTCGTACTTATACAAATATACAATGGTAACAAAAATAAACTAAGAAGGTCCTTTAAATTTTTTAAGTTACAAATAGGTTATTTAAATTTTACGTTTGTAACAAATAAGTTCTTTAAATTTTGCATTTGTAACAAATAGGTCCTTTAAGTTTTTTAAGTAACAAAATATGTCATTTAAGTTTGTAATTTGTAACATCTAGGTCCCAATTTTTAAGGATCTATTCCTGCAAGAATTTGAGGGGGTATGCAGAATGTAGAAACTGATAATAGAAACTGATATTAGCTTTTCTTTGTATTTTGTGAAAGAAGAAATGTGCCCACTTTCTGATGCTTATGATGCATTATATATAGGAGTGAGATCAGAGATAATAGAGGGGTAATTGAAAGATTATATGGACTAATGAGGTGATGGTGGGGTAAACATAGGGAGTAGTGAGATAGTTCTATGACATAGTCGTTTTGGGCCTCCTCTAACTTGAGCGAGTGACCCAATTTGGCGTGTTGGGCTTAGGCGAATGAGTACCCCAGTATTTTGTCCGGTACACATCCCCTAAGTATGAGGCTTGTAAGGGCGAAATACTTAAGATAACCCTGGTTAACTCATTTATATTCATATAATCTTCATAGGCAAATACAGCTCGATAGCTATATTTTCTTCCGTAACAAATATCGTTTGGATAATAAATTTAATTTGAAAGAAATGGATGTTCTACAATAGGTGATGCAAAACTTCTATCATTTGATTTGTTGTTTGCAGGTCGATCAAACTAAATGATATTAGTATATATATATATATGGCTTTCACCACCAGTTGAATCTGATTCGGGGGTAGTTCTGGCATCAAGTGGTTCCAGCCCCTCCCGATTGCAGTTGCGGGAGACCGAACTGTGGTCCTCCCTACCAAGTTCAACGTCAATCACCACTGAACCAACTAACAATTGATTAATATATATATATTTTATAATATAATAGATATATAAAATAATGTGGGCCCTATGCCATTGGCTCCAATGTCTATGCTCAGGGCCGGCCCTGCGCCTATTATTTTGATGGTAAAATAGCTATTCTAGTTGGATACGAAAAACAACGGTTTAAGTTTCATTACAGGGTATACTGAATTTTAAAATATTTATCGCAATGGTTAAAAACTGTTGGATACAAAATTGAATCACCTTTATTAAATTTTAATAGAAACTAAACTTAAAATGTCTCAATTTTATACGGAATAAGTTCTGACTAATATAAATTTTAAATTAACAATCATGTATGGGACACATTCTAACTGAAAAAATTTCAAAATAATTATTAAATGTGAGATAAGTTCTGATCAATAACAATTAAAAAAAAATTATCTTATACAGGATCTATTACTATATATAAAAAGGATACAAATTTTTGGGATGACTTTTTTATTATATCTATTTTACCCTTAAAAAAAACTACAAAAAAAAAACTAAATATTTGTATATGTTTAAAAATAACTTCCACATAAAAATAGATTTTCAGTTTTTTTTAGTAAATAATTTTTTTTCCTCTTAATAACTAAGCACAACTTCCACATAAAAGTATGTTTTCAGTTTTTTTATAGTAAAAAAAATATATATATATTTTTTTTCTTCTTAATAACTAGCCACAACAAAAATGGATGTTAAGTAATTATCAATTAACTAAGTCCAATAAAAAAGGAGATTAAGTAGTTATTTATATTTTCACAATAGAGAATTTCGATCACAGCAAATAAAAAAAAAAGAGAATATCGATCACACAATGGCGGCTAGTAAGTTATAACTAATATAAATTTCAAAATAACTATCATATATGAAGAAAAAAATCTTACTAATTAAAATTTCAAAATAATTATGAAACGTAATAAAAGTCTTACCAATTTTTTTTTTTTTTTACACAGGATAAGTTCTAATTGATATAAATTTTTTTCACCGTATTATTTAATACATTTTATTATAATTTTTACATATTTAAACATACTATTATTTTGTAATTTATTAAAAACTTCTTTATTTAACATTCATGCAAACTTTTAATATCAAATGCTAAGTGATGTAGCGTTACCTGACGACCCGTGCCATAGCACACTGGTCTATTACTAGTTTTAATAGAAACCAAACTTAAAATATCTCAATTTTGTATGAATAAAAATACATATTCATAGTAAAAAAAAATAATATTCAACACTTTTATTATTTTGTTCACATATAATTCCAAATGAAATGATTTATTTTTTAATACTAGGAAGACAATGATTAATAACCGAGAATCCTCCATCGACCACCAAGTTGTGTCCACTAATATAAGTTGATTCATCAGAAGCAAGAAACAAAGCAGTTTCTGCAATATGTGTAGTCTTCAATGTAATTCCTTTTAAATTTGCACAATCATTCCCAATAGCTTCAACTTCACTCACCTCCATGTCCAATCCTCTACATGCAAGAGGTGTGGCAACAGCATACGGTGAAATTGAATTCACTCTTATTCCATAAACTCCAAGCTCGCTGCACGTTGAGCGAACGAGTCCTATAAGACCGTGTTTGGATGATGTGTAATCATGTCCTGCACATCCAGCAACAGAGCCAGCTACACTGGCCGTACAAATTATAGATCCGCGTATTTTTCTTTCCACCATGGCACGCGCAGCGTGCTTGATAGTTGCAGCTGATCCACGAACGTTAACGGCCATGGTGTTGTCAAATTTATTTAGATCAAATTCTAGTATGCTAGACAAAGGACCTGCAATTAGAGTGTAAGAATCAAACCAATAATCCTCATACAATCCAAACCAATTAAACTAATGCGATCGGGAGGCAGCTGAAACTATTTGATGCCAGAATTCAGTGGCGGATCCATAGATTTTTTTTTGTGGGGGCTAAAAAATATTACAACCAACTAAAAAAAATTAGATGTTTAATTATTTTTTTGTTACCATATTATACATAGATACGAATTTTTCTCTGACGTTTAACAATCTTCGTTAGAGAACTTGTCGGAAACTAAAAAAAATTATAATAGTATATTGTTTACAATTTTATGGGGACTTAAAATATTAGTACCATTTTATTTGCAATAAAGAATATATTATAGTATTATGATAAATAAAATTTGATTAGTTGTGGGGGGCTTGAGCCCCAAATCTATAACAAAGAGATCCGTCTTTGCCAGAATTGACACCCGAACTAAATTAAACTCGTGATGAAAGCTTAAAAAAAAACCAATTAAACCAACATGATTTTTTTTTTTTGAAAACTCGGTAATCAAACCGACATGTTATCCCTTATTATTACCTGCTACCCCAACATTGCTGAACATGATGTCTAAGGTACCATATTTCTCCAACGTGAAAGCAATTAGTTCCTCAACTTGTTTCTCATTTCTCACATCACAATGGTGGTAACTCACTTTTTCTAAGCCAATTGAAGTTGCAACTTGATGACCCAATTCATCATTGACATCAGCTATAACTACAAATGCTCCATTTTTCACAAATGTCTTCACCGTCTCTGCTCCTATTCCACTAGCTGCTCCAGTTACTATAGCAACCTTACCCTCCAACCTATGTTAAAATTAAGATTGATTTATCATGCAAGAAAATTAAAAAGACATTATTAGAGAGAGTCTGTTAATTGAGAGGTATACCTTCGTTTTGACATTGATGATTAAATGAACAACCTTTGAATTCTGAAATATTTGCTCTCTACCTTGAATGCATATGTTTATATTTATAAATGAAAAGTTTCATGATGTTATTTATAGGATAAATTTTTTAATCCATTTGACAATGATAGAGTGCCACTATGAAGCCCCGATACGGGACACGATACGGATACGATATGATACCGATACACCGATACGTGAAAATTTTTAAAATTTCAAATCCGATACTGCCGCGATACGTTATTTAAAAATTAAAGTTAAAATTAATATATAAATACACAATATATAAACATACATAAAATCAATAATCTATTACTATATATAAAGAGGATACAAATTTTTGGGATGACTTTTTCATTATACCTATTTTACCCTTAAAAAAAACTACCAAATAAAAAAAACTAAATATTTGTATATGTTGAAAAATAACTTCCACATAAAAATAGATTTTCAGTTTTTTTTTAGTAAATAAATTTTTTTTCTCTTAATAATTAAGCACAACTTCGACATAAAAGTATGTTTTCAGTTTTTTTTATAGTAAAAAAAAATATATATATTTTTTTTCTTCTTAATAACTAGCCACAACAAAAAAATGATGTTAAGTAGTTATCAATTAACTAAGTCCAATAAAAAAGGAGATTAAGTAGTTATTTATATTTGCACAATAGAGAATTTCGATCAAAGCAAATAAAAAAAAAAGAAAATATCGATCACACAAACGGGCACGTTCGTGCCTGTTTGGCGGCTAGTATTAATATTATTTGTTTATTTAAAAATAATGATATAACTGATACTTTTCTGATACGTGTATCGGGACGTATCGGACACGTGTATCGGGTATTATTTTTTATTTAAAAATAATGATTTAATCGATACTCTTCCGATACGAGTATCGGGACGTATCGAAAGAGTATCGGTATCGAGGACGTATCGGACACGATTCGTCACCATTTTTTGAGTATCGGGGCTTCATCAGTGCCATATTTAATGGGTGAATGGTGTAATTAATTATTTTTTTGAAACAATTAAATTTTTGTTTTATTACTGTACATGATAGAGTGCTATATTTTGAGTAAGTCAACAATCGGAAAACTCACGATTTAATCATTTAGATTTTTTCAGACAAATGAGTAAAAAAAGAACATATGTCAAAAAAAAATTAATACTAGTAAATTGGTTAAAAGTCAAAAATCGGAAAACTCACTATTTTTTCACACAATGAGTAAAGACAACATTCTTTAAAATTAAAAAATCACGACTCTCTTAATTTTTACAGCTAAAAAAATGACATGATTGTTATCAATTCTATACGATTCATATTTTTATTTTCCGTTGTTTTAATCAAATCAGTATCAATTAAATCATTATTTCAGTTGTAAAAATAAAGATGATCATCGACATATACTTCCAAATAACAATATATATCATCATTAACATTTTAATTTAAATATTTTTTAACTACCGGTCCATCATTGACCACTTAGAGCACAATTATGGCTAGTGGCATTGCCACATGTTACCACCAATGTCAGAATGGCATGGATAATAGAGGGTATGTGTTGTGGTATAACTTAACCACAGTATCCAAACTTGGAACCGTATCTTTTGCCTTTTTTTTATTATATTTCAAAAGCAATTGATTTAATTGGTTCCAATTGTACATGTTATATATTAATATCAAATATATTATTAATTTTGTGGGGTCTATGTTAGAGATTTAGATGAGTGGTATGGATATTTAGAAGATATGGTGAAGTGGTTTAAATTGTTGAAAAGTACAAAATAATATAATATATTATGTGGGGTCCATTTATACCACCAATATGAGTATCATGGATGTGGATGCTCTTATAGTAGTGGTCCATATTAGAATTTTTCCACAAGATATATATATAAAACATTTGAAACGTGTTTCTAATTTTTTATACAAGTGGTAGAGATGACATGATTTTGTGTACGAAAAAAAAGAAAAAGAGAGATGACAGGATTTTGAGCCTCTAAAGAAAATAATGTGTAAAGTGATAAAATTGTGTAAATTAAAGGTAGAAATGGAAATGTAGAAAAAAGTACCTTCGAAAGAGGTTTGGAGATGAGAATAAGATTTTAAATCCCATCTGAAAAAACTTTCGTCTCCGAATACTTTATTTAAATAACATTTATATATATATATATATATATATATATATATATATATATATATATATATTGGTAGAATTATATATGTATACTTAAGTACTCTATATATTATATTTATTTATATTTTCATATAATAAATATTTAAACTTATTTTTAGTGACATTTATTATTGTCACAAGGAGTAGATAACTGATTAATGATTACAAACAGAGCACATGATCATAAGAATTCAGAAGCCAAAGTACACATGTGGTTGAATGTCATCAATGCACCGTTCTTAGTAATTCTTTCAAGTGCTGGTCAAAACTTCAACATTTATATCCCAGTGGCACTGCCACTGACTAAGAGTTATGGTGATTTACCATAATTTTATAAAAATTATAGGGAAATTCTATGGTGAAGTTGTTATATTGACTTCATTGAAAAAGTTATTTGACCGACCAATCACATTGTAGCATTGACTTTTTAATTGCCACATCAGTTTATACAGTGTGGACTACTTGCTGTGCACCCTCATATCATTTGAAAATGCAACTATTGCCCTAGTAAATTAAAATTCACAAAATCACCCTAATTTTATATTGTTTGTTACTTCTAAATATTACTGTAAAAATAAAATAGTAAAACACAAATTAAAATAACTGTTCTTCATCGCCCAGAAAATCAGCTTCCAATCCATCTTCTTCGATTCATCACTCATCAGCCAACTGATTCATCAGCTTCGATTCTTTTTCTCTGATTCATCACTCGTAAGTTTTGATTCATCAGCCAATCGATTCTTCAGCCATTTCAGACAAAGTGAAGGTTCGAAATTTTGCCAACAGTACAAACGATTTCGATTTTAAGGTTAGGGTTCGATTTATTACTTGTTTTCACTATGGTTACGATTTCGAAATTTAGTATTGGTCCAAAACTTGTTTTCCCATAATCTTGGTATTGTTTTGAAATTAGGAATTAGGGTTTATGGTTGAATTTGATTTTTAGTACTGGTGTGTATGGTGTTGGACGTTTCGTGCAGTCGTGGCTTGCCTTGCGTTTTTGTTGCTGCTGTTTATGTTTTCTGGTTTTTGTTTTTCTGTTGATGTTTACTATTTCTGTTCGCTGCTGTTCTGTTTGTTTGGCTTGCAGGTGGTGTCTTGCTTTGATCCCACTTGTATTGCCTTGTTGTAATTTCTAATCTCTCTTGTATGCATTATACCTTGTTTAGAGATGTTTTAATAAATTTGGTCTGTGGCTCTTATGGGGTGGGGATAATATCAAGTTGGATTCTAGCATTGTTGTTAACATTGGATTGTACTGCTTGTCTCCTTAGTTTTACAGGTTGAATTAGGAATAAAATTAATCTCTCAAAACAAGAAAAATAGGAAATTTATTTAAATATATCCTCTCCGCATAATAACTTTTTGATTATATTATGCACTGAAACATGAACATGCCTTTAGATGCAAGTTCTATGCTCATGTGATTAAATCCTTGTTCTATTCTGGTAATATAGATATTTCTTATATGATACTTCTCATATGGTAACTATATCAATAAGCATGCATTATTCATACTTTACTTTAAGCTTGATTTTGGTGAAAATAAAATGACAGATGTATGATTTTGCTTGTGCTAGACCATGATAAAAATATGCCACTAGCTAGAAGGAGATCAAATAACATTCTAGCTCAAAGCACTAGTCATATATTATAATTTAATATTGAGTAATAATAGTACGATTTATTTTGAGATAAATACGTTCATATAAAAGATAGGTACAATCGGAATATGTAAGCGTCCAATAGTATATTTGTTGACTTAACATCTCGATGATAAATAGGGGTGTGTGCAGAAGAATGCAAGTAAGCCAATGCTTCAGCTGTTTGAAAAGCAATCTTAAGCCTTTTTTTTCCAGTCTAGAAAATTGGGATACCTATCATGAAGATGGTCATAGAGGGTCCCATTTGAGATATATTCATAGATCATCAAAGGTTGCTCAGATTCAACACAGCAGCCTAAGAGTCTGACTAGGTTCTTGTGATTGACTTGAGAAAGTATTGAAACCTCATTAAGCACTTGTTGAGTGCTTTTGAGGTTACCAACTCTAGCTTTCTTGACAGCTACAATTGTTCCATTTTATAGTTCACCTTTGTAAACTTCTCCAAATCCACCACTTCCTAAGATCCTATCTTACTCAATAACCAAAATAAAAAAGATAACAATATAGAGAATGCTGCAATGTGGAAATTTTGAACTTTAGAGATCATTAGAATTTGGAACTCATTATTTTATCTTAATGAGTAGTAATAAAAAATGCTTTGTACTTTATCAATTATTTTATAAATTAAAGGTCTAAAAAATTGGGATGTTACATTTTGAGTATTGTGGTGTTAATTACATGAATTATGTTGATGTTGACTCAGGTTTAATATGGAGAACTCGGATGAATATATTGATGTTGATTCCAACGAGGTTCATTCCACTGATGATGATACAGCTGGTGTTAAATTGAATGATGAAGAGGACGACATTTATTCTGTATCAAGTGGGTCTGAAAGTTCAAATGATAGCGATGATGCTGACAAAGGCAATGATGATAAACCGGTTGAAGTAGATGCAGTCGTAGGTGATAGAGTGGTAAATGTAAATTCAATTACTTCTGATGAAATTTTTGCTTTGGAATTTGGTACTGTTGATGAAGCGTTTGAATTTTATTATCGGTATGGTAAATGTAAAGGTTTTGCCGCTAGGAAAAGTGATAGGAGAAAAGACCCAAAAGGCAGTAAAAAACTAGTGATGAGGCAGTTTGTATGCAACAAACATGGGTACCGAGATAAGAAACACTTGTGCAAGACAGATAGGAAAAGAGAGCATAGACGTTTGACCCGTACTGGTTGCACTGCTAGGCTTCGTGTGCAATACAAACCCAAAAAGGATAGATATGTAGTGTCAATTTTTGAAGAGGGTCATAACCATGAATTAACCCCTTCTAAGTATGTGCACTTACACCCCATTTATCGACAAATTTCTGAAGCCGATAGAGCTCAGATTGATGGTCTTCAGTCACACGGATTTAGAACTTGTCATATAATGGGGTACATGGTTGCTCAGAAGGGTGGATATGCCGATGTTGGGTTTACAAAGAAAGATCTGTACAATTATTTTGATAAAAAAATGCGTGACAATATTAAAAATGGTGATGTTGCCGCTGCTGTAAATCATTTAAAGGTGAAGTCGTCTACTGATGCTATGCTATATGCTGAATATGCTGTCAACGAGAGTGATGGACGAATGAAGTCTCTTTTTTGGGCTGATGGGGGTAGTAGATCAGACTATTTTTGTTTTGGCGATGTGGTTGCATTTGACACAACTTACAAAAAGAACAAATACGACTACCCATTGGTTATATTTTCAGGGTGTAACCACCACTCTCAGACAGTTATTTTTGGTGCTGCATTGGTATCAGACGAAACGACAGAGACGTATAAGTGGGTGTTGGGGTCATTTTTAGAGTGCATGAAAGGAAAACATCCAAAAGCAGTAATGACAGATGGAGATAGAGCTATGAGGGAAGCTATAAAACATGTTTTTCCTAATTCAACCCATCGGTTATGTTCTTGGCATTTGAATAAGAATGCAGGTGAAAATGTGAAGAGTACAGAATTTTTGGAATGTTTTAAAAAAGCCATGTACAAAAATTTTACAAAGGATGAATTTGAAGAGTTTTGGTCAGAGAGTATTAAACAACATCAACTTGAAGGACATGTTTGGGTTGCCAAAACATATGAGAACAAGTCAATGTGGGCAACTGCATATTTGCGTGATAAGTTTTTTGGACGTTTTAGAACAACTTCTCAATGTGAAGCTATTAATGCAATAATGAAGACTTATATCAGGAAGAAAGGCTGCATTTTTGAATTTATGCACAACTTTGAGCAGGCTCTGAGCGACTACAGAAACAATGAATTGGTTGCTGATTTTAAATCAAATTGTACAGAACCTGTGTTGACAACTCAACTGCATTTGATTGAGAGCGATGCTGCTAAAATTTATACAGCGGAGATTTTCAAAGAAGTTAAAGAGCAAATTACGAAGGCTGGTGCATTGATTGTTAAGGATAAGCATGTAAATGGGGATACGAAGGTTTATACATTGACAAAATATTGTAAGGATAATTATGAAAGAGAGGTTGTTTATGATGGTTCAACATTGAATTGTTCGTGTAAGTTATTTGATTCTCGTGGCCTTCCATGTTCGCATATTTTTTATGTGATGAAGGAAGAACATGTTGATCACATTCCTAGAAGTTTGGTTTTGCCGCGCTGGACCAAGGATGCAAAAATTGAATATTTGACCAATGATGGTAATGGTACAGTTGATTCGAATATGATGGTGCTTGCTCGTTTTGGTGCATATTGTTCTGTTTTTACTAATTTTTGCAAAGAAGTATCTAAAAAGGATGGTGTTTATGAGGAAGTAATAGATGACATAATGAATTTACAAAAAAAGT
Source organism: Trifolium repens (assembly GCA_030408175.1). Taxonomy (NCBI): domain Eukaryota; kingdom Viridiplantae; phylum Streptophyta; class Magnoliopsida; order Fabales; family Fabaceae; genus Trifolium; species Trifolium repens. The sequence continues at coordinate 54,632,573 of CP125849.1, read as the reverse complement.
ATTGCAGTACTGATGATCCTATTGGGACACAAAAGTCGACTGTACGTGATCCAGTTCCGGTGAAGGGTAGAGGTGCTCCAAAGAAAAGAAAGACCGACACCAAAACTATTAGGCGTGGTGGCAGATGCGATAATACAACTCATAATGCGAGAAGTTGTTCGGTAATTTTAATAATTCAAGATTTTTTTGTTAGATTCAATGTCTTAATTTTTTTAAGCATAACAGCTCCTATGGTATGTTTTGCAGCGTGCTAAAAAAGCACCAGTTGGAAAAAATGTTAAGTTGGATTCAATGTCATTAACTGATTTTGTAAGCCAAACTGAGAAGGTATTAAAATTATGTTCTGACCTTATTCTTGAATGTATGATATTGTTTTTATAATTTTATTGTTATTATTTGTATTAAATTAATGAATGATTTTTATGACCAGAACAAGAAAAGAAAAACAAGTTGCAAGGGTGAACCAAGCGTGCAAAAGAATTGTTCAGATGGACCGCAAAATCGTGGCGATAATGTTACAATGAGACAAATTCCTTCAATGTATGCAGTTCAACCTATGATGCCTGTGATACATCCGGGAGGTCATCCGATGCAAGTGCAACCCGTGTATCCAATATATGGAATGCCCGTTGGTGAAAATTCAAATTCGTGTTTCGGCCTCCTACAACAAGTGATGAAATCTGCTGGTAAAGAATGAGTTTTAGGAACAGTTGTATCAATCACACTAGTAGTTACATATATCTTTAACTTCATGAAACGTTCCCTATTAATTAAGAAAGTAACAACCGAAATATTTATGACAAATTAATAAAGAAAACTCAACCGGAATAATATCATTTTTCATGGAGATTGTGCTAATGTTACTCTTTTAGTGGACCAAATTGTTTATTTTCCGTGGTTTTGGTTTATAGGCCGTCTAAGGAGTTCGGTTGATTTAGTGTGCTCTGATGGGTGTAAAAATCCAATTTTACTTATAAAAAAAATTAAGAAATATTTTTGTGGGCAATACAATATCTCTATTTAATCACGAATGGTTCACGAACCGCTGGAACCAGAGGGCATAGGCAACAAACTTGAAAAATGCACCGCTTGCATTATTCTATTTAATTAATTTAGCTTTCTTATTTTACAGTATTTTGTTCTATACAATGAGTTATAGTAATGTTGGATTTATATCTGTTATTCAATTTTTAATTATTGGTATGATATATTTTAAGCCATATGCATCAATAGGTCTTTAAGTTTTACATTTATATTAAATAAGTAAACTCCGATTTAAGTTAAGTACTAATAACACGAATTTGAATTACATGTATACTCCGGTTTAAGAATAAAAATAATTAAATTTGTATTTAATAATTAAATTTAATATGAAATTTAGAAATTAAAATTTACAATGAAAATATGTATTTAATAATTAAATTTAAGGAGTAAGAACCTTCGTATATTGGACCATCAGATGTACTTTGGTTTAAGTTAAGTACTAAAAACCATAGAATTTGACCTAGACGTACACTCCGGTTTAAGTTAAGTACTAAGAGCCCTAGAATTTGACTTACATGTATACTCCGGTTTAAGAATTTAAATAATTAAATTTTTATTTATTAATTAAATTAAATATGAAATTTATAAATTAAAATTTATAATGAAAATATGTATTTAATAATTAAATTTAAGGAGTAAGAACCTTCGTATATTGGACCATCAGATGTACTCTGGTTTAAGTTAAGTACTAAAAACCCTAGAATTTGACCTAGACGTACACTCCGGTTTAAGTTAAGTACTAAGAACCATAGAATTTGATCTAGACGTACACTTCTGTTTAAGTTAAGTACTAAGAACCCTAGAATTTGATCTAGACGTACACTCAGGTTTAAGTTAAGTACTAAGAACCCTAGAATTTGTATTTATTAGTTGTATTTAATATTTAAATTTAAAAATTAAATTTAATATTACATTTAGAAATTAAAATTTATATTTATAAATTGTATATAATAATCAAATTTAAAGAGTAAGAACCATCATATTTGACCAACTCATGTACTCTGCTTTATGTTGCATAGTAAGAACCCTAGAATTTGACCTAGACATAAACTCCGATTTAAGTTAAGTACTAATAACACTAGAATTTGAATTACATGTATACTCCGGTTTAAGAATTTAAATAATTAAATTTGTATTTAATAATTAAATTTAATATGAAATTTAGAAATTAAAATTTATAATGAAAATATGTATTTAATAATTAAATTTAAGGAGTAAGAACCTTCGTATATTGGACCATCAGATGTACTCTGGTTTAAGTTAAGTACTAAAAACCCTAGAATTTGACCTAGACGTACACTCCGGTTTAAGTTAAGTACTAAGAACCATAGAATTTGATCTAGACGTACACTCCGGTTTAAGTTAAGTACTAAGAACCCTAGAATTTGATCTAGACGTACACTCAGGTTTAAGTTAAGTACTAAGAACCCTAGAATTTGTATTTATTAGTTGTATTTAATATTTAAATTTAAGGAGTAAGAACCTTCGTATATTGAATTAAATTAAATATGAAATTTAGAAATTAAAATTTATAATGAAAATATGTATTTAATAATTAAATTTAAGGAGTAAGAACCTTCGTATATTGGACCATCAGATGTACTCTGGTTTACGTTACGTAGTAACAACCATAGCATTTGACCTAGACGAACACTCCAGTTTAGGTTAAGTACTAAGAACCCTAGAATTTGACTTACACGTATACTCCGGTTTAAAAATAAAATAGTACTAAAAATTTATTTTATCGTAGCCGTTGATTTTATTTTTGCAAATGTCAAAAACTAAACCAACAAAATTAAATAGTATTAAAAATTGATTATTTATAGTTTTATCGTAGCCATTAATATAGTATTTTTTTCCACGTGTCAAAATCTAAACCATTCATATTAATTTATATAAAAATAAAATTCAATATTAGAATGAAATTCAAATTTTTAGGATGTGTCATTTGAAATTCAAATTTTTGATACATAATAATTATGATTTATACGTAATAATTGCCTTATTAATTTGTGTCATTTGAAATTCAAATTGTTGATAGAAGAACCAGTATAATTTGATATTACATTAATACGCATATGCTACAATATCAACACTTCTATAACAAAAATAAAAAGATACCAACAAAAGCAGAGGATATGAATTAATTGTCCTTCATTCCTTCATCAACTCAATTTCAGGCTAATTTTTAGCCAATGAACATTAACGTGTTAAGCATAAATATACACAAAATTGATCTCATATAGCATCAAGCAACACAACACCATTCATACATCAAGCAACCAAAGATCAGTCAAAATGATGCGAGCATCTGCAGCCATAAGAAGGTCAAAACGCATCAATTCTGAAATGGAATCATCAACCAGTAAGAGGCAATTCGAAAGTAACTTGATTGTTATATCATCAGAGTAAGAAACCTTCTTCTTTGTTGTTATATAACTTGATTGTTATTGTAGATTAAAATTTAAAAAATTCAGACTGAATAAAAATGACTCATGGCATTCTATTTCAAAAAAAAAAAAAAATGCATTAAATATACAATGTTGTATTTTGCACTTGCCTGAAAGAAAAGTAAAAAGAACTTCAAATCCGAGTATATTTTGATATCTTCCAGGTAATAAATCATTTGTAACATGTGTGTATGTGTGTGAATCTATGATACTTATTTGTACATATGTCTCTGTAAAGTTATTTGTAAAGTTCAATATTTGTGTAAGGTTAACTGCCTTATTTGCCAATTTATATGTCAGCTAGTTCAATAAGACTAATTTTTTTACATGCATACACTTATTTTTTTTTTTAAATGGTTTTAGTACTCACCACACTACCACCCAAGGCTGCAATGACGAGGAAGATTCAAAAGATTGTGACTCAACAGCATCAACCCCTAAGCAACCAGAAGAAACGAAGAAAAAAAAACAATACCCTGCCACAGAAAGAAAAGCAGCCAAGAAAAAACTTTATGACCATTTGGGATCATCATCTGCACCTCAAAAATTGAAGGATATAAAAGAATGGACTTCAATGCTTGAAGATAATCAGTATAAGAAGATTAACAAAATTTTGTTCTGTCGGCCAGAGGAGGAGGACGACAATGATTTTCAATTAAACTACGATCCATCGGGACAACTGGGATATGAATGTTTCAACACCGGATTTCCTATTCCTGAGGTTAGTGTTACTAATTATTTATTTAAACATAACACAACACTGAATTTTATTAATAATAAGAATCTTTCTGTTACGTTTATTTTATTACAGTGGATGCCTGTGACATTTAGGCCAACACCAAGAATGAATCTGAATGACATTTGCTCTTACACTACTGCGTATGTCTTTATGCGCGATGATGAGCAGAAACATGGGTATGTGTTTTTCATATATCTTGCTAAATATAAGTGTAAATTTATCTAGCCCATTTAATTTGATTACAACTAACAATGCGTACATCTACCTGTTGCAGTGACGAGGTTCTTATAAAATCTACATCAGATGTGTTTGGGGACAGGAAAACATTGAAGTCATTAATGCCTAGGACTGCTGTGGACTCGGAGGTTATATTTTGATCTCACATTGTAATTATTTGGCTATACAGATGAAAGTGAAATAAATTTTTATATAACATTGTTTTTTTTTTTGCTATACAGATTATCAATCTCGTTGTTGCACGAAGCAATTGGTTGATTGATACGTTAGGAAAACGAAAATCTGTTTGGTACATGCCTACACAATTTGCGGTAATTACACAACTAACATTGATTTATATCACATTTACATTAACATTAGTTGAGTAATGATAACTGACTTAAACCACATGATGTTTTAAGCAATATTGTCTGGATGAAAAGTACAAAGTTGATTATATCAGGCGAATATATCAAAAAAAATTCATGCCAACAAATTCCGTTGTTTCAAAGGTTAGTGTCATATAAAAGCTGATTTGAGTGATAATAATAACAACATATATCAACACATGTTAGTTGATTCCAATTTGAAAAATCAGTTCATGCCAATTAATATAGATTTCTTTGACTACAGATTTTTATTCCTATGAATGACCAAGGATCACATTGGTTTTTGCTGGTTGTTGATTTTAATGAAAGAAAATGTTACTGGTTGGACTCTGCACATTCTGATGAAAGACATCATCCTAGGCGTCATTCAATTATCAGAATGGTATGCATTTGATATATACTTACATTTATAGTCAAATTAATTATATGGCTTGCTAATTCAAATTTTCTATTTACTATTGTCACAGCAAGTGAAGCTTGAGGAAATCCTGTTTGATTCATCTTATAAACTAATAAATTTAATTGGTCATGATAACCTAATCACAAACTTCCCCATTCTTCAACCAAGTCGCCTCCCACATCAGAGACCCGGATCGTAAGTATTCTTAAACCTTATCCCTATTGATTATTATACTGAAACTACCTATTATTGTGACGCTAATGCAGTTTTATTCAAAATCATAGGAATGATTGTGGAGTGTGGGTTTCTAAATGGATGATTGAATGTCCATTCAGTAGCAACTATGAAAACATAACTGTAAGTTGAATTAATATCACCATTATTTGTAAAACATTTCCCATCTAAGGAAATTTCTAATTCATCTACTGTTTTTCCATTATATGTAGGTTGTCACTGCCACTAGGCTGAAGCTTGCTCTATATCTTTGTCATTCATCTAATAATGTGATGTTAAAACAACTATTGACAAAGGCTGCACATTACTGGTCTGATATGGAAAGGAAAAGGAAGGCTTTGGTTAATGTATGAAGTTTGAAGATTGCTTCTTAGACTATAATGTTTGAACTTTGAAGTTTTATTTTGGATATTCTGGTTTATTTTCCAGTTTTATTTTGGACAATCGGTGGGTTGTATTTGCCCAATATGATATTTTGGTACTTAAATTTGCTGTTTTATTTTGGGATAATCAGTGGGTTGTATTTGCCCAATTTTGGTATTTTGGTAATCAAATTTGCTGTGTGTTTTGGTTCATGTGAATTCTCTCACAGTATTGATCAAATTCTGTCTATACAAATAAGTTTCGCAAGTATATTAGACTGTTTATTCTGTCGAAGTTTTACGGATCAAATTCTGTAACAATTTGTGGCAACTAAAACAAAGGAAATTATTTTAAACTAAGATATATAGGGCATCATAATTACTATCATGTTTCAAAGTTTATGGTTTTACTTGAGGCTAACAGGTATAATATGTCTTCTAAACTAGCTAAAAAATAAGTACACTATAATAACACAAAAGTAGCTTAAAGTTAGGTACACTACAATTCACATGAACACAAAAGTAATGTGAATCTAATTTGTATTAGTGATCCATAATCATAAATAAGGCCAATTGGTATATGATGCCAAGAGAGAAAGAGTAAAAAAGAGAATAACTTACCAAGACCCAGAAACTCCATCCACAAGTCCATTGATTCTATTACATGTGATGTAACCAACTCTCATAACTTCTTTGACTATTAGAACAACAATATGTGTGACACATTAAGATCATAAAATCAATAAATTAATTAGAAATTAAGAAACACAATTAGTTTGTATAAATTAAGTTTAATCCATACGAAGTATGAGTGGCCTTGTTGAATGATTCTTCACTTCTGTCAATAAAACGGCGAATGACACGCGAGTTTGTTCTGAGATCTTTAGTAGTCGAATTCAAGCTCTCAGATATTTGTGGATTATAAGGAAAAAAAGATATTCCATTTGTTTAGTTGTTCTCATTACTCTTCCTATGGCTTCAAGAGCTTCTTCTCCTATACCAACCACAGTTGCTTCCAATTTTTCTGTCCTCCTTAGGGTCTTCTCACTTGTGGCAAGTACAAAACTTGAGGCAACTCTGTTATACACACACACACAATTGCTTCAATTTCATTTTAATCAAATAATATTGTGAAGCTTTTACAAGAGCTTATTTAGTATTAACTAGATAATGGTACAAGCACTTATTTAGTATTAACTAGCTCCGGAATGCGGTTATTTTCGATAATGGTAGGAGAGAACCGGTGGAGATTATCGAGGAAATTAAAGTCACAATGTGGAAGTGGTGGCTTAGCCAACCCAAGGTAGCTCACTCATCATTACTCTACGAGTGGCAAATGGAGCCGCAATTGTGTATGATGCGTTAAGCTTGTTGTGCTGGTCTTTTTTCTTTGGTTTTTGGGGCTGTTTGTGACTGGTTCTGTTCTCTGGTGTGTAGCCTTGCTACTGATGTACAGTTTGGCATCTCTTGTAATTTGTAGTGGGCTAGCATATCTTGTGCTAGTTCCTCTATTTTATTCAATAAAATTTAGCCATTATCAAAAAAAAAAAAATGCATATTTCATTCTTGTACATTAACTAAGTAAGGAAACTCATGAATCAAAATTGTGAGGCATAATTTTCTTAGAGGAATTAAACTGTTCATTTTGGCCTTCTCAAAGGCCAGTTAGTGGAACGTGAAAAACATACAAAATATGCACAACAAATTCCAATCATACATTTTATACAACTTCAGAATAGAAATTCAAAAACTCATCTACTATTGACCTATATTCATCCAGAACAGCTTACACAATAATTCCAACTCACAAAGGGAATAACATACAAACCTAATCCCCAATTCAAATTTAAAATACAAATTCAATAATTTATGATTCTCAATGCCTAAAATCAAACTCATTTTGGGAAAATATACATATTACCTGTCAAAGGAGAGGACGAGACTAACTACTGCGATTTGGATAAATTGAAGGACGGAGAAGAAGAGGAAGGAGGACGATGAACAACTTTGGGTTGCGATTTGGAAAATTTTTGTTGAACATGGTAGCAAAGGAAAGGAAAAGGAAAGGACGATGTACTGATTTGGAAGAACATGGTTTTCTTTCACACATTAAAATTCGTAACTTTTATCAGATGAACAACAAGGTTTTCGCGAAGAAGACGAAGACGAAGAACAACATGCGAAGAGATGTTCTTCCACGCACTAATAGTATCAGATAAAAAAATAATCAGATAAAAAAAAAATGTTGTTTAAACTTTAAAAGTTCTCAAATATAATTTGTTTTAAATTTTGTTGTTTTTTTTTATATTAATTTTTTGTTAATTATAAACTTAATGGGGGAGTTATATGCAATAAGTTAAATTTTATATAAAGAGGGTTTACCATGGACTTGCCACACTATATTTGCTGACGTGGCATTAGCTGAAATTCTATTGGCCAATACAAATGACTTCTTCAAAGAAGTCAATTCAATGACTACACCATAGAATCTCCCAAAATTATAGTATAACTTTTGAAATATTACAATAAATAATCATAAATTTGACATGTTAACTATGACACCACATAAATTTAGGCCTCGTTTGGATTAGTTTATTTTTTAGCTTATGCAAATAGCTTATGCAATATTAATTAGGTTTTATGCTATTTTATAAGTTTAAACTAGTGAAAATTGTATTTTTATAAGCTATTTTATCATAAACTATCTTGACAAACTTATAATAATACATAAAAATTGCATAAGTTGTTTGCATAAGCTTAAATAAACTAATCCAAAAGGGGATTGATTAGCTAACATATTGGCTCTGTTTGGTAAGGCCAAAAAATTAGCTTATAGCTTATGTCTTATAGCTTATAAGCTAAAAGACCTGTTTGGTAACTGTTTTCTGTCACGAGCTTATAGCTTATTTTACTGACTTATAGCTTATTTTTCAAACGCTATTTCAAGTAGCTTATGAGCTTATAGCTTATAGCTTATCATTTTTTCTTCCAATTTTACCCCTATTATTTTAACTAAAATCCATTTTTATCCTTTCTAATTTATTTTAATTTAAAATAAAATAATTATGTACTTAAACACTAAACCATTTCTTGCTAATAAAAAAAGCCAATGTTTCTTATATGTATTAATGTGTATATATACAATTTCCGTGGTTTCATTTTCATATACGTATATACACAGTACAACGTACTTTATTTTTATATGTATTAATGTGTATATATACAACTTCCGTGGTTTCATATACTTATATATACACTCTAAAAATATATGTAGATATACACAGTACAACGTACTTTATTTTTATATGTATTAATGTGTATTATACAACTTCCATGAAGTTAGAAAATAAACTTCCAAGGACTTAAAAATTAGTTTAATAATATTAAAAAATATTATATTAGTATATTTAATTTTTAAATTCTATTTTAATTTTTTAAAAAAAATCAAAGTATGTTAAATATCAATTTAATATAAAATTTATTATAAATTAACAATACCCTTTTATGTCATTTTACATTATCAGCTACTTGAACCGCTAATTTTACCAAACACTTCAATTAGCTTATCAGCCATAAGTCATCAGTCATCAGCTATCAGCTATAAGTCATAAGTCATCAGCCATCAGCTAGCTTATCAGTCAACCGCTATTTTTACCAAACAGAGCCATTGTCATATGCAGTGGCGTAGGCGCGTAGCTGCACGTTGGTTTATCCTTCTTTTTTTTCTCGCATCTTCTCAACTAATGTGCATATACTATTATACTTTATTTCCATTCTTACGTGTTTTCTTCAAAATTTAAATTTATTTTAAATAATTGAATCATAGATACACATTAAAGCAAAACTTTAGAGTATCATTGTGTTGACCAAAAACATTTACATATTGAGGAGGAATGTGAAATTTTATTGCGATGCTAAAAATACTCTTTTAATAAGTCTTTTTTGTTGTTATAATTCATGCTCTCAATGCACCTCCGATTAAAGAGGTTTTATGACAACCTTCTATTTTTTCTTGTATCAAGTGCAACGTTGGTGGTACAACAAAAGATTACCCTGGTCCAATTGCATGTGGTGATACTTTTAGAGATAAAACTGTTGCTGTTGTAGGTTATTTTGCTTAAAACTTAAACATATTTACTATCTGATTGGAGCCATGCTTGCATTTGAGCTAGCTTTTAAAAAGGAATGGATATATCTATTTGGTTGGAAAGTGGCTCTCAATTGGTCACTATGTCTTTTAAGAATCATGGTATTGTTTTTTGGAGGTTAAGAAACTGATGGCTAAATTGTGTCGAGTTAACTAAGAACATGTGTTTCATTATTTCTCGTATCTTTATAGAAGACAACCATTATGTAAATATAATTACTTCTCTTGGAGTACAGAGTAATAACTTTGTTTGATGGGGGATTTTATCTCTTCTTGTGTTTCCGACTTATTTAACCGCAATAGGTTAGAGCTTCCTGATTATCGTTTCTTTTGATGTATTTTAAGAGCTTTCTTTGTTTACTCTGCACTCTTTTTTGATTAACCATGATTTTATCTCATTGGATTTTCATTGTAAGATTTTTAACAAGTAATATATTGTTTATGCATTTGGTTGTTGGATCATGCTAAACAATGCATCCGGTGCACTTGTTAAACATATAAAAAATAAAAATAAAACATAAAATTAATGTTGATGAAGACAACTTTTTACACTTTCAATGTATTGAATGCACGAGTTTCGAGACAGAATTTCCTTATTTATGTGTTTAAATAGTACACCGGGTGCACTATTTAGCATTTTCCTTGGTTGTTTATATTGGATTTTGGCCTAGTCCCCTAATGTTTGTGTTTTTTCGTTTTTTTATTTAATTTATATAAGAAGGTTTCTTTGCCTTTTATATTTTTAAAATCTATTTTCAACACACATTCTATAATTAAAGACAAATGCTAAACATTGCACCCCTTGCACTAGTTAAGGAACCAAAAGTGGTAAAATTATTTGTAACTTGTGTAGTCAATTTTTCTAAAGTGGAATTTTTCAATGTAAAATTTACTACTTTTGGATTCCTTAACAAATGTTCCGGGTGCACTAGTTAGCAATACCCATAATTAAAATCTTTTATTTGGTAAAATCATCAATGTGAATCTTAGAGTCACAACTTTCCATTAGACTCATTCCCAAAATATAATATTTCATTGATTTCATCAAATATATTAAACTTAAGTGGTTAATGAACTTTCCTAAGAGAAATTATTTAAGAGAACCCGGTTTCAATTTCTAGTAACAACAATTTCTTGTGGACATTTTTAATTGACTTAACATGTTTCTTGCACCAGTACGGTTTAAATTGAACCAATTTATGATTAATAGTCAGAGTTGTGTAATTAATAATTAGGTTGGTACCATTAAGTGTAATTAATTTTTTTTATGAACTCTTCTAATCTTGAGATGAAAGTTATGCATTTTCCTGAACGCAATGTTCATAATTTCCCCATAGACTTAGGCTATGTTTGGATTGATGGAGTAGGATGGAATGGAGTGGAGTGGAGTGGTATGAAATGATGTTCCATTGTTTGGATTTTTAAAAATTCAATGGAATGGAGTGGAACACAATGGAATACATTCCATCCTATTCCATCACTTTCCTTTATTTTTCTTCCCCTCCAATTTGGAGTGTATAGGATGGAATGCAACTTATTAAAATTTTAATGATCAAAATATCCCTTTTCTATTACATAGTATTCGCTCATCGTTAAAAATTGAAACGAATAAGTACTGCTTCACGCCAGCACCAGGATGACTATACCAACTAGTATCATTCATCGTGACAGTACCGATCTAGCAGTGCACTGAAGGCATTCTTGTATATAAAAAATAAAAATAATAGTATAGTGATAACATTTGTGATGGAAGTGGCTATCATACCAATTTTCCTTACGATAACAACATATAGCATCCAGCATGAGTGTTGTTTCTACTTCATCAATCATCGACATCATCAATCACAATATTGAGAAGGAACAAATAATATGCACAATATTGAGAAGGAACAAATAATATGTTTAAATCATATATAATAATAGTTTTTAATATAAGGGTAAAAATGGAATGAAAAAGTTATAACTCATTCCACTCCGTCCAAATTCCAAACAATGGAATGGAAATTTGGTTCCGTTCCATCATAAATTATCCAAACAATGGAATGGAAGATTTATTCCATTCCGCTCCATTCCATTCCACTCCACTCTATTCCGCTCCGCTCCATTCCGTTATATTCCATCAATCCAAACATAGCCTTAGTTGTTGTCAAGGTAGAGCTCACCTAGGGCAAATGCATGCCAATTGTATTAGGGTCTCAATTCCCCACAAGCAAAGGAAAAAATTATATAATAATACTATTATATCTATTTATTATAAGGAATTTCTATTATATATATATTTTTGGCTTATTATTATTATATATTTATTTTAGCTTCCATAAAAATTAATTAAGTACCCAATAAGGAATTTCTATTATATATTTATTTTAGCTTCCATAAAAATTAATTAAGTACCCATTTTCTTTATCTTTTCTTTCTTTACTAATATCTCTCTTTCAATATTTAAAGTTTAATATTTTAGCTCAATATCAACTAAATCGTCGAAAAAAGAAGAAGAAGCTCGATATCAACTAAATTTTATTTGTGGTGCATTGTCTCAACCAATGTTTAAAGGCTTTAATTTTAATTTAATCAAATATATTTTGTCTTCTATTTTCGTGAACAATTGCAAATTTGTAAGAAAATAACTTATTTTTATAACGTCAGCTACTTAAGTAGCGGATTATACCGATTACTTAAGTAGCGGACGTTATAAAAAATGAGAATTTTGAAGAAAAAAAGCATTCTCCTAACATGAAATTTTTGAAATTTTAAACGTAAATTTCGCTACTTAAATAATAAGATAAGGATATTTTTATAATTTTATAGGACATGTGAAATGGCAAAAGTACATCACAATAAGTAATACTATATGTACCCAAAAAAAACAAAGTAATACCAATACTAGAAGGGTGGCAATTTTTACAACTTTATTATTCGTTGAATGAATAGTGGATGACAAAACAAGTAAGAGAACAAAAAAAATACTAAATACTAGTGTATAAAATTGAGCAAGTAGTACAAATAATATATTAAGTGATAAGAGTCTTAGTCCCCTAAAATATATGGTTAGAAGTTTGATATCCGACTCACGCATATGGAAAAAATTCGGTTGGTGGGAAGAATCCACCTTGTATACTTCACAAATTTTCCGATAGAAATTAACGACGGTGGAAATTCGTACCAAGATCGTAACTCAATAAAAATTAGCAAGTAGTTATATATATTAGTCAACTTGAGCTTTGTTTAGTCAATACAATATCTAAACACAATTAAAAGCATCAACATTTCTTGTTCCCCTGTCTCAGTGTTGTCGTTTTAAAGCTATAGTTGTAACTTCGCAGAAAGGATGAGAAAACGTAGCACAACATAGTATTTACACCAATAATTATAAATAAATCTTGCAAAACAAGAAATGGGTGGCACAAGATGAGAATAATAATAAATAAAAAAACCTCATAGATAGTGAATTGTGAGGGGCTAAAACAATATTGTAGCTAAGAATCCTTAGAAAAAAATTACAAAGCAAACAAGCTTTCTAATTGAACAAAAATGGTTAATGAACTTAGAAATTGAAAAATATAAAAAAGGATAGTGCATATGGTTTGATGCATATAACATTTGATGGATGTAACGAAATCCCGTAATTTTATTGAAACTTCAAAGTATAATTTTTTGCTAAGATCATGCTGACATGTCGTGATTCTGTCAAACTCATTGTCAAACATGGACTTGGTCTACATGTTAGGAGATGTGGCGGCGGCGGCAGTACTACGAACCACGGAGAAACCACCATCAACAACCAAGTTATGACCACTAATATAAACAGCTTCATCAGACGCAAGAAACAAAGCAGCTTCTGCAATATGCTTAGCCTTCAACACAATACCCTTCAAATTAGCAAAAACACCACTAGCAGCTTCAACTTCATGAGGTTGAAGATTGAAAGGTATACACGTAAGAGGTGTTGCAACACCAAAAGGTGAGACACAGTTAACTCTAATTCCATAACCACCAAGTTCACTACATGCTGATTTCACAAGTCCTAAAAGAGCATGTTTTGATGCAGTATAACCATTAGGACCTGTTCCGCCGATAGAAGCCGCAACACTAGTAGTACATATGATTGATCCGCGGATTTTTTTGGCAACCATGGCACGTGCCGCGTGCTTAATTGTAGCGGCTGCACCAATAACATTTATAGCCATGGTTTTCTCAAATTCATTCAGATCAAGATCGAGTATTCCGTTTAAAGAGCCTAATATTCCCGCATTACTAAATAAAATATCGATGCGACCATGTTTCTCCAAAGTGAAATTAATTGTTTCTTCAACCTGTTTTTCGTCCCGCACGTCACAATGATGGTATGTTACCTTATCTGAGCCTATTGATGATGCAACTTTATGACCCAATTCGTCTTGAATATCTGCTGCAATAACAAACGCTCCATTTTCGGCGAACAATTTCACCGTTTCTTCACCAATTCCACTAGCTGCACCTGTTATTAATGCTACCTTACCCTCCAACCTAAATTTTGTCATCATATATTATTCAAGAAAAAAAATAATAGTCAAAAAATCAAAACTAAACAGAGCAATCTATAACAAAGAAAAATGGTTGAATTAGAATTTAGAAACATATATATCAAACTATAGGAATACCTTTGCTTCATCATTGGTTACTTGATGAGGTCTCCTCAAAACCTGGAAATAATGTAACCTTTATCTTTGTAAGTATTATTCCTAACACTAATCTATATTTATAAGGTTTGTAGAGTGCAAAGCTCAATAAAAATGACGGCTAAATGTTGATAATAAACATAATTAAGTATATTAAATAACTTATCTTTTTTTTTTGACACAAACAAAATGATATTCATTCATTCAAATCGACAGATACATCAAATACAACCACATATTCAACTTCGCTAAAAACGTAAAGGATGAATCTGCGAACAAACTCACAGCATCCGAGTTAATAGCATACAACGGCATAATGCCTACAACAAATAATATGATAAAATTAAAATCACCGGAATATCCATGCTTCCGGATCTGCAACGTTGATGCCCAAATCATTGATTGAATCTGTAATTGACCGAAGATAATCTTTCGAGAAGAATCAAAGAACACCGCAACAAAACGGGAAATCAAATAACGCCGCACAAGACGACGACCAACACAACACCGCACTTAGACGACGAAATCACAAAAAAACACAAAAGAAAAACTTAATCTATGTGAAAATCACTTATTTAAATTAAAAGAAAAGAAAAAAAGGTGTAGAGGGGGTGATTCTAGGCCAAAAGTGACCCAAAATCACCCCTCTATGATGAACAAAGAGAGCTTGGAGACAAGAATTTTTTTTGTAAATTAGGGCCGGCTAGGAGAGGTTTCAGAATTGTAACCAGTAAATTTATTAAATAACTTGTCTTATTGATCTAAAACAAGGAAAATATTCTAATCACATATTGAATCTAGCTAATTGCAATTTCATTATTTTTGGGGTGGTGCATTTCCAATGTAACTATATAATCAATTATATTGTGAACTGTGGTGGAAGAAATTTGATTATATGTCATGTGCATTCATTCATTATTTAAGTCAATTACATTTACACGTTTCCAACTAAGGCTTATAGCATATAAAATTCATTTCACA
This sequence comes from Trifolium repens, assembly GCA_030408175.1. Classification (NCBI taxonomy): domain Eukaryota; kingdom Viridiplantae; phylum Streptophyta; class Magnoliopsida; order Fabales; family Fabaceae; genus Trifolium; species Trifolium repens. Next base: position 54,616,953 of record CP125849.1, on the reverse strand, counting down.
ATTTTGAATCACATGGCCTTCATCGTGCTTTTAATGTATAGTTGAAATGTCAAGCATTCCAACTCGTACATTCTACACAATACAGTATTACTTTAATTTTTTATTGCAATCATACAGTTATAATTTTATATATAAAAATTGTCAACCAAAAAAATTTAGTTAATTATATTTTACATTTTGATATTTTTATTGTTCATAATTGTTCCTCCTTTCGTCATAGATTCTTTCTGCCGAAAATAATCATATTTAAAGTGCACTATATATTGAATGTGGATATTTCTTTCAATTAAAATTTAAACCTTGATTCGCTAAGTTGTGAGAGTCTTATCTCTTTTGCTATGTTATATTTAACCCTTGTCGTTATTACTTTAATGATTTTTTTTTATTTGATCAATTTTGGGTTTGAGCCACATGCACCATAACCGTAGGACCAGATTCCCAACAGTTAGACAAATCCTGTAATCAAGTAGTTGTCATGATCAAAGCCGTCTGATCTTGATCAGATGACGTAAATTTAAATTTGAAATTTTTTTAATTTATGAAACAAAAATCAAATATGTATTTTTTAGATTGTTGAATTAAGATCGATGCATTGCAGAATTTATCTAAATGTGGACAAATATTTTCCTTAATATAGACAGCTGCTAATAGTGTGCAAACTTTAGGCTGCTATAAATGGTCACAGTTTTCCATTTTATGATTGGTTTCATTTTAAAAAATTATCGCACTGCCCAAAATTGTGCATACAGACTATCAACACGAAGTATCAAGGATAAAAATGCTCAATTATAACTGTATACCGATTTGCTACTGCACGGTAGAAATCGGTAAAAAATTACACATTTGCCGGTGCTTATCTAAGTAATTAGGACCATAATAATATCACGTGAAATCAATTTACTTTAAGCTATAAATCTATCCAAAGGATAATTACCATGTTCTTCTAGAGTTTAGAAGCTATAGAAGTAGTCACAATGATTTAGAATTATAGCAATATAATAAAGCACTAACCTACTATGAGCAACACAGCAGTCCGATCTTGGAAGGAAACTTCTCCTTTCTTACTTTTTTTTGTTAGCTGCAACTATAATGTGCTGTTATTCACTAAGGTTCTGTTTTCATAAAGGCGTAACAGTTATATATAGCAAAAGAAAATAACATATGCTTTTTAGTAGGAACATGTGCTTCTTATAGGAAGTAGTAAAACTACCACCAACTTCTTTCCTATAAAAGTTGAGATCATGATGATACAATCAATGATGTGGTCGTGAATATAGGAAAAACAGTTTGGCACAATGGATTTTTTCCTTCTCAAATAACACATTAGTATGTCATATACACTAGTGATGAATAATAATTTGAGAGTGGTGCACATAATACTTTTTTTTTTTTACTAATTAGATGGTACATTAATTGAAAAAATAATAATTAAAATTACATTAGATACTATCTATATCTGATAGTTTTTTTGGGATATATCAAGTATATTTTATTTTAGGTACATCCAAAGTTGGATCACTTATTTTGTAATACTAGGAGCACAGCTATTAATGACTGAGAAACCTCCATCGATCACCAAATCGTGTCCACTAATATAAGCTGATTCATCTGATGCAAGAAACAAAGCAGCTTCTGCAATATGAGTAGTCTTCAATGTAATTCCTTTCAAATTTGCATGATCATTCCCCATAGCTTCAACTTCACCCACTTCCATGTTCAATGCTCGACATGGAAGAGGTGTTGCAACAGCATACGGCGAGATAGAATTGACTCTTATTCCATAAGCTCCTAGCTCACCGCACGTTGAGCGAACGAGTCCTATAAGACCGTGTTTGGATGTGACATAATCATGACCACCACTTCCAGCAACAGAGCCAGCTACACTAGCCGTGCAAATTATGGATCCGCGGATTTTTCTTTCCACCATGACGCGTGCAGCGTGCTTTATAGTTGCAACTGATCCACGAACATTCACGGCCATGGTGTTGTCAAATTCACTTAGATTAAATTCTAGTATGCTAGACATAGAACCCTCGATTCCAGCATTGCTGAACATGATGTCAAGGGTGCCATATTTCTCCAATGCGAAAGCTACCGTTTCCTCAACTTGTTTCTCATCTCTCACGTCACAATGGCGGTAGCTCACTTTGTCTAAGCCAATTGAAGTTGCAACTTGGTGACCCAATTCGTCATTGACATCAGCTATAACTACAAATGCTCCGTTTTCCACAAATGTCTTCACTGCCTCGGCTCCTATTCCGCTTGCCGCCCCTGTCACAATAGCAACCTTACCCTCCAACCTATGATAAAATTAAGATTGACTCGTCAAGCAATAGAAAATAGAAAGACATTAATATATTTTTTTTATAGAAACTAATAATGGCACAAGATATGCCTCAAACAAGTCAATACATGAAAAAAGACACTAGACCAGTCATGGGCAAACAATGAGCTTCATAACATGAAAATTGAAGTCTCCTTAATCTGAAAAATAATCAACACAAATACAATTGTCTATATCATTTAGGTATGACAAAGACTTCAGACATCTTAGGATCTCGACCCATGCCACTAATAAATAACTGATGGGCCATGTCAGGGGCCCTCACTGAATTGGATCAGCACATTGGACTAAGAGCAACCACACAAGTGCCTCTAACACCAGATATTCACCCAAAACCTTAAGACATTAGATTTACGGGTTCTCTCATTTATATGTTGTTCAACTTCAATTTTTCCAATCAATGTGAGAGTTTAAGTCACTCTTGATAGATCTCAACACTAACAGACAACCGAAGAAAATGAGCCGAAGCATAATTGGCAAGGAATTTGAGATACTACCAAGACACGACTAATAAATCATTATCATACACATCTAATGATTATATTCACATAAATCCCAAAACTTTCCAAGTAAATATCCCTGTTTTATGATGTTATAGACTCAATAGCTTGAGACAAACATTGTTTCACTTCAAATTTTACTAACACTTCTCTTACTAAGAGAGTAAGGAAATTTATGAGTCATACCTTCGTTTCGACATTGATGATTAAATGAGCTAGCTAACCTTTGGCTTTGAGTTCTTCAATTCAAAATAGTTAGATATTGTTTTGAATTGTTTCGAAATGCATCAACTTATAGATAAGCCTTATCACAAGCAAGAAGCATATCTATAGACCACAGACTTATTGCTTGTGATTATTATTATACTATATAATTTAACATGGTGATTGTTTTTGTCTTTTCATGTAATTATTCTTTATAGAAAAATATAATTAATATATTACTAAGTGAAAACTCACTAAGCCAATGATCATTCTATTCTCTTTTGAATGTTTTCATCCTTTCCTTTTTGTAACCCAATTCAACAAAAAGTGCACCAACTTGTCTCCTCCATTTTCAAGCTTATTTTCAAGCTTGAGTTTGGTCCTGTCAAATGTTTGGTATGACAATCTACTTAAAAATCTCTTTCATATAAACATATTTAAATAAAAGAAAATGTTAAATAGTGCCCCCAAGACAATAGTTAAGTATATTAAAATAGAAAATTTAACTCGAAAATTGTGCATTCAACACTTTGAAAATGTAAAAAGTTGATTTTCCAATATTAAATCTTTCTTTTATTTCTTTTTTTGGTATGCTTAACAAGTGCCCCGGGGACACTGTTTAACATGACCCTTAAATAAATAATACTTCCTTCATCCTAAAATAGATGACTCATTGCAGATTAAGAAAAATGTAAAAATGAATGAGAGAGTGATATTTTTTCAAATTGGATCATCTTCTTCATTTATGGTCTGTTTGGTACAGGTGAAATAGGGGAGAGAGAAGTTGCTAAGAGAGAATTTGAAGAGAGAGACCAAACTTCTCTCGTTTGGTTTGAGCAGAAACAGGGATGAGAGAAAAAAGAAACGTGGATCCCGCTACTTTTTTGTTTCTCTTCTCACCTGCGAAGAAACAAGGGAGAAATGTGCTCTCTTTTTCTTATTTTCCATATTTGCCCATGTCCCCATTACTCCAAAATCTCACTAACACTTGAACATCCATTTGAAGACGGCATAAGTTATGGTGCATAAGCCATATTTATGCACTGTGCATAAATACCCAAAATTACTTAGTGCACCCCCCAAATTTCTAGTGCACCCCCAAATTACTTAGCACACCCCCAGATTTTTAGGGGGTGCGTTAGAAATTTGGGGGTGTGCTAGAAATCTGGGGAGTGCGCTAAGTAATCTAGGGGGTGTACTAAGCAATCTTGGGGGTGCATTAAGTAATTTTCATTATTTATGCACGATGCATAAGGAAAAAGCTTATGCACCATAATCACTCCCTTTGAAGACTACCACAAAAATAAACAGTGCTGTTGCTTTTTTTTTTCTTTTCTTTTTGACAATAGTGGGGTGCGAAGTTGCGGTACGTACAGTTAACACAAAGCAAAGATTTATTCCCTTGATCTCAAAATGAAGATCTGGTGGATTGGCGAAGGCTGTGTTTTTTTTTTAATGGATGAATTCAAAAAGATGGTTTGTTTGTGTGCCAATAATAATAATAATAATTTAGCAATGATTTATTTTTTACATATTTTTGGCAATTGATAATGAAACACGGTTTGTTGTAAAAAATAATTGAAATATTCATTCGAATATATAATTTTTAATTAAGTAAAACCTTTTATTGGAAGTCTTAAAAAAAAAAACTTTTATTGGAAGTAGATAAATTGAACTTATTATATAGACATATATTTTCAATTGAGGGTAGTATTGTCCTTTCAAATACAAATGTGTTTCTCTCTTTTCAATTTCTATTCAACCAAACAAAGGAGAAAGAGAGGATCACATTTCTTTATCTTCTATTTCTCTTATCTTTCTCTTAAACCAAACAACACATTAAATCTACTATATTTCTCACTTCTTTCTCTCTTTTCATATTCTTTCTCACTTATTTCTCTCTTCTCGTTTTCTCTTGACAACCAAACATACCCTTAGTCTCTACATCTTACTCCTAACTCTTTATCTCTCTCTTAATTTCACTCTTTCTCATATATATCTCTCTTGATTAATGTTTAATGAAGAGAGAGAATGAATTTATGAAAGAAATAGAGAGTTAGAAGAGAGATATAGAGAGTTGGTGAAGGAGATGATCAAAATCTATATATATTTTTTAGGGTTAAATATATTTTTTGGTAACTCTAAATATACCGACTTTCACTTTTGATACCCCTAAAAATTATCTTCAAACTTTGCTTTATCTAATTTTTTTGTTTTCAATTTTTGCCCATATTTTTTTATAAAAGCTTACATCGCATGTTCCAACTATTTTTTTTACGACATGTCATTGATAAACTAATGATATTTTATCGATATTTTAGTTTGATATTTTATCAATTTAATCTGTACTTTTTCTTTAATGTATCTATAACTTCATAATGAAGATTAAATTGTTAAACTAATAATATTTTAAAATCTTAATAATAACATGACATTAAAAAGAAGTCATTTAAACATGCCACGTAAAATTTTGGAAAAAAAAGGAACTAATGCTAAAAACAAAAAATTTAGAGAGATCAAAATTCAAAGAAATTTTTACATAGATTAAAAGTGAAATACTACGTAAAACGTTTGATATGCCGGAGTTTAAGTTTGAATCTATGCTGGCGAAAAAAGGATTGGCTTAGGTGCAGAGACGGTGAATAAATTTAAGATTAAAGATTGATTCATCATGTATAATAGAAAGAGAGAATGTTGAGAGTCATACCTTAGTATCGACATTGATGATTGAATGAACTAATTTTGGCTTTGAATCATGAATTTTGTGCTCTCAATCTTATTATTTATACCTTAATTTGTTTCAAGACTTGCATATATTGTTTTGAATAAATTGCATCAAAACTTGCATGAGAAAAAAAAAAAAAAAGAACAATGCTTAATCAAGCGAAATATCCTTCACGAAAAATCCACGAACGTATCTACTTACAATATATTAAAAGAAACTACTACTAAAATACCAAATTTGTCCAATCAAGTTTAATAATATTTCGGAGTTTATGCCCTTAAATGTAATTTTAACACTAAACTAAAAAAAGATACAAAACAAAAATAGGAAGAATAAAAAAAGATAAGCATAAAAGAAAAAATTTCCCTTAAAAATAGCATCTCAAACTACCTCTAAAAAAAGATATTAATCAAATATGTTTAACAAAAAAAAATTGAATAACAAATATTGACGCATAAAAATAGGAACAAAAATAAATATAATAGATACGCATAAAAAATAATACTAACCTTTTTTTGAATGAAAAAATAGTAACTTAAAAATAAAAGAACATTAGAATAGAAACAAAAACATAGTGAGTCTGTTTGGATTTACTTATTTTAAGTTTTATAAAGTAGATTATGAAAACAGGTTATAAAGATATAATTTTTGTAACTAAAAACTTATGAATTAACATGCATAAAGAAAAAACTTACGAATTAACATGAGACAATTACTTTAATAAAAAGATTGTAATCATACACGGGACAATTGCTTTAACAAAAAAGGAATTGAATAACAAATATTTATTAATATTAATTGTAATTTATTACACAAAATTCTTGCACGGGACAATTAATTTAATAAAAAAAATATTAATTCAATAAATTTTACAAGAAAGAACACAATGACGTCACTTATATTTAATTTTTTTGTCAAAAAAAAATTTAAAAAATATTTTCTAACATATTTCTAAATATTTTATTCTAAATAAATTTGATACTTTAGTATAATATATTAATATCAATCCTAAATATAAAAATAAAAAATAAAAACCAATGGGCATAAGCTTTTACAAATAAGTTTTTTTTAAACAACAAAAGAATAAATTCTCATCAATAATAAATATAAAAAAAAAAACACAAGACAAAATATTTATCACTAATACATAAAAGAAATTGAATACAAAATTCATACACGGGACAATTGCTTTAATCAAAAAATTTTAATCATACACGGGACAATTACCTTTAATCAAAAAAATTATTAATTTAATAAATTTTACAAAAAATAACACAATGACGTCATTTATATTTTAACAATATTTTATAAATAAAAGTCAATAGACCCGTGCGAATGCACGGGTCTCAAAACTAGTTAGTTTAGTAAGCAGTGCATTGAGTTTGGGTTTAGTAGCACTACGCAACTCCAGGTTGTATTTATCATTTACCGACCAATATTATATCCATCTACATAGATGGCAATTAATTAGCTTTCTTTTCTTTCTTTTTGATGAAAAATTATTTTTAAATTGATAGAGTATATTGCAAAAAATAATCTATTGTATATTATTAAATTTAAAAAGATATTTTTTTGGACAATAATATAATAAAATTAAAATTATTTGAATATTTGTATATTCCCTCCGATTCTAAATATGAAAAAAAAAAAATCAAGTTTATTGAATAAGTATTGAATATGACTAATGAGAATATGCTACGATATGGTTGAGAATAGGGTATACCGAGCTATGTTTTGCCAAGTTTAAGGCTCCGTTTGGCCCGGCTTATTTTCCTCTTTTTTTCTTCTCCTTAAAAATAGTAAAGAAGGAAAAAATTGTATTTGACTTCATTTTTTTTTATTTTTTACTTCTTTACTTTATTTCTCTAATACTTTTAAGGAGAAATAATGTCAAATATAATTTTATACTTCTCTATTTCGTTTAAGCTAAAATAAAAAGTGAAAAATAAGCCGGGCCAAACGGGGCCTAAGTCTAACGTGTGATTTGTCTTAAACTTCATTTTTATGTCAAAGTCTGACATTTTGAAAGTTGATATGATCTATTAATCTGACTTTTTTTTAGCTAAATAGCATATAAAAAAGTCTTAGTCTGCTCTATTTAAAAAAATAAGTTGACCTAACTTTAGTCTATGTTGGCTAGACCGTAGGCCTCTGTAGACCGGTCTGACTTATTCACACTCCTACTCAAGGATGAATTTTTAACTACTCCCTCCGATCACTGTAATAAATAAAAAATCAATTTTTAGATTTATTGAAAAAGTAATGTATCTGGTCAATAATATAGACTAGAGATATTACTTTTCAATGAATCTAAAAAAAAAATTGTGCTAATCATTTTATTAATTTTTTTTTAATGTTGTCGAATTTATAAAAAATTAAATGTGAAATAGGCTTTAAGGCATGCTTAATTAACCTATTTAAAAAGACTATATATAAGCCTTTATATAACACAGACTTTTAAACAGGCTACAAAGTCAAGTCAGACATTAAATAGGTTACAAGGCCATGCCATGATTTAAACAAGCCCAGGCCATGCCAAAAAAAATGAATTTGATTGGCCGTAAGCCAGACTTAGGCTTGAAGAAAAATCGTAGGCCAGGCTCAGGTCTGTCAAAGTTTGGCCTGACCTGTTCCCAACCCTACCTCCCGGCCACAAATAAAAGCAAAAGTAAATTTTTTAAAGTTATCGAATAACAAATTTATATGGTCTGTATTATAGTTCAGATACATCAATTATTTAGTGAATATAAAAAGTATAATTTTGCTTATAATTGTGGCCGAAATATTTTATTGAAAAAAGATATAATAAAAATATAATTTTTTTTTGACACAATAATTAAAATATAACTTAAAAAGCTTCTAGTAAAAATTACTAGTACAACTAGTACAATGCTACAACGATTTTCTTTTTGAGGTATGTAAGCGGCAAGCACATTAATGAATTCATGATATTTTGTGAGATTTGATTCGCTGTAAATAGCATTGCTGAAAAAAAAATCTATTTTTAATTTTTTTTTTTGGATATAATTGAGGGTTAAAGCCCAAAAAAAAGAAACTAAACAACAATCATCCTAGGGGTAGTGCAGTGGCGGATTCACCGCACAGCATGCCTGGGCACGTGCCCGGGCTCCGCTCAAAGTTTTTTTTGTTTTCGTACCGGCAATGGTTCCTAGCTCAGCGTAACTCACAATCAAATCCTCACTGTCGGCAAGTTCTGGCAAACTCTGCGATATTTTAACTTTCACCATTTCATCATCTAAACCACACCAATTAAAGGGCTCGACTCAACAATAGTTTTGACGATTCCAACTATAATGTCTGAAGAAATAATGGAGGGGATAGTGAGTGTGATTTATTTTAGTTGGAATCACAAGCTATGAGGAGAGAAATTGTGGCTGCAAGCATGATATTGTTGTTGTTGTTGTTATGTTCTCAACAAGTTAACTCAGTGAGTTGGTGGGAGTGTACTCGGTTGAAGATAAGGATGGAAGAGAATGTAAAAAAATATTGTGTTGGCAGCCTATGATAAAATCAATGGTCCTATTTAATCTAATGGTAAAAAATGAACTAGACCATGGTGGACAAATTCATCATGTAACCACCTGGTGGTATATTGACTCCACTTTTAAAGCAAATGAAATTTATCGAGTATTTTCATTGTTCTACAAACTTATTGAGTTGACTTTGATATTACCGGTGTCGATAGCATTCATTAATGAAATGACTTTTTCAACAATGAATATTATTAAGTCTAAATTGCGCAACAAAATCAACGATGAGTGGTTCAATGACTTAATGATATGTTATAACGAGCAGGAGATGTTGAAGTCACTTAATGATGTTGATATTATACGAACATTCACCACATCGAAAACTCGGAAAAAAAAAATTGCCGCTTACAGTTAAATTTTTTGCCCAGGCTTTCTCAAAATCCTGGCTCCGCCACTGGGGTAGTGATCCCCATAAGATCAGCTAACATGATATCGCTAATTATATCCGGGCAAGTATCATAAAAAATGACATTATGATCTAATGAACATCCAATATTGGCCAGCGCATCAGCACATCTGTTAGCTTCTCGATAAACATGCGAAATTTGAACTTCGCAATTATTCAAAACCAGCAAGCCTTTAATTCTTTTAATCAAGGCATTGCCAACCGTTCCTTTTATTTTCCCTGTAGAAATAACTTGTATAACTGCCTGGGAGTCTATACACAACTCTATCTTTGTGAGAGCTAGTCTTTGAGCGAGACATAAACCTTCCACCACTCCCAAAAGCTCGGCAGTAAACGCATTACACATACCGACGTTCCTCGCAAACCCTCCAAGCCATTCACCTTGATCTCCTCTTGAAATAGACCTTTCCAATCACATGTAAATCATGATATAGTTTTCAGCACCTAATGCAAACTCTAATTTCTTTTTAACATGTAAATTGGTGGCAAACACCCTTTGCACGCCATTAGGGGAAACTAATTAATGTTATTAACTAGGTATATGTTTTAGTTTATAAGTTGGCCATTAAATGCTAATCCTACTTCTTTTTCAATACAAAATCGTCTGCATAGTGTAGGCCGGCCAAACCAAACCATTTTTCCATTGCACTAGGTAATAGGTTATGTCTTCGCAGTTACCTATATTATGTCATTATATATGCTCTTTTGTTTTTCCAAAGCAAATATGTATATGTTTACATATGTCAATGTTGTTAGGAATTAGATTTTGTGCAGTTACACTACATGCAGTCATGATATTTTGATCATCCGTTCAATATCAGAAGATTCAAATTTTAAGATTGGATTTTATTTATTTTTAAATATAAAGTTTAAGTTAAATTCTAGACCGCCTAATCTTAGGTTATAATTTATAGGTTGACCATTAAAAGCCAATCCTACTTTTTTTTTTAAATAAAAAATTGTCTATATAGTATAGGTCGGCCAAAAACCATATTTCCATTGCACTAGGTAATGGATTATGCCTTCACACTTACCTATTTTATGTCATTAAGGAAAACTAATTAATGCTATTAACTAGGTACCTATATGTTATAGGTTATATTCCCTCTGGACTTTTTTATAAAAAATAAAAAGTCAATTTTTTTGTTCTTTATATAGAAACTTTAACCAATTTTTAAATGTACTAAATATTTAATTTCACTTATTCATTTGTTTACTATGAGAGAGAATATTAAAATAAGTAAATCAGTGGAATTAAGAGTAATTAAATAGGAATATTCATGGAATAAATTTAAATTTATGAGAGTATTTAAGCAAAAAGTGACTTTTTAAATTCATTGAATAATGCATGTATTTGGACAATATATTTAATCATGATATAGTTTTCAGCACCTAATACAAACCCTAATTTCTTTTTAGCATGTAAATTGGCGGCAAACACCCTTTGCACGATATTAGGGGAAACTGATTAATGCTATTAACTAGGTATAGGTTATAGTTTATAGGATGGCCATTAAATGCTAATCCTACTTCTTTTTCAATACAAAATCGTCTACATAGTGCAGGTCGGCCAAACCAAACCATTTTTCCTTTGCACTAGGTAATGGGTACGGTTATGTCTTCGCAATTACCTATATTATGTCATTATATGCTCTTTTGTTTTTCCAAAGAAAATATGTGTTACATTACATATGTCAATGAAAGAGAATAATAAAAACAAGTAAGTTACTGGAATTAAGAGTAATTAAATAAAAATATTTATGCAATAAATTTAAATTTATGAGAGTATTTAAGCAAAAAATGACTTTTTAGATTTATTGAATAATACATGTATTTGAACTATATTTACATGGAAACCAAAATGTTAATAAAAAAAGTCATCTACATGGTCTAGGCCGGCTGAACCAAACCATGTTTCCATTGCCACAGGTAATGGGTTATGCCTTTACATTTACCTGTCTTATGCCATTAAATGCATTTTTATTTTTCAAAAGCATACATGTTTATGTATGCTTGTGTTGTTAGGAATTAAATTATGTGCGGTTACACTGCATGCAGTTAGGAAATCTCGATGTTTGATTATCTGATTAATATCGGACAGCTCAAATTTTAAAATTGGATTTTAGTTATTTTTACATATAATTTCAAGTTAAAATTTTAAACTACTTGATCTTAACCAAACTTTTCAGATATAGCTGACTGCAGTGCGGTGACCACCAATATGAAATTAAGACCAAATATTAAATGTGATTACTTCATTGTTAAACCGAATTTAAAACATTGATGTGTATGGTATAGTTTAAGATGTCTAGGGGCAACTCTCTTAATGTTAATTATACTAGCAATTTTTCATCAAACCACTAATTTAGTCTCTAATTATGTAAAATACTTTCAAATAAGTTACTAATTTTACCAATATTTCGGAAAGATCTTTGACTCTATTAAATTTTCAAATTGATTCTCATATTTGACAATTAACTATCAATTAAGTTATTATATAACTTACTATCGATTTGGAACCCAAGTTTATTTAATTATTTTCAATTTAATCCTCAACATATTTTTTGAATGACTAATCCGATTAAAATTTAACAAAGATATAAATTTATTTGAAATATTTAAAATGTTAAAGGCCTATTTAAAAGTGTATTACAAAGGCGATGACCGATTTAATAGTTTACTCGGCAATTTTTCTCAATAAATAAAATAAAATGCGTCAATAGAGTCTTATAAAAGTGTAAAGAAGGAGTAATTGTTAATTTCTTCATTATTGGGGTATTTTATTTTGGATGCATTCAAAGAAATGAATCATTTATTTTGTAATACTAGGAGCACAACTATTAATGACAGAGAAACCTCCATCAACCACCAAATTGTGTCCACTAATATAAGCTGATTCATCTGATGCAAGAAACAAAGCAACTTTTGCAATATGAGTAGTCTTCAATGTAATTCCTTTCAAATTAGAAGAATCAATTCCAATAGCTTCAACTTCACTCACCTCCATGTTCAGTTCACTACATGCAAGAGGTGTGCCAACAATGTACGGTGAAATTGAATTTACTCTGATTCCATAAGCTCCAAGCTCACCGCACGCCGAGCGAACAAGGCCTAAAAGGCCATGTTTGGATGTTGTGTAATCATGACCGGTACTTCCAGCAACGTACAGTGGCAGCAACACTAGTTGTACAAATTATGGATCCGCGTATTTTTCTTTCCACCATGGCATGAGCGGCGTGCTTGATAGTTGCGGCTGGTCCACGAATATTGGTGGCCATCATGTTGTCAAATTCATTGAGATTAAGTTCTAGCATGCTATGTATAGCGCCTCCAATCCCAGCGTTGCTGAACATAATATCCAATGTGCCGTATTTCTCCAAGGCGAATGCTACGGTTGCTTCAACTTGTTTTTCATCTCTAACGTCACAATGGTGGTAGCTCACTTTGTCTAAACCAATTGAAGTTGCAACTTGGTGACCTAATTCGTCATTCACATCTGCTATAACTACAAATGCTCCATTTTCGACAAATATTTTCACCGTCTCTGCTCCTATTCCGCTTGCCGCCCCTGTCACTATAGCAACCTTACCCTCCAACCTACTAAATATAAGAATAAAGATTAATTTGTCATGTAATAGAAAGAACACATGTTATAGAAAAGGAGAGAATATTGAAAGTCATACCTTAGTTTCGACATTGATGATCAAATAAACTAATTTTGACTTTGATTTATGGATTTTGTGCTCTCAATCTTATACATGTGGTTGAGATGATATTACACCTTTCTAATGACATTTCTCCAAAACCACACAGGTTATATAGATAGCATAATCACAAGCGGGGCAATTATAGACCGTACATGACTAATAGATAACCACATCAATAGGAGCCAGACAGAGTACATATATGATGATAGACCATGACTTTTATACTAAAATATTTTAAATATTTTGTGGTTGAATGTCTAGGTATAGAGTTGTTATAATTCCTGACAATGTCAAATTTAGAGTTTATATGATAATTATTTTTCCTTACAAATTTATGTTTATTTTTACTATAGTTTATAATTTATTTTAATAAGCTAATTTAATTAAGTAATAACTTAAAACTTATAAATTATAATATTTTTTCCCACATTTTTATTAAACATTATTTTGTTTTGACAAGTCTTTAATTTCTTAGGTGTGTCAAAAAAGTGTCTAAGATATGTCAAATAAAGAGTTTTTTTTTTAATTGAAATTAACATTTGATTAAGATGCTAGACATATGTCCTACAAGCATCATAAAACATCTAATGATATATGTCTAGAATCTTAATCAAATGTTTCAAAAGAGGATCAAGGTAATGCTCAACAATTAAATATGTTAATCTTATATGAATACAAAGTTTTTTCTCCTTTTTTTTTTTAAGAAAATGTTTTTTTCCTCAAAATCTCACCATCCCACGAAGATATGATGCATGTGGTTTCTCGAAATAGTTGTTCTTCGACTGGATACCGAATTTAAAATAAAATAAAACAGTAACACATTTGCATTTTAATTTTACCATGGAGATTGCAGTAAAAAATAGTAGTAGTAGTAGCAGCAGCTAGCACTATGATATTTTCCACAACTAAGTCAATGAAGATTAACGATGGATCATAATAGGTGCGTTTGTTTTAGATTTTTTCAAAAAAAAATCTATTTTTTTCTTAAAAAAATTCATTTTGTAGTTTTGGTAGTGTTTGTTATAGATTTTTTTAAAAATCATTTTCTTAAAAAAATCATTTTTAACCCCAAAATGAAAAGCTATTTCTAATAGCTTTTCAAAAATCTATTTTTTTTAAATTAAGGAACTTAAATATAGGAACTTCCTATTTTAAAAAAAAAATAGATTTTTATAATTGTAAACAAACACAAATTAAAGTAGCTTTAGATTTTCTTCAAAATTTCTAAATTTTTTTTGAAAAAAAATCATTTTTTAAAAAATCTTAAACAAATGCACCCAGTAGAGACGGGCAAGGGATAAATTTGCCACATGTAATTGCGTCTATGGGAGAATTGATGATATAAAGAAATAAACAAACTAAATAGTGTCCAATTTGCTTAACCAACAAAATAGTAGGTACCACCAATGGGTGGTGATTAATTAAATACGTAATTTGTTTTGTCTCCTAAGTAGGAGAAGGGGTGGAACATGGCATCTTCCTTACTCAATCCGTTCATAAACAATTATTGAAGCAAATTATAGATACATATTAAGTACTATAATTGACTACTAAGTACTAACTAACAATTGATGCCATCCACCGCTTGAATCTAAATTATTTTCATCTAAACCAAGTTATTGAGGTCAAGTGGTTTATGAGCTTCACTAAATGATAAATTTTGGGAGAACTCGTATTCGATTTATAGGTAGAACAATTTTTTATCAGATTTTACTTACTTCACGACCAAATAACAATTAAATGAAAGAATAGGAGTTTTTTTTACTTTAACCCAAACATACTCTTATGTCCCTGAATGACACCTAGTTCATTTTTTATGTATTTTTTTCTTTCAAATGATCAATATTTGAGTCGATAAATGAATTATAGAAATAAAAGCAGAGAGCCAAAACCTGAACTAATGAGGGAATCTGTTGCTGTTGCACTAAAAATTGCTAGGAGTGCTCAAAGTATATGGTTGGGATGAAATATGTTTAGGAGAAAATAATTTAGTTCTAAGGATTGGTGAAACAAATTTTTTATACATCAACAAATTTTTTATACGTGATAATATAGTGAGTGGAGTATAATAACATAGTGAGCGGAGTATATTCTTCATATGTGAAAATAATATTAAAAATTAACTAAAAAAAGATAGAATACAGTGAGCATTCAATGAATGGAAATTAAAAAAAAAAAAACTATATTTGAAAAAAAATTGATTCCAGATTTTAAATAATTTAACTGATATGCATTAATAGCGTGATTTTTTGTACATGGTAAATTAATTATAATCATTGAATCACAAAAAATATTTGAATTTGAATTTAGAAATGGTGAAGCTAACAATAGTTTTGACTTTTGAGGTACCACATGCAAGTGAGTTATAAGTAACTTATAAATATCACATGCAAATTTAATAATGTGATTTATTCTTATTGATTGTTGGATAAATACTTCAAATTATTAAAATATAGTGTAAAAAAAATCTTAAAAAAAAGACTTTAACATATCTATTTAAAAAACCATGCCAACGATAATTTGTAATTAATTTGCTTATATCGTAAAGTTAGACTTAAACTTTATTTGGTAAAAAAATAGTGATAACGAATCAATATTGACAAATGATGAGTTTATAATGGTTAAGGTTTGACTCCTCGAAATATATATTTTGGTTATTGAAATTATTTTTGATAAGGGTTGACATCATTTTTAGATAAAACATAATTACGTGCATGAAAACTAACAATAAACGACAGTTATCAAAAGAGATTAGTAATTCTGATTTAATTATATGAACCAATATCTTGATAAATAAGGTTGGGAATAGGCTAGGCGGCCTCCAAGGGCCTTCGGTTTGGCCTGTCTTAGGCCTGGTCTGGTTTGTTTATTAAAAATGTCAGGCTTGAGTCTTGAAAAAAGCCTGTTTATATAAATATGTCAGGCTTAAACTTTTAAAAAAGCCTATGAAGTCTGATAGGCCGACCTAATTATATTTAATAATTATTATTTATATCATCTTGTATAAAAAATAAATATTATTTATATAAATACAAAATATTTATTAGACAAAATATATTTGCTTTTTTTCACAAAGACAAATTATATTTTTGACAAAGACAAATTGTATGCTTTTAAAATACAAATTATAGACTTTGTCGTAATCGTATTTGTTATTTTATTAGCTTTTAATTCTTGTGCTAATCATTTTATTAGTTTTTTCTTAATGTTGTAGAAATTATAAAAAATTAAATGTGAAATAGGCTTTAAGACCTGTTTAATTAGCTTATTTAAAAAGATTATATAGCAGCCTTTATGTAACACAGACTTTTAAACATGCTACAAGATTAGGCCAAACTTTAAACAGACCCAAGCCAGACAAAAAAAATTTACATTTGATAGACTGTAGGCTTAAAAAAAAATCGTAGATCAAACTCAGATCTGTCAAAACATGATCTGGCCTGTTCCCAACTTTATTGATAAGGGTTGACATTATTTTTAACTAAAGATATTAGTTTGGCAAGGAAACTCGTAATGTATGTGCATGAAAACTAATATCTTGAAAAATATACTAACAATTATGAGTAATGTTAATATAATTTAAAAAATAATCAAATATATCAATTAATTGAATTTAAAAAATAAATTATCTCTTATATTAATATTTCTAAATTTTGTAAAAAGTTTCTATAATAGGAGATGGAGAGAGTACTAGTATAAGATAAATTAAAATAAAAAATTGATAATAATATTGAGAAAATTGATGTGGGCAATGTATGGAGAAAGGAGTGATGAGTAGGATAGAGAATGTGTGAAGGTTGAACGGTCAAAAAGTTAGAAAAAGAGATAAGAAGAGAGATTTTGATTGAAGAAAGAAAATTTAAGAAAAGAAACAAAAGTAAGACATAGATGTTTGTGTTGTGTTGACTGTTATTACTTACACACACACCAATCAACTAACACAAACAACACATTTTCAATTATTATTATTATTGTCTCTCTCTCTCTCTTCTTTGTCTCTTCCTTCTTTCTCCCATTCCGAATCCCACGGATTTCACTTCCATTCAAAGTCATAGCTACCTCCCCTACCTGCCTGCTAGATCCATTCCATTCTTCTGTAAGTCTCTCTCTCTTCTCCATTCCTCTCTGTTTCCTTTTATTCCATTTTTTTAATTCTTTATCTTCATCACGCGTTGAATCCTTCATTTTTGGACCCTTTTTCATACTTTAGTCTATAACTTATGAAAATATCAACCCACTTCATTTTTCTCTCAGATCACACTGTTCCTCTACTTTACTTCCATTTGGGTTAAGGTTAAACACCTAAAGCAAAGATTTTTATTATTATTTTTTTCTTCTTTCTGTTCTCAGATTTCAGAAATATGATGAAACTTTGAACTTTTTAACTTTTGTTTTTGCTTCTTACTAGGGTTTTGACTTTGAGTTGTAGAGATTTGATGGAGTTTTTGACATATTTTTTATAATTTTTTTGCAGGGTTGAACTTGAAGTTGTTAATTTTGGTGTTGGATGTTTAATTTTGAAGCTGTGTATGATCTGAAAGAAAAGAAATAAATAGAGACTGTTTTGTACTTGTTTTTTCTGAGTTGATGATGGCGTCAGGTGGTGTTGCACCTGCTTCTGGATTTATAGATAAGAATGCAAGTTCTGTTGGTGTTGAAAAGTTGCCTGAGGAGATGAATGACATGAAAATTAGGGATGATAAGGTTAACAATTTTTTTTTTGAATTTTTTGTTCTTGAATAAGCATCTGGTTGAATGAATATGCAGTCTATTATTGCTGATCTAAATCTATATGCAGGAAATGGAAGCCGCCACTGTTGTAGATGGAAATGGGACCGAAACCGGACATATAATTGTCACAACCATTGGTGGTAAAAATGGCCAGCCAAAGCAGGTGTGTGTGTTTGATTTATCATTTTTGATAATTATTGGATAGCTATAGAATCTATGAACTTACATGGTTGCTTATGCATTAATGATTTTAGACAATAAGCTATATGGCCGAGCGTGTTGTAGGACATGGATCTTTTGGTGTAGTTTTTCAGGTTAGTCTTTTATACACTACATGTTTGATAGCTTTGAATTTGAGTAGGTTTGATGTTTTAATGTAAACTAAATTTTGATTTGTTGTTCATGCTTTTGCTGTGATAGGCAAAGTGTTTGGAGACAGGAGAAACCGTGGCCATAAAGAAGGTTCTTCAAGACAAGAGGTACAAGAACCGGGAATTGCAAACCATGCGCCTTCTGGATCACCCTAATGTTGTATCTTTGAAGCATTGCTTCTTCTCGACGACTGAAAAAGATGAGCTTTATCTTAACTTGGTGCTTGAGTATGTTCCTGAGACTGCTAGTCGGGTGATCAGACACTACAACAAAATGAATCAAAGAATGCCTATGATATATGTTAAACTTTATTCTTACCAGGTACATTTCTACATAGTATGAAAAACTTAATTCATATATTCATATATAAAATCAGTGTTTATATCACTTTGTTGGTTCTGATAATCCTTTCTCTTTTCAATTTGTAGATTTGCAGAGCACTTGCTTATATTCACAACAGTATTGGAGTATGTCACAGGGATATTAAACCTCAAAATTTACTGGTATATTTGCTCGGATACTTGTTTAATCTGTTTGTAGTTTATATACTATTTGAAGTGACTATGAATATAGCATTTATACTATTAAGTCTGTTTTTTTTAAATTTGTTAACCTGCAAAGTCTACTGAATTTATGAATGAGATTTAATATTTTATGTAGTTTGTCTTGCCATGTTTTATTAGATGAACTCATTTTCCATATAGAATGGAGATACTGATTTTTGGTTGTCTCTGTTGGATGTTGTCTCGTAACAGGTCAATCCTCACACCCACCAACTGAAGATATGCGATTTTGGAAGTGCTAAAGTCTTGGTTAGTTTATTCTTAACCTTGAAATCCTATTGTTTGTTTTCAATGGCTATCTAATGTTTTATCAGGACTAAAAGTAAATGCTCTATGTCGTGTGCAGGTAAAGGGTGAACCAAACATATCTTACATCTGTTCTAGGTACTATAGAGCTCCTGAGCTTATATTCGGTGCAACTGAGTATACCACAGCCATTGACATCTGGTCAGCTGGTTGCGTACTTGGTGAACTTTTGCTTGGCCAGGTATGTAGCTTCATCGATTACTCAAGTTACATTTTGAATTCATGTATGTACCATAACTAATGACGAATTTCTGTTCCTATCAGCCGCTCTTTCCTGGCGAGAGTGGAGTTGACCAACTTGTGGAAATTATAAAGGTAACATATGTTTTAAACAATATTAGTGATAATATCTACCTGGCTACTAGCTTGAACATATCAAAATTCATCTTTTCATTTTGTTCAGTTCTATTTTTTATTTCGTTAATTCTGAAGAATCGTGGTGTTCACTTGCAGGTTTTAGGTACTCCAACAAGGGAAGAAATCAAGTGTATGAATCCTAATTATACAGAGTTTAAGTTTCCTCAAATCAAAGCTCATCCATGGCACAAGGTATGTAATGTTAGTTTGTCTGTCCTATTGAACAGATCACCGTGTAGTGAAACTTATCTATATTTGATCTTTCATCATCAGATCTTTCACAAGAGAATGCCACCTGAGGCTGTGGATCTTGTCTCAAGACTATTGCAATACTCTCCAAATCTTCGAAGCACAGCAGTAAGTATATGATTTTATATGATATGCAGTTCTGAGAACAAATTTGTCTCTTTCACAATAGAATTGATCAATAATATTTCTGTTATGATTTCCAACTGAACATTATCTTAATATATACTTTGTCGATGTAGTTGGAGGCTCTAGTTCATCCATTCTTTGATGAGCTACGCGACCCCAACACTAGGTTGCCAAATGGACGTTTCCTTCCTCCATTGTTTAACTTCAAAGTCAACGGTAAGGAACTAATTTCCAGATAAATATTACGTCATCATTATATCTCTATTTTAGTTCTCGGTTAATATTGATGTTTCTTGTTTCCTACTCCGATGCAGAGCTCAAGGGAGTGCCTGCTGAGATGTTGGTGAAGCTGGTTCCACCTCATGCAAGAAAACAATGTGCTTTGTTCGGATCATCATCGTAAAGCAGCCTTGTGTAGTTATTAATATTATTAAGTACTTTCTTCTACCTGTGAAAGTGTATCTAGTAAAAATTTCAAGTGGTTAAATAGGTTATTACTATTTTCTTTCTGTTGATTTGTTCTCACACCACCAACCATCCAATTTATTATTTATTTTTCTCACTGCATGTAGAAGAAAGCTGTTTGAGAAGCAACTTCAGCTTGATTGTTACTTTGTAGGATCTAATGTGTTCACTCACCTTAACATGAAACCACTGTTTATTAAAGTGATATGCTTAATCACTACCTAACTGAACCAGTAGGAGATGTTTCAAATCTTAAGTTATTACTTTTTCCATTATTGTATGATAAGATAAATTTTGTGTGTTCAAAGGAACTGTTATTCTTGTATCACCCTTTAAATGCTGTTGGTAAATCTTACTGATCAATATCAGTAGTTGGTGGAAAAACCAAACTACTCTCAAGGCTTACATGTAGTAGACTAGGATGTGTCTGACTCAACTTTGCAAAATTTTTAAGGGCACATGTTAGCGGAACCCTTTCTTTAAATGTATACATCCAAACTCATTAATTTTTCTATCTCTCCCCCCAATATTTCTCCCAAACCCTCCAAATTTATGTTTTTACACCTAAAATATACTTCGGAATCTATTTTCCAAAGCACAAAAGATTTTGGAAATCCTTACTCAATCTCATTGGCAATGAGAGAGGTTGTATTTTTTTTTTTTTTTGTGGTTTTAGATTCTACAATCAACATTTGAGCATGCATATAATGGAGTACATCTTACTCTCTCTGTTTACCGTAATTGTTTCACATTAGTTAAAGAGAAGATTTTCCCAATATAAAAATTATCTTTATCTTATTAGATATTGTTTGAGATTGGGCCTAGTGCCCTCTAAATAATGTATAGAAAAAAAAGATATTGTTTGAGATTTTTATAGAAACTAGAAAGATTTCTTCTAACAAAGGTTTTCTACACTATTTTTGTGTGATCTATAAGGTAAGATATTTCATCAAACACCTGGAGCAAAATAACAATAATCAATTAAACAACAAACTAATTGGTAATCAATATCACTAATCACAAACTAGTTTGAAAAACTAATCATTGATACAATTACCTAATAAAAAATTAATCAATTTATACAATCAACTATAATATAATGTGCAACTTTTAAAACCTTACCTAAAACAATACTAATCAAAATTACACTAAACCAATCTACACAAACATTATAAAATTAATTAACACTTGTGGGTCAAAATTAAGTCTCTTTGATGCGGAGTTAAAGGAATGAGAGAGATGAAGCAAGAGAAGGGTTGGTTGTTTCGTATAAGGAATATTTTGCAACAAAGCGTAACTGAATGATGAATGATACGTTTCTGTATATTATAAGGACATTTCGGAAAACGTTTTCCAAAATATTTTGCGCAACAGATAATGTCTTCCGAAGTATACTTATGAGGACAAAATTGGAAATTTGGGGGGTTTGGAAGGAATTCGGGGAAAGAGAAAAATTCCTAACTCATCATGTTGGAATGGGAAAAAAAAAATTATGGGTGCTTTAGAATTTTGACCTATTGAATGGTCCTTTTATGTTCATCAAGAAAAGGCAAAGGGGCTTATGCTACACATTTGAAGAAATGAGGCACGTTACTGACAAAAATACTAAAACTATCATAATTGGCTATCAATGGCAGAAGGAATTGAAAAGCCCTGAATAGAAATTTAATACTTAGTGGACTTGGTGCCATCATTTGGATTGAGAAATGCTGTACCTTACTTTTGAGCTCTGATCAGTGCAACAAACTTGAAGAAAAAGAATAATTTTTTGGATTTTGAGTGGATGGGCGGTTACAGTTACAGGTATAAGATTTATTCTCGAATTTATAGCTACTGCACTCTTCATTCTAGTTTCTACTGCCTTTTTACTTATAATAATTTATGTAAAAACGGTGAGTCAAGGTGACTAATTTTAGTTATGGCCATTAATATATTTCATATATAACAATGACTAGCCCTTCTTTTGCAGGTAATTTGTTGTGTAAGAACGCTACTTTATTACCAAAAGATACAGAGGTGTATTGTTTATTAGAGAATAGAGACTGTTATGCACAAGCTATGAGTATGTGGTTGATGTCATCATTGAAAAACTACAAGAAGTGATTGAGTTCGACTATTTTTTATTACGTTTTAAAACTTTGTTGCATTTTTTCTTAAAATTATATGGTTAGTTTTATAGGGAGACAAACGAATCTTGTTGCTCATAAATTTGTGAGGTGTCTAAGATTTTATGCTAGTTTTTGAATCTTTTATTTGAATCCAACTTGTGCTACTCATAATGAAATGAAATAAGTTTATTTTTATAAGTTTAATGAAAATGCAAAATCAATATTTTAATAAATTTGCACATTATTTCCGAACTGCATGAGAGGAAAAATTGAGTTTGTCCCATGATTTCTGATATTGTTTTATTCACACTATTATAAGCTGAGATTTATAATTAGGTGGTCATTGTCATTCATAAAGGCACAATTGAGAATTTTTCATCATTAATAATTGCTTACAAAGTACAAAATTTCTCAGCAACTTCTTTATGTTACACCAGACTTTCATGTTCATGATACCATGCATTCATTTGTATATTGAAAACTTTTTCTTAACCACAGCCATAATTTTCATAAGGCACACTTTTCTAACAAACTATTTTCAATACATTTTTTATTATCGAGTGAAATTCACGTAGGTCTAACCACTTTAAGATGTGAGCGCTACCAAATAAAAATCATACGAATTTCACTATCCAATAAAGAATATTATGTTGATACAAAAGTGTTAAGTTTCTAGCATTGTTTAGTTTTCACGCCATCATAATGATATAACTAAAAGCAATCTGCACAAAATATGTGCATGGTCAATTGGTCATATATATTTGATCATTGTCCTAATCTTCAATGGGATTAAGCCTAATATTAAGATTTTGAGGTCTCTGCAACAACATCACAACCGCAATTCCAATCGCATTGGTCACTGCAAAATAAAGTTTCTAGCGTGACTGCGACCAAAACCACAATTTAAAACCATGAGCTAGGTGTGTCAAAAAAAAAAAACCATGAGCTAGGTCTTAAACTTGTTGAATCTGGTTTTTTTTATATATAAAACTTTGTTTAGAATAACAAAACCTGTGACCAAAAGAAAACAACAGTTATGGGAAGAACATTAATCTGATTAATTTCTGGTTATTCCGTTTTTCCCTTTTCAGAACACTCACTCATATGCACACTCGACATTTACATATCTAAAGAAAGCTCAAACACTCATGAGGGCTTTGTCTTTTTCTATTCCATAAAGTCATTAAAAAATTTGCAACATGAAGATGATATATACTTTAGCAGAAATTCCACTATGACTTATTAATATATAGTAACTTACACTTTTTATTCTGCATTCACTCCAAGAGCCAAATTCAGTTAAACTTGTTGCAACTTGTGTGTGTTATTGTGCTTTTATTACCTTCTTAGGTTTTCAAGTTTTTATAGAGAATAGAAACTTAGGCAATTTTGGTTTCAATATTTGTTTTTTGAGAATGAAGCATTCTCAAATTTTACCACTAGCATTCTGTTTAATTTTCTTTACTTTATTTCTTTTAGTTCAAGCTAGACATCACCATTCACATAAAAAACATAAGCATTCACATTCTCATAAATCATATGAAACTTCACCACCATCACCTCCTCCTCCTCCTCCTCCACCTCGTGATGATGCTTACTTCAGTAATACCACTGAAATTTTTGATGTAAGATCATTTGGTGCCATTGGAGATGGAATAGAAGACGATACAGAATCATTTAAGACGGCTTGGGATAGTGCATGCCAAAGTGAATCAGAAGTTAATGTCATCCTTGTTCCTCAAGGTTTCTCGTTCGTTGTTCAGTCTACTATCTTCTCCGGTCCTTGTCAAGGTGACTTGGTATTCAAGGTAATAATGCACTTTTACTCAGCCCGAATTTTCTAAGGCCATGCAGTCAGTCGTGCAAAATCTCAGCCGTTGAATCTAGGTTTTAGCTCGATCCAACAACTGAGAGTTAGTTGGGCTGACCGCATGGTTGAAGAGAGACTTATTACGAGCTTTAAGGGTATAGCTCATTTACTTATGGACTTTGTTGGGCCAACCTGGATTTTCTACGACCATGCAGTCTGTCCAGCAAAATTTCAGTCGTTGGATCTAGGTTGCAGCTTGATCCAACAATCAAGAGTAGCTGGAACGACTGCACAGCCGAAGATTTCTTGCTAAGTAATTAACATATGGAATTTGTTGGTATGAATTAGGTGGATGGCACTATTATGGCACCGGATGGACCTGAATCTTGGCCAAAGAACAACAGTAGACGACAGTGGCTGGTTTTTTACAGAATCAATGGAATGTCACTAGAAGGAAGTGGTTTAATAGATGGGAGAGGACAAAAATGGTGGGACCTTCCTTGTAAGCCTCACAAGGTAGTGATACTCATTTTTAGAATTGTAATATTTTTCAACAATTTTGATGCTAAGTTAATCCTAACAATAAATGGTCACAGGGATCAAATGGGACAGCAATAGGACCTTGTGATAGTCCAATTGTAAGTTTCTTCTATATGTTCATCTTCTAATCCTGAAATTTTGCTATAATTGAGTATAATTATGTATACAAAATTAATGTACATACTACATATGATGCAGGCTATAAGGTTTTTTATATGTTCCAACTTGACTGTGCAAGAACTTAAGGTGAAGAATAGTCCTCAGTTCCATTTCAGATTTGATGGCTGCAATAATGTCCATATAGAATCAATTTACATTACAGCTCCAAAACTAAGTCCTAACACTGATGGAATTCACTTAGAAAATGTCAATGATGTGAAAATATATAACTCTGTGATATCTAATGGTTAGTTGCTCTAATATATATATTTTTTGGTAGAGAAATGATATTTTGACATCCATTTTGGACAACTTAGTTGGACAACTCTCTCTCATACTCACATTATATTTTTACTCTCACTCATTTCATCTCTCAATTTATTGGTTTTTGTGAAAATGAAGAAGAAATAAAAAGTTGTTCATTCTAGTTGTCCAAAGAGGTTGTACAAATAACACACCTCTTTTTGGTAATATCCTCGTTTATTGCACCAAAAGCATTGATTATTTATCTTTTATAGGTGATGACTGTGTGTCCATTGGATCCGGGTGCTATGATGTTGATATAAAGAACATTACATGTGGACCTAGTCATGGAATTAGGTAACCTATATATTATATGCTTCAATCCATATATAAATATACCCATTATTTTTCTTAATCTTAACCCTTTGATTCCGTGGAAAAATGAGTCTCGGTAATCTAGAATTTAGTTAGAAGGTAAGTAAAGTCTTAACCAAGGACTGTTCCATCTAGAGTTTGAGTCCGAGATATATGGTGGCTTTTTGGGTGGAGAAGTATCCCAAATGGTTTACGGTAGACTGATGCTTAAAAATTGTTTGAAACTCTAACAACAATTGATATCACTCCCCAAAAGTAGAAGTTCATGGTATTACTCTTCATCATGATTGAGACGGTGACTGGACCCAATAAGTGTCACTTCGATAAAAAAACAAGGAAAACAAATATTAGTACCTTAAACATTAACTTATATCCGTTTTTCTTGTATTTGTTGAATTGACACCAATTAAGTTATTGTCTCATCCGTACATAAAGACTCTGAACTTCTACTTAAAGGTGGCGACGTCAGTTGTCGTCAAAGTTTTGAGCGATTTTCAAGCATCAGTCAATCGTAAACACATGTGGCACTTTTCCACCCTAGCAATTTCAACTTACCTTTTATTGACATATAAATAACTATTACATAGACTTTAGTTATTAAGGTGAAATCACATAAATGTTTATATACCTTGATCACATATATGTATATCTAACAGAATTTATTTATTTATCATTCAGCATAGGTAGTCTAGGAAATCACAACACCAAAGCATGTGTATCAAACATTACAGTGAGAGATTCAATCATAAAAATGTCAGACAATGGAGTCAGAATCAAGACATGGCAAGGTGGATCAGGATCAGTATCAGGAGTAACATTCAATAATATTAACATGATTAGTGTAAGAAATCCAATCATAATTGACCAATTCTATTGCCTAACAAAAGATTGCACCAACAAAACCTCAGCAGTGTCTATATCAAACATTCTTTACACAAACATCAAAGGAACTTATGATATAAAAAGCCCTCCTATGCATTTTGCTTGTAGTGACTCTGTCCCTTGCACCAACATAACACTCTCAGAAATTGAGCTTCTTCCATCTCAAGGAGATATTGTGACTGATCCTTTTTGTTGGAATGCTTATGGAGATTTGGAGACATTAACTATTCCACCGGTTTCTTGTTTGCTAGAAGGCATTCCTCAGTCGTTGTTAGACTACGACATAGGTCATTGCTGACCAAATAGGTCTTCTTCTTTTCTTTTCTTTTTTAAGAAAAAGTGTGTCCATGCATATATATGATTGTTAGGAGTTGACATTAATATGGCATAATTTGATTTTGAATCTTATGTTTGTGATTGAGGGACAAATTGGCTTTTTCATTATGGGTGGGGGAGTAGTGTTGGTAGACTTTAAATATTAAAACGTTCAAAAACAACAACAAAAAAGGTACCATCAAGTGGCTAAATCCAATTGCCACCCACAAAACACTTTTTTTTGCTGCCAATTTTATCAAAAGTTATTATTGGTTTGAGCATAGAAAGCAAGAGGTGAAATAATAATAGGATCAAAAGAGAATTAACGTGGTCTTATATAAGTTTGGCTTATTACTTGTTAAGAGTTGATGAGATAAGATTAAACATGAGTTTATAAATTGATTTACAAGATTGTATTAGATTCAACTCGAATTTTAATATGATATCAGAATGATATCAGAGTTAATAGGGTTGGCCTAAAGGCCAAATAATCGAAATAAGGACCTTAGGCTTCTCAATTTTGGATAAAAAAGCCAAAAAGAATTCACTTTAGTAAATAAAACAAGGACTTTATATAGTATGATAAATATTTTAGCTTAGTTGGTTAGGGCGAGAATCTCATATAGACTGATGTTAAATCTCTATGTTCAAAATGTAATACTTTAAATTTATTTGTATAGGCCTTGTGTTATATAAGAGGGTCGTGCTCCTGATGTCTAGCACCGGACATGCGTCCAAGACATTTTTCTCTATATACAAGACATTTTTGTTTATAAAATCTATTGAAAAAAAATTGTTTGTTGTTGGACCTAAAGCGAAGACTATAGTAACCTTATTCTCAGATCATTTAACATGAGTTTATAAATCGGAACAATTCTCACCTTACATGCCCAACTCGAATTCTATGAATACCTCATGCTTTAGAAAAGGTGAAGACTATGAGTAGCTCCTGAATGATTAATTCTCATGAATGTGTGTGGACATGACAAAATGTCCAAACTCCAAAGTTAAACAAAAAAGTAGAAAAGAATCTTGGCCATTATAAGGCATCTCTCATTTACCAATTGCAAGTTTATACTTTGTTGCTTTATCTTATTTTTCTTATGAATAACTTCTGAAGATAGCAAACGAATACAACTTTCTTTTTGCATTATGATGCTTGAAGAGACTATTTGGAAGAGGAGAAAAAGCAAAACAAGAGAGAAAGAGAGTGCCAAAAAAAGATAGACAAGCTTTTCTATAGTCTATAAATATTGGCATTTTTATATGGTTGGAAGAACTATCATTTCGTTCTGTCTTACATTATTAATTTTCTTTTTGTCAAGGTCTCAAATGAACATAATGGATCTGTTGATGGTCTTTATAGCACGCCGGTTCTATACCTCTTGTCATTTCTTTCCTATTTCTCTCTCTCTCTTGGAGGTTGAAAATATGGGAACTGCCTAAGGTATAGAATGGATTGATCCAAGGTAAAAAAATGCTAGTTTTTCTTTGGGCCAATAGTAAAGGACAACTCATTTTTCCACCATACACATTTTCTCGCACGCTCTACGATTTTACCAAAATACCTATGTCCGCTACTTAAGTAGCAGATACCTCAAAAACACCCTACCATTATATGTCCGCTATTTAAGTAGCGGATGACAATTTTCAAAAATACTCATTTTATGCCGTCCACTACTTAAGTAGTGGAAGAGTAAAATGAGAAACGCGTAGGACGCGCGGGTAATCGGTAGGGCGGCAAAAGTAATTTTCATAGTAAGAATTTCAATGAGCACATCGGCCCAATACAAGATAAATGGGTTGGGCTATTGAAGCCCACACAATGTTGGCTAATCCCAAACTGATCCAATATTCATTACCCCCTTTCCTCTTCAACTTTACTTGTCAGCAACTTAACACCATCTACAAAATTTTGTGCATTAGATTGGTGACATGAAAATCGATAATATAGGGGGGGCATAAGGAATCTAGCTAGCTAGCTAGCTTATTGCATTTTCTATAGCTACGTAGCCATAGCAAGTATATATAGGTCAACTTTCATATAACCTCACAACTCATGTTTATGTTTGTCTCGATAGAACAACGGATCTAATCCATTTGTCCTTCATAGAGAAAGTAGTTTTCAATTACAATAAATCCACGTTAGATTACAGTAATGATGCCGATAATATATAACGACGTTGCAAAGATAATTGTTTCGTTGAAGTGACAACATAGTTGAGATGTTGCTAATATATAATGATGTCTTTGCACCCCTCTTTTACTTTAAAAATATATATTGTGAGAGCGGCCTCTCATTTAAGCCGGTAAAATGAAGAACATGAATTGAATTTTAAGCAATAGACCTAATGTTCACACTCTAAAGAAAACAAAACAAAACAATGCTGCAGTGTTGATTTTGTTCATATAAGCAAACAAATTGAAAATACTATGATGCCTAGGTACGGGTACGGTACCCGATACGAGTGTAGGTACCGGTACGGGATACAATATTTTTTAAAAATTTAAGGTACGGGTACGTTAATACGTAACATCAAAATAATTATGTTTTGAGTGAATTTGTCCTCCAGCTCAATTATTTTCATCAAAAACAAGATAAATAATTAATATGTAATAAAAAAATTAACTATTTTATGCTATTTTTCAATCAAATAAGACTAGATTTAGACTTGTAAGTACCCAACGAGTACCATACACTTACCCGGTACGGGTACTTCATCATTTTCAGAATACCTGTGCTTCATAGGGAAATAGCTTGCACACGTTATGTGGCCAAGAATTAACGTTTAAAATGTTGTTTTCAAATGATTGTTGAAAACTAAACATTCAACATAAAGTCATTTGTAGTGGTGACATGGTCAACTAATGTGTCAATTCTTGAATACAACTTATTTTGCTTCAATTCCTCTCCTAAATATATAGATGATGTAAACCGATTACTTTTGTTTTGTCTTTTATTATTTTGGATCCTTTTGTTTCTTTTTTTACTCAAAAAACAAAGATTTTGGAATAATTAGAAAGCGATGTAAGCTCTTTTAAGCAAAATCAATGGATGAATTAATGTAATGAACCCTACCAACAAATAGTAGTAGAATTATCATAAAACATTATTACTCACTCTCTTTTGAAAGTTCCTTTTTCAAGTAAACTCGTGACCAATTAAGTAATGGTCTTGCTTTCATGCTGTAATGATGATAATGATTTTGACCATTGATAATTAGGTGGTGAATCTTCTAGTCCAAGGCACTATCACCAAAAAGGTTGTCCCTAAAGTTTATCATTTACATGCACATAAACAATTCATAAATAAGTGACATACTTTTGTTGCATTCTATGGATTAGGATATTATATTCATTCCACTAGAATAAAATATGTGATTTGAAGTGGATCATGACCTGTGGCCGAAGATGTTACAATGTGGCACTTTAATGCTTAAGTCAGTAGAAGATTGAGAGGAGTAAGAAAGCTACTATTGGGGTAAAATGGTGGAAAAGTGGAATTCCTTTGACATTCATTCAAAGCAGATTCTTAATTATAAGTTCTTAAATAAAAGTTGCACACTTTAAATCCGAAGCTTTCACTAATGATTTAAAATTTTAAATGAATTGCAGTCACTCTATAGTCGTCAAAGACATAGACCAAATTGGCCGAACTTTGTAACCAAACTTATGTGTTTCTCTATTTGCATTTTTGTATCTTTATTCTTTTGAATCGGAGTTAATGTTCTATCAATAAGTATCGAGTAAGAATAAGAACCTGACCAAAGAATAATATGAACAATACATTTGTTAAATATAAAGTTGTCCATGTTCAAAACTATTACAAGACTCAAACTAGTCATCATTTATTGAATTGAAATTTGAAACAAACTTGATGATGATGATGATATACATTTGCACAAATATAATAACATTAATAGATACTTTGGTCACATACACCTGTTGTATAAAGGATGATGAAAAAGACTTTACAAGTTACAACAATGAGCCAAGCAAAATCAAAGAACAATACTAAACTTGAAATGAAGCAACAAATAAGCCTCCTGCATCATTCTAAGACACAAGTCTTTAATTATTTTTTGTCCTGCTGTTTTGAATCAGGTTTGAGAGGACTTACTCCCCTAGTTGGCAATCTCATTTCTCTAGCAATTGGACTGTTGGGGCTTCTTGTTCCGGACCGAGGACTTTGTTCCGTTGTAAACTCGCCCACACGAGAATTAAAGGAGAGATGCGGGCTAAGTCGGCTTTGAGGATCATTTCTTGGTGTTGGTGTGGAGCTATTGATTTTTGGACTGGAAGTAGTATGCCTGAATTCGCCACGGCTTCTAGTGAGAACTTCATCAAATATCTCACCTTCTCCAATATGAGAAGCACCGGCTCCAAACTCCGATTGCTGTTAATCAATTATAATTGTCAGATGATTACAAATATTTGACTTTGACCATAACTACTTCTAAAGTCACGCATATAAATTATCGTGATTTGTTGAGAGTGTAAAACATTTTACACTAACAATGTGTCAAAATTGAACTATATTATTATTAAGCTTGTTGGATAAGAAATCTTACAGCTGCAATGTTGAATGGTAAAGCAGTTTGTTCCTCATATTCAGCTGCATCCAAGTCTTGAAGATGTACACCTTTGAAAAATTTAGGGAGAAAGTACTGTCGTAACGGAACTAAGAGCATGATCATCAAAGGAAACATGACTCCAGCAATAGGTACCCAAGTTAGTCCAAAACATATAAGTAGATAAATGGTTTGGAAAATTGTGAATGTTGCTATTGTCTTAAAAGGAACTGTTTCGACAAAAGTAGCATGGTAATCTTCAAGCACCCTACACATCAAAAAGAAAATTTGTTCATCAATATAAGCATAGATAGAATAGAAGATTAAACATATATATATATATATATTAGAATTTCTATTTAATTACTTGTATCTTCTGCTTGGTGCAGTGAAGAGTAACAAGATCCTTTCCCAAAACTGGTTTCCAGGTAAACTTTCAATTGCCATGAAAGCGAAATAGCCCCAAAGTACTGAAGTTGGGATTTTCTTGAGAATAGGCATGGCTGCAACGCATCCTCCAACCATTACTGATTGAAGCAAGTTACTGACACGTTGTTCCTTTACCTCGACAGGAAGCAAGTCATCTATTTCTTTCTCGACATCAAATATAGTCTCATCGACCGGTGCGTCCACGTTTCCCATACTTGTAGCTGCTTGAATGGTTGTTTCTTTTAATTCTTTTAGTCCTTGTGGCTAATCATTTTACACAATACCAACATATGTCATTTACTATTGAGAACTCGTGATAAGTGCACATGGAGAAATTCGTGAAAAGAATGTTTAGCATTGACTTACTCGAGCAGAAGGGTCTTGGTAAATAAGAGGTGTCTGCATTTGATGATATGCTTCTTGCATATTACCATATAACTGTCCTAAACTAGCATTTTTACTGATACTTTTCCGAGCGGATATCACGAGTCTGTTACGAAGCAACTGTACCAACATAGCTCATTTTTTAGTGGCACATATTCATATTACTATAAGAATTATAAATAAATCAGGAAGAAATTGAAGTGTTGATACATGTTTAACTTGACTTACTTGATGTTTAAGAGTTGCTAGACTCTTCGTATGCATTGGAGACTGCGGTATGACTCCATTCGCAGGAGGGATTCCAATAAGGCCACACAATAATGTCTTCCATGAAGAAGCAATATAAATTTTACTATTAGAAAAAGAAGTAAGGAAGTTGAAGCTTAATGAGCTAGGAATGGACATAATGAACTGTCATACCAAAAATCCCAAAAGGAGCAAATCATAATGGTACGATGCCGGCTTTTTCAAATTGAACTCTTTCTGTTGAGAAAGCTGAGATGCAACACTGTGATCAAAGTAATAAAGCACAGCAATCATAGTTGCTGGGATAAATGCTCCGATTATGAAGACAACAGGAACATTACCCATATCCTATTTAGAAAGAATCAGCATGATTATTAATTTTTGTTCACAAGTATTCTTGTTAGTAAGACAATGTTACAATGGACAAGCAGAGAACTTATAGTAAGTTACATGCCTTAACAACAGTCCAATTGTCATAGGCACCGGGCGACCATGGGTTTGGACTAAATAGGCGTCTTGGGATACCATGTGGAACACTTGAAGTTGGTATGTAGGATACACCTGTCCAAACTAGGACCATAAGCGGCACACCATAGTCGGCTATAAGGCTGCGAAGCCAACCTGTAGTTAAACAAATTATTTTCTTAGAAAATGAGTGATTACAAACAGTGACGGATTCATGAATTTGAAGTTGCAGAGGCAATCCTCATGTAGAAGTCGTGGCTAAGGAAAGGAGCCTTTAATTTATGTAACACTTACCACTCCCATAACGCCATGATCTAGCCTTTCGGCTTTTCAATGCAGTGAGAAGAAGGCCAAATGAAAGGACCAAAGCAAACATCCCATTAGCAAACCTCCATGAAGGTAAAAATTCAACTGATTTTGTATCTTCTCTCTTTGGTATGCGAAACTCATCCACGAGCCCCTAAACAACAACAGCGATATGTTGTTAAATAACTTTGGAATATCATGTCGATATGTATCAAGTAACCACTTCTCTGATTGACAAACAAATAGACAGACATATAGATAGAATGGATAGGATAATTTTCTTACTTTGATAGCTTGCTGCATGAAAAGCATTGCAATAAGCATGCCAAACAACTCGCCTGCAATTCGGGTAAATCTGTTGATGATGGAACATGCTCCTAATATTGCCAGTAAGAATAGTATCAACGCAGTCCAAACACATACCCTACAAAATCATCAAGTTACAAAAACAACAAGACATTGGTAAGGCAGGTGACAGCGACAGTACTAGAACATAAATAATGGCCTGTTTGGATTATTGGCATACGCATTGACGAGACTGTTCAGGAGAGATTATCTAAACAACTTATGGCATGTCGGTAAGCTGTTTTCAACTTATTTTCATAAGCTCTCCAGGATAGCTTATGAAAACAGTTTGACTTTATTTCATCTTTTCGTAAAAATAGGATATGCATAAGCACTTATATAAAAGCGTTTATGCTAAAAACACTTAATTAAGTTACTTATTATCCAAACAGGACCTAATAGAGGAGTAAAACAAAAAACCAAAAAGAGTAAGTTATTTACCATCCAGCCCATCCAAGAAACAGATTCCTACCCAACTCAGGTCTTTCTTTAGCAAAATTGAACATGAATGTGTACATGATCACAGTAGGTTCTGCCACTCCTAAAATCAACAAAGGTTGACCACCAATGATGGAGTGTATAATGCCACATATTGAAGTTGCAGCTAAGGTTTGAACAGCTGTTAGAACACCCTCTGCAAGTTCAAAATAACACATTTTAATGCTAACTAACCCATTTCTAAATTCTTTCTTTTTCCTTTATTCAATCAAATCAAAACATATTCTTTTAAAAGAAAAAAAGAGAATATATTTATACTTAAAATTAAGAATATTCATTTCAGTACCAGTATTTCTCTCTAGCTGTTCACCAAATGAAATAACAGGTATTGCAGAAGCAAAAAATATGTATGTTGTGGGGGCCCAAATCCTGTAAAGTGAATCAAAATTTATGAAAGTTATATTTCCATTGGTAAAAAAAAAACTTACAATATCTACATATATTCAAGATAATTACGCATGAATAAAAAGCAAACTGACAGCAAACTAGGCCGCTAATCCTTTCTGGATGGACAAATCAATCCTTGCACCTGCTAATAAACTAAATCTTTAATTACCATTAATAGCTTTAAGAATATACCTTACACCTGCTTTGATTCCACTTGTCCAATCTTGCTTATAGCACATTAACCTTCCTTTTAGATCATTCTTGATACCTTCAAGAGGTACAAATGTTTCTTCCATAGTTTTGGTTTTGGTTTTTTTTCCCACCAAAGAAGGTTAAGGGAAGAGTAATAATTCCAAACAAATCACAATAAAGTATAATTTACATGATTTTTTGTATTGGTTTATATCTGAACAAGGTTTAATCAGAAGGAAAGTGAAGTATGAGGAATGAAGAATGTGGTGATGAATTCAAAAAAGGGGTGCAAATAGCATGAATAGTGCAGGCTGGCTTCAAAGACATATGAGAGAATGAGAGAGAGAGAGAGAGATTCAATGAAATGCCAGCTGTATCAAAAGCAGATTGTGACCTTCTCAAGTGGTTCCTAATAACAACCAACAATGTGTTTTGCAGAGTATTTATAAGCTTAAAAAAAGCATGAAATAATGGTACTAACTAACTAATAATGAATGAAGGTAGATTTGATTTGGAAGTATACTAGTAGTAGTACTGTATAATGACAATGGCTTGTAAAATGTAAATACAATACAAATATATATATCTATCTAGCTTCATCATCAACATGCCTTCTTTTTTATTATGCCACAAAGTCTGCATCACAATAATCTGGTCCCATCAAATATTAAAAGTTTATACATTGTTATTTTTTCTTTTTACAAAGGTAGTTTATACATTGTTATTGAACACGTTAATTTTATTTTTTTGGTTTTCACCACCAGTTTGATCTGGTTCGGGAGTCAATTCTGGTATCACGTAGTTTCAGCCCCTTCCGATCGCAGTTGCGAGGGATCGGACTATGGTCCTCCCTACCAAGTTCAGCGTCAATCACCACTGAACCAACTAACGATTAGTAAATTTTTTGGAATTTTAATAACATGTTAAACAATTTAAAAAAAGATTAATTTTTTTTCTACAATGATGATCTATATAATATGAGGAAGAAAAAAATATGAACATGTAAAGTAATGTAAAATAATTTTACACTGTCAACTTCACAATCATTTCTTTCACATTGTCAACTTCACAACCATATTTTTCGCCACATGGCTCCACTTAACCTCACTTTCTTAATCTTAATATAACATGGAAGGTTAAAGAATTTTTATTGGTTATTTTTTTAGTCAAATAGCATAATGACTTGAAATTCCAATTTTTATTGGTTATTAGTATAAACTCATAATATACATGACATATTTTATTTTTTTGATGGTTACATGACAGATTTTATAAAACTTGCATACTTTAACGGTATTATTCAAAACACACAACCTCATATCTAACATTATTGAGCGTGGATATAAATATTAAATAGTAAGTTTTCTAATAGAATAATTCAATAAATTTTGGGAAAACTCTGAAACTAAATTTTATAAAATTGACTAAGACTATTTAAAATTGACTAAAACTATTTACAATGGTTTCAACTATTAGAAGTTTATTTTAGTTGATATATGTTTTTCGTATTTTGTTTGACAAACTCATAATGCTTCTTGTTGATGCATCATAAGTTTGAGGGGAAGTGTTAGATATATTAGAATTTAATTATTGGGCTTTATGCGTTAGTAGTTTAGTATTCCATTAGGTATTATTATAAATTGTCTTTGTAATCCTTATTTTGTTAAGCAATGCCATTCTGATATTACTGAAACCTAGCCGTCACTTTGTGTTTCTCTATTTTGCATCTCTGATTCTAACATGGCATCAAGAGCATGGTACGATCCGCCTTGAATTATTTGTCGCTTCCGTTGTTGAATTCCCAAAAAAAAAAATTGGGAATATGTTTGTTGCCGAAAATCTGATGAGAAAAAAAAAATTGAATTTGTGTTTTTTTGTTTGGGTCGATATCATTTGAAGGTCGCTGAATTGGTAAATTGATTGGCTTTGAAGAACTGCAAGTTGGTGTTGGAAGGTAATCCATACAACTCCCTTGGTTGGTCAAAGCATGAATTATTGGATTGAAAGCAACAATGTGCTTCTTGTTTATGGTTTGAAAAAAAAAAAAAAAAAAAAAAAGAAGTCTCGTCTTTTTGTTCGGTTTCATTCGGTTTTTGCTTAGTTTGATTTTGATTTAGGTTGTTTTGTTTGGTTCATTTGAATTTGTTTGATTTTTCTGTTTGGTTCCATTTAGATTGGTCTATTTGGTTCGATTAGTTTGGTTTCGTTTTGTTTGGTTCGATTTGGTTTTGTTTGAATCTGTTTGGTGAGCGAAAGCTCACAGTTTGTCTAGTGAGCGTATGCTCACACTCTGAATCCGGTGAGGGAATACTCACAATTTGAATCCGGTGAGGGAATACTCACAATCTGAATCCGGTGAGAGAATACTCACAATCTGAAATTTGAAGTCTGATTTTTGAAGTCTGAAGCTGAACCTGAAAATCTGAAGTTTGAAGCTGAATCTGATATTAGTTTAATCTGATATTAATTTATTTTCAGGATTGATTTTGTAACAAGCTCAAAGCTTAGTAAGCTTTAGCTTGAGGGGTAGTATTAGAAGTTTATTTTAGTTGATATATGTTTTTCGTATTTTGTTTGACAAACTCATAATGCTTCTTGTTGATGCATCATAAGTTTGAGGGGAAGTGTTAGATATATTAGAATTTAAGTATTGGGCTTTATGCGTTAGTAGTTTAGTATTCCATTAGGTATTATTATAAATTGTCTTTGTAATCCTTATTTTGTTAAGCAATGTCATTCTGATATTACTGAAACCTAGCCGTCACTTTGTGTTTCTCTATTTTGCATCTCTGATTCTAACATCAACATTTAACAACTATTTTTTAAATTTCTCTTTATAAGATAACGTCCCACTTAGAAATATACTATAGTATATTCGGATCATCTGATTGGAATCTCTTAACAATATTACATAATACATCATATACTTTAGACAAAGTAACTTACTATGTCTTCCTAACTAAACAAGATATTGTAAAAAATAAAATGTCTAAAACGAGTAAGTCAACTGAACTGCAGTTCATTTTATTTACAACATTATCTTAAATCTTAACCGTCATGTTGTAAAAAAGAAAAAAGAGGAAAAGCTATTGGAGCAGGTTGGAACTAAATCTCTGCATAGGTTCATTGAGTTTGTAGCAATTTAGGAGTGTATTATTTAGTTGACTATCAATATCATATTCATTTTTTTGTTTTTTCATTACACCACTTTCGACCCATTTGGCCTAGTAGATGGATCACTTTTTGCGTCGTGTTGAAGAAATGCTTTATTCATGTCTAGGGTGGGAGACCTTGATAGGTCTCCTACCGTGAGCAAATCAAGAATTCTTATTTTAGCCGTTGGATTGATTAAGCATACTATAAATGAAATGCACTTGATTATTTTTTATCTGTCTTCCTCTCATGAGTTCTCAGATCCCTCACTGTTCATTATCCCCTTGCAATTTCAATCTTCCATTCTTTGCTTTTCTCACAAAGTCCACACTATTTGATGCAAATTTCTTCATCCATGTAACTACTGATATTTTCATTCACCATTTTTTGTCAATGGAATCCTTACTCCCAATAAAATACTCATATGTCTCTCAAAAAATTAATGTTTAGTAAATTAAAGATTCAAACTTTCATATTCATCAAAACTAAAATTAAGAACAAAACTTTAATTTCTAATGAAGAAGAAAACTGTAAAATTTTGGCCCATAACAACAATCACAGAAATGTTCAAACTTTGATATATCTATTAGAGAAAAATAATACTTGACAAAAAAAAAAAAACATTTGCAAAGAATAAACTACAACCAAGACAAAAAATTTAGTTTTTTAACATCACCAAATGGGTCCTTCTATCTCAACACTGTTCTTCCATGAAAGTTTTTATTTTTTTATTTTTAATGGATTCCATGAAAGCTTCTTGTTGATGCAGATCTTGAGTTGAGAGCAGAGAGAATAGAGAATGTGATTAAATAAAAAAGTATTAGGTGCTGACAATATATGATAAGAACTATAGGACCTCACAATCCAACGGCTAAAATAAGACTTCTTGACTTGCTCACGGATCAAGGTCTCCCACCCTAGACAGAGCCTTTATTCATTATTAACCGGACTTGGCATCATAACAACATTATTAGAGATTTAGCTTATTTAAAGAACATAAATAATTAAATTTAAATTTACTTGTTATTCTATTAAATCATTTGTCTTTTTGTACTAATAGTATAATGAAAAATACTCATATGAACAGAAACATAAATAATATTTATTAGGCACACTCACTAGATCAAATTTGAATCATTTAGCCACCAGAAGAGATTCGAAAAAATGGTAGAATTAATTTTTTTTTTTTTGACATAAGATAGAGTTAGGTTTGGGTAAACAAATATGTGTAATTTTATTGTTCTCTTTCTCCTTTTGCCGGGTTATTTTGTTTGGATTATTTTTATCTCTATTCCTTTATCTTGGTTGTTTGAAATATTTTCTTCCCACATCAAATTTCATTAGTGCGATTTTTGTTGAATTCACAACAGTGTATATCTAAATTTTATGCTCAAATGCTTGTGTCCAAACAAGTGTATCTCTAATACAATATATTTTTTGAAAACTAGCTTTGGCTCATAGTCAATAGTACGTGTAACATTTTAGTATAATATTGGTTACCGACAATTGCTATATTTTTTTAATTCATTTTTATTAAACAATAAAAAAATGATTTTTTTTTTCTATAATGTTAAACATATATATATATTTCAAAAAATTGTCCGAGCACGATATTATTTAAAATGTCAACAGAGTTTTTACAAAAAAATATTTTTTTAAAAAAGGTTTGACATATAATATAGAGTTTTATTTTTTTTTGACCTTGACATATATAGAGATGTTTCTTCCTAGGTGTAGCCTCCGCTTATTGCAAAGTAACCATTTAAATATAATTTGTCTTATCAAGAGGGCTCCTGCTACCGTACATGATCAATATGAGTCTCCTACCGTAGGCGACCAAAAAATAGTAATATGTTTTTCTTCTTAAAAAAACAATTTTTTTTTCTTAAAAAAACAAAACATAATGTTTTAATTAATATTATTTAAGTTAAATTGGACAATTGGTCCCTTAACTTATTTATTTGTTTCATATTAATCCCTTAATTAATTAACGTTACAAATCAGTCTCTTAACTTTAATTATGTTGTCATATTGATCCTTTTCGTTAGTTTTTATAAAAAAAAACATTAATTTTACTTTCTATTATTCGTTATGTGAACGCATAAATGATTTATTTATGAGTAATATTGTTAGTGAATATGATTATGAGTTCAAACATATTTCTTAGACGGAAGATAAATACACTATCAACCTGTTAAAAATGACCAATATGACAAACATAATTAAAGTTAGCGATTAATTTGTAACGTTTATTAAGATAAGGGACCAATTTGTAACATTAATTAATTAAGGAACCAATATGAAACCAATAAATAAGTTAAGGGATCAATTATGTAATTTAACTTATTATTTATAGTTCACTATTTCAGGGTCAAGATTGGAATTTGAATAAAAATAATAAGTTATAAGCTAACTGAATTAGCTTATCAAAATAAATTATAAGTAAGGCTGGAAATGAGTCCAATCGAATCTGTCTGAACTCGACTCGATAAGAATTGGTTCGGCTCGAAACTCGACTCGAGTTCGACACGAACTTTTTTTCAGCTCGAGTTCGGCTCCCTTAACTTATTTATTGGTTTCATATTGCTTCCTTAATTAATTAATGTTACAAATTGGTCCCTTATCTCAATAAACGTTACAAATTAATCCCTAACTTTAATTATGTTTGTCATATTGGTAATTTTTAACGGGTTGATAGTGTATTTATCTTCCGTTTAAGAAATGTGTTTGAACTCATATTCATATTTACTAACAA
Source organism: Trifolium repens (assembly GCA_030408175.1). NCBI lineage: Eukaryota > Viridiplantae > Streptophyta > Magnoliopsida > Fabales > Fabaceae > Trifolium > Trifolium repens. The sequence continues at coordinate 54,576,184 of CP125849.1, read as the reverse complement.
TATTACTCATAAATAAACCATTTATGTGTTCATATAATGAATAATAGAAAGTAAAATTAATATTTTTTTTTATAAAAACTAACGAAAAGGACCAATATGACAAACAAAATTAAAGTTAAGAGGCCGGTTTATAACGTTAATTAATTAAGGGATTAATATGAAACAAATAAATAAGTTAAGGGACCAATTGTCCAATTTAACCTAAATAATATTAATTAAAACATTATGTTTTGTTTTTTTGAGAAAAAAAATATTAGTATTTTTTGATTGCCTACCGTAGGAGACTCATATTGATCATGTACGGTAGCCGGAGCCTATCAAGAGCTCCTAGTTTTCGTTTCATGGTTGGTTAGAAACCAAAATAAGGGTGATATGATGAAATCATTCATTGAATTCAATAATACAGCACCACTTGCTGATGAAGGAAAATTAAATCATGGAGAGAAAATTTGGAAAAGGGACAAAAATAAAGGTCTGTTCTGTTGATGTGATAAAACATGTCGGAGGGGGTGCATCTTTTATAAAAAATACATAAATAACTTGTTATTTTTTTAGGCAAAATTACACGTTTGATCTTGTATTTTATTTTTTTGTAACGTTTTGGTCATTTATTTTTTATTTGTAACACTTTAGTCCTTTATCTTTTATTTGTAACACTTTAGTCCTTTATCTTTTACTAGCCGCTGTGTGATCGATATTATTTTTTTTTATTTGCTATGATCGAAATTCTCTATTGTGCACATATAAATAACTACTTAATCTCCTTTTTTATTGGACTTAGTTAATTGATAACTACTTAACCTCTTTTTTTGTTGTGGCTAGTTATTAAGAAGAAAAAAAAAATTACTATAAAAAACTGAAAACATACTTTTATGTGAAAGTTGTGTAACATGTGTTTAGTTATTAAGAGAAAAAAAAATTATTTACTAAAAAAAACTGAAAATCTATTTTTATGTGGAAGTTATTTTTCAACATATACAAATATTTTGTTGTTTTTTTTGGTAGTTTTTTTAAGGGTAAAATAGGTATAATGAAAAAGCCATCCCAAAAATTTGTATCCTTTTTATATATAGTAATTGATAACATTCACATATAAATCCTTTTTTTCATGTTTTTTTTACTAAAAAAATACTGAATTTTATTTGTTATGCTACTTTTTTATTTAAATTAAATAAAAATCGTAATTTTGATGAATATGTTTATCATCTTCATCAATTCTTTCATATCTTCATGTTCTTTAAAGGATCAAAGTGTTACAAATAAAACATAAAGGATCAGAGTGTAACAAAAAGATAAGATAAAGGACCAAAATGTTACAAATGAAAGATAAATGGCCAAAGTGTTACAAAAAAATAAGATAAAGGACCAAACGTGTAATTTTTCCTTTTTTTTATTTATATGTTCCAATAAAAATAATTAATCTTTTTTTCATAAATAATAATTTGTTTCAATTAAAGAGAGAAGAAAGAAATAAAAATTAGCATGGTATAGTAAGTAAATATATATAGATCGATTAGATATTGTGAAATTGAGATTTTGTCTAAAATTAAGAAATATAGGTAATAAACACATGAATTAAATCACCTGTTCTATTTTTATTTTATTCAATTTAACAACAAAATGATATTAAAAAGTATTATATATTTTTATTTTTCCTTTTTTTTATTTATATGTTCCAATAAAAATAATTAATCTTTTTTTCATAAATAATAATTTGTTTCAATTAAAGAGAGAAGAAAGAAATAAAAAGCATGGTATAGTAAGTAAATATATATAGATCGATTAGATATTGTGAAATTGAGATTTTGTCTAAAATTAAGAAATATAGGTAATAAACACATGAATTAAATCACCTGTTCTATATTTATTTTATTCAATTTAACAACAAAATGATATTAAAAAGTATTATATATGTTTATATTGAATAAAGAATGTACTCGGGGAATACTGGGTTCGATTCCCAGGAGGAACAACGCTTGGCCAGTGCGCATGCCTCTACGCACGAGCCAGATTAGTCACCCACCTTTGGTTGGTCGGAACCAGTGCGAAAGCAAAAAAAATAAAATAATGTACTCTGCAATCATGAGTTATGTTTATATTAAATAGAAAATAAACAACTATTTTGTACCCAAAAAAAATGAACAATTAGATACTGTAGGAATTCTTTATTAATACTAGTCTTTTTCTGTTTTTTTTTTATTTTTCCTTTTCTCGTATAAGAAAAAAATAGAAAATATATACAAATAAATAATTGGGTGTAAAGTTCATGCCTTCATGGAGCTTTCTTTTTTACAAGAAATATAAATGATGAATAATTCAACAACCATGTTTCTATGCTAGATAGTCGATCGGCTACATAAATCACAAAATATTTCTAGTTTTTTTAATAAAATCTTAAAAACTTAATATGAGTCTAGTGAGTTTGTGTTTAATTTATATACTTTGAAAGTTAAGATTGAATATAAAAACAAAGAGCGGTGCATACTTTGAAATTTGAACAAAATAATATATATAGTAATGTTTACGTCGAAAAAGAAAAAGCAAAATGTATAATGATGATAATTTAAAATAGGCTTGTCAATGATACGTATTATGATATTGTATTAGTAGTATTATAGAACAGTGTGAATCACAAATATTTTTAAAGTATAGAATGTCGCATCATGCCAAGTTATGGGACCATAGACTAGAAATTACTAGAGCATAGTGTTACGTAGTTAATTTGGAGTTTGAATTTCCTCTATTTATTATCTTTTCATTTATTCTCTATTTGGAGAAAGACAGACACAATTGAAAATTAGTGGGGTCCACAAATTAGTGGGATCTACTTTTAATTGGTCCCACTAATCTTTAATGTGTCTAATCTTTTCATGATCTTTCTCTCATGTTTTTATTCCGTACCGGTTTCAATCATACATTCATTTTATTTTATTTTCATTTTTAAACTTTTTTCCTTCTTTAAGAACTATCACTCTTAGATAAAGAAAATGAGAGAGGACAACACCTTAAACTTAATAGATGTATTTTTAATTTTATTAATAACTTGCTGTTGATTATAAAAAAAATAAGTAATAATACAAGAAAGTTGAAAATGGTAGTTTAAATATATATTTTAATATTATTGTTAGAATATTTTTTTCGGATGTTTTTACTATGATGATTATTTTTTATGTTATTTGCAATTTAATCAGAGAAGATTCTTTTTAATTTTTTATGTTTTTTTAATTAACGTCCATTCTAAATATTTAGGCAGCACCTTCAAATCGTCGAAACCAGTCCTGGTAATTATTATTCAAATGAAACCGCACAAGATTGGATCGGATTTTTTTTAATTAGTTATCCAAAACCGAACCGAACCGCAAGTAATATCAACTTTGGATCAGATGAATTTTTGCCTCAAAATCGATCTAAACCGAACCGCGAGCACCCCTAGTGTTCAACCTCCACTCTTTTAAATAATATGAGACTTTTACTCACACTTGCACAACACCACCACCACCCCCCCAAGTCCCCGCTAAAAAAACTTTTATATATTCAGTTTAAACTAATAGACACTTATATGGTGGGATCTATTTAGAACTTTTTAAAGATGTACTGGTTTTGAGGAATTAAATGTTTATTAGGTACTATTATTAAAAAATAGTAAATGAATGATATGTACACGTGAGACCCGGTTAAATACCCAAAGTTAGTGTGCTCCATGATTTGTGCCATAAAGATACATGTTAACATGAAGAAAAAAAATTATGTTTTGTATTTTTATTGCTTTAAAGTTAGGGTTATCTTATTTAGTGTCATTTGGAGTTGGGACATTACTTAAGATACAAAAATTGTAACATTTATACTGGAAATATCATTTTTTTTATTATACAAATTTTAATATACAAAATTCAATGTAACTTAATTATTGAGTTTTCTTAACTATAGTGTCCGAAAAACACTAATTAGCATTTTCTTAAACTTCAAATATATGTTGAGCTTGGCTTTTCTTTTTTATTGTTGAGCTACCCCGTAATATTAGCGAATTTTGATCAACCCCCTCACTAACTATGTCAAGTTATCATTTATATAGAATCTTAAGTCAACATATTCTATGTATGGGTAAACGGGAGAATTTTCACATTACAGAGAATAAACAAAAATAAATTACAGGTTATAAATCAAAATTCGTCCATATTACAGGGGAGGTAATAAACCGCTATTATTCCTATATTTTTTGGACCGTGCGATTGGTCAGATGGACACGGCCAATCTCTTAACATGCATTTTTTTAAACGGCCAAATGAGTGATATATATTAAAAGAGATTGAAATAAAGTACATAAGGTACTCAACATATCCAAGCCGACCAAGTACAAGTAATATTCTACCAATATACAAGAACAAAAAAAAAACAACCCCAAACAAGGGAGAAAAGACTCAACTCCCAACCCCTTACCAAATTATACAATATAGTGGATTTACATTCCATTCATATTACAAATAAGGAGAGTGAGGTTTCTTTGCCAAACTCCACTTCCAAAAGATACAAATAAGGAAAAATAGTATCATTCCACATCACCACTTGCCAAAGCATAACAACTCCCTTTGGGGCTCTCTTAACATGCATGAATGCAGAAAAGTATCAAAAGCTATGCTTACATCAATTAAGAGCATTATCTTGTGTTTCAGTTGAGTTGTTTTTATCAATTATCAAGAAAAAGTCCAAGTGCCATAATAATCTTAGTTTCTTTATTGTATTACTTTCTCTTGTTACATTTAATTCGTTCTCATTTTTCATATAAACAAGACATATTTATCAAAAGCTATGCTATTTTTGGGATAGATATAGGGAAGATTGTCGACATTTTTCAACCGTCCCCTAGATTATTAGATTTGAATTTGAGATCATATAGGCTATGCGGGAATTAAAGATTTTCAAACTTTCTCATCTACTCATCTAAATGCTCTTGGAGCCAAAATCATTTCTCGAATTGACAAGATAAAGGGTGCGTTTGTTTAAGCTTTAAAAAAAATGATTTTTTTTAAAAAAATCTAGAGATTTTTTTGTAGAGATTTTGAAGAAAATCTAAAGCTATTTTGTGTTTGTTTACAATCATAAAAATCTATTTTTTTAAAAAAAGAAGTTCATACACTTAGATTCCTTAGTTTTAAAAAAATAGATTCTTGAAAAGCTATTAGAAATAGCTTTTCATTTTGGGGCTAAAAATGATTTTTTTAAGAAAATAATTTTTAAAAAAATCTATAACAAACACTATCAACATTACAAAATGGATTTTTTTAAGAAAAAAATAGATTTTTTCTTAAAAAAATCTCAAACAAACGCACCCAAACTCAACATGTTTTACAATATTATCCAGCTTTTTAATTTTTTTATTTTTTGAATGGGCAGTTTTAATCTAAATCTCATTTATTATGTTTTGAAAATGGAGTATTGGCCAATTCTTCTTTATCTTGGATGATATTATAGCTATTTCTTAGAATTTGGTTTAGCACTATTTGGGTGAGAATGTGTGAATATGGTGGCTCAGTTTTTTTTTTTTTTAAACAGCAAATATATTATTATTAAAAATCAGATCTCTGCACAAGATGAGCAGAGACCGGTAAAAAGAAGCTACAGAATAAAGGCGTCGTATATAAGCGGAATACCAATAAACAGACCAAAACAAATACTCTCAAATATAGGTTCACTTCTAATCTTATTCTTAGAAGGACACTCTCAACTTTCAGACCACCAGAGAAGGTAATGATATCATATAGGCAAAATTACACAAATGGTCATTTATCTTATTTATTTGTAACATTTTGGTCCTTTATCTTTTATTTGTAACATATAACTCCTTTATTTTATTTATATGTAACACTTTAATCCTTTATCTTTTTCTTTTCCCATATAAGTCCTTTATCTTTTATAATTCTTTCATATAAACCCTTATCTTGTTTTTTTTAATTAAAAAAATGCTAGTATCACAACAAGAAATTTGACATGTACCTACGGACAAAAACCGTCACTAAATGTCTAAATTCCGTAGGTACAGACCCGTCTGACATTGACCGACGGTCATAGTCTCCGTACGCCGATTAGCAACCGATTTTTTGCCGTCTGTCAATGTGCAATGGCCGTCGGTGAAGCTTTTGAACCTTTAGCTACAGTTTTGTCTGTAGGTATAACCCATAACTAGTGTAAAAAAAATATACTTCTACCCACAATTTTTACTGTCACTAGAAGTAACCATTATTTTTATGATTTAGTTTTGATACTATTATACATCCAAATAAATAAATTATTAAAATTATTACTATTAAAATATTTAATTGATTAAAAAATAACAACAAATAATTTTCATGCATATTTAATAACACAAAATATGACCAACAATTAATCAAACAAAATTTAAGTCATTAATTCTCTTAATAATATACAACATCCATAACTGTTGAACTAGGACAAATTTCTTACAAATTGATAATCAAATATTAAACTTGTTTTCCCATAAATCTATAACATATATGTACCAACAATTTGAGTACCATAATCTTTGCTAGTGGCTTCATAAAGGTGTCTTGGAGAACTATATCATCAAGCCTAAATAATTAGAACGAATTGCATCATTTGGATAATAATACTCTTCAATTTAACACAATTATCAAAATAATTCAGTAGTGCTATTGAAATAAACACTTACCATTCATGATCAAGAACAAATATGCATCAGTATGAGCTGCGAGTAAATAGGGCGCCCAATCTGACAGAAGTTCCTATATTCATAGACATCTAAATATGTAATTTTTATAATAAATTCTTGAAGTGACCTAACTAGAAATAATTCTCCCCAACTATGACTTATTATAAGTCTGTAAGTTTTATAGGGTTAATCTAAAATTGAAAACATAGTTACAGTCTATAATTTCTATAGGATTAATCTAAAAAAACACAAACACAATCCAACTAAGTCATGAATTGATGAAAGTTCGCCAAATCATATTTGAAATGAATAAAAATAACATGATACACATTGAAGCCAAAACATCACCAAATCATATATGAATTAATGAAATAAATGAGATTAAGAAAGAGGGAAACAAACTCATCTTTAACATGACGCAGTGGTTGACGATGTTCATGCTTGCAAACTGTCTAAATGCATATACATTAGTGTTGATATACCTCTGGCATCTGGAATGCAATGCAATACATGCAACATCATTAGCCTGAAATCACTATACACACAAAACACTACAGATACACCATAATTAGTGATATACATATGATTCACTGTTTGCATCATTATAAATATACTTTCAATATTTTCATCTAAGTTGTATAATAATATGTTTGCCATTTGCAATCCTTATTATCTATATTTTAGAATTTGCAATCCTTATTATCTATAGCTTGAAAATGACAAAAATGTTAATAATCATGTTCATTGCTGAATAGTTATTATCTATAGCTTTGCATAAATAGCTTACCACAATGCAAATAGTGATAGATACAACATTTATCTTAAAGGTCAATTTGAGTAAACCCTTTTTTTTTTATTTAAGAAAGATGATGAAGAAGATTCATGAAAAATGATGAAGATAATGAAGATGTTCTTCATTTTTCTGGATTTTAAAATTTTTATTAAATAAAATATTTTAACAAAATAAAAATTAAATATCTACATTTTTTTAATTAAAGAAAAATGAGATAAGGGTTTATATGAACAAATTATAAAAGATAAAGGACCTATATGAGAAAAGAAAAAGATAAAGGATTAAAGTGTTACAACTTACAAATAAATTAGATAAAGGACCTATATGTTACAAATAAAAGATAAATGACCAAAACGTTACAAATAAATAAGATAAATGATCATTTGTGTAATTTTGCCTATTATATATTAGTTTTTATTTTGAGTCCAACTTATATTTATAAAGTTGGTTTGTAAGATGAAAAGTAACACTATTTACAAATTAATCATTTGAAGCATTTTTCCAATAAATGAAGAATTTTTTATTTTTTTTTAGATAATCCAACACTAACTTCCCTTTTTTTTTTTTGACACAACACTTTTGCTTATTCACTGTAGAATTCACCTATATTTTAAGGCATGATATCAGTACTTAGTTTGGTCCTACTACCACTACAACAAAATTGCTTTTTAGCTTCAAAAATATTAGCGTCCGCCCCGACTCGGACGCTACTAGCGTCTATTTTGAGTCTGTTCAACTGACGCTATTGGTTTTTTATTGTAAATTTTTATTTTAATTAAATAATTATAGGTAGCGTCTGCTTTGTTAGACACTATTGAGACACTTAGAAAAAATTTAAAAAAAGTTCACTTGAGAGTCTGTTGAGGCGGACTCTAATGAACAGTAAATTAAATTTAAAAAAAAAAATATATATTTGTTAAGCGCCAATTATTTTTCCCAAAATTTCATTTTCCCACTTTTTTTCCTCTTGATTCCTACTGTTCAGCAATATATCATTTTATTTCTAAAATTATTTTTCTTTTCTTTCCCAAATATACAATGAAGAGTTTTCTTTCCCAAATACACAATGAAGAACGCGTCAGATACTTTCTTCTTCGGACATGGTTTCTCAACCCTAATCCGCCAGATCCGTCCACCGTCGAAGAACAACCCCTCCGCCGAATCCATCTGCCGTCGAAGAACTATCTCTCTGCGCATCTCTCCTTCAATCCCTCTCCGTCAAGAACCTCAATCCCTCCGCCGTTATTCATCGTTCTCGTGGTTCCAAGGTAAAGTAACTTCATCTCTTCAGCTCTCAAAGTCACACTGCCAACGATTAAGTCAAATTTAAACACCAAAACGGCAGAAGCATCAAGTTTTGGGCAATATTGTTAGCATTGATTTCTGCATTTATGTTCTTACAATTTTGTTCGTTAATCTCTTGTTCTTTTAATTTTGAGTTATTGCATGTTTGGATTCTCTTGTTCTTTTAAAAGGATGAGAAGACTATACCCTTATTTTACCCAATCTAGATACGAAACCCTATCCCCTATTTCTTCTTCGTGTTCTTACGTTTTTCCCTAATCAACAATAATCCCATCGTCTACTTCATAGTTCATAGTGTTCTCATTATGTTGTTTGTAATCTTCTAGATGTGTAGTGTACCGCGCATGTTTTGCCTGAAATCTTCTAGCCGCAGCCCGCCTCTTCATTGCAAGATTGTCCACCCCAAGGATATACCATCTCAGAGGTTGCTCTATCGTGCATCAACACTCCATGTAAGCTCTTTCTCTATTTTGTCCTCTATTTGTTTTACAATATCAATATTCAATTTCAATTTGAAACCCTCAACCCTCTTTTACTCAAAATCAGTTCAAAACCCTACTTCCTTTCTTTGAGTATAAAACTATTACTGGGGATTTCTCCCTTGGCCTGTTGTTCTTGGTGCTTTCACCCCCCCCCCCCCCCCCCCCCACCCCACACTACACACTTGCAGGTTAAACCCTTTTTATCAATTTACATGTATTCATTAGTTTTTACAACTTTCATGTTCAATTCAAGATTCTTGAATGCTTCTTGGAGATTCTCTTTAGACATGGATTATATATGGATTGGTACATGGATTTGTAATGTATTTGCTGATTATAAATTGGATTTCATGGACTATAAGAGAAAATATTGTGCAATTATGCATCCGGTAGTTGTTGTATGGCTTTATGGCCTTGGTGCAATGATGCCTTGGTGCATAATTTGAGCTAGTAATTAGGCTGAGAAGAGACATTTAGTTGTGGAAAATGAGTGGCATTAATTTAGTTGTTAAGGAAAGTAAATTGTTAGTCCTTAATTTATTAATTCGAATTTTGTTTTTTGTATGTGTGATTTCTCCATAATGAAACTAATTTGTGGGTGCTAAGTTAGTTTAAATTGATAAAAAAAATAGTGTTAGTTCTCTATAATTTGAGCAAAATATTAGGTAAAATTGAGATTGACACGGACTTTATAGACTTTCTTAGATAGTTCATATGTAAGTTTGAAAGCTAATTAATGTTTTTTTCCCTTAGTTTCTATGAGTGCAACAGGCCTTCATATGAACTCTAGGGAGTTGAACATTTCTATTATTGAAAATGGTGTTATTCACAAGGTAAGTTGGGTTTATTTTAGACAACATGTTCTTAATTATGCTGCTGCCATAGCTAATGTTATTCCACTGAGAAATGTGTTTTTGGTTTTTGGTATTCTTATTCTTGCTGTTATTTGGGTTTGGGGGTGGGTCTGTTTAGTAGCCCTTTTGTTTTGTTTCTTTTGCGTGCTGTTCTGGTGGGGTTAGTTTGTTTGTTTTGGTGTTTTTAGTCATGTGCTTTCCTGAAAATTGTTGCTAATGCAAACTACTTGTGTTCATCCATTGCAGTTTGTACATATGTGTGCTAATTGGGAGTTGGCCTGCACATATAGGATTATGTTTTTCTTTTATGTGTTAATTTTTCATTCAATGATACCTTCATTGTGAGTTATCTTAGCTATTTTTTCTTTATCTTTTAATTTGGGGTTTTTGATTTCTTGTTGTAATTGAATGATTTGATTTATTACAGCATGTCACTAATTTGTCTGGGAGAGAAACACTTGTCCGATTAATGTGTTTTTCTCTGATCTATATATAGTTATCATTATTAATTTTGCACAGTTTTAACTTATGTTGAAATTGTTCTATGTATAATTACAATGCATTTGTAAGTGAATGTGGATATTGGTTTTTATATTATGTATCACTTGTATTTGAGATTTTTATGTTTTTTATATGAATTTTGTAACTATGGTTTTATGATTTTTTTTTGACTTACTTAAGGTTTAGCCTGAAATTGAAGACTCGGACCTTGTTAGGATAAATAGCTTAACTTCTAGCTTATAGCATAATATGTGCTTGTGCATAAGGTTTTTTATAACAGAAGATGAAATAAAATTGAGGTGGAACTAGCCTAAACTATGATGAAGACTTTGTGTAGTGATTAGTTTTGAAAGAAGGTCTTAGGAGGACACAAGGATTTGGTCAGACTATTTGATTGACATATATTTGATAAAAGAGAGAAAGAAAAGAAAATAGAATTAAATAATGTGTATTTTTGAAATAACTAAATGCTATATATTTTTATACAAGTGTGACCAAATATTGTGTATAAATATTTATGATTTCTATTGTTTTGAATGACTAAAACTTCTGATTCATATTAGTATTGGCCTTAGGTGCTTTCTTGCTAATTATAGTTACTATGCTTTAAATATATTATTCCCAGAACTATAAATCAATAAATAAATGTATATATGCTATCAAAATCATTGGTGTGATGATCCTGTTTGTTTATATGGTATTTAGTTTTGTATGAAACTGTAGCCTTGTGTTATGATGCTTAATTGACAATTGTTTGAATGCAATACTACTTGCTGATTCGATTAATAATAATTAGTTGAATGTACTTCTTATAGAATTCCTACTATGTATGGTTGACAAAGTTTGACTAGTCATCATGATTCTATATACATGAACTACTGAGACTTGGTTGAAACATATATAGGTGTGAAGTTTGGATTAATAAAGAAGTAGGAATTAGGTGTGAGCGTATGGAATTGTGTGGAGTGTATTTTCACATGAGAGAGATAAAAATCTAGTAATCTTAGGAAAAACAATTGAATGAGCCACAAGTGTGTCTAAATGTAAGTAGGGAGTTTATGAGGACAAGGCTAACTTTGAATTGTACATAAGGGCAAGGCCAATTTAGAATTGTCCATCCACCGACGTGGTGGTATAGAGTATAGGTCCATTTATATCGTTGCACTTTCTGTGATTGTTTAATTGTGATTAACATGCATTATTAAATTTTAATACGATATTGCCAAAGGCCTTGATATATTAATTATTTTTTTCTTTGTTAGTGCTTGATTCTCATTTTTATCTATTTAATGCCAGTTTGCTTACTATATTGCAAAAGTTATTTTTCTGTTAGTGTATGTTTACTTATTGTGTTTGAAACAGGGAAGACTTGTGAATATGACATATTTGTTTGAAATAGGGAGAGTTTGAATTGTTGACAACACAGTCTCTTGGTGCTTGTGCAATCCATGGAACATCACAGAGGTTATGCTTTGGATATGCTAGTTGATGCAAGGAAAAATGACATTAGTTTAATTTCAAGCATGCCACAACTCACACGTCACAAGAATGGGCTGCAAAGATCCTTCACTTCTTCCAGGTACCTTATTCTATTTATCATGATATTAAACTAGTAATTGAAGTCATGCCTTGCTTATGCTTGATTTTGTCTATTTTTTGGTAACGGTTGAATCAACCTTGTTATTAGGAGATATGATAAATAGGATTTCAAATGTCAATGTTAGAAGTGAAATGGGATTTTTTTTTATTGGTGGAATATATCATAATTGGATAAGTGGGGAAGAGGGATTGAATGAGGACAAATTATTTCAGTTCTTGATTATTGATTATGTATAAAATTCTTGAATGAGAGTTTCATTTCCTTTTGTAGAAAATGGACACAGTTATTGTGAATTACCAGCTGAAGGTCGGTCAAAGATGATGATGAAAATTGCACATCATTGCCACTATTTTATTTTTGTGGAGAACCTACTTCCTAGAGACAAAGAAATACCCTGGTTGAGGCTGCAATATGGTTAGTTGATGAATGATGAAACGATATTTGAAGTCAGAGTTACATCTAGCTTAATTCATCACAAATACTTGTTGATACCTCTATAAATGAATGCTTATGATATCTCTTTATCAATTGATTTAATACTTGTTGCGCTAAACATTACTAGCAAAATTAGTTGCTATGTGAATTATGTCACATTTGAGTTTTCTTATTGGCTAATTAACCGACAAGTTTTACTTTCATTTTGAATGTAGATTCATGGTCAATAGGTGTGGTAATATCTGATATCACTACTTTTTGCCTCTCATTAATGTCTTTGACACTTAACTTTATCTTTTATTTTAATGAGTATATTGGTAGAAATCATGGTTATGACTTATAAGAAATTATGGTTGCTATTATGAAAGATAAATTTCTGATATATTTGTCTTTTTAATAATAGAAGGTCCAGTTAAGAATTTATTGATTTATATTTTAGTTGCACTAATACTAATTGTTAGTTGATTTTCCATCAGCTAAAATGCAATATTTTTTTTAAAAAAAAAACATTAGCGTCTGCTTTTAGTTGACACTATATTATTCAGAAACTAATTTATAGCATCTAACAAAAGCCGACGCTAAGATTAGCGTCTGCTTTTAGCTGACATTATATTATTCAAAAACTAGTTTATAGCATCTAACAAAAGCAGACGCTAAGATTAACTAATAGCGTCCGCCATATATGCATGTCACCAACTTCAGCTTAGCGTCTAATAGGACAGACGCTAAAGTAGCGTCTGCTGGACGCAACTGTTAGCTTCAGGCATTTAAGCGTCCACCACGACACAGACTCTAAGTAGACGCTAAATGCTTGTAGCGTCCGTTTTTTGGTATTTAGCGTCTGTTTTAGGTGGACGCTCCAAAGCAGTTTTCTTGTACCATCACGTTATTGAACATGATGAGATATATAATCGTTATTTAAACCTGGCATACATGCTCTTCTTTCAAATTAATCATAGTATGTTTTCTTTGAGTTGTGTATTTGTAACACCCCGTTTTCAAAAGTTAAAGAGGGGCATTTTTTTTTTTTCCTTTTTCAACTAACACTCAGAGTGCGCATAGAATATTTTTCAACGAGCCGGCATTGAATTACAAAAGAACCCATATATATATAACACAATATATATATTGCATTCAAAATGCTAAGTGTAAAACCTGAATATATACAGTCCATAAGTCTAGTGCTCTAAAGCGCACGACAACAAAACAAGTTAGAACCCTAAGGTCAACAAAAAGCACGGTGCACAAACCGCACCGGCACAAGTCTAACTAAACACAACTAACTCCCTCGCGAGCTCACTATGGCCTAGAGCTGCCCACACCATCCTCTCGACCTACATCGTCATCTGGGGTGGGATGAGCCCGCAAATGAAAGAAAGGGTCACCACAAAATACAAGATATATATATATATATATATATATATATAACTGGTGCTAAAGATTGTACACATAACAATAATTCCACAAACACAAGAGAAAGCTCTTAACCACCAAAGCAATTCCCACCAACGGGTTTATATATATAATGCACATCAAGCCTAATGCAGACTTCTACAATGATCGTGACAACCATTTCCAGTTCGTCACATGCATGAGTTTAATTTCCGGAATTCAACCTCTAAAAAGAGTCATAGGGTAAGCGAAGCCACACAGTCAAACACTACCCTCACAAGGCCACAAAGGGCAGGTGAGCCACACAGACAAACACCAGGTGAGCCACACAGACAAACACCAACTCAATAAAATCCAGTAGGATTTGGCGAAGCCACACAGTCAAACGTCCGGTGCGTAGGCAAAGTCACACAGACATACACCTAGGCACGCAACTATGAAATGCATGGCATATATTCTCTTTGGCATATACAGGGTAGTCACACAGACAAAATCCCCGTGTAGTCCTATCCGACGCACGCATTCATATATGCTCATGCAAACAATCACATAGCCTAAAGCCTATGTACAAACCATCACAACATACATACATTTTCCTAATCATATGTAAATTGCACACGTATTTATAACCACGTTCTCATCAACGAGAATACATAAGTACAAACATGCCAAAGCACACAGCAAATGCATAAACAGCAAAACCAAGCATGTCGTAACCGTTTTAAAAGACGAAAATAAAGTGGAGCCCTTACCTCGGCAAGCACTCAAACAATCAAACGATCACACAACACTTACTCGCTTCCTAAAACAAGCAAAGTACACAATCAAAACCATTTCCAATCAATCCCCAATGAATTGGACTCCAAAACCCCAAAAACCTAATGCTTTCTAAGGTAAAACCACTTTTTCGGATACTATACCAAAAACTACCGTATTGATCAACCCCATGAGTTATTTGTACTATTTTTAGGACCCAAAACCATTGGCAAAAGTCTTAAATAATTTGAAATGCAAAATGGCCGTTTTCTTGCGTTACAAGTTACGTACTTTCCGAGTACCCTAAAAACCCGTTTCCAATCCCAACCACTTCCATAAATTAATAAAAAGGGATTAGAAAGCTAAAAACCAAGTTAGGACATCAGAATCCAAAATTTTAGGTCCCAAGGGTCGCTAGCGGTCGCTGGGCGACCACCTGGCGAAGGCAAGTCAGAATTGCCACGCTCCAAGGCCTGATCTGGCGAAGGCTGGCGACCAACTCTCGCTGAGCGAGCATCTCGTCGCTGAGCGACCACACCAGAACAGGACTGGTTTTCTTCATGACAGCAGCAGCAAAACTTGTTTTACTCAATTTTCACCCAAAACAACTTTTCACGCAACACATAACATACGCATAGTATTGGTTCCCAACAACCGTTTTCACAACAAAGCAATACATTTCCGAAAGCATGTTGGTTGCTTCGAGTGCAAGTTATTTGGTTTTCATTTCCAAAATCAAAACCAAACCCAAGCACAAGTTTTATTACGGGCCTTAACCGACCTGTAACCATTTTCAAACATGTTTTCAAGCAAAAAGCAACACCACATAACACAAGAGTTTTAAACCACTTGGAAAACAAAAACACCACACAAAACACTTAGGAAATATTTTCATAAACACCAAAATATTTTTCATCGGATTTTCTAAAACGAAGCCATGCAACACCATTCCCTTTCGCCTAAAGGTTCAAAAACAATGTTACCTTTCAAAACCATACAACCTAACAACATGTTATTGATCAATACACTAGACTTTCAAAACCGTAACTTTTCTCATGAGATTCTCACCACTCATGGAAAACAAAAATAACAAAGCCTACACATGCTTCTCTAAACCTCATGAACAACTTTCATAAAACAAAAATCAACTATAAACAAGTTCTAAGAAAAATCTCTCAAGAACATAAACCACCCAATCATAAACCCTAAGAGTTTGAACCAACAAAAGGAAGGGAATATGTTTAGTTACCTTAGAGAAAGTGATCCTTGCAATACTATGATTCCAACAAGCTTGAAATCCTTAGCTTTGGTGAAGAAATGAGAAATTTATGGAATGGTGAAGGACAAAGGGTGGTTCACGATAGTTAGTTTGTTGTCACACAGAACTCGAACCAGTTTTTCTTCAAACTACTACTGATGATGGCCGGGTGTGAAGACTCTCCCCCTAAGAAAACATACTTTAAATGAGAGGGGAGCTCCTTCAATTCTGGAATAATAGCCTTGGCTCCTTCTTGAACATCTTTCTTTACTTCAAGAGCTAGACTACTTTCAAGTACCTGTGGCTTTGTTTCTTCTGGCAATGCCTCAAGTTGGCGGAGGCATATTTCGATCTCCTTCTCCCATTCCTCTTCCAACTCATCAATGGAATTGACTATGACTCTTTCTAAAGGCACGGAGGGAGTGTCTTCAATAAAAACATCTTTAACCACTTCCTCCACTACATCCACTTTGAAACATTGCGGCTCATCATTATGGTGCTTCATAGCTTGAAACACATTAAACATTACTTGTTCGCCATGAGTCCTCAACATAAGTTCTCCCATCTCAACATCGATCAAAGCTCTTCCGGTAGCCAAGAAAGGTCTACCCAATAGAAGCGGTTCGTTTCCTGCATCTTCGTCCATGTCAAGTATCACAAAATCAGCTGGAAAGACAAACTCAGCCACTCTGACCAACACATCATGGAGTATGCCATAAGGGTGCACAATTGATCTATCTGCTAAAGAGAGCTGCATTTTTGTTGGTTTTGCTACCGCACCTGGTATTCTTTTCATCATAGATAGAGGCATTAAATTAATGCTAGCCCCTAGATCACATAAAGCTCTACCAACGGTAATGTTTCCTATAGAACAAGGTATAGTAAAACTCCCTGGGTCTTTCTTCTTTTGCGGAAGTTTTTGTTGAACTATAGCACTACACTCTTCAGTCAAGTCAACTGTGTCATCATCAAGCGGCTTTCTCTTCTTTGTCAAAAGCTCCTTCATAAACTTGGCATAAACAGGCATCTGTTCTAGCGCCTCGGCAAAGGGAATGTTCACCTGGAGATTGTGAAGCATCTTCATAAACTTTTTGAAGTTTTGGTGATCTTTGGCTTTCACTTTCTTCTTCCGGGGTGGGTATGGTAACTTAGCATGTGGTGGTTTTTCTTCACTCTCTTCCACACCTCTATTTTTTTCAATTTTTTTCTTCCTCGGATTTTCAACTTCATCCTCATAATCACTCTCACTAGGTTCTACTACTTCCCAATCTTTTTCAACTTCACCCTCACTCACAGCTTTTTCAACTTCTCCCTCACTCGGTATCTTTTCAACTTCTCCCTCACTCACATTGTTTTTCTTAGGGACTACTTCAGGTGAAGGGACAACTCTACTTCGTAAGGTGATAGCCTTACAATTTTCATTCCTAGGGTTATCCTTTGTCGAGCCTTCAAAACCGTTGTTTTGTGAAGCTGCAAACTGTCGAGACAACTGACCAATCTGGGTTTCTAGATTCTTGATGGAGGCTTCAGTGTTCTTGTTAGCAACTTCTTGATTTGCCTTCATCTGATCCTGGCTGATCTTAACAGCTTCAAAACTCCCTTGAGTAAATTTGATGAATTGATTAAGTGTGTCTTCTAACGAACCTGTAGTTTTCTGTTGATTGTTAGAAGGAGGAGGAGCTTGTTGATTTGATTGAGAAGCATTCTGGTTCTTGTTGCCACCCCAACCGAAGTTCGGATGGTCTCTCCACCCTGGGTTATAAGTGTTAGAATGTGGATTGTAGTTAGGGTTGTTTCTTTTGAAGTTTGCAAGATAATTAGCTTGTTCCGATCCAGCTGGGAAGCATTCACCATTGGTATGACCCTGACCACAAAAATCACAAGTTTCACCTTGAACCGCATTTGCCTGTACCTGTGAATTAGGAGTAGTAGTGAAAACCTTTAAAAGGGACTCCATTGTGTTGCTCATCTTGGTTTGTTGAGCCAGGATAGCATTTCCCGTATCAAGCTCCAACATTCCAGGTTTCTTCTTAGCACCCCGATCATTCTGAACTCGGTATTCATTCTGTGCCATAGACTCGATCAACTCTCTTGCTTCACTTTCATCTTTATTTTTCAAAGAGCCACCTGCTGACGCATCTAGCAACATCCTAGTCTGAGGCCTTAGACCTTGAGTGAAGTGCTGCATTTGTTGATGACTATCTAAACCATGCTTCGGACATTTTTTTAAACATAGCTGAAATCTTTCCCAAGCATCATGTAGTGACTCTGCATCCCCTTGTTCAAAACCTGTAATTTCTGCTCTTCTCTCAAGAAATTTATGAATAGGAAAATATTTGTCCAGAAATTTGATCTCCAGTTCTGTCCAAGTGGTGATCGTCCCTGATGGTAAAGTGTCGATCCAGTCACGTGCTCTCCCTGCCAAAGACAGTTTGAACAACCTCAGCCTCTTGTCTGACTCGGTTATACCATTCGGATCAGTGTAGCCGCAAGCTTCAAAGAAATGTGCCAGATGAATATTAGGACACTGCGTCTCTAACCCGGTGAATTGATTTTCCTTAAGGGCATTCAAAACAGTATTTTTTATGTCAAAGGAAACCGGATTTGCTGGCTGAAAACCCAGATTAGGATTCTCAGCGTTATTTCTTTGCCCGTAGTCTCCTAGGGTCCTTCTGGGAGGTGGAGGAGGAGGAACGTCGCCCATGCTCTCAGTTTCGGAGTCTGAGAAATTGATTTCTCCGTCACTGAGCCCCTGGGTGATAGTTGCGGCTAATACCGCTTCACGCTCAAGTCGAGCTTGCTTTCTGAGTGCTTTTGCTGTCTTCTCGATCTCAGGATCGTATTTAAGGTCTTCGTCTGCTTTACTGCGCATGCACACAAACAACAAATACCTTTAGAAGCAACTGCAATTACAAAGAGAATAACAGCAATTAAATAAAAATTATTTTTTTTATTATTTTTTTTTTATAATAACATAAAAATTAAAAATAAACTAACTATCGTGTGGTCCAATTGCCTTGTTGATTCAATCAACAATCCCCGGCAACGGCGCCATTTGACGAAGTGTCAAAGTAAGTATTAAAATTATCGTATCCGCAGGGATTGTTCTGAATTAAACACGAGTAATTGGAATCATACGATAGTAAAATTGCACTAAAGTAAATTGGGGGAATTTAGAGATTTCAGGCTGAAGAAAATAAACAGTACGAAAAATAGAGATTTCTTTCAAGATGAGAAGGGGATTGGACCTTTTCGGTTCATCTAATTATTATTGTCTTGGATATTTCATGCATGTTAACCAACTACGAACTTAGTTTCATGATTCGATTAAAATAAATAACTATGTCCAATGTCTTGGTACATAATCCTCTCAATTGATTATCAATCCCTAATGTCTTAGGATGACCTATAATCAATTGAGGTTTTTGCCCTTTAATCCTTGAATTCTCAATTAACAAACCAATATGTCTAAAGTACGAGTTAATTGAACAATTATCCCTAGGTCAATCAATTTGTTCCTAATGTCTTAGTGAACAAACAATTAAAATCATCATACAATTCATGACTTTGTATAAAGCATTAAGAATAAGAGACAATTGAATGAATACTAACTTCGTAATTAAATTAACACATCATATGAAATTCATGGTTCAAAACAATAACAACTAGAATCCCCTAGGATCCAATCTAAGAGTTTAGTTACTCATAATCATAGAATAAACGATAAATAGAGTGAAAGAATTCATTACAAGAAGGAAAACTAAGCTCTGGACTTGATCTCAAAAGTTGCCTTTTTCGCCGGTAAAATTCTCTAATCCTAATTGTGACAGAAAGAATCAATTTATAGACCTAAATACGAGTTGGCGCCGCGCGCCAGCCCGATCGCGCCGCGCGCGTCTTTGACAGAATGCACAGGCATTTCCAGTAGCTTCTGGGCGCGGAGCGCACTCCCTGCGCCGGTGCGCCAACTTCTTGCGCCGGTGCGCCAGTTGCACTTGTTTCTCCTGTTTTTTTCTCTTCAAATCCTTGCGTTTAGAGCCAACTTGTCATGATTCTTTTCCTCTTTATTTCATACGGAAAATGTAGCAATTACTAGCTAAAATGTCCTGCAAAGTGGTTAGAAACACAGTAATGACGTGAAGTCATCACACGGCAATGGAGAGAAGAATGAGAGTCTTGTGCAATTTTTCTAAGTCTCCAAAGTGATAACCTCCTTACTATACCACTTGTCATGCTTGCCAAACAACCATTGGATCAAATAGTGCAAAGTTCCAAGACTAAACCCTAGCCCTTGGATCAAAACCATCCATCTCACGATATTTTCCACAACATCTTACAACAAAACGCACGTTCAGTTCTCGCGCATCGCGACGAACGAAACTCACAAAAACAGAAAACCTACAGAAAGAACGTCTATCGTTTTTCCATTCCAAAACTTATCGCCGAAACTTTTTCCACGACTGTAATTTCTTCCACACCTTGGAAAATTAATCTCAGAATATATCCCAACTCGCGCAGATATATAAAACTTCCACCCGAAAACTCACTGAATTCAGACGCAGTAAAATTTTACAACGACGGGTAAAATTCCTACTCGTTTTTCCAAAAACACGAATACTCCGAAACTCATTAAACTGAATTCACATATAACTTCTTATTCAAAAAACGGGATCCCAGGACGAAAGCCTGTTCAAAAACAACATACGAGTGCGAAACAGACTCGTTCTCAGCAAAAACCTACTAAATACACGATGTTTCACAAACGAAACCATCAGAAACCCTACAACCCCAAGTAAAACCCTAACATTCCTAGCCCAGTTATACAGTGGAATCCTAGGTCTTACAGTATTTGAAATTTCGAATAACACTCTACTAATCATGTAATGTGAGAGCATAACATTGTGAATCTCAAAACTTCAAAACTAACTTGTGTGACAACTGACAAGTTACACAACTAAATAACTTCGAAGATCCAGTGGCAACCGAACAAGTTAAATCAAAAGTGCAAATGCAATTGGAACCGAAATCTGGATCAAAACCCGATCCAGAAGTTAACGACGATGTAGATCTCAAGGAAACCGCGATGTTTGAGTTCAGGTTCAGGTTCGGAATCAGATGGAGAAGGATTGCGACGGAGATGGATCGCTCGCAGATGGTTCAGTTAACGATGAAGAAGATAATGGTGATGAAGCCGCGAGGAGAAAACGGCAGTGACGGTGGCGGTGGTTCGCAGAGAGAGGAAGAGAGTGATTTCTATTAGGGTTGCAGAGAGAGAAAGAGTGGTTTTGTATCAAATTGTTCTGGTTAGATTAGATTTAATTATATTTATCTTAATTAAAATAAATTTTATACTATCAAACTTAAGTTAAAAAGTTAATTAAAAAAATGAAAAATAAATAAAATTGAAATCCGCAGGAAAATCCTTAGGAATACCTGCGGATTTTCCTGAAAACTTCAAATCCGTAGGAAATGACTTCTTAGTGGCGAAATCCGCAGGAAAATCCTTAGAAATACCTGCGAATTTTCCTGAAAACCTCAAATCCGCAGGAAATGTCTCTTTATTGCAAAATCCGCAGGAAAATCCTTAGGTATATCTGCGGATTTTTTTCTGCAGGAAAATCCGCAGGAAAATGGCAAAATTCTAGTAGCTAGTGTTCAAACTTAGAGAAATGTTCTAACAAATCATAGTATGCTTAATTATCCTTTGATTTTTTTTTTAACGGCAATTATATTATTATAAATAATCAAATCTCTGGACAAGATGAAGAGAGATTCGTAAAAGAGGCTACAAAACAAATGCGTCGTATATAAGCGGAATATTAGAAAGACACCTCCTAATAAAGGTCCACTTCTAATCTCATTATTAAAAAGACACTCATCAGCTTCCAGACCACCAGATAAGACATCAACACGACCCATAAAGATGTCACTAGACACTAACTTCCGATCTCGAATCAAAAGTGATCGGTCTATCAGAATCCAAAAAATAGCTCCTTGAATCAAAAATTGATAGGGGCACTAGTAGAATGAGAACCTAGCCATAAAAGTATCGGCTTGCAGACCGCCTCCAAGCAGTTAACACTGACGCGAAAGAGGTCTACCAAATACAAATTTAAGAAACCTATAATCTCAACTGATTTGGAAACCACCAAAGACTTAAAAAAAACCTACAAATCTCAAGAGATTTAAAACCGGTGTTAGTTTATTGATAAAAGATTTACCTTATAATTTCAAAGCATGGAGTTTAAATCGTCCGTCAATAAAATGTTAGTTTATTGGTAAGAACTTGATCTTTGTAAAATGACTATCGGTAGGTGCAACTTTAATTAATGATCCAACTTTCTTTTTTTGACAAATCCCTCTACCCCAGCTTAAAATAAATAACATTGCATGTTAATCATTCCTCACTTTTTCTCTATACTTAGAGCTTGTTTGAGCTTTTTTGAATTGATTTATTTTTGAATTTATTCAAAATAGTTTATACAAATAAATAAATATATTATTATAAATTTGTTAATATAGTTTATGAAAAAATAATTTATAAAAATACAAAATTATTAATAACTTATGAAATAATCTAAAAATTTATTTATTTACATAACTTATTTTCTAGTATAAGTTCAAAAGTAAACTAATGGGTCTTAGTATTAATCAATAATGAATCTCTCCACATAACTAGAAGCAATAATGAATCCCTCTAATAATGAACACAAAGTAAAGCAATAACAAGGGCAACCACATACACTTTGAAGTTTAATTGTAGTATTCCTTATTCCTTAATTAATTGTAGTTTATACACTTTGAAGTTCATCTCTATGATTAAAGATAATGAATCAATTATAAAAATAAAAATAAAATGATAATAAATCGCATTCCATTATTGTTACATTCTCAAAACTTGAAGCTCATTCTATGATTAAAGATAATTTGAGGAAGGTTCATATGAACACAAAACTTGCTCTTCAAAGTAGTTTTCCTCCATTAATATAAACGTTGCTAGCCTTAAAATGATTTTGTCGAGCACAAAACATTATTCCTACTTATGATTAAAGATTTGAAAGGCAAATAAGATAATTATTAATTATCAACAAAAAAAAAGGCAAATAAGATACAAAAAAACACCTGCCAATAAAAGCGATATCACCCTTTTAAATGTTAAGTTCACAACCATTGACAAATTAAGAGGTAGGTCCATTAATTCAATTTATTAGCCACATCTTTACTTTTGAGATTTCAATTTGCTAGTTTTTTTTTTTTTTGACACAATTTGCTAGTATTTATTAAGAACCCTTTCTCTTTAGCTTTTCTCCTTTTCAACATCTTTCTTTTCCTTGATCAAATTTTCTACATTTTTTAGCTGTAGAATTTGAAAGCGGGGAAAATTGTTGCTCTATTTATTTTTGTCTCAAAGAGTATGGCCGCAAAAGTCATTCTAAATATGACCATTGTTAATTGTTATATTATTCTTTTTCGTCTTACAACTACGAGGTCTTGAATGAAAATATTTAGTCTAACAATGTTGATATTGTACAATATTGATATTGTTAGTTGATTGTTGACCACAATTTTAATTCATGGTATAATCATTATGATAAGTATGATTATTTATTTATGTTTCAAATGGCTCTTGTAATTATTTTGAAAGCATGCATTGTTTATCTAGGAGCCTTATGGATGGAGGCTGTAATATATAAGAGCATCTCCAATGATAAAAAGAAAACACCAATAACCAAACAAGGTTTGAATTAATCTCACAATAGTCAAACTGAACAAGCCAAAAGTTTTGAAAGCTTTGTTGGTGGGTACATGGATGGAACAGGCAGTATCCACACGAATGGTAACTTAATTGAGTTTTGGACTTTTTTAAATCCTTAATGCAGAGCTAGGCTGGCTTTGCTGCATGTTACTTGAACATTCTATTTATTTATGTGGAGACCCCCAAATACTCATAATAACATGAGATTATGAGTGGGTCTTGGGAAATTATTGGTGAGTGAACAATACAAATTATTAAAGCAATTAGAAATAATATAAAATCATTGATGTGACCAATTCTAATAGCTTAAGCTTTTGGGATAATTGGTTATTTGATATGGTATCAGAGCCTCTATGACTAAGTGGTCTAAAGTTCGATCTCCGCTCCCCTCATTTTCTAATTAAAAGTGGAATTTAAGCATATGATAGGCGGGTCTATGCATTATATATCCACGCTTCAAACCCAAGTGGGCTCTTGCGTGAGGGGGCATGTTAGAAATAATATAAAACTATTGATGTGGCCAATCCTAATAGCTTAAGTTTTTGAGATAATCGGTTATTTGACAAAAGCATATGTCTAAAAAACTTAAATAAATAAGGATCATGTTAACTAATGCCCCAGGGCACTTAAAGCTAGTTAAGGATATTAAAAATGTAATTTTTGCATTGAAAACAACATTTTTTATATTTTACAAATATTGACTGCACAAATTCCAATATAATTTTAATATATTGGGTATCTTTAACTAGTGTACAGCATTTTCTAATAAATAAACATGTTAAAACTTTGACCAATTGCAACCAAAAGGTTTGTTAGTGCTCACCATAATATTTTATTCTTGACTTATATGTAGAGCCTTATTCATTGTATGCAGACTACTAGATAAATGGGGTATGTATACTATACTGTACTTTCTTAACTTATGTGCCGCATTTTAATATTGAGTATAGTTTATCCTTTCATAACTTTTAATCTTGATTGTTACTAAAAAAACAGACTACTAGATATAAAGCTCTTAAAAATGTAATATATGTTGATGATAAAGTTCTCATTGACACTTTTTTTCTATTTATTTTTTATTGCAACACTTTTTCTCTTGGGGAAAATGATAGTTTACTACTAGTCCGTACAATTGATTATTCTAATTGTTAATTGCTAAAGCCGTAAATCCAATTATAAAGAAAGCAAACAAAGGGTTTTTAACAAATAATTTTTATTTTTCAATATTTAACTTTTAATATAAAAAATTACTACTTTTGACTATTTTAATATGTGCAATATTGCATATGTTAGATAAAATCATAAAATAAAAGGCACACAAGAAAACATATAATTGATACAGATTGAACCTAACTCCACCTCAAAATCATGGTTAAAAGAATAAGATTGTTTAATCTTATATAAACTCTTACACCAGGTTCATAATTTTCAATGTAGAACTTCAAGTTGGGTTTGTAAAATCTAACTTGCACATATGGAAAACGGTAACAAAGTGACTATGATTTTCGATTATTCAAGATCAAATACAACAATCCGTTTTGCACGATTAGAGTTCAACTCCCCTCGCTCATCCGCTTTGCTCCACTCAAGCGACTGTCCATTTATCAGTAAACATGAGTTATACCAAGCGTTAAATGAATTGGAATTTCACTTCCAAGAACTAGCGCTCAAAAGATTAGAGCGTCCAAGCGTGTGTGTGTGCGCGCGCACATTGGTCTCACTTTGGCAATGTACGGTTTGAATACAACTTCAATACTCACCGACACCAATACTATTGCAGAACTTTACAACCATGTTTACCTGTAGCAGTCAACTAAGCGATATGTGACCGGTGATTAAGTTAGCTAAAAATTATGAACCAAATTAATTGTATGAATCAAGTTTCTCCTTAAAACATGTGGTAAATATGCTACGGGTAATTAATAATTAGCACTAGAATACTTTAGAAACGGGGTGTGTGGATTAAATTGCAAGTTATAAAGAGAAAGGGCCACTTAAATGATTATGTTGGAGAAAAAGAGAATTCACATTGAGAAGTAGCAAATCAATATTCCTTCCTTGAACATGAACTAAGGTAATGCCAATAAGAGGAACTTCACACCCCTTTGTGCATTGATTTGAACCATCAATGCAATAGGTTTTGGCCTCATTCATGGTGATATGATTCTCACTTCAAACAAGAGACAAAAACATTGGCCTACAAGTAGCACGAACTCATCACTCATCAAAGCAGAACTTGGTAGGGAGGACTACGGTTCGATCACCCGCAACTGCGATCGGGAGGGGCTGGAACCACTTGATGTCAGAACTATCCCCGAACCAGATTAAACTAGTTATTGAGTATGACCAAATACAGTACAACTTCTTTTAACATTAATTGTCGGTTGTAGAACTCTTTCGGTGTTTCAACTCATACCACTGAACTACTCCTTCAGAGACATTGTCCGTCCATATTTGTTTGACTTATCCTAACCTCAACATCAAAGCAAAGAGATTGAGACTTGATCCAACAACATTCATGCATATGCTCTACAATGTTATGTTATCCTTTTGATTTGATAGGCAGTGTAATAGTATTGACCTTATAGCACAACATATTATTAGCTATGTGCTGGCATACATTGACTTACTATATAAGAGGTTACATATGAGTATGACATATTCAAGGTCAAATGTTTAATATATATTAGAATTAAGAATATGATATCACAAAGATCTGCATCTTTCTCAACCCCATGTGCAGTGTTCATGCTTCTTTGTCAAGAAATGTATTTACTTTAAAATTACATAAAGGATCATTAACTGTGGAAGATTCCATTGAAATGTAATGAAGCAGATCCAGTTGGAAGCGGTCACTCACATGACCATAGCTGCAAAGTATAAGCCTCATAAAAGTTGGATACATTTTAATAGTTTGTCAAATTCCAAACTCTAGAGAAAAGTAGTTTTGCCATTTTTCAAATTACAAAGCAACAAAAGAAATGAATCTTTGTGAATTGCAACAAAAGAAATAAAATGAACAACTAAATAGTAATCAAGTGACAAAAAAAAAAGTTCTGAGCTAAGCCTATTTGGTTGAGTTTTAAATTTTTTATATCTTAAGGTTTTAAACCACTCAGACTTAATATTATTAATTAGGCTTATAATTGTGGTAAATATACACTACCATCTTCGCATGGCACCACCACCTCCTCCCTCTTCCCCGCTGCGTTATGGTTACGACCCAATCACCCCTCCACTGCTTCCTTTGGATTTGAATCTACTTCCGTTAGGAGATCGTGCATTAGCCACAATCAAGTAATAATCTATAATAATAGATGAAGATTCAACTACTCGTGTTCTATATAATTAGGTTCAAAATATGTGGTTAAAAGATGAGCTGTCTAATCTTGATCGAATAATTCGGATTGTTGGAGTGCAGATTTCATTGCTACATGGAATTCGAATCACTCCCCCTTCTTTCACTAGCCCTCTCCTCCCTAATAGAGTAATAGTCAAACAAGGCATAACTTCTTAACTAATTGTACTGAGCCAGCACAATTTTAACTAACTCTCATCTGGTGAAATACAAGAGAATATAGAGATTGCATTCTCTCTCTCTCTCTCTCTCTCTCTCTCTCTCTCTCTTTCTTTTTCTGATATGTTTTCTACACTACTAAGAGTTTCTATTACTCCCACCACCCATCAAAAATTGTCTTTCAAGTTTTATTAATATACATAGAAAGAGAGTTAGGATTACTCAATAGAAAGTCACAGTTATCTGATGGGCTTAATTTTGGGCCTCCATTATGTCTATACTCATATATTTTTAGAACTTCAGATTACATAAACTCTCATGTTTTACTTTTTAAGTGTTTTAAATTATTATCCCCGTGAGCTTAGTTCAGTTGGTAAGGACATCACTTTTTATATGCCTCCCTCCATTGTCTTGGTTTTTCAATTTCCTCATTAATCTTTGGTGAGAATTAATTGTATTGTTCTGCTACCTGGTTCAAATCATGAAATATGTGTTAAATTTTCACAATTTTTCGCTCCACTCGAATAAATCCTCAAAGACAATTTGATTTTAGTTTTACAAAACCCAAACTACTATTTCTTCTACAATAAATACTAAGGATTAAATGTATTTTAAATGTTAGATGTGGAAATTGTTAAACCTTAGAAATCCAAAATTTATTCGCCTAAGCGGTTAATAGAAGTGTCTCCATTTAGAGAAGGAATAAGTTTGGGCCGCTATTTTGCTCACATTAGTGGATTGGATGTTAACAATGCCAAGACAGAGAAACAGTCAAACAGATATAAACCTATTCTTCTTATCAGACAAGGAAATATTAGTTTCTATCGCTCTTTTCGGTTATGTTTTACGATACTGCTTAACATATCAACTCAGAGTAGGATATAGATTAGTTGCAGTCAGTTCTCTCTCGCTTTTATCTCCCTCCAATTGCATATTTTTTTCAGTTTTTGATTGAAATAAAGGATCAGTTATAATGTAGAGAGAGCAAATACAAATGTTCAAAATGTTGTGACTGCAGCCAATCAGGTCCAAATTTTGAGATTTAAGAGATAGAATAAACAAATCTTGATAAGGAGAAAAAAATGCATACACGTCGCTAATAACATCCTAGTACCAAACAAAGTAAGCATTTTATGTCCAAACACTAGATAAGGAGACAAAAAAAACTCTCAAGGATAACATCAGTTTCCGTGTTATTGTTTTGCAGTGATGGTCTCTTTTCAATCAAGCAAACCAAGGAGATAGTTCACAGTGCTAGGAAAAAGTAGCTGGAACGAAAACAATTTAATAAGGAAAGATTGCTAGAAAGGACAAGAAAAAGAATTGGAACCTGGTGGTTTCCCTTTTTCGTTTTCCTGAATGTGTTCAACAGAGACATCTGCACAAAGTCTACAGGTTCAAAGTGCGAACAAATAAGCTTCCATTGGAGGGATGCTCTTGTGATAGCAACTGTAACAACTGCAGTGGATGGTGAATAGTAATTGCAAACACCACTAAGGGAATGCATACCCGAGGGCCCTAGCCACTGTGGCAGGATATCCCAGTACCCAAGTATTCTTCACCCTGTCATTCAAAGTGTCAAACATTGTGTAATTTTGGGGTCAAATCTACATTTTTGCAAGCAATGAAATTTGTGATGTAGAGAATGGTATAAACAAGAGCTACATGTTGATTGAGAATTTCAGATGTGAAAAATAGTACAATATAATCATTAGTTCTCAAGCTACTTAGAATTTCAATAGTAACATTTCAAAACTCAGCATTCCATCTCCTTCATTAAGAAAGGATGATCATGGTTTTCTGTTACAGATGTATTCAACAGATAGTCGGCACTCCACACACACACATTACAAAGATAATGACAGACAGCTGAGCAGCAGATTACTTAATCAAGCAAACTACAACTGAACCGACCATTTGAGAGAGACATCTTCTCCGCTTTCGTTACCACATCTAGAGGGAGAGGGATAAAGCTTCGAGCTGGCCCATAAAAATGAGGGAAGCTATTTGAACCGTCCACAGTTTCATACACCAAACCATCGCCAAGCTGAGGGAATATCACAGCAGAAAAGAAAATATTACTTAACTATTATCCAAACAACAAAGTGATCTCATAATAAAAAGTTGTTCTTTACTTAATTATTTGATTCTATTCCAAAGAATTATTAATGAACGTATTTCCATTGAAAAACCTCACGTTTCCAATGGCAATCGGATCAGATTCTGTAGCAAGTGACAACCAAGGCAATGTACAAATCAAGAGAATCAGAACAGTTATCTTTCTACCGGCCAAAATCACGGTACCGTATTCAATCTTTTATTAGAAAAGTATCAAAGTATAGTTAGCACTTTCCTTGTAACGGTCCAACCGTAACATTTCAATTTTCATACATATTAAGCCTCTGTTTGGTAAATAATAGCGGATAGCTGATAAGTTAGCTTATAGCGGATGAGCTTATAGCGAATAAGCTAGCTGATTGAATTTGTAGTGTTTGATAAAATTAACAGTTGAACTAGCTTATAAGTATGAAATGACATAAAAAAGAAAATGTTTATATAATATTTAATTTTTTTCAAGTAAGATGACAGGGGTAAAATTGAAAGAAAAAATGATAAGATATAAGTTCATAAGCTATGTTTGAAAAATAAGCTACAAACTAGTAAAATAAGCTATAAGCTCTTTTTGAAAAACAGTTATCAAACAGGTCTTTTTTAGCCAAATGAGTTTATAAGCTATAAACTAGCTTTTGTGTCTTCCCAAACAGAGCCTTGTGTGATCATGAATAGAGAAACAGAATTTCATTTTCCTTAAGATTTTCATTGAATAATACTCTTCTAATAATCTTCATCACTACCATTAATAAAATCAAATAACACAAACAAAAGGATAGTGAAGTATATGCATACCTTTTTAGCATCAATCTGAAGCAGGTAGAGTTCATCTTTACAGTTCAAGAAAAAATTATCCAGCGTTGAACGAACCTGCATAATTGAAAGTCAAATTAAAAAAATTATTGTAGAAATTCAAAATTCAGAATCTCAATGAATCGAGAGGATTTTGAATTCACTAGAAAATTTAACTGAACTGAAATCCAAATATTAGAAAAATATGAGATTAACCTGATCGAGTTTGCTAAGATGGATGAAACCAGTATTCTTGTCAAGTTCACCACCGAAAGTGGTACCATTGCTTTGCAATTCCTCCCATTCCTTCGCTGTGCTGATTCTGTATACCAAATCACTCATCTTACACAACCCTCAATGGCTCCCATTTTCATATTCTCTCTTTATATATAGTCTTATAATAAGAAAAGATTATTTTTGGGTTAATTGAATGATATATGCATTTAGGACCTGATACATCAAATTATAATTATTCAATGAACTTTAATTTTTAGGCTTAAAGACCTGTATGTTCCAAATTTTTTTATATTCGTCCCTCTATGCTAATTTCATGTAAATTAGTCTCTGAATGTGTTCAAAAGTTTGATTTTCATCCTTGCCGTCGGATTCCGTTTAAAATGCGCTGATGTGGCAGACGGAGGCATATATGAGTAGGCAAATGAAAGATGACTCGGTCAAAAACAATGGACCAAAACCAAAAAACAATAACAATGCATCAAGTTTAAAATCTCAAATCCCTAAATTCCCAAAATTGTTTCTCTTCTCTTCTTCACAATTTTTAAACTTAGTGTTGCTAACAACACCGATTAACATTAGTGTTTAACAAAAAAATTGTATTATGGAATACTTAATAGATTTTGTCTTAATCTTATTTGTTATTTTATTAGCTTTTAATTTTTGTACTAATCATTTTATTAGCTTTTTCTTAATGTTGTACAAATTATAAAAATTTAAATGGGAAATAGACTTTAAAGTCTGTTTAATTAGCCTATGTATTTAAAAAGACTATATTAAGCTTTTATGCAACACGGACTTTTAAACATACTACAAGGTCAGACCAGGCTTTAAGCAGGCACATGTCAGGCAAAAAAATTGCATTTAATAGGCCGTAGGTCAGGCTTAGACTTGAAAAAAATCGTATGTCAGACTCAGACCTGTTAAAGTCTGATGTGGCCTAACCCGTTCCCGACCATAAATTTTATATAGGGTATTTTTAAAAAAAAAAAGTTATTGCGAAAGGATAAAATGGGAAATACGCGTGCGAGTAGGATGGTAAAACCATAAAAGTAATTTTCAAGAAAAATAAAAATGAAAAAGGCACGTGGTGTGTGTGTGAGAGGTAAAAGGGATTCTTTAATCCCTAGAATTGAAACAACAGACAGTAAGCAAGCATAGTGAACGAAAGAAAGTAACACACACCAGAGAATAAGAGGCAGGGTGCAGCGACTACCTAGAGAAGAATACATTTTGGTGTTCTAAGTGATAATGAGTTGCTCTGATTAAGCTAAGTATGTATTTTCTATCACTTAGCTAGTTTTTACTAATAGTTTAAATTTCTCTTTAGGATGTTTTAGTTTACCCATAAGTGGAAGTTGTGTTATTGAATCTGATTGATTCCACTTTTGACGATGATTATTGTTATCTAGTGTTTACTAGGAAGAATTTTGTATACCCATTATTCATAGTGGAAGGAGAAGATTTTCCACGTTAAAATTTTAGTGTCTGCTATTTATTTTGCTGCATTGTTGTGAATTGGACTTTTCTGGTTGTCTATTTAATTGCACATTGTTGGGAGAAATTATTCTGTGTTATAAAAAGACTCTTAAGGGTTCTGAAATTATTTGGAAGGTTTTAATTACACGGTTCTGAAATTTAAAGTTGCTCTTTTTTCACATTTGTTCAAAGCAGATTCTACCGTGGATAATAATCATAATCATACAATACAAAAGAAAACCCCTGTTTAAGTCATTGACAGTGTAAACCGGAGTGAGTCATAAAGAAGTGATAATGGCTTTGATCACCAGTACCAACCTTGCAAGTTTTCATCTCAAAGAAACTGAAATTCCTTTCTCGCGTTTCACCTTCATTCACAAGCATTTTGGATATCGTCCTCATCGCAAAAACATGGTCCTAAGAAGCAACGGAAGAAATGCACCGATTCTTCCTAAAGTCAGAGCTCAAAATCTTCCTGGTAAGAATGTTGCTGTTCATCAATATTCATTCTTAAATCTCGTTGCTAAAATTTTTGTGTTTGTTCAGATTATGTTCCAGAATCCAAGTTTTACAAAATTGAAGCTATTCTCAGGTTATAACATTTTGCTCTTTTAGTTCAATAGAATTGAATTTTTATTGATATTTCATATTTCGCTTCTTTTAATAATTCTTCTTGTTTGATCAATGAACAGACCCTGGAGAATCCCTCATGTTTCTTCGGTATGACATTTTTTCTTATTTTTTGCATGTCTAAAATAGATGACGATTCTTGTTATTTGCATTTTCCATTGAATTGGATGCATGATCATTGATACTTGAGCTTTCTTGAAATCAAGTTATGCATTGTAGTTTTGTTTTTCTTTTTTGTTTGTTTACAGTCTAAAATTGTTGGTTAATTCATGTTGTGTATATAAATTTAAAATAAATAAATTATGTGTATGAGTGTAATGATAGAAGTGTTTGTATTTTGCTGCAAAGTCAGATAACTATTTTGTGAGTTAGCGGTTAGCATTACATTCACACACATGTTTAGTTCTAAAGTCATATAACTATCTCAGTGTAATGTTCAATATTATTCATTTATTTTTTTCATTTGTTATCCTGAAATTTTATATATTTTGTTTAAATTTGAAGGCTTTGTTGAAAATGGGAATTCGTGGTGTCACTGTATCTGATGTCAAAGGGTTTGGTGCTCAGGGTGGTTCTAAAGAGAGGCAGGGAGGTAAGTATGTTATTGACTAAATGTTATAAAAAAACTGAAAATATATCACATGAATAAGATTTTGGTTAAAAAAAACTCGTCTTAGGCTCTTAGCAAGTAACTTCTGAGACAAATTCATGTTAAGAGTTTAGAGACAAACTCGTTTTTCTCTGTTGTATACATGTTTGAAGTCCATTTTTTATATAACTAAACTATTTGTTAGAGTAGTCAATTTTGTTGAATTTGTGCCTTCAAAAAACACTCATACTAAAATGTGAGCAGACAAACTTAGGCTTGTGGCCAGCCAACTTTAACTATGTTTTAAGTTTGTAACTTTTGTTCTATTAAGTTCAAGAATGTTATTGTTCCTTTTGGGATTAATTTGTATACTTAGTTTTATGCATATTACATATGGTTGTCTTTTGTTAATGGTGTATTCTTCACAGGCTCTGAATTTTCTGAAGACAGTTTTGTTGCCAAAGTTAAAATGGAAATAGTGGTTAGGAAAGATCAGGTGTGTTGATATTTTGTTGCATCATGTGCTACAATCTATTGTGTACTCTTTTTTTCCATGTAATTTATCGAAAGGTGGACTAGGGAAGGAAAGGGTTTTCAATTCTTATAACATGCCCTTAATTTATATAAGCTACCTTTTACTTTGCAAAAATCAACATGCCCTTGATTTTGATCTTCTAATGCCGAGAGAAAAGCACAAACTTTTTCTTGGAGATAATTCAACTACAATTGGTTCATGCCGTTTCAATCTCTTCTGAATTCAATACACTACTAGTCGTTGTTTCAAAGTGTTTGAATTTCAAGAGATTAAATAAAACTCATTACCAGGCAATGCTATAAAGTGTGTGGATATTTCAAGAGATTAAACAAAAATGTTCTCTTTTGTTTGACAACAAAGAACTAGTTAGAATAAATATTTTCAGTTATGTGTTGTTTGATTTATATAGTAGTTAATATAAAACTTCATGCTACTTCAATTACAAACATAATGTTACTTTCTGCAGCATCTCTGATATGTGTCTTGCATTTCGTCAGGTTGAGGCAGTAATATACAAAATTATGGAGGTGGCAAGAACCGGGGAGATTGGTGATGGCAAAATTTTCTGTAAGGCCAAAACCTACTTTTTCTAGCATTGAATTATATACATTGTGGTCTGTTTTGAGTTGATACAAGCCTCATATTTTATTAGAATCGTTCTTAATAATAACTAGTCAACACTCCCTCTCGTATGCGCTGCCTATTTATAGACAACACTTTTCTTAGTATCCTAATCCTTCAAAACTAACTAATTCACTAACTAGCTAACTAAGAAGTTACCCATCAACAACTTTATTTTATACATGTTTGGATTGTTGTGCATTGTGTCGTTTGTTACTCTTCTTGGTGCCACAGGGAAACAATTCATCTTGTGTTAAAAAGTAAAGCTCAATAACTAATTCCATTTTCAATAATGATTTGTAATTTCTTGTTTTCAAATATTTGTACCAATAATTATTCAATTAAAAAAGAAAATAGGACGTGAAAATAAAAATCTTTTTGCCAAACCTGACTAACTCTTTTATTCTTAGCATTCACATATACTCTTCATATGTTCCAAAGATATATTAGATTACCTAGAAACTTGGAAGTTTGGTCCATCATTGGAGAATTATCAAATTGCTAAAGATATACTGTAAGTAATAACTTGATCCTTGATGCATCATGCATGTTTCCTATATCTTGTCGAAAATGCTTGAATTCTCCTAATGGAAGATTTTGAGAAGGGTATAAGAGTTACACTACAATCTCTAGATTTGATATATAAAACTATTGACCTCAATTTGTAATTATATTTCTAATAGAACTTATATTGTGCAGTGATCCCTGTATCAGATGTAATAAGAATTCGCACAGGTAACTATTTTGCTTCAGTGAATTATATAAATATGAAATAAGATACATTATTGTTTAGTCGGCATATATACTCAAGTTTTAAATATGAATGTCAGGTGAGCGTGGGGAGCAGGCTGAGAGGATGGCTGGAGGACTAACTGATTTGTCATCTGTTTGAACGAAAGATTAGCATTTGCAATTTGGTCCTCTCAACATTCTCCTTCTCCCTTGTGAATTGATTACAATGATGTACGTTTTGTGTACATTTTGCACTTTGCTGTTAGATACTTAGATGCCTGCAGTATCAGTATCATAAGTCATAACTCATAACAATTAACAATAGACAGTGTAGTTAACACATGCTGAGTTACTCTTAGCTAATAAGAATTTGTTGATAGTATTTGATTGTGGAATCAATTAGTATTTTTTTCCCATAAAAAATGTAGTTGGTGGTTTTATAACCGACTTTAGATTTGGCGACGTTAACTAAGTATTAGGAATGAGTTTTGTTTGAATCACATTGACTTAAGTTTTCTCTCCACAGAAAAACAAACATTAACTTTAGATAATAGTCCTAGCATCAAAATTCACTAGTAAATCTAACTGAACTGAAATCCAAATATTAGAAAGAAAAAAAAATGAAATGAACCTGATCGAGTTTGCTAAGATGGATGAAACCAGTAGACTTGTCAAGTTCACCACCAAAAGTGGAACCATTGCTTTGCAATTCCGCCCATTCCTTCACTGTGCTGATTCTGTACACCACCAAGTCACTCATCTTCCACAATACTCGATCGCTACCTCTCTTTTCCCTTAGGTTCATATAAATATGAAGAATTCTCACTCTCTTATCCCTCCTGAATTTACATTTTTGTCTGTGTGACAAAATTTTGGAACGGTTTTTTTTTTTTTAACTTTTCGTAGTTTAAATATTGTTTTAATGGCAAAAAATTTTGAATTTTTTTCACAAGTTGTCCACTTTTTGGTTGTACAAATATCTTTTCTTTAAATATAATCATTGATGGCTGAGAAAAGTGATGAGCTCTAATAATCCAAATGAATTATTAATAAAAAAAAAATTAATTAAGAGAAAAAGAAGAGGGTTGATAATCCTTAATTAGATTAAAAAGTGAAATTATTGTCTGGATGGCTGAAATTTAGTCGAAAATTAATTAAAATTTATTAAATATTGTTTAAACTAGAGATCAAAATTTGAAGCATTGTCAATTAATTAAAGAGTGAATAGAAACACAGTAAATATATCATTATCATTAACTATATCTATTACTATATATAAAAAGAATACAAATTTTTTGGATGACTTTTTCATTATACCTATTTTACCCTTAAAAAAAACTACAAAAAAAAAAAAAAAACTAAATATTTGTATATGTTGAAAAATAACTTCCACATAAAAATAGATTTTCAATTTTTTTTAGTAAATAATTTTTTTTTCTCTTAATAACTAAGCACAACTTCCACATAAAAGTATGTTTTTAGTTTTTTATAGTAAAAAAAAATATATATATTTTTTCTTCTTAATAACTAGCCACAACAAAAAATGATGTTAAGTAGTTATCAATTAACTAAGTCCAACAAAAAAGGAGATTAATAGTTATTTATATTTGCACAATAGAGAATTTAGATCACAGCAAATAAAAAAAAAAGAATATCGATCACACGGCAGCTAGTATTAATTAAAATTGTAAAAAAAACTATATATTAATTGAAAAATCAATTTTAAATATTGGATAATTTATACTCAATATTTATTATTTCTCATTTTCATATCATAAATATGACTCTTTGAGTCATGAATATCCAAAAATACAACCAACTATATATTGTAGATGCACAACACTAACAATATACTTCCTCATTTATCGGTAAACAACAATATATTTCCTCAATTTTCATGTATTAAATATAACTTTGAGTTATGCATGTCATATGATAACATATTATATAAGTTAAAAATATAAAGTGATTGTGAATTCTATCTCTTATTACATTTATGTTTTATGTATCTATTATCTAATTATCTAACAAATATTAATTTTTGTTAAATAATAGAATAAAGTTTTGTAATTTTACATTAATTTTTGGACAAATTGTATACTTCATCAATACTTCTTTAAATTAAGATAAGAAACATTATCGACATTAATTATTTATGTTGGCCTCTCATTTCTCTCCACCTTGTATTTTCCTTTTTTCTTCTTTTTACACTCATACATAAAAAATAATTAAACATTTTTTTCTCTAAAATTACAGTGAATTTTGATTTTCATTCCTAAAATTAAAAAAAAATGATGTCTTTGTCCTTTCAATTTTTTTTTCTTTTAATTTTGGTCTTTAATGGATATAATTATAACACGTCCTTGATATTTCTTAAACATAATATGAATATAAAAATTTTTGACATAATAGATAGACTAACATAGATACAATCTGAACATACAATCAATCAATTTTAAAGGCACAATACAATTTGTCGGAAAAAAAAGACACAGTACAATTTGAACATATACAATCAACCAATTTTAAAGAAGATTTTAAAAACACTTCACACTATCAACCAATTAAAATCATCTTTTTAAACACATGATCTAGTGTTAGAAATGGAAAGAAAAAAAAAATCAAATCTTTCCTAATATCATACATATTTTAATGTATGATTTTTTTAATATCTACTGTTTTCGTGTTATTTTTTTACCATTTAAATCTTCATTACACCTCGTGTAATTTTGTTTAACAAGATATGTGTTGTTGGGTGGTGTTTATTGGTGGCTAGGTGATTTTAATATATATATATATATATATATATATATATATATATATATATATATATATATATATATATATATATATATATATGTTTGTGGTATTTGTACCGTTGTTGGGGTTTGATTATGGGATATATTTATTTTCACATGTATTTGTTTGGCATAGTATTTATTAGTAATTCTGATATAATTTGGTAAGATGGTAAATCTAGCAAACAAGATGCGGTTCTTTGTCTGCCTTGAACCATTTGTACGGCAAAAGACATAAGAGAAATAAAGATTTGACTTTTTTCTGTTTTAAAATGATGATTTTAATTTGTTGATGTTTGCTTAAAAAAAATTGGTTGATATTCTAAAATGATTTTACACAGTCTGATTATTATAATAAACTCTACCGAGTATCGAGAGTCACTCTCATAAACCCTAAATCTTCCATAAATAGAAATTGAGTAATGATATTTGGACATATATTTTGGGACAACTTTTTTGTTTTGTCTTCATTTGGGACAAAAACAATAAAGTGGG
Organism: Trifolium repens; assembly: GCA_030408175.1. Taxonomy (NCBI): domain Eukaryota; kingdom Viridiplantae; phylum Streptophyta; class Magnoliopsida; order Fabales; family Fabaceae; genus Trifolium; species Trifolium repens. The sequence goes on along the minus strand of CP125849.1, from coordinate 54,537,833 downwards.
AGAGAGAGAGAGAATGAAAGAGAGGAAAAAAATACGAGTGCATAAGAGGGTTGTCCAAAAATCATTTTTCATATAATAAATAACTGCCACAAGCCGCCACCCCTGCCAGCATCTCTTATATAATTATTTTTATATTTATTAAAGTAATTAATATTTGTTTAAATAATATTTAAATATTTGTAAACTAATAAAATAAAATAATCTAAAAAATTTATAATAATATTTGGAAAAAATATATAATTGAAAAAAAAATTAATCAGTGCAAATCGATTTATAATTATAAATCGATTTTAAATTGATTCTGAACTGAACTGAATTAGAAAAGTTAACCAATTTTTATAAAAGTGGATTTTACAAACTAGACCAGACCATTAATATGGTTCCAGTTCATGAACCATAAACACCCTATGCCTTAAAACCACAATATACGAACAATTGTATGCTTCTTCGAAGCTTATTTTATACTTTGAAACATTTGAATTCAAATTTAGAGTTCAATGTTCTTCATGAGATTTTTTTATAAGTAATTGAAAGTTGAAGCAAATGACAAATGAAAGTTAATCACTTAAAAAAATAAGTAATTCAAACTGATCAATCAAATCAAACTAGTTTGATTCGGTTATAATTTTTAAAAACATTGAAAATTGAACCAAACTAAATCGATGAAGATATCAAAGATTCAATCATTTATTTTGACTAAAAATCAGTTCAAATTGAATCCATTACACCGGGTTTGGTTATTATGCATAAGCCATCCTTATGCACCATACATAAGTTATTTAGTGCACCCCCAAATTACTTGTGCACCCCTCAAATTACTTGTACACCCCCAAATTACTTATGCACCCCCCCCCAATTTTCTCGCGCACCCCCAATTTTCTCATGCACCCCCCAAATTTCTCGCACACCCCCATATGACTTTTGCCCCCCAATTTTTTTTTTCTTTCTCCCCTCCACATTTCTATCATAAACCATTTTGCTGTGGAAATGGTTTCAGAGATATGAACTCAAAAACCATTAAGTGCATAAGATGGTTTTGGAGTACAACCCTATAATTAGCATAGAAACAATAATTGTGGTTTAATGGTTTCGATTGTCTTATATGAGAAACCAAAATTATTGTTAAATGGTTTTAAATAATGATTATAATTGTACCAAAAAAATAAAAAATAATGATTATAATAAAAAACCATTAAACCATTTTGCTGTGGGAATGGTTTCAGATGGTTGTAATAAAAAACCATTAGGTGCATAAAATGGTTTTGGAGTACAACCCTATAATTATAATAGAAACAATAATTGTGATTTAATGGTTTAGATTGTCTTATATGAGAAACCAAAATTATTGTTAAATGATTTTAAATAATGATTATAATTGTACCAAAAAAAAAATAAAAAATAATGATTCTAATTATAGGTTGTACTTCAAAACCATCTTATGCACTTAATGGTTTTGGAGTGTATATATTTGAAACCATTCCCACAGCAAAATGGTTTAGGCTAAAAATGTGGGGGGACAAAAAAAAATTGGGGGCACAAGTCAGGGGGTGCGTGAGAAATTTGGGGGGTGCACAAGAAATTTAGGGGGTGCACGAGAAATTTGGGGGGTGCACGAGAAAGTTGAGGGGGTGAACGAGAAACTTGGGGGGTGCACGAGAAATTTGGGGGGTGCATGAGAAATTTGGGGGTACGCGAGAAATTTTGGGGGTGTGAGTGTGTGAGTTGAGATTGGCTACGATTATTACATGTGGATGCTCAATCTAATGAGTGTTATTGACTTATGTACCATGCATAAGGATTACACTTATGTATAATAACTTCCCCCCATTACACCCCTAACCAAGTTTGTGATGTTGCATTTATTTTTTAATGAAATTTTCGGATTTTTTTCCCTTTAAATTTATTATTATGAAATGTGAAGGGTTAAAGTGGAGGCCACTCAAATAAATTACAATAAAATAAAGAAATTGTGGATATAAATGTTAGACTAGGGTATGTTGCTTGCAAACTAATTGAGATTGGACCTAAGATTTGGGTTCCGTGTTATTTTTTCACCATTTACATAGATTATTATTATCCCCTTATATTTAAAGTAGAATCCACCATAGATAACAATTGTAAGCAATTATGTTTGGTCTAGTAGTGGAGGATTTTGGTTAATATGTTAGAAGTCTCCGGTTCGATTCTTAATTCAATTGTAACAGGAAAATTGTACAAAAACTCGGTCTAAGCCGTTAATTGTGCAAATCAAAGAGTCATAGAGAAATGATGATGGCTTTGATCCCTAGTACAACCTTACGATGTTATAGCTCAAAGAAACCAAATTTATGTTTTCACTCTTCACATCCATCCACAAGGTTTCAGATATTGTCCTTAGCGCAACAACTAGGTGGTCCCAATAAAAGTATCAATGAGCATTTTATTAACTAATGATTCATACCTTGTTTTTTTGTCATTGGAGTTCCATGACGTGACATATTACTTTTTTTTGTATTTAAATTAAATAAGAATGATCACTTGTTAGTAATATATGATATCCAAAGTTGAATCACCATTGCAGCAAAATATGTATGAGTTGCATAAGTATTACATGATATTGTATGAACCACTTATTAGTGATGTATGATACCCAAAATGATATCACCTTTGGAGATGCTCCAAAAAGCTTTGGGAAAACACTGATGATTCTTCGACCTCGTAATCTTCCTGATTAGAATGATATTGTTCATCATTGTTTATCCTCAAATCCCGTTGCTAATTTTTTTATGTTAGTTCATATTATATTCAAGAACCCAAGTTTTACAAAATAAATAATAATTATCATTAATTTAACAATGTATTAAATTGTTTTCCGTTGTATATTATTGGTGAACTTGGTTTCAATTTGCCACATCTTATAGCAAAATTAACGTCATTGTTCAACAAATTATCCCTAAACCCAAACATATTTTGGACTGAAGTGATTAATGAATTATCCCTAAACAAATTATATAAAAACAAAAAATTGAAAATAAGAGTTTTAACACAACAAAAAAAAAACTTCACACCCTACAACTCAGCAATAAAAACAATGTTTTAAAATTTTAATTGTCTTCTCGCTTTCTTTTATAGATTTCATTTCATATCCGTTAAAAAATGTCTGTATATTTTTAATTGCACTATTGATGCAATAAGTGAGAGACACTGAGTTTGAATTTCGGTCTTGCATATAAAATACAATATTCTTGTCAATTGAGTTATGTTCACGAGGACAAAATATTTTTCTTTCAGATACATATTTAATAAGGTATTTAGTTAAAAATCATTTTTAATTTGACTTTAATTATCAAAAACCAATAAATTCAAATTAGGGTGATTTAAATTTGATTATTAATAGTCTACCAAAAAAATCATTATTAATTTAACACAATTTGGATGGTTATTAATGGCATATTTGAAAACTTAAAAATTGTGTCCGAATAACATTTTAAAATTGTAGTTAGTTGTGTTAAATAAATAATTAATGAAATTTACTTATAAAAAAATTAATGAACTGTGATATTTTATTATATTTACTATTTAGTAATATTAATATTAATATTAATCATTTATTAAATATAATTAATCACATATTTATAGAATTTACTGAAAATACACTGACAATGTAAAATAGTTTTGCATGATTATCCAATAAAAAAATTATCAATTTATCATGTCATATTAAGAAAGTATGATTAGGTGAAGTGATGTGGCGGAAAACATGATTATTATTGGTTGATTGGCCGTATTTTGTCTCAAATATTGAAATCTTAAAGAAGAAAAAAAAAAATTTCATTTGTTTTTTCTTCTGTCAAATCCAATAAAAAGCTATTAATTTGTCATGCTATATTAAAAAATTATGATTAAGTGAATGACGTGGCGGAAAACATAATTATTATTGGTTGATTTGACCGTAATTTATCTCATATTTTGTCTCAAATATTGAAATCTTAAAGAAGAAGAAAAAATAAAATTAAATGATTTTTTTTTTTTCTGTCAAAGATGAAAATTGTGATTCGATCAAATGTGGTACTATAAAATGATCAAAAAGCGTTCATTTTTGCAAACACCAAAACCAACCACGAGAAGAGATCTCGTCTCCGTTTCACAACAAAATATCTCTCTCAAATCTCAAAGGCAAAGTCAAAGTTCTTCTCAATTTTCATTCTTCATCTTTTTCTCACTCATCGTTAATTGAAAATCTATATAGATCTACTTTTATTTTCTTTGTTTCTTCATTCCAATTTTCGATCTGAATTATATAATTTACGATTTGGTTTTTCCCTTGCTCGATCTATTTCTGTGTGTATTCATATATCATGATTTCAATTTTGATTATCTTTTCGTTTTTTCTGCATTGAAATTAGGGTTAATTTGAATTAATGTTTGTGTTTGATATTTGAATTGATTCAGAGTAGTTGAATATGGGTCTGTCATTCACGAAGCTGTTTAGCCGGCTTTTCGCAAAGAAGGAGATGCGTATACTTATGGTCGGTCTCGATGCCGCTGGTAAGACCACCATTCTGTATAAGCTCAAGCTTGGAGAAATTGTCACCACCATTCCCACCATTGGTAAGTTTTATAATTAATTTCTTTAGAGATTGGTAATGATAATATATTTTATATTGTTTGTAGATAATGTTAATGTTGGTTTTATTCAATATGTTTTATCAATGGATTAAATTGAGTGCAAATTTTGATAATATAGATTGTATTGTGTAGGGTTTAATGTGGAAACTGTGGAGTATAAGAACATCAGCTTTACTGTGTGGGATGTTGGAGGCCAGGACAAGGTATTTCTATATTGGTTTGTGTTTGTTTGTTTTTGCGTTCGTGCGTGTGCGCATGTGATTGTGTTTTGGTATGTTAGGTCTTGGTGTCATAAGGAAATACAAATGCTTTTGTTGATTTTATGATATGATCATTGGCTCATTTGGCTGCAATTGGTATGGCTACCCTGTTTTTATAAACCATAGGTAAAGGATTATACGGATAAGAATCACTGAATTAGAGATATTTGAGAAGAGAAGAAAATTATAAAAGTAGTTACAATAGGAAACGGATAGTAGTTTGATTCAGTCACGTCCGACTGCCACTATAGGCTCGCTATATAGCAAAAAACAACTCTATATAATTGATGCTAACCAACTCGCTCCATTAGCAATACAATCAATAAATGTACTCTTAAATAACCATTGGGTCTCTTGATTTATTTCTTTGACCTGTTTTGGATACCCCTTACATTACTCTCAGACACTGTAGCCATTGGATCAATATCCTATTTGTAATTTCACTCATTTCTCACAGTTGGAAAACTGACAAGATATTTGGGTTCTCTTGCCTTGCTATCGGTAATTTTAGGTGGTGAAAATAACTATTAACTTATGTTGTGAAACGACAATTTTTTTCCTTGTTTGTTTTCTGAGAGTGTTTTTCTTTTTGCTTTAAACAGAAAATGATTATTTTCCTAATATTGGTCGTTAACCTGTTACCAAACATGCTTGAATATACTTCTGTGATATAATATTAGGCAGTATGTATAGTTTGTTTGGAGATGCATGTAATTGATTGTACAATGTTGTTTATTCGAATAGTTCTAATTGTACAATCTGTTTGTACATTTATCAATTTCATAAACCTTGGTGCTTAGTTTTTATCTACTGTAGTGATTATACTGTCTTTTAGGGTTTCATCTTGAATTTGTGTTAAGAGAGTTCGTCTGTTTTTAATAGTAGTGACATCACATGACTTGTTAAAATTGTGGAAGTTTTCATGCTTACACTCAATGCACATCAAAACTTTATCTTGAACTAATTATGTATAGGTATCTTCTAGATTATGACATCACATGACTTGTTGAAATTTGTGGAAGTTGTAATGCTTATACAGTTTTACTCATAGGCATCACATGACTTATTAAAATTGTGGAAGTTAATGAATGTTGCATGGGTTGTACTCCGTAGTGGGTCTCAGCCTATTGCTAACATGCATTGGCTTTAATTTGTGACTCAAATCACCTTACCGTTGACATATATTTTTATATCTGAATTATTTCAAAAATGCAGTAGTGACCATTGATACACTTTTCTTACTAGATTCGTCCTCTATGGAGACACTACTTCCAAAACACACAAGGGCTTATTTTTGTGGTTGATAGCAATGATCGAGACCGTGTTGTTGAAGCTAGGGATGAGCTGCACAGGATGTTAAATGAGGTAATAAAATATATCCTCAATGAATGAATGAAAAATTGGCTTATTGTGGAGACTTATTCCCCATAGCTTGATTTTCTTACTGTTTTGTATGGTTTATAATATCATCAGGATGAGTTGAGAGATGCTGTGCTTCTAGTTTTTGCAAACAAGCAAGATCTTCCAAATGCTATGAATGCTGCTGAAATAACTGATAAGCTTGGTCTTCATTCACTTCGTCAGCGTCACTGGTAATCTAAAATACTGTCAACTCTTCGCTCATCTCCTTAATCTCCTCTCTCCCTGCTTCTACCCTATCCATTGTCATCTATATCTTCTATTCGTGCAGGTATATCCAGAGCACATGCGCCACTTCTGGTGAAGGACTTTATGAAGGACTTGACTGGCTCTCAAACAACATTGCAAACAAGGTTAATAAAGAAAAAATATTTTCACAAACTCTGCACAATTTAAATTACAGGTTGACACAGATTTATGTAGACTAACCTTTTTTTTTCTCATTTGTGTTGCAGGCTTAGTTATTGTTAGTAATGGGCTGCATGAAGTTCAGTTGAGATTAGAGATTATGATTTCAAATGTTTGAATGTGGTTACCCTGTTTAAATTTTTACCAGCTCTAGCATGTATTGTTTCATTTGTTTTCGTAAAAGAACAAACGTACCTAGGTTTAATACATTTGCAATTGTTTTTCCGTGTATAACCTAAAATCATTGTTTTTTGTTTCACCCATTGATCTGCGTGGTCAATTAAATCATTGAAAGCTTTTACATTTATACATACTAGCCGCCCGTTTGTGTAATTGATATTTTTTTTTTTCTTTGTGTGCGATCGATATTCTGTAGTGTGCAAATATAAATAATTACTTAATCTCCTTTTTTATTGGACTTTGTTAATTGATAACTACGTAACCTCCTTTTTTTTGTTGTGGTTAGTTATTAAGAAGAATTTTTTATTTTTTTTTACTATAAAAAAACTGAAAACTTACTTTTATGTGGAAGTTGTGCTTAGTTATTAAGAAGAAAAAACAAATTATTTACTAAAAAAAATTAAAAATCTATTTTTATGTGGAAGTTATTTTTTAAGGGTAAAATTGGAATAGCAAAAAAGCCATCCCAAAAATTTGTATCCCCTTTATATATTAGTATAGATATATTAGCGAGTATAAAACAAACAATCTTATATGGGTTTGTTTGATGACCATCAAAATCTGTCGATCCTTTGGTATAAAAAAAATAAAAATCCGTTGTTCCAAAATACAGCTGGTACCACTTATAGGGAAGCCAAAATTGATTCTATAGGTGTAGGATTGATTTGACATGTTTAATTTCTCTATAATTGATTTTTATATTCACATTTATTTTTTTTTTGACACTTTTATATTCACATTTATTGTTTAACTTATTTTTAATTAAATGTATTTAAAATCGTAACAATTCGATTTTAGTCGGAGTTAATTTTACAAAGTCAAATTTTTTTTCACCGCATAACCTTATACTTTACATTTGCTTCTTTTTATTCCTCATTGTGAATATTTTCGGAATGAAATTGTGGAGTAATTTACTCCATGTTTAGTTGCTACTATTACGACTAAGCAAATAATTTGTGAATGGAAAAGCAATTCTTTCATTAGCCTGTCTAATGTTTTCTGGATGTGAGTAAACGTAGAGTTTTGGTTCATTTCTTTGCATTCACCCATGAGGGACCTTACCAATGTCTTTAACAAATGACCCAACCGTATCTTTGTAAAAAGGTTTAATTGCTTTGGAGTTCTTCAATTATTTTAAGATTTTAGTTTTAGTATGAAAGTTTAGCAATTTTATAATTTAATTTGAAGTATAAAGTTTAATATAGCTTTTAGTTTGATATTTGTAGCTAAATAAACTTTGAAAAAAGTCTTAATTTTCCATTTTTTTTTTTTAAAAATATGGCCAAAGTTTGACGTAGGCAAAACTATAGGCTTCTATTGACTTGTCTAACCTATTTTTACCTATAAATGTTTCAACTAAAGTTAATCTTATTTGAGACGTGTCTGACATTAAATATTGATATTTCTCTCAACGAGTTTGAGTTTTAGCTCTCCACGTTGTGATAGTCTAGCCATTTCGGTAGACCAAATTTGGTTGATAATTATTCGCTCTTTTTTTTGTTCAAGAATTATTCGCTTATTTAACAAACTAACTAAATGAATTTCCGCTTATTCATGTTTAGGTTTAAACCCAAGAAATCATGACTAATGCATCAATTTCTCCTAGATGATCTTCATTTATTTTCATGTGAGAATTTTTCTAACAAAACGATTAAGTATATCATTAAGTCATTTGTTTTCTCACTAATTCTAAACTTTCCTTTGGTAAAAAAAACAAAATTATCAACTTTCCTATTTGTTTTATGAATATACTTTCATTTAATCTTTATTTTCTCACAAATAAAAAACCAAGTAATTACTTGACAAAAAAAAACTGAGTAATTTATTTAAAACATTAACTAGTTTTGAGACCCGTGCGATGCACGGGTCTATTGACTTTTATTAATAAATTATTGTTAAATTGTAAATGACGTCGCCCGTGCATGGTTTTTGTGTAATAAATTATAATTAATAATAAAAAATATTACTATTCAATTTCTTTTTTTTATTAAAACAATTGTTCCATGTATGATTTTTTTTATATTAAAGCAATTGCCCCGTGTATGATTGAATTTGTTTTATTAAATCAATTGTCCCGTGTATGATTAAATTTTTTTATTAAAGCAATTGTCCCGTGTATGATTAATTTTTTTATTAAATCAATTCTCCCGTGTATGATTAAAAAAAATTTAATAAAACAATGGTCCCGTGTATGATTAAATTTTTTTTATTAAAGCAATTGTTCCGTGTATGATTAATTTTTTTTTATTAGAACAATTGTTCCGTGTATGATTTTTTTTTATATTAGTGATCAACACTTTCTTTCTTTTTTGACAAAATTATTGATTAACACTTGTCCCGTGATGATTTAAGTATAATGACAAATATTTACCCTATAATTATTACTCCCTCCGTTTCTTTTTAATTGTCTTTTTAGAATGATAACACCAAATTAAAAAGTGTATTTTTGCACGTTATCTTCCTATTATACCCTCGTTTTAATCCACCAATAAATTCCTATTTTTTTGCCTACATTTTTTCTTTCCAATAAATTTAATATATTATGTACAAAAAAAACAAAATTTAATATGTTATGTACCAACAAAAAAAAAATTTAAAAAAAGATTTAGTTTTCCAAATATATATCATTAATTGGTTTTATAGAAAAAGATAAGAGCAATTGACCAAGGGTATAATTGACAAATCATACCCATAAAATACAAAAAAGACAATTAAATAGAAATGCTAAATATGATAATAAAAGACAATTAAAAAGAAACGGATGGAGTATAATATATATTCATCAATAATGCACTTCTTCTGTATTTTTTATATAAGAATAAACAAAAATAAAGTAGATTTTTTTATAATAAAAATTGAGTAGAATTTAACTATTATATAATGATATATTAAATTAAAAAATATAATTTTTTTTACGAAATAAAATATTTGAAATATTTTTAAGAATTGATGAGGACAAATTAGAATTTTTAGTAATAATACCTTTTAATATATTGGGCCTGTTTGAATTTGGCTTATTTTTAAGCTTATGAAAATAGTTTATGGTTATAATTTATAAATAAACTTTTATGTTAATTCATAAGTTTTTTTTACGCATGTTAATTCATAAGTTTTCACTAACAAAAATAATATCTTTATAAATTGTTTTCATAAACTATCTAAAAAAACTTATAATAATACATAAAAACTTATTTATTTGCATAAGTTATTTCGCATAAACTCATAAATAACTTATTTATTTGTTCATATTTTTATGTGTAAATTTATTTTAATTAAATTTTTATGGCAAGATTTAGTTGATGCTTATCTTCTTTTTTTCCTATTTTTGTTTTGTGTTTTTTTTTTGTTCAGAGACGTGGTTTCTGATGCTATTTTTATGGGAAGATTTCTTTTATGCTTGTCTTTCTTTCCTATTTTTTTGTATTTTTTTTATTAGTTTAGAGTTAAAATTACATTTAAGGGCATAAAACTTAGAAACCGTTAAAAGTAATAAGGAAAAATTTGGATGATTTTATTTATTTCATGCTTATCTTTTTTTTGTACGTTTTTTTTATGTTTATGCCTTTTTTTGTTCAATTTGATTTATTTCATACTTATCTATTTTTTTCCTATTTTTATTTTGGAATCTTTTTATTAGTTTAGAGATGTAGTTTTCAATGCTATTTTTATGGTAAATTGATTTTATACTTATCATATTAAAGTTAAAAAATTACATTTAAAGGCATAAAACTTGGAATACCGTTAAAAGTGCTAGACAAGTAGTAGTATTCGAATATTCCATTCTGATTTAGCTTTAATGAAAAAACAATTTGTTTCCATTTTACATTGTTCCAAAAATATTTGAGACAATTTTAGCCGTAAATCTAGCGACGTATAGTGAGAGGGGGCCATAAATATTAGATGTTCTCGCATCATTTTACCCCAAAGTGTGACAAACAATCATTATAGAGGCCATTGTAAAAAAAATAAATCATTATACACATACACATTATCACAAGACTTTCTCTAGTTCATTCTCTCATTTCTCAATGGAATCCTATCGAAACATGGTACACAAACGATGCCATTTTTTATTTATGTGATTTCAACATTTTTATTATTATTGTGCCATGTCTAAAAGAAAGTATTATTTATGCTATGACGAGTTATATGTACTCATGTATGTATGTATGTATTTTTTTGTAGACTTGTGTACTGAGAATCGATACTCAATCTCACGGTTGGGAGAAATCCCTAACAAAAGTGATTAAGGGTATCAAAGGTAACAATCAACACTCATCTATGAACTTATTGTCCATCATTTTACAAACATAGTGTGATTCAAGTATTTGATTACGAGTGTGTTAAAAAAACAAAAAAACTATTTGATTATGAGTTTGATCTTTCATCAATATATGTAAAAAAATATGTTGAAAAGTTTAACCTCTTAGCAATAGTGTGTTTATTTAATGTTATTAGGGAATAAAATCACTTGTTATACGTAAGAAGTCATTTTTATATGTATTAAATTATTTTTGTGTAAACTTTTTCCAAAAAACACCATTTTGTTGAAAAGCCATTTTATAATAATCATTTTCATTGGAAGGTAGAGAATTCAAAACCCGTAGTTAGTTTCTAACCTTTGATTAATATGAATGTAAAAAAGGTAGTAGTACATGTATTAGAAAAGGTTAACCTTATAAATAGATAATATATCGATTAATTCGAGTAATTAGCCTCTAGGTTGTATCAAAATAAAGTTCTCATTTTTTGTAATTAGTGTTAATTAAGTCTTTGCATAAATTTTAATTAGACAAATCCTAATAATTATTATTGGATTTGTAGATGTATCCTACACCATTGATACATTACATGGTATCATTCGAATTTCTGGGGCAATAGATCCAAACAAGCTACTGACTGAAATAAAAAAAGCCGGAAAACATGCTGAACTCCTCCATGCCGATATCGGCAATGGTGGTGATCACTCTCGAGTCCATCATGCCGATATCGGCAACAACGGTGTTGGTGGTGGACACCCTCACTTTCACTCCAACTCAAACAACGGATACGGCTATAATGAATACAATGGTGGACATGGAAATATGGTACCTAGCTACAATAATATTCAATGTCAATCTGATCCTTATCAATCCAATGGTGCTTTACTACTACCTGCACCCCCACATGAACAATGGCAACATTCACAAGAACAATGGCAGCATCCACAAATCCAACAATACCATGATACAAACAATGCTTGCGTTATTATGTGACCAGCTTGCTGATTAGTACTATAAGTTTTATATTATAGTTTTTATTTCAATTTTTGTTTTTTATTTCTGTATTAGGGGAGATTAATTTTTTTTACTGTATTTTAGGGAAGATTATCTTTTATATTCATTTCCTCCTTTTTGGGGAAATTAATTAGAGACCCCTTGTTTTTTTTCAATTAGGGGATTTTGTAGCTTGGATGTTGGGCTACTATTTTATTTTGTCATAATAATAATGATATCTTATTATAGACTCTGGCATCTTTTTTTATGGCCATAATGATACGATATTTGTTTTGGTACAATTTTCATATATTTTATTTCTTTTCCATTAAAAAAATATATTTTATTTCTTTATCAGTTCTAAAGATAATTAATGAAAACTCTCTTTTGCGGTTCTCAAATTATTTATGTTATTATACATTTATACATACGTCAACGTGGCACTTTTTTTTTTTTTTACGAAATGCCACACTATCTTGTAACCAAAGGAACATGTATTTTTATTTTATTTTTTTTGTTTACAAGGAACATGTAATTTTAGCAACACCAAAAAAAGGAACATGTAATTAAGTACTATGATTCTAACTACGGTCTCATTTGGATTTTTTTTTTTTAAGATAATAGCAAATTCAAGACATTTCATTAAGTATTAAAAAATTAATATATGAAGGTAACAAAAAAAAAATTTATATGAAGGTAACATAGCGACTAGATTAAGAAATAGCCGTCCTAGCAAGAAACTAAATTTAAAGACACCAATACGTAAATTATGAATTGCATCCATGGCATTCTTCAAGTCGATTTTGAATATAACATTTGTGAATCCTCATTGCTCCAATTCGTTCATAGCTTCAAACAAGGCAAATCATTCACCTTCAATTATATAACACCTTCCTTGTATCCAAGAGGTTCCGGTCATCACAAAATTTCCCTATAATCTCTAACACCTCAACCGGCACTTGTCTTGTCTATATCATTGTGAAAACCGGGGTCAACGTCACATTTGTACCAACCTAAATTCGGTTTCTGCCACAGGTTGTGTTGTTGCTGCTGTTCGGCCTAGACTGTATTTCCTCGGACAACATATGTTCATAATTATATTCTGTGTTGAATTATAGTAATGGATCAGTAATGAAACTATGTTATCCAGACCAACTGATTCTGTGTCATTATACTAACATTACAATGAAACAAAAATGTCAATTATCTTCATTGCAATTTTTACATAGAGGACATTCCAAAGGACAAGAAACACACCTTTCTTTCAATCGGCTCAAAGTTGGTAGGCAATTTTTCCAATTTTAACAAAGCAAGCGTTTCAATTTTGGTGGATCATATACCTTTCAAAGTCTTTGTCAATCCTCTTTGGGATGTCATATCTACTCCTTTTCTTGTTATTTTGTGCATCATATTATAGACACTTTTGACATTATAAGGACCATGTACATCATCATACCACACTAAGTTATTTTCCTCAACCACATCAAACAAAGGGACATCAAGAATACATGTAGTAATATCCGATGGGAATATTGACTCAATTTTTCTCTTATCCCATAATATCACATTAGGAAACCAATAATTAATTTACAGTAATATTATACGCACCTTAAACTTGTGGTAACTTCACCCATAAACCATCTTCCCATCTTAGTCAAAGTTCACTCATGACTTTGATATTGGTATCATTTATCCTCCACTTTCATCTATTCATGATGGACTCCTATGAAAAAAAACATTGGCGCATGTGTGAACGAGGTGCTCTACCTAACTGAGCTATAGCCCTTGTGCTTTTGATACAAATTTTATCCTATTCGATAAATAAATTCTTGTCAAGATGAATATTACACGATCCACCTCTTTGATTGATATTGCATTGGTATTATTTATAATAAATAATACTATAATATTGAAAATCTATTGATCGGATAGACAGCTACTTTTATTTTTTATTTAGGATGATAAATGACCTACTTAATTCAGCGGTTAGAGTATCACTTTCATACGGCAAAAGTCACGGGTTCAAATCCAATAGTAGATAAGATATAGCTATAAGATATAGCTAGAACGTATTAGATACCATACCATTGATTGCTTGCACTACAAGCTTTGAAAGTGTTAACTCGAAAGTGTTAACTCTCTTTGTCAATGAAGATATGCTTGGCTTTTCACTTAAATCTCTCGTTACTCGCCCAAATAGATTTTAGCCAAGAATGAGAGTCAAAATTCCATACCCTTAACTAAGCAAAAATCCAACTTCTAAATTGACACATTGATATAGAAAACAACACACAATTTCACAGGAAAAGGACACGAGACCCTTTACACCATAAAAATTGCATTCATTCACATTTTCCTTTCATCATCATATATACAATATTACACAAAAAAAAAAAAAACAAACCAAAAGAAAAATGACAAAACTAAAAAAGGAAAATAAAATACAATATATCATATATACTTGCAAATACAAGCCAGATCCAAACCCATATGAACAAAACCAAAGGTCAAAATTCCCAAATTGAAAAGAAGAAAAAAAAACACAAATGTTGGAGAGCTATGAGCTATCTTCTATCTGCCTTAAAAAAAAAATAATCCCTTCCTTCTTTTGACAGAAATCTCTTGCCCGGTTGCACCTACTCATCATCATGTCTAACATTTTTCCCCATTTTTTCATAGCTTTTTCCTTATTATTTTGTTTATTTTTTTACTTTCATCACACGAATATCCACAATAAAAACAGCTCAGTTTAAGCTGCTGAAGGTGCTGTGACATATTGAACACGACCAACCTTAGACAACGCTTGTACAAATGGCTCATTTTCAACACCATTCGTTTGTGCTTCATCATTTCCACTCAAATTCTTGTTATAGTCAAGTGAAGAATCATTGTAAATATCCCACCATTTCTTCACCAACATCTTTATATCATCCCTTTGCATATTCTCTTCCTTCCCTGTATACCTCCAAGGCTTTGATCCCTAAAAAACCAGGTCCGCACAAGATGAACAGAGATCAGTAAAAGAAGGGCTACAATCAATAAATTAAATATGATTAATTCTTCAATTAAAATTTGCATTACTTACCGCTGCACAATAGTGAACAACCTTGACTTTATGAATATCCACATTCTCAGGGTGACGCCACAACATAGCAAGAACAAGATTATAAACCAAAGGAATTGGCTTATAAATATCCTTGAAATACATGTTTAAGAAATCTTGTTCTGCAAATGGAGTAGGAGGAGTGACTTGAACTGTCTTCAAAAGATCGTGGTAAGTTTGTATGCTTGGCTCAAACAAGAACATGCCAGCATTGAAATAAAGTGAAGGGGGTTGACCCATTTGTTTTGGCCATTGTACTTTCTCTGGACACTGTTGACAATACCCAATTTTGTACTGTGGTGTGTGACTCCATGTTTTTTCACAGAAACAATCCATCACACCATAGAAATAACCATCTGGTAGATCAAAAAGATGATCAATGTTTTCATAGACTTGAATGTCTCCGTCCAAGTATATCATCTTGCTGTATTCCACAAACTGCAGCAATAATCTAATCCAATCAATCACATTTTAAAATACTTTGTATATATGTTGGTACAAATTTATTTATGTGATGTGAGTTTAACTACAAATTTGAAAGTAAAAATCAAATTTAAAATGTTGGTGTAAATTACTATAATTTTATTATGTTAGTATAATCTACGAAGCACGGACACAGACACAAACACGGACACCAAAAGGATACTGAAACATCGACATTGATAATAATTTGAAAAATGATATAATTCAGTGTAATTATAGTTGCATTGGATTAGAATGATTAATTGTCCAATTAATTTCTATTGTTATAATTAAAATTAAAAAAATTACTATATATTAAAAAAATTGTTTTATGTCTAATGGAAGTGGAAGTGACACGTCATATGTGTGGATCTAAGGGTCCACGTGTAAGAACTGACCGACTAAAAAATCCACATGTAATATAACAACATAAAGAAATGTAACTGATGACGTGTAAAATACCAGAATACGGAAATAATAGTGTATGTACTGTATAGTATACCTCCCATATACGGAGCTTTGAATAATTGATGACGTAATAAGCCATAGCAAACTGAGTCTGATTTTCGGGTGGGTAAACCGGTTCAATCTCACGAACTATACATCCCTGAGATTCCAACATCTCACGGTGTTCCTCCGGTACGTCTGGAAGCACCGCCACAACCAGCGGATACGCCGTCTTCACTTTCCGCAAACCTTTCGCCAAACCAATTACACCTTTCACGTAGTCACCGTTACCAGCAAGAAACGTTACGTAAGCACGTTTCGGTATCGTAACGGATTTTGTGAAACTTGTAACTGATTTTGTAGCGGTTGGAACAAGCTCCGGTGCCATTTCTTTAGAGAGAGTGTGTTTGCAAAGTGTTTGAGAAAATGGTTAAGAGAGTTTGGTAGAAATTGGTGAGTTGAATTGTGAAGGGTGAAGGAGTTATTTATAATAAAAGAGGTGAAGGTGGTAGGAGGAGACATTTGTGTTTATTGTGAAGAAATTGTGGCTATGCTTGATCATGCAAGTGAGGAGATCTTGACTTGTTTGACTGACACGTGTCACTATGAAATGATTCAACGGTGAGGAATGATTTTTGGGAAGATTCTAGAAAAAGGGTGCCCCGTGGGATTGAATGACTTGCATCCTATGAAGCCCCGATACTCTAAAATTGGTGAAGTATCGTGTCCGATACGCACCCGATACCGATACTCTCCCGATACGTCCCGATACTCGTATCGGAAGAGTATCGGTTAAATCTTTATTTTTAAATAAAAAAATAATATCCGATACGCGTCCGATACTTCCCGATACTCGTATCGGAAAAAGTATCAGTTAAATATTTATTTTTAAACAAAAAATAATATCCGATAGAATCCGTGTTTTCTAGTGAATGTCAAACTATTATGTTGTTACACGGGTAACTAACAATATCTTTTTTTGGATAGTACTAATGATGTTGTATAATACTTAACTTAAGATGTATAACTTAAAATGTACTGGTGATCATTATTTTTTAGGACAATATTAATGAAACACAAATAATTAACTTAGTATTAATGATTTTAATTTATTATAATTAGTATTTTTTGTCTTTGTCACTGTTCTGAAGTGACTATGGTGTCCTACTATATAACAAGTTGTTTAAGTATTTGGGCTTGTCCCAAAATTCTAGTATAAAAATGAATGCTTTATGCTTTTAATTGGTCAGCTGCAGGACCTATATAATTGTCTGATATTGCTACAAGATGAACATGTTGAAGAGGCTTGATGTCATGACTATTATATGTTTTTTGAGCTATTATATTTCTTTAGTTGGGACTGATGAACCCTTGTATGTTGAGCCTCAAATTGTTTTGCTCTTGTGCAAGTTAATTGGCTTGTGTGTACTCTTTGTACAATGAACTATTGGCGTTTATATTAATAATAATTATAATAATTTTTTGTCTTTCAAAAAAAATTATCATTATTAATATTATTGTGCATTTATATATTTAATTTTAAAATTAATTTTTAAATAACGTATCGCGCCAGTATCGGATATGAATTTTTTAAAATTTTCACGTATCGGCGTATCGGTATCGTATCGTATCCGTATCGTGTCGCGTATCGGGGCTTCATAGCTTGCATCTTATGGAAAACACTAGAATCGGCTGGGACTCCCTACATTTACTCAAGATTCATGACGCAACAAACTCGAAGGGATATTCTACCAACAATATTGATTAAGAGCTTAATGGATATACTCTTTACCACCATATAAACCAATTTTATGCTTACGTCTAATAGAAATTTTCTATTTATTAAACGAATGTGTAAAACAATTATAATTATAATTATTCTATTTTCTTTAATCACAAATGATCATACTTAAATCACATGAGTACATGACTATTTATTTTAGGTTTTTGGTTTTGATGTATATGAAAAAATATTAGTACTAGTTGAAAGATGAGAATTCTTTAAATAGATTATCACGTGCATTATACTTTAGTTTAAAAAAAACACACACACACAAAATATAGTTATGCACTATTCTTGAATTTTTCTTATAGCTAGCTAGGTTACAGATATTGGAGGGAGCATTTTATTTTATAAAAAAATAAATTAATTTAATCATTTCGATTTTGTCATTTTGGTCTCTGTGAAATAAATTTAGCTTAAATGGAGTGTTAATTTTTTTTTAAACTTTCATTTTAAATTTGACTTAGATAATTTCAGTTCCTTTGCATAAAAAAAGGAAGATAGTTTCAGTTCATTTATTTTGATAAATTTGTCATTTTAGCCCTTTTTATTATTTTTTAAGTTTAATGACATGACAATTAAATTGAAAACATAATTAAAGACTGAAAAAAAGTTACTGCAAATAAAAACCCAAGATTAATTAGGGTGTTTGTTTGAGAGAAAGTAATAAGAAAAAGAGAAAATATGGAAATCAATAAATGAATTTAGATTAATTTTGGTTTAAACTTTGTTTTTTACAGTAATTTTGGTTCAAATTTATTTATTGGTTTTCGTGTTTTTTTCTCTAATTTATTTCAATGGCACTATTGTTGTTAAAACTCATCTCTTTCATTCTATGAAGCTCTGATACAACTTGAATTCACTAAATGTCGATAATATTCCTAGAGAATAAGGTTTTATTTTAGAGGTGATAATATTATTGGGCCATGTTAAACGGTATTCCAAGACACTTGTTAAACATATTGAAAAGGGAAATAGAAAAACAATCACTTGATGTCAGAATCGACCATTGAATCAGATTCAATTGATGGTGAAAGTTAAAAAAATTGAAAGAAATCAAATTTATTTAAAAAATACAAATAATTTTTTATCCATTAATATAAAATCAACTTGACCAACAAAAAAGATATATTATAATCAGAAGATGTTCTGTTAAAAATACATTAAAAAAAAAAAGAGAGAGAGAAGAAGATACTCACTATAATAAATAAAATAAATGTAAACTTCAAAAGAAGATATTCCGTTAAAAATAGGTTTAATTGCAGTTTTTGTCCCTTTATTTTCACCATTTTGCAGTTTTGGTTCTCCTATTTTAAAATTCGACAGTTTTGGTCTCTCTAGTACATATTTTGTCTAAACTATCGTGAGACAGTGTGTTTTAAATTAACTTTATGAAGAATTTTTCTTACAATTTCATCGATGTTAATATTTTCTCATCGTCAGTTCATATGTTATGTCTTTTAAAACATATCAAATCGCCAATTTATATTAAGAAATTATGATAGGGGGACTAAAACTCTAAAATGGTGAAAATAGAGGATCAAAATTGCAATTTAGCCTTTTCTTTATTAAATACTAGCCGCCAAACGGGCACGTTTGTGTAATTGATATTCTCTTTTTTTTATATTTGATGTGATCGAAATTCTCTATTGTGCAAATATAAATAACTACTTAATCTCATTTTTTATTGGACTTAATTAATTGATAACTACTTAACCTCCTTTTTTGTTCTGGCTAGTTATTAAGAAGAAAAAAATATATATTTTTTTTTACTATAAAAAAACTGAAAACATACATTTTATGTGGAAGTTGTATTTAGTTATTAAAAAAAAAATATTTACAAAAAAAACTGAAAATCTATTCTTATGTGGAAGTTATTTTTGTTAACATATACAAATATTTAGTTTTTTTTTAAAGGTAAAATAGGTATAATGAAAAAGTAATCCCAAAAATTTGTATTATCTTTATATACAGTAATAGATTAGTAAAAAATAAATATTTAAACCATATATAAATAAAATCTGAAGAAGATATTCTGTTTTTTTTTTAAGCCAGAAAATATTCTGATAATAAAAATAAAAAAGATAAGAAGATATTGGGTATAAATAAATCTAAACTAAAGAAGAAATTGTAATTCTTCTCTAGAGCATTTCTTCGTCACAAAATACAAGCAGCATCTCAATCCTAATTAATAACCGATTGCAGCTCGGACCGAATCCTTCTCCATCAGCGCCAGTTCCGAGGTAAGGTTTTCATTTTCCTACTGTTTATTTAAGGATAATTGAGTTTATTAATTATAAGCTAATGGGATTATTGAGTTCAGTGTTGTTGTGTGTGTGTTTGGCTATGCATGATTATTTTTGTCATTGCTGTTTGTTGTTTTGGCGTAGATTTTCTTTCTTAGTGTCATAGTGTGCCTTGTTTTTCAATCAGGTTGGGTCGTTTTACGTGGGTAGTTGGGTGTGGTGTGTAGGTGGCCTTGCATTGGCCGGTTGAGAAAGTCTTAGATAGGCACACAATATTTAGGCATACATACATAAATTAAAAAAATTAAAAATTAAATAAAATGATTACATCAATCCCTATCACTTTATTCAATTTTTCTTTAATTTTGACCCTTTTATTGTGAGTGTGTCTAACAATGAGGTGTTGAGTTTGTGCCTAGGTTAGACTTTCTCTGGCCGAGTTATCTCTACCGGGGTGCGTCAGGGCGACCCAAGGGTAAGGCAATCCAAGCTTGAGGCCCAATTTTTGTTTTTTTTTATAAACGAAATAAAAGCCGTTCATAAATTCATTAGTTAATGGTAGGAAAAGGCCTCGGAGAAAAAACATAAAAGACTATGAGAAAACAAATTATTAAAATGAGACAACAATTTCGCAACTCTTCGAAAATTCAAACAACTATTTTTGGTTTAATTTTAAATTTCGCTTTAGGCCTCATTTAGTCTTTGGCCGCCATAGTGTTGCCTCTTTATTTCTTTTTACTTTATAGCTCTCCCTTGCATTTGTTGTGGGGATTGCCCTTATAATAAAATTTTGCTCATTACAAAAAAAAAAGTTGCGTTCAATTGATTGTGTTGTTGACTTTGAATTCTCAAGTGTGGTTGTTATTGCTTGCAGCAGCAGCAATGAAGAGGTGTAAGAAACTTAAGCCTGAGTTGCCTGATTGTGTTATGTCGATTATATTTTCCATGTTAAGTTTGAAGGATTTGGTTAAAACCAGTGCATTGTCCAAACGATGGATTGACGAATGGGGATTAAGGACGGACCTCAACTTTGATCTCGATAACATGTTTGACTATAATATAATTCAAGACTTGCCAAAAAGTCTTCCACTCTTTCAAAGTTTTCACTTTCAATCTGAATTTGCCACTAGATTGAATCAATTCATGCTGAATTATCAAGGTGCTGGTATCCATTCAATCCGAGTAAATTTTCCATTAGGCAATGAACATAGTGATGTCATTGATAGATTGATCTCCGAAGGAATTTCTAAGGGTGTCAAACGTATTGAATTGCTCTTCTCATCTCAAATAAATGATACTACTGATTTTATTTTGCAAACAGAGCCATACAAATTTTCCCCTAATCTCTTGTCTGACACTGATTCTCTCACGTATCTGCACCTACAAAACTGCCTCCTAACCACACATGTGGACTTTTCTGGATTGAAAAACCTAACAACAATTGTATTGGATGGAATCATTGAAAGTCCATTTGAGCGCATCTTGGATCATTTATTTTCTGAATGTCTCCAACTTGAGGACGCCACCCTTAAGAATTGCAAGCTCAAAAGAACAATAAGAATTGTCAGTCCAAAGTTGCGTCATTTGAACATAATTAATTGTGGATCGGGGGATTACTTTCAATTTTATTGGATAGATGCATTGAATCTCTTATCCTTTGAATATAATAATCCAATAAGGAGTATATTTTTACTTAAAGCTCCAAAGTTATTAAAGGTTTTCTGGAATGCAGCTGTGAGAGAGGAATTTCCATTCCCCTCTCATGCAGTTCGAAGATTAACTCATATTGAGAATTTAGCTATGATCATCTACCCTTCACAGGTGAATCAGTCAAACCCCATGTTTGCTATTGATGTTTATTGTTTGTATATAGCTTCCCAATTTTTTATAGCAGTTAGTCCTAAAATTGAGATAGCGGTATAGTGCATTGCAGCATTGTTGCTATTTTAAGAACAGCAGCAAATTGTTGCATTATCAATTGGGGACTGTTGTAGCTGTAAATTGCTGCTCTGCGCTCCCATTGTTCCGCCATAATAGCAGAGCTATTTGCAGATATTGATTGCCTATGTTTCTTTTAATTAATTTGATCACTCGTTGCTTTTAATTCACTTTAAACATTATTGCTGCTGTGAACAGATAGAGAAATTAACGAAGAAGTTGGTTAAATTTCAAAATCTTAAACAATTGGAGTTATTTATCGAGGGAGCATATGATCTCAATATGGACTACTTTTGGATTTTAGATATTGCAATGGCTTCTCAACATCTTGAAAAACTTTCGCTGACGGTAAGTTATTCAACTCTTTATTTTTTTGGTTGTTCAATTTATTTATTTTTTAAAATGTTAATATAATTTAGTTTTATATGATTTTTATTGACAACTTAATATCCTAAATAAATGACCATTCTAAGTTTTTATTTAGTTTCTTAAATTAATATTCATAACTAATTGTTAAATTTTTATGTGTATTATAAAAATAGGAGTCTAGAATTTAACTCAATTAGTATAATGTTGAAGGCTACTTAAATTATAAGTTATAAGCTTAGGAACTAGTTGAAGTAGCATATTACAAAACACTATAATCTCATGGAAAAAACTACTACTATCAACCAACTCTATTAGTCTTGTGTTCTGTTACATTATAAGTTATATATAACCTCTCGTAATAATGATTAATGAATAAGTCTTGGATTAGTTTTCTATGCCTAATGGAATTTTTTTTTTTTTTTTGGTATTCAACGGGGCCTAAGCCCAAAAAAAGGAAAAGACTACACGGAGATTAGTCGGGGGAAGGAAACAACCCTAATATCATCCTCTACAATTTGTATCACCCTAGCAGGTGGATAATCAAAGAACTCAATCCCACCATTGCTTTCACATCCCATGTTCGCTAGCATGTCTGCACATCTGTTCGCTTCTCGAAATACGTGAATTATTCGGACCTCCCAAGGACCACCCAACAATCCTTTGATTCTCTTCATAAGTGTACAACCTTAGATGCTACCCTCTTTACCATGTTGCAGGCTCTGTGCTATAACTTTTGAGTCTGTACGCAGTTCTATTTTCATTAATCCTCGCCGTAGAGCAAGCCTCAAACCTTCATATATACCCCATAGCTCAGCCATATATGCAGATGTATCTCCTAGGCCTTTAACGATCCCTTCCACCCAAATCCCTCTGTCATTTCGAATGGCTGCACCACATCCCGCTCTTTGTGCGCTATTCTTTGCAGCTCCGTCAGAATTTAAAGCAAACCACCCTTGAGGCGGTGGTAGCCAACTGATATTCACTTGTCTCTGATTTCTCCCTTGCTGAACGCGATCTTCCACCCTTGTACTCATCTTGTAATTGTCCACATAGTCTAAAGCCACCTGCCACGGACGCTCTGGATGCACGAATTCAGCATCATGGGTACTTTTATTCCGCCATTGCCAAAGCAAAAAACATGTATTCGCCCAAATCTCCTTCCAATCATCTCCATATCTCTCACCAAACTTGTTATGAAGATTAAGATCTATCCAATCGTGAAAATCCACCGTAAAAAATTGCCCGCGTTCTTGATTCGTCAAAAGATGCCGCCAAACATGGACTGATATGGTGCAATCACGCATCACATGCATGGTAGTTTCTTCAAACTGACTGCAATTGTGGCAGAAGGGGCTACCAATCCGCCATCGAGCTAACCGAGCCTTCGTCAACAGTCTATCATGCACCAGCTGCCATATGAAAACTCTCACACGTTCAATGCTTTCAATTTTCCAGATTCTTTTCCATTTCTTCTCAGTCCCTACCGTTGTGTCTCCAGCAATAAGGTGATAAGCATTTGACACGGTGAACTGACCAGTGCTCGTTCCGGGCCAAAAAGGAGTATCTTTACCTTGATGAGCATGCGGTGGGATAATGGCATGCAATTTTTGACCAATAGAATGCGGAATTAAGTTTTGTATTAAGTCAAAATTCCAATCCCCATCCGGTGTAGCTACGTCTTTCACCATCCAATCCCGAGCACCCTCCGGAATTTGAATCTCCAAGTCGCTAATTCTAGTATTCTCATCAATCCATTTATCCGTCCAAAAACTAACCATACCTCCATCACCTATAGACCAGCAGCGATGGGTTTCGAGTTTGGGCCAGCTCCTAGCTATAGCCTTCCAAAGTGACGAGTCATTAGGATTAACAGTGATCTTACCTTGACTCCACGCACTTCTGCCATACTTTCCAATAAGAACATCTCCCCACAAGCTTTGCTCTCTAATCATAAGTGACCAGCCCAACTTCATCAAGCAGGCCTCATTCATAACTTGAAGCTTCCTGAAACCCATACCTCCACACCATTTCGGTTTCGTCATAGTTTCCCAACTTATCATATGTGCTTTCTTCCTGTTCTCGTTATCACCCCAAATGAAGGATCTCTGAACTTTCTCAATCTCATTCAAGCAACTTTTAGGGATTGGCATGGTCATCACAGGATAGATGGGAATTGCTTGTATAACAGATTTAGCTAGCGTAATTCGTCCAGCTAGTGACAGTTGTTTTGCTTTCCAGCCTGCAAGTCTAGCTTTAATCTTTTCCACTAGATATTGGAAGTCATGGACCTTTGGAGCTCTCCCCAGCGCCGGTACCCCTAGATACTTCCCCAAGGTATGGGTTTCCTTTAATCCCGACATAGTAGTTAGAACTGCTCGTTTTGCAGCATGGACATTACGGGAGAAGAAGATGGAGGACTTATCGTAATTCACTTGCTGTCCTGACATAGCACAAAAATTATTCAATACTTTCATAACCACTTCCAAGTTATCCTCTACTGCTTGTCCAAATAGAAGAAGATCGTCCGCGAACATAAGATGAGATATTAACGGACCGTTTCTCCCGGCACGCATAGGCTTCCACTTCCCTTCTTCTATAGCTTCTGCGATAAGATGGGATAATTTATCCATGCACAACACAAAAAGGTATGGTGACATTGGGTCTCCTTGTCTCACACCACACTTAGTCGGGAAGAAGTCGGAACGACTACCATTCCATAAAACATTGCTTTGCACGGATGTGATGCAATTCATGATAATATTCGTCATTTCACTGGGAAGATTAATTTCCAATAGAACTTGATGTATGAACTCCCAATTAAGACGATCATAAGCCTTGGACAAATCCACCTTGATTACAAAGAAACCCACTCTACTGCGCATTTTTGTCATGCTATGTAACATTTCTTGTGCTATTAAAAGTACCATATTAATGGAATTTTAAAAGTACCATATTAATAATATTATGATTGTTATTTTACAATTTTCAGATTAGAAATCTACATCCGGAACATTCGCATATGGTTGTATTTAAGAGGCAAAAAAGAGAATATGCGGAGTTTTCTCATAATAATTTGAAATATGTGAAGTTTTGTGGTTGTGTTCAGGGGCGGTGCCTCATAGTAGTGAGGGGGTGCAGGTGCACCCCCTGGAATTTCAATTCTTTTACTACTATGTTTATATTTTTTGCACATTGCACCCCCTGATTTTTTTATTTTGCACCGTTTATTCAAAAATTCAAAACACTTTCTACTTCTCTTATTTTTTTCTTCCAACTTCTCTCTAAAATTAAATCTTCTCAAACAAAACATCAAACCAAATACATACAATAGTGATAAATCCTCAAATATCCTTGAAACAACACTAATGTAATCAATAAAAAAATTTGTGGTTTAGCATTTTAAAAATTTGGGATTTTTTATACAACTTCAATATTGATAAATTGGTTGATTGATTATTCAACTGTAGTTCTAATAACATATTTGTGTGCTTTGTGGGTTGTTTGTTTGTAGTTTTTAATTTGGTCCAAATGTATCTTTGGATTTATGTTTTACAGTTTCTAGTTGAACAATCCACAAATTAGTTTCAATTTTAGACATTTGAAAATCAGTGTTTTTATGAAGCTAATTTTTGTGTCGGTTAGTTATTAGTCTGTATATACTCAAGTGGTAGATAAAAAGAATTGACGTACATCGAGCAATGAGAAAACTAATAACAAAATTGTGTATTTTTGTTGTTACTATATCAATACTTATGCACTGTTTTATAGTTAGATATCTTTTTATTTGATATATTTCTATGTAATCAATACTTATGTTTTTTTAAAAACAATACTTATATTTAAAGAGATTTGTTCAACAATATATATAAATAAAAATTAGTTAGTTATTAAGCGAATTAAAAATATGAAACTGCGTAGCAAATAGTTGTAAAACATATATATGTAATTTTTTTTATTACAATGTAAATTTTGCACCCCCTGAGCCAGGGTCCGAACACCGCCACTGGTTGTGTTTGCTCCTCAAATGTTATCGAGTTAGCCAGTCACCTATTGAGGAATGCAAATTCACTTAAGAAAATGACTTTCAGTTCTTGTGACAAATTCTATTTAGGTGCTGGTAGATGGACTAATAGCTCTAATGGATGTTGCGGGTTTGAACATAATGTTATTCGTGAGATACTTAAAGATGAAGTAAATGAACATTGTCAGCTTATAATTTTGTAGTTTTATTTTATATATTTATAATGAATTTTTACTACTATTATTATTAGTGGTAATAAATTCATGGGTAAATAGGTTGATACCCCCCTGTAATGTGGACGAGTTTTGTTTTTCCCCCCTATAATTTTTTTCTTTTAATTTGCCCCTTGTAAAGTAAATTTTTTCGGTTTCCCCCCTTGGGTGCAAGAAATTTGCATTTTTTAAATCGGTTGAACAGATTAACCGATTTAAAAAACATCACTTTTTAAATCGGTTTGAACAAAATAACCGATGTAAAAAGTGCATCCAAGGGGCGAGTCCAAAAAATTCAACATTGCAAGGGGCGAGTCAAAAAAAAAAATATTACAGGGGGGAAAAACAAAACACGCCCACATTACAGGGGGGTATCAACCTATTTACCCTAAATTCATTCGTACAAACATTTTATGATTTACTTTATTTATGAATTACAAAATTAACTATCCTTATGGGTATGATTTTATTTTGATGTGAAGGACTCATTGTAGTGTTAGACATGTAGTTATTGTTATGCTATATTTTCTTTGTTATTGAAAGAACACTACACCAAAATTGGGATTATATGTCGTTTTTTTAAGAGTATACTTGGCTCTACAAACAAAATGGCAAATACCGGTTTTTAAGAGATATTTTGAAAGTGCGGCTCGTTACACACTTACACTAACATGGAGCAAACGCAGTTTTTAGACGGCGCATATGTCTTTAAATAAGCGCTTTCGTAGGTGCAGACCTTTCTAGAGACGCTATCATAGATGTTCTCTTGTTTAAAGGGAAAAATTTTAACGGTGCTTTTTGCTTATGTGTAAGCCTTGTTGTAGGTGCACAAACCTTAGAAATTTTTTTAAATTCAATACATTGTTTCAATTCCTTCATCATGAATTCACATGTATGTTTAAACATACCACACTAGAAAATGTTTTGGATTCACATGTAGTACAATTAGATAAAAAAATGTTTCTACAGAAATAAACCAAAAAATATTATCAATATAATTAAATAAAATTGAAATTAGAGAAATTTTTCTTTTCTTAATAGTGTAGTAATTTGACAAAACCAAAGTACAGTAATTTTATATCGACGACTATAAAGTAAACAATCACGAACCATATAATACCTGCAAATAGTAAACTGTAAAATAATACCCAAAGCGTGAAGAAGTCATCGGACTTAATGAATTATCTGCTTCATAAGCACAAATCTCTCGTAATCTAATAGGTTATTTCTAAGTATGGATTATACTGAAGGTAACAAAACATCTTGAATTCACCAAATGCAAGCAATATTACTCAAGAATAGGGTTTGATTTTAGAGGTTATAATATTATTAAGTCATGTAAAACGATGTCTCCGAGACACTTGTTAAATATATTAAAAAAGAAAATGGAGAAACAAAAATGGCACCTGACTCTGTAGCTCACTGTCAAACTAGACTTTGATTCAAGCAAAAACACAAAATAGTTCGCGACTCTACAATCTAGTAGTCTATTTGTTTCACAGTGTTATCTTTTCAAAAAATCTTATGTGACTTTCAGGGGCGGAGCCACTTGTGGGCCGAGCAGGGCCATGGCCCGCCCCAAGTTTGAAGTTTTTTATATTTTATATATAGGTGTATGTATATATTTATGTTCAATCATATATGATATATATATTAGCATTTGTAAATTTGTATAAAAAATCTACTGCGTTCTAGTGGTTGTTATATCCGTCCAGTATTGCAGATGTGCGAGTTTGATTCTCGCCTTAGCCATTTTTTCATTTTAATCCTATTTTAAACAAAAAATACCATAAAATTGCAATAAGTGGTTGAACTCTGGTCTTGCAAGGAAAACTAATAATAACAAACCACTAAACTACAAGTGATAAATAATACTTTTTATTCAAAACATATATATTCATATTATAAACAAGATAATATATTTAAAAAAATTTACGGCCCCTCTCAAGAATTACTGCTAGCTCCGCCACTGGTGACTTTCTTTTGGAACACTTGACTCGTTGAGTCGACACATTTGTGAGACAAATAGATGGATGAATTATCTGATACACTTGTAGAAAGATAAACTTGTACATTAATAAGATACCGAATGCACAAATTTTAAGATGAATTTTATTATTATTATTATTGTTATTATTATTATTATTATGTTTAACTAGCGTTCAGACCACTATTTAAAATTTCCCTAATGATATTAAAGGTGCTTCTAAATTGGTATGAGTTTTGAATTATTTAGCTCATATTCGTACATTCCAAGTTTCATTTGATGTAATATATACACCTCACTTGTAAAAAGCAGGACTACAATGGTGCATTGATGACGGAGAAAACATAAATGATTTTGTTTAGTTTTAACTAGGGTGATCATATCCGAACCAATCCAAAAGTAAAACCGCAAATCGAACCAATCCAAACCGAAAACCGCAAAATCCACATTTGGTTTGGATGTATTTAGATGACTTTTATATTGAACCGCAAAATCGCGAACCGCAAAAACCGCGGCTAACCGCTAAAACCGCATTAAGCTTCTATTATATTCCAATACCACCAAAACCACATTAAGTTTTTATTATATTCCAATATACATAGTCCAATTACCAAGTCAATCCACCAAATTAATGGAACTTTAAGTTATTCTTATTTTTTGTATTGTAATGTTACTTTGGTGTTGTAATATTATTTTAAGTCAACAACTTTTATCGGTACTATGATGTTATTTTGAAACTTTAAATTATTTTTTTTTATATTTAAAATTGTAAGGTACTGTGATGTTATTTTGGATAAACAACTTTTATTAGTACTTTAATATTATTTAGGAAATTCAAGTTTTTTTTTTTTTTATGTTTAAAATTGTTTGGTACTGAAATGTTATGTTGTAAACCGCAACCACCGAACCGATCCTAACCGCATTGGTTTGGTTTGGTTTGGATGACCTTTTAAAAACCAACCGAACCAAACCGAACCGCATGAATTTTTATCTCGCAGTTAGGATGACTTTTATGCTCAAAACCGAACCAAACCGCACCAGCCAATTTTGTATGATAAAACAATCTCATTTGTGTATGGGAAAGTCCCATTTGAGCGGTCTTTTACACACAAAATGACAAAAAAATAAACTAACTAAAAAACAGAAGAAGAGAAGAGATGAGAATTTTCTAAAATAAAGATTGCTATTTAAAAGTGATCGATCAAAATTAGCCACTTGACAGACCTTGACGCAGAAGACCTGACCAACGAATGGTACGCCACTTAAGTAGATGACAATATTTTTAAAAATTTTCATTTTATTAATATCCACTACTTAAATAACATAGGAGTAAAATTGAAAACGGAAAGGGCGTGCCAGAAGCCTGTAGAGTGCCAAAAGAAATTTCCGTAAATGATCTGGGCTTTGACCATATCTTTAGATGTAGCCTTTGGGCTTTCTCAGTAAGTGGATCCAACGGAAGAAAAAATCAACAAGAAACTGTTCCCTATTAAAACGACGGCGTTCACTCATTCATAAACCCTAATACTCTTCCTATAAATTCAGAATCTGCAATCAGCATTCTCGTACCCCAAATACAAACCAGCCCCTTCTCTACCTCATCCAATTACTTTTGTAGAATATATATAACTTATGTTTCGATTGTATAGTTGATGCATCTGATGTTGATTTTTTATCTTTCAATTTATCCTATATGATTGTTTGTTTTGTTTTAACTGGATTCAGTAGTTTATGAATCTGATTTTGATTTGTTTATTTCCATTTGAATTGTGATTTTTTGTTGATGAATTTCGATTATTGTTATGAAAAATTTGAGATCATGATGATGACTCCATAAAATTCAAGCTCAACAGACCGTAGGTCAGGGCTTTCTCTTTCGAGATTGCTTTGCGTGTCGATAACCCCGCTGAACTGAGTGATCTCTTTCATTTTCACTGATAAAGTTTTCTCCGTTTTTTTGTTATTTTTTTATCTCTGTTATATATTGGTAAAGAGTGTTCACAATGAGGATACAAAGCTCCCTCTTCTGATTTTGAGGTGAGGAAAATTGCAGGCAGAATCGAACCTAAATAAATCTAGCCACCACTGAGTGAACTCTTTCCTCAATCTACTTTTTTTTTTTTTTGAATCAAATGTTTATTCAATGTTATGTTAGTAATTTTTATAATTGTCTGGTTTTGATAAAATTTGAGGTCAGTGATGTTTTTATTATTTGCCTACATTGTCTGATAATCTTTTCTAGATTATGATGTGTTTAAATAATCTGAGACCTCTTTATAAGTTTGTTGAATCTAAGGATGTGAAAAAATTTACCTGTTGATTTTGTGTTATGTTGATTTTTATTTGATTCTCAATGATTATATTTTCTTAATTTTTGTTAATGTAAAGATATTTTTTATCTTGTTTTAGATGTCTGCTTTGTACGCATTGAGTCATTGCTAATATAATAATCATGTTCTGCTATTCTTAATTTATCATTGTATGATTAAGAGTAATGAATTGAATATAATGAAGACAGAATATAGAATGATCCTCAAATCTATTAAGACATTTTTTTTAGACAATTGAATCCTCGATTGCTTATCTGACATAATATGAGAATCATGATTGATTAACTAAATATGCGATTAAAAAAATGTTTCAAATAAGAACATAGTCATAGTTAAACTTTTTTAAATGTTGTTAACGAAAATTATAATAGTTTCAAAATTATCTACTTCTGATGGGAGGTATTCGTGGACTAATGCATATAATTCTCCATGTTAACAAATTAATAGAGATTAGCTTTAATCTGGGTTTGCCTTGCGCTGGCTTCAATTTAATTGTTAACGATTTCATTCATAACATGGTTTGATCAGATTAAGGAAAAATTATTTTTCTTTGATTTTGCTGGTGTTTACAATGTTTCTATTGAGAAGATTTAGACTTCAATTTTTTTTAAGCAGCCAAAAGTAATTAATTGTTAATATTGATATTTGTCTGTCTTCAAGAAAACTAAAATTTTGATTTTAACTCCACTTTTTTAACCCTTAGTTGAAACCAATTGAACTGCCCTCCCATCCCAATCTCAAACTTATCGACACAAAATCAAAATGACTCGTATATAGTGATAGATGTTGAATTGAAGAAGGAGAACATATAAACGAGCATCACCTAAAATGAACAGCGTTGGTATGTTATATTTTTAGAGAGAGAGCTATATGAGTACTGTCCTTGACAGACCATAATGAACACTCGTTGTATTCTAAAAGAGTGCTATGGAGACATTAATCAAATTCAAGTTTTGTAGTTGTCTAATTTTCTTGATTAGAATTAGAATAGGTTAAAGATGGAGACGAGAGGTGTCGTGTTCCACCAATCCAATGACAATCGTAGAATATGATTCAATAACCACATTGTTGAAACCTTGGTCCTTTTCTAAGCAAATGCCAAAATAAATGACATGAAGCTCGGTTTGTAAGCTAGTGACATTCTCTACAAATCTAAAAGGTTTGGTTAAAGATGGAGAGGAGAGGTATCATGTGTTCCACCACACCAATGACAATTGTAGAATCGGATTCAATAACCATATTGTTGAAACTTTGGCAGGGCCGGCCCCGATTATTTGGAGGTCCGATTCAATATTAAAAATGGACCCCTAATAAAAAAAATGTAAATAATAGTAGAAACACATAAAAAATAATTATTATATATAATATTAAAAAGAGATAATATAATCAACGATTAAATTTGTTGCAAAGTTTAAAATGACCTAGTGGTTGAGTTTGTGAATGAGTTTAACATGTAATAGTTTCATTTTTTAGGTTTATAAAAAGAAATAATGATTTTAATTTAATTTAAAACGACTAGAATTATGCGTAGGAATTTGTTAAAACAATAACCTTGCACATACATACATAATAATTTACCATTAATCTATTGATACACATATTATATTTTATGAAGATTTGACAATATATAACTATTATTATAGGGTCTCAAAATTAATATATTAATATGTATCTGATATTTTATAAGTACTATAAATATATAATTACTATTATATAGTCTCAAAATTTTAAATTGAGGCCTGATGTCATTACACACCTTACATATACATGCAAGCCGGCCCCCAACTTTGGTCCTTTTCTAAGCAAATGTCATTATAAATAGCATGAAGTTTGACTTCTAAGCTGGGGACAATCTCTAATCCAAAAGATTCGAGTAACCAATTATCCATATTGTTGCCTATGATACCATTGTACCCCGTACATGTATCATGATTAAAAATAAATCAAACCCATTTGTATTCAATCCACATAATATTTTTTAGGAAATATATAAATATTAACTGAGTAATCTTCTCAACTAAAGGTCTTCCAATAAGACTATAAAATATTTCAAAGTGTCATGATGAAGTAATAACATGAAAATTAATCGATGTCAAGCATATGAACAGGCTCGACCACTACCTATGGTAATTGGAAATTAGATTAATGTTCGTTGTCTTCAACCATTAGGCATAAAGTTTGACCTTGTCCATCATTTGAGGTAGGGACGGCTGTGAGTTTATGAATAGTCTTTGATTTATTTCATTCCATAGAACTCATATATATGAGTTAAATTAGTTGCAGAAAAGAACGTTGAGCTCGAAGATCGCTAAAGAATAAGTAAATTGAATGAAGTGGTCGGATAGATTTTGAGAGTCCGCCGAAAAAAAAAATAATCCACAATCGGACTAACGACCACAAGAGCCAAAGTTGCTACAAGAGAGAAATAAATGTTCGGCTGATTCAATATCGCCACAACCCGAAACACAAAGGTGAACTTTTGGAGTGATGATGCCTCGAGTTACCAAATCTGCTTTCGTTGGCAACCTGTCGCGCAAGAGTCTTTGTGCCAAAAGACACATTCAAGGGAACCTGTTTGTGTTAGATAAGTTCTTCAACTACATCTAAAGTAACATTATACTGAGAAGTCAAGAGATGGAAAAACAAAACCAGACCATTTGTATTCGACTCACATAATATGATATTTTGGTTAAAAAACACATAGAAAAATATAATTTAGATTGAAGTATTGCGATGAAAATAAAATAAAATATTAAAACATAAATGTAGTTGGTCTTCCAATATCGATAAAACTACAATTTCGGTCCTTATATTTTTAATTGCACATTTTTGGTGCCCACAATTTTGAATATCAAAGTTTATGACGCAACAATAAATTATTTTCTTTGAGTCACTTATATCGTTTTAATTAATCTTCTTTTAACTTTATATGTTGAATCACGACTAATTTTAACATTTAATTTTTAAAGATTTTCAGACCATTTGTTATCATGTCAGAACATCCAATTTATTGCTACATCATTAGATTAGATGATAAAAATGATAAATTGTTCAACAATTCATTTTTCTTTTTACAATATTCTGAAATGGAGAACTAAAACATATAATTATAAATTAAATAATTATAAAAAATAAAAAACCAATATTGCAGTTTTGCTAAAATAAAGAAACAAAAATTGCAAGCCATACTCTTGGAATGATCATGTAAACAAGTGGCTTACATTGTTGAAAATAATGAATATATCAAAATAATTATTTTTATTATTTATCTATCAAAAAGAAAAAAAATTATGCATCAACTCTATTTTTGGCTTACATGCAATATCTCTAAAAAATAGAGTCAATGCATAAAAAATAATAAAAATAATTATTTTTTGATATATTAATTATTTTCAACCATGCCAATTGCTTACAAGAGTAAGGTATTACAACTTAACTTTAGACCTCCAACAACAAATTATTTTTAATACCTAAAAAAACTTCACATGCCACAATTTTTTTTATTTAATTTTTTTTTATACCTACTAACTCAGCTAATTTCACAAGTATTAATAAAATTTTAAAATTTACACATTTGTTCTTAACATAAAAAATTATTAAGATAAGACTAATACACAGACATTATTAAGACATGGAAAAGCATAAAAACAAATAAGGTGGTAGAATAAATTAGATTTGTATGAAAAAATTATCAAAATAAAAACCAGTAAAAATATTTCCGTAAAAAAACCGCTAATTTTATATTTGCGCAGGTAGTGGTACGACGTCGTCGTAGTATCGGAGCTCGTGTAACAGTTGAGTTGAGAAATTTAGAGGGAAGTGGAAAAGGAATTTCATTCATAAGTGTTTCATTTTCCCCAATTCAATTCAATGCAAGCTTTTTTGTTCCAGTAACGAAGTTTATGTTTTCGAAACCCTAAATGGATGCGAAAGATATACTTGGATTGCACAAAACCTCATTCCCATCTTCAATTGAAAAAAAATCTCGACCTCCCAAAGAGTCTCAGAGAAAACCTGATGGCATTTCACGCGAGGTTTCTATCTTATCATAATCTCTATTCATTATATTATATGATTCCATTGATTTTTTATTTGAATTCAATTGTAATTTTTTTTTATAGGTTTATGCACTTACTGGTGGAATGCCATCACTTATGCCTTCAATTGATGCTTCTCAATTGAAAAAGAAGCATTCTCCTCACGAAAAGGTTATGTTTTTTATTTATTTTATTAATTTATTTTGCTTCTTGAGGTCCGTTTGGATTGACTTATTTAAACTTATCTAGTGAGATGTAATTACTTATGAGACTGTTTGAGATAGCTTATAGTTACAATTTATGACAGTCCCTAGAAGTGGGGTGGGTAGCTTAACTGGTTTGAGCTAAGGTGAGGTGTAAAAGGCCACGGGTTCAACTATTCAACTCCCGGTGAAGGAGAAAAATACTAACATTCATAACTAATTATTGACTTTGAAAGCTCTCCAAGATAGCTTGTTTCTATAAGCTCTCCTGAATAGCTTATGAAAATAGTTTGAGATACTTTATCAAAACAATTTATGACTTTTTTTTATAAGCTCTCAAGCTTGTTTCTATAAGCTCTCATGAAAACAGTTTGGCTTAATTTTACCTTCAATTGTAAAAATAGCTTATCCATAAACACGTCTATGATAAGCACTTATGATATGACTTATAAGCGCTTGATTAAGTTGTTTATCCAGGAAGGCAATTACTTTGGTTGCTGAACTTCTTATATTCTTCAGGTTACTTGGCAATGGCTTCCTTTCACCAATTCTGCTCGTAAAGATGATCTTCATCTTTATCATTGGGTCAGTCACAATATCTGTTTAATTATCATTTGTGATTATTTATGAGTATTCATGTTTTTGTTTATGCGTCTCTTCTCCTTTAGGTTCGAATAGTTAATGGTGTTCTACCTACCGGGGACTATTCTTTTGCCAAGTATAATAAGGTAGCTTAATTCATGTTACTCACAGTCTGCACCTTCCTAATTCATATGTCGTACTTACCTTTTTGGTTTTATTTTCAAATTTGGCTTTATTCTAAATCTTCTATTTGATGTGGTGCAGTCTGTTGACATTATCAAATACACAGACGAGGAGTATGAAAAGTATTTGACAGATCCTGTGGGTAATCATGTCTAATTGTACAATTTTATGGAAACTTATAGATGAGTTTGCTTAAACAACAATGTTGCAAAATTTATGTTATCCGAACTGATGTTTATTTTATGTAATGTATTGAGTTGTGATTGTGGGCCTTTCATTGACTTTTATTGTAAAGAAAGTAGGGAACATCCCGAAGCTTATAAATATTGATACCGGAAGCTCCTTTTTCCACAGAAGAGATGGATATTGGATTATTCTTGTGTTGGCTAATAAGAACAACCTATGCTGTACAATCCTTAGAGTGTTTTCTTTAGTCAATAATTTAACACTTGGTGTGATGCGGGATTAATATACAATTTTGTGTGGATGAGCTGAAAACAATAGAATTCTATAATTACCACTTTTGCTATGGCCTCTTTTGTATACTTCCAATTGCACATTCTATCGTATAAAATTACACACTTTTAACTGCAATTGTGATGATCTGTGCTTTTCTCAATTGAAAGCTGAAAATCACTGGCATTCTATCAGTGTTTTTAGATTCATCTCTTTCAAGTGTTCAATGCATTACTCTACCTGATTTTGCTTTATCTACCCAGATGTGGACCAAGGAGGAGACAAATGAACTATTCGACTTGTGTGAGAGGTTCGATCTCCGTTTTGTTGTAATAGCTGATAGATTCTCATCATCTCGAACTGTAGAGGAGTTAAAGGATCGATATTATAGTGGTATGTCTTTGTTCAATAATTATTATATATTGCACCCCACGTTTCGTTTTCTTCAACTCATACTTTTAATTTTTATGATATGGAGACTGCACGAGCAAAAATGTGATACTTTGAACTTCATATTTTTATTACATGTCCATGCTATGTAGTGTTGCGGGCTATGTTACTTGCTAGAGCTGCATCTTCTGGAGATGTTGCAACACATCCTCTCATTAAGGTGAAGTCAAATTTTATATTAATGTACGGTGCTTTGGAGAAGTTACTTTCTTTTGTCTCTTGGGAGTATACTATTTGTTGTTAAAACAAACTCTCACCTGCCTTAAGCCATTGCCATTTGGTCATAGTAACTCATTTTTCCTTTTCAATGCAGGAGCCATATAATGTTTCACAAGAAATGGAGCGAAAACGGGCACTGTCCATGGTCCTCTCTCAAACAAGACAACAAGAGAAAAGAGATGAAGAGGTTCTTTAAAGAAAAAATACTACTTTATACGTCCCTTCCATCGGCTTACCTTTATTGTAAATGAAGTAAGTGTGGCTACTTATATTGTTTTATGCAGGTTCTTATTGAAGCAAAAAGAATAGCTGAGTTACGGATGGCTTCTAAGGTAATTTTTTCATGATTGATGATATGGAGATTTATTGGTTAATCTTTCTAATAAATTCCTACCTATCATTTTGATTTTGAATATTGGGGAATGTTTCCTAGTATGGTATGCACTTTTTCGGTTGCATGGGAGGTAATTAGTAAAGTTAGAGCTGTGTACTCACACTTTAAATCACTATTAAATTTTACTTAAAGTAAAATATATAAAATGTATTTCACACAATCTTCGTGGAATGTACAATTACCAATTTGGGGCAACAAAATTCGTGGCGTGTATAAAATATATTTCACATGATCTACACATGCACTTTGTGCCTGGAATTTTGATTCTATATTTTTATTTTCAGGTTACTGAACAGTCTCAATTGGTTGTTGCTACAAATGCTGATGCAGAAGTTACAGAGAGGGCTGTCCCCGGTGAATCTCTATCTCCATCGAATGTGCAACTTACACCAATGGCTGTGCCTTCTCCATTTACAGATAATGCTTCTACACTAGCTTCTCTTCGCATGGTAAGTTATTTAGAAGGTTTCCGGTTGATGTATCCTCCCCCCTTTCTCCATGTACATTTTTCTTCTCATTACCTTCAAAACCCCTCTTCCTTCCTCTGCCCCTGGGAAGGTTAACAAGGATTCTATGAAAACAAAAGCCTTTTCGCACTAAATGGGGGTGCCTACATAAATCACACAGTACCATTTTGCAAATCATGTCAAATTATAAACCAGTGGAATCTAAATCATTCTTAGTGATTATGTCTAATATTGCATTACATAGTTAGTCCCTAACCAAGAGGAAAGTTGTGTTAGGCAGTAGACAAGGTAACTTAAAACTTTGATTAGTGCCATTGACATTAACTAGGATTTTGATGATCAAAATATTTCAAATAACTTTTATTTAATGAGAGGCAATTTGTACGACTTTTATTTTTACTTTTAAATTTCTCATACTTCATTGCATTATCTGATAGTGAGAAATATTTCAGCTTCGTGTATATTTGAGGACATATGCACTTGAGCAAATGGTGCAAGTTTCAAACTCATCCGCTGGAGTTCGGACTATCAAACGGGTTGAGCAAACATTGCAAGATCTTGGGGTTTGTCTATTCTACTTTAACTTTTAATGCAGTTTACATATTGTTGACAAATTTATTGCTATTAACTAATTAACCATCTTTCTTAATACCCATGGATTAGGTAACTAAGGTAAGAGAGTCTTTATATGCCAAAGCTGAAATGTTTGTAATGAGTTGTAGCATATATTTGGGTTCATGATGCATTTCATTTGTATTTGGTTCTGTGATTCCAGGTCAATTTGAAACCAAGGGTTCCAACAAAAGCTGTTTGTGCAGAGCATTTGGAACTAAGAAAAGAAATACTAACTTGGCTGAATCTCCAGAAACAGGTATATCGGTATAAGAAAGTTGAGAGAATCACATTTTCCAAATGTATTTATTAATTCATATTATAAGCAGATGTTGATGATTTCACTTGTTAGAATTTTCATAGGGCTGCAAATTTGCATTGTGCCTGTTACTCTAATGTATGATTGTTTATAGAATTATCAACATTTACTGTTTTCTCCTCATCCCCCATTTTTCTTTCATTTAATTACTTGTTATGATATATGTTGCAGGTGCAATATAAAGAGGCCGAAGGTTCATCTTATCGTGATGGGACCTACGGTGAAACACCAGACACACCAAAGGTCATAAATTAATATTTTTCTTTCTTTCTTCTTGGTATTTTCCTCTCTATTGCTTTAGGTTTGTGATTTGGAAACTACTGACATATTTGCTTCGTCATGGGGATCAGGATCGTACATTTATTCCCGACTCGTTGAATTTTGGAGGTAATATATATTAATTTTGTTTGCACATGCTATATAATTTTCTATAAAATAAGGGAAATTTCATCTATTTATTACTGAACATATCAATAAAACTGTAGTTTCAGGCGAAAGGGTTGGCAAAAAGGACCAAAAACGCAAGGTACATCGCAAAAATATTTTGTCTAATTACATTGTAATTGATTAGTTATGCATTTACTTTTCGACCATTATAATGATGTACTCCTATTATTGATTGGTCTTGGGAATTTTATTTGCACAGGGGCATGGAGCCCAACCTACAGCTGCTCATAAAAGACCTAGAAAACAAAAGGCCTCAGATCTTTAATTCTTTGGTAAGGAGCTTGAATTTGGCACAGATGACCCCAACCAACATTGATATGACACCAACTTTGTTAAGCATCATAGTTTTTTCTAATGTAATATCTGTATCATTTGTGTGTTTCTGTAATATATATATACCCTTGGTACTTCAACAAACCTTATATCGGACATGTTTCTACAATTTAAAGCTTGTCAACCTTATATCTGTCAGGTGCGACGAGGAAAGGTGTTAAAAAGCCTAAAAAGCCTTGATCATACAACTTGACATCAACTCTAACGCTCGAGGATTAACTACCCGAGCTAATTCATGGTCAATTATATTAGCCCTCCTAAAAAATTTAACCAACGAGTTTGGACATATAAGTCTTGAAGTTTAGAAATACGACCATTATTAATATCAATCTTATGGATATTCATATCGAAAGTTTTTTATTAGAAATTTTAACAATTTGTTTGTTAGGAAATATTTTTCATATTAGAAATATAAAAGTGCAATGCAATTTGGTTTAAACTTTATGAGAATATACTACAAAAACTAAACTAAAACCGATTTTTTTTAACAAGCCCAAACCAAATTGATGAATACTAATTAAGAAACTTATTTTATCAAATTAAGAAAATATTTTTTTCAAACACTAAGTTTTCCATATCATTAAATCATGTATATAATCTAAAATGAAATAATATATTAATAATCAGAAATATAAAATACAACATTTGGGTATCAATTATCAATGAATAAACCATCAATTTAGTCGTTGAACTATCAATTTCTCTTCAATTTGGTCCTAAACTATAAAAATATACCAAATAGTCGCTAAACTATCATTAGTACATCAATTTAGTCCCTCAACTTTTTAAAAAGCATGAAAGAAAATGATAGTTCAGGGACCAAATTGATGGATTATTAATAGCTCAGGGACGTTTAATATATTTATGTAGTTTAGGGACCAAATTGGAGAGAGATTGATAGTTTATGGACTAAATTGAAGGTTTATTCAATTATCAAATGATTGTTTTTGAGTGACATGATATTGATATCAAAATTAATAGGGGTCCGCTTCGTTTAGACTCGGGAAAAAAATAAATCAATTTTATTGATTTTTATTTTGTTTTTGGATTCATAAGATCATTATAATTTGTTTTTTGGATAAAAATGCACTACCTTATTTTTTGTGGTTGTTAATTAAATATCTTATGTGAGTAATTGTTGAGATTAATTTGAGTTTGGTAGGATCACAATAAGAGTCAATTGTAAATTCAAATGGATGTTTCAAAATTTCAAATGATCGGGTTCGAATCCTAACTCCATCATTAATGTGTGTGTGAATTTATGGTGACTTTGTCATTTCGTCTATGTACTCATAAAAATAAAAAATAAAAGCATAAGCGTTGCTTTCAGTTTCCTCATTGAGACTGATTTAGCTAGGATCCAATGAGTAATCATGTCCGTGTTTCCAATATTCATTCGTAGGATTCATTTCTTGAAGAGATTGTGGTATCTGACACCATGTTCTCGCAATATGTGTACTATTATTACAACACCACAACTGAACTACATGATTAATGCTTACATAGACAACAACAAGGTAAAACAAGCTCAGAAACTTTTGGAAGAAAACCCTTTATCCTGTAACATTGTTTCCTGGAACATGATCATGACTACATATGTGCAACACAATCAAATTGGTCTCGCGCATGATCTGTTCGATAAAATGCCCCACAAAGACGCGGTTTCATGGAACATTATGCTCTCTGGTTATCATAAAACCAGAAACTCAGAGGGACTCTACCATTGTTTCTTGCAAATGGGAAGAGCTGGTGTAGTGCCCAATGACTACACTATCTCCACATTGCTCAGAGCAATTATTAGTACCGAGTTGGATGTTTTGGTTTGTCAAATTCATGCTATGTCATTTCATTTGGCACTCAACTTGAATGTGTTTGTTGGGTCTTCTTTGATCAGAGCTTATGCGGGTTTAAGGGAGGAAGAAGCTTTAAGTCGAGTGTTTGATGATATATCGATGAAAGATGTTACATCATGGAATGCTTTGGTTTCTAGTTATATGGAATTGGGGAGAGTGGTTGATGCTCAAACAACCTTTGATCAAATGCCTCAAAGAAACATAATTTCTTGGACTACTTTGGTGAATGGTTATGTCAAGAACAAGCAAGTTAACAAAGCTCGGTCTGTTTTTGACAAAATGAGCGAGAGAAATGTGGTTTCTTGGACGGCAATGATTAGTGGGTATGTGCAAAACAAGAGATTTATCGATGCATTGAAGCTTTTTCTTCTTATGTTTAAGACTGATACTCGTCCCAATCATTTCACATTTTCAAGTGTATTGGATGCATGTGCAGGCTGTTCCTCTCTTATAATGGGGATGCAGGTTCACCCGTGTATCATCAAGTCTGGCATACCAAATGATGTTATCTGGTTGACCTCACTTGTTGATATGTATGCAAAATGTGGGGATATGGATGCAGCATTTTGTGTTTTTGAGTCCATTAGGGATAAAAATTTGGTATCATGGAATGCAATAATTGGAGGTTATGCAAGCCACAGGCTAGCTGCACGAGCACTCGAGGAGTTTGATAGGATGAAAATTGTTGGCGCTACGCCTGATGAAGTTACATTTGTGAATGTGTTGTCAGCATGTGTGCACGCTGGTCTTGTTGACGAGGGTGAAAAGCACTTCGCTGCTATGCTGACCAAGTATGGAATGCAAGCAGAGATGGAGCATTATAGTTGCATGGTGGACCTATATGGAAGAGCAGGGAGATTTGATGAAGCAGAAAAATTAATCAAGAATATGCCATTTGAGCCTGACGTGGTGTTGTGGGGCGCATTACTTGCAGCTTGTGGCCTGCATTCAAATTTGGAACTTGGAGAGTATGCTGCTGAGAGGATTCGCAAACTGGAGACCAATCATCCTGTTTGTTACTCAATGCTTTCAAAGATCCAAGGTGAGAAAGGAATATGGAGCAGTGTGAATGAATTGAGGGACAACATGAACGAAAGAGGAATAAAAAAGCAGAAGGCAATTAGTTGGGTTGAGTGATCTCCCTCTGTAAGTTCAGCCAAGTTATAAAAATTGTATTCAATTCGGAGAAAATTAGGGTATAATCTGATTGCCAATTTGCCGCAAATCCCTTTAAGAAAGCTTTTCGGTATAGTAATAGTAATGATTATACCGAAGCCTACAAGTGTAAAGCACTTGGAAACCCATGTATATGCAATTACTGTCAAAGCCATCAGAAAAATGATACAGGGTACCTTTTTCCTTTATAGTTGGAATTTTTGGAGTTGTGACTAACTTCATTTGTTTTAAGCAATAACTTCTTATCTGACTCTTGCTTTGTTTCCAGATGAAATTAATCAATCAATAATTATAAGGTTACTATTTTTTATTGAGTTACTTCCATATATGCTTTTATACCACTTCCGACCTCTGCAAGTATTGCTGGATACTGGTCTTGTTATGACTTATGAGTCAGCTGTCATCCCATTGGAGAGACCTCAGCTGGACCTAATAGCAAACCCAAGTACCCAACATTTACTGTGTTTAATCCAAGAGAGAGTAATAGGCCTAAGAGAAACACCACTCAACCAAGGAGATTGTCCGGTTATTATGTCAGCAACAAATAGCTTGGATTTAACTCTATGAGTATTAATCAGCTAGTTTGTTATGAAATTATGAATTCATTTGCACTGTTATTTAGCATATTCTGTATCAAGTCGTATACTTTTCAGTCAACCTCTTACATTGATTATCTACTATTTATTACCTTCTCAGTTTCATCTTATATGAGAACCTTTCAAGGTATCTCTATAATCTAGCTTTTTTATTTTTGCTGCACATATTTTCTTTTCATGTTTCCAAGGGTTATGCAAAAGAAAAAACAAAACCTTAGCAGACCAGAAACACACTACATATTGATAGGCTGAGATACGCAATTCTAAACCAATATCATAAATACAATGGTAACTGAGGTGTAACTTGTTACATGATACATCATACGTGTTTAAGTTTACAAATGATGGTCTTATGCATATATATCCAACTATATTAAGAAGGAATGAGTGATCATATTTTAATAAACTAGTTTACAAAGACAATGCTATGTGAACAGTGAAAAGTACAAAATTGCAATGAAGAATGAAGATGCATTGCATTGAATTGAATTGCAGCTTAGGTGGAGAATGTAACATTGAGAATATCTGGAAACTTCTCTTTGATTGCAGCTTTCACACCTGATCCAATTGATTCAGGTCCAACATACTCCACAACACAATCACCACCTTCAACAGATAACACTTCCACGCTACCTCCGTAATTCTTAATCGCCGGTCTCAATATCTCTAAATGATTATTCACCGCCTAAAACAATTCACAACCAAGCATCAGCTAAAACTCATCATTTTCATTTCATTCCTATTAGATTGAATATTAACTAGAATTAGTTTAATATTGTT
This sequence comes from Trifolium repens, assembly GCA_030408175.1. Lineage (NCBI taxonomy): Eukaryota > Viridiplantae > Streptophyta > Magnoliopsida > Fabales > Fabaceae > Trifolium > Trifolium repens. The sequence goes on along the minus strand of CP125849.1, from coordinate 54,493,698 downwards.
TAAATCTATGTTGTCAATCGCACATTTCAGAAAATAGCAGTTTGTTCAAATTCTACTATGTCATATATTGCTATATCACCGCTATAGCCTCTATTTGACAACATTTTGTACTAAATAGTGTATCGCCTAACAATACTGGTTAGTTCAAATTCCACTATGCTATAACGCTATTATAGCTGCTATTTGACAACACGCGCTTAAATAGTTAGAAACTAGCCGTGATTAGTTGTTCGTCCGTTATATCATCATGTCACCTTATAAAATGATTAGTTGTTCAACTTGATGGTACTATCAAATCTTTATATAGTAATCCTAAGCTAACTAGTAACTAACTAGGTATAACCAAGAATTAATCACAACGAAATTTTAACTATCTTAAACTAATTCTAGTTAGTATCAAATTATATCTAACAACCTAAAATCAAAAGTGAAAAATGAAAATTAATGACCTCAACGGTAGTTTCTCTTGCTTGATCATCATCGTAAACTTGCACGATATCTTTAATGGAATCACCAAATTTTTCCTTAAGAACGCGTTCGATTCCCATTTTCATCGTCGTGGTTGAGCTAGGACAACTTTCGCAAGCTCCTTGTAGCTTAAGAGAAACGACACCGTTTTCAACGGATACAACGTCGACGTTTCCTCCATCAGAGATAAGATAAGGTCGAACATCTTCGAGAACGAGATCGACGTTAGAAGCGGTTAGGTCGAATATCTTGGCGGAGTATAATCCCGGTGATGACTGATTCTGGTTAGCGGCAGAGACTAAACGGATTACTTTTCTTAAACTTGTTCTCTTGAGATTTGGAAGTGTGAAATTGAGATTATTGGCGTGGTGGTTGTGTTGGCCACTGAAACTGAAATTGAATTTGGTTGTTAACGAACAAATTGGAGTTAGAGTCGCCATTGGTGGAGCTTCCGGAGTTATGGTGCGTGATGCTCACCGCCAATTATTAAAAATAAAAATAAAAATAGTGGTTTTTAATTTTTATGGGTCATGGTGGTGGTAGCCCAACTGAGTCCAATTTTTGGGCTTTGGGTTATCGATGTTTTAAATTTTTCTTTTCCCACCTCCTGTATTTCTTTTTTACCTCCATTTTTGTCTTTGTATAAAAATTTTGGAATGCATTTTTCGAAATTTTTTTAGTTTAAAATGGAAAACACATTTCAATTTTTTTTTCAAGGCTAAAGAATTCGGAAAATGCATTCCAAAATATTTATTCAAGGGAAAAAAGGAAAGATTAAGGGTATAAAAAAACATGGGGGTGAGAAGAGAAATAAAAAATTCAATTTCTTGGTAAAGTATTCATTGTATTTTCTTTCATTTAAATAAAAAAATTAATATTTGATGGAAAATGTCATATATTACGAATCAAAAATTGAAGAAATACAAGAATTATATTGATACTAACTTGTTATTACTTACTTGCCCATTATTTGTCTTCTATTTTACCACCGAGTAATTCTATTTAGTAAGAAATATTTATACAAAAAAGAGAAGAATCCACAAAATTGGGAATTTGACAAATTAAAAAGTGGCTAACTATGTATGCATAGAAAATATTGTGATTATAATTTGTAAGTATTAAATGTTTTATGTTGTCACCTAAGATTTTTCTCTTTCTTACATAAAAAAATTCTTACTAAATATTTTCTCCGTCCCAAAATATAAGTAAAAATTGGTCAACAAAAATAAATATATTTGATCCAAATCTTTAACTAAATACATCAAGTTTATTTAACTTATTTTTTTTCCTTTGCCACCACTATCTGATGTATGGTTATGTTTTCCTAATGTCGTCTAATTTTGTGGGTTAGCATATCTTACTGCATAGCATATTTGGAGTATGTTGAAATGGCAATTTAAACCTATCATTCCCCTACTTCTCTAAAGTTAGCTCCCTCATGTGCACACAAACATTCTATTTTATCGTCATTTATATTATTATTAGTATGAAATGTTCATTGATCTATTATTTCTTAACTATTTGTTTGCTTTTTATAAAATACAAATAAAAAATACAAATAAAATTGATTCAAAAGGACCTGGATGGAGTCTTTTTTTAGAACTAATTAAATATAATAATTTTTACTGTTTCAAATGTCTTTAACACAATCGATACTTTTTCATAAATATTTCTTTTGATACCTTTTGAAAATAAAATAAAATCTATCATGACCTTTTTTGAGTTGTTTGTATGTCTTAGATCAACTAAAACCTAGGCTATTTGGAGACCCGATTTAAATATTAAAAATAGACCACCAATAAAAAATTTAAAAGTTAAAAAGAAAATCATCTCAATTTAAATTATTATTATTTATTTGATTATTATATTTTTTTTACCAAACATGTGATATTTTATGAGTATTGGTAATATATAATTATTATTATAAGACCCCAAAATTAATCTTTTGAATACATCTGATCTTTGATAAACAATAACAATATATAACTATTTTTTTTGACTAAATAACAATATATAACTATTATTAGCTATTATTATAGGCTTTTCAAAATTTAAAATTGAGATTTTAAAATTTTGAGGTCTAATACCGTCATTCACCCGCACCTCATAGGGGCCCGGGGTTTCAAAATGCTAGAAGAAGCTGAACATGATAGGTTGGTTTATGATTTGGTAAGTGTTTGTTAAATTTCGTGGACACAGATTCTATTTCGGGTTGAAGACGACAGGGTTTGGTTTCTTGACAATGACACTATCAAATAATACTAATCAAAATTGTGGTGCCTTTTTTTTTTCTTGAACAATTCGAATTTGTAACTTCACCTTTTTTTAAAAAAAAAAATATTTAAACCAAAGGAAAAACGATATAGACTGGTAGCTATGGACTATGGTCCAATGGAAAATATAATTAAATGGGAAAGGAGGAGTCAAATCATTGAAATCAAATCTTATCAAAATCATTGAAATCAATATCAAGCTATTGCAAGTTGCAAAGTGCAAATCCACGGGCAAGGCCTCACGTAATGCTCGTAGTTAGAAATAGATTAGAGTAGTAGTATACATAAAACTAGTTCTATTAAAAAAAGTGTACATAAAACTAAAAAATATATTTGTAACTTTATTTTTGTCAAATAAATCTTGTACGTTTATTAAACTAGTTTAAGATTATTTTATTTCTAAAATTAGTGAAACCCTGTTTTAATTAATTTTTTTTAAAATTATAAATGGCAAAATTAGTTTCACCATAAGAGCCCAACATTGAACCTTCGTTTTAGATGAGCTAGGACCATTTATCTGATTGTAAACTATATTGAAAAGGAGATGGTATGATCACATGAATGTAATAAATGGAATTAATTGTGCAAGAGGTACCGGATTGTGTTTCAACTACCCCAACCCAATTTATATAGCTCAAATTGTTTTATTAGTACTATATATTAAATTATTCGTACTATATAATATAATAAATATTAAACTCTCTATCATAAGTTTCATATCATAGCTTTCAATTCATTCATTCTCATGTAGCATGTCTTACTAATGCACCCCATCTCCCAACCTTGTTTTCAATGATGTACGTGTAGCAAAGGACGTGCTAGGTAAATTTGTTATCTAGAAAATCACTTCACATCACACTCCCTTTAACAAGATCACTTGTACGTACTAGTATATATTTTTTTTGGAGTCATTCAAATTCAACATTACTAATTTCAATATTTGTTCAAATTAGTCTTCCCAAAAAAATCAGAGTCATATTTGGTTAAGAAGTCTCAAATTATTAATATTTTAGTCCTATAAGACTATTTTTACCCAAATTCTACTAGTTTTTTTATAGGTTAAAGCTCTATTTGGTAAAAAATAGCGGATAACTAACAATAACATTCATGAAATCAACCTCACACATAATCAATAAGTTATTCGAACACATAGAATTCACCAATACATGTTCAACTTAATAGATCACAATATTTTCATGAATATTCACCAATAATCGGAAAGTCAAAACATTCAAATAATTTCACTATTGCATTCATATATAAATTTTCAAATAATTCCATGAATACATACATACATACAAACATACATACATATAGACATACAAACATACATACATATATACATACATAACATCATTTAATTAATTCAATCATATTACGCAAGCAATCATCATAAATAAATCATCACAACATTCATTTACGACGTATGCATAAACAATCATACTTAACTACATATAGCATAGATTTTTATCAACAAAGAAATTTATACTCATGTACGAACATAATCATTTTAAATAGAGAAATAACAATAAGACATTATCATGTAAGTCATTATCTTGAAATAAAACAACAATCATATTCTCAAGTTTCAAGAGTAAACACAAATGATGACAATAATAATATTCACTCATTATATCGAATGAAAATATCAACAACAACAAATATCATCATTAAGTCACATTTCAAAACAATAATGATGAATGCATATTCATTATCAATTACGCACAATTATATCATGTTATCATCACTTACTTATTATGGAATCATAACCAAATAAAATCATGTCAAAACTACACAAAGATTATAGCTTTAAGCACATACAACTATTATAACCATAAAGGAATAACATTCATCGTAAATCAACATCAAAGAATACATAATCATTACTAGATAACTTACAACTAAGATAATTATCAATCTCATCAAATACTCACCAAAGAATGAATAACATAATCCAATTCATATTACTCATAGTTCATGAATAAACAATCACCAAGTATATTCATAAAATAAATACATCACAACTTATCAACATTTATGAAACAATAGATTCATGAGTCAACACCAATTAAAACACAAATTTTAAGGATCAAGTAAATCAACATGCGAATAAGCAATAAAACGAGATTCAATAAACTCATCATAAATCCACAAAATGGTTAATAGTGACTAATGTGCAAGTGTAACTATGACATTTAAATCACAAAAGACACAAGAACTACACAAGACACTATGCCCACTTAGTCTGAACGCACAGACTTGCTCTGATCGACACACGACACACACATAGCTCACTATGTCCGAGGACAACCGGAGCTCTGATACCAAATTGTAACACCCCAAACCCATAATTATATAATATATACTTTTATAAAAATATTACTCGAAAATACGCAACTAAAATAATACTTGATTTACAAAAGGTTTGGTTCGAGTATTACAACGTACACATAATTGTTTACTGATAACTTAATTAGTAAAACAATTATGTATAAAATAAGTTTATAAGGAAATACATCTTTAAATACATTGAATATAGGAAGCAAGACTCTAAATATACATTATAGAAAAAATCCCTATCCCGTGTCATGATCAGAGCAGAGCTTCACTAACGACTGGAGCACAAACATAACCTGAGGATCTGGATCCCAAATCCAGCACATACACAAAACAGAGGGTTAGATAATATAACCATAAAAAGAAACTAAGTACAAGAACACTCTTAATACTTAGGACATATCACGGTCATGTCTAACAACTCATTTCATAAACAAATATTAATCTCATATCATTCATATTTTATATTCATATAAACACAAAGCATCATAATAATATCACATTCTCAATCAATTGACAAATACATATACTTCATCATCAATTATCAATCATTATTACACATCTCATAATACACATAATCGATTGTTAAAGATTAACAGTCAATGCCAAGTATCACATTTAATCACAAAAGATTCAAGGATGCACAGTAATGACAATTACCATATAATTATTCACCTTTATCTCCTAATGCAACTAATGCCAATTATTCATGAAATGCTCCCTAGCATTTACTAATGCATGAGGTACCTTATCAATTCGTTGGAAAACTTATCCCAACTATACTTTAACCACCTCGTTAAAGTATTACCATACCTTAGTCACCTTACCAAAGTATCTGCTCATCATACATATATGTATGCATGAATGTCAAATTATTAAACATATGGTTTAATCATCTCATCCTATAAAGGATATCACAATCAATGTGCTTCAATCACCTCTTACAAGCACATCTCTATTAATTACAAACTATGTACTTCAATCACCTTTTACAAGTACATCTACTCCATTAAATTAAATAACATTAATTAATCTATCACATACTTTAATCACCTTACTAAAGTATCTATTCAACATAAAAGGATAACACAATCCATATATACATATTTCAACAACATTGTCAAAAATACATATCACCTATTAATTAAATCACATTAATTAATCTTCTCGAGTTATTACACATATACAAGAATATCGTTATGACATAATTCATTATCATAATTACTCATTCATGATTCAATACTAGCTTAAGCACTCAATCATGTTATCATCAATACGTCATTCATATATAAGCTATCATGCCATTCTATAATCAAAAGACCATAATAAAGACATGTTACAAGCCAAATCAAAAGGAGAGGAAAGTCAAAATATATATATTGAACAATGTTGACTTTCGCGCAGGCGAAGTCATGTCTCGCGTGCGCTAAAAATGTCTCGCGTGCGCGAAGGCTCAGGTCGCGTGCGCGAAGAACGCGACTGAAAAGAGGTGAGCTTCTGCCAATTTCGCGTGCGCGGAACAGGGTCCTCGCGTGCGCGAATGTGCCCAGAAATTCATCCCTTTTCGCGGGTTTCATACCACAACCCATAAAAATATCATTTTTCTTGTTTTCAAAGATTAAAGGTTACAACTTAAAGTGTTTATGATCAATTGCAACATGAAAGTAGATTCTAAAACATGATCAAACATCAAGAGATGAGAATCCATAGATTTTGCATAACATTTCAAGAACTCATATCAACACATAAATTCCTTACAAACATCTACACATTCCCATTTGAAACCCCAAGATTCATAATTTCATATTGTAATAAGCTCAATAATTCGTTAAATCTTGCAAAGGTATCATTTTTATTCAATGAAAACACCCACCCAAAAGAAAAGAGTGTAGAGAGTTTGGGAATGGAGAAATAGACATTCTCCCCTCTCTATGCTCACTCTAATTATATTATCTAACCTCATACCTTAATAAAGTTGGAATCTCTACTCCACCACTTGATTTCCTTTAATCTACCATGGCTTATTCTTTATTTGATCTTCTCCTTCATCTCCTTCTCTTTCTCTACTCTCTCAACTCTCTCTTTCTCTTAACTTCTCTTTTTCTCATTTTTATGATAAATAACAAGAACACTACATATCATAAAAATCCCTCCTTTATATATATATCCCTCTTCTAGGTTATAGTCAAATCCTCATACTACCCTTAATTCCACTACTAATTCCACTCATAATTCCCCACTTTACTATTACCACAAATTCTTGTATTATTTACACCATTGCCACTACTTTATCCCCAAGACACTCTATCCTTTTTAAGATAATAACAAAAGTGCCACTATTATCTCTACACAATCCACTAACTCACTAGATTACCATATTACCCTTAATTCTACCATAAACTCTTATTCTTCCTAATTAGGCCCAATTACTCATAAAAGCCCATCATCAACCAATATAAATGCAACAATTAATTAATACATATAAAACACATCAATTAACATATACAATTAATTAAATAACATCAATTAATCAAATATAATAAAATATAAGATTTTGGGTGTTACAACTCTACCCCCCTTAAAGAATTTTCGCCCTCGAAAATTTCACGCAAAAGTTACAACTAACAAGTTCAAGAATCAAAGATCAATCAATAATAATTAACGGTTATAACCATACCAATTAAATGCAATATTCATCACCAATTACATACAATACCAAAATGGACAAGACCTAATCATGGCACTACCTCATATTGTTACAAATTATATACACATAATGATATGGTATTTCAATCAACAAAGTAACATGCATGCATCACATTCCAAGTTATGACTTCAACATAATTCAAAACTAGGATTAACTCCACAAAATACAAATTCACATGTCATTGATGCGTACATAATAAAGTCATGCAAAATTACGAAACTAGCATACCCTAAACATGGATTACCAAATAACTCAATCTCACAAAATCATTTATAATCATCACTTATACATATTCATCTCAAAATTTCAAGTTCACAAAACACGGTCAATACATTCTATATAAAAAAAAATCATTCTAGGCAAACTCTAGGCGCTACCAAAGTTTGACAAGATTAGTATCATCCAATCAACACAATCATGTCTATCCATTAACAATAGATCAAGGACGGCCAGTTCCTTAATTTGTTAATAAATGGACAACAATCATGATGGTGGTTCAAACCATCCTTACCAAGCTACGATAGTGTTTTCTTAAGCACGAAACACATAAGTATACAAAAGCATATCACATCGTCTAGCATAAACATTTAATTAACATACATTGCCTCTAAACTTAAAAATCAATAATCAACTTAAAACAAGAAGATAGATATTCCACAACAATAAATCTTACGAATTCAACCATTCTTACCAAACAAGAACACTTCCACCAAAACATCAAATTTAAAATCATGTAATGACTAATAAGAGAAACAATTATGGAGACATAGATTATCCACACATAGATTCATACATTTCAAAATTTATCAAAAGAAGAATTCACGATTTGACAAATCCGTAAAGCCATGAAAACATGTTTATGAAAATAGCACATTTGAAAGATTCATTCACAATGCACAATAATACAAATAAGAGCATGTTCAAAAATACACATAAACTCCACTATAATAGTCTAATTAAACTATAAAACATACTCAGGTACTATGTTGTATAAAAATAAATTTTTATTACCCTATACAAGTTCAAATATCAAAACCATTACTATCTTTGCATTTAATCTACTCACGATAACATACAAGGAAAATAAATGGTCTCATTTCACGCAACTAAAGCAAAACATCATGTACTAATTTAGGCATATGAAGTTATAAGCTAACATAGAAGCATACTAATAATCATGAATTAACTTTCAAACATGAAGTAAAAATTATAGATGCTATAGTTATTGCCAAATTAAAACACAAGTTCCAAAAATCAAGTAAGACAACATTCTAACGAGGAACTAACAATAACATTCATGAAATCAACCTCACACATAATCAATAAGTTATTCGAACACATAGAATTCACCAATACATGTTCAACTTAATAGATCACAATATTTTCATGAATATTCACCAATAATCGGAAAGTCAAAACATTCAAATAATTTCACTATTGCATTCATATATAAATTTTCAAATAATTCCATGAATACATACATACATACAAACATACATACATATAGACATACAAACATACATACATATATACATACATAACATCATTTAATTAATTCAATCATATTACGCAAGCAATCATCATAAATAAATCATCACAACATTCATTTACGACGTATGCATAAACAATCATACTTAACTACATATAGCATAGATTTTTATCAACAAAGAAATTTATACTCATGTACGAACATAATCATTTTAAATAGAGAAATAACAATAAGACATTATCATGTAAGTCATTATCTTGAAATAAAACAACAATCATATTCTCAAGTTTCAAGAGTAAACACAAATGATGACAATAATAATATTCACTCATTATATCGAATGAAAATATCAACAACAACAAATATCATCATTAAGTCACATTTCAAAACAATAATGATGAATGCATATTCATTATCAATTACGCACAATTATATCATGTTATCATCACTTACTTATTATGGAATCATAACCAAATAAAATCATGTCAAAACTACACAAAGATTATAGCTTTAAGCACATACAACTATTATAACCATAAAGGAATAACATTCATCGTAAATCAACATCAAAGAATACATAATCATTACTAGATAACTTACAACTAAGATAATTATCAATCTCATCAAATACTCACCAAAGAATGAATAACATAATCCAATTCATATTACTCATAGTTCATGAATAAACAATCACCAAGTATATTCATAAAATAAATACATCACAACTTATCAACATTTATGAAACAATAGATTCATGAGTCAACACCAATTAAAACACAAATTTTAAGGATCAAGTAAATCAACATGCGAATAAGCAATAAAACGAGATTCAATAAACTCATCATAAATCCACAAAATGGTTAATAGTGACTAATGTGCAAGTGTAACTATGACATTTAAATCACAAAAGACACAAGAACTACACAAGACACTATGCCCACTTAGTCTGAACGCACAGACTTGCTCTGATCGACACACGACACACACATAGCTCACTATGTCCGAGGACAACCGGAGCTCTGATACCAAATTGTAACACCCCAAACCCATAATTATATAATATATACTTTTATAAAAATATTACTCGAAAATACGCAACTAAAATAATACTTGATTTACAAAAGGTTTGGTTCGAGTATTACAACGTACACATAATTGTTTACTGATAACTTAATTAGTAAAACAATTATGTATAAAATAAGTTTATAAGGAAATACATCTTTAAATACATTGAATATAGGAAGCAAGACTCTAAATATACATTATAGAAAAAATCCCTATCCCGTGTCATGATCAGAGCAGAGCTTCACTAACGACTGGAGCACAAACATAACCTGAGGATCTGGATCCCAAATCCAGCACATACACAAAACAGAGGGTTAGATAATATAACCATAAAAAGAAACTAAGTACAAGAACACTCTTAATACTTAGGACATATCACGGTCATGTCTAACAACTCATTTCATAAACAAATATTAATCTCATATCATTCATATTTTATATTCATATAAACACAAAGCATCATAATAATATCACATTCTCAATCAATTGACAAATACATATACTTCATCATCAATTATCAATCATTATTACACATCTCATAATACACATAATCGATTGTTAAAGATTAACAGTCAATGCCAAGTATCACATTTAATCACAAAAGATTCAAGGATGCACAGTAATGACAATTACCATATAATTATTCACCTTTATCTCCTAATGCAACTAATGCCAATTATTCATGAAATGCTCCCTAGCATTTACTAATGCATGAGGTACCTTATCAATTCGTTGGAAAACTTATCCCAACTATACTTTAACCACCTCGTTAAAGTATTACCATACCTTAGTCACCTTACCAAAGTATCTGCTCATCATACATATATGTATGCATGAATGTCAAATTATTAAACATATGGTTTAATCATCTCATCCTATAAAGGATATCACAATCAATGTGCTTCAATCACCTCTTACAAGCACATCTCTATTAATTACAAACTATGTACTTCAATCACCTTTTACAAGTACATCTACTCCATTAAATTAAATAACATTAATTAATCTATCACATACTTTAATCACCTTACTAAAGTATCTATTCAACATAAAAGGATAACACAATCCATATATACATATTTCAACAACATTGTCAAAAATACATATCACCTATTAATTAAATCACATTAATTAATCTTCTCGAGTTATTACACATATACAAGAATATCGTTATGACATAATTCATTATCATAATTACTCATTCATGATTCAATACTAGCTTAAGCACTCAATCATGTTATCATCAATACGTCATTCATATATAAGCTATCATGCCATTCTATAATCAAAAGACCATAATAAAGACATGTTACAAGCCAAATCAAAAGGAGAGGAAAGTCAAAATATATATATTGAACAATGTTGACTTTCGCGCAGGCGAAGTCATGTCTCGCGTGCGCTAAAAATGTCTCGCGTGCGCGAAGGCTCAGGTCGCGTGCGCGAAGAACGCGACTGAAAAGAGGTGAGCTTCTGCCAATTTCGCGTGCGCGGAACAGGGTCCTCGCGTGCGCGAATGTGCCCAGAAATTCATCCCTTTTCGCGGGTTTCATACCACAACCCATAAAAATATCATTTTTCTTGTTTTCAAAGATTAAAGGTTACAACTTAAAGTGTTTATGATCAATTGCAACATGAAAGTAGATTCTAAAACATGATCAAACATCAAGAGATGAGAATCCATAGATTTTGCATAACATTTCAAGAACTCATATCAACACATAAATTCCTTACAAACATCTACACATTCCCATTTGAAACCCCAAGATTCATAATTTCATATTGTAATAAGCTCAATAATTCGTTAAATCTTGCAAAGGTATCATTTTTATTCAATGAAAACACCCACCCAAAAGAAAAGAGTGTAGAGAGTTTGGGAATGGAGAAATAGACATTCTCCCCTCTCTATGCTCACTCTAATTATATTATCTAACCTCATACCTTAATAAAGTTGGAATCTCTACTCCACCACTTGATTTCCTTTAATCTACCATGGCTTATTCTTTATTTGATCTTCTCCTTCATCTCCTTCTCTTTCTCTACTCTCTCAACTCTCTCTTTCTCTTAACTTCTCTTTTTCTCATTTTTATGATAAATAACAAGAACACTACATATCATAAAAATCCCTCCTTTATATATATATCCCTCTTCTAGGTTATAGTCAAATCCCCATACTACCCTTAATTCCACTACTAATTCCACTCATAATTCCCCACTTTACTATTACCACAAATTCTTGTATTATTTACACCATTGCCACTACTTTATCCCCAAGACACTCTATCCTTTTTAAGATAATAACAAAAGTGCCACTATTATCTCTACACAATCCACTAACTCACTAGATTACCATATTACCCTTAATTCTACCATAAACTCTTATTCTTCCTAATTAGGCCCAATTACTCATAAAAGCCCATCATCAACCAATATAAATGCAACAATTAATTAATACATATAAAACACATCAATTAACATATACAATTAATTAAATAACATCAATTAATCAAATATAATAAAATATAAGATTTTGGGTGTTACAAAATAAACTATAAGCTCTTTTTTAAAAACTGTTACCAAATAGAGCTTTTAGCTTATAAGCTAAAAGCTATAAGCTATAAGCTAGCTTATTTGGTTTACCAAACAGAGCCTAAATCTCTGAAGCACATACATAGATACCATACACGATATAGAAACTAACATGTCAACGCTGATAATATTTTTTATAGAAAATAACATAGTTCAATGTAATTAGTTATATATATTGGTATCGTGTTAATATCGAACACTCACACATGTAAGATACAGAGACACGCTTTATTCGAAAAGTGTTCGTTCAGGGGCATATTAATTCAGTATCTTTTATATAAGGTGGGTGCTCCTTGCATAAAGCATACCTTGCCATTCTCTATATTGTTCCTAGGGGTGCTTGGAACCTGGTTTTCACACATACAAGTAATTGGTTTTTCCCATATGAATATAAATTAATGTCTATTATTTGCTTTGATTACTAGAATTAGTTATATATATTAAGCAAAACCTTACTTTAGTTTTGTCACTTTTACTTTGAAAACAAAATAATAAAGGACAAACATATATATACTTAATATGTTAGTGATAAGTTACCGTTTTTAAACAACTTTGGAATCATCATTCATTTTATTTAATTCAACTTCACAGATAAGGACTAAATAGTTGTACTTAGAACATCAACAAGTGCTTCTCTTGCTCAGTTTTCATACAGTATAGTACTAATAATCATAAAGAAGATCAATGAAGAGTTTTGCTGCTAAAGTAGAAGAAGGAAGAGAAGATACAAATGGCAACCTATCTGTAGGTCCGGTATATCGTAACCTTCTATCTAAAGATCAATTTCCACCGTCCGATCCTGATCTAACTACTGCTTGGGATATTTTCAGGTATAAATATATATTCATGCAAAGTTTGAAACACTATAGATTCTAATCTAATAATAAACTTAACCATTAGTAAAATGTTGCATTTAAATTGCAGTTTTCGTCGTGACTACAACCGCAATTGAGGTTAAGATGCCTTTAAGATACCTCTAAAACCGTTATGTTACGCGCAATTTAAAATTTTGACCGGAATATATAACATGTCCAATATAAAAATAAATGGAAGTCTTTTAATTAATGAATAATGGTAATTAATAACTTTCTTGATGAATTGAAATGACACTTTTTTTTTTATGATTGTAGTGAGGCTGTGAAAAAGTATCCTCAAAACCGTATGTTAGGATGGCGTGAATATGTTAATGGAAAGGTATTTTTGTAACAATAACCATTTTTTTTATGTGTTCATGTAATAGACTATAAGACAAGGAAATTGATTTTTTATTTTATTTTATTATATAGTTTGGATCATATGTTTGGAAAACATATAAACAAGTTTATGATGAAGTTATGCATATTGGTTCTGCTCTACGTGCATCTGGTGCTCAACCTGTAAGTCTTTGCAATGCAAAATGACTTTAATTTATTAATTTTTGTTAAAGTTTTCTTAATGTTGTTTATTGTGGTTATTTCAATTATAGGGATCAAGAATTGGTGTTTATGGATCAAACTGTCCTCAATGGATTGTAGCAATGGAGGTTCTCATATTTATTTATATAATAAAGTTTCTAATATTTTTTGTTCCTTCTATGATTCTACTATCATAATTCTTAAACTTGTTTATGTTGATATAGGCTTGTTGTGCTCATAGGTTGGTTTGTGTGCCTCTATATGATACCCTTGGTAAATTTACTTTATCCCCTGTTTTCTCTCTGTTTTTTATGCAATTATTATGAGCTATGCCTAAAAATTATCCTTGTTATTATCACTTTTTAATATTTTTCTTCATTTTTATTTTCTTAGTAGACCCAATGATTTTTTTTTTTTGAATTAGTACAAATTTATGTGACTACTTATTAAGAACTAGCATGACATGTATGTGTTTCTTATTCTTTTTTGGGAAATGATTTTTAGAAAATCAATTTTAGACAACTTTTTAAATGTATTGAAACTCATTAACCTGCAATGTAATTTTATCAACGATGAATTTGGACGTGATTAATCATAATTTGCATGTCTTCAACTACATGTTGATTTGAACATTGATAAAATTGTGGATGATTGGGTCCAAATTCGTGGTTATTGAAGTTACATTGATAATTAATAAGTTTTGACATATGTTATATTCCTTAATCATCTATTAAACGTAATTAATCATCTATTTAAACGGTGTTAACCATTGAAATAGTTGTTGGAGGAAAAGAAAAAACATTTTCAACTAGCAAGATATTCTTTCAACTACATTTTAATTACTTATTTATAGGCTAAATGATTTCACATATAGTTATTGATTGATATGATACAATTTAAACATCAAATGCAGGGTCTGGTGCTGTAAATTTTATCATAGATCATGCAGAAATAGATTTTGTGTTTGTTCAAGATAAGAAGGTTTTGCAAGTAAGAATCACATATACCAGAAATTTAAGGGCAAATTAATTAAGGTTCTGATTGTGTAACACAAATGCTTACACTATTTTTCAGCTTTTGAATCCTGATTGTAAATCTGCTTCACGATTGAAAGGTAAATATAACTAATTCAACACTTCAATGTTTCTAAGCTATAACTTAATAAAAGAAATTAAATTTAAATTAAGTGTCTTTTTATACAGCAATGGTTTGTTTCACTTCATTAACAAATGAAGAGAAAGATAAAGCAACAAACATTGGGATTAAGCCATATTCATGGGAAGAGTTCTTGCATATGGTTAGTTTATAAGGAATTTAATTTGTCACATAATTGATAAAATGAAACTTGTGCTAATATGTATTAAAAAAAAAACTCATCTTATTATTAACTTGCAGGGAAAAGAAAATCCATCAACTATTTCACCACCACAGGCTCATAATATATGCACAATAATGTATACTAGTGGAACAAGTGGAGACCCTAAAGGTGTTGTTTTGACACATGAAAACATAACTTATTTTGTAAGAGGAATGGATATTTTCATGGAACAATTTGAAGAAAAGGTAAATACAATTTTTCCTTTACTTCAATTGTAGTGTGGTGAAGCATGTACACTCATCGGATTATGCGTGTCCCGGTATCAGACACGTGTCAGTGTCAGACACCGACACGACACCGACACTTATAATTACACTTAATTGTGTCATTTTTTCAAATTATTATTGGTGTCGACGTGTCAGTGTCCGTGCTTGACATGTCACACAACAATAATTTGTACAACATATATTATTGTCTTGTATATATATTTTGATTCTAAATTTTTGTGACAAATGTATCTTATATTATATAGATGACTGTTGAAGATGTGTATTTATCCTTCCTCCCTTTAGCTCATATCCTTGATCGTACAATTGAAGAGTATTTTTTCCATAAGGGTGCATCTGTTGGCTACTATCATGGGGTAAGTTCATGCAAAAATATTTTGTTGATTTAGATTTGCTTGACTAGTTATTAATTATATGAATATTATGATAAAGAAGTTAGTTGCAAACAATAGGGGTCACAAAGAAATTGCCTCCAAATATATTTTTTTATACATTTTATGAATTTCTTGAGTTACTTGTTAATGAAGGATCTAACAGCATTGAGGGATGATTTAATGGAATTGAAACCAACATTGTTTGCTGGTGTCCCTAGAGTCTTTGAAAAGGTCTATGAAGGCAAGTTCATAAATTAGCACAAAGTTTATTTATTTTGGTACAATATAATTTAGTACATATGACTCATTCAAGAATATTTGTTTCAGGTATTAAGAAAGCAGTGGAAGAGCTTAATCCAATCAGAAGAACAGTTTTTGGCATGCTCTACAAACAGTAAGTTGCTATTATGTAATAATTGTATAGTTTTTAAGAAATTTTGGTAAAAGTGAAATTTTGTTTATATGATGATGTTATGGTGTTTGGGATGATGTAATTTTTTCATTGCACATTTAAATTTTTATGCAGTAAACTTGGTTGGATGAATAAAGGATACAAACATTGTAAAGCATCACCATTTGCTGACTTATTAGCATTTAGAAAGGTTGTTTCTCCTCTTTACTACATGAATTTTATCTTTGTAAAACTTTGACTTCTTTTACTTATGCATAAACCTTCCCTAAAGTCTCACCCTTCTCAAATTTCTTTCCTTGGTGAGTTAGGTCAAGGCTCGGTTAGGGGGACGTGTTCGACTAATAATAGCTGGAGGTGCACCGTTGAGTACAGAGATTGAAGAATTTTTGCGCGTTACTTCTTGTGCTTTTGTATGTCAAGGCTATGGTAAGCAACTCTATTGTTCCAAGTTTTTAAAAAGAAAAAACCGCGAAAGTATTTGGGTAGAGACATCAAGATTTTTGGTGTCTCGTCAACTATAATTATAGTTGTCAACTATAATACAGGACTCAAGAATATTTAGCATTGATGCTTCATATTAAAGGCGTGTCAACTAATACGACACTGACACATGTGGCTACATTCAATTACTTTTATTTTTTAAAATATTATCAGTGTTGTGTTTAATGTCCATGTATTTGTCGGTGTTCCATATATGGAACGAAATGAAACCCTAATTAACACTAACACTATATATGGTTGTCTAGGTTTGACTGAAACTTGTGGATCAACTACTCTTGCCTATCCTGATGAAATGTGCATGCTTGGTACTGTTGGTCCTGTATCTATATACAATGAGCTACAACTAGAAGAAGTTCCAGAGATGGGTTACAATCCTCTTGGAAATCCTTCATGTGGTGAGATATGTCTTAGAGGGAAAACTGTATTCACTAGCTACCACAAAAACCCTGAGTTAACAAGGGAAACCATAAAAGATGGATGGTTTCACACAGGTTCAATTTAAATTTCATTTCTAAGTTCCAACCTCAAAAAAAAAAAAAAAATTGTTTTGAAGATTTAATTTGATTGTGACATTGTTTGGTATCTTTAGGGGACATAGGAGAAATGCAACCTAATGGCGTTGTTAAGATTATTGATAGGAAGAAGAATCTTATTAAACTTTCTCAAGGAGAGTATATTGCACTTGAACATTTGGAAAATGTTTATGGAATCACTCCAATAGTAGAAGATGTAAGCATGTTTATGAATTTGTTATTGTTTATATGATTTTAAATTGCGGTTGTGATTATGTTGCGAACCTATAGACTGAGAGTTACTGCAGCCTATACGGTCGATATTACAGTAACGAATTATGATGCCATCGCAAAGACTTTATAATAATCTACATTGCGGTTGTAGACTATAATTTAAAACTAAAGGTGCAATTTTTTATTTGACATTTAGACTCTTATGTATGTGATTATTTGTGTTTTTATGTAAGGTTTGGGTTTATGGAAATAGCTTCAAGTCAGTGCTAGTTGCAGTAGTGGTTCCAAATGAAGAAATCGCCAAAAAATGGTCATATTCAAATGGTTACATGGCTCCTTTCTCTGAACTATGCTCTCTTGACCAATTCAAGAAATATGTGTTATCTGAATTGAAGTTGACAGCTGAGAGAAACAAGGTAACATATAAGTACTTGTGTATAATCTATTTCTATAACAAACGATAAAATAAAGTCAAATTGTATTCATATAGTCTAAAAGTTGCTTTTAGGAATTATCACCGAAAACGTTTATGGATAAGTCATAAATTATTTCCATGAACTCTCCCAAAGAGACTTATAAGTGCTTACGATAGTAGATAAACTCAAACAAGTCGATCCAAACAGACTTTTAATGCGGTGCTTCAATAAAAAATTTCTTGTTTTAATGTCCTTCTTAATGTATCAGCTTAAGGGCTTTGAACAAATCAAAGGCGTCATATTAGATCCACATCCATTTGACATGGATAGAGAGTTGGTGACTGCAACAATGAAAAAGAGAAGAAATATTATGCTCAAGTATTATCAGGTAATCTGATATTCTTTTTTAACTTTTCCATGCTCTTTTATGATTACTACTTGAGTACTACCACTTATTTCAAGTTCTGACAAATTGATGGCATATTTTAAACAGGTTGAAATAGATGAAGAATACCAAAGATTAACAGAAGATAAGCATAAAATTTGAGATTTCGTGTCAAACGAGGATGTTTAATATAAGAGAAAAGAGAATATGCACGGACGGTGTAAAATATATTTACACTGTCATCTGTTACCAACCATGTATTCCGTCAAATTATTCTTTTACATCCCCCTTTTATGGTATGGGGTGGAGAAATAGTTAATTTCTATTAGATGTTCGTATAAAAATATTTTATATTATCCATTAAACTTATAATCTTATAATGGTATTATATTTGTTTTTTTTTCTCTTTCCAAGTCTTCCATCTATGTTGTTATCATTTGTACCTGTTGCTTGGACCCGGATTGTCTTCAGTACCGCTTTCACGCAGTTTCACGCCGTAGACAATCTCGACCGTCCAAATGTAATCACACAGTTCTGATAAATCTGATTTAATTTAACTACTTTTTTTTATAGTTTTAATCACAACCGTTAAATGTGATCTAACACTACAATGATTCCTTCATATAAAAATAAAAGAACCAAAAGGATAGTTGATATTATAATTCATAAATAAACTAAATTATATGATGTATGGATTTATTACTAACAAAAAATAGTAAAAATTCAGTCTCATGAGTCTAACTCAGTTGGTAGGACATTGCATTATATATGCATGGGGCCGGGGTTCGAACCCCGGTCATCCCACTTATTTATCTTAATGGTGGAATTTCTAACCACTAAGCTACTTGACCCAAAAAAAAATAGTAAAAATTCATTATAAATAGAAAAAATACCACTATAGAATTATAAGCTGGCATTGTTCATTCACTTCATCTTTAAGCATCTCATGAATAATATTATGTTCAAACCCACGACAACCATCAGAGTCATTAGTCCATCCACGAGCGCCTATATAGAATTTGTCACAAGAACTGAAAGTCATTTTCTTAAGTGAACTTGCATATCTCAATAGGTGACTGGCTAACTCAATAACATTTGAGGAGCAAACACAACCACAAAACTTCACATATTTCAAATCATTATGAGAAAACCCCGCATATTCTCTTTTTTGCCTCTTAAATCCAACCATATGCGAATGTGCCGGATGTAGATTTCTAATCTGAAAATTGAAAAATAACAACCAAAATATTACATATATGAAATTTTAATATTCCATTAAGCTTGCTTAGTTGAAATAAGAGGTTGCTATAATTAAGGTTATGTTTGACAAGGTGAAACTACTAGGTTATTGCTAATAATTGATAACGTAACAACACACGGGACTAAACTTAAATACCGCAATGGTTACCACCCCCAATCAGATGGGCAGACCGAGGTGGTGAATAGGTATGATGGTGAAAGGGTGTGTTTCCCTTATATATGCACAAAATTATAATAATAAAATAAGTGATGGATGGAATCTTATACTGATATATTAAGGTAGTAAAGTATAAGCAATTTTTGAATGATAATAAGCAAATAATGCCAAAATACTATTAAGGAAAAGCTTGATAATGCAGTACACAAAGCCTGCAAAACCAGTACAAGGAAATGGATAGTTTTAGTGAAATTACAGCCTAAGAGAGAGAGAAGCATTCATAGCTGTCATATTCCACCCCTCCTAAAAAGGAAATGCTCACTATTTAATAATATTTTCTGTTAGCCTTCCTTTCCCTAGTGCTCCTTCTCACACCCTTGATGATAGGATCATTCTCCACCTGTCCATGTGACTCATGTGATGTATTTGGATGAGCACCAATTCTTGTCTTATTCTCCTCAGTAAATTCCTCATTCACAGCAGCAGTAACTTCCTTAGATAACTCATTTTTATCATTCATAACAATGCATCCCCCATTAAAATTAACCTTGTCCTCAAGGTTCAATGATGGATATTTTAGATGTAATGGAGCCCAATCCATCCATGTTGCATCCTCTGGTGACTCCAAATCCCATTGAACCAGAACCTGTGGTACATGTGCATTGTTTCTAATCAAAGTTCTAGTTTTGAGAATGGCCTTGGGCAGAACTTGGGGACCCTCCTCTGTAGTCATCAATGGCAAAGGACAATAAGGCCTATCATGGTCTCCAGTGCAAGGTTTCAAAACAGAAATGTGGAACACGGGATGGATTTTAGCGGAAGGAGGTAGTAATAACTTGTATGCCACGGAACCAATCCTTTCAATGACCGGAAAGGGGCCAAAGTAGCGAAAACTTAATTTCTGATTGCGGTGCAAAGCAACAGAATGCTGTCTATATGGTTGCAACTTAACTAACACCATATCCCCCATTTTGAACTCCATGAATCGCCGCTTTTGATCAGCATATTTCTTCATAGCAGTTTGAGCCTTGGCCAAATTGACTTTGAGTTGGACCAAAACCTCATCTCGAGCCGTCAACAACTCCTGGACAGTAATCGGATCATGTATAGATGGAGTATACTTAATTAAGGTAGGTGCCTCACGTCCATAGACTACCTTAAAAGGAGTCATACCAATGCTGCTATGGAAAGCCGAGTTGTACCAAAACTCCGCCCAAGTTAACATTTTAGACCATGTTCTGGGTTGATCGACAGTAAAGCACGTAAGTATTGCTCGACACACTTGTTGAGCACCTCAGTTTGGCCATCCGTCTGAGGGTGGTAGGCGGAACTCATGGCCAATGTAGTCCCACTCATCTTGAATAAATGTTGCCAAAACTTACTGGTGAAAACCTTGTCGCGGTCAGAAACAATGGAGCTAGGAAAACCGTGCAGTTTGACAACATTATGGAAAAAAACTTCTGCTACCTTTAAACTAGAAAAGTCAGCTTTGAGAGGAAAGAAATGGGCATACTTCGATAACCGATCCACCACAACAAAAATCACTGTGAATCCTTGAGACGGAGGAAGGCCCGTGATGAAGTCCATGGCAATATCTTCCCAAATTTGTGCAGGAATAGGTAAGGGCTGAAGTAAACCTGCTGGTAATGTGGTCGCGTGCTTGGTCTGTTGACAAATCAAGCACTTAGACACAAATTCTTGCACATCTTTGTGTAAAGTCGGCCAATAAAATTGTGAAGCAATGCGAGCTTTGGTTCTTTTGATGCCAGCATGTCCCCCTATGACAGATGAATGGTATTCCTCCAAAATGATTTTTATCAACTCTGGTTGGTGAGGGATAACCAACTTCGAATTCCAGAACAACTTACCATTTTTTTCTCGGTAGTGAGGATCAGGTGGTGTACCCTGTTGACATTGTTCAATGAGCCTTTTTAACACAGAATCTTGTGTCGTGGCAGCAGCGATTTGGTCCACTAAACTACTGTGAGGTTGAGATAATGCCACATAGAAAGAGCGGGATAAAGCATCAGCTGCAATATTGTCCTTCCCGGGTTTATATTCAATGGAAAAATCATAACCAAGAAACTTGTGCAACCAAATTTGTTGTTCGGGCGTTTGTATGGTTTGATTGGTGAGGGACTTCAAGCTTTTCTGATCTGTGCGAATAGTGAATTTATGACCAATCAAATAGTGTCGAAACTTAGCAATAGCTTCAGAGATTGCATAAAGTTCCCGCACATAGGCAGATTGCTTTTGCATCCGAATACTCAATTTCTTGGAGAAATACGCAATGGGATGTTTACCTTGACTTAGCACAGCACCAATGCCTGAGCCAGAGGCATCAGTTTCCAGAATAAAAGGCTGTGTAAAATCAGGTAAGGCTAGGACCGGAGCCTGTGTAATAGCAGCTTTAAGATCATCGAAAGCTACATAAGCTGCAGCATCCCATTTGAAGCAATCTTTCTTCAACAAAGCTGTAAGAGGCGAAGCAATGGCAGCATACCCTTTAATGAAACGTCTGTAGTAACCCGTTAGCCCAAGAAATCCTCGTAACTGCTTCAAATTCTTAGGATAAGGCCAATCAATAATAGCCTGAATTTTGGATTGATCCATCTCAACTCCAGACCCAGATACCACATGTCCGAGATATTCAACCTTCGAATTACCAAAACTACATTTAGACAATTTGGCAAATAAGCAATGTTGGCGCAACAATAACAAAACTTCCTCCAAATGAAGTAAATGAGAGGACCATGATGGACTAAACACCAGTATATCATCAAAGAAAACAAGGACCGATTTGCGCAACTGTTGCTTGAAAACTGTGTTCATCAAGCTTTGAAATGAGGCTGGGGCGTTGGTGAGGCCGAAAGGCATTACTAGCCATTCATATAGTCCTTGGTGAGTTCTAAAAGCCGTTTTGTGAACATCCTCCGGTTTCACCCTAATTTGATGATAACCCGAGCGCAAATCTAACTTTGAAAAATGTGTAGCTCCAAAGAGTTCATCCAACAACTCATCGACAGTGGGTATCGGAAAACTATCTTTCACGGTGATAGAATTTAAGGCCCGGTAGTCGGTGCAAAAACGCCACGAGCCGTCTTTTTTCCGAATCAACAACACCGGTGAAGAAAAAGGGCTGGTACTCGGTTGAATTATCCCTTCTTGCAACATATCATGGACCATAGATTCAATTTGAGACTTCTGGCTGTGAGGATAGCGGTATGGTCGCACCTTTACCGGATTACTACCTTCAACTAAGGGAATAGCATGGTCCTGCAACCGAGGTGGGGGAAGGCCCTTAGGTGTGGCAAACACATCAGCATAGTTTGACAACAATGTTTGCAATGCAGTTGGTAACTGAGAAGTATCAGGCACAATGGGATTCAGGCTCATACTATGAACATGAATGGCATAATATTCAGCAATAGATTGAGTTTGAGACAACCTTCTAATATGGTGGAATTGGGCTGGCGCTGGAAGTGACAGTTTATCCCCGTGTAGAGTGACAAACTTGTCCCCTAAGTAAAACTTTAACGAAAGATTACTAAAATCAGCTATGTGAGGCCCCAAAGTAGCCAACCAAGTAGCGCCCAGCACCAAGTCTGCGCCTGTCACGGGTAATAAGTACACCGGTAATTGAAGGGTGTGGCCTTGTACCTGGACTTGTAAATTCTCGACAAAACCCTCAGCTGTAAGGCTATGACCATTGCCAACCAACACCTTGAAACTTTCAGCAGCTTGGATAGGTAACTTAAGACAATTCGCAATCCTTGGTTGCAAAAAATTATCAGAACTACCACTGTCCAATAAAATTTGCACCTCGACACCTTGTATCGACCCTTGAAAACGAAGTGTACCCAATCCTCTGGACCCTTTCAACACGTTGAAAGAAAGATGATGTTCAATCTCAGTAGTGGTCTCTGGTTCCACGGATACCACTGTAGGGTCTCCATCTCCTTCCCCTTCTCCAGTAGTAAAGAATAGGTAAGTTCGATTTGGACATTTATGGTCGAGTGTGAATTTCTCCTCACACGTATAACAAAGTCCTTTGGCTCTGCGTAACTGTGCTTCTGCAGGGGACATACGTTTTACGAATGGTTGGCGATTTTGAGTGGTTAAAGGCTTTTGGGTTGGTGTTGGTAAAAGGGCTGGAAGAGGTGATTTCTGGGTAGTGTATGGGTTTGGGGTAAATTTGGATGCGGCTGTTGGAATTTGTGGTTTAGGTTTTGATTGATATTTCTCTTCAAATAGTTTCGCAAGAGAAACGGCTTTGGGAATATTGTGTGGTGTTAGAGCAATGACATCCCTGCGGATTTCCGGTTTCAACCCACCAATGAAACAGTCAAGAAGAGCCTCAACACTCACACCTTGTGAACGATTTGCAAGAGCTGTGAATTCTAAATAATAATCACTAACAGAAGATGTGTGTTGGAGTTTGAACAGAGATGCACGAGAAGATTCATAGGGGGAAGGACCAAATTCAAGTTCAAGGGAACGAGTAAAAGCTAACCAAGACTGAAAAGGGTGATTTCGAGACAACATCTGGAACCAAGGAACCACTTCCTTCTCCATGTGCACGGCGGCGATTGTCAATCGGTGAGCATCCGGTGTGTTGTAATATTCAAAAAACTGTTCGGCTTTGAATATCCACTGTAAAACATCAGTACCGTCAAATCGAGGAAAATCAAGTTTGATGTTGCGAATCTGAAAAGGTTGTTGTGCTGGCGGCGGCGGTGGCGGTGCACTGGAGGGAGATCCGGTGACGGAAGCTGACAACTGCAGAGCTCCAACGGTAGCTTCCAAACGATCCAGTCGGAGTGAATCACTCTCACGATCACGAACGTATTCAGTGTTACGCAACTCCATGAGACTCAACACCTTCTGTAAGCTATTCTGCACCTCTTTGAGTTCAATTTGAACGTCTTTGAAACGGGTCGCTTCTGCCATGGTGGAAAGAGGAAATGAAAGCACCAATGAAAGGGTGTGTTTCCCTTATATATGCACAAAATTATAATAATAAAATAAGTGATGGATGGAATCTTATACTGATATATTAAGGTAGTAAAGTATAAGCAATTTTTGAATGATAATAAGCAAATAATGCCAAAATACTATTAAGGAAAAGCTTGATAATGCAGTACACAAAGCCTGCAAAACCAGTACAAGGAAATGGATAGTTTTAGTGAAATTACAGCCTAAGAGAGAGAGAAGCATTCATAGCTGTCATATTCCACCCCTCCTAAAAAGGAAATGCTCACTATTTAATAATATTTTCTGTTAGCCTTCCTTTCCCTAGTGCTCCTTCTCACACCCTTGATGATAGGATCATTCTCCACCTGTCCATGTGACTCATGTGATGTATTTGGATGAGCACCAATTCTTGTCTTATTCTCCTCAGTAAATTCCTCATTCACAGCAGCAGTAACTTCCTTAGATAACTCATTTTTATCATTCATAACAGATGGGCAGACAAAAGTGGTGAATAGGTGTGTAGAGACCTATCTGAGAGGTTTGACAGGTAGGAAACCCAAATAGTGGCCAAATTGGCTATCCTGGGCTGAATATTGGTATAATACCAATTATCATGCTTCTTTAAAGAGCACTCTCCATTTGAGGCTTTGTACGGCAGAAAACCACCTATACTTGTTAAAGGAGATGTGAGTTTAACATCAGTAGAAGAGGTTAACAGGTTGATTGCTGAGAGAAATGAAATGCTGGGGGAATTGAGGGAACAATTACTGAAAGATTAGGATGTGATGACGGGCCAAGCTAATAAGCATAGAAGGGATGTGGATTGTGGAGTTCATGGTTGGTGATATGGTGTATCCGAAAATACAACCTTATAAGCTCAAAAGTCTAGCTAAGAGGATTAACCAGAAACTGAGCCCAAGATTTTATGGCCCTTATGAGATAGAACAGAAGATAGGTGCAGTGGCTTATAAGCTTAAGTTACCTGAAGACAGTAGTGCACCAACGTGAAGGGGGTATGCATGAATTAAGTTTGATACCTTTCGGAGAGTTGGAGCTTCTCGAATTGTTCTATTATCTTTTCGGTTTATTCCTTTCATTTCTACAGATATTTTCCATTTTACTTGCCCATATTCAGATATTTTGCTTCTCTTTTTACTATTGTTCTATTTGTTATTTAACTCTTCATTACTTTAGATCCTATCAATCGATGAAAATGGTCCAGTTAATCGGAACAAACTCAGAACACTGTCTTTCTAAACAATCGCCGTAGTCACATGTCCATTCATAGAATAAACAAGGTGCTATCTTCATTCTACTTAAACTCTATCTCCAAGTTAATAACTTTATATCATCCACAATCTCCTTTGTAATTTTTAACTACATTGTAAAAAATCGCCACATTTCTGGCCTTGCAAATCATCCACAAAGTTGAATGCCAAATTAATTTTAAGTCCCTTCCTAGCTTTCTTAACTATTAGATTTTAGGCTTAAACATCATTTTCGTCCCTGTAAGTTCATAAATTTTTTATTTTAGTCTCTGTATCTTTTTTTGTTGCAAATTAGTCCCTGCATGTGCAAATCTTTTTTATTTTAGTCCCTAAAGCTAAAATTCGCAGGAAAATCTGCAGGAAAATTCGTTGGTTTCCTGCGGATTTTAGTTTTAAATGACTAAAACTAAAAGATTTGAACATACAGAGACTAATTTGCAACAAAAAAAAGATACAGGGACTAAAACCAAAAAATCACAAACTTACGGGGACGAAAATGATATTTAAGCTTAGATTTTATTTTTTTCAAGAATAATTGGGTTGAAATTAACTTTGCAAATTTCAACAGGTTGTAATATATTCACACCTATGTTACACATTCAAAACTTAAACAATTCACTTTATAAAGGAAAGAACAGATCTACTTTAGGCCCTTGTAAGTTTTAATTAACAACACGGGAGTTGCTTTTGCAAAAAAAAAAGAAGAAACTACACTGGAGTTACTAGTTGAGTTAAATTCTAGACTCCTATTTCTATAATAGACATGAAAATTTTAACAATAATCATTTATTAAGCATATTAAGTTATCAATCAAGATCATATAAAGTTAAATTATACTAAAATTAAAATAAAATAAAAAAGTGAACAGTTTAAAAAATGGAGATGAATAACTCACCGTCAGTGAAAATTTGTGGAGATGTTGAGAAGCCATTGCAATATCTAAAATCCAAAAATAGTCCATATTGGGATCATATGCTCCCTCGATAAATAACTCCAGTTGTCTAAGATTTTGAAATCGAACCAACTCGCTTGTTAATGTTTCTATCTGTTTACAGCAGTAATGTTTAAAGTGAATTAAAAGCAACTAGTGATCAAATTAATTAAAAGAAATCTAGGAAGTCAGTGTTGCTGTTATGGCGGAACAATGGGAGCAAAAATTTACAACTACAACAGTCCCCAATTGTTAATGCAAAATTTGATGCTGTTATTAATGCTGCAATGCACTGACTATAACGCTATCTTAGTTTTAGGACTAACGGCTATCCGAGGTTGGCAACCTATATACAAACAATAAACATCAATAGAAAACATGGGGTTTCACTGACTCACCTGTGAAGGACTGATGATCATAGCTAAATTCTCAATATGTGTTAATTTTGCAATTGTACTAAAGGGGTATAGATTTTTCTCTCTTACAGCTGCATTCCAGAAAACATTCAATAACCTTGGAGCCATAACAGAGATATATCTCGTTGTGCGACTGCTATATTCAAAGGATGAGAGATTCAATGCATCAATGTCTATCATGTTAGGAGTGTAAAACCCAAGGCCACAATTAATTATGTTCAAATGACGCAACTTTGGACCGGTAATTTTAATTGGCCATCTGAGCTTGCAATTCTTAAAGGTGGCGTCCTCAAGTTGGAGACATTCCGAAAACAACTGAGACAACATGTGCGTATAATAATTTTCAACAAGTCCATCCACCACAATTGTTGTTAGGTTTTTCAATCCAGAAAAGTCTGCAGGTTCTGTTGCTAGCCAGCAGTTATGTAGGTGTAGATACGTCAGAGAATCGGTGCCAGATAAGAGAGTAAATGAAAGTTTGTATGGAAATATTACCGCTGTCACGCTATACTCATCTAAATGTTCTAATTCAATCGGGAAAAGCAGTTCAATACGTCTGACACCTTTAGTAATTGCTTTGGAGATGAGTCTATCAATGACATCAGTAAGATCCCAGCCTAATGGAAAATTTAGTCGGATTGAATGGATGACGGCACCTTGATAATGCAGCATGAATTGATCCAGTCTAGTGGCAAATTCAGATTGAAAGTGAAAAAATTGAAAGATTGGAAGACTTGTAATACTTGGTAAGTCTTGAATTGTATTATAGTCAAACATGTTATGGAGATCAAAGTTGAGGTCTGTCCTTAATCCCCATTCGTGAATCCATCGTTTGGACAATGCACTGGTTTTAACCAAATCCTTCAAACTTAACATGGAAAATATATGCGACATAACACAATCGGGCAACTCAATCTTCTTAAGCTTCTTACACCTCTTCATTGTTGCTGCTGTTGCTGCAAGCAATAACGATCATAGTTGAGAATTCAAATTAACAGCATTATAGTTTGAAAAACAAAAGAAAAAGAATTAACGGCATAATCAATCAAATAATTGAACCAAACTATATTTGATTTCATCATGATGCTACAGACAAGGCCGCTGTTAGCAAGTGCAAAGTGTGCTACATAGCCGGGCCTCCATCTTTGGGGAGCCTCAACAAAAATTTATGTGATAGTAGATTTCCAAAACGAACCGCACTGCTCCGTGCCGATACCCAAACCGCGCCTGCTCCAGCCCGAGACACCCAAACGCTCCGCTCCGCAACAACCTGGAGCGGCCTCGGTGAAAAGCCCACCGCGATTGCGGCCGCGTCATCCGTGATTGACAACATAGTTAACAACACCTTTCTAACTTAAACATGACAACATTAGCATTATGGCTCCTTACAATAAGATGGATTGAGTGTATATCTATTATCTATATTTATTCAATCAATCAAAATCTCCCAAATCAAAATTTTCCAAAAAACTAAAAAAAATTCTAGAAATTTATCTCAGAAATTCATATCAAAATTTCTATCACCTAAAATTGAAAACAAGGGGTTGAGCAGAGATTCATTACCTGGAATAGATAACAACGGTTGAGCAGAGAGAGTGGGAGAACGGCGGCCGGCGGTGGCGAGTGGTGTGGTGGTCGTCTGGTCAACGTTGAGCAGAGAAGAGAGAAAGTGAGAGCTCGAGCAGACAGAGAGAAAGTGAAAATTTTCTTTTTTTTCCCCATTCTTTTTTTCCTTTTGCCCTTTATTCTTTTCTTAACCGAAAAAAAAAAACTTTGGTTGGCAAAAAAACCAAAAAACTGAATCGAATCTATAAGGTACTAGCCGCCAAACGGGCACGTTCCCGTCCCGTTTGTGTGATTGATATTCTCTTTTTTTTATTTGTTGTGATCGAAATTTTCTATTGTGCAAATAAAAATAACTGTTTAATCTCTTTTTTTATTGGACTGAGTTAATTGATAATTAATTAACATCATTTTTTGTTGTGGCTAGTTATTAAGAAGAAAAAATATATATATTTTTTTTACTATAAAAAAACTGAAAACATATTTTTATGTGGAAGTTGTGCTTAGTTATTAAGAGAAAAAAAAATTATTTACTAAAAAAAAAAACTGAAAATCTATTTTTATGTGGAAGTTATTTTTCAACATATACAAATATTTAGTTTTTTTTTTGTAGTTTTTTTAAGGGTAAAATAGGTATAATGAAAAAGTCATCCCAAAAATTTGTATTTTTTTTATATATAGTAATAGATGTTTGGTAACACCAATAAGCTAGCAAAGCTTATTGTATTAGCTTATAAGCTTGTTTTATAAAATTGGAGGTGTTTGGTAAGAAGCTTTTTTTACTAACTTATACCTTTTTTCCAGATGCTATTTCAAGTACCGTTTGAGCTTATAGCTTATAGCTTTTTACTTTTTATTCCAATTTTAACCTTATTATTTTTATTTTTTTAATAAAAAAACTACCCACTCAAAAAAATAACCACCCACTCACATAATACTTTTATGTCATTTTATAATTACAAAAGCTAATTTTACCAAACACTTTAATTTTATTATACTAGGTTTTCAGCTATCAGCTAGCTTATAGCTTAATTTTACCAAACATAGCCTTACAATATATTAAAAGAAACTACTACTAAAATACTAAATTTGTCCAATCAAATTTAATAATATTTCAGAGTTTATGCCCTTATATGTATTTGTTTACAATATTCTATTTACATTACAATATATTAAAAGAGACTACTACTAAAATACCAAATTTGTCCAATCAAATTTAATAATATTTCAGAGTTTATGCCCTTATATGTAATTTTAACTCTAAATTAAAAAAATACAAAACAAAAATAGGAAGAATAAAAAAAGATAAGTATAAAAGAAAAATCTTCCCTTAAAAATAGCATCTAAAACTACCTCTGAAAAAAGATATTAATCCATTACAATATATCCATTACAATATATTAAAAGAGACTACTACTAAAATACCAAATTTGTCCAATCAAATTTAATAATATTTCAGAGTTTATGCCCTTATATGTAATTTTAACTCTAAACTAAAAAAAATACAAAACAAAAATAGGAAGAATAAAAAAAGATAAATATAAAAGAAAAATCTTCCCTTAAAAATAGCATCTAAAACTACCTCTGAAAAAAGATGTTAATCCAATATATTTAAAAAAAAAAAATTAATTACCAAAAATTTACGCATAAAAATAAGAACAAAAATAAATATAAAAGAAACGCATAAAAAATAGTACTAACTTTTTTTTAATGAAAAAATAGTAACTTAAAAGTAAAAGAACACTAAAATAGAAACAAAAACATAGTGAGTCCGTTTGGATTGACTTATTATAAGTTTTATAAAAACAGGTTATAAAGATATAATTTTTGTAAGTGAAAACTTATGAATTAACATGCATAAAGAAAAAACTTACGAATTAACACGGGACAATTGGTTTAATAAAAAAAAATTAAATCATACACGGGACAATTGCTTTAATAAAAAAAGAATTGAATAATAGATATTTATTAATATTAATTATAATTTACTACACAAAAATCATACACGGAACAATTGCTTTAATAAAAAAAATATTAATTCAATAGATTTTACAAGAAAGAACACAATAACGTCACTTATATTGAAAAAAATATTTTTTCTGTCAAACAAACTTTTTAAAAATATTTTCTAACTTATTTCTAAATATTTTATTCTAAATAAATTTGGTACTTTAGTATAATATATCAATATCAATTTTAAATATAAAAAAAAAAATAAAACTCAATGTACATGAGCTTTTACAAATAGTTTTTTTTAAACAACAGAAGAATGAATTCTCATCAATAATAAATATTAAAAAAAACACAAGACAAAATATTAATCACTAATACATAAAAGAAATTGAATAAAAAATTCATACACGGGACAATTGTTTTAATAACTATGCAAAAAATGAAATCTCACGTGTATAGATAAATTAAACTATCTATACACTTAACAAAGAAGATACACCAAAAAACTACTGTAGATTGCAACCCGTGATCCACGTCAGCTTACTCTCTTCACCCGTTTTCAATTTTGCTTTTAAATTAAACAACAGTGTTATTGTAACACAATATTATTACACATAGGTTACACAAATACCATACATGTTGCTTTATACCATTTTTATTTTTATTTTCTTTTTTTCCTTCAGCAACAACAACAGGTCGATCCAACTTCTTCTTCCTTACCGGCCAACAACAGATCAGCCTCACCGGCCACCACCAGAGCCATACCTTCTTCCATCGGCTTCTCTCTCCCCACTGCAGTTTCTCTCTCTATCTCTCTTCATTGTTCTTAGATCCGATCCGCCATTGATTCTCACCACCACCATTGATTCTGATCCGCCTCCACCGACCACTGCACCACTGTCTGAGACCGATCTTGCAAGTAACAACTTCGACCGGAGGAGATCGGTGCAGCAACGATGGAAGGGGCGAGCTCATGGCGGCGACCCTGATCAGCAGGAAAAAATCGGAAGTGATGGAGTTTTCACTTTCCACCATCACTATGGTGATTGCAGCAAAAAGAAAAGAATAAAAAAAAATTGATGAAGATGAACAGTGGTGTGTTAAATGACTGAATTGTCCACTCTTGTGACTTAAAGAAAAATTAAAATGAAAATAAATTACAAAGTTACGCATTTACCCTTAATTAGAGAGGTTGTATCACTTTTGTGTGAAAATGATGTGTCATACTAACATTTCTCTAAATTAAATTCCCATTATTTGATAATTCCATATACTTTTTCCTGATTGCATCTTCGTCTTCCACGTGGTGATATAATTGGAACCAGATGGTTCGCTGTATATGGCCCATTTTGTCGTATGGAAATTATCTGGTGGAGGTGGTATATGTGTGTTAAGTTTCCCTCCCAAACTCCGCCTGAATTCGAAATCCGATGCGCTATTACCTGGTGAAGGTTTCATTTGCGTGTTGTGTGAACCTGTAGGCTATAAAAAATGGGTTGCTGGTGTGTATATTGTATCCAAAAAATTATTGTCACTTTGGAAGAGATGGTTGATCAAATTAAGCATGTCATGGAAATGGTTTATCAGTGGAATGGCCAAGGGACCTTGCCTTCTTTATGAATGGAAGTGGATTCCTTTTGATTGCTTCCATAGGTGATTTCATTGGGTTTGGCCTGGTGCTGGTGTGTCAATGGATGGCGCTTCCTATTCTATGTGTACTATTGCCTCTGTTATTTATCTGTTGATTGCTTTTTGTTTTTGCCTGTTGTTCTGGTTTTGTAATGTCTGTTGGTGTGGTGTTGGTTGCAAGTTTTGTGCTTGTGCCTGTAACTACCTCCCTAAATCACTCCTTGTGATTTGGTGGATTTTTTGATAAAAGTTAAAGCTATTCAAAAAAATAAAATTTGTCATTCATAATTATTCATTTACAATTTATTGGATGTTTTATTTTAGTGTTGGGATGTTGATCGCTGTATAATGAATGATAATTGTGGAATAGCTTATTGGATTGTAGGCCTAATTAAAGAGTATTAAATTGTTAATGAATACATGATTATTTTTTTTCCATTTTTTTACTTATTTTGTTACACATTTACAGAATAAAAAAACTCAGTGTTGATATAAAAAAAAGTCATCCGTGCGAAAGCACGGGTTAAAAAACTAGTACCTTACAAGAAACCAATCAAGCATACAAAGTTTATTGCATATTTTTCAATTTTCAAATTTTAATCAAACTATACATATCAGTTCCAAAACACTACATCTACGTTTTTGGAATAAGTGGTTCTTACATGACCTAATCGAGTTTTGATGATAACAATAGTATTAATATACAATAGAGTACACTGATAATTTACTCTAAGTGTGGAGGTATATAAGTTAAAATTTCATATGCACTAATGAGTATTTGAGAAGCTCTAAAACGCATTCTAAAGATATATATATATATATATATATATATATATATATATATATATATATATATATATATATATATAAGAAGATGACTCTAGCAAGTTCTGATGACAAGCTCGAGAAGATACAGCTATCAGAAGCTACAAGTCACGAGGCGTGCCAGAAGTTCTCCATTCAGAAGCTGTGTTGAAGACACAAGATTCTGATAAGTGCAGTTATAATCGTTTTGTCAGAAGAACATTCTCTGCTCCTTATGATTGGAATTCATCATCTTCTGACAAATTCAAATTGGAGAACCATCATAGTACAACAACCTTATCTTCAAGGACAATGACGTTGGTACTATTATTACCCGATATGGGCGAATCTTCCCTCTCAAGAATGGTATTTTGCAAATGTTACCTGATTTGGTTAAAATACCATGTGAAGGAAGATTGTACGATCTCCAGCTTGCCATTCTCACTTCAACGGCATCAAATTCATACGCTCCACTACTACCTATAAATAGGAGGATGAATTGAAGTTTTTGTGCACGGAAACAATTTGAAAAACAAGAGCTGTTACTATGTTGAAAATCATCTAGAGCACAAAAACACTTGAAATACAACTTGAACTTATTTGAAAATCCAAAACTTTAGTTTCAGCTTCTGATCATCTCAGTTGTTGAACCTTAGTATTCTTTTGTTAGGATTCTAAGTTAGTCTTGTTAAAGAGTTGTATCTATTTTACTTTGAACATTGATATTTGTATCAAGTGTTCATACACTTTGTTATAACTTTGTTTAAGTTGTAAGAAGTCTCTTGCTTTTGTGCTTGAGCATAGGAAGTCTCTTGCTGTGTGCTTGAGCAAATTGTAATCTTTGGTGATTATAGTGAACTCCCTTGGAAGTGCAAGGGGACTGGAGTACTCTCGGATTGTGAGGTGAACCAGTATAAATCTTTGTGTCTATCTCTCTCTCTACCTTGCATTTGTGTTGATTGTGTTATTTCCGCTGCATATTCTGATAAGTTATGAAACTTAAAAGAAGTTTTTTAAAACTATGTAAAACACAATTCAAGACACCCCCCCCCCCCCCCCCCCTTCTCTTGTGTTTTTCACACCTTCATATGTGACTAGCTATTTTAAGCAAAATAATAAAGGCAAAAAATACACCAACAAACAAGTAGGAGTCCCTTCAAGCGCAGTTGCACCAACAAACAAAATCAGCATCGACCCCTATATATCCCATTGTTCTTTCCTCTCTCACTGCCGGCACAGCCGGCAACATGTGACCACACCACGACCTTGGTCCATCTCCAAAATCGCATCCACCGCTATATAACATGGTGCTAGCCTTCAATCCTAAAGGGATTCAAATCAGCGAACATTCAGAAAAAGAATACGTTTTTGAGATTTTGATTTAAGGGTTTTACGGAACTGATTCATAATCGAGAAAAAGAATAATAATGAATGAATTGAAAAGGGGATGAAGATTTTGGATTCCGACGAGGATGAGGATGACTCCCGCCCATATGCTGAGAAATGTGCCGAGGAACTTGCTGAGAAAAGCAAAGAGAGACGCAGAGTACATTCTTATTTATTTTATTTTCTGTTTATTTTCACGGTTTTTTGTTAACTATTTATGAATCTGACAGTTTCTTGTTTATATTTATTTATTTATTTTTCAAAATAATAAAATTATGACTATGAATCAGATCTTGAGTGTATTGTTACTTATTTTATTGATTTGTTTAGGAATATAGGAAATGTAATTGTTATGAATTTGAGATGAATTATTTGTATATCAAATGTAGAATCATTTTGTTATTTGTTTCATTGAATCTAAGTGAAATGTTTTAAACTATTTGTTTAGGAAAATAGGAAAAGGGGCCGCAAGCGTAAGAAGGCGGAAAAAGACAAGGCTTATATGGAAAAGATGGTATATTTCCTATTTTATGTAAATCCATAATATTACCATACTGTTTTATTGAATCTGGTGTTATATTATTTTTTTTAGAAGAGTAAGGAAGCTGAAATAGAGAACTTTATGGATGAGAAGGTGGCTAGGAATCCTCAGGAGGCAGAAGTTGAAAGGAAGATCTCATTTGGCCCCCCAAAGTATGGGGGTGGTGGGCCCATGCAGTGACTTAAGTTAAGAGTATTATAATAATAGGGACAAACAATGATAGTATGATAATGTGGAAATACCTTTTTTCCATCTCACATGTCACTCCTTGTTCATTTTTTTTTGTAATGTTTTCCTGTGATTAAGTGCCTCTTTGAAACAGTTTTAGTTTTTAATTTTTAAAATGTGTTTTATAAAAGTGTTTTAGAAAACTATTTTTAAGAAGAGAACAGAAAAAAAATGTGTTTGGTAATGTAATTTTCAAAACTATTTTACAAATGAGAAACTGAGAAAATTCGTTTGGTTACCTAATTTTCAAAAACAGTTTTGGAGACAAAAAACGTTCCGAAAAAAAGTTACAGATTTTTTCACTGAAAAAAGTTTCGATTTCAAATAAAAATAATTCTGGAGTTTTTTCCGGAAAAGAAGTTTATGATCTTTTTTTGCGAAAGTTCCTGATTTTTTTTGGGAATTTTTTTTTATGTTTTTTAGAATTTTTTTTTCGATTTCAGATAAATACAATTTCAGAGCTTTTTCCAAAATAAAATTCCCATCTTTTTTTCGCGGAAAAAGTTTCGATATTTTATTCGGAAAAAAAGTTCATGATTTTTACCGAGAAAAAAAGTTTCATATCTTTTTTCGGGAAAACTTTTCAAATTTTTTTCGGAAAAAAAGTTTCCAATTTTTTTGCGGAAAAAAGTATCGATTTCAGATAAAAACAATTCCACAATTTTTCCCGTAAAAAAAGTTTGCGATTTTTTTTGCAGAAAAAAATTTCGATTTCAGATAAAAACAATTCCGGAATTTTTCCTGTAAAAAAAAGTTTCCGATCTCTTTTGTGAAAGTTCCTGATTTTTTCGGAAAAAACCTTTTTCGGGAATTTTTTTTTTATATTTTTTCAGAATAAAATGTTTCTATTTCAGATAAATACAATTTCAGAGTTTTTTTTCCAAAAAAAGTTCATGATTTTTATTGGAAAAAAAGTTCAATTCTGACGGGTCAACAATTAGTGTTTAATATAAATTATGTTCAATTAGGTTACCAAAATTGACAGTGTATTGATACATATTCAAATAAAATGTTTACCAGAATATTCACTATAAATTTAATCTATTATATAAATAATGACTTAATTTATTATATATTATAGATCAAATAAACATAAAAAATATCAGTCAAATACGTAATGCATTATTTATAAATCAAATTAATTTATATTTATTTTCTACCCAAAAAATAAATAAAATGAAGCTAATGTGTACTCCTATTTATTTTTTCACATATAATAAATTGACTAGTGATAAAACATTATAAAGAGAATAGTATAGAATATGCTTGGCCATATGTCTCAGTCTCACTCACAAGAGATGAAAAATACTAGAAGAAAACAAAAAATGAAAAGAAATAGTTCAATATAATTACAATTGTGCCATTAATGAAAAGTGACACTTTTCCGTGTCCTTTTAGTTTTCATTTTCAACAAGCAAAACTAAAAAATTGAAAAGCAAAACATCATAATACTGTTTTGGTTTTTTAGTTTTTAAAAGTGAGAAATTGAAAATAGTTTTACAAAACTGTTTCTAAAAAGAAGCCCATCAAACAAGTTTTTTGTTTTTTAATTTTTGAAAACTAAAAAAGAATTTTTAAGAAGTGTTTCAAACAAGCCCTAAATCTCTTGTGCTAAAAGTAATTCTTGCGTTTCACTGTTTATTATGGGTAGGGGTTGTGCTAAAAGTAATTCTTGCGTTTCACTGTTTAGTATGGGTAGGGGTGGACATTCATTCCTAAGGACTACTTCTCAGACTTTCTCGTTTTTCAAGTCTAATTTTGCACTTTATTTACTATACAATTATTACTACTGTACTACTAATCTTTATCTTTATTATATTATATTAAGTGGGAATAAGAAGTTACTCTCTAAACCCTAATTACATGCTAACAAAAGGAGGGAAAATCGCAATTAATGCATATCTTTGCCACATACTTAGTCTCATTAATTATTCCAACTAATCCTTCTCTTCACCTAGAAAATTGTCTATAAACATAGCATGGAGCCACGAAAATTCTTTTAATATCATACCTTGAAAAACAAATAATCATCACATAGAGCCACAAAATTGTATTTATTTTGTTTCTTTTATTACTCGTGCTTTTTTCTCTCTCTCTATATGCACCAACATCAGCAAAAGACGAGGCAAATAAATAGGCACAAAATGGTAGTGAGCCTCAAAAACTGCCTAATACTCAGTCACTCTTCCTCCCTCAATTTTAATTCTCTAATTTTGTTTTATCATCTTCTCTTCTACAATTTTCTTTCTACATATCCTTTTATGATCTTTGTTTTCCATGTTTAATGTCTAATTTCACCTTATTGCCGGAAACCGTTTCTATTTTTTTCATTTTTGTTCACAGTTGGTTTTTGAAATTTGTGTATTTAGAAACCCAAAATTGTAGCTTCCATTCCTCCCCACTGTATCAACAATCACATCTTGAATTGGTGGTATTTTTTTTTTTTTTGAAGCAATTGGTGGTATATGTTATGATAACTTACTTTTGTTTTTTTGAATTCAAAAAAAAAAAAAAAGAAATTTATACATTCAGCTATAAAGATGGTATTATTTAAAAGTTCATTTGAAACAAAATCTCCTAAATAATAGTAATCATTAATCATTAATAACAAGATTAACACAAAATGGAACGTTTTACCTATTCCAGAAAAATAGCAATTCTCCTAAATAATTAAATATTTCCAATAAATATAAATATTTAGTTCCAATAAATATTTTACCTCTTTATTTCAAATTCCAATAAATATTTTATAGCAAGAAATCACGTGCATTTAAAGCAATAAAATATTTTCATTTTGATTCATCTTCTCAATATTACCTTATTTTCCCAATATGCTTTAAAACTGATTCAACCAGTGATCTATCTATAATAACTTTTTATGCTAAAAATTTGTTTGCTTTACTTGGAGTGAATTACGTTCAACAAAGAAAAAATCTGTAATCAAAGCCAATTTGGTGCATGGTTTATATTATACACTTATAAAAAAAAAATTGGTGGGTGAAAAGCATTTTTTCAATGAGATATAGATGTATTAATTATTTAATGATTTTTGCCAGACACAAAGAAATATGAGTCCACGCTATTAAAATTTAAAATATACACAAGTAATCATGTCTGCCTCATTATTCATACATGCAGTTTCAAGAAGAAAACATAATAAATCAAAATTTTATTGGAATTGTTGTAATTATATGCATAGATTATTGAGCAAAATGCATGGCTGTGTAATTTATGAGAGGTGTTTCCAATGATTATCCGTTGAGCCTTGCAAAATTTATGAGAGGAAAATAAGCTTCTACACTGTATGTATATGTAAATTATATCGATCAATGTTGTATCAGTATAAATACATAGTTTGTGTTGTTCACTAGACAAAGAAATAAATTGGTATGTGATAAATCCATTGCTAAAGAATCGGGAATTGTCATATTGATTTAGAAAAAGAGATAAATTTGTATGCGATAAATCTATTAAAAATTCTTATGCTTTAACAAATTCATTATTCATTGATGTCGTATATATGACCCGTGCGAATGCACGGGCAAGATGTCTAGTTTAGTACTATTATTACTAGTATTTTCTTTTCCAATAACACCCACTTACACTTACCAACCCTATATCAAAACATGACCTCTCCCATTTGAATTTCGTCTTCTCTCTTAATTTACCAGCATTTCTCCTTCTCTCTAATCTTTTTATAATAATCTATGTTCCTCTTCACTCAATCTTTGTTTTTCCCAAACCAGTTCTTTTCTAGCCTCAATATTTTAGGCAATCACCTTTTGCAACAACCATATATAGTTAACTTTGCATTTTCATGAATGTTTTGGTCGGAAATGAGTCGAGCTGAGTCGAACTCGTCTGAGCTCGACTCGACTCGATAGGAATTGGTTCAGCTCAAAACTCGGCTCGAGTTTGATACGAACTATTTTTTCAGCTCGAGTTCGGCTTGTTTAAAGTTTACGAACAGTTCAATTCGGCTCGTTAGGTTCAACTCGTTAGGTTCAACTCGTTAAGTCAAATCACATGATTTTGATCTTTTTTTTTTGTCTAAATTTCAAAATTTGATTTTTAACCTTTTAAACTATTTTTTTAAAAGAAAAAAGCAAATATTAAATTAAAATAAAGAAGAGGAAAGGGAATGGAAAATGGAAAATGAAAAGTCTTTTGAAAAAAAGAGAGTTTAAAGGAGTAATTTTTTTTCGTAAAGGCGGAGTGACTAATATCAGTACATGGAAAACTGAAAAGTTCATTGATGTGTCAAGTTAAAAAGATTTAGAAAGTTTATATATATATATATACAACCGAGCTAGTTCATGAACCAAACGAGTCGAACTATATATAGTTTATGTTCAGCTCATTTAATTAACGAACTTATTTTTTGACTCAAATTCAACTCATTTGGTTCACGAACCAAGTTCACGAGTCAATTATCGAATCGAGGTTCGAACTATTCACGAGTTGGCTCGGGTCATTGCCAGCCCTTATGAGATTCTCCTTCAACCAAATCATCATTTGTAGATGATGAAAAGACTGTTAGATTTGGATTTTTATTACAAAGCACCACAAACATTCTCAGTATTTGCTTCTTATTTTAAGATCTCGAATTCTTTAATTATGTGACACTAATGTTTTCTAGAGTAGATCCTAGATATTTTAGATCTCAATTTTTTGTTTAAATTTTTCTTTGATTTTGTGAATTAGAAAGAAAAATTCATTGTTCGATATGAAATAACCCATCCATTATTACCCGGGACCCTTTTGAACCGAACTGATGGAACCCATTCAGAAAAATGGTCTAGTTTGGGCTAATATTTTACACCCATGGATTGGGCCGGTTGGTAGTTTTGAACCCACACCAAACCAAACCGAAGATTTCTTTCCCCACCCCCCGTGTCTCTTTTTCACCCCCCGAGTTTCCATTTTTACCTCTAAAAAAAATTTCGGTAAATGCGAACCGAAGTTTTAAACGGTTGAAAAACACATGTTTTTCTATATTGGAAAAGTTCGGTAAATGAAAACCGAACTTTTTGAAGGTAAAAGTAGGGGTAAAATTGGATTTTCAGGGGGTTAAAAAGAGACACGGGGGGTGGGGAAAGAATTCTTCAACCAAACCGGCCAGTTGTCAACCCTGGGGAAGTTATAAGGTGAGTTCCAAAAACATTGGGGGTTGGGCTTATCTTTATATTTCTTTAATGAATTTGGGTTAGAACAATTTTACTCCCTTAATCCTCTTTGTCATCTTGTTATAAAAAGGACAGGAGATAATATAATATTTAATTTGGTTTATATTATTCTCCCCTAACTATTTGCTTAAAGGAGCAAGTAATACAATCACAATATTAGCGTAAAGTTTGTACATTTTATTTTCTCAATGTCTTGACGTAAACTAATAGTTGTGCTAATATATTAGTGCACAACAATACAATCAAAATATTATGCTCCCCTAACTATTTGCTTAAAGGAGCAAGTAATACAATCACAAATTCACAATATTAGCGTAAAGTTTGTACATTTTATTTTCTCAATGTCTTGACACAAACTAATAGTTGTGCTAATACATTAGTGCATAACAATACAAGCACAATATTAGGTGAACTTGTGTCTTGCATTAAATTTTTTAATTAGAACAATCAAAGTATTAGGCAAACTTTTGCATTATTTACTCTTACATTTGCATGCATGATATTAGTGAAAGTGAGACATTATAAATCTAAATAATAATAATATCAAAGAAAAAGAGAGTTTAAAACTTTCATTTCCATGGCCGTGGACACATACCAAGCTATAAGATGTTGTTTGATTCGTCTCGATGAGTATTTTCAAAAATATCAAATTTTTATAATTTTTACTATTATGCAATTAATACAAAATTTTCTTTTATCATGTTTACCAAACGAACTTTAAATTCTTTTTGTCACTATCGAATCATTTTCATTAACCTATCGTTGAAATGTGGAAATTATTTATTTGCATAGTACATCATTGAAAGAATACATATGAAGGAACTCATATATTCACAAAATAATTTTGATCTATTTAAAATATTAGTAAGAATAAAACAATTTGACAACCACAATAGAATTCATTAGGCTAATTTTTTTATTTTGTCTTTATAGACATTAGGATAGGATAATTTCTAGTGTGATTCGTGAGATTTGATATTTCAAGCTGCCACAACCTAATAATCTTCTCAATAAAAAATAAATCTTACGCAAAGTATATAATTTACTAGAAATCATGACAATATTTAGATTGGCAACCATGACAAAAGGCAAAAGAAAAATTTAGGTAAGATATGGAAATGTCTTAAATATTTACTTGAAACATAAACACAAAATCTTTAAAAAATAAAGGAATCTATAATTTTGTAAGTGAAATATTGAAAATTTCAAAATTGAGTATAGTATAGATAGATGAGTAAAGAAGAAACGAAAGGCATATCCCAAACTTTGAATTAGGTGAAAACATCTCTAAACTATTTTTGCCTTTACTATACATGGGTAAATGCTAAAAAGTCATTTGGAAACTTGAAAAAGTCACATTGAAAAATGAGTCATTTACTAATACATTTTCATTTCAAAAATTTGTTTCTTTTGCATATCTTGGATGTTTTAGGTCTGTCAAATGTCCATCTCACCGTGCAATGATAAATCTTCCACGTTAAAGTTTCAATTAAAATAAAGCCACATGAATGTCATTTGTTCAACTAAAAAATCATATCACATCCTTATGTCAATGACCTAAGATGTTGATATAGTAGGGAGCTGTGTTAAGAGTTAACACATTCAAAGTATACTAACTGATAAAAAACCTTCAGACGCACACAAGATATATCCCACACTAATATTGAACGAAATCCACATGGCTGGCTTTCAGTGAATAGAGGAGTGACTAGGTGTTATTAGCAAGATCAGCATAAAAATCACTCAATAATAACAATTGTGTAAGTTACTGGCATTTCTCCGATGCCTACAAAAATCCACAAGAACCCACAAAAGTAGAACAAACACATGGATTGCAAAAGCATAAAATTCATTCACAACTAAATCAACAATTGATTCATATGATATCCCAACATCACTACATTAACGATGCTTCGGTACAATGTTACCAGTTACGGATAGTAAACAATGCATCACAACTTACAGCAAAGTTATTGACAAGACTGAGCGTATTAAAAAAGAAACTAGATCCATCAAACAGAATGTGTCACTTCCCAAATCCTAAGATTAATAAAAAACATACTTACCTACCTTATGGGCTCTCGCTCATTTAACACCTACTCGATCAATCAGGAACCTG
Organism: Trifolium repens; assembly: GCA_030408175.1. NCBI lineage: Eukaryota > Viridiplantae > Streptophyta > Magnoliopsida > Fabales > Fabaceae > Trifolium > Trifolium repens. The sequence continues at coordinate 54,450,525 of CP125849.1, read as the reverse complement.
AAAATTTTATCGAGCAGAATTAAAGCTATGGCTAAAAAAGAGAACAATATCTACCATAACAAACTGCAGTGTCACTGGTGGTCAACTATAGTACAATCGCTTTACAGCATTAAACCTTTCTATGTAACAACATCAACGTCGCAGGATGAGGCCTTAAGACCATATCAGGATTTTACTAAAATGAGACAAGGAGTTCACCATATTTACAGTTGAGGAGAGGAACCAAAAGATTTGAACTGATCAATTTTAATGAATAAAAGATTAGTAGGTTTGGAAGTCTAGGTCAGTAGGATAACTCACCGCTTGATAAAAAGAATTTTAATATCGGTTGTAAGCTTTTGCGAAATCTCCACGCCTCTGAAATTCACCAAAATTATCATGAGGCCTTGTAGGATAAGGCTCCATACTGTTTGAGAACCTATTCCTTGATTCCAAAGGTAAATTAGTTCCAACAAAAGGAGGATTGACAGGAGACCTATCATAGTCAGCAAAATTCTGCTGCTTATAACCCCGATATCCAGGAGACATTTGCTGGATGGTCTGTTGTTGACGTCTCTGGGCATCAAGCTGACAAAAGTCTTCCCATTGTTTTGCATGTGTGGCACTCAACAAAGCCACTTTGTTCATGTACTTCTCCCTCATATCTCGAATAGCCTTCAAGCAATAAACAAAATATTAGAATTACAAAAAACTGTAATAAACAAGCAAAACAAAAATACTTTGTAGATTCAAAATTAATTAATGTGAGAAATAGTAAATCTCCCAACTTTACATCTTTTCACTTTCAAGCTCAACAAATATCAGAAAAAGTTGTTGAACAAGCTAAGTCACAAGAAAACATAGAAACAAAGTTCTAAATAATTATAACTAGAAGCCCTTCGACAGCCATTGGTCTCACAAAGGTTTGTCATTGACAAAATGGCGAATAGGACAAAGTTTTTAGTAATTAGTATTTAAAAATCTTCAGTGGTACACCATGTACGAGAACAAATCATTGTAAATTAGGGCTTGACATGTGCAAAAATTATTATTTTCCAATGAACGCACCTCACGATGCTGGAAATTTTCTTCATCTTCTTCTCTGTCACGAATTTTCATTAGCTCCATTGCCTCCTTTTTATACTCTAATTCCAATTCTTCTAGAGACTGGGGTGGGGCATTGTGATCAAACTGCTGACCGGGTTGGATACCTGATTCTCTCCTATGAGAATCCCACCCATCATTCTTGTAAGTACTCATGTTATGACTTCGGCCATCAAATGAATTATAAGAGTTCCCTGAATGTGGAGCCTGTCTTGGAGATCTTGACTGGCTTGAACGACCTCTAGGTGCACTATTCCCATAAGCTTCACGAAATGAAGAGTATGTTAAAGCACTTGAATCAGGATGCCAACATAGATGATTTTCTTTAATTCAACAAATTGCACTTGACTCAAGATACTAACGTAGCTTTAATTCAAAAAGTATCTTTATATTCGCATACTGAAACCATTGGAGCCAATCCTTTCAGTAAATACTCTTCAGGACGGAGATAATTGTTGAAGGCTAAGAACTTACCTCTTGCTGCAAGTAAATGACAAGTAAGAGCAACAACATCAAAATGCAGGCACGTTGTTGAGGAACAAATATCACAAAACAGAACACAATTGTACAAAATATCCTAACAAGCTACAAACATGAAATTACCAGCTTTGTAATGATGGCATAAAGATATTCTACGCTGTTCCTACCTTGTGGAGAATCTCTTGCAAACTTTTGAGTGTCCTCACGAACACGATCATCAGCGGCCCTCTCTTGTCTACCAAACCTTTGTGGAAACTGAGGTGTATTCCGTGGTGCAGAATTAGATCTCTGGGGCTCAGAGCGCTGAAACCGAGCATTAACAGGACTTCTCTGAGGTGGTGGTGACCTTGATCGGTGAGGTGGTGGTGACCTTGATCGATTCATGTGAGAACTGGAAGATCCTTTTTGTTCACCTTCCTCTCTAATCTTATGCACAGCATCAACACCTTTTGACAAAACTAACCTATCCTTACCACTGACAATAATGAATTTCTCGTCCATCTTAATTTTGCAGCCAATATCCCTTTCAATTTTACTTAGAACTTTCTCTGTGAAAAGTGCTCTTACATTTTTGTCTCTTGCGGGTATCCTTTGAAATAATTCTTGAGACTTATTGTTTGCCCCAAGGGTAGATGGGCAACCCTATATTGTCAAGTACAAAAATATCATTCAACTAAAATGGCCATGGCAAAACATTAATCAACAAAGGCCCTGATTGGATAAACAATTTAATTGTGTTTATCATATAAGTGTTTAAGTATAACCTATTTTATATAACATAAGATAAAATAACACTAAACTGTTACTTAAGTTATAAGCTATTTTCATATGCTATATGCTGAAAACTTATGAAAATAAGCTGAAAACACATTACGAACATGCAAAAATCTATTTCCATAAGCACTCCGGAAAGGTCTCACATGTGCATATGACAATAGATAAAGCTCAAATGAGTCAATAGTCAATACAGACATGCTCTAATGTATTTTTTTAACAAAAGATAAAATAATGCTATACTGATATTTACTAATGTTATGAGCTATTTTCAGGTGCTGTATACAGAAAAGTGAATGAAAATAAGCTGAAAACACCTTATGGACATGTAATAATTTATTTCTATAAGCTCTTCAGAAAGGCCAATAGATAAGCTCTCAGTATAATCGTGCCTAATGTATATTAGTAATATTACAAATGACATTCAGAGCACAAAAACCTGTGATACCTTGGTGAAATTAAACTTATTTATGCGAAAAGTGTTTATGACCGTAGATAAGCTCAAATAAGTCAATAGATAAGTGCTTATGTCACAGGTGTATATGCCAATAGATAAGCTCAAATGAGGCGATAGATAATAAGTGTTTATGTCACAAGTGCATGTCAATAATAGGCTCAAATAAGTCAATTGATAAGTGTTCATGTCACAAGTGCCTATGACAGTAAATAAGCTCAACTCAATAGATAAGTGCTTGTGGCACAAATAAGCTCAAATAAGTCAATTGTCAGTGTGAACATGCCCTAATGCATATTACAGATAACATTCATGATATCGAACCCTATGCTACCTGAGTGAAATGAAACTTATATTTTCTATAAGCGTTTAATTAAGGTTTTCATTCATCCAAACAGAACCTAATAAAAACAACAACACTGTATTTTGCAAATCGTATAATTTCTAATACCTGAGTGAAATGCCCTGATTCACCACAAAGTTTGCAGATCATTTCTTCTTCTTTCCTTTTCTTCCAATTTCTCTCAGTAGCTTTGGATTTAGCTTCCCAAACCTTAGCATCACGGCTGATGAAACCAGTAGGGATGGCATTAGGATCACGAACTTCATCTTCTTCATCAGAACCTGCATTTGACCTTTTGTTTGATTTTGCTCTCTCTTGAGTAGATCCAGATCCTGGAGGACCAGTGTACTCTTTGTAAAGGTCGCTAAAATCGTCGTCGATATCTGGATCGGGAATATTCGCCATGGATGATTAATCTCTCTGGAGATATCGGAGAAGCAAGGAGGAGTGGAACACGCGAACAGAAACGGAAAGGGATAGAAATGGTGTGGTGGCTGAAATATTCAGATTTTTTAGAGTGAACACATTAGGGTTTTTTTTTTGTTCCCGGATTTGGGCTGGTTTTACTTGTGCAGTGGGCTTTATTTTTCTGTTCCATTTATTTATTTATTTATTTTTTGGTACAAATTATAATAGGTTTAATTTTTACAAAAATATATTTTATGTTATAGACGCTTTCTGAACCTTGTCTAACATGCACGAGTAAAATAATTGTACTACTCTTATAAAATAGACGTCTTTCTTGCCTTGAAGTTATAATACAAGATTAAAAGATATGCTTAATTGCATCCACTACCTCTTTCATACTAGGCGATTTGGAGGAGAAGATTAAACATTTCCTTGCTCCTCAAATAGTGCAGATTGTAGCATGCCAAATCAACAACATAAGTCCCTTTTCACTTTCTTCTTCCCAACAAATCGGGGTAAAGGAGTCCAAAAGAAAGAAGAGATCTGTTGAATACGCTATTATATCATCCCAACCATTTATGAATTTGATACCAAACTCCGCCTTTAGAAGGACATTTACCAAAGATATGTTGCCCTGTGTTCCCGAATTGTTGGACTCCAAGGATAACAAGCTGCCTCTAAAGTCCCTATAATGCGTCTCGTACACAAATTCAACTTAATAGGCACCCGTGAAGAAGTTTCCATGAAAAAATTACTACCTTTGAAGGAGTATGAGAGTTCCGCAATGAACCTAACAACCTAAGCTTTTCTTAATCGAGAGAGGATAAAGCTGTGAGTTTGTTGTTTGCACTTACATAAACTTATTTAGTGGAGTGTGCACCCTACTCTTCATTCCTCCATTTAATTAATCTTCATTGCTTAAAACAATGAACTCAATTGGCTAACGAATTTCACTAAACAACAGATCGTTTAGAAGAATCTAAGTTCGATTTTTGGACAAAACAATTTTTTAAACGGATTTTACTTATATATATATATATATATATATATGTATATATATGTATAAAATAAGTGTCGCTATGTTAAAAATGAAATGCCACGATTTAAAATAGAAATAAAAATGCCACATTATCAAAAAGTAAGAAGAGGGTCAAACAATTTATTTATTAAAAAAATAAGTTAAATTGAAGATAAAAAATCAATTTATAAAATAGGAAATTAAAACTATTTGTGTTAACGGGACCATAAATTTATTTAATTTAAAATTTAAATAGATCGGAGGTAAGTGGATTTTGGATCCCTTAATTAGGTATTATTGATTGTGTAAAAAATAAAATTAGGCATTATTGACTTTGTGTATTTTTTGTTCTGCGGTGAAAAAATTTGTTTTTTTGATAGAATTGATTCTGTAAAATTGATTCAGGTCAAAATTGATTTTAAATGGATTTCAAGATAAAGTAGTTTATGTTTGGATATATTAATGCAAAAGTGAGTTAAACAAAAAATTCGAGTGTAAGAATCAATTATATAATCAGAAGCTACGATTTGTAACTACAAGTAGAATCAATTCTGAAGACAGAATCAATTATACTTTTGAGAAACCAAACAACTCAAAATTAATTCTACAGATCTAGAATCAATTATGACTGTTCCATAATTGAAACCAAACATACACTTTGCATATTGAAAGAAATGTGGAATTCGGGTTCGAAAAAAAAAAAAAGTAAAAAAAAAGTGGCTAGTCCAGCTACCATTTGAACTATACTAAAAAAAAGTGTACTTTTTTTGTTTTGTTTTTTTTTTATAAAAAAAATGTGTTATTTATTAGAATTAGAATAAAATAAAATCATTTTTTTTTGAGTAAAAATATTACAGCGAGGAACAGTAAAGAGCAAAGCAGGCTTCTCATTCTTCTTCTCCGCAGCGCAAATTGGAGCTAGAGCAAAGGGCAAAGAGAAAAGCGTGTTGCTTAACTTAAGCGGTGAAGGGTAATAAGCACCAATTTCATTCAGTCCAGTAGTACCAGCAACTAGGGCGCAATAGTAAGTAAGTGCGTGGTGTTCAACACTGTGCTCCTGACTCAGTCAACGATGCTGGAGATTCAGAATGAACAACCGGAGCAGCAACAAAGACTCAACAATTTCACCGTAGAACCAACAAACTCTCAATTTCCCCTCGACAACAACAACAACAATGGCATTACTACTTTCCCCAATCACGCTAACGCATTCGATTCTGGATTTCCTCCTCCTCCTCCTCCTCCTAATCCTAACTTCTCCATCCCTCCTCCTCCCCTTAATCCTAACTTCTCCATTCATCATCCTCCTCCTCCTCCTCCTCCTCGCAAACGACCATGGGGTGCTCCTTCAGGTACTCTACTACTGCTGCTATTACACAACTATCATTTATTTAATTTTTTGTTATGCTCACAATTTGTTTCAATTAGTTCCAGATCAAGTGGATGCTACGGGTCATGTCAAAGTTTACGTTGCACCAGTTCCAAGAACAGCATCTGAGTCTGATGTAACTCTTCTTTTCTCAAACTCTTTTTGTATTCATATCAATTTCTGCATATATAGGTTTTGTTTGTATGTATATATATATCTCAGTGTTGTCAATTAGTTGTTATAGTGTGTTGTAGCGCATAGCACATTGTACAAGAGTAGCAGAATTTGAATAAATTGCTATTGTTTCGCGATACACTATTCAGTACAAAGTGTTGTCAAATAGCAATTATAGCGGCATATAGCATTGTAGTGCAGCATAGTGGAATTTGAACTAACTGCTTTTTTCCGCAATTCATGGGAAATAATCACTGTGTTATGGTGGCATTGTTGAAAAACACATGTTAGTTCAATTTTAGGCCTTCATTCTGTGTTGCAAAGAACTGAATCACCATTATTTCAAGATAAGGCAGGAATTGTTGGTTTCTGATGGCCAGGAATTAGTTCACTCTTCTTTTATTACTTATTTATTCCGGGTTAAGGTTTGATTGTTGTTTTTGTTCTTTTATTGATCTTTACTTTGTTACATTTATGATCCATTATGTATATCCCCACATGATTGTGATTTGAAATAAAATAAACGTCATTCTGTTTCTCCAAACACCCGAGTAGAAATTATCACTCCACTCCAACCACAGTCCCATTCTTATTCCTGAAAAATCTATTGTATACAACAAATGCACTCTAATTGTCATTGTGATCATTCTTCTTACATACACAATACTGTGGTGTATCACGGTTTCAACTCTCAACCCTTGAAAAATGATTTTCTTTGAAGTTCAAACTTCAAATCACTTCTATCTATTCCTCTCTCTCACCAAGAGGGGTGATTTTCTTTTGATAATGCATCATGCATCTTTTTAGCAAAATGCTAAACAGTAACTCATTTCAATTCGGATTTTTAATTTATAATCAGGTCCGCCTTGTGTTCGAAGGATATGGAACTATTGTTGAGGTTGTTCTTTTAAGGGATAAGAAAACCGGAGCTCGACAAGGTATCTATATTGATTTATCCAGTGTTACTTCACTTGTCTATATCACCATCTGTTATTGCAATTTGGTCTGTCAAGGGTTGCAAGGAGTAATGAGTTTCATTTGATGGCTAATGCTCACATTAACATATGTTGTATATAATCTATGCAAGTATTAAAATTAGTCTAATTTTGTTTAACTTTCACAGGAAGTTGTTTGGTGAAATATTCAACATTCAATGAAGCTGACATGGCTATTAAGGCCTTAAGCAATCAGTACACTTTTCCTGGAGTAAGAACAATTTCATATTTAATGGGCGACTTAGGCCATTGCTTCCTGATAATCATTTGATAAATTAAAACACATCTTTATATTTCTGACACATTTACATTTCCCAGGAATCATTTCCCGTTGTTGTCAGATTTGCTGATCGAGACCGTGAACGTTTTGGTAACTATTCTAGCTTCTTTAAATCCTTTTGAACCAATTATTTAAATACAGTATTACTTTGGCGTAGCCAGATTCCAATTATTGGCTGATCAATTAAAACTATTTTCTCTATCTAGTTTGGTTATTTTATGAAATATAGTTCTGTGCATACCCTCTTTCAAATTTTAATAGAAAAATCAATGGCGAGAAGAGGTTTGACAGTGTATTATGGACTCCATATGTACCTCATGACATAGATGTTAACCAATATTTTAGGACTCCATATGTATTACGGACTCGATATATGTGATGGACTCCATATGTACCTTATGACGATTATTAGAATCACAATTTCGTTATTGAAATTAGATCTGCCCAGTCTCTTCTATTTTTCGTATTTACTGTTGGCATTATAACTTTCCTTTTTTACTTGTAAAAAGTGTTTTTAAGCTGCTATTTTACTGCTGTTGGCATGTGCTGATGATTTGGAATTGAGATTAATTTCACGATTATGATCAAACAAAACCTTTCTTTTCTACTTGTTAACATTAAAAAGAATTATGAGTTTAATTACTCATTACATGCATATACACTGTAATCAGTGTATTGTATGACTTTGTCAACAAAAAATTGAACATAATGGAATGAGTTTTTAATTTGTGTGATTCCACATTATTCTTTTGTAGGGCTTCGAGGCTTCTGCCGAAACATGGAAAAGAAAGATCCTACGGAAGGCAAACTTCTCATATTTTTTCTCTTGACAGCTCACAGAGTTCTATTTTAAAATATGATTGTCTAGTTCTAATCTGATGTTTTATTCTTTTATGCTATTGTTTTTCAACTGACCACTTCTTATTTTATTTTTGGTTTTGTTCCTATAATTTTTCAGTGGTGGATAAAGTTTTTGTTGGTAACATCAACAAAGAAACTTCAAGACAGGAAATTGAAGAAGTATGTGTGACCGTTCACCTAAACAACAAATTACTTGTGTAATTTTCATGACAATGATTTAACATGCTGATTGCGCATTATAGAAAATTATTCTAGACCTAACTCATAGGTTGGCTGAATTATAAATGTTGCCCAATATATTGATTATCATTTGAGCACTTGTTGCGATGTTTCTATGTAGAAAATTAGAAAAAAAATCTTGTTACCAATATGTATATCTGTAACATTTTGCTGCCTAATTCAGTTCAGTAGGTTGAATGGTTGATATGATAAGTTTATTCTCTATAACACAGCCATTTCATTTGCTTTGATATAGTATATTGTGGAATATTGTTTTTAGTCTGCAAGGTTTTGTGTGATCTCTTAGCCTTCACACTGTGTTTGAGTTTGTATACATGTTCTCTGCAGATATTTTCCCCTTACGGTCATATAGAAGATGTCGTCATCTTGCCGAATCGTGGTTGGTCCTTGATCTCATCATGTAATGTTTTACATATACTATCTGTGGCTTTGAAGAATGGAAATGTGCTTGATTTTGTCTTCTATCAGTTCTATGTCTTACCTGTCATTTATACTGAATGGTTAGTAGTTGCAGACCTGAAAAATAAAAACCTAGAAGAGGGGTAGAGTGAGAGGCAGCAAGCAAAGATTGATTGAGATGAAGGACTATTTCTGATCTCACTTAAGTTTTCAAGAGTGACTTTTTAAAGAAAAAATTACAAGTATTGTTGAAGTTATAGGGTTAGTCTTTTAAGTATATAACGATGCAAATAAATACTCGGAACAGTAAAATTATATTGATATTGATGTGAATGATATTTTATATGTTCTTGTTCAGAAGACAAAGCACTGGTCCTTAATTATTTATTTGTAGTTATACTAATACTAGACTCACAATTCTCAATAAGAAAGCAAATCAGACTGTCAGGAGTTACTTTTTAGATATTCTAACAAACAAAATTACTAAATAATTTGGAGCCTACATGCATAGAGAGGGTCATGCTCAATACATGGACTGTTTGAATTTTGCTATGGTTTCTTTTAGTGCTAAGTCATATTTAATTTATTTCATCAATTTATTATTCAATGATTTTTTGCTTTTACCTAACTTTTGTTATGTGGGTGCATTTCTTGATTTTCAAGGATATTGTTTTGTCAAATTTTCTAGTAAAGAGATGGCATTGGCAGCAATCAAAGGGTTGAATAGAACATTCACGATGAGAGTAATTCTAATTTATTAATTGATACTTATTATAATTCTGTCCACTTTTAAATGCATGCTAAAATTTTATTTCTAATAATGCAGGGTTGTGATCAACCAGTAATTGTTCGTTTTGCAGAACCTAAGAAACCTAAGATGGGAGAATCAAGGTATTGCTTTCTGGCCTCTTAACTTTTCATACAACTCTGTATATTGCAGTTTTAATGTATCGTCTGAAACGTGCCGTGGCCAGATTGGCCAAGGGAACCAGATGATATGGCAGTTGGTTAGTAACTAATAACAAGTCAATAAAATCTGATTTGTAACCTGGCCAAATAACTACTGCTTTAATTGGGCCAACATATTATGAAGCTTATGGCTTGGTGGTTTGAGGAGGAAACCACTTTTGGTCTTTTTTTTTTGACTCAAGTAAATAAGACACAGTTGCTTCTTCATATAGCATTTCTTACAAAATACGCTAGTCTATAATATCAGCATATAAAAATTAAACACTACCAAGGTTTTTTTACATGTTGTCATAACCCAAAAAATTTAATTAAGAATAGATAATACATAAATTTTTAATTTAGAATACTGGATGTCAGTGGTGCATAATTAACTCATTATTTAAAGAAAATTCTTTTTGAAAAAAATTAATTAGGGTGCGAGTTTTATTGAAGAAAAGATTCAGCCTGCATTAGAATATGAAAATAATCTTATTCAAAAACACAATTAAGATTATATTAATTATTAAATAAAATTTCTAATTTCTATGCAGTGAAGTGATCATCATTTTTATGTATTTTTCACATTTAATATTGTTTTGAACTTTTCTGTTATTATTTGTTGTATAGAAGTGTTATCTCTTTAAAATTTTTGTCATATTTATAAAAAGTAAATCCTTTTTTAAAACACTTCTTTTACTGCAATTCAATCCACCATATCATTCAGCCATGAACCGGCTTTCCTTTCTGGTTCTCCAAACACCGGAATATTTGTTATGTTTATTGTTATTAGATATAATTTTAGTAATCGTATTGGTGTTCTATTTGTGTGCATCTCTTTAGGGGAAACTACTTACCTGCAAACGCAAATTATGGTCCCAATTCTCAAGAACCAGCAGTTTGGTTTGTTTTGCTTCTTAATCTTCCATTTCAGTCTTCCTTTACCAATCGCAAAACACATGCCATACACTGAATAGATTTCTGTTTAATGGCTTATCACAGGCCACTGCCAAATTTTTGTGATCCCAGTAATGGAGGTAGTATTATGCATAATGGTCCACATCATTCCAGACTTCCACACCAGCAAGTTAATGCTCATATGCCAAACTGGGAACCTGGTGCTACTGTTGTACAGCAACAATTTCTTCCCCAACATGCACATTCACATTTGGCTTCAATGCCTTTGCGGCCAATTCAAGCTCCCACCTTGCCTTATCAACCGTTTAATACCGAGGTGCAAAGACAATTTCATCCAGCAGATTTGCTGGTCCGAAATATAGAGCAGCAGCTAAGTTCTCAGGTTAGTGGCTAACAGGTAATACAGTGATTATCTTTCAGGGATGTTTGGTTGGGGATGTGACTTAAGTAAACTTTCGTTATTGAATATTATAACTGACCTAAGGTGAAGTTGTATTACTATATAGTGTATTCTTGGGTATATGTTTGTTGTCAGTCATAATATCCTCAAATTTCCAAATGATATTTGTTATTCTCTTTAAACTTTCCGTATTTTAGCCTTCATAAATGTTTCTGAGTGCGTCTCGGCTTCTCGGGTGCCTTAGTTAAAGTTAAACCGTGAACTCTTTCCTTCCCTTTTTTTATTAAAATGAAAATAACTGGTTGTTATAATTGAGGGGCAGTATTGGAGTTACTGTTGTAAGTTATGGTAAACTACTGAGCATGTCATTCACTTAGTTTTATGTTGGACTTTTTTTCTGTATCTACCACCACTACATTGCAGACGTTTAAATGTACCACTCAATATGACAAAGTACTTGTTAGGAATCTTTATTTGGCAAACTGCAATAATTTCTCATTTATTGTTCTTCCCAGCTGCCTACTCAGACTGAACGTAACAATACAGTTGCTGGAAGTACCACATCTGATCTGTCTACAGATCCCCAAGACGAAGATTTTCCAGAGTGTGACTGGAGTGAACACTACTGCCCTGATGGTAACAAGTACTACTACAACTGTGTCACTTGCGAAAGCAGAGTAATGTTTGAATCTTTTGATCTTATTCTCACAAACTGTTTTGGATTTCTATTACTTTGTTGTAATGGTTACTCTTGGTGCAGTGGGAAAAGCCTGAGGAGTATGCTTTGTATGACAAAGAATCACAGAAGCAACATGAGCAAGATGATTCTAGCTTTCTCCAACCGCAATTGTCGTTATCTTCCTCTCAAGAAGTTTCTCAAAGGCAACAGGTTCTTTCTTCTTTCTACCATTATTAAAACACGGTCCTACTGAAATATCTAATTGTATGCAAGTAACCTCCATTTAGTTAAACGAGGGGACTGCATTTTGTTGCTCAATGTATTCTGTTACCCTTTTTATTTTAATGGTTCAATGTTCTGTTACCTGACGCCCTATAATTTTGCAGGAAACAAATCATGATCACATGGAGTCAGAAACAAGTCCTGTTGTTGAACAGGTGTGATTTTATTTTTCTTCTTGTGCTACTAGACTCGCATATTGTCAAGTTGACAATGTCAACAATTATTATTATCATTATACAGTGGCCTTCAAATTGTTACATAACTAAAATAAAGTTTCTCCAAAGGTGTCTTTCATTTGTTTATTTCAATGACTTGTAATTGGGTAATTTGTTGAATAAGGATAGATATTGGAAATTATTAGGAATTAGACACCAAGCTCATTACGAGCAGATGTAGCCACCTAATTGCAGAAGTATGACCAGAAATTAACAATAGAGATTCTGCAGTGAATAGAATACTTCAACTTAATTTTTCCTTTATGGTATGTTTAGATGGGGAATTTTGGAGGGGAAAAAGTGGAGATATTGTTTTTAAACTTTTTTTAATCAAGAGTATATAATAATATCTATAAACGTAAGTGAGATTAAGAAAGGGATAAGATATAATCTAGCAATTACTTGTACTTAGATATATTAAGACAAAAAATTGTCCATGTCAGACTTCATTTTGACTTTGTGGTAAAATGAATTATTTTGGAGGGAAAGAAAAGGTGAGATTGAAACTTCAATTGGGTTCAAAATGTTACAATGATTGGTAGGCCGGAGGTGTTGTCAAAGATCCTTTTCAGAGTTTTCTGTTGTAATCATAATGGGAAATTGTTCAAAGCCTGGAGAGCTTGATAAGAAATCTGGCTCCACTGCTATTGTAGGGACTACAAATTTAAAGAAGTGCAGTCCAGTTTGAATTAGTCTTTGCTTTCAATTATTGTCATACTGAAATTGAATTTGAAAATCAATGACGTTTTCTGCTCCTTTAGTGCCATGTGATACATGGTTACCAAAATTTACATGTTTTTATTGTAGTAGTAATAGTAACTTTGAAACATATGAACTTGACTTATCCAATGGGATCTTTAAGTTCTACAGTGGTATTGATTGAATCACTTTCTATGTAAAAAGAGAACCATTGAATGTGACACAGATAGGCAAATCACATCATTCAGTGGTTGATTTGGTTAGTTTTACATCATACATAAAGTTTCTAAGTGATGGTGTAGAATGATCTTTTGCTTCCATTGATCCTGTTTCTATTCATTGAGAGGACTTTTTTTTGCCACAAGGGTGAATTTTGGCTATATATAATCATAATTGTATTATTAATTAAGTTAAAAAGTTCTTATTTACGTTGTAAATTCAACAAATTAGTCACAATTAACCAATTTTCACTAACCGTCAAAATCATCTATAGTCGATTTTAACCGTAGCCAATCCAAATCCATTGTCTGTTCCTGAAAGCCTATATCCCCCCCCAATGGAAACGGAGCAGTGCAATGAACACCTATTTTTCCGCCTTTTACTAAAAAACTTTCACAATGGAAATCAAGCTTATAAAGAACACGAAATGAGCCATTCCTTAGCTAAAAAAGTCGTCCTCGTATGAACCAGATCATGAATCAAATGCTATGCTTTAAGTTTTTCTTATTTTGTTTAGGCAGCACCTTTTTTATGATTCCTCCTTTTTCTTTGTCCAATGAATCGAGTCATTTAACGGATTTGATCGTATGCATGACAAGGGCATTTATTCAATGAGCTTAAAGTGGTTAGTACTACTCTTTCTATTTATTACTAGTACCTCGTTACCGTATCGAGACAGAACTTTCACCACTTTGATCGTTCAAATTGGAACACATTTCCCTATAACTCATTTTCCGTAGATTACAAGGACAAAACAAAACGAGTAAGCTTACACCACAGTCTTTTCTACTACAAGTTCACTAGAATGCACATTCCACAACAAAAAGAAACAAATATATAAGACAAACGAGAGTCAAAATCTTAAGATAGAAGAAAGGATAGACACATCCTTTGTTCTCATATATACTTTTATAATTTGTAATAGAAAAATATAGCGTAAAAAGAAAAACTAGCCTTTGATCCAAATAAACAATATTAGAGCTTTTGTAAATTCTTTTATTTTAAAAAATAGTTAGGATGAACGACTCCATTATACCTGGTCTATTAGAGATCTCTATATTGATAAATATTTTTATGCATAAAAATTGCTTAATGACATGTCCCCTAGAGTACCATCACAAAGTGTCACAATAATATCATTTTTTGGTGGATTTTATAATTTCTACTTTGTTCGGGCAATCTAACGAGTGTGATATTCACGACTTTCTATCTCGATTCATATAGCAATGCACTTTTTGCATGCGCGCGCACACATGTACATATATCTAAAAAAGAAGAAGCGAGAAATGTGATCAAAATCCATAGCATATGTTATGGTAATATTAATGATAAGACCTATCTGTGCAAAAAAGATAAATATGGGTTTTAGCAGTATATATGATCATAATAATGGAGTACTCTCATCTAACTCTCCTACATCATCTAGCTACAAAAAGTGATTGATCAGTAGCATAAGATTAAGAAATCAAAGAGAAGCAGTGATATGAATATGATGGAGTTATATATAATGATCTATTCCTCCTCCTTGAACATATGTGAAGGAACAACATCTTGAAGAAGGCCATTGTCCATTAACCTTGGATTATTATTACAAAGTGATCTCTCTTGAGCAGCATTCTTTGAAGGGAACCCCAAAGATGATAAACTATTAAAAAGGGCTTGTTGACGCTGCTGATTATAATATTGAGACATATTGTAGTTTTGATTAGTGGTGCATTCAGGTTGTGGTAATAGAGATCCAGCATGAACAGCTGAAGAACGAGCCATAACTGGATTTGGATGAGTATGTTTCCCTTCGTAGGTTGTGACTACAATTGTTGGATCATTCAAAGATCTCTCCACGTGTTTCTTTACATTACATGAAACACTGGTGCAACGATAATAGCTCCTATATATATGTTCAAACATTAATCAACAAATTAGTACTACTAATGAAGGGGATTAATATTTTGAAGAATGAATATTATTGGAGGAGTGACTGACCTGGGAAAGGGGCTATTTTTAACAGCTTTTTGACCGTACTTTCTCCATCTGTACCCATCTTCCAGATGATCCACCTCGCTTTTAGTCATGAAAGCGATTCTAGCTTCTCTCTGTCTTTTCTGATTTGTTGTTTTCTTAGCCTTCAACCTTAATAACCCAATAATATTAACAACCACATTAAGATTAGATTAGATCTCACAAACCATGAAATCAAATCTTACTCATAACTAATCAATGTTCCAATATACTATCTAGGAAAATTTCATATTGTAATTACTAATAAAAAAGCAAAGAAATATGTTATCTTTAAGACATTCATAATCCATTCATGAAATCAACACTAAAAATGAAAATAGACCACATAAACCAAATATCATCATTCATCACTAAAATAAAAATCCCATCTTTGAGTTTCCATCACAAAAGAAAAAAAAAAGGATTATTTATTATTTAATAAAAATAGTAAAAAACTGAGGAGATGAAAATGAAACTTACTGTTTGTGCAGTGGATTATTAGCTTGGTCAACAGTTTTAGTTAGTTCATCATTGAGTGCTTCACTAGAAGCAGATGAAATGGAAGAAGAGTTAGGAGTAGCTGGTTGTTGACTAATACTATTATTACTATTCAAAACTTCTGAACACTCTTTCTTCTCCAAAGGTGCTTCTGCTTTCTTTACTGCTGCATCAGCCACAGGCAAATCAAGCATACTATGCATGTTCTGCACACCCAATAACTCCATAAACCCAACAGATGTATTCTTATCTTCAGATAAATCAAACACACTCGATAATGAATAGCTAGGAAAATAAGATCCAATCTCATAATCCTCCATAATGAATAGATAGATAAGATATAGGGTTGGTGTTGATTTGATCTATAGTTTATAGGTGCAGAGAAAGAGAGGGTTTTGGGTTTAGATTTAAGATGAAGAAGAAGAAATATAAGAGAGAGAGAGAGAGAGAGTGAAAGGTGTGTGGAATAAGAATAGAGAGGAAATGAAAACTTGTAGAACAAGTAGTGATGTTTTAATGAAGGTGTGGGAAAGAGAAAGAAATGACCGGCAAGTGTAGGTAGTAATAATTTATGTATGGTGGTACGGACAATCTTTAGTCGGTTATGTTTCCTATGAAACTATGACTGACGAGATGATGCTTTCATACGTATTCTTTGACCCATTCTCCGTTGTGTGAATGGGGTTTACGCCTCCGCTGAATGAATGAGAAACCGTTAACGCCGTTTCATAAAATCCAACTCCTTGGTACGAGACTGTCGACACACGTCTCCACTCCGTCATCACCGTCACATACTACAATTTCTAATTATTTTGTACAATCAAATAGTATTTGGCAATTTTGAGATAATTTTTTTTTTATTTCCACTTCTTTTAAAATAAAAACAGTAAAAAATGAGGTATAAAGAGAGAGAATAAAAATATAATGAGAGTATGAGAGTGAATTGTCCTCAAAGTTGTCCCAAATACTAGTAGTATTAATATTTAAGAGGGTTAAAAAATTTCTAAAAAAAATAATTTTTTTAAGTAGTCTAGAGGGGCTATAATTTTATATTTTTTAAGTGAATAAATAGAAGTACATGATTGGAGCTGCAATGTTTATGATAATTGAGTAATGTATGCTCATGAAAATATGTTAAATAATGTTTTAATTATAAGTATCATCACATTTCATTTTTAAGTTCTAAGTCATTTGAATGTTTTCTGTTATTATTTTTTTGTTTTTATTTTTAAGTCAATTACCCTTCGATTTTTTTAGGCATGTTTATATTACTATAAGAATGATTCTAAAAAAAGTTAGGACATTTTAACAAAAGTTAAATATAGTATGACTTTTGCTAACGGTCGTCTTTAAGCATTCTATTTAAAAAATTGTTTATTAAAAGAGTGAAATATTTCAATTTATAATGTGTTAACTTAACATATATTCATAAAATTCTACAAAACATTACGTACTATTTAAGATACTTAAAGAGTGTCTGGAGACACTCGTTAGCATTTTCCATAAAGTATAAATATTTAAGCGTTAATAGGTTTAAAGTTTTAATTTAATCCATCTGTTGATATTGAATTAGTCCATTCTTCAATAAAAAATTCTAAAATTTTGTAAGAGATTTTATTTTTGAGTACATTGTAAGAAATATTTTTATAATGTTTTAAACATGGCTTCATAAAATTCTTTAAAAGTTTGAATAATATACATGGATCATGGATTGACTTAAAAATGCAATCCATTTTTAGAGCCGTAGAACACAAGTCACGACTATAGATAAAATTAATTGTCACATCATATTTTTATATTAATTTATATTTAAAAAATTCATATTTTAAATAAATTTTGTCTAAATATATTGGAATCCAACAATATAAATTAAGTACCAAAGAATTAACCAAAAATATAACCATACCTACAGATTGAGTTATTTGTTTAGGATTTAACCGCGAATTATACTAACCTAGGATTTCACAAGTAAATGTGTAGATGGCGTTATACCCTTTAACTTTTTTTGGTAGATAGATAACAAATATTAATTATAACTCACATACAAAATGGAGAACTTATCGACCTAATAATTTTAACATTTTTATTAGTTGATCTATAATTTATGAATCATTACACCCTTTAAATTACTCGTGCATGTGGAAGCAAGAGAATATTGAAATTTGAAAGCCTTTTGGATCGGTAGATTGAATATTTTTATAAAGTTCATTTTATTTTAAAAAACAAAATTAGAATAACTAAAATCAGAGGCGGACCCAAGGGGGTGGCTGAGGGCGGCCACGGCCACCCCCGAAAAATAAAAAATTACTAGTATGCCCTTAATAGTTTTAGAAAATTACAAATGTATATATTATATATATTTATTTCAGCGAAAAACTAATAGTATTGATGGCTGGCTTGGTGGTTCAAAGTTGTGCTCTCTAACAAGAGGTCATGGGTTCAACTCTTGTAGGGGGCATTTTCTGGTTATTTTTTGTTTCTTTAAAACAAAATCAATACTTGGTGACAAAACATTGTTTCAAACAATTAGCAATGACATTTTTCTAAATAAAGTTAATTTTTATATATATGTATCAATGCAAAAAATGAACATTTTCTATTTATTTTATTTTAAAAAACACAACTATATATTTTAAATTATAGACACCATTTTTTTTACTATATGTGTAATATAATAATAACACATGATTTTCTAATGATCAACTTTGTGCGAGTATTAGTTCAAAGTCAACTATTAATTATTTTAAGTCACTTGTCACACATATGTATTACTTTAAAGTATGTAATTTGATTGTAAAAAAAAAGTATGTGATTTAATTTATTGTTAATCAAATTTTTATATTTAATTTATATACTATAATTTTTTTAGTGGCCCCCCGGAAAAAGAATTCCTGGGTCCGCCACTGACTAAAATGACTCTTTAATATATTAGGGACTAATATATGAATTTAATTTTTTTCACACGACACATAAACAATGTAGGGTATGTCCTTGTGGATGAAAAATTTTACATATATAAGCTAAAAAATACCATTTTCCAGATGATATTTCATGTAATAACTTAAAAGTCTCTGTTTATTTTTGTAAATATAGCTACTAAAACGAGTAGTATTTTTTATCGTTAGCGACCAACTTGGATCCTAAGATTTTTGTGAGGGGATTTCATTTATTTATATTTTAATAATGATCTACATGCAATTTGTACCCAAATATCTACATGTAATTAATCTTTTCAAATTCTATCCCCACAAGCAGGGCTAATTAAACACTAATTAGTGAGATAATCAACGCGTAAAACGGCAAGGAAAAGCACACACAATCAAACACAAAAAGGAAAACAAATACAAACAGAAAAGTTACAATAGTACACAACTCCTTCCGCAATTCTTCTCTCTTTTTTGTGACGGAAAAAAGGAATGGGAAGGTTCATGCACGTGTGGTTTTAAAGTGAGCCACGAAATGCATGCTCATATAAGTACTTTGCTTCTTGCCACCGTGTTCAATAATATTGTTTGGCTTTTTCAGTCCATCTATTTATCACCTTTTCTTTTAATCTTGTGAGAATATAAATTTGGCTTCATGATGTATATACATTACAATTACACGTAAATATATATCACTTAGTGCCTATGAAGCCCCGATACGGGACACGATACGGATACGATACGATTTCGATACGCCGATACGTGAAAATTTTTAAAATTTCCAATCCGATACTGCCGCGATACGTTATTTAAAAATTAAAGTTAAAATTAAATATATAAATACACAATATATAAACATACATAAAATCAATAATATTGATAATTAAAAGCAGAAAACATCTATTCTTATACTAAAATTTTGGGTCAAGTTCAAACGCTTAACTACCTATCATAGTATATAGTAGGATACCATAGTTTTTTTTTTTTTGAAAAGTAAAAAATTATATTGACAAAGGAAAAACACAAGAAGTGCTAAAGATACAAACAAGCATGTCTGATACAGGAGCATCATAATAACCCAAAGTCAATCAATACTGGAAACTCCTAAGATCTGATACATGAGAACATCTTAAGTTAGTCCCTAGAACATAATGATTACTGATACATCTTAAGCTATACGTCTTATTGTAGTGTATTATACAAAAAGAACACCATTAAAATTATCCAAACAAAATCACAAATACTATTCAAAAAATAATCTTTGTATTGGACACATATCAGATATTATTTGTTTATTTAAAAATAATGATATAACCGATACATTTCTGATACATGTATCGGACACGTGTATCGGGTATTATTTTTTATTTAAAAATAATGATTTAATCGATACTCTTCCGATACGAGTATCGGGACGTATCGAAAGAGTATCGGTATCGAGGACGTATCGGACACGATTCGTCACCATTTTTTGAGTATCGGGGCTTCATAGCTTAGTGCTGTTAGCTTAATTCATCCGGTAGGGATATGCATTATATATGCACTGGATCATGGTTAGAACCCCGATTATTTCATTTACTTGGGGTGAAATTTCTAGCCACTAGACTACTTATAAAAAAAATCAACTAAAATCATGTAAAATTTATGTAGTCTATCATTGATATTGTTAATGCCAAAATTATGGTAAATTCATATTTTCTTGATTCTGACATTTTTTTTAACAGCACATATATTATTAATAAAAATACAATCGCCACACAAGATGAACAAAGATCAGTAAACGAGGGGCTACAAAACAAAAGTACCGTATATAAGCGAATTCAGACATGTTTTCTTTGATTATGACATATTTATCGGTGATACTAAATAGATTGGTTATTTTAGAAATAGCATAAATATATTAATTATGTTATCCAACATATGGCCATTTTAAGAAATTAAAATGGAAGGGATCTCATTCTCATATATAGCTAGATTAGATATTCCCTCCTTCAATAGTTTTGTTTTCTATCTTTAATAAGAGTCCGTTGCAAGATTGTATACTATACCATGAAAATACTTTGTTGGAGTTATCTGCAAAGCAGTAGCTAGATGTCTAGATCAATGCCGTGTGGATACCCCACCTACGTATCTATATGACCGTAAAAATAGGCACACTCTTTGGTCCCCTGTTTCAATTTATATAACTTGATGGGTCCCCTCCTCTTGATGAACATGGTGTATATGTTGGTGCACAAAGGTGATAAATGAATAGAAAAAAAGAATAATATTGAATGTTCTGCAATGACGGCTACAAAAGGAGAATAAAAGATAGATATTTAATGACATCAACTACTAGTCTATTTATACACAAAAAACTAGGTCATAAAGACAACACAACAAAATACTAAAATACCCTCTAAATATAAATTACTTCTAACACCATCCCTTAATTTATATTTACACACAAACAAACGCTCCAGAAGTTAAACAAACTTTTGGACTTTTGGATCCTCATCAGAAGCTTCTGCTTGCTTCTGGCTTTCTGCTTCTCCTTCAGCTTCAGCTTCAGCTTCTGCTTTTCTTTCTGCTTTGACTTTTTCTTCTGCTTCAGCTTCAGCTTTTGCTTCTTCTTCTGCTTCTGGCTAATAACCTCAGAAGTTCTACTACTTCTGAGCAACACTACTTCTGAGTAATGGCCACAGAAGTTTCTTCTTCTAACAGCTTCTGAATATGAATTACTTCTAGAACCATTCCTTAATTCATATTCAGCAAATTCAATTTCTGCAACACCAATTCCATCCCTCAAATGGATAAAGTGTTCAGCCTTGACATCCTTCATCAGAGCATCTGCAAGTTGTTTTTGAGCACTACAGTGAGCAGCTTCTAACACTTCATTCTTGACTTGACCTCTTCGCAGATTCTTGTCTTCAGACCAATCAGAGTCTATCAGCTCTGCATTAGTTTTAACACCAAAAGGGCCCAAAAAATCATACCTCAGAGTCTCAAGTTCTTCTGTCATGGCCTGCAACCAGACTTGCTTCTTGAGAATTTCTTCAGTAGTAACAAATTCAGAACTTCGGACCTCAGAACTTGCCCCTTCAGAGCCTTGGACACCAGAACTTGCTCCATAGTCTATTCCAGAGTCACAATCTTCTTCCAGTTCTGGAACAGTATCAGATACTGGACAACCCACTCCAGAAGCTCCACCTTCAGAGTCAGAGTCTTGACCACCAGAGTCTTGAATAATCCCAGAAACTCTGCCTTCAGAAGTTTCACCTTTAGAAACATGACCATTGTTAGAGGCTGGACTACCTTTAGAAGCTCCTCCTTCAGAAGGTCCACCTTCAAAGTCATGATTTCCTCCAAAGGCATGATCAAATTCAGAAGCTTGTCCTCCAGAACCTACGTCTTCAGAATCTTGATCACCACCATCTGAATCACCACTAGATTCTGGATCAGAATCAGATGCACCATCTGAATCATCACCACCATCTGATTCAGAATCAGACTTGCCTTCAAGGTCCTTTTCTTCTTCAGAAGTTGGAGACCTAGAAGTTTCACCTTCAGAAGCTCTTGCATCTGAAATGTTATCAGAAGTTCTTCCTCCTTCAGAGTCTGATCCTTCAGAGTCTGATCCTTCAGAATCTGATCCTTCAGAGTCTGATCCTTCATAATCTCCTTCATCTTCTGACTCATCTTCAGAACTTTCAGGTTCTGACACTTCTTCATCTTCAGAGTCATCTTCTGACTCCGACTCATCTTCAGAAACCTCAGATTCTGACTCTGAGTCATAGAGTCTGACTCCAATTTCATAATCATCTTCTGAAACTTCTTCAGAGTCAGAAAACGTCAACTTCACAGGTTCATCATCATCAGATTCATAAGCCATTAATAGCACAGGTTCATCATCAGAACTTCTGGCCATATTTGCTTCTTCTAACTCCCTTTCTTTGTTTAACAAGCAATCATTGGCATAGTGACCAAAGTTCTTGCAACAGTAACACTGAACATTCTTCTTGTCAGACTTCTCATTTCTTTTCTGATATTTCTTCTCATCAGAGTAGAACGCTTCTGACATCTGAGCCCTATCACGTCTGTTCTGCTTCTGGTCCTTCTTGACAACAGAGGCTTTCAGAGCCTGCTCTGCCTCTCTCTCAGAGGTTCTCTCAGTCATACGCAACTCATGCGCCTCCAGACTGCTTTGCAGCTCTTCAACTCTCATGGTGCTCAGATCCTTTGAATGTTCTATAGCTACCACAATGTAATCAAACTGAGGGGTAAGGGATCTCAATACTTTCTCAATGATTACTTGTTCTGAAAGAGTTTCTCCACAAGCTTTCATCTCATTGGTGATAACAATCACTCTAGAGATATACTCAGGGACCTTCTCGTTGTTCTTCATGTTGAGATTCTCATACTGCTTTCGTAAGGACTGAAGCTTCACCTTCTTCACTGATGCATCGCCACCATAGCATCTGACCAGTGTGTCCCACGCAGCCTTCGCCGTTGCTGAATCAACAATTTTCTCAAACACGTTTTCATCCACACACTGATGGATGTAGAACAACGCCCTCTGATCTTTCTTCTTTGTATCCTTCTGAGCAAGCTTTTGTGCAACTGTTGCTACTGGAACGTAACCTTCAGTAACAAGTTCAAGCACATCTTGAGCACCAAACAGAACAATCATCTGTTTCATCTTCATCTGTTTCATCTTCAACCTTTGTGCGTTTACTTAAATCTCACTAACACTCGTGTTTCCCAATCCCGCAGAATCAGAAAATGTGATTCTAATAAATCACACAACGCCTCACGTTTCACTCGTGTTTTCCGTGGATTCGAACCGGAGCTCTAGATACCAATTGTTGGTGCACAAAGGTGATAAATGAATAGAAAAAGAGAATAATATTGAATGCTCTGCAATGACGGCTACAAAAGGAGAATAAAAGATAGATATTTAATGACATCAACTACTAGTCTATTTATACACAAAAAACTAGGTCATAAAGACAACACAACAAAATACTAAAATACCCTCTAAATATAAATTACTTCTAACAGTATATGGATATGTATTCATTCATATAATATAAAGATTTATTCAATTGAAAATGACAATGACAGTAGAAAGGAAAAGGAAAAGAAAAAGAAAAGAATTATTACTGCTAAAAAGGGTATTACAAGCATGGGTTGTGCATGGGGGTGGAGATTCTATGCTTTAACTCCCTTAATTTCCAACCCAATAACCCTAGTAATTTAATATAATTTATTTATTGCCTAATTTCACCCACCACAAATATTAGAATACTTAATTTGTGAGAAGGAAAAAGAAAAGTAGACTAGAGTTTATAAACATTTGATATACTCTGTTTGTTTTGCGTATTTAGTATGTATGAGTTTTACTATTTTACTAAAACAAATAATTAGCTATTGGATACAAAATCAATGATACTTTGTACGAGTTTGAATTCAAACCTTGTACAATTGTATGCGAGTGTCAGATAATATTTGTTGCTACATCTATATAACAACATAAATAATTTTTTTTGAATCCACTTACATAAATAAATTGTTCCAATTTTAAATTAAGGTCAAACTAATATATATGGTGTGCAAGAATAAGACGAAAAGGAGATCTCCGAAACCCAGCATGGCATTTAGGAGAATATGGCCACTCACATTTGGAAGAAAAATTATAGTTCTAGAGATGATAGAGAAAGTGATTAAATTGCAATCTGATTCGCTAATCTATAAAATATTCATTTCATGGTGTGAATGGAGAAACTTTCTTATTCCAATCCTAACCTCTAGCCAGTCAAGCACTTACAATAATCCTCGTCCTCTCCTGAGTTTAAGAGTGTATGAAACGTGTCAAACACCAACATCTAAACAACTAATGCAATACATAGAGGTAGGGTTCAGAGCATCATAGATTTATACTATAGTACTATAGTTTAAGAAACAGTTATAGAGATTTTGACCCAAGAACATGGGCTGTCGCAGTAGCAAAACAGCTGCTCACAACACAAAGATGGACATTATAGAGTGTATTTGATTTTTTCAAAAATATAAATTTTGTAGAGGGTAATTTCAATTCAATTTTATAAATGTTTTTGTGATTAGATAAATTGAGGGATAAAGGAGTCGATAAAAATTGAAATTTTTTTATCTTGCTAGATCTTAGATTTTTTTTTAATCAGATATGATATAAGACAAAAAAATATTTGATATCTTAAAAATTTATCATATACAGTTTAAAATTTACTTTTTGCAAATCAAATATACCGATATAAACTTAATTGTTGATAAAAAAATAGTGGTTATTTAATAGAAAATAAACTTACGGAATATTAGTTTAGTTAATAAATAATAATAGATTTAATTTGTAATGTCTAGTAAAATTAATGGTTGAATTAGCTATAATAAGAATATTGATAATTAGTTAGAGGTTCAACTGTGTCAAAAAAATGAGTTAGAGGTTCAATTAGCTTGTTAATAACATCAAATTTACACTTTTTTACTATCTTTTATCAATCAAATTTCTTATTTTTACCTCATGAGTAATTCTATGCTCTCTTTCTCTCTTATAAGTAGGATCTATAGCACTATAATCCTATGATTCTCAACAAGCTGATAAATATAAAAAAAATGTAAAATATATATTTAATTAATATTTTATTTTATTTTCTAATTAAGATAAATGTATAGTCATATGATGTATATTTGGGGCTTTATGGTACGTTTTTATATAGAATACTATAATTTAGATTAAATATTTAACAAATAAATAGATGAATTATCAAATGTCTCCTGAATGATTTGTAAAACTTCTTCCAACCTCTTTTTGAAAAAGTCATTGGTATTTCATTTAAATTTTAAATAAAAGACAAACTTATTTTCTAATTAAGATCTCTTTAAAAATATTTGTATTTGGCTAATTTTTTGTTTTATATAGAAATTTAAAATAAGTCAAAATAATGCACGGTTTCTTTCTTCCATCATTAGCCACCTTCCGCGGTTGCCGGCCGGTGATGAGACCTTTTGAATTTGCATGATCTCCTCCATGTGCGACCACTGCGACGTTATCCTTTACAATCACACACGTGGAAAGGTGCACACACTTTGTGACTTACACCCTCCATAATTCCAACCTACACCTCCTACCACTTTTGTTTTTTTTGCAATACCTTTACCTTATTCTTATATTTTATTTTTGTCAACAAAGCTGTATTCCTCCCGGAGCCAAATAATTGACCGGTATCACCAGTCCATGCTAGCTCTTTATCCAATATTTCTGTCTCAATGTGCAGGTCAATTTTACTTACATTTTTTAAATAATATTTACCATTTATTATTATTATTATTATTATTATTATTTTATATATTCAATGCCCTTCTAATCAGTGGCGGAACTAGGGGTGGGCTGAGATGGGCCACGGCCCACCCCCACCTCAAAAAAATAATTTTTTTTATATGTAGAGTATTAATTTAAATGTATTATTAATTATTTTAAGTAATTTAGTATACATATTTGTACAAATATTAATCTAAATATTAATTTAGAGTTTATTATTGGTCATTATAAGTAGCTCGGTACACATAGTAGTTCAAGTATTAGTGTAAATATTAGTTAAAACTAGCAATTGAACTAACATATATAAATATGAAATGAAATAAAAAAATATGTTTAATTAATATTTAATTTTTTAAGTCCCGTATTTTCACATTTGTTGCAATTTTAGGCTTATCTCAATGTTTTTTTTTTTCTTTTTTGCTGTAAAAATAGCGAATTTTAATGCCAAAAAAATTTGAATTTTGAGTTAAATTTGATATTTCATCTTTATATTCAATGTTTGAGACAATAAATGATCTTAATGGCCAAAAATCACAATTTTTAGAGTAAAAATATAGATTGTTGGTACCAAAATTGCAACATATGAAAATAGAAGGACAAAAAAATTCAATTTGAAAATAGATTGACTATTTTTCGGCCCACCCACTATAGTTTTTCTGGTTCCGCCACTGCTTCTAATTTTATTTTTTGGCTTTGCATAAATTTATCTACATAAAATAATCATATTGAGACATTGTAAGATAATAAATTAGACACATCTCTAAGTTAAGATTGAATATTGATCTACTAAATTGTAGAACTTTAGGTCAATATATATAGTATTTGATCAATCTAAAGTTCTACTAAATCTAAATATCTTGAAATGTAAGGTTGCATTCCAAGGAACTTTGATTTTCTGCATTTGTATTTTCACGTAAATTTAGACCATTTGCTCTAAAAAAGAAAGAAAGCAAATTTAGACAGTTTTGGATAACATCTAGTGATTCACAACACATCAATAAAAAAGTATATTAGTTTTTTAATGATCAAGTCACCTTGCATCATAAAGGATCAAAGCTTAATTTGTTTAAAACTTAATATTAATGATTGTTAGGGCAACATTTTTATCCTTTATTTGATTTGAATTCAAGTTCTTTAACTCCTTTTATTTTTTTAGCTCTAATATTCAATTGAGCTATTTGGCGGAATAATTATTCTAAAATATATCTACTATCTTTTATTCATAATTCATATTAGCTAGATACCTGCTTTGTTGATAAGAAAAATTATTAATTGACTAATATACCCGTCCTATCATCACTAGCCCACAGTTAATCAATATATAATCACGATGGACAACTAAATTTGTATTGAGCAGTTTTTTGATTTGGACTTTGGAGCATATCAGCAACAACTCCTATATTATTTTACTTTTTAACTTTTTGGTTTTAAAAAAAGAGAATTCGGTAATTCGAAATTCGGTAATAAGAAAAATAAAATTTGACAAATGATTATTTCAATTTGAATTAATTCGAATTTTCTAAAAGTATTTTTTAGGAGAAACTTATTAACCATTAAAAATCAATATCTTAATTATAATCTTTGTATTATTGGCTAGTCAGAACAAAAATGATTAACTAATACGTGGCATTGATTTTTTTATTTTATTTTATATTATTATGCCTTTGGTTTTTTTTTTTTTTTTTTTTTTTTTTTTTTTTTTTTTTTTAGAGAAAGTGGAGCAGCTAAGTGCTACTACCACCAAAATGTATATATATAATAAGAGAGATATACAAAAAAGAGAGGGGGGACCAAACCAAAACCCTCTCAGTGAGAAAACCTAAAGCAAGGGAAACCCATTTTGTTCCTAGCAAAACTATCATATACAAGCTGGGGAACATCATTCCAATATACAAAATTCATAATGCCTAGTCCCAAGTTGGCAAAAGCATCAGCACACTCATTGCCCTCTCTATAGATATGGGAAACAAAAAAATTCATATTTCTAATTCTCACTAAACTATTCAACCATCTATTTCTAAGCTGCCAAGGAATTAAAGCATGATTGTTGAAAGCCTTGACAACAAGTTCAGAATCAGTCTCAAGCCATAAATTAAACCAATTATTTTGATAGGCAATTTCAATAGCCCTGATAGCACCTAATATCTCAGCAAAGAATGCAGAATTCTTACCAATATTTTCAGCAAAACCACCTCTAAAATCAGCCAAATGATTTCTAAAAATACCTCCATAAGCCGCCGTGTCTATTGTGGATGCTCCATCAGTGTTGCATTTCATCCAATGGAGCTGAGGAGGGCACCAGAGAACTTCAGTGATTGTTGGAGCCTTGGGAGGATGAATGTCAATCTTAAACTTCTTTAAAATTGTGAAGTCTCTCATGGAAGAATTGAAAACTTTTCTGGTTTTGCTACCAGATAACAAGACACTAGCACAAATCAAAGAAACTGCAGACTTCCAATGTATATTTTTATCCATGAATCTTTTTTGATTTCGAGCAAACCAAATAGTACTAAAAATGTTCACAAGAGAAGCAGCAATGACAACCTTACATTGTGGATTCCAGTTCCTATCACAGATCTTCCAGATATCATCAATTGAATGAAAGTGAAGGTTTAGACCAATAACATCAGAAAACCATGTCCAAATGTGAACTGCATAAGGGCATTCAAAGAATAAGTGGAAAGTTGATTCCTGACAGCACATACACAAGCTGCAAACTGAAGGCAGATAGCAACCTCTACAGATCAAAGAAATATCGGTTGGCAACTTGTCATGCATTAGTCTCCAAGCAACAAGAGACTTAGAAGGTGGAATATCATTAGACCAAACAATCTTGGCCCAATGAAGCTCTGGAGATGAGTGACACTTGAACTGAAAAGCTTCCTTGAGGGACAGGTTACCAGAGTCAGCAAGCCTCCAAATAAGCATATCAGGCTTGTCTTCCAATGGGATATGAATTTTGTTCACTAATTGCTTTACCAGTGGAAACATTAAATCAATATCATCAGGGATTAACCATTGACTTCCTTGAATAAAGTCAGCCACTTTTGCTTGAAGATTGTTTTGCACCGAGGGTGGAAAATGCAAAATATCAGCAATAGAGTCCTCACCACACCATTTGTCTGTCCAGAAAGAAATGTCATTGCCATTGCCAATGATAAATATAGAGTTGTCCCAAATTACATTGAAGTCATTCTTCATACCACTCCAGATAGAAGAAAATATGTGATGGTTGATACAATGTTGCCCTCTAATCACTCTACTTTTAAGCAACAAAGCCCAGTGATCTTGTGAATTGAGAAGATCCCAACAAAGCTTTAAGTTTGTAGCTTCATTGAGAGTCATGATTGATCTAATACCAAGGCCACCTTCAGCAGTAGGTTTACAAATCCTTTGGTTTTTATGTGATGGAAACTTGATAAGTAATAATTCATAATTCAATCGCGTATTAAGTAAAGTATAACCAATAATTTTTTTTTTGCAAATTCTTTCAAATAATTTGTGTGAGGAGAGTTAATTATTTGGATACCAGGTGGCATTGATTTGTGATTGCTTAATCTTGATGTTGCTTTTATTTCTTATAAAATAATATATACTTACCTACCTGACCTTTAGTGGTGAACTTATCTTTTCATGACTGAATTTATATTAAAAAAATTTAGGAAATCTTTACGATCCTCTCTTTTCCCTCAATCTGAGGATATGGTAGAAGATTGAAATTAATATATAAATAAAAAAAATTGTGATTGTGTGAGAAACTTCCCGTTGGATTCTTCTTCCCTTAATCTATGTTTATTTTCCTGTTAATAAACATTATGCTCATCTAATTTGACAAATAAATCAATATTTTAAAAAAGCAATAATAAAGTTAAAATGAGGACGCTAGCTAGCTGCACATGGAGATGACATGACATGAGCAAGTCAAATATATTAATAAACCATTTTGGGTGCCTTTGTTTAGTATGTGTGTTCAAATTCCATCCTCACATAACACATATCTCAAATGGCCAACTCACATGAATATGATATATTTGTTTTCAAAGGTGACTCCTGGATTGGAGTCAAATAGAATGAGACAAAGATCCCAAGATTTTATAGTAGTAATAATTAATGTATTCTTCATATGTCGTTAACAATTTTGTTTTGTCTTTTACTCATTGAGTATAGGAACCGAATGATCATTTCCCATCGGGACCAATATCCTTCTTTGATTTAAAATATATGGTCAATTATTCTATATACTCTTATTTTTGCTGGCTAGATGATATACTAAATTTTCAATAAATGCATCATACATTACAACAAAAAATGTTGGATCAAAATATAGAACAAGTCCTAACAGGGAAGAGGGCCAGTAAAATTAATGGAGGCCGGCCCAAATATAGTCTACGTATGCGGTAATGGTAGAAGAGATCGGAGAAGCGAAAGGAATAGAGATGAGTAGATGACATTAAACACGGTATGACGAGTTAGGGTTTGAATTGCATGCATGTAGTTGAAATCTCGTGTGTTTATGCTATCAAAGCATCAATTATCGTTGAGTCAAGATTGAACGAATCATATTTAAAGATATACATATATATATATATATATATATATATAAATTAAAAATTACAATAACAATAATTATAATTTGCACATTTTTTGCATCGTCTAATTTTGATCAAGCAACTATATCAACATAATGACTACATGAATGCACGAGGCTCCCATGCACAACATGCAACTCATTTTCGTTTGACACTTTTGTCTTACTCTAACACTAGAGGTTGACAGTCTTTTGCAAAGAATTCAAAAAGTTATTTATAGTAATGCTATCAGAGGCGTCTCCGAGTTTTTGGAGGCTCTGTGCAAGATATAAAAGTGGCTCTTTAATAATAAAAAAAAAATTAAATTATCAATTTAAATTGCATATAATTTTTTTAAAAAAATAATCATTCTTATTCTTGTAAACATATAAATTATCAATATTAAAAGCTCAAAAAAAATTATCAATATTAAACCAATTGCATTAAATCAAATAGGACAAAAAAAAAATACCTCAAAAAAAAAAGACAAAAAATACAAAATAATTATCTTTGTATATAACGTCAAAAAGGAACATCCTAATCTAAGATTAAATTTTATACAAAGATTAAAATGGACTAGAACTATATTTACGAGTATAGATAACTAATTTATTAATACTCATTTGATATTTTATGAACATTAACAATATATAACTATTATTTTAGGGCCTAAAAATTAATCTATTAATATACATCTGACATTTTATGGGTATAAATAATATATAAGTAATATTATATGACCTCAAAATTTTGAGTTGGGGCCCTCAAAATTTGGAGGCCCGGTGTCGTCGCACATCCCGCACATGTGTGTGGGACGCCCCTGAATGCTATGACTTAAATCCATGAATTTTGTTTGTAAGAGAATTGGTATAATTATTAGTAATTATTAAAAATATATTAGTACCATTATGGAAAGAATAATGCTACTTGTCGCGAAATACGTTATCACGAGATCATCACGAAGTGCACTTGGCTAAATACACTCTCCACCTCTTTATCTTTAGCCACCCATGTTTTTTAATTAAAGACAAATCTAAAGGTTACATATTATTCGTGATTGGTTCGTGACATTTTCTTTGGCGATGAATAGCACCACCCATATGAAAAGAATATATAACGGCCAAACTTTTTGTAGTTATTCTATAATTATTAATTATTAAGAATATATAAGTTATATGAAAGAGAAGTGATATTTTGACACAATTTTTGTTACACAATGCATAACATGAGAGAAACAAAGGAAAAAGAAGAAGATGAAGATTTAAAATATTACTAAACTATCCTTATGTATGTATTGTGTAAGAAAAAGTGTGTCAAAATATCTTTTCTCCATTTTAAATGGCTGGTCAAACTTTCAAAGTTATGTGCTAGCGAAAATCATGGAGGGATGCGATTAAATTGATCAATGATATTAATTCATTGTCTTTCGTGATGCAATTGTTCGGGATAAATAGCATTTTCCATATGAAAAATAATGTGCTCCATGTGCTAATTTGGTTAGAAATTGCCACAAGACTGAAGCTGAGAGATGGGCCATTTCTTGTGGGAAGATCCATTTTCTCTCTATTTCCAAATGGATCAACATCCAGCTCGAAAAGCCCAATAGGAACCCTCCATCCCAATAATATAGAAAATTACTTTTGCTATTCTACATGTTACTCGCACCCTACGCGTTTCCCAGTTTACTCTTTCACAGTTCCACTATTTAAGTATCAGACATTTTAAAAATGAAATTTTTTGAAATATGTCGTCCGTTATTTAAGTAGCAGACGTTGTAATAGTAGAATATTTTTAGGAGTATCTACTACTTAAGTAAAGAAAAAGGGTATTTTTGATAAAATTGTAAGGCGCACGAGAAAAAATATAGACGACAAAATGACTTGTCAATAACATATGCCCTTGTTATGAACTACAAGAAACTAGATAACAAGCTAGAAGGAATTGCATAATACTGTATTTTTTTTAACGGAAAATCAATATATTGATAATGAAAAAGAGTATAAGGAGACAAAATATATTTAAAAATTGAATATATTTTAGACTAAAGCTAATATAAAAATGTCATAAATATGAAATGATCAGATGATAGATACATATCAAACCAAATTTCAATGTGGAATGATAGATGATGATTATTATGCAACCAAAATTTTCTCTACTTTTTTCTTACATGTATGTATGTGTGACACTTATAATATACAAGGACATCTTAGCACAACACGTACTAGTGCTACCCTATCAGCACGACAACTAGCAATTAGAGAGTACAAAACTATTTTATTTTCCCTTGCTTCTGTTTTGTCTTCTTGTATCTTCAAAATTTTAGCCGTGGAATCTGAAGATTGCAGTTGTAACACACTCACTCTATGCTTACGAATTCTTTTAACATAAACACTTCGTTTTTTTAAGACAACTTGAATGAGTTGTAATTAGGGATGGACCCAGAGATTTTGGCCGGTAGGGTCAAAATATATGAAATATTATTAAATAAATTAATAAGTAATAAAATAATATCATTATTTTGAAGAAAAAATAATATTGTTATTATTAACCAAGAATGATATACTACAAAAATTAAGACATTTTTTATCGAGCAAAATGATTAATTAGCTTCCTGTAAATATAGAGTTTTCAAGAGAATCTATCTTCAATTTTTAAGAAGAAAATTTTTTTGTCAGACTTTATTTATTTTTCGGCCAAACTCTACTTGACCAAGACCTCTTCCTCTAACAACTAGAGGGTTAACCACAAAAAAAAAAATTGAAGACATCTTATCGTATACAAATTATAATTATCTTCTACAATTTCAATAGTTTTAAAAGTGTTGGAAATTTTTTTATTGGTTTTTTTAATTTACCTCTTGATAATTTGGGGTATTTACCCATCAACCGATAAGAACAAGACATATTAGTTGGTTATAAGTTTGTTATGAGTATCACATATAAGTTAATTGTGGGTACCACATGCAAATCTACTTATGTAGCTTATTTTCATTAATTGTTATACAAATACTCTCAAATTATCAAGGAGTAAAGTACACTTCATCTTTTTTTATTTTATTTTAATCACTATAAAATATATGTGTGTGAGCTAAATAGTCATTTAAATTATAATAAAAAATACTAGAGAAAACTCTTGGTCTAAATTGATATGTTACGTGGGGGCAAGAAAGATTTTTATGTTAAGCTATTTGTAAATTGTAATAGAAGAGTGGGGGCAGCTGCACCCAATTTGATTGCTGTGCATCCGTGCCTGGTTGTAATGGTTAATCATGTTATTAGGGAGCTTAATATAGAGAACTAAATTAGAAAAATAAGATAGATTTACTTGCTGAAATTTTAACTCATATATCATATTACACCAATGAGTTTGAAAAAAATGAGATCAATGAATATTCACACATTAGGTTAACGCGAATGTGCTATGATTTATATCTACACAATTGCACATTGTATTATTCATAATTAACTTTCATTTCTTGGTATCTAAGAAACAAAAATGTTCTCATGAACGCAACTCAGTTAACAGGAACATCTCATTATAAATATAAGAGTTGAAATTCAAACTCACGATTTCCCATTTATTCAAAAACTAAAAGCATATTATTTTGGCAAAATGCATTTATAGGTCCTTTAAGTTTTACGTTTGTAACAGATAAGTTCTTTAAGTTTTTTAAGTAACAAATAAGTCCTTTAAGTTTTTTAAGTAACAAATAGGTCCTTTAAGTTTGTAATTTGTAACATCTAGGTCCCTCCATTTACTCAAAAACTAGGACCTAGATGTTACAAATTACAAACTTAAAGGACTTATTTGTTACTTAAAAAACTTAAAGGACTTATTTGTTACTTAAAAAACTTAAAGGACCAATCTGTTACAAACGTAAAACTTAAAGGGCCTATGAATGCATTTTGCCTATTATTTTTGTTATACTAATATTCTAGTAGTCTAGAACAAAATTAACAAATCAGAAACCCCACAAGCCTCTTCAATCCAAGGAACATTGAGAAACAATTTTCCATCACTCAGCCACTCAAAATCCACATCAGAACCATTCAATTGAAACTTCTTTGGTGATTCACTTGAATAAGCAAGAAAATTCCCACCACCTTTAACCTTAATCTTAGCACCACTTTCAACATATTCCAAATCAAGAATTGTTCCACCACTATTGAACATGTTAGTCAACCCAATTGGTGCAAATTTGATGCTGCCACCTAGCTTTGTGACTGGAACAAAACTATATAACTCAAATGTGGATGGTTGAATTGTAAATTGAATTGGTTCAGATTTTTGAGTCATGAAAGAAAGTTCTTCAGCTTGATTGAAGTAAACTACATATTCTTCTGCCTTGCCCAAATGAGATGCTTCTTTCTTTTGATTCCATTCAACTTCAGTTACATGCACAGTGCCAGTTATTGGCTTGTAGCATTCAGGGAAGCCCCTAAACTTGTGCTCTTTAGGATCCCATCCTGCCCCTTGACAGTTGAAAGCACCAATCACACCTCCATACTGTTTTATATATGAAAAAGAAAATTTTAGGTTTTACATAATAACATATAGTAACACAAGAAACACAGACAGTGGACACAACACTAACACAGACATACTGATAATAATTTAAGAAAATGAATATAATGGAATGATATTACATGTGTCAGTGTCAGATACTAACACATGTTAGATAACGGACAAGTCATCGATATGTACCTTGTTGAAGTTCCAAATTTTGAGAACAGTTGTTTGGTCAAAAAGAGGGTTTTTGAAAAGACAATCTCTAGTTGGAAGAGGAAAATGTATGCACTTTGGGATTGTACCATCAGGGAACACAAGTTTCTTAATCAAATCAAAGTCATGAGAACCAACATTATCACTCACATAAATTGGACCACCACAAATAGCTCTTGAACCAGCATGAAATTTGGCACAAATATGGTCTGATAGGAACATGTCCCAATCAGGCTGAATCATATTCCCCATCCATAAGCTATTGTAGGAACAATGAATCATGTGTACACCTTGTAACCAAAATGCTCCCATTGGGTCACCATTAGGATCTTGGAACCAAAAATCATCCCCTACAAAAATAAAGCATAGTTTTATGAATGAAAATGTTCATTGATAATTTGATATTGTGCTTGTACACTACTTAAGTGCTTACCAACTCTTGCCATAGAAACTTGGTTTGTTCCAAGGAAGAAAAAGTCATTGCACTGTTGCATGCTAGCAATGATTCCATTTCCATTAAAATTCTTAGCAATGGATTTTGTCAACCCTTCATAGTAAGCTTTGGCAAGGTCAACTCTGCCTCCATATTCACCACACACATATTCAAGACACTGCATAAAAGAAAAAAAGATAATAGTTATTATTTGGCCACAACATACACTATAATAGTCATAGTCATAGTAAGATCATAACCTATAAG
The DNA here is from genome assembly GCA_030408175.1 of Trifolium repens. Classification (NCBI taxonomy): domain Eukaryota; kingdom Viridiplantae; phylum Streptophyta; class Magnoliopsida; order Fabales; family Fabaceae; genus Trifolium; species Trifolium repens. The sequence goes on along the minus strand of CP125849.1, from coordinate 54,414,544 downwards.
GCCATAGATAGAGACTACATATACTACATATAGTTGGGTCTGAATTAATTTGTTAGAGTAATCAACCAAATATTTTCTAAATAATATTTTTTCGGAGAATTGATTTTGTCATCCGAAAAGGTTTAGTAATGTAGCTTGTTGCATGTCTATACCTTCAAAGGTAAATAAAATATAAAACTTACATGTATGGCATCAACTTTGACTCCTGTGACACCAGATTCAGCAAGATAAGAGTGCATGGAGTCATATAAATCATTGGCTTGATTAGGATCAACTAGTCCAATTGAACCTTCAACAAGTTTAACCACAGCAAGATCCTCCATTGTCCCATCAAGACCAGGAGAGAGTTTGCAAGGGACAATTTTGGTATTAAGATGTGTAGTTCCTGGCCTTACACCTCCCCAAGCACCACAAAGTGCATGCCAAACATAAACATCATCTAAACCTTTGAATTTAGTCCTCAAATCTTTTGTGAAAGCCTTCAATCCATACTCCTTTTTCTTGCAACACAAGCTTCCACATTCACTTTTTGGAACACTACTAGTACTACCTTGTTCTCCACCAAAGAGATCATCAATTTCTTTTACTACTTTCTTGATCTTTGACTCAATCTCAGCCAAATCAGAACTTTTAGATTGAATAGCTTTATCTCTTTGCTTACCTAAATGTTCATGTTCAATTCCCTTTGTAATCAACTCCTTAATTGTTTTTGGATTAAAAGGAGGTGAATTAGGACCTAATAACAAACCACTTTCATATTTCTTGAACTTGTCACATTCATCAAATCTATAAAGTCTACCAGTCATTTGTTCACCACCAAGAACAAGATTCTTAGCATCTTCATTTGGATTATCACCATCCAAACTAATACTTTGCCATCCATCATCAATGATAACAAACCTCGGTTCGACACCGCCTTTTGTAAAATCATCAAGACCATGAAAAACACCAATAGGATTAACAGTTAAATAGAAAGCATCCCAAGTACACCAACCAAATTTATCAGCTAAATTTGGGACTGTTTTCTCTTCCAATAGCCTAAAAGTGTTGAGATGAACCCTTAAAACACTATAAGCTTCTTTCATCAAATCATAAGGATTTTCATTAAAATGAACATAAGCAATTGAATTGAAACTTGATTCTTTCACCTTTATTGAACCACTTTCAGCACAAATCATTACATGGTCATTAGAACCAGGAAAAAGTGCTGATCTAAAACCTTTTTCAATTATAGGAATGATTACAACATAAGATTTGATTTCAGGAATTTCTAAAAGAATCCATTGAGTTTCCATTTGTAAATCAGAACCAGATTTTCCAACCCATTGAGTAGACCACCAAGTTTTGAACCTGAAGATACTCACAAAGTCTTTTCCATTGAAACTACCCAATGAATTCATCAATCTATCAGATGGGGTTTCATGGTTAAATCCAAAGAAACCACCTTTGTGAGAAAAAGCAAGAATTTTTTGAAGGAGTGAAGGTGGGGCATTTGATTCAGAAGGTTTGCAAATAGAAGAGAAAGAACTGAAAAAAACATTCTCAGGAACATCATGCAACAAAGGAACACCTTTCACAGTAAATTTTCCTTCAGATAAATCAAATAAAGACTCTGTTTTGATGAGATCAAGAGTTCTGGAATTCACTGGTTCATTGGGAGGAGCCATGAAGGGGGAAAAAAGGACAAGAACAGAGGAAAAACAGAGCAAGAAAAACAAAGGAAGAAAAAGCGGTGAAGTGAAGAACTTTACTGGTATGTGATGTGATATATATAGTGGGACAACCCCCTTTTTTCTTTGTAACAAAAAAATAGAGTGAGAATAGGAGAGAGAGTAAGAGAGAGAGTTGTCCAAAGTTGTCCACTTTTTGGATGTACAAATATCATTTCTCATATAGTAACACTAACACGTCTTTCATTTCATGCAGAAAAATTATTTTTGAGCCTAAAAAAGGGAAGGAAAAGGAATAATGAAAGAAATGGTTTGTTGCATGAAAGTGAAACTAGTGTTTTGTGTCAATATTAATAAGCCAAAAAGGTCTATAGTGCATTGAAAAATAATTTGCTTTTATATTCTTGAGAAATCTCATAAGCGAGCATTTACAATGGCGCAACCTTCATAAAAGTATTTTGTGGGTCTCTTTAGTGACATATCATCTTAAAGCAACTCGTACATTTTTTACTCTAATCATGTAACTTCAAAGAATTTATATTGGGTCCACAATTTTACATCACATATTAATATTTTAATTGCACTTACTTTTATTGCAAATTATATAATATTTTAATTAATATTCTTCGGTTAAAAAATAAGTTTAATAATATGAAAAGAATTAAAAACATTCTAGCAAAAATATATAAAATAATAATAAAGAAAAATAAAACTACAAGATTAATTACAACTATAATATTATTGAAGATTAAAAATATATAATATTGCTTCATGAAGATACTTTTTATGCAACTATAATTTTTTATTGAAATAGAAGTAATGTGAATATAGAAGTAATGAGAAAAAATTTGAGTTTTGGGCGGAGCTGCTCGAATTTTGAGTGTGACAAGCTGACAAACTTGCTTGAAAAACCTCCCACTAAAGTTGCTCGAATTTTCTTTGTATACAAGAGTTAAGAATAAAATGTATAAGTTCTTAGATTTAAAGTTAAATTCTCGTGTATATTGCACTATATCCTACCAACTTAATAATATTTAAGGCGACATTATTCAACTAAACTAATGAAAAGAGAATGATGATATCGCTATATTTTATTTTATTTTTTGGATAAGATGTTGCTATTTTTAGTGAGGTTGTTGTTATGGTTTTTTATTTAAATGCTCTTTTGGACCGCTCTTTTTTCTTTATAAGATTTGATGATGTCGGTGTGTTCTTACTTCTTCTTCTTCATCTTTTCAAGTTTCTTCTATATGTCTTCCTAATAATTCTATAATGTTCTTTTTAATGGAAAATATTTTGCATAGACCCATATGTCTAGTGGACATCTTGAGAGATAAAAAGACTCACGAGATAGATGTAATATATTGATAATGTAATTAATAATATCAAGAGAAATAAAGGGAAAATTATAGTTGTAAAATTAGCATAAAACCACTATATTTAATTTAGTGGTAAGGTTTGATTAATATGTATTAAGCCTCAAGTTCATATTTATTGATTCTAAGGTAACAAAAAAAGTAGCTTTGTGTACTGCAAAGACAACATGTATAAGACATATACCTCCGTCAACTCCTCCTCTTAAACCTCCACCAACACCGACTCCTACTTCCAAATCTCCACTAGCTATTCATCCGGGATCCTATAACCACCAATGTTAAGGGCATATGCTCCCTCTACTAAATCAAGAGGGACTGTCTGTATTAGCTTGAATTCCTTGTTAAGATCGCTGTAGGAAAAAATAAGATGACCTGTTGAATTCATATCGTTTGCCTGTAGTTCCACAAATCACAAGTCATCAGACATGATTTAACAAAAATATATCAAAGAAATTACTAGGAAGGTCAAATGTAAATAATTGAAAACAAACCTTTGTGGAGATCATGTAAAATCCACCAGCTTTAAGATAAAAACGAACATTATTCACTATAAAAAGTCCATCCATATAAGCCTAATACAACATAACAATTTAATGATAAAATAATATAGCATCACTTAGCAATTTACAATCATATTATGGAGTTAAAGAACCTTTTGAGGAAGATGATAATCAATCTGACCAAGGGGACCAAGGGGATGATCAATCTCACCGAAGACCGCATCTACCATACCGAGAAGCATGCGGTAATGAGAATAATAACGATCATTCTCGGTAATTGTCACAACATTTGGCCTCTTGCCCGCCATATGTGCAACATAATCAGAGGATACAACATACACTAAACCATCCTGCTAACAAAATAGATATATTAGCAAATTATAACATGTAATATAAGTTAGCACATAACAATATTGACCAAAACAGAACCAGTTTACCTTGACCACTTGATTAGTTTTGAGTTTTGACTAGTTCAAACATATAGATTTTTATGTTCTTCACCATTAAAATGTCACAAACATAATAATACAAATAACAACGCAAATTGTCTTAACCAACATGTGTTAAGTTTTTGTCTTGTCTATGTGACAAGGGGTATTTTATTTCATTCTGTGACAAGGGGTATTTTGTCTTAACCAAATTTTAATTTAGTAGAATCATGTGTGATAGGGACAGGTGGCAGTAAAGAGGAATTCCATGTGATAGGGTTAGGTGGCAGGGAAAAGAGAGAAAACATATCTGAGGTTGATGCTTAATAGCTGAGGAATGTTCTCTGCCATCTTTATCCATTGTTTTCTGAGTCATTACTCTTGGGAGAGAATTGGCTTCTCTAAGTGCCATTTTTCCATTTCAGTACTATTTTCTTACTAGTTTTGACTCTGTACCAGCAGCTAGATCTTGTTTGATCTCTAGTTGATTTTAATACAATATTATATCTCTCTTTTCACTCTGTTTTCACTGTTTTATTGCTTATTTTCACTATTGATACTAGACTGAACCTATCAATTTGGTATCAAGAGCCTTGGTTCACGTTTTTCTAGCGCTTGGTAGTAACGATGAGAAGCATCATGGAGAATCAAGTTGATACTTTGGAGACAACGGTTGAACAGGAGGAAGAGATTAAAATGCACTTGATGCTATGGGATTACAATGGAGAGGAGGAAGAGATTAAGAAGGTAGAAGGTGAAACACAGGAGGAAGAAGAAGAGCCAGCTAAATTAAAAACTCTTAAACTATCATTGCAGAGTAAGGAAGGGTTTACCTCCAACAAATCGTTCAAGGTTTGGGTGCAGATTGGTGATAGGCAGGTGGTGACACTCATTGACTCTAGTGCTACAAGCAACTTCATAACTACTAAGTTAGTGGAGGAGCTACAGTTGAAGGTGGTGGACACTCCCACATATGTGATTGAAGTAGGCAATGGTGAGAAAGTTATAAACCAGGGAGTTTGTAATGATCTCAGTTTCAAAATACAAGATGTAGAGTTCATTCAACAATTCTTTATAATGGACTTGGGAGGATCTGAAATGATGTTGGGTATGGATTGGTTGGCTAGTTTATGCAATATTTAAGCCAACTTTGGACATCTGTGTTTGAAAGAAGAATGGACATAATTATTTAATTCAAGGAGATCCCACTATGTGTAATAGACAAGCTTCATGGAAGGCCATGATTAAAGTTATGTCAAATGATGGTGTGGGATTTTATTTGCACAATGTGATTGACAAAAGTAATGAAGGAGCAGAATTGGTAAATTCAGAAGAATGGAATCAGATCATCTCTGAATTTGAAGATGTGTTCAACATGCCCTCGGGTTTGCCTCCTATCAGAGATTATGACCATGCTATACAGTTAAAACCTGATGTTACTGTCCCAAATTTAAGAGGCCTTATAGATATCCTTTTTATAAAAAAAATGAGATTGAAAAGATAGTATAAGAGATGATGCAAGCATGGATAGTGAGACATAGCACTAGTCCATTCTCAAGCCCTGTTTTATTGGTGAAAAAGAAGGACGGAGGGTGGAGATTTTGCACATATTATAGGGCCTTGAATAAGATAACGGTCCCAAATAAATTTCCTATTCCTATCATTGAAGAGTTATTAGACGTGTTGGGAGGGGCTGTGATTTTTTCAAAATTAGATTTGAAGTCAGGGTACCATCAAATTAGAATGAAGGAGGAGGATATAGCCAAAACAGCCTTTAAAACACATGAAGGCCATTATGAGTACTTGGTCATGCCTTTTGGCTTAACCAATGCTCCCTCAACCTTCCAGGTCCAGGCCTTAATGAATGAAGTGTTGAGACCCTATTTAAGGACATTTTGTTTAGTCTATTTTGATGACATCCTTATCTATAGTAAGAGTAAGGAAGCACATCAATCACACTTGAGGGAAATTTTGTTGACTTAAAGAAACACAGTTATTTGCCAACAAGAAAAAAATGCTCTTTTGCTCAAGAAGAGGTTGAATACCTAGGTCATTTGATATTTGGAAGAGGAGTGACTGCTAATCCAAAGAAAATTGAGGATATGCTAAAATGGCCTATTCTTAAGGACCTTAAAGGGTTGAGGGGATTCTTAGGATTGATTGGATATTACAGAAAATTTGTGAAAGACTATGGGAAGAAAGCTTTGGCTTTTAACTCAATTGTTGAAGAAGGGTGGATTCCATTGGAGTGTTGAGGCACAAGAAGCTTTTGAATGTTTGAAGCAGGCTATGACAACACTGCCAGTCTTGGCTATGCCTGACTTCACCAAGGGATTTGTTGTGGAGACAGATGCATCTGGGCAGGGCATTGGTGCAGTGCTTATGCAAGCAGGTAAACCTATAGCTTTTATGAGTCAAACCTTGTCTAATAAGGCTCAGCAGAAATCAGTATATGAAAGGGAATTAATGACTATAGTTATAGCCATACAAAAATGGAGACCCTATTTGATGGGGAGACACTTTGAGGGACACACTGATCAGAAAAGTCTAAAGTTTATCACAGAACAGAAGACTATGGCTGAAGATCAACATAAGTGGATTTCAAAACTGTTGGGTGGGGTTTGATTTTGAAATAAAATACAAACTTGGAAAAGAGAGGTGCTGCAGATGCGTTATCTAGGCAAATGCAGTGCGATACCATTACTACTATTCAGTGTAAAGCATGGGAAGGATTGGAGGCAGAAGTACAAACTGATGCTAAGTTGAAAAACATAGTCGAGGATTTGATTAGTGATCCTTTGAGTCACCTGGGCTATCAATTGAAGGGTGGAAGATTATTTCATGAAGGAAGGGTGGTCATTCCAAAGCAATCTCCTAGAATTGCATGGAAATACAGCTGTTGGTGGGCATTCAGGATCTCTCGGAACTTACAAAAAAAATTCCAAAGCTGGTTTATTGGGAAGGGATGAGGAAACAGATACATGACTATGTGTGAAGTGTGTCAAAGGAACAAATATCAAACTCTAAGTCCATGTGGGTTATTGCAGCCATTACCCATTCCAACACAGATTTGGAGTGACATATCTATGGACTTCAATACTATTTTCTTACTAGTTTTGACTCTGTACCAGCAGCTAGATCCTGTTTGATCTCTAGTTGATTTTAATACAATATTATATCTCTCTTTTCACTCCGTTTTCACTGTTTTATTGCTTATTTTCACTATTGATACTAGATTTAATCTATCATTGAATTATGGTAGAACCCAAAACATATGCTTCGTGAGGTATCGTGAAAAATCACTTCACTAAAATAATGCAAGTACCTTTACTTTTAAAAAAAAATGTTTGCAAACTACTAATAAAGCACACATCTAAGCAAGGTCTAAATGATAAAGATATATGACCGACAATAGACAACATAACTTACCAAGCCAACAAGATCTGACAAATCAGAAACCGTAAGTCCGCATACATTTCCCACATACATAACACGAGAGCCGGGTTTCTGAAACAAATAAAATAAAGCATACTTATTTAAATTGCACAACTCAAATGCTATTCTAAAGTTCCAACATACGATAACTTACAATCCATATATTGGTGACACCACCCAGGATTGCAGCACCCAACTTGGATCTAGACGGATCACATACTCTGTACTCGACTTCAGTTTCGTCCTCATTCTGAGATATAAAGATTGAAATAAGTCCAAACACGTAAAACTGAGTCAACACATGGAAACATAGAGCTATGCGTTATTGTGTGTGAAACAGTGATAGCACTAAAAAAAGGAGCATTTTGGAAACTCTAATTGAGTACTAATGTGTTAGTCTTGAAGGGTTTAACATGTGACGTGACGAGAGTTTTCAACATAAAGATAATAATATCCATGGATATTCATGAAGTACATAAACCAATTAAGAGACTCACCTGAACACGTATTAATTTTTCACCATAAAGAGCACAACCTTGACGTTGGGCGTTGTAGAAAAGAAGGTGACGAAACCGGGACGGGACTTTTAGTGACCAATTTAGTACGCATTTGGTCGTTGTAAAGGCGCCACAGTTGACGTTGGGCGTTGTCCAACTCTCCAGGCTGCACATAATCAAATGTTTGGGTTAGTAGGAATCAATCATATACATATATATGGATTGTAAGTGATGGCATGAAGTAGGAACAACATACCTGCAAACCGATGAGTTTGTCAATTTTCTCCCGCAAACCACGCATGACACTTGTGGTCAGAAAAGAACATTGGTGACTCAGTCTCGCATTATTTACGATCTTATGTCCCAAAAGCGGATCAGCAGTTGCAAGCATATGGCGATGGAATGGTGGTTCAAAATTCTTCTGGATGAACTTTATTAGCTTGTCGGTCACACTTGCTACAAAACGAAACAAAAATAGAATTTTGTTTACGTGGGATAATTTTTTGACAATGAAATTAGCTTACAGTTGGATATAGCATTCATTTGAAGAAGAGCATCATCAAAAGATGAAAATGGTAGATAAGCTTTGAGCTCAAAAGGGGTGTCAGATTGGTTAATGTACTCCTCAGCTGGTTGATACTTCTTCATATCAATATCATTAATGCCATGGGCAAGAAAAAGAGCGTATCCGGTGGCACATTCTACCAGGAAATGAAGCGGCAAAACTTCCTGACAAAGAGTTATTTGCAACAAGTCTATCAAATTACAAGCATGTCAAATTCTTGTCATCTTGTTACTGACTTTCCATGTTAATTTCAACACAACATGTCAAATTCTACATATCATAATATTAATCGCAAATACTACTACTACTACTACTACAGTATAAATATATAATCTGGAACAGTAATTTACTCACCCGTCCCCGGGCACGACAAAGATCTCCAATAGTCAACTCTCCGTTCTTTGATGGAGTGATCGGTTGAGCTTCCATCATCCTTCCCCCAAGGGAGCGCCGTTTTGGGTCGGGTTTCTTCTTCTCACTCTGTTTTCGTTGGAAGAAGGAAGCACGTTTTGAAGAAGGCATAGCAGTGAAGGTCATATGATTATAGAACTAATCAATTCATAATAAGCAAATTAGAAAAGGTTACTCAATTATCTGGCTTGCTCTGGCCTGGGCAATTTGGAGGATGCCTAACGATCGGGTATTTAATAATATCGTGGGGACGGTGGCTGATGCGGTTGATCAGATTCAAAGGCTTTCATGGCAATGGTTTTTTAGCAAGACGGGGAAGGATTCATGTCTTCTTTACGAAATGGATTTGGAACCCAGGTGAATGTTTGATGCGGGGATGATTTTCTGCTGTGATTCTTATGTTCTGGGCGCACGGCTGCTGTGTGAGATTTTCTCTGCCTTTGGAAGTTATTGGCCTGCTGTTTCAGTTTTTTATCGCCTCTTTTTTCTCCTTTGTGGAGTTATTTTTTTTCCTTGATTTTAGGAGTCTGTTATTGCTTCCATAAGTGCTTATAATAAATTTTATTTGCTGATAAAAAAAAAATCTCCAAGAGTCATAAAATTTACTAAGGGTTACAGTGCAAGAATTACCGAGAGGCCAAAAGTAAGCATTTATACATATTTTCTAAAAATTGGGCTGCCCCAAGGGATCCCATATGTTAGCAATATTTTTGAAAAGACAATCTCTAGTTGGAAGAGGAAAATGTATGCACTTTGGGATTGTACCATCAGGGAACACAAGTTTCTTAATCAAATCAAAGTCATGAGAACCAACATTATCACTCACATAAATTGGACCACCACAAATAGCTCTTGAACCAGCATGAAGTTTAGCACAAATATGGTCTGATAGGAACATGTCCCAATCAGGCTGAATCATATTCCCCATCCATAAGCTATTGTAGGAACAATGAATCATGTGTACACCTTGTAACCAAAATGCTCCCATTGGATCACCATTAGGATCTTGGAACCAAAAATCATCCCCTACAAAAATAAAGCATAGTTTTATGTTTAATAACACTTCTTTTGCTTGCATATGTGTGAATGAAAATGTTCATTAATATTGTACATCTGTACTTGTACATTACTTAAGTGCTTACCAACTCTTGCCATAGAAACTTGGTTTGTTCCAAGGAAGAAAAAGTCATTGCACTGTTGCATGCTAGCAATGATTCCATTTCCATTAAAATTCTTAGCAATGGATTTTGTCAACCCTTCATAGTAAGCTTTGGCAAGGTCAACTCTGCCTCCATATTCACCACAGACATATTCTATAGACACTGCGTGAAACATAAATTATGGTTATTATTTGGTCACAGCATACACTATAATAGTAAGTCATACTCTTTGTAAGATGAAACAGATTAACGGCAGTCACTGACTGATGCAGTTAGGTGCAATCATCATCTCTGCATATATAATGCATTGAAAAATAATTTTATTTTATATTATTCTTGAGAAATTTCATAAGCACGTAAAGTGAGTTGTTTCATTTTCTCGAATTTTCTTTGTATACAAGAGTTAAAAATAAAACGTATAAGTTGTACCAAAAAAAAAAAAAGTATAAGTTCTTAGACTTAAAGTTAGATTCCCATGTATATTGCAATATATCCTATCAACTTAATAATATTTACGGGGACGCTATTCGACTAAACTTAAATGAAAAGAAAATAATGATATTGCTATATTTTTTTTATTTTTTTTTGGATAAAATGTTGCTATTTTTAGTGAGGTTGTTGCTATTGTTTATTATTTAAATGCTCCTTTGGACTTCTCTTTTTTCTTTATAAGATTTGATGATGTCGGGGTGTTCTTGCTTCTTCTTCATCTTTTCAAGTTTCTTCTATATGTCTCCTTCCTAATAACACTATTAATGTTATTTTTAATGGAACATATTTTGCATAGACCCATATGTCTGGTGGACATCTTGGGAGATAAAAAGACTCACGAGATTGATGATGTAATTAATAATATCAAGAGAAATAAAGGGAAAATGATAGTTGCAAAATTAGCATAAAACCATTATATTTAGTTTTTTTTTCACCACCAATTTAATCTGTTTCGGGGGTCAATTCTAATTATTATATTTAGTTTAGTGATGAAAGGTTTAAATAATATGTGTTATATCTCGACTTCAAATTTATTGATTCCAATGTAACAAAAAACAGTAGCTTGGGTACTTTAGGATAGAAAACAAAAAAGTAGCTTATATATATATATATATATATATATATATATATATATATATATATAATTAGTAATTGCAAAGACAATTTAGTAAAAGTGTGGCATGAAGAAGAGTGAAGGTACAAATATTTTAGGAACAAAACTTAAAATGTGGCTTTAAACCAATTTGATTGAATATCTGTATAAAAATATTATTTGCCTATATAAATTATATCTATAAGCATATAACAAAAAAAAACTACTAAAAATTAATGTTATTGTCTTCAGAATATTATTTTAAAATAATAACACTGAATATCATGTAGTATATGGGATGTATTGGATTGAGGTTTCAAAAGACTATTTTGGCAAAAAAAATCTTGAAAATTTTAAAAGACTTCGTGGGATTCTATTGATTTAGATTTTAAAAGACCTTTTTGAAAGACTCTTTACAATCAAAATTCTTAATACAAGAATCTGTGAGATTTTATTACATAGACTTTTGAGATTTCAAAGTACTTTATGGATTTTTAAGATTTTAATGACCTAATAAATTCTATACAAATTTTTTTAAAAAATATCATAAATCAATAAAAAATTCCTAAAAAAATCAAGTAATCAATATAAACAAATAAAATCAATAAATCAAGGGAATGACTCATTAACAACGTCTTATAAAAGGGAAATGCTTGTTTGTAAGAAATTAACAAGCAAGAAAGAGAAGAATAAATCATGGCCTTACAATTTCATAACCAACCTCCCCATGATTTCCTCTAAACTTCCTAGTTTATAGCAATTTCAATTTTTTTAAAACAATATAGTACAATTCTTCTCTTTCTTGTGTTTTTTCTCCCGTAACATATAGCACTACTCCTTATAAAAATGTAATAATTCTGCAATTCTTGTTTTGTTTTCTTTATAATAATATTCTGCAATTTAACAACGCGTTTTATAAAAAATAATAACAATTCTGCAACTTTGGTATAAAATATAACAGGTTTTAAAAGGAAAATACCATGATTATAAAAAAAAAAAAGGAAAATAACAAATCGATATAACACAAGAAACAAGAAATATGCAGCAACTAGAAACAAGTATAACCAATGAATAAAAAAGAAAGGTGACATTAAAGATTGTTGAAAAGTGGCATATGCATAATACGATCAATTAACAAATTAAATTGTCCAATTGAAATTGATGGGGTATGTATGTGACGGATGAATAACCTGGAAGGAATTCAATTGGAAACAGTCTGAAATTGATAAGAACAGTGAACGATATGTGAATTATAGAATGAAACGAATACATGAAACTCAACTATAATGAGTATATGACAGAAAAGAAAAGAAAAAAAAAGTCTGGAAGATAATGAAAAAGTCTTGAGTAGGATTGTTGAAAGAGATTTGTATGTGTATTTTTAATTAAAAAGTCTCACAAAATCCATTCCAAGAAAGAATCCTTCAAAATCTGTATAATTTTCAATAACAAAAGACATTTTATAAATGCTGAGAAATTTCAATTGAATACCATCAGATTTTGTTACCCTCAATAAAAAATTTTGATTGTCTTAATTGAATACCACATGATTGATTTACATTTTATAAAAATCTTGATTGAATATCTCAAGATTTTTTAATCATAAAAAAGTCTTTTAAAATCCTTTGAAATCCTAATTCAATACACCCAATTTCTGAGTCAATAATAGTGAGAAAAGGACCGGCAAGGCAACTATGTAAAAGGAAAATTGTGATTCTTCTTGTAAAAGCATATATCCCTTTCAAAATATTGGCCTACTCCTCCTTTTGGTCCCAATCCTAAACATAAGATGGTCCTTTCTTTTTCTTGAAATGAAAAGATAGAGACTTCATACACACACAAAATAATTGAAATATTGTATCTTGTATCTAGTACTATTTAGTATTTACTATCTCATTGTCTTTTTCTTTTCTATTTTTAGTTTTAGGTTTAATTGCATTTTTTATCTCTCTATTTTACATGTTCTATGATTTTGTTCTCTCAATTTAAAAATCAAACATTCTTGCCTTTCTATTTTTTTGCACTTTTGTCACCACAAAATGCCAAAGTTTCCAATTTTTTTATTAACCGACACATAAAGCGCCGATGTAACAATACACATGTAGTAAATAATAAACACGAATACCTCCACTTATTCCTCCTCCAAGAGATGTACCTCCGCCAACTCCTCCTCCTAAACCTCCACCAATACTAACTCTTGCTCCCAAATCTCCACTAGCACCAACTCCATCTCCGAAACCGCGATTATCATCTTCACCAGTACCAATTTTTTATTGTGGCATTTAATATTAATCTCTAAATTATTAAATATCAATCTAAAAACACAAGCTTCTTAACTACCGATGACGTTTTTTTTCAAAAAGATAAGATGATTACATGCACGTAGTACTCATGTGATGTTACCAAGCAAGATCATCAACCATTATGTTGTCCTTCGTTCACTGAGTTTATACTTATTAATGCGCTTCATCATCGAAAAATATTGTTGAATATAAATATATATTTTTTGGTCAAGTAGTCTAGTGATTAGAAATTCCACCCTTAAGATTGATAAGTGGGATGATCGGGATTGAAACTCCGGCCCCCTGCATATATAATGCAATGTCCTATCAACTAAGCTAAGTTCACGTGACTTGTAGGGAAAAAATTCCTAAATTGAGGAAAATTAAATACGGGAATTAAATTAGAGGTAAAATAAAAAAATCAAAATTATTGACATCATGCACTCTTCTTACTATTTGGGGCATATCTTGAGTTTTAGAAGTTAGTTATTGATGATTTCACCGCGCAAAATTTACGAAATTATCTTTAATTTTAATATTGATTTAACAATTTTAATCCAATAGGAACTGGTCAAACACGGGAAAAAAATTACAAATTTTAAGTTAAAAATTAGGTTCAATTTAGGAAACTTTCTTATATTTAGTTTAATTCATTTAAATATTTTTTTTAATTTAGAATATAAATAATATATAAATAAACATCATATATTATTATATAATCTTGACCGCCTGATTATTATTTTTAAAAGATCTACAGGTCCTTATTTATTTTGCACTATTTTTACCATCATATATTATTATCTAATGTTGAATGTCTGAATTAAAAGATTCAACACGATCCTTATTTTATGTAGTCGAATTTGAACTCTAATGTAGCAGTGTTCAAATCGATTCGACTTTTCTATGCTCCTATATGTAATGTTTTCAATGTTTTCTCTCACCCCAATTAACAAAATTATGTATAATATAATTTCTAAAGTTTATTAAATTATTCTATATATTCTTAAATATAAGTATTTCTAAAAGTTTACCATATCGATCTACCGTGATCATTGATCCATATATGGATCAGATTATGTAAAATTTGAAATTGATACGATATGAATTCAGATCTAAAAATAAATAAATAAATTCTAATATAAATTTGACATTATTTGGTCCGATTTATTGACCGACTTACATGTTAATTGTTATGTTGGTATAGCATAAAGAGCCTGTTTGGCTCTTTTGTATTTGCAAAAATAAATTACTTATCTTTAAGAAAAAAAATCTATATTTATGTACTTTTTTTTATTAATAAATAGTTAAACAATGTTTAACAACTTCAAAGGTTTGATCTAGTGGTAAAAAGACAAGTATTAAATTCGAGAGGTCCTAGGTTTGAGCCTTAAACGATGTTTAACAACTTAACTTTTTTTTTATATAAATAAGTAGTAAAATGATGTTTAACAACTTCAAAGGCTTGGTCAAATAAACCATGTTTAACATTACATATGTTTAACATTTACTTAAAACTAATATGATTTATTTAGATATCTAATCAATCATGTCCATAAATATGCAAATCCGGCATCCTATAATCAACAATGTCGAGGGCATATGCTCCCTCTACTAAATCAAAAGGGACTGTCTGTATTAGCTTGAATTCCTTGTTAAGATCGCCGTAGGAAAAAATAAGATGACCTGTTGAATTCATATTGTTTGCTTGTAGTTCCACAAATCACAAATCACAAATCATCAGACATGATTTAAGATAAAAACGAACCTTATTCACTATAAAAAGTCCATCCATATAAGCCTAATACAACATACCAATTTAATGAGAAAATAATATAGCATCACTTAGCAATTTAATATGTATTAAGTCTCAAGTTCATATTTATTGATTCTAAGGTAACAAAAAAAGTAGCTTGTGTACTTGCAAAGACAACATGTATTCCTCCTCCAAGACATATACCTCCGTCAACTCCTCCTCCTAAACCTCCACCAACACTGACTCCTACTCCTAAATCTCCACTAGCTATTCATTCGGGATCCTATAACCACCAATGTTAAGGGTATATGCTCCCTCTACTAAATCAAGAGGGACTGTCTGTATTAGCTTGAATTCCCTTTTAAGATCGCCGCAGGAAAAAATAGCATGACTTGTTGAATTCATATTGTCTGTCTGTAGTTCCACAAATCACAAATCATCAAATATGATTTAACAAAAAAATATCAAAAGAATTACTAGGCAGATCAAATATAAATAATTGAAAACAAACTTTTTTGCAGATCATATAATGCCCAACAGCTTTAAAATAAAAAGAACAATATTCACTATAAAAAGTTCATCCATATAAACCTAATACAACATAACATTTGGCCTCTTGCTCGCCATGTGTGCAATATCATCAGAGAATCCCACAACATACACTAAACCATCCTGTTAACAAAATAGATATGTTAGCAAATTATAACATGTAGTATAA
This sequence comes from Trifolium repens, assembly GCA_030408175.1. Classification (NCBI taxonomy): domain Eukaryota; kingdom Viridiplantae; phylum Streptophyta; class Magnoliopsida; order Fabales; family Fabaceae; genus Trifolium; species Trifolium repens. The sequence goes on along the minus strand of CP125849.1, from coordinate 54,398,665 downwards.
GTTAGCACATTGCAATACAAACCAAAAACTGAACCAGTTCACATTGACCACTTGATTAGTTTTGACTAGTTCAAACCTATAGAATTTTATGTTTGTCACCATTAAAATGTCATGAACATAATAATACAATAACTATAGAAGTTGAAGATTTATCACCATCTTACCTCTAATATGTAAACATCAACTTAAACTACTTGTACTACAACAACAATTTAAACATCATACATATTATTTTGTTCAATATAAACAACAACAACATAAACATCAAGTTAAAATACTTCTACTTAAACATAGTTTAAACAACTTAAAGTTAAAATACACCCCCCTTAGTTAGTAAGTTGTGCTAAAGAAAGTGTAAATATTCATGCAAGAAAGAATCTCAAGCTAAAATCTGTATTTTTATGTAAAACCTACAGGTAGGTAACCAGTGTATGATGAATTCTCACTTCGCTCAGAGTTATCTACGTGTGGTCGCGCCTATACTCAGATACATGACGGAGAAAACAATGTTGGAGACATTAGAGCTATGATGAGATATGTATTTCTGGGAATATACACTACTACAGAAAGGGGCTTTTACATCGGGCCATTTTGACCTTTTACATCGGGTCATGGCCCGATGTAAAGACAGTTGATGTTATAAGTCTGACCCATTTTAGATCGGGTCAAGGTCCGATGTGAAATCCTATATATCACATCGGTTATTAGTTTTGGCCAGATGTGAAATGTCAACTTCAATAAAAAACAAAGGTACATTTTACATCGGGCTCACATCTAAGCCGATGTGATAACCAACTATATCACATCTGTGCTGTGGCAACACCGATGTGAAATCCCTGTTTCTTTTTTTTTTTTTGGGTTTTTGGCATCTAATTTCTCATATTTTTCCCTTCATCACACATACCACATTTTGGTACCTGAATTGTTTTCCATATCATTACACACAGACCGCAAACATATATAGCTCTAATAAAAATTGTTCAAAACTCAAATTAATTTTCATTCCAACAAATTAATAGCTAGAAAAGGTTATAACATTTCTTCAAACACAAAGTAATGCAAAATCACCAAAATCAAATCCAACTGAAGGTGCGCTAAATTAAGTCCTCCCTAATACAAAAAGCAAACAATATGGTCAACACAAGACCAATGTAACACAAAAGGCAAAAGACCATTAATTCTCCATTTTACACTAACTGTGATAGCAAGGAGGAGAAAATAAAACTACAGATGCAGCTTGCCACTATCAAATGTCTGCTAGCTGAGCAAAAAATAAGGCTATGATGAGTCTTGAGGATATACATGGGCAGTTTGGTCCTATCAAACAAGTTTTGGAATGCCTGTTAACACGCACCTGACATGAAAAACAACAAAAAACCATAACTTCAGCCACTACATAGATATCTTAGGAAGTAAAGAGCCAAAAATAAAGTACACAATGTTATCAATCAAGCTGCAAGTCAAGCACAAGAAAAAAATCTTATAAGTTACAAATAAACATGACTTTGAGGTACGAATTATATCACCCCAATGATCAAGACAATAACAAATTAAATATCAAATATGAATTTACAGTTCAAATCAAAATCACATTCTATTACTAATGTGAGCATGAACTCAAACAAACAATTACAAGAACAAAAAGAATAAAATCCATAGCAAACCAATAATCACCAGTAACAATGACATGTTCTATGTATAGAAATATAGAGTATACTATACTTAACATCATCTACAATTTCTGACCCAGATAAAACAAATGAAAGCATAAAAACACAATACACAAGATAAACAGTGATACCCTTGACAGCAAATCAAAACCTAATAGCATGATAACACTACTAATAGTCTAATACTAAGAACACCTAAAGCTAAACTTCAAGCAACCATCCAATGCAGATTAACACCAACCCCCTACTCCCACCAACACCAATAAAATAACTTAAAACAACAATCATAAAACAAAGGACATAAAACCAATTCCACCAAGGCAAATAAAATACACATTTACATACATGTCACAAACACAACAGTTCAACAAAATAAGAAACATGACCTCAACATGACTATAAAGAAACTTGATGTATCCAATGGCTTCATACAATACTGAGGTTGTATCAGTCTGCAAAAGTGAACCACATCAGTTCACAATTCACAAAACATCAAAGCTCTATTCTTATAGGTACGAAGTTTACAATATCGATAAAAGTGAAATTCTAATTAATGATGACAAAAGAGGTACACATAACTTGAATCATGAAAGGCTACTTTGAAAATCAAATTAACACAAGCAATGGTTTATGATATTGAATTGTGCTTAGTTGTGTAAAATAATTATAATAATGGAGTGACTAATTAGTTTTACAATTACCTTTCCAAATGGGGCAACTAGCTGGTGCAGGTCTGTTATTATATCACTTAACTTCTTCCTCACCTGATTCATACTCATAATTAGTATAAATATTTTAGTTTTTAAGCTAACTATCAAGATATATAAGAATTTGATTTGCTTTAATTAATTTCTCTCTTCCAACAATTATAATTAAGACACCAAACAACAAAACATACACATATATACAAGAGAGAAATTATAGAAAAGAAAGAGAGAGTTAATTTGTGAGTAATTATAACCTTTAGAGGTGGTTGTCTTGAAGATGGCAGAACCCTGCCCCTCTTATTAATTCCAACAGTTGAGCTATTACACTAGAGAAAAGAGTGAAATAGATAAAATTAGTTTCAATAGCATATACATGACTTAGTGCATCAGAACGTGCAACAACTGGTCTTATCTTAGTGATACAGTAGCAGCAGTACTATGGAGTAATAAGGAATTGAAACACACAGAGTTGAGTTTAGTGCATCTTACAATCAATATCTGAATTGAACTACTCATAACTGCATTGCTTATCTTCTCGATCCAGATCATGGCAGTGGTGGTTGCTGTTGGTGAAGCCTTTCTGTCTGCTTTCATTGAAGTTGTTCTTGATAGGCTTGCTTCTCCTCAGGTTGGTGACTTAATCCGTGGGAAGAAAGTTGATGTCAACTTGGTTCAAAGGTTGAAGAACACTCTTTATGTTGTTGAAGTTGTGCTGAATGATGCTGAACAGAAACACTCTTATTAATTTCAATACTAGAGCTATATTACACTAGAGATAAAAACCAAAGAGATAGATAAAATTAATTTGAATAGCATATACACATGACTTATATATATTATGACCAATCTTTTACCTTAGATACTTCATCAACTGTAGGTCCATATGCCCAACTGCATACTAGATAATCCAGTAAATTAAGAGCACTAAATCCGATTATAACCCAATAGTACTTGTCAAAACAACCCTTGTTAATATTATCTGATATCCACCCTTCTTTTCCTCCTCTCGAAGTGATGTTTTCTATAGAAACATAAAAGGAAACAATCAGAAAGTGGGAAATTTAATCTGTACCTTGCAAAATAAAGACTTACTTTGAACTTCGTGAATGAGCATCGTGAAAGAGACTCACATCTTCACTCCACTACCTCTAAGTTAACCTTCACAATTAAACATTGACTCACTTAATTTTAAATATCAGAACCTTTGAGATAGCTATAGGATAGAATAAGAACACTTAACACCTAAAATAAATTAATAATGCAAATTGATATGATTTGCACAATGATGAATTTCTTCTTTTTTTTCCACTTCATTTATATAAAAAAAAAATATTGCAAATTGATCCAAAACACACAAAACTGATCATGTTCCTATAAATAGAAACATACTCTTTCAATATCAGCACAACAACAAAAAAACATTCCAAAAATATATTGTTCTATTTCAAAAGAGAACCATGAAAACCTCTATCTTAGCATTTTCAATAATTTCTTTAGCCTTCATATGCAAAGACTCTGCAGAATCAAAACGTGTGATCAATTTTGTTTGGTATAAAAATCCAAAACTCAACATAGCATATGCAAAGGAATTGTTTAGAGAAAAATAAAAATTATTGCACCTTGGTTTGTTCTCTAGAAAATAGCATAGCATAACCTCAACTGATCTCAACATCAAATCCTATGTAAAACCAGACACAACTAAGACTGTGTAGGGAACTCAATCAGTTAATTTTGCTAAACCAGTCACAACCATAACCCCTCTAAACTAAGTTTTTGAGTTTCGCTTAATCAATAACCAGATTAACCAATTCACAACAACAAAAACTAAACATTTAATTAAAATAACATAGAATCAGATGAACTTAGACGAACCTATAACAACGACATCAAATTTCTGCATTTTAGGGTTTCTGCATTTGAACTCCAGACGAACACACCTGAATAGGCCACCAGCAACCTCACGAACCTAAAACGCAACCAGAAACCTCGTTCGTGACTGAGGGAAAGAAAGATAGATGGTTCGTGAATGAGTTGAGTAAGATTCAATTAGAAATTTCGTTAATGAGATAGAAAGGTTCGATTTCTGTGAGGATTGAGAGAAACAAGAGAGAAAGATCGATTTTCGGCGAGGATTGAGAGGTTCACTTTCGGTGAGGTTGGGTTAGGGTTTCGTTCGTTACAGAGAAAGAGTGAGAGGATACTTTGTTCTTCGCACGCGTATTTTTTGTTTTGTATAGTCGCACGCGTGTTTTAAGTATATGGGAAAGAAGGATTTCTAATTGAAAAGGATTTTACATCGGTGGAATCATGGTCCCATGTAAAATTCTTATAACATATTTTCCTCTTAATTACAAGATTGCCACCGTGTCCCTTTTGACATATGATATATAATTACCTGATGTAAAAACCCTAAACCAAAAGTCTATTTTGTAGTAGTGATATCTAGTAGATGATCACTTTAAAATACTGATTGAAAGTAGCTTCATAGTCCACGAGTACTTACTAGATCAGGTTCCCGACAATGATCCTCAATTGATTGAAGGAGAGAGTGCAACTTAAAAACACACATTTGGATATTGTGTTTCTTATATTAATTAAAATAATCTTATGTCAGTGTCGGTCTCTATACATGAGTCTAGGCGTGTCAATAGATCGGATCAGCCTAAATCCATATTCGAATTCATTTAATTTATCGAATTCGGATTTGCTCGGATCACCCCTTGGATATTTTAGAGGTCGATTTATATCCAATTGTTTAGTTTAATGGATAAACGTATCAGATTTTTGGATATTCATTGATGCATTTTATTTTGTAATGCTAAAATCGATGTTAAATTGCAAAAATTCATGAAAATAGAAAGATCTAATGTCTCTAAAATATAGAGAGCATATTATCAAAAATCATATTTTAATCTTCGTAATTAGGAAAACCTACAAAATTTGAATAAACATATTATGATGGAGAATGCTGACTAAATCTCTTATGAGTCAGGAAAAAAGTTTAATAATTAGGGATAAACAAATTTAAGTGGGTGGATGTTGTGTTAATCACCTTCATGTATTATAAGTTAAAATACTCATACTTAAACATCAACTTAAATATCAAGTTAAAATACTTGTACTTAAACATCACTACAACCACTTTTATTTTTTGTTATAATATATCAGGCTTCATCTTTAACAAGATTTAACAATCGACTAATATGGACCACCTACCAATAAAGTAACAACTACCGTCACTATATATGTCATTTATGTATGTGGTGGGTATATAGTGTCACTAAATTCTACAAATTCAGTCCGCAACCTCGTCAAAAATGAAGCAGCCCCCAACAAATCCAGGGTTGTAACAATCAATACCGGTGGCATGGGCCCATGACATGGATTTTTCCTTAAATGTGCAGTGTACAACTTTCACCAATATTATAATGTATCTACACTTTGACACATAGAAACTTGTATTTATGACAGTGTATATGAAGCCAGGTTACCCAATGGTAAGACTTTAGCGCTCAACAAACTTCATCGCCTGGAAGCCGAGGAACCAGCTTTTGACAGAAGTTTTAGAAATGAGGTGCATGTGTTGTCAAATATAAGACACAAGAATATTGTGAAGCTCTTTGGTTTCTGCTTGCGCAATGGATCCATGTTTCTTATCTACGAGTTTATGGATAAGGGAAGTTTATTTTGTGCCCTGAGAAATGAGACACACGCTGTGGAATTAGATTGGAGTAAGAGGATAAACATTATGAAAAATATAGCACATGTTTTGTGATACATGCACCACGACTACACTCCACCTATAGTTCATCGAGATATATCAAGTAATAATATACTATTGAACTCTGAAATGGAGGCATTTTTTGCTGACTTTGGTGCATCTAGGTTGCTAGACCCTGATTCAACCAATCAAACAATAGTTGCAGGCACTTATGGTTATATTGCTCCAGGTTCTCTTCTCACCATGTCAAAACTTCAAACTTCCACTTTTATGTTGTAGCTATATATTATGCAGAGGATTCTGTCGTCATAATTGCCTTAAGATTTCTAATTCTGCTGTGAAAAATGAGATGTACGTGTATAGCTTTGGTGTGGTGGCACTAGAAATCATGATGGGAAGCCATCCAGGAGAATTCCTCTCATCTTTTCAACTCCCTAATCCACTCACAACATAATGTTGAATGATCTATTGGACTCACGCCTCCCACGCCCAACAAGACAACAAAAACATGACATTATTCTTGTTTTGAAGCAATCATTTGCGTGTTTGTGGTCGAATCCCAAATTTCGGTCATCAATAAATACGTCAAACCTACACACTCCTGGTATTAACCATTCAGGAGGCTATGATGAGTGGTGTGATAATGTCACCTAATTTATGGATGGATTTTGTCAGTGAAAGTCTGTTTGATCATGCGCCTTATGCAATGGGTTCATCAGCCCATGTTTCAGGGTACTCAAGGAGTTGCAGAGTATTATGTAAGTCTTTCAAAATTTTGTTATCCCCACCCCTAGAGCATATGTTTGATCATAGTCTGACTACTTGAACCCCCTGCATTTAAATAATAATCTGACCAACATGGTTCACAAGTAGACTGTGTGGCCTGCAACCCCCAACCTTAATCATACATAAACGACTAATCCTGAATCAATTTCTCAGTCTCGATATTCATAGAAACATCCCACATTCAAATCATCATCATCATCTTATGCGGCATACCCAACATCCTCCACACATCATCATCACAAGCAGCGGCGAAGCTAGCCATATTTTCATGGGGTGGCCAAATATAAAAACAATTCAAAAGTAATAATAAAATAACCCAATGAGCAAAAAGATTAACATTAACTTTTGCATATAAAATGTACTTGAGCATACTACAAAAGTTACACCAAAAAAGAACAAAGGAAATAAAAAGTGAACTTAGATGTAAATTGTACTTAAGCAACAACATAAGTTGTACCAAAAAAACAACAAAGGAAATAAAAAGTGATAGTAGCTATTTATGAAAATTTAACTCGACGCTTCCCCAAAGATTCAAATTCATCCATAATTGAGTCCAAGCTAAACTGGATGGCAATGTCTTTTTCAATGTTAACAACCAAGCTATTTGTAAGAAAATCATCATCCATTTTATTCCTTAGTCTTGTCTTGACAACTCCCATTGCTGAAAATGCTCTCTCTTATGTTCTACTTTTTATATTTTACACACATTTTAAAACACAAAAAATAAAACACTTAATAACAGTAAACTAAAAAAAATGCTATAAAATTAAATCTAAGTATTTAACAGTGAGATTTACCACATTAATAACAGTGTGACACTTTCAATTTGCAACATAATTTGAAATGTCTAAACTAAAATATAAACAATATATAAACTAGAGCAATGTCACCAACTAAAAAATAAAAAATGAAAAGATAAAAAAAAAGCTTATTGAGTACCTTCTGTTCCGGTGAATTAAATGAGTAAAACAAGCGATTCGGTGATGCGGTGCCGGTGCTTCTGTCTGTTCCGTGTTTGAGATATTAGGTCACCACTTTTGTTTCCATTTCATGTTGTGTTGTGTTGTGTTGTGTTGTGTGAGAAGAAAAGGTACAAGTACAAAAAGGTGTTACTTTGTGTGTGTGAGCTGTGAGCAAGTGTGTGTACGTGTCCTTTCCTTTTCCTTAATTGTTCACTTGTGCTTGTTGAGCAAGTTTTAGAAAAGTAAAGAATAATAATAATAATAATATAATAAAAATGGGTTATGGGCCTATATCTATTTGGACTAATAATAGACTAACATATTTATTGTTCTTATTAAACAAATAAATGTATTTAGGGTGGCCAAATATATATAATTAGAGGTAGCTAAATATAAATTTATACCTACTAAATAAAAAAAAATAAAAAATTTGGGGTAGCAAGGGCTACCCCATCCATGCACTACCCTTCGCCCCTGATCACAAGTAATGTTAGCAATAAAATATGTATAAACTAGGTTACCTATACCTAATTGTGGATATTTATAACTCATTTTTATATCTCAATGTGCACGACTAATCTCCATTGTTTCATAAACAAGATCTTTCAACTACTCATAAGAAGTCTCCCATTTAATATATCTCCTATTTTTCAAATCTATAGAATAACAAATATCATCATTTCGTCTAATGATTTCTCAGCTCCAAATTAAATTGACATTAACATAACCTTCCATTGGCCTAATTATAACACACATATCCATATAAATAAAATTAGTCAAACATAATTCCTACACAAACACAATTCCTTAAAAAATTACTATTTTGTTTCCTTACACAATTCCTACACAAATACTATTTATGCATATTTTTTGCTTTTATCATAAAAGAAAAAAAGATGAAAAATTACACAAATATCCTTTGTGTAAATATTGTGTATGAAAAAATGTATAGGAACATCATTTCTCTTAAATAAATATTTATTTATTTCCGTAAAAAATACTTATTGAAGTTGCTAGTTATTAAAATAATCAATATTCACTTATCAACACATATCAATCATTTTGTACCCAAAAAAAATCAATCATGCACATATGTCAAACAAAAATTCACATTATTTGTAAGTTAAGTTGTTAATAATGTTTTAGTAACTAAACAATCCTTTTTTAATAAGTGACTAAACTATCTTAATTCTTATAAACTATCATCTCCGTTCTTTTTTAAGTGTCCAAAAATATTGGACTTAGCGTTCCTATTTAACTATACATTTGATATTTTAAGGGATGATCATCTGGTTAAGGATTGAGTCCGTGTGTGGGAAAGTCTTAGGTTCGATCCCTGGTGGATAGATTTCCACCATTTTTTTTTTTGCTGTTTTTTTGTTTGGACTTGGGCCTTAAGCCCAGCTGCTGGTAAATGCACCCCTGACTTACTGTTTTTACCCTGCTTATTTATTTTTATCTTTTATTTATTTTTGGTTCTATTGTATTTAATTTCATTTAATTTTTATTTATTTGCTCATTACTTACATGTTATATGTTATGTTTATATATTATCAAAATACCAAAAAATATGCAATGTCATTTATCTTGTTTATTATTGCTTAAATATAAAAACATTGAAATAACCAAACTTCAAGATATTTTATTACGATCTGTCTATACATTTGGAGTCTGATGAACAAAATTCTTTTTCTAATTTGTTTGTTGGTCCAATTAGGTGATATTGAACGGTTGGATTGATAAAATTCGAAATATTCGGTTAAAATCGATAGTTTCAGTCAAACTTCAAGACCCTTTCATTAAAACTAGGTTTCCGATGAGACTTTTATTACGATCTGTCTATACATTTGGAGTCTGATGAACAAAATTCTTTTTCTAATTTGTTTGTTGGTCCAATTAGGTGATATTGAACGGTTGGATTGATAAAATTCGAAATATTCGGTCAAAATCGATAGTTTCAGTCAAACTTCAAGACCCTTTCATTAAAACTAGGTTTCCGATGAGACTTTTATTACGATCTGTCTATACATTTGGAGTCTGATGAACAAAATTCTTTTTCTAATTTGTTTGTTGGTCCAATTAGGTGATATTGAACGGTTGGATTGATAAAATTCGAAATATTCGGTTAAAATCGATAGTTTCAGTCAAACTTCAAGACCCTTTCATTAAAACTAGGTTTCCGATGAGACTTTTATTACGATCTGTCTATATATTTGGAGTCCGATGAACAAAATTCTTTTCTAATTTGTTTGTTGGTCCAATTAGGTGATATTGAACAGTTGGATTGATAAAATTCGGTAGTTTAAGTCGTATTTTTGTAAGTTTTATATATAATATTTAGTTTTATATAAGTTTCATTCCTATCTATATTTTTATATAAGTTTCATTCTAAATAATATATGTTTTAAATAAAATATTTAGTTTTATATATATTTTATATTTATATAATACAAAAAACTTATATAAAAATTAAATTTTAATAATAACAAAAGAATATACTAACTAATTTAATTCATATATTATTCTCTTATAAAAAAAAAACATATATTACTCTCTTAAGATTAATCTAAATACAAATATTAATTTCATATTATATAAAACTTATATTATTTAGATTCATCTTATACAAATATATTACTAAGTATTAGTAAATATTTGGTTCTTTGAAAATTTTTATATAAAATATTTGGCTTTATATAAATTTTTTATAATATACAAAAAACTTATATCATATATATGTTTTTTTTACTAAATATCAAGCTTTATTTTATACTGTAAGTTTTATATTATACAAACAACTTATTTATATAAAAAAACTTCATTCAAAAAAAAAATTATATAAAAAAAATATGTAATTTTTTAATAAATATTAGATTCTTAAAAAAAAAAAAAACAGTACAGTTATTTTGCGGCGGTTTCTTTGGTTTTTCCGGCGGTTTTTTGGAAATTAGAATTTCTCGTCTAAGGTTTCCGGCGGTTTTTAACCGCCGCAAATAAATCTGTTCAAACTTTTTCCCACTTTAAATTTCCGGCGGTTTTTAAACCGCCGCAAATTCTTCAGTTCAAATTTTTATTTCCCATTTTTTTTCTGGCGGTTTAAAACCGCCGCAAATCCTTACAAAACCGCCGCAAATGTATTTTTTTATTATTTTATTGCTGAATACGTTTCCGGCGGGATTTTCCGCCGCAAATGGCCAAAAACCGCCGCAAATGGTTCCGTGGGCTTTTGGCCGCCGCAAATTTTGGCCGGTAAGAAGGGAAATTCTTGTAGTGTGATTTGTTAATTATACTCTTTGTCAATTACTCTTATTTTTTTCAATAAAACTAATTAATGCTATATATTTGAAAAACTAAAAAAAATTAAATTTTTTTGGCCATAATATATTAAATTTTGTTTTTTTTTACATAATATATTAAATTTATTGAAAAGAAAAAAGTATGTACAAAAAAATATGAATTTATTAGTGGATTAAAATTATGGTATAATAAGAAAATAAAGTGCAAAAGTACACTTTCTTAATTTGGTGTTACTATTCTAAACGGGAGGAGTACTAGGTAGGTACTTGTATATAAAAGCATAACATTTTTTTTATGATAAGTGTAGTTTTTTACCACCGTATAATATCTTTAATTATTTATATAAAAAATTATGAAAAGTTTATATTTTAAAATATTCGTTGAGATAAATTGAACAATATCATATATATTAACATTTGTTTTTATATATTAATAGAAAAAATATAGTCAATTGTAAATATATAAATAATGCATATGGTCAAATTTCAACACTTAAAAAAAAACAAAGGGAGAATTTGTTTGCATCAAGCATAATATTTCTATTACAATATCATATATGACAATGTAGTCACAATTAAACCTTTTTTTTTTTACAATATAGAGACTTCGACCATAGAAGTTAAAGATTTATCACCATCTTACCTCTAATACTTGTACTACAATAACAATTTAACATTCACTATAATCACTTTTATTTTTTGTTATAATATATCAGGCTTCATCTACAACAATTTCACCATTTATTCATTCTATTGTAGTACCTTTCTCGAGTACATAACTAAAGTTTAATACTTCACAATCTATACTTTAAGCTTGAGGCCCACCTCTTCTTGAACTAGTACCTACCCCTGCTCCTACACCAACTCGTGCATTACCGCCACCAGATGCTCCTACACCACCTCCAGTACCAGCACCAACTCCTCCTCCAGCACCTCCACTTACACCGCCTCCTAAACTTCCACTAGCACCAGCACCTCCAGCGGCTCCAGCACCAGCACCTCCCCCTAAACCTCCACCAATACCAACTCCTCCTCCTATACCTCCACCAGCACCAACACCTCCTCCTAAACCTCCACCAACACCTCCTCCGATACCTCCACGTGCTCCTCCACCCGCACCAACACCTCCTCCAGCACCTCCACCGACACCTCCTCCTAAACCTCCACCAGCACCAACACCTCCACCAACAACTCCACCAGCACCAACACCTCCTCCAGCACCTCCACCTGCACCAATACCTCCTCCAGCACCTCCACCTACTCCTCCTCCAGCAACAACACCTCCTCCAGCTCCACCACCAACACTTCCTCTAGCACCTCCACCAGCTCCAACACCTCCTCCAGCACCAGCACCTCCACCAGTACCAACAACTCCACCAGCACCAACTCCTCCACCGATAACTCCACCAGCACCAACACCTCCTCCTAAACCTCCACCTGCACCAACACCTCCTCCAGCACCAACACTTCCTCCAGCACCTCCACCAACACCTCCTCCGGCACCAACACTTCCTCCAACACCTCCACCAACACCTCCTCTAGCACCTCCACCAACACCAACACCTCCTCCAGCACCAGCACCTCCACCGACAACTCCACCAGCACCAACACCTCCTCCTAAACCTCCACCTGCACCAACACCTCCTCCAGCACCTCCACCTGCACCAACACCTCCTCCAGCACCAACACTTCCTCCAGCACCTCCACCAATACCTCCTTTAGCACCTCCACCTGCACCAACACCTCCACCTGCACCAACACCTCCTCCAGCACCAACACTTCCTCCAGCACCTCCACCAACACCTCCTCTAGCACCTCCACCTGCACCAACACCTCCTCCAGCACCAACACTTCCTCCAACACCTCCACCAACACCTCCTCTAGCACCTCCACCAACACCAACACCTCCTCCAGCACCAGCACCTCCACCGACAACTCCACCAGCACCAACACCTCCTCCTAAACCTCCACCTGCACCAACACCTCCTCCAGCACCAACACTTCCTCCAGCACCTCCACCAATACCTCCTCTAGCACCTCCACCAACACCTCCACCAGCACCAACACCTCCTCCTAAACCTCCACCCGCACCAACACCTCCTCCAGCACCAACACTTCCTCCAGCACCTCCACCAGCACCTCCTCCAGCACCTCCACCAACACTAACACCTCCTCCAGCACCAGCACCTCCACCGACAACTCCACCAGCGCCAACACCTCCTCCAACACCTCCACCAGCACCAACACCTCCTCCTAAACCTCCACCTGCACCAACACCTCCTCCAGCTCCTCCGCCAGCACCAACACTTCCTCCAGCAGCTCCACCAACACCTCCTCTAGCACCTCCACCAGCACCAACACCTCCTCCAGCACCAGCACCTCCACCGACAACTCCACCGGCACCAACACCTCCTCCTAAACCTCCACCAACACCTCCACCGACTCCTCCTCCTAAACCTCCACCGGCACCAATACCTCCACCAACACCTCCACCGACACCTCCACCGACACCTCCTCCAGCACCAGTACCTCCTCCAGCACCTCCACTTACACCTCCACCTCCACCTCCACCGGCACCAACTCCTCCACCAGTTCCAATACCGACTCCTCCACCAGTTCCTTGTGCTCCTCTACCTTTTCCTATACCACCACAATTTGGAACTTTTTTTCCTTCTACTATCGCAATCCCGGTGATTATTATTGTTACTAAAACAACATGCATTATAACGTTACGTGAAAGCTTAGACATATTTTTGTCGAAGTGAGTATTAAAGATATTATGTGTCAGAAGAGAAAAATAATTTGGAAAAGAATTGTAGTTGAATTGGTTATTTGACAAACAATTATATTTATAGGATAAATTTTGAATGTGATGTGGAGACTAGCACTAAAGTTTGTCGAATTTCTATAAGCTTATGACCACGTTTGCAACCTTTAGTTGCACTAAAATTATCAACTTGGTTTAGTGCATATGCCGACATGCATTTTGAACACTTAAATTGTACGTGTCAACATTCACTATATGTGATCAATACTATATTTTTCTGTTTACGAATACCATCAATATTCAACATTGTTAATCGTTAGCACCATGCACATTTGATCCTCCATTATATAACCTTCAACAAACTACTCAAAAAAAACGTGTCCCCAATGCCTCTTTCATTTCAAAATAAAGATCCCAACAATTTAGGTAATATTTTGAAACATAAAAGCTGTAAACAGTTTACAAAAATTATTTGATATTCTGAAAACTTTAAAAAATTAAGTGTTGTTAAATTTGTATTCTTAACAAATGTTTAAGACTAGTTAGCATTTAACTCAAAATAATACAGCAGCGGTTTCCTTACAATAGTTGTTAAATATAATGTTCCGTACGTCTTTAAAAAGTTATTAAATACTATAAAAATAAAGTGAAATATATTTTGGCTTTTCCAAAATTCTCTTTGAAAAATTGTGTTGTGGATAATTCCAACAATTCTAAGTAGAGTAAAGATAATAAGTATTACTTGTAAATTTATTCATATGGCTAATTTTAATTAGATTGCGTAAATTAACCACAATTCTTCAAGAGTATTCATATACGTACAACATATAAATATAAAATAAAAATAAATAAAAATGCTAAATGGATTAAGAAATTCTTAAAGTTTTGCGTTTATATACACTGTAACAATGAGATTAAGTTTTTTAGGTAACAATTGAGTTTTTAAGTTTTTTAAGTAATAAATATGTCATTTACATTTGCACTGTTTCCCTTTTGGTTGACCTTCATTACCTTATTGCATTGTGATCGTTAATATTGACTTCCACCATAGTGGGACTGGGTACTCCATCCTCAAATGAATGTCACATTTTGACTATGTCACTATTCACATATTATACTTTGACTAGATTTTTCTACAAATATATAAAGATAAATATTAGCATATGAGATATTAAATTTATCTCAATGAATATTTTCTAAATATCAACTTCTTATAATTTTTAATAATATATAATTAAAAATATATATTAAGGGTCAAAATTATACTTTGACATGTGTGCTGTGGTCAAATGTAGCACTTATTTTGGGACAGGCCAAAGAAGTATTTTGATGAAAAAGACGCATATATTGGAGAAGAGATACTAACTAAATGGATAATAGTGTAACCAGGGACGGACCTATGTGAGGCTTGGTGTGGCTATAGCCACACCAGCCCGGCCCATATTTTTTTTAAAAATAATAATAATAATTTTATAAATAATTTTAAATTATTCTGTACACATATTCGAACAAATATTAATGTAAATATTAGTTTAAAATTTATTATCGATGATTATAAATCTCAGTATATATTTGTTTAAGTATTAGTGCAAATACTAGTTTACAGTCTATTTGATAATTTCAAGTCTTTGGTTATACGTGGTGTATTATTTTAAGTTATATACTTTCATTTATCGAGACTTTTTTTGTAAAAGAAAAAATGAATAACTAATTAAATTTGTAATATTGAGTAAAATTAACTATTGAACGAGCATGTAAATATGAAACGACATAAAACAATAGTTTTAATTTTTTTTTCAAGTAATATGTAAAATTGGAATACAAATTAATAAGTTATAAGCTAATTGAATTAATTTATCAAAATAAACTATAAAATATTATAATTTTGGGTTCTATATATTTTGGTCTAAGGTATAATCTTGTGAAGTATCAATAAATAGCAATATGCATGATTTAACGAATATTCAATAAGTTATAGTCATTTGTTTTTTTCAAATATAAATTTTGTGGTATTTTGGATAGTTTGTTGATTTTTTTTAATAGAAATTTTCTGGTTTGTTTGTATTCTTTTTTTGGATATATATGTTGTATTAGTAGTAATTTCATATATTGTTTTTTGTTTAACTAAATTATTAGGATAAATTTTTTTTCTTCGATAGTGCCTAATTTTTTTAGCTCCACCAGTATTTTTAGTCCAAGTCCGCCCCTGAGTGTAACAAGTTTTATGATAGAGTCCTGCTATATAGTTATATGTTTTGGGGTATACATATCTTAAAAACAACAAAGCTTCTTTTCAAAAAAGACTATTACATGCACGTAGTACTTCTGTGATGTTGCCAAGCAAGATCATCAACCATTATGCTATCCTTGGTTCACTGAGTTTATACTAATGCGCTTCATCATCGAATATTATAGTGCGGTTGTAAAAAATGTCAAATATATTGAACACGATACGCGTAACGCATGTTTCTCAATCTAACGAAGTTGTCTTTTTTCTTCTTTTGGTAACAATTTGTCAAACTAGAATGAAACTAAATGATGAGTGTATTGATTCTAGTTGGATCATTAGACAAAATTATTCCTCGTTTGCATTATGAAAATTATATTTGATTATCATTTTAAAAATCTGTATTAGCTTTAAGTTAGTACTTAAAGACATAAAAGAGCCGACCTAAAAAATTGGTTCAAGAAAGAATTTCATTGCTTAAATATTATGTTGAATATTTTTATCTATCTAATGTGTGACTTCTAACATTATCACACCTTTAAGAGCCGACATTCACGGTAACTTTCACTCTATCAACATTGGTTCAACGATACTTTTCTAGTGTGGCTTCACTCATCGGTGTTTGGTAGAGTAATTCAATCCAGCCTGTAGGTAACTTTTTGTGGTTCAACTTTCAATGAAAGCACAATTTGTTAGAACTTAGACACATGAGGAATCTCCAACCCAAAGACCAATTGAATTGATAGGAGAGTTTCATCATTTAGGTACCACATTGAACACTTTTATGATTTTATCTACTCAATATGAGACTCCTAACATTTTATTTATTAAAAAGAGATAATATAAGCTATTGAAGTGAACAATTTTGTAATTTTTTTTTAAACAAGTATAAATTTACATTTTTGTATTTTATCCCATCTATTTTTATGTATTTAACCTGCTTGATCCTAAATTATTATATTTTACACTCATTAACTCTGGGTCCTAAGTATGCCACTGTCACTAAACTACCCTATCATTCATTATATAATTCAATTTCCACTCGTATAGAAAGAATAAAAAACTGTAGCAATTTTGTTTTACTCATTCCACTCACTCACTCAACCTATACTTAATTAAAAAATGAACTCAGTTTCGGAATAGCTGCTCTACCATTTTATCCGCGTGGTCGACATTAGAAAAAATGAGCTCATTCTTTGCAAGAATGCAAGACGCTCCCAGTGATTCTATTGCCTGTATACTTGTTCCATTAAAGGATATTTTAAGAGTAATAGCATTAAATAAGATAAAAAATAGTTAACTTTTGCTTGTATTTTAATCCATCAAATATGACTTATTTGCTTGAGACCGGAGTAGTTAGTAGCCTGTGACAGGCTCTTAACCAGTGAACTAAGTTGAGATACAGATACCAATCTAAGTTCTATACACCATTTACATCAAATACAGAAAATATGCCGTGTATGTACGACAAAACAGCTGTGTAACTTAATTCATAAAACTAATAGCACTATTCTTTAGTTAAGTTACAAAATCTAGTTCTTTAATTGTACGTAGATAAACAAATCAGGCACTTTAAAAGAGGGAAAAAATGCTCAAGCTTAATGCCTTTGCTGTAAAATATAAATAACAAAAATTACTAGCAATAAATACATATTGCTTCTATTTGCTTTTACTCGGCTAAAAAGCTAAAGTAAACAAATGATACTAACAATTAAGAATCACTAATTACATTCCATTTGCATTTACGCCCTCCAAATTAATAAAGAAAATCATTTGAACCTATGAGAGAACGTGAATGATGTCAAACTATCCCAACTAAGAGCAGCAATTATACTACCATATACCTTCTGTGGTGGTGGGAATGTGATTTAATAAGTCTTCTTTCGCAACAGTGGCTTCCTCACATCTTTTCTAGAAGTTGACGTGGTTCCCGGTGCGGGTATGTCTATTGTGGCTTGATACAAATCGTTCAATCTTCAAAAAGGGTTAGGAGGAAGGGGTCAATAAAGATACAGTGCCAGAGTACAAAGTAGTTGAAATTAAGGTAAACAGGAATAGGAATATCAAACTTACCTAGGGATGCTGATAAATAGTGCAACAACTAGAAATGCAATTATAAGGGGGAATACTGGTGCCGGAGTCAACTCCTATATTATAGAAGAATTAAGATTAAAAAATATCTTGGGTAAAATGAACAAAAGGGAACCGAAAATAGTTAATAAACTAATCTTGAAAACCAAATGCAATAATAAGGCAAAAATAGAAATGACAGGCAAATGTAAAAACCTGCTTCAGCTGATCATCAATCTTGTATCTCAGTGGGCCCACATGTGTTTGAATACTTTTGTCCAAGTCAACCTCAATGATATCAGATTCAAATCTAAGTGAGCTTGATGGGAGACTAGATCGAAGCTGTATAAGGTGCCTGCCCTTTGATAAGCCTTTAACTTGGAAGAAGTTGGAAATTGGCAGGGGGAAGACTGACTCTATCTTGCTTGTCTCACTAGCAGACCTAATTTCTACCATAAGATGTTTACGAAGTTCATCCGTACCATTTCCTTCGACATGACAACTTACAATTGTCAATTCTGGCTCCTCAAAAACTATAAAATCCAAACCCTTGATATCCTCAGTTCCAACCTAGGAACATCAAACAACAAGCTTACATCAGGATCAGCATACTGACAGCAAAGCTAAACGAGATAGTAAACAGGAACCAAGTACTAACCTTAACAGAAACAGAATCTGGAGATGCACGCTCAATATTAGAACTTCCCATAACATCCCTTTTAGCTACTTTGACAGCATATACAGTATCAGGCAGTAGTCCTCTAAGACGATAATATCCAGAAGAATCTGTTACAGTTTCCTCAAAATAGCCTTTTGACACTGACCGGGCTTCAACTGAAACTCCTCCTTTGGGTTGGCCAGATAACAGAGTGACTAAGCCAATAGCACTGTAAGAGTAAATTTACCTTAGCAATTTCCAGAGTGAAGTTAAAAAGTACAGGCAAGTGAAAAGGGTCACAGGTTGTACAATTGCAACAAAACTAAAAATACTTGAAATGCAGTGCGCTGGAACCTATCAAAGATTGCATTAAATTACATGATAGGAAGGGCAATTTGGGTGAATAACAAAAGGAAACCTGTAAGCTACTCGCGTGGCCTGGAAAATAACTTCTCTGAACTCCCCTGCTCCAAGCTCTATTGCCTGTGCCGGAGGTGAGAAAGCATATTCCTAGGAAAGAAGATCATATATGGTGAATAAGGCAGCTGACAAAAATATAGCTTCAGCATCAGCAGTGATCAACATAATTTTAATTATCTTGAAATAAACTTTATTTACAAACTTTGTAGTCTTATACTTCAATGTTGTGTGGCACACAACACAAGCAGAAAAATATTTAATAATTTAGAACAAGCATAACTAGATGACCTGCCCGAGCAGAAAAGAGAAGATTCTAGATAAGCAAGTAAACCAATTACACATGGTAGCAAAAAGATAAAAGCTGTCCTTTTCTTTTTTCACATTTTGTTTCCTTTTATCAATCACAAGTAGCCTCTTAGCCCCTTTGTGGTTTAATGATTAATTTGTAAGCATAAATGAATCAGGTATATTGTGAAATGAATCAGGTATATTGGTTGAATCAGGTTTCCTTTTATCAATCACAAGTAGCCTCTTAGCCCCCTTGTTGGTTTAATGATTAATTTGTAAGCATAAATGAATCAGGTATATTGTGAAATGCAAGTACAGCAGCATATGAATCAGAGCCGATTGATAGACAACTCATACATATCAAGGAAAACACAAGCAGTGGAATGCAATATCACCACAGTTATGTCCAGTATCGTACCTTCAAAACAGGACGCAAATAGAACATTCCAGGAAACAAATTATCAAATATGAAAGCCCCTCCAGATCCAGATACCGAGTTGTTTCTGTAGCCATTATCACCACTCAAAGATAACAAAACTGAAGGAATGAGCTCTTTACTATCATCATCTTTGTGATGTATATATACTGAAATCTGACCAAGCTTCTGACAACTAAAGGAATGAGGCCCAATTTGTTTTAAATGGTAACCGGGCTGCAAATATGAATAAAAAATTAGCAAACCAAAACTAAAAATGGCAATTTGCATTCAGCACTTAAGTTTATCTTTCCTCAAATGATACTCATAAGAGGTAGAGAACAATAGTTTTAGTAAAAGAAACCAACACAAAGTAGGAACTCAAAAAACTGTAGGGTTCAAGAGAGTATTATTAATATAAAGAAAATTGAGCAACAAAAAATCCATATTCTTAGAATTTGGTCTTACAGCCTACGTCAAGTCCACAAAATTGCCTTGAAGGTGAGGAATGCTCAAGCCCAATACACACTACCTAGGTAATATCTCTAGTCAACGTGAGATTCTCAACAATCAACACACTCCCTCACCTTCGGGATTGGACATATCGAGCATGCACAAATGTGAGTGTCATAACGGTGATCTTGACCCAAATAGGCAATTATACAATCTTAAAACTTAGGTGTAGGGCCTATGTCAACCCCGTAAATCTGACTTGAAATGTGAGAAAACTTTCATACTTGGGTTCTCAACCTCTGTGTGTGTGTGTGTGTGTGTGTGTGTTGCCCTCATTCTAAACTGTCATAGACAATGTAACTGGAAACTATTGACCATAAGTTTTGATGAGAATTAGAGGTATCAAAGGATAAATAAAGCAAAGAAATTGCAAATAGTTTTTTTTTCCCTGAAAAAAAAACTACCTTTGAAGCCTGAACATTATAACCAACATCATCATACAGAGGACCCGCCACAAAGGAGCCATCAGTTCCAGTGGTCGTTTCAAGTATTAGTTCACCACTTTTAAGTCCAGTGACACTGCTGTCTCCAGCAGCAAAAATCCTGATATGAACACCAGAAAGAGGAGGCGAGACTGATCCTTCAATATATACCCCCAGCCGACAAGAAAATGTAGGAATATAAGCTTGACAATTGTCATCTGTCACTGATACCTGAGGAAATGGGTTTAGCAAATGAATCTTTTCAGTGATTGTCTCAAAAAAAAATCACTAGACAAACTAGTCCTATTATACTTACATGGTGTTCTCTAGGATAAAATAAAAGCTTTTTATCTCCATCATTCCTGTAAGAAAAAAAGAAGTGATCAGTATAAAATTGGGTGGACTGCAGCACTTGAATAAATTTAATTTCAACGCTACAGAGGGAGAAGGGAAAATGGTTGGAAAAATGAGATAAGTGAATTAATTACTAGAAAATAGTTCCAGACTTAAAAATAGTTGGCATAGAATTAGGACAGTTAGCACGAGATGGTATAAATGCAATATACATACTGTACTTAATTATTATAGGCTGTATACAGTCCATCTTCGTGGGATAAATTCACAATCATGTAATGGGATAGTCGCTACTAATAAGTGATTTTTCCTCTCTTGATCCTAGCTCTCTCCACAAAAGCCTTTTAACCATAAATTCATAATAGTACAAGGCGGTTGAAATAGTTGGCATGAGATGGTTTGAAAGCACTTTACATACTGCTCTTAATTATTAGACTGTACACAATCAACTTGTTGGGATAAATTGGCAATCATGTAATGGGATAGTACTAATAATACATGATTTTTCCTCTCTTGATTCTATTTCTCTCTACAAAAGCCTTGTAATGAAAACACAAATCCAGCTGCAATTTTTTTATACAGAAAAACATACCTCGAGTCCCGAGGTGCAAAGGTAAGCTTTTCTCCTGGATTGGCCCAAACAGAATACTCAAAGACAGAAGTATTTGTTTGATCTTTCGCATGGGACTTGAATATGGCCACGGCATTATCAGCAATGTCAGCTCCATCACGATAAATATCAACAACTATTTTTTCAGGCAATGCATCAAGTAAGCCGGTATGCACATTTATTTGTCCTCTAATAAGATGTTTTTCTCCTTTTAGATGGATGGGCTACAAAAATATAGTAAAGTTACAAAAATGAAGAAAATCCTAGAAAGAAGCAAAATATAAATGAATAAAAACATCTTTAATTCTTCATACCAATAGATTAGATGTGTCAATTTTCACAGATGAGCTCCCAAAGAAGATACACGAGTCAATAAAACTAAATTCATGTATTCCGGGAAATTCAACACATATATGCTGGGAACCTTTCTGCAGGTAACACAAAAGAACAAAAATGAATTTTATGAAGTTGCAATTTCCTGACATATTTAAACAGACTAATGATCAAATACAAATACCCGAATCTTCAAATTCACAGTTGACCCGTCTGGTTGAGTTATGGAACCGTCAACATCATGAGTGGAGATAACATTGACCCAATAACCTTTTTGAACAAAAAGAATTCCTTCCAAGTCCTCAGCTCCAACATTTACATCTACGAAGCTCTTCTCCCAGCACCAATTATCTTTTGTGGTCACTGATTCAGGGGTACTATGTTTCACCTAAAAGAAATATTATAAAACAGTAAAAATAAATTAGAATATTTGAGCAACTGACTAATACTGAACAAAAAGAAGTAAATATTTAAAAGGAAAATATTCAGGCATTAAAGCATAAAACTTAAGGACTTCTACTTAGACAAACCACAAACAAAATGGTAGTATGCAAAAGAAGGCAAACCTCAAGCCTGTATTTTCCAGGAATAACATCTGAAAACAGAAATTCACTACTCTCGGAGGTCAAGCTAATTGTCTTTCTCTCTTCATTATGTTTACCAACATGTCTCACAAGAGTCACAGATACAGATGGATCGCATTTCTCCTTGCAGGCTACAGTACCGCGGACATTGACCAGAGCCTACAATCATACAGGAAACAATCAGAATAAACAATTTTTTATGGAAATTAGCCCTTACAATATATAAAATCAAGGTTTATATCCTGGTCCAAATGGGGGATGGGGTCAAAAAAATATTCCCAAAAAAGTGAAGGGCGAGCATAAGATATTTAGTAAAATCAAATAAAAAGCTTACAATATGAGAAATCTATAAATGAATAAATAAAATTAAGGTGTCCCCTAAGTGTAGCTCAATTGGTAGCTACCAACTACCAAGGACATTATTGGAGGGGCCGGGGTTCAAACCCCGGAATACCCACTTCTCCGCACTAAAATTGTGTGAATGTAGCCAATAGACTACTTAAGAAACTCAAAAACATAAATAATGATATATTACTATATGAGAAAACCGCAAATTTAACTCAAAACGGAATAATGAGAAAAGGATGTATCACGAGTACCATACGCATACTGGTACCGGGTACGTATCCAGTACGAGTACATCACCTTTATACGAGTACCCGTGCTTCAGAGATTCAAATCAAAAGAATCTTATGTTGTGTTCAGATAGAATCTTTTCATTTTTAAATAAATTGAAATACAACAAAATTATATTGTAGCAATTCAATGCCCATTTTTAAAACTATGCTTGGATAATTATTGGTGGCATTCAATTTGGAAATTTATCAACTATCCTATTTGCCAACAAATCTGCCACCACCAGTAATTTCACATTCAACCAACACAGCTAGCCTCACTGACACCATAGAAGATCTAGCTGCAGAAACCATTATTTTTTAATCATTTGAAGATCATATCATCGGAACGGAAGCACCAAATTTTGTTGAATCATTTTACTGCGCTCTTGTTCAATCCATCCTTGATGAGCACAACACAGAAAAAGGCCAGGACATTTGAAAGTTAATGGCACCTTTGCCGTCAATAATATTGGAGTAAGGAGATCAACTTGATCTTTCTTTAGCTACAGACCTCAATCCCCACCATCTCATCTATGAAGGCTATGAATCTTTGCATTACCTGGGCCTATCGCCACCCATGATGTCAGTGCCTTCTCCAATCGGTTTCAACAGCACTTTTACATGTCACATTATTTTCTCCTTTGACAATGACGGAGATGCTTTGAAAAGTCTATTGAAATCAGGAAAGAATAGGTTGGAAATTTGAAATTTTCCACGTTACGTGATGTCATTATTACTAATTCTTCATTGTGAAAGAAAATTAACCAATGCTAATGATCAAGTTTTTGAACTATGATGACAAGGGACTCTAATTTCCAGCCCCCACAGAGTTTGGGATGCATGTAGCACAAAAGGCTAAAGGGAAAGGTTGTAAGAACCAAGAAGCGTAATATATCATTTATAGTAACAATGGATATAAAATTTACCTGCGAAAATTCAACATTCAACAATGGGCTTTTGATTGCAACATCAATATAAGATGGAGCAAACATGAGCCCAGCAGCATTATCGGGAGTAGAAGCAATAGCTGACAAGCGATATTCACCAGGAATAACCTAGACACCAAACCAATAAGTTATACAATATTAATAAGAAACAATCAAACTTAGAAGATAATTTCGAAACATCACTAAAGAAAGTAGACATTAAGTTACTTTTATTTCAGGACATACATAATCTGGACACCTATGTATTATAATCAAACACAATGCATATTATTTTAATCAATTGCAGAGGCTGAAAGAAAAATCCAAAATATATGGTGTAAAATCAGCACTACCTAACCTGAATCCGTTCATAACAGAGTGCTTTTTCAACTCTAATTGTTCAAATAAACGTCTATATTATAAGATTTTTCATTTCTTAAGATCAGAGCTGCAACCAACTTGGTTTTATGTTTGGGAGGTCGACCACAGAAGTGATCTACTTACTAGGACGTGTGATGGAGCAATATCGGATGGATAAAAAAGACTTACACTTGGTTTTCATTGATTTAGAGAAGGCATATGATTTTGTGGAAAGCCCTAGAGAAGAGAGGGGTTAGGATTGCCTATATTCGAGCTATCAAGAATATGTATAAGGGTGCTTCGACTAGTGTGAGGATGCATGGTGGGGCCACCATCGATTTTCCCATAACAATAGGATTGCACCAAGGGTCAACCCTAAGCGCTTATTTTTTTACTTTAGTTTTGGACTATTTTCCCATAATGGATGTACTTGAGGAACACATCCAAGAGCTAGCACCGAGATGTATGTTTTATGCAGACGATAAAGTCCTACATGAGTGAGTGGAAGTAAGACATTATATGAAATGTAATTTTAGAAAAAGACGAAGCATTTCTATCTCAGAGGTGAAAGTTGGAGATCATATTACACCACAAATTACACAGTTTAAATATCTTGGGTCCATAGTACAAAATGACAGAAAATAGGAGAGGTAAACCATCGAATTCAAGCTGGGTGGTTGAAATGGTGGAGGACCTTAGACATTTTATGTCATACTGAAGCACCGCTCAAGTTGAAGGGAAAATTTTATAGACATTTGTAAGACAGACGATGTTGTATGGGACAGTGTTCGACTGTAAAGAACCAACACAAAAATAAATTAAGCGTAGCAGAGATGAGGATGTTATGTTGGATGTGTGGTACAAAGACTAGACAAGACAGGATTAGAAATGACAATATTAGAGAGAGCATTGGAATAACACCTATAGTAGAAAAGATGGTGGAAACTAGGCTTAGGTGGTTTAGGCATGTAGAGAGAAGACTTGTAGATTATGTAGTAAGGAGAGTGGATCAGATGGAGAGTAGTCAAATCACTAGAGGCAGAGGAAGGCCTGGAAAAATTATAAGACAAAATATTGAGAAAGATCTAGAGATTTGTGAGTAGGATAGAAATATGGCATATGATAGAACACTATGGCATCATTTGATCCATGTAGCCAACGCACTTAGTGGGATAAAGCTTGGTTGTTGTTGTTGTTGTAAGATCAGAGCTGCAACCAAAAATTTCAAGTTTTTGCTTGTGTACATGGTTATTGCTTAATCGGTTTCCAATTTGAGTTCATAAAGAAATTTACTGTCAGTAGGTATAAATTTGTCATCATATCATATAATGTATAGTTCTAATGTTAAGAACCTTCCAGTTAAAGCTTGTGACCACAAGATAGAAAAATATAATATTGATATACTTGTTGTAAATATAATTTTATATTGTGTAATTATTTGTATAGATTGTATTTGTCCGTTAACTAGGCCCATTAGGCATAGCATAGTCTATTTAAATAGTTTTGTGATTGTACTCTATTTTCACTTTTGAAATAATATTCAGAATCCAATTCTACACTTGCCAACTGCAATTAAACCAAAATTTCCAGCCCGTGTAGAAAAATATGTTATTTAACATTCTATTTCTAACCAACCACCTCTTGTCATAAGCCTGAGATATTGTCCTCCAACAATCACTATGAGACAGTCAGAATAAAATAGGAAAAATAATTGATTTATTGAATTGTGCTAAGTACCTCAAAGCAGAAATTTCCATTTCCATCTGTTTGTTTCTTTTGTGGTTTCACATTATCAGGTCCATGAGTCAAAGCCACCTAATACAATTAACAAAAGGTCAACTTCGATTTTAATATGCAAATATTACTAAGATAACTAACTACAAGAAGGGGGACATGCATACCGTTGCTTTCTGACCGCTACTAACCATCCTAACTGAACCACAAAGATCATATGAATGGGCGACAATGTCTTCAATTGAAGCCATATTTGGCAATACCTGAGCAAGGAGCAAATTTTAAAATTTAATTATAAAAAAGTATTAAAACTTAAATTCCAAGCTTTTCACAACCATTTAAAGGTTTTTATCATCATAATATGTAAACAAATTAAAAGTAAAACACATAAAAATATGATACAAATTTATGATATATTTTACCATATAATTCTCCAACTTCTTGAATCTGTAATGCTCCTTCCGGGCTTCTATGGTATAGTGTGTGGATGTAACCTAATAAATTCAACACAAAAACAAATGAAACTTTTCACACAGGCCTAGACCCTAAATAGTAAATAGTATCTAGGAACGTTATAGAAATAATCTTACATTCTTATATGGATAGTAATGTTACAAATTTTGGTCCAAACATTAACCAAGACAGGGTATCGGATCATTGAGTCACTAATTGAATTAGTGATTCACTTTTGAACCAATATATACACAATTAATGGCCAATGCTATAATTATTTATCTTTTTTGTTATTCATTGCATGCAATTTTGTTAGTATGTGATTATATTTATTTAATACTTGACAATACAAAGTTTTTGATTGCTATTTGTTGAAGTTAAGAATTTTTTATAATAGGAGCAGATGAGCAATAAATTTCTTAAATATTATTGATAATAACTTGATATTGACTTGATACAAAAGACTACTGATTATCCCTAATTATAGGGATATAAGACTCCTAATCATAAATAAATAAATAAATAAGAAAATAATAAATAAATCATGATAATCACTAAGTAATATTGAAACTAATCCTAAGAGATAATCTAAGATATTCCAAGATTAGAAACTGATCCTAGGAGGTAAACTAAGATACCTTAATATAATATCAAAGATAGTCTAAGTCAAGATACTTTTATATTTTCTAACATTAATTATTAAAACATAAAATAAATAATAAATTTAGAAACGTATTAGACAAGGTAAGGAACTGCCGGGAAAAAAATGAGTTTATAACAATGTTGTATCTAAACCTTTAACGTTTAAACTGAAAAAGAAAAAACTGACACATGAATCCTACATTTTTGCTGCCATGTCTAATGAAATTAATATAAATGAAACCCCTAAACTGAAAGTTAACTGAGGATTCTTGGACTAATTTCCATAAAGAATGCATCGTCTATGAATGAACTAATAAGCACATTTCCTCATATCAATACCTGATCAAGCTTGTAATATCCTTGATTGTCAGTAATAGATCTTTCATGACCATCAACTATGACCTTAACACCCTCCACTCCCATGTTGTTTCCATCAACTACACGTCCCCCAACAGAAAATCCAGTTACCTGAAATAGTTAACATTATTGATAACTATCAACCAGCATACATGTGTCAACATTAATAGATAGATTACAGTAAAATAATATAACTATTAATACACCGAACATGTTTCAACATTTCAAATCTTTACAAATGTTCAAACAGTTGTATGTGTGTCTCTATATATATATAATACCTAGATGTATTGGAATTCGCATCTTAATTTGCAGCTCTTATATATTTAAGTTTCTCTTTTTCTTTTTCACAGGAAACACAACTAAAAGAAAATATTTCTCCCACTATGTCGGGTCAGCTACATGCTTAAACAAAACCACAATATCTTGTCATAAATGTAAATCAATTCCAATGATAAACCATTTTCAAATCTACACTTTTCAATTGCAGAGAAAATACGCACTTCTAATTTTCAGTAAAATATAGACCACTGATGGTGAACAATTTTTCTTCCATCACTGAAAGAATTAAATCTTTTTTACTGAATGCCATAAAAAATATAAGATAATTAGTATCTGCCACATGTGTATCCATATACTGTACCTGAAATTTTTGAGGCACTTTTACATGTTGATGCTTAACACTAACACGGACACTAGATGGTGAAACATCAAATACTGTATTTTCACCCTTATAGTAGGGCACTAGTTCATAACTTCCTGTAAATTAACAAAAAGGATGAGCAACAAATTCAAGCAAAGCATGTAATCAAAATAAGCAATTTTCATGCACACCAGAAAGATAATACTCAATTCACAGAAAATAGAAATAATTATATACGGTGGGGAAAATGAATATCAACTGTGAAGTCAGCGTACACACAATTGAAGTATGATCGTAACCGAGAGGAAAAATGCAGTATGCATGTGAAGATTGAAGTTCCTAGAATCTTAAAGACTAAGTTCACAAGTAAAAATGCATATCACAAACTACAAACAAGATGACAAAAAAAAACTATAGGAGAGATTATTCTTTTGATTGTCAATGTATAAGCAGCAGAAATTCAACAGCCCCTACAACACATTTTAGGCTTTAAGAGGGGGAAGAAGAGAGAATAATCTTTCAAAAATGAAATTACCACAGGGTATTGAATTGAATGTGAACTTTCCATCGGCATCTGATACAGCATGACAGAGAGCTGCTTCTTGTCGTGGACCATTAGCAGAACCTTGCAAACATTCTATCTCAGAGACGTCCTCTGAATATAAGAAAATATGGACTCCTAATATTGGGTTACCCTGGAAAAAGAAAAACCAAAAAGAAAGGCATAACTACAAGAGAAAGGATTTAATTGAACTGCCTATCAAGTTAAAGATAAATCATGCCACACTAGTTTGGAAGTTTCAGCTGACTGAGAACCAAAATATCCTTTGACACCCATATAAAAGAATGTTTAATGAAGCAATCAAGGCAAACAAGAACTTATTCTTTGTTCTACTACATGTCACAGTCTCGCAGATACAAGTGGATCTCTTCACTAAATTATATACAAGGCAATAATCAACAAAAAAATGTGATAATATAGTAATTCCGGAGAGGAAGTCAAATTTTGAATAAGATAGTCCTTCAACAAAGATTACCTGTGCAACAACAGACCCACTGATACTATACCCAGGGACAAAGAAAATATCATCAATCACCCCATTTCCAAAGCCCAATTCCACCTGCAAGAAGAACATGATTAGACAAAAAATAGAAAGCGCAACATGCAAGCTCATTAAAGTATTGTGAGACTAAATAGTGATATTAACACAAAGTAAAATGCTGGAAACAGCTAAACAAAAAATAGTTCAGACCTCCGTTGAACCTTTAACTTCAACTTGCATATCAGGATTTGAAGCTCGTAGCTCATATTTTCCTGCACATTGGCAGTATTGTCCATTTGTTTGAAAGAATAATAACAATTAATAAAAATAATGGCAACAATGAAAGATGAATAACAGAAGCCATAATTCTAGACAAATATTTACCAAGTAATGAACAATGTAACTCAATTCTGTCACTCATTGCAACAAAAACGACAACAAAGCCTTATCCCATTAGGTGGCATCGGTTGCATGGATTAGTTGACATCTTAAAAACCTGTCATATATTGGGTCAAAGATGGACCTTTAACAACTAAACCACTTTTAATAGTTTGACCAATATTTTCACTTGCTGTCCCTCTACCTCTAACTACTAGACCATCCTCCATCTAGTCTACTCTCATTTCTAGTGCTTCTATAGGTCCTCCCCATACATGCCCAAACTACCTAAAATGAGAGTCTACCATCTCTAATCTCTACTATTTGGCCTACCCCAATTTTCTCCCTGATGATTGTATTTCTTTTTTTATGTAACCTAATGATTGTATTTATAATTCTACTTTTGTGTAACCACTCATCCGTTATAACATTTTCATCTCTATAGCACTAACTATATTTTCTTATTGGCTTTTTCCAGCTCAACATTCAGTATCATACAAAATTGTGGGCCTTATGGGGGTGTAAGAAATTTTTCTATCAAGCTTGAGAGGAACTTTTCTATTGCATATCACACCCAAAACATCCCTCCATTTCATCAACCCTACTTGGATTCTATGGTTGACATCTTCCTCTATGTCCACGTTATGTATAATAGACCCGAGATAATAAAAACATGACAGTTGTAGTATTGTATAATCTCCAATTTTTACCTTGCTAAACTTGTGTTTTATATACCTTGTTTTACTTCTTAGGAGGATCGTGTGTTTTTGAGGCTTATCATCATATCTCTATTCATTTAACTCTTCTCTTGACTTCCAATTAAGACTATATCATTTGCAACATATATATATATATATATATGCATTGTGACACCATCAATGGATATGTTTGGTGATAAGCATGTCTCGAACCAAGATTTAAAAAAAAAAAAAAATGGGCTCAAAAAAATTGATATCGCTTATTGGAATTTGCAAACAAAGAAAATTTGTCTTTAGTCGCACTAATTACCCAACTAAGTTTTCATTTCAAATTTTTGGATCAAGAAAAAATCCTAAACTGTGCATAATATTAATCATTAATTAGACAAATCTTGCATTTCTTGCCATTAATCCTTTATAGACAACTACTTCTCAACCAATTAATAATTTTCACCTACAGTGACATCATCATTTGTATTGTGGAAACATGAAATCAGTTTTGTCAATCTGTAAACCTTTGTATTGTTTATACAGTTTTATCATATATTTTTGTCACATAAATATTATATGCATGAATCCTGGACAACAACTTATGTTATATTTGGTAATAATTTTTAAAATGGTGCAAGTAAAAAGAGTTTCCAAAAGTAAACATAAATTTCCCCACCTGGATTTACATTTGTAAACAAGTAGCTCCCTGATGATGAAGTCAAGACTGATGAGACAAGATCCCCAGAAGGAGACAATAGTTCAACTTTTACATTTGAAGGACCTCCATTTTTAACTGAACAACTTTCTCCGCCTGCAGCTCCCACAACTTTACCAGATATAGAGAACCTACAAAATACAACTTTCAGTAGTTAATTCCAAAATCCAGATTAAGTGAAAGCATAGCATGCAGTAGGACATAAAAAAGTTATAAAATAATAAAGCGAATTAATAACGAACCCTGTGAAACGAAAATTTATATCTTCATTGCCATTGCAACCATCATTGTCTACTACCACAGGAACCTATAGAGATGGGAAGAACAAAAAAGTGTTAGAACACATAACAATACTTTGAATAATTTTCCGACTATGTCCAGAATCAGAAAAAAAATGACACATAGGTCATGCATAATTGCATACAGATGTGACAAAAAGGAGAAAAATGAATCCATATGATAAAATTTCATCAATGACTGAGAAATAACAAACCTTTTCGGGATCCCATGACCACCCATCAGGTCCATTGACTTTAATTACAAAGGAACCCTGCAATGAAAATAATCGCGTTGAGAAGAACTGAATAAAATATCCACAACTTATATATACACACACACTCCACATTTCTGACTCTTTTTCCATGCGCAAAAGCCGACCAGAATAAGCTTATATCTACACCTATCAATGCAAGTTTTACCTTATCGTAAACCGGAATAAAATAGTATCCATTTGGAGCACACTGTGTTCTATCCTTTACCAGTCCATCCACTGTTTGAAGCTCAACCTAGAATAGAAAAATCAATTAAATGTTGTTCAGCACAAGTTGAAAATAGAGACTAGTATAGACAAAGTGGCATATCATATATCTAATAAACAATGAGTTTAATTTTCATGCACTGGCAGTGTAAAAAACATTTACAGTCAGCATATCACAACCAAATCCAATCATATGTTTGACTTTAGAAGTGGTTAAGGTAAAAGTCAAATGTTTCTAATGATGCGAAACTTATGATTGATTGTAAATTGAGTGTGTCAAAATCGTTTGCACTGGCAGTGTATACGAAGTAAATTCCATAAACAAATAGTAATATGTCTGCACTGCATCATCCTACCAGTAGGAACAGCAGGACACCAATAAATATCAAATAAAACTCTAAGCCAGATTAACATTATTATAGTTAATGTGCAAAATAATTAGAGTTCAAATTCAAAATCAAATACAAATAGCAGAATAAATTACCGTGACATGTGAATAATCCAATTTAGCATCGGTTTGTTTTCTCGCCTTCACCAACGATGAGCTTGCCTGTTTTAACAATAAAAATATCATCAGTTCATCACTATCATATCAACATACTGAAATCGGTAACAATAAAATTAACAATAAAATAAAAACAGATAACCGAATTCAGCTGAAAACAAGAGGAATTGTTGATTAGAGCATAAATTTCAGATCCGTGCATTTAATTTTCCAATCCGAATGCTTAAAAATCAATTTCGCGGTTGCAGAGAAAAGTAGCACTGATCTAGAAGACGAAATCGGTGTTCCGATTGGTTAGAAAGATGAAATGAATTACTTGAACAAATCCACCGCAGCCATAGATGGAATCAGCAGAAGTAAGTGAAATGGAATAAGTAACGAAGAATAGTAAGAAGAGAAAAGCATCTCCGATCGACGACATTTGGGATCTAGGTTGGGCGATGAATCCAATCGCCCAGAGTCAGTAGTAGTAGTAGTGGATTAACAAACAGATCTTAGAGGTCATGCAATATTTATTGTTTATTTTTTAACTAATTTAGTTGAGTTACTTCACTAAATCACTGACTCACTCCTCGTGCTTGAGTTGAGAAGAGGGTTTATGGGTTTTGATAGAACTAAAATATCAATGACCCGCAGTCACAAATATTTGCGTCGTTAAAAAATTAAAACCTATCAAAAACAATTAATTTTTAAACTAACTTCATTTTTTAATTTAGTCACTAAAATGTAAATATTACAAATTTGAGACCTTATATTTAAAATATTGAATTGTTTCCCATATTTTCTAACTTGATAAAAATATTTCATCCACCATTTTTTTTAGAGAAAAGGAAACATTTTATTAACATGAAAGTAAATAAAGTACAAGTGTGGTACTAGATTCACACACATATATCAAGTACAAGTAGTACTCTATCTAGCAAGTAAAAAGAAATCACCCCGAACTTAAAGTCTCTTCAAAATTCTAAATTTATTTAAAAATAGTAAAATACAATTTGTCAAATTTATGATCAATTTATAATAAAGACAAGGAGCCCTAGACATTTAGATTGACATTAAACAATTTGAAGGACTAATTTGATATTTCACAATTTTTACCGTTAAGCATTTGTTTTGAGACCTAAAATGGTGATTTACTTTATAAAATCCGTCAAATTAGCCTCTATCCGTCTTATGGTGTCGAGGGAATTGGACAAATAAAGATTAAAAAATAAATCGATCTGATTCAAATCTATGTAGTACTTTCAATGTTATTCAAGAGGGGGAGCCTCGAAGAATCGAAGAATTACAGGTAGAGACTAGATTAAAGACAGAGACAAACAAAGATAGACTAGCGATTAAATTGATGGTTGGTTCAATTTTGCATTCTTTCTTTTGAGGAATCAAATTAAACAAAATGAACTCGATAAAGAAAGGATTGGTTTGGTTCAATCGTATTGAAATTTTTAAAATAAAATAAAAAATCTAAAAAAATAATTAATTTTTTCCTCAAACAATATAAATATTTTTTCTCATGGCTTTCCTCAACTAGATATAGTCTTATTTGAGGTGTGTCAAACACAAAATACTAGTATCTCTTTAAAATTCATAATGTTGCGAGTGTATTCACTTTCATTTGTTCATAACACTACAAATTTTGTATACTTCTAAAAAAGTGAAAAAAAATATATAATAATTATTTATTTTGGAAGGATAATATAGGAGTAATGATTAATAATACATGCAGAAGTTTTTTAACATAACACTAAACCACTAATAATAGTATTAGTATAGTGTAAAATAAATTAAGTTTAATGAGTTGTTCTAGGTCTTGGATCATCCATTTTAAATTATGTGAAACTATTTCTCAAACGTATCGATGTCGGATTTCGTTTATATGCAAACATGAAGGAGAAAAGAAACCCTACCCAAAACAGTGTTGCAATTCACTGCTACCTTTGTCAAAACGTGGTTCCTTCTTCCAACGAAAACAGAGTGAGAAGAAACCCTACCCAAAACAGCGTTGCAATTCATAAGTTATTCATCAAGGATGTCAATTAATCTTCATAACCTGGGTTTTTTCATCTCATTCTAGACCTGGAATTTTTTTTTCTTTTATGATTTTGATATCATTTTCCCTTTATTTCTCTTGATATTATTAATTACATTGTCAATATATTACATCTATCTCGTGAGTCTTTTTATCTCTCAAGATGTCCACTAGACATATGGGTCTATGCAAAATATTTTCCATTAAAAAGAACATTAATAGTATTATTAGGAAGACATCTAGAAGAAACGTGAAAAGATGAAGAAGTAAGAACACCCTGAAATCAAATCTTATAAAGAAAAAAGGGAAGTCCAAAAGAGCATTAATAATAAACCATAGCAACAACCTCACTGAAACTAGCAACATCTTATCCAAAAAATAAAATAAAATATAGTGATATCATGACTGGTAGACTTTATAGATTTGATGAACGTGACAAGTTCAAGAAATATGAAAGTGGTTTATCATTAGGTCCTAATTCACCTCCTTTTAATCCAAAAACTATTAAGGAGTTGATTACAAAGGGAATTGAACATGAACATTTAGGGAAGCAAAGAGATAAAGCTGTTCAATCTAAAAGTTCTGATTTGGCTGAGATTGAGTCAAAGACCAAGAAAGTAATAAAAGAAAGTATAATGATTTGTTCTAGGGCTTGGATCATCCATTTTAAATGATGTGAAACTATTTCTCAAACGTATTGATATCTTTTATATGCAAACATGAAGGAGAAAACCAAAAAATAAACTGATGATATGGGAACATGTTTCCTTAATGGATAATTGCAATTAACCGGATTATGACAAGGCTTAGTTCTTTTGGAAAAAACTCAGAAGTACAACGTTATACACACAGTTCCTACTATTCACAACGAAAAAGATAGCGTAACAAACTGTCTGTTGACAACAACAAAAGATAAAGATTTTGAGTGTCTCCGAGAAGAAGAAAAAGAAAGGGGGAGAGTAGCAGCAGCAGTAAGTTTGGCTCACTCATGCCATCAACTCATCATTAGTTTGGGGAGAGAGAGAGAGAGCTCTCTTACCTCCGAGGAGCTTGGCACTCAATATTTGTTTGAGAGTTTGCTCACTTTTTTTCAATATTAAATACAATTCTTACAATGTTATTCATTTCTGTCCACTCTGCTCTATCAATTGACAATACAAGCCAAATCAAATAAATACTTCACCTACAATAGGAGCATTCATACATTTGACAGTGGTGGTGCCATTTTAATGAGGCACTATCTATCCCAACCTGATGGTCTCCGCCTTTCTCTAGGTTTAGAATTGCTGCAAAAGAAAAACGAGAACTTTATCAGCAACCAAAGTAGTTAACCGATAAAGATATGTATGATGCAAGTTCAGTTTAGAAAATTAACCTGTTTGTGCTGTTCTGACCAGGATTTACTCCAGAACTTTGACTAGTGGAATTTGCGGCTGATGTAGCAGGATTGTTGTATGAAGCAGTTTGCTGATGAGTATTTATATCGCCACCAATTGATCCACCAGATACAAAGCCAGCGAGTGTTGGTCTCTTATTAACAGCCACACTTGTAGTATTACTGAATCCTTCATTTTGGGAGGTTGATGATGCAGCAACAAAGCTGCTCCGAAATTGGGACATCATTCCTGTTCGCAGAGAATTAACAGCAGCGGATCGAGTTGGAACTGTGTTAGATGATGGATTGTTTGGCTCTGTAGAATATCCAATCCCCAAGCCAAAATCCACTCCACGCACGCCTTTGCCACCCGCACCCCCACCCCTGCCTTTGCCTTTCCTCCCACCTGCACAGCACAAAAATTTAAATATAGGATTCTCCAATCAGGCATGCCAATATCATGACTCTACTAGTAGAGGGATAACGATACAGCTTATCAGTGCATCATAAATTGTGTGTGTTACGTCAACATCAGCTTATTATTCTATAGTTATTAGTATGCAAGTCAAACAGCATACCTCCTCCCTTTCTTGCATCACGTTTCGACCTGAATCTCCCATCCTATGGAATTATAAGAGAAAAGTCAATTAGTAATTTTAAGACACCAACGAGAGATCTGAACCTTAATATCATAATACAAGTTTTTAGAAATAAAAGACATATGAATTATGAAGAAAATACATGTATTATTTTAAAAGAGCAAACCGCCTTAACAGCAAACATTTTTTTATTGTTAACGCACAAACCCTATAGTCATAATAAGTCATATAGTCATGAGAACTAATATATTCTTCGGCGCATACTAAAGAAGTAAGGATTATTAGGGAAAGTTTTTGCAGATTCATGATGACAATCCAAGTAGCAGCACTACGAAAAACCAAGATGACGAGGTCAACAGCACAATCAAAATTAGAGGGGAGACAAGACTTATGTGCGACTCACAAAATGCCAATTTTATTCTCATCCAAACAACTTCTTTAAAGAGTAAAGCCAAGCCGTCAAGAACATCTTAGACCCTAAAAAAAAAGTCCAATCTGGCATAATTTTACCAAATTATTCAATCAAGTAGATTTTACTATCTGAATGCTTGTCTGGTCTTAGTTTATATTTAGCTACTCACAAACCCCCCTTTAATCGTTGAGGAACCATTTCATCTTTCCAAAAGAAATCAAATCATTTTAATATCTTTATAAATGGTCAGACAGTCTCAAACAGTCAAACCTAAGAAACCTATAGATATAAAACTCTTATCAAATTTGTTTCTGATGTAAAGCTTCTTAGAAACTTGCCTCAACCACCATCAAACCCATTTATATAAAACCATTTCAAGAAATGTACTAATTAATAATTCATTTTTGGCCTGTAATTAGCATAAGGGGGACGAATGGTAGATTCTACAAAATCTACAACTGCATGAACCAACAATAATTACATGGATACAAGAGTCTATAAGCATGAAATCAACTGCACAAACATCAACATTCATGATGAAACTAGAATACCATATAGGGCATAATTACCTTCATAGCAAGATCCATCAACTCTGGGGACACATTCTGACCAGCAGCAACTAAGCTATTAACCAATTCTCCAGCAAACCGTGCTTCTTTTTGAGTTATAAGAGTGTATGCAACTCCATCCTTGTCACCGGCGCGGCCTGTTCTTCCAATGCGATGGACATGCATGTCCATATCTTTAGCAATATCAAAGTTTACCACGGTTTTAATCGACTTTATGTCAAGACCACGAGCAGCGACATCAGTTGCAATAAGCACATGGTAGGTGCCAGATTTAAACTTCTGTAAAATATCCATACGAGAAGATTGATCCTTATCACCATGCAGGGCAGCAACTTTAAAACCTCTCTGACTTAATTGCGATTCAATTTCATCCACAGTGGCCTTTTTGGAAGCAAAAACTAATGTATCACCTTGATCAATCGTTTCGGGCAGTTTCTCCAGAAGCCATGGCAACTTCTCAGAATCGGTCGGAATTACTTGAACAACTTGAGTAATATCTTCATTTGCCGTCCCCACCTCTCCCACGGTCACTCTGATAGGATCGGAAAGGATTTCCCTGGCTAACTTCTCTACTTTGTGAGGCATTGTTGCAGAAAAGAGCAAAGTTTGGCGGTCCGGCCTAATCTGACCGACAATAGACCTTACTTGTGGCTCAAATCCAAGATCAAACATTCGATCAGCCTCATCAAGCACCAGGTAAGTTGCTCTTTGCATTGTCAATGCCTTCATTTTTAGCATGTCTATCAATCTCCCGGGTGTAGCAACAACTATCTCACAGCCTGCTTTCAGTTCTTTGAACTGTTCAAGTTTTGACATTCCACCATAGACAGCAGAGACACGTATACCATACGCTTTTGCAAATTTCTTCGCCTCAAGATATATCTGATGTGCTAATTCTCTGGTAGGTGCACATATCACTCCTATAGGACCTTCCTCTTTCTGAAGTTCAGGCTGATCCATGATATGCACAATCATAGGAAGCACAAAAGAAGCAGTTTTACCGGAACCAGTTTTCGCTATACCAATGATATCTCTACCAGAAAGCACAACCGGTAAAGCTTGGCATTGTATAGACGTGGGCTTCTCATAACCTTGTTTTTTTATAGCAGACATAATTTGTGAAGCAAACCCACAATCCTCAAATGTTTTTACTGGCTTAGGACAATCAAAACCAGATACCCGAATAGCCAAACTCTTCCTATATTCAGTTACATCTTGCTCACTCATACCTGTATCAAACCGAAAAAACACAATGTTCAATTTCAGTTAACTCATAACATTCTTTATTTTTTTATAGAATTAACTCATAACATTCTATTCGATGTGAATATTAACACACAATGTAGCTAAATAATCAAAATTCTGCATCAAGTAAAACATAACAATAGAATTTCAGGTTTATGCTGTTATGTTACCTGAAATTGAAGGTGTCTCCTCATAAAAATCCTTAGTAAAAGGTTCATAATCAATTTCAGTGTGATCAAGAGGAGCTATAGGTTCAATTTTCTTCTTATCAAGAACAATAGGGTTATCATCAGAATCATAATCAATCAAACCAGCATCAACAGCTTTAGCAGCAGCATAAACCTCTTCATCAGAATCATACCCAGCATGAAGTGCATCCGACGCTAACGTCAACCCTAAATCCTTTTTCGCCCTCAAAAAGCTCTCCATATGATCCTCTTCATCATCTTTATATCTATCATCTACTTTCTCCTTCGGCTTCGGAGGCGGTGCCGCCTTCATCTCCTCGTGTATCCCTTCCATAAAAGCATCTAATGGATCGATTTCCTCTTCCTCACCACCTTTGTCGGTGTTACTATTGTTGTTTGATTCTTCGTTGGCATCATCATCGAACTCGATGTTGTCGAGGTCATTGTCTTCGTAGTTGTCGTGGCTTTTACGTGATGAAGGAGGAACGTAGAGTCGTTGAGGAGCTTCAGATCGTTCGAAACTGTAGGTGGATTGACGGTTTATGCCAAAACCTTCGAATCCGAACTTCCTTTTTGACATTTCTGGTTAATTGGTTTGTTTTGTTGCGAAATAGTGAGATAAATAAAACCCTAAGTTGAGCTTGAATGGTGCAGAAGATTGAACGAGATAATAGAATTTAGGGTTTGTATTGATTTAGAAAAAAAGATGGGGTTCAGTGTTGTTCGTTCAATCCCACCACCGCGGTCGATTTCTGGTTAAAGGATTGATGAAGATTGAAGATGATGAGAACGGGTATTTTTAGTTGGGTGGGCGGGTACCCGAACCAATTCGCAAAGCCCAGCATCCAGTTAAAAAAACAAAAGTTTTGGGGTAAGGATATGACCCTTCCTTTCTCAAAAGGGATTTTCTTTTCGCACCCCTCATTACTCTTGCTCACTCTATGGACTTCCTTTTTTACCTTTCGTTATTTGGGAAGTGGGTGTCTTAATTGGACTAAATTGTGAAAATATTGTTTGCATGCTAGTATGCTACATAGTGAATAGTTGGAAATAAATATTCACCTTCTAAAAAACGAATTTGTCAGCAGTCAAAAAAGCAATCTCTCTGACTGTCAAAAGTGATTGACACGTGACCAAATGTGATTGCTCACGTCCGTGGCTCTGCCATGGCTTCAGCCAATAGAATTCATGGTGAATTCTATAAATATGCACCATATGTGCCTTTTTTTTTTCACAATTCACTTCTTCTCCCTCATTTTCTCATATTTTTCATTTTTTTGCTTTTTATAGTTTAATTATTTTATTTTGTAGTTGGTTTAAGTTATTTTTTTAGTTTTGTTGCTTTTTATATTTTAATTCTTTTTTATTTTCAAAAGGTTGCATAATCCGCCTTGGGTTACTCATATTGCTCCCACAAGTGTTGTTTAGTCACCATGGTTGGGAGCGGTATGGTTATCCACATAGGACATTTTGCGTCCTAATTGATAACAATATGAGTAACCCAAGCGGGACATATGATGCTTACAGTTGGATCCATGCAAATGAGACTTTTCCGGTCATAAAATAGGATTGTCTCATGCTGCTAAATTGGTAGGTGATAGAATCAAACTGTGGGCTTAAGAATGTATTATTTTAGTCTAAGCCTCAGTTTCTTTATACCCCAAATTCAGATTTACTTTTATCCCAATAATGTATTATTTTTGTCTAATTCCTGATTATTTTTTTGCCACATTCCCGGGTTTAGTTTTTCCCCAATTATGGATTGGGAAAGTATTATTTCTATCTAATATAATTATATGTTTGGTTGTAATAAAAATGAATGAAATTTTTGTTATTGAACTTCTTACATTG
Source organism: Trifolium repens (assembly GCA_030408175.1). Lineage (NCBI taxonomy): Eukaryota > Viridiplantae > Streptophyta > Magnoliopsida > Fabales > Fabaceae > Trifolium > Trifolium repens. The sequence goes on along the minus strand of CP125849.1, from coordinate 54,357,775 downwards.
CAATTTTTTACTTTCCTGCCATTTATTTGTTATTCTTTGACAGAAAGATTCGCTTTAGAGGAAGCGAACTCCGTTAGTATTCGCTTGGTAGAAAGCGAACCCCCGACATGTTCGCGTCTTAGAAAGCGAAGGTTGATCACATATTTTTCAAGGGGGTGACAGCTTCTTCATGGTGACCAAACGGTCACATATTTTTCACACTCGCTTTATAAGAGACGAAGGTTGTTCGCTGCCTAGTTAGCGAGAAATAAATTTTGGTATTTTCAAGGGGTGAGTGACGAAATTTAGAGGGTGTTAAAAGTAACAACCTCTAAAAAATAGTTGATGTAGCTACATTAATATGTTTTTAAGGGTACATATAGACAATAAGTCAAGTGACTATCGTATGAATCATTTGAGAAAAACTAAATTTTATACTCTTTATTTATTTGTCTTATTAAGTATATGCTTAGTTTTACGATTATGAGTATTGATTTTGACATAAGTTGATTTTAATATAATTAATTTATGTTTAAATACATTGATATGAAGTGATTCTTATCAATTTATGTTATTTTGATAGTTTGTACCAAAATCGTTTTTTGATATATAATTACCAAATTATGTTTTAATATAATTGTATAATATTTAAATTTAAATTATATTTTATTTTACTGTGACTTTTATCGTGAGACAGGCAGCCCTGAAAATTATTTCTTATAAAGTGGCCAAACATGAGAAAACATGTAAAGACAATCAACATGCTTTTATACAATTTGCATTTGACACTTTTGATTTTCTTGCCCCAGAGGTTGTGAGTCTTATGCAAAGAGTTCAAAAGGTTATGAATACAAATGTTGTGTCCCTTATAGCTATGAATATTGTTTTTAAGATAATTGATTTTGTTATTCAAAAAGATGTAGTGGCGCAACTTGTCACTCGTTTGTCTTCCAGTTATATGTAATAATTCTATATTTATTAATAATTAATGAAAGTTACAGTATTTATTTTAGGAAAATTTTTAAAAAATTTAAAAAATTATCTTTTTTCCCTTTTAATTTATTTTTAGAAAGTTACATAATAATTAAAAATAAAATAAATAACAAACATGTGTAAAGCAACAACATAATGTCAGTTAAAAAAATATAAAAGTCAATACAATTCTATAAAATCTTTTAAAATATGTGTTACATATCTCATGTCAATATGTGTTTTTCAAAATTCTAGAAATTTGTGTTACAAATCCATCAAAATTCAAATTGAAAATTCAAAATCGTAAAAAGTCATAAAAGCCATTACAGTCCTATAAAATCTTTTAAAATCTTCAATTATTATTTTTACCAAAATTAATCTTTCAAAATCTCAATCCAATACACCTTCTAAATGTTAAAATTATGGATTAACCTATGTGAAATAGTAAACTGCATTACTTAATACTATAAGAAATAAAATATAAGGAGAGAGTAGTACATTTCAATCTCCTATCATTCTATGACATTCAACTTATTTATCACTAGCCGCCAAACGGGCACGTTCCGTGCACGTTTGTGTGATCGATATTTTTTTTTTTGTTGTGATCGATATTCTCTATTGTGCAAATATAAATAACTACTTAATCTCCTTTTTTATTAGACTTAGTTAATTGATAACTACTTAACCTCCTTTTTTGTTGTGGCTACTTATTAAGAAAAAAAAAATATTTTCTTTTTACTATAAAAAACTGAAAATCTACTTTTATGTGAAAGTTGTGCTTAGTTTTTTTTTTGTAGTTTTTTTAAGGGTAAAATAGGAATATTGAAAAAGCCATCCCAAAAATTTGTATCCCCTTTATATATTAGTATAGATAAAAAACTCATTCATATCCCTTTAAATTAAATATTCTCTTCGTTTCTTTTTAAGTGTCCAAAAACGTCGAATTTAGTGTTTATATTTAACTGTCCATTTGGTGTTTTAAGAGTATGATTTGTCAATTATACCCTTTGTCAATTACTCATATCTTTTTCAATAAAACTAATTAATGCTATATATTTGGGAAACTAAATCTTTTTTTTTTGGTACATAACATATTAAATTTTGTTTTTTTTTTTTGTGTGTGCATAATATATTAAATTTATTGGAAAGAGAAAGTGTGTGCAAAAAATAGGATTTTATTGGTGAATTAAAATTAGGGTATAATAGGAAAATAAGGTGCAAAAATAAACTTTCTTAATTTGCTGTTACTATTCAAAACGGACACTAAAAAAACCCGGAGGGAGTACAAAAATATATGTAATAACATATATAATCATATGTCTCCGTAAGTTTAACTCAATTAGTAAAAATATTGCATTTGATATGCATGGACCGAAGTTCAAACTATGGATTATCCGCTTATTCACATTAAGATGAAATTTCTAACCATTATATTAAAATATTAACATTCAACAACAACTAATTTTTTTTAATAACTATTAACATTCAACAACAACTAATTTTTTTTACCAAAGAATTGAACATCTTACTATTTATTAAAAATCATAAAGTTTTATTATTTATATAAGTAGGATAATTACACTTGAATGGAAGGTAAACGGATAACAAGCTGCGCCGCTGTTTACAGTGAAAACTGGTAAACAAGCGCTAGTCTAAGTATTTAAACTTGCGAGATTGACTAGAAATCTCAGGACAATCTTATGCTTGTTTTTTAATGGAAAATGTTTCAATGTTCATTAAAGTCTCATAAACATTTACGTGTTTTAGTTTTCTTAACGAAGAATATGAAGTATATTGGTTCGAATCGCCTCGATTCAACAACTTCAAAGCAAAAACAAAACTGAAATGCAGTAAATTGCAGTAAAGTAAACTTGCATTAATCGTAAAACAAGTACAATAAAATGGTTCACAAACCGTACATCTTTCTCCTTGAAATTCCTTTCTTTCTACGCTGAGTACTTAGAATTTTTTAGAGAAAATATGTAGAAAACAGTTTTGCGACCCCGTTTTCTCCTAAGAAAACACTATTTATACATCGAAGCAAAATCTAACTGCTTAGATCATCTGGACGCTCCAGATTTCGCCTTCAAACCCACGTTCTTTACTTCACAGCCTTCCTCTTGGCGCTCTTGCATATTGGGCTTGATTCTGAGTTCTTTTGGGCCTTGCTCATTTGACCCATATTCCAATTTCCTTCGCTTCGAATCTCATATTGAACTCTTGCCTTCGACAGGAACCATCACTAAGCATAACTATCGAACTTGCTCATAGTGATTCGAATTTGCTTAATCGAACTATAGCTTTCGATGATGCTTTCAGAAATAAACAATGACACCTGTCATATTATTATCAATTCATTATTTTGTTGGACCAACATTTTTCATTAAAATTCATTTAAATAAAAATATGACCCAACAAATTGCCCCCCAAAAATGCCAATTTCGAATAAGCATTCGAAAGAGAAAATGGCGTTTTTGAAAAGACTCTGAATAGACCTTTCACACTCCCCAATGACGGCTGTAACGTCAAGACATCATTGCCCTTTTCCATTAACTGTCACATCGTTTCCCACAACCATCATGATTCCTACTTTTTCTGCACGCAAATGCCACGTGTCAAGGCTAGAAGTTGAAGCACGCGTTTCTGAATTTTTCTTAGCTCTTTTTTTTTTTTTTTAAATTTTCAAAACCCTATAAATAGGATTTCTCAACTTCTGCTTCACTTTTTGCATTCTTGAACTTCTTCACTTCTTCTTCTCCGTTCCTTTTCTTCTATCACAGAAAAGCTTCAAACTTTCTTCACCATTTTCTTCCAACAGAACTCAAATTTGCCAGATACTTTTCAACGCAAAAAACAATGGCTTCAAGCTCTACTCAAACCAAGAAACTTCCTTTAGCAGGAGGGTGGAGCGAAACGGTCCTGAATAAACTTCCTCCTAATACAGTGTCTGAACCAGTAATGAACACAGAGAGACGCAAAATCTGGGAAAATCAGGTAATGTTTCCTTATACTGTTGCTGATCGCACTTACGCTTTTGGGGGTCCTTTACCCAATGCTAAGAGTAAAACCACTGCCATCTTAAATATTTTCCCTGTTCATGAACCTTGCAAACCTAGGGCTTTTATTGATTCACCTTATAATTTCAACTTTATTAAACCCCCAAATAAGGTCTTTAGATCAGCGCCTTACTATGGCAATGAAGAGTACATAAAGTGGATGGATAGGGTACAAGTAGGTTATGGTGATTTCTGGAAAGACTCTGGGATCTTCGAGTTACTGCAACTCTCTAGGGTAGGCCCTAAATACCATCAGGAAATGCTAGTCGCTGCTTTGCATTTCTTCGAATCCTCTATGAATACTTTCCACTTCGAATGTGGTATGATGACTCCTACACTCTTCGATGTAGCTGCCATCACTGGGCTTAGCCCATTGGGTGAAACTTACGACCCAACTAAGACTGGCACATCCATCGAATTTGCTCCAAAAGAGAAGACCTTTCAGAAATACATTCAAGAAAACCATGCAGTTGGTGAAGAGGAAGTATTCGATGTCGAACATGTCGCTTTTCTCACCCTGTGGCTTTCCCATTACATTTTTTGCTCAAAGTCCTTGCAAGTTGCTAAGCACTTTATCCCTATGGCTATTCAACTTCATGAAGGTCGCCAATTTGGATTAGGACGTTTAATTTTAGGTTGCTTGTTTGCTTCGATGCAACTTGCAAGTGAGAACCTTAAAAAGACTGGTGATGGTTCTACTTTTTTGGCTGCTGGGCCATTTTGGCTTCTCCAACTGTGGCTCAATGCCACATTCGAGAACGCACTAGAATTTTATCTTCCTGGGGATTATGAAGCTGAGGCACGCAAGCGACAGATCGAAGGGACACGACTGGTGCGTTTAGTTCCTCTACCTTTAGGCCTAAACTATGAACAGAGCTTCTTGAAATACTTCAACATATTTCTAAATTTGAAGACTTTTAAGGAAGAGTACGCTCCATTCATCAAGCGTATTATCGGACCCTCATGGTTTGTACAACCATTTCCTCCTCTTAAAGAGGTCGAAGAGTTTGGACTTGCACAATGGTTAGCTTATTTAGATCCCACTGTGCTTTCTTGTCGAATTGGCACAGCGCCAAAAGACTTTAGGTTGGTGGGATACTTTCCTCACTTGGTATCTCGCCAATTTGGCCTCACTCAACTTACCCCACAAAGTTTCTATGAAGGTGAAGAAGGTATCTGTATAGGGCATAAGATCATTTCTGAAGGATATTTCAAATCTTATTTGAAGAACACTGAGAAACATAAATATGAACTCACCCCTTTCGAGTACCAAAACTCCATCTCCTCTACTAATGAATTCCAGGATTGGTGGGAGAGACATTACTCAATTTCGATTCCTAGCGAGAACTTCCTGCTTGCTAGAGTTTCGAGTGGTTTCCATTCTCCCCTTCTAGAACAGGCCAAGGCAACAACAACTAAAGGTAACTTCTTTCATTCATGATACTTTCTTCTATTTCTATGTCCTTTGATTTCTTGACTAACAAATTTATTTATTCCTCAGGAAACAAATCTAGAGCGGCTTCAACTTCTTCCCAACAATCCGCTTCTCTACCAGTCAAAGAAGACAAGAAGGTGCATGAATTTCCATATATTGGCTTTCAGTTTCCATTTTACCCTTAAAACAATTTTATCAACAATTAACATTTCGAGGTTTCATTTCAACAGGGTTTGAAAAGGGCAAGCAGTTCTGTTACTGAAAAACCTTCAAAGAGATCTAGAAAGGATAAAGTTATTTTGACAGACATTGATGAACAGGTATACCTTCCTATTCTCATGTATACTTTCTTCTTCACTTACGTATCTGGCTCTTATATCTCGACGTTTGTCATCGACAGAACATAGATGTTGATCTTGGCAGAGTTATTACCAAGGTTTTCAACCAAGTAAATCCAACCACCTCTGTGAAGGATCCAGCAAAGAAGAAAGAAAAGAAGAAAGGCAAGCGAAGTGTTCAAGACACAGCTACAGAGCACAAGGATGATGTCAGCCAAGACGCGTCTGTCGAAATTCTCATTGTCAATCCAACGAAAGATAAGCAGAAGAAGAAATCAAAGAAGACTCATTCTTCAACCACTTCGACTGCCCCTGAGATTTCAATTCCTAACGAACAACTTGGTAGCGCACACGGCGTCAATGATAATGAGCCTCAAGGTGCCAACAAAGGCATTACCCAAAATATTCTTCAGGATCAAATCTTTGAGCATACAAACGAGAGTTCGAACTCTTGTTTTCAACCTCCTCCTGTCAAGGTATGTTTACTGCTTTTCTCTATATTTAGAATACGCTATTAAGCACCCTTCTTTTCTTTTAATTTTCTTGTTTTTTTTTTTTTTTTTTTTTTTTTGTCAGGTACCTGTCTCAACCATACCTGAAACTTCTGAGGGCAATCATAGCAAAGAGACTCTAGCTAATGAGCACGTGTCGAAAGAGGCTATTCACGAAGAAAGATCAACTGCTGATTCGCCCCCAAAAAGCAATCCTGAAGGACATTGTCAAACTTCTGTTCACCCTGAGAATAATGATCACATGAAAGAAGACACGCCTAAAGGTGACAAAGTTGGTACTGAAGATGGCTCGAATGGTAAGGATCAAACTGAATCAACCCCTAATGCTGAACCACAACACCAAGGCCCAGAACCTGCAACTCAAGAAAATGCTTCAAACCAAAGGTCTCCCTCCGTTGAGCAAGCCAACATGGATCAATATTTCGAGTCTGGCAACGAGGATGATCTTTCTGCACAGCCTGGGGGTTCAAGCGTTGATCCCCAATCTTCTACCTCGAAAATATCTGCTGCAGCAGGGATCCCAGAAACTCTTCTTCAAGGACTAAATGTATCTACCCCAGAGGAAGCTCTTGAGAAGCTGTTATCTAGTGGTAGTTTCAACACCAACAGTGAGGGAACTTCAGCGCCTACTCGAAACGAAGAAACAGCCCGGCTCGAACAAGCTCACTTGGAGGCGAGGTTCATCGAAGAATTTCTGCAACGAGATGTATTAGAAGTTATTGACAATGATCCTCATGCCTTCTTTAGCTTTAAAGCACTGCTTCAGCAACTGCAAACTGATAGAACCAAAGAAGCGATGCTATTTTTGGTTAACCAAGTTGAGGCTCTGATCGAACAATTTGCCAAGAATCAACAAATGCTTATCAGTGCGCAGAAGTCTTATCAGGTGCAAATGCAGGCTCATGCTTCAGTTTTAGCTAACGCAACTGCTTGTAATAATGAAGTGAGTCATATGAGATCAGGAGTGACTGCTGCCTATTTGAAAGCCGCTGCTTGTGAAGACAACATTGCAAAGTGGAAGGCAGAAATCAGGCAGCTCGAGACAAAAATTGCTGAAGAAGAGGAGTTGCAGAAACATTATTTCGAGCTTGCCACGGAAGTAACTCCTGCTCAGATCGAAGCTAAGGCGAACGAAGGATTAAGGTTATGTAGTGATGCTGCCACCCTCCAAGCTGCAGCAAAGCGCTTTGACAGAGAAAGTAACTTACTGAAGATCAAGCTCTCTCAACTTAAGGAGATTTATCGAACTTTCCAGCGTAGTTCTATCAGCAATCTTTGAATTTTCTATGTAATCCCTTTTGTTGTGTCCTGATGTAATATGGCTTACTTTGCTGAACATGTTTTGCTCTTTTGAAGCCACTATTTTGGATAATGTCTTATGTTATGTCAGACATCTTAATATTGTTTTTATGGCAAATTATTTCTTTACCATTTGGATATTATTTATGCTTCGAATTACTCAGTGCTTATCTTTATTTCTTGCAACAATGGTTTATATCTTTTCAAATATTTACCATTTATGTTCACTGATCGCTGTTCCACAGTTAACTCTTGAATCTCGTATGCACCATTAGATAACACTCTAGAAATTTTAAATGGTCCTTCCCAATGTGGTGACCATTTCCCAAAGACTCTATCTTTCCTATCCATAGGCAAGATAACTTTCCAAACCAAATCTCCTACGTTAAAAGTTTTACATTTAACCTTTTTATTGTAAACTTTAGCAACTCTTTCTTTTTGTCTAATTAAAACATCTAAAGCTTGCAATCTTTCTTCATCTAAATCAACTAATTCATCCATCATCAGATTTTCATAGTGCTCACTAGGCATTTCCATTTGTCTTTGAACTCTTATGGATTGCACCATGATTTCGACAGGTAATACAGCATCATGACCATAGGTCAATCGAAATGGAGTTGAATTAGTAGATTCCTTAGGAGAATTTCTACAAGCCCACAATACTTGGTCTAAAGTGTTGTGCCAATTCCTTGGCTTCTGGGCAATGTGTTTCTTAATTAGGCCAATTATAATTTTGTTGGCTGCTTCAACTTGACCATTTGCTTGGGCATAATATGGTGTTGATGTCAACAACTTGAAACCTGCCTCATTAGCAAAATTTTGCATCTTTTGTCCAACAAACACTGTTCCCTGATCAGTAGTGATAGTTTCAGGTAATCCAAACCTATAAATAATATGATTTTGGATAAAACTAATCACAGTTTCTTGATCAACTTTTGGCAAGGCAACAGCTTCGATCCATTTTGTAAAATAATCAACTCCGACTAAAATGAAACGTTGGTTTTTGGACGATGCAGGCCTAATTTCACCAATCAAATCTAAGGCCCATCCTCTAAAAGGCCAAGGTTTAATTACTGAATGTAATTCACTTGCAGGAACATGTTGAATACCTGCATGCCTTTGGCATTCTTGACAGCTTTTAGCAAATTCTATACAATCCTTAAGCATTGAAGGCCAATAGAAACCTCTTCGAAATAATAACCATTTCATTTTGTGGCCTGCTTGATGAGCACCACATGAACCACTATGTACATTAGTAATGGCTAAGAATGCCTCATTTTCACCAAGACATTTTAACAAAATCCCTTCAGGAGTTTTCTTGAATAACTCATTTCCAATGATGGTATAGCTTAAGGCTTTGTATTTTATTTTTCTATCAGTAATTCCTGATGGATTTTCCAAATAGTTAACAATTGGCTTTCTCCAATCAGTATCACTTAAATTGTCAATGACAAAAATTTCTGTTACGAAACTTTCAAAATGCATGTTAACATTTTGGAGGTTAGAACTTTCAAAATGTTCAAAACTCTCAGAATTTTTAAAATTCTCCTGAAAATTCTGTTCATCTGCCCCCAAATGTTTTGGCATTGACAATTTTCCATTTGAGATTTCATTCGAGATTAGTTTGTCTTTTACTTCGATCAACTCTTCGAATGTGTCTCTCGATATTCTGTAACCAGAGGCAATTTGTGCTAAATCATTTGCCTCTTGATTTTCAATTCGAGGCACATGCTGAATCACATAAGATTCAAATTGTTTTAACAAAGAAAAAGCAATCACAAAATATTTCATTAAGTGCTCTTGAATACATTTGTATTCTTTTGTTAATTGCTTTATTACCAGTTCAGAATCACCTCTTATCTTAACATGTCTTGCCCCCAAGTCTAAAAGAATTTCTAAACCTGTAATTAAAGCTTCATATTCTGCTTCATTATTCGAACAAGACCCATTGATTTTATACTTAAATTTTGTGGGAATTTTACAAGGTGAAAGTATAAAAATCTCAATTCTTGTACCATGTCTATGTCTAGATCCATCGAAATATAAATTCCAAGGTTCAATATCAATAGACTCTATGAGGGCTTCACTTACTGAATGTTCAGCAAGAAAATCAGCCACTATTTGGCCTTTAACAGCTCTTAATGGCTTATAAGTCAACGAATATTCTGTTAAGGCCAATGTCCATTTTCCAATCCTACTATGCAAAATTGGTTTTAACAACATATGCTTAATAATATCAAAATGGGAATAAACATAAACATCAATTGGTTTTATATAATGCTTAAGTTTGGTACAAGAAAAATATAAACAAAGGCAAAGTTTTTCTATTACAGAATATCTAGTCTCAGCATCATTTAAAACTCTACTTAAATAATAAATAGCTTTTTCTACACCATTTTCATCTTCTTGAGCAAGCATACTTCCAATGGTTGTATCTGATGCTGAAATATACAACTTCATTTCTTTGTTTCGAATTGGAGGCATCAGAGTAGGAGGATTCGACAAGTAAGCTTTGATATCATCAAATGCTTTCTGTTGATCAGTTCCCCAATGAAATACCTCATCTTTCTTCAGCTTTAACAGTCGAGAAAACGGGTGAGCCTTTCCACTTAGATTCGAAATGAATCTTCTCAAGAAATTGATTTTACCAAGCAAAGATTGAAGCTGTTTCTTCGTTGCTGGAGATTGTGTCTCCATGATAGCCTTTGTTTTATTCTGATTGATCTCTATGCCCTTTTTATGCACAACAAAACCAAGGAAATCTCCTGCATGTACACAAAAAGCACATTTTAGTGGATTCATTTTTAATCCACATTTTCTCATTCTTTCGAATGACTTTCTAAGATGACTTAGATGATCATCAGAAGATGAAGATTTGACAACAATGTCATCAATATATATTTGCATAAAAATTTCAATGAAATCATGAAAAATCGAATTCATTGCTCTTTGATATGCTGCCCCTGCATTTTTCAGTCCAAAGGGCATCACTACCCATTCATAAGTACCTAAGGCACCAGGGCAACGAAAGGCAGTTTTAGCAACATCCTCTTCAGCTATGAAAATTTGATTATAGCCAGAATAGCCATCTAACATGCTTAAATATTCATGGCCTGCTGCTGAATCAATTAACATTTCTGCTACAGGCATTGAATATTCATCTTTAGGTGTAGCATTATTTAAGTCCCTAAAATCTATACAAACTCTAAGTGATCCATTCTTTTTAATGACAGGAACTATATTAGCTAACCATTCGACATACCTGGCTGTTCTAATGAACTTGCACTTGAGCAACCTTTCGATTTCTGTCTTGATCTTTGTCATGATTTCTGGAGCAAACCTCCTTGGAAGTTGCTTCACAGGCTTTTTCTCTGGTCGAAGAGGCAACCTATGTTCAACCAGTTCTCTACTCAATCCTGGCATTTCATTATAATCCCAAGCAAAACAGTCCTTGTATTCTTTAAGCAATTTAATTATCTTTACCTTCAAGTCCGGATCAATATTGGCACTAATATAAGTTGGCCTTTTGACTGAGCCATTTCCAATATCAATTTCTTGCAAAGGATCTTGGGCTTGCATTTTTTGATTTGAACTAATTGGATCTTTTTCGAAACCCAAAGGTTCTTCATCATAAATACAATCCAATCTCTGATTATTACCAGGAAACGAAGCATTGGCACCTGTTGCCAATTTATTCTTTATATTGCCATTGGCCTCAACAGCCATATTTTCACTAGATTCAATAGCCTCAATAGCCATTTGTATTCTGTTCTCGGCAGCATATGCCGTAATTCTGCTTCATTCAGGGGACTTAAACATCAGGACTATTGTCAAAGTCTCCCCACCCAGAAGCTGGTGGACGAACATCCCTAACATAGGCTCCATTAACTGGCTCCCTCTCCCAAATAAAACCATGGGTAGGATGTAGCTTAATAGAGTGATAAACACTATCAGGACTTACCATGTTTGGATTGAAGGCAGCATCTTGCTCACCACAAGGAGCAATATTTGCCAAATTTTTGTCGAAGTTTTGAATAGTCACAGTGCTCGAATCAGCTAAATAAGCACTTTGATCAGCCTCTATATTTTCGACAAGGCCATCATCTCTCCATAGAATCAGCCTTTGGTGAAGGGAGGAAGGTACAACACCAACTCCATGAATCCATTCCCTTCCCAGCAGTATATTGTAGTTTGGCCTAGCAGCAATAACCAAAAACAAAGTTTTTCTAATTGTGCTGCCTACACAAACTTCAAGTTGTATAGCTCCAAGTGAGTGGCCAGTTTTGCCTTCATAGTTGGCTAAGACCACATTGTGGGGATGTAAGTCAGTGTCGAATAAACCCAACTTCTTCAGCATGAAATGGGGCATGATGTTGACTACAGCGCCACCATCAACTAAGATTTTATTAACTCCTACATCATTCACTTTTGCCTTGATGAATAAAGCTTTTAAGTGATTTCTCATCCCTCCATCTGGCCTCTCGAATACAGCATCCTGTGCCTCGACGCAGCCATTATCCATTACATAGTAACACACTGGCTTATGATTAGCCAATTCTAAAGCTTCGAACTCCCCTTCTATCTCTTCTATTTCAGTTGGAACATCATACTCCACAGGGAGCACAGATACCACATTCACTAGCACATCGAAGTCAGATCCATCATCTAGAAGATCATCATCTTCCATGAAATCTGCTTCATTCTCAGCATCCTTGTTGTTCTCAGCATCTGACTCTTTTATAGGAGCAAGCCTCTCCTTTATTGGTCCTTTGACCATTTCAGCTTTCCCCTTCTCATCAGCATTGCCCCCAGCCTTATTTTGCTGAGCAGCAACCTTCTTTCTGCGCTAGAACCTGCGCCATTGGGTTCGAGTCATCGGATTCTTGCCCTTATAGTTGTTTCTGTAGCCATACTTGTTGGCTTCTGTTGCAACTTGTGAATTTGGTGGTTGGACAACCACTTTCGAACCAACTTGTGGTTTCGCCCCAGCAACAACCTTGGACTCAGCAATCACTTCCGAAGTCCCAGCAGTAAACTTCACATTAACATTGCTTGAGCTTCCCTTCTCCATCCATTTTTTGTCGAAAGCCACGTATTGGCCACTGACCCACTGATTTGTAGGTGCTTTGTTGGATGGCTTAAAAGTTTTCTGAGGGCCTAGCCTCTGGTGAACAGAAAGCCCTTGATTGTGGGACTTGCTCAAATCAATTTTCTGATGTGGCCAGCTCTTTTTATTTGGCTTGGAACTTGGCCATTTTCTTTTGTGATCAGCATAAGGCAGCACCTTCTTTAGGTTTGTTACCGCCTCCTTGTCACACACAGCACTACATCTAGGGCATAGCATGACTTCAGCATTATTCAACTTACACCTGTTGAGGAAATCTACCAATTCCTCTTCAGCAGCAGGGTAAGCCTCTTGCACTTTCTTGTCATATTCTTTTTCAGGAATGGCCTTGATAGCGGCAGCCACATCAGCTTCTGACACTTCGACCATATTGCAATCCAGGATTTCGACAAGACTTGCATCAGCAGTTGACAGTGGATTAGTATCCACTTTCATTGGTGGCTTAGTTTTTTCAGCAAACTTAAGCCTTCCTTCATTCAATGCGCGTTGAACCAGATCCCTGAAAAGAACACATTGATGAGTTTTATGGCCCAAATAATTGTGATATTTACAATAACCTCTTTTCTTTCTTTGTTCAATTGGAGGTATTTTCAAATCTTTTTGAACAACTATTTGACCATCAGACACCAACAAATCAAAAATTTCATCACATTTAGTAATATCAAAAGAATAAGTTTTAGTGGCATATTTTTCATTCTTTGGTTCGACTGGATTCTTTCCATTCGAAGGCCTTAACAATTTACAAGTATAAGGAGACCCTGGTTTTAATTCTGCCACATTAATATCACTATCATCGATATCCACATATTCATCTTCAGTTTCATATCCAACATCGTTATCATATGAATCTAAGAAAGCAACCTCTCTCTTTTTATGAAACTTAGAATTTCTAGCTTTTTCAGCTTTTAATCTTTCGATTTGCCTAACTCTATCAGCCAGTTGAGACATATCTCGAAGATACCGAGTATCCAATTTCTTCCTGATTGAATAGTCTAGGCCACCTGCAGCCATTTCGACTAGTTCATGTTCAGGCACTGACGTAAAACATCGAGCCTTTAGTAATCTGAACCTATTCAAATAATCATCAACAGTCTCTTGTGTTTTTCTTTTAACACTAGCCAACTCTTTAAGACTTATCTTAGTTTGGCCCATGTAGAACTGTTCATGAAACAATCGTTCCAATTGAGTCCAATTATGAATCGAATTGGGAGGCAAAGTTGTAAACCAAGTAAAAGCATTTTTGGTTAATGAATTAGGGAAATATTTCATTCTTAAGTTTTCATTATTTGCCAAATTCCCTGATTCTGCTAAGTATCTAGCAATATGTTCAACAGTGGACTCATTGGTATCCCCTGCAAACTTAGTATAGTTAGGGACTTTCCAACCTCTGGGTAACTCTGTTTGCAACACATACTCAGATAATGCAGAAACGAAGTTTGGCCTTCGAGTACCAGTATTAAGGCCATTTTGGTTCAGAATAGTTTCGACTAAAGTTGCTAAGTTATTAGGTGCGGCGAAATTATTATTGTTCTGAACATTTCGAACCACATCGTCAGGATCTTGGTTCCGTCGAACCATAACTATTGGAGGAGGTTGGTTAACCTCGTTTTGATATTGGTACTCCTCTTGGGTCATTTGTACAGGCTCCTGTTGTGGGATAACTTGGGGAATCACATATGGTGGCCTTGGGTTAATAGGAGTGGCAGACATAGCAGGTAAAATCATTTGTGGTGCCACATGATTAATCCTAGGCTGATTTTGAAGGGGAGGAGTGCCAAAAAAGTCAGCAATTCGACCCATTTGGTAGGCTAACATTTGGTAACTGTCGTTAGTATTTTGAATTAAGGGGTTAAAGACAGTTCCAATTTGTTGTGTTAAGAGATTAACCATGTCATGGTTACTTTCATCCATCTGTTGTCTTAAAGACAACACAGATGCAGTGGTTAAAGGTGTTGGAGTTACCCTAGGGGTAGTATATCTTTCAGGTTCAGACGTGGGTATTGAATGAAAACCCATCGTAGGTGTTAGTATAGGACCATATGAAGGGTTTGTGACCATAGGAGGTGGTCTTAAACCAGACGAAACAGAATGAAACGCCATAGTTGTTATTGGTATCGTAGTTCCTGGAATATATCCAGAACCACTTACACTAGGAATTGGTGAAGTCGATGTAATGCTCGCCACGTTCGAATCTGGGGGGGGGAGAAAGACTACCCTCACTACTCGAAGAACTTATAGATTGACTGGTTGTAGACCCATGCATTTGATGAGTTCTAGCCATAACCGTTAATGGCGGTTACTAACACAGAAAAATCTTATTTCTACAGAAACAAAGCACAAAACCAGTCCCACTGGGCGTGCCAATTTGTTTACAGTGAAAACTGGTAAACAAGCGCTAGTCTAAGTATTTAAACTTGCGAGATTGACTAGAAATCTCAGGACAATCTTATGCTTGTTTTTTAATGGAAAATGTTTCAATGTTCATTAAAGTCTCATAAACATTTACGTGTTTTAGTTTTCTTAACGAAGAATATGAAGTATATTGGTTCGAATCGCCTCGATTCAACAACTTCAAAGCAAAAACAAAACTGAAATGCAGTAAATTGCAGTAAAGTAAACTTGCATTAATCGTAAAACAAGTACAATAAAATGGTTCACAAACCGTACATCTTTCTCCTTGAAATTCCTTTCTTTCTACGCTGAGTACTTAGAATTTTTTAGAGAAAATATGTAGAAAACAGTTTTGCGACCCCGTTTTCTCCTAAGAAAACACTATTTATACATCGAAGCAAAATCTAACTGCTTAGATCATCTGGACGCTCCAGATTTCGCCTTCAAACCCACGTTCTTTACTTCACAGCCTTCCTCTTGGCGCTCTTGCATATTGGGCTTGATTCTGAGTTCTTTTGGGCCTTGCTCATTTGACCCATATTCCAATTTCCTTCGCTTCGAATCTCATATTGAACTCTTGCCTTCGACAGGAACCATCACTAAGCATAACTATCGAACTTGCTCATAGTGATTCGAATTTGCTTAATCGAACTATAGCTTTCGATGATGCTTTCAGAAATAAACAATGACACCTGTCATATTATTATCAATTCATTATTTTGTTGGACCAACATTTTTCATTAAAATTCATTTAAATAAAAATATGACCCAACAGCCGCTAACTTTTTTGAATGACAAAATCAATAATCTTAAATACTATATTTGATACCTAGAATACATTACATTTTTATGCATGACTCTTTGAACTCTTTCCAAAATATTCACAACATCTAGTACTAGAAAACCAAATATGTCAAATGCAAATGATATAAACACATATTAATTGTTCCCGAGAGCTTGGTTCAATTGGTAGGGACAATAGCATTTTATATGCAGAGTTCGATCATTGAACACTCCACTTATTCACCTTATGGGTGGATTTTCAAGCCACTAGACTACCTAAAAAAAAAAAAACACATATTAATTGTTAAAATACACCCCCTCATGTTTGTATAAAAGCACGTTTATTATTTGGAATTTATTTCCTTTTTGAGAATGAGTTGTCTCAATTTCTCAATTGTTTCTATCTTCACCTTTTCTTATTTTTCCTTTTTATTTTTCTTCTTCTCTCCTCTAAATCAATGGCTAAGAAAAATAACTGACCATAATATGACATGAGAAAATCATCTCTCATTTTCTACCAAACTACCCTTCATTCTTTCATTATCACTTTCATTGTTGAATGATACAACTCATATATATCACCCGCACTTTTTGGTCAACAATGACTGTCAACTGGCTTTCTGCCTATTCATATTTAGACCATGGTAAATGCCAATAAATTGATTTTTTTTTATTTTTTTATTTTTTTATTATTTAGGAGTGGATTAGATAATGTGCGTTTATAGCAACTAGTTACATACCCGTGCTGACGCACGGGACGCGCCTTCGGCGCGTTGTTGTTTTAAGTTGTTATCATGGTTCTTAGGCTGTTCATTTGATGTCGAGGTAAAAAAATAATGAAGTGCAAAAGGTGTAAGATAATAGAATGTCAAAGTTACCTGATATTCATAAGATACAATTATTTCCATGCTAACCGGTGAAGTTATTTAACATTTGATTGTCAAGCTGTCACTGCATATGACAAATACTTTCATGAAGACTATTTAGTCAAAAAAAATATCAGTGATATGCAATGACGCTGGACAAACCATATGTTTAACTTCAATAATGGTGAGAGTAAGTTTATGTTTGGTTGTAAGATATAGAAGCAGTAGAAGTTTTTGTATTTATACTTTGGTAAAGACTTAAACCATTCCAATATATTTTTTCCATCACGCCTTATTGAAGTATTCTTCATATGCAGGACTTGAAGTAGTGTATTTATGGAGAAGGAAGTATTGATTGGATCTCAAAGTGTTGAACCATTCTAATATATATGTATTATAATATTGAGGATTAATAGTACACAAGCAACATAATAAAAAGGAATAATTTTTATTATTATAGTGGGTAGAAGTTATCCAAGGAAACGTGTGTTTGTGTTAGAAGTACAAAATGTAGATTGGGTTCAATAACTCATTAGTACTATTTAAATATTAGCCGAACATTTACTGTATACATGTTTAGGGGGTGGACTTGAATGATATCCTTAGTCCTTACTTGTTATATTCAAAACGAATTTAATGTGTCCTGAATTTTTCTTTAGTCTTCAAATTTTTATTATAGGATTTAAGTTGCATCTTTATATTTGCATTTTTAAATGACACAGGTGATTTAAATAATATTAAGCATAATTTATTTTGCAAAGTAATATTTTTGTTTTTGCTATTAAAATGAAAGGAAAAAAGTAAAAATAACATAGATATTGTTATAAATTAGCATACATTTCGTTTTGTTAAGTATGAATACTTTTTGCGAAATTAATAGTATTTATTAAAATTAAATTAATTACTAATTAATTATATTATCAGTAGAGTATTGAGTGAAAATGACAATACAAAATACACAACATTTATTAAAATTTGACAGAAAGAAAAAACATTACAATGGTAGATTAGCAAAAAAAAACAATAGAAAAAGACAAATTAATAGTAAGACAATAAACACATAATTTTAGATAGAATACATAATAAAGCAACATCAGTTAAACAACTTCGACCAAAAGTATGTTAGAGTAGGCAATATCAGATGATGCCGTGAACTTCAATATATTTCCGCAGGAGATTTGATTAAGTTGACAAAAATTGGTCCAACCTTGTCCAAACTTTAGACGCCTTCCATTTTCGGTATTTCTGATTAAGTCCACTGTTATAACATTGTTCAAAGGTCCACATAATTTGAATTGAGAATGTCCTCTGGCAGTGATAAAAATGTCTAATGTTTGTCCAATAATCTGTTTGATAAAAAAAAACAATGTATAATAATATATAAAAATTTAATAAATTTTTCCTATAAATAAATATTTTTATAAAACTCTCTACCAAAAAAAAAAAAAAAAAAAAAAAATTTTTATAAAACTAATATTTTTAAAATTATTAGAATGTGTACTTAATATTTTAATAAAAAATAATACACTTACCATGGTAGTTTCATTGACGTCCTCATTACGAATTTGCATGCCAAAGGTTTTATTGTTTCCAACCGAACTGCTAAGACTATGAAATGGTGGAAAAAAAGATGGAATTTCTAAATCTTTGTTGTTATTTATGATCATGTAGAACTTTTTCCCCCCATAATAATAGAAATGCAAAAGCTTAATTTCGGTCCATGAAAAATCGTTTCTTAGTTGATCCCAACCTGTGGTTAGAAGTGGTTTGTTTGCTAAACCATTGAACTGAATTTTGTGTATATTTCCCTTTCGATCCACGATATCCCAATCAGTTTGCAGTTCATGAAAAAAAGCTGCTACAAAAAATGGATCTACTTCTCCAACAATCTGTATTAAAATAATCAAATGTTATAAATATATGTATATATATAGTTATATATATAATGCATGATAGTTAAAAATGATTACTAATAATATTTCTACCTCATTTGGAATTGAAATGGTAGAAAAATATCCTAATTGAGTTCCTGCTAAAATGTCTACTAAATTGGTTGCCATATCTTTGATTTCAATGATAAGTATTGTTGTGTTAAAAGATTGTATTGAGTAGATATAAACTCACTCAATGTACCAATATATAGCATCATGGGGTCTTAAAAGTTTTCGCTACAACAGTACAAAAGTTGTTTACACTTTATAATTTTTTAATTAATAGATACACATATTTAATATATGGATGGTTTAATAAATTTGTAGGAGCATTTGTTTAGATCTTTTGGTCTGAACCTATGGACATGTATTTAAATTAATATATACTCGGCAAAGTACTATACATGTGTACCCCATATTTGGTCTTAGTAGTTAGGTGTTCCCGGTGGATAATAGGAAAGTCCAGTGATAGGAACTTTGCACACTAAAGGGTAAATCATAAAACCTATTATTGTTAGCTAAATCTATATTTTTTTAGTCCCAAAATAAATGACCTGTTTGACCACTGACACATTCTGGCAATGAACAATTTGAATCGTTAATATATTTATTTATATATTATTTACATGGTATATTTTTAAAGTAATCGTCGAGATAAATCCTTTAAATAAATAAATTGTTTAAGTGAGAATGACAACTAAACTAATATTTAATCATACTAATAACAGCAAAGCATTAAATAACTAAGATTGCAGCATAAATTTTTTTAGATTATACATAGATTTTGCAAACTAATAGGAACTAAATTTAATTACCATACTAAAATTTAAATTGAGAAATACATGTTAAATTGATACTAATAATTATATTTTTTCAACAATAAAAACATTTGTATGCATGAATCCATCATTTGTAAATTCCAAGCAGGTTCCTTCAACAATGTTATTTTTCTGGCAAAATTTTTTCCATCCTTTGCCAAAATACATTTCAACTTCTCCATTTTGTGTATTCCTTCCTAATTTGCAATTGACAACGTGGTTTAAAGGGCCAGATAGTTTTATTTTAGAATATTCCGATATGTGAATCCAATTACAAAATTCTTCAGAAAGGATCTGCATGAAATCAAAATTTAAATTAGACAAAAAAAAGTTTTAAAAAAATATAAATTATTTTTAATAAAATAAACAGCGCAAATTTTTTTTGACTAACCAACTTAGAAGAATTGACATTGGTTTCAGTCATTGTCATTTGGAAAGACCGATAATGTCCACGACTTGTACTCAAGCTGTGAAATGGTGGAAAAGAAGTGGGAGATATATTGTGTCTTCTCTGGCAAATAATCATTAGAAATGTGTCTTCACCATAGTAATGAAATGAAAGTCTTTTAACTCCGGTCCATGAATAATAGTTCCTCATTCTAGGCCAACCGAAAGTGATGAGTGGATTTAAATTTGATCGATTAAAGTATATTTGGTGGGGAATTCCATCTTCATCATATATATTCCAACGACTCCCTAAGTTGCGAAAATGCGTTGCTGCGAAGAATGGATCAATTTCTCCGAATTCCTGTATAGAAAGTTAAAAGTTAAATTAGATAGTAAGTCATAAAATAAAATCTTTAAACATAAATTTTGTTGAATATATACCTCATTAGGAACATGTACTGTGATAAAGAAATCTTTAGGACTTCCATGCAAAATAGGAGGCCATCTTGAACCCATATTTTTTTTCTTCTATAATACAAATTGAACTAAGTGTAATTATTTATAGACTATGTCATTTAATTTAATATAGTTATAATATTTAGATGTAATAAAAAATAACAATTGTACAGTTGTATTGTAAAAGTAAATGATTAGGTCAAAGTTAGTTGCAAAACGTGTGATAAATTTAATATGCTATCTCCTTACTTAATTCATTTCCTTCCATGTACAATTTTTTGATTTTTAAATATTCTAATCAATCAATGTAGTTAGACTGGTATTTTATAAGGCGTGGGAATCCACTTTTTCCTTCAATTTTTGAAAGTCTGATTGTGTCATTAAAGCAAAGGCATTGTCATATATATTCCTCCTAGTTTTTATAGATACATTGATAGAAGCGATGTAGTTAACCATGAATTGAGGCATTGATGGACTTTATCCTTATATTCAGATATTAATGATAGAACTATAGATATTAATAATTATGTTGATTATTTAAAAAGTCATTATATTAATTAAAAACTTCATAAAATTAATATGATTACATGATATAATACTATGATAGTATACTATGATAGTAGATAACACATTGTCTAATTATTTTTTTCGACAACAATACAATTAATGCTCATATTATAAGCACATTTGAACGTAATTATGTCTCCATTAACAATTTTGTTAGCGGCGCAATAAGTTGCCCATCCTCGGCCAATTTGAAGTTGAGTTGGATTTTTCTTGTTAACCTCCAATTGGCAAGGTATTTTGATGTTACATGGTCCACATAGGTAAACAAAATTCTTACATCCCTTCAGTATATAGTTTGCAACTGGATTAGGTAGTGGCTGTAACAAAAAAAAATTGTTAAAATTTGACAATGAGGAAATATCTATAAAGTCAATAATCATATTAGTGATAGAAAAAATAAAATCATTACCAAAGGTTTATACAAAGAAGCATGTCTTTGAAGAGTAACTCGAAAAGATATATGGAACTTAGGAGCAGTACTTAAAGAATGGAATGGAGGAAACACATTTGGACTTGGTTCTTTTTCATCAAATGCAATTTTAAAAAAATTATCTCCGACATAAACGAAGAAATTTTTTTTATATCCTTCAAAATTATATATAGTTCTTAAATCACTCCAACCATTAATAATCATAGGATTGGATATGGATTTATTAAATTCCATCGTATGAACTCTTTTGTTGTCCACTTGTACTTGCCACTCGACTTTCAATTCATCATAAAACTCAGCGACAAAAAAAGGTTCAATTTCAGCAACAGTCTAATAAAAAAAATATTAGCAAAAAACACAATAATTTAATTCAGCACGAAAAAAACGTTTTAAATAAAACATTAGTTAAGGTGAATACGTGGTTGGGTACATGTATGGTTACAAATTGTGCTTGTGCCATTTTTTGCAACATTAGTTAAGGTGAACTTACTGTTTTCATTCACCACAAATGTTGAATCATCTCTCATTTTCTACCAAACTACCCTTCATTCTTTCATTATCACTTTCATTGTTGAATGATACAACTCATATATATCACCCGCACTTTTTGGTCAACAATGACTGTCAACTGGCTTTCTGCCTATTCATATTTAGACCATGGTAAATGCCAATAAATTGATTTTTTTTTTATTTTTTTATTTTTTTATTATTTAGGAGTGGATTAGATAATGTGCGTTTATAGCAACACAAAAAGGAGAAAAGAAAACTTGAGTGACGAGTGATGACAAAGAAAGGAAAGAAAGAAAGAAGTACCGACAGTGCAGCAGTGCATGAATTGAAATTGAATGAATTATTATTACTATTACGATATAAAATCGATCTATCCCCTTCACCATCTTGATTGATTCTACAGTCCTCCTTCCCTATCTATCTCTATCTACCATCTGCAACACGCACGCTCCCTCCTTCCACCGTTACCGTTACTTTTGTTCTTTTCCGTTAACTCCGCACTTTCAAGGTCCCCCCATAGTAATAATTAAAACCCTTCCCACGTCTCTTCCATTGCACGCAACGGAAATACCCAAAAACCCCATTCCCACTACTCTACCCTTACTTACACAGTACCGTACACCCAAAAAAAAAAAAAAAACAAAAAAACTGCTTCTACTTCTATTTCATATTTCATATTTTCATGGCACTTGGAAGAAGAAGCTAAGTAACAACTATTAACACTTTGCTGATTACGACATCTTCTCTTTCCTTTTTTGTTTGCAATTACGATTCTCCGATTTGACTCACTTATGGAAACTTTGACTCGGACTTCGTTAATTCAGCTACAAATATTACTTCCAGATTTGGATCCTCCTTTGTTTTCTGCTATTATTATTGATCCTTCCTCCTAGTGTCGTTGATTTCATTTCTTCCGAATTCCACATAGATCTGAACTGTTCGGTAAAATCATCGCCGTCGGTCATGTCAATCGGTAATTATAGATTTTTCTAGATGCTTTTTATTTTGCTTAATTTATGATTAGTTTTTAGTTTTGTGTTAGAGATAGTGAAATTGAAGCTTTGGTTTTGAGTTGCATGGTTGATTTTTACTAAAGAGAGTTACGATTTGGGGATTTTGTACGTGTTCTCGCGAAATGCTGGTCAACTAACTAGAGATGATGTGTGTTCAACGGAGTTTCTATTTTCTTTTGCTGAAATTATGGAGAATTTTATGTTATAATAAAAGTAGATAAAATGTTTGAAATCTCGCTTAATGGTTTAAATTTTAATCAAAGCAAAATGCTACTGGAAAATGTCAAAGAAAAGTATATAGTAAGCTTTTGTTATGTAGTCGAGCTTGTAATTTTTAGTATTTATATGGTATTTTGAAGTGCTATAATTAATTTTGTCGGTTGGCAACTCTGGCGAAGCCCTGTGATTGAATAGAACGAATAAAACGGACTAATGAAACTCAGAAGATGGAAAGACGATTCATTTAACCTTGTAGATAGGATTTATGCATGTAGTTGAAGTTGAGTTTTTTTTGTAGTTTTGTCTATCTTATGATCCTTGCTTATTAAATATCCTTTAATCATGTAAGAGCGTCTCAAATAGCGTTGTTTTGTGAGTTCTTATCCCTAAGAACGGTTTTATTTCCAGTTCCATCATTGTAGCAAGATGACATGGAGTTAGGCAGATAGAACGATTATTCTATAAGAACCTAGATCTTTAGTTTTTATTATAGCTCTACTTAGGCTAATGTTATTGAGAAGTTGTATTACTTTTTCAGTTTTTTCTATTTTGCGTTTCAGAGTTTTGTGTAGTATACTTAATAGTTGTGTGTTACCAACAATGCAGATATGTTGAAAAAGGGCCAATGCTTATTGCTGAAATGGATGCTTATATTATCTTACCTGGTATTTATGATTGAGTCTGGTGTACATGAAAAAACTGTAGAAAATTCCCATGGGTCGAATTATGTGCTTTCTCGTGGTGCTCCGGTTGTAACACTATCACCAGACAATCCTCCTTCATACAGTCCTTTCATAAATCCTGGTCAACCCCCAAAACGTTCACATTTTTCAATCCCATTCAAGAAGAGGAGTGAATGGAAACTCCCAATTTCTGGCTTTAAAAACATTGCTCCTATTCATTCAACGGAAGCTGCAGTCCCTTCTGCTTTGACCCAGCCACCATTGACCCATCATGCTTCTAGTAAGTCATCATATTTTTTTTCTTATAAATATGAACTCTTTAGTTATCATATTTTTCTTTTATTTTTAAAAGTAACCAAACCTAGAAAACTGGCACGTCCTATTATAAATAACTGCTTAATTTTGAAAATAAACATTACATTGTTTTTGTGAGCTTTGAAACCTAAAGCTAATAATGACATAGTTGCTTATTTTCATTCTCCCAGATTGTTGTAAACAAGACATGGTGTTGAAACGAGGCAGTAAGGGTTGCCACTGCGTGTATCCCATAAAACTAGACATTCGTCTTTTGAATGTCACTCAGAATCCTGATTGGGATAAATTTCTTGAAGAATTTGCTACACAGCTAGGGTTGCAAAACAATACCCAGATTGACCTGATAAACTTTTATGTAGTCAACGTTTCATCATATAATATCTCAATGGATATTACTCCACATAAAGGCATCAGTTTCTCTGCCAGTGAAGCTTCTAAAATAAACTCTTCACTTTTAATGCACAAGGTTCGATTAGACCCTGGGCTAGTAGGTGGGTACAAACTTCTCAACTTGATCTGGTTTGAACCTCCACCTCCGACTCAAGGTAGGTCCAGGACTTTTTCAATCTAAATTATGTCACTGCTAATCATGGTGTTTTGGTGTACTTGAATTGTGAAAGTAACAAAGAGATGACTATTGTGCAAGTTACAAAGAAAAGTGTTTATTTGCACCTAGTTTTTGAACTTTTGTGTATATAAGTTATACTGTTACTGCTTTGCCTTTATTGTTCCCGTTTTTTATATTTCATGTTTCCTGCTTAAGTGGTAAGGAGAAGAGAAAGTTATTTTTATACTGAAGGGGTCTCTATACTCATGGAATCTAATGACTGTTTATAGAAAAATATAACTCTTCATGGATTTTGTTTTTAACCAGCAGACAATGCTGATGCTTATGGAAGTTTTGTACTGTGAAATGTAAATTTAAATTGTGGCATATAATATCTGTCATAATGTTATGTATCTTTGTTTTCTATATGTGTTTATGGGTTTACACATGTTATTTAAATTTTTACTATTACACACTTTGAGGCCCATGTATTTGTCTAATATAAAGTCAGCAACTTTTCCTACTGTTATTGAATTTAAATAATAATTAAAAAAATTCCTTATGTTTTTATCTCTATCAACATGTATATTTGTATGTTAATGCAGCTCCTACTTTAACTGCATCGCCGGAGAAAGCACCTTTGTATCATTCACCTACAGCTACATCACCAAGTTCTTCAAACAAGGGAGGCCATTCAAATCTATTTCTTATTCTTGGAATTGCTATTGGCATGCTCTTCATTGCAATTGTATCTATATTAATGTTCTGTTTATGCACATTGCTGAAGAAGGAAAAAACACCCCCCATAGAAACTGGTAAATATCACTAATTGTAGTTCTGTTTATCAGAAATGTAAATTGGAATGATGAAACTTCTTTTAAGTTTTAATTATTCTTTAGGATTTCATATCATGGTTTTACTTTTTAAACATTAATGTAGAGCGATCATATGCTTGTGAAGTTGTGACACTCAAAATGTGTTATATATGGAAAAAAGAAATGCTAGCTACTGATGAAATTAATAATAACTTATGATTCTCGTATCTGTAACATTAATATTTTTTTTTTAAAAGTCTGTAACATTAATGTTAGTGATAGTTTTTAGTTGTTGATGATGTTTTTTTTTATTGTTTTTGGTCCATACTGCTAATGTTCCCCCCTTTCCTGCAGAAAAGCCAAGGACAGAAAGTGCTGTTTCAGCTGGGGGTTCTATTCCCCACCCAACCAGTACACGATTTATTGATTTTGAAGAACTTAAAGAAGCAACTAACAACTTTGAACCTGCAAGTGTACTTGGAGAAGGTGGGTTTGGCAAAGTTTTTAAAGGTATCTTAAGTGATGGTACTTCTGTTGCAATTAAGAGGCTTACAAGTGGAGGGCAACAAGGTGACAAAGAGTTTTTGGCCGAGGTGGAAATGCTTAGCCGTTTGCATCATCGTAACCTTGTAAAACTAGTGGGATACTATAGTAATCGCGAATCATCACAAAATTTACTTTGCTACGAGCTTGTCCCTAACGGAAGTTTGGAGGCTTGGCTTCATGGTAATATAATTTTTCAAATCACGAGTTTTACTTTTAAATTTGAACTTGTGTTATTTGTTCTATTATTTTTCTCGGTATAGTGTTTTATTTTTCTTTCAAAATGTGACATTCGTAATTAAAATCCACATCGATTTATTCCAGGTCCCGTGGGAATAAATTGTCCATTGGATTGGGACACTAGAATGAAGATTGCTCTTGATGCTGCAAGAGGACTTTCGTACTTGCATGAAGACTCACAGCCGTGTGTAATACACAGAGATTTTAAGGCATCCAACATATTACTCGAGAACAATTTTCATGCCAAGGTTGCAGATTTTGGTCTTGCTAAGCAGGCACCTGAAGGTGGAGCTAATTATTTGTCTACTCGTGTCATGGGAACATTTGGGTTAGTCTTGGTATATATTCCTTCTCGTAGTTATTTCCATTGAATTTAGGTTTAAGGTGAAATGAAACTTTTATGTAGGTATGTTGCTCCTGAGTATGCCATGACTGGACACCTACTTGTTAAAAGTGATGTTTATAGCTATGGAGTTGTCTTGCTAGAACTGCTCACTGGAAGGAAACCTGTGGATATGTCGCAGCCAAATGGGCAAGAGAACCTTGTTACTTGGGTTAGTTACATGCTGTTCAATTCTATTCTATTAATATTATAAAGTTGAAAGCATCTTCCCATTTTTTCCGCATTTTATAATTGGAACTTGGAAGCATTTTGAAGATAGAATTCAATCTGTTCTGTGATATTTTCACTATAGTGCAAACTGAATTTTTTTAATTCCGTTCAGGCCAGGCCAATCCTTAGAGATAAGGACCGGTTAGACGAGATTGCTGATCCGAAGCTTGGGGGAAAGTATCCAAAGGAAGATTTTGTGCGTGTGTGCACTATTGCTGCAGCATGTGTTGCTCCCGAAGCAAACCAGCGACCCACAATGGGTGAAGTGGTACAGTCACTTAAAATGGTGCAGCGCATCACAGAATATCACGAGTCCGTATTAGCCTCATCCAATACACAGACCAATCTGAGACAGTCGTCTAGCACTTTTGAGTTTGACGGAACATCTTCGGTGTTCTCTTCAGGCCCTTACTCTGGTCTAAGTGCTGCCTTTGACAATGAAAACATTTCTAGAACAGTGGTTTTCTCTGAAGATCTTCATGAAGGACGATGAACACCGAGAAAACTCAAGTCATCCCCATGAAAAGATTTTAACCTTTTAAAATTTTGCGGCTTATGTAAAGGTTTAGTCATAAGCCGCAAAATTTTCCAAAGTGATTGAAGCTTTTTGCTGTTGGTAATTGGTTTGGGGGACAATATTTTAATTAATGAGTAAATAGTGTAGTTAGCAGATTGTGTTGTTTTTGAGGAGTTAGCATATTAGTATGTTTTTGACACAAGTAAATTATGAAATTCAAGGTTTTTTTGGCCATATACTCTTATCCTTTTCTCAAATCTGAACATCAAATACCATTATTAGATTATTTTTTGGTCATTAATTATCTCTTATCCACCACACGTTTGGAGTCAAGTTCAAAAACCACGTTAAATTGAAGATCTTTCACCCATTTCATCGCACTGAGTAGGCCTAAAGCTTTACCGGTATCAACATCAAGAATAGGTGAGTACCACTCCGTTTTAGCATCTACATTGCATTTTCAACTGCCTGCAGCCGGCTTTGTCCATTCAAAACTTTGCGGATTATGTTGCTAATTATTATACCATTATTAGATGTTGATTTGGTTTTTTTGGTTATAGACACACACACACACCAATCCAACAGAAACCAAGAGTGGTAGATATGCCACGAAAAATGAAGTATGGACGCTCTTTATTTAGGTGATCACAGCAATACAAATATACAATTTATATAGTAAGTTCATCTATAATTATTTCTAGTTACTTTAATTTTCATAATTTGATTAAATAAAATAATTTTACGTAATGAGAAACTTTCAAAGTGATTTATTATCATGATAATATTTTAGACAAATAATATAAAATCCAAATAATAAGGGTTAAATATTTGAGTTTGCTTCCCAACAAATGGATTTAGAGTTTAAAGACTACAAATGTTTTTCTTTTTTTTACATATTTATCAAATCAATCTTCCACCATTGAAGTTTATTTTAACCTTAAACTTCTGAAGAATAGTTTATTTTCCTAGCAAAATAATCATACTTAAAAACAATAACAAGAACAATACAACTGTTAGGACTCCTCGTATGTCCTAACTCCTAAGGCTTAGGCTACCTAGAGTCCAAGATTACGAGGAAAGGGATGGAGACAAAAATTTCCAATGTAGGGAATGTGGAGATGGGATTGGGAGCATTTTGGATGGCGGGGATGGGGAGCAAGAGAGTACTCCCAGCCCCCGCCCTACCCTGTTGACATCTCTAATCCCATCTCATCATGCATTATATACGAAGAGATATTAAATGTCCACCTTATATTCATCAAACACCGTAATAAAACATGAATGTTTGTAATACTCACAGTGGACATTGCATCAAATCCTGCATTTTCGCCCATGGATCCATGCGGCATTTACACTTCAACATACATGTATCTAGCAACTTCCTCGCAAGTCCTCAATCCAGCAAGTAAGCTATTTTTTATAAACTACAATAACAAGTTGATGAATAATACCTAAAAATTTATTTATTTAATAAATTATTTTACATAAATTAAGTACAATTCAAATCACTCTTAATAGCATAGTAAAGAGTATGGATCAACGATTTCTACAAAAAAAAGGAAAAGAAAAGAGTTGGGATTAATGCGGTTCTTGGGTTTAGGGTTTAGGATATTGGTGTGAGTAAAGTTGGTACAATCGTTGGTTGTGGAGATATGGATACACGTGGTTTTAGTAAATTCATAGGTTATTCAACATATGTAATATGTAGTAGAGTTGTGGAGAATGTTGGAAGAATTACGATTAGATTAGGTGCATGAGTATAAATGTTGCCATCAATTTTTAGGGATTGAGATAGCTCAATCGAAAGTTGTGGTAGAAATTTGGGATTGATTTTTGGCCAAGACCCAAAATCCAAATGTTTCCTCGAGAAAGTTGGTGAACTTTTGTCAAAAGTATTTGGTAGTCCGTGTCACAGGGTTGTATGGTATGTTAAAAAATGATAAGAAATTGAACAACACAATTTAAGTTGTATTAAGTTTGGTCTTAAAATTGACCTGAGAACTAGACAAATTTGGGGGTAAATGACCGAACAAAACTAATTTTTCTGTCTCACTAAATAATAACACAACTTTTTGTCTTAAGTATAAGTTGTCTAAAATACGAAAATAATATTTTGTTTACCGAACATCATACAAGATAACAAATTGCTCAATACCTTAAAATATTTCTAATGATCTAACTGTTGTATTGATTAAGAGTGTTGCTCTTAGAACACAGCTTGCTGCACACCGTAGCCAACACCTCCCCCGGTAAAAAAAATAAAAAGGGTATCTCAAATGTTCGATATTGTGTTCTTGGATCATTTCTCATTTTGATTAATGATGTAAAAATGATACCAAATACTGTTTCTTTCTAGCATAAATTAAATCCAATTATATTTGTTTTTGTCGAGTAAATCCAATTATGTTGTTCCGCGAGCTTAACTTAAGTTGGTAGGACATTACATTATATATACATTGACCGGAGTTCGAACCCCAAATACCTTACTTATTCATCATAATGGTAAAATTTATAGGCATCAGACAACTTGATAAAAAAAAATCTAATTATGTTTATTTTCCTAGTCCAAGCCCAATCTACTCCATTTTGAATAGGGGTGAGCACGAACCCGCAACCCGACTCGAAACCGACATAACCGCCAACATATGGAAGCACTTGGTCGGGTGCGGGTCGGGTCTCGGGTCAACAATTGTGAAAAATCGGTCATGAACGGTTGTATACGGGCGGGTGCGGGTCTCTAAAATTTATCTCTTCATAACCGAAACCGACCGAACAATTACTAAAATATAAATTAATTAATTTTTTTTAGTTTTGAGCACCTCTTAATCTCTTATACTCTTCGCTTTATTAATTTTGTCTATCTTTGATAGAGAAGAAAAATGTTATATTTTACAAGTTTATGCTTGTAATAGGTTGATAAAGGAGATGTGAAAGATAATATTCTAGATTTATATTAATTTTTACTTCTCATCTACTATCTATTATTGTCGTTGGATTAACAAATTTGAAACAAAATAATTGCATCTTATCATTTTTATTGTATCATTTGTTGCAGTGTGTACGAAATATTGAACTATTTGAAGAATAATTTTTTTTTTTATCAATGAAATTTTAGATGTAACAACAAAGTTTCAATGTAACCCGTTAAAACCGACCCGCTACACCCGTCACCCGTATGACCCGAACCCGAACAAACCGAAGATGTAGAAGATCGGAATTGGGTCCAAATTAAGAGGCCGCGGTTTTTGTCGGTTTTACGATTTTTGGCCCGAATCCGACCGAACCCGACCGACACTCGCCCCTAATTTTGAAGAGGCCCATATCATTCACCAAGACAAAAATAATCTAATGTTAACGGTTAAAATAAAACACGAAAACGATTAAACTCGTTGCTCAAGTAGAAAAAAAAAAGCATTAAACTCGTCAGCTTGTACGTACTTTCAGAAACAAGTTGGTATCGAACTCAACTGGCCGGTAAACCGTGACGGACTTCGTCGTCGGCCGCCACAACCAACCAAAAAATTCCACAGGTTTCTCTTCATTTTTTATCTTCAAATTTTCTCCGATACAATTCGCGGCACCAATTCCAGAGAATTGCGTCGCAGCAAATATCAACTCTGCACCGAGATTCCCTAATTACGCGCTTAAAGCGGTGCGATTTACAACATAGGTTAAATTATTAGTGTTTGTGAATTTTTTTTCATTAGTAGTAGTTGAATTGAATGATTACCAGAAATTTGTTTAATTGTTGTGTATAATAATTATAAGAATAAGCTTTTAATTGAAATTCATTCATGTAAACATTTGATTGTATGAAATCTTTGGCAATAATTTGATTACCGTGTAAGGTTCTCAGAATTAAATAATTGGAAAAAAATTAGTGTTTAATGGAAGATTTAGGATCTACTCGGTTTGATGGTATCAGTAATGCTGTGAGGAGGAAGAGGAGTCAAACTTCGCGCAGGCCGCGGCCTGATTCACAGCCTGTTCCTGATCCTGAAGGTCATGAATTGTCTCCTTCACCATCAACACCTCAGTCAGAGGATCCTGACAAGGTTTCTAGTGATGAGAATGATGGTTACGATAATACTGGTTCCAAGAGGAAAGAATTTAATCTCAACCATTGTGTTTCTCAGCAATCGTCCGCTACTGGGCGAAGTGGTTTACAGAATAGACGTAGTAGTGAAGGAGTTCTTGCTCCCGCTAATTGGAAAGGTTCTAGTAGCAAATTTAAGGATAGCTTTGATTCTGAGGCGAAAGATGCAGATGTATATGGTGGAAGGAATGCTGAGAGTTCGGGGCAGTTTGGTGGTGTTTCTCAGGATGGATTGGGGAATGAGAGTAGGGTTAAGAAGGTTAAACTCAAGGTTGGTGGTGTGACGCGTACTATACAAGCTAACTCTGCATCTAATAGTGCTTCGGGAAGTGGATCAACTTCAAAAAGCTCTCGTTTATCGGACGGCTCCAGACCGCGCCAAAAGCAACAGGTAATTCTGATTTTGATGCAGCCATAGTTTATATTTCATCGAATGGTGTTTTCACCTAAAAGTTTACACTTTAGAAGATTTGGACCTTGACATGTTTATATCATAGCTCAATGCCACGTAGTTACAAATTTGATATGAGTTGTCTCAGTTCTTCATTAAAACGGAGTAACACAATATAGAGTGAACCTGGACATTGATCACATGCTTTAAGTCCAAAGAGCTTTTGCATGAGGGGGAATTTAAAAATATTAAAGTACCTCCGTCTTAAAGCGTGTTTCGATTTTACTTTTATGGAAGAATATTTCCGGTCTTGATTTCTTATCTATAAATGTAATAACTTCCCTTTTCTTTTTTAACTTATTAAACCCGTTTTATTGTGTTGATCAAATTGCGTTATTACAGAGTAATTCAGACGAAAATATATCTCCGTCTGATAAGAAGCGCAGCTTCAAAGGCCTTCCGTGGAAGGATTTCTCAAGGGGTGGCTTTGGTCTTGGGAAGGAGGGGTCATCGATGGGAAAGACATCCGGAAAGAACACATCTAGCAAACAAGGAGACAAGTCTGAACCTGTTCGTAAGAGCAAGAGAGTACCCAAAAGACGTGTACTGGATGGGGAATTTGGTGACGACGACGATGCTGATGATGAGATTCGGTACTTGGAAAAGCTAAAAACATCAAAAGTTTCTGCAGTCTACAGAGATGAAGAAGAATTCAGCAAGAAACATCGAAAACTCTCTAGCGTCTCTAATATGGAAAATGCTGCCTCATCAAGGTCAGGCAAGGATGTTAAGAAAAGGTCTAGATCTGATAGAATGCTTGAAGATACAGATTATGAGGATGAAGATGAGTCAGGGTCTGATGGAGAGCTCGACGATAAGAAAAAGAAAAAGCAGAGGAAGGAATCCGTTGATGTATTGATGGATTCTAAGAGGGAAATGACTCTTACAACGCGTCAACGGGCCCTTCAATCAGGCAAAGATGCCTCTGCGACTAATTCGAGTTTAATTGAGTTTCCTAATGGATTACCTCCTGCCCCACCTAGAAGTGAGTATTAATTATACTGTTTTCTTTTGTCAATTTCATATCAGAGTCGTTAACCATGTTGCTTGACTACAGAGCAAAAAGAGAAGCCTACAGAAGAAGAGCTGCTGTCAAAGAAAACTGAGGCTGCCAATAGGCGTAGAATGCAAGTTGAGAAGGCTGCTAGGGAATCTGAGGTTTGTTTCTGTCTCTCTAAGTTACAGGTTTTTCCCCCTCATTATGTTCAATTTTACACTGTAAGGCATATCCATTTAAATTCATTTTCTAGGCTGAAGCTATCAGAAAAATACTTGGTCAAGACTCCAGCAGGAAAAAGCGAGAGGATAAAATAAAGAAGCGCCAAGAAGAACTGGCACAGGTTTGGCAGTGTTAAATGAATTTCCTACATTCTATTTAATATAGTTTTTTGTTAGCTCTAAGTTTTTATAAAATTGTTCTTTGCAGGAAAAGGCAGCCAATGCAGAAAAGCATGCATCAAATACCATCAGATATGTGATGGGTCCTACTGGGACAGTTGTGACTTTTCCCGAGGAAATGGGGATCCCTCCGATTATAAATTCCAAGCCTGTCAGGTATCAAGCTATGCTAATTTGATGCATGTGGTCTGTTAAACTATCTTCCTGGTAACTTGTAAACTATCTTCCTGGTAACTTGTTTATGTATGTTTGGGAAACTATAGGAGAAAGAAAATGGGAATGATGAAAACTGATAAAATTGTGTTATTGACCAAAATATACATTTGTGTTCACCTTTGGTTTTAGCTGTTTCCATGATACTCATGTATATATATATCGCGCTTTTGCTAATTTGATGTATGGAACTTGTTTGACTGTATTCTTGAGGAATCTTTTGATATGTTTGGCAAAATAGAATAAGAAGGGATACAAAATGATATTAAAAATTTGTCCTGTTTATTTTAAAAAAATCTGAGTACCTTTGCTTTAGCTGTTTCCCCAATTTTGACTATGACGAAGACTGATTAGATGTTTGAAACTCATGTTGCAAGTTTGTTTGGAAAAACAGACCAAAACGTACCTTCAATACTAATGATGTCATTGAATATTGTTTCAGTTATCCTCCACCTCGTGAGAAGTGTGCTGGTCCATCATGTACGAATCCATATAAATACCGGGATTCAAAAACAAAGGTTCCTCTTTGCAGTCTCCAATGCTACAAGGCTGTCCAGGAGAATATTGCAGCTGAACCTACCTGTTGATGTTGTCAATAGTCCTCCATTGCTGGCTTGTACTAGTTATATATCACCGTCGATATTTTTATTTATGATACAGGCTTTAGGCCGGAGCAACAACGCGTTGAGCGTTTGGTAGAGAGTTCATATTGCGGATTATTCATTGCTTTATTATGTCTTTTTTTAATGTTGGTATAAGAGATTTTCTGAGGTTAGTATCCAGTCAAGTGGAATCGAACACCGCATGCACAGACCTGTCTTGTTCCATTTCTTACCCTGACTTTTTTTAGTAGCAATGCTATTGCCAGATAGAAGTCATTTTGGCAATAGCTTGCGATGTGGACAGTGAGTGAAATGATTTCGTATAATTTTATTTTTTTGAATGCACCACTTTGAAATAGTTGGTATTGTATTTTTTTTTAACTGCAAAAGTATATTGTAGGGAGGAGGAGTACAAATGGTTCTAAATCCAAACACCCATAAAATGATTCCCAAATGATCTAAAGCCATTAAAATTTGCCAAAAGACCACCCACCAAAATTCCAAAACAAAAGTAGCCACACGCTCAGAAGTGACTATCTCAGCAAACAAAGAAGTGGTAGTTTAAGCCACTCATAGGATGAGCAACAAAAACCAGAAGCACTAGCAAGAAACCATTGTAATGACATGTGTTTGATTGCCTCCACAATTTCACAAATAGTCATTACCTTACCTTCAAAAATGCATGCATTCCTTGCTTTCCATAACATCCACACGCATCCCTGCCAAACCATCCTCAGTCCAGACCTTTTCTTGCATTTAAATGGAAAACCGAACGTGTCGAAAGAGCAGCAGAGCTCTCCTGGCAGCACTGTAACCATTCCCAACCAGTCATAAGCCAAACCGCAGAAGCCACACGGCAGTATGTAACTAGGCGAGTCTCCGTTTCTCTCTCTTGATGAGGGCACAAACGCAACATCATCTTCATCTGTAGCGATAATCCCTCTCTCTCTTGTAGGCAGTCGCTTCCACATTAATTGCTAGGAGAAAACTTTGATTTTTAATGGTGCCAAACTCTCCCACAAGCTCTTCATCACCTCACAAACACCTTCAGGTAAGGAAGACACAGGAAGAAAATTTATAGAAAGAGAATTATACCCCGCCTTAGCAGAATATTGGCCATCTTCACCTATTGAACAATACCAAGTATCCTCAGTATGCGACAAGCTGACAGTTGGTATTGTATTGTTACTCTGATTCTTCTTCGTTATGATGTTTTTTCTCCTTCAAATCTTCAAGATTTTTATTCTGTTGTGATCATGTGTCATCATCATACAGTGTAATTGATGGATTATTTTTTGGCCTATTGACTTCGTTATTTGATTGGTAAATTGTAATGTCTCAAAAGCCTACGAGTCAATTATTCCATCACCCTCCAATAATAATTCAAAGGTTTATAAATTTAATTTTGAATGTTTAACTTTTTAAATTTTTATATGATTAACTTAAAGTGGTTAAAAATGCTGCTAGTATCTCAAAAGTAACAAAAATAGCTCATAATGTACAGAGAAAAGGAAGATCCATCACCCACAGGCACTAATAGTGCCAGCACTATCATTTTCACACCACCGTTCAACCATCCATTACCTCCGACCTGCCACCAGGAGCAACGCCGACTGCTAATACGTTTTCTATTTTATGCAACCTTGCTTTGTTTTTGTTATGCACCAAGTTCACTTTTTTTTTTCTCTTTCAAATCGTTCATTTTTTATATTTCTTCGCAACCAACAACATCATAAAAACAAACAACAGTCATCTATATGTTTTTCGTCGAATTTCTTTAAAACCCTAACACCACAAACATAACCGAATTAAACGAAGGTTCATGCTAATAATTGTTCTAAAAATACTAGTTAAGAATGTAAAAAGTAGAAACTTTAATATACCATTTTCAACTCAAAATTACTATATTTGTTTTCCTAATAAGAGTCCTAAAGACACTGTTTAGCATTTCCTAAATAATCAATCTATTACAAACTCGCAACTTAAAAAACAACCAATACAATTTTACTTAAATTATAGTACAGCATACATACTTTTCTGAAATATTCCTCCATCCATTCATGTAATGGCAACAAAAGTGAGTACCCTGTTACTAATCAAGATAGAAAAGTAAATAAACAAAGCATGTTACAATTGCCAAAAGAAAGTAACGCTTACACCTCCATCAAATGTGGCAAATTAGAATTAAACTGATTTAATGTTTCATGGAGTGCCTTAGTTACAACTTCGGACTCAGCAGCTACTTCAACAACATTATAGAAATGCTTGTACAATTTGTCAAATCTCTCTATTTGTGGGTTCAATTCTGCCACACTATAACTGTTCTTAATATATGAATGCTTTCTCTTGATATTTTTCTTCCATCTTGTTAAAATATACTTCTTTGGCACATTTATAATCCTTTCATGAGCACACACAGATAACACATGGCGACACAAAATACCTCTAAACTCAAACAACGAACATTCACAACCGAATTCATGATTTTCCTTATTAAATGCAACTTTGAAGACATTTTCTTTCGTTCTGTCTCCAATCACCACATCCTCCAACACATGATAAGTAGCAAGGCAACCCTCCACAATATTCAATGAGGCAACACAATTCATTTTGGATCTAAATTCAACTTGAAGTTCCTTGAATTTGGCATGAGTGTACTCACCTTGGAATTGCTTTTCAATGGACGAGGTTGACCCACACGGAATTGTAGTGTCCATGGAATTAAAATCTGCTTCGAATTCTTTTTCTACCCGACTTATAAGGGCATTATCATATTTCTTCACAAATTGACTTAAACTTGTCGTTGAATTGATATATCCATCAAAGAAAGCTCGTATGCTCTCACTTCGTTGCATAGTTGACAAACCCGCCCAAAAATATTTCCTTAACAAGGCTGGTGCCCATCTATGACGCTCACTATACAACTCACTCAACCAATTGTTTTGCTGAAGCTCAAATTTGTCAATGAAGGAATACCATTTCTCTTCAAAAGCAGTTGTTGTGTATGTATCATAAACCGCTTCTTCCATAGCATCCTTGATATTTTTATACTCACTGCATCCATTGAGCTTTTTAGGAATTTTTTTCATTATATGCCACAAACACCACCTATGGCGTGTTGTAGGAAATACTAACTCAATGGCACTTTGTATAGCCTTACATTGGTCAGTTACAATACCAATGGGGGCCTTTCCTAGCATACAACGAAGCCATGACTTGAATAGCCATACAAATGATTCTGTGTCTTCTCCTGAAAGCAGCCCGCATCCAAGTAATGTTGATTGACCATGGTGATTCACACCGACAAACACAACAAAAGGCATGTCATATTTATTGGTCAAGTATGTTGTGTCGAAAGTTACAACATCTCCGAAATACTCATAAGCAGCTCTACTTCTTCCATCAGCCCAAAACACATTTTTTACATGAAAATCATCATCTAAATCTATGTCGTAGAAGAAATTTGAATTTCTTTCCCTCATTTCACAAAAATAGTTCATCATAGCCTTGCTATCACCTTCTTTTCCAATTGCACGACGTTCCTGGTTAACATAACTCTTCACATCTCTTTCACAAAACAATATATTTTCATGCTCACCCGCATCATCATTGATTTCAATAGTCCTCTTCATTTTCTTGTTAGCCTTGAACAACCTTGCCTTTGTAGGGATGATCTCGTGAGAATGGTCGGGATTAAATTTTTTGAAGTACCACAATCCATTCTTTTCCATCTTAATAGAAATCTTAGCCGGACAACAGTTCATCCTTGTTGGAAGTGTCTTCAATGTAGGTGGAACCTTTGAGACTTTAGACCCCTCTCTTGTGCATGCTAGTATAATGTAGCATATTTTTCCATCTTGTCCTTTTTTTGATGTTCTAATCTTCCACCCAAACCCCTTTCTCATAGCATACTCTCCATAAAAAGATTTAGCATCATCCATCGAAGAAAAACACATATCCATTGCAGGCTCCCAACATGCGACGCCGACACCATCATCTTTAAACTTGTCAACTTCTATAATTTCATGAAGAATACCACCAGAATCCACCATATTATTTGAACTATCCATGAATTTTAAATTTTAGGTGCAAGTGTCACACCAAAACTGCATAAAAGAACTCCATTAAATTTAAAATCTTATTGTAAGTTGCAAAAATAAAAATTTACAAGTCAAAACAACCCTATTTTTTTTAAACGACAAATACTATTGATAGTAGTCCCTCGCAATACAAGGCGTGCCCGAGAGTGAGCTAGAAAAGGTAATACAACACTGCTA
Source organism: Trifolium repens (assembly GCA_030408175.1). Lineage (NCBI taxonomy): Eukaryota > Viridiplantae > Streptophyta > Magnoliopsida > Fabales > Fabaceae > Trifolium > Trifolium repens. The sequence goes on along the minus strand of CP125849.1, from coordinate 54,319,378 downwards.
GTGCAAGTAAGAAAACAGAAGAATAAATAAAACCAAAGGCACAACAAAATATAACAGAAGAGATGAGCAACCTCAACTCAATACCACAATAGAAAAAATCAAACCAAAAAACCATATAAAGCAGTGCACACAAACGACGCACTCTGCACAACATCACTATATTCATAAAGAGGTTTAAGTATCAGACTTTCAAAACCATATTAATCAAACTCAAAACCCATAACCCAACAATTGTTAAATGCATTGAACCATTTAACAAACCTTAACTTAACAAAGAATAAATGAAATTAGTAATTTTTATGCATAATACATTCTACATGAAATTAAGTTGAGGAAAATAATATTAAACATATTAATTGCATAAAACTTGACTCAATTTCATCATTTAATCAATTAAAAAAGTTAGGGTTTGGGCTTTGAAATTCGGGAAAGAAAAAAAAAAAGAGTATAGAAGGGATCACCTTACTTTATGATGAAGGATTTGATGACAGTTACATGAACCCAAATATGGCGGTGGCTAGCGGCTACACAACAAGGAAGAGGACGGAACAACAGTGGTGTTTCTTTTTTTACAAGAGTACAGTATGCGAGTATGTGTGTGTTGTTGTATTTTTGTCAATTAGTTATGTTTTTTTTTTTTTTGACATTAAGTGATGTTTTTTTTTCCATCAATTAGTTATGTAAAGCTCCGTATTCTAAAAATGGTGAAGTATCGTGTCCGATACGTTCTCGATATCGATACTCGTTCGATACGTCTCATTACTCGTATCGGAAAAGTATCAGTTAAATTTTTATTTAAATAAAAAAATAATATTTGATACGTGTCTGATACGTCCTGATACTCGTATCGGAAAAATATCGGTTAAATATTTATTTTTAAATAAAAAATTAATATCCGATACAATTTGTGTTTCCTAGTGATGCCTTTTTCGTATAATACTTAATTTAAGAAGTACTGGTGATCATTATTTTCAGGAACAATATTAATGAAGCTCGAATATTTAACTTAGTATTAATGATATTAATTTATTATCATTAGTATTTTTTTGTCTTTGTCATTGTTCTGAAGTCACTATGGTGTCCTATTATATAACAAGTTGTTAAACGTTTGGGCTTGTCCCAAAATTCTAGCATAAGAATGAATGTTTTATACTTTTAATTGTTGAAGAGGCTTGATGCCATGACTATTATGTGTCTTTTAAGCTATTATGTGTCTTTAGTTAGGACTTAAGAACCCTTGTATGTTGAGCCTCAAACTGTTTTGCTCTCGTGCAAGCTTATTGTCCTGTTTGTACTCATTGTACAATAAACTATTGACGTTTATAATAATAATATTAATAATAATATATTTTTTTTCTTTCAAAAAAAATAATCATTAATAATATTATTTATTTTAGTCATGTTTATATATTGCGCATTTCTATATTTAATTTTAAATAATGTATCATGGCAGTATCAGATAGGAATTTTTTAAAAATTCCCCATATCGACATATCGGTATCGTATCAGATATACTAACATTTTTAGTAGAAAATATATAAAAAGGACACTAGCACAGTAGCACCCACTTTCAAATCTCAAAATTTGGCTACCCGTCTTTGCGTTTCGGTTTGGATCAGTTTTTAAACACAAATTTATATTTAAAAATAAATTTATTTGTGGTTTCATTTGATTTCGGCTTTTTAATATCCAAATTACAAATTGTTAAATTTTTAATAATAATAATAATTATAAAAATACTATAAAATAATAGTTTACTTTTTTGACGAAATAAATAATATGTTTGATGTAAAAAATATGATTAAATTAAACTAATAAATAATAATAAAAAACTTTAAATTTAAAAATAATAGTTTAATGCAATATACTCATATTAATAAAAAGATAAGTAAGAATTAAAATATATATATATATATATATATATATATATATATTCATACTAATAAAAAGATATATATATATATGCGGTTTGATTTAGTTTGAGTCGATTTTAAAAAATCAATCCAAAATTTTATTTGATTGAATGGTTGTAATAAAAGGACATTCAAATACATTAAAAAATATTCAAATTTTTTACAGTTTTCAGTTTCTTTGAATTGGTTTGCGATTTTTATTTGAATTGATTTTTATTTGAACACCTCTGAGAAATAATAATATGGGTTCTAAATGTACATGACATTAATATGTGTTCTAAATGTACATGATAAATTTAACTTTTTTAATATATTGAAAGATAAATGGACTAAATACATTTCTTTCAATATATATATCAAAAAAGACAAATTTATTAATAATAGTAATCTGAGTAAATATTTCAAAAGCAATCTCTACCATTTAAGTTAGCTTTTTATATAGCAATAAACTCCAAAATAATTTTTTAGTTTCTTTATGTATTCTAAAAGTATAATTGATAAGGTCAGTGCACAAAAGAGTTGCCTTACCAATGATAATTTTTTTAAGAGAAAAATATAAATGCACCGATAGTGTAAAATAATTTTACACAGTTAATCAATATCAACCATGTTTTCTGACACGTCACCCCATTACACCCCACCTTCTTAATATGACATGGCAAAATGATGGTTTTTTATTGGCTGATTGTGTAAAACTATTTTACACCATCAGTACATATCCATTAAACTCTTTTTTAATATGTATAAGAGTCAATAACCGGCCACCAAGGGCCAGGGCCATTAAACATCTCCACCGCGCCGAAATTTGATATTTCTTCCCGACCGCCTCCATTATCATGGCATCTCTCTTATGCTTCGTTTTGCCTCCCTCGTCATCATTATCTATGGTGACACATATCATCAAATTTTTTCAGAATTACTTTTGTTGTCCTACCCTTTTTGGAGCGCGCCCTACAAAATTACAAAATTATCTCCCGTTCGTGACTTAAATCACGGACACTCTTTAAAACATTCTACCGGATTTTATTTTTATAATGCCCGCTACTTAAGTCACGGACGGTATTTTTCGAAATTTCTCATTTTTCCTACCTCCGTGACTTAAGCCACGGAAAGGTATTTTGATCATTACGTAGGACCCCCGAGCAACCCATAGGCGGCAGAAGTAATTCGCAATTTTTTAGAGCTTCACTTTCTGGAGACTAGAAGATTGTTATATTTTAGTGATTGAATCATATAACACCAAAATTTTCTAGAGTACTCAATTTGGAATATATCATTCAAAAGTTGCACGCGATCAAGATTTCTCAAAAGATTGATTTTGTCTACCGCTAATTTAAATGCAAATAATGTAATCTCAATGGCAGTTGTATTGCAGCCACACGGAGACATCAAAAATCTTAATGTCGCAGCGCATATCGCTTGTCAAAATGGGATGTATAAATAAAAGAGAAAATAGAAAGATGCCAAATTGAAAAACTAGCTGAATTGATATGTGGAAATAACATATATTAACAATAAACTAGTTACATTCTTCTAAACGACAAGCACATAGAAAACCAAAAACTTGAATCAATCAAGAAGGAGCAACAGGAATCCTTTCATCAGAAAAAATGCTCCTAGTAAAATGTAAAATAGATGAAGACATAGGTAACTCCTCAAGCTCTTCGAAAAAATCAAGTTCTTCTGATTTAGATTATGTCAAATTCCTTAACTATGCATAGCAGAGTGGCTCTTCTTCTAAGAGAATACATATTTTGTCAATATGGTTTTTCTCTATGTTCAGTTTGAAAGGATTTTCTTGGTCTATAATGATCTCCTGAGAGCAGTGTATTGGAGATTGCAAGTAATGAAAATTTTCTTCATTTGTAACTTGATCAGTATTAGTCAAAATGCTCTTATTATTAATCATTTCCTTGACGATATGTTCTTGGTCTTCTTCATTGGAGGTAACTGGGAGATCTTTGATTGTTTCGGGTTCTTTTGATCGTTGAGCCGAGTTTGTGGTGGAGAGGACATAGGATTTGGATGGTCATGTTTTGAAGTACAGGAGATTATGAGCAAGATTTAACATACTAAGAAAATAACACTTACATCTCCATCAAATGAGGCAAATTAGAATGGAACTGATGTAATGTTTCATGGAGCGCCTTAGTTACAACTTCAGACTCAACGGCTACTTCGGCAACATAATTGAAATGCTTGTGCAATGTGTCAAATCTCTCCATTTGTGGGTTCAATTGTGCCACACTATAACTGTTCTTAATATATGAATGTTTCCTCTTAATATTTTTCTTCCATCTTGTTAAAACATACTTATTTGGCACATTTATAATCCTTTCATGAGCACACACAGATAACACATGGCGACACAATATACCTCTAAACTCAAACAACAAACATTCACAACTGAAATCATGATTTTCCTTATTAAACCAAACTTTGAAAACATTTTCTTTAGTTTGGTCTCCAGCCACCACATCCTCCAACACATGATAAGTAGCAAGGCAACCCTCCACAATATTCAACGAGGTAACACAATTCATTTTGGATCTAAATTCAACTTGAAGTTCCTTGAATTTGGCATGAGTGTACTCACCTTGGAATTGCTTTTCAATGGACGAGGTTGACCCACACGGAATTGTAGTGTCCATGGAATTAAAATTTGCTTCAAATTCTTTTTCTGCTCGCCTTATAAGGGCATTATCATATTGCTTCACAAATTGACTTAAACTTGTTGTTGACTTGATATATCCATCAAAGAAAGCACGTACGCTCTCACTTCGTTGCATAGTTGACAAACCCGCCCAAAAATATTTCCTTAACAAGGCTGGTGCCCATCTATGACGCTCACTATACAACTCACTCAACCAATTGTTTTGCTGAAGCTCAAATTTGTCAATGAAGGAATACCATTTCTCTTCAAAAGCAGTTGTTGTGTATGTATCATAAACCGCTTCTTCCATAGCAGCCTTTATATTTTTATACTCACTGCATCCATTCAACTTTTTAGGAATTTTTTTCATTATATGCCATAAACACCACCTATGACGTGTTGTAGGAAATACTAACTCAATGGCACTTTGCATAGCCTTACATTGGTCAGTTACAATACCAATGGGGGCCTTTCCTAGCATACAACGAAGCCATGAATTGAATAGCCATACAAATGATTTCGTGTCTTCTCCTGAAACTAGCCCGCATCCAAGTAATGTTGATTGACCATGGTGATTCACACCGACAAACACAACAAAAGGCATGTCATATTTATTGGTCAGGTATGTTGTGTCGAAAGTTACAACATCTCCGAAATACTCATAAGCAGCTCTACTTCTTGCATCAGCCCAAAACACATTTTTCACATGAAAATCGTCATCTAAATCTATGTCGTAGAAGAAATTTGAATTTCTTTCCCTCATTTCACAAAAATAGCTCATCATAGCCTTGCTATCACCTTCTTTTCCAATTGCACGACGTTCCTGGTTAACATAATTCTCCATGTCTCTTCCACAAAGCAATATATTTTCATGCCCACCCGCATCATCATTGATTTCAATAGTCCTCTTCATTTTCTTGCTAGCCTTGAACAGCCTTGCCTTTGTAGGGATGATCTCGTGAGAATGGTCGGGATTAAATTTTTTGAAGTACCACAATCCATCTTTTTCCATCTTAATACAAATCTTAGCAGGACAGTAGTTCACCCTTGTCGGAAGTGTCTTCAATGTAGGTGGAACCTTTGAGACATTAGACCCCTCTCTTGAGCATGCTAGAATAATGTAGCATATTTCTCCATCCGGTCCTTTTTTTGATGATCTAATCCTCCACCCAAACCCCTTTCTCAAAGCATACTCTGCATAAAAAGATTTAGCATCATCCATAGAAGAAAAACACATATCCATTGCAGGCTCCCAACATGCGACGCCGACACCATCATCTTTAAACTTGTCAACTTCTATAAATTCATGAAGAATACCACCAGAATCCACCATATTATTTGAACTATCCATGGATTTTAAATTTTAAGTGCAGAACCAAAACTGCATAAAAGAACTCCATTAATATATCAAACCATATCAAACACTGCTAGTGTGGGTAAGAAAACAGAAGAATAAATCAAACCAACGGTACGACAGAATATAACAGAAGAGATGAGCACCATCAATAACACAACAGAAAACATCAAACCAATAAACCATAAAGCAGTGCACACAAATGACGCACTCTGCACAACACCACTATATTCATAAAGAGGTTTAAGTATCAGACTCTCAAAACCATACCAATCAAACTCAAAACTCATAAGTCATAACCCAACAATTGTTAAATGCAATGAACCATTTAACAAACCTCAACTTAACAAAGAATAAATGAAATTAATAATTTTTATGCATAACACATTCTACATGAAATTAAGTTGAGGAAAATAATATTAAACATATTAATTGCATAAAACTTGATTCAATTTCATTATTTAATCAGTTAAAAAATTTAGGGTTTGGGTTTTGAAATTAGGGGGGAAATGAAAAAAAGAAAAAGGAAAAAGTAAAGAAGGGAGCAACTTACTTTATGATGAAGGGAATTGATGGAAGCTACATAAACCCAAATATGGCGGTGGCAAGCGGCTTCACAACAAGGAAGAGGAAGGAACAACAATGGTGTTTTTTGTTACGACTACAACGGTATGCGAGCGAGTATGTGTGTTGTATTTTTGTCAAATGGCTATGTTGATATAACATTTTCTTTCAAGTCAATTTGAATGTATTTTTGTCAAATATATGTATGTGACTGTGTGTTGTATTTTCCAATAACTTTTTTCCAACAAAAAAAAAAAAGTGATTGGAAAACGTATTTCAATATGAATTTCTACCATTTAAATTAGAGGTGTTATTTGTACATCCAAATTTTTGATAACTTTTGGGACAACCAAAATATTGAAGGCAATGTAATACCAATACGAAAATCAATGCGATTAAAAAATTATTAAATTAAAATTTAAAAGATTTTTATGAAGAGTTGTCTAAAAGTTGTCCAAAATTGGTTGTCAAAATATCATTTCTCCTTAAATTAACTTCTTATATAGTACTGTCCTAAAATAAATGACCTAAATTTGACTTTGTATACTATTTATATAATCTATTTTGACTTTATTTTTATACTAATATGTACATGTAAATATAGAGTATTAGCAAATGAGATGTTTGATTTGTCTCGACGAATACTTTCAAAATATACAATTTTTATAATTTTTAATAATTAATGATAGATAATTAGAGATATTCATGATTAAAGTTGTGCATTGACAAATGTGAGGGTGGTCAAACATGTCATTTATTTTGGGACAGAGGGAGTAATAAATTTCAAAATAAATATGTATGTGTTGTATTAGGCATCATTTGACCCGACTTTTTTAGGTTTTAGAAGTTATCTGAAAGTTAAAAGTGAAAATAAAAATTTTTAGAAAAAAAAAAAAAACTAAAGTTGTTTGGTAATTGTTATTTTTTTAACTTCAAATTTATCTATGTATTTTACTCATAAAAATAAAGCAATTTTTTTCATCAAGAACTTATTGAAAATTCTTTGGTCTAGTTTCTCCTTTTATTAAGGAAAAAAGTTTGAAATAAGTTAGACCAAACAATACCTCAGTGTTTGTTTTTTCATTTCGCTAAGACTTTTGAATTTTGAATCTTTACTCCTTAATTTATTTCACGCATAAATTAAACCGGTTGAGCAATTCATCTCACCCTCCAAAATAAATATATATTATCGAAAATTTTCAGTTTGTCAATGTATTCTCAAAGCATTTTTTTTGGTAAGATTGGCAAAGCATAATTGAAATAACCAAAAAATTGCCTCTAACAATAAAGAACTGATGTAACAAAAAAAAACATAATTGATGTAAGGTTTTAGAGTGTACTAAAGAATTGCCTCTACCAATGATAATTTTTTATATATGTATAAGAGTCAATAATCGAATATCTAACTATTCATTTAAAGATTTGACTCGTTTATCACTTGGAACACGAACTTATATATATCATTCAAAAGTTGCATGCGATCAATATTTCTCAAAAGATTGATTTTGTCTACTGCTAATTTAAATGCGAATAATGTAATCTCAACCGTAGTTGTGTTGCGGCCACGCGGAGACATAAAAAATCTTAACGTCGTAGCGCGCATATCGCTTGTCAAAATGGGATGTAAAAATAAAAGAGAAAAACAGAAATATGCCACATTGAAAAATTTAGCTGAATTGATATGTGGAAATAGTATATATATTAACAATAAACTAGTTACATTCTTCTAGACGACAAGCACATAGAAAAACAAACACTTGAATCAATCAAGAAGGAGCAACAGGAATCCTTTCATCAGAAAAAATGTTCCTAGTAAAATGTAAAATAGATGAAGACATAGGTAACTCCTCAAGCTCATCGAAAAAATCAAGTTCTTCTGATTTAGATTCTGTCAAATTTCTTAACTGTGCATAGCAGAGTGGCTCTTCTTCTAAGAGAATATCTATTTTGTCAATATGGTTTTTTTCTATGTTCAGTTTGAAAGGATCTTCTTGGTCTATAATAATCTCCTCAGAGCAGTGTATTGGAGATTGCAAGTAATGAAAATTTTCATCATTAGTAACTTGATCAGTACTAGTAACAATGCTGTTATTATTAATCATTTCCTCGACGAAATGTTCTTGGTCTTCTTCATTGGAGGTAACCGGGATTGTTTCGGTTTCGGACTCTTTTGGTTGTTGAGCTGAGTTTGTGGCGGAGAAGGCAGTAGGATCTGGATGGTTGTGTTTTGAAGTATAGGTGATGATGAGCATTGAAGCATCTGTGCTACTTCTCTCTACTTGCTTTTTGGCTGAACAACCCTTTGTTGTGCTGCACCTATAATATCCCCTGCAGATTTGAACCAACATTTAACAAACTATGAGAAAATTGGATAATGGAATATGAAGTATCGGTATAGGACACCGACACATATCAGACATTAGATACGTCTTCAATTTGAAGTGTTAGTACAAAGTAATTCAAGACATGTAGGACTTCAAGCTTAGCATGTATATTAAACGCGTATTAGAAGCATTTTACTTCAAACTCGAGTGGTTAATAGACTTTCAATTAATGACCAATGAATTGGAAGAACTCAAATTTGAATCTGACCGAAATAATTTTCGGCCAAACTTTAGAAAACTGGAGATTAAGACAAAAAAAATGTTGATTGAATCGGTTTATTTTGTACTTGAGCTATATTAGGAATTTTCTTTGGATTCTCTTGCCACTGGGACCACAGGTTCTGTGACTCTAGTTGGATATATATTAATGTATGTACCCTATTGATTCGGCCAGGATATAATTCTATGAATAGTTTTTTTTTTTTTTTTTTTGTCTTAGATAAAGTGGTAATCCACTGAAATTAAACTCACACACAACTGTGAGGTTCCGGGTTCGAACCCGGGTCATGACGTCCGGCCTAGCAATTTCGGCATTTACCAGTTAAGCTAGGACTTCTAGACATTCTATGAATAGTTTCTAACAGGCTAAGAGCTCCATATTTATCCTTTTTTCATTTATTTGGAATTATAATTTCTATGCAAATTTGGAATTACCTGGTAGAAGGCCAAAGACTATGAACAATAATAGATTATCATCATAATAATAAAATCAAGATCATAAAAAAAAAACATCATTACCGATTTACTGACACTAAAAATTAAAGGCGTGTCTAATGTCTAACACGTCCAACGCCAACACAATACAACACATGTATATGTCTACATGTCAGTGTCAGTGTTGTGTTAGCATATGTGTTTAGATCATCATAAATATATTTAGTAGAAGATTATACATGCCTTGGATATGGAGATCCTTTGATTGGCTTTTGTCCATATTTCCTCCATGACCAAAAATCTGAAGGAAGCCCTTCATTCTTCAGCTTGCTAACATTCTCTCCTATTCTTACAGTTACAACTGTTTTCTCAACCATTTTACTGTGACATGCACAACATATATAAAACATGCAAGCTATTAGAACTTTACCAAAAACTGGGAAATCAAAAATTTTGTCAACAACCAAATCAAATACGTATAATTAACTGATTTGAGTTCAAGTGCTTAATAAGCTCTCCTGAAAATGAACCGTTCAGAAAAATTTGAGTTCGATTTCTGAAAGAAACAATTTTTGACCAGACTATACTTGCTAGCAAGTATACTTGAACTCCAAATTAGGAGAGGCCGCTTCCTTTGAGAATTAGAGGGTTAACACAAAAATAGTAATAGTAATCATAACTATAAGCATGACTCACCGCTTCTTGAATGCTTGAGATTCTTGTTTGAGGTCTGAATTAGATGCTTCTGACTCAAGTTGGAGGGATGCAGCGGCGAAGCTAGCCATATTTTCATGGGGTGGCCAAATATAAAAACAATTCAAAAGTAATAATAAAATAACCCAATGAGCAAAAAGATTAACATTAACTTTTGCATATAAAATGTACTTGAGCATACTACAAAAGTTACACCAAAAAAGAACAAAGGAAATAAAAAGTGAACTTAGATGTAAATTGTACTTAAGCAACAACATAAGTTGTACCAAAAAAACAACAAAGGAAATAAAAAGTGATAGTAGCTATTTATGAAAATTTAACTCGACGCTTCCCCAAAGATTCAAATTCATCCATAATTGAGTCCAAGCTAAACTGGATGGCAATGTCTTTTTCAATGTTAACAACCAAGCTATTTGTAAGAAAATCATCATCCATTTTATTCCTTAGTCTTGTCTTGACAACTCCCATTGCTGAAAATGCTCTCTCTTATGTTCTACTTTTTATATTTTACACACATTTTAAAACACAAAAAATAAAACACTTAATAACAGTAAACTAAAAAAAATGCTATAAAATTAAATCTAAGTATTTAACAGTGAGATTTACCACATTAATAACAGTGTGACACTTTCAATTTGCAACATAATTTGAAATGTCTAAACTAAAATATAAACAATATATAAACTAGAGCAATGTCACCAACTAAAAAATAAAAAATGAAAAGATAAAAAAAAAGCTTATTGAGTACCTTCTGTTCCGGTGAATTAAATGAGTAAAACAAGCGATTCGGTGATGCGGTGCCGGTGCTTCTGTCTGTTCCGTGTTTGAGATATTAGGTCACCACTTTTGTTTCCATTTCATGTTGTGTTGTGTTGTGTTGTGTTGTGTGAGAAGAAAAGGTACAAGTACAAAAAGGTGTTACTTTGTGTGTGTGAGCTGTGAGCAAGTGTGTGTACGTGTCCTTTCCTTTTCCTTAATTGTTCACTTGTGCTTGTTGAGCAAGTTTTAGAAAAGTAAAGAATAATAATAATAATAATATAATAAAAATGGGTTATGGGCCTATATCTATTTGGACTAATAATAGACTAACATATTTATTGTTCTTATTAAACAAATAAATGTATTTAGGGTGGTCAAATATATATAATTAGAGGTAGCTAAATATAAATTTATACCTACTAAATAAAAAAAAATAAAAAATTTGGGGTAGCAAGGGCTACCCCATCCATGCACTACCCTTCGCCCCTGGAGGGATGCATTACTGTCCATAGCTACTTTTCAATTCAATGATCTCTTGCTGCTGCAAATCTTGATCTGAGATATTTATTATTTGGATTTAAGATGAAACAACATAAGAAAATAAATATTAGATAGAGAAATGAATAGAGTAGCTAGGGAGAGAAGAGATAATGGCAAAGTGAGCAAGTGGATATATCTAATTTTTTTTCATTCATTTAATATAAAAGCAGGGAACAAACAACTATGCACATATCATTGATATCAATGCCACTAGCCCCCAGCAACCCCACCTTGCAAATTGCATTATTATTATAATATAATAACATCAATCTTATTTCTATGTTATTAATATTATCGATCAAGTCTACATCTTTAAATTATTAATTAACTTGTACTTAATAAATTTAGGATATTGTTTTTTTAAGAATTTCACCTGTACTTATAAATGTATAATGATCACCGGAGTTTAGTGTATCAGTGTATGTGTGTTATAAATTTCAATATTTTGAGTTTAAATTTTAATCATAAAATAAATATAAAGAGATTAATTAATGGTTATGTGACTTTAAGTTACTCATATATCTAATCAAATTACTCCAATTCCTTTGAATTATTGTTCTATAAAATTTTTAAACATCTATAAATCTATAAATATTTACATGATAAAATAAGTTTAGCACCAATAATACATATAAAATAAATAGCACAAAAAAATTAATACATATAAAATAAATTCATAACCGTGAGTATGGATAAATTGATAAAAATATTACATTATATATAAAATTAGAGTTTGAATTTAAAATTTCTTACTAATTCAATTTAAAGATGAATTTCTAACTATCGAATTACTCTACTTAACTAAAGAAAATTAAATTAAAAAAAAATTAAAATAATAATAATAATTATAAGTACATAAACAATTTTTTTGGACACATAAGAACATAAACAATTGCACGATCATAATCATAATCATCATAAACAAATCATAAAATAAGAGATATTTTCGGTGATGGCTTCACAAATGGCAGCCAGTTCCATCATTTCACTATGGATAATCCCACGCTGCCACGTGGGTTATGCATCCTACATGTAACCAAATTGAACATTGAAATATCATTTTAGAGGAGGAGAAAGCTTAACCATAGCAACGCGTATATAATAGGCTAATATTTGGTGGACTATCTTTTAGAAGAGCTGTTAAATTTTTTTATGATTTTAATTTTTAAGCACCAATCTATGATATACTGTAGTATATCATAGATTGGTGCTTAAAAATTAAAATCATAAAAAAATTTAACAGCTCTTTTAAAAGTAAATAATTATGAATCTCCTCTTCTTCTTTTGTCTGACAATACGAGGAGAGCATGTTGTCTCTGGTGTAAATTTCCTACTGTTGAATCTTAGCCACACAATTTTTGTTGTTGTAAAGTGACTAATAAAAAAGGTGTTCAAGGGTTGAGATGAAAAATTTACTCCCTCCCGTGAAAATCACACGGGAGAGGATACGTTCTCCAATACGAGTCTCCTTTTCTATTCCTCTATCATAAAAGCATTCAATGCTAGCCGCTAGTTGGATTTTGGAAAAAGGTGAGTACTTGCCTAAATACAAGCAATCCTCTTGCTGAAAATTTATTTGCTATTTTACATAGGCTGAACAAGGATGATCAAGAACTATTTAGTGTTATGGTGTGGAGTTTATGGAAGCGGAGGAATAATCAAGTTTGAGAGAACGTCACTGAATTTAACTAAACTGTATGCGAAAGAGCAAAACATCTCCTCATAGGTTGGCGAAATGCTCAGCAAATCCGATCCTTAATCAACATTCCGCAGCTGGTTCCCCAATCAACAAGATGAATTTAGCCAGCTTACAGAAGGCTCAAATGCAACATCGACGCTTCATTCTCATCTACTCTAAACAAGGCGGGGATTGATATGTGCATTATAGACAATCAAGGAAAGTTTGTGACTGCCAAAACCGAATGGATAAAGCATATATATTCTTGATGTGGAGATTGGAGAAGCTATCAGACTATTGCGTGCACTCAAATGGATAGACGAATTGCAACTTTACGGCATCAATTTTGAGATTGATTGCAAAAGGGTGGTGGATAATCTGTATAACAAAAGAACCCACAACTCTAACCTTGGAGCTATTTTAAATGACAGGTTTATGCTAGCAAAAGTTTTGTGAACTGTAATGTCAAGTTCATTAGGAGGCAAGTAAATAAAGTTGTTCATAAGTTAGCCCGAGTGGATTTATCTTTAGCTAGTTTTCATATATTCAGCGACATACCGACATATATCTCTAATATTATTATTATTATTATTATTATTATTATTATTATTATTATTAATGAAATGAAATAAGTCTTTTACCGTAAAAAAAGAAAGAATTTTTTTTGACTTATAATCAAATTCAATAGACATATTGTTAATGCTCAACTCCACTAGCCAAGTTTAATTGTGGAGCCCATAATAAGTTTTAAGAATTGCATGGTGAAATAAAAAATGGATTAGATTGCATCAAAGTTCAAATTTATGTGGCACTATAGGACTTGCTTAATCGTATGTACTACTCTAACTTTGTAAGTGTGTTTTCTTTAGAGTATTTCTTTCATTATTCTTTGTATAAACTGAATATTTTTGTGTATAATTAAGAAAAATAATTTTTTAAAATTTTGTGAGATTTAAATGAGCCGTCAATTTTTTTCTAAGAGTTTTATCTAAACACTCTTAAATCAGATAACAATATGCTTTGTGTAGCTTATTTTAGTTTTAAGAAAATAAAATTTTCTTTAATACTATAAAATAAGGAAAATGCTATTTAACAATAATTTTTTTATGCAAAAAAGAGAATAATCTTACATGGTAACATTTAACACATACAAATTATAACCACTCCATCTTTCTTGTATGGTTAACCAATTTTTGATTGATTAAATTCCTTAATTTTGTGGATTCTTCTTTTTCTTGTGAAAATATTTCTTACTAAATAGCAATGCTCATAAAACAATTACAAATCAGCTTTTTATTTTTAGACCTCATTTTTTTTTTCTTGTTGACAACTTGTCTTTCAATCCTTTCAATTTATTGGGCACAACTCTCTCCTCTCTCTCTCTCTCTCTCTCTCTCTCTCTCTCTCCATTTTTATAGGTCCAGCAATATATATGACAATGGAGTTCCATGAAAGAAAATTACTTTTGCTGTCCTACCGGTTACAGGCGCATCCTACACGTTTCCTATTTCACCCTTCCATTATTTAAGTAGCGGACGACATAAGAATTAATAATTTTGAAAATTGTCACCCGCTATTAAAGTAGAGTAGCGGACGTTATAATAGTAGAATGTTTTTGGGAGTATTTGTTAAAGTAGCGGACAATAATATTTTAGTAAAATTGTAGGGCGCGCGAAAAAATATATAGGTTGACAAAATGAGTTATCTCCATGAAATGATGAAATATTTTTGGGTGGGCTACTGATTTTTTTGGTCTAGATTGGGCTGGACTACTTTAGCCCTTAAATAAGAAAAAAAGTTTATATACATTTAATTTGTCAAAATTTTAATTTTGGTCTCTCATTTTAAATTTAGTAATTTGGTCCTATATCAATTTTTTTTATTAACCCATGATTTCGATCATACATTTTTTATGGCTTGGCAATGCATTGTTCATTCTCAGCCTCTTGTATCATTTCAATTGATCTTATTTTGACATTGTATATATGTCTGGTCTTGATTCATTAGCACTCTATTTTTGAAGACTTCCAGCAATTAGACCATTCGTTTTTATGTTGGGTCATTAAATTTATTGTCACATTATCAAATTAGATGGTCAAAACCACACGAGTTTGATCAATTTGTTTTTGAAATGAGACCAAAATTACAATTTTACAAAAATAGGATGATCAAAATTGCATTTAGGTAAAAAATAAAAAATAAAATTCTTTCCCATTCACCATAATTCTTAAAAACCACTTCTATTTGAATTTACCATCCCAATGAATGAAACACCATTTTATTTGGATATATCCATTCAAGCATAATAAAATATGATGTTTTTCCATCATAACTGGTAATTCCAAAGAAGTGTTGTTCTTAAAAAATCAATGCAGATAAAATCAGCTTTAAAAACTAAAACTAAAAGTATTTTCATCAATACAATTGGGAAAAGGTTATTATTGTTGGGCTCTAAGAAGTGATTGAGCAATCTATATGGTTTTGCCCCAAATAAGAAAGAAAAAGAAATTCAACCTAAAAAATAAGAAAGAAAAAGAAATAATGTACTCCAAACCAAGGACTCTCCACCTTTGTTTTGTACCAACTGCCCACCCTTTCAAATTTATAATATGGTAGTTAAAACATGACATGAGATAGCTACTGCTCTTGATAGTCAATCTCCATCTTCATGAGTTTCAGTCATATGGTTATGGTAAATAAATATATCTATATGAAAGGTTACCAAATGATTATTTTCAGCAAGTTTCTTTAGTTACAACTCAATCACCCCTCAAAATATTGAAGTGCCTCCTCCTCCTTTCTCTTAAACTAGAAAATGTATTAAGTTGTGGACTAACTTGAAGAATATGTAACTTCCTTTTTTTACAACATTTTTTTTTGTTAAATAGCCCAGCGGCTAGAAATTATAGCTTTAAAGTAAATAAGTGGCGGATCTTGAGTTCGAACTCTGACCTTTGCATATATAATGCAGTGTTCCTACCAACTGAGTTAAGCTCACGAGAAAACAATATTATTATATTATACTTATTGTGACTTGTTACAAAAAAGAAAAGGTTCAATGCAGTTAAGAAAACAGTAATATTTACCTCTAAATGTTAATTTGTTAAATAAAAAAAGAAAATACAAATTTCCATAATAGATACAAAATGAATTGTAAACAGTAACATTTTTTCTACAATCACAAAGTTAAGATATTAATAATCGTACGATCTTAATTAGACAGTTGAATATAATAGATTTAAATTTAAATCAAAATCGTTTAATTTTAATCAAACATTCATTAATGTACTGCCTGACTGTAGAATTTGCCAACCGTATCAAATCCTGGTCCAAAATATGCTAGCAACCTAATTCCGAAATAATGGTCCATCATCTAATTATTATTATTTTATATTAAAAATATACTATACTATAGTATTTATTTATTTATTTGGTCAAGACTATAGTATTTATTTAAAATACGCAAATGATGAACTCTAGATGTGGATAAAAAATTCCCTGATCTGCCAAATTTGCAGCCAAAACAGCAATAAGAAACTACATGTTAAAATACCTTCCTTTGTACCAAACCAACTCACAAAAGATAAAATGAAGAATTAACAAAGTTTGATACATATAAAAAAAAGTCAATTAATATATGTTTCGTGGAGACACACACACACATAATATTGGTAGCTTAAGATTCAAAGACCACGTCCTAAAAACAAAAACCTTAACTAAGGACGTGGCAACCACCTTCAACTTCAAATACCTTTTTCCGGCAACTAGTTGTTAAGTCACATAATATAGAGAAACCTTCAACGTTGTTGAACTTAGCTTCTTAATAAAAACCATATAGTACATGTTAATTTGTCACATAATACAAGAACCATATCATATCATATCATATATGATTATTACTTCAAAAACAAAATGAGTTTTGAGCAAAAAACCAAAAACCTCTTTCATATTTTTGCATCTTCAATAACCCCTAGAGAAATTTTCTACTTCTTTACACATACACTCCTAAGCCTTTTTCTACCTCTTTCATTTCTTCTCCTAGCTAAACTCTCCCAAATTCAATACTATCTTCAACGTATTAATTTTTTGCATCAACAATATTATTATTTCTCATCACCACAAAAAATTTCCTATTTTATAACACTAGCCCTTCAAATAAATCCTTTTATTCTCTACTTTCTTGTGTTCCTTATAAGCATAACTTCATTAATTCATGCCTTAACCAACAAGGTTATAAATTTGAGTAACTCATCAATATCTTCATGTTCAAGCAACATTGTTCATCCTCGTATTTACATTGCATGGATTCTCCTTTGTGTTTTTCAAGTTTGTGTTGGTTTAGGAATTGAAGGAAGCATTTTGGTGGGTTTATATGATTCCGAATCATCGAATTTTGGTGTTGAAAGGAGTTTCTTGAGTAGAGTTGTATTTTTATTGGGATTGCATGAAACGACAAGAGTTTGGTGTTTAATGGTGGTTAGGCCTGTGGTGGATGACACTGTTTTTGGGGGTGTTAATAGAAAAGAAAGATGGGTTGAGAAATTGGGTGTGACTATGTGCTTAGGAGCTTTATGGTGGTGGAAATTAAGAGATGATGTTGAGAATTTGGTGGTTATGAGTGAGGCAAAGAAAGATCAATTGATGGATGTTGGAATTAATGATTTTGTTGGGTGGTTGCTATATTATTTGATTGTAACAATTGGGATGGTAAAGGTTGTAAAGGGTCTTATGTGGTTCATTGCAATGATTTGTCCTTGTAGAAGGGAAATTGGGACTTCCATGGTGGAATCTAGTGAGAATGATGACAAAGTATGATAAAGTGTAAATCAATTTTTTTGTTATCTTTTTAAATTTGATATACTCCGCACACAACTGCATAATCTATTTTATGAACTAATCTATTTTATGAACCTGCTACGTCTACAACAGTGAATCAAGCTCCAATAGTTTGGTTGTGTTTTTTAACTCATTTATCTTCCTCCACTCTCCAATTTTTTAATTATCTTCATCTGGCTAGAGATATTACCATATTGCATGTTTAACTTCTTGTAATAAATTTGGATTCAATATTGTATTTAAAAGTTGCAACACATACATAAAGCTATCACCAAATTCAGCATCCCCTCAGCCTCAAAAATGACCTATTAACATTTGGTTCAATTGGTTATGTTAAAGACTATCTATATGATTTATGTACGACCACCAATAATTTTTTTTTTTTAAAGATGGACGAGTTTAAAGCTCTGAATCTTACATGATTATTGACCATTGGCTACGTGTGAAAAAAAATTATTGACTATTTAGGATTAAGGTTTTGATTCAATTCGTTAATTTTTTCTTGATTTATGAAATGTATCTTTAGTGTGGTTTTAGTTTTCTTAATCACTAATATTGACCTAAGATGTGAATGGTGAATATTTGAACTATCATTGCTTTTTTTTTTTTTCTTTCCATTTGAGTAAAGCTCTTTTTCGGTGAAAAAATATGTCTATAGATTAATTTTTTTTTGTTTAGAATGTAGCTGAAAATCGAATCTACGATCTCTAACATACTATTCAAATATCTTATTATTGGACCAAACCTAATAACTTTATATATTAATTTTTTTTAACATGTGTCGATTATTTAATTTATCGGTTCAAAAGAAAGAAACTGACTTTAACGTTTATTACACTTAATGATAGAATTTTGATCTGATTTAATTTTTTCATTTTTTTTATAACATTTAACCTTTTCTATTATTTGAAACACTACTCAAAATCAAACAAAGGATAAACGTGGGCCTGTATTCTGTGGCCCATTGTTTTGTACAGACCGAACTAATTGAACACCAACACCATTTGACATTTGTTGTCTATGAAAAATTCTCATTCCACCCCCACACCTCTTTTGCCCCCCTTGGATTTCCTTTTTTGCCCTTGATTTTAAAATTCGGAACGCGTTTTCCGAAGTTTTTTTTGCCTTGAATACGAACTTCGGAATATATTTTCCGAAGTTTTCGACGAATTTGAACTAGAAAAACTTCGGAAAACACGTTCCGAAGTTTTTGTATAGGGGTAAAATCGGAATATTGGGGGGTTAAAAAGAGTCATGGGGGGTGAGAAGAGAATCTTTTGTTGTTTATCTTTATTTTACAACTTTTATTCCTCTTATTTTTACTTACTCATGAAATGGTTCCTTTATTTTCAAATCACCTAATTTTAGTCTCTTCATTATGTTTTTGTACTTAAAAATGGTGATTTAACGTATTTTAAATAATCTGATATACAACTCATATCAGAATGTGGTACCAATTTACAATATCCCTTAGTATCAGTATGTGAACGTAAATTGATACTTGGGAATGAGTTATATTAAATGATGTGACATACCCTTTAGTAAATAAAAAACTAATGAGAATGCGTGATTTTACACTACCTCTTAGTAATTTGAGAGTATCGGAACATGGTTTTTTTTTAGTGAGGTGAATTTTGAACTTTGGTTGACTAATCATTTGAAGGGTTTGGGTGCTTATGAGTTTGCTGCGGGACTTCGGCGGAATTGGAGGGCCAGAAACACAATATGTGTTGGCAAAATATCTATCAACTTGTTCAAAATTGTGCTATAAGTTTACATCGATTATTACCTCTTATTTTCCTAGTTCGGTCCTTGGTAATAATCTTGGCTTACTTGGCATCCTACACATGAGAATGACTATATTTTGAACGTGGACGGGAGTTGTTTGGGTGTATCAAGTAAAACTGAGTTTGATGGTCTGTTCCGACGAGGAGATGATCGTTGGATCATTGATTTTAGTGAATATTTAAGCATTATGATGCTTATGATATATCATAGGTTGAAACTTGTTAGAGACATATGCATATATGCATATGCAAAAATTTTGTGCTATTCAGATTCTCAAACCGTTTTGAAGGAATATATCACGTTTCATTCTTATGCAACTATTATTAAACATCATTTTCGTCCTTGTAAGTTCATAAATTTTTGGTTTTAGTCCCTGTGTCTTTTTTTGTTGCAAATTAGTCTCTGCATGTGCAAATCTTTTTTATTTTAGTCCCTAAAGCTAAAATCCGCAGGAAAATATGTAGGTAAATTCGCTTGTTTCCTGTGGATTTTCCTGCGGATTTTAGTTTTAAGGGACTAAAACCAAAAGATTTGAACATACAAGGACTAATTTGCAACAAAAAAAGATACAGAGACTAAAATAAAAAAATCGCGAAATTACAGGGACAAAAATGATGATTAAGCATAGTAAATATTCACAATATGATGAAGTTAATGTATTTGTTTTAGATTTTAGATTATATGTCAATTCTCTTGGACCAATTTTTATTTACATTTTGAGAAGCAATTTGCAGTGATGTTGGAGTCCCCTTTTTTCCAAGAAGCAGCCGATCCGTCATCTCTACGTAAATCCTTACTTCATTTTCTTTAACTCTTTTCTTTAAACCTCACACAACTAAGGTGTCACTTCATAGCTTATTTGGATTTTAATCATTCTTTCCATAACGACAATTTTACATATAATTAAATACTAATCTTGTCTAGTAATCTAGTATCATCTTTTCTTAATCAAAACAAATATTGAAACTTTCATAATTAATTTGCTGGTATAAGACTGCAATGTAGTACATAAACCATCGATTAAATCACCATCAACCTTACGTGCTCCTTCCTTATTACTTTTATAAATAAGCGCTTTCACACTCTCCTCCTTATTTTTCTAGATAAGCACTTTGTCTTCTACTTACATTAAAAAAAATCACTTAAATCTTTATGGAAATCAATCATTTTTCTTCCACTCATCACTCTCTAGAACAACTTCTGTTCCAAGAGATTCATAATAGTAATAATCAGAAACAACAAGAACAAGAATTCGAAGTTGTTGATAATAACTTCATGTCACTAGAAGATATAAACTTCAACCATTGTCAACAAAACAATCATCAAAACAAAGTTTCAATTCCAAAACCTTTACAAAACAAGATGCCATTGTCTTTATCATCTTTAGAGATTCTGAGAAATCATGGAAGTAGATTCAACAAGAAAAATATAGTCACTAAAACTTCTTCAAATTTGGAACATCATCGAATGATGTCAACAGAAGAAATAATAAGAGTAGCTGGAGCAAGGTATACTCAATACTCTTCATCTCATTGGAGTGAAAATATTTGCATCCAAACACACCCTTATGGATTTGATTTTCATGGTTTAACTGAAGAACAAAATAGAGACATTGAACTTGCACAGTTTCTATTTTCAGCAGCTGAAAGAGTAAGTTTTCAACAATTTGAACGTGCAAAAAAATTACTTTTTTATTGTCAATGGAATTCATCTATCACAGGAAACTCTATTCAAAGAATTGTTTTTTATTTTTCTCAAGCACTTCTAGAGAGAATAGAGAAAGAATCAGGAAGAGTGATTAAAGGGTCAGAGAAAAATGAAGAAATTGAGTTAATTCAAAATATGGATCCAAAAAAAGCACTTTCTTGTCATCAAAAAATTCCTTTTAATCAAGTTATGCAATTCACTGGTATACAAGCTATAGTTGAACATGTTATGTTCGAGACGAAAATTCATCTAATAGATCTTAATATAAAAAGTGGAGTTCAATGTATAACTTTGATGCAAGCTTTAGCTGATAGAAAAGATTGCATGGTTGAGATTTTTAAGGTAACTGCTATTGGAGTGAATTCATGCAAGAACAAGATTGAAGAAACCGGTAAAAATTTAGCAAGTTTCGCAGTATCGTTGAACTTACCTTTTTTATTTAAGGCTGTTTTAGTAGAAGATATGTTGGAAATCAAAGAAGATGATTTCGAAATCGAAGAGGACGAAGCTGTTGCTATTTACTCTCCGTATTTTCTAAGGACTTTGATATCAAAGCAAGATAGTATCGAAAATTTGATGAGGGTTATAAGGTGTATCAAACCATCTATAATGATTGTTCTTGAAATTGAAGCAAGTCTAAATTCGCCGTCTTTTGTGAACCGGTTCGTGGAAGCGTTGTTCCACTACTCGGCTTTTTTCGATATACTTGAAACATGTATGAAAGAGGAGGATGAGTGTAGAATGATGACAGAAGGAATATTATCAGCAGGAATAAGAAATATTGTTGCAACAGAAGGTAGTGAAAGGAATGTTAGAAATGTGAAAATTGATGTTTGGAGAAAGTTTTTTGCAAGATATAGAATGGTTGAAACTAGGTTTAGTGAAGCATGTAATTACCAAGCTGAATTAGTGGTTAAAAAGTTTGATTATGGGAATTTTTGCAATGTGGAAAAGAATGGGAAGTGTTTAATATTGGGATGGAAAGGGACTCCAATGCATTCAATTTCAGCTTGGAGGTTTCTTTGATTGTGATCTTCAATCTTGATTTCTTTGTAAAATATAATAATGCTAAGTTTTTTTTTCCTTCTAATTAGTCTCTTGTTGGCTTTGTAAAATATTGT
Organism: Trifolium repens; assembly: GCA_030408175.1. Lineage (NCBI taxonomy): Eukaryota > Viridiplantae > Streptophyta > Magnoliopsida > Fabales > Fabaceae > Trifolium > Trifolium repens. The sequence goes on along the minus strand of CP125849.1, from coordinate 54,296,713 downwards.
TGATTTGTGCTAATGCCTTGGCTTATACTCCAAACTTATCCATCATTCATTTCTCTTTGTTCAGCTCAAAGATCATGATTTAATGCAAGAAACTTAGTTAGTTGGGCCCTATAGACAAAAAAGAGACTACAAGACTAATTAAATTAGGGGTTTGCTAATTTAGACCCACTTAAAAACATGTGGGTCTAAATTAGCAATGTGTACCTTTTCTAATGGACAACAAATACCCTTGATATTTACTTATTTACCATTAGCAATTGAGGGTTAGTTAGGTAAATTTAATTAAATAAAGTGTGCACCCACTTTGCTAATTTAGACCCACTTAATTATAAATATATGCAACCTTAATAAACAACCTAGGAAATCAAAAAACATGTGGGTCTAAATTAGCAAGGTGCACCTTTTCACTTTGGACAAAAAAACCCTTCATATTTAGTTATTTTATACCAGAAAATTGAGGGTTTGTTAGGTAAATTTTATTAAATGATGTGCACTCACTTTATTAATTTACACCCACTTAATTATAAATACATGTAACCTAAATAAACAATCTAAGAAGTAAAAAAAATTGTTTGTTACAAGAACTAAGTTACAAAATTGAAATTTGTAAACAGTGATAATAAAGGGTAGTCCATCCTGTAATAAAGCGTAGCCTTAATACGGAGTATCTTGTTAAGCTTCATCATGTGATTAAACTCTTTAAATTGTTTGCCAAGAGAAAAAACTAGCTTGCATTTTACAAAATAGAAAAAAAAAAAAAAAAGAACATGTTGTTTTATGTTTTTGAAACATTGAAACATAAAGGTGTTTATAAATAAAGTGGGTCTAAATTAGCAAAGTGGGTGCAAATTAAGGAACATTTTTAATGAAAGTTACAAAACTAACCCTTAAGTTATTAGTTTTAAATAAGTAAATATCAAGGGTATTTTTTGTCCAAAGTGAAAAGGTGCACATTGCTAATTTAGACCCACATGTTTTTAAGTGGGTCTAAATTAGCAAACCCCATTAAATTATGTATTTATGTTCTAGGGCTTTATATCAATTGCAAACAACTAATTGCATTTTATTATCTTAAACACTTAATCAAATTTAGCCAACAAGTGTGATTTAATTTACAATGTGATTTGGTTAATATATTCAAATTTTTCCAAATTTAATAATTTATGAAGGTGAATTAATTATGTTAATGGATATTCATGAATTATGATTAATAAATTGCAAGATATAATATGAGTAATTTTTTTCTTTATTATTTCTCAATTATATATATAAATTTTTAACACACAAATAATAATCTTATCTGCTGAAAAAAATACGCTAGTAACATATAAAAATTAAACTGATAAATTATTAGCAAAATTATCCTCATAGTCCCTCAACTTAATTTTAAATAACAATTTGATATTTATTTTTTTCACGTAATTTTTGTCTTTTCATTATTCCTTCATCCATATTTGCATATGGTTGATGCTATTTTTTTGTTAATCCTATTATTAATATTATTATTAATTAGTCAATCAATAAAAAAAATTAGTCAACAAATTTATATTATTTTCTTATTTGATTATTTATAATTTGGTATTTGCTTAAGAATTTTAACTATTTTAATAGAAAAGAATTTTCAAATAAGAACAAAAATTAATACTCACATATCTTATTCTTTTCTATTATTTTTTCATGGTAAATTATTATAATATACTTTTGGTAGTTTTTACTATAAAAATAATTGCCTAAAATAGCCTATTGTTGGAGATTATTATTTTCTTAAAATAAAATAATTTTAAACTTTCTTTTTATAATTTTCCAATTTCAAGAAAAATATATCACAAGTAAGTTTTTTAGATTATTTAAGAGAGAATTAATTGAAAAAAATTATTATCATATATACAAGTTTACACCGTGGTTTAACGATTTTTTTTTATACAAAAGAGTCAAAGATCAAACGTTTAACCTATGATGCACAAATTTCGATACAGATACTGTGACACGACACAAACATTCCGACACCGCTAATATAAAAAGTATAGGACACTGGCACCGCTACTTATTTATAAAATATCTAAATTGAGAATCAAAATATATATATGTGAATCTAAGTTGAGCAAGTTTTTTTATTAATCTTTTTTAAGAGAATATACGACAGTACATTTGACCTTTATTCATCAATCTATTATCGAAAAACTAAAAATAATATAATCAAAATGTAAAGTCTTTATTCATTCATTGATCAACATTATTGTTCCGATACATTTTTAATCCTTGTAAATATGTTTAAGAAGAATAGAAGTAAAGAAAAATAATAAATTTTTTGGGACATCTATTCGACACGTGTTGTACGAGTATCTAGTAAGTGTCAGAAATCGATCTAAAGAGTGTCGGAGTAAAGAAAAAAAAATGATTTTTTTGGACACCTGAACTATCTAATATGTGCCGTACAAGTGTTGAATAATGACGCATATCGGACTCCACAACACATTTAATCATAAAGGGGTGTTTGTGCTTCATAGTATTTAACTACATGTTTACCTAAAACTCTTATATCAATTCATTTTTGGGTTATTAAAAAATATATATTCCACAATCTACTTAAGAACCAATCAATATACTTTTTTTTTATTTTATTTAGAGTGGTGGCGCGCCCCCAAAGAATGAACAACACTCTTCTTATTTAAAACTAGCTACCGTTTCCTTTATTCATTTTTCACACTCTCACTTATTTCATCCAAACTTTTTTCTCTATTCACACTTTCATCAATGGTCTCAAATTCCCCAGGCTCTGCCTTTGGATCTCAAGTTTGTTTCTCTTTCCACTCTCACTTTTTTCTCTTGCTTTGCTCAATTCATATTTTTAGGTTCTTAATTTCATTTATTGCATCAATATTTGTAGCACCACACTTCAGATCGAAGCCGTGTCTGGTATCCAACATCGAAACAACACCATGCAATTATGTTCAATTATTGGTGCCGACACCTGACATATATGTGTTGGTGCTTCGTAGATTACATCGAATGTTTAGATGATCGTGCATACATCGTTTCTTATATAATTATTGGTGCCGACACCTGACATGTCTGTGTGTCGGTGCTTCGTAGATTACATCGATTTTTTAGATGGTCGTGCATACATCATTTTTCATATAATTATTGGTGCCAACACCTGACATGTTTGTGTGTCGGTGCTTCGTAGATTACATCGATTTTTTAGATGATCGTGCATACATCACTTCTCATATAATTATTGGTGCCGACACCTGACATGTCTGTGTGTCGGTGCTTCGTAGATTACAACAAATTTTTAGATGATGGTGCATTATTGTTTTGTTCCTAATAGGATAGAAAAGCGATGTAACTAAAAAATTCTTTGTTTCTCTGTTTCCAATCATTTTAATTTGTTCCTTGCATGAAAAGTGATATATGCTGTTTATTGTTTTGAATTTTTTTGGTGCTATATTAATATTATTTTATTTTATGAATAGGAGAAACATGGAGGGGGATCATCAAACACTCGTCAAACTTTGGGGAACAAGTTAAATCTGTTGAAAAAGCAAATCCAAAAGGAACGAATTGAATCAATTAAAGTGAGTTCTATTTAGTGGTTGATTCTTTGTAATAGTATATATAATTATGTGTAATTATGATCCTTTTGAATAAACAACTTAATTTGTAGCTTATAACATAAACGCTTATGTATAAGCTATTTTCATAACAAAAAATTAAATAAAGTTAAATTATTTTCATATAAACTATCTTTGAGAGCTTATGTAAATAAGTTGAAAATAACTTATAATTATGTGTAATTGTGGCCCTTTTTGATAAATCGCTTAATTTGTAACAAGCGCTTATGTATTAGTTATTTTTATAACATAAGATTAAATAAAGTTAAGTTATTTTTTATAAACTATTTTTTATAATCTATCTTTTAGACCTTGTAAAAATAAGTTGAAAACGATATGTTATAAGTTGTTTTTATAAGTTTTCTCAAACAATTTTATAAGTGCTTATAACGGTAGATAAACTCAAGTCAATCCAAACACGCTCTGTGTTTGCTACACGATTATTCCTTTTGTTTTCCACTATAAATTCGGGGGGAAAAGGTTGATCTTCTGGTAACATATTATACTCTATGTTAAGTTAATTAAGTTATTGTTCATCTTGCTAGTTAGCTTGTAATTAATCTTAATTATCTTTTTCCACAGGAAAAGATTCAGAGAAATGGGAAGAATCTCAAATGTCAACTTTCTGAGGTCATGTTAGTTATATCAAGAAACGAATCATTACAAAGTGCGGAAAATACTCTTAATATGCTTTCTTCAAGAATGAATCGTCCTCAGCGTAAGTTCAATGGTTGCATCTCTCGAGTTTCGGTAGAAGGTGACCGAATCAACAATCCAGATGCATCATTAGTGATAAGTGTAAAGATGGTATACATCAAAAGATTGCCTCCATTTACATTTTGGACAAATTTAACCAGGTACATTTGATGCCAAATGTTATTGATTAATCTATGTGAACTTTGTTTAATGTATTTACTAATTCTTAAAACTATTTCTTGCAAAACAGAAATGAATTAATGACTGAAGATCAATCTGTTTTTAGAACACGATATATAAATTATGATCATCATGGAGGTGAAACATTAATAACCGGTATCAGTGATACCGAGGAAGAGCCAGAAGAGCCAAAAGAGCATAAGAAAGTTAAACGCGACTTTTCTGAAGGTGAAGACAGATTTCTAAGGTAAATTAAAATGGATATGTTATACTTTCATTTAGAAGTTCTATCTATATTTGCAGAAAGATGCAATAACAATAATAATTAGAGATACGGATTGCAGTATTTGACGTGAATCCTTAAATTTCAATATAAGTTAATAAGTAATACAGGCATTTTACCGGACTTTCAAAGTTTTTCCTTTCAATAAGTCCTTTATCAAGACCGCACAAGACAATACATTCAAATTCAATACAAAATGTAAACGTATAGACTTTTGTTTTTGTGGTGGGTGATTGTTCAAATGTGCGTCAAATATGAAGCTAAAATTTGCAGCTTCTGATAAATCACGGCAACTTGCACAAAGAAGCTGTGCTTAATTTTTTCAACTTTATTCAAATGTTTCATATTTTTCCTTTACTAAACCTACTATCTTGACTATTTAATATATTAGGATGGTATTTGAAGAACATGATTTAACTGAGGAGGTTTTGAGCATTGTTAGCGATATTATCGGGGGTACCAGTTCAGAAATTAAGGTAATGTAGAACAATTTATGTACATGATGTACCTTTGATAGTTGTTCATTCTAATATTTATTGAAAAATAAGTTTCCTAGCGGATATGTATTATGAGCGGCTAATTTTATGTCTTGGACAAATCTCGTCAATCAAAATATGCAGGAGAGGTATGAACATATCAAGGATAAGGAACGAAATTCTAAAGATTGCGGAGAAAGTGGATCTCACACTGAGATACGTTTGAACAAAAGTTTGAGCGTAACTTTAGATGGTTTTGACCACCTTTTATGTCGCCAGTGCATGGTAAATACTACGAAACTAACAATATTTTGCATGTTTGTGATCACCATGTTGTCTAATATGATAACGAATATCTCGCGTGTCTTTATTTTTGTAATTTCTTTGTAGATCTTTGATTGTTCTGTGCACGGATGCTCTCAAAAGTTTATATATCCAGTAAGTAAAAATGTTCTTCATTCATATCTAAGCTTCTTTTTTTCCATTAATTAAGAAACTAATTTGATGGTTTACTTATCAGAATGAAAAGCAAAATGTTTGGTCAGAACCAGAAGGTGACAGAAAACCATGCGGTGATTATTGTCACCTTAATAATAAAGATGCTACGATTAGTGATTCTATGAGGGACCTAAATTTGGATGCTGCTTGCAATGAAGAACAACATGTAATGGATGAAACAGAATTGAATCAAATGTCTAACTCAATGGAAGGACAAATTGAGGAGGATTCTAGTGTTTCAGATTGGAAACCTTTGGAGATAGAATTATATCTGAAGGGAATAGAAATGTTTGGGAGAAACAGGTATGGATTTTTCATAAGTGCTTATAAGATAAGTTAAGATTGTTTTAATATTTTGGCTTATATCTTATTCCTGCTATGCAGTTGCCTTATATCTCGGAACTTACTTGCTGGATTGAGGACTTGCGAGGAAGTTGCTAGATACATGTATGCTGAAGCGTTAATGCCGCATGGATCTATGGGCGAAAATGCAGGATTTGATGCAATGTCCACTGTGAGTATTACAAACATTCATGTTTTATTACGGTGTTTGATGAATATAAGGTGGACGTTTAATATCTCTTCGTATATAATGCATGATGCGATAGGATTAGAGATGTCAACAGGGTAGGGCGGGGGTGGGGAGTACTCTCTTGCTCCCCATCCCCGCCATCCAAAATGCTCTCAATCTCATCTCCACATTCCCTACATCGGAAAGTTTTTTCTCCATCCCTTTCCTCGTAATCTTGGACTCTAGGTAGCCTAAGCCTTAGGAGTTAGGACATAGGAGGAGTCCTAACCGTTGTATTGTTCTTGTTTTTAAGTATGATTATTTTGCTAGGACAATAAGACGCCATCAAGGCCGCGGAAGGTGCCAAGAAAGAACAAAGCTAAGAGGTTCTCTTCAAAAGCCGCGGGACTTCCATCTACATGGAAACAAGTTATTGATGCAGGGAATAAAAGAAAATATAAGCAGTATACACCTTGTGAATGTAAAGGAACGTGTGGAAAACAATGTTCATGTCTTGTTGGTGGATATTTCTGCGAAAAATATTGCGGGTATGTCAATTTTCATTTAATCATGTTCTTTTCTTAGTAAAGAAACAAGTAACATTTCTGTGAAATTCCACCCTTAAGAATTAAGATGGATAAGTGGGATGATCAGAGTTCGAACTTCGTCCCCTTGCATATATAATGCAATATCTTTGTCAACTGAGCTAAACCCACGAGACTCAAACGGCCAATGTTAATAAACCAATTATAATATTTTTAATCTGATGAATTATTATTTTCTACATTCAGGTGTTCGATGCTTTGTAGAAATCGATTTGGAGGATGTCATTGTAATAAGACTCATTGTAGAAGTAGGCATTGTCCATGTTTTGCAGCATTAAGAGAATGTGACCCAGATGTATGTAAAAATTGTTGGGTTAGGTAATGTCTTTTATGTTAAAATTTATTTTTTATTTTTCCTATATTTTATTTTTATTTTTGTATGTATCATATTGCACCAAATTTGATTGTGAAAGTCTCATAAGCAATTTAACTATGGTACTATTTTGTATATAGTTGTGGTGATGGTTCATTAGGAGAGTCATCTCATCGTGCAGAGGGTCAATGTGAAAATATGAATATGCTTTTAGGGAAAAAGAAACATAAGGTAATTAAATTTGTTTATCTTTAAATTATCTAATATTTAATTCATGAATATGAATATATGAATGTTTGATATCATCATTTTCCTTATATTATTTGTATATTTGTCAGATTCTTTGGGGAAGGTCTGATATTACTGGATGGGGAGCATTCTTAAAGGTTGAAATTTTCCACTTTTGTTTATTTTTTGAAAATAAAATAAATGGGAGTGTATAGTATTCTAATTACTAATTGTTGCTGCATTTCAGAACCCTGCAAACAAAAATGATTTTCTAGGAGAGTACACAGGTGAACTAGTCTCTAACGTAGAAGCTGAGAAACGTGGAAGTTTTTATGATCGTACAGGCTCTTCATCTTTCCTTTTCAACTTGAACGATACAGTAAGTGCGCCGTATCAACTCGGATTCCTTACAATTAAGGGATCACACATTCACGCATTCGAGACATCGCTCGTCGTTCAATCAAGATCAAACAGTTAAAAATGCATTTCTTTTTATAAATCAAAATATTGAATTCGTATCGTTCGATCTTGATCGATTGACCGTTGATATTCTGACTACGTGAATGCAGAAAATCCGTGACTACTACGGCAAGGGAGTCAAAATCTCTATATGTTTACTAAATTTATTCAATCTACCTTTTCCTCTAACCATGTCTTTAATGTAGGGTATAATATACTATTAAATTTCAAAACTAAATATTACATTTTTTTTCAGTATTGTCTTGATGCTTATCGCAAAGGAAACAAGTTGAAATTTGCAAACCACTCATTAACCCCCAATTGCTATGCAAGGGTAAGTCTAGAAAATCCTATTTTTTTGAGAGATATATGAAACTTACTACCTTTTGATCTCACATTGTGATCTTAATTATGAAATTATCTTAGGCTATGCTTGTTGGTGGGGACCATCGAGTAGGAATATATGCAATGGAAGACATTAAGGCTGGTGAGGAGATCCTCTATCATTACCACTATCATCAGGACCAGCAGCAACCACCATGGCTTGTTAAGCTTTTAGATGAAGCTTCTTCCAAGAAAAATAATGATCCAACATATTCTCAAGGAAAAGGCAAAAAACACCAGTCTCATTGATGGATGGTCTAAGATTTACAGAAAATACAATACAAAAAATACATAGGCTAGAGGTTAATGGATTCAATATTATTAAGGGTATGCTTCTTCCGTTTCAAAATGAGTGTCATTTTAGCGACAAAAAATTATTTTTTATTTACAATGCAACTTTGACTATTCCTTTCCAATTGTACCCTTCAATTAATATTTTGTACACTATTCTCAAAGCATTAATTTTACTTTGTACTAGTACTTACATAATAGTGGAGACCGCATCAACAGCTAATAAGGATAATTTGGTAAAATAACTATTCTCTTCCTTACTTCGTACTAGTACTTATATAAATATAATAGTGGAGACCGCATCAACAGTTGATAAGGATAATTTCGTAAAATAACTATTTTCTTCCTTCTAATTATTGCATTTCTTAATGTGTGTAAAATTTTACTTTGCATTTCTAATTCATTTTGAAACGGAATTTTAAATTAGAAAATAAATTTATTAACACTAATGAAGTTTCCTGATGATGTTTGTGTCATATGTATATCCTTTTTTTTATGTTCTTGATGTTAATCTAGGCAATTTTCATGAATATGTCATAATTTCATGGTTACATTAAGATTATATACAATTGCATTATTATTCTAAAAAACCAAGTACAAAAAAATCATTCAATTTCATGAACTAGTGGAAATAAATTTCACAAGCTACATACATATACACAGTTGCAGAAAAAATGTACTATAGTTTGAAAAGTTCAACCTCATTTACTTTGTAAATGAAAAAATAACAACTCATTCCATGTATCTGGAACCCCTGGTAAACACCAATGACTACAATCTTGAATTCTAGAGGATTGAGTTTTCCTCCCATAAATGGATGGATGACCATCTATCCTAAATTCTGACAAACTAGTTATATTCAACAATGTCACAGGTGTTTTCATCTGTTTTATTGTCTCTTCTATGATTATGTTCTTCTCAGGATCAATTGTATTTAAGGTTTCATTAAGAGGATGAGTTGCCTCTGTACAATGTCCTCCTGAATTCCAATTACCTCCCCTGTTGCAGAATGTATATATCAATCAAGTCACTAACTATTTTCGATTTTCAGAAATGATTTTTGTACCACCAAATTTCTACAACTTTTGCGACAATTTTTTAAGTGGTTAACACATTTGACATAGGTACTTATTACGTTTAGTAGATTATTAATGAATATATATATATTACCAGATGTCGCGACTCATCAACCACCAACGTATGGTTTGACCATAATTTGCATGTGTTCAACTTCATTTAGATTTGAACACTTAAAAATTGTGGTTGATGACATCTAAATTGGTGGTTAATGAAGTTACGAGTTTTGACGCTTGGTATATATAACTACTTATTTGAACTGTGTTATCCACTAAGATTGTTGTCGCAAATCGCAATAGCATTTTGGATTTTGAAACTTACAACAAAACTATTGCAGGGTGGATATTAGAGGCAAACCTGAAATGAGATGGTGCTGAACTTCGAAAGAAAACTTGGGTTTTCTTCGAATTTATGCGTTTATCGACCCATGAAGCCCAAGTCGTTAAAGCTTTCGTAAAAGCTGTAGAAACATTTAGCCGGGGATGAACTAGAGTTCCTTCTTGATAGTAATAAATCCTGTTATACAACCATAGGTTAGTTAGTTTTTTTCATCGGAAAAAATGTTACCTATTTCATTAATAATCAAAGCAATAACTTTGAAGGCTAGCTAGATATTTATTGTATACACCCTCCCTTTTTAAGGCAGAATCGTAGGTTCTATGACCACATGTTAGTTGAAAAAAGTACTAAAAAAATCAAACATTGTAATCGGGCTATGACAGCTCATTTTTCAAAATTAGCATGTGCAGCACATGCCAACTTTCTCTGCTTAAGATGACCCCAATATGTAGAATGATTGACACTATTCATTTTCCACAGGAAATTTAGGGCTCTCTATTAGAGTAAAGCTTCATTTTAGTCCTTATTCTCTAGGTATCTTTTTGAGTTTTAACTAACAAAAAGTTTCAACTTTCAAGGACTGAAAATTAAAAAAAGATAAAGAGGGGTGATTGCTAACCCTGCTTTGGTTTTGTAATGTGACCACCAATGTGCTGTATTGAAAACCAAAATATCAGCTCCTCTCCATCGCGATGAACCGTGATCAATGGCATCAATTCGCAATGTTGGTCTTCGTTTCTGCCCGACTCTTGCTTTACTTTCATGAACTAAGAAATGACTCACATAGTATTCAACTGTACATTGATAATCCTACAAAGTTGAAGAAAAAACAAAAATCTAATACTTCAGGACTAATCATATAACAAATTATACATTACACAAATGAAGTAAGGTTCTGCAGAATTACCAGAAACCTGAAACTATAGTTTCCTTTCTCTTTGGTAATTTTCCTTCCACGTGCCTCATATACCCTCTTTGGATCTTTAACAGCACTCAATAACATGCACAACATTGATTCCCATTGGTTCCTATTAATGGAATCACCCACAAAAACTAGCCTTTTCCCTCTTATCAACTCCAACATTTTTGTTGCATTGAACCTATAACAGAAAAAACAGTAACAAAAAAATAAAACTAACATAACTTTTGCTCCTAACTTCACTTTTGCAACTTCTAAAACTAAAAATTCATTTTTATTTCTAAATGTATGAGCCTTCATTAGTATAGTTCTTCGATGTATCAAAATTACAAAAACATCGCTAAGTGCGTTTTTTTAGTTATTTTAAGTACCAAACTAACTAACTAATTAAATACATATTCAATGACCAAATTAACTAACTAATTGTCAAAATTAGATACCAAACAACTAACATAACTAATTAAATACATATTCAATGACCAAATTTACCAACTAAAACATTTAAGGACCAAAATAAAGTACTTTTTAATCTAACTTTTTTTTTGGTCAAGCTTTTTAATCTAACTTCTAAACATAACTAAACTTGCAAGAAAATAACTAAATAAATAAAAGTGAAGTGTTCCAAAAAAAAAAAAAGATTGAATTTGGGAATACCTTGGAAGGTCACAATCTTGAGGTTGCCATCTCCACTTACTATAGTTTCTATCCAATCTTCCATTACCCTCACAATCAAAACCTTCATCTATAAAAGGACAAGAATCTCTACTATAAAGTGGATAATTTTCATCAAAAACCCAATACCCTTTTCTTAAATCACACTCTTTCACTATCTTCTTCTTCACCTCAATTTCCTTAAAAATCAAAACTTTATCACTCTTACCCACTAACCCATTTTCTTCAACCTTTGTTCCATTACCATACATTGCAGTAAAATTAACACTTGAAGTTGAAGCATCAACAACATGGTGTTCATGTTCCTGTTCTATATCTTCAGATTTGGATTCTGAGAAACTCTTTTGACTTCTAGAAAGACGGTTATCAATCAAAGCTTGAATCTTGGTAACAGTGAAGTTTTGGGTCAATGAGTGAACAGTTAAAGGTTGAAGATTTATAGCAGCAACACTGTTGTTGTTGTTGTTTGTTGAAGTGTTGAAGTGAAGAAGAGATTGGTGGTGATGAAGTGAAGGTGTGGTTGTGGATTTTGTGAGCCAGATTGTGAAAGTTGAAAGGAAGAAGATGGAAGAAAAGATTGTGAATGTGAAGAGTAAAAGTCTAGTTGGTTTGAAAGAGAAACTTCTTTGTCTCTCCATTGATGAAGTTTGCTACGAGTCAATGTCAATGGTAGCAGTTTAAGAGTTTTTTTTTTGTAGCATTATGGTTCATGCACGATTTAATAATGGAATTAGGAAGTTGCAGGAGAATAATTAATAATTGATTAATATAATATTTAATTGTGTGAGAGTGGAATTAAAGAAATAAAGGGAAAAAAATGAGTAGTGCTATTTGGTACAGAGAATTTGATCAAGAAAAACAAGAATGCTTACATGGGTGAGTCAAAATGTAACTCCCCTTTTTGAGGAGATCATGAGTGAGTTGGTATTAAAATTACTCCCTTAATTTTGCCTTCTTGTATTTCTTATTTTTCACTTCTCGTACCAACAATCATTTTTCGAAAAAAAATTAGAAAATGTGATAAGAAATGGACTGATCCAGAAAAATTTCATGTGAAATGAAAACATATTTATGGAAGGAAAGTTTCTTTATTTCTTCTTTTTAACCAATGTCTAAATTTAACAAATTGTTTTTTTGTACTTCTTTCTTTGTCAAATTTGTTCAAGATTATGGTTATTACTATTAGTGTAAAAAGATAATGAATCCAGAGATTAATTGTTATATCTCTCTATGTAAGTTATAATATTTACATTTTCTGATCATATTTTAATTTTATTAGAGGGAGAATTGGTATATAATAAAGCGACATGAGTGTTGGAAGTAAATCCTATTAACATCATGTGGTAAAATATACGGAAACATTAGATTTTTAGAGATATTGTCTCGAATTTATAATTCTCCTCTTTATTTTTAATATGTGAGAGTGTTTTTATTAAATTCTTTAAATACATTTTAAAAAATAAAAAGTGACATGATAATGAGTAACAAATCAAAGATCAAATTATATTTGAAACATGTGCACAAACAAAGGTTTGGATAGGATTGTCTTTGTAAGGGAAACATGTGGGAGAAAAAATTACTACAAGATAATGAGATATAATTGAAAAATATATGTTTAACTTTTTTTTTTTATTGTGATAGTGTCCATTGATTAGATTCATAAAAAAGAGTTGGGATTATCCGTAACAAAAAAAAATTACAAAATTACTTTTTTAGACACAAGACATGTAACCCTAACATTAACATCATATGTATATATAATTTCAATTTCTCGACTTGATTCCAATACTACATACATCTTAATTATATTTTAAACTTATACAACAAAGTTATAAAATGCTAGAATAGTTTTTGGGTTTGAATATAATATATGATGATGATATATATGTTTAAGTATAAAAAAATGTGATGTTCCTATCGACTGAATTAAGATCATGAGAACTATTTACATAATTTTTTGTTAGACTACTTACATAGTTTTTAAACACACATTTGGAATAAATTTCAACATTCGAACAGATATATACGCTTATTTTTATAAAAGTAAATCTTAAGAGGCCGAAATTCTTACCCTATTTATAATTACATAAAAATAAATAAAAATTACTTCCTATGAAAGTAAAAATTATCCCTTTACCAGTCATTTAGAACCATAATTTTTTTTACTGATATATATAAACTTTATTTCTTTCCTTGACCAAAAAAAAAACTTCATTCTTTCTCGTTTTGTGTAATGTAATTTAGTTTTGTTTTCTTAGGATAATAACTATTAATATTATAATCCACACTACACCATCTTTTTAATTATTTTGAGATGAGGATAAAATGTGAAAGCGAAGAACCTCTTTATGGATGGATAGTGAGAGCATACCAAACATGCACTTGTGCTTGATTCAATTGTTCTTAATTTGGCCATGCAATTGGAAATTTCATATTCAGTCGTGCCCCCTAAATAATTAATAATTATTTTTTTAGTTTTGGAGTTTAGCTTTAAGTTGCCTTTGAATTAAATATGTAATCACAATCATATAAAAAAAAAATGAACTTAATTAATCACAAAGAACAGCTAATATGTTATTTCCTTACCTTGCAAGGTCAACAAGGTTTTTCTAGGGAGTATCCGTTGATTTATTTATTTTTACTTGCTGCATACCACAAGTCCACAAATGGAGTTTTACGTCAAGCTACATTAAAATAACATTGTAAGCTATTCGTATAATTTATCATTTTTATTAGTATGTCAATTTTTTTTGCTATGCTCCATTCCATAGGCAGTGGAGTTTCCTATATGTGAGTACTGAAACTCATAAATACAATTACAAATTCTCCGATAAAAATGTATAATTTAATAATATTGATATTTTTTTTTGACAAATATTGATATTGTTAATTGAACTAAATTTCTCATGCTACTTTTTTTAACCATTAAAATATACGTACGTGATTTAGTTCAATTTAAATCGATTTTAAAAAATTAATCCAAAATCTAATCCAACCGAAAACAATTTTTATAAAAAGACATTGGAACACATCAAAAAATATTCAATTTTATACAATTTTCATTTTTTTTACCAGTTTGCAGTTTTAATTTGGATCGGTTTACATTTCCGAAGTGCATTTGAATTGGGCTTGGAAAAGTACCCCCATAGTCGAAGTGGTACATATTCTAACTTCTCCAACACCATCTGACGCAAATTCGTGAAGAGATCCCCAACCTCAGCTTCTTCTAGTGAGTGTTTCATCTTCAATTCTTGTTGCATTGTTTTACTATTGTTTATTCTGGTTAGGCTTAATCATCATTTTTGTCCCTGTAAGTTCGTGATTTTTTGGTTTTAGTCCCTGTATCTTTTTTTCTTGCAAATTAGTCCCTGTATGTTCAAATCTTTTGGTTTTAGTCCCTTAAAACTAAAATTCGCAGGAAAATCCGCAGGAAACCAGCGAATTTTCCTGCAGATTTTAGCTTTAGGGACTAAAATAAAAAAGATTTGCACATGCAAAGACTAATTTGCAACAAAAAAAAATACAGGGACTAAAACCAAAAATTTATGAACTTATAGGGACGAAAATATTGTTTAAGCCTTCTGTTTATTTCACAGCATTTTTTTTTGTAAAATTATGGTTATCAATTGGAAACAAGATTAAGATTTTAGGTTCGTTTCGTCTTATGCAAATGGTGGAATTTACTCTTACAATTACTATATCATTGGTTCGATCCCCCACAACTGCGATCGGGAGGGGGCTGGAACCACTTGATGCCAGAACTGACCCTCGAACCAGATTCAACTGGTGGTGAAAATCAAAAAAAATTACTTTATCATTATCACGAAATTGTAATTATCAAGAAATAAATGTCCCGTGAGTATAGCTCAGATGGCAGGGACACCACATTATATATATATATATATAGGAGCCGAAGTTCAAACTCCGAACACTCCACTTATTCATCTTTAAGGGTGGAATTTATAGTCACTAGATTACTGGATCAATAAAGAAATAACTAACTTTTGGCAAGTATATTATCATTATCAAGAACTAATTTTTGGTAAAAAAGTGTTTTATTTGGACTTCAAATATAAAGGCTGAAGAGGTTACCACAGCAATGACCTTGACAGAGAATGAGATTCTTCATGCTCGAGATCACATACTACTTCTTTGCTGCCACCTCCACTGGCTACAACCACCTTGCTTTCAGCATTTGTAATTCCTTTGCCAATAGTATCATCTTCTTCACCAGCATCGGAAGTGTTTGACACACAGTATTTATGCAGCCATCTACCTGTTTCCCAAAGGAGATGCATGATGCTTTCTCTGGCGGAATAAACATGGCTTTCAAAAGGAAGAATCACCAGCCGACAAAGAGCACCGTGACCTTTCAGAGCATCGAAAAACCTGTCTGACTGCATAGCAGCACAATGGATAGAAGCAGCGAGCAATTGGCTAAAGTAAGGCTCAAAGGAGGTTATTTATTTCAAATACTGCAACAATAAATTAACACAGTTTACAAGAATAGTAGAGGCAAACATTCCTCTCTTACCTGCATTGTTAATGTTCCTGAATTATTATCCTCTTCCCCATGGATAAGCAAAATAGGCTTCTTAATTTTATTAGCTGACATGAAAGGACTCATCTCTATATAGGTATTAGTGGCCTCCCAAAGAGTTCTGTCTTCATTCTACAGAAGAGAGTGGCGTATAAGATATAAGATCTTCATTTCTAAAAGACATTGATAAGATATACCAGTCATTATAGGCAGTACCTGAAAACCGAAAGGAGTAAGCGTCCTGTTGTAAGCACCGGAACGAGCAATTCCACAACAAAAAAGATGAGGGGCATGTGCCAGAAGGTTGGCAGTCATGAACGCGCCATAGGAATGTCCACCAACAGCTATTTTCTTTGGATGAGCTACCTAGATGGGACAACCCAAAAACGTTTGATTCAAATTATATTTTCTACCGTATTGACGACTTAAACACTACGTAAGTAAAAATAAAATCTTACCCCGCGCCGGATAACTTCTTCCACGGCAGCCTCTGCACTTGCAACTAATTGCTCTACATAGCTGGTTTGTAGATATTTAATCAGACTCAACAAAAGTGAAGAGCCCAAAATAGAAACACGGATTTGAAGATAAATGAGAGTGAAGATGTGGAGATTTCTCTACGTGCTTAAGAACGATTATTTTGTATTTAGCATACACTAAAGATACATAGCTATAACAGTATTACTCTGAGTTTACCTATCATTTGCCTCTGTTCCTCCCTCGCCGATAATAGGAATGGTTGGTTCAGCTAGAATTGCAAACCTGCAGAACCAAGTCATCAAAGAACAGTCCAGCTAATTTAACACAAAATATACTGAACCAGAAAACAAGAATTAAGTAAAATATTGCGAAATCATCTAGAGCCAAACAACGCATATCAAATATATTTACACCTTTTAGCCAGCCAAAGATGGGATATCATCAAAGCGATCCCAGTAAATTCATTTGGAGAACCACGAACTTGGCTAGCAGCATCTTTGCTCTTAAATTCTCCAGGGTAAGACCAAACGAAACATGGCAAAGGACCATCTGTTGATGGATTGTAACCTGGTGGCAAGTATAATGTGGCAGTAAGCTGAACCCCGTCTTTTCTTTGATACCTGATCATCTCTTTCTGCAACGAAGCAAGCTGAGGGTATGGATGAGGGAAATTTGTAAACTGAACTATTTTTTTATCTGGCCAGCTAACAAAGTTATATTGAGTGTTTTCTGTTTTTGACTCTTTAGAAGTTACTATTTTCAGCCTATCTAACTGTAAATCCCCTTCTTCTTGATCAGACATTAGAGCAACAACAGTCTCAAAATACTTTTCCTTATCGCTCTCCCAGATTCACTCCTTATTACCTGTATTTCTGTAACATTTTTGTTCAAACCACCAGAGCATAAATGAGAATCTGTGAGAACAAATAATGGAAACAAGTGATTTATTTTAAGACACTTACATGTCAAACAGATCAAGGAATGGAACGTTCCCTTCTGGTGTTGCACCACTTCCATTCAGTAAGATATAACTTCCGTCATTACCCCCTTTCTTTACCATGGCAATAATATATGTCCCAGCTTGGGTTCTCCGCAACATGGGAGAGCCGGGATCAGAGTATACATCTTCTGAAGATCGATCAAATAGTATGCGTGGAGGCACATCTTTAGATCCAGGAGAGACTGCCCATGTTCTTATTTGCCTTGTTTTATACCAAGATTCATATACAAAAGCCAGTGAATCATCGCACCAATAAATTCCTCTGTAGATACAAAAAACAAGAGCATCAACTGTGAACCTGTCAGGCCATTTCCTAACATACAGATGCTATATAAATGCTCATAGCATATGATGAACATAAATGTCAGACTATGAGCATGCAAACCAAATGTTGGTTATGATGATCAAGTAGCAAGCACATTTGAAATACTAAGAAAGAAAAAGCAATTTTAGAATATGTCCAAATATGTCGTTAGCTAAATGTGAATCAATAATTTGTATTCATACCCATAGCGGAGATCAAGCTTGTGTAATATCACTGGTTGTTCACCTTCTAGTGGTTCAGCAGGTTGTGAGTAGACTATATCACGAGGAGAAACTTCGACTTTTGCATCACCTCCATCTTGAGTTTCTACCCTAGAAACCTCAAATGAAGCAATTTTAACAACAACAAAAGAATCACAACCTCCAATGTATAAATTAAAAATATATATCTATACCAGTAAAGCGTTGATGGCTTATCAGCTCTCCAGTTAATAGAACGCATCCCTTTTCGCACACTGTTGGATGTAATTGGAATGTCTTCGGCAAGGGGCAAGTCACAAAGCTCCCTGACAAATTTTCCATCGGCACTCCATAACTGTACCTTCGTTGGAAATCTTCCACAAGGTACAATAAAAGAGTAAGGCCTGTGTATTGAACTAATCATAATGTACTTCTTATCAGGGGAAGGGTCCATAGAGGTATAAACAGCCGGTGGTCCAAAATCCTTTGTAGTACCATCCAAAGATGCTAAAACAAGCTGACAAGTCGCATAGTAGTCAAACAAATCTTCATCGTATTCATCCTTCAGCAAATCCTGGAATGTTCTTGCTTGAATAATGTTTTCCTGCTCATTAGATTGAATTTTTGGGCCACTAGGAACCAAAGGTTTCTTTGGTGGAGCTCCACGAGTTGATGGAATGGTACAAACTAACAATGTAGAGTTATCTATCCAAATATAGCTGTCAAAAACCGCGTTTAAATATACATCAGGAGATTGAAACAAAGGTCTAGCTGTTCCTGTTTCCACATCTACAATCCATACTCCAAGTTTACTGGTATTATCGTCCTCTACATTAACGCGAATACTAACGGATAAATATCGACCATTAGGAGACCAAGTAACAAAATGTATCTTCGCGCCTTCAGGTAAACCATGTATGTCAACCTCTGGTCCTAATGTATCATCAGGAAGAATTTGGTGGATCCCTAAACCGGTGTAGAATGACAAGTGATTCGTTGAATTGGATTGTCCATCAATACGTAAACCAGCCAACTTTTCCTTCGGCCTCGCTAATTCAGTTAGCGGAGGTAAAGATTGTCGCTTGAGAAAAATGATTTTTTCTCTATATGGTGAAAATGACAATGCAGGAACCTGTGGAGCATCAACAATGTCCCTAATCTCAGGTGGAGGAACACGATACTGTTCTCCTAACGCTGAATCATCTAACACCAAACAATAAAAACAAGCATCATCAATTAGTTGTTACAATATAATCTAAACATTAAAGTAGTTGTTAGTTCTACTCCAATCAGAAGCTCCAAAATACTAAATTTAAGAATTGCAAGCCATGCCTTGAGCACATAAAGACTAAAGGCTCGCAACATGTCCATAAGTTGTTTTTAGCTTATTTTCATAAGTTCTGCATGATATGAAAATGGTTTGACTTTACTTTTATCTTTTATTATAAAAATGGCTTATACAAAAGCACTTATATGTTTTTAGTACTGCAAATTTACTCCATTTGGCCGAAAATAATATTCTTGCTTCGCTCCATTTGTATAAGCTATTTTTATAATAAAAGATAAAAATAAAGTCAAACCATTTTCATATCATGCAGAATATTAATTATTGATTTTCGGCCAAATGTAGCGAAGCAAGAATATTTTCACAGTATCGCGAAAAAATATGGTATAGTGAACCACTATCAAAAAAATGATCATGGTGTACTAATACGAAAATCAAAAGTGTGGAAAATGCTTATACGTTAATTTTATAATTTATCCGTTCTTTTTTTAAGTGTCATTTTGACTATATACACTTTTTATACAATATACTTTAACCATATTTCTTTTATTAATATATATAGAAATAAATGTTAACATATAAGATGTTTAATTTGTCTAAATGAATATTTTTAAAATATGAACTTTGTATAATTTTTTATTATAGATAATAAAACATATTAATGGTTAAAATTATGCATTAACATGGCCATATGTGAAGTGGTCAAAAACAAAGCTTAAAAAAGAACAAAGTAATTGTAAAAAATGAGTATTGAGCTAACCTTGGTAATCATTGGAAATATCGGCAGTGGTAGAGGAAGAAAAAACAGTGTTGTTGTCGGTGCCGTCTTCGGTGGACACGGCAATGAGAGGTGCTATATGGGGAAGCTGCGAGGTGGACATGGAAGCGAAGTTGGCGGTGATTCTGCGACGAAGAGAGAGATGGAGCGGACGAGCGTGCGGAAGAAAAGATAATGGCAAAGAAAAAGAGAGGAGAGTGATTAGATAAAATTATTCTATTTTATTCCTGCTTGATAAATTTTACTAACATGATATAAACTTAATTGTAATTTAGTTTTTTTTTTTAGATGATAACTATTATAATCCACACTACACTATCTTTTTTAATTATTTTGAGATGAGAATAAAATGTGAAAGTGATGAACCCTCTTTATGGATGGATAGTGAGAGCATATCAAACATGTACTTGTGCCTGATCGAATCGTTCTTCGGCCATGCAATTGAAAATATCATATTCATCGTATCGTGCCCCCTAAATAATTAATTTTAACTTCAAATTATATATGCAATCACAATCCAATCAAAAAAAATAATATAATTAATCACAAAGTACAGTTTATATGTTGTTTGCTTATCTTGCAAGGTCAATAAGGTTGTTTGAAGGGAGGATTTATTTATTATTTGCTGTAAACCACAACTGAATGGAGTTTTACGTCAAGCTACATTAAAAATTGACAGATTCTTACTACTAGTACGTTGTAAGCTATTCGTATAATTTATCATTTTTATTAGTACATTGTATGTCAATTTTTTTTAATAGCAATGGACTCTCCTATAGGTGGAGTTAGCAGCTTCTGGCATTTAATTTTTTTTTTTGACAGTGAATGAGCAACAAAATTAGCTTGTCTCTTTACAAAAACTATCTTAAAGTTTTGGTAATTAGCTTCTGGCATTTAATTAGTATGCATGTTGTACCAATCTTAAAATGTTACTTTCTGAACGACAATTCATTTTTATGGTTCATTAAATAATTAATCTTCATATATATATATATATATATATAGATATATCAAATAGTTGATGAATTTTAAAAATAAATTATTGCTTATATATAAAATTGGAGGTATTAGTGAAATTCATATATACAATTACTGTACAAAATAAAAGTGTACAGTATATATCTTAACGCTAAACTTTATTGGCTAATTTTTTTAACTATTACAGTATGTCATTCTATTTGTTTTTAATTGTTTAAAATTCTATAATCATCGCACCTTTTTCAAAATATCCAGAGGTTAAATAACTATTTTTATGACTAGTAATGAACCTGGGTAATTGCTATTGTCCATCCCACGTTGCTTTGAATTCATCCAACTAATTGAAAGATATTTATTTTATAGTGTAAATCATATCGAAAATTTTCTGATAATATAATAATATAATAGAAGAAAATATCTTTGATACTCCCTCGTTACAATATATAAGCAAAAATCTACTTTATAGGTTCATTGTCCAGATACATTAATTATACAATGAACTTAGAAAGTGCATTTTTGCTTACATATTGTAACGAATGAAGTAGTGTATTTTATCGGTTTGAGCAATGCAGATGAAGGACAATCATCTCAAACTAATACCTCGAATTTTACAACGAGATATTCCTCTGCCACTCTACCCATTGAATTTACAAAAATATTCATATGCTACTTAGGTAGCTGATACAACCAAAAACACCCTACCAAAATTACTTTTTATAATATTCTCTATTTAAGTATCAGAAGACATTTTTCAAAATTTTTCATTTTTATAATGTCGGCTAAATAGCAGAAGAGTAAAAATGGAAAAGTGTAAAACGCGTGACAAAAAGGTAGGGCAGCAAAAGAAGATCAAGTTTACAACACTCACGGATATGGGTCAATATGTGAGCCCGAATTCATTTAGATTGGGCTTTGTTAAAGTGCCACCGTAGTCCAAGTGGGGTACATATTCTACCACCATCGACGCGAATTCGCGACGAAGAGATCCCCTAACCTCTGTTTCTTCTGGTGAGTTCTCTTTACTTATTCGCCACAATGTTTCGTCTTCAATTCTTGTTGCATTGTTCTACATTTTTTTATTAAATTCTCAAAGGGTACTAATTTCCTCACCCACTCTTACATTATTCATTCTGTTTGTTCATTTTATTCTATACACCAATTTTTTTTTGTAAAATTAATGGTTATCGTAAACAAGATTAAAATTTTAGGTTCCTTTCGTCTTATGCAAATGAATCTCCTTAAATGTTACATTTTGAGGATGCACAGCTATAACTTCTATGTTATGGTTTGTTTTTAAGGATAATCAATGGGTTACCTAGGTTGTGTTTGTTTAAATATACCATTGTCAGTTTTGTCATTTATTGTCTCTCTGACTTCTGTTTGCTATTGATTAATGGCTTCAGTCTGATGTGTATTTCTTTGATCAGATTTATGGTATGTGCTTTGAGAGTTTGTAAGGAAATGAAAAGAGACAATGTTAGTGAGGTACTTAGATGTTACAATTCACAAGAAAAATAAACCAGAACACTTTAGTTAGTTCTTACCTCAATCTGGAAGATTTAAAATTAGAGATCGACATATTATATGAAATTATAACACACTTACTTGATAATAGTCCCCTGGAAGCGTCAATATCGAAAATATCCATATATTAGACAAGGTCTTCCTCTGATCACATGCTATAGATCTTACCTCAATCTAAAATAAACCAGAACACTTTAGTTAGTTCTTACCTCAATCTTCATCTAAAAATGTGATTATGTGTGTCTCCTCTAACATAATTTTGCAAACACGTTCTTTTTTTTCTATTGACGACAAAAAGGGACATAATGATTCATTACAAAAGGTACAAATTAGTCCAATTATGTTTAGATTGAAGGTGTTATCCCTTTCATTCCCATTCTCTCTGGACCCAAACCAAAGTCCATGATGTTCTCGGTGTTTTCTATTGACAACACCTCCACTCCCTTCCAGATTTTCCTTAACTCTCCTGTTGCAAAAATCAAATTATAAACATGGTTTGGTCTGTGGCAAACAAAAATGATTGAAATTGGTCGCAAGAGTCAGTTTGGTCCCTGTCACCTAGACTAGAGCAGAACATTAGCAACACAAACCATATTAGAAGAGTGTAATGTACAAAAAAAGAAGAGAACAATACATAAACGCAAACTTAAAATAGGGGCACCCAAAGAAAAGTTTGTAAGATTCTTATGCGTGTTTGTAATGTACAATTGAATTTGTAATTATCATCCGAAACTATAGTCACTTAATTCTGTGACATGGCACGTATCCGAGATGGAGTGAGACATTACACATCAGCATAAAAACCAAGTTTTTAGATGGAGGTTAAGTAGGGAGTGAATTGTCCCAAATTATTATATTTTTCTCCATAGTAAGCGTTGTGATTTTTTTTAGAGACCAAATTGGGTTCCAGATTTTTTCTGAGGGACTAGAATGCTTCTTCACCCTAAAATATAATTAAGGAATATCAGTCCCCTATTTGATAAGGAGGTTAAAGGATAAGAAGAAAGTTTTCTTTTGTTTCCCTTATCTTCCCTATACTCTCATTGCATTCCCTAGAATCAGATTGATGATTGATTGTTAGGATTGGTCTGCAGTCTGAAGTTTGAACTGCATCCTAGTTTTATATGTAAATATTTATATCAGCAGTCTTTTGTAACCTGTAGAGTAAAAAAGCTTAAATACAAGGAAGCAAATGGCCGGTCCTCGGATTGCTCACGCTACTTTGAAAGGACCAAGTGTGGTGAAAGAGATTGTTATTGGAATAGTACTCGGATTAGCTGCTGGCAGTGTTTGGAAGATGCATCACTGGAATGAACAGAGAAAAACCAGGACCTTTTATGATTTGCTGGAAAAGGGTGAGATTAGTGTCATTGCGGAGGAAGAGTAAAATAGGTCATGTTTTGTGCCCTAATTTCTGCTCCCTTCAATATTCAATTGTTTCATAAAATGTAGATGAGTTGATTCCAAGAAATAAGTTTCTTGTACTGTGCTGTGAACTATATTTTGTTGGCCTATCGAAATTTCTTAATGCTTTCTTTTTTTGTTCTCCTGTTGGAGACATGTTCTTGCTGCTAGAGCATGCATGTTTTATTATTATGTTCACTATGCTGAATATAACTTGTTTTCCCTACTAAATGAAATGTTTCCAAAGGATTCAAGAAATAACATACTAACATCTAAGTCAGGTGTTTCTGCCAAACTGAATAAATGCTAAGTTCAGTATTATGGAAAAGATAATGTTGTTGAGAGAACTGTGTTGATCATGGAATATGAAATTGTCCGACAGGCATGGTATTTCATCGAAATCCACCAATTCAACAAATTACTGTGTATTTTTTAAACATATTTGCTGAATCGCATGCTAATATTGGCATTAGTCCTTGCCTTCGAAACGTTGGACTAAGCTGCGTTAAAATGAAATTCTTTGCCATCCTCTAGCAAATTTTATGTGAATGTCCTACCTCGTTTCTAGCACCAAATGTGTTTCCTCAATTGCTTTTTAAAGGGTTGAATTTTTAGGAAATTTTGGTTCTATCTTATTTGTCATTTTCAAAGTTTGAAGTAATATTAATCATTGTTTTGTCAATTATCCATAATTATTTATTGTATAGAGGAAAATGTGAAATAATATAATAAATAATTTAGGGATCTTGTTACCAAACTAATGAAAAATAAGGGTATCATAGTAAAAATAATTTTATCAAAAGTAACAATTTATTAGTTTTTTTTAGTATGTGTAAATAACATTAAAATAACAATTAAAAATAACAGTGGGAGGAATGTTGAAACCAACTATTCATTGACCAAATTAACCCAATTCAATAATACCCTGAACTTTATTTGAATTATGAACCCAAATTACAAAATATTACAGAATTTACGTGGTTATACATCACTGGAACCAACATCCTTGATCTGCTGTTGAAATACAATAGCAGATGCAATAATGAATCGCAGCTGAATAATTAAGGCAAGATTTTAGAAATCCCAAAAGCCCTATATAGAACAAGTAATGCTTATTTGGTTAAGCAGCTAAGGTCCTTCTAAAAACAGGGGCGGCGATGATAATATCACCGTCCTGGTAAACCATGAAGGTAATGGTTTGGCAACTCGCCGCCGCACCAGTAATGCAATTATTGTTATAGAAGCCATTGAATGAATGTGTTTAACATCCCATAACTATAATGTAAGTGTTCCATTCTCTCAGTGAAGGGCATCATGATGAAGTGTCTTCCTCGTTACATGCTTCAATTCAAGTACTTCCCAGAAGATCAGATAATTTTTCTACAAAAAACAAGTTCAATGTAAATATTAATATATAGGTGGAGGAAGAAGCAGTAAGAATCGTTCAAGTGTTTAACTATAATCGTCCAAATTCTTTGGTTATTGAAGAGTCCAGCTCAAATGTCAAAAGTACACTAATGAAATCGCAATGTGTCCTCACTTCCAACTACTCTTCATAAGGTAGCAAGATTCTATGTCCAAGCCTATTCAGGAATTTACTCTTTGCAAATATATCATTATCAAGAAATACTAATCATCAAGATATAACTACCTTTCAATAAAATAATCTTTATTTGGATTTAAAATTTGAAGGCTGAAGAGTTTAACACAAGGATGACTCTGGAAGCCAATAAAATTCTTAATACTCAAGATCATACACTTATTAGGTTGCAAAAGGGTTCAGTAATCACTATGAAATGCCAAATGTACAATTTAAATAAAAGAATAACTGGCATGGTCATGTACTACTCTTCAGAAAGCAGCAAGATTATGTCCAAAGCCTGTTAGGCTTTGTTTGTGAGTTTGGAGGGGAGGGGAGGGCTTTGGAGGGAGGGAAATAGAGAGAAAATTAGAAAAATCTTTTACATTTTTTGAGAAAGTATTTTTTATAGAGAATGACAAATAAATACTTATGATTAATATATTATGAATTTAAGAATATTATAACAACATTAATTAAATTTGAAGAATTCATATAAACCCTCCAAACCCCCATCCAATACAATTTTTGAGTTCCACCAAATTGGGGGGGTTTTGTGTTATGAAGAAAAAATAACCCTCCAAACTCCTTCCCTCCCAAACTTCTCTATTCCTTCCACTTGTTTCTTCCTTTTTTTCAAAACCATTCCCTCCCCTCCCCTCCAAACTCGCAAACAAAGCCTTAGAGTGTGTTTGGATGAGACATTTTAAAATTTAAGGGATTTTGAGATTTCATGGAATTCAAATGCTTTCATTTGAATTCCCTTCATTTCAAAATTTTTTGTTTGGATGACACATTTGAATTCCCTTCATTTCAAAATTATTTGTTTGGAAAAGGTAATGAATTACAAAGTAATTCATTTTCAAAATTGTCATTTCAAAATTATTTAGTGTACTGGGAGGAATTTACTATTGGCAAGTATATCATTATCAAGAACAAACTTGTGGTAAAAAAGTGTTTTATTTGGACTTCAAATATAAAGGCTGAAGAGGTTACCACAACGATGACCTTGGCAGAGAATGGGATTCTTCATGCTCGAGATCACATTCTTCTTTGCTGCCACCTCCACTGGCTGCAACCACTTTGCTTTCAGCATCTGTAATTCCTTTGCTGATATTTTCTTTGACTGTGCCAGTATCATGATCTTCACCAGCATCGGCAGTATTTGACACACAATATTTATGCAGCCATCTACCTGTTTCCCAAAGGACATGCATGATGCTTTCTCTGGCAGAATAACCATGGCTTTCATAAGGCAGAATCACCAACCGACAAAGAGCACCATGACCCTTCAGAGCGGTGAAAAACCTGTCTGACTGCAATAGGAGCACATAGAATAGAAGCATCAAGAAATTGGATAAAGTAAGGCTCCAAGAGGATTATTTCTTTCAAATACTGCAATAGTCAATTAATAACGGTTTACAAGAATAGTAGAGGTGGAAATTCCTATCTTACCTGCATGGTTAATGTTCCTGAATTGTTATCCTCTTCTCCATGGATAAGCAAAATAGGCTTCTTAATTTTATTAGCTGACATGAAAGGACTCATCTCTACATAGGTATTAGTGGCCTCCCAAAGAGTTCTATCTTCATTCTACAGAAGAGAGTGGTGTATAAGATGTAAGGTCTTTATTTCTAAAAGACAGTTATTAGATATACCAGCAATCCAAATATAAGATGTGAAACGAGATCTAAAGGAACTGTGGGGGACAAGACAATTTATGGAAAACAGTAAGCCATTGGAATAATAAAATTCAAGTCATTATAGGCAGTACCTGAAAACCAAAAGGAGTAAGTGTTCTGTTGTAAGCACCAGAACGAGCAATTCCACAACTAAAAAGATGAGGGGCGTGTGCCAGAAGGTTGGCAGTCATGAACGCACCATAGGAATGTCCACCAACGGCTATTTTCTTTGGATGAGCTACCTAGATGGGACAACCCAAAAACGTTTGATTCAAATTATATTTTTTATCGGATTGACAACTTAAACACTACGTAAGTAAAAATAAAATCTTACCCCACGCCGAATAACTTCCTCCACAGCAGCCTCTGCACTTGCAACTAATTGCTCTACATAGCTGGTTTATAGATATTTAATCAGATAAACTTTTCTTTTAAACATAATCAGATAAGCTTTAACTGCTTTATTCATTATGGATATGATTGCTTAAAAACAAAATCAATACACTAAAAAAGAAACCCACAAAAGAAACTAAAGCCTCACAAAAGTGAAGAGCCCAAACATTGAAAGTCAGATTTTAAGAGAAATGAGAGTGAAGATGAGGAGATTCCTCTACGTGCTTAAGAACAATTATTTCGTAGTTAGCATACACTAAAGATCCGACAGGCGACAGCTATAACAGTAATGCTATCAATTTACCTATCATTTGCCTCTTGTTCTCCCTCCCCGATAATAGGAATGGTTGGCCCAGATAGAATTGCAAACCTGCAGTACTTAAAGTCATCAAAGAATAGTCCAGCTGATTTAACACAAAATATACTGAACCATAACAGAATAACTAAGTAAAATAATGCCAAATCATCTAGATACAAACAACGCGGACAATTATCAAATATATTCACACCTTTTAGCCAGCCAAAGAAGGGCTGACGTGGAACCGATCCCAGCAAATTCATTTGGAGAACCACGAACTTGGCTAGCAGCATCTTTGCTCTTAAATTCTCCAGGGTAAGACCAAACCAAACATGGCAAAGGACCATCTGTTGATGGATTGTAACCCGGTGGCAAGTATAATGTGGCAGTCAGCTGAACCCCATCTTTTCTTTGATACCTGATCATCTCTTTCTGCAATGAAGCAAGCTGGGGGTATGGATGAGGGAAATTTGTAACCTGAACTATTTTTTTATCTGGCCAGCTAACAAAGTTATATTGGGTGTTTTCTGTTTTTGACTCTTTTGAAGTCAGTATTTTCAGCCTATCTAACTGTAAATCCCCTTCTTCTTGATCAGACATTAGAGCAACAACAGTCTCAAAATACTTTTCCTTATCGCTCTCCCAGATTCGTTCCTTATTACCTGTATTTCTGAAATATTTTGGTTCAAACCACCAGAGCGTAAATGAGAATCTGTGAGGGCATATACTGGAAACAAGTGATTTATTTTAAGACACTTACATGTCAAACAGATCAAGGAATGGAACATTCCCTTCTGGTGTTGCACCACTTCCATTCAGTAAGACATATCTTCCATCATCACCCTCCTTCTTTATCTTGGCAATAACATATGTCCCAGCTTGGGTTCTCCGCGACATGGGAGAGCCAGGATCAGAGTATACATCTTCTGAAGATCGATCAAATAGGATGCGTGGAGGCACATCTACAGATCCAGGAGAGATTACCCATGTTTTTACTTGCCTTGTTTTATACCAAGATTCGTATACAAGAGCCAGTGAATCATCACACCAAGAAATTCCTCTGTAGATACAGAAAACAAGAGCATCAAGTATGAACCTGGTCAGGCCTTTTCCTAACAGACATATGCTATATAGATGTTCGTAGCATAGGATGAACATAAATGTCAAACTATTAGCATGCAAACCAAATGCTGGTTAGGATGATCAAGCATGTGTAAATAGATATGAATCGCAAGCACAGCACTAGCATATAATATTTGAAAATGGTCAGGATTTGGCATTGAAATCACAATGTCAACTACAAACCTTGGCTTTGAGCAGCACATTTGAAATGCTAAGAAAGAATAAGCAATTTTAGAATATGTCCAAATATGCCGTTAGCTAAATGTGAATCAATAATTTGTATTCATACCCATAGCGGAGATCAAGCTTGTGTAATATCACTGGTTGTTCACCTTCTAGTGGTTCAGCAGGTTGTGAGTAGACTATATCACGAGGAGAAACTTCTACTTTTGCATCACCTCCATCTTGAGTTTCTACCCTAGAAACCTCAAATGAAGCAATTTTAACAACAAAAGAATCACAAAAAACAAAGACATATATATAACAAATGGGTCTAGAAAAACAATATAAAATGCAAGGACAAACATCTTACTTAAAAATAAAGGATATGTTAAGTTTGGTTGTGGAAAAAAAAATCTAAGCATCAGAGGCACATATGATGAAAAAAAAACAAAAACTAACCATAAAAGGGAGGAGAAAAATGGGATAAAGCAGTTGGGGGAATGAACAGTAAGTGATCCAACATTGCCTTGCAAATTGCAATATGAGTACTTCGGTAAATAACGTAAAATAAGATTTGAAATGCCTAGACATAATATTGCACTAGAACAACGCCCAAATATTGTGATGCAAGTGGTTGACAATGACACAGGCAAGCTTACCCATATACCTGAATGATTGCCCACAAAAACTGCATGCTTAGTACTATTATTTGCATGTCAATGAATTTCATTATTAAAACACGCTTGGGAAGTTTAAGTTTTCAAACACTTAAAAAGAGTTTGAGAAAAAATAATAAAAGCAATTTCAACTGCAGATCTAAAAATGTCTAAATACAAAAACAAACAAAAAAAACAAAAAAAGTCAAAAAGAATTAAGGTTACTTAAATTATACTGTAGTAATTTGTAATGTTTCCAAAGTACACACCCAAGAAGAAATATAAATTAAAAATACATATCTGTACCAGTAAAGTGTTGATGGCTTATCAGCTCTCCAGTTAATAGAACGCATCCCTTTTCGCACACTATTGGATGTAATTGGAATGTCTTCGGCAAGGGGCAAGTCACAAATCTCCCTGATAAATTTTCCATCAGCACTCCATAACTCTACCTTCTTTGGAAATCTTCCACAAGGTACAGTAAAAGAGTAAGGCCTGTGCATTGAATCAATCATAATGTACTTCTCGTCTGGGGAAGGGTCGATAGAGGTATAAACAGCCGGAGGTCCAAAATCCTTTGTAGTACCATCCAAAGATGCTAAAACAAGCTGAGAGGTCGCATAGTAGTCAAGCAAATCTTCATCGTATTCATCCTTCAGCAAATCCTGGAATGTTCTTACTTGAATAATGTTTCTCTGCTCATTAGATTGAACTTTTGGGCCACCAGGAACCAAAGGTTTTTTTGGTGGAGGTCCACGAGTTGATGGAATGGTGCAAACTAACAATGTAGAGTTATCTACCCAAACATAGTTTTCAAAAACTGCGTTCAAATATACATCAGGAGACTGAAACAAAGGTCTGGCTTTCCCTGTTTCCACATCTGCAATCCATACTCTGAGTTTACTAGTATTATTGTCCTCTTCATTCACACGAATACTAAAGGACAAATGCCGAGCATCAGGAGACCAAGTAACAAAATTTATCTTCGCACCTTCAGGAAAACCATGTATCTCAACCTCTGGTCCTAATGTACCATCAGGAAGAATTTGGTGGATCCCTAAACCGGTGTAGAATGACATGCGACTCCTTGAATTGCAGTGTCCATCAATACGTAAACCAGCCAACTTTTCCTCCGGCCTCGCTAATTCAGTCAACGGAGGTAAAGCTCGTCGCTTGAGAAAAATAATTTTATCTCTATATGGCGAAAATGACAATGCAGGAACCGGCGGAGCATCAACAATGTCCCTAATCTCAGGTGGAGGAACACGATATCCTACTCCTAACGCTAAATCATCTAACGTCAATCAATTAAAACAAGCATCAGCAATTACAAAACAACACTACAATCTCAACATTAAAGTAGTTGTTAGTTTTACATCAATCAGAAGCGTAAAATAATAAATCTAAAAATTGCAAGACATGCCTTGAGCACATAAAGACTAAAGGCTCACGACATGTCCATAAGTTGTTTTCAGCTTATTCTCATAAGCTCTACATGAAAATGGTTTGACTTTATTTTTATTTTTTATTATAATAATAGCTTATACATAAGCACTTATATGATAAGTAAGCGTTTTAATTAAGTTGTTTATCTGAATAAATGCTTCGCTTCATGTGCAAATTTTTCGGGAGCTTAAACTAGTTGCTAATTCAAAACCATCTGATTAATCAAATATTCCATCAGCAGCAAAATATTTTAACTATTGAAAATAAGTTCATCAATCATCAAATCAGTTATTATTACATTAATTAGATTTTTCAACTAAATTGATAGACTATTATCGCGAAGAAAGATGATATAGTGAACTAATGCGAAAATCAACAGCGTGGAAAATGCTATATAGGGAAAAATCAATCAATACGTTGTTAATTTTGCAATTAACATTTACTTAACAGTAAAGAAATTAATATTGAACTAACCTTCGTAATCATTGGAAGCATCGGCGGTGGAAGAGGATGAAACGGAGCCGTTAGAGGCTCCGCCTGCGCCGTCTTCAGTGGAAACAGCAGCGAGAGGTGCTATGTGGCGAAGCCGCGAGGTAGACATGGAAGAGAAGTTAGCGCCAGTTCTGCGACGGAGAGTGAGGTGGAGCGGAGGAGCGAGAGGGAGAAGAGATAATGGCGAAGAAAAAGAGAAGAGAGTTAGACGATGGTATAGTGTGTGCATCCGCATCATCGTTGATTGATTTGATAAATTATTCTATTCTTTTCCTGCTTGATATTTTCGCTACTGCTTAATGCTGTCACTGTGCTAAGTACTATTAAAAATTATATATTTTTCACAATTTGTTCTTGAAAAAATTAGCAAACAACTTCTTATAAAAAAAAACAAAAAATAGCAAACAACCATTTTGATATTAGAAATTGTAACTTACATTAGTTTATCAAAATATTGAATTTTTAAATATATTTTTAGTGCTTTTTTTGTTAGTAATTTTATGAATTAAATTGAATAATAAAAAAATTATTTGATGACTAGATTGATTGGCCTAAAAAAATTTGAATTAAAAAAAATAGATATTTGTAAATCCGTATAAAATTTAGTTTATGCCAAAAAAAAATATAATCAGAGTCGTAAGATATATATATATATATATACACACATATACTCAAGAGTAATATTAAAATAAACAGTTCTATTTTCAACTACAATATAGTTAATTTTTTTACTAATTTTATTAATCTTTAAAGTCCATGAAACCATGAGAGGGGATTGGTGTCTTGTGTTCTTTTGAAGTTTTCTAACGGGGTTGTGAGTGTTCATTACGAGTTATGTAATTAACATGTGATTCTAAACATTTTTATTTGAATCGAAAAGTTGTAATATTTTCAAGTTTGAGTGGTGAAGATGGGCAGTGTTGTAGGTCGCATGTTGCATCTCGTCCCATGCAAATTCAGGGATCAGTCCAAGCATTATTACTTTCATCGCCAATTTTGTACCTACGACCAAGAGACAAAAGGGAAAGGTGCTCCATAAACTCCTCCACATATAACTAAGATTATGACTGAAGTTGTTCTCTAAAAATCTATTTCTATCAAAATATTTAGCTTTGAGGACTTTAGTCAGGAAAGTGGAAGAATTGGTGATGAACTTGCATCCTTCATTACCTAACAAGGTTGTTGGGGATAACCCACAAAGATGAACAACAAAGAACACTAAGAACACTAAGAAAGAATAGAGAGAACTATGAATAAAATTGAAGAGAATGAATTAAGGGAAAAGTTTTCTTTATTAATCACCAAAATCACCTATATATAGGTGTATGTACAATAGGTGGGAGAGGTAGCTTGTAACAAGCCAACTAACAAACTTAAACCTCTCTAATTAACTAACTAACTGAAATACAACTGTACATAACAAACTAATCTAACAAACAAAACAGAAAAACATAACTGAACCAGAGGTTCAGAGCCTGAGAAGCATCAGAGGCTACGTTCGCTTGTTTCAGAAGCTGGGTGAGTACACTGCTTCAGAACCTGTTCCTTCAGAACCTGTGCCCTTCAGAAGCTAGGAGGGTCAGAGTCTGTTTGAGAGTCTCGTGGTCATCAGAAGCTGTTTGCTTTAGAAGCTATTCTCGTCAGAAGCTTGAATTACAAAACTAACACTCCTCCTTAATTCAAGCTGTCAAAACTCACAACTCCCATTTCTCTTCTGAGCTTGAGAAATTGGTCTCTCTTCACAGCTTTAGTTAAGATATCAGCTTGTTGATTGTCAGTAGAGCAATACTCCAATTTCAACTTTCCTTTAGTGACTTGGTCTCTGAGGAAGTGAAACCTTGTCTCAATATGTTTGCTCTTCCCATGACTAACGGGGTTCTTGGCCAAGTTGATTGCTGACTTGTTGTCAATCTTCAGCACAACTGTGATGTCAGCAATAATGTTCATCTCACTGAGAAGTGATTGCAGCCAATTTGCCTGACATGCAGCTAGGTACCCTGCTACATACTCTGCCTCACAGCTGGAGAGTGCTATGACTGACTGCTTCTTAGAGCACCAAGACACTGGTGCATTTTGAAATTTAAACAAATAACCACTGGTACTCCTCCTGTCTACCTTGTCACCACACCAATCTGCATCTGAAAACCCACTCAACTCAAGTTTTCCATTATCCTTAGAATATGGAAATACAACACCATAGTGGATTGTGCCATTGATGTATCTAAGTATCCTCTTAGCTGCCAATAGGTGACACTTCAGTGGTTTACTCATAAACCTGCTTACATAGCCAACTGCATAACTGATATCAGGTCTAGTTTGACACAAATATCTCAGAGAACCTATCAATTGTCTGAACATGGTAGAGTCCACTGCATCACTACTTGCATCTTCTTCAATCTTGGCTCTTGTATCTGCAGGTGTGACTGATGAATTGCAATCAAGCATCTCAAACTTTCTCAGAATCTCAGTGGCATATTTAGCTTGATGCAATATCATACCTTTTGGAGTTTCTAAGAGCTCCATTCCTAGAAAGTAAGTTAACTTCCCTAGGTCAGTCATTTCAAACTCACACTTCATTTGTGATTTGAACTTCTCTATCTCTATAGATGAGCTACATGTTACTAACAGATCATCAACATACAAACATATGATTAACATGTGTTTGTCATCACTGCACTTCACATAAACACCATACTCTACACTGCACTTTCTGAAACCTTGCATAACAAAGAATTGATCAATTCTTTTGTTCCAAGCTCTTGGAGCTTGCTTCAGACCATACAAGGCCTTATTCAGTTTCAGAACTTTGCTTTCCTTGCCCTTCAATTCAAACCCTGGAGGCTGCTTCACATACACATCTTCCTCTAAGGGTCCATTTAAAAATGCTGACTTCACATCTAAATGAAATAAGGGCCATCTTCTACTACAAGCCAATGCAATCACTAGCCTTATAGTTTCATGTCTTGCCACTGGAGAGAATACCTCATCATAGTCCAAACCTTGCTTCTGAAGAAATCCTTTGGCCACAAGTCTTGCCTTGTATTTTATCACTTTGCCTTCCGGATTTTGCTTGACTTTGTACACCCATTTCACACCAATTGCCTTTTTATCAGAGGGCAATTCACACAAGTCCCATGTCTTGTTCTTTTCAATTGACTTTAACTCATCAATCATTGCCTCCATCCAAACTTTACTTTTCAGTGCAGCTTTGGTATCCAATGGTTCAGTATCTGTAAGCATTGCATAATGCACAATTTCTCCTTCATTGTCTACTGCATTGTCTGACACAATCTCACAGTCAACTAACCTTCTTGGCAATTGAGTGTTTCTCTGAGGTCTTGGTGGTACAACATTATCATCATCATCACTTGAAGTATGCATGTCTTCATCACTTTCAGTACCTTGATGCTGATTCACAAAAGTGGGGGTGTCATTGACATTGCTTGCTTCACCACCTAAGTCCACTGCACAAGTTTTCTTAGATGGGAGCTTCTGACCCCAATCCCAACTTTCATTCTCTAGTACCTTCACATCTCTGCTAATCTCTACTTTCTCACTTATAGGATTATACAATCTATAGGCACCAGTTCTATGATATCCAACAAATATCATAGGGACACTCTTGTCTTCCAGCTTCTTTCTCTTAGCATCAGGTACATGTTTGTAGCACAAGCTACCAAACACCTTTAAGTGACTCACACTTGGTTTACTCTTGGACCACACCTCTTCAGGTACCTTATCCTTCAGCTTCTTAGTTGGACTTCTATTCAGAATGTAAACAGCTGTAGCAACAGCTTCACCCCAGAACCTCTTGGGCAGATTCTTCTGCTTTACCATGCTTCTGGCCATATCTAGAATACTTCTATTCCTCCTTTCTGCAAGACCATTGTGTTGAGGAGTATATGGTGCAGTAACTTCATGAATTATGCCTTGTTCCTTGCAATAATTCTCAAACTCTGTAGAGGTATACTCACCTCCACCATCTGTTCTCAGAATCTTCAATAACTTGTCACTCTGCTTCTCAACCAGTGTTTTAAAACTCTTAAACACTTCAAAAGCATCACTCTTAGCTTTTATATGATATAACCATATCATTCTAGAGTACTCATCAACAAACGTCATGAAGTATTTGTTTCCACCAGTTGATAACACATCAAATGGTCCACAAATGTCAGAATGCACAACATTTAGCACATCACTAGATCTCATAGGCAGATGACTTTTAAATGATGATCTATGATGCTTTCCTAACAGACAAGTAGTGCATGTATCTACTGGAGTTATGACACTAGGCAATCCTAACACCATGCATTTTGAATTAAGCATTGACAAGCTTTTGAAATTCAAATGCCCATACCTCTTGTGCCATAGATCACTATCTTTATCTTCAGAGGTTGCAGACAAGCATGTAGCTTCAATAGCTTTAATTTGAGTCTTGAAGATCCTGTTCTTGCTTTGTGCTGTTTTGAAAATCAGTCTCTTCTTGGAATCAAAGAGTTGCAGAGTCTCATCTTCAATTACTATCTTGAAACCCTTTGAAACCAATTGCCCTATGCTCATCAAATTACACTTCATACCAGGGACATAAAGAACCTTTTCAATCACAGCTTTCTTGCCATTTGACCTCTGAATCACAACATTACCCATACCTTCTGCTTTAATGGAATCACTGTTGGCCAATCTGATTTTTGTGTTGAGACATTCATCAAAATCAGTCAAGATGCTTCTATTACCAGTCATGTGGTTAGAACATCCTGAGTCAAAGTACCATACCATGGAATCTGCTGCTTCATCAGCAATTGTCACCATGAAACTGGTTTCATCATCAGAACCTGAGCTATCATGTGCTACCTTGGCCTCTTCTTCATTTTCTTGACCTTTCTTTTTCTTTGGATTTTTACATTCACTGGCATAATGCCCATATTTGTCACAATTGTAGCACTGAATCTTGCTCTTGTCCTTCTTCTTTGACTTATCTTTCTGTTTCCCTCCTCCTCCATTTGAGGATTCAGGCACTGTCTCAGCATTCTCCTTGCTTTTCTTGGAGTCTTTCTTATTCTGCCATTTCTTCTTCTCACTTTGGTACTTCTTGAACTTTGAGAAAAGAGCTTGCTCATCTTTTTTGCCATGGCTCCTCTCACCATGCTTCAACTCATGAGCTTCAAGAGTGCTTTGCAGATCCTCTATCTTGATCTCACTCAAATCTTTAGTCTCTTCTATAGTCACCACTATATGCTCAAATTTAGAAGTCAAAGTTCTTAGTACCTTTTCCACCGTTTCTTGCTCGTCAAGATTACCTCCACAATTCTTCATCTGATTGGTGAGAGTCACCAATCTTGTGAAGTAATCAGCAATTGATTCATCACTCTTCATCTGCAACAGTTCATACTGTCTCTTCAAGGCCTGAAGCTTTACTTTCTTCACCTTTGCATCACCACCATAGCTCTTTTGCAAGATATCTCATGCATCTTTGGAGGTCTCAGCATCTGCAATCTTCTCAAACACCTTTGAATCAACACATTGATGAATGAGAAACAGGGCCTTGTTATCTTTCTTCTTTGCTTCTCTGAATGTTGTTCTTTGTTCTTCATTTGCATTTTTCTGGTAGAGGAGTGATTGCTGCATTCACTTGTTCATACACTTCTTGAACATTGAATATCACCTTCATCTGCTTCACCCATCTATCCCAATTCTTTCCATCGAAAACTGGCAAATTCGCATGGAAATTGTTGTTCCCAGCCATGGTTGATTCACTCTCAACCTGATTCTTCTTTCAAGAACGAATCAAGATCCCTTGGATCGTACGAGCTCTAGATACCACTTTGTTGGGGATAACCCACAAAGATGAACAACAAAGAACACTAAGAACACTAAGAAAGAATAGAGAGAACTATGAATAAAATTGAAGAGAATGAATTAAGGGAAAAGTTTTCTTTATTAATCACCAAAATCACCTATATATAGGTGTATGTACAATAGGTGGGAGAGGTAGCTTGTAACAAGCCAACTAACAAACTTAAACCTCTCTAACTAACTAACTAACTGAAATACAACTGTACATAACAAACTAATCTAACAAACAAAACAGAAAAACATAACTGAACCAGAGGTTCAGAGCCTGAGAAGCATCAGAGGCTACGTTCGCTTGTTTCAGAAGCTGGGTGAGTACACTGCTTCAGAACCTGTTCCTTCAGAACCTGTGCCCTTCAGAAGCTAGGAGGGTCAGAGTCTGTTTGAGAGTCTCGTGGTCATCAGAAGCTGTTTGCTTTAGAAGCTATTCTCGTCAGAAGCTTGAATTACAAAACTAACAAAGGTAAGGTTTAAACCCTCAATTTCCTAAAAGTTTAGCTCTCCCTGATCTTTACGCATATCCCCTCTCAACTAATTGATACTACAAGTCTACAACCGTAATTTTTTTCCCGATAAAATGAATTCAACGTGCTATTGTTTTCTGCTTGGTTGTATCATAGCTACTCGTTTTCTTTTGATGTTGATGTCATGTGGTTTGGTAATTCATAATTTACTGTAATTCATAATTTTTTTATTATAGTCTTACCTTTTTTTTTTTGTTCATAATGTAATGTCTGAATTCGTACATACACATATATGCTTTGTTGTAAAATAAGAAGATAAGAATTTCAATTTGGAAAAAATGAATGTGCTTTCTTACTTTTATCATACAAAATTTTTAACATTTTCAAACTCATAGCCTCACATTAAACTGAAAAAACCCTCAAGAATTTCTTACCATATATTATCAAAACTGCCCTTGAGTTCAAATTTTTCTATCTTGAAGCATACGTAACGTGACAAAATATCTTGTTGGAATACACGTGGAAGATGATAATTGGTTCCAAGCAGATAAGAAATATGTGTACATAAATCCGCAGCAACCACACTATATATGTTAGTAAAATCTCATAATTCAACCTCTGATTCTTATATTCAGCAAGATATCATCATAATATCCCAAAACACAAAGAAGAAAAAATGGCAACAATAACTAGTCTAAGCCTTTCAAATCCCAAATTTTTCTTCAACTCATCAGGAACATTTCAACAAAATGCCCAATCCATCAAGATCTCATCGGCGTCGCCGCTACAAACACGGCGAGCTATGTTCGGACCGGGTCGGATAATGATTGTCCGACCCGTTCGCGCTGCACCAGAACAGATATCAAAGAAGGTAGAAGAGAGCATAAAGAGTGCGCAAGAGACATGTGCTGATGATCCAGTTAGTGGAGAATGCGTTGCGGCGTGGGATGAGGTGGAAGAACTCAGTGCTGCGGCGAGTCATGCGAGGGATAGGAAGAAGGAATCTGATCCGTTGGAGGAATATTGTAAGGATAATCCGGAAACCGATGAGTGCAAAACTTATGATAATTGATTAATTAATTAATGGGATTGTTAAACTTAAACTGTTGCTTTATATGATTAGTGTATGATTATGAGATTTGGGTACTGCACTTTAATTGTGTGTATTATTTTTATGCATGTTTATCTTAGCATCATACAAAAGTATATAGCATCTTATGATTTTATATGAAATTGAACCTGTTGTCATAATAGATTCATAGTGATTATAAGTGATTAAAGTTTGTTTTAGCTAGAATTGTTATAGCATCTCGCTTAATTTAAAGTTTTAAACATGACATTTATCTTTTTATTGATAGAAAAATATTATGTGAATTACCCTAAGTCCTAATAACTGTCCTCAAAATATATGTTAAGGAATTGAAGATAGTAGAAAGTTTATTTTAAAAATTGTGTATTTAATTCTTTAAACTTTTAAAAAATAAGATTTCTTGAAAATTGTGTATTTACGTTTACGAAGATTACTAAATAATGATTTGGCCAAACTAAATGAGTGATTTCATGTCTAGATAATGTTGTCGGATCAAACTGAAGATCTACATAACAATATACTCCCTCCGATCCTATATATAAGAAAACTTTTACTTTTTAGGTTCATTGTAAAATGGATGTATGTAGACTATATTATTGTCTAGATTCATCCATTTTACAATGAACCTAAAAAGTAAAAGTTTTCTTATATATAGGGCCGGAGGGAGTAAGAGCATACACATCCATAACACTCAACTTTGTGGTTTAAATGGACCCCACTTATTTTTTTATATTATTTTACATTTCTCAATTACTTAAACAACTCAACTACATTTCTTAAATATTCATACTACTACCAAAAAAGTTTAAAATGGGTCCCACTAACTCAAAATATACACTACAAATTTATATTTGCTTAGAGTAGTGATATTTGTACAACCAAAATATACACTAAGAATCTTATGGTTAATTTGCTTAGAGTAGTGATATTTGTACAACCAAAATAGTTTTTAAAGTAGACAACTTAGGTAAAATAAGTGAAACAATAAAATAATAAAAAATTAAGTTATAATAGAATAGTGTAAAAATAGTTGTTGGACAACTAAAATGATGTCAAAATAACATTTCTCTGTAAAGTCACAAAGAGAATCTAAAGCATGGTAGAAGTTAAGAATCTTATGGTTAATTTTTGTGTTAAATTCAAATTGCCTAAATTCCATTTCTCTTCCTAATGACCTACAACACATTTTGATTAGTCTTATAAATAATCTCTTCCTAGCACGATTTTGTTGAAATTATAAAGTGTGGCTTTCATAAAATTTTATACACGGTCTATTTTTTTAAAAAAAACATATGTAAAATTGTCACAATATATATAGTTCAAACTTCAAAGTCACGATCTTCAATGTGACATGACATGCACATTTAAAATACCTCAAACTCAAGTTTTGAGAGTTAGGTTATCAGGCTATTTGCAAAAATAAATTGCATGTTTAGAATTTTCACAATATCTGCAAAATAAATCAATTTAACCAAACTAGCATTGCTCTTAGACAGAAATATGCCAGCCTTAATATGTCAATTAGGTGTCCGTGAGCAGGAATGATGCAGAAATTATAATAAGTGGGGTCATAATTATAACATAAAAAATATAAGTTGTTATTTATATAATTATAACATTTTTTATACAAAATTAATTATTTTAGTTTCTTAATCAATATTTTTAAGATACTACTAGTATTATAAATTAGTCTTATTAATTTTATATTTGTTGTTGTGTAATAAATTGATTATATATAGAGACGATGATATACCTTATATTTGGAGTCACATTACATAAATAATACTAGTATTAACTAAAAATACAATAGACAAGTGGGGTCAGCTGACCCCACTGCCCCCATGCTAAATCCGTGCATGTCCGTAAGTGGTGAATGGTGATATTTGAGGAGGTTGTCTTGTTTGAAGACCAGAAAATAGAGATTTTTTTTTTTTTTTCAGGAATGGTGGAGAAAGTCTCTCCAAGTGAATATTATCTCTCGCCATACAAAACTCCATCACAAACAATTTATTAAAATAACCTTTGTTTGTTTATTCAATTATTTTATATGTTATATATTTATTTTATTTTTTTTGTATTTTTACACATATAAGTTATGTTTACATATAATGTTTATTATTCTTATGAGACTAATTAATTTTTTATTTGTTTTATAATTTTTTTTGACTTTTTTACTATAAGTTTAATTGAAAATAATAAAAACATGATATTTTGTTAATGATGATAGGTCCATGTAAGAACCATGTAATATGTGGAAATGGTTAAGAATACCATTTTAGATAGCAAAAGGGAGTGGTGAAGTGATCCCACTCTAGCCCCATTGGTAATTGTTCTGGACTGGGCCTAGAGTTGGCCCAATCCATACTTTGCTCGACAGATCAGTGCTCATAGCTATGCTCGGCTTATAGATTTCGTGGCTCCTTGCCCGGAGTATTGAGCTCATAGCTCTTCTCGACATATGGAGCTCGTAGCCCCTCCTCAGCAAGTAGCGAGCTCCCTGCTCGCTACCATTATACCGCCACAACTCACACGCGTTCCTATTTACTAGGACACGATACACTTAAGGAAACAACCTCTCTGCACGATGAGGACACCTCATCACCAGGATAAGGACTAAATGTCGGTTCCTTGCTCCAACAACGGAGAAATCCTGGCAGTCTCTCCTATTGGGCCGTTGTGCACAGCCCACTAAGAGGACCTTGGCCCAGCGCTGGGGGATCTATAAATACCCTCCTTCACTGGAGGGTCAGGTATTCTATTCTCATTCTATACTTTCACTCTCTGTATCTGTTCACTCTTCTGACTTAAGCATCGGAGCACCTGCAGGTACAACCCCCCCTCCGTTGGTGATTTACTGCTCTACTCAACCGTTCAACTCAACCAAAGGATTCATCAAGTGAAGGATTTGCTGGCCCAGAACCTTTCTGATCAACAGGTTAGATCAGTGGCGCCGTCTGTGGGAACCTGGTTTCCCCTTCTTTAAAAATCTAAAGTTCAAAACCGATCTTTTCTTCAACAACTTTCATTATGGCCAGTGGATCCAACACTCGCATCAATGGAGATCACGACAACGACAACCGTGATTTTATCCCCACGGTTTCTTCCCCCGTGGAACACAACACCGTTCTTGGTCCGGTACGGCAACCAATGCCAGAATCTGACCCTAGAGATGGTCATGAAACCACGTTATCATCGGAGGAAGATGATGACATGCAGATTTTGACGGCGCGCCAATCAGGGAAGCGCCCGTTAAACACGCAAGAAATTTCGGTCGTCAGCGCACAACCCGCTGACCAGCAAACTGACTTTCAGAGAATTCCCGCTCTCCTCGAAAAAAACAATGAGCTCATAGCGCAATAGAATCTGAGGATCGAAGCGCTCGAAAAGCAACGCCCTCAGCGGGCACCCAACTCTCCCCCGCGGAGACATCAGTCATCTAAATCCCCTCCTCGACAAGAAACAGCCAGACAACGGCGTCCTGCCCTCGAGAGGATTCAACCCCCGGGCAACAAACGGGGACGCACTCCACCTCCACGCGAGGAGAGGCCCTCCCCTGCAACAAAAAAGGGGAAGGTAGTCGAACAGTCTCGCCACTCTCCCCAAGGGCTGCGAAATATGGTGAGACAGGGAGGCACCTCCAGTCGCCCTGCTCGCGAGGATTATGAATACCGAAGCCCCACACCGGATCGTCGGTATAACGATGATACTTTCGAGTTCTCCCCCAATGTCAGCGAGGAGGAGGATAGCGTCTGCGCTCTCTCAACTGATATCATGAGGGCACCTATCCCTGCAGCACTGGAGAGGCTCCCCAATCTCCCCTCCTATGATGGATTGACCGACCCGGACGATCACATCAACAACTTTAACACCATACTCAACTTCCGCAGAACAAGCGGAGCTATCAGGTGCAGGCTCTTCCCCACAACATTAAGGAAAGGGGCGCTGACCTGGTATACAAGTCTTCCTCCCCAGTCTGTGTTTTCCTGGCAAGATTTCTCAGAGCAATTTAAGCAAAACTTTACTGCGTCTCGGAAACAACCGAAGACAGTAGCTACCGTGGAAGCTATAGTCCAAGGACCAAAAGAATCTCTTCGTGCATACATCGAGAGGTTCAACAGAGAAGCCGTGCAGGTCGAAACGACCGACGAGATGAAGAGGTACCTGCTCGCTCGCGGCCTTCGTCCCCGAACTGACTTCGCCAAGGCTGTGGGCATTGAGAAGCCCAGGACTTTGGCCCAGCTCCTCGCCAAAGCAGAACCGTACATACAGTACGAGGAGCAGGAGATGGCTGACGCCCTCCGCCAGGGACGAACCGAGGAAGCTCCCCCTCGACAAGATACACACAAGCCCCCCCGTGAAACTGGGCAGAGAGACGGGGGGAGAGATGG
Source organism: Trifolium repens (assembly GCA_030408175.1). Lineage (NCBI taxonomy): Eukaryota > Viridiplantae > Streptophyta > Magnoliopsida > Fabales > Fabaceae > Trifolium > Trifolium repens. The sequence continues at coordinate 54,253,053 of CP125849.1, read as the reverse complement.
GCAGAGAGACGGGAGGAGAGACGGGGGCAGAAGAAGAGGTGACAAACCCCGGGGACCCCCCAGTTTGTTCACGGTTTACACCCCTCTCAACGCCTCTCGCGAACATATCCTGGTCGAATGTTACGACACGGAGTTTAAGGAAGGGAATATCAAATTCCCCAAACCAGGGATGGCCAAACCTGGTCAGGATAAATCAAAGTGGTGCAGGTACCACAGAGCCCATGGTCACGTTACTGAGGAATGCATCCATCTGAAGGATGCCATAGAGACCCTCATTCGCCAGGGAAGACTTGGAAGATTCAAGCGCGAAGAGAGTCCCAAACAAGCTGCTCGACAAGCCGCAAATGTCGAGGAATATCATCCCGCATCTGGCGGGAAAGAACCAAAGAAGGTCGCCCTTTCAATCTCGCGACCAGAAGATTTCCGTGTCCCCGACAACTTCGAGGACAAACTCTCTCATCCCACTTTTTCTAAGTGGGAAAATTTTGCTGAAACAATGGTAATATCCGCCGGTGGCTACAGTCAGAAAACCATCGGGTCTGTTAAAAGAAAGTTCGAGGAGATCATCGACTCCTCCTCCAGTCAGCCTGTCACCCTTGACAGGCCCAAAAAAGGCTCGGTTCCCCTTGCATTTTACATGGAGGAACTTCCTGGTGGGACCCCTAACGCCCACATTCCCCTCCTCGTCCGGGCAGACATGACCAACTACGATGTCCGCCGCATCCTCGTCGACACCTGGAGCTCGGCTGACATCATGTTCTCCCAATGTTTCACTGCCTTGCAGCTCGACGAGACCTACCTGGCGCCTTATGTGGGCTCTGACCTCCAAGGATTTAACGGAGCAACAACCAAACCATGGGGCTATGTCGACCTCGTGGTGACTTTCGGAGAAGGTGAAGCAGCTAGGTCTGTCAAAATTCAATTTCTGGTCGTGGACTGCCCGTCACTTTATCAGTGCATCCTGGGCCGCGAGGCAATGGCTAATCTGCTCGCCGTCCCCTCAACTGCCCACTTGAAGATGAAATACTACACGACCAAGGGGCACGTGGCCACCCTGCACGGGGACATAGAAGCTGCAAGGAGATGCTTCGACGCAGCAACCAAAGGCCTCAGCTATATCGGCCAGCTTCCTAGCCCATCAAAGAAACCAAAGCTGACATCTTTACTCCCTGCACCAAATGTGAGCTCTATCGAGCTCGACAACAGGCACTACAAAAAGGACCACAAATAAGAGAAAAAGCTCCGAAAAGAGAAGAAATAGGAGGACGAGGCGAGCAAAGAAAATTTCCGCCCAATCCCAGATGGCGAGTTCGAGCTTGTTCCCTTCGGCGAGGATCCCAGTCGAGGAGTAAAGATTAGAGCAGGACTACCAGAGCTGGCGAGGAAGCAACTCAAAGCTTGCTTAAGGGAGAATGCAAACCTTTTTGCCTGGAGCGCTGCAGAGATGCCCGGATTAGACCCCGAGGTCGCATGCTACCAGCTCACCGTCGACCCCGACGCCAAATATGTAGTACAACGTAGGAGAAAGCAGTCTCCCGAGAAAGAGGAGGCTGCTCAAAAAGCTGTAAAAGACCTCTTAGAGGCAAATTTTATTTCTGAGGCCAGGTATACAACCTGGCTCTCCAATGTTGTACTTGTTAAGAAATCTAATGGAAAATGGCGTATGTGTGTTGACTATACTGATCTCAACAGGGATTGACCTAAAGATTCTTATCCTTTACCATGCATAGATAGTCTGGTAGATAATTCATCTGGTTTTAAATTACTGTCTTTTATGGATGCGTACTCAGGATATAATCAAATTCTGATGGCGGTCGCCGACAGGTACAAAACTGCCTTCATGACCCCAACAGGGAATTATTACTATAACGTTATGCCCTTCGGTTTAAAAAACGCTGGTGCCACAGACCAGAGAATGATGAACAAAGTATTCCGAACGCAAATTGGGGACATGCTCGAAGTCTACATGGATGACATGATCGTCAAATCTCATGACGAGGTCGACCACACTGCCCACCTACGAAAGGTATTCGAGCAAGCTAGAAAATATAAAATGCGATTCAATCCCAAAAAATGCACTTTCTGGGTTCGAGCAGGGAAATTCCTCGGTTTCTACTTAACCGAACGAGGAATCGAAGCCAACCCCGACAAATGCAGAGCATTCACCGAGCTGCCCGTTCCCCACGATAAAAAATCAATACAAATACTTAACGGAATGCTTACTTCACTATCTCGTTTTATCGCAAAATCTGCTCAACACGCACTCCCCCTTTTCAAACTTTTAAGGAAAGAGTCCGCATTCGAATGGACCGAGGAGTGTGACCAGGCCTTACAACATCTAAAAAAGGCCCTCTCCGAACCGCTGGTCCTATCACGACCAAATGACGAGGAGGTCCTCTACCTCTACATCGCCGTTGCCTCCGAGACCGTCAGCGCCGTCCTCATTCGCGAAACGACAGAAGGGTAGAAACCCATCTACTTCACAAGCAAGGCCCTGAACTCCGATATCTACTAATCGAAAAAGTAGCCCTCGCACTCATAAACGCTGCGAGGAGATTAAGACATTACTTCCTCGCACATACAATCGTAGTCCGAACAGACCAACCAATTAAATCTCTGCTCAGCCGCCCTGACATGGCGGGCAGGATGCTCAAATGGTCCTTGGAACTATCTGAATTCGACATCCGCTACGAAAGCAGAAAAGCTCTCAAAGCACAAGTACTCGCTGACTTCGTCGCCGAAATGACAGCTCCCGCTCCTTCTTTCGAGGAAACAGAAAAGTGGACAATTTTCGTCGACGGAGCATCCAGCTCGACAGGAGCTGGGGCAGGAATCATACTCGAGAATGGGAAGGGCATAGTCATTGAAGTCTCCCTAACCCTCTCTTTCCCAACGTCGAACAATCAGGCAGAATACGAGGCCTTCCTCGCAGGACTACGATTAGCCGAGGACATCGGCGCAAGACAGATCAAGATATGCACGGACTCTCAGATCGTCGTATCGCAAGTACTCGGAGAGTATCAAGCCAAAAACGATAACCTCTCCGAATACTTAAACCTCGTTAAAAACAGGATAGCGAAGTTCGACTCCGCTGAGGTATGCCATGTTCCCCGAGGGGACAATACCCGAGCAGACATCCTATCAAAACTGGCGAGCACGAAGAAAAAGGGAGGAAACAAATCCGTAATACAGGAAATCCTCCCGCGACCAAGCATAGAAAAACCATTAGCTACCCTCGACATCAACGCAATCGGGGACAGCAACTGTTGGATGACCCCCGTCTACAATTTCCTAGCGAACGACACTCTGCCGTCCGACCAAAAGGAGGCGGCGGTAATCAAACGACGAGCGTGCGCTTACGTCCTCCTCGACGGAACGCTATACAGAAGAGGATTTTCCATTCCCCTTTTGAAATGTATCGAGGAAGATAAAGTCGACTACCTCCTGCGGGAAATACACGAGGGGATCAATTCCCAACATCTAGGAGGAAGATCGCTCGCCAGAAAAGCCCTCCGAGCAGGTTATTACTGGCCCACCATGCAACAAGACTCCAAGGAACATGTCAAAAAATGCGACAAGTGCCAAAGGCACGCCGACATGCACCTAGCTCCCCCAAACGAGCTGAAGTCTCTGTCCTCTCCTTGGCCCTTCGCGTGGTGGGGCATGGATATCCTCGGACCCTTCACCACGGGTTTTGCTCAAAACAAATACCTCATCGTAGCCGTCGACTATTTCACCAAGTGGGTCGAAGCCGAACCACTTGCGAACATAACCGCATTCAACATACTCCGTTTCTTCAAACGAGACGTCCTCGCCCGTTTCGGAATCCCACAAGTCGTGGTCACCGACAACGGAACGCAATTTACGGATAAGAAATTTCGCGAATTCCTCATCGCGATCAACACAAAACAACGCTTCACATCCGTCGAGCACCCCCAAACCAATGGGCAAGCCGAAGCCGCAAACAGAGTAACTCTGCGCGGACTGCGACGGAGACTCGACGACAATAAGAAGAAATGGGTCGAGGAGCTCCACAGCGTGCTATGGGCCTATCGAACTACGCCACACTCCACAACCGGGGAGACTCCTTTCCGCTTGGTATACGGGACAGAAGCAGTTATCCCCGTAGAAATTGGAGAACCTTCTCGCCGCACGCAACAACCCCTCGACAAGGAGATGAACGACGAGGCTCTACGAGAGGAACTGGACCTCGTCGAAGAAATTCGCACGGGGGCATCCTTAAAGGAAGCAACCCTCAAGCAAAAAGTGGCTGCTCGATACGATACCAAGGTTATCCCTAGGGAGTTCGACGTCGACAGCCTCGTTCTACGGCGAAACGCCAAAGACTCCCACGAAGGCAAATTAGCACCTAACTGGAAAGGACCATATCGAGTCCGAGGAAAAACGGAAAATGGTGCCTATTACCTCGAGGATCTTCAGGGTAAGGAGCTTCCCCGACCCTGGAATGCACAAAAACTAAAACAATACTATAGCTAAGTTATTGCCGAGGTAGTGCCTTCCTCGGAAAACGGGCAGACACACCTGGACAACGGAGGATGTTCAGGTACAAACATCCGTCTAAAACCTAGTCTAAGCACAAATTTTCTCCCCGAAAAGGGGGAGGGGAAATTGCTTCTGGCGAAGAGAACTCAGACAACGAGCTCATCGCCCCCGTGCCAGGCTTAACACCCAGCTCGCGATGGGAGGTTCAAGCCGCGAGGAAAGAACTCCGACGAGCTTTTCCCCGCTGATTCAAGTCCTAAAAAATGCCTCGGATTCAACGCTTATGCTCGAAAAACACTTAGAATTTTTTTTACGAATATATGTTAAAACAACTAGCAGACGAGCAGAATATTATGAACGCATACAAGCAAGCATATAAGCACACATCCAAAACAGAAAGGCAATACTTAGCAAACAAACACAAGATTATATAAAGCGGGGACAAAGCCCATTTATTCGGAAATCACATTCAGGCACAAAGGCCCCCAACAAAACATTCAAAAATACAAGTTTAAAACGGGCACGCAGGCCCCCAAAATAGTCAATGGGAAAAGGAAAAGTACAAAATGACGGCACGCAGGCCCATGATTAATCATCATCCTCAGGAGTGGTGGTCTTCTTGCTCGTACCATCATCCTCCTCTTCCTCGACATCATCATCCATGTCGTCGTCACCTCCCAACTCGTCTGCCTCCGCTTCTTTGTACTTCTCTGGGAGAACAATCTGCCCATCAACTACCGCCCGAAAAACTCCCATACCTTCAAAATTGAGCTCGACATCGGGGTTAGCAACTTTGACTTGTGCAAGGGCATTTTGCCAGCCATGTTTGACCCCAGCAAGCACCGAGTCACCCAGCTTCCTCACACGAGCAACAAAATCAGCTCCAGTCGACAGATCCCGTGTATTCTCAGTTTCGTCCTCCGCGAGCCATGGCCAACTTCAACAACCTGATTTCCTCCGCAAACTTTTTCCTCTCCTCGTCAAACTTGGCGACCTCATCCTTCAGTTCCCGGTTCTCCTTAGCCGCTGCCACAAAATTTTCTTTCTTTCCCCGAAGGTCAACGACTTCATTCTCCAGCTTCATATTCTCCGCCTCGAGCTTCACATATTTTTCCCTCATCTTCTCCAAGTCCTTTCTACGGCCACTTCTGTCCTCGTGCAAGACCAACACCGTCTCCAGCATCCTCAACAGACCAGCTGAATCTTCGACGATTCGGTCCCGACCAGACTCGTCATCCATTTCTAAAATTGCATCCTTCTCCACGGCTGCCACTTGCAGAGAGTTCTTCTCCAGGAAGTCTTTGTCGGTGACGACTTTAGGAAGGAGGAAAGGTTTCCCCATTTCAACATCCAGGTCGACCGACGGAATTTCTTCCTTGGTCAGCTTGCTCTTCGCCAACACGTTTGGGGAGATCACCTTCGTTCCTAACGACGAGCTGGCCCCGCACGGAGAGGACGAAGTAATCCCGAGGACAGCGCTCCCCCTGGGTCCCAACTTTCTTTTCTTCCCAGCTTTACCTGCTCCCCCAGTGAGCTTCTTCTCGGAAACAATCTTGGAGAGGTCAAGGGCGAAGTCAGCCATTGTATCTGAAAACAAAAGAAAAAGCAACGAAGTCAGCCATTGTATCCGAAAACAAAAGAAAAACGCAAGTTAAAACCGGGGATGAAAAACTACGAAACAAACAGCACGAAGGATCAAAATTATCTACCCAATACTTTATGCACCTCAGCCCGAGTTCTACACTCGAGTAGCCTCTTCGTATTAATGAGACGGGGGACAAATTGCTCGTTCCCCTCCTCATCACAAACAGGCTCTCCTGCCCGCGTCACTAATCTGGCGGGTTGGAAGCTCGCAACGAAATCGTAGAGCACGTTGAGACCACGTCTCTCCTCGGTATTCAACGACGCATCCGCCGTCAGATAGCTGTCTGTGCCCTTCTTAAAGTGCTCATCCGTCCAACTCATTGGAAACTTTTCAACAACCTTCATCTTGTTCGTTCCGTCCTCATTCTTCTTAACACTCTCATCCTCATTCTTGTCGACGACCCAATCATATAAAGTAGACATCCCAGTTCGGGTCTCTGGACGAACGACATAAAATCGCGACTTGAAGCCACGAATAGATTCAGCGTACATGTCGAACAGGGAAACCCGGTTCTTCAAGGACACCCAGCTCCGTCGACCAAGCTCCTTCGTCATGCGCTGAAGTCGGAAGACGCGGAAGAAGAGGGCGCGAGTAGGAACCACGTTTTTGTACTCACAAAGATGTTCAAAGGCGAGCACAAATGCCATCGCATTAGGGTGAAGTTGCGACGGGGCCAGCCTTAAGAAAGCAAAAATTTATGTGGCTAACGGGGAGAAAGGAAGTCTCAACCCGAGCTCCTTAAATACGAACTCGTACATACCAAATCCCTCGCGGTAAAATGTCGAGCAAATCTTTTGATGAGGACCCACGTTATACACCCCAAAATCTCCAGGCGCAAGATCCTCCTCGACGATTGTGAACACACCCAAGGACGTCGATGTTATCTCCGACGCCATCTTCCGGGGTTCACGCGCTATCCACTTCCAATCCGGGTGCGTGAGGAGATCTTCGTCCTCGTCAACAGGATCCTCAGGGTGGATTTCTCCTCCCTCCCCGACATCCACCACCTCGTCACGTTCGTCATCCATTTTACCTGAAAAGCAGCGAAGAAAAGTGAATTCGACAATCAAATCAAATCCACCCTTCCACCGCAATTCAAGTGAAAGGGCGTGGATAGGCGCGAGCACGCTGCCCTCAGCCAAAGCCCTTAACAAATGGCATTAAACGAAGTAAAATACGAGGACAACTATCCTCAGTAACAAACGGGGAGAAGGTCCACACTAACAACTCTCCTCGTAAGTAATCTTTTACTTTTAAAGTTTTTTAACGGGGAGAACATCACCGAAATTCGTCTTTTGCTCCTAAAAGTTTAAGTTTCAAACGGGGAGAAAGTCCCCAACGATTGTGCAAAACTTAAATCTACGGGGAAACTATCCTAGGATTCTCTTTTAAATTCTTAAAACGGGGCGAAGGTCCCCGACAAATACATAACGAAATTATAGGCATACAAAAGCTTCTACGAGGAGAAAATTGGGGACGATTGTCCCCGACACATTGTTCATCCATCTTCTTGAAGTTCTTGGAAATTTTCCAGAAAACTCAAGAACTTCATGAATCCTAACAACTTTCACCGGCGCAGCACCGATCAACGGCGGCGCCAGATCGCTAATACGCGCAAAAACTGCATAAACGGAATCGGAAAAACATACATACAACAGATTCAAGTCTAAAACAACCTAACACCACCATTAACGGTGGATACAAGAGCAAAATCCTTGCTCCGGTGATGAACAAACCACCACCAAAAACCAACACTTTTTCGATGAAAGTAAATGTACGTTTCAAAGATCAAACGAACGGGATCAAGTAAAAACGGAGTGATTGAACTTACCAGGTAAATGAAAGTAGATCATGGGAATGAGAAATTCTTGAAAATCCACGCTACAACTCCAAGTTCTTGATTTCGCAGAGAAAGAAGGAAATAGGAAAAGCTGTGGCAAGTAGAAATGAATAAAGTTGGGAACTTTCACTCTTCCCTCATATTTATAGGCAATTACTCAACGGTTGCCTCTGCACACCAAAAAGTGCACCGCTTCAATCTGGGCCGTTAACTTGATCCAACGCATCTACTCAACGTAGATCTAACGATCCAGATCTAATCGCAGGGAGAAACGAAACGACGATTAGATCTAACGGACACAAATTCTCCTCGTGAAACGAGGTCATAATACCTCTATTCATAGCCATTATTACACCTTAGCATAGGTTTGACACGTGGCAACGCAAAACGAAGCGTCTGTCACTTCAAAGGTCATTTCATCCTGCTCGCAAATCACGATCCCCAAAGCGAATCTTCTGAAGATTTGACGAGCACAAAATACGCAAAGAATATACGAGCAAAGAAAGCTTTCTTCGACTATACGAACACAATTTCGCAAGCAAAAACAGTTGCCCTCTACCTAAACGATTCACGAGGACAATCTAAAGGGCACAAATCTCCTATTCGAGGACAAAGTGCTTCGACTAACAAAACGACCTTAAGTCATTACTCCTATAACTAGGAGCAAAGACTTGGGGGGCTCCTGTTCTGGACTGGGCCTAAAGCTGGCCCAATCCATACTTTGCTCGACAGATCAGTGCTCACAGCTCCTGCCCAGAGTATTGAGCTCATAGCTATGCTCGGCTTATAGATTTCGTGGCTCCTTGCCCGGAGTATTGAGCTCATAGCTCTTCTCGACATATGGAGCTCGTAGCCCCTCCTCAGCAAGTAGCGAGCTCCCTGCTCGCTACCATTATACCGCCATAACTCACACGCGTTCCTATTTACTAGGACACGATACACTTAAGGAAACAACCTCTCCGCACGATGAGGACACCTCATCACCAGGATAAGGACTAAATGTCGGTTCCTTGCTCCAACAACAGAGAAATCCTGGCAGTCTCTCCTATTGGGCCGTTGTGCACAGCCCACTAAGAGGACCTTGGCCCAGCGCTGGGGGATCTATAAATACCCTCCTTCACTGGAGGGTCAGGTATTCTATTCTCATTCTATACTTTCACTCTCTGTATCTGTTCACTCTTCTGACTTAAGCATCGGAGCACCTGCAGGTACAACCCCCCCCCCCCCCTCCGTTGGTGATTTACTGCTCTACTCAACCGTTCAACTCAACCAAAGGATTCATCAAGTGAAGGATTTGCTGGCCCAGAACCTTTCTGATCAACAAGTTAGATCAGTAACCCAGCCCAAATAAAAAATTAAACACCTAAAATATGCCCCTTTTTTTTGTACAACCAAAAGAAATTTTATTTTCCCACTTTCTTTTTCACCTTCCAGGTTTTCATTTTTATCTCTGAACAAAAATTTCGGTAAATATTAATCGAACTTTAAAAATTTCGAAAAACATTTACCAAAAGTTACTCATATAAACCCAGAAATGTAATGCCTTCATGGAAAAAAAAACAACAACAATTAACACATTTCACTAACAAACACATTACTTGTCGTACATGTTACACATTACTACCACTAACAAAAGTTTGACATAAATTAAAAAGAAATTAACACATTATGCCAAAATAAGTAACACAAGACACAAAGATTAAACCTCAATAAGTGTAGAAATAGATATCTAATGTTCCAAAATTGATTTCAAGCCACCAGGGGAAGGAATCACACAAATATCTCGTGGAGAATTTTGGGAAATGTGTTTGTGAAAAAGAACAAATGAGAAAGAAGGGACAATACACTTGATTCTATATTGCAAAACTTTGGTAAATAATTTTTAAATTTTTTAAAAATTCAATTCGTATTTACCAAAGTTTTGCGTTTGTAAATTAGGCTAAAACTGAATTTTTAGGGGTTAAAAGAAAACATGGGGAGGGAAGATAAATTTTCCAACTAAAATATGCCCTTTTATTCCCCGTTTATCTTATCTTTTGGACAAAAATATTAAATATTAACTCTTTTTATATAAAATTAAAGTAGGTAAGGATTGGATATGCACCAAGAAATTATGTCAAACATAATTTTTTTTTAGCTGTTATAAATTTTGAAACAATATCCTAAGTGGAAAAAAAAAGTATAAAAGAAGTATTTGAAAACCGATCGTTATGTTTAAAAGGATAATATTTACCAATTCAGTCAAAAAATTATACTGTAATATTTACTCCACTATTTTATTTTTACTTTCTTTTACACGATATTTTATTTTAAAATTGACAGAAATTTACCCCTTATTTTAGAAAATGTTTATTTTGGGGTTTTCTAAGTTACCACTGATAAAGTAAATTATCCAAATCCATATTCGATCCTATCCATGTTATATTTTTTTAGTTAAATCTTGACAGAATTCTTGATATGTTTAAATAACACAATATGCATGGTATATAATTGATTTTTTTAGTCAAAAATTGGTTTATTTATGGTTTCTTCATTCTCAACAAAAAAATGGTTTATTTTTTATAGACAAAAATAATTGCCTTGTGATATATATCCTTTTCCTGGCTAAAGCTTATCCTATTGACCATCCAATTTATAGAAAATAAAATAAAATGAGGACACTATGGATTTTTGGATTTAAAGGAAAAATAAAGGGAACAATTATACATATTTTATAGAAATTAGATCCTCCGTTGCCCCTTATATTCAGCCATTTCTTCTACTCTTGATCCAACGGCTGATAAATTAATTAACTAAAAGAAATAGTTTTAGAGAAAGAATATGAATGAACGGCTGAGATGATGTCAGCACATATAATAGGAGATAATGGGCTGAAGAGAATTCATATCCTACTTTATAATCATACGAATGACTCATATATGTTATCTTACAATTTTATATCCGTTACTTCTCACCTTTTCTCGGCGGGTAAGAATAAGATGACAACCAAAACAATATTAGTTCAACAAAAGTAGAAAGATAACCTAACAAAATAAAGTATGGAATGTTAATATTCACATTGAAATACATCTAGACTCCAAAATGTACCTGCTAACCATCAAAAGATAACCTAACATGTAATGATCTCAAAATAATGAGGAAAAGATTCTACTATATTTTTTTTTTTTATCAGCCAAAGATCAATTTTATTAGAAATCAAAAATTATGTTTTTCACATCATTAGAAAGTGACCGATTGTGGAGAAATGTGGGATTAATCTATACAATGGACTAATTGATTTAAAAGTCGACCATTCCTTTTCAAAGGTCAAAATTTTCAATGTAAGATTATACTTTTGAGTTTTTGAACATGTAAACTTAGATTATGATACACGTTAGCAAAATCCTTCGCAATAATCTTTAGTCTAATATTCCCTTTTAGTAATACCAGTAATAATTAGTATGAAACGGGCCCTCCAAGGAACTAGAAACTTGTAAACAGAATAATGAAGAAAAACCAAAAGAAGACTTATAAAATTGTAAAGTGCTAATCCTCTTGGTCCCATAGAGAGAGTGGCTATACATCGTGACGTTTATTGTGTGTAATGCGTGCACTTCACATGGAAATACGTTTGGGACTCTTTCTCCACTCATTACGTTGCTGAATTCTTTTTAATTTGCACATAGTTTGTTTAATCATTCAAAAACTACAGTACTGATAAGTCCTAATAAGAGTAAGACAAATAGTTCAAGACCTGTTCTAGTTGTAATTGTCCCAACAAAAGAACAAGTTGTTTTGTTTTGAAAGTGATTTCATATTCCCGGTTCGCAACGGCTCTGTCTAGGGTGGGAGACCTTGATCCGTGAGCAAGTCAAGAATTCTTATTTTAGCCGTTGGATTGTGAGGTCCTATAGTTCTTATCATATATTGTCAGCACCTAATACTTTTTTATTTAATCACATTCTCTATTCTCTCTGCTCTCAACTCAAGATCTGCATCAACAAGAAGCTTTCATGGAATCCATTAAAAATAAAAAAATAAAAACTTTCATGGAAGAACAGTGTTGAGATAGAAGGACCCATTTGGTGATGTTAAAAAACTAAATTTTTTGTCTTGGTTGTAGTTTATTCTTTGCAAATGTTTTTTTTTTTTGTCAAGTATTATTTTTCTCTAATAGATATATCAAAGTTTGAACATTTCTGTGATTGTTGTTATGGGCCAAAATTTTACAGTTTTCTTCTTCATTAGAAATTAAAGTTTTGTTCTTAATTTTAGTTTTGATGAATATGAAAGTTTGAATCTTTAATTTACTAAACATTAATTTTTTGAGAGACATATGAGTATTTTATTGGGAGTAAGGATTCCATTGACAAAAAATGGTGAATGAAAATATCAGTAGTTACATGGATGAAGAAATTTGCATCAAATAGTGTGGACTTTGTGAGAAAAGCAAAGAATGGAAGATTGAAATTGCAAGGGGATAATGAACAGTGAGGGATCTGAGAACTCATGAGAGGAAGACAGATAAAAAATAATCAAGTGCATTTCATTTATAGTATGCTTAATCAATCCAACTGCTAAAATAAGAATTCTTGACTTGCTCACGGTAGGAGACCTATTAAGGTCTCCCACCCTAGACAGAGCCGTTCGCAACTTGCACAAAGTGACATAAAACTTATACCACACATTTCTCCAAACAATACCTACATTGGCCTCCACAAATTTCACGAACAAATCATTAGTCAACTTCATGCTTTCATCACACAAAAGATTATATATAATATACTCCTATTCAAATTACACCTTTCAGATGGATAAAATCCTGATTTTAATTTTAGTTTATAAGATATTTATCTCGCTAGTGAGTACTAACACAAAGGTTTTAAATAACGGTCAAAAACAGCCGCCACAAAACAGTTTTGGCGGGTGCTGATACCGTTACCACTTGCACCGCAACCATTTTTTAAAACCTTACACAACTATGATCACATGCTCCATTGGTTGATTCTTAAGCATGATAAATAACTTTAATTCTTTATAAACGAAACACAAACCCTGAACATCAACAATGGTACAAAATAGACAATGCTAGCTATTACATCAACAAGATAATAAAGTACCATTACAAGTTCACCATTATTATTTAGACACAAATGGCAACAACACATAAACTAGAAATTATAAAATAAAATAAAAAACTAGGACTCAATGGTAACACAATAAAGAGAAGATGGTTCGATCAATGTAAGAACATATCTGCAGACGCCATAATCGGATGAATCGGATGAGGAATCTGCCAGGGTTTAAGTAAAGGATCCGGAATTTCAGGAATCTCAACAGAAAATCCGCTAACTTCTTCAGCAATTTCAAGGATTGAGTTAAGAAACCGTAATCGATCCGTTAATTCCATAGTTTGAGCTCTGAGAACGCCATTAGCAGCTTCTTTTTCAATGCATGCTTCTTCCTTCGCTTTAATGTTTTCCAACAGTTTCTTGTTATCGATTTGCAACCTGTTCGCTTCATCGCTCAGATCCTCCAACTGCTTTTGTTTCCTCATCCGCGATCGTCTAGCGGATTCACGGTTCGAAAGCATCCTCTTCCTTTTCCTCTCGTCGATTGTTCCGGATTGTAGATCTCCGCCGTCGGATCCCGAACTCGCCGGACGTTGAATCGAAGCCATTTCGCCTTATCAGGTAATGTTTTTAATTTTTGATTCGATTTTACAACAGAATTATAAAAATAAAAATTAAGAAAAAATCTAATAGGAATTCAGATCTAATTTTGAAGATGAAGAAGAATAGAGAAAGAAAAAGATGAGATTAAGGGATGGATAAGAAGTTCATGAGAAAACGTAGAACCAGTAGAGAAACACGACGGAGAAAGAGTGTAGCAGACGAATTCGACGCATGGATAAGGTCATAAAAATTCGGAAAACATTGGAGTGGATTTGAGAAATCTCTATGAAACCCTAGATCTGGTTAAGAGGGGAATAGAAAAATGAACGGTTAGGGGAAAAGATTTGGTTTATGATAAGGGAGAGAATAGGGTTTGTGTGAAAAGGGCTATGGCTTATTATTATTATTATTGGGAGAATGCAAAGAAGGTAAGGGAATTGGGATGGGTTAGGTTTTATAGAGAAAATGTGAGGAGAGGGAGATTTGTTGGTAAGAAATTTTCAAGGGGGACTAATTTTGAGGGCGTGAAAGGAACGCGTCATTGATGGCGTAATTAATGACGACAGCTACGCTCCTCCACAAATCAAATTTGGGTGTTTTTTACCTTTTCTTTCTCACGGTTTTGGTTAAGCAGAAAGATCCAGCTTATGACACTCTATTAGATAGAGATAATCCAGTTCTCTAACTGCTTGAATAAAATTGTAAAAAAATAAAAAAAAATTAAATCATTAGTTTCTTTTTTGACCAAAAACCATAAAGTTTATGAATATAATAAAATATAGTAATAAATAGAAATGAATTTAATGTCTTAAGCGGCGCAACTTTTGTCTCTTTATCTTCTATTAAAATATAATTATCTTATATATAAATAAAAACTTCAAATTATTAATTAATGTCATTCTTATCCATTAATCCATTAATAATAATATTTAGTGTATATTATTGGTAGGGACATTATGGATAGAATAAAAATAAATCTGTTTATATTTAGTGTACGTTGATTTGCTGTAATTATACATTATTAGAGTATATTATTAAAATATATTATTAGAATAGACGGAGTATATATTTGTGATGTCTTATAAAAAAATATCTATGATGATTTGTATATAAATTATATTAATTTGTAATTATTAATTTTCAAGATAAAACTTAACAATAGTTGTATATTATTCACAAATCATACCAATAAGAACATAGGAATTGTATGCTTACAGTTACACTTACAATATCTATGAATCGAGGTTTGATAGTAATTTGCAATAATATGTATGAATCGAGGAACAAGTTTGTAAGTTTCAACTCAATTGACTATTAATATATTTTTTTAGAGCAGCAGACTTATTTCATTTCATTCAAAATAGTAGAATAAATAGACGTTGGAATATCCATATAATATCAAGAGTATAACAATAAGTTTTTTTTATCATAATTTAGTTGATATGAACATTACAATACATACGAATAAAAGATCAACAATAATAAATAAGTTCATAAATCTTAACTCAATTGACAATATCAATATCAATATTATTAAGTTGACTGTCTTCTTTCAAGTTATAATATATGGAACTTCCTACTTGTTTATGCTTAGACCATCTCCAATGGTGAGTACCTATTTCTTAAGAATCGGTACCTAATAGGTACTCCCATTGGAGCAAAATATGAATGAGTACATAATAGGTATTGGTTCTACAATAAGCATTGGTACCTATTTTATTTTTGTGGGACCCATTTATAATGATGTATAGTTATTGGTGAAATTTGTTATTGGTGGGACCCATTTAAAAATTTTTAAGAGGTGTTGGGTTGGAGAGATTGAGTACCTATTTGATACTATTATTAAAAAATTATAAATAGATGATATGTACACGTGGGGCCCAGTTAAGTACCAAAAAATGGAAATCTTCATTGTGGATGCTCTAAGGAGATTCTTACCACTTTAATTGCCGACTAAAAATAAAAAAACAGTAAGACCAAACCTTGTATATTCTAAACTTTTTCTTAAAAAAAATATCAATTGATTGTTTGTGTGAGTAAGAGAAAACTAAATGATCCCGTGAGCTTAACTCAATTGGTAGGACAATTGCATTATATATATATATATAGGGGGTTAGAGTTCGTACCCCGGTCATCTCATTTATCCAGTTAAGGGTGAAACTTCTGGCCACTAAATGACTATAATTAGATTAACCGGGCATTATTATACAACAATGAAAAACAACTACAAAGTAGGATAACTGAAAAAATTGTTTGTTATTAATTTCACTTATTGGATGAACACTCACTTGTTTGAGATTCAGCAAACAATCACAGACAATTAAAGGAACAATGGAAACCCCGCCATTAGACGACAAAGCAAGAAGAATGAGAGATCTCCTCTCTAGTTTCTACTCTCCACACCCATCAATGTCCTCTGACTCCTCTAACATGTCCCCTAAATACACCTCTTCCCATGACATCAACTCTCCTTCCTTCGAAAGCGATCACTACATGAATGTTATGGTAGTTATAACTTATAATTACTTTATCATTTTGATTTTAATTATATGTCGTTTACATTGTTGAAAATGATATATCATTCCACTTATGAAGGTACATAACTTTAATTTGGAAGGGTTGCTCCATAAGCATGTTGATATGGTTACTGAAATAAAGAATCTCGATACTGATTTACAAATGCTTGTCTACGAGAATTACAACAAATTCATTTGCGCTACAGATTCTATAAAGAGGTGTAATTTATTTTTATTTATCTATTTTATTCCCTATGGGATTTCTTCTACCGATTCTCTCACGTTTGTTTTGTTACACACTCATAAATAATGTACAATGCAATGATTTATAGTGTTGTTATCAATTTTTTTGGTTAAATAGCATGAAAAGCAATATTATAGGGATGGAGGGGGAAATGGAACAACTTCTTGATAAGGTAAGCATCTATTATTGTTAATTTATGATCAAAACAAGGTTGAAAAATTATCAAAAAATCATTTATTATTGTTTTTCAATTTATTTTGCGATTATTTCCTACGTGTGATATTCAAAAGAAGTGAAGAAAAAAGTAAGTGTTCATAAATGGTTCACATTTATCTCTCAAATGCAGATAATGTTTGTTCAGTCAAGGAGTGACAATGTTAACACCTCTTTGTCTGAAAATAGGGAGCATATAGAGAAATTGAATAAGAAATGTAATCTTCTTCGTAAAATTCAGGTATTAAATGTAACAAAGCAATGCTATGTGTTTTTAGTTACACATTATATATTATTTTTTATGTTTGATAATTTTGTTGGATTTAGTTTGTTGTGTTGGTTACTTGTGCATCAAGTTATCTGGTACTAGGCGTGTAATAGGCACGCGCATGTGGTGCCAATTTGTTAGTATAGGCGCGGTAGGCGCAAGCTTGTGTTGAGTTGTGTTGTATGGACTAATAGCTATATAAGGCTTAGTCACACTTATGATTGAGTAATGAGAATGACAATTATCTCACAAATTTAACTTGTATGCTTTACTCGTGAAAAACAGTTCATATATGACCTACCTGATAGATTAGCCAAGTGCATCAAAGTTGAGGCATATGCAGATGCAGTCAAGATGTACACCGGTTCAATGCCCATTTTTAAGGTTGCATTTGCCTTATCTTGCTACTAAATCAATCTCGTTAACTATTTTTACATTTACTGCACACATTTGAACAAATATTTTCATGTTAATATAATAAACTTAGGCCGCCTTATATTGTTTTTTTTCACTCTGTCAGACATATGGAGACTCGTCATTCCAAGATTGCAAGCAAGCATCCGATGAAGCAATATCTATCATAGTAAAAAATTTACAGGTATATCTTGTTACAAGACCCTTGTTAGATGATTATATGATGTCTTATTTGAGTATCAAATTCATGACAAAACTATGTAAGCTTAGCTAGTTATATTTATCATTTCTTATTCAATTTCCTAGACAATCTCACAAGTTTATAGAATGCACTAGACTTAGAGTCTCTAACATATCTTGAACAAAAACTCGATGTTATTTTTGCAAAATATTGCTTCTATAATTTAACATTGTTTTGTAACCAGGAAAAACTACTTTCAGATTCTGAATCAACTCAAGTGAGGGCCGAGGCTGCAATTCTCCTTAAGAAGTTGGATTTTCCGGTTCATTCTTTTCTCTTATTAAAATGACACTTTGTATTATTTGTCGAAAGTTGAGACATGATTTGTTTTGATGCAGATACTTTTTTCTTGCGTTTTATGAGAGTTGCAGACATTATTCATGTCTCAATCTGTCTCCCCTTTTTCATTTCCATAAATAGAAATAACATTGATAGTATGTTTAACATTTATATCGGTAGGTGGACAATCTGAAGGCAATTTTACTAGAGAAATTGGAACATTTTCTTATAGACATTCAGTTGATCCCCGAAGTAGTAGAGATTGTTTCACCTTCTTCGCACGAGGTTAGTCTTGTTAGAGTATTTTCCTTTCATGTAATGCCCCACCTAAAAAAGTGAATACTCGTCTCTACTATTTTTTCATAACACAGGTAGCCTTTCATGAGTTTGTGGAGGCCGTTCGTGCATTTCAGAACATTTTTCCCGATTCAGAAATGCTGTTAGTTAAACTTGGCCTAGATTTAGTAAACAAGTAAGTATTTATATGTTACAACTTAGTATTTTAAAAATCTATCAAAATACATTAAATTTTCATAATATGCAAATCAAATTTTTTATTGCTTTTCAGGAACTTTCTAATTGTTGAGGAGTACATAAAGACGCGGATTGGTGCAGAAGATCTACTTGGCGTTCTTCGTAAGTAGTATTTATATATATTTTTTATATTTATGACTAGTTCAAGTCCTTAAACTAACCAAATGATTTTCTCTGATAACCATCAACGGAACTAGTCACGGTCTTGTAAGCATTACTTATGTGATGGTCTCTGATTTTATGAGCACATGCAGTGATTTTCTTCTGATATATAGCAATGATTGTTTATAACACATTACAGAGCATGCCTAATCATACATCTTCGATAAATTATCATTGTAGGATTACAAGTCAACAACAAATGAATCAAAAGAAGCGTCTCGAATAAATATTTTCATGCTTATTGTTAATTTATACAAGTAATTTTAGATTTGATTTTGGTTATTTCAAACGTGCAATTTCACTTGACCTTGACACAGGAGTTATCTGGAATGATGTGCTTCAAATGGACGAAGTGTTACAAGAATCTTCTCTCTCAAATCATTCTCTCGAGGTCTATTGACTCCAAATTATTACCCTATTTTCTCTGTAGTAAAATCTTAATGAAAATTCCAATTTAAAAATGGATTTTTGAAATATTTTTAGGCTGCCAAAGTTTCTACCAAGTTGTACGTTAACAATGCATTTTCTTATCTAATGCAAGATATATCAGGTTAGTACCATCACTTTGGATGAAGCTTATGATTTTACCTTTTTAGTATAAAAGTTGAAAATATTTACCTTCCATACTATGAAATTTTTGCATAAATGATCAAAAGTGAAGAATGAATAACAACAGTTTCAAGTAGTATAAGTTGGTCTGATATTGCTTAACATATATACATTCACCTTATTTGAGTTAGATAGAAAAATAGTTGACAAACATTTACATCGAAGTTAACTTCATTTTGGTAGATTTTGTATTAAATGTATTGAAACGAGATGAAGTAGATCATCACTCACTGAAAGATGCTCTAAATGCTAGCACAAGAGCATTACTCCAAGGAAGCAAAAAGTTTTTGGTGGTAGGTGTCTTTGTGTATCTATACGGTATTTAATTTTGTAACAAAACTTCTACTATTTATAATTTATGCAGTTTTATTTAGGTTTAATCTCCCTTTGTATCTATTAATCGTTTCAGGATGTGTGCAAAATTCTTGACGACAATGTAGAGATCCTAAATAAATCAAGAGAGTTGATAATTGATTGGGTTCAAGAAGGGTTTCAAGACTTTTTTAGACAACTTTGTGTCCAATTTCAATTGTTTTCAGGAAGAAATGATTTCTCAGTTATTCAAAATCACAGTTTGATAGAGGGATCTCAAGGTGACAAAGCTTTTCCTGGTCTTGTGTTGGTGTTGGCACAACTATCTGCTTTCATTGAACAGTTCGCCATTCCACAAATCAACGAGGTAAAGATCAGTTAAATTGACTTATAATTGATTCTTTAGAACAAATAAACATTCTGTTAGTTTTATGTTTGTGTCTGAGGTGTTTTTAAAAGTGTATTGTGATTTTAGGAACTAGCAGCTTCTTTTTCTTGTAGAAGTGTTAGAGGTTATGAACATGGACTTTTTGTTCCGGAAGCGATCTCTCAAAAGTTTAGGACTGTCAGTGAAAGTTTCTTGCATAAGGTATGTATTCAAATTCACATTCTACTTTAATTAGAATTGCAGTTTGTATAAATTAGTGTGTACATGTGCGCGTGCGGGTAATTACTTACTGATTAATTTTAGGGTCTTTTGAATTTGTTATGTAATATGGTGCAATTTCTACCCATAAAAAAATTGAGTGATTTAACTGAGGTTCGGTCACCCGCTCATAAGAGACAATGGTTCGCCTTATTGTTACTCAAAAACCACCGCCAAGACAATACTTTAATTTCTTTAAAATTTTCATTATAATCGCCGGTGCATTCTTGAAAATACCTTGATGTCGCCATCCCCATAGAGACCAAAAAACTGTGTTCCAAATGATAAGCATTCCTTTCCTCCCTTTAGACCCCACACCAAGACCATTCAAATAGTGTATCATGGTGAATAGGTCTTGTGGTAACATCATCATCACTTTAAGCGAGTTAAAGACCGCATACCAAATATTCATCGGAAAAGAATAGTGTAAGAATAGATGCACCGAGTTTTCCACAAAATTGTCGCATAGCACACAACCACTGGACAAAGCCAACAATACCACCCCCTTTTGTTGGACGTTACTACGCGTAGGGACTTTATCAAGCAAAAGTTGCCAAACAAAAACCGTGACTTTTGAAGGGCTAGTACTCTTCCAAATAAGATAAAAACATTTTTTCTTGCCGATGAAACACTACCACCTATGTCCAAGAAGCAAGGAGACAATAAGTCAACTTCACCGTGTACTCTCCCCATTTCTCTGGAACCCACCCCACGCATCTGATGCAGCCAAAAAAAGAAAAGAATTGATAATCTCAAGAAGCTCATTCTGCAAATCCAATTTCCACTCAAACAAGTGAAGCCTCCAACCAAAGTTCTAACTTGGTCCATGAATAACATGATCTCTCATATCCCTCACCATCTCCTCTTTCCGATTAAAAATAGCAAAAAGGCGCGGAAACTTATCCTTTAGAGGCAACTCTCCCACCCACTTATCTTTCTAAAAATATGTTGTTGCTCCATTACCCACCTTCCGGATTATTTTGGGTGAACCAATTTGAATTTAAATTACTATCCATAGAGCATATGTCCTTTCACCAAGTCGAAGCATACCACGAGATACCATCTGCCTCTAAATTAACACTTTTCACAACCCCATCCTCATATTTACTTCGTAACACATCTTTCCAAAGACCAGTTTCGAACCCAATTAATCGCCAATGCTACTTTGCCAAAAGACTTCTGTTCACCAATCTCACAGCTCGCACACCAAGGCCTCCATCACCCTTTGGTTGACAAACAAACTCCACATTAATCTTCTTCGCCCTCACCGTAACCCCCCCATAAAAACTTTCTTTGAATACAACACACCTTCCAAACTTGAACTAGGATTTTAAGAAAAGAGAGATAGATCATAAAACATCGGGATTGCATTGTCAATGGAATTATGAAGGACAATACGATGTCCCACGTTGACATAATTACCCCACGTCCCCGACCACTTCCTCAAAGAATCCAACATAAGCTCCCAGGTAGACACCCTGCACGGATCTGTACTTATCGGGGGATCAAGATACCGAAAAGACATTGATCCTACCTTATATATTTAAGGAAGATCGAGGTCAACCTCAAAAACTCCGGAGCAATGTTATCTCCCATTAAATAACTTGTTGAAAAATTCACTTTAAGACCCGAAACAATCGCAAAATCTCGAAGGATAGCCTTCAAAATTCAAAGATTTTCCACAATAATTTTTCTAAAGCACAAAGTCCTTAAAGGATTCCGTGGTCATATGATTTTGCTTTGTCCTTCAATCCATAATTTATATGATTTCTTTAAAGGAATTCCGTATTTTATGTATGGAAGATCGACTATTTTTATTGCATTGTATTATGTTGAAGCACACTCTTTTGGTGCTCTAGTTTTGGAAATTGTTATCCTTCATTTTACCTGTTAACATTTTTTTTTTGTTTATCAATATTTATATCATTAAAATTGTGTCGTATTTTTATACTTTTCATTTGCTTATTTATAGTATATTAAAATGAGAACACAACGGATATCACTAATTCTAAAGAAGAGATTTTCCACGCCTAATTGGGTAAAAGTGAGTATGTTCTACACCTTTGTTTCAAAATTAAAAACACCGAATTTATTAGTATTTGAAAGAACTTAATACATTGTTTCTTTGTGTAGCATAAGGAGCCAAGAGAAGTCCACATGTTTGTGGATTTGTTTCTACAAGAGGTGGGTATATGTCCAATCTATTTTTAAATCAAATGCTCTTTTTTTTTTTTTTTCTTTTTCTTTTTGTGAAGGTTGTGGCTTTTAAGTTGCATTGACTTGTGTTTGATGATTAATGTACTTGAATATATTAGTAGTGATTTTAAGTTGCATTGACATGTTTAGTACTAATATACTTAACTTGGTCGATATGTCTCAGCTCAGAGTTATAGGTAAAGAAGTGAATGAGACTTTGCCTAAAGGCATGCAGAAACACCACAGGGCTGATAGTACCTGTAGTAGTAATTTATCATTGTCAAGAAGCAACTCCATTCCAGATGAGATGTTGAGTAGGTCAAATACTCAAAAGGGAAGGAACCAACAATACTTTGAAACACATTTAGCTAAACTATTCAAGCAAAAAGTTGAAATTTTCACAAAAGTAGAATATACACAGGTGTGTATAATAACTACTCTATTTATTTGTACATGATCTTTGGTTCTCTTACAATTTTATTTTGTCCTAACTTTTGGAATAACACATTTAGCCTAACTTTTTTTTTTTTAAGAAATCAAAGTATAGATATGCACCCCTTTTCATTTATACTCTTTACAAAATTCAGAATATATTTGTTAATTTATTAAATATTTGCTTGCAAACTGCAGGAATCAGTTCTTATGACCATGGCTAAATTATGTCTCAAGAGTTTACAAGAATTTGTTAGACTACAGACATTTAATCGGAGTGGATTCCAACAAATTCAATTGGATATTCAATTCTTGAGGACCCCATTAAAAGAAATAGTTGAAGATGAAGCTACAATAGACTTCTTACTTGATGAGGTTAGAAAATAATGTTACCCTCTTGATTCAAATGACTCTTATACTTCAAATTTAGAGTAATTTAATAATTTCTCTTTATATTTATGATAAAGTTGTCTATGTCTTCTCTAATCTTTCATATCTACGCTAGGTGATTTTCTTCTTTTGATCAGGTGATTGTTGCCGCTGCAGAACGATGTCTAGATCCAATTACATTGGAGCTTCCAATATTAGACAAACTTATACGAGCAAAGTTGACAAAAACTTGAAAAACAAAATATAATCTATTTATAAATAAGTTATCGAAGTGTATTTGACATTTTTATTTGAGATACTTTCCTTTATCCATCTTTATGAAAAAAATTATTCGGCGTCCATAATATAACAAAGATTGAAAACAAAATGCATTTTTGTCATTTTTTATTAATATAGAATAATTACGTATGAATAAAATGCAAACGAATAATAGATGTCATTCTTATAAAAAATAAAAAAAATGACATTGAAAAAAAATCGTCACAGTACTTTCATCATATATCGTACAACATAATTTAGCTAAATTTGAGACCTCAGACAAAATTATATTCTCTATTTTTTTTTTAGCAAAGAGAAAAATTAAAGATTTTGATCGTTATGTACCTAAAATATCTAGGTTTTATTTTTAATCAACAAGTGATATTACTCCATTTTATCTTTAACCTGGTAATATTTTAATATAATCTAACGGTATTTCATTGTTGAACACCCTGGAACCACACTCGATACACCATATGAGATCGTAGCATAAGGATCTTTCTTTTCCCGCCAAATTGTTCCATCTTCCCTTATAGAGTTACAGTTTCGCGCCATTTCTCACACTCACTACCACCGCTCCGCCTCAACTCCTCCTCGTCTCTCTCTCTCTCTCTCTCTCTCTCTCTCTCTCTCTCTGTTACCGTCTTCCCCAAATTGAACCATGAACACCAAAGGTGTCGATTTCAACACAGATAAAGGTAAACTTTCCCTAACCTTTGTTTCAATCATTTCATTTTGTTAATTTTTTGTTTAATTAAACTAAATCTTCTTCTTCTCCCTCAGTTCTAGCGAGAGAATTCCTTTCCAATTTCGCAGATGCTAATGGCGAAGCCAAATACCTCAACATCCTGGTTAGTTACTTCTTCATTCCGATTCATCAAATTACAACAACGGTTAACCCTAATTTAATTTTTTTCCCCAATTTTTTTCTCGTTTCAGCAAGATGTTGCAAACCACAAAACTAGATCTGTTCAAATTGATCTCGAAGACTTGATTGAAGTAAGTTTTGTTGATCTTTCACTATTTTTTGTATTTGTGCGTTTCGAAATTTTAGTCACAGTTGATGATTTTAACCACTGTGTTTGGTTTTTCAGTATAAAGATCTAGATGAGGAGTTTTTGAGGCGTGTTACTGAGAATACTCGAAGGTATATTGGGATTTTTGCTGATGCAATTGATGAGCTCATGCCGGAACCAACTGAGGCATTCATCGATGATGATCATGATATTTTGATGACTCAGAGATCTGATGAAGGAACTGAAGGTGCTGATGGTTCTGACCCGCGCCAGAAGATGCCTCCTGAAATCAGGCGATTCTTGTAACACTCCAATTTTTGCTTTATATTCAATTTACAGGGTTTCTGTAATATATGAATTTGCCCTAATTTGTTTCATAGCTCATAAGAGCATTTTATTGTGTTATATTTTACTAGGTGTGGGTTTTTTGGCCTTAGGTTTTATGACAGTTCTAATGTTACATTGTGGGTACTTTGCAGTGAGGTTTATATCAGAGCATCTTCAAAAGGACGACCATTTACAATTAGGGAGGTGAAGGCTTCAAACATTGGTCAGCTTGTAAGGATAGCTGGTATAGTGACGCGTTGCTCGGATGTCAAACCATTGATGCAGGTGGCTGTATACACCTGTGAGGATTGTGGCTTTGAAATTTATCAGGTGATTTATTTAAGTACCCCAAGGACTGCTTTAATTAGATGCACAAAAGGTTTAAAAGGCAAATGAAAGGGTTCTTTTGCTATTATGATTTGGTTACTAGGATGTTGATGAACAGTGTTTTGAGTATTATAATTTATTTATAACTCTTGATTAAACATTGTTAGATTATTGTGGTGGACTATTTGTTCTCTTTTATGGGATATGATATGGCTAGACTGTATTGAATTTTTTCTTGGCCAAAGATTTTTGACGTTTTTTCCCCCTTCCTAAACAGGAAGTAACAGCCAGAGTATTCATGCCTTTGTTTGAGTGTCCATCAAGGCGATGTGTTATGAACAAGAGTAAGGGTAACGTCATCCTTCAACTGAGAGCGTCAAAGTTTTTGAGATTTCAAGAGGTTTGTACTCTACTCTGATTCAGTAGTCATAGTCTAATACTGCTTAATTAATTTATTTTTCATGTTCTGCTGCACAATTGCCTAATAACTTTTGAATAAGGAATTTCTTATACGGTTAAACTGCAGGCCAAAATTCAAGAGTTGTCTGAACATGTTCCAAAGGGTCATATTCCACGAACTATGACTGTTCATCTCAGGGGAGAACTCACTAGAAAGGTTGGCTATTTCCTGCCAATAGCATTTTTTTTACAATCCTGCCAATAGCATTAAACTAACATTACTAAAACAATTGTTATCAAGTACTTGAAATCGTGTTAATACCTAGTTGCAAAAAATTCAAGGGCATGATTGATAATTACAATAACTTGGTATGCCTACTGAAGTTTAACTGACTAATCTTCTGCTACTGTTTATTAACTTGCTTATTGTGAATTATCAGGTAGCTCCTGGTGATGTCGTTGAACTATCTGGGATTTTTCTTCCTATACCTTATGTTGGTTTTAGAGCAATGCGTGCTGGCCTAGTTGCTGACACATACTTAGAGGCCATGTCCGTGACTCATTTTAAGAAAAAATATGAAGAGTGAGTTACTTTTGCAGATCTTTTATTTGATAATTACCGGCCACTTTCTTTTTTTACACCTCTTCCAGTATAGTAGTGCGTATTGGACTTTTTATTCTATTTTCTGCTTGGATTGGTGTTCCACTAAGACATTGTTGTCTTGTCCGCACATGACAAAATTTATACCTACCATAGATACGAACATAACAATTTCTTAATCATTTAATTCTGTCATAGATACGAACTTATAGGAGATGAGGAAGAGCAGATTAAACGTTTAGCAGAAGATGGCGATATCTATGATAAGTTGGCTAGGTCACTTGCTCCTGAAATTTTCGGACATGAAGATATTAAGAAAGCACTGCTTCTGCTTCTTGTTGGTGCTCCGCATAGGACATTGAAAGATGGCATGAAGGTAATAAACTACATATTGAATTAGTAGGGATAAAGACAATGATATCATTTATAAAATCATAACAATATTAGTGATTTGTATGAAATTTTTGTTTTATCCCCTCAAACAACTTGTTGTTAAGTTTGTTCTGCATTTGGTCTGATTTGTGTTGCATGTATGGAATATACACAATTAAAGTACTAAATGTTATAGTTTTCATTTAACTGCAGATCAGAGGAGATCTACATATATGTTTGATGGGTGATCCTGGTGTTGCCAAGAGTCAGCTTCTTAAACACATAATCAATGTAGCACCCAGGGGTGTATACACCACTGGCAAAGGAAGTAGTGGAGTTGGTCTAACTGCTGCTGTTCAGAAAGATCCGGTGACAAATGAGATGGTTTTGGAGGGTGGAGCATTGGTAATGGAGTTTTTTTTTCTTATGTCTAGCAATTCTTTCCATCCATTTTGTGCTTATGTTATACTTTAAGTTCAAAACCTATAAAAACTATGTAAACCATTTTATGCTGTCAGCATTTGCAAAATGAAAACGGGAAACAAGTCATGCATCGAATTGTTGCTTTAACTTCTAAATCAATACAATCTATGTCCTTTTAACTAGTAGTTTCCAGTTATAAATGTAGATTATGACAGAGCATTCTTAATTTCAGGTCCTATCAGATATGGGCATATGTGCCATTGATGAATTTGACAAGATGGATGAATCAGATCGTACATCTATACATGAAGTTATGGAACAACAGACTGTTAGCATTGCCAAGGCTGGGATCACTACATCACTGAATGCAAGGACTGCTGTCCTTGCTGCAGCTAATCCAGCATGGTATTAATTCTTTTCACCTTATTGATACGAGATTTCATTGACATGCATCCTGTGCTTCCAATTCTAATTTCATCCATTTTAACTGTGAAGGGGAAGATATGATCTAAGAAGAACTCCTGCTGAAAATATTAATCTTCCACCTGCCCTACTATCAAGGTTTGATCTGCTGTGGTTAATCCTTGATCGAGCTGATATGGATAATGATCTCGAAATGGCAAGGCATGTTGTCTATGTCCACCAAAATAAAGAATCTCCTGCACTAGGATTCACTCCTCTCGAACCATCTCTTCTCCGGTAAGAAGAGAATATGTACTGTACTAATTGCTTTTTGCTTTTCCCAAACAAGATTGTAGTTTACTCGCAAAGCAAATGCGTTGCTGATTAGATTACATGCTTATTCTGACTGCTCATATAGTTTCACATAGGGTCTTTGTCAATGTACTGCCATTTTCTATAAAGAAATTAATACAGATTAAATTGTGTTGCTTTCATCTAGTGCATACATATCAACTGCTAGAAGATTGTCTCCAACTGTCCCAAGGGAATTGGAAGAGTATATTGCTACTGCTTACTCCAGTATTCGTCAAGAAGAAGCAAAGTCCACCACTCCACATTCCTATACTACTGTCAGAACATTGCTCAGTATTCTCCGCATATCAGCTGTAAGTGTTTATTTTCTGTCTCTTTTATTCACCTGTTAAGATGAGGTGAAGGAGGATGGTTTTTAGGCATATAGGGTTATATTGACTTTTCTTTTGAGAATATTGATTGATCTGCTTACTTCATCTCATCATTCAAAGTGCATTGCTTAAATTTGAAACTAAGTAGGCGTTGGTTAATATGTTTTGGCTTTAAAGAAATATTTTTTATAGTTAGGTGGCTCTCTTTGGAGTCCACAATGTGAAGCTGTAAGCATTTCAATATTATTTCTTAAATTGTCTAATCAATTAGAATTCCATTTGTAATTTATAAACAGGCCTTAGCAAGACTCCGTTTTTCTGAAACTGTTGCTCAGAGTGATGTGGATGAGGCATTGAGGTTAATGCAGATGTCGAAATTCTCTTTGTACTCTGATGACCGTCAAAGATCTGGTCTGGATGCTATATCTGACATTTATTCCATACTTCGTGATGAAGCTGCTAGAAGTAGCCGAATGGACGTCAACTATCGTGATGCATTGAATTGGATATCCCGAAAGGTGAGTTCATACTTCATTCTACTGCTTGAAGTTGAATTGTGTCCTCCATAATATAGGATTGTAGGAAATGATTTCCACGTCAAACTTAAAAGGATTGTACTCAAGTTTGACAGCTAAATACCAGAGATTTAACAGTAAAAAAAATCAAATTAATATACTTTATTTCATTGAACGATATATACTCAAATAAACTGTCCGGGAAACTCTTTTAGGCTGCCTTTGGTTGAGTGGTTATAATTCCTAATTTTTAAACTGATGGTTTCTTGATCTTGTCTGGATCTAATTACCGACAATACACTACCTACCTATCAATTAGAGTAGATGTATTAAGCAATTTCGTTTGAAAAATGTTAATTTTAACTGCCAAAATAAGGCCTTTTTTGCTATTAAAATAACTAAAAATCTGTTATAAATTTTTACAACTTAACTGATCAAACTATTTTAAAAGGATACCTGTTTCATTCCCGCACAAATAAATTCTGACCACAGTTCTGCTTTTGGAACAGGGGTACAGTGAAGCCCAGTTGAAAGAATGTTTGGAGGAATATGCAGCATTGAATGTATGGCAGATACATCCTCAAACCTTCGATATAAAATTTATTGATGCTTGATGCACACTCAACAGAATCAGAAACGCTTTATTACAATCTGGTTTCCAGAAACTGGGATAAGCCATAAGAGTGCTGGCCTACTGTAGGGAAATCACATTAGTAATTTCTTGTTCTTGTGGTTTGGTTTTACCCAGGTCATGTGGATTCTTTGTATTGTTAACTAGAATGTAGAAATGCTTATTTAGTTATTTTATTTGTGGAGTTCTTTGCACATTTTCCTAACTTTTATATGCTACCAGACAGAACTACAAATTTGTAGCGCCCACTGGGTTGCTTCTTAACGGTAAAATCTTTTAGTACTTATATTTGGACACAATTTCAACACCTTTCATATGATGCAATCTTACACCAGCTGAATGCTCGAATAGATAATAAGCAAGGGCAGCTGAACTCCATATGTACTGCATATCAATGTATGTCTAATCTTAACTCCTAAGAAAAATAGTCGTACGGTCGTACCCACTAGGTAGAGGAAAATGGCTCTCACAATACTTCTGCTATGCTCTCACAATTTTTTGGGACTTGTAGACCATAAGAAGGCAATTGAAACACTCGTTTGCATGCTAGGTATGATTATATGCTACCAGACGATAAGATCAATCATCAAATGGTTTTACTATATCCCATGACACTTATGTTTGAGAATATGACACCATAAGAAACAATATGGTGTATCAAATACCTTGGGCAAGCAAGTGCAAACTATATATTATCTTCTATTAATAATTATTATTATTAAACTAAGATGTCTAATAAAAAAAAAAAAAATTTAAGTAACAAGGGTCCTAAGAATATTGTTTAAGAATTAACAAAAGGGAACTTTATCTTGTGTAAATTTTTTGAAAAGATAATAAGTATACACATTTTTATGCAAAATTAACCTCTTTTGTATGCTTAAACAATAATATTCATTTTGAAAGGAAACACCTCTCGTGTTAATATTAACAAAAAATAGTTAGCCTAGAGTTCAATCATTGGCGGGCTTGGAGCAACTGCAATGCAAGTTGCTTGCTGCCTAGATGAAGGTTTAAGTTCTCTCTAAATTTTCAAAAGGCTTAAATGCACTTTTGGTCCCCCTATTTTCAAAAAAATGGAGTTTTGGTCCTCTATTTTAAAAACCAACTTTTTAGTCCCTCTATTTTAATTTTTTTTGGAGTTTTGGTCCCCCATCTCATTTTGGGGCTAATTTTGTTGATGTGGCATTGCCACTAATGACATGGCAGAATCTATGTGGACAAATTTAATATCCATGTCATTATTATATTTTTTTAACTCAATAAAACTTAATTTATAAAATATTTTAATTTTAATTATTAGAATTATATATTAAACTAAAATAATAATTATTAAATCTTATAAAATTTGAAATTGGGAACCCTAATTATCAAACCTTCAATTCAACTATATGAAATTTCGTTCACTACCACTACTAGCACTGTCTTCTCATTCCTTATGGACTTCACCAATCCTTTGGTTTCCGTTCAAACTTAACAATTTATGGATTTTCAGAAACGAAGAGAAATTAGAGATGATTTTGTGCAATTGGGATTGAGGTTTACCAGAGTATAGTAGCTAAAAAGTTTAAAGTCATCTTCCTCAGCGCAACTACCTTCTTTCTCCATCTTCTAGTCAACAATAATAACATCACTTAGATCCAAAATTCCACACTTTTGTTTATATTTCTTTCATCATTTTTTTTTCCTAGATCTGGACCGAAGTTTGTGTTTCAATAGAAATTACCCATACTCTATAAAATATTTCTAACTTTGGATGGGTTTGAATGAAAACCCATAAATTGTTTTAAGTTTGAAGTTGGATTCAAGATTGGTTTTACATAAAGTTGGAGGTTCTAGAAACACACAAAACTTGCTTTCAATATGCAATTGTTTGATTTGAAACAAAGAGGGGGATGCTGTGATTTTTGGTGTTTCTAGGTTTAATAAATTAGAGGTTGTGGAGGTTGGGATTTTTTTGTTTGATTTGAAACAAAGAGGCATATGATGATGATGAAATGTGATTTTTTTGTTTTCTGGGATGGTAGAAGAATAAGTGGAAGATGGTAGTGGGGAATGGATGCAATGGATTGTACGATGTGATTTTTTATGTTTTTCAATTATTGTTTAATTGATTTTTTTAGAAAATACCATAATTTTAATAATCAAAATATTTATAAAATAAGTTTTATTGAATATTAAAAATAAATAATGACATGGATATTAAATTTTTCCACATAGATGCTGCCATGTCATTAGTGGCAATGCCATATCAACAAAATTAGCCTCAAAATGGGATGGGGACCAAAATTAAAAAAAAAATTAAAATAGGGGGACTAAAAAGTTGATTTTTAAAATAGGGAGATCAAAACTCCATTTTTTTGAAAATAGGGGGACCAAAAGTGCATTTAAGCCTTAATTTTTTAAGTTTATTGAATAAAACATGTATAACAATAAAATGAAGGGAGTATGATAAAGGCACATGTTTATGTTTTAAGGGTCATTCTAACTAGTGTTCCGGGGCATTAGTTAAGGATACAAAAAAAGTAAATTTTGTATTGAAAACAACATTTTTCATACTTTATAAACATTAACTACACAAGTTCCAATATATTTTTACTATATAAGGTTTCCTTAACTAGTGTGCCAGGGGCACCATTTCGCATTTTCCATATTTTAAATATATAAAATTTGCATTAAATGTCATTTTTTTTAATATTTTAAAAGTTAATTAAATGAAAAAAATCTTAAATATAATTTTTTTGACTTTAAGATAAATGTTAACATTTTCCAACTACCCATAGAAAAAAAACATTTTCCAACTAATAATTTTTAATTTCATTTTACTTTTTCTCATTTTACACAACAATCACTTAAAAAAAATTAGAGTGAGTATTGTGTAAAAATGTGTTATTGTCATTAATCATTGACATTGCAAAGCAAAGTGTGTTTTCCCCCCAAAAAAAAAAAAAAACTTTAAAGCTCGCGGCGACGGATGGGAAGCTGAACAAGCAAGCGGGTAGGGTAGTGAATTCCCGCCACTACCACACGCGATTAACATTTTCCCGCGAATTCTCACCGCATTTTAATATTACCGTTCGTTTCATCTTCTCTTTCATTCTCACTCTCATTTCACTCTTTTCTGCAACAACAACAATGTCTCGTCGCAATAGCAATGGTCGATCACCACTCGTCAATCCACAGCGTCAAATCACTTCCTTCTTCACTAAAACCCCTTCTCCCTCTCTCTCCAAAACCAATCCTAAACCAAACCCTAATCCCATTCCTAACCCTATCACTAACCCTAACCCTAACCCTAGTCCTACCCTTACTACTCCTTCACCTCTCAATCCCAAAAAACCACACAAGCCTCGTCTCGTCATCGGTGCTTCTCCTACACCAACAACAACACCACCACCACCATCCTCTTCGCATTCTCATTTCATCGGTAAAAGGATCAAGGTTTATTGGCCTTTAGACGATGCTTGGTACGAAGGTGTTGTCAAATCATTTGATACCGTTACTAACAAGCATCGGATTCATTACGATGACGACGAAGAGGAATCGATCGATATTTCCAAGGAGAAGATTGAGTGGCTTCAGGACAATTCTTCCAAGAAGCTTAAACGGTTGCGGCGTGGTTCTTCACCAATTAGGAAGATGGTGATTGAGGATAATGAGGTAGAAGAAAGTCCCAAAGAGGAAAAAGAAGAACTCAATGATGATGATGATGATTCGGCCGATGAAGATTGGGGGAAGAATGCTGTATTGGAGGATGCTGCCGATGAAGAAGAAGATATGGAGCTGGAGGAAGAAAATGAGGTTGTTGAGAACTCTAATGGAAAGAGTAGCAGCAAGGTTGAGCCCAAAAAGCGGAAGCTCGGGGGAGCAGTGAAACCGGAGCCTATGAAAAAGAGCAAGAGTGGAAAGGAAGTTAACGCGGCAGCTGTTAAGCACTCACCATTGGAGGGTCAGTGACCATGTTAATCCACCCACAATCTTTGTTTTTATATATTGAGATTATTTGTATTCCTGTCATTTACACCTTTTATAGACTAATGATTTAAATGCATCTTATTATCCTAATACATAATACAGTATGTTCCTTGTTGGTGGTGTGTGGGCATTAAATATTGTGATTTCCTAATTTAGCAGTAGTAAATAGCGTATTTTTTATCAAATCAAATGAAGATGAAAATAGGCACACAAAAAATGGAAAAGAAAAATTGAGATAGTTAGGTTGGATAAATGAGATGCAAGAAGCCATTCTTCAATGATATGCAGATATAGATAATTTCATGAAATTAAGATTTAAGCCATCTCTTGTGTTTTGCAGTTAAAAAGATATCTGATGACGTAGACAATGTTGCAACTGGTGATGCTTCTGAAAGATTTGCGCTCCGTGAAGCTCAAAAGTTCCGCTTTATGGGAAAGTGAGTGGCAACTGTCTATGCCAAAATTTACTTCTTACTAATATTTAGTAAAGGGATTTGTATGGAATGCCATTTTCTGTGTATGCAGTTATCTGCTGTTATTGCAATTCTCTTGGACATTTAATTTGCTGGTTTATAGTATTATAATTTTATTTATGGTGCTCTGTATTTATGTTGTTGGTACAGAGATCGCAAGGACGCCAAGCGAAGGCGTCCAGGAGATGAAAATTATGACTCAAGAACTCTCTACCTGCCTCCAGATTTTGTGAGGGGTTTGTCAGATGGCCAGGTAATTGTTGCAAAAGTAGTGGAATGAAACTCTCAGTTTCTAACTTTGCATGCTATTAATATGATCATTTGATGAATGCAGAGACAATGGTGGGACTTCAAGTCAAAACATATGGACAAAGTTTTGTTTTTCAAGGTTTTAATCGGTTAAGTTTTATTAGTGTCATTAGTCCAATCCTTACAATTTACAACCAAATGAAATCTTTCTTTCCTCCTTTTATTGGAACAGATGGGTAAATTTTATGAGCTTTTTGAAATGGATGCACATGTAGGAGCAAAAGAGCTTGACTTGCAGTATATGAAGGTTAGTATGAGTAATCTAGAGTTATGGATTTTCGTTAGAATACTAAGGTGCTGTTTTTGCTTTTGCTGAACCATGCATGTTTATTGGTTAAAATGTGATTCTTTTAGGGAGAGCAACCTCATTGTGGATTTCCAGAGAAAAATTTCTCAATGAATGTAGAGAAACTGGCTAGAAAGGTTTGTCACATAAATAAACTTTTCTTATTTAACTTTTGCTACTAACCTAATTAACATGCCATACACGCCAACTTCCACTGGGGAGGAACTTACTGAACTGTCTTGGATGGGCAGGGTTACCGAGTTCTTGTTGTAGAACAGACTGAAACACCTGATCAGCTGGAGCTTCGTCGCAAGGAGAACGGATCTAAAGATAAGGTCTGATTACTCCTCACTTAAACCAGAAAAATCAGTTTTATTTGTACCTTATTTTGGATATAGTTTTGTATCTTTTCTTATTTCTTTCTAACCTCAGTGTTGGTAGAGGAACAATGTTCTCTAATCTTGACATCTCAATGTCTTCTAGGTTGTGAGACGGGAAATATGTGCAGTGGTTTCAAAAGGCACAATAACGGATGGGGAGTTTATGTCAACAAATCCCGAAGCTGCATATTTAATGGCACTGACTGAGCACCATGAGAACCATCCAAATGAAATGTCAGAGCACATCTACGGTGTTTGTGTAGTTGATGTTTCCACAAGCAGAGTCATTCTTGGGCAGGTATGAATGTATGATTATCAGGGCCGGGCCGACACATCATGTGGCCTAAAGCGAATATTAAAATGTGGCTGAAAAGGAACATTAAAACGATACCTTTTAAAAAACAAAAGAAAATTTGATTTTACAAAAATAAATTAAAATATGTATTAAAATACTTTTTTTATATTGTTTAAATAATTAAAGCATGATAATAGAAAAATATATGATAGGCAAACATTAGTATAACTCTGATTTAATTTGTTAATTTCAATTTTAAAATATCTGATATTTTTTTCCATCTCATATTATTGTTCAAATTTAACTAAACTTTAAAGTCTATTGATGTTTATAATATTAATTTTTAAATCAGGGGACAATTTTATTTTTAAAAGCAAATTTATACTAAAAATAAACATCTAACTAAAATTGAAAATAATTGTTTTCCAAACTATTTATATCATTGCGTCAAAAAAACTATTCATATCATAGAATAGATGGCATTTTTTTATTAATTGAATAAAGAACTAGATGAGCACAATAAATAAGAAATCAACCAATTATTGCGGCATCTATTACAGTTAAAAAAGACAAAAATGTAAAAAACAGACCAATTTTGCAAGTTAAACGATTCGAACTTGAGATCCTCCGCCTACAAACGCGCCTCCATACCAACGGTGCTACGAAATAATTATGCAAAATTCTGGTCGCGAGGCCTATATATCATATGTACAATATTTTTTGGAGGCCTAATATGCATTAAAAAAAATTGATTTTTTGTTGGGCCTAAAGCTAGGGCTTGGGCTGCTTCACCCTTGGGCCGGCCCTGATGATTATGTATTCTAATTCTCAGGCAAAATTTCTTTACATATATAAACTTGTCCCAATTTTTTTAGTGAGATCTGTAAATGTTATGAAGCTATTAAATTTTTTGGGGACTAAATTTCAAGAATTTGTGTTGGTAAATTAATATTTGTTATATGTTTGCTCAAATTTTCAATATTTTTTTGGTTGCTTCAATCCTTCCTACAATTGTTTTATACTAAACATGGGCCTAATTAGTCTTCTAATTGCATTTGGCATCACTTATATATGGCAGTTCAACGATGACTCGGAGTGCAGTGCATTGTGCTCTATCTTGTCTGAGATCAGGCCAGTTGAAATTGTGAAACCTGCTAAACTACTCAGTGCTGAAACAGAAAGGGTACTGCTGAAACACACCAGAAACCCTCTAGTGAATGAATTAATTCCAAATGTAGAGTTCTGGGATGCTGATAAAACCTTGGATCAATTGAAGAGAATTTATGGGCACAATAATGATGTTAGTGTTCAAGATGGTGTGTTAGATTGTCTGCCAGATGTTTTACTGGAGCTGGTGAAAACAGGTCATGACAGCAGAAGTGCACTCTCGGCACTTGGTGGTGCTCTCTATTATTTGAAACAGGCTTTCCTAGATGAGCAGTTGCTTAGATTTGCGCAGTTTGAGTTGCTTCCATGTTCTGTTTTTAGTGGTCTTGCTTCAAAACCATACATGGTTCTTGATGCAGTAGCCCTAGAGAATCTTGAGATTTTTGAAAATAGCAGAAATGGAGACTCTTCTGGGTATACTTTTCTTTGGATTTATCTACATTCTTTGTAAATGGGCAATATATGTTTATATTTCACTGAAATGATGATTCTTTTGTAGCACGCTCTATGCTCAATTAAACCAATGTGTTACGGCGTTTGGGAAGAGATTGCTAAAGTCATGGCTTGCAAGACCATTATGTCGTGTGGAGTCAATTAAGGAACGCCAGGAAGCTGTTGCATGTTTGAAGGTACATTCCCTGACCATGCATTTTGTTTTTGTATTCTGATGTTCCTTTAAGATACATTGAGCCCTCTTTAGAGGCCCTTTTGTTATATTGAACACTAGGTAAACCAAGCAGGGCTCCAAAACTGTTGGATTTATTTTCATGTTAGCTATGCTTTTTTTTCTCTTCTGCCTTTTCTTTTATTTTGTCCCACTATTGTGATTTGTGAGAGCCATTTTGCATCTCTTTTTTGGACTTGTATAACTAGCATTTGGTCATGGGAAATTATACTTTTTTAAGATAAATCTGTAAAACATATTCATATTTCATATTTATGTTTATGGCATAATTAGCTATTATTTTTTGGGTTAAGATAAATCTGTAAAACATATTCATATTTCATATTTATGTTTATGGCATAATTCGCTATTATTTTTTTGGGAAACGTTGCCCCCTCATTCTATGTAGGTCGCAGACAGTTTGTTTGGTTTGTTGTGTCCAGCTATATAATCTGGAGCATGTTTTAAGCTTCTATAGGAAATCTTCTGCTTTTATGTTTTGCTTTTGAACTGATATGGATAGAAGAGTTGTCTGTCATTTACAGTTTCAACATCTACTAACATACTTGGCTAGATTGAATCTATTATTTTAATCAGATACAAAATCAGTATATTTTGTCAATCATTTTGATATATGATTTACTTTTAAGGGAGAAAATCTACCTCACGCCCTAGAATTTCGAAAAGCATTATCGAAGTTACCTGACATGGAGCGGTTGCTTGCACGGGTTTTCTCTTCTAGGTAAAATATATATTTGTAAAACAACTATGCGTGATATTACAGACCTTAGGGATTGTCATTGTCTTCTAAAGTATTTATGCTCCTTGATTTTCATGAATGCAGGGATGCTAGTGGAAGGAATGCTAATAAAGTGGTTCTGTATGAGGATTCATCAAAGAAACAACTACAAGAGTTTATTTCAGCCTTGCGCGGTCTTGAACTAATGGCAGAAGCTTGCTCGTCACTCGGTGTCATTTTGAATGATGTCAAATCTAGACAACTTAGTCAACTTTTAACACCTGGTACAGTTATCTCAATAAATAAATGTTACGAAACAACTCTGCAACTATTGCTTGATGCATTGACCGTTGTGAATTGTAGGTAAAAGTCTTCCTGATGTAAGCACGGATCTGAATCATTTCAAGGATGCCTTTAATTGGGTGGAAGCAAATAACTCTGGCCGTATAGTACCTCATGAAGGAGTTGACATAGAGTATGATTCAGCTTGTAAGGCAGTTAAAGAGATTGAGTCCAGTTTATTAAAGCATCTCAAGGAACAAAGGAAATTACTTGGATGCACATCAGTAAGACAGAGACCTATAATGGAAACAATTGAAGTTTGATCTTATTATAGCGCATAAAATCAATTTTTGAATGTTTTTATTTGTCTATGACAGATCTCTTATGTTCATATTGGAAAGGACACATACCTATTGGAAGTGCCTGAAAATTTGTCTGAGAATATTCCTCGGGATTATGAGAGGCGTTCATCCAAGAAAGTAAGAAGACCATGCTCTGAAAATTGTGTGAATTGAATGCAAGTATATACTACTAATATGTTATGGCACTAGTGGTTAAAAATATAATCCATGTGAACATGTTGGTTGGTTCTTGATAAATGAGCAATCAACAATTATCACTGTCAACATAAGGGAATTTGCCTCATTTTCTCCATCTGGCATTTGCAGGGTGTCTGTAGGTATTGGACTCCAGATATTAAAATATTTTTGAAAGAGCTCTCCCATGCTGAATCTGAAAAGGAGACCTTATTGAAAAGTACGTTGCAGAGAATGATTGGGCGTTTTTGTGAGCATCACACTCAGTGGAAGCAGTTGGTGTCTGCCACTGCTGGTACGTATGAACCATTTTTGAAGTACTTGCTCTCCTATTCACCTTTGTATGATGTCTGCTGTTAAAACCTCTATTTCTTCAGCTGAAATTAAGTTCTCTTTTCTTTCTCCTTTTACCTTGATTCATCTTTTTACATGTCTTAAACTGGATGTTTCATTTACATATTGCAGAGTTGGATGTTTTGATCAATTTAGCTATTGTCAGTGATTACTATGAAGGACCAACATGCAGACCAAGTTTTGCTGGGACATTATGTACAAATGAAGCTCCATACATCTATGCTAAAAGTCTGGGACACCCAGTTCTTAGGAGTGATTCCTTGGGAAAGGTCGCCTTTGTACCTAATGACATAACCATAGGTGGTCCAGATCAGGCCTCCTTTATTCTTCTTACAGGTCCTAACATGGGTGGGAAGTCAACTCTTCTTCGCCAAGTTTGCTTGGCTGTGATTTTGGCTCAGGTAATCACATTACTTTTCTCATTTAATATTTAATTTTTTGGCCGGATAGAGAGGGAAATTACGTGGAAAAAAGGAACCTCTTCCTGTTAAGGCTTGTCTTGAGTAAGTTTGTCTTTTCCCTTTGGTGTTATTCATTTTAGTTTCTTACGCAGGTAGGGGCTGACGTTCCTGCTGAAAGTTTTGAATTGTCTCCTGTGGACCGAATTTTTGTTCGGATGGGCGCCAGAGATAATATCATGGCCGGCCAAAGTACATTTTTAACTGAGCTTTCAGAAACTGCAACAATGCTGGTAAGATGGTCTTTTGAGTATCACTTCACCTTGTATCATGTGTAATTTGGGTCACGATATAAGACTAGACGTGTTAAGAATCATATCTTTATTGCTTTAGCCTTTTAGGTCAATCTGTCCATTTATTATAGGCTGCTCAATATGTTCCTACCTAGACAGCAATTTTGAAAAAGTTATATTTCCTTCTGAACATGAATGGCTTCTTGTCATATACAATAGACATTTTTCTGACATTTCAAGCAAAGACAGCATGGAAGAACTAAAGTTTTGCTTTAATTTTTTTCTTTAGAGCTTAGTTGTGTGAGGTTATGCCGTGTACTAGGATAGGTTAGTTCCGTGTGTTTCATGTTTTTGTATCATGAAGCTTTATAAGCTCTTATATATGGTATGTCCCGACCTGATTATGTACTTTTTTATGGTGGATACAGTCATCAGCAACTTGTAATTCGTTGGTGGCTCTGGATGAGCTTGGGCGTGGGACCTCAACGTCTGACGGACAAGCCATTGCGTAAGTGTTTGTTGTGGGATTGCATTTGTTCCCCAATGGTTTCCTTATTCACAACTTATTTTCTAACTACTGGCAAGTCCATCTCAAATTCTGCTTTATGCTTTAATTTTTTGGCAGCGAATCAGTATTAGAACATCTTGTACGTAAGGTGCAGTGTCGTGGATTGTTTTCTACACACTATCATCGATTAGCTATAGATTATCTCAAAGATCCCAAGGTATACCCTGTTTTTTGTCCTGTATGTATAATCATCACTGGTATATTTAATTATCCTCCAATGCTCGAAAGAATATTTGAATGCTTAAACTTATTGATGTATTTGATTGCCTATGAAGTTACGACTTACGACCCATACATTTATCATATGCTATAGAAATCTTACTTTCTTGTATAGTAATTTGTTCTACCTTCCATTTTGGCTGGTGTCTTGAGAACATAATCATATTGAGTTGGTTTTCTCTGTATTTGTTGTAAAGGTCTCTCTCTCTCACATGGCATGCCAAGTTGGTAGTGGAAGTGAAGGTTTGGACGAAGTTACCTTTCTTTACAGGCTCACTGCTGGTGCTTGCCCCAAGAGCTATGGTGTTAATGTTGCTCGATTAGCTGGTATGTTGTCTTGTTGCTTTGAACTATCATAACATTATTATTTCACTTAACATACAAACATCTGCGCGTTGCATTAAATTTGGTTCATTGAAGCCTTGCTATTATTTAAGGCTTGTTATTTTCAAGCTTAAGATGGATCTCATGAAGTGCATATCAAGATGGGTCTACTACAAGTCTTTTCCATCACTTTTGAAAACTGTTAATGTGTGATATGGTGATTATAATTTCAGGACTACCAACTTCTGTCCTTCAGAAGGCTGCTGCTAAGTCTAGAGAATTTGAGGCCACTTATGGTAAATACAGAAAGGTGTTATCTGAAACA
This sequence comes from Trifolium repens, assembly GCA_030408175.1. Taxonomy (NCBI): domain Eukaryota; kingdom Viridiplantae; phylum Streptophyta; class Magnoliopsida; order Fabales; family Fabaceae; genus Trifolium; species Trifolium repens. The sequence goes on along the minus strand of CP125849.1, from coordinate 54,212,417 downwards.
AACTCTCTGAATCAAAGTTGGGTCGATGAGATAACAGCTATTGTGCAAAAATTGAACAATGCTGCTACAAATTTGAGTTGTGAGACTGTTTCTGATGGTTCCCTGATGGAGCTTCAATGTAAAGCAAGAAAACTTCTACAACAATGTTAAACTATTTCACGACAATATTATTGGGAATCCAAAAATGGATAAAAAATGATATCGAGCCATAATTTGTATATGTTGGTTGTCCAACAGATCTGTTTTGTTAGTCGTGTTAGGCTTGTAAATAGTTGCAGTGAATTGGTGATAGATTTAATACTGCATTAGATAGAGGAAGATCTGAAGATGTATTTTGATAAGAATTCAATTGTCTATATTTGTATCGGAAAATTTTGAAATTGAACGAGCATCATTATTCATGATACTGTTACACATTGAAGTAAAAAAACCTACGAATATATTACATTTTCTTCATGTAACGCTTCATTTCTGCCATCTTCATCAGAAAATGATGTATCGTAGTCAGAACCTCTATAGCGCCGAATGCTATTCAGAATGACACCGATTGTCTTAGTAACTATGTACATTGGTATAATAATTCCACAAGCCTTTAGTGCGATGACCTACAACAAAATTAGTTCATAAACCATTTTAGTTCAGTTGTCCATAGGCATAATATTGGTTCATATGGTTTATGATTCTTTTCATTCAAAATTAGAAAGGGAAATAAAGTACTACTTACGGTAAAAAGTGTAAATGGGTAATCTTCCGCTCCACTTGTAGGAACAACCAAACAATGTCTTACTAGTAACACAATTGTAAACTGCAGAAGAAAAACTGCAAGTTAATTTTTGGCATTTCTACATGTAAATTATAGACCGGGTTCAACTAAGATAAGATGCATGTATTAAAATAATTCAATGTACATTTATTTCATTTTTATAAAACAATACTCGTTTTTGGAAGAGTGATGCTCATGCACTAGAAAATACTCTCACAAGAGGGTCAACAAATCTGTTTCTTAGGAGAGAAAAATTGTTCTATTAACTCTTCTCTCATAACCCATTGTTTGGCAACTGGCATTCCAGTTGGCAATGACACAATCAACTTGAGTCGACCTTGACCGTTACCATGACTAACATTTTTAAAAGAAGAGTAAAGATCAAATTTAGTCTTTAGCAATTTTTTCCGCTCTGATTTTCTTTTCTGAAGTAGTTTAGTGGTTAGACATTCAATTTTTTAAGGTGAATAATAGGGAATATAAGAGTTCGAACTCTGGTCCTGCATATTACTATATGCTATGTTCTTTCCAACTGAACTATGTTCACGGGACAGTCGCTGACTTATTATATCAAAGAGATTAATTTGTCTATAATATAAAAGCGTCGAGATTAATTTGTGTATTATATTTTTTTATTAAAGACCAAATTGAATCTTTACTCAAAAAAAAATGAATTTGAATAAGAATTATAAGAAAATACATAATAATACATATAGTGCTTACAGCTAATGCAAGTGATCGACAGTGAGACGCGGTCCTGTCAGCTGTAGAACTGCAATCACTTTCTATTACAATTCCTTCCACTACATTTTCTCTTCTTGTGTCTGAAGGTTCTTCCTCATCCCTTAAAATGTATTATCAAATTTAATATTATTAGAGGATAAAATCTCTTATTATTATTATTTGATAAAACGTGTGATTTTAGAATTTAAAGGATAGAGAAGAAAATGCTAAAATATAATATAATAGTTGCTTCATGTGCAGCTATGACTTCAGAATGTGAAATGAATCAAATGATTGATTAAATTTAAATAAAATAATTTAGAAGATTATTATTTTTTTTAATTTCATTACACAAAAAAAAATAAAGTGGGAAAGTACCTGATGGACATTGCTTCATCATTTATCTCTGACTTCTTAGGAGGAGGACTTGTATATCCAGGTTCATATTGCTGCAAAAAAACAACAATTATAAATTTGAGCAGAGCAAATTATTTTTATATTTAATATTTAATATATGCTGTGTAAATTAATTAAATTATGTTCAATGAATTTAATTTCCTAATTCCAATAATAGCAAATGAAAATGAAGATAAAGATAAAAACAATTAAAGAGCCATACTACTAGTCATCACCATCATAGTACGATAGATTTTAATATTGAGATAAACTAAGTAAAAGACAAAAATTAAATTAATAAACAAAAGAAGAAAGAAAATCAATGATCGTTTATATAAGTCAAATTTAAATTGGTAAGCCCATCCAATTTACGTCATAACATAATTACTAACGACACCAAATACGTGTCCACACATAGATAACTCTTTCTTCTTATTTTTCTTCCTATTTTTTTTAAAAAAAATAATTAATTATAATCAAAATTGATTAGAAAACATCTTAAAACAGAAAATGAAAATTGAAAACAACATGAACTTATGATTATGAAGGTTGCAAAAAAAAAAGTGAATAATCAATAATTATATATAATTTACCTGGAGACATATTTCACAAGTTGTATTTCCTTTTTCATTACACCATCTTTGTATACAATCTCTATGAGCAAACTGAAAAAAATAAAAATACAAAAGCACTTATTGATAAAAAAATAAGAAAAATATGAAAAAAAATATATAGAAAATAAAATCATAAGCTTATAACAGTTGATTAATTAATAAATCATGTGTTTTTTTCTTACCTTAACGGTTCCAGAACAAGAACAAGGTGCTTCCAAGGTTTTGGAGCTTTCAAATTCTTCTTCATGGCATATTCTACAGTGAGAAATTCCAGAAAGTAACCTCAAATCATCGACTAGCAAGACAATTTCTTCCATATTTTCTCAAACGGTAACACACCCAATGATTATTTTTTCTTAAAGTTTCAGCTTTTGTTTTCAAATTCTGTATCTTACTCTGTTTTCCTCTGCTTTTTTTTGTTCTCTCTTTCTATGTCTTTCTCACGAAATGGACTTTATATACGAAAGAAAGAAAGAAAGAACCAATTACAGAGTTACAATATTGCCCCTGTATGATATTTCAAGAAAGGAAAATAATAAATATAACGTATCCAAAAAATAAAAATAAATTAATATCACCAAATTTCAGATGAACCTAACTAGTAACCAACCATACATATGTTTCCTTCTACCACCGTAAAAATAGATTTTTTTATTCATTTTAAATTGAGTTAAATATAAAATGATATTTAATGTTAGTTTTTTTTAAAAAAAATTAACTGTAGATCAAATATAATCGTTGAGTTTTTACAAATATTTCACCAAATAATAATTAATTTAAAAGTCCATAGAAAATTTTCTCGTAACTTCAGCTTAATTGATAGCCGCGTAAATAATACTGATATGCAATAGTTCATATTCAAATTTAAGATTTTATATTTTTTCATATTTAAAATGTGTGAATTTAACTGTTGTATTATTAATTTTTCTTCTTCATAGATAACACGTTGAAATTAAATTTAGGGAAAAAAATATATATTTAGCTTAAAGTTGTTTTTTTTAGAAGATATTTTAGCTTAAAGTTAAAATTCATTTAGTAGGTCATTATAATTCCACTAAGTTTTCTTTTTGAATAGGTACAAATCCACCAAGTAAACTCAAACATGTTAAAATTAATTTATGTTTTTCTTTAAAAAATTACTTGAATCTCTACTAAAAGAAATACAATCATGCACTAAATTTGGGGAGAGGTTATTTGCAATGCAAGGTTAAAATTGTTTTAGGCTTTAAATAGTAAGGTTATAAATTTTTATAAAATGAGTAATTTTAATCAGATTCTTTGCTTATATATAAAAGTAACAGTGGTAAGCTATTACAAATTGAAGGAGGAAATGGGAAAAGAAATGAATCTTTCTCTATTATTCTTTGTCAAGGAAAGCATAGTATCTAAGAATGAAAAACCTATTATCATATCACAAGATACCTGTGTTGTTGATTTTTCGAATTATAATTATTTAGCCAATACTCCATCTGAGATTTTAGAGCATGTTTCATTTATGAGGCATCTTTTCAAATTTTCCGTTGTTTGGTCAGAAGTGCTTGCGTTGACAATAAACCTTAATTCCATTATGCACCAACTAACCATTGCATGATCATAAATGTTACTTTTTCATCATTTGTTTCTCCATTTCTCTAGTTTACATAATTAGTAAGTAAAAGGGAATTTTTTTTTTTTAGATATTATGAGTACTAATTTACATTTCAATATATAAATATGAGTTTCGTTAACATGTGCCTCCCTATGAATATTTATTTATAAAAATAATTTGTAATACAATTGAACGTGCTAAATTATAAAATTAGGCAACTATCGATTTGTTAGTATCCATAAGATGTTAAACTAATGTTTTCTTGATACTAGAATAAGTTTAAAAAATCACCATGACCACCATGATTTTTGTTTTCCCTCTTCGATTTAGTAACAACCAGAATGAAAAGTTATATTTTTTTTTCTAAGATTTTCATATTTGAGACAATATCAGACACTAAATATAAATTTTTCTCAATTAAAATTTAAATATTACTCCCTCCATTCCTTATTATAAGAGAAATTTGACTTTTTAGGTTCATTGAAAAACCAATATATTTAAACTATAATAAGGTCTACATACATTGAGTTTTCAATGAATCTAAAAACTAAAATTTCTCTTATAATAAGGACTAGAGGGAGTAATACATAACGTTGTAAAAGTTAATCTCTTTCGAATTGATTTAATTCTCCTTTGGTATCATATCACATATTCTTACCTCACCTATAAAAGAAAAAAAAAAGAGCTATATAAGTGAGAAATGTATAATAAGAGGAAACATGATGTGTACCTTTTCATATTTTGCTTATTTTTATTGGTTAGGAGGGGAGGGGGGGGGGGACACAATACCAAATTATCTAACAAAAATTTATGAGACAGGTATATAGCCTTTTTCAACAAGTGCCCATACCCGCACGGTTCAAAATTTTCCCTTTAAAGGTTTAAGCCTGAGACCTATGACCCTTCACCAACGGTAACAAACGTTCCAAACAACTGAAATTTGAAATTATGGGTCCCTCTATTCTTTTGTTGGTATAATGAGCCCCACTTTTTTTATTACATCAATCTAGGAGGCCCTCACCTAATTCATGAACGGTAAAAAAATCTTTGGACAACCAAAGTTTTGCAATGATTCAGTATATGTTTGGTTTCAATTCTGGAACAGTCAGAATAGATTTTGGACGTGTAAAATTGATTGTAACTTGTTTGGTTTCTTAAAAGTTAAATTGATTCTGCCTTCAGAATTGATTATATTTGAAACTACAAATCGTAGCTTTTGATTATAGCATTGATTTTTACACTCAAATTTTTTGTTTAACTCACTTTTGCATGAATATATCCAAACATAAATCACTTTAACTTAAAATTAATTTTGGTCAAAATCAATTTTACAAAATCAATTCTGTTAAAATCAATTCTCATCATTGCAGAATGAAATATACACTCAATTTTTGTTTTCAACTACTATGTGAAAAATACATGTAGATAACAAAGTAAAAAATCTATAGTTGTAATAATCTTAATATATTGCATATAATATTAATTGATTATGCAAATAACTCATTAACATCAACTTCAAATTTTTGTCTGCCGTGTGAAGTAAAGCAGCAATCAACTAGACTTATATAATTTTGTATTATTATTAATGATTATTATTACTATTAATATATGTGTGAGGAAGCTGACACATGTACTTATCCTCTAGGGTCGTTCTTATCGTTTACCTAGAAATTTCTGGAATTATCCAACAATTATGAGCAATCCTTGTCAATTAGAAGATTCAAAATTCACACAAGTAATTGGGATTGAATTTGCTTGCACTTTGTTATGGCAACTTTTTTTATGAGCAAAGAGGTCGGCACTAACATTTGTGGGACAAAGAAAAGTGGGCCTAACCCATTCCATTCCTAAAATTCCAATTTGGCACCTAACTAACTCTATTCTGTTGTTAGCCAATGGCTAAGCTAAATATTCATTCGTGTACCATACTACGCGTAAGAAAACGGATATATCAATGTGGGCTACTCACTAGGCCAAAATATACATGTACGGATGTACCATACTGTCCAGGCTAAATATACACGTGTCGTTTAATGAAAGTAGGGTTGGAAATTTTCGAGTGGAACCTGTTTGAGCTCGACTCAATAAGAATTGGTTCGGCTCAAGTTCGATACGAACTCTTTTTCAGTTCGAGTTCGACTCTTTTAGAGTTTGCGAGCAGTTCGATTCGGCTCGCTAGGTTCAGTTTATTTTCAACTCAAAACTCAATTCAATAATTTGACATAATTCTTTTTCTATTTATTCTCATTTTTTTATATACACTCCAATATGAGACAATTTATTTTTAAAATCCGTAAAATTACATGATTGTGCATGACGTTGTCTATCAATTTTAATGTTATTTATTATTATTCTATTATTTTTTGACAAACATTATTATTCTATTATTGTTAAGTGTTTATCTTAGTTTTTTTAAAGTATTATATATATTATTAATTATCTAAATGTATAAAATCAATTATATATTTATCTAAAAAAAATCAATTAAATAAATATAAATGTATAAAATCAAATACATTATATAAATTTAAAATTATTTTTGAAGTGTTATTCAAAAATATATTTTGAAGTGTTATATATATAATCGAGTCAGTTCATTATTAACCAAACGAGCCGAACTATATATAACTCAAGTTCATCTCATTTAATTAACGGACTTAATATTAAGCTCAAGTTCGGCTCATTCGGTTCACGAACCAAGTTCAACAAATCAATTATCGAATCGAATCTCGAACTTTGTTCGAGTTGGCTTGGTTCATTGCTAGCCCTAAATGAAAGGAAAGGGTCGAAGCTCGAACTTTGAATTATTTTCACTTTTGATAGTTATATTTTACTTTTTAAATCAAATGGAAACAATCATTTTATTTTCCGGATATGTATCTCGCTGTCATTTTGATCTCTGACTAAAGAAAAAAATATAAAATAGTCATTGATTTTGCAATTCGTTAGTCACTTTAATCTCTAACGTTAAAAATGACCATTAATTTTACAAAAAAAGCTATATGACATTTTTTTGGGACATGTGGCACACTGAGTAGACATTAATTGGATAAGTAACCTGATGATATGGCTAGATACCAAAATGACAAATTTTTTCATCTTCCTCTAATTCTTATTCTTCTTCATACATTCATTAGTAAAATTCAAAATTTTAAATCCATTTTTTTTTCAAAATATCAATAAAAAAAATTGCAAAATTTTAACCAAATCTTCAAAAAAAAATTGAGATAAATGTAGTACTTCATCTTTCCCAAAATGAATAACTCATTTTACTATTTGACACAAATTAAAAAAAGGGCTTAAATATGCAAAAGGTCCCTACACTTAGGGGTCGTTTGAGTTTTAGTCCCTGCATTTCAAAAAACTTTCAAAATTTTCCCTGTACTTTCAGTCAACTTTAAAAAAGGTCTCTGAGTTGAATTTTTGCACATGTGGCACTATTGACTAGGCTACTGAGATGCTGACTCTTTAAAAAACTATTTGAATGGACAAAAATGCCCTTCTTCCTTCTCCTTTAGGATTGAATTCAGGTGTTTTAGGATTGAATTTGCCAAACTTCAATGGCCAACAAGAACAACAACACAGATTCCATGAACAACACTTAAATGATTTTTTTTTTTAAAAAAAAAAATCTGAAAAGTGAAAACAAACAAAAACTTCAGCCCTTCTTCAAAACACACAACGCAGCAAGAAAGAGAATGGAAAGGGATTTAGGGGCTTCTCTGCATATGCTTCTTCTCCACACAGAACCAAGGTACCAACCAATTCACACACATACACATTTCTTCATCATTCATATTTCTCTTATCATCATTCTCATTTTCCAATTTTTTTTTCTCTCAATTTAAGGTTTCACTTCATTTCCAACTGTGCTAATGTTCCTCAAGAGAGGAGAAGCAGCAACAGTAATCGTTTTAGTGTGGGTGAAGAATAGATCAAATTGACTCCGGAATCGTTTTTCTCCACTACTCATCGTTACTCATCGTCCCTAGAAAAATCGTTGTTATCTTCAGATTTCTCAATCGATGCTTGGGTTTTTCAAGGTTTGTTTGTGAAAATCAATGAATAGAAAACGAAGAGCTTGTTTTCTGTTGATTCAATTTCATCCTACGTTTTCTCTATTTGGGTGGTGTGTTGTTATCAACACGTGCTGCAGAACAACATCACAGCAGAAGAATGTTGTTAATCATTTGGGTTTAATGATCCAGATCTGGATTTTTTAATCAAGCAAGCTCATGACGATCCCGATTTATGATGATAAATGTTGTTATTGATTCCATATCATGAAGAAGAAGAATGTTGCAGAGGAAAGGAGAAGGAAGAAGGGCATTTTTGTCCATTCAAGTAGTTTTTTAATGAGTCAGCATCTCACAAGCCCAGTCAATAGTGCCACATGTGCAAAAATTCAACTTAGGGATCTTTTTTAAAGTTGACTGAAAGTGCAGGAAAAATTTGAAAATTTTTTAAAATGCAGGGACTAAAACTCAAACGACCCCTAAATAAAGGGACCTTTTGCATATTTAAGCCTAAAAAAAGTGTAAAAATAGGTCAGTTATCAACTTATTTTGGAAAAGATTCATTTATTTTAAGACATTATTCTTTTACAAATGCGTCAGTTATTGTGGAATAGAGAGATCGATAGAGTATTACTTTGTTTTTTCTTAAAGTAAGAATGAAATACTTGATGGAGTAAGAATACAATCCACAATGGTACTTTTTCACTTGAATATTTAAGTGAGTCCACATGTGAACGAATCACTAATTTTAGAATTTTTAAATGCAACAACTAAGAGCAACTCTAATAATAAACTTCATTTAAAGTTATTTTGTTGGTCCTATTAAACCACATCATTTTAAAATAATTTATTTATTTTTTATTTTAATAGTACAACTCTAAAAAATTAATACCGAGTCCCACAATTTACACCACTTATTAATATTTTATGGATATATAGTTTTATCTCTAGAAAGACAATTTCAACAATTATATTTTATTGGCTTTTGTTAGAAAGTTATGGAACTTGATGAAACAATGCTATTATCTAGTTGAAGCTGAAAAACTAATACGGAAGTTGCTCTAATAAACATTCAATTTCTTTTAACTTATCGCCTAAATAATTTTTGCTAATGGGATCCACTAATTAAAATGGAATAGTAAAATAATTCATAAAGATAAACAAAACAGTATTGTATTTTCACAATGCCCAAAAAATCGTTGGTGGTGGATTTTGATAGAGAAGTTTGGTCCGTTAAATGGTGTCATTGTCGAGTTTGGTTTAAGCTAAGTCTCATGTTAGTTGTTGTACAACTTAAAAATATCTGCCAATAATTTGGATAAAAAAGGGTGCAAAGCAATAATAAACCCATAATTTGGAAAATTAACTCTTTTAAGGAGTGCTAGCTAGAAAAGTGTCCTTAGTTGTTGAATGGTGATGTGGTGATGTCTTAGCTTCAAAGTTTCATGCGTTTGTATGGATAATCTCTTTCATATTGAGGTGATGTAAAATAGACATTGAAAAGATATAGCTTTTATGATAAGATCACCCATAAACACAGGGATCTGCTAAATTTCTACAACACTTATCACTTCATTTCTTTTTTTATGACAAATAACCAAGCTCACAAAATGAATGTAATACTTATCACTCTGTGGTCACAAAGAACATGAGAATATCAGCTTGACTAATTGAATTATGTTAACATCTGTAATTAATTTTTCATGTTTTATATTTATAATTAAAAAAAAGTTTGACCTAAACTCTTAATTACTTAAATTTTTTTAGCCCTTAAATTGATCCTGACTATAAATTATAACTTTGTTTTTTTATCACGTCTCACCGTGTTCACGGTAAAAAAAACAAAGACATTATTTCTTAATCTACCTCCCATTTGCTACCAGATGAGGGGCTCTAAAACAAAGAAATATAGGACAAATTGAGAAATCATCGACGAAAACAAAACATGCTTGATAATCTAGAATTTTTCTCTTTCCACTCTCCGTGTTTCTTTTCTACCCCCGTTATTCCATTTTTGTCCTTGTATAAAACTTCGGAACACGTTTTCCGAATTTTTTTTAGTTCAAATTCGAAAAAAATTCGGAAAACACATTCAGAAGATTTTGTTCCAAGGCAAAAAAATTTCGGAAACGCGTTCCAAAATATTTATTCAAGGACAAAAATGGAAACATCGAGGTAGAAAAGAAGCAAGGGGGTGGAAAGAGAAATATTTAATAATCTACTCTTAGATCAAATGATAATAGAGTGGGCCGATATCTAAGTTCAGTCGGTTCATTGCTGTTTGGGCTGTTTTGTGCGCCTTCGACTCTTCAATCGAATTACAAAGATAATAATTTTTATATATGCACCCCGCATTAAACACATATACCCCGCATTTTATTTCAAAATAAAAACAAAAACAAAAACAAATTCTCATTATTATTTTTTTGAAAAAAAAAACAAATTCTCATTTGTTAATGTAAAAAGGTGTTTATGGTATATATTTTTGGAAGAAAAAAAATACACCTGCAAACAAAACTTCAAAAAGAATTGTTAATTGTAACCTAACCATAACTCTACATTATTCCACTTTTAAGTTTGAACTAAACATATTTCTTTATTTTTTTCCCCAAACCACCACATTTCTATTTTTATACCGTAAACTTTAAATTTATGGTACACAATAACCTTTCTTACCATAAAATTTAAATATATTTACGACAAACTTAAAGTTTAGGGTGTTAATTTTAATAAAATAAAAATATATTTAATGTTTATAGTATGCACGGTAAAATTAAGCTTATGAGAAACATTTTTAATGATGAGTTATTTTGTTCTGCATGAAAAATAATGTAGAGGCACATACTAATTATTGGGATATGTTGAATGATTCTCCATCACAAATTAGAAGCATCGTCATTTAGTCATGGATTTAGAGAATTTTAACATCTCCATTGGGTCCATTTCCAGGGTCTCAAGCATCACCCAGCTTCGTGGACAGTCCATTTCCCAGTCTTTTTGTTTGGTACTAAAACATGCTACCTCTTTGATAGGTGACGTTTTAAAATATTTGTTTGAAAAGGTGTATTTTGATGGTGATATATTATTCATATAATCATATCACAATATTCGCAATAATGTTATAATGTTTTATGGTTAATTTTCATTTGGTTTACTCCTCATTTGATTGAAAATAACAAAATTTAAGTTTTTTTTTTTTAATGTTGACGGGTCTCGACGCAATAATGAGAATTTGCGGGACGTGATTTGAGATAAAAGTTCTTAGTGTAGAAAATAAGGACGAGGTGGAAAACATCTTAGATGACATAGATGGAGAGTGTATACTACTTGGTCTCGCCAGGTTGACATTCCTACAAAGAGTATGGATCTAGATTGGTTGTTGTAGCAGTTACACGTAATAGTCGATCTCAGTCATCGATTTGTGATCAAACAGTTTAGATTAATGTAGTATAAATTTGATGGCTTATTATGGTATTTGATCTCAACCCTTTATGTTTGATTGAACGGCCAACAATAGTTACCGCGTTAAACCCAAATGCAAAGAGTAGTATCAACAGACAACTAGTATTGGAGTCTAAATAAGAGTGGATTAATTTATAATAGTAGTATTTTTTTTAAATAAAAATTTATGATAAAATAATCATTTAAGTCTCCTAATTAAAATCCATTGTACTACTAAGATTCAATTCAATACAATCGATGAATATAGTGCCGTCATCATTTGAGTAGTTCATACAGTTGGGATCATAAATGTAATGTCGATAATATAAATGCATAACAATGAATTCTATTAGTAATAAATACCAGTATAATGTGCATCACAACTTGTATTTTCTTTGTTGAAAGAAAATACTATAAATAATTTGTGTGTAATGAACATTGTTTAATCTCAAAAAACCCTGCTCTTACCATTTATAACATTTCAAGGCCACAATACAATATGACAAACAATAGAAAGATTGAAAATATATAGAATAATAATGGAGAAAAAGCAGAGAAAGATTTTGGTGGCTGTGGATGAGAGCAAAGAAAGCATGTTTGCTCTATCTTGGTGCATAGCCAAACTTATTCCTAACACTACAAATGTTAAACTAGTTCTGCTCTATGTCCAGCCAACTCCTGCTTTTCACTCTTTCGTTGCATCAGGTTAATTTTACTCACTTTCAATCCCAATTATAATAAAAATTTTGTTTTTGTTTTGACTAATTTCATTAGCGCGAATTTGTATTTTACAGGGTGTGTATTTTACAATGATGTTATTTTAGATATGGACAAGCACTGCGTTGGTTTGGTTGATTCGGTAATGGAAAGAGCCGGAGATATTTGCAAGAAATTGAATACAACTGATGTACGAGTCTTATATCTATTCGTCCTAGTATTCACTCTGGTCTTAAATATAATAAAAAAAAAGTAAATGTATATTTAACAAAATACATGTAATTTTTTTTTCTTTCTTATATTGAAGTCCGAATTAATGAAATATATATTATGCACAGATCAAAATAGAGAGAATAATTGGGAGAGGAGATGCTAAAGATGTGATATGTAATGCAGTTCAGAAATTTGAGGCTGATACTTTGGTTATGGGAACTCATAGTTATGGATTCTTTAAGAGGTAACTCAACAATTTCTTTAGACTTATTCACCTTTAATTTCTTTAATTAAGGATTTATTATGATGTGATAAATTAACAGTGACCTTCATGTTGGCTTCTTGCAGGGCTTTTGTTGGAAGTGTGAGTGATTATTGTGCCATGTATGCAAAGTGTCCTGTTGTAATTGTGAAGCATCCTTAAGAGAAATTGTTAACATTTTCTGTTTTCTAGTACTTTTAGCTGGCTTCTCATGAAGCATATTATTTTAAGCTTCTTGAGAAGCATTGAATATTTGAATCTATATAATTGCTTTTGTGTCATTTATTTTTATATATCAAATTTCCATGAATTGAGAGGAAATCATCATGTATATATATAAGAAACATGATCCTAAACTAATTCAGAAATGAAATAATTAAACATGTTCAACCAAAATCAGCAATTTCAAGTCCTAAAAGAGCAAGTATTGTGTAGTCAAACAAAAAAGTGTGAAACATCCCTCCAAATAGTTAGAAACTAGGTTGGTATAGAAATGGACATACCAAAAAAAGAAGGCCTTCAGGACCAATATATTATATATTTAGTGATAGAAATCTCAACTGTCTGTCATGTATCTTTCAGCATACTACATATTTTTAGGAATAATAATGACCAACTACTATGAGGAGAAAGTCTTGGTTGGGCACAACACCAACACCTCACATTTAGGCACACACTCATAAATAAATAAAATTAAAAGAAAAATAAAATGATCAAATCAATCAACATCACTTTAATTATTTTTTCTTTAATTTTTTACATATAATGTGAGTGTGCCTAAGAGGAAATTATTTGGGTTTGTGCCCATATTAGAATTTCCCCTACTATGAGATTGTTATCTAATGAGACCATGTACAATGCATGTGTTACATAAGAGCATCCACAACGAAGCTATTGCATGAGATAAGTCATTTATTTTTCATAAATTTATTTTTATTATTGGATCTGAATGTCACATTACATTTTATTTGATTTTTTTTTTTTGAATTAAGAAAATTTATTCCATTCAAAAAGCATGTGTGTACAAGGTGATCAAAAGATCCAACTAACTAAAGAGACTATCAAAACAAAAAAGAGGACTAAACTCATAGGCGAAGCTTCTCAATGGCAAGCCCGGGCAGGTGCTCGGGCTTCCGGGAAAATATTTTGGTATTTTTAGGGGTTAGTTTAGGATAAAATTGAGATTTTTAAGGGTTAGTTTAGGACAAAATTGAGTTTTTTTATTCAATACTGAGATAAATTGAAATTTTTAAGGATTAGTTTAGGTCGAAATTGAGATTTTTACGTGTTAGTTTAGAACAAAACTAAGATTTTTATTCAACACTGAGATAAACTGAAATTTTTAGGGATTAATTTAAGGAAAAACTGATATTTTTTTGTAGACAAAACTAGATTAGCATAAGGGTAATGTGCTTCATAAGCTTAGTATACCTCCACCCTCTATAGACTATAGTGTTGATTATATCTTCATCTATACATTTTATTTGATTTAATGGTAAGACTTATTGATCTAATAATAAAAACAAATTTGCGCATGGTGAATAACTTGTCCTCGTTTCACTTATACACCGTAGATTTGACATTCATTTCAATATGTACCTGCCATAAGAGTACATGTTGAAGAATTTAAAAATGAAAATTTTACATTGAACAAATTTATATTTTGACTTTTTAAAGGATGAATGCCTATATTGTGAAAAAATCAAATATGTACTATAGTTTGGGGAAATCAAATATTTTCTATGAATTTGTGTTGATAATTCTTTACAGATTAGGTGAATTTAGCAGTTATTATTGGCTAAGACCTTAACTAAGGTGTTTTGAACCTAACACATGAGAAGACTTTGAGAGATTCCTGTACTGTAATAGAAGCTAAAGGCCAATTCAGTGCCACGCTAGTACTGCTATAAAGCACACGGACCAAATCAAAATGAGTCATCTAAATTCTGGCACCCACAATTCGGTATTCGTTATTTACACATTCATTAGTGGAAGTCTCAATCACACTCACCCCACCATCACCATTCTTTATTCACTCATTGAGATTGAGCCATAAATAAATCATATCATATTATAGATAATGACAAAATAAGTTTCCAAAAAAATGAATTACCAGCTAGAAAATCAATTTCCGCGTTTTTTACACTAAGAGGCCAAACACCACTTCAATATTATTCTATTCCCATCTTTACCCTTAAACATATAAATAGCCACACACAACACAACACAACACAACAAACACATAACATTTGTTCAACAGAAAATAAAACACAACACATTAACAAAAACATCTTCATCGTCTCAATTTGATTTTGTTCTTTAAGAAAGAAACACACTCCACATGGGAAACACTAGTTCTTTTTCTTGTATTCCTACTAATTATTGTGCTAGTTTTGAGATTGTTAATGAGAAAGTAATAAAGAGTAAGAAGAAAACAGCAACGTTGTTGGACACTTGCGGAAACATTCGAGAGATCAAGCTTCCGATGAAATCAGCGGAGCTTATGATTGAACTGATCGGACATGTCATCACTCCGGCGGAGGATCTACTTAGAACGCGACGGATTACGGCTTTGCGTGCCGATGAGGAGCTTATTGGAGGGAAGGTTTACCTGGTGGTGCCGGTGAGTAGGGTTAATTCTAAGGCTTCGGAGTTTGAGATTGCGGTTGCTGATCAGAAGAAATTGAGTGGAAAAAGAAAGGGAAATAAGACGGCGAAAGTTTCACCGGTGTCTAAGTTAACGGAAAATGACGGAGGCGTTTACAGTATTCGTCAAAAACGATGGAATCCTGTTTTGGATCCAATTTTTGAATCAGCTTGATTGCATCATGCTATAGTAGTGTTTGCAAACTGCAATTAGGCTTTTCTTCATTTTACTCAATTTGTAATTAGGGATGAGAAATTTTACTATTGCTCAAGCTCAAGAGAGCATATATTATTTTGTTTAATTTTATTTTTTTGGAGAATGCAAAAAAAAAAAAAAAAAAACCAAAATGGTGAGTTTTTTTTATCATTAACCACCCAAAAATTGGATGCACCGCCACCAAACGACCCTTGCGAACTTAGAAACCACGGCGAGCCATAGGCCAACAACGAGAGGTTGGGAAAACATGTTGAAGCTTGGACCGCAAGAGGAAAAAGGGTAACCACCACAAACCAACAACCAGTGCTAGTTGAACCAAACAACGGCCAAATTTTAACTCATGCAAAGCATATCGGAAATGAGTGAACCAAAACAAAATAGACCCAAAACGAACCACTAAACCATGAAAGAGCAACTCTGGTGCCAACTAGATGGAGGTGGTGCGGAGGAAATGCGCCGCTCATCACACCACAACCATGCATGACTGCATCACTTAGAGAGTTTGGATTGAAAGGGAAAGCTGGGAGGCGAATAGGTTTTAGAGAAGGGTTTTTATTTCTGTCTTTGGCAGAAGAAATTCACTTCTCCAATCATTGATCATTCACTCCCATGAATTTTGTGAAAATAAGATGCACAATTTATATGTGGTGAATGACTGAATCACTGTTTGGTTAATAGAGAGTAGTATATACCCTCAAAATTTAAATATAAGAAAAAATAAAACATATTAGTTCAAATTTAGACTAAATACTTATTGACTTTTGCCTGTATTTGAATTATTCGAAATTTTTAAAATATGTGAAATTCAATGACAATATAATATTATTCATTTTGTGGTGTTTAAGCATTTTCGGTTCTTAATTTTTTCATGCTATATGTTTCTTTTAAAGTCTTGCTAACTTAAAATTAAATATGCGTCAAAAAAAACATAAAATTAAATACAAGATTACTGTATTGCGGAACCAATTAGTAAATATGGATCTTAAAAATTGACATCGTTAAATAGCACAAGTTATTTGTAATAAACTAAGAGGCCGTTTGTTATAGCTTCTTTTAGAAAAAAATAATCACTTTTAAAAATATTATATCTATTTGTTACATATTTTTAAAAAAATTAGAATCCAAAAATAATTAGAAAATAATTAAAAATGAGAAGCTGTCTAGAGTAGTTTCTCAAATAAATGATTTTTTTTAGAGGAGAAAGAAAATAAGTACGTAATTATCTTGTAACTAAAAAAATTACTTTTACATGTTTTATCTAAACAAGTTAAAGATTTTATGATAAAAAAAATATAATTTTTATTACAATAAACTAACACAAAGTAAATTTTACTTTTCTATAAAAATTAATCTATAAATTATTTAATATCAAAATCACTATTTTTTTAATCAATAACAAACGTACCCCTAAAAAATACAAGTAAAAATCCAATATACATACACCAGAAATTCACTTATGAAAAATAAGAAGAAAAAAAAAAACAGTTAAAATCCAAAAACTAGAAAATAAAATTAAAAAACCAGTTAAAATCAGAAACTAGAAAACCATTTATACTCTTATGAAAGAAAAAAAACATTTATAAACTAGAAACTACATAAAACAAGTAAAAAAAAATCCAATTTCATTCAAAATAGGGAGGAACACTGCAGCCATAAATAAATAAATAGATCATCATCTTTGACTCTGTTTGGTAAACCAAATAAGCTAGCTTATAGCTATAGCTTTTAGCTTATAAGTTAAAAGCTCTGTTTGGTAACAGTTTTTAAAAAAGAACTTATAGCTTATTTTACTAGCTTATAGCTTATTTTTCAAATGCTATTTTAAGTAGCTTATGAGCTTATAGCTTATTATATTTTCTTCCAATTTTACCCCTATCATCTTACTTGAAAAGAATTAAATATTAATTAAATATATCATTTTTATGTCATTTCATATTATAAGCTAGTCCAACCGCTAATTTTACCAAACACTACAAATTCAATCAGCTAACTTATTCGCTATAAGCTCATCCGCTATAAACTAACTTATCAGCTATCCGCTATTTTTTACCTAAGAGACCCTGTATATGAGAAGACAAAAATGTTTTAAAAATGAACAACCAGCTTACATGAAGACAAAAATATTTAAAAAATGAACAAGCAGCAAGAAAATTAGATCCACGGTTTTAACACTAGTTCTCCTCCAAGGAGGCCAAAATCCACGTTTGTATTCTCTTCTTTACCTTTGATTGATTTGACTCTCTCTCTTTCCTCTTCTCCCTTAAACATGATATAAATACGCACACAACACAACACTTTCCATAGTACACAACACAACACATAAACAACTTTGTCCTTTAAGAAAAAAACACACTCTCCATGGGAAACACCACTTCTTGTTCTTGCATCCCTACTAATCGTGCTATTAATGATAAGGTAATAATAAAGAGTAAGAAGAACAAAACATCAACGTTGTTGGACACTTATGGAAACATTCAAGATATCAAGCTTCCGATGAAATCAGCGGAGCTTATGATTGAACTGATCGGACACGTCATCACTCCGGTGGAGGATCTCCTTAGAACGCGACGGATTACGGCTTTGCGTGCCGATGAGGAGCTTGTGGCCGGTAAAGTTTACCTGGCGGTGCCGGTGAGTAGGGTTAATTCTAAGGCTACGGAGTTTGAAATTGCGATGGCGGAGGAAGGGAGTGGAAAAAGAAAGGGAAATAAAACGGCGAAAGTTTCAGCGGTGTCGAAGTTAACGGAAAATGACGGAGGTGTTCACTGTGTCCGTCAAAGACGATGGAATCCTGTTTTGGATCCAATTATTGAATCCGCTTGATTGCGTAATGGAATTTGGCTATAACAATTTTTAAACATTGTAATGAAAATCATGTTATAGTTTTGATTTTGTCTGAAGTTAGGAATATTTTTTCATTTTTGAAACACTGAAATTAGGAATATTTGTTTCGGTGCTTCCTAGTGTTTGCAAACTTCAATTTTACTCATTTTATAATTAGCGACAAGAATTTTTGTTTTGTTTTTAGGAAGAGAAATTTTGCTATATACTTTGTGATTCAAGAAACAAGAGCATATATATACTTTGTTTAAAAGAAAAATTGAGAAAATAACAAAAGAAAAAGGAGAAATTGAGAATATAACAAAAATAAATATTTAAAGCAAAAGTATTTTTAACGCTCTTCTTTATTCGAAGCCTCTTTGGATTATAATTCGATCCTATTGATTGGATGTAGGTGGAGTATATGTGATGGTGATAAAATCGGAAATGGATTCCCTGCAGTCACTGTTTGACTGCAGGCTAATCTTAGCCATCCAAATTTATTAAAGTATATTATTTATTTGATAAAAATTTAATCTAAGGGTTCCAATGCAGTGACTGCATGACTGCAGGGTATTTTGACTGCATGGAATCTTAGTCCGATAAAATCAACATCATGAAGGATCCGTGGTTGCATGATAGTGATGAACGTTTGGTTCCTTTTCCACAAAAGGAAGGTGTGTACCAATTTGGCTGTAAAAGACTTGTTATTAGACAATTATTAACCATGAGATATTGCTAATATTCAGACTCTATTTTCAGGTCCAACGACAAACTTATTTATTAAAACACCTCTCACCGCATCAGTTCATATATATATATATAAACTAGTATGAAATGAAGAAAAAAATGGTTGCTACTTGATTAAATTCAGGTATAATCTCGCTACGCGTCATAATATTTTTCGCAGTCATAAATTTCACATGGAGGATAATTGGAATGATATTTGGAAAGCTCAAGCACCCACAAAAAGCTCGACATTTGCTTTGGCGTTAATGTCGGAGTTGTCTCCTGACGCGAGTTTGTTTATATCAACGACGCGTGGATTGTGAGGTGCACTGCCCTATGTGTGCGAACATGACTGAAGATGACCACCACATTTTTTTCAAATGCACTACAATTCGGGAATGTTGGCAGGTTGTTGGTTTGTTATCTGTCTTGGACAATAATGCATATCAACAGGGTCTTGCCGCGGATAGAGTATTTGCAATATGCCACAATGAAGACGAGCAATTGTGGGTAGAATTGCAACGCTTTTCTAGAGCATACACTACAAGAAAACCTGTTTTTACCGGCGAAATTTATTTATGTGTACTGGCGGCCTGGGCCGTCTGTAAATTTCTGGCGGCCATATCCGTCAGTAACGAATCAATTTCCGTCACAAAGTTAAAAAAATATTATAATTTGAATGAAAATCCGTCAGGAATTTACTGACTGTCATTTCCGTCACTAAAAATATACTTACTGACGGCTGCGTGCGCCAAAACGGTTTGACGAAGGTACTGACGGACGGGGCCGTCACAAAGTTATGACGGAATTTTCAAAAAAAAAGAAATGGTCAGTCTTGGGCAGAGGACCGTCAGTCTTGGGAGTATGCAACACATTTATTGACGGTCCGGACCGTCAGTAACGCATGCGGAAGAGAGAAAGCTTCAATAAATTCATTCCTTCCTTCTTCATTTCATTTCTCAATCTCTTTGTAAAATTTCTCCAACATCTCACTAACATTTCTACAACATCTTTTTATAAATCTTCATCATATTTTGTTCTTCTTTCAAGTTTGATGTCTTAAAACTTCTTGAACATAATAAGCATTTGTCAAGTTTGATGTCTTATAACCAACACGTGAAATGCACCGGCTTTGGTGCTGAAAATAGTGAAGCAAGCATAACATTGATTTGTTTTTTCTCTTCATTGATTTAATCTTTTAACTTTACTAGCAAATAGTGCACCTTGCACAAACAAACAAAAAATCGCACCTTAGTTCTATGCTTTCTGAAATATTATCTTAACATTAACGGTAACAAAAATCGGACATTTTTTTTATAAAAAAAATATAGCATTGATTGGTTTCAAATGTGTTTACTCATAGCAGTTTGTTACTTGGTACAAGGCATGTTTAAGTTTATAATTTTTTTGGTGTGCAACGGAGGCAGTGAGGTTGAACCTAATTAAAAAAATTAATTTTTTTAAAACAATTGGTCAGCATTTATTGGCGGCTTGGCCGCCACTAACTAGTCAAGCAGCATCAGCCCGTAATTACTGCCGTGTCAGGAAAAGCAGTCCGTCATTATTTATTGACGGACCTGGCCGTCACTAAGTGAAATTTATTGACGACCGTAGCCGTCTGGAAGTAAAAGGTGACAATTTTACCGTTGGAACGTAGTGACGGAGCGGGCCGTCAATAAGTTCCGTCATTAATTATCTTGACGGACGAGACCGTCAGTAAGCGTACCGGCGGAGCATTTAGTGACGGACGAAGGCCGCCAGTAGGCCGCCAGTAAATTTGAATTTTCTGACGACTTTTCCCTATTATAGAGGGCTTGGGGCCGCCAGTAAATCATGAAATTCTTGTAGTGATATGGCATCACCGAAATGATGTAGTTTGGAATGTCAGTCCTAGGTTACCGAACCAAATCGGGCGAATGGCATACGATGTGTGGAATGATTGGTTTGCTGTTTATCATCTGAAGCATGACGAAAACTAAAATTTTCCACCTCGTACTCCTGATAGATGGGAAAACCTCACAATGGTTAGGTAAAATGTAATGTTGATGTTGCATTTTTGTGTGAATTCGGGGTAACAACGATGAGAGCCATGTCAACAGTGGAAAGCGGGGTATGAGCTCTCGTGGATGCCATGAAGGAAGCCAATCCTAGAAGTCTGGATATGATTCAGTTTGAAAGCGACTCACATGAAGCTATTCGAACCAGACATAATGGTATCTCATATTTTAATTTAATTGTTGCTGACATTACCAAAATTATGTTATCTTGGGTAAATTTTGAAGTGAAGTTTGTTAGGAGACAAGCAAATATGGTTGCTCATGCTCTTGTTCGGACGACCAATTCTTGGGCTAGTTTTCATAAAATTGAGATAGTTTCCTTATATATTGAACGTTTATTAGTTAATGAAATGCATTAAGCTTGTTTGATTAAAAAAAAAATAAATAAATAAAAAGTGATTTTTTTTTCTTCTTCTTTTTATTGTTTAAAGGATAGTTTGACAACCTTTTATAAAACAAATATAATTACATTGTCATTGTAAATTTGTTTTACATAAACATTCGATGAGAGTCCAATATCAATGTAAAATAAATTTACATTCACGATGCATATCTCTTTAGTTCATATCATTTTAAATAAGCTATACGATTTTAAAGTTGACTATATCTAATCTAATATATTGATATATTGACAAATTAAGACCTGAATTGGGCCAAATCAGATACTAGTATAAGGCCTTGGAAAGGAGGAGATTTTCTATCCACACCTCCTCTAGATTTAGTAAAGCATCATCAACAAGAAAGTGCCCCATAAAATTTCCACTCATATGAGCCTGTTCCTGTAGTAGTTGAATTCTCATTGGAGTCATTATGGTCATCCTAAAAGGACTAAAATTCCGGAAAGATACATTGTAGACACGGGCACATATCCTTATGACCCTAATAATAATAATTTGCAATGATTGTCATCATTCTTCGGTTGCTTCAAATGTTAGTAAGATTAATTTAAGGTTCCAGCTTATTAATAGTAGAATATCACATAAGTTGGGTTTGCATGCCTAAAAGGAAAAATAGAGATAAAATTATAAATAACTGGATTGTGTTCTTACAATTTATTTTTTTAAAAAAAATTATGTTGGTCACACTCTAGACTAGAGATTAATCTTATTTGAAAGCATGAGAATACTTCATAGCGCACCGGTATCTTTTGTTGGAGTAATGCCCTCAAAATATCAAGCTAAATCTTTGTGCTCTTTTACATCTTAAAGTTATCAATTATAATGGCAAACAACCTTACTCACAAGAAATTTAAATTTCAATGAATTTTGCCATATAAATCGTCTACACTACAGTACCTTTCATGAAGTGGAGGTGAACTAATTAATTCTAACGTTCATATGATATGATGGTACTTCAGATTAATAATAATATGGTGCAGAATGCAGTGTTTGGGTGTCCAAATTGTGAATGCCTATACACTTTTTGTTCCCCCACCCACTCTTTATTTTCCCCTTTTGATTATTTTTTAGTTAAACTGGAACTTGTTTTCTATGAGAAAATTAAATACACCAAAGAAAACACAAATTGGGGAGTTCAGTATAATTTTTGCCAATCGAAATACATGGTACATAACACCCATGATAATCTAATCTAATTAAATTAGTTAATGTAGTGGTAGTTGAACTGTTCTTTGAATTCCTTTT
This sequence comes from Trifolium repens, assembly GCA_030408175.1. Classification (NCBI taxonomy): domain Eukaryota; kingdom Viridiplantae; phylum Streptophyta; class Magnoliopsida; order Fabales; family Fabaceae; genus Trifolium; species Trifolium repens. Next base: position 54,189,572 of record CP125849.1, on the reverse strand, counting down.
ACTTTTAGGTTATTCATAGACTTGGCAATACCTTGCCCAAAAAAACGGAGAGGACTTGGCAAAATTAAGAACATTCTATCTAATTAAAATTAATTTTAGCGTAACTCAAGGCCATGCTACAATCATGATAAAACATCAACCCAAATTAAAATAACTGTCATATAGACAATACAAAAGTCAGAAAATTGTATAAATATAGGTATTGATGTGAATTTTGTGTAAAAAAAAAAGAAAAACATTTACGATCAACTTATATATATTTAAAACTTACACTAATGTGTTGATTCTGTTCTAAGAGCTCAATCTTATAACTTTAAAATACCGAATTCAAATCTTGTGAAAGACAATTGTAAAATAACTATCAATTAATTAAAAATTCTTATTTATCTGAATTTTTATTTTTTAAAATAAATTATTCGACCTAGTCTATTCTCTCACATAAAAATGCTAAAGTTGCAAAGTCAAAAACTTGTTAATTAGTGTACTTGTTGTAGTTAATTGTAACTTATGTCATCAACAACCAAATCAAACTACTAAGTCCACCATTCATTATATTCTTCACAAGATGGAGCGGTTTAACCAACATCACTTCCCATTGCATACATTACCTTGTTTTTCACACCCCTCTTCTCACAACTTCACACCAACTCTCTCTCTCTAACAATATCTTTTCTTATGGGAAACCATATTTCATTTCATGCAACAACTAAAATTATTTACTATGATGGTTCAATTCAAGAATTTGATCAACCAATAACAGTTGCAGAACTCATGTTAGAAAATCCAAAACATGTTGTTGTTGAGTTTCATTCAGCAATAAACCAGAAAAAACCAACACCATTACCAGCAGACAAGAACCTAGAAATGAACAAAAAATATGTTATGGTTCCAATGAAACCAGGGAAGCCTATAGGATTAAGCGCCGAAGATTGTCGTCGAATAGTTAATTCTTCTTTGCATTCAAATTATCTCATGCGTTCTCAAGGCTTTATTCCTTGGCTTGTAAGGTTTATGAAGAAAAAGAAGGTTGAAATTGGAGAAGTTGAAACAAGTTTTCAGATAAATGAAGAAGAGAGGTTTGAATTTTGTGAGTTTTTGCCAGAAATGATGGAAGAAAGAGCAGACTATTTGAATTTGAGTAGGCAATTGTCAGGGAAAGGGTGGAAGCCTAGTTTGGATACGATTAAGGAAAAGAAGGTTAAGAAAAAGCTATCTGGTTGGTTATTCCTCAGAACTGCTTTTATTGGTACAAAGATTTGAACAATAATAATATGGTTGAATTAGTGAAAATTGTTGGTTTAAGTTTGTTTTAATTTTGAGTCATGTTGTAATAATTTTCATTTGTGGAAGCTCTCCAAAAAAGTGTTGAAGATACGTTATTTTATATTTGCAATCGGGTGTATAGTTATTTTTCATAATTGTTATGTTAATTAGTGTCCTGAACTGAAACTATAAAGATGCCTAATTTCGCATTCCTAAACTAGTATTCGAAGAACACGTTAGCATGTGGAAAATGCTAACTAGTGCCTCCGGGGCGCTAGTTAAGAATACTTAAAATAGTAAAAATACATTAAAATGTGTGCAGTCAATGTTTGGAAAGTAGAAAAAGTGTTGTTTTCAATATAAAAATTGCTTCTTTTGTATTCTTAACTAGTGCCCTGGGGACACTAGTTAGCATGACTCTTTTTTGTTTTCATAATATCAGCACCTAAGGAACATCCATTCCAACTATCTCACGTTTGAAAGATAGTGGAGAAGTCTTTATTACGTTTAAGGATAAAATCTGAACAAATTATGTGATTTTAAATTTCAATCATTCAATGAAGTAAGAAAAAAGGAAGATAAAATTTTCATATATAGCTACGAATTCCAAAAATTAATTAAGAATGAAATTGACCTCAATTATTACAATTATAAGAACCTAGAGCTGTCAAAAAAGCCCCATATTGAAAGGCCCTATTTTTTGGCCCCATGTTAAGCCCCAAAATATTAAGCCCCACTTGAGAAGATTTATTTTTGTTTGTTTTTAGGCCCAGCCCCCTATTTTTTAATTTTACTCTTGGCCCCCCTATGGGGCCTAATATTGGCCCACAAAATATCAAATAAATTTCGAGAATTTTTTTTCGTAAACTTTTTGAGTATTTTTCTCGAAAACTTTTCGAGTATTTTTTCTCGAGAATTTTTTTCTCGGAAACTTTTTCGGAACTTTTTTCTCGAAAACATTTCGAGTATTTTTTCTCGAAAACTTTTCGAGTATTTTTTCTTGAAAACTTTTCGAGTATTTTTTTCATGAAAACTTTTTCGAGTATCAAATAAATTTCGAGAATTTTTTTTCGTAAACTTTTTGAGTATTTTTCTCGAAAACTTTTCGAGTATTTTTTTCTCGAGAATTTTTTTCTCGGAAACTTTTTCGGAACTTTTTTCTCGAAAACATTTCGAGTATTTTTTCTCGAAAACTTTTCGAGTATTTTTTCTTGAAAACTTTTCGAGTATTTTTTTCTCGAGAATTTTTTGAGAATTTTTTCTCAGAAACTTTTCCGTAACGTTTTTCTCGAAAACTTTTCGAGTATTTTTTCTCGAAAACTTTTCGAGAATTTTTTCTCGGAAACTTTTTCGGAACTTTTTTCTCGGAAACTTTTCGAGAATTTTTTCTCGGAAACTTTTTCGGAACTTTTTTCTCGAAAACTTTTCGAGTATTTTTTCTCGTAAACTTTTCGAGTATTTTTTCTTGAAAACTTTTCGAGTATTTTTTTCTCGAGAATTTTTTGAGAATTTTTTCTCAGAAACTTTTCCGGAACGTTTTTCTCGAAAACTTTTCGAGTATTTTTTCTCGAGAAATCTCGGATTGTTTCTTTTGTTTTTAATAACTTATGTGTGAATTCTAGGAATTTTTATCAAAAAACTCTCATTTTTGAATTTTTTTGGAATTCTCGATTCCGAGAATTCTCGAATTGTTTCTTTTGTTTTTAATAACTTATGTGTGAATTATAGAAATTTTTATCAAAAAACCCTCGTTTCCTAAAAAATTGGGGCTTTGGGGCCTTGGGGGCCTATATTTTATTTGGGGGGCTTGGCTTTTTTGGGGCCTATATAATAGGGGGCCTATTTTTGCTTATCATATTTAGGCCCCCTTTATATTGGGGCTGGGCCCAATTTTGCTTGGCCCCCTAAATTGACAGCTCTATAAGAACCCATCATTCCTCTTAACTCGATGTTGTAAACAAAAGGATACGTAAAACTTCACATTATCATTTGTAGGGTTCAACAATGCAAAAAGTAATTAGTTGTTAAAAATATTGACAAAATGACCAACTTCAATATGTTTCAACACGGGATTGGATTTCACACAATTACAACACCCTGTTGTAACTGGTCTGAACCGTCCGATCAGAAATTAGCAGTCCAGATTGTTTATTGTGTAAATCTGTATATGTAATATCATCCGTCCGATTTGAAATAAACGGTTCAGATTAAAAACCGTGGCAAACTGTGTCAAATGTCAATAGCAGGGAATCGGCATCCATTTCGACACCACTTCTTTTTAGATCCCCTCTTCGGCGGATTTGGATATTTATTGTTTAGGGGAGCTAAAATGAAGAATATTTTGGGAATATTAAGTGTGTATTTGGGGTGGGGGGGTATAGTTATCAAAGAGAGTATGAAGTAAAACTTTCCCCACTTCAATGCGCGACCCATATTTGTACTGTTATACAGCCCACAATGTTTTCCATTGAATGAGAAATCGTTGAGCTTCAAAATAATAGATATTTTTCAAATCCTTATATCTAATTCTCCCACCCCCTACATACATTGAAGTGAATAAAATCTTTTTTAAAAATTTAGCTTTTGAGTTTTTATATTTTTTACTTTCTTATTATCATACCCTACATCCTCTCCTATTATTTCATGGCACATTGCCTTTTTTTTATATAAGAAATATTAGTGTATAGACTCGGCTTGCCCCACTTTTACGGGTATTTGTTCGTCTTGTGCAGAAACCTATTTATTAATAATAATAATATATTTTTCGTTCAAAATAAAAGTGTAGAGACTCGGCATTGTTTAGATTAGATATTAAATAAAGTTGTATGCAAGGAAACAATATAAGTCTATTATATTTAAATTTATAAATATAATGATATTTTTAAAAAAATATAATAGGTAAGATGAATATATAATGCAAGAATAAAAAATATAACTAAGTATACAATAAATATACTAAAAAACTACTTAAAAAACTATACCAATTAAATGTGAATCTAATTCATTCTTAGCTTCTTTTTTTACAATACATTCTTAGCTTTAAAAAAATCATTATATGGTTTAATTTGTATGCATACAAATGAATAGTCGAATTATCAATCAACTTCATAGTGATTATATTTTTAAAAGAACAGTATTTTTTTTAGTTACCATAATATCAATAACATCAAAATTTAATAAAGATTAGCATTTTTTTAAAATTGTGTAAAATCAAGTAAGTTAGTAAAACTTAATAAAAAAAATTAATAAAAAAAATTGATGCATATTCTTTCATCCATTAAAATCATATCAATTAAATCAATTTGATCTCGATCTTTGAAATACAGCACGTTCCTATTCTAATGATCGTAATACTTACTTTATACATATTATTGATATTAAATATGAAAAATGTTGTGTCAATTTATATCTCAATAATATCTTTATATTTAAATATAAATTAAATTTTCTTTGCGACTTCTGGTGAAATGTAGTTTTTATAATTTTTTGGCTAAATGCATTCATATGTCCTTTAAATTTTATATTTGTAATAGATTGATCCTTTAAGTTTTTTAAGTAACAAATAAGTCCTTTAAATTTTTTAAGTAATAAATAGATCCTTTATAAGTTTGTAATTTGTAACATCTAGGTTGTCCAATTACTTAAAAAATATGACTTAGATGTTACAAATTACAAACTTAAAGGACCTATCTGTTACTTAAAAAACTTAAAGGACTTATTTGTTACTTAAAAAACTTAAAGGATCAATCTCTTATAAACGTAAAACTTAAAGACTTATGAATGCATTTTACCTAATCTTTTTAAGTTAAGTTTTTGTTTTTTTTATTAGTTTAATATTTAATTTATTTTTTAAAAAACAAAATTGCGACTTTGAAATTCTTGAGTCAATTATATGCTTATGGTTTTAATTTTAATTTCTTTATTAATCAAATACGTTGTGTAGTTTTTAGTTTTTATTAATCAAATACGTTCTTGAGATCGCATTGCAATATATACATATTGAAAGGCATCAATACAAGAAAAAAAAAATACGGCTTTGGAGAAGAAATACGGCTTCCACTATTTGAACTTTGAAGAGCAAATCATTGGTGATTGCTTTGGACACCATTCAACTGCAATTTTACATGTAATTCTTAATTCTTTTTTTATTTTTAATCAAATATTATGAATATTTTTTTTATTGTTAGAGATGAATAAACCTATGTGATAATAATTTTTGTTCTATTTGATATATGATTATTAAAGAAGTTCGTTGAATTTTTTTGTCTCTATTCTTATGTTTATATCGCTTGACCGCCTTTAATTTAATTTAAGATTCATATTGTGATATAAAAGTTGGATTTATGAATGTTCTGTTATTGAAAATTCTTACCTTTGTAGTGTGGGAATAAATGATGCAAACCCTTGAAATCAATTAAGAATTCTTGTTTACTCCTATTTAATAGGAGCGTACGAATTAATGATTATGTGTAACTAAGAAATTAGGGCACAAATAATTTAGAGAATTTGGTAATATTTTGATTTGATCAATCAATTCAGTAGTCATAGTTGATAAGTTAGAAACTCAAAGTAGAAGTCTAGGGATAAATTAGGAGTCTTGACAATTTTTTATTCTTGTTAAATTTCAATCCAATTTAGTTATTATAATTTCATCATTAAAAACTATCAAATTGAAACCTTTTTTTCTCAATTAAGTTACAAAAACACGATCTTTGAGTTAATTAGAAGACTCGAATTTACCGACTTATTTTAATACAATTCAAGACAAGACACTTGCTAAAATCTCCATCACACAAATATATATATATATATATATATATATATATATATATATATATATATATATATATATATGATTTTTTGTTTTGTAATGATTTTTTCTCGCTTTTTGTTCTTTATAATCACAGAATGAAGGTCATTAGTTTACGTCCAGAGATGGAAAATATCAACATCATTCTAAAAGTGGTTGATGTCAAAATCATACGCAACAAGCCGCCGCGAGTCATAGAGGCGACAGTAGGGGATGAAACTGGGATGATCGCGTTTACGGCAATAGGTAACACTCAAATCAAACAAGTTAAAGAAAAATCCACTATTAGACTGAAAAAGGCAAGAATTGAGATGTTTGAAGGCTCTATGAGACTCCGGTCAAAGGAGATTGAACAAATGCCTCCTGCTGAGTTCACAGTAAAGGAGGATGCCAATGTTTCTATGCTTGTACTTGACTATGAACCAGTTAAGTGAGAGTATGTTGGCTTTTGAGTATTTAAGTTTTTTTAATTTTTTACTTATTTGTATTGAGATGAGTATTTTGGATTGAGATGGATTTGCACCTTTTTCTTTCTTAACCATATTTTGACTCTATCATAGATATATTAAAATAATGATTTATATTTAAATATTATTTATATGGTTTTTATTTTAATCAAAATTAAATTATAAGAACTATAACACGTACGGATGAAAAGTGTGGTACTTTGTAATTCGAGGGTAGTAGGGCACAAATTAATCAAAAGATGAATAGTGTTGTGTGGACAATAACAAACCGATAATAGCTTAGTTTGCTTCACTTTTACACAAATTTTCCATCATCATACAATTAGGTACAAGTTTTCCCTAACTTGTCAAATGCTTGCATATCACATGTTACTCTATATGACTATATGTTTAGTATTACGATAAACTTATTACCAAAAAAAAGTATTACAATAAAATTGACAGAATTATGATAATTTTGTAAAAATTACACTTTTTTGTACAAGATTCTGGTGACTCACCATATATTTGACAAATTTTTAGTAATACCAATCATATATTTTATACTCTATTCGGTTCTATATATAAGAAAAAATTTACTTTTAGATTCTTCTTAAAATAGATGTATCTAAAGTATATAAGGCATTGCAATTGCAAAAGGAATATTGTGGAGCATACATGCTTCCGATCAAGCTCTGCCAAGCCACTGATATCCCATCATCTGATGATGGCCTATGAAGTTTCTTTCAATTTATAAGGATTGGTCAATCATAAGCCGAAAGACGGATTGGATTCCCTAAAGTCATAATTTCATACATTTAGGTAAAAATCAAGGATATTTTTGTCTTTACAAGACACATGAATGCACTTACATATGCAATATTTTCTCTTTTTTGATTAATTTTTACTTGAATGTAGATGAATTTAGAGAAATCAAATGTAGAGAATCCAAAACGTTCAAAGAAAGAAAGTAGTAGCCCAAAATTCATTAAAATTATGAATTATTTCAACCGAAATTTTAAGTGCAAGTTATTTCAACCGAAATTTGGGAGCTATAATATACAAGAGATTATGAATTCAATAGGTGCAAGTTAATTTACATCTATAAAAAAATTATTGTATAAGTGCGATGCTCAATAATTATATATATAAAAAAATGCTCAACTCTAATGAATCGGTTTTTTTTTTAAGAAAATTTCCAACTACGAGATATATGATCTCTATGCTTAGGGATGTCAACGGAGCATGGAATGTACAGAGAATGCTTCCCCGCTCTTTACTCTACCTCCAAATTTGTTCTATGTTCCCGATCTCCGCTACGAGGAAATATTCTTCCCCATCCACATTCCCACATATCCCCAGAGTGCCTATGGAGATCCACAGAGATAGAAAATTAACGAAATTTTATACTTTTTAATAATAAAAAATGACACTAATAACTTGTTATTTCTTCCATTTTATTTATTTTTATAAAAAATACATATACTTTGCATCTTTCATTTTTTAAAAATAAAAACACATTTTCCACCAATAAAAAAATAAGAGGAGTAGACAATGTTATGTACTTGGTGCACTTTTTAAGGTCACTTGGATAGTGAAACAAGAAAATAAGATGATCACCGTAACAATGACTCTTGATTTTTTAACATATTAACTATTTTCTGATAAAATATAATTAAAGAATAAAATGTAAAGTACTCCCTCCGGATCTTTTTATAAGAGACATTTCATCTTTTTAGATTCATTGAATAATTAATGTATCTAACATATTGTTGTGAATTCGACTAATAACTCACACCAATAATAAAACTGATGTGTGGGGCAAGCGTAACAAGCAACCAAAATAATAAGGACGATAGAGATGATGATGCAATAATCCAGACAATAAAACGGCGGAAGAAAAGAACACAATCAATTTGTTTACCCAGTTCGGTGTTAATGAACCTAATCTGGGGGAGAGAGCAACTCTCCGTTCCACTAGATCAAAGAAGTCACTTTACAAAGAGTTTCCAATTGGGTTACAAGAATTAATCCTAATTCTACCCAAAATCCCGAATCTCTTCCCGTGGCCAAGAGACTCAATTTTACCTAGTCTACCCAAGGTGATCCCACAAGATGATCCCAAGAATAGTTTGCCCAAATCCCTAGGATCCTAAGACCCTAGCCTTGTGTGGTGGCAAACCCTAATTCCCTACATCTTGTCTCTCTTTGCTCTCTTTATTTTTCTATGAATAAACAACCTCTATTTATAGAAAAATATATGCCTATTATTTTAAAACAAATCTTTTAAAATAAAACCAAATCTCCTGTTATTTTTAAATATATCTAATATTTAAAAACAAACACAATCCAAGTCAGATATTCTTCAAAACATATTTTTCCACAAAATCAGCAAACCAACACGAGCTCGCGCCCCGCGCCAGCCCGCCCGCACCCCGCGCCAGTCAACAGAACCCACAGGCCAAACGAGGCCTCTCCTGGCGCCAGGCGCAGCTGGTAGGTTCTTCAGAATTTTCCGACTTCTTGTAACTGAGATTTCAAGGCATATCCAACAATTCTCCACCTTGCCTTTAAACCGATGGTGATCCAATCAACCACCGTGTTGCTCTCTCCATCTTGAATCTTCTATCCAAGATCACCGGCCAAGTCCAAGTCCCACTTGAACCTCGACATAGGCATCATCCTCCACTTGCTTCCCGCAAGTTGTACCTCCCCTTCATCCCTCGGAATGCCTTCCGCCCTCATGAAGGTCTTGTCTCCCACTACCATAGGATGTTTGGTAGCACCCACAAGATTCACCGCCTCCTCTTCAGACTCTGGAGTAGCTAATTCCGTACCCTCCTGAAGTAACGCTTGTGCCCCGCTATCACCGGCCTTTTTCGATAGCTCAACAAGCTTCACCACCCTTCGACCCCCGGAGTGCCCTCCGTCCTCTCGAAGTATTGCTTGGCTCTGAACCAACCTTGGAATTTTAGGCGGTTCCACAAGCTGCAACATCAAACTCTCCTTGTATCCAACTACCTCCAGCAGTCTCACAAGTTACCAAGTCTGATCACTGTTGCTTTCAATTGCCTCCCTGAAGATCTTCCAAGTTTTGCACTTCTTCAGCCACAATTGAAACATAACCCCACAAGGTCTTCATAGTCATACCACTTTGGTGCAACAATTCCACTCTCCTCCCTACCTCTCATTAGATAACCAAGAGCCATTGTTGAATGTTTGTCTTCCTCTAGTCCAACTAGTAACAAACTCCACCTCAAACCGAGATTCCTTCACCAAAGTCACAAATCGGTATTTTCACTATGTTCCCACCTTGTAACCTGCAAAACTGTCAAACTGCTCTGAAACAAACTTCAGGCCATTGTTAGTATCCAACAATTCCAATTTAGTTCCAACGCCTAGTAAACCTCGTTTCACTAGTCCAACTAAACCTATGTCACTAACAAGAATCAACCAAAGTTTCACAACTCAACCATATGAGAATCTCCACTAGTAACAAATGCATAACCAATAGTAAACCAACTATCCATGCATCAAAGTTTAGGAACATACCTCACATCATGTAAAAGAAAACACATGATTTGTCAAACATCGTAAGACAAACCAATACCATACCTCAAACCTTTCAAGCTTTCCCGTCTTCAAGATGAAAAACTCCACCTTCAACTAGCTCTCGGATTTTTCACGGTATTTCTTCTTCAAACACATGTGATAGGAGCATCCAAAGTCCATGACTTAATACTCCACCGCTTCCCAACTTTCACTAGCATCTTCGGATTCTTATAACAAAGTTGTTCTTTCAACAGTCACCCGAGTATTATTCCACCGCCTCTCCAGGCCGTGCTTCTCCCTTCAACGCCTCAACACGTTTTGAATTAACACCGCCCTCATCTTCACCTTCCACAACCCGTAGTCGTTACTCCCGGTGAACCTCTCAATATCCCCCTTCAAACCCATGGTACTTGAATCGACTGATCCCCTTGCCCCATGGTGGGCGCCAATTGTTGTGAATTCGACTAATAACTCACAACAATAAAGAAGTGAAATAGCAATAGTAATCACGAACAAGAATAAAACAACGAAAGCGGTAAAGAACACAATCAATTTGTTTACCCAGTTCGGTGTTAATGAACCTAATCTGGGGGAGAGAGCAACTCTCCGTTCCACTAGATCAAAGAAGTCACTTTACAAAGAGTTTCCAATTGGGTTACAAGAATTAATCCTAATTCTACCCAAAATCCCGAATCTCTTCCCGTGGCCAAGAGACTCAATTTTACCTAGTCTACCCAAGGTGATCCCACAAGATGATCCCAAGAATAGTTTGCCCAAATCCCTAGGATCCTAAGACCCTAGCCTTGTGTGGTGGCAAACTCTAATTCCCTACATCTTGTCTCTCTTTGCTCTCTTTATTTTTCTATGAATAAACAACCTCTATTTATAGAAAAATATATGCCTATTATTTTAAAACAAATCTTTTACACTACAAGAAATATGATTTTTGGCAACAACTTTTTTTGTTACAGGTCGCTGGCAAAACTATCGTGGGTAGTTTTGCCAGCGACTTGTAACAACTTTTAACAAAAAAAGTTGTTGCAAAAAATCATATTTCTTGTAGTGTTAAAATAAAACCAAATCTCCTGTTATTTTTAAATATATCTAATATTTAAAAACAAACACAATCCAAGTCAGATATTCTTCAAAACATATTTTTCCACAAAATCAGCAAACCAACACGAGCTCGCGCCCCGCGCCAGCCCGCCCGCGCCCCGCGCCAGTCAACAGAACCCACAGGCCAAACGAGGCCTCTCCTGGCGCCAGGCGCAGCTGGTAGGTTCTTCAGAATTTTCCGACTTCTTGTAACTGAGATTTCAAGGCATATCCAACACATATAATAGCCAGATACATTAATTATTAAATAAATCTAGAAAGATGAAATGTCTCTTATAAAAAGGACCGGAGGGAGTATATATATAACTTAAATGATATGGTTGGAGTCGGAGAACGGAGTCGGAGAACCCGCGGTGGGGGAGAATATACTTTCCCGATCCACGTCTCAAAATCTCTTTGGGGGAACTTTTATCCCTGTCTCCATAGGAAAAAGAATCCTCGACTTCGGAGCTTCAAACAGATAATTCTCACGGAGAACTCCGTTAACAAATGCAAATTGACATCCCTATTATGCTTTTTGTAGTTGTCCTTGTGCATTCAACTTTGATGAAATCTTCAATAATATTTGAATATCTCGTTCTTTCAACAGCGAGATACTCTGAATTAAGGGCTTATTGTTAATTTAATAGGTATCAATGATGCATATTTTGATTAGTTTATTATATTACTCTGGAAACAAAAGCTTTTATTTTCTGTTGCGAACTTGAAAAATGAGAAATTGGTTAATTTTTAAGAAGATCCTTATTTCAGACTTAGCTATTACTAGAATAAAATTTCTTTCGTTTGGTTTAATTTCTCACAAAAGCTCGATTTATATTATTTACTAGAGATAAACCCGTGCGTTGCACGGGTTCGATTAAATTTTATAATTAAAATATTTTTATAAATGAAAAATAATAATTGTGATAAGTATAATTACATTGTTAAATAATAGATATTATTTTAAAATATGATTATATTTAATATTAGTATATGTATAAAATTAAAAAAGGTTGTTTATAAATATAATTTTTTTATTGATTTATATTGTAGTTTTGTTTATATTTTAATATAATAATTCTCTTATAATATTGCATAAGTTTGAAAAAATATCCTATATTTTATTTTAATAGTGTAAACGTAGATCTTAGTTTTTTTTATATGAATTGCAATTGTTTTTTTAAAGTGAGTTGCAATTATATAGTTAATTGTCACTTTGTTTTTTATTTGATGTATCGCGTATTTTATTTTTTTCAATAACAATTGGAGTTTATCTTTTTTTTAATGAGGGTTCTATCCCCTCCTTTTTTTTTAACTTAATAATTTTTATTTGTGATTTTCAGTTTAATTTAGTATTGCTTCTTAGAATAGTAATCTTTTTTATAGAGAAATACTCTTAAATCATATTCTCAAAGTCCTAAATATATATGTTACAATCATATTTTTCACTTATTATAAACAATTTTTAATTTAATTATACGACTATCTATATTAACAAAATTAAAAATAGATAAGTTTTGTAACTTAAAAGTGTCTAGGGTGTGATATTATAAGATAGTATTAGATAATTTTTTTGTTTACAGAGAGTATTAGACAGCATAAGGTTTTTTCTTTTACAATATTATTTTTCATAAGGGCTGATAAAAATTATGCTTAAAAGGCAAATACTGCTACTCAAATTTATTTTAAAATTATCTTACATATAACTCATTCAATACAAAAAGTTGTTTCATTCTAATGGAAGTCGAGTAGTATGTAAATCTCTTAAAATTATATTAATGGAAGTCGAATATTAAAATTAAACGGTAGTAATCTAATAAAATGGTCTATATAGTGCTCCATAATAAAAAAAACCCTTAATCTTTATAAATTTCAAGGCACTACAAAAGGAAATGGTCTACAAAAGGAATATTAAAATGGTCTATTTAAATTACAACTTAAAAGGAAATAAAAAGATATTTGTAAGAATAAGATAACATATTGTCTACTATTAAAATTCATATATATTTATATTCATACTCAACCAACCAATAATTTAAGTACATGGTATATGAGGTAAACGCATAAAGATTATATATTTGATCATTAAAAGAAAATAAGAAATGAGTAAGCTAAAATTTAGACTAATAAAATAATACATGAAAAAGAAAAGTCTAATTACAAATATTATAGATGGCTCACGACTGTTTATACAAATATTAGAGTTAAATACATATTCTTACATCAACTATCACTCCGTAGGCAGTGAGGATGCAACGAAAGCAAAAATGGAAGCCTGCTTGTTCTCCTTCCTCACAGGAAAAAATAATCATAGTCATATTCATATTAATCAATATAAGAAAATAAGAAAAAAATTTGAAAATTAGACTTAAAAAATATTATATCGCTAAAAAGGAGACTTTAAATATTCGGGGAATCTATATAATAGGATAATGGGCATCCAAAATAATGAAGAGATAAGAAATATGTGAACAATGAGAAAGAAAACAAAAACTACCGTATACAAAATTGAAGAACACATGAGAAATTGTTTAGAGAAAATGATGATTAGTGAAAACAAAACGCATAAAATCATGTATTTATACACACAAAGACTATGGATTGGAGAGTAAAAATTTGTACAAAGTATAACCAACCAATTTATTAATACAATGAGTGAGTGAATAGTCATAGTTAAGAAATATCAGTTATGGAATAACAAAGGAATATGCATATAATTTATTTTATATATTGTTTATTTATAACTAACCAATTTTTTTTAACCAAAAAAACCTAACAATTTTTTTTTTGTACTTTGTATTGTTTGTTATGTTATTGTATGAACGCATATGTATCGTGGCAATTGAATCAACTATAGCCACTTAATAAGATTTAAACATGCTATTAAAAGAGTGTTATTCATTGTTTGTAATGAAACCTTTCACATGGAATAAGATAGGTTGTGTAGCTATTATTTAATGTTAAAATTTTATTGATTATTTTTTAATTAAAAATAAAAGATAGAATAAGAGAGGTTGATAACTTTGTAAGAGAGTATGAGAAGCTTTTTTAGAGTGCCACGTCAGCACAATGGAGGCTTAGGAGCTATATAGGAGCTTCCTTTTATTAGTAAAAGATATGTTGGTTGGTTACCCCCTCCAAACAATTGGGCCAAAGTTAATGCAATTTACGCTAATCTTGTTCTTCAAGAGAGGATGAAACTATCTTAAGTTGAATATAATATTATCTCCGACTTTAAATATAAGATTCATTTGAAAAAATTATAGAGATTAAAAAAGTTATTTGTGATGTTAAATTTGTTGACAATTGATGTTGTTTTAACAATTAATATTTTCTATAGAGTATTTATTATAGGTTGTAAAAAAATGCATTATAATTAAGAATATGTTAGTAAAAATATAATCAATATCCTTAAAAAATTTGAAAGAGATTTTATGAAAAAACTAGTTTTGATTCGCACGGGTCTATTGACTTTTATTTATAAATTATTGTTAAATTATAAATGACGTCATTCTATTATTTTTAGTAAAATATATTAATATAAGTCATTTTTTTTATCAAAGTAATTGTCCCGTGTATGATTTTTGTGTAATTAATTATAATTAATAATAAAAATATTTATTATTCAATTTCTTTTTTTCTTAAATCAATTGTTCCGTGTATGATTAATTTTTTTTATTAAAGCTATTGTTCCGTGTATAATTAAAAAAAAATTATTAAAGCAATTGTCCCGTGTATGATTAAATTTTTTTTTATTAAAGCAATTGTCCCGTAATTATTATAATATATATTCATCAATAATGCATTTCTTCTGTAACTTTTATATAAGTATAAACAAAAATAGAGTTATGTCAAAAAAAAATAAAAAAAAATAGAGTAGATATTTTTTATAATAAAAATATAGTAGATCTTAACTATTATATAATAATATATTAAATTAAAAAGTATACTTTTTTTTTACGAAATAGAAGATTTGAAATATTTTTAAGAATTGATGAGGACAAATTAGAATTTTTAGTAGTAAGACCTTTTAATATTGGGCCTGTTTGAATTTGGCAATTTTTTAAGCTTATGAAAATAGTTTATGGTTATAATTTATAAATAAACTTTTATGTTAATTCATAAGGTTTTTTTACGCATGTTAATTCATAAGTTTTCACTAACAAAAATTATATCTTTATAAATTGTTTTCATGAACTACCTTAAAAAACTTATAATAATACATAAAAACTTATTTATTTGCATAAGTTATTTCGCATAAACTCATAAATAAGTCAATCCAAACGGATCAATTGTGTTTTTGTTTTTATTTTTCTGTTCTTTTATTTTTAAGCTCATAAATAAGTATCGTCTTTTATTAGGTTATTTTATTTTTATTTTTTATATATAAGTTTTTATATGTTAGATTGAGTTCCTATTTTTTCATTAAAAAAAATTTACTATTTTTGAAGCGTGTCTTTTATAGTGATTTGTGTTCATATTTTTATGTGTAAATTTATTTTAATTAAATTTTTATGGGAAGATTTATTTGATGCTTATCTTCTTTTTTTCCTATTTTTGTTTTGTGTTTTTTTGTTTGTTTAGAGATGTGGTTTCTGATGCTATTTTTATGAGAATATTTCTTTTATCCTTATCTTTCTTTCCTATTTTTTTTGTTTTTTTTAATTAGTTTATAGTTAAAATTACATTTAAGGGCGTAAAACTTGGAACACCGTTAAAAGTAATAAGGACAAACTTAAATTTTTAATAGTAGTTTCTTTTAATATATTGTGAGTAGATTGCACAAAGAAAATTGAGGTTTAGGAATAGAAGTAGTAGTGCAAGTAGTAATTTGAAAAGTGAGAGCTTCTTTCATGTACAAAATAAAGATTCTAGTCTTAATCCAAAACAAAATTCCTCAAGTGGGCGAAGAAAGCAGGCAAAACTTGTGCAAACTGCAAGACATTATGGGCGCCTTCCCAAGAAAACGTAACAAAGCACTTCTTTCATTAATATTGTTTTGTCAGAAACCGACCACACTCACGCACAAGTGGATATTCATTTCTAATGCTAATAGCTATAGCTACTACTTCTAAAATAAACTTAGGTATCTATATATTTTTGTGAGACTATTTATTAGTAAGATGTAGATTTATTAATTTGACTTATTTAAATTTTTTTAAGAAGTGTCGGAATAGAGGAATTGTGTATTTAGTAAGTACATTAAAAAAATTAGAAAAATGTTAAATAGTGTATTTGTTGCACTAGTTAAGTATAAATATATATATATATATATATATATGAAGAAATTTTATTTTAAAATTCGTGCATTCAATACATTAAAAATGTAAAATTCATCGACCACTGATACAATTTCATTAATCTAAAATTTTGACGTAGTAAACCACAATTTTTAGATGTTTAACTATTCATAGTTTTTTATAAAAAAAAAAAAAAAAACTATTCGTAGATTTGAACACTTGAAAATTATGATTAATTATGTACAAAATTAGTTTTAACACCTAATTTGCATAAATTTCCAATTAAAAATAATAAATCACTTTTTTGAATCAAGTTAACCATTTAGATTAATATCTCAAAAGTTGTTATTTTTTGTTGTTGAATTAACACAATTTTTTTTTGGTAAAGATGATAACTTTGATTAAGCTCCAAACAAAAGCAGAAAAGAAAAAACAATATTACCTCATGACAGTCCACTCAGCTCACTCATATATAGTTATTTATTATCCTTCAAATATCGTTTGATGATTTCTTTATTTCTTGTTGATGAGGTATGTTCTTTTCGTCGTAAGTCTTGTCTGGATAAATTTAGGGAGCATGCAACTCATTGTCGAGAGCTTTCAAACTTCAAATACATAGGTGACTTTGTCCGGGAAGTCCTTTTTGATGTTTTTAAGCACACATGAGTATCTGTGAAGAAAGATGCTTTTGTGAACTTCTTGACTGATCCACTGGAGGGGAGATCTACATTGAGGTCGATCATTGTTCTGGTGTACGGATGAGTATGAGGAAAACATGCATGTGTGGACTTGATAGAGTTTATCCACTTGTGAGATTGACGACTGAAGATTTTACTATATGACAGGTTGTCCTCAAAGCTGCTTCAAGCAAAGTGCCCAAACATGAGAAAACGTGTTCTGACAATCAACATGTTTTCATACCATTTGCTTTTGACACTTTTGGTTTCTTGACACCAAATGCTGTGAATATTTTGAAAAAAAGTTCAAAAAGTCATGTATAACAATGTGATATCTTCTAGGTCTCTAGATGTAGTATTTAAGAGGATTTGTTTTACCATCCAAAAAAATTAGCGGCGAGCTTTTTGCCCATTTACCTTTTATTCAAGTGTAATTATCTTTTATATATATACGGGTTTGCTAATTTAGACGCACCTAAAAACATGAAGGTCTAAATTAGCAAGGTGCACATTTTCTATTATGACTAAAAATACTCTTCTTTCACTATTTCAAATAAGTTCAAAGTAAAGGTCAATTTTGGAGTTTTATAAAAAAAAACAGCAAAACATGTTTTATCCTTCCTTAAAATTCTCAAACAACATTTTTCTAATAAAAAAACATAAAATTGATTTATAAAAATGGGTGTAAATTAGCAAATGGATGTACAACATTTAATAAAATTTACCTAACTAATCCACAATTTTTTAGTATAAAATAAGAGTTTTTTATCCAAAATAAAAATGTCGCATTGCTAATTTAGACCTTCATTTTAATACTCAAGATACAACTACAAGTCTACAACTCTACAAGATTTGCAAATGGAACTGAGATTTGTGGGTATGTAAGTTCACCAGGAACTATAGGCAATAGAAACTAAGAACCAAATTTAACCAAACCTATATTATATGTACGCATTTTCAACGGAAGAGAAAGAGAAGTGATTGCAGCATATATATGAACAAAATGCCAATCGAACCCACAAAATTGGTACCACTTCTTATATTGGTGAGTGACCTGCTATAGCAAATAATTTATTGTGGTTGGCCAATGGTCCTTTAAATTAAGATCCATATTAGAGACTTCCATCTAACTGATATATTTATTTTTAAACATTTTAATTTATTTTCAAATATTTTTCATCTTTACAACATGATAAATGTGACATATGAATTAATTGAGAATTTTATTTGTTCAACTATATATCTTTTGAAATTTTAATGTAAATGTATATATATATTTTTTATTTAGATTGATAAACATGATGTCTGAATGAATTAAATCCTTAAAATAAAAACAAGATTTATATCCAAAAAAAGGTGTATTAGAGGGACCATGCACAAATGAAAGTGGATAGATTTTTTTTTTTTTTAGTGGCCAGTATTTTTTTATAAAAAAATAACAAAATTAAATTAAAGGTTATAAATCGGAAAAAAATTATAAGTTATAAGCTCAAACGCCACTTAAAATTATAGCATCTAAAAAATCCTATAAGCTAGTCAAAAAAATTTATATCAAACACTTTATTTTATCAAACAAGCTTGTTATAATAAGCTATAAACTAGTTTATTTGTATTATCAAACTGACACTATAACTATAATTATATAAGAAAAACTTCACTTTTAAGATTCATTGAATTATATATCAATATATTTGGAGTCGATATTATAAATCAGATACATCAATTATTCAATAAATTTAAAAAAATAAAATTTTATTTATAATTATGGCGGGAGAAAATATTTATTAAACCCACAATATCCCTCCAACTCACCATCATAAAAAAATTTACTATGTTGAGCCACACTAATAAATTTATATCATTCATCAATAACTCAATATTATTATATTTTTTGTTTCATATTGGTTCCATAAAGAAAAAAAATTCTTAATTTTAGGACCAATATGAAACTAGATAAGGTGTCAATATAAAATCTATTAAACTATATAAGAGACCAATATAAAACCAAAGTTAATGTTTTCTGCAAAAAATTAATAGAAAGGACCAATAATGTGGCAAATACAAATGTCTTTATGGGACCAAAGTGAAACTTTTTTTCTTATAAGACCAATATGAAACCAAAAGTAATTTAAGGGAGTAACGAATATTATATTTCAATATTTTAACATTAAGAAAGAGTGAGATCCTCTAAAAGAGAAAGTTTTAAATAAGACTTCTTCAATAGCTCTTCTTTAATTTTCTCTCCAATGAAAGTACCCATTATTCCTTCGGTTCCTTTTATAAAGGAAAAAAAAACCTTTTATGTGCGATTATAAATTAGATACATCAATTATTTAATAAATTTAAAATATTATTGATTCGAAAAAAGGAAAAAGAATTAAAAAATGGTTTATTTCTTATAATAAGAATTCAGAGGAGTGTTTTTTAAAAATTTGATGAGGCTAAGACTCTCCTATTGCAAAAGTTCTAAAGCCTCCTCTATGTCCACTTTTTCTTAGACAATTTATATTTAATATTTTACTAACTTATAAAAGGGATATAAAGCAAAATTGATTATTGTTAATGCCTATCTTTTAGGATTTTTTCTATAAACAAGACTTTTGGACCGAACCAAACCCAATGTCAAACTCATCGGTCTAATGCCACATTCATTGGCCTATATATACAACTTTCACAAATCTCACAAGGTATGCATTATTCTATTCCCATCTTAAGTTTATACTGACTTGTGCGTCAGAGCGTTATCTGCAGGTACCCCCCTTTTTTTTGGCATCGTCGGTCATCTCCATGCTCGGATTCCAACCTCCAACTCGGAACATTTCTTCCACTAATCCATCAATGTGAGTTCTCTACCTCTTTTATCTCTTCTGATAAAACTTGATTACTGTTACGAATGTGTACTATATATTTATCCAACACGTAAAATAAAAGTTAATTAAAAATTAATCGTAAATACCACATATATATTTATTTATATTATTTGTTTTCATTAATTGTTAAATAAATATTCAAAATTATCAAAATTTAGACCTCACCATCTTTCGGTTTTAACCGACCTGATGTCTAGCTCCTGGTTTGAATATTTGAGCGTTGAAGCCTCACTTCTAAGTGAAGCTACTCTCAACCAACAAACACTTCTGTAGATATCTAAAATTAGATTATATATTATATGGCATTACGGCATCTCTAATATGTTACTATTACTACTAACTAATTGTGATTCAACCAATTCTCAATCAATGCTTTCTTGGCGAAATAGTAACAATACAATACATGGGTAATTTAGGATTTAAACACTAGCTACATCTATCATTCATTTAATCCATTTTAATTTCTTTGTATTTAGTAACGTGTGATATACTCAATCCATTTTATAGAAGTTCCCCACTAACAGCTTAAGGTTGAAAAGTACTTATCAAGCAACTGAATCTTGGTTTCTAGACCTAGCTTAACAACCACTCTTTTTACCACTAATAAGCAAAATAATTTTACTACGAAAATACAAAATTGAAAATAAGGAAGTGATGCACAAGTTGTGGTATAGAATGTTTGCATCTGACACAAACCACAAAGTAGAGCAACTTCAAACAGACTTCACTCATACTCTTATGATACATGACATATATCTAATGTGCTGGATCTAGGAATTATTTACATTTCAGATATTAGGCCCAGAAAATGATACAATCCGAACTACAAGCATCCCTAGCTAAATCTACAAAAAAACATACATGAACACAATCCTGACATGTTAATACATATAATAATTTAGAAAGATTAAATAATTAAATATAATTTTATGTGTTGGTGTTTAATAGTAACATGTGTCGGACCCGAACAACCATTCGATTAAAGGCAATATGAATTTTCTATACTGAAATTAGTTCAAATTTAATTTCCTATGAATCTAAGTATCCAATCCTATACTGCTGCTGGTAGATTTATTTGGTTGTTAATTTGTCAAACAATTTGCATTAATTGAGTGATCTATTTTTTACTATTTTTACTCATCAACTTTATTTAAATCTCACCTGCAGCCAAGCAAGTTGCTAGTACATTGTCATAATAAAACAGTTAAGATAAAAAGCAATAAATAATAATAAAGAAAACTCAATGATGAAAGTGGCTTACTAGTTATCACCTCACCTATTTTAATTCTATTTTTTATTTTTCTTTCAAATTCTAATTTTCTATATAAATAATGTTCCCTCCATTCCTCCACTTCTCAAGTTAGTTACATTCATTTTTATTTTTCTTTCACCAAAATGTCTTCCACATTCTCACTCTCACCTCTCATTACCCTCTTCTTCATCCTCCTCCTCCACCGCACTTGCGACGCACGTGATACATTCGCGTGTGACGCAAAAGATATCACAACAAAGAACTTGCCATTTTGCAATGTGAAACTGGCTGTTCAAGAGAGAGTGAAGGATCTTATAGGAAGATTAACTTTGCAAGAGAAAGTTAATTTGCTAGTGAATAATGCTGCGGCGGTTCCGAGAGTCGGAATAAAGGGTTATGAGTGGTGGTCGGAGGCACTTCATGGTGTTTCAAATGTGGGTCCTGGAACTAGATTTGGTGGTGTGTTTCCTGGTGCTACTAGTTTTCCTCAAGTTATCACCACCGCTGCTTCTTTTAATGCTTCTTTGTGGGAGGCTATTGGACGGGTGAGATTTAAATTTAATCATACAACTAACTTGTACATACAAGAACACTTCTTATTTAATAGAATTAGAGTCATTCTGAATTTAATTAAGATTCATTTTTCAGATTAATTGAATTACTAATGTTTTTGGTCTAGATACATTAGTAATTCAATGAATCAGGAAAAGAAATTTTTGCTTATATTTGAGATCGGATGGAGTATCTTAAAAGCTCAATACTTATAAAGTGTGATTACTGATTATGTTAATTAAATATAAAGTTCATTGGACATTATCAAAAGGAAAAAATTATATAAGATTAATTAATAATATTTGAAATGTGTATACTCCTTTTCTTATATATCTCCACAATTAAAGTTGAACTTGCCTTTTGCTTTGCTTTTTTTTGTCAAGATCTGTTTTTTCTTTTTGTTTTTACTGATATTCTGTCCAGTTGATACATAGGATAGTATAGTGATTCTGTTTTTCGACATGGGCAGAGTAATTGATCTATATTTAGTCACCATACACAAAAAAGGTTCTTGACTTAGTTATGATAAATTAATCAATTATCACAAAGTTTTATATATTTGACCCCTAACCCTAAGTAATGAAATGTAATTCAAGTATTAAATTTGAAGTACGGATACACACTGTCATTAAGCAGTAGTTGCTTGCTACTTGCTAGCAATGACAGTTAAGGCGTGTGCAGTGTGCACACTTGTGCTTGCACTATGGATTATCTTACATTTTGCACGGGCAAGATCACCATTCATTTAATTATATATATGTGGCTATTTTTTTTTTAGCATGGGCTTAAGGTGGGAAGAATCTTATTCAAATCGAAAAGTGAAAAATGTTGTAATATCCGCATTCTCAAATAATCACATTTGAGATATTAGTGGAAATTCGATCAATATCAAAATTCAAAAGGTCCAAATTCAAATTTGATTATTTGAATTATAAAACAAAAGATTAAATCTACAATTTTTTACCTTTTGAACTTGATCGAATATACACGACAAACCAATTTCTTCATACCATGAATATGTGCAATTCTGACTTTAAAAAAGCCTAATTCAAATACTAAGTTGTTAAGAGTCTCTCACATGAAATGAGCTGAATATAAACAATAAACATATATTTATAAGTAGAAACGATCTTCACCTTACAAATAAATTTTATAAAATTGAGTTACCCTCGATATAAATTTTAAGATAATAACTATATAAATTGTGATTCTTGAGGGGGAAAGAACATATAAAAAATGACTAAAAACTAAAGATATACAATCATATCCTATCCATAACATACACTAGGATGGCTTTTATTTATCCTTTGCTTTATGACAAATTAATCAGGTACAACAACTAGTGTTATGAACACCAATCATGATGGGTTAGGATCTTTTCACCCATCTTTCTTTAGATTTTGTTCTACACACTTATTGGTTCAACCTCAACTTGCCCATCACTTTATGTATGTCCCACTTTCCTAAGCAACTTGCACATCTAGCCAGTAACAATTTTCCAAATTAAAAAAAAAAAAAAAGTAAAAAAAAAAAGAACATTTACGAAGTTTGTAAAATATTTGGAATTTCCATAAAAAACAAGATGGTTTGGTAATGCGCAGGTTGTCTCGGATGAAGCAAGGGCAATGTACAATGGAGGAGCAGCTGGGTTAACTTATTGGAGTCCAAATGTGAATATTTTTAGAGACCCTAGGTGGGGTCGTGGACAGGAAACTCCCGGTGAAGATCCTGTATTAGCCGGTAGTTATGCTGCTAGTTATGTTAAAGGGTTACAGGGAACAGACGGTAACCGGTTGAAAGTTGCTGCTTGTTGTAAACACTTCACAGCTTATGATATTGATAATTGGAATGGTGTGGACCGCTTTCACTTTAATGCACTGGTGCGTCCTGTTCAATTTACTAATTTTTCGTCAATAGTATCATCGTGCAGTTTTTGTGTTGAATCGGTCCATACACTTTAGTTGAGCGCACTTCTAACAAGTGAACGGTAAAATTGATATTGTTCAGATTAGTCGATTCTTGGACCAAATCCTGAATTTTTTTTAAAAAAAAAAAGTGGTTGAAAAATACTAATACTATATTATTTGATCATCATTTTTTAGTGTTATTTTAATAGACTAGTGCTGCGGCACCTCCTAATTATCTTAAGCTAATGCACGTGACTTTGATTATAGGATTGTGATCGGTCATTTACTGAACATTTAAAATTGAATTTAGTGTTATTATAGCAAAAGTGAGAATCTTCTGAATGGAGCCATTGATTCATTCATTCTTAAATTGAAAAATGTTTGAGCTTAGTATTTTTGGCATAGGTGAATGATGAATTTGTGGGTCCTGGTTCTTTATATCCTTTACCTTATCTGTTTATTTTTTTGGATAATGGATCATACTTCTATTCAAATTTCAATAGTAGTAGTAGTATGGAGGATAAGGAATAACTATATATGAGTCAGCTGAGTGGACTGTGATGAGGTAATACTCACTCCATCCTGAAATGTAAGCAAAAAAATAAAAATCACGTTTATTAAGAAACTCTAAATTTTACCAACAAAAACAATTAAATTTCCTAAATTATTCTTAGTCACATTAAAAATAAGATAAAAGTGGAGCTTGGAGTAATAATTACTCATCCTAGTAAATTAAAAAGTGCAGCTACAATAATTACTGTGCACTAAAAAGTGTCACACGTAAATTGCCTCATGTGTTATAAATTCTACTATTCCTTGTCATTTAATTAATTTTGTACTATGAAAGTATTAGTTGTCTTGCGGTGATATGCTACCAAATTTATTTTTTAATTTGCCTCATTTGTTGAGCTTGGGAACCGAACAGTTTTACTACTATGGGAGTCTAGGTCTTGCAACTGAACAGTTTGCATCTGCAAAAAGACAAATTAGTAATAACTAGAAGGAAGGGTATTTTAGGAACAACAGAAATAAAAAGGAATATTTTGCTTACATTTTGGGACAAAAAAAAGAGAGGTTTTTTGCTTAGATTAAGGGACGGAGGGAGTATTGTTTTTCTTTTCTGCCTTTGCTTGGAGCTTAATCAAAGTTATCATAATTAACAACTTTTGGGACATTAATCCAAGAAAAGTGCTTTATTGCTTTTAATTGATGATTTATACGAATTAAAAAATTAAATTTGTACATAATTAATCAGAATTTTCAGATGTTTAAATTTACGGTAGTTAAGCACCTAAAAATTGTAGTTAACTATGTCAAAATTTTAGGTCAATGAAGTTGTATTGGCGGTCGATGAGTTTGACACTGGTACATCAATTAATTAATTAACTATTGAATGTAGTTACCATTTATTTAAACCACATTAATCACTTAAAAAGTTGTTGCGAAAGTTGTCTAAATTTTAATCTACAAAAAACCATTTCTTAAAAGGAGCTTAAATGAAACTTGATATGTCATATGTGCAGTGTAATGAATTCACGAGACTAAATTATTGTACTCCCATCATTGTACTCCCATCAAGTTGAGGATAGTTTGGTAAGAAAAAATATGAGGTTACTCAAATGTGTCCTACACATGTGGGAGTTTAAACGTCAGTTGGAACCCATGAATTTACAGACATGATTTCTTTTTAAAAAGGAAAAAATGAATATACAAACATGATTGATATAAAATACTACTACTCATAGTTTGTGTTATTATCTACTTCTTGTATAAAATTTGTAGTGTTTGCTTGAAACATAACATTAATGGGAGAAAGTGGATAACATGATCTTTGAAGGGTGACAATTCAATTATGTCTCTTCAATTAAATTTAAATGGTTTTACGTGTGACACAAATGGTTGATAATTCCTACAAAAAAAATAATGATAGATATTTAGGCCCCTTAACTATTTGGTCCTGGGTTTGATCTTCATCCGGTGCATATGAAAAAATATTTGTTGGGAGAGGTTAACCCTTTAAATGGATCTCGGTTATGTAAAAGAGATTAATCTTTACAGTTGTGCGCAGATGATACCTTTGATTGATTTACCAAATAAATTAAAATGGCTTTACTAACATGAGTTATTTTGTTGCAACATATTCATGAGGATTTATCATGTTATGCCATATATGGAATCATGGATGCAAGTCCTTGACAATTTTGGACATCCCTTTTGAACATGTGTACAAGTATAAATATAATGTAACTAAAAGCTTAATGCGCAGGTGAGTAAACAAGACATAGAGGACACATTCGATGTGCCATTTAGAATGTGTGTGAAGGAAGGAAAAGTAGCTAGTGTCATGTGTTCTTACAATCAAGTTAATGGGGTCCCTACTTGTGCTGACCCCAACCTCCTAAAGAAAACAGTTCGTGGACAATGGGGTCTTGATGGGTAAGCCTAAAATTATACAAATATCAAATCCACCACATTGGACAATATAATTGCCTTATTTTATTCTCAAGCTAAAATAATTTTATTTTTGCTTTGTTGGGTTAATTAATGTAGGTACATTGTATCTGACTGTGACTCTGTTGGAGTGTTTTACAACAGCCAACATTATACATCAACGCCAGAAGAAGCTGCTGCTGATGCCATCAAAGCAGGTCATTAACTTACATAAACCATATTAATTCTTTGGTGCCAAATTTACGGACCAATATCGAACGGTACAAATATTAATGAAGATTTTAAAAGATATCTAAAACTTATTGATGTAACAATCACTGATGTGTTAACTGCATGAATGCATTCCGTTATCCTTATCCAATTCTAGAATATTTACATGTTTTTAAATATGTACAGGTTTGGATTTAGATTGTGGGCCATTCCTAGGCTTGCACACACAGGATGCTGTGAAAAAAGGTTTGTTAAAAGAAACAGATGTGAATGGTGCTTTGGTGAATACACTTACTGTGCAAATGAGATTAGGGATGTTTGATGGAGAGCCATCCGCTCAAGCTTATGGCAGATTAGGCCCAAAAGATGTATGTAAACCAGCTCACCAAGAGCTTGCACTTGATGCCGCTAGACAAGGAATCGTGCTCCTCAAAAACACCGGTCCTACCTTGCCTCTCTCCACTCAACGGCACCGAACCGTCGCTGTCATTGGGCCCAATTCTAATGTCACGGTTACCATGATCGGAAACTATGCCGGTAAGCCCATACTCTTCCAAGCCCAAGTTCAAATCAAGTTTTTTTAGTAGTGGAAATATAATCTGTTACAACAGTTGTACACATTGTGTGGGAATCTATGAAACACAAAGACTCTTCAAATTAGCCATGTCACGTGTTAGACACATGTCAGTGTCCATGTCATGTCTGATATTTGTGTTTGTGCTTCATAGGTAAGAATCACTTGCGCTAGTCGCTAGTGGTTCAAATCCATTACATGCCTTATCTTTTTACTTTTTATTAATTATTCTCTATAATAATACATGTTTGATAGGTATTGCATGTGGATATAGTAGCCCCTTACAAGGAATAGGAAGATATGCTAGGACAATTCATCAATTGGGTTGTGCAAATGTAGCTTGTAGAGATGATAAACAATTTGGGCCTGCCTTAGATGCAGCTCGTCATGCAGATGCAACTGTTCTAGTTATAGGCTTGGATCAATCTATTGAAGCTGAAACTGTTGATAGGACTAACTTGCTTTTGCCTGGACATCAACAAGATCTTGTTACAAAGGTGGCAGCTGCATCAAAGGGACCAACTATTTTGGTCTTGATGTCTGGTGGGCCTGTCGACATTACTTTCGCCAAGAATGACCCCCGAATTACTGGTATCTTGTGGGTTGGTTATCCGGGCCAAGCTGGTGGTGCCGCCATTGCTGATATTTTATTTGGAACCGCTAATCCAGGTTTGTCCAAAAAAAAAAAACTTTCAGGATGTATAATTTGATTAGATGTATATGTAAAAATTTATACTGTCGATTAATAGAAATTAATCTAAATTTTTAATATAATCCCGTCTGACTTATACACTACTACTATTGTGTTTTTCTATTAGGAGGCAAGCTACCTGTGACATGGTACCCACAAGAGTACCTAAAAAATTTGGCCATGACAAATATGGCAATGAGACCAAGCACAGTAGGGTACCCAGGAAGAACATATAGATTCTACAAGGGACCAGTTGTATATCCATTTGGACATGGATTAACATACACACATTTTGTTCACACATTAGCTAGTGCACCCACATTAGTCTCAGTTCCGGTGCACGGTCACCGACACGGCAATAACACAAACATTTCAAACAAAGCAATTAGAGTAACACATGCAAGATGTGGCAAACTCTCTATAACCCTTCATGTTGATGTTAAAAATGTTGGTTCTAGAGATGGTACTCACACATTGTTAGTGTTCTCTGCACCACCTAATGGTGGTGCCCATTGGGTACCACAAAAACAGCTTGTGACTTTTGAAAAAGTTCATGTTCCTGCCAAAACTAAACAAAGGGTGAAAGTTAATATTCATGTTTGCAAATTGCTTAGTGTTGTTGATAGGTCTGGGATTAGGAGAATTCCAATGGGGGTACATAGTCTTCATATTGGTGATGTTAAACATTCTGTTTCACTTCAAGCAGAAGCACTTGGGATTATTAAGTCTTGAATATTTTAATTTAGGCTTATCTAAGTTTCCTAATTTCACTAAAGTTCATTCATAACTTTTGTGCAATTTCAAAGAGAAATTTGTTGGTATATATATTGGTGCAAGTCTTGAAGAGAAGACATGTTAGGTTGATTCATCTATTAATGTCAAATAATTTGATAAGATTGTTTGTAATTTTTGGGAGAGAGGAGATTAAAGAAATGTATTTCTCTCTCATTTATTTTTCTTTTTTTGGATTATCAATATTGAATACTATGATAGCGTTGTCATTGTAATTGTAAGTTGTAAGTCCTTTCTATCATTTTTATAAGATGGGTATTAAGATTGGGCTCATTATCTTGTATTGCAAAGTTTTTGTTGCTTCAATAGGTAAAGTTTTTATTTTAATCCTTAATTTTTAGTTTTTATTTTATACCATACTTCATTTTTTGTTGTTTAATAGGTAAAGTTTTTATTTTAATCCTTAATTTTTAGTTTTTATTTTATCACATAACTTCATTTTATGATTCTTTAAACTAATGATCCAAACTAGGTTGACACCAAAAATAAAGAATGCATGCTCGTGCACCATGATATCCATCCATGGTGAACGGTGTCCTGTGTCCAATACTGGAAAACTTGAAAAAAAAGATTAACAAATAAAAAAACTTAGTATAAATTTTCTGGTAAATATTTCAAAAACTTTATATTAAATTTTTCAATGAACAAACTTAATTTAAGGGTTTTGAAAAAAATTGTAAACCACATAATGTACTAGAAATGGCAAGGGGGAACAAGATTCTTGACCAAAAAAAAAAAAAGAAATGGCAAGGGGGAGAACTCATGCTTGGTGAAAATTTGAAATTGTGGGTGAAAAATGAATTGTAAAATTAGATGACAATAGGAGTAAAATTGAAATATGAAGATTTCTCTTCCCACCCCCCGTATCTCTTTTTCACCCTCCTAAAATCTAATTTTACCCCTCAAAGTTCGGTTTACGTAAACCGAACTTTTTGAAAAGTTCGGTTCAACGTAGGGGGTGAAAAAGTTCGGCCCGCGTTTACCGAACTTTTTTGTCAGGGGCATAAAGGGCAGCACAGGGGGTGGAAAAGCAAACCAGGGGGTGGGAAAAGAAAACTTCTTGAAATATCTCGTGGTTAGCACAAAAACAGATAGAATTGAAAAGCCTAATTCACTTCTTTTTGAACAGATCCATAATTATTTCTTTTGAAAATTTCTTTCCCCAAACCCATGTTTCTTTTCTACCCCCCCTATCTTCCTTTTTTGCCTTTGAATAAATATTTCGGAATACATTTGTCGAATTTTTTTTGCCTTGGAAAAGAACTTCGGAATGTGTTTTCCGAAAAAAATTTCCCAAATTTGAACTAGAAAAACTTTGGAAAACGCGTTCCAAAGTTTTTGTAAAGGGCAAAAAAGAAAAAACGGGAGATAGAAAAGAAACACGGGGGGTGGGAAGAGAAATTTTCATTTCTTTTTTATAGAACAGGCCCATTATTCCTTTTGAACAGATCCATAATTTCTGTGAGTCCCGTTGGCTTGGAGTCCATAAACATTGATTCTGTTTCTGAATATGTTCATACTAATAGAACAAGAAATTTGGGAGGCTTCTATTATTCAAACTTGAAAATACAGAACAAGAAATTATTTATCTTTGAGGTCTTAAGGAAATAGTCATAGTGATCACCTCATATGTCTAGAATCTTTCACAACCTCAAACATATCATCTTAAAAAGAATTTTTTTCTAATTTTGATCATACACTATGATCTAAACTAAAAGATTGTACCATCATGAACATGGTGGTGAATTTTTCTGATAAATTGTTCAAACTTTCAAATCTTTTTACGTTGGAAATATCACGTTGGGTTGAACTCGTATTTGATCTAGAAAAGTTGAAATTGAGGGTGAAAAATCAAGTGTAAAAAATTAAATGACAAAAGAGGTAAAATTGAAATATTTAGTGATGTGCAGAGTGAAGGTATAACTATTAGGATGAAAGTGTACATGAACATAAACACGGTTTGCAGTCACATAAAAATAAAAGGTTTGTAACGGGTATGTTTGTTTTTTGGTAACAAAATAATAGAGTCAATAAAAATAATTGATTGGATTATGATGACAAAGAGAAAATTCATGTTAATATCATATATGGTCATGAATTTGCTCTTTGTCATTATGATCGTGTCCATGTGTTAATATTACTTTCAAATTTAATTTTAAGTGTAACAGTATTAGAATTTATTTTATTTTTGGTTTAAGTTGTTGGAAATGATTCTTCATGCATTACAGTTTTATAACTGATTTTCCATACAAAACATTTTCTTATACTACCAAATTGAAGTCAAAGGGCCAAACGTTGACGTTGTTTGGCTCTAATATTGAAAATTTGAATTTGTTGAACGAGATGCATTATTGTCAAACTTTTCAGCCAAGCACCTGTGTACACCCTAATTAAGCTGGCCTTGTTGGCCATATATATATATAATTATAATTATAATTTCATTCAACCTAAGTTTGTAATCATCTAGTCACTTCGTAAACCCAAAGCTGCACATGGTCACCATATGTTCATCTCCACGTGAAATTTCATTCACAAGACACGTGCTTCCCACATAACTTCCTGGACTTTTGTATTCACAAACAATATCAAATTTTTCATCATTAACACTCAAATTCCTTGGGAGGAAGGAGTTTATGGTTCGTTTGAACAAAGAAAATGGAAGAAACAAACATTATGGAAATTAATGAATGAATTTAAATTAGAGTTAGTCTAAGTTTTTTTTATTGATTTTCGTAATTCTTTTTCCTTTCATTTTTTTTCCATCAAACTAAATAGATTTCTAATGATGTAGAAATTCATCGGAAGATAAATGTGTTACTTTACCACATCGGTTGCGAGATCATTTAATATTTATTTATAAAATAGACACAATCTTCACTTCATAAATTAGTTTTATAATGATGAGTTAAACTCAAAACTCAATTCTAAGAAAATGAATTCTTAATAAAGTGAGAACACTTTTAATAAAAGTTATTACTATTCAAAGGATTTTTCTTTTAAAATATAAGTTGAACATTTTTAAATATGTAGCCCCTATTTGGTAAAAAAAAAAATAGTTTATAGCTGATAAATTAGATGATTAAATTAGTAGTGCTTAGTAAATGTTCAGAGATGATAGAAAACTCACAGTGGTGATCGATGGAAGTATGCTTCGAGCTGATGGTTGAAATCCTAGTGTTGGAGATTCTTATAGTGAACCTAACTCAGCGTTACAAAATCGGCTTATAAGGTGAAGATTGTCTTCACTTATAAACACACATTCAGACCGCTTCTTAACACACCCTCTCACGTCCATCACTTTTGGACTTGGTGCATAAACGGTGGGTGGTCCGCGATAGCGGAAACCTGATAACATGTGGTCCAATAGATTGTGGAGAGACTCTGATACTATCTTAGAATTGGATATTGAGTATAACTCAACCTTACGAAACTGACTTTGTGATTATTCCCTTCACTTATAAACACACATTCAAACTATCTTGCAATCGATACGAGACTTCTTAACATAAATGACTAGCAACAATGGGGTACCTACAGAAAACGCTATGACACTCAAGTCTGTATAAGCTTGAGGTGAAAGTAGAGGTTAGAGTGAGACATACCTTGTGAGGTTGTGAAAAGTTATAGGCCAATCAGCCAATGGCACAACCCAAAATTTTAGTCAGAATAATAAAATTAACGGTTGAACTAATTTATAAATATAAAATAAAATAAAAAGATATGTTTAATCAAATTACAATTTGTTCAAATAAGATAACAGAAATAAAATTTAGCATTCATTTTTAAAAATAAAACGGTTGTATTAATATTTCTAATAAATTTATTTAAAATAGTAATAGGCCCTATTGGCTTGCACACCAAAATGCTTATGTAGATGTGCACTATGCAATATAGAAAAATAAAACCTTATCCAGAAACGGTAGTTTTGATTTGAGAATCTTCAGACTTCACGTCACACAATTTGCCTCCTCGTGGACAAACATGTCTTTCAGAATTGAAGCGTTTATGAATACTAATTTTTAATCCCAAATTAATTGTGTAATCAATTTTAAGTGATTTTCAACTGCTATACCAATTGCCAAGGTTGTCGTTCCTTAATTTATTGATAGGAGAGTATTTATATACGTAAAGTATCTTGTTGAATATAAGAATTATTTTCATGTCCACCCTGTCAAAGTGATACTACCTTTGATGAGAATCCTAAGTTTTTCTCGTGGTTAGCATCCAATATTTTGAAATTAGGCACTAATTATAAAATAAGTTTTCAGTTATTGGGCCATTCTTATTATGGTTAAGTTCATTAGATTGTTTCACTAACCATTCGGTGGAGTTTAGGCTACTGTTAAAAATCATGCTAATAAGTGGTTTAAGAGCATTACTTTTTTTTTACAAGGTTTAAGAGCATTACTTAAAAAGTTGATTAGATTTTTTAAATTTTTTTAAAAATTCAGCTGTTAATGTTCTTAAAGATCGGTGATTAATATAATTACACTTATATATTTATAAGTACTCTTTGAATTTGAGTTGTCAACACAAAATACAGGAATAATGCTACATCAATAAAAGTAAGGTTTTATTAACTAATATCTCTTGGACAATAATTAAAGAACTTAAAAGAAATTATGCTTTTATGAAAGAAAAAAAAATCTAAAACTTTTAGTATATATATTGACTACACAATACTTAAGAAATATTTTCTAAATTTAAATTTTTAACATATATCCTAGAAGCACTATTAACATGAATGACTGCATGCATTGCAATCCTGATATAGTACTTAAGTCACCATAGTGCTTAGTGAAATTACTATACACTCTCATCTAAGAATTAGAGGATTTAAGAAAAACAAGTAAAAGAATTAAAACGTACATGAAAAATAATGTTTTTTTTTCTGCCCAAGATCACACGCATTTACAAAATTTATTAATCTTACTCTTGTTTAATGATTATGACTGCATGTGCCTGAACAAAAATAAAGAATTTCCCCAACATAAAGGAAAAAACCAATGAGCATGCAATTATTTGAACTTTGAAGCAAAATATTCCATATGTATTATCAAACCAAAATGATAAAAGAAATATATATACATGTATATTATAAGGATTGAGCTGTTCATCATAGGCTATTCAAGCTAAGGCTCAAATAATTTATCATCATATGGATTCTTGGTGTATAGAATTAAATAAGATCCTCCAAATAACGCAATAATAATAGTACTGGTCCAGAAGAAGAATGCAACAGAGAAACAAAAAACAAAAAACAAAGAGCAGCATCCAAAAATCTAAAATTTATCTTTGATAAATAAATTCATTAAATTGGATATATGTGGTGAAGCGGGCACAGAGAGTCTTTGGGCTTGTCGGCCTAAAAATTTAGAAGTGCCACATGGATATAGGCTGGCTTCAGTGTGGTGACATGGCAAGGCGTCAGTGTATGGGGGACTAGCTGACTAGGAAGAGATGGAATATCAATTGCAATGCACTAGATATTGGCTAGGCACTATACTACTACAACTTTAATTATGCACTAGATATTGGCTAGGCACTATACTACTACAACTTTAATTATAAGACCATCTACAATGGTTCAACACATTCAACACCCTCAACACCCACTTTTTACACTCCACATCATCTTCTCTTTCTTCCACCTACTCATTCAACACTCATTCAACACTCTACCCTCTCCAATGGTTTTTTCATTCAACACTTACACTCTACCCCACCATTTTTTTATTTCATATTCTTATTTAAATTTAAATTTTTATGATTACATAAAAATACAATTATCGATTAAAATTTAAATTTAAATTTAAATTATACGATACAAATCATCGATTAAAATTATAACAAAAATTATCGATAAAAATTAAATTATACTCCCGATTGCAATTATAATAAAAACAAAATTTATTTAAATAATTGATACGATACAATCATCTTAACTTGAAATTAAAATACGACACACAAGTAGTTAAAACGATACAAATAATTTAACATGCAATAATACACACAAGCAATAAAACGATAAAAATCATCTTCAACCACGTCCCATTCCAAACTTTGTCCATATGTGCTTCACTAGATCTGCTTGCAATTCTTGATGACCTTTTGGATCACGAAATTCGGATCTAGCACGCACATGATTTGCAAAAGCGGGTAACACCTCGGTCGAGTATGGTTGTTGCGGTGCACTAGATCCACTTTCCTCAGATTGCTCAAAATCGGTCCAATATTGAGAATAGGAATCTTGTTCATCCTCAACAATCATATTATGTAATATGATGCATGACCTCATGATGATACCCAAATCGTCTATGTCCCACAAGCGAGCTGGTTCACGGATGATTTTAAATCGAGCTTGAAGCACTCCAAATGCACGTTCGATGTTCTTCCGACATCCCTCCTGATATTGAGCAAATAACTTATCGGGTTCACTTCGAGGAAGTCTAATTGATTTGACGAAAGTTGGATAAGAGAGTGAAAAACTTGGTTTTTTTTTGTGTCCAAATCAAATGAACCAAGTCTCTATTTATAGAGAAAAAAAAATCATGAATTTTGGTATAAAAATAAAAAAATAAAAAAATAATTTGCAATGAAATAATTGAGTTTAAAGATAAAATGAGATAAAAATTCCGCTGGCCAATCGTATGCTGCCATGTGGCCGGATTAGCTTTCTCTCTCCGCGTTTCCAGTCAGCCACGCGCCCTGTCGGGCCGTGTATCGCACGCGCGCGGAGGAACGAATTCGGACGCGCCACGCGTCCCCCCTCTGCAGGCTTCAACACAGTTGAAAGAGTTCAACTCCTCTCTCTTCCATGTTTTTTTTTTACGGTAAATAGCTTATCTCATTTCATTAATAATAATATCGTAAATACATGTTGGAATATTGATAAAATTATGGAAACTAGCTAGTGATGGAGCCGCCCCGGCAAGCCTATGAGCAACTTCATTTGCTTGTCTCCTAATGAACTTAACATGAGAGTTCACAAAGCTTGAAGCCAAAATAGTTCTACAGTTATTTAAAATAGCACCAAGATCAGAACGATAGTTTTTTTTGCTGTACAAGCCATCTACGATCCTTTTGCAATCCATCTCAAAGTCTATGTCATAAAGCTGCAGCTCATTCACCCATTTGAGTGCCTGTAACAAACCAATGGCTTCTCCGATTTCCACATCGAGAATAGGTTCTAACCACTGTGTTCTTGCAGCCACAAAACGACCATGGTCATCTCTTATACACATGCCGAGTCCCACCTTGTTGCGGTTGAACGAGAAGGAAGCATCAACGTTGCACTTGTAACGTCCACTGTTTGGCTTGACCCAAACCGTTTGTTGAGGGTCCGTCGGGGCTGTGTTGGCTAGATTACGAAGCTTTTGTGCATTACGCCACCCTGTAATTAAATGGTTAGCTCGTTCAATCACTGCTTGGTCGGAATCAACAACATTATCCCACACTTTATTGTTCCTGCACTTCCATGTTATTTTCAACAGGCAACTGCAATGGTTTCAACTGTTGAAAGCAGTTTCAACACCCACTCTAAACATCCCATTGCACATGGTCTAAATAAAATTTTACTTTATTGAGTAATTAATATACATCTAGTTTATAATATATAAACTAAATAGTCCATTAGTTCTAAAATATAAACAAATATTAATTAACAAATATATTTAGTCTAATGTTGAACAAAATACATTAAGCTTTTTTAATTTATTTTTGTTTATATTTTGAAATTAAGGACTACATCGTGAGTACCATTTTTTAAGCTAGTGCTTTATTGGACTAATTTCATAAACGGTCTATTTGAAATTATAAATTTTTTTTTATGATTGTCGATAATATTCTTTAGAAAAAAAAATCGATGACTTTCTTTGTCTTTATTATTAAAAGAATAACATGATTGACACCAGTTTAATATGAGTTATATTTTTTTTCTGTTGCTTTAATTGAACTAATATGAATAATCATTGTTTTAATCATAAAAATAAAGAAGATCATTAATTTAAATTTTTAAACATTAATGTTGTATGTCGTCGTTGAAATTTTAAAATTATGTTAACTTCTAGTTCACAGTTAACCACTAATAAAAATAGTCATATTAAAATTTACCTCATTTTTTATATTTGATTATTTTAAAGTAAATTAAAATTTTGAAAACTCTTTTTTGAAATAGATATCTTTCATTCGACTATAAAAATTAATCAATCAAATCTCATAGCATTCAATAGTCAAAAAAAATTTACCTAAGAATTTTAATCAACCCAAAATTTTGGTTAAGTCAAAATATACTTAGTTTCATCTCATCTAATTCTAAGCACTCTTGTTAAAAATTTGAATTAATTCCAACTGTAGTATATTTGTACCAAAACTCTATGAAACAAAATTTGTCAAAAGAAAAAATAAAATAAAACTCCATGACACATTGACACAAGAGAATTTTTGTAATAGTAATGGGGGGTTGTGGGGTCAATGGAAAGGGAAGTTAGAAGCCTTTAAGACAAATCCATCTGTGGGTCGGAATCGGTGCGAAAGCAAAAAAAAAAAAAAAAAAATCCAATTTCATGTGCATTCATTAATAAAATGTGGGTGAAATAAAAGGCAAAGCAAACCATCCCAAAAGAAAAAGCATGATTCTTGTGGCTTACGAGAGAAGAGTCACTTTCTCCCATCCCATAAATATGCTTCTCCTATTTTGACCAATTTACCCTCACTTGTTCTTATTCCCATTTCTTGTGATCAAAACAAAACAAAAGCCATTTAGAATAGAATAACTTGGCAGAATGAGGATATGCTCGTTTTAATCATCCAACTCCAATGCGAATTTATCGTTCTCGAAAAATTAAACAATGAAACAAAAAATATGCAACTTGTTGAAAAGAAAGAAAAAAAATTTGCCTAGTGATGAGTTAGAAAAATAATAATTAAAAACTGGAAACATGATATAATGGTTGAATAAATAGTTCATGATTTTTATCCAATTATGGTAGTTTGGCCAAATTATGGATGGGTCGCTCACTATTAGAAATTTGTTTATTTCCTGCGGATTTTGATGCGAAAAAAAATTCGCAGGTATTCCTAAGGATTTACTTGCGGATTTGGTACTAAGAAGAATTACCTGCGGATTTGGAGTTTTCAGGAAAATCCGCAGGTATTTCCTAAGGATTTTCCTGCGCTTTTTATCACCAAGAAGAATTTCCTGCAGATTTGGAGCTTTCAGAAAAATCCGCAGGTATTCCTGAGGAATTTTCTGCAGATTTTTTATTTATTTTTAATTAAAAATTAAAATTCATTTCATAAACAAAAATTCAGATAAAACTTATTTCCAAAATCTCATTTCATAAAAAAGAAAAGAAAAAACTCATTTCCCAAAAATTCAGACAAAACTCATTCCAAAATCCCTAGCTTCTCCGTCGTGCTTCTCCGTCAACCTTCGTTCGTTCCGAGCTTCTCCGTCGACTCATCCGTTCAACTTTCTCCGTTCCGAGCTTCTCCGTTCAACCTTCGTTCGTTCCGATTCAGGTTTGTTTTTACCTTCGTTTGTTTCGATTCATCTGCGTTTTGATTTCACCTTCGTACGTTCTTTAACCTTCAGATTCCTTCTTTGATTTCACCTTCAAGCTTCAGATTTGTTCTTCGTCTTCAACCCTCAAGTTTCAAGCTTCAGATTCGTTCTCTGATTTCAACATTCAGATTTGTTCTCAGATTCGTTCTCCTAAGATTCGTCAACCTTGAGCTTCAATCTTCAAAATCCAGGTCCAGTTCCTCATTTGCCTATTGTTAAATTTTTTAGGTTTTTGAAATTTCAGTATATTGTATTGATTTTCAATTTATTTGTTCCTGCAAAACAAACATGTTTTTATTTCACAGTAATGATGCTTTTCATGTTCAATGGTTCACAGTGATGATGCTTTTCATGTTCAAGTGTTTAGTTATATTCCTTAATCTCTGGTTAGTTACTCACAATTAGCAAATTATGTCTATTTAGTTAATTAAAAGTTCACAGTGAAATGGGGCCCATTTTCTTCATGGTGCTGTGCTTGGCTTGAGACAATAGGTCTCATTGTTGGGATTGGGACTCAGATAAATGGACTTTGGTTAAACTTCTACTTGGTGTTTTCATAGAATGTGTGCATAGTAACTCATACTTTTTCATGGTTGATAAGGCATATGCAGGAGCACAAACGTTGCAAAGTATAATCCTAATAGCAACAGGCACAAATAAAGATGGAGGGTACTTTGCCCCTAAATGGCTTTTCTTATGTATGTACATTGGCCTTACTCTTATATGGGCAGCATTGAACACATTTGCATTGGAAGTCATCGCTTTCATCGATATATGGTGGCAGGTACTTTAGTTCTTTTTTTTTTTTTTTGTATATCCATAACTGCCACAAGATTGCTCAATATTGTTTATTCACTCAAATAAGCTTTTTTTAATTATTTTTTTAGCTTTTTTAGTTTATTAGGAAGTAACATATTTATTCTTTCAGGTAATTGGTGGAACAGTGATAGTAATATTGTTACCTCTTGTGGCACTAACAACACAATCTGCTTCATATGATTATGAGGACTATTATATGAGATAATGCAACATATAAATGAGATAATGCAACATCTTAAATCCAATGTGATAATTCTGTTTAGGAGACTTTAGATATTGGAAAGTTCTATCTTAAGCTGTACCATGTCCAAATGCTTAAGATTTATAATTTTCTCTGATATATCTTTCTTTTTCTTGCATTACACTAATGCTATTATCTTTTACAATTTCTTTTAGTAGTACCAATCATACATATATCAATGTTTTGTCTCTGTAAGATTGTCTATTTATGCCAATATGTGTGGATGTGTTTATATGTTGTGTAAAGCTGAAAAAATTGGTGCTAAACCAAGGTATCCCTGCAATTCTTCACTTTTATCCTGTGTTGTCTGCTGTATGGTAGAGAATTATATATGTCATGGTTGAATGTATCTGCAGTGTTACATAACAATGCTGAGGAAAATAGCATCAATGTAAATA
This sequence comes from Trifolium repens, assembly GCA_030408175.1. Taxonomy (NCBI): domain Eukaryota; kingdom Viridiplantae; phylum Streptophyta; class Magnoliopsida; order Fabales; family Fabaceae; genus Trifolium; species Trifolium repens. Next base: position 54,150,167 of record CP125849.1, on the reverse strand, counting down.
ATTTCCAGTTATGCTCGTGGTCCTTCTGTTTTCCTTTGCGCACCCAGCAGCATGCACCTCATGAGGCAAGTTATATGATTCTTTCATATCAATATAAGTTATATAACATTATCGTGATGTTTTTGTTAACCTGCCAAAATTTACCAAGTTTTGGTCCATTTCTGAAAGTAACTTGAAACACTTAGTGCTACCTCTGTTAGTAGGAGAAATAAATAAGTACTATATTTGTTTACTACTTTACTTCTTTGGATCTTGGCCACATGGGTCTATTTGCGGGGTTTTGGTGTTTATATGAATGGAGTGCAGTGTGCAAAATTTGAATGAGTTTCTTCTCTACAAATTGTATGTTTTACTTTGGTTGTTCTCAGGATTTTAGACTATTTTGTTTGTTAAGGGAAACTAGGAAAGGCTTTAGGATTTTAGACATTATCTAAAATGCAATTGCCTTTGTTTAACGGTCAAAGACCATGGGGCATGTTCGATTAACTCATGTTTCTCCATTGCCGCATAAACACATCAGGGTTGACAAGGATCTTTAATTTGCTTAATTTCTTCTAATGAATAAGAAAGGATCTAAATGTTACATTAGGGGTTAAATATGAACTCTTGTGTTTTCTCTGGTTTTTCAATTTGAAGTGCGATGTTTTTAACTTAAGAAATGCTAGGAATAGCCGAATAGGACTTAGAAATTTAAAACTAGAAGGGTGTTGTGAATAGCCAAATTTTGGGATTTTTTAAATTAATTTTCTGTGGTCTTTTTTGTGCTGCAATGACAATTAGCAAGATATATTGAAAGAACCTTTGCTGAGCATAACATTGATGCTGGTGATGCTAACAATGAACTTGTTGCTGTTGAATATCTTGAAGATATTTACAAGTTCTATAAGATGATTGAGGTAACATTAAAACATTACATGATTTTCATATTTACTTTTTTTATTCTTTTATGATTTTGTTCTGTGTCTGATTTCAATTTTGCTGTTATGTGCATGTGTTGAACTGTGAAGAATGAGAGCCGTCCACATGATTACATGGACTCACAGCCTGAGATAAATGAGAGAATGAGGGCAATACTCATTGATTGGCTAGTAGATGTTCACACCAAATTTGATCTTTCACCTGAAACCCTTTATCTCACAATCAACATTGTTGATAGGTTCCTAGCTGTCAAGCTTGTGCCAAGAAAAGAACTTCAATTGGTTGGAATCAGTGCTATGTTGACGGCATCAAAGTATGAATAAATCTGGCCACCCGAGGTTAACGACTTTGTGACCCTCTCAGATTATGCATACACTCATGAACAAATTCTTGTCATGGAGAAAACCATCCTAGGCAAACTTGAATGGACATTAACTGTGCCTACACCTTTTGTGTTCCTTATACGTTTCATCAAAGCGGCATCGGTCCCTGGTGTTCCTTCTGATCAAGAACCATTGGAGAACATGGCTCATTTTCTTTCTGAATTGGGTATGATGCACTATGCTACCTTAATGTATTGTCCATCAATGGTTGCTGCAGCAGCAGTTTTTGCAGCAAGATGCACTTTGAACAAGAGTCCTGTTTGGAATGAGACACTGAAGATGCACACTGGTTACTCAGAAGAACAGTCAAGGGATTGTGCTAAGTTGCTATCTCTTTTACAATGAATATGAAGACCTTAGTTAATTTTAATAATATGAGGCTAGTATGTTATCTCTTTTGGCACTTGAAGACTTTAAAATGTATGACTTTTTTAATATTTTGCAATTGATGATTTGATGTTTAATTAAATAGTTTTTTAATATTCATTTTGAAGTTCAATAAAAAAAAAATATTACAAAAACAATCAGAAGAATTCGTAAAAAAAAAAAAATAGTAGAATTTCCTGCGGAAAAATGCTTCCAACGGAATTTACTGCGGTTTTTACTGCGGAAACAGATTTCATGCGGATTTTCCTGCGGAATACCCTGCCGAATTACCTTATCGCAGGAATGTTTGCTGCGGTTTTTTTTTCTCATTTTTTGCAGAAAATTCCGTAGGAAAGTTTCCTGCGGATTTGAAAAGCGCAGGAAACAATTACCTACGAAGGTTTTAGCTGGGTACCCAAATCCGCAGGAAATTCCGCAGGAAATGTGTTTCCTGCGGATTTTTTGCCCAAATCCGCAGGAAAATCCGCAGAAAATAGGCAGATTTCTAGTAGTGGCTGTGATTATTGCAAATTGAAAAGTTACCAAATGTGAATAATCATTCAATGTTGAAGAAAAAAATGTTGGTTTATTTCAAAGTGAATTGTTGTTTGGTTATAATTTTTTGGGTTAAATATATTTTTAGTCACATTTTGTGAAATTGTTAAAAATGATCCTTACCTTTTAAAAATCGTCAAAAAAAAATTCCATAAATTTTCCATTATAAAGAATGGTTCATTCCATAACAGAATGATTATTAGTGGACCTCACTATTTAAATTTTAGTCTGTACATTTTGCGAAATAGGCAAAAATAGTCCCTAAATTTTTAAAAAGTAAAAAAAATCTCATAATTTTTTAAAATATAGGGATCATTCTTGTCTATTTTGCAAAATTTAGGGAATACAATTTAAATAGAGGGATCCACTAATAATCATTCTGTTATGGAATGAACCATTCTGGATAACAGAAAAACTTATGAGATTTTTTTTTTACCATTTTTAAAATGTAAGGATCATTCTTGACAATTTCGCAAAATGTAAGAACTAAAAACATATTTAACCCTAATTTTTTTGTATAGTATATTCACCATTGTTTCTATTTTAAGAAAATAATTATTTTGGTTAGTGAACTTAGCTTATAGTTGGCATGAATATTGCATTATATATGAATGAGTCAGGGTTCGAATCCTTATCATCCCACTTATTCACATTGAAGGTGGAATTTCTAACCACTAAACTACTTGACAAAAAAATTATTTTTTTTCCTCATAAATTTAAATCAATTGATAGATATCGATTATATATTTAAGATCGAAGTTCATATCTCAGATACTCCAACTATCCACTTTCAAAAGATAACATTTTAGCCACATAACTATTTAAAGAAAAAAAATAGCACTAGTACTCTCTCCGTTTCAAATTGAGTGACACAGTTAACTATTGTGTATACTATTTACACATATTGTTTTGACCATGTTTTTCTACTAATAAACAAAACTAAATAGTTGTTGGATTCGTCTGGATGAGTATTTCCAAAAGGGTCATGCTAACCGGTGCCCCGGATATTGGTTAACGAAACCAAAAAATGAAAGTTTTAAGTTGAATATAACACTTTTTATAGTTTTGAGAAATTGACTGCACACACTCAAATGTTAAATTACTATATTTGCTTTCTTAAACAGTGTCTCGGGGGCACCGTTTAGCCTTTTCCTTTTCAAAATATCAAATTTTTATTATTATACAATTAAAAATATTAATCATCAAAGTTATATATCGGCATGCGTAAAAATGTTAACTGTGTCACTTAATTTGGGACGGGAATAATATTGTGTTTTAGACACGAAGAATGTTCAAAGGCTAAAGCCACCTATGATGACGGTTGTTTTATACAAATTGGAGATATTTATAGCATTATTTTCATCGATTATCTTGGAATTAAGTTCACATGTGGAGCCACTATTTCTTCGCCTATTGCTTCATAAATTCTCATAAAGTCAATGATGATGCGTTACGCTAAAGAGCCAGAAAAGAAGAGTGATTATATTTTTAAAATGAATAAAAATTGGAAAATATTATTCTACCAAAATAATTTTGAAAAAAATAAATTAAAAGAGAGAGAAGCCATGCTGGAGTCTTACAACAATACAAAAATTGGGTCAACGTATGCAAGGGTAAATTCGTAATTAAAGAAGAGCTTCTTATAAACTTTGCTTGTTTTTGCGGCATTTGGCTGGAGTTATGTTTTACCGGTGGTTGAAACTTGAAGCATGAAACCAAGGACCCGTGATGGGTAACCCGCTATATCAAGTTGGAAACATGCAGTCACCGGCTGAGTCAGGTTATAAACTATGAAGTTCAGATACACGACACGATATCGATATGATCATACGAGAAAATTTTCAAAATTTTCGATACAATATATGACCATGATACGTTATTTAAAAAATTAAATTTAAAATTAAGGAAAATATTAACTAGTGCCCCGAAGCACTAGTTAAGGAAACCAAATATAGAAAAATTATCTTGGGATTTGTATGGTCAATGTTTTTAAAGTATAAAAAATATTGTTTTGAATGTAAAATTTTTCTCTTTTGCTTCCTTAACTAGTACACAATATTATTTTTTTTGGTAAGGATATTAATACACAATATATGACTTAACTAAAATCGATAATTATAATAAATTAATATTCAAATTACTCAAAATAAGCAAACAAGTGACAATTAGTAATTACATATCATAAGTTAAGTACTATCCAAAAATGACATATCTAGTATTATCCAAAAAAGACATATTTGATTATCCATAAATAATATCATACTTTAATATTCACTACTTAAGAGAAAACATGAATTGTATCAGTCTCTTCTCTTTCGTTTCCATCATAAAAAAACATTAATTGTCTGATACTTCTTTGATACGTGTATCATAGAAATATCTGACACGTATCGATCATTTATTTTTTAAAAAATAAATATTAATTGTCTGATACAACTATCGAAAAGTATCAACGAGTATCAGTATCAGATACATATCGGATATGATACTTTATCATTTTTAGAGTATCGGGGCTTTATAGGTGTGACTAAGAGAGAATCTAAAATGTGTTGCCAGCTATGAATTTGAAGGATGAAAGCTTTTTCTCAGGGTCAAAGCTGGCAAATTTTCTTTCAATCCTTTTTTTCTTTTTATTATTTTTTGGTCAATTTTTCAATCTATTTTAAATGATGTAAGAGATTGCAAACTGTATCTTTATTATTTTTATAAATTAAATTAACCAAAACTATTTATGTTCGATGATTAAATTAATCTTCTAAAAATACATTTGAGATCAAAATAGTTGATAAAAAATGTATATGTTAATGTGTTATAATTTTGAGATATTTAGTAACTTGTGCAGTAAAAAAAATGACATTTTTGTCCCATGAGCTTAGCTCAATTGGTTGGGACATCACACTATATGTGCAGGAGCCGGGGTTCGAACCCCAGACACTCCACTTATTCACCTTTAAGGTGGAATTTCAAAGCCACTAGGCTACCTACAAAAAAAAAAATTACATTTTTTAGATCAAAATAATGATTTTCTTGTTTAATCAACTTTTGCCTCTATATTATTTATAAAATCATGCTAACAAATATCCTAAATTTTTTTTTAAAAAAATTATAAAAGAAAATTTATCTTAAAAATGCAAGTCATATATTTGTTAAAGTAATAAAAATATAATTTTCTATATAAAATTTATCTCTTTTTTATTTTTTATATACTGAAAATCTCTTTTAATAAACAATACCTTAACAATATATATTAGCATTTTTCTTTTATCTTATAAATACAAGTCAAATATTTATTTTCCCATAAAAAAAATCATTACTCATTTATTTATCTTTTTGACTAAATATTACTCATTTATTTTTTATTTTTTACCAATAAACATCTCAAATACTCATTTATTATTATTATTTTTGGTCAAATACTCATTTACTATTTATCACCTCATTGGTTTTTTTTCACTTGGTCAAGTAATCAGTATTCCACATTTTTAAAATTAATAAGTATTACTATTCGTCATTGAAATTCCAATTTTTTCACATAATTTTTCTATCAACCTAGAAAAACTCACATATTTTTTTTATTTTCTCTAATACATTTTAATTATTCTTTTATTTACAATGAAAACCACATACCAATATAAAATGCTCCACTCGTTCCTCCTATCTATATTTCCCCTCACCAAATTCTCTCTCTCTCTCTCTCTCTCAACCCTGTTCTCTCTTTCTCACTCCTCCCCTTATATATTCATCTCCTTCATTATTTCAGCAGTGCTTGTTTTGAATAGGGGGAGGAGAGTGACAAAAAAAAAAAAACCAGGGTTTCAAAAATTTCAAACGGTTCAAGATTTTCATCCTTATCTAAAAATGGCGGTCACCACTCACTCTCTAACCGCTACAGAAAAGAAACACTGGTGGCTCACAAACCGTAAGGTACCATTTTCACACCCCCTTCATTTACTCTTTAATCCTTAGTTAATGATGTTTTCTTCTTCTTCTTCTTTATGTTCATAATCCTAGTTCCCTGCTCCGATCGAATCGGAAGACACCATTTTCGGTAATTACCATGTTTAACGTTTTAGTAAGTAGTAACATCCTAGTTTTTCACTTTTCGTTTTTTGTTTTAATGTTTTGCGTGTTTCTTGTTAATTTTTCAGATTGTTGAGAAATACATAAAAGACGCACGAAGCTTAATAGCAACGCAAGAACAAAACGAGGTTGTTTCGGCTTTGAATCTTCTAGATGCAGCTTTAGCTATATCACCGCGTCTGGATCAAGCACTTGAGCTTAAAGCTAGATCGTTACTTTATCTAAGAAGATTCAAAGATGTTGCTGATATGCTTCAAGATTACATTCCTAGTTTAAGAATGTCGAATGAAGATCCTTCCTCTGTTTCTTCTGATAGTTCTTCTTCAAGAGAAGGAGTTAAACTTCTTTCATCTGATTCACCGATTCGAGATCAGAGTTTTAAGTGCTTTTCTGTTTCCGATCTCAAGAAGAAGGTTATGGCAGGTCTTTGTAAAACTTGTGATAAAGAAGGGCAATGGAGGTAAATTCCTCAAATTTTGTTTCTGTTTTATTGCATTTTGATTTTTTGTTTATGCTTAAGTTGAGAGAATCGTGGGTATTAATTATTAATTTTTTTATTTTGACCAAATTAATGAGTTTTACTTTTATTAGTGTGAGAGATAAGATTGAAGTTAGCGTACTTAATACTCTTTGTATACAGTTTGAATAAATGGTCGTGCCAGCTAGCTAGACAGGCCAAAATGGTTTCCAGCTTAAAAAGAATCTAATCAAATTTAATGCACAATAAAAAGTTGGAGTGCAATTTAATTTACTGTTGTGTTTTTTTAATTATTTAATACTATTAATTTAATTTAATCACATGTGGACAGAGGAATAGGATTGCTTTCTATTGTCAATCACATCGCAGAGGTTAATATTGTAATTGTGACCTAGGCAAATTCTAGGGTGTATCAGATTCACATTTTGTTTATGGTGGGCGATGTTTGGGAACTGTTGGATCAAAGAGTTTCACATGATGCACCGTTACTCCCGCAGACCATTTCAACAATGCATTGTCTCTTCTATCTTCAACAATCGATCGAAGATTGAAGAGATAGTGCATTGTTGAGGTTGTCAGGAGGAAATGGTACAAAATGTGTCGAGAAAAAATAATCAAATTTAATTTTCATTGTTATTAGTTAATACTAATTTATGTTGTGTGTGTTTGCAGATACTTGGTTTTGGGTGAAGCATGCTGCCATTTAGGACTAATGGAGGATGCAATGGTTCTTCTCCAAACTGGAAAGCGAATTGCCAGTGCAGCATTCCGGCGAGAGAGTGTGTGCTGGTCTGACGACAGTTTTCCTTTATTAACCATCCCTATTGCTGGAGACACCCCAAACCAACAACCCACCACACCGCCGCGAGCTCCTCTCAATGAAACAGAAAGTGTAACACACCTCCTCAGCCACATCAAGTTCCTCCTCCGACGTCGAGCAGCAGCACTTGCTGCCCTCGATGCTGGTCTATACTCAGAAGCCATCCGCCATTTCTCAAAAATAGTAGATGGTCGCCGTGCTGCCCCACAAGGTTTCCTCGCAGAATGCTACATGCACAGAGCATCTGCACATCGTTCTGCTGGTCGAATCGCAGAGTCCATCGCCGATTGTAACCGCACCCTTTCACTGGACCCAACCTGTATTCAAGCCCTCGAAACTAGAGCTTCACTCTTCGAAACAATTCGTTGCTTACCCGATTCACTACACGATTTAGAACATCTAAAGCTTCTCTACAACTCCATCTTACGTGATCGGAAACTTCCCGGTCCAGCATGGAAACGCCACAATGTAAGATACAGAGAGATTCCAGGGAAACTCTGTGCCTTAACCACTAAGATTCAAGAATTAAAACAAAGGTTATCTTCTGGTGAAACAACTAGTGTTGATTACTATGCATTGATTGGAGTTCGACGTGGGTGTTCGCGTTCTGAACTTGAGAGAGCTCATTTGTTGCTGTGTCTTCGCCATAAGCCAGATAAAGCTACAAATTTCATCGAACGGTGTGAATTTGCGGATGAACGTGATATTGAGACAGTTAAAGAGAAAGCTAAGATGTGTTCGTTGCTGTTGTATAGATTGATTCAAAAGGGCTACACTAGTGTGATGAGTAATGTTTTAGATGAGGAGGCTGCTGAGAAACAAAGGAAGAAGAATGTTGCTGCTGCAGCACAAGCACAGGCTCAGGCGGCGGCAATTCAAGTTCAAGCAATTAAGAAAACAAATGAAGCCGAGTTAAAAAATAATAACGCTGCAGATAAGAGTAGTAGTGATGTTTTTGCGGAAAATGACCAGTCTCTGATATCATCTTGTAATGTGAACCCGGCAGTGTTTCAAGGTGTATTTTGCCGTGATCTTGCGGTGGTAGGGAACTTGTTAACGCAGGTGGGATTTAATCGTCCGATTCCGGTGAAATATGAAGCATTAAGCTGCTAATTTTTCATGAAAAAAAGTTGGTGGGAGGAGCTGTTGGAGATGTTACCGGCAGAGGGAATCTCTGGTTGGTTCATTCACTTTATGATGAATGATTGTACAAACAAAATGCAAAAGGGTAAAAAAAATTACTAGACTGCCGGAAAATTTTGTCACCTTTTCCTTTTCTTTTTTTTTTAAATCTTATATTAGTAGTAATCTTTTTTTATCTATCAGATTCAGATGTACAGATCGATTATTATGAGTACTGAGACTCTACTTTTGGATATTTGGCTTTACCTGTCTTGAAACCTTCCCTTGAATCTTCTTTAAATTTAAAGTACTGAATGAATGTGATTAACGGTAATTAAATTCATATTTATGAAGGTACTGAATTTGAATAAAAGGCTTTCACTGATTGCTGTTTTGGCAGAATCCCTGAATAGGGACTGGAGCTGTTTGCCTCTGCTTTTTTACCATACAGTATCGTCTTTTCTGGTGCATTATTTTTTTCTCTGGTTAATCTTTCCAGAATACTGACAATCTATTAAATTTTACTGTATTTTATATTTGCAATACACCAAAAACTTTGCTGCATGTATGTATGAAGAGAAAAGTCTCTACTTTGAGAAACTATAATTTATGCCCGCCCGTGTCGGATGTCCGACACCGACGCACCGACGTTGTGTCTTGACATTGAGATACGCTTAATTTTAAGTGTCTATACTTCATAGTACTACATGGAATTTGGTCGAGATTAAAGTCAACTTTTTAAAGGGTAAAATAGTGTTTACATCTACGCAATGGCAACGAATTTTGGTTTATTTTCCTGTAATGTGTTTTTTCTTTTCGATTATCCCCCTATATTATATTATTTTAGTTCTTCATTAAATATATTTACTTAAAATTTCACATAAATAATGACGTGACATGTTTTCTGACCTGTGAGTGAGGTAAATTGATATTTGCTAACATTACAATGGACAAAAGGGTAGAATTTTAACATTACAAGAGATAATAAAAAAAAAATATACTATTATAAAGAGATAAACCGAAATTCATTAGTATTACATGTGATAAATACTATATAACCCTTTTTAAAATTGTAAAACAAAATTTTGATGCACTGGTTTGAAGAGTTGGTAGTTTTGTTTGGTTAAAAATACTTGATTAATATTGCATAAGCTCAACACTATCTAAAGTAACACTTTAAACTTTAAAATTATGAGTTGTTGATAAAGATAACATTATAAGCTTGTGAAAGAATGATTATTAACAATATTTTTAAGATTTTTTTTTGTAATTCCCCATTGATAATTTGAATTTGAAATATTTATCCAACAACCAATTAAATAAAATATGGTTACAATTTAGTTGCGTGTATCAATTACAAATTTACTCGTGTGGCTTGTGTATATTAATTTTTGAATAAATATCTCCAAATTATCAAAAGGGTAAATTAGGTCTCACTTATTTTTAATAATATAAGTGTGGTTGGGTCCTGCAAAACTTAATTGTATCTAATACTATTGGTTAGTAACTCTTATCATCAAATTTGAGTGCCCTCAATGTTGATTTCCTATAGGAATGATGCATAACTTTCTTCTTGTTATCTTGAATCTTTATACTCTTTTCCAACTCACCGTAATACTAAAACATATAAAAAATGGGTTTAGATTCAATTGTGGAAGAGACAAAAGTATTTCAAGTGTAAAATAATGATTTGTTTGGATGCATCAAAAGATTTTCATTTGATTTGAATTTAATTTTAACTTTTAAGATAGTATATCAAAAGATGTTATATCTTCTAAAAATAAATTTATACAAACATATTTTTAATTTAAATTAATTTGTACTACAAAATAAATGATTTATTACCACCACATAGTACTATCCTCCGTGAAAGCTGGTTTGGAACATGACTTTTGAGGTTCTTTGAAAGTGGTCATATGATAGTGGTGTGGAGTGGAGGTCCCTATTTTGAAGTGAACAAGAAAAAAAGGTTGTCAGTTTTTGTTTTCCTCCTCTCAATAAATACTGCAAAAGAAAGCTAGGGGGTTTAATACGCACACAACACAATACAAGAAATTAAACAAAAAAGATTAAACGTGCATTTTGCACGTTTAATATAGTTTTTTACACTTTCATTTCCTTTGCACGTTACCGGTACTAATTTCATTTTTTAGTTGAAATTGATTTGCCATCTTTCTAATAACACAAAACACTATTAACAATGAGAGCTAGAGTTTATTATCAGCAAAACTAAGGTGGGAGAGGAGTAGGTGTTATAGTTGGTAAGATCTGTCATACAAATGTCATACAAAGGCTTATAGAAGAGAGCAAATAAACTTTTGGAGTATGCTTTTGAATCTTTGAAATTGAATTTTTTGTTCATAGGACGCCGTAAAATATGTGAACTATTTATTTTTATATCGGTGGTTGAGACGGGTTTATTGTATAAAATTATATTATATTTGAAATTGGAACCGTTTTATCTTAAATACAACGTGAAATTGTGTTAAATTTTTACTATAAGGAATTTTGATCGTGAATCTCTATCCTTTAAATTAAAGAAAATGTTTTTTAGACACAAATTTGATATGGTTTGAGTTTAATTTTTTCCTTATTGAGTGTTTGTTCTCTCACCTAGGAATCAATGTTCACACTCAATATTATATAATTGATCAATGTATATTTGATGAAAATGAAATTAGTTGTTAAGTAAGAATTGGCTAATATGTAGTGTCGCGTCATCAAATGAGTTGCAATATGAAAATTTCACGTGCCACATCATCAAAATTCACCCTCAAAATGGGAAAAAGATTACATGCTGTAATATTTAACACAGTTTTCATGCTGTTTTAATTCATAGTCGTCCGATCTAAATTGTACGATCACGATCATTTTAAGTGATTTTATGACAGAATTAATCATAATCATTTGATCTGTAACAGTGTAAAAATTGTGTGATTGTTTATTGCACCAAACCTGAATCCCTCAAAATGTATGTCGATTTCGCTACTCAATTTTCATGAGGGGAGTTTGGATCCTCCCTAGGGCACAATGATAATTTTGCAATTTGAGTCATTCATCTCGGTCTATTATACACAATCAATGGTATTAATTGGTAGATAATAATTTCTCCGGCTCTTTCCCTCATGTTCTTCATTCTGCCTTTATCTTAGCCATTTATTCATTTTTTTAATCTCCCTCTTCTACTACACCATTTTTTTTCCTTTGTGAATAACAATTAAGTTAAGAAAATGAGAGAAGACCGGACACAAACAGTAGGAGAGGATCCAAATCCCTCGGGAGGATCCACAATGAGGGTTGCAATTTCAACCTCCAAAGTATAATAATGGTGTATGTGTATGATTTGAAGCGTGGCTTGTGGTACAATAAAAACAGTGTATTTCTGTTTTCATGTAAGAGATGCATTATTGCGTTTCAACAGTAATGCCTTGGTTGTCCCTATTGGATCATGAAGGATACAGTCCATCACACAACTGTTTTTAATGCACTTGCTGACTTGCATTAGCAGCATACACTAATTTGAAGCCAAAATGTCAATGTAACTTAAAACGTGAGATAATAAATAGTACAATAATATTAAAAGGTCAAAATCCTTCTGTCAAAGAAGAAAAAAACAAACTAGTACATGCAATGAGAGTTTCCGACTCATTGTGGTGAGAGAGAATTCAATGCTTTCAATTTTCAACCACTATTAGATTAGCTAGTAAAGGATTAAATATTGAATGCAAATGTATAACTGCCTCCTTTTTTGGTTAATCTATTTAATATAAATTTGTACTCTTTTAAGTACTAAGATGATTTAATACATTTTTTTAGGTTTATTAATCTAATAGCGTTCAGATAAGATGACGCAAATCTTTTTTAGCTTAATCAAAGTTTTTTTTATAAAGCTTAATCAAGGTTATGAATTTGATCCCTGACTTGAACATGCAACAATTTAAAACTTTTAGAGAGAATTTGCCGCTCATTTGGTTCACAAGGCTCAAAGAATTAATCTCTGCAGTTGCGCGCAAATGATACCTAATTTATGCAACAAAATAATAGATTTATTAATTCAGCTTGTTAATTAAATATTTTCCTCCAATTTTCTAAACAAATTCTTTAAGATTTTAACAACCTTTGTATGTTTCATTTTTATGGTTTTCTTTGGATAAACAAGTTAATAATGCAAAATATTGACCCATTTTTTTTTGCCAATAATTAATTTCTATAAAAAATTGACTAACCATCTTTAGTTGAGTCTTATTTTCTGATCACACTTCTATAAATTCAAATATAAAACATTATTTAGAAGATATGAATTTGATTCCACCAATATATGGTTAGTTTCTTTCTCCTAATCTAGATATCATCTAATTAAAAAAATTGCTAGATACCTCCAAATTAAAAATTTGCTAAAGAGCCATGAGCATTCAATGTTCTTATGATCCTTACTTACCCAATAGGCTAATAGATCAGAAATTATCTTCCTTTCCTTGCTTGCAAGTGATTCGATGCCTTTTTTTAACTAGGCAAGAATAAGCAACCAAAAAAGAAAAAAAAGAAAGATATGACATCCCTTTTCCTTGAAGAGCGCCACTTTATTTTTCCACCTTACTCCATGATTATGTTGGCATATTTTTCACCCTCCATGCCTTCCATATAGACTCTTAGAATATTGTTTAGAGAATATGTGGGGAAAAGAAAGTGAAAAATGGAATAATTTTGTGATAAGAAAGAAAAAGAGAGATAAAAAAGGAGAGAATAAAAAAGGAATGTAAAAATAATCAAATGTGAAAAGAAAAAAAATAATACAAAAAGTAATTCAATATACTATTAGATATGCATTGATATTGATAATGTAAGAAAGTTAACTCAATTATCTGACTATATTGTATTCATATTATATATAATAGCCGCCACCGTGCCCGTTTGTGTGATCGATATTCTTTTTTTTTATTTGTTAGGATCGAAATTCTCTATTGTGCAAATATAAATAACTACTTAATCTTCTTTTTTATTGGACTTAGTTAATTGATAACTAATTAACATCCTTTTTTTGTTGTGGCTAGTTATTAAGAAGAAAAAAAAATTACTATAAAAAAACTGAAAACGTACTTTTATGTGGAAGTTGTGCTTAGTTATTAAGAGAAAAAAAAAATTATTTACTAAAAAAACTGAAAATCTATTTTTATGTGGAAGATATTTTTCAACATATACAAATATTTAGTTTTTTTTTGTAGTTTTTTTTAAGGGTAAATTAGGTATAATGAAAAAGTCATCCCAAAAATTTGTATTCTCTTTATATATAGTAATAGATATAAAGGGAATAACAAATTTTTGTATGGTTTTTTCTTTTAATTTTACCATTTAATTAAAATATTTATTTTACAATTGTATTTTTATATAACCAAAAAAATTACTAATTTTTTTTTCAAAAAAAAGAACACCTATTCATATTAACCTTGGTGTCAAGTTTTGATTATTTTTTTCTTCCGATTTTATGCTTCCTTTAAATTGCTTTAGTTACACTTCTATTTATTTGATGAATTCAATAAATATTTTTTAAAATTATCTATACAAAAATAATGTTAATATCTAGTTTTGATTTAGTATTTCTTTTCTTCCAATTGTATACTAAATTTAAATTATTTTATTTATACATTAATCCTTCTTAAACTAATAAAATAACTAATTTTCTAAATAATCATATAATATCAATTTAATTTTATATTGTGCAAAACAAATAGATAGACTAACACGCCAAATGTCCACCTGCATGCTATTATATAAAAAGGGAATAATAAGTTTTTCCGTAACATTTTTCTTCTAATTTTATCCTTCATTTAAACTTTTGTAATTACTATAATTTTATCCTTCATTATTAATCAAATAATTGAATTTAATCATAATTTCATATTTGATCCATTACTAATTTAAATTGTAAATCAAATCTAATCAATAACATAAATTAATCTTAATATAATTTTGAATTAAAAAAAGTATTAACTCAAACTTTTGTTACACCACAATGAACGCTGATTAATGTCTGTCTACACTCTGATTGTAATATAATGTTACTTTATTATCAAAATGCCCTAGAGGATTTGTGTCAACCATATTCATCCAAATTTTCATACACCCATTAATTCACCAAATAATTTATCAACACTATACTTAGCATATTTTATGAATATTCTCATGTCTTCCTTTGATTTAAATGAAGTAGCACTACAATGATTGAAATTTGAAAGAGAAATATTGGTAATTAAGTCGTTAAGCACTTCTTTGGCACTAGCTAGCATTTGAGCATTGCAATTGAAACAGAACACATGTTACAATAACTTTCCAACTTCCTTGTTAGCTACTTGCACTAAAGGGTTCCCTACCAACCTAAAACAAACATTAAATAATTGGTTAAAATTTACTAAGTCTGGTTGATATTTTTATTTAATGCAAGCTGGATGTACAAAGCTAGTAGTTATTTGTACAGCTAGTACTTAACTGATTTGAAGTTTTGAATGCTATGAACAAATTTCCTTATATTGTAAAATTAAAATAAAGAGAAAAATGTGTAGTATTTATTTATAAGCAAGATTTGGTATAATGAATAACATTGGTAGACTAATCGCTATTTAGTTTAGTGGTGATTGAAGCTCAATTTGGTACGGAGGACCACATTTTGATCCTCCGCAACTGCGATCGAAAGGAGACTCAAATAACTTAATGTCAGAACTGACCTCCCTGAATTAGATTAAACCGATGTGAGAAGAAAAAGAAAACACTAGTGGAAAAGAGAAAAACATGCCTCGCACAACTTCAATATTATTCATTTATATAATTTATAAAGTACATCTATATGATCTGCCGAATGCAAAAATTAAATAGAACCATTGGCAAAATTAGTGTTCTTGAACTACTCTTCTGACACAATGTTATTTTATTCTTTATATTAAGCTTTCATATTCGTATGTATTGCCAGCATAATTTAATTCCTTGGAGCTAAAGTTAAGGTGCATCTCACGAGGGCTCCATTTCTTTAATAAATATAAGGACTTTATTCTTTAGTCAGAGATTTCAAGGCATCTATGTAGTAACACTTTTTATTTGTTTTTCTTTGTGTTTATGTGTGTTAGTCTTAACACTTGCTAAATCCACCCACTATGTAGTATTGGAACTCAAGGTTCTTATTTTCTAATACAAAAATTCTACTAGGTTAGTATCAATGTTTTAAAAGTTGAATCGTCGGGTTCAATGGTTCATCGCATATATGAGACGGAGCATGGCGTTGGTTTGGTTTCACTTGTATTGTAGTCTGATTGAACTAAATTAAACCAGTTGAACTATGATTAGTTATTTAGTTCAACCGATTTACCATTTTTTCTTTCATTCTTGTAACTTTTTTCTTCTTTTTAGTGGTTTATTTATTTGTCAATTGTCAAATTGTCATATGATTTTATCATCGCTGAACCATTCGAACAATGATTCAGAGGTCTAATCTCATTTGTAATCCGATTTTAAAACATTGGTTTATATATTGACTATAACTACAATATCGTGGAATGATGTCACTAGAAATTCTAATATATTTTGTGTACCATTTATATAAATTGTATATGAAATTAAAATGAGGAATGAATCTAAAATATTACTACTTAGTACATGAAATTTTAATCAGGCTTGACTAAGACAAAGGCATTTTGTAATAGTTGCTAGGGTTGAAAATTGAGATAAACTCAAAAAACAGAGGTGTTAGCAATAGATGTTTGAATATAGGGAACATAAGGGGAGTTGTGGTTAATTATCGGCAAAATGCATTCATAGGTCCTTTAAGTTTTACGTTTGTAACAGATTGATCCTTTAAGTTTTTTAAGTAACAAATAAGTCCTTTAAGTTTTTTAAATAACAATTAGGTCCTTTAAGTTTGTAATTTGTAACATTTAGGTCCTCCAATTACTTAAAAAACAGGATCTAGATGTTACAAATTATAAACTTAAAGGACCTATTTGTTACTTAAAAAACTTAAAGGACTTATTTGTTACATAAAAAACTTAAAGGACTTATATGTTACAAACGTAAAACTTAAAGGACCTCTAGATGCATTTTGCCTTAATTATAATATAAGGGCCACCATGTGCTTATATCATGTGCCCTTAGCCGTCCAAACAATGATGGATATTTTTGGGCCTTAGACTAGAGTTCTTGTTAAAATTTGGTGGCACAGTGTGCTGGATGAAAGATCTTGACAATTTTTCTTGCATTATGTATATTTTTTTATTAATTAATAATTATATAATAATGGAATATTGCAGATAGCAACAAAAGAAAAGGTACAAAAAGGATGTGTATTTTTATGTGTGTGTGTTTGGGATATGGGGAGTGGAATTTCAATATGAGCTGGAAATAAAGTAAGGTTTTATTGAGATCTGAGTTTGCAGTGAAAAAAAAATTCTTTACAACTCATCTACAATGGTTTTTATGTCATTATATGCATACTAGTCTATAATTCTGTTAGCTATCTTATATTTATATACAAAGAATGGTAATTGGCAATAAATAAACTTTTGAAAAAACTTGATTATTAATTTCTGAAGATTGTTAATCAATGCTACGGCCTAGTGAATCCGATTTAGTTTTGTGTAGGAGTATATATTTGAATATGACCCTTTATTCAATGCTTCACAGTGCCTAGGCATGTAATTGTAGGATACTACATTACATAGTGTCTAAGGAAATAAGTATGGGCACTAAACATTTGTCCAAAAAAAAGTATGGGCACCAAGACATTCTTACTTAGACACAATATTTAGGCGCACACATCAATCAAAAAAATAAAAGAAAAATAAAATTAGTCACATTAATTAATATAATTTTAATTATTTTTTCTTTAACTTTTTTTTCTTATGTGTGTGTCTAACACCTCAAATTTATGATTGCGCCTAAGTAAGTATTTCTCATGGGCACTACTAAACAATAAAGATCATAATATGTAATTACATTTATAATTCTACGAACAATGATACACCAACACTAATAATAAAGTGAGAAAAAAACAAATTTATATTTAGCATATTAATGTTGTATTGTATCAGACACCGGAGTATATCTAACATATTTAATTTGATGAATGTCCTTAATTAATACTTCCTCTAATCCTATATATAAGAAAGAATTTATTTTTTAAATTCATTGTATAGTTGATGTATCTAGACAATAATATAGTTTAGATACATCAATTTTATAATGAATCTAAAACGTTAATTTTTTTTTATATGAGACCGGAGGGAGTAACATAGTGGTCGAATGGGAGGGGAAAGTAAGCAAATGAATGTTTTTCTTAAATTTGGTTGAGTATGTCTTTGTTGTACTAGATATATTGGTTATTTGGTTGTTTCCGTATGCAAATTCAGATAATTAAAAGTGCAATGATAGGTTTGGGATCCCACATGCTGAAACTAATTAACACTAAACCAAGGCATTTTGTCTCTGGTACGAATCAGATGAAAGTGAAACAAGTACAAGCTCTATTTTATTGGACGGTATAATTAAGGCAAGTTAACCTACGATCTGAGTTTGTAAATCAAACTATTTATGTTTATTGACAAGTTGGCGGGTTAGTCTGTCAAACAATTTTATTTTGTATTTTGCTATTATTTTTACTTGCGATTGTTATCACTGTGATTTTATTCACTCAAGTATTCAAAATTTTGTTTACAAACATCCTGTAGCAATATCATTTTGATTTCAAGTCATTCCTAATTTTTGCAACAACACAATCACATACCAATTACCAAATCTTCAATATATATATATATATATTTGGTTTTAACCCTCTCGTTCAAGGAGAAGGGGTCAATAAAGAGAACTCTTAGTGCATCAGCTATTTGTCTCATGAATATTTTATCTACACATTGAAATTTGAATGTGCTAGAAAATAGCAACAAAACCCACAACAAAGTTGATGAAAAGGCATCATAAGATCATTTTAATTTTCATTATGGAATTTTCATTTTTAATAAAAATTATATTGAAAAAACTTAAAGAAAAAACTAATTTGTTACAAACATCTAAACGCAGAATTTATTTGGCCTTACAAATTAAAACCATTTCACTTCTACCGACACATTTGATCGGGTATTTCGTTTAACTGGTTGTGTTACACCTAGCTCACAAGATGAACCATTGCAGACACAAAGCAAGCTAATACAAGTATGTTTTTCTTTCAGCTAGTGTTGCGATGTCCTTGTATCAACATAGCACCACAATAAGGCACTGTCATGGGAGTTGGGACGACAAGGAACACAGAAGGCACATCACTATCAACAACAAAAATAAGGTATCTATTTGTTAACTAACAAAAAATGGTGGCGAGAAGCCCAAGGCATGTAATTGCTGTAACTTACATCCACCTAATAATCATGTTACATTGAGGACATAATGAGCGAAATAGCATGTATCCTGAATGTATTCTAACCAAGAATTGCTTTTATATTTGTTTTCTGCTCCTCTGTTAGCGACGTGGGGAACAAAACCTCAAAAGTGACGTAAAGATCTCCTTTCTTCGTGCTCATATGCAACGGCATGCCCTCCCCTTTGAACTTCCTTACTTGCTTTGGGTTCGTGATTCCCTGAGGGTTCAAAAGAAGTTTGTCAGTTGTGTGTCTGTGTGTTTTAATGTTTTTGGAGTGGGAGTGATCAAAGCCAATTAAGATCTGCAAAGAGGATATTTTATGCTCACCTTGGCGCTTATGTCCACTAGATGTTCATCAAGGTGTTTAACGGTCTTCTCAAAACCAACAAGGGCTTGAACCTAAAGAAGATAAAGGTTAAACTTTACAATGCTCAAAATTTTTAGGATGACAATATCAGAGAAAGCAGTTAACAGCTTGCATAAACAACAAATGTCATATTTCAACTCTGCCATGCTAATTACTAGTTAATGCTTATTAGAACAGTGGCAAGTAGTTACTGCTTACAGACTTAACCCTCAAAATCCCAAAGGTACTGTACAACTAAAATATTGTTTATACTTACCAGGGTTATAGTGACAGTGGTATGTAAGTCATTGCCTTCCCTTCTGAAAAGTTCATGAGGTGCGGTACGGATACGAAACTGTTCATATTAGCATATGGATTGTCAGCAAACTGCACACGCAATAACATGCATACTAAACAGTTGCTAACAAAAATGAAAACTCTTCTACTAACCCTTAAATCTCCAGATTCTCCATCAATTATGGGCTCGCCATCCTCATAAAATAGCACCTCCTGTGAAAAGACAAATAATTTGTCATAACCATTCAATTAGTCAATTTCTGATTTTGAAAATAATAAATATTTTCTCTAAGATTTCATAAATCAAGATATATACATATTATTCAATAGCAACATAACACTAGAGAATGATTGATAAGAAAGATGGGAATGGATCAAGGGTAAAGAAAGCAGAGAGGAATATTCAAAGCTTTTGGTTTTCACTCCTCCACATTGCTTGGTAGTATGAACTGAGGTTAAAACAAAGATCTTTTTTCAACCATCTAATATTTGCATAAACTATTTTTCAGCTTAACCAGGAAAACCCTTAAAATTGAAACTTGGTCTTTACAAGTATTCAACAATGACAATAAACGCCTTTCCCATTAGATAGAGTTAGCTGCAATCATCAAACAATATCAGTGTCTCATTGTTAATCATATCAAGTGACAAACCATTTAAACCTAAATCTTCCAAATCTTGAAATAGTCATCCATGATTTCTCTCACAATCTCGTTTCATTCAAATATCTGAAGCCGCAAAATATGACAAGGCTTTGTTTGATGTTTATCCAAACTACAAGTTCTTCAACTTTTACTATAGCTCTGAGATACTTGAATATAAGCACTTAAAAATGGCGATAAAATGCATGTGCATCCATTGGTAACGTACAAACCTTGAATACTATCAATAAAAGCCAGCGACTTAAGTACTCCACCAAGCACCTCATAATATGTAAGTCCCTATCATAGCACTATTCTTAAGAACCGATGTCTCGGTGGATGAACTCTATGACTCTCCACTCAGCCTTTCCGGTCAACCTTCCATATGTAGCTTTTTCTATCTTAGACACTGGAAACCAGCCCAGATACCATTGCATAAGCACTCAAGCACTTGGGAAAGCTCCCTTAAAAGATAGCTATCAAAGGGGAGGACAAAGCTACTTAAGTACTACAATAAGCATCCCATACTACTCTATGTGGACTTGTGTATCCAGTAATACCCAAGTCCTTATCACGGTATGATAGATATTATTATTGGACTTTTGTCTTGTCAATGCCAATAATTAAATGCACAAATAAGTATTAATTGTAATGAAAATTGTGAAATGCAAGAACTTGTCATAAGTTAAATTGAAATAAAACAAAATTTACAAATTCATGTGTGCTACTCAAACCAGATTAAAATTAAAATCAATTACAGTTCTAACATAACTACAATTAGAATTATAAAACAGAGATATAGTCTTAAGAATTTAGATGTCTGCGTGATTAGACATGCTCCTAAGTGTAGGGCATATAAGAAAATGGGTAATAACTTAATAAGACATGATATTATGCTTGCTTACATAAAACACTGAAGCCAACATACAAACTTTAAAAGTTTACCTGGCCATCTTGCATGCCTTTCTCAATATCCACAGTGACAAAATATCCCTCCCTTACGTATTTGACATTAGCACATTGGTCACAGACCTGGACAGATAAATATCAGAGATAGAAGTGTAAACTTTCACAGATATTAAGAACAAGATTATCAATAAACCTTTAAACCTCAATCCCCTCCAACACATAACGTAAAAAACAGAAAACCAGATTAAAAAAAAAAAACTTTCCACGGTCATACAGTACAATAAAAGTCATGAAATATTGATACTAGAAGTCAGTGTGTATGCAGGATAAAATATACATCCTAAAAAATGGACGAAAATAAACAGAAACTTTAAAATATACATCCTAAAACATTGACACTAGAAATCAGTGTGTATGCAGGATAAAATATACATCCTAAAAAATGGACGAGAATAAACAGAAACTTTATTATATCAACATCTTCAGAGATGCATTTTACCTGCTCTGTCATCTGTTGAAACATCCCAGGCCCAATTTGCCTGTGATAAACCTCATTTCTACAGTTACAGCGTCTTTTTCCAGGTGCTGGCTTTACAACATTTTTCTCCCTCCAAACCTGATAATTGCAATACAATGGTCACAAAGAAGCAATCAACAAATGGCTTGCAAATTCTACATTTCAGGTCACTACAGTGCAATGGAGTTATTGACGAACCAAAATTCTGGACAAGTTCATATCCACTTAGTTTACAATTACAAGATGATAATGCCTCAATAGATGCTAAAGTCTCTCCTGATTTCCTCAATGAAAATATTTAACTGTATAACAAACTAAAGTATCTAATATTTGATCGAAAAGGGAATAAGTAACAGCCTCCGGGAATACATGATGTCATATGTATGTAATATTTGTATTAAAAAATGGATTAGGCCCAGTTATATTTCAGATTTTCTATTGGCTGATGTAGTTAAATGAAAGTGTGTTTTTCTGTTACCATGTGTCACATGAAAACCAGTTTGATAGTCCTATCCCAAATTAGACAAATAAAATGTCGCAGAAATTTAAAAATAGACTGCCAGTATGACACAAAAACATTGCCCGTTGATAAATTATTAAATGTGTAGATTTAATGCTTGAGCTAAGAACAGTAGCTAGATTAAATTTGACCTCACCTTCAAGGAACCGCCCATGTACAAATCTTCGAGGGTTGCATCCAAATCAACAATAACGTCATCACCTTTTACAATTTTCTCCTCTTCCTCCATTGATCCCCCACCAAAGAAACTGAAAGAAATATTCATATTTCAGTGTCATCCATAAAAGCAAGACCAGAGTCCCATACTGAAAAAGTAAAAATTGCCATGCAGGTATAGCAGAATAAATACACATACACTGATACACATCAAGAACATAGAAATCTCCCTACACAAAACAACATAATCTGTGCTCGCAAATCAATGACTATATTGAAATTTGTGGCATCATAAAAAGTGAACCAGAATGAGGAAATCAATGAATCAATAAAACCATACGAAGGTTCTGATTACAGTATGTTGTCAGTAATAGTATGATAATATAAAACCTGTATAGCCTTCTATAACTGCTTTTCTTTCTTGGCCATAAACATGTATTATTTGAATTTTTGTTACAACATATATATTATACAAATGCAGGTAAAAAAAAGGTAAAGTGGTAATAAAGTAAATTAGTCCAATAATACAATTCTGAAATGAGATAGTGATAACTAATAGATTAAAAACTAAACTAGCAAACGCTAAGGCGGTGACTTACGAGTTAAAAATATCCTGCATGTTCATTCCACCACCTCTTCCTCCACCAGCAGCATGCTGCTTCAATCCCTCTTCACCATACTTATCGTAAATATTTCTCTTCTCATTATCCGACAATACTTCATAAGCTGACAGCAGCAACAATAAAATGCAACCATTTATAACCAAAATAAGAGAATATTCGGACTGACTTATTTGAGCTTATCTACTGATACAAGCATTTACGAGACTGTTTGATTGTCTATGGAAGCACCTTATGACATGTCCAATAGTTCTTTTCAATTTATTTTCATAAGCCCTCTCTAGGATATCTTGTGAAAATAGTTTCACTTTATTTTATATATGACAAGTGTTTATACTATACTATAATCATTTTAATTAAGTTATTTATCCAAACATGCCAAAACAGCAAATACACACAAACTAGGTCATGAAAATAAAATGAACAAAAAAGAGCAAAGATGCATGTATATGTAATGTACCATTGCTAATCTCGGCAAATTTCTTAGTAGCTTCTTCATTTCCCTGATTCTTATCAGGATGATACTTCAATGCAAGCTTCCTATACGCTCTCTTAATCTGATCATCCGATGCACCTTTCGACAGTTGAAGTATATCGTAATAGCTCTTTCTGCATACCAAAAATCAAACATAGATATATAAGCAAATGCAGAATGAACATTTTTCAAGATAACAGTAATGAAAAGAAAAACAGAAAAATTACGCGGCAATGGCATTGAGAGAATAGCAAATAGCGCAGAGAAGGAACAGCAATTTGGCTCTTCGATGCGCCATTGAAGATTACGAGACAAGAGATTCGGATCTCTCTCTTCGTTACGCAATCTCAGAACTCTGATATACTCGTTTGGATCTCGTTGCGATTTAGGGTTTGAGATCAAAAAACGAAATGTGTTATGTTATGTGGATGTTGGCGTATCAATGTGTTATTGAATCTGTTGTTTAGTAACGACGGAGCATTTACAGTGACAGGCGTGTGGAAGTGGTTCCGAGAAGACTTGACTATGGAGTCGACAATACGCTTTGCAACGTGTTTGTTGCGAAACTAACCAATCACCGTGAACCTTTGCTTGTTCTTACCAATCATTGTTCACCACGTCGGATTTTGTGATGCGATGCCGTTTTGCCCTCCTTTTTTCCTTGCGAAAAAGAAAGATAACGAATTTACAACTTTGCCCTTCTTTTTTCTATTTTCTTTTATAAAAAAATATATAATAATATAATAAATAAGCTTCTACGGTAAATATCGGCCCCTGCATTTATAATTCAATGTCTTACCAATTGAGCTAAGCTCGCGGGACGATACATTAGGTCTTTAAATTGATAAATTATGATTTATTTTTATGAATTAAAAATTATTAGCCGATTATTGTATTTTGAGATAATAATATCACAAGAAAAAAATACAATTTCAATGTTTATAAGCATTACACTCATTTTTTATTATATACATTCAATTGACTATTTTGAGGAATAAAAATTAAAAAAATATCAAATTTATATTTTTGACAGTTTTGATAAATAATATTTGATTATTATAATATTTTTAATGATAGGAAATGTAATTTCTTTTAAAAAATATTTATTTACTATTAATTTAGTGACATTATGTAGTAGTACATTAGAAATTATCCAATGTACCATAAATTTTCCCATATATAATAGAGGAAGCATCAAAACGGGAATAAATAAATAAATATATATACACACACACAACCAATTTAAAATAGCATTCCAAAATGGATAAGAAAAAATCACACTAAAATTACAAGTTATTAAAATTAGAATTTTCGTTAATCAATACAATTTAAATAAACTCTCCATTGTGATCAAGATTAGGAAAAATTCTTTTTCCACCCCACACGTTTCTTTTTTATCCTCAAATATTTCATTTTTATCCTTAAATAAAAAATTCTGAATGCATTTTCCAATTTTTTATACCTTAAACTAGAAAAATTTTGAAAAATACATTTAAAAATTTTTATTTAAAGGCAAAAATAAAAAATTTTGGAGGTAGAAAAGAAACGTTGGGGTGGAAAGAGAATTTTTCCAAGATTAGCCAACCGACTTGTATGGCTATGTCCATACAGAGCCCAACAAAATATGGGTTGAAGACACTCCTTTTACAATCCAAAATGAGTTTTACTTTTGTCACCTTGCCGGTTACTCGCGCGCCCTACATCTTTCTCATTTTATTCTTCCGTTACTTAAGTAGCGAATGTTATAAAAATGATAAATTTTGGAAAATATCGCCCGCTACTTAAATAGCGGACATGGGTATTTTAATAAATTCATATGGCACACGAGAGAATTGGTAGAATGACAAAAGTATTTTTCTTCGAAATGACTTTGTTTTATAGCAAAAAAAAGAAAGAAAGAAAAAAATATGTCTATTTTTGCAATCAAAATTTTCTTTTTCATTCAAAAGAAATATAAATTAGTTAACTGGTCTCTCCATTGTTGATTACTCTCTCCCTCCTTTTTCTCTATTACTTATCTTATATAATTATTATTATAATAAACATGTTAAAAGAAAATCTTATAAATATTACTTAACTATTATAATATAAACATGTTAAAAGAAAATACTATAAATATTACTTAACTAGCCTTTTTAAATTGTTGACACATAATCAAACTGAGGGGTATAATTGTCTTTTCATACTATATTTTAATAAAATAATATTATTATAATCTATTACACATTGATTTTATATTTTATTTCTACTATTTATGTGGGACTTATAACTTTAATCATATATTAATACCAAGACATGATTTTTTTATTATTATGGGGACCTATATTTTCACTCATATATAAAATATTACTTCATCCATCCCATAACTTTTGTCTTTTTAGACTTTTACACGTGGATTAAGAAATAATAAAGATTCATAAATTAAGTCATTTTTAACCTTACTTTATTAAGAAAGAGAAAATCTATTTAATGAATGTTTTAGTTTTTGCAAGGGTATAAATTGTAAAATATGATTAATAATTGTGTTTTGGTTTCTTAAAATGACCAAAGATTTGGGACAGAGGGAGTATATATTTTTAGATAATTTATGCTAGACATTTATATTACTATAATCATTATAATCTAAGCTTAATTGCATATTTAGTCCTTTATGTTTCAATTTAGTCTCTTATATATAACGAATTTCAAGTTAGTCCCTCATGTAATTAAAGTCATCATAAGTTCATCATTTTTCGTTAAATTTTGAGTTAATTTTTTTCAAACTCTTAAGTAAATTTTGAATTAATTTCGTCCAAAACTTTCATATAGTACCCTTCTAAGCAGTCCACATATTAAATGTGTTAGCCACGTGGACATTTAAACATAAACTTGATTAAAATGACTTACTTGAAACTTTGTAAACACAAAGGACTAAATATGCAATTAAGCCTATGATCTATTACAAAACAATTTTATACTTTATTTATACTAGTCAACGGAAACAGATTGCATGATATGTAGGATTTAACACGGTTTTCACGTTGTTTCATATCACAGTCGTCCGATCTAAATCATATGGTTGAGATTGTTTAAGGTGATTTTCTGATAGAATTAATCAAAACTATCCGATCTGTAATTAATGGCTCAAATCTGAAACATTGTGAAAACTATGCGATTTGTAACAGTACTAAATTCAAATCCCTTATCAACTAGTAGTACTGAAAAAAGTTGTTTGGAGATTGAAGTTCGCCCATCTTCAATTGCCATCATTCAAATAGATATATTTCTCCCATAACTCTATGATTGCTTCACAATGCATACATAATTGTTTCAATAGTTTGAAGATAGTATGGATACTCATAGGAGTAAAAAAAATCATGGTGCTTCCTTTCAACATTAGTGAGAAGTTTGCCGTGAGGTTTTTTTCAAAGAAAGATATGGACTTTACAAGGACCTTGTCATGTCAATAACAACTTCAAATTAGGTGAGAGTGTGATATTTGAACCTTCAATGAGAAAAACATACCGTGCAAATTTGATAGAAAAAAAACCATCACTAAAATAATTCCATATGAAGAAAAATAAACCAATATATTATACCTGGGTTGGAGGGTTGATGTTTTCAATTTTAGCATTCAAATGAGAAAGAAGAGACTCGTTAATGAGGTTCAAATTCCCATTCGATGTATTGTAATTAACCATAGGTTCACCACTATCATAAAGTTTGCTCTCTCCCAAGAAACATGCCAAAAATAGATGGAGTGGCATCTTCGCACAACCCAAGAAACATAATTATCAAGCAAATGGAAATTGTTAGTTGTACCCTTCCAAATGTTTGAAGCTTTAGAACCACGGTGAATAAAATGAACAATAAACTACAACAATTGTATTTATCATATGTCATTCTAACCTAATGAACATCAAATTTGGTTAGCAACTCCCAGCCAAGTTTTAGCATTAACTATAGTCCCTCGAATAAAATTTGTACAGTCTCTCCACTTGATCGCAAATAGACACAAGGATGATTGTGAATTTAATCACATACTCAATCTTGTACTCTGCGAAATAATTCATAGATATATCGATATTTGGCCAATGCTACGGTGGACCACCTTCACGTGGTCTACGATAGACAAGTGATCAATACTACTTCAACGAATACGAATTTTACAAAATTCACCGTTGGATTGAAATTTTATATCATATTGATCATCCATAAGAAAATTTTAAAAAATTAAAAATGAATTGATATGTTATTCAGACTTATCAAGATTAACGTATTTAATAAAAAAATTCAAACCGTTAATCTTAATGATGTGGCATGTGAGTCATTGTCCATGTGGCAAACATGCTAGCCACTCTTTACATATGCGTTGACTTGGTCACGGGGTCAAAATCGCAAATTTGTGAAAGTTATGGGTCAAAATTGCTACTATAAAAGTTAAAGGGTCAAGATCGTAAGACTGTGAAAATTAAAAGACAAAAATGCAATTTAGCCAGATAATAATTACATGCAACTTCTCTAATCCAAAAGTTGTTCATCTATTCAACATTTTATAACTCACCTACTATCATGTTCTTGCTTTTGAGTAGTGTTTTTAACATTTCTTGTGCTAAATTCGCTCTTTAATAAATGAAATTTGTTTTGCTTTTCCAAAAAAAAAAAGTCAATACTTCATGCCCGAACTTTCCAATTTCTTCTTTTACCACATGATAGACTTTTTGCTATAATTATAATTTCATTGTCAATCTGTGATAGACCTTTCAAATTTGTTTACAAGTTGGTTTTTACTTTTTAGATAGTAGGTGAAGTGAAGGCTGATTTTTTATTCTTAATTTAAAACATTATAAAATGTTTTTAAAAATAATTGAAATAAGAACATGATAAATTATTGTATAATACTCCAGTCACAGTTAGATATTTTTATTAAATATTTTATATTAATTTTATTTATTTTACAAAAAAAATCAGATTCCCTCAAAAAATCAACTCACAATCAAAGTCAAAATTTACAGTAATTTAGTTGCTAAACAATAAACAAAGGAGACGAGTCATTAGATTAAATAGGATGGTATCTCTTAGTCGTTTTTTTCCCTTCTTTAAGTAGCCTTGTAACCAAAAAATAGGATGGTCTCTCTATGGTATACATAATTTAATGTCAATGGGCCTTATATGTAAAGTTTTTTTTATTTATTTATTTGAAGCAGACAATATATGTAAAGTTGTTTGTCACTAACATGAGAGAGAATCAATATCATTAAAGCTGATAATGAGGGGGGAAGACGTTACAGATGAAGACAATTATATCTATATAAGAGTCCAAATGGAGAGATAAACTCCAAAGTGAGCTGATTCAGTCCTTTATTACTGGACCGTACATGATGGCGAGCGTGAACTTTGACTCAGCCTAAAATAGGATTAAAATGCATAAAAGTCAAAAGAGTCTAATATAGAGTAAAATGTATAAAAGTCAAATGAATACTAATACTCCATGTATATGGCTGATGCTTCCATGGACTGGTTAAACAAATGGTCCATGATGGACCATTAGTTTTAAAAATTTCTTTTTCAATTTCAACCCTTAGATGAAAATAGTACACCGAGATTATCATACACTTACAACATTGAATAGATGCATTTTCATTTTTTTTTTCTCTTCTGTCCCATCGCCTTTACCCTCTGTTCAGACATTGTCCCCATTACTCTTGCTTTGGCTTTCAATTTCAACCATTTCAAATGTATTTGTGTTTATGAAATGATAAACTATTGACGAGAAAGTGGCTAGAGAAATAAAAATTATACTCCTCTTCCTCCGGTCTCATATATAGATAAAAGTTGTTTTTTAGATTAATTGAAAAAATTATGTATTTAATTCATATTATAGACCACATACATTATTTTTTTTAATGAATCAAAAAAAGCAACTTTGGCTTATATATGAGACCGGAAGGAGTACCATAATATAAGTTGATTAGATCAAATTACACAAATTAAAAAATATATATAATTAATATTAGGGTCATGTTAACGAGTGCCCTCGGGCCACTCTTTAAGCATTTCATTTAAAGAATTTTTTTATTCAAAAAGTTGAACACTACAATTTTCAATTCGTTAAAGAGTTACTATTTATAAAAGTTGAACTTTACAAATTCCAATAAAAAATCTATAAAAACTTACTATTTAAGGGCATAAAGAATTAGCATTTGCCTTAATGTTATATGGAAAAGAAAAATTATGAGTTACTTGTAGTTTACGAAATTATTTTTAATTAATACTAGTATAGTAAAGATAAATTGAAGAAATGAAGAAAAAAAAATTAATAAGTAGTTAAGAGTATAATTGAAAAAAATAACATTAGACGCGCTTCATTGGTAATATTTATATTGCCTAGGTGCAGATAAGGTATTGGTAATATTTATATTGCCTAGGTGCGTACTAAAAGCGTACCGAGTACATATTAGCATCTGATACGTACCCGGTACCGGTATTCTCCCTCAAATGGAGTACCCGTGCATCATAGGGTAATATGAAGCGACTTTTTGAATAGAAATATAAAGTGACTTATAATTTGGTAATTATAATGTATTACAAAAATGATACACGGGACATATGTTTATCTTAAATCAGTAAGCTAAATTTAATAATTTTTTAGCATATTCTAAATACAAATTTGAATAATAAGAACATATCAATTATTGCCTAAAAAAATTATAATTTATTTAAAAAATATATTCAGGGGACAATGGAGTTAATAAAAAAAATAGCTAGTAAAAAAATACTTTTTTTGTTACTTTTTAAGTGTCACACAATTTGACATCTGTAGATATGCCAATACATATCTTTGTCCACTAATATCCATAATTATATATTATAAAAAAAATATAGTTTAAAAATATTCGTCGAGACAAATTGAAAAACATCTTATATGTTAACTAGTTTAGAGATTCATGCATTTATACGAGTCTACTACTTTTATTTGATATTAAAATCTGTCATTGTATTATCATAAAAAAATATTAAAAATATTCGTTATAATTTTTTTTAAGAAGCTAAATTAGTCCACCTAAATTGAAACTAGAGAAAATCGAATCAAAAACCTTAAGAGGAGCACACTCCCTGGTCCGAAGCCAATAACACCAGACCAACTCAAGTGAGTTCGTTATAAAATATTGTTAAAATATAAGTTAAACTATTGTGCGTTGAATTAGTAAATATTTGTTTTTATACATCAATAATAAAATATGGTCAAAGTAGGTATAATAATAGTGCGAACAATTCTTAAACGATTCTTAAAATATAATGGAGGGAGTATTAGTAATTTTGTATGTTTTATTTTCATGAACACTTAAAATTTTCATCGAACTCTAATAACGAGCTTAGTATATTTTACACAAAATTACACAAGAGATTCTTTATCCAATTTATTTATAACAAATTCATCATTTATTTTTTTCTCTACATGGATCATTTATATTCATAGATGTTCACGGGTTAATCCTTTACCTTATTTCTTTTCACACTGGTCTTTATTTTTATCTATTATGTCAAATTTTTATATGTCCATAATATATTAAAGATGGAAATGGAAATTTGAAAGGCGAAAATCTATTTTTATTTAGAGACGGAAATTAATATTGGTATATTTTTAAAGATGAAAAAATTATTTAACTTTATTATAATTAATTTGTTCTTGGTATATAACTTTATAATAATTAATCTACTGTCCATTTGGCCAAAAAGAAATTTAAAAAAACACAAGACAAATATTTATTATTTGTACATATAAGAAATTGGAAAATATTTGTCATTGATAATTATATTTTGTTATAAATATTATACAAGGGACATATGTTTATCATAAATAAATAAGTTAAATTTTTTAATTTTTTGGTATCTTCTAAATAAAAATTCGAATAATTGACAAATATACACGTGACAATATATTTAATAAAACAACTTCATTGATTTAATATGTTTTTCAATAAAGAGCACAATAATTTTACTTATATTTTAACAATATTTGATAATAAATTTTTAAATATTTGTTCTAAATAAACACTGCCTAAATATAATTACAAACTTAAAAAAAATAGAAGTCAATTGACTCGTTTATTTTATTATAAAAATATACATGTGACAATAGCTTTAATAATATTAATTTATTCATTTTTTAAATAAATTTTACATTAAATTGCAAAATAGTTCCACTTGTATTTTAAATATATTTAGCATACTTCTAAAACTTTATTTTAAATAAATCTTCTACTTTAATATAATAAAAAACTTGAATATCAAAAAAATATTGTTGGAGATGTGCATTCATAAATAGTATTTTAAGCAACAGAAAAATTAATATTTATCGATGATAAATATAAAAAAAGAAACACAAGACAAATATTTCTCACCGATATATAAAAGATATTGGATAAATATTTGTTTTTATAATTATAATTTATTACAAAAATCATACATTGGACATATATTTATCGCAAATAAAAAAATTAGATTAACTAACTTTTTAATATGTTCTAAATAAAAATTCCAATAATTAGAACGTATTAATTATGATTTCTTTAAAAGTATATACGACACAATAACTTTAATAAAAATAAATTCCGTGAGCTTAGCTCAGTTGGCAGGACATTGCATTTTATATGCAGGGGCGGAGTTCGACCCTTGGTCATTCCATTTATCCACCTAATGGTGAAATTTCTTACCACTAGGCTAGTTAACCAAAAAAAACTTAAAAAAAATAAATATTTAAATAATTATAATTTATTTAAAAATATATACGACAAAATAATTTTAATAAACAAATTTATTAATTTAATTAGTTTTAGAAGAAAATGTACCATAGTTTCTCTTATATTTAAACTATACAGTATTTTACAACAAATTTAAAATATTTTACCTAAATAAATTTTTACATTGATATAATGACGAACTTACATATAGCATAAAAGTCAATGAATCAGTACGGATCTATTTTAATAAAGATTGGTTAATATATATATATATATATATATATATATATTTATTTATTTTAATATATTAGTACAATTCTATTAACGTAGTTTTTTTTTTGATAAATTACCATAATTATTTTAATATTTTTTTATGCGATATGATATTCTTTTTTGCTTAGGTTGGTTATTATATATTTATCTTTATGTATATTCTTTTATTAAATTCTTCTATTTTTTTTTTAAAGTTGTTATAACTTTTTTTCCGATATAAGTTCTTATATGTTAGATTGAACTACTATTTTTAATGTGTATCTTTTATCGTGGTTTTCGTTCTTATTTTTTTGCGGAATTTTATTTTAACTAATTTTTGTTGTTGCTAATTTTAGGTAAAATTACATTTAAGGGTAAAAGATTTGCAATATTATTATCATTGATGAAGACAAATTAGATTTTTTAATAATAGTTCTTTTAGTTTTTATACAAAGTAGTTTTTTAATATATTGTTAATAGATTAATTTCAATAGATATTTTTTTGGATTTACACCATCAGTTTAATCTGGTTTGGGGGTCGGCATCAAGTGGTTTCAGTCCCCTCCCAATCGATATTGCGAGCATACCGAACTGTGTTCCTCCAACCAAATTCAGCTTCAACTAACAATTGGCAATTTCAATAGATGTAACTTATTGATTTTTTTATAATAAATTTAATTTATTGATTAGTGATAAATATATGTCTCATGTATATTTTTATAATAAGTTGGCTTAACCTTTTTTTATACGACATGATATTCTTTTGTTGGTCTAATTTTATTTCCACGTATCTTCTTTTATTAAGTTGTTTTTTTTCTTAAGTTGTTATAACTTTTTTTTTCGATATAAGTTTTTATAGGTTAGATATAATTACTATTTTTTATATGTATTTTTTTTGTAGTTTCTTTTTTCAATAAAAGTTTTTATTTTTTTTACATAGATTTCTTTTAACTAATTATTATTATATTTTTTTATCTTTCTAGTTAAAATTATATTTCTAAGAATAAAAATAGATGTTTTCATTTGTCTAAAATTAACATAAACTGGTCTTTAAGAATAAAAAGTAAAATGAAAATTTTTAGGAGGACACAAATATTCTATTTTTACAGTAAAAAAAATAAATTTATTTTTATTTTAGAAAACCAAAATAAAAATTCACCATGTTTAATCTCATTTTGATCCATAACTAATATTTTGTTGCCTTTTGTAGTTTTGTTCATTTAATTGTGTCAAATCTTACCAAAAATAATTTAATTGTGTCAAATTGGTCTTAAGAAAATCGTTAAGCTCTAGACATGTGTCATTGTTGACTTTGTGACGTGGCAAGTCCTCTATTCATCTTCTTCTTTCTTACAAAAACTCAGAAAAAGGAAGTATCGTATTGGGGATCTTGAAGGAAGTGTCACGAAATAAGCGTCGTTTTGGTTGATGATGAATCATAGATAAATAACAGATGAATTTGGGGCTAGGGTTCAAAAGATTAAATTTGGTGAGGCGTGGCAGAAAATAAATTTGAAGATGATTCACAAATTTATCTAGATCTGTATGATGATGGGTGATTAATTGCATAAAATAAGCTCAAAAAAACAAAGTAAATTCAACCCACTTTTGATGAATAAAGTGAAATTGAGTTTGTTAGTGTAAAAAAAAAAAAAACATTATATAACAATATTTTTTTAATTTAAGTTAATTAATGTATCAAAGGGATTCAGTTTTGGGAATTTTACAAAGTTTCGATATAATTAAGTTTACAAGTTGGCTAAGCAGAAAGATGAAGTAGGATAGGATTGCAGGAAGATGAAGTAGGATCTTCAGAGGAGAGAGAACTGAAATTGTAAGAGAAATCATGTGTGGAGGGTACATGATATTATTGTGGATCATATATCAATCTAAAGGTATATTTTACTTGTCCATCATGGACCATTTGGTGTACATGTCCATGTTAGAATTAGTCCATGTGTATATCACACATTGCTTGAGAACACTCATATTCATTAATCCAACAAAGTGTGTTGAATTGTTGAAGGCAAGGTTGTCGAAATCTTTTGTTTAGGTAAAATCGAAACGTAAAATTAAAATGTAAAATCGTCGATTTTACCTCATATTTAAATAGTATTAATTTTATATAAATGACATGTTTATATACTTATATAATACTATAATGCATTAATAATTTAAAATTTCAACTGAATTTCAAAGCTATAATATAGTAAATCACCATAGTAAAATGTAATATTCATAAAAATTGAGTTTTTTTAAAAAAATTGACCATTTTTTTTTTTTTGAAAAACAAAGGTAAAATCGTCTCAAATAGTTAAAACCAACGATTTTACTACGATTTAAATCGTTTAAAATCATTTCAGATCACGATTTTTGCAGAAAATAATTCTACCCGCGATTTAACTCGAAATCACTACCTAAAAACGTATAATCTATAGTTCTTACGTTTTAAATTGCGATTTTAACAACCTTGGTTGAAGGGTTACAAAAAAAACTGAGTGGACAATACCTTAGTGTTTGTCGTAGATATTAGTCTCTAAATCGGCCTTTATGTACAACAACATTTTAAACATTTATATATTTTAATTTTAATTTATTTCGGATTAAATCAACATTTATCTTCATTATTTTTATGTAGGATATTTATTTTCATTATATATAAATAAACTAATATAATAAATAAATTTATATTTTTATTAGTGAATGTTATGTAATGCATTTTCTTCCATCTAGTCTAGTATATTAAAAACTGACGACGTCGTCGAACATAGCGTAAACTATATAAATTGAAAAATAAAAAGAGTATTTGTTTTATTTCATAAGCATTGGAAGCAAAATGTCAAAAAAAAAAACATTGAAAGCAAAGGAATGACGTTTTTATTTTATATTATAATAAATTAAAAAGGGTAAAAATGGATTTTAGGTAAAATGATAAGGGTAAAAATGGAAGAAAAGATGATAAGCTATAAGCTATAAGCTCATAAGCTAATTGAAATAGCTTATGGAAAATCAGCTATAAGTCAGTAAAATAGGCTATGGCTCTGTTTGGTAACACCAAAAAAGAGCTTTTAGCTTTTAGCTTATAGCTTATAAGCTCGTCTGACAAAAAATAGCTCTGTTTGGTAACGCTTTTTACAACGAGCTTATAGCTTATTTCAGGAGCTTATAAGCTATTTTTCAGAAGCTACTTCAAGTAGCGTTTGAGCTTATAGCTTATAGCTTTTCATGTTTTATTCCATTTATACCCTTACCACTTTAACTAAAACCCATGTTTACCTTTAATAATTAATTTATTATAATTTAAAACAAAACAAAAACGATGCTACATCTGCTCTGTGTGTAATTTTTATTTTCAATTGTGCACACAGCAGTAGCACAATGAATTCATAACGTATAAATTGTTACGTATGATAATTTTCTCCATGTGTGTAATTTGTTTTTCCTATCTCCATTTATACGTTTTTCTTTTATTTTATCCTTCGTTCTTTTTAACAAATTTTTTTAATCATATGAATTGATTATTTTTTATTTTATTCTTAAAATAAATTTGTAAACTTTAGTTTTTTTATTAATGTATAATAACTGGAAACTGAATCGAAATAAATTGAAAATAAATTTTTACCGAAAAACAATAATTTAATAATATATAAACATTTATTAAATTTAAAATATTTAAATTATCAAATATCTTAAATATTAATTTATAGTAGTATAAATTTTATATGAATTAATAATGTCCTTTTATGTAATTTTACATTTATCAGCTAGTTCAACCGCTATTTTTACCAAACACTTTAATTAGTTTATCAGCTATAAGCTATCAGCTAAAAGCTATCAGCTAGCTTATCAGCTAAAAGCTATCAGCTAGCTTATAAGCTATCCGCTATTTTTACCAAACAGAGCCTATAAGTCAGTGTTGAAAAGGTTGTTACCAAACAGGTCTTTTAGCTTATAAGCTATAAGACATAAGCTATAAGTCAGTTTGGTGGTGTTGCCAAACAGACCCATAATCCAACAATGACTTGTTTACCCTGCTTGTTGTTTAGCAACAAAATACCACAAATTTTAACTTTAACTGTGAGTTGATTTTGGAGGGAATACGAGGGGATAATTTTTTTTATATAATAAAAATTAAGAACCTTATAAAATATTTAATAAAGTTTTCTAATTGTAATTGACGTATTAAAATGGTGACATGTCATCAATGATTCCTGTTCAGGGGCTCTTTTCAAAACTTTTACATTTTGTAGGGATTAAAATCAAATTTTTTTTTTAACAGGGGCTCTTTTCAAAACGAGGGACAATTGCAGGGACTAAAACACTATTTAACGAGGGACATTTTGCAGGGACTATATATATATGGGAGAGATCAAATTACACCGGTGTAGCATTTGAGTAATGTTACACCGTTCAATAACGCTTTAACGAATACAAATTTTACAAAATTCACCGTTATATTGAAAGCTTATATCGTATAGATCATCTATGCTGAGTTTTATAAAAATCTAAAATCGTTTGACATATTTTTGAGACACATAAAGATTAACGGTATTCAATAAAAACGCATAAACCGTTAATCTTTATGTCTCTCAAAAACATGTCAAACGATTTTAAATTTTTATAAAACTCAGCATAGATGATCTATACGATATAAGTTTTCAATCCAACGGTGGATTTTGTAAAAATTGTATTCGTTAAAGCGTTATTAAATGTTACACCGGTGTAATTTGATTTCTCTCATATATATTACAAGATTTCCATTAATGATATGAGAAAATCAATATCATTAAAGCTAATAATGAGGGAGGTAGACGTTACAACTGACGTTACAAATGAAGCCAATTTTATCTATATAGGATTAGGAGTCCAAATGGAGAGAAAAACTATAAATTGAGCCGATTTAGTCCTTTACTACTGGACTGAGAATGGTGGCAAGTATGGACTTTGACCCGTCTAAAATAGAATTAAAATGCAAAAAAGTCAAAAGAGTACCAATAAACAGTAAAATGTATAAAAGTCAAGTTTTTAGCATTATAGAGAAATTGGCACAAATATAAATGTATAGTGTTTAGGCACACTAACATGAGTGAAGAGAGAGAAAATATAAAATAATTTAATTTGAAATATTTTTCAAAAAAGTAAATGATGTGATGTTTTATGTATGTGTGCCTAAACACTGTTTATTTGTGTCCGTGCCTATGTAAGACTTTCCCAGCATTATAAGATTATTACATTAAGCTAACCATAAACATAATTTTAAAACCTACATCTTATTTTTCCTCTCATTTTCCCTCCCATTTTTCACATTAATTTTCCACTCTTCAATTTCAATTATACAATTCCAAATTAATTTTGTAATATTTCACAAAAACAATACTAGTTCTGTTAGAAATAAACTTTTAGAGCTAGAAAATAGAGATAAAGAATATGAGTGTTTTGTATTATTCTCTTCACTTGTGTATATTACATCATATCAAAGGTCCTATTTATAGGACACAAAGAAGTAAGTGAATGGACAAAAAGGTAATGAATACCACTCATTAGTGGGAGTTATAGGAAAGGGAAGGGATATGATGGACATCCACTAACCTTATACTAATTATTCATAACACTCCCCCTTGGATGTCCATCGAGGATGTGCCTCGTTAAAACCTTACTAGAAAAAACCCAATGGGAAAAAATTCTAGTGAAGGAAAAAGAGTACACTATCCTTTTACATAATATATTTATTTCTCCCCCTCAACCATACAACTATCTCAAGGACGACGAAGACCAATATTCTTCTGGCAGATAAACCACAATTTTCTTGTATGTTTTGAATCATAGACTTCAACCGAAAGATCTAGTTTATCTCCATACTCTTCTTTAAATTAGCCGTGCTTGAAATATTATACTCAAGTTGAGTGTTTGACACTTTCCACTTTGAAAGAGCCTCCTTTTAGAATGAGAAAACCACAAATTTATTGTATTTGTAAACTCATAATCATCCATGAAAAAGAATTCACCACTTCCTTGATTACATTGTTTCTCTAAGATGCAAAACGTATGTTTGCTTTTGTTTTGATACCTGTATTTAAAAATATTGACAAAAACAAAATAACACGATACATATAATTAACAAAATACATAAATGTCCTCATTTGAACTAAGATATGGCACTTTAGGACCAATTCAAGTTGTCAATCATTTTCTTGAAGACATGATCTATACTAACATCAAGTGACATCACAATCATTCTAGTACACAATCAACTAGATTTTGTCCATATCAAATTATTTTAATACATTTTCTATATAAGTTTCTATATAAGCTTCTCATTTAAATAATAAATTTGCAAATCCAAACAAACATTTCGCATGCATCATATAAAATTTCAAATCTTTCTATAATCAACATATTTTAGGATCTCTTTTGGAGTTCTAATGATATTTATATTATCATAAAACCGATTATAATAAAATTACTTCCAAATGTTTAGAATGGACATACGATGTCATTTCTTCAATGTATCATAAAAATTAACTCCTTCAGAGAGTTTCATACAATCGTCAATTCGAATGAGTTTCATATAAATTTAGCTTTTCAAGTGCTACTAAACTTTATCAAACAAGAAAAAAATTCTTGAATTCACTTCAGGTGAATATGTCTCATCAAAATAAATTGTAGACATTTATCATCTACCTTTGGTGAACATATCAAACTCTATAAGTATGTATTATATGAATATAATTCTCTTTAGCGTAAAAATCTTATATATCTAATTAACTTCACATCTTCAAGTGTGCAGACTACAAGTCCAAATAGTTCAGTTATATGAAAAGAGTTTGATTTCACCGGAATTATCTATTTCCATCTGCAGATATTTTCTTAATCTATAACCGTTGATAGACTTTGATTCATGATTCTCGTTATCACTTATCACATATCACTTATCACATATAGCGCTATAGAAAAACATCGTCAACGTTGACTTTTAGTTTTGATTCCATCTCATTTTATTCATAACTTATTGAGATCTCTTTAATTTCATAAATTTCAGGTACCTGATAAGTTCTTCTGAAACTTAAAAATAAATCATATCAGACAACTCTTCAAGAGTTTCTACATCCTCATTTGGGTTATCTTTCCTTTTAGCTCCTTTTCTTGTTTGAGGATTTTTATATTTGGAACCAATTAGTCTACCACGCTTCATGCACAGTTGAGACTCATTTGCAATATTCTATTATCCGACAAGGATATATATTTTATTTGGAGCATTAGCAACTTCTATTTTAATTTCTTAACTTTGCAAATGAGTTATTATTTGAGGATCAATATAAGACAATAATATTTATTTTTAAATAATTCATTTGAACTTCAGGTTCATATTTTTTAGCTGCTTCTTCTCTCCCCCTAATATTGGGAAAATTAATTCATCACCTGAAGTTGTGTTATTAGAGCTTCGTGCTGATAACGTGTTAGAAATAAACTTTTAGAGCTAGAGAATAGAGATAAAGAATATGAGTGCTTTGTATTATTCTCTTCACTTGTGTATATTACATCATATCAAAGATCCTATTTATAGGACACAAAGAAGTAAGTGAATGGACAAAGGTAATGAATACCACTCATTAGTGGGAATTATAGGAAAAGGAAGGGATATGATGGACATCCACTAACATTATACTAATTATTCATAACAAGTTCATCATAATGAATTACAAATATTGGTAAACTTTTATTACATCGGAAATACAAATTTCTAAATTTTAATCTAACGTAAAATCATCATAAATGTTAATTATTATCTTTATTCTGTAAATAGTAAAGTTTTTTTCTTCTTTATTTTAACATAATCATCATATCAAGATTCTTCTTTTTATTCTAACGTAATCATCATAAATTATAATTATTATTTTTTAAAATTAAAAAATGTTATAAAATAATAATACTTGCTTTTATAAAAACGTATTAAAAATTGTTTTTTTTTATAAAATGTTTAATAATTTTTTTTAATATAGTTTACAAATTTTTTAAAGAATAGTTCATAAAATATTTTATTTACTTTTTCTGTAACAAAATTATTTTATAAACTACATATAATAAAAAATATATTTTATAGGCTATTTTTTTTAAAAAAAAAACAATTTGTAATTTTTTCAAAATTTAAAAATATTTATAATAAATCTTTAATTATAAAGATTTTTAAATTTTAAAATGCCACATAACCAATTTTTTTTTAAAAAATCAACGGGGGGCTAAAAATACAAAATAATGGTAAATTTGGGGGGTCAAAATCAAGCAATTGAAACTTGGGGGTTAAAATCGAGCAATTGTGAAATTTAAAGGGTTTAAATCAAGCAATTGAAACTTGGAGGTCCAAAATGACAATTGAAACTTTTTATTTTTCTTTTTTGTCAGATTTAACGTTCTTATTTAATTGTCTCTTTTGTATTTTAAGGGTACGGTTTGTCAATTATACCTTTTGTCAATTACTCATATTTTACTATAAAACTAATCACTATTAGAAAATTGGTCTTTAGCAACCGATTTAGATACCAAAATATTTTGGTCATTTTAGAGACCGAATTAGAGACCGATTTTTCGAACATCAAAATAAAATAAAAATTGGTCGCTATTTCGGTCGCTGCTTACTTATAAGAGACCGAATTAGAGACCGATAATTAGCAACCATAAAATTGGTCGCTTTAGAGACCGAATTAGAGACTATTATTTGGATCGTCAAAGTAAAAAAAAATCCAGTCGCTATATCGGTCACTATAGAGACCGATAATTAGCGTTCAAAACATCCATCGCAAACTTTCTTTTTTTTACAAATCACTAAAAAAAATTAATCAAATATTTGTAAAAAATTAATATCTTTTTAAAAAAAATAATATTTGTACAATTTTTTAAATAAGCTATAGCTGTACTACTTTAAGTAGGATTTTTTT
This sequence comes from Trifolium repens, assembly GCA_030408175.1. Lineage (NCBI taxonomy): Eukaryota > Viridiplantae > Streptophyta > Magnoliopsida > Fabales > Fabaceae > Trifolium > Trifolium repens. The sequence continues at coordinate 54,108,666 of CP125849.1, read as the reverse complement.
TTTTACAATAAGTAGATTATTTTTTTATTAATAATACTCATCCTCAATTTTTTGCTATTAATAAAAATTTAAAAATTGATATTTATTTTTGACCGGAAACACTTCTTTAATCTTCTGTTTTTATTTCCCACTTTTCTTTTCTCAATATCACAAACCCTTTTCCCTTTCCTTATTCACATCAACCCAAACCCTTTTGTCAATCTGGGTGAACCCTCTTCAATTCACAATTCTCATACGAACCATTCTTCAATCTCAGCGAACTTTGATGGGAAACGAAGAACTCAACGATTCTAACTAGATCCGAATCACATCGGAACTCTCAAAGTGCCTCAATGATGAAATCGTCAGTGCCGACTCTTTCCAGGTATGGAATTTCAACAATCTTGTTCTTATTGTGTTATTTGTTTGCGCGTAAGATGGTAGTGTAGTTGTACTCAAAGGTTATAGGTTTTTTCTGGTTTTTGTCTTGTTGCAATGTTGCCAAGTTCAATTTGAAAGCATTGGATTTTACTCTGTCCTTGAAGGTAGTTGTTGCACTTGTTCCCATTTATTAGTTTTAATAGAATACTAATTTTTGTGTTTTCATGCAAGTTCTTCAATTGAATTTAGTTTACCAAATATAATGTTACTTAAGTTATTGATATTGTTGTTATATATATTGTTTTGAATTTTGTGACGAGGAGAAATATTAGGCTTGTGGATTTGTCAGTGTCGTATACTTTTTAGGGATATTCTGTTTTCTATTGATCTTTGAAAGGGTACCAGATCAGCTACTACATACTTCACAACATTGTCTTGATTGGTCTTTAGTGTCATGATTTGTCTATAGACTTTTGAGAGTTTTTTGATTGTCTTGTGTGTGTGTTTGCCAAGTTAAAAGAATGTTTTTAGCCGTGTAAGCGATCAAAAGGAACACTGAGCATTTTCTCGGAGATGTTTGGTGATACATTTTTCCTATGTATTTCAGGTTTGATTATTTATACAAAATGCTATGTTACCTTAAATGCCAAAGAGCTTTACCTATTATTAATACAAATAGGAGCCACAAAATGAGCTGATACTTGTTAGAAGTGTACAATATTTTGGCAATTTCATGATATCTATATTGTTGTCAATTTAAAGACACATTCATAAAGATTTTATTTATTATTTATTTATTTATTTTTGTTTCTAGTTTTTGTTTGTTTTGTTTATAATAGACTCACTTATAACATATGTTGAAGGTTAATTAAAGTTTTGTTCATAAATTGAGTTGTCAATTGTTTATCTTTCTTATAGTTATATGCTAACAAAGAGTCTGTGAATGAACTACAATCTTGAACGCTGATAAATCTCCAATGTTGTTCCTCTTTAAGTGTTATACTTGTTGATGCCAGAAACCTCAAATAATTTCTGAATAAGTAGATGCTTAAGAATGGACTAATAACAATTGTGACGTGTTAGATATAAAACCATTCATGAGCTTTCACCTAATGGTTTATGGTTTATGATATGATTCATGACAAGAATCTCATGATATTTAAGTCTCTGTGACAATGGGATTTTCGTGTCTTATATAAAAAAGCTTAAGTTTCAGCCCAAGGTTAGGTGTTCATGTGCAATAATATGTTAGATTTAAAACCATTCATGTGATTTTACCTACCACCATGCTTTTTGGCATAGTTGATTCATGATAATATGTTATCTTGAGCAGAGCTGAAGATGCAAATGGCATTGCTTTGGAATTGTAATGTGTGAAACTGATTTTATATTTCATACCAATTTTTCCGTTTCAAGCTAAATGTATCTAAATAGTAGTTTGTTCTCTTCATTAGCTTAGCTTCTAGGTATTTGTGCGACTGGGATGCAAACATGATTACAAAACAAGACATACCACATTCCATAAAAGAGATAACATGGTTATATTGTTATCTTTCTTTTCTCTTTCTTTATTTCAACTTTTATATGCGATTAAATATATAGTTTGTGTGTGTGTGTGACTAGATTTAATAGCTAGCTAGCTGCTGCTCCTGTGTACAGAGTGTTTATGATTTAAAGTTGTTCAAGTTAAACTTGCATAGGCTATGTTATGTTGGCTATTGAAAGCAATTTCCTTGGTAGAGTTCTATAGCTAGATATATTTATGTGTTTCACTGACAGACTTTTGTTTACAGTTAAATATTCAGTATGGATTTACTAAGAGGGAGAAGAAAAGGAATTTGTGGAAATCAGTGACAATTCTCTATGTAAATCTGAAATTGTGCATAAGGTGAGTGACATAGTCAAGAAACAATTGGCCGTGCTAGATGATTCAAATGCTACTGGGGAGTCTAAATTTACTAACTTGTAAAGTTAGTTATCTACAAGTATCTCATTATCTCACTTTTTCTAATGTTATGAAGATTATTATCTCCTTTAAAATGAACTAAAATGTTGTTATTAGCATGGAAAAAGGATTAGTCTCCTATATATATTTGATAAAAGTGAAGTTAGTTATCTATTGATAAATTCATGTGCTTGCCAGCACCCTTTAAATCATATTTAATAACTGTTTTTTTCGAAAAATTCTTCTACTTTAGTATGTTCTTATATTCAGTATTACCTTATTATCATATATTTTAGAGGTTTCTGGAAAGAATGGATAGATGCAAAGTGACTATGACAGAGTGCAGCTTGAAAGTTTGAAGCCTGATCTTATGTGTTCTTTAGACACTACAAAAAAATTTATTGGCTGGAACAAATTGTCAAATGAAGTAAGTCTTTTAACTCTGTTCTACACTTCTATATAATGATCACCATTGTTCTCCACTGTTCGCTCCATGTGAGGGTTGTGATTATGGTGAAAGAGAATTTGTATACATCAATTGTCCAGAAGTCTTGATGTGAGGCTTTTTCTTCTAGTGTATTTTGGGGCTCCTTTTTTATAGACTATTGATTAAAAATTAACTATTGAATGCCTCAACTTTTGTGCAGGTAAGTGTAGTCATAGTACCAGGAATGTATATCATGGAGCATGTGGATTAGATGCTTCTAGTATGATACATGATGTAAAGCCTTGATGAACCGAAACTTTAATTTATTTTCTATAGAAGACTTATTTTGTAATATTGACTTTGAAGAAAAAAGCATTAGTTAAAGTCTTGTTTAATACTATGCTAAGTTAGTCTAGGTATAGATTTAATGTAATAGCCGATACTTAAAGCTTTAATTTATTTTCTATAGGAGATTTTTTTTTTCATATAATCTTTGATTAAGCATATCTTTATAAGAATATAATTTACTAATGTATTTTGTTAGTTATATTTATGTTTGTGTGCGTGTGTCTCTCTCTCTCTCTCTCTCTCTCTCTCTCTCTCCCTCTCTCTCTATATATATATATATATATATTACATGGGCTACAATTTTTTTTTAAAAAAAATCAAAATTAGCAATTGAATTAGCGACCGATTTGTTTTATAATTAAATAAAGTGGTCACTAAATCAGTTGCTAATAGCGTCGACAATGCGTCGAACAATCTGTCTCTAAACTGTTCTTTCAAATCAGTCTCTTAATTGGTTGCTGATATTGGTCTCTAATTCGGTCTCAAAATTTAGTTGCTAATCGGTTGCTAAAAATTGGTTGCTAATTTGGTCACTACAGATCAGCGACCAAGGTTTTTGCTACTGATTTTAATTGGTTGCTAAACCGGTCGCTAATTGAATTAGCAACCGATTTTGATGAAAATCAGTCGCTAAATCGGTTGCTAAACGCATGTTTTCTAGTAGTGTAATTAATGCTATATTTTTGAAAAATTAATTTTTATTTTTTTTGGTACATAACACATTAAATTTTGTTTTTTTTTTGTACATGATATATGAAATTTATTAAAAAGAGAAATTGCGCGTAAAAAATAGAAATTTATTGGTGGATTAGAATTATAGTACAATAGAAAGATAAAATGCAAAAATATACTTTCTTAATTTAGTGTTACTATTTTAAAATTACAAATAAAAAGGAACTGAAGAAGTATATTTTATTATTCTGGCTAACATTTATACTCCTTTGACAGCTTTCTCCTAGGAAAAAGAATTTGAAAGTGAAAATTCGTGTGACAAATATGTGGAGCATTCCTGATAAAGACCACCCTAATTAAATAACTTTCACGAATCTTCCTTTGATGATTAGATAATTCGTGTATATATGTTTGTTAATTTTTAGGTTTAACTTATTTTCATATTTGTACATACTAGACTATTACCCGTGCGATGCACGGATTATGTAGAATATTATATGCATAGTTTAATTTCTTATAGTAAAAAATTGGAAATAAAAAATTTAAGAAAATATAGATAAATTGAAATTGAAATTATGCAGTACATATTGAACAACAAAGAATAATTAAAATCATAGAAATAATAATGATAAAATTACATAAAAAACATATAAAGTGATCTTTATAATGATTCATCGTTAACTACTTAATATTATGAACACGTCTTTGTAAACCATATTTTCAGTTGTATTTGAATCTTCACCTTCATCGTCGGTTATTACTACTTTTAACTCTTTTCTTGGTGTAACCCTTGATAATGCAACAAAACATTCTCAAGCTTCGCACTCTCTACCTTGTGCATGGTTGGGTTCACCAAATTGAATAAAGCATTCTATTTAACTTCAAAACTATCGAGGATTCTATATTGGTTTCAGCAACAATGCTTAATGTCTGCAATCAACGAATTCATGAATCAAAGAATTTATGGACAAAAATATATTAAGATTAAACTGATAAATAAGAACAAAACACAACAAATTATATTAGATACATTCAAACCTTTTTCCTCTCAAATAAGAATAAACATGTTAACTTTTATATTCCTTAAGGAAAAAAAATCCAAAAATCTTATAAATCTTAAATTTTGACCATGAAATTAAATTGAAAATATGAAAGCAACAATAGAAAAAAAAAACTTGAAATAATAACCAAATTGATACATAACACAACAAACAAAAAAAATCAGAATTCAAACACCTAAAAATATTCATAGGAGTACATATCTTTATAGAAACTCATAGCAAAACCTGCATCAAATAGAAAATATATGAAACTTAAAAAAATAAAACCCAATTTTTTTTTCTTAAATGGAAAAATTAGAATTAATATGAAACACTACAAACAAAACAAAAAAAGATGGAATCCATACCTTTAGGAATCCACATCTATTGGAATAAAAATCAAATTAAAAAAGAATAGAGAATTATTATGGAACACTACAAACTATAATCAGAATTTAAACACCTAAAATATCTATAGCAATCTATACCTTTATAGAACTCAACCTGCATCCAATAGAAAATATATGAAACTTAAGAAAAATAAAACCCAATTTTTTTTTCTTAAATGGAAGAATCATAATTAATATGAAACACTACAAACAACAACAAAAAAAGATGGAATCCATACCTTTAGGAATCCATACCTATTGGAATAAAAATCAAATTAAAAAAGAATAGAGAATTAATATGGAACACTACAAACTATAATCAGAATTTAAACACCTAAAATATTTATAGCAATTCATACCCTTATAGAACCCAACCTGCATCCAATAGAAAATATATGAAACTTAAGAAAAATAAAACCCAATTTTTTTTTCTTAAATGGAAGAATCATAATTAATATGAAACACTACAAACAACAACAAAAAAAAGATGGAATTCATACCTTTAGGAATCCATACCTATTGGAATAAAAATCAAATTCAAAAAGAATAGAGAATTAATATGGAACAATACAAACTATAATCAGAATTTAAACACCTAAAATATCTATAACAATCCATACTTTTATAGAACTCGAAAGTCAAATTTGCATCAAATAAAAAAAAAGTAAATATGTGAGAAAAAATGAAAATAGATGCATAATTTAAGGCTATAATTAATGTGAAAGATACACTCTTGGAAGAAAGAAATAAAAGAGTTTCTGGCTATAAATAAAATAGATTTCACAGAGTATATCCAATCATCAAATGAAAGCATATAATTAGGGATTAATAGTTAACAAAATTAGGGACCAGTGTAAAATTATATTATACACACATCCAATCATATATTGACACATAATGTATTGTGTTTTTAAACACATGACGTGTCACATTCACTAATTGATATGACAACATAGTATTCAAGTTTTTATCGTAGCCGTTGATATAATATTTTTTTTCCACGTGTCAAAATCTAGACCATTCATATTAGGGTTATGGTTTAAGGTGCCTCTAGTTACTCTCGTTTTATTATAATAAGGATAAAGATATTAGGGATAATATCGAGCGTAGGTTATGTTATTTTCATATTTGTACATACTAGACTACTACCCGTGCGATGCACGGATTATGTAGAATATAATGTGTATAATTTAATTTCTTACAGTAAAAAATTGTAAATAAAAAAGTTAAGAAAATATAGATAAATTGAAACTAATTAAGAAGTAAAAAAAAAGTTAATATTGAAGTTTTAAGCAACATCTTATAGTATCTTTTTTTTCACAAATCATCTTATAATACGTGAACATAGATAGTCATAACAAAAATTCTAGAACACAAATAAATTAAGAAAACTTGCTGTATACATGAGAAACAACACCGAATAAAAATAAATAGAATACATATCAAAGAATGAAATTTACTGCAAACCTATGAATATAATTTCCAAAATACCTGTATTGACATTTGTAAAAACACAAATATCAGTCCACAAAAGTCTAGGGAAATAATTAGGAAGTAGTAGAAAAACAATATTGAAGCTTTAAGCAACATCTTATAGTACCTGAACATCGATAGGAAATGCATACGATGTTAAACTTGACATTAAATCAATGTTTATAGAAATTCCATGCAAAACAATGCTAAATTCAGAGAAAAAGGTTGAGAGAAAAAATAAAAGAAAAGAAAAAATAAATTCAAAATTGAGAGAGTGAGATATGAAAGAGAACAACAAAATTTAGGTAAAAACAAACCATAAATCCTATTAAAACAAACCATAAATTTAGATAAAAACAAACCATACGATGTTAAACTTGACATTAAATCAATCTTCATAGAAATTCCCCGCAAAACCATGCTAAATTCAGAGAAAAAGGTTGAGAGAAAAAATAAAGAGAAAGAAAAATTAAATTCAGAACTAAGAGAGTGAGAGATGAAAGAGAGCAACAAAATTTAGGTAAAAACAATTCATAAACTCTATCAAGACAAACCATAAATTTAGATAAAAACAAACCATACGATGTTAAACTTGATATTCAATCAATCTTCATAGAAATTCCCTGCAAAATCATGCTAAATTCAGAGAAAAAGGTTGAGAGAAAAAATAAATTCAGAACCGAGAGAGTGAGAGATGAAAGAGAGCAACAAAATTTAGGTAAAAACAAATCATAAATCCTATTAAAACAAACCATAACTTTAAATAAAAACAAACCATAAGTGGGATAATTAAGAGGTTTTATAGGGAATTTAGGAAAACAATTAATTAGGGATTTGTAGTTATAAAAATAAAGATTTAATTATTCAAATTTTTATTGCAGCCGTTGATATAATATATTTTTTCCACTTGTCAAAATCTAGACCATTCATATTAGGGTTAGGGTTTAGGGTGCCTCTAGTTACTCTCGTTTTATTATAACTAGACTTTTTACCCGTGCTCGCACGGGTTCAATCATTCAATTCAATTATACAATAAAAATGTTGATAATGTGTGATTATTTATAGTAGTAAGCATTTAGGGCCCGTTTGGATAAATAGCTTATACAAGTGCTTATAGCATTAGAGCTTATAGTATGAGAACTTACACCATAAACTCTTATGCTCAATAAGCCCTTTGTGTTTGGATATATAAATAAAGTAAAAAAAATTCATTAAGCTACCTTACCAAAAAAAGAAGTAAAAAAAGATAACTTAAATGAAAAACAGAAAGTTTCGGTCAAAAAGAAAAACAAAAGTGTGTAGATTAGATGGATAAGCATAAAAAGTCAAAGATAAAATAAAGATTAGTTAAAATAAAGGTTTGAAAAAAATATGTTAATCCGAATGATTGAGGCAAGAATCGAAGCTTTCCAAATTTATATAAGCTGACGTATAAGCACATGTATACGCTAATAGGGAGAGCTTATCAAAATAGGTATAAGTAGTTTATAAAAATGTGATAAGCTTTTATTAATTTATCCAAATTATTAATATAGTGAATTATGTTGATAGATAAATTCATATAAGTTTTCAATAAGCCAATTCACACTTTGTCAAAAAAAAAAAGTCAATTCAAACGGGGCCGTAATGTAGAATCTTCTTGATCTTTTAGATGTGAATTCCAAATAATTTTTGCTTTAATCCGGGAATAATAATAGGAGAGATAAGTTTCGAGCACAATAAGCTTGAAATATTTGCTTTTTTTTTTCCTTCTTATCATTTGTGTGTGCCATATAGTTTTTTTGTTAACAATTTTTGTTTAAAAAATAATAAAATTATTAATTAATATCTATACTAATATATAAAGGGGATACAAATTTTTGGGATAACTTTTTCAATATTCCTATTTTACCCTTAAAAAAAACTACAAAAAATAAAAACTTAAGCACAACTTCCACATAAAAGTAGGTTTTCAGTTTTTTTATAGTAAAAAAAAAAATATCTTTTTTTCTTCTTAATAAGTAGCCACAACAAAAAAGGAGGTTAAATAGTTATCAATTAACTAAGTCCAATAAAAAAGGAGATTTATTTATATTTGCACAATAGAGAATATCGATCACAACAAAAAAAAAATATCGATCACACAAACGGGCACGGCCGTTTGGCGGCTAGTAATGTATAATTATCCTTCTCATGCTTATCATGAATTATTTTTTTTTTGCATTCTCATACTTATCATTTGTGTGTGGCATATGTTTTTTTTGTTAACAAATCTTTTTTTTTTAAATAATAAAATCATTAATTAATATGATGCATAATTATTCTTCTCATGCTTATCGAGAATTTTTTTTTTTGCTTTCTCATGCTTATCAGGTACAATTAATTAGAATTAGCCTGCCAATTTACTTAGAAAATTAGGGTTTAATATAATACATAATTAGAAAAATTAGAAATAAGTAATTCGAGAAATTAGAAATAAGTAAGATAGATATATTTATGTTAAAATAAAAGATGGTGGAATTCAAATGACGGGAAACTATTGAAAACTATTGATTAATAAGAAACAAATTTGAAATTACAATAAGCAAATTAATTCAAAATTAAATTAAAATACTGAAATATAAGGAAAAAAAAATGTTTCCATTAATTTTTTCCACTTATACGTCAAATTGATTTCCTAAAGGATCAATCAAAGTTGCAAAACACTTAACTTCGTGACTGGTAAACATCTTCGAAAGCATTACTGCACTCTATCATGAAATTAAAACAAAACATATCAGAAGAACATTTAGAAAATTTTGGTGAAACAACAACATCAACAAATAATAAGAAACTTAAGAATTCAAACAAAACCTAAAAATCATAATTAATATGATCCAATAAAAAAAACCGAATTCAAACACCTAAAAATATTCATAGGAGAGTACATACCTTTATAGAAATCCAAAGCAAAACCTGTATCCAATAGAAAATATAAAAAACTTAAGAAAAATAATTATTTTTTTTTAAATACAATAATCAGAATTAATATGAAACACTAAAAAATAAAATGGAATCCGTACCTTTGGGAATCCATACCTATTGGAATAAAAATCAAATTGAAAAAGAATATAGAATTAATATGGAAAATTACAAACTATAATCAGAAAGTAAACACCTAAAATATCTATAACAATCCATACGTTTATAGAACCCTAAAGTCAAATCAGCATCAAATAAAAAAAAGTAAATATGTGAGAAAAAATGAAAATAGATGCATAATTTAAGGCTATAATTAATGTGAAAGATACACTCTTAAAAGAAATAAAAGAGTTTATATTTATCGTAAAAGCTGCATAATTGAAGGCTATAAATAAAATAGATTCCATAGAGTATATTCAATCATCAACTGAAAGCATATAATTAGGGATTAGTATGTAACAAAGGTGTAAAATTATTATATACACACATCCAATCATATATTGACACATCATCTATTGTGTTTTTAAACATATGACGTGTCACATTCATTAATTGATGTGGCAACATAGTATTCAAGTTTTTATCGTAGCCGTTGATGTAATTTTTTTTTTCACGTGTCAAAATTTAGACCGTTCATATTAGGTTAGAGTTTAGGGTGCCTCTAGTTACTCTCGTTTTATTATATTAAGATAAAGATAAAGATATTAAGGATAATATTGAGCGTAGGTTATGTTATTAAGAAATTTATATAAAATAATAGGATTATGTGATGAAATAAGATTTATTATTATAAGAATAGTAAAATATATTTTTGAAGGACAAATTATTTAAAAAAGTAATATTAGTGATTAAGTTTTTATACATAGATTGTCTCTGACATTATATAATGTAAGATTTATTTTAAATTCCAGTAGAAACAATTTCCCTCTAATGGTTTTTTTGCAATAACTATTAATAAGAGTTAGGGACAATTTCCTAAGCATGTTGAGATATATCTTCTGTCGCTAGTGTTGTGATTTTAATAATTACTTCTAGAAAATGATTAAAAAAGGGGTTCATATGAGATATATCTTCCGCCGCTAGTATTTTTTACTATTAAATATTAGGGCAAATTAGATCCTTGCATCTAGTGAATAATATTAATATTAATAAAAAGTAAAAAGAAACTAAAATAAAAAAGGGGTTTATATGGGAAAAAGATTTCATGTAATGCAGTTACAGTTGTGAACCGCCTGATCTGAATCAACGCTTGTGATAGATAATTGTATGAAGCTGTGGTTTTAATTTAGACCATCCGATCTAAATTCAATGGATGTAATTGATAACAGTGTGAAACAGGGAAACTGTTGGAATATATCTTTTGTCGCTAGTGTTTTCACATGGTCAATTGTATGTTATGATTTTAATAATTATAATTACTTCTAGAAAATGATTAAAAAAGGCTAGTGTTTTCACATGGTCAATGACTAGGGTTATCACGCGTGACGCGGTTACAGTTGTGAACCGTCCAATTTGAATCAACGACCGTTGTAGATAACAGTATTAAATTGTGGTTTTAATCTGGACAATCTAATCTAAATTTAATAGTTGTAGTTAATAACAGTGTGAAACTGTATGTGGGTAACTGCTGCTACTGCAGACAATCCTAGCCCGTTTATATATATATATATATATATATATATATATATGGGGAGGGATCAAATTACACCGGTGTAACATGTTAGTAATATTACACCGCTCAATAATGCTTTAACGAATTCAGATTTTTCAAAATCCACCGTTGGATTGAAAGTTTATATCATATAGATCATCTATGTTGAGTTTTACAAAAATCTAAAATCTTTTGATATGTTATTGAGACACGTGAAGATTAACAATACTCAATAAAAACGCATAAACCGTTAATCTTCACGTGTCTCAAAAACATGTCAAACGAGTTTAGATTTTTGTAAAATTCAACATAGATGATCTATATGATATAAACTTTCAATCCAACGGTGGATTTTGAAAAATTTGAATTCGTTAAAGCATTATATTGAGCGGTGTAACATTACTAATATGTTACACCGATGTAATTTGATTCCTCCGCTGTATATATATTTATATATATATATATATATCTTTCACATTGCTTGAGAACACTGATACTCACTGACCAACAAAGTGCTTTAAATTGTTGAAGGATTTTTTTAAGAAAAAAAAAGAAATTGTTGAAGGATTACACACAAAACTGAGTAGAATGTGCCTAATTGTGGGATATGAAAATCCCCGTGACGAGGGTGTAATTTCTCAACGGTGAGAGAGCCGCGACGTTATACTCAACGTGGCTTAATCTATGACCACTGATACATCTACATCATAATAATCACTAGCCCCACCCCACCTTACTTAATGCCTGTACCCCCCCTATATATAAATTAGTAAATTACCATACTATCCCGCATTTATCAACTTTTAATTTATTTATCCTTCCTTTCTGTCACCACCCAGCACAAAGATGCAGACACCCTTTTCCACCTAAATTCATTCACCCGTTTCCAACATTACTAATGTCTGCAGCATTGCATTATACATTTACATTTAAATAAAAATAAAATAATATAGAGTAGCAAGTATATATAGTGGCTAAAAATTACATATATATCCTCAGATATGGGAAGGGCTCCTTGTTGTGAGAAAGTGGGTTTGAAGAAGGGAAGGTGGACTGCAGAAGAGGATGAAATTTTGACCCAATATGTTAAGACCAATGGAGAAGGTTCTTGGAGGTCATTGCCTAAAAATGCAGGTACTCTATTTCTACTTTTTTTTTTCCTTAAAAAAATACTACTTTTGTTTATTTGTTATTTTTTTTTCCCTTTTGATAGGGACCATTTTTTGTTTTTGTTTTTATATAACCGACATTTTCATTTTTGGGGTTTGAAGGATTACTTAGATGTGGAAAGAGTTGTAGATTAAGATGGATAAACTATTTGAGAGCTGATCTCAAAAGGGGAAATATTTCTTCTGAAGAGGAAAATATTATTGTCAAGTTGCATGCTTCTTTTGGCAACAGGTAATTAGCCTTCAACATTTAATTATATATCATTGTTTTAATTTTTTTTTTTTTAATTTATGAATTGTATGATTTAAAAGTGGATGAAAACCCTATGAAAAAAGAGGATAAAAATTGAGATTTTTTTTAATTGAAACTATGTATTTTGATCAATGAATCTTTTGTAGAAAAATGTACTACTATAAATTGAAAAAAAATAAAGGTACTATAAATTGGAAAAATTAAAGGTAATATTAGTCTACCCGGTTTTTAATAGAGTAACAATTTTTAATTTATTTTTAAGTTATGAAAAAACTTAACTGTATCAACAATTGAAATACTTGCTTAAAAAAAAAAAAAACAATTGAAATACTAAATTGGAATTATATCCAAAAAAAGGAAATACTAAATTGGTAATTCCGTTCCATAGTACTATATTATTAGGTATTCTTTCCTGTCCTTAATATAAACTAAAAAAAGTTAATTTTTTAAATGTATTAAAAATTAATGTATTTAGATTATATTATTGATTAAATATATCAATTTTTTGGTCAATGGAGAGATTAAAAATTAAAAACACATTTATGCATTTTAAATACGTTCAGTGAGAGCTGGTTTTCTCTTTTTCGGTAATAATTTATGATTTACATGGAGTGATGGAGATATTCAATAGTGGGATATTTTATTTATGAAAAATGTTAGCACAAGTTTGTGCTTTTAAGGTACAAGTTAAGGAGTTTAATATAGAAATTTTATCTTGATACTTGTGTAATATATCTTTTTGACATTAATTATTTTAGATTATTTAATGCTAAATTTTTTTATTTAGGCAGCTTATCATGTAAGGGCACATGTTAACATGACCCTTTATTTATTGAAGGAAAATGATAACTAGTGTATCGGAACACTAGTTAAGGAACTAAATGTGGTAAACTAGTGCATCTCGTGTTCTGAATATAATAATGTTTATTTTAGTTGAACGATAAAAAAAATGCTCAATGCTGTCATGTCAAACAAATGGTTTTGCAATAAAATGATCTTTTGCCGGAAGGGATTATTCTCTCATGTTGAAAAAAGATAAATTAATGGGGGGTCATGTTTTTGGATGTTACCTTGTTTATGTTATGTTGCAAAATAACGCAGATTGCCGCGGTAAACAATCATAATCACACAACACAACTATTGATTTTAATCTGAAGGGTTCAAATTGGAGTTAGTAAAACTTTGTAAGGGCATATTAATGCATGTACTTTGATAAAAAGCAGAAAGAAAAAAAATAATTAAATGATATATATATTTCTATGTGAATAGTGAATATAAATGTTGACGACCCGTGACCATGAGAATGGATCCTCTAAATTTTTTTCCTCATGCTCCAAATCAAGGGCTAAAAAAAAAATTTACCCTCAATTTAATGGAGAGAACCCTCTCTCCCGTGACCATATATGTATTTTTCCCCACACGAATATAATTGAACATGGTTTTATAAGTTCTAGTTCAACTGACAAAAAATATTGAAATTATTAGGTCAGACGTTGTGATCCGGGTTGAAACCCGAGATCTCACAATTATTTGAGTTTAATTTTAGTGGTTTAGCAATTTATCGAAGACAAAAAAAAATGAACATGATTGGGGTATTTTTCCCTCTTTTTTGGTGTTTACTCTTTGTATGACAAAACTGAAAACTAAGATTTTGTCACACAAAAACGATTATATTTGACTCTCACATTAAAATACTACGTTAATTTTGTAAGTGTATCATGTGTATGTGCATCTCAGTTGTATCTATCTATCAAGGATTCAAGGGGTTTGAGTTTAAATTTGAAAATTTTCACTTCTCTATTTTTAAAACGTAAATCTAGTCCCTATACTATTTAGCTAAAGAAAGCTATGTTAAATTTAAATAACCGTAAATAAAATTGTTAAATACTAAAACAAAGAGAATGATAATTTTGCTAATTTATAGTTATACGAGGAAAATTGAAATTCCAATATTTATTCTAGATTAATGCTAACAACACTAACTTTTTAACACCACTCTTTTATTTACTATGTAAAATTCATGTGTGTCTCAACACTTTGCGTGACTTAGATGCTAAAGCGATTGTTGGTGGCTTTTGGTAACCTCAGGTGGTCGTTGATTGCAAGTCACTTACCGGGAAGAACAGACAACGAGATAAAAAACTACTGGAACTCTCACTTGAGTAGAAAAGTTTACAGCTTCAAAGGAACATCAACAAATTATAATGATTCCGATAATACTAAAGAGATGCCCTTGCAACAAGGGAATGTAGTTGACACACCTCCCAAACGTAGAGGTGGTAGAACTAGCAGGTGGGCCATGAAGAAGAATAAACTCTATGCCCAAAATATTTCCCAAAGTCCAAAATTACAAATAAGTGAAGCTGCTGCAATTACACTTCCACCCACCCCTACATTTGAGAGTGAGAAATTGTCTACAAGGGTAATAAAGGAATTCATGGCCGTGGACCCCGAAAATGGACCGTCTTCTAGTGGCGAAGATAGCCCAAGTGGATCACATTTTCCGTGCATTGACGGTAAAAATATGGAAACTGATCGCGACCAAATGTTGGGACCGTATCCAAAGGTCGGCATTAATGACCGCGAGGTAGATTTTAATGATATTGTTATGGACACTTGCGAGGTGGAAGAAGAAAAAAAAAGTAATGATGAAAATGTGGTTGTGAATAATGAAAGAGTGGTGGGGGACAAAGGCACTAACACAAATGGAACAAGGGACCTAGAGAGTAATAGTAATATGGCAAATTATGGTACGAATGCGGAGTTAAATTCTTCTTCAATGCCTTTGGATTTGGATGATAATTTAGATTGGGAGAGTGTGATGCCTTTATTGAATCAGAAAGGACAATCATTGTCATGGGATCAAAGTGAAAACATGTTGGCTTGGTTATGGGATGATGATGAATGGGAAAAAGATTTTCAGAAATTGCGAGAGATTGACCCTCAGAAGCAAAATGCTATGGTTTCTTGGTTTTTGTCTTGATGCAAAGATGTTAAATTTAGCACTTTACTTTTTGGGCACTCAGCTCTTGGAATGTTTTGGGGTGTAAAAAGTAACTATAAACAGCGTACCATTTTATTTTACACAAAAACTAGCTAATATTTACTATGTCACTCGTGCGTGCATGTAGTGATGATGATTAATAACATGTTTAGGTTTTGTTCGATAAAAATAAGCGGACATATTTTTATAGCCGGTAAATTCAATTTTTTTTTTTTTGCTTTCGCACCGGTTCCGACCCATCAAAGGTGGGCGACTAATCCGGCTCGTGCGTAGAGGCATGCGCACTGGCCAAGCGTTGTTCCCCCTGGGAATCGAACCCGGTATTCCCCGGATACATTCTTGGAAGGAGCTCTTTGCCACTTGAGCCCAATCAACTTGGTTGGTAAACTCAAAATTTAGTTTGTCTTTAGCATTGTCAAACAGACAAAGCCTTAGTTTTTTATTTAAAATTTCAAAAAGCTAGAAATATTTTTTAAAAAATATAGTAAAAGTATGAAGTTGTATTATATCTTTCAAATACTTCTCTCAAACTAGTATATTAGAAGGATCACAAATAGCCACTTCCATCCTTCCCTCTATTCTTTTGAGTATTAACTCTGATTTTGATTCTCAGAGTTCAATCGCACAGTGTCGTTCCTCATATTTTATGGGTTTTAGGCGAAAAAAATTTTGGATGCAAAAAATAACATGTTAAGTATTAACACTTTGTAGAAAATAAATTAAATAACTTGTTAATAAAATTAGGAACACAAAAAAATAAAATTAACAACGCCAAAACCTAAAAAAAAGCCTATAACATTATCTTAAATACCTTACAACAATACAAGAATTAGAAAGAAAAAAAAACAAAATAAACTCAATATGAATTAGGAACAAAGAGAAGTGGTGCTGTCTTTTTGTTGTTCTGCAAGGTTCTATTATAATCATACCATTATACCTAATTATTTACTACGTATAAAAAAATTGGACCTCAATCACATTTTAAATAACATATATTTCCTAGGTTTAATCATATTATCTTTCCTTAAATATAATTGATTTTTTTTATAATAGTATGTTTTCTTTCCTTAAATATAATTGATTTTTTATTTTCAATAATAGTAGGTAGGTATAACAAAATATTTTGGGCCCCTTAAAATAATGGGCCTTAGGCCATGACACCCATTGCCTACCCTCAGAATCGGGCCTGCAATCACAAAAGAAATAAAATTTGGCTAATATTTATTCATATTACAAGTCGAACTTAGGATCTCCCGGACGATTTTCTTTCATTTTTTTGACCTCATCACCCTCTATTCACATTAACATCCCCGGTTGTTTTTTTTTTTTTTCTTTTAAAAACTATATCTGTTAATCCATCCCTAAGTACATTAGAGATTTGGGGCATGGCTTGTATGGCTACCATGTTATAGGTATAAAATTTCTATGTTTCGTAGTGAATGATTTATGTCAGGGAATAAGTCATATAAGGTGGGTTATTTCCTCCTGTGAATACTTTTTTTTTTCAAATGCAAGATACTTTCAAAATTGGATTTGGATCCTCTCCAATTTTTTCTCTCATGTTGGTTATGTTGTAGAATCTTAACAATTCATTTACTTATTCTCTCTCTCTCTCAATTGGAGATGATCAAATCCTATTGCTTATTTTTTAAATTCATTATAGAATTGATGTATCTAGACTGTAATATTGTCTAGATACATTAATTTTACGATGGTAAACTTTTTCTTATTGAATCGGAGATAGTATAAATTGATATAAACTTAAAAATTTTTATAAAATAATTGATATAAAATCTTGTTAAGAAAAAAAAGAAGAAGCAATAGATACATATAAACTTATAGAAGCATATAATAATTCTCTTAAAAAAGCAAGGGAAGACAGTCCAAAATCAAATAGAGTTGTCAGATTATATGTCAGTGTCCTTATGGAGTTATTATTATTAAGGGCTGGAAATGAGTCGAGCTGAGTCGAACTCGTCTGAGCTCGACTCGACTCGTTAGGAATTGGTTCAGCTCGAAACTCGACTCAATTGTGACATGAACTCTTTTTTCAGTTCGAGTTCGGCTCGTTTAAAGTTCACGAACAGTTTGGTTTTAAATCACATCATTTTAAAGTTAATTTTTTTGTCAAAATTTGATCTTTAATCATTTAAACTATTTTTTAAAAAGAAAAGGCAAATATTAAATTAAAATACATGTCATCCCAAGTGTATAATGAATAAACACGTACAAAATTCAAATCGGCATAAACCGATACAAGTAACAAAGTTACAAAGCAAAAACCAACAAAATTCCACAATTATTCTCAAAATATTCTTCCATTTCAAAACTCCAATAGTTCTCTCATTCAAAATAAAATTGCACTAGTTAAAAATATTTGGAAAGTTATATATATATATATAACCGAGCTGGTTCATGAGTCAAACGAGTCGAACTATATATAGTTTATGTTCAACTCATTTATTTAACGAACTGAATTTTTAACTCAAGTTCAGCTCATTTGGTTCATGAACCAAGTTCACGAGTCAAATATCGAATCGAGCTTCGAACTATTCACGAGTTGGCTCGGGTCATTGCCAGCCCTAATTATTATTATTATTATTATTCACATAACAGTGAGATCTATTTTGGTAATTAAAACATGTTTTCATGCCATATGCCTCTCTGGCAAAGACTTGACTAAAAAAAAAACAACAAATTCTCTAAATATAACCTTAAAATCAATGTACTGGTGATCTGGTTCTCTCTAATGTTTATGTACAATTATAGTCTCATATATAAACTTGTTTTCTTCCTATGTTTCTTTCACAAATCCCTACATTTATATATCCCCTGCCAAAGCAGGGGATAGTTTGATTCAAAAAACTTATTCATCTCTCTATATATCTACAATTTATTAATATATGGAGCCAGACATTGAAATTTCTAACATCAACACCATTCCTAACCCTCCTCAAGATGATGATGATGATGTTGAACCAAAACCAAAACCGATTCTCACCCGAAAGAGGAAGACTGGTCCAATGAATGTTCTTAGGGTGGCACTTCTCATGATGCGAGGAAGTAGTCCTAAAAAACCAAGCCTGACTCCTAAGAAATCAAACGTGACAGATGATGAATCAAAGAACGTTTGGACCAAATTTGTTGGGTCAATTAGACCATTACATCTTCAAAGTAGCCGATCCCCGCAATCATTTAGTGGCCGGAAATTCGATCAATTGATCACTCTGCCACCGACTTCTCCTTCTTCGTCTGAATCTACCGGTGGTGCTAGCGTGTTTACGGCAGAGGAGGAGCCTTTTTCGCCATTGCAAAAGTCACCATCGAATAGCCGTTACGCTTCGGCTGTAGGATTGAACGAACTCGTGCAAAGTGATGCGAATAGCCCTTACGCTTCGGCAATAGGATTGAATGAGCTCGCATCGAGTGATGAGGAGAATGAGATACAGGAAGAGATTGAGGAGGAGATTCGTGAAAATGGGGATGAGACAATTGATGCTAAAGCTGATGAGTTTATTGCTCAATTCTATCAACAAATGAAGTTGCAACGTTTGAATAATGTGGATCGTCATTATCAAGAGCGAAGTGAAAGGTCATTAGGATTTTAAATCAAATAAAACAGAACAAAAGAAGAAACAAGAACATTCTGAGCTTATATAACCTCATGCATGTTTGGTTGTTCACGTATGTTTTTCTTTTAATCATTATTGATGTTGATGTAAAGGTTGAAGGCAAAAAAGATATAGAGAAGACAAATAAATTTTAATATATGTATGACAACTTTTCTTAATTAGTTTGGTCTTTCTATGGATATAGATTCATGATCTTATCATCTTATGTACGCTAATCAACATTTTGTTAGAATATATAAGAAAAAAAATCAAATCACACTGGTGTAACGATTAGATTGATTTGAGCAACGCAGTATGCAAGTTGAATCAATTGATCATAATTTTGTCTAAATTCCTATCATGCTCAATTGAATATAGAGGTTTATATTGATATGTGCCATAGCTTTATTTGACAAAAAATCTCAAGAATTCTATCTCTTTTGAAAAATAAATATTAAAAATAT
Source organism: Trifolium repens (assembly GCA_030408175.1). Lineage (NCBI taxonomy): Eukaryota > Viridiplantae > Streptophyta > Magnoliopsida > Fabales > Fabaceae > Trifolium > Trifolium repens. The sequence continues at coordinate 54,088,920 of CP125849.1, read as the reverse complement.
TTTGGAAACTAGTACTAAAATTAACCAAAATCATAACAAATAACAAAATATTAAACAATAGAGATCAAAGAGAAAAAGAGAGAAGAATATAATCTTTATATTTTCTATTCATAAGTGTCTATTAATTAATGAACATTTTAATACAATTCATATCTCTCCATTAGACGTCCATCATGCATCAAGCATATGCCTATAAACCATACTAGGAAAAAAAAAACCAAGTGGAAGGAATCCTAGTGAAGCAAGAAAAATATAAGCAAAGAAGAATACAATGCACAACATCCTTTATGTGCATAGAACTCCCTCATTAGAAACTTTACCAAATAAAATTTAATAAAACAAAATTATGAAGAAAAAAGAGTACATAACACATTTTCTCCCTCGTAAAAACAATAAATCTTAGACGAATAGAAATGAAGAATAGAAAGAGAAAAGAATATACTCTATTTTCTTCTCGTAAACATCCATTAATATTACTTATATCTAGCCCATTTTTTACCGTTATTAATAAAGTACGGAGTATATAATATTATTTATATAATTTTCTTGTATTAATTTTCTGATTTAAGAGAATGAGACTCTGATAATGTAGAGCTCCGCCATGAGATAATTAAAGTCAAACCATGAATTGTTCCATCTTAAGTTTGATCACAAATTTTCCGAACCATTCATCTTAAAAGGAGTTAATTAATATCTAAACGAAGTATTAATATGAAAAGGTTTGTACCTTAGATATCTTCATGTTGAAAGAGGTTGGGTTGGTATTTGGTAATGAGACTCAATATGTTTGTACTCATCGCTAATTGACACAAGACACATTACACCAAAATTTGCAAGAATGCAGTATGAGATAACAAACCACAAAACTACATTGCAAGATTTTCATCATGATAATATTATTAGTAGCCATGAGTTATTCGAGAACATTTATTCTTGATCCATCGAAGTCCTTTCTGAAGAGTAGCTTTAACCTTCCCTTCAACACTGTGAACCTTGTACTTGGCTATTCTCTTCTTCCTCTTCGTTTCTGGATCGCTGAATCTCCATGGCTTTTCATTCCGCTGAGTTGAAGATTCTTGTGACAGAGAACCATAGCCTTTCCCGCTCATCACAACCTCCACCCTCCTCCCATCGCCGCTGTAAGTGCCGCGGCCTGATTGATAACCTTCCATGTCTGACTGACCGTGCATGCACCTACTGCGATGATGAGGAATGATGAATTGAATTGAAGGGGTAGAATAGGAAGATGATTATTATTATATAATGAATGAAACATGGAATCGTGTGTTGTGGCGAAGAATGTGCAATGTTTTGATCTTTGAAAAGTGGCTGGCTTGGCTTCTGTGCTTGAAATCTGAATATGTACTTTCTGATAATAAACAAATACTAAGCATTTTCTTTAATACAATTTGTTGGATTTATTCATTGTTATTTATTAAAATTAAGAACTAATGTGAAAATTTATGGAATCAAGAGTAGCAAACTGCATAATCTAAAAATATATATACTTGTGCAGTTCTGTTGATTGTATTTGGAATCCCATGTGAGATGATTCGTTTTGTTTTACCTAGGAGTTGGTGGATACACAAATTTTGACACGGTTCTTCACATCTCAAATTTCAGTTGATTATTTAAGATGAGAGGTGGAGGAGTAGGGGGAGCTTGACACTTGACACTTCAAGTTCAAAGGTCAAGCCAAATTGCTTCAACGCCAAGGAATGACCTAAAGAAGTGTGAATTATATAAGTATACTATAACAATTAAGTAATCTTTTTAAGTATTAAATCTGTTAATTTAATTCATATTATCAAGATGTTAAGAACTTAATTGACAAGTTTTTATACAATTTCATAAATAAAATTGATAGATTTTACATCTAATGGTATCTGCTTCCTCGTGAGGGAATCCAAATTTGTTATATTTGGCCACAACATATAAAATTCCAAGGTAAGGTAAAGAGTGGTGCATTATGTCACACATGTCTTAATAAGTTAAAAACTCTAATCGGCTGAGTGAAATTTGGCTATATATCCATTCATCAAAATTCGAATTTTACACGGTAACTACGTAACACAGTTACTCTTATTAACCATTAAATGTAAAACTGACGGTTAAGATTGATTATAAATTTATAATTAATTTGATAATGGTTAATATAGACTGTTCGATCAGTGATCAATGACTATAATTTAAAACTGCATGTTTTGATTACATCAGACAATCCTGATCCATTGCCTATGTTGTCAATTTTCCCGGACAAATAATTTAATTTTAAGTGGAAACAACCTACAACCTCATTTTAAGAGAAATAAAATGAATGTGCACTTTAGAATTTAGATAATCAAGAAAGGAGCTTATTTGCAATTTTCGTTTATTCTTCATTTTAATTTATGGATCAACTAACTTAATTCTTGTGTGAAGTGCTGTTAGGATTCTTGTTAGTCTATTTTCATTTCCTACTGCCTTCGAGAATGGTCTTCTTTGTTCTATAGGGACTTTTTTTAAGCATATCACCTTTATCATCATAACTTCTCAATTTGTCTTTATAATTGATTGATAAAATTACACGTGCCAAGAGACTAACAATGCCACATGTAAATAACAACCACGTGTCCAGTAAATTCTAGAAAATCCTTCTATTCTTTTTCTTTCTCAACTCTTCTTATTACTCATGCTTTGTGTCATCACAAATCCAAACCAATCCAAAAAAAAAAATAAGACACAGAATCACAACAAACCAGAAAGAAACAACGTTATAATGAATCTAAAACTAGCAACAAATGTAACAAGAAAATCGTATCAAGCTTTCTCTTCATCATGTCTGAAACAAGGATTCGCCACTCGTAGCCACACTGCAGACCCTGATATTCATTCAGGACAACAAAAACCTGGTTACACTAATACAAGAGTTTCACCAGAAGTAATTAACTTCTAACACACAAATTTAATTTCTAAGCTCTACTATTATATTATATACTATGTATACATATTATTATTCTTTATGACTAAGAATTAAGAATATTGTTGCAGGGTACAAGTAGAGGTGATAGTGACACAAATACTAAATTTGCTGAAATAGATAAAGAAGAAGGAATTTTTGAGTCACCAAAATCTCCATGTGAATCATCACCAAAACTAAAGAGTACAGGGGTGAATCAACGATTGGATCCAAACATTCAACAAAAGAGAAAACAGGGGACAAAAGCTTTAGAAGATGTGAGTTGTGCTGGTTTAGATGGAACTCCATGGCCAGAAGAGAAAGAGAGGAACAAAGAGGAACAGAATCAAGATAACAAAGAATACTATAAAGATAATAAAGCGTCTCCTTTATCAGAGTTGGAGTTTGCAGATACACGAAAGCCTGTGTCACGTGTTATGCACGGAACTGCGGATGCTAGACAAGATGCAGATGTGATTGGTTGGTTGCCGGAGCAGGTTGAAACTGCGGAGGAGACACTGTTGAGGGCTGCTGAGATGTGGCGGCAGAGAGCTATGCGTGGTGACCCTGATGCACCTCATTCAAGAGTTCTTAGAAATATTGTGGTGAAGACTTTTGAATTTTTATATATATTATGAGATAAAATGTTAATGTACAAGTGTGATTTCAATCAATAATAAGTTAGAGCAACATTAGAAAAGAATTTCCTAAAGACATTATACTCAAAACCAACATGAAATTGTCAAACAAAAGAAAAGCACTATATGATTCAAGATGTTGTGAGAATTACATGGCAACACCATATTTATAGCTTCTTTAACAACCACAATCCCATGATTAGCTCAAAATAACAACAAATCCTCTTAGAATCTGCAATATTTGATATTGTGGTTGGTAATTTTTATAAATAAATATGTTTGATGGCAATTGGCAAAGATAAGGTTTTTAATGTTTTTACGATCTGTAAATTGTAAAGAGTAAATTTGTTGCGAAAAATGTTCAAGTGGTATTAGTTTTAGAGTTCTATTACTGTATAATTATTATGATGTATATGTAAAATTTAGGAAACGAACTTGGCTAAAAATAACTTTAAGAGTAAAGTTGCCCATATAAAAACCGACCAAAATCCAGTTAACTGTGAAATTGCATATAGCATGTACATATATATAGATAGATGCATTAAGCATCAAAATTAACAATTTGGCATATAAAAGATAAGTACTGAATTCTTTGATGTCTACCTATCTATCTAGTTTACACATACTATATATATACAAGAGAAATTCTTCTACTAGATAGAAGAAACTGCCATGAACCTAATTAATAATCAATGCAATATTTTTCCACACCGCATCACAGGACAACATTTACAGCACCCATCAGATACTAAACGTGCTCCTCTTTAAGTTTACAATGTGAAAAATTTATGAATAGTATTGTTTTCTACTTGTTATAATGTGAAAATTTATGACGAAGGATATAGAAGAGGGGAAGTAAAAAGCAAGCCAAAAACTGTGAAGGAAATGAGATCAGTGCTTCCTTACTTTGGATCTTCCCAGTTTTTTGGAATTACGGGAAAGTGGGTACTTCTTCTTCTTATGTGAAAGCTTACCATCAGAATCAATTGGCAGAATACCTTTCAAGACTAATCTCTGAAACTTGTTCCTGATTCCCCATGTCTTGTATCTATATCTTGTTGTCAGGGAAGCCTTCAACTCAGCGGTTGCATTTGATATGGCTTTGAATAGAGGTTTGAATGGCCCAGGTTTGGCATTAACAATGTCAGATACAATGCGGTTCTTGTTAGTTCCTTGATGAAATGAACCTATGGTAGTTTCCCCCACCTTATCTTCCTGCTGCCCGTAGAGGAAACTCAATATCATGTCGTCGTAGTAAATGCTCGAGTCCTTGTTTGGGTTATCAATTTCAAGGCTATAAAATATGGTGCCGTTTTGATTTGAAGGTTGATCAATAGCAACAAACACAACGGAGAAGGATGGGTTATTCGGTCGTAAGGACAACCATAGACACAGAACAAGAAGGCCTAGGAGGCATATAACTTGCAACAGCCATACATAGAAACCCTTCCCTTCTTCACACATCATTCAGCAAAAATGTCAGATGAAATTGAAAGAATGAGTTGAATCTAATAATAAGTGGTGGATGGTGCAGCAAGCTTTTGTATTTGAAGGGTGGGTAAGGTTAATGTATTGAGTTAATAGATGGCTAACTAGAGGAATATATGCATAGAACATGAGAAGCAGGTTAGTATCAAGGGAAAAGAATATATGCATTTCTTGAGCAACATTGGATATGATGAACAATATAATATTACTATATTAGAGAATCTTTGGCAATCATCTACAGGAGGATTGCAAAAGTTGTTTAAAAAAGGAGGATCAGAAAGGTTAGAAACTCAACTAACTTAGCAGTATTAAAATGAATTACACTACAATAAGAGCTGCACAGTGTGCTATTTTAAACAGATACAAATCTCTTACTATGATATATTTCGGAATCCATTTGTCAAATAGATACAAAAATAACTGCGTAAACCTAACATCTGTTTTCAACTCATTACATAGCATCTCCATCTGACAATTAAAATGAGAGAACAAAAGCAAGGTAAAAAAAAAGGTGACCTCGAAGAAACAAAGATATTCATCCGTCGTATTGGATGTGTTTATTTATCCTCAGCCATCTTCTTCCGTATTTCGTGAGCAACGTTAAAAATACCAAGCGTTGGTTGGTTGCAGACAAAACACTTCTTATTCTTTGCATGATGCTGCAAGTAAAATGATCAGAAAGTTAGGCATAAGTAAAAGGAAAAGGAAAAAAGAAAATAAAATCAATAAATAACTTGAAACTGTTACAAATAGAAATTTATTTGCAGACAACAATAAAGGATGTACCTTCAATGCACAATGCTCGCAGAAGTAGTGTTTGCACTTCGTTGAGACAGGATCCACAAATGGATTTCTACAAATGAAACATGCAAATGGTAATGCATCATCGTCGTCATCGTCATCATCATTCAAATTGGCACCCTCCTCTTCGGCATCCTCACCTGCAGCCAATCGCATCTTCCTTGCTTTCTCAGCTTCATCCCATTCCTTCTCCATCTGCCAACCAGATTTGTAATCACCTCGATCATGCATAAATTTACACGAATCGCCATAGCCACAATACCCAGTTTCCTTATAATCTTTGCATATATCAGGCTGATAATCAAATCTAGCTGAAACTCTTATATGAGCTGAAGCCCTAAGAGGACCGTGTGACCCACCAGCCTTTTCACCAGAAATTGTGTGCTCTCTCCGAAATCCAGCCTTATGATCTTTGTAATTATTCATTCCCTTGTATAATTTTCCATCCTCGGAGCCAGTTCCCTTTCCCTTAAGAGTTTCCGATGCTTGCTTAAGAGCTCTTTCACGGATAGCACGAGCATCATTCGAAAAATCAGTCTCAGTCTCTAAAGTTGCGGTTGCTTTGCTGTCATGTTGAACTTGAATCTCTTTGGATGACTCAAAATGAAAGCCATGTTTCTCAGATTCTTCGTTCCGCTCAGTAGATGCAGAGCTTTTTGAAGAACCAGAGGAAAAGAACAGCTTATTATCAGGCTTCATACTCTTTTTCTGAACATGCATCAAAGATTCTTCGTTATTCGAATCATCCTCATTATCTTCATTATCAACATTTCGCTTCCTAATGTTCTTCTTATTAACTGGTTTTCGGAAAAAACTACACACTGGAAATTAAAAAAACACATAAAGCAAATATTAACGATAGTACCAGAAAACACAGAGGTACATAAGATAACAAGATTGTGATTCTAAATTTCTAATGCAACTAGTTTTACATACCTTTTTCAGTTTGTTGGTTGTTTTCAGCAGATTTGGCCTCAGAATCCTCCATAGTAAAAAACTGTTGATTTTTTCGAACAAAGAAAACAATTCAAAATCAGAAATATATATTGAGAGAATCAAATAATGTAATTCAAAATCATGAAACAGTTAACTTTAAACTTGAATCAGAATCTAATTTGGGATTTCAATTTGTGGAAATAGTCAGAAATTTTTTAAAACTAAAACAAAATCTTGTTATCAATACTCTAATTAGTAGGAATTGAAACTAGGGTTTTGAATGGGGAACAATTGTAAAAACTCACCTAAAGAAGAATATAAGTCGAGTTAAGGAGACCAATATGGAAGTTCCGGTGCGATGACTGAAAACCACACGGAATTGTGATCGGCGTAGAATACCGGCTGGGAATGCGGCAGCTAGGGCTTGGTGGAGGGAGCTGCTATTTGATTTTGTTTAGCTTCTGAGAAGAAAGGTGAAACAATAAAATTGAAACACTCATTCAATCAATCAACAAAATAATCCAAACAAAAGGGGAATAACAATCAGTCAATCACTCATTCATCAAAAATCAACAAAAACAGTCCCAAAGAGAGTGAGACAGAGCTTAGGACGGTGAGAGAGAGAGCGAGGGCTTACGCGACTGAGAAATGTGAGAGTCGGTCGAGAGAGCTTAGGGCGGCGCGGCGGCGGTCTCCTCCGAATGAGAGTCGGGCGAGAGAGAAAGCACGCCAGAGAGATAAAGGCGAGACAGTGAGAGTCAGAGAAATCACGCGTTTTTTTTTTTTTTGCCTTTCTTAATTATTTTTTTCTTTCTAATTTTTTTCTCCAAACAAAAAGAATATTGGGTTGAGCCCGGGAAGGTGCCCAGGCTGGCCGGGAGCGAGATCCGCCCCGCATATTATCATTTTTTTTATAGAGTGCATATTATCATAAAATGTATAATAAGTGGGATTAGAATTAAAATGTATTGTTTTAGTAAGTACTCTATCTCTCAATGTATATAATTCTATCTAAGAAAATAATTTTTTAACTTGGTAATTTTATTTTTCATATTATTTTAGTAATTTTTTTTATACTATTTTTAGTTTGTTTTGCAATATTTTAAAACAATTATAGATTTTTTGTCAAAAAAAAAAACAATTATAGATTTGACCCATTTAGGGTCGGGCTCGAGTAGTATATTTGAATTTTAGAGTCCATTTTAAACCAAAAGTTTTAACTTGGTTCATAGCCTATTAGGGTCGGCCTATTTAGAATCAGGTAGCTCATTTGTAAGCTATCTTCGTTAAATCAGACATGAGTATGATCTCAAATAATTTTTTTAGTTGAAATCTTATCTCATGCAAGAATGCAGTCACACAATGGTCTTTCTCCACATAAAATTCTCAACAATTAGATGAACTTTCAACCTACATATTGGTTGCCATCACCATCCACTTGTATCAGTGAAATTAATTACTACTTTACTAACATATTTATTTGTAGAATTACCTAGTAAATTTGGCCGCCTTGTTGGTGTATCCTCAATAATATACAGAAGAAGGAGTTTTCAAGTGATTCAACGTCCTCCTCAATAAACCCATCACGAGTAGGATCAACGTTCCAATCTTTACTACTCTGTATGTTGTTGTCGCATATATCGGATAACCATACCATCGATCATTAATCAGGGAATATTGTTATTTAGTAAGAATTATTTGCACAAGAAAAAGAATAATCCACAAAATTAGGGAGTTTGACCAATCAAAAATTGGCTAACCATACATGGGGTGTAGCCAATGTAGTTTCCCCTAGGGGTCTTCCGTCCTCTTTCTTCGTTGCCCTTGTCTTCTTTCTTGGGCGGGTTTTTGTTCTTGTCCGCTCTTTCTTTGAGCATTTTCTCTTCATAGTTGATATAGCATTGCGCCCTGAATAGCAGGTTCTGCATGTCCTTTGGCTCTTTGAGGCCTAGTTTCTCTTTGGGAAATATACTCACACTTCAGCATTATTGTGCGTATTCTAACTCACAAATATATATTAACATCTTCAACCAATTACAAGATAATTGTAATCAAAATATCATTGACAATCAACAAAGCATCACAAGCAATACATTCTCAATCTTAGTTCAATTATAAGATTATGAGGCATCAACACATAGAAGCAGTGTTTTAAAAACCGGACCGGACCGGCCGGTCGGACCGGCTGAACCGGGAACCGGAGGGTAGCCGGTCTGGTCTGGTTATCGGATCGGATATGCTAACACACCAGTGGGAACCGGCATGAACCGGAGAAAACCGGCGAACCGGCGGTTTTTCAAACCGGGCGGTTTAATGCACAACCCTTTTTTTTTTTTTCTTTTTTTGAAATTCATTTTTTTTTTACACGCAGTTTTTTTTTATATGCATTTATTGTTTGAATGATGATTTTAATTCTGTAAAAATATATGAAATTGTTAACAGCAGGATTCGAACTGCTAACCTCTCCATAAAGGTTTCAACATGCTGCTATTAAACCAAGTTGGTCATTTGTGATTATTTTTACCTTGTATTCTATATATTGCATATATTCTTGTATTACAATTATTTTTGTATGAAAACAAACTTTCTCACAAATTTTATTTTCTTTCAAAAGCATATTTGACTTTTTTTCATTTTTTTATTTATTGATTGCCTAATGTTAATTAAATTGTTCAACTCTCATTTTTATTTATAATAACTAATGTTTCAACAGTAAATAAAAACTAATGATTCTAATTTATTATATTTAAAATTAAAATACATATGCTATGAATTTTTTTTAAAAAATAAAATAAAATAGATGCCTAATTATTGATTAAATATAATTTAAATTAAAAAAATAATTATATGTATTAAATTAATACATATAATTATTTAATACATATAATTATTTTTTATATAGAGTGAATTATATGGCCGAGTTATTTGGTTTAATCCGGTTTAGTCATGCGGTTCGACCAGGGACCCAGTGGTTCGACCAGTAAACCAGTGAACCAGCACCTCACCGGTTCGATGTCCGGTCCGGTTTTTAAAACACTGCATAGAAGTATCATTTAGAGTTAATAAAATATCTAACACTTCAAACAATTATCAACTATTCCCAATTAATGTCACATATCAATTATCACATAATATGCACATAATCCTAATGCATCTAATGCCACAACTCATGCTATGTCACCCTAGACATATCTAATGCATGTGGTACCATCTTGTTTACTAGAGTATGGTAGCTTAAACAATGCCGACCAAATAATCTTCAAAATTAAGTGAGGTCTAAAGAAAATTTTATTATACGAAGCCCTTTTTGCATGTATATGAGGCTTTTTTGTGTATATATATATATATATATATATATATATAGGGCCTTTTTGTGCAAGAAAAAAAATATTTGTTAGCCTTACCCTTAGACCAGCCCTAAGCTTAAATAAAGCACTCGAACTATTTATTTACCACTCATCCGATCAACATCATAGTCTCTAATAAAAGGAAAAAAAATAAAAAACAAATCATTATTTTGTGAAATTTAGTTAAATACTTACATTAAAGATGCTCTTATATTTAGACACTCATTACCCCTCAATATTTCATTTTTACTTTAGCTCTTTTGTATCCAACACCAACATATCACTTATGTATCACATTACTCTCTAATTTTCTTGGTTCAAAGATAAGGTGTGTTATGGACCGGACTTGAGGTCGGCTCGAGCATAAGGCATATATCTTTTTTGACAAAAGGCATATATCTTTTAAATTATATAATAGTCTCACATTACATCCTCTTAAAATATATTTCATTATAAACATAACATTTATCTCAAATATACATATTAACTTCTTTTTTGGGACAAAAAAAAAATATTAACTTGACTGTAAGAGTGTTTACATGTCAAAATAAAGTGTATGTAGGTGTCCAAAGATAATTTTCCATTTTTTGTAGTCATCACTCCACTAATGTCCAGTGTGTGTGAGTGCAATGAAATCAATAAAATTGTGTGTTTTAGAAGCTATGTTCGCTAGATTTGATGATGAGACAATGCCGTAGAAGGTAAAACACCGACAATTGGTGCGGTCACCAACATATATTGCTATATTATAAATAAAATAAAACGTCCACAATTTATATCACTATAAAAAAAATCAATTAAAATCCTCAATTTATTTTGCTTTAGCTCCACCTAGTTAGCTAGCTTCATTTCTTGCTCTCAACAAAAATAAACAAACACTTCCCAACTTAAAACCATACAATGGCTAATTTTTTGACTTTCTTGCTTACTTTCATACTTGCATTTTCAGCCAACACCAAAGCTACTTCATTAGTAGCAAAAGAGCAAGTTCCATGCACAATGTGTGCTGAATGCCAAAATCCATGTCAACCTCTACCACCTCCACCTCCACAAGTGATAGAATGTCCACCACCACCACCTCCAGTGCCACCGGCAATCGTGGAATGCCCTCCGCCTCCGAGGCCTCCAAAGTCACCATGTCCAAATAATTGTGACTTGCCACCACCAATGACTCCTTACCCACCACAATCATATTTTCCACCGGGAACACCATTTTCATACTATGTGCCGCCAGATTATTATAATCATGACAAGAATAACGGTGAAACAATGATGCCATTTCAATCAATATTCTTCTCCAACCGGAATTCTCACTCTATCTACTCCTTGAGTCAGTACTTGATTTCTTTGGTCTTTCTTTGCCTTATTCCATATTGTATACTTTAGGTGAATTGTTAATTTTGGTAATTCATGGTCCTTATAATTTGTACTCTTGGGATCGAGAGAATCTCTACTAGATTCAATGATTTGCACGACAAAAATGAATGCTAAAGCACAATAATGGTAGTGTAGAGCACAATTGCACAACAATTTTTAGTGGAGAAAATAACAAGACTTAACTAAAGCATGGTTAAGTGTCAATTGGCTAGCTAAGTTATTTATTAGAGTTGAATGTTGAAATGATTATTTTCTTGTCTTTTATCTAATCAACTTTTTTATTTCTCGTGTTTTAGACCCGTTTGTTACCAATTAATTAAAAATAATTTCATGCGGATGTCACCCTTGATTTATTTTTAGTTATTTTGTTTTATATTAATCCTCTAGTTATCAGAATTATGGTAATCCGAATTATTTTTAGTTTATGGAGGGAAAAAATTAACCTTTCACATATTATATATACTTAAATTTCTTTTTGAACCTTATAATACATAAAAAAAATGATAGATGATGGCTCTTCCATCTTTGTATTATTCAAAATTGCAAATTACATTATTAAAAGCACAATATTTATAGAAAAAATTTAAAAGATAGTTTCTAATAAAATTTAATGGACATTTGAGCGAGCAGCACAAAGAGAGTCAAACTCAATAAGATGTAAAATATAATTCGGTGATATTGGGGCGTTTTAGCCACGAAGATCTAATAAATAGATCTATGATTTTTTGAAAATTGCTATCTAGGCCCTCCATGTTGATCACAGGCCCCCCAAAAATCCCAAAATACCCCCACTTTTGCACCTAGGATAATTTGGTTTCTAGGAAACAAAATTGTAGAAAACCAAAATTTCGTCTTCTATGTGACAAAATTTCAAAAAATAGATTTTTCGGTAACTACGAGACGAAATTGTGTTTTGTGCCTAGATGTGCTCGACAAGGCAGGCCTACTATGTTTAACCAAAATTTCGTCTTCTAGGTGACAAAATTTCAAAAAATCAGCATTTCGGTAACTACGAAACGAAATTGCGTGTTTTGTGCCCGGATGTGTGCGACAAGGCTGTCCATATGTCAACTATCCATGATTTCGTCATCTGCGAAACGAAAGTGATTTCCTTCGTTTTCTACGAAACAAAATGTCTTATCAAGGGTATTTTTGTCATGACGGGGGGCCTGAGAGCAAAAGCAAGGGGCCTAAATAGCAATTTTCTGATTTTTTTACACTAAGGAGATAATTTTTTTATGATAATGGGTGTTCTCAATGGGGCCTAAGGTTGAATAACCAAGGAAATTGTCCTCATGTGCGCCGAACTTGGCCCAATTGGATAAGGGCTTAAGGTCGTCTCCTCTCGTTCGATGGTCATATAAATCTATTTTTTATAACGACCGACATCAAAATAGTTGATATTTACAGCCAATTGTAGCTTTTCAACCGTTATTTTGACAATCATTAATGGGGAGGACGCCATATCTAACTCTCTAAAATATTCTTCACACAAATTCTTACTTGACATCAAAGTGTCTACATATACAACTCTTTTCTTCAGCAACTGTACTACAGAGGATCACCACTGACTACGTCAATTCTAATCAGATAATAACAATAATAAAATACATGCTCATTATATATTTTTTTGACCAAAAAAAGTTAGGAGTTTCCATATAAGAAAAATGGAAATGAGATAATAGTGAAACCATTGTGAAGTTTGTGGTGTGTTATTTGTTTCCATTATCAGTTTCCACCTCCTCAACAACCAACCGAAAGAAAGAGGTTGTAAGACTTACTTGCGGACTTCATAAATAACCTGTAACCACAACCGTTCCCAGTTAATGTTATTTGTTCCCTTATTTATCGGTTACGGCCTTTATTTATTATAGATACTATTTTAATTTTTTTAAATAAATGAAATGAAAAATAATTGGAAATTCACACATACAAAGTATTCTATTAAAAAATAGGATTTTGACAAATAATTTTGCATTCGAACCCCCGATCATGACGCCTGAGACTAATAATTTTGACAATTCTACCTGTTGAGCTAGAACTTTTGAACATATATTATTCTATTTTATTCCAAAAAAAATAGCAATAGTTGACAACTAATTTTATTTTTTATAAAAGTTGACAAATAAGTTTATGTTTAATAGTTTACTGAAGTAACATGTTTGATAGTAGTAACATTTTTTTGTTATATTTAATAAAATTAACAGTCGGACAAATTTTAAAATATAAAATAACATTAAAAAATTAATTAATATTTAATTTTTTAATTTAATTAAGATAATAACAATAAAGTTGAAAAAAGATGATAAATTTTAAGCTAATTGAATTGGTTAATGATAAAAATTTGCTCAAAAAAAAATTATAGTAAAAAAAAATTATAAATTCATGAAAAAATGACGACAACAAAACATATTTTGTTTGAAATCATGTTATATTATTGTTATAAATCAAAAACGCAAGCTTGATTGTAAAACATGCCCTTTGTTGCTCGGATAAATAATAATTATTTTTATACATCAAAGTATAGTATATATTGAATGGATAAATAAATACAAATTGTACTACACTCACACTTTAGGATAAAATATAAGGGGTACTAGACCCAAGCCACAAAAAGAGAAAAATCCAAGCAAATATTTAGAAAGAAAGTGCCCTATCTAAATATATAATCCATTGGATTAGTGCTCCATTTATAATAAATACATGTCCCACCTTTTTTTTCCCACCAACCACTTCCAAGAAGTCCTTTTAATTGTGTTAAAACTTTCGTCAGGTATCCGGACCTTTGATGAGAATATGAAATCATTTCTTGCTCCCCCAATAGTCCACAACATTGCATGCCACATTCTTAGCAACCCATTAAGCCCTTTCCCGCGTCCCATCGCCAAACAAATTCCCATCAAAACAAAGGGGTTTGGATGCACCCACAAGCTCAATCCAAGCCACTTGAATATTTTATACCACATGTTGGCGCAGCCACTAAACACAGAACACAGAACACAGATCCACACAGATCTATAAGCACTCAGAGCAGATCCACACAGTTCTATACACACACAGAACAGATCCACAAAGTTCTATACACACACAGAACAGATCCACAAAGTTCTATACACACACAGAACAGATCCACAAAGTTCTATACGGACACAGCACTAGGCCTGTTATGATCTCACTCACACATACACACACTTATCACTGTTATGAAGAACTTATGATGAAGAAGATGATGAAATGATTAAAGAAAGAATGAATTGAAGAAGAGAAAGAATAGGGAAAAATAAGAAGCTTTATTAATCACTTTAAAAAGAAAGTTACAATGCAACTCCTTATATAGATGTTGCTTTCACTAACAAGTTACCTAATCACTTAGTAACTAATTGTAACTAACTAGTTTCTAAACACTTAACTAACTCTTAAAACTGAATTACAACAAATTCTTAACTACCTAAGACATTCACAACATAACTAACTCGTGTAACAAGCAACAAACTTGTCTCACAAGTAACCAACCTAACAACTATGGATTAATCTCAACACACCACCTAAGACATAGTTGCTAATGGACACAATCCAATCATGTTCCTCAGCCTCTTAAACACATCAGTTTGCACAGCTTTAGTCTTCATGTCTGCAATTTGATCTTCACTCCTGCAATGCTTCAACACTAGCTTGCAATTGCTCACCAGTTCCCTTAGATAATGGAACCTCATTTCAATATGCTTGCTTCTTCCATGTGATACTGGATTTTTAGCTAGGTTTATTGCAGACATGTTATCAATCTTCATCTCTATAGCATCATGACTTTCTCCCATGATTTCACCTAGTAGATTCTCCATCCAAACAGCTTGACATGCACAGAGAGAAGCTGCAATGTATTCAGCTTCACATGATGATAGAGCTACAACAGATTCCTTTTTTGAACACCAAGCAATTGGTGCACCACCCAATAGGAACACATAGCCAGCTGTAGATTTTTTGTCATCTACATCACCACACCAGCTAGAATCTGTGTAGGGAATCAACTTACACTTTCTCCCTTGATCTGAACTTGGAAATAGAATTCCATAGTCCAATGTACCTCTAATGTACCTCAAAATTCTCTTTGCAGCAGTTAAGTGTGATAGTTTTGGCTTTTGCATAAATCTACTCACCACTCCTACACTATATGCTAGATCAGGCCTAGTATTGCACAGGTATCTCAATGATCCAATTAGCCTTCTAAATTGTGTTGGATCAACATCAGCATCATCAGAGTCTTTGGTTAATTGTAGTCTTACTTCAGCTGGAGTCACTGCATGATTACAATTGACCATATCAAACCTCTTAAGCACTTCACTAGCATATCTCTTCTGATGCATTAGTAAGCCTCTACTGCTTTTATAAAACTCAATCCCTAGGAAGTATGAAATATGACCAAGATCAGTCATTTCAAATTCCCTCATCAGCTCAATTTTGAAATCACTTATCTCCTTTTCATCACTGCCTGTGATCAATAGATCATCAACATACAGGCATAAGATAATCAAGTTTTCACTGCTTGATTTCTTCACATACACTCCATGTTCTGTAGTGCATTTCACAAACTCCATATCACTTAAGAAACCATTTATCCTCTTATTCCAAGCTTTTGGAGTTTGTTTAAGTCCATATAGTGCTTTGTGCAATCTATAAACCTTTTCTGCCTGCTCTTCATCAATAAAGCCAGCTGGTTGCTTCACATACACTTCCTCTTCTAAAGGTCCATTCAAGAAGGCACATTTAACATCCATTTGATACATAGACCAGTTGTTGATATTTGCTAGACCAACAACTAATCTAATAGTTTCAATTCTGGCCACTGGTGCAAACACTTCATCAAAATCAATACCTTCTTTCTGAAGAAACCCTTTGGCTACTAATCTGGCTTTATACCTTGTCACTTCACCTTGTGAGTTCACTTTCACTTTGAATACCCACTTTACATCAATAGCTTTCTTATTCTGAGGTAAATTGACCAATGACCATGTGTCATTGTTTTCTATTGAATTTAACTCCTCAATCATAGCACTAATCCATTTAGGATTGCTAAGAGCTTCAGTCATGCTAACTGGCTCAGTATCTGCAAGGAAGGCATAGTGCACTAATTCACCTTCATCATTCACTTGATTATCAGAAGTGACTTCACAATCTTGTAGTCTTGCAGGCATGACCCTTGATCTTTGTGGTCTTTGTTGTCTAAGTTCATTTGTCTGAACTGGTGCATCACTTTCATCTACTTGATTATCAAACATAACTCTCACTGAGTTCTTCCTCACACTATTACTCCAATCCCATTCCTTTAGTTCATCAACTATCACATCTCTGCTGATTACAATTTGCTTTGTTATTGGATCAAGCAATTTGTAACCACCAGTTGAATGATAACCAACTAGCACCATTTGTTCTGACTTATCATCCAGCTTTCTTCTCAATTGATCTGGCACATGTCTATAAGCTAGAGAACCAAACACTTTTAGGTGACTCAAGCTAGGTTTGACTTTAGACCAACATTCTTCTGGGGTTAATCCATTTAATCTCTTTGTAGGACATCTATTAAGAATGTAAGCAGCAGTAGACACAGCTTCACCCCATAATTCTTTAGGAAGATGCTTACCCTTCAACATGCTTCTCACCATGTTCATTATAGTTCTATTTCTTCTCTCTGCAGTACCATTCTGCTGAGGTGTGTAGGGTGGTACAACATCATGCACTATTCCATCTTTCTCACATAATGCATCAAAGTCTCTTGACACATATTCACCTCATCCATCTGTTCTTAACACCTTAATCTTGTGGTCACTTTGTCTCTCAATCATGGATTTAAACTTAACAAACACATCAAGCACATCACTTTTCTTCTTTATCAAGTAAACCCATAATTTTCTGCTGAAATCATCTACAAATGATACAAAATACCTGTTTCCTCCAATAGATTCAACCTGTATTGGACCACATACATCAGAGTACACTACTTCTAGAATAGCTTTAGTTTTACTACCAGCATCTTTACTAAAGCTATTTCTATGTTGCTTGGCCTGCACACACTCTTCACATACTTCATTAGGAATTTCAAATTCTGGTAGACCATTTACCATATGCTTTTGCTGCAAGTTACACATATCTTTGAAATTCAAATGACCAAGCCTGTAGTGCCATAACCATTCATCTCTACTAGCTGCAGTTGCTAAGCATCTATGCTCTAACACATTGAGTTCAATTTTAAAAGTCCTATTCTGAGACATTGGAGCTTTTAAAACTAATCTACCATTACTATCTGTTACCCTCATCAGTTTATCTTCTATTACTATCTTGTAATTCTTTTCAGATAACTGACCTATGCTTAGCAAGTTACTCTTCATACCAGGAATGTATAACACATTTGAGATTAGTGATTGCTTACCATCATTTCTTTTGATCAGCACATCACCAATTCCTTCTGCAGCTAATGCACTATCATTTGCAAATCTCACCTTGCTCTTTATTGATTTGTTGATGCTGACAAACCAGTCCTTCCTCCCAGTCATGTGTGATGAACAACCAGAATCTAAGTACCATTGATCATTGTACTTATCTTCTTCCTTTGTAGTAACCATCAGCAATGTTTCTTCATTTTCTTGTTTTGCAAGTTTTGCATCACTATCTGACTCCTTCTTCTCACTATTGCATTCATCAGCAAAATGACCATATTTTTGACAATTGTAACATTGAATGTTACTCTTATCAAATTTCTTGTAACCACCTCTACCACCTCTTCCACCTCTTCCACCATAACTGTTGTTTGAATTCTTGTTATTTGAACTGTGAGATTCTTGATTTTCTTTTGGGTTTTGTTGTTGGTGATTACCTCCATTCTTGTTCCACTTCCCTTTGTTCTTCTTATCTTTGTTTGATTGAGCCTGCAGTGCTACATCTGCCTTAGCCTTGCCTGCAGCTCTTTCATTCATTCTCTGTTCATGTGACTCAAGAGTTCCCTGCAACTCTTCTTTTGTCAAAGTGGACAAGTCTTTTGATTCCTCTATTGCCACTACCAGGTGATCAAATTTTGGAAGCAATGATCTTAAGATCTTTGCAACCACAGCTTTAGTTGTCAACACTTCTCCACAACCTTTGATCTGATTCACTAACCTTGTCACCTTAGTGAAGTAGTCACCAACACTTTCACTTTCTTCCATTTGTAACAATTCATATTGCCTCTTGAAGGTTTGGAGCTTTACCTCTTTCACCTTCTCAGCACCACCAAAAGATCGAGCCAGAATATCCCAAGCTTCTTTAGAATTCTCACAATCACCAACCTTTTCAAAGTTGTCAGGATCTACACATTGATGGATAATGAACAAAGCTTTAAAATCTCTTTTCTTTAATTCTTTATGTGTTGCTTTCTCTTCATCTGTAGCACTATCAGCAATTGTTGAAACACCTTCTGTTACAAGATTCCACATATCTTGGTAGCAGAACACCACCTTCATCTGCTTGCACCAATTATCATAATTCTTCCCTGTCAAGATTGGTAGATTCATAGGAAAATGACCATTTGAATGAGAGCTTGACATCTTGAAAGATCAAGAAACACTGCAAGAATAGCTTCTGAGATCAGAACCAGGAGCTCTGGATACCACTTGTTGGCGCAGCCACTAAACACAGAACACAGATCCACACAGATCTATAAGCACTCAGAGCAGATCCACACAGTTCTATACACACACAGAACAGATCCACAAAGTTCTATACACACACAGAACAGATCCACAAAATTCTATACGGACACAGCACTAGGCATGTTATGATCTCACTCACACATACACACACTTATCACTGTTATGAAGAACTTATGATGAAGAAGATGATGAAATGATTAAAGAAAGAATGAATTGAAGAAGAGAAAGAATAGGGAAAAATAAGAAGCTTTATTAATCACTTTAAAAAGAAAGTTACAATGCAACTCCTTATATAGATGTTGCTTTCACTAACAAGTTACCTAATCACTTAGTAACTAATTGTAACTAACTAGCTTCTAAACACTTAACTAACTCTTAAAACTGAATTACAACAAATTCTTAACTACCTAAGACATTCACAACATAACTAACTCGTGTAACAAGCAACAAACTTGTCTCACAAGTAACCAACCTAACAACTATGGATTAATCTCAACACCACAATCCACAAGCAAATGAGCATGTTCCAAATAACTTAATTTTTAGTTTACAACATAAATTCTGATCGATCAAGATAAATCATAAAAACACAGTAATGTGTTTGTTTATAAACTCTTACGTATTGTCAAACTTTAAGAAATGTCATCTCAAACATTAAAAATGCATCTTACGTATATGATAAGTTGTACTCATCTAACATTAATAAATTGCAAATGTTGTTTACAAATACTTTTTAATTAATACATTTGTTAAGAAATTAACTACTCTCTGTTCTTTTTTATAATATCTAGTTTGACAAAACACGAGTATTAAGAAAGTGAATTTCAGTATTAAATTGATTGACAAATTATATTGATTTTTCATGTTTACCCTTACAATTAATTGTAGTGTTTTGTATCAAACAAAAGAATTTAATGCTATTAAAAAAACTTTGCAAAGTAAATAAGGGTAAGTTTGAAAAAAAATTAATTAATGTCATTGATAATTTGTAAAAGAGCCTTATATTAGTATTATTGTTTTGAAATTTATGTAGTTAATTTTTTAAATACTTTAAAATTATTTTTTCAGCACAATTATTATTTTTAGTTTCTCAACACATGTGTTTAAAACATCATTAACTAAGTAATCTTTTTAAATATCGGATCATATTCAGACATTGTATAGAGGTTAACCTAACCAATTTATTCCCAGCCACGTGTGAGATCCTAACATTTTCCTAGATGAGGCTATCCCACAAACTGATACTAAGAGATAGATTGTTGTGAACCGGATGATGAATAATTTATGATACTATTGCTGGCAAACCTAAAAGGAAAATATACTAATCCAATGGGACACTGCTGCTATCGATCTTAATGTCGGTTAGTTCCTTATGGAAAGTGACATGCGTGCGTGAGATCAATTAAAAGAAAGAAAATGTTAATTAGTGCATCCGGTGGAGTACTAGTTAAACAACTAAATATAGTAAATAAATATTGAAACTTGTGTAATTTACTTTTTAAAAATATGAATAGTATTTATTTCAATACAAAATTTGCTTCTTTTAGCTTCTTTAACTAATACACTAGACACACTAGTTAGCATGATCTTTAAAAGAACTAAGACTTTTTATCTACTCTACATAAATACTAAATAAATACAAAATAAATAAATACAAATTAAGCAATGTAGATGCCGTCTAAGTTAAACTCTTTAATTGTCACTATTATTACAAATGTGAATATTGTGATTTTTTTTGGTTAACTTTGAGATTAAGTTAACTTATTAAGAAAATGTCAAATAGTTCATTCGATGCCAATTATAAGAAGAGAAAACATAAAACAAATAAAGTTATTTATTGTTGCAACTTTTAAATTGTTTTTACAAATATATCCTCATACAAAATTGTGAGACATTAAATACACCCATTAATATTAAAATGGTTATGCTAACTAGTATTTTTCGGACAAAAAAATTGCATTTAAAAGAAAATTTTCTATATTATACAAATATTAACGACACAAATTTATTTTTATTTATTTTTTGGTCAAATAGTTTAGTGGCTAGAAATTTCATCCTTAAAATAGATAAGTGGATGATCAGGGCTAAAACTTCGGCCCCTTACATATATAATGCAATATTTCTGTCAACTAAATTAAACTCACGAAACACAAGACAAGTTTATTTAATTGAAACACCAATTAGCATTTTCCATATTAAAAAGATTAACATTCAAATGAAGGTAAAAAAGTCACATGAACGATAACTACACTTTAGAGGTCCTTTATATTAAAAAAAAACTTCTTGAAAAAAAAACTACACCTTAAAAGTTAACTTTTTTTACTTGACAAAAAAAAGTCTACTTTTTCACATATCTGACTCAATTATTTCAAAAAATTTCTTATTATTAAAAGAGGAGATTGTACCCCTAAAATTCACATGTATGATTGTGAACTGATCCCAAATTGAAACCCATATCGAATGTATATGACTCATCAAATTTAGTATTTCGTCTAAACAGAAATCAGAGCTATTGGTAGACGATAAAAGAGATGATAAAAAATTCATTGTGGTGGATAAATGGAAGAAATGCATCTAATTGGATGTCAAAATTTGAACATTGGAGACAATTGTTGATGGAAAAAGAATGGTGCTTATAGAAAATGCACCGACGTCTAAGTCAGAATAAGCTTAATAAAACTTAATTCATTAAAGTTTGACCAAACAATTATTTCATCCAAAAATCGAACTTGAATTCTCCTAAAATCCATCATTTGGTAAAAATTATTAACCAATTGAGCTCAATAATTTGGTTATCCACAGTATATACAAATTAAACTTGTAGTTATTTTACCAAAAAGCCATATATATATGACCCAAATTGAGTTACCACTCTCATAACTTTCATACCAACACTACTCTACTCTACCTCCATTCTCTTACATTTTGTTCCCTTTCCAATCATTCATTCATTTTCCGTGTTTCATCGAGAGATCACACCCCATCATGGAAGGCATCACATCCAGCATGCAAAGAGGTTTCAAAAAGTATTGGAAGAGAAGAAAGGGCTATCAAATATTAAACAAGTCGAATCGACGAAAGAAGAACACGGTGAAGCTAGGAGGAGGAGCAACCACCACCGGAACAAAAAGAAGATGGAGGATCAAAATTTCTCCTAAGATAAAAATTCCAAAAATTTCTTCACCCAAAAAATGGATGGTATGGTTGAGAGACACCTATGTAAGGATGATGCTTGGTTTGGCTAACTCAAAGGTAATGAGTTTGTCTACCTTCGGTGACCCCACCGGTGGATTTGGAAGGACCCAACAACCTAAGGAGTACGATGATAAAATGCTTGTTCATATGTACAATTCATTGGTCATGGGCCCGGGTCATTTGGTTCCGGTTTCACTCGATTTACCATCAAAATTAGCCTCAGAAACTGCTTGCAAACGGTGAGGTACAAAAATGGTTAACCAACAAATTTCATGCAGTTCAATTTGGTTTTAATATTTTTTTTGTCATTTTAATTAATCTGGGTTTAATTTTATTTGTACTAATTAAGAATATGGATCACTTCTGTGTATATGGTCACTATGATTAACATAAAAAAAAATTATTAACCAGTGTCCTGAGATACTCGTTAAAATAATCAAAAGAAATAATTTTTACATTAAAATAAATATTATTTATAATTTAAAAATTAAAATGGGATTAATTGCTATGCACTGACAGTGTAAAATATTTTTACACATGCATCCAATTAAATTATATTATAGTGCCACTTTAATAGGTTTATTCTTAAAATGTCTCAACAAATACTCATATGTCATGATTTGATTGGATACGTGTGTAAAAATTGTTATACACGAATTAAATCATTTTCTTAATTCAACAATCAAAAATACTTTCTTTGTGTGTGATCGATTAATATTTTTGTTTATGACATAGGAGTATATATCATTCTTCTTTTTCTTGGTGAAAGGATTACTCTCCTACTAGTAGTAATATTATATTACTACTAATATTGTATGCAGAGATGAATTTTTTTTGTGTAGTGTAGTTGTTCTGCATACACTAAAATAGTTCTACATCGTTTGATATTCGAGACTAGGGATGGCAACGGGTGCCTACGGGTGCGGGTTTCACATTACCCAAACCCGCATCCGAAATTACCACCCGAACCCAAAGGATATTCGGGTGGTAAAATAACACCAGCACCCACACCCGTTGGGTTCGGGTTTTTTCACCCAAACCCGAACCCGTAGAAAGAACATATAAAAATACAATAGCAACATCGTTTGGTAACAAGCATAGTTCAAATTTTCGAGAAAATACAACAATAAAATTGAGTAATGTTAAATTACAAGTATTTACATTAAAATACAACAATAACATAGTTTGGTAACATAGTATTCAACATATAATTTTAAGAAATTAAATTACAATTATATATACATAAGGATAATTAGGTAATTTAATATTTAAGCGGGTGTAATTTCGGGTTTCGGGTGCGGGTTTGAGTGATCCCAAACCCGCACCCGAAATATCGGGTGCCACCCGAACCCGAACCCGAACTCAAACCCAGTCAACTCGGGTTTCACCCGTTGACTCGGGCGCGGGTGCGGGTGGACCCCACGGGTTTGGGTATACTTGCCATCCCTACTCGAGACAAATGGTAGTTTATATACAATACACATACCATTCAAACTAACCGATGCAGCTTTTATACAAATGACAAAATCGTGATGGGTTAACCCAAAGCGAACAATTTCTCGGAGATGTGGACTTGAGGTCGGATCTGAACATTGGCGCCGTCTGTGGGAAACGACTCGTGAGTCGACACCCTCTAGCCCCTTAGCCTCGATTGGGGGGCTTCTGTTATGGATACACCAAAATAGTCCTACATCGCTTAGTACTCGAGGCAAAAGGTAGTTTATATACAACACCCACATCTTTTAAACCAACCGATGCGCCTTTTCTACAAAGGACAAAACTGTGACGGGTTAACCCAAAAAACGGACAATTTCTCGAAAATGTAAACTTGAGTTCGGATCTGAACAGTAGTACTCCTAATAAAAACTTTAACAAGAAAAAGAAAACTTGGGAACTAAGCACGTACGGAAAAAGTGGTCTTGGTTAAGAAAATGATAACAAGTGACCGGTCAATTACTCAAAGTTGTATTAATTTGTGATAGATTGTCTTTACATTTCTCAAGGTTACGTATTGATCCAAATATGCCGCACCATTTTTTTTTACTAGTCCTGGTATTAAAATAGTGTTAACTAGGGTCCCTCAAACGTTAATTAAGAAATTAAATATAGTAAAATATTTTTTAAATTTGTATAGTTTTTTTTTCTTTGACACATTTAAATTTGTATAGTTAAATTTTAAAAACTGTTATTCGTTATATCAGTGTTTTTTAACTAATGTTTTGGAACATTAGTTATCATGATGATCCAATTAATAAATACATGTGATTAAATAAAATATAGAATAAAATCAAGGTAAATACTCCAATTTTCAATTTATATCGTTAAATATTTCCGGACAAAACTCAATGTTGTGTCATACTCTTTCAATCTCAAAATATGTGTCGTATTTGACTACTACACATTTGTCGATATACAATTTTGATCATTAACATTTTTAACCGTGTATTATTAAAAAATTTGATAAGTTGATGTTTTGAAAGTACTCATCGAGATAATCTAACAATTTTTATATGCTAATATTTATCTTTATATATTAGTAAAAAGATGATCAAAATAGTTTATATGAAGAGTCTATACCGTCAAACTATGACATTTATTTTCAAACAGAGTGAGTATTTTTGTATTAATCTATATTTAAAAAATTAATATTTCAAATGAATTTTGTTTAAATGTACAGTATTCATCACGTGAAAGATTATAAGCGGAAACACTAAATTTAGATTGTTTATAATATATACAATTGAAAGAGTTAAACTTTTACCTCATATTAACACACTCACAAAGTTACAATATTTTACATTGATTTATGAATCTATTAAAAGACACGACTAAATCTCTAATTTCTTTCTAATCCTTTATCAACTAACTAATTTGTGAGTATTTGACTTGCTAGAAGTTTTGAGTAGTATAACACAAGAAATTACTTTTGAATTTTTGTCTAGTATTGAAAGATATAGATCATTATAAGGACTTGACAATACTATGTTGTAATCATTTTATAACTTTTTTTAAAACATGGTAATTCTTTTGATTTTGATGGTGATATTTTATTTGAAGAATTAAAATTTACGAGAGAAGTTTTAACAATTAAATCAAAATCAGTTTATATGATATTCAATTCTTTAAATCAAAATTCATTTTGTGAATATCATAGTTGTCTTCACCATTTTGCATATCAGAGACTTATCTAACCCACAAAAGCGTCACCTTTAATTGTAAGTGTGGAGGGGCACGGACGGACAACGTCTATGTTTACTTGGCCACAACAGCCACTTGAACAAATATAAGAATTATCACGAGCATACAAGAGATCTGAACTAATATAAATAAGGGGATTATTCCTGGTTACAATCGTCACATTTCATATTTAGTTTAAACCCTACCCACACTTTGTATTACTTTGAGATTTCATGGAATTCAAATGCTTTCATTTGAATTCCCTTCATTTCAGGGACGGATCCAGAGATTTTGATTAGTGGGGTCAAAATATATGAGAAATATTTATTAAATACGTTAATAAGTAATAAAATAATATTTTATTAAAAAAAAAATAATGTCATTATTATTAACCAAGAATGAGATACTACAAAAACTATATACTACGCATATTTAAGAAATTAAGACATTTTTTATCAAGCTAAAATGATTAATTAGTTTCCTCTAAACATAATTTTTTTGAGAGAATCTATCTTCAATTTTCTAGAAGAAGAATTTTTTAATAAACTTTATTTATATCCTGGACTAATTCTACTTAACCAAGAAATTTTCCTCTAAAAACAAAAGGGTTAATCACAAGAAAAATTAAAGACATCTTAACTTATACAAATTATAATTGTCTTCTACAAATTTTAATAGTTTTAAAGGATGATGAATTTTTTATTTTATTTTAGACATTATAAAATATATGTGTGTGTGCTAGATAGTCATTTTTTTAAATTATGATCAAATACAATATTGTATTTGATTGTTCACAAAAATTATAGGAGAAAACTCTCAACTTAGTCTGAATTGATATTTAATGTGGGGGCAAGAAAGATTTTTTATGTGAAGGTAAAAAGTTAAAGCATCAAATTATGAGTAAAACAAGCTATTTGTAAAGGAATAGTGGGGGCAGCTGCACCCAATTACTTAGGCTTGCATCCGTGCCTGCTTCATTTCAAAATTTTTTGTTTGGATGACACATTTGAATTCCCTTCATTTTAAAATTCTTTGTTTGGAAAAGGTAATGAAATTCATTTTCAAAATTGTCATTTTTTTTCGATATTATTTGAATAACTATAATAAAAAAACTCGGCATGAACCATAAAACAGGTCAAAAAACCTAAAATACCCTAAACCCAAAAATTCGGCCGAAAAATCTAAAATTGGCCAAAAACCCTATAAACCCTAAAATAGCCCGAAAACACAAAAAATCAGCCGAAAAACCTAAAATCGGCCAAAAATCATAAAATCGACTATAATTCCTAAAATCGGGAAAAAACCCTAAAATCGGCCGAAAAATCTAAAATCGTTCAAAAACCCTAAAATCGGCCAAAAAATCTAAAATCGGCTGAAAATCCAAAAAATCGGCAAAAAAACTAAAATCGGCCGAACAACCTAAAATCGGCCGATTTTTTATTTTTCGGCCGATTTTTAGGGTTTTTGGCCAATTTTAGGATTTTCGGCCGATTTTAGGGTTTTTCGGCCAATTTTTTGGGTTTTCGACCAAATTTTAGATTTTTCGGCCGATTTTAAGTTTTTCGGCTGATTTTTTGGTTTTCGGCCAATTTTTTGTTTTTCGGCCGATTTTAGGTTTTTTGCCGAGTTTTTGGATTTTCACCCGATTTTTTGGGTTTTCGGCCGATTTTAGGGTTTATAGTTGATTTTAGGGTTTTTGGCCGATTTTGGATTTTTCGGCTGATTTTAGGTTTTTCGGTCGATTTTTGGGGTTTTCGACTGATTTTTGGATTTTGGCCGATTTTTATTTTTCGGCCGATTTTTAGGGTTTATTGTCGATTTTAGATTTTTCGGTTGATTTTAAGTTTTTTGAGCAACTATTAATTTTTAAAAGTTTATAGAGAAAAAGAAATTTCAAATTCTTAGCTTTTAAGTGTCATTTGAAATTCCTTAAATTTAGTTTAAACAAAATACTCCACCAATTCCCTTCATTTTTAAAATTCTCCAAATTAATTATCCAAACAAAAAATTTTGATCAAAGCATTTGAATTCCCTCAAAAAATTACATTACCTCAAAATATTCTCTCATCTAAACACACGTATCATTGTAGGTACCTTCGCACCATACCCCCCAATTTGGAGAAGAACGTATGACCAAAAGTGTGGATATCACATTAATAATTTAGGTGAAGATCTCTTATGTCTATACAAAAACAATGACGATCATTGTGAGCTCAATAAAATACCAACATTAATAATTAATTATTAATTTTAGTTGTTTAAAAAGTTATAAAATAAATTAGTAAATGTCAATTTAATTAATAAAAAAAATTCAAGGTAAAGTTAAGCTAACATACGTACAAATATTCTCTTTAAATTTATTTTTTCCTTGTTTTGTGTCATTTTTTTTTATGATGATTATAAAATGCCACAGGATCATTGATAATGTGGTAGCACATCAGCCTTCGTAGACAAAAATGATACATTCCTCCCATTTTGCTAACCTGTCTGTCTTGTAGGTTGTGATTAATTGTAAAAAAATGCGACGAAGAAAATAAAGAGATGAAAAATAGTGTAAAAAGGGAAAAAGGTAAAAGAGAGAGAAGAGTGTATAATTTCTTTCAATGGTAACATATCCCACAATTATAAACCAAGATGCAATGATTTAATTTAAAAATATTTATGTTGGGTTTTTTATTAATATTTAAGCTGGTTTAGTTAATAATTTGCATAAACTGCTTTAGTTTATTAATTGAATTATCTTAATATAAGTAATTGATTAAATTATATTTTATTATTTTTTAGCTGCTTTAATTAAATTATGAAACTAATTGTTGAAAGGGGGTGTAATTTTATTTTTGGATGAAAAGGGGGTGTAATTGAAAAAGAACCAAAAAGTTGCTTGCCACTCACCATCACCCAACCCATTCCTTTGCACACATAAGAGAGAGGAGTTCTTCACGCAGACCCCAATTTTTGTACTCCATGACCATCATTATTCATTACTAGTAGATAGGGTGAGATTAAACAACCATGATTTGACACTTCTTTATTTCTTCTTTTCTTGTCTACATTTCTCATGTAACAAACATAGCCATAGGTCACTGCACATCGAAGATAGGAGTTTGAATAAAACAAATCAAATTGATACTTGTTACCGAATCATTAAACTTGTTACCGAATCATTAAAAATAAGTTAGATTTAGGTCATAATAAAACACCTATTTACAAGATCAATTAGGATAACACCATTTTTTTTCCATGTAGTCTAGAGGCTGGAAATTCCACTCATAAGGTGGATAAGTGAGATGACTGAAGTTCGAACATCGGTCCCCTCCATATATAATGCAATATCCTACCAACCGAGCTAAGCTCACGGGACAGGATAACACCATTTTAAATAGATCAATTAGATTTTAAATATAAATATGAACAAATCTTAACATTGCTCCAAATTAAAACTAACCTTATTTAAAAGGATTAGACTTCAAATCATCTAACAAACTCCTAGACACAATTCGACCATTTAAATGAACATAAAATATATATATATACTAGTAGGTAACCTGTCCTATCGGACGGGTCGTAACGTTACGCGTTTTTTTGTTTTTAGTTACCAATTTTCAAAGTTACAATTTGATGAAAAAATTATATGTAACTTCTAAATTTATACAACTGCACTTAAATTTATACAACTGCAATTTTATTTAAGTAGTTGCATATTGTTAAATCCTAAATTTAAGTAAGATAATTCGACCTCGTGTATGATTTATTTAATATATACGATTGTTGTAATCAAAAAAAAATATATATGATAGTTGTTTTGATATTTATCCCGTATATGATATTTATTTTGATAAAATAACTATTATGTAATGTGGATACTGTTTTATTTATTTAAAATTGATAAAATAAAAAATAAAAAAATAAAATCAAAACAATAGGGGATTAAGTATTAAGTAATATTAAATTAAAACAATAAAACATCCAAAGATGGCATTAAAAAATATTTGTAGCACCAATGTCATATTTCTTTCATGAGCTTATTTCATTCATTAAACAAATGGGCTTCTTAATATAAGCCCAATATGACAAAATAAACTCAAGGCCCATCTACTCAAAACCAAACACTACAATTTTTCTGTGCCTTTTACTCTTCTCCTTTTAGAAACCTTGGCCGTCCCAGTTGCCGCCGACGCTTTTCCGGCTGTCAACCACTTTGTCTGGCATCTTTTAACCAAAAATATGACATATTCTTCATATGCTCTATTATTTTCTTTAACCTTCAATTGTTTCTCTGTAAACCATAAACATTACTGTGTTTCCTCCACCTTTAAATTGGACCAATTTTGTTGGCAACCACAAGCTCAACGGTACATGTAGCATCAGCAGCAACAACAACAATAAATATCAAAGAGATCTGAAATAAAAAATGGGTTTGGATAATATTTTTTTATTTTTTTACAAATGTATGTATTTGTCTTCGTTTATAAATAAATGAAAAGAATGTTTTTTTTAATGCGTTAGGTTTGTGATTTGAGTAGGGCTGGAAATGAGTCGAGCTGAGTCGAACTCGTTTGAGCTCGACTCGACTCGTTAGGAATTGGTTCAGCTCGAAACTCGACTCAATTGTGACACGAACTCTTTTTTCAGCTCGAGTTCGACTCGTTTAAAGTTCACGAACAGTTTGGTTTGGCTCGTTAGGTTCAACTCGTTAAGTTAAATCACATCATTTTAAAGTTAATTTTTTTGTCAAAATTTGATCTTTAATCATTTAAACTATTTTTTAAAAAGAAAAGGCAAATATTAAATTAAAATAAATGTCATCCCAAGTGTATAATGAATAAACACGTACAAAATTCAAATCGGCATAAACCGATACAAGTAACAAAGTTACAAAGCAAAAACCAACAAAATTCCACAATTATTCTCAAAATATTCTTCCATTTCAAAACTCCAATAGTTCCCTCATTCAAAATAAAATTGCACTAGTTAAAAATATTTGGAAAGTTATATATATATATATATAACCGAGCTGGTTCATGAGTCAAACGAGTCGAACTATATATAGTTTATGTTCAACTCATTTATTTAACGAACTGAATTTTTAACTCAAGTTCAGCTCATTTGGTTCATGAACCAAGTTCACGAGTCAAATATCGAATCGAGCTTCGAAGTATTCACGAGTTGGCTCGGGTCATTGCCAACCCTAGATTTGAGTCAGATTAGAGAAAGAATAATAGTTAATTGCTTCAGATGTTTAATTTTTTTTTTGGTAATTAGCAAAGTTAGAATAAAAGTTATTTGTATTTTTTAATCCCGTTATTTTTTTTATTTTATAAAACATTGCAAAAAATCATCTAGATCTTTCTATCTATATATTTTAAATTTGTTTGTGTTTTACAGCTATTATATTATTATTTCTAATATTTTCCTATTTCCTAGTTTCAGCAAATTTTGGTTTTTTAATTAAAATAAAATATTGCATTTTCCCAACTCTCTGATTATAACAAAATAGTATCCAGGATTACTCGCTGTCCCAAAACGTCTTCTCATTCACGTGCATTTCCCCAACTCTAACACCGGTCCCCTCCATATATAATGCAATATTCTATCAACCGAGTTAAACTCACGGGACAGGATAACACCATTTTAGATAGATCAATTAGATTTTAAATATAAATATGAACAAATCTTAACATTGCTCCAAATTAAAACTAACCTTATTTAAAAGGATTAGACTTCAAATCATCTAACAAACTCCTAGACACAATTCGACCATTTAAATGAACATAATATATATATATATATATATATATATATATATATATATATATATATATGAGGTTTGCTAATTTAGACCCACATAAAAACATGTCGGTCTAAATTAGCAATGTGCACATTTTCTAATGGACAAAAAATACCCTTGATGTTTACTTATTTAACACTAGCAGTTGAGGGTTAGTTAGGTAAATTTTATTAAATAGTGTGCACCCACTTTGCTAATTTAGACCCACTTAATTATAAATATATACAACTTAGGAAAACACATGAAAACCTAGGAAATCAATAAAGGACAACTTAGAAAAATATATACAATCCAAATTCATCTTCTTTTTTCTTCTTTTTTTAACAAAAACACTATTTTCTAATTTTATGTAAATCTATGCTATTTTCTACTTTTAACATTGCTATTAATTCTTTTGATAAAAATAAATTAAACTTTACAAAAATTATAACAAACTAAACAGGTATAAATTATTGTCCTCAATTGCAAAAACAAATCAGATGCACGTAGCCACATACGAATAGAAATATGCTTATTAGCTGCAGTATTAGAGTTAACCATGTTTTTAGCTTTCAAAGGCTGTTCTATATATTTTCAAAGGTTATACTTTATTTTGTGTAAAAAAAAATTGCACAACAAAAAAGAATGTTAATTTGTCATTTTTTTGATTTTCTAGGTTGTTTATTTAGGTTGCATATATTTATAATTAAGTGGGTCTAAATTAGCAAAGTGGGTGCACACTATTAAATAAAATTTACCTAACTAACCCTCAACTTCCTAGTGTAAAATAACTAAATGTCAAGGTTTTTTTGTCCAAAGTGAAAAGGTGCACATTGCTAATTTAGACCCACATGTTTTTAAGTGGGTCTAAATTAGCAAACCCCTATCAACATATTTATTCTTATAATTAATTTTTGATAAATTTATTAAAATCTAAGTGAGCACGCGACGTCTGAATGAGTCAATTTGACAAGAGAAATGTTATTTCTTACAAGAGCGTTCAGCAACGAAACACACGAATGAATGTGGATGTTGACTTGCATAACAAATATGGTCTGATTTTCACAAAATTATATAATTGTCTTTTATTTATTTTGTAATGATGCATATAACACATTCATGGCTTTCTTATACACAAGTTTTCGTACAATATAGCAGTGCTCGATTGACAATACTGGTGTGTAAGGTGTAGACACAACAACTGCGTGAGATGTGTGTTTCTTTTTTATAAAAGTGAAAATTCATTTTGATCTCTCACAATTTTTTGATAACCTAATTCAGCCCCTCACAAAAATAAAGCCCAAATTATTCCCTGATATTTTTATAATTGGGATAAATTAGTCATTGGTTCGTTATAACAAGGAGATTAATTTGTTCTCAATATATAAATTTATGTGATTAATTTGAATTTTATTTTATCAAACCCTGAATTAACCCGGCAAAAATATAAAATGAATTAAAATAATTCTTCACTCTTTGGACGAGAACATATCCTCTTAATTGCAAATTTTACTAGATTTTTAACTGGTTCCAATTCCTACCCCTAAAATATATTGTTTCTCATTTTTTTTTTATATTTTAAAATCTCACTTTATTTTCCTAAAACCTAGATTTCACTGAACACCACTTGAGAAAGTTCTCACCGGAGAAAATCATCTCTCCTATTTGGACACAAGTGGTTAGACACACAAGCAAAAATTGAAATAATTATACAATAATAATTAAATAATGTATCTTTTTAAAATTATCATTGTTTGTGTCTAAATAAGCTTTTGTGCTAAATCTCGTTAGTGTAGCTTTGTTAGCAGATATATTATTTGATGGGATGAGATTCAAATATGAATTTTTGACATTTTTACACTTTAAGTGTACAAATCTAACCACGAAATTACTTTATTGAAAACAAACAATCATAACCCATAAAAATTGAGTAAACTATCAATTTGGTCCGTGTATCTTGCCCTCAAGTAGGTCATCGATTCATTTAATATCGTAAATTAGTCTTTGTCAAATGTTTCCTGATTTTGTTATTTTGTGAAAATGTATTTCAATTACTATGAAATAGTACCCCCGATTATATATATAAGGAACAATTTATTTTTTTGATTTATTGTAAAATTAATGTATCTAGACAATATTGTAGTCTAGATATATACATTAATTGTACAATTAATCTAAAAAGTAAATATTTTCATTATATATAGAACTAGAGGGAGTAAGTCATTATTTTCACCCTCTTTCAATCAAAGATTGTCAACTTATCATCAAATTAGTCATCTACCTACTACTCTATTTTAAATTAATCGTTAACAATTTGTCACTTAAAATATATCATGTCGTTATCTATGTTACACTTAACGCTCCATATCAAACGCATATTTAAGAGTTTGGAAAAATAGATTTCAACAAACAAATATCAGAAACAAATTGAAAAACATTTAATGGATATAGAAATTAATTTAAATTATATTGAAAAGTGAGTAACTAAAGAGTGAAACAAAAAAAAAAGAGTGAAACAAAAATTAATTTGATTGTTTACTCCCCCAAAATGACTGGACAACCTGTAAATAAAAAGGTACACCAAGAACATTAATTTTGCCACCACACTTTTCATCATCCTTGTAAACGATGACAGTAATAATGCCTAATTTTCACCAAAATTAAATAAGTACTAATACTGTATTAAGCAGCATAATAATTTGAATTAATTAATGATAATACTAGTAGTTTGTTTGCAATTGAGAATTGAGATTACTAGTACTTGATCAGTGGTGGAAAAGGCAAATTTCAAAGCTGGAAAGAGGAAAAGCTCTCTTTCTATCTGCACCACTCCGTGCCACTGCACTCTCCTTCCCCTTTCCAGTTTCTGTCTTCTCTTTTATTACTCACTCTTCCACAAAAAAAAACCACACATTCATTTATTTTCAATGTCCAAAAATCTCACACTAACAAAAGACACAGAAAAAGATTAGTACAAGAAAGAAGAATAATTAATCTCTACTCCACCCACTTTTACCACCATGGATGATTCTTCTCTTCCATTCTTCTTCTTCTTCCTCTTCCTTCAATTCTCTTCTCTCTACTCACGCCATCCTTACTCTCTCTCACACTCATACCAATAAACAAACCACTTTCCATTTTAATAAACATTCTTCCCCTAATTCATTTCACACAAACAAGGAAACAAATCAAACCCTATAATAATATTCATTATCACTATTTCCTTATATAAACCCTCACCGTTTCAATTTCTCAAGGAGTAAGAGGGGGTTTTATTTTAATTTTTTGCAGTGGTGAAAAACAAACAAAAAAAATATGCTGTGGATTATGAAATTTTCACAGGTTTTCTCCGCCGCAATGTTGTTAATAATTCTCTCCCCCTCTCTCCAATCTTCATACTACCCTGCCGAAGCAATTCGATCTTCTTATTCATATCTTCAAATCCCTAACGATTACCGATTTTCGTTTCGGAAATCTCCTTCATTCCACAATGCGGATGAATGTGATTCGATTTCAAGAGAAATCAGTGTTTGTGATCCTAGTTTGGTTCATGTTGCTATAACCCTAGATATTGATTATCTTCGTGGTTCAATCGCAGCCGTTCATTCCATTCTACGCCATGCGTTTTGTCCTCAGAGTATTTTCTTTCATTTTCTTGTTACTGATACGAATCTTGAAGCTTTGGTTCAATCCACTTTTCCTGAGTTGAAATTCAAGGTTTATTACTTCGATCCTAATATTGTTAAGAATTTGATTTCAACTTCTGTTAGACAAGCGTTAGAACAACCGTTGAATTATGCAAGAAATTATCTCGCCGATCTATTAGAGACTTGTGTTCAGAGAGTGATTTACTTGGATTCAGATCTCGTTGTTGTTGATGATGTTGCAAAACTATGGAGTACAGATTTAGGTTTGAAAACAATCGGAGCACCGGAATATTGTCACGCGAACTTCACTAAGTATTTCACGGCGAGGTTTTGGTCGGAGCCGTCGTTTGCGGGAACATTCGAGAAACGGAAGGTTTGTTACTTTAACACGGGAGTTATGGTTATGGATCTGGTACGGTGGAGAAAAGAAGGGTACACGAAGAAGATAGAAAAATGGATGGAAATACAGAAAAGTGAAAGGATCTATGAACTTGGTTCATTGCCACCGTATCTTTTGGTATTTGCAGGACACGTGGCGGGGATTGAACACCGGTGGAATCAACATGGTTTAGGTGGTGATAATGTGAAAGGTAGTTGTAGAGATTTGCATGCTGGTCCGGTGAGTTTGTTACATTGGTCGGGTAGTGGGAAGCCATGGTTAAGACTTGATTCAAGAAATCCTTGTCCTCTTGATGCTCTTTGGTCACCGTTTGATTTGTATGGACATGGACATAGTTATGAATCATTATAGAAACACACTCACTCACTACGGTAAAATTCATTGGTTCATGTTTCTTCTCTGTGTTAAACTCTCTGTGACTGTACTCTTCTTCATTTCATTGAATTCTCTCATTATTTTGGTTCATTTTTTTGTTCCTCTTATGTGTTTATGAGATTATTAACCAGATAGTAGTAATATTAGTCATTAATTTTCAGTACTTGTTCATATTATCATATAAACCCTTTTGTCAAGCAATTGATACTAGTTGTTTGTGCTTGTATTCTATTTAGTTTAATTTGATTTGATTTAATTCTTGCACTGAATAAATTAGATGAAACAAAGAAGAAGCTGGTTCTTCTGGGTTGTGATTTCTTCTTGTACATAAGTGAGATGTAATAATGTAGCAGAATTCTTAGGAGATAATGTTTGAAGTTTGTAAAGATTGAATTCGGTTAAGCTTATCCATAACATGAAACAAATCAAGTGTTTTTTTCTTTCAGTGGTTAGAAAAGTGAGAAATCTTGGATTCGAACTCTGATCATTACACTATGCTGTCAACTGAATTATGTTTACGGGTCAATTCAGTGATTTTTATTACTAATGAATTATGTTTACGGGTCAATTCAGTGATTTTTTATTACTAACCCATTAAATTAAATTACTTCAAATGTTGTATGTTGATAAATAAATCTACTTAATGTGATTTCCTAGTGTTCTGTCTGGTGTATGCCATTCAATCACCTATCGGTGCGGTAGAGGAGTTCTGAGTTTTTTTGTGTGTTATTATGTGTTGAATTTGTGTGTGTTGGGAAGTGGCATATAATTGCTACTTACTTGCCAAAGGGAACAAGGAATCGATACTGAACATTTGTGCTTAATATTTAATTTATGTAATATTATAGTTATAGTTGATAATTGATAATAATAGTAATAGCATAAGGTGGAAGTGGAAGACACGTATGTTGTTATTGATGCATGGAGGATAGCTTAGCTGTCCACGTCTGCAATAAGTTAAGCTGAAAAGGAATCGAAAGTTAAGAGGGGCAGCAGCAATTGGAGATATGATTATATTGAAAACATGATTCACATGAAGTAGTATCAAATCTATCTAATATAGTCGGCAGAAGCATCGAAAACAAACAATTCAACGAGAGAAGCTATAAGCTAAATAATATATGGTGGCAGTGGCGGAACGGAGCGTTTGTTTTGTTTGTGAGATTATGCTATTGCTGCACTTGTATTGTATTATTATTATTATTATTGTATTCTCTATACTATATAGTCTATGCTATTCAATATATTTATTTTTTTCTTTGTCCTTCCGTCACTGTCACTTTGTCCTTTACACCGCTTGCATATTAGCTGGCAATGCTTTGTTCTGTTCTGTTTTCTTCTTCACCGTCAGATTTATTTATGCTGCTACGTTTTTGGCCCCACAATCAATATTAGTAACTTGCATGTCCTTTTCCTCAATCCTGACACTATTGGATTCTTTTATTTTGCTTTTCCAAATTAACTAAATTACTATTTTAATATCTAGTACTAGTATGTGTTGTTAGCCGTTAGTACTTAGCATCAAAAATTAACTAGCTAGCCACCACATAAGACCATTTCAATGGAGAAACTCATTTTGGTACTTAAATGAGTGTAACGTATACTTGATCACTACTCCATTTCATCAGCTCAATTGTTTTTCCTAAATAATTTTGGTAGTTCATTGCATTATGTATGTAGGGAGTCGAAATTTGAATCCTGATCATCTCATTTATTTATTTAAAGGATGCAATTTTTAGTCATCGATTTACTTGACAAAGAAAAATAAAATTTATATTATCTATAAAAAATTTAGTATGATTATATTTTAACATTATTTAAAAGAGGTGGGACTCGTAGAGAAAACTTAAAGTAGCACGTCTTCTTCTTCATAAGACCCTCCCATTAGAAAGACGGTGTGCCTTTGTAAGGTAGTTATTAAAGGATTATCTCTTCGTTTTTTTCTGTTTGTGAGGTTCACTTGAATTATCATTTTTCTGTCTCTTCAATACTAAGTATATTACTATTATTTTCCAACTGTACTCTCTCATTGATATTATATTATGTGTATTACTCTCTGTTTATTATAATCAGAATACATCAATAGTAATTGACAAGTATAATTTGGTAAAATTACTATTTCATCTTTTCCATTTATCATATTTTCTTAGTATGTGCCAAATAGTTAAACACTATGCTTATTTTGAGACAAAGATAGTAAAATAAATCTATATTATTGAAATGTAATATTGATTTATTTTATTAAAGTTGTTGGTGAGACTTGACCCAAAAAAATCTTAGTATGTGCCAAATAGTTAAACACTATTCTTATTTTAAGAAATATTTATATACACTATGCTTATTTTACTATCTTGTTTCACCAACAACTTATTTCAACACTATGCTTATTGTTGAAATATTTTGGGACAAAAATAGTAAAATAAACACTATGCTTATTTTAAGAGAAATTTATATAAATCAATATAAAGTTGTTGGTGAGACTTGACCCAAAAAAAAAAACTTGTTGGTGAAACACATTTAATAAATCTTTTGAAGTATTGGATTGAATGCTTATTAGAGGCTAATATTAACAAATTATAAATGAGTAATTGGTAGATGTGAAAACATTTCTCTTAAAAAATGAGTAGTATTATTCACTATAAACAGTGGTGTCCGGGTCTCATTTTGTAGGCAATATATTTTTTTTTATCAAAGTGACTATAAATTCTATTATAGATGTAAATAAATGGGATGTCTAGATTGAAACTTTAGTCCTTACATATATAATATTGAATTTAAAAAAATAAATAAAAAGGTTTAATATTTTTTTAATCTATCTTTGTTGGAAAAAATACTTTAAAAGACTCATTTTAAAGTGACTAGGTCCATTAATGTTTTAGAAAAAAAAATAAAATGAACAAATAAAATCAACTTTTATATTCTTTTTTTTCAGAAGTTTATTTTTAATATTTGTGGTCGTTTAGTTTGATCGAAAGAAAGTGGAATGAAAGAAAATTACGGAAACTAATTCTATGTCCAAATTCATTTATCAATTTCGAAAATTTTTCTTCCTTTCTACTCCCTCCGTCCCATATAAGCAAAAGTTGGTCAACAAAAATAAATGTATCTAGTCTAAATTTTGAATCAAATACATCAAGTTTCTTTGACTCACTTTTGATTATATTTTGAGACGGAAATAGTACTTTATTTTCATCAAACCAAACACACTTTTAGGGTCGGGCCTTAGTATACATGAGATGAGGGTCCTCGGTGCAAGGGATTTTAATGGAGTGAATGTGAGGTCAAACGTTCTCTCATTTTTTGCTTCACGATGGGAGAAACTGAGCTCGAAATATTTTGCGTTCCTCCCTTTTAAAAATTAGGCAAAATGCATTTATAGGTCCTTTAAGTTTTACGCTTATATCAAATAGATCCTTTAAGTATTTTAAGTATCAGATAAGTCCTTTAAGTTTTACGTTTGTATCAGATAGATCCTTTAAGTTTCTTAAGTATCAGATAGGTCCTTTAAGTTTTAAGTTTGTATCAATTAGGTCATATTTCTTAAGGACATTTAAGGACCTATTTGATACAAACTTAAAACTTAAAGGATCTATCTGATACTTAAAAAACTTAAAGGACCTATTTGATACTTAAAAAACTTAAAGGACCTATCTGATACAAACGTAAAACTTAAAGGACTTATAGGTGTATTTTGCCTAAAAATTATTATTAAACTCATTGCTTTATTTTCCTCTAATCAAACACCATGTGAAGTGTTTCAGATTCCTTTAACACCAAATTATTCGGGTCAATTCGCTTTGCCCTTGGTGTCCACACATGGTGCGATTATGAATTTTCCACAAATATATCTATTTAACGTGTTAAAATAAATGTATGATTTTGATTTGTCAAAACAGCAATGTAGTTAGCAATCGTGCAAAATACATGC
Source organism: Trifolium repens (assembly GCA_030408175.1). NCBI lineage: Eukaryota > Viridiplantae > Streptophyta > Magnoliopsida > Fabales > Fabaceae > Trifolium > Trifolium repens. The sequence continues at coordinate 54,049,230 of CP125849.1, read as the reverse complement.
GATAGCTTATAATTTGGCTTTCTATTTTTCTTAAGATAAAATTTAGTGTAGGAGCTATCCATCCCTATGCAAAGACCAGTGAGAATGGTCAACTTTAAAATTGATTGAGTTTTAAAATTCTAACTGAAAAGAATGGATTGTGAAAAGAATGGATTGCAATTAAGGGTGTGCGTGGATCAGGTTGGGTTAATTTTAGCCAAATCTATTATCCGATCCAATTCAAGTGAGTTGGATTGGATGTGGAACGCGTATTTTTTTCTTAAACTTGAATCCACCAAATCCAATCCACATACCCTTAATTGCAAAAATTCAAAAGTTATTAAACTCACATTTGACACCACCAAACATGTAATTTAATTTGAAGGACTATTGAATCCGCATCGAAAGTTTTATGTAATTTTTGAAAGCATTTCTTATACTTCAAAAAAGGAACCTACAATCTGTTAAAATGATAAACATGAATAACATGATTAATTTTAGTTATTTATTAAATTTTAGCAAGTTTTAATTTACTATAATAAATATTTTTTTTTGTTTTAATATAAGAGCATCCTATAATTAAAATTTGAAATATTTATAAGAATAAAAAAATTGTTTAACTTTAATTCTCTTTTTTGTTTGTTTGTTGTGATCGAAATTCTCTATTGTGCAAATATAAATAACTACTTAATCTCTTTTTTTATTGAACTTAGTTAATTGATAACTATTTAACCTCATTTTTTGTTGTGGCTAGTTATTAAGAAGAAAAAAAAATATTTATTTTTTTACTATAAAAAAACTGAAAACCTACTTTTATGTAGACGTTGTGCTTAGTTATTAAGAAAAAAAAATTATTTACTAAAAAAACTGAAAATCTATTTTTATGTGGAAGTTATTTTTCAACATATACAAATATTTAGTTTTTTTTTTTGGTAGTTTTTTTTAAGGGTAAAATAGGAATAATGAAAAATCCATCCAAAAATTTGTATCATTTTTTTATATAGTAATAGATAATAGATATAGTAAATTGAATACAAGTTTTTTTTTTTATGAGAAGAAAAAGTATACAAGCTTTTTGATTTAATTTTTTTTGGTTTTCACCACCAGTTGAATCTGGTTCGGGGGTCAGTTCTGGCATCAAGTGGTTCCAGCCCCCTCCCGATCGCAGTTGCGGGGGATCGAACCGTGGTCCTCCCTACCAAGTTCAGCGCCAATCACCACTGAACCAACTAACGATTGATGCTTTTTGATTTAATTTAATATCTCTAAGTTTTGGACGGATTTTTTTTTTGGATAAATATAGACCAGCTAGCCACATTGTTTTTTTTTGTATTTATTTATTAAATTAGTTTTTCATAAGTAGATAAATATTCGTGATTAATTTATTAGATGAAGATTGAATTTGTTAGCGGGACCGAACCCTTGACCTCATTCTTATTATTTTTTTGTGTACGAATTTAAACCACAACATGTGTTTAGTTTTTTATGACAAAAATTGATTTTAATTGAATTAAATTTAGTTAAAAATGAATTTAATGTAATATGATTACTGTGTAGATGAGATCAATCACTTGAAATCACTTGTGAGAAATAAATTTGAGTCTATATAAGTAGTAACAATTTGTGAAAAAGCTACAAATTAAGATTTTAAGTTAAACTTTTTATCAAAAAAAAAAAAGATTTTAAGTTAAACTCAATTTAGATACAAAATGAATTCTAATTTGAAAATCTTAAACTACTTAGCAGCAAGCTAATTAAATACTATCATTATAAATTTATAATGTACAATTTTTTTGTGCTTATTACATAGTGATGGTAGTTAATAGGATATATACGCAATTTGAAAAAATACATGTAATTGTGTGGATATCAATTTTAATGAAGAACAAAAATTTAACTCTTAACAACATATTAACAACTTTATACCACATTTGTCCTAAATATAAGAAAAATATAAAAAATTGAGACAATAAAAGTTAACGTAATATGAAGATATACCAACTTTTGTTACCCTCACTTTTCCTTCTATTTAACACCAGATTTTGTTGTATACAACATGAAGCTAAATAATAAAAAGAAGGAAAAGGGTTAATTGCAGGGAAACTGCTAAGGATTTAATCTGTGTGGAGGTTGAATATAGATATGCATGAGATTGAGCCTCATATCATATGTTTGATCATCAATTGCTATATCTTTTTTGGGTATATATGATCATGTTCCTTATGGTTCAGGAGTCACATATGATAGGATGATATTTCCATGTCAAAATAACATAACTTGGTCTATGTACCAATCATTTGCATACCAAGGACAAAATGAAAATTTAATGCATATATCCAAAATGACAATTTGGTAAGCTGTTGGTGGAATCTTGTACTTTTCTTGTATATGAGCTGGCTTTCTTGACAAATAAAATTAGAGAAACATTCAAATGAATTTTCACCACTCATCAAATTAATCCTTAATTACTTTTTAAAAAACTTATGAGTTTTTTATCAAGAAGAATGAAAATCCAGAAATTAAAGTGACAAAAAAAACTAGAATTAATGCATCTTTAGACTAATAGGTGAAAGTGATATTATATCTCAGTCATTTGAGATATTAACAATAGAATGTGACACTACCTGTCAACAAAAAAACAATACTGATAAAACTAACTATTTCTCTCTTGAATATATATTGAGAGTGTCACAAACAATCAAAATAACAAGGTAAAAATATTACAACATAGACAAATACAGATGCAACATGAAGTAGAGGAACTTCACTTTCTTCAAACTAAGGAAACTGAAAATTCAAATCTTGTGGTCTTCCACCAGCAGGAGGGTTAACATAAACCCAAAGCAATGAAATAATGATTGAGAGTAATCCAGACCAAACATAGATAATTGTTGGAACCTTTCCTCTTCTTCCCATAAGTCCTTTTGCAAAAGGGTAAAGATGACATAACACCCAGAAGCTGAAAAACAACCCTCCTACTAGTCTACTCCATTGTGGAAATGGACTATATAAAGTCCTAGCTACTCCCACAGCAATAGCAATAGTATTCACCATCATGATTGTGATTGGTGGAACCATTAGAAAGCTCCATTTCACCACATAAAGATCAGCAAATTCATCTTCTCCATCTTCTGGTGTAGCTGATTTTGATGTCAGTGTGAATGAGATATCAACTCCTGCTATCACCTTCAACAAGCCTTGTAAAACAGCTGCAGGATGTGCACTTGTTCCGCCGATTAACCAAAACTGTTCATTTCTCCACCAATCATGTAAAGTGATACCTGACCATTTGATCTCAAGTAGTGCAAGCATGCATAGTGTGACTGTGATTCCAAGCAAGAACACTAGAAAAGTTACACTTAGAGATTGGACTATAAACTGTCCTGAGAATAAGGACAATGCAGGGAGAAAGCAATACACAATCAGAAACATTGAAGTGAAAGGGTACATTCCAACATTGAAATATGCTACCCTTTGCAAGAATTTCATTCTAGGACTTGCCAATAAAGCGTTGTTCCTTGAGAAGAAGATTTCAACCGACCCTGTCGCCCATCGAAGCACCTGGTGTAGCCTGTCTGTTAAATTGATTGGAGCTGTTCCTCTAAAAGCATCTCTTTTGGTAACACAGTACACTGATCTCCATCCTCGATTGTGCATTCTGTAACCGGTCACAACATCTTCTGTAACTGAACCATATATCCACCCTACTCTTTTCCCCCACTCAGTTTTGTCCTCATAGTAACAAGATATGACACTAATTGCCTCAGCAACGGTAGCAGCATCTAACGGTTCGCGAGGCACCGCAAGAGAACCCGCAGGCCTTCCTTGTGTTCCATTTCCTTTTGAATCTTGAAGCAACCTACCCTGGTATTCCGCGACTGGAATGGATGCAGCTAGAGTAGTAGAGTTCCCAAACCTTTTGGGAAGAAGCAAGGACTCAATATCTGCATCGTCGTCATTGTGATCGCAATTGATTGGCACACAAACTTCATCTTCTTCCTTTTTTGATACCTTTGGTTTTCTCAGAAACAACTTAATTTTCTTCCTACCGAACCATCCATGATGTTCAGAAGCTCTAGGAGGACTAAAACCATAAAGAGCTGTTCTTCTGAAAATGCAGCCAGTTCCAACATACATTGGACCTTGTAAACCATCAAGAGCTCTCATGCTCACATCAAAGAACACTGTGTTGTGGTTTGCATATCGATCGCTCGGGTCAATACCTTCAAACCTTTGAGGGAATTGAACATAACATATCCTGTCACCACCTCTGTCAAGCATAAAGCACATACCTTCCCTTAAGGCCAAGGAGTTGTAGACGTAATGATCACAGTCAAGATTGAGAATGAATGGTCCATTAGACATTATGGCACTAGTTCGAACAAGAGCATTCATGGCGCCTGCTTTCTTGTTGTGATCGTATCCAGGCCTCTTCTCACGTGACACATAAACAAGCATTGGCAACCTAACATCAACATCTGTTGTGTCAATCAAATTCTCTCCATCAGCTTCGGAACCATATTCTGGTTCTACATTTGGTGGAGCCAACATTGCCTACAAAAAGAGATTAAGTATTATTTTTTGGTAGTGTTCTATCTAATGTCTATGACTCAAACACTACATTAGTATACATAGATAGACCACAACATTATAACACATAAGACACAAAACCAAATAATTGATAATGTTGAACTAGTTACCTGAATCTATGATTCAAACAACATAGTTAGTGATAGTGATCTATATCAAATATCAATGATTCAAACACTATAGTTAGTGATAATGATCTATATCTAATATCAAGGATTCAATTAGTGCACTAAAACAAAACATAAAACAAACCATTAGTACACATAAGACACCACACCAAGTAATTGATAATGCTGAAGAATTTACCTGAATGATACCAGCATGGTCACCTCTAGAGTGGTCAGGTTCTGCTGAAGACCAAGTTCCAGGCCAGTGAGAACCATCAGACATCCAAGTTGCTTTAGGAACCTTAAGGAGTTCAGATATATCAGCACCAGTTTCCATCTGTTTCTTCTTGGCTCGTAACTCCTCATGAGCATTGTAAGCATCTGATCTTCTCCTTATAGATTCAGGTAAGGAATTAATCCTCACTTTGAATTCATCATATTCCCTCTTCACCCTTCTTCTCTCCCTAACAAAGTCCAACCGAACCTTGTTCTTGAGAAAATCGCGCTTCTGACCAAAATAAGCTTCAGGATTTCTAGGTTCAATATTATGTTTTCTACAGAAAGGAACCCAAACTCTTGCAAAACTAGCAGTCTCAGCAAGAGCTTCAAATGTCAAAAGAGCTCCACCATCATCAGACAAATAACAAGCAACTTTTTCCACTGGATAATCAACTGCAAGAATAGATAAAATGGTGTTTGCAGTGACAAGAGGAGGCTCCTTTTCTGGATCTGCAGTTGAAACAAAGACATCTATTCCAGGTAGATCAGACCGTCCTTTCGGGTTCCGCAGATGTGGCGACTCAAATCTTTCTTTCAAAACAGACAAATCAGTAACTCTGTTGACAGGACACAACTTTGGCAGCTGATCAAGAAGCCATGAAAATGCAAACCATAGCTCACAAGTCACTGACATTCCCCACAACCACATCGCCTCATGGTTCCGGTGTCGAACCCTCCATGTAAGAAACAAACCAAGTGCAGCTAGACGCAGCAGAATAAGCAACCTTAACAAACAACAAAACAATCCCATTAGGATTTTCAAACTTAATAAAATTCACTCAAACAAGTTGTTTTCATATTGAATTGGTCCTATACTATGTAGAATATTCAATTTTAGTCCCTCCAAATATTTGCTGCATAAGGACTAAATTGAATATTGCATGACTAATTAATATGAACAAATTTTATATACATTACTAAATTACTAAAAGCATAAAATTCTATATTTGCTAGTAATAACATTATAACATATAACATAATCCTATTTAAACCAAAAATAATTGAAAAGCTTGGATTTAGAAAAGACTCTCACCTATAAGGACTGAGAATAGCAGCTGAAACCCCAACTTTTCTTGTCAAGGGTCTTCTACTTTTCCTTGCAAAATCAGGAGGAGGTTCATAACCATTGGAACCAAATCCATCTTTATCTTTAGGCCAAACAGCATTTCCATAACCATAAGTTCCTTTCGTTTCAAATAACCAACGAGTATGATCAAAATCAGGTGGATGATTCTGAGCTTTAAAAGATTTCACAACAGAAAGTCTCTTATCCAACTTAAATTCCGCCATCGAAGGTAACGGTAAAGCTTGATCTTCACACTCAGAAACCTCTTCTTCTTCCTCTTCACCTTCTTCACCATCACTAACATTGTTGTAAGATTCTTTACAACCAGGACATTTACCACCTCCACCATTTCCACAAATCTCTTTATAACAATCTCTACAAATCTTAAACCCACACTCACATGTACAACCCTTGATTGCTGCCTCATCACAGCCTCTCATTGCACAGATCAACTTAGATTTCAACGGTAAATCATCGCTGTCATTCAAACATTCGATAACATGTCCTCGCGTAACCGAGTTAAAACCTCCGGTGAAAATTGTACCTGAGATGTAACTTCTGTTGGTGTTGCTTTTGGCATTTTCTTCAGGGAGACTTGTTTGAGAAGACGAATGCGGCATCCGATCCGGTGTTGGAGGAATATGAACAGTGTATGAAACATATTCAGAGGTTGTTTCTTCTGTAACATCATCTTTTGACATAGAGGAATAGTTACCTCCACCGCCGGATAATCTTCGAATAGCGCCGCCGCCGGTAGAAAGTCTGTTTGAGATGTTACTGAGAGGAGAGTTAGGATTGTTGTTAGAAACAGAAGGACGTGGAATTGGACTTGTTAAACCAATGCTTCTTCTAGTTCCTCCTCCGGTTTTTCCACCGGAAGAAACGGTTATTTTAACCGGAGAGGAAGAAGATGTGTTCACCATGTTTAATGAATGAAGTTTCGTAAAGAAGAAAGCAAGAATGAGAAAATAAGAAGAATAGTGATTATAGAGAGAAAAGAAGATTGAGCGTTCAGTGTTCCATAAGGAAAGTGAAGTGAAGTGAATGAGGAAAGAGTGTGAAGAAGAAGATGAAGTAGTGAGGTTCGGAAATGGACAACGGTCGAATTTGAATTGGAAAGAAAAAAGGGTTTCGTTGAGATTTAAATGCAACGGTCGATGGATCTGGACCGTTGATTTAACTGGATCTTGGATATGCTTTCTTTTTGCTTTTTTGCTTTGTAATATGAGAAACGGTTCGTTTGAGAGTAGTAGTCAACTAAAGGAGTATCGACTTTTTGAAGTGAAACGGTCCAATGACATGGAATATAGCTTTTCAAATTATACTACAAAAAAATTAAAAATAAATTAAGCTGATTTAGTATTTTGAAATTCTGTTAACGGCAGCTCTCTTAATTGAGTAGGCATAATAATAATTAAATTAATTTAAATGATGAGGGGTTAAATAACAAATTCAAAAAGGTAATGGTCATTAGCTTTGGATCTTGCTAATCATTTGCATTTTATTTTATCCTGAAAAGGCTTCTGTAGTGTGGTTAATTAACAATTACTAGCAAATCTATCAAAAAGCTTTAGCATTGGTGTTATAAAAATTCAAATAAGCCTCAACACAAAAGCTTATTTCAAAACCAACCCAACTCTCCTATGTCATTTTTCAGTTTCTTTTCTTCTTTATTTTTGGTAAATATTTATTAGTTTCTAGATCACAGAAATTTTGAATTTCACCAACATTTAAACCTTAATAAATAAATATCTATGGTCAAGACAAGTTGGAAGCAACATGTGTGTGTGGGACCAGAAGGAGAAGGAGGAAAGGCAGATATTGCCCATGAATGCATTAAAATTTAAAACCAGGAAAACTAAATCACTTGTATGTTTGAAAATTAACAATCCTTCAAAAGAAAATATAATTAAAATTGTAGTTTGGTGAAGTGGTAAACGTAAAAATTTATGTAAATGTAATGTTTGATGGCTCTTAGATGTATTTTGCTCTACCACTTTGTTTAATCCAATATCTATTTGGTGGTGAATTTGCTGAAAAATCACTATTTACTTGATATGGTTAAACTAAATCATGTACAAATTTTCTTTCTAAATAAAATCTCAAACACCTACTACAATGCAACAAACTATTTTCTGGATACATTGCTATCCCCCTATTGCCATTCAAATTCAATAATCGCTGATTTTGTAAACTCGAGACTCTTTACAAAAAAGGGATTCCAGTACTGGAAGCGCCAATTCTAACAGTTCTTCAAATAGAAGCCAATTTCATTCAAATATCGACACAAGGAAAGTGAATTAGATTTCATGTTAGATGGTATGGTATGTAATGTGTGTGTAATTAATGTGGCTAGAAGATTATCTCCTTGAGTATCAACAGAACTAGCATGACAAAGCACATGATAACGAGCACTGTTGCGCATGTAATCATCCCCCCTTTTTTCTGCGTTCTTTCCGCCTGTAAGTAAATAAACGTTTTAAGAGATTTATAACAAGCTTATAGAAGCTAAAAATATCCGAAACAAAGGTCAATAAATACACCAACTTGCGGAGACTAAACAAAGTCTCTACTATTGATGTATTAAGTTAAGAGAGTAAGAGAAAACCAAACAAAACCTTCTGCAACTGCTTAAAGCCCTCCTCAACGGTTGTAGCAACACTCTGAATGTTGTAGTCAATTCTATCCACAATTGTTCCCTGCATGAATATCACCTTCTTGAGTAACCTTTCGTTCTATAAATCGAATTCATTTTAAACACCCTCTGTGGCAAAATAATTTTCGTTTTAGTATATAAAAAATGTTACAAAATTATTGCCGTTTTGCTCTTTCAATGTGGCATAATAATTTTTTTTCCAATTCTACTCTTAACTTAATATTGACTGCACAACTTTCAAGTAATTATATTCTATTGTACATTTATGACAATGATTAACAAGTAATAGTTAATAAGGATAGTTTTGTAAAATAACTATTTTTTTTCGTTCATTTATGATTTTTCTTAATCTGCGTGGAAAACTTGGGAGTAGGACGACAATTATTTTAATCGGAGAGTAATAAAAAGGGCGGAGCAGTAACCTGGTCTATCACAAGGACGGAGAGATCCTTCATGATTTGAGCAAGGTCCTGGACTGATTTAGCGACCTACAGTAAATTTCACATTGTCATGCAAGGTACAAAGTGATTCATCTACATCTACAAGCAATACACCAAATTCCTTCAATTTACCTGATCTATTTCTCTTTCTCTTTCCGCTGAAATCTGCTCATTTTTCTTTAGCTTTGTCAACTGCGCTTCACTAAAACCCTGAAACCAAACAAACATCATTTCTTTCAGGTTACGGAACAAACAGAATGAAAAAAAAATTATTTTATAGCATTCCATGCTCCTTTTAAACTGTCAGCTTCATGCTTCGGATAGAAATAGTTGATCCAAGAAACCAAATCCTTACAAGCAAAACAAATGTAATGAATCACACTACCCCCCTCTTGTAAGAACCTCCATAATGTGAGATCCAGATAAGTGATAAACAGTCATATCTTAGTTAGTTCAATAAACATAGGATGCTGAAAACAAGAAAATAGACAAGTTTTCCATTTTTCTTTTTAGATTAAAAGCATACGTGACTTATTTACAAAATTTACATCGTATTGCAGTAACCTTTTACTATTATTTTGTTTGAATAGAAAAGTCAAGAGAGGAGTTGTTAATAACCCACAAATCAGAACTGAAGAATAGAATAATAATGACTAATCTGTAACTGAAAAATGAAAATCTGAACAATGAAGGAGAAATAATTATCGTCCAAGGAATTTTCCTTTCACACAAACTGTCTAATCTTCTGAATGAATCCTTTCGAATATTTCCCCCTATCTATCTATTTGACTGTTTCCTTGTTCGTGAATTGAAATATTAACATAAATTTGGGCCTGGTCCCAAGGTTGTCAAAATTGAGATCTAACCTACGACTGAGGGGATGAAAGATTATAAATCAGAGAATTATAACATGAATTGTAAAATCCTTACAAAAATTTATTAAAGTATTTTTTTTGTTCTAAAGAGCCTAGCAGCGAAACACACACACTAAGCGCAGAGAAGTGGGAATTTGCAGGTTCGAACCGTAAACAGGCCCTAAATCATGATCTAAAACCCACAGTAAAGCAATTAAAAAAACTCATGAATAGGATGTTCTCAAGGATCCCTAATCCTCCGAACCAAAGGAAACAACAATAGGGGAAAAAAATAGATAAATGCCTCCGAACCGATGATCTAGCCCCACAGCAAAGCAAGAAAAAATCCACGACTCGAAAACTAAAATACGCATTGTACGTGTTGACTAACAAATAAATTAAAACTGTAGTTATACGGCTATGCCCTATGAGGAGGGATCGACTTACTCCAAGAGTAACTATGCACTTAATAACTCATTATAAACATTAGATTTCACCAATCCAACTGTTGCATAAAAGTTCTTATTGATTAGATCCATTCACGAATCCAAATGTCAAAAGTTACTTGTTTACGAGAGAAATAACAGCTTTCCTTTAGTTACACAAAATAAGGTTTCTTAAAACAATATTTGTCCAGCTAGCGAGATTAGTTACAATAAACAACATACCACATCATCGAATCCATCGTCCTGCAATCCAGATTTACTCCCGTTAAAGTTCATCTCCAAGTCAATCCCGTCATAACCCTGTGTGATTAAAACCAGATATAGATGTCAGTGATACAAGTATAAATACAAACAGGTGCAGTTCCAATCACAGAAGACTTGAGTGTTGAGAATTGGACTAGTCATAATAAGTTCAATCACCCGAATACCAAAAGAAAAATAGATTAAAAAAACCAGCAACAGTTCTACAAATAGAAATTTGTAAATAAATAAGGAAAAAGGAACAGCGAAATGTAGGCGGATAATATGAAGAATTTGGATTTTGGCTAGACATGAAAAGTTGAAACCTCTTGTTGCTGCTGCAAACGCTTCAAATAAGCTGACTGCTTCCGCCTGAGGTCCATTGACAAGTTCTGAAGGTCCGTAGCAAGAGAACGCTGCCAAAGATAGATACAAAAGCCAGTCATACCAATCCCAGGAAGTAGGAATTATACAAGCAAAAACTTGCACAACATAAATTGCGTAAAATTCACAAGCAATCAAGATAGAGAGATAAACTCTTGTATATTTTTACAAACCTAACTTTACCAAGACACTCTTGTAAAAAAAACTTCGCCAAGAAACTATTTTCAGAGGGAACAATACAAAATTATATAAGTGAAACTAAAAGAAAACAGAAAAAGCCAAATGGAGCTAGAATATAAATTAATGTAGAATAATACATGTAAATCAAGGAAGAACAAGTAAAGGCAAGGTTGGGATTTTGAAAGGCGGGGGGAGGCTAAAACTATAATTCACCAACAACACCAGTTGTTCCTAGTTGATTTGATGATAAACTTTCCACAATACAGGTCAATCTCCTGAATTAGGATTAAGAGCAAGCAAAACCTATATTATCTGGTAACCTGTAATATCTCTATCCGATTTGTTTCCAAAATAAATATTTGTCAGTCACGACATCTACCTTCCAAAATAACTATCTAGTCAACCTCAACTGATAAAAAAGAGTAAAGAGTTGAACAGAATAAAGTGCACCGCATATGATTGTATATGAATTTTCTACAATTAAACTACCTGCACATTTTTCTTGACATTAGATTCCTCAGAAGATCCTCTACCAGCAGAAAGTTTTTTTAGTCTCACTTCAGACTTTCTGAGGAGAGCTGTAATTTCCCGGGTGAGAGTCTCAATCTGATGCTGATCATCTTTACCATCACCAAAGGAAGGCATTAAAGCCTTTGCATGAGCTTTTGTTAACTCAGACATTTTAACCTTTGCACGTTGTATATTAGTAGCTATTTCTTCAGAATCATCCACCCAAGATGGCGGCAAACCCACAGTAAATGCGTCACTAACACACCAAAACACAGTATTTGATGATTAATTGCAATGACTTTCAAATACACATCTTGAAATGTATCATCAAGTCCACCATGTTTCCAAACATAAATGTTAGTCGAACATCAATTTGAGACAACATTCGACAATTTTTGAATGGTTAACGCAGTTCACACACGTGGTCAATGCAGTTCAACAAGCGGTTAATGGAATATCAAAATTAGATAACTTATTGACTTTCGCGAATTTCAACATTATTACCCACAATTTCAGGTGTTCCAACTACATGTAGATTTTTTAACACTTTAAAATCAAGGTTAAACACATTTAAATTGAAATTTGTGGTTAATAAAGTTTAGTAGATGGTTAATAAGTTGAGACTTGAGACACATATTATACAAAATCTAGCACTTTGTTAATGAAATGCATTACTATTAATTAAAATAGTTGTCGAATTTTGTTGTCCCAAATTGATGTTCATTCCAATATTCCCAAATTGATGGGTGCATGAGGGAATTGCATTGCCCACAAATCAAAAACTAAACTTGTATACTCATGAAGATCAAAAGATTGAAACTTAACTATTGGGTCAAATTATAATACTATTATATCACTATGATCGCTATTATGCATAGAATTGAAAAAGAAGGATAGAAAGGGGAAAAGAAAAACCTTGAGGAAGATGGACCTGGGTCTTGGGTACTAAGAGGGGTATAAGAAGATCGATTATTGGAACGAAGAAGTGAAGTGTTAACCATTTCAATGACAGGACCACCGGAAGAAGCAGAAGCTGATGAAGAAAGAGGAGTGCGTAAGCTTTTGACAGTGTCTCTGTGCTTTCTGAACTCTAGAGTTCGATTTCTGGTTGCCATTGAATTGAATTTGAAATTGAGATTCTGAAATGGTTTGTTTGGTTCTTCGATTTCTGAGAAACGGTGTGGAAATGGAAAGTGGAATCGAACTACACCAATGGCGTAAAGGTTATGGTATGGGGTTTAGGAGGAATCGTGGAAGGGTTGGTTTGGTAAATTGACCTCGTTCATCTCTTACTCAAGAAGAAAGAATGTGGCAGCCATTTTTTCTTTTGACGCTGTTTTTTTATTGGAGTAATTCTAATTAAATTGAATTTTAAGTTGATTATTCAAAATCGATCTAAATCAAACAAATGTCATACATATATATTACTTATTTACTCCCTCCGTCCCATTTTAAATGATCTTTTTTTGACTTAGTGTACTATTCATTTGACCTGCTTTGACTTTATTTTTCTACTAATATATACATGCAAATATTAGCATATGAGATGTTGTTTGATTTGTCTCGACGAGTACTTTCCAAATATACAATTTTTATAATTTTTAATAATAGATAATTAGAGATATTAACGATTAAAGTTGTGCATTGGCAAACGCGTCAGTGGTCAAACAGGTCATTTATTTTGGGACAGAGGGAGTATTTATATGGTATATTTGCATATTTTTTAAGATTGTTAATTTATTTAAGAAGTACTGTATGGAAGATTGTTTCTAGAAATAGTGTGCTGATGGATTTTTGGGATTCAAAATTTTAAAAGTGGCTATTCAATAACTTGAGAGCTAGTCATTTTGATCATGTCAAAGATTGGTCATGTGTGTTTGATTTTGTGATTGATGGTAATAAATTATTTTTTTTTTCATGTTATTCCGAGTGCATATTTAACGGTATTTAGGGTGGAAAGCTACAATATTTTACGAGATAAAATATGTTAAATCCAAATCATCTGCTCTTTCATTCTTTAGTCAATTCTAATGGGATGTTTTTGTTTGGAATGCTTCTAAAGATGGTTATGTTAAAATTAATTGTGATGGTTCCATTACGAATCAAGGAGCCCTAGCAGCTTGTGGAGGTGTGGTTAGAAATGCTTATGGTGGGTTTTTGAGCATTGAGTTGGAGTCTGATCCATCATCAACGGTAACCCTTATTTCTAATGGTTGTGGTTTACTACACCCTTATTATTCCTTGGTTTCAAAAATTAAAGATCTCCTAGATGTCTATTTGGTTTGTCAACCACGTGGATCGTGAAACTAATCAAGTTGCTAATTGTTTTTGCCAAGTTTAGTCTTAGCATGTATTCTAATGTTTGGTCCTACTTTTGTTTCCTGTAGTTTTGATTGCCTGAGCTAATTTATGGACTACTCGGTTAGCTCGAAAAATGCTAAATGGTGCTCGAGACAATAATTAATGAAATAATATGATATTAGTAATATTGATTTAATTCCTTGAAATTTTAAAATGAATCTTTTAGTTTTCTACTTATAACTTTGTCTCCAAGCAAACAGCATTTGAGGGATGCATGTTGATGAAGGGTGTTTTAGTAAATGTAGATAGAATTCGTGTTGGCTAAGGATTCGATAGCCAACGCAACAACCACGCACACACACACACACTCAGAAACCGAAATTCCTTGGTACTTTCATCAATCTCTTTTTCTCTGCCTTTGCCACTAACACGTATCTATATATGTACTTGGTATCTCTGTATCTATTCCTTCTACTTCTATCTCTGTATACCAACACAACAACGCTAGTACTAACTACTAAACAATAAAACACGACAATTTTCGGTCGGACACAATGGAAGACGAGACTTTGAGTTTTGGCCTCTCTACTTCTTCTAGAACCTACCAATCCCACTTAGGTAACTCATTGCTCATTTTGTAACATCGTTACAATATTTTCCAATTATAATTTTTTTTTTGTGTATGTCTTGTCTTAGGTAATTAACTAATCTTATATTTGAAACAGAGCTCTTAATCAACTTTGAAGATGTTCATGATGATGAGTTGAGGACTACTTATCCATGCCCATTTTGCGAGGATAATTTTGAACTTCTAGACCTATGTTGCCACATTGATTTGGATCATCCAATAGAAGCCAACTCTGGGGTATTTCATTTATCTCACATGCTCTTATTGACAATATATGAATATTTATATGCCTTTATTATTGCTTTTGTTAGTGACGAAGCCAGAAAATTAAAGCCAGGGCAAAATATTAGTTTTGAACAAAAATATCAATTTTGTACTGAAAAATCTCAGCTTTGCCCTAAATTAATCCCTAAAAAATTCAATTTTGTCTTAAACTAACCCCTAAAATACCAAAAATTTTGGGCCGAGCAAGTGCCCAGGCTGGCCTTGCCTTGTCTCCGCCCCTGCTTCCTGTGTTATCAATTATGATCGTCTCAAATGAATTACATGAATGTAACAATTTATGATACACTTAGGACCTGTTTGGATTTGATATATTTTTGAGCTTATGAAAATAGCTTGTCGAATTACTCTCATTTAAATCCATCTTTGTTTTTGTTCATGCAGATTTGTCCAGTTTGTGCCATGTGGGTTGGATCAAATATAGTTGATCACATAACAGCACAACATGATAACTTATTTAAGATATCCTTTTTTATCTTCATCATAGGAATGCTTTTACTTCATCAAAATAAATATTTTTGTCTCCTTTTATTTACTGTTATTGTTTTTTCATTTGTCTTTCATTCAACTATGTCTTTCCTTTACTAGAGATTACAATCATCACAAATCAAAATACCACAAACATGATTCCTACTCAAATCGTTCGTTTTCAAGAAAGCGACGAGATGGACATTGGCAATCTTCTTCTGATGATGGGTTATCGCCTGTTATGTCTACCTCACAGACAGCTTGTGATCCATTGCTGTCATTTTTATGTGGTGCAGCTGCTTCCAATGAACATGAAAATGTGCAGCTCGATTCATCAAGCGGAGGGAGCATCGAAGAAATACACTCGGATGATACAGTGTTAGAAAGGTAAGACATGGTATCACAATTTCGGCCTTTTTTATTCCGACAATTACCAATATTCTACACATAACTATGAGATTAATTATCAAGTTTGAAATGATGGTTAAGTAAATTCCTTTTAAAATAGAGACTCTAAGATTCAAACCCCTAATATTGCCTGTAAATTTTTCCATCTAGGCATTTTAAGTGTATAGGTTAGGCTACGAGGCATTGAACGATGATTTGAGGTAAAAACCTGTTTGCGTATGCGAGTCCTTGATATTGTTTAAAACTATGTTCTTTAACTGTGTTGAGTTGTTATTGTTTAAAACTATATTCTTTGTTGATAATTAAGATATTTGATTTACACAACTACTTTTATATCTATTGAATATGTAATCTAAAATACTTGCATACTATTGCAGAGATGTTCCACCATCATTATCTGACAAAGACCAAGTGGAGAAAGCAAGGCGTAGTGAGTTTGTACAGGGGCTTTTGATGTCTACTATACTTGATCCTGATTTTTGACCAAGACAAGTTAGTATATCGGTTTTTACTTGTTAATATCAAAGTATTAGTATCCATTCGATGGACGAAAAAAGGGAGAGAAAAATAAGTTGATGTCCGTCTTTAAGATCATACGTAATCAAAGGAACAATATATAATTTGTATTTATATGCTCTGTGATGTATGTACTTTAGAGAGAAGATATATGTAATGTACATTTAAGGCTATGAAATTAAATTAGTTCAGAAAACATAGCTAGCATACATACATTTTCTAATATCTCTCAGGAATTATACCTTGTAACAATTACTGGTTTAATAGCTTACTTCAGGCAATAACCGAGAGAGAAGTTCTAGGAGAGTGGAATCCTTGAATTTAAAAGGGTGAGAGAGGTAGCATACTTGTATAAGAAAAAATTATCTTTGGCTGATTTGTAGCAGGAGGGTCTAGTTTTGGATGGAGGTTTATGGATTGGAAAATGAATGATGCATTCAAGGGGTAGAAATACATAAATCTGCTATAAAGACTCACTTAGCAGTGAAGCTGCAGTGGCAATAATTTAAAGGGGATAATCAAAGTTTTTTTATTGGATTAAATTGGCTTTTGCTTTGTTTTGGAAATTTGATTTTAATGTAATGTGAGTGACCAAATATTCTTTGGTGAACACAAGAAAAAATTTAAGAATTGAAGTCCTATTTCTTTTTTAAGTCATAGAAAACTGATATATCAGAGTTGGTCTGTTGAAATCCAACAATGGCTATGTATGGAGATGTTGCACAAATGAAATGGAAAGACATTGGGTAATAGCCTTTTGTTTTCATTGTTTTAGCTATACTTTGATAGGATGTAATGTATTTGATTTGGTGTGACTTTATTTGTCCCCTAAAGCATAACTTATGCTGTAGTTTATTTGAGAGACACAGTTTAATTCTATATATTAAAATGATAAAAATGATTTAATGTTGTCAATTTGAGAATTAGAGCATATTCAAATGACTTAAGCCGCAAGATACTTTAGATGTCATCTATTTATCATTTATCAATAATATTATTGTAACACAATTTTGTCACACAAAAGTCACACACATTCTCTACTATTCATTTATACATGTAACATTGTGCACAAGTTATTTGATAGTAGAGTATATATGTGACTTTTGTGTGAAAAAATTGTGTTACCATATCATTGCTCATCATTTATACATCGCAATTCATCAATTTTATATAAAATTTTATTGGACCACCTAAAATAATTATAAAATATTTTGTTTAAAGAAAAGCAAACATTAAATAGAGAAAAAAATATTAAAAAATGGAGATAGTTGTTGTCAATATTAGTTGGAAGTGGAGTTTATCCCGGTTGAAGATCTTGCCGTGTTTATTCTATGAATGGTCTTGGGATCATGGAGATTGTCTCCTCCGTTAAGTAGTTATGGTTTTGTTTCGGTAGTTGGTTTGTTTTTCATCTTGTAATGGTTTTTTTCTACTTGTTGTACTGTTTCTCGCCCTCTTATACTTATTGTATGGAGGTGTGCTCATAATAAAGTTTGCCGATTAAAAAAAAATGGCGAAGTTTCTGCAATTAGAGACATTCGACAATGAAGCTCTAATTTTAAATAGACGAATATGATTGATTGTAATAACCACATTTACTGTATTGGCTGCCTCCGATCATATGAACTTTGCCACAATTATCTATATTGTGATTTTAAAAGTAATTATAATTAAACGAATGTGATTGCTTCTAAATAAAATATTAACATTAATATTGTAAAAATCAAACTTTAAGTAATCATAATAAAAAAGGAAAATGAAGGCTCATTTTTATGTCTCGCAAATTTTTGACGGAACAACTCAATCATTGACAAAAATAAAACTTAAATTAATCTTAATATTTTTATATTTAAAACAAATTAGTTCTCGATTCATTATAACAGAGGTGTATATAGATTGGGCAAATTCGGTCGATCCGGCCAAATCTATCCAATCCAACCCAAAAAAGTGGGTCGGATCGGATAATTGGGTGGATATGTGTTTGAAAAATGAAAAACCCACACAAAAAATTGGGTTTCGGGCAAAACCAGATTCAACAAAAAAAAACCTACTAACCCACTAATGTCATAGTTTTTTGAAATATTTTTTATAAAAAATAAAGATTTTATCTTTTGATAGTTAAATATTTTTCATAGTGAAATTAGGTTACACCATGTTTTAAGAAAATAAAAAAATTAAGTAATTTTTATAAAACAAATATGGTGATTTATCGTTTAGTCATTTAAAATTAAAAAATTATTCGGGTAACTCACTATCTAATCCAAAAATTCGTGGGTTTACCCGACTAAAATGGATAGTTATTTTTCATAGCCAAATAAGTTACACTTTTTTAAGAAAATACAATGGTTGAGTTATTTTTAAGAAAAAATATGATAATTTATCATTTAATTATTTAATTTTAAAAAACAAAAAAATAATATGGGCAATCTACTATCCAACCCAACCCAAAAAATAGTGGGTTTATCCAACTCGACCTAATGTTTTAACGGATGATTATTTTATTGGACCCAATTCAAAATACCTTGTGGTTTGAATTTTGATTTTGGTTAAACCCAACTTAATCCGTCCCATGTACACCCTACAAGAGACCAACTAATTTGTTTATTTTTTCATAAACTTAAAAACAAACTCAATTCAACTAAAAGTAGTTTGGTTTTGCAAAAGTCAATTCAAACGGATAACATCTATCTCAACTCAAAAGGTATAGAGAGTTAAAAAATCTTCTCACTTTTAATTAATTAATAATAATAAAAATTATCGTCCTCATCAATTAAATCCATCTAAATTAAGGGCAAAAATGAAAAAGAAAGATTAAAGTTACTTAATTGAGGATCAGATTCATATCATAGGTGGACCCATAGTAATGAGGAGGGAGAAAGAAAAGAGTAACTAACGATATTTTCTTCCTCATATTTTGTGGTTTGGTGACAGACAGACGGAGAATCAGAGGAAACGAAACGAAATGGAACGGTTGTTTGTGGTGGTGAGGTGACAATTTTGACTCGCGAGTTGAAATTCTTAGAAGAAGAACCCTAATTTCATCAATCTCTAATTCATTCAAACGAGACTCTGTCTCTCCATCTCTTACCCCAAGTCTCAGGCCATGCGACCTTGCTCCTCCACCATATCCCTCTCCAAAGAGGACACTTTTTTCAATTCTATTTCCATTGATTTCACTAACCATGCCTTCTTCCGATCCCCATTCCGCCGCCACTAATATCAATCCCAAGTGTCTCCTCTTCAATGCTGCCTCTGGTGCATCTGCCGGTATTGCTTCAATTTTTCAATTGGTTGTGTTGTTTTATGCTTGTTAATTAATTCATTCATTCATTTCTGTTTAATTTTATTCAGGAGTTATTGCTGCTACGTTTGTGTGTCCTTTAGATGTTATCAAAACTAGGTTTCAGGTTCATGGTGTGCCTCAGCTTGCTAATGGATCTGTTAAAGGTAATATATAAACAACTTAAATAAGCACTTGTAGCATAAGTACTTTTCATATAAGTGATTATGTATAAGCTATTTCTATAACAAAAGATATAATGAAGTCAAATTGTTTTCATATAAGCTATAAGCTTTTTTCATAAGTTAGTTATCCTGAAAAGCTTATGAAAATAAGCTGAAAAGAGCTTATGGACATTTCATAAGTTGTTTTTATAAGTTCTTATGCCAGTAAATAAGCTCAAATATGTCAATCCAATTGAGCCTAATGAAGAGTTCCCGTGTAGATAATTCTAAATACTCACTGTTTAGTATTTTACTTTGAGAATTTAAAATAGTCTAATGAAAGTTAGTTGATAGTTGGTCAACTGAAACTGAATACTGAAATTTTGGTGGATTGGGTGCTTTTGTTGTCAGGCAGTGTAATATTTGCTAGTTTGAAACAAATATTTCACAAGGAAGGGTTACGTGGCATGTACCGTGGACTGGCTCCTACTGTGTTAGCTTTGCTTCCAAATTGGGCGGTGAGTTTTTTGCTCTCCTTATCAATGTTTTATTTGCGACTTCGCATGTATTATGTTCTTAATGAAGTATACAACAAATAGAATGTCAACAGATTTATTACATTCCTGTCTAATATTTGTAACCTTGTCAATTCTAGCCTCAAGTTGACAATGAAATATATTGAAATCTAATAGTAATTAGTAAAGCACTAAAGCCTACCTCACTCTTGGGAATGGTTGACAGTTGCGAAACTGTTTTGTTATAGATATTTGTTTAGAGATACCTCATGTACACCATAAGTGCAGTAGTCACACATAGTCTATCATGTGCCCTGCAAACTAACTGATCAAGTTAGTTACAGGTTGTTACAGTTTGTTATAACTCTAGCTACCTATAGATAGAATCTCTATGTTGTAAGATTCAGAATTAAGAAATGAAAATCTAGATTTAAAATATTTTAAAGAATTCTCTTAACTAAATGAACCAAGAGTTCATCTTCTAACACTACACACTTTAAAGTACATGTGTCGATGTTGTTGCTCTGAAATGCCAGAGTATGAAGTCATTTATGTGCCACTTCCTCGCTGAGCAGAAATTTTGAGTGTTTTATGATTTCATGACAGATTTTTTTTTCCCTCACACGCTTCTTGTGGAAGTACGCTAGAGGACACACACTTGATCTTAATCCAACCAGCCTTTTATATTTTGAGTCTGGTTCAAAGTGATTAAGTTATCTGATTGGGCTTTACTACACATTATACAACAATAACCAAAGCTTTTTCCCACTAAATCGGATCAGCTGTGTAAATTAGATATAATGACCTGTCAAAGGCCATAACTTTTCCTCATCTTGGTGCTAATTATTGGATCACCTTCCATCTTGTCTATCTTATTTACCGGTGCGTCCATGAGTTTTCTTCCCACATGTTCAAATTACTTAATTTCTTACAATGAAGACTATAATGTTTTCTACCACATGGGAGCTACCTCAAATATCTTTTGAATGCTTTCTTTCTCCGTCCTATCTTAACTTATATGACCGAGGACCACCCATTCACCTCAACATTTATATCTTTGCAACTAAGCTTAGTTTTTTGTTAGCTCTTTATCTCCATCACCCAACATTCTATTCACCCTATCATTTTGTTTAATGAATCTAAGTTTCTAATAAATGTACCCCATTAATTCTTGATAGTTGTAAGTCACAGCAGAGCTTTCAGTATTATGATGAGGCTTAATAGTATTTTTATGGCCAAGCAAGTAAAGTCCTTTGATCTTTAAGCTTGCGCCTTTTTTTTTTCTTCTTATTTCATTAGGCTGTAAATCTCAATATTTAGTCTGTCTACACGCTTTTTCGAAAGCATAATACTGATATCTTATGTTATAATTAAGTGTTCTAAATGTACTGTAACCTTGCAGGTTTATTTTACTATGTATGAGCAGTTCAAAAGCCTTCTTCATTCTGATGGTTAGTCCATTGCTGGTTACTTTCACATTTAATTGAACTACATGTGGGGGGGTGACGTTATTCTTTTACTGATGTAAATAGTCTACTTATTGATTTTTATTTTTGGAGCTGCCAACTTCCTTTGTTTTAGCCTATCAAGCCTAGATACTTCAAAAATGGATAACCATTGTTGTCCATACTTCTCAAATACCTTAAAGTACCTAATAATTTGTTTTTTATTCTTTTCAAAAATATTACCCCCAAGACTTCTCAAATACATATTTACTACATCTGACCAACTACAAACAGAATTTATTTGGATACCATACATTTTCTATGCATTTTACTAACTAAAGACGCTTAATTTTTATTTTTATTGTTTTTTGTGACACATTCATAGTAGAAATAATATATTTAGATATGGGTGGGTGAAACATATGCAACTTTTAAAAGTCCCACATTGGATGATATATGACATGAAAATGAGTTTATAACTGGGAGACATCCTTCATCTTTAATGCCAGTTTTGTAGGGGTTAGGCAAAATTTTAAGAGTGACTATGCTTACTTAATTTGTTTATTCTCCAGAAAATTGTTACCAATCATATATTGACAAATGATTATTGTTTTTTCAAAATTTCTTGTGTTCCTGTATTTGTGTCGTACTATCTGGGGGTTCTTAGGTTTTACTGAGTTGTAGAGATGTACAAATTACAAGAACTATGATATATATGCAGATGAAAGCCATCACCTTTCAGTTGGAGCTAATATGGTAGCTGCTGCTGGTGCTGGAGCTTCAACTACCTTGTTTACAAATCCGCTTTGGGTTGTCAAGACTAGACTTCAAGTGCGTTTTTTCAATTCATGTTGAATGTTCTAATTGGATTATCTTAGCAGCCATTCTCACATAATTGGCCTAATGCATGAGCTACTTGTACTCTTTGTGGTATATAAATATGAAATTACTCCCTCCGTTCATTTTTATAAGCCACCCTTTGAGGAAAAAATTTGTCCTTAAATATACTTCTCTTTTCAAATTACTAGATACATTTATTACTTTTTTTCTAAATAAACCTCTAATTAATACCTTTAAGTGTCTTGGATTATGAAAAGCCAAAGTTAATTATATACATACAAAAGGATATTTTAGGTACATCTATACATAAACTAGACACTATAAATACACTGCTTACTTTTCTTAATAGTATATGTGAAAATTCAAACAGCGCTTATAAAAAGGGACTGAGGGAGTAGTACATTATTGGAGGGTAAAATGGTAGTTCACTGTCTCATATTCCTTTTCTTTCTGGCATGCAGTTTCTAGAATTATGTGGTAAGGCATGCAGTTTCTAGAATTATGTGGTAAAAGATAGAGCACATAAAACAGCTAGTTTTTATTATTTATTTATTATTATTTTATTTTTTTGTCTTGGCCAAATCATATTTATTTATTATCAGGAACAAGGGTTTAGGTACATTGGGGTGATAACTATATTACAATATTCCTCATAGTAATAGTATTGATAAACTCCATCTTACATGTATAATTATGTATTGAAATCCTAGAGAAACAATAGAACTAGAGTTTTCTTTTCTTGAATATAATCAATGCATGTGCATATTCTGCATCATAAGTTTGCTGCCTTTTTTATGCAGACTCAGGGAATGAGGCCTGGTGTTGTGCCGTATAAGAGCACACTATCTGCATTGAGGAGAATTGCACATGAGGAGGGCATACGGGGGCTGTACAGGTTGGTGTTCTTCAATCATGAATGCATCAGGATGGTCAATGGACATGCCATCATAATTAATAGTTAACACTTTATTGACGTTTGTTATATTCTTTACCATAAACAGTGGCCTTGTACCTGCTCTAGCTGGTATCAGTCATGTTGCCATTCAATTCCCGATGTATGAAACAATAAAATTTTATTTAGCAAATCAAGGTAATTTCACGCCTGTTCTCATTCTCTGTGAACTCTTGAAATTTTTGGCTGTTACTTAGTTTGATCACTATTTTGTATTAGATGACGCGGCAGTAGATAAACTTGGTGCACGTGATGTTGCTATTGCTTCATCAGTATCCAAACTTTTTGCATCTACATTGACATATCCCCATGAGGTATGTTGCTGAGTAACACTTAATTTTGCACAATCGTAAGTAAAGCATACTTCTAGATGCCTGATCTTGCGAATGAAATAGTTAAAATCATTTGATGGAAAAATAATTTATAATCCTTCTTCAATGTTTATGAAACAGTCTTTAAACATTCCAAGAATAATACTTTCTTTTTTGCAATTAGCTTTTTCTTGAATTGGGTTATGAGGGGGGGTCTGGGAGTGGGAGATCATCACATTGGGCTAAAGAGCAATCACACAAGTGCGTTGGACATTGCATCTTCACCCAAAATCTTAAACCATTAGGTATATGAATCATCTCACTTATATATTGTTCAACACTCACTTTTCCATCTAACGAGGCAGAGATTGGTGTGTCAAGTGAGTTAGAAGCCCCGCTGAACACCATTGTCAAGAAGACTCTTGACGACACCAGGAGTTGGTTCCTTTAGTTAACCATCAACTCTAATACCACTATTGGATCATGAGGGGGTCTTGTGGATCATTACATTGGGTCTTGAGCAACCACATAGTAAAGTTTGATACCGCATCTTAACCCAAAAGTATAACATCCATTTTTTCATCGACAAAACAATTGAGCGTATACATTTTTCATCCTTTCCTTTCTTTTAGAGAGCATATCCCTGAGAATTGAGCCGGAATTTTGAATTCAATATTTACTTATTTTATCATTCTTTGGGCAGACAAATATTAGAAAGTAACATATTTTTGCATTTTTTGTTTGCAGGTTGTACGTTCCAGGTTGCAAGAACAAGGGCATCACTCAGAGAAACGTTACTCTGGTATGATTGACTGTATTAGAAAGGTTTTTCACCAAGAAGGTGTACCTGGTTTTTACAGAGGATGTGCCACCAACCTTTTAAGGACAACACCAGCTGCCGTAATCACATTCACCAGCTTTGAAATGATACACCGGTTTCTTGTTTCACATTTTCCTTCTGATCCACAGCCTCATATTTTGTGATATGATTGATTGTGAAGATGGTCATGGTCATCTTTCATCTATAACAGTAGATCTAAAACATTAGCAAGTCCAGCTGATTGAAATCACTCTCCTGGCAATGCATATACCATTCTTTATATATTTAGTTATTTAAGGTAGAGCAACACATCATTTCAACAACAATTGAGACTGGTTTCCCTGGTCAAACTTCTGCAAGGTCACTGTGTCTGTACTTTGTAGGAGACAGAGGGATATAATTATAGATTTGATAATGACGAAAAAGATGATAGTTGTATGAGACTATGAGGATGTCATTTATTTTATTCACAAACTTCTTTATAATCTTATTCTTTAAAACTCTACAACTATAGTTGCACCTAGCATCCTGGAATTTAGATTCAGAGTTAGAATACTCATCACATTCAAAATAATCTTGGTTCACGGGTCAAGTCATTTTGATATGGTAACATGGTAAAAAGATGTAAAGAATCTATTTCTTTTCTTCTATTAATAATACTATCTATATAATTCTATAATAGAAAATGAGACATGCTCCCCATTTGCTCTAGTACCAGTACATGTACCTTGGAAATACTGTATTTTGGATATTCAATAGCAAACTGTGGAATAAATAATATTTTTGTGTATACTGAAAAACGGGAGTTAAGAGTGATAGGGGCAATCAGTGCCATATAAAACAGGAGTGGAGTGTGTGGTGCACTAGTATGCTCCAAAATTAAATGAGAAATTATTCATAATGGATCAAGTTCTAATATTAATGTATAAATAATAAATTGTTTATTTTTATAATATGTACTAATCATTCTTAGAAGTTGGTTTCTTAAGGGTTGAAAACTGAGGGTGTTTTACTGCTAGAGATTATTTTTGTGACAAGCAAAATCCTTTACTCTTATAGTAGTATTAGTATAATGAATAGTGCCAATGTCGTAAAGCATAGGATTAGAAGTCATATGTATCTCTTTGCATGAGAATATGATGAATTAGTTTATCAGTAAACTTCACTTTAGGAGAGTTATGCTGTCAAAATCTTGTGTGGGACTTCCAGTACCAAACAAAACGTTCAACAGCAGCAAGGTTTATCTCTAGAAATAGAATGTGTTTCTACAAAATTCTTTGCCAAATTGCCAAACAATTTATATTGTCTTTCAAGTGTGGATGTGAATTGAATTCTATGTTTATACTAAATTGTTCTGATTTTAAATTTATCCACACTCCACCGGCACATTCTGGTCACGCAAGAGTAAATACCAAACAAAAGGGAAAGCAATGGTTTGGTTAGATATATGCAATTTATAAAGAAATAGGCTCTATGTTTTTAGCTGGTGGAATCGTTTCTACAAAACAGTACACATGTATGTTTGGTTCCACTTTTAGAGGGAGCAACATTGATTTTGATATGATTGATTTTTTTTCAATTTTAAAGTAAAATTAATTCTGCTTTTAGAATTAGTTCTACTTGAAATTAGAAATTATAACTTATGATTCTATAATTGATTGTTATACTCACATTTTTTTTATCAACTTATATAATTGTGTCCAAATATAAATTATTTTACCTCCAACTCAATTTTAATTAAAGTCAATTTTAGAAAATCAAATTAGAATTTTTACCTGCAGAACCAAACATACGCTGAATCTCTGCCATGACGAGAATATAATATATACTGCGACACTCTTGTAATATTTTGGGGATCATGGACAGGGGCTAAAAGTTACACATATGTTGGTGTAAAAAAAAGGAGTTAAACATGTGTTACACAAAAATTAAAGATTTTTTTTACACTCAACTATTAACTAAATCTGGCCAATGAACATTTTATTGATGATAATGACCTCAGAATTCAATCAGTGTTAATAAATCGCTTATTAAACGAGAGATTGTGATTTCACCATGTAAGTCTTTGTTTTATATGTGTGATGGGAATGGGATCATAAATCTTAGTTATAACGAGCAATTTGTCATGACGTTCAAATTCAGAGTTTTCTCACACTTTAAACTAGCCAAATTGTATGATACCAAAAAAACTAAAATCAAATTGTAATAATGTTGACATTGACACGTATGTTTGTCTTCTTTTCAACCATTTCAAATAACTTGTCATAGTCTTGCTAGCCCAAGGATGTACATCATGGATATTGATAGAAGATTATGTAATAGTTAATTAAATAATTATTAAGTAGTACTAGTTAATTGAGTAATTTAGTTATTAATGTGATATATTAGTTATATTATTAGTTGAACATTTATGTTATTGGGTTGTTTAAGTGACTTTTATCCTCTAGACCCATTAAGAGTTTTATATATGTAATATTCTTATCCATTTTAACCAAATGAATGAAAAATGAAATTTATCTTTTTTATTTCTTATTTAGTTTTTACGTCTTTTTTCTAATTTTATTGTAGAACCTTAATTCTTAGTCTTGATAGAATTTATCTTCCTATCAGATATGTTTTCAAATATCTCAATATTAATGTTTATAAGGTAAAATATAAAAATATGTGACTTGAACTTTCCCCACCATTATATTGAATTATTGTATATTGATACAATTTGTTGATGGAAATGATTATAGAAAAAAGGGATACATATACATATTATTTATGTAGAAAATATGATTGAATTTTGGGAGGAGAAAGGGTATGCACTATGCATTACATAATGAAGTGCATGTGCTTCCATTGTATGATGTGGCTGGCCACCTTCATGGATTAATCCGCATATAATTTGTACACTGGAAAGTGATGTTAACCTCACAAAGAGGCTTCATGAATATAATCATATTTTGAAGCTGGGCTCCCTCAACATGTGAAACTCATAAAGAAAAAAGCAATAACACCTAACTTTAATTAACCTTTCAATAATAACTAATTATAAGTTTTTTTTTTTGAAAGAATAACTAATTATAAGTTGTCTTAAATTAGTTTGCATATTCAAATAATAATTTAAAGTTAATGGTTAACTTTAGCAATTATCACCAACCATGGTCCCCATGACATGTATAATAGTATTAATTAATCAAATACAAAAGAAACGTAGCAATTTGATTACTTGCTAGTTGCTACTGTATTTTATGGATTGCCCACTAATAATAATAATAATTATTATTATTATTATTTTTGGAAAAATTAGTGTATTGTTTTTCTCTAGAGAAATTATCCTGATAATTTGAAATTCAACTATGAAGCAGGGTGCCATTTTTAAAAAAAAAAAAATTATGAAAAGTAGGGCTTTGGTAATTTAAAATTCGATTGTGATGGAAATAAAGTCTGACAAAAACGTATTATTTTCAGGAATCAAACTTTAGTTTTCTCAAAAAATTCGTCTTAGAAAAAAATCAATAACTATTTGAGCTCAATCAATTGATGAAATGAGTGTATCTTTTTGTCAAAAGAAAAACTATAATATTGCATATGTCTTTGATCCTTGCCAAATAAAATATTTTTAATTAAGCACATCTTTAGTTTCTTTTATTTCCTTTCTCTCATATTAGTCTGGCTAGAAATTCTCTAATTCTATGCAAATAATAGAGACACTAAAAGGCAACAAAGGGAAACAATAGAAAATTCTTTATAAAGTTGTTTTGAATGACATTCAAATGCATTTCTTAAATTTTCTATACCATATAATACATTTTTAATATAAAAACTTAAAAAGTAGTTTTCTATTTAAAATAAATAAATTAAAAAGTAGTTATGCAAAAGTAGCAAATGCATATCCTTTTTAATCTCTAATATCATGTGTATATGTGAATCATAAACATATCAATATTATATCATAAAAATCTTTAAAAACCTTTTTTTTATCTTTTTTTTTCTTCCAACTTCAGCAGTCACTACTTTCTTCTTCTTCTTAGTCTATTAAAGATGGGTGATTTAAGGTCAATTTTCGCCTAAAATCATTTCTCCAAATTGATTTTCTTTCTCGTTATAATAAATAAGTGTGATTTACAGATATTTGTTTGTTTTGATTTTCCATCTTTGTATAGTGTATTTGGTTGTCCTATCTTTGTGCGGTGTATTTGTTTTCCTGTTTTTATGCAGTGTTCATTTGTTCCAAGTTGAAGGAGTAGTTCCGATCTAGTGCAGATACAATCAATGTCGACTTTCGTGTCATCAACGCTACATATCCAGAAGTATGGATATTCCAAACACTTCAATAAAGTCATATTTGTAGGCATATGTAATTTGCCATGCTATTAACATAAATAATGCGAGTTTGTTCGCAGATTTATCCATTTTATTAACATAAAATTTTACAATGTTAACTAATCAGAACTTATCATTTTCTTTTTTACTTTTAAGCTGCACCGCTAATTAAGATAATTAACACATTAATAACAATTTTAAAAAATTTAATTTTATTAAAATCATAATGAGCAGTTTTAATAACATTTTATTTATTTTTGTTTGATCATACTACTTTTTTTAAAAATAATTGAGATTAAGATAAGATAAGGGACATGCCTACCAACATTCTTACATGGTTGATAGTGATTGTTAGATTGACGTATTGGATTGTTGACTGTAGCTAAAGGAATGCCACGTGGAGGAATACCATTCTTCAGTCCGCTTGGATTGGCCGTCGGATCATTTTCTTTTCTTTCGCCCTTTCTAAGACGCTCCCGTGGGCCTTCCCGAACCTAAACTTTGATTTGGTTCCGAACCAACTATTTGAATTTTCTTGAACGTTACTTTACGGATTGATTATTGATTTGATTTAGATATTATCAAAATAAAACGGTGTTCAATAAAATAACATAAATTTTAAATTTCAATTGTTTATAATTATACTACGTACGTGCAACATTCACCGTCCTTATTTTATCCTTAAGCTAGAAACTTGGAATAAAAGAGAAGATAATAATCTTTTAAGAGGTAACAACGACAAGCAAGCTTTTCATGTGACCAAGCGGTTGTTCATAAGTGGGTAGGATTTATGAATCTCAATGGAACAGTAAATACATAACTCGTGACAATAATAATGTCTTAAGAGTTAAGATTATTAACTCTCTATGGTTCCAGTTGATAGTAACTATCAAGAATAAAGTAGTAGTATATATGGTAAGAGAATTTTGTTAATATATTATCGGGTGAATAGACGCATGTTAATGAAGTAAATGTAAATTTTTTATGGATGTAAACTTTTTTAAGTATTAAATTTTTTGCATTGTAGAATTTTATATTAGAACATCTTGATATATGTTCTTATACTACATATTAATATGACTCATATAATCTAATATAAATTTAAATCGTACAAATTTTATTTAATTGACTTTAACTGTAGGTGGTAATCACAACGAACAATTGTAATCTCAATACAGAGAATCTCAATCTATTCATTTTAATGTTTGATGAAAAAACTTTATGAGATGTTTGCTTCATAATATCCTCTTTTGAAGTAAAAATATAGTAGACAAATCATTTTTTTACTAAAAAATACTACTATTAACTTTAAAAGCCTATTTTTTAAATTTGGTTTAGACTTCAACAGTTCAACATGTATCGAGCCGATCCTAAGCAAAATAGTTTTTGATAAAATTATATTGGGTTAATAGGTTTTTACTCCCCTAAAGACGAGTTTTGCGTTACCCCCTGTAATTTTTTGTTTAGATTACCCCCTGCTAAGTTTATTTATGCACTTTTTAAATCGGTTATTTTGTTCAACCAATTTAAAAAATGTTTTTTTTAAATCGGTTATTATGTTTTTTTTTGCCTGTCACATCAGCCAAAGGAGGGTAAATAAAAAAAATAACCCAATTATATTCAACCAATTTAAAAAGTGTTGTTTTTAAAATCGGTTATTATGTTTTTTTTTGCCTGCCACGTCAGCAAAAGAGAGGTAAATCAAAAAAATTAATTTTGTAGAGGATAATCTCAAAAAAAAAAAAAAATTACAGGAGCAACGCAAAACTCAGAGGACAATCTAAAAAAAAAAAAAAAATTACAGAGTAACACAAAACTCGCTTATTAACCAAATTATATTTATTTCCGTGGAATACACGCGCCATGAAACAATGAAGAGAGAGAGAGAGAGGTGTGGAGCTAGGTTCGGGTTTGAGTCTGTGACCGAATAAGGAAACCTAACGGAGACTGAGACTCTCACTCACTCTTGTCTTGAGAGTATAATAAACCCATTTTTTAATACTGAGTGAGAGAGAAATGAGAATTAGAAAGAGAGCATGTTATTTGTGGTATAGAGTAGTATTAATCAACATGAGTAGAGAGAATTGAGAGAGAAAATATACTCCACTAGAAGAAGAGTAGAGAGAATTTTAGTAACAACAAACAAGGAAAGAAGAAATCTCAACAACATCAACCAACCAACCATAATAATATCTGACTGACACTCACGCTTTCTTCTTAACTCCTTTCCATTTTCTTTCTTCTCTGTTTCCATCACCTCAGATTCTTTCCTCTCTCTCTACAATTCCACTTTTCTCATCCAATTCTTCTTCACCATATGGATGAGACGCTGCATTGTTGATAGTCATGGCATCAGACGCATCCTTGTCATTTTCAGTTGCATCTGTTGTTGAAGATGTGCTTCAACAACACGGTCATCGCCTCAAACATCTTGATTTTGATTCTAGGATTGCACAACAAGCTGGTACTTATTTTCTCATCATAATTCTGATTTTGATTCTTTTTACATTGCTACCTTTTTGTTTGAATTTCTGTTATCTGGATTTTTTTGTATCATATACTGAAATTAGTAAATGTTTGATTTGATATGCAGCATCTAGAAGATATGAAGCGGCAGGGTGGTTAAGAAAAATGGTTGGAGTTGTTGCTGCTAAAGATTTACCAGCAGAGCCATCTGAGGAAGAGTTTAGGCTTGGTTTGAGAAGTGGGATTATCTTATGTAATGTTATTAATAAGCTTCAATCTGGAGCTGTTCCTAAGGTCATACTTCTATTGTTTCTTTACATTTTACATTGTATTCAACTAAGTGCTCGTTTGGTATCACGTTGAATATATGATAATCACGATGATCCACCGTGATTTTCCAAAAGCTACACTCTATAGCTTCTGCAAAATCAGGGTGACTCCGTAATTAATTCTGGTATATTCACCGTGGTACCAAACATACACCAAGTGGTTGGGTTGGGATCAAGTAATCAATGAACTTTAGTTAAGGTTTAATTGATCGGGAGCACCTGAGTTCGATCCCTGACAAGGAACAATCGTCGGCCAAACTTTACTTATCTCTTGGCCGAACTTTGAATTACTAGACCCGCTTTTCCTTAAGAACTAGAGGGTTGAGATAAAAAAATAATAAATTACTTTGTATTGTATTTTTCTTTTTAGGTTGTGGAGAGTCCTGTTGATTCTGCAATGATCCCTGATGGAGCACCATTATCAGCATATCAATATTTTGAAAATGTCAGGAATTTTCTGGTGGCTGTACAAGAAATTGGAATTCCTACCTTTGAGGCGTCTGATCTGGAACAGGTATGTAATTATCAATTATTAGATACTTATTACTATGAAATTTAATTGTCAATAACTAATATGAATCACTGTAATTTAAGTTGTTAATAACACCTGATATACGTTTAGCACTTCGTATTTGCAAACTTCAATAATGTATTATATGCTGCTGAATTTTTAGGGAGGAAAATCATCCAGGATTGTGAACTGCATCTTGGCCCTTAAATCCTATGGTGAATGGAAACAGAATGGGGCAAATGGTGTGTGGAAATTCGGTGGGAATCTCAAACCTACTATCTCTTCAAAATCTTTTGTGAGAAAAAACTTGGAACCATTTACTAATTCCTTGTCAAGGACCTCATCGATCAATGAAAAAACTCTGGCTACTCTTAGTTCTGATTTTGAGTCTGATAAAATGGTAGGTAAGCTTGATTTTTGTGATAATATACCTGCTCTGGACTTGCCTTGTTGAACTGGAAGAATAAGTAATGGAATTTTTACATTTCTATTTTTGCAGTCTGGTTCCCATTCTTTGAGTATGCTTATCCGTTCTATTCTTTCAGATAAGAACCCAGAAGAAATTCCACTGGTAAGGGGATATATGGTTCACCGTGGTTCTATTCTGTGTTTCATATTCACTACTTCATTTCATCACAACTTTACTAATCAAGTTAGACCTTATAGAGTACATGCATGTTATGTTACTTGTTCATCATAACTTTACAAATCAAGTTGGAATTAGCTTCCACATCTCACTTGTTTTAGAAATTCTGTCATTTAACTTCTCCATAAAATCTTCTTAGATTTTTTTTTTTTGTGTGTGTGTGTGTGTAAGTGAAGAACTTATTTCGATTGAACAAAATCCATTAGCTAAAAACTAATGCCTTCTAGGCCTAAGTCTGTCTTTGAAACTGCTTGTTTTTAAGTAATAATTTCTTCTTCTGCATGGAACAGTTGGTCGAATCTGTTTTGAATAAGGTTGTAGAGGAGTTTGAGCATCGGATTGCATGCCAAGGTGAACAGGTATGGCACTTTTCTCCTTCTAGTAATGTCACTACTTTTTAGGGGATCAACGGTCATTTTATGTTCTATCTATTTATCCCAGTTTAGAGAATAATTATTCTTGCTTAAATAACTTCGTTCTCATGTAACTTACAGACAAAAATAACTTTAAGAGATCATGTTTCTGAAAGGAATGGATCCGCGTCAAAGTTTGTTGTGGCAGATAAAAAGGTAACATGAATCCGGCTTTATATTAACATGTTACAGAAACTCAATGAAGCTTGAAAATGCTTTATTTCTTCAAGCCATTGATTTTATGATTGATTAGGTGGAGAACAAGATTCATATGGTAGCTAAGAAAGAGGTCCACATCGATAAAAATTGTGTGGCTGCTGAGGAATTGCAACGCCAGCACCTGAAGCAGCAAATGCTCTTTGACCAACAGCAAAGAGACATTCAAGTATAGAATCTGAGATAATTAATGCCATTTTATTCTTTGCAGATTTTCATTGTGCGTTATAATTTTCGTTTTTCATATTTTGTAGGAGCTAAAGCTCACTCTTCACACCACAAAAGCTGGGATGCAGTTCATGCAAATGAAATTTCATGACGAGTTTTCCAATCTTGGTTAGGATGTGTGAAATTTCACTCTTCTTGCTTTTGTTCCCCTCCTTGCTTTGGTGTCTTCTGATAGGTGGATGAGATGCTGCATCGTACATAACTTTTCTGTTATTTTTCTTTGCAGGAATGCACATTCATGGCTTAGCTCATGCGGCTTCTGGATATCATAGAGTTCTTGAAGAAAATCGCAAACTATACAATGAAGTCCAAGATCTAAAGGGTAATAAGATTATGGCTGGCTGGTAGCTTTAGGCCCAACTCCCATTCATGTCTTTGTAAGGTTTTCATTGTATCCGATGCAATAATTGACTTAAGGTGGGTGATTTTGTTTGTTAGGAAGTATTAGGGTATACTGTCGAGTAAGACCCTTCTTTCCTGGACAACCAAACCAATTGAGCGCAGTGGAAAATATAGAAGATGGAACTATCACAGTTAGTATTCCTTCAAGAAATGGGAAGGGACAAAGATCCTTCAACTTTAACAAAGTCTTTGGGCCATCTGCTACCCAAGGTTGGTTTGGGACTTTGGGTTCATATTCAATTTTTTCCTGGATTTGTATTTTTTAGTGTGATTGAAATTTAATCTCGTGTTGCAGCGGAGGTCTTCCTTGATATGCAACCACTTATTAGATCTGTACTTGATGGTTATAATGTTTGCATATTTGCATATGGTCAAACAGGATCAGGAAAAACTTACACAATGGTAGGGTCCACTAAAAGTTTTCTATGACAAATTTAGAAACTTTAAATTTTTTATTTTTATTTAATGACATTTTTCTGATTTATGTTTTTTCATGTAGACTGGACCAAAAGAGATCACAGAGAAAAGCCAAGGTGTAAATTACAGGGCTCTAAGCGATTTGTTTTTTATAGCAGATCAAAGAAAGGACACTTTCCACTACGATGTTTATGTTCAAATGATTGAGATTTACAATGAGCAAGTCAGGGATCTATTGGTCACTGATGGATTAAACAAAAGATATCCTTTCATCAGTTATTTGATTCTCTTTTGAAAAGAGATTATGGGTCCGTTTGGCCTAGCTTATTTTTGAGCTTATGCAAATGACTTATGCAATAGAAATTAGGTTTTATACTACTTTATAAGTTCAAACTAGTGAAAATTGAATTTTTATAAGCTATTTTATCATAAACTACCTTGAAAAACTTATAATAATACATAAAAATTGCATAAGCTGTTTGCATAAGCTCAAAAATAAGCTAGGTCAAACGGGCCCTATAAATACCTCCAGGTCTAGTATAACTTTGAAAATGACTAAAACATTAGTATTCAGTATTCACTGCTGCTTTAAACCTTTTCAATGAATATTGATTAAGTTCTTTTCACAATGAAAACAACCTTTAATCATGATGTTTTCCTTAGCTGTTAATACATTAGAAATTCGTAGTAGCTCTCACAAAGGGCTCAGTGTGCCAGATGCAAGCCTTGTCCCTGTGTCGTCAACTATTGATGTTATTGAACTAATGAACCTTGGCCACAGGAACCGTGCTGTTGGAGCAACAGCCCTTAACGACCGCAGTAGCCGATCTCATAGGTATACTCTTCATTTTCCTGTTATCCTCGTGTTTTTGTGATGGTATTTCGTGGAAAGAGGTTAACTATTGTCTTCTTAAATTTTTCAATTTTGCAGTTGTTTGACTGTTCATGTTCAAGGAAGAGATTTGACATCTGGAGCTACCATCCGCGGATGCATGCATTTGGTTGACTTAGCAGGAAGTGAGAGGGTAGATAAGTCTGAGGCCACCGGAGATAGACTAAAAGAGGCACAGCATATTAACAAATCTCTATCAGCTTTGGGCGATGTCATTGCTTCGCTTGCTCAGAAAAACTCACATGTACCTTATAGAAATAGTAAACTCACACAATTGCTCCAGGATTCACTTGGTAAGCTTTAAGAAGTTAGTTCGCTGCATATGTTCTTTTTGGTTACTTTGTGATGTGATACAATTCTTTAGAATTCTCATAATGTTGGTGGGTTTATTTTAGGAGGACAGGCTAAGACACTGATGTTTGTTCACATAAGTCCCGAAAGTGATGCAATTGGAGAAACCATTAGTACTTTAAAATTTGCAGAAAGAGTTGCTACAGTTGAACTTGGTGCTGCTCGAGTAAACAAAGATGGTGCAAATGTTAAAGAGCTCAAAGAACAGGTTGATTTTCAAATCTAACCTCTTTGGTTATCCTTCATAATTTTTTTTGCTTCAATTATATCTAAGTCTAACTATTTAATCATGTTTCAGATTGCCAGCCTTAAGGCAGCATTGGCAAGAAAAGAAGGGGAATCAGAACATTCTTTTTCTGGAAGCTCCGAAAAATATAGGACAAAGGCTAGTGAGCTATCCCCTTATCACATAAACCAGCGGGTTGCAAACACTGGTGATCAGCTTAGATGCCGGCGACCAATGGTTGAAGTTGGCAATATAGAGGTATGCTTGTTTTGTTTCCCTGTGGTTTTCTTATGTTGATGTTGGTAAAGTATGCATGTCAAATCTGTGAAAAGAAATTTGATCAATGCAGCAATATAGTAATCCCCTATAGTATAGGAACAAACACATGGTTACTGATGATTTAATGAGGTCCTCAAGATACAGTTTTTGTGTATTCAACTCCCTAAATTGTCTAGGAAATACACTTCAAAAATTAGAAAATGAAAACTTGTGGGTCAAGCTATGCATGAAATGTTCAGATAAAGTCCTATTGCAGAGATTTTACTTGATATTAGATTGTGAGATATGACTTCATAGAGCAAAATTTGTTTGGTTACTGCTATTCCATGTTAAACTATTCTTCCTGCAGCTTCAGAGCAAAATCGTAACGAGGCAGAAAACTCAAAGCATTGACTTTGATGAGATATCAGCAAATTCACCACCCTGGCCCCCAGTAAATAGTCTTGGGCAAAACGATGGGGAGGACGACAAAGAAACAGGTTCTGGAGAGTGGGTTGATAAGGTAATGGTAAACAAGCTAGATGCAAACAAAACTGAGAACCTCTTGGAGTGTTGGCAAGAAAGCAATGGAAACTTATCTGAATCCTTTTATCAGACATATCTCCAAGATTCTTCCAAAATGTACTCAGAACAGTCCTATAATAATATGTTCATGGGAGGTAACCAGTTTAGTAGCATTATGATGGGTTCAGATGACAACATGGATGAGATTGATGCTGCAACCAGTGATTCCTCAGAACCTGATTTGCTTTGGCAATTTAATCATTCTAAACTTACCAGTTTGACTAATGGAATTGGATCAAAGACTATTATGAGATCTGTCTCAAAGGCAACAAAAAGTCCAGAATTGAGGTAATATAAAATGGTACACTATTCTACTTAAATGTTTCTTTTTCTTTATTTAACTATTTATTGGATACTAATAAGTAATAACCATTTTGCTAATTTTTCAGCAAGAGTTCTGTTCATTCTTCTCTTGGTCCTTCACCTTTGTCGAAACAATCAAAAGTTGTCTCACATAGGACAGGAAGAAGTCCAGCTCCTATTGACATGAAACGTAAAACTGGGAATAGAAAGTAAAACATGTTAATTGAAAATGTAAAGAGTGATGATTTTTGCTATAATTTCTCCATCTTTGGTTTGTTATTTTTGTAATATGTAATCACACAGATTAATGGAGCAATAATGCCAGTTGCTTTGCTTGCATAGTTTTTTATTTTTTTTATACTGTAGCATTTAAAGGATGTAAAAAAAAAAAACTTTAAGCTTCTTTTTTTGTGTGTACACTTTTAACTCCTTACTTACTGTAATGATTTTTCATTTACAACTTATATCAAGTCACTTTATTATCTCTTGTATCAATGGTGTGTTTGGATTAGCTTATTTTTGAGCTTATGCAAACAACTTATACAATTTTTATGTATTATTATAAGTTTGTTAAGGTAGTTTATGATAAAATAGCTTATAAAAATACAATTTTAACTAGTGTGAACTTGTAAAATAGCATAAAACTTAATTTATATTGCATAAACTGTTTGCATAAGCTCAAAAATAAGCTAATCCAAACATGCCGCAAGTACCTCAATACAGATTTCTTATCTCCATTTTTTCTATGCTCACTTTTCCTATCTCTTGATTTTCTGGATGCTATGTCTTGACACTTTAACTGAATGTCTAAAATATAATTACTGATAAATTAGTTGAGTTGGCCTAAATATAATTACTGACAAATTAGTCACCGAGAAGATACATATTGTTGACAGATTTAATATATTATTACTCAATTTTCTTAATTTTTTTATAAGGAGAGGGATCAAATATTCGATTTTCTTAATTTGTTAACATACAACATAACATATGCTACATTCCTTAATAATATATTTACAAAATATGTAGTACAATTTAAAAAAAGAAGAAGAAGAAGATACACTTCTAAGCTTACCAATTAAGATAATTTCTGAAATATTTATTTATAAACAACATTTGCAGTCATGTTTGTATCTTGACTTTCATCATCAATTACCAATAAGGTAAACTATAGGAACTATTTTTGACTATAAGGCAAATTGTAAGGATTAAAAATATATTTAACCCTTAATTTTATTTATTTTATTTGAGTATAAAAATACAATATATGTTTCAGAAAGTTAGATGAGCATAATGGGATGTGAAGTGCTCCCTCGTTCCCCGTTCAACAATGCTGATAGATTCTCTCTCTCCCCAATTCCCATCTCCCAAGATTCTGCAGGGACTTCATCAACATAAAATAATTATAAATTATATATTATTTTTCAAATCAATATTAACATACTTTGACTCTGATTCTATTATTAGACTTTTCTTGTTACCGTAACACAAAAAAGTTATTTCACGCGTGAGCGTCAAATGAGAAAAAATCTATGTATAAATCTTCACCCACATAGATAAATTAACATCCCCGAAAAAGCTTGAACGAAAGTTTATGAAAAGTTTAAAATTGGAATTATAAAATATTCCAAAGATTATAAAAAACTAAAATTATATTAAATTATTTTATGTTTTCCATAGATTCATCAGCTGAAGGTAATTCTAATGAAAATGTGACAAATACAAAATATCGATAACTCCCGCAATAAAAATTCAAATTTAATTATTCAAGGTGCATTTTTAATAGTGAGGTGAAAAGTGCTACACATTTTCAATTCTACACCAATGATAAATTATCTCTCTCTATATTTCTATACCTTTCCCGCATAATAATTTTCATTTTTTAATGATATTTATTTACTTATGTTTCTTTTTCTTTTGAAGGTTGTCTATGTCATTTTATACTATTTTGAATATTGTCTATATTTTTCTTTCAATTATTTATCCGCTTAGATATTTAATTATCTTTTCTTACAATATTTTTTTGTTGTTGCAGAATATATAGAAATTTGCTGACAAATCCTTCCTTTGATGCACATGA
The DNA here is from genome assembly GCA_030408175.1 of Trifolium repens. Lineage (NCBI taxonomy): Eukaryota > Viridiplantae > Streptophyta > Magnoliopsida > Fabales > Fabaceae > Trifolium > Trifolium repens. The sequence goes on along the minus strand of CP125849.1, from coordinate 54,009,935 downwards.
TGTTCAAAAGTTTTACAATTTTTATGTAGGGGATCAATTTTCTTGATGTATGTATCATACATTAACATCATGTACATTACATTCATAAACCCAATTGCAGTTGTGAATGTTCATCCAAAACAGTATAATAATCAAGTAAAAAAACAAAAATCTCTCAAAGCGTTGAATGCATTCTCTCAAGGTAAGTCATAATTCACTATAATAAACAAAACTAAAGATTAGTTAATATTAATAAAAGTCTAACAAAGCAATTTAATATTAATAAAAGTCTAACAAAGCAACTATCAATAATTGTTTTTTCAGCTAAGAGAAATATAAATAATACTACTACATATATATATATATATATATATATATATATATATATATATATATATATATATATATATATATATATTACCAAGAAAATTTAACTATATCAGAGTATCTGGCAATGAAATTAGACTATTAGTGTAAAGCCATACTTCAAAATCGCCCATGTCAATGTCCCTAATTTTTGTCAATTGTCGGGTCTTCATGTGGTAACCAAAATGCATTTTTTCATATTTTGAAAATAACTTTTCATTTGGATGTACATATACTTGAAAGATAATTTGATTGTTGATCCAACAACGAAATATCAAAGATGAAAAAACCTCATCGCAAATAGCCACAAAATCAAAAGGTCCCATCTCATAATGAAAACATAATTTTCCCCGGTTCGAGGTACTTTTACGTATTAGTTCGTCATAATTCGTGAACCAATTCGCAGAAACACATGTACCAAATAATAAAAAAATAAGAAGCAAAAATACAAATCATTAAAAAAAAGAGAAGAGAAAAAAATACAAAAAAAAAAAAAAAAAAATTGTATCGTTTGGCCTGGCTTTTTAGGTCTTAAAAGGTATATGAAAGCTAAAAGTGAAAAATAAGAGTTTTCAAAAATAATAATAATAATAATAATAAAGCTGTTTGGTAATTGTTGTTTTTTATCTTCAAAAGTATTTTATCTATGTATTATACTCATAAAAATTAAGCAACTTTTTTCTATCTTGAAAATCTATTTGGTCTAGCTTCTCCTTTTATTGAGTAAAAAAGTCTAAAATAAAATGGGCCAAAGAAAATCTATGCATAAAAATAGGAATAGAAATGATAAAAGATACGCAGAAAAAATAGTAACACAATCTAACATATAACAACTTATCAAAAATAAAAAAGGAAGTTATAAAAACTTAAAAAAAATAGAAGAACCTAATAAAAGAAGATGCGTGGGGAAAAAATGAAAAGATTAGGCCAACTTTTATAAAAAAAAAATGATAAAACTTATGTGCATTTCTTTAGGTGTTTTTCATATGGTTCTTAACATAAAATTCTTATTTTATTGATATAACAAATTTGAAAAAATCAAAAATTCGAGGAATTCATAGTTTTTATGTTAAGAATCATGCAAAAAGCATCTAAAGAGATCCACTAAATTTTATCCAGAAAAGAAGATCATGTCTACAATAAAAGATTAAAAACAAAAATGCAATATATAAATATTTATGTTAATATAATGACGAACTTAAATATCGAATAAAAATCGATAGATCTCTTGTTCTTTAAACTAATTTGTTTTACAAACTCACTATTCTGGTGATGTTAATATTTTCCATCATATAATTTGTTTTTGCTTTAATTAAATAAATTTTCTAACTCATAGCTTATCGATTAATATATTATAACGTAACACGAACCGAAATATATGTATACGTCCTACGTACCAAATTCTTTCAAGGTTACGTACCGCACCCGAACCCGTACCACGTACCGAAGTGAATTGCGAACTAGGTGACTACTTCGAAACGTAGATTTGAAATGTTGTATCAAAATCATTAGACTTGATGCAAGAAAGACGATCTCCCATTAATAAATATATTTGATCTGGACAATTCGGCTCATGTGAAAGTTGACATTCTCGTACAATAAGTTCTTTATCAACATCAATAAAAAACACTACATCTTTTATTATCCAGTAAAGATCATCACCTCCACTATAAAGTGTTTGACATTTAAAATGTCGTTGAAGGGGAGATTCTTTTCTGAATATCTCTTTCCATGAGTTATCTTTTCCAATTCGTAGAACATACAATACATACCAAAATACACCTAAAATCTCAATGCAATCTGCAAGGAAAAGCTTGTGAAATTTCTGGCACGCTAAGCACGATGCTCTACACGATGCTCTAACACTGTGTCCGGTCTAACGCGTAATGATTCAAAGCGTATAAAGGAAAACAAATAAAAGAGACAAGTTATTTGTTAACCCAGTTCGGCGCAAACAGCAACCTACGTCTGGGGGATACCAATCCAGGAAGGAATATCACTATAATAGCCCTAGTTCTAAGTTACCAGCAAACGCCCCGTTTACAACTTATAACCTAGGCACTACCAATGACTCTTCTACCTAGGAACTCCTAGATATGAGATCCCATCTCACTCCCTTACAACCTTACAAACCAGCAAGGATTTTACTAACACAAACACAAAAGAGTTTTGGAGACACACTCCTAAAAACTACACACTCCTAAAAACTACACACTCGTACCTAAAGGCTTAGAGTGTAAAACACCAAGAGTCCTAACTCCGTACTTCAAAGCTTAGGAGAAGGATCACAAATAGTACAACTCAATAAACAAAGTCCTAAGCTTGCATCAAAGTGACACAAGAAATGCTCACAATCACAAACACACGCAAAACCTAGATCTAGACTCAAGGCACAACAACGGCGTGAACAACTGACTAGGATTAGGTTAAGCTTCTCCTTTTAAATACTCCAGTCAAAATATTCCTTGATCCAGAAATGCAAAGGCTTGATTTGTTTGACCAAGCAATTACTCCTTATTAATTAAAATAGATTCTCTACAAAAATACTCATCAAGGAGATTCTTCATAAAAACATTTCTGAAAGAGATCTTTGCGCAATAAATAATGATCCTTATATAAACCTGATTGAAACGCGCCATGCAAGATTCATGAGAGAGAAACCATCATTCCATAAATAGAATTTGTCATGAGCGCTCCTCGTGAGACAATACAATGCTCTACGCAATGCTTGAGGCATCGTATCCAGCATCCTGCTACAGAGTTTATTTTACCAAAAATGCAGCCAATACCAAAGACTCAACAAACTCCCCCTTTGGCAAATTTTTGGCTAAACAAATTATGACCATACAGATACTACTTAAACAGATACTTCAACTACATATCTTTTTCTCAACATAATCACACAAGCATAAAGATTAAGTAGTAGCTATCCTTCAAAACCATTATCATACTACTCCTTCATGGAGAACAATAGAAAAGAATAAGATGTATCTTTTTAAGATTATCAGAGAGGCATGCAACAGCGGAAAACACAATAACTACTTCGCCTTAAATGGTCAGGAAAATAAACTTTATAGGATGTGGAACAGAGTGCTTCAACATTTTACACTACTACTCTCCCTGCACACATGCATGGGATGTTGGAGCATCGTATCCAACATCTCCCCCTGCATAACACAAAATAGCTCCCCCTAAGCACCTGCATATATCAGATCATGCACAACTACACAGCCACACAACTACATACTCCATTCAAGCTACACTACTAGTTACACTACAGATTCATCATAACCAGAACATGTGTAGATAATACCAACCAGAGCAGATCATGATCATAATTAAAACATACCAACCAAATTTTTACTCCCCCTTTTTGCCACAAATTTGACAAAAGGTAACAGTGCAGAGAGTTAACAGGTACAGAGCCTCAGCAGAAGTAACATAGTCTATGCCCATTCTCAACAAAACAGAACAGAAACAGTTGAACAAGCGACAGACAAAACAGGGCAACATAACATTACATCAAACTAAAAAGAAGTGCTGGACTCAGACACCTCCAGTTCTTCTGTGTCACCTCCAGCTTCACCATCATCATTCACAGCTGCATCGACCTCAGCAGCATCAACACCATCACCAGCCACATTAGCACCTGCATTCTCAGCAACCAACCCCTCTTCCTCAGCTTCCTCTTGCTTCAAGGCAGAGATAACCTTTTCAAGCTCTATCTTCTGCTCATCCAAGGCTTTAACAGCAGCTTCCATGGATATGATCATAGCTTTTCTGTTCATGGAAGATGAAGCAACTTTCCCAGGAGGAACTATTTTCTTAGGAGGCACTATTATATCAGCAGCATGTTTACCCTCAAACAACTTATAGGAGAGGGTCATGGGTGATTCTCTCTTACATGGCTCATCCTCAGGAAGTAGAATGTTAAGGTGTTGATCCAAGATAATACCACAGATAAGTGATGGAAAAGCAATGACAAGTTTCACAGCCCAAGATTTACCATGATCAACAATTTGGTCAAATATGAGAGACCCAAAATTAGCCTCAGTACCAGTCCCAATAGCATAAATGAACCTAGCCAGACTAGTTGCTATAGTAGAAGAGTGGGTAGTGGGAACCCAATTGATAGCACCTATTCTATTCAGTATAGCATACTTCACAGATAACATCACAGAAGGAACCTTACCTTTTAGAGGACACATCTTTACTTGGTTTGCAGTGATAGTCTTGCAAACTTGGTTATTAGTTGGTTCGAATTCAGAATAGTCATCCTCCCTTCTTCCAAGAAATCTATTAATCACAGCAGGTGAAAATTCCACACACTTTCCTCTGACAAAAACTTGGTGAAACTCTTTGCTGAGACGATTGTCACAATCTTCACCAATGTTGACAATAAACTCCTTCACCAGCTTTTCATAACACTTACCTAACCCACTCACAGTCTTCATTAAACCAGCTTGTTGTATCAGGTCCATCACATCTTTACACTCTAGGGCTTCATCAGACAGTTCCCTTTCTAGAGTCAATCTCCTATGGTAAACAAACTTCCATTTAGCAGCACTTGCACTAAAGTGGAATGACACATTATCCATTGGTACATCAGGAACATTTGGTGGAATTGTTCTCCCAGCTACCTTCCTTTTTGCAGACACGATGCTTGGAGCATTCTCTTCAGCATCTTCAACGGATGTATCAGCAACAGTTTTTCTCCTCTTTGGGGTCTTTTGCTTTGATGTTGTAGTGATGATTGGAGCATCCTCTTCAGCATCATACTCTGAATCACTCAATTCAATGATCTTTCTCTTTGAAGCCTGCTTCTTTTGTTTAACAGGTATCTCTACTCTGCTAGATCTCCTAACAGGACCATACATCTTTTTCTTTGTAGATGTGGTAGCCTCAGCTGTTACCTTCTTTTTCTTGGGAGATTTGGTTGCTTCAGCTGCAACCTTCTTTTTCTTTGGTGTCTTTGTTGCTTCTGCAGCAACCTCAGATTCTTTTCCCTTTCTTTCTCTCAGCCTGCTACCCACACCAGTTTTTCCACCTCTTTTCTTAGAGGCACCAACAATCTTCATAATTGTCACATCTTCTTCAGTGCTGCCATCTTCATTAGCATCTTCCTCTTCCACAGCTTCATCAGCAGTCACATAGTCAATATTGTTTTCAACTGACATAGCATTGTCAGTGTTCACGTTAGCAGTCACTTCTTTCTCTTGTTGCACAGGTGAATCTGCAACAATATGATCAACATCCTCACCAACAGCAGGTATAGGAGGAGATTGTGCCAAGGATGTTGGAACATCCGGCACGACATTAGCCTTAGGATCAACATTAGCCAAAGACTTCAGAGTGTTTTCAGCTTCCTTCAACTTTTCATGGTCTTCATCATCACCATTATTACCTGGATACTCAGGAACAACATTCTTCACTTTCTCAGCATCCACATCAATTTCCCCTTTTTCACAATTTAGGGATTTTGGAGAAATTTCCTTAGTACCCTTGATTTCAACATTTGGAGTAGTTGTTGCAGCATCAGATGCGACATTCTCACTCGCAGAGCCTTGGTTATCAAGATAGAGTTCTTGCATGTTGAAGTTAGAAGAGTATCTGGATTTGGGTTTTTGAGATTTTGGTTTCTTGGTTGTGTTGGTTTTGGATTTCTTTGTGGATTTAGGTTTAGGTGATGGGGAAGGGTTAGTGGTTGAATTTTTGGAGAGATTGAGAGCGGAGGCAAAGGATGGATGAACCATGGTGAGAGGAACGGCGTCGGTGATGACGTCGGAGAGTTGGGGTAAGGATACGGTGGGTTGATTGTCAGTGTTTGGAGTGGTGGTGGTGGTTTTCGACGGTGAAGGTTTGTTAGGGGAGGTGTTTGTTGGTGAAGTTTGATGAGATGATTGAGACATTGTTGTGATGATGGTTTGAAGAAAATAGGTTTGGAGAGACAGAGGGAGATTAGGATTCGTAAAGGAGTTTGTGAGGTGAGATGGGAAGTTGAAAGAGTAACTAGGTATATTAGGGAAGAAAATATTTGAGAAAGATTTGAAATAAAAATAACCAACCATTGATAGTGGCATGTTTGTATGGTGGTTAAGGCCATGATTGCCTTGATCAACGTGCAGTACTTGATGAGGAGAGATAATAATAACTGCTGCACTCCACATCACCACTAACGGTAATTGCTACAATTCTTCATAGAGGCAAATTCCTAACTTGCCCCTTAACTTCTCAAACTGAACGGCATCAAGTGCCTTAGTGAAAATATCTGCAATTTGTTCCTTTGTGCCCACATGTTCCAGAGTTACTATTTTGTTCTCAACAAGATCCCTTATATAATGATGGCGAATGTCAATATGTTTTGTCTTGCTATGCTGAACTGGATTCTTTGAGATGTTTATGGCGCTCACGTTGTCACAATACAATGTTAGAGCATCCTGTTCGACATCATACTCCTTCAGCATTTGTTTCATCCAAACAAGTTGAGAGCAACTGCTCCCAGCAGCTATGTACTCAGCCTCAGCTGTAGATAGGGCCACACAATTCCGCTTTTTACTAAACCAAGATATTAGATTAGTGCCTAAAAAGAAACAGCCTCCTGAAGTGCTTTTTCTATCATCTGCACTTCCAGCCCAATCAGCATCACAATATCCATATAGGGTGGAATTTTCACAATGGGAATACATTATCCCATAATCACTAGTTCCATTCACATACTTCAAAATTCTCTTAACTTGAGTCAAGTGACTTACCTTAGGGTCTGCCTGATATCTAGCACACACTCCAACAACATAAGTGAAGTCAGGTCTACTTGCAGTCAAGTACAACAAGCTACCAATCATGCTTCTATAGAGGCTTTGATCAACGCTTATTCCCTTTTCTCTTTGAATCTGGATACACAGCTCCTTGAAAACATCAAAAGCATCTGATTTTTCTCCAATGAAATTCACCCATGTGTATCTAGAATAATCATCTACTACCACAAGAGCATACCTCTTTCCTTCCAAGCTTTCAACCTGTATGGGTCCCATGAGATTCATGTGTAACAATTAAAGAATCTTGGAGGTTGTCTGATGCTCCAACATTGGATGCGACATTCTGATTTGCTTTCCAATTTGGCATTCTCCACACACTTTACCCTCAATGATCTTGAGTCTGGGAAGACCTCTGATGGCTTCAGCTGACATGGCTTTCTTCATTCCTTTCAGATTGAGATGTCCCAACTTCTGGTGCCATAGTTGAACTTCATCTTCTGTGGTGACTAGGCAGGTGGATGTGAGGGCTTCTTCCTGAGGCATCCATAAGTAACAATTGTCTTTAGATCTAGTACCTCTCAACATTAGTTTTCCTTCCTCATTGTTAACTAGACATTCAGATTTAGTGAAGTTAACTCTCATGCCTTGATCACACAGCTGGCTAATGCTAATCAGATTTGCTGTGAGGCCTTTAACTAAGAGCACATTCTCCAGGTTGGGCAATCCATGGCTGATCAGATCCCCAATTCCTACTATTTCTCCTTTAGCACCATCTCCAAAAGTTACAAAGCTAGCCTTGTAAGATCTTACATTTATGAGATACTTTTCTTCGTCAGTCATATGTCTAGAGCACCCACTATCAAAATATCAATCTTCCCTAGAAGAAGCTCTGAGGGATGTGTGAGCAATTAACCCAATATTTTCTTCTATAGGCAACCCTGCATTATCTTCTTTGGGTCTCCACTCCTTCTTAACAACATTCTCTTCCTGTACCACATTTGGTTTAACCTTCTGGTTGGGGTATCCATACAACTTGTAGCAAAAAGGTCTAATATGTCCTCTTTTTCCACAGTGGTGACACACCCACCTACGATATCTCCTTTGATTTTTATGCCTTTGATGAACAAAAGGTTTTGGTTTTTGATGAACTGAGGGTTTAGGGTCAAGAGCAAACTTTGGAACTGGGAAGGCTTTAGAGTGTCGAGGCTGATGCTCCAGCATTACCTTTCCAGTACAGGGATCAATAACATTTTCACCTGATGTGAATTTGGTTTGAGGGTCCTGTTGATACTGATTCAGACTGGTGTAGTTGTATCCAACAGACCTAAGCTTCCCACTTGGTACATTTTCCAGAATTTCTTCAAGAAGATCTGCTCCTGAGTTCAGCTGACTTACCCGTTTCTTTAGATCATCCATTTGGACATTAACTTGAATAACCTTTTCTTCTGCTTGAGTAACCTTTTGAACCTGGATGTTTACTTCAGCTTGAAGTTTGTTGATAATCTTCTTTTGCTTCTCAAGAATCCTACACATCTCTTCATATCTAGTGAGTAATTCTTTGTAAGTGCTAGCAAGTTCCTCATAAGATACATCCCCATCTTCGTCAGAATCCCAATCCGTGACACATGTTCCAGTAAAGGCAGCCATATGTCTTGCTGATTCACCTTGTTCATCACTGTCTTCATCTGACCAAGAAACAGTTAGCCCTTTCTTTTGTCTTTTCTGATAAGTACCGCATTCTGACCTTATGTGTCCATAACCTTCACACTCATGACACTGAACACCCTTGCTTTGACTGCTCTCTTCTTCAGGCTTGTTTTTCTTGAAATTGTTTGGCTGCTTGTTGATGTCGAACCTGATGCTTTGCCCATTCTGTTGATTCCTATGATCAACTCTTTTCAACACTTTGTTGAACTGTCTTCCAAGCATGGCAATAACATCTGCTATGTTATCTCCCTCTTCATCATCACTTTGATCATTTCCATCATCAGTGTTAGAGACAAAAGCAATGCTCTTGTTCTTTTTGTCACCACGTTCATTCAAGACAATTTCAAAAGTTTGGAGAGATCCAACAAGCTCATCCATCTTCATAGTGGAGATGTCATGTGCTTCCTCAATTGCCGTTACCTTCATGTCAAACCTTTTGGGGAGAGATCTGAGAAGTTTCCTAGACAATTTCTCATTAGAAATCTTTTCTCCTAATGCTTCAAAGGAGTTTGCAATGTCTAGAAGGCTCAAATGAAAGTCTTGAATGCTCTCATCATCTTTCATTCTCAAGGATTCAAACTTAGATGTGAGATGTTGAATCTTTGACTGTTTCACCTTGGTAGTCCCTTCATAACACTTCTCCAATATTTCCCATGCTTCTTTGGCTGACACACAGTTTTTGATAAGTTTGAAAACACTAGTGTCTACTCCATTAAACAAGGCATAGATGGCTTTGTGGTTGTAATGGGCTGCAGTTTCCTCTTCTGGAGTCCATTCTACTTCAGGTTTTTGCACCCCCGTTGAGGTACCTTCCTTGCTAGCATAGGTGGGACGTTCCCATCCAGTTAACACAGCTTTCCAAACTTTGCTATCAATCGATCGCAAAAATGCCGTCATTTTGGATTTCCAATGTCATAGTTGCTGGATCCATTGAGCAACGGTGGTCTGTTCATGTAACCTTCGTCTTTTTCCATGATGCCAGAGATTTCAGGTCCTGAATCTCACCCTAGGAACAGGCAGGGTGCCTGCTCTGATGCCAATTGAAATTTCTGGCATGCTAAGCACGATGCTCTACACGATGCTCTAACACTGTGTCCGGTCTAACGCGTAATGATTCAAAGCGTATAAAGGAAAACAAATAAAAGAGACAAGTTATTTGTTAACCCAGTTCGGCGCAAACAGCAACCTACGTCTGGGGGATACCAATCCAGGAAGGAATATCACTATAATAGCCCTAGTTCTAAGTTACCAGCAAACGCCCCGTTTACAACTTATAACCTAGGCACTACCAATGACTCTTCTACCTAGGAACTCCTAGATATGAGATCCCATCTCACTCCCTTACAACCTTACAAACCAGCAAGGATTTTACTAACACAAACACAAAAGAGTTTTGGAGACACACTCCTAAAAACTACACACTCGTACCTAAAGGCTTAGAGTGTAAAACACCAAGAGTCCTAACTCCGTACTTCAAAGCTTAGGAGAAGGATCACAAACAGTACAACTCAATAAACAAAGTCCTAAGCTTGCATCAAAGTGACACAAGAAAGGCTCACAATCACAAACACACGCAAAACCTAGATCTAGACTCAAGGCACAACAACGGCGTGAACAACTGACTAGGATTAGGTTAAGCTTCTCCTTTTAAATACTCCAGTCAGAATATTCCTTGATCCAGAAATGCAAAGGCTTGATTTGTTTGACCAAGCAATTACTCCTTATTAATTAAAATAGATTCTCTACAAAAATACTCATCAAGAAGATTCTTCATAAAAACATTTCTGAAAGAGATCTTTGCGCAATAAATAATGATCCTTATATAAACCTGATTGAAACGCGCCATGCAAGATTCATGAGAGAGAAACCATCATTCCATAAATAGAATTTGTCATGAGCGCTCCTCGTGAGACAATACAATGCTCTACGCAATGCTTGAGGCATCGTATCCAGCATCCTGCTACAGAGTTTATTTTACCAAAAATGCAGCCAATACCAAAGACTCAACAGCTTGAATTTGCTAGATCTAGGAACACGTGCTATAGTACCTTGATACTTAAATACTGTAGGTCGTTGAAGAGAAATCGGATAATAAGGAAGTCTAAGCCAGCAGTTGAGGAGGGGATTCACGAAAAAAATTTGGTTAGAACTATTCCTAAGCAACAACATACCATCACAAGTACCGATTATATGTCCCATTCTTTGAGGTGTTCCCAAGTTAGTCCTTTGAAATTGGCCACTCACATAATTTTTAAATTCCAAGAAATAAGAACTACCTAGTGTCATGTGGTACGGGTTCGGGTACGCGGTACGGGTTAGGGAGCGAACTCTTTTTTTTATGATTTTTTCATCTATGGGGTGCCGGTGTCCATTTAGAGTGTAAAATATTAACACTCGCTACTTAGAGTGCGAATGGAAACACAGTTCGCTACGTAATGCGAACTCACTGTAACTAGTAAACCTTATACATTAATGTTAATTACTATATTCCTAATATAAAACGATATGTAATAAATTGTATTTATGTGCATGATATCTCGCATTCATTGTAAATATTCTTTGTATAATTATTATTCATTACACAATATTATTACCTTATATACATGATCTCATGGTACAATTATGAGCATTATCTCTTGATTTGCGCCATAATTATTATAAAAATAAATAAATTGATTTTTATAAATTTCCCTACGTAGGAAGCGAACTGTAGTAGCAAGGAGGGCAAAATGAAAACGTCAGGATGTGAAAAAGAGTGTTGGGGTGCGAAAAGAAATACTCTATTTCTAATTGCAACGACATAGAAATTTTGTTGCTATATTTATACTTTTATCAACATGTTATTTGTCACGGGAAACAACCTGTTGCTAAATATCTTTATTATTATTATTATTATAGTGCTTATTTAATTTTGACCTTAATATAAAATTACAAATTTTATTTTTAAGTTAAAAATTTAAGTGTTATGAATATAATTAATTAAAAAAATATAACACTATTAAAAAAAATCAATTTTGATTTGTCAAAAAAAAAAATCAATTTTGAATGATAATTCACACTCTAGATTTTCTCTCATTCTCATATATATGACCATCGATATATTGTAAAGAATAATATAATCTCTCAGTTTTTCACATATTAAATATGACTCTTTGAATCATACATGTCATGTAAAAATGGATATTATATATAATTGTAATACAAAGTGATCGTAAATGTTAACCCATATTATTTTATTTTTACGAAACTCATATTATATTTATATATCTATTATTTAGAAAATTATCGGTTATATTTAAATAATCGCATAAAATTTTGTAATATTATATTACTTTATCAAAATATAATTTAGGGCCGTCTCCGAGTTTTTGGAAGCTATGTGCAAATATTAAAAGTGGCCCTTTAATAAAAAAAATGCAATTTATTTTTTAAAAAAATCATCCTCGATTTAAATTGCAAATAACATAAGAAAATAATCGTCTTTGTAATTAACATAAAAAATATTCATATTCTAATCAATAATAACAAAATACCATAAAAATGTATTCATATCCTAATCACTTTTTTAAAATGCTCGATTTAACTTCCTAAATTTTACAATTTGCTTATGTGACATTTTAAAATTAAAAAAATAAAATCTTTTATACCTTCATTATCTTACTATTATACTCTCATTTTAATCTACCAATAAATTCTTTTTTTGCACTCTTTCCAATAAATTTATTATGTTTTTTTGACAAAAAACAATGACATTCATACAAATTGGTAGAATACATCAATCGAAATCATTACATATTCAATTTCTCTAAAAACTAAAAAGGATGAATCTGCGAATTAGCTCACAGCACAGTTAATAGCATAAAATGAAGGTGGAAAAACACAAGAAGGGGGGGTTGAATTGTGTTTTGAGAATTAAAATCTTTTCGAAATAATACTAAGTTCGCAGCGGATAAAATCACAAAATAAAAAGAGGGTGCTGAGAGAGAGAAAGAAAGACACAGAATTTATCCTGGTTCCCCTCACAAATCGAGAGTACTCCAGTCCCCTTGTTACTAACAAGAGATTTTCACTATAATCTACTAAAGATTACAAATTGCTCAAGCACACTTGCAAGAGACTTCTCAGGTGCTCAAGTTTCACTAAACAAGAGACTTCTCAAATGCTCAAGTTAAATTTAACAAGAGACTTCTCAAACAAACTTAAGAATAAGAATGAATGTTAAGGAACACTTGATATACTATCAGAGGTGTTTACAAAATACAACTCAAATTGTTCTAAGACTTAGAATGACAGATTTAAATTATGATGTCAGAATGCTTCTTAGTCTTTGAACAGTGTTGGTAGAACGGTCGTTAGAACAGTAGTCATTTCTTCCATTTGAGTCTTCTATTTATACTTGGAGGAAGATGATGACCGTTGCAGAGAGAGAGGTGCCAGCTGGAATTTATTCGTACAATTGTGATAGCTGTAGTTACCTTCTTTGGTAAAGATATCCAATTCCACTACCTTGCTATTTGAATTATCACTCATCCATTTTGAGTAATAATAGTACAATAGTACGTTTCTCAATTGCGCTCCACATATGGATAAGGTTAACGTTGTACCAACGAATATTCCTTCCTGTGGACGTGACAGATCCTTGAAGTAGATTGTTCTTCAATCACTGATTCTGAATATGTCAGCTCTTGAGTGACGTAAATTCCTTTTGCTTCAGATGCTGTTATCAATGCTTCTTGAGGCCCTTTTTGCTTCTGAGTCCGTCAGAGCCTTGTTTTTGTCCTCAGAGGCACTTTCTTTAACATACAAAACTTAAGCTTCTGATGAACAGTGATGTGCTTTCAGAGCTTGTTTTGACTGGCTTCTCTGCTATTATTCATAGTGCTTCTGAATGAATTTTAACTTGTAGTTCTGCACACTAGAATAATCATTAGTAATTCCAATTGTAATTTTAATACTTTGTTATCATCAAAACCACTTAAAACATTAGAGGTTCATGTCAGACCCACTTTGTTCCAACAATCTCCCCCTTTTTGATGATGACAAACCAAAGCATTAAAATTCAATTGTTGTTGATTTAATTTAATTATGATGACTTCAAGTTTCAAAGGTTTGCAATCTCCCCCTGAGTCTGATAATCCATAAAGGTAGGTTTGTAAGCTCCCCCTAAGTTTTATCCATAATTAATTAAAACAGTTTAAGAGTCGATTTATTAACTTAAAATAAATTTTCATATTTAACTCTCAGAAGCATAGTTTTGTAAGCTTTGCTTCTTAGAGTTTGATAATGCTCAGAAGCGGTTTGCAAGCTCTTCTGACATTTTCTATGAATTTTATTTTAGGTTCTTAAATTTTCTCCCCTTTCAATAATCGTTCAGAATGAGAAAGAATCATAAGGGATAAATATTGATTCATGATGCATTTAACATTACAGTTTCAGATTGAGCAGTATATGAATGAATCAACATTAATTTTAACGCTACTCTTACTCCCCCTTTTGGCATCAGTCAAAAAGACACAGAAAACCAAGCAGTCAAAGCACCAAACAAGGTAGTCAAGTCAAAAGGAAGTGACAACCAAACGCATTCAATGAATGGCATTGATTATCCTACTGACAAGATATCTTGAAGGTACTATAAATAAAGGATGATTCCTCTCATTTTACTCATTCAGAGTAATCAAGTCATTTCCAAAAACAAACATATAATGGAAAAGCAGGTTACCAAGGATGCTTCAGGCTCAAAAGAAAAGAGCAAGAAGGGAGCAGAGCCCTGGCGCTGCGAAGAAAACAAGCTTCGCTACGAAAGGAACAAGCAAGAACTGATTTTGACAGAGTCAGAGGAGGAGGAAATGGGCTCTGATCTGGAAGAATTTTTATGGACATACAATGATGATACTCCATACGAAGAGTACGAGGCTGCTGTTCAGAAGAACACTGAAGAACTAGTGCAAAAGGCCACTGCCAACTTGCTTGCTTACATTAAGGAGAAACATAAGAAGCTAGATGCAGAGTCTTCTGAAGTTAAGCCTAGCTCTAAGTAGAGTCTTATCATTCTATGTAATAGAAATTCTTCAATAATATTAATAAAGGAGTTTATGCTATTAATTCCCTTTGTTTTAAGCAAGTTTCTTATGTATATATACCTCATTCCTATTGTCAGAAAACCAGTTACCAGACACGCCTCATTCGGTATTGGTGCCCCGTTGTTAAACAGGCTTTAATACTAAGAAGCTATTTCATGAGTAAACATGAGTACTGATGAGAGAGACTCTTAGGTTTTGAAAATCCTAGGCTTATTAGTTTAAAAACTAAGATGCTCTTCAGCATCTTTCACTAGAGTCAGAATTCTCAAGAGTACCAGACAATATCATGGTATATAGAAAAGTTAAATTTTGAAAAACAAATATAAAACAAACATATAAGCAAATAACAAACACACAAATATGGATAATATAGATATGAATTAAAAAAAAAAATTATCCAAAAATTACACAAGAACTAATAACAAAACAAGTGCTCAAACAATGACTAAGGTTTCTTAACATCTGCTATGGCTTTCAGAAGGGTTAACATCATGTCATCCATCCTTTTGTGAACTGAATCCACAGCAGCATTCACATCAGTGCGCACATCCACTCTTAGTTCATCAATTTCATTAGCCATGTCAGTTCTGAGATTATCCAAAGCATCTTGAACCGCATGAGGTATTGCAGATGAGGTTGAGGCTATGCCAATCTTCATAGGAGAGTGAGAAGGAGTTGGAACAAAAATGGGCTTCTTACCCTTGTCAGAATCTTCATTGATATCCGTATCTTCTCTTATCAGATTCTGATCAAGCATGGCAACATCTTGTTCAGTAGCTTGATTCTCATTGATCTTATTGGTTTCAAATGTAGCAATATGCACAGCCCTATCTACCAATAATTTCAATGCTTCTTGTTCAGCTAGCCTTTTGTGCTCAATTTCAGCTTGCCTCTTCTCTTCTTCTTCAGCAGCTATCCTAGCCTGCTCCTTAACATGGTTGTAAGATGTGAGCCTTGGAGCGTTTAGCTTCTCAACAATCTCAAACAGTTCCCGTACAGTGTTTGCTCCTCTACCCTTAATCTTATCCTTCAGATGAGTACTGAGAATCCTTAAAGATTTACCAAATAAGTACTCTAATTCCCTGACATCAGCATCTATATCAGAAGGGAAGATAAGAGCTTCTTCCTCTCTTTGTTTGAACCTCTTAAGTCTAATACCTATAGCATTATTTAGCAACTCAAGGTTTGGTTCAGAGTCAGAATTGAAAAAGGGTAAGGATGGGTCAAAGGGAATGGTTGGTTCAGGTTTCTTTCTTTTGAGTTCAATGATTTTGATTTTACTGAGATTTGGAGGTATGATATCATCATCAAGATTGATGGAATCCTTGAATATTTGACGTTCAGCTTTAGTTAGGTGTTGGTAAAGCTCAAGAACCTCTTCTAAAACTAGAGGTTTATTGAGTGGGTCAGAGACAGGTTGTGGTGAAGGTGAAGGAGATGATTCATCAGAGTATACTTCAGGTTGAGGTGATTGATTTTGTAGTTCAGTCATGACTTTATTGGGTGATTGATGAGGTGATTCTTGTTGGGCTTCAGAATGAGCAATTGACTCATCCTGAATAGGTGTAAATGTAGGTGGATTTACTTGTGAGATGTGATCAAGTGAGGGGGGAGGAGTTTGAATGACTTGAACAATAGGTGGTTTTTGGATAGTTTGAACAGTAGAGGGTTTGATAATAGGAAAACGAGGAGAGTTGGGATTGGAATGTGTAAAGGCATCTCCAGATAGATGTTGTTGGAGATGATCAAGAACGGATTCAGTAGTGGTTGGTTGATTAAGGATGGTAGTGTCTTTGATGATGGGGGTTTCTTCATCAGAGGAAAGTTGAATTGGCTTTTTGAAGGGTCTCTTGGTAGTCTTTTTAAGATTTGTTTTCTTTGGTCCTTTTCTGATTATCTTAGCAATGAATTCCTCAGAGTCAGTGCTAGTATCAGATGATGATGATGATATAGCTTTATGATCAGGTAAGACTACACTAATAGGTACAGTGAAGTCTATGGGTTGAGGTTGATTGGTAGATGATGGAGGTTGAGAGATAGATGGTTTAGCAATAGAGGGTTGAGGTTCAGAACCAATAACCTGAGCTACAGGAATGCTAGAAGTATTAGATTCAGAGATCTTACCTTTTGGTTTAGAGGCTCTGGTCTTTAATCTCTTTGCAGGTTTAGCAGGGTTCTGATCTTCCTCAGAAGCTGAAGGCCTATCATGCCTTTTCTTTGTCCGCTTTTCCTTCTGAACAGCTTCAGTCATCATATTTCCAGCACCTTCCTCAATCTCATCAGCACTAGCATGTCTTTGATCATCAGAGCCTTCATCAATCATTTCTTGCTCAGTAGTTCTTGGCTTTCTTCTGTTCCTTGTAATATCTCTTGGTCCCTTGAAGATATCCCAATTAGGAACACTTACAACCATTTTCCTGGGCACACTAACCCCAGTACCTCTTCTTACTGACTCAAGAAAGTTCTTGATGACCTTATCATTATCATGTTCTGATATGGTGGGAAACCCATCACACCAGAAGTACTTTTCGTACACTTGCTGTAGAGGTGTTTTCACTTGAATGATTTCTTCCTTGGTTTTTCTCTTCATGTTGACCAGAACTGATGCATCATACTTAGCAGTTTGGAAAACTCTAAGTTTTTCTTTGGCACTCACAATATCTGTGAGTTTGGTTTGCCTTATCAGTTCTGAAATTAACCTTGGGTGATGAATGACTGATGGTATTTTAGTTCTACCCTCATTGATGGTAAAGCACATGTGATCAAAAAGAATCTTAGCCAAATTAACTTTCACCCTCTTGTATAAGAACCAGATGAGATGTTTGTGTGGAATGGAGATGGTATCCAATCCACCTTTTCTGGTGAAGATGGTAGACAAACACATTCTGAAAGCAAATTCAAATGTGTGCTTCATGTGCATTACTTTTCCAAAATCCTTTTGTGTGCATCCAGATTTAAAGAGGTCCTGATGAATTGAATCCAAATGCTTGCTTTTCTTATCATACACTTCTATATCTTCTCCTTTGTTGTCTAAACCCAGAATTTTAGCAATGTGTGCCTGAGTTATCACAACATTGATTCCCAAAAGATTTGACCTAATTTCCCTTTCTCTATAAGGTTTAAGACCAAGTTCCTTTCTTGTTTTCCCTCGTAATTCCTTGTTCTTCTCAACCATATCCTTGTATTCTTTATCAGCA
This sequence comes from Trifolium repens, assembly GCA_030408175.1. Classification (NCBI taxonomy): domain Eukaryota; kingdom Viridiplantae; phylum Streptophyta; class Magnoliopsida; order Fabales; family Fabaceae; genus Trifolium; species Trifolium repens. The sequence continues at coordinate 53,991,851 of CP125849.1, read as the reverse complement.
CTTGCTCTATCGTACACTTTAGCCTTCTGCCAGAAATACTTCACTATGTCGTAGTATACGAAGCCATTAAGCATCTCAAAATAATTCTGCCATTGTTGGTTGTAGAACAAGTATTGAATGTCAATCCCATTCGCTTTCAAACTTTCAAAATCCACGAACTTCTCAGTGAAGAAATCATAAGAGTCTGGTCCAGCGTCGGTTTGATGATGTTCGTAGACTAGATTATCTTTTGAATTAAGATCGATGATGGGTGGTAACGTAGGGTTAAAGGGTTCTTGAACGATTTCGTTTGATGAACGAGCAGCCATAGTTGCAGAGAGTTAAGAAGATGAAGATTGGGAATTTCTGTAAGGTCTAGGGTTGTGTAGGTAGTGATTTTGTATAAAAGTTGTGCAAGTGAGTGAAGTGACTTATGAATAGTAACTAGCACACATACACAGAGAAAATAAACATTGGGAGGGAGCGCGAGCAGTTTTAAAAATTAAATAATATACTTAACTGCCATAATCATCATTAACTGTTCTCTGCCCGTCAGGATCTAGACACGTGTTGAAAAAGTTTAATCATAGCTGACGCGTGTATAGACAACTGTTGTACACTTACTCGTACTGAACGTTTCATTTCTAAAAGGTTCAGAGCCTCACTCATTTGTATCTGACACCTCATCAGAACCTGTTACTCTTCAGAGCCTAAATTATTCAGAGCTTCCCAAGGGATACTCTAAATTATAAGAGGTTCTGATAGAGCTTCAGATGCTAATTCTATTCTACTTCTCAGAGCTAATTTTCTTCAGAGATATAGTGCATGTTCAAATTCTTTTTGATAAAATCAAATCTTTCAATAGCTAAAGGTTTAGTAAATATGTCAGCCCATTGATGTTCAGTATCAATGAATTGAATATCTATTGTACCTTTCTGAACATGATCCCTTATAAAATGGTGTTTTATTTCAATATGTTTAGCTCTAGAGTGTAGAATAGGGTTCTTAGACAAATGAATAGCAGCAGTATTGTCACAATATAGTGGAATACTACTTTCAGCTATGTTATAATCTTCCAACTGATATTTCATCCAGAGAAGCTGTGTGCAGCATTTAGCAGCTGAGATGTATTCTGCTTCTGCTGTAGACAAAGCAATAGTTGTTTGTCTCTTACTGGCCCAAGATATGAGATTCTCACCAATGAATTGGCAATTTCCACTAGTGGATTTCCTCTCAATCTTATCACCAGCATAGTCAGCATCACAGAATCCAACTAGCTTACTATCTAGGGATTTTTTATAAAGAAGTCCTAGATTAGTAGTTCCTTTCAGATATCTAAAGATCCTCTTAACAGCAGTTAAATGAGGTTCTCTAGGATCTGACTGGAATCTTGCACACAAGCATACACTATATAAAATATCAGGTCTAGATGCTGTAAGATAGAGTAAAGAACCAATCATACCTCGATACAGCTTCTGATCTACTTTGCTTCCTATCTCTTCCTTGCTTAAGTTGCTGGTAGGATGCATGGGTGTAGACATTATCTTGCAGTCATCAAGGTTGAACTTCTTCAGAAGCTCTTTTGTATACTTGCTTTGATGAATGTAAGTGCCATCTTTTCCTTGATTAATTTGGATTCCAAGGAAGAACTTCAATTCACCCATCATACTCATCTCGAATTCATCCTGCATCAGCTTTGAAAAACTCTTGCACAAGGAAGCATTAGTAGAACCAAAAATAATATCATCAACGTATATTTGAATGATTAAGATATCTTTCTTAGATGTCTTTCTGAATAATGTATTGTCAATTTGACCTTTTTGAAAACCATTTTCTAAAAGGAAATTACTCAGTCTTTCATACCAAGCTCTTGGAGCTTGTTTGAGACCATAGAGTGATTTCTTAAGTTTATAAACATAATTAGGATTTTTCAAATCCTCAAAACCTGGGGGTTGTTTGACATATACTTCTTCAGAAATAACACCATTAAGAAAGGCGCTCTTAACATCCATTTGGTACAATGTGATTCCATTGTTAACAGCATATGAAAGAAGTAACCTGATTGCTTCCAGTCTTGCTACTGGAGCAAATGTTTCAGTGAAGTCTATACCTTCTTGCTGACTGTAGCCTTGTGCTACCAGTCTAGCTTTATTTCTTACCACTTCACCTTGTTCATTCATCTTGTTTCTAAATACCCACTTAGTTCCAATGATGTTCTTATGTGCTGGTCTTGGCACTAAATCCCATACATCATTTCTTTGAAACTGATTGAGCTCATCTTGCATAGCTACAATCCATCCATCGTCAGTAAGTGCTTCATCAACATTCTTTGGTTCTATCATTGAGATTAGTCCCAGAAGTGAATCAAGTTGTTGATAGTCTGATCTTGTCTTTCTTGGACTTTCTTTGTTTCCAAGAATTAAATTTTCTGGATGTGATGATCTATATTTGAACTTCCTTCTTGGAGCTTCATCAACATCAGCACTTGGTTGAGTGTCTTCTTCTGAAGTGTCATCATGTTCTTGTGATGCTTCTAATTGAGATGCTTCTTCAGCATCTTCTTCCAATACAGCTTCTGAAGCTTCAACAGCTTCTGATGCTTTTTCAGGTTCTGAATCGATGTATTGGTATGGAACACCTGCATAACTATTATCTTGCTCTGACATTTTACTGTCAGGCTCTTTATCATCAAATCTAACATGTATAGATTCTTCCACTGTGTTAGTTTCAGAATTATACACTCTGTATGCCTTTGAGCGTTCAGAGTAACCTATAAAGATTCCCTTACAAGCTTTGGCATCAAATTTTCTTTTGTAGGCCTTGTTGTTTAGAATGTAACATGTACATCCAAACTGATGAAAGTAAGAGATGTTGGGCTTTCTTCCTTTGAAGAGTTCATATGTTGTTAGATTCAATAGTGGTCTTATATAGATCCTATTTTGAATATAACAAGCTGTGTTTACAGCTTCTGCCCAGAAGTGCTTAGCAAGTTTTGTCTCATGCATCATGGTTCTTGCCATTTCTTGTAAAGACCTGTTCTTTCTCTCTACAACACCATTTTGTTGTGGTGTTCTAGGAGCAGAGAACTCATGGACAATGCCATGATCTTCACAGAAAGTTGCAAATGGTTCGTTTTCAAATTCACCACCATGATCACTTCTAACCTTTAAGATTTTGAGACCTTTCTCATTTTGCACTTGAGTGCAGAAGATGCTGAACACATCATATGCATCATCTTTCACTCTTAGAAACTTTACCCAAGTCCATCTACTGTAATCATCAACAATGACTAATCCATATTTCTTCCCATTGATTGAGGCAGTACTTACTGGACCAAACAAATCAATGTGAAGTAGTTCTAAGGGTCTTGAGGTAGAGACAATGTTTTTAGGTTTAAAAGAAGTTTTTGAAATTTTGCCAATCTGACAAGGACCACACAGAGCATCTGAATGATATTTAAGATTTGGCAGGCCTTTAACCAACTTTAGTTTGCTAAGCTTAGAGATTAATCTCCAGTTAGCATGACCTAAGCGTTGGTGCCAGACCCACTTTTCATCATTCAGAGATAGAAGACAAACTATCTTCTGCTCAGTGAGTTCTGACAGATTCACCTTATAAACATTACCTCTTCTTAATCCTCTAAACAATATGGACTTGTCAGAATCATTGATTACTGTACATGCCTTTTTATCAAATTTAACAATAAATCCGCTATCACAAAATTGACTAATGCTAAGCAGATTATGTTTGAGGCCATCAACTAACCAAACATTTTTAATTGAAAGAGAAGAGTTACCAACTATACCTGTACCAATGATCTTCCCTTTTTGGTTTCCTCCAAACCCCACAGTACCTCCCTCTTTCAGAGTCAGGGTTTGGAACATATGCCTTTCTCCCGTCATATGTCGTGAGCAGCCACTGTCCAGGTACCAGCATTGCTGCTTTGGCCTTCTTAGTGTGCAAACCTGAAGCAAATATTATTTGAGATTTTGGTACCCATATCTTTATGGGTCCTTTTGTGTTAGTCTTTACAGGTCTAGGTGGTCTTTGTTTGAAAGACCTATCAGAGCCTCTAGAGTTAACCACCCTTGTTGAAAAGTTTTTGGGTTTAGTATAGCTCTTGAGCTTTGTTCTTGAATGTGTCAGAGCTTCTTTAGATTTAACATTAGTTTGAGGCTTAAAAATCTTAGGTTCTGAGGTTTTATCCTTCTGAGCCTTTGACTTTTGAGCCTCTGGCTTTGATGTTCTATTAGAGACTGACTCATTTAGAACTTCTGATTGACTCTTTACAAAGACAACCTTAGGTTTTGATTTATCTATATTAGAGGACTTTGAAAATAATGGATTATCTTTAAAACGTGAGAATCCAAGACCTTCTCCTCTATTTCTACTTACATGATAAATCAAAGAGGCTATTTTACTTCTTTTCATTCCATTGATAAGGAATTCCTGAAGAGCAAATTCATGTTCTGGAGGAACCTTATCATCAAGAACATAATGAGTTTCCATAAATTCGTTTCTTGATTTTAGAGACTCATTTTGTTCAATTATTTCATTTGCCTTTTCGGTCAGGTTGTTATAGGCCTTTTTAAGAACCTTACACTCACCCGCCTTTTTGGTTAAAAGTTTTAAGGCATCTTTTAAGGAATCTATTAATTCAGAACGAGAGAGTTTAGCAAGTACCTCATCTTCATCTTCTGAATCTGAGTCAGCTTCGTGCTCAGAGTTCTCTTGGTCAGAAGCGGTTGCCATCAAGGCTAGGTTTGCTTCTTCTTCCCCATCAGAATCTGATTCCTGATCCAAATCATCCCAAGTGGCAAGGAACCCCTTCTTGAGCTTACTTTTGTATCTTTCTTTGTTAGAGGTTCTCTTGGATGTTTTACTCAGGTTCTCTGGGCAGTCAGCAATGAAGTGTCCTGGTTTGTTGCACTTAAAGCATTTGTTTTGTTCTTCCTTTTTATCCTTAGAAGTACCAACCTTCTTGGAAGAACCTCCAAACTTACCAGCATACTTCTTGCTTCTCTTAGCCCATTGCGATACTCTTGCAGCCATCAGAACCATTTCTTCTTCTTCATCAGAGTCCATCTCGTGACCTTCTTCAGAAGCTTCTTCATCAGATACTATAACCTTCGCCTTCAGAGCCTTAGAGGAACTTTTGGTGCTCAGGGCTATCCCTTTTAGCTTCTTAGTCGTTTCATCAGTCATGAGTTCCATCTCATGACTCTTTAGAGAACTAACCAAGCTTTCAAGAGACACAGTATCTAAATCCTTAGATTCCTGAAACGCTGTCACTTTTGGTCTCCACTTTGGCGGCAAGCTTCTGAGTACTTTCCTTACATGATCAGCCTCAGTATAGCTCTTATCTAAAACTTGAAGTCCCGAAACAAGAATTTGAAACCTAGAGAACATTGTCTCAATGTCCTCTCCGTCCTTCATTTTAAATAATTCATACTGATGTACTAACAAGTTGGCCTTAGCCTCCTTAACTTGTTTATTTCCTTCATACTTGGATTTAAGAGAATCCCAGATAGACTTAGCCGTTCTCTTATCTCCAATTTTCAAGTACTCATCATGAGATATGGCATTTGTCATCATCCCTTTTACACTGTGATGCTTCTTATATTCCAGCTTTTGAGTAGGTGTAAAAGCTTTTCTGTCTTTAGAGCTAACAACGCCTTCTAAGTCCATATTTTCAAAATTCACTCCATCTTCTACCAAGTCCCACAGATCACAATCAATCGCCATGATGTGACTGTACATCTTGGTTTTCCAGAATGGATAACCAGTCTCAGTTCCATTGAAAAAGGGAATTTTGTCAGAAGACCTTCTGTCTTTAGAATTAGAATCATAGTCAAACGGAACTTCATTGAGATTCTTCTCAGCAGACATGTTTTTCCTCCCTGAATCTTAACTGTTTCACTGATAGGTGAGAGTTAGGCAACAGCCCAGCTCCTGATACCAATTGAAGGTGGAAAAACACAAGAAGGGGGGGTTGAATTGTGTTTTGAGAATTAAAATCTTTTCGAAATAATACTAAGTTCGCAGCGGATAAAATCACAAAATAAAAAGAGGGTGCTGAGAGAGAGAAAGAAAGACACAGAATTTATCCTGGTTCCCCTCACAAATCGAGAGTACTCCAGTCCCCTTGTTACTAACAAGAGATTTTCACTATAATCTACTAAAGATTACAAATTGCTCAAGCACACTTGCAAGAGACTTCTCAGGTGCTCAAGTTTCACTAAACAAGAGACTTCTCAAATGCTCAAGTTAAATTTAACAAGAGACTTCTCAAACAAACTTAAGAATAAGAATGAATGTTAAGGAACACTTGATATACTATCAGAGGTGTTTACAAAATACAACTCAAATTGTTCTAAGACTTAGAATGACAGATTTAAATTATGATGTCAGAATGCTTCTTAGTCTTTGAACAGTGTTGGTAGAACGGTCATTAGAACAGTAGTCATTTCTTCCATTTGAGTCTTCTATTTATACTTGGAGGAAGATGATGACCGTTGCAGAGAGAGGTGCCAGCTGGAATTTATTCGTACAATTGTGATAGCTGTAGTTACCTTCTTTGGTAAAGATATTCAATTCCACTACCTTGCTATTTGAATTATCACTCATCCATTTTGAGTAATAATAGTACAATAGTACGTTTCTCAATTGCGCTCCACATATGGATAAGGTTAACGTTGTACCAACGAATATTCCTTCCTGTGGACGTGACAGATCCTTGAAGTAGATTGTTCTTCAATCACTGATTCTGAATATGTCAGCTCTTGAGTGACGTAAATTCCTTTTGCTTCAGATGCTGTTATCAATGCTTCTTGAGGCCCTTTTTGCTTCTGAGTCCGTCAGAGCCTTGTTTTTGTCCTCAGAGGCACTTTCTTTAACATACAAAACTTAAGCTTCTGATGAACAGTGATGTGCTTTCAGAGCTTGTTTTGACTGGCTTCTCTGCTATTATTCATAGTGCTTCTGAATGAATTTTAACTTGTAGTTCTGCACACTAGAATAATCATTAGTAATTCCAATTGTAATTTTAATACTTTGTTATCATCAAAACCACTTAAAACATTAGAGGTTCATGTCAGACCCACTTTGTTCCAACATAAAACGGCCTAATATCTACAAATATGACAAAACCTACAATTGATATAACAAAAATACACTTCAAATATATAGCATTAATTTATTTTATTTAAAAATAAATAAGAGTAATTAACAAAGGGTATAATTGACAAATCATACTTTTTAAAATACCAAAACGACAGTGGCGGAGCTAGTTCAAAAAATTGGGGTGGGCCGCTATTAGATTGTTGTTACCATATGACCTTACATTGTTAATGTCAAACCCATTTTCATTTTTTTTGTCAAACTGTTACTTATATAAATATCGGATTCGGATCTCTTACTAGTTACAATTTATAAGTTTAAAATATTTTCATATTTATTTTCGTTAACATGAGGGTCTACTGGTCAATGGTACCTGTTGCACCAGCCGGTGAAGGTGCACAAGCTCACGTTCCAGGTCAAGGTGCTCCACCAGTTGAAGTGCAAGCTGAGGTTCCAGGTCAAGGTGCTCCACCAGCTTGGTACTCATAAATGGGAGATATCACTTGTTAGTGCATTATAAATAGTAATTTTGTATATAGAAAATTGTGTATTTTTGTTGGTTTATGGCAGAATAAAATTGAATACTAAAATATAAAATACGTTGAAGAGAATAACAATGAAATGAAATAGGGATTTCAGTTTATTATTGACTGCAGCAATACACTAAATAGTATTTTGAAAATCAAAAACAGAACACAACCACATCACCATAAAACTAGGAATGTAGGATAAACACAAACTACTTTCTCCTAAAGTCTAGGAACAACTTATTGACTAAAACAAAAACTGAAACAATAAAGAATAAAAATAAAACAGCCACGTAATGCAGTCCAAAAGCAATAATTAACACTCCTCCTTACTTTAGGATCTGCAAACTCCAATTTTCTGCCTTAAAAACTCAAACTTGCTGACAGGAAGTGGCTTTGTAAACAAATCTGCCAATTGCTCCTCTGACTTGCAGTAAACCAAAGTCACTTCTCCATTTTGCTGCATTTCTCTTAAGAAATAGAGCTTGATGTTAAAATGTTTAGTCTTCCCCTGACATACAGGATCCTTTGAAATTGCAATAGCTGCCTGGTTGTCAATAAATACCTTTATCTTATGATTTTGTTGGAGATGTAAATCAAATAAAATCTTTTTTAGCCACACAACTTGATTTACAGCTATTGTTGCTGCTATGAATCCGGCTTCTACAGTGGATTGTGCTACTGTCTCTTGCTTTTTTGTGCACCATGAAAAAACTCTTAAGCCTAGACTGAAACAATAACCAGAAGTACTCTTCATGTCATCGATGGATCCCGCCCAATCACTATCAGAAAATCCACACAACTTGAATGTTGGACAGCTCTAAAATTTGACACCATAATCAATAGTGCCCTTAATATATCTCAATATTCTTTTTGCTACTTTTAAATGCATTTCACTAGCACAATGCATAAAACGAGAGAGGATACTTACAGCAAATAGAATGTCTGGCCTTGTTGCAGTGAGATACATTAAACATCCAATAAGACTCCTGTAATATCCTTCATCAACTTTGTCAAAACCATCTTCCTTGCTCAAATTCTCCTTTTGTTTCATAGGTGTGCTAACTGTTTTGCACTCTTCCATCTGAAATTTTTTCAATATTTCCTTTGCGTATTTCTTTTGGTAGATGAACACATCATTCTCATTGTGCTTGATCTCAATTCCAAGAAAAAATGTCATCAAACCAAGATCTGTCATTTCAAAAGCCTGCATCATTTCTTGTTTGAATTCCTCAATAAGCCGTGTATCATTTCCGGTTACTAAAAGATCATCAACATAGAGGGAAATTATAAGAGAATTTTTACCCTTATGTTTCACATAGAGAGTGGACTCGGATAAGCTTTTTACAAAACCTATGCTCAATAGGTGATCATTTATCTTACTGTACCAAGCCCTCGATGCTTGTTTTAAGCCATAAAGGGCCTTCTTAAGAAGATAGACTTTATCTTCTCCACCTTGCACCACAAATCCCTCTGGCTGCTCCACATAAATCTCTTCTTGTAAATCTCCATTTAAAAACGCTGATTTAACATCTAATTGGAATACTTTCCAGCCTTTTTGAGCAGCAATTGCTAACACAAATCTAATTGTATCCAATCTGGACACAGGTGCAAAAGTGTCAGAATAATCAACACCAAAAATTTGTGCATAACCTTTGACTACGAGTCTGGCCTTGTATTTATTGATTGAGCAATCTGCATTAAGCTTTGTTCTGAAAACCCATTTAACTCCAATGATGTGGCTATCTTCAGGCTTGTCAACTAGTTCCCATGTCTTGTTTTTTTGAATCATTGACATTTCCTCCTCCATTACATTTTTCCATTTTGGATCTTTTAGTGCTTCTTCGCAGCAAGCGGGTTCACATACTGCTACATTGCATCTTTGATAGATATCTGACAGCAGCCTTGTGCCTCTAATGGGAGGATCATCTTCTAATTCATTCTCACACAACCCTGTTGTATGCTTTTCAAGATGATCATCTTCAATATCATTTAAAGATCCAATTGTTTTTTGAGGATTCTTCCAGTCCCATTGTTGATCTTCATTAAAGTGCACATCTCTAGAGACAGTCATCTTACCACTTTGAGGATGGTACACTTTGTAGGCTTTTGAAACAGAACTATATCCCACAAAAATTCCTGGAATTGCTTTCTTGTCAAATTTGTCACGCTTAACTTGTGGAACATGTGCAAAACAAACACAACCAAATACTTTAAGAAAGGTTAGTGAAGGCTTATACCCATACCAAGCCTCAAAAGGAGTTTTATCTTTCAAAGCCTTCGTTGGGAGTCGATTTTGAAGAAAAACAGCCGTGTTGGCCGCTTCTGCCCAAAACTGTTTTGGCAAGTCCTTCCCATGCAACATGCATCTAACCATCTCCATTATGGATCTATTTCTCCTTTCACTAACTCCATTTTGCTCTGGATTGTATGGAGTTGTGAGTTGATGTACAATGCCAGCTTCTTCACAAAATAAATTAAATTGTGTTGATGTATACTCCTTCCCATTATCAGATCTTACAAATTGAATCTTGCAGCCACTTTGAGTTTCAACCATATTCTTGAACTTTACAAATACTCCAGCCACTTCGTGCTTGAATTTCAAGAAAAAAATCCAGCACATTCTTGTAAAACCAACTATGAAAAGAACAAAGTATAGACTACCTTGTAATGACGGTGTTCTTTGAGGTCCAGCCACATCAGTGTGAATGAGTTGCAGCTTTTGAATAGCTCTCCAAACAGTTTTTGGAAATGGTTTCCTGATTTGTTTACCAAATTGACAAGCATTACAATTTGGCAAATGATTAGAAAGCATCGGTAGACCTCTTGTCATATCATTATTCTTCATGTTCATCATTCTTTGAATATGATAATGGCCAAGTCGCTTATGCCACAGTTCGGTGGGACTGACTTCAGTGAAATAAGCAGTCTGCTCCTCCTCAATTGGATCAAATGAGAAGCTTTTACCTCTCATCTTAACCCTTAGAATCTCCCGACCAGTGGTGTCAAAGATTAGACAAAGTTGATTTTCAAAAGATACTTTAAATCCTCTTTCAATCAATTGGCCTACACTTAGCAGATTTTGGTCAATATCAGGTACATAAAGAACATCTGAGATTGTCTTTATACCTGAACTCGTTGAAATTACTACGGTTCCTTTTCCTTTTGCAGAAATATAGCCACCGTTCCCAATTCTGACTTTTGAGATTTTAGTAGGCTTCAAATCTTTGAAGAGAGTTCTATCATATGTCATGTAGTTTGTACAACCACTATCAATCAGCCAACATTCTGAACTACTTTTAGATGAAAAGCACGTTGCAACAAAAATCTGATCTTCTTCGTCTTGCTCTACAACCTGGGCATTGACTTCATGTTGTTGAAATTTGCTTTTGCAAATCACAGCTTCATGTCCAAGCTGATTGCACTTGCTGCACTTTGCGTCTGGTCTTCTCCAACATTTGAACGGTGTGTGACCACCGAGGCCATAGTGCTTGCAAGGGGGATACATTTTCTTTTTACCTTTGTCTTTGCTTTGACTGTTTGCGGTAGTTCCAACTTCATGATGCTTGGCTTGTAAAGCATCTTCCACCACATGATCTTGTCTCATAAGCCTTCGTTGCTCCTGGGCTTGCAAGGCGTGTAACACTGCTGCTAAAGTGATTGTGGACAGATCTTTTGTGTTCTCCAAAGCCGTTATTGATGCTTCATATCTCTTTGGCACTGTAGCCAGAATTTATTCAACAATTCTCGAATCAGCAAATTGAGTGCCGAGTAACCTAACCTTGTTTGCAATAGAAAGCAATCTGTCTGAGTAATCTTTAATTGTCTCAGACTCTTTCATTTTCTGCAACTCGAATTCCCTCATCAAGTTCAACACTTGCATGCCTCGAGTCCTCCCATCCCCTGCGTATTCTTCCTTCAAATAGTCCCAGATGGCCTTGGCTGTTTTGAGTGTCATGATTATGGTGAAAACTGTTTGTGAAACACCGGCAAAAAGACATGATTTTGCCTTTCTAGTTTTTTTCTCCGTGTGATATTTTAACTGAGCCATGGTTGGATTATTCGGCAGCGGAGGAACTTCATAATCCTCTTCCACGGCTTCCCAAAGGTCCAAAGCTTCTAGGTAAGACTCCATTCTTACTGCCCAAAGGTCATAGTTCTCCCCATCAAAGACAGGAGGAGCAACTTGTGAGAAATTTGAGAAACTTGTTTCAGGTTCCATTTTCACAGGTCTCGTAAGATGATAGCTCTGCTACCAATTTGTTGGTTTATGGCAGAATAAAAGTGAATACTAAAATATAAAATACGTTGAAGAGAATAACAATGAGATGAAATAGGGAATTCAGTTTATTATTGACTGCAGCAATACACTAAATAGTATTTTGAAAATAAAAAACAGAACACAACCACATCACCATAAAATTAGGAATGTGGGATAAACACGAACTACTTTCTCCTAAAGTCTAGGAACAACTTATTGACTAAAACAAAAACTGAAACAATAGAGAATAAAAATAACAGAAATGTTATTCCAACAAATTTTCTTACAACTATACTACAACTTACAAAACTGTTACTTTATACAACTATTTTCATTTATTTTTTATTTTTTTAAAATACTCTCACACGTGACAAGAATTCTTAACACTTTCTCTTTCTATTCCTCACTCATCTTCTTCCACTCTCCACCAAAATCACCCCCACGGATCGATCTCCCTCCACCACCAATCACTTTCTCTTGGTAATTCATTCACTAGTTGTTATTTCGTCGCCGGTGGCTCTGTCTCTCTGAATCGTATTCCATGCTCGTGAGTTACCCTCTCCTTTTCCTCTTCCACTATGTCGATCTCGTTTTCAATCTCCTTCATCCTTCATACTTTACTTCCAATTTATAAACTTTTGCAATCTTAAAATGAAAAATTAGTGCCCAGTTTGGTATTGGATCTGAAATTGCAAAGATTGCTTTCAATTGTAGAAAATCAAATTGGGGGAAAACTCTCAAGCTAGGTTTAAGAAATTGAATTGCTCTGCATTTTTTGGATGGGTGTAAATATTGATCTTTGTTGAAAAACTATTGTAGAATAAGTAAGCATGTGATTATAGTTTGATGGTTTTATTCAACTTATTTTTTTAGTGTGTTTTGAATTTCAATACTTGGAAAATGAAATAAACATTAAGATTTATTGTACAAGTTGTTTGAAAGTCACTAGTAAATGATGAAAAGAACAATGTTTGCTGATAGCTTCCGATTGTAGTATAGATATGTATCGAGTGTTTGTAGCTCGAAACGAGAACCCACGAAAACCAGTTAGATTGGTCTGCTGGTATTTGTATTGAACACTTCTCTGGAACTGTTTTGATTGTTAGAGTTTTAAAGATGATTAATAGTTTAAAATGGAGAAATGATAAATTAATGTATAAATTGCATATCATATTATATGCTTTTTGTGGGATTTGAAGCTTTCATTTCTTATATTTGTTTGTTGAAAATATACTTTGTTTTGGGACACAACTATAGAGTTCCCTGTATACTTCTTCTATTATTCTTCAATCATAAATATACCATGTTTTTTTGCTAATTGGAGTTGGGTTTATGACAATTTCTTTGCACATAGGTTATACTGTAAAGAATTTCTTATATAGCTCCTGTTTGAATACATAACAGCACACAACATGTATTCATTCAGACTTAGTCACAACAGAGAGTATTTAAATTATACACATAGTAAGCTTATACTATGATATTTACTGTCATTCAATTAAGTTCTTTGATTCTTGATTTTGTAGAATAAAAATCAAATGCTTTCACTTGTTATTAGAATTATGTGATTTTACTTGGTATAACTTGCAGTTTGGTAATAGAATAGAAATCATTTGGTTCACTTGTTCTTAAAATTATGTGTTTTCAGTTGGTATAGCCAGCAGTTTGGTATTAAAAATTACTTGGAATGGGTGTTCATAGTTGGGTTCTAATAGCAAACTACATCAAACTGAACCGAATTGTATGTCTTCAAGCCTATTATTTGTTTAAGTGCGTTGTGGTTCCGCTTTATCAAATTGAATTAATTGCGTAAACAAAATTGCAATGTGAAATCAATTGATTAGAATTATGTGCTTTCACTTTGTATTACTTATTGTTTGTTAATAGAAAAAGAAATCACTTGTTATTAAAATTAAGTGGTTCTATCTATGTTGAACTTGTGTTATTATTTATCTCGTTTTTTTAATTCTTGTAGGTGAAAATTTAAAGATAATATGGAAACTTGAAGATTGAAGCATGAAGATGAAAGTATAGGCTATTAAGTGGACACAATTTGTTTTTAAGCTAGAAAAGTAGCTTAAGGATTGACATGATTTAGCTATAACTAATTTTAAGTTTGCAAGACTGGGTTAATTTTCTCTTTATATATATGGTGACATTTTGCTACCTAAATATATTTATTTAGTTTAATTGCTTAGTTTATAATTTGATTAATTTTGAATTTTGATTTTTTTTAAATAATATAGCATAAGGAGATAAAATGTGGGAATAACATAATGTCATGATCTATACAAACAGAAATTTGGTGTCACTAAACCGTATAGTGACAAAAAATTCGTAGCTCAAATAGCATATAAATTCCAAAGCTAAAATAGCCTATAATAAGTTCTAAGTAAGTGGGGCTTCTCGAAATTATTATCAATACTGATTTAGAGAGTTATGTGTATATAACGAGAGAGTTGAGAATAAATTTGGTTAACGGATTTAAAATCTTTTAAACTTGATAAAATCATACATCTTAAACTTTGTTTTAGCTTTATCGTCTGCAAACAATCAGAAGTGTATCTCATACATAATGTCGCTCATAAACAAATAGTGAGATTTCTTGAAATTATTATTAATACAAATGTCGGGAGTCATGTGTAGTTAATTGGGGAGTTGGAGAACAAATTTGGTTAACTGGATTAAAATTTTCTAAACTTGAAAATATCATTAATCCTTAACTTTATTTTAACTTTATCATATACAAACAATCATAAATGTGTCCCATACACAATGTCAATTGTGAGAAAATATGAGATACATTGAAATTATTATCAATACAGATGTGGGGAGTTATAGGTAGATAACAGTGGAGTTGGATAACAAATTTGGTTAACTAAAATAAAATTTTCCAAACTTGAAAAAACCATTCACCATTGTTTTAATTTTATCGTCTGCAAACAATAGAAAGTGTATCTCATACGCAATATCACTCGTGAACAAATAGAGATTCCTCGAAATTATTAATAATATAGATGTGGGGAGTCATATGTTGATAACTGGAGAGTTGGAGAACTTATTTGGTTAACGCATTTAAAATCTTCCAAATTTAACCAAATCATCCACTTTAACTTTGTTTTAACTCTATCGTCCGCAAACAAACAAAATTGTGTCTCATATGCAATGCCACTAGTGAACAAATAGTAAAGTTCCTTAAAATTATTACTAATACAAGTGTTGGGAGTCAAGTTCAGATAATTGGGGAGTTGACAAATAGATTTGGTTA
Source organism: Trifolium repens (assembly GCA_030408175.1). Lineage (NCBI taxonomy): Eukaryota > Viridiplantae > Streptophyta > Magnoliopsida > Fabales > Fabaceae > Trifolium > Trifolium repens. The sequence continues at coordinate 53,976,697 of CP125849.1, read as the reverse complement.
ATTGGTTTAAAATCTTCCAAACTTGAAAAAATCAATCACAATCAATTTTGTTTTAACTTTATCTTCTGCAAAGAATCAGAAGTGTGTCACATATGCAATTTTACTTTATCTTCTGCAAAGAATCAGAAGTGTCACATATGCAATTTCACTCTTTAATAAATGGTGAGATTTCTTGAAATTATTATTAATAAAGATGTAGGGATTCATGTGTCGATAACCGGGGAGTTGTGAAACATATTTGGTTAACGGATTTAAAATCTTCCAAATTTAACCAAATCATTCACTCTTAACTTTGTTTCAATCGTTTGCAAACAAACAAATATGTGTCTCATATACAATGCCACTAGTCAGTTATTTGAATTTGATTCCGCACTCCTCAATTAAGTACACATGACTCCCCGCATCTATATTGTTAATAATTTTAAGCAATTTCACAATAAGTTCACAATTGACATTGTATATGAGACACATTTCTTATTGTTTTTAGATGATAAAGGTAAATGATTTTTTTTTTCATGTTTGGAAGATTTTAAGAATTTAACCAAATCTATTGTCCAACTCCTCCATTATCTATACATGAGTCCCCACATCTATATTTTCTTGTTTCATACACAAATTATATAACCCAATATTTTAGATAGGTTTCTCCACAAGGTGCATGATTTTTTCAAGTTGGATTTAAAGACAATTAAAGAGGTGTGGTATTATATATATATATGGAGAGTCATGTGTACATAAGTGGGAAGTTGTTTAATAGATTTAGTTAACTGACTTAAAATATTCCAAACATAAAAATATCATCCGTCTCTAATTTTATTTTAACTTTTTCATCTGAAAACAATCAAAAGTATGTCCCATGTACAATGTCAGTCGTGAACAAAGAGAGATTTCCTTAAAATTAAAATTAACATAGATGTGGGGAGTCACATGTATATAACCGATGAGTTCTTTAACATATTTGGTTAACTAGCTTAAAATCTTCAAACCTTGAAAAAATCATTCACCTTTAATTGTTTTAACCTTATCATTTGCGAATAGTCGTAAGTGTGTCCATATCCAATATCACTTGTGATCAAATAATGAAATTTCATAAGGTTATTAATGATGTGGGGGAGTTGTGGGTAGATAACTGTGGAGTTGGGGCACATGCTTGGTTAACCGACTTAAATTGTTGGGCACACTTAATATAAACGTTGCCAGGGTATGTTTATGCAGTGAGCTTGGGGCAACAATTTTTAAGTGTTGCAATTTTTAAGTGTTGCCATAGCTTGCAACACTTCATAAAGTTGCCTAAAAGGTGTACACAGAGAGTAGAAATTTTCATTTTACTATCAATTTTTTTGGGAATTCTTCTCATTCATGGCTTGCCACATATTAGCATTCTTTTTATTTATTTTTGAAATTCAATTGTATTCATATATTTAAAACAAAGAGCATTACATAGAGAAGGATTTACAATTGGTGGGGTATTTCCCATCCATGACTTAGAGCTAACCATTTAAACCAAAAGTTATGTGCAACATCATTCACATCCCATCTAATAAAAGAAACTTTTGCACTAGCTAAGCTATTCATAAGCTTCTTACAATCTTGGATAATATATCTATACTAGGTACATAATTACTCCCTGTTATGTAGTGTGCTACCACCTGTGCATCAGTAAACATAAATATCTGAGTCAATTGTTGTCCAATTGCCAGTTGCAGTGCCCACCGGACTCCCAGCGCTTTAGCCTGCACTAGTTCGATGTATGTGTTCTCTGCGGCAAGTTGATAAGACTGACTCTCTTGGTGGGTTAATTATGACACAACCCCAACAAGTTGCATTATCCTAAAAACAGCCAAATCCACGTCAAGTGCGGCATAATCAATTGATTGGTCGCCACAGACAGTTGGATGTAATGTATGAGACCTGTAGGCTTCTTCTTTGGATTTGCTATGTTGAATTTGTGGATAAATTCTGCTGCTGCACTGGACACATCCTTAGTGATTACTTCTCTTTGCTTGAAAATCAATTAGTTCCTTGATTGCGATAACTTCCACAAAGATGTCCCAAAGACTTGGGTTGCCATTTGCTTCATACAAGTTAGCCATTTCATTAGTAAGTTGTTGATATTTGTGTGGGTTAGAACTCGAATCCCTAATGTTGATTACGCCCCCATCGTTGACCATGACAACAAAATAATACAATAGTTTAAGTACAATGATATCTAAAAAATGCAAATTAAATACGCACAAATTGAGACTTCAGAGTTCGGACATTAAAACGAATGATGCCAAACCATCACATAAAAATATTGAGGATAAAAAAAGCTAAAGATAACAATCCAACAAAGACAATGTTTGGTTTTTGTTGAAGACACTTGTTGATTTTAAAAAAGTTTAGCCCAATAATGATCTTCACCTTTCGGTCTTTCGATTACTATCTCGATCATGTAAATGAACTAGCCACTACAATCATCAAGACAATTAAGAATATATGACTAGATCAAACACACAAGATATCATAGAATAAAGTAAGGAAAGAAAACATGAAGAATCCAAAGGTATGTTGTAGCAGTAAAGTGAAGAAAGAAAACATGACAAATCCTTAGAATCTTAATTTATTGAATAAGAAAAATAATATCAAAGTAACTTATAATTTCAACTACCAAATTAAGATGGCATGGCATGTTCAATATAATATTTTCAACAAAGAGATAAGATAGAACAATATAAATAAAAAGTGCAGCAGAGCGTAAGCAACCAATGGCTGGAATTTAAGGCACACAAGAGTTATGAAACTATCACACTCATTACCTATACTAAAATCCCAATTTAACACACTCTTGCTTATTATACTCAAAACCCCATTTTAAAAGGAGAATAACAGTTATGAAGAATGTGTCAAATAAGATCAATTTCTCAAACCTGGAAACACTGACAACAACACTCAAGACATATCAAATTTTATTAGAAAACATAAATACAAATTGCAAGAAATATACATGAAATTTCACCATGCATCACATTACATAGAAAGAAAGGGAAGTTTATAATACGCTGTTCAAGAGGAATACCGTCGGAGAAGAACGTCGCCTCTGTCACCACCGAAAAGGGGAAATGGATATGAGTTGAATCGAGAGAAATTCGAAGCACGATTTAGGATTGTATCGACAGAGATTGAAGGGATAATTTAGAGTTTTCTAAATTAGATTGGAGAAAGAGAGAAGAAACAAGAATGATGATTTAGGTTTGTTGTTGGTTTTTGGATGAAAGAGAGAGGGATAAAAAATTAAACAGAAAATGTGTATAAAGTGTCACGTGTGGGGGTGTTTTAAAAAAATAAAAAATAAATGAAAATAGTTGTATAAAGTAACAGTTTTGTAAGTTGTAATATAGTTGTAAGAAAATTTGTTGGAATAACATTTCTGTAAAAATAAAACAGCCACGTAATGCGGTCCAAAAGCAATAATTAACAATTTTATCTTTTTAAAAGTTAAACATTATTTTGTTCAAGACATAATTGCTATTTGGAGTATCTTTTAACGACCCTATATCACATAAAGTTTTAATTAAGTGTGTACTCCCTCCGTTACGGTTTATAAGCAAAAGTCATCATTTCACACAGTTTAAGAAATATAGTCAACCTTATTTATTCTCAACTGCAGTACCAAATTTGCCCTTATTATATTAGTAATTAGTCAATTTTACCCTCATAAAAAATGTTCAGATACATTGATTACTAATCCTAGTATAGTGTAAAAATAAAGTAGATCATTCATTCAATATGCCTAGTACTCCATGCATAAAGTTGGCCGAGGAGATCTTTTAATATTCCAATGAGTTCAATTGTTTACAGTATGCTGACGGTTTCTTTTCTTTCCATCAAATTGGCGACACATGGTGATCCATTTTCTCAAGCACCGGTCATTAATTATTTGTATAGCTTCCATAAAGAAAAGATAAGGAGTTTAATTGCAAGGGTATTTTTGGCATTTTATGATTTAATATAAGGAGAAAAGTCAAATTTGCTTATATTTTGTAACAATTTAGTTTGAAATTTTTTGCTTATATATTGTAACGGAGGGAGTATCTTTCAATGAGGAAAGAGCAATTCCGTGCAGAGAGTGAATGAATACATAGATTTTAGAACGTTACAGGACCAATAACACTGAAAGAATATGGAGATATTACATAGCATTTGTGTAAGTTAAAACATGTTGAAGTGCAACCATTTCAAGCTAACCTGAAAATTAAATATTACCATTTTGATTTTGAATTTAAGTACTTTAACGTAATAAATTGATTCTCATTATTTTCCTTAAATATGTGTGAATAATTCATACCACAGTCAATTTTATTTTTTTTTTAACAGCAAATAATATATTATTATTAATAACCGATCCCTGCACAAGACGAGCAGAGGTCGGAAAAAGTGGAACTACAAAACAGAGGCGCCATATATAAGCGGAACACCAATGAAAAGCCAAAACAGACACCACCTAAAAGTTTACTTCTAATCCCATAATTAGAAGGTCAACCCTCGGCCTCCAGACCACCAAAAGACCATCGATCCGACCCACAATCAATTTATAATTTCCCAGAAATTCACGTGCAGAACTTTTGATTGTCTGAAAAGCAACATTGTTTAGGCGCAAGGTAAGCAGTGAGGTACTGGAAGATTTCACCTTCCATCAACAAACGTAGGAACCCACGTACCAGTCTTAGAATTTTATGTGATCTAGAGCTTACTTCATTCAAGGCCGTTGTGCTGAAAAAATTGTTGGATAGGTATATGCAGTCAGCTCTAGGTGGACAAAGGATTGTAAAGAAGAAAACACATATAAAGAAGACAATCTGAGAAATTCCGTCCAAGCAAGCATCATCATATCTATCCATAATCCTTACTTTCACAGAAACAAATAAGATCTGTAAAATGGTTCCAGTCTTCCAAAGTTTCCTCGGTGAGTTTCTCAACAAACGTAGTGCTTCTTCCCCCATGCCGCCTATTGGTACTAGTGGAGTAGGATTAACCTAACCCCATAGGTATAGGTATAACCTTTCGCTTAATACTTAATATAAACCTGTGCCTTTCTGTTTAAAAGACAAACCGTCAGCCAATTTTGGTACACATTATCATTTTCTCACTCCCTTCTCGACCCTCTTCTCTAAACCTTCAATTCCAACTACAACAATTCGGCATTTAACTATTTTATTACGTTTCAAGTTGTTTCATAAAGCTCATACTTTAAAAATTTGTCATTCATAATACGGAAGTTCTATTTTTAGTTTTTTAAGGAATTCTTTGTCAAAATCGAGCAAAACTGGTGTCGAAATAAACTTCTACTTCAAACTTTCAAATGCTTCTTGTGCTTTCGAATTCCATTGAAATCCTTCATTCTTAGTGAGTTCAGGGCAACGACTTGGCAATCTTCCCATAGTCCTTAATGAACTAGCGATAATACCCGGTCAAGCCCAAAAATCCTGCCACCCCCTTGACATTCTTGGGTGTAGGCCACTCCGCCACACAACTAAACTTGCTTGGATCCACAGAAACGCCAGCACCAGAAATCATGTGCCCCAAGTATTCAACTGATAGCTGAGCAAACTGACACTTCTTACGATTCGCCACCAACCCTTTTTCTTTTTTATACTAGCATTTCAAGGATGTAAAAGGAAAAAACTTTAAGCTTCTTTTTATTTGTGCACACTTTAAACTCCTTACCTACTATAATGATTTTTCACTTACAACTTATATCAAGTCACTCTATCACCTCTTGTATCAAGTACCTTAAATCACTTTTTTTATTTTTTTATTTGCAACTAAATATATCAACACAGATTTCTTATCTCCATTTTTTTTCTATGCTCAATTTTCTTATCTCTTGATTTTCTGGATGCTATGTCTTGACACTTTAACTGAATGTCATATTTTACGTTCATTCTACATTAATGTCATATCATCAAAGAATGATTTCATTATGAAATTTTAGTTATTCTATGCTACATTCCTTAATAGTAAATTTCCAACCTACAATGCAGCTGCAACAATACAACCATTCAGTTTATAATAATCAAAATGAATGACATGTAAGCAACAGAGAATAATAGTAGTATATCTACAAAATTAGTAACTTCAGAGTAGATTATAATAGTAGTATATTTTATTTCAAAAAAAAGAAAAGAGTAGTATATTCACAAAATATGTACAATTAACAAAAAAAAAAAAAAAGGTACACTTCTAAGCTTACCAATTAAGATAATTTATGAAATATTTCTTTATAAACAACATTTGCAGTCATGTTTGTATCTTGACTTTCATCATCAATTACCAATACTTTCAAACCTTTTCTCGAGGTAACCCTTGAAAACGCCACATATAGCTGACCATGTGAGAAAACAGAACGAGAAAGATACAGCCCAACATGCTTTAACGACTGTCCTTGACTTTTATTAATAGTCATTGCAAATGAAAGAGTCAATGGAAATTGCTTCCTTTGAAATTTGAAAGGAATTCTGACATCAGATGGTGTTAATGATAATCTAGGTATATAAACCTTATGGCCAAGATTACTTCCTGATATCACTTTTCCTTCAAGAACATATTTTCCCATCCTTGTAATGATCAGTCGAGTTCCATTGCATAATCCTGAAGAATGATTTATGTTTCTCAATAACATTACTGGCACTCCAACTTTTAGTTTCACTATGTGAGTTGGAAGTCCAAAAGCATTAATTGTGTTCAAAAATTCTGTAGTGTGCACATTATCTGGATTATCAATATCTGAATTGAGTGAGCATGGAGAATCAAGACTAAGATATGTTTTCTGATCGCCAGGAATTAATGACAACATGTAATCATTGATCTTGTCAACAATGTCATTCTTAGGAGCTAATATAGCCCTCTCTTGAAAAAACGAGAGATCATTCATATTATCTAAGAATGAAGGATATGTGCTATAAACAATGGATGCAAGTGAGTCACCTGCGCTTTTTATAAGCAATTCATCGGGAATTTGAACACTCATATCCACATCATTGTCTTCCCCAACATTACCATCACCAATTCCTAAGATCCAATCAGAGAACTCCTTTCTTTGCCCGAAATCAGAATCTAAACTACAAGTTAGTAGCCTCATGTTTGTATGTAACATCATCACTTCACAAAAATCCCAAAGATATGAGGAGTTGATTGTAGCATGAACCACTTCTTGTCTTGTTCCTTTTGGTATAACTGGCAAAATTTGTCGAAAATCTCCTCCCATGACTACAACCTTTCCACCAAAAGGAAGATTTAAGTTTTCACTATTACAAAATCGAAGGATATCCCTGAAGGTTCTATCAACAGCTTCAAAACAATGTTTATGTGTCATTGGAGCTTCATCCCATATGATGAGCTTTGCCTCGATTATTAGTTCTGCTAAGGGGCTTCCTTGCTTAATATTGCAAGTTGAGTTTTCATCAACTTGTATAGGAATGGAAAACCTTGAATGAGCAGTTCTTCCACCAGGAATCAACAAAGCAGCTATTCCACTGGATGCAACCGTTAGAACAATATCTCCCTTTGAGCGTAACGCTGCTGACATAGCCCTCCAAATATAAGTCTTTCCTGTGCCCCCATAACCATAAAGAAAAAACAATCCAGGTTTATTTTCAGTGACTCGTGTCATTACCTTGTCATATATTCTCCTTTGTTCTGAAGTCATGGTTGACATCAATTGAGTGTGTTCTTCAACCAAAGAGTGTCTGTCATAATTTAGCTCATCATATATGAGCCTATTTTGTCTTGCAGTAATCAATGACAAGTCTGGCTGAGGCATTGTAGGAAAGTCTGACAGACTCTTGTTATTGCTTTGTAGCAATTTTTCAATCTCTGACAACGCAATGATCTTCAACTCTGTTGGAGATAAAACCAAATCTACAGTGTTCAAGGCAATGATAAAAAATTAATATTTTTTTATTTAAGATGCAATAAAAGATTCCAATATATGAAAAAACTTAATTTAATAAACATGAATTTACTTACAAACCATAAAATTACCTTGGAATTGAAGAAGCATTCTTTGTGTGCTCAATATGTCATCAGTCAAATACTCCCATGTCTCATTCCAAACAAATTCAGGTCTAGATAACTGATTTGACAACAAATAATTTGCAAATAGCTCTCGTAAACTACTTCCTGTACCCCAATGGCTTGCCTCCATAATGGCATCTATGTACTCTTTGTCATCATCTAACAAACTCATCGCATAGCAAGCCTCCTTGAACGTTGGATACTGAACATTGTTCACTGTCCTTATTTCAGCAAAAGATTGAGGTCCTTTAACATAATTAAGCAAAGTCCTGAGATAATAGATCTCACCAATTCCAGGTGGTACAAAATGAAGTCTTCCAATTGTACGACATTTTTTTCGGGGATACCATTGACGTTCAGACTTTTTCCAAACAAATTTCAAAGGAAATTGACTGTAAGTAAGATTCTTAGCTTCCTCATACTTCTTATTTGCATCCATCCACGCCAAAAACTTGGTATTATGAATAAATGGCTTATTGACAACCTCATTAATTGGATCAACATCATCAAAAACAACCGGTTGTTCATCTGGCAAATGGAAGGTTAACCTCTCCACTGAAGGTTTTTTGTAGTTAATGGGAAAAGAAAAAATTCTCCAAGCTGCTTCATAGGATGACAAATATCTACAATCAAAATACATCTTTATTTCGTCATCACATTTAGAATCATTGTTATAGAAGCCTGCAGTGACGCGATCATGCCCTTTGTTGACAAATTTAAACAAATACTTTAAAGATCGAGACTGGTTACACCATTCAACATTAATATGAGAATTGTACTTCAACAGCAGATGTCTATTATATGGTACTACAAATCTATTATCAACCAAAGATTTTCCCTTTCTAATAAACACACCATTATCTCGCCTTCTGTATACTGGATACCCATCTGCGTCAATAATTGTGTTGTCAACAAACCTCTTTGGAAAATATTTGGTACATTTTCCATTTTGTATGCATGGAGAATTTTCATTTTGATCACCACATGGACCATGAATCATAAGTGAAGACACTATATTAAATAGTTTAGGATCACTATATTTATCTGGAATCTCAGCACAGATTATTTTGTCTATATCTTGAGGATGAACATGCCTACTACCAGGGTGTAAAAATACCAGTATGTGAGCATGCGGTAGTCCACGCTTTTGAAATTCAATTGTGTATATCACTGTAAATTAATGACAAAGTATGAAGATTAGGTATTGAAAATATCAACTCAAACATAAGCATAATGGGTAACAACGACGCAGTAACTTGTTGGACAATGAAAAATTGAATTAAATAGATATATACCTGCTTTAACTTTGCCAAAAATTTCTCCTTCCTTTATCTCATTTATCAAATGATCAAGTTTAATTTTGAAAAGTCTGCAAACTAAATCTGGCCGGTCTTTTGACTTTAGTTTGTATTTGCTCAAAAATCCACACAATTCTGGCCACTTATGATTGCAAGTAAAAGTGATGAATAAATCAGGATGTCCAGCCCATCCACATATTGCCATAGCATCCTGGTAGTTTTGAAACATATAGCGCGCTCCTCCGGTAAAAGATGATGGCAACACAATTCTCTTGCCAGCTGTTGACGGAGTAATCTCCCCTCTAAGAATTGCCTCGGTAAGACCCTTGTACATCTCAACTCTCAAATCTTTTTGATGATTTCTAATCCATTTCAACCGTGAAGACTCAATCATACTATAAGCATCCACCAGAAACTGATGGAATAAACGCCTAGAAAACAACAAAGTTGATTGTTCAGTAATCCTCTGCTGGATCCTATAAGCAAGCCACTCTCGAAGAGTAATTGTTTTTCTTTTTATTGTAGGTGCATTTGAATCATCATTGAATTGGATGCCCTTCCTAAATCCATCTTCTCCTCGAGGAAAGAGCACGGGATATTGTAATGGCAAATATGCAGGTTCAAATGCTGAGATACGTTTCAATAAACCTGACTCAGTCTCCAAAATTATATCTCTCTCAAAGTCGGCTGCATCAAAATCACCAACAATTAAAGCTGCAACTTCTGATGTTGTTGGAAGATTGTATCTCCTACCATCACGTCCTCTCTTGCCTAATATTCTCAACTTCAATGTCGGAACATCATTTTCACAAATTTTGTCTCGAACCATCCTATATGTTTGAGCATATGGATTATGATTATCGAGAACTTTCTTAATATCATCAACAATTGTTGCTTTCAATGAAGAGCTATTGTTTTTCATACTACACAAATAAATAAATAAATATTAGACAACATCATTATGCATAGGTAACAAATGTACAAAACACTAATTTTTGTGTGCACTAAATTTGATAATTTATTTATTTTAACATCATATTCATGAATAAGGTAAAGGTACCTTACAGCTGACATTCTGTTACTTATTTCATTTTCAGTGTCGTAAATATATAATTGAGCAAACTTGGGCTGAATTCCTGGATGCGGAAGCAAACTTCCGATCTGATGATAGTTTTCACCATTCATAACAAAAGTTGGAGGAGCCTTTCCATCATTTATTGAGTTATTCAATTTCCCACCCATAGATGTGAAAGCAAACATACTATTGAATGATCTGATGTTATCCAAAAAATATTTGCTTCTCTTATCATGTTTGTGAAACAAATCATTCAGTGGTTGTGGAAGAGGATGGTAATGAGGAATCACAATCCTCCCCTGGGAACAACACATAGTAAACTTTGGATTTTTTGCTTTAGACCACTTTTGCACTCTTTCTTCAGACCACATCATTGCACCACAGTACTCACAAATGCATGTTGGTTCTCCAATGTCCCAGTATTGTAAGGTAACAACTTGATCATATAAACAGACAACATATACTGTTAATATATGGAAAACATAGATATCAAATATGATAAGAAGTAATGGTGTTAACTTTTGCATTTCCAGAAGCATGTTCACTGATAATTTTCCGTGCTTAAAGTTGATGTTTACTTCAAACAAACAACCACTACAGTGGCAGAGTACAAGAAAAAGATTTAAGACACAAACACCTTATTGAAATAACAAGTAAATCAGTTATTCTGCCAATGACGTTCAAAAGAAAACCAGGTAACATCAAAGTTGAAATAGTATACGGAGAGCTCACAAGGACCCTAGTAAACGATACAAGACAAGCAAGATGCTTTGGTCCAAATACCAACTAATTCCACATAAGCTGGAAAACATTGCATGTAAATCAGTCAATTCTGAAATTAATCCTATTTTTGTTGGCTTCAATTCCATGATATCTCTTACTACAACTGAGGAGATTTATAACAATATATATGGGAAAAAAAATCAGTTAAGATAGTAAATGAGGGATGGTAGACAAAGAATTTGCCAGTCAATCCTAAACAATAAATAAGAAAACAAACCAATCTGCTTCTGACCTACCGCGTGACTTGGCTGTACTCATGACTGACTGTTACGAAGGTAATCTCTCAGGAGTCAATTATAAGCAAAAAAAAAGTTTTGTTTGGTGGACTCATGAAAAATGTTCCCAGAGAAAATTAAATGCAGAAAAAAGGTAGTATAGTATGGTAAATATACAACTAGTTGTTATTGATTTATCTCCTTCAAAATTTGCATGCCCCTTTGAGTCGCTTCGCTTTCTTAAACAAAACTTTTATTACACTAAATTTTACTACTTGATGATATCTCATCGTTCCTCTAAATCAAGGTTCGTTTCGAGTACTTTAAGTGGTTTTTGCAAATAAAAGTAAGCTACAAGTGTTGGAATTGAAGGTTTTGAGAGATTACTTGAAATACAAGCCAAAGGTCAAAAAGGAGAATAAAAGTCAACAAAATGGTTGAAAGAGGCTGAAGCTCATTCGCTTGCGCGAGATCCTGCTTCGCGTGCGCGAGGATGTGACTGAGAAAGTTGTAACCATTCTGATGATTTAGCGTGCGCGAGGTACATGTTCGCGTGCGCGAGTTCTTGCGCGAGATCGTGTTTCGCTTGCGCGAGCTGCGAGTTCGCGTGCGCGAAGGCTGCGATGCCAGAAGTAGCGTGCGCGAAAACAGGGAAAATTATAAAAGCCAAACTTCAACACTTTGCCCAGGGTACGCGGTTTGGAAGGAAGATTGGTCATTGGAGCTCAAGGGGAAGTGGATTCAAGCAAGGAACAAGGGTGGAAACACTCCAACACTTCTTGATAATGAAATCTTCTATGCTTCTTCATGTAATCTCTCTTTTAATCATGATTTGCTAGATCCTTAGATTGAATCTTTAGGGGATTTTCTATGTAATTTGGGTTGAACCATGTGAACTTGATTTTATATTAATGCATTATGATCTAGTTTTCTATCAATTGTTCTTTGCTCTTAATGCTTCATATGATTTGATGAAATTGTGTGATGAATTTGATAGTTGATTTATCATGAGAATGGAAATTAGCTATAGACCTAGGAATGATTGAACAATTGATAATCACTTTAGAGATTTAGGATTATTACTTGTGATTAAGGAATCAATGTTTGTGAAAACCTCACTTAAACACAAATTCATTCAAGAGATTGGAGAATTGTGATTAATTGAGAGGATTAGTATCCAAGAGATTGGGATTAGTCATTTTATTGATTCAATCTATGAAACTAGTTGAGTAGTGCATGAGTATATAATATGTTTCACCAACCCTATTGCGTTGAAATGAACCAAAGAGATTCAATCACCCGCCAACCGTTTGATAAAACTCCTCAATTAGTTTGAAACAACAATTTGTATGCAAACTCCCCCCTTTTAATGTCTTTAATTTTACATTTCTTAGATAAGCCAATTAGCCATTGTTGAATAATCTCAATCCTCGTGGGATCGATTTTATTACTACTTGCGATACTTCGTGCACTTGCGAAATAATCCATCAAGTTTTTGGCGCCGTTGCCGGGGATTGTTGATTCATTTCAACAAGGCAATTGGCTTGCTTAGGATTTTATTTGTTTACTTTTTGTGCAGTTTTTTTTTATTTCAATTTTAGCTTTTACTTAGGTTTTTCTTTGTTATTTGTTATCTTCATTTTTTTTTTTTTAAAAACGAAAAAAAAAATTTTTGCTCTCATTATGTGTTCTTCATTGTGCTTGTGCTACTAACTATTTTCTCTAAGTGTTGTAGCAATGAATTGGATTGACAATAGATTGGTTGATTCCGAAGAAATTGCTATTATTCGTTATCAACTTTGTTTACTAGCTTATGAGCAAAGATGGGTAAATGAAGAGCTTCAACGATTGAAGGTGAGGTATGATCATCATACCAACTATTGTGAGAAGCCTTACATTGAAGAAGAGCATGAAGTAATCAACATCCATTACAACATTCAACTCATCAAGTTCTTGGATGAATTTTTGAAGTTCCATCAAGGTTCATTTGGTGGATTTGAAGTTGAGTGTGGTAATCTTGTTACAAAGGCAAGTGAGTGTGAGAAACTGGTTGAGATGAGGACCAAACATCATGTTATTTGGGTAGAAGAAGAGATTTTGAAGCCCAAGAAGAACGGTATTAGAAGAGTGAACCATGATGATCTCTATGTGACACTTGAGTCTCAACAAATGGAGCTAGAAGAGAAAGATCATTTGCCAAAGAAACATCAACCTTCTTCAAGGTTGGAGAGTGCTCATTCCATGAGCTTATTGGTTGGAGCATGGGGGCACTTGATTCTCTATGCAAAGTTCATGAAATTCTTACCAAACAAGAGGAAGAAGAAGGATGATGTGTTCTTCCTATCATTTAAGCCTCCCTAACATGGTTTTGATGCGTCAAGCTTGAGACGTCAACAACAAGCGCTTCATGGGAGGCAACCCATGGTTTGGTATCTCTATCTCTCTTGTGGAAATAAGTGGAATGATGTGGTTGAACCATTACTCTTAATTTTGTTTTGTGAATTGTTGTCTAGGCACAAATTTATCTTTTGGAATATCTCAAACTTTTGATATCATTTTTGAATTTCTTTGATGTATAGTTTGTTTGGTTTTGACCTTAGGCATGGATTTGTGATGCTTGAAGTGCAACGGATTTTTGCAATGCATGGATTGAAGCACAAGCTAGGGGACATTCACGTATTTGATGATCTAATGATCCGAGCCTTTAAACCGTGAGGATTTGAGCCTATACACTCTATTTGCTTGAATATGTGAGTCCACTATCTCTCTCGACTCTAGAACTTGCTTTTATTCTCTTGATTGGTTGAGTAGCATTGATTAGCACACGAGGCAAGTTTGTTGGTACCTAGAGCCTTTGTAGCCTACCTTATCATGTTATATCCTTTGCTAACCCACTTTTGAGCCGTAAAACAAATTTTCTTGGTTGATTGTCTTCTTAACCCTTGTTTTTTCTAAAAAAAATTGTTTTCTTGGAGTTAAGTTGATTGTTTTTGTTTGTTCTTATGGCAAATGCATAAGTTTGGGGTTGCTTTTGGAACTAGCAACCAATTAAGTTTGGGGTGGGTATACTAGAGCAATCAATGTTATGAAAATTGTTGAAAAAGCATGAAAAAGAAAATGTTGAAAGTGAAAAAGAAAAAAAAATTGTTGAAAAGTTGTGAAAGAGTAAGAAGTCCAAAAGTTGAAAAATAAAAAAATATGACTTCTTCGAAAAGATTGTGAAAAGAAAAGAAATAAAAGTTTGAAAAAGAATGTTGATGATTGTGGAAATAAAATGCTCTCTAGTATAGCCTTGAAAAATGGAAATTTTGTGTTGAAAATTGTGTGAATTGTGGTTTTTAACTCCAAGTTTTTAACTCACTTCCCAAAAACATCCACCTTACCTTAAGCCCCGTTACAACCTTGAAAGTCCTCTAATGTGTGTGTTTCATATGCTATTTGATTTATCTTTAGAATGCTTGCAAGCTTATGGTAGAAGAGTTAGGTATGTGTTGATTGAGTGACTAGCCTACTATAAAATTTGAGTGAATGTGAGTGGTGTGGAGTGATCATTGTTTATCAAATATTGTGAATGTGTCCATGGTTGTGTGAATTGAAGTCATTGTAGGGAAATGTTGCATGGAAGGTTGATCAATTGAAGTGCTTGATGAAAAGATCAAATGAATTGTGTGTTGAAGTGATTTAAGAAGGTTGTCAAAAGTTTGTGGTTTTTCGTTTGATAAAAGTGTTCCTTGAGGACAAGGAACGAGATAAGTTTGGGGTTGTGATGATATCTCATCGTTCCTCTAAATCAAGGTTCGTTTCGAGTACTTTAAGTGGTTTTTGCAAATAAAAGTAAGCTACAAGTGTTGGAATTGAAGGTTTTGAGAGATTACTTGAAATACAAGCCAAAGGTCAAAAAGGAGAATAAAAGTCAACAAAATGGTTGAAAGAGGCTGAAGCTCATTCGCTTGCGCGAGATCCTGCTTCGCGTGCGCGAGGATGTGACTGAGAAAGTTGTAACCATTCTGATGATTTAGCGTGCGCGAGGTACATGTTCGCGTGCGCGAGTTCTTGCGCGAGATCGTGTTTCGCTTGCGCGAGCTGCGAGTTCGCGTGCGCGAAGGCTGCGATGCCAGAAGTAGCGTGCGCGAAAACAGGGAAAATTATAAAAGCCAAACTTCAACACTTTGCCCAGGGTACGCGGTTTGGAAGGAAGATTGGTCATTGGAGCTCAAGGGGAAGTGGATTCAAGCAAGGAACAAGGGTGGAAACACTCCAACACTTCTTGATAATGAAATCTTCTATGCTTCTTCATGTAATCTCTCTTTTAATCATGATTTGCTAGATCCTTAGATTGAATCTTTAGGGGATTTTCTATGTAATTTGGGTTGAACCATGTGAACTTGATTTTATATTAATGCATTATGATCTAGTTTTCTATCAATTGTTCTTTGCTCTTAATGCTTCATATGATTTGATGAAATTGTGTGATGAATTTGATAGTTGATTTATCATGAGAATGGAAATTAGCTATAGACCTAGGAATGATTGAACAATTGATAATCACTTTAGAGATTTAGGATTATTACTTGTGATTAAGGAATCAATGTTTGTGAAAACCTCACTTAAACACAAATTCATTCAAGAGATTGGAGAATTGTGATTAATTGAGAGGATTAGTATCCAAGAGATTGGGATTAGTCATTTTATTGATTCAATCTATGAAACTAGTTGAGTAGTGCATGAGTATATAATATGTTTCACCAACCCTATTGCGTTGAAATGAACCAAAGAGATTCAATCACCCGCCAACCGTTTGATAAAACTCCTCAATTAGTTTGAAACAACAATTTGTATGCAAACTCCCCCCTTTTAATGTCTTTAATTTTACATTTCTTAGATAAGCCAATTAGCCATTGTTGAATAATCTCAATCCTCGTGGGATCGATTTTATTACTACTTGCGATACTTCGTGAACTTCAAAAACTTGATGGATTATTTCGCAAGTGCACGAAGTATCGCAAGTAGTAATAAAATCGATCCCACGAGGATTGAGATTATTCAACAATGGCTAATTGGCTTATCTAAGAAATGTAAAATTAAAGACATTAAAAGGGGGGAGTTTGCATACAAATTGTTGTTTCAAACTAATTGAGGAGTTTTATCAAACGGTTGGCGGGTGATTGAATCTCTTTGGTTCATTTCAACGCAATAGGGTTGGTGAAACATATTATATACTCATGCACTACTCAACTAGTTTCATAGATTGAATCAATAAAATGACTAATCCCAATCTCTTGGATACTAATCCTCTCAATTAATCACAATTCTCCAATCTCTTGAATGAATTTGTGTTTAAGTGAGGTTTTCACAAACATTGATTCCTTAATCACAAGTAATAATCCTAAATCTCTAAAGTGATTATCAATTGTTCAATCATTCCTAGGTCTATAGCTAATTTCCATTCTCATGATAAATCAACTATCAAATTCATCACACAATTTCATCAAATCATATGAAGCATTAAGAGCAAAGAACAATTGATAGAAAACTAGATCATAATGCATTAATATAAAATCAAGTTCACATGGTTCAACCCAAATTACATAGAAAATCCCCTAAAGATTCAATCTAAGGATCTAGCAAATCATGATTAAAAGAGAGATTACATGAAGAAGCATAGAAGATTTCATTATCAAGAAGTGTTGGAGTGTTTCCACCCTTGTTCCTTGCTTGAATCCACTTCCCCTTGAGCTCCAATGACCAATCTTCCTTCCAAACCGCGTACCCTGGGCAAAGTGTTGAAGTTTGGCTTTTATAATTTTCCCTGTTTTCGCGCACGCTACTTCTGGCATCGCAGCCTTCGCGCACGCGAACTCGCAGCTCGCGCAAGCGAAACACGATCTCGCGCAAGAACTCGCGCACGCGAACATGTACCTCGCGCACGCTAAATCATCAGAATGGTTACAACTTTCTCAGTCACATCCTCGCGCACGCGAAGCAGGATCTCGCGCAAGCGAATGAGCTTCAGCCTCTTTCAACCATTTTGTTGACTTTTATTCTCCTTTTTGACCTTTGGCTTGTATTTCAAGTAATCTCTCAAAACCTTCAATTCCAACACTTGTAGCTTACTTTTATTTGCAAAAACCACTTAAAGTACTCGAAACGAACCTTGATTTAGAGGAACGATGAGATATCATCACTACTCTATAAACAGGGGTATCTATCCAACTCTCGACCTTTCTCACCAAAAACTTTAGGTACACCCAAAAATTTACTATAAAATTCACATGAGTTGGTAAGATTTATATGTTTGATTAGATAAGGCCTGAAAATGTATTTATAATTGGAGACAGTCTCCATATTATAAGTTGGTTTTGGAAGGTTGTTTTAGGCACGTGCTGTTAAGTCATTGCTAAGATTTGTTGGGCACGTGCTGTTAAGTCATTGCTATCAGACAACTCGGGTCACGGTCCATATATATAAGCAAGGTAAAATATATTACTATAGCATTTAAAAGTTAAAGTATTGTATGGTGTAAGACATACCCAAATTATTGTCTGGAACATCATACTCTTCGCCATTCTCGTTGCATTCTACATATATTTCCTTATTGTTAGATATGTCGAAATTCATTGGAGAACTTTCGTCTCTTCTATGTAGGCTTCTGGGGCGCTTGAGCAAAGGTTTTCGAAACACATTGCTGG
The DNA here is from genome assembly GCA_030408175.1 of Trifolium repens. Lineage (NCBI taxonomy): Eukaryota > Viridiplantae > Streptophyta > Magnoliopsida > Fabales > Fabaceae > Trifolium > Trifolium repens. The sequence goes on along the minus strand of CP125849.1, from coordinate 53,958,582 downwards.
ACACTTGTGAATGCAATGATGAAGAAATATCAGACAACTCGGGTCCGGTCCATATATATAAGTAAGGTAATATATTACTATAGCATTTAAAGGTTAAAGTATTGTATGATGTAAGACATACCAGAATTATTATCAGGAACATCATACTCTTCGCCATTCTCGTTGCATTCCACATATATTTCCTTATTGTTAGATATGTCGAAATTCGTTGGAGAATTTTCGTATCTTCTATGTGGGCTTCTGGGGTGCTTGAGAACATATTTACCAGGCCCAATAGGCAAGGGTTTGCGAAACACATTGTTGTTGGACACTTGTGAACGCAATGATGAAGAAGTAACTGCACAATAGTATCGTAAAAAATAACAGAAAAATGAATATAAGAGTTGAAATGATATGTATATTGTCATTTGAATAAAAATGAATACTAAACCAAAATATGACTATTGCTTACCATTAGTAATACCAGATAATGTCAAACTCGAACCACATTTGCGCCTTTTGTTTGAATCCATCGTATTGTTCTTGAGAGGTATCATAACATCAGAAAATCATAAAATTAGCATGGATAAAGTGTTTCAATACTTAACTACTAACCTCACCAACTATTTCACTTATAAATACCAGTTGTTGCAAGCATTTAATGCATAGGAGAGTTTTGGGTTATGGCGCCAAAATGTAGGGTTAGACGATTAGGGTTTAGCCAGTAAGGTTGGAGACTTTAGAAGGATTATATATATAAAGATAAAGATAAAGATATAACGATTACATTTTTAATTACACAAAAAAATCAAATCAAGGTAACTAGCGTTCTTAATTAACATGCAATTGGTTTATTTGCATATATATGAGTCCAGACGAAGTATATTATTCCGGTAAATTTCTTTATAAATATACAGTCATACTTAAATAAGAAAAGACGGCATCATAAACTTGCAGATCATTTCTCTTCTTCGACTCTTACCTTTAGTATTCCAGGAACTGAAGGAAGAACCTGTAACTGATGCAAGCCTGACAAGCTAGAACCTTCCCCTTCTTCCGTAACATTAAGCGTAACAATATCACTCTGAGGTCTATCACAAAGTTCCATTGCTTTGAGCACATAATTGTCATCATACAGTTGAAAATGAGTACTGCAGAAAGAGAAGAGAGAGTCAACATAAACAGGAAGTGGCAGATGCATCTCCTAGATCAGGGACAAAAGCGTCACACCACCAAAACTGCCTCCCAGAACTTCTCTACTTGAAAACTCTTTTGGTGCCCTCTGTTCGGCTGTAAATAGGATAAACTAGATCTACTTTCTTGACTTTAGGTAATCTTCACATTAAGATGGTATACAGACCTAGATAATCATGTCATAACTCACAAAAAGAATGCCAAGTAAGGCAATTGAAATTTTACCTATTGAAATCAAAATGAACAAGCTGCATATCTTGATTGTCTTCTGATATTTCCACTTCAAGTTCAACAGTTGCATGAGGATGCGTCTACAGTTTTAAAAATTCAGAGATATGAGATTAATCAAATAACTATCAAACAATTGGAGATCTGAGGCTAAATCGAACAACGTTTTCTACTGAAAAAAAAAGAAGCAAAAAAGGTAGATAATGAGATGATGGTGTACCTGTACCAGAACAAAAGGTAAAGATAAACCTCCGTTGGGAGGATTTTCTGATCTATATAGTTGCTCATTTCGTTGAACAAGGTTCTTAAGACCTACAAACTTGATGCAATAATACGAATAGTTAGCATATAGAAACTATACAGTAAACACTACAGAAAGGAAGTGATTTGTTAGTTAGGCCTTCTTAGAGAGTAGAATGAACTTACTTGTTCCTCAAGCTCCTTTAGATAGGATGCTTTGCTTTCAATTCTATTCCTGATCCCAAGACGCTCCGTCTGTTGAATCAAACTAATAAGTTAAAATGGTCCTTCATTGTATTTTAACATCACCAGGTAAAGCGTAAGCCATATGGAGCAAAAAAGTTACAACAACTCAAGACTGTGGGCAAACCTTTAGCTCCTCAATAGGACTAGGAGTAGAAAGACCCTTCCATTTTATTTCCTTTTTATCCTTGGAAATAATATCAGTTGCCGCGAGAACATTCAGAACATCATAGGTCCTTCGACGGATGTTTTTCTCATCATATTGTTTCTGACAAATTTCCATTCCACCCAAAAAGTTAGTCCACAGTACTTTTCTTACAACTTAAATATCTGAATAGCAAATAATATTGAAATTGTTTGTGAAGGAGAGACAACCTTATCGGGGGACAAAACACTATTCATTGGATCAGAAAGTTCAGCCACAAGTTCATCTGCCACCTAGAATATAAAAAGAATCACATCAAATTCAAGAAATATATTAGGAAAAAATGAAAAATAACAAGTAAGAAAGAGATAGACAATATGCATATGAATGAGAAAAGTCATCACGAAATGCAAAGGCCAGCTTCGATTCCACAAGTTTCTGGGCCCAATAATTACCATGAACAACTTTATCATAGTAAGCTATCATAATAATTATGACAAATATATTTAAAAAAACTATTGAAGGATATGAATGCTATTTTGTGATATACAGCCATTCTTAGCATATAATTCGCCATATGAAACTGAAGTGATTGGTTTCAATGTAGCAAAAACTGACATAAAATAACAGCCTAACCTCATTGAAAGTTGTTTTTCCCTTCCTTTCTATCTTTTCGAACACTGCAAACAACCAACAATAAATTAGAGGCAGAACCAGAAAGAAAAAACGTCAATGAACTATGTATGTTACAGAACAAAATTGGTCAAACAAGGTAGATCAAAAACCTTTCATGGTAACTTCAGACACCTGTTGTTGGCCCTTCTTTTTCTTCTTGCAACTGTGTCGACTGTCGACACTGAGAGTGGTGAGAATAATTTTTTTAACAGTGATAATAAGAATCAAAGAAAGACTTAGAGAAGATGTAAACCCACAAGCATACAATTGACACCGGAAATAAATGCATAACCAATTTAAAGAAAAAAATTAGGGCAGGGAAATTTATTATTTACTGTTTTTCCAAAATAGTTCTTAAATGAAAGTTTAATTAAAATCCCTGAAATAAGTTACTGAATAAGCAATTAACTAAACTAAAATACACAAAATCCAAGAGTCTAATAGCAAAGGTTAGAGAGGACTCACACAACTGCTCCCCGTGATCCAGCATCATTGTCATGTATGTCAAGATGGTTTAATTCGAGCGCAGCATTATCACCGGTAAGTATCCCAGTCGTCTGCTCACTCCTGCTCGACGAGCCTGATTGACCCGAAATTTTAGTTCCGCAACCCATAAGTTCCTGCTCATTTTTGTCTACATGCAATTGTTGTAGTCGTGTTCTCATCTTCCGTCTAATGACTTTGGCAACAAATTCTGAATCTGGTTCAAGAGCAGTTTCACTTCCGGGCTAAAACAATCGAACACGAGCGAGAAATAATGCTGGTCCCCACAAAGTGAGAAAGAATGTGAATGCAAAATTAAAGATGAGAAAAAGAGGAAAAAGACAATGAGCTACTGACTAGTGGCTTAAATTATTATTACAGATGCAAACATTTTCGATACAAACATAATTAATATCTTGAAACAACAGTACTAGTATTTGAGCCAACAGAGCTGAATGAAAAGAAAGTGAAATCAATTCATTTGGCCAAATCAACCAACCACAAATTCAAGAACTTGAGAAACTTTTGGAGTAAGCCCATCCTTTTTGTGAATTTTTGTGCCAAAAAAAGCATACCACAAACACATGCATTCCATTTAGGAACATCAAAAGTGACATGCATGCTTATAGATAGAATCAACAATTTTAAAACAATCCATGCTATAACTTTACTTACCAAAACAGATTTTTCAAAACCAACTTTCAAAGGTAGTTTTACTTGTCCCAAAACATTACGCACCTGCGAGTTTAGCTCAATTAGTACGGACATCGCATTATATATGCAGAAGCTAAGGTTCGAACCCCTGACACTCTATTTATTCACTTTTAAGGTGGAATTTCTAGCTAATAAACTTCTTGACAAAAAAAAAATAACCACAACATTACATGCAAATGACACATAAATCATTATCAAGTAGAATTTTCTGTTCAAGAAATGTGAACAGAAATTGAACACAACCAAAATACACATTCACGTTGAAATTTCTAATTGTCACAATTTGTTTCCCCTTTACCTATTTGCATGCATGATCCAAGAGCTACAGCTACTGACATGATCATGGTAAGAATACCTACTCAATATACTCATAATAAAACTCTTGCAAAGTCATTTCTGAAAAGGGGAATGCTCACCTAAAAACAGAAGTGTAGAGAGAAAGTATGGAATCCCTAAGCAAAGATCAAACACTTGGTTGGTTCTCCCTCATTCCTTTTCTCTTCTTGAGCTCTCCAACCACCGTAGAAGTCTGGATTTTCGGACCCACTCTCCTAAAAATCATACAATTAATTATAAAAAAGATACTATTAATACAGTTAAATGGTAGTCCCTCTAATTTTTATTATAAGAAAAAAAAAATTTGTTTTTTAGTTTATAAAATGTTTCAGTTGGTATTGACATTGCACCGAAGCTGAAGTTCAAACTCTGAGCATTCTATTTATTCACCTTTAAGGTAGAATTTTTAGCTATTAAACTATTTTTAAAACAAAAATGTTTGATGAAATTTAATAAGGAGAATGTTAACATGTGCCCTTATGGCACATGTTAAGAAGATAAATGTGAAAAAAAATTATTGAACTTGTGGTGTATTCAATTCTCTAAGCATTAAATTCTTTGAATCATTAAATGCTAAATTTCTATTTTTAGATATCTTAACATGTGCCCTTAGGGCACAAGTTAACATGACCCATTTAATAATCCATGGCCGTGATAAATGGATCAATAATACATCCCACTTGGAATGTCAATTCCCATACCATAAGAAGGAATACATATCCCAAGAGCATAAATGCATAATAATCCTAAAATGATAATTAAAGTAAATGATTCTATTATCCCTACCATGTGATATATTCTGGCAATCCATATGATTAATGTGAGATTGAGAAGGGATGTGTTTCAGAATCAACCTTACATTTGATAATGAAAAATTTAAGCAAAATGAAGATACTTGTTTTAATGGTGTAAATTATTTGATATACGTTAATTTTTCAATTAATTAAAAAAGTGATTTTTTGCTTATAATAGTGATAGGAAGAAGTAATGTATAATACTACCTCTGTTCTTTTTTACGTGTCTAAAAACATCGGATTTAAAGTTCCGATTTAATTGTTTATTTGATATTTTAAGGGTCCGATTTGTCATTGTACGCTTTGTCAATTACTCATATTTATTTTTCAATAAAACTAATTAATGCTATATATTTGAAAAACTAAATTTATTTTTTTTGTACATAGCATGTTAAATTTTGTTTTTTTTTTGTACATAATATATTAAATTTATTGAAAAAATAAAATGTCTGAAAAAAATAAGAATTTATTGGTGGATTAAAATTAGGATATAATTTCTTTAAAAAAAAAGGATATAATAGAAAGATAAAGTGCAAAATACACTTTTTTAATTTGATATTACTATTTTAAACAGAGACTTAAAAGAGAACGGATATAGTAATATATGAGTATCTTTTTGCCATCAAATATATTTGTAATAGAGAAATGTCTTCATGGATAACATTATAGTTTTATATTTTGAGTCTTATTAACGAATATCCTTAATTAATTATGACACTCCTTAAAAAAATTAGATAAAGAAATTTATATATTTTAAAAAGTTAAACTTTTCAATTAGAGAATTTATACTCTTTTTGAAAAACAAAAATATTATTTTAGATCTCAAAGAATGTCTTTATAAATCTTGGTTGTTAACTTAGGGTTTTTCTAACCTGTGCAACATTGCACAGGATAGAACAATGAATGCTCCACTTGTTATGGTTTTTCCAATTTTAATTAATGCATTACATTCTCTCTCTTCACTCAAATTATTGATTTCTTTCCTTCTCTCCTGTGTTAACTATTCTGTAATTACTCTTTCTCTCCAGGACTTCTTTGTTGCAGTAACATCACCGGCCACCTCCACCTCCGGCGACCACCACCTCCACTGGCCACACACACCTCCATCACTGCCATACAGTAATATCTAACCCATCATATTCGAACAATTTCATTCATCCTTTTCCTTTGTTGTTATACCCTCAAGACTAAAAATCATATAACTTCAACAATGGTACTATCACGGGTAAAAAAACAGAGTTTGTTCCCAACTATGGCAAATAGAGTATGTTCTTATTATTATTCAATTCAAATCTATCAGTTTACATGTACTTTTTAATGAAAGAACAATTGTATTTGTCATTCAAAATTATTGCCTAAAGCTCCACAATATATGCATAAGAAAAACGCAAAAAAAAAATATATACACAAGAAAAAAAATTCAATAATCCGTGCTTTGTCTTCTACAATATAAGAATTCCATGAAAGAAGAGAAAGAGTAAAAGTTATCAGAGGAGAGAGAAAAAAAATCAATAACCCATAAGAGAGATGCAGATACGCAAGAAAGAGAGAGAGAGAGAAAAAAGAGAATTATTGTTGGAGTGAAGAGAGAGAATATAATACATTAATTAAAATTGGAAAAACCATAAAAAGTGGAGCATTTATTGTTCCTTATCCTGTGCAATGTTGCACAGGTTAGAAAAACTCTTTCAATTACTTTACCGACTTAAACATAAAACTTAAGTGCTTCATACAAGTACTCCACATGATAAAGAATACAATATACTCTACTATAGTTGATCCAAATATAAGGCAATCCAATCCAAGACAAGCTTAATATTAAAAAAAAGGTTGAAATGCAATCAGATTTTTTTCCAATATTAAAAAATTTAGAGATGAGGATAATATCTTGGTTCAAATTTTAAAGAGAAAATAATTCTATGAAGCACAAATAGTTCTCAAATTAGCCGTATCACATGTGGAACACCGATACGATATCAACACTTATAGTTATATTTAATTATGTCAATTTTTTAAATTATTATCGATATCGACGGGTCAGTATTCGTATTGTGTCTAGTATCCGTATTTGTGTTCGTACTTTATAGAAAAATATAATAAGATTTTTTGTGCAGTTCACTTAGCGTATGGCAATTTTAGTATTTGTAAATATGTTGTAAGTATCGTAATTGTAGTATTTTTTTTGTTATGGACTCGGCAAATATTTTTGTTTGATTTTAGTATGAAAAATGTTATTTGAACATCAATTTTTAAATAAAAATATAACAATTTATGTATTCGTGTCATTTTTTTATTTTTTAAATATATTTTACACATTTCGGAAATCGTACATAAAGAGAGATATAATACGGATCTATTATTTGTACTTTGTAAAATGAGTTTAACGGGAGTGTAAAATATTTTTACAAGAGCATCCAATAGGAATTAACTATTCCATCAAATTATACCATGAAAGTGGATATATTGGGATGATTTGGTGGAATATATGGTTTGTAGTTGATGACAATGTAAATATATTTTACACTGTAGGTGATTGTCCCATTTTCTCTTGTAAAATTTTGCTTTAGGTCCTTACATTAGTTTGCATTACAAAAATAAATAAATTAACATATTGTCACTAATCCAATGATTTCGTGCTGCGTGCACTATCAAAAGTTAAGCTAATGCTACGGTGGACCATCTTCACAAGTGGTATATCGTGGATAAGTGATCAATACTATTATAACGAATACAAATTTTACAAAATTCACTGTTGGATTGAAAATTTATATCATATAGATCATTCATAAATTTTTCTAGAAAAATTGAAATCATTTTATATATTATTGAGACACATTAAAAATTAATACTGTTAATCTTGATATGTCTCGTTAACATATAAAATTATTTTCAATTTTTCTGAGAATTTTTATGGATGATCTATATGATATAAATTTTTAATCCAACGGTGAATTTTGTAAAATTCATATTCGTTATAAGGTTATTCATGACTAATCCACCATAAACCACTTGAAGAAGTGATTTATATTAAAATTTTCCTCAAAAGTTATATGTAAATTCAATTAATTAAAATAAAACCACTTCATATTATTTTCAATGTATATTGCAGGGTAAACACCTATTATTCCAAAATTAATTTATAAATTTTTTAATCATATTATTTTATTTTTAACAATCAAGAAAAAAACTGAAATAAAATAAATATTAAGATATAGTAAGATATTATTGAATTTGTCTCCATTAGTATTTTTAAAACATCAATTTTTTATAATTTTTATAATAAATAATTAAAAATATTCCATGAATAGTACTACTACGTACTAAATTAAAGTTAGCGTAATCTTATTCAATTACGATTTACGAGGCCCACTTTAATTAATTTGAATACTACTAATAGTACTAGTACTATAAAAGTGTCATCATCTTTTGTTTATGGTAGTCAAATGAAAGTAAAAGTGTGAGTAGAAAAAAGAAGATTCATCACCTAAGTCCTCGTATCAGAATGTTGGCCTATGTACAATGCATTTGGGGAGGGGATTCTCTACACTCACATGATTGTCATGTGAAATTTAGACCATCAGATTGAAAAATAAAAAATTCAAAAAAGAGGAGATAGAATTTCAATGGTAGATATGGACTGCTTCTCCTTCAGTCGAATTTACACTTGTGAAGATAATTTTTTCCTCTTCGGATGTGCTTTTTTTCAAATTGCATCATCGTCTCTAACACTATCATAAATTATTGTAAAAAAGTTATACTAATATATCATTTTAGGACACATATTATGAAAATTTTGTAGTATTAAATAATAATAATAATAGTATAAAAAGTAGTAATTTTTTAAAAAGTTGAATGCACGGTAAATTTGATTTCAAATAAAAATAATGTGTGCCGTGGTATTTGCATTGTTCGAAGTGATAATATATACTTCCTCCGTCCTTATTTATAAGACACTTTTACAATTATCAATGATATTAATTATTCTTTTTCCAAACTTATCCTTATTTACTTTGCATAGTTTTTTTAATAGCATTAAATTATCTTTTGTTTAATAAAAAACACTACAATTAATGGTATGGGTAAACATATAAAATCAATATAATTTGTCAATCAATTTAATACTAAAATCAACTTTCTTAATACCTGTGTTTTGTCAAACTAGCTCTTATAAATAGGGACGGAGAGAGTACTACTAATTTTGTAAGGTTTAATATTTTAACACAATCACAAATTTTTATGTTTGAACACCTTTATTTGGATTGAAATTTTCAACTTTAAAGTTATATGTGTGAATTTTATAAAAGTTTGTCACTTAATTTACAGAAAAATACTAGGTATGATATTTTAATTAATAAAAATGTAAAAAAATGCATTTAGGACACTTGATAAAAAAAATCAATATACCAATTTTAAATTAAAAAGTACCGCGTATTCAAATTTTTATATTGATATTTGATATTAGGACTCTATATTCTAATTAATTATCTTCTCTTTGTCGTTAATAACAAGACTCTATTATTATTTTTATCTCTAAATAAATATATAAAAGTCTTTATACATTTAGTTAAGTTCATTTATTATTATTTTTTTTTCTAAAAATCCTCCCGACTTTATCTTAGAATATAAAAAGTAAATTATACTTGTTATTTATTAACATATAAAATGGTATTGTACCAAAAAAAAAAACATATAAAATGGTATTTTAGGAAGATTTGAATTCAAAATCAACTTAAACTCACCAACCACTTTCCTCAATTTTTTTTCTAGAAAGTTTTCTCAATATTGTTGAAAAATATGTGGTAAGAGGTGCTCATATAAATGGAAAAAATGAGTACTACAGGCTGTTTGTTATAGATTATTTTTAGAAAAAATCACTTTTTTTATAAAAATAATACTTTTAAAAATATTGTATCTGTTTGTTACAGCTTTTTAAAATAATTAGAATCTAAAAATAATCAGAAAATAGCTAAAAATGAGAAGCTGTTAAAACTAACTTCTCAAATAATAGATTTTTTTTAGAGGAGAGAGAAAACAAGTGTGGTTATTTTGTAACTAAAAAAATCACTTTTACATATTGTATCCAAACAAATTAAAGATTATTTTATTAAAAAAAATGATTTTTATTACTATAAACAAACACATAGTAAATTTTATTTTTCTATAAAATATCTAAAAAGAAATCTCTAAATTATTTAACATCAAAATCACTAATTTTTTAATTTTTAACAAACAGACCCAAGTCAAAACATCAAAATCACTAATTTCACTATGCATTTTATGATAACAGTTATCACACCAACAGATGATATAGTAAAAATATTACTATCTGATTTATTTTTACAATTTTTTTAAGAGTTTAACGAATATACTATGTAAAATATTTTTACACGAATATCCAATAGAAATTAACTATGCATCACATATCATACTATGAAAGTGGGGTGTGGTTGAATGATTTGACGGAATACATGATTAGTATATTACACCATTGGTGTATGTTCCAATTTTTTTTTAATGTGTTTAATTGTGAAATGAGTACACATTAAGATATTGAACTCAAGTAATTATAAGTTGTTCTTGAAACAAAATATTTGGGAGAATCTGAGTTCAATTTCAGATGAAAAAGTTTATACTATTTTCTCTATATAATTAGTCAATTTTAATTGATCAAATTCCTACTATCTAAAAAAAAAAAAATTGATCAAATTCCTCATTTTTGTAAATTATTTTCTTTGCTTACAATATTACTTAATAGAAATGCTCTACATACATGTAATTAATTGTACTCTACCTCTCAACCTCTTAATAATTTAATTTAAGGGTATTTGTCCAATAATTAATGACAATAAACCACAATAGATTCATATATGGTAAACACAATTAATTTGTAATTTTTATTTTATTTTATTTTACATGTATATAGCTTGTTTTTGTTGGTTGATAAATAAATACTCCAAATTACAAAATTAAATTTTTTTAAAAAAACTCTTAATAAATGGTACTACAGCAATAGAAAAAGGATGTGGCACGAGTGCATAAAATAAAGTGTAAAATAAAGGGATGGGAGAGTGTGTAGACACGCGTCTGGATAAGCGAGTGAGAGTAGTAATAGTCGCCATCTTTGTCCGTGAAATATAGAGAGATAGTCTGAAACTTTATACTTCAAGTCTTCCATTTTTCCCACTCACACAACACTTTCTCTCCTTCATAATCATATGTCTCCTCCTCCGTCTATCCAATTTCGTGGCGGCTCCGATCACTCCGCCACCTGATCTACTTCTCGTATTCACTCTTCCTTTCTATCTCTCTATTTTTTTTTAATCATTCTAACCATTTATTTTTTTGTTTGCTTTATATATTGATCCATTCAATAATGTTCATGTGATTTTTTTTAATAATACACTAATCTTCATTATTTTATTCATTGTACTTGCTTCTTTAGATTTGCTTATACCATTATCCAATTCAATTATTTAATTTCTTTTATATTTTTTTAATAATCTCAGCATAAGATTCCACCAATTGTTGGTTGGATTGCATATGTAGCTCAGATTGAGATTTGATTTTGATGCTAGTGTTCTTGTTTTTGAACTTGGAATACATTACAATTACTAGTATTAAAAAAAAATTAATAGTGGTTTATTTATTTTTTTAACTTTTTGTTTTTGAACCCGTGATGACAACAACCTATGCCATGGTGTTTTATTGTTTTTTTACAGAGCTTTTCATGTTGGGGTGTTAGTTAGATGATGGAGTCATGTGAGTGTATCGACACGCCTTATCCGCCGGATGAACTTCTTGTCAAGTATCAGTACATCTCCGATGTTCTAATCGCGCTTGCATATTTCTCGATTCCTGTCGAACTCATTTATTTTGTTCAGAAATCTGCTTTCTTTCCGTATCGATGGGTTCTTATGCAGTTTGGGGCTTTTATTGTTCTTTGTGGGGCAACTCATTTCATTAATTTGTGGACATTTTCTGCTCATTCTAAAGCTGTTGCTGTTGTAATGACCATTGCTAAAGTTTCATGTGCTATTGTGTCGTGCGCGACAGCACTGATGCTTGTCCACATTATTCCCGATCTGTTGAGTGTTAAAACCCGTGAGTTGTTCCTTAAGAACAAGGCAGAAGAGCTTGACAGGGAGATGGGACTTATTCTTACTCAAGAAGAGACCGGAAGGCATGTCAGAATGTTGACTCATGAAATAAGGAGCACGCTCGACAGGCATACCATTCTAAAGACTACTCTTGTGGAGCTGGGTAGGACTTTAGGATTGGAGGAATGTGCATTGTGGATGCCATCGAGAAGTGGTTTGAATCTGCAACTTTCCCATACTTTAACTTATCATGTACAAGTTGGTTCTACTGTGCCAACAAACCTTCCTATTGTCAACGAAGTCTTCAATAGCCCGAAAGCTACGCGTATACCACACACCTGTCCACTTGCGAGGATAAGACCTCTTGTTGGAAGATATGTGCCGCCTGAAGTTGTTGCTGTTCGGGTGCCTCTTTTACATTTGTCAAATTTCCAAATTAATGATTGGCCTGATCTTTCGGCAAAAAGCTATGCAATCATGGTTCTTATTCTTCCTACTGATAGTGCTAGAAAGTGGCGAGATCATGAGTTGGAGCTTGTTGATGTTGTTGCCGATCAGGTTCGTATGATTTCTTTTGTATTGGTTCTCATTTTTTCTGTATATTATATATTCCTTACTTTCATGACTTATTATTCCTTTACTCTTCATTGATTGCTTAAACGGTCATATTCATTGTCATTGGTGCCCGAAAGTTCTGTTCTGACTATCTTTGTGAACTTGTTTTGGAGCATAGAATAATATGAAAAATAAGAAAATGGCTATGAACCATTGGCCATTTGTCCATGCCTTAAACAGTGGACATTGGCAATTTGAGGTCTGTAGGTATTTCTCAACCATATAAGACAGCATATGGCACCTAGTAACTTAAGTAAAGAACTCTATTTGGTATGTGTATGGACCGAGCCTGCTGAATCCCAACAAGTGGCTCAAAAAGGGAGGCCAAGTCATGTGATCATCATACTTGTGATCTCGTTATTTAATACTTTTGTGTATAGAATTCAACCATATGTCATTTTCTTTTCATTTTGATGTTGTATCTGAGCCAATCCAATTTTGATTTTGGAGTGGGATAGGCTATGGTACCGTATTAAAATTAAAGGCAGAGTGGGTCTAACTTGATAGCTAGCTAAAGGGGAAGGATTACCCAAGAATACTTTGGCCATATTACCTAGCTAACATGGGATCTTAACAAACCCCGTCCGGCGATTGGAAAAATGGCGCAAACAAACACATGATAATGTCGAATTAGCTCTTAACATCAAAGGTTGAACTAATATGATACAGATCTGTCTTAGATAAAGTTATAACCAGTGCTTGTGGGACTTGACTTTTTATGTTTTATTCCCTTACTTCTATGCATGCCTCCTAGTCTGACTTTTCATTCAATTGTATGCCATTTTGGAATATTGTCTTACTAGATTAAATTGACTACATAACAGTGTCTGAAGTTTGCTTTTGTGACATTAGATATAGTGCCACAGCGGCAGTTTCAAAATTTCCCCAACACTTTGTAGTGCTGGTGTGGCATTTTTTTGGTTACATTCACCCAAATGTGGGGACATGGTTGTGTTATTATTACATTTCAAAGTATTACTTAAGATTCTATTCCTCCATATGTTGAATCTATTTGTAGTTTCCACACAGGTAGCAGTTGCCCTTTCACATGCTGCTATTCTGGAGGAGTCTATGCGGGCCCGGGATCAACTCATGGAACAGAATGTTGCTTTAGATTTAGCTCGGCGAGAGGCTGAAATGGCAATTCATGCTCGTAATGATTTCCTTGCAGTCATGAATCATGAAATGAGGACACCAATGCATGCAATTATAGCATTGTCATCACTTCTTTTGGAGACTGAACTGACTCCAGAGCAGAGGGTTATGATAGAGACTGTATTGAAGAGTAGTAATGTTTTGGCTGCACTTATCAATGATGTTCTAGATCTGTCCCGTCTGGAAGATGGTAGCCTTGAATTGGAAATGGGAAAAATCAATCTTCACGGTGTTTTGGGAGAGGTATTTTCTAGAAGCTTTTCTGCTTATGCGGTCTGAGATATCAGTAACACTATTCATTATCTTTTATGATGAAGATCGCTTATGATTGCTCTTTCTATCTATAATGCAGGTCATTGAACTGATAAAGCCTATTGCATCTGTGAAAAAGTTACCCATTACTTTAATTTTGGCCCCTGATCTACCTACTCATGCCATTGGTGATGAAAAAAGACTCATGCAAACACTTTTAAATGTTGTGGGTAATGCTGTCAAATATACCAAGGAAGGCTATGTTTCTATAAGAGCTTCTGTTGCAAAACCAGAATCCTTACAGGATTGGCGGCCTCCTGAGTTTTATCCAGCTTCAAGTGATGGTCATTTCTATATACGAGTCCAGGTTATGACCTATGAATCTCAATATCTGAACTCTATCCATATATTGATGTGATTAATTATCAGGTTATCTAAACAATTCAGCCATCTAGAGCATCCATACCTACATGCCTAGGAAATAGCCCAAAGATATCTACCTTTTTATTATGTTATTGTTGTAGCAACTTTAGTAATTAATCTAGCTATTGATTTCCATCTCATGACTGACCCAAGCATCCTTCTTTGTGCAGGTTAAGGATTCTGGATGTGGCGTTCTCCCACAAGATATTCCATATCTCTTTACCAAATTCACTCAGTCTCAGAGTGGTCCGGTTCGATCTAGCAGTGGTTCAGGCCTTGGGCTAGCCATTTGTAAAAGGTATGGAAAAACGTAGCCACTCAATTCTCATAATTTAGCGTAATTTTGATGTTGATACCTAGCAAGTCACCTTTATTGAGTTATTAACTCTCCTCAAAATTGATTCAGGTTTGTAAATCTCATGGGTGGACACATATGGATGGAGAGTGAGGGTCACGATAAAGGAAGCACAGCTACATTTGTTGTCAAACTTGGGATTTGTGGCAATCAAGATGCATCTGATCATCAAGCTGCAAGCAGAGGCCAAGCATATAGTGGAAGTGGAGGCCTTGCTAGATTTAAACACTTAGTCAAAGATGACGACGACATAGGTTTTTCTAATAGACGCAATCAAAGAAGTTTTTAATATCCAAAACACCAAAGCTGCATATCTTTATATATTAATGTGGACTGGCTATACTAAACTCTCATCTTGCAATATGCCAAATTGTATGATTAATGTGTCGGACATATTTCTAACAAACAGATCTTATCTGAAGCTCTATCATAATAACTAGTTATACAATTCAACAAATTCAGAAATAATCCACTGTTCAATATAACTTGGACCAAATAGTTGAGCGGTGTTTCAAAAATCGGGCTCAACAAGTTGATTCAACTGATTGAATTGGGAACTGATCAATTCGTTGGCTGGTTTGATTCCGGGGTTGTATTATACTTTGAATGTTTGATTGAACTGAGTTGAAGTGGTTTTTTTTAAAAAAAAAAATTCTGATTGGGTGATACATCATTGTGAATCAATTGATTGTTTAGAAAAAAAAATATTTTCAATGAAAATTGTTTGTTTCGTTGTTAACAGTTCACAATTGTTTTGGTTTTCCGCCTATCACTCTCATTGACATTTAAGCTGTTTGGTGGAAGAAGCTTTACAACTTTCTAATATGCATGGTCATTCCAATAATCATGAGCTTAAATGAATAAGTGAGACATGGATTTAACTTCAATCATTGGTTCGGAAGTGTTTATTTCTCACTAAGAATGAGCAACCTTAACATTCCACTCTAATTCCAATAATTTACTTATCTTCTTGACCAATCTGTGACCCATGCGACTCGATTATGCAGCATACGCCACAAACATTACTCTCTTGCATTGGATCTCAAAACTTCATTTCTGTTCTCAATCGCTGTTAGCCCTCCATATGATGGCTATTGTAGTTGAGGATTTCTCTTCCCACCCCCTGTAACTCTTTTTCACCCCCCTAAAATCCAATTTTACTCTCAAAAGTTCGGTTTATGCGAGCAGAACTTTTTGAAAAGTTCGGTTTACGTAAGCAGAACTTTTTTTTAGTGTAAATTTTACACTAAAAAAAAAGTTTGGGGGGTTTAAATTAAGCAAAAGTTCTGCACGTGTAAGCAGAACTTTTTTTCCAGGGGCATAAAGGACAGCACAGGGGGTGAAAAAGCAAACCGGGGGTGGGAAAAGAAATCCTCATTGTAGTTTGAACTTCACTTCTTTCCAATATGACCACCAGTGTTAATAACTAAAATGGTTTTTTTCTTAACGATGACTAAAATGGTTTTAGACGACCATATAACAGGGTTGGATTTAGCACAATCAACTAATAATACTCATAACATTGCAGAACCATAGTGAAATTTTTCTTGAAAGAGATTTTTGTAATTAAATGATTTGAACAGTTAATTCCCAAATGAGAGGAAACAACAAAAACCAAAATAAAATATGAATAAAATATGGATTCTGTGCTCTTTTTTTTTTATAGAGCTGGATTCTGTGCTCTTGAAAGTGTATTAAAAAGGATGTAAAAAAAGTGACTGTTACAGTATATCAAGAGGCTGAGCGTGCTAAACAATACTAGATGCCATCATGAAACAGGATAGGATAATTTTTTTTGTTCCTATGTTTCATTCCAATGACATGTAATCTTGTACTCCCTATATCCCATTTTAAATAACATATTTTACCATTTCACAAAATTTAAGAAAATCTAATAATTTTGCTTCCAAAAAAATAGAAAATCTAATAATTAAATAGAAAAAATGTGACTTTTACTTAATTGCCCTTAAAAGTATTAGTAATGACCTACTTGGAAGTCATGAAAGTAATAATGATTAGATGGTATATTTGTAAAATCTTGTATTGAAAGCTGATTCGCTCAAATAGTTTGGGCTAGAGGGAGTATCATTTTCAAATAGGATGGCTTCCATGGTAGAAATAAATAAATTAAGTTATGGTTGATAATTGAGATCAATAAAGCCATACCAGCAAAAGTATAAAGGCAAAAGCTATAACACAAGTGTTTCAGCAATAAATTCATAACAAAAACAGCAAACGCCATTTGGAACAGGGGCGCTATTATAAATTCATACACCTGATAAATAAAACTAAACAAGGTCTTAATCCAACAAAAAGAGTCAAAACTACTTTAGAACAGTAAACGAGGATGCCTGTCCAACAGTTGCTCCAAGCAATCTCAGACTGCCGCTCCCTTCTTAGATTTCTTTGATGGTCTGCACAAAATATATTCATTAAAACAAATTCATTCATAAGAGCATGGCAAAAAAGGTAGGAAAAACAGAGCAGAAATAAATAATAACACTTACTGGGTAGGCTGTGCTGCTGTAGCAGGTGGAGCAGTAGGAGCATCTGCTGGCTTCTCTCCTCCGGGACCCTAAACATTTTACAAAGAAGACAAAATCTCCATTAATAATTTGCAGTGAATTATTAAGTTGTATATATCTATCATCTATGTGGGTTAAATAGATTCTAAATACAGTAGGGAACTCACTTGAGCGAAACGTTCCTCCCTCCGAGCAAACTTCCTTTCTCGGCTGGCCTTGTTCTTGGCACGCTTGGCCTCGAACTGGTCAGATAAGGTCTTCTCTCTAGCCTTCTCAGCTTTAGATTTGTGGATACTCTCCATTAGAACTCTCTTATTCTTAAAGACGTTACCCTTAACCTTCATATACATGTCATGATACATGTGCTTATCAATTTTCTTAGACTCCCGGTACTTGCGGAGCAAGCGTCTAAGCACACGCATTCTCCTCATCCAAAGGATCTTTGTTGGAAGCCTTGCCTCCCTTGTACCCTTCCTTTTACCTAACATTATTCACACAAAGACAGTAAGTAATCATTCATTTTCTCCGCATCCATGACAAGTAATCCACTTCATGCCAGCCAGCAAACAAAAACTAGGTATTTTTCATATTTTACAAAACAACTAGGCTGATCTATCCAACTGATGAGCAACTCAGTAAAATATTGAAATCATATAAGCAATTTAATAATGAATAAAATAAATTGCAAATGCAAATGAATCTAAGATAACATTTTCTAAATAATCAATCAATTACAAACTAACAGCAATAAGAATTTAGATCCCAAGCTAACATAGCCAAACTAACAAGGATAAAACCAATTCTAATGTTTTAATCATGTTTGTGCAAGCTTCACTAAAAAGCATGTTAAAAATATGATTTTTATGCTGAAATGAAAGTTTTAGGGGAAAATCCTTTACAATAGAGGAGTGAAAAACAAAAAAAATTATTTTTTATAACTATAAATAAACACAAAATGACTTATAATTTTCTTAAAAAAACTCTCATAAATCATTTCTAAATTATTTTTCATAAAATCACTTATATTTCTGTAACCTAAATCATGGCTCATAATCCAATTCAAATTAAGCTAATCAAGATTGAGAGAAAATAAAATACCATATCCAGAGTGTCTTCCTTTCCTCTTAGCTTCCTTCATACGACGAGCACGTGATCGGGAATGAATCTTGGTAGGTTTCCTGATGATAAACCCATCCTTAACCAGCTTCCTAATGTTTTGGCCTGCAAAATCAAAATCAAAATCAAAATCGAATCAACAATATTATATTACACAGAAGCTGAATCTAACAAAGTCCTTTGGATTTCGATCTACAGTAAAACAAATGAATAACATTTTATGAGAACAAAATCAGATTCGAAATCCATAAGTAACGATAAGGATGAAATTGCTTACGAGAATTGGCCATGGAGATTTCATTGACTTCATTTGGATCTAGCCAAACTTTGCCTCTACCGCACTTGAGGACGCTGGAAGCGAGACGCTTTTGGAGTTTGAGAGAGACCATGATTCCTCTCTGAGTTGAAGCGCTAGGGCTATCGCGAAATGGTGGAAGTGAAGCACCGTCGAATATAAACCTAGGGTTTGGAATTGTGTTATGGGTTTATTCGTTTTACGGGTTTTTCAATTTGTCTTAAGCCCGATTGCTGTGTTTTGTTGGCCCAATAATGAAAATGCGCAATAATGGGGTGTGTCAAAAGAAATATATATCCAATTTATTCAATATTTAAACTTTTTGTAGTAAAAAAATATTTACATACATTGAGTCTTGATTTGATTGGTTTTTTTTTTTGACGCAGATTTGATGGTTGAATTGGTAAACTTTATTGTTAACTAGCGGGAAACTAGCGGGACAAACTTGTGTGATCCGCGTTTTCTATTATGCTAACGTATATAAATTGTAAATAGTGATTTATTATAAATTTGATTTTTATTTAAATTAATTTGTGTATTTTTAGTTTTTCTCAAAATAAAAATTATAATTTACGTGCATTGGTTCACACCATAGTTAAAGTAACACCTTAAAAAAAATAAAAGTAACACCTTGAAAAAGTTGTCAACCCTCTTTGTCATGATCTATGAAGCATGGACACCTCTAGAAGGTGGCGTGTCACGGTGTCCGACACACGTCGGTGTCCGACACTTGTATGACACCCGTACGACACCTGTCGCAATAGTCAAACAATTTTCACCAAAAAAATAATTTCTTTTCTTTGCTTTAACACTCTAAAAAAGTTAAACATGTATTGAAACAATATTATCAATGAAGAATTAAAGATATTAATTTTGATTAGAATATTTTTAATTATTTTTAATAATAAATCGATAAATATCCGTGTCAGTGTCCTATATTAGCGGTGTCAGTGTCCTATATTTTTTACATTATCGGTGTCGGAATGTCCGTGTCGTGTCGTGTCGCGGTGTCCGTGTCAGAGTCAGTGCTTCATAGGTCATGATAATAAAAACTCCAAACGACAGTATACAATCCCAAAAACACATATCCTTTTTATATATTGTTTTATTATAGATTTGAGAAAAGTTGGTTACTACCTTCTAAATTGCAAAAGTCAGTGTGAGTTATTTGAGAAAGTTGGTTACTATAATATAATATTATTTTTTAGTTCTCTATCAAAAAAAATATATTATTTTTTAGTAAGTGTCAGTTTTTAAAGAATAAAATTGAAATAATAAAAAAGTCATCCTAAAAACACATATCCTTTTTATATATTGCTATAAATATTTACTTATCAAGCAAAGCAGTTGATCTAGTTGTTTTTAGTTTGCTTTTTTACGACTCAGCTCATACAAAAATATAGATTAATGGACCAACCCATCAAAATATAGTCGTATAAGAAGATAACATAATTATCCCAAATTTTATGTGGATTTTCGTATAAAGGTGACAGCTAACTCGTCCTTAGGTAATGACAAATATAGGGTGTTGGAGAAAATTTGGGATAGTTATGCACCTTCAAAAATGGTACTTCTCTTGAAAGTTTCTTGTTAGTAGGGTTCTTACATGGCTAAATCTTCAAAAGAGGAAAGTTATTGGAGGATTGGAGCAAACTAAATGTGTTTGGTGTGTGTCATAAGAGAAATCAGAACATCCGTTTGAAAAATGCAAATTTGCATACACGATTTGATATCACATTTTTTAATGGGTTGAACATAACAACGCATATACAAGCAAATTGGTTTATTCACTTCGAATCTTTTTTTAATTTTTTTAAGTTTGCATATGCGATTTGATATCAAATTTTTAATTGGCTGGACTGGACATAACAACAACTATATAGACAAATTTGTTATTCGCCTCCATTTTTTTTTAACATAGAAAAGGGGTCTATTTAGAGAAAGGATTACTTCTAATTTGACATATGTTTTTTTTTTTGGTTAATTTAGAAGGATAAAAATGAGTTGATATTTTCATCCATGCTTTGGTGTGCCGGGTGTGTGGGGATACAATTAATAATGCGGCTAAAATAGCTTATAGCTTTTTGTTGCTTCCATCTAATAAGTTTCCAAAAAGAGTGAAGTGATTTTGGATATCAACAAAGGAAATGCTATTAGATCCCATCCACCGGAAAACACTACTCCAAATTTGAACCGAAACGCTACAATTAAAGAATATGTGGTTGATATCTTCAGCCTCCTTGAAATAAAAGACACAGCACCCCTCAAGATTATTTGTGATGATGCCTTTATTGTATAGAGTCTCTCTTGTTGGTAGCTTTTCAATCAACAATCTCCAACCAAATATGCTAACTTTTGACGGAACATTGTTGTGGGCCAAAGATCCTTTAAAACCTTCGCCATGTTCCGATCAAGAACCATTTCACCGTGGCTGCTGTTCTGGACAGCCGTATATGCTGTTTTAACCGAAAAAAAATCCCATTTTGTGAGCTTTCCAACGACGCCTATCAACGACATCCTGCTGTGGCCGAACCTGAACTAGCAAAGACTGCAATTCAGCCGCTGTTTCGGCTTCCATATCAGACAACTCGGCAGACCACATAAGCTCTCAAGACCAAAAATCGTTAGTCCACTTACCCATCGAAGAAACAGTGCAATCGGGCTGCATCGTTTTAATGTAGAGAGCCGGAAACATATCGCGCAAAAGTGTTGGGCATATCCATTTTTCCTTCCAAAAAAGAAATATCATTACCTTCACCTAGGGTTGGGAATAGGCCAGGTCAGGCCAGGCTTTGACAGACCTGAGCCTGACCTACGAATTTTTTTTAAGCCTAAGCATGGCCTACGGCCTATCAAATACAATTTTTTTGGCCTGGCCTGGGCCTGCTAAAAGCCTGGTCTGGCCTTGTAGCCTGTTTATGAGTCTGTGTTACATAAAACCCTCTATATAGTCTTGTTAAATATATAGGCTAATTAAACATGCCTTGAAGCCTATTTCACATTTAAATTTTTATAATTTCTACAACATTAAGAAAAAGCGAATAAAATGATTAGCACAAGAATTAAAAGCTAATAAAATAACAAATACGATTACGACAAAGTTTATTAAGTATGCCATAATACAAATTTTTTGTTAAACACTAATGTTAATCGGTGTAGTTAACAACAACCAAAATATACACTATAATTTGTCTTTGTAAAAAAAAAACAAATATATTTTGTCTAATAAATATTTTGTATTTATATAAATAATATTTATTTTTTATACAAACAAGATGATATAAATAATAATATTATATAAATAATAATTATGAAATATAAACAGGCCGGCCTATCAGGCTTCACAGATTTTTTCAAAAGTCTAAGCCTGACATATTTATATAAACAGGCTTTTTTCAATGCCTGAGCCTGATATTTTTAATAAACAGACCAGACCAGGCTAGGCCTAAGACAGGCCAGGCCGAAGGCTCCTGGAGACTGCCTGGCCTATTCTCAACCCTACCTTCACCTAAGGTACTACTAATGTTACTACCAAAATTTAAATGAATTTCATATTAATTAAACTGAAATTTATGTAAAATCACTTTGATAATAATGAGGTCAAACAAGGTTATAAAAAAATTACTTTGGATCATTTTTTAACTTAAAATAAATCCAAACTGCACCACAAACATTATACATACTAGTACCGGTATGCTATGAAACACGGACACTCCTCGAATTAGGCATGTCCGTGTCAGTATCCGATACAACACTGACACTCATGATTATATTAAATTATGCCATCTTTTCAAATTATTATTGGTGTCGACGTATCAGTGTCCGTGTCATATCCGGTGTCCGTGTATTGAAATTTTTAGCCATACTAAGTGATACGTATTTGCGAGTCATTAATAGCAAATTTGCAAAACTTTTATTTTTATCGTCAAATCTTAGTCCTAATATTTTGTTTTAATGATCAGAATTTAAACTTTGGACCTCTTTCTCAAACTCCATTGAACCACTTCAATTCTTGAAGACAACAAACCCAAAAAGACTTAAAAGCTTGATTCATTTAATTAATCGACATTTTTTTGTTTTTGTTTGGGGTACAATTTGATTAATCGACTTTAGTCTTAAGCTTAGATTTCATTAAACATTCAAGTTTGACCAAATATTTATGTTTAAAATCAACAATGTGATTGTCATGTTATTGTAATGTAAGATCGTAATTTTATCAAACTTACTGTTAAGCATTTTTCTTGTTTCCAACCTTTTCACGACCATCTCTCGATTCTACTACTTAAGGAGATGAAAACAACACAAGTTGATGAACCATGAAACATGTCATCACAGATGATTCATGACTCTCACTCTGTCTAGTGAATACTTGGCACGATTAAGTTACTCAATATGAATACCAAACAAGTTCTAGTGGCCACATGTTATCAACCTCATAGTATTTTGCTCGAACTAAAATTGCGGTGAGGTAATAAGAACAAATCATGGACCATATCCAAACACGTGTCTCCCATTCTTAACATGTGAGAAGCCACTCAAGATACCAAGAAGCCCGATTCTGTCTCACTCTGCATGCATGATCTAACTCCTTTTTATTATTTATAAGATAAAGAAAATATATAAACTTCATTGATATATTATAACAAAAAAGGATATGATGGAGGATGAAAAGACAAACAAACATGGAAAGAAGAAAATAAACACTTCTTTAGGTAGCATAACTATTGGTGGTGAAGGTGGAATTACGGGACTTCTTGTGTTTGGTGGAGCCTTAGCCCTTGCAGGTTTCATGGCTGTGACTTCTTTTGGAACCAGAAAACATAAGAGAAAGGCCATTCATCCTCACCACCAACAAATTTTATTGGATGATGACCATAAAGATCACTCTCTTGTTCAATATTCAACAACCCAATTTGGGGAGGATGTCACATCGTATGATAGAATAATTAATAAATACACACATATCACACAAATGTATCTTTTAAATTGCAGTCGCAATTGCAGATATGCTGCAAATCTTTATCTTGCAGCATAAGTCTGCAATTGCGGTTGTGATGATGCTATCATGAGAACCTTTAATCTTTTATGTTGGAAACTGCAATTTAAAACCAAACTTTTATTTAATAATTATGTCCCTCTTTGTCATGTTCAATATCAATAGTGTTAACTTGTGTCGGTGGTTGCATGCAGCTGTTTGGCATCCAATGAGTGCACCAAGACAGTTAGTTCCTCAGAGTTGCAACCCTTGATTATGGTAATTCATCATGTTTAATTCAATGCAGCTGTTTGAGTTTTTATTATATACTCCCTCCGGCCTTAATTATAAGCAAATTTCCACTTTTTAGATACATTGGATAACCAATGTATCTAGTCTATAATTAAGGCCAGATACATTGATTATTCAATGAATCTAAAAAGTGGAAATTTGCTTATAATTAAGGCCGGAGGGAGTATATTTTGCAATTAAGTTAGATGTTGAATTGGTTCAGGAGGAGAAAATTGACAATGAACCAAATAATGCCTGCTTTCATCCTCAAGAAGTTGCCTTCTCTGACCATTCCCACCCAGAAAGTGCATCATCTTCCAACGAAAACGGGGTTACAGAAGAATGCCCCGATCGTGAACAAGAGGAAGGGAAGGATGAATTACAAGATGACCTAACAACCACTGAGACAGAGGATGATGATGATGATGGTGATGTTGACGACGATGTTACGGAGACTGACGAAGAAGATAGCTCAATAGCAACAGGGACCACCTCCCCTGATGAAAAAGAGGAGCTGATAGAACAAGAATACAAGAAATACTACTGTGAAAGCAATCTTTATAGTGAGGAGGAGATGACAGTACAAAAAGAAGCAATTTTGAACAAAACAGCAAATTTATCTGTGGTGCAGAATGATCAACCATCAATATTTAGAACCTGGGTTATGCCCATGCTGATGCTAGGATTTCTAATGATCCTAGCTGTGTTAACTCGAGGCCTACAGGAATTTCTTTACGTCCTCGATGATGGTATGCTGTAATAGTCCCATGAAGTGAATTTAGGAGAACAGTGTATTAGTCCAAAAGAAAGGATCAACATATAAAAATATGTTCTGTCAAAAAAAAAAAGCTTCTATAAATATATTTTCTGTTTTGAGTTAGAATCAATATATTTTTTCTTTTTAAACGAGTTTTGATATGGTCATTGCTATTATCAATTAGTTACAGGATCGGATTATGATAATGATGGAAAATATACTCTGAGAACCCGAATTTCAATAGACTAAAATTATGTATATAACAGAAGGAAAAAGAATGAAACTTTTTACAAGTAAAAAAGAAAAAGAATTTAGAATGCTCGTCTGCTGACCTACCCTATTATGAATACCACCATTACACCGAGCACTTTATCACACGTTTGGTAGGAATGAAATTAAAGTAAAGAGATCCTAGCAAGCTCCTTGTGTAAATGCTGCACAAGTACTTTACAGTGTATACTCCTTTATCCTATCACTCTTTTCTATATACAATGCCTTCAGTTTTGAGTTTCTGAAACTTTTGCTCAATTGATTGGCTGCTGCCGGTTTATTGGGTTAGTAGTTGGAACAAATATATGAGAACTATAAACCAAAATTTAGACATATAAATGTCTGCGCTTCTGCGGACAAAACTTAGATCCAGCTCTGATCTGCAATCGTTGGACGAACTGTAGTGAGCATGGCTTATTGCAACTGCAACCAAATCATCAAACTGCAACCAAATCATCTAACATTCAAGAACGCCATGGTTTTCCATCAAGCTTGGCCAGCTGCAGCCAGTAGACCATCCCAAAACACCCAGTATTTGATCTACTCTAGAGCAAGCATTCACCTGAGAAACAAATTATTTGTATAAGTTGACACACATTCAATGAATCAACAACCACAAATTAAGAATCAAGCATAAGCAGGGTTCGACATGATACAGTACCAAATTTTCTAAATTTCCTTCTATTTGAAATAACATAACAGCCATTCCCCTTCCTCCATCAATCTCAGCCTGACCATTGATAACTCAAATGTTAAGATATGTCAAAATAAATTAGTACGTGTATGATGCCAAAGACATCATCTTATATTTGAGTACAGTACAATTTCTGGGGGATTTGGTTTGATCACTCACCACACAAGAAGATATGGTTATGTCTGCAGTGGCCAATGCTGTAGTGACCTCACCCATCATGCCTGAAATAATTGTTTACAAGTTTAAAACCATGACAGTGAAATGATGTATTGTATACAAGTTTAATTACTCGATGGAATAGTAACAGTTAAAGTAGCAATGTATAGATATTCATTCCACTATTCGGCCTTTAAGTCATGCTCTTGCCCACTGGATATACTCATATACTCCCATGATATCATTTTACTCCTATTATTTTTTTAAATTGAAAAAATGCAGTTATAGAAAAGTTCATTAGCCACAAGGTGCAAAACATCCATTTTACAGGCATGGATAATCAGGAAGCTTACCTCTTCGGTCTATGCATACTACAGATAACCATTGGATGGAATGCCCTTCTATATTGTGCCATGAGGCAATTTTATGAGCTTGCCAACTTTCTAAACCTGGCAGGACTTCTTTATATTTTGGATTGTTAACTTGAATCATATTGGCAACATGGTTTCCCTGCAGCATCATGTCCCCTTTGCCGTTTAAATTTACATGATGCACATGCTTATTGTGTTTTCCATTGACCTTGGGAGTCCAAGCACTTCCATTCTTACTCTGGAGGACAGTCTCGCTTCTTTCTGAAGTTGATATTTCCACACCATTCAATAGTATTCTCCCCATCTTATGTTTGGAACCACTGGAACCATTTGACTGCTTTTCAGAGTCACTATCACCATCAGAATCATTGACAAAGTCATTAACTGCTTCTGTAGTGATATCAGCAGCGGAAAGTGCAGCTTGCTCCTTCAGAAACTACATAAAAGTATGAGATATTTAAAACAATAAATATAGCATAAACTTTGTACTTTGTAGGAGTTGGTGAATCATGCTCGAAATTCCTCATATGACCTACCTTCATTATTTTGTGTCTTGCACTTCGTGTTTTAGCATGTTGCAACCACTGCTTATGCCTTTGAAAAGCTGATTTGCTGGAAAGTGCCTGGTAACAGAGTTATGAGCTCCAATGAAGTGAGGTGAATATATGATACTTTGACTGACTGACTAACTGACCATTAATGAAAATTTATTATATAAACATAAAAGCTGGAATAATTTCCCTATACTAGCATAAAATTACTTGTCAAACCTAAGCCACTGACACGATAAGACTTCTTTTCGGAAAAAAGATACATAATAAGACTTCTAAATCCTAATAAAGAAAATAAAACAATATGAAACAAATTTCTAAGACTGCTTCCTTAATGATATGAATAACTGATTCCATAATATATTCTAAAGAAACTTTAAGATATCTAGAATATATTATGATGATATGCTAAAATATTCAAAATTATTTTCATAATATTCTGAGATATTTTAAGACAAAATCTGAGTGAATATACAGACTTTAATACCCAATATATTGGACAGCACACACTTTGTTCATAAATATGAAACTTAATAACAGTAGGCAATGAATCATATAACTTAATAAACATCACACCTTGCAAATTAGATTGGTGTTTTCCGTTTTTTAATGTGTGCAACCTTGCACATGATAAGGAATAAGGACCATTATTACCCACTTTTCCCCTTTTTAATTACCTATTTTCCTGCTTGGTGGTAAGAGAGAGATTATGAAGATGTTAACTGGAAAGTGAGTAATTATTTGTGAAAAAGTGGGCACTTAATAATCCATGTGTGCAAGGCGGCACACGTTAGAAAAACGGCTGTATTTTTATACTTTCAAAATATAATCACTGTCCAGTAACATCAAATTTATCAATCCAAATAATCAAATAGCAAACATATGGGGTTAGTTTAATAATACTGACATTATATGTTATTATCTCCACAACTTCTGCATTTGCAAGCACTCGCGCAGGAGAAACAAGATTGCCGTTGACCTGCATTAAACCAAATGTGTCAATAATATTACAATAATAAAAACGTTTTTGCTTTGTATCTGTCTTTTACTGATGCTACTTGATTCCAACAGTACGAAAAATGGTGATACCTTTGCAGCTACCATCTTGTTGCCAATTTCAGTGTGTATCATATAAGCATAGTCGATTACTGTAGCACCTTGCGGAAGATTCTTAATCTACATAAAATATGGTGGAAAAGGAAAGCATCACGAAACTGCAGACAGTATTATTTCTGATATAAAATTCTTAATTATCTTCAGCAAATTGGATGAGGAAAATAGTCACATAGTATATAGTCCACCGTTACCTCTCCCCTGGGTGTAAATACAAAGACACGACTGCCCAAAAGATCTCTTGTAACAGTGTCCACAAATTCCCTAGAACTCATGTTGCCAACAAACTCTTCTTGCCACTCTCTAATAGCATTGAGCCAGCCAATCTGTAGAAAAGGCTCATGAAATCAGCATCAAGATCTTATTTTTTGGTGCAAAGCCAAGACCAACGGTGTAAATGTGTAATAGCATTAAAATTGACTAATAGGTGTACCACTCTTTCTTTAAAACATATTTCTATCATAATCAGTCGGGGATAGATAGCATACTCTGAGTGCAATGTTGGCATTGCTAAGACACACTGTCTTCCCCCTTGAGCTTTTACCACTGGGCACTGCACTTCCAACCAAGTCAGTAACAAATTCTTTCCCACTATAATGAGCTGCAATGCCCCTCTCCGCTATCAAATCCATTTCTTCTGTTCTAATCTGCAAAAATAAATAATGATTCGAAGAGGATAAAATCATTAGAAAAATTTGAGATGAACTTCATTTGGATCAGCTAGGGCGGTAGGTATAATTTTTCGATGAAAATGGAACATGAAAAGATAAAATTTAGAAATAACCAAATAAAGACTACCTGGATTTCAAGCCTGAACATACTCTCATACAAAAACGGAATCACAGTGCTATGAAGACTCTTGTACCCATTAGGTTTAGGGGTTGCAATGTAATCCTTCACCTACAAAAATTAAAATAGAATATTTCTTACTAAACCATATTTATCACCAGTCAATGAAATGTTTCTCTTAAAATTAATATTATGTTTTCTAAATAGAATAAGAAACAACATACGTACAGATCTAGGAATAGGGGTCCAGACTCCATGGATCAATCCCAGAACATGATAGCAAATCTGCATAAAACATGAAAATGAGAGAAAGGCCTTTGATAAAGGTGGAGCAAGTGGAGAAAAATCATGTCACTATGGGTAAGTGGTTACCAGCTGTGGACTGCATAAAGGCCCAACCCCAATGCACGGCTTTGGTTTAACAATGACACGAAGCTGGATACATCAAACAGTTGATGTCTCAATAAATAAAAAATAAAAAATTATTCAATTTCTTCATTACACATTTTACATTTCAAGGTATAAATCAAAGCAAACCTGTGCAATTTGGTTAATCTCATTGATCAAACTTTTAGACTTGAGCACAGCTTTATAGACACTGCAAATAATCAATAATATTTGTTAATGAATGAATAGTCAGTGAAAGAGTATCTCAAATTCCAAAATAAAGTATGCACGAAGTATGTGTAAAATGTACATTGATGATATCAAACAAATCAGCCAATATGAACAGGAAGATAAACAAAATAGTTGCATTGGCAGTGAGTATCATGGATTAACCTGTAAGGCTCTTTACACACGGCACGAACTTCCGTTTTAACTGCCAAAAGGTCTAAGAATTGATCATCTTGGATTTTCTTTAACAATATTTTGTTTGCCTATCAAGACATGGAGAAGAAAGAAGTTTAATCACTGGACTGCAATGATACACAATCACACAGGAAAAAGGTTTAATAAATGAACAGATAGAGAGGCAGCATTGCAGTGATAATTTATCTACTTGTCCATTTGAACAAAATATTAATATAGGGTGACCACCACTACCTCTAAAAGATCTTTCTCATGTTCTTTGAACAGGTCGGCAACTCTTCTCTTCACCTTCGCATAATCTTCAGGATTTGTGTACATAAATGATAGATTTTCTAGTTCCGACTGCAGAAAAAAAGTATAATGATGAAGTAGGATTGACGCGAATTTCCCTCGTGACATGGAAAACAGGTATTTTATAATAATGTTGAAAAAAAGTATCTCTATCGTGAGTTCTAGTCTAATTATGTGGACTTGTGGCATTGCAGGAACAAAACATGCATGCAAGTCCTTAGCCTGACAACTTTGTAATTATACCATACCTTAATTTGATACATCCCAAGCAACTTTGCCAAAGGAGCAAATACCTGCAATGTCTCCACCGCAATGCTAGTCTGTAAACAGAATACTAAAGTTAGAAAACAATATAGTTTAGGAGCCAGACCCATCACACACTCAACTCAAAAGAAATGTGCCATCAATGGAGTGTGGCAGAAAGCCTAAAACCCATCATTTCAAGCTGCCATAAAATCTATGGCGCCGCCATCCTTCACAAATTGGCCACGGCGGTTGTAAAAAAATCTGCAACCTCAATCCGCCGTGGCCAATATTTGACAACACTGATTGATCTACATATAACATTTTAAAATGAAAATACTTCTATATTCTTCATAACATAAATACTCGAGGCTTTCAACATTATGTCACTTTTTTACTTACAAAAAACCGTGATATTAACAGAATGCAATAAAGGCCATTGAAAGAAATGGACAGTTCTTCACAAAAAATGAAATTCACTTTCAGTTTCAAGTCATTGAAGATTAATTACACGTGACCTAAACGGATATATGAATCTTAGTTTCAAAGTTGGTGACAACAGATATTGCTAATATGGAATATTTTTATCAAAGTCCTTAACTTGCGTGACTGTGAGACCTAGGACCGGTCCTAGCCTAAGGCAAGTGAAACTAGGGCTTTAGGCTCTATTTTTATATCATTTAAACCTCTAAATTTAGGTCTCCATATTTTGATTATATATCAAAAGTCCAGCACACTAATCCCATATTTGGCAACAACACAGCAGTAATAATGTGCTTGTCGCTAAGTCCTCGGTCATGGGATTGAATCCAACATATCTCATTTTGATGTTTTTGTAAGGAAAAGTTGGACACTTGGACTCATAATCTAAGTAAATTACTTAACCATTGTGGCCTACTTAAATTCAAGCTGTGATTTTGTACACAGAACAAAAATTTGCATCAATTGAAATTAAAAATCATGCTTTAAAAATATATTAAAAAAAAATTATAGAATATATATAAAATAAAAATTTATTATTAATTTTAATAGGGCCTTATCTAAAATTTCACTTTAGGCCTCAAAATACGTTTGGCTGGTGGCCTTGCGAGACCACTTTTGTATTATCTAGAATTAACAGGATTGCAAGGCCATATTAGTTTCCTTACTTATGGAAAAAGAATGTTAAAGAATCACCAATAGGTTATTCAAATCAATGGAAATTACCTGTTTATGTGGAGGCATATGTGATAGAGTGCGCATGTTATGTAACCTGTCTGCTAATTTGACGATAATAACACGAACCTGCAGTAACAAATCAATTAGTTGCCAAGTCAATTTCAACATATAATAAGCACGGAAATACAAGCAACTTTTTCTAAAAAAAAAATAAATGAAAAAGACAAGCAACTTTTATGCAAAAGATGTCACCTCCTCTGTCATAGCTAGAAACATTTGTCGAAGGTCCTCTGCTTTCACATCTTGAACAGAA
Organism: Trifolium repens; assembly: GCA_030408175.1. Lineage (NCBI taxonomy): Eukaryota > Viridiplantae > Streptophyta > Magnoliopsida > Fabales > Fabaceae > Trifolium > Trifolium repens. The sequence continues at coordinate 53,926,936 of CP125849.1, read as the reverse complement.
TCATTTTGATTCTTGTACTTCAACTTTCCCAGCTTTGACACCTAGTTGGGATTGAGAATGTAATGAGCATTCAATGTATGTGGCAAATCAAGGTTATATTATGTTTCATTAAATCAAGGTTGCCAAAGTACCTTAGTCTCTCCTTCCACAATGTGGCGCACAGTCGCACCAAATTCCTCCTCTATCCTCTCAAAAGTAACAACATCTGTATCTTCAACCGTGTCATGGAGCAATCCAGCAGCAATTGACTCCCAATCAAGTTCCTACACAAATGGTTGAATAAATATTGACTTGTTATATGCACGTATAATTATATCAACCATTTTTCAGAAGAGGAAGCGTTTCTTAAAAACTCACAAGTTCTCCAAGAATACGTGCAACCTCAACCGGATGAATGATAAAGGGTTCACCGCTGCGTCTTTTCTGACCATCATGAGCTTTAAATGCCAACTGTAACAACCAGTAATAAAACAGAAACAAAACAAAAAGATAAATTTCTACTACATCGAAGGTAAATACTATTGTTTTATTGAGGTAGTCTGCTTACCATAAAAGCATTATGGACTAACTCCAGTTCTTTCGGAGGAAGATACGAGATCACGGGCTTAAGATCCTGATCCAATCAGATGACAGATAGTATAACTCAGATGCAAACAAAAAGGATGTCCCGATGCAGAACTATAATCAACAATACACGTGCCAGGCTCAGTAAAGTTCAGAATTGTACCTCCCACAAACTTCCAGGAGAAAACTCGCTGGAAATATCAGAGGAAAAAGCCGAAGAACAAGACAATTGCCAACGCCTAGGAGCAAATCTAGAAAAGACAGGTCTAGAGAATCCATCGCGAAGTGTGATGCCAAGTGCTTCATCATCGGAATATGAACCTACTATACTAAAAGCTTCACATGCCTGCCAATTTGCAATATTGATAGCAACCTAATTATTAACAACAACAATATCTAAATAACAACACTTAAGCAAAATATCCGAACATCGAATTTTATTTAATATATGAACATAACGACCATAAGGACCGTCCCAAGCAGACAGCTCAGTTGGCGTGCTGAACAACACTATAGGGGTTCTAAGTTCTAAAACCACAAGGTCTAGGGTTCGAATTAACATTTTCCTATAAAAATAATTGCAATAACAATCGGACCTCAATTTTCGGCGTCTCTGATAGTATAGTATTTATATAAGTAAAAATTATAAGCACTGCCAAACATCAGAAAATAGGAAATGCGAAAAACGCCAAGGGAACCGCAAAAACTTACAAAATTATACCGGTTCCTTCTTCCATTTGGAGCATTGAACAAGTAATGAGGATGAGCCGTGGTGGCAAGAAATCCAGTAAGAACCCTAGGAGCTTTGGAAGCACAGGATAGAAAATTACAATCATATCTTCCATTTCCATCTCCTCTCCACAAATTACATACGTTCACACACTCCAAAGAAACTGCAAAACAAAAATCAGTCAGCAAGTATAAAAAGTTGAGTGTTAATTTTGAACATTATACTGTAAAACAACGCATAAAGAGATGAATCTGATTGGAGAAGAGGATTTAACCTGACATGGAAGGTGCAGATGCCATAATTTGAATAAACAGAGGAATCTCATTGAAGATTGAATTCCATGAGAAGGTTGATGGAGGAAAAAGGGGAAGAGAATTTGATCGGAAAATTGATGAAATGGTTTAGCGGTTGGTTTGGTTGTGTGAAGAAGAGAGAGTGAGAGTGTTTTGTTGTTTATCGATGAAAGAGGCGAGGCGAGGCGAGAAGGTGATGCCAAAGAAAGACAGATAACAAACAGAGAGCTGCAAAGCAAATGAGAGAAAGAGAGATATCCTGTAGTGTTTAGCTCAGTCCACACAAATACCGTTTTTAATCAGATATTTTTTATCTCTTTTCTCATTAGTCCATAAAATAAACTAAAATATTTTAAATCACCTTCAAAATTGTAAATTTGTGGTGGTTATTCATATATATAATTCAACTATTCACAAATTTTAACTTAAGTTAATTATTACTAGTATTATTCAACTGAATTAATCATTCTTTTTATAAATAATTAGGTAACACTACTGGTGCACGAAAAATTGATAGATTTATTATATGTAAATAAATATATTTTTCTTTTTTGTCTTAACCCTCCGATTTCTATGTAAAAAATTGTTTCACCCATTAATCAAATTTAGGTTTTTCCTAAACGATTCGTTTTTGATGAAGTTCATCAATTACTTAACCTCAATAACTTGGTTTAAATAAATAGATTTAATTATAATTTTTGGCCCTTAACTAATACATTTGTTGCATTTTACTTCCAGCCTAGATTTTTTTATCCCAAAAGTGATTTTTTTTTAAAAATAAATAATTCAGAAGTGGTTATTTATCACCCTTAGTTGTAAGCTTGAAAAGAAAATATCACTTTTACATTAATTTTATTTTTTTTACTAACTTCTAAATAAAAATATGAGTTGGAAACAAAATTGCAACAAATCAAGATCTCTAAAACCATGTATCCTGACGGCCAAATCATACACACCTATCAACATAACTTTGATAATTTTGATAAGCTAGTTTTCTTGCATATTTTTAACTTTTATATAATTTTTTTTTTGTCGTACGACATGTTTTATAAGTTTATATCTAGAGCCTAAAGGGAAGTTGAAAAGGATGTCAGATACATAGTAATAATATTGTGTATTTTGTACAATCAAAGATATGTATTGATATAACATCGTGTCTTATGTTGTTGTGAAGAGTTATTTACATAGGCATCGAAAAGAAGGAAATTAACATTGATAGGAAAACTATTGCAAACGACATTCATCCATATTGAGATTGAATAATTGTTGGGATGTGTTACATTGGCCAGCCATTATGAGCCGGAGTCCGAGGTTGTATGAAAGCTCCATTAGATTGAACCTTTAGGATTTAGGAAAGTGGACCTTAGAATGAAAGATAGATTGAACTTTAGATCAGTCTAAAACGCACGCGCATATATACATATAAGTGTGAGAGATAACCTATACCTTTCGTAAAAACACAACATTTTGTGCGTATTGACTGAAAAACAAACATGTGAAGTTGATGAATACAAAGGTTAAAGTAAATCCGAGTTGAATGCAGTCAAAAGCCACGATTGCAACAATCAGCAAGATCTGAACTGTTTTATGAGACCGCTTTACGATTTAGATTTTAAAGTAATAATTTTCACTATTTTAGAAAATAAAATTGCATTAAGATTTGTACCCTCTAAATTTGATCAGACGACTACTAGCTGTTGGCTGCAACTTGACTACACACTTAATGATTGTATTATTGAATCAAGATATGTGCCCTCCAAATTTGATCAGACGGCTACTAACTACTGGCTGTAGCTCGACTACACATTTAATCACTGTATTGGAACAAATTTGGGCTTAAAGTATTCCAATCTAGAAATTTAGTTTTTTGACGTTGAAGATCTAAGTAAAGCAAATACGTAAATGTTCAAAACATCTTGTGATATTTTTTAATAAAAAAACACAATGAAAATACAATGATGTAAATAGAGTGGTCTAGGTAGCATGTTCACAACAAACTTGGCTAGGAAATGCGCATTTGGTTCCAAAGACATCCAACTTACAAGCAAGCGGCTCATAGTCATTGGTCGAAATGACAAGATGCTCAAATATTTAGAAGCTGAAAAATATCTAAAAATTTAGAGAGAATGAATCTTTAGACTTTAGTAATTAGCCTGTGTTAATTAAAAAAATAATTGAGCATAAGTGCATTAAATAAATAAAAAATATTCTAGAAACCAAATCTTACCAAAGTTATAGTGAATAAATTTGTTCATGTCATTAATACAAAGTCTACCATCATCCCAATTCTTATTTTAGAAATCCAAAGAAGTAATTGGACATTGTTTAGTAACCTCCCCGTGATCAATTTTGAAGCTTAACATGATGGTTGTCGCTGAATAATAAATCAACTGTTTGTGGTGGGTTAATTATAGACTCCACAAATAGTTTTATTAAAAGATTTAATTGCAACGTAGGAACCTCTACAATCATCTCTGTCGAGCTTTGGAGTCTCAACCTTGACTTGAAGCTCGCTAGAAGTTTAGTAGACTCTTCAACTATAGTTATTATCATAGTAAAAAAAAGGTACCTCATCAATTGTTGCTCTCCAATCTATCTTGGATGATACTCCCTCCGGTCTCATATATAAGAAACAAAACAAAAAAATTTAAAGTTTTAAATATAAGCAAAAGTCTATTCCAATTATTAAGTTTTATGACATTATTCCAATTTCAACCAATAAATGCAATGTTTTACATTTTCCAAGAAGGTATAATGTGTTTTTTCTCCTCGGTTAATGTATTTTAACTACTTTCTTAAAGAAAGAGCTTTTTTGAAAATTTTCTTATATACAAGACTAGAGGGAATATATCATCCTTCACTCCCTCAACCTAGGAAATTGGAGACTGTGCAAGTATCTTATATTTATAAAGAAGTCGGAGAACAGATCCTCTGCAGTATTTTTTTCCTCCAGTCCAATCTCAGCCCTTCATTTCATTACTGTTTATAATTTTGTTTTATTTTTATTAAAGTGGACAGCTAGGATTTAACTGCACCTCCTGCAGTACAGGAGGGAATCCTGATCCAAAGAAGTCGATAGTTGTGCTGATTTTTTAGCAAACTTAAGTCATTATGGATCCTTTGATTGGACTAATGTGTATACGGCTCCCCCTCTCTTAATCTTAAGTTACACTTTGATGCATTTGTTTTGGATTTTTTCAAGAAAAAATCTATTTTTTTCTTAAAAAAAATCCATTTTGTAGTTTTGATAGTGTTTGTTATAGATTTTTTAAAAAATCATTTTCTTAAAAAAATCATTTTTAACCCCAAAATGTAAAGCTATTTCTAATAGCTTTTCAAAAATCTATTTTTTTTAAAACTAAGGAACCTAAGTTTAGGAACTTGCTATTTTAAAAAAATAGATTTTTATGATTGTAAACAAACATAAAGTAGCTTTAGATTTTCCTCAAAATCTCTATATAAAAATCTCTAGAATATCATGTTATCACATAAAAAGGTAAACATAGAGACGGGGTAATAATGTCAATTCATAATGCAGTGACCAACATTTTCAATTGTTAATTGGTAAAAGGCATCTACCTACCTACTATCAAACAAGTGGGAAAGCACTATTATTAGCTAAAAGAATTTATGGAATTTCCATTTCAATTGAAAGAATTTGTAATGCATACCTACAATGATACCAAGCAAATCATGGATTACATTTCAGGTGCAACAACAAACATCACTACCACAGGACAATAAATTTATGCAAAACTCAGCACTCCAAAGCTCATGACCAGACCTCAACTAAATCGAATTAACAGAATCTAACATTCAAAGCAAAACCTAACACTCATCCACTTCCACAGTTCAACAGCTACTAACTAATGTTAATACATGCAAAATAATAATTTTAAACTGCACCCTTTAGATGGAAGAAATCCTTGGAACATCAACCGGAAACTGGTCAATCTAGTCAATCCAAGGGTTCTTCTCTTTTGCAGGATTGATTGTCCTGAGAGCCTTCCATACTGCACTGTTGCACTTGAATCCAGAACCGAATGCTATTTGCCATGTTCTATCTCCTTTCTTGATCCTTCCCTTGGCTTCTGTGTATGCCAATTCGTACCAAAGTGAACTGCTTGAGGTGTTTCCAAAACGATAAAGTGTCACTCTTGATGGTTCCATATGCCAAGGAGACAGCTTCAAGTTTTTCTCCAGCTCATCCAAAACAGCTCTTCCACCGGCATGAATGCAGAAATGTTCAAAAGCTAGCTTGAAATCTGGAATGTAAGGCTTGATCTTCATCTTGAAGAGTTTCTTTCCAACTAACGTGCCAAAGAACAACAGCTGTTCGGATGTTGGAAGGACAAGAGGCCCCAATGTGGTGATGTTTGTTTTCAAAGCATCGCCTGCAACTGCCATAAGATCTTTTGATAAAGTGACACCAACTTTTCCATTGTCATCTTCTTCTTGCGTAACACAGCTGAAGCACTTGTCATCAGCACCCTTGTTAGTGCGAACGGTGTGAACCAATCGGTATTTAGATCTTCTCCTATCAGAGCTCTTGTTGGATAGTAGAATTGCAGCCCCTCCCATACGGAACAAACAATTTGAAACAAGCTTGGAGCGGTCATTCCCAGGATACCAATTCAACGTGATGTTCTCCATGCTAACAACCAATGCATACGAGTTAGGATTGACCTGGAGAAGCTCTTTAGCAAGATCAATTGAAATAATCCCGGCACTGCATCCCATCCCACCAAGGTTGTAACTCCTTATGTTACCTCTAAGCTTATAGTGATTAATGATCATTGCAGAAAGCGACGGTGTTGGACAGAAGAGACTACAATTCACAATCAGAATTCCAATGTCTTTAGGCTTTACTGATGTCTTCGAAAACAGCTCATCGATGGCACCAAACAAAACCGCCTCAGCTTCTTTCCTAGCTTCTTTCATTGAAGGGTTGGGAGGAATGCTGAGGACAGCTTCTGGAAGGTAAGTGTTTTCTCCAAGCCCAGATCTCTCGAGTATTTTTCGCTGGAAGTCAAGGTTTTCCTCTGTGAAGAAACCACTTGCCCTGGAGTGATCCATAAAAATCCTTTTTGTGCATTTCCGAGACTCTTCAGGCTTGTAACATGAGAAATTGACAAGGTAGACAGGCCTAGGACGAGTCATAAAGTAAAGGGTCGATAAAAATACAAGGAGAGTCGAGCAAATAATGACGGATACCAGATTGTATTGCAGATTTTCCCAAATATCATAGATATCTTTGAGTGAGAAAGTTGAGAGCTGAAGAGCAATTAACACCACCAGTGGTGAAAGAAAGAGGTACATGCCATGTGTGATTAGGTAATGATAGCCGAGCTTCACATACTTCAATTTAACAGATTTTTTGAAGTCGGGAAGCATCCGCGACGGTGGCGACAACAAGGGTGTTTCTGGTTTTGATTCTGTCATTTTTCCCTGTTCAAAATTAAATACAGCCAGTTAGATAGATAGCTTAAAATGAAAAGAAAAAAAAAAGAGATCTAAAATCAGCACCTAAAATAAACAATCCTTTCTAGTACCAATTTCTGCTTTAGGAAAATCAATGTAATGAATAAAATAAAGTTTGGTTTCTTTAATTTATGGCACGGAGAACTTTGGAACATTAGATCAACAAAATTGAAAAAGCTAAAACCACAAAAGCTGAACCAAAGCCAAAGTTCAAATTTTCAAAAATTGAATGCAATTATTAAACCCTGTCTATTTAATTTATCTATACAGCAGAAAAACCCAGATAGGAATTTCATATGAAATGCACACATTAATGCAAATTATAAGCATGTTAAACACTATTATTTTCTCTGCAAAAAATGAGGGCCAATCCATTCATTCAAAATAAGAAATCGGTATCTTCAAAGTGTTTGAGAGAAATTTTAGCTAGATACAAATTAAATAAAGAAAAGATCCATAAAATAAAAATAAAAACAAAAACTGAGACATAATAAAAAGCGAAATTAAAAGAATGTACCTTGAAAAGCCAAATCCAGCAGTAAACACAGAAACACAGGGTGGTGATTGAGAACAAGGAGAGATAAATAGACTTGATTTAGTGATTTGAAAAATGAAATAACCCAAAATAATTGGGTGTTGAGGGTGGTATTGTATAGTGCGAAAATGAAATCATTCATTCATCACATGTGGATTCATCATTCATTATTTTAAATTAAATCTATATAATTGGGTATGAGAAGGAAGTGAGTTTGAAACATGGAGTTATTTTGTTTTTTTCTTCAACGGGCGGCGCTGGCCTGACTTGACCGTTTGCATCAAAGCCGTTTATTTTTGTTGAATCAAAACGGTTGTGATTGGAGTATATCTTTACTCTTCTATTTTTATTTATTTTTTATTTTCTTTACAGCTGGCCCCGAGGTACAAACTAGATTTAATTCTTGCTAGGCACCTCTTTCATTCTACCTCCAAATTTTTTACCTACAAACTAGTTTAAATTCTTGCAACTTATATGATGTTGGCTATGTAGGTAATGTGTATACTTGGGCTAACAACCAAGAGAATGAGCAGCATATTAAAGAGCAATTGGATAGATACCTAGCTAATTCTAGTTGGATAGATAAATTCCCTAATCATATATGATACATTCATACTAATTTACCTAACTTGTATAGCTTACTGCAACATTTAGTTTGTTAGGAATAAGCACTATTTTGAGAATGAAGACACTCCTGCTGAAATTACTATTGCTAATTGTTAGAAATAATATAAAACCATTTATGTGGCCAATCCTAACAGCTTAAGCTTTTGGGATAATCGGTTATTTGACATGGTATCAGAGCCTCTATGACGAAGTGGTCTAGAGTTCGATCCTCGCTCCCCTCACTTTCTAATTAAAAAGTGGAATTTAAGCATATGGTAGGTGGACCTATGCATTATCCACGCTTCAAGCCCAAATGGGCTCTTGCGTGAGGGGGCGTGTTAGAAATAATATAAAACCATTTATGTGGCCAATCCTAACAGCTTAAGCTTTTGGGATAATCGGTTATTTGACATGGTATCAGAGTCTCTATGACTAAGTGGTCTAGAGTGATCCTCGCTCCCCTCACTTTCTAATTAAAAAGTGGAATTTAAGCATATGGTAGGTGGACATATGCATTATCCACGCTTCAAGCCCAAATGGGTTCTTGCGTGAGGGGGCGTGTTAGAAATAATATAAAACCATTTATGTGGCCAATCCTAACAGCTTAAGCTTTTGGGATAATCGGTTATTTGACACTAATAATAATAATAATAATAATAATAATAATAATAATGCATAAAAATGTATCACCCAATTTTATCAAGCAACTCAACTCATGAATATCATCAACATTCATTCATCATCAAACAGACATGGCTATAGCTCTAAGTCCCTAACCACATAAATTCTACTACTAATCAGCAGCACATAAACCAGAGATAGATTGGAAATTCTACTACCTGGAGTTTGGGTACGATCGTTGTCCTTGCTTACAGATCCGTTGACATTACGCCGTGTACAACAACGTAGAGTCTGATTGCGCGACCTTGGTAAGAATGTTGAAAGGCGATGATTTTGAAATCCCTAGAACATATTCACAACACAAGCATTTCTTTCTTTAAGGTGATGAGATTCTTTAGTTTTTTTATGGTTCATTTTCATCGGTTTCACACTCATACAAACAAACAATGGTTGCATTACAATTTTAGCACAATTAGGATTAATAAGGTTTCATTTTGGATTAGTTTATTTTTTAGTTTATCAAAATAGTTTATGCAATTTTAATGTAATATTATAAGTTTGTGAAAGTAGTTGATGATATCATAAAATAGCTTATAAAAATATAATTTTCATTAGTTTGAACCTATAAATAGTATAAAACCTAATTTATATTGCAGAAATTGTTTACATAAGCTCAAAAATAAGTTAATCTAAACTGGACCTAGATACAAACAATTTAGTTTGGTTCAATCCAACTCTATTTTGGATTTAGTTCAGTTCGGTTGATTTTTATCTTTAACCGAACCATGAACACCGATTGGTAATAATGTGATAGGATAAGACATCAAATAGGCTTGTCAAAAAAAAAATCAAATAGAAATATCCATGGTATATACCAATGAAGCCCCGATACTCAAAAAATGGTGACGAATCGTGTCCGATACGTCCTCGATACCGATACTCTTTCGATACGTCCCGATACTCGTATCGGAAGAGTATCGATTAAATCATTATTTTTAAATAAAAAATAATACCCGATACACGTGTCCGATACGTCCCGATACACGTATCAGCAAAGTATCGGTTATATCATTATTTTTAAATAAACAAATAATATCTGATATATTTAGTCAAAAAAAAATAATATCTGATATGTGTCCGATACAAAGATTATTTTTTGGATAGTTTTAATGGTGTTCTTTTTGTATAATACACTACAATAAAACGTATAGCTTAAGATGTATCAGTCATCATTATGTTCTTGAGACTAACTTAAGATGTTCTCATGTATCAGACCTTGAGAGTTTCCAGTATTGATTGACTTTGGGTTATTATGATGCTCCTGTATCAGACATGTTTGTTTCTATCTTTAGCACTTCTTGTGTTTTTCCTTTGTTTCAATATAATTTTTTACTTTTCAAAAAAAAAAAAACTATGGTATCCTACTATATACTGTAATAGAAAGTTACGCGTTTGAACTTGTCCCAAAATTTTAGTATAAGAATAGATGTTTTTTGCTTTTAATTATTAATATTATTGATTTTATGTATGTTTATATATTGTGTATTTATATATTTAATTTTAACTTTAATTTTTAAATAACGTATCGCGGCAGTATCGGATTGGAAATTTTAAAAAATTTCACGTATCAGCGTATCGGTATCGTATCGTATCCGTATCGTGTCCCGTATCGGGGCTTCATAGGTATATACCATCAGTTTAAAGGGCATGTATAGTCACTATAAAATAATTTTACATTGACAATTAATAAAAATGCTTCAAACTTTCATGTCATAAAAAAAGTGAGGTTAAATAGAGTGTTTTGACAGAAAACATGATTGTGATTGTTACTGTCTGTGCATATTTTTTTTTCTCATATACCATGAACAAGTTGTTAGACAATATAACTTATATACGTGGGTATCCACTCGCGATCTTGATTTTGATAGGGAAAATCTGAATTGCCTAACTTTGAGTTTTTCGATTTAAAAAACATGAAGATAAACTAATTATTTTTAAGTTGAGTATTAGACAAATTATTTTCTCTAATTAATTTTTTTGTATAGAAAATCATATAAATATCAAAACAAAAATCAAGTTCATATTAAAACGATACGGGACATGAATACCTAAGTACCTGTTTGGTTTGGCGTTAGAATACCCCAAACGTGAGTTTGAAAGGTCAAACGTGATTTCATCCTAAAATTTTATGTTTGGTTTGAATATAATGAAAATCAATTATGTCCCCAAACTCACGTTCACCTGAAGCTACAATTTGGAGCTTCTGAGTTTGCCTAAATCAATTCTGAATTTTACCTTTTGTTTTCCTATGTCTTCTTCCCTTATTACCCTTTATGTTCTGTCATGGTAAGGTTGCTGTTGAAGAGAAAGTATGTCGAAGAAGAGAACAAGGATTGTATGGTTTCCGATTGAAATTGTTCTTTCCCTTAAAAATGATATATGAACAACTTGTTTTTTGCGATCGGTGCGGTGCTCAATTTGTTTGACGGAAGTTTCTACACGATGACAGAGATCTAGCACAAATAAATTATTATTATTATTAACTATGTTATATTATAAACTATCCTTTTTTTTGCAATAGTAAACAATCCTATTTTTTGGTACTAATAAATTACTCTTTCTTCCATAAATAAAAAATTACTCTTGTTACTGTATCTAAAAAGGAGGAACGGATATTTTTAAAGACAATTAAAAGGATAATTTGGTAACTATACTTTCAAAATCAATTTTAATTTAAACTATCCAAACAATATCAATTTATAAGAAACACTTTTGTATGAGCATATCCAAACATAAATCAATTTACATTAACTCACTTCTAACTAAAATCAATTCTGTCAAACTCAATTCTATCAAACTCAATTCTAGTCACCGCCAAACCAAACACACACTAAATATTGTGTTGAATGTGAGTTTAGATTTATGCTTTTCATTCCTATTGAAAGTTGAGTATAGAGATATTCGAAATTTATTGGTTTGAGTTTGAGGAGGAACAATTTTATATTTATGTGTGTGAATTTGGTGTGATATTTACATTTCAAGGGAAAAAAAGAAAAACCAAACAAGTTGCTCAACATTATGGATTTGGGAGCCCGAATCAGTTGATTCCATCCATTGGCAATCATTAATCCGCGCAATATATAAAAGAAGGGTCCGTTTAGCCTGGACTGATTCATGAATTTGTCCATCTTGAACCAATGAAAATAACCGGGTATCATGGGTTAGATCCGGTTAAAAGATTCCATCGCACCATAAACTGGGTAACAGAATATAATATCCAATAAATGTACTATACTACATGAAAGTGACTTGTATACAGCAACTTTATGGTGACTGCACAGTGCCTACTTTACATGAATCCATACGCAAGCTAAAACACGTCGCTAAATGCATTCTCAATGTTAAAATAAATTAGTCTAATTAATAATGTTAGCATTTGCCTTAATAATAACACAAATAGTACATGATTAAAAAAAAACTAGTAACACTACATTAATTAATTTTAGTCCTAACTTTTTTCAAAAGTTCACATATAATGTTTTAAATGACATTTTAGAAAACATATCATTTTTAAGACCTCTAGTTAGGTTATTTAACTATTTAATCTTTACTTTAATTATTTAATTTTTTTTAACAACTAATCTTCAATTTGAAGTTTTAGATAAATTAAAAAAAATTAAAGACTAAATAGACAAATTAGTAAACTAATTTTATTTTAATATCTTAATAACATGTTTTCAAAAAAAAGTCATCTACAACATGATACACAAACTTTAAAAAAAAAACAGAGACTAAAATAAAATAAAATAAAATTTAGAGAAATTAAAGTTCGAAAGATATTTTTATAAGGACTAAAAATACAATTTAATATATTTAAACGGACCAAAAATATATTTAACTCTACTATTAATATTAGGCAAATTATCATTAACCATAATAATATGAGAATTACTTTTGCCGCCCTATGGGTTGCTCGAGCGCCCTACGAGATGACTAAAATACCCTTCCGTGGCTTAAGTCACAGATGTAGAAAAAATGAGAAATTTTGAAAAATGTCGTCCATGACTTAAATGGCGGACGTTATAAAAATAAAACTCGGTAAGATGTTTTAAGGGATGTTCGTGACTTAAATCACAAACGATGAGTATTTTTGTAATTTCGTAGGGCGCATCCCAAAAACGGTAGGGCAGCAAAAATAATTCTATAATAATATTTGACATATTAAACATGATATGCTCTAAAGTCCATAGTATTAGTCCAAACATTTGATCCAATCCACCAAATACTGTAACAAAAAAAAAAGGCCAATCATCGCATGTGAACAATCTTAACTAGGCGCTTGTACTTGCAATTATTCATTATCCAGTTCCAAACTTTCAATCCAAACCGTTGAAGTATATATATAATAAATCAATGAACATAAGTCCATTGGTCCATTGGTCCAAGATGGACAAATAAATTGATGAGTCCAAATTATACGGAAAGAAAAGAAAGGCACAAGGTTTTGTGAAAAAGCAGGAGGTTTTGTGAAAGTTTAGGATAAGAGGTAAATGCTTTTTAGTTCCAATGTTCCATTATTCTAAGATTTGAGTACAATTGTTAATAAGTATTATTTTTCTTTTGACATTTTTAGCTTAATTTGTTTAGTAAAAATAAAATATAAATAATTTTATACATTGTTGTTTTGTTGGATACCAATATTTATCTATATTAATTCAATTTTTTCTTTTTTTTGACAAAATATTAATTCAAAATTTTAATTTATTTTAAAATAGGTAAATATAAAACAATATACAACAAATTAGATGATAAATACGTATAAAATAAAACTAGTGTTCCAAAATAAGATTGACTTCCTAATATAATTAGTTAGGCAGTTACAACTTTAAACTATTTAAAATAAGCAATTGAGACTAATTTAATGTGTAAGATTCAATTAAAATTTAGGTTTAATTAGTCCGCATGTTCTTTTAAAGACTTTTTTGATTTTATTTTGGTAACTTAAAGAAAATAAGTTCCACTTTGGTCCTTATTGATATCTTCATCAGTCAATATGGTTCTTTCCATCTATTTTTTAAAAAAATCGTTAACTTCTGTACAAGTGTCACGTAACAACCTATTTTGCCACATGTATAGAAGTAAACGGTTTCTAAGAAAAAATAGACGAAAAAGACCATATTGACTGCTGGAGATATCAATAAGGGACCAAAGTGAAACTTATTTTCTTTAAGGGACCAAAGTGAAACAAAAAAAATCTTTAAGGGACCTGAGAACTAATTAAGACATGAGTGTCTGATTGCAAATTAATAGTTAAATCTATTATAGTGTAAGCATCGTAGGCAATAAAGAATCTAAGAATGTCAACATGGTAGACTAGTAATGAATTCTCATATGATGCTTCTCCGATCCCCGCCCCATCCATAATCCGTGCTCCGTCTCCATTCCATAATTAATATGGGGAGATATTTTTCCCTATCATCATCCCCACAATATTTGTGAAGATCTATGAACATCGAAAAGTAATAAAATTTCAATATTTTACAACCAAAAACCTAACACTAGTATTTTGATTTTTTTTAAAAAAAAGGTACATATATATTGCATATTTCTTTTCTTCTTTTTTTTTTTTTTAAAAATCTAACTTCAGTAACAAAATAAAAAAAAATCTTTGATAAACAATATTAGCATAAAAAAAAGTTTGGACAAAAACCTAATTTGCATAACCATAGAAAAACTCTGATCGAGACAATTATAGAATTACCAAAGATAATTATCTAAAATATCAAGACAATTATCCAATAAAAATAGACAAATAAATAATATGATTGAAGTCGAAAAATCTTGTATGATACTTCCTCCGTCCAAAAATATAAGCAAAAATGGGTCAACAAAAGTTAATGTATTTGGACTAAATTTTGCACCAAATACATTAACTTTTGTTGACCATTTCTTACTTATATTTTAGAACGGAGGGAGTACTTCTATGAAGTGTCCTTGGAAAAGTTTGTCCTTCATCTCTATTTTCATAGGAAAAAATATTTCCAAACTCATAACTCTAAATAGATAATTTATACAGAAATTTTCATTTAACAATATGCAAATTGACAACACTAAAAGAATCATTCCATATTCCCGTAGTGTTCATCAAACGAAATTCATGCAATGCATCTTTATTATTTGCATTTTTAGGGATACAAAAGGAAAAACCAAAACTTAAAAGACCACGTATTAAGGATGAAATGAATATAATATAATATAATACAATACAAAACTACTCTAACAAAACCACTATCATAATTCATAGCATAGCAACACAGGACCACAAAAGGACAATGATAATAATAAAGTAGTAGTAATAAAAGGTGGGCACGTAAACCACTTTCTGTCATTTTCTCTGACTATAAACTCTCAGCACTTGTGCTCTACTAAACACGTCGCACTAATCTTCTAATTTATCCAATAAATTCCAATTCCAAACCGGTCCAAGTTATCTGGTCACTTCCACAGCTTACAACAACAACAACAACATTCATTCATATACACTTGTTCGGTGATCTTTCTTTTTCATCGAGATGTCTACGCAACCTAAGTTTACCAGAGTTCCAAGTATCAGAGACAGACAGAGTTCAAGATACTCTCTCTGCTCACCGTAACGAACTCATTTCTCTCCTCTCCAGGTTCTTCTTCTTTTTCTTCTATTATTATATTATGTATGAGTTTGATCGACTGTGTAATGATGACAAATAGTTTAATACTTGTTTTGTTTGAAGGTATGTGGCTCAGGGGAAAGGGATTTTGCAACCTCATAAGTTGATTGATGAGCTTGAAAGCATCCCTGGTGAGGATCATGCTACACTCGATCTTAAAAATGGTCCCTTTGCTGAAATTATCAAGTCTACACAGGTCATCTCTATTTCCATTTTTTTTCTTCTTAATTGCAATTTTATTTTTAGTTCGAATTTTTGTCATTTTGCAGAATTAGTCCTCCTATTTTAAAATTTTACATGTTTTAAATGAAGTTTTTTTTAAAGATTTTTTCTTACAATTTCATCCATATTGATATTTTCTCATTTTCAAATCATATACGTTATTTAAAACATACCACATCACTAATTTTGTAAGAAAAATAATTTTGTAAGAAAAATGCTGACTAGCGCCTAGTTAAGAAACTAAATAAGATAAAAAACTCTTGGAACTTGTATAATATACTTTTTAAAAGTATAAATAATATTTTGGCTTAAATAACCAATTCGTCGATGTAAGTTCGTGAGTTTTTGATTTTCGTCTTTTTATTTATTTATTGTTTGTTTTAAAATAATCCCTCAATGTGCAATTTTTTTTTGGTTTTCATCCCTAACGTTAAGTGCTTTTTCAAAAACGATGATGTGCCGACATGATAGCGTGTGATGTGGCAAATGAGGATGATGTACTTTTTTTTTCAACTTTTTTATTTTCTTAACCAGTGCCCGAAACATTAGTTAATATGACCCTTTTTAATTCAAAAATATGATGGAGGACCAAAACTATCCAATTTTAAAATATGGGGACCAAATTCGCAAAATGGTGAAAATGGATCAAAAATGCAATTTTTTTTAATTATGTCAAAGTAATTTCGTTCACAAAGAGTGGTTGAAAGTAATTTGGTGTGATTTATGTAAGATTTTAGTAACTTAATAAGAGGTTATGAGCATTCATTTTAATCTTTGGAACATCTCTGTTGGTACTGTCAATGATTGAAAATTTAATACTCATGAAAGTTACTACTTTACTATCACCATATCAGATTGAAACTTTAGGATATTGTTTGAAAATGTGTAGCATTGTTTTTTGTGACAGGAAGCTATAGTTTTGCCTCCTTTTGTGGCAATAGCAGTTCGTCCAAGACCCGGTGTTTGGGAATATGTCCGTGTTAATGTCTTTGATCTCAGCGTGGAGCAGTTGAGCGTTTCTGAATATCTCGGCTTCAAAGAAGAACTTGTAGATGGAAAGTAAGAAATTACTGCTTAGCTTTAGTTATAAGAAATTAATAACTCTCCGAGTTTGTTGCAATGATCATTTGTTTTATATTTTGCAATAGGAGTAATGATATTTTCTTACTGGAGCTTGATTTTGAGCCATTTAATGCATCATTTCCTCGTCCAACTCGCTCATCTTCCATTGGCAATGGTGTGCAATTTCTCAACCGCCACCTCTCATCAAATATGTTTCGTAACAAAGATTGCTTGGAACCCTTGCTTGATTTCCTCCGTGTTCACACATATAAAGGCCATGTAAGTTTGCTTTGTAATGCATTTTTTTTTTTACTTCTAATGAAGTGTTTATACTAGATGAGTGACGTTATAATTTCAAAAATGTAGTTTAACCGTGAATTTGTCTCCCATATTACAATGTTACAGGCACTGATGTTAAATGATAGAATACAAAACATTTCCAAACTTCAGTCTGCTTTGGCCAAGGCCGAGGATAATCTTTCTAAGCTTGCGCCTGATACACTCTACTCTGAGTTTGAATATGTGTAAGATTTTTTACGATGCATTTTCATATTTTTACTATGAAGTATGAATGATGTGAGTATTTTATAGGATATAATTTTTTCTCGACTCTTTTTTCAATTTAGATTACAAGGATTGGGGTTTGAGAGAGGTTGGGGTGACACTGCTGGCCGAGTATTACAGATGATGTATCTACTATCAGATATTCTTCAGGCCCCTGATCCTTCTACACTAGAGACTTTTCTTGGGAGAGTACCAATGGTGTTCAATGTTGTTATATTGTCTCCACATGGCTTCTTTGGGCAAGCCAATGTCTTAGGTTTGCCTGATACCGGTGGGCAGGTATAATTATTATTTATCATATGTGATTAAGACTTTGTTGGATAAACGACTTGATTAAGCGCTTATAGCATAAGTACTTTAAAGTGCTCACATATAAGCTGTTTATTCAGCCAAAAAAGCTATAAGCTGTTTTCATAGGCGATCCTAGAGAGTTTATGGAAATACGCTAAAAACAACTTATAGAAATGTCATAAGTTGTTTCCATAAGCGCTTCCAAACAGCCTCACAAGTGCTTATGCTAGTAATAAACTCAAATAAGCTAATTCAATCAGGCCCTCTCATGTGCTCTTGTTTCTGCAGGTTGTTTATATACTAGATCAAGTGCGTGCCCTTGAGAATGAGATGCTGCTTCGGATCAAGAAACAAGGGCTTGATTTCACTCCTAGAATTCTAATTGTAAGTGTAACTACTTAGTGTCGGGTTCTTCATATTTCATAAGGTTATATCGTAATTGGTTGTTTTTAAAAGTTCAAATCAATTAAAACTTTTCTGTTTTCTTCTTTTTAAAAGGTAACCAGGTTAATACCTGATGCAAAAGGGACAACATGCAACCAGCGACTAGAAAGAGTCAGTGGTACTGATTACACACATATTTTGCGTGTTCCATTCAGATCAGAAAAAGGAATTCTCCGTAAATGGATCTCAAGGTTTGATGTCTGGCCTTTCCTGGAAACTTATGCAGAGGTAAAGCCCATCAACATGTATAGCTTGAGCTATTAATCTGACATAAACCATTAATAATAATGCATGATACTACATGAACTAGCTTTTCCGCCTAATATTGATGTTTACACATACCGACAGGATGTTGCTAGTGAAATTATTGCCGAGTTACAAGGTTATCCTGATTTCATCATAGGAAACTACAGTGATGGGAATCTCGTTGCATCTTTATTGTCTTACAAAATGGGAGTTACCCAGGTTCTTGTCCCTCTTTTATGCCATCTATCTTATTTTTCCATGCAAAATTTGAAAGCCTGTGTCACCTTCTGCTGAGAATGTAAATTAATAGAGGTGAATGTTTTTTATGTGTAGTGCACAATAGCGCATGCACTGGAGAAGACAAAATATCCAGATTCAGATATATATTGGAAGAAATTTGAGGATAAATACCATTTTTCATGTCAGTTCACTGCTGACCTAATAGCCATGAACAATGCTGATTTTATTATCACCAGTACATACCAAGAGATTGCAGGAACGTAAGTAATTTTTTTCATGATGTATGGCATGCTTCACAACTTGTTATAAATCACTTCTTGTTAGTCCGCTTTATTGCGCTCTCCCTTTTATTTGGTTTGTAAGCTCATGAATATTTATTTTGGAGATATAGATACAATAATTTTAGTTTCTGTTATAATAATGTCGCTCTTTATTTTCTTACCTTATGTTCTCTTGCAGGAAGAATACTATTGGCCAGTATGAGAGTCACACTGCTTTTACTCTTCCTGGACTCTATAGGGTTGTCCATGGCATTGATGTTTTTGATCCCAAGTTCAATATTGTCTCTCCTGGAGCAGATATGACAATATATTTCCCCTACTCCGAGAAGGAGAAAAGACTCACATCCCTGCACGGTTCAATTGAAAAGCTATTATATGATAACGAGCACAGTGATGAGTACACGTAAGTCTATCGCAGTTGCAGATATTTTTAATTTAGGTTATTTACTTCTATAACAATCCATAACTCCGTAAGTAATTAGTTTTCTGATCATGCATAATGCATTATGTTAGTTTCCACTTTACAGTCATCACTCATCCTTCAGTACCAATGCCTTATTTAAAATCACACCTAGATCTTCACATATTTATCCTTCAAAATGGATAGAATATCTAGAGAGCATGTCACATTTGTCAGGTACGTAAATGTGACTATGAGAGTTAACGACTTTATCTTTGTCTCTATGTGACAGCGGTTCACTGGCAGACCGGTCAAAGCCTATAATTTTCTCCATGGCAAGGCTAGACAGAATTAAAAATATAACTGGTTTGGTAGAAAGCTATGCTAAGAACAGCAAATTGAGGGAACTGGTCAACCTTGTCGTAGTAGCTGGTTATATTGATGTGAAGAAATCAAGTGACAGAGAAGAAATTGCAGAGATTGAAAAGATGCATGATCTCATGAAGCAGTATGATTTGAATGGCGAGTTTCGATGGATTACTGCCCAAACAAATAGAGCACGTAACGGGGAGCTTTATCGCTACATAGCTGATACAAAAGGTGCATTCATTCAGGTATTACACAAACCTCTCTTTACGGTTTGATTGACAACTCGTGTATTACTTGTAACTCTTCTTCTCTTGCTGCAGCCTGCTTTCTATGAAGCTTTTGGACTTACAGTTGTGGAGGCCATGACTTGTGGGCTCCCTACGTTTGCTACTTGCCACGGTGGTCCTGCTGAAATCATCGAACATGGTGTATCAGGATTCCATATTGATCCTTATCATCCCGATCAAGCTTCAGAGTTATTGGTTAAATTTTTCCAACAATGTAAGGAGGACCCGAACCATTGGAATAAAATATCAGATGGTGGTATACAAAGAATATATGAAAGGTAGGTGATTTTTTGGTAAAAGTTGCTTGTTCTTCCTATTGACACTAAAATGCTAAGCAAATAATAAAACAGGTACACATGGAAGCTCTATTCTGAAAGGCTTATGACCTTGGCGGGAGTTTATAGTTTCTGGAAATATGTTTCGAAACTAGAGAGACGTGAAACTCGACGATATCTTGAGATGTTCTACATTCTCAAGTTCCGTGATTTGGTAAGTGATATTACAATTTACATCTGTTTCCTTATTACGATGCTATGAGATCTGGGATTATAAATTTTACCATATCGATATGTAGCATGTACATTTCAGATTGAAGGCAACACATGGTTATATTCAGTCATTCTATTTTTCAAATTATTACCGGTGTCGACATGTCATTGTCATGTCCGGTGTTTGTGTTAATACATCATATGTGCTTTTTAAAATTTATAGCATCAAGTGTAATAGAAGCAAATGGCAGTTGTACTAGATTTCATCTAAATATTGTGCTTTACAACTTTTTTCCAGGCAAATTCTGTTCCATTAGCAAAGGATGATGCAAATTAAGCAGCTGGTGTATGACAGCTTTATGTTTTTATCAAGGATTGACAGCAGACAATAAGTGTTGCATGTATATAAATGTCTGCTTTTTGTGTTGTAAACTAATGTTTTTCCTGAGAACCTAGAGGTGTTTCATGGAAGCACTTTTCCTGAGTACCGGTCGTTGATGGCTGTTGTTTGCCTATGGCTAGCAGTTTAATGTATTTGTTATCCACTTATCCTTAAGACAAGTATAATGAGATATGGGAATAAGATGGTTCATAACCAATGTGGAAAGTGCCTCCAAGACTAAAAAAGACACTTGACCAGTTAAGGAGGAGGTCCGATCTTCAGTTTCAACTAGTAGGTAACCCGTCCGATATACGTTACGCGTTTTTTATATTTTTAGTTACCAATTTTAAAAGTTACAACTTGATGGAAAATTATTATGCATGTAACTTATAAATTTTTACAACTGCAACTTTATGAAAAACTTGAAAATTGATAACTTATAAATCTTTCCCGTATTTGAATCTGCGACGTACTTTGTCGGTGTTTGATTTATTTGGTATATGTATATGATGATTATTTTGAATTTTTTATCAGTTATAATTTATCTCGTATAAAACAACATATTTTGTCTACTATAAAATTTATTCAGTAAATTATAATTATTTTTCCCGTATTTGAATCAATATCGTATTTGTCCCATATATTATTTTTTATCGGTTAGAATTTGTCCCGTATAAAATAGTTTTTTTCGAAATTGTTATTGGTTAGAACTTCTCTTATATGATAATTTTTTGAAATTTCTATCAATGACAATTTGTCCAGTATATGATAATCATTTTGAAATTTTTATTGGTTAAAACGTATCCCATATTAGAAACTTGTCTCACGTTTGATAATAATTTTGAAACTATTAGTTAGCAATTTTTATTAGAACTTGTTTCCGTATTAGTTAACAATTTCTATCGCACAGGTCGTAACGTTACGCCGATATTTTTAGAAGTCACACTTTGCTAATTAAAATTGAAAAAAATAATTTTTGAAGTTAGATTATTTAATCAGTTTTATGAATCAATGACATATTTTCCGTATTAGTACATTATAGTTAAATATTTCCCTTTTTATCAGTTTTATGAATCAATGACATAATTTCTCCTATGTCTGATTTATTTAGTATTTATGATAGTTATTTGGAAATTGTTATCAATTCTATGAGTCAATAGGATAATTTGTCCCATTTATGATTTATTATATATGATGATTATTATAGTTTATTATTTCTCATATTAATCCAGCAATTATAAAATTTATGAATCAATGACATATTTCCCGTATTAGTACATTATAATAAATATTTTCCTTTTTATCAGTTTTATGAATCAATGACATATTTCCTGTATTAGTAGATATTTTCCTTTTCATAAGTTTTATAAATCAATAACATAATTTGTCTCATGTCTGATTTATTTAATATATATGATAGTTATTTTGAAATTATTATCAATTTTATGAATCAGTAGCATAATTTGTCTCATTTATAATTTATTTAATATATATGATGATTATTATAGTTCAATATTTTCCGGATTAATAAAAAACACTTATAAAATTTATGAATCAATAACATATTTCCAGTATTAGTACATTATAGTTAAATATTTATCTTTTTATTTATGAATCAATGACATATTTCTTATTTTATTTGTTTACCTCCTTTTTAGTTTTTCTTATTTTATTCATTTATTTACTCTGACTCTATTATTTCTTATTTTGACCTCATTAGCCATTTTCTTTCTCTCTCTCTCTCTCTCTCTCTCTCTCTTCATCAAAGGAAGTATGAGACGCTCTCCATCTCAGCCATGTAACAAACCCTAGCCGCCACCATCTATTACCACCTCTTTCACTCTATTTTCGACATTTTTTGGTTGTTCTACCGTCACCATCTTCATACTGTCCTTCTCCTCCAACTTTCTGTCTAATTTATTTTTAGATTGGAGAGTATTTTCGATGTCTCAACGCCACTTCCCTGCTAGATCTTGACTACAGTAGACCATATTTTCAAAAACGATCATCATATACAGGCTTTCCTCCATCTCCTCTACAAAACTCACAAAAAAAAATCAATATCAGAGCACCTTTAATCCTGTGACCGCCGTGCTGGAAAATGGAGCTGCCGTGTCGGAAAAATAATTTAATCTGTTTCATGTTGTCTTCTCCAATTCCCATATACTCAACAACATCAACAACAAATCAGCGTTTGTTTCAAGAGGTGATTCTGTTCCTGCGTTTTGTTGCTGCAGGTTTTTTGCTCTTGGTGCTTTTGGATTTGTTGCTCTTGTGCTTCAGTTGCCTTCTGTTTGTATCCTTTCTATCGTGTTCCCCTTGGTATGTCTTATACCTTGGTGGATGTTTCAAATAAAAGTTTTTGTTGTTTACAAAAAAAAAATAAAAAAAATCAGCGTTTGTAGTTTAGATCTCAACTTTTTTTATATATTCAGTGTAGATTTTTGATATATTTGTGTTTCTTTTTTAAAAATTTGATGAATATAATTTCTCTACTTTTTTATTTGTTGGACTACTTTTTTTTGGTTTAGTTTGATTATTTCACATGTTTCTACTTTATTTTGTTCACAAAAGAGTTCTATTTTATGAGTTTTATTTTGTAGGTTTTTGTTCTGGGTTCTTTTTCCGGTTTTTTTAAATCTGATTGACTTTTCAATTCGTTTGTATATGCTACTGGCTCATTTATATTTGTATGAAGAATATTTTCTAAGTTGTTTTGTGTTTGTTTATGTTTCTGTTCTTTTATTTTTTTGTTGTAGATGTTTCTGTTTGTTTTTGTTGTAGAAGATAATTTTTGTTTTCATCTATTTGTTATCGGTCTCATTCATAATTTTTGACAGAGAAAATAATCAATGAAAAAGTAATATAAAAAAAATGGTGTGAAGATGATACCTTGAAGTAGAATTTGTTCATGAATGTTGAGTAAAAAAATTTCAATCATGAAAAGTATTGTGATATTCAACTTTTCCGTGTTTTTTTTGTTGTAATGAGATAAATGATTTCAACTTTCCCGTAAATAAAAAATCATTCAAGCTTAGATTATGAAAATGAAGTAAAAAAAATCAAGAACAAATAAAAGAGGAGAGAAGAGAAAATAAGAAGGAAGTGATGAGTTTTTGGTAGGTGAGTGATTGAGTGATATATAAAATGTTTTGATGTTTGAAATTTGAATATGTTTAGTTTTCCCCCAAAAATTTGACGGCTTTTGACAACTTGCAAAGTACATTGTCACATGTTTGTGTTTTCAAAAGCAACTAAATGGCTTGTGGCTTAGTTAAAATGTAACCATGGCTCTCATTAAAGTATACTTTTGTCTCATAAGAAGGAAAAAATGGCTTAGTTGGCTCACTTATCAGCTCGGTTACTTTTTCATTTTAGTTCAGTTAGCAAAATTTTGGACATCAATTGCTCTCATTTTTGCCACATGGTAGCATTTTAAGCAAGGTTATTGTTGTCTTCTCCAAGTACATCAACTTTCTTATATTGTATTAGATATAATACCAACAATTACTTATAAATACTAACATTAACTTATTTTCAGCTTAAAAACTGATTTTCTACATTACGCACATAACATAAACATTTAAACTCAAAATACGGAGTCCCTACAACACATTATTCCAAAATACTAGTTCCAAATACTAGAGAATGAAACAAATGCAAATATCTAAGTACTTGACTCTTGGAAACAAGTAGATAAAAATCTCAAATACAAGTTCCAATTCGGTAGTCCTAGACACTCAATCCATTACCTGGTATTTTTTTTTAATCAATGGTAAGTTAAATAAGATGCTATTAATTTTCTTTAAGTTTTGTTCTTGTTTAACTTAGCGTTCTTGTTTTGTTCTTGTTGGTACCTGGATTCTATTTCCGTGTTGGCGGTTAATCCATTCGTCATTCTCAAACTATTATTGGTTCAGCCGATGCTTGCTCCTCATCTTTTTTTTTAACGCGGGTTGCTAGGCTGCGCTCATGAGAAGTGCTAATTTTGTTAGGATTGATTAGGGCTGGTTCACCTTGTATGTATGATCACGATGTAACTGAGTCAGGTCTATTCCCTTCTATTTATAAGGATCAATTTGGAAAAAAAAAATTGTTCCTTTTCCAAATTGTTCCTTTTTATAAGAAACAATCATTAAATTTATGTTTTATTAATTAAACAATTTCATTTCTACCATTTATCTATTCCAATGTTATGCATTAGTTACAATAACATATTCCCTATGCATTAATTACACCAGAATTAGTTTTGAAATAGATTATAAAAATTTAAAATTTTTAATAAAACAAATAAGATTCCTTGGTTTGTGTGTTCCTTTGAAATTCCTACCTTATTAACAATTAATATGAGAATAGAATTGGTGGTTTGTTATGTTCACGTGGTGATAGAGTACCGAGAGGAAGTTGTGGCGGTGACGGCTGTGTAATTAATTTTTAACCGATATGGAACTTAATTGTTTTTTCCTAATTAGACACACACTAAACTACTAGCTTAATTGTTTTTTCCTAATTAGATACAAACTAAAAAAAATTGTTTTTTATTTTTTTGGTTTTCACCACCAGTTGAATCTGGTTCGGGGGTCAGTTCTGACCCCTCCCAATCGCAGTTGCGGGGGATCGAACCGTGGTCCTCCCTACCAAGTTCGGTGTCAATCACCACTGAACCAACTTTTTTATTTATTTCATTCATTGTATCTCGCCATTGCCGCATAACACGGCCTCTCGCCGTCATAATAGAAATTATTATTATTATTATTATTATTATTATTATTTTCACTGTGAAAATAGCAATCAGCCACTACTATATGAAAAGAAAAGCATATTGTTGAGACAAAATGTGCTCTGTGAAAGGATTTAACAATACACTTATAACAACTGTTTTACTTCAAATGTAGTAGTGAAAATTTCATGAATTCAGATGAAGCAAATGAGTGAAAATTCCATTGCAGCACTGTAACAACACATTTCTATTGGAATTTTTACAGAATTTCTTTCTCTACTTGCAATATCAACGAGGATCAAGAATAAAAAAGTGTAGTTTTGAAAAGGAATAATACCTTGCATAGTTTTAAAAATACAACAATTGAGCAACTTGTACATATTATCACACAATAAAAACTAGTGAAATAAGCTTAAACCGGTGAATAATTGAATGAAATGCGCGCACACACGTGTTGTAAAGTGCTTCTTTACTTTAGAGTTGTCCAAATGAGTGTGCAAGATAAGCAAGTGATCCTACAAGAGGTGCGTTGATGTAAGTAGCTGGCTCTGATTGCTCATAATCTGACCGTTCATCTGGGAAACTATCATGCAAATCAGGTCCCCCCACAACAGCACCTACTAGAATGTTGGGGTTAGGGGATTGTGTAGTCATTACATTGAATCCTTCTGAACATTGTATCTTATCAGGGTGAATAGCAATAGATGGAAGTGATGAGCCTCTATGATGTATCCTTTGTGGATACCTTGTACCATACCCTACCATGTATGACATCTTCAATGGGTTGTCTCCCAACAAGTAATCCACCTAGAAAATAACAAGAATAAAACATTCTTTTTTTGTTACAGAAATAGCTTATACATATACGCTTATCATGATTCGTTTAAGACAATGTTTCCTTTTGGGTTAATAGGCTTTTACCCCCTGCAAAGTAGGCGAGTTTTGCGTTACCCCCCTATAATATTTTTTTTTGAGATTACCCCTGCAAAATTTATTTTTTTGATTTACCCCCTTTTTGTTGACGTGGCAGGCAAAAAGTCAAGTTTTTTGCTGATGTGGCAGTGAACTTTGCTGACGTGGCAGTTGACTTTTGCCTGCCACGTCAGCAAAAAAGGGTAAATAAAAAAAATAAAATTGCAGGGGGTAATCTCAAGAAAAAATATTACAGGGGGTAACGCAAAACTCGCCTACTTTGCAGGGGGTAAAAGCCTATTAACCCTTTCCTTTTTGTACCTGTTTTTTGGCTATAGCTCTTAGGCTCTTTGGAGTTATGATGGTTCCACCACAGTTCACAACCGTGTGGGCAGTGGTTAAGTATTTTGCATATGTTAAGAGTAGGAAGGAGGTGGAAGTGACATATTGCATGTTACTATCACTCATCTTGAACAAAAGCCCTCCTAAAAAATATTGGACAACACCAAAACATGAATCATACATAAGATTAGGAGAGGTAGAGAATTAAGAGAAAGATGAAAATGGAACCTCACACACCTGGAGTATACTGAGAGGAAGATAAAGATGATCCAGGGATAACAGAACAGATAAAATTGTCTGCATGACCCTTGTAGTCATAAAGGGATTTCACCTTCTGAACAAGAAATTCCTAAAATAAAAAACACCAATGTGAATGTGAGTATCAAATGAAAGCATTTTTAATGTGCAAAGACAATGGAAAATGAAAAGGTTGTGGTTGTGGACCTTAGAAAGTAGTATCCTTGCTCCAACATGTTTGTTATCCCATCCAAAGGTATTATCAGACACATCAGCCCCAAGGATCTGTCCATTGACCTTAATGTAGTTTAAGTACATTGGGTTCTTAGTTGCCTTGTGAAGCCAAGCAGCACCCCACAACAATTCATCCTAACATATTTCAAGGGAAAAAAATTTGATTTTGAGTTTCTTCCTACTAAATGTAAGGAAAAATAAATGTGCACATAGTAATATTAGAACTTTACCTGATAACCTGAGTAAGAGCAATAGAAGGGGCATACAATAGGCTTCAAACTATTGCTGTAGGGTCCCCTATATTTATCAGCAAACTGGAAAACCTATGTCCACAAACAAAGTATACTCATGATGCCTGTTTTTAAACATTACTTATTATTATTACTTCCATTCATAATAATGTTTTTTCTTTGTCCTGATAGGTCTTTAATTAAATCTCTACGACGTTGCCCTTTTTCAGTTTTTTGAGTATTTATTTAACTCTGCTTAAAAAAGGGCAACGTTGTACACATAACTTAAAGAACGAAACGAGGTATGTGAGTTACTTATTTACCTTGATAGCTCTTGTAAGTAAAGTTTTAGAGTAAACGGGGTCAATTTTTTTGAAAACTACAGAAGCAGAAGCAAGAGCAGCAGCAGTTTCGGCAGCCACATCAGATCCGGGATTGTTTCTATCGATCTTATACACATTTCGTGGAGTATCCATATCCTCTGGTCTCTCCCAACAAGCGTGATCTTTCTCGGCATCTCCCACCTGAACATAAATAGTGTCTGGATATGCAGTGGCTTTGAGAAGATAATCGGTGCCCCAACGAATGGCCTCTCTTGCATTCTCCAATTCAGTTTTCATCGCCCCACCGAACTCAATAACACTCCATGACAGCATTGTGGTTGTGAAAGCCATAGGAAAACCAAACTTGACATTGTCTCCTGCATCATAGTATCCTCCAACCAAATCAACCTGCATTGCACAGCATGTTATAGATAGAGTATGGAGAAAGAGGGGTGTGTTAGTGTATGCATAATTTCATATAATGTAGTATATCAGTATGTAATGTATGCAGTGTTATACATGCATGGATGAGCCATCAGAAAGAGCAGAGTCTCTCCTCCAAGACATTCTTTGATTGGAAGGGAGCTTTCCTGATCTTTGACCTTCAAAGAAGATGATTGATTTGGTGAGAGCATCTTTGTAGTTATGAGTAGCAGAGCGAGGGTGGTACTGGTGGTTATGATAGGCGGGGAAGGAATTACAATGAGGAAGAAAATAAAGAGAGATGAGAGAAAGAAGAAGGAGACAAAAAGAAGAAGAGAAAGAGAATGAAAGTGAAGTCATTGCCAAAACTAAGTAATATGAATAATGAGCCAAATTGCCACCTGCAAGTGCAAACTGCTGCTCTGCATATGAGAATGTGATGACTATATATATACCCATAAGCTGCCTCTATAACATCCTGCTTGAGTTGTGACCGATAATCTAGAGTTCGGCTGAAATGTAAGTAAAATCCGATTTTTTTTCTTCTAGGAATTGAACTCAGTTATGCTTGGTTTTGGGATGTTTTTCTGTTAACAAAAATATATTTTGGTAAATAAATTTTAGATTAGGAGAGTACACTTCATGCAAGATCATGGAGAACAGTTTAACATTATTAAAGATTTAAAGTAAAATTTACGTGTAGAGCATAACCAATCAAACCGACAAACCAAACAAAAATTTAACTGATATAGTTAACCGAATTGAAGTCAATAGAACTAGTTTGGTTTGGTTATCGGTTTTCAATTTTAAAATCGATGAACTGGATCGAACCTCTTAATAATACTATTTTTATAAATGTTAGTTAGAGACAAAGTTTGTGGTGCACAATTACGATAGTTTTTGCATCATGCATAAATTCATTTCTACCACTAAATCAATTACGATAGTTTTTGCATCATGAGATTATTTTAGCCACGCTTAGAACGGTGACAAACATATAGATTTAGACACAGTCAATATAACCGTGACTAATGAGCGAATTTTTTATAGTGTTAGGTGTGAGATGTACATGTTTGTTTTCAGTATTAGATCAATATATGTTTAACCATTAAATCAAATGAGATAAAATATGACTTATTAATTCAATAGTAGAAATCTATCGTAATTGTGTACCCCAAACTTTTTTTTTTGACAAGTTCTACACCGCAAACAAATTTTTGCTCAATGAATTTGGGCCGAGTGCATGAGTCCAAGTTCTCTTGCGGTTTGTGAGAGTGAGACAAGTTGTTGCCCACAACTAATAATCAGATACTAGTAGATTTGAACTCAACTTTACATTGTCTTGCAGCAAATAAATTATATGATTGATGCTTGAGCACAGAAAAGCTGTCGGAGAAAAATGAACATAAGCATGGCAAGGACACTATTATTTCTAGTTCACTAGTTAATTCACTAAGGTCCAATAACCCATGACAAAAGCCCATACATATAGACAGATGCTGAAAATTAAGCGGATAAGATATGCAAATACAGACCCAAGCCTCCATGGCATGTTTTGTATTGGGTTGGTACTAACCTAAATTAGTACGTATGTGTTAAGATGTCTCACATCGGTTCCAATATGACATGAATATACATTTATAAGTTGGGAACTCATGATAACAATGCCCAATACATTAACTTATTTTCAGCTTAAAAACTGATTTTCTACCTTAAAACTGAATTTTTAGAGACTTAGATTGGATTTTTAGAGATTTGAATTGGCAAAATAAGAAAGCCGATACTACATTAACTATGTAACATATGTTAGCGCAGCCACTAAACACAGAACACAGATCCACACAGATCTATAAGCACTCAGAGCAGATCCACACAGTTCTATACTCACACAGAACAGATCCACAAAGTTCTATACTCACACAGAACAGATCCACAAAGTTCTATACTCACACAGAACAGATCCACAAAGTTCTATAAGCACTAAACACTGTTGTGTGCACAAGAGAAGATGATAACACAATGAAACTTGTTTCTCAAGCAAGATGAACAAACTTGATGAATAATAGAAACTAAGGAAAGAAAATTTTATTCATGCACACTTTGGGCCAAGTAAAAGAGTATATTACAAATGATACACACTTGGTGTATTTATGTGAGTTACTTGAGCTACAAGTAACTAACTATTGGCCTAACTAACTAACTACACTTAACTTGGTAGTTAAGTAACTGATTAACTACCTAAGACAAAACAAAACTAACTACCTAAATCACTTTGAATTATCACATTCCATCACTCCCTCTTAATTTCAAAGTGACTAAGCAAAAATAAGTCCAAGTTTCTTTCTCAAAAATTCAAATCTGTCCAATTTGACAGCTTTGGTGAAACCATCTGCAAACTGGATTTCTGTAGGGCAATACACTACCTCAATGTTTCCATTCACCACCTGTTCTCTAATGAAATGGAATCTAGTTTCAATATGCTTACTTCTCCCATGTGAGATTGGGTTTTTAGCAAGACTAATTGCAGATTTGTTATCTATCATAAGCTTCAATGGTTTCTGCACTTCACACTTCAATTCCTTTAGCACTGAACCTAACCATATCATTTGGCAAGTAGCAAATGTTCCAGCTATGTATTCAGCCTCACAAGTTGACAGAGCAGTCACTGGCTGTTTCTTTGTGCTCCAAGCAACAGCAACATTATTAAAAATCATGACATATCCAGAAGTACTTCTTCTATCAGTTTTGTCTCCACCCCAATCTGAATCTGAGTAACTCTTTAACTCTGCACTATCATCATTTGATCCAGTAGGAAACAATAAACCAAGCTTCAAAGTACCTTTCACATACCTAAGAATTCTTTTAGCCGCAGTCATATGAGATTTCTTAGGACTGTTCATAAATTTGCTAATTACACTCACAGCATAGCAAATATCTGGTCTGCTATTGCACAGATACCTCAAAGAGCCTATCATTTGCCTGAATAATGCAGGATCTACTCCCTCTTCATCTGCACATTCATCTAGCTTCACATTTGTATCTGATGGATTTGAAATAGGCTTACAGTCAGTCATTTCAAATTTTTCAAGTATCTCACCTATATATTTCTGTTGAAGCATCACTATACCACCCTTTCTTTTTACAAACTCCATTCCTAAGAAGAATGAAAGCTCACCCAGATCAGACATTTCAAATTCTCTTTTGAGTTTGTCTTTCACTTTATCAATTTCTGCAGTTTTACTACCAGTTATAAGCAAATCATCTACATACAGACATATGATGATAATTTCTTCATCTTTTGAGTTCTGCACATACACACCAAACTCTACTGCACACTTTTTAAAACCAATTTGAATCAGAAAATCATCAATTCTTTTATTCCATGCTCTTGGTGCCTGCTTCAAGCCATATAGAGCTTTATATAGTTTTTACACCATATTCTCCTTTCCTTTAATTTCAAAACCTGGAGGTTGTGACACAAACACTTCCTCTTCAAGGGGACCATTTAGAAATGCTGATTTAACATCTAAGTGATATAGCAACCATTTGTTCTTGCAAGCCAGAGCTACTACCAGTCTTACAGTTTCAATTCTAGCTACTGGGGCAAACACCTCATTGTAATCAATACCATGTTTTTGCAAGAATCCTCTAGCTACTAACCTTGCTTTATGTTTTGAAATTGTGCCATCAGGGTTTAGCTTCACTTTGAACACCCATTTCACATCTATCTTCTTTTTCTTGTCTGGCAAGGCAACTAGCTTCCATGTCTGATTTTTCTCTATTGACCTCAGTTCTTCTTCCATGGCCTTCTTCCACACTTTATTCTTCAAGGCCTCATTGAGATTAATAGGTTCAGCATCAGCTAGTAAGGCAAAATGAATTAAGTCACCTTCATCATTAACTGCATTGTCAGAAGTTACAACATGATCATTCAATCTACTTGAAGCATTTCTGACTCTCTGAGGTAATTGCCTTATCACAGGTGGGGATACAACTCCCTCATTCTCTTCATCACTGTCAGGGACTACATCCTCATTTTCATTTGCTAAATCATCTCCTGCTACTTCATTTTCTGATTCATCACTTGATTCAGGAAATATATAGCTTTTCTCACTGCTATATGTAGTCTCATTGTCCCATTTCCATTGTTCATTTTCATTCACTATCACATCTCTGCTGATATGAACTTTATTTGTCACAGGATCATATAGCTTGTAAGCACCTGTTGGATGATAGCCTATCAAAATCATGATCTCACTCTTATCTTCCAGTTTAGTTCTTCTAGCATCTGGCACATGCTTGTAACACAGTGAACCAAACACTTTTAGATGCTTCACACTAGGTTTTCTTCCATACCAAGCTTCTTCAGGCACTAGTTTCAGCTTCTTGGTTGGGCACTTGTTCAGAATGTAAGCAGCAGTAGTGACTGCTTCACCCCAGAACTTGTGAGGAAGTGATTTCTGCTTGATCATACTCCTAGCCATGTTCAGCAGTGTTCTATTTCTCCTTTCTGCTAAACCATTGTGCTGTGGTGTGTAGGGAGCTGTGACCTCATGAGATATGCCCTGACTTCTGCAAAAATCTTCAAACTCATTTGAAGTGTATTCACCTCCACCATCTGTCCTTAAAATTTTAATTGATTTCTCACTCTCCTTCTCAATTAAAACTTTAAGATTTTTAAACACTGATAAAGCCTCACTTTTAAACTTTATAGTGAATAGCCACATCATTCTGGTGAATTCATCTACAAAGGTAATGAAGTACTTGCTTCCTCCCAATGATGGCACTTCAAAGGGTCCACAAATATCTGAATGAATCACTTCCAGAGCTGCACAAGACCTCTTTGTAATCTCCTTCACAAATGACAATCTACTTTGCTTACTCTTCATACAGATATCACAAATTGCATGTTTCATGTTGATTTTTGGCAAACCAGACACTAACTCCTTAGAATTCAACTCACTTAGACTTCTAAAATTTAAGTGTCCATATCTTTTATGCCATAGTGCCTCAGTATCTTCATTCATAGTAGTAGACATGCACATCATATCTACACTTGAGATTTTGCATTTGTAGGTCCTGTTCTTTGACAAATTACACATCAGAATTAAGTTCTTCATTTTGTCGAACAGCTTCAGTGCACTATTTTCCATAGTCACTGAGAATCCTTTCTCCACTAATTGACCTATACTGAGCAAGTTACAACTCATATCTGGCACATAGAATACATCAGAGATAATCACTTTACCTCCCTTCTTGCTTTTGATCACAATGTTGCCAGTACCTTCTGCTGCAAGTTTCCTGCCATCAGCTAACCTTATGCTTGATTTCTTGCTTGCATCAAAATTTGTTAACCACTCTCTATGTGCAGTCATATGATTTGAACACCCTGAGTCCAAATACCAATCTTCATTTTGAGCATTTTCATCACAAGTTGTGGCCATCATTAACACAGCATTTGCATCACCATCTTCAGTGGCCATATTAGCACCTTGTTGATCTTTAAGCCGACACTCATTTGCAAAGTGGCCAAATTTATCACAGTTATAGCATTTGATCTTACTCTTATCAAATTTCTTCTTGCCTTGACTCTTGACAGAACCTCCTCCTGTTGAGGATTCAGTTTTGTCTTCAGTCTTGATCTTTGAATCTTTTGACCAGTTTGATCTACCTTTGCCCTTGTTCTTGTGGTTCTTGCCATCTTTCCCACCAGATTGAGCCTGCATTGCTTTTTGAGTTGTTCTTTCAGAGCTTCTGTTGACTAGTTTGATCTCATGTGCTTCCAAAGAACTCTGCAGATCTTCTATTCTCATAGTACTCATATCCTTAGTTTCTTCTATGGCTACCACTATGAAGTCAAATTTCTGATTTAAAGATCTCAACACTTTCTCCACCACCATTTGATCAGTGACATTCTCTCCACAATTTTGCATTTGGTGTACAATTGCAAGAAGCTTTGAGAAGTAATCACTAACCTTCTGATCTTCCTCCATTTGTAACATCTCATATTGTTTTCTGAAGGATTGAAGCTTCACTTTCTTTACTCTTTCACCACCTTCATGATAACTAGCAAGAATATCCCAAGCTTCCTTTGATTTTGTAGCTTTTGCAATTTTCTCAAAGTGTTGAGAATCAACATTCTGTTGTATGTAGAACAAGGCCTTACAATCTTTCTTCTTGGTTTCTTTGAATGCATTTCTCTGTGCATCATTTGGATTCTCTGCTAAATCTTCATAGCCATTCAGCACCACATCATAACAATCTTGTGCTCCAAACAATGATTTCATCACTGCACTCCACCTATCCCAGTTCTTCCCATCAAGAACCAAAATATTTGTACCAAAACCATTTGTGTTCATCTTGTTATCTATGAAGAAATTCACACACAGTTTTCTTGAAGAAATTCACACAATTTCTTGAAGAAAATCACACTCCTCACTCAAGTGTTTCCCTTTAATGAATTCCCCTCACATTCACTCGTGTTTCCCTTTGATCTTTAACCGGAGCTCTAGATACCAATTTGTTAGCGCAGCCACTAAACACAGAACACAGAACACAGATCCACACAGATCTATAAGCACTCAGAGCAGATCCACACAGTTCTATACTCACACAGAACAGATCCACAAAGTTCTATACTCACACAGAACAGATCCACAAAGTTCTATACTCACACAGAACAGATCCACAAAGTTCTATAAGCACTAAACACTGTTGTGTGCACAAGAGAAGATGATAACACAATGAAACTTGTTTCTCAAGCAAGATGAACAAACTTGATGAATAATAGAAACTAAGGAAAGAAAATTTTATTCATGCACACTTTGGGCCAAGTAAAAGAGTATATTACAAATGATACACACTTGGTGTATTTATGTGAGTTACTTGAGCTACAAGTAACTAACTATTGGCCTAACTAACTAACTACACTTAACTTGGTAGTTAAGTAACTGATTAACTACCTAAGACAAAACAAAACTAACTACCTAAATCACTTTGAATTATCACATTCCATCAACATAAACATTTAAACTCAAAATACGGAGTCCCTACAACACTTTATTCCAAAATACTAGTTCCAAATACTAGAGAATGAAACAAATGCAAATCTCTAAGTACTTGACTCTTGGAAATAACTACATAAAAATCTCAAATACCAGTTCCTAGAGACATTCTTATATAGGTACAAAAATATAAGCACAACATTTAGGTACACAAACATCAATCAAAAGAATTAAAATGAAAATAAAATAGTCACATCAATTAATATTATTTTAATCATTTTCTCTTTAATTTTTTTTACTCATATGTGTGTGTCTAACACATCAATTTTGTACTTGTACCTAACCAAGTATTTTTCCCTAGTTCCAAATGCTATAGAATGAAACAAATGCAAATCCCTTGTTTGTTACTTCCATATCTAAACACCAATAGATCCCCTCCTTAGCCTGCAAAATGGCCAACATTGAGTTATATTACATATGTATCATGTATGCATACATAAACAAATTAACACACAAAGTATATCATGTTTTCCTTACACATAACATTTATGATAAGCAAAATATGATAGATTTTGAACTGTTACTTTTTTCTTATCACAACAGGTTGTTAATGAAAAGAGTACAAAAATACCAATATCCAAAATTGGTTTAATCAAATCTTAGATGGTACTAGTGGACTATACAAGAAAAATAAGAGAGTATTTCAGTTTAGATCATTGAAACAAATAAACTTTCCACTTTAATTATAGTGTTGAAGTAATGAAGTGATTTTTTTCTTTTGTGATTTAATGTGTTTATCGAGCTTCGATAGTCTAGGTAAACTATCAAATATATTTGTGTGATATGTTGAAAGTCTTTTCTTGAAAATAATCACCAAATCTTCAAATTAACGACTCATTTGAATATGTCAAGATGCTAAACAGTGCTCCCGGAGCACTTATTAAGCATACTAAAAATAAAAATTAATAACTAAATTAATGATAGAAAAGTAAATTTTTATATTTTCAAGATATTAAATACACAAGTTTCGTAGATAAATTTTTTATTTCAATATGCTTAACTAATGCCCGGAACACTATTTAACATTTTCCTAAAAGTATTTAGCGCAAATCAACAAACAAAAAATTAGCACAATTTTTTTTTTATTTTTATAATAATTTAGTGCAAATGTTTAATTGTTTAAACAAGTGATGAATTAAATATGAGTTTTTAAATTTTTGGTGCTTAAAAATTTATCTTAGTTTATTTTTTGTTAAAAAATTATAAGTTTTTGCAGGATAGATTTTTATAGTTAATGAAAAGGAAAAATGGAAATAGGAGAATACTAATGAATTAAATTCTAATTTTTCTTTCTTGTGTTTTACATTTTTATTACCTATTACTTTTAAAATGATTACGACGGTATTGTCACATATTCTTCCTTCTGCTATTTGCGGCGTCTTCTCGTGTGTCATCAAGACTTGCATCACTTTAACAATCATGTTAAATCCACTATCCATTTATGGCCATAACTCTTCAACTTTCTTTAAATTCATCAAAATCTGGCCAAATTGCAACTTTTTCTCTCTTTTTAGTAGAGCGGTTTCTTCCTTCTCTCTTTTTAGTTGATAGCTTTCTTCCCTTGCCCCTCCAAGTAACTTGGTTTGCAACTCTTTCTCTCTTTTTATTGTATTATAAAAATATGGGTATGTTAAACAGTGTTTCCGGGGCACTTGTTAGGCATACTAAAGATAAAAATTAATAATAGAAAAATAAATTTTTATATTTTCGAGGTATTAAATGCACAAGTTTCGAGATAAAATTTTTATTTTAATATGCTTAACTAGCGCCCGGAACACTATTTAACATTTTCCTTAAAGTATTTAGTGCAAATCAACAAAAAAAAATTTAGCACAAATGTTTTTATTTTTATAACAATTTAGTGCAAATGTTTAATTTTTTAAACAAGTGATTAATTAAATATGAGTTTTTTAATTTTTTTGCTTAAAAAAATTTATCTTAGTTTATTTTTTATTAAAAAATTATAAAGATACAATCCCATTAACATATCCCATTAAAACAACAACAAAGATTGACAACAAACAACAACTTCAAACGATACAAGTCCATAACGAAATACAATAAAAATTTACACGATAACATAAGATTTGATAAATTAACCGCTTCAACTTCATCTTTTTTGTGCAATTAGGACCGCACAAAAATAATTAAATTTACAAAAAAAAATTGAATTTAGAGTCCAAAATTTGAATTTCTTTTTCTTCGAAAATATATTTCAAATAGTTCTAAAGAGGAAAAAATGAAGAATTTCAAGTGATCTAGAAGAAACATGAGAGTAAAGAGGAAATTTCTATATGCAAATAAAGACCCAAGCCTATATGGTATGTTTTGTATTTGGTTGGTACTAGCCCAAGTTAGTTTGTAACTTAGTTGCTACTTTAATTTAAATTTATTTTGTGAAAATGTTTTATATTACAGAAACTCTAAAATGCATTTTTATATTCTTGTTAATCCATGTATCCCGCACAGTAGTCAAAATTACAAAATTTACCAATTCCTCAACAGTCCATGCACTCCGCTCATTGCATAAGAATAGAACCAAAAATCACTCTAACATAAAAACTTATATTTTAAGTCACACACAACGGTATGAACTAAACGACACTATACTAATTGCACAATGGTATGAATAAGTGATACTATACTAATTGGTTTGTCACAATTGAATTATGACCCTTTTACAAACCTACTTACCTCTAGCAGGAAAATATACCATTAATCTATCATGCCAAGCTTATCAAATCCTTGATATAAATAAGATTGGAGATTAATGTGAAATGGAAGGAAAAAAAGGCCAACAAGTGAAACAAAGTATATAACATGGGGGGTGGACTTCAACTCATCTTATCTTATATCACTTAACAGAAGACCAATGAGGCAATGAAATGCAAACTAAAGAAAACAAATAATTCATGGATACAAAATCAATAATTTTTTAATAAAAAAAATTAAAGATACATATTTTATTGAACCATAAACACATTAATTAAAGACATTAGTTTATTATTACAAATTTTAAAATTCTAGTACATAATCAGAGAAAAATATATAATGTAGATATATATATACCATTATACCTTTCAACTCAAATCAGGGAAAAATGGAATTCCAGTAGGATTCAACCATTCATTGCCTTGAATAAACTGCCTAACAGTGAACTGACTTGCCTCAGTAGTGCTTGTAATCACTTTATAACCTGGCCACTTAACTCTAGCAGCAGTATTCGAACCCGGACCTCGATTATTATACTCGCCGTAGTACAATGTATCCAACGCAAACGTTCCGTCCCATTCTAACCATCCAGCCGGATCTATCAAATCGTCCAAAAACGAATTAAGATAAACTGTTCTTGAATATTTTTTCCAAGGACGACCGAGGTAAGTCTTGAACGTTGATTTCACCGGAATCAAATCCGCAGCAGCCGTAACTTTAGAGTTTATGATCGAAATTCCAGTGTTTTGGTTAGGATCTTCTCTTCCTTGTGCAGTGAACAAATTCTTTTGCTTTGGATCGGGTTTGCGTGCGTATAGGTTACAATTTTGGAAAACCACAGCTGCGTTGCCAAAGATGAAGTCTACGGTGCCATAAACATCGCATTCGCGGTAAAATTGACGAAGAGAATGGACATATAGAGTGTCTTGGTAAGCAACAAAGCTGCATTGGTAGAAGGCTGAGAAATCGGCACCGCTTCTCAAGGCCACGGCTTGATGTTTGCTTGCTCCAGCTGAATTCTCAAAGGTTATTCCCTTGGCTATGAAATTGTCTCCCACAACAGCTGAAAACCACACATATCAAAAATTTGAATAACCATAGAGTCAATGTAGAACAATATTAAGTTTAACTCATACTAGACTACTAGTATAGTTTAAATTTTAGTAAGCAAAATACATAATATAAATTAAATAACCAAGTTTAAAAAAGTAATTAGCAATAGCATACAAACACTTTATTTGGCTAAACACACATACTTTCTTTGTCTCCCAAAAATAAAACATTGACTGAAATTATATTTTTGACAAAGACTATAACATGATTTAATAGTTCCAAAGTTTTTTTTGTCGTTTTTATATAGTGACCTTTTCTTTTGTGGGATATACCGGGTATAATAAATATCTATATTATCATGTGCAGGGACGGAGCTACATGCATGACTTTGGGGGCATGTGCCTGCACAATGTTTTTAGAAATTGCAATGGATATACATATGCCAATACTCTCCACCCAACATGCATACTCTCTTAAAATGTGCAACATGCATACTGGTTCAATTTATTACTATGTATTTATATAAAATTCTAAATGATTAAAATTTAAAAAGTTATATACTAACTAGTGTTTCAAGAACACTAGTTAAGAAACTAAAATTTATATTGAAAACAATATTTTTTATACTTTTAAGAATTTGATTATATAAATTTTAAGATATTTTTACTATATTTGCTTCCTTAACTAGTGCCCAGTGCACTAGTTAGCATTTTCCAAATTTAAAATATAATTAGCATCAACTCTTTCATCATTTATATATACTTCTTTCGATCTCATATGTAAGCAATTATATTTTTTACTTTTTAGTTTCATTCAATAAATAGTGTATCTAGTACGTCTATATTATAGATATGTTGAATATAACGAATCTAAAAAGTGAATAATTGTTTGTGTATAATATCGGAGGGAGTATTCTTTAAATAAAATAAAAAATTTATCATTTAGTTGTTCTATTCCAACTATTTTTTTTCTATATATAACACATTAACAATCATTATATAACCTTCACTTTATTCCAAAATATGAATAAACATATTTTTATTTTTGTTCAAGTGTAATATTATAAAACTTTTTTTTATGCGTTTAACACTATCGCCCCCGCAACTTAAAATTTCTGGCTCCGTCACTGATCATGTGTAGTATAAAGTAAAAGTAAAATTGTGGACTATGGACCCATACACCGACAGATCTATCGTCCTTTCGGTCTTCAATCATGGCAAAGAGATTTTTAAATATTTATAGGTCAACTTTTTAAAAAATATTTTCTCACATTTCTCAAGTGCACTAGTAGTACTATAGTACATTAACAGGAAACAGATTTAATACGGTAACTACAGGACACAGTTTTCGATTATGACTGTCTGATCATAATTTAATTGTTGTGATCATTTTATACTGGTTTATTGTTGTATAATTTGAGCCGTTTCTCTACCGCAGGGAATCCATTTCCCATATTAACATAATGAAAAAGGAGATAAAAAGTAAAATATGATAAAAGACAAACTAAATTAAGGAGAAGGAAATGATAAAAAATAAGAATCCATAACAACTAAATAATTGACTCGATCAAGTGGTTAAATATGACTTTTGTTGAAAAATTGTTGATTGAACTTTACTTGTTTTGTAATTGAATTTTGAATTATTAGTAATCTGATTTGCCGACTCTAAATAAAAAAAAATTGTTTTTCTAAAAAATTGAAGTCAAATTTCTCGAACAATTTGTCTTAAAAGAAATCCACTTATAAGAATATTTGATTGAGAGAGAAAATCGAACGGCGTGAATGTAATAATTTAATGAAAAATCTGTTAAATACTATCTACAACTTGCTACAAAAATTCATATATCTGTCAGAAAACGGACATTGGTCCTTGGTGAGAACAGATTGTCTCCAGTGGAAAAAAAAACTGTAGGGAGTGCAGTGCACTAATCCACCATTGATTTAATTATTTTATTATATAAGTTACTATTTATAAAATAAATAAATGGTCATGATTCAACTTGAAGAAAATGTTACTGGAGAGGATCCATCCTCTTGGTCCATGATACCGATCTAGAAGTGCAGATCTGATCTGTCTTCTATACAAAACTTGCAAATAATGACATTCCCTCTGCATGGGTGCATGTCTGTTTCACTAATAATAGTAATTAATTGTTTAAATTATTTAAAATCACTTTTATTGATTAAGTTCACTTAATTAATACCCCATCCTAATAACAATAGTATCTTCTTATTTTTTGAAAGGGAATCATAATCAGCGCTGTCCTTCCTTTTAAGTTCACTTGATGAGATTGGTATAATTAATTAAGGGACCGTTTGTCTCTTGTGTCCAGTGTTTTAAGGAGTACACACGATGATACTCACTGTAGAATCGTTGAATGTAAGAGTAATTCCAAACTCATTGCGTCCATAGTTGATTTACAAACAACATGGTAAATGACAATTTTAAGGTATTTAACTATTGATCATGTTTTAAGGACAAAAAAGAAAAAGTTATTCTGATATTTTAGATAACATGTACCCTTACGTAATAATAAGTTGTTTAGCGGTTTAGTAAGAGATAACAATTTCAAAATTTTATCCTTTTTTTACTTTCAATTTGTTCAATTTTAAAACAGTTTTAAAATCAAACACACTACAACTAGAATTGTTTTGTTTAGGTGAAAGCTACTCTATCTTTGATAACAAACATTTGCATGTGGTACATACATACAACTAATTTTTAACCAATTTTTACTTCAGATACATATGATTTATTTTCAATAGTTGTTAGATAATTAAATACTCTCACATTAACAAAGGGTAGTGTAGAAAAAACCTCTGTTTAACTCAATATATTTTTGTAAATCAAACGCATATATTATATCTCTCCTACTTTGTTTATCTTTATAGTATTTCTTTTGCCATTCAAAAAAATATTTATTTTTTTATTTTATTTGCAAATTTTTGTTTTTTAATATCTAAATGCAGTCTACAATTAATAATTCCTATGAAAATTAGTAGAGAAAGATAGAAGTAATTAAACTTACCAAATGTAGATGATTGGAAAGTGGTCCATCCATCTACAACATTTCTACTAGCCTTCACAACTGTCTTTCCAATTCCATCTCCAACTAACATCAAATTGGTTTTCTTCTTTGGCACATCCACATTCTCCAAGTACGTCCCCGCTTTTATATGTATCAAAAATCTGTAATCAACAATACACACTATTTAAGGTCACATAGTTAAAAAAAAAATCAATAAACATTTTTTTTCTTAAATAAGATGTCTCCACGTGTTTCTGTAAAAACTAATTTAACGAAATAAAGACTATAAAATTGAATCCCCTATGGTTATAGTATAGTGCTTCAGATATAGAAGTCGTTGCTATATCTGTAGCACGATACAATCATAGAGGATTCGAGTTCATAAAATAATCAAATAAGATAGTGTACTTGCCTAGTTGCGCTAGAGTTTGGAGCTGCAGCAATTGCTTGCCCTATAGTAGTAAAATGTCCTGAGCCATCTTTAGCAACAACAAGATTAAACTTAGTCTGATTCGTCGCAGTTTGTAATAGCTTCCTATCTTTCGGAGAAACCCAAGTCGGAAACCCGTCTTTCACCTTGCCATATTCAGGAAAAGTCTCGGAGTTTGAAGTTTTAGACTTAACTCCAGGAACTTTCTTCAACATGGCAAGTGAATTACTAACATGACTAGAAATATCATTCAAACTATTCTCAATTTTTTTTCTTAACTTTGATTTACTATAAGCAAAACCATCCAAACATGTGTATACATTCGTCATTGCGCCGCTAAGCAGAGTTTGACAGTTACGTTTTTCGACAGAAGCTATTGTGGTTTGAGCTTGAGAGAGATCAGAAATTGTTGTTTTGATTTCTTCGACGGTGGTGTCGAAT
The DNA here is from genome assembly GCA_030408175.1 of Trifolium repens. NCBI lineage: Eukaryota > Viridiplantae > Streptophyta > Magnoliopsida > Fabales > Fabaceae > Trifolium > Trifolium repens. Next base: position 53,883,974 of record CP125849.1, on the reverse strand, counting down.
AAATTGATACAATCATCAAGGGCTCTTTGGTCAAGTATACTTTTTACACTTCTGCTATGATACCGTAGGCCAGTGCAGTTGGAAGATGATGACTTAACTTCCTTTATGGTGAAGTTAAGAACAGAGCAAATAACTTGTGGGACTGTTTTTGAGGTAAGATCTGGGAATGTGGTTAAGGTTGAGACACAAAGGTCTGGGTAGAGTGTTCCTTCACATGTTGAATGTGCAACTTGGAGATGGTTTTGTGTTGGTAATTCTGAGGAATTGGTAACTGAAAATAGTAGAACTAAGATTGGTATGAGAACCAACAATGGTTCTGTTTTTTCTCTCATTGTAGGGAATTAAGGAGAGAATAATTGCAAAAGAAGGTGGAAATTATGGTGTGTTTGTAAGTGGTTTGATTGGCAATATAAATAAATAGGGTGGTTGAGTGCATAAATGAGATATAGTTATGACTGAGTTTCTCTGTAGAAATTGATGAGACAGCAAGATAATTGTTTTGAGGTGGTGGATCTTATCTTCACTCAATTTGTTAAATGCTTCATTGGTTTAAAAGGTGAGACATAACAATGTCACATGTAGATAACATTTTTCCTATGAAAATATCATTAATTCTTGTGAATAAGATAGAGGGGTAAAACCTTTCCAAAAAGTAAAATACTTCATATGTTCCTAAATATAACACCATTAACACATTTTTTTTTTCAAATATATTTCTTATATCATACCATCAATTTTGTCTTGAAATATGAAAAATCAATAATACATGCATATAAAACCATGTACAATGGCAAAAAACATTCAACATCATACTTTTCCATTTTTTACACTCCACATCATATTCTCTCTCTTCCACCTAATAATTCAACACCCCATTCAATTTTTACCCTCTCCAATAGTTTTTTCATTCAACACCCTACCCCACCACCTTCTCTACCCCACCACTTTTTATTTCATATTCTTATTTAAATTTAAATTTAAATTTTTGTTTTTTATGATTAAATAAAATTATAATTATCGATTAAAATTAAATTAAAATAATAAACACTTAACAATTTTTTTTTAAATATTCTTAATTTAAAATGCAATACATCACACAAATAACGTAATTAATACGATACAAATTAACTTAAAATGCAATACAACACACAAGTAACATAATTAATACGATGCAAATTAACTTAAAATGCAAAACAACACACAAACATAATTAATACGAAACAAATCATCTTCAATTCGGAAACATTTCAAACTTTGTCCATATGTGTTTCACTAGATCTGCTTGCAATTCGTGATAAACAAGATTAAGATAGTGAAAAACTTGATTTTTTTTTTTGTGTCCAAATCAAATGAACCAAGTCTCTATTTATAGAGAAAAAAAATTACGAATTTTGGTGAAAAAAAAATAAAATTAATTTGCATTGAAATAATTGAGTTTAAAGATAAGATGAGGTAAAAATTTCGTGAGCCAATCAGAAGCTGCCACTTGTCCCCCTGCGCAGCAATTAAACATGTTAACTGGATTCATCTTCTCTTTAAATTCAACATGTTACTCCAATGGTCCATTTTCATTCAACAGCCAGTCAACACCCATTAAACACCCTCATTGCACTTGGTTTAAGACAAATGATATTTCAGTAATAGTCACGCGTATTTCAAACTAATTTATTACTCCAATAAATTTTCTTAATATCTATTATTATTTTTGTAAGAGGTTTCGTGTAATAAGGGACTAAGGGAGTAATCATTAATGTTACAACTGTTTTTTTTCTTTTTCATAATAATAATTTTTTCAACAATTTGAATTAAGTATTTCTTATAGTCAATTATGAGCAAAAATAATTTTTTTTTAAATTAATTCGAAAACTAATATATCTGCTCTATTATAAATTTATAATAGTCATTTTTACCACGATTAATATCAATTTTTCAATCAATTAAAAAATTGCTTATAATAATGACAAAAGAAGTAATATCATTTCTATCACTATTAATATCATTTTGACCTCTCACATTGGCACTTTCCTATATACACCATGACATTCTCGAATTAAATTTTAAACTATTACCTCAATGAGGAGTAACCCAAGGACTATATCAAGAATTTCTAACACTCACTTTGTAGAGGTTAGGCAGCTCAAGTACCCAAATTAGCTATACATTGTTAGGTTAATTCTTTTCAAATGACAGTATATATAGTTAGTTTTATATTGTGGATTAAATTTTAATTTTTTTTTTCTTTTATCACCAGTTTAATCTGGTTTGGAGATTAGTTTTAACATCAAGTAGTTTCAGCCTCCTCTCAGTCGTAGTTACAGACGATCAAACGGTGATCATCTCTACCAAGTTCAATGTCAATCATCACTGAACTAACTAGTGATCGATTAAATTTTGCATTTCTTAATTAGTACGTACTCACTAAAATTATTTAATAGTTTTGTAAATATTTCAAATATAACAAATGAGCAATGGCATGGGTAGCTAGTAATATTAACAGCAACTAAGGGGTACATCTATGCCACAAATTCCATGCATGGTCCCTACTCCTACCATTCTCTGAGCAATTTGGAGGCATAAAAAAAAAGCAATGTTTATAAGTGTTGTTCCTTATTAATATAAATTTTTCTAATATACGTTTTAATTTTTCTTGTGGGTCTAAACTAAGCCCAGGGACGGATCTGTGTAAGGCATGGCCACACCAGCCTAGCCTAGAATTTTTTGAAAAAAAATAAAAATAAATTTTATAAATAATTTTAAGTCATTTTGTATACATATTTGTACAAATATCAATATAAATATTAGTTTAAAGTTTATTAGTGACGACTGTAGTTTATTATTGATAATTTCAAGTCTTTTTTTGTACGTACAATATTATTTTAAGTTATATAGTTTAATTTTATAACAACCAATTTTAACTTTGTTTGTCAAAAAATAGTGGATAACTAATTGAATGAGTAAAATTGCAATTGAACTAGTATGTTAATATGAAATCACATTAAAAAATATGTTTAATTAGTATTTAATTTTTTCGAGTAAGATGATATGGATAAAATTGGAATAAAAATTAATAAGTTATAAGCTAATTGAATGATCTTATCAAAATAAACTATAAACTAGTAATTTGGGTTCAATATATTTTGGTCCAAAGTATGATCTTATGAAGCATAAAATAATATATACTGATATGCATGATTTAATATATATTCAATAAGTTATCATCCTTTTTTTTAATAGAAATTTTGTGGTTTCTTAGATATAGTTTGTTGGTTTCCTTTTTAAAATAGAAATTTTCTAGTTTATTGGTTTACTTAAATTTTTTAGCCCCACTGATATTACAAGTCCAGGTCCGCCCCTGACTAAGCCCCATAAAATTGTCACCTACTAAGATATTTTACGTTCATCATCACTTCTACTATATATAATATATTTGAGTCGAACTAAATATTGTTAGAACACGAGGGGGCAGCTTGGGAATCATCCACACGATGACTAAGAACATTGATATAAGTGAGTTGGACTCCACACTCTTACCCAAAACCTTAAGGCATTAGGATTATGGGTCATCTCACTTATAAATGTTCCAAGTCTCCACATTTTAACCAATGTGGGACTTCCCCACACTACTCACACTTGTTTTTCTCAACACTCCCCTTCAAGTGTGAGTCTACCACAATACTCCCCCTCAAGCGGAAGCTCATATCATCGTTGACACTTTTTCAACGGGTCCCTTCACTTGAACCAAAGGCTCATGATACCACTGTTAGAACACGAGGGGGCAGCTTGGGAATCATCCACACGATGACTAAGAACATTGATATAAGTGTGTTGGACTCCACACTCTTACCCAAAACCTTAAGGCATTAGGATTATGGGTCCTCTCACTTATAAATGCTCCAAGTCTCCACATTTTAACCAATGTGGGACTTCCCCACACTACTCACACTTGTTTTTCTCAACAAATATTAGGTTATAATACAATACAATGGCCCCAATGCATATATATCTCTATATAATACTAAAAGATGAGTTGCTTTTTCCTATTGCAAGACCTAAACCCTAACACCATATGTCATCTATGATGCAAGCATGATGTAATTGCTTATATGGACCAATGTCTTTCAAACATGTATTTACTTAGGGCATACATGGAATCCATTTAAGCCCTATTTCATACTTGGCCAATGGTTAACTCACATTTAATTAATTTTGGATACACATCATCACTTCATAGACTATATATTTCCCTTTTCCCAAATTTTCTTCATTTGTCAATTTTTTTTCTCTCTCTTCTCTCTTTTCTCTCATACGCTCTCTCTCATTCTCATCCCTCACTCTTCTCTCTCTTCAAACATTCATCACAAACATTCAAACATTCATCACAAATATTCATCGTTTTCATCCCTTTTCCAGATTCCGATGAACAACCACCGTACTGCCCAGATTCTGGCGGCGGCGCCACCGTGCCGGTCGCCGGCCTACCCCAACCCCACCGTACCGGAACCCCTAAGAACACCAAAAAAATCCCAAATCAACCCAGAATCACCCAAATCGCCATGAAAACACCTATTTGACAACTCTAAACACAAATCAGGCTTCGTAACATGATTAATTTGTACAGCCACCCTTTTCAGAAGTTTCTCTTTCTCCTTTTTTTTTTCCTGTTCTGTTAAGTTTTTTTTTTTCCACTTTTTTTGTTCTGTTCTTTTGTATTGTTCTATTCCATTGAAGTTTTCTTTCTTCTTCTGATTTGTTAATTTCAGGTGTTGAAGTTAGGGTATGCACACTTAAATCATCATTTGAAGATGTTCTTGGTAATTTGTTTCATCAATCCTTGAATTTTAATTACTTTGACTGAATCTGATTTATGATAATAATAAAATAATAATAATAATAGTGATTGAGAAATTATGAATTTTAATTTTGTTTCATTTTGTGTTTGTCCTATGATCAAGTGTCAAAGGTTGTAGTAGACGACAAAAATCATTCCCGGAATAAAGAGATCATAATTTAGTCGTGTGGAAAAGATAGGAAAATTCTCCCTTATGTTGGTAAGTATGTTCTTTCAATTTGGGAATTCTCTTGCCATTCAATTTAGATAATTTATAATGAGTAAAAAAAAAATGATAATGTTTATGAATATATGATTTTTGCTTTATTTGGATTTTATTCTAATAGGGTATGATAATTATTAATGATGTTTGATTTATTTTTTTGTGATATATGATTTTTGTTTTATTTTGGGTTTTAATTTTGTGATATAAGATAATTTTCTTCTTTGTCTTTGATGAATGATTGTTGAAGGTGCTTATGATGTGTACTATATCATCATCCTATTTTCTATATAGTTTATTGATAGCTTAATATTTGTTTTTTACACTAACGACATTTAAAATTTAAAAGTAAAACTCTGTATAATTTTATTTTCATTACAAAATTTGGACAATTATTCTTTTTCATTCAAATTTTATTACAGATGGTCATTGTTATATAATGGGTGTTATTAGAAGCATGTAGTTCTGCTATAAATAGCATGAAATTGTAATTTAGATTGAATTCTCTTCTCTGTCCTTGGAATGTAGATTCCAACACCACCTACAAATCAATCTCCGAATCAGAAATGCAGAAGGTGTGTGTGCTGGATTCAAGGGAGCTCAAGAAAATGTATTGCTTCTTAATTGAATTTAATGTTTAAATTACTTTCAATAGTGCTTTTTAACTATGAATTTTGATGATTTTATGACTATCACAGAGGATTAAAGAATGAATTTGATTTCATATCTCTTGCATGTTAATTTTTAAGGAGATTAATAAAAAGTGCTTATTTGTTTGATTTTTTTGTTTCTGATATGAACTGTAATGAACTATGATTGCAGAATATCAGTGGAAATGATGTGAGTCTAAGTCAATACAGTGGAATGGTTCTACTGATTGTGAATATTGCCTCACACTGATGAATTATATTTTGGTTATTGCTTATAGTTGTATTTCACTTTACCTGATCTACTAATTTTAATTAATTTGTTTCATGCACCTGCATTGAATTCTGGATTTCTGAATTAGATTACAGTTGCATTTGGTATCCACATAATTTGGGTTACTGCACTTTGCCATAATTTTGGAATCAACTCTGCTATTTATTACGAACGGTACCCAAAACGAAGGGCAATAATAACATGTTAGAAAAAAACAAAAAAGAACAAGCATGTAATGTTTGAGTGGAGCGCAAATCATGGTGTGGTTGGGATATATATCCAATGGCTGTGATTCTCCTTGCGTTTCGTTTCGGAACAACAAGCATTTTTCTTTTGGAATTGTGTTATATTTTTATTTTGTAGGAACAAAAGGAAAAATTAAAGGCTGAAGTTGCTTCTAATTATGCTCTTTCCATGTCAACTTCTTTGTGAGCTGAAGGTCTCAACACATGTTCATCACTTGAATCTGGTATAACATCCTTCAAACATCTGAAGCCATATATGATATATTTAGGAATTATAATCAATCATTTTTATGTACGGTTCGAAATTGTTTCAACTGTTCCTCTTGACACTATATCCAGCACTTGCATATTGCAATGATAACATGATTCGATTATAGCATTAAGGACTAAGAATCAAAACATTAATTATGAAGCATAGAACCTACAACCATTCAAAGCATCAGGCGTAAAATGGATTCTAAGACAACTCCTTTTAGTTACTCTAAAAAATAGCATTACCTTACTAAAATTGTTCAACCAAATACTCTTAATTTTTTCCGTTGCTGAAGTTTAAAGTATGTCATAAATCTTATGCTAAACTGAATTCACCAACATTTTTATGAACAATGCAGGTGCGATTGATTGGATATTGCGTTGAGGGATCACTTTTCATTGTATATGAACATATTGGCAATGGAAACTTGGGTCAATATTTGCATGGAATAGGTAGAATCCGTAGGAAGAAAAAAAAAACTGCTTATATTTTTTTGTGATCTTACAATTTTGTTAAACAGTTATTAATGATGATGACATAATTTCAGGGAAAAAACCATTACCATGGTCAAGTAGAGTTCAAATTGCTCTAGATTCAGCAAGAGGCCTTGAATATATTTTTCAAATTCAGGATTCACATAAGAGTGTGCCTTTTTTTTCTCTTTTTCTGACATGCTGCTTTCTTTATGCACTAATTCATAATTCATTGTTTGTTACTTGCTTTAGGATAAGGAGTCACGGGACATGAACACTGAAGAGAAGGTAGAAATTGACTACGCGAACTAATTCTCATCCTCATGGACCATTTGTTCAAAATTCCAACAATACCAACAATTGGTTTTTGGAAGATAGTAGTAGCGAATGATCAATGATATTGAACTAAGACAATTATTAGTGGAAATAAAAGACTCCGTGATAAAATTATGTTGCTCCCGAGCCAATAAGAGCAACCATAACCATGGGAACCTCTTCTGAAAACGCCACTGGTGGTGGCCGAGGCACCACCGTCGCCAAATAAGTCGACTACGTGAACTACTTTTGCACCTATTCCTTTCTCGACCATAAAAAAGAGATGCTCTCAGATCGTGTTCGAATGGATGCTTACTTCAATGCCGTTTTGGAAAACAAGCATCAATTTAAGGATAAGGTTAGTCTTCTTCTTCTTTTTGACATCAACCATGTCTGGTTATAACATGAAAATATCGGCATTTAGTTTTGAATGTGTAATAAAAGTATTAGATTTATGATAAATGAACCGTGTTTGAATACTGTGATTAAATTTGTGAAACATTGAAAACAAAAATTCTAACTTATGGTGTTGTTAAGGTTGTTTTGGATGTCGGAGCTGGTAGTGGTATTCTCGCTATATGGTCAGCTCAGGCAGGTGCTAGGAAGGTTTATGCAGTGGAAGCTACTAAGATGTCAGGTATTAGCAATTCACAACAGATGTCTACAACTGTGGTGTTTAATTCTCAGTTTATCCTTTGTTCTAATCTGTCTACATTTTTTGGGTTCCTATGTACGATCAAACAGCCAATGATATACGGCAGAGGTCCAATGCCAGCCGGAATGCAGATGGTTCCAACGGTTTTACCAGATGGTCGAATTGGCTATGTCCTGTAAGATGTTACAACTCATGTACCTAATCTTCGTATTGGATATGTTCTGCAGTCAACAACTTGGTTTTGATGAAACTAAGCCTCTACCAAAAGGTGCAGAAAAAAAGTCCTTTACAAAATCGAAGGAAGAGGTGAGCTCCCTGCCAAAAGAAAGAATAATTTTAGAGAAGGTAATTTTCTGATATATTTTTCTTATTCAGTAGTTTTCTGATCTTGGTATATATATATTTTGTGCATATGTTTGAGATGACATGCTTGGGCATATGTCTGATCTTTTGTTTTGTTTCCTCTATCCAGATGGAATTGGTTCCATCAATTATGTTGGATTCAAGTCTAATGAACTGTTGCAGTTGAAGCAAGGACTGCACATGGATATTTCATATGCTAAACTTAATGAATTATTAAAATCAAAGTAATAAGATACTTATTTTATTGTCTTTATCAATGTGGACAAAAGCTTGGACTGGCTGGTATTGATGCTCTGTTTCTTATTTCTTAGGTTTCCATAAGAATATGATAAATGTAAGCTATATATAATGCCTCAGTTCCTCTTTTATGGTGATGATAATGAATGAAGCTTTGTCTATGTTTTTCTTTTTCTTCCTCTCCAATTTCAGTTTCAATTTTGCTCTTGATTTCTTTTCTTCTTTATTGATTTTTGGTTCTGATTTGGATCCGTAATTTATTTCATCTTAATTTTCTGAATTTTTGAGTTTTGCTTTTGTGAAAAATGGTCTTCCCCTCTTGGTTGTGATTTTGATTCAATTTATAGAGAAATTGGATGATTGTTTGTGTTTATTGGATAAAATTGAATTCGGATTTTTGTGTCCAAATTCATGGTTGCATGTATTTTTTTTTTAATAGATGGTTGCATGTATATTTGCCTTCTAGAGTTCACAGGGAAGGAGAAATTGATGGTTAGGAAGAGGAGGGCAGCGCTTAATGTTGGCAAAGATTAAGGTATGTTTTTAGGTTCTGTTTTAGTTGCATATTGTCAAATGATTTGAAGTTAGATTGGTTTGAAGGGTTCAAGCATATTTTGATGATATTCATTTATTGATTTGTGCAGACTGCAGAGGGCTGTTGTTGTTAGGCAATGACTTGCTAAGCTGAAAAGACTGCAACTTAGGCATTACTTCCAGATACAAATTTCAATTTTGTTATTGATATTGTTCTATTTAGTACAATTTGGATACTAATGCTTAAATTAATGATACTAATGCTTTGTATTGAATCACAATTTCAGGCTTTGCTTTGTGGGCTATATCAGCCTGCCTCCTTCAAATGGGGTATTGCCTCAATCCCCTATGCACACCAAGAGTCTAGTTGTTCTCAAGAAATACGTGAGGGTGTAAATGAGAATTGGTATTTGTAGAATGCCTACATGAATATGCAGGTATCCGATAAGTTTGATATAAAGCGTAATGGAGTAATTTGGAGAATTTGTTTGCTCACTAAGCATCTTTCATCCGTGGGCATCTGAATACAAAAAATTGAATGTATGAAGTTATCTTTGTAGGAAAGAAATCAAACACTTATTCGTTTCTATAAACTTTTAATTTTTCCTTGCAGTTGCATTAAAATTGTTTAACCTTGGAAAAACTGGATACATTGAGCACAGTGAGGTGTGTATTTCCTCTACGCTTTCCATTGTCATTTATTTTCTCTTTAGGATTGCGCACAGTTACTCACCGTTGAGTCATTTACATTGACAATTGTTAGTTGTTTTTTGTGTGACAAGGAGAAAAAATTATCAACAAACTATTTATCTAATAGCATGAATCTTCTTTGGTTATAGGCTATAGTTACATTTATGCATTTTATTTTACCTTTTTGAGCATCTTATGACCCTTTTATCTACAATGGCATACTAAGTTGAAGGAGATGGTTTTGATGGGGTGTGCTTGCACCAAAGCGCGACTTTTGGCGTGAAGATCCAGCAGTTCTGGCTGAACAAACTTATTGTAAGCTCTTTATTTCTTTCCAATCATATCCTTGAGTTTGTGAGTCATTTTTAACTAATTAATCAACATTTTTTATATAATTCTGAAATTAAAGCTGTTTATAATATGTTCGAGAAATTAAGCAGTTCTATGGTCAATGATGGACTAATTAGCAAAGTAAGCTCTAAGAGTTCAGGCTAATACCATGATTAAAATTGTGCAAGGACTTATTAGTATTGTAATTAATATCAGTATTGAACATATACAGGAAGAGTTTCAGCTTGACTTATTTGGAAGCAGCAAGAAGCAGAACCTCTTTGGCCACAGGGTCAACATAGTATAGTATATTATTGAACTATTATATTTGATAGAGATGCTTGAAATGTTTCTATCGTAGGTTCGGTAGTAGGTTCCAGCTTGCACATGCAGGATCCCCCCCTTCGTCTTTCTTTTCTCCCGGCTATAGCGCGAGAGAAACGCGAACAACAGATTCTCAAGCAGGGGATTCGTCGCGAAAACTATGTACATTGTCCTTTGACATGTCCACTTTGTAACCAATAGGGTGAGGATGATTGACATATGTTGGTTGACTGTGAGGTTAGTGATCAAGCAAAAAGAGCAGCAGGTTTGGGAAACATTTTTGATGCGTGGTTTCAGCAAGTTAGTACTGCACAAGAGTTGGTCCATGCAATCTGCTCGGGTGAAGACAAAGACAAGGCTGGAATGTTTGCAATGTTGGTTTGGACTTTGTGGAATAATAGAAACAATAAAGTGTGGAATGATGCAAGCAAAACTGGTCGAAACATAGGCTTCAAAGCTCGGCAGCTGTGGGAGGAATGGAATGCTGTTAAGAAATTGCAGCACGGGGGGACAACAATTGGTTCCGCATCAGCAGCTTTTGAGATGGCAAAAAGCCATGCACGGTTCGTACAAATGCAATGTCGATGCCGGAGCGAGCACATGCAACTCAAGAATAGTCGATACTAATTTTATGTGTAGTTTATAATAATGCTTTAATATACACTAAACTTAAAAATCAGGGTTTTTTTTAATGCTTTAATGTAGCATTGAACTTTAATATACACTATTACAACTTAATATTGACAAAAATTTATAATTCACGGGTAGTTGATAATTTTTTTCTCTAATAAAATCACTATTATAAGTGATTACTAATTTTTTAAAAAATTCACGGAGAGATGACAATTTATATTGCTGATAAAAAATTTAAAATCACTATTACAAACTATTATTGATACAAAATTTTAATTTATGGAGAGATGACATTTTTAATCTATGATAAAAAATTTAAAATAATTATTATAAGTTATTACTAATAAAATTTTAATTCGATGACTATTTTTTATCGTTAATAAAAGTTTTTAAATAACTATTGCACGTTATTACTGATACAAATTTATAATTCACAGAGAGATGGTAATTTTATCGCCGATAAAAGTTTGTGGCAAATATATACGACGTTCCGCAAAACCCGTGAAACACACATTTTAACATAAACTTGATTGCTTTATTTCTTCTTCTATGCTATCTTTTGCTTCACTTGATTCGCTTGCTATGTCTAAAAATAGTTATTTTAATTTCATGCTTTAACTTTTTTATTAGGATATGCATGACTTTCTCACAAAAGGAAAAAAAAAAAACTAAAATCACCTACACAACTAATGTATTGCCATTTAAGTTGAAGCTAGCTACTGAAGGTAAAGTTAGCTATATAAAAGCATTTTCATATCTTACGTAGAATTTGAAAATATTGATTCTTTTTTTTATAATGAGTGTTTGATATAAAATTTATCCTCTTCATTGATATGCCATAAAACTTATTTTTGTTTTTCTATTGATATTCCAATGCATATGGCTTGATTTGATGCCAAGGCTAATAACAAGTCATGATTAAACATGGAACTTAGAACACGAAAACACAATTGCCCTTGGCTATTTAAGATATGTATTTTGAAATCACTATTATAAGTTATTACTATTTTTTTTTTAAATTCACGGGTAAATGATAATTTTTATTGCTGATAAAAAATTTAAAATTACAAACTATTATTGATACAAAATTCTAATTTACAGAGAGATGACATTTTTAATCTCTGGTAAAAAATTAAAATAACGATTATAAGTTATTACTAATAAAATTTTAATTCACGGGTAGATGACTATTTTTTTATCGCCAATAAAATTTTTAAAATCACTATTATAAGTTTTTTTATAAAGAATCACTATTATAAGTTATTACTATTTTTTTTTTAAATTCACGAGGAGATGATAATTTTTCTAATAGACACAATTTGCTATAACTTAATGTGTACAATTTTGATTTATATGGTTTGGCGTTCCGGCAAACCGTGCGAAAGTACGGGCATCCGACTAGTATATATATCAAAACAAAGGCAAAGTGTAATGTTCTTCCGTACTTGGCTACTATGCTTATATCAAAACAAAGGCAAAGTGTCGGTAGCATGATTATTACTAGCACCCGCATTTTCTTTAAAGAAAATTATTTTGGACCATTTCTAAAGTGTCTTTCGTCCTTGTGCATGGACTATTCCTAATAGTATTAGATTCTCTTAACAAAAGTCTTTCACCACTTTATATGCATCTTTATTAACACTTATATTTACTAAATTACTTTTATTTTGTAAGTAATAAAATACCATGAAAAAACTATCATGATAAAAAAAGTAAATTATTTCTTTTATAAAGAATTACATTAATTATTAACAAGTTTGATATTTCCGCAGTTCGTTTTTCACTTATTAACTTTTAGTTGCATTTTTATTTATTTGTTATTTCTTTTTTTGGGTTTTCACCCTTTTAGTTGCATTTTTCACCCTTTTTTTCACCCTTTTCACACTTATTAATTTTATTTATTAACGAGTTCTTACATCAAGTGATTCCAATCTCCTCTCAAATATTAAAAATATTAACTAAAATTAACATAATTTTATTTTAGTCCAAAAAAAACTATAAGATAATTTCATAATTTGACTTTTTTTTATTAGTACTCTGAAACACTAAATAATACTAGTAATTTCTTAATTTGACTTTTCTTAAATAGTACTAGTAATTTCTTAATTTGATTAATAGCACTCTTTGTTATAAAATAAATAATCTACTTTTATTATGACCATTATTCATATAATCTATTTTAACTGTATAATTTTATTAATATACAAATGTAAGTATTAATTATCATATAAGATGTCTTTTGATTTATCTTGGTGAATATTTTTGAGATATACAATTTTTATAATTTTTAACGACAAATATATTAATAAAATCAAAATTGTATATTGACAAATAGGGGTGTAAGCGGATCTGAAAAATCCAATTGAACTGACGATCCAAACCAATCCAAACTGAAAAAAAATCGATTTTTATGGTTCGGATAAAAACCGAACCAAACCAATTGAAAATCGATGTGGTTTGGTTCGGTTCTCGGATTCAATTTTCAAGGACCGATGTAAACCGAACCAAACCAATAGATATATATATTGTTAAGTTAATATTTTTTTATAGGCGAGTGCACATTAAAAAACTAAAATTAGCTCAACTTGAACTGCTTTTAAAAAAAATTATAGTCACACAACAAACCTTAATTTAGAAACACGCTCTCAGACAGACTTCCTCATTTCACAGCCGCAAACAACGTTGTGTTTGAGTAGTGGTTGGAGTATTATACTACGTAAGAATAATGACGAGAAAGAGAAATTTCGTCTGCAGATAAACAAATAATTTCTCTTACCATCGATTGTTGGACATCAGTACAAAATATGAATTACATTGTTGTAACTTGTCATTACATTGATGAAAGGTGAATATTGAATAAAAAATATTTTGTTTAAATCTGATTTGTGATCACAAGTGAAAACAATTGGCAAGAATTTATAGACATGCTTGAACGAATGAGGGATTAAAAAAATTTGTTGTGTAACCATTGATAATGTAAGTGTTAATAATATTGCATTCACATATCTAATTACAGAAATGAGTGATATCGAGAAAAAAATAATAGCATGAAATACATCGGGAAAAAACCGATTAAAGTATCCGAACCAAACCAATTAGTTTGGTTCGGATTCATTTTGAAAAACACCAAAAACCGAATCAAACCGAACCAATTAAGAGTTCATTGATTCGGATATTGGGTTCACCAAAAACCGATCCAAATCGATTCAATTACACCCCGACAAATATTAACCGTCAATTATTTTGGGATATAAAAGTAGAATTCAATCCTATCCTATCCTATCTATAGAAAAAGTAAAGTTTCCGGAAATAGCAAAGCCTTTATAACTGACCGGGTCTGTCTGAGAGTGAATGAGACTGGACATGACAAAATCCGTGCATAGTCGTGACTGACGTGTTACAAGAGAGCATACAACCCTCCTTTAAATTTGTTGGCCATTATCTGTTTTACTTCACGTTCCGTGTTGGACCAGGAACATGCACCTACCTGCCCAAACCTATACCTCATGGCCATGCCAATATAGTATATCTTAAATTTCCGTTATTTTATTTTGACTTTTCTGTAAGATATTGTTAATACAAGGGCCACTTTATTGTGAACCGTAATATTTTTTCTCCTGATTTCATCATATAATTTTTTTCCAAAAAACTTTAAAAATGAATTTCGAAAATTTAACCACAATTATTATACCATGTCTATTGCAGTTGCTTTATTTAGAACAACTACAACCAAGAATCAGGATGACTTTAATAACAAAAAAACTTTAGTACCTAACATTTATTAATTCTTGTTTGAACAATTTGTCAGCAAATTTCATACAAGTTATCCGAAAAATTTAGTTTCTCCTCTTTGAGTTTGTTAAGACATAAGTCATGTGGAGAGTCCAATCCAAAAGACTAGTCCAATAGGCCGTGGGAGCCACATGACTTAAATACTACATTGAGCATTTTGGAATATTCGATGTGTGACAACTAATAGAATTTCATCATCTATACCACCAAGAGAGTTTATGATCGACTTCTCCGTACCTTCATATTCAAGAAGCCTAAAACCAAATATAAAACATCAACCAGTTTAAAATTTTCTAAATCAATAGCTTATCTTAGTGAGTAAACTGAACTATATACATTGCTTCTAGAATTGACCAAACTTTAAGTTATATTATTTTTTACTTAAATCATATTGAGAAACAATTTTCACAATGTTGTAGGATTCAAACATAATCAAAGAAAGATAAAAAATAAAAAAAAGGGCATGAGAAGCATAAATATAACACATACAAATATCAATATGGGATAGAAATTGATGGTTTTTTAGGTGAATTAAGGAAGGGGTTATAGATGAAGTACCCATTGACAGATGTGATAGTATTTGGTGAATACTTTTGATCACAAACCAGAAGTAAGGAATGGGTTTTTGTGCTAATGATAACGAATCAAATAACTTAATGAATGCTCTCCGGTAAAATATGAAAAAAGTATGTACCAGAATAAACATTAAAAGATTTCTGATTTTGTATAAAAATGTCTAAATTTTTTAAACTTATTTTTAAAGTTTTTTAGTTTGTAACTTTGGCTATATACTGTAAATATTAACTCAAGTTTTTCAAATAACTTTTACGTACTGAATTTTTTTGTAAGGGTAAAATCAAATTATAAAAGGGACAAAAGGGAAATATTGAGTGGTTTGTAAGGATGAATGATTAAATACAGGGGTGAGAGGGAAACTTTTCTTGTGAACTATTGGTTTGGGCTAATTTCATTATGGGTCAACAATATCTAAACCCATGAAAAGCCAATGTGGGTTTAAACGGTTTTGGACTAATAACTACTACTTAATCTTAATGAAAATTTCTCTTCTCACACCTATGTTTTTTTTATACCACCCAATTTCCTTTTTTTGCCCTTGTTACAAAACTATGGAATACGTTTTCCGAATTTTTTTGTATTGAATAAAAATTTCAGAATGTGTTTTCCGAATATTAATCCGAATTTGAACTAGAAAAACTTTGAAAAGAATTGAATAAATGCATTTTGAGTTTTTATTCAAAGGCAAAATTGGAATTTTGAAGTAAAAAAGAGTCATGGGGGTGGGAAGAGAAATTTTCAATCTCAACACGTAAAGAATTAATAAAGTTTAAATTTAACTAACATAGTCCTTTTTTTAATGAGAAAATATAATCAGAAGCTATTTGAAATAGTCAAGATTTAAACCATAAAATTTTATTTCCTCATATTTAAAGTGAGTTTACCTAAATAGACTATTTTTAAGAAGAAAAAAAAAACTAACAGAAGTTATTGAGTTAAAAAAACTAACATAAATTAATCTAATAGGAAGCTATCTGTTTTTAACATTTCTTTTCAAAATTAATTTAAATTAAAAAACATACAAGATGAATATTCAAAATTAATTTAAATTAAAAAACATACAACATGAATATTTAAAAACATAGATATTAATAATTAATCAATTAATTTTTTTTTGGTCAAGTACAATTGATTAGTTTTTAATTTACTTACAAAGAAACTTTATCTTTCTTTTTTTCAAATTAAGGAATTTTTATAGTTATGTAAGCAAAAAAAAAGGTAATTTTTTATTAATGTTCGTATCATATTATTTGGTCCTGAAAAATAAGGGAACGATAATAAAATGGTGAGACATATACTACTCCTTAAAAAATTATGGATAATTTACTCATGAGTAAATTTGTATGTGATGTTCACAAACTATCTTTTACGTCACTTACAATTAATTTTATGAGCCTAATTTTTATTAATTGTGAGATAAACTAGCCAGAATTATTTAAAGATAATAAAAAAAAACCATATGAAATATATGATTTCAATTTTTAAAAATAAAATCTAACTAAAAATACTTTTCTATTCCGACCGGTCCAATAAAATCTAACTATATAAAATTTCCTTCGCATAGAAAACTAACGAAAAATGTTCTCATGCAAAATTTTATGTGGCACTTGTTTGTTTTTTTAGAAAACTAAGGTGGTAAAACTTTCCTTCTTTGGAAACACTATAAACAATGCAATACAATATTGAATACATGCAAGAAATCAAAATCCATAACTTGAAAAAAATGGGACAGCAAGAATATATTATCCATTTTTTAGTATGAGGGTGGGTTATATTCAACTCACCATTGACATTACCTACATTACATGGAAACCAATTACATAATAATACATACCATTTAGCTGGCTTGTGGACGTGATGACACATTAAAAAAAAAACCACCATATTAGAATCATCCATCGTGTGTTGCACAAATTCAACTTAATTTATAACATCCAACACAACCCTCTACACACATATGTATATAATGCTAGCTTAATCATTAATTCATGCAATTATAAACATTATTTTCCTTTATAACAATAATGGGTTGGAAGATCTTCTCAATTGCTACATTGTCATTTTTGTTTCTCATTCCCTTCTTTGCATTTCTAGCTACTGCAAATGACATCCTTGTCCCTCAAGAAACCATTTGTGAATCCTCCCACTACCCATCTTATTGTAGAAATATTCTTCCAAAACAAAAAGCCAAAGTACATGACTTTGCTAGATTCTCAATTCAAAAATCCATGTTTCAATCCCATAAGTTTTTCAACTCATTGAAATTCTATCTTGGTTCTAGTACTTTATCTAAAGAGACAATAAATGTTCTAAAAGATTGTTTATTCCTCTCTCAACTCACCTCACAATACTTGTCAAAATCAAATTACATTGCACTCAAAAACACTAATAATACTATCTACACCTCCCAAGTTGATGATACTCAAACCCTTCTTAGTGCAGTTATAACAAATCATCAAACATGTTTAGATGGACTAATGACCGTGGCTAATTCCAATTTAACCATAAAAAATTATCTTATTAGCCAACTCTCTAATGATAACAAACTTCATAGTGTTTCACTTGCTTTGTTCACAAAGGGTTGGATGCATGAAAAAAAGAACAAGACATTATGGAATTCTAGAGGGTGGCACTATGGTAATTTTAGAAATGGTAGATTACCTTTGAAGATGTCAAATCGTACTAGAGCCATTTATGATTCATCAAGAGGCAGAGGAAAAACTCATGATGATGATCATGATGATGATGATGAAGGTGGTGTTTTGGTTAGGGACATTGTTGTTGTTAGTAAAGATGGGAGTGGAAACTTTACAACTATCAATGATGCTGTTGCTGCTGCTCCAAATAACACTATTAATGCAACAAATGGATATTTCTTGATTTTTATCAAAGAAGGTGTTTATGAAGAATATGTGTCTATCCCTCAAAACAAGGCATACTTAATGATGATCGGAGACGGAATCAATCAAACAGTTATCACCGGCAACCATAGCGTTGGTGATGGATGGACAACTTTTAATTCCCCAACATTTGGTAAGAAAACTTTTTTTTTTTTACTTTTTTTATTATATATGTACGTTACCATGTTTCGAGAAAAACTTGTCTCACATAAAAAAGAGACGGATTTCAAAAAAAGAGATCGTAAAAATGTGTCATTTATCCCTTTAAAATTATTTTTGTAAAAGTGAGTTAGACAGACTCGATATAAAAACCTAATATGGTACTAAAGTGAAGTCTACTATATGTTTTTTATAGCTGTGGCAGCACCAGGGTTTGTAGCCGTTAACATAACATTTCGGAACACCGCTGGACCGAGCAAATTCCAAGCAGTTGCAATGAGAAGTGGAGCAGACATGTCGACTTTCTATCGTTGCAGCTTTGAAGGGTACCAAGATACTCTCTATACACATTCACTAAGACAATTTTATAAAGAATGTGATATATATGGAACAATTGATTTCATATTTGGAAACGCCGTAGTTGTTTTGCAAAACTGCAACATATATCCTCGTCTTCCTTTATCGGGACAGTTCAACCCGATTACTGCTCAAGGACGAACCGATCCAAATCAAAACACTGGTATTTCCATTCACAATTGCACTATTAAACCAGCTCAAGATTTAGTTACTAGTGTTGGCATTGTGAAAACTTACCTTGGGAGACCATGGAAAGAGTATTCAAGAACTGTTGTTATGCAATCTTTCTTGGATAATTTGATAGAACCAAGTGGTTGGTCTATATGGAGTGGTGATTTTGCACTCTCTACTTTGTATTATGCAGAGTATGATAATAGAGGACCAGGTGCAAATATTTCCAATAGAGTTACATGGCAAGGGTACCATGTGATTAATGCTACTGATGCTGCTAATTTTACAGTTGATAATTTTCTGCATGGGAATGATTGGTTGCCTCAAATTGGAGTTCCTTATATTAATTGACGAACTTATAGCTTTTAATTAAAAGAACACAAGAGGCCAATTTGAGAATCACTACATATTGAGTAATTAATTACTACATCCGGTCCTTTTTATATAAAACAGTTGATTTTTTAGATTCATTGAATAACTGATGTACCTGATCTATATAGACTAAATACATCAGTTATTCGATGAATCTAAAAAATGAATTGTTTTTTATAAAAAAGACCAGAGAAATTATTAATTAAAGATCAAATTTATTTGATAAGTTTATTCTCTTGATGTTGTTTTTGTTCCACTTTCATGTACTTCCACTCAAGTGTTTCAAAAAGGAAGAGCATTCGATGCTTACCTTGCTATACTTTTTTTTTTATTGGATGACTATGTGGTGAATGAAATTTTTCACTTTAATATTTTTTTTTGGAAATAATGAAAATCACATGCCTTATAGGATGTGTTGAGTTATTTGGAATTATAATTTTAAAGACAATGATTTTTCCATCCGATCGTTTTTCTCGCGCGTCCTACAAATTTACCAAAATACATTTGTTCGCTACCTAAGTCATGGACATCTCTAAAAACACTCTGCTAGATTTTATTTTTATAATATCCGCTACTTAAGTAGCAGACGACATTTACAAAAATTATTCATTTTTACGACGTCCGTTACTTAAATAACGAAAGCGTAAAATGGTCATTTCGTAGGACGTGAGTACCCTTAAGGTGGCAAAAATAATATTCAATTTTAAATTACATTACAATACTTTCATTTGATTGAATTAAATATACGAAGATGGGAGAGGAGGAGCTTCCAGCATGCAATTTTCAATAGGTATCAAAATTATATAATTTTTTAAAACTTGTGGGCTTTTTAGGTGTTGTGAGAGGTGGGTTGGTCCTAATAAACCAAGGCCGAAAATTATACAATGTACCCCTATGGTTAGTCTTTCATCCCTATAAAATTAAATAAGCCATAAAAAAAACGTCAATTTTACCTTTTTTTTATGCATCAATTTAACCTTTTTTGTCATTTTTTTTTTCCATTTCATTTTTCAATGTCATCCTACAAAAATGTCAAGTTTTCTTTTTCCTCACTTTCTTTATATATGAAAGACGTTTTTTATGAAGGAATGAACTTGGGGGTTTTGAAGAATGTTCGATCCATTAGAGGAGCATTATTGAATTTAGAGGAACATTAAAACTAAAATACAAAAGTAAGATTTTGAGTTTAAACCTGAATAACCGCATAAAACATTCATTTTAATAATATTAACATTGTTAATTGAGTTAGAATTTACGGACATTAGATCATGACTTTTACATATAAAATAAACTTGATTGAAATTTGAAAGGAGTAATTCATTTTATATGTCTAGAAAGTTAGCAAGTAGATATTAGCCACAATTAAATGATTAGTATTTGTAACATTGTTTTAATTTTTGTAAGGGTACAAATAGTAAAATATTATTAATTGTGCCTTGACTTTGTAAAAGAATCAAAGTTTTAGGACAAAATTGGAAAGCTAAAAAACCAAAAGTTTGAGACGGATGGAGTATTAGATGTTAGGTGTATTAGCTTGAGTTTGCTTTGTTGTATCTTGTTGTTGCTAGCTATTTGTAGTGTTGGCCTATAGCTTGTGTGTGTGTGTGTGTGTGTGCCGTGTCTGTGTGTAGCCGCGCGCGCGACCTGACTATGGCTTGGCTAGCAGCTATTACTTGACTAGCAAGTTTGTGTATCTGTTTTGTATTTTGCCTATATAAGGCCACTATCATTGAATAATAAAGCTAAGGAGTATTGTTTACTCAACAATTGGTATCAGTTACCGGTTGTTACGATCCACTTTCTCTCTCTTTGTTGCAATAACCGAAGTTAGTTACACAAAGCTCTTAGTTTTTCCTTCCATGGCTGAATCAAGCAATTTCATACAACCATCAATTCCTCGATTCGATGGTTACTATGATCACTGGGCAATGCTTATGGAGAATCTCTTGCGATCCAAAGAATATTGGAGTCTTATTGGGAATGGTGTGATCACTGCACCTGCAGGTGCAACCCAAGAACAACAGAAAGCTGCTGATGATAGTCGATTGAAGGATCTGAAGGCCAAAAACTATCTGTTTCAAGCAATTGATCGATCAATTCTTGAAACCATTCTTGTTCGTGATACAGCAAAGGATATATGGGATTCTATGCACCAGAAATACCAAGGTTCTACAAAGGTGAAGAGAGCTCAACTTCAAGCTCTGAGGAGAGACTTTGAAGTCTTGAACATGAAGATTGGTGAATCTGTAGATTCTTACTTCTCAAGAACCCTTGCTATTGCCAATAAGATGAACGCTCATGGAGAAAGCATGACTCCAGGTACAATTGTTCAAAAAATCTTGCGTTCTTTGACTTCAAGATTCAATTATGTGGTGTGTTCGATTGAAGAGTCAAACGATGTAACAACTATGACTGTTGATGAGTTACAAAGTAGTTTGCTTGTGCATGAGCAAAGAATGAAACATCAGAAAGAAGAGGAGCAAGTTCTCAAAGTTTCTTATGGTGGAAGAGGTAGAGGCCGTGAAAATCATGGTGGAAGAGGCAGAGAAAATAGAGGTAGAGGTGGAAGAGGTTCTAAGATCAACAAAGAAAATGTTGAATGCTTCAAATGTCACAAATTAGGGCATTTCCAATCTGAATGTCCAAGCTGGGAGCTAGATAATGCAAACTATGCAGAGTTTGATGAGGAGGAAGAAATCTTGCTTATGGCACAAGAAAACACAGAGGGTCAAGAAAACAGGCATGAAATTTGGTTCTTGGACTCTGGTTGCAGTAACCATATGATTGGGAACAAAGAATGGCTATTTGATTATGATGACACTTACAAGGATTCAGTGAAGCTAGGTGATGATTCAAAAATGATTGTTGAAGGCAAAGGGAATTTGAAGCTTCACATTGGGGGCTATACCCAGGTACTCACAAATGTTTATTATCTGCCAGGATTAAAGAATAATTTGTTGAGTATTGGGCAATTACAACAGAAGAATCTCACAGTGATCTTCAAAAATGACATGTGCAAAGTGTATCATGAAGAAAAGGGTTTCATTATGTCAACACATATGTCTCAAAATTGTATGTATGTAATCAAAGCTCCTGTTTTAATTCCTCAATGCTTCAAAGTGTCAAAGAATGGTGAGAACCAGATTTGGCACCAGAGATATGGACACTTGAGTTACAAAGGAATTGGTGTGTTGGTTAGCAAGAATATGGTGTTGGGCCTGCCTAAGGTGAAGGAACCAGTTGAAAAATGCACTGATTGTATGAAGGGAAAGCAGCAAAAAGAAAACATCACCAAGAAGAGCACATGGAGAGCTGAAGCAGTGCTGAAGTTGATACACTCTGATATTTGTGGGCCAATCAATCCTAAGTCAAATGGTGGAAAGAGATATTTCATCACTTTCATTGATGATTTCACCAGAAAGACTTGGATATATCTTCTTAGTGAAAAATCAGAGGCATTAAGCATGTTTCAAAGATTCAAGGTGTTAGTTGAAAATGAATCTAAAAACAAGATCAAATGCTTGAGAACAGATAGAGGTGGAGAGTACACTTCTACAGCTTTCAATGAATTTTGTGATGTAAATGGCATTAGAAGACAACTCACTGCAGCATACACACCACACCAAAATGGAGTTTCTGAGAGGAAAAATAGGACCATTATGAACATGGTTAGATGCATGCTTGGTGATAGAAATGTACCTAAGAAATTTTGGCCTGAAGCAGTCAAGTTGTCAGTACATATATTGAACAGATGCCCTCCTTTTGCTGTGAAAGATATGACTCCAGAAGAAGCTTGGAGTGGAAGAAAGCCATCTGTAAGTCACTTTAGAGTATTTGGTTGTATAGCTTATGCTCATATACCTGATAACTTGAGAAAAAAGCTAGATGATAAAAGCACTGTATGTGTACACTTGGGGTTAAGTGAAGAATCTAAAGCTTATAAGCTTTATGATCCTATTAAGAAGAAAATCCTTGTTAGTAAAGATGTGAAATTTGATGAAAGCAAGCAGTGGAACTGGCAGAATAATAAAATTGAAGATAACTCTAGCTCTAAAAGAATCATTGACTGTGTTGATTCTGATACTTGCTCTACAAGCAAGCACAGTGATGAAGATGATGAAAGAGGAATTGATACTCATGAGACCGCAAGTGATACACCAGTAAAAGAAGTGCCTGATTCTGAGGAGAGTAATGATGAAGAGGAATTAGGCAAGAGAATTCCTAGAAGACCTGCATATCTTGATGATTTTGTCACTAATGAGAACTACAAAATCAGTCAAGATTTACAAAACCTAGCTGTATTTTCTCCCTCAGAAGACCCCACCACCTATGATGAAGCTGCTAAACATGATGTATGGAGGAAAGCAATGGCTGCAGAGATAGCAGCTATTGAGAGTAACAACACATGGGAATTAACAGCTCTACCTGCCAGTGCTAAGAAAATTGGGGTCAAATGGATATACAAGACAAAGTATAATGAGCAAGGAAAGATAGAAAAACATAAGGCAAGACTTGTGGCCAAGGGATACTCTCAACAGTATGGAATAGACTACAATGAGGTTTTTGCACCAGTTGCTAGGTGGGACAATATCAGGTCAATTATGGCTATTGCAGCAGTTAACAATTGGTATGTGTTCCAGCTTGATGTCAAGAGTGCATTTCTACATGGTGAATTGAATGAGGAAGTATATGTGGAGCAACCTCTTGGTTATCAAAGAGAAAGAAAAGAGCTAGTTTACAGATTAAAAGTCACTATATGGCTTGAGACAGACTCCCAGAGCATGGTATAGTAAGATAGAGACTTATTTTGGCAGTGAAGGGTTTGTCAAGTGTCCCCATGAACACACTCTTTTTGTTAAGCATGATGATGATGGTAGAACTATTATAGTTAGTCTGTATGTGGATGATTTGATATTCACAGGGAATGATCAGAATATGTTTGATGAATTTAAGAAATCTATGGAAAGAAACTTTGCCATGACTGACCTAGGAAGAATGAGATACTTCTTAGGAATTGAAGTGAAGCGAGATGACAATGGTATCTTCATCCATCAACAGAAATATGCAGTTGAAATTCTCAAGAGATTTGGAATGAATGAATGTAACAGTGTATGCAATCCCATTGTACCAGCAGTCAAAAGAATACTTAGGTACTTGAAGGGTACAACTAGGTATGAAAGAGGTAAGGGAGATGAGTTGACTGGTTGGTCAGACTCTGATTATGCAGGTGATATAGATGATAGAAGAAGTACATCAGGGTATGTGTTCATGATTGGTACAAAAGCTGTGTCATGGTCCTCAAAAAAGCAACCAATTGTGACTTTGTCTACTACAGAGGCAGAATTCATAGCTGCTGTTAGTTGTGCTTGTCAAGGAATCTGGTTATCCAGAATTTTGGCCCTTATTGATAGAAGAAGAAAGAAAGAGTGTATCACTATACTGTGTGATAATAGCTCCTCCATCAAGCTATCTAGAAATCCTGTGATGCATGGTCGAAGCAAGCATATTGATGTAAGGTTTCATTTCCTCAGAGACTTGACCAAGAGTGGAAGTGTTCAGCTAGTTCATTGTTCATCCATTGATCAGGTGGCAGATATCATGACTAAGGCTCTGAGCCTCGAGAGCTTTAGCAGGAATAGAGATAAGCTTGGATTGTGTAAGCTTGAAGAGATAAACTGATTTAAAAGTGTTTTCAGTTTAAGGGAGGATATGTTAGGTGTATTAGCTTGAGTTTGCTTTGTTGTATCTTGTTGTTGCTAGCTATTTGTAGTGTTGGCCTATAGCTTGTGTGTGTGTGCCGTGTCTGTGTGTAGCCGCGCGCGCGACCTGACTAAGGCTTGGCTAGCAGCTATTACTTGACTAGCAAGTTTGTGTATCTGTTTTGTATTTTGCCTATATAAGGCCACTATCATTGAATAATAAAGCTAGGGAGTATTGTTTACTCAACATTAGATCTCGATCTTTAAAACATTATTTTTCAAAATGTTCAGCTAGCTTTAAGTTGTATGAAGTGACAAAAACTTTCTTCCATGTGAATAAATGCAAAAGAGAAGGCTCTACGAAATTAATCTATTGAAGTTAATTTCTTACTGATCGATGTATTTCGCTGGCTAAAAAGCTGTCACTAGTATTTGTCAATTACATGATTTGTTTAGTGAGTAACAATAAAATTTTATTAGCGTAAACACAATCAAATTGTATTTTCTAATTTCTAGTGGTGATAGTTAAATAACTGCAACTGTTCAAAAAATTCTATTGCACGTTTCACATGTATAGGTTTTTAATTAGGTAATTATCCTACAAGGGTGCAAAAAATTTGACCGAAATGATGCTTCTTGTTTTTTTTTTTTTTACACAAATGATGCTTCTTGTTAAAAATTAAAAATGATAAATTTACTACAATAAACTCATAACATTCAAATTAATAATATATAACGGCAAAACACCCAATCAATATAATATAAAATATATTAATATAACGAAACTACCGTATTTAAAATACTCATTACTCTATAACTTTGACAAACCCAAAATCAATGATTAAATTTGCACTTGATTGAATCTAATTTGTCAAACTGAGCCGAATAAATACCGCATTAATTAATACGGACAAGCAAAACAGTAGGCACACCATAACGACTAACAAAACAAACATCAAACTAAGTTGACTTAATAGTGAAAATCAATTATTTGAATAAAAAAAAATAAAGGGGAAATGATTTTGAGGATTAATTTTAAGCCAAAAATCAACTCTATATCATCCATCTTGGTGAATGAAAAATAAGAAAAAACTAGGTTAATTAATGGGATGGCTGCTTCTTTTAGTCTCTTTCTTTTCTTCCGGTTACTATGATATTGATATAAAAAATTTACTGACGTTGGCGATGATTTATCTCCGTCGGAAACCTGTGGTGCACAAAAGGTATGTTCTTCCCTCCCAATAGAATTTTCTCCATACGTATGAGTCGGAAATCGAACTTCTATCCATATGCTTAAAGAGATCAAAACACTTATTACTTAGATCAATTCATTATTTTTTTTCTCCATAAAATTGATGCTTATATCCTTGTTAGCAAATATATGTATTTGCAGTTTTTTTTTCTTCCTTTGACTAATGGAGTTGCAGTCTTGAATTCCTTAACTAATAGTATATATTTTGACATTTATCTAATAAACTTTCTTGACAAAACATCCAAACTGCATTACTCTTTGTCTCCTTTTCACCCTTCGGGGCCTTGTATTATATGTGTAGTTGCAACAATTGTTAAATTTAATTATAACTAGCTAGAAACCTTTACTATAATTCAAATGTCTTCCATGAGGTATTTGAAAGACCAAAAGCTGTCACAAGGATTTGGTCAAAATACACAATGCATGCAATTCTGAGTTGAAGTTTATAGCAAGTATTTCTAATTACTAGTTGGTCTTTATCGAACATGGTTAGGGAGATTTTAATAATTCAGTAAATAATTAAAATCTAATGTGAATCTAGTTTTGCTTTTATATTCAACCATACTGAGCAGCCCATCCTATCAATTTTGACAATTTGAATGCCAATTGTAGTATTTTTAATATTAAGAGGCAATACCAATTGTAGTTATTCTATAGATCTCATACACACACAATATCTTTTGTACGATAAAAAACAAAATAGGTGTTTACAAATTTATTTACATGATTTAATTTAATTTCAATAAATTTGCATAAATAAGTTGTATTAACAAAATAAATCATAAAATAAGTCATAAATAAATAAGTCGTATCTACAAAATATCTTTTACTTCACATACAAATTTATTTATGTAACTTATTCTTATTAATTATGGGATAAGTACTTTTGGGGATAATCTAGAAAACTAATGTTTGAACTCAAGTATAAGTAAACCAAGAATACTAATACTAAATAAAAACGTGACATATAAATTTCAATAGGGTAGAGTGAAGACACCAAACTCCAGGCCAAACCGTGGACTATCTCTCCATTAATTTGATATATATGATCCACCACAAGTCCACACTACTATTAAAAAAAATACACACATTTTCAATATCGCAAGTAGCCTACAGCATATTGTCAAATTATAGACAACCAATTTTTTCACCTCTACTGGAGGCTTTAAAGCTAGAAAAAAAAACACAGATTATAGAAGGAAAATAATTTGCGATACCTAGTAGTAGTCGGTCAAAGACGGACTCATATACATAAAAAGAAAAGTCATACAGAAGATTCCACTCATTTATTTATTTTAATAAAATGGGAAGCAATTTTTATGGTACATTCGAATTAATATTTAAATGTGTATATTTTGAAATAACTTTTTTATCATTTAAATAATTATAATAATTAAATATTATTTACCAAATCAATCACAAAATATTTTTTTGTTGCTCATAATTGTGAAAATTGGTTATTTTTTACCAAAAAATAAATATAATATGCTTATAAATAATCAAATTGTGTTTTTTCTTTTGAAATGATTTTCTTTAAAATACAATAATTAACACATAGTTTTTTGGTTCATAAAAAATGATTATTAAATTATTGAATTACCAATAAACTTTAATTTATCAATATACTACTATAGAAGCTTTCAAAATTGAAAATGGAGAATGCGAGAAATTATTATTACCATCTTTTAGAAGATTTGAACCTATTGAGGTTTCGTCAAATTCTTAAGACTCCACCGATAGAGTGAATGAATCACCGTCTAATAGAAGTCTATGGCCTCGCCTATTGAATATTTGATTCGGTTAGACTCATTAATTAGTACTCCCTCCGGTTTGCAACTTTTCATTTTTTAGATTCATTTAATAACTAATGAATCTATTCAGTATTATAGACTAGATACATTTAGACAATGAAATCATCAATAATAGACAATGAATTAATATTTGCACTAATATTTAAACTAATGTTACGAGAAAGTTATTGTTACTCTAACTAAACTAATATTTACATTAATATTTGTACAAATATGTATACAGAATGACTTGAAATCTTTTATAAAAAAATTACTTTTATTTTTCAAAAAAATTTGGGTTGGGCTGGTGTGGCTATAGTCACACCAAGCCTTACACAGGTTCGCCCATGCCACCAGTTGAATCTGGTTCGGGCTCAGTTAAGCACAAAAATGTAACATATTAACTAGTTAATTTACATAATTAATATATGTGTTTTCTATCATTTTGTTGAAACTAAGTTAAATATTAATTATTAGTGAAATAATAGTAGTCAAATTGATCCCAAAGAAATATCCCAAACTTTCTTTTTTTTTTTTTTTTTGCATTACCATGTAAAGAGTTAATCTATGAATACATTTTATTTTAATAATAGCTGGTTGGTGGCCATATAATTGCTTCCATGCATGGTCATCATGCCACGACGTCAAAATTAAGTAGGCAAATGAAATGCATATACATATTCCTTTTAGTTGACATTTTTAACATGCAATCCCTTCATTCTTAGATTATCATAACATAATTTTCGTACGATCTAATCTTCATCCTCACCTATATAATCACCCATAATCCTTCCAACTAAGTACAAAACCACTCCTAATTAAATCCCTTCACTTAAAAAAATTAAAACCAAATGGCGTTCAAAAAAATTTCCTTTCTTACACTCTTCTTTTCTCTCTCACTTTCCATCTTATCATCTCTAGCTGATAATAATTCTAAGATCCCACCACAAAAAATATGCGACTCCACCGTAGACCCTACATTTTGCAAAACTCTACTTGCTAACCAAAACGGCACCGTAATTGACTATGGTCGATTTTCTATCCGAAAATCCTTATCTCAATCACGAAATTTATTAAACTTAGTAAATTCACATCTTCAAAATAAATCATCTTTGTCACAACCCACAATTTCAGCCCTTCAAGATTGTCAATTCCTAGCTCAACAAAATTTTGAATATTTATCAAACACTCATCAAACTGCTAATAGTACTAGCAATGTTCTTTCCATTTCTCAAAGTGAAGAATTTCAAACAATTCTTAGTGCTGTTTTAACAAACCAACAAACATGTTTAGATGGTTTAAGCATCACAAATTCTGATCAAACGGCGATTAATGATTTAACTTCGACACTTTCAAACGATGCAAAGATTCATAGTGTGTCACTTGCTCTATTTTTAAAGGGTTGGGTTCGTGACAACAAAAAACAAACATCGTGGCCACAAAATGGAAGACATTTGAATTTTCGTAACGGTCGTTTACCGTTGAAAATGTCAAATGGGGCACGTGCTATTTATGATTCAGCTAGAAATCGACGACATGGGAGAAAATTACTTCAAACAGTTGATGAAAGTGTTACGGTAAGTGAAATCGTGGTTGTTAATCAAGATGGAAGCGGAAATTTTACAACTATTAATGATGCTATAAACGTTGCACCAAATAACACGGTTGCTAGTAGTGGTTACTTTCTTATTTTTGTTACTGAGGGTGTGTATCAAGAGTATATATCTATACCGAAAAATAAGAAGTATTTGATGATGGTTGGAGATGGGATTAATCGAACAATTATCACCGGTGATCACAATGTTGTTGATAATTTTACAACATTCAACTCAGCAACATTTGGTAAGCAAAAACTTTGTTAATTTGATTAGTTATACTAAAATATATCATGCTAGTCAATGTTCTTTAATTACAAGCTACACGTATGCTTGAGCATGCTTAGAGTAGAACCAAAACAAGCTAGCTAACATCAAAAGTCACGTTGAAATTTTATAAAAATTAATATTATCAGGACTATTTGATTGCAAATAAGCACTTTACTTACACATGAATTATTCCTTACTTATACTAGCATGCATTAAAATTAATTTGTCACATGTATTTTGGAGTATTCGGTTAATGACAAATAATATTATACATGATCCCAATTATAAGAAGGAAAAAAAAACTGTGTTTTCTTGTTATCGTCAATATAATAAGAAAAAATAAATAAATTCATTTCAAGTTGTATACTTGTATTAGTTGCCAAAATTTCGGGTATCCCCTATTTATCGAGAGATGAACATTTTTAATAGTTATCTTATTTAATTTGGCATCTAAAAAATTATAAAAAATGACATGATAGTTGATTTATAGATTGAAATTGTACTTAATTATATTCTATGAAATATTGTATAGTTTTCATGATTTGAATAATCCTTATACTCACTTTATGATATACTTGCAGCTGTGGTGTCACAAGGTTTTTTGGCAGTCAACATAACATTCCGCAACACGGCCGGGCCAATCAAACACCAAGCCGTCGCAGTAAGAAACGGAGCTGATCTATCCACATTCTACAGCTGTAGTTTCGAAGGTTATCAAGACACATTATACACACATTCCATGAGACAATTTTATAGCGAATGCGATATCTATGGCACAGTTGACTTCATATTTGGAAACGCTGCAGTTGTTTTCCAAAATTGCAACTTATATCCCCGTCTTCCTAGTACTGGACAATTCAACGCTATAACCGCTCAAGGTCGAACTGATCCAAATCAAAACACAGGAACTTCCATACATAATGCAACTATAAAAGCCGCAGATGATTTAGCTCCGATGATCGGTACAGTTAAAACATACCTTGGTAGACCATGGAAAGAGTACTCAAGGACAGTTTATTTGCAATGTTTTATGGACAGTTTGATAGATCCTTCTGGTTGGCGTGAATGGAGTGGAGATTTTGCATTAAACACATTGTATTATGCAGAGTATAATAATACAGGACCTGGTTCAAATACTTCCAATAGAGTTACATGGCAAGGGTACCAAGTGATTAATGCTACTGATGCTGCTAATTTTACAGTGTCTAACTTTTTGGATGGAGATAGTTGGTTGCCTCAAACTGGTGTTCCATACTCTAGTGGATTGATATAACTAAACAAAGTTACAAGCTAGGATATAGCATAAGAGCTAAGGTTATTAATTACTATAATTAGTAGTTCTTTTAATTTTATTATGTGTACTTTGTTGTGGATTATAAATGATTAAATAATGTATTGTTTCTTTGTTAATCACTACTCCATTCGATCAGATGTCTTATTTTCTCAAAATCTTTCTCATTTTGTGTGGAGAATCCTCGATGAAGGCACGTTAATTGGACTTTTAGTCCTTTAACTTATTTATTCATTTTATTTTACTCTCATAATTAATTATCGTTATATTTTGGTCTCTTAACTATTTTTTGTCTGTCAAATAAGATATTTCTGTTAAAATTTATCAAATGGGTAACATTCATCAAATTTTCATCATCAACCCATAACATAAAGGTGATGAAGGGGTGATGAAATTTTTTGGTATTGATGATGGTGATCGATTGTTTGGATTAGTGATGAAGGTTTGATGAATGTTAACAATTTTTTGACAAATTTTTAACAGAAATGACTTGTTTTGGCAGACGGAAGACAGTTAAGGGACTAAAATGTAACAAAAATTAATTATGCGATTAAAATAAAACCAATTAATAAGTTAAGGGACTAAAAGTTCAATTTAGCCTAAAAAAACCAAAATGTTTTATAGGTACTTATTGTAAAAAATAATTTTGGTCAAACATTGATTTTGATTTTTCTCTCACATTAGTCTTTTAAATGTATCAAAATTATAATTATATCCCTAGTATCACTTTATTTGGTAATTTTATAGAATAAATTGACTACCAAAAATATATTTGATGACTACATTGACTATAAAAAAATAAATTAGAGTACAGAGAAATATTTCATAGTAGGAGCAAAAAAAAGTCTATAAACAAAATTCTCAAAAATACACAATTTTATAAACAAAATTCTCAAAAATCAACTATAACATGTAGAATAGTGTTTCTTTTTCAAAACATGGTGATGTATTTTTTGTTATTGTGTATGCTTGATGTTGAAAAGGTAATAAAAATCATTAATATTACTAATTTTTATGCGTTCTCACTTAAGACGGTGAAAACTATTAGAGTTAAATAAGTAAATATTTCATATAGTTTTTCAGAATTTCGTTTTTAATTCCTAAAGATTTTTTTCGCACTTTTTGGTTCCCGAAAATTTTTCTATCATAATTTTTGGTCCCTACTTTTAATCAAACTCTTGTATACTTTCACATTTTTGAATAATTTTTTGTATTCATGTTTATAATATTATAACAACATCTCTAATAAAAATTTAGAATTTTTTAATATAAGATGAATTATTTATGAATTTTTATGTACAAAAAACTAAAAAATTCATATTTAATTCATCTCTTGTTAAAAAAACTTTTGCAACTGAGGTTCATATAATGTACTAAATATAACCGCATAAAAAATTTAAGGTATAATTACTCATTTGGTCCTTTATCTTTAATTTAGTTCTCAATTTGGTCCATTATCTTTTAAACGTCTCAATTTGGTCCCTTATCTTTTAAAAGTCTCAATTTGGTCCCTTATCTTTTCTGCAGGTCTCAATTTGGTCCCTTATCTTTTCTGCAGATCTCAATTTGGTCCATTGTCTTTTAAAATTTTGGACACGTGGCACACTTGGACAGATGACACGTGTCCAAATTTAATGGTAATAGTGAAAAATTTGACGGAAGGGACCAAATTGAGAACTTCAGTAAAAATAAGGGACCAAATTGAGACGTTTAAAAGATAAGGGACCAAATTGAGAACTAAATTAAAGATAAGGGACCAAATTAATAATTAAGCCAAAATTTAAAATTTTGAATGATATGCACGAGTTGAATGAAAAGTTGGGACCAAAAATTATAACATAAAATACTTCAAGTACCAAAAAATGCAAAAAAAATCTTTAAGAACTAAAAATAAAATTCTAAAAACTAGAAGGACCATTCACTTATTTAACCCAAACTATTATACATTTTCAATGTAAAGTTTTTGCCTTCCTGGGGACAAGAGACCCCATAGTGACACACATGGATCCGACATGTTGAGTATTAAAATGACCAATAAAAAAGATATATTTGTGAATATATTTATAATTTTGATATATTCAAATATTAATGTAAGAGCAAGTTACACTTTGAAGACTAAAATTTGTGATTTGCTCAAATAATTTTATAACGATTTATTGATGCATGCCTTGTCAATTCAATTATAAGAGTTTAATATTGTAAACTTTAACTCTTTTATTGATGA
Organism: Trifolium repens; assembly: GCA_030408175.1. Classification (NCBI taxonomy): domain Eukaryota; kingdom Viridiplantae; phylum Streptophyta; class Magnoliopsida; order Fabales; family Fabaceae; genus Trifolium; species Trifolium repens. The sequence continues at coordinate 53,850,502 of CP125849.1, read as the reverse complement.
AGTTTAAAGTCACTCAAGAATTGTTTGTTTTAACATTCTTCTTTATAAGCTAGATCAGTTGTAACATGATTAATGTCACTCTATTAACTAATAACGATCTCTCATTTCTTGTTTTTAATTAAACTAGTTTTGAGACCTGTGCACGGGTCTATTGACTTTTATTTATAAATTATTGTTAAATTATAAATGACGTCATTCTGTTATTTTTTGTAAAATATATTAAATTAAGTCTTTTTTTATTAAAGTAATTGTCCCGTGTATGATTTTTGTGTAATAAATTATAATTAATAATAAAAATTATTTACTATTCAATTTCTTTTTTTTATTAAAGAAATTGTTTTGTGTATGATTAATTTTTTTTATTAAAGCAATTGTCCCGTGTATAATTAAAAAAAGTTTATTAAAGCAATTGACTCGTGTATGATTAATTTTTTTTATTAAAGCAATTGTCCCGCGTGTGATTAATTTTTTTTATTAAAGCAATTGTCCCGTGTATGATTAATTTTTTTATTGAAGCAATTGTCCTGTGTATGATTAAAAAAAATTTATTAAAGCAATTGTCCGTGTATGATTAAATTTTTTTTATTAAAGCAATTGTTCCGTGTATGATTAAATTCTTTTTATTAGAACAATTGTCCCGTGTAAGATTTTTTATATATTAGTGATCAACACTTTCTTTTTTTTTTGACAAAATTATTGATCAACACTTGTCCCGTAATGTTTTAAGCATAATGACAAATATTTACCCCGTAATTATTATAATATATATTCATCAATAATGCACTTCTTCTGTATTTTTTATATAAGAGTAAACAAAATTAGAGTAGATTTTTTTATAACAAAAATAGAGTAGAATTTAACTATTATATAATAATAATATATTTTTAAGAATTGATAAGGATAAATTAAAATTTTTAGTAGTAATACCTTTTAATATATTGGGTATGTTTGAATTTGGCTTATTTTTAAGCTTATGAAAATAGTTTATGGTTATAATTTATAAATAAACTTTTATGTTAATTCATAAGTTTTTTTTACGCATGTTAATTCATAAGTTTTCATTGACAAAAATTATATCTTTATAAATTGTTTTCATGAACTACCTTAAAAAACTTATAATAATACATAAAAACTTATTTATTTGCATAAACTCATAAATAAGTCAATCGGTCGATTGTGTTTTTGTTTCTATTTTTGTTCTTTTATTTTTAAGCTCATAAATAGGTATCTTATTTTATTAGGTGATTCTATTTTTATTTTTTATATATAAGTTTTAATATGTTAGATTGAGTTACTATTTTTTCATTAATTTTTTTTTTACTATTTTTGAAGTGTATCTTTTATAGTGATTTGTGTTCATATTTTTATGTGTAAATTTATTTTAATTAAATTTTTATGGGAATATATATTTGATGCTTATCTTCTTTTTTTCCTATTTTTGTTTTGTTTTGTGTTTTTTTTGTTTTGTTTAAAGATATGGTTTCTGATGCTATTTTTATGGGAAGATTTCTTTTATGCTTATCTTTCTTTCTTTTTTTTTTGTATTTTTTTATTAGTTTAAACTTTAGAGTTAATTACATTTAAGGGCGTAAAACTTGGAACACCGTTAAAAGTAATAAGGACAAACTTGAATTTTTAATAACAGTTTCTTTTAATATATTGTAAGTAGATACAGCAATCTCTACTAAAAACAGGGTCAAATTGCCCAACACACAACTCCTTGATAATTTAAAGACATTTACTCAATAATTGCCGAAAATAAATCATATGCTTATTAAATAAAAATTTGTTAAAAATTAGTTATAAAAACCACATGCAAATTTACTTACCTTATTTATTCTTTATTAGTTGTTAGGTAAAATACTCTAAACCTATAAAAGAATAGATTAAGTGTATGTTTAGTTTCAATTTTGAAGCAGGCATAATTGATTTTGGACGTGTAGAATTGATTTTGGCTTGTTTGATTTCTTAAAAGTAGAATTGATTCTGCCTCCATAATTGATTATATTTGAAGCTAGAAATTGTAGCTTCTGATTCTAGAATTGATTTTTACAATCAAATTTTTTGTTCAACTCATTTTTGCATGAATATATCTAAACATAAATCACTTTAACTTAATATCAATTTTAGCCAAAATCAATTTTACAGAATCAATTCGTCAAAATCAATTTTTCTTACGGCAAAACTAAAGAAACACTAAGTCTCACCATCACCGCTTAGAATCAAAGTTTGAGGTTATATATGATTCATGTCTCTTAATAGAGGAATACTTACTTGAGCACAAACCTAAGAAAAAAGTATTTAGGCACACACTCATAAGCAAAATAAATTTAAAAGAAAATGCCTAAATGATGTGACAATATTATTTTTGTTTTAATTTTTTTGCTTCCATAAGTGTGTGCCTAAATATTTTTCTGTTGGGTTTGTGTGCTCCTCTTAATATATCTGATTCATGTCTCTTAATAGGACCCACATTAGGCCAGAAAGTGAGTACACTTGTAGATATTTATTAGAAGTATTCTACTACAGTACACTCTTTGGATTTTCATTAGTATCTAATCTATCTATCCGCGTTTTCATTCCAATTTCCAAAATAGAAAGGTTGAACCAGTGCATACGGTGTCTACTTTTTCAAACAAATTGCTATATTTTAATCTTTCCTGTGACTGAAGACTTACTATTATATCACTGACTTCAGAGTCTCTTCTTCTGATTGATTGCAATTGCATGTTAGTATTATTATTATTATTGATCAATCCAGGCCAGCTTGCAAAAAATTTGGCAAATATTGAAACTTTGAATTGAAGAATTTCAGCGGCAATGACCAATCACCGCCTCCAAAGTTGGGCCTACCAAACAGCTAGAATTGGAAAAGAGACCAATTTGCGCGTTTTAGCGCTCATCAAAAGTCAAAATAAAACACAAAACAAAAAAACAAAACAATCTTTCTTTGGTATCTAAATTTCCTAGTGAAATATGACCAATCATTTAGGCCTATGACCCAACGACCTTAATATTTTTACGAATATAGTAAACCGTTAGAGTTAATTAATGCTCAAGTCAAGTAAGAGTATTATTATCTTTTCATAATCAACCTGGTGCCGGCAGGTAAAATATTACCACCATATAGGAAGAAAAGTCAAAATCTATCAAAAATTATTTAAGGATTGAACCTTTTATCGCTTAATTTAAGGATTGACCTCTTTTATGTCTTTGGTCCCCTCTTGTTCATTCCAATTAATAGAAAATTAGGCCGAGTAGAATGTCATCACATGGGTTGAGTATTACAAGTTATATAACTCAACAAACTTTAGACTTAATCCTAATTAAGGTTTTTAGAAATTGAAAATTGAGTCTAATTCAATCCTACAAAACCGGTTTGTAAGTAAGAATTTCCCTCACTTATAAACAGACATTCAGATCATCTCGCAACCGATGTGAGACTTATTAACAAAGATATGTATAATTTTATGATCGTCCATTACAAAATCCTTTAAATTTCACTAAATTTAATATTAGAAAATTGTATATCAAAATTACTAAATGAAAATATAACATAATATTCATGTACATTAAAAAAAAAAGAGTTCCATAAAATAGAGCATATATATCAATAAAAATAAAGTAAAAAAATTAAATTAACACCAAAACATTTTTTTAAGAGAAGAGTAAAATAAATCTTAACTTGTAATACAAGTCTTGTATCACTCCCATCCCATGCTATTGTTATCCTAAACATTAATTTACCTCGTTTTTAATATGAACAGAACAAAGTATTTGGACATTTTAGCAGGCAGGACAAAGAATTAGGTAGATCAATCACCCATTATTAATTAAATCACCACCCACTCCAATTAATCATAAAACTACTCCTAAATTAATCTAGAAATCTTAGTGTGAAACAAAACGATAATTCCAATTTCCCAAGAAGTGTCATATAATATATTCCATACTAATACGTTTGTTTTTGTCCATTGACAAATCAACACTAGTCAACGTTTAACAGCTGTAAACTGTAATACGTAAAATTTCATGTCTTGCTTGATCTTATGTTAAAAAATTGCCACCCTCTCCACTATAAATTGAATGTCACAACCCATGTTTCCAAATCACTAGCACCAACATTCTTGTTCCATATTATATATCCAAAAAAACAATATGGTTTCTTCCAAGTTATGTAATCCCCTCTCAATATTTCTTATTCTCTTATTTGCTTCTATAGCATTTTCCGACACCGCGACTAGTCCAAATCCAATAACACCTACTTCTCCGGGTACGGCATGCAAATCTACCCCCGACCCAACTTATTGCAAATCCATTCTCCCTCCACAAAATGGCAATGTTTACGATTATGCTCGATTTTCGGTCAAAAAATCTCTATCACAATCCCGAAAATTCTCGAACCTAATCAACCAATATCTCCAACGCCGCTCAACTCTTTCCACCACCGCTATACGAGCGCTACAAGATTGTCAATCGCTCAGCGACCTCAACTTTGATTTCCTTTCGAGTTCTTTTCTAACCGTTAACAAAACAACGAAGTTTCTTCCAATTTTACAAGCCGACAACATCCAAACATTACTTAGCGCGATTCTCACAAACCAACAAACATGTTTAGATGGCCTTAAAGACACTTCCTCCGCTTGGAGTTTTAGAAATGGACTCACAATTCCACTTTCTAATGACACCAAACTCTATAGTGTCTCTCTTGCTTTCTTTACTAAAGGTTGGGTTCCTAAAACCAAACCAAAAACCTCTTTTCATAATAATTTGCATCCCTCGTTTAAAAACGGACGTTTGCCACTTAAGATGTCGAGCAAGACACGCGCGATTTACGAGTCAGTTAGTCGTAGAAAGCTTCTTCAAAGTAATCAAGTTGGTGAGGATGTTGTGGTGAAAGATATTGTGACGGTTAGTCAAGATGGAAGTGGAAACTTTACGACGATTAATGATGCTATTGCTGCAGCTCCAAATAAATCTGTTTCTACTGATGGTTATTTCTTGATCTATGTTACTGCTGGTGTGTATGAAGAGTATGTTAATATTGATAAGAAAAAGACTTATTTGATGATGATTGGAGATGGTATCAACAAGACTATTATCACTGGAAATCATAGTGTTGTCGATGGATGGACCACATTCGGCTCCCCAACTTTCGGTAATTTTACTTAATAAAATACTTCATCCGTAACAAATTATAAGTAAAAATCACTTTTACTGTTAGAAAAAGACAAAATTCGCTTCAAACTCAGTTGCTAAGACGTCAAATTTAGTGACAACTTATTTGACTTTTTTTTATGTCTCTAATTTTCCGTTGTTATTTTAATGTTGCAGCTGTGGTTGGACAAGGATTCGTTGGTGTGAATATCACCATCCGTAACACCGCGGGTGCAGTGAAGCACCAAGCAGTGGCACTTCGTAACGGGGCAGATTTATCGACCTTTTACAGTTGCAGTTTCGAAGGGTATCAAGACACATTATACACACATTCGCTAAGACAATTCTACAGAGAATGTGACATCTACGGAACAGTTGATTTCATATTCGGAAATGCTAAAGTTGTTTTCCAAAATTGTAACCTTTATCCTCGTCTTCCGATGAGTGGACAATTCAATGCAATCACAGCACAAGGTAGAACAGATCCAAATCAAGACACAGGTACTTCAATTCATAATTGTACAATTAAAGGTGCAGATGATTTAGTTTCTAGTAATGGTAATGTTGCAACATATTTGGGAAGACCATGGAAAGAGTATTCAAGAACAGTTTATATGCAAACATTTATGGATAATGTGATTAATGTTGCTGGTTGGCGTGCTTGGGATGGAGAATTTGCATTGAATACATTATATTATGCTGAGTTTAATAATAATGGACCAGGGTCTAATACTGATGGAAGAGTGACATGGCAAGGTTATCATATGATTAATGCCACTGATGCTGCTAATTTTACTGTGGCTAATTTCTTGCTTGGTGATGATTGGTTGCCTCAGACAGGGGTGTCTTACACTAATAACTTGATTAATATTTAATGTCTTAATTAATTAGACACATATACTAGTACTATATAGTACTACATTTATTGACACATTCACTTTGTTCTTTTTCTTTTGGTACTATTATTTTTTTTTTCAACTCTAGCTACTTTGTAAAATAAGTTGGTTATTGCTTGTGTACTATTCCAAATGATTTACCAATATTTATTGTACATGATGATGCCAGCAAATGTTGAAAGCAAATTGTTTCATATCATTTAATTGATTAATGTGATTTTTTATTATAAAGCAAAATTTGATTACCGTGTGATTGTCCTTTTTTTTTACAATTATTTAGTTATCATAGCACTTTGTTCCTTTTTACAATTGTTTGAGACTTTCATTCATCATCCTCTGATTTTGACTTCTTCAATCATAATCTATTCATGAATGAATAAGTGTATGTTTGGTTCCACTTCTAGAGCAGCTAGAATTGATTCTGGACGTGTAGAATTGATTCTGACTTGTTTGGTTTCTCAAAAGTAGAATTGATTCTGCCTCCAGAATTGATTCTACTTGAAGCTAGAAATCGTAGCTTCTGATTCTAGAATTGTTTTTTACACTCAAAATTTTTGTTCAACTCACTTTTATATGAATATATCCAAACATAAACCACTTTAATTTAAAATCAATTTTGACCAGAATCAATTTTACAGAATCAATTATATCAAAATCAATTTTCGTCACCGCAGAACCAAACATACACTAAGTTAAAAGTGAAGATAGTAACATTCTTTCCATTAACGCGTGGGCCATTGTAGCTTTTGTTGATAATGTGTCGTCCTTCATTTGTTTGATTGATTATCATGAGCTTGGTTTGAAAGATGAAGATATATACTTATGGATTTGAATTATGTGTGGTCACAATGTCGTGATTATGTATAGTTTTCAAAATTAATCATTGTTCAATCAAAATTGGATTATTTTCTAAAAAACATTTCCAAAATACGAGTTTGAAGTATGAATCACTTAATATTAATCAAGTGTTCATCGATATGACTAGCTACAAGTACTTACAAACTCACATGAACTCACACAGTCACGCATGCAATTTTTTGTGAGTTGTGACATATACGGGGTAATATAAATGATATTGAGAAAAGTAAAAAAAATTAACTAGCCATCAGATTATATGACAAAAAAAAAATTGAAATTTGCCTTTTGTAATTAATTACTACAACCAACATTACTAAATAAAATTTTCTTTATTATGAAGGGGGAGACAACAAAACCATGAAAATAGGGCAAGTTGATTTCCTACTCTGTTTTGTTCTGCATTTTCTATGTTTTTCTAAGTCCTTCTTCCTTCTTACTTCCCACGAAACAAAATAGTAATACACACAAAAACAAAAACAAAAAAAATAAAAATAAAACTTTTTAATACTATAGAATCATATAAGATTTACATGAAAATTTTCACAATAATGTGAAAATTAAATTATAAAAGCATGATCAATAATAAAGTTTACAAAGCAAAGATCATGATGATTTGAATTAGATTGGTAGAATAGTACTACCACGGTTGTTAGGCAATGCCTTGGTAATAACAACAACAATGTTGCAGAGATTGCGGAATGTTTTACTCTTGACAGATAAAACATCATCATTCCCAGGAATAGAATCATCACATGTAGTAATAGCAGCTAATGCAGCTTTCAACCATGTCTGAGCATCGGCATCGGATTCGATCAACAAAGCAGCAATAGTATCTTCAAGTTGAGACTCAGCATCTAATATTGTTTCTTTACAATCAGCCAAACCTTGTTGAATTTCAGGGTCTAGATCAGCATCGTCGATCAACATCTTCACATCGGTTAACATAGCCGACGCATTTTTAGCTGCAACACGTAGTGCTATTATTGCTAAATCTGTAAGGTCTGCATTTGTTGATTTTGGGTCTGATTTTAGAACTTCAATACAAAGATCTCTGTTTGTTGCTGGTGCAAAACTGCATACCTTTTTTATTTCTGGATTTTCTTTGATTTCTTCTGCTGTTGTTTGGTGAGCAAAGATAATCACACAGATAACCATAACCGAGAAGAGTTTTGTCATTGTGTTTTTTGTTTTTTTGTAATTTTTTCTTCTTTTTTAGTTTTTGTTACTTTGTTTTTTTCTTCTTCTCGGAGTTTGGTTTTTTTATTTGATTGTTGTGTGCAATCACGAGGAATTTAGTAGAGGAATGTTTCATTGTTTTATAATGGAAGAAATGTGCAATTTGTGTCCAGTTAATTTGTTTTTGCTAAAATTGGAATTTGTTTGTTTTTCAACACACTTAATTTAGAGGATGATTCTTTACCATGAAATGAAATACACCCTTAAGCATTGTTTTTGGTTTTGACATTTTCATACTTTTCTATTTTTGGTGATGGGATGATTTAGATTGTTGGTTTGTTTAGCTTATTTTATAGGCTTAATGGCAGTTTTGGTACCCTTATTTTCAAAAAAATTGGATTTTGGTACTCCTATTTCTAAATCAGCAATTTTGGTACCCCTATTTTGTCAAATTTTGAAATTGCATTCATTCTTATTCTCTTTTGATGATGTGGCGCATTTTAGTATTACATGACATTTATTTATTTAAAAAATCATCGCCACGTCAGATAATATTAAAATATATATTAAAATTTAAATTTTAAAAATCCAAAAAAAAATAATTGAAAACTATAAAGTACAACAAAAATGTTGATAAAAAAATATGAAAATATATAAAAAGCTGGAAAAATAAAAAAAAAAGAGAAAAAATGAAATAAAATATCAAAAAATTGTTTAAAAATCTGGAAAAATAAAATAAAAACAGAAAAAGTGAAATAAAATATCAGAAAATTGTTTAAAAATCTGGAAAAATACAAAAAAAAAACCAGAAAAAAATCAAATAAATTATCAGAAAATTGTTTAAAAATCTGGAAAAATAAAAAAACATGAAAAATACCAATTAAATTATCAAAAAATTGTTAAGAAATCTGGAAAAAAAAAATCAGGAAAACAAATAAAATATAATAAAAACCAGTTAAAATTAGTAAAACCAATAAAAACTAATAAACCATTAATATATGTCTATATAAAAGTTACTAAACCAATTCTTCAACCCCTCTGTCTTCCTTTTCTACGTACCCTTTCAATTTCTTCTTTTGTTTTCTAATTTATTTTTATTGATAGATTATAATAATAATAATAATAATAATAATAATAATAGATACTAATATAATTTTCTATATAATAATATTAACTTTATCTGACGTAGTGATGATTTTTTAAATAAACAAATGTCATGTTATACTAAAATGCGCCACATCATCAAAAGAGAATAATGATGAGTGCAATTTCAAAATTTGACAAAATAGGGGTACCAAAATTGCTGATTTAGAAATAGGGGTACCAAAATCCAAATTTTTTGAAAATAGGGGTACCAAAACTGCCATTAAGCCTATTTTATATTTATAGAAAGTGTTTTTTATGTTTAAAAAAAACTTTAGATAATTATATTTATTAAAAATGTGATAGAAGTTATTGAAATATGTTGTACAAACAAAGAAATATCATTCTTATTATGAGTATGAGTTCTTCTAAGTTGGCTTCGTTAGTGACTTGGGGAGGGGAGGAATGATGAATATGTATGTGGACAGTGGTCAAATATGATATGACATTATATTCTCATGTGGGTTGCAATGAAATTCAAGGAAGTTTGGTGAAGATTAGATAGAATCAAATAATAGTAATAAAGTTGTCTTTATTAATCTTCATCAAGGAATATGTGAGATATAGAAAATAAGTTATTTTCTCTCAACTGAATTAACTTTCTTGTATAAGTATTAGGATTAAACTTATGACCTCTTATTAGAGTTCAAATCTCTTACTATTTAGACGGATTTAGACCGATCTATTATTGGTTAGGGATAACAATTTCTTTTGTGTCTCGAGTACTTTCATTTTTGTTCGAAAGAGATTAGATTTAATTGATGCAAATTAACAATGAAAAATTAGCTGAATAATTACAAAGCAGCGATACATATAAAGTTCAAAATGATTAGCCCAAATTTTACACTCTCACAAGATAAAATAATGGAGATCAAAAGAGACATTAAGAACTATTAAGTTAAACTATCTTACCAAAAACTCTTAAGTTAAACTATTCCACCCTTCGAAAGAAGCATTATTGTAGAGAAATTTATTTTTGTCATCCTACTTCACTTCTCACGCACCCTAAAAATTACTAAAATATTCATGTCCTCTACTTAAGTAGTGGATTCTATGCTTAAAATCTAAAAATTTCATGTTATGAGTTTTTTTAAAAAATTCTTATTTTTATAACGTCTGCTACTTAAATAGAAGAAGAGTAAAATGAAAAACGTGCAAGGCACACAAAAAATTGGTAGAGTGAAAAAAGTAAAACTCTACAGTAGAAGTTGGTAAATACCCCATTACCTCCACTAAATGTGCTCTTAGCATCGACAGTTTCTCTTCTCATCCCCCATGTTTCTTTTCCCCCCTAACGTGCAAAAAAATTTGGAAAACACGTCCCAAAATTTTTTTTTAGTGTAAATTCTGTAAAATTTACACTAAAAAATTTAAAAAGTATTTCCCAAAAATTTTCAAAAACGCTGGGGTGAGAAGAGAAATTATCCTTAGCATCGACAATCAAGGCCCAGGATTAATCTCATAGGCCCAACTATTTATGGAATTGGAGCTTGATAGCTTTGGTTAAAAAGCAAAAGAAGATTCATAATTTTGCTCCAGTTCCCAAAATAAGATTGGTTTACCTCCCCACTACAAATCCACCACCCCATAATATATAAGCCCTAGAAAATTTTACCTTCTTTTTTTTGACAAAAAAAAATTACCATTGTTATATTACCATTTTTTTGTCATTATTAATCTTTTTGAACTACCATTACGAGACATTGACATTTGAATTTTTGCTGCCGTAAATTCAGTTGTAATAAGACAAGTAATAGTTATTTGAGTTTCTTAATTATTTAGTCCCGTAGTCAATTTTGTCACATTTATTTGCAAAAGATATCTAGATTTTCTTTTAAAATATATTTCAGATTTTGAACATGAATTTTATCTCTTATAGCATATTTGGATCCACTTCTATCCATAGTAGAAGGACATGTTTTATGTTTCGACTGTAGAAAAGAAGCTATAAAGTGTAGCTTCAAGTTAGATGGACATACTGTCCAAAAAAACACATAAATAACGAAGCAATGAGATTAAGGCTATGTTTGGTAGCGGATAGCTGATAAGCTAGCTTATAACGGATGAGCTTATAGCGAATAAGCTAGCTGATTGAATTTGCAGTGTTTGGTATGATTAGCGGTTGAACTAACTTATAAGTATGAAATGACATAAAAAAGATATGTTTAATTAATATTTTATTTTTTTCAAGTAAGATGATAGGGGTAAAATTAGAAGAAAAGATAATAAGTTACAAGCTATAAGCTCATAAGCTACTTGAAATAGCATTTGAAAAATAAGCTATAAACTAGTAAAATAAGTTATAAGCTCTTTTTTAAAAACGGTTACCAAACAGAACTTTTAGCTTATAAGTTATAAACTAAAAACTATAAACTAGCTTATTTGGTTTACTAAATGAAAGACAAGGATAAAGATTCATCGTTTGATAGGAAAATGTGCTTTTAAAATCCCTTTAGAATGAGTATCGAGTTTCCACTAAAAAGCACTTTTTTCATTAGAAAATTTCTCGTGGCTTTAACCAATTTAAGCACATCAACATATATATAAGCACCACATGTCCCCTTCCCCTTGGGCTTGGGGTTTTGGTGGTGAGATCCCAAAATTCCTTTGCCTATTTTCCACTACTAGTACTAGTACTAGTAATAGTAATACTTCAAGTCCTACGGGTTGAGGCAAAAGACATGATTGAGATTTGAGATGAGATTCTATACACAAAAAAGAAACATAGTACCAAAAAATTCTCCAAAGTAGTAAAAGATATTTTTAATGTGGTGGAATAGCCACGTCATAAATCATCGTGTCATTATCTTCAGGAGATTATTACGCAATACAAAATCCGACCCGTTATCTTCGGGTGCGTGAACCGACCCGGACTATCTCTGGTGGCGGTAACTCTACAACTACACTAAACGGCTTTCTTGGACACCCAACCGGTTCAAGAAAATTCGAACAACCTTCACCCGGTTCTTCTGAACCCGAAACAGCGCCCGGTTCAGTACGAGAGTGAACCGTCGTAGGTTGAACCGGAGTTCGGCAAAGAGGACAATTGGAATGAGAACCGAGCCACATATCGATACACTGAGAATGAAAATCGTGGTTACAGTTTGGAAGCGTACGGCACACATCACCGTCGGTGAACTCCGACAAGCAGACAGCGCAGTCGTGGAGAGCACGGCGGGTGGCCGAGGATGAGAACATAAAAGTAGGAATAGATTTGAGAACAGAAGGGTCGAGACGTTCTTCTTTGAAAGTGGTGGTTGTAAGAGATTGTTGAGAGAATTGACGGTGGCGGCGATGGTGGCAGAGGTAGACGTAAGTGCGAAAGAGAACAACGATGATTATGAGTATGAAGAGAAGGACAGAAGAGCCTACCATGACTTTAGCGTTAAGGGCATACTTTGCTTCAATGTTTGGGTCAGAAGCCATTAACAGAGAAAACAGAGAGTGAGATTTTTTAGGGGTAATAGTAAATTGGGGATGAAACTGTGGGAGAGCAAGTTGATGGTTTTTTATTTGGAATGGTATGTATGGATATGGATTGATATGTGCTTATATATTTCTAGTAATGTTAATGATAATCATAATTGGAACCATATACTAGTGATTACTAGTATTTTTTTTTTTTTTTTTAACTTTTGTAGATTCTTCACAACATCATCTGAAATTGATTGAGTTGCCATGTGCCATGTTTATCTGGCACACACTTTCTTATGATTTTTTTCTTTATTTATCATTTTTGTATTTTTATTTTTAAATTATTTATCATTAATTTTTTAATGAATAAAACAAAATTCTCAAACACTTTGCAACTGCATCAACATCTGAGTTCACATGTATCTTCAAATGAAAGATGTGATGGGCTTTAATGCACACTTATTTATAATAAACTTGTAATCCTCTAATCTTTTAATTTAAAGAGTCTAACAAGACAAATGTGAAAAGTGGAAGATTGCTCAAATTGTTTATTGTTATTTAGAAAAGAAAAGAAGGAAGAAATTGCTCAATGATTGATTATAGCAAAAGGGGCACAACTTGTTTGTATGGGGCATTTGCTAGAAAACACAAAATTGGTATAGTGATGTCAACATTGCCAAAAATTTCAAACAACAATTTGATGGTTTGCCTTTTAAAAAACACATGCACTTATTAACACAATAATATTAGTGTTAAAACAGACTTTCATCTCAAATTATTACAGTTCATCATATATGAAAGAATTTAGTTTAGATATTAAGCTTTTGGATTTGGTTTGTTAATATTTTATGGTTTTCTAAAAGTTTTATATATTTGTAATTAGTAATTAGTTGGATGTAGATCGAGTGTAGTCAACCGCCTTGATTGCATGCAGTCAACGATATTTGAATAATCTAATTAAAATTAAACAGTTAGATTTTAAAGTCACATTTTCATTGTTTTAAAAAATTAAAACTGCAACAAAATCAGTGCCGTCGAATTTCAACCAGACGGCTATATTGCAGCTTGACTACATGGTTAACAATTGCATTGGATCCTATTTCTAATTAGTTATCTTCATCATTTGTACTAATCTTAACATATGGATAGAAAATGTTCCGACATATGATCATTTTGATTGTAGTGTTGTTATTTGTATGAATTAAACTTAAAATAGATTTGGATCTTAAATTATTACTGACATATGAACATTTGCATAAATTAAACTTATTTTACGTCAAAAGAATAAGTGACTTGGATCTCCAAAATTAGCTGAAAAAATGAGGAAGTTCAAGCACATACATGCATCAAATAACCTTGAATGTGAAATTTCATTAGTCATTACAACTTCAATATCCATATTGTGATGCCATGTTAAATGAGTTTGAAACTAACACTCATAAAATGGTTTAAATTACGAGCGTTAGAGATATTTCCAAAATATATCTTAGAAACGCGCATTGAGTTATTGGACGTACCCGATGGAAATTGAACAAGCGATCTTCAAATTTTATAACAAGACATTCTGTCATTCTCCACTGTAAATTGTTTCTCTTCACCAATTGGTATATGTTTCTCTATAAATTGAAACACTTTGCTGATAGAAAAAGAAAAACATTTGATTCTGAACATTATTTTAACTTTTATCATTCTTTCAATCATTAAATCATCTTTCTCTTCTCAAATGCATTAGAGCAAGTAAATGAAACATAACTTTGTAAATAAATAGGCTTAGAGAGATTATACAATTCTCTTCAAAGTTACCGCATCCAAACCGAACCAATCAAACCGAAAACCGCAAAAAACTGCATTTAGTATAAACCGCACAGATCATTTTTCTTCTAAAACTCGCGGTTTGGTTTGATTTGCGGTTTTCATTTCAAAAAACCGAACCAAACCGTAATAATTAATTTAACTCTATCAACTAGTAACAATCAACTTATTACCTAGTCCAACTTAGGAAGTTAAACCCAAATTGAGTCTATAAAACAGTAGGTTGTCAAAACATATAATTTCACGCGATTCAGAACTATGATTAAAACCGAACCGAATCTCATTCGGTTTCATTTAATTCCATGAATCCAAACATACCAAAGTCAAAGAAACACGCGCACACACTTCATAGTTCATGGAGTATATGTTTCTGCTTGGCATAAGAAATTGAAATTCAGAAGCAGCTGAAATAAAAGCTTGAAACTTCATAGAAGAGAGTTTCGTTTAGAAAAGATGGAAAAAATAGAGCACACAACGGTTCACACAAACGGAATAAAAATGCATGTGGCATCAATTGTGTCGCAGTACGGAAGCGGAAAGGATCAGCAAGCGCTAATCCTAGTATAGGTTTCCTGGAATCCACCAGGAAGAGAATAGCAAACGCTAAACTCTAAAATAAAACTCTGGAATCCACCAGATTTCCGGAATCCACCAGAAAGGGTAAATAATCTGGAATCCACCAAATTTGAGAAAAATCTCTAATATTTTTATTGAATGAAAAACTACCCCTCAAGGCTACAATGATTTAGTTTAAATAGTAAGAGAAAATAAAAATATAACAAATCTTTCTAAAAGATAGTAAAAGAAAATAACACATCTAGCTAAAATAAAAATATAACAAATATAGTAGAAGAAAATAACCCACCTAGCTAAATAAAAATAATAAATCTAGCTAAAATAATAAAATACTAAAATATAGTAAAATCAAATCTAGGTAAAATATAATAAATCAAATCAGCCGCAATTGCGTTGAATTGCTCCTGCATCAGACTCCTCTTCTTATGAAGAACTCGACCTCGAGGTCTGTTGTAATAAAGAGATGCCTTTGTCCGGAACTCACGAACACAAATACCAGGATCGAATACAAAAGTCTGTGTAGAACTATCTGATGCCCACATAGATGCGACATACTTAAGCATCTCTGATGTCTTTACCTTCTCCTCCACCTTCAAAGAACTCGACCACGAGTTCTCTTCGAAACGGACAACAACATGGTTTATTGATGTGGGTTTCAACCATTGTGTGACGGCATGATTTGACACCATCAGAATTATCGATGTCAAAGGAACCACAACAATTTCTGGTGCACAAGTTTCTATCGAGAGAGCGGATTGCGCCTTAGGGTTGGTGGTGTTTGAAACCATAGCTGATTTGGTGTCACTGCCCTCTGAATTCATGACTTCATGATAATGGAAATCCCTAGTAGCATCGTGAACCTCTTCATTCACAACACTCATCACCCCTTTGAAAACAACTGGACAAACACAATTAGCTTCTATGGCAGCCTTATCAAGTTTCCTCTCATCCTGAGTCATCACTTAGAAACTAGATTTCTTGACTTTTGGATTCTTATCAAAATGTAAAATAGGAGCCATAGCAATTTTATGAGTGCCCCAAGTAAACATCATCACATTATCCCGTCCCCGGTAAGTAATATCATTATCAAACTGCCAAGGCCTACCAAGTAAAATATGACAAACATCCATATCAATAACATCACAAAGTACCTCTTCTTTATAATGTTTACCAATGGAGATGGGAACTCTGCAGGACAGCGTCACTCGTACCTGGGATCCCTTGCTGACCCAGCCAAGGGCATATGGCTTCTCACGAGGCTCTGCGGGCAACTTAAAATAATTCACCAATTTTTGTGACACTAAGTTCTCTGTGCTCCCATTATCTATTATGAGATCACATACCCTATTCTTGACAGAACAATGAGTCTTGAATAAGTTTTTGCGCTGCCCTTCTTCTTTAGTTGCTAGTAACATCCGCTGCAACACAATATTCACCCTTTCATCAGATTCTTCTTCAGCAAATTCTACCTCTGCATATTCATCCTCATCAGACTGCTCTGTCTCATCATCATCGTCCCTTTCTCCCACCATAGCTGCAACTCTCCTTGATGGACAGACATTGGATCGGCGACCTTTCCCATTACATCTAAAACAAGTATCAATAGTGGGTTTGGCATATGGATTGTTTTGTTTTTGGGTTGGTTGTTGTTTAACTGATTTATAAAAATCTTATATTGTGCAGTCAAAGCATTTAGGGTCGCGGTTAATCTCCCAAGGTCTGCCCTGGTCGATGGTTGATCTCCCATAGCTGATCACGTTGTGAAAAGAACAGGAGAAAGCCTGCTCTGATGCCACCTGACGCAGTACGGAAGCGGGAAGGATCAGCAAGCGCTAATCCTAGTATATAGGTTTCCTGGAATCCACCAGGAAGAGAATAGCAAACGCTAAACTCTAAAATAAAACTCTGGAATCCACCAGATTTCCGGAATCCACCAGAAAGGGTAAATAATCTAGAATCCACCAAATTTGAGAAAAATCTCTAATATTTTTATTGAATGAAAAACTACCCCTCAAGGCTACAATGATTTAGTTTAAATAGTAAGGGAAAATAAAAATATAACAAATCTTTCTAAAAGATAGTAAAAGAAAATAACACATCTAGCTAAAATAAAAATATAACAAATCTTCCTAAAAGATAGTAGAAGAAAATAACCCACCTAGCTAAATAAAAATAATAAATCTAGCTAAAATAATAAAATACTAAAATATAATAAAATCAAATCTAGGTAAAATATAATGCAACTGCGTTGAATTGCTCCTGCATCAAATTGGTTCAGGTCCAGTAATCCTCTTCCTCCACGGCTTCCCTGAGCTTTGGTATTCATGGCGCCACCAACTTCTTTCCTTATCCGCTCTCGGTTACCGCGCCATCGCACCTGACCTCCGTGGTTACGGTGACACAGATGCACCGTCTTCTGCTTCTTCTTACACCCCTCTCCATATCGTCGGTGACCTTGTCGGACTTCTCGATGCTCTTGCTGTGGATCGAGTTTTTTTGGTTGGACATGATCGAGTTTTTTTGGTTGGACATGATCGAGTTTTTTTGGTTGAGACATATAAAGATCAATGACATTTAAAAAATGACGCAAACCATTAACTTTGATGTACCTCAATAACATATCAAATGATTTTGGATTTTTCTGAAACTTTACATAAATGATCTATATGATATAAACTTTCAATCTAACGGTGGATTTTATAAAATTTATATCGGTTAAGACGTTATTAAGAGGTGTAAGATTTGGTGTCAAACTATTTGGTGTCAACGGATCCTGACTCTTATTTTTGTATTTTATTTTGATAAATTATTTATCATATTCAGATTCATTCCCTAATTTATATATTTTATAATTCAATTTAACTATTATCGTTTGTGTGATTCGCGTTTTTTATTCTTCTTTTTTTTTAAGTTTTTTTTTTATTCTACTGAGGTATATAAATTGTAAATTGTAATTTATTATAAATTTGATTTTTATTTAAATTAATGTGTGTATCTTTAGTTTTCCTATTTTTTAAATCCTTCACGTGGGCTCAACTAATAATTCAAATCATAATTTAATTTAGGAAACTTATGATAAGTAAAATATTTTGTTCTGTTTAGTTTACTTCTATTAGCAAACTTACATAATTCATGTTGTTATCATAGAATCGTTCTTTTGGCCTAAACTAATTCATGTTGCTATCATTCATAATTCCAATTTGGGTTTTACTATATTTTAATAATATTCAACTTAAAATGTTATGTATAATAGAAGATTATTAATGTATACATAATAGTATTATGGTATAGAAATGTATTAAAAGTTCCATGATTTAATTTGTGGTTACTTTTTAAAAAAAGAGTAAACCATAATTGGTGGTTACTTTTTATATGTAGTTGGTTATTTTTTTTTGGTAGTTTTTTTTACGGATAAAATAGGAATAATGAAAAAGTCATCCCAAAAATTTGTATCATTTTTATATATAGTAGTTTTTTTTAAGGATAAAATAAGAATAATGAAAAAGTCATCCCAAAAATTTGTATCTTTTTAATATGTAGTTGGTTACTTTTTTTGTTGGTAGTTTTTTTTTAAGGGTAAAATAGGAATAATAAAAAAGTCATCCCAAAAATTTGTATCTTTTTTATATATAGTTATAGATATAAGAATATATATAAGATAATTATACTTGAATGAAAGACAAACCGACAACAAGTTGCACCACTATTTTTTTTAAATAGTAAAACTATTTAGTATATAATATACATTAAATACATTAATATTTTAATAAAATAAAATAAAGTTCTCAAACACTTTGCAACTGCATCTACATCTGAGTTCACATGTATCTTCAAATGAGATATGCGTTGGGCTTTAAGTTTAACCCACATTTATTAACAATAAATTTGTAATCCTCTAAACTTTTAATTGACAGGGTCTAATAAGACAAATGTGAAAACTGAGAAATTGCTCAAATTAATTATTGTTATTCAGAAAAGAAGGAAGAAATTGCTCAATGATTAATTATTGCAAAAGGGGCACAACTTGTTTGTATGGGGCATTTGCTAAAAAACAGAAAATTGGAGTAGTGCTGTGAGCATTGATAAAATTTCAAACAACAATTTGATGGTTTGCCTTTAAAAAACACATGCACTTATTAACACTAATAATAGTGTAAAAACAGAGGTTCATCTCAAATTATTACAGTTGATCATATATGAAAGAATTTAGTTTAGATATTAAGCTTTTGGATTTGGTTTGTTAATATTTTATGGTTTTCTAAAAGTTTTATATATTTGTAATGAGTAATTAGTTGGATGTGGATTGAGTGCAGTCGACTGCCTTGACTGTATGCAGTCAGCGATATTTGAATTGTCTAATTCTAATTAAACGGTTAGATTTTAAAATCACTTTTTCACTGTTATAAAAAAATTAAAACTACAACTAAATTTGTGCCGTCGAATTTCAATCAAACGGCTATAGTCTACTGACTACAACTTGACTGCATGGTTAACTGGATCCAATTTCTAATTAGTTATCTTCATCATTTGTACTAATCTTAATATATGGATAGAAAATGTTCCAAGTCCAACATATGATCATTTTGATTGTAATGTTGTTATTTGTATGAATTAAACTTAAAATTGACCTGGATCTCAAATTATTATTGACATATGAACATTTGCATGAATTAAACTTATTTTACGGTCAAAAGAATAAGAGACTTGGATCTCCAAAATTAGTTGAAAAAATGAGGAAGTTCAAGCACATATATGCATCAAATAACCATGGAACCTTGAATGTGAAATTTCATTACTGTTGGTGCACAAAGGTGAATAGAAAAGGAATATATTAATGAACTTGTTAAAATGACGGCTACAAGAAGAATAAATGGCACTTACTTCTATGATGATATAACTACTCCTATTTATACACAAGGACTAGGTCATAAAGACAGCATAGTAAAGTACTAAAATACCCTTAAATATAAATTACTTCTAACACCATCCCTTAATTTATATTTACACAAAACTAACAACACCAATTCCATCCCTCAAACGAAGAAATTGGTCAGTCTTGATTGTCTTTGTCATCACATCTGCCAGCTGCTTCTGAGTGCTACAGTGCACAACTTCTAACACTCCATTCTGAACCAGATTCCTTAAGAAGTGATACTTGGTCTCAATGTGCTTGCTTCTCCCATGCAGCACTGGGTTCTTGGCAAGATTGATTGCAGACTTGTTATCAATCATCAGCTTCACAGGCTTGTTTACCTTGATCTTCAGATCCTGTAGTAAGTTCAGAATCCACACAGCTTGGCATGCAGTCAGAGCGCCTGCAATATATTCAGCTTCACAGGTTGATAGAGCAACAACAGGTTGCTTCTTGGAACACCAAGAAATAGGACCTCCCAGAAATTTGAACAAGTACCCAGAGGTACTTCTTCTATCAACTCTGTCTCCACACCAATCAGAGTCTGAATAGCTCAGAAGTTCTGATTTAGTCTTTCCTTCAAAAGGGAATAGCACTCCATGCTTCAGAGTCCCCTTGATATACCTCAAAATCCTGACAGCAGCTTGGTAATGGGACCATTTTGGTTTGCTCATAAATCTGCTAACCATTCCAACTGCAAAACAAATATCAGGTCTCGTATTGCACAAATACCTCAGAGAACCAACCAACTGTTTGAAGGTTGTAGCATCCACATCTTCTCCATCAGAATCAGAGTCCAGCTTCTGATTCGTATCAGAAGGTGTAATTGCAATTTTGCAATTTTCAAGCTTAAATCTCTTCAGAAGCTCAAGTTCATACTTCATCTGATGTAAAATGATTCCTTTCTCAGAATACAGAAATTCCATCCCTAGAAAGTAACTCATTTTACCAAGGTCTGTCATCTCAAATTCATTCATCAGAACCTTCTTGAACTTAGCTATCTCTTGTTCAGAGCTTCCTGTCAGCAATATGTCATCAACATACAAACATACCAGAATCATATTGCCTTCTGAAGTGTGCTGAACATAAACACCATATTCCAACTCACATTTCTGAAACCCATGCTTTTTGAAAAATGAATCAATCTTCATATTCCAGGCTCGGGGTGCTTGTTTTAATCCATACAAGGCTTTATGTAATCTATATACCATCCCTTCCTGATTCTTTTCTTCAAAACCTGGAGGTTGTGACACATATACCTCCTCTTGTAATGGACCATTCGGAAATGCAGATTTCACATCTAAATGCATCAGAGGCCAACTCCTGTTAGCAGCTATTGCAATTACCAGTCTAATTGTTTCATGTCTTGCTACAGGTGCAAACACTTCAGAATAATCTAGCCCAGGTTTCTGCAGAAATCCTCTTGCTACTAGCCTCGCTTTGTGTTTGCCAATTGATCCATCTGGCTTTAGCTTCTGCTTGAAAACCCATCTGACACTGATGGCTTTCTTGCCTTTTGGAAGTTCTGACAGCTTCCAAGTCTTGTTTCTCTTTATAGCATCAAGTTCTTCTTTCATGGCCTGCAACCAGACTTGCTGCTTAAGAGCCTCTTCTGTACTTACGGGTTCAGAGTCTACTAACATAGCACACTGAATAACTTCCCCTTCAGAGTCTACTTCAGTGTCTTGCAGCATCTCAAAATCTGCAAACCTTCATGGAATGCTTCTGATTCTCTGTGGTCTTTGACCTTGTTCCACAGAGTTTCCTTCAGAAGTTAGAATTTTAGAAGTGCTATCTTCAGAGCTTCTGTCTATTGAAGTTTCTCCTTCAGAGGCTTGACCTTCAGAGCCATCTTCAGGACCACCTTCAGGACCATCTTCAGAGTCTCCTTCTGAATCAGAGTCTCCTTCAGAATCTGAATCTTCATCAGAGTCTGAATCCCCGTCAGAGTCTCTTTCAAGAATTCTCACATCAGAATTGGATTGAGTTTTGTTCCAATCCCAAGTTTCTAATTCCTTCACAATGACATCTCTGCTGAATTCAATTCTATTAGTCTCTGGACAATAGAGCTTGTACGCACCTGTACTGTGGTACCCCACCAATAACATTACTTTGCTTCTATCATCCAGCTTCTGTCTTCTAGCTTCTGGAACATGTTTGTAACAAACAGAACCAAACACTTTCAAATGACTAACACTTTGCTTATCTCCAGTCCACTTCTGAATAGGAATTATTTCCTTCAGCTTCTTCGTTGGACATCTGTTGAGCACATAACATGCTGTTGCAACAGCTTCACCCCATAAATTATGAGGAAGCTTCTTCTCTTTCAGCATGCTTCTCACCATATCAAGCAAAGTACGATTTCTTCTTTCAGCAAGACCATTGTGTTGAGGAGTGTAAGGAGCAGTAACCTCATGCTCAATTCCATTCTCCTCACAGAAAGTTTTAAACTCATTGGAATTAAACTCACCACCACCATCAGTTCTGAGAATCTTCAGCTTCTGACCACTCTGTTTCTCAGCTTTTACTTTGAACTTCTGAAACTCAGCAAACACCTCATGTTTGAACTTTATCAGGGATACCCATGTCATTCTAGTGAATTCATCTACAAATGACACAAAATATTTATTCCCTCCAATTGATGCTACTGGAAATGGACCACACACATCAGAATGCACTACTCCCAAGGCATGTTTTGCTCTTGGAGCTACTTCTGATGCAAATGACAGTCTTGGTTGCTTCCCTTCCATGCACACCTTGCATGACTTCTCAGGTTTCTTGATTGTAGGAATTCCATGTACCAGGTTCTTTGATTTTAGATGCCTCAGGCTTCTAAAGTTCAAATGACCAAATCTTCTGTGCCACAGCTCACTATCCTTCTCAACACATGTTGCACTAAGGCATTCAGAGTCTGCAGTCCTGACATTCACTTTGAATGTCTTGTTCCTTCCCTGTTCTGACTCCATAATCAGCTTCTGATTACGATCATACAGCTTCAGAAGATTGTCCTTCATGGTAACGGAAAAACCTTTCTCAATCAGTTGCCCTACACTCATCAGATTGCTTTTCATGCCAGGTACATACCATACATTCTGAATCAAAGCTGATTTTCCATTGTTCAGAATGACTCTGACATTTCCCATACCTTCAGCATTAAGGTATTTATCATCAGCACATCTGATCTTTGTACTCTTCCCAGAGTCAAAGTCAACCAACCACTTCTTGTTTCCAGTAAGATGATTTGAACACCCTGTGTCCATATACCACCACTCTGATGAATTCATATCATCAGTCTCAGAAGCCATTAGCAACACAGATTCACCATCAGAGTCATCAGAGCTTCTGGCTATATTTGCTTCTTCTGACTTCCTTTCTTTGTTTGTCCGACACTCAGAAGCAAAATGACCAAACTTCTGACAACAGTAGCATTGGATCTTCTTCTTGTCAAACCTCTCCTTTCCCTTCTGATATTTCTGCTTATCAGAGGTTGAGGTTTCTAGCTTCTGAACTCCATCAGACCTTCTCTTGGTTTCTGACCAAGACTTCTTCTGATAGTTCTTTCCAGAGTCTGCTTTCAGAGCCTGCTGCTCTACTTCTCTTTCAGAGTTTCTCTCAGTCAAACGCAATTCTTGTGCTTCTAGACTGCTTTGTAGCTCTTCAATTCTCATGGAACTCAAGTCCTTGGAATGTTCAATAGCTACCACAATGTAATCAAACTGAGGGGTAAGTGATCTCAATACCTTTTCAATGATTACTTGTTCTGAGAGTGTTTCTCCACAAGCCTTCATCTCATTAGTGATCAGAATCATTCTTGAGATGTACTCAGGACCTTCTCATTGTTCTTCATGTTGAGATTCTCATACTGCTTTCGTAAGGACTGAAGCTTCACCTTCTTCACTGATGCATCGCCACCATAGCATCTGATCAGTGTGTCCCACGCGGCCTTTGCCGTTTCTGAGTCAGCAATCTTCTCAAACACGTTTTCATCCACACACTGATGAATGTAGAACAACGCCCTCTGATCTTTCTTATTTGTATCCTTCTGAGCAAGCTTTTGTGCATCTGTTGCATCTGCTGCTACTGGAACATAACCTTCAGTAACAAGTTCAAGCACATCTTGAGCACCAAACAGAACAATCATCTGTTTCATCCAGCGATTCCAGTTTTTGCCATCAAACACTGGAAGCTTGGTACTCATACCACTGTTTCCGTTCATCTTCAACCTTTGTGCGTTCACTTAAATCTCACTAACACTCGTGTTTTCCAATCCCGCAGAATCAGAAAATGTGATTCTAATAAATCACACAACACCTCACGTTTCACTCGTGTTTCCCGTGGATTCGAACCGGAGCTCTAGATACCAATTGTTGGTGCACAAAGGTGAATAGAAAAGGAATATATTAATGAACTTGTTAAAATGACGGCTACAAGAAGAATAAATGGCACTTACTTCTATGATGATATAACTACTCCTATTTATACACAAGGACTATGTCATAAAGACAGCATAGTAAAGTACTAAAATACCCTTAAATATAAATTACTTCTAACAATTACAACTTCAACATCCATATTGTTATCCTTAATATGCTTTAGATGCCATGTTAAATGAGTTTGAAACTAACACTCAAAAATGGTTTAAATTATGAGCGTTAGAGATATTTCCAAAATATATCTTGAAAACGCGCATTGAGTTATTGGACGTTCGTACCCGATGGAAATTGAACAAGTGACCTTCAAAATTCTATAACAAGACATTCACCCCTAAACCAATGCAATGCTTCTAATATAAGGTAAACATTATTAGAGTATATATATGTTGGAATTTATCCCACAATTAAATTGTTTCTCTACACCAATTGGTACATATTTCTCTATAAATTAGAACACTTTGATAATAAAAAAACATTTGATTCTGAACATTATTCTAACTCTAACCATTTTATCAATCATTAAATTATCTTTCTCTTCTCTTATGCATTAGAGCAAGTAAATGAAACATAACTTTATAAATCAACAGGCTTAAAAAATTATGCAATTCTCTTCAAGGTTACCAAAATATTATGAAGGGAATTCATTGGTATGCACAGGGGCGTTGCTAAGTGTAAGCATGGGGTAGCCTTGGCGAATTTTTTTCTGAACTGCACCTGACATAATTTTTTTTTTTAAATACACTACCTTTTAAAAAAATTTCCAAACTACCCTATTTTTCCTTGTGTTTTGGACGCGCCATTGGGAGTGTAGCGTCCACAGACTGGACGCGCCAACGGCAGTGTGGCGTCCAATCCCCAGAATTTTTTATTTATTTTTTCGTTTTAGAATTGGCAACGGTTTGTAAGTGTTGCCGTAGATCCAACAACCGTGGTCTTAGATTGGAAAAGGCAACGGGTTAAGACTTCTCCATAAAACTGTTACCTTATATATAATAGGCAACAGTTTAAAGTGTTCTATAATTGTAAATTTTTGCGCAGTCCTGACTTCATTTTCAAATTTAAACAACACTTTTATAGAACGCTTTAAAAGTGTTGCCTGTTATATATAAGGTAACACTTTTATGGAGAAGTTTTAGTCTGTTGCCTTTTCCAATCTAAGGCCACGCTTTTTTGTTCTACGGCAACATCTAAAAACCGTTGCCGATTCTAAAACGAAAAAAATAATAAAAAAATTCTGGGGATTGGACGCCACACTCCCGTTGGCGCGTCCAGTCTGTGGACGCTACATTCCCAATGGCGCGTCCAAGATACAAGGAAAAGTAGGGTACTTTGGAAAATTTTATAAAAGGTAGTGTAGTTTCAAAAATTAAAATTTTGTCAGGTGCACTGCCAAAAAAAATTCAGCCTTGGCTACCCCTTTTTCCTACAATTTGTTTATTATGTTGGTGTATTTTATAGTTAGTTACTTTAATAATGTTACATTCTCCAAATAAGTTTTTTTTTGGATATATATGTTTAAAATAAGTAGGACGATGGAAGATAGGAAATTATTACTTCATAAAATAATTTATTTTTCTTGTTTTAACATATTTGTTCTATATAATAATTACACATAAAACTTTGTCAACAATAAAAATTATCAAGACAATATTAGTAGAATTTTTTTTCTTTGTAACTGGCCCCCTCATAAGATTTCGGCTATTTTCGCCACTGGGTATGCACATTTGCTTCTAATACATATAGAATTTATGATAACAAATGTAACTAAAGTAGTGTGATACACACTTTAGACTGTACTAAATATCGGTTGTGCTAATCCGTGTCATGTGTTGTATGTATCCTATGCCTCTTTCAGCATACCTACAAAAAAGCTGTCTTGTTCCAGTAGTTGCAGTGGAGTGACTTGGTGGTATGTTGTGAAAGGACACTTGTCCCTGCTCCACAAGTGGTTTTTTTTGGCACAAAATACAAGTTGTTTGATATATCAATCTTAGATAGATACTATAAGAGAGTGAGGAAAATAAAGAAAAGCTAAAATGAGTGGTTTTTGCAAGTAGAAAGCATGTTGAAATTAATTAATAATTGATCACACAATACATGCTTTCTCACTAATTCTAATAATAATTCTCACCATCTTCTTTAGTAATAAGATTTTGAATTATTATTTCTTAATTTGTGCGTGTAATCCATTTTCTTTGTATAGCTCCAAGTTGTGCATTTAAACTTAGGGTCCGTTTGGTTCGGAAGTTTTGGAGGGAAGGGGAGGGGAGGGGAGGTGATATTTTAAATTTTTATGTTTGGTTGAATTTTTTTATGAGGGGGGGGGGGGGAGGTGAGGGGAGGGAATATAGAGCTATTTTTGCTTCCTCCCAAATTGGGGGGATTTGGAGGGGAGGGAAGGGAAACCAAGATATAATTTAATATATTAATATAATTACCTCAATTAATTTGTTTTTTTTTAACAAACCCTCAATTAATTTGTTAAAATCCTAAATTATCTTTATTCGAATATTAAAAGTTTATCAACAAAAAAAAAAACAGAATATTAAGAGTTTATCTTATATTTTCTTTGCTCTTATATATAACTTATATCGTATTAATACCTCACCTCCCCTCTCCTCCCCTCGTTTGAACCAAACACGTATTTAATTAAAATACCTCCCCTCCTCTCCCCTCCCTTCCCCTCCCCTCCATTAAATTCCCTCCCCTCCCCTCCCCTCCCCTCACCTCCCTTCCGTTTGAACCAAACAGACCCTTAAGGACCACACACACCATTTGTTTTGTTTGTAAAAAAAAAGGTAAGAAATTTTTTAAAAAAATTGCAAAAAAAAATGTATAAATATTTGGATCCGTTAACTTTTCATTCTTCATTTTTTTTCTTCTTTTACCAACAGTTTAATCTGGTTCGGAGTTAGTTCTGGCATCAAGTGGTTCCAGCTCCTCCCAATCGCAGTAGCGAAGGATCGAACCGTGGTCCTCCCTACCAAGTTCAGCGTCAATCATCACTAAACCAACTAATGATTGGTTTCATTCTTCATGTTTTTATTCCTCCTGATTCAAACTCTTCAACAACAACATTACCTTAAGAAACTTGATATTTGTATCCAGAATTTGATTATTAATGAAATACTATAAATTTGTAGTATAAAAAAAACATTACCTTAAGAAACTTCTTGGTTATAATTAGGATAAGTTGATCTTTTTAACATTAGGAGTATTTTTTTTTATATACTCAAAAAAAAAGTCTGGAATGCACGTTATCGTGATCCAAAACGTATTAACCCAAATTTATTAATTAATAAATACGTAGCACTAATATTGTCCTTAGGTCTGTTTGGTTCGAGGGTTTTGGAGGGGAGGGGAGGGAAGGGGAGGTGATATTTTAAATTTTTATGTTTGGTTCAACTTTTTAACAAAGGGAGAGGAGGGAAGGAGATAAGTAATTTACTTTTTTACCCTTAATCTTATAAACTCAAAATAAGGATTAAATTATAATGGATATATTACGTCAAAAACAAAATCTAATGGATATATATAAAAAAAATAAAAAATCTAATGAGTAGAAAACCTAAATTTTTTTTGTTGTAAAAAAAATATATAACTTAAAATTTTAATATTCAAACAAGGATAATCTAGAATTTTAATAAAAAGGTGAGGATAATTTTGTCAACATGATAAAATATATTTTATCTCGCCTCTCCTTCTTAAAAAACCCTTCCCTCACCTCACCTCCCCTCCCACTCGGTTGAACCAAACAAGCCCTAAAAAAATTGAATTTATCTCGTGACTTTAACTCAGTTGGTCGTTACATGCATTTTATATGCAGAGGTTGAGATCACTTGTGTAAAAATTTTAACCATGAATTTAAAAAAAAAAAAATTGTCTTTAACTTAACACAACTCACTTAAAGTCAAAGAAACACTCGCACACGGCACACACTTCATAGTTCATACATGTTTATGCCTCGCATAAGAAATTCAGAAGCAGCTGAACTAAAAGCTTAAAACTTCATAGAAGAGAGTTTAATTTCAGAAAAGATGGAAAAAATAGAGCACACAACGGTTCACACAAACGGAATAAAAATGCACGTGGCATCAATTGGTTCAGGTCCAGTAATCCTCTTCCTCCATGGCTTCCCTGAGCTTTGGTATTCATGGCGCCACCAACTTCTTTCCTTATCTGCTCTCGGTTACCGCGCCATCGCACCTGACCTCCGTGGTTACGGTGACACAGATGCACCGTCTTCTGCTTCTTCTTACACCCCTCTCCATATCATCGGTGACCTCGTCGGACTTCTCGATGCTCTTGCTGTGGATCGAGTTTTTTTGGTTGGACATGATTGGGGTGCTGCTATGGCTTGGTATTTTTGTTTATTGAAACCTGATCGTGTTAAAGCTTTGTATGAAGTATGATATATGGTGATTGCTTAGGTTGTTAATTAAATCAACTAACCTATTAGGATAGTAATTACTCAATGAAATGGAATAGTGTCATGTAATTTAGGATTATGTTGACTATAGAATTTGTTTACCTTAACCAAGACATTGGACTCCACCAATGGACGAATGGTTGGGAGAACTCGAGTTCGATTCTTGGGTGGAACAATTAGACTTTACTTACCTTGCGTCTGAACTCTGAATTAGCAGGGGCCCCTTCCCCTAGGAACCGGAGGGTTAACACACAAAAAAGAATTTGTTTGCCTTTTAAGTTCTTCATATGATGTTATATAAGTGACTTATCTAGCTTTACCTATTGGTTTTGTGAGGTTTAGTTATATTATATCCAATCTATATTCTATGATTATGTTTGAGTTCATCTTAGACTTGTGTTGGGTCATTAGGTCTGCGGAAAGGTTGTACCAAGAGTCGTAGTAATATTGCTTGACTTGTTGGATTCATCTATTTCTCACCTTAGAAGTTGATTTTGTAGAGTTGAGTTTGATAAAAGTATAAATTCTGGCTAATGGCTATTGATTGCAATTGCTTTGCCCTTTAGCGGTTCTCAATATGTATTTGTTTGTATTGATATTTACTTAAGTGCTCCACTGCTCAAATATCAAAATTTCATGTTTTTTATAGACATTGCATCACTTTAGGTTTTTTGGGTAGAACATAGACTTGTTCGCCACACATATGTAAGGTAAAAACAAGAAAAGCAACAGAAAAACATTGGTTTTAGTTTCATAGGTGAAAGTGAAATATGCAGTTGTCATATGTTTGGTTCATCTGAATTTGGTTTTGAAGAACAGTCAGTCTTACTCCAAAGGAATGATACTTTGGAAATATGTGCTCAAGACATGGGGTTCTGTTATCTTCTATTGCTCCTGATGCCCTAAATTTATCTGACGATCCTTTTGAGATCAGTTGGCTCGTGGACAGAAGGAAAGATAGAGAAAGAGAGAACTCTCTATTTGCTCCTGGAAACTTGTTATTACATGATGTCCAAACACTTTGTGATGAACATTATTTATACTACTCTTGTAGGATTTGCAAAATAGAATTTTTTTTGTGACATATAAAGCAAGTAAATGATTGCAAAAAAATAAAAAAATATTAAGGTTGCTCCGGTTCATATGGCTGAAAAAATCTAGAGATGTTATTGTTGTCCTAGTTCTTGTGTCTTCATTTATTGGTGTTTCATAAAAGTTCCAATTATTCTTCACCATTAGTGTTCAGACAACAACGTTAACCAATATTAGGTGTAGTCCCCTGTCTGGTGTGTGTGTAGGGGTGCTCGCGGTTCGGTTTGGATAGGTTATGAGACAAAAAGTGATCCGATCCAAAGAGAAAAGAGCATGCGGTTTGGTTCGGTTTTTGGATGATTAAAAAAAATATCCGATCCAATCCGATCCAATTTTATGCGGTTTACTTCGGTTCGGTTGGTTCGGTTTTATTCGGTTTTCAAATAAACAATACATAAATAATTGTAATATAAAAAATAATCCATAACAAAGCAAAACCAGTCAATTTTCAAAATTGCAGCACAACAGTTCTTAAATTGTAGTATAGTTGCAACAATTTCAAATTGATAAAACAAAGTTGCAGCAATGTTCCAACATCTGAGTTCTTAAAAAAACAAAGTTGCAGCACAGCAGTTTAAGTATGCTTCATCAAGAGATAACCATGTCAATTCAAAGTCTGGCAATATCTTTAATCATTCTAAAAGGTCTACATGCAAAATCCATGGCCAATAGCCCAAAACAAGATTGCAAACGAAAAAGCAGAGCAGCAAAACAAGGTATATTATTTAATTAAGGCTATGAAATTACATGAGTTGATTAAAAATAAACTTTGATACCTCAATGGGGCTACTAACAGGACCAGCTTGAGTAGATGAAGTACCATGATCAGAAGGATTCACTTGGCTCATTCCTTTAAAACAAACAATAGACAATTTATCAAAATGGAAAAACTAAAGAATAAAACCTAAATCAATCAACACATGAAAACTGTAAATTAAAACATAGAAAAAAAATAAAAACTTACTTTTTCGGTTCGTTTTTCGGTTTTTTTTTTTTATTGGATTGGATCTGAGCACCCCTATGTGTGTGTGCGCGCG
This sequence comes from Trifolium repens, assembly GCA_030408175.1. Taxonomy (NCBI): domain Eukaryota; kingdom Viridiplantae; phylum Streptophyta; class Magnoliopsida; order Fabales; family Fabaceae; genus Trifolium; species Trifolium repens. The sequence goes on along the minus strand of CP125849.1, from coordinate 53,819,567 downwards.
CGCATGCAGCCTTTCAACTTCACATCTTCCTCTTTTATTTTTTCAATCTCTATAATTGTTGCTTCCTAATAACATGCTTCTGAATCAATTTCTTGTTTTCATGAACAGTACCTATGTAGTTCAATGTTCGCAAGTTTCATGTATATTCATAATTTTATATTTCAAGAGCTATGCTAATTGGCTGCTATGCAGTAACATGGGGAGGCTGAAGAAGAGTTCGCACGTGCTGGTGCTACAAGAATAATAAAATCATTTCTTACGATGCGTGATTCACGTCCACTGTGTGTGCCAAAGGAGATTGGGTTTGGAGGTTCCCCTAACACTCCTATTACTTTACCTAAATGGCTGTCTGAAGAAGATGTCAATTATTATGCTACCAAATTTGAACAGAAAGGCTTTACTGGTGGGCTAAATTATTATCGCGCTCTGGACCTGTAAGTTTCATCTCCTTCATTGTCATTTGCAAAGTAGAAACATTGTCATTTGCCAAGAGAAGATTACTCTTAAATATCCATTCAGCTAAATTTTGTCATTTGTGCAGAACCTGGGAACTGATGGCACCATGGACCGGAGAACAGATCAAAGTACCAGTGAAGTTTATTGTGGGAGACTTGGACCTTACATATAACACACCAGGCGTTAAGGAGTATATACATAATGGAAGTTGTGACAGGAATACCATTGCATAAACTTATACATAGTTAAGTTCTTGAGTAAGTACTCTGTAAATTGAACCATGCGAGTTAAATGCATGCAAATACTAAAAAACAAGGGGTAGCTGATGGGAATGTGAATTGAGGAGTTAAGTGTGAATTGTCTCCAGGCTCATTAACGGTGGCGATGATCTTGTGAGAATTGAAGAAGATGATGGTTGGAGTTATAATCAGAGATGCTTTGCACCAGCAACGGATTGACCACCACAATTGAGAAATTGTTTCTCATAAGCGTCAAAATTGAGTCCCCATCAAAGACAATGTCGCTTTGAGACTAAATTGCCACCTCTAGTGAGAGACTGGGAGTGGAAGAGTTTTTGGTTTTTGGGCGGGTTTAAGGCTCCTATGTGTAATTTAGTTTTTAAAAAAATATATATTGATATGATTTTATGTTTGGTTCAGTTAATAAAATGTTTTTGGAAAGTGGTCTTATGAACACCCCTAGGAAGTTGCCGCTTGAATCCTTCCCAACTCCTATATTGCAGATTTCATCTGATCTCTATTGTCTAGTTGTTTAACGAATGAACTTAGCGAGATCTGGTAAATTGCAAAGTAGTTTAGGCTTGTAATAGGCAGTAAAACATGTCAATTCATTTTGATAGGATGAAAATTCTTGTTGAAAATATGAATTTCTTTAAATAGGCAGAGCCTGTGTCACGGGGAAGACAATGGCACCATAGCCCTTCCGTTTAACTTAATACTGTAACTTTAATGGTCAATTATTTCAAGTTTACTGATCTTCATGTTAAAAGAAAAATTGTTAAAAAATCATGAGAATAAACATTATCTAATCAGTTTGATAGGTAGTCTATGAAAACCTAAAAACTCCTACCAAATCACCATCTCACTCATGAGAACAGTAGTAGATCGCAGAAAGATCACACCAAAACCAAACCCTCGCTCTAATCCCTCTTTTTTCACACGAAGAAAAATAGTTGAATAATAATGCTCATTAATTCTCTAAAAAAGTTTGGAAGAGAGTTTGTGCTTAAACATAATGTTGGAGGCCGCCAGTTCATTCTTTTTCCCCTTGGGGATAAGGAAAAATAAAAAACAAAACAAATTGGTCCAACAACAGAAAGAGAGAAAACATTACATAACGATAATGATATGAAAGAAAAGGTCTTTCATGTTTGAGCTCCAAAACTCAGACTCTAAAGCCTCTGCTCTTCCTCTTTCCTCTGGCCTTTTCAAACTTGCGTCCCTTTCCACGGACATAGGGCTTGGTGTGGCTGTGGGGCACACCAGGAGCTCTTCCGAAGTGCTTAACAGCCTCACGAGCATTTTTGGGACCTCTAAGAAGAACCTGAAACATTAATTCATGAATACATTAATGTACATGTCTTCAAATTTTAAAACAGCAGTGAATAAATAACCCCAAATATAATTTACTCCTTCCTCCTTCAATTGTAATAAACAGTCGGACATGAAAACTATGAACAAAAAAGAAACAATTATAAAAATTAATCACAATATATTGGTCTAGAAGTGGATAAACAAGTATTTGTTAATAATGCAACTTAGACAAAGGAAGTACACCAGCTTTGAGTTGAAATTACTTTCTTCCTCTTAGAACTTTAATAAAAGTAAAATCAAAACAATTAACCAATTCGATCTAAATTTACTGTGTTATATTGGTATGGGAGTGTCAAGATAAATAGTAATGCAAATTTGAAACAGAAAAAACAACAGTTATGAAGTGAAAATAATAAAAGAACAGCAAACATCGTCATTGTCCAACACATGAACAAAGTTAAAAAAAAAAAACTCTAAATAACTTCACATTTATCGTTCTACTCATTTTCATAGAGGTGACAATACAATAGAAAGCAGTGAAAACATGATTTATATGTGGTCTCTTAAAAAAACACAACTTGGAGGATATGAGGAAACACAAATAACCCAACTAATATGAAGTTTGGTGGCCAAAACTTGTATAAATTTATAAAGTTAGCTTAAGTCAATAACCCAACTAATAAAATTACTGTAATTTTGACAAAACAATAACACCCAGAATTGCAATAAACAGACAATAGTAGCATTAAAATACATACCGTATTCTGGCCTAAAGGAGCTCTAAGAGCCAGCTGATCAAAGGTGAGACACTCCCCACCAGCCTTCTCAATTCTAGCTCTGGCAGTTTCTGTGAACCTTAGAGCAGTTACCTTAATTGCAGGTACTTCATAAACCCTAATGTCATCTGTAACGGCGCCAACAACTACACCTATCTTACCCTCCTATTGCAACAAAAAAAACCCATAAACATACAATTATAATTATTTCTAAAAATAATTTCAAAAGTAAAAAATCATGTCAAGGGCATGTTATTATCGGCCTGTTTGGATTCAGCTTATTTTTGAACTTATGAAAATAGCTTATGCAAATAAATAATCTTTAAGCAAATTCATAAGTTTTCACCAACAAAAATTGTATTTTTATAAGCTGTTTTTTCATAAACTACACTGAAAAAGCTTATAATAATACATAAAAAATTATTTATTTGCATAAGTTATTTTGCATAAGCTCAAAAATAAGTCAACTCAAACAGGCCCTATATCATTTGAATAACTTTTTGAAACCAGCTTATAAAATGTCTATAATGTACTTGCAGCTTATCTTCAGAAATCTCAATAATAACTTACAAAAACAACTTAAATAAATAAATAAAAAAGACTTCGTTTTATCTAAACACTAACATGAAACAGACTTAATTAAGCTATTAATCCAAACAGGGTGTAAGAATTAATATACCTTTCCCTTCATGAAACGAATCAACCTAGAGAGAGATAGTGGTGGCTTGTTAACTTTGCTCATGAAAAGACGCTTGAGGATGACCTTATTGAAACCACTATCAGTTCTCCGAACAAGGAAACGGTAAAGCTGAAAACACAAATCAAACAACCGAATCACTTAAAATACAGATCCATTACTCAAAATCACAATAAGAAATGTAGAAAAAATGGTACCTTAACGAGAAGCTTGAGGTAGATATCATTGGATTTGGGTGCTGTTCGTTTGGTCTTCTTGGACTTACCTCCTGCCTTCAAATCGATACCCTGAAATGCGATAGAAAAACGAAGTGAGATTTAGATAATGAAGGAGTTGGAAGAAATGGTGGCGGCGTGACAGATGATTGATGAACATACCATGGTGGATGGAGCTTGTTGCTGCTGCCGAACGAGTGAAAGGAGTCTAGGGTTTTGTTTAGGGTTAAATGGGTTTATTTATTTGGATTTCTTTGCACCATTCAGAAGTCAGAACCCGAGTCATCTTGGATCGCATCCATGACCCGTTTTGTGTTTTATAATACTACTATAAAATAAAATGACCCGTTATTACTGGTATTATTTTTAGACAAAAAATTATGTTCATTGTAAAAAAATATGCATTGTTTTATTTTCACTAAAAAATGAATGCACTGTTTTATCAAAAAATAAATATATATGCATAATGCATTAGTTATTATTTGACCACAGATGTTGGATTATTGTTGAAAATTAAAAAATATCTAATGATAAGAAAATATACTCCTATATAATTAGAGTATTATTCATATTTAATGATACAATTTTGAATGATTGATGTTTTTTTTCTTCTGTAAATATAACTCAGTTCATAAAGATATTGTATTATATACAAAGGTTGAGATGTTCAAATATAAAATTTTACACTTATGTTATGTGGGAGATGTTCGTCCCTCTTCAAAAAATTCAATTTTTTGAATTTTGTCCTAGCTAGTGGAACAAGAAAGACATGGATCTATATTCAATACGCAATCAAAGGATTTATCCCAATAATTCCCCCTGCTTAGTTTTCGCTCCGCTCGTGCGTGGCACTCCTTGCTGGCGGAGCGGCATACCGAAAAAAAAGAAAGATCATGAGTATACTTAATACCAACCCAATCTCGATAAAAGTCAAAGTGACTACATCTCCAGCGGACCCTGACGTGAACAGACGCTTTCTCGGAGAAAGCTTTTTTTCTTTGTTTGTTGACTTCACTTAGCAAGCCTCGAATCAAAATCCTTTCTACGCGACTTTCTTCTCTTATTAAATTTCTACTCAGCTCAGCTTGAAAAGAAGCCTCAAGCCGATAAGAGCTCTTCATCATATTCGACAATTTATAAAGAAGAACTGACAGTGATTGACCTCACGGCACACATGCTATATGTTCATGCCAAAAAAAAAGGCGAGATTTTCGATTATTAATTAAAGGAGCGAAGCGCTTAGTGGTTGAAGTAGAGGAGAGCTAGAATGAGTCCATTTTCCTAGGTAGGGAAAGCACACAAGCAGGAAGGAAGAATCGAAAAGGCACTTTATTTCCTATTTAGGAATGAGCGGCCTACAGAGTGGAAATGATCCTGCGAAGCCGGTCAGGTCAGGCCAACTCTAGCTTTAGGAATAAAAAGGCATACAGCCCCTACGAAAGCATCCATTTCATGAGTTGAACTGGCTCTGCTCCTTGCTGGAGGAAAAATGAACGAGATTATGTATGTTATTCGAAGCCTTTTATAAGTCCGAGCTTTCCTTTCAATTCGTGTAGCGAGGTCCTCTTCTTGCTTTTGTCTCCTAGCATTCTACTGGATAGCTCCTACCCTTCCTTTATCCTCCTTGCGCTATGAATTGACTTTCTTGTTGTTAATGGGCAGACAAACGACCCAGACGTGGGCTTTTTTCTAAGGAAAAAGTATGACCTTAATCTACTTTATCGGGTATCTAGCTTACGGAAGACAAGGTCTTGACGTTCTATAGATGAACTAGCATAACAGACATGCTTGAATTTAGAAAGGCAAGACAACTCTGAATCACTCGTTTAATACAAAGCAACTTTCGCCCTATCCTGCCTGACGGGAAGGGAACTTATGAAGAAAAAAAAGAAGACTGACCTGTGCTCTTCCTGTAATCTGACCTTACAATAGCTAGCTTTCTTAAAGCTTTTGGCTTATTGATCTCCAACTGTATTTGTATTCGTATCTGGTAATTCTCTTTCTAGTGGATCAAGATATTCGAGGCTAATCCACTCTTCCTTGAAACTTGGAAATCGCCCTTTATATAAATTAAAACTTTTTTAACTTATAAATGAGTTGCTTCTCGACTCGACTTACTCTTTTTTTGTTCCAAACATGAGTGCAAAACATCGTGAAAAAGTTCAACTTCTATGACACATTTTCGGACCCGCACTTGGAAAAAAACAGCGATTTTGCATGATTCGGTCGAAAAATAAAAATAAATCGAGACTTAGTTGAAATGCTAAGAAAATTTATAGACACCTCTATAAAAAAAATACATATAGATAGATGATGTGTAAAGTTTCGTAACATTTCGAATAAGTGTCGATTTTTTTTATTCTTTCAATTGCGATTTTATGCGTTTCGGTTGAAAAATTAAAAAAAATCTAGACTTATTCGGAATGTTACGAAACTTTGCATAGAGGCATGAGTAAAGTTTTGTAGAATTCTGAATAAGTTTCGATTTATTTTGTCGACCGAAACAAGTAAAATCACAACTTGAAACTGTCTCTGGGGTAAATTCGTAACTTCCACGTGTCAATATGTAGAGAAGTAATTTTCAAAGGAAAAACGAAACAAAATAAAGAAGAATCAGAATAGGGTTTAGTTTAAACCCAAAGAATAGGGTTTAGTTTAGAAACAGAAAAAGGAACTGGTGTAGAGCCTTTAGCAATGGCGATGGCGTCGATGAAGGGTTCCGGTTACGGTTACGGTGGCGGTTGCAAGAACAAGCTGTTCTCATCTTCTCAACAGTGTCGGAAGTCTTTCTTTGTTTTTCCCTCTACGCGCATTGTCGCAAATCTTAAGCATGATCATGATCATGATTCTGATGGTGATATCATTCGGTAATATTATCGATTTTATTTTATTAAATTTATATGATTTTTTTCGTTTTTCAATAATTTCGTTGTTTTATCTATATACAGTCCTCTGAGCGCTGACGAAGTTTTGAAGAAGGGGTTTAGTACCGAAGCGATTAAAGCTCTCACGCTCAATGATATTTCAGAGGAAGACCTATTTCAAGTTGATTTTATTGTTGGGTAAATATTATCTTATTTATTTCATTAAAATTTCTTTGTTTTTCCTTTTTTGAATAATTTAGTTGGGATTATTCATCTACAGTCCTGAGAGAGCTTCCAATGTTACCGAAGTCCTCACTAAGCTGGGTTTGAAATTTAACCAAACTGATGTTTGGGGCGGTTTTGGTTTGCAGTACAGAGAGTTACGCGTCGAAGAAATCGAACTAGGCACACCTTTAGGTCAGCGATAACTGTGATTTGTGTTTTAAAGACAACTATTATACTATTATGTGATGTGATTTCTAACTAAATAATTCCCTCTTTCAGCCGATCCTGGGCTCAAATACTTTGCCTATAATCACCTCGCATGTAATGTTAAGTACTCTGCTATTCTTAAGGCTTTTGAGGTGAAAAGGTTCATTGATACGGTAATGGAAGCTTCCTCTTCGGACGATCACCAGGTTGCCGACTATAAAAAATTTCGTAAGTTTGACGTTGTTCCAACTTAACTTTTGTCTGGTGAGGGACTTAAATGATCCCTCACCCTAGAATAATCTGAATTTTAGAATCATGAATCATGAATGTATTTTTCTGTTAATATGCAGTTATAATGTCCGTGGCTCCAATTTCCGCAATTCCTCTGTTTTCTGGGAACTTTTCTTTGTTCAGGATGGAATACACTGTTAAGCCCGTGGCAATTTCAGAGCTTTCCTTTCTAAGGGTAAACAAATTCTGTAACATAGCTTTGACTCAACATTTTATTATTGTCTTTGTTTTTGACATTTTTTTTTTGCTGCTCAAGGTAATGAAACAACTGTCACTTGCTGGTGTATGGGCTTCTGAAGTAGAAGGGAAGGTGGGAATCGAAGGGCCCAGGGGAGCTGTTGACATTGATTGGCTTGGAGATTTATCCAAATTTGTGAATTCGAAGTCTTTGTTGGCTGGTAAGTACGTCACATTCACATACTTAGTATAGATAAGGATTGTTCCTCTTTTTATAGTGGATTATTATTGCTATTTGAATGGAATCTAACTAATTTTTTAATTGATAATTTAATTAAAAGTAATAAAACTGACAAAATAGTTTAAATAAAGGGATACAATAAAATAAAAGTGGCAACATTCAATTGACTTAAGGATATTTTTTTATCACTTATAATTGCACAACAACAATCTATAAAGTAGTGTCCGTTCTTTGCGCATAAACACAGTTCAAAACCCCCATTTCAAGTGTTAGTTAGTTTGATAGTTTCTCAATCTGCTCCCTCTATATGCTCAAAATAAACTATCGAAAGTGTATGCTTCAAATGAGGGGCACGCTGAGCTATTATCTTTTAATCTATATAGATGTGTGATAACAACTGAATCCCTTGGATTGGGCTTACTTGTGGACACTTAACTCAGGGAGTCGTTGCTACGCTTCTCCCGAGTGTTCTTGTATAATTCGAGGAGTCGTTGTTATGCTCGTCTTAGGTGTTTGTCATATTCCATCTCTGTTATCTAAATATAGTGTGTAAATGGGTATATGCTAGGTGGTTTTACTCTTCTCATATTATGGGTTAGGGGTCTTAGTGATGTCCGCATTGGGTTCTGTCTATGGTATGGGGAGTAAGTAGTATTAAAATATGACTTTTTTTATTTTATTTTTTATCTTGTATATCCATTTACTTCCAATAGGCTTCACTCCTGGTGGTGGCAGGTGACAATATCTCGTGTGATTTTCTTCCAAGGCCTAATGTTTAGCTTGCATTGCAATCTTGCAAACATGTATGGTGGCATGCCTAATGCCTTTTAATTTGTATTAGGTTCTTGATCATTAGTGAGTAAACCTACTGAGAAATAATGATAAAGATCACTATCACTGACATAGTTAGAAATGGGGTAAGGTGTCAGATTTTTTCATTCTTCATATTTGCACTCTTCTTATTATACTAGATTTCAAAGTAGGAGATGTGATAGTGTTGGGAATAGTCGTTGCGTCACTGGTATCAATAGAGTTAGTATTGTCAATAGTGTCATTGGTGATATCTGGTGTGTTGGAATTTTGAATATCTTCTGTAACTTGTGTTGAGATCAAAGCTGGAGGAGCTTATATTGTCTTTGTCCCCTGTTTGGAATTTAAATATACATAATTAGTCAACTTGGCTTAAACCCACTTTCTTTATGTTTTGATTGATGCATTTTCTTTCTGACAGACAAAGACTTCAGTAGTTTGAAAGAAATTTCTTACATTCCCATGACATTGGAGGGTCTGGTACAGAGAAACAAGGTTTTTCTTGTGCAAGATTTGTTCCGTGCAGTTGGCGGACAGGACTTGTCAGGTAAGGGCTGTCCATTGGATTGAATTAATTATTGTACAAAACTTAAGTACTGTGCCTTTAGTGCTGTTCGCACTGTTCACCAATTGAAATATAACACGTGTACTTTTGTTGCAATTATTATGAAAAACCTTAACGGTGTTAGTTTTTATGAAATGAAACAGAACAAAAACCTTCAATAACCTTCACCCAAGATAACCCAAGTCGGCGGTGTTGGGTTATAACAGATTAGAAACTAAAAACGATTAAGAAAGTTTTGGTACCATCTCCTTCTTGTTTTTTATTTAAAAACAGATGAGATTTAAGGAATACCGTAACTATGAGAATGATTAGATTTAGATCTACCATGGATGAAGCACCATGTGAAGGTGAAACAAAACACTATTATAATCCTCTTTGATTTATGAACTGAACTTTATGTATCTCGTCTATGTCGGGTCATCGGAAAACTACACACATACACTTTCACCATTATATGCCACTGTAAATTGGGGTTAGAACCAGGGATTGAGGATGCGAGATGGTAAATAGTGGAAGGCACGCAGATAGAAACTGGGGAAATAGAAATCATGCCATGCGAAGTTAACTAACGTTGTTTATATCCGTTTGCTGATGTGGAAAAAATAGCAGGGGTTCTATTTTGATTGGCGGGCTTGTATAGGGCCACTTACACGCGGGGAAGATTATTCAACATTGAATATGGTAGTCAGATTCCGGTTGATCTACGGATTCAGTATTTTTGATTGAAGACTTCCTGATTCTTGTGGGTGCCATTGTTGGGGATAAGAACAATGGCTTTTATTTGCATACAAGTCTTACTGTCAGTCCTTGATAAGAAGTAAGAACATAGAGCTGCCATGCATCAGCTGGTTAATTTGCGTCCTCCTTTGCTAGTGGAACAGAATTTGCCTGAAAAAAATTTGTGACACAAAATTGAGATCACTTTGGTTTGTTTAATATTACACCTGATCTTATAAATTTAAAATGCACAGTTATAATGAAGTAGAATTTTATACTACTTTGATAAATCTTTGAATTTATTAATCCATGTTGTTATTGGTTTGCTTGATGGTAGGAGGTTGTGGGAAGTTGGTTAAGTTAGTGGGAATGAGGTGTCCCATGACTCCACACTGAGTAAAATTCACACGTGTTTCGTGTGGGAGAAGTCGGTCAAGGGACGTCGTGTTAGGTGTCGTCCCTTCTGCCAAGGAGGTCACATGTTTCTTTAGCCAATGTAATATTCTTATGGTTGTAGTAAATATATACACACACAAAATTAAAAGTAATGGAAAAACGGATGAATGGACATATTAGTGTCCGTCTATTCGTAGTTGGAACAAATAATTTTTATTTTTATTGTATGAATATGTGATAGAGATATAATAATAACAAAAGTAAAACTAAAAAGATGGTTTCAACCTTAATTTTAAAATTAACTAGTAACTTTGAATAAGATTAGTTTTTGTTGGGGGAGTGGCAGTTAAATGCCGTTAAGGTTAAAAAAAGTAATTTTGAGGTGTGAGAGAGCAATTTTTAAAGTGGGAAGAGCAATTTACCAAATATAAATCAGCCCACATAAAAGGCCCGTTAGGGTTTTGTTGCAGCCATTCACGCTCAAACCTTAACAACTTAATATATATTTCACAGTTTCTTGTGTGACTCCTTGTCTCACCTCTCTCAACGATTTGATTGGATTTCTGTTCGTTTCTCGCTTTTCTTGGCGGGTAACTTGTTTATTTTCGTTGTACTCTTATTTCCTTTCTGTTTTGTTGCAACTTTTTTCACTGTTTTTACAGCAGATTAAAACGTTAGAGTAAATATAAGCATGTCGATTGTAAATTATCACACTACGATTGCTCTTCCATGAAATAAGATCTTTGCTCGCTTAATTTAACAAATTGCACCAATTTCAAATTTTTTTTATAATTATTATGCCACTAATGTTTATCTTGGTGCTAACCACACCACACAGAAAAACCCTAATTTATAGGATAATGGCTCGCTTAATTTAACAAATTGCAGCAATTTCAATAATTTTTTATTATGAATTGTCAATTTTTTATTATTATGCCATGTTAATTTAACAAATTGCAGCAATTTCAATTTTTGATTATGAATTGTCAATTTTTTATTATTTATTATGCCATTAATGTTTATCTTGTTGCTAACCACACCACGTAGAAAAACCCTAATAAGTTAAGCTATTGAATAAATGCTATTATAGTGCCCTTACCCATACCCGCATTTGTAAAAAGTACCTGTGCCCGTAACTTCGTGGCCAACAACTTTAGTGTCCTTCTCCATACCCTATGGGTAATTAAGTGCCCATACCCGTACCCATTACCCGTACTTTTAAGTATGAAAAGATAGTAAAAACATCACAATTAAAATAAAACTATGGTCTAAATTTTTTAATGATGGGAAGTAATAAACCTCTCATAGTCTCATGATAGGATGTATATATTCTCTAATGGTGTATTTTCTATTACAGTAATACAAACCAAATGTATGGTTCAATAAACAATAGACATCCATCCACTCATATTTTCCTATATTAACAGAAAAAATTTGGTAGTAATTTAATGATTCTCATTGCTGTGATTCTGCAACTTCGATTACTTCATCTTCTAAAAAACATGTAATTTTTAACAGGTAGTAGAATGTCTTGCACCACCTTCAATGTTGCAACTTCTCCGAGTCTTCATGGATTATCTAAGCCACTTGGGTTTAGAAACCACTGTAGCTTTCACAAGTCTTCTACCCACCTGTTAAAAACCTTTAATTTAAGCTTCATTGATCATAGCTTTAGTTGCTATAATACGCTCTCACACTCATTCAAAAGTGCTTTCAAATGCGTTGCTCAGAGTTCAGAATCATCAGCTTCTGTTGGTGTTGAAACAAACAACAATTCTAGTAAGCATTCTAGTTACTCAATCTTTTAATTCCCTTTGTATTTGCATTTTTGTATATAATATAATTTTATCTGTTTTTTGTTATGAATTTAGAGTGAAAAAGATTGTGCTCCACGTTTGGAGCATTCTGGAGGTGTAGAATCGATTTTAACATTGATTTTGCCTCCAGAATTGATTCTAACTTGAACCTAGGATATGTAGCTTTTGAGTCTAAACATGATTTAGACACTGAAATTTATTATTCAACCCACTTGTACGAAAATGTATTCAAGTATAAATCACTTTATATTCAACTCACTTTTAAGTAAAATTAATTTTACATAATCAATCCATTCAAAATCACTTTTTTGTCGCCACAGAACCAATCATGCATGTGATGTAATATATGAATGTGAACTATATACAAACTTTATTGTTTTTGTTGTTTTTCATTTTGCTTATTCCAAAGAAGAAAGGGTGGCTGTTTTGGTTATTGGTGGAGGAGGACGTGAACATGCACTTTGCCATGCGTTGCAACGATCACCGTCCTGTGATACTGTATTTTGTGCCCCTGGCAATGCGGGAATTGCCAGCTCAGGAAACGCGACTTGCATCTCAGACCTTGATGTTTTTGATGGTGCTGCTGTAGAGTTATTTTGTCGGAAATGGAGGGTGGGGCTAGTTGTTGTGGGACCTGAAGCCCCACTTGTTGCAGGCTTATCAAATTATTTAGTTAAGGCTGGAATTACAACTTTTGGTCCATCTGCAGAGGCTGCTGCTCTAGAAGGTTCTAAGAATTTCATGAAGCATCTGTGTGACAAGTACGATATTCCAACTGCCAAGGTCTGCCTTCTTGTTCTGAATCTCATCAAACATATCAATTATCAACCGTTGTTCTATTGGAATGATATTTTTCTGTTTTATTTTTTCATGTATCGTATCTTATAACAAGCTCGTGTGTTCTTTTCCCTTAATTTTGTTAAGTACTAGGACCATGTTTGGGTAAACAACTTAGTTGAGTACTTATAGCATAAGAGTTTATCATATAATATTTTATGTATAAACTATTTCTGTAATAAAAGCTAAAATAAAGTCAAATTGTTTGCATATAAGCTATAAGTTGTTTTCATAAGCCATCTTGGAGAGTTTATGAAAATAAGCTAAAACAGCATACAGACATGTCATAAGTTGTTTCTATGAGCTCTCCCAAATAGTCTCACAAGTGATTATGTCAGTAGATAAGCTATGATAAGTCAATCCAAACAGGCCCTAAGAGGTTTCTTGATATGCAATATTTGTAATGGTGGCAGAATTTTCTTAAGGGAGTTGTTTACTGGTCTTTTCTCTTAATAGCTTTATTAATCGGGTTGAATATAGTTTTGAGAAATGATGCATATAACTAATGGGGTCATTATGTTTTGCCCTTATTTGTTCTCTTTATTTGATGTATGTGGTGTTCTTCCATGTCCTTCTTGTTTATCTATTTTGCTCCCAGGTTTTTGCCATAATGTTTACTTATAATGGACTTATTAGTGCAGTACAAAACGTTTACAGACCCATCCGCAGCAAGGCAATATATTCAAGAAGAAGGAGCACCGATTGTTATCAAAGCCGATGGACTGGCTGCCGGAAAAGGAGTTACAGTTGCCATGACACTTGAAGAAGCATATGAAGCAGTTGATTCAATGCTGGTGAAGGGTGATTTTGGCTCAGCAGGTTGTCGTGTCATTGTTGAGGAATTTCTAGAAGGAGAAGAAGTCTCATTTTTTGCATTGGCTGATGGAGAAAATGCAATTCCACTAGGATCAGCTCAGGATCATAAGAGAGTCGGTGATGGTGACACAGGGCCAAATACTGGTGGCATGGGTGCATACTCTCCCGCTCCAATCTTAACCAAGGAACTTCAATCTATAGTAATGGATTCTATTATCATGCCAACAGTAGAAGGAATGTCAGCAGAAGGTTGTAAGTTTGTTGGTGTTTTGTATGCTGGGCTTATGATTGAGAAAGAGTCTGGCATGCCTAAGTTAATTGAGTATAATGTGCGATTTGGTGATCCAGAGTGCCAGGTCAGTTAAGTCATAAAATGCAGTTTCTAATGTACATAGTTATTACTTCATCCGTGAAAATTGATGACACAAATTGTATTAGGATTCTATAGTTATCATATATGCATGGAGCACAATCGATAGTTAAGATATGTTGGTGTGTCACAATCGCTTTATAATTCTTTTACCCTTTTGTTCTTTTAAAAATGTTTCAAGTAACTTTGATGTCTATAATGCTTGTGTTTGTTCACTTTTCTTTGTTTTGGTTTTCAAATCACATGTTTATGACAATTGATATTTCTGTTGTTAAACAAATTGATATTCGACACTTTCGCAGCTTTCATCTTATATTCTTTAACATGCTTATCTTGGATGAGACAAGCATCAAACAATCTCATTGGTTTTATTAAAAAACAAAAGGGGTGTAACCTTTGATAACAGATGATCACATTGACATTATGCTTTTTGTTACTAATTGAAGCTATTATAACTTATGCGTATCATTTTTCCTTTTGAAACTTTACACAGGTCTTGATGGTTCGGTTGCAGTCTGATTTGGTGCAAGTTCTGCTTGCTGCTTGCAGGGGAGAGTTGAGTGGTGTATCACTGGACTGGTCTCCTGAATCTGCCATGGTTGTGGTAATGGCAAGTAAAGGATATCCCGGATCATATGAGAAGGGAACGATAATTGAAAACCTTGAAGAAGCCGAGCTTGTTGCTCCAGATATCAAGATATTCCATGCTGGAACTGCTTTTGATTCTGAAGGAAGATTTATTGCAACTGGGGGCCGTGTTCTTGGGGTTACAGCAAAGGGAAATGATCTCAAAGAGGCATGTGATCGAGCTTATCAAGCTGTTGAGAATGTGAACTGGCCAGAGGGATTCTATCGTCGGGATATTGGTTGGAGAGCCCTTCCTCGGAAACATGCGTCAAAGGTGTAAACTACTGTTACAAGGTCAGTAATAGACATTGCTTAACAATCAATAACAGTGAATTGGATGACAAATATAGAGCATCTCCAAATATTCCATGCTGGAACTGCTTTTGATCCTGAAGGAAGATTTATTGCAACTGGGGGCCGTGTTCTTGGGGTTACAGCAAAGGGAAATGATCTCGAAGAGGCATGTGATCGAGCTTACCAAGCTGTTGAGAATGTGAACTGGCCAGGGGATTCTATCGTCGGGATATTGGTTGGAGAGCCCTTCCTCAGAAACAACATGCGTTGTTCTTTTCATTTATGCTACACTAATCCTATTAAAGAGCAGAAACACACCTACAGAAGTAACAATATGAGTATTTATTCTTTTCATATTATACGGATCAAGTACTTGACGGTGGAAGAAACTGTTATGAGAGGTTCAGAATGATGTCAAAACAAGTTGAAACTCAAAAGGGTTGCCTTACATACTTACAGTGTGATCTAGAATAAAATAACTGCCCCAAGGACTCCCAAGTCTTGACTTACAGTGTTGCCTTACATACTTTTTTAAGAGTTGTTTCTTGACTTAGAAATGACATGGCATTTGGAAACGTACAAATAAAATATGAATTAATGAAGAGGTGGAGAAGGATTCGAATCTTAGTCCTATCCTATGGAAGTTGGAACTTGGTCACTAGTAGCATCAATTTTTCCAAGAGTGTCGGTCGGCGTTATCATAACCTTAATTGTCTTTTTAAAAGCGGAGTACCGAACACAACCTTCAATTTTTGCAACCTTACACATGTTTGACGATGGAAACTCCACTCTTTTTATTGTCCTAACACAAGTAAATTATCAACGATATTTTATAACAAATTTGTGTGTTATTTACCAATGATATTTTTTTATAAATTTTTTTATATAGATTATAATTATAAATTATAAAACGTTAACAAAATATCTATTAAAACAAAACTATTAATTTTAATGGAATAAAAAAGATATCTTTGTATTCCGTATTAAAAAGCTTTAAAAACCTGAATAAGTAAATTGATTGACTATGATGAAAATGATTTTCATAACAACCAATCAAATTCAAACATGACTCATTTTTCTTAATAATCAACCAATCAAAATGAAGCATGAATCATTTACCTTTATTATCAACCAATCATAATGAAGAAAAAATTACTACATTAATTTCTTGAATACCACATTAGGGAGGGATTTATAAATTATACATGATTTTTACCCTATAAATAGATAATAATTTTCTCATAACTTTCATGTGCCTCTTCATCCCATACAAATTTCATTACTATTTCTTCATTCGAAATTCGTTTTCCATGACACCAAAATCCAAAATCATCTATATAGATAATAATTTTCTCATAACTTTCATGTGCCTCTTCATCCCATATAAATTTCATTACTATTTTTTCATTCGAAATTCGTTTTCCATGACACCAAAATCCAAAATAGAGATGCATCTGTACATCTTTTTTTCTGTTTTATTTAATTTAGTTCTTTGTAAATAATGTCAAAAATATTATTTTATTTTTTTCTGAAAACTCGGTATCCGATCCAATAATCGACTAATCCGAGGGGACCAATTAAATAATCCAATATCGTTTTTTTATTGTCAATTTTATTGATTTTTGATTTTGTTATTTGTTTGTAATTTCATTAATATACAAGTTTAATATACAGTTGAATGAGGGAAGGTGTATTCTAAGAATAAATCATGTGTCGCTGCAAATCTAAGTTCGCATCAAACAGCAAAACATAATGCAAACTCAATGTTTAGTTCATCCGGCTGATTCTTTTTTCTATTTTTCTATCATGAAATTAGTCCATCCGATATTTCACCGCTAAATCTATTCTTTTTTGGAGCAAATTAAACTACGGTCCCGTAAACTTTTTTTTTCTTTCTTTTTTACGTAAACTACATTAACAAACTAATAAATAATACATGAAGATATATTTATTTGCATAAACTCTAAAATAAGTTAATCCAAACAAACCCAAATATATTCTAAAGTACATGGGACTGTATTATCAATTGTCACATTTTCAACATCTGTTACCTACATGGGACTGTATTATCAATCCTCACTTTTCATTAAAAATAATTTATAAATAAAACAATACATTTAAATATACATTTAAATGATTATTACCTTTTTTTCAATGTCAATGCTCAGTAAATCTAACACACCAAAACTTAATGTTGGTGATTACATTAAAAAGTGTAACATATTAGCCCAAAAAATCACAAACAATCAAAGCGATGTATATTTGAAAAGGTATATTATTTATTTATACCACAAAAAAAGATTAAGAGTTATTTGCATACAAAAAAATATTAAGAGTGATTTGCACACAAAAAAACACGTTTAAACCAATTATTTTTAAATTTGAAAAATATAGTTAAGGATAATAAGAATTTTATATAAATATTAAGAGTGAAGTTTCATTTTGATCTCTTACAATTTTCTAACAGTATAATTCAAACCTTGAGAAAAAATGAAATTCAAATTAGTCTCTCATTTTTATACTAGAGACAAATCTGGCCTGATATATATTATATAAATTTGAGACATTTTTTTTCAAATTTTTGTGGCTATAATCAGGTTACGTTAATTCATTTTTATTACTATTTTTCATAATTAATAATTTTTTAACGATAATAGTAAAATTTAGAAATCAAGCACGATTGCATATGTTATAAAATTTAGAAATCAAGCTACACCAATACGTTACAAATTTTTAGGTACTAAAAGATTGGAATATCTTATAATGATTTTTTTTTAGGGTGGAATATCTTATAATGATTAGAAGAAGAAAAAAAAACCTTATAAAAGCTACAATGGTATGCGTTTAATGCAAAATGTTATGAATCTGAATAAAGATGAAGATATTGTGCAATTCTCTTCGAGGTTACCAAAATGGTATGCATTAGAGCAACTAAATGAAACATAACTTTATAAATAAACAGGCTTAAAGAAATTATGCAATTCTCTTCGAGGTTACCAAAATATTATGAAGGGATTCATTGATATAAACATTTGCTTCTAATACATATAGAATTTATGATAACAAATGTAACTAAAGTCTGGTGTGACACACACTTTAGATTGTGCTATATATCGGTTGTGCTAATCCTTGTCATGTGTGTTGTATGTATGCTATGCCTCTTTCTGCATACCTACAAAAACGCCGTCTTGTTCCAGTAGATGCAGTAGAGTGACTTGGTGGTATGTTGTGAAAGGGCACTTGTCCCTGCTCCACAAGTGGTTTTTTTGGTAACACACAATACAAGTTGTTTGATATATGAATCTTAAATACTATAAGAGAGTGAGGAAAATAAAGAAAAGCTAAAATGAGTGGGTTTTGCATGTAGAAAGCATGTTCAAATTAATTAATAATTGATCACACAATACATGTTTTCTCAATAATTCTAATAATAATTCTCACCATCTTCTTTAGTAATAAGATTTTGAATTATTATTTCTTAATTTGTGCGTCTAATCCATTTTCTTTGTATAGTTCCAAGTTGTGCATTTAAACTTAAGGACCACACACACCATTTTTTTGTTTGTAATAAAAAAAGGTAAGAAAAAGATTTTAAAAATTACAAAAAAAATGTATAAATATTTGGATCCGTTAACTTTTCATTCTTCTTTCACCACCAGTTTAATCTGGTTCGGAGATTAATTATGACATCAAGTGATTCCGGCTCCTCCCGATCGCAGTAGTGAAGGATCGAACCGTTGGTCCTTCCTACCACGTTCAGCGTCAATCATCACTAAACCAACTAACGATTGATTTCATTTTTCATGTTTTTATTCCTCCTGATTCAAACTCTTGAACAACAACATTACCTTAAGAAACTTGAAATTTGTATTCAGAATTTGATTATTAATGAAATGCTATAAATTTCTACTATAAAGAAAAAACATTACCTTAAGAAGAAACTTCTTGGTTATAATTAGGATAAGTTGATCTTTTTAACATTAGGAGTAATTTTTTATTTAATTTCTTTTTATATACTAAAAAAAAAGTGTCTGGAATGCATGTTATCGTGATCCAAAAAGTTTTAACCCAGATTCATTAATTAATAAATAAGTAGCACTAATATTGTCCTTAAAAAAATTGAATTTATCTCGTGACTTTAATTCAGTTGGCCATTACATGCATTTTATATGCAGAGGTTGGAATTCAACCTCCGAAAATCCACTTGGGTAAAATTTTTAACCATGAATTTTAAAAAAAATATATATTGTCTTTAACTTAACACAACTTAAAGTCAAAGAAACACGCGCACACAGTTCATAGTTCATACATGTTTCTACTTGGCATAAGAAATTCAGAAGCAGCTGAACTAATGGTATGCTTGGATGAGGTGAGAAAATGAGAAGAGAGAAATAGGTAAGAGAGAGTATGAGAAGAGAGAAATAACACTGTGTTTGTTTAGGTAGATTTATAAAAGAGAGAAATAAGAAAGAGAGAGATATCAAATAAATTGGTTATTTCTATAGTTTGGATGAGAAGATAAATAAGAAAAGAGAGAAATAAAATGGTTAGTAACCGCCAAAAAAAGATCTCTCCATATTAGGAGAGATTTGTGTATCAAGAAGTGAAATAAAGAATTTTACAACAATACACTCATTGAACTAATATATTTTCTTATAAAAAGGGTAAATTTGTTATTTTACCATTTTTATTAATTTCTCTCTTCTCACTTTTCTATTCATCCAAACCATATAAATTTTTTACTCAATTTCTTTTCTATCTCTCTTCTCTCTTATTTCTCTCTTTGCTATTTCTCTCTTCACTATTTCTTTGGCATCCAAACATAGTGTAAGTGAAAAATAGAGTAGATTTTATAGGTTGGTTGGTATAAGAGAAAGATAGAAGAAATAGAGAAGAGAGAAATGTTGATTATTCTGGAAAGTATCAAAATACCCTTAATTGAAAAAAAATTATTTAAAATTAATTTATTAAATAACTATTCAATTTATTAGATTAATTTTTAGCAAAATCATAAATTTCCTTAAAAAAGCAATTACAAATTAAATTTTACGAACATTAATATTATTAATTAAATTATGTTATTTTATTATTTTCTATTATTAAATTTTATTAATTAAATAATAAATAAATTCACAAATCCCAATCTATTCTTCATTTTGATATCACAGCCCCACACCTCCATGTTTATCACTTTTTTAGCTCAACCTCCACATCAGTTTAACAGCATAAAAACATGGAGGTTGATGTATCCCAATCGATTCCGTTTATCGGTCACAACCTATCCAACCTTCATCTCTTTGTTCTTTTTTATTTTTATGCTTAATTTTTACTTTTACCTTATTCTACAGATCTAAACGCATACAAGGGCAAATCTTTGATGTATTAACCACCAAGAATAAAATGAGGTTCTCTATTTGATATGCACTCTCATAGTTTGCAGGAAAAACAAGGGCAAAACTGGAAATAACAAAAGAAATGGCTTTACTGTTGAGTGTGTGTTTGGTTTAGCTTAGATAGAATTGATTTTGATATAATTGATTATGTTAGAATTGATTTTATCAGAATTGATTTTAGCATAATTGATTTATGTTTGGATACAGTTATGTAAAAGTGAGTTGAACAATAAATTTCAGTGTAAAAATAATACTTAAAGCCAGAAGCTACAAATCCTAGCTTCTAGCAGAATCAATTCTGGAGGCAGAATCAATTCTGCTTTAAAGTAACCAAACATCTAAAACCAATCTAAAATCAATTCTATACCTCTAGAATTGCTTTTGGCTCTTCCAAAAGCTAAACCAAACGCACACTGAGTTTCTTCGCTGTTTAGAGTAAAAAGAAAAAAATGTGTGGATCCCATGCTATTTGGTCTCTCTCTGCCTTTTCTGCTGTGTTCCAAGCAGGAGAAATTCACCTTCTCTCCTCTTATTCTCTCGTCTCTTTTTCTTTCTTCTATATCTCTCTCAAAACAAGCAAAACTTCATAGAAGAGAGTTTCGTTTCAGAAAAAATGGAAAAAATAGAGCACACAACGGTTCACACAAACGGAATAAAAATGCACGTGGCATCAATTGGTTCAGGTCCAGTAATCCTCTTCCTCCATGGCTTCCCTGAGCTTTGGTATTCATGGCGCCACCAACTTCTTTCCTTATCCGCTCTCGGCTACCGCGCCATCGCACCTGACCTCCGTGGTTACGGTGACACAGATGCACCGTCTTCTGCTTCTTCTTACACCCCTCTCCATATCGTCGGTGACCTTGTCGGACTTCTCGATGCTCTTGCTGTGGATCGAGTTTTTTTGGTTGGACATGATTGGGGTGCTGCTATGGCTTGGTATTTTTGTTTATTGAAACCTGATCGTGTTAAAGCTTTGGTTAATACGAGTGTTGTTTTTCGGTCTAGGAACCCTAGTAGAAAACCTGTTCAAACTATGAGGGCTATGATGGGTGATGATTATTATATGTGCAGGTTTCAGGTAAATTACTTTCTCTTCTTTCAATTTTTTCCCCCTTCAATCTTGGGGAATGTATTTAGCAAATTAGTGTATGAAGTATGATATATGGTGCTTGCTTAGGTTGCTAATTAAATCAACTAACTTAGTAGGATAGCAATTACTCAATGAAATGGAATAGGGTCATGTAGTTTAGGACTATGTTGAATATAGAATTTGTTTGTCTTAACCAAGACATTCGACTCAAGTGGATAGTGAGCTCCACCAATGGAAGAATGGTTCGGGAGAATCCGAGTTCGATTTTTGGGTGGAACAATTCATGGTTAGAGTTTACATACCTCGCATTGAACTCTGGATTACTAGGGGGCCCTTCCCCTAGGAACCGGAGGGTTAGCACACAAAAAAAGAATTTAATTTGTTTGCCTTTTAAGTTCTTCATATGACGTTATAAGTGACATATCTAGCTTTACCTATTGGTTTTGTGAGGTTTAGTTATATGATATGATATCCAATCTATATTCTGAGATGATGTTTGAGTTCATCTTAGACTTGTTGGGTCATTAGGTCTGCGTGAAGGCTGTACCGGGAGTTGTAGTGATATTGCTTGGCTTGTTGGATTCATCTATTCCTCATCTTAGAAGCTGATTTTGTAGAGTTGAGTTTGTAAAATTATAAATTTTGTCCAATGGCTATTGAAGGCAATTGCTTTGCCTTTAACTGTTCTCAAATATGCATTTGTTTGTTTTGACATTTACTTAACTGTTCCACTGCTCAAATCTCAAAATTTCATGCTTGTTATAGACATTGCATCACTTTAGGTTTTTTGAGTAGATTATAGACTTGTTCACCACACCTATGAAAATATCATTTTGGGTTTGAGTTCTTTTGATATATGAATTTGGTTTGGTGGTTTGAGTTTCATACATGAAAGCGAAATATGATGTTGTCATATTTTTGGTTCATCTGAATTTGGTTTTGAAGAATAGTCAGTCTTACTCCAAAGGAATGATACATTGGAAATATGTGCTCAAGACATGGGGTTCTGTTATCTTGTATTGCTCCCGATGCCCTACATTTTATCTGACGATCCTTTTGAGATCAGTTGGCTCATGGACAGAAGGAAAGATAGAGAAAGAGAGAACTCTTTATTTGCTCCTGGAAACTTGTCACACTTTGTGATGAATACTATTTATACTGCTCTTGTAGGATTTTGCAAAATAGAATTTTTTGTGACATAAAGCAAGTAAATGATTACAAAAAAAAATCTAAAAATATTAAGGTTGCTCCGGTTTATATGGCTGAAAAATCTAGAGATGTTATTGTTGTCCTAGTTCTTATGTCTTCCTTTATTGTTGTTTCATAAAAGTTCCAATTATTCTTCACCATTAGTGTTCCGACATTGTAACAGTAAATAAGTATTAGGATATTAGTTTATTTAAATATGAGTTTCATATTATGTCATTTTGATTAGTTTATTTAAATAAACTAATATCCTAATACTTATTTACTGTTACAGACAACAATGTTAATCAATATTAGGTGTAGTCCCCTGTCTGGTGTGTGGGTGTGTGTGTGTGTGTGCATGCAGCCTTTCAAGTTCATATCTTCCTCTTTTATTTTTTCAATCTCTATAATTGTTGCTTCCTAATAACATATTTCTGAATCAATTTATTGTTTTCATGAACAGTAGCTATCCAGTTCAATGTTCACAAGTTTCATGTATATTCAGAATTTTATAAAGATATATATGTATAAAGTTAATATCAAGTGCTATGCTCTTTGGCTGCAGAAACCTGGGGAGGCTGAAGAAGAGTTCGCCCGTGCTGGTGCTGCAAGAATAATAAAATCATTTCTTACGATGCGTGATCCACGTCCACTGTGTGTGCCAAAGGAGATAGGGTTCGGAGGTTCCCCTAACACTCCTATTACTTTACCTAAATGGCTGTCTGAAGAAGATGTCAATTATTATGCTACCAAATTTGAACAGAAAGGCTTTACTGGTGGGCTAAATTACTACCGCGCTTTGGACCTGTAAGTTTCATCTCGTTCATTGTCGTAAACATAATTATACATATTGCAATGCACCCTTTATTTGTATTTGAAACTAGGAACATTTTCTAACTTTATTTCTTATACAATTGCCAAACTGTAACAAAGTAGCTTTTGTATGTTACATTTGAAAAAATGATTGAACTAGACTTGTACTGCTTTAACCATGTGTCAATAAAAGAAGTTCGAAGCAAAAACTGTCATTTGCAAAGAGGAGATTACTATTAAATGTCCATTCATGTAAATTTTGTTTTTGTGCAGAACCTGGGAACTGATGGCACCATGGACTGGAGAACAGATCAAAGTACCGGTGAAGTTTATTGTGGGAGATCTGGACCTTACATATAACACACCAGGCGTTAAAGAGTATATACATAATGGTGGTTTTAAGAGACAAGTGCCATACTTGCAAGAGATGGTTGTCATGGAAGGAGTAGCTCACTTTATAAATCAGGAAAGACCGGAAGAGATCAGCGCGCACATATACGACTTCATCAATAAATTTTAATCTGCTTCGTTCTTCACATGAATGTTGTGTAAAAGATATTTATAATTCATATATCTTGGATTGCACTGTCGCACACGCTTGCAAGAGTGCCAAGTTTGCACATTTTCTAGTTTCTAGCGCAATAGCTAGTATTTATGTGTCATTCAAAAAAAAGAAAAGGAAGCTAGTATTTATGTGTGTTAATTAACTTGCTTGAATATATAAAGCTAACTCCCCTTCCTTGTACCTTGGCGATGGCTGCTAGGGGTGTGTATGGTCCATAAACCAAAACAAAATATATACAAGGGTTAACTCAAGCTGCACGAATAGTAGTATTCTTGATGGATTGATGTCATTGAACTGATAGAGCCTCACCATTCTTATCAACAAGTTTGATTACAAAATTATGTGGCGAATGAAATTGGCAGCGATGGAAGTTATGAGAGGAATACCATTGCATAGACTTATACATAGTTAAGTTCTTGAGTGTGTACTCTGTAAATTGAACCATGCGAGTTAAATGCATGCGAATACTGAAAAACAAGGGGTAGCTGATGGGAATGTGAATTAAGGGGTGAAGTGTGAATTGCCTCCAGGCTCATTACCGGTGGTGATGATCTTGTGAGAGTTGAGGAAGATGATGGTTGGACTTATAATCAAAGATGCTTTGCACCAGCAAAACGTATTGACCACCACAATTTAGAAATTGTTTCTCATAGGCGTCAGAGTTGAGTCCCCATCAAAAACAATGTCGCTTTGAGACTAAATTGCCACCTCTAGTGGGAGACTGAGAGTGGAAGAGTTTTTGGTTTTGGGGCTAAGGGTTTAAGGCTCCTATTTGTAATTTAGTTTTAAAAAAAATATATTGACATGATTTTATGTTTGGTTCAGTTAATAAATTGTTTTTGGAAAGTTATCTGGTGCAAAACTTTATACAATGATTCAGTTTAAAATATAATTCAATGCTTTAAAATTCAGATAATAATTTGATTTTTAAAATCTTATGAACACACCTAGTTGCCCGCTTGAATCCTTCCCAACTACTATATTGTAGATTTCATCTGATCTCTATTGTCCAGTTGTTTAACGAATCAACTTGGCGAGCTTTGTAATAGGCAATAAAACATGTAAATTCATTTCAATAGGATGCAAATTCTTGTTGAAATTATGAATTTCCTTTAAATGGGCAGAGCCTGTGTTATGGGGTCAACGGCACCATAGCGTTTAACTTAATACTGTAACTTTCATGGTCAATTATTTCAAGTTGATCTCACTCATGAGAACAGGAGTAGATCACAGAAAGATCACACCCAAACACATTAACCAAACCCTCCCTCAAATCCCTCTTTCATCACCTTTCAACATAGTACCTTGAGCCACACGAAGAAGAATTGTTGAATGATAGCTCATTAGTTCTCTAAAAAAGTTTGGAAGATATCATTGAATTGATAGAGCCTCACCATTCTTATCAACAAGTTTGATTGTAAAATTATGTGGCAAGTGAAATTGGCGGCAGTGGAAGTTGTGAGAAGAATACCATTGCATAAACTTATGCTTCCTACGTTACAATATATAAGCAAAAATGCACTTTCTAGGTTCATTGTATAATTAATGTATCTGGTCAATAAATTGTCCAAATATATTAATTATACAATGAACCTAGAAAGTGAATTTTTACTTATATATTGTAAAGTACATAGTACATAGTTAAGCTCTTGAGTATGTACAGGTGGCAATGACCTTGTGAGAATTGAAGAAGATCATGGTTGGACTTATTTGTAATCTAGTTCATATATTTTGAAAATCAAAGATGCTTTGCAGTTTGCACCAGCAACTTATTGATAGTTTAAGGCTCCTATTTGTAATTTAGTTTTTTAAAAAGATATATTGATATAATTTTATGTTTGGTTCAGTTAATAAATTGTTTTTGGAAAGTGGTCTGGTGGTGCAAAACTTTATACAATGATTCAGTTTAAAATATAATTCAATACTTTGAAGTTAACAAAATAATTTGATTTTCAAAATCTATGAACAACCCCTAGTTGCCCCTTGAATTGAATCCTTCCCAACTATATTGTCTAGTTGTTTAATGAATGAACTTAGGGAGCTTGGGTAAGTTGCAAAGTTAGTTTAGGCTTGTAAAAGGCAGAATAAAACATGTAAATTAATTTCGATAGGATGTAAATTCTTGCTGAAAATATGAATTTCCTTTGAATAAGCAGAGCCTGTGTCACGGGGAAGACAATGGCACCATAGCCCTTCCGTTTAAGTTAATACTGTAACTTTCATGATCAATTATTTCAAGTTTACTGAACTTCATGTTAAAAGAAAAATTGTTAAAAAAACATGAGAACAAACATTATCTAATCAGCTTGATAGGCAGTCTATGAAACCCTAAAAACTCAAACCAAATCACCATCTCACTCATGAGAACAGTAGTAGATCGCAGAAAGATCACACCAAACACATTAACCAAAGCCTCCCTCAAATCCCTCTTTCGTCAAACGAAGAAAAATAGTTGAATAATAATGCTCATTAATTCTCTAGAAAAGTTTGGAAGAGAGTTTGTGCTTAAACAAAATTGTTTGGAGGCCGCCAGTTCATACTTTTTTTCCCCTTGGGGATAAGGAAAAATAAAAAACAAAACAAATTGGTCCAACAACAGAAAGAGAGAAAACACAACATAACGATAATGATATGAAAGAAAAGGTCTTTCATGTTTGAGCTCCAAAACTCAGACTCTAAAGCCTCTGCTCTTCCTCTTTCCTCTGGCCTTTTCAATCTTGCGTCCCTTTCCACGGACATAGGGCTTGGTGTGGCTGTGGGGCACACCAGGAGCTCTTCCAAAGTGCTTAACAGCCTCACGAGCATTTTTGGGACCTCTAAGAAGAACCTGAAACATTAATTCATGATTGTGTTAATGTGCATGTCTTCAAATTTTCAAACAGCAGTGAATATAGAACCACAAATATAATTTTCTCCTTCCTCCTTCAATTGTAATAAAAGGGTGGGCATGAAAACTATATGAACAAAAAAGAAACAATTACGAAAATTAATCAAAAGTACAATATTATTTAATAATGTAAGACATAGGAAGTACACCAGCTTTGAGTTGAAATTATTTTCTTGCTCTTAGAATTTTAATAAAAGTAAAATCAAAACAATTAACCAATTACACATGTTACATTGGTATGGGAGAGTCAAGACTCAAGACATATAGTAATGCAAGTTTGAAACAGAAAGAACTACAGTTATAAGGTGAAAATATAAATGAAGAGGAAACATCATCATTGTCCAACACATGAAGTCTTGTATATATTTATAAAGCTTGCTCACATGAGCTTGTGTCAATAACCTAATTAATAAAATTACTGCAATTTTGACAAAACAATAACACCCAGAATTGCAATAAACAGACAATAGTAGCATTGAAATACATACCGTGTTCTGGCCTAAAGGAGCTCTAAGAGCAAGCTGATCAAAGGTGAGACACTCCCCACCAGCCTTCTCAATTCTAGCTCTGGCAGTTTCTGTGAACCTTAGAGCAGTTACCTTAATTGCAGGTACTTCATAAACCCTAATGTCATCTGTAACGGCGCCAACAACTACACCTATCTTACCCTCCTATTGCAACAAAAAAAACCCATAAACATACAATTATAATTATTTCTAAAAATAATTTCAAAAGTAAAAAATCATGTCAAGGGCATGTTATTATCGGCCTGTTTGGATTCAGCTTATTTTTGAACTTATGAAAATAGCTTATGCAAATAAATAATCTTTAAGCAAATTCATAAGTTTTCACCAACAAAAATTGTATTTTTATAAGCTGTTTTTTCATAAACTACACTGAAAAAGTTTATAATAATACATAAAAAATTATTTATTTGCATAAGTTATTTCGCATAAGCTCAAAAATAAGTCAACCCAAACAGGCCCTATATCATTTGAATAACTTTTTGAAAACATCTTATAAAATGTCTATAATGTACTTGCAGCTTATCTTCAGAAATCTCAATAATAACTTACAAAAACAAGTTAAATAAATAAATAAAAAAGACTTCGTTTTATCTAAACACTAACATGAAACAGACTTAATTAAGCTATTAATCCAAACAGGGTCTAAGAATTAATATACCTTTCCCTTCATGAAACGAATCAACCTAGAGAGAGATAGTGGTGGCTTGTTAACTTTGCTCATGAAAAGACGCTTGAGGATGACCTTATTGAAACCACTATCAGTCCTCCGAACAAGGAAACGGTAAAGCTGAAAACACAAATCAAACAACCGAATCACTTCAAATACAGATCCATTACTCAAAATCACAATAAGAAATGTAGAAAAAATGGTACCTTAACGAGAAGCTTGAGGTAGATATCATTGGATTTGGGTGCTGTTCGTTTGGTCTTCTTGGACTTACCTCCTGCCTTCAAATCGATACCCTGAAATGCGATAGAAAAACGAAGTGAGATTTAGAGATGCCGGAGTTGGAAGAAATGGTGGCGGCGTGACAGATGATTGATGAACATACCATGGTGGATGGAGCTTGTTGCTGCTGCCGAACGAGTGAAATGTGTCTAGGGTTTTGTTTAGGGTTAAATGGGTTTATTTATTTGGATTTCTTTGCACCATTCAGAAGTCAGAACCCGAGTCATCTTGGACCGCATCCATGACCCGTTTTGTGTATTATAATACAATAAAGACTTAAATGCAGTTTTACCCCCTATTTTGAATAAATCGGAATTTTACCCCCCTATTTCGTTAAAATGGTAATTACTCTCTTTATGTAATTCCAAATTTAGTGGAGTTTGATTCTGTGAAAAGTTAACTCGATTACGGTCATTTTGGTACCTGTTTGGTGAATTATTGATCAAAATTGAGTTATGTGCGAAGCTTTGAAGTTGAGGCTCATAAGCAAACTGGTACCTCAATTTTGATAACTCAATTTTGATCAATAATTCACCAAACAGGTACCAAAATGACCGTAATCGGATTAACTTTACACATAATCAAACTCCACTAAATTTGGAGTTACATAAAGAGAGTAATTGTCGCTTTAGTGAAATAGGGGGTAAAATTCCGATATGTTCAAAATAGGAGGGGTAAAACTGCATTTAAGCATATTATAAAATAAAATGACCCGTTATTATTGTACCAAAAAAAATATGACCCGTTATTACTAGTATTATTTTTAGACAAAAAATTATGTTCATTGTAAAAAAATATGCATTGTAAAATTATGCATTTGTTTTATTTTCACCAAAAAATGAATGCACTGTTTTGTAAAAAAAATAAAATAGGCATTAGATATTATTTGACCATAGATGTTGAATTATTGATGAAAAATCAAAAATATCTAATGATAAGAAAATATATATGACTAAAGTATTATTCATGTTTAGTGATATGAATAAGGTTTAGCAGCGTAGTTTGTTATTCGTTTTTCTTTTGTTTATGTATAATTATCTTATATACAATATATATTAATAGAGTCATTGAAATTGAAATAATAATAATTTAGTGATACAGTTTTCAATATAGTTCGGTTGACAGACATTTCGTATTAATTATATAAAAGTCGAGATGTTCAAATATGAGATTTTACACTTATTTATTTATCTTAATTTTTTAGTCACTAAATTATTTGATGATTTTTTTTTCAGCCGACTGAATAATTAATACAATTTACATATATATATTTTTTATTTTATGGACAACAATCCAACCTTATAATACTTGCTAGGGTCAATTGTCTATGTCAAATGATCATCATGATGTTTTATTATAAATCAGTTTTTAATGAAGATTTTTTTTTGTTAAATAGTCTAGTGGCTAGAAATTACACCCTAAAGTGAATAAGTGGAATGACCAAAGTTCGAATCTCGGCCCCCTGCAAATATAATGCAATGTCCTACCAATTGAGCCAGGCTTACGGGACTTTAATGAAAATTTCTTAATAGTTTCGTCATGGATTTTGGGTTCTTTCTCTTCTAATTGCAATGTTATCATTTATATATAAAAATTGTAATGTAGATAATGTTTATGTATTATTTTATTTGACACAAAATAATATTTATGTATTACATAGAATTTTTACTTCTTTTTTTTCTTCTTTCTATAATACGTATTTTTACTTATACAATACATTCTCATGTATGATATGAGTTTACTCTCCTGTTGACATTATAATGTTCAACATTTTATGTCACAAGTTTATTTTTATTGTAACAATATAATGTTCAACATTTCATGTCATCTTTAGTAAAAAAAAAAAAAATCATGTCATCCACGCAATATAGTTTGGTCTTATGTTTGTAGGTTTTTTTTTTTTATACAACAATAATGTTTGTAA
Source organism: Trifolium repens (assembly GCA_030408175.1). Taxonomy (NCBI): domain Eukaryota; kingdom Viridiplantae; phylum Streptophyta; class Magnoliopsida; order Fabales; family Fabaceae; genus Trifolium; species Trifolium repens. The sequence goes on along the minus strand of CP125849.1, from coordinate 53,789,280 downwards.
GTGTATTGCTATAAAATATGAGAGCTATTTTCCGCGTCTCCTAAATTCCACACTTAAGGGGTGCCAAAACTTGAAAAAAATAGTTCGCTACTTAAGTAGTAAACCGAGTTCGCTGTTTAGAATGCGAACCTTATAAAATAGGGGGCGAAGGAAGGGTAAAATTCAAAAACATCAAATTTTATAAGATTCGCTACTTAAGTAGCAAACTCAGTTCACTACTCAGCTTCGGCACTCCCTGAATTTGCATTATAGACAGCGAACAATTTTTCAACCCCTAAATTTTGCTATTTACACACTCACTTCTTACATAGCGAGATGGGTAATATTGAAAATCCAGGGGGTGCATGTGAGATTCAGGGAGCATGAAAAGTAAATCTCATAAAATATATTTTTAGTTTGAGTAAGCATCAATTATGGTTCCTTATAGTCACCGGCGGTGTAAGTAGAGGTTTCAAAACAGGATAGCTCATATGGCAAAATCCGCCATATTTGATAATTTCTGGTTTGAGATTATAGTTTCAACCCAAAAAATTTCAAGGTTTTTTAATTATTTTCAAAATCATTTTGTTAAAGTTGAGGTTTTTTAAAATATTAAAAATATCAATGGTTTTTTAAAATATTAAAAATATCAAATTGAGGTTCTAGTCAAGTCAATGAAGATTATGTGTTGCGGGTAAATCAAAGAAACGTCAATTTGAACTAAACATAAATATTGAAATGATTTACCTACTTGAAATGTAAATCAAAAACCAAAATTTTCATAAATTACAGGGACGAAAATCAAAATTCACTCGAATTATCAGAATCAAATTTATAGAAATGTGAAAAAAGCATTCTCCAATCGTTAACATATAAAACTAAAGTCTTTGTATTCTGAGTGTCAACCAAATTATATGTAGCAGATTGATAGATGTCGAAGGAATTCGGAATGGTGCCATAGATAGTAGGGTGCTGTTAAAAACTTCATTTTCAACAAGATGTGACATATGTTATAAGACATTATAAAGACATTCGGAAAAAACATTCGAAGAAGTCATTCAAAGAGCCAAATATTGACATAATGCGTCGATCAAACAAACAACTCCTACGAGAAAGTTATCAGAAGTTATTAAAGAGTAGTTATTCAAAGGGACACATGTCAAATTTTTTTTTTTTTGAAGAAGCTAAGCCTAAATTAACCCACCCAAATTGGCACAAGAGAGAATCGAACATGAGACCTTAAGAAGAACACACTCCCAGGTCCCAAGCCAATACCGACATGTGTTAATCTTAGATTAAGAAAGTTATTAAATAAGATACTTGTCAAAACCTTAAATTTAGAAAGTTATTTTATTTTCTATATAAATAGTGTAATTTCTATATATTATGGGTTAGATCATATTTTCTAAAATATGTATAACACCCACGCCGCGTTGGTAAACAAGTTTAGATGTTGATAGAGATGGATTTCGGCTACCATTTGCATTCCTTCCAATTTAATTTTCTTTATTTCTCTCTTTTGAATGCTCATTTGAGTGTTATTTCGTTTAAGTTGTTATGAAACAACTTGTTTCATAAGAGTTGTTGGAAGCAATTCGGCACTAATCAAAACAGTGATTTTGTTCTTAAAGAACATTTGAAGTGGTAATCTTAAATCGCGAGACTTGAACTAATATTGTAAAATGACTTTTATCCGGTCCTAAAGTGATGATGGATAATAATTGTTTATTGTACCCAAAATAGATGTAAACACCACAGTCAAAAGATTCTAGTTATGTCAATATTTTTGTGTGTCGTTTGCATATGCAAAATGAAAGAATTTCTTTTATGGGGATTAAAATTGAAATTCGACAACTCTACATAGACAAAAACACATTTTATCTTAACAAAATAGACCTCATTTTACAAAAATGACCTCAAATTTTTTATTGAAAACCAAAAGAATAGCAGTTGAGTTTCCGATGACCCTTATGATGTGTCCGAAAATTACTTGTACGGCAATTCAGTTCAATTAGATTTCTCATATATAAATCCCTAAATTTCCTCCTTCTGCCACGGCTACTCCGACGATGAATCCTTCAAAACCTCCGCGTCGGAAAGTTACTCAGGCAAACGGTGATGACTCCGGAGACAAACTCGACCAACTTCTTCTATCCTCCGCTATATGCAACAACGAAGACTTAGGCTCCTTCGTCCGCAAAGCTTTCGCCTCCGGCAAGCCGGAGACTCTCCAACACCACCTCAAACACTTCGCTCGCTCCAAAGAATCAGAGATCGAAGAAGTTTGTAAAGCACACTACCAAGACTTCATCCTCGCCGTCGATGATCTCCGATCCCTCCTCTCCGACGTCGAATCTCTCAAGTCATCACTCTCCGATTCCAACTCAAAACTCCAGTCCGTCGCTCGTCCGCTTCTCACCTCCCTCGATTCCTTCGTTGAAACACGAAACGTTTCGAAAAACGTTAATCTCGCCATCGATTCAGTCGAAGCGTGTGTTCAGTTAATGGAAGTTTGTTCACGCGCTAATAGTCATCTCTCCGGTGACAATTTCTACATGGCGTTGAAGTGTGTTGATGCAATCGAGAGAGATTACTTCGATAAAACGCAGTCGTCAACGTTGAAGAAGATGCTTGAGAAGAAGATTCCAGAGATTCGTTCTTACATAGAGAGAAAAGTGAACAAAGAGTTCGGTGATTGGTTAGTTGAGATCCGTGTTGTGAGTCGCAATTTAGGTCAATTGGCAATTGGTCAAGCTTCATCGGCGAGACAGAGAGAAGAAGATCTTAGAATCAAACAGCGTCAAGCGGAGGAACAGAGTAGACTCAGTGTTAGGGATTGTATTTATGCTTTGGAGGAAGAAGATGAAGATGGAATTGTTGCTGGGATCGGAGATGACGGTTACAGTAATGGTAATGGTGGTGGAAGTTTGGGATTTGATTTGACTCCATTGTATAGAGCTTACCATATTCACCAAACGTTAGGATTAGAGGATGGATTTAAGCATTATTATTTTGAGAATCGGAAACTTCAGTTGACTTCGGATTTTCAGGTATCGTCTATGACGCCTTTTCTTGAATCGCATCAAACGTTCTTTGCGCAGATTGCAGGTTTTTTTGTGGTGGAGGATCGTGTGTTGAGAACCGGTGGTGGTTTGATATCGAAAATGGAAGTTGAGAATTTGTGGGAAATTGCTGTTAGCAAAATGTGTTCTGTATTGGAGGATCAATTCTCTAGAATGCAAACCGCTAATCATCTTTTGTTGATTAAGGATTATGTGAGTTTATTAGGAGTAACATTGCGTCGGTTTGGTTATCCGATTGATGCGTTGCTTGATGTTTTAAGCAAACATAGGGATAAGTATCATGAATTGCTCTTGTCAGATTGTAGGAAGCAGATAGCTGAGGCTATAGGTGGTGATAAATTTGAGCAGATGTATATGAAGAAAGAGTATGAGTATTCCATGAATGTGCTTTCTTTTCAGATTCAAACAACGGATATTATACCCGCTTTTCCTTACGTGGCACCGTTTTCGCCCACGGTGCCTGATTGTTGTCGTATTGTGCGGTCATTTATTGAGGATTCAGTTAGTTTCATGTCATATGGCGGGCAGCTTGAGTTCTATGTTGTTGTTAAGAAATATTTAGATAAGCTTTTGAGTGAGGTTTTAGATGAAGCTTTGTCAAAGCTTATTAATACCTCGGTTAGTGGTGTCTCCCAGGCAATGCAAATGGCAGCAAATATGGCTGTTCTGGAGCGCGCGTGTGATTTTTTCTTTCGACATGCGGCGCAGCTTTCAGGTGTTCCTCTGAGAATGGTGGAGAGAAGCCGGAGGCAGTTCCCTCTTAGGAAAGCCCGTGATGCTGCGGAAGAGACACTGTCAGGGCTGCTCAAAGCGAAAGTTGATGGATTTATGACATTGATTGAGAATGTAATTTGGATGACTGATGATCCGCCTCAAGATGGAAATGAATATGTAAATGAGGTCATAATGTATTTAGAAACTGTGGTTTCAACTACTGCATCACAGATATTGCCAACTCAAGTCCTTAAAAGAGTTCTACTGGATGTTATTTCTCATATATCGGAGATGATAGTTGGGACTTTAGTTAGTGATTCTGTTAAGAGGTTTAGTGTCGGTGCCATAACTGGAATTGATACAGACGTCAAGCTCTTAGAATCATTTGCTGAATCTCAGGCAACCCATTTATCCGATGGGGATGCTGATCAGTTGAAATTGGCACTTGCTGAGTCGAGGCAAATGGTTAATTTGCTAGTAAGCAATCATCCCGAGAATTTCCTGAATCCGGTGATCAGGGAGAGGAGTTACAATGCTTTGGATCACAAGAAAGTGGTGATTGTTTCAGAAAAGTTGAAGGATCCTTCGGATCGACTCTTTGGAACCTTTGGCAGTCGAGGGTCCAGGCAGAATCCAAAAAAGAAATCTCTGGATACATTGATAAAAAGACTAAGGGATGTTAGCTGATTATGTTTATATCTGTCTGTAAGGTACTCCCTCTTTGTCAATTTTCTTGTTTTGTTTTTAGTTTCATTTTGTATCCGAATTATTTCATTGATAGTTCTTGATGAAATTATTTTGTTAAGGCTGCCTATCAGTGTCTTCCAGTTGCATTTTTAGATTTTACAACATTTGTTTGAAATGTATAATTCAGATGTTCATTTTTATTCTATTGGATTTATTTATTTCATATCATGTTAATATTATATCTGTTATGGATTCTTACGTTGGCTTCAACGGTATGTTTTGAAGCAATAATCTCGCTTATGAGTGGCACCTTTATGTTTATTAAACTTTCACGAATCTAGGTTTCGCGTTCCTGCAAACTCATCTTATTTTTTTGAAATATAACAAGCATTACTTTCACATTTTGGTATTGCATTGTTTGGTTGTAAACTTTTTTAACAAAAGATGAAAAGTTCACATGTTTTGACCTGCTTCTTCACATTTAGCAAATGACAACGAGGGTTGAGATTACTGAATATGTATTGATTCTTGCTTTGAGCTTTCGACCCCTGTTCATTGGAGATTGGATCCCCTCCTTCTCCTTTCTCTTCTTCCCTCTCCTAACCCTCTATCTCTCATAATATCTCTCTCTTCATTAAAAGGTAATAATATAATCAAAAGAGAGAGCAATATTAAAAGAGAGATAGAGAGTTAGGAGAGGGAAGGAGAGAAAGAAGAAGAAGACGATTCAAATCCGATTCACTGTCTTAGTCCTTGGGCGTATTAGGTTAGTTTCCAATTGTGTTTTCATGATAGTTTGTCGGTCCTATTCGGGATAATATGTGCAGTGTGCGATCCTGCATAATAATGCCTAATAGGGAAAAAAAAGTCATAAAAGACAGCAATTAAATGCATAACAGTCAAGTATTCTGGAAACTGGACTTATTAAGCTGATCCAACAAATAGATCAGGAACTGGTCAGCTATCTCAAAAAACAAATTGGTCTAAAAGGAAGAAAAATTGGTTGATCTCAAAAAAAAAAAAAAAAGAAGAAAAAGAATCCCGTGACAAGCTGGTGATAAAGAATCGATTTTGATTTGATTATTTTTGTTTTTTATTACTTAAAAAATAATTTTAAGGCAAATAATTCTCCGATGATAAATTATAAAAATCTATATTGATTAATTTTTATCCCTCATTCTTGAGTTTTTTAGCCTATGGAATATGCAATCATTTTATGTCCATTTTAAATTTGATTTGACTTGGGATGTGAGTAATATGAATTTGATACTCTGTTTCATCTACCGTATATTACTAAAGATGAGATAGGAACAATGATAAACTAGTGACTGTTTTTTAAGCATAAAAAATCTGTCATTTCACTAGCATTAGCAATAATCCAGACAATACAAGTAGGAATAGTATAATTTTTTTGAGGATAATCAGTATATATTTTAGCCATTTTAGCTAAAGCTTGGATATTAGTAATAGTTTGTCTCTTGAAAAACTTTACAAAAGATGTGTTAAAACTTAAAAAGAGGACAAAAGCACTCTAGTTTAAATGATAGGTCCAAAATTAGAACGACCCTGCTGCTGATGGTTAAAATTATCAAAGCACCAAAACAATGTTGTCAACACCAAATTCAATGGCTAATCAAACCATGCACCTTGCCCTTCATGAACCTGCAACAAAAACATGTTTCAAAATTTTTCATCACAAATTGAATGTTTACGTTGGGGATACAAAGTCCACAACGTTTTAATGAGCAGAGATAGCTTAGTTAGCACCATTCACTCTCAACCAGAGAAACTTCATTCATTCAAAAAGTTTAAAAGCCAAATATTATACTCCATAAATACTACTATATCACAACCCATTAATGAGATACTCACTAATGGGATAAAGTACAAAATTAATGCATAATCAAACAAATACAACTTTATGCACTATATTTGCTTAAGACTTGCACATATACGACAACACCCAAAGAGACAAACATGATTACACAGAAGAAAAAATAAACGAAGCACTAGAAAATTAAATCTCCCATCTTTCTCAACAACAAAGTCCTTTAACCAAGTACCAGAAGCACCAAAGAAATTAGAGCTGCTTAAGTAACAAAATATCCTTTCAATCTAAGTCACACAAAGTCAAAAGAGCATGATCAAAATAAATTGAAACTGAAGACCAACAGGGGTCAGTTCCACGACCTTGAACAAGGACCATGTCTATGTCAAGGAAAATCTAGAGAAGCCTCGGATTGAGTTCAATTCAAATCTAGCCATTGAAACGCAACAAATTTTTTTATATAAAAAACGCAACAGTGTCAAAACTTATGAGAAGTACTATTGAATTTTATTGTGGTGCATATACTAACTTTGTAGTCCTATACAATAGAGTGGTCTTTACAATTTTGTAGTCCAAAATTTATTCTTTTTAAAGTGAATTTTTGTTTTACAAACAATAAATAGAGAGAATGCGAAGTTTTTTTTTTCTTTCTTTGAGGCAACATGAATGCGAAGTTATTATTACCAACGATACATTACGGACCATTTTACAATTATTTTAGGTAATTTTTTTTTAAAAAAAAATTAAATGAATTTGAACTTACGTTACAAAATCAAAGTATTACCACTAAAGAGCATTGCTATTTAGCATGAAATTTTTACACAAGAAATGCAAGAATTAACACATGGCAAAATCTTAAAGGATGATGTCATTTAATCTTCTTTTTTAGTGGAAAACATGGGTGGTTATGGATGTAATTAAGGGTGAGGATTTATTCTTCTCTTTCTTGCATCAAAAAATTCTTGCTAAATAGCATTTTCCACCACTAAATTGACATCTCTTGATATGTTTATGTTTTGCATAAAAATGTCGTGTTTTTTAGGTCTATGTATGTTGTCCGTTTACATTTTTTAAGTTTAATTATCTTAAATATATTTGTATTAAGAAAAATATAAGAGAAAATGATAATTGAATTCTCCACAACATTTTTTCATTTTTTTTTTTATATTACCAAACATCAACATAATTTTCTTATAGGGTTCAAATAAAAGATACAAATGTCAAGTCCAAAAAAAATTCCACGTGGTGCACGAGTTGCACGAATTATGGTTAGAATATTCTCATCATCCAAAACAAAATCATGCGAATACAAATACATAGTCAAAGACAAAAGTGAATGGTTTATGGTCATAAGCATCAAACATAAAACAAACTTAACAAATGCAAAAGTTCATCAAAGATGATGATGAAGTCTTCAATAATATTTCTTTCTATTTTAATCCACTTAACACTTTCACACTCATCAACCCAAAACCAAAATTTATCAGTCTATGAAACTCTTCAACAATATGATTTCCCAGTTGGTATTCTTCCACAAGGTGCAACAAGCTACGAACTAAACAAAAACACAGGAAAATTCACTGTCTATTTTGATGGAACATGCATCTTTGGTATAAAATCCTACGATCTCAAGTACAAATCTACAATTAAAGGATTTATATCTAAAGGTAAACTTACTAAGTTGAAGGGTATTAGTGTCAAAGTTGAATTGTTATGGCTTAAAATTGTGGAGGTTACTCGTCATGGCGATGATCTTCAATTCTCTGTTGGTATTGCTTCTGCTGAATTTAGTGTTGATAATTTTTTAGAGATTCCTCAGTGTGGTTGTGGATTTGATTGCAATGGTTTGAGTAATCATGGTAATTTTTCTTCTATCTAGATTTGTTTTAGTACAATTTTAGTTGGCAATTGTATTTTTCTGCTGTTGTTTTTGAACTACGGTGTTCAATAGTAGTTAATTTGATTCTCGGCGTTACTTCTTCAGTGTGATTATTTAACTAAAGAGTATGTTTCGGTAAGTTTGATTGAGATTAACGATTCATTCATACAACTTCACCAAAATACTAATCATTGGGTCCTTAGTGCGATAGGTCAAACTCTTAAGTGAATCTCAATTATCTCGAGAGATTCTTAACACATTGTGATCTAGAGAAGCCTGATAGGGGTAACCTAATAGCTTGTGGCTTAACGGATCTTGCATAAGCTCTAATACTATCTTAGAATTTGAGTCGTAGCAAACTCAACCCTTATTTTTTTTTTTTTGTCTTAATTGGGTAGAAATACTTAGCTATAACTATAACTATACCTGATATGCTAGGATGGCAGAGGATCCATTAGGGAAAAAACATGTCCTCTCTGATATAGTTTTAGAACTCATTCATGCTAGTAGTAAGGGCATACTTATTATGGCCTCTGAAATTTTTTAGGACTCATTCATGCTCATATTTAAGGACATTCTCATTATGCAAGAGATTCATCTCATCTTAAACACTACCACAATTTTATAGAATACTTCAGATTTCATAATGGAAGGTCTGCAATAAAGATGTTTATCACAATCTCATACTGCAAATCCAAATAACTATCCCTAGCTAATTATCATCATGTATTGAAGTTTTTTCACAAGAAGATCCTAATTTAACAGGGGCTCCACTAAGTTGGTGCAATATGGCATCAATCTCATCTTCATCCTCCATTTCTAACTATTAGAGAATGAACTTTGTATAGGAAATGCTATCACTATTTGTATCTGTAAGACTTAGTCAAAGTCAGTTAAGGACTTAGTCAAAGACAGTTAGGATAGTTCTCATTGGTACAGCTGTATGCTGAGCTGGCACACACGTGGGATAGTTTGTTAGAAATCCACACGTGTGCTGTAGAAACCCAGAAGCTTCACCATCATTGTATAAACACTTTGCTTCACTCTTCTGTAACTAACTCTTGAATGAATGAATGAAAAACAGTGCAATGAACACTGATTCTGCTTTCTAATATGGTATCAGAGCCATTGATTGTACCAATGAGAACTATCCTAACTGTCTTTGACTAAGTCCTTAACTGACTTTGACTAAGTCTTACAGATACAAATAGTGATAGCATTTCCTATACAAAGTTCATTCTCTAATATATGCCTTATTTCAGTCACAGCCAGATTACTCTCAAATCAAAGTTTTTGGTTGCTTATGTTTCCCTCACTTGAGACCCTATAACAGACACAAGCTCCAATTTCGGTCTAGTCCATGTGTGTACTTGGGTGTTTCCCCTCAACACAAAGGTCACAAGTGTCTAGATAGTCAGGGCAGAATCTATATCTCAAAGGATGTAATTTTTCATGAACTCAAATTTCCATACATGTCTTTATTTGGTAATGAGTCTGCATCCTCTTTAACACTGCACAATTCAGTGAGTTACCCTGCACAATTACACTTTCCATCACAACCTCCTCTTAACCCTACTACTACACCAGTCAATAACCCCTCACCTCTTATGTCCAACAGTCATTCCTCTTCTTCCTCACTTGAACCTGAACACACTTCCCCAAATCACCTTTCTATTCATGTTCCCAATATCACCCCTGAAATGACAACACCAACAGCTGACACACTGCCTTCACCTTCTCCAACGGCATCTGTACCAATTGATGCCCCACCAGCAGTTTCAAACCACAACAATCACTCTATGATTACTAGGGGTAAAACTGGTAACTTAAAACCAAAGGCATTTCTCACTGAAATTGAGCCTCAGAATGTTAAAACTGCCATGGCTGACTCTAGATGGTTACAAGCAATGAAGGAAGAGTACACAGCTCTCATGAACAACAGCACATGGTCTTTAGTTCCCTTACCACCTCATCGGAAGGCTATTGGATGCAAATGGATATTTCGTGTAAAGGAAAATCCTGATGGTAGTGTGAACAAGTTCAAAGCTCGTTTAGTGGCACAAGGGTTCTTACAAACTGCTGGTTTTGACTTCACTGAGACTTTCTCTCCCGTCATCAAACCTGTCACCATACGCATTATTCTCACTTTAGCTGTCACCTACAAATGGCAGGTTCAACAAATTGATGTTAACAATGCCTTCCTTAATGGGGTTCTTCAGGAAGAAGTCTTTATGAAACAACCAGCTGGTTTTGAAGTTGCTGACAAGTCATTGGTGTGTAAACTTCACAAATCACTCTATGGGCTCAAGCAAGCCCCAAGGGCCTGGTATGATAGGCTGACTCAAGCGTTACTCCAAATGGGTTTTGTCAAAAGTAAGTGTGATCCCTCTCTCCTTGTCCACAGTCACAAAGGTCACTGTACCTATGTACTTATCTATGTTGATGATATCTTGGTTACTGGATCAGCCCCACAACTCATTCAAAATGTCATTTCCAAACTGAATGCTAGCTTTGCACTTAAACAGCTTGGTCAAGTGGACTATTTTTTAGGCATAGAGGTTCATCACATGCCCTCTGGTGCTCTCTTACTTAACCAATCTAAATACATCAGGGATCTACTATGCAAAGCTAAAATGGAAAACTCTAAGCCCATTGGGTCTCCTATGATGAGCAGTTGCAGATTAAGCAAGTTTGGATCTGATACTATGACTGATCCTACACTGTACAGGTCAACAGTTGGTGCTCTACAGTATGCTACGCTAACTCGGCCAGATATTACTTTTAGTGTTAACAAGGTTTGTCAGTTCATGTCTCAACCTTTAGAATCTCATTGGAAAGCTGTGAAAAGGATTCTCAGGTATCTCAAGGGCACAATGCATCATGGCTTACTCTTGCATTCTTCAGCCACTGGTCCTCCCTTCTCTTTACGGGCTTACAGTGACGCCGATTGGGCTACTGATCATGATGACAGAAGATCCACCTCTGGATCCTGCATCTATTTTGGTCCTAACTTGATCTCATGGGGCTCAAAGAAGCAGCCGTTAGTTGCCAGGTCCAGCACTGAAGCAGAATGCCGTAGCATGGCTAATACAACAGCAGAGTTGATGTGGATCCAGTCTCTCCTACAAGAACTACAAGTCCCTTATCACACTCCTACTCTCCTCTGTGACAACCTGAGTGTTGTGTCTCTTGCTCACAACCCTATACTTCATGCTCGTACAAAGCACATTGAATTAGATATTCATTTTGTCCGTGAGAAGGTCTTAGCAAAGCATCTTAATGTTCTTCATGTGCCTGCCTCAGATCAACTAGTTGATCCACTTACTAAGCCTCTCTCTCTGTCCAGCTTCGCTTCTATTCGCACCAAACTCAAAGTCTTTTCATGTTATGAACCCCCTTGAGTTTGAAGGGGGGATATTAGAGAATGAACTTTGTATAGGAAATGCTATCACTATTTGTATCTGTAAGACTTAGTCAAAGTCAGTTAAGGACTTAGTCAAAGACAGTTAGGATAGTTCTCATTGGTACAGCTGTATGCTGAGCTGGCACACACGTGGGATAGTTTGTTAGAAATCCACACGTGTGCTGTAGAAACCCAGAAGCTTCACCGTCATTGTATAAACACTTTGCTTCACTCTTCTGTAACTAACTCTTGAATGAATGAAAAACAGTGCAATGAACACTGATTCTGCTTTCTAATACTAACTCATCAGGAGTCTGTTCTGCCTTGAATTGCCGACCATCATATAAGAACACAATTGAATCCAGTTCAATAGATTGCTGATCACAATGTGCATTCATCAGCTCCTTCAGTTGAGTGTTTCTCTTTATCTTAAAGGATACTTTAATACCATCCTGGCTGTTGACCTTCAAATTTATGTGTCCGGTAACATAAACTTTGTATTTTATTATCTAACACATCCCCTCAAATTTAGGGTTGAGTACGGACCCGCCCACGATCCGACTCGAAACTAATATAACTGATAACATATTTGAAGCATCTGGTCGGGTGCAATTCGGTTCTCGAATCAACAATTGTGAAAAATCAGGCATGCATGATTGCATATGGACGGGTGCGAGTCTCTAAAATTTTATCTCTTCATAATCAAAACCGACGAAACAACCATTAAAATTCAAATTAATTTTTTTATCTTCTCTCACTCCCTCTCGCTAAACTCTCCGCTTTGATTTTTCATCCAATTTTGATATATGAGATAAATGTTATATTTTACATGCTTATAATACGTTGATGAAGGAGGTGTGGAAGATATTCTAAATCTATTTTAATTTCTATTTCTCTTCTACTTGATCTATTGTTTTTTTAGATCTAAGATGTGAAACAAAATAACTGCATCTCACACTTTTTATTTTTTCATTTAAGTTCTTCTATCATTTGTTGCATTATATATGAGATATTGATCTATTTGAAAATTATGAATGTTTGGATAATGGAGTTTTAGATGTAAACAAAGTTTCAACTTTCAATCTAACCCGTAATAACCGACTCGTTCTACCTGCCACCTGTACGGCCCGACAGCCGAATAAATCGAATATGTAGTCGGTCGAAATTAGATCCAAATTAAATGATTGCAATTTTTCGATTTGGTAATTTTCGACCCGAATCCGATCAAAACCAACTGATGCTCAGGCCTACTCAAACTCACAATACATCAACAAGAAGCATTATGAGTTTCTCGAACGAAAAACATTAATCAAAATTAATATAAACTCCAAAGATGAAAGAGAGCTAGAGTATGGTACTCTCATAACCAAATTTACGAATATGATGGGAAATATATCAATTTCAGCCATTGATATAACATGTAAATCTTAGAAGGATTAGATCAAATGAATGAACCTTCTGTACCAAATTCAGCACTGTATCTTCCGTTTCAAGGATATTGAAAAGAAAAAAAAAATTCTACCAATTTAATTTACATTTATTTATTAACTAGTAGGTAACCCGTCCTATCGGACGGGTCGTGACGTTACGGTTATATTTATAGAAGTTACACTTTGCGAAATAAAATTGAAGAAAAAAATTAAATTTATTTAGTACATTATAGTTAAATATTTCTTGTATTTGTTAAATGTTTCCCGTATGTGATACTAATTTGACAGTTTTTATAACTTATAATTTGTGCGGTATGTGATAGCATATTTTTATCCAGTGCATGACTTATTAGTAAATTATTCGTATTCTTTCCCTTATTTGAATCAGTCACATACTTTGTCGACGTTTGATTTATTTAGTATATATATGATGATTATTTTGAATTTTTCATCAGTTATAATTTATCCACTATAGTTAAATGTTTCTTGTACTAATACATTATAATTAAATGTTTCCCGTAGTTTTCTTATATAAAAAAAATGTCGTGTAGTTTGAAAATTAATTTGTTTAATATATTCGTTTAGTTTTTAAAAAATTTCGTGTAATAGTTATTTGTAAAAGTTTAAAAAAAGTAATGACTGTGCCGGAAGGCGAATCAATATGTTTCAGGTTGTATTTTTCTACAATTCTCAATAAAAGTTGTTTAATTTTTGTCATCTATTTGTCTACTATTTTTTTTTAGTTGCCTTGATTATTTCACATGTTTGTGCTCTATTTTGTTTGTGTTCACAAAATACTTCTATAAACTTTATTTAGCTTGTAGGTTTATTGTTATATATTGTTAAATCGATAGATCTGTTTGTATTTTTAGGTATATTTGAATTTTCAATTTGTTTGTAATTGTGCATGAACAGTATTAATTTTTTTTAATCTGGGTTCTTTTTCGTTTTTTTTTTTTTAAATCTGATTGGGTTTTCAACTTGTTTGTATATGCTACTGACTCATGTGTATTCCTATGAAAAAATATTTCTGAGTTTTGTTTTGTGTTTGTTCATTTTTTTTTTTTGTAGATGTTTGTATTTTGTTCATTACCATATATTTGTCATCTTTATATGGTAACTGATTTACCTCTTACCTCCTCATCTCTTTCATCAAATTTGTAATCTGCATATAAACAAAATAAATTATTTATATCATTTATTCGGAAAATAAATATTTTTTATTGAAATCATTGATTTAAAAAAATTTGCTGCAAGGAAGATGAAATGCCTTGATGTTAATCTCTTAACCAAAATTTTGTAATTAGTATAAATTATGATATATATAAAATTTATCATTATTAACTTATCCCTCGTTCTTATTGTAGTTGCTGGAGATAAAAAAGGAAGATAAGAAAAGGAGAGAAAAAAAAGTTAGATGAAGAAAAGTGATATGATATTATTTTTGAAGAAATAAGCTAAATATGAAACTCTTTTTTATACCTTGATTTTGATGTAAATTGTCTTTGATGAAGTTCTTCATGTTCTTGTTGTTTGTAAGATAGAGAAGATTATCTTTTAATTTTTCTGCACAACACAACAAAAATCAAGCTTTTAGAAAATGTAGTTTAAGATGTGAAGAGAAAAAAAAAGAAAGAATAACAGTATAAAGAAAGAAGATGAGAGAAAGTGTTTTCAAATGAGTATATAATGAAATGTAAATTATTAAAGAGTGGGAAAATATGGTGAATTTGAATTTGAATGAAAAGTAAAAGACAATAAATTATTCAAGACATGTGAAAGGACAGTGGGCCCGTTTTGTTGAATGACAGCAAATGTGTGCAGAATTTATCTCCAACACTCAAAGTAAGTATGATTTCAAACCATGACTTGCATTGGGCTCCGCAAAAAGTTGCATTTGTCTCACAATAAATTAAAAATCAGCTTGGTTACATGTTAGATGGCTCAGTTTGGTTTTCATTTAGTTCAGTTAGTAAAATTTTAGACATCAAATACCCTCACTTTTGCCAAGTGGCAGCATATTAAGCAAGGTTATTGTTGTCCTCTCCAGGGACAACAACTTTCTTATATTGTATTAGATATCACTCGATTTTATGGTAGAATTTGACATTTTTTTTGACACAAAAAGAAATTGACATTTTTATAAATATATTTTTAGCTCTTATAGAATTTAATATTTATAGCTTTTTGCGACTCTTTTTGGAATCTATCTATTATTAATAAAAATGGGTACTTTTAGGGTCTCTTTGATAAGATAATTAAATTAGTTTATAACTTATATTTTATAGTTTATAAATTCATATTACTATAAAAAATATGTTTGATAATATCATTTCATCACCAACTTATAATTTTTTAACGCCTATAACTTATTTTTTAGACTCTATTTCAATTAGTTTTTGAACTTATAATTTTTTAATCAAAATATTGAGCTCAAGTGGTTAATAAATCATCCCTAAGATAAAAACAAGATCCCCTAATGAATCCAGGCCATCCAATACATAAATAGTATTTTGGATGGTAAGATTACGTCTTTCCTATCATGAGAAAATAAAGTGGCATTCTCACAGTAAAAATAAAATAAAGTGGCATTCTCATCCTAAGAGCACCTCCAATGGTGCAACTCACTATTGATATTTTAACTAGAGTTCATTTTGCCATGTCATCCTAAAGAAACTCACTCATCTTTTACTCCAATGGTGCAACTCTTAAGAACTTGTATTGGGTCCCACAATTTTAATTCATATTAATATTTTATTTATATTAAATTTTTGTAGCTTAATATATTAATTGAAATATTTGTAATTGATATTATTTGTTGTGAATTCGACGAAAAACTCACACCAATAATAAACTGATATGTGGGGCAAGCGAAGCAAGCAACCAAATATAAGGACGATAGAGATGATGATGCAATAATCCAAATAATAAACAGCGGAAGATAAAGAACACGATCAATTTGTTTACCCAGTTCGGTGTTAATGAACCTACGTCTGGGGGAGAGAGCAACTCTCTGTTCCACTAGATCAAAGAAGTCACTTTACAAAGAGTTCCCAATTGGGTTACAAGAATTAATCCTAATTCTACCCAAAATCCCGAATCTCTTCCTGTGGCCAAGAGACTCAATTTTACCTAGTCTCCCCAAGGTGATCCCACAAGATGATCCCAAGAATAGTTTGCCCAAATCCCTAGGATCCTAAGACCCTAGCCTTGTGTGGTGGCAAACCATAATTCCCTACATCTTGTCTCTCTTTGCTCTCTCATTTTTCTATGAATAAACAACCTCTATTTATAGAAAATTATATGCCTATTATTTTAAAACAAATCTTTTAAAATAAAATCAAATCTCATGTTATTTTTAAATATATCTAATATTTAAAAACAAACACAATCCAAGTCAGATATTCTTCAAAAACATATTTTTCCACAAGATCTGCACAAAACTGAATCTGCCAACTGGCCTGCGCCCCAGCGCCGCGCCCAGGCCCAGGGAGTCAGTGGCTACTGCCTCCCTCCTGCTAATTGCGCCCCGGCGCCACCCAGCACTGCGCCCCGGCGCCACTCAGCTGCAAAACTTGATTTTTCTGACTTGTTGTAACTGAGATTTCAAGGCATATCCAACAATTCTCCACCTTGCCTTTAAATCGATGGTGATCCAATCAACCACCGTGTTGCTCTCTCCATCTTGAATCTTCTATCCAAGATCACCGGCCAAGTCCCACTTGAACCTCGACATAGGCACCATCCTCCACTTGCTTCCCGCAAGCTGTACCTCCCCTTCATCCCTCGGAATGCCTTCCGCCCTCATGAAGATCTTGTCTCCCACTACCATAGGATGTTTGGTAGCACCCACAAGATTCACCGCCTCCTCTTCAGACTCCGGAGTAGCTAATTCCGTACCCTCCTGAAGTAACGCTTGTGCCCCGCTATCACCGGCCTTTTTCGATAGCTCAACAAGCTTCACCACCCTTCGACCCCCGGAGTGCCCTCCGTCCTCTCGAAGTATTGCTTGGCTCCGAACCAACCTTGGAATTTTAGGCGGTTCCACAAGCTGCAACATCAAACTCTCCTTGTATCCAACTACCTCCAGCAGTCTCACAAGTTACCAAGTCTGATCACTGTTGCTTTCAATTGCCTCCCTGAAGATCTTCCAAGGTTTTGCACTTCTTCAGCCATAATTGAAACAAATCCCACAAGGTCTTCATAGCCATACCACTTTGGTGCAACAATTCCACTCTCCTCCCTACCTCTCATTAGATAGCCAAGAGTCATTGTTGAATGTTTGTCTTCCTCTAGTCCAACTAGTAACAAACTCCACCTCAAACCGAGATTCCTTCACCAAAGTCACAAATCGGTATTTTCACTATGTTCCCACCTTGTAACCTGCAAAACTGTCAAACTGCTCTGAAACAAACTTCAGGCCATTGTTAGTATCCAACAATTCCAATTTAGTTCCAACACCTAGTAAACCTCGTTTCACTAGTCCAACTAAACCTATGTCACTAACAAGAATCAACCAAAGTTTCACAACTCAACCATATGAGAATCACCACTAGTAACAAATGCATAACCAAAAGTAAACCAACTATCCATGCATCAAAGTTTAGGAACATACCTCATATCATGTAAAAGAAAACACATGATTTGTCAATCATCGTAAGACAAACCAAAACCATACCTCAAACCTTTCAAGTTTTCCCGTCTTCAAGATGAAAAAACTCCACCTTCAACTAGCTCTCGGATTTTTCACGGTATTCCTTCTTCAAACACATGTGATAGGAGCATCCAAAGTCCATGACTTAATACTCCACCGCTTCCCAACTTTCACTAGCATCTTCAGATTCTTATAACAAAGTTGTTCTTTCAACAGTCACCCGAGTATTATTCCACCGCCTCTCCAGGCCGTGCTTCTCCCTTCAACGCCTCAACACGTTTTGAATTAACACCGCCCTCATCTTCACCTACCACAACCCGTAGTCGTTACTCTCGGTGAACCTCTCAATATCCCCCTTCAAACCCATGGTACTTGAATCGACTGATCCCCTTGCCCCACGGTGGGCGCCAATTGTCGTGAATTCGACGAAAAACTCACACCAATAATAAACTGATGTGTGGGGCAAGCGAAGCAAGCAACCAAATATAAGGACGATAGAGATGATGATGCAATAATCCAAATAATAAACGGCGGAAGATAAAGAACAGGATCAATTTGTTTACCCAGTTCGGTGTTAATGAACCTACGTCTGGGGGAGAGAGCAACTCTCCGTTCCACTAGATCAAAGAAGTCACTTTACAAAGAGTTCCCAATTGGGTTACAAGAATTAATCTTAATTCTACCCAAAATCCCGAATCTCTTCCCGTGGCCAAGAGACTCAATTTTACCTAGTCTCCCCAAGGTGATCCCACAAGATGATCCCAAGAATAGTTTGCCCAAATCCCTAGGATCCTAAGACCCTAGCCTTGTGTGGTGGCAAACCCTAATTCCCTACATCTTGTCTCTCTTTGCTCTCTCATTTTTCTATGAATAAACAACCTCTATTTATAGAAAAATATATGCCTATTATTTTAAAACAAATCTTTTAAAATAAAACCAAATCTCCTGTTATTTTTAAATATATCTAATATTTAAAAACAAACACAATCCAAGTCAGATATTCTTAAAAAACATATTTTTCCACAAGATCTGCACAAAACTGAATCTGCCAACTGGCCTGCGCCCCAGCGCCGCGCCCAGGCGCAGGGAGTCAGTGGCTACTGCCTCCCTCCTGCTAATTGCGCCCCGGCGCCACCCAGCACTGCGCCCCGGCGCCACTCAGCTGCAAAACTTGATTTTTCTGACTTGTTGTAACTGAGATTTCAAGGCATATCCAACATTATTTTAACTCATTAATATTTTATTTATTTTAAATTTTTTGCAGCTTAAAATATTAATTGAAATATATTTAATTGATATTATTTTTAATTCACATTAATATTTTATTTATTGTAACATTTTTGAAACTTAAAATATTAATTGAAATATTTTCAATTAATATGAAAATAATTAAAAATAAAATGAATGAAACAGCAAGTCTAATCACTAATTATTTGTTTCACAAAGGCATATGAAACTATCATTTTTATTCAATTTACTATAAACACGGCAAAAGTGGTGTAAGTTTACTGGTAATGAGATGAACATGCCGCTCCAATGCAACTACAGTATACTAGTATATCATTTTTTATTGTACTGTGTCAGAAAAAGCAGGTTCACGAACGCAGCTTCAGAAAGCAACGGCAACGCCAACATGGCGGACTCCAATCTTAGAATTTGGAAAAACTTGGACTTTTGGCACTAACAGCTGGCGCACAGGCTTGAAATAACCTCCATTGGAGGTGCTCTAAACTTCACCCGATTTTAAAATTGTTTCTGAAACTGGAAAAAAAAAAAACGTGACAAAAAATTGGACAAAATCTGAAATTCTTATCCTTATGAAGTACAAATGTGTTTGGGAGTTTTCAAATTAGAAGAGAAAATAAAAGTGCTCACAATGTATTTAAAAAGGACTGAGACTAGGTGGTATTTGAATTGAAATTATCCAAATTTAGATTCTTTTTATTTTCTCTCCCAACTAATGAACCAACTTAATCAATACTAATAGGGACTAAGTTGACACGATTGTCCAATTTGAGAGACCAAATTGAGTAATTTGCAATTTGCATCATTACTTTTTGGTGACATAGGATAGGATTTTCTATATATAGCAAGCTGCATATGATATATAGCATGAAAATTCTGCACCAATGTTTGTGACTAGTGAATCACTAATTTCTGGTTCTATTGAATGACTTCCCGTCAAATTGTCCTTTAATTCATCTTCAACTTGTATGTTAGGTTGTGTCAAAAAAAAAAAACTTGTATGTTAGGTTGAGTGGGCACACCAAACAAGACCCATCACAAATTGACAAAAAAAATGGATTGGAAGTAATTTTGGCAGTTTAATTCAATTTAACACCCCATGCCTAATTAAATTAGATGACGCACGGATTTAATAGTTTATTGATACTATTAATTGAATTGAAAAAATATACTTTTTAAGAATTAATTGAATATAAATCAGATATATCAGTTGTTTCATTAGCATACACCAAACCTTTTTTTTTTTTTGAATTTCTCATCATAAGAATGCAGATTTTTAACAATAAAGATACCAAATTTCAAGCTGAATCAATAAGAATGATGCCAAATTTCCCATCATGTTAATTATTATTCTTTCACTCTCTAATTGTAGTTAAAAACAATATAGTGCTAGTCGACACATTGTTTATTGTTTGGGCAGCAAATACAACTTTATTCACATGCATGAGTTAGAAAATGGAACCCCACTACAATATTAAAATCAGGTTTATTTATTGATCATTTAGGTGATTTCAGGTATCACAATGGCTTCAAGTTGCCTGCCATTGCCATATGTCCAGATTAGCAGATTATTTTTATATACTAAAAATAGTATTTGTTTTTATTGATTTTATGTATTGTCCAAATTGAATAAATTATGTAATATTGCCACACACGCTTTGTCCTTTTATAAAATACTCGTTGATTTATTTATGTAATATTGCTGGCCTATAAAGTGTGAATTTGTTTCCATTTGCATTTGAGCTTTTTCTCCTTTCGTTTTCACTGCAATGCTCTATGATATTATTGTGTAAGGCTATCACATATTGATTCTTTAGTTGAGGTTAAGGCTATCAAGACGGACATAGTTGAAAGTCCTATGGGACGTATTTTAGTTATGAGTATGAGATTGAGAGGTGGAGATTTTCCACTCTTATCGTGAAGTAAACACAGATACTCTAACTATATGTTTTATGAGTTATATTCGACTCAATTTAATCATTTAAATTTAACAGATATTCTGAAAATTGTAACCCCTCATTTTATTTACTTGTAATTCTTTTTCTTCAGACTTAAGTCTTCATTGCTATAAAAAAAATGAGAGAGGAAGAGAATCTCTAATAAAAGAGACAACTATATTGACAAATGCAGCTTGAAACTCATATATATATATATATACCCTTTCATTTATATATAGGATCGTGAGATTGCCCCAATATTTTTTTTTTAATGTAAATATTGCTCCAAATCTCTTTCAAACAGAGATTGTGTAACAATTAAATAAAGAATTATCAAATTATGATCAATCGAATCAAAATATCTTTATAGATTGCGAAATTGCCCCAAATCACTGTCAAAACAGAGATGATGCAACCAAATTAGATAAAACTTACCAAATTATTCTTATCAAATTGAGTAATATTTAAAGTTAATTGTATATTCTGGCTAGTATTTTTCTGATCATAGTTAAATTAAATTTACTCAAATATTTTTGTTACTAAACCAGTTTATCACACACTGATCATAGTTAAATTTACTCAAATATCCTAAACCAGTTTATGACATGCAATCTATAATCCAATTATCACACACTGAAGCCATTTTTACTAATCCAATATTTTTTTTATTCCTTAAAACAAATAAATTGAAGTTAAAGTTTTTTTTTTTTGACGGGTAAATTGAAGTTAAAGTTAAGTTAAGCAAAATTTAATAAATAAGTATATATTAGTGGAGGAAAAATAACAAAAAATTCAAATAAGTCTATTGAATAAGATTAACAGAAGAAAAAAAATTGCATTAAGATTAGAACTTAGAAGACATTCAATAAGATTACACCTATATGATCAGCAACTAATGTTTCCAAAACTAAGTAGTAACTGAGGAATAAACCAATGGAGTAAGATCTTCGCGATTAACATAATCATTCATGAGATCCACCGTTGAAATTTGAAATCACCAATTCAAAATACAAATACTATAATTTTTTTTTTAATTAATGAAGACCAATATATCTTGAATAAGTCTCAAACTTGAAATTAGTTGTTGAGTTTTTTGCGGAGAAGCTTAGCGCGCAATTCAGCAGCATCAACATCCTTAATATTTTCAGGCTTATAGTAACCAGTAACAGGATCTGGTACCCATGAAACCTTGTAAGTAGAAACAACCTCTTCCCCTGTCTTTTTAGGTCCCATCTTGTTACCAATAGACACAACTCCTCCTCTTGTTGCACTTTCTGTTGCCGCAGCAAAACCACGTCTGTTCAATTAATTAAAAAAAAAAATCATTAAAATTAAAATCACATCAATTAATTAATATTAATGATATTAATGATAACAATAAGAAACGTTACGGTACATACCTTGTGAGAGTGTTAGAGAATCCTTCAAGAACAATAGCAGAAAAAATCTTAGCGTTAGCGAAAGAACGAGCCATTAGTGAATTAAATTGAATGAAATAAGATGTGTTGAACTTTGGTGAACTGTGGAAAAAGCTTATTTATGAAGAGGAAATAAGCGCTTTTCCACAGTTTTAAAATTGAGTTTGTTGTGAAGAGAAGAGGTGAGGGAGGCGCATTATATAAGGCTTGGAAAATATTAGGGTAAATAAAGGGTACGTACGTGTCACGCGTGATTAGAGAGATAATTTAGGTGCGTGATTAATTAAATAATACAGTATAAGCTAGAATATTAGCCGCGTCAATATGCCAAATCATTATTGTGTAACCTATGTTTTGTTGCCACCTGGCCATAAAATTGTAGAGCCATGTGTTTTCTGTTTGCCAATCATCATATGTAGAATCTTTATTTTGGTCTTATAAATATTTTATTATTATTACTCTATCTATCTTAAATTTAATATTTAATTTAAGAAGAAATAACAATTGAGATATATCATTATTAGTAAATATTAATTGAGATATTCTTTATTCAATTCGGAGTTTGCTTTTAATGTTTCTTTCTTTTTGGTATGAAGAAAGTATTACCATGAGAAGAAGTTTCCAAATATATTAAGTAAAAAAATGAAGGGCGGGGTGAAAAAGTTAATGGAACGGTGGAAAAGTAGTGTGAAATGAGACATGAGAGTGTATGGCGGCGTCGTGAATGGGGGAGGGAGACGAGGTCATGATGAAGTCAATTCAATGGAGGTGGATGAATAAGAAGAGTAAGTGAGTACTATGTGAGCTGAATCTAGACTTGCTTTTCTTGACTTGGCACTCTCTAGATACTTCCACGCAACACAACTTGTTCATTCTTTGCAACTACTACTATAAAGTACCAAACATGAATTGTCGACAAGTACTATAATTGGTTGATTGATAGGTATTTTAACATTGGGAGGAGAACCTTCCCACCTCATTCCTTCCAAGTAGGCATGGCAATGGGGCGGGGTGGGGCGGGGACGGATTTTGCCTTCCCCAAACCCAAACCCATATAGTTTGGGTTTTCCTCAAACCCATCTCAATTTCAAGCGGGGATAAAAAGTATAACCCCAAACCCAACGGGGATCGGGTATCCCAACGGGGTTCGGGTATCCCCGTTATATCTCTTCCAACATAAATTTGGATTGCATTTTAATATTTTTTTATTAAAAAAAGAAGTTAAAGGCCCAAAAATTATTTTGTTTCAACGATATTTTTTTAAATATAGAAAAGAAATAGAGAAAATAGTTTGTTTAATACTCAAATCAAGGATAAAAAATAAACATATGAATGTAATTTAAGAGATTGTTTAAGGATTTATAATTTAAAAGAGGTAAAATCTAATTTTAATATAAGCGGGGCGGGTATCAATGTCCCCATTACCCGCCCCAACCCCGTCTTTTGAAATCGGGAAAAACCCAAACCCGTACCAACCCAGTCAACTCGGGTTTTCTCCGTCAAAGCGGGTATAATTTGGGCGGATACCCGCGGGTATGGGTTTTATTGCCACGCCTACTTCCAAGTGGATGACCACTACTAGGGGTGGAAATATATTTCAATGTGACTCATGTTGCTTACCAAATCATTCAATTATTACATTATTATTAAAAAAAAAGTGTTCATTTGTTTATACAATTTAGCTCAACCGACAAATATCAATATTGTTAGCAGATCAATTTCACCCGATTTAATGACAAAAGAAAGTCTTAGTTTGATGCTAAACGAGATAATTGTATTATGCACCAATACACTTTCATCATTTATAATGTCTTTTATGTTTGTCTTTTTTTTAGATAGATGAAATGACAAACTATTGTAAATTCACACATACAAAATGGAGGACAAAATCACTATATTTAGTATAGTGGTGAGGGGTTTGGATAACATGTTAGAGGTTCTGAGTTTGATCCTTAACTTTATGATAAAAAAAAATAAATTGAGGACCGACGTTCAAATTCCGATTATGGTGTCCAATATAATAATTTCGACATTTCTACCTATTAAGTTAGAATTTGTGGACTATTTGACATTTTTAAGTTCTATTTTGATATGACTCAACATCACTAAAATGATGTCATTGGTATAAAATGAATTTTGAACAAAAACATTTGATATTACAACTCACTTTTGCTAATTTTATCAACGTTCTAATCCTAGAATGTGAAACCTATTCAAACCCTAGGATGTGGATGTGACTATTTGATAATTTCGAAGAGCATGCAAGAAACAATGAGAGTTTGGAAGAAAAAAAAAGATCTTTTATGTGCGGGGATTTTTTTTGGGTCTTACATACGAGAAAATTCAATGGAGATTTCTTTTGGTGCCCCTTGCGTTTCTCGCGCGCCCTGTTTATTTTTAATTTTACTCTTCCGTTACTTAAGTGACGAACATTATATAAATGAGAAATTTTGAAAACATCGCTCACTACCTATCTTGCGAACACCGTCGGTTATGAAAGTAGCGAACCGATTAGTGGTCAGGTCTTCTACATCATTCAAAGATCAAGAAGACCACTTGTGCGGCCATACATGGCATTGGCTAATGGGGAGCAACAAAAAATCTATAAAAAAACCTCTCACTCGCATTCTAACTTCTTTATTCTGTTTTTTCCGTTTTAGTTAGTTTAATTTTGGTTAGTTTTTGTGATTTCATGTGTAAATGGATGCATAGTCATTTTATGTCTAGACATGTTTCGCTACTTAAGTAGTGTACTGTTGCAACGGTGCACACTAGTTTCACTACTTAAGTAGCGAATGGAGAAAAAATCAAATTTTCTCGGGGTGTTTTGGATGTGTGAAATGGTGGATTTGAATATTTTTTCACATCCTCTACTTATGTAGGGGATTTAGTTTGCCACTTAAGTAGCAGACAAGTGTATTTCAATAATTTAGCATAGCGCATGAGAAACTCTTAAGGGTTACCAAAAGAAGTTCTTATTCAATTGAGTTTAAAATTATTAGGCCCATAAATAACAAAAAAGTATTAGGCCCATAAATAACAAAAAAGTATTAGGCCCAAATGATAAGAAGGCCTAAAGCCCAACGACTTTGAAAAAAAAAACACTTTGGTAGCACTTAGCATCGTCTCCGGCAGTGGCTTATAGGGTTTAACCCCGGTCGTGGAGAAGCTTCAGTTCACTCTTCCATCTTCCAAATCTCAACTCAAAAATGGCCGAAGTTAATGCCGCTACCGAAACCCCTCAAAACATGACTATCTACATCAACAACCTCAACGAAAAAATCAAGATTGAAGGTTCGTTATTTATTCCTTTTTTTTTTCACATAACATCAAATTCCAATAGCTAAATTAATTTTAATTTTGATGCAGAGTTGAAGAAATCTTTGCACGCTGTTTTTAGCCAATTCGGGAAGATACTTGAGGTGTTGGCTTTCAAGACTCTGAAACATAAGGGTCAAGCTTGGGTGATTTTTGAAGATGTAACTTCTGCTTCCAATGCTCTCAGGCAAATGCAAGGTTTCCCATTCTATGATAAGCCCATGGTATCATATCCTCCTTTAAGTTTCACTCTTCAGCTCTGAAATTGTGTTCTTATTTCAATTTAAAGTGTTTAGGTGTTGTTTTGATTGGGATTTTGTTTTCTATATAGATTTTTAATAATGCTACTTACTATTAAACATGGAATGGAATATATAACAATCTTCAACATGACAGAAGTTTCTGTGGTAGAAATTTGTTTGGAAATTTAGCACAATTAGTGTGCCATTGGATTGGAGAAAACAAAGAAGAATGTTGTAGAGTAATGCTTATCTAGTAACCTGTTTTGTTTCCTCAATTGATATTATGCTGATCTCACTAATTGGAAATATGATAGAAAAAAGAAAATTGTTTAAACATGTCAAATGTTGTATTTAAATTTAATTTGATCTTGTCTTGTGATGGGTAACAATAGTATTAGTGGGTAGTGTGTTGTTTTTGGATTTTTTTTTTTAAAAAAAAGCACTGTTTGTGGATAAAATACAGACTACAGGCTTGTTGGTTTATTGTTTTGAGCTACGTTAACTAACTCTGTTGTTTATGGGGTTTTCACTGTAAATGTAATGTAAGGGTATCCTGTAAGAATAGTCATTAGATTAGCTTCCTTTCAGTATAATTCTGTTGAATTAGCTTCTTCGTTTTTGTGACTTTGATCATTCCATAATCATACCTCGAGGTTGACCATTGATCCATATGTGGATTTTTCATGGACATGGAACGACCATGGTCACCCCGTTATACTCTTCTTAATTGAAATACATACTGTACCATCAGCATTATAGTTATATATTACATGTTTTCGACAAATATTCAGAGCTTCTGTGCGGTGCAGCTGCAGACCGATGTTTTGCAACCCAGAGGTTTAGGGACCGATTCTAACATGACCTGTATCTATTTTCTTTTGTGAAAATTGAAAATACACCGGGAAAGGTTTGAATCCAGTACACAAGGGTTCAAAATATAATATATAACCACCACCATGCGAAGAACCCATAATGTAAAAGTTATATATAGCTTACTCTACTTATTTGGCCCCCTAAAATATATCAACCAAGCTCAACCACTGCATCGATCCATGATGGTAGTTAGGGGAAGTCCTCTGCTGCAAGTTTTATATCTCTGAGGTTGTGGGTAAAGTTTGGTTGAATTCATAGTCCACTTTAGTTGTGAACAACCACTATTAGGTTTAATTGAGCTAGGTTTATTACAAGTTCATTGATGAAATTATATTTTAGATTTAAGTAGCACACAAAAATAAAACTATTTTATGTGATGTATGGTCTGACATAATGCTGTGGCATGGCTTAATTTGCAATTATTTCTGCGTGTGTTTTGAGGCTATTAAAATTGATTTCTATCGTTGTGTGCTGCAGTAATAGTTACTTGCTTTGTGCTGTTGGAGCTTTATTTTAATTTGTCATATATATGGTTCTCTTGCTAGCTTGTGAAATGGTTCGTTGGTCTTGCTTGCTGGCTATCCCTGTTTGTTATTTTTCAAATCTCTAGCAGAATTTTCATAATTGTTCTCTATGATATTTGTCCAATTTTCCTCATGCTAAAATAGAATTATTTTCTCTACTGATTAGTCAGTGAAAAAATAGAATTTATCTTGAGAAATCAATTTGATTATACTCCCACATCTTGTGATAAAGACAACTTAACTTGCTCATTGTTTGGCCTCGTCTCCTTCCTTTCAGCTACTGATTAGGATATGTAATAGTTTATATCATTTCCATAAAACTTTTTCTCATGCAAGAAATTGAATTCAATATTGCAATCTATGCAGAGAATACAGTATGCCAGGACTAAATCTGATATCATAGCAAAAGCAGACGGTACTTTTGTTCCTCGGGAAAAACGGAAGAGACACGATGACAAAGGTATAAGTTCTCTATTCTTTTTTTAAGGATATTGCATCGTTATGTTTAAACCCATAGGGGATCATAAACTAACTTAACTACGCACATTTTTTCATAAATATGAGGGCCTAAGTCACTGAATGCCCAATAATGGCAATAAATGACCAATAGATTTCATACAGATTTTAACTTTTAGTGTGTTAGTAATGGTGGGGTTTGGTTTGGTGGTCAAGGGGGTTTGGGGTTATGCATTCTGGAGGTGATAATAACAGAGATGAAAAAGTTCCAATAATATGTAATTTCCGACTACAGCCTGCCTCTAGGTTCCCTTTATTTAGAAGCGGAAGGAGTGCAGAGGCATCATTGTCCAAACCAATAATCCAAACTATGTTGGCACCAGAGGCAGAAACAATCATTTGCAGCACGCCCAAATATTATTAAAAAAGGAAAAACAAAGAAAGAAACAAAAACCAGAGGGGACCAAGCCAAACCTCGGCCAAAAATATAAGCGGGCCAAAAACCAATGTCAACAAAACTTATAACTAGGACTGTTCCTGTTGGATGAAGTCTTCATTAATATAAACGGGCCAAATATCCCATTAAATGAAAGAAGCACTGGCTAAACCAATTTTAGCTATAGCTAATCTAAGGTAAGTGTGCTTATTGAATTTAATAAAGTTATGATATTTTTATGCTCCCATCAACAAAGAACAGACTTACGCTATACTTTTGACTTTTTACTGTCTAGTATGGATGCAACTCTTTTTTAATGAAAAGCATTGTAATATGCCATGTATAAAATTATTTGCATAGTTAAGTTACATATGCAATTACATTTTTTTAACAGGAAAAAAACGAAAGGATCAAAACGATGCTAATTTGGCTGGAATGGGAGTAAATCCTGCTTATTCTGGTGCTTACGGTGCAACACCTGCTGTAAGTTTCTCTGCTGCTGTAGTTTATTTTAGTGGGCGTGTTATAGGCATCTTAATATGCTAGTACTCTCATACTCTCATTGGAATCTAGCATCTTGATAATAATTATCATTTTATGGTAATTTTTCATGAACTGGCAAGTTCTGATAAAAACCTGACTCAAAATAAAACAGAGAAGAAGAAAATGTTTTCCTTCTAAAAAATTTGATAGTACGAGAGATTATCTTCAACATAAATGAAGATGAGATGACACTATCTGTTTCAAAGGAAATTATTTTAATACTCGGAAGCATGAACAATTTTGTTTCTGCATTTGTTACACGCTCTTTCTAATAATGCAGTTATCCCAGATACCTTATCCAGGCGGTGCAAAATCCATGGTACCTGAGGCTCCTGCACCACCAAATAATATTCTCTTTATTCAGAATCTTCCCAACGAGACCACTCCGATGATGTTGCAAATGCTCTTTCTTCAATATCCTGGATTCAAGGAAGTTAGAATGGTGGAAGCAAAGCCAGGAATTGCCTTTGTGGAATATGGAGATGAGATGCAATCCACAGTGGCTATGCAGGCACTGCAAGGTTTCAAGATAACCCCTCAAAACCCTATGTTGATAACTTATGCCAAGAAATAGACACTGATTTATCCAACTTATGCTGTAAGAATGGCAAGAATTATATATCTTTGCATAGAGTTATCAATCCATCTAATGCAATAGTTTATCTTCTTAATTGGTGTTTACCCTTAGCAGCCTTGTGTCTTGTATGATTGTAGTTAGGGTAATAACTTTTTAACATTTTTATAAAAATCTGTATTTGGCAAATTACTATCTTCTTTTTTTGATTATGGTATATTACAATCTGATTCAAGTTTATCCATCACATATTGTTTACATATTCTCTGGATTTGTCATGCACTTTTCTTCTTTGATGAGGATTTCCCATAATTTTGTGCTGTATGAAGGGTAATTGAATACATGATCTATTTAATTTATCCTCTTGTGAATTACTATCAGTCTATCATGTTGCAACATTTTTAGTTAAATCGGCCAATAGAATAAAAATCTGTCTTTTATAGGATTGAGAAACTCTGGTGTTATAATCTTCCATTGTGGAAATGTTTAGCTATGAAATGAATATTTTTCATCTGACTGTGTTTTGGATTCGAGCAAATTAATTGGGAGATTTATCAGTTTCCATATTTGACGGACAAGCAAGAACCTGTCTTTTTGGTGGGTTGCTGTTCCTTTGTCAGTGGCAATGGCATAGTAACAAAACACACATCTAGTACGGTAGATCTTTAACTGGTTTGGGGAGCATGCTTAAGTTTGAAAAGTCTTTGGATAATGAATGCCTCACCAAATAAAGTTTTTGCTTCATACAAGATGCACACGCCAATATTTATTATTCACTCCACTGGTCCTTAGATTTTATAATGACCTCATCAAGAATCTACCTTCATTTCTTGCACAACAAGGTAAAAGTAAGAGAGCATGATCACTTAAAGTGATAACAACTCCAAACTAACACTAGAAGAATACTCTTCCTTACATACATAACCTCTTTTTTGCACCAAATCGAAATGATGGTTGTTTAAGTGTACTATTCTTGATTCCGATTATGATGGAAACCGAAACCAACAGTTAATGGTTCGTCTCAAACCGAACTGGTATAAAAGATTCGGTACACCGTTTTTATGATTCTGAACTAAATCAAAACTACTTTTTCATAGTCAAATTGTACTTTTTTCATAGTCAAATTGTACTTTCTCTAACCGATTCTTTTTTAGAACCATACCAAATTGCTATCATTAACCTAAAAGTCGAATCAAATTGAATTATATGGACTGGATAAGAAAATCATGACCAGAGGGAGTAGCGAGTTTTGCATAAAGTGAAAGTTATCTATCGGCTATTAAAACATACACATCGGTGCTTTTACATCATGTATTCACGTATCCCAATTGAATTTCACCGTGTCAGAATTGCATTGATAATTGACACTTAAATTGAGTGGCGTTTTATACTTTATCAGTTTATCTCACCACCATTGCCATACTAAACCACTCCTCTCATCCTTTTTTGAAATTGGAGTATATATTGTGAGATTAGTTGGACCACTTTAGAGTATTTGATGGATTGTATGAATATTTAGAAAATATAGTCGAGTTGTTTAAATAATTTGAGTGTTATTGTGGGTGTATGCTTTTATTAGTATGTTTGAAATTCTTGTAGTCTACCACACTCTTCTCTTTAACCACCAAAACCTTTGGAGGAAAATAAGTAATAGAGCCTTGGAACTTTTTTTTCTCACATAGGCGCACGCATATATGCCATACTCAAAAACTTGCGCCCAACACGCAAACCCAACGTGCACTCATACATGATTCTTCTCACACCATCCAATTCAGCAATTCTACGCAATCGGAAAGAGATTAAACCCAACCCCGTACATAATATGAGAGCATGTGGGACCTAAATATTCTCAATCCAAACGGACATAGACATTAAGATACCTTGTGATTATTTCCTTGTTACATTGAACCAACCTCAAATAAACAAAGACTTTTGTAATATTGTTGCCTTAAAGCAGACATATATGATTCATTTTGGGCTTCCTTAGACATTTCAACTTTGAATTTTTTTGTTTACTGTATCGTATTTGTACTTGCATGATGAGGTAATAGAGGTATTAATGGTGTATGGCATGTTGTGGCAGAGTGTTCCTTTATTTGAGACCAAAATACTAATTTCATTCTGCCTCTGTCTCTCTAAATTGCATCCATATATAGTGCCCATATTTCTCTCACACATTGCTCAAGTTAAACTTGAACTTCCACACTCACTTTTCCTTTCACTTTCATCGAATTCGAGGTGTGAATGGTCTTTATAGGTTGAGAACTCTTTGTTGGAGAAACAGGACACGTGCAACTCCATGAGATCTCGAAAGCATATTATGTCACCGAGTCATTTGCATGTGTTCTGTATCTCCAACATGGATTTCTCACCTTGTTTCTAATTAAGTGCTGCCATTACTTTATTTTTAAGTATTTTTGGTTTATATTTTTAAGTATTGTTATGTTTAAATATATTTGTTTGTTTCATAGTCATACTCTCATATTAGGCACGGTATAATTAGGGATATTTTTTTTTTTCAGTGGTGCTAGATAGCACGACCAATGCACGACAAGTTCAAACATCATATTTGTTATTAAAATTTTATAGTTTATTGGTGGTTTTATCATCTCTGTATACATATGCTACACTGATGTATACAAACTACTATTAGCATTTTCATGAAACAATTACTTCCATAAAATAAAAATGAAAAATGCTAAATTGTACGACAACCTTCTATCGTCGAAATTGCACGATCGGAATTTTAAGTAACTTTTTTATTTCATCTTAATTTTCATTTGAGTCAAAATGATTAATTTTGTGTCTAACAGATTTTGTATGAGAAATTTGCAACACCATTGATTGTGAAGCGGTGGATATCATTGCAATGTATAGCACCACAAGCCAAAGTTGTAGCACCGTCATTGCAATAATGTTTCTTATATCATAGTGGTTTGTATATATCAGTGTCGTGCATTGGTCGTGCACAAAATCCTTCGTGCTATCTAGCACTCCTGTTGTTTCATACTCCCACAGTCTACTCCATTCTAATTTTGTTTTTATAATATATAGAAATAATTAAGCATGTAAAAATGTAAAATCTATCACTTATATCCTTAGTATTAACATGATGAATTTTCCTATACTTTAAGATTTGTTTGGATTGAAGTTTTTTATAGTTTGTAGAAAAAAAATACAATCAGCATAAAAATTTACACACACAATTGAAAGATATGAGGTTTGATTTCAATGAAAACAAAGTCTAGCAACATTGATATTTGTCGGTTTTGTTGATCTTATGACAAACTATTATGTTTTTTTTTTAAAAACTTAAGGAATAATATAAAAATGGATCATGTTGGGCACTAGGGCTGGAAATGAGTCGAGCTGAGTCGAACTCGTCTGAGCTCGACTCGACTCGTTAGAAATTGGTTCAGCTCGAAACTCGACTCAATTGTGACACGAACTCTTTTTTCAACTCGAGTTCAGCTCGTTTAAAGTTCACGAACAGTTCGGTTTGACTCGTTAGGTTCAACTCGTTAAGTTAAATTACATAATTTTAAAGTTAATTTTTTTTGCCAAAATTTCAAAATTTGATCTTTAGTCTTTTAAACTATTTTTCTAAAAAGAAAATGCAAATATTATATTAAAATAAAATTCATCCCAAGTTATAATAGATAAACACATACAAAATTCAAATCGGCATAAACCAATACAACAAATTTACAAAGCAAAAACCAACAAAATTCCACAATTATTCTCAAAATATAAATATAAATATATATATATATATATATATAATCGAGCTAGTTCACGAGTCAAACGAGTCGAACTATATATAGTTTATGTTCAGCTCATTTATTTAACGAGCTTAATTCTTAACTCAAACTCAACTCATTTGGTTCATGAACCAAGTTCACGAGTCAAATATCGAATCGAGCTTCGAACTATTCACGAGTTGGCTCGGGTCATTGCCAGCCTTATTGGGCACTAATTAAGAATAAAAAAAAATTGCTTTAAAAATAACATTTTTAAAATTTTACAAATGTTGACTACACATGTTTGGAGTATATTTTTTTGCTATATTGAATATTTTTAACTAGTGAACCAGAGTCACTAATAAGCATTTTCTTTTAAAAATATATAAGTGTTGATTTGCAATTAATTGATAATTTCTAGAAATCAATTTAAAAAATAAAGAGAGACCATTGTGTAAATTTTTCTAAACCGATAAGAACCAATTTGAGATTCACACAATATTTATATAGAGCATAAACACAAATCTCATATTTTAAAATGCTTCAAATTTAAATTTTACAAAATAGTTCGTAATATGATCATTTTTTTATCAAGTATACGCAAACAATGAAATTTACATTTGTGTTAAAAATAAAATTTGTAGCAAGAAAAAATTATGGAAGATTTTTTTATTCAAATAATTTAGTGACTAAAAATTCATGTTTTTTTAAGAAAATAATTGAATGTCTGAGCTTTTTAACTTTGGTCTACATATATAGGGTATATTTGGATTAACTTATTTTTTAGCTTATGCAAATAGCTTATGCAGTTTTTATGTATTATTATAAATTTGTCAAGATAGTTTATGATAAAATAGATTATAAAAATACAATTTTCACTAGTGTGAACTTATAAAATAGCATAAAATTAATTTTATATTGCATAAACTGTTCGCATAAGCTCAAAAATAAACTTTAAAACGAGCCCATAATGCAATGTTCTACCAATTGAATTAAGATCAAAGAGAAACATTGAAGAATTTGAATTACAATCTAAAACTAAAAAATTTCAACTAAAACAAACAACATATACTTTAAAATTATATATTTTTCGTTTGTTAAGTATTCATTATTTTATTTTTATGGAATTCATTTTTTTTCTTGTAAAAAAGAATTTCTGTATTTTTTTTAATAATGAATTGCTGTACGTATTATTTTCATATATAATTTGAGGATCAAATTAAAAACATATACTTTTCTATTGAAAAAATATTGATACTTTAGGTCAAAATTCTATTTAAAAAAGATGAAATATTAAGATTTAGGATTTCTTTCATCGGCGATATAAAACCTAGCGGCGCTGCTACTACTACTCCAGTCTCCTAGTTTCCATTGTTGAGCTGCTACTTCTTCACCAAACATGGCAGAGAAGAAACGAAAGGACAGAGGCGACGCCAACCGCACCACCGGAAGAAAGAAATCGAAGAAGGATACAGGACGCAAGAAAACCGGTCCCCATTTACCTTCATCATTGAAAAAAGAAATCGAACGATTAAACCCTAACCCTATCGATGTCGATGAAGTCGACAGTGACATATACGAATACGAAGAAGAACAACCTGAAGAAGAATCAAGGAAGAATAAGCGATACGATCCTGTTGCTGTCAATGATGACCCTAACTTTTCTTCTGATTTCGAGGTTTGTATTGATTTGTAACAATGTCACTGATTTGTTTTAGTGTTTATCTAGAATTATATTACCTATTTTTTAATTTCATTGTTCAAATATATTTTGTATTTTATGCTTTGATGATTGCCTTAATAATGAAATCATGATTCGGTTCGGTTAATTTCTTTTGTATTTCTAGGACGAGAATGTACAATCTGACGATGAAAATGACGACGAAATCGAGACTATTTTCGAAGGAATTACCGGTACGCCGAGTGAGACTTTTGCATATCAATGGTTCCGACGGTTGTTTATACTTTGATTCACTTTTAATTATTATTGTAATGCAGATAATAATAGGAAGGTGAATGTGAAGAATGCTGTTATTCCAGAGCTATATCCTGAGTCTGAATATAATCCTAGTCGTGATGTTGTGGAAGGTGATGGACGCGTTAGCATCGAGGATCTTCTTAATCCTCTTAGTGAAGAACCTGAATTTGCAAATCTTCGGAAGAGAAATGCACTAATTGAGAAGCATGCTAGAACTGTTCATGCACCACTTCCAACGGCAGATCAAGCGAAGGTAGATAGGAAGGTAGCGTATGAAATAACAAAGAAAGAAGTCACAAAGTGGCAACCTATTATTCAGAGAAACAGAGAGGCACCTACTTTATTCTTTGATGAAAAGACAGATCTTGGGTTTTCAACTATTGGAGCAATAGCTTCTGAATTTGAACCCAGAACTGAATTTGAGAAGAAAATGGCTGCACTGGTTCATGTTGACAAACTTATGGAAGCTCATAACAAGGATGGTTCTAGGCTTCTTGAATTAAACAAGGTATGTATGTTGTTTATACCAGTTCGCACTTCGCAGTCAATTTTTACATTACTGTTAGTAGCAGATCATCGAGTATGGTATTTGATTGATTTTTTCTGGTTCCCATGCTTTCCAAGTCTATGATGTATAAAGCAAATATCTTGAATTTAAGTTGAACTGTTTCGGTTGTTGTAGCATTTATGGAGCTTTCTAAATTTCAAAACTCAAACTTGAATTTGTTTGTTAAAATAATCATTGTTGGATATATAATAATACAATAGATTAAATTTGATTAAGATTGTTGTTCTGCCCTTTGTGATCGGACAATTGTCGTTTAGGAAAATTCCATACTCAATTACTTCTGTCGAAAATTAATAGAACCAACTACATTGTTTAATTTTCCGTTTACAAAGTGTCCATTATTGTGATTGAATTTCCATTGTTTTTTGTTTATGATACTTGATAGGTTTCTATCGAAGATGAGAAGGATAGGCAAAACCGGATGGCTAAAATGCGAAGCCTTCTTTTTCGTCATGAAATGAAGGCAAAACATGTGAATAAGATAAAGTCCAGAACATTTCGTCGTTTGTTAAAGAAAGATAGATTGAAGGCAGAGTCTTCTCAATTGCAAATGGATCCTGAAGCTGCTAAAGAATATGCTTTGAAACGAGAACGCGAGATGGCGGAGGTATGTGTGTGTGTATCATCTTTTTGAATGAAGGATGATAATTGTTCTTATTAACCCTTTTCTTACTTCTCAACTTGTTTTAGGAACGCATGACTCTGAAACACAAACAAAACAGTAAGTGGCTTCAACGTCACAAGCAACGTGGTTTAGATAAGCAGGATGAAGGAACTCGTGCTGCCGTGATTGAACATTTTCAAAGACATGATGAACTGACTAGAAAAATCAATACTATGGACAGTAGCAGCAGCAGCAGTGATGATAGCAGTTATGAAGATGATGATGATATTACCGCTGATTCTGATCCGGATAAGGATAACAAGATTTTGCAAAAAGCAAAACAAAAGACACTAGAAGTGTTGGGCGAAGACGATGAAATTCCCAAATCAGGATTGCTATCTTTACCTTTTATGGTTATTATTCTTCTCTTATTCTTGTCTTCCTGAAATACATAGTAGTTTCCCAACCTCTGATAGTATATACATGTTCCTAATCCCCACAAAGACTATGGGTTAAATACTTAAATATATTATATGAACTATTATCTTTTTAAATGATTTGTACTATTGGCAGTGGAAAGGGGGATCTCCAACAATTAGGAAGCCATATCTTTTTCAGATATTTTGGTTTTTAAATATTTTCCTTTGGTATCCCATTTAGAGCTTGAAATTTGTGAGGCTGGATTTTCTGCTATTTTATGACATCCATCTAATGTGTTCTGGTGTAGAGGCGTGGATTGGAGAAAAGAAAAGAGGCAACTATTGATGAAGTCAACCTAACTCTTCATGAATTTGAAGATTCCATGAAGAAGCTGGACAATTCTGATGGTTCAGAAGATCCAAAAGTAGCATCTACCAGTGGCAGAAGAGTATTTGGAATGGCTAAAGCCCAGATAATTGATGCTGGTAGTAAGTTGAAATTAGATAAATTTTACGATAACAGTGACAGTGAGGATGAATTGGAAGCCAGCAAAAGTGGCAACAATGAGAATGAGAAGGATGTCATCAATGACTCGGTCTTAAATCAAGAGGTTTTAGATAACCGCAAAGAATCTGTTTTTAAGGTGATGAAACTTCTATCTTATTGGACTTCTTCACACGTTTGTTTTGCTTGATGGGTATAACACATATTATGCATTTCTTGAATTTTGATCACAGAACTTTGATGAAGTTGTAAAAAACCCTGGGCCAAAAACCACATATGAAGTTTCCTTATTTGCCTCAAATACATGGAAAAAGGTATAATACATTGCTTTGTTTTTATATATGTGTGATCCCATTGTTTTATTGAAAACTATTTTGTTATGTTCCATATAACTTGCGGCATTATGTTGGACTGATTTATTGATAACGGGCAGGCAAAAAACACAAATAGTATGGACACAGACATCAAGAAGTCTGCAAATTTTACAGGGCCTGTTAGGCACAATGTAAAGGTATGAAGTCGTATTTCTGAAGAATATAAACTGAGTTGTTGGTTTAGCCTGAATATGTTTTATCGTTTTATGTCCTAGAACACTGAAAACGATCAAATGGGAGAGCATAGCGATACAGATGATGAAGGACAGATGGTGGATGGGATTCTGACTTCTGCATCTAAACCATCTTATGAACTTCCATCTCAAGAGGAGCTCATTAGAGAAATATTTGCTGCGGATGATGTAGAAGGTGATTTTGAAAAGGATAAGCAGGCGTTCCTCAATGAAGAAAATCCTGAGCCAGAAAAGCCCCAATTACTTCCTGGCTGGGGAAACTGGACTAATGTACAGCATAAGATAGGTTTGCCATCCAAGATGGTCAAAGAACATGAAAATGCCTGGAGAAAAAGGGAAGACAGTCTCAATAGGAGAAGGGATGCTCATCATAGACATGTGATATAC
Source organism: Trifolium repens (assembly GCA_030408175.1). Classification (NCBI taxonomy): domain Eukaryota; kingdom Viridiplantae; phylum Streptophyta; class Magnoliopsida; order Fabales; family Fabaceae; genus Trifolium; species Trifolium repens. The sequence continues at coordinate 53,751,288 of CP125849.1, read as the reverse complement.
TCCGAGAAACCTAGCAAGAAGGTTAGTGACATCAAATATAAGGTTTAGGACCTTCCGTATTATAGACATTAACATACTTGCATGCAGTAATTTGTTTTACAGTAAGAAATTTGAATGATTTATTCTTGATTGAAGATATTTAACATAACGACTTTCAATTGCTATTAACATTATTATGATTTGTGATATTGTTAATGTTAATTAATATTTTCATATATTACCAGATTATCTTTATTAATAATATAATCAACAATTCTTCTTTATTACCAGATTATCTTTGCCGAACTTTGTAAAAATTTAACATTAATAATATAATTGAATAGTCCTTATTTTCATATATTTTAAATATATAGAGGCTTAGATTTACTTTTAGCCCCCTATTTTATCTGAAAACAGGAATTTAATCCCTCTATATATAAATCCGGGTTTTGGGTCCCCAGTTTTATACTTTCTTGCAGTTTTGGTTCCAATCCTGATTCTTGACTCAGAAAAATGGTGAATTTTCGGCCCTAATTCTAATGAAAATAGAAAATATGTAAAACAACCACTTTTGGTCATATAGTTTTAAAACCCGCTCCGGTGATCGACCCGGTCGAAGTATTTTGTCACTGGGTTAAAAATTCATATGGTTAAAATAAAACAAAAAAGCTTCTTATTTCATCATTATACACACACACACACACAGCTTTTGGTACCAAAAATCACCCTTTTTTGGGTAAAAGATGCGGGTTAGGTTCAAAATTGCAATAATATGTGAAACTCAGACCAAAAATCCGAATTTTGAAATGACGGGACTACAATCTCGTTTGATGTAAAATAGGAGGAACCAAAGTGCATTTAAACCAAACATATGATGCTTTTGTTGGCACATCACAATGTTTTTTAGAATACCTTTGTTAATGTAAACTTTACATTAAATTGTAAACGTGTGTGGTAGTAGTAACTATCATTCCAACATTAGATTTTGAGGACGCAACTATTCCAAACCTGATTTCAAATAGGATTATAATTTGTCAAGGTCAGAATGAAATATCAACAATACTTCAGTGCAGTGGGAAATGCTAGGGTGTTAGTCTACACCATTTGGCTGGAGGAACAAAATTTGCATAATCAATTGAGTTTTATAATTTAGTTGTTTGAATCATGTTGCCATTTGCCAACCACCATTGTCTTGTGTAATGGATATTTTTCTTCTATGTCAAGTAATTGAGCAGATTTTAATTTTATTCTTTTGGAATTATGACAGGCTGAGAAACTCTTTACAAAAACCCTGCCCTTTCCTTACACTTCCCCAGAGATGTTTGATCAGAATAATCGTGCTCCCCTTGGACCTGATTTTAACCCGACAACTACAAATGCAGATCTTATTCGGCCGGAAGTAAGTTATTCAGAACATTTCCTTAGCAAATTGGCTATCCTTGATTCTTTTGTGTGTGTTTAGCTGTTTATCATCATGCTGTAGCTTTTTCTATTCATAGTTATTAAGAATAATATTTGGACCTTCGCCTCTTTGAAGTATTAGTGAAGTCCTTAATTGGATACTTCCACCTGTATTTTATTTGTAGCTGCCTTGTGATTATATTTTTGTATGTGCAGATGGTGAAGAAACCAGGGCTTATTATAAAACCAGTAGAGTTTGAGGAAGTGAATCAACATGGTAAACCCGTGCAACGAATTGTTAAGCACAAGTTGAAGAAAACCAAAGGCAATGATAGCCTAGCCGTAAAAAAAACGAAGTTCAAGGGAAAAAGATCAGCGGGACAGTGAATTTTGAATCTGATCCAGTTCTAGATTCTTTGCAAAGAAAATGTACTTTGGAGATTGAAAGAAAAGAGTAAAATCAAATTTTAGCGGATGGAATCTTATGTCATCCAAGAGAAATAATAGAACGAGGGAGGGTTGCTTTCCTTGGTGTATTAGTATTCACATGTTAAATTGCTGATTGATTTATTTTGTTTTAAAAATAGTTATTTTATTTCCCAATTTTGTTATGTTTAAGCTGTTAAAGGTAGTGGCAAAGAATCTTATACTGTCATACTGCGACAGATTTTTTATTTTGTAGTTGTATCAGATACTTTTTATATTTTATATATGAAGCTGTGAGATCTTATGTTTGTTTTTCAGCCATTTTGTTTTGTAAGGATTGGTTGGTGACTGGCTAACTGCTGGTGAGTGTGTGGTGGGGGGGGGGAATAAACTTCAGAATAATCAGGAAAAAAGCTTAATTTTTCAAATTTTTGTGTGGTTATAATCCAAACATTGCTCTCTTGATACATCAAATAAGCTCTGGGTTACTATTCTTTCTAACATGTAACTAGCTCTTGCATTCTCTCTCACTTAGCCGCTGCGGGTTCCTCAACTTGGGACTCCCTTATCGAAGCAAAGAATGTCCTGAAAGACGATTCTGAATGGTGGACAGGTTCTCTGGTTCAGTCGCTATACATCACTTGGTTCCCTTTCATGTTCTTATTTTTTAGGTGCACGTCCACGACCTGAGCTTGACAGTTAAAGACATTTTCTTCTCTAGACCATTGAATCTTAATTAGCTTTATATCCAGCTTTCTGCAGATACCATTGAATCTTCGATTGGCCCAACAAGATTTATGGAACCTACGCCACAGAAGGTGCATATTTGTGGCACTTTGGATTTGGAAGCTCAACCTTCCAAAAAAGATTAAATTCTTCTATTGTCTTGCTTGTTACAACTCGGTGCCTATCCTTTCCATGCGTCGCCATTGTCACAGAAAAACATCTCTCCGTTCACCGTGTGTTGTTCAGTTCATATGAGACCTTCCTTCATTGTATTAGAGACTACACTCACCTTAGAAATCTTTGGCTCAACCTTTGCACCTCAAACCCTCGTCTTAATTAATCTCTTCGTTGCTGGAGTTTAGTGCGGATGGAGAAACTATACACCAAAGCAATCCAGGTTGTTATTATATTTGTTTTTTGGTTACAGGTTGTTATTATATTTTGGCAATATAGTAGAAACTTTTCTCCATTAATTTGAGATCATTACACGTGATCCCAATTTTGTTATATTAATTGCTAAAGTTTTATTTTATTATTACGATTGAAACAATTGATCCTAAAATCTTCTGAATCTGGATAATTGGGGGGACTAAATATGAGTAAGCTTATCTGATATAATCTGTAGATGTTAGATACAATTATCCAACAAAGAAAATTAGCCAAAAGTAGCTGGCGTTTGGTCATATGCTAAGATTTGTGTAGGTTAATGGTATACATTCATCTCACTAATTTTTTGAAGGTAAATGATTTAATTTTCTTTTACTTTTTGTTTCCAAACAAGTGTCACAGAAGCACTTATTGTAAGGATGGGGATTATCTACTACACTACTGTTTATTTAAATTAACAATTCAAGAGCCTACTTCATTTATTCATTGATTTAATTTTGGTCGTATTCTCTTCATTTTTGACTAAAAAGATAACATTATTTTCATAAAGTTTGTGTATTTAGTGTACTACATACGTCCAAAAATATAAGACATTTTTTATAAAAACAAAGTAATTAAAAATAATAATTTTTCTTAATAAATTTGTTAATAATTTACAATTTTTTTTAAATTACCCTTCAATTATTAAAAAAGAGAAATGATGATATTTTTTTCTCATTTAATTTTGTGAAAATTTATTTAATACACATTTAACTTTGAAAAAATGTCTTAAAAAATAGGACAACGAAATTTTACAAAATGTATTAAAACAGAGGTGGTAAGAAAAGTTTAAAAATTGAATCAAATGAACAAATTTCACTAAAATATTTCTTTATTTATGTATTATTTACATGTGTTCTTATGGTGCAAAAAGTCATCATTTTTTATGCAAAAATATGAGTTGGAACCAAAATTATAACAAATGTGATAATTAACAAACCAACAAATTTTGTTAAACAAGTTTATAAGTTAATATAATAAATAGTTAACTTATTTTGTTTACCGAATAAACACTATATATAGGATTTAGATTTTCTAATGCTCTTTCTCTCTTATTTTTCACTTAGCACCAATCTCAACCATTTATTCATTTTTTTCTCTCTTCTAAACTATTTATTTTCCTTCATTATGAATGATCGCCTTTAGATGAGGAAAAAGAGAGATACCAGTACCAAAAGAAGATGATACATATCGCTATATATATATAAGATCCATCAAACCACCTATTATCATCATGTTGCCTCTATCAAACCATCTTTTTTAGAGATTTAGAGCTTATCCAAAAGCAAAAACCATCAAACCTTTAAGGGTCATGCTAACTAGTTAAGGATATAAAATTGGTAAATTCTGCATAAAAAACAACACTTTTAATATTTCATAACTGTTGACTACATAATTTTCAATCTTAACTTTACTATAATATGTATCCTTAACTAATACTCTAAGAGTACTAGTTAGCATTTTCCAACCTTTAATATTTCTAAACTGTTTGCATATAGAAAATCAAATAGTACTAGCTAGCTGGTAGTAGCATGGTGCTAGCTGTACTAAGAAAACATAATGATTTCTTCATCAATGAACATGAATACATCGCTGAAAGACTTGGTCAACCGCAATACCGGCTACTGTTCAACATAAAATTAAGAGTTATACATAATTATTTTACATTGTCTTACATATCTTATTTTCTAAATGAAAATGTTATGTGTTCTAAAAATTTATTGTAAGCCTTAAAAAAAAACTATCTTAAGAAAGTAAATATTTAAATTTGTGTATTTTAACTTTTTAGGTATTAAATTTTAGCTTAGATGTAATTTTGGCCCTTAAGTTTCACAATAGTGCAATTCAGTTCCCTCAAGTTTTAATTGTTTGATTTCAACTCTCTATGTTTCACAATTGCTCATTTTAGGCCCTCAAGTTTCAATTACTCGATTTTGGCACCCTAAGTTTACCCCTTTTTACATTTGCTAGTCCCTCGTTGACTTTTTTAACTAAAAGTTGCTTATGTGGCATTTTAAAAATAAATAAATATTTAAAAATAAGTTCAAAGAGGGGCATTTTAAAAATGTAATACTAGTATTAAATTTTTTAAAATATTAGAGAAGGGCTAAACGCAAAGAAGAAAAAATTACGGCGAAATCAAGCAGGAGATTAGGGGTGGCAAAACGGGGCGAGCCTGCTGGGCCGACCCGTTTGGCACCATTTGGGTGGGCCGGGCTGAGGTTTTCAACCCAGTACCTTGAGTTGGCCCACTCCGTCTAGCCCGCTTGAAAAACGGGACGGGGGCGGAGCGGGCATGCCCGCGGGCTTTGTTATTTTTTTTAGATGAAAATTGGCCATTTAAACCCAATCCAATACTTTTTTTTTTCTCTTGTTGTTTTTGATAAAAAAAATTGATTGTTTATTTTTATTTTATTTCCCTTAAAAAATTCCTTTTTGAGCCATGTGTTGGTGTGGAACTAGATGCATCACTTGCTAGTATTTATCCTTTTATCTCAGATTGTAAGGAATTACTTATTAACTTGGTTGATGTTTCTGTTAGTTTAATTAAGCGTAATTGTAAGGAATTACTTATTAACTTGGTTAATGTTTCTTTTAGTATAATTATCCCTATTCTTTGCTGCAATCTTCTCTTAATTATCCATACTCTATGTTAGTTTAAAAATATGAGGTAAGAATTGTAAGGAATTGTGAAGTTATAATTCAACCTGCTTAACTTCACAATTTTCTCTTAATACAATCTGCTAGTACTTTTTTAACAGAGAATTGTGAAATTATAATTCAAATTGAAAAAAAAAAGTATTTGGACACCCTAAGTTGGCCCGCCCCTCCCCGCTTTTGGGCGGGCTTAAACGGGTCTGGCATGCCCACTTTGCCACCCCTACAGGAGACGTTGAGCCTCACATCATCAGCAGAAAATAAGTCTCTATTATTACTTAGACAAGTCTCAAAAAAGATGTTGCAATCTACCGTAACATGCAATCCATATTTACTGTGCACTTATTTGCAGAGGCGTCTTTCATGCATGTGCGATATGTGCTATGACATAGGGCCTCATAAAAATGGGGGCCTAAAAAAAATTATAGGGTAGTAGTATTAGTAAATGAAGAAAATAAAACGAGGGATTGTAATTGTAAGCTTTCAAACAAAGGATTGTGGAGTTCAAATATTTAAAATTATCTTTATTATTAAGTAAGAGATTTGTTAGTTACAAAATATTCTAAAAGAGATTGTTCTCTTGTGAATAAATTATTTAGACGTTTTATGACTAATTGTTATACTATATTTTTATCAAATGAAGAGGCGTGGGATTGCGATTGTCTTGTTTACCATACTTTTTATATTAGTGAAAAAATGATTAATTTTTAGTGTTATTGATGTTATTTGTAATTTAAATAGGTGACAATTCTTTTGAATTTTTGTGTGTTTTTACTTTTATTAGGCCTATTTTTAATAGTACCTCCGTCCCAATATATAAGAGCTATATTGATTAAATGTACTATTCATCTATCTTATTTTGACCGTATTTTTTTAATAATATATAGATGTAAATATTAACATATAAGATTTTGTTTGATTTGTTTTGATGAGTACTTTCTAAATATGAAGTTTTTATAATTTTTTCTAATAGACAATAAAAAAATATTGACGATCAAAATTGTGCATTGGTATACGTGCAATAATCAACTAGGTCTTTTATTTTAGAACGAAGGTAGTAATCTCACAGAACCTCCAAAAACTTAGAGATGCCCCCGCTTATTTGTTACTCGATAGGAATGAAAAATCTTACTAATACTCACACCATTCATGATCATCTTCACTATTGAGCTTGAATCAGCATTGACTTCAATCTTTAGAAAGACCCTCGTTTATTCTGAAGACATTAAATATTCTGATTTACAATAAATAGAGTTCAAAATAAATGTGAAGAAAAGTATCGGGAAACTGCTTGTCAAAAAAAAAAAAAGTATCGGGAAACTGCATATGCATTGATGATATATTAACAAAGCTCATCCTTCTTCTGTGCTTGACGCTTGTTCCACACTTTCTCACATGGAATCCTTTAATATTTTTTTTTTTGACAAAATAAACAATATTCATTCATTCAAATAAAAAGAGTACATCGATGTAATATAAATTCATAATCGCTAAAAACAAAAAAGATAAATCTGCGAACAAACTCACAGTATCCATGTTAATAGCATAAAACGGAAAATTACATATGCCTACAAATATGACTATATTGAAGTGTCTGGAATATCCATGTCTCCAGATCTGTAGCGTTGATGACATCAAAGTCGACATTGATTAGATCTGCACTAGATCAGATCTACTCCTTCAACCTGAAACAAATGAACACCGCACAAAGACGGGACAACAAAAACACCGCACAAAGACGGGACAACCAAATACACCGTACAAAGACGGGAAATCAAAACAAGCAAATATGTGAAAATCACACTTATTTATTATAATAATGAGAAAGAAAAGCAATTTGGATGGATGATTTTAGGTCAAAATTGACCTAAAATCACCCCTCTTCAATGGACTAAAAAGAAGAGAAAAAGTAGTGGTGACGGCTAGGGTTGGAAGAGAAGAAAGGTAAAATTATAAGTGGTTGTTGGTGGAAAAATTTAAAAAATGGTTAAGGGTGTGAGTTTTCATTTCCTATGCATTTTCCTTTCCTATCACGCGTGCATTTATTGGAATCCTTTAATATTAGTACTACGTGACTACAATTTATTCCTAAATTAAATGACTACAGTATGTTTAATTTTCGTAATAAAAAAACTCCTTTTTTTTATACAAAAAAAAAAAAAAAACTCTTTGAAACATTCCAAGTCCAACTATCATCATACGTACTTAATGTTGAATTTCAATTCAAGTTTTCTACTACTCCTTTTACTCTAATTAATTTATCAATACTTAGTAGGCCCTGTCTAGGGTGAGAGACTTAGTGAGAGACTAAATTTGTTTTTTTTTTTTTTTTTCAAGTTGCTTTTGGACCTTAGATTAAAAAGTGGTACATGATATTATGATGCATTATCAGCATTGTATTATTTTTCATTTCTTTTATTTTTTTTTATTCCTACAAAATAGAAACCTTTTAAGTTTAGTTCTTACTTAATTTTAATAGTATTTTTTGTCGTACAAATTTTTTCTTAATACGTTGTTTAAACCCTGTTAAAATAAAATTTATTTAATTAATCTTAAACTCTTAAATTTTTTATTGATTTTTTATACACGTGTTTATCGCTTTATAAAATGCTCATTAACCAAAACTTATAATTTTTTAATGTGAGATTGTTGTACCCCATTTTTTGACCTAAATTTTTGCATTTATTCATTCGTCAGTCATATTTTCGATTCGAAATAATCATTTTTTTTTTCAAGAAATTTCGACATAGAGGTATTTTAAAATACCTCATTTGTTAAGGTTTCTACAAAAATTTCGGCAGAGAGATATTTTAAAATACCTCATTTTTGTGTCGTTTGTTTTGTCCTTTTATTATTATTATTATTATTATTATTATTTTTGTTTTTATTATTATTTATTGTTATTATTATTATTATGATTATTTTATTTATTATTAATTTAAAAAAAATCAAAAAAAATGGGATCACGTTCAAGCAACAGCAGGTTCACGTTCATCAGTCCATGAACACAAGTTTTTTTTGTTTTCTTTGTCTCTTTCCCAAATTTGTGTTTCAATTTTTCAACCATGAAAAGATGAATTCAGCCAGCAAAAGGGGAGGATTTTTTATATCAGGGCCGCTGCAACCATAATCCTCATACCCTAACTTGTTTTCTCAACATCTCAGAAACATTCAACAATATCATAACAAAACCCATCACCGAACAATCAAGAACAACATCACAGTACCAACAGGAACTCCTTATCAACACAGAATCCAAACAGAAATCAATCCCAGAATCACAAATCCATCGCAAAACAATATCACTGTAACCACATAACCACCATTAAACCCATACAACAGAAAATCTCCACAAACACAAACCATAAACAATCAAATCCGAATCAATCAACCCGTAAACACAAAAACTAAGAAACTTTAACACACACCCAAATCACCCAACACACACGAACCACCCAGAACCGAAGCAATTCAAAAACAAAAAAAGAAATCGAAAAAAAAGAATAATAAGAAGAAGAGACGAAACAGAGGCGAAAAACAAAAAACTCTGTCCACCACCACCGCTTCGATCCGGCCGTTTGGGTAAGATTTTGGGAATTTTAAGTTCGGATTCGGGTTTAGAAAGGCTTAAAAAGTTTTTTTGGTTAAAAAGGGTTGAATTTTGAGGGTGGTTTAGGGTTCCAGCGCGGTGGCGGCGCCTACTGGCTCCGGTGACCACCGCGTCGGACAAAGAGAGATTAGAGAGCCTGAGAGAGAGTTGGAGATAAAAATGAATTGTTTTTTTTCTTGAAATAGCCATATATAGTATACTCCCTCCTCATTTATTTATTAATTTATTTATTATTTTGGTTTGGACAATAATGATAAATGAAGTAAATAATAAAGGAGAGAAATAATATAATATGATAATAATAACAATAATGATAAAAGGAAAAAATTAAATACTTAACATATTATTTTGGAACTTTTTTAAATGATAAAAATCTTCTAACCCTAGCCGTCACTACTTATTTTTTCTTCTTTGTCCATTGAAGAGGGGTGATTTTAGGTCATTTTTGGCCTAAAATCATCCCTCCAAATTGTTTTTTTTCTCATTATAATAAATAAGTGTGATTTTCACATATTTGTTTGTTTCGATTTCTCGTCTTTGTACGGTGTATTTGGTTGTCCCGTCTTTGTGCGGTGTATTTGTTTTTCCGTCTTTGTGCGGTGTTCTTTGTTTCAGGTTGAAGGAGTATATTTGATCAAGTGCAGATTCAATCAATGTCGACTTTGGTGTCATCAACGTTACAGATCCGGAGACATGGATATTCCGGACACTTCAATATAGTCATATTTGTAGGCATATATAATTTGCCGTTTTATGCTATTAACATGGATGCTGTGAGTTTGTTCGCAGATTCATCCTTTTTGTTTTTAGCGATTATGAATTTGTATTACGTCGATGTACTCTTTTTATTTGAATGAATGAATATCGTTTATTTTATCAAAAAAAATGATAAGAATGAAATTGACATATTTTTGGATTTTGTGAAAAAATAAAAAAAGGAAACAAATTATATACAATAATAACTAAATATTATAAAATATTTTTGTTTATTAATTAATATCATGTGTGACAGAAATCTATGGCAAATTCCGTCCCAATTAAATAATTTTGGGATGGAATTAATTTTCTAAGTGGGATATATATAATAATGTGCGAGATATTTAAGTTCAAAAGTATTGATTCAGTCGTCTAAAAATCTCATAGACGTTTATAATTGATACTTAAGTGGAATAAGAGTGATCGAGTCGTATAAGAATTTCATAGATGTTTATAACCGATATTTAAGTGGGAGATATTAATATGCGAGATATTTAAGTGCGAAATAGTGATTCAGTCGTCTAAGAATCTCATAGACGTTTATAATCGATAATTAAGTGGAAGATATTAATGTGCGAGATACGTAAGTTTGAGAATAGTGATTCAGTCGTCTAAGAAAATCATAGACGTTTATAATTGATATTTAAGTGGGATAAGAGTGATCAAGTTGTGTAAAAATCGCATTGACATTTATAACCGATATTTAAGTGAGAGATATTAATGTGGGAGATACTAATATGCGAGATATGCAAGTTCGAGAATATTGATTCAGTCGTCTAAGAATCTCATAGACGTTTATAATTGATATTTAAGTGGAATAAGAGTGACCAAGTCGTATAAGAATCTCATAGATGTTTATAGCCGATATTTAAGTGAGAGATATTAATATGCGAGATATTTAAGTGTGAAATAGTGATTCAGTCGTCTAAGAATCTCATAGACGTTTATAATCGATATTTAAGTGGAAGATATTAATGTGCGAGATATGTAAGTTTGAGAATAGTGACTCAGTCATGTGATCAAGTTGTGTAAAAATCTCATTGACGTTTATAACCGATATTTAAGTGAGAGATATTAATGTGGAGATACTAATATGCGAGATATGCAAGTTTGAGAATATTGATTCAGTCGTCTAAAAATCTCATAGACGTTTATAATTGATATCTAAGTGTAATAAGAGTGACCAAGTCGTATGAGAATCTCATAGATGTTTATAGCTGATATTTAAGTGGGAGATATTAATATGCGAGATATTTAAGTCCGAAAAGAGTGATTCAGTCGCCTAAGAATCTCATAAACGTTTATAATCGATATTTAAGTGAAAGATATTAATATGTGAGATATTTAAGTGCGAAAAGAGTGATTCGATCGTCTAAGAATCTCATAGACGTTTATTATTGATATTTAAGTGGAAGATATTAATGTGCGAGATATGTAAGTTTGAGAATAATGATTCAGTCGTCTAAGAATCTCATAGACGTTTATAATTGATATTTAAGTGGGATAAGAGGGATCGAGTTCTATAAGAATCTCATAGACGTTTATAACCGATATTTAAGTGAGAAATATTAATATGGGAAATACTAATATGCGAGATATGCAAGTTCGAGAATATTGATTCAGTCGTCTAAGAATCTCATAGACGTTTATAATTGATATTTAAGTACGGATAAAATTAAGTAAGGACTAAACTTAAAATGTCTCTATTTTGTAGGGATAAAAAAATATGAAAGAAATGAAAAATAATACAATGCTGATAGTGCATCATAATATCATGTATCACTCTTTAATCTAAGGTCCAAAAAAAAAGCTAGCTTATAGACGTCTATGAGATTTTTAGACGACTGACGAATGAAAAAATGCAAAAATACTTCTCTGTCAAAATTTCTTGAAAAAAATAACGATTATTTCGAATAAAAAATATGACTGAAGAATGAAAAAATGCAAAAATTTAGGTCAAAAAACGGGGTACAACGATCTCACATTAAAAAGTTATAAGTTTTGGTTAATGAGTATTTTATAAAGCGATAAACGCATGTGTAAAAAATCATTAAAAAAATTTAAGAGTTTAAGATTAATTAAATAAATTTTATTTTAACAGGGTTTAAACAACGTATTAAGAAAAAATTTGTACGACTAAAAATACTATTAAAATTAAGTAAGGAATAAACTTAAAAGGTTTCTATTTTGTAGGAATAAAAAAAAAAAAAAATAATACAATACTGACAGTGCATCATAATATCATGTACCACTTTTTAATCTAAGGTCCAAAAGCAACAGACCTATTTAAGTCTCTTAGACAGGGCCTAGTACTAAAACATAAACACGGACCACCTAGGTTTGACAAAGCTTTAGTTGTTGTTTTTGACTGAGTTTATTTTTTTGACTTGAGATCTAGGTATACCGTATAAATATAAAATATAAACTAAATACTTGGGGTTTCAGTTTCACAATTTTATTTTTGAACTCGATGTTAAAATTGGTCGATATATAACTTCAACAAAAATCGTGACATATCTCCTTCTGGTAATATTGTTTGAGATTGTAATCAACCATTAAAAAAAATTGAGATTATAAACATTTATTTTTTAAAGGCTTAAATATCATTTTCGTCCTTGTAAGTTTGTGATTTTTTGATTTTAGTTCATGTATTTTTTTTTTTGCGAATTCATCCCCGTATGTTCAAATTTTTTAGTTTTAGGAACTAAGATAAAAAAAGATTTGAACATACATGGATGAATTCACAAGAAAAAAAATAAAGAACTAAAACAAAAAAATCACGAACTTATAGGTACGAAAATGATATTTAAGTCTTTTTCAAAAGACAAGTTAATGTAGTAACTTACTATAAATTAGCAACTTAAAAGATAAAATTAATGTTGATGAAATAACTTTTCACTTTAAATGTAATGCGAGTACTAGTTTCAAGACAAAATTTCTATATTTATATGCTTGACCAGTGTCCTGATGAAACTATTTAACATTTTTCAAAAAATACATAATTTTGTTAACATATGCCCGAGAACACATGTTAAGAAATCAAAAAGTGAAAAATCTTCATTAAATAAAGTGACATTTTGATTTGTAATAAATTGGATACACAACTTTTAAAGCAAAAATTACTATATAATTTTTTTTACTGTGACATGTGCTCTTAGGACACATATTAACATTTTCCAAAAATAAAAAATCTAGGCCAATTAAAATAGTTCAACAAAATTTGAGTCAAAAAAATATATTTCACACCTAAAATGTACTAAAATTAAATTCTATTGACATTTTATATAATTTTTATATATTGATTTCAAATATATGACTCACTAAGTTATTAATAAACAACCCCCTCGCCGTCTCTTTCAATTTCAAATGGAGTACGTTGTACCACCCTATTCTTTATAACATTTTTTTTTGGCAAACTTTCTCTACTTCCTCTCTTGAGTCTCTTCTCTATTAAATCTTTCTTTCTATTATTAATCTTTCCATCTGTCCCATCGTTCTCTTCTACTCTATTCCTCTCACCTGCACGTAGCAAAACGTTTTTGCTTCTTTTCTCACACAATTAATAACTTTCACCATCAACTTCACATCCACTAACTTCTTAATTACCCTTAACTATTAAGAGTTAGATTAACTTTCCCTTTCATTTGGAGATCCATCACTTACTCAAAGGTTGCTATGGATTTAGAGTTGCAATATCAAGAAGTAAGTACTTTCTCTCTTACATTCAATATAGTTTGTTTTATATTATATATGAAATAATTTACACATGAACAAAATGCAGATGAACAACAAACTATGCCGCTAAACTTTTTTTTTAGTTATTTTACTATGTCATATTGATAGTATGTTGTAAAATCATGTTACATTAATAAAAATTTCTTTATTTCTCAATGCAAAAAATATTATGTTAATGTATATTAATTAATATTATGGAGATTAATGTTCTATTATACACTTAACATGCATTAGGAGTTCTGGAGAAACTCAAGGGGAGTGCAACTTTTCACTTGCAAATGGTTGCCAATATCTTCTCCAAAGGCACTGGTTTTTCTTTGCCATGGTAATAAATATTCACTTTCTATTTATTGAATTTTTCTATCTTTATTATCTCTAATTTCTCTTTCTACTAGTATGCTAGAAGGTGTGATTTTACTTCTTCTTCATTAAATATGTATTGCAGGCTATGGCATGGAATGCAGTGGTTTCATGAGAGGTAATAAATGTTCTTCCATAACTTGTTATCTTCACTTTTATTCCCTCTGTTTTTTATTGTGTTATAATTGGAGTCGGTTTTAGAGGAAATGTATAAAAAATTCATGCATAAAATTAGTTGTTAAATGCTCATGCGGTCCCTGCGACTGCAATTATAAGGAGACTAGAACCACTCGATGTCGGAACTAATCTCAAATTAGATTAAATAGTCTAGTGGACCGAATATTGGTGATTAAAAAAATGCTCACACGGTGAAATTGGCTATATAAATTGTATATTTAATTTGTGATATATAATAAGAATTAAATGTCAATAGAATTTAAACATGAACTTCAAAGATTTTGATCTAAGTATCTAACAGTAAAATGTAAGTCTTAAATCTGATATTTGTTAATGTATTGATGAGTGTTATTTGAGTTTTAAAATTTGTTCCGCTTTAAAGTGAACATTTTGTTTCGTTATAAGTTTATTTTGAGTAGATAGATGAATGGAAAACTAATGAAAATTCATACATACATACATATATATAAAGTGGAGCACTTGAAGTTTGAACCTTGATTATGCATTCAACCTAATAATTTTGTAAGTTGAGTTAGAATTTGTATACTCGTTTTAAACTTTTCTAATAAAATTAATATTAATCATGTTTTGAGGCCAACATCATTATTGATAATTTTCACATGAAAAGAGATAAGATTTGGTACTAATTTTTTCAGAGTGAGGCTCCTCACTCATATTTCAAACCAGTTTAGTTAAATTTGTTATTGGGTTTCGGCCCTCTTTTGTACAAAAAATATTCAATATATAAAATGGCTCTGGAAAAAATTCATTATAAGAAAAAAAAAAACACTAATTATTAAAAATAGTATCATGCTAAACAGTGTATCTGATGTACTTGTTAAACATACGAAAAATAGAAATTCATACTGATATATAAAGAGAATACCCATTTTGGTTTATACTTTTCTTATTGTCATTTTTGCCATTCACTCTAAAAAAATAATAGTAACTAAGCACAACCAAAAAAAGAGGTTAAATAGTTATCAATTAACTAAACACAACAAAAAAGGAGGTTAGGTAATTATCTATATTAGCACAATAGAGAATGCCGATTACACAAACGTGCCCGTTTAGCCGCTAATAAAACATATAGTTAATCTTGATAAATATAACTCTTTACACTTTCAACATATTAAATGCACGAATTTCAAAACAGAATTTCTTTATTAATTGGTGCACCAGATGTATTATTTAACATTTTCTTTAAAAATAATGTTAGGAACATCTCTCTAATGCATAGTGTTAGCATTTTTTTAAGATTAGCATATGTTGTGTGTGAGATAAGTGATCATTAGCTGTTTTTCCTATTTAGTTAGTACCTGTCATTTTCTAACAGGTGGTTGAACCTCCGGTGAGAAAAGAAATCAAGATGAACATTTATTCGTTAACGGTTGAACCTCCTATTAGAAAAAAAATATTAATGAGTCAAAAATAAAAATAAAAATTTCATATACTTTATTAGTGTCTCCATAAACATATTTCAATTGATATTTGAGAGAAATATTGCAATATATAGGGTCAGAATTTTAAAACATAGTATTATTTATTTATTCTAAATGGTGAAATAAAATAATAATGTATTAGTAGGTCTAAATATATTTTTTTTAACTCTAACTAACCCATAAAGATTTCAATCTAGGTGACGAATTATTATTACTTTTGACCATTAGGTATTTAATTTAGGTGACTGAGTTTTGTTTTTTTAGCAAGGTACTACTCCCCTTCATTTAAAAACTTGGCGGTTTGAAGTGTTTACACGTACAAAGAATAATTTAATGAATTAATGAATGGACTAGTATGACGTTATAATCAGTAATCACAATAACCTTATTTTATCATTATTTATTTTACAAGTTTTCCTTTTTCTTTTGTTACAAAATTTTTCCTTTTCTCAATTTGAGTAAAAAACAATCTCGTAAAATACTAATTTTTTTTATCATAAATAAATATGTTATTGAACAGAATAAAAAAACACTCCAATCCTTTTATTAGTCGGAGTTTGAATCACAACTCTTTTATTTAGATGTATGAGTTTATAATAGTTTATTCATCAGTTTAAAGAAACATTCTAATCCAATAAAACAAAGATGAAATTGAGTTAAGATCCTAACTCGATGAAATTCTATCTAAGCAAAAAAAAGTGGGCCAAGTGAATAAAAAAAGAAGTTGGGCTAAGCCACTGCTCTGAAAATGGTAGGCATTTTCTTTTCCCACCTTCTACATTTCTTTTTCACCCCTTTATTACATAAAAAATTTCGGAAAATAGTTTCCAAAATTTTTTACTTGCTAGAGAGGTGAAAAAAAACTTGAAGAGTGGAAAGAGAAACTGTCAAAACGGTATATGATTTCTTTTTCTATCCCTATAATAACATCATTCCCACGAAGAGCTCTTGATTAGCTCAACTAACTTATAACTTAAAATATAATTGTAATTGCTACTACTAGTGCTTGCGTATAGAGGTCTATCTTCACGAAGTACAAATTCATGTTCTTTTGTTCTTGTTTATTTTTTTAAAGTAATGATCATAATGCCTAATTATCAAGTCATATTGTCTTTTGACCAAATCTAAAGTCTTAGCCATTGTGCTAAACCTCAGTAGGTTTGGGAAGATTCAACTTCTTTATATTCAGTTGTGTTTATAGTTGACAAACGATTAATTGAAGCTCATTCGCATGCCCTTAATTGTCTGTCATGTTGATTTTACTGAACATTTATTTTATGGGTTTGTATTGTACATATTAAAGTAACCAAAAATAGTAACTTTTTATTGAAAAACAATAATTATTTATTTATTTAATATAAAATACACAAGTTCCAATATAAATTTACTATTTTAAACTTCTTATCATGTATAAATTTGTACATAATAGAAAAATCCTTATTTTATTTATAAGTGTAAATAACTCTTTATACTAGTATTTATTATTGTCTTATTTCAATTCGTTTAATTTCTCTTTTTTAGTATATTACAGTATTAATTAAAGATAATTTTATAAACTTGATCATCATTTATCTCTCTCATATACAATTAATTATATTTTTAGTTTATGCGTAATGGTTAAATTTGATTTATAATTTGGACCTATATACTATATAATATTCCCTCCGTCTTAAATTAAGTGACACAGTTGACTGTTATACATTTTTCACACATATTGTCTTGATAAGTATTTTTAAAATATCAAATTTTTATAATTTTTATTGTTATACAATTAAAAATATTAATCATCAAAATTATGTATCAGCATGCGTGAAAAGATCAACTATGTCACTCAATTTGAGACAGAGGGAGTATTATTCGTCAATTTTTATCCGATTTCGTTTAACTTTTAAGTAGAGTGTCAATGTCCCTTTGATCTTGTTACACTTGGTCAATCTTCAAAAACGAAACCTGTAAAAACCTGTAAAATCCAGAAGTATCTACTATTATTAGTTGGTTGGCATGGCATAGTCTTTTGTCACGGAAGGGCACAGTTTTATGTACAGAAGGGGCAGAGCCCCACGGAAGGGTACAGTCCAAGAGTAAAAGATATTGATACTTGAATCTCCAATAAGGATATCAAAGAGAGTATTATAGACTAATGATCCGTATTTTATTTTTTGTATCATTGTAGTTTTATGACGTGGCACAGAGGGTATCAAAATTGATAATACCGGTACCTTATTTAAGGTACCGTATCATCAATTTAATATTACATTTTTTTTGTATATAAAATTAAATAGAATTAAAAACTTGTTAATAATGTATGATACTTAGAGTGATATCACCAATGGAGTAAAATATGTATGAGTTGCATAAATATTACATAATATTGTAGGGACCACTTTTTAGTAATGTATGATATTCAAAGTGATATCACGATTGGAGATGCTCTGAGGTTGATAATGTAAGTCGTCACATTTTATCCATTTGTTGTATTAATATGATTAATCCAACAAAATTAAAAATGAGTAAAGATTAAAACTCTTTTGTAGTGATGAAAGTAAAATATTACAAATGAGTAAGGTACCTAAAATAATTACATCAAGCTTATATAGAGACTAATTAATCGGTAACTAGTAATTATTTTTTAATCTAATACTCCCTCTAGTCTTTTTTATAAGAAACAAAAGTGAAATTTGATAGCATGATTGGTGTCATGCAGAATGTGGAGTACGGCTAGCTTGTGCCAAATATGCTGTGTATGGTATTGATTACGAAGGACATGGACGTTCTGAAGGTGTTCGTTGTTACATTAAGAAGTTCAATAACATTGTTAATGACTGTTATGATTTTTTCAAGTCAGTTAGTGGTATGTATTCAAAACCTTCTTCACTAATTACTTTGAGTGTACATTGATTCATAAATAATACATTTTAATATACATTTCAGAGCTTCAAGAGTATAAGGGAATGGCTAGGTTCTTGTATGGAGAGTCCATGGGTGGAGCAGTTAGTCTACTTTTGCATCAAAAAGACCCTTCTTTTTGGGACGGTGCCGTTCTTGTCGCACCCATGTGTAAGGTACCTACGATGTGTATAAAATCTTTACACCAATAGTATATACGAACTAAATTCATATTTTTAAAATTTCAGCGATTACAATTGATTGACAGCG
This sequence comes from Trifolium repens, assembly GCA_030408175.1. Classification (NCBI taxonomy): domain Eukaryota; kingdom Viridiplantae; phylum Streptophyta; class Magnoliopsida; order Fabales; family Fabaceae; genus Trifolium; species Trifolium repens. Next base: position 53,732,436 of record CP125849.1, on the reverse strand, counting down.
TAAAATATATTTACGTTACCTATACTTATCAATTAAATCCATATACTTTATGTTTAGGAAAATTAATCAATCAATTCATTAGTAGCATACAAATAAGTCATGAGCAATTGTCTATAAACTTGATTAAGTTGTGTATATTATTTTGCCTAAGTAAAAATGGAAATATGGATAATGAAAATGTTGAAACAATAAGCCAGATATCAGAGAAGGTGAAGCCACACCAAATTGTGATCAACATACTGACTAAAGTAGAAGATATCATACCAAAGTGGAAGATTGTTCCCACAAAGGATGTCATCAATTTAGCCTTCAAAGATCCAGCCAAAAGGGAAAGGGTGAGGTTTTTCCTCCTTAATTTCTTATAAATATGTTAAGTTTCTTTATAATCTAAAATTCAGGCTTTCTTAAAATGACTTTAAATTTAATGGATAGTGTTGGATTTATTTGATATGTATCTTCCTCTAACAATGGTTGCAGATAAGGAAAAACAAGTTGATATACCAGGACAAGCCCAGGTTAAAAACAGCTCTAGAAATGTTAAGAACCAGCATGAATCTTGAAGACACCTTATACAAGGTTATCTATGCATGTTTTTATTCGAATAAGTCGTTTGGTCTGACTTTTTTAGGTCTTAGAAGCTATCTGAAAGCTAAAAATGAAAATAAGAGCTTTCCGAAAAAAGCTAAAGTTGTTTGGTAATTGTTGTTTTTTAAGCTTCAAACGTCCTTTATCTATGTATTTTTCTCATAAAAATTAAGCAACTTTTTTTTATCAAAAACTTTTTGAAAATCTGTTTGGCATAGCTTCTCATTTTATTGAGTAGAAAAGTTTGAAATAAGTTAGACCAAACAATAGTTATTTTCAACTTATTTCCATTAATTTCTATATGATAGCTTATGAAATCAACTTATGACTTAACTTGATAAATGTAATTACTTATAACATCCTATCTAATTTGTTTGATCTATTGGCTGAATTTTGAGCAGGTAACCCTACCATTTTTTGTAATGCATGGAGAAACAGATACAGTGACAGATCCAGAAGTAAGTAGAGCATTATACGAGAGAGCTAGTAGCAAAGACAAGACAATTAAATTGTACCCTGGAATGTGGCATGGTTTAACATCTGGTGAGCCTGATGACAACATTGAAAAAGTCTTTGAAGACATTATAACATGGCTTGACAAACACGCCAACAATAATGCTGCTTATGAGACTTCACAAACAAATGAGACATGTGACATTCAGAATTTGACACCGGTTGTATCATCAACAAAGACTTTGAAGCAGACACAAATGCGAAAATTCTATCTTTGTGGGTTGAGAGGAAGTCGTTCGTTACATCACTCGGCAACTTAAACCGTAATTAATCACACTCCGGTGGTAGGGAATGTGACCATGACCGTGACGTATAGCAGTTTGTAAGGAACACTGATCACACTCTTATTAAGTGAAATTCATGTGGGTCCTGATCATAATGTTGGAACTCACATGATTTCATCTAATAAAAGTGTGCGTGGTGTAAGAGAGTGTCAAACACTCAAACTCATTGTGTGATATGAACACTATTCCTATACTGTTTTACTGTGGACCTCTCAAATTTTCACTATGTTATTTACTTTTCATCTTCTGCTTTTGTGACTGTGGTGATCCAAATCCAAATTGTTTACAAAAGTAAAGCAAAGCTCCGCAATGCAATGCTCCAAATAGTGTTGTTTTCCAAATTTTCACTGTGTTATTTACTTTTTCAACTTTTGTTTGGCCCCTATTGAAACAATAAGTCAATAATAGATTTTTAGGTAGGCATGTTTAAGATCTTCTATGCAGAAATTATCCTACAACTCTAGAAGAATTTATGTACCAAATATTTTATAGGTATGAAATATTGTTAGAGAGAAAATGATACTATATACAGGAGTATGTGACCTGAGGCAAATAATATAGCAATCAAGGCCAATAACTAAATTTGAGAGTCACAAGTTATAGATGAGATATGATTTAAAAATGTGTTCATAAGTGAGATGCATAAACTGACTTTATAAACTTACACTACATCCCACAGTGAAATCCTAATTTGATATCAACATCTTAGAATTCCACCAAAAAACAAAAGTACACACAGTATTGAAATTATATTATTGTTTTTAGACTTTCTAAACTTTTCTACTCTCATAATTTCATAGAATTATAATTGCTAATTGAGGCAATAATCCCAACTAAAAGTACTACTAGTATTATAAGAATCAATAAATGACTTCTTTTATCTCCAAATAAACCTTCTTCATTGAATTTTTATAGTGGCTCAAGTCTCAATCCTCTTGATATTTTAATCATTAATTAGCTGGTTGTTTGGTGAGAAAATTAGTCAAATTCATTTTCAACCTCAGACTAACTAGAGAAGTGATATTGTCATTCAGTGGCTACTTTGTACAATAATAAAAAATAATTTTATCTCCAAATAAAAAATAATTTTGGACAGCTGAAGACCATTTTTACCTCACAACTCTTACAAATACAACAAAATAATTTTACTATAATCTCACCAAATTTATAATGCAATAACCTACCAATAACATGAGAGTATTTGCTAAATTTGGAATGAAGAAACTAATTGTTTGAATCTTCTTCTTTTTTACTTAACCATTTGATTTCTAGGGAAATTAAAAAATCCAATTAGAGTTTAAGGATTGCATGTTATCATATATACAGAGAGCAAGCAGCAATCAACAACACTAACTGAACAAAAACTAATATTCAAACATATGCTAGACTATGTTTATTAATTTATCCTCACAATTACAATTTTTGGACGCTTAAAGAGAAACAAAGGACATGCATATATACTTTTAGGTGGTTAAACGCACATGCATGCGCGCGCACACATATAAATAAAACCACAAATATAAGTTTAGTATCTACAAACTCCTTTATGTCACTGCTTAATTATGTAACCTTAATTTAGAGAATATATATAATGGGGCTAGTCTAGTCTCCCACAAGTTCACATTTATAGTCTACTAATATAACTCGATTATGATTACTTTCGGTAGAAGTAACCTATAGAAAATCAAAAGGAGGAACTTCTATGGATCAGTGATGCTTCCAAGACCCGTAGAAGCAAGTTTGTTGACAAGAGCAAGAGCGTTGCTTGTTAGAAAAGAAACATTGTGAACCTTATTTTGCAGTAATTTAATTTGCTTTCCACTTTTTCCTTCGAATCCATCAAGACAAGTATCTTCATCGGTAAGTGCCGCGCTGATCCATGTATTAAGATCCCCCATTTGTGTACTAAATGTGTGTTTGTTTAGCTTCCTAAGGACACCTAGTGATTTGTGAAGATCATCAAGTGCATAGCTAAAAGTTTCAATACAATCCGAAAGCGCAACTTTGTTTCTTCCTTTCAAATTCCCATTCCTTTTTAATTTTGTAAGATATGCTTGAACATTCTTAACTTCGCCTATTGTTACTGACACTCCCGCGCGTGCCCATTTGCTTGGGGTTCTTCCTGCTGAGTTGGAGAATTGTGATAGTGTGTGGATGCAAAGATTTTTGTACCTTGTGACACTGCAAGCTTCCTTAACATTATTGCTATAGTTTCTTTTTGCATATACAATTTGGCTAGTATTTGTTGAGAATGAAAGAAAAATGGCTAGTAAAATAAGGCGTAATGTTATGATCATTTTGTAATATGTAGAGTGTGATAATGAATTTAAGAAGGTGAAAGAAAATGAAGGGAAATATAGTTTGGTGCTAATAGTGTTAAGAAGATAAGGGGAGAGTTAGGGATTAAATTTATAGCTCCTCTGTTTTGGTGGAATTTGAGAAGTGTGTGGATTACTCCCTCTCCTTTTATAACTTTATTTTCTATTTTTTTACCTATATTAACAAAAGTTGGTAACATAAATAATATGGGATATGATGTAATTTGTATGCATGGATAATTAAAACTTTACGGAAAATGTTTACAAGGTTTGTCCATAAGACACTTATTAAGAAATCAATACTAGTTAGCATATTACATATACATTCGATCAAATTAAGTCATTTAGATATGTTTTAGAAACTAATTTATAAAATGAATATAATTGTGTGATTTAACCATATATGTACCTGTAAAAAAACTTTACACCTTTGGGACATATATATATATTAATAACAACCTGTAGTTTATTAACAATTATTATTAAATTGTCAATAAATATTGATTTTTCATGTTTATAAATAAATTAATAATGTTAATTAGGGTTACGAATGAAAGAGAAAAAGAAATTATTTATATTTTGTCACGGCAAAAATATATAATATTATTTGAAAATGACTTAGTATTTTTTTTCCGTCAAAAAGGTTAGGTACAATTAGGGATGGGGGAGTTCCTTTCAAAGTATAGGCTTCATAAAGGCAGCATGTACAATGTCTCACTTTTTGGAACTTTCTTTAGTGAGCATGATGTGTATTGTGTTTCATTGTATAGGCAAGAGACTAGTGATTGCAATTAATAAAAGGGAGGCCAATTCTAGCATGGGTGAGTGTCATAGGTCTCCCACCATGGGAGAATTATTTTGACCCTTAGATTATGAAGGTCTACAATAAACCATACTGAAGTTTATACATTGTATTATAATCTATAATATATATTTTTTGGAAACTCTCAAATATATTTTTTCTTTGTGGAAACTCTCAAATATTATATATATTTTTTTTTTGTAGAAACTTTTTTTATTCTTATTTTAAAAACTCTCACAAATATTATTTTAGAAACTTTTTGTCGAGAGAGATATGAATAAAATTTATAAAATGTATTTGACAGTTTCATTTATCAAAAAAAAAATCATAAACTTTTCACATTTTTTTAATGAACAAAATTTTCAAATTAAAATTGTAAATCAATAATATCTATTTGAAAGATTATATTTTTCTTTAAAAAATAATAATAATCTGTAAATTTTTATTTGAAAGATTTCAGTTTTCTAAAATTCACACATAAGTTATTAAAAACAAAAGAAACAATCCGAGAATTCCAAGAATTTTCGGATAAAAATTCATAGAATTCACACATACGTTATTAAAAACAAAAGAAACAATCCGAGAATTCTCAGAATGTTTTCGAGAAAAAAGTTTCCGAGAAAAAAATCTCGAAATTATTGAGAAAAAATACTTAAAAAGTTCTCGAGAAAAAAAAAACTCGGAAAATTTTCAAGAAAAAATACTCGAAAATTTTTCGAGAAAAAATATTCGAAAAGTTTACGAGATAAAATACTCGAAAAGTTTACTAGAAAAAATACTCGAAAAGTTCACAAAAAAAAATATTCGAAAAGATATATAATATAGATTAGAATACAATGCATAAACTTTATTATGGTTTATTGTAGACTTTCATAATCTAAAGGTCAAAATAACTCTCCCATGGTGGGAGACCTATGACACTCACCCATGCTAGAATTGGCCTAAAAGGGATACGGGTGAAATAAGTAGGGAAAGTTGGTACTACCAAGTAACACGTGAAAGGAAAGTGAGCAAGTTTCTCACTTCTTTGAGAAGAGTTACTACTATTGAATAAAATGACTCAATTTTATACTATCGTGTAAGTTTCTTCCTTCTTTGTTGATACTAATAGCAAAAAAAAAGCTTGTGGTCATTTTGAGTTTAATCTCTGATCGGTGCGTATGAAACTATGGATTACAAGATGTGTCAGAGTCGTAAAAAAATCTTTGTACTTCGAGGATTAATTTTAAATTTTAGATTTGGTTGAGGCATGAGGGATGCCTTGAACAGCTATAAGAAGGATATGAGTGATAATGTTGTTAGGTTGTTTGGAGATAAACATAAGATTTGGGAGTGATAAAAGGGTTAAGTTCAAATTTCCCACTAACTAACTGAATAACAAAAAAATTAGTAGTAATTTTTTGACATTTCAAAAAACAAAATTAAGAATATGTGTGTCAGTGCTTTAGCAAATATGAGTTGTGATTGAGGAGGTTCTTTGATTATTTATAAGTATAGTCAAATAAAATTTTGGTGTTAGCTTATGTATACAATAGAGTACAAATTAGTTGTAGTTCACAAACATGTAAGTACTTTTTATTCACAAAATAATTTTTCTTCCACTTAAGAATTTAATCATATGTGTCTAATTTTTATCAGACGTTCAATAATATTTATTTATTGTTTATATGATTATAATATTATTTCGTGACACATTGTGATGGCATGGAACTGTTTTATAGGGAGTTGGATTTAACACAATTACGGTATGCATGTAATAATGATATTTTGCCGTCCGATCAAATTTCAAGGGTTGTGATTAAATATTATAATGAATTATTAAATTTATGTTGTATAAATATGAACTTTTTGATCATAAATCAACGATTTAGATTAACTACTACGTGCAACTGTGTGACCTGCCGCCGTTTTGTACCATCAAACATGTTCGTTGATTCCGTATCGATACTGTATATCCATCCATCAATCAATTGCTTAAAAATAGTAGTATGTCTTATTGTATTTATATAGTTGGACTCAGTTAATGTCTAATTACCATTTCATGCCAAAGACCAAAGATATTAATGAAAAAAATAAAACGATCACGGCAAGAAGAAGACGAAGAGTGGGTAGCCGAATGGGGACTTAATTATCTAATTTGATTGATACATGGGGTGTGCAAATAAATCAGTTTTCATGAACCAAACTAGTATTCAAATTAATCCAATTTTTAAAATCTAATACAAACTTTGCAAACATAAATCAGTGACCCATTTGTAATAACCAATAAAAACCAGTACCCAAAAATCAATTTTCGGTTATCCAATTAGTATCTATTCCTTTTAAGAAATTGTATATATTATTTTAAAAGTAATTTTTTATTTTCTTTTATGAAATGGTATATAAAAAATTCAATTTCTTTTTTTTACCAAAGCCCAAATACTTTAGCTAAAAAAACAAAGCCCAAACTATATGAATCCAAAACTTTTTTTCCACACCTCCCAAAATCATTTTTACATAATAAATAAATAATTAAAAAATAGGTGGTGGTGCTGGCCGGTCAACGGCCTGGTCAACGCCGGGCCTCCGGCGCCGGCACGGTGGCCCATGGCGGTGACAGGTGGAGCTCCGGTGACTTTCACGGTGGTCGGCGGCGGTGCTCCGGCGGCCGGCCACCACCTCCCCTTATTCATTAATTAATTTAATAATAAATATAATTTAATATTTAAACTATTATTTAATTTTAAAATTTTAAAAATTTGTTTTGTTACTTAATAAAATCTGTTTTATATGCTGTACAAAAAAAAAAATCTGTTTTAAATGGCAATTAAATCTACATGTAATTACTTGATATAAAATTAATAAAATGATTGATTGTCTAATTAAGGAAATCAATTTGTATTAAAATTGACAATCAATGTATTAAACAATATACTATATATGACTAATGCTATATAGATATTAAAACAATATGGATATATTACAGTAAAAAAAATCTATATACACTATATAAAAATATTAAAACAAATGATTGAATAATTAAGTCAATCAATGTATTAAAAAAATTAGTTTTTTATTATAAACTGGTTTTGAACTAGTTCTAAACTGAATTGAACCAATTTTATAAATTAAATTGATTTTAAATGCAAGTGGTTTTGGTTTGATTCATAAACTATTTATTTCAATTCAATTTGATTCAGTTTTGAACCATGAACACCCCTATACATATACCTCATATTGTACACTTAATTAATTATTACATGAGGTATTTACCACTCGTGATTCTTTTGAACAATTGAAAATATGATGACAAGAATAGATAGTTACGTGCCTAACTGAAAGCCTAATTTGATTGGTAGATTGATAGAGTTATATTACTAGTTTACCACATCATTGCCACTCATGTTATCTCATTTGTGTTAATCTCAGTCGTTCATGCACCAATTGATATCATTGATTGTGTCATTGATTGTATGTAGTAGATTAAGATTAGTGGCTAGTGTTATAATGTGATACTTAGGTAGTCCTCAATCTGGATGAGTAGGGATGAATGGACGGGTTTGGCGGGTTCGAACCTAAAATTGTCATCCAAGTGAAACTGTATAGTTTAAAAATAAAGCTCAATCTGCTCATAAAATGGAGATTGGTTTTCACGGATTTGCGGTTTAAATGTGTTATTGGGCTGTTTGATTCAGATGGAAATGAAAAAAATTCAAAAAAATAAAAACAGTAACAAACTTTTCGAAAACAGTAACAAACATAAAAGGAAAGTGTTACAAACCCTAAATCAATATAAAAAATAAGAAAAAAACAAAAATATTAAATAAAATTAAAAATATAACAATTGATTTCAGCGAAGTTAGACAAACAAGATGAAGAAATATCAAGTTTTGGGTTTTCAAATATTTCATGATTGTTTCAGTCTCTATGGATTTGAGGTGAAGTGAGAAAGTTTGAAGAGGAAATGGGAGAAGAGCTTAGAGGTGTATATCGCAAAAGGAATGTGTTAAACATGGTGTTTTGATTTACTCATTTGGGCGGGTTTCGGACATCGTCTGTCCAATTCCTCTACCCGACTCGCCCATAATAACCCAGTTCAAATAGAATTTTTCAACCCACTGACCCGTGGATCATTATAAACCGCCCAAATCTCTATATCATTTGTGATTTTCTTTTAAATTTGGATGGGTTTCGGTTCTTTGTCCAGCCCTATGAATGAGTGTATGTCCAACCCAACACCTAGCCCAAATTGAAGCACAAAAAGAGGCTTTTATCAAAAACAGCAATAATATTTTACTAAAATTATTTTTTTTTTACTAATATTTTGATAAAATTTATTTCATAAGAGTTATTTATATATTTTAAGAATTTTACTCCACTTGCTGCATATCTAAACAAAGATCAAACTCTTGTTAATACAAAAGAGATTCTTGTCATCTCATATAAGCACATCGAATATACTGACACACTTTAAATATGAAGAATTAAAAATCATCCCTTCATATTATCATTAACACTAAACTCTTAATTTTATTAATACAAAACATTCATCCCTATAGGCAGACATGATCTATTTTCACCCCGAGTGTCCTATTATTGTTTCCTTTTCCCTCTTTCTTGTGACTGTATACTTTACACATTAAAATGCAAAATAAATTTTTACTCGATAGTGTTTAAAAAGCAAGACTTAATAAGGGAAAAGAAAAAGTTGAAAGGTCAAGTTCACACACAAAAATCCAAAATTTACTGCATAATTACACTATATCAAAACTTTATCTGTTGAGTCTATTTCATTTTGAGGCTTTCAATCCTTTAACCTCAAACATATTAGCTAAAGAAAAGAACCAAATTCAGTCGGCAAGTTCAGTGTCTAATTTGCAATCGCGAGTTAACCTCCAAATTATTGCACAGGGAAAAGAAGCCCGCATGACAAAGGGCTCACACAAAATGTAGAAATACCAATCCCAGCGAAATTACAAACGTTTTATTAAAATAATTGTTCAGAAGCTTAAATTGACAGCAGTTAATAACAAATGCTAATGATGTTCAGTAACAGCTCCATCATCTTGACCTTTCCTGGCAGCAGCTCTTAGTTTGCGTTGCTCCTCCTTGTAAATCCGATTTCTTCGTTGGAACTGCATTAAGCAAAAAAATCAACATGAGTAACTTATATGGCGATCAAACTAACACATACAATAACTTGTTAAACAATTAAACACTGAGTAATACAAATATTACTTAATAAACAATGAAACAACTTTTTCTCTTGCACATAATATCTAAAAATAGAAGATACCCAACATTTTCTTTCAATCCTCAATAGCCCTCTTCTCCAAGCCTCCTTATCTTACTCAACTCTCCTTATTCCTTAATCTAAATCTTTAATAGACACTCTACTCACGCAAGGATTACTGCTTGTATCTCAAAACTGACAGTGCTAAATCTTGGTCAACATATATCGTAACCCAACCACTCATTAACTTTTGTTTTACCAGCCTTTTCCCACCTAGGCACACCAAAAGCACACATTAATTTTTCCACATTAAATTTATTTTAATTTAAATAAGAAACTACCATCTGCCAAAAGCTAATCCACAATGGATAGTATATATGGAATTCTCTACTGCTTTTAAGGCCTGAACTAAAATACAAGGATATATACGTTTGTCACCAAAATAAACTGCATGGATAAAATATTATACAACTGCTAGAATTCTTTGTGCGGCAAAGTTAAATACTCCATCCATTATCGATCCTTCCCAAGCAAGCAGATGTTTGAATGCACTAGAGTATACATAAAAATTTGGAGTCCAACAATCCACATAAAAATTTCTAAACTCACAATTAAACAGCACTATATGATAACAATATCAAATGTCTGAAATTAAACACCATAGTATTATCAGCCATAGACTTTACAACCTTAAAAATGTGTCACGACTATGAGTTAGTATAGGAGAATCATACAAGATGAACGAATGACTGTTTACAATCATTCATTTGTGCCAAATATCAAACAAGTAAGAACTGATGTCCCATTATCCACGGCTAATCAATTATAATCATTGTATAAGCTACAAAAATAATGTAAGAATAACATATGTTGTAAAAGCAAGAGAAAACATTAACTCAAGGAACTTAAAAAAAATCTATAGTTAAATAGCACTAAATTGTGCTCTCTTGCCAAACCAAGGCTGCTGTAGGTGGGAATGAAAAGAAGCACAAAAGAAATGGGAGAGAGCCCTGTTATTTTCCCATACAAGCTCTCAAACTTGTTTGTTCTTTTCCCCCACGTGACCACGTCATCCTTTGTTTACTAACAAGTCCCAAGAAATCAGCACAAACCATGTGTTGTTTTCTGTGGTCGACTGATAAACTGAAACGGAATGTAAGTTAAACTATGATTGCTACAGAAGAAGACATAGCTTTTTAAGATTTAACATAAACAAAATTTGTTAAAGTCTTCCAACACACCTTTATTCTATTTTTGTTTCAAAAGAAAACTGTGGGGGTGAGGAGGTTGAGGGGAGAAAAATGAGATGCATATAAACTTTTATCTCATTGTGCTGTGGAGAAAAAACAAGGAAGGAAAAAAATGATATGCAAGTATGGGACTCGTAAAAAGTGTTCTACCCTCAAGTGGAGAGAAGACAATTCGCTCCTTTCAAAGTTTCAATTATTACTCATCTCTAATATCTTAACATCAATTATTCATTTACTTTTCTTCTTTTTTTCCCTTCCATTTTCTATCCATCCAAACAACATACAAAATTTGTACATATTCTCTTATTTTCTTTCCTAGCATTATCTTCTCACAGTCAACCAAAATAAAGTTTGGGAATACAGAAGTGTCATTTCTGAACTTTACTCACTATGTCCTAATGATTCATTTTTTAGCGATAAAATGGGTCGAATTGTGTGAGCAAATGGGATGAAATTAAATTAGCAATGCATTTGCAAATTTAACATAACCATTCATTTGTCTCATGATAGCACTGTCACGATTAAAAGTCAGTTTAGGTAAGCTTTTCAACAAGCACTTATTTAAAAATATCAGTTAAAACAATCTTACAATAGTCATCTAAACATTAGCTTCCCACATAACCTCCCTCGATCAATTTATACCAAAGTACCTATAAACTTGTGAGGGCTTTTTTTGTTACAAGTTATGAATGAAATACTCATCTCAGTTAATAAATCTTCCACAAGCTAGAAGCTAATTCAAACCAGACATTTTTATCATGATAATCAGCTTATAGCACACGTGAATATCATTTATAAGCTTGCATAAGCTATTTTTTATATCCTACGAGCAATTTTCATAAAAGCTGTAGTGGAGAATTAGTATTACAATTAGGGTTAGGGATTGCGTTTCACAATAATCCTAATTCGTAATCAATGAATTTGATCGATCGAATGATTGAAATAGAATTTACGTGAAATTGATGAATGAATTGTAAACAAGAAAAAGAAAGGGGAATAGGATTGAAGAAGGGTACCTCTTTGGAATGGTGGAGGCACTCGAAGTAATCTTCACGAAGGAGAACACAATCTTTGGGTTCTCTACAGGTAGACATACATTCGCTGAAATCGATCCAGAAATCGTAGCATCGACCTTTGTTTCCAGTGATTCCCCAACCTGACGCCATTTCTCTCCCTAACTTCTCAGATCTCTCTCACTGATTTTTGCTTCCTACTTCTAAACCATCCCGTTCTTCAACTTCTTTCAATCCTAAATTACCAAACTACCCCTACTATTTTCATTTATTTTTTTCACAAAATGACTATTTTCATTTTGGTCGAAATTTTTTTTAAGATTAAGATTACGAGAATGTGAAATGAGAGATTTTAAGATTAAAATTGCATACCTTCAAGTATTGGAGGGAGAATATCTTTTATAGAGCGACTTTGTAGTTGCTGGAGCATTGAATGACGATGGTTACCAGACAACGCTCCTTTGATGTCATGCTTTAACACAGGTAAATGTTGCGAAGGTGTTAGGATTCTCTTGGAATTTGAGGCTAGCCATTGTGACTTTGAAGATGGAGGCTTCTAGAAATGGTTATGTTGGACCTTTTGTTATTGTACACGTATGTTTATAGAATTGAGATAGTGTGACGAGCATAAACTTTGACCTAGTTCAAAATATACGTATTACTAAACATAGTGCAATTAGCATTCACAAGGTAGAAGATGCAGCAAGAAAGTGAGCAACTTCACCCTTAATAAAAGAGTATATGAATTATACTTTAAAAAAAGAAAAAATGCTAAATAGTGCATCCGGCGAAGTTTATATGAATCAAATATACACTCAAAATATCAAATCAAATCAAATATTAGTAGTAGCAGTAGTGTGAAGTACTACTACAGTACACAGCTATGCAAAGTCACGTGCGACGCGCACAGACAATCTAAGGATTGCCATTGGCCAAAAAATAGTCTTAAGCTTGAAAGACGTCATCAGAAAAAATAAATACCCTTTCTTTCGCTGGCTCGCTCCCCCCAAAATTAAAACCCTAACCTTCCAAGAAGCTCTCACCGCTACGCCACCGATCCCAATTTCCCCTCTTTAATCAATCAATCAATCAATCAATCAATCAAAGGTACCTTACTCATCATCTCTTTAATTTCAATTCTTATTAATCTCTCTTATTCTCGTGCCAATTTCTTGTTCCACGATTAATTGAATTTCCTCGCTCAATTCGCAATTTGTTGTAGAAGAACAGAATGAGTAGACGCTCCAGCAGAACCGTCTATGTTGGGAATCTACCTGGCGATATCCGTGAAAGAGAAGTTGAAGATTTATTTATGAAGGTCATTTTCTACTTTTTTTTTTTTTAATTTGCAATTTGATCTGGAATTATGCTCTTTCTAATGGGTAAGTTGGGGTTTTGATTTTTAAGTGTTGGGTAATTTTCTGAAATTAATATTACCGTAATCTACAATTTGAAAGACACTAGCTTGCTATGATTTATATCCACATTGGCTTTATTTTGTATACTGTGTAATTCATATTTTATTTGGAACTTTTTGTTCTTATATTAGTTGTTATTTACACTTTTGCTTGTTGTTTACTTATCTTGTAAATTTAATTTTTGTAGTATGGACACATAACTCACATTGACCTTAAGGTTCCACCAAGGCCCCCTGGCTATGCATTTGTAGAGGTGAGTTCGGAGCTACATAGTTTGTGTAACATTCTGCCTTTTTTTTCCCCTTCTGTGTGTTAGTTTCTAATATATGATTGATTTTTGCAGTTTGAAGATTATCAAGATGCCGAGGATGCAATTCGCGGGCGTGATGGCTATGATTTTGATGGGCACCGGTTACGGGTTCGTTATATCTTACAATTAAATGCTTTAATGATATGATAACCTTCATTATTTCTGTCAGAAGGGGGATTTGATAGCTGCAGTGCGTAATATTGTTTAAATCCGCATCTCTATAGGTGGAGGCTGCTCATGGTGGTCGTGGTACTGGTGGCAATTCCTCTTCAAGAGATCGACATAGTAGTCATAGCAATGGTCGGGGTGGACGTGGAGTATCCAGACGTTCTGAATATCGTGGTGTGTAGGCTTTTTGGAACATTTATTAGGTTTTATTTTAGGATGATTTTGGTATGCTTCTGAAATCTTTTGAGCCCTCTTTTGCAGTTCTAGTCAATGGATTGCCCTCTTCTGCATCCTGGCAGGATCTTAAGGTGAGATATGATGTTCTTTACCATTTTATCAGATAATTTATTTGGGAGCTTATTGATAATGTCTCAATAACTGCTTTCTTAAAATGCAGGATCACATGCGAAAAGCAGGGGATGTTTGCTTTTCACAAGTTTTTCATGATGGAAGGGGTATGGGACATTCAGATGACTTTTTTTTTTTCCGGTTCTAGTTGTACCTCTAGATTTTATGTATTAGCAATTAAGAAGTTATAATATTTGCTGGTTTGTTATCCACCATTCCGTCATCTATCATCTTAGTTCCCTTTATATTATGGCGGCATTTTAGCGCCTGTCAGAGAAGTTAAATATTTTTGTTACAACTCTCAGAGCTCTTTTAACGTATTGTGAATTTGTGACTGATTTGCAGGTACCACTGGGATTGTAGATTACACAAACTACGATGATATGAAATATGCTGTGAGCCACTTTACCACCTGTATATTTTTATTTATTTCAAAGGATATCATGGATAGCTTTTCCAGAGCTTGGCATTTTGTCATCTCTTATAAATAGCTAGATTATTTTCGATGTATGATTTTACATTTGTTTGCTGCAGATCAAAAAGCTTGACGACTCTGAGTTCCGAAATGCATTTTCCAAGTCTTATGTTCGAGTATGACCCGAATTTGTTTGTTAAAAATCGTATTTCTTTTCTAGTGCATGCTAGTGCTACATCCTAAATTCTTGTTTCTCTATTTTTGCACATGTAGGTGAGGGAATATGATTCAAGGCGGGACTCTAGAAGTCCGAGTCGTGGCCGTTCTCATTCTAGAGGAAGAAGCTACAGCCGCAGCCGTAGTCGCAGCCGTAGCCGCAGTCCAGTACATAGCACAAGGTATTTTCAACACGGGTTTCATTTTCTAAGTCATTCCATTTTAAAGATTCCTTGTTGGTTTAGATTCTAAGTCATTCCTTTTATGAAGATTTCATGTTGGTTTTTTCTTAATAAAACTTATGTTTGCCAAACAGCAAATCTCCTAAGGGTAAATCCTCACAACGTTCCCCAGCTAAATCGCCAGCAAGATCAGTTTCTCGTTCTCGTTCTCGCTCAAGATCTAGATCCCGTTCTTTATCAGGGTATGAAATGTTAAATGTTTAAATATGTACATGTCTGTTATTATTTGTCTATCGCTAATCTTTTGAAGTTGATTTTTCATTGTTGTTCGGGTTTGATTCCCAACTCGAGCATTTTAATAAACTATTTGGTGCTTCTTAGTCTCTTAGATATGTACAGGGGCCAAAAGTGTCCTCCCAGAGGAGGCATATTAATAGGTTGCGTGAGGGGACATTCTGTAATTATGGGTATTGATAATGAACTAAATAGAAGGAATTGGAGTTTCAATTCCTGAAACAATTGAATTTCATGCATATCTTGTCTTGGCAAAATTTTAGTAGAAACAACTTAGTTTCTATTGTTTCGTCCTAGGGAAGTCAGTTGTCTTTTCCATCTTTTGTTTCGTGTTGATAAGCATCCTAGTGAACTTGTTTTGTTAAACGCCCTTCTTTTATCAAAATTGGAATTCATTGAGCTTCTTTGTAAATGAGTTATATATGATCTTTCTTTATGAAAAACTTTCAATAATTTTTTCCTTTACGCAAACTATTGTTCTCTTCAAATCCCCTCCCGCTTCTTTTTTCTTTCTTTCATTCATGCATTGTTCGTGCGGTACCGGGAGAAACATGACTCCTTGTCGGAATGTTCTCTTTCAGTTTCCTTTTGTTTTTGTGAAAATTCCTTTGTTTTTTCTTAGATATGGAAATTGCGGCATACTGGAAATTGGAATTTAGGGACTTGGTGGGATTTGGTTCAATTGCCTGCAACTCAATTTGTTGTGGAGGTATGATATTTTTTAGATGGGCGACTTTGGATACCCTCATAGTACATTTGTTCTAATACTTTTAGCATGTAAATGTCCATGGGTGCTAGATTGGGAAAACAAGGAGATCATGGATTGCCATTTTAGAGCTGGATGTTTTGTGTTTAAAGGCAATTGGGATTTGGAAATCTCCAACAATGAGCACTAGGATAATTACATAACAATCGTGGGCTTCAAGATTTGCCAAGCCAATAGGGTGCACTATCTGGATTCTCTGGATTTTGTGGTGCAGTGAAAGATTTCTTTTCTCCAGTCCACTGGTGTCTTAAAGTTGAATCGTGTGATGGTTTATTTTTCATCCATTTTTCATCATCATATCATATTATTATACATTTCATGCCCATAACTTTTCGTTCTTTGTCCTCTCTGTTGGGCTGTTTTATATTTTATTTTACTTGATTTTTTTGACCTCTCTTGGGTTTGCAAACTGTGACATTGGGAGAGGCATCAAGGCTGTTGGATCAAATTTGATAAGGGAACTTGTGGATTTAAATTCTGTTGTTTGTGGAACTTTTGCAGATCACGTTCAAGGTCTAGGTCTCCATTACCTCTGGTGAGTGAATTTTCTCTAACTGCCACTTAACATTAATTTGCTTTTTTCACTTGAATTGGCTGAATGAATTCGTATGTTTTAAAATCAATACACTTTCCAATGTGGCCAATCCGGAAGGAAACTAGAATTTCTTTGGGCAAGATGATGTACATTCATGTTATTCCGAAAATGCTATTGGATGTTGTCTTTTGCATCACAGAATTGGGATCTTAGCTTTTTATATCACGTTATACATTATCTCAAAAACACATGGGTGGAGTAGATGATGTCTCATTTTTGTTACTGTTATAATATGATGTCTAAGAAAGTGTTTGTTAGTTGTTACTATTGTGGGATGGGGATTGTATGGTTGTGTTGGAACTTAGAAAGCACATTTGCAGTTAGGTATAGTTTTTGTTTTTTGGGACTTCCCTGACTGATGATTTTATTTATCAGCGTAATAAAAGCCCCAAAAAGCCCAGTGCTAGCAGGAGTCCAAGTAGGAGCAGGAGCCAGAGCAAGAGTTTGTCCAGGTCACCAATTTGAGTTCTTGTTTTTTTTCCCCTCAAATATCTAATCGCCTTGCATTACATGACTTTTTCTATTAATGTTGTTTGAGTATTGACTTTATATTCAACCATATTTTGATTGGGACTTGGTCTGGCAGATGAGCGCTGATCGTTGCAAATAAAGAAGTGGATGATGGTGAGTGCTACAAAGTTTTTTAGTGATAATTGTCGTTGGTTGAGAAACACTTATTTGGGTTGAAGTTGTTTGAAGTTTGAACTTGAAACTCTTTCGAATTGTACTTGAGACCTGTGCCTTTTGGCGCCTTAGGTTGAGGAATTTGATAAACCTTAATTTTATATGGTAGTAGACTGATGAATGTTATACTATTTGGTCATTTGTATGTCATACTATTTGGTAATTTGTATTGGCTGTATTACATTATAAATGTTATTGTGACACATTTGCCTAGTCCTGTTGGCCTGATTTATTTGGGGTCTTTTTGATTGGAAATAAATGGATGAGAGGAGATTGATTTGGGGTATATGTTTTGATTGGAGAGAAATGAAGGAGATGAGAGCAAAATCACCCCCAAGTCAATAAATGGGGAAAAGATGTTTATTTATAATTTTTACTTAAATATCATTTTATTTAACATAACCTCAAATAAAGGTTCAACATGTAATTTTACACTTCAATTAAATATCCCTCCCTAGTCTTGTTGAACCAAATATAACATTTTAAAATTCCTTTCCTCTAATGAACCAATCAGATTCCTAAGGGGATTGAAACTTGTATCATTCAGTTAGACTTAGATATACTTAGCATTCCTTTCCTCCCTATTAATTAATTTTTATTTGTAGCTTTCAGTCAGTTATACTTTTGCAAGTTGATCTGATTTTTATTCTTTCATTCAAATCTTCTAATCTTTTTTATTTTTATTTTATTCAAATCTTCTAATCTAAAAAGTAAAGAAAGTGTGTTTTCATTCTAGCCTCTATTTCAAGACTAAAAAAACCACTTGCTCCATGGTTGTAAATTTATCAAAGGTGTTAACAAGTGTCTATGTATTGTTAAAGTAATTAAATGTGGTAATATTTTATGTATAAAATGTTAATAAACAAAGGTCACGGTTGTAGTTCCTGTGAGCTTTGCAGGACTGGAAATGGAACTCTGGTGCATCTATTTATTCATCTTTAATGGTTAATTTTTAACCACTAGACTCCTTATATAAACAAAAAAAAATAAAATGCTGTGGTTGTCTATGGTCCTATTTGTTTTTTGACAATGTCTTTGTCATCCTTTTTGCTTAGATAGGAAATGTGTGGTTATGGTTATGAAGTTCGTAGAGACAGATAAGGTGGATTTAATGGTAGGTGGTATAGAGTGAGAGACAAAGTTGATTGTCAAAAGAACGGCTAGTGATCTAAAACAACATTTCTTTGGTTGGTGCTTGGTGCTCTGTCTGTCTGTCTGTCCTTTTCTACTTATGTGGTTCACCTTTATTTCATTTTCTTTCATTTATTTTTATTTCAAGTGATGTTGCTCTCAACTCTACATTGAAAGTGATAGACTCTCACTGCTTCTTCATCATTACTGAACTGTTCATTTATTACTGGTGATCCCTTCTATGTTCTTTTACGGGACTTCATTCTCCGTCGGTCTATTGTGAATTTGTGGTACAGGATGATGTAGCAACAAAATGTAACGACATAATTGTCACAGTTTCATCTTCCTTATGCAATACTAAGTTACTAACTATGGTCCATTTTTATTACACACCACATTACATTACATTTAGGTAAATCATCATTTTTTTAACCGATTAGTTCCTGAAAAAGAGGGTCTGCTAATTCAAAGTTCGATTGCGAGGTTAGTAAAATTTGGCTAAATATTGTTTCCATCGAAAATTAAACTCGGGTTTTTCCGAATAATTAATCCTAGGAGAAATTTATTAATCACTTGAACCTAATATATTAGTTGAAACCATTATTTAGGTCTATGATAGCGTAACTTGTTGTCGAATTGGTCCATAGATGTTATAAAGTTGCAAACTCATTTCTGGTAATAATTTTATAAAATGAATTGATCATGAAAAACATATTTGAAGACTAAATGACTACCTAAAAACAGATTTGAAAATTAAAATAACTAATAAAAAAACACTTGTGAACCTAATTACAATTTCAATACATTTAAGGACGAATGTAAAAAAATATACACTTTCAAAAACCAAAATAGTAGAAATACATTAATATAAAGTAGTTAATACAAACAATTAGCATAAAGAGTGTAAAATTGTCATTATTTTACTTTCATTTGTGTTTATTTTAATGGAAAAGCTAACATGTACCTGTTGGAACAAAGTGGGTCTGACATGAACCTCTAAGATTTTAAGTGGTTTTGATGATAACAAAGTATTAAAATTGCAATTGGTATTACTAATGATTATTCTAGTGTGCAGAATTATAAGTTAAAATTCATTCAGAAGCACTATGAATAACAAGAGATAAGCCAAGCTATGAAGCTCTGAAAGCGTATCGCTGTTCATCAGAAGCTTAAATTTTGCGTGCTAAAGATAATGCTTCTGAGGACCAAAGCTAGACTCTGAGGAGTTCAGAAGCTGAAGATCTTAAGAAGCTACGACAACAGCATCTGAAGCAAAAGGAATTTACGTCACTCAAAGACTGACAGAATCAGAATCAATGTTTGGAGAACAATCTACTTCAAGGCTCTGTCACATCCACAAGAAGGAATATTCGTTGGTACAACGTTAATCTTATCCATAAGTGGAGCGCATTTGAGGATCGTACTATCGTACTATTATTACTCAAAATGGATGAGTGATAATTTGAATTGCAAGGTAGTGGAATTGGATTTCTTTGCCATAGAAGGCAATCTACAGCTAGCAATTGTACGAGCATATTCCAGCTGGCATCTTATCTCTCTACAACGGTCATCATCTTCCTTCAAGTATAAATAGAAGACTCAAATGGAAGAAATGACTACTGTTCTACTGTTCTATTACTGCGTTTAAGGCTCTGAAGCATTCTGACATTATTGTTCTATCTGTTATTCAAGTCTTAAAGCAATTTGCGTTGTATTTTGTAAACACCTCTGATAGTATATCAAGTGTTCCTTAACATTCATTCTTATTCTTAAGTTTGTTTGAGAAGTCTCTTGTTAAGTGTAACTTGAGCATTTGAGAAGTCTCTTGTTTAGTGAAACTTGAGCATCTGAGAAGTCTCTTGCAAGTGTGCTTGAGCAATTTGTAATCTTAAGTAGATTATAGTGAAAAGCTCTTGTTAGTAACAAGGGGACTGGAGTACTCTTGATTTGTGAGAGGAACCAGGATAAATTTTGTGTCTTTCCCTCTCTCTCTCAGCACCCTTCCTTATTTTGTATTTATATCCGCTGCAAACTTAGTTTTATTTGGTAAAAAGTTTTAATTTTTAAAACACAATTCAACCCCCCCTTCTTGTGTTTTTCCACCTTCAATTGGTATCAGGAGCTAGGTCTGTTGCCTAACTCACCTTACAGTGAAACAGTAAAGATCCAGGAGGAAAAACATGTCTGCTGAGAAGAACCTAAATGAAGTTCCTTTTGACTATGACTCAAACTCTCGACAAAGGAGGTCATCTGATAAAGTTCATTTCTTCAATGGAACTGAGACTAGCTACCCTTTCTGGAAAACAAATATGTACAGCTATATCATGAGTATTGATTGTGACTTATGGGACATGGTAGAGGATGAAGTTAACTTTGAAAACATGGACTTAGAAGGTGTAGTCAGTTCTCAGAACAGGAAAGCTTTTACACCTACTCAAAAGCTAGAGTACAAGAAGCATCACTCTGTAAAAGGAATGATGACTAATGCTATCTCACATGATGAGTACCTTAAAATTAGAGATAAAAGAACTGCAAAATCTATTTGGGATTCCTTAAAATCCAAGTATGATGGCAACAAACAGGTTAAGGAAGCAAAGGCTAACTTGTTGGTGCATCAGTATGAGCTGTTTAAGATGAAGGACAGAGAGGACATTGAAACTATGTTTTCACGGTTTCAAATTCTAGTATCTGGACTTCAAGTATTAGACAAGAGTTATACTGAAGCTGATCATGTGAGAAAGGTACTCAGAAGCCTACCACCAAAATGGAGACCAAAGGTGACTGCTTTTCAAGAGTCTAAGGATTTGGATACTGTATCCCTTGAAAGCTTGATTAGTTCATTGAAGAGTCATGAGATGGAACTAATGACTGATGAATCAACCAAGAAGATGAAAGGGATAGCCTTAAGCTCTAAGAGCTCATCAAAGGCTCTGAAAGCTAAAATTGTAGAATCTGAAGATGAGGCTTCTGAAGAGGGTCAAGAAGTTGGGTCTGATGATGAAGAAGAGATGGTGCTGATGGCTGCTAAGGTTTCACAATGGGCAAAACGAAGCAAGAAATATGCAGGCAAATTTGGAGGATCTTCCAAGAGACTTAGTACTGCTAAAGACAAGAAGGAAGATCAAAGCAAGTGTTTCAAATGCAACAAGCCTGGTCATTTCATTGCTGATTGTCCAGAAAACAAAAGTAGATCATCAAAGCAAAGCTCTAGAAAGGAAAGATATAAGAGTAAAGTCAAGAAGAGCTTTCTGGCAACATGGGAAGATCTTGACAAAGACTCTGACTCAGATGGTGATGAGGAAGCAAATCTAGCACTGATGGCAACTACCTCTGACAGAGAAGACTCTGAAGCAGATTCAGACTCTGAAGATGAGGAAGAGGTAATTGCTAAACTATCTAGAACTGAATTAGTAGATTCTCTTAAAGATGCCTTAAAAATGCTCACTAAAAAGGCAGGTGAATGTAAGGTCTTGAAAAAGGCTTACTACAATAACCTAACTGAGAAAATGAACATAATAGTTGAAGAAAATGAGTCTCTAAGAAGTAGAAACTCATTTATGGAAACTCATTATGTTTATGATGATAAGGTTCCTCCAGAGCATGAATTTGCTCTGCAAGAATTTCTTATCAATGGCATGAAGAGAAGTAAGATAGCTTCCTTAATATATCATGTTAGTAGAAACAGAGGTGAAGGTCTTGGATTTTCACGTTTTAAAGATAATCCACTATTTTCTAAACCCTCTAAAAGTGATAATTCAGAACCTAAGGCTGTATTTGTTAAAAGCCAATCAGAAGCAATAGTTATACCAGAACCTGAAAAAATAATTGTGTCAGAGGCCAAGAAGTCTCAGACTCTGAAACCTTCAGAGCCTAAGATCTCCAAACCTCAGACTAATGTCAAAATAAATAAAACTCTGGTATATTCTAAAGCTAAGCACAAGAGTTATACAAAGCCTAAAAGTTTTTCAAAATGCTTCAATAACTCTAGAGCTCCTGATAGGCCTTATAAACAAAAACAATCTAAGGTAATGAGGACTAACTCTAAAGGACCCATAAAGGTATGGGTACCAAAGTCTGAGATTGTCTTTGCAGCAGATCTGCACTCAAAGAAGGCCAGAGCAGCATTCTTGGTACCTGGACAGTGGCTGCTCGCGTCACATGACAGGAGACAAGCATATGTTCCAAACCCTGACTCTGAAAGAGGGAGGAACTGTGGGATTTGGAGGAAACCAAAAAGGGAAGATCACTGGTACTGGTACAGTTGGTAATTCTTCTCTCTCTATCAAAGATGTTTGGTTAGTTGATGGCCTCAAACATAATCTACTAAGCATTAGCCAATTTTGTGATAGTGGATTTGTTGTTAAGTTTAATAAAGATGCATGTACTGTAATCAGAGAGTCTGATGAGTCTGTAGTGTTCAGAGGCTTAAGGAAAGGCAATGTTTATAAAATTAATCTGTCAGAACTCTCAGAGCAAAAGATAGTTTGTCTTCTATCTTTGAATGATGAGAAATGGGTCTGGCACCAACGCTTAGGTCATGCTAACTGGAGATTAATCTCTAAGCTTAGCAAACTAAGCTTGGTTAAAGGACTACCCAATCTTAACTATCATTCAGATGCTCTGTGTGGTCCTTGTCAGATTGGAAAGATTTCAAAAACCTCTTTTAAACCTAAAAACATTGTCTCTACCTCAAGACCTCTTGAACTGCTTCACATTGATTTGTTTGGTCCTGTAAGTACAGCCTCAATCAATGGAAAGAAATATGGACTTGTTATTGTTGATGATTACAGTAGATGGACTTGGGTTAAATTTCTTAGAGTGAAAGATGATGCATATGATGTGTTTACCATCTTCTGCACGCAAGTGCAAAATGAGAAGAGTCTCAAGATCTTAAAGATCAGAAGTGATCATAGGGGTGAGTTTGAAAACGAACCCTTTGCAACCTATTGTGAAGACCATGGAATTGTCCATGAGTTCTCAGCTCCTAGAACACCACAGTAAAATGGTGTTGTAGAGAGAAAGAACAGGTCTTTACAAGAGATGGCAAGAACCATGATGCATGAGACTAAACTTGCTAAGCACTTCTGGGCAGAAGCTGTGAACACAGCTTGTTATATTCAAAATAGGATCTATATCAGACCTATATTGAATAAAACAACATATGAACTCTTTAAAGGAAGAAAGCCCAACATCTCTTATTTTCATCAGTTTGGATGTACCTGTTACATTCTGAACAATAAGGCCTACAAAAGAAAATTTGATGCCAAAGCTTGTAAGGGAATCTTTATAGGTTACTCTGAACGCTCAAAGGCATACAGAGTGTATAATTCTGAAACTAACACAGTGGAAGAATCTATACATGTTAGATTTGATGACAAAGAGCCTGACAGTAAAATGTCAGAGCAAGACAATAACTATGCAGGTGTTCCATATACATATAACAATCCAGAACCTGAGAAAGCATCAGATGCAAATGAATTTTCAGAAGCTGTATTGGAAGAAGTCTCTGAAGAAGCATCCCCAATAGAAGCATCTGAAGAACATGATGATATCTCAGAAGATGATACCCAAACAAGTGCTGAAACTAATGAAGCTCCAAAGAGAAAATTCAAATACAGATCATCACATCCAGAAGATCTTATTCTTGGAAACAAAGAGAGTCCAAGAAAAACAAGATCAGATTATCAACAACAAGATTCACTTCTAGGACTCATATCTATGATAGAACCTAAGAATGTTGATGAAGCTCTTTCTGATGATGGATGGATTGTAGCAATGCAAGATGAGCTCAATCAGTTTCAAAGAAATGATGTGTGAGATTTGGTACCAAGACCAACACACAAGAACATCATTGGAACCAAGTGGGTATTTAGGAACAAACTGAATGAACAAGGTGAAGTGGTAAGAAACAAAGCTAGACTAGTAGCACAAGGCTACAGTCAGCAAGAAGGCATTGACTTCACTGAAACATTTGCTCCAGTGGCAAGACTGGAAGCAATCAGGTTATTATTATCATATGCAGTTAATAATGGAATAACCTTATACCAAATGGATGTTAAGAGTGCCTTTCTAAATGGTGTCATTTCTGAAGAAGTATATGTCAAACAACCCCCAGGTTTTGAGGATTTGAAAAACCCTGATTATGTTTATAAACTTAAGAAATCACTCTATGGTCTCAAACAAGCTCCAAGAGCTTGGTATGAAAGACTGAGTAATTTCCTTTTAGAAAATGGTTTTCAAAAAGGTCAGATTGACAATACATTATTCAGAAAGACAACTAAGAAAGACATCTTAATTATTCAAATATATGTGGATGATATAATATTTGGTTCTACTAATGCTTCCTTGTGCAAGAATTTTTCAAAGCTGATGTAGGATGAATTTGAAATGAGCATGATGGGTGAACTAAAGTTTTTCCTGGGAATTCAAATCAATCAAGGAAAAGATGGCACTTACATTCATCAAAGCAAGTATACAAAAGAGCTTCTGAAGAAGTTTAATCTTGAAGACTGTAAGATAATGTCAACTCCTATGCATCCTACAAGCAGCTTAAGCAAGGAAGAAATTGGAAGCAAAGTAGATCAGAAGCTGTATAGAGGTATGATTGGTTCTTTGCTCTATCTAACAGCTTCTAGACCTGATATTTTATATAGTGTATGCTTGTGTGCAAGATTCCAGTCAGATCCTAGAGAACCTCACTTAACTGCAGTTAAGAGGATCTTTAGATATCTGAAAGGAACTACTAATCTAGGACTTCTTTATAAAAAATCCCTAGATAGTAAGCTAGTTGGATTCTGTGATGCTGACTATGCTGGAGACAAGATAGAGAGAAAATCCACTAGTGGAAATTTCCAATTTATTGGTGAAAATCTCATATCTTGGGCCAGCAAGAGACAAACAACTATTGCTTTGTCTACAGCAGAAGCAGAATACATCTCAGCTGCTAAATGCTGCACACAGCTTCTCTGTATGAAATATCAGTTAGAGGACTATAACATAGCTGAAAGTAGTATTCCACTATATTGTGATAATACTGCTGCTATTCATTTATCTAAGAATCCAATTTTGCATTCCAGAGCTAAGCATATTGAAATTAAGCATCATTTTATAAGAGATCATGTTCAAAAAGGGACGATAAATATTCAATTCATTGATACTGATCATCAATGGGCTGATATATTTACTAAGCCTTTAGCTATTGAAAGATTTGACTTTATTAAAAAGAATTTGAACATGCACTTTATCTCTGAAGAAAACTAGCTCTGAGATGCAAAATAGAATTAGGATCTGAAGCTCTTTCAGAGCCTCCATTAATTCAGAGTCTCTTTTGGGAAGCTCTGAATAATATGGGATCTGAAGGATAACAGGTTCTGATGAGGTGTCAGATATTAATGAGTTTGGCTCTGAACTAGACGGAAATGAAACGTTTAGTACTAGTTAGTGTACAACAGTTGTCTGTACACGCGTCAGCTATGATTAAGCCTCTCCTGCACGTGTTTAGATCCTGATGGGTAGAGAACAGTTAATGATAAAAATGCAGTTATACAATTTAAAATTAATTTTAAACTGTTCGCGCTCCCTCCTTTGTGATTATTTTCTGAGTGTTTATTCTATTTGATATAAATTGTCACTTCACTCACAAAGCACAACTTTTTCACATAATCACTTCCTACACAAACCCTAAACCTCAGATTTTCCCAAATTTCTCTGCTTCTTAATCTTCTGTAATCATGACTGCTCGACCTTCAAACGAAATTGTTAAACGTCCTTTCAACCCCGTCTTACCACCAGTTATTGATCTTTCGTCTCAAGCACGACTCGTCTTCAAAGATAATGTAACTGATGCTGGTCCGGAATCTTTTGAGTTCGTTACGGAGAAATTTGTGGATTTTGAGAGTTTCAAAGTAAACGGGATTGACATTCAAAGTTTATTCTACGATCAACAATGGAATAATTACTTTGAGATGCTAAATGGGTTTGTTTACTACGATATTGTCAAGTACTTCTTGCAAAAAGCAACCATCTTTGACAAGTTCTGTGTTGATGAAGAGGTTAGAAAGATGGTTGAGAAGGATAGTTCCTTGAAAGGAAAAACAAGGAGTCAACTGGGTTTAAGACCTTATAAAGGAAAAGAGATTAGGTCAAACATCATGGGAATCAATGTTCTTATTACTCAAGAACATATTGCCAAAATTTTGGGTCTGGACAATGAAGGAGAAAACGTGGATGAATATGGTGAGAAGAGTAAGCATATTGAATCCATTAAGAAGGATTTATTCCTTCCTGGTAGTGCAAACAATGATTTTGGCAAAGCAAAATTCATGAAGCAAAACTTCAGCTTTGCTTTCAAAGTGTTTCTGGCCTCCATCATCACTAGAGAAGGAGGATATGATACTATTTCTCTACCACACAGACACTTCATCTGGTTTATGTACAAGAAGGTAAAGATAAATCTGGCAAAGCTTCTGTTTGATCACCTATGCTTTACTATATCCAAGAGCAGAACCAAATCACCTTCCATTATCCATCATCCAAGGTTGATTTCAGAAATCATTCGTCAAACAAAGCTTATTCAGATTGTCAGTACCAAGGAGAAACTTAGAGTTTTCAATACTGCTAAGTATGATGCAAGTGTTCTGGTAAACATGAAGCTGAAGACAAAAGAAGAGCTGAAGACAGCCAAGAGTCCTCTGGAGCAGGTTTATGAAAAGTACTTCTGGTGTGATGGTTTTCCAACCATATCAGAATTTGATAATGATGATGTTATCAAGAACTTCTTGGAGTTGGTTAGATTAGATTCTGGAGTAAGAGTGCCCAGGAGTATGGTAGTTGGTGTACCAAACTGGGATATTTTCAAAGGACCAAAGCAGATCACCAAGTCTAAGAGAAAACCTCAACCAATTGAACAAGAAATTGTTGAGGAAAGCTCCAAAGAACAATCTGGAGATAAGAATGATGCTGCTGAGGTTACTGATCAAGCAGAAAGTGGTGCTGAAAGATTGGCCACTGAAGAGAATGAAGGAGTCACTGAAGAGCAAGTAACTAAGATAGCTCAAAGAAAAGCTGTTCAGAAGGAAAGAAGATCCAAGAAGAGGAATGAGAGGCCTGAAATTGCAGAAGAGGATCAACCTGTCAGAGCCCCAAAAAGGAAAAAGACAGTTGTTTCCAAACAGAAAGCTGCTGACTCTTCCAAAGGTAAAAATTCTAAGCCTAATACTGATAGCGTTTCTAGTGCTCAACCTCCTACTCAATCACCTCCTATAGACTATACACAGCCTATACGTATGATTCCACCATCTCCACAACCCTCCTCACCCTCATCATCCTCATCTGAAGGGACTTCCTCTGATGCAAGCACTGATTCTTCAGAGCTTATTGAAAAACTAGATAAAATTCAGAAGGAACAATCTAAGAAAAAGATCCCTGCAAAAAGAACCCTCAAGAAACCCAAACACAACTCACCAGAAGAGGAAAATATTTTCATTAACACTTCTATTCTTGACCAACCCACCAACACAACAAGAAAATCACCTACAATTCTTGAACACCTCTCCACTAACATAAGAAAGTAAGTCACGCATGGCTTGCTGAGCTTCAGCTTGATACTCTTCGTATGGTTTGTCATCATCATATGTCCATAAGAACTCTTCCAGGTCAGAGCCTATTGCTTCACGCTCTGACTCTGTCAGAACCACCTCTCGCTTGTTTCTTTCATAACGATGCATGTTTTCTTCGCAGCGCCAGGGCTCTGCTTCCTTCTTGATCACTTCTTTTGATCCCGAAGCATCCTTCGCAGCTTGCTTTTCCATTGTGTGTTTCTTATGATGCTCTTTGATTATTCTGTTTGAATAAAATGAGAAGAATCATCTCTTTTTATAGTGTACTCAAGCTCTCTTGTCAACCTGGGAATCAACACAGTTCATTTAATGAACATAGTTGTAACCATTTTTTTGACTTGAATGTCTTGTTTTCTGCGCTTTTTGACTGATGACAAAAGGGGGAGTAAGAACAGCGTTAAAATTAATATTGATTGATTCTGACTCTGCGTAAAAATCTGAAACTGTTATGTATATGCATCTGAATTAAATTCTACTCCTTCTGATTTCTTATCACTGTGGACCTTATTGAAAGAGGAGAAAATTTAAGAACCTAAAATTAATTTTCATAGATAATATAAGAGAAGCTTGCAAACCTCCTCTGAGCATTATCTGACTCTAAGAAGCAAAGCTTACAAAACTATGCTTCTGAGAGTCAAATATGAAAATTTACTTTAAGTTGATAAATTAACTCTTAAACTGTTTTAATTAATTATGGATAAGACTTAGGGGGAGCTTACAAACCTAACCCTATGGATTATCAGACTCAGGGAGAGATTGCAAACCTTTGAAACCTGAAGTCAACATAATTAAATTAAATCAACAACAATTGAATTTTAATGCTTTAGTTTGTCATCATCAAAAAGGGGGAGATTGTTGGAACAAAGTGGGTCTGACATGAACCTCTAAGATTTTAAGTGGTTTTGATGATAACAAAGTATTAAAATTGCAATTGGTATTACTAATGATTATTCTAGTGTGCAGAATTATAAGTTAAAATTCATTCAGAAGCACTATGAATAACAAGAGATAAGCCAAGCTATGAAGCTCTGAAAGCGTATCGCTGTTCATCAGAAGCTTAAATTTTGCGTGCTAAAGATAATGCTTCTGAGGACCAAAGCTAGACTCTGAGGAGTTCAGAAGCTGAAGATCTTAAGAAGCTACGACAACAGCATCTGAAGCAAAAGGAATTTACGTCACTCAAAGACTGACAGAACCAGAATCAATGTTTGGAGAACAATCTACTTCAAGGCTCTGTCACATCCACAGGAAGGAATATTCGTTGGTACAACGTTAATCTTATCCATAAGTGGAGCGCATTTGAGGATCGTACTATCGTACTATTATTACTCAAAATGGATGAGTGATAATTTGAATTGCAAGGTAGTGGAATTGGATTTCTTTGCCATAGAAGGCAATCTACAGCTAGCAATTGTACGAGCATATTCCAGCTGGCATCTTATCTCTCTACAACGGTCATCATCTTCCTTCAAGTATAAATAGAAGACTCAAATGGAAGAAATGACTACTGTTCTACTGTTCTATTACTGCGTTTAAGGCTCTGAAGCATTCTGACATTATTGTTCTATCTGTTATTCAAGTCTTAAAGCAATTTGCGTTGTATTTTGTAAACACCTCTGATAGTATATCAAGTGTTCCTTAACATTCATTCTTATTCTTAAGTTTGTTTGAGAAGTCTCTTGTTAAGTGTACCTTGAGCATTTGAGAAGTCTCTTGTTTAGTGAAACTTGAGCATCTGAGAAGTCTCTTGCAAGTGTGCTTGAGCAATTTGTAATCTTAAGTAGATTATAGTGAAAAGCTCTTGTTAGTAACAAGGGGACTGGAGTACTCTCGATTTGTGAGAGGAACCAGGATAAATTTTGTGTCTTTCCCTCTCTCTCTCAGCACCCTTCCTTATTTTGTATTTATATCCGCTGCAAACTTAGTTTTATTTGGTAAAAAGTTTTAATTTTTAAAACACAATTCAACCCCCCTTTCTTGTGTTTTTCCACCTTCAGTACCAACACATGTTAATGATTCAAAAGTGAAATATTTTATTATAATTCATGTATTTAGTTCACTTTTTTAAACTTTTTTACAAATTAATTGTACAAAATTTAAGAGTCACTTTTGGATCTAAGATATATCAACATATAAGTTATTGAATTTGAACTCAAATTTATGATTTAAAAAAAAAACAATTTAATTTCACCCACTCAAGCTAATATCCAACCATATAAGTGAATATATTTGGTTCAATGAATTCCCTTCTATCTTCTCTTTATTACAAGGTTCAATGAATCTTCTCTACCAAACTTAGTTTTTTTTTTCTTCTTTTTGTTTCAATTTATTTTCATCTTTAAGCTTGGTTTGATAATCTCAAATTTGGAGCTTATAGCTTATAAACTTATATGATCAAAAAAGATATATTTGATAAACATTTTTTAAAAAGAGTTTATAGTTTATTTTACTAGCTTATAGTTTATTTTTTAAACGCTATTTCAAGTAGCTTATGACCTAATAACTTATATCTTATAATTTTCTCGTACAATTTCACCCCTGGTATCTTACTTGAAAAAAAATTAAATATTAATTAAACATACATTTTTATGTCATTTCATATTTATAAGTTAATTCAACCGCTAATTTTATCAAAACTACAAATTCAATCTGTTAGCTTATTCACTATAAGCTATCTTATCAACAATCCATTATTTTTTATCAAACAGGGGTCTTAGTCTAGTATTAACTACAACATTTTTACTTTTATCTTATCAATTACTCTCTTTCATTCTAAAATACATTTGCATTTGATCATTTCATACAAATTAAGAAGAAAAAAATTTGTGTTTTTTCAAAAAAGCCAACATTAGCAGTTAATAATTAATACTAGAAACCTTGCCCGTGCGAACGCACGGGTCATATACGTGATATGAGTAAATTGTGAATTTGTTTGAGCATACAAAGTTATAATATATTTAACACATAGGAATGTATTTGCATTATCTCGATCAGTATAACAATGCACAATTGTTAAGCAAAGTGCTTTCTTTTGTAGGCTAAATAAAATTGATAATTGTCATTGCAAAATATTAATATTTAACGTGTTATATATTATATTTTACATCGAATATATTATTTAACTGTGTCTTTATAATATTAATATTTAATAAATAAAAAAATTAATTTGGATATCCAAAAACCACTTCAAATTAAACCGTAGAAAATTGGATCGAGTTGTTTAAATCTTTGCCTCAAAACTGATCTAAAGTATTTTTTTATGTATGTACGTATTATGTTTTCTTCTTGGGACTGAAAATAATAAGCAGACATTCACTAATACATTCTTGAAACTCTGTTAAATGTAGATCACATTGGAAAAATGAGTTTTTTTTTTGGTAGGTGTCTGGGATTCGAACCCCGGCTCCTACACATATAGTGTGATGTCCCAACCAAATGAGTTTATGGGGACAAAAAAAAAAAAGAGTTTCTTTAACATTCAGTAATACATTCAATCGACACATATATAGATCACATTGAAAAATGAGTCAGCCACCAACAATATTTTTGATAAAATGCCTATGCTTATCTGATATAAATGCCAACCAAATTACAAGTACCTATAAATGTGGATCATATACAACTGAATCAATTAATTAGTCTTGATAACAATTTGTTCTTTCGTACTTACAGATTTTTTTTACTTATTGCAATGAATTTCAATTAATAAACATTAAATGCTCTCTTATTTCCAAGAAAGATAGCACATTGTTTGTTAACCGTGAGAAAAAATAAACCAAATATTATAGTAGTGCAATTTCTTAAATATTTTTTGAATGGCAACAATTTCTTAATATTGAATTGAATATGGTTTTGCATTATAAATAAAACTTTCTATGACACCAGTTACAAATTATGATTGTATAATGTTTATGGTGATCTTTAGATAATAAAAATAAAAACATATTAGAAATTTCCAACTAAGTCTATTTTTTGGTACAAAATTATTTATTCAAAATTTAATCATTATAACCAAGCTTCATATATACCAAACAACATACTAACATACACTCCAAAATTTCAAAATTCAACTTTCAAACTAAATTAGCTGCCAAAAAATTCAACTTTCAACTTACATGTAATAAAGTTCAAAATTAGCTGCCAAAATTCAATTTGATCAAAGTTAAAGTAGCATCAGCTGTGGATTAATACCATATTTTTGCAATTGTCAAAATATATTGTCTTGTACAGGTGAACCAAGCTTGATCCATGTCCTTCGTACAACTTTTTGGATCAACCAATGTTGCAAATCAATAAATCTCGTTGGGGAAGTTAGCAAAAAAAAATTTTGATACATAACTGCACTATATATAATAACAAACAACAACAATTTTTAGAATTACAATTATTTGAAACCAGGAAATAAAAATTGCAGAGAAGAGTGAGATGCACATGTTTATGCATGCAAGATTATAACTTCTCAATTGAATGTGAAGGGAAATTGAAGGGGTTTCTTTTTGTTAGGATTGCATAAAGGAAAATGAAAGGGTAGATGAATTGGGGATGTGATTAGTGTCTCGCAGAAGATCATCAGTGAAGAAGATAGATTCATTGGATTTGGAAAGGCACAAATATTGGAAAGTGTTGCATGCTTCTTTAGCGTATAAGAGTAGCATAATGGGATATACTCCCTCCGTCCCATTTTAAATGACCTCTTTTTGACTTAGTATATTATTCATTTGACCTGCTTTGACCTTAATTTTCTACTAATATATACATGCAAATATTAGCATATGAGATGTTCACTAGTGCAGAAAACACCTTTTACATCTGGCGAAAAGCACCTTTTACATCTGGCAAAAGTCAGTCATAAACCTACGAGTTATAGAAAGTCAGGCACTTTTTACCACTGGTCTAGTCAGATGTAAAACGTGCACGTTTTACATCTGGTTCGTTCTTCCGCAGATGTGAAAATCATTTTTTTAATTATTTTTTTAAATTAAATTGGACTTTTTACATCTGATGTAATATTTCTACAGATGTAAAAGGCGCGACTCTTCACATCTGACAAAACTGTTCCCAGATGTAAAAGGTTCATAATTTTTTTTTTATATAAATCCTGCTTTTTTTTTTCTTTCTTTCAAATCCTACTTTTTTTTAACCAATATACTATATCATCCAAAACATAAAAACTTACAAATAAGCATATATATAACATCACAATAAAAACAATCCATAATTATGATACTACAAATTCCACCGCATTCAACATCCGAATTAAGTTAATACAACCGTTCAACAAATACAAAGTAACATGTCATTAATTAGTTAATACAACCATTCAACATCCAAAAGCCAAAATCAAAACAAGTCACATAATATCCTTGCGGCACATTAATACAAATACAATGTAACTTCACACGAACCTTACTTCTTCCCTTAGCACCATCGTCACCATCGTCATAATCATTCTCCGGGTTATATAGGTCAAGAAAACACCTATAATATATAAATAACTTAATTCAGCCACTTATAGTACTTTGATACATTTAAGTACATGGAAGAAAAATAGGCTGCATCCATCAAAAACTCACGCTACACAACAACACACTAAACCAAAAACAAAGACTGTAGATGCCAAGTGACAGTCAATGTGTGAAAAAGCACTTCACAACATTATAAACATATTGTCTGCTATAAATTTAATCAGAAACAATTTTCTTTACAAGAAATATAAATCATATATTAAATTAAATTAGTATAATGAATATAATGTGAGACCTTGTTACTCCTCTATACATTGAAGCCCCTCTTGAGATTCCACTGCTTTTCCTAATTGCACAAAGTTGAATTATGGTTATAAACATTAATTAACATGGTTGGTAACTGCATAATGATTGAAAAATCAAAATATTTTTTTACCTTCATAAATGTGCAACATATTCTTGTCTAGTCATTTTCTTCATTTCTTCAAGCTCCTTTTGTTAATTTTCTAACTGTTATTATTAGATCATGATTAATTACATTTTAGATACTGTCAGTACTAAATTAGATACTTGAATTGAAAGAGAAATAGGAAAGAAATTAATCATTACTGGAAAATTTATACGTGTGGAGGGTCCCCAATACTTGAGTGCAGCCATATCATAAGCTCTTGCAGCTTTTTATTCCATGTCATAACCTCCTATGATAATTTTTTTGAAGTCATATATAGACAAATTAATTTTCCTCTTTTTCTATCATCATACTATACTAAGAAGGAAAAAAATAATGTTTGGAAATCTTACCTAGATAAACTGAGGAATCATTGTACATTTTAGTGGAATCATCCCCGGATCAAAAAACACAAAAAACAAGAGTGAGAGACGAATATTACCATAAAATGCAGAGCTTTTTAAGAAGAATAGAATCAAGCTAGCATTTGTTTGACCAAAAAAATACACATGAAAAATGAAAAAAAAAAAAAAAAAAAAGACGATGTTTTAAAAACTGAATCAGATCAGACTGTTCAACCTATGAACCGGCCTTTAGTACGGTTTTGCTATTTTGACAGCATGATCACATGCAATTTTGTACTAGTTTGATCGGTTTAAGGCAGTTGAACCATGATTCAAAGGTTTTGCTTGTTCAATGTTGAGTTTGGTTTTTAAAACATTTGAAAAAAGATAAAGGGTTGGAACATAGTTGCTTTAATTCTTACCTTGCTTTCCTTTCCTAGCTTGTCCTTCTTTCTTACAACTGTTATCCCATAGATGAGCTTCATATCTACCAGTCCATCTATGTCTGATGAACCAACATTTTTTATAAAAAAAAATAACAAAAAACACAAAAGAAGATTAACCATTTACATGGATTATTATACACATAATAGTTTTATTGCTTAACAACATTTTGAATGTGACAAATATGCACTAGAAGAAAACCAACCTTGTTACACCTCTATACTAAGATGTTCTTTGACCAAAGGTTTGATTCTGATTCTTTTTCAAGTTCACTATTCCAGGCTTACTTTTCATTGTATCAATGGAAACAGAATCAATATGTGATGTTTGTTGTGAGCTTGTAACACAACTTGATTGTGAGCTAGGACTCATGGACGAGAGGAGGAGCGATTCAGAGCGGTGCGAGCATGAGTGAGAGTTCAAGAGAGCTGATCAGTTCAATACGCGTGCTTGTTTGTGAGAAAGACTTCAATATTAATTTCCTTTCAAAAATAAAAATAGAATTTTTATAAAAATAGATATTCACCTTGTGGCAGCATTCCAAAGCAGATCTCATCACGGAAACAATTCCAATGCACTCAAAGCTATAATCAACTCCTCTATCTGTTAGATCACGTATGACTTGCTGAATTGGTTTCTCGTGGTCTTTTGGATTAATGAACACGGTGACTCCAAAGTTTTTCGCTACAATGTAAAATATAAGACAAGTAAATAAAAGATCGGGTAATGAAGAATTTTCTGGAGCATACAGGCACCACAAAATCCTAGACTGAGAAAACAATATACACAAATATAGTTCATAGTAAGGTAGTATTTTATAACTATTGGTCTATATTCTGCCACAGTTATGAGAAAAGAAAAACAATAGAGGAAATAATCAATTACTATGAATACATATAAGAACACATTAAAGCCACATTATACTGCTGCCATGATCTTTGTTTATATAGGACTGCAGATGCCAAGTGACAGTCAATGTGTAAAAAAGCACTTCACAACATTATAAACATACTGTCCAAGTTACTAGGTCAACCAAGTTTTACCTATATCATATTTGCTGCTATCAATATCTATGCCAATAACCCGTGATGTACCGGCAGATTTTGCACCCTCCGCAACCTGTCAAGTATAAATAAAAATAGACTTCAATATTAATTTCCTTTTAACAACCAACATGAATAACTTATGGTGTCAGCAAATCATTGTTTTAGAAAACTCATTATTTCCATGAAGTAGAATCACAAACTCAGACTCATAATTTTTTTATTTTTTTTGAAATCTGCCAAATTATATTAATAGACTTCTTAGCACAAGAAGTGCACAAGAAGTTCAAGAACAAACATACAACAACAGCCAAAATCATTGATCAAGTCAGAAGCAAAACCAATCAAGACAGGCGCAAACCAAAAGAAAAAGGCTAAGAAATAGTAACAACTACAGTTACAATATACAACTAAAAACCAGAAAAACGCAGCAGCTACCAGCCCAAAATAAAAATAAACTCAATCACATATTCATACATAAATAAACTCAGACTCAGAATTAATTCAAAGGCAAACCCAACAAACTTTATTCATAACAGTGAGTAACGAGTGCTTCAGTCCACGAACTCTAAATTAGCAGCACTTTACAAACTTTATAAATAAACAAATTTGAGAATATCAGTACCTTTGTGTTTTCAGTCGGAGGAAGAGGAACGAGGGCTTCGATTCGTAACAGTGACCTTCGATTCGTAACAGTGAGTTCAGTTAGGGTTTCGTGAGCCTTGATTCTGACTTCAATTCGTTTGACTGACACTTCAATTCGTAACGAGTGAGCGTGTGAGAGAGTAATCGAGTCGAGTGAGAGAGAAAGAGAGATTCAGTGAGAGCAATCAGACGAGAGAGCAAGAGCGATTGAGCAAGAGCAATCGGACCTTTGTGCGAGCGATTGAGCAAGAGCAATCGGACCTTTGTGCGAGCGATTGACGAGAGTTAGGGTTCAAGAGAGCGGAGTTCATACGTACGCGTGCGTGTATCTGAGAAAGACTTCAATATATTAATTTCCTTTCAAAAATAAAAATAGACTTTTTACCACTGGGATAACATTCTCAGATGTAAACTTAAGTTATACAATTTTTTTAATAATTACGGTATTGCCACCGCATTTTTATTTACTTCTGGGACTATTATACTCATATGTAAAATGTTATGTCTATGTATTTTCCACTACTTGTAAAATTGAAACCAGTTGTAAAAAGTACTTCGTAATCGTTTTTACATCTGGGATATTTTTCACTGTAGTAAAAGGCTTATTAATAAGTCATATTTGTACTAGTGGTTGTTTGATTTGTCTCGAATAGTACTTTCAAAATATACCATTTTTATAATTTTTAATAATATATAATTAGAGACATTAACGATTAAAGTTGTGCATTGACAAACGTATTAGTGGTCAAACAGGTCATTTATTTTGGGACAGAGGGAGTATTATTATATCTTGCTTTGGCACCTAAATATCAGATCATTGAACTGCCTATTGATGCAGGGGCGTGTAGAGAAAATTAATGAACATGGAAATGAAATTGCCAATTTATATAGAGATTAATGGGTTTTGGTAACTGTGTAGCAACCAAAAAAGAACATTAAGGAGACAACTGCATTGCAAAAAATGAAATATCAATTCCTTTCAAAACATGGGAAAACGCATACCACTTGCAAGCATTATGAAGCATTAATTAGGCACCCTCAATTAGTTGGGAGTTATCATGTAATTAAGATGGAATTGGCGCCCTTGATCACATGAGATTAGGGTTTAGTTAGCTACTTCTTATTCCCACTTTAAGATAATAATTCATTTGACCTGCTTTGACCTTAATTTTCTACTAATATATACATGCAAATATTAGCATATGAGATGTTGTTTGATTTGTCTCGAATAGTACTTTCAAAATATACCATTTTTATAATTTTTAATAATATATAATTAGAGATATTAACGATTAAAGTTGTGCATTGACAAACGTATTAGTGGTCAAACAGGTCATTTATTTTGGGACAGAGGGAGTATTATTATATCTTGCTTTGGCACCTAAATATCAGATCATTGAACTGCCTATTGATGCAGGGGCGTGTAGAGAAAATTAATGAACATGGAAATGAAATTGCCAATTTATATAGAGATTAATGGGTTTTGGTAACTGTGTAGCAACCAAAAAAGAACATTAAGGAGACAACTGCATTGCAAAAAATGAAATATCAATTCCTTTCAAAACATGGGAAAACGCATACCACTTGCAAGCATTATGAAGCATTAATTAGGCACCCTCAATTAGTTGGGAGTTATCATGTAATTAAGATGGAATTGGCGCCCTTGATCACATGAGATTAGGGTTTAGTTAGCTACTTCTTATTCCCACTTTAAGATAATAAAGATAAAGATAAAGATAAAGATTGTTGGTTTTTTGTGTAGGAGAATCAAACCACTGACCTTATCACATCACCCTACTTCAACCATTAAACCATTGTTATAACTCCAAAAAAAAAATGATAAAAGAGAGTGAATAATGATTTTATAGAATTCTAAAAGCGGGACTTATTTTGAGACAAAATATTTTTTAAAAATGTGATGTTTATTTTGAGACGAAGAAGTATACTAAATTTAATTGCAAATCATTGATGCTCTAATTTTAAATGATATTTTTTGTATAAATTTTAGGGTGAGAGGATGGTGCCACCGTTTAAGACACAAAATAATCCCCATAGTTAAAAGAATACTCACATAAATATTACATTTAACTTTAAATAATGTTAGTTTTTATAATTGTAGCAGTTTACATTTTTAAAATTTGGAAAAAATCTTTTAAAAAATAACCTCAATACAACTGGCACTGATTATATATAGAAAAATGCTAGTAATAAGAATCTATTTAACGAAAAAGGATTCTGCCAGTTTGATTTTTCTCATGTTAGAACATCCTTTTTTTACTAATACCATCCGTACCATTCAAAAGTCTTTTATTTCATAATTTTACTTTCAAAATACCTCTCCCCCTTTTGTTAATTAAAAACCCCCTTCCCCCTTTAATGTTTTTTTTTTCAGCTAACTAGTATTTTTTATTTTTTTTGGTATAAGCTAACTAGTATTTTTAATCGAAAAGTAAATTGAATTTATTTTCAATTTACATAATTTTACCACTTATAGTACATGAGAAATAAGTCACAATTTTTCATTTATATAAATGTCATTAAGGTTATTTCACATATATTAAAAATAGAATAAATAAATATAACAATTTTACAAAATTATTCTAATTAACTATTTATCACTTATGTTGCACTACGTTTTTATTTATTAAAAACATTGTTTAACACAAATGATAGGTATTTTTTTTGGGTACTTTAATCTTTTGTAAATTGAGAATGCATAATGAAATCTAATACTAGAAAGTTAGTTGGGTTGGTGAACATCGTGTGCACAATATTAATAATGGTAAAGTTGAAATAAGTAAAATGTAGATTTTTTTTTGGGTTATTAACTTTTTGAATAAATTTGTTTTTGTTACAAAATGTAGATTTATTTTGGAATAAATTTCATTTTGTTAAATTGACAATTATGGAAAAAGTACTAACTCAATAATACTCATCCTAAATTTATTACTAACTCACACATACAAAATGGAGTAACTAGGGATCAACCCTAATCATAAATATCCAGCCTAATAATTTCGACATTTTCTGCCAGTTGAATTAGAAATTCTTGGACTGCTGCAACTTTTTATTTTCCAACAATATTTTCTTATCTCATTATTTTATTCGATGTATATATATATATATACACGGTATGACCACAAAATCAAAACACACTGTGTCACATTTTCATTTTCAACACCGCTTCATTCATTCATCCATGTTCTTTATTTCTGAACCACACACACAAAGATCCATCCATAATCTCAAACCAAAAACCAAAAACATGTTATCAGAATTAACAGATGACATAATTCTCAACATACTATGGAAGATTGAAGATGATCCTCGTGATTGGGCTCGTCTTTCTTGTGTTTCCACAAAGCTCAATTCTCTTATTCATCATTTCTGTTGGAAAACCAAAACTTCTCTCATAATCCCTTCTCAGCTTCTTCTTTCTTCATCACAACAAGATCATCATTCTCTTCACAAATTACCCTTTTGTTGTCCTGGTCTTGTTCATGCTGGTATCCTTTTCAACACTGCTGATTCACCTGATGAATTTCAACAACAATTCATCACTCCATCATCATCATCAACAGCAACTTCATCTTCTGTTGTTTCTCAGTCGAATGAATGTTCTACTTATTGGTCACTTTATGATGATCTTTATCATGATACCCTTTATGCAGATTCTGAATCTCATTCTCATAATCAACAAGAACAAGAAGAACACAAAGAGAATGAGATTAGAACAGGTGTGGTTGATGTTCCACCTGAATCTAAGAAAAGAAAGATTAATGGGTCATTAAGTTCACATTTAGCTACAGGGAAATGGACACTTAGTAGAGAACAAGGAAGTAAGTTACTTGCAAGACAATTTCGTGATGATTGTTTATATGTTTGTGATTGGCCAGGTTGTGTTCATTTAGAAGAGAAAAGAAAATATAGAATTTTTAGAGGTGTTTTTATGAATTTCAAAAAGACACGTGTTTGGAAAACTGTTAATGATTGTAGTAATCGGAGGAAAATTGATTTACCATGTGCTTTTTGTTCTTGTAATCATACTTGGGATCTTCATTCTACTTTTTGTTTGAGAAGAGGATTTGGTTATCATGATGATGGTGAACCTGTTGTTAGAGCTTTTGTTTGTGATAATGGTCATGTTTCTGGTGCTTGGACTGATGTTCCTATGTACACTTGATCATTCTTTTTCTCTTTATTTTGTAATTTTTGTTTTTTGTTTTTGTTTATGTTCTTCTGTCTTTTATTTATTGAACTTTAATAATTTTGTCATTATTTATTTCTGCAATATGAGAAGAAAGATCTCATATGAGAGTAGTATTTAATTTCATTTGTGTTTGTACTTCTTCATTTTATTATTATATATATCAAGTTTGTGTGATTTCAAGAGTTTGTCTCAAAATACCAATTTGTGACAAGGCATGACATAGTTTGTCTTGAGTATTTTTTTTGTTGATTTTAGTTTTTGACAATGGTAATTGCTGAGAGCATGTGAAATTGACTCATGTCAGATTGGGATATCTTTTTGTAACATGTGATCGAGGATTTCATATCCTTCTTGAACTTTGTAGGGGTTTCTGGTATCCCCAATGTGGTTTTTCTAGATTTGTAGTTTACTATCTCCATCTCATAAAAAATGTAGTAGTATTTTTTAAACGGACAAAGTGGGTAATTAGTTGTTATTGTTAATTATTTTTTCTTTTATCAGAATTTGAACTCTGGTCTTTTAACTTCTTTAACTCTCGGCTTATAAAAAATGTCTGGTTTGATTTTTGCGCGGTTAATGATCATGCACTTCTAATGCATGGTTTAAATAAATGATTCCTGAGTTTCTTCAGTTCATCTTTTTTTACCCTTCTCTGTCATAGGAGGAATGAAGGGGGAAAGCATTACTAAGAATTCAGTGTTATTTATAATTTCAAATTGCTGCTTTCAAATGATTGTGTTGAAAATCTGTTAAATGTGTTGGTATTTTCCCAGCATTTTCTTTTGGGATAACAAAGGGGCTGAACTCTGAAGTCTAGTTACACAGTGGAAATCCCAAGACAATCAGCAGTAACTAAGCAAAGTGACCAATACAATCAGGAATATGGTCATATAAGCGGAAGTGCTCGCGTCACAGTATGAATGTGAAACCTTCACTTCCCAATCCATTGCAACCAATCTCCTAATTCTTTGCACCAACATGATGATAAACGCCCCATCAGTGTTCAACTTAACCCATCCTACATCAGGATAGCTTCTTCGAACCAACATGCACCCGAGTTCTAGGCACAGTCTCCGCCTTTTGATGCTGTCCACGGCACGGGTTTCCTTATTTCTGTCCATAGAAAATGACAAGCAATTGCCCATGTAATACTCCATCTTATAGAACTAGAAAAACCAGCTTGGGATGACAAATTAATCTCCAGCCAGACAGCAAGATCCATTGAACATAAGTGATTAGGGACATCAACTTGCACTGAATTGACCAAAATCTGCATTGCACAAGGATAGTCACACATGTGCATGGTAGATCCAAATCCAACACATTGCTTTAACTTAGGGAATGTGTTGCAAATTATGCAGTTGCTGTTTAAATGTCAAACATTAATTTTCAAATTAATGCCTATGATTTGCTATTCTTTTCTCTTATATGATTTCCTGATCTAAGATGAATCGATTTGTCACTTCTTTCGCGCTATAAAGTGAATTCTTCCTGAATCAAAGATGTGATGTTGGTGTTTCACGTCTTGCTTCGAGAAGACTATGAACTAGGTTTTTTTTTCGTAGCGCTGCTGAACTAGATTATACACACAACTTTGGGAGTGGTCTTAAACCTGAACACAACTTGGTTTGGCTCGGTAGCTAGAATATTGTGTACATCTTAGAAGCAATAGAGTTAAGGAATGGACAAAATCACCACATATGATTATTATTCATTTATGCATAGAAGAGTCACATTTACAAAAGTTGATCATAAACAAAATGAAATAAGTACCAGGGTGGCTACTGGCTGGGACAGGGAAAAATCCTGCTCTAATTTTAGTATTTTAAACATAATAAAATGTGAAGTGAACCTTATTCTATAGAGTCAACATAACATTGAACAAACTACTTAGTGAAAACTTTAAATAACATTCATGTTTCCTTTTGCTGAAAATATTTATTCTGATTGCTGCAGGACAATGTAGACGCGCAGCCAATGAGATCAGTGTTTGGTTTTCGGCTTCTTCACAATCATCACAGTGCAATGAGCATGATGAGCACAGTAGTCACTTACACTACCTAATACCGCCCTGCAAATAGATTCAGTCTCAAACCATAAGTGAATTAACAAATTTGATAAATATATAGGGTTACCCTAAGTTTGAGATTATTACAATGATTCACTTGAGAACATTAGAACTCAATTTAGTACATTCATAGTATATACACTACTCCACTCACAAGTTTCAGTATAAGAATTGTATCACGAATAATTGTAATGCAATTGAATGATAAATGAGATCAGAATGAACTTATACCTTTTTATAGCTCCATAACCATGACTACCAAGAACCAATATTGAAGCATGGTGCTTCTCCACAGCATCACAGAGAACATTTCTAGCATCACCTTCCACCACTTCCACAACTATGTCTTTTACCTAATAAAAGAAAACTATTTATCAGATGATAATTCACATATCTGCACACACAATATATTGAATTTATAACTCATGTATAAAAATTTATAAAAAAAAAAAAGAATCTTTTGGTATGAAAATAGCTTATAAATAAGCACCTATATGTTAAGCGCTTATGCGATAGGCTTTTCTACTCAAATTTCTTGGCCTTGGCCTTCATGTGGTTGATAATTCTATTACATTAAAATTTGAACATCTTTTAAGTAACAATTTCAGTTTTGATTATTTATTTAACAAGCATATATATCAACAAAAACAGAGAGAATAAATTAATTAATTAATTAATTAATTAATACCGATCTCTTGGTGCAGATTTCTTTAGCTTCATCAATAACTAAAGTAGCAGTTCTTTTCAAATCAGCTTCCACAATAGGCAACACCTCAGCAGCTCCTACATAAACAAACATATTGTTACAAAATCAAAATCAAATTTAAAATAATAATCAAACATGATAAGAAAATAACATATATATATACCGGGGCCGACGAATCCAACGGCAGAACTAACAGAAGGTTTGGCATAAACAAGAATAAGTTTGAAAACTGGATTTGGTAGTGTAGTAACCAAATGATCAAGAGTCCATTCAAGAGCATAGGAGCTATAATCACTGTCATCAATCCCAACCACCATCACTTGCTTCTCTGAAACCTGAGACATGATGGATCTATTATCTCTATGTAATGTAACTTCTTCAATCTACGTACGTACCTATATATAGCTTCTTGAATTATTATTATGTATATTTGCGTGGCTATTAATATAACATAATGTTTTCTTACTTAGTACTTTTAATGAAATGAAATGTAACTAACTATGTGAGAACAAAGTGGTGATGTTGAATATATTGATTGATATTGGGATGAAGCATTTGAATCGGGTTCTTACGTAGGACGCACTATTCGGGATTGATTCTGTTGTATCACCACATTCTAGACTTTACTACTAGCTGGTGCTGGAGGAATATTATTTACTCGTAACTAACAAACATCTTCCAAGGCCTACAAGTTTCCAACCATGTCGATTAGTAATTTCTTGGTGTCAAAATCACTTAACAAAAGCATCTTTAAAAGACCAAGTGGTAGGTAAATTGTTCGTTTTGGATTTTTTTAGGTTTTTCCACAATGAGAATAATTGCAGGTACCACGTGTAAATATTTACGTGGCTTATTCTCGTTGTTGAATAAATACCCCTAAATTATGAAAGGGAAGTGTAAACAAAATATTTTTTATTTTT
The DNA here is from genome assembly GCA_030408175.1 of Trifolium repens. Classification (NCBI taxonomy): domain Eukaryota; kingdom Viridiplantae; phylum Streptophyta; class Magnoliopsida; order Fabales; family Fabaceae; genus Trifolium; species Trifolium repens. Next base: position 53,688,022 of record CP125849.1, on the reverse strand, counting down.
TATAATATGACCTTTTTTTAGATTTTTTTTTTTACTCGGCGAGGCCAATCTCATTTTTTTTTATCCACTATCTCATTGATTTGAGTTCTACTTTTAAAGTGAATAATTGGAGTGTTTAAGGTATCGATCGTTTGACCCAACTTTTTTAGGTGTAGAAGTTATTTTAACTACAAAGTTAGAAGTAAGAATTTTAAAGTTGAAGATAGAGTTGTTTGGTAAATTTTACTTCTTTTATTTTAAAAAGTGTTAAAAGTTGTTTTTTTTATTATTATAATATAATAGGGTTAAAAGATGTTTGATAATAAGATTGAGTTGTTTTTTATAAACAATAACTTATTTAAAGATATTAATAAGATAAATAATAGTAAAGTTGTTGGCTTGTTGCAAAGTGACCATTATCACCTTATTTTGAAACTCCTTTATTAGTAATTTTTTTTAACTATAGAAGCTTTTTTTTCTTATTAGAGCTTTAAAAATTGTTGTTTGGCCTAGCTTCTTACTTCTAAGGAGAAGAAGATGAAAAAAAAAGTTAGACTAAACGATACCTAAGTTCGAATCTCGGCTCCTACATATAAAATGCAATGTATCCGTCAATTGCGTTTAATCCACACAGACAAACTCATGCATATTTTTTTTGTAGAGAAAGAGGGCTAACGCCCAAACAAACTCATGCATTTTAATTGTTAGAAAAATGGAGATTTCTGAATTAGAATTAATACTCCTGCAAATCAATGCATTGATAGCTATGAATTAGCCAGACATTTCATTTTTTATCTTTGATATAAAAATTGTAAATCCTATTACAACTTTGTCTATAAAATTGGGTTTATATAGCTGATTATAAGCTAGAAAAATTTAGAAGTGATTCTATAGTATGCACACATTGATAGAAAATAATTCATGGAATAAATAAATGTACATAATGTATCCACCAACAATGGATCGGTTAATCGATAAAAGACTTAAACGCCTTTTGTGTATGGAAAAATTAAATTGAGAAAGAAAAAAAATTATGTATTCCACAAATTCTCAATACAAATTAGTCATTTTTAAATGACATTAGAACTCATTAGGTACTTTTTGAGTTTTGAGATCCTGAACTCAAAAAGTGCTAATAAATGTTAATATTTTTTTTAAGCAATAATTGTTAATATATATACTTTTATATATGGAAAATACTAAAACACACACTTTTTTTAAATTAAACTGTGTATTGGGAAGTTATAATTAAAAAGTAGTTAAATATATTTTGAGGTTGTATCTTTCTAAAACATTTTTTTCTAAAAAATTAACTAATACTTAAACATTCTTAACAAATATTTTTTTCTAAAATGCAACAAATACAAAATTTAGGCCCCCTGTTTTGTAGGCATAGTCCGGAGGTTCGTGTGTGCTTTTGCATAAGGTCGATTTTGATCATCTACGTTATCACAAACACAAATAGTACTTATCATATTCGCTGCATATTCTTTTAAATAAAAGTAATATTTGTGTCCTATTCATATTTATATTTTTATTAAATGCATTTATGTATAAAAAAATATTTAAAAGTTATACTGAATTTCTTCCTTTATTTGAGAACAAAATTACTATCAATCAACCATTAAATTTCTTCTTCATTTTACAACAAGGATGGTCAGGCCCACTATCCACTTGAAAACACAGTTGGACCAATGCCACCTTAAAGTCCATCAATATTTATTTGAACTAGCTTGGAAAATTTCTCTTTAACCTTCATATTTCTCTCAAACCCCTCAATTTTTTTTTTTTGCCTTTTAAAATTATTAGGTATCTATTTTCTGAAGTAAAAAAATCAAAAAAAATTTGGATTCTAAAATCCGAATTTTATTATAATATTTTTCTAAAAAATCCGAATTAAACTGTGTATTGGGAAGTTATAATTAAAAAGTAGTTAAATATATTTTGAGGTTGTATCTTTCTAAAACATTTTTTTCTAAAAAATTAACTAATACTTAAACATTCTTAACAAATATTTTTTTCTAAAATGCAACAAATACAAAATTTAGGCCCCCTGTTTTGTAGGCATAGTCCGGAGGTTCGTGTGTGCTTTTGCATAAGGTCGATTTTGATCATCTACGTTATCACAAACACAAATAGTACTTATCATATTCGCTGCATATTCTTTTAAATAAAAGTAATATTTGTGTCCTATTCATATTTATATTTTTATTAAATGCATTTATGTATAAAAAAATATTTAAAAGTTATACTGAATTTCTTCCTTTATTTGAGAACAAAATTACTATCAATCAACCATTAAATTTCTTCTTCATTTTACAACAAGGATGGTCAGGCCCACTATCCACTTGAAAACACAGTTGGACCAATGCCACCTTAAAGTCCATCAATATTTATTTGAACTAGCTTGGAAAATTTCTCTTTAACCTTCATATTTCTCTCAAACCCCTCAATTTTTTTTTTTTGCCTTTTAAAATTATTAGGTATCTATTTTCTGAAGTAAAAAAATCAAAAAAAATTTGGATTCTAAAATCCGAATTTTATTATAATATTTTTAAAATTTTTCGCTTGTGTTTTATTTATTATGTTTTTATATTTTTCCATCTAGATCTTATGTTTTACATAAATCTTATATTTGATGAGATATGTTTATATGAGATAATATTCACCTTATAGAAGTCTTTGCGGCCAACCAAAATTTTGACAACATACTTGTTTAAATATAAATTTTTTTCGTTCCAAATCCGTCTAAATATGAGAGTGGTTATGATGCATAAGCTTTTTCCTTATGCACCATGCATAAATAATGAAAATTTCTTAATGCACACCCGGATTGCTTAGCGCACCCCCGGATTTCTAGTGCACCCCCAAATTTCTAACGCACCCCTAGAAATCTAGGGAGTGCATTAGAAATCTGGGGGGTGCGCTAAGCAATTTTAGGTATTTATGCACGGTGCATAAGCTATAACTTATGCCTCTAAATATAACTTTTTTTATAATGTCAACTCTCCCGTGCAATCTTTGATTTGTGCAGCATATATCTGCTAGCTAGCTATTGGCATTTATCGATTACGCATCAGTGCTTGCCCAGTATTGGAATCTAAATTTTGTATTCTTCCATTAAATTTAATTAGAAGAAGAACTCTTTCTATTGGTCATTGGTCATTGGTCATATATACTAGTTACGTAAGCTTTGAAATTGGACACTCTTTACTTCCTTAATTTCCTATTAGGAGTGAATGAAGGTGACAAAATTGCACTTAAACTTAACACATACTACGTGCGTCTAAAACTTGTTTAATGAGTTGCTCGACAATTAGTAGTGATCCTACCACGTATTGTCCAATATTATTATTTATATTCCTAAGTCAAAAGACCATAACCATCCATTCATCCATATAAAGGATCAAGTACAAGAGTGATTTAATTTAAATACTTTAAGTGTGTGAGTGTAAAATAAACAACGGTGTTAATTTGATAAAGCACCACTTTTGGGACCCAAAAATCGTAAACAAATTATATATTAAATATTATGGCTAGAAGAAAATTTAGTCGAAAACCATAGCAATACATGAACATGAGTGAACAAAAATGAATTTGGTAGGGAGAACCATGGTTCAATCCCCCAGCTGCGATTGGGAAGGGGCTGTCAAAATTGACTCCCGAACCAGATTTAACTGGTGGTGAAAAAAAAAAGTATTTTATCGTCATGCCAAATCAATTATATATTCAGATTTTGTCATAGTTGAGACAAGTCTTGCTATGAAAAACTTGTTTTTACTTTTTACTACTATTATTAGATTAAAAAGTCTCACCATTCAACAACGGTACAAGAAATAGCCAAGTTACATACTAATTAACAAATATATTAAAGTTGGTAACATGGTTGCTTTTACATGTGAATTGAAGATACAACTAAAAATGGGATAAGAGAGGAAAGTTTTGTGAACACAACGTAATGGATGGAGCAAAGAAGCGTCACTGTCAGTGAGTGTCACACCTAAAAGTAAAGTGCACCTAAAGAAGGATAGAAACCTTTGAGAGTGTGGCACTCGCTGTATTTTTTGTAGTTGTGGCCAAGGTTTTAAATAACGGTCCGCGACCGCGAAAACGGCCGCGACAAAACGGTTTTTGTAGGTGACGATATCGTTACTGTGTATCACCGTTTTTATATTAAAGAACAAATTGTGATTAATTCACACCGCGACGACCGCAATTAGTGTCGTAACACCTGTACCGACCGAAATTGTGAAAACCTTTACGTAACCGAGACGCGACCGCGACCTTTTTTTAAAACCTTGGTTGTGGCTTGTGAAAATGATTAGATTTGAATTTATTGCATCATTTCTCATAATACTTTATTTGAGTACTATTTATTAAACAAATATTCATACTATAATTTTTTTTAAAAAATTCTAATATACAGCATACTATAATTAATTATTTTTACATATACCGCATATATGAATGTGTGGTCTAGTTAAGAAATGTTACTCAGATGAAGGGTAGATAATCTTTTTTCAATTTTTGTTTTAGCTATTGCAGCCATTGAAGCAGTTATTGGATTGACAAATGTTTTCTCAATTGCTCTTAATAGAAAATCTATCTGTATTAATTAGTTGAATTTGTTGAATAGATAGCATTAATCATAACAAAAAAAATAGAAAATAGAATTTGAAGCAGTGTAGTATTTTTCAAATCAAATTAGTATGTATTCTACACAATTTAATTTATATGTACCAAGAATGTAAAATTGTTTTTTAAATATATCTAATCACATTTTTTATATAGTTATTCTACACGGAATCGAGAATTATCAAAAGAAGATAAAAGAGAGATGAAAGGTAGAGAAACTCACAATATGGACTGTTGGAACAAATGTTTCAAGTTGAATGTCGAAATTCGAGCGTTAGAGGTGATCACTAGCAAGAAAGAGGAATATTAAGTGTTTTCATTTTAATTTACATGTCAAACATTTGGTATATGGAGTACATTGTAACCAAAGTTTCAAAAAACGGTCGCGTCTCGGTTACGTAAAAAATTTCGCGATTTCGGTCGCTACAGGTGTTACGACATTAATTGCGGTTGTCGCGGTGTGAATTAATTATAATTTATTCTTTAATATAAAAAAACGGTGATAACGGTAACGGTGTCGACACCTACCAAAACCGTTTTGTCGCGGCCTTCTTCGTGGTCGCGGACCTTTATTTAAAACCCTGATTGTAAGTGAGATCTATACTCTAAAATATATTTTTTGTTTTAAAACTAAAAAAAAATAAAAAAATTTGTCTTAAAACTAAAAAAAAAAATGTTTTGGCATGATCTGAAACATCATCTTTTATACTTCTTATAGACAAAACTTTTAAAAAATATTTACTAATATAAACAAGTACAAGATAACCAGATGTATCATATTCGAGAATGGATTCTCTTCATTTGAAAAAAAATTGAGGAAGTAATGTTGGTATCTATACCATTAGATCAAAAGCATCTACTAATATTTTAATTAAAAAATAATGAAGAAAGGTTGGTGAATGGTTAAGATATACAAATTGAAAAAACTTGAGAGAGAAAAAATTGAGAGGATCCTTTCTCATCATATTCATTCATACATAGAGCATAAGGAAAAAAAAACCGTAAGTGCAAGAATAAAAATATGCATAATCACGAGAAACGTGAATGAACATACTAATAAGTCTAATCTTTCAAAAATAAAGTCTAATGTCTATATACATTTTTTGTTTCACAAATATGTCTAAATACATCGAATGTGGGACAAAGGGAAAGAGAAATATAAGATAGATCTAAAGAGTTATTTCAATAATAAAACTTATTACTTGTGGTAATCTTTTAGTTATTATAAAATTTCAGTATATTTACGATAAATGTTATTCTTAATTCTTAAATCTTAAGAAATATTTCTCTTGTCAAAAATAAAATCTTAAGAATTATTTCAGTATTTATCCACAAATCTTAGCTTAATTGGCAGAAATGTCTAAATTACTAGTTTCAAATGTATGACTGAGGTTCAAATTTGGATCCCTCTACATTGTCTGTGTAAGTTTTCAATTGCTTATCATTTCGTTTATTTTAAAAAAAATTCAATGCAAATTTGATTCATAAAATGAATTATATTATTTCTATATTTAGAAAAAAAAAAAACATTGAATGAAGACAATAAAACATTAAAAAATTTGGTGTGTATATTTTAGAAAATATTTCAATTTAGAAATTTGCTTATATAACATTTCAATCAATTCAATTTAGAAAACATTTTGCTTATAGTTTCTTTCATTATTATTTTTAAAATTATCCTTTTCTCTCTTTTAAAATATTTCATGGTAAGGGACTTTGTTGTTGTCCCCTTAAGTATGTGGCCAGTGTTCGATTATTGGCTCATGCGTAAAATTTAGTTGGAAGGGGAAAACCAACTTTGTGTGCCCCACATATTACCTGACAGAGATTAGTCATCACTAACAGTAGTGGAAACTTCGTAATATCATGGTAAACAAAAAAAAATCATTCAAACATACCCTTAAATGTTAACTTCTCAATTATAATTATTCAAATTTCCTTTAATAGTTAAATGATTATTTAAATAATCAAATAATTCAAAGTGATTATAATATATATAATACATTTATTTTTTATAATATATATATACATACATATATATATATATATATATATATATCATTTTATTTGTTTGTAAATTATTTAAAATTTTGTCAAATGGATTTGACTTTTAGAATAAGAACTATAATTTATTTCTTAAGAAACGAATAACTTATACTAGTATATATTATCGCGAGAAAAAAGTAAGGTGGTAAAATAAATCGAGTGAGTTGAATCGATCCGTTTAATCCTCTATTTTAAGTAGCTTGAGTTAATATTTTTACAAAACATTCAAGGAACAGAAAGTTTTTTTGCTTTTTAAAGAAAAAAAAAAAAAAAAGAGGTATACATTTCCAAGTGTCTTTGGTAATATGCTATGTGGCTATGTGTTGTAATACCGATCGAGAACTGGGAAGATAAACACGCTTCGTATAAATAAAGTCACCAATTCACCGATCAATATAAAATTCACACTATCAATTACCAATCAACTGCTAGAGTGTACATCATCATCCACTTATAGATTTGTTTATTTATTTTTATTTTTTTGGTAAGGTTTAATTTTTTTTTAAAGAAACTAAAGAAAGAATAAAACTTAAAAAAAAAAAAAAAACACAAAAAAATAAGATTTCCGTTAACAAAATACAGAATGGTTGATTAGTGTTAATTAGCTATTTCTAGTTTTCTAGTGTGTAGCTTAGTCACCTTGTAATATACTAGTAAGTTTGTTACAGTTAGTTAGTTACGAGAGTGTCCAGTCAGATCTTCACTGGAGGCAGTCTAGTGTTGATCTAGACCTTCCAATAACATGAACAGTAACTTAAAAAAAGGAATGGGTGGCTGAGATTTGACATGAGGAAAAAATGTACAGGAGGCAATCTCTTCTCGTTATTACAATTAGATAGACGGTTTCAGTTAGCAGAGTAACACTATCATGTATATAACACTACTCATTGTAAACTAACTTCATTCGTTGAATCAATTACAATTTCATACATTTTATCTTTTTTTAGCTTAAGCTATTTCTCTCCATCAATGGAGTTTGTTACAACTATTTTGGTATGAGTTAATTTTCTTGTTACCCGTTGTATCATTCCTAAAAAGATCGCGGACGTCAAAGTCGATATCTGATGAGGCTCCGAGTTCAGTGAAGAAATCTGCACATTGATTTCCCTCTCTTAGTGTGTGATGGAGAGAAACATTAGATTGAGAGAGCGACTCCTTTATATATTGGATCAACACAATATGAATATGATACTTAACTTTGAGACTTTTGATGAAGTTAATACATCGTAAAGAATCAGAGTAGCAGACAAGTTCATCAATACCCATGTATCTAGTCAGCAAGAGACTCTTGTAGATAGCACAAAATTCAACGACCAAAATATCAGATGTCTTTGGAAAACTTTGTATTAGAAAAAACAAAAAAGATTTGGTTAAACTTTTATTCTGTTGAATAATAAATTGTTAATATATTAAAACACCTTTACCTTCTCCACTTTACTTATTTTTTATTTTATTTTTGTCAAGATTTTCACTTTACATTACATTTATTCCTTAACTTTTTTTTTTCTTTGCAAACTTTAATATCTTTTTTATTTTGGCCGGTATCTTTCCTTTTTCATACAACAATTTTGACCGGTATTTTAAATTTTTATAATCATAACTCTTTTTTTAAGAACCTTAACTCAAAAATAATATTCAGTGTTTACGATAAAAAAAAATAAAAAATCAAAGAGAGTACATAATGATATGTCTAATAATGTCTACATAAGGCTTAGTCCCTCATGTTTATAAAAAATAAAAATGTCTACATACATCAAATGTAAGACAATGGGAGTAGTGTATTACAGTATCAACTATCATACACTACTAGAAAACATATGTTTCGCAACCGATTTAGCGACTGATTTTCATCAAAATCGGTTGCTAATTCAATTAGCGACCAATTTAGCAATCAATTAAAATCAGTAGCAAAAACCTTGGTCGCTGATCTGTAGTGACCAAATTAGCAACCAATTTTGTAGCGACCGATTAGCAACTGAATTTTGAGACTGAATTAGCGACCAATATCAGCAACTGATTAAGAGACCGAATTGAAAGAATAGCTTAGAGACAGATTGTTCGACGCTATTAGCAACTGATTTATTGACCACTTTATTTAATTTTAAAACAAATCGGTCGCTAATTCGGTTGCTAATTTAGATTTTTTTAAAATAAAAAAATTGTAGCCCATATATATATACACACACAAATATAACAAAATACATTAGTAAATTATATTCTTATAAATATATGCTTAATCAAAGATTATATAGAAAATAAATCTCCTATAGAAAATAAATTAAAGCTTTAAGTATCGGCTATTATATTAAATCTATACCTAGACTAACTTAGCATAGTATTAAACAAGGCTTTAACTAATGCTTTTTTTTTCAAAGTCAATATTACAAAATAAGTCTCCTATAGAAAATAAATTAAAGCTTCGGTTCATCAAGGCTTTTACATCATGTATCATACTAGAAGCCTCCGATCCACATGCTCCATGATATACATTCCTGGTACTATGACTACACTTACCTGCACAAAAGTTGAGGCATTCAATAGTTAATTTTTAATCAATAGTCTATAAAACAAGCCCCAAAATTCAAGCAAAAAAGCGAAGAAAAAAATATAATTAAATCGAAGATGCAAATGGAAGAAAACAGAGCAAACTAGCAAATAGTAAATAATTACATTGCCAAGAGATAATCCAATATTGACTATATGCATCAAGTGGAATTTTACCTTTACATAGAGAATTTTCAGTGGTTTCCCTCTTAGTAAAAACCCATATTGAGTATTTATTGCAAACCAGACATAAAAATATGAGAGGTTTCAATTAAATTTATTCCTCTCTTATTGGCATACATTCATTTACACCCAAACTATGAGATCAAATAAGTTTAATTTTTCATTCTCCACATAGGGAATCATTAAATTATATCGGATTCTTTATACACTTGATTATACATATCAGAACTTTAAGAAGAATTCACAAAACAAGTTACTTACCAAGTATATTTCCTACAAGTTACTTGAACATTTCCTTACTTGATGGTTCACCATTGATAACAATGAATGAGGGTTTCGCAGATGGCGGTTGTTCCTTCACTTCTGAAACAACCAAACACAAATTAATTAATCAACCTGTCAAGGAATCAAGCAAGGATAACAATACATCAACATTTATAGCAATCTCAGACACCAACTCACTACTCTCATAAGTATTCATGCTCATATCTCACCCAAAAAAATATGCTAAGCTTCCTAATACCTTTAAACAAGAATTTTGACATATAATATAACCATATAACTAAATTCATTCACCATAAAAATAAATCCATACATAGTTAACAAACTCCCCTGGCATCTTTATTAATCAATCGTAGCCTTTTCTTCAATGAAACTCCCCTGCGATTGTGTATATAAGAATAATATAATTCACGATATTTCAAGATAATATAGGGCAGTAGAAATAAAAAGGGTAGCTGAGCATATGTAAACTCATACATTATTGAATAGATGGAATTCAAATAATAATGACTAAAATTACCAGCATAAATTGAGTTTGAGAGCTTTTCAGTTTGGAAGCACAAAATAAAAATCAACACATCAAAAAATACACAATGTTAACGGGATCGGGACTGAAACAGAAGGATCGCAATTCATTCATGAAAAAACAAAAACAACACAAATCAGCTAGAACGAACAATCTGTGATTGTAAAACCGAGAACGAAGGAGCAAAACTCACCGTGATGGAGCAAGACTAGGTTTAGTTTCTTTCCAGTTCCGATTTCTACTTTTCGTTTGTTTCTTTCTCATGTTAGTTTTGTACTTTTCGGATCGATGAAGAACGATTCAGTTTGGGAAAAATTATTTGATTAAATGTTGATCAGAAAAGTTTGTGAAAGAAGAAAATTTAAGCAATAGTATTTTTATTATTTTGACCAAAGTGTGAATCCTTCTTTAAGAAAAAAAAAAGATGAAAGTGATATTAATTAAATCACCATTTTGTCAACAGGATGTCTCAAGTTCTATTGAGAAGTAAGACTGTCATTCTCACAATTGCAAGGTGAAGTCTTGTAAATATGCTAAAAATTTTGTAACTGTCCAAATTATGAACTTAGTTATTTTAGCCAATATCTCTTTTTCTAGTCCTACAATATAATCATTCTAAAAGTGATATTAATGCCATTCTGTCTGCTTAGATAAAGACTCCTAACTCATAATCAGCAAGTAAGGGTAGACTTCATTATAAAGTGTTGCACAAAATGTAAAGGGGGAAAAAATTAAGAGAATTGAAAGGGGAAATTTGTATCAGTAATTGTATGTTACTTGAATAATGAGTTATGTGCTTAAAATTTCTTATACATGTGCTGAAATGTAACTAACTACCACTGCTAAGGACAATTACAACAAGAGAAAACTAAACTAACAAGTCTAGACTACACAAGACATAGTTTTCCAAGACTTGAATCGGGCTCATGTGCCAAACAAAAGGCTTGTGTCTGGCTTGTTTATTTAAGACCTGACCTAGCTAGCTCGAAAGCCTTTTTTTTGTAATAATGTCTTTAAATCAGTCATGTGGCTATTGTTAGATAAATAAATTTACCAATGTAGTCTAAAATGTTTAAACCTAAAATAACGCAGAGACAAACCACATTCCACAACAAAAACAACAAAATACCAATTACCCAAGTCTCATGAATTCAAAAAAGCATGGTATAACATCACAATGTGCATTCTTTCAATGTAAACATATTCTGTCACCACAAAAATACAAAGTATCAGACATAAGAAATTAGTAAGCATACCATGCGATTTGGGAATCTTGAACAGCAAAATCAGTGGGATTTGATGCGTGAAAGGCGAAATCAAAGGAATTAGAGGCAGACAATGTGTCAAAATCAAAGGGATTAGGGCAACCGTTAAAATCAAAGGTATTTGGGCGTGAACTAGACGGGATTTGTTGAAACCGGAAACGGAATCGCGTACGTTCTTCTTCTTCGTCGCGGAATTCCATCTTTTATCACATATTTTGAATAGAAATCAAAGGGGAGCAATATTTGAGTGTATGAAGACTGAATGGAGGGTTTGAGTGTACGAGAGACTGAATCAAAAAAGGGGAACAAGTGTTTGAGTGTATGAGAAACTGAATAAGGATTTTAAGGTATGAAGAAGTTGAATCCAGGGAGGAGGTTTGAGGGCATGAAAAAGTTGAATCCAGATCAATTTGAAAGCATGAAGGAATTGAATCTTGGTTTTTGAATGTGTGTAGAGATTGCAACCAGCGTTTCAAATTTATTTGTTAATTTGAGATTTTTTCTCAAAAAAAGTTAAGTTAAATTTTCGTGGGACATATCCATTTATATATGGAAAATAAAATAAAAAAATAATATATAACACCTATTTTAGTGATTTGAAAAAAAAAATTGCGTCGGAATTATTGATCGCTAATAATCAGTCTCCAATACGGTCGCTATAATTACATAGCAACCAATTTAGCGACTAAATATTTTTTGCCTTTGAAGCTCAAAATATTGGTCTCTAAATCGGTCTCTAAAAGCAACTGAATTATTGGTCGCTAATTATCAGTCTCTAATTCGATCTCTATAATTACATAGCGACCGATTTAGTAACCGAATATTTTTTGACTTTGTTGTTCCAAATTTTGGTCTCTAATTCGGTCTCTAAAGCGACCGAAATATTTTGGTGGCCAAATCGGTTGCCAAAAACATGTTTTCTAGTAGTGATAAATGATATTCTTAAATCTTAAGAATTATTTTTCTTGTCAAAAATAATAATTATTTCAAAACAAATTTTAAACATTGAATAAATTTTATATTAAAAAAAAACTAATGAAGAAAAAAAACATTAGGGGTATTTTTTTTTAGAACATTATATTAAATATATTTTAAATAAAAATAAAGTGGATGGATTTTAATTTTAGGTATACCAAAAAATATTTTAAATAATAAAATATATAACATGTGTAATAAATTTTAATAATTTTTCAAAACATTATGCAGGAAAAGAGAGTTTTTTGCTTTTGAAAGAAAAATAGAAGAAGAAAGGGTATACATTTCCAAGTGTCTTTGTTTTTTTTTTTGTTTTTTTACAAATGAAAACTTAGTGCATTTCATTCATGATAGTAGCTTCAATACAAGTGTCTTTGTTATACTTATACATAATGTCTACATACATAAAAAATGAAAATAAAAATACATGCCATGTGTGTGCTGTAAATGTAGTAATACTGATAGCTATGATGATAAACACGCTTCGTATAATGTCAGCAATTCATCAATATAAAATTAGCACTATCTAAAAAAGCTTATATATATTTAAATAATTGCGTCGGAATTATTGATCGCTAATAATCAGTCTCCAATACGGTCGCTATAATTACATAGCAACCAATTTAGCGACTAAATATTTTTTGCCTTTGAAGCTCAAAATATTGGTCTCTAAATCGGTCTCTAAAAGCAACTGAATTATTGGTCGCTAATTATCAGTCTCTAATTCGATCTCTATAATTACATAGCGACCGATTTAGTAACCGAATATTTTTTGACTTTGTTGTTCCAAATTTTGGTCTCTAATTCGGTCTCTAAAGCGACCGAAATATTTTGGTGGCCAAATCGGTTGCCAAAAACATGTTTTCTAGTAGTGATAAATGATATTCTTAAATCTTAAGAATTATTTTTCTTGTCAAAAATAATAATTATTTCAAAACAAATTTTAAACATTGAATAAATTTTATATTAAAAAAAAACTAATGAAGAAAAAAAACATTAGGGGTATTTTTTTTTAGAACATTATATTAAATATATTTTAAATAAAAATAAAGTGGATGGATTTTAATTTTAGGTATACCAAAAAATATTTTAAATAATAAAATATATAACATGTGTAATAAATTTTAATAATTTTTCAAAACATTATGCAGGAAAAGAGAGTTTTTTGCTTTTGAAAGAAAAATAGAAGAAGAAAGGGTATACATTTCCAAGTGTCTTTGTTTTTTTTTTTGTTTTTTTACAAATGAAAACTTAGTGCATTTCATTCATGATAGTAGCTTCAATACAAGTGTCTTTGTTATACTTATACATAATGTCTACATACATAAAAAATGAAAATAAAAATACATGCCATGTGTGTGCTGTAAATGTAGTAATACTGATAGCTATGATGATAAACACGCTTCGTATAATGTCAGCAATTCATCAATATAAAATTAGCACTATCTAAAAAATTAGCACTATCAATTACCAATCAATTACTAGATTTGACAAAACTATAAAATGAGTTATAGATTTGTTTAAACTTTTCGTACAAAAAAAACAATAAGAGGTTTGTTCAAACTTTTATTATTTTTTAAAGTAAAGCATCCTCCGTGTATAACCGCGGAAATTAATCTCCCTGCGATAACTAAAATTTATTTAAGGAATTAATTTTTCCCAACAAATATTTTTCTATAGGCACTGGTCGAAGTTCAAACTTTAATTTTTTGAATGATAAATAAATTGCTAAAATACATGTCAAGGCCGTGGCGATGGACGTGGTAACCATTGTGGTCCCCAATCTATAACTCTAGTGTACCGCCATCATAGCCCTCTCCTACTTGGCGGCAGCAATACCCAGCCTGGCAAACATGGGTTTAGACTCCACCACCACATGCCATGTTTCTGTGTCTGTATCCCACTTCTCAGTGGACACGTCCCACCGGCCCTCTGAAGCAGCCAAACATCCTAGGAAAGCGCCCTCAGGCATATGCAACTACTACATCATCTCTGACACCGACAAACATTGAGGCTTTTATGCACACCATGTCTCTCCACACTCCTGACAATCAGTGGTACATGGATACTGGCGCAACGTACACAACGACATCACATGGTAATCTCTCATCTTATTCGCCTTTAAGTAATTTCAAATCAAAAAGTTATTGTTGACAGTGGCCTATGTTGGATATTTGGTTGTTGGCATCATTTTGCTAAAACAAATATACAAGCAAGATGTTGGATACAATGTTTCAAAATTGTATACCTATTCAGTATGCCTTGTCTGCGCATTGATCTCGCGCCATGTGTACGCGTTTTTTTTAATCCTACTATTTTTGGTATCTTTAGATATTTTCCTGAGGACCAAGACGTTGGCTTCTCTCTTTGTTTACTGAAGATTCTATGAAGATTATTTATTTCCTTAAGATGTGATATATTTAAGGAAAGATTATATTTGGTTCAAGAATACTTTTGAGCTGTATCTTACACATTTTTCCAGCTGTATTTGAAGCCCGATTTGCTCAGGAATCCCATGCTAACTCGTGGCTATTTAAAGAAAGGAGCTAAACCTACTTTCTACACCGAAACCAATATATCAAAATGTAGACTTTTAGCGTTTTGTGTCGTTGTAAGCTTTGTGCTTTATTTGTGAGCCTCTCTAGTATTATCTTGATGCTTTTGTAGGACTGTATTTTGAGTTGTAACTCTGTATTTTCTCTAAAGCTTTTAAGCATAGAGTATGATTGTTTCTTGTGTATCACTCAAAGTCTTTAGGTACGAGTGATATAGTTTCTCGGAGTGTGTCTCCACCAATTGAGTCGGGTTAATATATACAATAGTGCTAACTGTACTGTTGTGAGTAGGGAGTGAGTTGGGAACTCATATCTAGGAGTTCCTAGATAGAGATCCATAGGTATAGTTGCTAGGTGATAAGTTGTAAACGAGAAGTTTGCTGAGAACTTAGAACTAGGGCTATTAGTGGATTTCCTTCCTGGATTGGTATCCCCCAAACGTAGGTGAGTTGCACCGAACTGGGTTAACAAACCGCTGTGTTATTTAGCTTCTGCTATTTATTGTTTATATTGTCCATTGTGTTTTACGTTGGCACGATGTTGGAACATCATATACCACATCTGTTACCAGCGCGCCGGAATTTCAGCCTATAATCCAATTCACGGCACCAGACATACACAAATAGCCATGGTTATTACAACCGATCAGTCCCTAAACAGATGTAGACTTGTCTCCACATGCAATATCATCACAATAAGAACACATAAACAAGCTTTTGTTGTAGAGTTTGATATTTTTTTTGACAATAATCAGTGATTTTGTAAACTTCACTAAGAATATATTTCATATTGTATACTCCCTCTATCCTTATTTATAAGCAAAACTCTACCTTTTAGATTCATTAAAAAACTTATGTATCTGGTCTATAATACAGATCAAATACATTAGTTATTCAATGAATGTAAAAAGTTGACTTTTGCTTATAATTAAGGATGGAGGGAGTACATTCAATGTTGGGTCAAAAAGTTTCTCTCTCTTCAAAATTTGTACTCAACCATCTCTCTTTACGCAGCCACCTACCCATTTCATCCAAAGCACCCATTTTTTAAGATGTAGAAACAAAGGAGGTGGTGCGAGGAGTGATGTTTTGGCCCTCCGCACCACCATTTTTTCCAATTTTCCGGCGACATAACCTCCATGTTGTGGTGTTTTGTGGCGGATCCGGATGTAGTGTTGTTGCCAATGGTTCTTCTCCGTACACCTGTATGTTTTTCGCCATAGAGGCTCAACATCTGGCTTTTCGTGCTGTGGCAAAAATGCTGGCTTTGTACTTTGTTTTTCTTCTTTACGATGATGGTGTTGGACTGTTGGCGAAGGTGGTGGTTATGTACCCCTTTTTTTAGTTAATGCGACGAATCTGAGATGGAGGTGATGAGGGGGTGTGGTGGTTGCAATGGATCTGAGATGGGGTGGTGGTGGTGGCTGCGACGGATCTGAGAAGGGGGTGGTGGCTGCTACAGATCTCAGATGGAGGTGATGCTGGGGTGTGGTGGTGAGGTGCTGACGTGGAGGTGTTGGATCTGGCACCGCCGGTGTGTGGTTGATGCCGTGTGTGATTGACTTTCTTCGATATGAGATTTTTTGAACGCTTACAAATCTGCTGAGATTTGCAGGATTCTTTTTTGAGTTTATGATGGTTTCCAAATATGCTGAGATTTGCATGTTTCTTTGTATATGGTTGACATCTTCCGCATCGTTGTTGATTGTCTGAAGGTGGACTGCGAGCTGGGATTTATCTGCCTAGATTTTCATTCTACCGCTGCTCCATCAATTTTTGGCTCGTGAAGCTGCTTTTTGAATTCTGATGGACCGATCACTTTTAATTTGAGATCAAAAGTTAGAGTCTAGTGACATCTTTATGAGTCCGTTTGATGGTCCTCTTTCGTAATCTGGAGGCTGAGGAGTGTTCTTTTAAAAATGATATTAGAAGTGAACCTCTACTAAAACGTTGTTTTGTAGTTCCGCTTTTTCTAACCTCTATTCATCTTATGCAGTGACCAGTAATTTTTTAAAAAAGCAGGGACCAATTATTAATAATAATATATTTGTCGAAATTCTTTAACCAACCACTAAACTTAAACCATAAACCCTTTTCACTTTACTTTGTTTTATTCTTTAACTTTTTTTTCAAACTTTTACTAGATCTTTTTTGTTTTGGCCGGTATCTTTCCTTTGTAGAAATTCTCAAATTTTTTAGTTGCTTAAAAATAATACTATCTAGCATATAATATATTTTCTTACCAAAAAAAATAAAATATCTAGCAAATAAATTTCTATAAAAAACAATTCGATGTTTTGACTTTTGACCATATATTATTCGCAAATAAAAAAGTGGGAAAGTTGCTGTCCAAGCTTATCAGTTTAATCTGCACACGTCAAAAATGTTGGTCTTATTAACGTTTGCAACATTCAGAAATTGAGAAGCAAACTACTCCCTCCGTTCTTTTTTTTATAAGAGACAATTTACTTTTTAGATTCATTCAATAATGAATGTACTTAAGCTATAATATAGACCAAATACATCAATTATTGAATAAATCTAAAAAGTGAATTGTCACTTATAAAAAGGAACGGAGGGAGTAATTCAGAGACACATATATAAGAACACAACACAAACCGAATCACATTTCTTGTCCTCACCCTTTTTCAGTCTTTTGTAAGAGATTCATAGTTTTCAACGAAAAAACCATATAGGATCATTGATTAATGTTACTTGAAAAACATGAAGTTCTGCAAAAAATACCAGGAATACATGCAAGGTCAGCAGCAAAAGAAGCTTCCTGAGGTTGGATTCAAGAAGCTCAAAAAAATCTTGAAGAAGTGCCGTAGAGATTCTTCTCAATCCCATAAACCATCCCAAACATGTCCCAACCAATGCACAGGTTATCAAAATGTTCTTTTTTTCTTTCTATTCTCTGTTTCAAAGTTTTGATTTTTTCTTACATCCTGAGCTGAATCATTAATTTTCACAAAGATGGTTTAATTCTCTTGCATGCATGATCTGTTGCAGTTTTTAGATTATATGAGTTAATCAGTTAATCTCAAAGCATTTTTGGACCCAATGGAAATAAACTTTAAGAACTTTTCAGATTTTTTTTTTTTTGACATTTTCAAAATTTCTTAATATGATAGATCTGTTTTCAAAAATTGTAAAAGAAAACAATGAAAAAATATTGAATATTTGAATCTATATTTTCAAATATTTATTTTGTTTGAGCTAATTTGGTATAATTAATTATTCAGTGTGTGATGGAACTTTCTTCCCTTCACTTCTTAGTGAAATGTCTGAGATAGTTGGATGCTTTAATGAACGTGCACAGAAATTGCTTGAGCTGCATCTTGCTTCTGGTTTCAAAAAGTACATTTTATGGTTTAAAGGTAAAGTTCATAAAAATCATTCTGCTCTTATTCAAGAAGGTGAAGATCTGGTTACTTATGCACTCATAAATGCCACCGCAATCCGAAAAATCCTAAAGAAATATGATAAGGTATGATAATATAAATACTATAGGATAATTTGGTGTGTTAATTTAAAGTTTAGATGAAATTGATTATTTATGTGCTCTAATGTAATTGCAGATTCATTATTCGAAGAAAGGACAATTGTTTAAGTCACAGGTTCAGACTATGCACAAGGAAATTCTTCAAAGTCCATGGCTTTGTGAACTAATGGCATTCCACATCAATTTAAGAGAAACCAAGGTCAATTCGAGGAAGGAAACGGCTTTATTTGATGAATGTCGTCTCACATTTAAGGATGGAAAACCGTCGCTTACTTGTGACCTCTTTGATTCTATCAAAATTGATATTGACTTGACTTGTTCTATATGCTTGGTGAGTTAATTTTTTATGAGTTCTTCCCCAATTTATGTGAACTAGGAACATTCGTATTTTTAATTTGACTTGTTCATAGACTGAAGCTGTCTATTTGATCCAATCAAGTTAAAGATTATAAATATATAACTTTAATCTGAAGGAAACTTGTATTCTTATCCAAAAATGGATGCTTGTAAGATGGTTTAAAGTATCTCACATATATAAATGGTATTCTTATCATTTCAGAATCCATAAAAATAACTACTTTTTTTTTTTAAATGGATTAAATTCTCGGTATGACTTTAGGTTCTTTAACATCAATTATATTGTAATATATATATATATATATATATGTTGACATTGTTCATTGGGCTCTTCGATGACAGGACACAGTGTTTGATCCAGTTTCTCTGACTTGCGGTCATATATTCTGCTACATTTGTGCTTGCTCGGCTGCATCAGTATCTATTGTTGATGGACTTAAGGCAGCAAATCCTAAAGAAAAATGTCCTCTATGCCGAGAGGTAATTAAGCTACCTGATATTGTTAATTAGGAATTAGTCTTATCCTTTATTGTAAATAACTTACTTCCCTATAATTGGTTAGATAAATTAGGGAATAGAATATTTGTTATTATCCTTTGTAATTAACTGTAATTACTATTACTATTATACAGTATATAGTATGAAATACAACAGAGAAAGGATCAAGCCATATTTCATGACATGGTATCATAAGGTTCGATCAAACCTGTGAAATCTTTGTTCATCTTGACTCTGTTTAGCGACACCCCACTGGGTCGCTCTTGATATCGTTTCTGTCGTTCTTGGTCCTTGTCTGTTTCGTCGTTTTTTTCCGAAACGTTGACTGTTGCTGTCAGCCGTTCCTCGGCCACGCCATCAGTTTCTTGTTATATATTCTTACCAAAGCTGTTCCGCGGCCACGCCATCAGTTTCTTGTTAGCAAATTGATGCTTATTGACCAGCCGCATCAATTTGAGGGGGGGTGTTAATTAGGAATTGGTCTTATCCTTTATTGTAAATAACTTACTTCCCTATAATTGGTTAGATAAAATAGGGAATAGAATATTTGTTATTATCCTTTGTAATTAACTGTAATTGCTATTACTATTATATATAGTATGAAATACAACAGAGAAAGGATCAAGCCATATTTCATGACAGATATCACATTATACTGCAAACTCTAATAGAATCTGATTATTTGCAATAAATGTAAAATAAAGGGAGAACTTTCAGTTTAATTGAAAGGGTGCTTGTTTGATTTTGCATTTCCTCTTCCATTCTAGAGCTCCTTTATTTAAATCTTATGGTGAGTAATTATATAGGCCCTCTTTTGTCAAAAAAAAAATAAATTATATAGGCCCTCTTTGGATAGAAAACTTAATTAAGTGCTTATGTATACGATATATCTATAACAAAATATAAAATAAAGTCAAAATATTTTCATAAGCTATATTGGAGAATTTATTGAAATAAGTTGAAAACAACTTATATAGACATGTCATGAGCTTTCTGGAACACTTTCAAACATTCTCACAAGTGATTATGTCAATAGATAAGTTCAAATAAGTCAATCCAAACAGACCCTTTTCAAGGAACGTTTTGTAATTTTGTTCACTTATTTATTTGAGGCGCTTTACTGATGAACAACTATGGTTGATGTCCTTTGCTTCTGGTATAAAGTTATACTTTTGTTGATTGCAGCGTGCAGTTTATGAAGGTTCCGTGCACTTGGAAGAACTAAATATCCTCTTAGGCCGAAGGTATGATTCCATTTGCACCATTTATCCTTCTACATATAATGGTCATCACCATTGTTTCGGCTGTATATTTTGTCTCAACTTAATAATTTTGACAATTTTACAGCTGCCAAGAATACTGGGAACAACGACTTCAATCAGAGAGGGTAGAGAGGATTAAGCAAATAAAGGAACACTGGGATTTACAGTGTAGAGCGTTCATGGGCTTCTAAGAAGATCATCAGCTTTGTTAGTTTCTCTGATAGAGTACAGGAGTGGTTACAGGCTGAAAAAATGAATACACATTTGTTTGATTGTTATTTTGTATGTTATTATAATTATAATTAATTGTAGTGAAGCTGCTTTCAAACTATCTATATGGTTTTTTCATGGCAGTGTCTTTGTTCAATAAGGGGTTGGATTATGATAAAAAACTAGACTTGATATCTTAGCCTATTTTAAGTTCATTTGGACTCATCCTATTTATTTGGCAAGCCTGTATGTTGTGTATGTTGGTTATTAAGAATAACTTATTTGCCCCACCATATAAAATCCTATTTGTTTGAATTATAGTTTAGATCCTTTAATATGGGTTATATGTGATCTTTGTACCTTGATACAACATATGAACTACACCGGTGGTGGAGATTGGGTGTGAGAGTGCTCGCCGAGAGTACATATGTCAACGAGGTGGGGAGTACTTCAACACTCCCGGCCTAAACTTCCTCGTATCCGTTTCTCACCACATGAGAGCTTTTCGTAAACTTCCCCATATCCGTTTCCCACCATAGGGGAGCTTTTCTTATGTTCCTGCGCCGACAGTCCTCACATGAAATCGATCAACATTAAAAAAAAATATTTTCAAATGGTATTAGAAAAATATTTAAAATTGAATCATAAAACAATTGTAACATTGAGCTTTGTTGCGAGTCTTGTGAGCAAGACAAACATAACATATGAAAGATTTGCATGTGCACCTATAAAATGACTCGTGGCTTGAGTCCCATAGGATTGGAGTACGAGTTAAATCATACTCCCTTCTCAGCCGAATTTTAGTCATATTTTACTTGCTTTACAGCCGAATTTTGAATTACCAGAACTTTTTTTTTCCTTCTAAATATGAGAGTTAATACAGGGGGGCAGGTGTATTATAAAAACTTAGGTGCAAGTAGCAAAATTCGCAGAAAAAACCACACAATTGGGCCTAGTTAAATAATCACATTCCAAATAGGTTTAGCCCATGATGAATTAAAGCATATTCTTAAACTAAATCTAGAGTGATTCGTGTAAAGAAAGTACTCGAAGTGAGTGAGTGATATCAGCATATAAATACCCTGTTCCCAAAGTGATAGCTGAATAAGTGTCATTTTTGGGGTTTTTTCTGTCGCCAACGAAATAAGGAATTAGGGTTTTGCAGTACTTTACCTTTTTCCTCTTTCATCTTCTTCAATCAAATCTAACATGAGGTACGGACTTCAAACCCTACATCTACGAATCTCTCTTAGCTCATCTTCACATGTTATTTCCTTTTGCTTTTCTCATCTTCTTCAAATCCCTAATTTCAACCGTTTTCCCTTTTTCCCCTTATGTTATAAGCTTGTAATCGTGTTTTCATCGATTATATTGTTAATTTTTCTAATCTGTTAAGTTATCTGTTGAAAATTATTCTGAATCTTTGCAGATTTCTTATCTTCACTTTGATTTTGATGTAAAAATTACTTTTTTTTCCCTTAATTAAATTTACCGCGATGGAAGAAAACGAAGGGATATTTCAAATTGATAATTAAATCATACCTCTATGATCATTGATGCAGATTGTGATGGCAAATATGCATTTTTATGTCAAATTTGATTTCTAGGTTTCAATTTGTCTGATTTCATATGACTATTTGGCTTGTTCACCTTCAATTAGTTAAAAAAATTGTTTTTGGTTGTACTTTATGATTTAGAATGGATATCTTGCTAATGATTTTTATGGTTGTACTTTGTTATGCAGTCGTCATCCTGAGGTTAAGTGGGCACAGAGAGTAGACAAGGTCTACATCACAGTGCAGTTGGCTGATTCCAAGGATGCAAAAGTTGATCTTACTCCAGAAGGTGATTTTATCTTTTCTGGCAGTGCTGGAGCTGGAGACAATCAGTATGAGCTGAAACTGGAGCTTTTTGACAAGGTTAATGTAGAGGTGAGGAAAATGTCCCTAAATTTTTGATACCATAGCATCCTTTATTAATATTTACCACCCTTAATAACTTGATTTGATACATGCTTGCTTATGTAGGTGGTTACTATTTTTTATCTTTACATGTTTTTTTATAATTGTTGTGGTTATGATTTGCTTTCGGAGTTATGGTCTTTTGCTTTTCTTTAATGTGTTTCCTTGACCACTATCTTATCTGGTTGCAGGAGAGCAAAATCAATGTAGGAGTGCGAAGCATATTCTGTGTAGTGCAGAAGGCGGAGAGTGGATGGTGGAAAAAGTTGCTGCGTGGAGAAGGCAAACCTCCACATTATGTGAAAGTAGATTGGGATAAATGGGTTGATGAAGATGAAGATGAAGGTATGCATTTTGTGTCCCATGAAATTTTTTTAATGTATTGAAAGATAATATAGTTTTGTTGGAAATCTGATTGAATTGCTTTTGTTTTTTGTTTTTCAGGTGGTGATGTCGACTTGGGAGGGATGGATTTCTCGGTATGCAATATGTTCTTTATTTCTCAGTTTCTAGATGTGTGGTGTATTCATTTAATTTTATGTTCTTCTGTTGATGTTATACATTGTAATTACTTTGTGTGCTGCTGCAGAAATTTGGCGGGATGGGTGAAGATGGAATGGGCGGAATGGGAGGCCTTGGCGGAATGGGAGGCCTTGGTGGAATGGGCGGAATGGGAGGCTTGGGTGGAATGGGAGGCCTGGGCGGAATGGGAGGAATGGAAGGATTGGGAGGAATGGGAGGACTGGGAGGAATGGACTTCTCTGTAAGTGATGTTTTCAGTTCAGTTGATTTGCTGTTCTTCTAATTATGTTATATGTATTAATTACTTAATTACTTGTGTGTGCTGCAGAAATTTGCTGGAATGGGTGGTGATGCCTTGGATGATGCTGACGAAAGTGACGATGAAGGTATGCATGCACAATTTCATTTCTGTGGTTGATCTCTGTGTGTGTTTGTTCCCTGCACATGATACTTGGTTATTATAAACTATGCATGATTTTTGCGATTAGGTGTGGCAATTAACTAGTTGTGGTTGTGTGAGTTAGTATGTTAATGTAATATGCTTGTATGTAGAAGCAAGGTAGCTTATTATTTAAAGAAATAGTAACTTAAAGCAATAGTAACATATTGTAGTTGTAGGATGTGTTAAATATTGGTTATTGTTAAGGTTTTTGTTTCCATATTGCTATCTTAAAGTTGGTTGTTAACATGAGGATTAAGAGTGGAACTAAGTTGGAGTTGGTTAAGTAGCTCTAAAGCTTCTATCATGTTTTAATGCATGGAGCTTCTGGAAACTATAAAAAAACTTGATACATATACATTGCTGTATTTACACAAATCAGATTAAATTCGAAATTTATATGTAATAATACTAGTGGCTTATTAATTTTAATTTGAAGGCATTCTACTCGGATAAAGTAAAATAAAGAAAAGAGGATTTTTATTGAAGTCATTTAGTTTTTTGTCATCATTTTGTTGCATTTTTACCCCCTTTAGTTTCTGTTTTCTCATTGCTTTACATTACTATTGTGAATTTGGCTCTTCTGTCTGTTTATAATCCTTTTTAAGCTAAAATGCCCATGGTGTGCATGTACTAGAAAGACGTTGCAGTTGTAAAATATCATCAAGAAGTGTGGGGGCTAACTGAAATATTTGTGTTTTTTCAATTGTATAGATCAAGAAGTGTCAAAGCCTGGAGAACAAGCTGCTAGTGAGCACGATGCTGTCAAGAGCGCTGGTGAGGCAGCTACAGAGAGTAAAGAAGCTACTCCAAGCACATAATAACCTTGCAGTGCAAGATTTGAAAATGCTTATAAAGATTATCGAGTGAATTTTTCCTCTATGTACCATTCGGTGGTAGTTTAAGTTAAGTGGGAGACGTTTGTGTCTTCTTTGCTGTGTTGACTTAACCGTAGGATATTGTATAATTGAGATTTATTTTAATGCATGAATGGCGGTGATTTGTTTCTAGCCAGGGTTGTCCTGATTGAAAACGTTATAATATTTCACTTGATTTTATTTCACACATCAAATTTGATGGATTTTACCAAAAAAATATGAAAATAGTGACAGAATTTCCATAAGATTTAGTCATTCTTGTCAAAATACCAGTATTGTTGAAGGTTCATGTTTCCTTAAATTTGACTATGAAATAAGATAGTCAAGAGTAACTTAATTGGACAGTTAGAACAGAATTTGCAAAGTTCTGTAGTGTACAACACTGATTACAGCTTAACATGGGAAGTACATATTTTAAAACTCAGTCTATTTTTATCACCAAAAAGGTATGGTAATGCAACAGAGAATCTTAGTTTGGCATTGGCTTTCCTAATTCAATATTGTCGTATCAAATAAATGGAGAGATCAGAGAATGTGTTCCAAATGATTTCCAAGCCAACTAAGCTGAGCACTGCATAGAAATAATAAATGATGATGCTGTCAAACCATGTGCACAAGTGTTTGAACTTTGAAGTGCTGGTTACTGTAATGGGCAAGATCATGATGGCCTCCATTCCAATGTGGCGAAAGTATATGGTCTGTTCTACACTAATGTTTGAAAATTTATCAAACTAACAATAATTTTCCTAGTTCTCTGTAAACCGAAAAGCTATGAAGTATGGACTCTGACACTGCGACACGACACGGACACTCCGACACCGATAATTTAAAAAACATAGGACACTGACACTGCGGTATATATGATAAAATTTGATTTTATTTATCGATTTATTATTAAAAAATGTTACAAATATTCTAATCAAAATTAATATCTTTAAATTCTTCATTGATAACATTGTTTTAATACTTGTTTAACTTTTTTAGAGTGTCAAAGCAAAAAAAAGAAATTATTTTTTTGGTGAAACTTGTTTGACTATTCCGACAGGTGTCGTACGGGTGTCATACAAGTGTCGGACACCGCGACACGCCACCTCTTAGAGGTGTCCGTGCTTCATAGCCGAAAAGCTTATAAAATTATTTGAAATGTACAAGGATTTTCAGTCATACAAATCCATTCCAATTGAGTTTGACTATGGTCAACAAACATAATGCATGGTTGAGATTTTAATGAGAAAAATGTCACTGCAAAGGGTCTGAACCTTAAAATTATTTGTCCGTCTGAGTGAGATGGTGACTCGATATTAGGGTCTTGAATTTCAATTCATATTTGTTTTCTTCTATTTTTGTTGAGTCAACATTGAACAAATTATTGACGACTTAGTATAACACATCCTTCCGCTAGCAATTGTTGGAGGTTATGGGAGAATACAGGAGGATCCTCAAAGCATGAAGGTTGGTTGGGAGCTTGCACTTAATTTATGAGGAGGAAGTTATGCATTGTGTCTTATGAATTGTACTAATACTTGCATCCATAGTTGCAAATTCGTCAATATTCAGCGATTTCTTCTTTTGTTTTTGTTAACCCAACAATTTGTAAAGGAAAAGTATATTTCTTTTGTTTGTCGAATAGTCTAGTAATTATACTCACATACTATAAGTTAACTTATGGTTCCGATCTATGTACACTATTTTTATCTCTAAGAACCTCACTTTGACAATACATATTCACTTGATTGTTAAAATGTTTGCATGTATACCACACCCTTAGTGGATGGTTCATTATCTTCAACCACTCAATCAACCCTCAAACCATAAATTTAGGTTCAATAAAAATCAATTCTTATAAATTTAAGTCCAACATTTCATAACTAGTAGGTTATGCATAAAACTAATTGCAAATCCTTTAGTAATTTTTCTTTTAACTTTAAATGAGATTAGATGTGTCTCTACTCATCTAATATTTATTTTTTTGGATAGAATACAAGTAAAATTATGAGTTTAAATGACACACGCTGTAAATGTAAATTAATTTTACACTTACAATCAATAAGAATAGTTTAACTTTCCATGTCATATTAACAAAGTGGGATTAAGTGGAGTGATATGGCATAAAACTAAAATTATTTTTTATTTTTTTTAACCAACTTATTAGTTATTTATTCTTAATAAAAGTAAAAACAATAGAACAATATTGGGCTTTAGGTGAGGCTTAACTGGACCTCGTTGTAGCTGATCAAAGCCCTAAAACCCTCACCGATATTGAGATTGAGAAGAACACTGCTCTTGTTCTTCTTCTTCCTCTGCAATTGCACCTCGTAGAAACCGAAACAAAAGATGGAAACAATTACGGCCATGGATGTCGAGGAACAACTTTCGCCCACACCCAACAACGTTAAACGCTTCGGTCTTAAAAACTCAATTCAAACTAATTTCGGCGACGACTATGTTTTCCAAATCATTCCAAAGTACGTTCTTTTCACTTTCTTCTTAAGCTTTTAAATTATACTCAAACTTCATTCAAATTTGAAAAAGTTCACTTTTTTATTCATACCCATCAATCGGGGTTCTAGTTTGTGTGATTTTTTTTTGTGTGTGTGAATTGAAGGGATGATTGGAGTGCAATGGCGGTTTCACTGTCAACGAATGCAGTGAAATTGTATTCACCAGTGGCGGGTCAATATTATGGAGAGTGCAAGGGTCACTCTGCAACTATAAACCAGATTTTGTTTTCGGGTCATTCTGATAATCCTCATATTCTAAGCTCATGTTCTTCAGATGGTTCTATCAGAGCTTGGGACACAAGAACATTTCAGCAGGTTAATTTCATTTTTTGTTATATTTAAAATTTTCTCCGTAGTTATAGTTTATATGTAGATAAACAACTTAACTAAGCGCGTTTATTGTATCAATACTTATTTTTTCTATATAGTAAAAGAAATTAAAGTCAATTTTTTCATGTAACAAGTTGTTTTCATAAGCTATCCTGAGAATTTTATGAAAATAAGCTGAAAACGGCTTATGGACATGTCATAAGATGTTTTCTTAAGCTATTTCAAATAGTTTTACAAGCAGTGTTTATGTTAGTAGATAAGTTCAAATAAGTCAATCCAATGGGACTTATGATCTATTTGCTGTCTGCAGGTTTCTACTATTGATGCTGGTCCTTCACAAGAAATCTTCAGCTTTTCTATTGGAGGGCCTAGTGGAAATTTAATTGCTGCCGGTTGTGATTCACAGGTTTGCATTTGGTTTCTGTAACCTTAGTGACAGATAGATAGATACTGTGTGGAATGATTTAAATTGGTATGCTAGCTATACCCTGATGTTTAATTATGATCAGGTACTTATATGGGATTGGAGAAATAACAAGCAAATTGCATGCCTGGAAGATTCTCATGTGGACGATGTTACTCAGGTTTGTTATGTTTTGAATTACATCTGATGACGATTTATATCTTAGTCTAAAACTTTATCTGATGTCTAAAACTTTATCTGATGATGGAATTGTAACCCTTTGGTGAAACAATGTTTTGCTTGTTGACGCCCTCCCAGAAAACCATTACATAAGAACACAAAATCTAATCCAATATCTTTTAAAAACTGTAGGATACTCCCTCCGTTTCAAAATTAGTGTCACTTTAGCAAAAAAAAAAGAAGTTTCGAAATGAATGTCATTTACACTTCTCAATGTAGGTTAATTTTTTTATTCCAATTTTGCCCTCTAATGATTACTGTGTATACTACTTCCAAAACATTATCTTCCACTTTGACCAATAGTTAATAAGGTTAGTTTAGTAAAAGTGTCATATTTTGACAATATGCATTTCTTAATCTGTGCAAAAACCTTAAATGACATTTTGTGTTGTTTTTATCAGGTCCTCGCATGCTTTTTATTACCTTGTTTTACTTCCTTACTGTGTTGTTTTTCACTTGATTCTCGACCACCTACCTCTTTCCCCCTAGTTGTTTGGCATACTTAATGCAATTAAATTTGTGGTTGTCCTTGCTCTTAAACTGTTATAGAATCAAAGATATTGGGATAAGAAGAAAATATTTGTTACCTGAAATATGTACATAAGATGAAACCATTTTAAATATTAATCTAGATAAAGCTTTAGGAAGTTCTTATACTAGCTTTGATTCATTTACTAGACAATGATTTTAATTATTTGATTATCAAATGTGATGTATGAATCATGTCTGATTTGTTGAAAATATGTGATTGATTCTAGGTTCATTTTGTCCCTGGTGAACCAGGCAAGCTCATTTCGGCTTCAGTAGATGGGTTGATCTGCATATTTGATACCAGTGGAGATATCGATGATGATGATCATCTAGATTCAGTATGTCTGGGACTCGAATTTGATTTCCTTCAGTTAATAATTCTTGCAGTTTACAACTTTCTTGAATGGACAAATATATTAAAATAAAATTAGATAAGTAACCATTAGAAAAGGATTGTGTGTAGTTTGCTTCTACAGTATGCAAATTAACAATGAAATTAATATTAATAACCCTATTAACATTATGATGCTTGCATGTGCAGAGCTCAAGCTCAAAAATTTGAAAAATAACAGGTTTCTTTAATCCTTTGTGTTTTTGAACTAGAGAAAGATTCTCATTCTAAATTCGTAAATTTGTTGTTTACAAACATGCAGGTGATTAATGTGGGGACTTCAATTGCAAAGGTGGGGTTTTTTGAAGAAAATTATCAAAAACTTTGGTGTTTAACACATATTGAAACCCTTGGGTACGGTTATCTCCATTAATGGTTTTTCTTTCCTTAACTGTTAATAGTTTACTAATTTACAATGATGCATATTGTGTTGTTGTGCTTTGTCCTGCATTCAATGTCATCATAGTTTCTAATTAAAGGTAAATTGGTGCAGACAAGAAACAACTATTATACCGATTACTTTCTACAATACTGTTTCTGCTAAAAATTAAACGCATGCTTGATGCTCCTTATGTGGGTTGTATAAATTTGCATGTGCAGACTTTACTTTTCCTCTTTTGCCTATGTCTGATTCTTATATTTCATTTATTCATTCTACTCTTCTATGTAGTATCTGGGACTGGAAAGATGGTAGAAATAAAGCACACTTCTCAGATGCACGGACTTTAGCTTCTGAAAGTTGGAATTTGGATCATGTGAGTTCCTTCCTTCTTATTTGATGGAATATGCTTATTTTTTTGAACTTCAAAGGTTTTCCACTTCATACATGAAAAATATAGCTTTAAGGGCAACACGGTATTATAAAGCTATTGCCACAGTAGAGTTGAAGGAAGGATTTGATCCGTTGTATCTATTGTAACCAGCCTTACCCTGCATTTGCCAAAGGCTAATTTCACAACTCAAATTCATGACATCTACTGTCACTCCAATCCTTAGCCAAAAATTGATATATACTTTATTTTTGCAGGTTGACTATTTTGTTGATTGTCACTACTCCAAAGAAGCTGAAAAACTATGGTTGATTGGCGGCACAAATTCGGGTACATTGGGTTACTTTCCTGTAAATTACAACGGAATGGCAACAATTGGAGCTGCAGAAGCAATTCTTGAAGGAGGGCATACAAGTATTGTTAGAAGTGTTCTACCTATGTCCAGAATTCATAGTGGACTTGGTAGCAGTAGTCATAGTGATAGCTCAGGCATTTTTGGATGGACAGGTGGGGAAGATGGAAGACTATGTTGTTGGTTGTCTGATGATTCCCCTCAAAAAAATCAATCTTGGATTTCAAGTTCATTGATTATGAAACCAGAAAGAACTTGCAAGAAAAATCGGCATCACCCCTACTAATACTAGTGGCCCTGTGTTTTTAGCTACTTAAAACAGTTTAATGCCAAAGGGTCATTTTTTGAGGAGTTCATTTAGTTAGGGTTTTTTTTTGTTTTCACTGAACTTGTGTTAGGATGTGGGTTTTATGTAAATCTATCGAAAGATGATTTGGTTCGTAGGTCTAAGTGCAAGAGCACAACTTTTTTAGCCCTATTGAAGTTGGTTCTGCATCTTATCTTCCTAATAAAAACAATGAAAGAAAAAATAATAACAACAAAGAAAAAAATATCTTTTCCTTTATTGTTGTTATTAGGAAGATCAGATGAAGAAGCACCTTGGACAGGGCTAAAAAAGTTGTGCTCTTGCACTTTAGACCTACGAACTAAATCAAGTTTCCAAAGATTTATTAATTGAAAAATTGTATTTTTATGTAATGCTGCGTGTAATATTTGTAATTGGGCGTTTTACATAGCCCTTTTTTGGTCATTATGTAATGTATTGATATTGATTCATATTATCCAACTAAAAAACCTTCATCATCTGTATCTTGTTTCTTCAAATTTATTTATTTTTCTTCAAAAACCCTTAATCAAGGAGGTTAATTGCATTGTGCATGTCATGCAACCATCACATTATTATTAGGACTATCTCTTCAAATTTTGAATTTACCTCTTATGTTGGAAGTTTGTGAGTGATTTTCAAAATAATATAATCATATGATACACATTGTATGAGCATACGACACAAGAACACATGAAAACAATGACTCTGATCTGATGGGCGTTGGACGCCTGCCTAGGGAGCCAGGCGCTGGAATTCTCTCGCCAAAGATGTTGTGACAGGTCTAGTCGGGTACTTGTCTTGGCAGCATTTTTCTTGTGTGGATGCTATTTTCTCTTGTTATATATTTCAATTGTTGTGAAATTTGAAGTTTGAGTTTAGGGTCATATTCTAAAACATTGGTTGGCAAGATATGCAATTGTTCAGCAAATGAGAAGTTGGAAGATGAAGATAGTGAAAGAAAGAACATGAAGATGCTTTACATTCTTAAAAATCTTTTTTGTTTTTTAGTAAGACATTGAACAAAACTACCATGTTTAACTTAACGTACTTAAACTTTTCACTTAGGTTTAAAAACACCCATATAGACATTTTTGTAACATTTTTTTATAACTAATCCAATACATTTTTTAACAAAAACTAATCCAATCTACATAGAATAACTTAAAAGGAATATCAGAGCAATTTTGTCTACATTAAATTTAGACAAGGTGTCAAACTTACAGACTTACCTTACCACTAATTAATTTTTTTTTTATTAATAATCACTAATTTAAACGATACTAACAGTTATTTTACAATGGTTTATAAGAAGATTTGAACTAAAAGTTACATGGCAAAAATTTTACAACTAAATTGGCATTCCATAAACACTCCAAATAATAATTTTATGAAAGAAAAGAAATTAACCAATCGAACTCTTGAATTATATGATAAATATATGAGGTGGGATCAAATTATTGAGTAAGGGCAAAGACGAAGACATTAATGAATTCAGAAAATTGAAACTAAGGCGACCCCTACCCCTCCCCCAAAACACACAAGATAATCAAATTGCGCACTTAACAAAACATGTAACGCTTAAAACACATCATTCAACCTCAGAAGAAAACAATGAACACATAATTTCTAACCAAACTAGAACATTAGTTCAAGTTATAAGACTCCCAAATATTTCATCTACAATTGTTAAAGGACCATCCTGAAACATACTAAAGATGGGTGCTCTTGTCACTGTTGAAAAGAAAAAATAGTTTTCCATTGGGAAGGTATTAGAAGTTGATGCAGTGACAAAATCCTTCCTCAAATAATAATATATAATAGCACCAACATTTTTGAGACTATAAATACAAGAAAAATACTTAAAAAGCTAAAATCCAAGGATGCACATGAAACATGGGCAGTGAAATCTGTTGCTGGTACGCATAAAGACAAGCACAAATGCCACTAAAAGTAGCCCATTGGATGTAGTTCACACTTCATATCACTTGCTTAGATCAACCTCTACCTCGTCCAGCACCTACCAAAAGAAGCAAAGGTATTGGATTTATATACGAGCTTTAACTTCAACGAACCATGTTAAAAAGACATTTTATATGCAATTCTCCAACAATAAAGATTAACATTAGAAGTAACAAATTGTAGAATTAGTAAGGAGTTATAAGCTGAATAATTTACTTACTTAACAAGAGCACATCTAGTCCAGATGAAAATAAAAGATAACAGTGGTAAGAAACTCTTTGAACTCTGACATAGTGAATTTGGGGTACTAGAATATATGATAAATATCTTATAATATCTCAATTCTCAAAGTATATTAAATCATTTCTTACAATGCTTCTGTAGTTTCTTATATTTAGTAATTTGCTTCTTTATTTGATTAAAATTATAAATCTAGTATAATAAGTATAAATAAAGGTTGATATTAACCTTTTGTATCATAACAAAAACACAATTTAAGATAGAAGAGAATACACATAGAGGTGGTAAAACAATGAGTGCAGTTATGGTTTACCTCTGCTTCCTCCAGGCTTTCCACCTTGGCTACCCCTACCTCGGCCTCCAGCTCCTCTAGCACCACCATCATCAAAACCACGCCCAATACCTTTTGGTTGGCGTCCACCAGCACCAGAACCAGCACCTTCCTCCCTACCTCCCCCTCTTCCCCTACCACGTCCCACACCAGGTGGCTTGCGATCTGAAAAGGGTCACACATTGATCAGATGACTTAATTTTTTTATATAACTGGAAGGCTGCATGCATGAATGGCATTTCAAATTGTGTGGGAATATAAATTTATCATTTGCTAATTTAGAAACAAAATAGACGTGGCCTGAAAAATGTCAAAATCAACCAGAAGAAAATTATATGCATCTTTGTTTTTTTGTTACGAATTATATGCATTTTTGTTATAAGAAGCATGTAAATATTCCTTTCTCCCTTGTTAACCACCTAATCAATTTACATATCAAGATAAAGAGATGTTGTTTTAATGGGGACTTAATACCATATCTCAACCTCAACCCAAAATCTAAAGGTATCAGATTCATTGTTCCTTCCACGTTATATCCTCCTCAGCTTGATCATTCCTATTCTATGTAGGATTTTTCACTCAGACCCACACGACACACTCTAAACTCTCAAAACCAACTACATATAACAATAATGCCTCATACCTGTACGGCTCTTGGTTTCTTCTTGAACTTTGTCAATAACCTAAAAGAAAAGGCAATAGAGCAAAATTAGTTGACAAAAGTACATACAACTTAGACATTGCTTAACAAATTATCAACATCAGCTGATTCACTAAAAGGGTAACTCAATGCAGAAGCTCCCACAGTTTTGGGGTTTGATGACTGATGAGTACAGCCGTAAACCCTCAAGCACAAGGCTTTTCCCCCGACTAAACCCGTGACCAACAGATCACATGGTATTAACTAGCAACTCTACTATTGTGCCAATTGCCAAGGCTTGCCTTCTTAACAACCTATTCATCAAAGGTTTTTTTAAATGATTTTAAAGGGAGTGCACTGTCTGTGTAAACTAACATAATGAATTCTCATTGGATGTTAGCATCAAACTGATCTACACAGAAACTACACATCCCTTAATCTCTTTTTATACAACTAAAAGCTTAGCAATCACCACCATTACATACCTCATCGGGAACACGAAGGTACTTAATCGTATTGCCTCGTATATAACACTCGGGCATCCGCCAAAATCTGTCTCCATCCTAGATTGCCAACATCAATCAAAATCAACAAACCAACCTTTCAATAACAACAAATTACAAAGACACCAAAAACAAGGACACTTACTTTAGAGGTACAAATAACTTCTCGAAGATGAATGTTCATCCATGTATCACAATTAACCAAATGGCCATTATAAGTCTCTCCATTTTTCAGCTCCACCAACTGTAACAACAAGTTCAAAAAAACATTTAACAAGAATTAAAAAAACACAATTAATTATAAGTCAAACAGAACATCACAAAGGTAAAGTAGAGAAAAGGTTTTGGTTACTTACCATAGGGTGGCCTTGTGCAGTCTTAAGAAGAGAAAGAGGAAGCTGCAAGAAAAATATTAAAAAAAAAAAGATGAAAAATTAACATAACTGTAATCATGAAACAAACAGTAACATTAACACATAAACCCTACTGGTTTAACCGAACGAGTTTGTGATACCGACACGAAATCGTATGATCAATTGGGGAAGTTGAATGCGGCTAGGGTTTCCGCAAAAGAATTTATGTTTATTTGTTTGAAGAGAGAGGGAAAGAAAAGGAAAAGAGAATATGAAGATCTAGGTATTCGTTGTTAGCGTTTGAAAGAAGAAAGGTACTTACCATGTTGATTTCAGAGTGTGGTGTTTCGTTGATGAAGTTTGTTGTGCGATTGAGAAAAGAACAGAGAGAGAGAGAGCGAGAGTGAAAAAGAAGGCGGAGGAGGAGGGAAAGAGTATAGAGAGCTCTGTGATTGATTTCTTGATTTTATTTTTCTTTTTAACAAAGATTTCTTCTTTAACAAGGATAAAAATTATAAAAACATTTAACAAGGACTTAACCGAAAAAGAAAAAAAAAATTAACAAGGATAAAAAAACACAATTTATTACAAATTTTAAAATTTTATATGATTAGTATAATTTTTGGTAAGGATTTCATATGATTTATTTATATCTATGTTTTTTTTTCTATATATTAAAAAAAATTATTTCTTGACCAAAAAAAATAATATTTTATTATAGTGTGTTGTGAGAAGTGGTCAAGTGGCGGAACTCTGATGCCAATTACCATAAGACAGATGGAGCTCCACCGTTGATCATCGTAAGATTGTCGGAGCTCTATCGTATTGTAGTTGACCATCCGACATCATTCACCACCATGAGAGAGAATGAGTGCTCAATAGGTAAAGTTATCAAATTGGTGTTTCTAATGTAAAGAGGTCTCTTAATTTGCAGTTCATCCAAGAGATAAATAAAATCTAATTAAAGATTGTTCGGTGAAAGAGGTCTCTCAATTTTTGAGTTTAACCTTAAACTTATCAAGTATATTTTCTTTAATATAAGAGGAAGATGGTTGGCTCATGTACTTGCATGAATTATGGGTTAAAGAAGTTGGAGGACTCAAATTTAAATCTTAATGAAGGAGAAAATATTTGATTTCCATGTTAGAATAAATAACATGTTATTATTTCATAGTAAAAAAAAAAAATAGAAAAAATATTGGTCCTTCAATTTACTTCTTGTCTATCACATGCATCATTTCATGAAGTCTAAATATTAAACGCGATGATATGGAACACTAAATGTCGACTGGTTGTCCACTTTTTCTCCACATCACCTATACATGGACCGATTCATAACCAACATCTTGGAAGGTAAAAGTGAAAATTTTCTTTCTCAAGAATTTTCCTATAAAATTATCATTTCTTCTCAGCAAACGTCTGGAAAAAATATGTAAATTTCTTCTC
Source organism: Trifolium repens (assembly GCA_030408175.1). Classification (NCBI taxonomy): domain Eukaryota; kingdom Viridiplantae; phylum Streptophyta; class Magnoliopsida; order Fabales; family Fabaceae; genus Trifolium; species Trifolium repens. The sequence continues at coordinate 53,652,083 of CP125849.1, read as the reverse complement.
CAATATGATAAATCTAAAAATCCCAAAAAATTAATCAACTTGAAGTTGCAAAGATAAAGATGATGAGTGGTAGAATTTCCGTTTTATAACTATGGAGAAATCAAGGCAACAAAAACTCATCTTCAACCTCCATGATTAATGGGAGCAAAATCAGAATACTAATATCTTAGTTTTACTGTTAAGAGTTGACATGATGCAGAAGATGAAGTAACGTAAAACAAAATCAATCAAATTAGTTGCTATACTATCAAACTTATTATCAAAATTTTGTCCTTGTACAATTCCTATCAATATAGTTCTTGAGATAGCCTAAGCATTTTGTACCAGTACGTGTTTTTAGATAAAGTAGGTAGCACAACAAAACCAGTTTGCATGAAGTATATAACGTTAGAACTTATTATCAACATGATGCATTGGAGGGTGTTTGTTTTTGATATATTATTTATCTGGAAGTTGACTGATTGTAATTGCTCATGTTGGCACGTTTTGTGCTTGTGGGTATTTAGTTGATCATTGATCAATGAATTGTTATCTTTGCTTTTGCAAAAATATAAATAGAAACATTGCCAAGAAAAACCATTCATACCCAAGTTGTTTATATCTATGAAGATATTTAGATTGATGAGTAATTTGATTTGATTGTAAATAATAGGGAATAATTGGTTTCTAACATTACCTCCTGATATTTTTCTTTAGTCAATTGTTGCAATACTAATGTGTTTAACTCTGCAACTCCATACTCTATTTTTTTTTTTCTTTCTGATGTTAGATATGAAAATTGGTATATTCTCAATCCATACTCTTATTTGTGATGTACAATGCTATTCTACTAGTTCCAATCGGCAGCAGCAGTTTTCTGCGAAGTGGCATCCCTAGCGGACAAACCAGTCGAGCTTAACACTCAAATGGCAGTTCATTGACCAATTCAGGACCATTGGAGGTTTATTCTGAGATAATTTAAGCTAACGGCTACTTGATCACTCGAGCAACACCATTTACTGACCCAGTTGGACTCGTCATTATTCCAAAACTCAAGTTGAGGGAAATGTGGCATTTACAGTCGCACATAGCACTCTAGACTCTAGCTCTTACCTGCGTATCTTGGTTCCCCTCTTGGATCCATGTCCGAGAACGAGAAGGAGAGGCACTCGCCTCTTTTATTTTCCAACTTTTCTGTCAACTGATTCGATTTACTACATTAATGGATAATAAAGCATACAACTGAGCAAGGAATATAAGTAACTTCTCTGTTACATGAACTTCCATGATTTATTGGTTATTAGGAATATAACTACCCAAATCAATGAATAATCCCATTTCACCCTCCCATAATTTGCACAGTAAATGAAAAGAAAAAGAAACATAAACAAAGGTCAGCAGATCTAACCAAAAAAATGGTCAGAAGAAAGTCCGGCCATTCAATGGAATAAGAGCCATCGAAATATACATGGAAGATGTCAAAGTCTGTGCAGTATGCAACGTGTAAAACCTATAGCTTCTTGATAGAAATTGTCCAGAGAAGATCTGAATCAGACTGTACTGTTACTATATCTCCTTTTACAATATTTGATGTGCTAACTAAACCACCAAATCTCATCTCCGTTTCATCTGAAATTGTCAAAATAAAATGCTAACCATCAGACTCCGGTGACAAACAAGATTACAACTCGATGATTGGAAAAATAATGATTCATCAAAGGCATCATGTATAAAGCCTCGGGAAGCACATTTTCATTCAGTTAAAAATTTACAGGTTTGGAACTAAAACAATCACATAGCATTATTATTCAGCAAAATATGCAATACTTACTGAGGTCCCACTGGAGTCCCGTGGTTGTAGAACTTCCAGATGGCATCCCGATGGGAACGAGTCCACAATGTGGACCCTCGACAGAAGATTGAATGAAGATCTTATGCGAGTAATTCTTCGGAAGAAGGTGAATGAGGCAATCGTCGGATAGAAGGATAACGCGTGTGTTGGAGAATCGACACAACACATTAATATTTCCCATCTCGTGATCAAATCTCCCACCAAGTGCTCCAACAGCAAGAATGCATAACTGCCATCATGTTGAGAGATAAGAGCAGCTGAGATTAATTCCAAAAGGTAAAACTAAATACACATAACACTATAGTGATTCTTTACTAATAAGCAGGGATAAGGGCTCATACTAATCAAGGTTCAATTCATTTCATTTATCCAAGAACTATCTAAGCCTAAATCTGAAATTTGTTAGACCAGCCATCTCACATTAATTTGATTTAGCCAATTTATTGTAATAGCTATAATCAAGTGATTGGTTACTGTGATGTAATTATATGAGCTACAATTAGGGAATTGTTTTGATTAGCAATGATGTAATTACGTAGGAATTATTGCATTGCTTTCATTCCATTGTATTAACTTTTCTATATATAAATAAAGCTATCCTCTCATTGGCTAGTCAAGAGAGGGAATTACCTTTGTTTTCATGGTATCACAGAGCTAGTGTCGATTAGGGCCTGCTGCATTTTTTTTTTCTTTCTACATCTTACTCCTTGTTTTATCAATATGTCTACCACAACTCCTAGTCAAAACTCAAACTCAGTCCCTGCCACTACTTCTCAGTCCACACCTATATCTTCATCAACAACATCCACCACATTGAATCCTTTCCATTTACATATTACAGATTATGTCCATGATAAACTCACCTCCACAAATTATTTGACATGGTCACATCTCTTTCGGCCTGTTTTGTCTCTTTTTGAACTAGATGGTCACATTGATCCCAACGCTATCATCCCTCCCAATACCATAACTGATCCAACATCCCAACAAACCAAACCAAATCCTGAGTTTCTTATTTGGCAACGCTATGACCGTCTCGTCCTAACTTGGATAAATGCCACTGTCACCAAAGATCTCATTCCTCTCCTTTATAACTGCAATCTTGCTTCCACCGCTTGGACCACCCTTCATAACCATTTTCTTGATCAATCTCTTGCTAAAGAACTAGATCTAAAATTGAAACTTCACAATCTCCAAAAAGGATCCCTATCCATTGAAACTTATTGCAAACACTTCAAAGAAATTTTTGATTCCCTTGGTGCTATTTCTCAACCAATATCTGATAGAGAACAAGTCATGTATGTTCTCAAAGGTCTGCCACCAACATATGACTCTGTTGTCACTTTTGCGTCAAACCTCCGACCACCCCCTACCTTTCATGATGTTTGGAATATGCTACTTACACAAGAAGCTCGTCTTGACCATCTTGGAAAAACTCTTACTGACTCCTCAATCACCGTTCAGCCCACCGCTTTGTTATCTTCTCATAAAACTTCCACAACATCTCCACAGTCCTCCCAAGTAAACTCTTCTCGCACTTCATCCTTTAATCCTACACGAGGTGGACGCGGTCATTTTCGTGGTCGTGGCCGTGGCCGTGGTTACGGTGGTCGTGGTGGTCGTTTTTCTTATCAGCCACAATATCCACGCCCCTCATATGGTATGTTTAATCACCAATCTTTTTATCCTACTATTCCTAATTCTATTATGTCTAGTGCTGGAATTCTAGGCTCATCACCCTCTGCTGCAATTAAATGTCAACTTTGTGATCAAATGGGACATACTGCTAAGAGTTGTTCTTCTCACTCTCAAGCATTCACTTCAAATGATAACAATTCTCAATTTGCTGGATTTTCTATGAATGAATCATTTGATCCCACTTGGTATCTAGACTCCGGTGCTACATCTCACATGACAAATGACATAGGTAATTTCAAAAGCATCTCTAAATACAATGGGAACAATTCAGTTTCTTTTGGAAATGGTCAGACCCTTCCAATTCTTCACACTGGTTCAACTTCTTTAACTACTCCATCTTCTACATTCCAATTACATAACACTCTCCATGTCCCCCTTTTAAATAAAAATTTAATTTCTGTACGAAAATTTGTTTCTGACAATAAATGTTCTCTTACCTATTTTCCTTGGGGTTTTCATGTGAAGGATTTAAGGACAGGGAAAATTCTTCATCAATGCCACAGTGACCAGCCACTCTATCCTTTCTGCAGTAATGACACCAATGATTCAACTCATTATGCTTTGTCTGTCGTTCACACTTCACCAAGTCTCTGGCATGCTCGTCTCGGTCATCCAAGTCTCCAAACATTGCGTCAACTTCAGTCCTCTTCCAACATCTCTTTCAACCAGTCTTCAACTCAAGATTTCTACTGCACCTCATGTCTCGTCTCTAAAGCAACTGCTCAACCTTTTGACTTAAGTGTTAATTCTTCTAATAATGTTTTGGATTTAGTTCATAGTGATGTGTGGACATCTCCAGTTTTGTCTTTTACCGGCTATAAGTATTATGTTATTTTTGTAGATGATTTTTCTAAGTTTACATGGTTTTATCCTATGCGTAATAAACATGAAGTTTTTGCTTGCTTCCAAATCTTCAAATCTCATGTTGAAAATCTCTTTTCCACAACTATTAAATTTTTCCGATCTGATAATGGTGGTGAATTTACTAGCAAACAATTTCTCAATTTTCTCAACTCAGCTGGTATTTTCCATCAATTATCTTGTCCTCACACCCCTCAACAAAATGGCGTAGCTGAGCGCAAACATCGTCATATATCCACTGTTGGGCGTACTCTTCTTCATCACTCAAATCTACCTCTTACTTTTTGGGTTGAAGCCTTTCAAACTGCAGTTTTCTTAATAAATCGCACCCCTACACCGACTCTCTCTAATCAATCTCCATTTCAAGTTCTTTTCTCACAACCACCTAATTATTCCATTTTTCGTGTCTTTGGTTGCCTTTGTTTTCCTTATCTCCATCCTTATAACACCCACAAGCTTCAAAATCGATCCACTCCATGCTTATTTTTAGGATATAGCTCCCAACACAAAGGATATCGTTGCATGTCTCTTGAAAATGGACGTGTTTACATTAGCCGTCATGTTTCCTTTGTTGAACATGTTTTCCCCTATTATCCCACAACCTCACACACCTCTATTGATTCCAAAGAAAATAGCATCAAGAAAAGGAGAAATCAATCTTTATCTACCCCTAATTCTCCTTCTACCTCTGTTGACCATTTAACTTCTCCTAATAATTCACCAACACCATCACCTGCTACCTCTACTAATATTTCTCATGATATAGACTCACCAAATAATAATGATTCTACCTCATTGCCTACACCCACCCCACCCCCACCCCCACCTCCACCTCACCCCCTCCATCCAATGAAAACAAGAGGCAAGGATGGTATCCGTAAACCCAATCCTAAATATGCTCTTTTGACCACCACCCCATCTATACCATCAGAACCTTCATCTTTCACCCAAGCCATTAAAAACCCACAATGGAAAAATGCAATGGCTGATGAGTTCAATGCTCTTCTTACTAATCGCACATGGTCTTTGGTACCATATCACAAAGGTATGAATGTAGTTAATTGTATGTGGGTATATAAGATTAAACAAAAATCTGACGGCACAATTGAACGCTACAAGGCCCGTCTTGTAGCCAAAGGATACACTCAACAAATCGGGATTGATTATAACGATACTTTTAGTCCTGTTGTTCGTCACGCTACTATTCGTCTTGTTCTTGTTCATTCTCTTTTGCAGGGTTGGTCTATTAGACAATTAGATATTAAAAATGCTTTTCTTCATGGATCCTTAAGAGAAGAAGTATACATGGCACAACCACCTGGTTTCAAAGACTCTAGGTTTCCTAATCATGTCTGCAAATTGCATAAGGCCATCTATGGACTCAAACAAGCACCGCGGGCATGGTTTTCTCGGTTTAGCAATTTCCTACTGAAGCATCATTTTTCAAGCAGTACTAATGATCCATCCATGTTTATTTACAGATCTTCTTATGGTTCAATGATCTTACTCTTATATGTGGATGATATAATTCTTACTGGCTCTTCAGACACTCTTCTTCATAATTTTTTGAAGATTCTCCAAGCAGAATTTGCCCTTTCAGATTTGGGCCCTCTTCATTATTACCTTGGCATTCAAGTGCAAAGAACATCTCAAGGATTTTTTCTCTCTCAATCCAAGTATGCTACTGATCTGCTACATAAAGCCAACATGATTAATTGCAAGCCTGTTTCTACACCAGTTGCAGGAGCAAAATTGTCCAAAGCTCAAGGATCTTTACTTGCTGACCCAACACCATATCGTCAGCTTGTGGGATCTCTTCAGTACCTTACCATTACCAGACCAGATCTCTCATTCGCAGTCAATAGTGTTTGTCAATTTCTTAGTCATCCCACCACTACTCATATGCAAGCGGTCAAAAGAATTTTACGATATGTTGCTGGTACTATACATCATGGTCTTCGATTTCAACCATCATCTGATAAAAGCTTAATTGCCTTCTCCGATTCTGACTGGGCCGGCTGCCCTGATACTCGAAGATCCACCACTGGATTTGTCATATTCTATGCTGGTATACCAGTCTCTTGGGTCTCACGCAAACAACACACAATCTCAAGATCAAGTTGTGAAGCTGAATATAGGGCAGTTTCCTCCACTGTCACAGAACTTCTATGGTTACAACAACTTCTTGATGAACTCGGTGTCATTCTTCCGCATCCTCCTAAGCTAATGTGTGATAATGTTAGCACCACTTACCTGGCTACTAATCCTATATTTCATTCTCGCACAAAACACCTTGCGATAGACTTCCACTTCGTTCGCGAAAAAATAGCTTCTGGTCTACTCGACCTTCGCTATGTACCGACCAATCTCCAAGTTGCTGATGTTCTAACAAAATCATTATCATCATCTCAATATGCATCTCTTCGTGACAAGTTGCTTGTGGCTCCACCCCACTCAACTTGAGGGGGAGTGTTAGACCAGCCATCTCACATTAATTTGATTTAGCCAATTTATTGTAATAGCTATAATCAAGTGATTGGTTACTGTGATGTAATTATATGAGCTACAATTAGGGAATTGTTTTGATTAGCAATGATGTAATTACGTAGGAATTATTGCATTGCTTTCATTCCATTGTATTAACTTTTCTATATATAAATAAAGCTATCCTCTCATTGGCTAGTCAAGAGAGGGAATTACCTTTGTTTTCACTATAGTGATTCTTTACTAATAAGCAGGGATAAGGGCTCATACTAATCAAGGTTCAATTCATTTCATTTATCCAAGAACTATCTAAGCCTAAATCTGAAATTGACATCAGTTCACTCCCCTGTCTTCTCCTTGAAAAAGACGTAATAAAGGATTGCCAGATATTTAACTTACTTCTGATTTATCAGTATCTGGTGTAAGGTCACGTATGTATGCAACACATTTGTGTAAATCCGTGGTGTTCTGATCTTCAGACTCGTCAATTATCTTCGTTCCCTGCATGAAGCAAAAGAGCATAAGACCCTCAACATGATTTATGGAATGAAGACTAACATAGGAACCAATAATGGCAGTTTGGTATGAACCAGAGAGTTGAGTTCTGAAATAATTGTTTCCATTACATGACATTCACAAACAAAAACCATAAAGATATAAAATAGAGAGGGATACCAGCTTTGCATAGAAATCAAGTACTTCTGTCCTGATTGAATCCATGTCACCTTTGATCGCATCAGGCTTGTACCTGACAGAAACCTCAACAGTTAGATAATAGAAAACCTTTAACCGACTAATCATAGACAAATAATGGCAAACCAAGCTCTAGGTCACCAAACTAAATAAAACAAGTACTGCCAGTAACAGAGAAAAACAATCACTTTTACAAAGCTTTTAGCGAGTCAATTGCAGCCCTTCAACAAATAAACTTTACATGCATTTGGTTCTATGGTGGCAAAAATTGATTTTGTATAACTAATTTTAGTAAAAAATGAGTTTAAGATAAAATTATTTATATTTGGATATATTTAGGTAAATGTGAGTTGAACAATAAATTTAAGTGTAAAAAACCATGTTTTGAGGCAAAAGCTACAAATATTTTTTTCCAAAAAAAAGCTACAAATATTAACTCAAGTTAGAATCAATAGATGCAAAAGTGAATCCAAACATGTACTCCCAAGGACATCAATCTCAAAAGCATAAAGAAGTGCATTGTGAGAAAAGTTAAATCAACTCGTTGAAAGCTATGGTTGACCATCAGTCATAGATAAAACTGCAATTACATAATAATTAAAATATATGAAAAACCAATAACTCCACTCTTACACACATATGATTAATTATTACTACTTTAAAAGTCACACATATGATTAATTATTACTACTTATTAGTACTGTTTAGGAGTACTCATATATCAAAATGAAACACTGGTTTAATATTGAATCCCTTTTCTGAATTTTGTTTGTCAAGTATCTAGTGGCTAGAATTTCACTCTTAATCATGCATAAGTGGAATGTCAAGAGTTCGAACCCCAGCTTCTGCACATAAAATGTGATGTTCCCACTGAACTAAGCTCACGGGACCCCTTTTGTGATTCTATACTATTACTCCTAAAAAAAACAATTAACACGGTTACAACAGCTACTGATAATTTAAAGTAGCTGTCCCTAGGACACATACGCAATATAGAAGTTTATGCAAAAATAACAACTCGAGAACATTCAAGAAATTAATTGAATACATGAATCAGAAACGTGATGCATTTTGCAACCTTGTGCCTAATTAATATTATTTTATTGTAATTAAAAGAAAAAAACTCCCGAAACCTAGTTTAGTACTAGCATTTTGTGGACTGGACCACTACAGAATGGCAGAGAACCGAAAAAAGTGAAACACAGAGAGTTGTAAAGATAAAGCCAAGAACCAAACTAGAAAGCACAATTTTAGGACAGAATTGGAAGAAAAAACAAAAAAGATAGAGTACCTGGTGCGAACATGGGAAGGATTAAGTTTGGGGAAGAAAAGAGGCATTTCATCAAACACGCGGTTGGCACCACCATCAGCGCAGACTCGTATATGTGCTGTAAAGAATGAATGAATGAATTTCAATAATAATAAGTAAAAGAGTGAGTGAGGGTGCAGGGAGAGTAATACCGTGGTCCCAAAGCAGAGGAGCGAATTTGGGGAGGTTTTGATTGAGAATAACGAGAGCGTATTTGAAAGAAACAGAGGAAGAAGAAGAAGAAGAATTATTATTATCCGGAGGAGGAAGAAGAAAAGTTGAAGAATGAGACATCAACCCTTCCATTCTTTTCTTTTTCTTCTGAACCGAGCTTCGCTGGGTTCCTTATATACTAGTATTATTTCTTTCTGGTCTCTTCAACTAGTAGTAGTAGTAGTAAGATTTCCTCTTTTTTTAGGAATATTACGTAACATAAATGAATATTTTATTTTTATATTAATCCTATAAACAGTACTGTATCATTAACGTCGTCATATTCATATGGTTGAATGAATGAACACCTATGAAGCCCCGATACAGGACACGATACGGATACGATACGATACTGATACGCCGATACGTGAAAATTTTTAAAATTTCCAATCCGATACTGCCGCGATACGTTATTTAAAAATTAAAGTTAAAATTAAATATATAAATACACAATATATAAACATACATCCAATCAATAATATTAATAATTAAAAGTAGAAAACATCTATTATTATACTAAAGTTTTGGGACAAGTTCAAAAGCTTAACTAACTATTACAATATATAGTAGGATACCATAGTTTTTTTTTTTTTTTGAAAAGTAAAAAATTATATTGACAAAGGAAAAACACAAGAAGTGCTAAAGATACAAACAAACATGTCTTATACAGGAGCATCATAATAACTCAAAGTCAATCAATACTAGAAACTCCCAAGGTCTGATACATGAGAACATCTTAAGTTAGTCCCCAGAACATAATGATTACTGATACATTTTAAGTTATACGTCTTATTGTAGTGCACTATACAAAAAGAACACCATTAAAACTATCCAAACAAAATCACAAATACTATCCAAAAAATAATCTTTGTATCGGACACATATCAGATATTATTTGTTTATTTAAAAATAATGATATGACCGATACTTTTCTGATACGTGTATCGGGACGTATCGGACACGTGTATCGGGTATTATTTTTTATTTAAAAATAATGATTTAATCGATACTCTTCCGATACGAGTATCGGAACGTATCGAAAGAGTATCGGTATCGAGGACGTATCGGACACGATTCGTCACCATTTTTTGAGTATCGGGGCTTCATAGATGAACACGCTAGGATAGTCAATGTCAATGATAGTGATAGTATCTTCTAGAGAGGTAGTAGTAGTAGTAGGTGCTGAATAATAAATATAGAGTACAGCTGCATTCCCTACCGTCAGATATGAGCTGTTATGTTAATGTGTGCCTTCTCTCCTCACGTTGTCCAAATCCTCTTTAACGCCGCACCATCGTTCAAATTTCAATCAATCAATCAATCTAGATAAAATACTAGTAACATTATGGGAAAGATTCTCTCCGGGATCACATATTCACATTAGTGTTACCCGTAAGTAAGTTGATTACTGTTTCAAAATTGTTGGTTTCAAAATTGTTGGTTATGGTTTAGTTTTCTTTTTGTTCGGTTCGTTTTTTTTTTTTGCCCATCCCTAGGTTTAAGGGTTGAGATTTCTCCCATGAAGAAACATCATAACAAAAGATTTGAGAGAATCTTTTCCATGAATCGATGTCCACTATTTTATTTACCGGTACTAGTATAAAAGAAATAGGTTTTAGATAGCACGGTAAAATTAACTTTTTTTTTCTTCCCATAAATTAAGTATTTTTTGCGTGCAATAATAGAGATTAAGAGTTTTAATATTACTGCAAATTCTCGCAACGCATCACTCAATTAAAAAATGAGTGTTGAAAAAAATGTTTCTAGCATTCCATGTAAAATAAAGAAGAAAACTCAACTTTTTAGTATTTATTATATCTTTTATCTAATTTAGAAATCTAATTGCCACCAAACTAACAATAAAGTTGCTCTTATCTGATAAGAACAATGTAGTCAGTGAAACATCGCGTCTATACCGTTGTTGAAAAAAGAGTGTACATATAAGATACTTTAGTGCTCAAATTAACAAGATATTAGATATTAGATATCTCAACTCTTTGCATAAAAGAGGTATATATAGGTCCTACCACATATACACGACCATCAATATCACAACGTAACGACCTTGACATTGATAGCTGTCAGAATCTTGGTCATGATTAACATACAAGGTCAATCATTTTGATTCGACCACTGCATAAGTGGCGTCTTTTGTGACAGTCGAGTATGCACATGTGTTTGGACCAACGTGCTTACTGGATCAAGCATAAACATTTGTCCTAGTCCAAAACAAAACCCTTGTGAGAAAGGATTCTCTCAATTTTTTCCTCAAGTTTCCTCAATTCTTACATGATCTTAACCATTGACCAACTTTTCTTTATTTTTTCCAATTAAAATATTACCACATGCTTTTGATTCAATAATTTTGATCCAAATATTATTTCCTCAATTTTTTTCTAATCGAGAGAATCCATTCTCACACCCTTATACATAGTTTTTGGTTTTGTGACACTTCTCCAATTTTTAATGATAATTTTGACTTTGTGCATCAAATACAAATTGGTCAAGTTATTATAAAAAAAAAATGCTAGTAACATTCCCTTTTAAATATTGTTTCCAATCTAATGTCAGTCTTATCAGTTGACACATATTAATTTCAACTAATTAAAAGATCAATGTTAAAAAAAATGTTTCTAATACTCATCGTGTATTATCAAGGCTGTCTCCGAATTTTTAGAGGCCTCGAGCTAATAATAAAAATGAACCTCCTAATAAAAATAAATATGTTTTTTAAAAACAACGTAATATTTATTTTTGTGAACACCAATAATGGAACAGAAATGTTATCATGACACTCCTCCCATACCCAAAACATACACACATACAACATTGTTCATTAATACACCAATTTCCATTTAATTTTAATTTTTTTAAATCCATCTCACACATGTGATGAAACAAAAATGTTATTACGCATAACTCATTCTCTCTCTTCGCCTTCTCCTTCAATCGCAAAAGCTTAGAGTGTCATCGTCACCACTGCCGCCGTCATCTGCCTCTCGCTCTCTCTCTTAATTGTATTTGTGCCCATGAGTTTCCCTCTTCTCTTTTTCCTCTTCCACTATGTCGATCCTCAACTTTCAATCTCCTTCATTTTTCTTCATAATTTACTTTTACAATCTTAAATTGAAACATTAGTGCTCATTTTGGTATTGGATCTGAAATTGCAACGGTTGTTTTCAATTGTAGAAAATCAAATTGGGGGAAAACTCTCAAAAGCTAGGTTTAAGAACACGAACACCACAATCCTCTGCCACCATCGCCGACTAGAAGTCTCTGTCGCCTCCTGCTTCAGTCTCCAACAGTTAACGGTAATCGATTTATTCTACTCCATTTTTAGTTTCAAATCTCTCTTATGAGAATTTTCTGATTTTTTATGACTTTGATTTTATTAATTTAAAGATAAATGAGTTTGTATGAATAATAATGTTATGAGTTGAAAAAAAATGACATGATAATATAGGAAATATATGTGGTGAGTTATGTTTTAATAAGTGTGGAGTTGGTTCAAATATTTGGTTAACTTGAAAGTTTTAAAAAAATTGGAAAGTTGACAAGTTATTGGTGGTGAAATCATGAATATGCTCCTTTTTTTTTTGTTTAATTTCACATTGATTTGAAATTCCAAACTTAATTATTTGAATTGATTAAGTGATTAAAATATGGTTAGGTTAAATGAGCATGAAAATCCCTGAACATGATTTGGGGTTAATTAGGTTAGGTTAATTTGTGGTAGACTTTATTTCATTGTTATTGTGATTTGTGAGATGAAGGATTACATATAAATTCTAATTGTAATGGTTTACATACAAGAGATTGTTATGTGGTTGAGAGCTTTAGTTGTTTAAATGCTAAAATTTGTAGTCATGTGATGATATGTTGTGTACTGTTAAGATTGCAAAATCGAAGAACCACAATAGAATCAAAGCATTTAACTTCAGAGCTATTTTAGGAATTGCATTAGCAAAGCATTCAGCCGTGGTTGTAACTGATATGAGAAACATCTTGATTATGCTTCTTGGTCTATTACAACATCTTGGATGCTAATTGATATAGGTTATGCTTCTTTTATTTTGATTCTCTAGCAACTCTAATGCAAATAAAGTGCATTCTATTAAACTTTTTTTAATCGTGGCAGGCTGTGAATATTGTTGATAAAAAATGATGAATTCAAACGCATTATCAAATGTAATATATTGTTAGTTAGTATTAAAATTACGAAAATCAAAGGTTATTATTATCCATTTATGTTAATTTATTAATCGTTGTTGCGTATAATTATAGGTGCACGTTAGACATGAGTGTAAGTCAGGTTTAATTTTCGAAATCAATAAAAAGATGACACAAGCTCAAAAGGCTAGAATTGAGGCAACACCATTTGCCTCAATTCCTTTTATAGATAGAATAAACTGAACTGGAATTTCAAGACAGAAAACCAGTGGAATTCAGGCTGTCTCATTAAAGACTTTGCCAAGAAAACCTAAGGGGATAAAGCCTGACAAGGGAAAAAGAGATGAGTGTATACCAGTACCGGTGTAAATTCTTCTGTTCTTACAATTTCTCGCCATTCTTTTCTGAAGGGTTTCACTATTCCCTGTGTCAAGTTACAGATCTACTTAAATACATTTCAAATAAATTATTAATAATGAATAAATAAGAGAAAATAAATTGTTCAATACTTACATCAATATACTTTCGGAGGATTTTTCCGAGTTCTGAGCTATAAACTTCGTTCGAGAATGAGGTTGCTCGAGGGTTATAAACAACTAATTGTTGATTGTTTTTTGGTTGTTTAGGTGCTTTCCTATGCCTTTTAGCCATTGTAGGAGTTTTTTTGCTGTTGGTTTGTTTTTTTTTATTTTTAAGAGCAAAGATGTATATATTTATATATAAGAAATGAGAACGAGTACAAGTACAAGTAGTACTAGACCCACTAATGGGAAAAAGTACAAATGGTTTGTTGCTTTTGGTTTAGCTTTGCTACTTGCTAGCTTTTTGTGTTGGGCGTTTTTGGAGTTGTTAGCTTTGTGACTGCTTATATAAAAGAAGAATACACCCTTAGGAAGAGAATTAATAATGTTTCTACTTACTTATATAGAGAAATGAGAGAAACAAAAACTGCAAAAATGTATGTTTGTAAGAAAAATCTTTAATTTTAATTTTTTTTTTATATCAAACCTTTAAATTTTTAGTCAAAGCAAAAAAGTTGGGTGCTACACCATGCAATTTAATGAGTGCTTTACATGATTAAAATTGCAGACCAAAATAAGAGAGACTTAAATGTAAAGCATTCAACGTTTTTGCTTTGACTAAAAATTTAAAGGTTTGATATAAAAAAAACTAAAATTAAAGATTTTTCTTGCATACATACATTTTTGTGGTTTTTGTTTCTCTCATCTCTCTATATAAGTACGTAGAAACATTATTGATTCTCTTCCTAAAGGTGTATTCTTCTTCTATATAAGCAGTCACAAAGCTAACAACTCCAAAAGCGGCCAACACACAAAACTAGCAAGTAGCAAAACTAAACCAAAAGCAACAAACCATCTGTACTTTTTTCCATTAGTGGGTCTAGTACTACTTGTACTCGTTCTCATTTCTTATATATAAATATATACATCTTTGCTCTTAAAAACAACAAACCAACAGCAAAAAAACTCCTACAATGGCTAAAAGGCATAGGAAGACACCTAAACAACCAAAAAACAATCAACAATTAGTTGTTTATAACCCTCGAGCAACCTCATTCTCGAACGAAGTTTATAGCTCAGAACTCGGAAAAATCCTCCGAAAGTATATTGATGCAAGTATTGAACAATTTATTTTCTCTTATTTATTCATTATTAATAATTTATTTGAAATGTATTTAAGTAGATCTGTAACTTGACACAGGGAATAGTGAAACCCTTCAGAAAATAATGGCGAGAAATTGTAAGAATAGAAGAATTTACACCGGTACTGGTATACACTCATCTCTTTTTCCCTTGTCAGGCTTTATCCCCTTGAGTTTTCTTGGCAAAGTTTTTAATGAGACAGAGCCTGAATTCCCCTGATTTTCTGTCTTGAAATCCAGTTCAGTTTATTCTATCTATAAAAGGAATTGAGGCAAATGGTGTTGCCTCAATTTTAGCCTTTTGAGCTTGTGTCATCTTCTTATTGATTTCGAAAATTAAACTTGACTTACACTAATGTCTAACGCGTACCTATAATTATACGCAACAACGATTAAAAAATTAACATAAAAGGATAATAATAACCTTTGATTTTCATAATTTTAATACTAACTAACAACATATTACCTTTGATAATGCGTTTGAATTCATCTTTTTTTATCAACAATATTCACAACCTGCCACGACTAAAAAAGGTTTAATAGAATGCACTTTATTTGCACAAGAGTATAGCTAGAGAATCAAAATAAAAGAAGCATAACCTATATCAATTAGCATTCAAGATGTTGTAATAGCATAATCAAGATGTTTCTCATATCAGTTACAACCACAGCTGAATGCTTTGCTAATGCAATTCCTAAAATAGCTATGAAGTTAAATGCTTTGATTCTACTGTGGTTCTTCGATTTTGCAATCTTAACAATACACAACATATCATCACATGACTACAAATTTTAGCATTTAAACAACTAAATCTCTCAACCACAGAACAATCTCTTGTATGCAAACCATTACAATTAGAATTTATGTGTAATCATTCATCTCACAAATCACAATAACAATTAGCATTTAACAATGAAATAAAGTCCACCACACATTAACCTAACCTAATTAACCCCAAATCATGTCAGAGATTTTCATGCTCATTTAACCTAACCATACTTTAATCACTTAATCAATTCAAATAATTAGGTTTAGAATTTGAAATCAGTGTGAAATTAAACAAAAAAATGGAGCATATTCATGATTTCACCACCAATAACTTGTCAACTTTCCAATTTTTTAAAAACTTTCAAGTTAACCAAATATTTGAACCAACTCCACACTTATTAAAACATAACTAACCACATATATTCCCTATATTATCATGTCATTTTTTTCAACTCATAACATTATTATTCATACAAACTCATTTATCTTTAAATTAATAAAATCAAAGTCATAAAAAATCAGAAAATTCTCATAAGAGAGATTTGAAACTAAAAATGGATTAGAATAAATCGATTACCGTTAACTGTTGGAGACCGAAGCAGGAGGCGACAGAGACTTCCAGTCGGCGATGGTGGCAGAGGATTGTGGTGTTCGTGTTCTTAAACCTAGCTTTTGAGAGTTTCCCCCCAATTTGATTTTCTACAATTGAAAACAACTGTTGCAATTTCAGATCCAATACCAAAATGAGCACTAATGTTTCAATTTAAGATTGTAAAAGTAAATTATGAAGAAAAATGAAGGAGATTGAAAGTTGAGGATCGACATAGTGGAAGAGGAAAAAGAGAAGAGCGAAACTCACGAGCACATAATACAATTTAGAGAGGGAGAGGCAGACGACGGCGGCGACGGTGACAGTGGCACTCTAAGCTTTTGCGATTGAAGGAGAAGGCGAAAAGAGAGAATGAATTCTTATGTTTCATCACATGTGTGAGATGGATTTAAAAAATTAAAATTAAATGGAAATTGATGTATTAATAAACTGTGTTGTATGTGTGTATGTTTTAGATATGGTAGGAGTGTCATAATAACATTTCTAATAATGAAATGAGTATTGAATATATATTTTAAAATTAAAATATTTTAACTTAAAATCCTGAAAAATGAGTTCAATATGGTGCAGGAGAAAATCCTAATTTTTTTAAAAGAGAGGTTAATATTATGATTTTTAAAATAGAAGGGTTAAAATTCAATTTTTTTAGGTATTATTAACCCTTAATTTCGAGGGAAAATGGTCCGGCTATGGCTAATATATATTTGAAGGTAAAGTAAAAAATTATATTCACCACAAATTAAATTCAAGTTTTTCTAAGCAATTCATTATAGAAAAAACTCATCAATCACTCAAGCACGATCACTTGCTTATTAAAATTCAAATTATAAATTCATTATATTTTTTTGGTGTTAAGTTCCCAAAGAAAAACAAAGCCAGTATAGTTCCTATTCCTACTGGGAATCAAATTTTGAATAATTGAATTCTCTCGAGCGATTCGTCCCAGGAGAAACTTCATCGTTTGGTTAATTATAAATCCAAATTTAGACAAATTAGGAAATTAACAATCTACTATTTAAACTTGGTAATTATTATAGGAAATATATAATGAAATGAGGAAAATATTTCTTTTTCAACTAACTGTTTATTTTTCTATATATACCAAGAGAACATGCTTTTGGCGTCTTTCGCCAACCCTTGTTGTCTCATGTTCTGGTTTGTTATATCTTCTATTCATCATCATCACAACCGCGTTTCTGCATTCATTCATTCATTCACCGACAAACACACAATACAAATTACGCTAATTATATCCTAAAACCACCGTTCTGTTTCTTTATCTGAATCATTCATTTATTCATTCATTTCCCTTTTTGACCCAAATAGCTTTTTAACAACAAAAAAACAACATTGGCGACAACAAAAAATGTTAGAAAAATGTTTGGGACCTCAAAGAGCTAGAAAATTTCAGAGATTTCTCAACCATTGTAAGGTTACAATTCTCTGTCTCTTCCTCACCATTATTGTCCTACGTGGCACCATCGGCGCCGGTAAATTCGGCACACCGGAGCAAGATTTCGTCGACATTCGCAACCGTTTCACCTCTCGTAAGCTACCAGAATCATCTCACCGTATTCTCGGCGAGATAAATTCAACAACATCGTCTTCATCTTCTTCACATTCAAATAGTTCATCTTCAACAACCAATTACAACGCTTTTGATATCAACACAATATTGGTCGATGAAGAAGAAGAAGACAAAAAAAAGAGCTCGAATGAGCCTTATCGTTTAGGACCAAAAATTTCGAATTGGGATGAACAGAGATCAAAATGGCTTCTTGAAAACCCCAATTTTTCAAATTTTATTCGACCCGAAAAGCCTCGTGTGCTTTTGGTAACTGGGTCATCGCCAAAACCGTGTGAGAATCCGGTTGGTGATCATTACTTGTTGAAGTCGATTAAGAACAAGATTGATTATTGTCGTTTACATGGTATTGAGGTTTTTTACAATATGGCTCTTTTTGATGCTGAAATGGCTGGTTTTTGGGCAAAGCTTCCATTGATTCGTAATCTTCTTTTGTCACATCCAGAAGTTGAGTTTTTATGGTGGATGGATAGTGATGCCATGTTTACTGATATGGCTTTTGAGGTTCCTTGGGAGAGGTATAAAGATTCTAATTTGATTATGCATGGTTGGAATGAGATGGTGTATGATCAGAAGAATTGGATTGGGTTGAATACTGGGAGTTTTTTGTTGAGGAATTGTCAATGGTCATTGGATATTCTTGATGCTTGGGCACCAATGGGACCGAAAGGTAAAGTTAGGGATGAAGCGGGGAAAGTGCTTACGCGCGAACTCAAAGATAGGCCGGTTTTTGAAGCAGATGATCAATCTGCTATGGTTTATTTGTTGGCTAAGGAGAAGGAAAAATGGGGCGATAAGGTTTATCTTGAGAATGGTTATTACTTGCATGGTTATTGGGGGATTTTGGTTGATAGATATGAGGAAATGATTGAGAATTATCATCCTGGTTTTGGTGATCATAGGTGGCCATTGGTGACTCATTTTGTGGGGTGTAAGCCTTGTGGGAAGTTTGGGGATTATCCTGTTGAGAGATGCTTGAAGCAGATGGATAGAGCTTTCAATTTTGGTGATAATCAGATATTGCAGATTTATGGATTCACACATAAATCATTGGTTAGTAGGAGAGTTAGGAGAATAAGGAATGAGACTAGTAATCCTCTTGAGGTTAAAGATGAACTTGGTTTGCTCCATCCAACTTTTAAAGCTGTTGAGGTATCATCTTCTAGGTGAGATGTGTTAATTGATTGGAATGTGTTGCATATTTAGTTACAGAAATAGAAATTTTGTCTCCTTATCATTTTTTGTATGCGGTAGAAAGTACATTGTGGGAAACAGGAAAGTAGGATATGCACTTTTTTGGTTTGATATTCTTCTGTCTTAAATCTTCTGAACATAAAAAGTTTGTAGAATTGTATTTTGACACCTTTTTGTGAAGTAATGGAAAAGTTTCACTGTGGATTTGCATATAATGGTTCATTGTGCTGTAAATTTGTAGCTGTTATATTGGTTTCTGATTGCAGACTCGCGGTTATGAAGTTAAAATAGTTTTGGACTATCAGTTGGTCTCAACCTTAATTACTTTTGGAGTTATTCATCCTATAAATAATCTTTCATTTGTAATCCTTTGTAATCTTCTGTTCAATCAATTGATCAATGATAAAGTTTATTCTTCATTCAAGTAATAAGATAACAAAATGTGATAGCCAAATTCTATAGAATGTTGTATAAGGTGTGGTGATTATAACAATTGGCTGTTGTGTTTGTGCAATGATTATTTCTTACCTGCTTGTGTCCATGTTGCATATCAGCATGACCATGTTATTATCAGCTAGCATACTTACAATATAGTTCACTAAGTCAAGTTGTATAATGTGGTCTATGTTGTGATTGTCACTGGTCTACATGTTTAGGAGGTTGCATGTGATTGAAAATTAAGCACTAGACAGAGAGGCAGAAAAAACAATTGTTTCATTATTTTAAAAAAATTGTCTGCATTGTTACTGTTATCTGTCAAGTTGATCTTAATTGGTATGTAGTGTACTTACTTATAAGCTGCTCTTTCTATGAATAGTTAAACTTGAAGATGATGCTTATTGCTGAATATTCAGGTAGTTTGTTAATTAAAAATGCTTAGCTATTAGATATCTCAATCTATAGTCACTTAGGTGGTTAAGTTGTAAGTGTGATTGACAGCATATAATAAGCTATAGCTGGTGCTTGAGAGAGCATGACAAGAACTGTAATTGAGTTTGATTACATCCTTACATTTTGTTGTTATTATCCCAATTTTAACTTGGGCCTATAGTCTTCATCAAGACTGTGTCTTATTTCATAACACTGATATGTCTATTTTGGTTTCCTTAAAATCTCAGTACCAAAAGAAATGATAAAAGCACAAAAATGCAATATTCTATTTACACTATTCAAATTTAACACACACACTATATAATAGGTATTTGGATTGAAAAAGTACAAAACATCTAAAAACAATACAAAATAGTGGGAATCTACATTATTTACACAGGACAGGACACATGAAACTGCCTTCTGTTACAAGCAACATGTATGTATGTATGTATTTAAGGATTTCAGGTAAAAACTAGCTTAAGATTTACAATGGAAAGAAAAGCAATCCAAGCCAAACAAGGCTTTATCAAAGTACTAGCAATAGGATTAACCTTCTCAAACACACGCATACACCCAAACATACTTCCAAAAATTCCAAAACAAATCAACAAACCAAAACTCGTTGCTCCAACTCCAAAAACAAAAGGATCCCACAAAACAGTAAAGAGAAGCTGAAGCAAGTAAAGAAAAAAAGCATTTGGATTTCTATGAAAGCCACCATCAGCCCAAACCATCCAAGCTGAAAGACCCATGAAGAAGCTTGAAGCAGGTAAACTAAGGTGTATAGCCCAAGAAGGTGGAAACCAAAATGGCTTTTTTGAAGCGGTTATGGCTTGGTTGTTGTGGTTTGAGAAGGAAAGTGAAGATGATATGTAAATGGATAAAACGGTTATTGAGAGAGGGAATGAAGTTGCTATTATGAGTGATCTAAGACCACGTTTGGCCATTGCTGTTCTTTTGTCTCTTTTGTGGTTAATTGTTGATCCATTTTTGTTGTTTGTTGTAGTAGTTGTAGTTGTTTGTCCTTCAGGTGTTATGATTCGTTGTTTAAGGTCTGTGGTAGAAGAAGCTGCCATTGGAGAATAGAAGAGGAATGAATGTGTACGTGATGGTGTGTGTGTGTGTTTGGTTTTGAAGGGGAGAGCATAGCTAGCATAGCATAGCATAGAAATAGTGAGTGACAGATGGAGGATAGTGGAAGAGTTTGAGTGAGAAACGTTACGCGTGTGCAATTGGCAGTGACAGAGAGAAGCGTGAAGATAGGAATGAATGAGGATTGTGTTGTGTCTGACTTATTGATGATGTTGACGATGATGTTGTGGAAGCTGGTACTTGCTGCACGTGGATATTTCCTTTTTTGTTCTTCTTCATCTTTCCCAACACCATCAACTTAAGTCATATCCAAACGAGTCATAAATGTTGTATTTATTTGGTTTAATTTTTTGATGGGGAGAAGAGGAGAACAAAATTCCTCATACATTCACTTTTTACTTCTCCCAAATTTGGGTTGCTGCTACTCGATGTTGTATTATTTTTCGGCCGGTATAAAACATTCTTGCCTCAATATTACATAAGTAATTAAAATTCATTCCCTCGTCACCCCCCTCCCTCTCCATAAAATGTTAATTATTCGGATTGCGAATCCAAAAATACCAAAATGCTTCCTAAAAGTATCATATTGGAAATTATGTTCTGAAGTGACTGTTTTTTTATAATTTTTGAAATGGTGTTTTTGGAACCTAAATTCTGAAATAATTGAATATTTGTTTTATTTTACTCAATACTGCTAAAACAAAAAAACTCACTTCGGAACCTATGTTCCGAGATGCCCTAGAGGTAATTTTGCCGGTTTAAGGGATCTGGGGAGCAATAGAGGGGCCTAAATAGCATTTATTTAGGTGGCTAGGGTGAAGTTGAGTTTACATGGCCCATCTGATTGAGCCCAAAAAGAACATTTTATTGCCGTAAAAAAAAAAACTAAAGTGAGAGAGCGGTTCAAAGTTTTGGAGTTCTAATTTCAGTTGAGACCAAACGAACATCGTTGATTCTGCGAATAATAGCATAATAATAAAATGGAAATCGGAGGCAGAAGATTGAAAAACGTAGAAACAATGGCCGTCGAATCCGTTACACAATCAGCACCTCCGCCTAGATCAAAACCAAACAACACTTTCTTGGAAAACCCCAAAATACCCATAGCAGTTTCTCTTCTCATTGCCGATGCAATCCTCATCTTCCTCATAATCGCATTTGTCCCCTGTAAGTTTCCTTCATAACCTCTCAATTCCATTATTCAATTCATCAATGCATCAATACTGATACTATTATTATGATTGATATCTTCAGATACAAAAATAGATTGGGATGCTTACATGTCACAGGTTGAAGGTTTTCTAGGAGGTGAGAGAGATTACCGTAATCTAAAGGGTGATACTGGTCCTCTTGTTTACCCTGCTGGTTTTCTCTATATTTACTCTGCATTTCTTTATCTTACTGGAGGACAAGTTTACCCTGCTCAGGTCATTTTCATTCTATCTTTTACTCATTATATTTCCACTATTCTAATGTTTTTTAGTAGTTTTGTAATGTCTTTATCTTTTTTCATTGCAGATTTTGTTTGGAGTTTTGTATATCATTAATCTTGCAATCGTTCTATATATCTATGTCAAAACTGATGTGGTAAGCACGAATTCTGTCTATAGCAAATTAGGCCCTGTTTGGATAAACAACTTAATTTGAAGCTTATAGCATAAACACTTATGCATAAGCTGTTTGTATATATAAAAAAAAGCTATAATCTGTTTTCATAAGCTATCTTGGAGAGAGCTTATGAAAATAACCTGAAAACAGCATACGAAGTCATAAACTGTTTTAATAAGTTCTCTCAAACAGTCTCTCACAAGTGCTTGTGTTAGTAGATAAGCTCAAATAAGTTGATGTAAATTGGCCCTTAGTTCTTATCATTTCTCCCCTATTTTGATAGTATCCATGGATTGAGAATAATTTCGAGACTATTTAATATATTTGTAGTTCATGGATCGATTAGAAGAGAAAATGAAGGTTTACTGAAAGTTAATTCTAATTTGGACTTAGTTTTTGTTGACATGTAGCGATGATTCATGGAACTCATTTTATTCGACACCTGTTTTTGTGCTTCACGTTGGTTTTTATTCAGTACATTTTTGTGCCATTTCATCCAATCGGCAACAATCCAATTTGGATACCGAAAGGTTTTTTTTTTTTTTTTTTATGGTTTTAATTTTGTTGTTTTTGAAATTCCTAACAGCTTCCATGGTGGGCTCTTTGCTTACTTTCTCTGTCAAAACGAGTGCATTCTATCTTCGTCCTCCGTCTTTTTAATGATTGTGTGGCCATGACACTTCTTCATGCTGCATTGCTGTTACTCATGCACCGAAGATGGAATCTAGGTTTGATTGTGTTTAGGTAAATAAAGACTATCTTCCTAAATTATCTTCCTATAAGGTTATACTGTTTACATGACTGTGTATAACTTTTATTAGCGGGGCTGTTTCGGTAAAGATGAATGTGCTTCTTTATGCTCCACCTTTACTGCTGCTCATGCTAAAGGTACGAATAATATTTACTGTTGAGTATGTAGCATTTGTTAATGTTATTATCCATTGGCAACCACAGAAGTGCTCATGTAGCCTCCTCTTCTTTTTACACATGCAGGCTATGGATATCAGCGGTGTGTTATTGGCATTAGCTGGGGCAGCGCTGGTTCAGGTCTAGTGACATTCTGATTTCTTAATATTTTTGTTATTCTATCACTGCAAAAATGTTTTTTGACACTAGATTTCCTTTCTGTATTCTTAAATGCTTTTGGTATTTTAATTTCCTCATACAAAATGCTCTACAGAGTGAACAAATCTTTAGTTTCCTGATGGCTGGTATATGTATTTTTCTCAAATACTCTTGTCTGTATTTTTCAGGTGAGTTTCTCTTCTCAGGCTTAATGGTTGATTGGTTCTAAAGGGTGAGATGTGTCCACTTTTCGTGACTTTAGTTAACACTAATCCTGATCAACAATTGCTACAGATATTATTGGGGCTTCCTTTCCTAGTTTCACATCCAGTTGCATACATATCAGGAGCCTTCAATCTTGGCCGTGTCTTCATCCATTTCTGGTACTTATTTTGTATTGTGATATATGCCTGATAACCATGTTCTCTGCAGACAAATTTAGTCATTTGATAAATCCTCGCTGAGGTTGGTGGTCCTCCATGGCCTTGCATCGGGGCCGGTTTCTCTTAATCTAAACTCATCAAAAAAAAATTTAAAAAAAATAGTCATAAATTTTACCTGAAAGCTGTTTTTATGTGGTCAAATAATGTTCAGCAGACAAGGCAAATAACTCAAATAACTGTATCTAATGTTTTTATATGCAAGGATCATTTGCAACCTTTTAGAACTAAAAAACATAATTATTAATTAGAGAGGTTTCTCTAGATGCAATACATTAGCTAAAAAGCTGCTGAATATTTTATGCTTTATATGGTTAGTAAATTGAGATGATTTACAGTTTTCAGGTTAAGACTGTTGGCAAGTTGTCTAAATTATATTTAAATTTTACCCTCTTAACTTTATGTCTTAGATTCAGAATAACAGCTGATTTTGTCTCTGTTTTTCATCATGTTACGTCAGTGTTTTTCGTCATGTCACGTCAGGGATTCTTATCTTTATTTTGTTTGGTCCAGTTGAATTTTCTGATATATTATTTCCATTGTATGTATGTTATGTTATCAGGTCAGTTAACTTCAAATTCATCCCTGAAGCAGTATTTGTATCCAAGGGATTTGCAATCTTTTTGTTGGCTGCTCACCTCATAGCACTTGCTTCATTTGCACATTATAGATGGTGCAAGTAGGTATAAAAGTTATATTTTATTATTTTCTATTCAGAAACAGGTTCTAATTTTTACTTATTTAGTTGCCTACAGACATGAAGGAGGGCTTCTAAAGTTTCTGCATTCAAGATATGTCTTTATGAGAATGAAGTTTGCACTTTTCTTCTCCTCCTCTTTTCAGAAGTTTGGCAAGAGCACTTCAACATCCATCAAGATCCTCACTAAAGAACGTAAGTAATCAGTTTCATGTTGAATTTAAAAGGATAAGGCTATTTCTATTTTTCGTGATAAGTGATCTTATACTGCTTCTTACTCAGATATTGTGACTACTATGTTTGTTGGAAACTTCATTGGCATTGTATGCGCTCGGTCGTTGCATTATCAATTCTATTCATGGTAAGTGTGCTGGGAATAACCTTTGTTTTGTTAATGATACTACTACTTGCTTTAGGTGCAAGCGTTGTTTGGTTTAATTGTACTTATCAAAATAAGTTAAACAATGAAGCAAAAGAAGGTTCGTGTAACAGAATCTGCTGGGATATATTATATACAGTATCATAACTTAAGGAACGCTCTAAAGTCTGGCCTTAATACCTAAGGCCAAATTGTTCTGTTTCTGATATGGTGAGGATATACTTCACAGGATTAATATTTCCTGTTATTGTTATCTACTTTATGATTGCGTATATATAGCTATAGCTATAACTTTTATATATTTATTAAATAAATTATTAAACTTCTGTGAATAAAATTTGTCTTTTGGTGTAATTTTATGGCCAACCTTTATCCTTTTTCACAGTTCCATTAATACCGGCATTTCAATTTGTGTTGTCCGTTTCGCATATGTATCATGAGTTAGCCAACCTTTTATGTTGATGACCAATATTAATTCTCATATATCTTATTTCCCCATAAATTCTTCTTTATACTGAGCTTTCTTGAACTATTTCTTGTATTTCTCATGTTCGTGGTTTTGTATTCTAACAAACGCAATGGTGCTAACTCTTGTAAATTGGCTTATGTTACAGGTACTTCTATACCTTACCGTACTTGTTGTGGAGAACGCGCTACCCAACATTGGTCCGGTAGGTTAACTCACATCCTCACTTTCCTTTGATATTTTATGATTTTAACATCGGTTGAATTCACAAATGATTCTTTTCTCTATACGATCAAGTAGATTAATTTTGTTCGTGGGAGTGGAGCTGTGCTGGAATATCTATCCTTCAAACAACATTTCATCAGCTTTACTTCTCTGCCTTCACTTAATTATTCTCTGGGGTTTGTGGTCTGCTCCACCAGAGTATCCTTATGCAGAAAAAGAACCATCATCCCACAAAGACAAATAGAAAGTTCAAAGGTTCATCTCCCTCTATTCTGTGGAGGAATTAAATGACCTGTGCAAGTGATTTCCCTTTTGATGTAAATGTCTGTTTCTTGAAGCTAGTCTAAGAATTACTATTTGCCTAACTGGGTTGTAAAACAGAACTTAGGAGCATCAATTGGTTTAGATGGCAGTGGCCACATTTTGATAGTTTGTTATATTTTAAATTTCATTTATATATTCGAAAAAATTGTACTTAGTAATTATGCTTAACCCTCATGTATCTTAAAATGTTTAAGAAGACACGAAAAGGGCACCCTGTTATGAAATATAGAATTGAAATCTTTTTGGAAACTATTCAAGGCTCAGCTGGCAACAAATCCAACATGCATAAATTACAATTTACACTCAATATTTCAAATAATAAGCATAAATTACATTCAAACCAAAAAATTATGTCTAAAACATGGCCTAGGCTTTTTATCTATTTTTTCAATGTAGTACCATTTTTATACAACTAAAAAACTTCGATGGCTTTAACTACCGGCTTTCAAAGGACATTTTTCATCCAGGTTGTGACCACTACGCTTCCTGGTGGCTTAACCCGCCATAAAAGGATTTTTACGGAAGAAAATAAACACAAAATAATATTTAGTTGATGGAAACCTACAATTTTTTTAAAAAAAATATTAATTAAATATACAATAAAATAATATGTATAATATTATTTATACAAATCAAATTAAAAAATTCTAATATTCATTATATTTAAATGATTCATACCAACCAAAATGAATAAAAAATTATAGTAATATTGATAATAATAATAATAATAATAATAATAATAATAATAATAATAATAATAATAATATTTAAATTATTCATACAAACCAACATTAGATAATAATAAAGCCACCAGGTTTAGTCTAGTGGTGAGAGGTTTGTGTAATATGGACGAGGTTCGTTCCTTTTTACTTGTCATTTTCGTGAGATTTAATGTTCCTAGTGGTCTTTCTAATCTATATTAAATAAGTAAGCGTAAATTTATTTACAATCATGTAGGAGATAAGCATATTTGATTAAAATTCGGCGATCCTGCACTTGTACCCCTCCCTATTTGCAAATTTGAAATCGTTTCTTGAAGTTCCTTCTTTTCAAGAGGGTTAGAGTTCACCACAAACAATTTTTGAACAAGATTGGACTTTTTATAATGATCCAAGTAATTCTTCTTTGCAGCAAGGAGTGTAGCTCTATCGTACATGATTTCCTCAACAAATTTGAAATTTTCTGCATTTTCTTCAGCTTTTATCCTCATTGTCTCTATCTCCTCGAGCAGTCTCGCTTCCTTTGCGGCTTCTTTCGCTGCAACTTTGGCTCTGCGAGCGGCACAATTTTCCAGTGAGTTGTATTCATAGCTACATAATTCACTACAGTGCCGATGAACCGCGAATTGGTTCGCCCGTACCGGTTCGCAGTACTTTTACGTATTGGTTCGTCATAATCCGTAAATCAATTCGCAGAAACACATACCAAATAATAAAGAAATGACTCAGGGCCAGCCCAACATAATGTGAAGCCTAAAATGAAAATTTAAATCGGGCGTAACAAAAAAAAATGATATTTTTTAAATGTTTTTTTTTGAAGAAATAATAACAAAATATTATATTTCACAAAAAATAAACTGAATATTATTTTGGTAAAAAAGTTTAAAATATATCAATTATATTATGTATTATAATTTTTTTTTAAAAAACTATTTTTTAATTAAAATTTATTATTAGAACATAAAGAAAAATAACAAAAACTCTACTATAATATAAACGGGCTAAAAAACAAATATTTTTTTTTATTTAAAGACAAACATGATTTTTAGTGTGTATAATATTTATTTTATCTGTTTGTTTTAATTTCATAATTATTATATAATTTAAACTTAGCAAAATAACACTATGACTAATTAGAACATGATTGTGTACGGTTAAGAAATGATTTTTATTCCTTAAACAAAAAAGGACTTTTTTTGACAAAAGAAAATGACTTTTAATGACAATCATCAGATTAAATTTTATTTTATTTTTAACAGCAAAAAGTAAATAATGATAAATAGAAAAGAAAAAGGACAAAGTTATGTTGAGCGTCACACAACCAGCTGAGCTAACTACTACCTTATAATACTTTTTCTGAGGCTTAAATATATAATTATTTAGTATTTTTGAAGGCCTGAAGCCCATTAGAAAAAATGTATTTTTTTGGGGGCCTAAAGCTAGGACTTGGACCGGCCCTGTAACTCTGAAAATAATAAAATAAGAAGAAAAAAAATACAAATTATAAAAATAATAAGATACAAAACATAAAAATAAGAAAGAAAGAAAAAAATTAGTTAAAGGAATTATACGTATAAAAATAGGAATAAAAACCATGATAAAAGATAGACATAAAAAATAGTAACACAATCTAATATATAAGTATATAACAACTTATCAAAAATAAAAAGGAAGTTATAACAACTTAAAAAAAATAGAAGAACCTAATAAAAGAATATGCGTTGGGAAAAAAGGAAAAGATTAGGTCAATTTATATAAAAAAGATGGACAAAACTTAAGTGCATTTCTTTAGGTGCTTTTCGTATAGTTCTTAACATAAAATTCATATTTTGTGGATACAACAAACTTTGAGAAAATCATGAATTTGAGAAAAATCATAGTTTTTATGTTAAGAATCATGAAAAAATCATTTAAAGAAATGCACCTAAGTTTTAAACAAAAATACAATATATAAATTTTATGTTAATATAATGACAAACTTAAATATCAAATAAAAATCAATAGACCCGTGCATTTGCAAACTAATTTTCTTAAATAAACTTTTTTTTTTGCAGTAAATTGGTGCGTCATATCAGGGGCGGACCTGTGTGAGGCATGGTGTGGCTATAGCCACACCAGCCCACCCCATATTTTTTTAAAAAAATAAAAATAATAATTTTAGAAATAATTTTATGTTATTTTCTCTACATATTTGTACAACTATTAATGTAAATATTAGTTTAGAGTTTATTATTGATAACTATAAATCAATCGGTACACATTAGTTTAAATATTAATGCAAATATTAATTTATAGTCTATTATTGATGATTTCAAATTATTCGTTATAGATAGTGTATTATTTTAAGTTATATAATTTAATTTTATAATAATCAACTTTGAATTTATTTGTCAAAAAATAGTGGATAACTAATTGAATTAATAGTATTATGTAAAATTAATATTGAACTATCGTATAAATATGAAATGACATAAAACAATAGTTTTAAGTTTTTCAAGTAAAATGATATGAATAAAATTGAAAATAAGTTATAAGCTAATTGAATTAGTTTATCAAAATAAACTATAAGTTGGTATAAGTTTGAGTTCTATATATTTGGGTCCAACGTAAAATTTTGCGAAGTATCAAATAATAGTAATATGCATTATTTAATGTATATTTAATAAGTTATAATCCTTTATTTTATACGTATAGAAATTTCGTGGTTTTTTTGATATAATTTGTTAGTTTGTAGATTTTTTTTTTCTTTGAATTATTATTTTTTGGTTTGTCAATGTGCCTTTTTTGGATATAGTTTTATTAGAAGTAATTCCATAAATTGTTTGTTGTTTAACTAAAATTATTACGATGAATAATTTTTTTCCAGTAGCGCCTATAATTTTTAGCCACACTGATATTTTATGTCCAGGTCCGCCCCTGCTTCGTATACACATTTTCCCGTGCACAATAAATTGCTGACAATGAGATACTAATTTATTTTAACTCTTATTATATACAACTTAAAAATATTAGATTCAAAATTTGTCTTTTAAATAATAGATTAAGGGTTGATAGACTTTTACCCCCTGCAAAGTAGGCGAGTTTTGCATTACCCCTGTAATTTTTTTTCTTGATATTACCCCCTGCAAAATTTATTTTTTTGATTTACCCCTTTTTGTTGATGTGGCAGACAAAAAGTCAAGTTTTTTGCTGACATGGTAGTGAACTTTGCTGACGTGGGTGTGCCAGCGCATTCGGGAAATTTTCAGGATCATGTTTTGCTACAACTAGCATTTTCCTTATTTTAATCATTAAAAAAATAATAATCATTAACTTATACTAATTCCATATACAACAACAACACATATTTTTTATAAAATTTTAAATATTTTTTAAATATCGGTTGACAGTAGACCACTTGTTGAAGCAATCCATATTAAAATTTTTCTTATAAGACATATGCTCTATGCCAAAAGGGAGTTCATTTTTCTTTACCTTTTTTGTTACAATGTTTTCCTTTTTTTTATAAATATTATAGAGTGAATAATTATTTACGGAAAATAATAAATGTATTTTTACTAAAAAATAATACATTCTTATCCAAAAAAAAAACTTACTTTCCGCGAAAAAGTTACCATATTATTTTTTAAAAACAATTTCCTATAAAGTATGTAGAATAAAAAAAGTAATATAGTAAAATGTTTATGTTTTAATGGACTGGTTCCATAATTGTAAAATAGGCTCTAAACATTGAATTTAATATACTCTTTCACAACTTTTAACTTCTTTTTCTGTCAAGACTTTTTTTTAAAAAATAATCACGTAACTGTAATTTTTTATTGCAAATGTACAGTCGCACCATTACATTTACTTTGATCAAAGTAATTTGTAAACCAATTAGAAACCAATTAAGTTTTCAAATTACTTATATAATTGAATCATACTTACCAATTTTTTTTTGTAAGAAAATAGGTTTTGATTTTTCAAAAAAAAAAAAATACAGACTAGATTCCTAAGTATATTAGTTTATGTTGACATGAATTTAATTAAATATGAGTGGATGTTAGTGACAATATATATTATGAGATAATGAAAATTTTAATGAACTGTTGTGCTATACTAAGTATATGATCCTAAACACTATTGTATGTCCAGGTACTTGATGCGGAACATTGCTCATTGTTTGTACTTTGTAGCCTTACTTTGGAGCATGCCAAATCATAAAACAGATTTATTTTTCGCGCCTCCTAAATCTCACACGCACTCTCTAAATTTCCAATATTTCGATAAGACAAAAGTATATTCATTTTGATGTATTTTTGTTTACATACATTTGAAGTAACATAAACCATTTATTTGCGCAAGGTTTCTGATTTATTATTCATAAAATGTTTTACAATTCCGGTAATTATATGCAAACATGATTTTAACAATGTGTTTGAGAGTCTAAACTCAATGCCTACTAGCTTCAATGAAACAAATGTTGGCGATTACTATGAAAGATGTGAACCCAATGTTGAACAATATACATACACTGATGAAGAATACAATTTATCAATGTGAGTGAGATTTGCACATAGATTTTTTTCCATTATTTTTTTGTTTTATGGTGATAAGAAAAGTCTTAGAATAAGATCAGGTCAAAGTATGTTAATATTCATTTGAAAAATAATACATAATTTACAATTATTTTATATTGATGGAGTCTCTACAGAGTCTTGGGAGATGGATCAGCATTGTTGAAGGGAAACGAGGGAGTACTTCATATCCCACTATGCCCATCTAACATTCTGAAACATATATTGTATTTTCATACTTAAATACACTAAATAAAATTAATCTCACAGACATTTTAAAAAATATAGACAGTCTTCTAAATAATATAAAATGAAAAATGACATAGACAACTTTTAAAAGAAAAGAGTCAGTTGGAGATGATTTAATAGACAAACATCCGTGAGGGAATTTATCGCAATCAAAGAATCTTGGAATATTTTAATTTTATAGAAAACTATGCTGCCAAAAAATCTTAACGCTAAGAAGTTTATAATTATTTTTATATTTACTGAGCTCTATATAGCCCCAGGAATGAAGATGAGAGAAAAAAAATTCTCTTAATAGTATAGAATAGGAAGCGAATGAATACTTTTCATGTCGTTCTTTCCTATAACATTCTTAAACCTATATAATTCAAAAATTATCTCAATTTTATCATAAAATTTTAAAACAAATTAATCAAATAATATTTCAAAACAAACACATAAATAATATTAAAAAAAATTATCCCTTTCACGGCACGAGATAACTAGTACTCCCACGAAGAAGTATTTATTTAAGGCTTATATATCATTTTCGTCCCTGTAAGTTTGCGTTTTTTTTGTTTTCGTCCCTGTATCTTTTTTTGTTGCAAATTAGTTCCTGTATGTTCAAATCTTTTGGTTTTAGTCCCTTAAAACTAAAATCCGCAGGAAAATCAGTAGGAAATCAACGAATTTTCCTGCAGATTTTAACTTTAGGGACTAAATTCAAAATGATTTGAACATACAAAGACTAATTTGCAAAAAAAAAAAAAAAAAAAAACATAAACAAAAATAATCTTTAAGCCTTTATTTAATGATTGACGCAGACACCATTTAACATTTTCGATTTGAATCATTAATTACATACAGTCCTTTCCTTTTGGATTTGCTTATATTTTGAATATCCTTTAACTTTTTGAACCTATCGCTCGTAAAGTTCATTCTGGTTTTGAAACTCGTTGAAGGAGTGAAGCGTTCTTCAAAATTCAAATCATGGTGAGTTTCCCTCTCTGATTCCGTCTTATGTTATCTTTATTAATTAATAATTAGTTATAATATATTCATCGTTGCATTGTTTCATCCCTGTTTATGCGTTCTCTCACGTCAATCCCCAATTTCAATATTCAACCAAATTAGGGTTTCCAAAATTGAAAACTATAACTAACCTATTTATTTTCCATTTTCAATTTTTGTGGTTTTTGCACTGTTAATTACTTATTTATTTTCTCTTTTGATGATAGGATGGACATGACTCAGAAGATCCAAAACAAAGCACTGCTGATATGACTGTTTTTGTAAGTTTTTAACCATCTTAACTGTAATGCTTTTTGTTCTATGTTTGCATTGGCATCTGTTTATGTCAATAATGCTAGTATTTAGTAACTTAGTTGGCTATAGCGGCGTTTTATTTACTGGAATTTGAACAAATCACTGTTGTTCTGCAATACCCTATTCAATACGAAGTATAGAGTAATTTGAACAAACAGCTTTTTTCGCGATCCATGATTGAGAACACTGATTTTAGCTCTAGCTTATGTTTTTTTAGCGATTGATCACTGGTTGGTCCAAAATCAATTGTTGGAGTGGGACTATGTTAATTGATGTTCCTGCTGTTAACACTCAGCCTCGGGGGATAAGTTTTGATTAGAAGATTACATTGTTTCTTTTTGAATGTCAATTTTTAACCGTTGTCTCCATTTTTCTTTTCAGGTGCAAAATCTTCTTCAGCAGATGGTGAGTGTTATACTCTAGGTTCAAGGACCTGCATTGCTTATTTCAATTATATCATTTTAAGTTTTAACTGTTGCTAACAAGCATTTTTGTTTCCAGCAAACTAGGTTCCAGACAATGTCTGACTCCATCATTACAAAGAATATCCTTTTCAGACACTCTTCAGTACTTTGTTAAATAGAATTTTGTTAAGGAAACAATTTTTTGAAAATGGTAATTCATGATTGTGGTCTTGCTTTTTATTTTGTAAGTTTGGTTATATGTGTTTAAATGGTTAGCCGTCTGCGTCTTGAAAAGTTAAAGTTGTTCAAGTTAAAGTTGTTCTTTATAACTGCCGGGCAAGTTTAAAAGGCCATGCTATGAAATTGTTATTAGAATTCAAACCTATAACATGATGACACCCACACACACACACACACAACAGCACCGATAATAAATAATTTCTGTGCACAGCTGCATCTCGAACTTTAGGTTCGGTACACTCACCTTACAGTTGTGCATGATTTATAACTTTAATGCGATTTGTATATGCTGTGTCATGTGTATTGGCCAAAGCCAGGATAAGTAGTGATACTGATACCAATTCTATTACACGGGTATGAGTTTGTATATGTTGTGTCATGTATACTGGCTAAAACCGGGATGAGTAGCTAGGTGGATGCCAATTCTATTACATGGGTATTGCTGAGTTTCTTGTTATTCAAGTTGTTGAGGTTATGTTCTCCTTGACTTCATTGCACTTGACGATATGGGAAGCCGCATAAATGAGTTGGAGCAAAGCATCAATGACCTAAGAGCAGAGATGGGAGTGGAGAGCTCTCCATCACCTGCTAAGCCAAAGGAAGAAGAGTCGAACAAAGAAGATTCGGCATAAGTAAAACACCGTTCAACTACCTTATTTGTTGTCTCATGATACATCAGGATTTTGTCCCTGTATCTTGTTATTGTAGAAATATATTTGTCAATTGTCATGGAACATATGAGGGCACTCTCTTTTGTAGCTAAAGTTTGTCTTTCTGCAAAAAACAAAATTACAGTACTGCTGACTAGTTTTTCGTTTTTCAATTCGAAATGAGCTAGACTGGACTATTGGTGGAGGAAAATTTATTCTCTGTTTCCTGCCGGTTTTATTTGCATGCTCGTGCTTTTTATTCATCTGTTTTTAGATATCACAAACAGGGTAACTCATGTCCCTAAATCCAAGGCCCTTATCATGTGAACTGTATTCTACTAAATATTAGTATGAACCTGTTACTCGAATATAGTTCCTGGAAAAAATTATGATTTGTTTTTCGCGGCTTTCAATTTCACATCTACTACCCATGTGCTGGCACGAGTGAGTCAATAGGCTTCACTCAGCCAGTGCATCCTAAACAGGTACATTACATTTAGCTGTTAATAGTGTTCCGTGAAGTTTGATGCACATCCCAATGGAGTGGAGTAGTATTAACTAATGTGTATGGAAAAAAAAAATTGAGATAAGAGAATTTATACCCTGTCTCAAATAATATATTTTTTTTATAATGATACCTTACCATTTAAAGTTACTAGATATTTCGTATCTATAACATCATTAACCAAAAAAAATTGACCCCTAATAGCATCCTAGTTGTGTACATTCATTCACTGATAAAATATATATTGAGATCTACAAATCTGTAGTTAAAACGATGCCTAGAATGGAAAAATGTCTTCTATATGTCTGACGAAAAAAATGCTTCAAAATAGTTTTAAACTCTAACAGCAATGGTGGTTAGGTAAAAATTTGTAGTATTACTTGTTATCGTAAATGAGATGGTGACATATTAATGTTGGTTTGACAAAAAATATGAAAAATAAATATTAGTGCTCAAAATTCAACTTATAATATGTATGTACTTGTTTTAGTCGAATCAACATGATCAAATCATTGTTTCTAATGTAATCATGTAGAGGACCTTGAACTTTTCTATTTAAAGATGAAGACATTCTCCGTCTCAAAATGTTGAACAATTTTCAAATATCAGTCCACCATAAATCACATGAGATAATTCCCCACACTGTTAATGTTATGTATATTTTGACTGCAAAAATTATGCATAAACATTATTCATATTTCCATCACTCTTATTTTTTCCAATATGGATACTAATGTTTACATCCAAACAAGTAAATGTAAGAAGACTATACATTTACAAGAACAATAATATTGGTTTTAAGTTTAGTTTGCAGAAACTTACTAAGATCAAAGGAAGATACAGACACACCATCAAAAGTAAAACATACATAACCTGGTCATGATCATAACTAGAGAGGAATCATAGAAAGAAACTTGAAATTCTTCTAAGAGTTATTACGGCAACGAGTGATGGTGGCACAGCCACGACTGTAAGGATTAGCTTCTGCACCTGTCTGACAATTGTAGTAAGATGCACCCTTACGAGAGCATGGCACAGTGTTCCTTTGCAGTGCTCTATAGCTTATATAATGCGTGGTTGCTAGGATACGCCGGTGAGACTCCGAATCCATTCCAAACTCACCTTCTTCTATGCACTCTTCTATGGAGCCTTGGCAACTTGGTGCTGTCACCATGGCCTCCCACCTTAGACGGTGCTCGCCTGTTGCGCTGTTTGTGGTGGGAAAGATAGACATGGAAACCATGAACACGTAGAAAGGTAGTAGGAGAAAAGAAGCATTTGACATTGTTTTTGTGGAGATGGCTGTGAATGGTGAAGGTTCTCTTATTCTTCTCTCTTTGTTCAAGTATTTATTCATTTTATTTACCATTTTATAGAAGAAGCTTACTTGAAGAGTGGGAGTGGGCAAGTAGTTTGTTTATCAAGTATTTCAGTTTTCTAACATGGGACAACTTTACCAAAATGTCACTAGTTTATTTATTCCAGTAAAGATTTCGCGCTAAAATGAACACGAATGCATAGGAAAAAAATGTAAAAAAATAAAATAGGTGTAAAATTCTGCGATGTATTATTAGGTAAAATATTTTTATGAGAATAAGATAGACTTGTAAAGATCTCGTGCAAGATTGCACAAATAAAGAAAAAATGGGGGGAAATTAAGGTGTAAAATTTCACCATATTATTAGGTGAAAGAGATTATATTTTATCCTTCTAGTTATTTTCAAGTTCAATTGTGCTCTAATTGTTGGGAAGAAAGTTTTGTAAAGTGAAATTAGAGATTCAAAACCTACCAAGAAAATGATGTTGAGAATGAAAGTGGCATGTATGGTACTGTACTAGGTTAGGATTCAAAGCATTAACTGAACTTTGAAAGTATAATATGAGCCTAAAATGTATGAATTACGCATATGTCTAATTCAACATTTTGTATTGTGTTTGAGCCCTTAAACACTTGATGTTGGGTTTGAAACTTTGAATTCATGCTGCCCCACTAAAGTGTTATTTATCCACAAAATCCCAATGGCCAATTGCATTGAGAATCAGCTTCTGGAAGGAATAGCTTGTCCTTATCTAAGTCAAGTTTCTTCAGAAGGAAAATTAGCACAACAACATAGACCAACAATATGGCTTGAATATTTAAGGTTTCATTACTCTTTTCTAAAATAATTTGAGTAACCCACCCAAGGGTTCATCACTGGTTTAATATAATAAAATTTCATGCCTCGGTTTATAATTAAAAATCACATTCTACAGAAAAGCGACTTTAACATTGCATCTTTACTCATAACCTTAAGATATTAGCTATAGAGCTATGTTATTTGGCCACACAAAACGCAACAGCATATCCGACTTCATACAAAATACATTCCCAATCCTGTTTGTTTTTCATCCGACACAAATATGTACAGTAACATATATATGTAACGTAGCATTTACTTTGTATTTATCGGTTGTTGGGATAGTAAAGGAATGAATGTACAGTGTTTAGTTTAGTTGCACAGATAAATATTGCTGTGAAAAAATAAAATAAAATTGCACTCTCCAAATTCTAGAAGAATAGCAGGCAACATAACATAATACAACTTGTCATCTTTCCAGCTTGCTTAAAATTGCATCGATTGGCGGCAGCTCCTTCGCGATTTGCTCCCAGTCAGGTATACCCTGCAAATACATTACCATTTATTTGAGTTTATCAACTGACATAAGCACTGTGAGATTGTTTGTGAGAGCTTATGTAAACAACTTATGAAATGTTCATAAGCCGTTTACAACTTATTTCCTCAAATAGGGGATAAGATGTAAAATTAATCTGAAGCACAAGTGTTTTTGCGCGATTATCAAGTTTTGCAAATTGCAAACAAGTCATCACAGCAAGAAAGGCACCCCAAATGATGAAAGTGTATTTTAATAATATTCTTAAAACACTAATTATGTTAATCAAGTGTTATCCTTGTTTGATGATGCTCGTAGTTTTTGTTGACATTCAGCAAGCTAATAAATGACAATTCTACATGAATGGGAAGAAAAGTAAAACAAATCTGCTCGGAAATTGTACTTACTTTACTAGACCTTCGAACTCGCCCATCTAAGCGCAGTATTATGTACACATCTTCACCAACTGGAACTCCTTCAGACTCCTGCTGATCTCTTATCCACCTAGTTAAATTAGCACATATTAGTATATAATCAATCCACGCTTTCACTATGTTGATGTCAATCCCCTCGTCATTTTTAAATAAAATAGACAAGATATTGAAACTAAGTACCGTTCCCATTCAGCTGGTGATACAACCTCAGCCTTGAACCTAACTTCAGCTTTCAATTTTGACTGTGCAGTTACGGACTGTGCTCGCTTCTCAAAATCTTCCTAGCAAAATTTTATGGTTACTTTTCACTTCATCAAAGAAAAAAGAAAGTTTTGGATAGAAGAGAAGGGTTCACCGAGGTGCATGGTTATATAAAATCTTACCCCAATGGATGGAAGAGCCTCAGCACCCTTTGGTTTCTGGCCAAAACCTTTCTTTTCAATTTTGGGTTTTCTACCTTCTCCGAAGATGACAGGAACTAACAAAACACCACGTCTAACTAGGTCAGTGCGAAATCTTTCTGCTTTTCGCAAAGCTAAAGTCACAGTTTCTTTTTTCCCAGCTAATATAACCTAAAATCCAAACCACAGTTAAGCATAGAACATTTACAATGAAAAGATAACGAAAGAGGGAAAAAAAGACAGATACTGACTGGCCTAACTATGTCCCTTAGCTGCACGAGTTCAACTACGCGATTAGTTGACAGGCGCAAAGGCAACCTTGATAGTGTCTCATTTCGGGATATTTGCGCAAGCTGTTCCTCCTCTTTTTTATTGTCCCATAAGAATAGTGCCACAAAAACAACAATACCTGCACATTGCTGATTCCAATGGCTTAGTTGTTTAATGAAGCAATGTACAAGGTATTTTTTCAGGTGCTACACACTGAAATTGCCTTAAAAGGAAAATCACAACACAAGAACACAAAAAGACCTACACAAACAAAGAGTAAAACACTAAATTTCACAATTATAAACTGAACCTGAATTGTTTTTATCAGGTAGTTAAATAGGTCACTTTTCACCTCCAATGTTAACGGCAGCATTGCCAGCAGTTTCCAAAAGATCAGGAGCACCATCACCACCTTGAATTGCACGCAATATCCTCGGTATATTAAAAAACAATGATATTCCTGCAGCGGCTGTAAAAGCTATTGAAAAGAATCTCCTAATCCCACGAAACGGTGCTTGAACTTCACTGATAAGTTTTAGATCTCTTCGGAAACTGGAGCCAACATCTTCTCCACCCAGCCTGGCCTGGTTACGTGGCAGAAAAGCATTAAGAATCAAAATGTATAATCCTCATTAGAAAATATTGTATTTCTTTGAACTACAAAATACTTGAGAGCTAATTAGAATACCTCTTCTTGTAGTTCTTTGAATTCAGGCAAAGCTCTGAAGGAGGCCAAGTCTGGATCATTGAGAATTGTACCAAATTTCAGGTTGTATTCCCTCAAAGCAGTGCGGAGACAATCAGCAGCTTTCTTTCCTTCTCCTCTACGAAAAAAAATAATAACCAAATAAATCCAGATTAGAAAGAAAAGATGAAAAAACAGAAGTATAAGTGAAGAAGCTCCCTTGTAAATCATTTGAAATTATATATCATATCTAGAAAGTGCAAGGATGAAGGAACTGAAGAAATTAAAATAATATTGTTAGAGGTGCATACTTGCCTAACCATCTCACATTATACAAGTCCAATGACTCAAGTAGTTTGTTCAATTTGAATGAACTAGAACAACTACCATATAGAAGCAAAATTCATTGACGAAGGTCTTGTTTGGATAAAGAACTTATTTATGTGCTTATAGTAAGATATAATTGCTTTTGTATAAGACTATAAGTTAATTTTAATATAATCTGACTTCATGAACTATCTTGAAAAACTTATGTAAACAAGCTGAAAACATCTTATCGACATGTCATAACTTGTTTCCATAAATTCTCTCAAATAGTCTCAAAAGTGTTTATGCCGGTAGATAAGCTCCTTCTTCGGCTGATAAAAGTACTAACTTCCCTTGAGACTGAGATTTTAGTTTTCGGTTTAATTGTCATATATTCTTAACCTATTCCCATGAACATAATTTCTACTCAAGAACTCAGAAATTTATGAAAGCAATTAAACTAAGAAACCAATGAATAGCAGAGTTTAATGGACATGCACTATTACACTGTCATCCAATAAGAAACCATCAATTTGCAATGTCATACAGCTAATTTCAAAATAATTTTGTGAATTGGCAGAAGACAAGATGCTCGTTACATGTCAGTGTAAAACTATTTTCTCTAAATTTACACTGTCATGCATCTTCTATTTTCTCTAAATTGCAGACTAGTCTTGGAGCAGTTTCAAGAAATTTGTAAAACCTATGGAATTAATAATCACTTACTGAAAACTGTGGAATCCAAATTCATTCATTGTAAAAAGATAGTACTTTTATATTATACTATTTATACCTATATGCATGACAGCAAGCTTTGTTATAGAATGCAGCTTGGGCCTCTACAGGATTGGGATTCAAAGAAAGTGCTGTTTCAAACTGAGTCAAAGCATCTTTAACCTGAAGAATCCATAAAAAAGAGAACTTTGGAATCCATAAACATCATCATGGTTTGAATACTAGAAAGAAAAATAAATTTGAAAATTATAAATTATACCTTTCCTTTGGAAAAGAGCTGAAGACCCAAATTGACACAAGATTCAGCAGTTTGAGTTTGAGTTTCTGGTGTCTGTGATGATGATGAAGAGCATGAAATGAGTGGAAAATGAATCTTGTTATTGCGTGAGCGTAGAAGAATGGAGTTGAACTGAGGAAGAGGAAGACATGTTCTTGATGATGTTGTTGTTGTTGTAATTCTCCAATTTGATTCTGATGACAAGCACAAGAATTGTTGCGCTGCAACTACTGCCATTGCCACCATGTTTCATATCTTTGTTTTGTTACAAGTTCTTATTGTTCCTTCTATTATCCAAACATGTCACAATCTGTTGAAATGGACGGTCAGGATTGTAAGGTATAAACACTTGAAGGAACATTTTTATTTACTGTCTGAGTATGTTTATAGTTTGCAGATTATGCACTAAAATTAATTTTATTTTTTTGGATTAACTTATTTCAGCTTATCCATTCATATAAACACTTTAGAATCTGTGCAATCAAGAAAACAAAACTTCATATTGTTTGAATTTTTTTATGAAAATAACTTAAAACATGTCTATAAACTAAGTTTGTTTCAATAAGCTCTCTTTTTTTTTTTATATAAATTCAACAGTAAGCTCTCTATAACTATTTTTTTTTTATAATGCTCTCTATAACTACTTTTGGTTTATATAAAAATTAATTCACTTTATTTTTTGTTATCAAAATAACTTGCACATAATTTATATGATAAATAAACTATTTATTCACAACAAATTATCAAGCATATCTCTATTATATATATTACGAAATTACCAACCATGTTTGATGGATCCGATCAAATGCCATTTTTTAAGATAATTCTTAAAATATCTCTACAAATATTTACTTGATGTGATTTAATTGAATACACTTGTTAAAAAAAAACAATTACATTGTAAGTAAATAGAAATTAATCTCATTATCAATTGTCGACAAATCTCCAGTTGTAGAGGGGAAGAAAAAATGGCTTTAAAGAGAATCACAATTTTGACATTAACATCAGAGATTCAGAGTTAAGTTCTCTTATTCTATTTTTTTAATCTAGTAAGTTTGGACTCAACATTAACATTCTGTGCAAGTACTGATAAAATATGTCAAATCGAATTAAGATTTTTGATGTACCAAAAGTAACATATTTCTAAGACTTTACCATATTCATGGAGATTCCAATAAACTCTAACAAGAGAGCAAAATATCAAGAACAGGGAAGGGAACAGAGTATATTGAACAAGAAGAATTAAAATTCTGTTGGACCAAAACAACTTACCTAGTTTCAACACCGATCCTTACAGTTTCATAAAATATACTCATATCATAGCAGATACTTAACAGTTGATATAACTAATTCTCAAGAGATGAGTAAATTCTTTTTTATTAAAACTACAGGAATATTAATTATTCTGCTCAATGTTGCGCTTAGCACCCTCCAATGTGTTCTTCAGCAACATTGTGACTGTCATTGGACCCACACCACCAGGAACAGGAGTAATCCAACCAGCTACTTTAGATGCTTCCTCAAAATCTACATCTCCAACAAGCCTGTAACCCGACTTCCTAGTTGGATCATCAACAGAGTTTGTGCCAACATCTATCACTGCAGCTCCAGGTTTTATCCAGCTTCCCTTGATCTAAAAATAAGTAAAATATATTACTATGCATTAAATGAGCTATATATCAGGAAGAAGATTAAAAGTAGCTATATGTTATGAAGTATGAGGCCCTGAATAACAAAATTTTTCCACAATTGTGTGCAGACGCCAGACAGGTATATGACATTAAAGGAATGTCTTTGAAGTTTAGTAGTGTTGGGAGTTTGGGGGAGCAACAACTGGTTAAAAACCAGGATCACCACAAGGAAATGATAGTCCCTCGACTTGAATGGAGAAGTAGATTCCTTACCTTACTTTCTCCACATCTTCATAATACAAAATTGCCCTAAAATAGGAGGACTAAAAAATTGTATTGGAAGAAGATTTTGGAGGGCTTAGATAAATTCTTCAAAGAATCTATGTTGTTGTTATAACATGCTCAAAATTGAAAATATTTAAATCATAAGCATTCTTTTATCATTCTCTACAAAAACACTCCCAAAAAATGTGGAATATTCCTATATATTGAGTATGTGTAACATTTTAGACCAAGGGAGAACCATCCAAATTTTAAAGTTGACAAAAACTACACATAGACTCAGATTAGATATGCAGATAAAGTAAAATATGTTCAGCTAGCTACCATCTTTGCTTGTCCTGCTGCTGCAATAACAATATCTGCTTCACGTATGATACTTTCCGTGTCTGATT
The DNA here is from genome assembly GCA_030408175.1 of Trifolium repens. NCBI lineage: Eukaryota > Viridiplantae > Streptophyta > Magnoliopsida > Fabales > Fabaceae > Trifolium > Trifolium repens. The sequence continues at coordinate 53,609,144 of CP125849.1, read as the reverse complement.
GACTTGTTTTTGAATGAACAATGGTAACTGTTGCATCTGCTTTCAAAAGCAGCAGTGAAGCTGGTAATCCAACTATGTTGCTTCTACCAACCACAACTGCCCTCTTCCCCTTTATACTTATACCACTTCGTGATAATAGTTCAAGGCATGCCTGCAGTCAGGTAGCATATTGTAAATAAGATATGTGTTTTCAAGAAAGTAGTTCAAAAGTGAACATGTAATTATACAATCTTGATCAGATGAAATCAAAACGAGTGAAATACATAAATCGCAACAATCTTTCCACGGGTTTTAGGGGGATAACAGATGGTTTGTATCTTACTATTTCTTTCTGCAAATATTTCTGATATAAATTACTCTTAGCATGAGTAGGGTACGAACATTACATTAAACACCAATGTCTCAGTTGAAGCTATCTCATAACTAAAATTTATGGGTTAGACCAATAAAAAATAGATATTGCCAACACCATTTAAGTTCACACCCAATTTCAGTCAATAGAAATATTGCCAGCTCCTTAATGAAAATTATACAGCAATGACAGGTTAGTTTGTCTAAAGAATGACCCAATATATAATAGATTTGTTGCTTTCTCATCCCCTAGTAATTTAACGAGCGCAAACACCAAAATCATTGTTCTCAATAGTTTTTAAGAAAGAGACCCTATATTACAAAAATAGGTGAGCAGAATTCATTGAATTATTGTCATATTGACACAATTGAGTTCATTCCAAAAAAATTCAGAATTAAGAGGATTTGCCTGGGGTGTACAAGGAAGGAACAGAGGGTCTCTTCCTTTCATCGCAAGCTTGCCAATGTTCAAAGGATGGAAGCCATCTACATCCTTCCCAAGACTGATTTCAGTCAAAACTTTCTCTTCATTTATGTGCTTAGGCAATGGAAGTTGAACCAATATACCTGCAGATAACAACAAACCAAGCCTTTAAATAAAAAAGGCGTTAAAGAAAATGTAAACGTATCTATCTTTTATTTTTTCTTGACTAGTTTCATATACTTCCTCGAATTTCGAATATAAGCAAAAGAGTATTTGTATTTGATATTCTCAAATATAAGCAAATTTAACTATTTTCATTCTACAAAAAAGTATTTGTTGTATCTTTCGATGAATCTTATATTTGTTGGATCTCCATGGGAACCTAAAACAAAGGGACATCGATCATCACATTTGGCTAACCGGTTTTGAACACCAAAAGCTTCACTCAAAACCTTCGAGCATTGGACATATTGGTCATTTCACTTATATGTTGTCCAATACGAGACTTCTTACTCACACTCGATACTCCAACATTACTTCCATGGAACAAATTCTCATGAATATGATTTCAAGAAAATTTATTTTTCTTAATTAAATTTCATAATCAAGTGTAAAGTTAGTTACTTTTACTTAAAATCAACACCTATTAATTTGAAGTTAGTACTAATGAATAACTAACCAACCATGTACATCAGGATTAGCGTTCAATTGATGAACATGTTTGATAACTTCAGCTTCAGAAACTTCTTCTGGAAGGTCGATATCGAATGAATTGATTCCCAAATCAGCGCACGCTTTTCTCTTGGTTTTCACATAGCTTTCCGAATCCTTTCTGTTTCCTACAATCACCACAGCAAGTCCCGGAACCTGCAACATTCAAAATCATGATGATGATGATGAAAATTGAGAATATATCGAGAGAGAGAGAAGATGAAAATTGGGGTAACATAACATACCTTGCCGTATTTTTGAGAGAGGAGACGGACCTCTTCGGCGATTTCAGATCGGATAGTTTGTGCGACGGCTTTGCCGTCGATTATGGTGGACATTTGATCGGTGAAGGTCAGATCGTGCGGGTATGGTGTGGTGTTCTACAGTCTACTACTCTTACAAACGCAACAGTTGAATTTGTGGTATTTAAGGGTCCGTTTGGTTCGAAGTTTTTGGAGGGGAGGGGAGGGGAGGTGAGGGAATATTTTATATTTTAGAGAAGTAATTTACTTTTTTACTCTTAACCTTATAAACTCAAAATAAGGATTAAATTATAATGGATATATTACGTCAAAAAAAAATTTAATGGATATATAACAAAAAAAAATCTAATGAGTAGAAAACCTAAATTTTTTTTTGTTGTAAAAAAAAAAAAACCTAGAATTTTAATATTTCAACAAGGATAATTTTGAATTTTAATAAAAAAATGAGGGTAACTTTGTCAACATAATAAATCCCTCCCCTCACCTCCCCTCCCCTCCCCTCCTTCTCAATTGAACCAAACAGACCCTAAGTGAAAAAATAGGGAACTAAATATTATTGATAATGAACTAAATATAATATTTACATACGAAATAGTCTGATAATACTTTGTATTTATAGACAAATGAATATATTTAAATCTAAACTAAATCCCTAAGTTAAAGTTTAGAATAAACAAACTTAATCATTAAGATATTTTCTCAACAAACTATAACATAAAACTTAAGCATAAGATATATTTTCTATTCCAACATCAACTTTACTATTGTTTACTATGCAGTTAAATAAATTAAATTTACATTTCTATTGGGTTTTTTTTTTAAAAATAAAAATAATAATACACAAGTGTGGATAATTTGTTTGTGGTGATTAATTCAACTTAAATGTATGTTCATAAAAATTTCCAACAAGAAAAACGTGTTATAAAAAAGAGTTTTTTTAGTATTATTATTAACATTGTGTCGGAATATTTGTAAAATATTTAAAAAAACTTTTCTTTTGATTTTTTTGTCTTGATACGGTGTTTGTTTTTGTTCAAATTTGCAAGTTTGTTTCGATCCAAATTCAGTGCAAATTCAATTACTTTAACGCCGTCACTATTCTGAACATTTGAGTTTTGTCATATTAATTGTAGGCTTTGCCATAGACATTAGGCCGTTTTATGCTATGTGAGTTTCTTCGATTCATCCTTATTAAATTTTAGCGAAATTGAATATGTATTGATTTCGATTGATGTATTCCCGATAAATTTGAATGAATGAACATTGTTATTTTTCAGTGAAAAAAAAAACTCCAACAACAACAAAAAATTTATGAAGATAATAAAGATTTAAGTTTTTATTTGAGATGCATGACACAATTGAGAAGATGAACTTTTGGGTCTCAAGATGAAGCATAGAGTATTTTTTATTTACTCTCTTTTTGAAAAAAGATTAATAACGTAACATTTTCAAATGTAAAAGACCAAATCGATTGAAAAAAAATTATAGGACGGACATGTTATCTTAAATAAAATTAAGGGACAGTAAAAACAATTTGGCATATTGTGTGTGTTAAAATTAACCTCTAAAGTTATTCACTTATTTATCTATTGTATGATTTTTTTTTATTACTCAAAGACGTATTAATTTGAAGGGTTTAATTTCACCGTGAAATTACATGACTCTATTTAAAATTAAAGTTTGGGATCGCTTATCAAAATAAACAAAACAGAAGATCAAACTTAGAAACTTGAAATGGGCGACACTTCAAAGTAACAAATCCATATAATTTCCTATATTTGAAAATTTAAGAGATTAGTTTAAATTGTACTATTTTTTATCAAAGATCATGAGTTATATCATTAATTTTGCTTTTGTAAAAAAAGATACGTCACCATTATCTCAGCATTGCATAACTTTATTTATTTATTGGCAAAACATTGCATGATACTCTTACCTTCCTGTTAAAAAAAAAGGATGATGTTAGAGCACTAAATTTTTTTAACCATGTTGGAACACTAGTTAAGAAAGTTAAAAGTAGTTATTTTTATATTAAAAAAAGTATTAAGATTAATTTTTTGAATTAGATCGAGTGGAATCTTTCCGAGAAGAGATGCCAATCCAGGCTAACTAGTATGAGTTCATACCCGCCTTTCCCTGCTTTGAGCTTGAACGTGGCACTAAAGCTGATTTATATTTAAAATATACAAATTTTAAAACTTATTTATTGTATTTAGCTTGTTAATTGGTGTCCATTAATTAGCATTTTCCAAAAAATAAAAACATTTACCTAGTTTACCATTTGTTTTAGAAGCGTCAATCTTAGCAAGAGTTAGTACTCTTTCCATCTTAAAATAAATGTAGTTTAAGATTTTTGTTAACATATTAAATGAATGTAAATTAATTACGTGGTCAAGAGAAATAATATTTTTACTAAATTGTCCTTATAAATTATTGATTGATTTACTTGAAAATAGTATATATAGTAATAATAAAGAGGTATAATTGAAAAATATTGCATTAAAAAGTTAGAATGATATTCATTTTAAAACAAAATTTTATTTCTAAAATAATGTAGTTCTTACTTATTTTGAGACGTTAATATTGTTAATTTTTATCGAAAGTGAGAATTAAATTTTTCACTTTATCAATTCACTCTCTATATATATCCCAACCAAATCATCTTTGATAACTCTCTTTTGTTTGTCATTTATTCATTTTATTATACTGCATGTTCCAAAAATTTGAAACTTTTAAAATCAAAATAAAGAGGTATGGCCTGATGATAGTGTTTCTCTGAAACCTTGAAATGACATTTAATCAGTACAATTACAAAGGTGATCATCCATGATTAAACAGAAGTGCAAATTTTCAAGATTCCAGATAAATCATACTCCATCTTTGAATCAAAAGTCTCTAGACCAGGACTTTTGGATTTGATGTTTTGTTGTATGTTACTAATTAGTATCCTTCTGATTATTTTTATAAGAGATATTTCATCTTTTTAAATTATCGAATAATTAATGTGTTCAATATAGATCAGATTTATTAATTATTTGATAAATCTAAAAATGTGGAATGTCTTTTATAAAAGTATCGGAGAATATTTAATTTTGCTATTTACTAATTAGTCCTCCTTTGACCCAATAATTAGTCTTAATGTCATGATTATTCCTTGTAGCTTTATACATAGATATAGTACACACACTCACACATACTTTTATGATATGAGATCTTGATTCATGAGTGCTAAGAGTGAGATTTTTGGTCCTACTAACAATATTGTACTATCAATTTAAAATAGAGTTTATGTCACATGTTAACATTCTTCTAAAATACTATTCTGCTATTAGTTCACTTAGATATTGGCCAAAGTTAGCACAAAAGAGAAATACAAATAGTAACTGAAGTCTATCATTTTTTCTTTTGCTTCTGTAATTCACTCTCTTTAGTAATTACTTAGCAGCTAAGATTACTTAGCCAGCTATATCACTTGCATGCATGTGAATTAGAAAAAAAGCATGGCATGTAAAAAAAGATTAAGAAAAGAAAGCTTTGTACATGAAAATATACTTTACACATAAGATAGAGAAGGAAAGAGAGATTTTGGTCTTACAAATTGCAGAGCATTAGAATGCTATATTGGTCCTTTTTTAGCAAACCCAAAAAACTCTACTCTTTAATTAACAAAGCTATTAAAAAGAAGTAAATAATTAAAGAGCTACCTAAGGACAAAGCAATGAAGACCCACCATACCAGCAAGCAACCTAACACTCTACTTTTTTTTATAATTATTGTCCTTTGTGTCCACATTTTTTTGAGTTTAGATCTTCTGCAACAGTGTAGCTATTGCAGAGTCATTTTATCTGAATTTAAAAAATTCAATGACTCTGCAATTTACTTTACACATACATTGCAGAAGATCCAAATCTTTTTTTTTTCAACTACACTTACTAGTAATTTCTATTTTCTTCGCGCATAATACAAAATTTAACCCCACTTTCCTTCACTATTAGCACTAATTAACAACCAACAACACTAGCAACTAATACACAACATCATCATCATCATCCACTTTGTAATTTGTGTCACATAATGGAGCAATATCCACCTTCATATTCTTCATGATCATTATGATGACCATAGTTATTGATTGGATGAGATGGTGGAGGAGGTGGAGGGAGTCTAGCATAATTAGCATGCATAGGCATGACAGGAGCACCAACATAATAAGAAGAAGTAGTAGAAACAGGATATGATGTGTTATAACTTAACCCATATGGTGGTGGTGCTGGAGTTATAGGAGGGTGTGAATAGTACATATGTGGTTGATATGGATTATAACCATGCTGCTGAAGTACTTGAGGCTGTGGAGGGTTAATAATTTCATTGGGAATAGCAACTGCTGCATCAATTGTTTCTGTACCAATAATTTCTTTTTCTTTATCACCATTATTAGGAGGAACAGAAGAACCACTTTTGTTCTTCTTTTTCTTTTTCTTCTTCTTTTTAGCACCCCCTTCACTTTTATTACTATCACCATTTCCATTACTATTATTATTACCTTCTAATTTATGATCTGAATCTTCTTCACCATCATCACATGCATCATCCATACAACCTTGATCATCATGACTAATTTCACCAACTGGTTTAGTAATTTTTTGGCCTTCTTTCTCCTTATTAGTAGTATTTTCAGTTTCATCTTTTGATTTTGAAGACTTTTTATCTTTCTTATTATCTTTCTTCTCAGGAGGCTTTTCTGGCCAAAGTTCTACTGATTTCCCTGATCTTGAAAGCTTCTTGACGAGAGTCTCGGCCGCAACATTACCTGTAACGGTAACCTTGTGCGCCCGAGAATCAATTTCTGTTGTGTATACCCCTGTATATCCGTGACAATCATAACTGTTACGTAGATCATTAAAAATATTTGACTTTAATCAAATTTATCTTAAAAGTCGTACAAATAAAAATTTGTAATTGGTTGACGATGTAAAACTCTTTACACCAACAAGCATCAAGATTAATCTCAAATATGATTAATGAGTTTGCTTCTATATATGTTAAGAAAACTGTGTAATATATATATATATATATATATATATATATATATATATATAAAGAATACATGCATGATAAAGTTTGAAGTGGCGATATATTAACTAATAAAATTTATCTAATAAAATACTATAAACCATCATCATGTACCCAAAAAATTATATAAATGTATAGTATTTATATATGTACCAACCTTCAATTCCCTGAAGAATTTTCTTGACTCTTTTTGTGCAGCCATCACAGTGGATCAAGACTTTCAAAACCCATGTCTATAGAATAAAGATATATAGACATAATCAGTACTATTTGAATGAAGTTGAGCAAGACAAAGAATTAATTATAGATGCAGATTGAAGAGGGAAGTAATAATTATAGTAATTAAAGTGTGTTTAATTATGATTACCTGATACTTGAGAGTTTCTGATCCGGGAGGAACTTGTTGATCAGATGGTGGCTTGGCTGCAGCCATTTTGGTTGGTATGTAGCTTAATGGAGTGGAAAATAAGGGACAAAGAAAGCTTGTGTAAATGGTGTATTTGTTGGTTGTGCCAATGCTTTTAAAGGGTGTGATATTAAGACAACATGTTACTATTGTAGTACTTTATTTTAAAAAAAAATACACAGACATGTAGTACTTTAATTAATTAATTAATTAGTACTCAATTTTAATTTCTAAAGTAAGAGATAATTAAGTTACTAATTAATTAAGGGGGTAAAAGTCCAATCTATTGGCGGCGTAGGTTTGAGACTTCAAAGTGTGTTTTTATTTATATCAAATTCAAATTTTTTTATAATAGTCATTTATTTAGTATTTCGCAAAGCGCGGACAATTTATCTATTGAATTTGTCCGTATAAAATTTTATAAAGTCTTCAATTGAAATACCACCAATAGATGATGAGATTGATGTTTCAAATTAGTTGTCTTACTCCTTATGCTAGATACTGATTTTTAAAAAATAAAAGTAAAATAAATAAAAAGAATAAAATAAAAAAGTCTAAGAAGAAATGAGGTAGTTATCATCAAAGCACTCTTTTAGTGTTGGATGCCACATCCCATTTAACATATGTATATCCCCAAAGCAATCACCATTATGTTTGTGACATTTCAATCAGCAAAGTCACGTGATTCAATCACGTGACTCTAAAGAGAATATTCAGTAATTATTAAAATTGTAAAATAAAAGTACCTCCAAAAGAAGGGGATTGCAAGTGCCTAAATTTTCAAGTATATTATAATCTGTATGTAGATGTAAATCAATACTTGAAATGATAACACCATGTGATTTTAAGAATAACAGAAGCATAATATAAATTAAAGTTATATGGCATACAAATATGTTTTCTTATTTTGGTTGAACTGATTATTCAGATACTCTCTTTAATTCGTTCTATTACAATAATAAAAGTGTTGCTTTTAGTGCAAATTTTAATTTTTTTTTTCTCTAAGAGGTACCCTAAGATATGTCCAATTTAATTATTATTTTTATAATGAAATATGTTCAATTTAATATTACATTATATTACTTTCAATTTAATATCTTCCACTTAGGGTCAAGCTACTTAAGCAAGACCTTTAAGCCCTCCAAAAAAGTTCAACAAAAGACAAAGTTCACACAAGTAATAAGTTCAATAGTGTGAAACCCCAAAGAAAGTTTATGGTGAGGAAAAAGACCTCCCCAAGAGTCATAAAAAAATAAATTAATATATAATCTATAATTCTTCGTCTGACTTAATTTTCTATGAGAAATCAAATCCATCATCCATCTCCTTTGTTTGATTCAATTTTCACATGTTTGGTTTCTCGTAAAACAATTCCAATAAAAATAAAACAATCTAACAAAAATATTATTATTAGAGTATATAAAGACCTCTCTTCAAAATTTACTTTAGGCAACATGTAGTATTAAGTCGACCCTGCATTTATAGTAATTATAAATAACATCAATATTTGACGAATTAAGTTAATGTGGTAAACGTGCGATTATGTCTTTCATTTGTACACATACATTTTTTTATTAAGTATTATAGTGTATAGAGTTACAAACTTAATTTAAGTATGGAGAAGAAAAACAGTCAGATTTAAATCCACACACCTATAAAAAAAAAAAAACCTCTAACAGCGAAAAATTGAATCATGCTTGCAGACAAATACGTATTTTTAATGTGTTAAATAGCCAAATACACCTAAAGTGAATTAGTGAATATAGCATAGGGCCATATATAACTTACCTAACACTCTGACTATTATTTTTTTGGTTTTCACCACCAGTTTAATCTGGTTCGGAGGTCAGTTCTGCCATCAAGTGATTTCAGCCTCCTCCCGATCGTAGTTGCGGGGGATCGAACCACGGTCCTCCCTAGCAAGTTCAGCGTCAATCACCACTAAACCAACTAACGATTGGTACCTAACACCGACTATTAGCTAATCACAAGATTATGCCTCAACTATAATACAGGTTATTATTATTAATTAAATAAACGTAAGAAAAGAACATATATAGTCTAGCATACTCCATACAATACATGCACCCACTAGCTATAAGTGCAAACCTGTTGATTTTAATTTTAGACTTTGTACGCATGTAATAATCAAAATCATCGAAATAATGAAGCTAGTCACCAAATTGTACGACTTCTTCGTAGCTTGCTTTACAATTGCCTTGTTAGTGGTTGAAGTTTTAAAATTCATATATTAATTATAGCCCATAGAAGTTGCTTCAGTTGTTAAATTCATATTTATAGCCAATAGATGTTGCTTCAGTTGTTGATGTGAGTTCAACTCTCACCATCAGTTCAAGAATTCTATTGTTGGTGGATAATTTATAAGTTTAATTACATCCATTTATCACAATACCAATCCTTGTTCTTTTTTTCTTTCTTTCTTTTTTTTATTACAAAGAGGGTCTGTCTTCTATTGTTCACCGCACTAGTCTTGCATGGTCAAAAAACCAAATGCATAATTTTTAGACGCGCACACAAAGTGTCTAATCATTATGCATTTGGTCTTATTGTAACCATTTAAGACTAGCTCTTCTTCACCTTTTTTCCACCATTTTTTCTCTCGCGTTATACGTGGTACCCGAACGATGTATGCAGATGAGCATGCAGTTAATAGCAATGAGGGATTGCTTTGATTTTAAACCAGGGTTAACAACAGGATCAAGAATAATTTTTTATTTTCAAATTAAAAAGGTCAACCACAGAGCACAGTATATGTGGCTCATCAATCCTTCAGCAGACTACAGCCATAAGTTAAAGACAAAGAATGAAAAATATAAAATGATATCCCTCATTTCATAAAGAAACTCTAATCACTAATCACAAAATACCTTGTGTCTTGCGTATTCATGCATATCATAAACCTCATCTTTATAAATAAAAAAATGAAAGCAAATTGCATAATACAAATACAATAGTGGTGCCTCAAAAAATCATAATTAATAATAATAAAACAATGGATTATGACTGAAGTGTAGGAGTTGCACTTCAAATTATCAATCATTGGAAATAGAATATTAGATGTTATGGAGTCTATTGGCAAATAATGTTAGAACAAAAACATCCATATCAATACTGCACGATTTGATAATGGAAACCATGTTATCTTCCACTTAGTTCAAGCCAATGGTTTTCACTGGTTTTTGGACAAATGAACTTTGATTACCATTATCAATATTCCATATCTTGTCTTTTGGAGTAGCCAAACAGTAATGAAAGTGTGCCACAAATCCATTCATTGGGGCACAATGAAGATTCAAAGCTCTAAGTCTAATATATTTGGTAAGAATCAAAATGCAGTGTCATTACATGAGCTTACTATAATATTCAAAGACATTTTCATTCATTTCTTTCTTATGTTGGGGACTTAAGATACAGTAAAACACTTCACAAAACACATTATTGGCAAGTGGTTATGAATTGTTGTTGTTAAATGCCTTAATACATAGAACAACACCTGAGGCAAGTGAAGCAAGAAAGATCGAGACTCCCTGCCTAGAACGCCAAAACTCATACCATGTCAAGGGTCCAGTCACCTGAACTAAAACCTTCTGAAATTGTTCATTCAAGTCATCTAGTGAACCGGTGTTGTCAATTACTATATCAGCTTTACTCTTTTTAGCATCCAGCGGCATCTGAGCATTAACCCTGTTCCGACCATCCTCCTCACTAGACTTGTCTCTTGCCAAGAGTCTTTGAATTTGTGTTTCAGGATCAACCCACACAACAATAATGGGCTTCGTGAACTTGTCTATCTTGGCCTCAAATAACAAAGGGATATCGAGAACAATGACCTTGTAACCTTTCGACCACAACTTCACAACTTCCCAAAAGATCCCGGATGATATATAAGGTGCCAACAATCTAAAACAATCGTCATAACCAAAACTTCAAAAGTAAAAAAATAATATGAAATCAAATAGAGTTCTCAAAACATAAATTTAGAGTACCGGTTGAGAAATTGACGCTTATCGGGATCGGCAAAAACAATTTGGCCAAGTCTAGGTCTATTAACTTCACCATTGTCTAGTAGAATTTCCTCCCCAAACGCAGCAACAACTTTTTTCCATCCACCGCTCCCTTTCTTCAACGCATCCTGGTAATTCAAATCCCAATAACCACTAAACTTGAGATGGTTTCCCCGAATTAAAAGAAAAATCTAAAAAGTATAAAACACAATGAAAAAGAAACGTACCCGAGCAACTACATCAGCGTCAACAACAGGGATGTCATGAGACTTGAATAAATTGGAAACGGTGCTCTTGCCACTTGCTATTCCACCAGTCAGTCCAACAATCCTCATTCTTTCTATCAATCACTGCACCCTTGCAACTTGTCAGCTATTAATTCCGAATTTTTTTCACTTGCTCTGGTGAGCATTGACGGTCACGAAAACATTACATATTTCAACATGTGCACATATAAATACATCAAATAAGTATGTAAATTTAAGGATAATGTACAAACATTACGGAAATTTTAAATGAATTAATCTGGTTAAGGCATTTCTTGTTACAGGAGGTGAACATCGTCAACTCTATGAGTCCCAAAACAAACTTTCAGCAAGTCTACTCTTCCCAAAAGCAAAGACATGTATATCTATGGCCGATATAAAATATTGCAGTCACATATTGCATCAAACATTTTCTAGGCCATGGGGAAATCATCATAAACAGCGCACCTAGGGGTGGGCACGGTTCAGTTAATGAGAGAAACTGCAACCGAAACCAACTGAACTGGAAACCAGTTGTTCAAACCGAACCAAACTGTTTTCTGTACAGCCTTAAACCGAACCCAACTGAAACTTCAGTTCAGTCTACCAGTTTTACACTGTTGAGCCAAACTGGCTTTCCAAACTATTTTATGAAGATTCTAACTTATATTATATTTTGCGCTGAGTTTCAAAAAATGAAGATATTAAATCGTTATCTTATTATTAAAAAAATATGAACCCAATTGTAAATAAATCATAAAAGTCTGTAACTACAAATTTGGGAAGAATTCGGAACCTAATTGTGATTATTATAAATTTAAAAAAATCACAAATGACTAGTTAATTCTTTTTTTGACAAACACAAAAAATGAATAATCATTCACAGAGAAGCAACAATTACTAGATTTTTTAGGGAAGCATCCATACCTTGATCGAATTTGAGAGAGAGCATAAATTTTCAATATCGAGGTGATTAATCAGCTCCAAAAGATTAGAAGAAAGAAAAAAAATTGTAGGGGAATGATTCAGATTGTATAAAGGAGGAACACTTTGATCTTGGTTTTGCTCCAAAATATATATGAATTTGAGATTTGAGATCTTTGTGAGTGAAAGTGAAGGAGATTCAATAATAGAAGTTACTTAGGTTAATCAAACTGTACAGGGAAACAGTTTGGTTAGTGAACTTATCTCTAAAAGCCAGGTTTGGTTTGAGAACCTCATTCAAAAGCTCGGTTATTTAAGCACTAGTTCAGTCAGTTCGGTTACAATTCAGTTTAGTTTTTCTGGGTTTTTTGAACAGCCCCACACCATGATCATGAGAACTCTTAAAAATATAAAAATATAAAAAACTAGGTAGGTTGATCATGGGAACTCTTAAAAAAACACTAGGTAGGTTGATTATACATAATTTGGTGGCTTCCCAAATTCAATAATCATACATGTCTTCAGTTCCATTAAACATAACACAAAAGTATGAAGTTTGAAAATACAAACCACAAAAAACTTCTTAAATATTTGAATCAATGAACCTTCTATTTAGCTTGAATTAATAATTATAATCGTATACATAAAAATAAGAACATGTATATTAAAATCATAAAATTTGAATACATTGTACTCAAATAAATTAAATACATATCATGTAATTTCCACTATGCAATGTAATATTCTGAAACTGTTGAATAATCAGCTCATTGTCAATTAATTTTAGGCATAACAGCAGCAGCAGAGTATCAATAAATCCCAACATCGAAGACTATCTCAAAATCCCCCCAATTGTGGACATATCAAAAACCCAAACAATGATTTTGGCACCACAAAGATATTACTCCTAGTCATAATTTCATGATAAACCAACCAATTTAATACAATTAGAGTCATATAAAAAAATTCCCAAGTCAAGGTTTCAAAACCCCTAAAAATAGACCAAAACAGAAAAGGGAAAGATAACGATTGGTGCATTACCTGTTGGAAGCCGGAGAGAGAGGTGCCCACGGTGGTCTGGGAGGCTGCGGGCGGCGGATTTGAAGAAGGGAGAACGGAAAATCAGATGAGAGCGTCAAGAAGAGTGAAAGTCTCTGAGAAATTCCTAAATACTAGTACTGTGATTTTTGTCCTTCAATTCAATTGAGATTTTTTTACAGGGAAGAAAAAGAACCACGCAGTGAAACAAAGAAACAAACAAACCTCTTTAACTAAACTGAATTGAGTTTTTTCTTATTACGTTAGCTGGCATGTTATGTTATTATTGTTATGTTTACCAACCAGTTACGACAGCTTCTCAGTCAGAGTATTATTGAATGAAAGTTGGAACTAATAAAATGTTAATATCGAAACTGCATATCAACCAGCGCATCTGGTGTAGTGGTATCATAGTACCCTCCCACGGTACTGACCAGGGTTCGATTCCCTGGATGCGCATAATTTTTTATTGTTAAGTTACTACTATTATGAAAGAAAGAAAGAAAAGTAGATGAATGAATGACATGAGTTTTTTGGCAGATAGAGTAGTTACCCTGCTCAAAGGTTTTTGCCGTTCACAAATTCAAGTCCAACAGATTCAAGCACAAATCATACTTCACAATCTTCAATCAAACACCACAATCGCACAACACTTAATCAATGCATCTCAATCTCATAATCTTCTCAACTCTCTTTTACCTCTCTTCACTCTCTTCATTCCAAAACCCCATGTTTTCATCTTCAACACTCTCATCAGAGCTTTCTCCCATTCCCATATCCCTCACACTCCTTTCTCCATATATACCCATATGCACAAAAACTCCATCTTCCCTAACAATTTCACATTCCCTTTTCTTTTCAAGTCACTTTCCGACTCACGTGAATTCATTCAATCCCAATGTGTTTACACCCATGTCATTAAACTCGGTCATTTGAATGATCTTTACGTCAATAACTCTCTTCTTGATGTATATGCTTCGTGTGGTTATTTTGCACTTTGTCGACAACTGTTTGATGAAATGTCTCACAGAGATGTTGTGTCTTGGACTGTTCTTATCATGGGTTATCGTTTTTCTGGGAAGTATGATGATGCATTGCTTGTGTTTGAACAGATGCAGTATGGGGGTGTGGCTCCGAATCGGGTCACGATGGTGAATGCTTTGGCTGCTTGTGCTAGCTCTGGTGCTATTGAAATGGGGATTTGGATTGATGATATGATAAGGAGGAATGGGTTGGAATTGGATGTGATTTTGGGGACGGTGTTGATTGATATGTATGTGAAGTGTGGGAGAGTGGAAGAGGGGTTGAGGGTTTTCGGTAATATGAAGGAAAAAAATGTGTTTACTTGGAATGCTGTTATTAAAGGACTTGCTTTGGCTAAGAGTGGTGATGAGGCTATTTTGTGGTTTAATAGGATGCAGTTGGATGGAGTTAGAGCTGATGAAGTGACTTTAGTTGCGGTACTTTCTGCATGCAGTCATTCGGGTTTAGTGGATAAGGGTCGATTGATATTTAGTATGTTGGTTGATGGAAAGTATGGATTTTGTCCTAATGTCAAACACTATGCTTGTATGGTTGATCTCTTAGCACGTGCTGGTCGAATCCGAGATGCTTTCGAGATCATGAGATGTATGCCTTTTGAGCCGACGAAAGCCATGTGGGGATCGTTGTTGGCTGGTTCCAAATCTCAGGGTGACTTGGAATTCAGTGAGTTTGCAGCTAGAAAACTGGTTGAATTGGAGCCAGATAAAACTGCCTATTATGTCCAACTGTCGAATCTGTATGCAGAGGCAGGAAAATGGGGCGATGTTGAGAGAGTTAGGGAAATGATGAAAGAGAGGGAATTGACTAAAGACTTGGGGTGTAGTTCCGTGGAGGTTGAACACCAAAGGTATGCTAGTGAGCTCTTGGCATAGCAGTTAGCACCCACTCTCCCAAGTTAGCTGTTACTTGACTTGCTTGACTTATTCAACTCTGGTCATTGCGGGGAAAAAATATGAGGCCTTCATGGTACATGATATAGAATTTAACAGCTAATCAGATAACTAAAAAAACAGTTGAGATGATAATCTTTACACTGCAATACCTTAGGGACCTCCAAATTAACTAGCTAGAAGCACTTTCTGCTGTGTCTTTTGATCAGATGACAACCATTGTGGCTTGACTTGTGGATCATTTGGGTTTGGATATTTTGTACGTTTTCCCACTCAACCTTGGATATCTTTTGATGGAATTCATATTGCATACATTCTCATTAGATTATATTTTGATCACAATACACTATGGAACATTTGTAAATGGAAACACTTCTTATATTTGATGAAACAGAGGAGCAAAAGTA
Source organism: Trifolium repens (assembly GCA_030408175.1). Classification (NCBI taxonomy): domain Eukaryota; kingdom Viridiplantae; phylum Streptophyta; class Magnoliopsida; order Fabales; family Fabaceae; genus Trifolium; species Trifolium repens. The sequence continues at coordinate 53,593,343 of CP125849.1, read as the reverse complement.
ATGAAATGGTTAATGCAAATCATGCTTTTCATTCGTCTTCATGTTTGAAAAGATGCATACAGCTTGTGATTATGTAAAATAAGTAGACACAGCCGATAATTAAATTGTCATGACAAAAAAAAAAATCATTTTTCACTAAACAATATTTATAGGACCTGGACTTCCTAGTATAATTTAACAAAAAAAAATAGAATAAGATTGTTTTTGCCCAATTGTAAAAAAATAAAAGGATGGTTTTTGTCCACGTCTTGAATCAACTTTGAAACTGAGTTGAAGTTAGCATTTGCCTGCTTGTTGTTATTTTGATATTTGCTAGCAAAGTTGATATGGTTGTATAAAGTGACAGTGCCTATTTTTTGGCTTCTAATAGTTACACAAGTAATAAGTAACGAGGCAATTTCCTATGGAAAAGAATGTTAAATGTTTATATAACAGCTCCATAATGCCGGCCGGCATGAATGGAATAAACAAATAGAACTGAACTGATTCTGCAGGTGTTAAAAAGTGTCCCTAGTAGTTGTAGAACTTGTAGTACTAGTATGTTTGAGTAGCAAGATAAGGAAATGAGACAACTAAGTGGGTGATAACTCACCACAAATATAATCGGTGCATCTATAAGGGCTCTTCTTCCTTTGCAGTTGTCAATCATTTTATATTTTTCCTATTGCAGGAGTTGATAAATTCAGTTGTTGTTTGAAAGGAGTAGATAAATTGTTGGGAAAGTGATTGCTTGCTTTACCACAGCTTTCAATATTTATAAGTAAAAAATATAATTACAAGATTAGAGCAACAAGGTCGACCCAGAGTACACAATAAATAACGGTGTCAACATTACTTCAGCCTCCCAAATATTACTAATTACACTCTCCATCTATTTCTACTAATATTATTACATGGTGCATATTCCTGTAGAATAACCCTAACTAAAAGATAAGCGTCAAACACTACAGGATTCAATCTCACAAGGCTGTCTCTGGCATTAAAAAGTTTTGATATTCCAGCTGGGTCATTTCACCTCCATGTGCTGGATCGAATTGGCATCTATAGAAGCTGCAAAGAATAACCAACAACAAATCATTAACGTCATATAACATAAACATTCACCTTTTTTGGGATACCCAAAAAATAACACTCCAATGCATAGATTAATAGGAAAGGTCTAAAGGATTTGTTTGAAGAGGCACAAGACTATTGCAACCCATAGGCCATATGAATAAAATTATATGTGGAAGACCTAGTTCTAGGAGCTATCTTCCCAATTGAATCATGAAGCTGGTACAATCATATTTGCTTAAGTAATAACTAGGCTAAATCTTTTAGAATATTATACATTAAATACATTATAATCTTAACTCAAAATCTAAAGTGACCACACCCTTACTCTTTTCAGTAAGCTCAATTTAGAGCAACTTTTTCCATTTAACATTTCATCTTATCTTAAAAACAGAAAGTATGAGACAGTAGTAGCAAACTTAAAATTCTCCAGTTAACAACATGGTCTTTCTTCAAATCCTCAACTCACCAATACTTTAAAGGAATATTATCAACTGTTTTTACTATTAACAGAATCGAAAGTGTCTTAGATTTCAATAGAATAGCTATGATATATTATTTGTCACTTCCTCATATCATACCTTCCATCCATGCCAAGAATTATGACTGTATTCTTTTGGAGACCAAATGCAACTGTGTACTGAGTACCCTCATGTAAGTGGAACCGAGCAACTGACCACTCTGAATTGAAATACTTGGGCAACACTCCTGCCAAGTACAGAGTAACATTTTGATCAACAAAAAAAGAGAATTGAATTGACAACTATTTCTCTCTGTAACTGATAAACATGAAACATGAACATGATCACAACAACTCCAACACATTCTCCAATAGCAAATAAAAAGAAATACTCAATTTGATAATATAAAAACACGAAATTTTACCTTTAAATTTAATGAAAGAGCGAGATGAGCTAGATGGGGCAATGATAGCATCTGAACTTGAGGAACCTGGTGACTTTTCATTCTCAGGGACACTTGAATTAACCTTAAGGCCAAAAACATGGACAGTACCCTTGTCACTTGAAACTGCTAACCACTGAGCAGTCGAAGAAAACGCCAAACTAAATATCTCTGCTGCATTTGCACCCCTTCTCACCTAAAATCAACATCCAATAAATTCATACAGGACAACCAAAACATCTCAATTGCCCACACATCAAAATTCAATCTTCAAAGCATAAAACACAAATAAGGCAAGAAAAATAGACATTAAACCTTAGCTACATATCTAATCCAATAAAAGAAACATAAACACCACACAGTTATCATCGTAATGAAAAGAAATAAACTATTACAAAGATAGAAAGAACAATTAACACATACTTCCTGAAGTAGTGTGCCATTATCCGTATCATAAATCCGAATTAGCGTGCCCTTGACACTGGCAGTGGCAATTAACTGTCCATCAAGCGTGAGAGCAAAGGAAGCTATCCTTGAATCATGAGCAGAAATAAACTTCGTCTTCTTCTGTGCAAAGTGTTCAACCCGAATCTGACCCTTGTGCAAACCAGGACAAGCAAGAACAAGAGAATCAGACAAGTGTGAAACTGCACAAAGCCCCTTAGGGTTTGCAATAGTTTCAATCTGATGCAAAAGCTTCAAGTCAGCGAAATTATACACAAATATCTTCTGCTCCACCACAACAATTATCCGATCACGCCGAAGCCGAACACCGCGAACAGAAGCACGGAACGAAAGCTCACCGATGCAAGTACCTTGATGATCATCCCAGATCATGACTTTATTGGGAGGATACTGAGGATGGGACCCACCGCCAACAAGTGCTAATATATTACATCGGAAAAGCATCTCTACATGACCGATTCCACCACCGCCGAACTCACGGCGGAAGAGTTCGCGGAAAGGATCGCAGTTGTAGATGCGGAAGCCGTTGTCAGTTGCGGCGGCGAAGCAGGCGTGGTCTTGGTTAAAGGAGAGTTGAAGTAGCGACGGAGGAAGAGGCAGTGTGGTGGGGGAAGATTCCGGTGAAGTGGCGGTGGGAGAGTGGTGTGGCGGTGAGTGAGATTGGGGAGACATGAGGGAATCGAAGTCGAGGGTTTGAGATTGTTCGGGGAGGAAATTAGGGTTTGGAATAGAAATAGAATTGGGATTAGGGTTAGGGTTTGGCCAAGGTGGTGAAGGAGAAGCAGGAAGAGTTTCCATTGAAAAGGATTCGAAGCTTCGTTCTCCCGCAAAGTTTATCACTATAGCAGTAACTGTTCAGTTAGTTAGCAACAAGAAGAAGAAAGAAGAATATAAAAAATAGAAAGGAAAAAAAAAAGTAAAAAAATATAAAAAAACGCCGTTGCCGGGGATCGAACCCGGGTCACCCGCGTGACAGGCGGGAATACTTACCACTATACTACAACGACTCGATGTTTATTTCACGATCAGTTAAATACATAAAGCTATTCTACGTATCGAGTCCATGTTTGAAACAATAAGAGGAAGTCCAATATTATGGCTAAAGTTTAAGGAAATGATTTAAAATGTATTGAAGAAAAGAATATTTTATTGTGTTGCAACATTCATATAATTAATTTCTTCTTGCCATATATTTCTGCCTCAACAAGAAAAGGATTGTGTGCATGTAAAATGATGTTAAGCTTAATTAAGGTATATGTGTGTAACGAGATACATAAATCACAAATAGCCCGTTCCTTGTTACAACTTGCAACATAAAGGTAAATAAATTTTAGGAAATCATATTGAAGGTTAATCTTTGAGAAACCCCAAAATCCATATAAAATATTTTCTTATTAATTAGCTATTCACTAGAATGTTTACAACGCCAACGATGGGGATGAATATTGTTGATCCAGTATTGTCTACCACACCCATGAAAGGTGATTCATATTCATATAATAACTCAGCAATTGAAAAAACAAAATAAATACATCTTGAGTTTAATCATTGTATATGTGTACCTCATAGCTTGGCATGTATTTCTTTTTTAGTACAAAAGGAGTTGGGACATCATTTATTTATAAAAAAATAATATCACTAAACATACATCTATATATTTTTTTTAGAGAAAATATTAATAACAAAACGTAAAAATTATTTTTTTATGAATGAAACATAACTCTAGCTAGTTGATGTGCTTTGTTGAAATTATTCCATTATTTAATAGATGCATAAAAAGAAGGTGGATGCATATGCATTTCATATCATATCATCTTCACAAATTTACGCTTGTTTGTTTTGGATTCTGTTTTTTTTTTTTTTTTTACAAAATATTTTGGATTCTATTAATTAATTGATTTAGTGATTAATTTTATATATAGGAAGGAAAGCTCCACCAAGTCATTACACATTCAAAATGCAGTCATTCTCATTGCTTTCTAAGGCCTCTATAGAAAAATGTGTCTCAGATGAGTTTGAAGCAGGGGGTTACAAATGGTATGCAACTGTTTTTCTCCCTCCTTTTATTAGTGTATTAAATATATTTATAACCGTCTAACATTTCATATTAAAATCGTGTCCGACTATTTAGTATTATATCCAAACACCAACACATGTAATTATATTTGATTTTTTTATATATATAAAACCATTAACCGTACTTACATGTTAATGTCGTGTTTGATACGCGGCAATGTACATTTACTAACCCTGATTTTGTCTAAAAAATAAAACACCTTGGAAGCTGGTTAAGTGCAATTACAACATAACATTATTAAACTTTGTTTGAGGTTGGGGTATGGTTAATGTGCAGGAGGCTCTCTATTTACCCAAATGGAAACACAAAAGGAAATGGGCAAGGTCATGTTTCTATTTATTTGGAGCTTATGGACCTAACTTCCTTACCTATTGATTGGGAGGTCAATGCCATTATAAACTTCTCTACATACAATTTTAGGGACGATGAGTACATTACAACTCAAGGTACAATTACAATTGAGTAATTACAAACTTAATAATTTTCAAAAAATTACACCACCATTAGAAATCAGTGGTTTAGTGATCGATTTAATTATTGAAAATAATTGGTCATTGTTGTGACCGATTTAGAGGCATAATTTTTCTAGTTATCTATAAAATATTGGTCACTAAATCTGTAACAAAAATATTTTAGCAACCAAATTTGTCATTGAAGTATTAGCTACCGAAAATTGGAAAATTATAAATATAATTTATCTTACATTATATATTAATTAATTACTACAAATAAATATGCAGATGCAACTGTTAGGCGTTTTCATGTGCTGAAAACAGAGTGGGGTATTTCAAAATTCCTCAACCTTAACACATTTCTTGACCCTTCAAATGGATACCTTGTTGACGATACTTGTGTGTTTGGAGCGGAGGTTTTCATTGTTAAGACTGCGAATAAAGGCGATTGTTTATCCATCATACATCCTGTCACTACTTCCCATAGTTGGAAATTTGGTAAATTTTCATTGGCAAATTTAGATAAGTACGAGTCCGAATCATTTGTAGGTGGAGACTATAAATGGTACGAGTCTACAATCTCTTATTTGTGTGTGTAAATTTTATGGGGTATCTACTATTTTATTTACCGAGAACAAAAACATTATAAATGGAATATTATTGTTCTATGGCTAATGATTTATTTGTTTTTTTTTTTTTTACCAGGAAGCTCCTTTTATACCCCAATGGAGTTGTTGAGGGAAAGGGTATTAGCATTTCATTATTTTTAGCTCTAGATGTCTCAACTCTCCCACCTAACACTAAACTTGTTGTGGATTGCACTCTACGTGCCAAAGACCAAATTACTGGACAACATGCTCAACGAAACTGTGAGTCCATATATGTCCTCTTTAGTCTTTACTGTTTCTGATTCTCAATTAATCTCTTAATTTTGTTTACTAAGTTGTATCTTTCGTTAATATTGTCCAAAACAATTGTTTTCAAATTCAATCTAATCTAATTTTTTATATTGTAGTTAATCGCAAGTTCACTAGCTCAAATTTAGTGTGGGGGTCCAGACAACTTGTGACGTTGACTAAACTAAAAAATCCAAATAATGGGTTTTTGGTGGAAGATACTTGTATATTTGAAGTTGAATTTGTAGTTATTGGATTACTTACACCCGGAATTGATTGATGTTGCTATATATGCACGATAAGAATATTAATTTGTATTCATGTATTGAAATCCTTAGTAAATAAAATGGAAATCCATGGTGTGAATTGTCCCATTGGGGAACCTCTTACACGGCCCTAACTACGGGCTCACAAGTAAAGCAGTCAGTCGTTGAGTAATAATTCATGTTTATTATGAGTTCGTATCCACAGGGATCGCGCCAAAATTACTAATCTATTTAAGGAATAATGAGTTGTCTCCGCTTTGGTTTTAAAGTTTGATTTATAGTTTATAATTTGAAGGTCAAATGAGAAAGGTAGGTTAAGTGCTTCGAATCCTTCCCTTATTCATGCTTGGTAAGTTGCGCTATATCGTTGGCTATTCTTTTTTATTATTTGGCGAACTAATTTAGGTGTCATGATTACTTAGAAGGAAAACCCGTGTTAGACACGATGCCACGTTCCCGAACTAAGTGATTAGGTATTTAATAATTAATGTGATGTTCATTAGTTCTTAAAGCCATTAGCCGCAAATGTACGTGTTACCGTTTTGATGGAGGCTAAGCTATTATCTATTTGGTCGGGACTATCAGTCAGATTGGTGACTGAATACTAATCCTAAAAGTGTTCCCCGATCAGTAGCTAAAAGTCAGAATTACGTCGTTAAAACATGGATAATAGAAAATTATATAAACGTATCTACCATATTACATGTCTCAAACATTCATAAAGGAGTTCATCTACTCCACCTAACTTATAGGGGGTTAGTTACTACTTTGCATAATTAAATAATAAGAATTATAATAATGCATAAGAATAACCTTGCCTCGCGAAGGAAGTAACATTTCCCGTTGAAGGGGAAAGTTCCTTCCCAAAGAGAGTTAATTTGTCATCCTTGCTGCTCCTCCTCCTTTGCTCCTTAGAGAGTTGCGTTTCTCTAAATTTCTGAATAAATAATTGTGAAGGAGGAGAGCTCTATTTATAGTTTATGTAACGAGCTTCTGCGCGCCATCGTGGCCACGATGGACCTCATCGTGCCACAATGGAGTGGATTTGTATCAAATAGATCATATTTGTTCAACAAATACTCCTTGGGCATCACGTTTCCCACTGTGACATGATGGGAGTCATCGTGGCCACAATGGGTTGTTGAATTTCTCCACTTTTTGCTCTCTTTTTTGCATTTTTTTGAATTCTTGTCTTCTTTTGCAACTAGCTTAATCTCTTTAGGTTTTTGCTTGAATTTGGTCTTCAAAGTTCTAAACTAACTACTAAATAAATACTGAAAATACTATATAAATTTATGTCATCAGGCCCCTGGATATATAATGTACTTTATTTCATTGTATATTCTCTAACTTGGGTTGAATGAAAAATGAGAAGAAAATATGAGATGAGATGGAATGGAATGGATTACATCATATTTCATTCTTCTCCACCCATTTAAAAACAATACTTTTTGCCGCCCCATTTCACTTCATTCCATCTCATTTCGTAAATCCAAATATAACCTAAGTTTAAAGGTGAATCAGTATAAATCTCTGGTGTCTGATTCTCTCTTCCCTTACCCTTTTAATTTGAGCATTCACTCGTCACACTTACCATAATTTCTATTTTTACTATTGTTAGAACATTCTTCCAACGTTCTTTGTTTTATGCTTTAATTAAGAGTTATTTAACAATATTATTTATTTTAAAGGCATAAAATTCAAAAGGATATGCAATTCAAACTCCCTTTTTTACATAAAACTTTGTTACTTTAACATTTTCCTCTCCTAAAACTAAGTAACTATCAAATAGAAAAATATCAATCAATTCCGTCAATTTTAGTTTAGTTCTACTAAAGAGTTGGGGTATAATGAGAAAAAAGGATTACCAGAACCAACCCAACATTATATGATGCTTAAAGTGAACTTTGAAGTGAGACTTCTTATATGTTAATAACAAATTTAAATCTCATTTTTTAAGCTTTTTGAGATGCAATTATGCAAAATCCTTTATTAAACCATTATAATCAATTTCAGTTAATATTTATTTTTCAATCGATAATAAAGTTAATCAATTTAATATTTGTTGAGACATTGTTGATCTTAGATAAGATTTTATTAATTTTAATTTTGAAAAACTTCTTTTTGCTGAAGCAGCAATTACAGAGATCATTAACATTATTCTATAAGCAACAAATCCATTTGGAAAAGAGTCCAATCTCGTTATACAATTAAGTATATTAATTGGTGTATCCTTTTCGACATGTATGATTTCTCATAATATCTTCAGTTATAAAATAAATCTAATCCATCAATATTAGAGTCGTCGTCATGTTTTAACAAACATACATGATTTTTTTTTAAGAGGCTAAAATAGAAATATATTAGAAAAGGGCATATGGTGCAAGATGTATAAAAATCCACTAATAAAGGCCTCAAAAGCAAAAAAAATGAACATTCAAGGTTAAGACAATATTTTTTAAAATTTTCAACTTTCAATGACCTTGATTTTTCAATGCTAAATAAAAAACAAAAAATAACTTGGTATATTTTAAATTGAAAGAAAGAAAGAGAAAAGAGGAAAAAATACGAAAATCAATGAATAAATTAGACCAAATTCATTCATTGGTTATGTTTTTTTTTTTCTCTTTTTCTCTATTTCTTTCTCTCAGACCAAACATACCATGGTCTAATAATGAAAAGACATGTTTTAGATTCAGAGTTCCCGATTTCAATCCCCACTAAAACAAAAATTATTTAAAGTAGAGCTGGAAATGTGTCCAGCGTCTGAGTTCGACTTGATCGTTTGGAATTGGTGCAGCTTGAAACTCAAAAACAATTTCAACACAAACTTTATTTTTTGCTCGAGTTTGGCTCGTTTAAAATTCAGGAACAGTTTGGTTCACGTCGTTAGGTTCAACATGTTAAATCACAAAATTTTAAGGTAATTTTTTTGTCAAAATTTCAAAATTTGTTTTTTAACCTTTTAAATTATTTTTTTTAAAAGAAAACTAAAAACATAATTAAAATAATATATATACACGAGAACGGATCCTCTCCCGTATGATTTCCACAGAAGGGAGTAAATTTTTCATCTCAGCCATTGATCACTTTTTTTATAATAGAGTCACTTTGCAACAAAAAAATCATGTGGCTAGGATTCAACTGGAGGAACTTTTGACTGGAGACAATCTGCTCCCATATATAATTTATATTCACATAGCTGAGCAAGTTCACGAGTCAAACAAATCAAATTATCTATAATTCTATAATTAATATTCAGTTCATTTATTTATAAATTTATTTTTTAATTCAAATTGGGTTATTTAGTTCATGGATGAATTACTCGTTATTCATAAAAATAAAGAAGGACAACAGTTCACAATCTTGCTCAACTTTCAATAAGGCACATGCACACACATCCAACTTCACTTTTTTCCATCATAAAATATAGAAAATAAATCGTCAATTTAATTCTTATTCATAATCCATCAAATCAAATTAAAAGAAGAAATTACAAAAAAAAAGAAAGAAAAGGAATCAGCTTACACAGCACGCATCACAAACAAAGGCACTGTCCAAACGAGGAGTCCAAAAATCCAAATAAACGGCCACGATTCCATCCTAAAAAACACCTCTAAAAAATGAAATCGAAAATTAACCCGCGCATTTTTTGAATAATTTTGCTTCCCCGTACCCAATTAAAATAATTTATTATTTAATCACTTTTAATTTTTTTCTATATTTATATATTTATCATTTATATACTCTGATTCATTCATCTTCTTCTTCATCTCCTTCATTGTGGTCTCGAACGAATCAAAGATTGAAGGTTTTGAAAATGAAGAGAAAAACCCCTGGAACTACAAAGGGAAGAAAGAAGGTTCCATTAGGTTCGAGTAACACGAAACAGTTACAGCTTCAGCTCAGTAAATTCTCTCTCACACAATACAAACCATTACCAACAACTTGTACTTCTTCCACCATTTCTCGCTTCCAGAACCTTCTAGATTCAGATGCCATTGAAAACCCTTCCTCTTGTGTTAGGGTTACGAATGATGCCACCGAAGCAGATAACAGAGATTGCATTCTCAGCCAAGATTTCTTCTGGTAATAAATCCCCTTTTGTTATCTTCGATTCAATCGATTCGATTGTTATGCTTCCAAGTTTTTGTTGCATGTGATTAATTTTGTTTTCTCTTGTAGTACCCCAGATTATATAACACCGGATAATCAGAGAATATTGAATGGTTTGGATTTCAATAAGGTGGGGTGTTATTAGTATATTGATGATTCTGTTTAGTATTAATTAATATAGTACAATAAAAATAATATATTTTTTTGTAATGTGTTTTTTAGGATAATAGCCCTTGCCCTAAATCGCCGGAGAAATTGAATACTACGAAAAGCAAGAGATGTCGATTGGGTATGATTAGTTACTTTGCTGCATGTTCTTATTCTGCTTTTGTTTTTGCACAATCATGCTAATTAGTTAGTTAATTAAGATTATTTAAAATCATGCTAATTAGTTAATTAATTTTGTGAAAAATTGTTATATCAGAATGATTTTACTGTGTTTGTGTATGTACATTTATTTATTTTACTTAGTACAATTGATTTGCTGAGATGAAAATTTGGGATATGACTGAAGAAGCTTACACAAAACCATGTACAATGAACGGTTTTTATAATAACTTAGACTACTTATGGGCCCAGTTTGGATAAACAACTTAGTTTGCTTCTTATAGCGCAAGTGCTTATTTATAAGCTACTGTTGGTATATCAAGTGTGAGTAAGAGGACCATAAACTTAACGACTTAAGTTTTTGGGTTAAGAGTAGCGTTCTACTCACTTATATGATTGCTTAAGGCCTAATGTGATGATCCACTGGAAACAGTTAGTACTACTTTTTTGTTTTCATTACATTTACTAATCCATTTTCTCTAATCAATATGCATACTTGTCATAGACGGTGTATCGGTAAACACTCTTAGCCCTACGTATTCTAGCGACCATCAACAAGTTGTGGAACTTGGTAAGGACTCTGTTGCCGAGGAAGAAGATGTTGATAAAATGATTGCTTCTGGTAAGCCGAAGGCCCAGAATTATGTATCACATTCTGCAGCTGCATTGCGATGCCGGGCTATGCCTCCTCCTTGCATCAGTAACCCCTATTTAAAAGACGTTTCACAAAAGGAAACAGATCCCTTTGCAAACCAAAGATCCAAATGTGCAGGTATCATTCTAGTCAGTCTTTTACCAATCTTTTATGAATAGTGGAAAATAGGCGTTGTAACTGGCATGATGCTATGTCTGTTGGAATTTTTTTCATTTGTATTGCAATTTTCTAACTGTATAATGTTATATTTGTAGGTCTCTTCCCTAAATTTACAGCCGTTGACAGGCTCTCACGTTATCGCACAGACTTTCATGAGATTGAGGTACTTTGTTTCAAAATGAATTTTATTTGTCATAGATTGTTTTGAATTGGCATTATCTTCATTGTATTCAACTTCATGGTTTATCTTATAACTTTTACTTTTGTTATCAGCAAATTGGTAGAGGGAACTTTAGTTGTGTTTTCAAAGTATTAAAGCGAATAGATGGCTGCTTGTATGCTGTGAAACGCAGCACAAGACAATTACAGCTGGAAACAGAAAGGTAACATCTTCTAACTATGGATGTTTCTTCTCTTCTTGGGTTTAGCCACTAACACTGGTATTCTGTCATTGAAGGAGAAAAGCTTTGATGGAAGTCCAAGCTTTGGCAGCGTTGGGTTTGTATTTTTCAGCTCCCGTTTTTTGTTTTATTATACGGAATACGTAATAGGTTTTATATAAAATTTGTTTTCTTAATTTCTTTTATGTCCTTGCCTCTATAGGTTCCCACGAGAACATTGTGGGTTATTACACTTCATGGCTTGAAAATGAACAGCTGTACATTCAAATGGAGATATGTAATCATAGCTTATCCGTAAAGAAAGGCTCTGAGTTTTTAGCTGAAGGTCAAGTGTTAGAAGCTTTATATCAGGTGAACTTCCTTATGTGACCATTTCATAAATAGATCTGAGTCAGTATAGATTATCTTCATCAGTAACTGTTGTTATATATGATTGAAATCCTCTTCATTATTTTTCTCTTATTTGCCTTAATCTACAACAGACATGCATAAGTTTTTACATAACCCATTGATCTTGTTCATACATTGTTTTGATCAATTGGTGTGATAATTTGGACAGGTTGCCAATGCACTGCGATTTATGCATGGGAAAGGAATAGCTCATCTTGATGTTAAGCCTGATAATATTTATGTCAAAAATGGTGTGTATAAGCTTGGTGATTTTGGATGTGCAACTCTTATTGATAGTAGCTTGCCAATCGAGGAAGGAGATGCCCGTTATATGCCCCAGGAAATCCTTAATGAGAATTACGATCACCTTGATAAGGTTGATATTTTCTCCTTGGGAGTTTCTATTTATGAACTCGTTCGAAAATCGCCTTTGCCAGAATCAGGAGGTCATTGTTTGAATCTTAAAGAGGGCAAGTTACCACTCCTACCCGGTCATTCATTGCAATTCCAAAACTTGCTCAAGGTACTATCCAATTCATTTTTAAATACTGTGATTCTCTCTTCTCTATGTTTTTTAATTTTTACACTATCTCTCAATTTGTTTGCATGTTTAGCTAATGTGATGCTACAGTTTTCACAACTGAGAAATCCAATGTGTGGTTTGTAGATTTGAGTTACTTAACAAACTAGACAAATGCATATAAATATGAACTATGATTCTATTGTGGGCATATATGCTGTTTTGATTATTGTTAAAATATGTAAGCTACTATTTGTATTTTTACATTTGTTTCATGATAGTTGATTAAGTTGTACTGCATCTGAAGAACAGACTATGTTGTATGAAATGGTCTTTTGAGTCGTCCAATCCAACTATCACATTTAAAATTTGTGATTTGCAAAAAGATTTTTTTTGAAGTACCACGGATTAATGAGACAATTGATTCAATTCATGTGAAAGTGATGGTAATTATTTTCAAACTACTTCACTTTTTTAAAACTCGTGTTTTTATTTATATTTTAGCATTCAACTCTGTAACAGATTTTGAATTTTAAAGACTGCAAAATCTGCCTGATGTTTTGTGCTCATTTTGTTTTGTTTTGTTTGATTTAGTTGATTTATCTGATGTTTTGATATTTATTCAGGCCATGATCGACCCTGATCCAGTCAAGAGGCCTTCTGCCAGAGAGTTGGTAGAGAACCCAATTTTCGAGAGGGTCTTAAGAACAGCGAAAAATTGATCCACCACACTCATTTTTCACTTTTCCCGCTGGACCATTGTCTATGTAATGTAGATTTGTGTTGATTCTGTCATGGCCAATTTTGTGAATGTCTTTTGGTTATATTATATGTGCACCTGATGTTTCTCGCGCATGGTGCAAGTTCTGTATCTGTACAATACAGGCACTGGACCAGTTAGGTATCTGTTGTACATTATAACTGACTTAAAAATGGTAGTTTACAAAGGAGAACTTTGAAACTTTTGATGTTGTTTATTCTCCTGGTAATTTGTTGTTAGAGGATTTATCCCATAACTGAACACCTCTAGTTGGAATCAGAAAGACAACAAGTAAAAGATGTTCTCTAGAAGAAAGTTGTTTCAGGACTCAGGTAACCACTTTCATTTACAAGTGTATTTTGAGCTGTTGCAATATTATAAATTTTTGCACCTTCAATATAAGTTATAACAATATATTTAATGTTTCTTTCAGAGGTTTAGATTCACTGTACATACCCATAGAAAAAAAAACTCCAAATTCCAAATAACTATAGTAGTGATAGTGAGATGGAATGTAACAATTATGAATGCATAGCTTTCTAGCTTGTTACAAAAAAAATGTTGCAATGACACTGATATCCCTTTTTTTTTTTTGACTAAACTATGTCTCGTATTTATATATTGTTTTGTTAGCCATTTGATAAAAAATAAAAGGTTGAGATTGAATATTAATTTAATTATCAAATCAATATTGTAAAATTTATACCGATAGATCATAAATTGACGACCGAAATTGACCACTGCATATGATTATGTACAATGGCTACAATAGTCGATTTTAATCGTATTAAGTACCACTTCTCTTCTCTCAATTTCAAAATTGTGAATGTGGAAAATTTTGTCCATCAGATAGATATTTCATGTGAAGAAAAAACAAATATGATTTTAAGAGTATTGTCAATTTTGAAGAGAATATTAAAAAAATAATTTTCATCATTGTAAATAAATACATAGTACTTAAATTTTCCATTAAAATATAAAAAATACAATCTCTAGTTTTTTTTGGTATAGACTTGAAAGAAATGCTTACAAGGACATTTGCTAAGATAGTAAGTACTCTTTTAAGTTTTAACATAACACTGAAATTCTGTAGTTGAGTTTAACATATGATTAACAAAACACTCCCTCTAAAATTTTAATGGAGTTTGTATTTTTATGGTTTTTGCCGTTGAACAGTGTAAACAAGTTTGAATTTTTTGTTTTTTTTTAAACCATGCATAAGTATAATTATATAGACAAATCTCTCAAATTATATAGAATGAGAAAAAGGTATATAGTAAAATAATTTTACACAGTCAACCAATATCAACCATGTTTTCCGCCACGTCACCCCACTACACCCCCACCTTCTTAATATGACATGGCAAAATGATGGTTTTTTATTGGCTGATCGTGTAAAACTATTTTACATCGTCAGTACATCTCCATTAAACTCATAGAATCATGGTAAGTAGTAAAAAAACGACTATTTCATATATTGTTTTTGGTTACACGACTATTTCATACTCCATCCGTTTCTTTTTAATTGTTCTTTTTGTATTTTATGGGTATGATTTGTCAATTATACCCTTTGTCAATTGTTCTTATCTTTTTCCATAAAACCAATTAATGTTATATATTTGGAAAACTAAATATTTTTTTAATTTTTTTTTTGTTGGTACATAACATATTAAATTTTGTTTTTTTGTACATAATAAATTAAATTTATTGGAAAGAAAAAGTGTAGGCAAAAAATAGGAATTTATTGGTGGATTAAAACGAGGATATAATAGGATGATAACGTGCAAAAAAAACACTTTCTTAATTTGGTGTTATCATTCTAAAAAGACAATTAAAAAGAAACGGAGGGAGCATCATTTATCCAAGTGCCCTTTGGTCTTGGATAAGTACTTCACCATTTGATTCAAAAAAAAGTTCACTATTAATTTTTCTTCATAAGAAAAAAACGCTCTTGGATAAATTATTTTGAAAGATAAAAATAAACGGAGTCTCTTGCAAGGTTCTTAGAATGGGTTTTTACCTCAATTCATTTAAAAGTTGTTTGTTTTGACGGATGGGCCTTTAAAAGTAAACTCGTGCGAGTTTACACGATTCATTTAAAAAATTGGACCTTTAAAAGTAAACTCGTGCGAGTTTACACGATTTTAGCGAGTTTAACAATTCACTTTCAAAAAACCGAGTTAACATGGTGTAATATCATTTTTTTCACAAATTTACTAGAAAATGAATTTACATCCGATTTAATATTTTTATATACCTAAATCGAACAATTCTACGAGTTAAAATGTGATTTTGACAATATTGGTCTCTTGACAAAATAAAGAAAGAAGAAGCCCAGCAACCTGTTGCATTATTACTGCTTTTTCATGTGTGCACGGGAAGTCGCAATGGTATTTCCACTTCTAGACGATGAGTGCACCAAATTGGTGGATGAAGGAGAAGTATCATGCATTCATGCTAATAAAATCTAAAGTCAACCAAATTGGTGGACGATGAGTGCACCAAATTTTGACGATGATAGGCATGTGCTTGAGTTTGTACATGATATTTTATAATTTTTTATCAAATATAATCATTAAACTATTTAATAAAAAAGTAATTATATTTTATTATAACTTTATTAAAGATATGAGAAATAAAAACACTGTCAACCAATCACAATTATTTTGAGTAAATATTTTGAGTTTATATTATTAAGTATGTTTGGATTTTCTTGTTTAGCAAACTCTCAATACTTATCTGTTAATGAATCTAGGAGGTGTTATTATGTGTAATTCTTATCATTTTTTTTCGAAGAAGCGTGTAATTTTTATCATTAAAACTGCTAATATGATATTATTATTAAAACCCTAGCCGTCTCATTTTTTTTTCTATTTTGTATCTCTATCCTTAACGATAAGTAACAAGTTTCTGGATGACGATTACCTACTGTAACAGAATCACACTGTTATATGCAGTAATAGATCACAACCATCTATTTTAAATCGGTTGGTTCAGATTGCATCTTAACAAAATCAATACAAAACAACCTCAACCACTACATTTAGATCGGACGGTCACAATTAACAACAGCGTCAAAACAGTGTGAAATTTTACATAATAAAATCCTTTTCGAAGTTTCCGCGTACCAACTTTTGGCTTGAATAGCGCAAGTTGGAATCCCCGCCCGTGTTTTCTCTCTTTAAACAACACCTCCATATAAAGAACCTCTCCTACACTCTTTAATTAAAATGGCTTTAGAAGAAGAAGAAGCAGCAGCAGCAGCAATAGTTGTGAACATGGAGAACATACAACATGTTTCTGATCCTCCTAGACTCCAAGGCCAGAAACAACTTTCTTTACCAAAGTTTCCAAGAAACGATTCTCTTGATATTGAATCTCGCACTACCTCCCACTCTCGTCACTCTAAAGTACGTCTTAAATCGTATTGCTCATATTTTTACACAATTCTAAAATTGTTTGATCATATGGATCCATCTGTGTTTTTTTAAGGGTTAATAGGCGAGTTTTGCTTATTCCTGTAATCTTTTTTTTTAGATTATTTTTTTTAAATCGGTTATTTTGTTCAACCGACTTAAAAAGTGTTGTTTTTTAAATCGGTTATTCTGTTTCTTTTGCCCATCACGTCAGCAAAATGGGTAAATCGAAAAAACAAATTTTGCAAGGGTAATCTAAAAAAAATTATAGTGGGTAACTCAAAACTCGCCTACTTTGCATGGGTAAAAACCTATTAACCCTTTTTTTAATCTCAAGTGTAAATTTGTATATAACGGTTATTATTGATTGTTCTCGTGAGAGATTGTTGTTATAGAGTTGATCATGACTGATTTCCCTTTGGATAGGTGCATGTTAGTTCAGATTCTTATTTTTTAAATAATCTATAACAAAAAAGATTTTTGTTAAACTTAATTTGAGTTTTTTTTCTTCTTTTCAAATTCCAATTTTTTAAAGAATCTACAACAAAAAAATTATTTTTTAAAAGCACTTATTTTATAAATGATTGCAGGGGCCATCAACGGCGATAATACTACAACTGGCGTTTCAAAGTCTCGGAATAGTTTACGGAGACATTGGAACTTCGCCGTTGTATGTCTTTTCAAGCACTTTCACCGACGGTATAAAGCACAATGATGATATATTGGGAGTTCTTTCATTAATCTTTTATACCCTCACTCTCATCCCTCTTCTCAAATATGTCTTCTTCGTCTTGAGGGCCACCGATAATGGTGATGGTTAGTGCCCTACTATGTATACTTTGTCTGTCTACCTTTCATTCATGTATAATTATTTCGTATATATAATCCTATTGCATTTGAAATTTGTTAGAATTAGTTGAATGTTAGCGATAATTTGATATTTATTAGAATTAGTTGAATGTTATTTAAGTAGTTACAACTTACAAGTTAGTTATAAACTTATAGTTAGTTAGTTACACTCTATATATAAAGTGATCATATATTCAATTGTAATCATTTTTTTTCTTCTTTCAGGTGGAACATTTGCTTTGTACTCTTTGATATGTCGTTACGCGAAAGTGGGATTAATTCCGAATCAACAAGCAGAGGATGCAGATGTGTCCAATTATCAACTGCAATTGCCAAACAATCGCCAGAAGAGAGCATCAAAGCTTAAATCTATGCTCGAGAAAAATTACTTTATGAAGCTCTTCCTCTTATTTGCTACTATGCTCGGTACTTCCATGGTCATTGGTGATGGTGTTCTCACCCCTTGCATCTCTGGTAATTTGTCATGTTTCAAACATTATTGATATGTTTTCATTTTATGTAATTTTTTTTATTACAATGTAATTTTTGAATACACACACGCGTGCGCGCACACACATGCACACACGCACGCGCACACACACACACACACATATATATAGAATTATTAAAATATCGATTAAAAATTTGCACCCCCTGAACCAGGGTCCGAGCACCGCCACTGACGAAAGATATACTTAACAATTGATGTATGCTTATTGTTGTATACTATGATAGTATGATTTATTTACTGTTAAATATTGTTGCAGTTTTATCAGCTGTGGGAGGGATCAAGCAAGCTGCAAACCAAATAACTGAAAGTAAGTAATCCTACATTTTGTTTTATAGATTTCGGTTATGACTAATTTAGTACTAATTAATGGAATTTGTTTGTGTTATTTCTGCACAGATCAAATTGTTTGGATATCAGTAGGAATCTTGATTGGCCTTTTCATGGTTCAGAGATTTGGAACTGATAAAGTGGGTTATAGTTTTGCTCCCATAATCTGTATATGGTTCGCATTTATAGGAGGCATTGGCGTGTACAATTTCATCAAATATGATGCATCAGTTATTAAAGCAATAAATCCAAAATACATAGTAGATTATTTCACAAGGAATAAGAAAGATGCTTGGATTTCTCTTGGTGGTGTTGTTCTGGCTGTAACAGGTTCATATATCATTTCTTTTTCATTTTACAATTATACAAATGATAATCAATTTTCACATCTCTAGACTCTAGATTTGATGTGATATATATTTTTTTAATTGTGCAGGAACTGAAGCACTATTTGCAGATGTTGGACATTTCACCGTTCGGTCTATACAGATAAGTATGTGTTCTGTGACTTATCCTGCTCTCATACTGGCTTATGCCGGACAAGCCTCCTTTCTCCGTAAAAACAACGATCTTGTCGGTGAAACATTTTACAAGTCCATACCTGGTAATTTCAAGTTAAAATTTTCAAATAGTAGTATTATTTTATGGTTGTCATGACTCATTAGATTAAAGTGACACATTTTCACTTATTTTTTGGTTTCATATATTGCAGACTCTCTATATTGGCCAATGTTTGTGATTGCTGTTTTGGCAGCAATAATAGCTTCTCAAGCTATGATATCAGGGACATTCTCTATAATCCAACAGTCCCTATCATTAGGATGTTTCCCTCGAGTGCGAATTGTACATACGTCAGCCAAATATGAAGGACAAGTTTATATCCCAGAAATTAATTACATCCTCATGATTGCTTCTATTGCTATCACTGTTGGCTTCAAAACCACAACAAAAATTGGCAATGCCTATGGTAACTCCTCTTACAAAACTCACATAATCTTATATGATTTGAGAGTAAAACATTATGGACAATGAAATTCTAAATGGATACATTTGTGCAATGCAGGGATAGCAGTGGTATTTGTGATGACACTGACATCAGCTTTTCTTGTACTAATCATGATAATGATATGGAAGACTCACATACTTTTGATCCTTACCTATGTTCTTGTCATTGGTTCGGTAGAGCTTGTTTATTTAAGCTCAGTTTTATACAAATTTGATCAAGGAGGTTACCTACCTCTTGCATTTGCTGCGATTCTAATGTTCGTCATGTATGTTTGGAATAACGTGTATCAAAGGAAATACTATTATGAAGTTGATAACAAGATTTCCCCGGAGAAGCTTAGAGAGATTGCTTGTGACACAAGTTTATGTCGATTACCTGGTCTTGCAATGTTTTACTCTGAGCTTGTTCAAGGTATTCCACCTATTTTCAAGCATTATTTTGCAAATGTTCCTGCACTACACTCTGTCCTTGTTTTTGTTACCATCAAATCATTACCTATTAGCAAAGTTCCAATAGAAGAAAGGTTCCTTTTTCGTCGAGTACAACCTAAAGAACTTGTATTCCGATGTGTTGTTAGATATGGATACACCGATGTACGCAATGAGAAAGAGCCGTTTGAGGAGATTTTGGTTGAGAGGTTGAAGGAGTTTATAGTTAAGGAATATTATTGGTCTCAAAAAGTGATACAAGATGGTAAAAATGATGAAAGTGACGACGATGATGATAATGTTGATGAAATTAGTGATGGAGAAAGAGCACAAGAGGCAATTGAAAAAGAGATTGAGGCAGTTGAAAATGCATCAAGGGCTGGTGTTGTTCATTTGATTGGTGAAAATGAGGTGATTGCTAGTAAAGGAGCTGGGATTGCAAAGAGGATTTTGATTGATTATGCTTACAATTTCTTGAAGAAAAACTTGAGACAGAGTGAAAAAGTATTTGATATTCCTCACAAACATATGGTTAAAGTTGGAATGACTTATGAATTATGAGAGTTAAAAACTTTATTCAAATATCATCATAGGGAGAAAAGGAGAAAATTAGAAGAAAAAAAAAGTTTAGTGTATGCTCTATTCATAATCCTAAGCTCACAGTGTACTTGTATTTATGGTTTGATTGAACACTTATAAATGAAATTGAGAAAATCACATTGGTCTGTTTCTCTGTAACTTGCTCTTAAATAGGTCCGTGACTTTTTCAATATCTCAAATTAGTCTTTATCTTTGCTAAATATTTTTCAATTTGGTTTATCTCTATTGATATTTGTCTTCTAACACCATCAAATATATTGATATCGAGTGTTAAGTGTTGCGTGGACAAGTTAAGTATATGTAATCAACTGTACATGTCAATTTAAGATAGCTAACTTGTGCCCTAAGATATACATGTTAAGTTAGCTAAAATTAAATTTTTTTTATTTTTAAACTTTTGATGAATTGAATGCAGAAACTCCAAAAAGAACAGCAAATGGAGCTATCAACCAAGGAAACATACCCCAACCAAGTTCTACAAAGGCGACTATATATAGCTGCAAACCTGCTCACCGCGTGTTCATCCTCTGGCCCATAGTTCATGCGGCCTATCTCAACCTAAAAGTTGATAACCTACTTAACAACCTTAACCACTAACTAACTAATCAATAACTTGTGCAACAAGTTATCAACTACAAGCTATGAAATACAAAAATGAAAACATGAATTACATAACATCAATTGAAATGGAAAAAAACTTGGAAGAAATAATGTGTAGATCTTAAAATAATGATTTTTTTCTTTGTATTTTTAAAAATAATTTTTATGATAATTTAATTAAAAAGGTAATTTTGACATTGAAAAAAGATATATCTCAAAAATAATTTTTATGAAAAACTATTTAATACAACTTCTTAGTATTTTAGAGATATTTTGAAATTTTATCATCCAAAAAATTTGTAACAAAATGATGAAATGCTTAAAACGAAATTTTAAGAAAAACTATTTAAACCAATTTATCATTTAAAGCTTTTATAAAAAAACCACTTTTAAAGAAATTTTAACAAAAAATAGTACACTGTAAAAATCATATTTTTATTTTAAAAAAAGCCAAATCAAACTGCCCAAATTTGCGACAACATTTTTTTCTTCCAAATAAATAGGCCATATATAAATTTGTTGTAATCAAATATGAAAACAAAAAATGATCTATCCAAATAAATTTAGCCACGAATATATGAGTTGTGTTTTATCAAATTTTCTTCATATGCAAAAGTAATGAATTATATTAACTACCGCATGTTTGAGAGGACAACATCTCTTAGCAGTTGGACCTATCAATTTGAAATAAATTCTAATAATAATAAATCAATGCATTGGATTCAAGTGGTTAATGAGATTTTTTTAGGATAAATTGTTCGAGAGAATCCGAATTTAATTCGTAGTGTAGTAGGAAAAATTATTGAACAAACTTTTTTTTATCTTGCGACCAAACTCTAATTACCGGAACTTTTTTTTTTTTGACAAAAGAGATCTATTTTCTTGAGAGCTATATAATTAATACCAAATTATAATAATAGATGATTGAACAAATTATTAAAGGAGGAAGAAAAGAGAATGAAGAAGACGTAAGTTGATTCAAAAAAACAAAGACGTCAACTAACCAACATCTTAATCCACATTTGCTTTCAAAAGAGCTATTCAAACGCAGTTAATTAAGTATGCCACGCTGTAAATTGTAGTGGTAACTTTTGGGTTTGAAAAATTCAATGCACATTTTGTTTTAACAAATAAAACAAAACACACTAAAATTGATCCTTCTTCTAATTTTCTCTATTTAAACAACCTCTCTTCAACTGAAGTAACAAGATACTCTTTCTTTTCTCCCTTAATTAAAATGGCTTTAGAAGAAAAAGAAGAAGAAAATGTAGTAGCTGTAAACATGGAACATGATGATGATGATGATCATTCTAGACCAGAAGGTCATACATCACGAAATTTTCGAAAAAGAGATTCTTTTGAACTTGAAGCTGGCACCACCTCCCTCTCCAATCAATCCAAAGTAATTATTTATTATTTTAATTACGTTAACGTAATTGTAATATGTACATTAATTATACTTTTATAAGTAATCTTTTTAAAACTACTCTACGCAGTTTCTCATTTGAAGCAATTTTTAAATGATTGTAGGGCCCATCAACAGCGGTGATACTACACCTCGCATTTCAAAGTCTCGGAATAGTTTACGGTGACATTGGAACTTCTCCGTTGTATGTGTATGCAGGCATCTTCCCTGATGGCATAAAGGACAATGATGATATCTTGGGAGTTCTTTCCTTAATCTTCTACACCATCACTCTCATCCCTCTTGTCAAATATGTTTTCTTCGTCCTAAAGGCCACCGATAATGGCGAAGGTTAGTACCCTACTATATATACCCTGCATTCTCTTTACGAGCATTTTGAGTAAGTATTAGAGAGATAGTTCGAGATATATTACGAGTTAGTTATATTTGTTACTTATGACATGATCATACATTCTTATCAATTCTAAAATCAATATTTTTCTCATTGTTTCATCGGTTTCTGTTCGTCTTGTATAGAGACTGGGTTTTCATAATATATTAGCCGTTCAAAAAAGATATATTTCTCTCATTGATTATTTTGTTTGATTGTATATTTGTTAGGTGGAACATTTGCTTTGTACTCTCTAATATGCCGTTACTCAAGAGTTGGACTAATTCCGAATCAACAAGCGGAGGATGCAAATGTGTCCAATTATCAGCTGAATTTGCCACAGAGAAGAGAAAAGAGAGCATCAAACCTTAAATCTATACTTGAGAACAGTCATTTCATGAGATTATTCCTCTTATTTGCTACTATGCTCGGAACTTCCATGGTCATTGGTGATGGTGTTCTCACCCCTTGTATCTCTGGTAATTTGTCATGTCTAATACATTATTTGATGCATTTTGATATTATGTTTTAGGCAAAATTACACTGCAGGTCCTTTATCTTATTTATTTGTAACTAAAGAATGTTTCAATTTGTTGCAGTTTTATCGGCCGTGGGAGGGGTAAAGCAAGCTGCTAAACAAATAACTGAAGGTTGTTGGTATTCAATTTCATTTTTTATTTTAGGATATACCAAAATTACTAGTAATAATAATTAATTACTTGTTATGAATTACTAAAATGGTTATTAATTAAAGCATGTGTTGGTTGTGTACAGATCAAATTGTATGGATATCAGTAGTAATATTGATTGCCATATTCATGGTTCAGAGATTTGGAACTGATAAAGTTGGTTACACTTTTGCTCCAATTATTTGTATATGGTTTGCATTGATAGCAAGTATTGGTTTCTATAATTTCATCAAGTATGATCCATCAGTTATAAAAGCAATAAATCCAAAATACATAGTAGATTATTTCATCAGGAATAAGAAAGATGCTTGGATTTCTCTTGGAGGCGTTGTTCTTTGTACAACAGGTTCATATCATTCTTCATTTTACATATACAACAAAATTATACAAATAATAATTATAATAATAATCACTTGTATGAATTGTGTAGGAAGTGAAGCACTATTTGCTGATGTTGGACATTTCACGGTTCGATCTATACAATTAAGTATGTGTTTTGTGACTTACCCTACTCTCATTTTGGCTTATGCCGGACAAGCCTCCTTTCTCCGCAAAAACAACGATCTTGTCGCAGACACATTCTACGAGTCCATACCAGGTAATTTCAAGCCCAACCATCTTGTCGCAGACACAATTTAGTTAATTAGTTACATATATATTTTATATACGGTTTTGATATAAAGTAAACTTTTTCTTATAATAAGAACCGAAGGAAGTAACTAATAAAGGTTTTCATGTATTGCAGATCCTATATATTGGCCAATGTTTGTGATTGCTGTTTTGGCAGCAATTGTAGCTTCTCAAGCTATGATATCAGGAACTTTCTCTATAATCCAACAATCCCTATCATTGGGATGTTTTCCTCGTGTGCAAGTCGTGCATACATCGGCCAAATATGAAGGACAAGTTTATATACCAGAAATTAATTATATCCTAATGATTGCTTGTATTGGCATCACTATTGGCTTTAAAACCACTGCACAAATTGGCAATGCCTATGGTAACTCCTCTAATTACAATCACATAATCTTATATGATTTGAGATTAAAACATTATGGAGAATGAAATTCTAAATGGATGGATACATTTGTGCAATGCAGGTATAGCAGTGGTATTTGTGATGACACTAACATCGTCTCTTCTCGTGCTAATCATGATCATGATATGGAAGACTAACATATTTTTGATCATTACCTATGTTCTCATAATTGGTTTATTGGAGTTTGTGTATTTAAGCTCAGTTTTATACAAATTTTCGGACGGAGGTTATCTTCCTGTTACATTTGCCGTGTTTCTAATGTTCATCATGTTTGTTTGGAACAACGTGTACCGAAGAAAATACTATTACGAACTCAATCACAAGATTACTCCTGAGAAGCTCAAAGATATAACTTGTGACCCAAGTTTATGTCGATTACCCGGTCTTGCAATGTTTTACTCTGAGCTTGTTCAAGGTATTCCACCTATTTTCAAGCATTATATTGAAAATGTTCCTGCATTACACTCTGTCCTTGTTTTTGTTTCCATCAAATCTTTGCCTATTAGCAGAGTCCCAATGGAAGAAAGGTTCCTTTTTCGCCGAGTAGAGCCGAATGAACTTTATGTATTTCGATGTGTTGTTAGATATGGATACATCGATGTGCGCAATGAGAACGAACCTTTTGAGAAGTTATTGGTTGAGAAGTTGAAGGAGTTTATTGTTAAGCAATATTATTATTCTCAAAAAGTGATACAAGATGGTAAAAGTGATGAATCACAAGAAGTTTTGGATGAAGAAAAAGTACAAGAGGAAATTGAGAAAGAGAATGAGGCAATTGAAAAAGCATCAAGGGCTGGTATTGTTCATATGATTGGTGAAAATGAGGTGATTGCTAGTGAAGGAGGTGGCATTAGAAAGAGGATTTTGATTGATTATGCTTACAATTTCTTGAAGAGAAATTTGAGACAGAGTGACAAAATATTTGATGTTCCTCACAAACGTATGGTTAAAGTTGGAATGACTTATGAACTATAAACCTCAACAGTAAACAATATTGTGTACAAATATCATGGATTTGGATTTTACATGGTTACTGTGTGGCTGTCCGATCAAATATGGATGGCTGAGATCAAACGTGAAGGAGATACAACAAACAATCCGAATTCCAAATATCATACGAAGAAAAAGGGGAAAAAGAGAAAGAATATCAATAAGTTTAATAGAACAAGAGAATAATGCTACATTCGAATGAACAACTAATGTGCATTTTTACACTTGAGGTGTTAGCTTGTGTAAAAGTTTAATCTTGTAATTTCAAGATACCGAGTTAAAATCCGATAGAGGAACAATTTGTAAAATGGCTATTAGTGCCACTGATTAATAAAGGTGCCCCCTTCTCTAGTTTCATGATCATATTTCATCTTATTTATATTTGAAGCTCTTAATCAAGCATTCTCATTGGTTCTAACATACATTTGAAGCTCTTAATCGAGCATTCTCATTGGTTCTAACATACATTAATTTGTCTATGTCGAAGCATTCTAAGATAATCAGCCTCCTCAAAAAGTAGTCAAAATTATTGCCGATTCTCTTACCCCTCCTTTTTGGGTTTTTGATGGATCTTACCCATGTTATTACTATGTAGTTTTACACCTCCTATATTTTTTTCCACCATCAGTATCCGACTCAGTGTACCGCCTAATCTGATCTGGAGATCAGTTCTAGCATCAAATTGTTCCAACCCTTCCCGATCGCAGTTACGGGGACCGGACTATGGTCCTTCCTACTAAGTTCAGGGCCAATCACCAATAAACTAACTAATAATTGGTACACCTCCCTATGATTTGCCAACTCATTATTCATTTAACATATAATAAAAAATAAGCTATAAACCTCACTATCAATAATAAGTATGAAGTTTCTAATTTTCAATATAAATTGGACTGATATAAACTCTTCTCTTTCTTTCTAAGTTCTATATAAATTGGATTAAGCCATTGTTTGAAAAAAATAAGAAAACTTGGATTCTCTTTCCTTCCCACATCTTTGTTTGCTCTTCTCTTATTTATTTATTTATTTATTTATCTGTATAATATGTAAAATTTCCTTGAGAATCACTTTTGCCATCCTATCATTTTTCTCGCGTGCCCTACGAATTTAGCAAAATACATTTGTCTGCTACTTAAGTTGGGGACATCCCTAAAAACATCCTACCAAATTTTATTTTTATAACGTCCGCTACTGACGACATTTATAAAAAATATTCATTTTTACAACATCGTTACTTAAGTAATAGAAAGGTAAAATAAGCATTTCGTATGACGTGCAAATAATTTATAGAGTGACAAAAGTAATTTTTAAAATCTATCTTCTCAAGTGATAAACCTCACTATCAAATCAATAGTAAGTATGAAGTTTTTATATAAATGATTAATATTTGTCGGAAAACTATGAAGTATACGATAGATTATATCATTTCAATTTTTTTTTATTCAAAAGCTAAATCAAAGTACCAACCATCATTTTAAAATATCCAAAACTTTTTTCACTTAAATTAATTCATGATATAGTTGTTGGCTCTTCTTAATTCAACTGAAATCAGTAACCACGCTTTTTACTTGCTCAGTGACAGTGTGACACTGCCAACTCAACGATAATCCAAACAAAAAATGATGATTTTCTATTGTTAGGGCAACAAAAGCCAATTTAATGCATTTATCACCCCGAACCCATTTTCTCTCTAAAAACAAGCACAAGGGAAGTATTGTTGGTTGTGCCGAACACGCAGTAACCTATCACCTATATGTGCGGTCCAAATTTTAACATTATAATTTTATAGTATTAATAAAATTTAAAACAATCTTAAAATTTGAACCGTCCAAATTTTAACATTATAATTTTATAGTATTAATAAAATTTAAAACAATCTTAAAATTTGAACCATTCAATTTTAATTGAAAAATATTAAGATGTTGACTCCACTATCTCGGTCCAAATTTGTTTGTGCCCACAACATAAAAGACGTGTGCAAGGGATCTCTTAACTAAATAACCAAATTTTATTTAACAAACCTTAGTAAAAAAAATAAAATAATAGATTGATATAAAGTGTGCTTGTTTGAAACCTTAGTAAAAAAAATTGGTTGGCCAGCCCGGGCACGTGCCCAAGCAAGCCGGGCGGCAGAATCGCCCCTGCTTGTTTCAAGTTATATTTGTATATTTCTAAAAATTAAATAATAGAAAATTGCATTCATGTGTTTGAGTTTGAGCTAACAGCAGGTAGCTTAAGTGATGAGTTTAAGAAGTTTAGGTGTAAATAGTCTTGGATTCAAGTTTTGGAAAATAAAAAAATCTTAATATTTACGACTAATTACTATAATTTTGGACTGTTTAAAAAAAAATGTTTATTGCATTTTTATTAAAGTTTTGTTCCCAAATAAAAGAGTGGGAAAAAAGTAGCCATAAAGATCATAAATCCATGTATAATTATCAATTAACCTGTGTAGTATTATAAAGGCCTCCACAAATTACCAACTCGGTCTGCATTAGCTCATAGAGGTATCCAAGTCTCAGGTAGTGATTTAAATTGTGTTTTTTTAAGCATGCTAGAGGATTCCAATCATTTATTTTTCAATTGCTCTCATGGTAAGGGGATCCGCGGGGAAATTGAAGATTCGTAAAGGTCTTGTTATGGTTTGGCATGCAACGTTGTGGTCCATATGGAAGGCTAGGAATAAGGCGATTTTTTCGGGCGGGAACTTTTTGCCGCAAGAGATAGTGGATGAAATTAAAGTTCTAAGTTGGAAATGGTGTCTTGGAAGATTGAAAATCTCTCCTTGTTTATTTTACGAGTGGCTATGGGAACCCGGAGATTGCTTATTGCGCTAATCTGTTGCGGCTTTGTTTTTGGGGCGGGTTTTGTAGCTGCACAGGAACTAGTTTGTGCCTGCTGCCTCAGTTTCGGTGTTGCTCTATGTATTGTAGGGGTGCTTTTCTTTGTATTGCTGTTTGTTGTTTTGGCCTATGGCCTTTTGTTGTTTTCCCCCCTGTTTGTAATTGTTTAGTTCTTGCACCTTCTAGTACTTCTTGTGCTGTTGGTTGCCTCAATAAAATTTGCTGATTCAAAAAAAAAATGGCTCTCATGTCAATCTTCTTTGGAAAAAGATTTATATTTGGTTGGGAAAGAGGTGCAACAATCAGAATACAAGATGTCTTCATTTTTTGCACTTTGGATCTACTTTGAAAACCAGAAAGGGAATGAAATTTCGCCATTTGATTTGGTTGGCAACAACGTGGTGTATTTGGCAAATGAGGAATAATGCCATATTTAGAGGTGAAGAAGCAGACTTTCAAGGTCTTTTCGATCGTATTAAATCAATCTCTTGGCATTGGTTCTTAGGCAAAGCAGGTCATCAGTGTCACTTTATTTTTTCTGATTGGTGTAATAATCCCTTAAATTGTCTTAGTAACTTTTAAGGAAGATTTCTTGTGAATTATAAGGGTTTGAGTACCCCTTGTACTCCTTACTAATTCCAATTTTGCTTATCAAAATAAATAAATAAAGGCTTCCAAAAATATGGGCTTAGGCCCTCTTTTGTACCAAAAAAAACACTCCCAAAAATATGTAAATATTAATCAAACTTTTTTTAAAAATGTCTCTTGTATATATTTTAACATAAATAAGAAGATTAGTGTAATTCAAACTTTTTTAAGGGAGGAAAATGTAATTTACTTAAATTATTCTCCAAAATAAATTTAGTAAACATGGAACAAACACCCACCAAATAATAAGATATTTCAAATTGGCTTTTACATATGTACTGTAGTTCTTTGGTGGTCAACGAATAGGCCAAATTTTATTTATTTTTTGACAACAAAAAGGTAGAAAATTCTTAAAAATTTAAATATGAATTGTTTTATTTTTAGTTTAACTAATTACTCCGTAATACAATTACTCGATGCGCTGTCTTGTCTCACTTTAGATGAGTTTTAAATAAATTTTGTTGTTGAAGAATTTAAAACATTATGATTTCTAATCTTTCTGCTTCATATTTTTTTCAAAATATAAGTCGTTTTAATAATATTATATAAATTAATAAATGTAATTAATGTTATATGGAAAAGAGAAATTATGAGTTACTTTACAAAAAAAATCTTCATTAATGGTATGAAAAATATAAATTAAAGAATTGAAAACAGAAAGAGAAATAAATAGTTAAGGGTATAATATGAAGAAAAAAAACATTAAATAGTTCATTGATAATGTAAAGCGGTTTATATTTTAGTACAATTTTTTTTCTTCACAAAATGACTTATATTTTGGAACAGATTTAAAGGATATGTATGGTCGGTGTAATATAATTTTACACATATATTCGGTGAAAATTCACCAATTTATCACATCATTCATTCTTGTATGGTTATTTTTAAACTACTTATATCATGATGTAGAAAAATTATAACTTCTTAATGAATGTCAGTGTAAAACAATTTCACACTAACGATGTATGTCTATTAAACTCATAAAATAATCAACAACAATGCAATTTTGGTGTTATAAAAATCAATATATCAAGAAATTATAAAAATAAAGAAAATAAATATAATGTGATACAATTTCCAAGAAATAATTTTCTACTTTTTAACATTTAATGCGTGAGAACTTTACGGTTATATTCGAACATCATAAAATTATAAAAAATCATTAAAGGAAATTATTGAACTAAGTCAAGTGGTGAGAAGTTGGGGTAGAATCATTAGAATGTATGAGTTTTTTTTTTTTTACTAAAACACTACAATATCATAGAAAAAATATATAAAAAGAAATAATTAAAGATGTCAAACTCTTAAATAGATCATCATCTTTCAATTATAAAAAAAATAAAAAATCATCATCTTTCGGGCCATTAATAAATTTTTTATAATTTTGTTTTAGGTATTTTTTTATTATTTCTTAAGTTTTTATATCTTTACATAAAAGTGAGAAGTTATTTTATCAAAAACCCCAATAAATAAATAAGAAAGTTAGCTTGGATTTAAGTTTCAACGTCTGTGAATTTCCTTTCCTTTTCTTTTCTTTATTCTTATGATCGCTAGTTTTCTTGCTTCTCTCTCACTCTCTCTCTCTTTCTCTGCAAAACATCATCAAAGTTTAGCTATGGTAATAGGAGGTACTATTAGTAATAATCTACTGTTTATTACTACCATAATTAAATACAAAAAAATCTTGTTTTATTTGATTTGATTTAATTTAATTAAATCAAATTAATTAATGTCTCTGTTATACTTATTATTATTATTATTATTTTCAGTTCTTCTCACCACCGCACCGAAGGAATAAACACGTTGACAATTGAGGTTTTCTACCCATTTTCCCAGGTCGATTTTCACACGTGGGAATTCAACTCTATCAAGGTTTTTACATTTTTCATTCTTTTTTTCTAATCATTATTCTACTACTTTCTGCATGCTTTGCATTTTTCATTACTTTTAATTAAGATGTTATTAATATAATATTTATCTAATTCACTTAATTATCAAGTTTAATTGGGTTTTTCTCTTAATTTTCATTACAATCCCCATTGTTATTGCTTCTGTTATTGATTCAATTTGCTTCTTAATTATCAAGTTAGTTTATTTTCTTTTCGATCACTGACATATTATTAGTTTGTATTTGATTTTCTTCGATTTTTTAATTACTTTATTTTTTAGTGTTTAATCACTATTGAAAGTTTTTTTTTTTTTTTGATGAATTATTATTGAGAGGTTTGTAATTACTGTTATTTGTGAATGTCTAGTGTCTTTTGTGCGTGATTGGATTTTCAGAATGTCAATTTTGTTTTTTTCTCATATTCTAGCAAAAAAATAGAAAATTTATTTATATGATATATTGATGACTATGAATTATTACATTTTCTGCAGTGATGTATAAATATGTATGAATTTTGTAATATGATTTAAAAATGATTCAATTTAACATACAAGATTTTGTTTTCGTTTTGTTTATGAA
This sequence comes from Trifolium repens, assembly GCA_030408175.1. Taxonomy (NCBI): domain Eukaryota; kingdom Viridiplantae; phylum Streptophyta; class Magnoliopsida; order Fabales; family Fabaceae; genus Trifolium; species Trifolium repens. The sequence goes on along the minus strand of CP125849.1, from coordinate 53,561,694 downwards.
TTTGAATTGGTTACCAATTCTTTTAATGTGTGAATGAATGATAAATGTGCTTAATACTTTAGTAATACAATGAATTGGTCCGGGATTTGGGCCCTCAAGCAAGTGGTTGGAGTTCGACGAGTTTGATCTCCGACTCTTGCGTATACAAAAATTCAGAGGGGAGAGCCCACCTTGTGTTCCCCACAGGTTCCTGGCGAAGATTAGTCATTGTCAAACGGCGGTGAAAACTTTGTACCTATAATATGGTAAACAAAGTAAAATGCAATGAGGGGCAAGAATAATGAATGATGAATTGCTGCTTTACAATTGACAAAATTTATTATATTATGCTTTTTTTAACTCACTGTACATTTTTAGCAGATGAATCCTATTTGTTTTGATGACAACAAAGAAGACAATGAAGTGAAATCGGCTGAAGGATTACTTACTTCGGATGTTTCTGGCATGGAAGATGATGAATTTGGAGAACCGGAAGTGGTACCTCGTGTTGGAGATGAGTTCCAGGCAGAACTTCCGCCATTTACTGCAGCACCTTATTTTTCTCAGCTTGTAAAAAGGAAAGGAGATTCAGAAATTGCGGTCGATATGCCAGACTCTTTTTTAGTAGGACTGCCCCTTCCTCTTATGTGGACACATTCTGAATTCGATAGGAGTTGCGGTCGTGAGACTTTAGAATCTGTCACCGGTCAAAAGGGGCGTGGTATTTGTGAAGCGAAAAACGTAGGAGGGTTTCCAAATTTTAAATCCTCTTACAGAAATGTCGGGACAGACATTGACTCATGCCCAGAACTGAGAACCGAACTAGATCAGCCAAGAAACAAGTATCTTCTTCCTGAAATGTTGGGTTGTCAGTCTTGGACAGATATTGAATATAACAGTTTTCTTCTTGGCCTCTATGCATTTGGGAAGAACCTTAATTTTTTGAAGAGATTTGTTGGGACTAAAAGTATGGGAGACATATTGTTTTTCTATTACGGTAAATTTTTTAGGTCTAAAGGATATTCCCGATGGTCAGAATGCCGGAAGTCGAAAACTAGGCGACGTATATTTGGACAGAAAATATTCACTGGTTGGAGGCAACAAGAATTGCTATCAAGATTATTTTCCCATGTGGCACAGGACCGTAAAACTACTTTGGTTGAGGTATCTCTCTGATCTTAGAATCTGACATACTTGGTGTATGCAAGTCATTGTCATACAAATTATAGATAAAACGAAACTGCCATATCAATGTATACATGTTTAAGCAATGTTCTTGCATGATTTAAACATTTTTGTAACTGTTCCTGACTTGCATATATTTGTTCAAAAGTTCTTTTAGTTAAACGATGATTTTGGGAGGTAAAATACTAATGAATCATCAGCAAGCTTTAGATTTTATTGTCATGCTAAGAAAGAACCGAAAATGATATTTTCACCAACTTCTGTTTGTTTGTTATATATCCTTGGTTTAATATTCAAGTTATACACACCTGTGGCTACAATGTTTCTTTCATGATTATTGGTTTTTAAGAATCTATCAGCTACCATTTTGAAAATTGTCTTGTCATGCTAGCCGCCTTCTTTGAAGTAGTTTTGCTTGAAGTGGCCTTAGGTGATGCTAGTAATTAAACTTGCAATCAATGATATTGTTTCAACTTAAGCACCATACTTTCATGAAATATCTTTTCTGATATGTGCATTATCATGAAACTTATTGACAATCAGTAGTACTATGCAGTAGAAATTTCACCAACTATTTGCTGATATATTGGTCATCGAAGTTGCTTTATGAATAGATAATATGGTAATCGGTGGAAAAAAGAGAGAGACAAAAATATGACATCAACAAATTGGTATCATGGTGCTCTTACTATGACAATTTCCTGATTGTCAGACATTTCCTATTCTTAGAAGAAACTAAGTAGCAGGGTTTTCAATTTTCCTTTATTTGAAATATTCTCCATGCATTCTTAAGGTTGCCTCCAACGAATACACAATGTGTTCTTAGCATTCATTAAACACATTTCCTTTAGAATGCTTGTTATTGAGACCCCCCATTGACTAGAAATATGGCCAGAGTAGTCCTTAGAAAGCTTAGCCAAACCTCGCCTCTTGAGCAAAATTCTGGGATTGAATTAGGCCTCGTCCAAATTTTAAGATGGCATGAAATACGAGACATCTACGGATTAGGGTTGTCTTTCATTAGGTTCTAGATGCCGTGCTGAATTCACCCTTAACTATCCTATTTACATTATTTGTAACAATATCATTTCTTAAATAAATAGCATAGATTCTATCTCCTAAACATGTCCATAGTTCACATAGCCATTGCAAACATGCTGCTAAGCTGCCTCTGGCTTCTTGTATCTCTATAAACCCATGTATTTCCTCACCAGAAAACTAGTGTTTCCTGAACTCATGTATATATTATGTACACTGCAGATTTCGAGGAATTTTGGGGAGGGAAAGATGCCATTTGAAGAATACGTATTTGCTCTAAAGGATGCTGTTGGCATTGACTTCCTTATAGCTGCAGTAGCTATTGGCCAAGGAAAGCATGATCTCACAGGCACTGCTCTAGAGCCACCAAAGACGAATCACATATTTTCTGTTCGCCACGAAATACCAGCCGGCAAAGCTTGCTCCTCTCTTACACCTGCAGATATAATCAAAATTCTAACAGGAGATTTTAGATTAAGTAAAGCTCGATCCAGTGATCTTTTCTGGGAAGCTGTTTGGCCTCGTCTTTTAGCAAACGGTTGGCGTTCTGAAGAGCCAAAGGATAATTATGTTTCTGGAACAAAACAAACTCTGGTTTTTCTTGTACCTGGTGTTAAGAAGTTTTCAAGAAGGAAACTGGAAAAAGGTAAGCAATACTTTGATTCTATAAGTGATGTACTGAATAAAGTGTCATCTAACCCTAAGCTTCTTGAGACTGAAATTCAAGCAACTGAGGGTATTGTAGATAAGGAAAACATGCAAAACAAACAAAACCAAGATGGTGTGTCAAATACACATCAATGTCCTTCGTTTCAATCTCACAATTCAAAGTGCAAACCAGATCCAGTGAAATTTACAATTGTAGATACCAGCATGGTTCATGATACCAATCGACGTAAAGTGAGACAGATGAAAGGCTTACCTTTTCAACCTGCGAATATTTCTACCATCTCAAGCTGCAGTTCTAGCGAATCCGAGACAACTACATCTGAAGAGTCGGAAGATCAAATTGAGGAAGCTAATGCTTCAAGTCCTACTGAAGTTCAGGTTGAACAAGCTAATTCTTTACACCATGCTGAAGATCAGGTTGCACACGCTAATTCTTCATACTGTGTTGAAGATCAGGTTGGACACGCTAATTATTCATACCGTGTTGAAGATCAGGTTGGGCATGCCAATTCTTCACTCCGTGTTGAAGATCAGGTTGGGCATGCTAACTCTTCACACCGTATTGGAGATCAGGTTGCGCATGCTAATTCTTCAGACCATGTTGAAGATCAGGTTGTGCATGCTAATTCTTCAGACCGTGTTGAAGATCAGGTTGGACACACGAATTATTCATACCATGTTGAAGATCAGGTTGATCATGCTAATTCTTCAGACCGTGTTGAAGATCAGGTAGCGCATGGTAATTCTTCAGACCGTGTTGAAGATCGGGTTGAGCATGCTAATTCTTCAGACCTTGTTGATCATCAGGTTGAGCATGCTAATTCTTCATGCTGTGTTGAAGATCAGGTTGAACATGCTAATTCTTCATACCGTGTTGTAGATCGGGTTGAGCAAGCTAATGCTTCAAGTCCTATTGAAGATCAGGCTGAACGTACTAATTCATCATACCATGTTGAGCATGCTAATTCCTACAACCATGTTGAAGAAATCTCAGATAAGGGGATGCACATAGACTCGTCAAGTCATGCTCATAATCTTGAGACCCTCAACACCACAGAAGTAGAAGTAGAAAATTATAAATGCCATTCTGATCTGCCTGATGATGAGCATTCAAGGGAGCTGAATGAGCAGCCATTGATTCAAAAGATGACATCTGATGATTGCACAAAACCTTTTCCCTGTACTTCAAAAATGCAGGAGTTAAGAGCTTGTAGCCATGGAGAGTTTAGCCTTGGTGCTGAAAATACTTCTATGGACAGAAATTTTGATTTAAATGAGCCATTTTCACCGTCAAATCCACTTGAAGCATCTGAGGGCATGGATTTTTCTGTAGGTTTAGAAACTCCATCTTTCCCAAGTTATCCGGCTAAAGGTAGTCCAAATATGAGCCATGAAGGCAGTGTCACTGAGAATCACCAGGCTGGAGAAGTTTCTGCAAAAAATTCTGAAACCAGGATGTTGATCGACTTGAATTTTCCTCAAGTTGCACCTGACTTATCACTTGAAGTGGAAATACCATCCTCTAAGGGAATAAACCTAAACGATGACCAATGGGCGCATACATTGTCATCTTCATCTGAGACAACCCAGCTCAACATGATACCAGAGATTCCTGATTTAAATAAGGAGCACCAACCAAGCATTGTTAACCGCCGTCAAAGTACAAGGAACCGGCCATTAACCACAAAGGCATTGGAAGCTCTTGAGTATGGATTTCTCAACTCAAAGAGGAAGAGGAAGAACATAGAATCTTCAGACAATAATTCAAAGTCCCAATGTTTACGTCCAAGTAACGAGATAATTATCGATGCTACTTATGATCATAGCATTGGGAACTCTGGCTGATACAAGTGCAAAGGAGGAGATTGTTATCAAGGAATATAGTTTCATTGTTTAGAAGTATCAATAAACAAATGCCAAACATATTCACTTACTCTCTTTTTTCTTCAGTATTTGACTGATTCATAGAATAATAAATAGTATAAGATTTGATTCATATGATTATTTGATTAATGATTTATAGATAAAGTAGCATTGGTTACTAAGTTTTAAGAGCAGAGGTAAAACTCTTTAACAGGAATAATACCACTGTTTGAGGTCAAATAATCAAGGTAGTATATGGTAGTTTATGTTTCATATCTTACCATTATAGGAATATTAATTAAGCATAGATGATAGCATAATTACATGATAACTCAACCAATTAAGTATTAGTATTATATTGTAAATTGTAACTACCGTAGGTTTACTCTTGATTAGCACAATGTCAGTTATGAACATGATATTTGTTAGGTTTTTGATGTGTCATACTCATATAGGCATATACTCAATTAATATGAAGTAGAAGGTTTTGCAGTAATTGTACAGGGGATGAAATGTAATGGTTTGTGAGGTAGTGTAATCCCCGCCAATTGTTGTTGAAAGATACCATCCGCTAGCATCATAATGTAAACATCCTATGGATAAAAATAGTTCTCTAAACTGTCGTAGAAACTTCGTACATATAACATGGTGGTCCAAAGAAAAGTGTGAGTTCAGCAATGATTCAAATTTGAGTGTTTATTGACCACAAAATATTTTTTGCAAAATTTGAACTCAACTACTTGATTAGAAAAAAAAATAGCTCTCAATCGAATTGATTTTTATATGAAATAGCTCGGTTATCTTGATTTAAGTTGCCCTCGCGGGGCTCAAAAAAATAACTATATGATGTGCCTTCGAAGAAATCTCCTCTCTCATTACGAAGATTAAAGTCAATACTAGTTCACTAGACCATTCGTGTATCATAAACTAAAAATTTAAAAAGAAAATAAAGAAGAATGTCCAACCAGCAACAAAGAAGGAGTCATTTGAGCGCATGAACCGTTAACGGGTTACTTGAACCTTGACAGTTCTAACTTAAAAAAAATTTATCGTTGAAAGCTTTAGAACCAGAATCCGTACATTAAAAAAAAAAAAAAAAAGTGTCCTTGCACCACACGGTCACCCTCAGCCAAAAAATTTCCATCAAATACCATCATTGGTTGAGTTGAACCCATTCTATTGCAGCCAAAAAATAAATAAATTGTTAATAAAAGGTTACAAAAACTAAAAGGTTTGTTTGGTTGAAGGATTTGTTGACCTTTTATTTTGTTAAGAATTATATTAATTTGATTTTCTTGACAGGAAATTAGATTAATTTGATGACCGTCAACATTTTGCAAATTTTTAGTAAGTGTGAAAATATAAAATAAATCTTTACAATGTCAATATTGCATATACATTAAATTCACCATAAAAATGTAATATAGTTAAGGAGTGGACCATAATATGAAATTTCATTATCTCAAGCTGGCTCACATCACAATTGACAACTTGTTATGAATAATTACACTAAGTGGATGTCCATAATCCTACCTCTTCCATTACCTATAACTCTCACTAAGTAGTGGAGCTTTATTTCTTTTGTCTCTTCACTTCTTTCCTTGTATCCTATAAATAGGATCCTTAATATGATGTAATATAGACAAGTCTAAGAGTTGAATACAAACCTCTCATTCTCTCTATCTCTATGCTTTAGCTTTAAGTAGTTTATTTCTAACATGTTATCAGCACGAAGCTCTAGCAAAATAACTTGAGAGATCGGAGCATGGTGATCAAATCCTTTGTAAGTTTTACATATTCTCCGCATGAAATCTTCCACAAGATTTCAGGTCTATAATCTCAATTTTAAACCTTGCAAAGTTTCGCTTTTATATTTAATCTGATTGACTGTGTTGAATTTGTTAAAAATAACGTGATAAACTTAATCTGTTTTAGATTTAGAAATGCTATGAACACTTATACATGTATGTTTGATCTCATTCTTGTAATTTCTGTTCATATAATTTGTTATTTTATTTATTGTCATGCTAACAACAACAGGAGACGAATTAAATTGTGTATTCTGGGATGTTATGATTGAGCAGCTAGAACCTTAAGAATTTGTTTCAATTTGAAATTACAATATCAACCAATGTAAATATGCATACATGTGGTTTTATGATTTTCTCTTGCAGACTATATATATAGAGGGTAGCAAAGTGATTAAATTGTTTCTGTTTACTTTATACATGCGAGTTAAATAAGCATGCATTAAAATTCTTTCCGTATAGAATTGAAATATGTTTTCTAAAGTTAAAAATTTTGTGCATATAATAGTTTACATTGATATATGTATGTAAACTTGTTCAAATTATCAAATTAGTAAATTAAATCAAACAGTGCATTGATAAATGATATATGATACAATATGCCTTTATATAGGCTTTTGATAAATGATTCTTAACAATTAAGTTAACAAAATATTAAGCTAGAAATAGAAAAACGGTGGAAGTGGTAAAGAGATGAAGGTGGGCGGTGCCTCTTCATTTGAGGTCCAATCAAAGTGATTAAGTATATTACTATAACATGTTCTATTTGTTTCTCATGTCATAATTTAATTTCTAACAATATTTAATATTGGTTTGTCAAACTTGAATTATATAGTCTCTTAATTTGTATTTCTGAAAATTTTAATTGACCAGACTAAGAAATTGGCAATTGCAAGAATTATATATATGGATCTATTGCACATATAATCTTTTAAGTTTGACAAGTTTTATTTGGTTGACGACTTGATATACATGGAGTTTTAATATTATTATTAATTCATGAAAGAACTATTTTTCTTTATCAATGTGAAAAGATTTGAAACATGATTCATGGAGAATAAGAAATTTAATATCAAGCATTTCTGGAGAATTGCATAACGGATGATTTGTTCTTGATCTTTTGAAAATTTTATGTTCTTTCTTCTTGTTACGTGATAGTGTCTTGGATTTATTGGAATTATTATGATTTATGCTTAGAGTTATAATCGTTTATTTTGGATCTTCAATACAAGTCCTTATATTGTTACAATTTCATCAATTGAAATTAGTACTTTATTGATACAGTGAATCATTATTATGTGAATTGTACTATATTATTGTATTTATTCATTTTTTATGCATTCTTGAAGTATTGTATAAAGATTGAACTTATATTATAAGATCAAAAGAACTATCATGTAATTCCTGAAGAACTTATATCATTATATGTGAACTCTTGAAGAATTCAAAAACATAGTTCCTGAAAAACTCATATTATTTTGTGAGAATTCCTGAAGAATTCAAAAGGGTAGTTCCTGAAGAACTCAACATTATTCTATGTGAATTCCAGAAGAATTCAAAAGGGTTAATCCTTGAAGGATTGATTAGAGATTTTATTTTATTGTTAAAATATATTGCATAGTGAAGTAGCAAAATTAAAGATTAGTCATATTTATAATTAAACATAGAGTGATTATTTGAATCATTCCCAGAAGTGAACGATTCATACTATCTATTTTGTAAAAACAATGTTTTGGTTATGGTAATTGATTTATCGTTGATATGATAGATGTCAAATTTCATTACTATAAACTTAAAGATGAGATGTGAAATTAGTTTTGATAAAAAATTATTTTATTCCATTATTTGATCAAAGAATTTTTTTATGAGGTAATATTTAAACTTCTATTATACGCTTTGTTTTCTTATACTATGAAAATATATATTTGATTATGACTGTATTCTTTCTTATTCCACAAGATTTCTGTTTCATAAATATTACATGGAAGATATGCATATTCTCTTATAAAAATAAATTTATTTGATTTTAGATCTTACATATAATATAAACTTTGAAGATGAAACTTCAAAAATAATTCTTATTGACAATTTGTGTTGTTTTATTACTAAATAAAAAATAAAAAAAAATGTATGATTTATATTATCGTAAACTTGAAGTTTACAAATCATGTTTCAAATATTCTTTATTGAGTGTAATAAACAATCCCTCAATGATTATTCAAACAATGATTTTTTTTTTATCATTTGTGATATAGTTGCTGAAGAACTACAAAATTATCGAATGCTCCTGAAGAGCTAATGTAACATGGAGGAACAAAGTGTTGGATATTTGGTGTTGGCTGCATTTTGGTAAAACAATTATTTAAGCAGGATGTGGTATGAAATGTTACAACATTGGAACCTGCTGTGTGCGCGAGCTGGTGTGAGCTGGCATATCTTTTATGCGCGTTTTTATTTTAAGAGAAGATCTTTTCTCTTTTGAATCTTTGCGTGAGCATTTATGTGGAGATTATTTCCTGAAGATATTTTATTATATTAAGGAAGATTGCCTTAGGAATTATTGTGATGACATATTTCCAAAACATATCTAATCTTTTAAGATATGATTTATTTTTACAATTGTAAGCTGGATATATTCTTGGAATGAATCTCTTGGAGCCCACGTTACCAGCTATATAACGAAGACTCAAGACCTAGTTTTCCTCACCGAAACCAATATATCAAAATGTAGACTTTTAGGGTTTCGTGTCTTTGTAAGCCTTGCGCTTTAGATTTGTGTGCCTTTCTTGTATCGTTTGATGCAAGCTTAGGACATAGGTTATTGTAATCTGCTTCCAAACCTTTAGGTAAGAAGCTAGAGTAGTTTGCACTCCAAAACCTTTAGGTACGGAGTATAGAAGCTTTTGGTATACTCGCATGAGTATAGTTTTCTTGAAGAGTGTCTTCACACATGTTTTATATACCCCAACCTTTGGATTAAGGTTGGTCAGAACCCTTGTTGGGATTACAAGGAAGAGGAAGTGAGATAGTACATCTCAGATCTAGGCTAAGACCCTAGGTTGTAAACAATAGGGGAGTTGCTAGATGGGAAGGGCATAAACTTGGAGGGTTTTGTCATTAGTCTAGGGCTATTGCTTATTGGTTACATTCCTGGATTGGTATCCCCCAGAGTAGGTTGCGGTTGGCGCTGAACTGGGTTAACAAATCATTGTGTCTTATTTACCTTCTGCTATTTATTGTTTATATTGTCCATTGTGTTTTTACGTTGGCACGATGTTGGAACATCATATACCACATCTGTGACCAGCGCGCCGGAATTTCACAAAGTTATCATACTTTTCCTCTAGATTGTAAACCAAAAGTTTGCAAATAATATTAAGTTAGTATTTGGCAGGACCGGTTGGGTTATCCCGGATCTATTATGATGCGAAGAATAATTATTATATTATTGGATATGTATTGAAGAGCCAGAAGTTTCTTCAATCTAATAGTTTGTGTATTGCTTGTTGATAAGTGCCAAAAAGTAGCTAAAATTCATATATGTTTTAAGCACTTATTAACTTATTTTGTAAGATATTCATTAGGTTTATCCCACTTTATTGTACATATTTGTTTAAGTCATTTCTTTCAATTAAGTTTCCCTAAATCTCAACATTTGTGCAGAAATTTGAAGAAAAATTGCAAGTTAACTCGCCAGGGCGAGCTCAGAGCGAGTGCAGGGCGAGTAGAGGCAGAGAGCATCCAATTGGATAACTGATGCACTCGCCAGAGCGAGCAGCAACTCGCCAGGGCGAGTAAAAACTCGCCAGGGCGAGTGAAGGCGGTTCAAAACTCACTTATGACGTGGCAGTAACCCTCTGGTGAAGAAAGGTGAACTCGCCATGGCGTGTTGTAACTCGCCCGGCGAGTTCTAATTTTCAGAAATAGTATAAATAGAGCTTGCTGTCATTTTTCTGAGATATAACTTGTAAGATAACTTGGAACAGAGACTTAGAAGCAGAGGGAAACATTAGGAGACAGATTCAAGGAGTTTTGGAGGTGGATCTATAACAATAGCTGAGAAATCATCATTGGTGTTTGTTCATCTCTCTTTTCTTCTTTATCTTTTGTATAGCTATCATGACAATGAATAGTTAATCTCTCTTTTGTTGGGATTGGATGTAATTAACTCTATTAGTATGTATTTATTTTGATCATGGTGTTTTATATGATTTTAGATTATTTATCAATGTTAGTGTCATCTTTAATCTTCATGTTTTATCTTTGGATTTGAATTTATAGACGTATAATGTTTGAATCAAGGAACTAAGATGAACACTTATTAAAACCCTAAATTCTAGACATAGATTTAGGATTAATATTCACTTTGTGTATTGGAACTTAATGATATTGTGTTGTTGAAATTATCCGAGACATCGGAAGTTTAAATAATACAATATAGCCGTTGCATTGATTAATCACTCGAGACATCGAGGATTGATAGGTACAACGTGAACCTCGTCGTTATCTGGACACAGAAACGTACGTGAGCAATACGTGATAATATTGATGAATAGCTAAAATCTGCATAACTGATTAGGGAAATACAAATGAATGAGTTGATGAAATCTAATCTCAGCAAACTCATCTCTCTGATATTTTATTATCTTTTACTGCACTTTTGTTATATTATTTTCACAAGTTTTTATGAACAAACATCTTTTTCAATACTTAAAACGATATTAATTGTTGAACGGTATTGATATCGCACCAGTCCCTGTGGAGACGATAAATCTATACTTACTTTTGTACTTCAACAAAATGGCGCTGTTGCCGGGGACTGGCGTTTAGATATTGGAGCATTGCAACAATTTGTATTCTTTTAAGTATTTGTATATATTTGTTATATTATATAGTTGTGGTCTGCACTAATCCTTCTTTGCTAGACAAAGAAGCATTTTTCTTGTTAGGTTAATCCTTTCACAGGTTACTCATCACAAACAAAACCATGACTGATCGTGGTTATAACAACTTCTATACTCCGGATGAGTATGAATCGTATCAACAGTTTCATGGAACTCCAACACATGAAGAGATTTTTTTACTCAACAATTGGAAGAACTTTCAAAACAAATTTCTAATTTGATTAGTCTACAGGAAGAGTCAATTAAAGCTAACCAAGTTGCATACTGTGAGCTTTGCAATGGAGACCATCCCACTGGCCATTGTCCTCCGATGACTGATGTGCAGTTTGACCAGATGATCAAGCAAATGGCTAATAAGCAAAGCATGGAAGTTCAAACCAACCCTCAAACCACTCAAGAAAAAGATAATAATCTAATGAAAAATGAGGAATGTGGAGAGTGTGTGGAGGAAGATGTTGAGAAAATTGAGGAAGAAAGAATGTTCAAAGAAGGTGGTGTAGTGAAAATAGTGGAGAAATAAAGACACCACAAGAAGTAGAACTTCCTCAAGAAGTGCTATGTACTGAGGATTCCAACATTGTTGATAATGAAGAAGTAGTGATGGTTGTAGAAGAAAATGAAGGATTATTTAGCAAGGAAATACGATGTGAGCAAAAGAAGGAGATGGAGAACAAGGCGGAGATTGATCGGATCATAGATGAAATTTGTGCCTTGTTCAACAAGAAAGAATTGGGGAGGATATGGACTCCGCAACATCTATATCTAAAGTTCATGGAGTTCCTCCCAAATCAAAGGAAAAAGACGGATGATGTGCTTTCCGTCTCATTTTGGCCACCCTAACCAAAAAGGCGTCGAGCTACCGACGTTAACCAAGCGCTTGTTGGGAGGCAACCCAATTTTCTTTCCTTAGCTTTTATTTAGTGCACTTTTAATTTCGCATATGTTATAATAGTTTTTGAACATGTTTAGCCTCATATGCAAACAAAGTCCTTGAACTGGTAATGTGCATATGAAATGAAATGTCTAGGTTTGTGATCAATCAAAAGCGAATGCATGATTAGAATGATTTTCTTTCAATTGCTATAGTTTGAGATCAACCTTTTGTGATTATCTTTGAATGATAGGATGAATTTGAACTAAGTAGCTTGATTCAATTTGATTTCATTCATTCCTTCTTAACATGATTGATTAATTATGAATCACATAGACCTAGCCGGGTGAGATGGTGTGAACCTTCAATTGTTTATATATTTGAGAGCCGACAATTGTGTTTAACTCTGTTAATTTTAACTGAATCTTGCTATAACTTGATATGTTTGAAGTCATGGAAATGATCAAGGCCATGTTTCTATTTGAGTGCAACTACTTAAGCCTAAAATAACCTACCTTGTGAGAGTGTGATCCTTTGTTACCCCCCTTGAGCCAAAATTTTGAAGATTTGTTTGTTTTAAACCCTTGAACCACAATAAAGAAAAACAATGACTTAACCCTTGTCTTAGGATGATTGAGCATTGAGTTTATGTAGGGTTGAAAACAAGTTGGGGAGAAAGAGGTTATTTGATCAAATTGAGAAAAGTAACAAGTAGTTGAAAATGGTGATTGAAAAAGAAAAAGAAAAATGTTGAAAGTCATTTGACACACAATTGAAAATCAAAGAAAATGTGTTACAAAAGAAAAAGAAATGAATAGATTGTGTCAAAACAAAAGAATCACCAAGAGTAAAGAATGGGGAAAGTGAAAGAGGAGTAATAGTTTATGTAAAGAAGATACTCAAAGTTTATGCTCTCTTGTCCTTAAGGCTCTTTGAATCCAAAGAAAAACAATGATTTCTTGTAGCCTAGCCCCATTACAAGCTTAAGAAAGTCCTTAGTGATCCATGATTGATAACATGTTTTGTGATTATGTTGAGATGTATGTTTGAATTGATTTGTTGTGAACACATTGTTTGGATTGAGAGATACACTTCACCCTTGAGTTGAAACACTTGTGAGGATTGTGATTCTAGTTGATTATGTTGTTAATTTGAAAAGTTTGAAATCTTACTTGAGTTTCGAAACTATTTCAAATTCATGCTTTGATTCTTTGATGATTATGATTGAGTGATTTTGAACTTGCAACATTTTGAATCATGCAAACTTGAAACAATTTACATCCTAAGTGTTGATTGATTACAAAGCTTGAATGTGCACTAATGATGATTGAGCCATGTTTTCAAAGTTTATTTTGGACTTTTGTTTGAGGACAAACAAAGTTTTAAGTTGGGGAGAGTTGATAAGTGCCAAAAAGTAGCTAAAATTCATATATGTTTTAAGCACTTATTAACTTATTTTGTAAGATATTCATTAGGTTTATCCCACTTTATTGTACATATTTGTTTAAGTCATTTCTTTCAATTAAGTTTCCCTAAATCTCAACATTTGTGCAGAAATTTGAAGAAAAATTGCAAGTTAACTCGCCAGGGCGAGCTCAGAGCGAGTGCAGGGCGAGTAGAGGCAGAGAGCATCCAATTGGATAACTGATGCACTCGCCAGAGCGAGCAGCAACTCGCCAGGGCGAGTAAAAACTCGCCAGGGCGAGTGAAGGCGGTTCAAAACTCACTTATGACGTGGCAGTAACCCTCTGGTGAAGAAAGGTGAACTCGCCATGGCGTGTTGTAACTCGCCCGGCGAGTTCTAATTTTCAGAAATAGTATAAATAGAGCTTGCTGTCATTTTTCTGAGATATAACTTGTAAGATAACTTGGAACAGAGACTTAGAAGCAGAGGGAAACATTAGGAGACAGATTCAAGGAGTTTTGGAGGTGGATCTATAACAATAGCTGAGAAATCATCATTGGTGTTTGTTCATCTCTCTTTTCTTCTTTATCTTTTGTATAGCTATCATGACAATGAATAGTTAATCTCTCTTTTGTTGGGATTGGATGTAATTAACTCTATTAGTATGTATTTATTTTGATCATGGTGTTTTATATGATTTTAGATTATTTATCAATGTTAGTGTCATCTTTAATCTTCATGTTTTATCTTTGGATTTGAATTTATAGACGTATAATGTTTGAATCAAGGAACTAAGATGAACACTTATTAAAACCCTAAATTCTAGACATAGATTTAGGATTAATATTCACTTTGTGTATTGGAACTTAATGATATTGTGTTGTTGAAATTATCCGAGACATCGGAAGTTTAAATAATACAATATAGCCGTTGCATTGATTAATCACTCGAGACATCGAGGATTGATAGGTACAACGTGAACCTCGTCGTTATCTGGACACAGAAACGTACGTGAGCAATACGTGATAATATTGATGAATAGCTAAAATCTGCATAACTGATTAGGGAAATACAAATGAATGAGTTGATGAAATCTAATCCCAGCAAACTCATCTCTCTGATATTTTATTTTCTTTTACTGCACTTTTGTTATATTATTTTCACAAGTTTTTATGAACAAACATCTTTTTCAATACTTAAAACGATATTAATTGTTGAACGGTATTGATATCGCACCAGTCCCTGTGGAGACGATAAATCTATACTTACTTTTGTACTTCAACACTTGTTCTCAAAGGAAGTTGAAAATTTGAAAAACTGAGTCTCTCACAAATGTTGATAGTAGGTGATATTTGTAAATCAAATCACCCATTACCATTTAGATATTATATGACTTTAATTGATGCATCAACTAAATGTTCAGTCAACTCACAACTAGAAGTTTGTGTAATAATATGGACCTGAAGATCCACTCTTTAGACGTCTAAAGTTAAATATGTGATTGATACTATAACTTTTAAATACTATATTGGGAACACGTGATCATTTATATTGAGTTTTTATTTCGCATCAAGCCAATAAATTATTATTTGAAATTCCTCCCCTAAATTTGCAGTTAAGTTTATAACCTAATAATTTTCATATACGCATTTTTGGATGTGTTGGTATGTTCCAATTGCTCCAATACAATGCATTAAGATAAACTATTAGAGAATATTGGGAAAATTTATTTGATATGAATATCCGTATGTTATAAAGTATTTTGAGCTAAAAATTGGAGACTTATCTTATCTACAGCCCGGTAGGCTGTTTATCAAGTGATGAATTAATTTTCCCAATATTAGGGGGAGAGAATAAGCAGCTGAAAAATATGAACCAGAAGTTCAAATGAATCACTTGAAATAAATTATTATCATCTCATCTTGATCCTCGTATAAAATAGTTTGAACCAGATGTTCAAAAGAATAAATCATTTGCAAAGATTATGAAACCAACTATCAGCTGCTAATGCTCCAATCAAAATGGATGTCTCTGATGGACAGTTTTATATTGCAAATGAGTTTTAACCACCTTGAAGTGTGGTAGGTCAGTCGGTTCCAATGATAAAAATCCTCAAGTAATTAAGAAAAGAAGCTAAAAAGATAGATGACCCAAGTGAGGATATGAAAATCTCAAAAGAACATTTGACATAATTATTTTTCCAGTTCCAAGAGAACTTATCAGGTACCTGAAATTTATGAAAATAAAGAGATCTCGACAAATTATGTCATGAATGAAATACGATGGAACCGAAAGAAAATCAACGTTGACATTGTTTATTTATATAATATAGCGTTATATAAGATAATAGATAATGAGGATCATGAACGCAAGCCTAGTGAGAATTATAGACAACACAGTGATTGTATAAATGAAATGATGCAATTGCTACATAATTAAAGTAATTTTGCAAAGTGAATGATTTTTGGACCAGTAGTCCATACACCTGAAGATGTGAAATGATGGGATACACATCAATTTACTTGTGAAAAGAAATGATGATATACATGTATTGAAAGTTTAATTTGTTATAATTGATTTTTATGATGATAATATAAATTTGACCTATTATTTGTTTCAAGTATATATTTTGTTATTTTAGATATGCAGGTTATTTGTCTAATACTTATAATGGTATCGATCACGAACAAATTATTTGTTCATTACAAGAGGAAGTACAATCATTCATGAAGATCTGTGAAACAACCCACAATTGCAACCTTATGAAATGATGAAGAAACTTTAGCGCTAAGAGAGACGAGTTACAAAGTCAGCAAATTCGTTCGTGTGGTAATCTAGCAGATCTTTTCACAAAGTCACTCCCAAGCAGAACTTTTGAACAACTGGTACAAAAGATGAGTCTTCGTCGTCTTAGAGATGGTTGTATGGTTGAGGGGGAGAAATAAATAGATATAATGTAAAATGATGTTGTACTCTTTTTCCTTCACTATGATTTTTTTCCATTGGATTTTTTTCTAGTAAGGTTTTAATGAGGCACATCCTCGATGGACATCCAAGGGGAAGTGTTATGAATAATTACACTAAATGGATGTCCATAATCCTACCTCTTCCATTACCTATAACTCTCACTAAGTAGTGGAGCTTTATTTCTTTTGTCTCTTCACTTCTTTCTTTGTATCCTATAAATAGGATCCTTGCTATGATGTAATATAGACAAGTCTAAGAGTTGAATACAAACCTCTCATTCTCTCTATCTCTATGCTTTAGCTTTAAGTAGTTTATTTCTAACATAGCTCATTTTATTATAAGAAGAAATTTTCAACAGACTATTTTTTTCCCAGTACCAAGGTAGTTTTCGTTGTTGTGCAATGTTAATTAATCATCTAGACAAATTTACATTTCAAGTGCTGCATGTCTTGGCGTAATATCGATATCTACCTGCTCATTAAATGTACTACTTATTAAATTAAATTAATTAATAAAGGGGAATGCTAATGCACACCCACTCTTTTTTATGAAGGTGTGCATTAGCAACATACAACTTATGGTGTATTTAATAATTTTTTGGTTATCTTTTGCTAACACACACCTTATGAAAAATAAGTTGGTGGATTATAGCAAATGCCTATAGGAGTTGCTAAAGTACACCCACTTATTTTTTAGAAGGAGTATTTTGGCAACATACACCTGAAGGTGTATTTATTTATTTTTTAGTTATAACTTGCTAATGCACACCTTCATAAAATTGAGTGGGTGTGTTATAGCATATCCCATTAATAAAATATTTAGAATTACAACATCAATGACTCCCAACTCTGAAAATTTCATGCAGGCTTGATGAGATGACGACAAAATACTTAAAAATAAAATTATTTAACAATTATTTACCTTTCAAAACACGTCCTTATCAATCATATACTACTTTTATGTTTCCTATCTTTGGATAAAATATAAACAAACTATCAGAGAGAACTATTGATATGCATGTTGTCTCCAATGTTGGTCTTATCTATATGGAAAATGCTATTATGTACGACATATTTTGTCGTGTAAAACCAACGACCGACGTGGCATGGCAATTTTTACGCGTTTTTAGTTTTCTTTTTACTCATAAATGATAATTAAAGATTTTCCTTTTATCTTTTAAGTTACCAATTTACATCAAAGGCAAATTAGTTTTCGGCAAGATGTCGAAAACACCGTGGCAAGAAGTTTAGAAATGGTCTGAAGTAAAATAAAGACACAAAACAAAGCTATAGAACAATATCACCTGATCCAATACATCTTGATTGCTTCATCAATGATGGGTTCAATTTCTTCTCATAACTAGAGGGATTTTGAGTATGGATGACATTATTTATATCCAATGATATAAACATACAAACAAAAAAAACTCATTTTCTACCCAATTCTTTTACTAATTTGTTCCAATTTGCAAATGAACTAAAGTATGAATAGAGATAATTGATTGGTACTGATCATTGGAGTGGGTTGCAGCAACGACGATATTGGTAAACCATGGCGGTGATGTGTTGTTTTGAAGGTGAAGTGGTTATGACAAGGGATGAGCTGTCAAGCAATTGAGGATAGTATGCACTATGCACTATGCACTATGCACTATGCAGGATTGGGATATTATGCCTTTGTGTGATATTTTGGTTTTATTAAATTAAAAAATATGCACAAAGCGCCTAGTTCAACATTGTCGTCCTATATGCACGATTAGATTTGTCGTGCCATATAGCACTGCTGTATCTATATAGCTTCCTTGTCTTTGTCACCTAGCAACCATATCAATAAATAATTATGAGGAATTTGAAAGCAAAATTCTGTGGTATTTTCTTTTTATTATTAGTAAGATTTATGTATATTAATTGGGTTTAATTACAATAATTTATTAATTCAATTATTAATAAAAGACTTAATTGCTTCAAAAAAAAATAAAAGACTTAATTACAGTTTTAGTCTCTCTATTTTAAAATTGCACAGTTTTGGTTCTTCCACCGAATTTTTGCTCTTAAAAATTGTAATTTAATATATTTTAAATGATACAGTATGACATACGATTTAATGTTATATATTCATTCGGATATATTAATTATTTACATTTCACTAATTAAATTTCAAAAATGAATAATTTCTGAAATTGAAATCATAGTTTTATTGAATTTTCTTATAATTTTATGACTTTTGATTATTTATTTATCATCAGATTTATACTGTATCATTTAAAATATTTTAAATCATCATTTTTAAGTGCAAAAATTTAATAGAAGAGCAAAAACTTCATAATTTGAAAATAAGGAAACAAATTTTGTGAAAAAGATGAAAATATAGAGACCAAAACTATAATTAAACATAATAAAAATCTGCGAGATATATAACTATATAAAATGTTGGCAAGCTTGTCCTTACTTTTTTGTAAGTATGCAAGTTTCATCAAATGTATCGATCTATATAGCGATTATTTCTACGATGTCTTTTTCTTCAATTTTACTAGTAGTTTCATATGAAAAGGAGTATATCATATTTGATGTCTTTTTCTTCGATTTTACTTTCTTCATGTTTGATAATATTCCAGTTTCTGTCATCTCCTTGTTACAAATAATTTTCTTCTTTTTTTTTTTTTATATATAAATAATTTTCTTCTTGTTTTACATTAACCAGCACGCAAGGTAGTTGTAAATTAATTCAACATTATTACTTTCACTTGAATTAATTACTTCGTCGTCACAAATGTGCCACTATTTTACACATATGATGAAAAATGAATAAATAAAAGAAAGAACACTACTTGATAAAAAAAAAAACAATAATAATAATTTAACTAATTGTGTCAAAAAAATTCACTAACGTAACTTTAATAATAATTATTGCTATATTTTATAATTATCATAAATGTAAAGTGAAATATGTCGAATTAAAACTAGTGTAAGTATATCAAAAAAAAGTAGCGTAAGTTGTATTTTTTTTTTTTTTACTAAAGGTATAGAATTGAAAAAATGTAATTGATGTTGTACTGTACTGAAAATTGAAAAATGTAATTAGAACTTAGAAGTGATGTAAGTAGTAATTATGATTGCTACAACCAATTATAATTTATTATTGTACAAAACAATTATTGCTTTTTAGCTTAAAATAATTAAGAGAAGAGCTAACCAGTGCTCCGGAAATAGGAGCACCGTGCACTAATTAAAAAAAGGGTTAATAGGTTTTTACCTCCTGCAAAGTATGCGAGTTTTGCGTTACCCCCTGTAATTTTTTTTTTTGAGATTACCCCCTGCAAAATTTATTTTTTTGATTTACCCCCTTTTTGCTGACGTGGCAGACAAAAAGTCAAGTTTTTTGCTGACGTGGCAGTGAACTTTGCTGACGTGGCAGTTGACTTTTGTCTGCCACGTCAGCAAAAAGGGGGTAAATCAAAAAAATAAATTTTGCAGGGGGTAATCTCAAGGAAAAAAATTACAGGGGGTAACGCAAAACTCGCCTACTTTGCAGGGGGTAAAAGCCTATTAACCCTTAAAAAAACAAAAAAGATAATACAACCTTTAAAAAAATATATTTCCTACGTAAAATCTTTACTTTTGTTTCCAATTTTTTTTCCATAATCAGTGCCCAAAAATTAAACCTACAGAACATATGTGACTTGAGCAAGTTTTCCAAATAATGATGGTACTCTCTTTGGCCTTATTTATAAGCAAAAATTATTTTTTAGGTTCATTGAAGAAAAAATGTATCCAGTCTATATTTAAGCTAGATACATATTAGTTATTGAATGAACCTAAAAAATAACTTTTGCTTATAAATAAGGCCGGAGAGAGTATAACATTTGTTCCACTTCCAAGAAAGATTATTGGAAAAAAAAAAACTCAAGTTTCACCTGGATAAATCTAAGATCAGATTATTCTTAAAATTTGGGTGTGGGAAGAACTTATTGAATTCATAACACATTCTATGATATGTAACACCATTGACTTTCTTGAGTGTATATAAACGGTGGATAATTTAATAGCAAAAACATAATAATAAGTGGTATTATGGATCTTAAAAATTCTCTAATACCATTTTAGAATTTAGATGTAACTTATTTTAAACTTACAAAACCGACTTACAAATTGAAAATTAATCTACCTAAAAATTTATATTGAGGTCATATCTCAACGTGTATATCTAACTCTTAACAATTTATTTTTTTTGACACAACTCTTAACAATTATAATTTATAAAAAGTGGCATTTCTCGCGAACCAATTTTATATGAATGAATTTAATATAAAAATATATTAAAAATTTAATCAAGAAAGGAAAAATTATTGAACTCAAATTTAAATTTAACTTTTTTATTTTTGGTACGAATTTTAAATTTAACTTATACCTTGAGAAGATCGATCACCAGCAAATTATGTTTTTCTCTTCTAATGTCATAATAATAATTCAAACAACGGAATATTGAGAAGGCAATATTCAAAGGGTGCTCTTAGTTATTGTCGTTGCTCTCATAGTAAGCTTGAATCTTGGTTAACTCGGCAGCAACACTCTTTTATGTCACTATTAATTAGTTGCTACTAATTTGTCATCTTCTATGTGTGAAGATACTTGGAAAATTCGACTCATAATGTGCATGTTTGGTATATTACAGTGAGTTTGTCGAAATTACAGTGAGTCACCCTGATACCAAACAAACAAGATATTGGAGTATTGATTTTTTTCTTTTTTTTTTGTTGCTAATTTACAAAGTACAAAGAAATAAGATAAATAAGATAAATGAAATAAACTTCCTGATAGAATTCACACAGCTAAGAATTGAGCCTTTATTTATGTTCCTCCTAAAAGAGGGAAAAGGAGAAATTAAACATGCCTATTAGGGGAATGCATGAAATCAATGTCTGACCCCTACCTAATAAATTGAGGCAGATAATTAATTTGTGAGAAGGAGAGCACAAATTATAGTACTAGTTAACAGCACAAGACAGAGTAGAGATTCTCTATTTCTTATAGTACATACATTACATTATTACTAGTTTAATTTTTTTGGTGTATAAATTTGATTAATGTCACCAATTTTAAAAATGTGTGTAAAAATGTGTGTATTTATATTATATATTCACCTTAACACAATAATAGAAAAACTAAGACATTAGGATGAATTGTTCAGAAGAACCTGAGTTTGATTCCTAGTGGGATCGATTCTTGGCCTAGAAGCTACTTATGACTTTTTCAATTTATGTCTTAAGATTGTTTTTGAAAATACAAACAAACTCTTTTGTCAATAATTTTTTTATCAATCAAAAAGAGAAATTCATTAATTGTTGTTTAGGATATTACAATAATATATACCAAAAAGTTAGGGGCATATACCTATACCAATTGTCTTCATATGAGCATTATATATAATTATATAAAGCCAAACAAGACCAGCTTCCAATATATCTTTCTAATTCCTCAACACAAACCAATTAGTACTTTGTCTTCCTCTATAGAGAGAAAGTGAATTCTTGTTTAGATTACACAAAATAGCTTTTAGTGTGGTCCACTATCATTAACAAGAAAAGAAAGATATCATAGAAAAAATACATAGAAGCTTCTATTTGATTATAACAGTTAGTTTGTTTTGAAATGTCAAATATTTCAGGTGATGAAGGAAGCTTTTCCTCAGGAAACAATGGAGAAGATGTTTATGATGAAAGCAAGCAGCAACAAGTTCAAAATAATCTCAATGACACAGATTCAGGACCTTCTGGTGCTTCTAATAGCAATAGCTCAACTAATCAACAACAAATCAAGAAGAAAAGAAACCTTCCTGGAACACCAGGCAAATATTTAACTATACTCCTAGTTATATTATAATTTTATATAGTTGCAAGTTTCAGTATAAGCTATAACTATAAGTGCTTATCATTAAGTGCTTATGTATATGCTATTTCAGTGACAAAAAAATAGAATAAAGTCAAACTGTTTTCATATAAGCCGTAAGTTATTTTCTTAAGCCATATTAAAGAGTTTATGAAAATAAGGTGAAAACAACTTCTGTATATTCACAAATTATTTTTTTCTTTCGTAATCTCTCTGAAATAGTCTCACAAGTGTTTAAGTCGGTAGATAAGCTAATAAGTCAATTTTCCCTTGTTTTCAGAAGTGTTATATATATAATCTTGTAGTGTATAAATTCCTAGCATATTATTGTTATATGTGCCAAAGTACTCCTATTAATGGATGATGTATTTTGATGAAATAGATCCTAGTGCTGAAGTTGTTGCATTATCACCAACAACATTAATGGCAACAAATAGATTTGTGTGTGAGATATGCAACAAAGGGTTTCAGAGGGATCAAAATCTTCAGTTACATCGAAGAGGTCACAATCTTCCATGGAAACTTAGGCAAAGAACGAGCGCAGAGGTGAAGAAAAAGGTGTATGTGTGTCCTGAGCCATCATGTGTCCATCATAACCCAGCTCGTGCATTAGGCGACCTTACTGGTATCAAAAAACATTTTAGTCGCAAACATGGCGAAAAGAAATGGAAATGTGACAAGTGCTCTAAAAGATATGCTGTTCAATCTGATTGGAAGGCACACCAGAAAACTTGCGGTACAAGGGAATACAAATGCGATTGTGGAACCATATTTTCTAGGTACTACTCTTACATTCAATTCAAATTCTTCCACCTTATTTTCGCACCAAGTTTTGTTTCAAATTAGTGCATGCGTTTTATATACAATATTTGAAAACGGGAAACAAAGTAAATACAATAGGCGTAAAAATAGAAAACATTTTCTCAAAATAAACAACTCGTACGATGAATTTGTCAGAATTAAGGTGTGTCAACTAAATCAATGTCGCCGTGATTCCAAACATGCATTTCAACTATGAAAATATCTAGTGACTTATGATGTGATCCTATTTTTTTTCTGCATAATGCAGGAGAGATAGTTTTATAACTCACAGAGCTTTCTGTGATGCATTAACTGAAGAAAACAACAGAGTGAACCAAGGATTAACTAGTGGCATGCCACCAAATTTACAAAATCAAATGCATGAACCTATCTCTACTATGCCTCTAAAACAAAATTCCAACACTCCATCAGAATTAAACAATGAATATGACCCTAAAAACTCACTAAAATCACCAACTCAAGAACATGTTCCAACACCATTTAGATCAACAAATGCATGTGGTGGCATGTTTTCTACTAGTGCAGGTGCACTTTTTGGTGGCCCAAAAAACTTACCTCCCTCTTCTTCATCCCTTCAACTAAGTTCCAATAGTTTCAATTACTTCAACGACAACAAAACCGGAGGACTAATTTGTGGCTCGGCTCAAATGTCGGCAACCGCTTTATTACAAAAAGCGGCACAAATAGGCTCAACTTCAAGCAATAGTGGTAATAATTCATCTATGATGCAAAAAAGCTTTGTTAGTAGTATGGTTAGTCCTAATCATGTTTCTAATCCCATCATGATGCATCATAATCAAAATCAACAATCTTATGAACACTTTAATCCACTAAACCATAATGATTTATCTAACATGGCTGGTGTTAGTGGTGGTGGAGTATTCACAAATCAACTATTTCAAAACAATACTAATAATGATATTGGAATGTTTAGTCAAATATCAATGGGAAATGATCATAGTAATGGATTGATGAAGAATATGGCAGAGAGTAACCAATTAGTTCATGATTTCTTGGGAATTGGTGGTTCAAATTCAAGTTTGCATGAACCACAACAACAAAGATTGGAAGCATTAACTCATCGGAGGTTGGAAATTATGAATGATTTTCATCATCATCTTCCACATGATGATTCTGTTATGGAGAAATCAATTTGGGATGTTTGAGTGGTGACAAAAATCATATTGAGTTTGAATTCTAATTTCAGTGAATTGGTTAAGAAAGTGTGGAAGGGAAGATTTCTATGTACTTTAGATTATGTTGTTGAATAGGGAGAAAAAATAATAATTGATTTAGGAATGTCCTATACTCATATTATCAGTTTGGAATTGAGTTTATAAAAGATTTTACCACCTAAATTAGTGAGCAATATATTTTTCCCCTTATTTTGCATTTTTTTTCTTTATTTTTATTTTAATCTCATCGCATATATAATATCACCTATCATTTTTTTTTAAAATAAGGACTTGATTCATACTATTGTTGTTAGAGTTATGATTATAAGCATTTGAGCTCTCCGAGTCTTGATATCTACCCTGAATGAATCTGGTGACTCCATACCTAACTCACATAAACTTTTGGTTATTAAAAAAAAACTTAAATTAGATTAATAAAATGAATCTTGAATCCTCTAAAAAAGAAATTTAAATCAAAAAAACAATTTAAATGTTGAAATCTATTACTATATATAAAAAGAATACAAATTTTTGGCATGGCTTTTTCATTATTCCTATTTTACCGATAAAAAAAACTACCAAAAAAAAAACTAAACACAATTTCCACATAAAAGTAGGTTTTCAGTTTTCTTATAGTAAAAAAAATAGTTTTTTTTCTTCTTAATAACTAGCCACAACAAAAAAGGAGGTTAAATAGTTATCAATTAAATAAGTCCAATAAAAAAGGAGATTAAGTAGTTATTTATATTTGTACAATAGAGAATATCGATCACAGCAAACAAAAAAAAAGAATATCGATCACACAAACAAACGGGCACGGTGGCGGCTAGTAATAATAATGTTCTTTAGTTTTACAAAAAAAAAAAATTCGAAAAGTGTTTTCCAAAGTTTTTGTAGTTTAAATTTTGAAAAAATTCGAAAACACATTCCAAAGTTTTTTTTAAGGCAAAATAAAATTTGAAAAATGCTTCCGAAATATTTATGCAAAAACAAAAATTGAAATCCAGGGGTGAAAAAGAAACACAAGGTGTGGGAAGAGAAAAATTCACCAAGTCCTCTAAAAAATACTGACCCATTTATCTTTAAAAGGCCCATCCGTGCTAGAATGGAGGGTAGTTACGTCATTGGCCACCATGCGCCTCAATTCTTAACCCTAATTGAAGCACCTATTTATACACCAAATTCACACTCTCTCTATCATTCATACGATTTAAGTCTGAGTATTTTTCCAATCGCCTCTATGCTTCCAATTTCTATTTCATTTTTCGTTTGTTAATTTTTTTTTTCGTTCTTTTGTATTTGTTTGTTTATCTTTACGAAGGCGATGATGTTTAAAACTACCTATTTTATGAAGGATTAAATTCCTTTATGATTAGAAAATTACCAATGGATCCTTCTGAGCCTTCATCTCTTTTCTTTCTCAATAATGGTTGATTCGTTTTCTTTTTCTTTTTTTCATTTTGTTTCATTTTTATGTTATGTTTAAATAGCCATTGAATTGATGATATACTGATCCGAATTTATCATGTAGATTGTAAAATTTCAGACTACAATTATCTGATCAATGGCTATTTTAATTTTAATTAAACACAGTGCAGCTGTTTCAAATTTTTAACATGGTTCTTTAAAAAAATTGTTATTATTATGATAGTAATGTTTATCGATATAATTAATCTCTAATAATTATTGGAAAGCAATGAAAATTTAAAAGAATAACTTTTTTTAATTGCAATATGAATATATTATGTGCTTAGATTAATTTAGAGAGTGCTATTATGCCATTTAGTTGACATATTAGTTTGGTAATTTCTAGTTACCAAAGAATTAACTTACACAGCAAACTGTTAAACAAATAACAAAATCACTACGATTTTTATATACACAATTATTCTATAGTTTTTTCTAATATTTGTTCTTTATTAAGATTCCAAATTTTTACAATACAATAGTTTGAAAATGATGTGTAATTAGATCAATATGAAGAATTAGTAATTTATTAGAGAAATATGAGATGATTTGAAAATAGAATTTTGAATAATTGGTGACGCACGTCCTATAGTGGGAGACCCCGCTATACTTTAAACTCTAGTATTCTCCTACACTGAAATTGTAAATTAGTTTTGCCTACATAGTAAGAGTTTAGGGTTTGCTACAATTATCTACTCTCCATTTGTTCTTTATTTATGAAAGAGATAGACAGAAGTGAAAGATTCTCAAGACTTAGTGTGTGTCTGGTTTAGCTTTAGATAGAATTGATTTTGATAGAATTGATTATGGTAGAATTGATTTTATCAGAATTGATTATGGTAGAATTGATTTATGTTTGGATATAGTTATGTAAAAGTGAGTTGAACAATAAATTTCAGTGTAAAAATCATACTTAAAGCCATAAGCTATAAATCATAGCTTCTAGCAGAATCAATTTTGGAGGCAGAATCAATTCTGCTTTAAAGTAACCAAACATCTAAAACCAGTCTAAAATCAATTCTATACCTCTAGAATTGATTTTGGCTCTTCCAAAAGCTAAACCAAACACACACTTAGTATTGTGGTCCACTTTTTTTTTTTTTACGCAGTGGTCCACTTATTAAACCCAACCAAAACCAATACAACATGGTGGCTGGGTTTGGTTGCCATTTGGATACCATGAAACTGTTGTGCAGTTCTGGTTGGGTTTGTAGTGATGAAGGTGGTAGTTGTGTTGGAGGAAGGGAGATAGATGGAAAAAGTGGTTGGTGGAGGAAGAGAGATAGAAGGAAAGATTCGGTGAAATGAAAGAAGATGAAGAAATGGAAGGAAAAAAAAAAAGAATGTCATTTTGATATATGGTCATGTCATCATAGCACTTGTCCAACTAATGCCTACTCAGCATGTCATGTGTCTCCAAAAAGTTTACATTATCTTTTTTGTAAAGTTAACGGTCAATTTTAATGTTAAGGACCAAAATGAACAAGGATTGCAGAGTCGGTGACTATTTTGTATTGTTTTTGTTGGTCAGGGATCAGAATGACAACGAATTACACATTAAAATGATTGTTTCCCCAATAAATAAACGAGACAATAGACCCAATTACAAGGTACAAAGTGAAAATTACTTGAATAATATGGATTCAAGACACTCTGCATGCATGCAGTCACAGTCATTGACTGCATTGAATTTGTATCATGAATAATATAATTAAGAAACAAATGCTCTCGTACGATGGCGTATATCAGACAAAATTTACTACAACATTCTGTTATGTTGGAGGTATTTTTATCTATGCACAAAGGATATAAAACAAATTTAGGCGCACACACATAAATCTATAAAATTAAAAGAAAAATAAAATAGTCATATCAATCAACATCACTTTAATAATTTTTTCTTTAATTTTTTTATCTTTCTTGTCAGTGTGCCTAAAATAATATTATTTGGGTTTGTTCTTATATTAGAACTTGCAATTTTTGTCATTATGAAATGAGCATTCTTCTCCCTGTGTTTTGAGTTTTTTTTTTTTTTCAAAACTAAAATTAAAAATTGAAAAGCAAAACTTCAATAGCAGACATTCAAAAGAATGCGAAGGGTACTACAAAAATATTTCGCTAATTCAAGACAAGCCAAATATAAATTAAAATGCACGAAAAAATACTAGGTTTGAGAAGGAAAGCTAGTATTTATATATAGTTTTTGTTTACTCTAGCTCTCGTGTGCATTGCGAAAAATTGTTTTTGCATGTATTAATTAAGCATAAAATGATTATTTGATTCATGTTTATATGTTAAGTTATCCATATATATATATATATATTTGATTCAATTTTATTATTTTTATTAGTTGAACTATAATTTATGGACATTTATCTTTTTACCTTTAATGTCCATAAATTATAGTTCAACTAATAAAAATAATAAAATTGTTGCGTCAAATATCATGTTTAGAGTTTGAATCTCAGTTCATTCTCTTATGTTTGTGGATTTTCAATTACTATTATTTATTTAATTTATGAAAAATGGATAAATTGTATAGTAAAATTTAAATGATTGAATAATTATATTTATTTAGTATTTTATTCATACGTAAATCTATATAATTTCTCCCTCATGTCTCGCACTTAGCACTACTCAGAAAGGAAATGACTCTGGATTAGGGTTGGATTGTATCCTCTCTTGTGCATGGCTCTATTTAATAAAATTAAACTATAAGTTAGGTTATAGATGATGATTTGTAGATGAAAATGGAAGAGAATAAAAAAAGTTACAAGTTATAAGCTCAAATGTTGGTTCAAATAACATGGAATATATATATATATATATATATATATATATGTTTAATTAATATTAAATTATTTTCAATTAAGATGGTAGGGTAGAATTGGAAAAAAAAGTAATAAGTTATAAACTAGTAAAAATAAGTTAAAAGCTCATGAGATTTTTTTTTTACCAAATGGGCCTTTTTTTATCATATGAGTTTATAAGTCATAAGCTCATAATGTGGCTCAAACAGAGCTTATATGTTAACTTATTTGTGTTATAAAAAATTATGTGTTGTTGGCCACTTAAAACATCTTTAATGGGAGGAGTTAAAAGTCAATAAACTAATTTACTTTTTATGACCCAACACTTAAACAAGATGGCGCATGTTTAACTTAACCAAGGTTATAAATTCAATTTTTTACTTGAGAGTGCAGCAATATTAAAACTCTTAGGGAGAATTTGTCATCGATTTTAATCCTATAAGATTTGAAGGATTAGTTTATGTAGTTGGATGAAGATGATATTCAGTTTACGCCAACAAAAAATTATTTTTTGTGGGACCAAAGTGCCACATAGAATTTAAACAATTCATAGGCAGGAGTTTGTACTTCAATGGCGATCGTTTATAAAGAATCAAAACTTGACCCGCGTATTTATTATTTACTAATTCACAAAAAAAACAGAGATTTTGACATGTAAAAGACACCAAACTTCAAATTCATGAGTGAAGCAAAAGCAATTCTTACTTTTTTACGGGTAAATTTTAAACTTTTTTATAGTTGACACTCAAGTCAAAATTCATTCAAAATACTGCAACAGTGCTGACTGTAGTATCCTGATTATCCAACAATCAAATTAAATCCATATCCACTCTCCATTAACAAAAAGAAAAATTATTGTTATCAGAGTCCAACTTTATATATCCAGCAAGTTAAGGGTCTAATTGAAACCCAAAGGCCAAATAAATCTGAAGACTAAAATCACCGCCTCTGATCATGCCATTTTCTATTTTCATGCCTACCACGGTCCCAGTGTCCAGAAGATCCCCGCTGTCTTGACCATTCAGGTCTATGACTTCTTACATTATTCATTCTGGACTCCGGGGGATTCCTCCCTGGAGCATACCTAGGATTCCTAGTTGGACTATCGTGCGGACTCCACGATTCCAATCCCTCCCTTTCATAATTGTTTCTATCCCAAGAACCAGATTGCATGGATCCCCCAACCAATGTGTTATAGTTGTTATGATTTTGCTGAGAATGATAACTCGGTGGTATATCCTGTCTAACTCTCCGCAGATCTGACACGGGACCTGATTTTTCGAATTGTGGTTGATAGGGATGAACAGGGTTATGATAAGAAGGTTCGACGAAATGGGGCTGGTTGGGCATCATATGCGCATGTCTCTGTAGTTGCGCGACAGAGCGTGATGTTGTTGGTGAGGTCAACGTGAAGGATTGTGGGAATGAATTAGACAAACCCTCTTGTTGCATACTAGAATTAGGTACTACTGGTTTTATGTTACTTATGCCATCAGCCCGCATTGCTAGATGTGCTGAATGTGCGCCAACTGTAGATACATCTGCAGTGATTGTGTTCTTCATGGCTAAACCTCTATCAGAGAATGGTGTTTGTACATACACGGAAGAATGGGAGTGAACTGGTTGTTTTTCAGGAATAATATTAGTTGCCTGAGGTAGTGAATATAGAGATGCCGTTGTGCCGTTGAGCTGCTTCGAAAATGGAACAAATGTATGATGTTGCCTTACTGTAGTGCTAGTTGCTGGAATCTGAGATGATAAATTGGTAGTTGCAATTGAAGCAGAGCTCTGGAAAATTCTTCTATCATGTGCTAAGTTTTGCTGCGTAAATGGATTCTTTGGTGCTTCTATGCTGCATCCACTCTGAAAAGTTGAAAAAATGGGAAGCCATCAGTTAATGCAGTTAATCAATATTCTTTTAAATGATTAATAATTGTATTAATGATTTTAAAGTTTTTAGCACGTTGACAATTGTAAGGCAAATAGTGTGGAGGCCCTTCATGTATTCTTGGTCAGGCTAAGGGTCTCAAATTAATGGGAAGAGATCTTCTGCAGTGTAAATTTTATACAGTGGAATCTTAACCACTGATTCACTATTACTCCAATGGATCCCACAGAATTGGATGGCTATGACCACAATTTGACACTCTCCAATGAAAAATCCACCTGAGAGGATCCATTCACCCAAATTAATTTCCTAATCTAGATACAAGCAAAACACTCCAAAACTAAACCCTATTTGTTAGCAGTTCGAAAATCTAGGAGACTAACCCATTGGTTCTCTAAATTGGCTATTTGCTAATATAGAATACTTTTTACGTGGCATCCATGAACTTGACAATGAAATATCTTGGTGAAAAACTAAATAAAACAAACAAGGAAACAAAAACAACATAGAAATCGATTCATTTAGATCTCAATTAGGGCCACCTCTTAAAAACCCATTTCCCTCAACACCCTATGCTACAAGTACTATCTGCTGTCAACTCTCAACAAACACAGGTCAACGTGGCTAAAGTGGAGAGTGCATGGCACTCTGAAATGAGACATCAGACATGGTAAGATCTTTGACAAATAGTTGTTGCAGTATGAACTCAAATCACGCACCGTGCTTGGATCTCTTGAAGGAGTAGGAGATGGGAGAGAAACTTCCACCTTCTCGTGGGCCTTTGCACTAGTACCAGGGTTGCCATTTGCATTTACACTTAATCCCAAGTTCACACTGCCTCTCTTGATCATGTCAAGCACCTTCAAGGTTTCCTCATTTGATGCGTTGCTAACTTGTCCAGAAGTAAGGGCAAACACCAAGTCTGGATTTTTTAGCAGTACGGCAAGCAACTCTAAATCAGGTTCAGCAGTGGCTGCATTACTGGCTGAAGATGAGGAGGCCACACCTTGAACAGCAGCAGCATGAGTTTCAACTTGATTGGATGCATCTTCTATTTCTGGGCCATCACCATCCGGTAGCTGTTCAATAGGAATTTCCAGTGTCAAAGAGTCATCATAGTCCATTTCGACATCCCAAGGCTCCTTGGGGTTAGGGGGCATCTCTTGTACTGTCCTATAAATGGATTCTTTGTCCCTGTGGTTTCTGTTTTCCTGAACATGAACCTCTTTGCTATTTTCACCAGCACCAACTCTCCAGGTATCTTTAATTTCCACTTCTGCAAAAAAAGGAAGGTAATCAAAAACAAAAGATTTGAAAACCGAAGATAATGACCTGAGAATTTAAAGAAAGTCGTTGATTGGACAAGTAACAAGCACATTAGAACACAAAAATGACAGCAGGAGCAAAATTTATATAATCCACTTCATAAAGGAGTACTCACAATACATGATTGGATAGAACAAATTGTATACGAAAATCATACAGATAATTGGTGGGAGCCAGGGAACAATAGGCCCCATAAAAAATTCAAAAATGGAAAAAAAAAAAAAAAAAAAAAAAAAGAAAGAAAGAAGAAGGAAAAATTAAATTTGAAAGGTGTATTTTTATTATGGTTAGCTACAAAACGTATCCATGGCCTGTAACCGTATAAATATCAAATATAAATAACTTGCTTCCATCAGATCATTTGCCCATTTTTATTTATAAATTACAAGATTTACCAACTTCCATAATGAACTTGGTGATTAATAATGAAGTTCCATAAGGAGGAAATTAAATGTTTTTTATGAGAAGTGAAAAAGAAACCAAAGCAAATGTTGCTGGCCTCAGGAGTTTAGCCAAGAAGATTATCACACAGCCCGTCATTAGTTTTCAAGGATTGTAATTGAATCACACAAGTCACCAAAAGAACCGTCTGCTGTTTACAGTGTCTTAATATTACAGACAACAATAATAGTCATATATGCCAAAAAAAAAACCTCAGATTGGACTGGTACGATGCTGGAATTCTTATTACTGCAGGATGTAGTTTACATGTAGCACCGAGTTTAAACCTTCAAATATTACCCAATACTTGTAACTACATTCCGTTGCCTAATCTGCTTTGTAGTAAAAACATGCAAAGCAGACGTCGTGAATTAAAACCACATAATCCTTCACACCGCAGATAAAGAACCAATACTCCAAGTCCAGCCGGATTTGTGATTAGCATTGCAAATTACAAAATAAAATGCCCGAATGCAATATTGCTTGGGCGTGGAATACCATGTAAAGAGTTCCCTTCTGGATTTCAAGATCAAATCCTCGTCCTGTTTTTACCAATATAGTGTAGCGAAATTATCTTTTAAGAGTGTTCTCACTAATGCCTATGCTGACTTGAACAGGGTCATATTTCAAGAAACTCATAAGGAATAAACCATCAATACAGTCCCTGAGGTATCATTTCCTCTTCAATTTAATCCAGTACATAAACATAATAAGTAGTCTTTAATTTATATTAAGATGTTAAGGTCAGAGAATAAATTGATAATCATTTTTATATATTATAGGACTAAATTAGAGAGTAGATGCTACTTTATTATTGATTAATTATTCAGTTCATAATTGTATAGTTACATCCTTTATTTGAGCCGAAGCACCCCATATATTTTTATCATACATTCACAACTACGCATCAGCAACTCAGGATCGTGTATTGATTCTAGTGAAGCATTGAATTTCACTGTTGCTTAGCACATTAAACGAAAATGAAAAACATGGATTTATACTGCTGATTCACGCCTAAACCAAACTCATCTATGTCTGAACTTTTACCTCATGAGTAATGGAAAATATGTAGAGGAACAACAGAGAACAGCTAATTTTAATATAATTTAATTTTTTTACATGAAAATTAGATAGTAATTAACAAACTATTGAGAATTGGTAAAAATGACCCTCTATGCTTGTGATTCCCTTTTACTGGTTTATCACAACTCGTTATTGTGAATTACAAAATCCAAAATCGAGTGTATTAATAATTAGATTTAGAACTATCCCACAATTAGTAATAACACGTGTGGAAAAAAGTAAATTGAACCATTTACGCATGTTTGAGAGATGATGATGGTCCTAAAATCCTTGGGCAAATCCGTGTTAGTATTTGAATATCAGGGGAATGGATTCTCTCAAGTTTTTTTCTCCCATGTGTTATCAATCTCGCCATTGATTTACTTCCATTTTTTACATTAAGAACTCATCTCCTTTTTCTGTTCAATGTTGAGATTGATAACACATAAGAGAAAAAAACTTGAGAGGATCCATTTCTGAATATCAAACTCCAAGAGACAGATTTGTACAGCAAACTTTTATAAATCTCAAGCGTGATACTAGAAATGTAGGAATATGTACAAATGCACAATATACCCAAGCTACTTACAGAACATGAGGTTAGATCATGACTCTTGCTCTATTTAATATGTATATGTATATAAGGTAATATAAGCAGCAAGAAGGGGATGGGTCAACAGGGTTAGCGTCAGAGTTGCAAAAAAGCGTTTGAATTGTCCTCCAAGAAAATGTGCAGGGATTCGACTAAGATACCTCTTTAAACTCAATGACAGCATACCTCTTAATATGGACTGTTCTCGGTCTTTTAAACATTTTTTCCGGCTGTCAATGAATTTCACCAATTTTCTATCCTAATAGGCATGAATTGATAGAACCAACAAAAATATGCAAATGTACCTGCTGGTGTTTTCCAGGGTATTTTCACCCTCTTGCACTTCTCCCAGAGAGGTTCCTTCAAATCCATTTTCAGTTTAGAATAAGAAGCATCTGGCCTATTAGTAGTTTTAGAGGGAAGCAGCAGAGGTTTCTTGTCTTCTTCATTTCTTAGTGGCACTGGAACTTTAGAAGAGCAAACTGCAATACTTGCCTGCTTTGTCTGAGATTTACTTGGACTATTGATTTTGGCTTTATTTTCTTTTGAAGCAGTTTTCCCGTACTTACTCTGCATAAATAATGCACGCATTTTTGCTTTCTGGATATCATCAGCAGACATAGGACGGCCCTGACTTACCGGCCCTGTCCTTGCCGCCTGTGGACTTCTACTCACCGATCCTGGCTGTTCCACCAATTGCACTTTTCTGCGCTCTCTGGATTCTGAGATAGGTTAAGTTAACATTTTCCATTATTCAACAGCTAATGTGAACCATTGACAAATTTATTGAGTAAATCACTATATTAGTCCGTCCCTGAAGAATACTGTTTTGACATCTAAATATCAAATCGATAATTGTTCCATAAACAAAGATTCGAAGTAGAGAAGCAATTTGATGTACAAATCTTTCAAAGACCAAATTGATATTCTGGATGTCTTTCAATATTTGGAAAGTTTTCAAAAATCAAATTGGGGGCTTATTCTATTTCTATTCTTTAGCCGCGGCTAGTCTCAGCAATATAACACCAAGTTATATATTAGATAAAGAATTGCCACTTGGAACTTTCAAACATTGGTAATTGTCCTGTGCTAAAAAATTCAGTATGTGGTTAGAAAGAGTTACAAGGAGAGAAGTTGCAGGATCGAATAATTTGGTGATCTCAAGAGTATTACTGAATTTGCTTGTTTGAAGGAAAAATAGCTCTCGATGGTCACACAATTCAAAATTTTATCCAACGCATTTTATTTCGTGTTTGTTATTTTATATGCTTATAGAATCCAGATGGATACCCATTGGCATTCTATAGAACCAGTTAACAATATGTAGTCAACAAAAAAAAACTCCAAGGTGCGTCAAAAAAAAAAAACTCCAAGGATACGAGATGAAGATACACCAAGGGGGTGTTTCTTATTACAATCATCTGAGCTGGGTAGTAACAATTTCACAGAATGAGATTCCGGTTTCCTGAACAGAAAAGAAACAGATCTGAGCATAATTTACAACCAGTAAAAGCAAAAACAACCAACTATAATATGTTGGCACGAAATTTGTAGGTAGAAAGACTTATTTGATAAAAGATGACTGAAGGCAATAAAGCAATCAGCCGCAATAAACACAAACCTGAAATCATCTGAAAATTCATTCGAGAGAGCAAGAATGTCTTCCTGATAGAAAGAAATGGTAGCTAAGAAACATGCAAATTGAAAAGCCATTGCAAGCTGAAATGTAAGTTTAAGAAAACACTTACAGGAACATCAAAATGCCATGATTCAGGGCCGATGGTTTGACCAATGCTGAAAAAAAAGATATCATATTAATTGAGAAAGAAAGAAGTTCAAACACAATCATGTATCGAAATTAGATCCAGACGTAAGCTTGCCTCTGAGAAAGTATTGTCTCTTTCCGACCATCACCGGAAAGCTTAACACCATTGGGTTTCTTTATGGCTTGGTTCCTTGTTAACAATTTGCTCCACTTTGATAACAAAACCCTTGCCCTGTTAGATATGTCTGATCCTCAAATATGTGAGACTATAATTCATATAGTTTATCATGATAGTATAATTACTAGACTTTAAGTGATATCAAACAGCAGCCCTTCAAACTAAGACTTAAAAGTTGAAACTATTTACAGCCATCTAAGAAAATGTTAAAAAGGACATTGAACTTGAAGTGAATTGTTACATAAATCAATCTAAAAATGTGATCTATAGCTCAATGACAAAAGTGAAAACATTTCATCTGTCACTTGGCTATGTGATACAAAGTGACAGACTGACACTTAAAGAATCAAATGAAAACAGAAATATACGAATATGAAACTCAAAGAAATAAGCATAACTGACAAGTTTGAATCAGCCATGTTAATGTAAGACAGTTTGCCAGGGTAAACAGGCTACAAGCTAACGGCATGTTAAAACACTTCCTACTGCAAGAAAATATGCTACACTTCTATTATACATCTGTCAACTGTAATCATTATCTATCAAACACTTGCCATCAAGGTACAATCTAAGGTTAATATACATAATATACCCAGTGTCAAGTTTGATGTGCACACTCTGGGCCTGGAAAATAAAAATCACACCTGATGTCCTGTAGAACCGCAGTCTATTAACACTCTGCAATAAAGCTGATATATGGGCAGGAAGGGCTTTATGTAAAGGTAAATGACAAAGAACCTGCAAACAGTTAACCAGTAAGTCTAATAGTATTTGGTTATGTGTCTGCCTAAATAACGCAAACAATGTATACAAACCAGATATCCAAATTTACCTTCAAGACAAGAAG
Organism: Trifolium repens; assembly: GCA_030408175.1. NCBI lineage: Eukaryota > Viridiplantae > Streptophyta > Magnoliopsida > Fabales > Fabaceae > Trifolium > Trifolium repens. The sequence goes on along the minus strand of CP125849.1, from coordinate 53,524,747 downwards.
CAGCACGCTTGTTTGCTCTTCAACGGCGGCTCTACTCAACCAATTTGCTAAAGTCATTGCACCTCCTCCGGTCAAAAACCTAAAAGTATAGAGCCGTAAAACTAAATCAGACAAATATAAATAACTACTAATGAACAAAAAAGCTATTGAAAAAACTAATCGCATACCACAACAAGATTGAAAAATTATGTATTGTCAATATCCACTCCAACAATTTCTCCTGTCCACAAAATGTTTCCTCTTTCTGCATTAGACCAAAAATGTTCTCAACAAATTGTTTATCCGAGTCATCTAGGTCAGAAAGAGCTGCTTCCTGAGCGGAATAGGATGCTTGTTCCACGTTGGTGGCACCAACAGAGTTTGAGGGAGCTGGATTCATTGATGTCACGGGATCCGAGTTTATTTGCGCATCAAGAGATTCTGCACAAGAATTAGATTTTAATGCCCTCTCCTTTGACAACTGAACTTGTTTCCTCACCCTTGAACGCTGACTAGTGAAATAGTCACGCACCTAAACCAAAGTACAAAGACTCGTAAAAGTTAGTGCAAAGAACTCGGAAGCATGTGTAATCTTACAACAAAGTTTGAAGTGAATATGCCCCTCTTTTGTCCTCATAAAGAGTAATAATTATAAAAGTGAATCAAATTGTCAAAAAAAAAATTATAAATGTGAATCTAACAATTGGGATAGGAAATGTTTCTGCATACAAACCTGTGTTACTGTTACACCAAATAAAGCACTGATCTCGCGAGATTCTTTCTTGCTAATTGCATCTTTAATAGAAAAAACTGATTGCATGTAGTTTACAGCCTTTGGATTTAATAAATCCCTGGGTCTTTTTCCTGCAAATTTGGATTGAGAGATATAAGACATGAAACAAAAAGTAGGTAAATTGGTAATAAACACAAATAATGCTCAGGATAAGGCTAAAAGAGGCATAAACACATGATTTCCGCCTTGGACCACTTATTCCATCCGTTAAAGAGAAGAAAGTATTTAATTTTCGAATTGACGGTTTTTTTAGAATGTTATGATCGAAATAGAGTTTGGGTGAAGACCTATGTGGCGCTGACGTGACACCAACACGTGCAGATCACTTTCATTTTCTCAAATTATTGTATGTGTCAATGTGTCTGTGTCGGGTCTAGATATAAGCCAACTATGAAGTATAGCAAATGATAGTGCAATGGAACAAGGATCAGGTTAGATGTCAGCTAAGTAGGCCACATTGGTGATATCTAATATAAAACTAAATTAAAAAACTCCACAGAAAATTAAGCCCTGAGATATAAAACATGCAGTCGTATACTTCAATATGTTAATTAATCTTCTCAAATAAATAAATAAAATTCCAGCGAAGACTTGCCGATTTTTATTGACAAAGCACCAGCAGCCTGCGCAAAAAAACAAAACCATTAATAAATGAAGTAAAATTGGACAAGATCAAACTATCTAATGAGGCATTGAAAGAGCTGATTAACACATAAAAGCAAATATACAGCGGGAAGGTGTTTACAACTAGTATATGTGCGCGCGTGAAACAAAACGTAATGAACTACGGTTCTTGCAGTTTTTACATTTACCATAAATCAACAACATCGCAAACCTAATTTGCAGCACTACACTAATAATAATTATCCATACAGATGGAAGGTGTTAACAACTAGTGTCTGTGTGCGTGCGCGTGTGAAACAAAACACAATGGACTAAGATTCTTGCAGTTTTCACATTTTCCATAAATCAACAACATCGCAAACCTAATTTGCAGCATTATTATACTAATAATAATTATGCATACAACTGGAAGGCGTTTAAACTAGAGTCCGTGCGCGGGTGTGCATGCGAAATAAAACGCAATGGACTATGGTTCATGCAGTTTTAACGTTTTCCATAAATCAACAACATTACAATCCTAATTTGCAGCATTGTACTATTAATAATTATCCATCCTTTGTCTACAGATTTTTGTATAACTGTACTATACTGATAATAACAATAGTTCTATTATGCAATTGCCTAAAAAAATGAAGATAAACATGAAATTGATGATAAAATAGTTTAAATCAAAAAATTAACAGATGCAAGCTCGATGAGAGGAAGCACCATTTCTTGAGAGAGAGGATTGACACCGGTGAGTTTGCATTGTGTGACGACGATTTCCTGAAACTGATCGATCTGGCTATGTAAGAGTTCTCTTTGAGAACCTAAAAACTTCTGGAATGACTCGACGGAAGTCCCAATCTCCAGCTCCGATAAACCGTCGTTCCAGAGCTCCATCATTGATAACGAAGATCGATGTTTCTTCGTTGCAGTGTGGAGCAACACGCATTAATATTGCTAGGATAACTCAATCCACGATGATTCTTGTTGGTTCCCAGTTCAGAACGTAAACCGGTTAGGGTTTCGGTGGGAGCTAATTTTTCAGAGAAAGACAGATAGAGTTCTGACACCGATGACACGAGAGAGAATTAGGCCGCGTTTGGGTTTCAAACGAGTTCAAGTACATGTAAAACAACTTTTTTTTTGTTTTGACTTAAAAACAACTTTTTTTTATTATTCACAAACTTATTTTTATTATTAAAAATTAATAGATTTCACCATTTAATTAAATGAGTTAATTTAATGAGATGTAATATGATATTAATTAACTTAATAATGAAATAAGTTTGTGCATAAAAGATTTGTTTCACTTATAGGATGACCACAGTTCAATTCCCGCAGCTGCGATTGAGAGGAGATTGAAATCATTTAATATTAGAGCTGACTCCCGAATTAGATTAAACTTCTGGTGATGACGGTTGATGACGTGTGATTATGAAAATAAGTTAGTGCGTAATAGATTTGTCTAGCATGTGTGTTAACAAAAGCTCCTTAAGCATTTGATTAGACGGTTGATGACGTGTGGTTATGAAAATAACTCAATTGAGATGAAAGTATTCACCTCTTATTTCACATATTTCTTAATAGATATTATAACGGTAATAAAAATTTCATATTTATATTACGATAAAAAAAATTTCAAACAAATTTCTAGAATAAATTGATACTTTTGTTTGGTCGGTAAAAACCCGTTTGTTGTAGTTTTTCGTGAGAAAATCATTTTTCAAAATAAAATATTTACTTTTATGACTTCTTAAAATAAGATATTTATACCTATAAAAAAATTACAAGTTGTTAATCATTTGTTATAGATTTTTAGAAAGAAAAAAAAAACTAAAACGGTTTGGTAATTGTTGTTTTTTTAGCTTCAAAAGTTTTTAATCTATGTATTTTACTCGTAAAATTTAAGCAATTTTTTTCTATCAAAAACTTATTGAAAATCTGTTTGGCATATATTCTCCTTTTATTAAATAAAAAAAAAATTGAAATAAGTTAGGTCGAACGGTACTTTAGTAAACAAACATAAAATTAACTTATAATCTTCTTTAAAAAAATTTAAAAATAGTATCAGAATTATTGTAAAACAATTTTTTTGTATGGCGACACGCGAAAAAAAAACATAAAATGTGGGCATCTATTTAGAGAAAATGAAAGTAAATAGGTTTTACCATATTTGATATATGATTTGACCATGTTTTCTACTAATTAAATAATAAAAATAAAACTTACCAGAAAATAAATAAATAGGTTAATTACAATTTTGATCATTAAATTTTTGTATTTAAAAATAATAATTAAACGTATTTTATTTAATGTTGACATACAACTTGATGATATCATTTGCGTTTGGTTAAACTTTAAAAAAATGAATTTTTTGAAAAAATATTTTTTTAGAGATTTTTAAAAATATCTAAAACTACTATCCATTTGTTTACTATTGTAATATTTTTTTTAAATGTCAAACTATTATGCATTTGTTTCCTAGTAAAAAAAAATAGATTCTATAAAAACTATTATGACTAACTTTTCATTTTGGAGTTAAAAATTGTTTTCTTTTACAATTTTTTTTTGGTACATCAATTTTCAACAAAATCTATAACGCAGGCACATTTTCAAAATTCACTATATTTTTAGGGACTACAAACTTATTTAATCCTACAAAATTTGGCTAGTGGTGAAAAAATTAGTCGTCCGAGCTAACTTGTTGGCCACACATGCATAATTTTCAACTTTTTACTTTTTGGTTACAGGGCTACGATAAAAGAAAAAATGATGAAATAACAGCAAAAGACTGCACTATCAAGAAAAAGGCCCGAGGAACATTGTCAACGAGGATGTCCTTAAGTCCATTCAGGTGAAAAACGTGGATAAGGAGGCCGAAGCTATTCAAAGCGAGTTGAGATTCTCTCCATTTTTTATTTATCTGTTTCTTCCACTATCAAAGTTTTGAAAATATAAATGCAATAATGTGACATTTGGTGAGTCCAATTATTCAATATATATACTCCCTCCGTTACAATATATAAACAAAAATTCACTTTCTAGGTTCATGGTATAATTGATGTATCTGGACAGATTTATTGTCCAAATACATTAATTATACAATGAATCTAAAAAGTGCATTTTTGCTTATAAATTGTAACGGAGGGAGTATTATATTTTTTTTCAAAACTATAGTAATGGAGAGAGAAAATGGAGAAAACAAATTGAGAGGATTCTAACTCATTTAAAGCACCAAATTTATCCATGAAATCAGCCCATTGTCTTTGCGCAACGTGTGAAAGATTTTGAAAAAATAGATTTTGCAATGTGTATCGTTGACTGTGAAACTTGTTGGTGGGAGTATTGATGCTATTGATGCAAAGTGTGCGTAACAGACTATGTCATGAAAACCAAAGCTTGTGCACATATATGAACCAGTAAAGATTGCAAGAAGTTCAAATTGAAGGATGTCTTTTAAACGATAATAATTCAAAGGAGCACGAAAGTCATACACCAACATAGTTTTAGATTAGGCCACCAAAACTTGCTATAGTAGGAGTATTGAGGCAACTACCATCAATATTGCTAAATGTGCAAGAGCGGTTTGAGCGAGTCTTGTTTTCATAAACCCGTCCTCCATGGAACCAAGACGAGAATTGTTAAAACAAGAGTGGATTGTCTAAAACGAGAACATGTATAGCTTGTTGTGCATGACACATGGAGTTTCATCTCTTTTAAGATGGGGACCAAAGGTGTATTCCTTTTTTTAAAAAACAGAAAGAAAGAAAAAATCATTAATCAGGATCAAAGTTACAGGATGATATGTCCTTTTGGATCATATATGTAATACAAAAGGAAAGTTATCATTCCAACTCTTGTTGGGCTCGATAATGGCCTAATGTGCCAAAACATGAAATGCAGCATTGCCCGATCTTCTAACCCACACAATTTTAAATATAGGGTTCTGATCAAGGAGAGCTCCACATCGTTTTGCAATCCGCCCCCAATAACACCTTGGATACTGTCTCTTTTGTACCGCGGTGACGATTGTGCTTGAGTCCGTTTCAATGATTACTTGGGTATTGTTGGACTGAATTTTTGATTTAATGTTTTTAATATAAAATGTTGGTCCAGCAAAATAATAAATTAATTCTAAAGTGACAGGTGTCATTTCACAATTGCTGAAGATAGCCTCAAAATGGTTGATTCGATGTAAGTGGATTCGAATCGTTGCAAACAAGTTCGATTGCTAAGTCTTTGTGATAACGCCCATCGAAAGCAGGAGCTTGATATAAGATTCGAAACGAAACGAGTGGATTGTGGGCCAAATGATAATGGCCCAAAAGGATTCAGAGTTGAGCCCAAAATGCAAACGCGCCAAGCAAGGATATGAGGTGGAGAACGTGGGTTCGAAGATCAAATCTGGACCGTCAAGATGATCTAAAGCAGTTGAAGTTTCATCGAAGTATAAATAGAAATTCCTTAGAAGGAATCGAGGTCGCAAAACTGTTTTACAAAACTTCTCTGAAAATTCTAAGTATTCAAGCGTTAGAAAGAAAGGAATTCTGAAGAGAACAATGTACGGTTTGTGAACCACCTTTATTGTATTCAATTTTACAATTAATGCAATTTACTTTACTGCAATTTACTGCAATTGTTATTATCTTTTGTTTGAAGTTTGTTGAATTGAGGCGATTCGAATCAACCTACTCTATCTTTTTCGTTAAGAAGACTGAAACCACAAGTGTTTGTTGAACTTTGATGAACACTGAAACCATTTTCTCACAACAAACAAGCATAAAATTGTCCTGAGATTCCTAGTTTGATCTCGCAAGTTTAAATACTTAGAACTAGCGCTTGTTTACCATTTTTCAGTGTAAACAAATTGGCACGCCCGGTGGGACCGGTTTTGTGCTTTTGTTTTGTTGAAAAATTTTGTGTTAGTAACTGTCGTTTGCGGTTATGGCTAGAACTCCTCAAATGCATGGGTCTACTACTAGTCAACCTTCGAGTTCGACGAGTAGTGAAGGGAGTCCAGATTCAGGATCTAGCCCTCCCCCAATTCGAACGTGGCGAGTATAACTTCTACTTCGCCCGTTACTAGCCTTCATGACTCTGGGTATGTACCAGGTTCCACAATGCCCATAACAACTATGGCATTTCATTCGATGTCTTCAGGTTTTAGGGCAGTGAGGCCACCGCCTATGGCTTCGAACCCTTTATATGGTTATGTACCAACACCCACAACAGGTTTCCAGTCTTTACCAGTTTCTGAACCTGAGAGATATACTTCACCTAGGGTTACTCCAACACCATTAACTACCGCATCTGTTTTATCATTAAGACAACAAATGGATGAAAGTAACCATGATATGGTTAATCTTTTAACACGGCAAATTGGTAACGTTTTTAATCCCTTAATCCAAAATACCAATGACAGTTACCAAATGCTGGCTTATCAAATGGGTCGAATTGCTGACTTTTTTGGTACTCCTGCACATCAGACTCAGCCTAGAGTTAATCATGTGGTACCACAAATGATTTTACCTGCTATGTCTGCCACTCCTGTTAACCCAAGGCCAACATATGTGGCTCCACAGTTTACACCAAACCAAGAGCCAATACAAATGGCTCAAGAGGAATACCAGTACCAAAATGAGGTTAATCAACAACCTCCAATAGTTATGGTTCAAAGGAACCACGACGCTGATGAAGTGGTTCGAAATGTCCAGAACAATAACAATTTCGCTGTGCCTAATAACTTGGCAAATTTAGTCGAAACCATTTTGAACCAAAATGGCCTTAATACTGGTACTCGAAGGCCAAACTTTGTTTCTGCGCTATCTGAATATGTGCTACAAACAGAGTTACCTAGAGGTTGGAAAGTCCCTAAATATACTAAGTTTGCAGGGGATACCAATGAGTCGACTGTTGAGCATATTGCTAGATACTTAGCAGAATCTGGGAATTTGGCAAACAATGAGAATTTGAGAATGAAATATTTTCCTAATTCTCTAACCAAAAATGCTTTTACTTGATTTACGACTCTGCCTCCCAATTCGATTCATAACTGGACTCAATTAGAAAGATTGTTCCATGAACAGTTTTATATGGGCCAAACTAAGATAAGTCTTAAGGAATTGGCTAGTGTTAAGAGAAAAACACAAGAGTCTGTTGATGATTATCTGAATAGGTTCAGATTACTAAAGGCTAGATGTTTTACATCAGTGCCTGAACATGAACTAGTTGAAATGGCTGCAGGTGGCCTAGACTATTCGATTAGGAAAAAACTAGATACTCAATGTCTTCGAGACATGTCTCAATTGGCTGATAGAGTTAGGCAAATCGAAAGATTGAAAGCCGAAAAAGCCAGAAATTCTAAGTTTCATAAAAAGAAAGATGTTGCTTTTTTAGATTCTTTTGATAATGATTTTGGATATGAAACTGAAGATGAATATGTAGATGTTGATGATAGTGATATCAATGTGGCAGAACTAAAACCAGGGCCTCCTTATACCTGTAAATTATTGAGGCCTTCGAATGGAAAGAATCCAGTCGAACCAAAGAATGAAAAATATGCTACCAAAACTTATACGTTTGATATTACTAAATGTGATGAAATTTTTGATTTGTTAGTCTCTGATGGTCAAATAGTTGTTCAAAAAGATTTGAAAATACCTCCAATAGAACAAAGAAAGAAAAGAGATTATTGTAAATTTCATAACTATTTAGGCCATAAAACTTACCAATGTGTTCTTTTCAGGGATCTGGTTCAACGTGCTCTGAATGAAGGAAGGCTCAAGTTTGCTGAAAAAACTAAGCCTCCAATGAAAGTGGATACTAATCCATTGCCAGCTGCGGATGCAACCTATGTCGAAATCATGGATTGCAACATGGTCGAAGTTACTGAAGCAGATGTTGCTGCTGCAGTCAAGGCTATACCTGAATCCGAGTACGAGAAGAAGGCTCAGGAGGCATACCCTGCTGCTGAAGAGGAATTAGTAGATTTCCTCAACAGGTGTAAGTTGAACAATGCTGAAGTCATGTTATGCCCCAGATGCAGTGCTGTATGTGATAAAGAGGCGGTCACAAATCTGAAAAATGTGTTGCCTTATGCTGATAATAAGAGAAAATGGCCAAGTTCCAAACCAAATCAAAGGGGTTGGCCACATCAAAGAATTGATTGGAGTAAGTCCCATAACAAAGGGCTTTCTGTTCACCAGAGGCTAGGGCCTCAAAAGACCTTCAAACCATCCAACAAAGCACCTGTTAATCAATGGGTCAGTGGCCAATATGTGGCCTTTGATAAGAAATGGTTGGAGAAAGGGAGCTCCAGCAATGTCAATGTGAAGTTTATTTTTGGAACTTCAAACTCGAAAATGGTTGCTGAGTCCAAGGTTGTTGCTGGATCGAAACCAACTGTTGGGTCGAAAGTGGTTGCTGAGCCACCGAATGCTCGATCTGCAAAAGAAGCCAACAAATATGGCTACAGAAACAACTACAAGGGGAAGAACCCCATGACTCGCACTCAATGGCGCAGATTTCAGCGCAAACAGAAGCTTGCTGCTCAACAGGCTAAGGCTGGGGGCAACACAAGCAATTTGGAGAAAGTCGAATTGGCTAAGGGGCCAGTGAAGGAGAGATTGACTCCCATAAAAGAATCAAGTGCTGAAAATAACAAAGAGGCTGAGGATGAAGAAGATTTCATGGAGGATGGTGATCTTCTGGATGACGAGCCTGACTTCGATGTACTTGTGAACGTGGTTTCTGTTCTACCTGTGGAATATGACATTCCAACTGAGGTTACTGAGGTAGAAGAGGAATTTGGTGCATTAGAATTGGCTGATCATAAGCCAGTGTGTTATTATGTCATGGAGAATGGCTGCGTCGAAGCACAGAATGTTGTGTTCGAGAAGCCAGACATTGGAATGAAGAACCATCTAAAGGCCTTGTTCATAAGAGCCAAGGTAAATAACGTAGGAGTAAATAAGATCTTGGTAGATGGTGGTGCTGTGGTCAACATCATGCCCCACTTCATGCTTAAAAAGTTAGGTTTATTTGACACTGACTTACACTCCCACAATGTGGTTCTGGCCAATTATGAAGGCATGACTGGCCACTCACTTGGTGCTATACAACTAGAAGTTTGTGTAGGCAGCACAGTCCGGAAAACCCTATTTATGGTTATTGCCGCTAGGCCAAACTACAACTTGCTATTAGGCAGGGAGTGGATTCATGGAGTTGGGGCTGTCCCTTCTTCCTTACACCAAAGGCTGATTCTGTGGAGAGACGATGATCTTGTTGAAAATGTGGAGGCTGATCAGAGTGCTTATTTAGCGGATTCGAGTACTGTGACCCTTTAAAATTTTGACAAAAACTTGACAAATATCGCTCCTTGTGGTGAGCAAGATGCTGCATTCGATCCAAACATGGCAAACCCCGATGGTGTTTACCATTCTGTTAAGTTGCATCCTACCCATGGTTTTTGTTGGGAGAGGGAACCTGTTGATGGACCCTATGTTAGGGATGTTTATCCACCAGCTTCTGGGTGGGGTGATCTTGAAGATAATGATGATTGAATCCCCAGAATGGAGCAGGATTACGGCTTATGCAACCGAAAACAGAATAAAAATGGCTATAGGGGCCATAGAATCTCAAGAAGATATGGCTTTCGAAGCCACTGGTGATATCCAACATGAATTGGCCACAAGTGCCAATGCTTTTAAAACTGGTAATGATCAAAGGTTGGATTGCATTTACGATGATGAGCCCCTGGGTTTTGAAAAAGATCCAATCAGTTCGAATCAAAGAATGCAAGCCCAAGATCCTTTACAGGAGATCGATATTGGAGATGGCTCAATCAAAAGGCCAACTTACATCAGTACCAATATTGATCCAAGCGTGAAGTTAAAGGTAATTCAGTTTCTGAAAGAGTACAAGGATTGCTTTGCCTGAGACTACAATGAAATGCCAGGACTAAGCAAAGATCTGGTGGAACATAGGTTACCCCTTCGACCAGACAAAAAGCCTGTGAAGCAGCTTCCTAGGAGGTTTGCTCCAGAGATCATGACAAAGATCAAGATAGAAATCGAAAGGTTGCTCAAGTGCAAATTTATCAGAACAGCCAGGTATGTAGAATGGTTAGCTAACATTGTTCCTGTTATGAAAAAGAATGGATCACTTAGAGTCTGTATAGATTTTAGGGATTTAAATAATGCTACACCAAAGGATGAGTATTCAATGCCTGTAGCAGAAATGTTAGTTGATTCAGCAGCAGGCCATGAATATTTAAGCATGCTAGATGGCTATTCTGGCTATAATAAAATTTTTATAGCTGATGATGATATTGCAAAAACTGCCTTTCGTTGCCCTGGTGCATTAGGCACTTATGAATAGGTAGTGATGCCCTTTGGATTGAAAAATGCAGGGGCAACATACCAAAGGGCAATGAATTCGATCTTTCATGATTTTATTGAAATATTTATGCAAATTTACATTGATGACATAGTTGTCAAATCTTCATCTTCTGTTGATCATTTAAGTCATCTTAAAAGATCATTCGAAAGAATGAGGAAATGTGGATTAAAGATGAATCCACTAAAATGTGCTTTTTGTGTACGTGCAGGCGATTTCCTTGGTTTTGTTGTGCATAAAAAGGGCATAGAAATCAACCAGAATAAGACAAAAGCTATCATGGAGACAAAATCTCCAGCAACAAAGAAACAGCTTCAATCATTGCTTGGAAAAATAAATTTCTTGAGGAGGTTTATTTCGAATCTAAGTGGAAAAGCTCACCCTTTTTCTCCACTCCTAAAACTCAAGAAAGATGAGGTATTTCACTGGGGAATTGATCAACATAAAGCATTTGATGACATCAAGGCTTACTTATCAAACCCCCCCACTCTGATGCCTCCAATTCGAAGCAAAGAAATGAAGTTGTACATTTCAGCATCAGACACAACCATTGGGAGCATGCTTGCCCAAGAGGATGAAAATGGCATCGAAAAGGCTATTTATTATTTAAGTAGAGTTTTGAATGATGCTGAAACTAGATGTTCTGTAATTGAAAAGCTTTGTCTTTGCTTGTATTTTTCTTGTACTAAACTCAAGCATTATATAAAACCAGTTGATGTTTATGTCTATTCCCATTTTGATATTATTAAACATATGTTGTTGAAACCAATTTTGCATAGTAGAATTGGAAAATGGGCATTAGCCTTAACAGAGTATTCATTAACTTATAAACCCTTGAGAGCTGTTAAAGGCCAAATAGTGGCTGATTTTCTTGCTGAGCATTCAGTAAGTGAAGCACCAATAGAGTCCATTGATATTGAGCCTTGGAATCTATATTTCGATGGATCTAGGCATAAACATGGTACAAGAATTGGGATTTTTATACTCTCACCATGTAAAATTCCCACAAAGTTTAAGTACAAAATTAATGGGTCTTGTTCGAATAATGAAGCAGAATATGAAGCTTTAATTACAGGTTTAGAAATTCTTCTAGACTTTGGGGCAAGACATGTTAAAATAAGAGGTGATTCTGAGTTGGTAATAAAGCAATTGACAAAAGAATACAAATGTATTCAAGAACACTTAATGAAATATTTTGTTATTGCTCTTTCTTTGCTAAAACAATTCGAATCTTATGTTATTCAGCATGTGCCTCGGATTGAGAATCAAGAGGCAAATGACTTAGCACAAATCGCCTCTGGTTACAAAATGTCGAAAGACAAGTTCGAAGCGCTTATCGAAGTTAAAGATAAACTAATTTCGAACGCATCTTTAAGTGAAGAATTGTCAATGCCAAAACACTTGGGGGCAGATGAACATAGTTTTCAGGAAAATTTTGAAAATTTTGAAAATCTTGAAAGTTCTAACCTCCAAGATGTTGATATGCACTTCGAAAGTTTTGTAACAAAAATTTTTGTCATTGACAATTTAAGTGATACTGATTGGAGAAAGCCAATTGTTAAATATTTGGAGAATCCATCAGGAATCACTGATAGGAAGGTAAAATATAAAGCCTTAAGCTATACCATCATTGGAAATGAGTTATTTAAGAAAACTCCTGAGGGAATTTTGTTAAAATGTCTTAGTGAAAATGAGGCATTCTTAGCCATTATCAATGTACATAGTGGTTCATGTGGCGCTCATCAAGCAGGTCACAAAATGAAATGGTTGTTATTTCGAAGAGGTCTTTATTGGCCTTCAATGCTTAAGGATTGTATAGAATTTGCTAAAAGCTGCCAAGAATGCCAAAGGCATGCAGGTATTCAACATGTTCCTGCAAGTGAATTACATTCAATAATCAAACCTTGGCCTTTTAGAGGTTGGGCTTTAGATTTGATTGGTGAAATTAAGCCTGCATCGTCCAAAAACAAACGTTTCATCTTAGTTGGAATTGATTATTTTACAAAATGGATCGAAGTTGTTGCTTTGCCAAAAGTTGATCAGGAAACTGTGATTAGTTTCATCCAAAATCACATTATTTATAGATTTGGGTTGCCTGAAACTATAACTACTGATCAAGGAACAGTGTTTGTTGGACAAAAGATGCAAAATTTTGCTAATGAGGTAGGTTTCAAGTTATTAACATCAACACCATATTATGCCCAAGCAAATGGTCAAGTTGAGGCAGCCAACAAAATTATAATTGGTTTGATCAAGAAACACATTGCCCAGAAGCCAAAGAATTGGCACAACACTTTAGATCAAGTATTGTGGGCTTGTAGAAATTCTCCTAAGGAATCTACAAATTCAACTCCATTTCGATTGACCTATGGTCATGATGCTGTATTGCCTGTCGAAATCATGGTGCAATCTATAAGAGTGCAAAGGCAAATGGAGATTCCTAGTGAACACTATGAAAATCTGATGATGGATGAATTAGTTGATTTAGATGAAGAAAGATTGCAAGCTTTAGATGTTTTAATTAGACAAAAAGAAAGAGTTGCTAAAGCTTACAATAAAAAGGTTAAGTATAAAGCCTTTAACTTAGGGGATTTGGTTTGGAAAGTAATCTTGCCTATGGATAGGAGAGATAGAGTCTTTGGAAAATGGTCACCACATTGGGAAGGACCATTCAAAATTTCCCAAGTGTTGTCTAATGGTGCATATGAAATTCAAGAGTTAACTCCTGAGCAGCGCACAGTAAATATGAACGGCAAATACTTGAAGAAATATAGACCATCATTGCAAGAAATAAATATAAGCACAGAGTAATTCGAAGCATGATAACATCTAAATGGTAAATAAGGAATTTGCCACAGAAAGGTAACCAAAATGACTAAAAATCATAAGTCATTATCCAGAGCAGTCAAATGATTTCGAATCCTTACAACATGTTCGAAAGAACATAACAAAATTACATTGAAATGAGCAAATAAAACAACAAACGAAAGAAAGCTTAAACATGGCCAAGGGAGGAACGCTGGAAAGCTCGGTAAAGTTCTTTGAGTTGTGACAATTTGAGCTTTAGCAGGTTGCTGTCCTTATCAATACGTTGAGCCGTAGCTTGGAGCACTGCAGCGTTGCTGCAAAGTCTTAGGCCTTCGTTTGCTTTTGCTTCGATCTGTGCAGGAGACACTTCAGTAGCAAGCTCAACGTAGTGTTTCTGCAGCCGTTCCTCTTCAGCGATTTTGGCTTCCAGTTCCCTAATTTCTGCTTTCCAGCTAGCAATGTTGTCTTCACAAGCTGCAGCTTTCAGATAAGCAGCGGTTACCCCAGACCTTAGGTTGTTCACCTCGACTTTGCAAGCATTTGCGTCAGCTAGCACAGAGGCATGAGCCTGCATTTGGGCTTGATAGGACTTCTGAGCATTGATGAGCAGTTGTTGATTCTTGGCAAATTGGTCAATGTGGGCCTCTGCTTGGTTAACCAAGAATAACATAGCTTCCTTAGTGCGATCTGTCTGCAGCTGTTGGAGCAAAGCCTTGAGGCTAAAGAAGGCATTGGGGTCAGTGTCAATAATATCCAGCACATCTTGATGAAGAAACTCTTCAATGAATCTAGTTTTTTTTATTAATTTAATTTATTTTTTTTTTAAAAAAAAAAAAAAAAACTGAAAAAACTCAGAAAAAAGTCTTTTCCGTTTCGACTTCTCACACTGACACGTGGCCTATGATTGCTAAAAAGGTTGAAGTCATGATGGTTGTGGGAAACGAGGTGACGGTTATGGAAGAAAAGTAATGATGATCTGACGTCATAGCCGTCATTGAGAAGTGTGAAGGATTGATTCAGAATCTCTTCAAAAACGCCATTTTCTTTTTCGAATGCTCATTCGAAATTGGCATTTTTGGGGGGCAATTTGTTGGACTGAATTTTTGATTTAATGTTTTTAATATAAAATGTTGGTCCAACAAAATAATAAATTAATTCTAAAGTGACAGGTGTCATTTCACAATTGCTGAAGATAGCCTCAAAATGGTTGATTCGATGTAAGTGGATTCGAATCGTTGCAAACAAGTTCGATTGCTAAGTCTTTGTGATAACGCCCATCGAAAGCAGGAGCTTGATATAAGATTCGAAACGAAACGAGTGGATTGTGGGCCAAATGATAATGGCCCAAAAGGATTCAGAGTTGAGCCCAAAATGCAAACGCGCCAAGCAAGGATATGAGGTGGAGAACGTGGGTTCGAAGATCAAATCTGGACCGTCAAGATGATCTAAAGCAGTTGAAGTTTCATCGAAGTATAAATAGAAATTCCTTAGAAGGAATCGAGGTCGCAAAACTGTTTTACAAAACTTCTCTGAAAATTCTAAGTATTCAAGCGTTAGAAAGAAAGGAATTCTGAAGAGAACAATGTACGGTTTGTGAACCACCTTTATTGTATTCAGCTTTACAATTAATGCAATTTACTTTACTGCAATTTACTGCAATTGTTATTATCTTTTGTTTGAAGATTGTTGAATTGAGGCGATTTGAATCAACCTACTCTATCTTTTTCGTTAAGAAGACTGAAACCACAAGTGTTTGTTGAACTTTGATGAACACTGAAACCATTTTCTCACAACAAACAAGCATAAAATTGTCCTGAGATTCCTAGTTTGATCTCGCAAGTTTAAATACTTAGAACTAGCGCTTGTTTACCATTTTTCAGTGTAAACAGGTATCAACAAAGGCTTCTAAATGATTCAAAGCAACATTTGGCCCATAAGCTTCACCATCCACAATGTTCTTAGAGCCTCAAACCACTTTTGTCATGGCTCCAACGCACTTCCCTCTCTCCGTACGCAAAACCAACCCTAAACCCCAACGGCCATCACCACAAGGGTGAGCATCCACATTGAGCTTCAAAGTGGTTCTAGGCGGAGGAGTCCAGTAATTGTTGTGACCATGAGACCCAACAGTTGGAGGCTTGGTAAACTTGTTTGAAGCAGCGATGGTAGCTTGAAATTCCCGAGAAGAGCTCGTGGCTTGTCGAACTATGTTCATCACAGGTATGTCTTTATTCTGGAATACTAGAAGGTTACGAGCATGCCATATGTTGTAGATGATAGCAATAATGTGGCATATGTCATTTGTCTTTGTGTTTTGAAGCATTATAGATATAACCAATCAGTGAATGTTAACTTTTGAGTGAGAATGTTGAAATTGATGGTCAAAGGAGATTTGAACCAAATGGCTTTTGCCCATTCACAATATAGGAAGACATGGTCAATGGTTTCAATGTCTTTGTGACATCTAGGGCAAGTGGGGTCACACACAATACCGCTAGTATTAAGGTTGTCTTTCGCAGACAGGGCCCTATTTAAGATTCTCCAAGTAAGGTGTGCATGTTTAGGGGGTATTTTCAGTTTCCATAAGTGCTTCCAGACAGGATCCATGTCATTGTAATTGCTCCCTCCTTTAATCAAACGCGATTATACTATAATTCAAAGAACCCAGAAGATTAAATGGCAAGATTGAGCGAAAAGTTTATAGTCTCCATCCATGACGAGAAAATTACAAAAGAACCTTCCCTTTTTATAGTCTCTTTCCTACCTCATGTGCATATTTAGCTAATTGATTTCGAACATGCTTCTGACGTTACATTCCCATTACTTCAAGCTTGTTATTATCGTGCTAAAAAAATCATTAAAATTATTGTTCTATTTGTATTTATTTTTTTAGTCGACACTTTTTTTGTTCAATAGTAAAATAGTTTTAATATTTTTAAGGCCATTTATATCATTTCTAAAAATCGTAACTTTATTTTCTTTCACTTTTTTCTCACTCTCATTGACACCAAAAACAAAAATTTATATCTTTAATTTTCCATTCATTTTTTACTTACTTTCATTTATATTTTTTTTTTTCCTTTTACTATGATATAAGAACGAAAATTTCATTTATTCGAAAAAAAAGAATGAAATTTTCAACGCCGACAAATTTTCATCAAAAACTTATATGATACGCCATCAAAAAACTTATATGACACGCTAAATAAATTTGTCTCTCATAACCGAATTTTTATCTCAAAAAATAGAACCCTACCATCCTCATTAAAATTGTGAGCCCCTGGATTCCAACCCGGTAAAACCCAACAAACAAATCGTAATTCGTGCATAAAAAGTTAGTAACTCGTCCATTATATATAGCAATGTTGTAAAAACCGGACCGGACCGGCCGGTTCGACCGGTTGGACCGGGAACCGGTCACAGCACCGGTCCGGATAGGTGCTGTGAACCGCTAGAGAAGAGAACCGCTCAAAAAACGTGAAAACCGCCCGGAACCGTCCTGAACCGGTTGAACCGGTGAACCGGTGGCGGTTCTGAAAAACCGGCCGGTTTAGGATTTGGCTTAAAGAAAAACATAATTTTCAAATTTTTTTCCTTTTTTCCCCGTTTACAACATTGTTGGACAGTATTTTCTCTCTCTCATGACATCTTAAAACTCATAGAAGAAGAAGAAATGTGAAGATGTTATACTTTTCCATCTCAAAACAAGAAGAATAGTGAAGTTGTTATAACCTCCCATCTCAAAACTCATGGAAGGAAGAAGAAGAAGAAGAAGAAGAAGAAGAAGAAGAAGAAGTAGTAGTGTTAGTAACAATTGAGAAGAAGAAGTGTTGTTTGCTTTCTAGGGGATGGTGTTGAATTTGAAGATCAATATCAAGTAGCAAAGCAACCCAGCACATATTAAAATGAGCATGCTTTAAATTTTATTTTTCATTTTTATTGATAATATTATTAGGAAGTGGGAACATACAATTGTTGTATCGGTGTACTACAACTTTTTGCTAGCTGGTCTCTACTCAAAGAAGGCTTTTATTGAGTGTGTATAGATGAATAATTAATTAATAGTAATTGTTACTACTACTAGTCTACTAGTTTCAATACAAGTTATTGTTGACAGACTGGACATAATACTCATAGTCCTAGGCTATAGTTGACAGATTAGACTTGTTAAAACAAAATAGAGTATTACCACTACCAACACACGTAAAACACCTTTCACTTTGGTTTTTCAATGTTACCTTTTTTTTTGTGTATTTTGGATTTATGATTTTTTTTTGTTAGATTTCTAAATTTTTTATTTTGTTAATATTACTCTGTTATTTTGTTTACTAGACTTTTTACCCGTGCTCGCACGGGTTCAATCATTCAATTCAATTATATAATAGAAATGTTGATAATGTGTGATTATTTATAGTAATAAGCATTTATGGCCCGTTTGGATAAATAACTTATACAGGTGCTTATAACATTAGAGCTTATGGTATGAGACCTTACATCATAAGCTCTTATACTCAATAAGCCTTTTGTGTTTGGATATGTACACTAAAAAGTACTTATATAAATTAAAAAGTACTTATATAGAATGTTAATATGATTTTAATTTCAAAAAAAAAATTAAAAAAATCAAACCATGATTAAAAATATAATAATTATATATATATAATAATTATATATATATATATATATATATATATATATATATATATATATATATGTACTAATATATAAAGGGGATACAAATTTTTGGGATGACTTTTTCAATATTCCTATTTTACCCTTAAAAAAAACTACGAAAAAAAAAACTAAGCACAACTTCCCCATAAAAGTAGGTTTTCAGTATTTTGTATAGTAAAAAAATATATATATATTTTTTCTTCTTAATAAGTAGCCACAACAAAAAAGGAGGTTAAGTACTTATCAATTAACTAAGTCCAATAAAAAAGGAGATTAAGTAGTTATTTATATTTGCACAATAGAGATTATCGATCACAACAAAAAAAAATATCGATCACACAAACTGGCGGCTAGTATATATAAAGTAAAAAAAAAAATCCATTAAGCTATGTTACCAAAAAAAAAAAAAAACTTAAATGAAAAACAGAAAGTTTCTGTCAAAAAAGAAAAAGAAAAATAGAAGTGTGTAGATAAGATGCATAAACATAAAAAGACAAAAATAAAATAAAAATTAGTTAAAATAAAAGTTTAAAAACCATTATCTTCAGGTGGTGTGTAATAGAGATCATTAGGCATGGATAACACTTCAATTCCATTGATGAAACCATAGTTATTAGAATTTCCATTACTTGGAATGAAACTCAAATCAAGCCTTTGATCCTCACCAACGTTAATAACATATTCTTTCAACAAAGTATCAACACCTTCAACATCAGCGTTTAATGAAGCATTAAAATCCTTAAGAAGTGTGAATCCGTTGGAAATAACAGTGAAAGAAGCATCGTGACGGTTAAAACCGTTGGTATAAGTAGAAAGGTAGAAAAAAAGATGGAGGAATTTAGGACCTGTAGCAACGGGAAAAGAGTAATTGAATATTGTGTGTGATAAACGTGCCGATGAATAAAGAATTTTGCATCTATACATAATTTTCGTAACCGATTATTAGTTATTTTTGTTTTAGTAATGTTTATCCATTTTCTCTTTTTTGACAGATCTCAATTTTTTTTTAAACACATGACGTGTCACATTCATTAATTGATGTGGCAACATAATATTGGTTTAAAAATTGATTATTTAAGTTTTTATCATAGCCGTTGATATAATTTTTTTTCTTCCAAGTGTCAAAATCTAGACCATTCATATTAGGGTTAGGGTTTAGAGTGCCTCTAGTTACTCTCGTTTTATTATATTAAGATTAAGATATTAAGATTAAGATTAGCTGTGAAATAAAAAATTATATGAACGGTTCAATATAAACGGTTCAATAACGGTTGAACC
Organism: Trifolium repens; assembly: GCA_030408175.1. Lineage (NCBI taxonomy): Eukaryota > Viridiplantae > Streptophyta > Magnoliopsida > Fabales > Fabaceae > Trifolium > Trifolium repens. The sequence goes on along the minus strand of CP125849.1, from coordinate 53,505,210 downwards.
TGTCTGACCGGTTGACCCTTGAACCAGTAGCCACGCCGGTTCGACCTCCGGTCCGGTTTTTAAAACATTGATATATAGCTTGCTAACCCAACAAAAACCAGCAAAAAGTACTACGAAATAGAGAGAAGATTGACGATATCAGTCTCTCTATTTCTTAATCCCCAAAAGCCCAATTAGGTTCAATACCGCGTAACTCTTCACTCGTAAGTTTCATACTCACAGTAACTATATATATACACACCAACCATAAACAATCAACATATTTTCACCGCCATTCTTCAAAACCCTTTTTCTTTTGAATCGACACTCACATCAATCGTTTAACTTCATCGCTTCAGTTAGGGTTTGTATTCTACTCTTTTCCACCAAACCTTTCATTCTTCTCGCGATCGTTTATCGTTGTTGTTGTTTCCCTGATCGGTAATCTTTTAGGGGTTTAGGGTTTATGATTATTCGCTGTTTTGCATATTGTTGTTTGATATATTTTTGATCAGCATTGTTCGGAATCACATCGATTCTTTCTGTGATGTTAGGGTTTAGTATATTTCGCTTTGTGATGAATCAACATTGTTCGGAATCACACCGATTCTTTTTTCTTTTCTTTTACTTTCTTTTCAGTGTTATGCCCTATACGTTTGATTATAGTATTGATTTTGATTTGATTTTTGTTTTAGTCTGAATGTTGCATAGTCTGAATATTTGTGATGTTAGGGTTTAGTATTGTTTCCCTTTGTGATGAATCAACAATGTTCTGAATCACACCGATTCTTTTTTTATTTTGCTTTCTTTTCAGTGTTATGCTCTATACCTTTGTATGATACGTGATCATAGTATTGATTTTGATATTTGTTTTAATCTGAATGTTGTATAGTCTGAATATTTGTGATATTTCTGCAGCAACAATGGATCGGACAACTATTGATTTAGAGCAAGGCTGGGCCTATATGCAGAATGGAATTACAAAATTGAAGAGAATTCTCGAAGGATCCTCAGAAGCGTTCAGTTCTGAGGAGTACATGATGCTGTACACGTATCCTTTTCAGTTACTAATTGTTACTATTGCAGAAATATATAACTGTTGTTGTCTCTTTATTGTATTATCTATCAATGATTAATGGTTTGTCACATTGTGTATTAATGAATAGTTCTGGGTTTTGTTGATTATTTTTCCTTAAGTCAAATCATCACAGAACCATTTATAACATGTGTACTCAGAAGCCACCACTTGACTATTCACAAGACCTTTATGACAAATATAAGGGGTGTTTTGATGAATACATTAGATCTACGGTAGGGAAACATCCACTGTTGTAAATTTTTTGTTTGAAATATGATTTGCTGTGTCTGATACTCTTTTTTTCAAATTTCTTTTCTAGGTTCTGTCTGCGGTAAGAGACAAGCATGATGAGTTCATGCTGAGGGAGCTCGTGCAGAGATGGTCAAACCACAAGATCCTTGTCAGGTGGCTTTCGCGCTTCTTCCATTATCTTGATCGCTACTTTGTTGCACGTCGCTCCCTGCCTCCACTCAATGCTGTCGGGCTTTCTTCCTTCCGTGATTTGGTCAGTCACATTGATCTCTCTTGGCAATATTTTGTAGACTTGGTATAATCGTATCATGACTATGGACTGATGGGAAATACTACTGTCTGATTCAATCATTGCTTGGTGTATCATTAATTTATTCTAGTGCACCTGATTTCATCAATTACAGGTTTATATGGAGGTGCGGGCCAATGCTAGGAAAGCTGTGATTGATCTTGTAAGTTCACCACTCTACGTTGTGATGATATACTGTGTTGCCTGCTGATGATCCCCATGAAATAACCATGGTTAATTACTCCATGTTACAGATTGACAAAGAACGCGAGGGCGAACAAATTGATAGATCATTGTTGAAAAACGTTCTGGATATATTTGTTGAGATTGGTATGGGTGAAACGGTGCATTATGAACAGGATTTTGAGGTGCAGATGCTTGATGATACTGCTGATTACTACAAAAGTAAGGCTACAATCTGGATCGAGTCCGATTCCTGCCCAGACTACATGCTAAAGGTAAGTGTGTTTGTATTATGCCTTGGGAGTTAGCTAGTTGTATCTTGTCTGTGGATGGACATCAACACACACAATATATATATATGAAAAACAACCTAATGATGAGACCAAACAGCAAAATTTGACTGGATTCCTGCATAAAAGTGACATACATTATTGGCGTATATCCATCTATGAATCACAGACACGGATATAAGGCACAACATCTGCACGTAGACAATGGCAATATTTTAGAAAAATGGAGGTGGTTGAATGTAACCAAATTTTTCATGTCTGACACTTTCACACGTTGAACACACCAGGAATGCCTTCAATTCGAAGTATTTGTGCTACATGATATCCGTTGTACCCAATTTCAAAAGGATCCACATCTATTTATATTAATTTTAAATTAAAATTTTGTGTATTACTTTTATAAAAAATACCTCTTTTTTTGTTTTGTTTTATATGTTTATGCTTTAAAAATATGAATATTGTGCTATGCAAGGGATACTTGCCAGTGTGTTAACAATTATTATCCATGACACAGGCTGAAGATTGCTTGAAACGAGAAAGAGAAAGAGTGTCTAATTATTTGCATGCTAGCACTGAGCAGAAACTGGTAGAGGTAAGGCTAAATCTGACATTTTTTGTCCTGTTTTCATTTCCAAGTTTTATTGGATGGAGGATGACAATATCTCAGTTTCCTCCCCTTTTTCTCTTGGTTCCATTCATCCGTGCAATGGCGGCAGACCACTATAACTTCGACCTCAATCTACTTCTTTATAACACATTTATTGTTTTTTCCCTTTTCATTAAAATAGAAAGTGCAACATGAGTTGCTAGTAAACCGTGCAAATCAACTACTTGAGAAGGAGCACTCTGGATGCCGTGCCTTGCTTAGAGATGATAAGGTATTTGATTGCTTTGTCTTACTTTTTTATTTGATGCTCTTCACTCAGGTTAAGTTTAGTATATGTTTTCCATTGCTTAAAATTCAAAACCCCCGTTTGTTTCAGTATAGATTTATCATGTGGGACTTTGTAGATTTTTAAAAATATCCTTATCATCGAAATGCCATTCATCTTTACAATATTCATGCAAAATCAAAATTGTAAAAACAATCACTTGGCATTCCTACCAAAATTGCACTTAATTATTATACCTATGCTTATCTAATTCACTAACTTCTTGAATTGCTTTATGCCTAGGTGGATGATCTCTCTAGGATGTATAGACTTTACCATAAAATACCTAAAGGGCTGGATCCTGTTGCCAATGTATTCAAGCAGGTTGGTTTCTTTACGCCACTGCCTAATGCTATTAGTTTATATTTAGCCTTTGTTTTCATTCTTTCTGTAATGATGTATTTTGATGATTGTTTGATTGCAGCATATTACAGATGAGGGTACAGCTTTGGTTCAACTGGCCGAAGAAAGTGCTAGCAATCAGGTTCAATATATGCTCGACTAATCTCCTAGTTTTAGTATTTTATCTTCTGTTCAGTGGACTGTTATCTGATAGATGCCTGAGTTATGGCTTAATTTAAATATCCACACCATAAATTTGCTATGTTAGTTTTTTGTGCATGTGATCTAGTGTTGTTGTCAGATGGCAGCGCCTTGGATTTTTAATCGCCATGAAATGGCTGCTGCCTGAAGTGGAAAATGACATTTTTTTGTTAATGGAAAAAAGGAACTTGGGTAATGAGACCCCGACCAAAATCCAACCCCAAAACTGGAAGAGATTCCATGCCTCATGCATTTTTTCTCCATCTCTCAACCAACCAAGTTTCCTTCCTTGCACCTTCCCTGTTGGCAACCAGTTCCTCTGTTGTCCGTCTAATGATGAACTTTTTATATTTCTCTTATGTTTTCCTTTTTCCCCCTTCTCTGTTTTTCATTTTTGTATTTCTACAATATCTACAGTAGTTGTTGAAATCTTCCTCTGTTTCTCATTTTTGTTTTGCTCTGTTTCTCATTTTTTTATTGCAACATGCTTTTCTTCAGTTTTTCCAATTATGCAATTTTTAATTTTTTTATTTGTTTATTCTTCCTCTGTTTCTTTTATATATTATTTGATTGTTTTCTTCTGTTATTTATTTATTTATTTGTTCAAGTTTTCCCCCAACAATTTAGTCCGCTGTTCTTGAATTATTTGTGATTTTGCTATTTTTGTTTATGATTTTTAAATATGTATATATATTGTGCATCATGCTTTTCCCAGTCCACAATGCCATCCGCCATATTAACATGGCATTTTTGAAATAGTATAAACACAAATCTTAAATCAAGATAGAATGAGTATTTTAAAAGCTGGTATGATTCATTGGTTAATATAACAAAATGCTATTGTTTATTCAATTATTGTGGTATTACCTTCTACATTGGCATAAAAGTGTCTTGCAATTTACCATGTATTACTTCTCCTGACACTGGTGCATCAATTTGCTCCAGTTTGTTGATTGTTTCTAATTTATTGCAATTGGTGACAAGTTTCCTTTTTTTTTCCCTCTCCAGAAGACGGCAAGTGGTTCAGGCTTTCAGGATCAAGCAAGTCCCGGCACCTGCTTTTTATTTTTATTTTTTATTTTGTTACAATAGCTAGAAAAGGTCTGAAAGTTTATCATGTGAAATTGCAGGTCCTTGTCAGAAAATTCATAGAGCTCCATGACAAGTATATGACATATGTTAATAATTGCTTTATGAATCACACATTATTCCACAAGGTATGTTGAGACAATGGAGTTATTAAGCTATCCCTTTTGAATATCATACTAAATATTTTGTAGTTATTAAATATTATATTTCATTATGGCCACTCACCCGCTATGGTCCAATTGGTAATCCAAATTAATGGGCCAAGAATTGATGGGTTTATAGTTGCCAAATTTGTATGAAAATGAGGCATTTACCAAGGATAGGAGGGGAAGAAGGCAAGACCATACTAGGATTTGGTTTGGCCACAGTGACTTTGTCATAGTTTGTTTCTTATATACCGTGTCCTTGTTTTCTTGTCAATACTTGTATTTCTTTCCAGAAGTCCATGTATGTCATTGATCATTGGGGATTTTATCACCTCAAATTAAAGAAGCGTTTTCAGGAAATAATGTCTTTTGTCTGAATCAATCAATTTTCCAGGCATTGAAGGAAGCATTTGAGGTATTCTGCAATAAAACTATTGCCGGTAGTTCCAGTGCTGAACTATTATCTTCATTCTGTGATAATATCCTTAAAAAGGGTGGAAGTGAGAAGATGAGTGATGAAGCCATTGAAGAAACACTTGAGAAGGTAGCTTTTGACCATTTATGTTTTCTTCATCGGATTTTGCATCAGTATTGTGTTGCCAAAGTTGTGTAATTTCTACAGGTAGTCAAGCTGCTTGCATACATCAGTGACAAGGATCTCTTTGCAGAATTTTACAGGTCAGATTTTACACTAATATTTCTCATATTTTAGGTTTCATTATATATTATTTTGTGAGCTTCTTCTGAGGAATTTTATGTTTACAGGAAGAAGCTTGCCCGAAGATTACTTTTTGACAGGAGTGCCAATGACGATCATGAGAAGTGTATTTTGACAAAGTTAAAGCAGCAATGTGGTGGCCAGTTCACATCGAAGATGGAGGGAATGGTCAGTTAACTTTGTCGCCAAGCCAACTAACTAATTAACTCTGAAGTGTTCTTTTTTCTTATTAATCAATTATAGAATTTGAACATATACTCGAAATATGCAATTTCAGGTGGTAGACTTGACATTGGCTAGGGACAATCAGCTGAAATTTCAGGAATATCTTAATGAGAACTCAGATGTAAATCCTGGAATTGACTTGACGGTTACTGTTCTTACAACAGGATTTTGGCCAAGTTATAAGTCTTTTGATCTCAACCTCCCTTCAGAGATGGTAGGAGGATATTTCTGGTTGTAGTTATTTAAGTTTCCGTTAGTGTTTTTCTGATGAAGACAAATCTCATGTAACACTCTAATATGGTCAATTGTTCAGGTCAAGTGTGTGGAAGTTTTCAAGGGCTTTTATGCAACAAGGACAAAGCATAGAAAACTTACATGGATTTACTCACTGGGAACTTGCAACATCATTGGCAAGTTCGATCCAAAAACCATTGAGTTAATTGTCTCAACCTATCAGGTAAATCCCTTCCTGAGACCTGTCCTCTTCTGTTATGCTGATTATTTAGACATTGAGATATTTGATAACTGTCTTTTACAGGCTGCTGCCCTGCTTCTATTCAATACTGCGGATAAGTTGAGTTATTCAGAGATTATGACTCAGCTGAATTTGACTAATGAAGACCTAGTTAGATTGCTTCATTCTCTCTCCTGCGCAAAATACAAGATCCTTGTTAAGGAGCCTAACACTAAAACAATATCCCCAAATGACAGCTTTGAGTTCAATTCCAAATTTACTGATAAAATGAGAAGGATAAAGGTTTGCATTTACTTTTAACCATTGTTAGATTTAGAAACTGTTATTCAAGTTCAATGATTTTTACCCTTTAATAAAAAATATAAAATTTTGTTGAGGACCATAGATCCCTCTACCACCTGTTGATGAAAGAAAGAAGGTTATTGAAGATGTTGACAAAGACAGGCGATATGCTATTGATGCAGCAATTGTGCGCATTATGAAGAGTAGGAAAGTTTTGGGCCATCAACAATTAGTTTTGGAGTGCGTTGAGCAGTTGGGCCGCATGTTCAAGGTAAAATACCTGCTTGGATTAATTTATCGTTGCTAGTGTAAAACCAGGTTTTGATGCTTAAATGATTTTCTTCACGTTTTTAATGTGCAATTTTTAAATGATTTATAGCCTGATATCAAAGCAATCAAGAAGCGGATTGAAGATCTCATCACAAGGGACTACTTGGAGAGAGACAAAGATAATCCCAACACCTTCAGGTATCTGGCTTAGGGAAAGGTACTAATGTACAGAATGGTGCGGGTTGAGAAAGCTACTTTGATGACTAAATTTGATTCTTAAGTACGGTTGATCGAGAACTCCCAAGGTTTACATAATCCTGTAAATGGATATAGTCGGTTGCTTAAACCAGTAATTGGAGAATATTAGTACTTAGTGAAAGTTTTTGCGTAAATGAGGATTTAGTTATAGTTACGATTTTTTGTCCATATCTGGTTTCAGGTTTAATTAAATTTTAAAAGAAAATTAAAGCGACAACTTTTTAATTTGAAAAAGGCGATTAGTAATAATATTTCAAATCCTCTCTTTTTTCCTATATGGTATTTTAGGTTCTAGCCATTAACAATAAAACTCTAATAAAAGTCTTATAATTATGAGAACTAGAGTTTCATATTTAAGTATCAAAGTTGTTATATTATTATATTTTAATCTTAATTTTAAAATACTTATTATACACGTGATAAATTGTTCTTGATAAAAAAATTTGATAAGTTGTTGCTCATAAATATTTTAAAATAACTAATATACATTGATAGTTTGTTCTTGATAAATTTTTTAGAGTAACTATAACAATTATATGAAAAGTTAATAATATAAAAAGAAAGAAGTATTTAATAAAAATGGTTATTCTTGTTAGCTGCGCACCCTCTTTTGGTTAGGTAATTGGTTGAAGGACAAGATTTATATGCACTTTTTAGGTGTTTTTAATGTTTGGTTTTTAACTAATAATTTTTCAAAGTTTGTTATAACCACAATAAATATATTTTGAATTATACAAAAAACAATTAAGAAAAATAACCTAATTTTTGTTTCTGGAGAGGAATAGTCACATTAAATTGTTAAGGAGTATCATGTCACTTTAAAAAGATCAAATTGTGTCTCAGTATTCTCTTTTGATCAAATTTTGACGGTATTATATTAATACTTTCTTATGATATTCGATACTTGGATACCTTTTATACAATTGTTGGAAATTAGTGGGATCCCAATTATTAGCTGTATATTTTTATTGGCCAAGTAGTTGTATTTCTATATCAAAAAGGAATATTTTTTTGGCAATATTAAAAGGAAATAATTATTTTCATTAAAAAAAAACATTTTATTTGTGGCAATATTAAAAAAAACACTATTAAATATATTTATTTTAAAAATATGATGAAATAATACATATCTCTTTTACATAATTAAAAGAGGTCACTTCTAACCATCATGGTACTTTACAAATTCAGTTTGATTTTCTTTGGCGCCAATTTAGGTGGGTTAATTGAGCTTTACAAACCCACCAAAAACGAAAAACTCTAACAGTAAAGTTGAAATATAAAACTGACCGAACTAATTACAAAATTCTATATCTCATAAAAGTTTTTGATATTATAGACTTTAATTTTTATTTTATTATTTCTCTGTAAAAAAATTTACAATTTCCCTTGTAATATGAAGATTCCATTATTTATTCGCTAAATAGACAAACGCGGCACTAATTGGACAAAATTGATGATGTGACATACCAATGTGACTTTTCATTCATTTTTTTATTAAAATTAATGACATGTAGATAAAATTTCATGAATACTAACCAAAACTCTAACAACTTGACCAAACTTAATGGTTTTGCATCCCAAATTATTTCACTAATTTTTTGATGTAATCTAATTATCACTTTCTGCAGAATAGCGTGCTTGCTATTATAAAAGAAGTCTTGCAATATCACAAATAGTATTTGAACACATTATTTAGACACCTAAAGAGCCATAAATTATTTAATTATTTTAAAAATACACATTGTATAATTATGCCAGAATAGTGTGCTCAAATACTTATGACCAACCAAATATTTTCCTCGCATTAGTATTGTATTAGGGTCGACATGCAAATTTTAAAGTTCATTGTATAATTCCCCCCTCCCTCCTCTCTTAAATATGAAAGTTCAGATATACTGGCAAGAGTCAAAATTTAATATTGAATTTGAATGTTGAATACAAACAGCCACTGATAAGATAAACTACTTATATTTTAAACACTATTTGACAATGGAACATTAAAAACTCCATTAAAGTCAGTTACAGATTTTGCCAGTTAAACAGCAGCTCCATTTTCAATTTGCCTTGGTGGCTCAACCTGCTACCAAATACAATTTTTTTAAGTTGGAAGTAAAACTACCGTTAAATATTGCACAAGTAGTAACTCTACTAAGAGATCATACAGAAATGTAGAATATGAAAATGATGGAAAATGTACCTATTTTGCATTTGCATAAGGCAGCCACCAGCTGCACTGTCTCTGACTTGATTTTACAAAGTTTATTTACACATCGAATGCGTCCTTCAGGAAAAAAAAAGGGCGAAATACAATGAAGAGTTAGATATGCTTTCATATTCACTTTACTAACAGCCAAAAATAATTTCACCAGACGCAGTATACGTGCATACCTTTATGGTTTGAAATACCGCTGGCAACAAATCACCTTCCACTTAAAAGTAATCTTGCTGTACATCCCTATTTTATTGTTTTTTGATTGTTCTCTATTCACAAGAAAATGAGAAAAGAAGTTCTACCACTAATCCCAAAATTGTACAAGACAAGTAGACAACCTGCGCACAAGTCATGATCCAAATCAGGAAAAAATAGTTAAGGTAACATAACATGCATCTACCATTATAGAGAAAACATCATGTCCATGTATTAAAAAGAAAACATCAAAGGAATGCTCACCTTAGTCTTACTCTCCTTGACTGACCAAGAGGAGTAAGTGCTCTCACCAGAAGTTACAAGTTCTACACATATACAGACTGACAAAAAATAACCCCTCCAGAATGAGAAGAACAAAAGATGGTATTTAATTTCAAACTCCTATGTAGCATCATTTCACATGTCGAAGTTTCTCAGAAGCTGACTTCTGAATGCATCCACACCATCTCAGACACAACATAAAACAACCAAGTCCGACTGTAAACTGAAACTTCTTTTTTACGGCATATGGAAACATATATGTTGAGACAGTACTAGCTTCATCAGTTGGCAAGACTGGTCCAAGATCCAACATAACAAACCCTGCCCTTCATCAATGAATCAAGAACATCTTTTTTTGTCCTTGAAGGTTTTGTACATGACGAAAGAAACAAGTGTTCTTAATGGGCTAGAATCGTTTCATGATTTCCTTTTAACGATTAATGGCCTCCACTGCAAGCCGTACCAAACGTAGTAACCCCTCCACATCTTGAAAGCTAAAATCAAGGGCCTTTTTGATAGAGGTAATACCATCTGCATTCTTGCCCACGGCCAGGCTTGCATTAGCAGCTGCAAAAGCATTCCGTGATTTCCTCGAGGCTTCCATGGCAAAATTCACATCCTGGGCCTGCAATTAATACATGGCAACCAGTCAATTCTATAGTTTTTACAAGATCTAATCACCCTCAAATATCGTAACTGGGAACCCAATTTCCTAACACACATCGTCAATGAGTACAATCATGGTCTAACATGACAAACAGTGAATTCACAAAATCAAGATCTATGTTTTTTTTAAGGACATCAAATTACGCTGCAGAAATGTGCATGTATGCATTCTCCTTCTATAAAGTTTCATAGGACAATTTCCTTCAACATGCAAGGGGGTGGGTTTTATTACTATCATTCTTCTCTGAAGAACCATGTACTTACATAATTAAGTATCCTCACAAAATTAGGACGACTTCGTGCAGCAATAACATGGTTTCCAGCAACTTGGGGTGAATTGACACTTTTGGATATGACAACTTTGTCGGCTGCGGTAGAGTTGTTAACATTGTCAACATCAGAGGCTGATGATGATGGAGATTCACCTGACAAATGAAACAGGATCCAAAACGAAAAATATCAGAGTTTTATCTATATCCATCTCATCACCACTATAATCTCAAGGTCAGTAACACTCCTGAGCGCCATTCAAAAAAAAAGTAGCACTCCTGAGAAAGAGAAGCAGTCTGTTCATGTGATGAAAGGAAGACTATTTTTATTCGTTTATTTCCCCATTTTCTTAATCATACATTAAATTACAGAATAGATAATGTATCCATGATTTTTCCATATGAAATTATTGTCATAATGACAATGTTCAGATAACCTGTCATAATGTGTATGGTGTTATAATTTTTTTGACAAAAATATCATAAAATTTTACAAATGCTGAAACTAGGATTACTATTATAGATTAATTATCAGAAAAGAGATAGTTTGATAGGATGGTAGATGTCCGTGACGTAATCAAATGGAAAGTGAGGATTCAGAAAGACAGAACCATTGCATCATGAAACAGTGAAAACAACACAACATAATCTCTTACCAAGAGGAGTCATTTGCAGGGCTGTTTGCAACTCATGCCGATCTCTGCTTGCACTAGTGTGCGAAGAATATATTACCCTCATATATGCGACCTCTGTGCATTTGTAGGCCAGAGCAGCTGAAGCCATGTCTTTTGATTTCTCATATTCATGGGCACAAAACCTATCAAATGTAAAATGTCAAGATCAAGATGGTATTAAGAAAAAATACACGGCTAGAAATCAATCTAATGAGGTCTGAATGTATTTTTACACCCCAAATATAACTAACAATAAAAGGAAGAATTTTTATACCAGTATTGAAAACAAGGACGACAATATGATCCCTAAAAGAAGTTAAAGCAAGGTGACAGAGAAAAACTGTAGTCTTACTCGCACAATTTTGCTGTGCTACTGTACATCTGCTTTGATTGAATCATCTCACTATGTTTAGCATTATCATTGTTGCCAGATTCCAATAGAGAGGCACCATGAAGAAACTTAAGCGCTGCCTGGAAGTATAGACTAGTGCTCTCAAGAGTGGATCCAGAGTTCTGTATGATAAACCCAAGGTTAGTAAAGCAAGCACCAAAGAGAGAAAAAACATTAAAAGCTAAATGGACTGTGCAAAAACCTTAAGACGATCAGCCAGGTGCTTAAGATCTTTAGCTTCTTTCACTGCATTGTTAGCAGCATGGCTGTAAGAATCCTTCCTTGCCGGACTAGGGGCCTCAAACTCCTTGGATTTGTGTCCATTAAGTGCAGGGTTTCTGGAGCCAACTTGTGGAGTTCCATTTTGATGATCAGCCTTTTTGAATTGCTTTTTTTGCAGCTTTGACGCTTCATCAGCTTTGGACGGGTCAACTTCCATATCTCCATTCCCTTTTTGGGAGCCAACGACTGGTCGTGGGCAGTGATTCAAAGTCTCAACTTGAGACTTCCCTTTACCAAGCACTTCTTGATCAGGTCTTTCTGAAAGGGACCTCTTTGAAGATCTTTCGGTATCACAGTCTGCCAACTGATTCTTAGTGTGAGCATGTAATGGTTCCTTTTTGCTTATGGCATCAACACTAACCTCTTGAACGTCATGCTCCCTCTTTACATGATTCTCTTTTTTCCTACTTTCATTTTTTCCTGTGAAGTCTTTTTTGCTAGTATGTACAGTCTCATTCTGGTCAGGCTTGAGCCCAAACTTCTCCTCCAACTTAACTTTTCCATCCACATGTTTTGTCTCACGCAGAGAAGACTGATCTGGAAGTTGACTAGGAGAACTAGAACTCTTGACTTTTCCTGCAAAGGGCTCAGACTTGCAGCCCTGCTTGTTTTCCTCCAAACCTGACTCCGTGCCAGTTTTCCTTGCATGAGACACATTAGCATAATAAACACCAGTCTTGTCTTCACCATGATGCTTAATCTGCTCTCCTGGATATGACCCATTGTGGGCCATAGTGTCCACACCACCATTGGTACAATGGCTGGTTGTTTCGGCTTTGGGCTTAGTATCTGAGATATGATTGATACCCTTGCCCTGAAAATCAGACCTGTGGGTCATGGTGAAAGATTTGTCCTTCCTAGCCGTTTCTGATCGATCACTTGCACCATCATCTTCCCCATCTAAGCATCTTCTTGGACTATCCACAGCAGCAGTATCGCGAGGCTCATCTTTCACCATAATTTCTCTGTTTGAAAACTTATCTGTACTTAAAATTCTTAAAGGCGAGGAAGAAACAGATTCCACAGGGGAGCCTTTCACTTCCTGGAAGCTGGCTTTGGTTTTATGTGAGCCAGAGACCTTAGAAGAGCTTGAAGTGGCAGCAACAGAAACCTGTACAGATCCCAAGTCCCTCTTCGAACTGTCCATGGCATCCATGCTCCGATGTGAATGATTGCTTCCAGGATTTTGCCTGAATTTCTGGTTCTTTGTATGACTAACCTTTTTGTCAGTCCTACCGCTGCCTTTGCTGGCACTTGACTCTTTGCCTTCAGATCTTGAATTTCTTGCTTTCTTTTCCTTCCTGGAATCACTGAACTCCTGCTCAGAAATTCTACTCTCGTGTAGGCGAGGATTACCAGTGCTATGAGCTTGAGCATCCTGATACTCCTTCAACTTCCTCTTTTTTACACTACCATAATTCTCCAAATCCAGGGACCCCTCATTCAAGGAATCCCGACCCTTACTTTTTCTCTTCTCAGCAGAAACTGGTGGCCTGTCCTTTCTGAATTTCGAGTCACTTGATGAGGAGTGGTCTTTCTGTCTAGGCCGATCTTTGCCAGCTGAAGCAGTTGGCAAAGCGTTGTTTGAGCTATGACTGACCTTCCTAGCAGTTCCATTCTGTTCTGGAATCCACTCTTTATCAGCAGAATGAACCTTGTCAGTCTTACTTTTCTTGGATGGCCTTGAATAATCTTGATCAGGATCCCTCCTGCTTTTCATATTCTTCGTATCACCTGAAAACAAATTTTCAGAAATTAAGATAACATTATGAAATTTAACAGGTCTAAGTGCCTATATATTAGTTGATACAGAATTGATAAGCACAAAGAATATGTGGATCAAGTAACCTCTATCAGAATTGTACTCCGGCATCCTTGGCTTGTTTTTGTGTTTCTCCCCTGAAGCATCAGCCTCACCCACAACAGGAGATTTGTTCACATCATTTAAGCTCCTACTTTTCACTGATGACTGTATGTTTTTCTTTATAGAATGTGAAACTTGAGAAGTGCCATCCTTATTTGAAGAATTTGATATTTCTTTCGCAACTTTTTTCCTCCCACCAGGCACACCGTGCAGATCATTACTTGGATGGCGTTGACCAGGATGCTGGAAAGTTGCCCCATTTCCTCCCACCATAACACTACCTGAGCCATTTTGCAGGTTGCTTTGAGCATCAAGAGGATGCCCTTGGTATAAAGAAAAAAGGGCTTTAGTAGTTTCATCCTCACTAAAACTACAACGATTCATGTCAGGCCTGCAGAAATATGCATATAATGTTAATTTGTGCCGTAAATAAACTATTTCAAAAGCTTAAGTTGCTAGATAAAAACACATGAATGCATACTACTCTAACACCCCCTTTTCACACGAGCCTTTTGAACTTGTGGATAACGTACAAGTCTATTTACCTCAAGTTAAAATTCAGATATTTATAGATAACGAATGTGGCAAGGATCGAACTCTAGACCACTTGTTCATAAAGGCTTTGAAGCCATGACCAACTACTAAAAAAAACCTTAAATTTTCAAGTAAAGACCCATGAATGGTTATTGATTTTACATTGTTGCTCTAAAAATCTAAAGTATAAACTTTTATGTACTTAGTGTGTTATCCAGCAAAATCAATACAAGCAGTTCACAATTCCCATTATATTTTAACACGTATAATATAGTTTTCTTGGCACTTAATTTTTGCATTTGAAATGCAAACCTTTGATACAACATCACACATTTACACCCCATCCTTAAAGGACTATGGCCAGTTCATTTTGAGCTCCAAGCTTGTTAGTTCTTAGTATTTTTATTATGAAATGAAACACAAACAAACATATGCAAAAGTTTTAACTACTGAATTAGAACTTACAGCCAATTAAGCATGCTACAAAGCCATTTCTCGGGTAGGCTATCAGGATTTGTGCCAGCAGGAAGAAGACGCCATTTATGACATCTGTCACACTGAACCCAATTATCTTCCATCTCAACAGGAGGCAACATTGCAGGAACCCCATTTCCGTTCACATTTGTGGCTGTTTTAGGGTATACTTCTGCTGTCAATGACTTGTCAACTTTCTTACCAGCCGATGACTCCTTTGCTCCAAGATTTGTTTCCGGAGCGCTCCTCTCAACCCCCTCAGATTCCTTCAGTTTATCTTCATAAGATGTTTCTGGTGAATCAATCCCGTCCTCATCTTCTTCCAATTCTCCAAAGAATTCCCTATAAGCCTCTCTAGCCTTTCCAGGACCCTTCCGTAGTTTGACATCTTCAATTTCGTTTTTTGATGTATAACTATCATCAGAACCCCTTTTTGATTTGGGAATCAAAGAGGATCCAGACTTCATATTTTCTTGTTCCCTCTCTATAACTATGGTGTCATGAATTCCCTTTGACTTCTTCCCTCCAGGATATGGATGTTCTGTCACAAAAGGCAATGTCGCACTGTCTTGTTCACCCAGGCTACCTCTCTGATTAGCCTTCTTAGGAGGCTCTACGCATTCAGTGCTTGATGCTGTCCTAACTTTGGAAACATTAGATTCGGCTACTATTGTGTCATCGAGCAAAACCTTATCTCCCACAGCTTTTCTTCCAGAACCTCCTTTTGCCCTTTCAGAAAAACCATTCACTTCGGCAGATGCTTGATCAACCTGTTCCTTTCGTGCTTGGTCCGACAAGGTTTTCTCCTTCACCACACCCTTGCTGGCTTCCTTTAATGAATTATTACATGGCCCATCTACATTCTTTACCGAGTCGTCACCGAGAGAATATGAATTGGACAAAAGTGGAAGTTTCATGGTTTTTGAAACTAGTTCCTCCATAGTCAATACATCTTCACCTTGTTCTTTCTTTGACGGCCCTCCAACATCATTACGAGTATTCTTCTTACTACAACCCTTGACTTCCATCGAGGACTCGTAACCCTCTAGGGACTTCACTTTTTTCCCTCCTAACAATTTTCTGTCACCTTTTGCAATATTAGATTCATTTAGTAACATACCGGAACTTTCTGGGTCATCCGTATGAACAGAACCGGGGATGCAATCTCTGGTTTGCACTTCCTTCTCAGTTAATTCAGTGAGATCATCAGGAAGAGGCGACAACAGCTTAGGGAGGATTGATATAATCTGTTCAGAGCCACCATTTAAAAATTATATCTCATCAAGCTCAATATGAAGAAAATAGAGAATCTAATTGCAGGCAGATAATTCACCTTAAGGATACTGGTCGGAGATTCAAAGGGAGCATCCAGAGGACCACGAGAAATTCCTTCACTTTCTGAGGGGCTGTCATCCAGTGATGATGATGGTGACACGTCTAGACCAAGTCCACTGTATATTGCTGCATTTTTACGCGTTAACAAATCGTCAGGACCCATTTTGATACGAACCTTCAATGTCTTCTGGTCTGATATGCTAGCAGCTTTCCTGTTTAGAGACTCATATTTAGAATTTAATGCCTCGGCATTAGTGATTGACATGCATTTTTCGTGATTGGTTCCATCATCTAAAGAGAGTCCCTTAATTGCAGCCAGCCTCGAGGAGGTAGCAGAACCTGGGCCAAGTCTCGATAATTGATTTCCAGTCGAACATTGTACAGCATCCCCTTGTCCATTCTGTATAGTACAAAATATCAAGTATACCGAAAATGAAAAGTAACACAAGGGCTAGTTATACAATCATCAACTCACATTAAAAAAATGACACTGACACTGATGCCCCATTTTAGTATCATAAATGTACCTCTAAATGCATGTTATTAGGAGATCTGGGTGAATTTTGACTATGATTTTTTTGCGGAGTCCTTGGATGAGTCCAAGCAGGAGAACGCTGATAGGTAGGCAAAAACGAACCATAACCACCAAATTTTGCCCCTGTAATATTGTTTCTCAATATCATTAGAAATCAAACAATGTAGGCCTATGTGATATGAATCGTGGCTCTAACGAAAAACTTACCCAAATTCTCTGCAGACACGCCACCTTCAAAATCTTTTTGAAAATGTCCAAGGACATCTTGAATTTTGTCGTCCTGGAGTAAAACATAAATTCCCAAATCATTGAGAGAAGAAAAAAGAATTACCGATCGGAAAAAAACCCTAAATCTAATCAACAAAACTAGAGATTCAGATGAGAAATTATATGGAAAGAAACAGAATCCCCTAAAGCAACGACGGAAAGGAAAAAACTGAATGTTTCGATTATCTATCTCAAAGTTGGCAATAAATCTAAAATTAACAAAGTTCGTAGATTTCGTCAACACACATAACTCTGATAATATTAGTTTTTGGAGCCATAAATGGTTAGAAATGTATTTTATGCTATTTCATAACTATAAAGCATAATATTAAAAAAAAAAAACTACTCCACTGTTCCTGCGGGACATTATTTAAGTCAATCTTCTCGAACATAGCATTCGGAAACAGTAAACACAAACTCACATGGTTAGAAATGTATTTCATGCTGTTTCATAACTATAAGCATAATATAAAAACAACTACTCCGCTGTTCGTGGGACATTATTGAAGTCAATCTTCTCGAAAATGGTATTCAGAAACAGTAAACACAAACTCACAAGTAAAAATACATCAACAGTGAAACATTTCCATAATCAGATCCAGCAAACTAATCCGAAATTACCTCAATTACTCAATGCATCTAGTTAACATCACAAAAACCACATAAAACAATAAAAAACAACCTTCTACAAAACTCAACACACATACATACATATCAAAACAATTAAACTCATCACAACAAAATACAATTACATCATCAAAATAAAATTATACCAACAACCACTAAAACCAATTAAATTCAAGTCATCATAGATCTAACAAAGTAAAACAAGCAAAAATCGACAAATATCGAAACTAGAAAACAACAAAAGCATAAGTTAGAACACATAAGGAAGTAAAAGACCCTTACAATGTAAGAAAGGGCAACATCTGGATCAACAGTGGCATCATAATCTTCACGGTTCTGACATGAACAAGCTTCACCTTCTTCAAGCTCAACCTCCAACATCTCTTTCCTTCTACTACCCAACCCTAACCCTAACCCTAATCCCTTTATTCCATCTCTATCTCCAGCAGAAATCATTCAAACAAACAAACAAAAAAAAAAAATTCACCAACCAAAATTAAAAAAATAAAATAAAATCACACCCTCCAACTTAAACCTTCACATTGAGAACCCTTATTCCAAATCCAACTCCAACTTCGATCCATTCTTCACAAACAATAATTCACCAATAATTTTTAAGAAAAAACAATAATCTACACGATCATGTAGAAATCAAAATTCAACCAAAAAAAAAATTATTACAATAAATAAAAAAAAGAACCAGAAACTTCTCGAATCGAAAAACAAAACAATAATAAGGTTTGTGTTGAATTTTATGAAAGTTTGAATGTTATTGTTTGTAGCTAGGATCGAATCAACACAACAGAGTTTGTTTTTTTTTTTTTTTTTTCTCTCTCTCTCTATTCTCTCTCTCTCTCACCGTGTCTCTGTTTTTGGTGAATACAGCAGCCGCGTTTTTTTTAATTATTAATAATAAGTAATTAATAATTATTTTCGATAAAAACAATAGTTTAATCTTATGAGAGAGAGAATAAAAAGATGAGAGAAACTTGAAGAAGAGTTGATTAATGAAAGGAAAAAAAGTGTGAAAATTGAAAAATAAAAAGAAAGAAATTTAAAACCAAATTTATTTTCTTATCCTATTACATTGTCCAAAAAGTATATATTTCACGCGCTTTTTCTTCGCGCGTGTTTTTACTCACTTGTCTATTTTTAACATTATTTCCTTCTTAATCTTTTTCTTGCTTGTTTTTTGTTTGTTTTTTACTGTTCTGCTTTTAACATTTATTGCTTAAATTCCTCTTTTTTAATTACTCTCACATTGTTGCAACTACTCGCTCTCCCTCTTTCCTTATTTATACAGTAAATTTTTTTTTTTGGTCAAGTTACTTATAACACTTGTTTACTATTGGTCAAAAAATTAAAAAAAAAAACATTTTTACCAATTTTTTTTTCTTTAGACTCCTTTCGAATTTTTCAATATGTATTGATAATTTATTTATAAAAATATATTTATTTTTTGACCAATAATTATGTCTTCATTTAAAATGTCATACAAATGAAGATTTCGAAGATTATCTTTTTCTTTTTTATGATATCAAAATCAAGATAAATACTACCTCCAGTCATAAATATAAGAGTAAAAATACTTTTTATATTCACTAAAAATTTAATGTAGATACATTGGTTTTTCAATGATCTAAAAAATAGTTTTTCTCTTATTTAGTACGGAGGGAGTATATAATAGTGATTTATTTTTTTTATAAATTTATTATTATAACTATTTTTTAAGGAAATCACTATATGTTACAAGGAGTATATTTGCCGATAGGAATGAACATACATGATTGATTAACTTCAAGTCTTCAACACTAACACTATGTATTTTTACCGTAAAATAGAGAGTTGAATATATTTTACGTTGAGAATTTAATGCTCATTATTCACGAGACTTTATGAAGGTAGTTTTTGCATTATATAATATTGTTCTAGTTTAATAATTGTAGATTTTCTTGCAAGATCTTACAATAAAGAATCGAGGAGAATTTATTTAGTAAGATTTATTTTGAGTTTGCTATGTGAATTTATTTAGTAATGTTTATATATTTATTTTGAGATTTATTTAGTAAGATTTGAAGTTATATATATTTCAGACATTTTGATAATATTTATAAGCTATGCAATTTGTCGTTTTATGTCATTAATATGGATATTATGAATTTATTCATTAATTTATTCATTTTATATTTAGTCGGTTTTAAGGTGAATTTGTTAGAATTTTTTTTGGAACGATCAACTACAGTAATAGTATGCAGTTAAAGAATAATTTTGAGATTACTAACTTAATTTTATTTTTTTGGTGAAAGATTACTAGCCTTAATTAGTAAGGCTAATTAAGGAAAAGGATAAAGACGTGTCATATGTAATATGCTGAACAAGGTTAAATGGAGGAGAAAAATATTGGAGTGTAGTCACCGCTTGATTTGCTGAATTTTGTTGGATTTATTTTAATGATTTTTTTTTGTACAATATTTTAATGAGTTATTACCAATAGATTGGTGGACGAATTGTCTTTTACAACTTTATATATTTATCACTACCTGTGACTAAGTTTTTTAATGTTAAGATACATTTGAAAGTTGCTTATACAAAAAATACACTTGAAAGTTACTTGATATCCACCTCTTTCTTAAGTTGGAAAGTTGTACTAGTTTTATTTTTATTAATGGAGAATGGTACCATGAATTTATTTTTATTTTTTAGATTGTGTGCCTCAAAAAGCAAATGTTCAAATTAATTTAATATTTACAATGGTAATTGAATCTCATTCTTAAAAGCTAACTTTAACAATGAGAGTGTTCAAATATATTTATACACTCAACCGTCCGAAAATCTGAACAGTGTAAAACTCCAAATAATTTTAACAGACAAAATATGAATTTGAATAATATGTATAAGTTCATAAATTCAAACCTTATATTGATTTCAATGTAACCAACAAAAAAGCAAGTGTTTGAATTAGTTTAATAACCACAAAACATCGTAAATTTGTATTTGTGAGAAGTTAATTAAACAAATAAACATACATTATGATTAGTGACATGAAATATTAAAGATGATTGATAGTTGAAAATATATATGCAATAATAAATAATTTTTGTAGGATTAAAATATTGGCAATGACACCAATAATTCTATGCCCCTTCATCCCCGAACTTTTCTAGATTCCCTTATATTTAGATGACTATTTTAATATAATTCATCTAGCTCGTTAAAAAAAACAACATAAGACCATAGTTGATTAACCCTTTAGATCGATGAGACTTTATAGATGGGAGTGAGAGATCAATATATATAATGTAATGTCATATATAGTCTTTTTTTTAACCGAAGAAAGATTAAAGCATTTCACTATTAAGTAGTACGATTACAAGTGGATGTATCACTGAATAAATTGAAACTAGCTAAAGACAAGATCACGTGAGTGACCTTTTTAGTTTGTCTTTTAACAAACTCAACACGAGAGTTTTTAAAGCGAATACTATGAATGTGTTGCCAATCTTTATGACCTCTTCACAACAACATTCTTTAAATCAAATTCAAAATCTACATTCTCAAATTGTAAAATTTGAACTCATTGCATTGCAAAGAGCAATCCTATTGCGTCACCAATATCCACATCTAAAACATGAGATATCCACTCGATTTTAGTAAGTACATTCCTTCTTTAATCATTGCTATGTAGATACCAAAACCTACCTTATTTTGATTAGGAAGAAAGAAACATCAACATTATATTTATATTTGCCATTTTTTGATTTGTTCCATGTCAAATTAGCATGTGTTTGATGAAGTTGCATGTGCCGTTGGAGTTGGAGCTTACCTTGAGCTGCTCTTCAATCCACAGTGCCATATTTGTATGCTATTATCATAGAAAAAGAAAGTTGAACACTCTGATATACACATCTTATTTAAACATATACCGATACATTGTTAATATGTACAGTTCAAATATGTCCATATATAATATTTAAAATAAGAAATTAACAAAAACTATTTATGAACTTATTACAATTATCCATATCAACAAATATATTGATACGATCAAATAAAATATGTACCAAAAAATTGACAAAAAGAAAACGTGCAAACTATCCTCGATACCGTGTACACACAACACATAATCATATTCGGACAATTGACCCGTAAAGGGTCATATACTTACAGTATTTTTTTGGTAAGATACTTATAGTATAACAATACATTGAAATTTTCATTATCTCAGAATATATATTGTCACTGACATCCCCTCATATTTAATTAAATTCTTGTTAACATAAACTAATATATTTAGGAATTTTTCTTAACAATATATTTAGGAATCTAATATGTATATATTATTTATATTAATTATAGGTTGAGATAGTAATTAAACACTAAATAAGAAATGTGAAAATATTAATTCAATTATATAAGTAAACAAGTACATAAAACTAAAATAATATTTGAAAACTTAATTTTCTTTCTAATTGGTTTACAAATTATTTGATAAAAGTCAAAATGTAATGGTGCGACTGTACATCTGAAAAAGAAAAAAAAAAGTGTTGACAAGTAATTTTTTTTGACTAAGTGAAAGAGTAATTATAAATTCAATGTTTTGAGCCTATTTACAATTATGGAATCAGTCCATTGAAAACATAAACATTTAACTATATTACTTTTTTTATTCTACATACTTTATAGAAAATGTTTATTAAAAAATAATATGGTAACTTTTTCGCAGAAGGTAACTGTTTTTTTTTATAGATAAGAATGTAACATTTTTTAGTAAAAACCCATTTATTATTTTCCTTAAATTAATATAGTAACTTTTTCATTTAAATATTATGCATATTATTCATTATTAGCTTATCTGTTGTTGGCTCATTATTAGCTTATCTGAAATATATAATAAAGGAAGGGTTAAATGATTTTTTTTGTCCCTTAAAATTTAGTAAATTTTAATTTAGTTCTAAAAATAAAAACATGATGTTCTGTCTTCCAAAAAATTTATGTTTTATTTCTTGAACATGATATAGACATTTTGACATAATAGATTAGATAGATATAACATTAACATGTCTTAAACATAAATTGATCATCATGGATAAAAAAACAAACAGAAAATTTTAAAAGGACAACAACATGTCATTTTTTTAATACTAAAATCTTGCTTAACATAATATATAATAGGTCAAATACATATATAAATCATTTAACTTTTACGTTTATATCAGATAGCCAAGTCCTTTAAGTTTTTTAAGTATCAAATAAGTCCTTTAAGTCTTTTAAGTATCAGATAGGTCCTTTAAATTTTACATTTGTATCATATACATCCTTTAAGTTTAATTTTGTATCAAATAGATCCTTAAATGTCCTTAAAAAATAGAACCTATTTGATACAAACTTAAAACTTAAAGACCTATCTGATACTTAAAAAACTTAAAGGATCTATCTGATACAAACATAAAACTTAAAGGACATATCTAATACTTATAGGACTTATCTGATATAAACGTAAAAGTTAAGGATCTATAGATGCATTTATATAAGTGGCCTAATTTACTATTAGGTGCACATTAAACATCAAACCAAACCTTAATATCGTAGTTTTAATCTACAAATACAGTAGACGTTTTTTTGTCTATTTTTTAAAAAAGAAAAATCAATTTCAAGTTTTCTCCTATTTTTCATTTTGACAACTCATTCAATTTTTTTCCCAATATGTAGATCCCAATATCTTCTGAGTTCTGATAATTCACATAAGACATCTATTTCATATTGGTAGTTAAAAAATGATAAGAATTTTAATTTTTAGTGTTCCGTAAAAGTAATGGTTGTATTATTAGATAGTATAAAATAATATAAAATGGTATTTTTCTTTTTAGGTAATTTTTAACTTTTCAATTAAATAAATAGGGTAAAATATAAAATAAATGATACATTGTATTTATTTTGGTCCCACATTTTATAATTGAATATTGGACTTAACTTAACCTTACAAAACTGGCTTGTAAAGTGAGAAGTGTCACTCTGTATAAACTATAGTCAAACTTTATCTTTAATCAATGTGAGACTTGGTTTTTCCAATACACTCCCTCACGCCCAACATTATTGGGCGCTTGGTGCGTGGATATAAATGGTGGGTGACCCGACAAGATAGACTTTGATACTATATTAAAATTTAGGAGGCTTATACTCAACCACAAAAGTTAGCTTGAAAGTTGAGATTTGCACTACCCTTATAAAAACTATCTATGTCGTATCTCCAGGCAATGCGGAACTTCTAACACCCCCTCACGTGCAGGATTGAACAAGCTGGAATGTTAAATCAACAATAACGGATGACCCAAATATGACAGGTCTCCACAAAAAACAACAAATGGAGAATAACTGTTAAAAAACAATAAAATTAATCAAAAATGCAAATTAAACAATAGAAACACACACTGCGAAAAAGAGTTTAATATATGATCAAATGAAGCTATATTAAACTAAAGCATCTCATTTAATTATATAAATGAAGTTTGTCCGTTGGTATACTATGATGAGTTTAATTTTATTAACAAGCAAGGTCATAAAGAAAGAAAAAAAAAATCACAAATGAAAACAGCTCCTCATATAGCTCCTGATACAATTTGCTTGTATATAATATAACAGTATCAAAATTCGGCTATAGATATAGTTACCCATTATATATTCTGCATTTATTTAAATCTTAAGATGATAATAATAAAATAAAAAAGCTCATAAAAAATAAGCATATAAATAAAAAGAGCGCCTCATATTTTTTTTGTCAAGTTGTTTAATGACTAAAAATTTCATCCTAAAAAGTAAAAATAGATAAGTGGGATGACCTGATTCGAACTCTGACTCCTTGCATATATAATGCAATATCATAGCCAATTAAACTAAGCTCACGCAGACAAGAGCTCCTCATATATTTTTTTGGTCAGGTAGTTTAGCCAGTCGCTAGAAATTCCACACATAAAGTGGATAATTGGGATGACTGAGGTTCGAATCTTAGTCCCCTGCATATATAATGCATATCCAACCAATTGAGTAAAGCTCATGGGACTATATATATATATAGTTAGTTACCCATTATATTCTTTGCATTTATTTTAATTAATATTAATAATCTTCACCACTAGAAGGAAAAAAAAAATAGTACACATCTTATTTAGATACGTACTGGTACACTGTTAAAATGTACAATTATAATAGGTCCACAAATAATATGTAATATAGAAAAATTAACAGTGCACCCGGTGCATTAGTTAAGCATACTCAAAAATGAAATAAAAGGATAAAGTTAATGCTAGGAGGATTTTTACATTAAATGCACAAGTTCCGAGAAAATATTTTTATATTAATATGTTAAACTAGTGCACCGAATGCACTGTTTAGCATTTTCCAGACCTTTTTATAATTGTCCATATCAACAAGTATATCGGTGGTAATAAATTGTGTACCCATAATTCACAAAAGAAATTAGTAAAAATTAGAAAATAAAAATGGAAATAAAGTTCATGTAACTGCATTGACCCATGAGAAAGAAACGAGGCAAACACACACCACGAATATTAATTTTTGACATGAGTGGCTTGTTCATACTTTTGTTGGGGTCCTTGTACGTGGAAGTTGAAAGCGATGGAATTTGTATCCACTCACTCATGAGTCATGAACAATTGAACATGATCAACAAATACTACACACATTCGATTCGAGTACCAAAAATAGAGCATTGCTCTTTCCAAGCATATTGCAAGAATATGCCATGGGAATTAGGAATTGCGTTTTAAAGTCTGCACATTAAAAAAAGAATGTGCCACTACAAGTACAAATAGAGTGATCAATAATTACTAATACTATAATAGTAATAATTAAAATAGTAATATTTTTTTCTTCTTAATTATTAAATGAAGTGACAAACGCTATTCAAATTTACATAATTATAAACTTCTAAAATTCTAAATTTAAACTCAGATAAATGTGTCTGACCTAACAATATTGATATTTGTCGACTAGAAAATACGGGAGTAGTAGTAATAATACTAATATATAGTATTTTTGTGGATTATGTACTATGATATATGTACGAAGTTTCCACCGTTATCAATAATGATTAATTAATCTCGATCCATCGAAAAATCTATAAAATGTACAAGATGAATTTTTCTCTCTCAACAAATATTTTTTCAAAATGCAATAGGTAGAAATCAAATCTCTAATTATGTATTTAATGATATTTTTACCTCACTTAAACTAATTTATTGATAATGTATAATAACAAGCCTCGTAGTAATGTCATACAATTTTAACACATCAAATAAAGTTGATGTAATTCATCAAAACATTAATATGACACGTGCATTTGGAATTGTCAAGCGTAAAAAAAATTCTTTAAATAAGTTCTCCTACAACTGTACATCAATACAACATAGTGGTCAGTAGTCAAAGTCCATGCTGGAAATACTTGAGAGTTGAAATTGTGTACGCCCTCCTTCTCATATTACGTTCCTCCCATTTTGAATATTTATTAGTCTCACATATTATAATTTTGGCAAAATTAGTCTCTTAATTTAATTCATCTTGTTTCGAAGAATCAAGGAATATTCAAAATATAGAATCATGTTGATCAAAGATATTATCTCAAGGTTTACCAAAAAAAGATACTATCTCAAAGATGTAAAATGATTATAATTAATGCTTTATTTGAAGAGCTATTGGTAGATAAACAACAAACTAACTATTAAATCTATCTAAATCTAATTAATAAATGATAACTAACTAATATTCCCTCCATCCCTTTTTATAAGATCTAATTTGTTGAAAAATTTGCTCATTTTTATAAGATTTTTTTGCAATTATCAATACATTGATTTTTTTCCCCAAAACTACCCTTATTTACTTCACATATATTTTTCAATAGCATTTAATTCTTTTTTGTAAGTGGATGTCATTTCTAAGAGTAGACTTTGAAAAATCAATATAATTTATCAACTAATTTAATACTAAAATCAACTTTGTTAAAATTTATATTTTGTCAAACTAGCTCTAATAAATAAGGACGGAGAAAATACTATTAGGGATGCTAACATTTGTATTTACTATTTAGGAAGAGCACGTAGGGCGCATCTTAAAAGTTCCAAAATGAGTAATGTTGTCTTGGAAAGAATAATATTAAAAAAAATTAGAAGATAAAGCACAACTTACAAAATAATTAATATTTCTACAATTTATTACACATGTTAGTATTTTTCATATTTTTTATATTATAATATTTACGACATTTTAGTCTTATTTTCTTCTTCATGTTAGGATATGAATTTCAAGGTTTACATCCACGGGTTTCTTTCTATATGTTGGTGCACAAAAGTGATAAAATGAATAGAAAAGAGAATATATTAATGAATTTGTCAAGTGACGGCTACAAGAAGAATAAATGACACACACTACTATGATGATATAACTACTCCTATTTATACACAAAACTTAGGTCATAAAGACAGCGTAGTAAAATATTAAAGTACCCTTAAATATAAATTACTTCTAACACCATCCCTTAATTTATATTTACACAAAACTAACAACACCAATTCCATCCCTCAAACGAAGAAATTGGTCAGTCTTGATTGCCTTTGTCATCACATCTGCCAGCTGCTTCTGAGTGCTACAGTGCACAACTTCTAACACTCCATTCTGAACCTGATTCCTTAAGAAGTGATACTTGGTCTCAATGTGCTTGCTTCTCCCATGCAGCACTGGGTTCTTGGCAAGATTGATTGCAGACTTGTTATCAATCATTAGCTTCAGAGGCTTGTTTACCTTAATCTTCAGATCCTGTAGTAAGTTCAGAATCCACACAGCTTGGCATGCAGTCAGAGCGCCTGCAATATATTCAGCTTCACAGGTTGATAGAGCAACAACAGGTTGCTTCTTGGAACACCAAGAAATAGGACCTCCCAGAAATTTAAACAAGTACCCAGAGGTACTTCTTCTATCAACTCTGTCTCCACACCAATCAGAGTCTGAATAACTCAGAAGCTCTGATTCAGTCTTTCCTTCAGAGGGGAATAGCACTCCATGCTTCAGAGTCCCCTTGATATACCTCAGAATCCTGACAGCAGCTTGGTAATGGGACCATTTTGGTTTACTCATAAATCTGCTAACCATTCCAACTGCAAAACAAATATCAGGTCTGGTATTGCACAAATACCTCAGAGAACCAACCAACTGTTTGAAGGTTGTAGCATCCACATCTTCTCCATCAGAATCAGAGTCCAGCTTCTGATTCGTATCAGAAGGTGTAATTGCAATTTTGCAATTTTCCAGCTTAAATCTCTTCAGAAGCTCAAGTTCATATTTCATCTGATGTAAAATGATTCCTTTCTCAGAATACAGAAATTCCATCCCTAGAAAGTAACTCATTTTACCAAGATCTGTCATCTCAAATTCATTCATCAGAACCTTCTTGAACTTAGCTATCTCTTGTTCAGAGCTTCCTGTCAGCAATATGTCATCAACATACAAACATACCAGAATCATATTGCCTTCTGAAGTGTGCTGAACATAAACCCCATATTCCAACTCGCATTTCTGAAACCCATGCTTCTTGAAGAAAGAATCAATCTTCATATTTCAGGCTTTGGGTGCCTGTTTCAATCCATACAAGGCTTTATGTAATCTATACACCATCCCTTCCTGATTCTTTTCTTCAAAACCTGGAGGTTGTGACACATATACCTCTTCTTGTAATGGACCATTCAGAAATGCAGATTTCACATCTAAATGCATCAGATGCCAATTCCTGTTAGCAGCTATTGCAATCACGAGTCTGATTGTTTCATGTCTTGCTACAGGTGCAAACACTTCAGAATAATCTAGCCCGGGTTTATGCAGAAATCCTCTTACTACTAACCTCGCTTTGTGTTTGCCAATTGATCCATCTGGCTTTAGCTTCTGCTTGAAAACCCATCTGACACTGATGGCTTTCTTTCCTTTTGGAAGTTCTGACAGCTTCCACGTCTTGTTTCTCTTGATAGCATCAAGTTCTTCTTTCATGGCCTGCAACCAGACTTGCTGCTTAAGAGCCTCTTCTGTACTCACGGGTTCAGAGTCTACTAACATAGCACACTGAATAACTTCCCCCTCAGAGTCTACTTCAGTGTCTTGCAGCATCTCAAAATCTGCAAATCTTCTTGGAATGCTTCTGATTCTCTGTGGTCTTTGACCTTGTTCCACAGAGTTTCCTTCGGAAGTTAGAATTTCAGAAGTGCTATCTTCAGAGCTTCTGTCTATTGAAGTTTCTCCTTCAGAGGCTTGACCTTCAGAGCCATCTTCAGGACCACCTTCAGGACCATCTTCAGAGTCTCCTTCTGAATCAGAGTCTCCTTCAGAACCTGAATCTTCATCAGAGTCTGAATCCCCGTCAGAGTCTCTTTCAAGAATTCTCACATCAGAATTGGATTGAGTTTTGTTCCAATCCCAAGTTTCTAATTCCTTCACAATGACATCTCTGCTGAATTCAATTCTATTAGTCTCTGGACAATAGAGCTTGTACGCACCTGTACTGTGGTACCCCACCAATAACATTACTTTGCTTCTATCATCCAGCTTCTGTCTTCTGGCTTCTGGGACATGTTTGTAACAAACAGAACCAAACACCTTCAAATGACTAACACTTTGCTTATCTCCAGTCCACTTCTGAATAGGAACTATTTCCTTCAGCTTCTTCGTTGGACATCTATTGAGCACATAACATGCAGTTGCAACAGCTTCACCCCATAAATTATGAGGAAGCTTCTTCTCTTTCAGCATGCTTCTCACCATATCAAGCAAAGTACGATTTCTTCTTTCAGCAAGACCATTGTGTTGAGGAGTGTAAGGAGCAGTAACCTCATGCTCAATTCCATTCTCCTCACAAAAGGTTTTAAACTCATTAGAGTTAAACTCACCACCACCATCAGTTCTGAGAATCTTCAGCTTCTGACCACTCTGTTTCTCAGCTTTTACTTTGAACTTCTGAAACTCAGCAAACACCTCATGTTTGAACTTTATCAGGGATACCCATGTCATTCTAGTGAATTCATCTACAAATGACACAAAGTATTTATTCCCTCCAATTGATGCTACTGGAAATGGACCACACACATCAGAATGTACTACTCCCAAGGCATGTTTTGCTCTTGGAGCTACTTCTGATGCAAATGACAGTCTTGGTTGCTTCCCTTCCATGCACACCTTGCATGACTTCTCAGGCTTCTTGATTGTAGGAATTCCATGTACCAGATTCTTTGATTTTAGATGCCCCAGGCTTCTAAAGTTCAAATGACCAAATCTTCTGTGCCACAGTTCACTATCCTTCTCAACACTTGTTGCACTAAGGCATTCAGAGTATGCAGTTCTGACATTCACCTTGAATGTCCTGTTCCTTCCCTGTTCTACTCCATAATCAGCTTCTGATTACGATCATACAGCTTTAGAAGATTGTCCTTCATGGTAACTGAAAAACCTTTCTCAATCAGTTGCCCTACACTCATCAGATTGCTTTTCATGCCAGGTACATACCACACATTCTGAATCAATGCTGATTTGCCATTGTTCAGAGTAACTCTGACATTTCCCATACCTTCAGCATTAAGGTATTTATCATCAGCACATCTGATCTTTGTACTCTTCCTCGAGTCAAAGTCAACCAACCACTTCTTGTTTCCAGTGAGATGATTTGAACACCCTGTGTCCATATACCACCACTCTGATGAATTCATATCATCAGTCTCAGAAGCCATTAGCAACACAGATTCACCATCAGAGTCATCAGAGCTTCTGGCTATATTTGCTTCTTCTGACTTCCTTTCTTTGTTTGACCGACACTCAGAAGCAAAATGACCAAACTTCTGACAACAGTAACATTGGATCTTCTTCTTGTCAAACCTCTCATTTCCCTTCTGATACTTCTGTTTATCAGAGGTTGAAGTTTCTGGCTTCTGAACTCCATCAGATCTTATCTTGGCTTCTGACCAAGACTGCTTCTGATGCTTCTTTCCAGAGGCTGCTTTCAGAGCCTGCTGCTCTACTTCTCTTTCAGAGTTTCTCTCAGTCAAACGCAATTCTTGTGCTTCTAGACTGCTTTGTAGCTCTTCAATTCTCATGGAACTCAAGTCCTTGGAATGTTCAATAGCTACCACAATGTAATCAAACTGAGGGGTAAGTGATCTCAATACCTTCTCAATGATTACTTGTTCTGAGAGTGTTTCTCCACAAGCTTTCATCTCATTGGTGATAACAATCACTCTGGAGATATACTCAGGGACCTTCTCATTGTTCTTCATGTTGAGATTCTCATACTGCTTTCGTAAGGACTGAAGCTTCACCTTCTTCACTGATGCATCGCCACCATAGCATCTGATCAGTGTGTCCCACGCGGCCTTTGCCGTTTCTGAGTCAGCAATCTTCTCAAACACGTTTTCATCCACACACTGATGGATGTAGAACAACGCCCTCTGATCTTTCTTCTTCGTATCCTTCTGAGCAAGCTTTTGTGCATCTGTTGCATTGCATCTGCTGCTACTGGAACATAACCTTCAGTAACAAGTTCAAGCACATCTTGAGCACCAAACAGAACAATCATCTGTTTCATCCAACGATTCCAGTTTTTACCATCAAACACTGGAAGCTTGGTACTCATACCACCGTTTCCGTTCATCTTCAACCTTTGTGCGTTCACTTAAATCTCACTAACACTCGTGTTTCCCAATCCTGCAGAATCAGAAAATGTGATTCTGTTACAACTTCGTTCAAGATTCAACTCGAATTCAAGAAACAAAATCAATCACACAACGCCTCACGTTTCACTCGTGTTTCCCGTGGATTCGAACCGGAGCTCTAGATACCAATTGTTGGTGCACAAAGGTGATAAAATGAATAGAAAAGAGAATATATTAATGAACTTGTCAAGTGACGGCTACAAGAAGAATAAATGGCACACACTACTATGATGATATAACTACTCCTATTTATACACAAAACTTAGGTCATAAAGACAGCGTAGTAAAATACTAAAGTACCCTTAAATATAAATTACTTCTAACACTATATGCCTCTCAACCATAAATATATATTATACCCAATTTTTCATTTATAGATTTAAAGTTTTAAAAACCATATGCAAACATAAATAAAGGACAAAAAATGATAAGACAAAAAGATAAAGGACTGTATCGTTAGTTGAACTTAAGTTAAAGGACTATAAAGCGTAATGTTGCCCATAATTTTTTTATGTTAATATACCGGTGACAATTGAGTCAACATTGGAGTTGATACTATTGATCAATCAATTGTTGTGTGTAAAGTTCTACATTCAATAGAAGAGTTGAAGTTAAACAATGTATAATATCTATAAACTCACTGTCTTAAGATTTTTGATGAAAATTGGGTTTCTAACCTCACTTTGTTAATATATAAAATTAAAGTCTTTGTATTCTGATTGTCAACCAAATTATATACATGTAGCAGATTGATGGATATCGAAGGACTTCGAGTTTGTGCTATAGATAGTAGGGTGCGTTGGATAAGAATTGACTGCTGTAGTGTTTCCACGCAGTAGTTCATCTCAGCCATACACTTTTGATCAAACGGTACAGATTCACTCAGTACTGATTTGACAATTAAACTAAATATCTAATCTCAACCATTTCAATTTGATCGGACGGTGCGTCCACGCAACAAATGCATTAAATCTAAATCCGGGTGCGTTTGAAGGTTTCATTTTCAACAAGAAGTGACATATGAATGTCATGATTTCCAATTTCTTTAATTTCATAAAGTATGATTGAGTTTGAAAAAAAAAATATTTTGAGGGTAAATTTTATTCTTAAAAAATAGCTTACTATCTTGATTGTTTTTTCGTAAACAATTTTATTTTGATAATTGGCATATTTTATATTAAATATTTTTTTAAACCTGTTATATATTAAATAAATATTTGAAGAAATGTATTATCATAAATATTAATATTAATTTTTATAGTATGAATTTAGCAACACACCTTTAAAAAAATTGTAACATAGACTTCACAACAAATAAAATAAATATATTTTTTTAATAAAAGGAAGCATGCAAAAAAGATATTGACTCTCATTGGGTCGCAGTAGTAAAAAATGTTGATTAAACTCCTAAGTTGAGAGTTCGATTCCTATGAACCACACTTTTTGAGAGACCTTTGACATTCACAATTTTAATTTGCCCGACAATGTGAGTTTTTTTTTCTCCAGTTTTTTTACTTACAATGGAATAGTGAAAAATAAAATAAAAATAGAACTTTGAATATTCCCTGGCACGCATTGCTCAATGCAATTAACAATAGGCAAAACGACATCAAGGCACAGAGAGCGAGTTTCTCAATGCAATTATCTCCCCCATAAAAGTTCCTATCAGTGTTCATCTTCACGAACCCATTCGGAGGCACGCGCTAGCAACAACCATTCGCTCCTATGAGGATCTTCCATATTAGGATTCATGAAGGTCGACAATAACTCATCATCATCGCAACATATGCGACGTCAAGCTTCATTCAAATTCCACGGGCTGTCTTTGTAGCACAACACATATTGTTACACCACTCACTCTATTTTACAGATATTATAAATTTAAACAGTTTTTTAAAATAAAATTATAATAATTATAATTTTTTTAAATGATTTTCACCAATTTAATGAAGTTAATATTAAATACCATTAAACTTGATAGATTTCAATAACATATCAAATTATTTTCAATTTTTCTAAAAATTTGTATGAATGATCTATATGATACAAACTTTCAATCTAACGGTGAATTTTGTAAAATTCGTATTCGTTATAGTGCTATTCATAACTGGTTCACCATTGACCACTTGATGAAGTTGTCCATTTTAGAATTTGCCCTAATATAGTATTGTGCTAAATATCTTTAATTTGGAAAAACTAGAGAAATGAATTTGGTTACGTAAAAATATTAACTTCATTAAATTGGTGAAAATCATTTAAAAAACTAGAGAAATGAATTTGGACACGCTATTGAGCCTAGAAGTTGCTAGTAGCGAAGCTGAAATAGATGGGGAAGAAATTGCGGCCTCTTGCAAAGGAAAACGTCCCTACTCCTTGATATCATGGTGTCAACTATGGTCATGGTGAGAAAGATCCTCTCAAGTTGAAAAAAACTTGAGGAAATAATGTGATATTTAAACCATTGAATTCTAAATATAAAATAATATTTAAATTTAAAAGAAATAGTGTAAAGTTGATCAATTGTTGAAATATGAAAAGGAAAATGTTAAATAGTGCATCAAGTGCATTTAATACATTGAAAGTGTAAAAAATTGTCTTTATCAACATTAACTTTATGTTTTATTACAAATTTTAGTATGCTTAACAAGTGTACCAGGTGCACTTTTTAGCATGACCCATATAAAAATTAAGAAAAATTGAGGATTTTTTTTGAGAGGATCCATTCTTAGTCATGGTCAATAAATGTTGTTGTTTTTACACCGGAACCTTAGGGTAAAGGTCCCTTTCAAGCAACGCATTGAGCAAAATAACAAATTGTTTTCTATAAGTTTTGGGACGAAATAGAAGACCTCAATGACAATAGGTTAGAGAGTTAGACTATGAAAGGATGAAATTGAATAATGTAGTAGCTTAACACAACTTAGTAAAAGTTGAAAATTGAATATGTGGATTAGAAGACACTGCAACATCAAGACTAAATATTTCCTAGCAAATATGTGTGGAAGTGCTTTTAGTAACAACAACAGAGGTTTTTTACACTAGGTGGAATCAGTTAAAATACATGGACCCATTGGTGCCATAAAACCATGTGACACAATTTTGTTTAAAATATTCTAATTAAACCCATGCAACACACGAGTTATATACCTTACTAGTATTTCTTTATAAAGTAGTACTACATAAAATCTTTATGCGTTTTGTACTTAGATTCTCACATGTGTCCTACATAATATGATATATATATATATATATATATATATATATATATATATATCAATGTGTCGTGACAATTTTTATAGTAGAACGATATTGTTGTAAGTAAAAATAATGATTAATGTTAATTATATAATTTAATTTTGATTTACACTTTTTCTATTAAGATAATGCAAAAAAGCATTAATAGAGTAAATTACAATAGCTCGAATATTGTATATTGCAAAATTAATCTCGTAACAAAATTACATGTTCGTACTCATACGCAGAAGCCCTTTGGATTGAAGGGAGCTCTAATACTTTGCTCCATTATAATTATGATATATGTTTCTTATGTTTGTTAAGTTTTCTGAGAACTTTGGTATGTGATCTGTGGCGAATTTGTGATTTGATATATCCTTTCGTTTTCTCATATGATTTCGTTTTTGTATGTTCGCTTTTTGATAGATCTGATGTGATTATGATATATGTTTCTTATGTTTGTTAAGTTTTTCTGAGAATTTTGGTATATGATATTTGAACTTTTTACAACCAATTAACATGTTTTTTTTGTTAAAACTTTTTATGGGTCATCGTGTGTGTGTGCGCGCGTTTGTCCGCATTTAAAAGGAGATATTAAATTACACTAATATAATATTTAAGTAATTTTATGTCACACTTAAATATATTGAGAAAATAAGTATTAAATTTTTATTTTTTTTCTTATATCATTAAATGTTGAATTAAAAGCATTTGAAGCATCTAAAGTCGAATTATTTCTATATTAGGATATTAGGGCACGTGTTAACAACTTGTTAACATGTTTGTTAACATGTGCTCTAATAACAAGACCCTTAAACATATTAGCTGGCTACAATTATAGTATATTTTTATTTTATGAAAACGCTTCAGTACTATATCTATCATTAGCATTGATATAAAAAAACAAAACCTGCTATGACAAAAGTTGATGTGTTTGCAAAGAACTATCTGGTTTTTCCGGCCTCACCCATTTTCCCAATTTTTCTAGCTTCCTCTTGGGATTTTATTGCTTTTTTTTTTCTCCAGCCTACAACAACAACAACAAAAAAATAAAATAAGATTTTTCAAAAAGACTAAAATTGTAATCTCAACAGAATGAGTGCTTACAGTAGGCCGTGAAACAAACTTTCTTCTTTCCTGGTCAGCAATATAATCAGCATCATTGATCTTCTCCTCCTGCTCTCTAAATTGATGATAAGCATCTTCTTGTGCATTAACGTGCCATTTAGAGATCATCTTTTCTAGTTCACAACTGGATTCCTCAACCGGGTATTCTGCATGGATCTTCTTCATACTCTCTCTATATATAAATCCAGCAACCTTGACAGGTTTTAAACATTCATTGTACATGTCAATATTGCATGAAAAGATTTACTGAGTTCATCTTGTTTAGTATCACTCGGTTTTGAATGATCATAATCAGTGTCAGCTGGTTGCTCTTCAGTAGAATTACCACCTTTTTCATCACCAACAGAAATATTTTTTTTACCTTCATCATCCATTTTTAGATCAGGATTAGTTTGTTCCCCATACCGCAGAAAGCTGCTTTGCTTGAATTTACTGTTGATGAAATTTTTTTGGAAAACAATGCTGCCATTCTTTAACAGATGCTCCTCAAATTTCATTATACATTCAAGGGTTAAATTCTTAGCATCTAACTGGTGTATAGGCAAGTAGGCCAATTTTAAAGCGTGACTTAGCAAATCACCAAAACTACCAATTAAGAGAAAATCATCTTTACCAGCTTTGATTAATGAAGGTAGCTGTGGGCTTTTCTCGTAGAGTAACAGTTTAGAACCATAATTAACAATGTCTACCTGAAAATGGTCCCCTTTACAACGATCCAGTAAGTCCTTCCAGAATACTACCTCTGTCCCATTTTATTAGAGCTATTTTGATTAAATGGTACTATTCACTGATCATGCTTTGACCATACTTTTTTTAATAATATATAAATATAAATATAAGCATATAAGATCCCGTTTGATTTGTTTTGATGAGTATTTTCAAAATATCCAATATTTATAATTTTTACTAATAGAAAATTAAAGATATTAGTGATCAAAATCGTGCATTGGCATACGTGCAGTAGTCAAACTAGTTCTTTTATTTTGGGACGGAGGTAGTATATCTTTGTTCAGGGAAAAGTCCTTACTAGCCTATACCAAATATCTGCACATATCACAGTGATTTCAGCATGACCCACACACAATTAAAAAACACGACTCACACAAACAATTACAAGGGAAAATTATATTCACCTCCCTTGAGGTTTTCTTAAAAAGCACCAACACCCCCTATAGTTTTCAATTAGACACTAATCACCCTTAAATTTCATCTAAAGTGACAAACACACCCCTTAAGATTAACGTTAGTTGCCCTTCCAGGCTTCTCTCTCATCTAGAATTATAGTATATTATTATTTTATGAAAACGCTTCAGTACTATATCTATCATTAGCATTGATGTAAAAAAACAAAACCTGCTATAACAAAAGTTGATGTGCTTGCAAAGAACTATCTGATTTTTCCGGCAGTCTTTTTCCCCAAATCACCTTTTGTATGTGTGAAGATAGTTACATTTTAGCAAAATCGAAAAAGCTGTTATTAAGAAGCGTTGAATACGAGCAACATGAGATGGACCTCCTGAGAAAATCATGTGGAGCAATATCTTTTGTGACTGATTTGTCAGGATTATTGATTTCAGGACTAAACAGTAATACAACTATTTCTAGAAAGTTCAATGCAAGGACCTTTGTTGCTATCTGACCAGACTACAATGACAAGCAAAGAGAGTAGTTTTTTTTATTACAATAAGGAAAAAAGAGAGTATACAATTGCATAATTCAACTATTTGAACATTGTTAGTGTACATTTCAATCGTAACAATTTCTGAAGATGGTAAACTACTACGAAAACATCTAAAATGGTAAACTACCATTGAAAATCAAGCTATTAGACCACCCCATCATTTTATGACATTGGATCATAAAGTGATACTGACAAGTTATTTTGGAAAATTGAACAGTTTCAACAACGTAATCAAGTTGATCCATGAATAAGATCGATTTGGGCGTGAATGCAAAAGTTTAAGGATTGTATTTTTAAGATTGCTTTGGAGATTGATCAGAAGATAACTAGCTTTTGCTTTTAAATCCATTGTATTTCATGTTAGTATAAACTTATCCCTAGATAAGATCAATTTGGGCGTGAATGCAAAAGTTTAAGGATTGTATTTTTAAGATTGCTTTGGAGATTGATCAGGAGGTAATTGACTTTTGCTTTTAAATCCATTGTATATCACGTTAGCATAAACTTATCCCTCTATGTGGGTATGGTAAACTTATTCCTTAATTTTTTTTTATAAGAAGAATTATACATAATTTAACAAATATAGGATATATATATTTTTATTTATTTTTGGGTAAATGAGGGCGGCACTTAAAAATATTAAGAAAATGAAAAGTTTATCCATCCAAACAAAAGTTAGTGTGCGTAAAAAAAAAGTTTGTGCCGACTCGTTTATTAAAATATTATTAAACGGACTAACATTGTTTAAATATTATACCAATTAAATTTAATTATATGAGCATAGTTGAACATTAGACATTTTGATAACAAAAATACTACATTATACACGACGTGCGCATGAACGCGCGCACACACACGTGGAATTCCTAAATTTTTATTTTTTGGAACTTGTACATTTTAACTTTTTATATATTAAATTTCTTATATCATTAAATATTAAATTTCTATATTAGAAGATTTGTTAACATACCCTTAGACAAATTGGTTGGCTACCATTATAGTATATTTTTATTTCATAAAAACGGTTCAGTACTATTTCTATCATTACCATTGATGTACAAAAAACAAAACAAAACAACGCTACTACTTTACTTGTTGATATAACTTTTTATATTATACATTTTTAGTTGAACTTCTAATTGATATACCTCCTGCGTAAAAGAAAAAAAATTGATATACCTCTTTTGATATTCTTAAGTTATACTTCCTCTCCCGTAAAAAAAAAGTTATATTTCCTCTGTACCAAAATATAAGTCGTTTTGAGAAAAATAATTGTACCGAATTATAAGTAGCTTTACATTACCAATGAAACATTTATTGTTTTTTTCCTATCATCCTTAGCTATTTATTTCTCTCCGTTCTTTTAATTCTTCGATTTATCTTTCTCATACAATTAATGAAGGACAATTGTGTAAACTAACTTATAATTTCTCTTTTCCATACAACATTAATTATATTTCTTAATTTATGTAATATGGTCAAAACGACTTATATTTTGGTACGAAGGGAGTAAGTGATTGAGTTTTTGAGGTCAGGCATAAAAATAACAGAAAACTTTATATTACGATGAAAGATAAATAACTATATTTTACACTTGCGCAAGCCCTCTATTCTATATATATAAAAAAAAGAGAATAGTAAGTAATTTCCTACAATTACTTAGCCTTAAACCAACATCATACTTACATATAAAGAGGTGAAGCATACAAAATTAGTAAATCATTAAAAAGCTTCGACTAACTCAACCTTAATCATTATGACACTCACACATATATATTATGAACTAAATACATCTTTTTTTTAATACAAAAAAAATCAAATTTGTTTATAATAATAACTGAAGAAAGTATTTTTCTTATATGAACATAATGTCAATATTGATATGTACTCATAACATTCAGAACAAACTCCACATTTTATTAAATTTACCTAACTCACATTTAATTTGATCCAAATCCCAACTATAAGTAAAAACACCAAAACAAATGGACCACTATTAACCTCAATTTTATTTTATTTTTTATAAAAAAAAATAGTAGGAAAGAAAGATGTATCAAAAACTTTTGTTTGCAAATTAACCCAATTAGTGTACATAATTATAAAATATGTAAAAGAAGCATTTTCAATTATCACATGTGATGCACCAAAGAAATTTGTTGATAAAGGCTGCAAACAACTTCCAAAACAGGCCATTTCAATTATGCAGACTGAAATTGACAGGATTTCATGAATTGTATGGCATGCAACACAAACATAGTCATTCCAACAATAAGTAACAATTTTATAAATAAAAGATTCGGGTATAACATCAACGTAGAAAATCTTTAACCATCTTCTATGAACGGTTGCAAATGGTATACTCCTATTGCACATTTTGCTCCTAATATACACCTTCTAGTTTCTAGCATGATCAACACTTAATGCTTCATCCGTTCCGTGCCAAGACACCTAAAGAGTAAGCATGCAATCATAAGACACATGAATCCGAGGCCAAACAGTAAACATGCTATTAAAGAAAATTACACAGGTCGTGACAGTCCTCTACAGTTGATTCCAATTTCCCAATTCAATTACAAAGCTATGCCTCACCGCAAAATATACAAATACCAAACAATCATATAAGATGTATAACACCAACTGTTTTTTGAATTGATGTACAACAAATATGCATTATGATCACACTATCCAACAATAAGATGTTACAATTAACACACTCTAAACTTGTAGCACTAACAATGCAGCCGGTTATATTATATATCCAGCAGTTGAGCAGCACACCATCCAATTTTATAGAATAATTTATCACTGAACAATTGTCTCAGTTTATTGTTGATCTACAGAGCAATCTATACTCACATTAATAAAATAGTATCTACAATTGGAAGGTTACTTAGGTGTTCATGGAAACACAATCCTCTACACAATCCTCTATAAAATAGTATCTACAAACTATCTGACAATAAATGTGTACCTATTAAACTCAAACTATATGACAGAAAATCTTGTTATAACACAATCCTCTACATTGTTGTACATGTTTATAAAAAAACACTTAATTGAGAAAATTACACATCAAATAATAGAAACTCATAGCAAGTAAAAGAAAAGATAAACGATCTCTTTTATAAACACACCTTCTACTATCATGAGGAAATGCAATGGATCACAGTAACATTGACGGATTCGAGAAACCAGAGAGTATTAACATCAAAGAGATTCGATACTTTTATTGTTATATATCACACTTACATTGGTGGATTCAAGAAACCACAAATCAAACCAACAAAAGAAAACATACAAATCAGAAATTGTGAAATCCTAATTTAAGAACCCCTAAAATGCCAAACCAATAAAAAAAATCAACAATTACCTAATTTGTGAAGAAATCGTCTGCAAGTTGTACCAAGACTATAAACTGCTAGCCAACATAACTAATTCACCTTAGTAGTCAACAAAATTAGTTGCCGCAGTTCATTCATGGAGGAAAATAAAAGATTAAATGGAAAACAAACTTTTCTTATACACTTTCCTCGTTCTGTATAATTGTTTAAGAAAATTTCAGACTCTTGTGCACAAACAAATGACTTGAGTATATTTACAAATCCCTCTTACACCATGGAGAATTACATCTACTTTTATTTGATACATAAGTCAGAACCAATAAGTTATGCATATCAAGCAGGAACAATTTAAGAGCGAGCTTTAACTGGCGCGCACTTTTTGGGAGAGCAAAGCTCCAAGTGATGAATGATCAGTGACGGGGGCGCTACAAGTGAAGTTTTGACATACAAGAGCTACAACCTTGCTGGCTGCATTGTTAATCTTTGCCATTAGAGCAATATTACTGTTATTTACTTCCCAAAATTCAATCTCTTCTTTGTTGTTGGGATCTATATGAATAACCTACAATCAACGCCAGCGCCAATGTTATCAATGACAACGAGAATGAAATATGAAGACATTAACTTTATAAAGAATAACTTTGCTCACTGTTCTGTGGGGATCATATATTGCGTGAGCTGCAGCAAGCATGCTTTCAAATTCCTCGGAAGTCCTTTCACCCACAACTACCACTTGCTTCCGGGAAGGTACGCGCAGCATGTCTGCTGCACAACACATTAAAGGCACTGCCATAGCCGTATCTTTCAATCTTTTCTCAAAAACTGCCTGTAATACCGTTTAAAGGGAATCCTAGTCAGTTGCAACAGACTTAGTGGTCACATAATAGATAATAAATTCATTCCCACCAATAATCTGATCCCTCCATTGTCAATGCATACACAAGAGAAGAAACAGTATTTTAGGAGGAAAGAGAGGAGGGTTTACATACCAATAGAT
The DNA here is from genome assembly GCA_030408175.1 of Trifolium repens. Taxonomy (NCBI): domain Eukaryota; kingdom Viridiplantae; phylum Streptophyta; class Magnoliopsida; order Fabales; family Fabaceae; genus Trifolium; species Trifolium repens. The sequence goes on along the minus strand of CP125849.1, from coordinate 53,463,462 downwards.
GTTCTGCATTTTGCTTATAATAATCAGCCTTACTTCCAGAAACCATGGAAGCCAACCTTATAAGGTTTATTGTGGTGACCGAGTTCCCTGAGGGCTCTGCCCCATCATGGTCTTCCTTCACTCGGAGAAGAACCGAAGAATCTTCTCCTGTATTATTGAAATATCCACCTCCTTCCCTATCAAGAAACAAAGAATCCTGCAAACATCTCATCTCATTAGCCACTGTAGGCCTGGCAAGAAAATAAATGAAATTTCCATCAAGTCAAGACATCAATCTTTACCTGGGTTTCCTGCAATTCAATGGCCCATAAAAGCCAGTTGATTTCACCCCCAAATTCATAGAGATCCAGTAATCCAGAAATCATAAAGGCATAATCATCCAAGAAACCAGGAGCTTTAGATGGAGAATTTCTGAAACTATGTTGTAGCCTGTGTGTCTCTGCATTGTAAAGTTGATTCCTAATAAAGGATGCTGCTTTACCTGCTATTCTCAAGTACTCCTCTGGCTGGAATTTGCACAATCAAAAGGAGGAGAAAGTTAACGACATAATCAATTATTGAACAGCAAAGAGTCAATTTTGCTATGTGCTCCCCCAACAGACAGTTTCTTCATAATTCCAAGTTAAGAGTTTAAAAAAGCCAGAAACTACTCATTGTCCAAAGCAAGAATTGCGATTAACAGTATAAAATTGTAAACTTATGGCGATGATAGTTTACAGACATCTTCCAGGAAGCGACATAATAAGAGGGCCGTCTCCCGTCTTTTTAAATATTGGTAGTTATTAAGCTGAAATAAAATATCAAAGGTTCTATAACTACGCCACTACATTTATCGAGGGAAAAACTTACTTCAGTACCAACAACAGGAAAGTTGAACTTGACTCCTTCAGCTTCACCCTTTAGAATCTTAGAAGCCCTAGCAAAAGATGAGATTGCCAACCCATTCCAAGATACAATAACCTAGAAGCATAGGATATATTGTCTTGAGAGTTGCGAGCATACATAAAAAGTACATAAAAAGTTTAGGATTTGGCTCCTCTGAAGTGAAGAGTAAAATAAGAAAATCAATGGTTGATCAACATACCCTTAATTTAATATGCATGTAAATATAATATTAACCATTGATTTGTTCATCAACAGTTATATCACTCACTTTACATTCTAAAGTGAGTTGTTCACTTTAGAGGAGCCAGATTAAAAATTCAAACCTAAATCATTATAGGTGGATCCTAAATAAATATATTTCTCAAAGGAATACCTTATCATCCAAATGTGGTTTTGGGCGCCTCAACCTTACTTCAAACAACTTACGCCTGCATTCTCCAAGAATTTCTTGATACGTCTCAATTGACATGCCATATTTTGATGCCATTTCTGAAGTATCCTTTCTCTCAATCAGGACATTCTGTCCTTTGAATTCATTGTGAGGATCACTCATTTCAGATAGGTCACAGTTACCCATCTGTTTTATGTAATAGTGCTCCTTAAAAAGAGCAGCATGCTCTCCAAGTAAGTCTTCAACCTAAACAGAACAAACTAGGTTAAGAGCCAGTTAAAAATATAGATACCACTTGATCATTAATTACACAACATTATGAGAAAACAAGACAATGTTGGCAAAGACAGATATGTTCCGAAAAACGGACACTGAAGCTCAAACCACAATTTTTATTTAGCAAAAATGATCTCCATGATTTATTTGCTTACTATTAACTTGAATATTCTATTTGGAAGTACAATAAAGTACAATAAAAGGGTGAAAATAAGTAAGTCAGGCTCAGGCCATCCAATTAAGAAACAAGATAGACAGCATATTGTGCTCTTGAAAAACAGTTATTTTACTGCAAGAGAACCATAAATTGATTTATATTCAATTGACTGCCACATCAGTGGACCATCGGACCACGCTGGTAACTTGAAAACTGTGCCATAGAAATTTATGTCATCCCCAAGCACTGTACACCTTTGGACCCAATTGAAAGATAAATTTTTGTAATGAACTTATTGAATCAATTTATTTTGGGGAGCAAGATAAAAATTATGTTTTTCAGGGACCTATAATGCAATTAGCCATAGGAAATATCTTAAGGAAATGCAGATAAAACTTGAATGGCAGACCTCTTTGCTGGTCCATATGTAAAAGGCTCCTTCCTTTTTTCGTGTATCCCCTTCATTCTCTGCACTATCAGCATCCTCTGCTGAAAAAATTTCACCTTCTGGACCAATCATGTCTCTCCTCAAATAGTCCAGGATATCCCGTGATATAGATGAATAGAATGTATCTTTTGTGATAGAAAAAGCATCTAAATAAACATTAGCAAGCTGCCCTTGATCATAAAGCATCTTCTCAAAATGTGGAACTGCAAGGATATAACAGCTCAACGATTTAATTATCTTTACAACATTTGAGAATAGAGAGCATTGAATAGTACAAGACATCCTAATTAACATTGAAAAGTTAAAATTCTCAGGAATATGTGCATATGAATACAATATACTATAGCTCATAGACATATCAGATGCAACTGGTGGTGGTCCAAGAAAAAATTACCATGCCAGCATTCATCCACACTATATCTGTGAAACCCCCCTCCAACATGATCATGGACGCCTCCTTTCGCCATGCATTGCAAGGTAAAGTAAACCATTTTCTGACTTTCGTTAGCTCCATCTAACTTTCTGGTATCCTCCAACTTTTTAGAGTTGTAAAGCATCAAGTTCATCTCTACCGGTCTTGGAAATTTTGGTGCAGATCCAAAGCCACCGAATTCTGAATCATAGTTCTCAGAGAGCTTAAAGAAAATAGCAAGATAGAATTATACTCAAGATTTGGAACCCTCAACATAAATCAACAAGAAGAATTCCAGTAAATGTAGATATATGAAAGTTTCTCACAATAAAAGAAATATTGCATAATCTATGTTGTTACAATATAAAAGCCTAATAAATTACAAACACTAGTATTTATCAGCCTTAAATTAAAATAAACTTTTATAAATGAGAAAAAAAGATTGCTGTATTTTTGACAATTCCCCACTTTCCCCTGTTCCTTATATACAGAAAAGAGAAAAAGAAAACACAAAGGATAGCAAGATTGAATTAACAGAAACCAGTTTTTTTTTCTTTTTCCTTACACCTCCTTTTGTGTCTAAGATTGAAATTGTAATTGAAAAAGTAAACAAAATCAGATGCACATAGCCTTACCTGCTCTGAGCATAGACGTAATGCATCATCAGAAACACCATCAGGTAATTTACCAGAATCTGAACTACTAGACAATGCCTCAGAAAGCTGTTCAATTGCAAATGTTCCACTCTTAACTAGCATATCCCTTTTACTTTCCCAAGCCTCTTTTACCTTTCTGGAGAAAAGAGGAACAAAACAAATAGTAACTTAGTATACAAGTAAGAACTCCAAGAATTAGAATAATGATTTTAAACCATTGACAGTAAGTTTTATGCTTAGAAAATTGCAACCAGCTATCCACCAAAGTTGGAATGAGTCTGAGTAGGTTGATGATTTAAGCTGAGACGTGCAATAATTCTAACCTGAGTATAGTCTTAAATCCAGGCCGGCCATATTTATCATCAGGGGGAAAGTAAGTTCCACCCATTAAAGGTTTCAAGTCGGGTGAAAGAAACACGGTCAGGGGCCAACCACCTCCACCATACAAAGCCTGCACATACGTCATGTATACCTGAAGAGGGGGAAAAAAATCTTTTAGGGCATCTTGTTACCAGTGGAACACCCCGTAGAAAAATTGGGAGTTGAGCCAAACTCAATCCTACAAAACCGACTTGAAAGTTGAGGATTGCCTCTACTTATAAACCCATGTTCAGGTCATCTCACATCCAATGTGAGACTTCTTAACACACCCTATAATTTCTACAAGCATCCTAACCATTCAAATTCCAGAGAGTCGTTTACAAAAATTTAGGATAATTCATAAAAACCATCTTTCGTTTGTCCCTTAAAATAGAACAATTAATATCCTTTGTGTTGTGTGTGCATATATATGAGTATGGATAGATTGATCATGCTCTCACCTGATAATATCTTATATATGTATAAATTAAATGAAGAGTTAATTTACCTTATCAACATCGGGTCGTTCCTCTCGATCCACCTATTGCATTGATAACAGTTTTGGAATAAAACAAATTAGAACAACTTGGTAAGTAATGGTGATTGTTGATGTAAGAACTCAAAGCAAGAGAAAAACATCAAGCTACCAAATTACCTTAATGCTAACAAACCAATCATTCAACAAATTGGCAATCCCCTCATCCTCAAAAGACTCAACTTCCATAACATGACACCTTAATCAAATTTTCCAAAATATCAAATGTTAAAATAAACTCATCAAAAATTGACATCAATAGTAGCAGTTGTAATAAGCCACACATACCAATGACAAGTGCTGTACCCAACTTCAAATCAAATTGCCACATGCATACCAGAGATTAATTACAGTCAAAATTTCCTCAATATAAGGGGTTAAATATGATTCATGATTTTTTCAAGTTTAGTCCATATATAAATATTGTTCAATTCTAGTCCCTAGTTTCTAACTATTTTTTTTTGGTCTAGTGGCTAGACACATTTAAAGTATAGAGAAATGTGGAATCTCGGGTTCAAACCCGGATCAGTGCCATCAGTGTCTCTGTAGCTACCATCTGAGTTTCTAAATACTTTAAGTTTATTTTGTAAGAAGTTTCTAAAATAGGGACTAAAATTGAATAAAATTTATGTAGCACTAAGCTTAAAAATTCCAAATTTTATAGAACTAAAAATACAATTAACTAAAAAAAAACTAAATTAGGAAACTATAGTTTTCAAATTACAAAAATTAGAGAATTACTTGATAAGAAGATAGGTGCATCTCTGCGACGTGCTTCAGCAAAAGCTTCTTCTCCCCATGGATACCAATCAACCTTCAATGGAATCAGTGAATTAATTATTAGTAAAGTCAAAATTAAGTGAGATTGAAAAAAAATTAGGAAAGAATTAATTACAGGGTTATGAGCGTGTTGAAGAAGATAAGGGCTTTGTTCTGAAGCAAGTCGATTGGTGAACTTGTGTTGACTGGAATGAGATGTAGCCATTGATAGAACCTTGGGAGCTGTAAAACGTGAGAATTTGAAAGGGAATCGAGAGTTTGTTTTGGTGACGGTAGTGAAGTGTTGTTGGTGATAGAAAAAGCGATTAAGAACACCGATAGACCTTTGATGAAGCATAGAATAGAATTTAAGTGCGTTTTGAAGAAGCGAATTATGAAAAAGAAAGTGTACTGTTGTTTGTTTTGTGTTTAGTTATCAGTTTCGAATTCGAATTGGTGTGTTGTGAGCTGCTGCCATGTACATGAGAGGTGATCCTCTCCATTTAATTTTTCCTAAATTTAAATCCTAACCATCAATATAAAACCTAAATAGTAACTTATTTTAAAAAATTAATAAATGAAGGGTGGATGAAAGGATTGCTCCCTCTTCAGTTTTTCCCCTACTGGAGAGGATCTACTCTCATGTACATTACTTCTTTCCTCAACACTTGGAATGATTACTTTCATGACAAGTGGCTCTTGTTTGTCCTATATCCTATCCTATATCTTCTAAAAGGATAAATACATTTGCCATTTTTGTTTATTTATCTAACAAAAAAGAAATATTGTACTAAATTTTTTGGACAAAGATATTTTTCTTCTATATTGTAATAATTTTTTCTCTAGACAATAAAATACGACTATTTTTTTTTTTATTATATGATAATGTTGCATCGTCCCTTACTTCATGCAAGCCTCCATAATTGACATTCACTCACATAACAATTACTTTTGATATTTTACTTTTTGTATTCTTATTGTTTTTCACATTTTACTGTTGTAATCAAGGCCTCTAGGATTACTATAAATATAAATATGGTCATTTCCCTCTTGTATTTGTATCTTGAAGTTTATAAAAAATTGTGTTTCTCTTTTAAGATATTGAGAGTGGATTCTCTCTTAGCTCCTGAGCCATTTTGCTATCAGAACCCGGGGAGAATGATAGAGTTACACCCTATGAAGCACGGACACCTCTAGGAGGTGGCGTGTCGCGGTGTCCGACATGTGTCGGTGTCCGACACTTGTATGACACTCGTACGACACCTGTTGAAATAGTCAAACAAATTCACCAAAAAAATAATTTCTTTTCTTTGCTTTGACACTCTAAAAAAGTTGAACATGTATTGAAATAATGTTAGCAATGAAGAATTAAAGATATTCATTTTGATTAGAATATTTTTAATTTTTTTAATAATAAATCGATAAATAAAATCAAATTTTATCATATATATAGCGATGTCAGTGTCCTATATTTTTTATATTATCGATGTCGGAGTGTCAGTGTCGTGTCGTGTCGCGGTGTCCGTGTCAGAGTCTATGTTTCATAGGTTACACCACATAATTTACTATATGATAATATTGCATCATCCCTTACCTCACGCAAGCCTCCATAATTGACATTTACTCACATATCAATTACTCTTGACATTTTACTTCATGCATTATCATTTTTTTTTCACATTTTACTGTTGTAATCTAGGCCTCTATAATTATTATAAATATGATCATTTCTCTATTGTATTTGCATCTTGAAGTTTATAAAAACTTGTGTTTCTCTTTTGAGATATTGAGAGTGTTCAAAATCAAAGTGACTGCTAGAACACAACTCTGCCATTATCACAGAACAACTCCCAAAATATCGAGAGAAACCCCCAATCTAAGAACCAGATTCGTCTCTGTAGAAACCGCCACAAGCTGCACTATTCGCATTTGTCTTTATGACGGCATCTGTATTACACTTTACCCAGCCAACATTTGGTTTCTGCCAATTTACCAAAAATAGAATGATATGGCTTATGCATATGAGGGTATCTTTGTTCAACCTCTAAAAGGTCAGATAATAAAAGGGTTATCTGGTGTACCACCGAGCGAGCATTGAACTTGTTCCCTGTAAATATACGTCGGTTACGGTTCAGCTAGATACACCAAATAGTGATGCCGAATAAAATGAGTTTAGGCTGGTTGTTCTGGTTACTATCAGGTTTGATATTCCAGTGAAACCAAGTCATGAAGTCTCCATGCGAATCGCTATGGCTAAAATTAGCATTCAGTTGTAACCATACTACCTCATTAATTATATTAAGGCTTAAATGCACTTTTGGTCCCCCTATTTTCAAAATTATGAAGTTTTGATCCTCCTATTTTAAAAACCAACTTTTTAGTCCCCCATTTTTAATTTTTCTCAAGTTTTGATCCCCCACCCCACATTAGGGTCAATTTTGATGAGGTGGCTTGTCATTAATGATGTGGCAGTGCTTATGTGGACAACTAATCTTCATGTTATTAATTTATTTGATTCAATAATTACTATTTTATAAGATAGAAAAAGGATAGAAAAATCAGATCCATCTCCCCCTCTAACCTCATACCCATAACAAAAAACTCATCATCTTTTTTTTTTTGAATCGGCTAAATTTTATTAAAGAACAATACCCTAAACAAGAAGTATAGGGAATTGTTGAAACATACATCGAGAGGCAAAGTGAAGAAAACACTTTAACCAATCAAAAAGTACATCATGCATCCCAATCAACCCCTTACAGTACATCAATTAAAATACACCAGTGACCACCAACCCAACCCATAGAGACGCCACTAGACCATAACTCCCGAACTCGAATCAAAATTACTCGGCCCATCAGAAACCAAACAGCAGCTCTTTAAGTCGAAAGTTGATGGACGCCGGTGGAAAACTAACGGCCACCGATGCGGTAGAGTTCAACCAGATACCAGAAATCTGCAAATCTCAACAGATTTGGAAACCTCAACGATTCAAAGAAAAATCATGCAAATCTCAACAGATTTGAAAGTGATCAGAGAACTCAGTATCGTAGAAGAACAATCACACACGGCATCACCTACACACGAGCGGCGCCAAATCCAATCACCACAACACCAACAAATCACCTCACTACCACCTTCTCCTCACCTCCAAACACCAGATCTGCCACTTGAAAACTCATGATGTTGTGAACATCATAAGGAAACAACCAAGCAACAAGACCCCACCAAGTAGCATTGGAATGAATTCCAAGAATGGCAGTCACACTTCAGCTCGTGACAACTCATTCATCAAGCACTTAACAGCTCCCTGTAGCTAAACCACACAAACCACCACCGAACCAAAACCACACCTATTCAAAGCCAAAATCTCCACCGATCTGGCAGAGACATAACCAAGAGCGACGATCCAAGAAGAAACGAACGACATGACTCAGAACGTCCGGAACCGGAGAAGAAAAAGGTGATGTCGCACCACCACCACCATCACCGGAGAAGAAGGAAATATCCGGTGCCAACCTAAGATGGTGCGGAGGACTGACCTCATCACACCACGTCACCACCACATCGCCTAGTCTACATTGTGGAGATAGAGGTTTGGATTTGAAAGGGAGGGTTCAGATCTAAAAAATCTTAGAGAGAGGTCAGAGAGAAAGATTTGAAATTTTTTAGAAAGAGGTTTTTTCCTAAAAAAAAAAAAAAAAACTCATCATCTATCACAGAACCCCAAAATTTCTGCAATTTCGGGTTCACTGGATGAAGAAGGCAGGGTGACAATAGAGACTAGAGAGGGACAACAACAACAACAACATTGTTCGTCGGTTGACGAAAACTGATCGATCAGGTTGGAATCTTAAGGTCATTCGGTGTAGCTTTGGTGGATTTTTATGTTGAGAATCAATAATAGCACAAACCGGGAGATCATGGTACAATTTGCGTTTTCTTCTACGTGCAAGGCAACATGGTCAATTTAACCAAAGGAAGAACAACGGGAGATTTTTTTTAAATTGTGCATTGCTGCCATTGCAAGTGATTTAGGATTTGGGGATGAAGAAACAACACTGTTCAAAAGGGTTTCTAATTTTAATTTAATATTAATTCATTTTGGAAATAAATTAGGAATGAAATGGATATTAAACTTGACCACCTAAATACTGCCACATCATTAGTAATTAGGCCATCTTATCAAAATTGACCTTAAAATGGGGTGGGGGATCAAAACTTGAGAAAAATTAAAATTGGGGGACCAAAAGGTCGATTTTTAAAATAGGGGGACCAAAACGTCATTATTTTAAAAATACGGGGACCAAAAGTACATTTAAGCCTTATATTAATTATATATGATTTCAAAAAAATAAAAAAAATACGAAAGAATGTTTGATTTTTATATAGTAAAAAAATTAATTGGCATATCCCTTAAACTCGTTTGATTAATCATTTGTCTATACAAAAGTATTTTCAACTGGGAAAGAATAAAATCAATTTTGACATTTCTTCCTATCACCTAAAATATCATATTAAGCTACTTTTGTTACTTTGATTCATTTCAGATTCATAAGTTGAACCAAGGACGAGGGAGCTGGAAATCGAACCCATAGTTCAATACCACATAAGATCATTACAGTGCAAATTGTATAAGAAGTTAACTACACCACTTTACATAATGAAACAGATTTTTACTAACAGAGAATTATCCCAAGTGTTACATGTAAAATAACCCATATTGACCCATCGACTATCAATCAACTCGGTATGTGGTCAAACTTTCATTGATGGGACATATTCAGAAGAACAATATATATGGCAGATCTTTCCCTAATGGAAAGTCCATAAATAGTTTTTCTAGCAGGAGCACCAATATACATGGCAAAATCTACTGCGCTTTATTGAGCAGAGGCACCCATAGACTCAACAAGTTCTTCCATAAGCTCCTTTTGTTCCATTGAAACACAAGACTGCATAAAAAAGAAAATTTCAATAATGCAGAGCCATGGATCGATTTCATTCGCTCATTCATATGAACCTACTACATTAATGGCAAATTCCGTATTTGTAGTATATCCTTTTTAATGTAAAGTGCATTGGTGAAACTTTTGATCAGTCTTGTAGTGTTTGCTAATTGTGTTTTGACTTGTTCTTTCAAAAAAGCAGAGTGGAAGCCTAATTCATTGTTCTACACCGAGAGGTAGGCTGTAACTATTGCCAGGGTTACCATTTTTTTTCTACCCATACTGTAGCTTTTGGTAATATAATTGAAGAAACTGTTATTTTTTTGGTTAAAGTGAATTTTGGTTTGGGAACCATTGTTATTGGTCGGCATTCAGTACCTGGCAATATCCTCCCCAAAGCTTCCACTCGACATAACCAAATCCAAACCCAAGGGTGTTTCAATTATATAGGGTTTCTTTGAATAACTTTCTCTTTCTAAGGCCTTGCTCACCACACCCATTTTCATCTTAACAAGAAAACTACCATCATCTAATTATTCACTCCCTCGAAATCAGCCCAGGTGCACCTATATTAATATATACCACCTTCTAGCCATATATTGCCGTGAGATGTGTGCTAGAGAATATACCTGAACAGCATCCTCTATGTCACCACCTAGAAAATTGGTGAGCTCAAAGTTCCTCTTCAATCTGTGGTCCGTAACCCTGTTGTCCTATAAGAAGAACTAAGAGTCAAAATTTGACAGTAAAACCATAATTTCATTAAGAAAAATGCAACTTTAATAAATCTATCTCAGCTATTCTACCTCAGACCAATATGCCACCAGGAACAAATAACAGATCACTGGATCTTAGTGTGATTTTCAGAGATTAAAAAATATAATTTAAGGTGCATGTTTCTTTTGTATCTTCTCTTACTTTTCTTTCTAAATAAACACCAATGACTCTTACCTTATAATTTATAAATGGGATTTTTTTATATAATAATAAATGGGAAATTTTGTTATGAATATAATGATGAAGTTTTGAAAGTCTTCAAATTTTGGATCGGAAATGGAGAGACTAACAAGTGAGATTGCGCAACAACCACACCAACAAAAAATATGGACTGCAACATTGAGTACCTTAAAATTGTATGTCCGGATTTTTTCTGCCCGTGCTCCTGTACCAACCTGTAAATAGAGAGTGTGTGCTGTAAAATATTTCAATTTCCTATCTATCTACTAACCCATATAGCCAGCTCACCAAGTAAATTATGACTAGTGCAAATCATGATAGACAAATCTAATATATTTGATCATCCAAATAGAAAATTGGAAATTGAACTAAGGGAGGCATATAGATTTCTTCAATGTAATGCCAATGCATATGAGCATTCTGCATATAACATCTAAGGCAATTATGATACTGTGTCTGTACAGACAATTCTACAATTGCGAAGTAGCTTGACGGAGTGGCTGGTCCTAGGTTGTCCTTTTAAGGACGACACAAATGTACCTTAGTAAACATTCACAAACAACCCAAAGGACCTAAATCATCAAGGCATGAATAAGCAAAGGAATCAAGTCTACTCTGGCAAAATACACAAGACGGATCATACCTGTGATTTTCTTTCATTTCGTATTGACACTTGCTGCTCCCTTACCTTTATCTCATATCTGTAAAAAGATCTTATATCAATTCTAAATGCAACATATTTAAGACAGAGATAAATAAATACTCGGGAAAAAGCACTGATGTGCTCATGATGTTTGACCAGCTTTTTGTTTTGTGGTATTTATATCTTTCGGTTCCTCGTGTATAATGAAACTCAAGAAGCTATAGCCATATTCATCTTGTAAACATGTTTTTAAGATTAAAAGTGTAGGGGAAAAAAGTTGAAAATGTTGTAGACTTGCACACAACTCAGTTCTAAAACCAGACTTTGTGATGTTTACAAGAAAAAAACCTAGATGGCAATTGTGACGCTTACAGTTTGGCTCGCAGTAACTTTAAAGCAAGATTCTTGTTCTGAATCTGAGTCCTTTGTTCAGTACAAAAGATGCGGATTCCCGTTGGTTTATGAACAAGATCAATTGCTGTTTCAACCTTATTAACATTCTGGCCTGTAAGATATCATTGTATCAGAATTCGTAGAGGAATGGAATTTGTATCTTGTTCCGGGAAATTTAAAGATTGATTGAAATAGTTTCATGTTCATAGAACTATACCTCCAGCACCCCCAGAACGTGCCGTTGTAATTTCAATATCTTTCGGGTCAATTGTGACTTCAACTTCATCAACCTAGATAAAGATTTCAAAAATCTTGAGAGGAGGAATGGAGACATCTAATCATGTATCAGTAGGCTAAAAGCTATGCTCATTAAAGCACATACAAATTTAAGAAAGAAATTGTCAAATAACCAATTATCCCAAAAGCTTAAGCTATTAGGATTGGCCACATCAATGGTTTTATATTATTTCTAACACGCCCCCTCACGCAAGAGCCCATTTGGGCTTGAAGCGTGGATAATGCATAGGCCCATCTACCATATGCTTAAATTCCACTTTTTAATTAGAAAGTGAGGGGAGCGGGGATCGAACCCTAGACCACTTAGTCATAGAGGCTCTGATACCATGTCAAATAACCAATTATCCCAAAAGCTTAAGCTATTAGGATTGACCACATCAATGGTTTTATATTATTTCTAACAGAAACAATTAAACAGGACACGGTCTTTAATCACAAATTGAAACAGGCATTCTATGAGACTAGACAACATATTGAGAATACCTTACATATATAACCACTTCAAAAAACTTAAACCAACGCTAGCTACTTTTATGATTTAGATAGATCTTTATGCATAACAGTAACTTTAGGAATAAAATATCAAATGAACAATTTTCCAAATGCAAACACAGTAAGATTTAAAAAAATCCTTTCAGACCCAATGACCTATATGTTGGAGTCATGAATAATGTATTGCTAAAAGCCTGAAACATGCAATCTACCTCTGGCATAATGGCCACTGTTGCAGTAGAAGTATGTACGCGGCCCTGTGTTTCTGTTAGAGGAACACGTTGAACTCGGTGGACACCAGATTCATATTTTAATTTACTATAGACACGATTTCCTTTTATTTCCATCACATAAGTTTTGAATCCCCCTTTTTCTGCCTAAAAGATGACAAGAAACAAATTATACAAGTTACAAAAGCTATTAAAAACTGTATGGAGTTTTCATGAGGAGCACCTCAGAGAAGGAGACGGCAGAATGCTTCCAAGAATTAAGTTCACTAAATTTTTCATACATTCGGACCTGATTCAACAAAACAGAATCAGAATATGATTAGAATTTAACATCTCACTAATGTCTCATACTCTCATTCATTAAAACATTTAAACTATAGCAATAAAAAAGGCTAGACTGGAAAGACAGAAAATAATTCTTGGAGACAGTCAAATGATTCAGAAATGGACCAATAACAGTTTTTTTTTTTTTTTTGTGTGTGTGTGTGTGTGTGAGAGAGAGAGAGAGGGTCATTGTTCTTCGTGGACTTTGCATGGATAAAAAAGGACAAATAAAAGGATGTACCTACAAGATCACCAGCCCATATTCCAGCCTCATCGCCACCAGTACCTGCTCTTACTGCAAAAGTGAATGTAATATTGATAAGTAAGCCCAGTTATCCAGAAATTTAAGAATGTAACTACAATGACATGTAGGAGACAAGGAGAAGCGGGAAATCATGCCAGTCCTTGTGATGTATAATAAATCCAATTATTGAGTATCCACTCCTCACACAGTAAAACTAGCACTGGTGTTTAAAAATTAGCTTTATGTTCTCTAGCAAACGTCTCGGTCATACAACATTCAACTGAGCCATGAAGTAAAAATAAATCATTTAGTTACAGTTATAATAATGCACTGAAAAGAACAGAATCTACCTTCAAGCATTATGTTTCTTGCATCCAGAGGATCACTGGGAAGCAGTAAAACCTGCCAAAGTGTAAGATGCAATTAGTAAATTTCTAAAATCTGAGAGAACTAGAAAAGTAAAAAATAAAAAATAGAGAATGGGAGATAGGTGATTGAAAACTCAACATAGCTAAAGACAGAATAGGGTACAATCAAAAGATAGGAGATTCTTGGCATGGTTTTTAAAAAAAGCAAAACAAAAGCTCGTTATGGCCAATAAAAAAGAGAGTGCATATGATGAGAACATTGAAAGAGAATCAAAATTCGTATGCCTGGTTTTGACATTTCAGATGATATTTCACATTTGGGGTTGGTTGAGGATTGCTTGATTGATATTGACAATGACGTATACTAACTTTCAGGTGAAATTAGCATATTCCTGATGAAGAATGACAAAAATATTGTAACTTACAATCCCAATTCTCAAAACAATGAAATGAATAAAAAGAAACCTTCAGCTTGTCCTCAAGCTCTGAGAGTTGTTTGGACAAAGATTCAATTTCATAAGATATCATTTCCGCCATATCCTCGTCATTGCCATCATCCTTTGCTAAAGCTATAATGTTGATAAAAAAAAAGTTGAAAACAAAAAAATAAATAAACAATAATATGGATCATCCTTCAACTCAATGTGTGGAAAAATGATTAACAAATGATAGTCATCGATCAAACCTTTGGCTTCTTCAAGCATCTTCTCACAGTCTTTAAATTTCTGATACAGAGTCACAACCTAAGTTCAGAATATCACATTGATGACATTAGAAGACAGTTTGGATAAACTTCTCAAAAATTAGTTATGGATGGAAAAATAATTATTTAAAATGTTGTAATATTAACAACCATATATTTTTTAAACAGAAATTTCTTACAGCAGTTAAAATCAACTAGTACATTTTTTTTTAATAAGCTCTCTCATTTAACTTCTCTAGTGTTGTAAATTCAGCTACACAATATTTTGTATTAAATAGTACATAGTGTATCACAGAACAATAGTGATTTGTTCAAATTCCACTACCCTACATAGCTGCTATTTGATACTCCCTCTCGTCCTTGATATAAGAGAAATTTTACTTTTTAGATACATCGAGCAACTAATGTATAGGACGACCATAGTTAGTAACACTTGTGCAACCATATATTTATTTTAGTTGATAACCATTCATAAGTTATTATAAGCTAATCTAAACTAAGGCTAGTTCAATGTAATGGTGAAAAAAAAATGATAATAAGGAACAATATAAATTGGAGTACCACGTCAAGTTCTGATACTGATTGTGCTATTTTCTGATACTCGCTGGGATTAGAAACAATGTCAGGATCAGCAAGCTTCACCTGAAATAGTAATTTTACATTTCAGACATAAATAACCTTATGCAGAAATTAATGGTAGTAATGAGTGTAGAATTAGCGTTTAAAACCACACCGATAATTCTTTCCATGTTTTCTCAGCAGATTCAAGCTTCAATAACAGATAAGGTTCCTGAAATTCAACACCGTGCAAAGTTAATTAAATTAATTACATGATAATTATCAATTTTAAAATGGATAATAATGTTTGAATGATTTTTGTGAGGTACCGCCATGCAGACGAATCTTGTAGATATGAGAGTGGTTCTGGTGGGAAGAACAGTGACGCGTCTGTTAATGAATTGGTGAAGAGAACGGTGTCGTAACGGAATTGCGTCGCGGCGTGTGGCGTATGTTCGAGCGGTGAAGCTCGCCGTTAAGCTGTTCATGGTGTTGAAGTTACACAGCAATGATTCTGTATTTTTTTGGATAAAGAAGAAGCAGAAGACACGGATATGAATATGAGAGCGGTGAAATTTTCTCATCCCACCCCCCCCAACACTCTTTTTAACCCCCGAAAATCCAATTTTGCCCTGGAAAGTCAACTTCGGAACGTAGAATCCGAAAAGGTTTAAAAGAAATTTTCGTTCGGAATGTACTCCCCGAAACGTATTTCGGGGAATAGAGCCCGAAATAATTGAATATAGTAACAGAAATGCGCTAGTTTCTGTCAGTTTCTATTTTTTAGTTTTGAAAATAGGGTTGGGTGGGAAAAGGGTAGAAAACGTGACAACCCCATTTGATCAACACTTCAACTAATTCAAGCACTCTAATTTGACAAGTAAGTAACTTCTATGCATCTTAGATTGTTCATTTCTCTTTAATTCATTTTTTATCAAATTTTTCCATTTTCTCTTGGATTTTTTCAAATTCGGAGTTCATGTTGATGTTGTTGATGTTGTTTATTATGATAATTCTGTGTTGTTTGTTGCATTGGGTTGATGTATGCATCAATGCATGTTGGTTAGAAATTGAATTTGGTCTTTGATATAGTTTGTATCATTTTAGCACTCCAAGTGTTTGTAAAAATGTTTGAATGACATAATTCGTTTTTGAATTTTTATTGTAGAAATGGAAGAAGATGTTGGAAGAACAAGATTAGGCAGAGAGACACGTGCACATGCTTCTGCGCGTGAAGCTGTTGCCCCTCGTGCTAAAAGAGGACGCCGTCGCCCATCACCGGTGCCATTTCAAGGAAGAAGTGATAACGAAACAGGAGGTTCTTCCACGGGTGGTTCACGACGGCGATCAATGCCTTCACAAGATCAAGCACATGGGAGTGAAGTTGAACATGCTGTTGGAGATGAAGAGAATGTAAATAGTCCGATTGAAGATGTTGCTGAAGATGAAGATGATGATGATGGACAGCCACCGGTGGTTCCTGAACAGGGTTATGAAGGCGGTCCGAGCGATTTGTCTCTATTGCATGATTACCATAAGCATAGGGCTAATCAAATATGGGAAGCTACGAACTGTGAAGCGCCGGTAAATATTGTCTTAAAATTTGTTAATGAATTTGGTAATAAATTCTTTAATTTTGCTAAGTGTTGATGTATTCTATTTGCAATTTTGTAGATTTTGAAGAAAGTGATGCGGTCTGTAGCAAATGGGAAGAAGGTGATTAATCTTCCGAAGCTTCCGCGGACTAGAGAGTACGACTGGTTTTGGAAGGCTATCGAGGCAACGGGTTTAGAGCCCTTGACGAGGACGAGTTACAGCATAATCGACCACGGGCTGATGACGGCATTTGCGGAAAGATGGCATCCAGAGACAAACACTTTCCACCTTCCAATTGGTGAAGTGGCCATCACATTGGACGATATCCAATGTTTGCTGCATCTTCCGATTACGGGGCGTTTCTTGCACCACTCGCGGATGAGGAAAGACGAAGGGATGGATCTGTTGAAGAGGCATTTGGACGTTGAGGAGGATATTATTCTGCACAATTTTGATAAAACAAAAGGATGTCATATCAAGTACAATCAGTTGCAGGCTGTGTACGTGCAGAATAAGGATGCGGCTTTGGCGGCGGAGAAAGAAAATAAGCCTATGGAGGAGATTGTTGTTTATAGGGAAAGGTGTATCAAGGCCTTTTTGTTGTATTTGGTGTGCTGTACCATTTTCAGCAACAAGAGCCAGAATTATTGTGATGTTGTGTATCTGCAGTATTTCGAGGACCTGACGGAGGTGAGTCACTGGAACTGGGGTGCTGCTGCCCTCGTGTATCTTCAGGCGTATATGACAAAATCTTGTAAGAAGTTGTCTGGGAAGCGTATTGGTCTAATGGCAGGATACATGTCATTACTTCAGGTATGGTTACTAATTTATTTTACTAATTTATGGATACTTTAGTTATTAATTACAAAAATTTAGTTGCCTGTGCTTATTAAATGTGGTTTGATTGTTTGTTTCAGGGATGGGTCATATCTCACATGCCGAGAATGAGTGTGTGGAAATTGGCTACCAATAGGAACGAAACCCTCCCATGTAGTGCGAGGTATGAGCCTGGGCAAGGACATAGGGATCAGACAGCTTATAGGGAGCATCTGGATAACATGCAGATGTCAGACTTCGTGTACACTCCCTATACTGCACACCGCCAAGTGAGGCCGTTGATTGATGAATGTTGGTTTTCTGGGTGGTTAAGGTGCGGAGGTGACACAAGCACACATTTGCCTGAACGTGTGCTGAGGCAATTTGGATATGTTCAGACCATTCCAAGACCTCCTGCTGCAGCTGCTCCTTCCGGCCTGGCGTTAGACAAGATTGACTGTTCTGTCATCGTTCGGATTAATGCAACAGCGATTAATTTCATCAAGTTGTTGTTTGAGATCAACCAAAGTCGCATCGACGAAGATCCGAAACATGTTTGGTTTTCCACCGTCGAAGTAAACTGCAGCAAGGTGAGTGTCTCTCTGGTAAGTTAGTGAGATATCCATTTTACAATTATTGTGGTTTGATAGTGCCTATTTATAGAGGTTTGATAGTGGTTTCATAGTGTCATCCTAACCGTTGAAATTTTCTGAAACGTTTAATAATAATAATACAATTAATAATAAGTTATAATTACAAAATAAATAATAAGTTATAACAAATAATAATAACTTATAATAATAATAATAATAATAATAATAATAAAAATAAAGAATAATTCATACGTAATAAATATTTGAAAGCGTAAATTATAAATGAATTGGCATTGTGCCCCAGTGGTTAAGACACTGGTTTAATGTGTATGTGAAGTTTGGGGTTCAAATCCCCCTCGCCCCAGACCTTTTTATTTTATTTTTGTCTATTTCGGAACGCGTTTTCCGAAATATATGTTTCGGATTGTAGAATCCGAAATATCAGTCAACTTATATGCAGTAAAAGCTGAAACATAAACAGGAGTATACTGATTAAAGTACAAGAATCTTGCATGCCTCTGCACTATATTCTCATGCCTCTGCAACCCATGTGTTAAAGCACAAGATTCCCATGCTTAGACTTAACACATTTGTCCATATTCATTTGGCAATATTCCCAAACATTTGTCCATTTATTTGGCTCTACTTTGTATAATTGCATCTCCTTCAACTTAGCACAAACACTCAACTTAGCAGAAACACACCAACAAGCATGGCATCCTCTTCCACAACACTCAAGGAGCAACCAAAAATTGAAACTTTTTCAATTGTTCGTCTATCGCATCAAGTAAGTTTTATTATCACATTATTATTGGGAGAAATTATAGTTATTAGTGTTCCTAACAATTATTTTGCAAATTTTTATAGGGTCATGCTGAGATTGAAACTCAATTTGCGACAAGCCAGAGGAGGTATCTTGGCAAGACTTGGAAAATGATTAAAAATGACAAAGAACACCACAAACTCAAGTTCAACAAAAACTATGTGAATCCCCTTTTATTGAATGAAGGATGGGAGAGTTTCAAAAAATTCCACAATTTACCGGATGATGTTGAAGTTGTTTTACAATACTTTGGCCATGATCTGTTTGGAGTCAAGTCTTTAAAAAATTGGGAGATGAAACTACAATTCCGGCATTTCATAGCCGGAGTTTCGCACCAAAGAAAACAACCTTTTTTGAGTTCGAACTCACTAACATGCGAGTTGATAATCCTAAGATAGTCAGTCATTTCACTTTGTTCATGTTCTAACCCTTGTAGTTTTACCATACTATCTTGTCTAATAATTTGTTTTCCTCCTTCTAGGTACTACATTCTGATTTTGCGGAATTTCTTCGAAGCTATAATTTGGAATACATTAACCTATGTGGTGATAATGGGGTGACAATGACTCTCTGTGTTTTGAACTTGGGTGACATGCTTCGCACGAAACTAGCCTACAATTGGGATGGATTTTCAAAGAGCCAAGAATTCAAAGAAGGAGACTTTGTTCGTTTCAAATTTGAGCTGCTTGATGAGATCACAGCTAGCCCTCGTTGCCATGTCTTTAAACCATATGCTTGAGTGATAAGCTTGTTTATGTAATCTCTATCAATATAATGTTTTAATTCCCATGTTTTAGTTGTTTTTAATGAATTCCGGTGAACAATCGTAGCCATTGTGTTATGTACATGGCTAACGTATGTCTGTAATCCTTTGACCCTCTTAATTAAACTATGCATGTGTTTGTTTCCATCGAAATAATTCTGTATTGTCATTTCTATAATTTATTATAGATACATGAATATTGCAGGTCTAGGATTGTGAACACAATTCTGCTACCTGTTATTTCGGAACCTATAGCCCGAACCATATAATTTATGTCTTTTCGGGCTCTGCGTTCCGAAATTTGTCCATGGTACGTGTTATTTCGGGCTCTACTTTCCGAAATACCAGTTACCAGAAGTTGTGCAAAGCACAAAACACTTACAGGACCTGTAACATTATTACAATTTCAATTGTACCTATAATAACAAACCAGACAGACATTCCATTCAAACAAAATACTTAAAATTTGATAACATACATACAAAATACGTCAATTCGATTACATGATATAATTCGATTACATAACTTTCATTACATAAAATATTACAAAATTACATGTTGCTTTGCAATTACATCATAGTTCACAACTATATTGCCAAAAAAATTATAAGTCATGAATACAAAAAAAGCGAACATGTTGCAACAACCAAACAATCACTCACTGTCAGAGCATGTCAGTGGATTGTCCTTGCTAGATCCAATGCCAACAATTTTTTTAACTTTAATTTTCCTCTTTTTTATTAAATCCTTTCTTTCAACATCAATCAAATCTTCGAACACCGAAATTCTATCCATGAAAGGATACTCCCAGGCCATAGCTTCATCAGTACAATATCGCCTCCACTCCGCCGACGCCTTAGGTAAAATAGCACCGGGCTTCAACTTAACTTGGACAAAGTGTTCCAGAATCAAACCTAAGCACAAAATCCGTGATTCCGGATTAGTTGGTGGTTTTGATCGAAGCGGGAAAAAAGTCTCACTAACTCCGATAATGGGTGATGTCAATTCCACTACAATCCTGTTATAGTAAGTCGCAATCACATGACCCATATCCAGAAATGATAGCCACTTTTCCTTAGGAGCTACAGAACGTCGTGTACTTCTTGGACTCGAGTGCAAAGCTTCTAAATTTTTTTCAAACCGAGCCTTGCCACCAAACACGTTCTCATACAATTTCCTATGGTTTTTAATCTCCCTTATCATGTTAAGCTTAACCAGCTCATAATCATCCTCGTTTCCATTTTCATGCAATGAAACCACACGATAACCGCAATACCCGTCACCCACAACATCGACAAAATCTTCAATATATGGTTGCATGAACTGAGGCATATGCTTGAAAAATGGACTACTAACTTGTGAGCTTTGGCTTGGAGTCCAATTACCAATTCTCGCTCCCTTCCGAGAAGAACTTGCAGCAGTGGTTTGTGACACTTGACAATCGGGAAATTGCGCATCAACGTGCTCCCAATATGACTTCTCCCGTGCCGTCGAATTTTCAACCCCACTTGATTTTCTTGTAACGACACTTGCTTTTTTAACAACGGTAGGACTTGTCAACGTCGTTGTTTACGGAAAAGCAAGTTGTTGAAGCTTGTTTCTTATCTCCGCTTTCATGCTCACATCAACAACCTTCAAGCGTTCCTAAAGAATAAAAAAAAATACACAAATTATTAGTATTCAACGAAATTCAACGACAAATTAAAATATTAAACAACATTGCATAGAAACTCAACAATGAAAGTTTTATAAAATATTAAAAAACAAACCTTAATTGCTTCAAACTCAGCAGTGCACGCATAATCATCTTCAACTTCTTCTTCAAGATCATCTTCAAATTGACCAAACTCGATCGTCAACTTCTTCCAATGCGAATTGACTTCATCAAGTCTAATCGGAAGCCTGTTGCGAATCTTCTTGGCAATTACACAAGCACAAGGCAAACCATATGATTTCCTAATAATGCACCCACACTTTTTCGGATCCGAACCACATTCCACTACTCTTTTTGCCTCGTGGAAAATATAGTTCAAAGCTTTGCGAGATATTTTAAACAAGAGCAAGGGGTACAGAAAAGAATTTTGCCCGTCATACCTATGTTCTTTAACCGACAAACTTTGACCAAAACTTATTTTTATGTCACTGAACTTGATCACCAACATTTGTTCACACGCCTCCCAAACCTTCACAAAATCACCATTACCGTCCGGCAAATACGTTTTTAACAAACCATGCGCCGACTCAGCCCTGTTGGTTGTAGTATTCTCAAAATGCATAATCTCATTTGTCCACGCATTCGCCACTTTTGTTTTGTCGGTGTCAAGAATGGTTTTTTGAAAATAGGTAAGGAATGTTGGCCATTTCGCACAAACTTTCCTAAATTCCACAACAGCCTCAACATAATCGTCCCGGGTTTGCGCGTCCAATATAGCGATAAAGCTATTTGTCGCCATGTTAACGACTTGTGTTTGGCTCATTTCATCTCCATCTCTAACTTTACACATGGTCTTTGCTTTTGCGTTGACATTTTTGATAACATGATAGCGACAAACCAACGGTGTTGCATCTGGAAAGACCGTACCAACCGCATTCATAAGACCGGAATCCATATCCGTCACCGTTACCTTCGGGCCTACGGCCTCACTCCTCAATAGGCTCCGACAATGTTGTAGTGCCCATGTAAAATTCTCCTCTTTCTCATTAGTAAGAAAGGCAAATGCAACATTGAAAGTCAACCCGGTCGACGTCGATCCCACCATCTCAAACAACGGCCTATCATACCGGTTTGTCTTGTACGTCGAGTCCATCAATAAAACATTAGGGAAAGTGTTGAACAACGCAACAGAGGTAGGATGCGCAAAGAATATGTCCTTCACAATAGTGGAATTTTCATCAAGATCATCCGGCCTAAATTTGAAGACATATTGCTTTTGCTCCAAACAATGAAAAAAATGTTGAATTTCATTCCTCGGCCCCCTTTCTTTCTGTCTCATTCTATGGCGTGCATTGTAAATCATTTTCTTGTGGGTGACATTTTTTGGATCTCTATCCTTCATTGTAGACATTATATTCCTAGGCGGAACCAAGTTCCTTGTCATTTCGGCAACCAACTCCTTCTCTTCCGGTTTCAACCTTCCCTGAACTAGATGGCCATCTAATTCTTTATCAAACTCATGGTTGTGTACGCCGTTCACAACACTTAGATGCCAATCCTTGGTTGTATTATGAAAATAACCACGGAGCTTAAACGGGCATCCGCACTTCCTCGTTCCCGTTTCTTTGAACTTTATCTTCTTGCTAGTTCTTTTGTAGGTACCTCCCCTTTCACAACCCAAAACCAACTTTTGCTTCCTCTTTCCATCACCATAATCAGAGTTTACAATCACTACTGCAAACTTTAAACCAGCAGCTACATCGCGAACCCACTTCAGTAAAGCATCGCGAGTCTCGAAAGCTTGGTCCGTCAAAAAACTTGAACTATAATCAATATGTATTGCCAGAGGACCAATTGCAGGAGGAGCAGGAGGAGGAGCGGGAAGAGGAGGAGCAGGAAGAGCAAGAGGAGCTTCTTTCGGTTGATGAAAATTGACAGGATTAACATCGCCAACAACTTCATATACACCTATACCAAGCACTACTTGTCTAGATTTATGATCCACCATAACTACAAAAAAAAAAAATCAATATCAACTACAATTCATATCAAATAACATATGGAAATTAAATTCAAATATCTAAGCTATAATCATTAAACGTATTATTAATAATAACCATTAAGCAAATCAAAACATGTAATCTACCTAAATTTGGAAAAAATGAAAAATTTGGCAGTAGCAGACAGTAGCAGTGCATCAGGAATGGTTGAAAATTTTTCTAAGTATTATTTCGGAACGTATTTTCCGAACGCAAATTAACATTATTTCGGAAAGTATTTTCCGAACGATAGCATGTCAGAGATTTCGGAAACCTAGGTGCATCAGTCAATTCAAAGCTAAAATAAACAAAATCTAATCGGTTAGAAACGCAATTTACCTTATGTTGATGTATCAGTGAGTGTTGATTCCGTTAGATAGCCTCCAAAACTTGAGATTGAGCCAACAATGGAGAAAAACGCTTTTGGAACCAAAGAGAACTTGAGATTGAGTGTGTGACATGAATGAGAGGAAGTTAGCTGGTTTCAGGTCTATAACGTCCTGGTTCGGAAGCTAAAGCCCGAAATACAGGTTCGGAAAAGGTTCCCCGAACGTAATTAAAGGTTTCAAATTTTTCGGAACGTAGAATCCGAAGTTGACTTTTATAAGGGTGTGACACGAATGAGAGGAAGTTAGCTGGTTTCAGGTCTATAACGTCCTGGTTCGGAAGCTAAAACCCGAAATACTGGTTCGGAAAAGGTGTCCCGAACGTAATTAAAGGTTTCAAATTTTTCGGAACGTAGAATCTGAAGTTGACTTTTATAAGGGTAAAAAGGGAAATCCGGGGGGGGGGGAAGAATCATGGGGGGTGGGATGAGAAAAGTTCGAGAGCGGTTAGGATGAGAAACTGTTTAGATTGGGCTGGGCTATTTGTTTAGGGCTTAAGATATGTTTGGTTAGTTTTCTGGTTTTGGTTAATCCCACTGTAGTTTTTACTTGTACACCCCTTCTTATTTAAATGTTCTTTCAAAAGGGTCAAATAGTTATTTTGGTATTGAAAGTGTAATTTTTCGTCATATTACTATACAAATGTAGCAAAATTGAAAATGCATTTTTTTTTGTTAAAAGAGGGCTAACGTCCAAAAAGAACAAGACCTAGACAGTTACATAAATATTCCTAGTCATGCAAGCCCCGGAAAAGTCATAAAAAAGGAGACTTGAGATCTCACTCGGAGTGGTCTCCATAACATGAGTATTAAAAGAATCCAAAGAGAAACTAAAATTAGCCAGCCAATCAGCATTTATATTTCCTTCCCGCCAAGTGTGATTGAAATGCACCTGCTAGTTCAATTTTAAAAGCTCCTATATACGACGAATCAAGGTGGGCGGGTTAAATACATTAAACACAAACAACCAACTCTCTCTCTAAAAATTTCTCCCCAACCTCTCTGTACAAACTAGATCTACTTTCTATTCCAACTCCCTCAAATCCAAACTTCCATATTCACTATGTAGTCATGACAGTGGTGGTGGTGCGACGAGGAGGAGGTTAGCCCTCCGCACCACCGTATCCGATCGGGCGCCGTTTTTTGTTCATCATCTCCAGATCGTGTTTTTACCCTTTTTCCCATGTTTTTCGTTCACTGTTTTTTCGGCGCCGATTTCGTTTATGTTTTTCTTCGTCCTTCTGTTTGTGTTCTTCTTTTCTTCTTGGGTGTTGGCTGTCCGGCGGTTTTGTCGGTGGTTTCGCCGCCGACACTGTTTTTTCTTTTCCGACGCCAGTTTCGTCTTCCTTGTGGTGGTGGTGGTGGTAGCGCCGGTCGTGCTGTTTTCCGGCGGGTTTGGTGTTGCAATGGTGAGATTTAATGGAGGTGGTCGTTGTTCCGACGACGTTATTGGTGTGATTCGTTGCTCCGGCGATGGTCCGGTGGTGTTGGAGTTGAGGTGGGGGTTGTGGGTGGAGGTGATGAGATGTGTTGGGGTGGTGAGGTGACCTTGCTCTCTTAACACAGTTGCCTTTCTCACTATTAGCGGTGGATCTGGCTGTGTTATGGTGTTTGGTTTCGCTTGCTTGCAGTAATGGTGGTGGTTGGTTGTTGGGTGTTAGAGGTGTTTGTTGCCCCAGAGATGGTTCTGGCGGTGGTTCATTTCTCCGGTGACGGTTCTAGTGGTGGTGATTTGCTCTGGCGGCGGTTTTAGTGCTTATGTTCAGGTGGTGGGTTTTGGTCAGTGGTGGGGTGGTTGCAGTCGTTTGTTGGCAGCAACTCGCTTGTTGTTTTGGTGCGTTTCAAAAACGCTTTCTCTCGTCAAATGCCATCTCCGGTCGTCACACAATCAGATTGCAAATGTATACTCTTTGCCTAGACCGATGATTTCTGGCGGCCTCCATCGAGCCGGTTGTCTTGCAGTTTGCTCAAATCTGTATGGAGTGTGTTTGGTTGTCAGCGTCATGTGTGGAAGATTTTTTGTTTCTGCTTCAGCTCAACTTTGATTTGGCCAGGCGATGGAGTTGGATTGTTTAGGATGTTATTGTGTCCTTGCCTTTAATTGGTGTTGTTGGATTGTTTAGGATGTTATCGTGCCTTTGATTTTAATTGGTGTTGTTTTTCTGGTGGTGTTGTTATGCTGCATTTATTTGTAGTTTTGTACTCTTTCTCGTCATTTGTATGTCTTATACTTATGGTTGAGTTTTATAATATATTTGCTGATTAAAAAAAAAGGTGGGGGGGTGTTATTAACATTGCTTTTCCTTTCCCAGTGATCATGTCAATTAGAGCTTGTATAGACTAAATTGATTAAAAAACAAAAACACATTATGACTAAATTGATTACCTAAAAAGGTAAAAATAGATTTTTTTTTGACACAAACAAAATGATATTCATTCATTCAAATCGACAGATACATCAAATACAACCACATATTCAACTTCGCTAAAAACGTAAAGGATGAATCTGCGAACAAACTCACAGCATCCGAGTTAATAGCATACAACGACATAATGCCTACAACAAATTATATGATAAAATTAAAATCACCGGAATATCCATGCTTCCGGATCTGCAACGTTGATGCCCAAATCATTGATTGAATGTGTAATTGACCGAAGATAATCTTTCGAGAAGAATCAAAGAACACCGCAACAAAACGGGAAATCAAATAACGCCGCACAAGACGACGACCAACACAACGCCGCACTTAGACGACGAAATCACAAAAAAACACAAAAGAAAAACTTAATCTATGTGAAAATCACTTATTTAAATTAAAAGAAAAAAAAAAAAAGGTGTAGAGGGGGTGATTCTAGGCCAAAAGTGACCCAAAATCACCCCTCTATGATGAACAAAGAGAGCTTGGAGACAAGAATTTTTTTGTAAATTAGGGCCGGCTAGGAGAGAAGCTTCAAATTTGTTTTTGTAAATGCTCCCAAATTATAAGGTAAAAATAGATTTGAAAACCACATAACTAATTAAAAGATACTTGTGGATGCGTTTTGCAATTTTATTACATTTAAGGATTAATGTGATATCGACTTGTATTTTCAGGAACTAAAATAGATGTTTCGCTCTTTCAAAATACTCTTTTAAGTTTTAAGGAAGTATTTGGGATAGAAAAAACTTCTAAAGCAGTCTTTAGAAATATTTGATTTTTAAAAAAATTGTGCGTATAATTTTAAACATTTTTTAAGCTTGGTCCTCTACATTCAAAAAAATAAAATAAATTTTCCATCCATTTTTGGTGGAATATTTTGGTCTACACACAAATGAAAATAGTTGTAATAGGGCTTTAGCCCTCATCTATATCAAAAAAAAGAAAATAGTTGTAATAAAAATAATTAAATTACCAATAATAAATTAGTTCAAGTGGAGGAAACTTAATACCCTTAAGCTTTGTTTGTGAGTTTAGAGGGGAGGCGAGGGCTTTGGAGGGAGGGAAATAGAGAGAAAATTAGAGAAATCTTTTACATTTTTTGAGAAAGTATTTTTTATAGAGAATGACAAATAAATACTTATGATTAATGAGTCAAGATCAAATGACACCAAGGTGTCAAACTTAGTAACATGACACCTCCGATAATTCTTTATCGGATAATCGTATTACAAAATCAACCGTTGGATTCAAAGCTATTATTATATAGATCATGTCTATAAAATTTAACATCAATCAGAAACCATTTGATGGGTTAAAGAGAAGGATAAAAATTAACGGTTTTGACGAAGTTTTGTAAGACGTTGGTTTTTATGCATCTCATTAACATATCAAATGATTTCCGATTGTTCTTAAATTTTATAGACATGATCTATATAATAATAGCTTTGAATCCAACGGTTGATTTTGTAATACGATTATCCGATAAAGAATTATCGGAGGTGTCATGTTACTAAGTTTGACACATTGGTGTCATTTGATCCTGACCCATGATTAATATATTATGAATTTAAGAATATTATAACAACATTAATTAAATTTGAAGAATTCATATAAACCCTCCAAACCTCCATCCAATACAATTTTTGAGTTCCACCAAATTGGGGGGTTTTGTGTTATGAAGAAAAAATAATCCTCCAAACTCCTTCTCTCCCAAACTTCTCTATTCCTTCCACTTGTTTCTTTTTTTTCTTTTCAAAACCATTCCCTCCCCTCCCCTCCAAACTCGCAAACAAAGCCTAAGTAAATGGATTTGCATTCGATGTTTGACTCATGTGCATAGAAAAAATTCATCTTGTATATTTTATTTGTTTTAGTATCGGATCAATCACTGTTAAATTACGGTAAAAACTTCGCACATATAGTTTTAAAATAGATTAGTACTAATTGATAGAGGATCATAGTACTAATTGATAGAGGATCATATTAGGCAAATTCATAGAATGTTCATTTAATTAGACACATCACGCATGCTTATAGCATAATGATGGTGTTGATTATGAGACTGCTGAGGCATCCTAAGCTTTTTGGATCCGGTACGGCCCACAATATAGGAGAGGCCCACATTGGGCCAGTCCAGTATATTGTGTCTGTCTATAATTTTTCATCATAAAATAAAATAAAAAAACTTTGGCACTAATTCTTACGTTCCTATTTCTTCTCCTTGACTTCTTACATTATGTACAATTTGTAGGGGTGGATATGTTTGGTTCAGGAGAAAAATCAAATTGAATCCAACTGTTTTTAAAATTTATAATAATCGAATTGATTTGAATTATTTGTCTTTCGAACCAAACCGAACTGTTAAAGTGATTCGGTTTTATGATTTTAAACCAAACTATAACCAACTTTTCACTAAAGTAAACCGAACGATTAAAGAAAATCCAACCAAACTGATAATTATGAACCGAACCGAACTGTTTCAGTTTAGTTTTAAAACTATTACTTTTGGTCCAGTTTGCGAGAATGGAAAACAACAAGCAATTCACGTCATATGCAGAGGTCTATACCGAATAAATGATTTTAAATAATTATATTTTAATTAAGTTCTATTGAAAGAGACGACAGAAAGAACAAGTATGTGTCTCATAAGTGTAGCTCAAATAATAGCTACCAGAGATATTATTGGAGTGGTCTAGATTTAAACTCCGAATTCCATATTTCTCCGTATATTTTTTTTTAAAAAAATCAACAATGAATTGATCCAAGCAGTAAGTGATAAGAGTCATCGTCAACGGCAGTGGAACTTTGAAATTTGTTGCTTTAGTTAACATTTCTTTTTCAAACAAGAAAATAATTAACATTGCTTGAACACAATCTCGAAATCAATGTTTTAATAAACAAATCAAAATTATTCAACCGGTTAATCCTTGATCCGATTTATTTAGTACAGCTCAACTAGTTTAGCATTAATTGTGATCTTTATTTTGTTCCGGTTCGACCGATTTAAACTAATTGAATCACAACTCAAAGTTCCCAACAAGATCAATTCTACTATGGGCATAACTTCAAATATATCATATATAGGCGTGGTTGATAAATATATCATAGCATACACATAAATGTTAAAAATTAAATTTTAAATAATTTGGTCACATCAATCGAATCAATTAATTCTTTTATTTTTAAATTTTATATAGATTTTATGTGTCTGCCTAAATTTGAATAGTTTGTTTTTGTGCCGGTGAAAGTGTTTCTCTCCCGAAGGTTCAATGGTTAAATTTCAATTTTTAAAAAATTGTTTGAAAGAAGAATTAATTTTAATGCATGGGAATAAAAATAAAGGAAGCATATAAAGCAAGCCCCATCAGGATAGCTCATATAGTAGCCGCTAAAAATATTATTGAAGGAGTCGCAAGTTATAGCATGTGAGTCTAGTCACTATGTTATTAAACGTAAAATAAAATAAAGGAGATGACCCACAACCACAAAACAACAAAAAATGTATTAAATTGTGCTGAAATTAATCACCACCAGGACTACTAATTAAGAGCCATTCAACAAAAGAAATTGATGCTTTCATCATGATGTGTTTATGTTCATCATTCATCCAACAGTTGTCACATTGAGCATATGATGACAACTTTAGTCCAAATGTGCAATGACACGTTCATCTTTAATTAATATCACTCTTCAATTTCATTTAACATTTATTTTCAGACATTTCAACACACTAATTTTCCACCATTTCAATTCATACATACATGTATTTAAACTGAACTAGTCCATTATGTGTAGTATATATACCATGGTACATCATTATTAACATGCAATGCAATCCAACTCATATGCTTTTTAAGTTTTGATTCCAACTTTAACCAACTTTACACATAATATATGTAGTTATTTATGTTATAGTCTTTACTTAATTAACTACCTTTAATTAACTATAGTCATTAATTTATAACAACTCATAAAAGCACTGCAATTTCATAACCATGTAAAGAAAAGCAATGACCACACACACATTCACCACCTTTCACTGAAAAGTGCATTTGCACACTTGCATTCATTTTCCTTCATCTTAAATTAGATTATATATTTAAGTGAATTTTCTTGCAGTCTTCTCCATGACTCTATCTTTTGTTGGTTCATGTGACTTTCACTTCACTTCAAGTTTCCATTGACAGAAAATAGAGAGGCTTGTTTTTTTAATTCTGTGACATTTGTTGGAGAAAATGGGAGTTGTAACTCTTGGTGAATTGAAGCCTAGTGTTTCAGGGAGAAGAACTTTTCGTCCAAGTTCAAGCATAAGACATGCCACTGAATGGTATAATAATCTTCTACTACTCTTAAAATGTTTTAGTCCATTTTCTAGAACTTAATTTTTTTTTCACATGAAAACAGATACCAGACACGATACTGATAGTATAATTTTAAAAAATGGAATATTAAACGTAACTGTAAGTGTCAATATCATGTTGTTGTCGGAAATATTTGAGATTAATTTGGTAGATTAAGATGTAAAATTTGACATGTAGTCCTTTACCTCAATTTGACAATGATATGGTACTCCATGATGAATATTTAGATTTCATTTGTTAGCTATATAGTAAACATTTGATGTTTTCTTCTATCAATTATTATTTTATAGCTTTTGGACTAAATGAATTTGGAAAAATGCAAATCTCACCGACAATGAACAATTTTTTTGGCTGCACATAGAACATGACAACTGTGAAATCAACTTGACCATACTAGTATGACTCCAATGATTTACATTAATGGGTTCCACTATATTGAAATAACCCTTCCTAAAATACTATTTTGATATAGACCTCAAAAATTCAAAACTCATGTAACATATTGGGTCTATTCTTATCCAAGATCTTGATCTTGGAAGTGTAAGTTGTTTTTTTATTTGTGGTGTACAAACCATATAGATTAAGTTCCATTTGATCCATTAAATTTAAAATTTATGATATTAGAGTCTTTTTCAATGTCTTTGATAATTTCATTTTTGGTAATAATAATGTATGACTAAATTTTTTGCTTTTCATTGAAATTTTCATTCATGTCTATGTATATATATTGTGATAATGTGATTCATCAAGAATATTTTTTGCAGGCCAATTTCTGATGTTTCTAGTGATCTTACCATCCAAATAGGAGCATCAACCTTTTCACTTCACAAGGTATTCTTTGGTTTGCATTCTTAGGTGTCAATGAATAGTTGCCAATTTTTTTAGTAGAATCATTATAATTTTGCTATCAACATATGTAGTTGAGAAATCTTATATTGTCGGTATAAATTTTTTTACGCTATCAACAAATCACAACCAAAACCAACCATTCGTGCGACTTTAGAAGTAGTTATGATTGAAGTTAAACATTTTTAATGATCTCACGATGACGATTGGTTGATAGTGTAAATGTGTGTACGAATTAAGTTCATCTTATATAATGCTATCAATATGTATAGTTTCTATTATGCTTCTGAATTCTAAGTTGGTTCTTTTCATGCCTCAGTTTAGGAAAAAAAATTGAAAGCAAAAATTCTAACTAAGAACTTATAAAACTTGCTATTTTCCCTAGTTTCCTGTTGTTTCTAGGAGTGGAAGATTTAGGAAGCTTCTATCAGAAGTAAAAGATTCAAAAGTTCCGCGCGTAAGTCTTCCAACTGTGCCAGGTGGTGTAGAGGCATTTGAACTAGCTGCAAAATTCTGTTATGGAATCAACATTGATTTCACTCTCTCAAATATTGCTAAGCTATATTGCATATCTCATTTTCTTGAAATGACGGAAGAATTTTCGGAAAAGAATTTGGTGACAAGAGCTGAATCATATTTAAAAGAAATAGTACTCCCAAACACATCAAGCATTATAAATGTTCTTCACCATTGTGAAAATCTTGTTCCTTTATCAGAAGAAATAAATCTTGTTAATAGGCTAATTAATGCGATTGCGAATAATGCATGCAAAGAGCAACTTACTTCTGGTTTGTTAAAACTTGATCACACTTTTCCTTCTAAAACAACATCAATGATGGAACCAGAAACACCGTCGGATTGGTGGGGGAATTCGTTAAATGTTCTTAGTCTTGATTTCTTCGAACGTGTTGTATCGGTTATGAAATCGAAGGGATTAAAGCAAGAGTTGATCAGCAAAATTTTGGTAAACTATGCACAAAATTCTCTTCAAGGGACTACTAGTGTTAGTTCACTTGACATAGAATTGCAAAAGAAACAAAGAGTAATTGTCGAAACTATAGTTCGCTTATTACCAACTCAATCGAGGAAAAGTCCAATTCCAATGGCGTTTCTATCATGTTTATTGAAAACTGCGATAACAACATCGGTATCAACTTCTTGTAGAAGTGATCTAGAGAGGCGTATTGGTCTACAACTCGATCAGGCAATCCTCGAAGACATACTTATCCCAACGAATTCGCCTTCAAATACTCACAACACAATGTATGATATAGATTCAATTTTGAGAATCTTTTCTACTTTTCTAAACTTGGATGATGTGGATGATGAAGACAGTGATTTCAGAGATGAAAGTCAAATGATGTATGAGTACGAATTCGACAGTCCTGGATCTCCAAAACAAAGCTCAATTCTTAAGGTATCCAAATTACTAGACAATTTTCTTGCTGAAGTAGCACTAGACTTGAACCTTTTGCCATCAAAATTCATAGCACTTGCAGAACTTCTTCCTGATCATGCCCGTGTTACGAGCGATGGACTCTATCGAGCTGTTGATATCTTCCTTAAGGTTAGAACTCGGAATTTAATCCCTTCTATTGCAAATACTATGAAGAATTTCATTAATCTGTCAATAAATATGACTTTGCTGCCATAATATCTACTAAGATTCAGTCTTTGTCGCTTTGATTCGTAAAGAAAATATTAAACTTTTACTATGATTTCTGGTTTATTTATCGTATAGGTTCATCCGAACATTAAGGACTCTGAGCGATACCGTCTAAGCAAAACCATCGATTGTCAGAAACTATCTCAAGAAGCATGTAGCCATGCAGCACAAAATGAAAGGCTACCGGTACAAATAGGGGTACAAGTTCTATACTACGAACAAATAAGGCTTCGAAATGCGATGAACGGAGGACACAATCAAATCTTGTTTGGTGGAAATCATGGTCAATTTCCTCAAAGATCAGGGAGTGGTATAGGAAGTGGAGCAATTTCGCCTAGAGATAACTATGCATCGGTAAGAAGAGAGAATCGAGAGCTGAAGCTTGAAGTTACAAGAATGAGAATGAGGTTGAATGATTTGGAGAAAGATCATGTTTCTATGAAGCAAGAGCTTGTGAAGACACATCCTGCACACAAATTCTTCAAATCATTTGCCAAAAAACTAAGCAAATTAAATGCAATATTTCGTATTAACAGTGTTCGTGGCAGCGGAACCGGAAGGTCTAGTTCACAAACTCAAACTTGGTTTCCTTTTCAAAGGAGAAGGTGTCACTCAGTTTCATAACTATATATTAAAATGTATAAGATTTTTCAGTGTATAGTATGCATTAACATAATGCATGACATGAATGTGACATTTTTCAACTTGACAGAATTTTGAGTTAATATATGCTTATGAATGACTTATTGTGTTCATCATTTTCGAATTTGAGAAGGGGATTGCTTAATTAAACTAGTACAGTCCTCTGAAACAGAATTTTTAATAATATTGATCAGGGATGAAAATACGTTAGACTTAGACCTTTAATTTTTTTTAATCAGATTAAGCTTAGGTCCCGTAAAGTTTAGCTCGGCCTAATCTATTTTCGCGCTAATATTGATAGAGTAGATATATAGGGGATTAACAGTTCATCAAAACAATTATTGAGACATCAAAATATGGATGGATAACAAAAGTCAGCAGGATGGACCAATATAGTGTGAACAACCGGTAGATACTTGAGCTTTTAATTGATCATTTGGTTCTGGATTTCGATTCCTGGTCGGTGCGTATGAAAAAACATTTGTTGGGAGAGGTCAACCCCTTAAATAAATCTCAGTTACCTCGAGGGAATTAGTCTACGCAGTTGCGCGCGGAGGATACATTTACTTTTAAAAAAAAAAGTCAGCAGGATGGCATCCTAAGCAGCAAATACAATGACTCTTGAGATACAATGAATCATTTTTATTATGTGGTACTAATGACTAGAGTGACAAATATGCAATGATTCTGCTGGTAAATAAAAATGCAATGAGTATTCATTACCAAATAAAAACATATATATGCAATGATTATTTGCCACTTCCACTCCATTTTTCATGCGTAATAATACCATCGATCAAACAACAAAATTATTTGACTCCCACTTCCTACTTTGCTTGGATATAACTTTTCCGGCAAGAATAAGCAAAAGTAAGAAAATGATGGTGAAATGAAAAAGGAGAAACAACACATCATGAGAAATGAAGTCCTTTATTAGTTTTATTTTTATGTTGCTCTATTAGGCCGATGTTTTCCTTTTTCTGGTCAATTAAAAAGGCATATGTTTTCCTTTTCCCAACCCCATGTTTCTTTTTCACCCCCCAAAAACCCAATTTTGCCCCTATTTTACCCCCAAAACTTTCGGTTCGTATTTACCGAAGTTTTGCGATATAGAAACAGATGTTTCAACTGTTTATTTTTTAAAAAACCCAAAAAATATCATAAATGTTTTTCAAATTTTTCAAAAGAAACGATTTTAGGGGCATAAATGAAAACCAGGGGTGAAAAAAAACGTGGGGTGGGAAAAGAAATTTTCAAGAGTTTATATGTGCCCACCTTTCTCCCTAGTCCATGAAAGGGGTACACCCAGTTTCCTATTATAAGTAATAATATTTGTGTTTCATTAAATATTTACATTTAAACACACTTTCACACCCTAGTTTTAAAAATGTGTTACACAGTATTGTTAGCATAATTGATAAAATAACTATTCACACCCTAGTTTTTTTTTTTTGACAAATATTCACACCCTAGTTTTAAATAATATGAATAATGATAAAAACACACTCTCTAACACATACATTTAAACACACTTTCTTTTATCGGATAAAATTTATGAATCTCATCAAATTATGTGAATCTCGTATAAATTTGGTGTGACTCATGAATTTTAATCAATTGTAGTGTGTTGGAATGTGTGTTATAAAATTGGAACTATTGTTCTCCAATAAAATTTCTAAATTTTTTAATACATATGCCCTGATGATGTACACTATTTTTACACTGTTATCTAACAAAAACACATTATCTTACCATATTCTCCCTCCGTAACAAAATATAGGTAAATTTCATCATTTTAGATTCATTGCATATAATTAACGTATACAAGGAGTATATAAAAATGAACATAAAAAGTGAAAATATTGGATGGCTTGGATATGAGATTGAGATTGGGTATCATTTGTACCAATTGCCTTGTTAATTTTAATTTATTTATGAATGTACCCCTCCATTATTGTGTAATTATATATTTAAATAAAAATATATATACACATCGTAAATATATATATATATAAGAAATTACATATTTTTTTAATGAATCGGGAGGAGATATAAGTGGCTTAAATGGGATAATGGAAGATATATTAAGTTGGAATTTTTTATGAGAAGTTGAGAACTTCAAGAAAGAATTTCATTTCCTACTCAGAAACATTTGTATGCCTTTTTGTCGCGTTTTTGGATCTCAAATACTTTCTCCAGCCTTTTATATAAATAAATTTTCACTTTTTATATATATTTATTTAATTAATAATGTATCTAGTTTATAATATGGATAAACTATATTAATAATTGAATGAACCTAAAAATTAAAATTTGTTTATATATGAGACTAAAATAGTACTTTTAAAATGAGATATTTTGGCCTAAATTTTTTTCTTCATTTGTATTTTACAAAATCCTCAATAAATGGTTATCCACTGTCATAGAGTTTAAACTTCGATCTCTATAAATTATCTTTAATGTCTCTACCAATTAATTTTTTTATTAAATTAAGAGGATTTTTATGTTTATCTCTTCTCTTTTCCCTGTCTCCTTCTTTTTCTAACCTTTTTCATAAATTAAAACTCAAATCCAAAAAACAATAAATTGCAGAAAGCAACGGATACTGTACAAAATTACAATAACCCAAACTAAAATAATTAACAACACCTAAAATCAAAGCATTAATTACCTAATACTAGGTAAATGGATTTCATGTAATTGTGTGACACTGTTACAATTGTCGATCGTCCAATCTGAATTAACTGATAAGATCATTTAACTGTGTATTTAATCAGGACCATCCGATTTGAATTTAATAGTTGAGATTGATTAGCGTGGGAAACTTCCACAATAGATAGAGAATGCTAATCCCTAATACTAGTGGCTAAAGCATAGAAAGTCCGGCCATGCTACAGTCATGCGACCAATCAAACCATTGTTCTTGACAGTATTTATTAGTACTCTCTTCGGATACATATTCTCTAACTTTATTATAGAAAGTTAGAGTAACTTTCACTATTTCTGGCCCATCAGATCTATCAAGCGGTCCAATTTCTGCCACATCATTTTTTACTGTTTTTCTTCTTCCTTTCTTAAACTAAAGCAACAAGATAACAAACACTGTATTTCTTTTATCAAAGCAGTACAGACTGATTTTTTATAGTCAAATTATTGTCACCACACGGACGTTCCGACCACCGTCACGTTGTCGCCGCCACACCACTATTCCGATCACTGTCACATTGCTGAAGCACACTGTCATCCGGCCACTGTCACATTGCTGAAGCACAACGCCATCCGGCCACTGTCATGTTGTTGTCCCTGCGCTGATGATGTTTCGACTACTGTCACATTGTTTTACTCACATACGCCCAGGGGCGGTGCTACATAGTCATGAGGGGGTGCATATGCACACCCTGACTTTTGATAATTATTCCTACTATCCTATTGAAATGTAAGTTTGCACACCCTGACGTAATGTTGTTGCACCCTCCACTTACAGTTTGGAACAAGTGCTCAACTTTCAATTTTGTCATTTAATACTAGTACTCAATTTTGTCATCCAACCAATCTTGAAACAACACCAATATAATCAATAAAAACAAATCAATAGCTTTGGGTCTTAAAATTTTAGATTTATTTTATGGGTTATGCTGACACTAGTTAAGGATACCAAAACAAATAATTTTTGCATTGAAAATGGTGTTCTCTATATTTCTAAAAGGTCAATTACTCAAGTTCCAAAAATATTTTATCACATTTCGTTTTTTAACTAGTGCTCCAGAGGCACTAGTTAGCATTTTCCTTATTTTATATAATTTCAATGATGATAAATTGGTTGATTGATTTCAATAGGGGGTTCTATTAACATATATGTGTGCTTCGTTGGTTGCTTGTTTATAATTTGGTCGAAATGCATCTTGGGATTTTTGTTCTAGGTTTCTAACTAAGTCATCCACAAATTTGTTTCAATTTTAGCCATGTAT
Organism: Trifolium repens; assembly: GCA_030408175.1. Lineage (NCBI taxonomy): Eukaryota > Viridiplantae > Streptophyta > Magnoliopsida > Fabales > Fabaceae > Trifolium > Trifolium repens. Next base: position 53,425,850 of record CP125849.1, on the reverse strand, counting down.
AAATTAGTGTTTTCATGAAGCTAATATTTGATTATTGGTTTATATATACTCAGGTGATAGAAAAACTAACCACTTGATTGTCTAGTTGTGTTGTTACCATATCAATACTTATACACTGGTTCAATTTCTTTTTTATTTGATATATTCCTAATGTAATCAATACTTATGTCGAAAAACATAGATAATAAGTTGATTATTCGAAATTTAAAAATATGAAACCACGTAGCGAACAATCGTCAAACATATAAATGTAATTTGTTTAGTACAATTTAATTTATATATATTAAATTATCGATTAAAAATTTGCACCCCCTGAGCCAGGGTCCGAGCACCGCCACTGCATACGCCGTTCCGACCACCGTAGAGGTGACTTTAGGAGAGACGATGCTTATGCCTGTTCTGATCCGGTTGTAACAACGGTGCTTTTGATTTTATGCTTTTTTAATAAAAAAAGGGGAATTCTAATCTATCCTTTCATAATTTGAGGGTATTTACTCTTCAACGTTCAACCAATGAGAACAAGTCATTTGTATGTGGTCCCCATAAGTTTGTTACAATTAGTTGTGAGGATCACATACAAATCTACTTAGGTAGCTTGTTCTCATTGGTTGAAGGATAAATTTGTTTGATTGATCCAATAGTGGAGCACCAACGAAAGTTACACTAACTTTCCCGCAAAAAAAGTTAGACAATAGTGATCATCCTACTCTTTTCCCACCCCCACTTTTTCATCTCTCATGTTCAAACACCAAAAGTTCTATAAATTTTAAAAGTCAATTTTTTTTATCTATGAGATCAAAGGGAGTGCAAATAAAGCAAAAACCGCTCGAAGTGTGGAAAGCTAACCACTATACATACTATGACCGACTAATTCTACAATATAGGGAATTTTCGATAGTGTGTTTGGATTCTTAATTCTTTTATATTAATTATTATAAAAAAAATGAGGGAAGAAATCAAGAAAAAGGCACACTAATATAAAGGAAATTAAAGGACCAAATTCTTTTTCATAAGCAAAAGTATTACAAGGAATACAAATTACAGCCCAATAATCTTTACTCTTATATTCTAGTAAAGCAAAGCCACACCAATACAATTAACAAGACTGAAAATTAAAAAGACTGGAAAGACATTTGAAATGAAAATAACAAACTAGAAACACTCATTAAAAGCACAGATAATTGTTTTATTTATTTCACACCATGCACACACAGAGAACTTGCAAGTTGCAACATAGTACAAGCATGCTTATTTATGCACACTAGTCATTTATTCAGAAAATGCTTGTTCCCTTTTTTCCATGGATTTCCTTTTCAAACGCAGCTGCTTCTCGTTGTATAGAATCTTAGCCAACCTTAATAAAACACAATTTCACATAATTAGTATTTTCTATTAATTAAATGATTAAATAAAATAGTTATGCCTAATCACTTAGTTTAATTTGTGTAAAACATGTTTACATAGTTTTAAATAAAAATATCTCAATGAAGGGAAGTACACATCAAGCATGATCATTGATCATCGTCGTCATATCAAAATTAGGACATCAATGATAATTAAATGTCATCATCGCTATGGTTACAAGAAATTTAATCCTTTACCATGGTGTATCACATTAATATGTTCTAATTTTCAGATTAAATTAGACATGTGCTTAAAGTTAATTAATATTAGGTTAATTTCTAGCTTGAAAAAAAATATATGTTATTATATGAAAAATGATTAGAAGGGACGAAGGTAGTATGTATACATATCTAATATCTTATATATACCGGAGTGTCCGAGTATGAATATAAAGCATATAAAAATGTTAGTAAAGTGCACAAACCTATCAAGAGCCTCAGCATTTGTACCCTCACTTGGTTTTTCTTGTGGAGTAAAAGAATTTATATCTATGGCCAGTTTGTTTCAGCAAGTCCTCTCCTGCCTTTATAATATTATCCATACTTTCTGCGGTAGTATTTTCAGGGGTAATGGATTTATCCAAGTTATACTCCTGCATATAATTATATTATATATAGATTTTAGTTCATGAAATAAAATAAAATAAAATAATCATCACAAAGAAATTCCTGCAAGCTATATATGAAAAAATATTTATTGATTGAGTGGTTTTTTTTCCCTCCATATATTCTCAAAATCAGTGTGCTAATTTTAATCAATAAAAAGTGATTTTAAAATTATAAAAAAGTAAAATATATTTATTTATTTTCATAAAACCAGAAAAATATAAATTTCATGCGAAATAAAATTTATTTCAAATAACTTATAATTGTGAAAAACAATATTTCCTTTATAAATAATTATTATTTTATTAAAGATAATTTACAAACAAAACTCCTAAAAAAAGTATTTTTTAGTTACTCCCACTACAAGAAAATGTATGATTTGCTACCAGAAATTTGCTACAACCCACATTTCTAGTTAATCCCAATTAAAAATTCCTTTGTTTAACCGATTCACCTAAAAGACTTCTATTAACTCATTTTTTCTTTATTTTTTATTGTTCCATCACTTATATTACTTTATTTTTTCAATATTTATTATTTTATTTTTCTTACTCCATTACTTATAACTGTATTTAACAAATTAAAATTTATTTTTAATAACTCAAAATCATCTCTAAAAAGTCAAAATTGAAAGAACTTCATCTCTCAAAATCGCGTTCTCTCCAAAATCGCTTATCTCCAAAATCGCTTCTCTCCAGAATCTGCTTCGATCTCTCCATAATTGCTTCTCGATTCAGAATCACAGAATTTCAGAATCGCTTCTCGTACCAGAATTGCAACTCATCTCACATCAGAATTACTTCTCGATCCAGAATCACTTCGATGGAATCGCTTCGTCTCGCATCTCACATCATCCTTGCTTCGTCAGAATCGCTTCCTCACATCATCTCAAAATCACATTCTAATTCACTCAGAATCGCTTGCTTTATCTGAATTGCTTCCTCAAAACTTAAGAGACTATTAAGTTACTTCTCACTCCTATTTTCTCTGTTCTGGTAATCGATATCTTCTACTTTTTTTCTCTTTTGTGATTAATCAACTCAATTTTATTGTTTTGAATTTTGATTTTGATTTGATGCTTGTGTGTGTAAGTAAATGGAATGTGATATATATTATGAGATAAAAAATTTAGAATGATACGTTGTGATCTGATGCTTGTATGTGCATAGGTGTATATTGAGTAGTAATAATGTCATTGATGATGATCAAAGATGCTTGTATGTGCATAGGTGTAGAATTAGTGATAATAATGTCATTGATGATGATCAAAGATGCTTGTATGTGCGTAGGTGTAGATTGAATAATATTGTTAACCTCATAGCAGTATTAGTAATGTTTTGATATTTGGTTGAAAATTTAAATCTATTTTGTTTGGAAAAAAGGAATAGAAAATAGTTTAGGTGACATTTAGTTAAGAGTGACTCTCACATGATTAAGAACTGTAGCAAAATATGCAGTATTATTCTTCAAGTGATGAAGGTACTTCTCATTCTCACTTATATGGCATCTTCAAAATTGAAAGATATAAGCTTAATTAATTTCTTATATATAGTATTAATAGAAATGATTTGATTCTTTTTTAATGCATCTTTGGTGATAACAAATAATCAAGGACATGGAGAGTGACATTAAATTAGTTTGTGGTTGTATAGTAAATTTTTGTTAGTAGCTATGTATCTTTTGTAAAGATTAGTCATTTTATTTGTTACTAGTAATTATGTCACTACTTGAGATTTGTTACTTGCCCTGCAATAGCTTTACTGCATAAAACCTGTAGGGATAAGAATGATCATTTATGTGAGAATATATTTTAATTGAATAATAAAATGTAGGGATAATTGACATATAGTAGATGCTTCTTTCATTTCATGTTTGTGTGTCCACTATCATTAACCACATTAAGTTTAGTGCCTTCTAAGAATGAGTTAATTACTAAAATGAAACACTCTTCTTTGTTTCACTCTTGGACTGATTTTCTAGTTTAAGCATTGGTTGCTATTAGATAACAGAACATGGACTAGTTGTTTACGTTTGTACTAGTTGATGAATTTTTGTAGCTTTATTTCTTCTTTGATCATCAATCTTAGTAGATAGTTTTTTTTTTCTGAAGAAGGAGCCGTAGTACATAGTTAAAGATGAAGTGTCGCAGTGGCACTCTAAAGATTATAACTTGAAAGTTGAAACCTCTATGCATATACACATTTGTTATATAAAAGTGTACTGTAATTTCAAAATAGTGTGTATAAATTTGTCCCAAAATCAATACTACAACAAAGGTTGAGTGGCTTTTGGTTTTCTATTGGATGAAGTGAATGGAGTCCTTATTGTACTGCTACTCCTTATGGTTATCTAACTAAGACAATAATTTGTTCATAATTTGGCATGACTGCAATGCATGCAGCAACCAAAACAGAGAACACAAATCAAATGCTTAAGAAAATGTGAGACATCTCAAACTTTATGTGCTTTTATCCTTTATGTATGTGATTCACTTAGAAGTTGTGTTCGGATATCAGATAAGTAACTAATCATGTATATATCTTTGATACAGGTTAGAGCTATATGGTTATATGGTCTAAGGGATTGTTTATCCAAATATATAAGCTGAGATTTGTTGAACTATGCTTTAAAAGTCAGGGCATGTGACCTCTTCCATTTTTTGTTTACCTTTATGTGACTGGTGGCAGTGTGGCCTTTGGTTTTCCCGATTCCATGATTCTTTTTTAGTTTGAGTGGCTTTTGGTTTTCCATTTGATGAAGTGAATGGTATCCTTATGGTTATCTAACTAAGAAATTAATTTGTTCTTCACAATAGGTTAATTTGTTCTTCACATGCATCAACCAAAATAGAGAAAACAAAACAAATGCTTAGGAAAATGTGAGCCTCCTATCATGGAAGAGAAAACAACTTTGGAGGTGAGATAACTTTTTCTAAGCTTTGTTCAAACTTATTAGGATTTTATTTGGCATTTTGAATAGTTTTCTTGATGTGAACCGTCAACATATTTTGTATATATTGTATCTAATACAGGAAGGGATCTCAGTTAGGACTTGAAACTATTGTTGATGGTGTGGTCAAAGATGGCGTGTGGGATGTCTATAGTATACTGACTTTGGAAGGGATCTCAGTTAAAATAAAGTAATTTTTTTCAACTTACTCTTATCTTTCTGCTAGTCTTTTTTATTATTTTCCTCATGTTTTTGTTTGATGTGGTTAAATTGTCTTGGGATTTTTCTGTTGATAAATTCAAAGTAACAATTTATCTTAACTAATGTTTCACAACTATATATTTGCATAATACTTATGTTTCTTCTTTGTGCTTTTTTTGAAAATCTATTTGCACAATGCTTATGTTCCTTGTTTTGATTTGCATGAAGTTGACTTGGTTAGGGACGACATCAAAATCATAGACATCTGGCATCCCTATGCACACAGTTGTCAATGGATTAGAAGTAAGGTATATTCAATAATGGTTTCTTTATGATGTTTTTGTGTGTCTGTATTCAGCAACGTTTTTGTGTGTCTGTATTCAGCAACGGAGTTCATTTATGACTTTGGTCTAGCAATAACATGCAATTAACTCAATTAATGGTGAGAAAAATACTGTTAGAGACGTCTCTGAGATGATATCTTACTGCTATATTTGTATCTAGTTACTTGTATGTTACTTTGCTCAATAATGTTACTTCTTTATTTCATTTGTCTTTTCTCATATGCTTTTCATTATTTTGTAAGGGAATCTTCAAGTTTCAAGTTTTGATGACTTCTAATATCGGTATTGTTATTGTGATGACTTATTATTTTTTAGTTGAGCAGTGGCTTCAATTAAGAAAGTGGAGAGGGAGATGAAGACACAACAAGTAGCAATTGCTGATTTGAAGATGGTGAAGCAATGAAAGGTGATCCAAAAGGTGTTTTTTGCTGGTTTGGAAAAAGTTATGAAAACTTCTGGTTTGGAGATACTTAAAGGAGTTTAAAGTCCAACTTCTGGTATGCTATGTTCTGTGTGTTAAATCAGAAGGTTCTATATGAAATTATTTTTTTTGTGTCTACTTGTACATTATTTCTTCTACTACAAACAAGTTCTAGTTTGGTGTTATAGTTTTTTATTTTCTTCAAAGTAAGAAACTCCGCATACGGTTCATTTTCCAGTTGAATGCCCAAAAAACTGTTGTGTTGCATATTTGATGCCTTATGCCTCTGTTAAGAATTAATACTTTGTATAGTACATTGTTTGATACTCAAAAGAGCATGTAGTTTCCTACTTTGTAGTTTTTACACTTGATTGCTCATCACTGATTATACATTATGGATGTGCAACATTCATAAGAGCATGAATGTTAGGAGCGTGAGGAAGAACCATATATGTTGGATCAAGGTTATGGCTATTTGGTGTACTTTCCACAAGATCAAGGTGGAGGGTAATTTAGTATATCTGTAAGTTGTTCTGTTTTCGGATCTTTGATGAGGCTGCTCTATTTTTTATTTTTGATGATCCTACTAGTGTCTCACCAACTAGGGAGTGAAACTTTTAATATTTTTGATGATCCAGAACTTATAGAGAAGAAAAGAAAAGCAAATACACGAAGTTTGAAGGAAATGGCTACACTTTTAAGGTACATATACATACTGATTTATAGTTAGATGGCTGCCTTCATTTTTTATTCCAATTCAGACCACAATGCATCATTTCAAGTGCATGTGTTCTAGAAATCTGAAAACTGATATGGTTGAATCCAAATCTTAAAAGGGAAGAGCGTGTAATACAATTGATATGTTCTAAGGTTTACTTGTTTCTTTAACTTGTTTTCAGAGTTGAACAAATGTGGCAAGAGTTTCTTAGCTAAGATGGATCAACTACCTAAGACTTGAGCTCATTATATAATCTTTAGGGAGCTAGCCCATAGTAAGCAGTTCTGTTTATGGAGTTATGGTGAGCAACTTTGTTGATGTTCCCTTGTATATGTGAAATTTTTCTATAGCCTCAATGTAATGTAATGTAATGTATATGAAATGTGTCACGATTTAATTTATATGTGTAGTTTAGATTGGATTTAATGTATAATCAATATCTTTAAGTATAACATGCATATTTGCTTTATTTGTCAGTAATAAGATTTAATGAGTGTATATCATGCACATTTAATTAGTTTTTTTCTTTATTATTTCATGGGTGATAAATAATTTATAATCAGCTTAGTTTTGGCTATGGCTTCATAAGTAGCATTTTATAATTATAATTTTTTTTTTTAAAAGCTTGAATTTTGCTGCGAAGTAGCTAGGAATATGTAGATAGAGATTTATTGCAAAATTGCTGTGACAATTCCTAGCAATTTAGTTAGGAAACATAAACTTTTCACAATATTTAACTATGTATTAATTGGGAATTAACTAGGACTTTCTATATATTAGTTGCAAATTAGCTAGGAAATATTTTGGTGGATAATTTGCCGCCCAATCCATGCTAGGACCTATATGACAGCTAATTCACAACAAATCTGTAGCAAACTCTGTTTTGCTAGCGATTAGCTACGAATTAGCTACAAATTGTGTCGTAGCTAACTCCATATTTTCTTGTAGTGTCCTAATCTTACAAATTTAAAACATTAGAAAGAAAAAAAACATAAAAGTGGTTTTAGAAAACAATCTAGACAAGCTCACTAAATTCCCGCATATATATATACCTCAATTTGAAGATTTTTTTTGAATGACAAATATATATATATATAGTACAAGACAAGAAACGAACCAATAAAAAAAAAGTATAAGAAGAGAATAAGACGTTACATCAATTCGAAGATAGTAATTATCAGAAGTGGGAAGATCTGGAAACACTGATTTAAGGTGATATTCATTCATGTCTCCCATAGACGTAGCAAGACTTTCAGCTATAAGGGGTATCCACTCATAACCTGTAAAGAACCTTGCCTTAAGGGTCCGTTTGGTTCGAAGTTTTTGGAGGGGAGGGGAGGGGAGGTGAGGGAATATTTTAAATTTTGGAGAAGTAATTTACTTTTTTACTCTTAACCGTATAAACTCAAAATAAGGATTAAATTATAATGGATATATTACGTCAAAAAAATAATTTAATGGATATATAACAAAAAAAAAATCTAATGAGTAGAAAACCTAAATTTTTTTTGTTATAAGAAAAAAAAAATCTAGAATTTTAATATTCCAACAAGGATAATTTTGAATTTTAATAAAAAAATGAGGGTAATTTTGTCAACATAGTAAATCCCTCCCCTCACCTCCCCTCCCCTCCTTCTCAATTGAACCAAACAGACCCGCATCATACCCTTTAGTCTCCCCATTTCTTCTAGTTCCTATTGACAACAACACGATTTTGGTAGGCTCGTTTTTATTCACAGGAACGAAATTAGGATTCTTATTATTCAATTGTTGTACCACTTCACTCACTGCAATCAATGCCTGCATATAATCACTACAAGAAAAAACGTGATTTGCTACCATAAGTTTGCTACAAAATTTATTCCTGGTTAATTTCAAGTATAATAACAACCATTTGACAGAAATTAATTTTATATTTTAACAAAGTATTACTATTCTTATTTATTTTTTTATTAGTACTATTTTGTTTTTTACGTCAAAAAAAATCTCAGAGAACACGACACCGTTCTCGTTCAGTATCGCGACACCGAGTTTGCTCTCGCTCTTACTCCGATCTTGCTCCGTTCACGGCTCCGATCTCAATCTCCGCCCGATCCTCTTCTTCGCATTCCTCCTTCCTCTCTGTAAATTGTTGTTGTTCGTTTTCTATCCCTATCGCGATTGTTATTCTTCGTTGAATTTCGACGTTGTGCTCGTTTCTACTCCGATTTCTGCGTAAGTTAAATTTCAACACTCTCACTTAGATTTCTGCGATTGTTTTTTTTTTTTTTTGGCATTTCAACACTCTAATTGAGCTCCGAACTAGATTTGAACGCCATGAATTTCGTTTTTATTTTGCATATCACTGCTGCAAAATTGGAAAATTAGGTTCCTAATTCATGCTAGTTTAATTGCATAATGAACCACTCACTAAGCATTGATTAGTGTCATGTTATTACTTGGAGACTTATAGAGAAAAATCCTTTTGAATCTCTTTTCACATCAACAAAATCCTTCAATTGAACACATTTTATGGCAATTTTTGTTTCCATTTCTCTATCAAGGTTTTGCACAAATTGAATTCATTAGGTTTTGCACAAATTGAATTCAGATTACTGAATTTGTTCGCCAAATTCATATTACTGTATGAGATAGAATTAGATGATTATTATTGGATTGATTCTATAAGTCACATATCCTGTGACATGCATTTAGATGATACATGATTCATATTCTTACGAGAAACTTTGTTGTGAGAGAATAATTCCTTCTGTATATTGCTTACTGACTTGTGATTGGGCAGAGCAATGAGTAACTGATTGTCTTTTTTTACCAGTGACTGATCCCTTTATATGTGTTTATAATGATTGTCTTTTTTTCTAGTGTAGGTGATTTGTGATATGATTTAGTAAGTTAACCAATACAACTCAATTTCTAGATTATTCATATCAACCTTAGCAGATTTGTCTCTAATAAAAAATGAATTGAAAGTAAGACTAATGTCTTACATAGCTTTATAGGAATATGCATGTCATAGTATGAATATATTTATGTAGTTATGACAGTATATAGAATATAGATAGCTATCCAATGTATGACTTTCAGCATTCAAAATACACATATCTTCAGTCAAGTTTCATAGCAAACTACTTCATAGCTTTACTCATTTTGAAGGGATTATTTATCTTCAATGGATTATATGAGATTATGAGTAGTTAAACATCAAAATATTTGACATTGTGCTTTGCTTTAAACACCAGGAATACATTTGACATTGGTACCTGTTATAATGCTTTTTGGCATAATATATGCTTCTTTTAGTTATTGATTATATTTATCTTTAATCAATACCTATAATATTTAAATGTATTTCTTTCTTGGAATATTTGTGTTTTTGTTCTTGTTGTAGTTTGTTGATTCTGTTTTTTTTACTTCTTTTATTTATGGCTTTGTTGAATCTGAGAAATAGGAAATTTGTGTAAACACATGGGATGCTTGGTACCTAGGGGGGGATAGGTGTGATTTAGTGCAACTCTTTGATTGTGAGGACATTCTTTCCAAGCAATGGTAGGAGTCTATTTGTACCTTTTGATTGTGTAGTGTTGTAGAGTACTAATCTATGAAGCATTGACACTAACATGTAAACACCGATACTTTAAGAAAATGGAAGTGATTGAAATAACCATTTCTATCTATTACAATCATTTTTCGATCACATATCTCTTCAGTAAGAACCCTAATCTTTTTACTCATACGTATCTAGTAAATTTATTGATGTAATAACCATTTACTTTTATTGATTGTTTGGCCTCATACTCATTTACTTTTATTGATGTAAATTTATTCTTACAGGAGCTTCCTCACATTGCACTTTAGTGGTTTTCCATATATATAAAATTGGACTTCTGGAGGTGAACCAGTGTCCTACAAGTCAATGTAGGAAGAACAAGTTTTTGGCTCAGCTGAAACTAAATATGTATTTCATATGGGAAGAACACCATAATAAGCTTTTTAGATGGGCTCCTCTAAATTCATGAAGCCACACTTACCATTCTAGTATCTATAGGTTTCTTCTTTCTTGTTAAATTATTTTTTCATACATTAGTATGGCTGATTGGCTGAATAGATATTACAGATATCTTGCAGGTAGACACTGTTTCACATAGGGATTTATTATTTTCTTTCTTTCCTGACCTAAATTGACAATCTAATAACTATTCTCAGTATGTGATTTTAGGAAATTTTCATTACTATTTTATTCATGTGCTAGTGTTTCTTTCTTGTCTTGACGATTTTCTGGAATAGGTTGAATGGTGTGGATGTCAATTCAAATTCACCTGAATGGATGTTTTCTAAGATGATAAGAAGTGAATAACTCAAATTTAATGACTATTCTATAAGAAGGCTTATCACAATCTTATGAAATCTCGGAAATTGGTAGCGAGTGATACAAGTCATCGAATGGCTTCAAGCGGTTTTAACATGTCAAGTTTTATTTCTAGCTAGTCAATGCCCTTTTTCCCAAATTTTTTGTTTTGTTACATGTAGCTATTAATATGCTACTCTTTGACATTAGGCATGTATACAATGCTGCACTTGGGAAGTTGAGTAGACCTGTGGAAGCACTGAATGTATTTCATGCAATGCATGTAATGCAGCTATCAGTGCAATATGCCCATTTTTAGTAAAAATAATGCTATATAACATGACATGAAATGCAAACAACTTCACTAACATTTTCCTTTTCTTCCAGCAACAAATGTCCACATATCCTGACTTAGTAGCTTATCATAGTATTGGTGTTTCTCTTGGGCAAGCAGGGCACATGAAACAAAGCACTTCAATAGCATCTGAAGGTCTTTTCTTCTAAAGAATTGTGAGTATATTGTACTTTTCTCTGGACTTCCTTCTTCTCTTACTCTCTCAGTTGAGTAGTTAGTTATCTTGTGCCTTAAACAATGAGGTTGAACTTTCATCTGGAAATTGAACTTATGTGCCTGCTAGTACCCTTCTACACATATTTAACAAGTTTTATAGTTGAAAGTTCTCATCCTTCATGTTTGTTCTTAATTTACTTTTGTTACTTTATATTTCTAACCTAATTTAATTTGCTAATTTATTTACTTTGTTGTGTCTCATAATAGTATAGTATTCTTAACAACTGCCATTAGTGTTTTGATCTTTGTATTCGAATAGGTTCTCGATTTTGTAAATCTAGACTTGGCTCAAATAGTTTCCTCAAATTGATGACTGACATTTTTCTTGCATATGTGCCATGTGGGACTGAACTTTTTTGAGTTTTGCAACTACATTAACGAATGACCACGCCGGACAGTTGTTAAACTTCTGGAGAGAGTCTTTACGAGGGTTTAGATTGGCTTTATATATGCTGAATGATCCAAATAACCAGCCATTTAGTACAATTGGACAAGATTGTGTTATACTGCTATTTTATTTTAGTTGTTAGTAGAATTTTCAAATATTTTACTTATTTCCTACTCTTTAATTTTCTGACTAAGTAGAGCACATGAACTAACTATATTCTGACTAAGAACCAATATTACTTTCATGCTATTTTACATTATTACTTAGTATTTGTCTTTTAATTTGCAGGGGTAATGAAGCATCTTGTGTAATCCTCCAAAGCTCCGTCGTAACGCTTCTTCTTCAAATATCATTAAAATCTCCTTTCAGCTCCTTTGAAGCGCACAGGCAGCTGGTCTTTTGATGAAAAACTACTTATACAGTCTCTTTACAAGGTAATGTTACATATAATCATATAGCAACTTCAGCATCAGAGAATTCCCATGTTTTCCAAAACTAGACAAAATATACATATACATATTCATGAAAAACTCCTTAGTTTGACACAACCTTGATTTACATCATTTTGTTGAATGAATGAGATTTCTTAGCTCTGTGGTTTTGTGGGTAATGATTAAATAGGTAAAGAAATTAGTTCATTAATATGTGTTTGAGAAATTTCATTATGTGTAACAGAAATTGCATTATGTGTAGGATAAATCAATCACATGTATGCTGTTTTCCTTTAAAGAATTACAAGTCTTTTTGCATTATGCAGTATTATCATCTATATAGGAATGATGATGAATGATTCAAGCTTTACAATCTTGCCTCATCAGTTTCGAATAGAAATTTTATAATAAAAATAAAAAGCTTAGATTTCACTGCGAAATCGCTAGGAATATGTAGCTAGAGATTTATTGCAAAATCGTTGGGACAATATCCTAGCGATTTAGTTAGGAAACTTAAAGTTTTCAACAATATTTAACTATGTATTGATTGGGACTTAGCTAGGATTTTCAATATATTAGTTGCAAATTAGCTAGGAAATATTTTGGTGGATAATTTGCCGCCCAATCCATACTAGGACCTATACGGCAACTAATTCACAACAAATCTGTAGCTAACTCTGTTTTACTAGCGATTAGCTACGAATTAGCTACAAACCGTGTCATAGCTAACCCCAGATTTTCTTGTAGTGAATATACAATTTTTTTATCTAATTAGCTGAAGATATTCATACATTATATAGTACTAGTTTTATGTTACTTTAATTTCAACAATCTTTTGGTATTAATTCTTCTCTGATTTCAGATGAAGAGGTCATGGTAATTTAAAATTCAGTTGTAAGATAAGTAAAATCTGATTAAAAATTATTCCCATTAGAAATCGAATTCGGATTCTCCCAAACGATTTATCTTAGAGTAAGAACTTATTACCCATTTGAGATCAATTACTTGGTTTTAATTTCAACAATATATTCTTAAATAATTAACTAATTTAGATATTAATTAAGAGTTTTGAATTCGAATGCTAAGATTTAGATAGCAAAGATAAGTTGTTTGATTATTTCAACAATCCACTCTTATCAACATATGTTTAGTTTTTTGTATTTTTAAATTTTTCAACTTTTGTTCTTCAATAAATTGCCTTCTAATGTGTGATTTCATTTCAAAAATTAAATCTCAACTATATATATATATATATGGGGAGAAGATCAAATTATATCAGTATAACTTAAAAAAAGTTACACTCATTAATATCCCTTGATTTTATTTTAATCCAGTCATTATTAAATGGTCGCTTATAGACTCACATGATTCCATTAATAATTTAAAAAATTTTATGTTTTTATTTCCTTACCTTCCTCTTTTGTCGCTGTATTATATATATATATATATATATATATATATATATATATATATATATATATATATATATATATATATATATATATATATATATATATATATTTCGTTCAATCCTTTTTTCAAAAATACCTCCGCGTTTATTTTAGGATTAAATAAAAATATATACCCAAAGTTTCATTTTTAACCATTATAATTCCTACAAATTATTTTTTAATATTCTAACCATTATAATGATTCTCACACATAGATATAATTAGCTTACCGGACTAGTTGCAGTTAAAGAACCATCAGCTAAATTGAATCCATCTAATGGAAGTAAACTTTTCAAAATAAAATGGGGTGGTAGTTCAAGTGGTGCAGCTGAAGTCCCAAGGACTATATCTGCCAATCTTACATCGCGGCTGGGAACTTCCTTTATCTGCGTGCACAAACATGTTTCACAAAAAATTGTAAATAAATGGGTAAATTACCAATTCACCCTCCAGTATGTACTTACATATATAAAATCATCTACAAATAGACAAAAAAATTAAATCTAAATTTTGCCAAACAGCTTTATCCTCGACTCAAGATTTTGAGGTCCTATTATAAAATATCATATGTATTTAATAGATTAATTTTAAGGCCATATAATAATGGTTGAATATTAACAATGTTCATAAAATACATATGTTTGGTGAAAAAAAATCTCAATCAAGTAAAAAAATAATAATTTAAATAGAGAATGATTATTTTTAATTTTTTATTAAGAGTCCATTTTTAATATTTAAACCGAACATCCAAATAGTCAGAACCGACCCTATTTATCCTTCTATTAGTTTGAACATGAGTTTTATCAAACGTGAGACAAATCTTTCATCATACATAAAATTATTTTTACCATTAAATTAATATGTTTTACTGTTTGATCAAAATGTTATATCACATCTCATTTAATTTATTATTTTCCATTCAAAAAAAAAATCTCATTTAATTTAATGATGATCAGAAATATTTATCCAATAATAAAATAAAAATAAATTTATAAAAAAAAAATTAAAAAATGATAAACAGTGACCCTGAGACACTCTTTAACATGACCCAGAACATATTTCACCTATGCACCATAGATTTATGTATATTTACTGACCTTCAAGCTTGAAAAAATAACTGGGTGTAATTGCAAGATGTCGTAGGATGCGATTACAAGATTGGTCAATGTCTCATGTAATCTTTTTCCTTGCAACAGCTCCCATACTTTCTCGCGTAAGAACACTCCGTCAAACTTCGGAGATCGGGTATCCATGGTCCAATTGCTGCATTAATTAATATTAAAATATTACATATTTTTTATTGTTACAAAATTAATTTTTTATTAAAAGAAGAAAGTGTTTCAGTATTTTTAAGATAAGGTGATTTTTTCTTTTTCTTTTCTTTTTTATATGGAGTACGTACGCAGCAAGAGTTAGATTGAATATAGAAGGAGCATTTTCAAGGTAGAATTTTAAGATTTCTGGAGCAGTAAATGCAGGACAAGAAGCGTCATTTAAACCAGGAGTAGAAAGCATAGTAGCAATCAGTCCTCCTGTACTAGCAGTGGCGGAGCCAGGAAAAAATATTTGGATGGGCCGTTAAATTTTTTAATTTTTGAAAGAAAACCACTCAAATAATCATATAAATTAAAAGCAAAAATTATTTTATATATAAAAATTTAAGTTATAATAAGCCTAAAATTAATTATAAATTTTTTATTTAAATATTGATACATTCAAATTTTTAATTGCAGTAATTTAGAAAGTATACATAAATATATGAAAAGCAAATGTTTTAAAGACATGTATTATTATTATTATGCTGCTCATTTTTTTCTGTTCAAATTCTTATGCTACTTGTTAAAAAAATTAAACAGAAGAAGAAAGAAAAACAAATTTTTAAAAATAAAGAGGGAAAAGAGTAAAAATGGAAGAAGCAGGGGTTGAACCCATATCCTTCCACCGCTTTGATGAGGCACTAACCACTAAGCTATTTGAGAATTCCATTATTATATCGCGCGTATTAAGATATATACTTTGTTAATGTTATTTTTTTAAAATACCATGGGTAATTTAGTAATTTCCAGTGATTTTGGGGTGGGCCATGGCCCATCCTGGCCACCCCTGTCTCCGCCACTGTGTACTAGTTCCTGCTATCACATCAAAATAATCTGCCAATGCTGCTTTTTCATCTTCTGCCACAGTCTAAACAACCAACTCAAATTGTTAATTTAGTCAAAAAAACAAAAAAAAAAACAAATTGTTAATAAAATATGTAATAATACCGTCAAATAACCGATTATCTAAAAAGCTTAAGCTGTTAGGATAGAGCCATATCAATGGTTTTATATTATTTCTAACACGCCCTCTCACGCAAGAGCCCACTTGAACTTGAAGCGTGGATGATACATAGGCCCATCTACCGTATGCTTAAATTCCACTTTTTAATTAGAAAGTGAGAGGAGCGGGGATCGAACTCTAGACCACTTAGTCATAGAAGCTCTGATACCATGTCAAATAACCGATTATCCCAAAAGCTTAAGCTGTTAGGATAGAACCATATCAATGGTTTTATATTATTTCTAACAAATATTAATCATCATTTTTATAACTATACTCCAAAAAAATTTAAACTATGAACCTTAAAATTACAAGCGTACTTCTTACTAAACTAACGCCTCAAGTATGAAAAACCTTCTTTTTTTTTACAATAAGTAAGAAAACGTTTTTTTTTTGCTTTCACCGTGTTGGGTTAGATTTTTATACATATATTTATTTTCAATTCCAACATAAAGGTCAGTGGAATGAAATGGTATTGTAATACCAAAATAAAAATCGAATTGGAATAATCATCTGATAGAATATTCGAAGTAACGCTTCGATTTCACAAAGCGATGTTTCGATCCTTCGTGTTGAGGCGAAATAGTTGGGGCTAAGTTGGGCTTTAATAGAGTTTTCGTTTAAACTTCGAAGGAGATCGTTTTATTGGGCCAAAAGAATTAGGCCCAAAAGTAAACGAAACAAATGAGCCCAAAGTTTAAGCGCGAAGAGGAGCGGTTTTCGTGGTTGAAGAACGTGGGGCACGAAGATCAAATCTGGAGCGTCTAGATAATCGAGGCAGTTATCATCAAGGCAGTTAGGAAATAGTTCAAATATATATAGCTGTTGCTTAGAAGGAAAAAGGGGTCGCAAAACTGTTTACTAAATTTCTCTAAGTATTCTGAGTACTCGAGCGTAAGAAAGAAAGGAATCACAGAGGAAAATGTACGGTTTGTGAACCATTTTTTATTTGTATTCGCAAGTTTATCTTTAATGCAAGTTCATTTACTGCAAATCTACATTTTTATTGCTATTCTTCTTTAAAATGTATTGATTCTGAGGCGATTCAAATCAGTATATTTTGTCTTTAATTTCGAACGAAACTAAGAAATCAAATGTTTGTTAAACTTTAATGAACATTAAGTTGTTTTCTCTAACAGAACAAGCATAAAATTGTCCTGAGATTTCTAGTCAATCTCGCAAGTTTAAAATACTTAGACTAGCGCTTGTTTACCAAATTTTACTGTAAACAAATTGGCACGCCCAGTGGGACGTGTTTTGTGCTTTGTTTCTGTAAATTAAGTTTTTCTGTGTTAGTAACTGCCATTAGCGGTTATGGCTAGAACTCATCAAATGCATGGGTCTACTACCAGTCAAGCTATAAGTTCTTCGAGCAGTGAGGGTGGTTCTTCTCCCCCTCCAGATTCGAACGCGGCGAGTATTACAACTACTCCGCCAATTCCTAGCCCAAGTGGTTCTGGATATATTCCCGGAACTACCATACCAATTACAACCATGGCGTTTCACTCAGTCACGGGTAGTTCGAGGCCTATGGTCACAAATCCTTTATATGGTTTTATACCAACACCTACTCAAGGTTTCGCTTCAATACCCACTTCTGAACCTGAGAGATATACTACCCCTAGAGTCACCCCAACGCCTTTAACTACTGCATCTGTGTTGTCTTTAAGACAACAAATGGATGAAAGTAACCATGATATGGTTAACCTCTTAACACAACAAATTGGAACTGTCTTCAACCCTTTGATCCAAAATACCAATGACAGTTACCAAATGTTAGCCTATCAAATGGGTCGAATTGCTGACTTTTTTGGCACTCCAGCCCCTCAAACTCAGCCTAGGGTTAATTATGTGGCACCACAAATGATTTTACCTGCTATGTCTGCTACTCCGTTTAATCCAAGGCCACCACATGTAATTCCTCAAGTTACACAACAGCAAGAGCCGGTGCCAATAGGTCAAGAGGAATACCAATATCAAAATGAGGTTAACCAACCTCCTCCAGTGGTAATGGTTCGAAGGAATCAAGACCCTGATGATGTGGTTCGAAATGTTCAGAATAATAACAATTTCGCTGCACCTAACAACTTAGCAACTTTAGTCGAAACTATTCTGAACCAAAATGGCCTTAACACTGGTACTCGAAGGCCAAACTTTGTTTCTGCATTGTCTGAATATGTGTTGCAAACAGAGTTACCTAGAGGTTGGAAGGTTCCAAAATACACTAAGTTTGCAGGAGATACTAATGAGTCAACTGTTGAACACATTGCTAGATACTTAGCAGAGTCTGGAAATTTGGCAAACAATGAAAACCTACGAATGAAATATTTTCCTAATTCATTAACCAAAAATGCTTTCACTTGGTTTACAACTTTGCCTCCTAATTCGATCCATAACTGGGCTCAGTTAGAGAGGTTGTTTCATGAACAGTTTTACATGGGCCAAACTAAGATAAGTCTCAAAGAATTGGCTAGTGTTAAAAGAAAAACACAAGAAACTGTTGATGATTATTTGAATAGGTTTAGATTATTAAAGGCTCGATGCTTTACATCAGTGCCTGAACATGAACTAGTCGAAATGGCTGCAGGTGGTCTAGACTATTCGATTAGGAAAAAACTCGATACTCAATATCTTCGAGACATGTCTCAATTGGCTGATAGAGTTAGGCAAATCGAAAGATTAAAAGCTGAAAAAGCCAGAAACTCTAAGTTTCACAAAAAGAAAGATGTTGCTTTTTTAGATTCTTATGATAATGATTTTGGATATGAAACTGAAGATGAGTATGTAGATGTTGATGATAGTGATATCAATGTGGCAGAATTAAAACCAGGGCCTCCTTATATTTGTAAATTGTTGAGGCCTTCGAATGGAAAAAATCCTGTCGAACCTAAAAATGAGAAATACGCTACTAAAACTTATTCTTTTGATATTACTAAATGTGATGAAATTTTTGATTTGTTGGTATCTGATGGTCAAATAGTTGTTCAAAAAGATTTAAAAATACCTCCTATTGAACAAAGAAAGAAAAGAGGTTATTGTAAATTTCACAATTATTTAGGCCATAAAACTCACCAATGTGTTCTTTTCAGGGATTTGGTTCAACGCGCATTGAACGAAGGAAGGCTTAAGTTTGCTGAAAAAACTAAGCCACCAATGAAAGTGGATACTCATCCACTATCAACTGCTGATGCTAGCATGGTTGATGTACTGGATTGCAACATGGTTGAGATCAGCGAAGCTGATGTGGCTGCTGCTGTCAAAGCCATACCTGAGGGAGAGTATGACCAGAAGGTGAAAGAGGCTTACCCTGCTGCTGAAGAGGAATTAGTAGATTTCCTCAATAGGTGTAAGTTGAACAACGCTGAAGTCATGCTATGTCCTCGCTGCAGTGCTGTATGTGATAAGGAGGCAGTGACAAACCTGAAGAAAGTTTTGCCTTATGCTGATCACAAAAGAAAATGGCCAAGTTCTAAACCAAATAAGAAGAGCTGGCCATATCAGAAGATTGATTGGAGTAAGTCTCACAATCAAGGCTTATCTGTTCATCAGAGGCTTGGCCCTCAAAGAACCTTCAAACCATCCAACAAAGCACCTACAAACCAGTGGGTCAGTGGCCAATATGTGGCCTTCGACAAGAAGTGGATGGAGAAAGGAAGCTCTAGCAACGTCAATGTGAAGTTCACTGCTGGAACTTCGAAGGTGTTTGCTGAATCAAAAGTGACAGCTGGCTCGAAACCACAAGTTGGTTCGAAAGTGGTTGCTCAACCACCTAACTCCCAAACTGCAACTGAAGCCAACAAGTATGGTTATAGGAATAATTATAAGGGTAAGAATCCCATGACTCGAACCCAATGGCGTAGGTTCCAGCGCAGGAAGAAGCTGGCTGCTCAAGATAGTAAGGCTGGGGGCAAATCTGATGATAAAGGAAAGGCTGAAATGGTCGAAAGGCCAACTAAGGTAAAGCTAACTCCTATAAAAGAGTCAGATGCTGAAAATAAAGAGAATACTGATAAAGAAGAGGATCTCATGGAAGATGATGATCTTTTAGATGAAGAGTCTGATTTCGATGTGTTGGTGAATGTGGTGTCAGTTTTACCACTGGAGTATGATGTTCCAACAGAGATCGAGGAGGTCGAAGAAGAGTTCGAGGCTCTTGAATTGGCTAATCATAAGCCAGTGTGTTTTTATGTTATGGAGAATGGCTGCGTAGAGGCACAAGATGCTGTCTTCGAAAGGCCAGATGGAGGGATGAGAAACCATCTAAAAGCTCTATTTATTAAAGCCAAAGTGAATGATGTGGGGGTTAACAAAATCCTGGTTGATGGTGGTGCTGTAGTTAACATCATGCCTCACTTCATGCTTAAGAAGTTGGGTCTTTTCGACACTGACTTACATTCTCACAATGTGGTCTTAGCCAATTATGAGGGCAAAACTGGCCACTCCCTTGGTGCTATACAATTGGAGGTTTGTGTGGGCAGCACAATTAGGAAAACTTTGTTCATGGTGATTGCTGCTAGGCCAAACTACAACCTGCTGTTAGGCAGAGAATGGATTCATGGGGTTGGTGCTGTTCCTTCGTCCCTTCACCAAAGGCTAATTTTGTGGAGAGATGATGGCCTTGTTGAAAACATTGAGGCTGATCAAAGTGCTTATTTGGCTGATTCGAGCACAGTGACCTTGCAAAACTTTGATAAAAATCTGGCAAATATTGCTCCATGTGGAGAACAAGATGCTGCCTTCAATCCAAACATGGTAAGTCCTGATAGTGTTTACCATTCTGTTAAGTTGCATCCTACCCATGGTTTCAGTTGGGAGAGGGAGCCTGTTGATGGACCCCAAATGGGATATGCACCTGTACCAGCTTCCGGTTGGGAAGACATCGAAAATAACGCTGATGTTTAAGTCCCCCGAATGGAGCAGGATTACGGCTTATGCTGCCGAGAATAGAATAAAAATGGCTATTGAAGCTATTGAAAATAATGATGATATGGCTGTTGAAGCCAATGACAATGTAGAAAACAAATTGGCAACAAGTGCCAATGCTTCGAATGCTGGCAATAACCAAAGATTGGATTGCATTTATGACGAAGAACCCTTGGGTTTCGAAAAAGATCCAATTAGTTCAAGTCAAAAAATGCAGGCCCAGGATCCTTTACAAGAGATTGATATTGGAAATGGCTCTATTAAAAGGCCAACTTATATCAGCGCCAATATTAATCCAATGTTGAAAGGAAAGTTGGTTGAATTGCTCAAGGAATACAAAGACTGCTTTGCTTGGGATTACAATGAAATGCCAGGATTAAGCAGAGAATTGGTCGAACACAGATTACCTCTTCGACCTGATAAAAAACCTGTGAAGCAGCTTCCAAGGAGGTTCGCTCCAGAAATCATGACAAAGATCAAGACAGAAATTGAAAGGTTGCTCAAGTGCAAGTTCATTCGAACAGCCAGGTATGTTGAATGGTTAGCTAATATAGTTCCTGTAATAAAAAAGAATGGTTCACTTAGAGTTTGTATAGATTTTAGGGACTTAAATAATGCTACACCTAAAGATGAGTATTCAATGCCTGTAGCAGAAATGTTAATTGATTCAGCAGCAGGCCATGAATATTTAAGTATGTTAGATGGCTACTCTGGTTATAATCAGATTTTTATAGCTGAAGATGATGTTGCTAAAACTGCCTTTCGTTGCCCTGGTGCTTTGGGCACTTATGAATGGGTAGTGATGCCCCTTGGATTAAAAAATGCAGGGGCAACGTATCAAAGAGCAATGAATTCAATTTTCCATGATTTCATTGAAATTTTCATGCAAATATACATTGATGACATTGTTGTCAAGTCTTCATCTTCTGATGATCATCTAAGTCATCTTAGAAAGTCATTTGAAAGAATGAGGAAATGTGGACTAAAAATGAATCCACTAAAATGTGCTTTTTGTGTACATGCAGGAGATTTCCTTGGTTTTGTTGTGCATAAAAAGGGCATAGAGATCAATCAGAATAAAACAAAGGCTATCATGGAGACAAAATCTCCAACAACGAAGAAACAGCTTCAATCTTTGCTTGGTAAAATTAACTTCTTGAGAAGATTCATCTCGAATCTAAGTGGAAAGGCACATCCTTTCTCTCCACTGTTAAAGCTTAAGAAAGATGAGGTTTTTCATTGGGGATTCGATCAACAGAGGGCATTTGATGATATCAAGGCTTATTTGTCAAATCCTCCTACACTAATGCCTCCAATTCGAAACAAAGAAATGAAGTTGTATATTTCAGCATCAGATACAACCATTGGGAGTATGCTTGCTCAAGAAGATGAAGATGGTGAAGAAAAAGCCATTTATTATTTAAGTAGAGTTTTAAATGATGCTGAAACTAGATATTCTGTAATAGAAAAACTCTGCCTTTGTTTGTATTTTTCTTGTACCAAACTTAAGCATTATATAAAACCAGTTGATGTTTATGTTTATTCCCATTTTGATATTATTAAACATATGTTATTGAAACCAATTTTGCATAGTAGAATTGGAAAATGGGCATTGGCTCTAACAGAATACTCATTGACATACAAACCTTTGAGAGCTGTTAAAGGCCAAATAGTGGCTGATTTTCTTGCTGATCATTCAGTAAGTGAAGTTCCAATAGAGTCTGTTGACATCGAACCCTGGAGTTTGTATTTCGATGGATCTAGACATAAACATGGTACAGGAATTGGGGTTTTTATACTTTCACCAAATAAAATTCCCACAAAATTTAAGTACAAAATTAATGGGTCTTGTTCGAATAACGAAGCTGAATATGAGGCTTTGATTACAGGTTTAGAAATTCTTCTAGACTTGGGGGCAAGACATATTAAAATAAGAGGAGACTCTGAATTAGTAATTAAGCAATTGACAAAAGAGTATAAATGCATCCAAGAGCACTTAATGAAATACTTTGTGATTGCTTTTTCTTTGCTAAAACAGTTTGAGTCTTATGTTATTCAACATGTGCCTCGAAATGAAAATCAAGAGGCCAACGATTTAGCACAAATCGCTTCTGGTTATAAGATGTCAAAAGATGAGTTCGAAGAGCTCATCGAAATCAAGGATAAAATGATCTCGAGCGATTCTTCTGATGTACAATTGTCAATGCCAAAACATTTGGGGGCAGATAAACATGATTTTCAGGGAAATTTTGAAAATTTTGACAATTTCCAACATGTTGACATGCATTTCGAAAGTTTCGTAACAGAAATTTTTGTCATTGACAATCTGAGTGATTCTGATTGGAGAAAGCCAATTGTAGATTATTTGGAAAATCCATCAGGAGTCACAGATAGGAAGATAAAATACAAAGCCTTAAGTTATACCATTATTGGAAATGAGTTATTCAAGAAAACCCCTGAAGGGATTTTGTTGAAATGCCTTGGTGAAAATGAAGCATTTTTAGCCATTACCAACGTACATGGTGGTTCATGTGGCGCTCATCAAGCAGGCCACAAAATGAAATGGTTATTGTTTCGAAGAGGGTTTTATTGGCCTTCAATGCTTAAGGATTGTATAGAATTCGCTAAAGGCTGCCAAGAATGTCAAAAACACACAGGCATTCAACATGTTCCTGCAAGTGAATTGCATTCGATAGTTAAACCTTGGCCTTTTAGAGGATGGGCTTTAGATATAATTGGTGAAATTAGGCCTACATCATCGAAAAACCATCGTTTCATTTTAGTTGGAATTGATTATTTCACAAAATGGATCGAGGCTGTAGCTTTAACAAAAGTGGATCAAGAAACTGTGATTGGTTTTATCCAAGATCATATTATTTATAGATTTGGATTACCTGAAACTATTACCACTGATCAAGGAACAGTTTTCGTTGGGCAAAAAATGCAAAATTTTGCTAATGAAGCAGGTTTTAAGTTATTGACATCAACGCCCTATTACGCACAAGCAAATGGTCAAGTTGAGGCAGCCAATAAAATTATTATTGGTTTGATTAAAAAGCATATTGCTCAGAAACCAAGGAATTGGCATAATACTTTGAATCAAGTATTATGGGCCTGCAGAAACTCTCCTAAAGAATCTACAAACTCAACTCCGTTTCGATTGACTTATGGTCATGACGCTGTGTTACCTGTCGAAATCATGGTGCAATCCATGAGGGTACAAAGACAGATGGAAATTCCTATTGAACATTATGAAAGCCTCATGATGGATGAGTTGGTTGATTTGGATGAAGAAAGATTGCAAGCTTTAGACGTTTTAATTAGACAAAAAGTTAGAGTGGCTAAAGCTTACAATAAGAAGGTTAAAGGCAAAACCTTTAACGTGGGGGAGTTGGTTTGGAAAGTCATCCTGCCCATGGATAGGAAAGACAGAGTCTTTGGAAAATGGTCACCACATTGGGAAGGACCATTCAAAATCGTTCAAGTGTTTTCTAATGGCGCATATGAGATTCAAGAGTTAACCCCTGAACAACGTTCAGTAAACATAAATGGTAAATATTTGAAAAAATATAAACCAACATTGCAAGAGATACACATAGATCCAGGTTAAATTAAAAATACGTTAAATTAAAATGGCAAATAAAGCTGCCAACACATTAGGTTCAAGGACAAAGGTCCATACAGCCTTATCAAAATAAAAGATAATTGTAAAACATAAAAAGGCTAAGCTACCAGCCTCTAACAGACTCTAATGCCAATCCTAATTTATTTCTACGGACAAGATTGTCCCAGCTACTTTGGCATAGATTTGCCTTTCGAAGGCTTTGCTCCCTTTGACCTACGCTGCTGAATGACAAAGGGAAGTAGCTCATCATCGGCATACTCGTCAGGGGGCTGATAGGTCTTCAGATATTCGACGTAATCTTCGTCAAAATCAGAAGGAGAGACAGGAGAGCTGTGAGGTTTCACAACTTCAAACCCTTCAGAAGGAGGAGAATCAAATTGTTCCTCACCAAAGGAATTATCAAGAAATTCCTCATCAGAGGGTTTATAAGTTTTCAGAAACTCAGCCCAATCCTCATCAATTTCATCAGAAGAAATACATATAGGTTGTTGTTGTTGTGGAACCTGTTGAGGAGCCTTTGCTTTTCGAGGAAGAACTCGCCTAGTTCTAACTTTGGAAGAAGAGCCTGTAGTCTTCTTCTTCACTTGAGATTTCCCTTCGCCTGCCATGCTTTTAAGAGTATTCTTTCTTTCCTTTGCGTTTGCGATATGAGATGGAAAGTAAGGCTAAGGCACTGCCTATTTATAATAGAATAACCCTCGCAATAAATAAGGCAAAGAACGATCCCAACTAACCGTATTGGATATGCATTGGGAAACGTTTGTTTTAATTGAGAGGATATGCGTTGGAAAACGTTTGTTTCAGGGAATCAAATTCAAACTGTTAGTAACCGTCTTGTCCTATCAATTAGGAAGGTTTGACTAAACTTTAATGTGCTGTAACAACGTGCAAATGGCAAAAGAGTAATTTGCCATAGAGAGTGATGTTTCGAATAATGTGCTGTATAGATGGGAAATATATATATAAAAAAAAAAAAATAAATATATAAATATAATCCTACTCCATTCGAAGCGAAAAGGAATGCACAAAGAACAATAATTAAAATGGCAATAATTAAAATTCGCCACGATTCAAAAAGCAAGAAGGATGATATTGTTTTATTGAAATAGAGGGATATTGTGGTACATCAGGAAAGTACGAATTCACTTAGGCCGAGGTTTAGGTTTGGGAACCTTCACATCCTCTGGTTTTATCTTACCCCTATAAAGGGCCATTGCTATGTCAGCAGGTTCCTGAACCTCAGGAGGATAATCATCCAGCCTTTCCTCATGTGTCCAGAGAAATTCCTCCAGATCAGAGCCCAATTCTTCCTCTTCTGATTCGGTTAAGATTAGTTCTTCTTTGTTCCTTTCATAGCGCAGCCTATTTTCTTCACAACGCCAAGGCTCTGCACCTTTCTTGCCCTTACCTTTGGAGCCTGAAGCATCCTTACTAACAGGTTTCTCCATAACTTGATTCTTTGGTAAGTTTACTAAATTATCATGGATAGGTAGGATGAGAAAGACCACTCTTTTATAGTATCATTGGGGTTGGTTGGGTCAACAAAAGTCATCAAGATAGTTCATTTAATGAGCTTTGTTGTCAGCAATTTTTGACTTGACTGTCTCGATACGGTATTTTTGACTGTTCGCTTTTCGGTGGTTCTTGGAAATGATGCAAAAGAGGAAATTTATAAAACCAACGCTCTGAACCATTAAGCAACGAACAGTAAAATATAAATGTGGACTGTTTGAGAGAAATATAAACTACTCATGCAAAGAAATAGTAGGCATTAAATAATTCGAAACATAATTGAGGCTCAAATGGTGAAAAGACAATTTGTCATTAAACATACAAAAATGTCTAAATGACATAAAGCATTATCCAAATAATGGCTAAAGAGTACAAAACGTATTCGAGAAAAACAAAGCCATTTTTACATCTAAAATTGACATCAGAAAGAAAAATCCAAAAGAGAAATCGAAGGATTTAACTAGCAAGTTTCTTGTTGGCGTTCTTGAAGTGTTGATACTGTTCTTTAAAATTAACAAGCTTGCGCCTCAGGACTTCATTCTCACTGGCCAAATGATCTGCGTCTCGATTAGCCAATAATCCTTGGCTATATTCTTTGAGGCCATCTTGGGCTAGCTCTTCGATTCGAACTCTGGATACTGCAGCAGCTTGAGAAGCAAATCTTTCCCTTTTGGTTTCTTCTTCAGCTATTTTCTTTTCGAGCTCTCGAATTTCTGCCTTCCAGCATGAAATATTTTCTTCACAAGCAGACATCTGCAAAAAGGCACCAGTAGATGCAGCCTTCATCGTGTTGGCTTCATCATTGCGCTGTTTAGCTTGCGCAAAGTGTTGATCCCTAAGCTTCAGCTTGGCATGTTGGGCCTGGGAGTTAAGCTGCAATTGATCAAAATGTTTTGAATATTGCTCCAACAATGCTTCAGCCTGGTTAGCTAGAACGAAGAGCTCTTCGTTGGTTCGGGGAGTCTGGAGCTTGCTGAGGAGAGCTTTAATGTTGACATAAAGAGAGGGATCTCTTTCCAACAGATCAAACATGTCACCTTCAATTATCTCTCGACGGAATCTGGCTTCGTGCTCATCTTGCTCTTGCTGAGTAGTTTGACCCTGCCCTAAGGAAGCAGAAATAGGAGCATTTGGGTTCGAGAGGAGTTTGTCAAGGGCTTCATCTGGGGTTAAATTCTTCAACCCCTTTAAGATTTCTGGAGGTAAATAAAATGGTGCAGGTTTCAAAGCTGAATCCCCTTCATCAACATGGGAACCCCCAGCGTTGGCATTCGAGTGATCATAGTCGGAGCTAGAGTTTAAAAACTCATCAGTGCCCATCACATGATCATCATGTGTCTCTACATGTGGACTAGGGTGCGTGTTGGTGGTAGAGTGCTCTTCTTCAAGGTGCGAATTGGCTTGGTTGTTAACGTTGTCACTAACACCATCATCTTCAGCATTAGGTTCTTCAGCTTGTGGAGGATCCAAATTGGCCTGATCACCTACTTCTGGGTTAGTTTGCTCGAATTCTGATGTTCTCTGAGGTCCTGTTTGGCTCGAAGTCAGGTTCTCATATAGAGGAGGGTTCGAGCTATCCGGTTTATGCTCATCCTTACCCTCAGGAGTAGGAGACTTCTCGAGACGAGATTCTTGATGCTCTTGGTTAAGCTCTTTAACAATGCCTTGCACCATCTTGTCAGGAGAAATATCTTCGGAAATGGTCTCTAGGGGTGGAGTTACAGCCTGCAGGATAGATGAACAAAAATATATAAATATAAGAGTGAGTCATTTTCACCAAATGTTAAAAAAAAAAAAAAAAAAAAAAAAAAAAAACTTACTGGCTTGTGACTTTCAGACACAGTCCTTTGCCTTTTGGGGGAAGTGACTTGAAAGGAGGAAAGATTCACCTCTGATGACGCCGCCGTTGGAAATCGTGAAACATTTATTGACCTGTCTTTTCAAAAACGTCACTATCTCATTCGAAGCGTTTCAATCGAAAGTGCCGTTTTTGGGGGGCAATTTGTTGGGTTAGATTTTTATACATATATTTATTTTCAATTCCAACATAAAGGTCAGTGGAATGAAATGGTATTGTAATACCAAAATAAAAATCGAATTGGAATAATCATCTGATAGAATATTCGAAGTAACGCTTCGATTTCACAAAGCGATGTTTCGATCCTTCGTGTTGAGGCGAAATAGTTGGGGCTAAGTTGGGCTTTAATAGAGTTTTCGTTTAAACTTCGAAGGAGATCGTTTTATTGGGCCAAAAGAATTAGGCCCAAAAGTAAACGAAACAAATGAGCCCAAAGTTTAAGCGCGAAGAGGAGCGGTTTTCGTGGTTGAAGAACGTGGGGCACGAAGATCAAATCTGGAGCGTCTAGATAATCGAGGCAGTTATCATCAAGGCAGTTAGGAAATAGTTCAAATATATATAGCTGTTGCTTAGAAGGAAAAAGGGGTCGCAAAACTGTTTACTAAATTTCTCTAAGTATTCTGAGTACTCGAGCGTAAGAAAGAAAGGAATCACAGAGGAAAATGTACGGTTTGTGAACCATTTTTTATTTGTATTCGCAAGTTTATCTTTAATGCAAGTTCATTTACTGCAAATCTACATTTTTATTGCTATTCTTCTTTAAAATGTATTGATTCTGAGGCGATTCAAATCAGTATATTTTGTCTTTAATTTCGAACGAAACTAAGAAATCAAATGTTTGTTAAACTTTAATGAACATTAAGTTGTTTTCTCTAACAGAACAAGCATAAAATTGTCCTGAGATTTCTAGTCAATCTCGCAAGTTTAAAATACTTAGACTAGCGCTTGTTTACCAAATTTTACTGTAAACACACCGTCAATTTAATCTGGTTCGGGAGTCAGTTCTGATATCAAGTGGTTTCAGCTCCTTCCCGATCGCAGTTGCGGAGTAAGAAAAACATTTTAAAATCATGTTTTTTTAAGAAGAAAAAATTAGTGTCTCATGAGTCATGAATGAATAGTCAGAGAAGATGGAAAACATATCATTAAGACAAAATTGAAAACATACTCCTATATCACACAATCCTAATACGTGTCCATTTCTTTCTTTCTATATTTAGTTTCTTTAAGCCCTTGCTTGGTAGAGAAGAATTTATCTAAATAGATACATTGATTTCCGTGTTTTAATTTCTTTCTTCTCTTTTTCTCCTCTACCAAGCAAAGGGTAAGTGGTTAACTTACCAAGTGTTGAATGTACAAAAGTAAGTATAGATTTATCGTCTCCACAGGGACTGATGCGATATCGATGCCGTTCAACAATCAATATAATTCTAAGTAAAGTGATTTGAAAATATTTGTTATGAAAACTTGTGAAAATAAAGTAGTAAGTGCAATAAAAGGAATTGTTATCAGAGAGAAAAATTTGGTGGGATTAGATTTCACCGACCCAATCGCATGTATCATTCGAATCAGTTACACAGGTTCTAGCTATCAGTCAATTCTATCACATATCACTCACGTACGTGTCCGTTTCCAGAGCACGATGAGAATCCCGCTATATTCATTAACCCTCGATGTCTCGAGTGATCGATCAATATACCGGCTATATCGTATTGCTCAAACTCCGATGTCTCGGACAATTTAATCAACACAATAGTTTTAAAACTTGATATTTAGAGTGAATATTAAACCTAAATCTATGTCTAGAGTTTAGAGTTTAATAGATGATTGTTCTAGGTCTCGGATTCAAAAAGCATACGTCTATACCATTTCAAAACCTAGAATTAAAACATACAGTTCAAGAACAACATCAAAATTGATAACTAAACTAAAACCATATATAATACCATGATCAAAAGAAATACATACACATAGAGTCAATTACACCTAATCCCAACAAAGAGAGATTAGCTACTCATTTTCATGGTAGCTTTACAAAGATTAAGGATAAAAGAGATGAACAAACTTATCAATGATGATTTCTCAACTATTGTAGTGAATCCACCTTCAAATCCCCTTGAATCTGGCTCCTAGGGTTTCCCTCTGCTTCTGCTACTCTATTACAAGTTATCTCCCCAGTCTCTTTTCTAGAAAAATGACAGCAAGCTCTATTTATACTATTTCTGAAAATTAGAACTCGCTGAGCGAGCTCCAGCTCGCTATGGCGAGTTGACCTTTCTTCATCAGAAGGTTTCTGCCACGTCATAAGTGAGTTTTGAACCGCCTTCACTCGCCCTGGCGAGTTGTTACTCGCCCTGGCGAGTTGCTGCTCGCTCTGGCGAGTGTATCAGATATCCAATTTGATGCTCTCTGCCTCTACTCGCCCTGCATTCGCTCTGAGCTCGCCCTGGCGAGTTAACTTGCAATTTTTCTTCAAATTTCTGCACAAATGTTGAGATTTAGGGAGACTTAATTGAAATAAATGACTTGAACAAATATGTACATTTAAGTGAGGAAAAACTAAAGAATATCTTACAAAATAGTTAATAAGTGCTTAAAATATATATGTAATTTGAGCTACTTTTTGGCACTTATCAACTCTCCCCAACTTAAAACTTTGTTTGTTCTCAAACAAAAGTCCAAAATAAACTTTGAAAACATGGCTCAATCATCATTAGTGCACATTCAAGCTTTGTAATCAATCAAAAACTTTATATGTAAATCACTTCAAGTTTGCATGATTCAATGTGTTGCAAGTTCAAAATCACTCAATCATGATTATCAAAGAATCAAAGTATGAATTTGAAATAGTTTCAAAACTCAGTAAGATTTCAAACTTTCCAAACCAACAAGATAATCAACTAAAATCACAATTCTCACAAGTGTTTCAACTCAAGGGTGAAGTGTTTCTCTCAATGCAGACAATGTGTTCACAACAAATCAATTCAAACATACATCTTAACATAATCACAAAACATATTATCAATCATGGATCATTAAGGACTTTCTTAAGCTTGTAATGGGGCTAGGCTACAAGAAATCATTGTTTTTCTTTGGATTCAAAGAGCCTTAAGGATAAGAGAGCATAAACTTTGAGTATCTTCATTACATAAGTTATTCACCTCTCTCACTTTCCCCATTCTTTACTCTTGGTGATTCTTTTGTTTTGACACAATTTCTTTTCATTTATTTTTCTTTGATTTTCAATTGTGTGTCAAATGACTTTCGATATTTTTCTTTTTCTTTTTCAATCACCATTTTTCAACTACTTGTTACTTTTCTCAATTTGATCAAATAACCTCTTTCTCCCCAACTTGTTTTCAACCTTACATAAACTCAATGCTCAATCATCCTAAGACAAGGGTCAAGTCATTGTTTTTCTTATTTGTGGTTCAAGGGTTCAAACAAACAAATTTTCAAATTTTGGCTCAAGGAGGGTAACAAAGGATCACACTCTCACAAGGTAGGTTATTTTAGGCTTAAGTAGTTGCACTCAAATAGAAACATGGCCTTGATCATTTCCATGACTTCAAACACATCAAGTAATAGCAAGATTCAGTTAAAATCAACAGAGTTAAACACAATTGCCGGCTCTCAAATATATAAACAGTGAAAGGTTCACACAATCTCACCCGGCTAGGTATATGTGATTCATAATTAATCAATCATGTTAAGAAGGAATAAATGAAATCAAATTGAATCAAGCTACTTAGTTCAAATTCATCCTATCATTCAAAGATAATCAAAAAAGGTTGATCTCAAACTATAGCAATTGAAAGAAAATCATTCTAATCATGCATTTGTTTTTGATTGATCACAAACCTAGACATTTCATTTCATATGCACATTACCAGTTCAAGGACTTGTTTTTATAAGAGGCTAAACATGTTCAAAAACTATTATAACATATAAGTAATTAAAAATGCTTTAAATAAGAGACAAGGAAAGAAAATTGGGTTGCCTCCCAACAAGCGCTTCTTTTACGTCACTAGCTGGACGCCTTTTTGGTTAGGGTGGCCAAAATGAGACGGAAAGCACATCATCCGTCTTTTTCCTTTGATTTGGGAGGAACTCCATGAACTTGAAGTAGAGATTATGTGGAGTCCATGTCCTCCCTAATTCTTTCTTGTTGAACAAGGCACAAATTTCATCTATGACCCGATCAATCGCCGCCTTGTTCTTTATCTCCTTCTTTTGCTCACATGATATTTCCTTGTGAAGTAATCCTTCAATTACCTCTGCATCCATCATCACTTCTTGATTATCAACAGTGTTGACCTCTTCAGTATTTGGCAATTCTTGAGGAAGTTCTATTTCGCGTGGTGTCTTTGGTTCCTCGGCTATTTTCTTTACACCACATCCTTTGAACAGTGTTTCTTCCTCATGTGTTTCAACACATTCTTCAACACTCTGTCCACATTCTTCATTCTTTGTTAGAGTATCATCTCTCTCTTCATGAGTGGTTTGAGTGTTGGTTTGAACTTCCATGCTTTGCTTATTAGTCATTTGCTTGATCATCTGGTCAAACTGCACATCAGTCATCGGAGGACAATGACCAGTGGGATGGTCTCCATTGCAAAGCTCACAGTATGCAACTTGTTTAGCTTTTATTGACTCTTCCTGTAGACTAATCAAATTAGAAATTTGTTTTGAAAGTTCTTCCAATTCTTGAGTCAAAAAAATCTCTTCATGTGTTGGAGTCCTATGA
Source organism: Trifolium repens (assembly GCA_030408175.1). Lineage (NCBI taxonomy): Eukaryota > Viridiplantae > Streptophyta > Magnoliopsida > Fabales > Fabaceae > Trifolium > Trifolium repens. Next base: position 53,393,038 of record CP125849.1, on the reverse strand, counting down.
AACTGTTGATATGATTCATACTCATCCGGAGTATAAAAGTTGTTATAACCACGATCAGTCATGGTTTTGTTTGTGATGGGTAACCTGAAAAAGGATTGAACTGAACAAGAAAAATGTTTCTTTGCCTAACAAAGAAGGATTAGTGCAGACCACAACTATATAATATAACAAATATATACAAATACTTAAAAGAATACAAATTGTTGCAATGCTTCAATATCTAAACGCCAGTCCCCGGCAACGGCGCCATTTTGTTGAAGTTCAAAAGTAAGTATAGATTTATCGTCTCCACAGGGACTGATGCGATATCGATGCCGTTCAACAATCAATATAATTCTAAGTAAAGTGATTTGAAAATATTTGTTATGAAAACTTGTGAAAATAAAGTAGTAAGTGCAATAAAAGGAATTGTTATCAGAGAGAAAAGTTTGGTGGGATTAGATTTCACCGACCCAATCGCATGTATCATTCGAATCAGTTACACAAGTTCTAGCTATCAGTCAATTCTATCACATATCACTCACGTACGTGTCCGTTTCCAGAGCACGATGAGAATCCCGCTATATTCATTAACCCTCGATGTCTCGAGTGATCGATCAATATACCGGCTATATCGTATTGCTCAAACTCCGATGTCTCAGACAATTTAATCAACACAATAGTTTTAAAACTTGATATTTAGAGTGAATATTAAACCTAAATCTATGTCTAGAGTTTAGAGTTTAATAGATGATTGTTCTAGGTCTCGGATTCAAAAAGCATACGTCTATACCATTTCAAAACCTAGAATTAAAACATACAGTTCAAGAACAACATCAAAATTGATAACTAAACTAAAACCATATATAATACCATGATCAAAAGAAATACATACACATAGAGTCAATTACACCTAATCCCAACAAAGAGAGATTAGCTACTCATTTTCATGGTAGCTTTACAAAGATTAAGGATAAAAGAGATGAACAAACTTATCAATGATGATTTCTCAACTATTGTAGTGAATCCACCTTCAAATCCCCTTGAATCTGGCTCCTAGGGTTTCCCTCTGCTTCTGCTACTCTATTACAAGTTATCTCCCCAGTCTCTTTTCTAGAAAAATGACAGCAAGCTCTATTTATACTATTTCTGAAAATTAGAACTCGCTGAGCGAGCTCCAGCTCGCTATGGCAAGTTGACCTTTCTTCATCAGAAGGTTTCTGCCACGTCATAAGTGAGTTTTGAACCGCCTTCACTCGCCCTGGCGAGTTGTTACTCGCCCTGGCGAGTTGCTGCTCGCTCTGGCGAGTGTATCAGATATCCAATTTGATGCTCTCTGCCTCTACTCGCCCTGCATTCGCTCTGAGCTCGCCCTGGCGAGTTAACTTGCAATTTTTCTTCAAATTTCTGCACAAATGTTGAGATTTAGGGAGACTTAATTGAAATAAATGACTTAAACAAATATGTACATTTAAGTGAGGAAAAACTAAAGAATATCTTACAAAATAGTTAATAAGTGCTTAAAATATATATGTAATTTGAGCTACTTTTTGGCACTTATCACCAAGTTCCCATACTTCAAATATGAGATTTGTTGTTGTTAGAGGTCCCACATTTATATGTAGTAATTAATCTCACCTATTCAATTTATATCGGACCGTGCAAATAAAATATATTGTTAAATAATTTGATCCGTTGATATAGATCGGACGATCCACAGCTGCAGGGGCGGAGCCACAACAGGGGCAAGGGGTGGCCACAGTCCCCCCTAGATTTTCAACTTTTTTACACTACTATTGAATTAGGCTTTAGGCATATGTATGTGAATTTTTTTATTTGCTTCTCATGCACAAGTGTATTATTTTTACCAATTAAAAGTCTTATTTGATCACATAAAAGAATATTAGAATAGACACATTAAAATAATAAAAGATTATTCTCATTTTTACCATAGATTTTATTTATATTTATGAATAGAGAAATTAAACTTTTACATCTATAGTAATCATTATTGTTGGATTATTAAAAGGTACTTTTTAGTACCCATAGTATTTAGTTAGGTATCAATATCTCATACAAAATGCATTTAAAAATGACATTGAATTTTATCTATGAGAATACCGGTATCTAAGTAAATTCTGAAGTACCGAAGTGTTTAAATAGTTAGGGCTTGTTTGGTTCAACCGAGGGAGAGGGGAGGAATTTTTAGGGGGAGAGGTGAGGGGAGAAATTTTTAGGGAGAGGAGCTGAGGGGAGGAATTTTTAAAGAGGGGAGGCAAGGTAAAATATAATTTATTATGTTGACAAAATTACCCTCACTTTTTATTAAAATTCTAAATTATCCTTGTTGAAATATTAAAATTTTAGGTTATAATTTTGTTTTACAACAAAAAAAATTTAGGTTTTCTACTCATTAGATTTTTTTTGGTTATATATCCATTAGATTTTTTTGACGTAATATATCCATTATTATTTAATCCTTATTTTTAATTTATAAGGTTAAGGTAAAAAAGTAAATTACTTCTCCCCTTCCCTCCCCTCCACTCGTTAAAAAATTGAACCAAACATAAAAATTTAAAATATCACCTCCCCTCCCCTCCCCTCCAAAACTCCCGAACCAAACAGACCCTTAGGGAAAAAAAACAATTCACTTGTTTTATTTACTTATAAATTCTTAAATTATTTGTATATATTGAGCACTTAAAATTTATTTTTTTCTATGGAATTATGCTTGTTGCCCTTGGTCCCCCCAAGTTTTAATTCCTGGCTCCGCCCCTGCACAGCTGTAACTGTCTGACACAGTTACAACAAGAAATCCATTTATATACTTCAAGTGTAGAAAAGTTATAAGGAATTCAGAGTTTGAATTTGATCTTTTCAATAATGTTCTTTGTAATTATCAACTGGACTATTTTTATGAAACTGTTAACCAACTACCAAATTATTAAGTTCAAATGATTAATCAATTCTCCTTAAGAATAAATATTATATAGATTTGGAACAATATTTTATCAGATTTTACTTACTTTTAACTTAAAGTTTAAATTTTAAGAAACCCTCACCCTAAGAAAGAGAAAAGAAATTGTAAAAACTAAAGAGAGGATTACCACAATATATCAAACCATAAATAAAAAATACAACTAATTAAAAGCAATTTGTGTCATATAAGAACAAAATTAAAATAAGTTTAATTTTTATAGGAATGAGTGGGTCATTGACCTGAAGAGCCTTTTCCAAGTACTCAAGAACAACCGTGGGAAGAATCCCCTTAACACCACCTCCATCAATGCTGAGAATGGTTATTGTATTTCCATAGGATGGAGGTGGTAGCTTTGCATTGAATCCACCAATCACTTGACTAGCAAAAATAAACATAAATAAAAGGAAAGCAGCCATTATAGTGTTTACTACTAATTAATTTTTCAAATTAAAGAGAACACAATTTGAAGAGCTTGCATTTTTCCTTCCAGATGTGAAGGGTATTTATAGGGCATACATAGTGTCCAGGATGAAAATATCCAAATTAAGTAATGATCCCAAATTATTTACAAATGCTAATTATTGATTGTATAACATCAACTAGTATATGATTGATCACCTTAATAATATTTAATATAAATACAACGTGTAAATTTTTGAGATCAATCCTCTAGATTAAAGAAAAAAAATGTTAGGGTCTGGTTAAAAAGTGACTATGGGTTATTTGTTAGGGAATAAATATATATCCCGGGAGTTTATCTCAATTGGTAGGACATTGTATTATATATCGAATCATGGTCCCCTGCTTATCCACCTTTAAAGTAAAATTTCTAACCACTAACTTAACAAAAAAAAAGGCTTAAATACAGTTTTAGTCACCCTATTTTAATAACAAAATTTATTCAATTCCTTTTATGTATTAGTGATAAATATTTTGTTTTATGTAGTGATAAATAGTTTGTCCTGTATCTTTTTTTATATTTATTATCGTTGAGTCTTCTGTTGTTTTAAAAAAAAACAATTTATGAAATGTTCATGTCCATTGATTTTTTGTCTTGATATTTATGATTTATATTATACTAAAGTATAAAATTTATTTAGAATAAAATATTTAGAAATATGTGATAACATATTTTTAAAATATAAATTGTGCAATTTTATATAAATTTATTAAATGAATAAATTTGTTTTATTAAAGTTATTGTCCCGTGTATATTTTAGTAATAAATTATAATTATCGGTGATAAATATTTATCCAATTTTTTTATGCATAAGTAAAAAATATTTGTCCATGATTTTTTATATTTATCGATAAGAACTAATTGTTTTGTTTAAAAAAACTATTAGTTAATTTTTATACTTATCTATAGAAGTGGTTTCTATTGCTATTTTTATGAGTAGATTTGTTTTATGCTTTTTTTTATATATATATTTTTTATGAGTAGATTTGTTTTATGCTTATCTTTCTTTTTTTTTGTTATTTTTATTTTGTATCTTTTTTTTTTAGTTTAAAGTTAAAATTACATTTAAGAGTATAAACGGTAAAATATTATTAAATGTGATAAGGACAAAAAAGTTTTTTAGTAGTAATTTCTTTTAATACTACTATATTGTAAGTAGATGAGAGGTAGACATTGGTTATGAGAAAACAACAATAATTTTCGGTGGATGACTTGTTAAGAGAATGAGAAAGGATGGCCTTAATGCTTCTCTCTATCAAACATCTTAGTCTACCTTGTTAGGATGTCCTGCTGCCTGCTGGTTGGTGTTTCTCCACTCTAACAAGATTTGGGAGAATTAACGATGATGAACGGAGAAGGAAATAAATTTAGGGTTCCAGAATTTTATTTGGGAATTTTGCAACTTATATTTTTTAAATAAAAGTATTTTTATTTTATTTAAGACAATATAAAATATATTTAAGAAAATGTAAAATAAATATTTGTGAATCCCCTTGTTTAATATCCTTCTACATATATCTACTAGATAAATTGGACTACAATTGATAAGTAGGGATGACAACGGACCCCGTCGGGTGCAAGTTTTACACTTCCTAAATCCACGCTGGAAACCACCACCCAAACCCAAAAGCTGTTCGGGTGACAAAATAAAACTCACACCAACACTTGTTGGGTTTGAATTTTTCCACTTAAACCCGAACCCGCATCAAGATTCCAACTTTCAAATGACAAGTATTCCAAAAAATTAAATTACAATTAAAATAATAACATAGTCTTCAACATAGTCATCAACATACAATTAAACGCAAATGACAATACAATAATAACATAGTCTTCAACATAGACTTTCAACAATATACTAATATAGTAATTTTACATATAAGTGGGTGTGGTTTCGGGTGCGGGTTTAAGTGATCCCAAACCCGCACACGAAATATCGGATGTCACCCAAATCCCTTCAACTCGGGTTTTCACTCGTTGACTCTCGTGCGGATGGGCCCCATGCATGGGTTTGGGCTTACCTGCCATCCCTATTGATAAGAACCTACGAAGCACGAATACTTCATTTTAGGAAGAGTATCGGTACTGGGTACGTACCGGGTACCGGTACGCGTACGGTACTCCTTGGGTACACACATATGGCGTGCCTATTTTTTTTATTTGCAACGGGTACACGCGTGGTACTCCTGTGGTACGCGTGTGGTACACGAATTTAAAAAAAAACGCAATTTTTTTTCCTTTTTCTTTTATTTGTTTTTTTATTTATAAGTAGGTTTATGTTTTTTATTTGTTTATAATATAAAAATATCAGCTCTACTAATAAGCAATAACAAAGTAGTAGCTGAATTTATTCACTCATTCATTGAAAAGGAATAGGCTCAATCTAATTTTATTCATACAAATCTTCATCTGCTCTCTCCATTTCTCATTATTTCCATTTCTTCCATTGCCAAAGTTTTTAAATGTTTTGGGATATATAAAAGAGATTTGGATCCACTTAATGACACACTTTTGCATTTATATTTCCCAAACTATATAATAATGGAGGAAATGGAAAGCATAAGAAATTGAGAGGATCTTAACTCCCCTAGATTTTATATACCAAATTATTATTGCATATTAAATTATACTCCCCCGTCCCAATTTGAGTGAGCCAATTTGACTATGTGTACTATTCACATAACTCGCTTTGACCCTATTTTTCTACTTATTCATAAAAACAAATAGTAGCATATAAGATGTTGTTGGATCCATCTCGATGAATATTTCCAGAATATCAAATTTTTATAATTTTTACTATTATATAATTAAAAATATTAATCATCAAAGTTATGTATTGGCATGCGTGTTGCAGTCAACTGACTCCCTCAAATTGGGACGGAGGGAGATTAATTAAATGATCCATAGGATGTCAAAAGGACACTAGTTAGAACAATATGAGTATTGTAATGGATTCACTCATCTCTGCTAATCAATTCACTTTTATAAAAAGGAGTCAATTAGTATATAGTGTTATTTTTTTGACAGGATAATATATAGTGTTATTGTGATCAATGAATTGGTAGATTTGGTAAAAAGACCGTTAAATATTTTTTAAACTCTCTGATTTTTAGAGGAAGAAGGTATAGTGGTTCAGAGTTTGGGTGCGAAATAAGTAAAATATATTTAAAAAATTATTGTATTCGGATATAGAATTCGGAATTCCCCAAAATCTATCATTTGGTAGAGTTCATTGACCACTTAAACTCACTTGAGTCCAATGACCCGTGTTTTGTTTTCAATGTAGACTAGGAAAAAATGTATGACTCAACAAATGGTCCTTCCTAAATTATATGATGTGTAAATTCGGGTTTGATAAGAGACGAAGGAGTTGATTCAGAGCATGTTTAGAAAGTTTTTTGATTCTTATTTATGTTGTCTAGGTGCGGATACATCTGTATAATTTTTTTTAATATAATTATATAAATAAAATAATGGAACTATATTGTTAAAACAAATAATTAAATATAAAAATTATCACACAAGTAATTCAAATGATTCAAAAACATCAAAATATCAAATTAAAAAACAATTAGCAAACAAAAGTCAAATTATTTCCCTCTCCATCATCATATACAGTGACGTCCCATTATTGCCCATATATAATTATATTTGGCGAAATATAATAGAGGCACACTTTTATGGTGGAATGAAGACAACCCTCTCTTCCTCTCAGCTTTAATTTGAGAGAGGTTTGTTGGCAGAAAGGAATAAAAACATTTTGGTTCTTAATGTGGATGGTAGAACTAGACAAATTCACGAAAGACGAGATTTAGAAGTCTAGTAAAAAATGACGATGGTGTTTTTCAATTTGATTTCTTTGGTAATGTTGGTTGGTTTAATGTGCTCCACACAAAAATTCAAGCTCTGGTATTAACTAACGAGTAACATTTTGTTATTGTCTGAAGGTTATAATTGTTGAATATGTTATTGGCTTAATTACTATTATGGTCACTTTATTTTTTTTTCACTTTGATTCCTTAAGTAATAAATGTTTTATTTATGTTTCTTAACTTTGTTTCCGTTAGAGCATCTCTAATGGTGATACCACTTTGGGTATTATACATCACTAAAAAGTGGTTCTTACAATGATATAATATTTATGCAACTTATATATATTTTGCTTCAATGATGATACCACTCTAAGTATCATACATTATTAACAAGTTATTAATTCTATTTAATTTGATATACAAAAAGATAATATTAAATTGATGATACGATACCTTAAATAATGTACCAGTATCATCAATTTTGATACCCTCTATGCCACATCATGAAACTCCAATAATAAAAAAAATAAGGTATGGATTATTAGTCTATGATATTCTCTTTGATACCCTTATTTGAGATGCTCTTAGTCAAATTAGTCTTTTTTATTACTAGTAACTTTTAACATCAATAGTCTAAGGTGGACTAACATTATAGTGTCCACCATAGACCCCATTAGTTTTTTTAAAAAAATTTAAACGATTTGATCTTTTGGTAAAAAATGCAAGTATTGCTAGCCTACTAAAGCTGAATTTTAGTTAAAATAATGAGGGTAGAAGTGAAAAAAAATTATAAGTTATAAGTTATAAATTATAAGCTCATAAGTTACTTGAAGTAGCAATAAACTATAAGTCGGTTTTGTGGTCTTGCCAAATAGACCCTTAAATGTTATACTCTCTCTGTAATTATATGAACATTTTACAAAAATGTTTAACCTTAAATATAAGATTCTTCACAAATTTTTAGATGCAATTATTAATTTTTTTTTTTCAAATATATCTCTCATTAATACTATAAGTTGCATTGAAATATCAAAAAAGCAATGTTGAATACATTAAATATGAAAGGAAAATTAGTAAAAGTCTCACACAAGTCAAACAAAATTATTACTCAAACAACTTTTTATAATACCCGTGTTTTTAGTAGGAATTCCTATATTTAGGGACGGAGAAAATATATAATACATTTAAGGATAGTGACAAATAATTATAATTACGATCCATTCAATTTTATATATAAGTAAAATTTAACTTTTTATATTTATTGAAAAAATAATGAATCTAGTCGATATATAGAACATATACATTATTTTTTAATGAATCTAAAAAATTGAATTTTGCCTATATATAAAATTAGAGTTTTTTTTTTACACAATAAAAATAAAATTAGAGTTATATATGCCTATTTTATACTTATATATAAAACTCAAAAAAAACTTACCAAAAACTCGAAAAATAACTCATGTATCGCATGGGTGAGAGTATAATTAAGGTTTAGTGTTCTTACTATATAATGAGTAACATGTTAATGACTCGTGAGAAAGAGTATTTTGGCACTCTTTCTTGGCTCAGGCTAGGGTGAGAGAGTCCATTATATCTCTCACCATGAGCAACTGTTAAAAGACCTTTGGATTAAAAGGTCTATATATTCTATGGTAAGCTTTCTACATCATAATATTGTTTCCTTTTATCTTTTTAAATCTTTTTTTACTCACTATTAATTAAGAAACCTTAAATCTTTTTTCAACCTTAAATTATATGTCATGAAACATGAATAACTGGCCGAGAATATTGTATAATTTGTGCCATCAACAAAAGACAAAGGAAAAGTTTAATTTATCATGCATGTAGTACAGTGACATCCCATATATTGCCATAATTAAGAGGACAGACCAACATAGAAAACCATTAGTTTTTGAAAATAACTTGATCAAATTTCCATGTGAGCCCACTGCCTAATATTACTATATATATCTAGATGCTATGCTAGGCAGTAGGTGAACCCTACTCCTGTAGGTCGTGTCCTGCTAGCCTGCTAGGTGGTCACACACTCACACGTGTTATTTGCCTATGACTCTGTATTCAAGATATATAGACTCGTCTTGACCTTATCCGAGATGAACTCACCGCAATTTTTAAGGTGTGTTTGATTTGACGGTGACTAAAATTGATTCTGCGATAATTGATTTTAATTAAATAGGAGTTAAAGTAAATTGATTTATATTTGGATATAGGGTCCGTTTGAAATAACTTATTTTTGAGTTTATATAAATAAATAAATTTTTATGTATTTTTTTTATAAGTTTATCAACGTAGTTTAAGAAAAAATAGCTTATAAGAAAACATTTTTCACCGGTGGAAACTTATAAGTTAACATAAAAATTTATTTATTTGCATAAGTTGTTTCGCATAAGCTAAAAAATAAGCTATTCCAAATAGACCCATTCTCATGTAGAAGTGATTCTTATGAGTTAACATTGTTTGGATATTTTAAATCAAAATTGATTTTGAAAGTGTAATGATGAAATTACCCTTTTAGATAATTATTTAAATTATATGTTTTTTATCAATAACTATTTAAATTATGGAAGTCCAACTTTCATCAATCGTATTAAATTATAATAACCTTTACTAGTACTTTTTGTATTTTATTTTCAATTTTTTTTTTTTTTTTTAAAAAAAAGGGTTGTTGTAGTTGTTAATGGTCCGGCTTGTGAAACGCAAACCCAATTTCTCCTTCATCTCTAATCTAGGGAGTTTTACATTGTTGTTGACTAAACACAGGAGACCATAAACAACAAAAAAATGCATATGGTCATGTTGTTGAAAGGGCAAAACAGATAATTCAAATCGATTTGTGGGAGAATCGATTTCAGTCAGATGCAGAAGCTAGGAATAGCAGCTTCAAGTAGAATCGTGTTTTCTCAGTTGAATTAATTTTTGAAATGAAACCCAAACATATTTGCAAACTTATGAATCGCGTTTTCACCTTCCAAAATCGTGTTTAGCAGTGTCAAACGCGGAACCAAACAGATAATTAGTTGAGTTGAGTACAACTTCAAATAAAAATAATAAAATTAAAATGTAGGTACACGTATACAAAAATCAATGTTAAATAATTTAGTCACATCATCTAAAATTAATTAATTATTTTATCTTTAAATTTTTTGAAGTTATATATGTGTTTCTGTCTAACACATTTTATTTGATGTTGTGTGTAAGTAAGTATTTTTCGAAAGAGTGAAAAAATATCTCGGGTTGACTATGGTTTGTGGGCTTGACAAGAACCACCATGTATAGAGCCTAAAATGATTGGGAATTAAGGATGAAAATTGTATCAGTATGTGATTTATGTGGGGATTGTTCCGTTTGAAGATCTGAAGACAGAGAATTTTTTTTCAGTAGAGGTGAGGATGGAGGAAAAATTTTCCCCACGAGAGGTTTGGAGATGGGGACAAGATTTTATCATCCGCCTCGTGGAGACTATTGCTTCGACGATATTTTTTCTTGAAATAACATTTATATACATGGTTGTCAAAATCGTGTGTTAACACGTAAACTCGTCCGAGTTTACGTTTTTAGGTTTTACGTTTTTAGGTATGAAAAATGGGTTAACTCGCATGTAAACTCGTTTTTTTGTGAACTCGTAAAAAAAATGAGCTTAACCGAGTTAACTCAGTGTGAAAACGTTAAAATCGGGTGAACTCGGACGAGTTTACTTGTTTTCCCGAGTTTACCTTTTCAAAATTTTCTGGCCCAATTTCAATTTTTCGGCCCATTAGACACATTTCCCTATACATTTTGAAAAGAAAAAAATCCACTAAGAATTTGTTTAGAAGCTGAAATATTCTTTCAAGCAATCCTCTAACTCCATCTTTAATTAATTTGGATTGTGGTCCTAATATTGAAGATCCTTTATCATCCGGAGAAGAATTTGATGGTGTTGAAGATGAATACAGTGATGAAGATGATGTTGTAGCCTTTTAGGAGAATATAATTAAGTTAGAAATCTATGAATCTTTTTATTTTGATGCAAGTTTATGGACATGATGCTATTTATATGAATATTTGGTCTATTTTGGCTTTATAATTAAGTTAATTTTTTTGAAATGTTAACATTTTTATAGTATTATATTAGTATATATGTCATATACATAATAATTTTAATATTATTTTAATTTTAGGTAAACTCGCACGAGTTTACGATTCGAGTTTACGTGTCGAGTTTATCTATGCAAAACGAGTTAAGGTAAAAACTCAATTCTGACAACCTTGTTTATATATGTATATTCAAGTATTTTATACATTATATTTATTTATATTTTCATATAATATGTGATGTTTACTATTGTCACAAGACTCGCAATAATCTCATAACTTTTTTATTTGTTCTGTAATTAAATTTTAATATTTTTTACCACAAGTTTAATTGAAAATTATTGAAATTTGATTTTTTTTTTAATGTTAATTGATGGATCCTCGCGGAAATTGTAGAGATCCGCGGAGATGGGGATGAAGAAAGAATTCTCCCATGAGTGAATAATGAGAACGTGGATGAGGAATATTTTATATGGTGGGGAAGGAAGTGGGAAAATATTCTCCCCTCTATCCCCAACTCGTTCACGTCTATTGGAAATTGCTCTTTGCCCCTTAATTGCTCGGAGCCTTTCTAAAAAAATTTAAATTGCCTCTAAAGTGTCGACCGGGAGTTCAAACTCGGTGGCATTTTAACGGGAGATAAAATTCGGTAAGCTAAAATGCACATCCCCAATTATTTTCAATCACCCTACCAAGTTTTATCTCCCAGTAGGTACTTTTAGGTACATTTTTGAAAATTTAGGGGGTCTATGAGCAATGGAGGGGAGGGGGCGATGAACAATCGTCAAAATGATTAGGATGGTCCAAATAATGTACAAATATATTTTGTTAAAGGGAAGGCAGAAAAGAAAAAAAAAATTAGACAAATGGTAGTAAATTTAACATGGATCTCGTTCCTCTAAAATGAATGATTCACTTAAAAATATAAAGTGATTATAATAACCTATAATAATAAATTTAGATATTATAGTATATCGAGAAAGGATCCTTTCAAAAAAAAAATTCTCAATTGTTACATCTTAATCATTGACCAACTTTTTGTTTTTTGTAATTAAAATATTATCACATATTTTTGATATACCGTAATAGTTTAAATATGCACACATTATTTCCTCAAAAAAATTTCAATGGAGAGAATCCATCTCTAGCATATCATAACAAACCATAAAGTTGTTACAATCACAAAATCCCGTATATATTTAAAAATTAATTATTTTAAATTTAATATCAAATTATTTTATTATTTATATTTTAATAATTTCATTTTTTAATTTAAAAATATATTTTTTAGAATAAATTACTCATATTTTTTATCATATCGATGGTAATCCAGGTCAAATTTAGATAATATTTGTAACTAAAAAAATAAAATATGAAATACCGAATTGAAAAATGATATGAAACGGTTATCATATCGAGTTGAGATCCTCTCAATTTCCCAAAAGAAATGGAAAATGGAGAGGATCTCAAGGCTATCATATCATATCTTATGGAGTAATCTCTTATCATGCCTAGTAAATAGTAATAATAAAAACGGAGGGTGTTAATAGTTGTTTTTTATATAAGACGAAAGTGTTATGATGGGCCAGATTACACGCGCAGGAAAACGTAGATACGACGTCGTATGAAGCTAAGCATTGTATTGAGAATTGAATTGAACTGGGATTTGATTTTTCTGCGTTTGTTTTGTTGCGAAGGAATGAGGCTATCTGTCGCAGGGTTACGAAGTTCGTTTCCCTTTTCTGGGCTAATTAGGTAATTTAACCCAACTTTCTCTGCTTCCTCGCGCTCTTAATTCTTAATTCCATTCATGTTTTCTTTAAAACCCCATAATCTTAGGGTTACAAAATGTTAAAAAGCTTCACTTTCTTTCGTTTTATTCATTTTTATTACATTCAGTTTCATGTTTATAATTGTAACCATTTTTATATATATATGCATGTTTCTTAATCATAATATGTTTCAGTAATCAATTACATGTTCTGTTTTTGTGTTCATCACATTCCATGGTTCAAATTCTACTAAGCTACATTGCTATAGCGCCTATTTGACAACACTTTGTACTATAATTAATAGCGATTTATTATAATTCCACTACGATATCGCCGCAATTTAACAACACTGGTTCAAAATTCATAAGCTTTTTTAGTCATTCCTTGAATTTTTTGTGGCTCTAGAAAATTAAGTTTAGCTCAAGTAAATCACTTCAGAGGCGCCCGAGCTCGGTCGAAATTTTTTGGTATTTTAGGGGTTAATTTAGGGCAAAACTGAGATATTTTGTTTAAAACTGAGATTTTGAGTGTAAAATTGAGATTTTGCCCAAGCTTTGGAAACTTTCTCGCTCCGCTTATGTTTAGAGGTAAATAAATTACTCTCAAAACCAACTTGATCTGACGTGAGTCAGATACTTGGATTTCTTAACAATGTGGTTAAGGGCTCATCTCTGGCAAGTGTGAAAAGAAAGACATTTGTTGGGTCATGTTGACCTCAAAAATGAATCTTAGTTTTCTCATGAGATTAGTATTCGTAATTACAGGAAAAAATAACGAGTAATCAGACGTTGAAACATGTTAGCAATTAATTTTCTCATCAACTATTAAAATGTCTTATTTTATTATCTAAAACAAGAGTATGCTCCAGAGGAAACAAGGCCATGAAAATTAATGTATGGTTGGGTAGATTAGAATGTGGAATTTAGATTAATTTTGTTAAAATGGTAACTGGGGGAGTTAATTATTGCTTATGTAATTAAGACTTGTTTTTATTTTGTGACAGACAGCTTGAGAAAGATGTAGAAACTGTGGTTAAGGTACTGCAGCCTGGACCTTTGGGAATCATAGAGCATAAGTTTTCTGCCGAAGAGATTCGTAGTGCTAATGCTACAGTCGCTAAAGCTGTAGCTAATTGGCGAAGAAATGCAATCCTTGTGGACAATAATCATATTTTGAAAGACTATATTCGCAAGTGAATGTTACAAGTTAGAATATTATTTAATGAAATCAGTTATGCCCCCAAATTGCCTTCTGTAATCATTTGTGATGAGATGCTGTGCCTATTTTCTCAGATTTGTGATCATTTAGATGTTTGATGTTGTAAAGGCTAGTTATTGATGATAAGTTTGCTGAACACATGTTGATAATAGCTTAACTTGGGTAAACCAGTTATTAGTTATCGTAGTTTTTTTCTCTTTATAACTTCAAGTTTTTATTTTCGATTAAATTAGTCAATGTTTCAGACTCTTAAAATTTTGAGTGTTCATTTTTACTCTTCCTTTCTGCAGAATGAGGTTATAGTCAATAATAATCAGTACTTAAGTAAGCTTTGAAGATGATTTGGGTTTGATATTTCTTCTTTGCTAGTGTTAAAATTTAACAATGTTGGCTTAATGCTGTTTGTGTTTGGCATGTGTAAGAAAGAAGTTTTGCTTATTGTTATCAACTTGCTAAGTGTGTATTTGTGTGTGCATTATATTTATGGGGAGTGTCCATGTGTTAAAGTCTCACATTCAGCCACCTAAGAATGTGTAAAACAGACAGTAACACACTCAAATAAGAAACGATGCAAAACACGTCAAAAGTGAACTAAAGGGAATTTTACAAGGCCAAACTTTTGAAGAGAATATATTCATCAATAAGGGAGAGAACTCAAGCAGTTCCTCTATATTATTATTTTATTTTATTTTGTGGATTTTCACTATTCCACTTATTCAAAACTAGCCGCCTTCCGTGCCCGTTTGTGTGATCGATATTCTTTTTTTTTATTTGCTTTGATCGAAATTCTCTATTGTACAAATATAAATAACTACTTAATCTCCTTTTTTATTGGATTTAGTTAATTGATAACTACTTAACATCCTTTTTTGTTGTGGCTAGTTATTAAGAAGAAAAAACAATATGTTTTTTTTACTATAAAAAAACTGAAAACATACTTTCATGTGAAAGTTGTGCTTAGTTATTAAGAGAAAAAAAATTATTTACTAAAAAAAACTGAAAATCTATTTTTATGTGGAAGTTATTTTTCAACATATACAAATATTTAGTTTTTTTTTTTGTAGTTTTTTTTTAAAGGTAAAATAGGTATAATAAAAAAGTCATCCCAAAAATTTGTATCCTCTTTATATATAGTAATAGATGCACGCATCAAGCTAGTTTGAATTATGTTTGGAACAATTATTTCTCAGATTTTATTTGTCTCGCAGCTAAAATCTCCTTCCCCGAGAATTGAATTTTAAGAACAAAAAAATAGAAAAATGCATAATGCTATTGGTGATTTTTGTGAGGAATAGAAATCATGCTCTTTCGGCAAAGTATAGGCAAGGTGGTAAACCCTCTTAATTCTAAGATTCTGGTTTGCGTTATTCAAACACAAGAATTGACTTGTTAGATGCATTGCTTTCTAATTCTAATTGTTTAATGCTACTTAATAATTCAAGCTGTCCAAATTTGAGTTTTGGCTTTGGCCAAACTTTGATTTACTGCAGAATATTTGTGGAAAGTTTCTCTACATAAATGTAAAATGAACCTCTTCATCTAACAATTGTTCGCCCATAGAGATGAAATTCAAGTCTGGGTTCTAAACCATTGGACCAATCGATAATCCCATTGGCTTGACCTCTTTATTTTGTAGGTATCAATTAAGTTCCTGTAAAATGCAAAGATTGATTCCATGATATAGGTATGGCCATATGGACAACAAAAATCTTTCTTTAAATTTTTTAATATTGATGTATTTTTATAATTGAATTCAACTCGAGATTGCTAGTTACGTTGGAAGATACTAGGGCCGACCTTGTGGGTGTGCAAGGAGAGCCACCATACATAGCCTAAAAAATTTGGAGTCTACAAATTTTCATATAAGTCTATGGCAATAGGAAAAAAATTGTCGTCAAATTAAACAAACTGCAGTCGTGACTTTTTTCCCCGGTGAATCAAGGTGTTGCCTGTTTTCGTGGGAACAATTTTACTATGCAAAAGCAATGTACCAAAACGTTCCTCTTTGAAAGGAAATAGAGTTTAATAATAGCAACAATTTTGAACCGTAGGTGTTAGAAACCGCACTCGTAAGTGAGACTTTAAGGACAGTTTTTGTTGGTGAACAGTTTAAAACCATTGTCATTGATTATATAAATTAAAAATTTCACTTTGTTTTTATTAGGGTTCAAATTTTTTAAATTAGATCGGAACCTCCAAAGTGAGTGTTTAAGACGGCACCAGAAAACATAATACAATCTTTATTAAATTAATAAATTTATAAAACTATATTTTTCGAAGAAGAAAGTAAACTTTTAAAACGTACCACTTTTTTAAAAAACTAAAATGTCTTCCGCGCACAATTTAAAAAAAAAATTCATCGAAAGTAACCATGATTCATGAGTTTATCTCTCACTTAGAGAACAAGAACAATAATGTCTTGAAGTTCAATTATTGTGGCGTGGGCATATACTAAACCCCTGAAAAATTTAAACGAAAAGGACTTTGGCATATGCTCTATTAGAAGAAGTAGCATAGAACACAAAAAAACTAGTGCTAGATCAGTTCTTGGCATCACAAGTGTGGGGACTGTGTATTCCTCGACAACTTCTTTTGCTTTTCGCACCCCACCGTAAACTTATATCACATTTCTTAGAATATCCCAATTATAAATTGGATAAATGCCAATTTTTGGTAGGCACTATTTCAAATTTTTACCAAAGCAAGCCATGTCTTGCTTCCATAATACAGTAATAGATTTTGAGGGTCTAAGAATTTCTAACAGCTACAAGTGATGTTCCATTATAATTAGAGTTTTGGTGCTTAGAATCAGAATTTTGCTATTGAGTTTGATGCTAGCATATGCATATCTCATACCTGTATGCATATCAAAACTTGTGAAATTTTGAATTTCTTGTGTTAAATCGTTTCATGTACTACACAAAGAACTGTTTGCAACTTGGAATACTGTATTACTCTTATGAAATTGTATTAGTAATTTTTTCCTCATTTTAAAATGTTTTTAGTGTCTTTTAGTTAAAGCATTCAAATAAATCTAATAAAAGAAGTTTGTAATAAAAGATTACAGTAAACACAGTAAGAATAAGTTTACGAGTGAGACAAGTTTTGTATGGAAATAGATTTGTTGTTGTAATTGCGTGACGCAGTTATAGGTGTGAGTTGTCCGATTTAAATTAATAAATAATATCATTTAACTGTATATTTAATCTGGATCGACCGATCAAAATTTAATGGATGGGATTGAAAACTACGGCAAACTGTGTGGTCCTGTTACAGTAAGCAATCCACACGGAGAATAGATTCTTTCAATTTTTTTCTCATGTTTCTCAATTGTTTCAATATCTACATTTCAATTCACCTTTTTCCTTTTTTTTTTCCTTCTCTCATTTCAAATCAATGTCTCAAAAAAACATTTAGTCTAAAGTCAAACGAGAGAATCCTCTCTCATCAATTCTATATACAAGTTTATTTTTATCATTAAATTAATAAGTCTCACAATTGAATTAATACGTTACATCACATCTCATTTGATTCAATGATGAGACATATTTATTCAATAATAAAAATAAGTTTGTACATGATACAAGATTTGTTTCACTTATGCATGTGTTTATTTGGTTTTCTTTTTTGTTTTTGACTAAAAATAGTTTTTTTATTTTTATTTTTTATTTTTATAAAATGAATCAAATTAGTTTATTTATTTTTGGATGGCTATCAGTGGCGGAACCAGAAAAATTATAGTGGGTGGGCCGAAAAATAGTCAATCTATTTTCAAATTGAATTTTTTGGTCATTCTATTTTCATATGTTACAATTTTGGTACCAACAATCTATATTTTTACTCTAAAAATTGTGATTTTTGGCCATCAAGGTGATTTATTGTCTCAAACATTGAATATAAAGATGAAATATCAAATTTAATCCAAAATTCAAATTTTTTTGGCATTAAAATTCGCTATTTTTACAGCAAAAAAGAAAGAAAAAAAACATTGAGATAAGCCTAAAATTGCAACAAATGTCAAAATACGGGACTTAAAAAATTAAATATTAATTAAACATAATTTTTTATGTCATTTCATATTTATATATGCTAGTTCAATTGTTAGTTTTAACTAATATTTACACTAATACTTGAACTAATATGTGTACCGAGTTACTTATAGTGACCATTAATAAACTCTAAATTAATATTTAGATTAATATTTATACAAATATGTATACTAAATGACTTAAAATAATTAATAATACATTTAAATTAATACTCCACATATAAAAAAAATTATTTTTTTGAGGTGGGGGTGGGCCGTGGCCCACCTCAGCCCACCCCTAGGTCCGCCACTGATGGCTATTAGTATCTCTATATTGATTATTGAGGAAGTCACCCATTAGAAGTGGGCAAATAGTAAAACTAAGATCTTAGTTGAAAAGTTAATAAAGAATAGAATAGGATATAAGACAAATGACACAGAATACGCGGCGCATGTATTAAATTTCATCTTTCTATTTTAGTAGTAGGGAGATAGGTGGCGGAACTAATTTTTTTGAAAGGGGTCGGTCAAGCTCAAGCATATGCCTAAAATATAATCTCATATGAAATCTGTATTGATCATTAATTAAAACATGTAAAGATTTACTACTATATTTTTATAATAATCAAGTAGAATTAAATCAATCTATAGTTAGTTGGTTTAGTGGTGATTGACGCTGAATTTGATAGAAAGAATCACAATTTGATCCTCGCAATTGCGATTGAATGAGACTGAAACTACTTATTGTCAGACTACCTCAAAACTAAATTAAACTGGAGTGGTGATGAAAGAAAAAAAATAAAATTTCTGCAAAAATAAAAAGAAAATCAAGATGTCATCATTGTTACAATGTCATTTATTCCTGCAATGGAGTTAGATCTCCTAGGCTCTGTTTGGATTGATGAAATGGAGCGGAACGGAATGACATATAATAATGTTCCATTGTTTGGATTTGAAATATAATATTGGAATGGAGCGGAATGGAATGAATTTAATATCATACCACCACTTACCTTCAATTTTGTCCATCTCATTTTAAAAATATCCAAACAATGGAACGAAATATTTATTCTATTCCGCTCCATCCTATTCCACTCCACTCTATTCCGCCCCGCTCCATTCCATTACATTCCATCAATCCAAACGGAGCCCTAAAGTTTTCTTTCATGGTTATTCACTCACCATCACCATCTCCATCTCCTCTAACTGCGATATAAGAGTTGTTGCAAGAGGGCCAGCAGTCCGCGTTTTAGGCCAAACGGAGCCGATTCCAGTTGATTTGGGTTCGGTGGTTTTGGATATTCCATGCTTTTTGTTAGGTGTGTACATGGATTGAAATCGGCCAAACCCACTCAATCCAATCTAAAACAATTGGGTCGGGTTAGAAATTAGTGGATTTATACAATTTGATTCAATATTGTAATGAGCGGTTATTTTATTAAAATCAATCTAAAGTATCCTATATGGTTTGAGTTTTAGTTTTGACCAAATCCACCTCAGTCCGACTCAACGTACACCCCTACATGTTGTTATGTTTGTCTTTTTTTTTTTCTTCTTTTTTTCGATAGATAGACAAAATAACAAAACAATTATAAACTCACATATAAATGGAGTAGCTGGAATTTAAACACCAGTTATTACATCTAACCTAATAATTTAGACATTTTATTATGTTTTCATTTTACAATGAAACTGAGTATTAAACTATGAAGCACGGACACCGACACGGACATAGGATACGACACGGACACTGACACGGCGACACCGATAATAATTTGGAAAAATGACATAATTCAGTATAATCATAAATGTCGTGTCGGTGTCGGACACTGACACTGACACGTATCGGACACAGACACGCCTAATCCGAGAAGTGTCCGTGCTTCATAGGTATTTAAACCCAAGACATCATACATATTAGCCAAAGCACTTGACTTGTTATGTTTGTCTTTCTAACTATACACAAATTACATATTGTAGCAAATATAAAAAACTTCTACATTAGCAAATTAAGTTTCAATGTATATGTACCATAAAATGAATTCTGATTTTTTTAATAATTAATTTTAATTTTTTTTTCAATAATTACCTGAACCAAATGTTTTGATTTTTGAAATATATTAATTTTACGGCAGACACTAAAACTATGTGCATAATAATTTTGTAGGACTAAAACATGTAATTTTTTTATAAAAACCAAAAATAAAATTTTATAATTTTATAAGGACCAACATATTTAACCTTTTTTAATATGGATAACCGTCTCAAATGTATTTTTGTTTAGTGATGCTCTGTCCCTGTCCATGTTTGAGTTAAATTACTTCATGCATTATTTAAAATTGGTTGCAGAATTTATTGCAAAAACTATTACTGATTTTGATATAAACTTCAACTAAAATTAAATAATCTCACTTAATAGCCTCAAAACTCAAAATTTGATTTATTTCTCTTTAAACAAGTGAAGAAAAGCATTACATTACATATACAAAAACAAAGAGTAAGGTTTTCTCTTCAAAAGGAAAAACAGAGATAAATGCAGAGTACAAACATGGCAAGAAAAAGAAACTCTATACAGAACCGCACCAAAGGTTCGGTTCGGTTCTCACATAACAACTGAAGTAGTAGTAGTAGCAGTAGCAGTAGCAGTAGCAGTAGTAGTAGAAGTAAAAACTTGTTTTGAACTACCAAATGAGAATGAAGATTTTGCATAGCTATAACCAAATAGCTCTAGCCTTTAAAAGCAATTGAGAAAGCTTGTTTTGAACATTGAGACTTATAACTTCATCAGTACCACCTACAAATTTTTGTCCTATGAAAACTGCTGGTACACTTGGTCTACAACCAAGTTGAATCAGTGCTCTCTCTATTTGATATCCATTTCCCATTTTATCAATCTCAATAACTATAGGTTCAGCACCAAAACCTCTTATAAGTGCTATCATAGTTGGATTCATGCAACAAGTGCTTTTGCTGAAAATCACTACTGGTTTGTTTTCTGTTAATGATGCTAACAAATCCATTTCTATGATGTAATTTGGTTGCTAGAAAAGGTTAGTGATGGTTTAAGTGAATTTGGTTTGATTTGGTTTGTGGAAATTTGAGATTAAGAAGAGGTGTATTTATACAAGAATGGATTGTTTACACATATAAAAGAATAAACATCTAGAAAAGAATAAACCTTAAAGTTATGTCATGAATGGATTCTCTAAACCCGCACAAGTTTGTATAGTGATGAAAGTGAACTTCATTTCTAATATACAAGTGTTTGATTCCTAGATAAACTTTGAGGGTAGGAAAATTATGCCATTTCACTCAACATGAAAAAGGGCTTATTTAGAATCCCAGAACAATATGTGTTTATTGGTAGAATGGTGCCATTAGTCCATCCAATGCCCCTTTAAAAAAAAGACTATTTAACAAATCAAGGTATGACAAATGGGTTGCCGTGTATGGACGATGATCTTCTACCGACACTCTGGATGTGGCTTGGATTCGAATCTGGAATATTTTTATTAGTAGGCTATACATAAATTTTTTGGCAAATTTTTGCTGCGATTTATGATTATCTCTGATATTACGTGAAGCGACGTTTCTCTAATCTAAACTTTTAGGTTGCCAAAAATATCAAGGATTCCCAAATTGTCTTTTCTAGAGCCAATGTGTAATAACACATGTTTGAGGGTGGATGTATCCAACCCAAATTCTTGGCTATGTTAGGCAGTAGCTTGCAGCCACCCTTATTTGCAGTTAGTTTCCTTGGAATATTAATTATTAAGTACATTCAATTGCAATGAGCATTGTCAAAATTATTCCAAGATTAGGCTAAATCATGTCAAATATTTTTCTTGTGCTTGGAATTTATTTCATCATGGTCTAGAAAGAGTGGATTTATTATTTTTAGACGTATTCTTCAATCTAATGTACTTATAACTTATGTTGTAATTATATTAAATATAAGGATGCACCAATGTTTTGAGAAAATCAAGTCGCATATTGAAACGATAAAAAGTCTTAAAAGAGTTTATAAAAAAATCCCGCTTATCACTGATACAAGTCAAAACTAACATAATCTGATCCGTTGACAACCCTATTTGTAATAATAACTTAGACCCAATTTAAAAATGTTTATAAAGCGAAGCTAAATTCAAATGTACTTATTATTTAAAATGACATTAATGATTATTTTACAACTGTCTCATATAAAATTAATTTAAATATTATTCGTTAAAGTTACGTTAAATTACAGGATTAAACTCTTCCCACTAATGTCACCATTTTAACAAATTAATAAAAGGTTAATATGTCACATGTATACTACACTAGTATAACATAAGTATACTAATTAAATTGAAAATTTGATTTTACTTTTTTTTAATATAATAAGTACATGAAAAATTGACAACCCTCGTTAATTTTTAGTTTATTGACAAGACATAAACTTAATAATATAAGCATTGTTGAGGCTGTGGTTTTTCACGGCGAATTTGGTCGGTAAGAGGAGTTTGGTTCATCCAATCTTTTAATCAAGTAGCAATTTTTAATTAATGTGTGATTCGCACCAAGTTAAAATGCCAAATTCCCAAAGTTGAATTGAAAGGTGAGAAAGAAAAGGAGGATACAAAAAAAAATAAAAAAGATCTTTGTTTCTTGGGTAGATGCTGAATTAAAGGTAAACTATGGTGCATAATAGCATTTTGCTTTTTACCACTTTAGGTGGATGGATGGTCCTTGATATAATGCAAAAATCTAAATATATATAGTGGCTACCAATAGAGCAATGGGAAAGAAGGAAAAAAAAAAGAAAACGCTAACGTTGGTACCACAGAATTTACCATTTCTTGCACATTGTGATTGTACTACTACATTACTAGAGAGCAAGATACTTGGAATTGGAACATGAATTGTACTCCTATATGCTTTAAGCTTTATGAGTTTCAATAAATTTGTAACTTTAGCTTATTTGATCGTTTTTGTTGTACTACACTACTACTATGTCCAATGTCCACATAATTAAGGGACATTGTGGAAATGTGCTATTTACTCCATTGTGTAGAGCATACTATTTTCATTAATACATCTAATTTTAAATTAATAGTTAAAATTGTTTTAAACTGATTTTATAAAGATGTAATATGAATTGATCAATTTCAAATTGATGGCCAGAATTTATACTATGGATTTATTCATGAAACTATGGCATCTTGGTCAGTAGTTAGCTACCATGAAAGAAAAAAACATGGAGTTTAGGACAAAATTTTAGATAATATTTTATCAGTGTTTTTTGTGACTATTTTTTTTTTTTTGTTATTGTCGTTGTATTAGAATGAGTTTCCAAGCTTCCATAGTTATTTTCTTTTTATAATAAGCTTTCAAAGTTAAAATGACACATTTTTTTTAATGGCAAAATAATATTATATATAAAAATGATGAAAGTACAAAAGAAAATTTAGAATACAAGGATACTAGAAGTACACTCCACCAACACCTAACAAGCTAAACCCAAGAACGCAAATAAACACTTCTAACCTCCGACCACCAGAAGATCCACAAACCCCTCAGAGAGAAAGGCAAGGATCAAACCACCAAGAGGCCAGACACAAGAGGCCTCCAATCAACTAGGCTTCAAGAAGACCCAGAAACAAAACCCCTTTATCGGTTCCAACACAAAATAGGGTGCGTACCCCACTCATAAAAGGAACAGGGAATGCCTGAATTTTTACCTAGAAACCATTTCCAAGATAAAAGTTTCACCCTATCGACTAAATACTGAGCAGAAAATGTTCATTCCGAAAACAAGACATCATTTTGCGAGTTTCAAATAGTCCACACAATAGTTTGTCAAATTAACAACCACCCCAATCTATTTTTCCTACCCAAACTCATACTCAGGAAAACCTCAAACAACCCTAGATTACCAGGAGGGGACACCCGCTTGACACCCAACCATCGAAGAATGGTATACCAAACATATGAAATTTGGTTACAAGAAACGAACAAGTTAAAATGACACCTTAGTATGTTATTATTGGTCATTCTGAATAACAAGGCGTGGATAGATCAAATTTAACATTATTGAGACCATTTATGGTCGAAATGTGCTTTGAAGCAGTAGCCAATTTAATATGTAACTAAATAGATTAAAAAAAATCCTCGATTATTCGTTGCCATTAATAGTAGGCATAAGACATTTTTAAGATGGCAAATAGATTTTTAGATGCATATATTTTACACCTAGTCAGCTAGTCACTCCATGTTCTCTAATGTTTGTATCTTGTTAAGCTAATGTTAATTATAAATGAGGGTAACTGGATGACGATAATCCAAACACTTTTGTTTCAACCTAGTCGTAATTCAAACACTTTTGGAGTAGTAATTTGCTAAATCATTTGCTCACTTGTGCATGTGTGCATCTCTTGGGCTAACTAGACAGTACTACTAAAAATAGAAAAATGTTAACTAGTGTCGTCGAGATACTACTTAAGAAACTAAAAAAAAAATATTTAAAAGAATTTGTATAATTTATTTATTAAAAATTTTAAAAAAATTGTTTTCAATTTTAAATTTACCTTTTTTATCTCCTTAAATAGTATTCAAATGCAATAGTGAGCATGATTCATAAAAATATTCATTGATTACCTATATAGAAAAAGATGTGAACACTAGAAATTTTTTTTTACCTTTTTTATCTCCTTAGAATAGATCTCAAAATTTTGTGAGCACTAGAAAAAAAAATATTTATAGATTATTCATCAATAAAATTCTCACACTATATGAAGAGTTGAACTCACATTTTTCTTTTTAGGAATCAACTTCTTAATAAGTGAATCAACCGCCATCTGCAATTTTGATTAATTTAAGCAATTAAAGAATATCATGAACAACATGTTAGGAAATGTTGTCATTGTTTCAACAGAAGTGTGTAGTTAAATGAAAATATGTAGAAAAAGATGATTCGTTTGTTATTATCTAAAGAAATTTAAAAATAATATATAAAAATCCATAATAGCTCACAATATCAACGCGGTCTAGAATTTGCATCAATAAGGATCTTACTTTTTGGTTAGGCATTATCAATTGCCAGATAGACAGATAACATTAAAAAATGTACTGTAATTTTCATATTTAGAAATTATTCCTAATCTTCTAGCAAAAGAATTTTCCACGTGCCTACAACTCATTGAAACAACCCTATTTATTTGGCTCCTTGTTTCAAATTCTGTAAAGTCAACTATGTTTCATGATCATTTTTCAATAAATGGCTCAAACCCAAATCAAAGGGTCACTTAATCCTTATTTTGTTTCATGGAACTCCTCCAAATCCGACACACAACACAAGTATCAAAATCATGGGTTTTTTTTGGAATAACATTTTAAGATTGTGGTTCTCAGTAATGTCAATGTATTATAGGAAAAAAATAGAGACATTTTCAATATTAGCCACACATTGTATGGATATGGAAATTTCAAAGTGTGCATATATAATACACTAAGCATATGTTTGGATATGTGGTTGGAGCTTCGTTTTTGCATCCCAAAATAATATTCACGTAAAAATAGAGAAGCTATACATTACAACTTCAAACATTACTGTGGTTATTTGTCGCAATTTTGCTTAACATTATGTTAGAAGTTCTATATTGGCTAGAGATATGACATAGCATGCGAATCTGAAATGAGTTACATTGCTAAAATAAGATAAGATAGTAGCAAAAGTCATGGTTGCCTTTATAAAGATAGTGCAAACCTCAACTCTCAAGCTAGCTTTTGTGGTTGAGTATAAATCTCTCAAATTCTAATATGATATTAGAGCCTATCTAGATCCATTTGTTGTTTATTATGGAGACTTTCCATATTTGGGCCACCCGTTATTGTTAATTCCATGTTTCAACTTATTCAGTCCTGAACATGAGGGGATGTGGTTGAAATCTCATGTTGGTTTGAGAATAGGAACTTTGTACTTTATTGTTATTTGATGCTTCAATATAAATTTATTTTTTGTATTAGGCGGCATAATGAGTTGAGAGGTCTCAATTTTGATTTCTTAGTTCTTCTTAAGCAATATTATCTGACCCTTCTACTCTCTAACTCTTAAGTTTTTTTCTTTCTTTCTAATAACGAGGAATCTGAAGAAGTTTGAAAGAAATAAGGGTTAATATTTCAAGACCACAAAAAAGAGATACCACATCTCCATAAAAAACTTTAAGACATCATAACATTTTTCCAATTCATAGTTAATATATATGTGTGCGACTTAATCACTTACACTTGAAATCTTTTTCTTTTGTTTTTCTTCCCTGTTTGTTTCATTTTTTTTTACTAGTTTTTACTAGTTAAAGATGTAAAATAGATAGAAAAACAAAAAAAAAAAATTCAAAATTCAGTACAAGTAAGGAAAACAAAAAATATTTTATTATTCTTCACGTCCAGGATTACGTCCTAGGTCATTAGATTGGAATCCGAAGATGAAAAGAGTCTAATCATCAACTTTTTTTTTCTTTCTATTATAGTGTGGACTTTTGGCCGACGCTAATACCATTTTTTCAAAACGGATTTTATGCTGTCAACATTTCCTACGGAAATAAGTTATAACCGTCCGATCTGACATGTACGGCTGAGATCATTTTAAGTGATTTTATTACTTTATCTACCTGAACTGTTTGATCAATAATCACCGGTCGAAATTGAATCTATCGTGAAAACAACATCATTATCTACTGCAACGAATCTGAATCCCATTTTTTCTAGTAGTGTCAATATATTACTCTGATTTAACTATTTTCAATTTGAAAATTGGAACTCGTTCAACAAAGGCCATGCATGTTTAAATTTGGACAAAACAAACATGCACCTCTAAAATAAGCTGATTGTAATAATTTGAGAAAAATCTTATATTATTACTTATTAGGTATTCTTGAGCTACTTCAAGAGCATATTTAAGGATATATAAATAAATTTATTTTTTTTAATTTGCTTTGTCCAAAATTATAGTAAGATCAAATAAATTTTATATACTTGGATCACAGTGAACTTTAAAGGTCTATTTCTTCAAAAACTCAACCACATATCTTTATAAATAATGGTCAATAAAAACAATATTGTACTTTTTTGTCAAGTAGCCAAAATTTTAAGTACAATATACGGTAAAATATAGAACAACGAAGATAATGGAGAAAAATCGAAAAATAGAGTATTGCATTATGCTCTTCAATAGCATATTTTACAATGTGACAAAAGCCCTATTTATATGACAAATTCAATAATTTACAAACATATGAATAGTCTCATATAACTGTCATTACTCACTAACATTCTACCAATATCATTGATTTAAGACCTTTTTCTTAGAGAGTTATAGAGTATCATATCATACGGAATGGCTCACTGATACCGCGCGACAATTGCGCATAGGTGAGCGAGCGGAGCGAGTAAAAGATAAAACGCGGTTTAAGAGTATTATTACGTAATCTGAACTATAATATTTTGTATATAAGTTGTAACACCGTAAACCTTAATTCTTTTTATTATAATTTGAGAGACATATACTCAACCACAAAAACTAGCCTGGGAGTTGAAGATTGCACTACCCTTATAAAGGCTATCCATGTCATATCTCTAGTCAATGTGAGACTTCTAACACTTTTCACTGATAATAGGACAAAACTACAGTTACTTTGCAATCGGAGACATAGACATACTTAGCCATACATAGTTATCACACACGGCGTTTTATTGTTGGTTGTTTTACCGTTTCGCTTATCTTTTGTATTGAGTTATTGTTCCAACAAAATGTGAAAGCTTAGATAAAATAAACATTCACAATATTCATAATATTCATAACACCAGGGATGTATATTATGCATGCAAAAGAAATACAAAACCAGAAAAGTTTAGGCTGTATAGTTAAAGTTACTAAGCATAAAAGTTATACTATCTTATATATAACTAAGCATGATTACTACAAAATTATGCTTAATTAACTAACAGAGCAATATGACTATGCCTATGCTTGATAGCACATTGAGTATACCAGAATCAAGGTGACCTACCGTGATTTTACATAAGCTGCAGAGTGTAACTTTTGAAAAATTACAGTGGATCACTGTGATTCTGACATACCTTCCGTGATACCAAACATAATATAAAGTCATCTTATTCATGATCTCTGAAATATTAATGTGACACTATATATTAATTCATATGGCTCTGTTTCACATCCATATAGCACCAGCATCCTTCAACATTGGCACCAATTCATTCCTAACATGAAGGCTCATAATTTTCTTAGAACCACCTCTGAATTGTTGTCCAATAAAAACAGCAGGTACACTTGGTTTAATCCCCATTTGAAGCAACTCACTCTCAATTTGCGACCCGTTTTCGATTTTATCAAGATCATAAACACTTAAGTTTGCGCCAAAGCTACGTATCAGCGATGTTACTGAGTGACTTAAGCAACATGTACTCTTGCTGAATATCACTACTGGCTTTTCACCAACCAAGCTTGAGACTGTTGCCATGATCAATATTCAATAGAATTGTATACAAAGTTTGATGATTTTGTGTGTTGAAATTAAGCTTCTTTGAAGTGTTATTTATAAGCTTATGATTTTTCAATGTGGTGTGGTAGGGGTTGAAATTTTGCAACATGTGTCACACAATAAACAGAATATAAGTATATATTATGGTAGAAGCGAATTAAGATGATTCTTGATAAATGTACTTTTGCACTGTACTACATATTTGGTAACACAAGTTGGCTAAGTTCAATCTAAATTGATCCAAAACAATATATCTTCAAGAATAAGATTCATGTTTAGCATATTATTTTTCTTCTTTGCCAAATCCATATCATAACAGTGTGTTTAATGGCTACTAGTAGTCTTCTAAGGTCACATATTGTAATCTCTCTATCACACAGATCATAGAACAACTTTTTATAAGATATGTGTTAGGATTTTGGCCTTGTTAGCTTCAATTTCCATTTCAATTATGTTGGTCACATTGATTTAAGCTAATAATAAAATAATGTGTAAAAAATACGAGAGCATAATTTGGATTCCACCCAACCATGCAATTTAGCAGGCGGTGATTTGGACCGTCCTATCAAAATCGAACAGTGCATGTTTTAACTTCGTGTTTTGGGCTTGAATTAGAAATTCGGAACTCTTATAGTCTGATTTTGCTTCGATGTTCAATTTGTAAAGAGTACTATTTCTGTTAAACAGTAACTATATGCAACAGGTCTAAATGTTCTTCAACTCCATTTTGTAAAGAGAACTATTTCTGTCACATCTTTCAAAATTTTGGGCATAAAACAAAATCTAATTATCTTAATAGTAGATCGATCACTTTGTTAAGAATACCACATTGGATAAGATATGACTTGAAAATAGTGGTAGATAGCCCTTACTTTACGAGCTGATTTTGTAAAGATTGAGTTAGACTCAAACCATTTATGATGGTAGCAGAGCCTTTCTAAAATCCATGGGATCACCTACTACCAGGTCACTGCTATCAAGTCACTCGGGTCACACACCAAATGTTTGGTCCCAGTCATATTAGGTCTTGGATCATTTGCTCATTGTTGTTGTTGTCACTCACTTGGTCTCTCAAACAAATGGTATCAGAGTCTGTTTTGACTTGACGGTAGATCAAGTACAGTGTGGACTAAATATTGAAATATATAATACACCTCCTTGATTAAACAAACTCTGAAGTTTGTTATAACGATTAGGAACAAGCAATGCAGCAAGCATGTAGCAGCATTATGTCTTTGGTATGTTATCATTTTGGTTCCTTGATTACAATCATAGATATTTTTTATTTTTTTGTTTGATTAAAGAGAGTTATTATTCCCATAACATAAACCTAACACCTCTATTCTTATCCTTACTCACTCACAAGTCACAACATCAACTATAAGTTTTGCATGCAAATTGTTGTGACACTAGGCAAGTAATGATTTGATACGAAGAATATATTATATGGTGAAAGTGGTAAAGATAGAGAAAATAATTAAGATAGAAATAGAATAAGAATTTTCTGTAATAGTTATATATATGGACAAGCCTCACATGCGTGACTATGACACTAATAAAGTAAACGTAGTCGATTTTCAGCATACACATTAAGGAACATACATATTATATTTCGACAACGATATGTTATATATTTTCAACTTTAATCCTAATCTCCTAGATGCAAAGTAGAGTTCGTATTCCCCTGATGAAATGTCATCTTCTTAACATATGTAAAATTTGGTTATTATCCTATATGCTCCAATTAATCAAAAAGTCTTGTCAGAAAAATCATTTACATTGATCATCAATCACCATGGAAAATGTGCATGTAAATGTCACATAATTGTCAATTATGTAAATGGAATCTTTATCCGAGTAGTACAATTTCTGTATTCATTTCATTTTTATTCCACGTGGCAAACTTAGGCTAGATGATATTTGGTGAAGTAAAATTATGCTAGAAGTCATGAACGAATGTCCTTGCAAATTGCACAATAGCCATATGTATTGTTTTAATTGGATAAGCTTTATTTTCAATCCACAAATGTATGATCAAATAGGCCACTCATTGATTAGTTCTTGATTCGTGATAATAGCTTCACAGTACTCTTTGGAGTTTGGTTAATCCACATATGATATCTCTCAGCTCAATGTGTAAAGAAAATGTTTTCCATTTGCTAACATACAGACATTTTCCTTTGTTTTGAAATAATTAAGGTATTAGTCGGTTAATCAAGATTATATTAACCAATGATAACCCATCTTACAAAATCACCTAAAAAAACTCATAAATCAAAACACAAGAGCACAGATTGTATATCAGTTCATTCACAATAAACCTACCAATTTTAGCTACAGCCATGATAACTACATCTAAACCAGCTATTAGTACTTTTTTATTTCAAGTTATGCCATGTTCTTACGTAGAAAGTTTATGGCGAAACTTAATCAGAAATGCTCTGAGCCTAAGTCTTAGAAGTATGTAAAAAATGTGATGATCATTTATACTCCAAGGGTCATTTATAGTCCTTGGCGTTATCCCAAGACCATGTCCTAGCCTATCCTCTGATACTTAGCCGTTGGTGAAATGTTTCAGCCCAATCTTGTGAGAATATTGGGCCTTTCCTTTGTTGAGCGAAATGGGCCCATATCCCCTGGGTAGGCGTAGCCCATAAGATAGTGGCGACTCCAGCCCATATGGCGTTTTTGAGAATCGGCCCAGTTCAGGTCAATATGAAGATTTGCCAAAAAAGCTCAAAATTAATTGATGTCAAAAGAGCATGTGATACATAATCATTGATATAATCCATAAATTATAAATTATCAATTACAGTTAAGAAATGTACAACTATAGGCACATCCAAATCACAACTAAGTTTTCAATTAAACCTTCAGCCATACGCCTGGCTATAAAGCAAAATGCTACAAAGGGATATAATAAGCATCCCTGTGATATATTATGTCCCATTTGATCATATTGGGACTAAAGAATTATAATGCTCACCAAGCCCAAAAGCATGCCTATGGTAAGAAAGCATGATACTGGAACCAGAAGAGCCGATACCATCAGCTGATTTATACTCCTTCCCCATCTCCACATCAGGGAAGGACCCTGAATATATCATGATATGCTTCTTCAGGCAGTGAGTCAAGGCACCAAGCTCAAGTTGTCCTCCCCATATTGCTGTGGACTCTACTTCTTTGCAATAATTTTCAAACTTCTGAGCAATTGATTCATCAGAATCGCCTTCAATCAAATTCTCTGACAGACAAAATGGGAGGAAATCAGATGTGTTCTTTCTCATGTAAGCAGCTGTCATTTGTCGAAGCTCTTGGTATGTATATGGAGATTTCCCCCGAGAGAGGTGGGCCAACTGATGCTCAACAGCTCTGTAAAGGCAATGCCCATCAGGCTTTATTTCACAAACAGTCAAACCAAGAGGCTTCAACTTCCTTTCTAGTTTCTCATTTTCAACCATGCGGTCACTTATAACGTCATTCTGCTCTGCTTGAATTCTCTGTTCCCTTTCTGCTTCTTGTTGAGCTCTTTTGTCACGCCTCTGTTTGGCTTTGCTGACCTTTGTATTCTCAGGTTGAGTACTAACAGATACTCCAGCTATGGCCTTCACCAAATTGTCCAAATTGCTCTTTTCATTTCCGTTACCACTGCTATAGCCTAATGCAGACAGCTCTTTGGCCTGTTTCTCCTTGAGCTTAGCAGAAAGTTGAGTAACCTCTTCCTCCACTTGCTTTTTCTTAGCTTTTTGCTCAGCCTTGCTACCTCTAGCTGCTTGCTTTTTCATTTCAACTTCTTTTTTCTGCAGTTGTGATATCTCATTCCTGAAAATACATGTCATTGTGGACAAATATGAGCATGAGAACCATAAGAACCAAAGGACTTCAGTAGCACATGGTTGTCGAATTCAGAAGTTTATGTAAGCTAATGGAATCTCCGTAAATTCAACCCATGAAATCATAAGGGTTTACTTAATTCAAAACAAAGCAAACCACAATAACTAAATTTAAATATTATGTAAGGAACTAATAAATTAAATTAACATACTTTTGTTTCGAGGAAATAGAGAAGAGGGAAGATGAACGGAAGGGAGCAAAATGGGTTTAAATACACGAAATAAAAAGTAAGTTTAATTTAAAACACCCGCCTCTTGTCTTGTGAACCAGACAAGGAAAGGGTTATTTCTCCTCCATCCTTTGAACAAAGACATGTTCACCATACTAGACACATTAAAATTCAAAATTGATGCACAAATTCAAAAAACACAATAGGTTTACAACTTGGCACACAAAAAGAGCATAACAAGTTCAAAATTAAAAGACAATTGGACATAGAATAAGTTCCAAAATTACTAAAAAGTGAAGAATCATAGGGCTGAGGTTCCTCGTGTTGGAGTTAGATTCAACTTAGTGGCTAGTAAAGCTAGTTTTCATCTCATTAGAGCTGGGTTTATTAAATGTTAAGTTCATTGCAAATTTCAATGATGGTTTTGTTCATGCTTTCCGGTTCATGACTTCATTCATGCTAGGAATTCTGAGGTTGAGACTCAGGACAATGCCGTTCACCTCCTTGGCAGATGGGTTCACATTGAAATGTTAGATGCAGCTGTGAAGTTGAATGCACAACTGTGTGATGTCAATATTAAGAAATGCTTCAATCATCCTTAAATTGATGGTTCCATGTGGGTCTATATCTATACAAGTCTAGTTGACCATACCGAGTTTCACAGAAAAGGGATGTTATAAGCAAGTTAACATGATTATGATACCTCGTACCTAGAGACTCAAAATCCCCACCTATTGCAGAGGTAATGTGAAAAAAGTGTGCTGAGGGAAAAGGAGGGGGTATCCATCAATTTGAATGAATCAATGAAAGCTTTTATATTTTTATTTTAAGTTAAAACAGATCAATAATGCAATTAAAATCATATTTAAAACTATTAAAAAATTTAGACGAAGAACCTAGCAAAAATAGAAATTGAATCACTTAACACATCATTTTTTTTAAGAGACAGGAGAAAGTTTCAGCAAGTTCAGTATGTTAAAAAAGAAACAGATTTGAGAAGGACACAATAAAAATGGCAACCTAGTGCTACAATATAAAGCTTTCACCATGGAGATATCCAGCAAAGGATCAGACCCTTTGGCTTTGTTTGCGAGTTTGGAGGGGAAGGGAAGGGAAGGAAAGGCTAAAAAGGAAGAAACAAGTGGAAGGAGTAGAGAAGTTTGGGAGGGAAGGAGTTGGAAGGGTTATTTTTTCTTCATAACACAAAAACCCCCCAATTTGGGGGAACTCAAAAATTGTATTAGATAGGGGTTTGGAGGGTTTATAAGAATTCTTCAAATTTAATTAATGTTGTTATAATATTCTTAAATTCATAATATATTAATCATAAGTATTTATTTGTCATTCTCTATAAAAAATACTTTCTCAAAAAATGTAAAAGATTTCTCTAATTTTCTCTCTATTTCCCTCCCTCCAAACCCCTCCCCTCTCCTCCCCTCCAAACTCGCAAACAAAGCCTTTGGGTCTATTGTAGATAGCCTTGTCTTGCATTTGCAAAAGGCTGATTCCATGCTTCTAACATGTGACCTCTTCGTCAGATTGTGATAAGCAACAACACACTATGAAGAAATAAGTGAGAAACAGAGAATTAAACCTCTGGGTGAGTAAGTAACTGACTAGAGTGGCTTGTAACTAACCTGGATAGTTGGTTAGTAGGTGAGTGAGTTAGAATAAATAGGATAGAAGAGGGATGTAGTAGCCATCGAAAGTATTGTGGGACTAAGAGTGTTTCAGGTCTCTCAAATACCTGAAGGATGCTTTCGTTTTTAATGTAACAAAATAATATCTTTGTTCTTCTCTCTTCTTATCCACTTCTATTAGGTTCAGTCCTATCACATGGCAACAAATCCAACCATTGAATAGAACTCCATGAGTGCTGGCTCAAAAGAATTGAGCAAAAGACCTGAGTGAGTGACCAAATCCATAAAACAAGTCTTATATATAGTGACAGAAACCTTTGAAAAGTTATTATATGGTTGAGGGTCTCCATATAAATACGCAGAGCAAGGTTTTGAAAATAGGGGTTACGTCCCCCAGGAGCCAGGAACTCCTAAATGGCAACTAGCTACTATCTACCCATATAAGTACAGGACTGCTCTCCCACCTCCCCAAAGCATCTTATTGAACTAATGGCAACTATATAAAAAAATTAATAAGAAACGAATCCCAATGTATTCGATCAACAGAACGAATCCATAACAAAAATGGCACACGGAATCACAAAATGCTTTCAATTTCAATACGCGGCAAGTATTCATATTCACTAATCTACTAAAATCACATCCTACCTGATCTTAAATGGCAACTAGCTAAATGGCAACCATATAAAGAAATTAATAAGAAACGAATCCCAATGTATTCGATGAACAGAACGAATCCATAACAAAAATGGCACACGGAATCACAAAATGCTTTCAATTTCAATACGCGGCAAGTATTAATCTTCACTAATCTACTAAAATCACATCCTACCTGATCTTATATGTTCTAACTGCGTTCATGTCTTTGTGACACCACTGTTACATAATAGTGCTGTTTTCTGACTACGAATCTACCACAAACTAAACGAACAAACAACTCAATACTCCAAATATTAGTAAACATAAAGCCTATTTCTAATGCAAGATTCTCGGAACCTGTGTCTACAAGAGTGCATGCAAAATAAATACATTTCATAAAAACAGTGAAATCTCATACTGATAGTTTTGTAGAGAGTGAGTCACCTGTGCCGTGAAAGAATCTCATCCCGAGTTTCTTCCTTCTTTTCAGATGCTTTGTCTGAAATAACTTCTTCTTGTACCTCCCCAATTTCTTGGGTATCCTCCATTGAAACAACCCTAAAATAAGTAAACAAATCATAATAGTTACAAACCTAAATAGTAATATAAATATAATAATAAAAAGAATAAAACACCACAAAACAAAATTTGAAACAAATAATCACTGTTATGATTTATGGATTGTCTTGTTATTTAGCTTATGCAAATAAATAAGTTTTTAAGTATTAATAATAAGTTTGTAAAGTTAGTTTATGAAAAAATAGCTTATGAATATACAATTTTTGTTAGCGAGAACTTGTGAATTAACATACAAACTTAATTCTTTGTATAAGTTATTTTTCATAAACTCAAAAAATAAGTCAATCCAAACGGAGAGCATCAAATAATCCAAATGTCTACTTCATGAAAATAAAACTCACTTCACACAAATCAAAATTTGTGAATATGTAATCATATTTTCAAGCTACAAAATTTTCAACACACTTGGGAACATTTACTAACTAACAATATATTCATGTAATGGCCGAATCAATTGCTATAAATAGCCAGCAAAGCTATATCGTGCAATCGCGAAATCTCAGGAAGGATGGGAGTTCTTCTCGACGCTGTTCTCCGGACGCATTTTGCAGCGGAGGTTATCGCCGCCGCAAATCGCGCTGATATTGCATCAGAAAAAATTTGTAAAAAATAAATAAATTAGAAGACGAAGAAATAAGAATAACCTGACGAGTTTCTCCGACGACCAAGTCCGCCGGCGTTATCCGGCAAGTTGAGTTCAATGCGACTCCAAATTGATGGAGCTGCTGAGTTTTGTTGTCTTTACTCTTTAGGGTTTAAATTGTTAAAATGTTTTTTTTTTGTCTGAACTGAATAATGATGGGCCTATTGGGCTTGTCTTTTTTTTAAATGTAAAGGGCTTATCTTATTCTACAAAAAAAAAAAAGGGCTTGTCTTTTTTTTAATAGTACACATCATAGGTGAAAAATTCTCTTCCCAACCCCACATTTCTTTTCTATGCCCGAAAATTCCATTTTTGCCATTGAATAAAAATTTCAGAACGTGTTTTCCAAAGTTTTCCTAGTTCAAATTCGGAAAATATTTGGAAAACACATTCAAAAATAATTACATATGGATGAAAGGTATGCAGACAACAAGTTGCGCCGTTAAACTTTTTTATGGCAAAATCAATCCTCCGAAAAATTACATTCATTGGCCTATGACACAATATATATTACTATGCATAATCATTTGAACTTTTTTAGGAGACCCACAATCTCTAGTACTAGGAATCCAAAAGTTTCAAACACAAATGAGATAAAAACATGTTGATTGTCAGAGTGCACACTTTCTCATGTTTTATCACTTTGCTTGAAGCGGCTTCTATGACTGTCTATCCAATAGTAAAATCTCCGGTCTCCAACCCCCAAGTGGAGATACTCAAATCAAATTCACACAAGCATGTTTGCCTCTACCCATCCATGAACCAAAACATCCACCGGTCGAAGTGTCAATCTCACATCTTGTGAGTTAGTCAAAAAATTCACAAATGTCTCTTTCTTTAAAGATATTTTCACACGTCTAAAAATATAAAATAAAAAATAAAAAATCCTAATCAACAAGTGTCTTTGGATTTGATAGTCCCGCTAGAATTCAATTTGTGTACATTGAGTCAAATTTCGAAACTATATAATAATACCATTAGATATCTAAAAATATGATATTCACCCTACCTTGGATCTTATCCTTCTAGGAAATTTACTTTGAAGTTGGCATTCTGTTTACCCTTGAGTTGATACTACAAATTGATGAAGAGAATCCCAAATCTTTTGGTTTGTGGATATATAAAATAATTCTCAAAAAAGAGATGATCACTTGCCAAAGCATCTATACCAAAAAATTGAATCATAATAATTGAATCAAATAATAATTAATAATAATAAACATTGAATTTTGTAGAATCTCTCTTCCCATACCCAACCTTACAACTGTTTTTCTATTCCATGATTCTGAACCCGGGACCAAACTGAAAGAGTGGAAAAGGAATTGGATAAACTCTTATCTTTCTCCACATCAGCCCCAAAACCTAGCATCTAACACAACCAAATACAAATCATGTTACAAATTTTGGTGATTACATAAGTCTAATGTCTTAAGCGTTTGTATAATAATATATTAAAACTTGAGCATTTATATGTAAAAAGATTTATTTTTAACATTAATATTGTCTTTAACTTTTTATTGGTATGCTTGACATAACTACAAAGAGTAATTTTTTTTTCCTAGTGCTCTGCTAGGGTTTGGCTTTTCTTCTCCAAGTGAGAAGCTTGTTTTCTAATTTAGCAATTCACCAATTTTTCTACAACACAGAACTTCTGCATAACATCCAATCCAGTGAACTACGATGGCTCAACCTAACCTTGAGGACTTATCGTTGCATGATGAGGAGGAAGAGGGTTTTTGTTTTGAATTTGAGGAAGAGGAGAACGAACAAGTGGATCTTCGATGGTGTCTCGTTGGGCGCTTCCTATGTGAGAGAACAATCCATTTTAATTCGATGAAAGTGAGAATGGCGGACCTTTGGAAACCGGTGAAAGGAGTCACGATTAAGGAGGCCACGGGGGGTAAGTTCTTGTTTCACTTTGCTCACCCAATGGATATGGAAGCTGTACTCAATGGTGGTCCTTGGACTTTCGACAACAACATGCTAATTTTAGAACAAGTCCAATTGGGGATGCAAATCGAACGAATTCCACTTTTCCATGTCAATATGTGGGTTCAAGTTCATGATCTCCCAATGGGGCTAATGAGGGAGTCGGTTGGTAACAGACTTGCCAACTACATTGGAGCTTTCATGGAGTATGACAAAAATAATCAGACAAGTTTTTGGCGTCAATATATGCGGGTTCGTGTTAAAGTCGATGTTAGATTACCCTTGAAAAAAGAAGCGAAAGTTAAAGACAGAGAAGGGAATTGGTGCACGGTGAAGTTTAAGTACGAGAAGTTGGGAGTTTTTTGTTTTGTTTGTGGAATCATGGGACACGCAGAGAACAAATGTGTTGTTCGTTTTGAGATGGAGGAAGACAATGGAGTTAGAGATTGGACACCGGAGATTAGAGCAGAAACTAGAAGACAAGGGGGGAGGCTTAATTCAAGGTGGTTGAGGGAGGAGAAGGGAGGACGGGAGGAGGTTGTTGGTGGTAGTAGGGCGGCACAACCACACATTCCGACGGCTGGTACCAACAGGGAACACGTAGATGCTGACGTGGCGTCAAATGGAATCATTCTCCACTCCATAAATGTCAATCCTAGTCAGCCGCCAATCATGACCAGACAGCACCATTCATTAGCAATTAATGACAACCAGACCCATACCATTCCTACGACCAATCAAAACGCTTCAGGTACCAAACTTCAAATCAATTCATCGTTCCAATCATTACTTGCGCGTTTCAACCAAGACATTCCCATCACAATCAATTCGGCCGACAACATTAACTCACCTTTACCCACAATTAATATTCCATCAAGTCCAATATCTGACCTGTCTCTTGTCACTGCCCAACCAGAAACGGAAATCCATAAATCCAAATTATTACCTAATCAAGCTTTTACTTTTACCAGCCAGCCAAACATTAATTCCCAGCCAATCACAAACCAGAAAATTTCAAAAATTCTGCATGGCCCCTCACTGAACCCATTCGACCCAGTATCAACCCCCAAACCCGTAACCGATCCGAAATTGACCCGACCCAAAAAAACAAAAACCAACCCGAAAAAATTCAACCCGACCCAGAATTCATCCAAACCAGAAAGTTCCCAGGAAGAACAGGAGGACATGGTGACCCAGAGTGATAAGAAAAGAAGAAGGGAGGTGGACTTTACTAACAATTCAGCAACTCCGGAGCATTTTTTAACGGCAGGTCCTGGCAGCCAGGCCTGCCGGGACCAATGAAGATCCTTAGTTGGAATTGCCGGGGATTGAGCACCCCGAGTGCAATTCCAAACCTCAGAAGTATTGCTCAACGGTACCAGCCCGACATTTTATTCTTGTCCGAAACTCTGTCAAAATCACGTACAATGGAACGCATTCGTGTTAGTTTGAATTTCAGCTCTTGTTTGTCTATAGATGTGGAGGGTAGAAGTGGAGGTTTGTCCGTCATGTGGAGAGATTCCATTAACTGTAATATTGTGAACTATTCCCGGAACTTTATCAATTTGATGGTGGAGGATGAGGAGATGGAAGTGTGGAGGTTAACTTGTTACTATGGGTATCCGGAAAGGGAGAGAAGGCGACAAGCATGGAACTTACTTCGCGAGCTAAGGGATATGTCCAACCACCCCTGGTGCATTATAGGGGATTTCAATGATCTCTTGTCGCAAGAAGATAAGAATGGCACCAACCCGCATCCAAATTGGTTGTGTAGTGGATTCAGAAGTGCAGTCAGTGACTGTGACCTTACTGACATTCAGTTAGAAGGTTACCCCTATACGTGGACCAAAAGTAGAGGTTCGGCTAATGTTATCGAGGAACGTCTTGACCGTGCCATGGCTGACTCACAATGGCTCGTGAATTACCCCAATGTGAAATTGATGAATCTTCTTACTTCTCATTCCGATCATAGTCCTATTTTACTCCAAACTTCTCCAACAGTCCGACATGGGAGAATTCACTCATTTCGCTTTGAAAATGGGTGGTTGAAGGAAGATGACATACACGAGGTGGTGGAGGAAGGGTGGGGCAGCGAGAGGAACGTTGATGTTATAAGTAAAACAGTGAGATGTGCTGAGAAGCTAGCCGGGTGGGGAAGGAGAAAACGCACGAGATTTAAACAGGAAGTAGTTGAGTGCAGTGAAGAATTGGAAAGATTACGAGGCCTTCATGATGCAGCAAATTCAGGGAGGTACAAAGAAATTCAGGCGAAGCATGCACGGTTACTTGTCCAAGAAGAAGCATATTGGCGTCAACGGGCAAAGATGCATTGGTTGAAGGATGGGGATTTAAACACAAAATTCTTTCATATGTCAGCCTCTTCACGCCATAAAGTAAAGAAGATTGAGAAGCTTGTTAATGATGATAATATTGTTGTTACAAGTCAACCAGAGTTGTGTGAAACTGCTCGTAATTACTTTGATCATCTTTTCAAAGCAAATACTACTTTGCATGAACCAGTGCTTTCCTTGATAACTCCAAAAATTACTCAAGAAGATAATGACATGCTGTTGGCGCCTATTACTAAGGATGAATTAAAAGAAGCCCTTTTTGAGATGCATCCAGACAAAGCTCCAGGCCCAGATGGTTTTAATCCGGCTTTCTATCAACACTTTTGGGAGTTATGTGGCGATGATATTTTTGTGGCAGCGAAGGAGTGGCTTGAAAGGGGGTACTTCCCATCTTCATTGAATGACACTAACATTTGTTTAATTCCGAAGTGTGAAAGACCGGCTTCTATGAAGGATTTGAGACCGATTTCGTTATGCAATGTCCTATACAAGATGGTTTCAAAGTTGTTGGCTAATAGATTGAAGGGTTGTCTTGCGAAGTGTGTGTCGGAAGAACAATCGGCTTTCTTGGAGGGTCGTTCCATTCTAGACAACGCTTTAATTGCTATTGAAATTGTTCATGCTCTTAAAAGAAAAACCCGTGGACGAAAAGGGAACTTAGCCTTGAAGATAGATATTAGTAAGGCTTATGATCGAGTTGACTGGGGTTTCATGCGCGGTATGCTTCAGAGATTGGGTTTTGCTAATCAGTGGATACACTGGATGATGTTATGCGTTAGTTCTGTCAATTATTCTGTCTTGGTGAATTTTGAGAAAGTTGGACCTATACTTCCAGGGAGAGGGCTAAGGCAGGGGGATCCTCTTTCGCCTTACCTCTTTTTATTAGTGACTGAAGGATTGACCGCCCTTGTCCATCAAGCGGTAGCTCGGGGAGACCTACATGGAGTACAAATTTGTCGAGGGGCACCGATAGTGTCCCACCTTCTTTTTGCTGACGATTGTTTCTTGTTCTGCAGGTCAACTCTAGATGAAGTAAATTTGTTGATGGCAATCCTCAAAACTTATGAGCATGCGACGGGCCAAGAAATTAATTTAACCAAATCAGAGGTGTATTTTAGTAGAAATCTGAGTCTTGCAGCCCAAGAGGATCTTTCAAGGATTATGGGAGTTAGGCATGTGCTTGGAACAGGTACCTATCTGGGGCTTCCTTCCATGATTGGTAGAAAAAAGAAAGATGTGTTCGCTTATATCAAGGATAGAATATGGCGGAGAATCAATTCGTGGCGTGGTAGAGCTTTATCAAGGGCCGGGAAAGAGATAATGATCAAATCTGTCCTACAAGCAATTCCTTCATATGTTATGGGAGTGTATCTCTTGCCGGAGACTATAATCAAAGATATTGAGCGGATGATGAACTCTTTTTGGTGGGGTGGAGGTTCTAATAGGGGAGGAATAAGGTGGCTTGCTTGGGAACGAATGACTAGCCCAAAAGGTGTAGGAGGAATGGGTTTTAGGGACTTACATACCTTTAATTTGGCGATGATAGCTAAGCAAGGGTGGAACATAATGACAAAGCCTCACACTCTTGTATCAAAGTTGTATAAAGCTAGGTACTTTCCAAACTCCTCTTTTTTTAATTCTAAACTTGGTCATAATCCTAGCTATGCTTGGAGAGGCATTTGGAAAGCTCGTCAAATTCTCATACAAGGTTGTAGGTGGAGCATAGGAGATGGAACTAACATTAAAGTTATGGGAGAGCCATGGCTAAGAGGCAAAGAAGAGACTTGGGTTCCTTCACCACAAGAGGAAGGTGTGTATAATATTACGGTACGTGATCTCATGATTTCCAATGCAAAAATGTGGGATAAAGAAAAAATAGAGTCCCTTTTTCCTTCACATATCGCTATGAGTATTCTTAATGTACTGCTTTTTAATATGATCGAGGAGGATAAATTGGTTTGGTATGATAACACTCACGGCGAATATAGCGTCAAAAGTGGATATAACTTAATGCTGAATTTTTCAGGAGGTTTTCGAAGCTTGGATAGTCAAGGGGATTGGAATAGTCTTTGGAAAATTCATGCTCCACCAAAGGCTAAACATCTTTTATGGAGGATATGTAGAGGTTGCTT
This sequence comes from Trifolium repens, assembly GCA_030408175.1. Taxonomy (NCBI): domain Eukaryota; kingdom Viridiplantae; phylum Streptophyta; class Magnoliopsida; order Fabales; family Fabaceae; genus Trifolium; species Trifolium repens. Next base: position 53,350,181 of record CP125849.1, on the reverse strand, counting down.
GCCAACTCGTACTCGACTTCAAGGAAGGTGTGTACCGTGTCCACTATCTTGTCCACTTTGTGATCATAGATGTGAGGATGATTTGCATGTGGTGTTCAACTGTGATTTCAGTGTGCAAAGCAGAGAAACTGCGGGGCTGCAGCAGTTCCTTCTTCCGTGGCTTCAGGACAGTCGTTCGTTGTGTGAAATTATTCTCGATATATGCGCTTCAAGTGATAAAAATGCAGCTGGACAGTTTGCTACTCTTGTTTGGGTGCTATGGAGTAACCGTAATAATAGTATTTGGAATGAAACTAAGGAACAAGGAGCAGCTTTAGGATACAAAGCAAGGCATATGTGGGAGGAATGGTTTACTGCACAACATCTACAGCGCGGACAGCATGCTTCTGCTCAACCGAGTTCATCGTTACAGTGGCACAAACCACCGGAGGGATGGTATAAATGTAATGTGGACGCGGGGTTTCATCGAGACTGTAATAAAACAAGCGGCGGTTGGTGTTTGCGTGACCATAACGGTTTGTTCGTGGCAGCTGGTACATCATGGTTTGAAGGGAATTGTTCCGTAATCGAAGGAGAAGCCATAGCCTTATTAAACTCTATGCGCGACATGGTACAGCGAGGTGTTTCTCATGCAATCTTCGAGTCGGATTCCAAAAGCCTTGTCGATGCTATCAACCATATTCATGCTGGAGTTTCAGATTTTAGTATTATTGTTCAACAAATTAATAGTGTACTTTCACTAAATCCAAACTTTATGGTTCGGTTTATTAAGCGGCAAGCGAACATAGTTGCTCACACTTTGGCTAGAGCGGCTATTTCTTGGCCTCGTCGCTGTAATCTTGATAGTTTACCATTTTGTATTTCTACTTATTTGCATAATGAAATGATATAAGTTATTGATTGTCAAAAAAAAACTTTTTATTGGTATGCTTAATAAGTACTTCGTGGTCACTTGTTCATAACCCTTATAGTATAATCATGTTACTTTTTATTTTCCGATTTGGATTGTCTCTGCTCACAAATCTCATGCACTCATGCAATAAGCTACATTAGTGATTGTTGGACCAATATAGAATCTAAATTTCAAACTTTATATTTTAGAGTTTAAAAAAACAAATTATTTACTTACTTTTTTCATTGTCTCATCTTGATCCAACAGCCAACATGTTAACTGAATCAATTTGTCAAAGTAAAAATTCATATTCAGCCATGCAAATGACACTAGGACATTGAATTTTTTCCTCTTCTAGCCTTGACTTTGCATAATACTAATTTAATTATATTGGATTACATTCATTTGATAGAATTTTTCCCCAATACAACATTAATCTTGTGGCATCTGCCTAAAAGAAGCTTGTATATATTCAAATTATTATAATATTCACAATATAATAATAATGTTCATGATGCTGAAAATGGGACCGAAAGAGGTTATTTTCAGCTAATAAAATAAACAATGTTCTTATTCCATTTCTAACGATGATTAATTGTACTGTATGATATATGCTAAATCCAACTTGTTCATCATTGCATCATATCTACCAAATGATCAATGAGCATTTCCCTCCCTTATCCAAACAAATATCTCAAAAAATCTATTTTTTCTCTCTTTCCTATATATCCAACTTAGCTATAATTAATTTTTTATTTCTACTTTTTTTTTTCTTTCCATATATTACAATCCAATCCACTTTTTCTCACTAACCACTATAAATAAGAGTTGATGAAATCTCATATTTCACAACACAAACCAAAACAAAACATAAACTTACAAAAAAGCCTTAGCAAAAAAAAAAAAATTGAATATTTTCAAGCTAGCTTCATATTTTTATATTAGTAATATATAATGGATAGAGTAAAGGATTTGGCATCAAAGAAAGCAGCAGTTATATTTACAAAGAGTTCATGTTACATGTGTCATAGCATCAAGCAACTTTTTTATGAGCTTGGTGCAAGTCCTGCAGTATATGAACTAGACAATGATTCAAATGGAAGAGAAATGGAATGGGCTTTAAGGGGTAATTTTGGATGTAACCCTTCAGTTCCAGCAGTGTTCATAGGTGGAAAATATGTAGGATCTTCAAAAGATGTGATATCTCTACATGTTGATGGTTCTCTTAAACAATTACTTATAGATGCAAAGGCCATTTGGTTTTAGTTATAAGTCACATTCAGAACTCTTTATAGTATAATATACCAAAAGTGGTGTATATAAAGAGTTTTGATAATATTTTGCAGACAATGTTTAATTAGGATACACCTAGTTTTTCTTGAGTGTGATCCTATTTAATTTTCAGTTAAAGAAGTCTGTATAAAAAGTAGTCTTGTTTTTGTTATTTTCTTGAAAAGGCTAACTATTTGTCTACTAAGTTAAAAGTTGATCGTAAGAGCGGTCAAGTGCATGCACGAGGCTCTACGAAGTGGGGTTTGAGAAAAGTAGATGTATGTAAAATGTATTATTACTTGTCTAAGTAAAAAGGTCGTCTTCAAAATATGAGGCTTACTAAGTGGAGTCGGAGGTTAGATATATATCGTATAATAATGTAAGCACGAGAATCTATTTTCAAGATTTGAACTCGTGACTAGCCTGTTGTCGCCAGGAAACGATTTTACTATTGCATCAAGGTTCATCCCAAAAAAAAAATGTATATTAGAATGGTGGGATATGAATTATTTTTTTTATGTAAAACAAAATTTTATATTGAACTAATGGAAATTATGATTGAAATTCCTGGCACGGTATGCACAATGTGCGATACGATGCTCTAAGCATCGTAACCGATCTGAAAAGTAATACTATGAAAATAATAAAGAGCAAAACAAATAAGCGAGACAGCCAGTTCAGCGCAAATAGCAACCTACTCTGGGGGATACCAATCCAGGAAGGAATCCACTATAATAGTATCAATTCGAAGCTAAACTCCCCCGTTTACAACTTCTCACTTAATCACTACCCGTGCTAATTCTACCTAGGAACTCCTAGATATGACAACCTCTGGTCACTTCCTACCATAACAGTACAGACAGCACTGTTTACAATCAATAACACACATATGGTTGGAGACACACTCCTAGAAAACTAAACACTCGTACCTAAAGGCTTAGAGTGATGCACAAGAAACAATCATACTCCATGCTTAAAAGCTTTGGAGAAAATACAGAGTTACAACTCAAAAGACACAGTCCTACAACAGCATCAAGATGATACTAGAGAGGCTCACAAATAAAGCACAAGGCTTACATAGACACGAAACCCTAAAAGTCTACATTTTGATACATTGGTTTCGGTGAGGTAAACTAGGTCTTGAGTCTTCCTTATATAGCCACGAGTTAGCATGGACTTGATTTGTTTGACCCAAGCAATTACTCCACATTTATTAAAAGAGATTCTTTACAAATATATTCTTCAAGGAGATTCTCTTCAGAAATATTCTTGACAAGGATCTGAAGCATTAAATGATGATCCTTATAAAAAGCCTGATTAAATGCGTCATGCGAGATTCATGAGAGAGAAACCAAACATTCCATAAATAGAATATGTCATGAACACTCCTCGTGAGACGAAACAATGCTTGAGGCAATGCTTGAGGCATCGGATCGCACATCCTGCTACAAAGTTTATTTTACCAAAAATGCAGCCAAAACCAAAGACTCAACAATGATCTTTAAATATGAAGATCTAGATACCACATTCTTAGCTTGCCAAGTTTATCAAATGGTGCAAATAGCAATTTGTCAAGTGTATCTAATCGTGCAACCATTAGTACTAAATAAGAAACTTGAATTTGAATTAATTTAGCAAGCATTATACAAATTTGATTACAAATTATAAAAAATGAGGAGTCAGATCCTATCATTTTCACCATGCAAGATCTTCTCAAATTCTCTACTTACACAATTAAGTTTTACAAAAATAAGTTCAAATTGACAAAGAAGGGTTTGGTCCAATTCCTTTTGGTTCAAAACCCATGTTTCCTAACAATGAGTCAATGACCCCTAATTCCTTAAGTGATCAGTTAAAGCATTAAAGAATGCCACTATATAATTAATGAGCACATGATACAATTTCTATATTTCTCTTATATAGTAAATAAATATCACAACAAAGTATCATACTTTTGGATATCACTAACTTATTTTTCACTAGTGAAGTAATCTTAAAATTGATTCGGTAGTGATCAATTAACGAAAATCATTAAGAATTAGAATCATTGATGATAAAAACAAAAAACATCAATTGCATAAATATTATGAGAATTCATTGACATTAAGATTCAAAGAGGTTCTTCTTTGTCCTAGTTAGGTATTTAGCTACTCATGATCTTATACATACAACAATTAAAGAGATGAGAAACTACAGATGATAGGATTTGTTGAATCTTCAAACTATTTTTCCTAAAGGTTGAATCTTAAATGTTGAATCTTCAACTTATAGCCTGCCAAATTAATGTTCTGGTTGTCTTCTTACAATGCCAAATTAAATGCTAGACGAACAATATTATAATATCGCATAAACTCTTAATTAAATATTGTAAGAAATTTATGTCGTCGCTTGACAAACTTGTTGCGTCACCTTGCAATTTGCTGCATTGAAGTCTCAGAAAAACTCATGCTCGCATTTGTTAGGCGAGAGATTTGTGTCGTTAGCCGATCCCAATTTAAGACACAAATCTCTCGCCTGATGAGATATTGTACATTTCTTTAGTCTTTGCCAGGTGAACGTATTGTGCCACCAGGAAATCCTCACGCCTTGTTGTCGTGCGATGGAAGTAGAAACTTTATCTGAAATATTTAAGTCCTCGACGAGTTTATCCCCGCTACCAAACGAGAGCTTAACAAAGTATGCACTCGTTAAGTACTTTTGACTTCCTAACTTATGTTGTCTGTCATTCCAAACGATCAACCTATTTAGCTCAACAATTGAAATAAGCAAAACTCAAAGAATTTTCTGGTCAGGGAGAAATTATCAACATAAAACACTTAATTAATTTAAGACTCACAAGGAATACATCAACATAAACCACATCAATTCATTACTTTTTCTCTAATTGGTATTTTTTTTTACAGATAAGACACTACACTAGGAATTCCTTTTTTCCTTTTCTGACCTCTGACTTTGCATAATACTAATTTAATTTTATTGGATTACATTCTTTGAATAGATTTTGTCCATAACACAACATTGGTTTTGTTCCATCTGCCCAAGAGAAGTTTGTATGTATTCACATTATATTATAAAAATAAACAATATATATATATATATATATATATATATATATATATATATATATATATATATATATATATGTGTGTGTGTGTTCTTATTCCATTTCCAGCATATTGATTGATTTGTACGAACATCCACATCCACCCCTATGATATATTTGAATTATATCATTTACAAATGATGCTAAATCCAACTTGTTCATCATTAATACATTACATCTACCAAATGATCAATAAGAATTTTCCTTATCCAAAAAAATATATGAAAGATCTTTCTCTCTTTCCTATCCAATAAATTTTAATATAATTTAATTTGATTTTCCACTTTTCTATATTATATACAATATAATGCAATCCACTTTCCTCATCAGCCACTATAAATAAGAGTTGATCAAATCTCAAATTTCACAACACAAACACAAAAGCATTTTAGCAAATAAAAAAACTTTGAATATTTTCAAGCTTCATATAATTTTTATATTAGTAAGATATGGATAGAGTAAAGGATTTGGCATCAAAGAAAGCAGCAGTTATATTTACAAAGAGTTCATGTTACATGTGTCATAGCCAAGGTTTTAAATTGCGGACCGCATCACCTGATGCGGCCGCAACATTGCGGATGCGGTAGGCACCGCAACCGCATCAGACCGCAATTGCGGCGTGAATTCAAATCACACGTGATGCCGCAACGCAACCGCAACGCAATGGCGTTTTTCTGCAACGCAACGGCGTTTTGACCGCAACAATCATTTATGTCCAAAATCAAGGAAAAATAGTAAAACAAAAACAGTGAACGTGATAATAATGAACGTGAAACAGAAAACAAACAAAAAACAGAAAAAAATAAACAACTTTTCAGAGAGAATCAGAATCTTACTTTTTTTTTTCCTTTATGTCCATTCATTGAGCATTGTTGTGGAGTTGTAACTTGCAGTGACCGTGCCGTGACTTCAATTTATTGAGGTCTATGAACAACAGACCAACTCAAACCCTCTTTCTTTTGAGTTTCTTCAAACAATATTTCTTCTTCAAACATGATTCTTAACCTTGCTGATCAGATCAAACGGTCCTAAATCTTCCTTTCCTCTTTTCAATCAGTGATCTGCTCTGTGTCAAGGTATGTAACATGTTAAGCAAGGTTTTAATAGATAGATAGATAGATGCAGATCTTGATTTCTAAGTTTGTGAATTTGGGAATGAGATAGATAGATGCAGTTCATGAGAGAGAGAAGAAATGAAGATAGATACAGAGTGAAGGAGATAGTTTCAGTTCACGAGAGAGAGAGAGAGAAAAAAAATGGATTGGAATTTGGAGATAGATGCAGAGTTGGAGATATGGGAGAAAATGAATGGAGAAGATGCACAGACACGGTGAATGTATCAGAGTGAATGAGAGATAATTGTTTTGTTATAATAATAATTATAATAATAATAATAATAATTATAGTTTTTTTTTTTTTATTTCTTTAGTGGGTGGGGGTGGGGGGGGACCGAAAATCAGTGGGGGGAAGAAATAGATGTGATATTGGGGTGAAAAATGTAGTGGGGGAAACCAAAATGCAAATCTCTTTTATTTATATTAATTTCTGGATTGTATTTGCATAAACAATTAAGAATGTTATTTATGTTAATGTTTGTTTCACCGGAGTTAAATTTATATTATTTATACAATATCTTAAACATGAATTTAAATTTATAGAGAACTATAAATAAAAGATATATAAGAAATTACAATAATTATAGTTTTTTTGTGTGTTTGTGCGGATATAAAATTATTTCACGCTGCAGCGGCCGCAATCTGGATCGCAGCGGCCGCAGTGGCCGCAACCGCAACACCCGCAACCGCAACCGCATCGGCAACTGCAACCGCAATTTAAAACCTTGGTCATAGCATCAAGCAACTTTTCTATGAACTTGGAGCAAGTCCTGCAGTATATGAATTAGACAATGATTCATATGGTAGGGAAATGGAATGGGCTTTAAGGAGTACTTTTGGATGTAACCCTTCAGTTCCAGCAGTGTTTATAGGTGGAAAATTTGTAGGATCTTCAAAAGATATTATATCTCTTCATGTTGATGGTTCTCTTAAACAATTGCTTATGGATGCAAAAGCCATTTGGTTTTAGTTAGAATTACATTCAGAACTCTTTAAATAGGACACATCTTGTTTTTTTCTTGAGTGTCCTATTTAAAGTCTTGTATAAAATGTAGTCTTGATTTTGGTATTTTCTAATGTGTCTATTAAAAGTTATAGATGTATGTAGAATGAGCGGTCAAGTGCACGAGACTCTACGAAGTGGGGTCTGAGGAAGGTATAGATGTATGTAGAATGTAGTATTACTTCTCTAAGTAGAAAGGTCGTTTCCAAAATTTGTACTTGTGATCTCTCGGTCACAAGGAAACAATCGCTTACCATTGCGCCATAGGCTTGTCCTAAGAAAATGGTTGATGGAAAACAAAATCTTGTATATTGGATTAATGGAATATCATGAAGTCTTTATATACAAGGCCTTAAACTAACATAACTAACCAAATTTCGTTTAACTAATTATTATAAATAATAACTAGAAGTAAATAAAAATATCCGCATCTATGGTATCTTTTGTTTCTTATAGGTTTTATTCGCCAGAGGCATTCCTATTCAAGATAATGTTGAACACTCAATGTAGATAACTCTCTCTCAATGGAGATACAAATTAACCGTGTTTTGGTTACACATTGCCTCCAAATTTAACCATGAATATTTTTCCTACTTTAAAACAATATAATAAATAGTCATTAGTTCACTCTATTGTAGGAAAACTTGGTGTAGAATAAAGTTTGCATGGTAATTGGTGCAATGACACTCATTGGCTTAGTAAAATAGGAATTGATTCTTCCCTTGGTGCTGGAAGCCAACTAACATTGATATTCCAAGTGTTGAGATGTGTTGATTCCCAACCATTCATATGGGGGACCTGGTTCGAAGGATATAATAATAATCAAGTAGAGGAGAATCACTTTGATGTAGAGATATATTCAAATTTTGTAGTGTGGAATATGCATGGTGCCTATTAATATGCTACCACTTATATTATGTCTCCTTTATTATTCCTTCATATCCATGTGGTTAGGCAAAAAATACTGACAAGTTGTATTTCAATTCTTTATAACCAAAAAATAGTGCTGCTATCAAATATCATCGATACACTCGCATTACAAAGACATTAAAAATTATGACATCTATCGCGGTCACAGTGACATTGTGACCGCTTATTAAAAACTTGTGTGATATACTTAGTTTGCATTTGATTCTGTAATGATAAAAATTGATTTTGAATAAATTAATTTCATAAAATTGATTTTAATTAGTTATAGTTAGAAGCAAGTAATTAATTGTGAATAACTCGTCAATAAAAGAATAATAATCATGTGGACAAGTGTCATTTTTTAAAAATTTCGATTCGTGACAACATTTATTAGGACTTGTGTTTCGAGTTTCGACACAAATTTCCGTCAGTACTAATATAAAATAAGTTGTGTATCCAAAATGTAGGATACATAAGGCAATGGTTTTCTCTTCACTCTAATCATGTATTCCATAAGTGCTGCATCTTAGTATCAAGAATCAAACAAGTTCAGTGGGTGTAACAAACAGAATCTTGTTACCACCGAAAGCGCGCAATATTAGATTCTCAAATTTTCAGCATAACAACTCAAGAGAATCAGATAAAAATTGACCACATTCAAGTTCAACATTAACAAAATTACATTAACTTAGTCATTGGAATTTTATTAAGATACTGTTTTCATTTATTTATGTTGAACAAAATATTCATACATAAATGGTTGTAATCTCACACCTAGTCTAAGTCTACTATACTTGAAGCATATGCTTGTAAATATGTCTCCCAACTTGTTCTATAGAATAAAATCATACTCTTAAGGGTTAATAGGCTTTTACCCCCCTGCAAAGTAGGCGAATTTTGCGTTACCCCCCTGAAATTTTTTTCTTTGAGATTACCCCCTTGCAAAATTTATTTTTTTGATTTACCCCCCTTTTACTGACGTGGCAGGAAAAAAAAATATAATAACCGATTTAAAAACAACACTTTTTAAATCGGTTGAACAAAATAACCGATTTAAAAAGTGCATCCAAGGGGGTAAATAAAATAAATAAATTTTGCAGGGGGTAATCTCAAAGAAAAAAATTCCAGGGGGGTAACGCAAAATTCACCTACTTTGCAGGGGGTAAAGACCTATTAACCCTACTCTTAATTGAGTATCTAAAAAGCACAACTTCTTTTCATTGTGCTCCCTAAGTTAGTTCCTATAAATACTCTCATTTACCATCATTTCATTTCAAAATAACCTCAACAAATTTCATATATAATTTTCTATCTCTCTTACTTAAACTTCCATACCCAATACAACCATCAGATCGAATTCAGTTTCGATTCGATCGGATGGTTTGGGCGCTCTAAAAAAATCTAAGGTAATAATTATCTTAACATATATTAATTATCTCAAAATTAGTCTTTTTATTTTTTTTTCTATTTTATTAATTTCTTTTTGTTTCTATATTTAAAACAGAATTGTGTATATATTTAGAAGATCAACTACAACCGCAACCGCAAGCACTTGAACTTCTAACTGTATCATCGTCATCGGCGTTGTTGTCATCGAGATGGATAAAGTGATGAGGTTGGCATCTGAAAAGGGTGTGGTGATATTCACAAAGAGTTCATGTTGTCTATGTTATGCAGTGAACATTTTGTTTCAAGAACTTAAGATTAGGCCTATGGTTTATGAAATTGATCAAGATCCTGAAGGAAGGGATATGGAGAAAGCTTTGTTGAGGTTAGGTTGTACTGCACCTGTTCCTGCTGTGTTCATTGGAGGGAAACTTATGGGATCTACCAATGAAATTATGTCACTTCATCTAAGTGGTTCACTCACTCAATTGCTCAAACCATATCAATCTCGTTCTTGAATTAATCATGATGATATCTTAGCTTCTTGGTGGAAGAATAAATATGCTTGTGATTTAGTACATTAGTGTGACCTTAGTAATAGTAGTACTATTGTATTCATAGTCTATGTAGTGTTTTATGTCTCAAGTGTTTTCTAGCATTTTATTAACTATAATGTAATCACATAAATAATTTAAATATTCTTAATCATGTTTGATTTATATCCTTGTACAAGTGCACCAACAATCTAATTATATGTTGTTTCCAATCTATTGTGTACAGTGTACTGTCATAGTTTACTCAGTTTCTTAATGCTAACTAGGGTTTTAAAGGAAAGGTTCGCAACCATAATATGATTCGTTAAATTAAGGTTTTTGATATTTTCGTGAACGCGATATTATTATGACAATTATGACTGTATTAGTCACGTTTGACCTCGATTCTCCGTCACATTAAGGAATGTGATGTGATCACTCTCAAATTGAAGTGATTCCAACTGTATTTAGACCATCTCCAATGGTAGTACCTATTCTTATAAGAATCGGTACTTATTAAGTACTACCATTAGAGCAAAGCATATTTGAGTACTTTTTTTTGACACAAACAAAATGATATTCATTCATTCAAATCGACAGATACATCAAATACAACCACATATTCAACTTCGCTAAAAACGTAAAGGATGAATCTGCGAACAAACTCACAGCATCCGAGTTAATAGCATACAACGGCATAATGCCTACAACAAATAATATGATAAAATTAAAATCACCGGAATATCCATGCTTCCGGATCTGCAACGTTGATGCCCAAATCATTGATTGAATCTGTAATTGACCGAAGATAATCTTTCGAGAAGAATCAAAGAACACCGCAACAAAACGGAAAATCAAATAACGCCGCACAAGACGACGACCAACACAACGCCGTACTTAGACGACGAAATCACAAAAAAAAACACAAAAGAAAAACTTAATCTATGTGAAAATCACTTATTTAAATTAAAAGAAAAGAAAAAAAGGTGTAGAGGGGGTGATTCTAGGCCAAAAGTGACCCAAAATCACCCCTCTATGATGAACAAAGAGAGCTTGGAGACAAGATTTTTTTTTGTAAATTAGGGCCGGCTAGGAGAGGTTTGTGTAGTAACAATTATTCTTAGCATATTTGAGTACTTAATAGGCACTACTTCTTATTTAAGCATTGGTACCTATATGTGTTTGTGGGACCCATTTATATTAATGTAGTGTTATTATTGAGATGTAGAGTTATTAGTGGGACCCATTTAAAATTTTTTAAGAGATGCTGAGTTGGAGGGGTTGAGTACTTATTAAGTACTATTATTAAAAAAATTAAGAATTAGTGATGTGTACACGTGGGATCCGGTTAAGTACTCAAAAATGGGTAGCTCTATCGTAGATGCTCTTATATTTTATAGTACCCTGGTTTCTTACCGGACAAGTGGACATGACACAAATATCAAAATTTGAAATTTTGTTATATTTTTGAACTTGGCAATACACTAATTAGCAATTAAAAAATTTATATTCATTTTTCATGAGATTATTGTACATGGATTTGAGCGAATTCATGGAATTTTTAAGGCAAAATCTTATAAGTGAGATTTTGAGTAAATGTTTATGTAATTTTCTTGCGCATATACGTGCGATGGATTTTTTTTCATCCAAATAACGAGCAATTTGAATTTCTTACTTCTAACAAGCAAAATTTTGTGATATTATAGCAATGGTGCTAACAATTAACATTTTCCTAAATTAAAACATGAGGTACTAGCTATAGGGGTGCTAGCTAGCAGTACAATAAAGGGCATATATATAATATATCTTAAATCTTTATTCTTAATCTTTGTAAAATATTGAAATGGATCACTTAATATAGTATTGAGGAATTTAAATTTGACTCTCGAGATTAGGCTTGTTCATGGTTCGGTTCAGGCAAAAAACTGAACCGAACTGAAGCATAACCATATTCGAAAAAACCGAACCAAACTGTTATGATTTATAGCCGAACCGAACCGTACTTATGGTTAAGCTAATCGGTTAACCGAACCGTTAAACAAAATAAAAATTTATTTTTGGTTCGGTTAACCGGTTAACCGAATCGAACTGTTGAATATTCACAAAAATTTTGAGAATTTTTTTGTTTTTCAATTTAAATTATGCAGTTCGGTTCAGTTATTAACGGTTCGGTTTACAGTTAATGAACTGTACAAATTTATTGGTCCGGTTCATAAATTTTCGGTTCGGTTATGTTCGGTTCATGGTTTTTTTTGAACAGTCCTACTCGAGATGAATAGTTTTTAGTCAGACTTCAATGATACAATTATGTTCGAACTCTAAATTACTAAAAAAAATTCTCCTAAAATCGGAGTTAACACCAAAAAAAATTATAGTATTGAGGAAGTAGTACGAAAATATTTCATGTGAAATGCAAAACAATTAGTTTTCTTTTTCGGATGAAATGCAAAACAATTATGGTTTTGCTTGTCTCAATCTGCATATGCGTATTAATTATATATATGGATCAAAATCAATTTTACTGTCACCTATCTTCAATTTTTTATAATGTCCTGTCACCTATCTTTTTCATGCGATGTGATCAAATAGGGGAAGCTTTTCTATGGACCAAAAAAAAGTTGTAAAATAGAAAAGCTTTTCAAATTTTGTAAATTATTTAAAGGGAAGAATAGAATATCAAGGCTATATAGAAAAGAAAGATATTGTGCTAGCATCAAATTTTTCATCTGTTGCCATCGCCACGTGTTTAAAAGTTGAGAGGAAAATTCTTTCTTTTATGGTTTTAATGGATTCTTCAACTTTATCCCACATAAAGGAAGGTATTACATTCCTTACCTTTTCTTATCTTGTGTTTATTTTTATTCTCTTCTTTTTTCATCCACATTCATCAGTCAATATCAAATTACAGGAAAACATATTCTAGGCTGCTCTTAGCAAAACATGAACCAGGTTCATCCAAGGAAGTAATGTGTATTGGAATTCAATTGTGGACAAAATAAATTATATATTAGAAACGTGACTCATATACTTAATGTTTTTAAAAAAATTGGTGAAGATGTGGTGTTAAGATCTCTTGATTACTGCGATCGATTTAATATGTCGAGATCTTTTTGCGGTTTTGATTGTTTAGCACTAGTTGTTGCTCTCGGTCCTCCTTGGAATCTCCAACATATATTGTTGCAAAACCATATTCAATAATCGATACGCTAAGTGTAGTCTCAGTTTGGTTGGTGATTGAGCTAAGGAAAATTGAAAGAGTTTTAATCCGGTGGTTTAGATTTTAAACTCTAAAAGTTAACATACCAATTAACATAATTAATCCAACAATTTTACTATGCATATTTCCTTCATTAATGCTAGTTTAAGTAGGTATATGTAGGGGTGAGCAAGAAATACATATCCGACCGAAATCCGACATAACCGTTGAGAAAATCTGTTTGGCGGTCGGATTTGCATGGGTTACGGGTGGCAGAAGTGAGAAAATCAGTTACAGATGGTTTTGAACGGACGAAATCGGATTCACTAAAGCAGAATCAGTGGTGTCCGACCTATCCGTATAGTATTACAGTACATTATTACTACTAATATTTATTTAAATATTTATATATCTATCTATAGCAACTAATCACCTACTAGATATTGCGTGTGAGACCATCATAATTCTTGGAAACTCTACCAACACACTGTCCAATGTCTGATGTTATCATAGTATCACATGCCTTTGTCACAATATTCAATTAAAATTAAATTGTTTTCTCTCTCACTAATAAGAAGCACGTGTACTATATCCAAGTAAAGTAAAATAAGAGTTGTACTCTTTCGTCTTTCACACACCAAAGCTAACAATATAAGGAAGAGTTGCAAAGACTGAAACTTGAATGTTGCAGTTATGGCGGAGGCGGTGTGGAACTGTGGAAGCAAGCAAAAGCACGATGAAGAGAAGAACAACAACCTCCTCTTGTAAGAGATACAAACCGAACCAAACCATCCGATTCAACCGCTTTTCCGTTGAACCCGTAACCCGCCGGAACCGATGTTGAAACGGTCGGAAATGACTGAAGTTTTATGTATTACGGTTGATTTTCGGTGAGCAGTTTCTGGACCGAACCCGGCCGTAACCGACCGGTGCTCACCCCTAGGTATATGTATCTTGATGATGGAGGTGTTGTTTAAAATATAGATTAAACACAACATTTTGGTTTGATTGCGTAAAAAAAAAACATCTTGGTGACAAATGTTCATCTTCCAAAAGTTAGCATTTTTAAGCCAAAACTTTTTGGTTTGAAAACATCTTTTTTTTTTGTCAAAAATATGAATTATGACCAAACTTGCAATAATGTGTAAGATTAGGAAATCAACAACCCGAGTTTTCTAATAAGAGGATTAAACTCAAATAAAAGATAAAGATTAAATGTGTATTTAAATATAAAAAATATCATAGTCGACCTCCATCGGTGAAAAACTAAGATTCGAATTTTTGGACAAAATTCTATGATTTAGTATTTTGATGTTTACTACTAATTTTTTAATTCAAAAATAAATTAGAATTAGTTCAAATTTGATTTATTTGTATACTTTAAGGATTACATTTGATTGAAAATTTAAATTATGATTTGACAAAATTCTTAACATGAATTTTATTTTAGAAAGGGGCTTATAAGATTAGATGCACAAGTGATGTGAAGGTAATCAACTTTCCTCAGTGTGTCTTGATTCTTGAATACCACAGTCCCTCCCAACTATGTTGGAGATACGATACGATCGATACCTGTCATGTACGTGTACATACGGAGTACTACTTAAAGACATCAACGTTTGTTATAGAACCATATGGGTCAACAGTCAACTATACACTAGTACAAGTATTAGCTTAGGGACAAATAAAGGAACAGATGGGGCGTGGAACGGTTCGGTCCCTATATCTATGCCAGTAATATCACCCACATATATTATTTGGGAAGTTATAATAATAATAAGACTTAAACATCATTTTCATCCCTGTAAGTTCATAAATTTTTGGTTTTAGTCCCTGTATCTTTTTTTGTTGCAAATTAGTCTCTGCATGTGCAAATCTTTTTGATTTTAGTCCCTAAAGCTAAAATCCGCAGGAAAATCTGTAGGAAAATTCGCTGGTTTCCTGCATATTTTCCTGCGGATTTTAGTTTTAAGGGACTAAAACCAAAAGATTTGAATATACAGGGATTAATTTGCAACAAAAAAATATACAGGGACTAAAACCAAAAAATCGCGAACTTAGAGGGACGAAAATGATGATTAAGCCAATAATAATAATAATGGTAAAAAAAAAAATTTGAATAAGTTAAATTAGATCACCTAAACTGGCATTAGAGAAAATCGAACCTGAGACCTTAAGAGGAGTATACTCTCAAGTGTCAAGTCAATACCACCAGACAAACCCAAGTAGATTATAATAGTAAAAAAATTAAAGAGACCAAAATGACACGAAGTTGCTGACCGAATTGCGGGTTATGTGCATTACCTATGGATTTCCATATTCTCCAATACCCTCTCCAGGATGTGTTAATTTCTTATGGCAGGTGTTGCCAACATTTATTTTACTCGTCGTGTGTATTTGTAGCTCGGCCTAGCGGCCTCTCTCTTAGCAAAAAAAAAAACTTTATTGTTGTTGGGACGTTTGTTGTGCTCTTATTTTCTATATGTTTTATATACTTGTTTTGTGAAACTCACCGTGCAACTAACATTTTTATGTGTTACATTGAAAATTTTCAAAATTTAATGTAAATTAATCCGGGATCAAATTGAATTAGATTAAGTTTTCTAAAGACCTACAGTTGATAAGTTTTTCTTAGACTTTGTTACGAGTTGGTTTTTGAAGACAATGTGAAGAGTGAATTTATTTTTCTTTTTTAAACGAATACATAATATTTTATAATGTTCTTAATTTTAAAAGAAGAATTCTCTATTTTTATCTCTAAAAACCAATTCGCAAACAAAGTCTTAATCAACAACAGTAACCAATCTCAGCCGTCTAATCTAAAATTAACAGTTGAGATTATTTTAATTCAAAAGACACAATTTTCACTTTTACCAATCTGATATGATATTAACGATTCAGATAAAAAATTACATATAACTGCATCAATTATTTCCTGCACGCAATCCACATCCATGATTCCCAGTTGAATCTGATGTAGTAACTACGTCACACAGTCACTGATCTTAGCCTTCTTATTTGATATCAATGGTCTAGATCTTTTTCAATTAATTTGTTAATAGTTAATCTGAATCATTTGAACTCTAATTAATAACTGAAATATGAAACATAGTTTAATTGCTTGTTATTTGCACTTTGCTTTTTCAAAAAAATAAAAAATAAAAAAAATTCTTGTTATTTGGAAGATGGCACAATCTTTCTTAAGCAACCGACCCGTACCACACCAAACGAAAACGCCACACGCAAAGAATCACGCACAGGCATTGGTGGGTTTGCTGTAGACCCGGTTGCAGAGAATAAAAATACCATGTGTTTCGTCTCGTGACTTTCGTTACCCAGTAACCGCTATCTTTCGTACTGTTAGATCTCTCTCTCTCTCGCCGAACTTCAGATACATAAAAAACAAAACGCAGTGAAGAAAACGAACACACGCCACGCTCAGATCTCTACCTCTTTAATTCACTATCACTTCTAACTGATTTTCCATTAATGGCTTCTTGACCAGGTACTAGTACTATTTATTCATCACTCTCTCTCATATTTTTCATTTCTTTGCTGAATTTTACTTTTACATATTTTTTATTTGATTTCTTTCTGATTAAGGTATATATATTGCAATTGAAGTCTTGTTCGTCTTTATTTAGTATAGATTCTTCGATTTATGTTCAATTCTAGGGTTTAATTTGTGCTCAATATCGTATAATTGAATTACGCTGGTTCAAATTTTTAGGAATTTGAACAATCGGTTATGATTTTGATTTTTACAGTTTTGTTAGTTCGTTGAGAATCGATTCTGATTTAAATTCTGTTTGATCTGTTGGAATCTGATCTGTATTAAGTTGTTTTGATGTTGAAAATTTTCTATATGGACGCAGTGATATATAGAGTAACGATTGTTTCGAGAAGTAATTGGATCATATGAGGTGTTCACTTCGTTGGATTGCTTCACCAGCTATCAATTCAGATGTTCAATTTTTGCAAGCTTCTTGTAATAAGGAAACTTCCCTCAATTTTATTATACAGGTTAGTGTTGGATAGATAGCATATAGCTTGCATGTTGATTATTATGTTGACGTCGATTTCTTTGATAATTGAATTGTGAGTAAATAAATTGGAGTTGTTGGATTGTGAATTTATATGCAGGTGAGCAAGGTGAAACCGTATCCTTTGATCCGAGGAAGTAGTGGTTTGCAGTTCCGCAAGCTTATTAGAGGTGGACATCGGTTATCATGGCAGAAGGAGAGGAGCGTATTGAGCTTAAATTCCGCATTTATGATGGAACTGATATAGCACATGATACTTATCCAGCATCTACTACAACAGTGGCTACCCTTAAGCAAAAGCTAATTGCTGAGTGGCCTCAAGGTTAGTCGTGTTGATGGGATGTGTCTGTATTTTTTTTCAGTAAGCTATTGTTTTGAAACATTTGATCCTCCTGTTGGTGCATTTCACAAAAATATAAATTAAATGTCAAAATGATCGAAATTGTTGTCACATGAAATATTGATTTGGTGTTACAATTTTTTGGAGGAGTAAGTTAATGTTAAGTGTGTCATTTGAGCATGAAAAGGCTACTAGTTTAGTCTTTTGCCAACTTAGTTTTATATCTTGTAGACAGTTAATAATTCCTTTTTTTTTTCCTTTATATCGAATCACGGTTGCAAAATACTAAATTATATTCCATAAAGGAAGAACTCACTTATTAAACTTACCTTTTGGTGACTGACTGTCCTGTTAGTTGAGGACGACGATAACATTAACTACCATTATGCCCTGTCCTGTTAGTTTTCATGAAGCATAAGTTAAGAGTTTGCCATTTTTTCTTATTACATATATCAATCCTTTTAGTTACAGAAATTCATGCCGTTGTTCTGTAGTTCTACTTGGGAGTCCTGTCTCACTTGTTCAGCCAAAAAAATAAAACAAACTTGCATTGTCTCTCTGCAGATAAACAATTCATTTTCCTTTTCTCATTAATAATACATATATCCGGACCTATAAACAAACATATATCTGTAAATCACCATTTTTTATTTTCTATTGTCTGCCACATGTTTGCCTTACCATTTAATGGAATCTTCTGTTTACAGGCAAAACTGTTGTACCAAAGTCAGTCAATGATGTAAAACTTATACACGCCGGTAAAGTTTTGGAAAACACCAAAACGCTTGCTGATTCCAAGATAACTTTCAGTGATATCCCTGGTGCTATTACCATGCATGTTGTAGTACAGCCTCCTATAGCTAAAAAAAAGACAGGTTTGTTTAATCTTCTCATCTATGCTTTTGCTGAAGTGGTATGGCTACGAGTACCTTTGTCTGGGTACAGGAATAACATTTTAATAGTAATAATAAGTAATTGGCATAATGAGATAAATACAATTTCATAAATATTCAATCCGGAGTCTTAAACAAAACTAAGCAAAACTCCCAAAAGATGGCACAAGATATGAAGGGATGAAGTTACAATTAGTTTTATATAGTAACGAACCAATCAACTTATTACTAGTTATTAATTATTAGCAAAACTTGGTTTTTGGTTGAACTTGCATGTGATATCACCTCGTCGCAATGCCTGATAAATATGCACCCAAGGTTAAATGACAACATAAGTTCAGGGGAAAACCTTGTTGTGTATGTGCTTGTACCCAACAAGTACTTGTACTTGGTGCATTACAATTCATAACAATAATTTCAACATAACTTATACATTATATATTTAAATTTTGTATTGTTATCAATTAATTAAGTTGATTGTAAGCCATATAGAGTTCGCAGTATATTACCTTACCCTCCTTGTCAATTTCTGTCAATCTGTTTCCTTAACATGATAGAGAAGTAAAAGATGTACATATAAACATTTTATTATTCTATCAAGCCAGTAGTCTTTTTATTCTTCATTTTACTTTCATAGTTAATTATACATTTATACACACATCTTAAACGCACAGACTTTCTAAACAAAATAAATTTCATTAAAACATGTTAAAAATATGCTTATAAGAATAATGAAATTCTACAAGATTAAAGAAGTCCCCATATGTTGATTAATTTTTTACTTGCATTACTGCAAATATATCCATTTAGTGATTTATATTTAGTTGCCTTTGAGACGCATTCTTAATGTTTGACAAACCGAATTGATACATTCCTATATTTGTCATATGCAGAGAAGGAGAACAAGCAAAAGATGAATTCGTGCTCATGCGCATGCACTATCCTATAGATTAGAAGGCATGCCTCGTGGCTGCCATTGAAGATAAGGTTGCAATTTTTCTATTTTTAACTCTGGAGGATGATGGGTAGGCGGGGCACTATCCAATGGTAATGCGTTAAGACATGTCTGGCTTTGTCAAATCATAGTTGCTTTGCTTCTATTAATGTCCAATATTTCATTTCTAGTTTGTCTTCAAAGTGAAATCAGATATCAACATTGTTAAATTCTGGCCTCAACAAATACAATAAGGGTGTTGCAGGCCACAAACCGTGCCGTGGCTATATAATTCCAGCTCATGCGTCCCCCTGGCATTCGATGAATGCATATTTGTTTGGAACATATTTTTAGGAAAAAAGAATCCCCCTCTTCTTTATAGTAGTATATGATTTAGCTGGTGCCTGGTGGCATTAGCACCAAGTCACTGTTTAATGATGCTGCTAAAAAAAAAGTCACTATTTAATGACAATGAGAAAAAGAAGTGTCATATCCAAATGGGTTGGCTTAGTGGAACCTTGTTAGATTTACGGTGGGAGAATATGTACAAGGATAGTATGCTATGAAGCCCTGGTTCAAACACTAAAAAAATTACATGAGAAGAGGGTGAATTGAGATAAAGCACTACTATGGAGAGGAACTTGTGGAAGTCCATCCAAACAAAATTGTGTCATGTAAAACTCATTTAACGGTGTCTTCACAACGGATTGTAATGCTCATACTGTCTTTAGGCCAAAATTACCATTTTAAAAAGTGATGTTATCAAAGTTTAGACTGACAATTAGAGTATTCGACAAATTGTCAATTTAGATACAAAAATTTCTGCAATTATTATAAACATAAAAAATAAAATGACATAATAATAATAATAATAGTTTCTCATCTATGTTATGAAATTAATATTTTTTTGTCAAGTAGCTAGTAGTTAGAATTTCACCTTTTAAGGTATAAGTGGGGGAGTACCGGGATTCAAACCTTGATCCTGCATATTATTACATACAATATTTATACCAATTGAGTTAAACTCATGAAGATTATGAAATTCATTTCTACATCTTAATTTTGCTTAAAGAAATTTTCTTACTTTTCAACAAGCATCTGTATGCAAATAATTCTATTTTTGTGCATACAGACTAAAAATTCAGTTTAGTTGAGAAATTGTCACGAATTAGAAACCAAATGGACCCAAACTATTAAAAAAAATTAGGATCATTTAGCTTAGTCGATAAAGACCTTTGAAGTTAAAAACTCCTGCAAAGATTTTGTAAACAGCTTATTTACGGGTAAAAAGTGGTGTTTAAAAATCATCATAAGACATAGTATGTAGGTTTCAATAGAAATTCAATTTTTCATAGTTATAGTAGAGTGTTGTAATTGATCTGGGTCGTTTGATTTTTTATCAACCGTTGAAATTGTTTTGTTATATAAAATTGTATTTTAAATTTTAACCATTTAATTTTAAACTAATGACCATAATTAATTATAGTGTGAAAATTATTTAAACGCGGTAAATCCAAATCCATTTCAATATACAATATTATGAAAAACCTGTTGAAACTTTGAGCTGAAAATAGAAACTTTTCAAACTGGCCTGTAAATTTTTTTAGAAGTGGTTTGTATTCTTTTTATAATCAAAGAAAATTAAAAAGGTAACAAATTAAGACAATCATGTGCACAACACCACTTATCAGTACATCTTGATTGACGAAGATCCCCCACCTAGGATAAGAGTGTAGAAAAATCTATTCTAGAAAACTTCCGTTGAATTTGGGATTTTGTTTTTTGGTGAAAAATTGAATTTGGGATTCTATTACGCAATTTAGGGTTCTGTCTACCGTGAGAGAGCAAAACAGGTCTCGTACCCGTGCGAGAGTAAAATTCAACGGTTGGATAAATATTTGTTTAATCAATGGATGAGATTCATGTAACCAATTTGTATGTAATTGTAAGGCTTAATGGCAGTTTTGGTACCCCTATTTTTAAAAAAATTGGATTTTGATACCCCTATTTTTAAATCAGCAATTTTGGTCCCCTTATTTTTCCAAATTTTGAAATTCCCCTCATTCTTATTCTCTTTTGATGGTGTGGTGCTTTTTAATATTACGTGGCATTTGTTAATTTAAAAAATCATCGTCACGTTAGATTATATTTATAATAAAATATATATATATATATAAATTTAAATATTCAAAAATCTGAAAAATAAAATAGAAAACAAAATAAAGTACAACAAAAATGTTTAAAAAAATAATAAAGTATAAAAAATTGTAAAAAGATAAAAAAAAAAAAAAAAATCAGAAAAAACCAAATAAAATACAAGTAAAAAACCATTATAACCATACAAAACCAGTTAAATAACTCAAAAATCCAGAAAATACAACTAAAAAGCAAATAAAAATCAACTTTCACCTATAAAATATCTGAACAACCATTAAACAAATTAAAGGCTAATAGTTTCATACGGAATAACCATGTCATAATGCTAAAAGTTTCAAAAAGAGACATAACACAACCATCTATTGTATTTTTCCAGATTTTTATACTATTTTTATTTGTTTTTTTTTTTTTTTACAATTTTTTGATACTTTGTTATTTTTTTAATCATTTTTGTAGTACTTTATTTTGTTTTCTATTTTATTTTTCAGATTTTTAAAATTTAAATATTTAAATTATATATATATATATATATATGTTATTATAATTTGACATGGCGATGATTTTTTAAATTAACAAATGCCATTTAATATTAAAGGTGCCACATCATCAAAAGAGAATAAGAACGAGTGGAATTTCAAAATTTGGCAAAATAGGGGGACCAAAATTGCTGATTTAGAAATAGGGGTACCAAAATCCAATTTTTTTGAAAATATGGGTATCAAAACTGCCATTAAGCCTAATTGTAATGTAACGTGCTTTACCCAAGGCATGAGGTAGGCAATACGTTTTGACCACATTTATTTACTTTATTTAAAAAAATGAATTAGTTAAAAGTGTAGTGCCATAATTACAAGGTCGGCATTGGAATTTCATAAATAGAGAAATAGATAAAAAAAAAATTAAATGTTCAATTAAAATATACAAGTATGATCTAATAAAGAAAGGATAATCTCTTATGGCCTGAAAAATTAAATCAAGTTCGTATAAAAAGTTAAGCAATTGAGATTATAACATTAGATCTACTAGATAATGATAATCTCTTACGATGTAAAAAACTAAATAAAGTCTATGTAAAAAATAAAGCAATAGAGACCGTAATCTTATTTCTCGCGTATTAAATATTTTTGTAAAAAGTTTGATTAAATTTTAGAAGAGATTTGGTCTAATTGAAAAGAGTAATTTACTACGCTATGAATAACTAAATCAAGCCAATGTAGAAAGTAAGAAAATTTGGACCATTATCTTAAGCCTCACATCTTAATTATTTTTGTAAAATATCCATTTAGAATATTCAGAGATTGAATATAACAGAAGAGGGTAATCTCTTACAGCATAACAAACTAAATCAAGATTGTGTAAAAAGTAAATTATTTGAGATTATAACTCTGGGTCTCACATCTTAATTTTTTATTAAAATAAATTACAAATTAAAATATCGAAAAAAATTTGTTCTAACGGAAGATGGTAATCTCTTACGTTGTGAAGAATTAAATCTAGTCCATGTAAAAAGTAAAACAATTGACACCATAATCTTATGTCTCACGTCTTAATTATTTTTGTAAAAAGTTCAATTAAAATTCCAAGAGGGATTTTATCTAATAGATGAAAGTATAATTTCTTAAGATGTGAAGAACTAAATTAAATCTGTGTTAAAAGTAAAGAAATTTAGACCATTGCGGCTTAGACCTCACATCTTGATATTGGAATAAAAATTAATAAGCTATAAGCTAATTGAATTATCTTATCGAAATAAACTATAAGCTAGTAATTTGGGTTCAATATATTTTGGTTCAAAGTAAGATCTTGTAAAACATAAAATAATACTGATATGCATGATTTAACATATAGGCTTAAATATCATTTTCGTCCCTGTATGTTCGCGAATTTTTAGTTTTAATCCCGGTATGTTTTTTTGTTGCAAATACATCCCTGAATGTGCAAATCTTGTTGGTTTTAGTTCTTCCCGTTAAAAAACGACGTTTGTAGATAATTGGTAGCTAATTAGCTACCAAATAGCTAAAAAAACACAGTCATGAGGGACTAAAACCAATAAAAAATAGTGTTTATTACCATATTCAAGCAACTACTGCAATACACGATTGCTTGGATATGGTGATATACATTATTTTTATTGGTTTTAGTCCCTTCCGACTGCGTTTGTAGCTATTTGGTAGCTAATTTAGCTACCAATTAGCTACAAACGTAGTTGGTTTTTAACGGAAAGGACTAAAACCAACAATATTTGCACATTTAGGGATGTATTTGCAACAAAAAACATACATGGACTAAAACCAAAAATTCACGAACATACAAGGTCGAAAATGATATTTAAGCCTAACATATATTCAATAAGTTATAGTCCCTTTTTTTAATAGAAATTTTGTGGTTTCTTAGATATAGTTTATTGGTTTCCTTTTTTGAATAGAAATTTTCTAATTTGTTGGTTTGTTGTTGTTGCTCTTCTTTTGAATATACATGTTGCATTAATAGTAATCACATATATTATTTGTTGTTTAACTGAAATATCAGGATGAATTTATTTTTTCTTCATTAATGCTTAAAATTTTTAGCCCCACTGATATTTCATGTTCGGGTCCGCCCCTGCTGGATATGATATATTTTTACACGGACTTATTATTCAGAATGTAAGAGGTTTCCATCTTCCATTAGAACAAATTTTTCTCTCAATTTCTTAATTGATCGTCTTACAAAAATAATTAATTGTGAGACCTCACCTAAGGTTATAATTTCAATTGTTTTATTTTTTATTCAGGCTTGATTTAGTTCTTCACGCCATAAGAGATTACTTTTTTTTATTAGATCATATCTCTTTGTATATTTTAATTGAACATTTTTTTTAAAAAAATTATCTATTTCTCTATTTATGAAATTCCAATGCTGACCTTGTAATTGTGGCACTCTATGAAGCATGAACACCTCTATGATTAAGTTTGTCGCAGTGTCCGACACTCGAATGACAATTGTACGACACGTGTCGGATAGGTGTCCAAAAAAACCATTTTTTATCTTTATCCCGACACTTCTTAGATCGGTGTCCGATACTTATAAGACACACGTACAACTCGTGCCGATAAAGTCTCTCAAAAAATTTATTATTTTTCTTTGATTCTACTATCCTTAGACATATTTACAAAGATTAAAGATGCATCGAAACAATAAGGGATTAACAATATTACATTTTGATTATATTATTTTTAGCTTTTCGATAATAGATGAATGAATAAAGGTCAAATGTACTATCGTATATTCTCTTGAAAGTTTTTTTAATGAAAAATTTGCTCAACTTAAATGTACATGTATATATTTTGTTTTTTAATTTAAATATTTTATATATATGCAGCGGTGTCGGTGTCCTGTATTTTTTATATTAAATTTGCAAGGGTGTGTGTGTCTGTGTGTGTCGCAATGTTCTTATTGGAATCTGTGCTTGCACTACACTTTTAACAAATTCATTTTTTAAATAAAGTAAATAAATTTGTCAGAACGTATTACCTACTGCCTTGGATTGGATAAAACACATTACAATTACATACAAAATTGTTACTTGAATCTCATCCGTTGATTAAACAAATATTTATCCAACCATTGAATGTTGCTCTCGCACGGGTACGAGACCTGTTTTACTCTCTCACGGTAGACGGAGCCGCAATTTAGAACTATCTCTTTCGGGAAGTCGGTATGTGAATCCCATCAATAGAATAGGAAAGTTGTCTTCTTCCTTTATGCCCTCAGTGTAGACTTTTTTTTGTATTTATCTTTCTCATAATTTTTTTTCTCTCACATCATTATCTTTTTATTTTTTAATTTTTTTTATTTCTCACTCTTCACAGTTCACACACATAAAATTACATATCTGTTGTGCTGTGGTCGGATGTGATCAAAGTCTAAATATTTAATCGAGTTCTATTATCTCGTGCTCTTTTAAAAAATGTCCCAGTATCATCCTATTATAAAGTAGAAATAATAACTTCATTTTTCACTGCTCAGTTGATATCTACAAGATGACATTAATTTGTAGGGGTTTAAGCTTAAACTCGATTTTTTTTCCCATTTTCTCTACTTAAATGTACTAGTCTAGCTATTGAACCACTTATAAAAAAGAAAAGAAAAAATATCTTTTGTGCAATAAAGACTTACTTCTAAATAAAATATGAACTCATTGTTTTTCTTTACGGTGGTTTAAATATGTCATAATATTAAATATATGAATACTTATTTTATTTGACTAACGAATATTTTATTTATATATAGTCATTTATGTTTAAACAAACTTTAAAAAGGAAAAATAAGAAAGGATTGTTTGGATTGTTTATCTTTTTGTGTTCAGTCTCTCAAACAAATAATTATTCAAAAGTACTCGAGTTAACTCCTGTTGAAAATTTTATATTAACTCAAAATGAATGCTAAACAAAAATATCATTTTGATGAAAATGCAGAGAAATTGCAAACATGTATCTTTTGTAATTATTTTTTAAAAAAAGTATGTTAATAAGTGTAACGGGCGAAATAGACACAACCCATAATTGCCCAGGCTTAGTTCGTTTGTCCAAGTCATCAATAACGAATCCAACGATCCAGCCCAATTCAAGGGCCCATACGAGGTCCCAAGTCACTTTGGTGCGAACGGGCAGGATAGCCCCACGATTCCTCAACGTGGAGTACTCCCACGAGTTAAAATAACCCCCTCCTACCACCCACTAATAGAAGAGAACGTGGGGATATGGGGGAAAAACCTTAGAGTTATAACCGTCCTGATGCCTATAAATAGGAGGGATATAGTTTAAAAAAAGGAGGACACACATATTCGGACTAGCTCTTACCTTCAAAGAGTTACACCCTCATATTTTCTACCATAACAATAAGTATGTTCTATTAAAAAATAAAATAACATGTGGTCTCCTTTTTATTTTATTTTTTGACTTTTTATTTTTTAAGCAATTTTTGTTTGTCAAAAAAGAAATTTATGAAGCAATTTTTATTTTTTGACTGAACATACATATTATTCCTTTTTTGGCTTTCACCATAGTTTAATCTGATTCGAAAGACAATTCTAACATTAAATGGTTACAGGGAATGAAATCGATATTATCCGATTTTTCATCTAAAGAAAGTGTATGACAAATTGACTATGATCCCTTTAAACAGGGGCGGACCTGTTCAAGGCTTGGTGTGGCTATAGCCACACCAGCCCGGCCCAAATTTTTTTTTTTCAAAATAAATATATTTTTATAAATTATTTTTAGTTATTTTGTATACATATTCATACAAATATTAATGTAAATATTAGCTTAGATTTTATTTTTGATGACTGTAAATCTTTTGATACACATATTAGTTTAAATATTAGTGCAAATATTAGTTCATAGTTTATTATTTATGATTTCAAGTCTTTTGTTATAGTACAATTTTATTTTAAGTTATATAGTTTAATTTTATAATAATTAACTTTGATTTTGTTTGTTAAAAAATAGTGTATTACTAATTGAATATGTAGTATTGGGTAAAATTAGCAATTTAACTAACATATAAATATGAAATGATATAAAAAATGTATAATTGATATTTATTTATTTTCAATTAAGATAGGATTTCGTGAAGCATCAAGCAATAGTGATATGCATGATTTAATAGATATTCAATAAGTTATAGTCCTTTTTTTTCGAATAAAAGTTTTGTAGTTTTTTTAATTTGGTTTGTTGGTTTCTCTTTTTGAATAGAAATTTTTTTGTTTATTGGTTTGTCGTTGTTCTTTTTTGACAAAAGATGTTGTATTGGTAGTAATCTCATACATTGTTTGTTGTTTAACCGAATTATCAAAATGAAAAGAAAAAAAAATCCAATAATATATAAAACTTTTAGCCTCACTGAATCTTTTTGTCCAGGTCCGCCCCTGCCTTTAAATATTAAATATGTTAGGTGGAAAGAGTCGCTGTGATTAAATTATCACGTTTTCTCCACAAAAATCTCATTCATTCAAATTATGTGAAAACCCTTATTTTTCGGGAGACAAAAAAGTGAAAATCATGAAGATCCCGTATAGAAGAAAACATTTTGGTGATGATTCACTTCACTTCACTTCACTGCTTGGTTGGTTGAAGTTTGAAGAAGTGGGACCCGGATCTTGTTTCCAGCAAGTTCGGCTAAGAAGTCATTTTTGTACAATTTGGCCCACTTTCCATTCCGGTCTACAAAATGACATACGGAGTACTGTTTGTGTGTTTGACTCTTTGTCCACTAAATTTTAGGAGTAATTCCTTTTCCATAATCCTAGTTATGTTCAATCAACCTTTGCATTTGGCTTATGCTAATTCCAACAAACTATTCAATTATCTGAATTAGAAAAATAAGATTCCCACATAACTCTCTCGTGCATTCTCAATAGAAATTGCTTAGGTATCATTTAATTAGAGTTTATCTAATATTATACTTATGCAGAGTTTCTAGCTTAAGGTCTGCTATTCGAATCTCACCGACGACAATAATTGAATTTTTATAATATTTTATGAAAAACTATCTAATTTTTTTTTTGTTTCTATCCCAATTAGAGCATCTCAAATATATATATTTTTTTAGAAACTCTTTCAAATATATTTTTTGTTTGGAAACCCTCAATTATTTTTTTTTGTGAAAACTCTCTCAAATATATATATTTTTGTAGAAACTCTTTTTTTTAAAATTATTTTAGAAACTCTCACAAATATTATATTTTTAAGAAACTCTCAAATATTATATATATATATATATATATATATATATATATATATATATATATATATAGAGAGAGAGAGAGAGTCAGGATCCGTTAACACCAACAAGTTTGACACCAAATGTTACACCTCTCAATAACGTTTTAACCGATATAAATTTTATAAAATCCACCGTTGGATTGAAAGTTTATATCATATAGATCATTTATGTAAAGTTTCAAAAAAATTCAAAACCATTTGATATGTTATTGAGATACATCAAAGTTAACGGTTTGCGTCTTTTTTTAAATGTCGTTGATCTTTATGTGTCTCAATAGCATATCAAATGATTTTGGATTTTCCTGAAACTTTACATAAATGATCTATATGATATAAACTTTCAATCCAACGGTGGATTTTATAAAATTTATATCGGTTAAAACGTTATTGAGAGGTGTAACATTTGGTGTCAAACTTGTTGGTGTCAACGGATCCTAACTCATATATATATATATATATAAATTTCTTTTTTGGTAAACCAAAGGTATCCTCCGCGCGCAACTGCAGAGACTAATCCCCTCGAGGTAACTGAGATCCATTTAAGGGGTTGACCTCTCCCAAGAAATGTTTCTCCATACGCACTGGTCAGAGATCGAACTTAGGACCAAATGGTTAAGGGGCCTATCTTGGGACATTTTTAATATTTTAATTTTTCTAAAATAAAGGAACACTCATATTTAGATTTCTATGAAATAAATTGAAATAAGAAAGTACGCTAATTTTTCCATGGATAAGATCACTTGAAGTATTGAACCCAAAAAATAGCTTATGACATATTTGTACACTTATATTTTCTTTTTACGTAAAAACATTTTACTTTATTTTGAAGAAAAAATTATGTTCATTAGGGACAAAAACAAAATATAAGATTGAGAGAGAGAGAGAGAGAGAGAAATCTCTCAGTGTTGGAGAATGAGAAACCGTGAGTACTTTTTATTCCACTGTTAAAAATACATATTGACAAATTAAAATTTGAATTACAAACTGCGGGAGTTATCATTATTTTCATATTTTATCTTGGGGAAAACTTATTCAAAATTTTATCTAGCACGAAGAAACCCTCATGATGAAAAGTATAAGTAGATCATAATGAGAACTAAGCACGAAAATTTAATTGATATTCATTAAAAAAAATTATAGAATTAACAACTATTTTTTGTTGATGAATCCCCTATAGAGCCATGTAACGGAGACGGGAGATAAAAATAGAGAGAGAGGGAAAAAATCTCTCAGTGGTGTAGAATGAAAAACGGTGAATACTTTTCACCCGACTATTAAAAATACACATTGACTAATTAAAATTTGAATTTTGACTATGGGGGTTATCCATATTTTCATATTTTATCACGGGGATCACTTAATCAAAATTTTATTTAGCACGATCATGAAAAGTGATCCCCCATGATGAAAAGTGTATGTAGAAGATAGTTATAACTTAGCACGAGAATTTTATTGATATTCATTAAAAAAAAATAGAATTAACAACTATTTTATTGTTGATGGAGCCCTTATAGAGTCCTGCAACGAAGACAGGAGAGAGAGAGAGGGAATCTCTAGGTGCTATATAATGGGAAACAGGTAACACTTTCCACCCCACTATTAGAAATACAGATTGACTAATTAAAATTTGAATTTCGACTACAACAGTTTTCCATATTTTGTCTCATTACACTTTCATTAGATTACGTTTGGCTGAAGAAATTTATGGGAAATCTAAAATAAATTAATATAATTTTATTTTTTTATAATTTATGCTATTTTTTTATAATTCAAATTTTAAACTTTTCATAAACCTTCGTTCGAACTTTTTTAGGAATATAAATTTATCAATGTTAGTGGAGATTCACACATAGGTTTTCTCATTTGATGCTCACGTGTGAAGATTGCTTCTTTGTGGTACGGTGACAAGAAAAAATTTGAGAATAGGAACAAGGTCAAAGTATGTTAATAATCATTTAAAAAATAGTATAGAATTTACAATTATTTTTTGTTGATAAGGTCCCTACAGAGTCTTGGGTTTAAATATATATCATACTTTCATACTCAAATAAACTAAAAGAAATCAATCTCATAGACAATTGAAAAAATGTAGACAACCTTATAAATAATATAAAATGAAAAAGACATAGATAACCTTAAAAAAATTACATATGAAAAAAATATTATTAAAAAAATAAAAATTATCCCATGTTTGACAATGAACCTAATGTAGATTTTCGATAAAGAGTCAGCTAGAGATGAAAAATAAAAAAATCATGGTATATTTTTATTTTATGAGTACGCTCCCAAAAAATCTTAAGGCCATGAAAAACCGGAGTATATTTTTATTTGAGAATGAAGTTTATAATTATTTTATATTTATAGGATCACTATATAGTTTCGGGAATGAAGACGAGATAAAGAATTAATCTCATAATAGTGTAAAATGGGAAGCGAAGTAATACTCTTCATCTTGCTTTATTCTATAATATCGTTAAATCTATATCATTCAAAATCTATCTCAATTTAATCGTAGAATTTTAAACCAAATTACTTAAATAATATATCAAAATAAACACAAAAATAATATTAAAAAAAAAAAAAATCTCGTGCACGGCACGGGCTAACATACTAGTAAGAGTGGAATGAATAAAAGGCAATAGAGAATTCAAATCTCAATTTTTTATTCTAATAATCAATCAATGAACTCTAATAATAAAAAATTTAAGTGGTCAATGAACTCTATAAAAGAACTGAGTTTTGATTTTGGGTGAAGTAAATCAAATAATTATTAGTCAAGTTTTATTTATTTCGGTCAAATTGTATAGAGTCTCAAATCGAAATTGAGATAGTTTGAACATGAATTTAAAAGTAGAAACAATCATTATTTTACAAGTCGATTTTTTAAACTAAATTAAGTACAATTCAAATTTTAATACTCTCAATTTTATTTTTTTTTGACGGAAATACTCTCAATTATTATGTCTCCTTTTTCTAAGAACCGATTGTATATTACCCCTCAATTATATCTTTAATTATTTATTATGGAAAAGGGAGAAAATGTTGATATTAAAAATAACAATTTTTTTTTGTTAAAAAAAAAAAATAACAATTTTTTTTTTTGATTATTTTGATATTTGTAAAAACTAGTAAGGAGTAGCTAGTTAAGTGGCCACCATTAAAGGAACAATTTTTCTTTCTCCTGTTTTAACATTAGCTCTCACAATATTTTTTTCTTCTTTAATCTATCATAGAGATGATCAATTTTTATGTTTATTTTTTTTAAATAAACCCTTGAAACATTCAATTTCAATTTTCTTAACAAAAAAAAAAATTGATAAAAAAAACATAAAATATGAAATTTATCATTTTCATTTTTTTTTTGAGGAATTCATTTTTTTTTTCTTTTAGGTATAACAAATTATCACTTTCTAACACCATTGAAAAAGTCAAAGTATTTCTTTCCTTTAGCTTTAATCATTAACCACAAAATGTCAATTAAATTATCATCAAATGCAACTAGCTACCTAGTTCTTGTTCTCCAAGTAACAACTCACATGCCAAATCATTCTTTGCCACTCTCTTAAAACCATATCCCAAACCTCACCCACCACTCTCTCTCTCTCTCTCAGAAACCACAACAACAACAACAACAACAACAAGCTACAAGCTATGGGTGGTTCTCCCAAAAACCCTCGACCCTGTGATTACTGTGGTCATTCAACAGCAGTTTTATACTGCAGAGCAGATTCAGCAAAACTCTGTTTCTCTTGTGACCGTGAAGTTCACTCTACAAACCAACTTTTCTCCAAACATACACGCTCTTTAATCTGTGATTCATGCGATGATTCTCCTGCTACTATACTCTGTTCAACAGAATCCTCTGTTTTCTGTCAAAACTGTGACTGGGAAAAACACAATCTTTCACTTTCTTCTCCACATGAACGAAGACCTCTTGAGGGTTTTACAGGGTGTCCTTCTGTAACTGAGCTTTTATCGATTTTGGGGTTGCAGGATATTGGGAAAAAATCGTTGCTTTTGCCTCAGGAAAATGTTGGAGATGGCTATGTTGGGTATGAAATTGAAGGACTTTCTGATTTGTTTGTTTGGGATGCTCCTTCTTTTGTTAGTCTTGATGATCTTATTTCTACTTCTCCTTCTTCTCATAACTATAGTGCTATGGAGGTTCCTCCTTTGCCCAAGGTATAATCTCTCTCTCTCTCTCTCTCTCTCTCTCTCTCTCTCTCTGTGTGTGTGTGTTCATTTTTATTTTTCCCCCTTTTGTTTTGGTATTTTGATAATTGATATTTGATAGGGATTTTTGTGTGCTCAAAGGTATTCTTTCTTTGTTCTGCTCTTGAATATTAACTAGCCATGATGAGATTAGTGCTAAATTGTAAGAGAGTGAAAACTTGAATAGATTTTGGAATTTTTATGGGGGTTTTGGATAGGAATTTGGACTATTTTGGAGGTAAAAGAACATATCAATATACTGAAATTATGGGTTTTTTTTTGTTGTTGCGTAAACTGGGTATCTCTGCGTTCAACTGCAAAGACTAATTTCTCGAGGGTTGTTGACCCAAATGGGCGGCAAGCTCTCTCTAAGAGTTTTTAACACTTTTCATGCTCAAGTCAGGGATCGAATTATGGTTATGATTTATTTTGTCTTAACTCTCTGGTTATTAGTGGAAACGATCCTAGTAATACAGAGTTGGGCTGAAAAGTAAGTAAAGTCTGGTCAAGGGATGTTCAAGCCGTAGATTTAATCTTAAGTAAAAATCATTGATGAATTGATTAAATTATGTGCATATTGCTGCAATTTTAACATTTTCTAGTATTGCTGTTATTGAAACAGAATCGTAAGGCTGCTTGTGGTAAACACAGAGAAGAGATTTTAAATCAGCTTCGTGGGATGACGAAGTCTGAGCCCTATGATCCTGAAGAGTATATATCACCGGCAAATTTATCTACAGATTTTGAACGCGACATAAAGGCTGATATTGTTCCTTCAGTTGAGGTAAAGCTTCTATTTCATTGGTTGTTTTCATACTGTGTTATCATTCCTGATAGTGGATTCTTTGTTTTAAGATCATTTTCAATTCAACCATGTATTGTTTATTTGTGTGCTTGTATAAATAATTGATCACGCCTTGTTTTGCATCTCTGATTCTCTTAATTGAATGTGCCTTGTTTAGTTAGTTTGTTATGGTACCGATAAGATGATACTAAAAACCACCAGGTGGTTTTTACTATAATTATACGGTTCAAGAATTCATCGATTGAAAATAGTTCATATAATTACTAATTTTAGTAATATCGTCTTGTCTATTGATTGTGTATTTCAGTGGCTCAGAGAAAGTAGTGAGCCTATGTATCAAGTTGTTCCTGATACATCATTCATAGCTCATACCGAAGATATTCAAGTTAATCATTCCGTATCTGCTGTTGGGGAGCCTCATACTCATGGTAACAACGAAGGGACGCCTTCAGAATCTCTTAAGTCTGAAATCTTATCAACTACTCCTAAAGCTGTTCCACCTCCATATGAAATAGCGAGTCAAGAACGGGATTCTGCATTGTTACGGTACAAACAGAAGAAGAAAACAAGAAGGTATGTGAGCGTGACTTCAGATCTTATCCCAAAATTTTAAGACATGGGATATATGAGTATATTCTTTTATACTATCTTTCATTTAATCAATACATGAATGGATCCTAACACTAATCACTCTATATTCAATATCAATTTTTGTCACCACAAAATCAAACACTTAGTTTTTTTTTATTGTTTTTTCATCGCCATTTAGTTGATCATGGCTATTCATCTCCTTGCAATTTTTTAAATGATTGTTGACTAATGTGAACTAGGTGCATGTACCATATAAGATCTTGATCATTG
Organism: Trifolium repens; assembly: GCA_030408175.1. NCBI lineage: Eukaryota > Viridiplantae > Streptophyta > Magnoliopsida > Fabales > Fabaceae > Trifolium > Trifolium repens. The sequence goes on along the minus strand of CP125849.1, from coordinate 53,315,760 downwards.
TTTAAGTAAATTAATAACTACCCCTTGTTTATAAATTATATTAAATTGACACATTTACATGGTAAACAACAGATACGACAAGCATATAAGGTATGAATCACGTAAAGTTCGGGCGGAGACCAGGACACGAATAAAGGGCCGATTTGCAAAGATAGAGCACTGAAATCATGGTAGGCTGTTGCAACAACGTAACTAAAATTCTTCGTTCACGTCACATAAATTATGTAACTTGTCTCTTGTGTTAATTAATGTGGTGATTATGTTAAGATAGTGGAAATTATCTACTGTAAGCGAAGAGTTACATGAGTAAATTGTCATTATTGTTAGTGGAAGCACTTAGTGCTTAGTGGAGTGTTTTAAGCACCTAGTAGTGGTGACTCTTTGATAGTTGTAACCATCACTACTCATGCTATATATATTCTGTGTATGAGATGCATTTGAAATAAGAAAAACACAAGAATATTTAGCCTCAAATGTATTTCCGTACTTCAAATTCTGCAATACTATAATTTATCACATACCACCTCTAGAATACCACCAACAGAGTGGTATCAGAGCTGCAGATCCTTGCAGCTGCAGCAAAACCAACAAAAAATATGGCTTCCACAAGCAACCCTGCCGCAGTTTATAGCAATGTTAAAGTTCCTTTGTTTGAAGGAGAGAATTATGATTTTTGGGCTGTTAAAATGGAGACTTTATTCACCTCTTTGGATGTCTTGGAGTTCGTCAAAAACGGGTATGAAGAACCAGCACCTAAAACAAATGAAAAGGCTGAAGAATCAAGCCAACAACTTGAAGAATTGAAGAAGAAGAAGAAGATCACATATGCTGGAGTTCTCGGGATGATTCAAAGAGGAGTCTCTCTCCATTTTCCCAAGGATTATGAGAGCAAAAACATCAAAGGAAGCATGGAGTATTCTACAACAAGAGTTTGAAGGAGACTCAAAGGTGAGAACTGTGAAACTTCAATCTCTTAAGAGAGACTATGAAAATGAAAGAATGAAAGAGAATGAGAGTTTGAATGAATACTTTAATAGACTCTCTGAATTGGTGAATCAAATGAAGTCACATGGAGATACAATAGATGATCACAGAATTGTTGATAAAATTCTGATTAGTTTGACGGAAAAATTTGATCCTATGGTGGCTGTTATAGAAGAAACTAAAGACCTGTCAACTATGTCTGTTCAAGGGTTGATGGGGTCTTTGAGATCCTACGAACAAAGGTTGTTACGACGCTCTGAAAAATCAGTTGAGAGTGCCTTTCAATCTAAACTCAACATTCAGCCCAACAATGGTGAAAATAAGCCCCCAACACAAAATAGAGGTGAGTCTTCTAGAGGTGGCAGATTTGGAAGAGGCAGAGGTAGAGGAAGAAACTCACGAGGAAGAGGAAGAGGTGCGAATGGCGGAAGATGGCATGAAGGAGCATCAAATAAATGGTGCAATATTTGTAAGAGTAACACTCATGACGAGAAGGATTGTTGGAACAAGGGAAAATCACAATGTTACAATTGCAAGAGATTCGGGCACATTCAAAAAGATTGTCGTTTTGGCAATCAACAACATGCTTCATTTGCAGAAGGAGAAAATGATGAAGGTAATTTGTTCTTTGCTTGTCAAAAGGCATTTCAAGAAGATAAAAGTGTGTGGTATTTGGATAGCGGTTGTAGCAATCATATGTCCGGAAAGAAAAAAGCTTTTATCAACATTGATTCTTCATTTGGCTCAAAAGTTAAATTGGGCAATGGAGAACACGTTGAAGTAAAAGGCAAAGGTAGCATTGGAGTTACAACAAAGCAAGGAAGCAAAGTCATTCATGACACTCTTTATGTGCCAGAATTAGATGAGAACTTGCTAAGCATTGGACAGCTTTTGGAGCACGGCTATTCTCTAAATTTTGAGAATCGAGAGTGCAGAATTTTTGATTCAAAGAGAAGAAACGTTGTTGTTGTAAAAATGACCAGCAATATAAGCTTTTCACTTTCTCTTAATTATGAGAAAAATTTCAGTATGATGGCTAGAGAAGATAATGACTCTTGTTTGTGGCACAAGAGACTTGGGCACTTGAACTTGAACTACAATAGTCTCAAGTTGCTTTATCAAAAGAAGATGGCGTATGGGCTGCCAATAATTGAAGAAAAATCTGATGTGTGTGAAGGATGTATGCTTGGCAAACACCACCGCCAACCATTTCCAAAGGGAGGAGCATGGAGAGCCAAACAAGTGTTGGAACTTGTACACACAGATGTGTGTGGCCTTATGAATACTTTGTCTCATGGAAAAAACAGGTACTTTATCTTGTTTATTGATGATTTTACCTGCATGACATGGGTATATTTTATGAGACAAAAATCTGAAGTTTTTGTAATTTTTAAGAAGTTTAAAGCTTTTATTGAGAAACAAAGCGGTAGGTTTATAAAAATGTTGAGAAGTGACAGGGGGAAGGAGTACACCTCAAATGAATTTCACAAATTTTGTGAAGATGAAGGTGTTGAAAGACAGCTCACTGTTGGTTATACACCTCAGCAAAATGGTGTATCTGAAAGAAAGAACCAAACCGTGATGGAGATGGCGAAGTCTATGCTATTTGAGAAAGGTTTGCCTAAAACCTTTTGGCCCGAGGCTGTTAATACTGCTGTGTATTTGCTGAATAGATGTCCAACAAAGGCTGTGTGGGATAAGACTCCATTCGAAGCTTGGAGTGGAAGAACATCTTCAGTTAACCACCTTAAAGTTTTTGGGTGTGTTTGCTATGCTCAAATTCCTAAACAAAAGAGGACAAAGCTGGAAGAAACAAGTGAAAGATGTGTCTTTATTGGCTATAGTTCCATGTCAAAGGACTATAGACTTTACAGCTTGAAGACAAACAAGGTGATCATTAGCCGGGATGTTGTATTTGAAGAGAAGGCTTCTTGGAATTGGGAAGAAGACAAAATGAAGGAGAAAACAGTCCCTGCAATTTTATTACAACAAGATTCAGCAGATGAAAATGAGCAACCAGCCCCATCCACACCAAGTTCTTCATCCTCTCCAAGTTCACCAATTTCAAGTTCATCTTCTCCTGGCTCAACTCCAATAAAATTGAAGGACTTGAGTGATATTTATGCAAGGTGCAACTATTGTGTTGTGGAACCAGAAAATTTTGATGAAGCAATCAAAGAAGATGTTTGGAGGAATGCGATGCAAGAAGAAATGAATGCAATTGAGAAGAACAAAACATGGCATCTAGTTGAAAAGCCAAATGACAAAGAAGCAATTGGAGTAAAGTGGGTGTACAAATTGAAACATAATCCAGATGGTTCAATCCAAAGAGCCAAGGCTAGATTAGTAGTCAAAGGCTATGCACAACAGCCCGGAATTGACTATAGTGAGACTTTTGCTCCGGTTGCACGTTTGGACACCGTGAGAACAATCATTGCGGTAGCAGCTCAAAAAGGTTGTAATTTGTACCAACTTGATGTGAAGTCAGCTTTCTTGAATGAAGAATTAAAAGAAGAGGTGTATGTGCAGCAACCTCAAGGTTTTGTGACTAAAGGCCAAGAGGAAAAAGTTTACAAGTTGAAGAAAGCTCTCTATGGGTTGAAACAAGCCCCTAGAGCGTGGTATAGTGAAATTGACAGCTACATCATTCAACAAGGATTTCAAAGAAGTCAAAGTGAGCCTACCTTGTATGTGAAGCATCAAGGTAAAGATGATATCCTTCTTGTTGCCCTTTATGTTGATGATTTGGTGTAAACCAAGTCATTTACATCTTGGGGCAGCAAAAAGAGTTCTAAGGTATGTCATGGGAACCATGGAGCATGGAATCAGATTTCAGAAGAATTCTAAACTTGAAGCTAAAGGCTACTGTGATAGTGATTGGGCCGGAAGTGTTGATGACATGAAGAGCACTTCAGGTTATGTATTCAACCTTGGTTCAGGTGTGATCTCTTGGTGCTCAAAGAAGCAAGATACTGTGGCGCAATCTTCAGCAGAAGCTGGATATTTAGCAGCTGGTTTGGCTACACAACAATCACTTTAGTTGAGAAGAATTTTACAAGACATCGGAGAGAAGCAAGAGGGAAGTCTACAGCTTCATTGTGACAACAAATCAGCTATTGCCATGGCAAAGAATCCTGTTTTTCATAGCCGGACCAGACACATTAACATAAAGCATCACTTCATTCGAAGTGTGATTGAAGAAGGAGATGTGCAGTTGATTTTCTGCAGTTCACAAGAGCAGCTTGCAGACATTTTTACTAAAGCACTACCAAGAGGAAGATTTCAGCAACTTAGAGAAGCAATGGGAGTTAAAGAGCAGCACATTAAGGGGGAGTATGTTAATTAATGTGCTGATTATGTTAAGATAGTGGAAATTATCTAGTGTAAGTGAAGAGTTGCATGAGTAAATTGTCATTATTGTTAGCGGAAGCACTTAGTGCTTAGTGGAGTGTTTTAAGCACCTAATAGTGGTGACTCTTTGATAGTTGTAACCATCACTACTCATGCTATATATATTCTGTGTATGAGATGCATTTGAAATAAGAAAAACACAAGAATATTTAGCCTCAAATGTATTTCCGTACTTCAAATTCTGCAATACTATAATTTATCACATACCACCTCTAGAATACCACCAATCCTTTGATCAAGAACTTTGATATTATGCAGTCAAATTAACGCAATAGGGTTGACTGTAGTATTATCAGATTTGGTTTGTCTGGCAAATCAATAACTTTATGCTCTGATATAGGAAAAAACCAGATATCAGTTCTGTTCTTTTTTTATTTGTATTTGGATTGCCAAATTATGTAGTTTTAAGCTGGGGGATATCCTTGTAAGTTTACAGACCCTACATCATCCACATTTATATTTACATATATGCTGTTCCGGTTTCTTAAGATAATTTTATTTTTTTTCTATTGAATTCTGCATATTGTCTACTTGACACATTGATATCTTGGGCGACAGATATCGTATGAATATACTCCCTCCGTTCCTTTTTATAAGAGACAATTGACTTTTTAGATTCATTCAATAAATGAATGTATTTAAACTATAATATAGACCAAATACATCAGTTATTGAATGAATCTAAAAAGTGAATTGTCTCTTATAAAAAGGAACGGAGGGAGTATTATATTATGGTCATGGAGATTACATATGGTATGCTTGGAGCCGAAGTACATCGAAGGAGGAAGCATTTTTCTTGCTACTGCATTCTTCTGTAGGTGTTCTGTAAGCTGTAGCTTAAAAGGTGCTTATCTTCTAGCAAGGAAGGAGACATCTCTTGTCCAAGGTTCCAAAATTCTCATTATGACTATGTCTAGGTTAGCACTGATCGAGTTTGTCATAATTACATTGTGTCACTGTGATTTAGTCAAACTCACTGGTCATTTCAAATATGTACTATGAAATATGCTTAAATATGTAGAGTTGTACATATTCGTATGAGATATATAAATATGCGAGATGATACCAAAAGAGAACAAGTATGAGCCCTTGGATTTGTGTTGGAAGAATATATTTCTACGTAACCATGTTTGTGGCCTTTGGATTGCTTTCCCTTTTTGCATTGAATTGAAACAGTTGATGGATACTCCTACCTACCAAAAACATTACAGCGCAGCTATCTCATTCATAAGCTGTAACCGTGTTTTATAATTTATTTAAGGCTTTAATCAACCTTGATAACTTGCAAGATATAAATTAAAAAGAGTATACTAGTGTGTGTGTAGTGTGATGCTTGAAACCCTACTTTGAGCAAGTTGACAACACTTCACAAAACTGTCGGCCAATTACTTTGTCTTTTATTCAAAGAGAGAAAGTTTGTAGCCTCACAGCTGAAAAATGTAGTACTATCTTTGTTTTGGTTTATCTTGATACATCACACTAAAACTATATATATATTCAATATCTAAAATTATGTTGGGCCAAATCAAAATGGAAAGGTGGTTGAAGACTTTATAGAAGGTCAAATTGCAGAAGAATTATTTGGGTTGGACCCCTTCAACCATATATTAGTTATTAGATTAAGCTAATGAAGAATCTCTTAGCCACTAAATTAACCTAATAGTTGAGATTTCATTGGAAAAGTTGGAGTGATTGGGAAGACTTGCAAGTTTGCCATTGGAGTTTGGTATAGAATATTTTATTTGATTGGAATGGTACTGGTAATGTCTAAGGATTCTTTTCTATTATTACAAATCTTCTGCTCTCTAAAATCAAGGGAAAGGGAGGAGAGATCTTTTGCTATTTTGGCATATATGGACTATTTGGAAGGTCAGGAACAATTTCATTTTCTCATCAAAGGTCCTAGCAGAGGAAGAGGTACATTGACTTGATTAAGAAATGATCGTGGGATTGAATTTTGGCCGAGAGAAATGAGAACTCGTTCCTATCATATGAGTAGTTGACTAATATTAATATTATATTCTGAGGTATTTTTTTGTCCCCTAAATTTTTTTGACTCGTTTTTGTATCTTTTGTGGAATGAATACTCTTTGTACTACAGTTGAATTTGTGGATAAAGTGCTAATTGTACTTTCTTCTACTTAGATAAAATTCTTTTTGTTGTTAAAATAAACGACCAAACACTTTATATGTATATAGTTTGAAACTACACTTCTAAAAGTATGGGAGGTTTTTTAGCAGACGAGGGAGGTGAAAATAGAACCCTATGTACATTTGGGCTTCAACCCCACTACTATACAATCGAGGAGCAAATGATTTTGAAAATTGCTTTTTTCGCCCCCCCCATGTTACTCTAAGGCGGCCCCCCTTCGTGACAAATTAACACTTTTCTTAAAAAATGTGATTTTTAGTTTATTTTGATGTGAATCAGGTATTCACTATGTGCATATTATAGACTAATTTTTTGAGCTGAATAGACCACAAAAGTGTCAAAGTTCTTCCGCACAAGAATTCAACACTACTCCATGTGTAGGGTTCTATTCCAATTCATTCGAAACTTTTGGTTAAAGTTAAAAAAATATCTTACATCTCACAGAGGAATTATTTTTTACATGAGAAGTTATGTTGTGTTCTCAATTAAATTTAATTAAATCATGTGTTTGGATACAATTTTTTTTAATGGAAAGAACTTATTATATTTCAATAGTGATACAATATATAATAAGTAAACACTAATTAAGTAAAGTATGTTGTGTATATTACACTATGTTCAAATGCCTCGAACTACACCATGTTCCATTCTTTTTGTCTTTTTTATTTTTTTTTTCTTTTAAGTAATCTAATGGCTAGAATTTCATTTTAGTTTTAACTTGAAATAGTGGTAGTACCAGAGTTTGAACCCCAACATTTTACATATAATATCTCTACCAACTGAGTTATGCTCACGGGCACTGTTTCATTCCTTTCTTAATAGAACATTTATTTTCTTTTTTTCCTAAAAAAAACACATTAATTTCCTTCTACAAAAATAATAATTCCTTTCAGGGAGGAAGGTGAGGTCACATATTTGATATTGGGTAGATGTACTTCATGGAAAATATTTACTTAGGCACAACTATAAAATTGAGGTGTTAGACACACACACAATAATGGAAAAAATAAAAAGATAAATAGATGAAATGATGTGACTAAATTATTTTTCTATTAATTTTATTTATTTATGTGAGTGTGCCTAAATATATGTGTCTAAATGTTGTGCCCAAGTAAGACTTTCTCGTACTTCATTTACACACTTTCAAAAGTGAAATGACATAAACAAACATCATCATCACCATCATCATCATCACCATCATCATCATCATCATCATCATCATCATCATCATCATCATCATCATCATGCATTCAGAAACAAGAATCCATATTTAGTGTTATTCCTCTTAAATAACTAGACCTACCATCTTGTACATATAGCATATGCAATACAATATTCACTACTAGAACAAAGGAAATTAACTTAATAGAGGCATAATAACAGTCTAAGAGAAAACAAGATTAATTAAAACCTACAATAAAAATAATACATTAACACTAGTAACTAATACTATAGTACATAATATATTGATCTAGTTTGATCTATAATAATGAAGTTTGAAAACAGAGTGAACCACAATCAAAAGGAAGACAGAGGAACCAATGATGGAGAGTACCAAAGCAACAGTCATGTGACGACAATAGGCATCAAATACATTGCACACTTTCATCCATTGGACATGTGAGTTTCCTTTCTGTCCTAACACTCCCACTGCAGCACCTGCTCCATTGGCTGAGAAGAGTAATGCCATTATGATAAGGTCTAATATTGTTATCATCAATAGTGTTGTTTTGTTTCCACCGGTTCTTGCAATTGTTGAAATCACCATAGAAATTACTGCATATGAACATCCTATAGCGTTTGACACCAAGAAAAACCTAATATTGCATAATGAAATTTTTTGAGATTATATTACACAAAGAGACAAAAAAAAATTATAAACCGTTACTATATCTATATTCCATGCTAGTAATGAGGAGCAATGACTAATGAGACAAAGAAATTATGTTGATTGCTTAAAGCCTTAATGGGCTAGCTCATTCTTGAAGATTGTTTTGGATCGATTATATTGAAAAAGCATGATAATAAAGTTTGGTCAAAGATTGTTTTGGTTAGAATTTAAATTCAAGTTTTTGTTTTTAATGAGGAATTCAAGTTGTTTTAGATGATTTGTAATTTAACTAAATTAAGCTCATTAACTACTTTAATTTGCGGCTGAACCACTTGGTTTAATGCAGGGATCTGGCTTCATGGCTTTAGAGTTTAGAGTATAAAGTGAATAATATCAACGGTTAATTAATAAATTAAATGTAGATATTATAGACTTATCATAACACATTATGGGATTGTTGCAATCATAACTCTTGATTTTATCACTCTAGAGGATTTAAATCACATGTGATGAGACTAAGCTCATGAAATAATTAAAATTCATTTAAAAAATTGATCTATTGGAAAAATGTTTTTCCATACATGTATGGAAAAACATGTGCAAATAAGAGTATTTTGACTCGATCTAAGGATTATGACTTGTGCCAAATAAGAGTATTTTGAAATAGAGATTTGCCTAAAATAGAGATTATAATAGTAGACGTTTCTTATCTATTTAATTTCATTGTTGATTTTTTTTTTTTATAAAAGGAAGAAAAAACTTTTTTAATGGAAAAAACACTATTATAATTAAATCATTACATTTACCAAAACTGAAATAAAAATTGAAAAAAATAACTAAAAATACTATATGTAGATGATCCTAAACACATTTAACATATTTCAAAAAATAAATAAATTATAGTATCCAAAAAAAAATTATATCTATTGAAAGGACTGACTAGAGAGGAAGAGATATATATGATGAGCTTACACAATAGCAGACATATATTCCCACTTAGCAGTAACTTTGAATTGCAATTCAGCATATGAAATAATCTTAGTCTCTTTGTCAACACCAACAATGATAGTAGCTGTTAGAGTAAGCAAAAATGCAAGAACCCTCAAAAACACATCATAAACACTACTCCTCCAAATAGTTGTCATCTTCACATCACTTTGAACTCCATCAACACTCCCCTTTGATTGATTTCCCATATAGTAAGTAAGTAAGTGCACTCTTGAAGATTTATGAAAGCTTGAACTTATAATAATATTTTTATTTTAGTTAAATATATAGCTTTGGTGTGTTATAACAAAGTATATGTATAAAAACTATAAGTTATGTATATATATAGTAGTAATGTGAAAAGCATGGAGGAACTATGGAGTGAATGAGAAAGGTGGGGAGGTTGGAAATGCATTCAAGGCAAATTGTACGGAGTGTACATTAAAATTTAATGTCATCCACCACACTATCTTTACTTAATTCATCTTCTTCCTTTTTTGGTCTTTCTTTGTCTCACAACGTCTCTATGGAATCACAATGAGATGATTATAACATTTTTTTTTTGTCATGTGATGATAAATATGCTTTGAAATTTAAAATGTACTGTAGTTGTGTTAATGTACTTCTGTTACTTATATACGTACACTGCTCACTCGCTGTAGTGTAGGGTTTGAATGTAAACTGGCCAGTCACCTTTTTACACATTGGTCTCAATTGTGAAGAACTGACTATCGAATCAAAATTGGACACCTCGCATTTTAACTGTGCAAGGGAAAAGTTAACATGCGCCCCTAAGATACATGTTAAGGATTTAAAAAGATGAATGTTTTATCATAATTCTGTTGGAACAAAGTGGGTCTGACATGAACCTCTAAGATTTTAAGTGGTTTTGATGATAACAAAGTATTAAAATTACAATTGGTATTACTAATGATTATTCTAGTGTGCAGAATTATAAGTTAAAATTCATTCAAAAGCACTATGAATAACAAGAGAGAAGCCAAGCTATGAAGCTCTGAAAACGTATCGCTGTTCATCAGAAGCTTAAAATTTGCATGCTGAAGATAATGCTTCTGAAGACCAAAGCTAGACTCTGAGGAGTTCAGAAGCTGGAGACCTTAAGAAGCTACGACAACAGCATCTGAAGCAAAATGAATTTACGTCACTCAAGAACTGACAGAATCAGAACCAAGGTTTGAAGAACAATCTACTTCAAGGCTCTGTCACATCCACAGGAAGGAATATTCGTTGGTACAACGTTAATCTTATACATGAGTTGAGCGCATTTGAGGATCGTACTATCGTACTATTATTACTCAAAATGGATGAGTGATAATTTGAATTGCAAGGTAGTGGAATTAGATTTCTTTGCTAAAGAAGGCAATCTACAGCTAGCAATTGTACGAGCAAATTCCAGCTGGCATCTTATCTCTCTACAACGGTCATCATCTCCCTTCAAGTATAAATAGAAGACTCAAATGGAAGAAATGACTACGGTTCCATTACTGCGTTTAAGGCTCTGAAGCATTCTGACATTATTGTTCTATCTGTCATTCAAGTCTTAAAGCAAATTGCGTTGTATTTTGTAAACACCTCTGATAGTATATCAAATGTTCCTTAACATTCATTCTTATTCTTAAGTTTGTTTGAGAAGTCTTTTGTTAAGTGTAACTTGAGCATTTGAGAAGTCTCTTGTTTAGTGAAACTTGAGCACCTGAGAAGTCTCTTGCAAGTGTGCTTGAGCAATTTGTAATCTTAAGTAGATTATAGTGAAAAGCTCTTGTTAGTAACAAGGGGACTGGAGTACTCTCGATTTGTGAGAGGAACCAGGATAAATTTTGTGTCTTTCTTTCTCTCTCTCTCTCAGCACCCTTCTTTATTTTGTGTTTATTTCCGCTGCAAACTTGTTTTTATTTCGAAAAAATTTTATTTCTAAAAACACAATTCAACCCCCTCTTCTTGTGTTTTTCCACCTTCAAATTCATGTATCTATTAATTCACTTTTTTAACTTGGGCACAAATTAATTGCAAAATTTAAGATAATGTTTTCTACTTTTGAATTATTAACATGTGCTTTTACATAAGGGCACATGTTAGCAAAACCCTTACTTTAAAATATTGTGCGGTTGCTATTATAGCTAAGAAATTAATTTTTAGCTTTACTGAAAAAAGTGATGTTTTCTTTTGCTTTTACCATCAATTTAATCTGGTTCATGTGTCAGTTTTGACATCAAGTGGTTTCAACTCTCTTTATAATATTGAAGTTGAGTTTAACGGACATAACTGGTCTTTCACAATTAAAATCTTAGTTGAAAGATGTGTCTATACTTAGGCCTATACTTAATGATCGAAAATGCTTCAAAGAGAATTACTTTGAACAAAAGGAACATGTGGAACCAAACAACAATAGTAAGTAGTATCAACTTAATCGGATGGCCTGGAATTACCAATGCTTGAAAATGAGACCGTAGAGAATAGTGATCCCACCACTATATGTGTGTTTGATCCGCTAGAAGAAAATAAGATAATAAATTAAATTATTTTATACTAAATCATATGACAATTTTTTTTAACATAAATACAAGTTGTCTCAATTAATCTTTTATTCATCAAACATGATACAAGACAAAAAAAATATGTTTTATCTTAAAAAAAAATTATGTATTATTCTATCGTAATTATTTTTTACAAATCAAATATATTCTATAAATATGAATAAAACATGATAAATTCCTATATGGATAACATTTGTGTAAGAAGATAAATGATCAAACAAGAGTGTCTAAAAAATAAATCAAAAGGAATTACGATTTACAAACCAACTATAGTAATGGTAAAACTTACTTAAAACTCACTAAGATATATCTCTTTTATTTATTTTCTAGGAATTCTTTTATGTAAACAATTATCTCTTACCCAAATCATAAAAAAAAATGTATCTCTTACCAAATTTATTATATTAAAAAAATTAAATATGAATGTCTTTTAAGTTTAGTTCCTATATATATTTTATATGAAAAAAAAAGATGATCTTAGTCTATACAGAAACTCGTTTTATAAAAAAATATGGATTAAAATGACACATGTTTTATAAAAAAGGTATGGACTAAAAAATTTCAATTTTTTTATAAAGACCGGAATAAATAATTTGATATTTTATAAGAACTATAAAATATTTAATCTATTAAAATGAGTTTTTTTGTTGACAAAATGAGTTTAAAATTTGTAAAATATAAAAAAATTCAATCAAAATTTGTAAATATAACAATGTATTTTCATATTATTTATAAGCAATTTTAGTAGTTAATTAAATGTAATTAAATTATAAAATAATTGTTCAAGTTTATTCAAGAAACTTCCACATCCTCTTATTGGGCTCAGTACAACTCTTAAGGGTTGGGCCTATCGAAAGTCCATTAGTTCAACCGTAGAATCTTCTTCTTCGCAAGGCACCAACTGTAAATTAGGGTTTGCAAATGGGCCGGTATTGAGCCCAATAGGGAATGGGAAATAGGGATGGCAACGGGTGCCCACGGGTGTGGGTTTCACATTACCCAAACTCGCACCCGAAATCACCACCCGAACCCGAACCCAAAAGATATTTGGGTGGTAAAATAACACCCGCACCCACACCCGTTGGGTTCGGGTTTTTTCACCCGAACCCGTAGCAGGTACATATAAAAATACAATAGCAACATCGTTTGGTAACAAGCATAGTTCAAATTTTCGAGAAAATACAACAATAAAATTGAGTAATGTTAAATTACAAGTAATTACATTAAAATACAACAATAACATAGTTTGGTAACATAGTATTCAACATATAATTTTAAGAAATTAAATTACAATTATATATACATAAGGATAATTAGGTAATTTAATATTTAAGCGGGTGTAATTTCGGGTTTCGGGTGCGGGTTTGAGTGATCTCAAACCCGCACCCGAAATATCGGGTGCCACCTGAACCCGAACCCAAACCCAATCAACTCGGGTATCACCCGTTGACTCGGGTGCGGGTGGGCCCCACGGGTTTGGGTATTCTTGTCATCCCTAATGGGAAACAAATCTTCCTTATTGTATAATCATAACACATTAGATAAGAGGATTCTATATTATGCCTTCCATGCACTGTAGATAGCTCTCATTGCTCTAAAAATCACGGAAGACTGTCTAAGAGCGTGCCACATCAGCTTATTTTCACATTGCTTTCAAAAAGTTTTTTATAGGGGGTGTCCCACTTAAAAACCCTATCTTTTCTTTTTATTATACTAAAAGTGACTAGGTTTTTTGTCATTCCAAGCTCGAAACCCTAGCACCTTATGTCATGCATTATGTCATGATGATGTCGTTTTCTTATGTGGACCAATAGGCTCTCAACAATTGTGTTTCTATGGTACACATGGATGCCACTCTAGCCCTATTTTTTCTTTGGCCAATGGTTGGTTCACAAATATGATTGTTATCCACATCACTCTATACATGTGGCATGTGCACTATTCAATCATGTGTGCTCTTGCTTGCATGTGATATACACACTACAAAAAAAATTGGAAATTGCAACAAATGGATAGCAACAGTTTTGTAGAACTGCCGGTAATTTTAAAACAAAATTAAAATAGCAACGGTTTTGGGGAACCGCTGGTAAAATTGGAAATTGCAACAAATGGATAGCAACAGTTTTGTAGAACTGCCGGTAATTTTAAAACAAAATTAAAATAGCAACGGTTTTAGGAAACCGCTGGTAAGGTTTTAATGAACCGGCGGTTTAATTTGGTTTACCAGCGGTTTAGTTGATTAATAGAAAAAAACCCGCGAACCATCTTATTTTTATTTTTCTAATTTACGTCTTCACAGAAAAGAGATTTTGAACAGTAACGCGACAATGGAGAAAACCCATCGATGGTGAACAGTGATTCTCTTTGAATGAACATCGCTGATCAGATTTGTAAGTGTTATGGCGTTCTGTTTCTTTCAATTTTGTTCTGATTTGGGAATAAAAGACTTCGTTTCATTGGAAATCTCTGTTGCAATCCCTAATTGACCACCACGATCCCAAATGCATCTGCTTCGTTTCTCTTTGCGATTCCTTCTCGATTTGATTCCGTCTTAGTCGCATTCATTTGTGGTTCCGCGCGGTCTTGGTCGTTTTGGGTTTCCTTTGCAGCGTGTAGTGGTTTCTGTTTGTCGTTGGTCACACTAGTACAAAAATACCTTTATAGAAAAGTTATTAAGTCGGTTAACATTGCCACCTGACTTAACAACATGCGCGGTGACATTTTTGTAAATAAGTTGAACTTTGTTAAGACAGTTCAGTTGTGAACCGACTTAATAGATATTAAAGAATTTCCAACGTCTGCTTGTTAACTCAGACGTATTTCAACTGACTTAAGAAGCCTTTTTTATTAAGTCAGGTGACACTTAACTGACTTAATAAATCATTTTTGTTAAGTCAGACTTCCTTTACCTGAACTAAGAAGTATCATTTAATTTCACAAAATAAATTATAATGTGTGGCATATGAGAATCGAACCTGGTCTCTTAATATAAAAAATTCTTTTTTTTTTTAAAGAGAAATTCTTGATTTTTTTAAATCCTAATCTTTTAAAAAATTAAAATAAATAATTAACTGAAACAATCGCTTCTTCTTCTTTGAACAGTACGACCTTCTTCTTCACCGTCTCAACATCTTCTTTTTCACCGCATCATTGCTTCTTCTTCACTACAAACAATCGATCAAATTCTTCAATGAAACTTCGTCAAAAATCGAACCCTTCACTACCCAGAAATCGAACTTTCAATCCGTAACTTTCACTACCAAAAATCGAAACTCGCAAAACCAAAACGCTTCTGCAATTTGATCATGCCGCCATCGTTAATCGTTTCCGATTTCGCAGAACCGCATCTCTCTTTCCAATTTGTTCTCGTTCATCGTTTCCGATCTTCATTCTTGGATCTGTGGTTAGTTTTCTCAAATTCACTTCCTAATTCTAGATTTGGATTCACTGTTATTTGGACATTGCTATTCATCGTTTATGCATTTTCGAATACTGAATTTGTTTGCTTAAAACATAATTTTAACAAATTTAGAGGTTTCGTCACTTCAATTTCCTACTTAATTTGATTCGTATATGCATGATGGTTAATTGATAGTTGTTGGCGTTGTTAATCGATTCATCCATTTAACAAGATTTTTCTATTGCTTACTTAATTGTATTTTTATGTTAATTGAACCTGAATTGGTTGAGGTTGTGATTTTATTGGATTTTGGATGAATTTGGTGTTAGTCCTAGTTTGAATATTTGATTATATGTGCTTATTATATTTCAACACTTGTTAGGTTCTTTACGAGATTTTTCAAGGTTCAAAATCTAGGAAGTGTAGTTGATTGATTGATTGATGCTACTGCGAATTGAGTGAATATTTTATTGATGTTGTATTTTTTGCGTTTGTTGATATTGGTTTTATGATGCATTTTTTATCGAGTTTCTTCACAAGCTCCGCTCCGATGATGCCGTTAGGTTAGGTCTCGATGCATTGTAGTGCCTTCTTCACCATGGCCTCGAATCTTCCGGTGATGAAACTTTGTGTCTTCAGTCATGAACTGATTCTCAGATTCACGCGATTTTTTCTTTTGCTAAAACAATCGCTTCCTCTTCTCGATCTTTGTCAGGTACTAATTTTCGCTTCTCTTTACTATCATCATCGGAATTTAATTTTGTTTCTGTTGCATTTTCTCGCTATTGTGCGATTAGCTCGTTCGTGTCTTCGATTTCACCATCACAGAGATTGCTCAATTCACCACGCATTAATTAATTGATATTTTTGGTTTAGTAGTTGAATTGAATGCTTTCTTAGTGTTGAGTTGTAATATTTTGGTTCTTGTCTTTAATAGTTGAACTTTGGTGAAGTAGATAGTTAGTATTAGTTTTTTTTTTTTTGTAGAGACTCCTTTATCTAGTACTGTTCCTGGTTTATTATCTCTTGATAGTTGATAGCATAGTAATCCAATGAATTTGTAAAATTGTTGATTACATGTTATATGCATATGATATGAACCTTTGTAATGGCCTGTTTATAATTTTATTCTTTTAAAGTTCTGTAGGTGTTTAATTTATTTACACAAAGTACCACGGAGTAATTAATTTCAAAAAATTTGCTCTTATTGTCTCTAATGCATCAATTGATGATAAGTTTCTATTTCGATTTGTTTCGGAAAATTAATCCAACAAAGGTTAAAGTAGAAATGGCATATCTAACAAGAACAATGGTATATATAGTGGATAAGAGTGGGAATAAGTGGACCTGTGAGTTTGTGTTGAACCACCTCTCAGGGTTGCAGAAACTGAGGTATAAATAAATTTATTTTAATAGTTTGAAGACGACCTCAGCAATGTTTTGCCTTCATTCTAAATAAAAAGAGACTTGCAGAAATCATGTATCTATCTAGCCTTTTTTAAAATTATTTTTGTCTTTTTGTACTTCCATCTTTTTTCTGTTCACTTAAGTTAAGGATTTACAGGGAGAGCAAACAATGTACCAATCTTCCTCGTTACAGATAAGAAAATATATGGTCAAAGCCAGTTTGGGAAATCCAGTTTTAAAGTCAGATAGCTGAAGCTCCATATTATCAAATCAACCCTCCTGGTCACTGTCCTCACGAAGAAGTATTCGGGTATGCAATTCCTCACCAGTTAGTTTGAAATTGTTCTGTTTGCTCTTGCTTGTTTCACTAGCTTCTATTATAATAATATGTGTGCTGCTTGCATAATATTATGTCATGTTCATAGTTTTGTTTGGCTAATTTAACTCTAAATGGTTCTGTCTGTGAATTAAGTACTACTATTTGCTGATTTTATAGTGAAATTTGCCATAACAATATATCTAGCAAGTTATCTGTGTTATGGGAAAGGTAGTTTGAGTTTTGTGGTTTGATTCTATCACATGGCTGAACATTTAGTTTTGTATGCCATACACACTTTTTCCTTCTGGCGCTGGGACAGAGTCTTTCAATTCGTCTCTTCTCTAATATATATCATAAGAGCAATTCTCTCAATTCGTGTTCTCGCTGGTGTTCAAGGCTGTTTTATAACTTCATATTGTAGAGTGAATGATTTCTTGATTTTAAGACCAAGAAAAAAGAAAACATCATAATTCTAGTTATCAAAGTAGCATTTGTTTTTCTCATGATAGATTGTTTATTCTGCAGCGGTAACCACGTCAACCTCTACTGCTCCAGTAGTTTCTAGTTCGAGCACTAGTGCAACTCAGTTGTCATCCGCTATTGTTGTTGCTTCCAGTAGTGGGTATGCACACATATTTTACGGATGTAGTTAAAATATTTCATCTTTACCTTTCAGGAAAATGCAAGCGAAATATTTCTTTATTCTGTATTTGTATTCATTTTGTTTTCACTCTGTATTTTCTGATTTAAAATTTGTATTCATTTTGATGCTAATTTAATTCTAGAAGATATGCATATGCATTAGGCTCTTATATAAAAACAAATAAATAACGGTTATTTGCAATCCAAATGTTTCTCTACCTTTTTTCCTATAAGTTTCAATAGTAGGGGTTTCCATTGTGTTCTCTTGTATGCTTTGGTACTTGAAAGTTGCACCATATAATTGATTGTTTTGTGCCTTATTTCACTGTATATTGCATCTAGTTTAGTGCTTTATTTTTTCTCACTTTATATCTACTACTGTACTTTAACTCCATTTTCTAAGAACTTCTGGTTGTTTAATTATATGGCCTTATTCTTTCTGCAGAGGATGCTCAACTGACTCCTGTTTTACGTCTTGGTGTACAGTAGTTTCGGTTCTCGGTAGGTTGTTCTGATAGTTTCTAGGCGGATTAGACTTTGATAAAGTGCTTATAGGGCTGTTCTTACTTTTTTTCTTACAAAGGAACCTTTATTTTTTTGAAGAGGTAGTTTTTCACACTTGCAGGAGATAGTTATATTCTCTTTTAATAAATAACACTGTATTTGATAAATAACACTGTATTTGTAGGAAGAGTTACAAAAAGAAAGGCAGACATCATCTGATAATGAGGCTTTTGTGACCGTGTTTGGGAAAGAGCATCATGGTTATGTTCGAGGAATGGGACTTGGTCCAACACCATCTCAAATTAATGGTTCTAGTTGTCGTCCTTCAGGATCAACTTCTTCATCGACTGCTGATGCCAAAATAGCTAAGATGCAAAACGAAATTGATGTGCTAACTAAAGAAGTTGCTGAAGTTAATGAGCTTAAAGCTAAAGTTGCTGAATTTGATGCAATGAAGGAACAATTTGCTCTTATTATGGCTAATATGCAAAACCATGTAAGACAATATTTGTGTGCCTTACATATATATATAATGTGAAGATAATGACATTGACTTGTTGTTATTGTTATATTATAGTTTTTTTAATAAGTTTTTTTAAAAATTTATTTCATGTTCAAAGTACATGATATTAATTTGAAGTGCATTTTTTATGAATGATATATATATAAATATGTTGCTACTACAATACTTTTGTTTTTAACTATACTTTAAATTTTGTTTTCAGGGGTCTAACATAGGATCACCGTTTGAAGTACGACACTCTTCTGAGTCTAGTCATAATGTTGAGGGTAATCAAGCAACTCCGGACGATTAAACTTAGATATATAATTTTTGTTTAGGCGTGTTGAACTTTTGATGTCACGCTTTTCCATTTGTTTTAATTTTGACGTACTAGGCGCATGTGTTGTGACCTTCGTTTTTATTTTTTGTTATGTACTATTTAGGTTGCATGTGTCAATGCAAACTTTGGATGTATTGCGCATGTATTGTGACCTTTAGTTCCATGTGTCGTTGCGAACACCTTATTTTTGAATCAAATGGATGATATTTTGTTTATGAATTTGTCTATATTGCATGAATTATTATAGTAGTTCAATATTTAAAAATACTACGTTTGAATATTAATCGATGAATAAAAAAAACAGGGTAAAAAATTGTCCTACAAAAATGGACCTCAAAGAAACCAGAAAATAAATTTTAAAAAAAGTAAATTATATAGCGGCGGTTTCCAACCGCTGCTAAAACTTAAAAACAAAAAAATTTAAAAACAATAGCGGCGGTTACAAACCGTTGCTAAAACTTAAATACTAAAAAATTTAAAAAAATAGCGGCGGTTTCAAACCGTTGCTAAAACTTAAATACAAAAAATTATAAAAAAATATAGCGGCGGTTTCAAATCGCTGCAAAACTGGCTGAAAATTTTGTTTTTTCGTTTCATGTATTGCAACGGTTTCAAACCGCCGCAATACATATTGTGGCCGTTTGTGTAACGGTTTTCCAAACCGCCGCTATTTGAGTTACCAACGCTCAAATCTGCAACGGTTTGGCAATCGCCGGTAAAGATGCTGCAACAGTTAAAAACCGTTGCTAAACCGTCTCATAACCGTTGCTAAACACCTTTTTTCTTGTAGTGACACCATGTGAACATTCCTTCTTCCACATTCTTTCATCATTCCTTTTTGATTCTTTTGATTGGTTATACATGTTTATTGTTACTATTACTACATCATACAATTGTGACAAGTGAGTTTTCATCTCTTTGCATTTACGTTTTTTTTACCTTGCAATGCAATTAATCTTATTCATGCAACATGTGTCCCCAATGGGTAAGTGACATCCTTCACTACCCATGTGTTCTACTCCATTCTTTACTATTCATCCATGGTTTTCTACCTATGGTTTTTCATCCATGGTTTTCCATAATACCATTTGCTATCTTATTGCAAGTGTAGGAATTTGATTGGCCAACCATTCTATATAAACCCTCTCAATCTCTCCACCTAACCAACATTTCTCATCTCACCCCTCTCCATCTCTCCACCTCACTCACATTTCTAAAATCAAGTTTCTCTCTTTCACAACCTACATCACATTAAATCTTCATCTTCTTCCCAAAACCACCACCACCACTACTACTTCTCTCTAAAATTCTTCATCTCTCCACCTCACTAACTTTTCTAATATCTCATAGCTTTAAACCAAAGTTATCAACACAAGAATTCCAAGGAGAAAAACTACAAGACATGACTATATTTGCTACTTTTGAGCAATAAATATTTTTTTGGCATTTATATGTGTACATGACCAATAAATAGGTGAGTGTATGCCTTAGCAAGATCACCCCATGTTACAAATATTTTTTCCGGTGATCCCCAATTTCACTCCATTTCCACGCAAATTTGTGCTAAAAAAACAAGGACTTTAATTGGTTTTTTTTTCTCGTCGCTACATAGAACAAAGACTTAAGAAACATGAAATTGCAAAAAAAGTTATCTATACTCTTGATTAAACAAAAAATACATGGAGCAACAAGGTATCTCTACTCTTGATTAGACAAAAAAAAATAAATGGAGTAAGGAGAGTGTTTGGCCTTAGCAAGATCATAAAATATTTGATTGAATTTGCAAGTATTTTTTTGATTATTAAATGTTTTTTCAAGTTCACAATAAACGCATGTAATTATGAAGACAAGGGTCATTTGGAAAAGAAACATGCAACTAATAGCCATATATGAGACAAAATCGTCCAACTTAAAAGAGGAGACAAGCATATAATCTAGCTAATAGTCACTTAGCAAAGAAACATGCAGCCAATAGCAATATATCAAGGAGAAAGGTGCGCAAGAAATTGTTTCTATTTTGTTGGGAGCTCTTTGTTTAAAAATGTTTCAATAGGTCTATATATTGTTGCTTTTAAATCATTCATTTTTTTTTAAGTGTTTCAATTAGTCATACTATGCCAATTTTTACATGTTAGTTCATATCTATAAAAGATGTTGATGATGTAATCTCTTTCATTTACCAGATGCATATTGACACCCAAGCTTTAGTGATCCAATCATGGTGTGACACATTCATTCCAATGGCTCTTTCACAACCTACATCACATTAAATCTTCATATTCTTCCCAAAACCACCACCACCACTACTACTTCTCTCTAAAATTCTTCATCTCTCCACCTCACTAACTTTTCTAATATCTCATAGCTTTGAACCAAAGTTATCAACACAAGAATTCCAAGGAGAAAAACTACAAGACATGACTATGAGAATAACACAAACATGTGAAAGAGTAAAATGCTAAAATCAATTTACAAAAAGCAACATAAAAAATTGGTAAGTTTAAGCTTTACACAGTGAAGAAATTCATCCATTTAAGTTTATAAATTGAGACCCAAAATCAGAATTAAAGGAGGATTTTATAAGCTGTCGCGCCGCGAAAAATGCCCGAGCGTAATGAACGCTCGAATGACTACAGAGTCGCCACCGAAGTTTTTTATTTAAAGGGAAACGTCGATAAAACCCTCAAAGGATGGAAAGGAAAGGTCTTCGCAACCATTTCCGGGTTCGGGAGTTGGTTATGCAAGGGGAAGGTATTAGCACCCCTCACATCCGTTGTACTCAACGGGAACCTCCTAGTTAGTTAAGGGTTTGAAGTTTAAAATTTGTTTGCTTGCTTTTATTATAAAAAAAATTGTTTTATTTACATATTATTATTTTTTATTAAAGTATTTACAAAAAGGGAAAAAAAGTTAGTTTTTTATTAGTGTGCTTGACGGTTGTTGGATCCCGCTCCTACGTATTCCCGAGTGCAATGGGAAAATCAAAGCTACGTAGTTCTTTGTAAAAAATATTTATTGGTTGGTTGATTTTATTTATGAAAAAAGATTTGTTTTGATTTGAATTGCACGGAGGCAATGAAAAAAATTAATTTGATGAGTTGAGTTGATTTTATTTGTGAAAATGATTTGTGTTTATTTTTTTATTGCGCGGGGAAAAAGTGAGTTTGATTAAAAAGACGGACTCGCATGTGGGCGATAATATCCGTTTAAGAAAAAAGTAATTAAAGCGTGCACGGACGCGAAAAGGTTAACGTTTGGTAAATTGAAATTGATTTTAATTTGTGGAAGACAAACAACCAGCAGACAAAGTGTACACTAAGCGTCGATTGTTCGAGAGATGAGCGGATGTACATCCGCCGGTCTCTTTTTTTAGTCCAGTTTTATTTCTTTTATATTTTTGTGTTTTATTATTTTATTATTTTCATTTTAATTGTTTTTTTTTTGTTTTTTTTTTTTTTGGTTACAAGGCTAAAAGGAAAACAAAAAAGCGACAGAAAAAAGGAAACTAAATCCTAGGGAAGAAAGTTCCCAACGCGTCAGCCGTGAGCTGAGCCAACAGGTCGTCTGGAGGGGAGGAGTGGATGACTAAAGCAGCATCCGAAGTAGCACCTTTTTTGGCTAAGATGTCAGCGCACTGGTTGCCTTCTCTGAGAGTGTGGAGGAGAGAAAAGTTATAGTTCGCCACAAGATCCTTGATATCATGGATGAGAACAGCATAGATGTGAAACTGAGGATCGCCTCGCAGGATGAGGTCAATGGAAATTTGGGAGTCGGAATAACACACCAGATTTGTCAACCCTTTGTCGATGGCAGTAAGCAGTCCTTGGTGAATAGCAGTGAGTTCAGCCAGGAGGATGTCGTCGGTGTTGGGGATATAGCCAGAGAAACCGGAGAGGTAGTGTCCTGCGCTATTGCGGAGAAGGCCACCGTAGCCAGCATGGCCATCGATGTAGCTCCCATCTACGTTCAAGACGGTGCCGGTGTGATTGGTGTAATTCCACTTGATAGCACGAATGGTCCTGTTAGTAGTAGCCCCGAGGTGGAAGCTCGAGATAATAGATTCGGCAGTGCTCTGGATGTTGATGTTCAAGCGAAAAGGAGACCATGTTTCATTATTAATGCACATCATATTCCTGTGTCTCCAAACCCACCATAGAACAGCGAGGAAGAGGGAAGGTCGAGAGCATTTAACTCCATTTCGGATCCAATCATACGAGCTGGTAGAAGCAAGAAAATCAGAACCTGAGAAACCAAGCTTGTGCCAAATAGTGCGAGAGAAACGACAATCACGAACACAATGCAAGAAGGTTTCTTCGTGAGTGTTGCACCGGCTACAAATGTTCGAAGTTGCCATATTTCTATGATGAAGCAGAGATAGCGTCGGTGTAGCATCATGACAAGCAAGCCAAATAAAGAATTTGTATTTCTCTGGTGCTTTTAATTTCCAAATCCAGTTCCAAGCAAGTTGATTTTCATTGGAATTACGGGTTCCCGATTGGGATAGGAGCCAATCATATCCGCTCTTGGCGGTGTAGGTGCCATTTTTGTTGTGTCCCCAAATGAGAGCATCAGTGACGGTATCATTGAAACGAAGCTGAATATTGTTAACAAAGTCGGCTATGTCGGGGGGGAGATTAGTGTAGAGAGCTTGAGTTCGGGAGCCGTCGATGGAAAGGACATCCTTTACAGATAAATGGAGGTCGTGAATGTCGATGATGGGTACTTGAGCTCCCAGAAAACCGTGATTGCTCCAATTACTAAACCAGAAGGAGGATGAGCCTGACCCAGGGCGCCAAACAAAGCCTTGCTTGAGAGAATTTTTGGCGCGGATGATGGAGGACCAACTAGGGGAGCTACTACTATGAGCCTTTGAGTGAAGGAAATGATGACCACCAGTGTATTTGTGAGAAAGGAGTCTCACCCATAGCTTGTCTGTGGATTGAACCAGGTCCCAAACCAGTTTACCAAGGAGGCAGATGTTTGTGTCTCTAGCTGTTCGGAGGCCCAGCCCACCGAGCTGTTTGGGAGTAGTGATCGTTCTCCAATTTACCAGGTGGATTCCTTTGTTATTCAGCCCTCTCCAGATGAAGTTGCGGGTCATTTGATCAATACTATCGCAAATATTTTGAGGGAGCCAGTTGGTTTGCATGCAGTAAGAAGGAATGGATGAAAGCACAGAAGTAGCTAAGGTTAATCTGCCTGTTTTGTTTAGAAGCCTGTTTTTCCAAGATGCCAACCTAGTTTGCATTCTTTCGATGATGAAGAGGAAGTCGCTTCGTTTGGGCCGCCCATGGAGCATAGGAAACCCAAGGTATTTGGCGAGTGAAGTGGTGCTGCGGATGCCGGTGACGGTGGTGAGGCTGTGGATCTTTCCTTGAGGAATACCGGATGAATAAAAGGCACGAGACTTGGAGATATTTATTTTTAACCCTGAAGCCTTGCTGAATCTATCAAATAAACTTTTGACATATCGGAGCTGAGAATTTTTTGCTTTGATGAAAAGAAGGACATCATCCGCGAAGAGGAGGTGAGATAACTGAGGTCCAGAGTTTGATATGCGGATGGGCTCTCATTCCCCTTGAAGAACAGCATTGTTGATAGCAACTGAGAGTTTTTCCATGCAGAGAATGAATAGGTACGGAGAGAGTGGGTCACCTTGCCTTAGGCCATGAGTGGGTTTGAACTGAGGCAATTTGTCCCCATTCCACGGGACCGAGAAAGTAGAGGAGGATACACAATACATGATAAGCTTGATAGTGATATCAGGGAAACCAAAATCCTGCAGACAAAGAGTTAGAAAATCCCAATTGACATTATCAAAGGCTTTCTCCAGGTCCAATTTGAAGGCAGCATAACCCTTCTTCCTTTTTGTCTTTCTCATAAAGTGAACAACTTCCTGCAAAACAATGGAGTTATCAGAAGTTCCCCTTCCAGGCAGAAAACTGCTTTGGAAGGGGCCAATAATATTATTTAGAATCGGTCTTAGCCTATGAACCAACACTTTAGTAATGATTTTGTAGATAATGTTGCACAGGCTGATGGGTCTGAATTCTTTGTAGGTGGATGGGGTGTCAGTTTTTGGGATGAGAGCAATAAGCGTATCCGAGATCTCCGGGTCAAAGTAACCAGTTTGGAAGGCTGATTGGACCAAATGGAATATGTCATCTCCTACTATGTGCCAGTACTGTTTGAAGAAGATACATTGGAAACCATCGGGACCAGGGGCTTTGTACAGTTTCATGGAATTAAGGGCGGCTAAGACTTCTTGCTTGGTGACGGGTGCGATGAGGGAGAGCCTGCCAGGATCATCAATGGTAGGGTGGGGGCCGGTGGTGAAGGTTCGGTTGTATTGAGGTTGGTTGGTGGCAAAGAGGTTTTTGAAATATTTCTGGGCTTCATCTTGGAGGATAGTGCTGTCCGATGTCCAGGTTCCATCAGGGAGTTGAAGTCTGTGGATTCTATTTTTTTTCCTTCTGATAATGGTTTGGGCATGGAAGAAGGAGCTGTTTTTATCACCAAATTGGATCCATTTTTCTCGGGACTTTTGGTACCATAACATTTCTTCTTGAAAGAGGATGTGGTTGTATTCTTGTTGCAACTCTTTTTCCAGGTTGGTGTGCCATGTGGAGTCCACTCTCTCCAAATAACTTTGGACACCCTTGAGTCTATTCTCTACATGTTTCTTACGTTGAAAGATATTGCCAAAGACATCTTTGTTGAAGAGAATGGATTTTTCTCTAACCGTTTTTAAGGCAGTGACAGTGTTGTGGTTAGAGGAGTTCCAAGAGTTGTGAACGAGATCCATATAGTCTTTGTGATCGATCCACGCTGCTTCAAAGCGGAAAGGCCTAGGTCCCCTTGCTAAAGGGAGGCCCCCAAAACGGAGGAGGAGAAGGTTGTGGTCGGAGTGGAGTCTGCAAAGAACCTCAATAAAAGCCTCGGGAAAAGACAAGCGCCAATCAACGTTCGCCAGGCCTCTATCAAGCTTCTTGGAGAGAATACGGATGCCGTTTTGGTTACGGTGCCAAGTGAAACGACTTCCTGCTGTTGTGAGGTCTAAGAGATTGCAATGATCCAAAAGGTTAGAGAAGAGTGCAGCTCTGTTGTGGTGGAAAATGCCCCCACGCTGATCACTAGGAATTAGAGTTTCATTAAAATCTCCTATTAGCATCCAGGACCCGGTGATGGTTTGACTGAGATTGATGAGGTAGTTCCAGAAATTGGGGCGCAAAGTTGAGGTTGGACTGGCGTAGACGCAGGTACAGGTGGTGGTTGCATCTCCCAGGCTGGCCGAGAAGGTTATAGAGTATTGATTAGCTTCAAGGACGTTGGTAGTTATATTACTTGCTGATTGCTGCAGGAGCCATATCCCTCCGGAATGACCAGAGGCTTCAATGACGTGAACCGGTGAGTAACCATGGTTAGTCCAGAAAGAAGAAAGTCTTGTAAAAGGAGTGTGAGTTTCAAGAATAGATAAGAAGGTAAGGTTGTACTTCCTTATCATGTCCTTCAAATGTCTTTTAGCAATGCAATTTTGGGCCCCTCTAATATTCCAAGAGAGGATTGAAATATCAAAAAGGACTTCCATAACAACGGGGCTAAAAGATTTGAGGGTAGCTGGGGTGGTCTTGCTACGTCCCCATATCTTCATCATGGTGCCTGACACCTTCATGGTGATCATTAGAATCAGCGTGATCGACCCTGCATGTAGATGTAGTATCGAAGCCAGGAGGAACAGATGTGTTTTCATAAGGTAGCACATGGGTGTGGGGGGGGGGGGTTTGGAGAAGGGGTGGTAGTATTGTGGGTGGGGACGTGAAGATGTTTAGAGGAATTTTGTGGAGTTGGATGGGTTATGTTTTGGTTATTGGAACTTGGAATTGGCTTAGTCACGTGTGGAGGGATCGTGACAAGTTCAAGGATTGGGCTGGAATTTTGTGACATGGGCGCGTTACTTTGGAAGTTCGGTTGAGTGGTTGAGTGATGGCACAAGAAAAGAGTGAATACGAATGAATGGATTCCAAAAAATGCATGCTTATTATTTTTAAAAACATTAATTAAAAGGTGCAATTTTCAAAGCAAACAAATGCTTGGCAAGAAAGAAATTACAATTTGAAAATAAAAGGCCTAGCGATCCTTTGGATGAGTTTCCTTGTTGACCCACCGACTTTCAGGGGGCGCTTGGGAAAGGGGTTTCGTCCTTTGACAAAGAAGGGTGCATGAATCCTGCACTGTGAAAGATCTCATTAATTGTCTTGATAGCAACATTTGGACCAACAGCTTTTGCAGGTGAAGGGGAGAAACCCAACCCTTCATGATGATTGTTCTCCGGCAGGGTCACAACTTGTCCTCAACTTGTGGACAACCCACTTTGAACCACCTTTTGTGCATCCTTCAAGGAAGAAATAGATGTCCTATTCTCCTTGGCATTCTTATTGCCTAATGAGAGTCCTTGGAATTGGCTAAGCATCATCTTAACAAATGATGTCTCATGTTTTGTAGCTTGAGGGTTGAGAGGAGGATGAGTTGGTGGTTGATTCTGCGCAACCACTAGCGAAGTTACTACAGCCTCCAACTTTTCCAAATCTGACCGAAGTGTTATCACCTCTTCACGGAGTTTAATGATCTCTTGCTCGACTAAGTCTATTCTCCTTTTTCGGTTTGCACGAGTGTTATAAGTATGAGTAGACTTGTAGTGAATACGTTGGGCCACTTTTCCCTTGACTATGACAGAGAGAGAGAGAGAGAAAAAAAAAATATGAGACTCGATTTTGAGACTTATGAATGCAGTATGATGCATGGTATATTATGTAAAAGAGACGGTTTTTATTTTGATTTTCAAAGGACTTTGAGGTGATAAGGCAATTGTGAACATCATGAAGAATAACTTTTCAAAATAAGTCTGATAAAATATATGATGTTTACAATGTCATCCCTCTAAGTCTGTTGGAAATTAATGGAAAAAAGGTTTTTCATGGATGCATGAATGCATGATGCATTATGGGAAAGATGATAGAATAATAGGAGGGCTCCCTAAAGTAGGGTGGTTCTAAGTGTTTTTACCTAATCCCCTCACATGTAGGATCTAGGGTTTTTGTTTGTTTAAGGTCGACAATTAAGGTCATGGACCCACATGAGATTTTTCACCAGATTGGGCTAGCCACCTCGTGGTGAGATTTCGTCAGGATCTCCCTTAGATGAGATTATTGGGTTCTAAAAGGTTCCTAGAGTCATTGACCATGTTCAAAATTTCGCCAAGAGGATGGGCTAGCCAATTCGAGACGAACCTTTTGAACAGATCTACTCTAGGCGGAGTCTTCATATGTCGCCGATTGGGATGTACATCCCATGGGCTCATACTACGCAATATCCTTACTTAAACTTATATTTTTTCTCAAGCCCGGGTGCGGAGCTTCTCTCAAATAGTAAACCCTCACAATTGATATATATACAAATAATATAGAAATAAAGCGTAAAAGCAAAATAGAAAAAAAATAAAATAACATAAAATAAAAAGAAAGCAAGCAAGCAAACAATCAAATAAAACTCAACCCTAAAACTAACAGGGATAGGCTTAACTCTCTAAGTTGTCCCCAGCGGAGTCGCCAGCTGTCGCGCCGCGAAAAATGCCCGAGCGTAATGAACGCTCGAATGACTACAGAGTCGCCACCGAAGTTTTTAATTTAAAGGGAAACGTTGATAAAACCCTCAAAGGATGGAAAGGAAAGGTCTTCGCAACCATTTCCGGGTTCGGGAGTTGGTTATGCAAGGGGAAGGTATTAGCACCCCTCACATCTGTTGTACTCAACGGGAACCTCCTAGTTAGTTAAGGGTTTGAAGTTTAAAATTTGTTTGCTTGCTTTTATTATAAAAAAAATTGTTTTATTTACATATTATTTTTTATTAAAGTATTTACAAAAAGGGAAAAAAAGTTAGTTTTTTATTAGTGTGCTTGACGGTTGTTGGATCCCGCTCCTACGTATTCCCGAGTGCAATGGGAAAATCAAAGCTACGTAGTTATTTGTAAAAAATATTTATTGGTTGATTGATTTTATTTATGAAAAAGGATTTGTTTTGATTTGAATTGCACGGAGGCAATGAAAAAAATTAATTTGATGAGTTGAGTTGATTTTATTTGTGAAAATGATTTGTGTTTATTTTTTTATTGCGCGGGGAAAAAGTGAGTTTGATTAAAAAGACGGACTCGCATGTGGGCGATAATATCCGTTTAAGAAAAAAGTAATTAAAGCGTGCACGGACGCGAAAAGGTTAAAGTTTGGTAAATTGAAATTGATTTTAATTTGTGGAAGACAAACAACCAGCAGACAAAGTATACACTAAGCGTCGATTGTTCGAGAGATGAGCGGATGTACATCCGCCGGTCTCTTTTTTTAGTTCAGTTTTATTTCTTTTATATTTTTGTGTTTTATTATTTTATTATTTTCATTTTAATTGTTTTTTTTTTGTTGATACAAGTAAACTAAAGAGTGGAAGTAAATTAAGTGTATCTAGATAGAATCCATGAAAACAAACAGTCACATCTAATTAAACAATTACAAGAATGAATGAATAAATAAACAAATAAGCAAAAGAATAGGCAAATAGATAATGATAAATAAATGAAACCAAGCAACACAAAGATATGAAAACAGAACAGAAAAACGTGTGAGAGAGGTAGAGTGACCGTGCGAGAGAGAAAGCTTCATCGGTCGTGAGAGAGATGCGATGTTGCGGTTCCAGCCAGAGGTGGCGTGCGGCTGTGCTGGTAGGAGTGGAAGTGATTGCGCAGCCGGTGGTGTGCGTCGGAGGTCCGGACTTTGACGGCGGTGGACGATTTCTTTCTTCTCCCTCGGTGCTGTTTATTTGTTTTGTTTATGGATGATTTACGGTTTTGATGGAGGAATTTGGTGGTGGTAATTTGTGTGGTGGTTGTGGTTATTTGTAATGATTGGGTTTATGGTTGTTAATGGTTATAGAGGTTTGAGAGTGGAAGTGATTAGGGTGATGGTTAATGATTTTGTGATGAAGACATTGGTTATGGGTAGTTTAGAATAAAGGTGATGTGATGATGATGATGTGTATTGAATATGGTGTTGTTTTGATTTTGTTATGGCTTAATGGTGATTATGTGTTTATGAGGAAGAAAAAAATTAGTGTAGTTATGTGAAGGTGATGGAGGGAGTTATTTGAAGGATGAAGAAGGTTTGAGTATGGTGAAGGTGAAAGGGGGCGTGGCCACTACACTGCTACTGTTTTTTTTGCTATATTTTGTTTATGAGTTGTGTTGAATCCTAGTTTTTTCCTCCTCCCCTTTGTGTGAAAGTTTTTTGTTATTATAAGTAAAAGAATTAGGTTTAGGTTTTAATGTTTGATTATTTTAATTTTTGGAATGAAAATGTATAAATTGAATGTGGTTTATTGGTGATTAAGGGTCTTCTTCATTGAAACTGATTTGCCATAATTGCGAGATTCTTCCCTTTTGGACTTGATTTGCATTTTAATTGTCTGATCCCTTTTTTTTTTATGTTTTGATTCACCATAACTCTGAGATTCTTTCCCTTTTGCACTATTTGACTTTTTTATGATTTTTTTGTTCTTTTATGATTTTTGGACAAAAATAGAAAATAATGATAATAATAAAATAAATAGTAATAATAACAATAAAAAGCAAAATTGGTGAAAACAAATAAAAATGATGAAAGTGGGATTCGAACCCGTGACCTTGCACTTGTAAGTCTTTAAACATTCTTTTCACTACCAAATGAGCTAAATCACATATTCGAAAGGAAATGCAACGAAAATCAATATCAATATGATGAAAAAATGGTGGGATCTTAGGTCAAAAATTGGGGTATGACATAAGCTTTATACAGTGAATAAATCCATCCTTCTAACAATTTTTGTAAGCATCGGAGGAGCTTTTTATACTTATTGTTTAAACATCCTTCAAGCATTCAACTTCTTTGAAGTAACAACCTGTCTCAAATGTAAAGTAGATTCAAAATATAATCAAATGTATGATATAAAAACAATTAAACATGGGTGTCCTGTGAAAAAATAATTCAAATTAACTAAGCTAAAATTATAAAAACCTTTGAACTATATTTTATGTAATCATCATCATATAATCCGGTAAAAAATTAATACTATATAGGAGAAGGTATATTTTTCCAAACAATATCTTTAGATTTAGAAAAAAAATAAAGTAGATTAAAGAATAAATAAAATAACTGAAAAAATGGGATAGATCACAAATATAATAATTACTGAATATATCACAAAAGGAGACACAATAATATAAATAAGCAACAAAAAAAAACCAGCTTTCTTTATTGAAGAATGACAAAAAAAAATTATTATAAAGAAAAAAAAATTATTTCTTCTTTTGATATTTTAAATTTTGTTGTTACTGTTGATATTGTTATTGGTGTTGTTGTTGCATGTATGAAATAGGTACAAATTATTTTTCAAATCTAGAGCTCGGAAATAGAACAATTAGTTACAAAATAAATAAATAAATTTTTTATTAATTTATTTCTATTACAATAAAAATAAAATAATCAGAATCCAAAGTACACGTTTATTTCATCATTTTTTACAACACAAATAAATAGATCAGAGGTTGAGAATGAGACTACAAGAATATTTATATCTAAAAAAAACAGTAAAAATAAATTACAAAAAACAAAGACAGATCATAACAAAATATTTTTTATACAAATAAATTAATAGACCTCACTATATTTAACTATTTTCATGAGTACAATTTCTTTTTTTTTTACAGTTTTTTAAATAGAAAAGGTTGAGATTCAAAGACTAAATCACTATTTGTTGTTGCATGTATGATAGAACAGAAGAAGTTGAGTGGTTTGGTGCCAAGATCTTGAAACAAAAATGTCCAAAAAAGAGCTTACATAGGAAAGAATACAAGAATATAGATCCAGTCATAAACTCCATGGTGAAAAAACAAAAGGAAGAAAACATAAGATGTACCATTAACAGAAAAAATTAACTTACAATTTCCGGCGTGGTGGTTACAATTTCTGGCATGTATTCTGACTTAATTTTTCGTTGTGTGTTTTGTAAATGAGAAGGAGGACATTCTTTTATGGTGATGATTTTCTAAAAGGTGTGTGGTGATCAAAATCTAGATCTAACAAAATTGGAACTTTCAACCTAACAACACCAAAAAAGAAAGACATAAGAGAAATGAATAAGAAGGGTTCAATAGGAAAATAGAGGATGAAATTTGATGGTAGAAAAATCAATTTGAAGGCATTGGATTTGAGGGTGGCGGCTAGGGTTTGTTTGTGGGTGAAAGAGCTTCTCAAAATCTCTTTGTTGAAGAGAGAGAAATGAATTGACAAATGATATGGACTAGAAAAAACTTTACTAAGAGAGAAGAGAATTAAGGATATGTACTTCAAATAAAATTCAATCTAATCTATGGACTTCAAAACAAAATTTAAGTGAATTAATTTCAATTTTTAATACAATTAATTTAATGCAATAAAAAAATTATAATTAATTTAATACAATTAAATTAATATGAGAATATCGCTGATAAAAGTTTGTTCGAAATATATATGGCGTTCTGCAAATTAGAAGCGATTATTGAATGTTGCCCTCAATTAGAAGTAATAAACTTTATTATCTTAACTTGATATTATATCTAATGCAATAAAGTCTTACTGCCTATAAAAAATTTAAAATCACTATTACAAATCACGGGCAGATGACTATTTTTTATCGCTAATAAAAGTTTTCAAATCACAGAGAGATGATAATTTTATCTCCGATAAAAGTTTGTGGCAAATATATACGACGTTCAACAAAATTCGTGCAACACACATTATATTTCCTCTTCTATGCTATATTTGGTTTGTATGAATTTAAACTTTGTTATCTTAACTTGGTGCTATCTCGAAATTACTTAAATGATTGTGCTTAAGTAATTTTACACAAACTTTTTATTGAAATTTACGAGGAGATGACAATTTTTATTGCTGATAAAAAAATTTAAAATCATTACAAACTATTATTGATACAAAATTTTAATTTACGAAGAGATGACATTTTTAATCTTTGATAAAAAAATTAAAATAACTATTATAAGTTATTACTAATTAAATTTTAATTTACGGGCAAATGACTATATTTTATTGCCAATAAAAATTTTAAAATCACTATTATAAGTTATTATTGAATTTTTTAAATTCACGGGGAGATGACAATTTTTATTGCCTATGAAAAAAAATTTAAAATCACTATTACAAAATATTATTGATACAAATTCTAATTTATGGAGCGATGACATTTTTAATCGCTGGTAAAAAAAATTAAATTAAATATTATAAGTTATTACTAATAAAATTTTAATTCACGGGCAAATGACTATTTTTTATCGGCAACAAAAGTTTTAAAATCACAGAGAGATGATGATTTTATCGCCGATAAAAGTTTGTGGCAAATTATAACATAAACTTTATTGCTATATTTCTTCTTCTATGCTATTTTTGGTTTGTATGAATTTAAACTTTGTTATCTTAACTTGGTGCTATCTCTAAATTACTTAAATGATTGTGCTTAATAATTAACGATTTTTTTTTATCTTATTTCCCATCCGATATATTGTCATCACAATGAAATGCATGTTGGAAAAAAGTCCAAAGAGGTGTATTTTGGGGGTGGATAGCATGGACTATCCTATGTTAGGAAAAAATATTTTCAAATTAATAAACAATGCTTAACAAATCTAATTATACTATAGATTTTATCATCAATTTTGCAATATATTATTGATTTTTAACAACTTAATATTGACTTTTTTTATTTATATGGTTTAGCGTTCCAGATATTCTAATTTTTTCATAGTTAGCGAGCATATACAACTCAAGAATAATCAATGTTAATTTAATGTTTAGTTTATAATCATGCTTTAATATACACTAAACTTACAAGTTATTATTGACAACAATTTATAATTTACGGGGAGTTGATAAATTTTTTCTCTAATAAAAATTTTAAAATCAATATTATAAGTTATTACTAAATTCTTATTATCGAAACAAAATTTTAATTTACGGGGATATGACATTACTAATAAAATTTAATTCACGGGCAAATGACTATTTTTAACACTAATAGAAGTTTTAAAATCACTATTACACGTTATTACTGATACAAATTTATAATTCACAGAGAGATGATAACTTTATCGCCCATAAAAGTTTGTGGCAAATATATACGACGTTCCGCGAAATTCGTGCAACGCACATTTTAACATAAACTTTATTGCTTTATTTCTTCTTATATGTTATCTTTTGCTACACTTGATTCGCTTTATTATGGAGTTCAATGATTATATGAATGATTTTTAATTTTTTTTATCATGTTACCTAAACATGCGCATATTCTAATTTTTTTTCAATGCTAATTTAATGTGTAGTTTATAATCATGCTTTAATATACAATAAACACTATTAATTATAAGTTATTTTTGACAAAAAATTATAATTCACGGGAAGTTGATAATTTTTTACTCTAATAAAAATTTTAAAATCACTATTATAAGTTATTACTAATTTTTTAAAAAAATTCATGGGGAGATGGCAATTTTTATTGCTGATAAAAATTTAAAATCACTATTATAAATTATTATTGATATAAATTTTAAATTTATGGAGAGATGATATTTTTAATTTCTGGTAAAAAACTTAAAATAACTATTATAAGTTATTACTAATAAAATTTTAATTCACGGACAGATGACTGTTTTTATATCTAATAAAAGTTTTAAATTCACTATTACACGTTATTACTAATACAAATTTATAATTCACAAAGATATACACAGTTTAACATAAACTTTATCGCCTATTTTTGGTTTGTATGAATTTAAACTTTGTTATCTTAATTTTGTGCTATCGTTAATTGCTTGAATGATTGTGTTTAATTTGCTATGTCTAAATATAGTAATTTTAATTTCATGCTTTAACTTTTTGATTAGTATCTTAATGTATACATATTTGATTTATATGGCTTGGCATTCTAACTGAACGCGTGTGAAGCACGGGCATCCTACTACTTATTTTAATAGGACCTATGTTTTTACTGTTATGCTTTCTCTCTCGTGCTAACTGTACCAATTCAGAATCTAACGGCAACATATCACATATTGCAACTCTTCCAAACTAAATTCAAGAAAATTTTACAAAGATTCAGAGATTCAAACCAAAATAAATTACTAAGATTCAAAATAAAACAAGTCAGATTAAAAATAAAAAAGTTTGAGAAGAAATAAGAAACTATTTACTAAGATTCAAAATACAAACAGATTCAAATCATGCTCATAACATTGTATTTTTCAGAGGTTCACAAAAGGAAAGCGAAGAAAAATCGAAAACACATAGATCTGGAGGAAAAGGAACAGATCTGGAAACGCAGTAGGAACAAAAAAAAACAGAACACAACAAAACTAGACAAAGAGAAAAACGAAGATCCGACGCACTAATGAAAAAGAAAAACAAAAAACGCAGATCCAGGGGTAGAAAATAGAAACGAAAAAAATAAACCCAGCCAGAGCAGAGCCCAGTAAAGCGCCGGCGACGCCACCAACTCGCCACCGTCAACCAACCGCGCACAGGAAAGTTTGTTGTTGGTTGTGGTTTGTTGAGAGAGAAGAAGAAGAAAGAGAAAAATTTGTTGTTGGTTGTGGTTTGTTTCTCTCACAAAGGAATTTAAACTAAAGAAACAAAAATGGTGAAAAGTTATGGAAGTTGGAAGAATAACAGTGGAATGGCAGAGAAATGATGAAGGATGGTGAACGGTTTGTGAGAATGGAGTGGAATTGCGGCTAATTTTCTTTGACTGGTAGTAAACAATAAATAAATTAGGCTAATTTACTCAAATTATTGATTGGATTACTTTTTTTTTTATATAGAATAATCACATTGTCCCTAATAAAAGTTTAATTGATAAATATTAAGACATTATATATTGAAATAGTCAAAGTTTATTTATCAAATTCTCCATTTCTCCACATTTATAGTATATAAGGTTGGCCATTAATTTATTGACTAATAAATTAATCACATCATACTAATAAACCAAATGATCTCAAATTAATAAAAAAAAGTGTAAATATATAAATTTATTTTAATTATAATAAATAAAAATAATTTAATTGCATTTTTTGTCAAATTTGCCTAATGGCTACCATTTGACTTATGTTTTTTGGGGAATTGCATAATTTAATATGAGAGAATATCAAATTATTTAATTGTATGCAAACATTTATTCCTAACATAAATTATTTAATTTGTTTAATAGAATTTACTTCAAACTCCAACGATGAATTGATCCAAGTGGTAAGAGTTTTGGTCCCCTTAATCATGTGGTAATAATTTCTGGCTTATGCGTATGGAAAAAATTCACTTGGGAGGAGAAAACTCACCTTGTGTGTTCAATAAATTTCTCGACGGAGATTAGTAATCATTAACGACGGTGAAAACTTCGTTCAAATACCATGATAACTCAAAAAAAAAAAATTATTTGAACATATCAACAATAAATTGGTTCTAATGCACGCATACCGAAAAAATTCGGTTGCAAGAAGAGAACTCATATTATGTACTCTCCGACGGAGATTAATTTTTACCAACGGCAATAAAAACTTTGTATCAATATCATAATAACTAAAAAACCAAAAATAATTTTTTTTTATAGCACCTTGCGTCCGCACGGGTCTGGACACTAGTAATCCAACATATCCAAAATGATATGTCTTTTGTAAACTCTGCTGATTAATAAAGTTTTGTGCTTTAATTTAAAAAAAAAAAAAAAGAAGAAAAAAAAAAGGACACACGGGTGAGAATCGGAGTAAAACGTGTGAGAATCTAAGATTTTATTTCTGTATAGTACTCTATAAAGGATAGATAGATCCACAACACAGAACATACAATACAATACATGGTGGTTAGGAATTAGACCAAGTGTAATGAGGGTGTTTAATGGATGTTGACTGGCTGTTGAATGAAAATGGACCATTGGAGAAACATGTTGAATTTAAAGAGAAGATGAATCCAGTTAACATGTTTAATTGATGCGCAGGGGAACAGGTGGCAGCTTCTGATTGGCTCACGAGATTTTTACCCCATCTTATCTTTAAACTCAATTATTTCAATGCAAATTAATTTATTTTTTTTTCACCAAAATTCGTAATTTTTTTTCTCTATAAATAGAGACTTGGTTCATTTGATTTGGACACAAAAAAAAACCAAGTTTTTCACTATCTTAATCTTGTTTATCTTTCAATTAGTGTTTAATTTGAAGTTTTAGTCCTTTTTGTTGGTGTGAAATGGATCCCAATAATAATTTCAACACTCAAAAGTGGTGGGGTAGAGAAGGTGGTGGGGTAGGGTGTTGAATGAAAAAACTATTGGAGAGGGTAAAAATTGAATGAGGTGTTGAATTGTTAGGTGGAAGAGAGAGAAGATGATGTGGAGTGTAAAAAAAGGAAAAGTAGGATGTTGAATGTTTTTTGCCATTGTACATGGTCTTAGGAATTAGGATTATATTGCCGCTGCTGGGTGCAATTCCTCTTCATCCGACTCATAGATATTCTTCTTCTGTGAGTCACTTCTCATCTCGATCTCGTATTTCAATTTTCTTATTTATTTATTTATGGGTAAATGGCTTTTTACCGTTGGAGTAATTTGAGAAAGATAAAAGAATTGAATTGAATTGAAAGAAAGAATAGAGAAAAGATTAAGTTGTTATTCATCCATTAGGGGCAAAAGTATTTATATACAAAAGGAGGCTTGCTTCACTACCAAGCAATTGTAACTAACTACCTAGGATGAAATCAAAAATCTAACAAACTAACTAACAGAGTCTCAGCGTTCAGAACCTGCGTTGTTCAGAACCTGCGTGATCAGAGCCTGAGTGATCAGACTCTGAGTGTTCAGAACCTGAGAACATGAGCTTCTCAGCTTCTGAACCTTTTGACTCTTTAGAGCTTCTGAGCATAGAGCTCAGCTTCTGACTTCCTTGAGCTTAGAGCTCAGCTTCTGAGGACCTGAGAACTTGGATTACAGACATCACACCTCCCAATTCATGTTCTCCAACGATCTCATTCCTGTAAGCTTCTTCAAGCACAATTGTCACACCAGATGCTGCAACATCTCTGTGTACAACATTACCACTCCAGTTCTTAGCTTTATCAAGCTCCTCATCTCTACATGTAACCATCTTGTTTCTTGTTGGAGAATACAGTTTATAAGCCCCAGCTGAGTGATAATCAGGGAAAATCATTGCTTGATTTCTGTTAACTAAATTCCTTCTAAGATGTGTTGACACATGTCTTAAACATAATGACCCAAACACCTTAAAGTGACATATACTAGGCCTCACACCAGCCCATACTTCATTTGGTGTCTTGTCCAGAACCTTCTTTGATGACTTGGCTGTGCAACTCTCTTTGCACAGTTGCTTCTGAACTTTAATCTGAGGAAGATCCTTCACTATCTTTTTCAAATTTAACAAGTTCAAACTCCTGAAATGAAAATGGCCATACCTATGATGCCAAATCTAGTTCTGACTTTCATTCACAGTTGGAACAGAGCACTGATGTTCCAACTTGTTGGTCGACATTCTATGGGTTTTGTTGTTGGACATTGGAGCTTTAAGGATCTCTCTATCCTTTGCATCAACCAGCTTCAGCTCCTTATCTTGCATTTTCACTGAGTAGTTCTTCTCTAGTAATTGACCCATGATTGTCAAATTACTCTCCATTGAGGGAACATACAACTCATCCGTGATAATAGCTTCTTGTCCATCCTTTCTCTTCACCAAGATACTTTCAATCCCTTCAGAGACCACTTGACTGCTACCAGCAGTTACAGATTTGCATTCAGCTCCAATGACTTTGAATTGAGTCTTGTAGGTCCTATTCTTGCTCTGAGCTGTCTTGAGGAACAGTCTCTTCTTTGAGTCAAAGAGTTGTAGTGTCTCCTCTTCAATCACTACCTTGAAACCCTTTGAAATCAATTTCCAAACACTCAACAGATTGCACTGTATTCCAGGCACATAGAGAACATTTTCAATCACATCTTTCTTGCCAGTTGACATTTGAACCCTAACATTCCCTATACTTTCAGCCATGATGGATTCATTGTTGGCAAGCTTAATCTTCATGTTGAGACACTTATCAAAGTCAATCAAAATGCTTCTATTACCTGTCATATGGTTAGAACATCCTGAGTCAAAGTACCACACATTTGACTTGTCTGCGTCAGAATTTGTGATTGCCATTAGGAGTGAATCATCAGAATCACTACCACATTCATCTGCATATTGGGCTTCATCTTTATCTGAATCTTCATTCTCAGGACAGTTCCTTGCATAATGACCAAACTTATCGCAACAATAACACTGTACTTCCTTCATATTTACCTTTTTCTTCAGATTCTTGTTCTGAGAACGTTCTTTTGTGGAATCTTCATCCTGATTCTTTGAATTCTTGGTTGAATTCTCTGAATCCTCTTTCTTTTTCTTCCACTTATCTTTCCCTTTCTTGTTCTGAGTCTTGGCCTGTAATGCTTGTTCCACTGCCTTATTCGAACTCCTCTGCTTCACCCTTAACTCATGAGCTTCTAAGGATGCTTGCAGCTCTTCAATCTTCATAGTTGCCAAATCCTTTGATTCTTCAATAGCAACCACTATGTGATCGAATTTCTCAGTCAAGGTCCTCAAGATTTTCTCAATCTTGGACCTATCAGTCATGGTTTCACCACAAGACTTCATCAAATTTGTCAAGGCCAACATTCTTGCCAAATACTCAGAGATCGTTTCTTGCTCATTCATCTGCATCATCTCGTATTGCCTTCTCAAAGCTTGCAGCTTGATACCCTTCAATTTCTCATCACAACCATAGATTTTCTTCAATGTATCACAAGCTCCCTTTGAGGTTTCTTCTTCTATTATCTTCTCAAAGATATTAGAATCCACGCATTGATGAACGATGAACAAGCCTTTAGCATCTTTCTTTTTCAATTCTTTGTGTTGAGTTCTTGCTGCATCATCAGCATTTGCAGCCAATTCTTCTACTCCATCAGTTACCATTTCAAGAACATCTTGAAATCTGAAAATCACCTTCATTTATGCACACCAACGATCATAGTTATCACCTTTGAAAACTGAAAGATTTGCTGGAAATTGCGAAGAGGTTGTACTATTGTTCGTCATGATTCTTGATCAAGGAATCAAGCAAAACGATGAATACGAACCGGGCTCTGTTATACCAATTTGTTGGAGTAATTTGAGAAAGATAAAAGAATTGAATTAAATTGAATTGAATTGAAAGAAAGAATAGAGAAAAGATTAAGTTGTTATTCATCCACTAGGGGCAAATGTATTTATATACAAAAGGAGGTTTGCTTCACTATCAAGCAATTGTAACTAACTACCTAGGATGAAATAAAAAATCTAACTAACTAACTAACAGAGTCTCAGCGTTCAGAACCTGCGTTGTTCAGAACCTGCGTGATCAGAGCCTGAGTGATCAGACTCTGAGTGTTCAGAACCTAAGAACATGAGCTTCTCAGCTTCTGAACCTTTTGACTCTTTAGAGCTTCTGAGCCTAGAGCTCAGCTTCTGACTTCCTTGAGCTTAGAGCTCAGCTTCTGAGGACCTGAGAACTTGGATTACAGATATCATTTACCCCCTGCAAAATACGCGATTTTTGCAATACCCCCTGTAAAATATTTTTTTGGAATTCGCCCCCTGCAATATATAGATTCCATGTGATACCCCCTGCGTTGACTAGTAGACAGCTGACTGGGCTAGAATCTTCACGTGACAGTTACACGTGGCATTTTTTTTTTATTATTTTTTTTCCTGCCACGTGGCATCTGACTGGATTATTATTTTTTTTAATAATTTTTTTTATAAAAAAAAGAAAATAAAACGAAACAAAAAATATGTTATGGTAAATAAAAAAAAAACAGAGAAAATCTTGATGAATCAAATCTGTAAAACAAAAAGAACAAATCTTTACAAAGAGAAAATATGTGTGTTTGTTATTATTACTAGCCGCCAAACGGGCACGTTCTGTGCCTGTTTGTGTGATCGATATTCTTTTTTTTTTTATTTGCTGTGATCGAAATTCTCTATTGTGCAAATATAAATAACTACTTAATTTCCTTTTTTATTAGACTTAGTTAATTGATAACTACTTAACATCATTTTTTGTTGTGGCTAGTTATCTACTTACAATATATTAAAAGAAACTACTATTAAAAATCCAAATTTGTCCTTATCACTTTTAACGGTGTTTCAAGTTTTGCGCCCTTAAATGTAATTTTAACTCTAAACTAATAAAAAAAAATACAAAATAAATATAGGAAAGAAAGATAAGCATAAAAGAAATCTAGCTTTCCATAAAAATAGCATAAAAAACCACATCTCTAAACAAAACAAAAATACAAAACAAAAATAGAAAAGAAAAAAAAAAGCATAAAAGAAATCTTCCCATAAAAATAGAAACGGAAACCACCTCTAAAAAAAATATTAATTCAATCTATTTTAACTTCAAAAATAGGAACAAAAAAAATAAATTAATTAAAATAAATTTACGCATAAAAATAGGAACAAAAATAACCATAAATGCTACGCGCCAAAAATAGTAACTTTTTTTTAATGAAAAAATAGTAACTCAATCTAATATATAAAAACTTATATATAAAAAATTAAAATAGAAGAAACTGATAAAAGAAGCTTATGCGAAATAACT
This sequence comes from Trifolium repens, assembly GCA_030408175.1. NCBI lineage: Eukaryota > Viridiplantae > Streptophyta > Magnoliopsida > Fabales > Fabaceae > Trifolium > Trifolium repens. The sequence continues at coordinate 53,273,934 of CP125849.1, read as the reverse complement.
TATGCAAATAAATAATTTTTTATGTATTATTCTAAGTTTTTTAAGATAGTTTATCAAAACAGTTTATAAAGATATAATTTTTGTTAGTGAAAACTTATGAATTAACATGCGTAAAAAAAAACTTATGAATTAACATAAAAGTCTATTTATAAATTATAACATAAATTATTTTCATAAGCTTAAAAATAAGTCAAATTCAAACGGGCCCAATATATTAAAAAATTTAATCATACACGGGACAATTGCTTTAATAAAAAAAGAATTGAATAATAAATATTTGTTATTATTAATTATAATTTATTACACAAAAATCATATACGAGACAATTGCTTTAATAAAAATAATTATCATTCACGGGTCAATTACTTTAATAAAAAAAATTGAATAATAAATATTTGTTATTATTAATTATAATTTATTACACAAAAATCATACACGGGACAATTGCTTTAATAAAAATTGAATAATAAATTAAAGTTTTTAAGCAATTGAATAGTAAATTTGTTATTATTAACTACTATAATTTATTACACAAAAATCATACACGAGACAATTGCTTTAAAAAAAATTTACTTAATTTAATAAGTTTTACAATAAATAGCATAATGACGTCACTTATATTTTAACAGTATTTTATAAATAAAAGTCAATAAACCCGGGGGAATGCACGGGTCTCAAAACTAGTAATATATTAAAAGAAACTTCTATTAAAAATTCAATTTTGTCCATGTCACTTTTAACGGTGTTCCAAGTTGTGTGCCTTTAAATGTAATTTTAACTCAAAACTAATAAAAAAAATACAAAACAAAAATAGAAAACAAAGATAACCATAAAAAAAATCTTCCCATAAAAATTGCATTAGAAACCACATCTCTAAACAAAAAAAATACAAAACAAAACAAAAATAGGAAAAAAAAATAAGCATAAAAGAAATATATCCATAAAAATAGCAACGGAAACCACCTCTAAAAAAAGATATTAATCCAATCTATTTTAACTTTAAAGATAGGAAAAATTAAATTTACGCATAAAAATAGGAACAAAAGTCACAATAAAAGATATGCGCCAAAAATAGTACGGAGTAACTTTTTTTTTTTAATGAAAAAATAGTAACTCAATCTCACATACAAATACTTATATATAAAAAATAAAAATAGAAGAACATAATAAAAGAAGATACCTATTTATGAGCTTAAAAATAAAAGAACATAAAAATAGAAACAAAAACACAATGGACCTGTTTGAATTGACTTATTTATGAGCTTATGCGAAATAACTTATGCAAATAAATAAGCTTTTATGTATTATTATAAGTTTATTAAGGTAGTTTATGAAAACAGTTTATAAAGATATAATTTTTGTTAGTGGAAACTTATGAATTAAAATGCGTAAAAAAAAACTTATGAATTAATATAAAAGTTTAGGCTTAATATTTATAAATTATAGGCAAAATGCATCTATACTCTATAGATCATTTAAATTTTACGTTTGTATCAGATAGGACCTTTAAGTTTTTTAAGCATCAGATAAGTCCTTTAAGTTTTTTAAATATCTGATAGGTCCTTTAAGTTTGTATCAAATAGGTCCTATTTCTTAAGGACGTTTAAGAACCTATTTGATACAAACTTAAAACTTAAAGGACCTATCTGATACAAACGTAAAACTTAAAGGACTTATCTGATATTTAAAAAACTTAAAGGACAAATCTAATACTTAAAAAACTTAAAGGAGCTATCTGATACAAACATAAAACTGAAAACTTAAAAAGTCAAGTTCAAACGGGCCCAATATATTAAAAGATACTACTACTACTACAAATTCTAATTTATCCTCATCAATTCTAAAAAATATTTTAAATCTTCTATTTCGTAAAAAAAAATTATATTTTTCAATTTACTATTTTTTTATATAATAGTTAAATTATACTCTATTTTATTATAAAAAAAACTCTACTCTATTTTTGTTAACTCTAATATAAAAAATACAGGAGAAGTGTATTATTGATAAATATATATTATAATAATTACGGGTTAAATATTTATTGTTATACTTAAAACGTCATGAGACAAATGTTGATCAATAATTTTGTCAAAAAAAAAAGAGAAAGTGTTGGTCATTAATATATAAAAAATTAACAATTAGTTTTTTTTAAACAAGACAAATAGTTCTTATCGATAAATATAATAAAACACGGGCAAATATTTTAAACAACGCAAAAATGAATTCTCATCAATAATAAATATATAAAAAAGAACACAAGACAAAATATTTATCACTATACATATAAGGAATATAATAAAAAAATCATACACGGGACAATTGCTTTAATGAAAAAGGAATTGAATAATAAATATTTGTTATTCTTAATTATAATTTATTACACAAAAATCATACACGGGACAATTGCTTTAATAAAAAAAATTACTTAATTTAATAAGTTTTACAAGAAATAGCAGAATGTTGTTACTTATATTTTAAAAATATTTTATAAATGTCACATGTAACTGCCACGTGGAGATTCTGGCCCAGTCAGCTGTCTAGTAGTCAAGGCAGGGGGTATCACATGGAATCTGTATATTGCAGGGGGCGAATTCCAAAAAAATATTTTGCAGGGGGTATTGCAAAAATCGCGTATTTTGCAGGGGTAAAAAGCCATTTAGCCTTTATTTATTTATTGCTAACACAATTTTATTGCTCAATGTTTTTGTTTTGTTGAAACTTAATTTACTATAAATCGTTTGAAATAGATCCACAGTGCATACGTGGTGATTAGGATTGTATTGCCGCTTGCTGCAATTCCTCCGATTCACTCTCTCATATCTTCTTCTTCTTTGGTCAGTGACTTCTCATCTCGGTCTCTTATTTTAATGTTTTGTTTTGTTGAAAGTTAATTTACTATGAGTCGTTTGAAATAGATCCAAGTGAAAAAAAAAAAAAAAAACTACACAATTACATAAAAGCTAGCTCTGTAATGCAATAGAAGATGCTAATAAGTAATAATGATAATTAAGCAGCATACCTACCGATTTACAAAAAATGAATTTATTATTTTTTTCCAGATACCTTCTCGTTAAAATGGATGATCGCATTAGTCAATTACCCGACGATATCTTGTCACAATGTTATCCATCAAAGATTTGTTGAAACAGGGCATCTCTTTGATGATGTCACTCGAGCCTATTCTAGACCTACTAGAAATGTCACTTTGGATTTGAGTTTGAAAGAATTTGTAAAACGACTAGATCAATTTCTCAAGAATTTTCCTGGCACATGGATTGTTTCTTTCTCGGTAAACTTCTATTTAGACTGTGCACAAACCAACACGATTGATCAATGGATAAGTTTTGCAATTGCAAGGGGAGCAGACAGAATCAATCTACTCTTTCTAGGGAACCCTTATTGCCATTACTCAACTCATAACAAAGATTATAAATTTGACTTTGCCTTATTTTCAGAGACTAATGCTTCAACACTAAAACATCTGCGTCTTGAAAAGTGTCTTGTTTGCAATCCCACCAACTGTGACTTTACTCCGTTCAAACATTTGAGATCTCCTTCACTTGTAGTAAGTGTAGAAGTGGATGAAATATTCATAGAAAGTTTGTTATCTAATTGTCAACTCCTTCAAGAGCTCTGCTTAGAGTATTGTTTGTTCAAATCATCATCAATACCAAAGATAGTAAGTTCATCCTTATATCATCTCAAAGTGTCAAGATGCAATAAGCTATACTACAAAAATATCAGACAAAGTGCAAACTTAATGCTAGTGGACTGCCTTAAACTCACTTCATTGGAATGTTTGGGAAGTGATTTGTCTACCTTGAACATTTATACCCATGTGCTCAAGAGAATTGACTTCTCCGTTTCAATGGAAGAATTTCTTGATGCATTTGCTCTTTGTGCAACTTTTCCTGAACTTGAGATTATGCGTGTGGAAATATATACTATGGTGGTAATTAGTCATAAAGTGTTGGAGTAGTCATTTTATTTTTTATTTTGCATTTCTTTGTCTTTTGAATTTTAATTTGAACCATGCACGTCCTTTGTTCAGGTCACAACTTCACTAAAAATAGCTCAACCACTCAAACATCTTAAACAACTAGACTGCATCATTGACTTGTGTTTTGTCGAAGATTGTGATCTTATGGTGATTTTAAACATCCTTCAAGCTTCTCCTCTTTTGCAGAAACTTTCGGTCACGGTGAGTGGACATGATTGGTTTACTTTTTAATGGTTACTTATCGTTCTGATTTTTATCCATGACTTGAGAAATAAATTTACGGTTTAAACATTTTTATATTTCCTTATCTACCCGTTGTCTTAACTTTTTTTTTTTTTTATTAGTTTAGATAATTTTTTTAGATACTATTTTGGTTTGTATTCATTGGTTCAAACATTCATGTTGTGATTTTAATTTTATCTTGTCAGATTGAAGAGCCAAGACTCTTTGAAGAACAATATGATATTAGGGATGTTGAAGTATCATCTCATAACGAGCTAAAAGTTATTGAACTTGGAGGTTGTGTTAGTAATTGGTTTGAAATTGAGTTTGTTATGAATGTTCTAAAATATACCAACAAACTTGAGCAAATAGTTGTGAGTCCCTATTGGAGATATGGTTCTAATCCTGTGTGGTTTCAAGGTGGGCGTGAAAGGATGATTGAAAACTCCAAGGCGAAGACGTAGTAGGAAAAGAAAAACTTGTGTTCATATAATATCATTGCTTTGTGTTTTTTAGGTACTAAATTATAGTTTATTATCAACATTGCTCGTAATTGTATCATTGTATGGCTTATGATTGTTGCATTTTGATTATCATATTTTTGTGCTTAATTGATCTCTTTGTCCACATATTTCATGCAAACAATTTAAATTTGGTTTTAGTTTCTTTTTATTTTTTCTTAGAAATGTACTTGATTTTAAGATTTAAGATATAATTGCTATCAACCGTAATGATTTTAAACTTGTGTAAAGACTAGTGTAAGACCCGTGCGGATGCACGGCGTAACTATCTTTGTTAAAAAAAGAATTTTTCATCTATAGAATAAATATTATCAATAATGTAAAAATAAAATAGATGTATCATAATTTTATGATAAAAAAAAAGATGTGTCACAATTATTTATTTATCAATTACATGTGTTTTTTTATATAGATTTATGATTAGCAAATATTTGTACCTTTTTATTTTATTAGTGATCAACAAATTTGAAAGACAAATAATGAGATAAAATATAAATTTAATACTACTAATACAAATAGTAATATAAAACATTACACTTGAATAAAATTTTAGAGAAGGTTACTTCATCCATCTTAATCTTATAAACCTGAGTTACATCTATATTTTATTTTATATAGGACTTATATTTAATACTAATACTAATCATAATAATTTCCCTAAATTTATACCAAGATAAATTTTATGAATAGTTTTTGCAATTTACTGAACCAAAGAATTAATTTGTCAAAATGAGTTTTTTTTTTTGACAAAATGAGTTTAAAATATGTAATTGTTCTATTCAATTAAATTTTTTAAATATAAAAATTTATTTTAAAATTATTTATAAGCAATTTTAGTAGTTAATTAAATTATAAATTCAGCCTTAAGTTTATTCAAGAAACTTTCATATCCTCTTATTGGGCTCAGAGGTACACCTCATAAGGGCTGGGCTTATAGAAAGCCCATTAGTTCACCGTACAATCTTCTTCTTCGCGAGGCACCAACTGTAAATTAGGGTTTGCAATTTCTTCATTGTTGTTCGTTTCCTCGATTGCTCTGAAATTCGTTAATTAATCTTCCAACAATGACGAAAAATGACGATAAACGCAACGATAATCACGATGAGAAGAAGAAGCTAATGATTGCGAAGAAGAATAAGAAGAGAAACATTTCGAGATTGGGTGGAAGTGGTCTTTCGCTTAATGCTTTCGCTAATGCCAAATCCAATAACAATCCATACAATCCATCTCTCATAAGTATGCAAATTTCACTTTTTTTTAATTCAACTTATTCCCAATATTTTAGTGTATACTAGAGTAGTTACTCATTGATTTGAGTTAGAATTTATGAAATTTGTTACTATATAGTGAAGGAAAAGAGTAGAAAAAAATGTAGGGTTTTGTCTTAATTTGAGTTAGTAGTTCTTAAAAACTTAGGTTTAGGAGGTGCAAAATGCAATTAGTGATGAGTGGTTATGAATGCAATTGAATGCTTAGGATAGTAATAGTATACCAAATTATGTTGATTATTTTTGTTAAGTGTGAGAGTTGATGAAGAAATTTTCATCTTTGATGACTAATTAGTTACATCCTCAATTTAGAACTAGGATAATGATGTTAGCGGTGCTAACTTTTGTGTTAGTTTTCTTTCGATTAAGGGTGATTAGTTTCTGTTTGGTTTGTGTGGATTGCAATGTAATAGGATGGAGTGGAATTGAACATAACAGAATAAAATTAGCACTTCATTGTTTTGATATATTTTATGATGGAATGGAGAAGTTTGTTCTCTTACATACCCCCAAATTTGATTGAGCAGAAGAAAAGGTGACTGGGATATTAGATAGAATCGAATTGAATGTATCCCATCATATTATATTTTAATTGCCTAAAGCAATGGATAACATGCACAACTTGTATTTCCCCTTTCGATTCTACAAAATTATTAGTAAAACTGTTCGATTTTGGTTGCCATTTTTGATTTCGTGTTCTTGCTTTCCACTTTCAATTCTACAAAATTAATTGAGTAGAATCCATCTATTTTGGTTGCGATTTTAGGTTTTGCGATCTTACTATCCTCTTTCGATTTAAAGCCAACTCGTGATTCTGACAACCTTGTGCACAAGTGATATATATGGTTCATGGTGCACAAATGATTGTAGCCTTTAGATTTACTTATCTAGACAATAATACGGTGTACCATCTATAGTGTCCCATTCCTAGCACCTTCAAACCCGGCAAACTCATCCTCCCACACACTCTGTTCAATGCCGTGCCTTCAAGTTCAACCCCACCACAAACATGAAATTTTCTGCCACGTATAACAGCGCAAAGCAATCCGTTGCTGCAGCAGAGCCTCGTTGACAGTTGTGATGTTGGTCTTTGGACACAGAGCCACAAAATTACAGTCCCATCAATTGAGACACAGCAATCCACTTCTTCCTTTTTCCTCTAACCTTAATTTCTACATAAACCCAGATCTGTGAATGGGTGTCTGGTTATATGCACTCTTTCCTAGAGAAACGGTTTCTGCAAAATTGAGATGTTCAATCACAATTTTAATTCTCAAAAAAGTTGATTCAACAATATGCTGGAGCATGAATTTCATTGGCTTTCAATCTTAATATTTAAAATACAAACAGTGGTTCAGTATGTTCATGCGGTGCCCAAAATTTTCTTTTGGTTCAATGATATTTTTTAGTTCCTTTATATTGAAGAATTGTGCTTAGACAAAAATGCAACATATAGCTTGTTTTAGTCATCTAAAAATTTGGATATAGCATTATAAAATTTGTTGCAATAGAGCCATTGATCTAAGGGAGGAGAGGCTTAGGAATGGAAGAAGAAGGGAGGGGAAGTGAGAATGGGGGATAGATAATTTGTAAATACTATACCATATTATTGTGTAGATTCATGAATCTAAAGGCCAAAATTATTTGTGCGCCATGAACCATATATCACTTATGCATGTTAACCGTTGCCTGGAACATAATATCATTTCATTCCACTGCTCTGCACTCTAATGTCTATCGTGATTCGTGAATCGAATAAGGTTCCTGATGGTTTAGCTATTAAGCTGATTATTTGGTTATGGAGCAGTCCCACTCCTTTGTGAGGGAGTTGCTCTTGCTGATGTTTGAGAAGTTTCTGCTCCTAGAGTTGTTTTCGTGTAATTTTCTTTTTCTTAATCTTTGGCCCCTTCCTTTTAAAAATAAAATAAAATTCATTGAGGCAATAAGTATAGTACTTTGGTAAAGGTTTACTGTTTGCACTTTGCCTCTAGAGCTAGTTCACGTGGTTTTGTTTACTAACATACTTGAATATTTTTGTGATAATCAATTCATAATTCCTTGCATTGATTTCTTCAAAATATTTGATGAATTAAAAATACAAAAAAAAAAAATCTTTTGGTATTTTCCCATTATAATTTGTTCTCATGATGCTGCATTTTCTCATTTTATGTGCTTTTAAGGCATTGTTTTCCTGTCATGACAGGGATAGTAGATTTAAGGTTTTGGAGTGTTACCCTGACTCTTAATATATTCTATAACTTTTAATATGAACTTATGATTTCGGATGAGAATGGTGGTCAATTATATCTAGCTGAAGTTCTTTTTCATATTAAATATGCCATTGTCATGGATGTTTCTTTTTTTCTTTTCAGAGAAGCAAAGGGAGTTATACCAGAACGCTAAGAATGTGAAGAAGTATAAGAAGATGCTAAAGCGACAAAACCTGCAGAATGATCCATTGGTGGCTGAAAGACATATTGAGGTTTGATATCATATTTGCTGCTTGCCGTGAGGTTGATATTACTTCGTACCTATAAGTCAAGGCCTGCCTAATATGTCCGATGTGCTGATGGATGATTCTGATTTTGTTTTACTGCTGTTTATAGAATTCTACATCTATGTTGTGTCATAAAAGAGAAATTTTGATTTTTCATGTTTTAGGAGGAGCTGATGTTGCAGCCCAAGCCTCAGAACGTTGATCTATCTGAGGTTCTTTATCTCTTAATGCGGATCTATCTAGTCCATAAATTAGTCTTGTATTTTTATTTTTCTTTAGCATACTATTAATTTTCCTTTCTACTTGCGATTGCAGAATTTGAATGAAACTGAAGAGGACAAGGACAAGAATGAGAAGAGGAAGAGGAGGAAGAAGGACAGTGCTTTTAGTTTGGAAGAAATATACAAGAAGAAGCATGAAGAAAAAGAGAAAGAAAGAATGGAGAGGGAAGCAATTTTCAAGGAAAAGAAGGAACAGAGAGAAAAAGCTGAAGCTCGGAGAAAAAAATTGCGGGAAAAAATGTTTAAGAAGACACGAAAAGGGCAGCCTGTTATGAAATATAGAATTGAACATCTTTTGGAGACTATTCGAGGCTCAGTTGGCAACAAATCCTGATTAGTGTAGTAGGGAAGGGCTAAATGAAAATAACCTCAACATCTCTTTATGTTATCAGCGTGATACTGTTTTTACATAGAGCTGATATTCATCAAAATTTTGTTGCCAAGAATGAGTTACCGTCTTCATCAGTGTCGATGGTTGTACCAATTTTTGTACCTTAAATTATACCAGTAATCTGAAATAGAGAACACTTGTAGCATAAGCTTTCTTCAATTTATTTATTATATAGTTGAGTATTTGTTTTTAATGATTATATAGGAATTGAACTCTATGCTCCAAATTTCTATCACTCACAAACTTCACTTATCATTTTAGTCATATTCTACTTTTCATTTTAAATATCATCCAAACGCAGGAAAGGTATAAATTATAGTTGCATGTAAATTTTCTTTCACTTATCTAAGATGAGAGTTTATTATAGAAATTTCACTGATATTTCCAAATCACTTAACAACTTGCTTATGTGGGAATTTGATGAATTAGAATATAAGTGAGATGAGATATAAATCATTCAATAATCATTATTGGCTTAAAAGAGAACCTTGCTTTGTAGCTAAACTCATTCTTATTGATGCCATGTTAACTTTGTTTGCAAATTAAATCTCTACCTGTTTAGAGATGCATTAAACAAGTTCCATAAAAGTTTCTGCTTTTCACCATATGAACACAAGATAAAATAAAGGGTAGGAAAATATAAGTAATAAACATCCGATCCATATTTCATTATTTTGATTGACCTTGAGTTTAACAGAATCACGTTAAAATACCGTGATTTTGACAAATATTACACTTTAGAAACTCATCATAATAACAGTGCTACCATAATTTTGTGAAGCTCGTTGTGATATCAAATATACAGCCGATTAACATAAAATACAACAAAATTAAGATCAACTGAGATTGAAGTTGAGTTTCATAACAACAAAATATAGATTCTGATTAGAGTGGAGGAAAAACAAAGGTCAAGGGTAACGACACACCATAACTCTTCTCCTTTGAGGTTGAGGTGAACATATGACCATAAGAGTGAGAGCAAGAACTAGCACCATGAGAAGTCCTGAGAAATCAATACAGAACTCCGTACACGCCATAGCTATGTGATGAGAAAATGAAACAATGAAAACTATGTTAATGTGTGACCATAGTATTCATATGATTTATTTATAATAAAATTAGTCTCTTCTTATTTACTAATATATTGACTTTATATTGATAATCCCGTGATAATACCAAACTTTTTAATTATGAATTTATGACGAAGTTTCTCAAGGCAGAAATTTTCAAGGTTGTGAGTTACTACTACACCAAATGTTGACCAAGTGAAAAAGGGAAATCCGGTCGATAAGGTCGGTAATTTGTCGCATTCAGGCATTTGACATATTCACGGTAGTTGGATCAAAATTGGTCCAAACATTAAATATCAATGCAATTTTTAATTTATTATAAAAAATAGGTACTGAATAGAAAATTTGAACAGTCTAATTTTAATCAAACAACCGTGAATGTGCCGAATGAGTAAATGCGACAAATATTTTATGGCATGGAGCCGGGACCGTGAAACTGTGAAAGGGCATGATGCAATCTGTTATGGTACCTACCTTTTTATACATTTTCTTTTTCTAGTTGGTAGTTTATTTTAATGACTTCTAATCTCAGCCATGGTTGAGAATTAATAAATTAAAGATAGCCCTCCATTTTTTAATTTGCAATTATCAAGTAACTCCAATCGCAAATTTTCCAAGATCATCCATCCCAACCACAAGTTTAACCTTTAGTCAGTTGACTTGCTGTGCAAATTTATGGTAAACCTTTTGCAATTCAAACATTATGGCCACTTATTTTCTCTGTCCACAATGCAATTTAATATACAAAGTTGAAAATGAAATTCGGGCAATTCTCCGGTTCGATCAAAACGAATACAGAATATTGTTTATCCAATTCAGTCAAAACGACCTACTTTGGAGAGAAAACAGCTCTTCGTTCTACTATCAAATAAAGTATATATTTACAAAGAAGCTCTCCAAAGAGATTACAAGAATTAGTTTTAATCTTAATCCTAATTTAATGCAATTTAATCCTGCCATAATACCCAACCCCAGTGTACCATTTTATTCATCCAAAATCGTATGTAACACAACAAGTAGAACTTGTTGAGAGAGTGAGAGAAAAAAATATAAAGAGACAATATAGGTTATCTCTTAGGAGGTTTTTTCCTAGTGTTAGTATTTTTTATATATTTATTTAGGTGTAAGTGTAATTATTATCTCTTTTTAGAGAGGTTATGTAATTTTTATCATTTAATAAAAGTTCTCTATGTTTTTCTCCCCTTATTTGTTGAGGAGTTTTTGCATAAATTTTGTGTACTCAATTCCTCTTTTCTCATTTATTATTTTAATGTGATAATTATTTTGTTACTTTGGTACCCATCAAAACCATACCTTATGAAATTGAAACTCTGATTTATTTACTTTCCCTTTACATACTTACCAACCAAATAACAAATTCAATGTTTTTCTAGAAATAGTGGATTCTACTAATTTAACCCCTAACTTACGGTTAAAATAAAATCAGGGTTTGATTAGAGGCTATGGGTTCAATTTGCATAAACTACTAGTGGGTGTGATTTGCATTATATTACGAGATTTATTTTAGTTACCCTACTAGTTAATCGTGCGCCATATGTCTTTCCCCGTTTTACTCTTCTGTTACTTAATAGTGGACATTATAAAAATAAGAATTTTTTGAAAAATATCGTCCGCTACTTGAACGTTATAAAAATAAAATTTGGTAGGATGTTTTTTGGTGTATTTATTAATTATTACCAGGTATTTTGATAAATTTATAAGGCGCGTGAGTAAAATGGATAGGGTGGCAAAAGTATATCCTATATTTTAGTTGAGAATGTGTTTTTTTTAAGACTAAGGCTCTGTTTGGTAAACCAAATAAGTTAGCTTATAGCTTATAAGCTAAAAGCTCTGTTTGGTAACAGTTTTTAAAAAAGAGCGTATAGCTTATTTTTCAAATGTTGTTTCAAGTAGTTTATGAGCTTATAGCTTATAGCTTATTATCTTTTCTTCTAATTTTATCCTTATCATCTTACTTGAAAAGAATTAAATATTAATTAAACATATCATTTTTATGTCATTTCATACTTATAAGCTAGTTCAACCGCTAATTTTACCAAACACTACAAATTCAATCAGCTAGCTTATTCGCTATAAGCTAAAAGCTAGCTTATAAGCTATCCGCTATAAGTTATCCGCTATAAGTTATCCGCTATTTTTTACCAAACAGAGCCTAAAACGTTGATAATGACTAAAGTACACGGGAGTAGCAATTTGGGGGTTAGTTTTCAAAAAAGAATATATTAGAAACAAGTTGATGCATATGGAGTCAAGCCAAAGTCTATCAAACTCTCACAGTCACAGAATAATGATTTTAAATCAAAGAAAATACCACCATCCATTTTCAAAGTTTGAGTATATCGTCGACAAAATCTAACAATTCACTTATCTAAAAATGTTATGAGTTTACTACCAAGTAATGACTAAACAATGACTTTGGCCAGAGAACCATTTTCAATTTTGTGCATTAAGTCATGAGAGACATGTTAAAACCATGAGGCCAATACTTTTTGTCTTTGTATAAGCAAAACAAAAGCTTTAGTAAGCTAACTCTTAAAATTTGGATTGAAATCAATATTAATCTACAAAATCAATTTGTAAGATCGAGTGAAGATGAATTTGTTAGAAAGAGGCCAAATAAAATTTAACAAAATCATCTTATAAATATAGTCAGGGCCGTCCTCGGGTATTTAGAGGTCTCGGGCAAATAATAAAAATAGACCCCAAATAAAAATTAGTATATAAAAATGAAATTATTTGATTGGAAAAAACCCAGTTGAATATAGTTTGAGCACTTGGGTCTGCATTTAGTCATGTTCTACTTTTCATTTTAAACAGCATCCAAACGCAGGAATTGTTTCATTCATAGTTGAGCACTTGTAGCTAAACTCATTGTTTAGAGATGCATGAAACAATTTCCATAAAAGATTATTTTTCTTTTCACCAAATGAACACAGAACAAGATAAAATAAAGGATAGGAAAACCAAAGTAATAAATATCCAATCCATATTTTGTTTGATCTTGAATTTAATAAAATCACGTCAAATCACTATGGTTTTGACAAAAAAAATATACTTTAGAAATTCACCATAATAATAGTGTAACCTTAATTTCGTGAAGTTCATTGTAATATCAAACATACACTTAACCGATTAATATAAAATACAAAATTAAGATCAACTGAAAATGAAGTTGAGTTTCATAGCAACAAAATATATATTCTGACTAGAGTGGAGGATAAACAAAGATCAAGGGTAACGACACACCATAACTCTTCTCCTCTGAGGTTGAGGTGAACATATGAGCATAAGAGTAAGAGCAAGAAGTAGCACCATGAGAAGTCCTTTGAAATCAACACAGAACTCCGTACACGCCATAGCTATCTATGTATGTGACTTCTTCTCTTTGACAAAATGAAACAATGGCAAACTAAGTTAATGTGTGACCATAGTATTCATATGATTCTTATTTATAATGCCAAAAATTTTAATTAGGAATTTATGACGAAGTTTCTCAAGGCAGGAACTTTCAAGGTTGTGAGTTACTACCACACCAAATGTTGACTCAGTGTAAAGGGGGAAATAGGAGTCACTACTGTGAAAGATTTGTCGCATTCACACATTTGACATATTCAGGATAGTTGGATCAAAATCAGTCCAAATATGAAATATCAATGCAATTTTTAATTTGTTATAAATAAAAATAAACACTGAGTAAAAAATTTGAACCGTCTAATTTTGATTAAACGGCCGCAAATAGGGCAAGATGCAATTTGTTATGGTACTGTTTTTATACATTTTCTTTTTCTAGTTGGTAGTTTATTTTAATGTCTTCTAATATCAGCCATGTTTGAGAATTAATAAAGTAAACATAGCCCTCCATTTTTTTATTTGCAATTATCAAGTACCTCCAATTGCAAAATTTCCAAGATCATACATGCCAACCATAAGTTTAACCTTTAGTCAGTTGACTTGCTGTGCAAATTTATGGTAAACCTGTGAACGTGTAAAGCAACTTTGTGTTGCAATTCAAATATTATGGCCACTCATTTTCTTTCTTCACAATGCAATTTACTGCATAAAGGTGAAAATGAAATCGCTGCCATAAATACCCAACCCATTGTACCATTTTATTCATCCCAAATCATAACTAACACAACAACAAGTAGAACTTGTTGAGAGAGTGAGAGAAAAAATATAGAGACAATATAGTTTATCTCTTAGGAGGCTACTTCTGGTGTTAGTATTTTTCTATATTTAAGTCAAAGTGTAATTATGAATATTATTAATTGGGAAGGCTAACAATCATAAATGAGTGTGCCCAAAATCTTAAAACATAAGACAAAGCTAACAACATGAATATAAATATAATTGAAGTCTGCAAACATCATAGTATGAAGAGGAATATAACAATTGTATCTAATGCACATACAACAACATTGTTTCGGCCTCTGTTGATGAGCAATGGACATACCGTGGCTCGGTCAAAGTGTATAATGAACGGCATAAGGGCTCAAACCCTCCGTGTACAACCATGTACCTATAGCTCAATCACACAACATAACTGCAACTTCGTAGGCCGAGGCAACAGAATATTCATTTAGAGATTTCTAAACTGAGCTTCTACTCCTGCCACGTCAAGCTCGATCTTTCGTGAAGAATCATCCCCCATTGTCCAGACAAAATTAGGCATGTCCAATCTTGGCCCAGCAATACTCCTGTATATATAAAGCTTCTCAACAGGACAACTATCAGGTCTTGAATCTGGAGGCCCACTTTCATCAATGACTTCAATGTTAAGTCTGAGCATTTTCTGACCGAGTAATTTACATGTTCCATAACTCACTGAGCAAGACGACATCCAAAGGGACCGCATTGCCTCAAGTTTTGCAGCATTGGCCACAAGGGCCTCGTCACCAAAGGGGCAGTCCCTGATCTCTAGCTTCCTAAGATTCTCACACCCAGACAGCACATAATGGAGACCCAAATCACTATCTCCAGCAAAAGCCACGGATAGCATTTCCAGCTTCTTCGCATGAGTTCCAATATACTCAAAAACACGATCCGTAAGAAGACCAGAAAGGGAAAGGCGCTGAAGGTCCTTGCAATGCTCAACAATAGCTCCAAAACCAGAATCCAGTGGTTGAAGGGTAAGATAGTCAGGAGTGTGAGGCTCAATAATACATAGGCGAAAATGGGTCAAATTAGGCCTATTCTGCGCAATAGCATTAAGAGCAGCATTAGACATTTGTCGACAAAAGTATAGAACTGATTGAAGCTTTGGGCAGCCTTTAGATACAGAGACGAGGCCCCTTTCTGTCAATGCAATATTTGGTTCTAAACAAGATGGGTCAGATGGAAACACCCTCAACTCTTGTAGATCCTTGCATGAAGCAGCAACAGCGTCAAGACCAACATCTTCTATGTAATCAAGCACCTACAGCAACGACCGTTAATTAGCATAAGAATTTACAGCACGACAAAGGGAAGCAAACCTGAGATGCAAACATAAACATGGAGCAGGCAATACATGTAGATATCATAAAAATCATACATACCCATAACCGTAACAAATTGGGACATTGACCGATAAGTTTGACAATATCAGAGCTTTGAATGATAGCATAACTCAGGTTTAGTGATGTTAGCCTAGAGCATATCAAGTATAGTGCCGGAATGTAGGATGGCAGGACATTCCAAAAGCCAGACAACCTCTTCAATTGCTTGCACCCAGAAAATGCTGTTATTAGGCTTGACAAGACGTCTGGATGCATCTCCTCGGTTGAGTAGACTCCTGTGCCTAACTCAACCAGCTGAGGACATTGGCTAAGTAAGCTGGGAAGTTTATCAAGGGGAACAGCAGGATTGAGACAGAGAGTCTGGAGGTTGGGACACCTACCAAGCAGGCGCTCTAGTGCAGACAAATTCACCTCATTGCTCAAGCAAGAGATATTAAGTGAAACTAATGATGTGTAGGAATCAGGGAAATAGCATAGCCAATCCCCACTAAGGTCCTCCACTTCACTCTCCTGCAAGTTCAACTCCTTCAAATTCCTACAATTCATTGGAAGACAATGCATTTATCAGTGATACTTCAGAAACCACCATACCGTATGATTATTAAAAAATAAACAATGTAGTAAATTGAATCACACTGAACCAAAAAAATTAACATCATTAGTAACACACTGTCAATGACCCAATATTAATTGAGTAAATCGCCAATTTTCCCCTGAAATTGTAGCGGTCGGACATTAATACCTCTAAAATTTGTGAATAGGCCAAAAAGACTGCAATTTTGAATTATGTTGCTTCATCAAGACAAACATAGGGACCTTTAAAATTGTGGGGATAAATTTGGAAAAAATGTCTAAATTGATTGACGCTGTTTGTCCAGGTGTTAGCTTAATGGTAAGAGATTGATTTTGTAACCTTAAGGGAGATGGTTAAAATCTCATCGGGGACCATAGTAAAATGGTCCATAGTGTCACTAGTAATAATAATAATAATAATAATAATAATTTCCCCTTCCCCAATTATTTATTTCTTTAAAAATGTTGTTTAATTTTTGGGACTAAAATATTGACTTTTACTATTTCTAGGACTAAGGTAGTACTGATTTACCCAAATTTGAATACCCTGTAGAAGTAAGAGTGAATGAACAGCTAACGAATATTATTAAATTTTTATATCAAGCATAATTAATTCTCAGAAAATTGAGTTTTAAGGAGCCTCTTTTAAAGGCGGTGCTTTGATTTTTCCTAATAAATATAAGTATAAACAAATACTAGCAAAGTATACGGTATGTAAAAAAAATTACAATACAAATTACAAAAGTCATTTGAACTAAACCAAGTAGTTGCAAAATTAAAGATGGAATGGGACTTCCTGCTGTAACTGCATGACGCAATTACAAATGTCAGCGGTCCTATCGAAATAAATGGCCGAGGTAGTTTTACTACGTAAAACCGAGTTACAATTTGAACCATTTGATCTCAAATCAACGAAGATCTATTATTGTGTGAAACTGTATGCAACCTTTATAGCATTGAATCCAGATCCCATCATATAAGAATTCATAAAAAAAAAAATACAAAATTTCACTAGACAAATTAAATAAATGGCCGAGGTTGCTTTACTGTGTAAAACCGAGTTACAATCTGAACCATCTGATCTCAAATCAACCCATGAGATCTGTTACGGTGTGAAAAATAAATACAAAATTTGGCTGGACAACGAAAAATGAAATTGAATCCACTGCAGTCAACTTTTCCAAGCGGTCATGCATTCAATATACGGTGTCCGTCCGATCTTAATCAAACAATCCAGAAAATATAGATTTTACATTTTACTCAATAATCCAAAAATACTAAGCTTTAATTTTTGTGGCGTGACCACGTGAAAGCAGCAAATCCAGATCCATGAAAAATCCATAATACTCAACAACAAAAAAATCACTAGAGTATTCAAAAGGAAACATACATGAGTCAATGATCATAAAGTTCACTTAAAAGTTAGTTAAAACCTCATATGTTAGAACGCATAAGCAAAAAACACTCAAAAGCAAAGATCCAAATTCTCCAACTCAATTCAATGCAAACATAACCAACCAAACAGAGAATAACAAAAACAAAGAATGAGTGAAAAAAAAATAAACCTGCAATCGGAAGCAATAGCTTCAAGTCCTTCAGTAGAAAAACCCTCACAAGAAATAAGAACTAACACTTTGAAATTCTTAAACGATTTAGCTATAAGCTCCAAACTCTCATCCGTCACAACCATCCTCTTCAGTCGAATCTCTTCAAGCAAAGGAACGCTAACGGCCATGGCTTCGATCCAAGGATGGACGTAACCGCCCCAACCGTCAGGTACTAAATTGAAGTCCGCAAAGTGTGGTTTCCCTTTCAACGTAATGGATCTCAACTCCGGGAATCGTTTGATCACCGTTGTAGGACTAACGGCGTAGCAGTTTCCGATGAAGATCTTCTTCCTGCATCGCCGTTCGATCTCGTACCATGATTTGGATACTAGAGAGATTGCGTTTCGGTCTTTGTTTGAATCGATGAATGAAAATAGGTGTTCTAGAACTTTCTGAGGGAAAGTGTACTCCATTTTGTGTGTGTGATGAAACAGAGTAGTTTAGTTGAATGATGTGAGTACTAACGAGGGTGGTTCAGTTTCAGTGTTAGATTAGATCTGAGACACTATTAACGAGCTTAACGTGATGTGTTTGTGTTTTTGTGTGTGAGAGATTGATAAAGAGAGAGAGGATAATAAAGTTGTTTATGTTGAGTTCAGTGAGCTTAGAACTTGACTATGGTTAAATAAGTGATGGATTGATCATTTGATGGTGAGATTTTCTTATGGGTCATGCTTGTGCATGTTTCACGGATAATATTTGCACAACCAAAAATTGACACATTTTCTTGGATTTGAATTCTCTATATTCAAAAATCTTACATTTAGTTTATTATTAAAGGTTAGATAAAATGCATTCATAAGTTCTTTAAATTTTACGTTTGTAATAAATTGGTCCTTTAAGTTTTTTAAGTAACAAATAAGTCCTTTAAGTTTTTTAAGTAACAAATAGGTCCTTTAAGTTTGTAATTTGTAGCATCTAGGTCCAATTTTTTAAGTAATTGGGGGACCTAGATGTTACAAATTACAAACTTAAAGGACCTATTTGTTACTTAAAAAACTTAAAGGATCAATCTGTTACAAAGGTAAAACTTAAAGGACTTATGAATGCATTTAGCCTTAAGGTTAATTTTATTATTATCATCCACCATAATGTTCCCTCTAGTCCTATATATAAGAAAATTTTGATTTTTTAGATTCATTGTAGAATTAATGTATCTAGACAATAATATAGTCTAAATACATCAATTCTCCAATGTATCTAAAAAGTAAAATGTTTCTTATATATAGGACCGGAGGGAGTATGTCTCTTCATTCTCTCTCAAAGACATATTAAGTCTTTTTTTCCTGTTGTCCATCAACTTCTGGCTCACAGAACTTTTTTTTTATTCTAGTAGGCCGATCACCTTTTTTTTATTTGAGATTGGGAATTAGCCACTAGTGGCATCTTTTTGGGTCGGGTTGGTGGTATCTCTGGTGGTCTGGAACATGTGGAGTGTCTTTCTAAGAATTGGATTAAAAGTAGATTTCTTTTAGGTGGTGTTAGTTTTGTTCATTGGTGTTCTGCCTATATACGACATATTTGTTTTGTAGTTCCTTTTTACCGATTTTTATTCGCTTGTGTGGAGACTCAGTTTTCATAATATATTTGCCGATAAAAAAATATAGATGAATGTAGGATTCTTCATTATAGAGAATTCAAATCTCCTTTTGACAACTCTCTCCTATTCTCATTGTATTTTTATTGTCGCTCTCCTCCTCTCACTTTATTTTTTTGTTACAAAAATAAAAAATAAAAAAATACAATTATCCCAAAAATTGTCAATTGATTATACAAATATCAACTCAATGTTAATTAGCATCAACGGTACAATGGAAAATTTTATTTTTAGTATTTAAATGGATCTTACATATATTAATTATATATTTATAATTTTCTTATTGAGTAGTAGTACTACTTATAGAGCTAAGGCACATTTTTTTTTTACCAAAGAGCTAAGTCACCTCATTGGTGAATGGTCTAAGAGCATTGTTTAAAAAGAAGTCATAAAAAGAAATTTTATCTCACAATACAAGATAAACATATATAGAGACAGAACATTTCTAGCTTAAACAATGCCTAAAATACTTATTAGCATTTTTAAAAATAGTTATAGGCAAATATGCAGTAATTACAAGGAAAACATGTAGTTTGGAAAGCGAAAGATGATGGTTGTTGAGTCACTTGAGGGACAATAATGTTGGTCATATCAGTTAAGAGTGGAGATGTTAAAACGAGTATTTATCTCATTTAACAAGTCACAGATTTTATCAGACTGAATTTAAAAATAGG
This sequence comes from Trifolium repens, assembly GCA_030408175.1. Lineage (NCBI taxonomy): Eukaryota > Viridiplantae > Streptophyta > Magnoliopsida > Fabales > Fabaceae > Trifolium > Trifolium repens. Next base: position 53,253,714 of record CP125849.1, on the reverse strand, counting down.
CTTCAAATATACTATCCATACCCGAGTTTAAATGATCAAATTTTTAATTTATTTAACTATAAAATAAAAAATATATATGAAAAAGTATAATAAAAATTTACTAAAATAATAGGAAAAAAACAAAATCATAAAATAAAAAATTTATTTTTATAGATAGAAGTATATGCATTAAGAGATAAATCGCTTACTAAAATAATATATTTCAATTCTAATTTAATTTATTATATAGTACATAAATATTTTTGTTCATGAATATATGTTTCTCATTAATAATATATTATATTATTGCATCAAAAAAAATTAATAATATTTTTTTTTTCAATTTTTTTTGGTTATTATGAGCTTCGAACAAGTCCATGTTTTTAGAGACTTGAATCTAAGTGTATGTTTGGTTTTGCGGTGACGACAATTAATTTTGATAAAATTGATTATATAAAATTGATTCTGGCCAAAATTGATTTTAAATTAAAGTGGTTTATGTTTGGATATATTCATGTAAAAGTGAGTTGAACAAAAATTTTGAGTGTAAAATTCAATTCTAGAATCAGAAGCTGCGATTTCTAGCTTTAAGTAAAATCAATTCTGGAGGCAGAGTCAATTCTACTTTTGAGAAAACAAACAAGTCAGAATCAATTCTACACGTCCAGAATCAATTCTGGCTGCTCCAGAAGTGAAACCAAACATACATTTAAGTCATCTATTTCTTTTTTTTTATTGCAAATGAATCATTAAAAAAAATTGTAGGATGTAAATTTGAATATTTTCTCCTCCAATAAAATCACCACGGGAGACAACCCGCTCTTGTGTTTTTAATAGGAATTTTTTGCCAACTAATAAACCCTAAAAATATTTGGACTAAAACCATAAAACTCAAATTCTATTTTAGTGACTTTCGAACCATATATAGTTCATTTTGACACTTCTAGCTCATCAGAGCCTCCAAGGAAGCATCCACAATTATACTTGATCGATCTCTTGAAAGTGGTCCTTTTTCTGAAGTTGTATAGAGTTAATTGTCATTGTGACACAAGCTAGCGCTATCTTTTTCAAATTATAAAATAAAAAATTAATTTTATTTCTTTAGGTCATCCTATCAAAATGGAACGGCCATTATCAATGTGAATGCGAGAAAATGTTAACTTGTGTAATCCACTTACTGTATATTGTGAAAAGGAATCTCATGATTCAAGGCTGGATCTTAGGTTACGGTCGGAACCACATGTGATGTAGTCAGTCTTAAAAGAGAGGATGGAATGGCTATATGTGTGGTGGAAAATTGATATTCTACTAGTACTATATTATTCCTTTAAAATTATTCACCTAAAATTAAAAAACAATCCCATTATATTTTATTGCTGTAAAAGAAAAAACAATCCCATTTTTGTTACTGTTCCGAGGGTTTGAGATGAGAGCAGCAGCGTGACGTGAAAGTGTTGTTTGCATAGTGTTGAGAGCAGCTTGAGGATGAGGTGATATGAGATAAGAATAGCTTGAGGATGAGGGTGAGGTGAGATAAGAGCAGCGTTTCTGAGTTTACGTTTATGGTTATGAGTGTTTCTAAGTTTGCGTTTTTAAGTTAGAGTTTCAAAGTGAGGCAGATTTTATTTTATTTTTTAGAAGTAGTTCAACCTGTTTTAGTTTTTGATGGATATGGACTGCCTAAAAAAATAATTTAACATATATCCTATATATTGATTTGGTCCGGTTTATCTATTGGATCTGAAAACTGGTTTGGTGTGAATACACATGTTTCATTTTTTAAAATGAATTAGAGACTGTTCCTTGTATGTTTGGCTGAAACCATGAGTTTACTAGCCAATTAAATGTTTTGTTTTTCATTCTTATCATTTTCCATTGTTTATATCAGTACTAAGCAAAAAAGAAGACATACTTTGGCACTAGTACATGTAGGTTATGTTGCGGTGACTAAGCTATCAAAATGAAAATTATTTTTATCGCTTTATGGGTTACTTGCGCGTCATACGAAATGATAAAAATACACTTCCGTGACTTAAGTCACAGATATAGGAAAAATAAGAAATTTTGAAAAATGTCGTCCGTTACTTAAGTAGCGGACGTTATAAAAATAAAACCCGGTAGGGTGTTTTAAGGGGTGTCGTGACTTTGTAATTTGGTAGGGCGCGCCCAAAAAACGGTAGGGCAGCAAAAGTAATTCCATCAAAATATGTCGGAAAAAAGAATTGTGTCTTTATGGGCCAGACTATTAGTCTGTTGATTTTCATGGATTGGTCTGTTGGGCTGGCCCACTACAAAAATAGATTGCATCTTCAATAGTTCTCATTTTTAATAGCAAATTCAAAATTTACCATAATTTCATTCTTTTTTTGTGTGGCGACTATTGGAATCGAACTGATGACTATCACATTGCAAATACGGTGCTCTAACCGCTGAGCTAAGTGGGCTTTTTTCGTATCACATAACCTTTTTTTCTTAATGTTTCTCGTTGAAAAAACTCTATCTTTCATCGAAGCTTCATATCTCAACTTTCAACGTAAGATGATTTACCTTCAATGTAAGATGATTTTGACCCAACTTTAGTAGCTAATGACAGAGTCGCCGGATTACGATGATAATTTAGTAATGTTAGAATCTACTCTATTTGCTAATAGGAAAAATGTTATTAAGGGAGACCTTGACAAAAAAAAAACCTATGAAAGAAAGATAAAAACATCTGTTATGAAATTGTGACTCCTACTTATTTCATGCATAATAATTTATGTGATATGTAGTTTTATTGTCCATTATATTTTCTTAAATAAAAAAATATATATATATGAAAATTGGTCAGGTCGGCCCATCGGGTCACACATCCCATTACTATTTGGATCGGAAAATTGCTATTTAGGCCCCCCAAGTTTGCTCCCAGGCCCCTCACTGTGACTAAAATGCCCCTAAAAAAACATTTTGTTGCGTAGAAAACGAAGGAACATAATTTCGTTTCGTAGTCGACGAAACTAGAGGAAACTAGATAGGTAGCCCTGGCAGTGACATTATGCGCATGAAATACAATTTTTTCGTCACGCAGTAACCGAACCCCATTTTTGTTGCTTACGAAACGAAAACGCTGGTATTCATATTGTAAAAAACGAAATTACCCTATATAGCAGACAGTACAGATCTGTCCTATCATAATCACTTTTTCACTAAACATTCAAAAACCCTAAATCAGTCATAATAATCAATAATCAATATCAATCATAATGATCAAACACAAAAGTCATGGAAAAACCCTAAATCATTAAACAACAACCCTAAATCCCCAATTCATAATCAAAACCCTAAATCATTGAACAACCCTTAATTCGTAGCAAATATAGTATGAAAATCTTAATCAAACCTCTATAACGACTGTAATCAAACCTCTAAAACATAATCAACATCACAAATTCATTGAAAACTTACTTGCGATATCGTTTTTTGCGAGACGAATTCCTCTTTCTCTTGAATGCGACTGCAATTGCGATGGAGAAGACGGTTGATTGCAATGGTGTTACAATGGGTATGATGTTTGAGCAATTTCTCCTATTCGAACCCTAAAAATCGCACCAACACCTCTTAATTTTGTTTTTACTGAATCTAAACCTTAAAGAATCATCTAATATTCATATACACTAGTTTCGTCTCGCTGGTAACAAAAACCAGCGTGTTCGTTTCGCAATCAACGAATTATGGACTTCGGTAAGTAGTACACGAAAGTTTGTAGTTACCGTGGTTTCGTCGTTTACGAGACGAAATTTTGGTTATTCTGGTTAGTTCAAACAGCAGCGCTACGCTAGATATACATTGGTGCGCCTGTTAACATAAATTCAATTTCGGTTCTTACTTAACGAATTTTCTGCACACCATATTTAGGGGCATTTTGGGATTTTTGGGGGGCCTGTAAGCAACGTGGGGGGCCTAAATAGCAATTTTCTTTGGATCGGGTCCAATTTAGCAGCCCATGGAGCAATTAGGCTGACCCACTAAAACTCTTTACATGTATTGGCCCATCGGACTAAGGTGGTATGAGTTAGGCCGAGCCGACCCACTTAACAACTCTAGGTGTAATCTGTTCGATTATTTTGAGAAAAGTGTTCAGAAGATATGAATTAATACATTTTAGTAGTATAAAATTATAGTGGAGTGTAGTGGATAATTTAGCAGAATACATACTTACTTGTTATTTAGTGACAACATACAATTATTTTACATTGTATGTCCATAAAAAATACTAGGCTTAAATAATATTTTAGTCCCTGCAATTGTCTCTCGTTACGAAAAGAGCCCTTGTTAAATTTTTTTTTGATTTTAATCCCTGCAAAATGTAAAAGTTTTGAAAAGAGCCCCTAAACAGGAATCATTGATGCCATGTGTCAAAAAAAATAGTGTTTTAGTCCCTGCAATTGTCTCTTGTTTTGAAAAGAGCCCCTGTTAATTTTTTTTGTTTTGATTTTAGTCCCTGCAAAAGTCATTAAAATGGTGACATGTCATCAATGATTCCTGTTCAGGGGCTCTTTTCAAAACTTTTAAATTTTGCAGGGACTAAAATCAAATTTTTTTTTAAACAGGGGCTCTTTTCAAAATGGGGGACAATTGCAGGGACTAAAATACTATTTAAGCTAAAATACTAATGCCTAATATGCATTATCTTCATATGTAGGTCATCGTAGATTAATATTTAAAAATATTTAAAATTTCAATGACGATATATGTTGTTTAGAATTATAAATTAATGATCATTCTCGTTTTCATGATTAAAATAATATTTTGATTGATATCAATTTGACAACAACAATGAAAAATTAAATGTTAATCATGTCATTGTTTAAGACATAAAGACTAAGAGAGTCTCAACATTTTACCTTTAAGAAATACTGTGACAATCTTTAATTTATTTTTGACAATTTTAATTACCGATCCATGCATGCCTCATTTTATAAAAAAAAATTGTTAGATTGGACGACATGATCGAGGTTCGAACCCAAATTTTTTCACTTGTGTGTGTGAGTTTTTAATAGCTAATAAAATAAAAAATAAAAAATAAAAAATAAAAAATAAAAAGAATGATGTAAAAAAGATTCTTGATGCAAAGAGAAGAGACTGGGCTTGGGCCGATGCATGAACATCCATTCGACGTCGCAGCAGACGTTTTTCTTCTTTTTATCGAACTTCATGTTTAAAAAGCGCTTTTCATGTCAGTGGCTCAAGCTTAGTAAAACCCTAATCTGCTTCGATTTCGTTACGATACCCTCAAATTGTGTGAGTAGTTACCGAAAATTCATCTCCGATGTTGATCGAGTAAGGTTTTTGGTTGTTGTTTTGTGTTTATAACTGAAGAATGAATTGAATTGTAGTAGCAGAAGTAGCTGATGATGAAAGCATTATTGGCATAAGCTGTGACAACATTTTGCGCACCGTGAAATTGACACGGGTTGTTACGGCGGTGTCGAATGTGCCTATATGCTAATCTGAAGGCTCTTCATCTTCGTGTTTGATTCTGTGTGTATTTGATTTCTTTAATTTCAATCTATACAATCTCATATAATTTGAATTTTGAAATGCATGTTAGCATTTTTAGGATGAATATCAAATATATGAAATCTGTTGATTTTATCTTGCTGTTAAGATGGAATATCAATTTTCATATACTTTACGGTTACATTGTTTAGAGAATAGATTGAAGAGCCTGTAATAGTTAATAGATTAAATTGACGGTATATTCAAGTAATGATAGTTGATCACATACACTAATTGTAAAAGATTCTCTGTTTTGGAGAGTTATGAACATAGTATCATAGCATGCGGACAATAATTTTCACTTTCTTTTGCATGCAAAAATATGCAGGAACCGAAGTTCGATCTCTGATACACCAATTTATGCATCTTAGCAAAAAAAGTGAAATTTCAGTCACTAAGCTATTTGACTAAAAAAAATGAAAAAAACTTGTTTGGATGTATTCTAAGGTGTCTTTGGTTCAATTCTCCTGAGGCATGCAGTGGTTTTATTATTTTTGTATTTATATTACTGTTTGCTTCTCCAGTATTTCTATCATCTACTGGTACTCCTTGTACTAATGGGTATTATTTCATTTTTAATAGATTTTCATTTCTGTCTGGAAAGTAAAAGATGTTATTAGTCCAAATGGCCACCTGCTTCTGGAATGTCTTCTTCTCATATGAGTTGATATCCTCTCCATTTAGTGGATACTTTCATTTGGAGAGACATGGACAAATGAAATAAAATAATAATTTAATTCAGTGTCTATCTCTCTCCAAATGGAAGTGTCCGTTAAATGGAGAAGATCTCAACCCTGCTCGTGGAATTATTGGTGATATTTTCCGTTTTCAAATTTACCTCTAGCTATTGCTCATGTTGATTTCCCAGGTTAGTTCTTAACCAGTGATGGCTTATTCTCCTTTAAATCATACTATAAATTCGTTGTTTGTGAAAGTTGGTTTTGGTGATGCTTATTCGATTTGGGACAAAACTTACATGCATTGCTTTAGGCGCATTTCTTGCTGTTCCACTCACAAAGAGATGATTTTTTTAATTAAAAAACAGTTTTCTTTTATATTTTCAAAATTAAAAAACACAAAAAACCACCTCTTTGTAAGTAAGTTTTGTCCTTCGATTTGGAACTCGAAGGGGCCTGTAAGGGGCATGACAACTAATGCTAACTGAGAGAGATGTAGTGACCAAGTTAAATCTATGATGCCTTTGCTGATAGATTGTAATTTGTAAATGTGGGAAAGGAATTTTGAAAATGTTGTCTATTATGATTATTGGTGTAGATTTTTTGAGCTTGGCTTAGTATATAAGCCTATCTTATATCTCACTTAAATGGGCTTTGACAATACTTCCAGAATCATGAGGTGATCCAAATTATCGTTCCCTCGTCACTCGCATTTGGGCTTGAGCTTTAAATTCTTTTTCAATGTTGTACTCGTGGGTGTGTTCATTACTTCATTCACTTTGTCATATTTAACTAGCTATGTAAATTGAGAATTCTCAATCTCAAGTTGGTGTGAACAATGATTCAATTTCAAATATGTTGGCAAATTTTGATTTTTATTAGATTAGACGAGTTTGGTGAAACAGGGTCACTTCCTTGTGATCATTATTATGAAGGTAGCTCTTTTGATTCAACCGTTAGTCTACTGGCTCATTTGACTGACCGTTGAAGTTATTTGCCTAGCACTAAAGATATTTTTAATCATATTATTGATTCTAACTATTTACTAATTTTGTCGATGACTAATATTTGTCAGTCCAAAAAAAAACAGCTAATATTTGCCGGGTAATTAATCTGGCCAACCGCTTTTGATCGGTTTTCCATTACCAAACATTTTTTATTCATAAAGTTTGAACTCAACACCTTGTCTAAGGATACGGATGTTTGTTTGGTGCTGAAGTTGGAATAGATAGATCGTATTAATTTACCAAAACTCAGTATATTATGTATGCTTTAATAATGTTAACGATATAGCCATATAGGACATAAGCCATTTGAAAGGTTAATTAGTGTAGTATATTGTTTTATTTGATTAGTAGGTTTGAAAGGTAGCTGACCGTGCAGGATTTGACTAACAGTTTTCGATTCCATTCTCATCTCACTCAACTAGAAAAGTTGTTGAATGATACATCCCCTTATATATGAAGACCCAATTTTGTAGCTTTGTGCTCTCATCATATCATAGTGATACACCACGGAGCAAAACAAATACGATTCCCATCTCAAATTTTCAATACCCTTTAGCCTCTTATTTCATTGTAACCTTATTCTTCCCTAGTTCCCTTTAACCAATGGGACCTGGCGGACCGGGAGGGCCTGGGGGACCAGGAGGGTTTGGTGGACCTGGCTCTGGTGGGCCTCCAGGTTTTGGCGGACCTGGTTGGGGTCCTGGACCTGGCGTACCCGGTTGGGGTCCTCCAGGACCTGGCGTACCCGGTTGGGGTCCTCCAGGACCTGGCGGACCTGGTTGGGGTCCACCTGGACCGGGGGGCTTTTTTGGTGGATTTGGTAATGGCTTATGCAGCCTCATATCTTCATGGTGAGTTACCAAAACCATAAATTTCTTTTTGAAAAATGGAAGTTCTCTGAAGTATTGTGTTGTTGTCTGGTAGATGATTAAATTATTATTATTATTATTTGAGTAAAAATTAAATGTTAAAAACAATTATGTTACTTGAACATGAATGATTTTCATGGACAAAGATCCTCTCAAGTGTATTTTTCACTGAAGAGGGAGCTGTTATGATATTTGCCCTTGAATTGATCAATTTTTTTAAAAAATTCAATTTTCAATCTTGATTTTTATGTACTAGTCCATTGATTCTATTACAGTAAATTTGAATTTCTTAATTAATGCAGCTTCTACTGCTTATGCTGTTGCTGGTTGGTAAGAGATTGCTTCGGGGGTCCACCACCACCAGGCCCAGGCCCTTTCTAGATCAGTAAAGCTGAAGGAAGGTTCACTACATACTGCCTAATTACTAGATCTTGTGTGATGACCAAAAATAAAATAAAATAAATTTGTGGTTGTGTTATCTCTAGCTCTTTCACTTTGTAACCAAAAAAATATCTCTTTCATTTTAGCTTAACATTTCTATTTAATTGCCTTAGCAATTTTTAGTAACTTGTTTAACATCTTAAGCCTAAAACATTCAAGTCCTTTGTACTGTTTCAGTGTAGATCTTATTACTTGCTTCCACCGAGTGATAAGCAAATTTGAATTAGTTATTAGTTGCTTTCATAAAAAGCATTAAACTGAAAAATAGCACCATCCAATCATCAATGCATCTTCACATCAAATGATCAAAACTGTAATAAAGTCAAATTTTGTTCCATTTCCATACCATTGTCATGTATGAAACTGAGACATGAACAACCGGAATAAGCGATATGTATAAAATGAAAATAAAAGCTGCATTTGAAATAAAACATTTGGGAAATTGATTTTCATTGTTGTCTGCATCAAAGGAAACATTTGAAGAAAACGACAACCTTGAATTGAGGTGGAGTGGGGTAACACTTTGCTGTGACCACATGCAAAGGTTTCTATGATGCAGAGGATAACTCTAATTGACACTAAACACAGTAAAACTTGTATTTTGTTTTTAAATTAGATAAGAAAAGCAAAATAATCGAACAAACTATCCAAATAAAATATACACTATGAGTTATCCACGGGCTCTCTCCATTTGCATCTTTATGAGAAACATGTGCATGCTGGAACCTTGTTATTGTTGAAAATCATCATTTATTTATACAAAGAAAGTAAACTTCTTAAGAAAATAATAGTTACTAACCTCCACTGCACCACAAACAACATTATCTACTTTGTGCAAATACTCAGTTTTGCTTTTAATATTGAACAATTTCATCAAGTGCTAAAGTTCTTCCTGTTGTTTGTTGTGTCTTAAAAACATGTTTAAAATTCAGATTTTTTTTTTTAATATAACGGGCTGAAATTCAAAAAAATGAAACTACAAATCGATTAAGTGGGGTAATAAGACACCAACACCACTAAAATCATCAACTAAACATCGTATAACCTTTAGAGGTGGTACAAGAAACATGAAATCTTTTGTTAGGATCACATCACAAGTTTGCAAGAATATCCGCACATCGATTAGCTTTGCAATAAATGTGCTTAAGTTGAACTCCGAAATCAAGCTGCATTACTTTTCTAATCTTATTCATAATTCTCCAACCTTTGGCACTCCCTACCTTCTCAAGTTGCACAACATCAACCACCATAAAGGAGTCAACTTGAACCTCCAATTATCGTAGCTCCATTCTCCGAGCTAAACTCAAACCTTCAGAAAAACCCTAGAGTTCAACTATGTAAGCATTAGTGTTGCCTAGATATTTAGAAAAACTGCTATGCACATGCTTGTAGCATCAAGCAATATCCCACCACAACCCGTCAATTCTATTCTCGTTTTTCACACTCTGTCGGTGTATAACCTCATCCACCCATGTTGAAGGGGTACCATTTGATTTCACCACCTCTGTGTGTCTCTCTTGCACCAGATATTGTGCAGCTTTAGTTTGCACATACGATTTTTGGTACTACCTCATTTGGGAGGCAGATGAATTTTGTAGAATTAGGACATTTTTGTTCTTACTCATTCGTGAGGCAGATGAAGCCATCTATGATTTTTTTTTTTTACAGGTTTGTGGTCTTTTGATGGTTTCTTTGAGGCTAGGATTAGATAAAAAAAAATGGAATTTTTAGGAAATCAAAGCCTAAGAGCTGAGAGCTTTTTGCGAGAGTTTCTAAGGGTTGGAAAACACTTGGGAACATCTTGGATAGCTAGAAATTATTGGGTGAAGGATCAAAACTATGTTTAATGAGTTCTTGAGGTAAAATGTATCAAGTTAGGAGTTGAGAGGAAAGGGGAGAATTTGGGATTGCTCTAGTGAGCAATTATGAACAATTTTTTGTCACTTTTGTAAGTCTTTGTTGTATGAGTGACCAAAAAAAAGGGTAGAAGATAAGGTTTTTTCTTAAAAAAACTCTTAAAGTCTCTCGTAGACATTCATTCACATTCACAGTGGATTAAAAAATTGGTCTCTCCTTCAGCCATATGTCAATTTTTGTTTCTCTAAACTCTTTTTTTTTTTATGTTGAAATGACCAAAGTCATTAATTACTTATTAATGTTAATATAGAGTGAGGCATTAAGCAAGTCCCTCACCGTGAACCATGTAAAATTACCGTTAGATTAAATAAAGTAATAGATTTTATCATGCATCAAACCACACTGGATCTATTTTCTTTCTTCTCTCTACTTTGTTTGTTTCACGCATCTTCTCCACTACGGCTTAGACAAAGCATGACAGTTATTTGCCCATTTCATTTTTATCGTTGCTTGGCTTGTTATGTTTCATAAGAAACAATGGTTGTTTGATTGGGGAGTAGAAAATGCTGGACTTTTATTTATTTGTTAGTTTATTGAATGAAAACAAAAAGTTTAACAATTTGATTTAATTATACTCCAACAAAGAGGAATTGAGAAAATATTAAGAAACGATTTTATTGATAATGGTTGAACTTTGAATTGAGAAAATATTCCTGCAATGGTTGTGGCTGGCGATTAGGGAGAAGGACCAGAGAAAGTTGTGGTGCCGGACAGAAGAGAAGAGAGATCCAATGCGTGGTGGAGAGAGAAGAAAGAAAAGAGATCCAGTGTGGTTTGATGCATGATAAAATCTATGACTTCATTTAATCTAACGGCTATTTTACATGGTTCACCGGTGAGGGACTTACTTGATGCCTCACCCTAGAAGCCGCCTATATATATATATATATATATTTTTTTTTTTTTTCTTTTATCAGAACTTGAACCCGAATTCTTTTACACCTTAATTTCTTTAACCTTCAGCTAAAATCAAAGCTATCCAACCAAGATTGTGATTTCACTTTGCACATAGTCTTCTATTTATTGCTTGAGCTTTTTAGTCATTAGTCGTTAATTTTTATTAGTTACACTCTCTCTATTCTTTTTAGTGTTGAACAAAAGGTTGGAATTCACAACACTTTCCATGATTGAGCTTAATCAAACTTGTAATAAGTGTCACATACCAAATAGAGGGTGGATTTTGTTCTTAAGGCTATGTTTGGATTGATGGAACAAAACGGAACAGAGCGGAATGTAATAAAATGGAATGGAGTGGAACGGAACGGAATGGAACAATGACTCCATTCCATTGTTTGGATATTATATGAACTATTATTTGGAATATGGATGGAGCGGAACAAGTTATAATTTTTTCATTCCATTTTTACCCTTATTTAAAAATATATTATTACTATTTTTTTTTTTGACAAAATATTATTACTAAAATCTCATTTCTTTAAAAAAGTAAATAAAAAAACACCAAGATAAATTATACATAGCACAACCTATCTTTTTAAAGTTTTATAACTTATATAAATATGTTATTCTGCTTCCACTTTTTAATTTATTTAATTATTAACATGAAATTACAATACCTACACACTCCAACATTCAAAGTAGTGAACCTGTTTGTATCAAGAAAAATAATCGAGAATCCCTTTCACTATAGCTTATAAACTTTTTATTAGTTGCATCACCAACAATTAAAATAACCACATTCCAATAAGTCAAAAAAAGTAAATAATAACGTGTTGCACTGATGCTACGAAAAGAGAAAGAGATGAAAGTTGGTGAATATATCACACAAATGATCCTTCAAGAAGAAGATGAAAAGAGGAAGAAAAAAAACGAGTCATAAAGCTGGGATTTCACAAAACGGTGATAATAAGTGTGTTTTTATGTAAAATTAAAATAAGGACAGTTTGGTAATTAATTATTTAAAAGAATGGATTCCATCCTATACACCCTAAATTGGAGGGGAAGAAAAATGAAGAGATGTGATGGAATGAGATGGAATTGATACCATCATATTCCACTCTATTCCACTCATTTTTTAAATATCCAAACAATGGAACCTTATTTCATACCATTCCATTCCACCATATACCACCAATCCAAACATAGCCTAATTATTTCTTACCAATGTCATATATTAGTACTACTCTACTCTACAGGAACGTTGGAATAAAAATTGTACAATAATTGAGTAAAATGTGAACAAGATTGGGAAACAAATGAGTATGATGACAAAGAAGAAATAGCAGTGAGTGCGTGACACTGCGATTCTAACCGTTGTATCAATATATTTTCTATTTATGCACGCTCCATCTCGTTTCTAAATCCATAACCCAAACACCAACCCATATATCCACATGGGTTACATTATAGAATTAGAATATGATGGTCTTATATTTTTGTATTAATTAGCAAATCATATTCTTTAAGTATAATTATTTTTGAAATATTCTTAAGTGAAGTACAACTATACAATCATAATGTAAACTAAACTTTGATTTAAATTATAAATCAGCCTGCAATTTGGATTAATTAATTAAAGTAGTGAAAACTCGGATTTGAATCCGACCCGTAACCGAGGTTAGGTGGTGAGTTGGGCCATGATAGTAGATACACGTGGCAGAACGTGACAAATGAGAATACAAAAAAGAAAGTCGTAAAAAAGAATATTTATGGTGCAACTCGTCCTCTGAGTCCCTTGAGTGGACGCTACTCCACCACTACACTAACTGTTTCGTTTCGTTTCGTTTCGTTTCAGAGCACAGAAACAAGAAAGAAGAAACCACCCACTCACTCACTCACTCACTCACTCACTCACTCACTCACTCAAGTACGATACATTTCCATCTTCCTTTTTTGTTTTTACGCAATCACTTCTTCCTCTAATATAATACTTCACTCATTTTTCTTATTCTCTAATTATTTTCTCGTTCTCAATTTGTTTACGGAAATGTCAACAATGCCCTTGTTCAGTCACGTTCTGTTTTTGTGTGCGTCTTAGTCTGTGCGTTTTGTAACTAACTTTTATTACTTCACGCCAATTCCGATTATCTTGTTTTCATTTCATTTCATTCTTATCTTGTTATAACAAACCATGTGTGATATTGTCATTCATTCAGACTTTGCTACTACTATTTTTTATGTATATCAGTTATGCTTTTGCAATTTTTGTTTTGTTTAATTATATATTTTTTTTTTGTTTGATGTAATAGAATCTTGGGGTTAATTAACAAAGAAAAGAGTGAAAGAGAAGATGGTCAAGAATCAACGATCAAATTGGTGGTGGCTTGATAATAGTCCCACTAAAACCAAACGATCACCATGGCTTCACTCCACACTCTCTGGTATGATTTTTTTTTTTTTTTTTTTACATTTTCTTGTTTACTTCTTATCAAATTGCTATAAGTTTCTCTTAGCATGCTTTGATTGCATGAAAATGGTTGTTATTGTTGTTGTTGTTGAGTTATCTTGTAATGATTCGACTTGGACGGATTCGGCCCCTACAAATCAATTTAGCCTATGTTTGTTATCGAAGTGTAGCTTTTAAAGAATCACCGTGGATTATAGTAATTTTGACATACTCACCGCGAAACTAAATATATAATTAATCTTGTTCGATTGGCCACAGATGTCCCAAATGCGAGTTCTCACAACCCCAGGAATCCGAAATATGTCTTTGTTTTGTCACTTTTGTCCCAAATAGATCCGTTGGATATATTCATAAATTATTTGTTTGTATCTGCTGACAAATTATTGTGTTCATAGAAAAAGAGGAATACTTGTCTAAAATACTTCAACAGGTTGTAGCCTACCGTTATGAATATGATGATTTGTTTATGTGTTGTTTTTGGTGTTCTTTTTCTTTTCCTAACTTTTGTCTATGGAATTAGCCGTTGGACACTTTTTGTTTGGTAGTTAGATACCTTTATTTGGTTCTAGGTGGCAATAATTGATTTTACAAAATCAATTTTGATTAAAAGCTTAGTAGAATGCAAAATTACTTATGTTTAGATTTACATTCTAAGGCACTACTCCCTCCCTAAAGTGTAGAAAAAAATGCATTTTTGCTTATAAAGTGTTACGGGGGAGTATTTTATTTGTTGAAATTCATGAGACCTACTAAATTTTTGTGGGACCTAAACAATAGAAAGCTATGTGTTAGAAAGAGTATGTTAGAGCACCAATATCGCCTGCAAAATGCCGTGTCTTTTGCCACGTATGGACACTCTTGTCAAGATGGAATGAATAACTGAGTGTATTGGAGTGGTAATAGAAAAGCACCGCTTCCAAGTATGGATACGGGAGCATATGTTTTCCTTTTCAAATTTAAAAGGTTTTGTGGATAAAATAATACAAGAAAATGATAAGTGGGTCCATGTTAGAGTTGTGGATGAGTGATATGGATATTTAAAAAATATGGGTGAGTGGTTTAAATAGTTGAAAAGTGTAAAATAATTTAATATATTATGTGGGACCCATTTATATCACCAATATGAGTGATATGAATGTGGGTGCTCTTAGTATAGAATTGATGACAAATTTTAATATGGTCACCTTTACAAGTGGTGTATCCTGAATCAGTTTGACAATAGAAAATAAAATGTAGCTCGTAACAACTTGACATCAATTATGTCATTCTCTCGGTTGTAAAAGACGATGAGAGTCATAATTTTTTTCTCTTTGCGAGAACAGTCACATATGAGTCAAGATAAATTTATGATGCAAACATGCATTTATTTATATACTTGGTATGTAATCCTTTTTTTTTGTGCCACTTGAAAATTTCATTATTTGAGGCAAAAAAGAGAGATAAAATTGATGTATGATTTTCTGCTTTATGTTTACTGCAGAGTTAAATGAGAAGACAAATGCGATGTTAAAGTTAATTGAAGAAGATGCAGATTCGTTTGCAAAACGTGCAGAGATGTATTACAAGAAACGACCCGAGCTTATTAGCATGGTTGAAGATTTCTATCGGACACACCGCTCGTTAGCCGAGCGGTATGATCAAGTCAAACCAGACACCGGACTCGGCCACATCTCGTCAGGTGTATCACCTTTTGCTTCAGCCAAGTATCAGATACAGAAGTTAATGAGTTTTGCAGATACCGGTTATGATACCTATTCTGAGAATTTCGACGTAGACGAGTCTATGGAATCTGAAGTTGATGATCCTGAGCATGAAGATAAAGAGGTGGCCAAATTTCATAGCTACGCAAAAGACGAGCAAGTTTCATCCGTGGCTGTCAACGAAGAAGTGATGAAGCTGAGAGACGAAGTTAAGAGAGTAAGCGACGAGAACGAGGTTCATAAGGAGCAATTGAAACAGAAAGATACAATTTGTGATGAAGTAATGAAGTTGAGGGAAGAAATAGAAAGACTAAGGGAAGAAAATGAGGCACATAAGGAACTACTGGAGCAGAAGAATGAAGAGAAGATAGAAGTGATTAAACAACTGAGTTTAGCAATAGATTTGTTGAAGCAAGATAATGTGATGATGAGAAGCTTTATTGCTAAAGAGTCTACTAAGAAATGGAAGTTTCCATTTGAGTTCAACAAACTTGGAGCATTTTCTGTGAAATTGTTTAATGGAAATCAAAGGAATCATCCTAGTGTTGAGCTCTCTAGATGTGGTTTACATGGTCATCAAATAGCTTAGTTATATATAACATTCTTATAAATATTTTTACACAATAAGTTTAGTCTTTTGATTCATAGTTTGTGTGCTTATAATGTTAATTGTATTTATTTTTAATGTTCCCTTTACATGTGACTAGTTATTTTATGTATCCCAATTTTTACAATTTTTTAATTCTATATGCATTTGATTGTATTGTAGCCCACCTCAAATTGTCCTTGCTTATGTGTGTTACATGCTACATCAATGTGTCAAAATGAGAAAATTTTCCTCGCAATAAAGGATGTAAGTGTCCTGGCAATATAGGATGTAAGTGTGTTAAAATGAGAAAATTGAGAAAAAAATGTTTGCATCTTAAGATGTGAACCTTATAATTTTTTTTCCCTTCCTTTTTACCCTTTTTTCATCTCCATGAAACAATTTTGAATGAAACATAGTTTGTAAGTTAAAGTGCGAACCTTTCTTTCACCCCAAGAAAATATTTAGAATGAAACAATGTATGAGCGAGTAATTAAAAAAAGTTTCAATTTAAAGAATTATACAGTGTGTGTGTGGAGAGAGAGAGTGTCTGTGTGATTGGTCGTTACTATTACAACCGCTCCAGTACCCAATCAAAATATGGTATTGGACGATAACGTCAAAATGCAAACTATGTTTGAATTTACACTGTAAGTAACTTAATAAATATACTAACAGGAGCTAGTTTAATAAATAATTTGAATTGCCATCAATAAGTATATTAACTAATTAATTATTTTGTAAATTTAAAAGATGAAATTATCTGACTAAGATATTGTGTTTAAGTGATTAATAAAACCTTTTAGAAAAATTATTTGGGAGAATGAGATTTCAATTCTTGGAGGAGATAAACTTTCAATTATTGAGACTCATTTTCTTGAAAACCAAAGAGTTAATAAAAAAATGAAATAATTTGAATCTTCTTTAAAAAATTTCATTAATAAAAATATGATTAAATATATTTTTACTTCTTACAAAATTACCAAATTTTATTTTTTATCATTATAAAAAAAGTTACACGTTTTGGTCTCTATAAAAATGTTGTGCATTCAGGTATAGTCCATGTTAAATTTTAAAAATTATTTAATCATTCTTAATCTTTTAAGTTTTTGAATCATTTCTTTTAGATATGTTTAGAATACTATGAGTAGTTTCTCTAGAAAAAATTATATTTCTTTAAAATAAGAAAATTAAATATTAATTTTTTAAGATTTCAAAAGACAAAAATAAAAATATTGAAAATCTCGAATTAGAAATTAAATTTCAAGTTCTTTTTAAAAAACTTTTTATAATATTATAAACTATACAAAATAATCCTTAAAAAATACATATTAATTAATAACATAGCTAAAATTGCATACATATATAATTTAATATGAACTAAAACATACAATTTTTTTATAGGACTAAAAAAAATTTGATAATTTTTTAAAAATTTAATTTTTTTTTTTGGTAGCTAGCCTAGTGGCTTGAAATTCCACCTTAATGATGGATAAATGGAGTGTCTGCGATTTCAATCCTAACTCCTACACATATAGTGCGATGTCCCAATCAATTGAGTTAAACTCATAGGAACAAAATTAAAATTTATTTAACCCTTAATAAAATGAAAATGGGCTCACACTTGTAAGTTGTGTAGACGGAAATTTGACACGATGACAGTGTGAAATGAAATGTAGATTCTAGATGCAGTTCATCTGTCATTCATTTTCTTTGTCGTGCCTAATTGACACCTACCAGTCTACCACAAAGAAGAAAGCGATTTAACAAATAGGAGTACCGTGTTGTACACTTCTACTTGTACCCAAAAATTATTACTGTGATAAGAATGAAACATTGTTGACCACCCTATCAGGCTATCACGACCAAATGTCATATATAAATCAGAAATTATATTTTCATTTATTTTTTATTGAAATTATATTTTCATTTATTTTTTATTGAAATTATAATTTCTTTTACCCAATAACATACTCCCTCCGGTCTTATATATAAGAGAAATTTTACTTTTTAGATTCATTGTGAAATGAATGTATCTAGACTATAATATTGTCTAGATACATTCATTTTACAATGAACCTAAAAAGTAAATTTTCTCTTATATATAGGACCGGAGGGAGTATAATACAAGTAATAGATACTTAATTCATTTTTGTAACGAAAGAAAACTTTATTCATTTAATTATTTGTTATGAGTTTAAGTTCTAATCAATAACATTTGTTGTTGCACGAATAAAATATTTAATTTATCAACGAAAGTTTATTTTATAGAGAGAATAATTTGTTTTTCTTTTGTCAAATATCTTAGAAGCTAAGAGAATAATTTTCTAATCAAAGATAAGAAATATTTTTAAACTCAAATAACATTTACAAATATTTATGTTTTCCAGTAATATAAAAAAATTACATTTTTCTCTTTTTAAGGACATTAATAAAATTCAAATCTAAAATTTATGAATCAAAAGATAGACTTTTGATTCAACAATATCAGGTCCTGGTCTGGTATTGTTGGATTTAAGCCTGATTTTTTATGCATGATTGCTTGGGTTCGAGTCGGTTTTGGATTTGGCTACCGAGTATGGTATGCCGACGGGTGTGGTACTAGTTAGGTTGGGTGTTACATTGATGGCTTCCGTTGTTTTGTTTTGGTTTTGTTTTGGATTTTGCACGGGTGGTTTTTAGCTGCACAATGGTTTTGGAGGTTGCGGCATTAGGGATTTGGTTGAGGGCAACATGTTGGTGGTCACCGCAGTAGGTGGGAGTGTTGGTTTTTGGTGTTGGAGGAGTAGGTTTCTTCAGTGGATTCAGTAGTGATTTGGTAAACAAAGGGTTTTTGGGTGTTGACAGTGTTGATCATTGAGAGTTATTGTTCAGGTGGTTGCTAGTGCAGTGGTGTTTGTTGTTGTTTTGCAGCGGTTCTGGAACGTCTTTTCTCTGTCGAAACCCTTTCTGGTGTCAACGTTTTCTTCAAGAGTCTCCTCTGCCTGCAACGAAATCAGATTGTAAATGTAGACTTTTTGCTTAGATTAGTGGTTTATGGCGGTCTCCATCAAGTCGGTTGCTTTGATGGATTAAAGTTTGCTGAGATATGTGTGGAGTGTGTTTGGTTGACAGAATTTACTTTTAGTCCGGAAGAGTCTTTTTTTTTTTTGAAACGGCTAAATTTTATTAATGGACAAATTTCTCAATAAGAAGCATAAGAAATTGTCGAATCGAAACAAAGAAAGGTTAAGTGATAAAACACTTCAACCAATCAAAAAGTACACCAAAACATACCCCAATTTTATTAGTCCGGAAGAGTCTGATTTGGCAAGGGAGACGATTTTGTTCTGCTTTATGTTATACTACTTGGCTATCACTTAGAAGGGGGGGTTGAATAAGTGAACCTTGAAACAATTGCGTTTTTAAAAAAAATTATTTGTTTCAATCGAGCGCAAGCGGAAAACCACTGGATCGGTAGTCTATGCACCGATTGACCAAAAGAAAAGTAGTATAAGCCTTTGAATGTTTGATGAAAAGATTCAAAACGATAACGTTCAAAATTCGAATATAAACTATATACTAATTTCAGTCCCAAGCAAGTTACAATATCGAATTAAACACAATCACAATCAAGCATAACAATTGAATTTTTGATGTTCCAATACGAACATGAAAAATTCAATCGATTCAAGAAATCAATGAAATTATAACAAGTAAAATATTGAGAGAGAGAGAGAGAGAGAGAGAGAAAAACACACAACAATTTGATTAGGGAGTTCCCCGAATTTCGCGTCGTCCACGCGTTTGTCCGAGTACGTCTCCCCCCAAATAACCAAACGAGTTATTTGAGAGTGTATAGATCAAAAATGATTAACAACACGTGCACAGTTTACAATTGAATCTTATAAACCTATAACGAGACAAAAAGTAAACTATGCAACAAAACCTCGACACACAACGAAACTTCGCCCTCTGATTCCAACGATCCGACCCGTGCCAAACCGCACTCGATCGTCCAGCTGAGTCCTTCGTTTCTTGTTGTCGATCCTTCAAGACAAGCACGATCTTGAATCCTTTGAGAGAAACTAGAACCTTCAACACACAATCCAACCCGACTACGATTCTGATTCACCGCGAACCGTATCGAACGTTATTACACAAAAATGCAACCTCTATTGAATTAATCTCATACTCAAACTTCAATTTTGATTGCAATCTTTGATGAAGATGATGAATTTGTGTTGAATGAAACCTTTGATCCAAATTCTCACTCAATTTGCAACCCAAAGCGTTTTCTGATCTTTCACACTAGTTTCCTCTGTTTACAATGACACATCACATTGCTATTTAAAGAGAGAATAGAATTGAGCAAATTTGGGCAAAATTCAACATACGTGTATCGATACAAATGATGGTTTGTATCGATACAAACCCTTTGACCAGCGTTCAAATTGAAAATATTGACCTATGTATCAATACAAAGATGTATATGTATCGATACATATATCAGTTTCTTGAAATCTTGACTGATATGTATCAAATCATGCAAGCATGATTCGATACATCATGCACTCTCTGATTTTTTGAGAGAAGTGAGTGTGTATCGATACATGCAAGCATGATTCGATACACAGGTGACTCTCTGCCTCTGAGAGATCACTTTTGTATCGATACAAGTGATAGATGTATCGATACAAATTGCACAAAATCAGTCTGAAGTAATTTCAGGACATTTGTATCGATACACATGTTTATGTATCGATACATAATACCTAAAACTCAGTTTTTCAAAGTTTAAAATAGGTGACATGTTCCACTAGTACTCTTCCTATCCAACTTGCAACCGGCAAAGTCGGAATCGGAATAACCTACTAAAGAACAATCATTCCCCTTAGAGTACCATAAGCCAAAATTTGATGTACCTTTTAAATATTTTAAAATTCTTTTCACGGCTTTTAGGTGTGATTCTTTGGGGCATGATTGATATCGTGCGCACATGCAAACATTAAACATAATATCCGGCCTAGATGCCGTTAGGTAGAGTAAGGATCCGATTATACCTCTATATTTTGTGATCTCCACATCTTTACCTTCTTCATCTTTGCTTAACGCACAAGTTGATGCCATAGGAGTTTCCATATGTTTTGAGTCCGTCATCCCAAACTTCTTGAGCAACTCAAGGCAATATTTAGTTTGATATATAAAAGTTCCTTCTTCTAGTTGCTTGATTTGTAATCCCAAGAAGTAGGTAAGCTCACCCATCATACTCATCTCAAATTCACCTTGCATAAGACTAGAGAAACTCTTGACAAGTGATGGGTTAGTGGAACCAAAAATAATATCATCAACATAAATTTGAACCAATAAGACGTCCTTTCCTTTACGTTTAATGAAGAGTGTAGTGTCAACCTTTCCCCTTGAGTATCCATTTTTAATTAAGAACTTGCTAAGTCTATCATACCAAGCTCTAGGAGCTTGTTTAAGACCATACAAAGCTCTCTTTAATTTGAAAACATAGTCCGGATGTTCATGATTTTCAAAACCGGGTGGTTGTTTGACATATACTTCTTCATTTATGTATCCATTTAGGAAAGCACTCTTAACATCCATTTGATATAATTTGAAATTCATATTGCATGCGTAAGCTAGTAAAAGTCTAATAGCCTCTAGACGAGCTACCGGAGCATATGTCTCTTCATAATCAATGCCCTCCTCTTGGTTATAGCCTTGAGCTACCAACCGTGCCTTGTTCCTAATAATAATACCGTTTTCATCGAGTTTATTTCTAAAAACCCAACGTGTCCCAATTACTTGATGACTTGGAGGAGGTGGTACTAAATCCCACACATCATTTCTTTTAAATTGATTTAGTTCTTCTTGCATAGCAAGAATCCAATGTTCATCAAGTAATGCGGTTTTTGAGTTTTTAGGTTCAACTTGTGAGACAAAAGCATAGTGAGAACAAAAGTTACTTATTTGAAATCGAGTAGCCACTCCCTTTGAGATATCACCTAAGACTTTGTCAATGGGATGGTCTTTTAGAGTACGCCATTCCTTTGCAAGATCGGCTCCTCTTTGCTTGTGATGATTCTTTGATGAAGAAGATCCTCCATCATCTTTATCTTTATTGGATGGTGACGGGTCATCGTCTTTTTCTTTAGGAACTTCCGTTGAGGGTTGATCACTTCCACCAACTTCTTGATCCTTCAAAATATCCATTGTGTCGACACCTGTACCAATAAAATCACCTTTCCCGTTTTCTTCCGGAAGAGTCTCATCAAAGTTTACATGAACCGATTCTTCAACAATTTGTAACCTCTTATTGTATACTCTATATGTTTTGCTAGATAATGAATAACCTAAGAAAATGCCTTCATCCGCTTTTGGATCAAATTTGCCAAGATTCTCCTTTCCATTATTTAAAATAAAGCATTTGCATCCAAACGAGCGTAAATGACTAAGATTAGGTTTTCTTCCCTTAAGTATTTCATAGGGAGTTTTGTCCAAAATAGGTCGAATGATCGCCCTATTTAGAACATAACTTGCGGTGCTTATAGCATCGGCCCAAAAATACTTAGGAAGGCCACTTAACATAGTCCTAGCTAACTCTTCTAGAATACGATTTTTCCTTTCCACTACCCCATTTTGTTGTGGTGTTCGTGGAGCCGAAAAATTGTGTTCAATGCCATGTCTGGAGCAAAACTTATCAAAGTTATTGTTTTCAAATTCGCCTCCATGATCACTCCTAATGGAAATGATCTTAAGGTATAGTTTATTTTGAATCATCTTAGCAAATTGTTTAAAGGCGGACAAAGTATCGCTTTTACTAGATAAGAATAATGTCCAACAAAATCTTGAGTAATCGTCTACAATCACAAGTCCATAGTAATTACCACCAAGGCTTTTGGTCCTTGATGGTCCAAAAAGATCCATATGGATTAACTCTAAAGGCTTAGTAGTTGAAATAAACTTTTTAGATTTGAAAGAAGCCTTTGTTTGTTTACCCATTTGGCATGCGTCACATAAGTGATCTTTTGAAAAACGTATTTTAGGTAGACCGATTACAAGATCTTTAGAAGCTATCTTATTTAGTAAATCGAAATTAAGATGTGTCATTCTTCTATGCCACAACCAAGATTCATCATTCTTGGTGATGAGACATTTAGCACCACTTAGGCAATTATCATCTAGGTCCAACATGTATACATTTCCATGCCTAATAGCCTTAAGAATCACATTATTGTCTTTGTTACTTTCGATTGTGCAAAAGGTTGGTTTGAAATTGATTATAAACCCTTTATCACAAAGCTTAGCAACACTCAACAAGTTGGGCTTAAGGTTATCCACAAGTACAACATTAGATATGGTTATAGTAGAGGGATTACCAATAGTACCTACACCAAGAATAGTACCCTTATTGTTGTCTCCATAGGTGACGTAGCCTTTCTTCTTTGCTTTGAACTTAATGAAAAGCGAGGCATCACCCGTCATGTGCCTTGAACATCCACTATCTAGAAACCATCTCCTTTCTAGACTATCAAGGCACTTTTCCTACAACATTTAAACATAAGAAGGAGGTACCCAATTTTCATTGGGTCCTAATTGGTGAGGCAAATAAGTTTTGTTGAGTTTTGGCATCCATTGCAATACTCCCTTAGGTACCAACAATTTCCTAGCTTTACATTTTGCAATGGTATGACCTTCACAACAACAATAGTGACAAGTGATATGCGAGTCTCTCTTCTTTTGATCCTTTTTGAAATTCTTGGAACTTTTGTTTTTATTTTTCAAAGTGTTTTGAAAGTATTTTGGATCAACTTGATGAGAGACTTTAGGTTTTGATGAATTTTCCACTTTGTCTTTGATAATTTTAATATTTTTTGACAAAGTGGCACAATTATCACAACCAACTATATCATTATTATTATGACTTGCATTTGACCTTTCTAGTAACGATACCTTGAAAGCTTTCAATTCTTCTTCCGTTTCGGAAACTTTCTTTTCAAGAGCTTTGTTAACTTTTATGATCTCTTTTAATCGTTTGAAAGCTTTCCTAGTTTCACTACATAGGTCCTCAAAAGCACTTTGCAAATCATGATATTCTAACGAGGTATATGAGCTAGAGGGATTTTGGTTTACCTTTTTGGGAGCTTTATCCTTCTTTTTGTGATGATGAGTTGTGAAGCACA
Organism: Trifolium repens; assembly: GCA_030408175.1. Classification (NCBI taxonomy): domain Eukaryota; kingdom Viridiplantae; phylum Streptophyta; class Magnoliopsida; order Fabales; family Fabaceae; genus Trifolium; species Trifolium repens. Next base: position 53,229,465 of record CP125849.1, on the reverse strand, counting down.
TATTAGCCACTTCGCTTTCATCACTTGAACTAGAGCTTAATGATGAAGAGGAAGATGAGCTTCCGCTTTCCCATGCAACATAAGCTTTCTTTCCTTTGCTCCTCCTTTTGTTTGAAGATGACTCCTTCTCATTTTTCTTGAGTTTAGGACAATCCGACTTGTAGTGACCACTTTGGCCGCACTCATAGCAAATCCCCTTTTTGGAGTACCTAGCATCTTCATTCTTCCGGCGGTAACCACTATCTTTCCGAAACTTCTTAAGATTGTCATCGGAATGTCTTATCCCATTCTTTCTCACATATCTATTGTAGCGTCGAACGAAGAGTCCCATTTCCTCATCATCGGAATCGTCTTCGCTTGAGCTACTCTCCACTTGCTCAACCTTTTTGGACTTGGATTTGGAGGCCTTTAGAGCAATGGACCTCTTATCCTTTTCTTTTTCCTTTTCGTTATGTTTTTCCTTTTTCTCACCTTTCTCATGCTTTTCCAACAAATTAAGCACTTGTTCATGTTCCGTTAGCTTACCAAATAAGGTTGTGAGACTCAAAGTTGTAAGATCATTCGCTTCTTTGATTGCGGTGACCTTTGGTTGCCATGACCTATTAAGACATCTCAAAATCTTATTAGTAGCATCTTGATTTGTGATTGGTTTACCTAGACCATGTAACTTGTTGGTGATTTTTACAAATCTTTGTTGCATATCCGCAATGGTTTCACCATCTTGCATATGAAACAATTCGAATTCTTGAGTTAAGGTGTTTATTTTCGAAATTTTGACCTCATTAGTTCCCTCCAAATGGGTAACTAATGTATCCCACATTTCTTTGGCCGTAGAACAATGCGACACATGATAGAATTGTTCAATCCCAAGGGATGAAATAAGTATGTTTTGTGCCTTTGCATCGTAATTGACCTTTTTCTTTTCATCATCCGTCCATTGTGCCATAGGCTTATTTTCGACAATGCCATGAGGATCCGTGATAGTTGGAACAAACGGACCATTCTCAATAGCATTCCATACTTCACCATCAAAAGAATTGATGTGAATACGCATACTACTTTTCCAATAGTCAAAGTGATCGCCATTGAATATAGGAGCCCTATTATACGCCCCTTTCGGTGCAAAAGCCATGTTTTCTAATAATTGGCACAAATTACTTGGTTTAATCGTTGAAAATCGAACCGGGCTCTTGATGCCACTTGTTAGACTACTTGGCTATCACTTAGAAGGGGGGGTTGAATAAGTGAACCTTGAAACAATTGCGTTTTAAAAAAATTTATTTGTTTCAATCGAGCGCAAGCGGAAAACCACCGGATCGGTAGTCTATGCACCGATTGACCAAAAGAAAAGTAGTATAAGCCTTTGAATGTTTGATGAAAAGATTCGAAACGATAACGTTCAAAATTCGAATATAAACTATATACTAATTTCAGTCCCAAGCAAGTTACAATATCGAATTAAACACAATCACAATCAAGCATAACAATTGAATTTTTGATGTTCCAATACGAACATGAAAAATTCAATCGATTCAAGAAATCAATGAAATTATAACAAGTAAAATATTGAGAGAGAGAGAGAGAGAGAGAGAGAGAGAGAAACACACAACGATTTGATTAGGGAGTTCCCCGGATTTCGCGTCGTCCACGCGTTTGTCCGAGTACGTCTCCCCCCAAATAACCAAACGGGTTATTTGAGAGTGTATAGATCAAAAATGATTAACAACACGTGCACAGTTTACAATTGAATCTTATAAACCTATAACGAGACAAAAAGTAAACTATGCAACAAAACCTCGACACACAACGAAACTTCGCCCTCTGATTCCAACGATCCGACCCGTGCCAAACCGCACTCGATCGTCCAGCTGAGTCCTTCGTTTCTTGTTGTCGATCCTTCAAGACAAGCACGATCTTGAATCCTTTGAGAGAAACTAGAACCTTCAACACACAATCCAACCCGACTACGATTCTGATTCACCGCGAACCGTATCGAACGTTATCACACAAAAATGCAACCTCTATTGAATTGATCCCATACTCAAACTTCAATTTTGATTGCAATCTTTGATGAAGATGATGAATTTGTGTTGAATGAAACCTTTGATCCAAATTCTCACTCAATTTGCAACCCAAAGCGTTTTCTGATCTTTCACACTAGTTTCCTCTGTTTACAATGACACATCACATTGCTATTTAAAGAGAGAATAGAATTGAGCAAATTTGGGCAAAATTCAACATACGTGTATCGATACAAATGATGGTTTGTATCGATACAAACCCTTTGACCAGCGTTCAAATTGAAAATATTGACCTATGTATCGATACAAAGATGTATATGTATCGATACATATATCAGTTTCTTGAAATCTTGACTGATATGTATCAAATCATGCAAGCATGATTCGATACATCATGCACTCTCTGATTTTTTGAGAGAAGTGAGTGTGTATCGATACATGCAAGCATGATTCGATACACAGGTGACTCTCTGCCTCTGAGAGATCACTTTTGTATCGATACAAGTGATAGATGTATCGATACAAATTGCACAAAATCAGTCTGAAGTAATTTCAGGACATTTGTATCGATACACATGTTTATGTATCGATACATAATACCTAAAACTCAGTTTTTCAAAGTTTAAAAATAGTTTTTCGCTGTCAAGTCATTTGTAATGTTGCCAAAATGTGTTCTACTCTATTTTCATGTGTTTTGACAATTATTAAAACATGAGGAAGAACTGGTGCACTTACACTTTAGTTTAGCAATGTTCCGCTTGGGTTTTAGTTTTTTGGGTATGACATTGAATTGGAGTAAGACTATAGTGTGTCCTGATTTGTATTCCAAGTGTGTGTTATTTTGGTGATGTTGTTGTTCTATTGCATTTTTTTCCAGTTTTGTATTTATTCTCGCTATTTGTATCATATACTTATGATTTAGTGTTATAATTAAAAAATGAAAAAAGACAATGAGTTAAACTTTTAAAGACTCTTTGCCAAATAAGAGAGATATTCAATAAACATAGTACACACATTATTGTGTTAAATATATATTTAATTCATCTAAATATATTAAATTTCGTTTTTAGTACCTCTGTAACTTTCTTCGAACTTTGTCCTCTAATTATTCCTTTTTACAAAAGTTCACATAGCATGTTTGAAGTGACTTATTTTGACGACATATCATTATTAAGACTTAAAAATTATTATTAGTTTAATTATTTAACTATTAAATCTTTAGTTTAACTAATTAATCTTTAGTTTAAAGTTGTAGATAAATTAACAAAAATTAAAGATTAAATAGTTAAATAATTAAACTAATGATATTTTTAGATTTTAATAATGATATATTTTCACAAAAAAGTCACATCGAACATGTTATTTAATTTTTTTTTTAAAATAGGACTAAAATCAAAAACTAAAAATTTACAAAAAATCAAATTCGAAGAAATTAATATTTAGAGGATAAAAAATATATTTAATCCACATTATTTAATAAAAATAAAATCTTACACATATTATTGTAATTTGTAATATATATATATATATATATATATATATATATATATATATATATATGGAGGGATCAAATTACACCGGTGTAACATTTGAGTAATGTTACACCGCTCAATAACGCTTTAACAAATTCAAATTTTACAAAACCACCGTTGGATTTAAAGTTTATATCGTGTAGATCATCTATGTTGAATTTTATAAAAATCTAAAATCGTTTGACATGTTTTTGAGACACATAAAGATTAACGGTATTCAATAAAAACACATAAACACATTACTCAAATGTTACACCGGTGTAATTTGATCCCTCTCTCATATATATATATATATATATATATATATATATATATATATATATATATATATATATATATATATATATACTTGTCTATTTTTTTTGGTATAACTATGTCTATTATTTATTTAATTAGCATTTACATCACTAGAACAAACATAAAACAAAATACTAAAAAAAAAAAAGGAATAACAAAATGTTGGAAGCACCGGTGATTATCATCGGAGCTGGAACTTCCGGCATAGCCACCGCAGCTTGTTTAACAAAAAAATCCATACCATTCATAATTCTCGAAAGAGAAAACTGTTTTGCTTCTCTATGGCAAAAATACACCTACGATCGTGTTCATCTTCACCTAAGAAAACAACTTTGTGAATTACCACACTTTCCTTTTCCACCTTCTTATCCTCACTATGTACCCAAAAAACAGTTCATAGATTATTTAGATAACTATGTCAAAAACTTCAACATCAATCCTTTGTATAACAGAGCTGTTGAATTAGCAGAGTATTTTGATGATGATGAGAAATGGAAGGTTCAAGCTAAGAATAAAGATTCTGGTGATGTTGAAGAATATTCTGGAAAGTTCTTGGTTGTTGCTAGTGGCGAAACCGCTGAACCTCGTATACCTGAGGTTCAGGGGTTGGAAGAGTTTAAAGGGAAAGTGATTCATTCAACTGGGTATAAAAATGGAAAAGAGTTTAAAGATGAACATGTTCTTGTTGTTGGTTCTGGTAATTCTGGTATGGAAATTGCTTTAGATTTGGCTAATTTTGGTGCTAAACCTTCAATCATCGTCAGAAGTCCGGTATTTAGCTGTCAGCCCTTCTCGTTTCGTTTCGTTAATAAAAAAATAAAGTGATTTTTTTTCTTTACTTCTTATTTTTTTGCAAGAGGATGGTATCTTTACTAGTTTAGTTTATTTTTCGTCAATTAGTCTGGTGACTAGAAATTCTATACATAAGATGCATAAATGGGATGCCGGAGTTCGAACTTCGTCCCTCTGCATATATAATACAATATCTTAGCAACTGAGTTAAATTCACATGACATCTTTACTGGTTTAGTTAATAATGATTAGTTGATTATTTAATTATTGTTATGTACATGTAGGTTCATTTTCTTTCTAAGGATATGATGTATTATGCTGGGGTTTTATTGAACTATCTGTCACTAAGTACAGTGGAGAAATTGGTGGTGATAGTTAGCAGGATTGTGTATGGAGATCTGACCAAATATGGTATACCCTTTCCTAGTGAGGGACCTTTCACCATGAAGATGAAGTATGGAAAGTTTCCAGTAATTGATCTGGGAACTGTTAAGAAAATTAAATCTGGAGAGATACAGGTATGTTTGTAAGCATGCAATGCTTTTGTGATTAAGTGTGTGTTTTCGGAATAACTTATTTGAGCTTATTTACTGATATAAATTTTGTGAGACTATTTGTTAGAACTTATGAGAAAAGCGTACCATAATTTTCATAAATTTGTTTAAGCTTATTTTAATAAGTTCTTCTTAAAAATTTCAAACATGTAGTCAGAAATAGAATAATCTTACTTGTTAATTGTTATGTAGTATACTACCATTTGTTTCTTTCCTACCATGATAGTCATGTTTTTTTTTTGACGTATTCACATACAACCTTAATTATAGGATTGAGATAACACAGTAGGTATATTTTATTTAGAAAAATGTTTGTTTTTTGACGTATTCACATGCAACCTTAATTATAGGATTGAGATCGGATAACACCTTCTGATCCTAATCCAATGACTACGGTTGTTCTGAATTTGACCAATTGCTTAAGGACTATTTTGATATAAATTTCACAAATAAAAAGATGTTTTAACTATTTTGATAAATAAAATTTTGGTCAAATGGCTAGTGGCTAGAAATTCTATCTTTAAGTTGAATAAATAGGATGACTAAAGTTCGATCCCAACTTCATGGTATATAATGCAATATTCTGCCAATTGAACTAAATTCACGGGAGTTATTTCAATAAATTCAAATAAAATAAAAATTCAACTAATATACTTTATATGTGATATAACATGGAGTGGTGAGTGGCATGGTATATGTTGTGTTGTATTTTTTGACAAAATATGTTGTGTTGTATATTTGTAGGTGTTGCCAGCTGAAATAGAGAGCATAAGACGTAACCAAGTGTTGTTCCGTGATGGAAAATCCTATCCATTTGACTCCATTATTTTCTGCACTGGCTTCAAGAGATCAACTCAAAAATGGCTTAAGGTATCATATTTAATATTACAGACAATATTTGATAGCTCCCATTGTTAAAGATAATATGCGGTTAATTTAGTTAAGTAGATGATTATTTCAATTCGTAAAGTTGTAGATTGCGATTAATTCATGTACCACAATTTTGACATTGAATTGAATTAATCATCTATTCAATTGAATTAAACACATTTTTTAATGTGATTAACTCGTGCGGGTGTAAAAAAAAAGGGGGTGTCCATATAGCATTACTTACACAGAATTTTGACTAACTAAATTTGAATCTAAATTAATCTATGTTCCCATATCTAAATGAATTTGAATTTGAACAGGGAGGTGATGATGTTTTGAATGAGGATGGTTTTGCAAAGGGTGGTTTATGGAAGGGTAAGAATGGTTTGTACTGCGTTGGATTGTCAAGGAGGGGATTTTATGGAGCTAATCTCGACGCTCAAAATGTAGCAAATGATATTGCCTCGTTGGTTGGTTCGGTTCCTCAACATGAATGAATTGTGACCCTCAAGGCCTCAAATGTGAGGATTCAAGAACCATGAGATCAAAATTTATACTTTCTTTCTTTAATCTATATTTTTTTTAAGAGGAAGTGACGATTACCACATAAACTTATACACAGCAACTGCGAACATTTACCAGTTTAATTAGACTCTTCTCTAATTGCTCTCTCACATTCTCGATCAATCCTTCAGTTAAATGTGGTTGCTTGCAATTTAAGGAACAAATATTTTTTTACTCACATGCATCTCTTCTGATTTGTATTCATTCACAAAAATACACAAACAACAATCCTAAAGACACTATTGAAATTGAAATTGCTAGAAATAAGAGATGATAGAAGCAAGGTTTTAAATTGCGGACCGCATCACGTGATGCGGCCGCAATATTGCGGATGCGGACCGCAGCGCAACCGCATCGGACCGCAATTGCGGTGTGATCGTAAATCACACGCAACGCCGCAACGAATCCGCAACGCAACACCGTTTTTCCGCAACGCAACACCGCAACAGACCGCAATAGTAAATTCTGTCACAAATCAAGGAAAAAGTATTAAAAAAAAATTAAAAAAACATAGAACAGAGAATCTTACTGTAAAGGAAAAACAAAAAAGAGGGAATCGAATCTCATCTTTGTGTCTTTTCATGTCAAAGCAAAATAATGACCACAAATTGAAGAACAGCAATAAAAATAATGCCAAAGGCCAAAGCATTCCTCTATGAAGAACAGCAGTAAAAATACAAACTGAAGATGGGAGCAGAGCAGCAACAAACAATACAAGAACAAACAAATTGTTAATTCCAAAACCACAGTCTAAAGGTATGTTAACTTTGCAACTCTTCCCTTCACTCATCTTGTTGTTTGGTTTGTAAATTTGAAAATAAATCATAGATATGTGAATTTGTGTTGTTTTTGGATCTATGGATTTGGGATTGGTGTTTCTTTGTTGAGAGAGGAATCATAGAGTAAAGAAGAAATAGAGATAATTTATGGGTAAGGTAAATCAAGAGAAGAAATAGAGAAGAAGTTGTTTGTTGTAACAAAAACAAAAAAATAAAGAAATAGAGGAGAAGAAGCTGAGAGCGTACGAAGGAGAGAGTATTTGAGTGATGAGGGTCGTTTGGTTATTAATGTTAATTATAATATAAATAAATTTATTTTATTTCTTTAATGGGTGGGGGGAACCGAAATTGTGGGTGGGGGAACTGAAAAATTGGGATTGAGTAGTTGGGGGGGGGGGGGGGGGGGGGAATTGGAATTTAATGGGGGGAAAATGTCGATGGAGAAAAATTGTAGTGGTGATATTTGTTGACAATTTTTTTTTTTTTCACAGTGAAGACCATATTTATATATGGAGACAACATGGTGTTCCTTTTCAAAGTCAAAGTTGCAACTTAATGCATTTATCTATTTGTGACATATTTGTATTATGTATTTTAATTGTTTTTTTTTACTTTGTTATTAATTTCTTGTTTGTATTTGCATAAACGATTAAGAATGTTATTTATGTTAATGTTTGTTTCATTGAAGTTAAATTTATGTTATTCATCAATATGATAGAATATGTTAAACAACAATTTAAATTTATAGAGAAGTATAAATAAAAGATATATAAGGTATTTTGTGTGCTTGTGCGAATAGAAAATTATTTCACGCCGCAACGGCCGCAATCTGCATTGCGGCGAACGCAGTGGCCGCAATCGCAACACCCGCAACCGCAACCGCAACCGCATCGGTGACCGCAACCGCAATTTAAAACCTTGGATAGAAGGCTAAAGTACAAGTGGGTGTAGGATACACTCACATTTTTCTGATCTCCCGCACCATATGCGATATTTTGCACTCTCGCATCCTAGAAGGCGCCTAAAACACGAAGATTTCTCAACTTGTGCTATCACTTTGTTGATTTTGCAAGTGCTTTCAAAATCAAGTTAATCAAAGAAATACAATAATCACATTGCAAATATTTTTTTTATTTTAATCTTTAGATGAAGTGAAACAAACATCACTAAAATTTACACACAACCGTAAAATCCCGGATATAAATTTAGAAAGAAAAACAAGTCTAGCCCAACAATTTTAACATTGTCAGCTCAGCCAGTCCTTGAGGATAGATCTCTCAATTTTTATTTTTTAATTACTTATAGCTATATTAAAGTGCATTGTGGTAATTTGGTATACTTGCATTTTTTTTTATAAACATACCATGTTGGTACGGAAATGTTAATATTAGAAATAAAACCTTCCAACACATAATTAATATTCCAACCTAAATTGATGAGCTGCTCTATATACTTTATACTTACATGACCTTATATAAAACTTTAGTCAAATTAAGAATATTTGTCTGTCAAAGCCTTTATTAAATTGCCATGATTTGTATTTATCAAAGGGAGACAACCTTTACATAGACTCAATACATAACGATCTATATGCATAGGTGGTTATAAGAATATATGCACTATTGCAGCATGCATGCGTACCAGTCTTCAGGGGATGAGCAAAATAATTAGCAGCAGGAGGATGGAAACCTTAACATACAAGCAGCATTAATTATTTCACTTTTTTAGCTTTTTGAGTTGCTTATAAAGAGGCTTGCACAAAAGATATCGAGTTGCTTTAATTTGAATTATGCATGCTCTGCAGTAGGAGAGACTTACTCTATGCATATATATGGACTAGGATCGTCAACTGTTTATTTGAAATCGGACGGTCTAAATCACTCACATAGTAAAACAATCTTAACTGTATATTCGGAGTACGCAATTATAGCAGGAAATCCTTTTATGTATATATATACACTGCCTTTTCAAAAATTGGATTCACAACTGTTAAATTGTACATATATTTATCAAATAGTTTAGATAAAATAATTTTAAGAAAAAACATAGAAAAATATCATTATATTTATTAATAGTGAAATGATTTTTTTTAAACAATTTTACCGAAACCTTTCGGTTTGTCAATGTACCATAGGAGTAGAGTTGTTTAATTTGTTATTACACTTTTCTTAGTTCATTGGCTATCAAAACACTTGATATACACATGATCATTTGAAATTTGAGTTACATTGTTGAATGTTAGTTACAGCTTCCAATTATTTCTAACATTCAATTGGTTCTTAGCTCTAGTTGCTTGCTTTATTTTTTTATTTTTTTTTCTTTCACCACCGGCTTAATCTGATTTGGAGATCATTTCTGACATCAATTGGTTACAACTTTCTCCCGATCGCAGTTGCGGGGGTGCTTCATCTTATTTAGAACTTGAGAAATCAGCGTAAAAGCACATTAGTACTCTTAAAGCCTAAAACACCATAAGCTTAAAGGAGTAAATAGTTTACGGTTTCCAAAAGCAAACATAGACTAGTATGTGTATAATTTCTTCACTTTGAAGATAACTTAAGGATCAATATGCTTATTGTGTTGGACAACTATTCCTTAAAAAAAATGTTTCTACTTATATTTTTGGTCCTCTAAATATACTAAATTTAATTTTTAATTCTTATAAAATTTTTCTTCAAACTTTAGTCATTTTAAATTTTAACATATCATTATTAAGATCTTAAAATAGTATCAGTATAATTATTTAACAATTTAATCTTTAGTTTAACAATTTAATCTTTATAAATAAAAAATAATAATTTAATCTTTAATTTAAAGTTATAAATAAATTAATAAAAATTAAAAACTAGTTGTAAAAGTGACTTCAAATGATGAACTCAAACTTGTGTTAACTAACACAATTTCACTTCATTTTTAATTAATATATTTCTCCAACGCCTCCTCCCCAACGTATACTTTCAATTGACATATAAATATAATGTATATTATCACTTGTCAACTGTCCTTCCTCCTGCCCCTTGTAGCCGCCACAGTTTTTAAATTTGTCATATAATATATAATTTTGGTTATTTTTTGTCATATAATAGATATTTGAGTTTAATGAATATGTTACCTCAGTGTAAAATATTTTTATACAAACATCTAATATAAATTAATTATTCGTCCACATCATACCATGAAAGTGGGGTATAGTGAAATGATTTGGCGGAATGCATGATTGATATTAGAAGACAGTGTAAATATGTTTTACACTGTCGGTGTATATTCCATTTTCTCTATATATTTTCACTTGTCAAATATCTTTTGCGGTCCCCGTTTTTTTTTTAAAAAAAAACAGCTAAAATTAGTAATTATTAGTTGTTAATATTAGTATTTTTCTCCTTCACATGAACTTGAACCCGAGTCCTTTTCTTTCTTGATTATTTTTTAGTTCAATGTTGTGTTGTCCGTCATTTTAGTGCGACATTTTTTGTTTTCTCATCTTAGTGTGATGTTTGTTCGATTTAGATTGACAAATTAGCTTTAATTTAGTTCAGATTCAATTGATGATTTTGATGTCGTCAACTTTCCATATTCTTAAGCATATGTATTATAAACACCTTATTTTCGTCATCTTTGTAGTTATTTTGCCGATGTATGTTATTAACATGGATGATGTGAGTTTGTTCGCAAATTCATCTTATACAGTTTTAGAGATTTTGAATTTGTGTTATTTGATTTATTTTTAACAACTTGAGTGAATGAATGTCGTTCTTTTTAGAAGAAAAAAAATAAATTTACTTGTTATTCTTTTTCTCATAATCAATTACAATAGAATATGTATGTATTTGTCTCATTATAATATCTTAGTTGGTAGTAACCACCAGAGACGTTATTGGAGAGATCGGAATTTGAAGTCTCAATTCTCCACTTCTCTATATTTATAATGTGTGAGTTTAATCAATTTACTACTAAATAATATTATATAGGGATGTCAATGGATATCCATGGACGCAGATAGTGTGATATCCATGTCCGCTCTGTCAGACAAATATGATATCCGTGTCCGCTCCATATCCGTGCGGATATCCGCTAATCGGGTAATCCACGAATATTGAAGTATCCGCGGATATTAACAAATATCCATGGATGGTATTTTTTTTATTAAAAAAGAACTAATTATTGAAAAAAAAAATTAAAAGACAAAACATTAACACATAATATTCATAAATTGTGCTCTCTATTTTTAATGAAAACACCCAATCTACAAACAAAAATCACCTCACAGAACTACAAAAGAGCCAAACAAAGCTAGAATTTATATAAAATTGCCAAACTGCAAAAGATAAAATATAAAAATACTAGAATTTATATGTAAGTAGAGATATTTAAGTAATTTTACTAATTATTTAGCGGGTATGGATATCCGCGGGCACGGATTCTATTAAACTCGCATCCGTATCCATTTAATGCGAATAATTGAAATATCCATTTATTTTATCCGTGGATATCCATTAAGCTATCCGCTCCATATCCATGGCGGATTTTATCCACAGATATCCGCGGGTATGGATATTTTTGCCATCCCTAATATTATAGCAAATGATGTACTCCCTCCAGCCTTATTTATAAGCAAAAGTAAAAAAAATGGCCTCAAATAAACTAAAGTAACCAAAATCAACGTTATTTAATGCTAATTCTTCCAAAAGTACCCCTCATTAATATTACTTTTTGACATGACTGCTGTCTCATTATAGTATCTTACTCGGTAGTTACCACCGAGACATTATTGGAGAGATCGAAATTCGAAGTTTGAATTCTCCACCTCTCTATATTTATAATGTGTGAGTTTAACCAATTGACTACTAAATAATATCATAGCAAATGATGTACTCCCTCCGGCCTTATTTATAAGCAAAAGTCAACAAAAAATTTGGCCTCAAATAAGCTAAAGTAACCAAAATCAACTTTATTTAATGCTATTTTTCCAAAAGTACCCCTCATTAATTGTTACATTTTGACATGACTGCATAGTCTCAATGCAAATTTAATGTACTGTAAAGAGTAATTTAGTAAAAATAACAAAATTTTTAATATGTGTGAAACAAGAGAATTTTGCTTATAAATAAGGCCGGAGAAAATACATAGATCGATAACACAAATCATTTTGCAAGATCCAATGACTTCCTTTCTAACAAAAAAAAAAATCAAATGGTTAAATTTTGAAAAATTAATAAGGTCTTTGGTGGACCACATACACTTTATAACATCCACAATGACACATCAATTAAGTCAACAAAAACTAACGTTTTTTTTTTAAAAAATTGACGGAAAAGATCTTTTTGGTTAACGAATATGTCTTTAAAGGACCAAATCGGAACTCTTTAAGGGATCAATGTAAAACCAAAAATATCTTTAAGGGACCAAAATATTAATTAAGCCCCCTCTGGCCTTATTTATAAGCAAAAATCAACAACAAAATTTGGCCTCAAATAAGCTAAAATGACCAAAATCAACTTTATTTAATACTATTCTACCAAAAGTACCTCTCATTAATCACTTGACTATTGGGGTCTGTTTGAATTAGTTTATTGAGTTTATGCAAAATGTATATAAATTAGTTTTTATGTATTATTATAAGTTTTTAAATATAGTTTATGGAAAAAAAATAGCTTATAAAAATACAATTTTTATCCGTGAAAATTCATGAATTAATATAAAAATTTATTTAGGATTTACATAAATAATTTTCATAAGTTAAAAAATAAGCCAAATTCAAATGGGACATAAATACCTTACCCAAAAAAAGAGGCCATAAATAATAATATAGCAAATGATGTACAATAGATCATCAAGAAAACACAAATCATTTTCCTATAAATTACCTTGTGTAACTAAAACCATAGATAGATCAAGAAAACACAAACAAAACAAAGAATGAAGAAAGAGAATCAAACAGTGGTAGTTGTTGGAGCAGGCCCTTCTGGTCTCTCTGTTGCAGCAACCTTAACAAACCAATCCATTCCTTACATAATCCTCGAAAGAGAAAATTGTTTTGCATCACTATGGAAAAAATATTCATATGATCGTCTTCATCTTCACCTCAAAAAACAATTTTGTGAACTTCCACACAAACCATTTCCACCTTCATTTCCATCATACATTTCCAAAGAAAAATTTCTACAGTATTTAGAAGACTATGTTTCTCACTTCAAAATCAATCCTCTGTATCATAGAACAGTGGAATCTGCAGAGTATGATGAAGGTTCTGAGAAATGGAAGGTGAAGGCTATGAATAAAGATTCTGGTGAAGTTGAGGAATATGATGGAAAGTTTTTGGTTGTAGCTAGTGGTGAAACTTGTGACCCTTTTGTACCTGAAATTGAAGGGTTGAAGAGTTTTCCTGGGAAAGTGATTCATTCAACTGGGTTTAAGAATGGTAAAGAGTTTAAAGATGAACATGTTCTTGTTGTTGGTTCTGGGAATTCTGGTATGGAGATTGCTTTGGATCTTATCAACAATGGTGCTAAAACTTCAATTGTTGTTCGAAGCCCGGTAATTTCTATTTTAACTATGTTCTGTTTTTCTCTGCAAAAAAAAAATGTTTTGTTTTTTAACTTGTGCATGTTGTTCAATTTAAATTTGAACTTATTTATTATTCGAAAATGTTTCATGGACATTTAATTTTACCTACACATGCGACACCTGATTAATCATATGTAAAATTGTGGTTAATTTAGTTGAATATGTAGGTGATTTAGACGGTGTTGAAAGTTGTGAAATTATAGGGATTTGGATTTTCTGTTGTGTTTTTTGCACGCAATTTCACGCATTTTGAATTTCAGCCGTTAGATAGATATCGGACAGTTCAGATTTAAAATACAATTTTAATAGTAAAACGATCTCAGCCGTCGATCAGAGATCGAACGGTCAAGATATGTAACAGCACCATACTATGTTGTGACAGCTGGAAATCTGATTCCAAATTATAGCTAATCATATAGTTTAAATAACAAGAATTTTGCTGGTGAACTCAATATATATGTCTATGACTAAATATAAATAGTTAGTACCATTTGATTCAACTTTTTTTTTTTCATATGACTAAATTGAATTTTTTGTACCATGTGCTCAGTGTTTTTAATTAATAGGCAATTTAATTATCTCATCACACTTTGTACCTACCAAACCTATCAAATGAATGATTTGGCGCTCTTTTTTGTGTTATGTTTGGTGGTTCCTTAATGATAAATAATAATATTTTGCTTACTTAAATGATTATATATAATGTTAGTTTGCTTTCCACGCTAAGATATACTACTACTAGTACTCATAAAGTTTGCATACATATTGGATGCAATGTGCAGGTTCATTTTTTGTCAAGGGGTATACTAAATTTGGGGTTGTTTTTGATGAAATATTTGTCAATGGAGATGGTAGATTCAGTGATGGTGATGCTTAGTAAAATGGTTTACGGGGATGTGACAAATTACGGGGTTAGTAGGCCCAACGAGGGACCCTTTTATATGAAGGTCAAATACGGCAAGTATCCTATCGTTGACGTTGGAACTTATCCCAAAATTAAGTCTAGAGAGTTAAAGGTACGTTAAAGATCTATGAAGCCCCGATACTCTAAAAATGGTGAAGTATCGTGTCCGATACGTTCTCGATATCGATACTCGTCCGATATGTTCCGATACTCGTATCGGAAGAGTATCAGTTAAATCTTTATTTTTAAATAAAAAAATAATATCCGATACGTGTCCGATACTTTCCGATACTCGTATCGGAAAAGTATCGGTTAAATCTTTATTTTTAAATAAAAAAATAATATCATATACAATATGTGTTTCATAGTGAATGTCAAACTATTATGTTGTTACACGGGTAACTAACTATGTCTTTTTTTTGGATTGTACTAGTGATGTTTTTTGGGATAGTACTAATGATGTTCTTTTTATATAATATTTAACTTAAGATGTATAACTTAAAATGTACTGGTGATCATTATTTTTTAGGACAATATTAATGAGACACAAATACTTAACTTAGTATTAATGATGTTAATTTATTATAATTAGTATTTTTTGTCTTTGTCACTGTTCTGAAGTCACTATGGTGTCCCACTATATAACAGGTTGTTAAGTATTTGAGTTTGTCCCAAAATTCTAGTATAAGAATGGATGTTTTATGTTTTTAATTGGTCAGCTGCAAGACCTATATAATTGTCTGTTATTGCTACAAGATGAGCTTGTTAAAGAGGCTTAATGTCATGACTATTATATGTTTTTTGAGCTATTATATGTCTTTAGTTAGGACTGAGGAGCCCTCGTATGTTGAGCCTTAAACTGTTTTGTTTTTGTGCAAGTTTGTGAACTATTGACGTTTATAATAATAATAATAATAATTTTTTGTCTTTCAAAAAACAATTATCATTATTAATATTATTTATTTTAGTCATGTTTATATATTGTGCATTTATATATTTAATTTTAAAATTAATTTTTAAATAACGTATCGCGCCAGTATCGGATATGGATTTTTCAAAATTTTTACGTATCGGTGTATCGGTATCGTATCGTATCCGTGTCGTGTCGCGTATCGGGGCTTCATAGTTAAAGATCATTGCCTTTTTGGTTTATTTAGTTTAACTTCAAAGTTCAAACTTTCAATAATCTAAATTTTGGGAGGTAATTTTTTTTAAGATAATTTATAATGGAGCTAGTTAACTGCGTCTTAGGTGTACACATCATTTATTTATAACTTCTTTAAGAAAAAATCTATTTTGATACCAATTTTTTTTATGCTTTTAATACCAATTTAGTTGTCCAACAACTATGTTTATACTATCCAAATACAACTTCATTTTTTTTATTATTTTATTCCTAAGTTGTACATTTGACAACTATTTTGGGTTGTATAAATATCACACCTCTTTTTTTAATAAATAGTACTTAATAAATACTCAATATTTTTAATCCAATATCTCTTAAAAAAATTTAAATAGGTCTCATCAATAACTCTACAAAATTAAACTTCAACAATAATTTATAACTCTACATCATTATATTTCAACAATAATTTATCAAGATGAGTCACATAAAAATTAAAGTAGATTTCAAAGAAGAAATATGATGTTTATTATTGAAGCATTATTACTTAATATGTACTCGATTTTGCTTTCCTCTAATAAAGGTATTAAGTGTTTAAAAAATAAAAAAAATCACCATTAAAAATGGTCTTAGTTTTTTTTTGAATAAAGTGAATTGTCTTAGCTAGCTAAAGTCTAAAATGATATTTGGTGACCTATATTTAGACACTTTAGTTAGATCAACCGTTTCATTTTTAGACACTTTAGTTAGATGAACTGTTTCATTTTCTGACTGGACATAAGTCCCTTGCTTGAAGATTAGATGATGAGTAATGATATATTCACATAATGTATACTTTTTCACATATTCATATAATGTATCTTTTATATGATTTTATCTTTATAAAGTGCAAAAATATAATTGCAGTACGTAGCTAGTTGTTGTAACGTTACGATTGAGCATTGTGTTACTTACTACATATAGGTGTTGCCAGCGGAAATAGAATGCGTAAATGGCAAGGATGTTCTCTTCAAGAATAGCCAATTGCACTCTTTTGATTCTATTATTTTCTGCACCGGCTTCAAGAGATCAACCCATAAGTGGCTTAAGGTTTGTCATTCAATTTATTACATTCTAATCTATAGATAATAGTTTGGGCTTATATTGGTCCATTTGTTATAATTAGAGTAAGGAAGGGAACTTTTCCCACCCCCCAAATATCTTTTTTTTTTTTTTTTTTGCCTTCAAAGGGGTGAAAATGATACATGGGGGGTGGGATGAGAAATCATCTTTTTGTTGATAAGGGTAGTTTTAAGTCTTTTATGTTTACTGTATATTGTGAGAGTAACTTTTGTTCCTATTAGATCTTGTTCATTCTAATAGAAATTTTAGCCTCTGTTTGTAATTAGAGATATTAATTAAATTTTGCAAAATCGAGAAATTAAAGGTTAATTGAGATATATATATATATATATATATATATATATATATATATATATATATATATATATATATATAAGCCCTTATCATGACCAATTGAGCTAGACAAACATCTATAATTCTGGTTTGCTAAATCAAATGTGAGAGAATGATGTCACAGTCGAAGTTAGAAAAGAGATTGGGATTTTTAGAGCATTTACAAAAGTAATTATATTTACCTCCCTCCAAGAGTACTGACGGAATTTGAATCCAGGAGCTCCTGAATCCAAGACATGTCTTTTAACACTAGACCAAACCTTTAAAGTCAAACATGTATAATTGATTTATCATATTAATATTTGTAGTCGAATTAATTTTTTTAAGATCTTTGGGCCGACCCTGATAAGAATCTTGTTAACTTACATCTTAAAGACACTTGTCAGGAAATCAAAAAATAAAAGAAGTTTACATTAAAAATAATAATATTTTAACTGTATGCTTTTGTTTTTACTTTTAATTTCTTAATTATCTTTTGTTATGTAGGGGGATGATTACCTTTTGAATGAAGATGGTATTCCCAAGCCGAGTTACCCCATTCATTGGAAGGGAAAGAATGGTTTATATTGTGTTGGATTATCAAGGAGAGGTTTATATGGAGCTGCTGCAGATGCTGAAAATGTAGCAAATGATATAAGATCCATCTTGCAAAATCTATGAAGTGCAGAAACAATATATTATAGTAGATGATTATGGATCAACATATTGCCCTTATCTTTGATTAGCTGCCAATTGGTGTTAGAGAGACTTGAGTGCTAATTTATCAACAAAAAAAAGGAGAGGGAGAATAAGACTCTAGTATAATATTCATATAATAGGGGTGCTAAATACATTTTTGTGTAATTTTTTATCCGATATAATTTATAAAAAAAATTATAATGTATTAAAAGTGTGCTCTTTTATGTGATTAAAATGTGTTTTAATCCTTTGTTAAAAAAAAAGTGTTTCAATCCATTTTGTGTATGATTGTTGTTTGTTAAAATTAGTCTCGTGCGTGTTCCCAATTAGCTTACTTTTAACTTTTAAGTAATAAGTTAGTAGTTTTTTATCTTTGTGTTTTTAGTGATTGTTGACACATACATTAAAGTGGTCATAATTTAAACTCCCTTTCTTGTTGATCATTATTTTTGCTTCATAAACTCTTATGAGATTTAGGCTTAGTTAAATTTATTCTAAATAATTCAACAACATAAGAACTCCTCCCCCATATAAAGGAATGGACTCTAGCATCATATTATCACAAATCCCCGGAGAAATTAAGAGATTTTGCATAGTATAAATAGACATAACAATCACAATACTTTTTGTATTTTTTTGTTAAAGTCACACAATCTGAACTAACCCATTTTTCAGCCCGCCAAACTTTCATTGGAATTGTCTAAGATATAATGAAAATTGTCGTTGTCGCACTACAACACTGATCTTGTGAGAATCAGTTGTTGCAGGTTTGTTCACGGTATCCATAGTCTCTAAATCTTAAAAAAAATGGAAATTGGAATTATTTTTCTATTTTAAAATAAAAAAACAAGTCTTTAAACATAAATTTTGTTAAAAATTTCTATAATGAGTGACAAAGTGACTAATTGGTCATGAGTCATGAACAAAAGAACATATGGGCCCGTTTGGCCTAGCTTATTTTTGAGCTTATGCAATTTTGATGTATTATTATAAGTTTTTCAAGGTAATTTATGATAAAATAACTTATAAAAATTCAATTTTTACTAGTTTGAACTTATAAAATAGCATAAAACCTAATTTCTATTGCATAAGACATTTGCATAAGCTCAAAAATAAACTAGGCCAAACGGGCCCATATCTTTCATAATTACTTTCTCCGTTTTAAAATTTTTAATTTTTACACACAAATTAAGAAGTAAGTTTTTTTTTTTTGACAGAAATTAAGAAGTAAGTTATGTTGTTAAAACCATGACAATTTTACTAAACTACCTGTATTTACATTGATGCAATGTTTTGAAAAGTGGTATAATTTTATTAATTAGAAGGTAACTAAAACTAAAATAACAATTTTGTCAAAAAAAAAAAACTAAAATAACAATTCTTGTAAGCTTAACTCAGTAGACAGAGACATTGTATTATATATGCTGATATGCAATGATGACCGGGGTTCGAACCTCAACTCCTAAGTATATATAATGCAATGTCCTTGCCAACTGAACTAAGCTTCCATGACAATAACAACTCTATCTTAAAAAGTTTAAATAACATTTTATCAATACATAAGCACTTATTTTAAAACAGATGTAGTATTACTTTGTCCTTGGAGCAGGCCTGATCCAAAAAGTTATTTAAAAAAAAAGTTTTGAATGAATGGTTCATATTGTGCTTACTTGCATTGTGTTTTCATTTTCTTTTAGTAGTTCTAGGGAAGAACAACATCTACAACTATGAATATGAATATGATGACAACAACCTTGAAATTGAATCTAATTCATCCCATCATGATTCTATGTCCCCGCAGCAGTAGCATCCCATTCACACCATCCTCCTCCGTTACCATCACAACACTCACTCACCAACAACACACCTCTTCATCAATTACCGGTTACACTGCTCGTACCCATTCACATTCTCATCCATTTCCAGAACCTCACGACGATGACGACGACCAAGTTGAAGTCCTCCGTGTTCCTCCCCATTGGTTACTCCCAACCAATGCCTCCCAGGTACCATTTTCATTCATTCTTTTCCAATTTTACAAACATTTAAGACTCTTTTTGGCAAAAATAATAACTGATAAGTTAGCTTACGGTGGAGGAACTTACATCTTTATAAAGTTATACTATCTTATAGCAGATAAATTACTTGATTGAATTTGTACTGATCGGTAAACTCAATAGTAGTTGCATTATCTTATAAATATGAAATGACATAAAAAATATAGAGTATTTGTCTAATTAATATTTAATTTTTTACTAGTAACAAATCTAGGTAAATTTGGAAGGAAAAAAATGATAAATTATAAGCTTTAAGCTATAAGCTATAAACTTGTGAGATTTTCTTTTTTTTACCAAACATGTCTTTTTTTTCTTCTTTTCAATATGAGCTTATAAGCTATAAGTTCAAAATTTGGCATTGCCAAACATAAGTTATTGTGGTTGAGCTGTTTTAAAATTAGTTGATATGATTAGTTGAAAGTTTATTGGAATAAAGTTAGCTTAGTTAAGATCACTATATAAAGTGTATCTTATTATGCTGAAACAATTATTGGTTAGACTTTGTTTACCTCAACCGCCGAATTATCAACCCTGTTCTTTTGAGAACCCGGGGGTTATAGGAAAAATAATGTATCTTAACCTTATTATAATAAACTTTTCTCATTCTATCAATTCCAAATGATCATATTTTTTCAACTACTTCTAGGAGTGTATCTGTTTAAGTGTTTTCATTCATTGTTTTTTTCACACTTATTAGGAATCAGAATGGCTCAGGGTTACTTTACATAAATGGTTGGATGATGAATACTGTCCAGAAGAAACCAATGTGGAGATAAGCAGAGTTGCTGCCAAATCCTACTACAATTCTTTGATACAAAAACAAGCTGATTTGGGTGACATTTTGTTGAACATGGCGCGCGAATTACAAACCATTTCTTATAAGGAAAGTTTTCATGGTGCATTCTCATCTGCAAATGCCGCTGTTAGCCTAATTGCTCAACGGATTGAAAAATTCTGCCATCCAAATTGAATTTTATAGCTACACATGGTTGGTTTGGTTTCTTCACTACTAATAGGATTGAATTTACGTCTTCTATTGTATAGTAATATAGTCTTGTAACTTGTTTCTTTGTTATTGAGTTGCATGACTCGCTTTTTGGTTGCTATTTCATATAGCATTAAATTTATTATCCATTTAGTTCTACATGTTATCACACTCAAGAATTTGATAAGAAATATTGTTTGAGATGTTATAGTTTATTAAATTTAATTTAATCCTCGCGAAGGTCTTCTATTTAAATTTCTGTACCCAATTTAGTGCTTGGAAGTTGGAACATCTGTGGTGTTTATTTCAATTTCTATTCTGTAACAATAATGGACCTCGACCGTTTTGTCAAATAAATTTGGAGTCAGATTGCACATAGCATTGATACTTGATCCCTTAAGAAATTCGTCAAAAGTTTTATCTATGACCGATACATATGGAAAAACTTGTTGATCTGTTACGGTTCTGATTGCGAGGTTTCTCTCATGCAGCAGAGGATCCAATAAGATTGAATGATTGATGTAGTCTGAGAATCAAAGTTTTGGTCATCTATTCAAACCTAACTGTCACTATTAGCATCTTTTAATATACTAAAGTCAAAAGGTAAATATGAAGGATCATATTCTCTTGTATATTAATATATAATGAAGGACATGAATTGATTGTGGTTCAAGACAGTTTGTATTGTGTTTATTCTCAAAAGCCAGTCCAATCCACCACTTTATAGATAGCTTAAGCCTTTATAAGCTAAGTGTACTGAAATGCAGGGACAACAGTTAAACAAACACCAGCCGATTATCCATTGCTTCCAATTTAATTCTCCTTAAAATTCCTAACAATGTATTTAGAATTTTTGTGCATAAATAATAGGCTAGATAGCTCTATTAACAATTTTGATTTCTTCAAATCCGAATCATCGATAACAAGATGTCTCATTTCCTAAGCAACTGCGAAATTGTTGTTATTTATTTAGACAGAATGAGATGTCTCATTTCCTCTTTTTCTGTTTTTCTTTAAAATATGTCGCACACACATACATATAGACACATAAATGGTTTAATGTTGAATGAAATGAAAATCAGTTTCTTAGTTTAGCTGCTACCTTATCTAGGCCTTGTTATTCTTTAAATTCTTATTTTTCATCATTGTTATCCTTTTCCAAATATACACCATGAACAAATTTCTACTGCACTTGATCAGGTGCAGGAAACTCTAAACTCTTAAAAGATGTGAAACCTCCATCCACAACTAAGTTATGTCCACTGACATACCTAGAATCATCAGATGCAAGGTAAAGTGCTGCATTAGCAATGTCATTAAGTTCACAATTCGCTCCTTTCAGGACACCAACATTATGAACAATTTCTACAATTCGCTGTGAATCAAGATGTGGATATATCTCATCCATTTCGTTCATAACAAACGGAGTAGGGATAGCAAAAGGCGATATACAGTTGACTCGGATTCCATGCTTGCATAGCTCTGAAGCCAAAGATTTAACAATGCCTATAACCGCAAACTTCGATACTGAATATGTGTGCTGCGCCATCCCTCCAATCACTCCAGTGACACTAGCAGTGCATAGAATCGATCCAGTTTTGCGTGGGATCATTACACGTGCTGCATGCTTGATGCCAACCATAATACCACGGACATTGATTTCCATGACTTTGTCAAACGATTCTAAATCAAGGTCAACAATGCTTGGAGGAGTTTTGCAGGGTATCCCTGCATTGTTATACATGATATCAAGCTGTTTGTATTCAGAAACGGCGAAATCAACTGCATTGGATACGTCTGATTCTTTCGCGACGTCGCAAGTTATGAAGGTAGCACTAGGTCCTAGTTCTTTTGCAGTTTTTTGGCCAAGTTGTTGTTGGATATCAGCAATAATTACTTTTGCTCCATTATTGATGAATTTTGTTGCTGCTGCTTTTCCTATTCCACTAGCTCCTCCAGTTATCAGTGCTACCTTATCTTGTAGCTTCCTGAATTACCACATCAAATGTGAACTAAAGGCATTAACATTAAACAATAAAAGTCATATTGATAACATTTGCATAATGTTGAGCATCATTTGATCGATTTGGAGCCTCTGACGTTTCTTCGGTCTAAACCTTGAACATTGAATTAATCGAACGGCTAAGAGTATTATGTCATGGTCGTTAAATTAATCCAACGGTCATGATTTTGTCGAAGAGGTTTCAAAGGCGACACAAAATTCAGGGTGTCATTCAATAATTTAAACCATTTGATTTGACCCGTACGATATTTTTGCGAATTTTTCCTATAACTAACCATGATTATTTTTCTTTGTTTGATCAGAATAAATAACAGTTTGCCACTATGGATAAATAGAAAATGCAAACCTAATGAAAGACAAATAAATTGAAGGGTTGTTAGGCCATACCTTACAGTCTCAGTAGACAATAATCTGCAGAAGCTATCAACAAAAAAAGGCCTCGAATAGGGAAGACTTTTTCTGTTTTAAAAAATTACCAGAAACAATGTAAGCTAAAACTTGTTCAGTGTCATAAGGGTATCTTAGTTGGTATATCTACTAAATACATTATTGGAGGGGTCGGAGTTTGAACCCCAATTTTCCACTACTCCACACTTATAGTGTGTGCAGTCTAGTCACTAGGCTACTGGAACAACAAAAAAAAACTTGTAGGAGTAACTCATTAGATTAACCAAATTAACACTACAGAGTACAGACATTGAAAGAGATTCAATAGTAGATAAATTGAAAGATACAAGCACAACATCTTCTACTTAATTTCTAATTATAGATAAGAGAGTAAATTAAAACATCAGAGAAGTAATGAAAGCAGAAAAATGAAGTGTGAAACTAACCTCAAACAAATTCTTAACATGATTTTCTGCAAAAATGAATCAGATCTCACACACTAGAGAATAATGTAGTTTGAGTCTCTGACTTTGTCCTTTTGCTTTGCATCCTTATTAAACTAATGAATGTTTAGAGAAAAAAATAGTTATTTTCAGTGCTTGTTATAGAAAAATGCTGCAAGGTTACTTTGGTCAATGTGGCCAATGAATATATGCAATACAATTATATTTGCATACCATGTGATATTTTTTAGGATAAGATGCATGGTCTGTGATTGACATTTATAGAATAGAATAATTTTGTTACAAAACCTGTCAGTGAAAAAATTCAATGCTTATAGAATTAGTTCCTCAGACACTGAAATATGAATTAAACCAGTCAACTTATAGACATTTATTTATGATGATACAAATAATTTAATGATGATATGAAATGAAATAATATGAATAAAATAAAATTATAAAAAAAGGGGCATTCCGAGAATTGAACTCGGGACCTCTCGCACCCTAAGCGAGAATCATACCACTAGACCAAATGCCCATTTGTTGATTCTTTTTCGCATATATTTAATGTAACGTATGGTTAGGATTAATTTTCCCTCCAAAACTGAAATATTTTTTCATATTCCCAACGATTTTGATTTTCCCCTCTCCATTCATAAATTCTTCGTTGTGCTTTTCCATCTTCATTTTCTATTTTCACAATCGCATCACAGTGTTAGGGTTTTACTTCATTTTCACTCTCATCAAATTTATCATCCATTTATACACTTGATTTCGAGCAAGGTTCCATTTCAATGGCGAACACTCAACCTTCATCTTCACCTGGTGGTAATTTTCGATTATTCAATGCTTATTGTTAACTGATTTATCTTTTTATTTCGATGATTTGTTTATTCATTTCACCATTGATGTTTGTTGAGATTAGAGCAAAACAAGAATGGACGAAAATGAGCGTGTTGTTCTTTTTCACTTTATTGAATTTTATTTTCTCATTTTGTTTTCGCTTTGAAATTATTCAGAAACTGTGTTTTTTTTCTTCTTTTCTGAATGTATTGTAGTTTCGTCTTGAGTGTTGTTTCGATTGATTTTAACTGTTTGTGATAGTAGTAAAGCATATTGAACGATGATCAATCTCATTTATAGGTTAATCAGAAACTAATATAGTGTTTAATGTACTTAACCTGGTTAACAAAGTGTTTGAGATCATATTATATCTATTGTGTGGTACTGCATTGTAAAATATGGAACAGTTTGATTTGAAAAATGTGAAATATATGTATGAAATGAAATATGTAAAAATTAGGATGTAGTTGTAAATGCTATTGGTTAGGTTGGTTAGGTTGATTAGAATGTTGATTTGATATGATTAGGAGATGAAGTCAGAGATGCAAATGGAGATGAACATTATCAGGAAACTGAGCTTTTTGAGGACACATTAGTGATCCATAGTCCCTTCATTGAAACTGAGGTGCAAAATCTCGATCTGAATACTGAGGTGCAAAATGTCGATCTGAATACCGAGGTGCAAAATATCGATCTGAATGCTGAGTATGTAGAGGATTCAGAGCCTGTGGAGAGCATGACATTGATAACTGCTGCAACATGTGAGTATGAGCCAGAAGTGGTGCTTGACAGTGAGGATGAAGAAATGAATAATACAGGCAAAGTGACTGTTGCTGAAAGATTTCTTGAGGGTGGAAGTAGTCCAGTAGTGAACAATTCTTTGGTGCTTTTCAAGAAGAAATTGCCTAAGCTACCATGTGAGCAAGCAAACTCAAAATCAAATGCCGCTACTTCTGGGAAATCTGGTACTGATATGTGTTTGTTTATCAATCATTTAACATTAAGAGGCAGTTTTTGGTCTTCTCAATAACTCTTGCTTATATTTTTTGTATGGTATCTCTGTATGCTATTGTTGCTTTGACTTACTTTTATACCTTATAAATAAGTAGTTTACCGAGTAAATGTTTTTAGAGTAGTTCATGAATGATTGACTTTTGAAAAACATTATGTGCTTGAAGGGGATGAAAGAGCTTCAATTGATGCTGAGAGCTTTGATGACAACAAGCATCAACGTCTACCTGCTAGGTTATATGATGTTTGCTCACCAGAGCCTGGGGATTCAACCGTAGCTGCACTAGGCTTCGTGGATCAGTACTTGTCATCAATAGATGTGGACCTGTTTCAAGGAGTTCAAAATGGAAAGATTGCTAGGGAGAAATCGCCTCATGTCTCGAGTGCAAGAGGATCAATTAGTTTGGCTAAGAAATTTAAAGCTCGAACTCAAAATGAAGATAGAGACCCTTTCAAGTGGGATGACAGTGTTCAAAATGAAAAAGAAGCTGGTATTTTCTCTAAAAAGCTTGAAGCATCTTTCAATATTGGAAGCCATGGACTGGCATATAAGAGAAGACAGAAAAAAGGTAGTCATCCTCCAAACCAAGGAAAATGTAGTGCAAGTAATAGATGTGATGAGAATTTAGTGCAAGAACCAAGAATGGATGCTGACAATAATAACCATCTCAAGGAGTTGGATGTTGAATCGTGTGCCACAAGAGAGAATGCCGATATTTATTCTGGTGTAGCACGTACAGAAGACATGTATGATATTGGCTTAGACACTCAAATAGCTGCTGAAGCTATGGATGCCTTAGCAAATCTGTCCCCTGCTGGCTTTCATTTAAGTAATGCTCACCAACAAGAGAACGCATTTGATGCGTCTTTGAGTGATTTGAAACAAGCTCATCAGAAAAATTCTCCATCTAAAGAGAATCCTGGTTCACGTTCTATTGCTCTAAAATCCTACAAGAGAAATGTTTCTTCTCGTAGATTTAGCAAAGTAACTTCTAGTTCCTCTTGCAAGGACAGTAACAGTCAGAAATCAAATCCTGTCTCAGGGAAAATGAAAAAAACAATGGGAAGCAAGTCAACTGTTGAGGGAAAGTTCAAAAATAATGCTAGTCCATCAATATGCAATGAACATGTATCGCATGAAGAGGTTTGTTTACCAAGAGAAGATAGGAGTTTTCAATCTGCTTCCAAAGAATCCAAAATCCAGAATAAGAGCAAATGGACAAGAGTGAAACGTCAACCAAGCCATCCTAGAGAGAGGAACAATAATGCTGAGAAGGATACTATTAGATATAAGAGGAAGGGAAATTGTTTAGTGGCAGATCCAGTGAAGATAGACGTTAAGACGAAATGTCTTAATTCATCTATTAGTTCATATGGTGTGGCTAGGAAGAGCAGTTTGAAACATCAGGTTGAAGTTAGTCCACAACTATCCGCAACCAGCTGTTTTTCAAAGATTGATTCTTGGGCTTATCCAAAAGGACCAAGAGGGAAAAGAAAGCGAGCTACTGCCCCGAGATTTTTATGTATTGATGATAAAGAAAACAATGTCTATTCCACTAAAATTCTAGAGGGCCGAGATGATGTGCATAAATCATGTCTTCCCCCAGTTTCAGCAGGTGATGCTATAACATTTGAAAACCTGCATGATATGCAACCCTTGTTGCTGGCACATGTTGAAATATTATCAAACAAGAGTGTTGTACAATCGAGTTCAGAAATTCCAGCTTCAGTTGTTCCAAGTGAAGGCATAAAAATTTCAAATGATAACCATACAAGCAATGAACACTGCAAAATGGCATGTGACAAAAACCTGCCAAAGTCTGCACTTTTGAAGGAACTTATCAGATTAGGAGTTCCCAAATCCACATCAGAAATGATGAGTAAAGATCCAAGACATCGAAGAGATATGACAAATGTGCGAGTTCTGTTTAGCCAACATTTGGATGACAATGTCATCAAGCAACAACAGAAGGTAAATTATTTCTTTTATGTTTATTATTGGAGAGGCTTAATGTTGCCATCATCAGTAGTAATTTTTTTATATCCTCCTTGCAGATCTTGACACGTCTTAATATATCTACTGCATCAAGCTCAAGGGAGGCCACTCATTTCATAGCAGACAAGTTTACACGTACAAAGAATATGCTGGAAACAATGGCTCTTGGGAACTTAGTATTGACACACTTATGGCTTGAGAGTTGTGGACAAGCCAACTGTTTTATTGACGAGAAAAATTATATTTTGAGGGATATGAAAAAGGAAAAGGAAATAGGCTTTAGCATGCCAGTTTCTCTTGCTCGAGCAAGAAAAAAGCCACTCCTGAAGGTATTTGTATGACTGTATAAACTTCAGTTATGCTCAAATTATTATGCACTCTTGCCTCTAAATCTGGTTGCTATGCTCTACAGGGTAAACGAGTCTACATAACACCACACATCAAACCTAATAAGGAAGTGGTTGCGAGCTTGGTTACAGCTGTTCATGGCCAGGTATTGCTATGCCTATTCATCTATGCATGCCACTCCTTGGCTGCAACTGACCTGTGGTTTCATAATTAGGTGTTTGGATTATTTCCTATGTTGTGTTCATCACATATTCTTTATAAATTGTTTTCACTCTTCAGCTAGTGGATGAAAATCAGATATTTGCAGACAAGAATGATAATGTCTTAGATGATCTATTGATTCTTTCTTGTGAAGAAGACTTTGCAATATGCCGTCATTTCCTTAAGAGAGGTTTTGAATCCTTCCATCTTCTCAATGAACAATGCAGTTGTGTTTTATTCTCTATTCATGTGACATATGAGACGACTTAAATTTGCAGGTGCTGCTGTTTACAGTTCAGAGCTTGTTCTGAATGGAATTGTAATCCAGAAATTAGAACTTGAGAGGTATAACTTGATATATGAAGCTCATTTATCCTTCATGTTGATGATATGATATTTAGATGTCTTTTGAACTTATGAGGTATGATGATATAATATTTGGAACCCAATTATATAAAGGCAACCTTATATCTGTACTATGTATTGCTAGCTGTCCTCCCACTATGATGAACCTAACATTTTCATTCTTGCCAGTTGCCACACTTGAAGTTATGTCTGAACTAACTAGGTACGCAGTGAAGTTATATTATCTCTAAAGTGAACAAATAAGGTTATATTTTTCCTTGAATTGTAGTGTGTTAAGACCACTATGCACTTAAGGGGTGAAAACACTCTTGTTCACTTAGAGATAAATTCACTTTTGAACATTGTATGTATGATGTAGCGAGCCTATTATTCCACCTTGCAGAATAAGAAAAATACATTGTATTGTTGAGAAAATGACCGTTAACACATTATCTCGACAATCTTGTTAAAGTTTAACATTTTTGTGAACATCTTTGGCAGGCATAAACTGTTCGTGGATCAAGTTACAAAGAATAAACTAGGTAGATGTAATTGGTTTGGGAAGGTTTACAGAAGGCGTTTGATGCCTTTATCTTGAGAATAGCACCTGATTTCTGAGGCAATATTACTATGGCCACAGAGTTGATAAAAACAATGGCCCTTTTTTTCTCAGTTACTTACAAATGTAACTTAATCTCCTTAGTTTGTGTTGTTTTGAGGCATGCTCAAGTGACTCCAAAATGAGGACAAATGATATCTACAGAAGCGTAGTCTTTTTTCTGTAAAGGGAGTAGTTATCTTAATGTAATATAAGTTGACCAAGGTGTGTATGGATTCCGACAAAGTTGTCTTTATAGATAATGTTTTATTTTATTTCCCCTGGTAATTGCAAATTTGCAACGGACAGTTTAGCATTTTGTGGTGATGTAGCGAATTAAAACTAAATTAACTATTAATATATTACATGAAATAATTTAATTGCATGTTGAATTATTAATTATTATTATTATTTGTTATAAGATTTGAGTTTGTTAATCATTTGAATTA
Source organism: Trifolium repens (assembly GCA_030408175.1). Classification (NCBI taxonomy): domain Eukaryota; kingdom Viridiplantae; phylum Streptophyta; class Magnoliopsida; order Fabales; family Fabaceae; genus Trifolium; species Trifolium repens. Next base: position 53,199,646 of record CP125849.1, on the reverse strand, counting down.
TTTTCTATTATGTATTAGTGAAAAATATTTATTTTATCATTAAAAAAATAGTAAATTATATAGCAAATCTATAAGTAGAAAATAAAATAAAAAATAAAAAGTTGTTTGGTGGACCGGCCTGCCAACTCATTAATAAACGGAGCGGACTTGACTATTGAGCTAGCAGGCCCAAGGTGGCCCGCCTTGCTCCATCCTGTCCCGCTTTTGGACGAACTTTGGAGGGTCAGGCCAAAATGGGGCAGGCTGCCCGCTTTGCCACCCTAATCATTGATCAAGAGTCCAATACTCAACAATATGCACTACAACTTCAAAGATAGAGAAGCCACCACACTACACACAAAAATAATCATCGGTAAATCCAAAAATTATAAATTCTAACTTCAAAGAGGCATTGCATTGTTTTTTGTTTTTGTTAGTGTTATAGATGTGAAATTTTTACCGTGTTGAATATTAACTAATTTTCGTTAAGGGACTTGTGCGTCACATAAAATGGATTTTCTCATTCCAACTTAATTTTTTCATATTTAAGAGTCGAATTTGAAACTCGTGATCAAACAAGTGTCAAATATCTTACTACTTGAATCAATGTCTTACCACTTTTTCTTCAAAAAATTATCTTACCACTTTTAATTCGGTCGCGGGATAAATAAAATTTGACCAATAATTACTCTCATTAGAAATCGAACTCAAATTCTAGAGAACGATTTGTCTGAAGGAGAATTTATTAAGTCTAATATATTGATAATCTCACCTCTTTTAAATTGCTAGTATATGTAACTAATTCATAAAAAGTCAAACTGTTTAAATTAAAATCCATTAATGTTCATCCAGATATATACACGGGTGGGTAAAAATCCGCAAACCGATTCAAACCGAACAATCCGAACCGAAAAATAGTTAAGCGGGCGGGTCGCTGCGGATCATCGGGTTTTTAATCACACATTTTCGGATTTAGACGGGTTGAAATGGGCGTGTTCGGTTTTCTAAACTCAACCCAACGGTACCCGAACCCGCCCGAGTTACATAAATCGTAAGCTTTTATTTTATTTAATATATAAAACATGATGAAGTGACTCAACATATCTAGAGACACAAACTCAAAACTTGTTACCGTTTGTTTCCTTGAAAATTGAAAACAAGAAACCATTAACTAGTAGTTGAAAGTCACTAATTTTCTCTCACTTATATATTAATACCACCATACATTTATTGTTACTATTTTATTTTACTTTATACTTCAATCTGTTTCACTTGCACTCATGTTCTCTTCACACCACACATTTGAGTTTTTTTATTTTATTTTTTAGATAATTTTTCATTCGTTAGTTCAAAACCGAAATAACCGACCCGTCAAACCGCAATCCGCACAAACCGAAACCGCAAAAACCGAATTTTAAAAAAAGTCGGATTGGACCTCGTTATTGCAACCGCGGGTTAAGATGGGTGGTGTTTTTTGGCCCAAACCCGCCCTACCCAACCCATTACCCACCCAATACACCACTCAAAAAGAGACAAGCATGAGACAACTCAATGCTGAAAATGTTTATTGTCCTTTCAAAAAATAAAGAAAAATGTTATGTTGCAGATATTTTAGTACTGTTTTTTCTTGTTTAGGAATGCCAACACACATCATTCCATTAAAAAATATGACAACAGTCACTGTCTTTAAACTCCATGGATTATTATTTCCTAACGTAGCAATATAGCATGCACAATAATAAAAAGGGACCCAATTTGATATTGATTTGAGTTGGTCCAATGTTTGGTGGCGAATCAAATTGCAATGGATAAATTAGTTTCTCTTTTGCTTCAAAGTTGAAAGAGAATTTCAATTTTCTTCTTTGTTGTCATTTTTAGTATTTTTATATTTAAGTGATTTAGTAGTTATCATGTGACTATGAAGACTTTGGGAAATATCACCAACAAAAAGGTAAACGCCCTTTCCATAACAATTTGACGTCATTTTTATTGACCTGAAAGTGAAATTAAAATAAAGTGAAAAAAGGAACTATCAACTATATATTATCTTTGGTCAGTGCGAATTATTCTGGTTTTCCACTTAGATTTGGAGCATAATATAAATGAACTATGAAATAGGAAAATAATGTTTATCATTTTAGTGAATATACTTGGATTCATACCTAATTGGATTCATACCGGTGAATATGTTTCTGAAAAGAAAAAAAAATCACATGATGAGTAGGATAAAAATTTGTATTTCCGATACAGACGCAATATTTTTTATTTATAATATAGTGTAAATACAATGTGAATATGTCAACAAAGATTAATATAATTTTATTTATAATTTTCATAAGTCAACATTAAAATTTTTGAAATTTTTTAATTCTATTAAAATGATATGATATTTTATAATTTATCAATTTATTCTTAGCAAAATTGCATGTATCAGATACAGGTATGTGTACTTAGAAACCTATAAGATATAAGCGCGGGTATAAATTAGAGGTTTGTTATCCATGCATACATGAATCTGAATACATATATTTTTTTTAACCATGGATACGAAAATTGATACTATAGTATTTTACCCATTTCATTCATAATCATTTGTCGAATTCTTCCTCATACATTGACATTTCTAATTTAAACACCAAAATTTTTTATTGTCGAGAATAAAGTAGTGGAAAACAATATGTAATTAACAAAAATGTCCACAGCCATGCTAATGATGCTATTGTGTTTCATATATAAAATGCATAGCGCGCTTGTAATTCTTTGCGTAATTTATTACTAAGTTCAATTTTTACTTAGGAAAAAAATGCATTGCTTCAAAACATGACTCGTATTTAGATTCTTATGTCCACCTATAGTAGGTGGAAAGACAAATCTTATATGTTTTAAAATCTTTTAAAACATATAAATATAAGTTACTTCAAAAAATAAGTTGAAAATACATTTAACTAGGAATAATAGGTTGATCTTCCCTAAGAGTTCACATCGACTGAAATACAATATAGTGTACAAAAAGTGTTTTAAAATGTATAAAACAACTCAAAAACAATTTTATAATAATTGTTGTTTCAATTTTGAATTCAATAACTACAAAAACAATTTTATGAAGTTATAACATAAAATAACTTCCTTTAAAAAAAAAACATAAAATAAGTTATAAGAGTCGTGTGTCACACTCACACATATAAGCATATAGTTTTTTAAATAAGGATAAAGACAAACCCACATCTACCCAAACTATATGGAAAATTAAAAGTGTTGGGGTTGATTGCAATGTAAGTCCCACATTGCTAAGGAAGGAAAAAAGGTCAAAAAAGTTATATTGGAGAAGTCCCACGTTGCTTAGAGAAGTGAAGAGGGGGGGAGCTTCATGCTATATATAGAGACTTCAAGTTTCTTGTTTCAACACACCAAACAGTAGCACTTGTAAACACTTTAAGTTTATATTTGTGTTTGTTTCTTTTTCTTTTATGCTCTTGTTTTAGAGTATTTGAGATGTAGTTCAAATATTTACTTTGGAGAGTGTGGGTGTACTGGGGTTATGGGGTGGTTGAGAGTGAAGTCTATATGTTGTAACAATTTTCATATAGTGTTTATTCTCTGGTTGTCGGTTTAGACAACGGCCGTGGTTTTTTCTCCGATTTTGGAGTTTCCACATTATATTCTTGTGTTGTTGATTGCGTTCTTTTATTTTCTCTATACCGGTTTTTTCCCAACAAAAAGAAGGGATTAAATATGAATGATGGCATGAGATTGGTGCGGTGATTAGGGATAATGGATAGGGTAAATAAATGAATTGAATGAATGCCCTTTGTTTGTCTTTTGTCCTGATTCGTTTTGGACATTGGCAGGGACAAGGGGCAGAGGTGAAAACTTTGGGTAGAGAGAGTGTGAATGTGTGATGAAAGGAATAATAACTACAAGGATGGGATGGGATGGGATGGGATGGCAATTGGCAACTACAGCCATTTGCGCTGTCTTGGCGGGAGGGACAGTCTGGCGTACCACTTATCTTTATACCTCCCTTTTCTAGCTTACTACCACAATACCCTTTTCTTCTTATTTACTTTTTTATCCTTAATCTCCTTTTTTTTTATAAATATATTTTATTACTCCATTACTAAATAAGTAAATAAATGGAAAATCGTTCATTCACCTTCGATGCAGTTCATGGCATATAAATCACTGTTCACACGTGCATTATCAAAATAAGTGAGGTCAGTTTTTTTGTAAAATGAACTAAAGTTAGAGGACTAAAAACGTTATTATGAAACTTAAGGGGTCAAAGTTGTAAGTTTGTGAAAATTGAGATAAAAAAGAAGGTAATTTAGTCAACATTTTATTATTTCACTAAATAAATAAAATAAATTAGAAAATTGTTCATTCACCTCTCAAAATTGTAGAGGTCAGACATTTACGAATTTGACTTATATAAAGTGGGTGGATTACTTTAAGTTTAAAGTGAATAATATGAACCATTGATTAATAATTTAAATGTAAATATTATGGGTATATCATAATAAATAATGAGTTGTTACAATCAGAAAGTAGTTGAGAATTGATATCACTTGTTCTATTGATGTTTGTTTTCATGCTCTTTAATTTGAAAGTAGTTATTTGTTTAACAGTGAGACGTGTAAGCGTTTTATGACAATTTGGAAGGTGTGTTGTTGACTTCTTTAAAAAGAAAGAAATAACAAATTTTTCTCTCATAAAATTTTATCAATTGAGCTTATTCTTGCTAAAGAATATTCTGGTATGGTGGTGATTGAAGACAAATAAAAAGATTTTATGTATGGTTCAAATCTGTATAGGTATTAAGACTACTTTATTCATTTGATTTTGTATAATATTTTTTCTAGTCTCTTCTTAAACTTTTTATATTTTTATCCAATTAGTTGCATTTTGTAACTTTTTTTGTGTGTTGGCTTTTCAATTCTTATAAAAAGGGAACTTTGGTAATAATCTAAAAACCAGTTGAAAAATAAGTAAAATTTTTAATAATAAATTTTGAAATTTATAAATAGCTGAACTCAATTGTTTGTCAAAATTTCTTGTAAATTTAAGATAATGATAAGAAGGAGAAATAGCAATGTACTAACATACAAATATTAGTATAATACTACATTCAGTTTTTATTATAAGAAATTTTTTGATTTCTATAAATTTGTAAAGTATTTAATATATCTTATTTATAATAAGGTCTAAATACATAAAATATTTTATGAATTTAAAAAATAATTTTTTTAATATTATAAGACTAAAGTATTACTATATTTTTTGAAAAAAAAGAAGTGTACTACTGTAGATGAGTTGACCGGAGAGATATGTATGATGACCAGAAAGATATGTATAAAAGTACAGACAAAACACCAAACAAACATGTCAGTTGGATTCCGAATTGACCAATTCACCCTTTACTCCCAACCAACCCTTCCCTACTCGAGTCAATGAAAAGTTAATTACACTTTGATGGTCATGACTTGACAACAATGGCCATTGTGTTCTACTATGGACTATGGATATTCATTTTTCATTCGCAGTAACGTTCTAAGATGACCGTTAACAACAACATGGACTTCGATTGGACTTGGGTTAGGTACTTTGTCTTGCTAAAAGAGGAAATATTTAATTATTTATTTTCAATAAAAAGAATAATTTTTCTTCTTAAATAATGCTAGAAACAATAAAAACTCTAGATTAAATATATTTAGTCGAGCTGTTTATCAAATTATTTTAGAGTCGTGATTTAATGAATTATATACTATATAATCTTATACAATATAAGAAAGTTAGTTGTTCCTGAGATCACAAAAATACTCTTGCTTAAAAAACTGCCTGTTGGCAATAGCAAGGGTATTTGTGGTCATAAAAAGTCATAACCAATATTAAATCAACCAAACCAAGCCAAATTCCAAGCCATTTGAGCCATATACCATTTTGCAACAACAAAATCCACTTTTATGCAAGCCACAATTGAAAAGAAACTAAGTCATTTGAGCCATCTTTAAAAGAAAAGTTACTTATTGATAAATGTGAAAATAGTGCAAAGTCCAATCACTTTCACTTCATTTTACATTTTTCTTCCATATCAAAGTACAAGCTTTTTCTCTTTCTCCTCCCACTTCTCACGCAATCCCACTTTCACCTTTCTGTTTCTCTTTCATTTCTCTTCCTCATCCAAATACATTTCTGTTTCCATTCCACCGGTTGCAGATTGCTGAATCAACTTTCAAGGTACTCTTTCTATCTCATTTTCTTTGTTGCATTTTCTTTGTTGCATGTTTTAACTTTCTTCCTTTTACAAATACATTCTGTTTTCCAATCAAAGTTTTTTAAAGTGTTTTACGATTTTTTCAAAGGAAATATGTCAAGGCCAGTCAAGCTGTTAACTGAGATCCATAGTCGTAAAGAACTTTGGAAGATTGCTGTCAAGGTGAAAGACAAATGGAATGTATACAAGGATGGTAAACAGAGCTTCGAAGTTTTGGTTGTTGACGCCGAGGTTAACTTCTTTTTTGCTGATGTCCTCTTTGCTCATTTTATATTTATGTTTATTTGTTCAAAATTTTCGTTATTTCGAGTAACATACATTTCAAACTTCAAATAATGGTTTATGTCAGTTTTTTAAAAGTTTAGCTTAAATTTATGTAGCTATAGACTTTGGAGTTTTAGTGTTTGAAGTTACTTCCAAGTACATATTCTTTGAAATAATCTTCATTTTAGACTATTTATTCATGTTTTAATGTATCATTTAAAACTGAATTTAAATATCCAAAGTTTAGATGAAATTTTAGTGTTTCAAGTTTCAATGTTTCTATGTTTTAGTCTTTGTAATAATCTTCATTTTAGACTATTTCTTCATGTTTCTATGTAGCTATAGACTTTGTTATTTTAGTGTTTCAAGTTATTTACAAGAACATTGTTTGAAATAATCTTCATAATAGAAGATTTCTTAATGTTTTAATGTGTCATTAATAACTCATATTATGTATGGAATGTTGTTATTTTTCAAATTTGTGATGCACATCAGGAATATGGTGATTTTCTAACCCTGTTTTGTTAAACACAGAAAATTTTGGCAAGTAACTTCATCAGAAATAACATATATTATAGCAAATCAACACATCAAAATACACAACACAACAAATATCAAAATCATTATACAACCATACATTGCAATTGTAAACTGATCATCTACAAATATATAGAAATTGATTAAACACAAACTCATTGAAATATATGCAGGGAAATGACATTTTAGTCATAGTACCACCTGATTTAAATGCCAACTTTGATAAACAAATTGTTGAGAACAACAGTTATTGCTTTGAAAACTTCCAAGTTATCAAGAATGAAGATCAATTTAAGGTTTCACAAAATCAGTATAAATTGAGGTTCAATGGATCAACTTTGCTTTATGATGTTAATGTACACCAAATTCCAGACGCAACTACAAAGTTTAAGGACTTTGTTGAGATTCTCAGTGGAAAATGGCGTGAAGATGTACTATATGGTAATATAACTGTTGAACCTGTTTCATTAATATTCATAGTTTTAATTACTATCATAACATTTCTGCCATATAATGCCTTTCATTTTTACATGCTATCATAGATGTCATCGGAGTCTTAGATGAAATTGGATATTCACAAACTATGAAAGGAAGCCGCAAAATTCAGGTCAATTTCAAACTCAGAGATCTTAGGTAAACAGACTTCTTATCACATACTAATTAATTATTGTTAAATATATTAATGTGTCACATTAATATATACACATTCTTTATACAGTGACAATAAGATCAGCTGTACTTTATGGGAAGACTATGCTATGAAGTTCATAACATATACTAGAGAAAAGTGTGATGCTGGACCTACTATCATTGTCATGAAGTATGCAAAGATCAAGCCAGAAGGTTCAAACAATTATTATCTTCCTAAATAAGTATATGATTTAACTGTTAACAACAAACTCTTCAAAATTCCTGATCTTTTTTTGCTTATATGAATTAGGCCAGTATCCGCTGACAGTTTCAAACACTTGGTCCACTACAAAACTTTTTATCAATGATGACATCAAAGAAATAGTTGAGTTCAAAAAAAGGTATATACTTATACTACATTCCTCATAATGAAGTTCATTGATAAATGCTCTCATGTTTGTTCATATAGACAACCATAACAGACTTACGACCTATTCAAAGAACTTTATGCTATCAAATAAGTTTCCTAAAATTGTTTCAATGTTTCAGCTTAGAATTGGCTATTTCAGAGGGAACATTTGAGCCAATTGTTGATACACCGTCACAACTCATGTCGCAATATTCTGGAGGGTCGCAGTATACCCCGGAACAAAAATTCCTGCACAAATGTGAATTAATGCCACTTTCTAAAGTTGTCAATCTGACGATGGTAATGTATACCTTTTTAAAAAAATAAAAGTTAGCTTTACTCAGAATTTATTAATCGTTGTTGCCTCCCATAATTGTTTATCAAACAGGATAGTCAAGTTGTAACTGTTGTTGACACGGTTTGCGTCAAGACAAGCAAAAATGGTTGGTATTTTCAAGCTTGCTTTCATTGCCCCAAAGCAGCTGGTGGAGATAAGCCACCTTATAAGTGTGAAGGTGGTCATGAGACTGAAACCCAAATATGGAAGTACAGATTGGATATTGAGGTTGTCTATAACAACACTGAAAGTGTTTTCACATTTTGGGACCGCGAATGCACACAAATGTTGGGAATATCCGCATCTGATCTTCGTGACAAAATGATTGCAGTAAGCATTTTATATTACATATCCCATAAGTTTTTACTTATCATATTATTTATATTTTGAAATTCCAATAAGTTTAATTTCGAACTTAATTTACATTGCAGATCGGTATATCTGATCCACGCAATTATCCTGTTGATATCGACAAAATGGAGGGTCGAACATTAGCAGCTAGGATTAAGTGGCAGTTTAAATGGAAAAATGCATCTGTCAATCAAATTCATGAGGGAAAAGAGTTTATTGCTGATCTCAAATCACGTTTTTCATCTACTCAGGTTATTATAACTACTTCAAATTGTATTAATATCTTTGCTTTCCATTAAAGTATTTTAACAACTTATCAAAATCAGGATTCAAAAAATGATGCTTCCAACAATGACAAAGCAACTGCTGAACCTACTCTTCAGGTTATTTCAAATCTAACAAATAAATTGTCCCTTTTCTCTTCCAACAAATTTTCATATTAATTAACATTAAGTTTTAACAATATATGTAGGAGATAACCACTTCGCAGTCTGTGGAAAACACGGAAGATGTTGTTATACCTACGGTAATACATTGTATATCAGATTGTATACCATTGTATCAATTAATAGACACAAAACATAGAAACAAGGGCCAATTCTGATTATTATTGTTTGTTTATTAGGTTTCTTTATCTGATGAGATTGACCCTGATCAACTTTCAATGATCACACCTTCTAAACGAACTGCGACTTCTATCAAACAAGAGATCATGGTTGAAGAAACTCAAGATCTGATTGGAAGTAAGATGTCTTCAACAAAAGCAGTGTTGAACAAGAAGTCGCAGAATAAAATTGCAAAAAAATAGTCTGATAGTACTCTATTTTGTAATAGTGTGGTTTAGAACTTGACTTATTTTCCAAACTTTTCATGCTCCCTTTGACAGATTATGAATCTGCTAACTATGAACACATTTTGTAGCTCATTTCCTATTGGGCAGACTTAATAGTAGCTTATTTTGACCTCCCACTTTATTAAACTCCAACCATATTGTTTATGGTTTATCAAGTATTTTGGTCCTGTTTTGAATGATCATATTTAATATTTACTTTAATGTTTTTTCAATCTCTAACCTTCATTAATTTTACTTCACCAACTCTCATTAATGCATTACTTTAGATTTGCCTATAAATTGAGCCAAACTTACATTTTGTTTCTATTGTATTGTAACTATGACAAAGAGTATAGCAAACACTAAATTTCTTCTTCCTGTTGCTTCTTTTAAACACCAACGTTACCAAAATGAAAATCATCATTTGGATTCTCACCTTCTTCAAACATCATGTAAGCTTTCAACTTCATCTTTTCAGTATGAAATTATATATTCTTAGTTGCTTATAATGTTTATACAAAATAACTTAATTCTGATTAAAAACCTTTAGAAATTGACAACCATTTTGCTCACATGATGTTTTACAAAAACTAACATAAATGTATTCCTAATAGTATATAAGAATCAACAACTTAGAAGTTGCAAAGCACCAAATATCAGTGCCTAAACTATAACCTTTTAAAATCACGCTCACAGATTAAAACACATAATTCACAAAATACAAGTACTGCAAATTTGTAAATAGATGGTGGTTTACCAAAATTACTAAACTCAACAATGTTTATACTTACATAAGTTACATTGATCTATCATTTTGTTCACCATAGCAATTTGAGGTTGTTTACTTTTTATTGTCACAAACTTAACCTTGGACACTTTAATATACATTTCATGTCATGTTTCTCATTATTCAAAATTACTATGTTAAAGTGCAAAGAATTGGTCTAATTACTCATAGGATACAAACTGATGGATTTATCAATGTGAAATGAAATGTCTGCTCCTGCATTTTCTCCATCATTCACACAGAAATTTTTTTTAGTTTCAAGGTTATTAGTACAGCTGCGTCCTATGAGTAAGACTATGACAGCTATGGTCTCATTTCCATTACCAGGTTAGGTGGTTCAGCATTTAATGTTCTGCTAAAGCAGAAAGTAGAATGAAGTTAACCAAACTTGAACTTTAACATCTCATTTTAAATTACATGCTACTAAAATAAATTCCCAATTAGGTATCAATTACAAATGCAAACTCAATTCAAATCTTTAATTCCATAGAGAACTTACGACTAAATAATTAAAAACTACAAACTCTAAAACTATGCATTAACAATCTACTTTGAAATCAATATGAAATTTGATTTTGAGATAAATGTTTTCAAATTTATCTTCAATATACATTTTAAAATGTAACCAAAACATCAAAATCATAGTCATGTTTTACTTTCACCATCACTTAGTCATACATAGATAGTTTTCATAGTACCATACCTACTAAGTCTATGAGCATTTAATGCACTCATAAAGCAAGGACATCAACATCATCACATTACTTTGAACTCCTTAACAATTATTATTTTATTGATTTGCCAACTCTTTTACCCTTCCATTCAAATACAAATTGTGGAGGCAAATTGAATTTAGTACTCAATCTGATATATACAATGGGTATTGATCATCTAAATTTCAAATGTGAAATTCAAATCTCCCACCAAAATTTGGATCCAAATAAACAAGTTTAAAAATTTGAATTTTCAAATATGTTAAAGTTGACACTTAATAACATAACCACGTTAACTCACTCTTAGATGACTTATAATCAAAAACTTAATAAACAACACAAAAAATCATCTCTGCAACCTATGAACATATAACACTCAAAGTAATGAACAATCCAAATTTAAGACAAGTCCTCTTGATAACTTGCAGGTATGCCTTTATGGTTCTTCGTTTGAAAATCTATAGCAGTTAATTAGTTGTGCAATTACTCACATTTTGAATTTTTATGAATCAGTTAAATCATATAACTCAAGAGGACATAGATGGAGAAAAACAAACACACTCCTCTTCCAGATACTTCAAATGCAAGTCAAACAAGGAAGTGTTTAAAGGTCAACAAGAAAAATTGTGTCAAATTCAAAAAAAGTGATGAATCTTCTTCAAATGACTCCAACAAGATTGGAAGACAGGTTTTAAATCCTATCACAAACAATCCTCTTTTTATTGCATCAAAAAAACAATTTGAAGTTGTACAAAATCAGTACAATTTTGGTGTTGGAATTGAAAATAATGCAAAACACAACTCTGCTGATACAAACCAAACCTTGCCTTTAAACACTTCTGCCTCACAAGTTCATAATGCTAAACAATCTGAAAAACTTAGGCTAAATCGACCACCCGAACAGTCTTCAACAAAATCTCAAGTGCCACAACCAAGAAAGAAAGTACCAAAACTCAATCTTAATGGACCATCAATCTTGCAGAAGCATAATGTCATTCCTATTTTGTCTTTGCATTCTTTGAGTCAACCAACACATTCTGGAAATAACAAATCCAAACCATCTATATTGAATCCAATTACTCCTATTTTAATTACTGGATTTGGATCACAATCATTTCCTAATAAAAACTTTTCAACAGTCAAAGAAAATGTAGAGCTAAACACATCCCCTTCAATAACAACTCCCACAATCCCTATTCCCAGAGATACTAGCCAAAACTTACCAGCCCCATCAACAAATCATCAAAATCAAACACCTACCATCTTAATTCAAGATTTTGGTTCCAAGTCATTCACAAAATCCCCCCATGATGAAGATAAACACTTTACTCCATCAAATTGCAACAACAATCCAATTACATCTCCCAACAATACCCAACCAAATACTTTGCACAAAATAGGTCCTGAACCATCAAGAAGATATAATACACGAGGAGTTAACCTCTACAACAAGTTTTCTTCAGCAGTTGATTCTGGTGAATCAAGTTCAGCAAATGCCACAAATAATGGCAAAAGGAAGTCGCAATATTCCCACATCTTCGAAAATCATCAAATCGAAGATGAGTCATCTGAATCAGATTCTGACAATGCCAATGATAGTGACTCACAACCTCAAGAAGATGATATCTTGACTGATGATGAAAATTCCTCAATAGACAATGATGAAGATGATGATGGTAAAATGCAGTTGTATCAAATTTGTTTTTCATATATATATTTATATATTTTTAAATTTGACATAAACTTTTGGATTTCAATCAATGTATGTTACATTTAAACCAGGTCCAGGCTATTTAGATATCGGTGATCCTGTGTGGGAATGTAATGAGTGTGCTGCATTAATGTGGTATGGAGAAAGAAAAAGTAAAAGTAGGCATCAAGTGGCACCAAAATTTCAACAATGTTGTCACGGAGGAAAAGCTCAGTTGCCTATGATGAAGGAACCACCTCCATTACTTCAACACCTTATGTGTAGCAGAGAGAGTGCCGACAGTCAAAATTTCCAATCACATGTAAGGATATATAATTCAATGTTTGCTTTTACTTCACCTGGAATGCAATTGGATAGCCACATTAAGAAAGGAAGAGGGCCACCAACAATACGCATACAAGGTCAAATTTGTCACAGAATTGGAAGCATGCTGCCAGTTGAAGGACAAGGTCCTAAGTTTGCTCAACTTTACATTTATGACACTGAAAATGAAGTTAAAAACAGAATGCATATATTCAGGTCTTTATAAATTTTTTCAATATTAAGTTCAATAACCATTTTTTTGTGAAGATTGGTAATACTTTGTGATTAATACTTTTTCCATACATATATACAGCAACTGCAAAGGACTGGATGAACAGATTGTCTTGAAGCTCAAGAAAATGCTTGATGAACATAATGTTCATGCTAAATCATTCCGGATGGCACGAGACATGTTGAAAAGGAATCCTTTTCAAGATCTTAAATTGAAATTGATTGCTGACAGGCAAAAGGATGGCAGAATTTATAATGAACCAACCGTTTCCGAAGTTGCTGCATTCATTGTCGGAGATATCAATTCAGCTTCGGAAAGAGACATCATCATGCATAAAAAAAGTGGTTGTTTGAAAAGAATTAATGAATTCCATCCAAGTTATCTTGCTTATCAATACCCACTGATTTTCCCTTTTGGTGAAGATGGATATAGACTAGGAATACAACATCGATATAGACATGAGATTGAAGTTACCAAGAGAAACAGACTTACAATTAAAGATTGGGTATCTTTTAGACTCCAAAGTCGGAAAAATGAACCCAAGACTTTAATATGTTCTCGAAAGCTTTTTCAACAATTTGTGGTTGATTGTTATGCAATGATGGAATCTGAAAGGCTAAATTGGTTGAGGAAAAATCAACCAAAGTTGAGAGTTTCTAAGTACCATAATGTCAATCAGAATGTGCAAAATGGTACACAAACCACAGGTCAAACCACAGGAAAAAGGGTTGTTCTTCCATCTACATATGTTGGTAGTAAAAGATACATGGATCAACTATATTTTGATGGAATGGCCATATCAGCTGTTGTTGGATTCCCAGATCTGTTTATAACTTTCACATGTAATCCAAATTGGCCAGAAATCACCAGAGAATTGGCAAAGAACAACTTGAACACAGTTGATCGTCCGGATATAATTTGCAAAGTTTTCAAGATCAAATTTGATCATCTCATGAAGGATTTAACCAAAAAACATATGCTCGGCAAGGTTTTGGCATGTAAGTCTAATTACTAACTTTTATGTTATCAAAATTAGTCATTAATACATTATGGTTCAACTATGTCTGATTGGTCGTACCAATATCATTTTATATTTAGTTACTCATTCAATTTTAATTTTTGTTCCTTTGTGTTGAATTTAACATAAATTATGCTGTCTTTACACAGACATGTACACAATTGAATTTCAAAAAAGAGGACTACCTCATGCTCACATTCTCATCTTTTTACATCCTGCAAGCAAATATCCAACACCAGCTGATATTGATAAAATTATTTCTGCTGAGATACCAAACCCTGAAACTGATCAAGAGCTCTACAATTTGGTCAAGAAACATATGATTCATGGGCCATGTGGTTCAAAGAAAAAAGGTGCACCCTGCATGAAAAATAAACGGTGTTCCAAATTCTTTCCCAAAAAATACAATGAAACAACAGTTGTTGATCGAGATGGTTATCCAGTATATAAAAGAAGTTCACAATCTCACACTGTTGAAAAGAATGGAATAACTTTAGATAATAGGTATGTGGTGCCATATAATAGAAGGTTGTTGCTCAAATATCATGCTCATATCAACATGGAATGGTGCAATCAAAGTACTTCAATCAAATATTTGTTTAAATACATCCACAAAGGCTATGATCGCATTACCGCAACTGTTGTACCAACTGATCAACAAAGTGCAACAACACAGCCACCTGTAGATGAAATTAAGCAATATCTTGATTGTAGATATATCTCACCAACTGAAGCATGTTGGAGAATTTTCTCCTATAAAATTCATGGAAGAAAACCATCAGTAGAGAGAATGTTTTATCACTTGATAGGAGAAAATGCTATATACTACACTGATCATGACCGAATGGAAAACATTCTAGAGAAACCAAGTGTAGCGGAATCTATGTTTACATCATGGTTACAAGCAAATAAAGATTATCCAACTGCAAGGAAACTAACTTATGGTGAATTTGTTACCAAGTTTTCTTACAACAGAAAAAAGAAAGTTTGGACACCAAGAAAGAAAGGTTTTAAAATTGGACGTTTGATTTGGGTTCCGCCAACAACAGGGGAGCTATTTTTTCTACGGTTGATGTTGACTGTTGTAAAAGGACCAACTACATACGAAGAAATTCGTAAGGTTGGAAATACACAACATGATACTTTTAGAGATGCTTGCTTTGCCATGGGATTTCTTGGAGATGACAAGGAATACATTGGGGCAATAAGAGAAGCACATGGATGGGGACCAGGTTTCTTTTTAAGAAAGTTGTTTGTTATACTTCTACTTTGTGGATCCATGAACAGGCCATATCATGTTTTTCAAAAAACAATACAATGGTTGTCCGATGGAATTTTGTACAAGGAAAGAGTCATTGCAAATAACAAAGGTAAAAATGTCAAATACAATTTATCGATTATTTATCTAATATATTATGTCATCTGAATGTATACCTTTTTCTGAAGTTGATTTTTCTTTGTAACAGACTTGGAACTAACTAATGAAGAAATTCAAAATCTTACTTTGATGGAGATAGAACATATGTTGCAAGCAAATAGAAGAACTTTAAAAGAATTTAAGACAATGCCTTATCCTAAAGGATATGTTCTTGAACAGCTGGGAAATAGACTCATTTATGATGAAAGGAATTATGATATCCAAGATCAAAAGGATCAATTTGAACAGTTGCATGCAGCATTAACAGGTTGTTATACGATTAACAGAATATTAATTTAATATATACAATTATTATTCAAATACATTCATTGTTATAAGTGATGTTTCAGATGAGCAGCGAAGCCATTATAATGAGATCATGCAAGCTGTTCAGAAACAACAAGGCGGTGTATTTTTCCTGCATGGTTATGGTGGAACAGGGAAAACATATATATGGAAAACATTGGCAACTGCGTTGCGATCAAAACAGGAAATTGTGTTAACTGTGGCAACAAGTGGAATTGCAGCTCTTTTGCTACCTGGAGGAAGAACTGCTCACTCCAAATTCAAAATTCCAGTACCAACTTTGGATAATTCAATGTGCAAAATTGATTTCGAAGATGACCTTGCACATTTACTTCGAGCGGCCAAATTGATCATTTGGGATGAAGCTCCAATGGCTCATAAATATACATTTGAATGTTTGGACAGAACACTCCAGGATCTTATGAGTGGCACAAGTAAAGCCGACTGCATCTTTGGTGGAAAAGTTGTCGTTTTCGGAGGTGATTTCAGACAAATTTTACCGGTTATTCCAAGAGGTACCCGTTCAGATATTGTACATTCTTCTATAAATGCTTCTTACATATGGGATCATTGTAAGGTTCTAACATTGACAAAAAACATGAGGCTTAGACAAGGTGAAACTGATCCAGATAGCCAAGAGATTGAACTTTTCTCTAAATGGCTACTCATGCTTGGAGAGGGCGGACTCTCAGAACCAAATGATGGA
Source organism: Trifolium repens (assembly GCA_030408175.1). Lineage (NCBI taxonomy): Eukaryota > Viridiplantae > Streptophyta > Magnoliopsida > Fabales > Fabaceae > Trifolium > Trifolium repens. Next base: position 53,182,843 of record CP125849.1, on the reverse strand, counting down.
ATAGCTGAAATTGAAATTCCTGAAGATATATTGATTTCAGATTTTCAAACTCCTATTCAAGGGATCGTGGATAGTACTTATCCAAATTTTTTGCACCATTACAAAAATTATGAATATTTGTTGAATAGAGAAATTTTGGCATCGACCATTGAAGTAGTCGATGAACTTAATGATCATGTTCTTGGACTAATGCCAGGTATCATTAATTAACTTTTTTTGTATGATCTTTAAATTTCTTCATTATTTTGAAACAACTCAATTATAATGGTCCAGTTTAACTTGCTGCCTGTCATACTTTAACTTAACTTTCTTGCTGTCATACTTAAATTTATTTGTTGCTAAGTTTCTTCATGAACAAGTTTCAGCTGATTCAATTATAAAACTCAATAACCATTTCCAATAACCTTATCTTATGTTTTAACGCAACTTTGTTGAACTCATGTTTTAAATTAAATCTGTTGCTGCACAGTTTAAACTTAATGCTCATGTTGGAACTTCATCAAATAATTCAATGTGGTCCAATACTAACACAAGTATAGAAGTCACTTGCTGACACAGTTCAACTTTTATAGGTGAAAACAGAGAATACTTCAGCTCAAACACAGTGGACAGATCTGAAATCAATTGTGACCAAGTTCTGCAAATTTTCACACCTGAATTTTTGAGCTCTCTCCGTACATCAGGACTCCCAAATCATAGTATCAAATTGAAAGTAGGCACACCTATTATGCTAATGAGGAACATAGATCAATCAGATGGTTTATGTAATGGAACAAGATTAATTATTTCTAAATTAGCTGATCATGTTATTGAAGCCACGGTTATAGGTGGCATAAACCATGGCAATGTCATTTACATTCCCAGAATGGATATGTCTCCATCACAATCTCCTTGGCCATTCAAATTGACTAGAAGGCAATTTCCAATCATTGTTTCATATGCAATGACAATTAACAAGTCACAAGGTCAGTCATTGGATTATGTTGGTCTTTATTTGCCAAAAGATGTGTTTAGCCATGGACAGCTATATGTTGCACTTTCAAGAGTTAAAAGCAAAAAAGGAATCAAGATTTTAGTTCATGATGATGCAAAACAACCGAAAAATATTACAACAAATGTAGTCTATAAAGAGATATTCAATAATGTTTGATTGGTAAATATCTTATAACTCAAATCTATATAATCAATTTAAGATACGAGGATAACATTCTTAGCTTTATTACCATATTATTTAATTATTGGTTTGTTTATGTTCATCATGCAGGGTTGTTTAAATTCCTTTTGAATTGCTTCATCAAGCTATTAGTTGATCACGAGGTGTATCAATTCATCTTTCATTGATATTGATACCAATGGTTCTATTTTATTAACCTGGACCTCCAGACAATCATGAAGCATTTTAATTATTCAACATTTATTACTATATGTAAACCTGGCATTTTTAATCTGGACATTAAATTGTATTTTTTGTATTGTACTATATACAATTAGTTATAATTGTAATTCATTATATATTAGGTTATTCAAAAATTCTTGCAATTTTAATATCTATAATATTCAGATTTAAATTAACGATTAATTGTTACAAAAAACAATTTTATAAAGAGTATAGAAGGTGGATAAAATTCAAATGATCTTTAAGTTGGAAATTTTTTATTTATAATCCTCTTTAGATGAACACATACTTTTTTTTTATATAGTACATATTGATAAGATCAATATGACAAACAATGTCAATTCTTTAGAGGTATGATGACAGAGAAACAAATAAATGCTCAGTCTAATCCATTAAAGACTACTATACCACTTATACAAGTTATATGAATAACTAGGTCATTGATTGCCCTTTTGTCTTTATCTACTTTTTTTCTAATTTCTTCATCTATCAATTACAACTTCATTACAATTTAAACTTCCCTCGGTCCAAATATATAAACAAAAAAAATATTACAAAAAAACTCACATTCCATCAAATTATTTGACAAAATATATCAAATTTATTTGACTCATTATAAAGATTTAAATTAACGATTAATTGTTACAAAAAACAATTTTATAATTCCTATAGAAGGTGGATAAAATTCAAAAGATAAATATGAGGCAAATTTTTTTATAATCCTCTTTAGATGAACACATATATTTTTTTATATAGTACATGTTGATAAGATCAATATGACAAACTATGTCAATTGTTTGGAGGTATGATGACATTGAAACAATCAATGCTCAGTCTAATCTATTAAAGTCTACTATACCACTTATACAAGTTATATTTTCAACTAGGTAATTGATTGCCCTTTTGTCTTTATCTACTCCCTTCATCCCATTTTAAATGACCTTTTTGTGACTTAGTATACTATTCATTTGACCTGCTTTGATCTTATTTTTCTACTAATATATACATGCAAATATTAGCATATGAGATGTTTTTTTATTTGTCTCGACGAGTACTTTTAAAATATATCCTTTTTATAATTTTTAATAATAGATAATTAGAGATATTAACGATTAAATTTGTGCATTAACAAATGTGTCAATGGTTAAACAGGTCATTTATTTTAAGACAGAAAGAGTATTTTTTTTCTAATTTCTTCATATATCAATTACAACTTCATTACAATTTACACTTCCCTCAGTCCAAATATATAAACAACAAATAAATTAAAACAACCAAAAAAAAATATATTCCATCAAATTTTTTGACAAAATATATCAAATTTATTTCACTCATCTTTACTTACATTTTTAAAAGAGTCAATATATCTTTAAATATTCAAATCTATTATTTTTCTATCAATTTTAAATAAAGATTTATACACAATTGTCTATAATGCTTCGACCAAAAAATAAATTGAAGTGTGACATAAATATACAGTTCAAGTCATTACCCTCTATACATATAGTATGTCTATAATTCAATTGTTGAACCCAACATGTTCTTACACTAACAATTTACCACCTATACAACCTACCAATTAAAAGATGCAAGTAACATGTTAAATTTCTTCATTTATGGACTACCAACCCGTAACCAAACATAAGGGGATCCAATGCAAAAAAATTTGTCCTACATAACTACAATTAATGCAATGCCATAAAAATTAATTATTGTTCCTCCTACTATTTCATCTATAAATATAGTTCATTGTTATCATGTAGTACTAAGAAAAAATTGATAAATAACATCACAATTTATCAACAATGAATCATCCCAATCCAAACTTAGATTTTGAAGCTTTGTTGAATAGAGACCCAATAGCAATTTTTTCAGTTCTCAAGTTGTCTAAACAGGTTATTATTTAAAAAATTTATTTTTCAACTTTTTTGTATTCTATTACAATTTTTTATATTATATCTAATTTCTAATCAATTATTTTTTTAGGTTTATGCCGAAATTGATGTAGGATTTGTCTCTCAATTTTTCGGTCAGTTACCCAAAAAATGGTACATTTTCAATGCGGCAGGAAATTTTCACATGCTGGGTTTCAATGAAAAAAAAGAAAATCCACTTTTAGAGCAAGGATGGAAAAAATTTCACCACCATCATTCATTTCCAAAGAATGTTGAAATCATATTCGGCTATTATGAAGAAGGACTTTTTGCAATTAACTCTTTGAAAGAGCTAGATTTCAATCGCGATGACCTTTTCTTACCTTTTCATAGCCGTAGCCTTATGCCAAAATTAACAAAAGTCTGGGAATTTGTATTGAACAGTGAAGGAAAAAACAAGACTTCATTCGTTAAGTTTCTAAATATTTTTTTTCCTACAAATACATTATAATTCATATTTTAATTATTTTTTTTAATTAAATTGCAGGCATTGGGTAAAACTTTATCAGCTTATCTTGCAAAAAGACCAACACAATTGGACAATATACTACTAATTGGTGATAATGACCAAACTGAGGAATTTCAACTTTCAATCACTAGCTTCAACCCTTTGATCATGGAACTTCATCCAAATTGGGACAAATTTTGCATTTCCAATAACTTTGTTGTCGGCAATCCATTACGTTTTAAGTTCTTAACCGATGACCCTCTAAGCCGATGCCATGTTTTCCACCCTTATAACTAAACATCATTAATAAGATGTTGTTATTAAAATGGACTTATCAGTCCCTATTATTGTTGTATTTCTGTTTTGTTTCTTTTAATTTCCTTTTGTTTTTGTTGTATTTTATTATTATGTTAGAAATTATGTATCATCTACTACTTTTGTTTCCAGTCATTTAAATTCCAATCAATGTTCTAATATCTTTTGTTTTTCCCATTCAATGTTATCATTATTATATATCTTCATTAAAAAAATACAATTATGTACAACCAAATTATCAAATTTACGATATTTAAATTTACGATATTTATATTTAAATTTGATTTTTCACAATTTTGTTACCTATTTTTTTAATCAACTCTTTATAGTTGTATTTCTAATTATTAAGATAATATAAACATATATTAGAATAATACGAAATTATATTTAATATAATATATGTTTCTAAAAAAAAATTAAAATAATCACAAATTAATTTACTACACATCTGATTATTTTACAACTATCAAATCCAGTTAAAATATATAAAATCAATATATACAATGTCATTAAAATCACAAATAAAATAATTGATACAAATATATATTTTTTTAAAAAAATATAGACTTCATTTTATCTTTCTATATAGTGTTAGTGGAATCCAAAAAGTCATTTTATCATTGTTGGACCACTTCACAAAACTTTTTGTCTTTCTCTATTTTAGTACATAATAAGTGTCTCTTTCATGATATTTTTGTATTCATGTTACTTATTTTGGGCCACAAAACAAAAAAACCATACGGTGGCCCATAAATTTATCAAATACAATATTTGTCTTATTAAACTTACTAAATAAATTGAAGACAGAATCTTATCTAGGATTTTATTCCTTTTGCTGACAGATTGGCGTTACTTTCTACTTCTGAACAAAGTACTTTCTTCTCAAACATCGGTTCTAACACAATCACAAACCCTAATCAGAGAAGCAAACCTGAAATCGGACATCAACCTTCATCAATGGCTTTCTCAACCACAAGGTCGGTAGTTTCCTCATCTCAGAGTTTGTTAAATATATTCATTTAGATTTCCATAAAAATGTTATTATATCATTATGTTATCAGAAACTTATTTTGATGGTTGATGTCCGATTTCAACTTCTTTGAAATTTTATTTGCTTTCGTTCCTGTAATAGTTATCAGTTTGTTGGTGGATGTTAACAGGATCTATATTTTACAATCTTAGCAAAAAAAATTCCTTATTTGGTACAATTGCATGTTAGATTCCTGTTAATATCCACACGTAGAAGTTTCAATAATAGTTGTTTTGAAGAACATGTCTACAAATAGGATGACATTAATCCCTTTTTCTTTCTTTCCTGTGTTTAAAAAAATACTTTCTAAGTTGTTGTTAACCAGATATATCTTTTATCTTTCATAATGTTAGATTTGTTTTCATATCCACACTTACAAATTTCAATATTAGTTGTTTTGAATATCATATACCTCTAACATTGATTATTTGTATACGGATCTGATGACATTAATATAACTTTTATTTGTATTATTCTGTTAAACTAGATTCAACACTTCAGGAGTTCAAAAAAAGTTTCCCACAACTTTCCAAACTATCATTAACCCTAAAATGGTATGTATCACTGTATTTGAATCACAAATTAAATTTGTCAAATCATGAACTATATTTACTAATACATTCTATCTTCAAATACAGTCAAAAATTCCAATTCCTAAAAACTTCTGCAAAAACTGGAAGACTGAAATTGCTAAAAACCGATTTGGATGGATTTGTGGAGATAAATATTCAGTTATGGTGTCTATTCACCTTTCTGATACTTGCAACTATTTGGCATCTGGATCTCAAGTTGCTGACAGTTTTGGTTTTGCTAAACCAACCAAAGTGCTACTTGAATATACCATTGATGAAAACCAATTTGAGATGACATTGTTACCAACAATTTCAAACCAAAAACCTGTCCCTGACATCGTTAACATTGATGACAGTGAAGATGAATCAAATTATCACAAATACCCTGCATTGTTTGGAAAACAAGTCAAACATAAGGTGGTGGTATACAACTTATACATTGTCTTTTTGTAGTTTTCGATTACTTCTTTATTACTCTTTTTTTTTACTAATCTCCTTTTTTTTAAAAAAAAATCAATCAGTACTCAAAGACTTCCAAGTGGAATCAGCCAAAAAAAAACTCAGCAAATGGTGCTTCCACTTCAGCCAAAAAAGTCAAACCAAAATCCTCTCAGAAAGCTACCAAGTGCAAAGTTAAGATCAATGGTGAAGGATTATATGAATGGCAAACTTCTGTCAGTGCAGCAATGGCTAGGAGGACCAAAGCTCAAGTGCTGGTAAGTTTCATTAAACTACTTATATTTTCTACATTTTATGTCTAACAAATTTGGTCTTAACTTGCTGCTGTCATACATTCGGGTCAAATACTTTCTTGCTGGAATGTTTAACTGTTGCTAACTTGCTGGAATGGTATCTGTTGCTAACTTTCTTCATGAACATGTTTGATCTGCTTGAATTATAAAACTCAATAACCATGTCCAATATAACTTTCTTTCTGACATGTTTTAACTTAAATTTCTTTCTCCCATGTTTTAAATGAACTCTGTTGGTGCACAGTTTAAAAATTATTGCTAATGTTGCTCCAAAAACAAATCCTTAAACGTGGTCCAATACTAACACAATCAAATCTATTGCTACACAGTTTCATTAAACTACTTATATTATCTACATTTTATGTCTAGCAAATTTGATATTAATATATAGTTACATAAGATATTAGTTATTAGATAAGATGTCAATAACAGAACAATTGCAATTTATACCTTTCAAGTAGCCATTACAGCAAGGTAACTTATTTTGTATGTTTGAAATATAGCATTTTCCAAGGAAAATCACAAGACTTGCACTAAAGAAAAAGTAGAAAACCATTACCCTGGAAATTAAGAAAAATGGTCTCAGATTAACAACTTTGACTTGCAAGATCCTGACTGCAAAAAGGAGCAAAATGGAAAAATACATTTCTAAGGAATGGTGTAGCTTTGTTAAGCAGCGTAACCTTCGAATTGGTGACAAACTGATTTTCAAACTTTCCAAACCATCCACAACACTCAACCTTAGGATCCTCCGTGTTTAAAGCAGCTTAACAACTCCTATGTTTGCTTTTATTTAACTTGAACTAAATTATGAAGTTATGTTATTTAAGTATGAACTTTGAACTATTTTGATTTCATTCCGTTATTGTGTTGCTATCGTATTGTTCTTTATCTTATTGTATTGAACTTAATTGTCATGCTTTTAAGCATGACAACTTAATTATGTCACTGAACTTTATTATGGTTTGTAATATTAAAACTTTTGAATTAGTATTGTCCTGCTTATGTTTGCATTATGATGCTTAGCTATGTTTCAATTATGATACTTACCTCTTATGCACTTCCTATTGTACAAAGTTCAATATACTAGGTTATTTACAGGATTAAATCTTTCACCATTGTGTATTTTAATTTTATCTACAAAACATCTATATTCAAACTTACCTATTTTCTTAATCTTAAGATTTCCATGCTTACATATGTAACTAATGAATAGAATCATGTGACACTCTATTCCAATTTTGTCACAACATGTCATAATAATGCAATTTTTTACCTTATTATTTTCAATGGTCTTCTCAATGTCATATTAGGTCTTCTCATTGTCATATCTTTAAGTACAAAGAATATTAAGTCATTTCTAATATTGAATCTTATGTCTACTCAACTTTTGTCCCCATTTATTATTTTTCCTTTATAAACCTATCCATACTCACAATAACAATTATCACAACACTCTCAAATTTAAAGCATACTTTATCTCTTCAATCATCAACTTATCAACATGAGTTCCAACCAAATTTGCATTGAAGGACCAAGTTTAGGAAGTTTTGTAACAATTCATCTTGAAAATGAGGTAAATAATTACTTTACTTTCATTTTAATACAACTATTATTTTTAACATTTACTATTTTTTTCTTTCATTTAGCGATATGGAGAAATTGATTCGGAATTCTTTCAACAACTTAACAACTATCAATTTACAAATACATGGAAGTTAATAGATTCTCAAGGGAAATGTCATAGAGTCAAATTTAATGGAGACTATTGCCATCCATTATTGACAAGCGGTTGGCATAACCTTAGGAAACAATTATCCATTTTAGGCAATGCTCAAATGATGATATCCTACCATGGTAATAACATATTTCAAGTTGTAGTTGGTCAACAAATCACAAGTTCAGAACTAATTCCTCCTTACCATAGTAGAAGTACCGTTGTTGGTCAAACTATCTACTTTGACCATTGCATTGATAACAAAAATAACTTGGTTAGTGCAATTTTTTTTTTACTAATTAATTTTTTTTTGCTTACAATTTCACTTTTTTAATGAAAATAACACAATTCATATTCTCAATTTTGTCACCAGATTTTCCCTCCAAACATGCAACAATACATCAACCAAAATCTAAGTAGTCATTTCATTGTGCTTAGTGGGAAAAAAGGCAAAAAATTAGATGCTACAATCAATCACGATTACTCCGATGAACCATACATATATATTGGAGAAGAATGGAAACTTTTTTGCATTACAAACAACTTCAAAATTGGAGATATTATACGTTTCAAATTTGCAAAAGTCAATATAAGTCATATGGTTCATGTATTTAAGATTGATATTTGATCCCTTGCAATTAACCAAATGTTTAGCACTTTAAGTTTAATCTACGTAGTATAATTTGTGCTTCATAATTTGTATTGTCTTTATTTTTACAATTTTATAACAAGTTGTTTCAACTTCCTTTAAATATTGTATTGTTTTTTAAATATGTCGTTTACAATTTACTAATTAAACTACTATGTACGTACGCATTAAATATGTCATGTCTTTAATTATAAATTGTCTTTAAATTTTCAAGTTACTTTGGTTTTTCATCTAATGCAATTCTATTATATTATAAACTTTTAATTTAAAAGACAATGCATATTTACTTTCAATTATTCATTATAAATTAATTAATAACTTCCAATCTGAATACATAAATTTCAACTTCCAATCTGAATACATAAATTTCAACTTCACGTCGCGTTATCGGACGACCCGTGCGTTAAGCACGGGTCTGTTACTAGTATATAGAATATTTATGAAAAAACAATATTTTTTTTTTGACTAAAAACGACATTCATTCATTCAAATTGATAGAATACATCGAACAATACAATTCAAGATCGCTAAAAACTGAAAAGGATGAAACTGCGAACAAACTCACAGCATCCACGTTAATAGCATATAACGGCAAAATGCCTACAAATGTGACAAAGCCTACAAATATGACGAACTTGAAGTGCTCGGAATACCTATGTCTCCGAGTCTGCAACGTTGATGGCGCCAAAGTCATTGATCGTTGAATATGCACCGAGTCGAATCTAATCTGTCAATTTAATCGAACAAACACCGCACCAAGACGGGACAACAAACTAACGCCGTAACAAGACGACGACCAACACAACGTCACACTAAGATGACGAAATCAGAAAAAGAAAAACTAAATATTTGTGAAAATCACTTATTTATATAAAAGGAAAGGAAAAACAATTTAGAGGGGTGATTTTTGGTCAAAAATTGACCCAAAAACCACCCCTCCTTGGTGGATGAACAAAAAGAAACTAGATTTAGGGGGAAGGGGGTGGCGGCTAGTTGAGAGAGAGAGGGGAGTGCAAGAAAAAATCTTGTTATATCATGAAAAAACAATAATTAAAATTCAAAATATGTGCATTTTGTAAATTATCGTTTATATTATTTTTATATACTTTTATTTAGATTAGTCAATTTTTTCTTTAGTTAAATAAGACAATTTTCCTACTCCGTATTTTTTTTGGAGGGAGTATTTGTTAAAGTCAAACTATATTTGCGTATGATTTTTTTTTTTGAAAAAATATTTGCGTATGATTTGATAAGTGCAAAAAAGGTTCAAGTTGCATATGCTGACTATTTTTTTCTTCATAATACCTGTAATACATTAAAATAAAATATATATATATATTTTTTTTTGATATAGATGAAGGCTAAAGCCCAAAAATAAAATAATTTTAATCTCAAACAAGTCAATCACGTCTAAAATTACAAAATCCACATTTATCTTTTTTTTTAAAAAAAAAAAATTGGCGGAAAAATTCACATCTATCTTATATAGAAGCTAAAATTTATTAACAAGAAGTTACCTTAGTACAAGACATGCTAATATAACACATTTACAAGATACAAATAGTCAAATGTATATAACATAAAAAATGAAATCAACAACATTGGAGAGAATTTAATCATTTATCCTCCAAATAATGAAAATCATAACTAAAACCCAAAATCCACATTTATCAAGTTTTCATTACCACTCCATATTTGAAACAAAAGAACGGTTTATGTAGCTTAGTTAATAACTACCACAAATATTATTGGAAGAATCAAAATTCGAACCATGAATTTAATACTTTTGTACACTTTTAAGTCAAACCACTAAACTATTACTATCAATTTTTAAGAAAACAGTGATTTAATGAATTAAATATTATTGTATCTAAAATAAAAAACAATTAAAACAAAAACATTTTCACATTTGAAAACTATGCTTTATATAATTTTTGTCTAAAAAAATTCTAGTTCAACCAATAAATATTAATATTATCTCCAATTTAAACTCAAAACTTTATCACTACGTGTATGAATTTCTAGTTTTAATTGACATTGGTCATATTATTTTGGATATACGTATTTATCAAAATGACAAGCCCAAAAAGGTTATATACTCTTGATTTCATTTTGTTTTCTTCACACTATACTTAAATAAGTCAAACAAATTAAAAAATTACAAAAATCATCATTTGTTGGGTTTTTCATCACCACTTACACTATTTTTCTTTCAAAAAAATATCTAATTTTTTTTTTGTCAGGTAGCCTAATAATTATATAGTAAATTTCATCTTTAAAATAAATTATAAAAATATCTAATGTTCAAATTTCAAGTCGAACATATATCATACAATATTCATATCAACTGATTTAAACTTGGGAAAACAAGCTATCTAATAGTCTACTTTAATCTACAAAATGACAAAAGAATATACTAATAATTTGCCAACTAAGGAAGTATATTGAGGACAGCTAGACATACAGCACTGTGTCCAATCCACTTGATAAGCAGTGGCATAATCGTAGTTAAATAAAGAAAAATGTCGCGAAACATTAGGTTTTTTTAATAATTTAAAATATATTTCAATTATAACATTATGCAACAACAAATTGAAGATCCAAATTCGCCATCATTCAATTTCATCATCCAGAAAGAGAGAGAGAGAGAGAGAAAAAAGAAAGTACCCTCTCAATTTCCATCGACGACCCTCAAAATACGAAAAACCAAATCTCAGAGAAAGAGAGAGAGAGAGAGATTCGTGGTGTTTAGTGCGAAACTTCGTTCGTGTAAGCATTAAGAAAGAGAGACATTAATGGCGGAAACAAAGGAAGAGAGTAAATCTAACGAAGAAAGTGTGAAATTGTTCGTAGGTCAAGTACCTAAACATATGACAGAAGATGAATTACTTACATTGTTCAAAGAATTTGCTATAGTTGACGAAGTCAACATCATCAAAGACAAAGCTACTCGCGCTTCTCGAGGTTCCTTCTTTTTCTTCAAATCTCGCATTCTCCGCTTTTCAAATCGATTTCTTCTCATTCCCTTTTTCAACCCTAATTTTCTGTTATTATTTTTTTTTTGTAGGTTGTTGTTTCGTGATTTGTCCTTCTAGAGATGAAGCTGATAAGGCCGTTAATGCTTGTCACAATAAGAAAACGTTACCAGGGGTGAGTTTAGTAATTTTATTTAATTTATTTTTTTGTTCTTATGTTGTTAGTTACTATTCTTTGAATGTGATCCGTTTTTATTCAATTCAATGATGATTCTGTTATAAATAGCTTTGTGACGACTACTAACTAGCTTTTTACTTTTACTAGTAATGAATGTCTTAATTGGTCTATATATACCTTTTGTCTAATTTTAGCAATTTATGTTTTTGTGCTTATTTACTATATTTGGGTAACACACTTCACTCACTCACTCGTCACTGTTTTTAATGTCTTCCCCCATACCCTAGTGTTTCACATTTTAGGTTATTTTGCATATTTTCTTATTGGTTACTCGTGGGAAGATATAAAGCATTATACACTGGACATTACACTGATACGTAGACACCGATAGTAGTTTAATTAAACAAAAGCGGTTAAATGTAACCGCATGTGTCGGTATCGTGTCAGATAACTGCCACGTCTTCAATCTGAAATGTTAATACTACCTAGGCCGGGTGGGACAAGTTCGTTATTTTGATGAAAAAATGAAGCATTATTGCTAGACCCATTAAATTAGTGCATGAAACCTTGTCCAAGAAAATAGGGTGTTCAAGATTTTGCAAGTAGAAATCAATTATGTAATTATTGAAGAAATAAATTCTAAAATTAAGATTTTGTTATCGTCGGTCTAACAAAATTGTTTTAACAATTGGCTCTTAGTTGTATTTCATTGTAATTTTTAGGACTGTAGGACTCATGACCTAGTGACCTATGAATGACTTATGTGAACCGACAGGTGTCCATATAGGTCATGCTCCATTTTTAGGATGTCATTAATATTCAAATTTGGGTTTCTGCCTGCATGATAAGTTTTGTTTGTTGATTCTTCAAGTAATTGTGATCCAAATATGCATCGAAAGTCAAACAAGATCGAAAATTTTGATTTCTTGATTATCCAATCCAAGGCTTTCCATCGAAAAGTGTTGATGTTATGAATTTTATTTCTTAATTACTATGTTATATCGTATCATTATTCTCGTTCTGATTGGAAAGCCATGTTTTTTGTTTCTAATTCAGGCATCTAGTCCATTGCAAGTGAAGTATGCAGATGGCGAGTTGGAAAGATTAGGTATGATATATTTTTATTACTCAAATTGAAACATTTTAATCAGCAAACAATTTTTTAGAGTTATACATGTGCTGGAATTTTGTTGTTATATCGAAGGCACGTTTTCATAAGTAATTATCTGTTGTCCATGAATCCAGAACACAAACTCTTCATTGGCATGCTTCCAAAGAACGTTTCTGAAGTTGAAGTATCTGCGCTTTTCTCCAAGTATGGAACTATAAAGGATTTACAAATTTTAAGAGGTTCTCAGCAGACAAGTAAAGGTGTGTTGATTTTGCAGCTTAATTCTCTTTATTCTGTCAGGATTTTAGCTTTTCTTATTCACAATTTACAAGGCTTATTCATAGTTCTTTTACCATGTTGTAGTAGGTTGTGCATTTTTGAAGTATGAAACCAAAGAACAGGCTCTTGCTGCGTTGGAGGCAATCAATGGAAAGCACAAAATGGAGGTGTGTGTTCATTAAAATCATCGCCTGAAATTTTAAATTTTAGTCCTTTTTTTTTTGTTGTAGACAAGTTAATTGTGTAATATAGTGTATGTATTTAAAAATTTCATCTATTAGTATTTTATTAAAGGAGGGATGGTAATAATTAGATTTAATGTATGCCATTTAGCAATTTAGTGACACTATATGTAATTCTATTGATACAATGAGTGCAATTATAGCTGAAACCCTGACTAAGATGGCATGAGTGGGCTATTTTGGATTAGATAATATGCTTTTGGTTCCTTGTATCTGCTAGAATGGAAAAGTACATGCCTTCAAATTCGATTACAAATTCAGTTGTAAATGGTCTTTGCAGTATTGTGGACCTTCAAGCGGCATTCAGCCACAAAATCATGTTGGTGAGCGACATGAACATTTAATCATGTTCAGATTTCATTGAAGACATTTTATTTCAATTTTATATCCTTGTCTCAGATTGGAAACCTAATGGTGGGCCTATTTCCCACATTGGCCTGTACAAGATAATGTTCCACGCCTAAGCTTGACCCGTTAATCATTATTTATATGACACACGAACTGAGTCCAAGCTTGGAAAGGGAAATTCAAGTTCTAGCTTGTTAATCTTGTTACATGTTTGCAATAAATCAGCCCGAGCTGAATAATCTCAAGATTGGAATGGTTACCCATGCACAAACTCTTGTGCGCGCTGTTTTGGTCAACACATAATTATAATGTATGAAAAAGATAAGATATATGAATTAAAGCTCACGAGCTCGCAAAAAGGTGCCTTAGTTGATTTGCACCAGCATCTTATTATTTCACAACCAATGGAGTAGGATTTTCAAGAAAAATACTTTCCCTCTTGGCGAACCAGTCTTCAAACAAAATTACTGCACAAATTCCTAATTTCATCTAGACACTTTTTTTTAATATCTTTTGTTTTTATGACTTGAAAGTGTCAAGTGTGTCATTTATTGTCATTTGGTTTATATGTTATCTACACATACATGACAAAAGTTTAGAGTGATAGCGCTAACTTGACAAATATATTAATTCGTACAAATTCTATCTGATATTTATTTTGTTATGTATAGGGTTCAAGTGTTCCTTTAGTTGTCAAATGGGCTGATACTGAAAAGGAAAGACAAGCCCGAAGAGCTCAGAAAGCACAGTCCCAAGCTTCTAATGTGGGACATGCTGATTCTCAGCATCCTTCATTGTTTGGAGCCATGCCTATGGGTTATGTTCCTCCATATAATGGTTATGGTTATCAGGTTTGTTCTATTAGACTACTATAGCTTTTGTTTCCTTTCCTCTTAATTTATTTATGCAGATCTTTACCATAATATTGTCATCCATTCAAAAATCATACAGTACATATTTTTTAAGAGTGCAATGGATATGCGCCGTTAGTGTAAAACAAACTTTACACATGCATCCAATCACCATAAAATCATTTGGCACGTCACAATGCAATTTTGAAAAAATAATTTGCCTTAAATAAAATAAAAATATAAAATTGATGTAGCTGATTCCCAATTCCATGAGAGTGGTTCTCTCATCGGCGTCTATGAGTATGATGATTAGTATTAGTCATCCAGTTTTTATTCTCTCCGTCTTTCACCTTCTGTTTGTACTTGCCTCTTTTCCTCCATTTACACCTAAATAAAATAAAAGGAATAAAATAGGGGGATGAACAATCTGGGTAGCAGGGTTAGCCCCACCACACACAACCCTCAATAGAAAATAAACACCCTTTCTCATTCCTCAAAGCAGTCTCCATCACTGTTGAATTTCACCACCGAGAGAATCAGAAATAAATTTTCTGACAAGGCATGGTTCATGAGTGTTATTTGTTAGAAAACAGGAAGGAGCCATTATTTGTGGCGGTGGCAGAGAGAAAGGCCCGCAGAAGCCACACACAAAGCAAAGAGAGAGGAGCATGGAGGAGAGATGCAGATAGGGGTGTGACGGGGAGGAAGATGAACAGATTGTGAGAGATTAGACAGTTATTTGTTATTTTAATTCATTTAAATTGAGTTAATATGGCATGGCTGAAACATTTGTTTTGATTGGATGACAATGTAAAAATAATTTACACTGCTATAGTCAATACTTATTCTTTAATCTCCTTTTTAATTTATGTTAATTTCCATGACTAACATCTTGACGAGATATATGTGAGTGTGATAACAAAAAATTTCTCTTGATAGGCTCCTGGAAGTTATGGGCTCATGCCGTACCGCATGCCGCCAATGCAGAATCAACCCGGTTACCACAATATGATGCCCCACATGAATCAAGGAAATGCATTGCGGCCTGATCTTGGCCCCAATATGAATCCTAGAAACTATCATGTGCCTCCTGCAAGCTATGTTGGATCTTATCCTGCTGTGCCAGGTCTACAACATCCAATGGCATATCCTGGAGGAATGATTAGTCCAAGGCCCATGAATAGTCCTCCTGGTTCTGTTTCGCCTTCTGGTGGAAATGGCAACTCCGCTACATCATCAGGATCCAGCAGAAATTCTGGCGGTGGTCAGATTGAAGGTTACTTATATCTTACATGTGCTCGAATATAAATGAATACATACAATTATGCACATTGATATATATTTATTTATATTTTTACCATAACTGTGTTTTCCTTACAACAATAAATATTACTCTATTTTCAATTAGGACCACCTGGCGCCAATCTATTTATCTATCACATACCTCAAGAATTTGGAGATCAAGAGCTTGCTAATGCTTTCCAACCATTTGGTAGAGTTTTGAGTGCTAAAGTTTTTGTCGACAAAGCAACCGGAGTCAGCAAATGTTTTGGTAAACCTATGCTCTTTTTATTAATGAATTTGATGTATTTTATGTGGAGCCTATGTTTGATGAACTCTCATTTGCAGGCTTTGTAAGCTATGATTCCCCAGAAGCTGCTCAATCTGCCATTAGTATGATGAATGGATACCAATTAGGAGGTAAGAAATTAAAGGTTCAGCATAAGAGGGACAACAAACCCGGTAAACCTTACTGATGAAAATGAACAATGGAGTTTTGTATAATTTACATTGTAATTCATGACCAGTTTAATGTTAATACAATTTGTAATTTCTGTAACATTAAAGTTTATGTAGACATTGATTATTAATTTATTGATTTTTCCCTCACAATGCCTATTAATTTTATTATTATTTTAAGTTTCATTCCTAGATCCAACCTAACCACCCTTTGTAAATGACTACCTAATTACAATTTTTAATTATTTAGAGTACAACTAATTCAAATCGTGGTATCACATTGACATTAATGAATTTATATCTATTAAAACTATATGATATGATGTGAAGTCAATCTGTAGAATTTCCAGAAAACTACGTAAGAATATATATACTCATTTGTCAAAGAGCAACAAAAACCATGACCAGTAAAAGTCCGTTTAAATAAATTGTTAGTATATGAAATACTTTGATAAATATTTTTTAAGTACATGCATGACTTACTGTAGAAAAGAATGCATGACTATTTCAATCTCATTAGTCATAAATCATGAACCTAATTGCATGACACAAATGGTGGATGTTTGGCTGCTTAACCAATTGGTAGAGGTTTATTCTCAAACCGAACCGAAAAATATATTTTGAAACAGGTTAATCTCTTAAATAAATTTAAGCTATATATTGAGTGATTAGTCTATTTTTTTAGTTGTATATGAGATATATAAAAAATGTCATTGTTCAAATACTACCTCTGTCCCATTTTATTAGAGCTATTTTGATTAAATGGTACTATTCACTTATCATGTTTTGACCATACTTTTTTAATAATATATAAATATAAATATAAGCATATAAGATCTCGTTTGATTTGTTTTGATGAGTATTTTCAAAATATCCAATTTTTATAATTTCTACTAATAGAAAATTAAAGATATTAGCAATCAAAATCGTGCATTGGTATATGTGCAGTAGTCAAACTAATTCTTTTATTTTGGGACGGAGTACTTGTTTAAGACAACATCATAGGATTAGCTGATGGCAATTGTAATAACCCACACGCTTAATAGGCATTGCTCTCTGTCTGCCACAAAAGTCAGGTATATTGATTATCATAAGTTTCATTGTTTTAAGAAACGAGTGGCTACCCACCCAAATGTGGTCCCATTTTGTTTAAGTTTCCTCCTAACTCAATTCAACGAGCTTTCACATTCAATGTCTACTGTCGTTTTTTCACCCTTCATTTTCATAATGCTAGACTAGAAGGGAGAAAAAAAAAATACTAACTAGTACATCTAGGGTGCATTTGATTTGCAAAACATTAAGTACTGGATTGAACAATAAATGACAGAATAAAGTAGAATATGAGAGAACAAAATTGCATCGGTGAGAGAAAGAGAAATAATATTTTTTATATTTGAAAATAAAATGAGTATTTTCGTACTTTTTATAGTTGTACCCGGTGGCGGAACCAAGAATTTTTTTTTCGGGGGGCCATTAAAAAAGTTATAGTATATAAATTAAATACAAAAATTATATTGTGTACAAAAATATGATTATCAATAAATCAAATTACATACTTTAAAATAATATGTGTCAAGTGGCTTGAAATGATCAATTAATTATCTTTGAACTAATACTCGCACAAAGTTAATCATTAGATTATTATGAAGTAGAAGAATAAAGTATATCAAACAAGAGCATCCAAGAATGTAAAGATCAAGATCCAAATGGTAACATCTGATTCAGCTTGGTTACTTTGCATAGACCAATAAATCAATGCAGCAATACATAAATAAATCATAAATGTACAAAAGATGCAGGCTACAAGAGTGGAATCTCCCGAACTAATATATTTAAGGGTCATGTTAACTTGTGCATCAAGGGCACATGATAAGCTACCTAAAAGTAGAAAGTTAGCATTTAATGATGTAAAATATTTAATGTTTTGAAAGTTAAATGTACAAATTTCAAAAAAATATTTCTATTTTAGCATCCTTAACATGTGCCTTTGATGCACAAGTTAACATTTTCCTATATTTAATATTAAATCTCCCGAACTAATATATATAAGAAACATTTGTAATTTTATAAAAATACCTAGGGTATTCTAGTAATTTCTTATTTTTCGGGGGTGGCCGTGGCCACCCTCAGCCACCCCCTGGTACCGCCTCTGGTTGTATCATGCACAAAAGTTGTCATGTGGTTTAGTAAGGGACAAAATTCTTGTTTTTGTCTTGTCCCTTACTGCCTATTTTGTCTAGTACCATAACCAGTTTCTGAATCAAATAGGGTACAACAAAAGTTGTCATGTCCAATCCTCTATTTTTTAGCAGATCAAACGTACCCCTAGTTAAACAATTAAATACGGTAAACAAGCATTAAAATTTGTGCAATTAACATTTTAGGTATGAATTAGTGCACCGCATGACGGTAAAAATAAGTAAATTCCAAACATGGTGTTGTTGGATAAAAGTTTAGAAAACATGTGTAAGTTAAATTAACTGTTCATAAATAAATCTTCAAACCATTTGATGAAAAGATAAATGATTTTTGTATACTTAGATCTAGATAGTTATTTGCGAAAACTTCTTAAGTGGTTTTTATGTTTAATGAGGTGAACACTCTGGTATACATCTTAGTTGAATACGTATTAGTATACAACTGATGTGAATTATATATGTATAAATAGTGTTTAATATAAAAAAAATTAATAAATATTATTGGTTAATTTATAAGAATTATCCACCTCAGCTGAAGTACTCAAACATAATACATAAGCAAATAAGATGTATATCGAAGAATTCACCGATAACAATTGATGAAAGTTGAAACTCTTGTTAAAAAAATTAAAAAATATTGTTGAAACTTATTAACCAAATTTTACTAACTAAAAATTAAGTATGGTTAACCATATTTTTCAGGCGTTCAACTAGATGTAAGATTTGATCATGTAAAAATTGTGATTAATCATAGTCAAATTAATGGCTCATGAAGTTATGATGATCAGCAATGAGTTTTGGCATTCCTAGATTGATGAACCATTTGAACATTTACCTCTTTGGTCTCAAATATAAATAAATAAAATTTCTTCTACTCTTTTTAAATTATTTTGTTCCCAAAATACTCTTAAACAAACATAATTTTATTTTAAAATGACTTTTTAATTCTTATGGAACAAGTTTATGTGAAGGATACTTTCGAGAGGTATTTTTCTTTTTATGATAATCCTATAAAAAAAAATAATTAAATTTAAATGAGCATATTTATAACTAGGACTCAAGTGGTTAATAACTTTACTGAATGATAAATTGTTCAGGAGATTCAAGTTCAACTCTTAAATGAAATAATTTTTTAACCAACCTTTACTTATTTCGCAACTAAACTTCACATTATCAGGGTCATTAATTTCTCTATAAATTAGAGGTTTAAATAAATAAATAAATTAAAATTAACTACCATCTCTCCCTAGGTGGTTTAGCTCCTACGTTGAATCATGTTCCTTTTCCAAAACTGGCGTAGAACACTGAAGATATATAGGTCAAAAGTGACCAAAGATTTTTCTAAATTGGCTGCCTTAATTAGTTTCATGTAGGCTATGCAGCATTGCAGCCCATACATAGCGTAGACATGGAAATAACGTGAATCGTGAATATAAGCCAACATTGAAAATGTCACAAACAACTTACCATTTGGGTTTTGCCTTAATTGTAATTTAATTTTAAAGCTCCAACTAACAATAGTTAATTCTTGTATTTTTTTTGTTTGTTTTGGGTACAAGTTAATTATTGTCTTTTACTCAAAACAAAAAAAATTCTTGTCCACAAATCTAGCTGACATATATCAAAATTGTTAAGCTGGAATCGAAAAAGATTCATATGAATTCGAACCTCATATCCTCCCAGTTATACGTGTAACTTTTAGGAATATTTTTGGCTTAGTTTTTGACAAAAATAAGTTAATTCTTTAATGGTTTATTCAAATGCAAAACGAAAATAAAAGGATAACCATTTATTTTCTTGAGTTAAAAAGGATTACAATTTCAAAACAAAATTTTTTTGTAGAAGGAAATAAATAGAAAAGGAGAGAAAATAATTTTGTAAAAAAAAAAAAGAATATAAAATAAAATAAATTCCGTCGCACTCACATAGTCTTAATCTCAAAGGAGAGGAAATTTAAAAACAAAGAATAGTGCAAGTGGTAAGAGTCTTTGACCTCTTAAATAAGTGATTATAGATTTGATACAAGTGTCTCCTGCATATAGAAAAGGGTAAATAAAATAAAAAAAATTTAAGTAAAATATTTTAATTTTTTTTTAAGGCATTAAATAAACTACTTTCAAGATTATATTATCATTTTTGTTTTCTTAACTAATATCCCAAAAATATTACTCCTACATAGTATTTCCCATAAAAACAATGGTTGGGAAATATCTATAACATGGTAAAAGAGACGTGAAGGAAAAAAATTATATACTGTATTTTTTCTTGAACAAACAAGGAAAAAATTATATTAAATAACTTTTATACCCTTTAGTCAAAAAAAAAACTTTTATACCCTTTCTTAAAGTTGTTGTATATTTAAATTAATTTTTATATTTGTTTTATTTTATCTCATAAGAGAAGAATTGTTTTTTGCATGAATATATTTTTAATCCTTAAATATGAGTGCTTTTCCCACATACCTACCGGCCAAATAGTATTTCTCATTTTCTCTCTACTTTTCTTTCTCCATTTTCTCAAAAAACAAACATGAGTTTTATTATGAATACACCAAAATAGTTACACATCACTTGATAATTGAGACTTTTAGAACATTGGCACCATCTGTGGGAAACGGATCCGTGCATGCTCGTGGGCCGGTATCCTGTAGCCCTTTAGCCTCGACTGGGGTACTACTATTATGGATATACCAAAATAGTCTCATACGGCTTGATAATCGAGGCTAAAAATAGTTCTAACACTTTTCAAACCACCGATACATCTTTTCTATAAATAATAAAACCGTAATGAGTTAACTCCAAAATTGATAATCTCTTATAAATGTGGACTTGAGGTTTGGTTCGACACAAATTTTATATACATAAGATATTTTTTGTAGCAAAAAGAAAAATACATATAAGATTTTTGAGACTCGGTCGGTCTCTTGAAATGCGTTCCTACTTCCCAGCATAGTCTCGTATCCTTGCCATTAGTCTAACAAGATTCATGAATCTTTAACACCTTTGGAAGCAAACAGAGTCAAAATTAACCCTAAAAGGGGTTGAGAAATTCCAAGTACCAGGTAGGAAATTTCTTTAAAAAAAGTACCAACAAAGAAATGGACATTCCTTAGTTAACTAGTTGTCCAAAAATATTTATTAAAGAATTAAGGAGGGAAAATAATTCAAAACATAGTATATTTAAAAAAAAGAAATCATCAAATGCCGTATCTCATAAAATGCTACATTGCTACACACATAAAACTAAATTTCTTTGACCAATATTTTTAAGAGTTAATAGAACTTTTATCTTTTGTCAACAAAAAAAACAAAATACTTTTGTCTCATTACTTTTAGCTTTAGGCTCTGTTTGGTAAACCAAATAAGCTAGATTATAGCTTATAGCGTTTAGCTTATAAGTTAAAAGCTCTGTTTGGTAACAGTTTTTAAAAAAGAGCTTATAGCTTATTTTACTAGCTTATAGCTTATTTTCCAAATGTTATTTCAAGTAGCTTATGAGCTTATAACTTATAGCTTATTATCTTTTCTTCTAATTTTACCCCTATCATCTTACTTGAAAAGAATTAAATATTAATTAAACATATCATTTCATACTTATAAGCTAGTCCAACCGCTAATTTTACCAAACACTACAAATTCAATCAGCTAGCTTATTCTCTATAAGCTAGCTTATCAGCTATCCGCTATTTTTTACCAAACAGAGCCTTAGATGTGAGTTTGGTTTTATCCCTATAAATTTTTTTGTACGATTACATCATTGTAATTAATTTGAAGATTCATTATGTTTAGTCACTCGTATTACTTGGTGGTATTTTACGGCCGACCAAAACCCATCCAAATGACAAGACGGCAAAAATGATATTAACCTTTTATTTTAGTTAATATACTTTTTTAAAAAAAAAATTGTTGAGTTAGATATTAAAAAAATGGGGAAAAATTAAAAAAAAATTATTGACACGATGTGTCACATAATCTATTCAGTACAGTTAGATGCTACGAGAGATTAAAACAACGAGTCTTCAAATTACAAGGGTGAAATTGGAAGGAAAAAAATTACAGGAGAGAAAACCAAAACTCACCGGAGAGCAAAAATGCTATTTTCCCTATTTTCAAAGTGATTTCATATTTTTTTTTAGGGTAAATTACAGTCACCTCCCTTGGGGTCTTCTTAAATAGCATTATCATTCATCCCCTCTAGTTTTCAACCTAACACTAACCTCCCTTCATTTAAACTCTGTTAATTCACTTCATTTTTTTTTTCTTTCTTTTTTTGAATATGATAAAGGGGTTGCCGCACAAGTAGCTAATTAAATATTCCGAAGGTTTTATTTCTTTCCCTTTTGGCTATAAATAAATTGATTATTATGAAGAAAGAAGAAACTCAACAATAGGACTGAGATGAGTGATCTAGAGAATATCACAGGTTCACAATCATTGTGATTTCAATTTCACTAATTTCGTTCCAAATGGTATAATTATTTAGATTGGCGAAAAAATACTCATCAAAGATGAAGCCAATTTCCAACATTTTGGTTGCGAGCTTTGGCAACATAATTGTGACGAGAGAGAGAAACCAATAAGAATGTACAAAAGCAGTGCACAAGAAGAAAGTGAATTATTTTTCCCATAAATGAACATTTTATCCTTTTGCAAAAAGAAGTAGTATTTTGAATCCTAAATAATGAGACTTTTAATTATTGTATTTTTCAGACAATTATGAAATCTTGAATTTAAATTCTATCATTAGTGCTCATCATGTGTGTTTTTGTATAAAAAGTATAAAATATAAAAGAGATGGAAATAAACATTGTCAATTTTCTTACATTCAAATAGCATACATCTTTATGAATTGCACTATTCTTTTTCTTTTTAACTGGATGTTTTTTCTTCGTTTTCTCTCTACGCTTCTCTTGTCATTTTTTCTTAAAAAATAATTATAAAATTAATAATAATCAGCAGATTTTTTAGACTCAGACAGTCTCTTTCTTTGATTCCTAACTTACTCTTGAATTCATCCAATTTGACTAGAGAACCCTGAATTTAATTTATCACCATGGAAGCAAATTAAATAGTCAAAATCTACCCTAAAATAAGTTGAAATATTCGATACACTAAAAACATTCATGAACTTAATTCAATAAACATATTTATTAAATACTAATTAAAAATGAAAACTAACCTTGTCAAAAAATTAAATTAAATATTTTCAAAACTATCAAATTATTAAATGCTAGTCATATTTTTTAATTAAAAATTCTTTAACTAATATTCCTAAAACACTCGTGAGGCATTACCTAAATATAATAATTCAACGTTTCAATTCAAGGTCATTCATGTCTTCTTCTAGAAAAGTGTTGGAACATGTCCTTATTGTTCTATTGGACAAGTTAATTAAGTTTCCATCCTCTAGAAGAGCGTGACAAAAAATTTGTGACAAATCCTTTTCCTTTAATAATCATGATACTTACTACTTACTAAGTCCCATCCTAACTTTTGAATCATTATCAAGTCACTTTCACAAAAAAGTAGTATCAAACAAGTTAATTAATACTAATAGTAATAGTACTATATTTTTCATTTGTATTATAGATTATAGAATATTGAATATAGAATACCCTTTGTGATTATTATAGTTGTATTATTAGTTCTAACTTCTAACTGTTGCACAATTTCAAGTCCATGTTCTAAAATGGACTTGAAAAATTCTTATGAATCTGAACATAATCTGATTCCTTCTTACATGCTTATTGAAGCTACTGGTGACTCAGAAGTTGATTCTAATGATCCAAATATCAATGGATTTGGTAGTGCAGATGATGATGATGATGATGCTCAATCTTGTTGCCATGATAATGCAGCTGAATTCAAAGCATGTGAGTCTTGGAATGATGATGATGATGATGATGTTGAGAAGAATAAGAAAGGTGATGTAAATGTTTATGGTTCTTCGTATTGTGAAGATGATGAGATGCAAGAACAGAACAACTATAAGTCATATGTTTCTGATGATTCTTCAGATAAAGAGTTTGTAGATGATGAGATGGAAAAAAACAGGTTGTTTTGGGAAGCTTGTTTGGCATCTTAATTGATTTTGTTGTTTTGATTTTTTATTTCTCTTTCTAAATCATTGTTATGCATTTCTAAGAATCACTTAGAAGCATAGCATCACATAGATGAAAGCTTTCAATTGTATCTATGCTGATTTATAATTTCTTAGTTCACACCATATTACATGATTTCTTCTATCCATTTAAAGTTTCATATGTTGTTTCTGTATTTTGTTCTATAATTTATCTAATAAATTTTTACCATGATTTTTTATAAAAACTATTAGGCATGTTTGTTGACACCAGTATACTTCTCTGTAATACCGACACTTCAAAACAATATGTTGATTGATATATAAATATTTTTAGCACTAATATGAGTCTGGTGTCCAACGCATGTCAGTCAGTATCACGACATCAACATACGTAATTACATTTAATTCATTATTATGAGTATTGACATGTTAATATTAGCTTCAGTGTCGTATCTGGTGTCTGTGTTTCGGTGCTATAGGTATTACAAATGAATGATATTGCTATGATTTGTGTACAGTTTAATAATGTAATAGCACACACTTCTAGTAATCTTGTTACAGAATTGGTTGGTTTGGTTATATTTGATGTTTGGATGTTAATGTGCCTTGTTTAAGAAGATTCAAAGAAAGTTAGGTGAATTTCACTCTGTTGATTTTCTCTGAATGTTAGATGGGGAAGACATACCACATGTGGGCGGCAAGTTTAATTAATGGTAATTTGGGTTTAGTATGGCCCCACATTGATTTAAAGTCCTCCCACCTTACTCAAATTCTTATGCTTTTAGATTTTAATTTTATAAGCAAAGCAATGCTTTTAGACTTTAGTGAATAATAATAGTTGCAAAATAACATGTGTTTTTTTTTGGATAGGTAGCTGGTTGAACTAAGTGTTAAGAATTTGGAGGTCTATGGTTTAAATTGAGTGCAAAAATATACATGATAAATTAAGGAGAAGATTCTCTCCATTAATATAATAATGCAGTGGAATCTCGGCAATTAACTCACTATTGCTGCAATGAGTTTCACAGAATTAGATGGTCATAATCATCATCACCGGACACTCTTCGGTGAAAAATTCACCAAAAAAGATCTCTTTCTAACAAATCAAATCACCCAAACTAAATTGACACTCTTTAGTCGCCACATATCATTTGCAACTCTAGAAATATCAATCACAGGTTGCTATTTTTTTAGGAGTTGATTCCTTGGGGCAATACTTTTTCATTGTGTGTGACCTTATGCAAGTTTAGATTCGGATCCACTTTCACCATGGTGCAGCAATATTTTTCTTTAAAATTTGAATAGTATATTGTCGCATGCAGTAGCACATTTTCACACAAAATATTTTGCTACACTGTGGAAGAGGATCGATCTGAGTCAATACAAGTATACTATCAATACTTTAAGATTCACGTCGTGTGTGTCCTGAGTTTGGATTTTACGCAGAAACTACATCACACAGTTATGGATCTAAGTTATCCGATTTAAGATCAATGGTTGAGATCGTTTGCAGTTGATTTTGATAGCAAGTAATCTGAACTATGTGATCTCTAATTAACAATTGAGATGTGAAACAACATATAACTGCGTGTTATTTTAACCGTAGACAATCCCGATCCGTGTGTCCTTCCATCCCAATGCTTTTTTAATGTGGACTTACAGAAATTACCAAGCAGATAGTTTGCATTACACAATGTAATTTTTCAAATTTTCAAACACGCTATAAATAATATTGAACATAAAGTGAGAAAATCGAATGACCGATGTATTACTAGTTGTGTAATTCAAAGAGCAAACTCTACACATTGTGACAAGAATTAGACATTAATGAAACCATAACATTTTGATCATGAAAAACATAAACACCATTTTCAGGTTTAATCAATCTCCCTAATCCCTAAGAATTCATCAACAAGTACAACTTCTAACCTATATGAAATTCGTAGCTACTATATCCAAATAGTTCAATATTTGGACACTGACACACATAACATAATCATGTCAAATTCAGCATTAAACTGAACATAACAACTACAATCCAAAACAAACAAAACACTTCCTACTCCTTGTACTACTAATCAAATATATACAAGCAACCTTGCTTGTAAACACAAAACTTAAAACAATTCACTTAAAACACTCCTCACAACAAGAAAACTTAAATTCTTAACTAGATGTAAACAAAGGCAAAAGTGAAACCGAATCGGTAAATTTATCTACCATCTCCACATCATTGGTTTCTTTACTTTCTATTGATGGACTACTTGTTGTGTCAGCATTTGATCCTTCAGCTGTTAGAGTTGTCGTCGAGCCGTCTCTATAACTGGAACTTAGACAGGAATCCTCAGTTTTGGTAGGGCTCTCCAACTCTTGTTGCAAATATTCTGCAGGTTTTTCTTCGGTGAATCGTTTTGTCTTAACATCGTCCAATTGTTCTAAGAAACATTCCTCTATTTCGCTTACTGATGCAACTTCTTCGATGTTGTGGTTGTAGTCAACATGATCATCATAATCTAATTTGGCCCTTTTCATTTCACCACTTGTATCCATTTCTTGTTGACTATCATAGTCCTCATCTTCTGATTGGTGATCGGATGAATGAGATGACATAGATGAATATTCTGATGTTAACGAATCTTCGCGATCACGAAGTGTTTTCAATATCAGTGTCTTCAGTAAATTCATCACTTGGACCGCGTGCATTAGAGCAGTTAGTGGATCAGACATCTGTTTTCATGAAACAAAAGATTATAAATGGAATTAGAAATAACAATTTCTCACTTTGATTAGTGATTATGCATGTGTAGACATCTGTTTTCATGAGACAAGAATAGTTAATAGTTTAAAGTTCTAATAGAAAGACCTATTGGATAACTCAATGACACTTTCGATGAGATGACATAAGCTCAAGGTTCCAATTCGATCATGGAAGGAAATGCAACAGTATTAAGTGTGTGTTTGGTTCTCCGGTGACAAATTTGATTTTGAATAAAATTTAACTTAGTGCATGTTTAGTACCACAGTGAGCCACTGTGATACCAAACACGCACTTAGTTAAAGTGAGTGTAATCTGATGTGGTCTATGTTTGGATATATTCACATTGATGTGAGTTAAACAATAAATTTGAGTGTAAAAATTACGTTATGAGTCAAAAGCTACAAACTCTAGCTTCAAACTAGAATTAGTTATAGAGATAAAATCAATTTCAATTATCACTAAACGTGTCAAAATCAAATTTGTGTCTGGAATTGCTTATGTTTATTATCCCTACCGTTAAACCAAACACACACTAAAAGTGCGGACGCTCAATTGGATCTCATTCGACTTGAGATATGTTATTTATACACACAAAAAAGCAAGCTAATAAACATACCTGAGTCATATTTGGAGCAAAAACCATTGCAATATTTCTAGCATCCATTTTATTATACTCCTCTTCAACTACAACATCAGCCATAAGTTCAATAGCCCAATTAAGCAAAGCTGATTCAACTGGATTCAGCTGCTTCACAAGCTCAACAGATTCTTCTTCTGTGTTGCATTCAAGAACTTGTTCAGGTGAAAGTCCATCCAACACTCCTGAAGGTAGTTCCCTAAACCATGCTTTTATTAAACCAGCCAAACAATGAACATCAATGTCATTTGGTACAATGCCACTATTCAATTGCTCCCTCAAATGTTCCTCTTCACCATTTTCGGGATTTATTCGAAATATTCCTTCAGCCTGAAAATTCATTCATTAACTAATTAAGAAGTGACAAATGAGAAAAAAAAAATTATACTTAAATCACATAATCTGAAAAAAATGACAAAATAATATCATAAAATTTTGTGCTTACCTTTAGTCCTCCTTGTGAGTATAGTCTCTCTTGCATTAGTAGAAGAATAGTTGGGACACTGTTTCCCTTTGAATCATAAGAACATTGCATTGATTCTGCTGAGACACCAAACACACTAACACTGCAAAGTATTCATGATAACAAATCACATCAGAATGTGGATAAAGATATGACATATCTTAATTAGAACAATTTGTTCATAATTCATAATGAACATTGTTAATTCAATGAATTATTATATCAGAAATTCTAAAAATTCATGCTTATGTGTGTATTATAGATCCTTAATTATAAATCAAAGAAACTTGTTTTAAATAGTCTCAAAAAATGGCTTGCATTTTAATTTATGAAAAAGTATAGGCACAACAAAAGTCTAAGAAAACATTGATTTGAACTTTTCAAATCCTACATATCCGTTATGAAAACTTTTCATCATCAAAAAGGAAAATCTTAATAGCTTGGCTTTTAATACAACCATTTAATTAACTTTTAAGTTCACTTTTTTTCCCAACCAACGGAAAAAATCTCATTCAAGGATACTGTAATTTCCCACCAACAATAAAATCATACCCACAAAAAATTAAATAAAAAAAATAAATTAATTTTTAGCATTTTAATCAAACCCCATTTGAAATGTTACAAAACTAAATTAGAAATTAACAATTTTTTTTGTCCAAATCAAATCAGATTTAGATCCCTTAAGTAAGATTTCGGGTTTCTTCAATAGGTTTTCCGACAGAGATTAATCATCAAAATTTATATCAAATAACACAGTTACAAAAATAAAAATGGAACTAAAAATTAAAAGAAAAAAAAAAGAAATAGGTACCTAGCACTGGGAACAGGAACAGGAACATGAACCTCTAACTCAAGAGGAAGACCCAAAAATCCATTAAACCTATCAAAAGTAACATGACTAACATGTTTAACATTTGTAGGCCAACCAATCTCCATTGGATGATGAACGGTTGAGATTACATCATCAGGACTCTCCACACTACAAGCCACCATTGATTTCTTTAAAGCAGCCAACATTAAAGCCGCCGGCGACACTTCTTCGCAGCTGCCGTTGTTATTTCCTCTTCTTCCTTTCAAACCACATCCACCACTCTTTGTTACCATCACTGGTCCTCTCATGTTCTTCTTCTCCACAGAAATAATATCTCTATAGAGACAAAAATTTGAATTTGAGGTTGTTTTTGTTTATTTGGGTTATTTTGTTGGGTTGTGTGTGTAATTGATGATGTTGTTTGTTTTTGAAGGCTCTTGTATGTATTTCTCTTGTGAACTTCAACGGCCACTTGCTTTTCAAATTTTGGTTAACTTTATCTACAGTTCCGTTTTGTACTACTTTTTTTTTGCTATTCTATTTGTGCTCACACATTTAATTCCACCTGCCACACTACATTATTAATTAATTAATTAAGCTTCTAGTAAAATTAAATACTACCATTATTATCAAGCTAATCATAATTTTGGTTTTAGATCTCAATACATTTTAAATTACGATCACTTGTTAAGTATATTAAAAATAGAAATAAAACAAAAATTTAATATTGATAAAGATAACTTTTTACAGTTTCAATGTATTGAATTAACAAATTTCAAGACATAATTTCCTTTTTTTTGTCTTAGTTGAAGTGGTAATCCACTGAAATTAAATTCACATAATTGTGAGATTCCGAGTTCGAACTCGGGTCACGACATCGGGCCTAACAATTTCCTTATTTATGCACTTAACAATTGCACCGGGTGCACTACTTAGCATTTTACTTTAAATTAAAGTTCTCTTAAGTTAAATACTACTCCTAGTTATAGTTTTAATTAACTCAAGTTTTAGATTTTTTGCAAAACATTTTAAGAATCGAAAAATAATTTTATAGATTTTTTTTTGGTTTTCACCACCAATTAAATTTGACTCGGGGGTCAGTTTTAGTATCAAGTAGTTTTAGCTCCTCTGAATCACAAGTTGCGGGGATTGAACTGTGATCTTCTCTACCATTAATAGCATTTGTAATACATTAATTAAAATTGGAAAAACCATAAAAAATGGAGCATTTATTGTTCCTTATCCTGTGCAATGTTGCACAGATTAGAAAAACCATTTATTAAATTATATTTTATTGCGTATTTGTGTAATTATCATTATCATAATTGCACAGTGGAATATATTGATTTGAGAATAATGAAAGTAATAGATTACTCTCTTCATTTTAAATTATAGATCATTTTAGAAAAAACAAAGGGATCAATATTTTGGGATAATCTTTTTATAAATGGATCATTCATGATAGAATAGATGGAGTAGGCATGAAAATTAGTTCAGATTTATTTAATGTGAAATTAGTTGCTGAAAAAAGTAGATATGAAGAATGTGCCAAGTGACCAAATAAAGGAAATGAAACTGTCCTCATTGAATATTGTTTTGCTTGTTTGTACAAACATGGATCCTATTTCAATAGCATTTGCTACATGCTAGTTTTAGTTGCTAAAGGTGATAAATATGCAACTGAAAAATTTAAGGAAACGAACTTGGCATGTGTGTTCCTTCCTTCAAACAAAAAATAAAATAAAATCCTTGGCATGTGTATTCACCATGTGGTTCATTGAATATTGGACTTTAGATATCAAATCTTAAACTTGCTTACTTTTAATTTAATTAATCTATTAATTATAAATACAGTTCACTTACAGTAATTTGATTTGATTTACTATCAACATCATGAAATTTAACGAGTACAGTAGAGGATATCATTAAGCACTTTTGTACTTGTGTTTTAGTGACTTATATGTGGTGGTGCAATCATATAAATTACCAAATTCCAATGAATTGAGTAAAAAATAAAATCATAGAAAGCCAATATGAATATCCTGGCTTGGAGAGTAAAGTTCGAATTTAAGAAAGACCGTTGCAAAAGAGGGGAAAAAAAAAGAAGAAAAAGCCCTTACTACTATTTTTATGTACGTTGTAGATTATTAGTAATGTGTTAGGCTTGTAACGAATAGTTGTATCATCTTTTTCTTTTATTGCTTCATCTTATTATTATTGGACACAACTTTTTTATGAGATGGGTCCTTTTTACTATATTCTAATTGCTTTTTTCAGAACATAAACGTTTACGTTACAACCGCTACACCAACCAACCTGGAAAATTTTGAAGGAAAATAAAAAGTGTTTCGGGTTTGTAGCTACTTACTATTAAAAGGCCCAACTATAGTACCATGAAAAAGGCCCAGCCAAAGAGTAAAAACTGCTTGAGTTGAGTCCAAAAAAAAAAGCACAAAGTCCAACCATTTTGGATTGTTGTGGACTCCACAACAATATGGACTCATAACAAAAATTCTCTTCCCACCCCCCAAGTTTCTTTTAACCCCACAAAAATTCAATTTTGCCCTTGAAAGTTTGACTTCGGGTTCTACGAACCGAAGTTTTAAAACTTCGATAAACGTTTACTTGGGTAAACATTTACCGAAACTGTGCGATATAGAGGCAGAGCGTAACTGCTCTGTTCAGTTTCTATTTTCTTTGCGTTTTGTCTCATTAGGGTTTGGGAAAATTTTGCATTGAAAACAACATTTTTTATACTTTAAAATGTTGACTACACAAATACCAAAATAACTTTTCTATATTTAGTTTCCTTCACTAGTACCCGGAGGCACTTGTTAGATTTTTCTTAAGATTAAAGTCGATTAATTGAGATATTAGTTTTTTGGATTTAATTTTAGGTATTTTATTCTTTTTTTTAATTATATATTTTTTGTCAAGTAATCTAACGACTAAAATTTCAATTTTTTAAGATAAATAAGTAAGTGTATTAGAGTTCAAACTCCGACGCTTGTATTTTTAGTTATTGTATTCAATTTACACTTTTGAAAATTACAAAATATATATATTTTTAGTCCCTAGAAAAAACTAAAAACAAATATAACTATTTTTATCGATAAGTGTAACAAATTGTTTATAAAAAAGTGTAAAAGATGATTTTTCTTTCTCTCTATTTATATATCCTAACCAAATTCAATAGTAATATACGCGGGAGAGTATATTAAGCATCCTACATATAATGAAAAAGTGTTTATAAGTAGAGATGGACTTCACTTTACAAGAAAGTTTGTAAGGTTGAATTAAGTTTTAACCAACCTCTAAGAGAATTTACCCTACCTACACGTGAATGAAACTATTATAACTCTTATAACAAATTAAAAACAAAATGGTGAGATAATGTCAAAAAAAAATGGTGAGATGATGCTTCACTCTAAGGTAAGAAATATCTTAAAGTTCAAAGAAATGAGATTTAAATTTTGAATGTAATTCTTAGAACTCATGTGTCTTTTAGCTTTGTATATTTTTTAAAATCGGTGTTTTTGTCTATTTTTTCTATTTTTTAAAAAAGATGAATTTAGTGGTTTATTTGATTATTTATTGTGGAAATAAAATTCGCAATTGAATCAACAAGATTAAGTGTGGATTAGACTTCTACTATATACATGAATGAAGGAATCACATTTTAAATCTTCGACCAGAAGATGCACTTGTATTTAGCATTTAGTGAGACTCAAATCATATTATCTAATGTGAAAAGAACGAACCAAGATTGTCACGGTCAATTATTTGTTGCATTCACTAAGCCAGCTCAATCGTTGTTGTTAGATTGGAATCAGACAATTCATATTTTTAAGTTTATTAATAATGTACTAAAAAAGAAAGAGTGAAATTTACATTAACATTATATCAGTCTGCTTTCAATCTAATATCTATGGTTGAACTCATTGCGTGAATGTGATAAATAATTTGAGCTCAAGTGATTAATGAGCTCTCCATAAGACCAATTGTTTGAAAGAACCGGAGTTCAATTATTGGTGGAACAATTCTTAACCATACTTTACTTTTCTTGCGCCCGAACTCTGGATTACTATACATTCTTCCCCTAAGACGAATCCTTCGGAAGACTCGGGTTCGATTCTTAGTGAAACAAATCTTAATCAGATTTTATTTATTTTGCGTTTGAACTCTGAATTATTAGGCACTCTTCTCCGAGAATCACGGGTTAATAAAGGGAAAAAAAAAGAACTATGAAAATCCTAACCAAAGAAAAATTTGATAGAGTGTTGGGCAAACCATGTGCCTGAGCGGCTACAGACGACAAACACGGTAACATAATTCTGAAAGAAAAATGGAATGTTGTGATGCCTTTGACACTCACAGGATTGGCCTTTATTATTTAATTCAAATTTATATATTCTTTTCAATACTTTATTCGTTGACATTTGATCACGATAACAACCTGATCAATTATTTGCACAACCACCAAATTAACACATTAACATAATGTGTAAAAAATAAAAATCATAATATGTATACAAATAACTTCTAACACTTGAAACATCAAACTCGTTGTAGTTTGCTGGACGAAAATCATACCAAGGTAGGAAACAACCTTTCTAAATATTAAAGGACAAAACTCTTTTAAGTGAACAATTTAATTTAGAGACTAATGTATGAGTAATATCAATGTTTATTTTCTCTAATTGTCATAGAAATTTAAGTGTTGAGTTTGTGCAGAGACAAATTGCTTATAATTTTACTAAGACGGGTCATATTGGTCAATGTATCAAATTATATGGAACACATTTTAATTAATGAAATGCTATAAGTATATACGTATACTTCTGACCAAAATATAATGGTCGAGTAGTGATTAATAATTTAAGTTTTTTTTCTTTCTATAAAGGACTAATAATTTAATAGAGTTGACTACGTACTAAACGAAGCATATGACAGTGAAAAGCATAGGTACAAAGGGCTGGCATTTTCTAACCACACCAGAGTTGGAACTTGGAATGAGTAAAATGCATAGCTCAAATTAAAGAGGGAAAGAGTTTTTTAAATTTAATTATATGTAGACCACATGCTATTTCTAAATAGTATATATGTATCCTCGGTTTCTAATGGTAATTGGTAGGTGATTATCTTAATATTACAATATATGTACAAGCCAGCCATGATTAAAGTTGAAGTAATTATTTTAATTAGTTTGAACATGGTATATAATAGCACAAATTAATTATTTTCAAATAAATTCTTGTAATGCTTAGCTGCTTTTTCATTAGAAAAATGACATGCAATGGCTATAAAAGAGAGCAATTGCATTGAAGTAAGCATTCAACTCAATAGCTAATTAAGAGTACTACAATTGAGCATTGAGAAAAACATACATACACAAATTAAGGATTGATTTAAACATGAAGATGAGATTCTTCCTTGTAGCTTCTATGGTGCTTTTCTGTATCCTTGGGATTAGTGAAGGAGGTAGCTTAAGGAAGAATTTCTATAAGAATTCATGTCCTCAAGCTGAGCAGATTGTTAAGAACATAACCCAACAACGTGTCTTTTCAAGGCCTGAGCTCCCAGCCAAGTTGCTAAGATTGCATTTTCATGATTGTTTTGTTAGGGTAAACATTCATTCCTCTTTACAATTAGTAACATTTTTATTTATGTGTTCTATACTCAAAAATCGGTGGAACGTAAAATTATTATTAATAACAGTAACACTAATGACCATTTTACAGATGTTTCATGTGAGAATTAAACTATGTTCCTTGATGTTACAGAGTGAAACACTTACTAATTCAGTGTCGAATGACCCAATTTATTAGTCATGAAGACTAAACTAAACAATGTAGGAGTATTTTTTTTATTGAGAATGTATAGATTAAATGTGATCAACAATATTTTTTTAACATGAGTAATTTGATTTTTTATTTATTATAATTCATTTTGGAAGGAGTAAGTGACATGCATCTAATATGGTTGCATATACAACTTATGTTTTCAGGGGTGTGATGCTTCTATTTTGTTGGAGTCTACTGCAAGTAACAGTGCAGAGAAAGATTCAATTCCTAATTTATCATTACAAGGTTTTGATGTGATAAAGGAAATAAAAGAAGCTGTGGAGGAAAAATGTCCAGGAATTGTTTCATGTGCTGACATACTCACATTGGCTGCTAGAGATGCTGTTTCTGTCCAAGTAATTAAGCTACCTTAGTCATTAATTTATACATATTCTTCTATGTGTGTGTATTTATGCATGTAGCATCTAATTGATTGATTCATATTTAATTTGTTACAGTTTAATAATACACCAAAGTGGGAAGTGCTTACTGGTAGAAGAGATGGTACTGTGTCCAATAACTTTGAAGTTTTCCAAAATATCCCAGCACCTTTTCATAACCTCACCGAGCTTAGACAAAACTTTGCCAGGAAAAAACTTACTCTTCATGACTTGGTTGTATTATCAGGTACATTTAATTCAAGCTTTTTTTTTTTAATCTTTGAATTTTGTTACCTATGTGAGAGCCTCGTTGATGAGTAATGTTAAGAAGTCTCACGTCAGTTGTGGGATGATTTGAATATGTATTTATAAAATAGAGGAAATTCTCACCTTACAAGTCGGTTTTGTAATAATGAGTTAGGCTCAATACTCATATCTAAGATGGTATCAGAGCATCCTTCATGATTCGTTGGGCCGCCTGATATCAAGTTTTGATCGGGCCATCCACTATTTATATATGTGCCCCAAGCCCAACAACGCTGTATTTATATATGTTTTGATCGGGAGGGTGTGTCTTAAGAAGTCCCACTATTCTCTGAGTATGGACAATAACGCTTTCTACTTTAATGAGTCTCTGAGACCTAACTCATCTAAATTTTTTATATATGTAATGTATAGGTGCACACACAATTGGAGTAGGACATTGCAACTTATTCAGCAATAGGCTTTTCAACTTCACTGGAAAAGGAGATCAAGATCCATCTCTAAATCCAACCTATGCCAATTTCTTGAAGACCAAGTGTCAAAGCCTAAGTGACACCACCACAACAGTAGAAATGGATCCAAATAGCTCAACAAACTTTGATGGAAATTATTATCCTATTCTTCTACAGAACAAAGGTCTCTTCATATCAGATGCTACTCTTCTAACAACTAAGCAATCCAGAAACATTGCTAATGAAATGGTTTCACAAAACAAATTCTTCACTGAATTTGCACAATCAATGAAGAGGTTGGGAGCTGTTGAGGTCCTCACAGGTTCAAATGGAGAAATTAGGAGGACATGTTCTGTTGTTAATTAAGTTGTAATTTAATTAAGAACATTGATCACTTTTCTGGTTTTAATTCAGTTGCATTTTCTATTCTTTTGTTGTTAATTAATTATTTTGAGTTGTGAAGTTGTATGTCAATAAGTTGCAAATGTGCTTTGTGAGATGCTTATAAGTATTCAAATTCAAGAAATAAATAAAAGTCATTTTTTATAATACTAAGTTATATCACTGTTACTTCATTCATTTAGCACCATTCACTTCAATATTACTTTATGTTCTTAATATTCAGCATGCATGTAATTATTTTTCAACAGATTCAACTCAATCTACTTTAGAATTTCACCCGTTAATGTATTAATTAGTAAGAAATTTTGGGTTTGAGTCATGACCCTACATATTTCAAATTCTCTACCAATTAAGTTGTGTTTGAGACTTTGTTTAGATTATTAATTTGGAGAATTTTTAAAATGATGAAAATTTATTAAAAAAAAATTTGGTCAGAGATATTTTATCCAAGTTAAATTTAAAAAATTTCAAATGACAGCTAAATACTAGAAATAGGAAACTTCTTCCTTACTCTATATATATGATGTGAATGTTAAATTGTTTCTTATAATTTTTTCAAATTTTGCAAGTTTGTTTCTATATTTTTCAAATTGACCCTATAAATTTTAAAAAGCTACAAATTGACCTTTTTCATTAAATTGTAAATTGGTCTTTTAAATTTTCAAATTGATCGCTATTTCCAAAATTTAACCCATTTTTTAAAAAATTTATTAAAATGTCCTAAAAATGTTGAAATTGAATTTGTTTATTATCCTATCCTAACAAAAACATTTAAAAATAAGTATTCAATTAATCATTTGAATTGTCTGAATTTTTAAGTTCTTTAAAATTTTTAATAAATTTCATCCAAAACACTCTAAAGATAATTAAGTAATACTTTCTTGCATACTTGAGAACCAAAATGTTTATTTGGTAGAACATGTTGGATTAAGTTTTTAAGGGTATGTTTGAGAGAGAAATTTTGGAGAGGCGATTTTCGAATGGTTTATGTTTCACCGAAATACATTAGATAAATTAACTCTATTGTACAATTTTTTAACAAAAAATTGAAAATTTTCTCAACTTTAAAGTTTTACCCACAAAATTACAAACTCACACGCAACTACTCAAACTTGGAATCTACTTAAAAAACTAGATTATTGTTGTGGAAAAAAAAAATATAACTATTCATATGATTAGTCTACGTGTAGATAAAACATATGGATGGAGTGTTGAGCAAACTATGTGCATGAGGAACGGCTATAGACGACAAACTTAGTAGAGTTTTATGAAAGAAAAATGGAATGTTGTGATGCCGTTGACACTCATAGAATTGACCGCATTATTAAAAGGATTTAATTTATATGCACTGTTTTTACACTGACAGTGAATCATAATCATCTGATTTTTATAAATGCTTGACTTGTTTGATAACTACCTATAAAGTAGTGGGCATGAGTGGTTATGATATGCTGATGGTGTAAAATATTTTACACCGTCAGTGCATAACAATTAAACTCTTATTAAAAGGATTTAATTTATATGCACTGTCAGTGTAAAGAGTTTTTACACTGACAGTGAATCATAACCATCTGATTTTTATAAATGTTTGACTTGTTTGATAACTACCTATAAAGTAGTGGGCATGAGTGGTTATGATATGCTGATGGTGTAAAATATTTTACACCGTCAGTGCATAACAATTAAACTCTTATTAAAAGGATTTAATTTATATGCACTGTCAGTGTAAAAGAGTTTTTACACTGACAGTGAATCATAACCATCTGATTTTTATAAATGTTTGACTTGTTTGATAACTACCTATAAAGTAGTGGGCATGAGTGGTTATGATATGCTGATGGTGTAAAATATTTTACACCGTCAGTGCATAACAATTAAACTCTTATTAAAAGGATTTAATTTATATGCACTGTCAGTGTAAAGAGTTTTTACACTGACAGTGAATCATAACCATCTGATTTTTATAAATGTTTGACTTGTTTGATAACTACCTATAAAGTAGTGGGCATGAGTGGTTATGATATGCTGATGGTGTAAAATATTTTACACCGTCAGTGCATAACAATTAAACTCTTATTAAAAGGATTTAATTTATATGCACTGTCAGTGTAAAGAGACAGTGAATCATAACCATCTGATTTTTATAAATGTTTGACTTGTTTGATAACTACCTATAAAGTAGTGGGCATGAGTGGTTATGATATGCTGATGGTGTAAAATATTTTACACCGTCAGTGCATAACAATTAAACTCTTATTAAAATCATTTTTTTTCTAAATCCTCGTATTGGCTTGCAATAATTTAGTCATACACCATTAATCACGATACCAACCATAATTAATTATTATTTGTGCAACTACAAAATTGGAATTACTTTCTTCAATTATAAGTTATCTTAAATTATAAGTCATTTTATGATATCAAATGAAAAATTAATCTTTAATTTTTTTTCTTCAAATTATTATAAGCAAAAATTAGTTATTTGATCCAAATAACAAATTTTTAATTAGTTTTAATGATTATATTCTTCTCATATTTACCTAGAGAAGTGAAATTCTTCAAGGTCAAACTATTACGGATAATTTTTAGTGTTTTTTTCATGAACTTATAACGTTTTTTTATATGTTAATCTTTCTATTATACTAAAGGGTCATTATGGTAAACCCTAATGCCCTTTTGAAAACTCTATTACCCTATATCATCAATGATATCATGCGTGGACTAAATGCTAATTGACACATGTACCAACAATAAAATGATTGGTGTTTGATTGTTTCATCTGCATGAAATTCTATTGGATGATAAATTACACTCTTTTTTCTATAATCCAAACACACACACCACAGGAGGCAGAAACATCACCATCGTACAAACAGAGAAAGGAAAAGAGAGCCACCACCGCACGCGACCCTCCACCTCCGACCGGACCTTTGCGCGCCACTCTTTCTCTCCGGCCGACCACAACTCCCAGTCAGAGCCTCTCTCTCTTTCTCTGGCCGCCGCTCTCTCTCTCTCTCTCGGTTTGCTTTCTCTCTCACTCACTGTTCTTCTTTCTCATCAACCCTAACCCCCAAATTTCAATTCCTCAAATTTTAATTTCATGCTTTTAACTTTTCAATTTCCTATGCAAAATGAGCCAATTTTGAGTGCAGAAGTTTTTCTTTCTTATCATGTTCTGTTCCTATTTCGAATTTCTGTTATGTTCTTTTTTAATGCAGAAATTTTGAGCAAAGGTTAAAGGTGAAAGAGGTGGAAATGTGCAGCACTGATGCTGCTATTCATGGGTTTTTTTTTCACATTAAAATTCGTCACTGGTATTGATTCTCAATTTGATTTGATTTTTTTTCACATTAAGATGCAAATATTATTGACAGTTTCTTGTGTTGCTTGGGTTTGATTTGTTCATGATTTTATTTTGCATCTCATTTGTTCTTCCCCCTATCAATTTTCTGCTTTGTTTGTTTTATTCTAGCCTCTTTTTTCCTTCTGATTATATTCTGTTTGGTGTTTGTTTTATTGTTTGAAAATGGTGGTTTGGTTTAGGAATGGGTGGTTTTGATTAATTTGTTTGATGAAGAAGGTTGGTGTTTGAATGTGGAAATATTGACGTGTTTTTGTGGTATATGTTGCTTGATGAACTGTTCAAATCATCTCGCTTCCATTTTCTATATCAATTTACATTGAATTGCAGTTTTATGTTGAACTTTGTCTATTTATTTTATTGTTTATGCCCATTGGCAGGCTATTTGTGAAGATAAGCATGTGCAATATATGCTTCCCAGATGTTAGTGAAATAAGTAATTATTTGCTTTGTGATATCTCAAACATGGTTAGTTTTTTTTTTTATTTGACTTCTATTTCAATTGATTTTCTGAAATTTTCAGAATTTCTTCTGTGAATGATTCCTTATTTGAATTCTGATATATGAATTTTTGGGGACATTGTTGATAGAGTTGTTTATTTGTGTCTATTTTATTTTGTTCATGAGAATAATTTGGTTATAATTTGGAGATTTTATATGATTTGTGCAATTAAATTTTGTGTATGTTGATTTATTTTTTGTTCTAATCTCAACAGCTAATGTATCTTATACTTTTTTCTCTTTCTGAGTTTTCTTTTCTATTTCTCATTGAAATTGATTTTTCCCAATTTCTATTCGAACCTTAATTTCATACTTTATATTTTGAAAGTTCACCATTTTTCCAAGAAATTTGTGTCTTGCTACTGTTTAAATTTCTTTCTTATTTATTATTTTTACTCCCAATTGCAAATCACCTTCTTTAATGAAGGAGAATAATCTATCAAAGGAGAGTCTCTCTTCCCTTATGGCCATGTTGCTGCTGGTCAAAGGAGAATTTTTTGTTTTGGACTTTTTGGTAATCACTACTTAATACTCTTTTGATTTCCTTCCTTAGACCATGCCTCTGATTTTGTTTCCAACAAATAGTAGCAGCTACATATTTTATTTGAAAACCTATTTGTTATAGTGCTTTTTTATTTTATTAAGTTGTTATGGTGAAATTTGAAAATGCAAATTGCCATTTTAAACTCTTTCTTAGATAAACAGATTTCAGTTTAAGAAATTACAAGGAAAATCTTCATATGGTGAGCAATCTCTCGCACTTTTCTGCTGTAGATTTTCTGTAGTTTACTGGATTTTCTTTTCTACTTTAGATTTTCTTTGGTTTCAAAATGCGATGAATATTTTCTAGAGTGAGCTGTTTACTTCTTCTTCTATGATTTTAGATTTTCTACTTTAGATTTTCTCTCACTTTCGATATGCTTAAATTCAAAGTTAGTACCACAAACATATTTTTGTAATGTCATAATGTTATGCAATCATCTTATGTATCTTTCACTTTCGAATGTTATGCAATTATCTTATGTATCTTTCACTTTCGATATGCTTAAATTCACTTTCGAATTTCGATGAGTTATATACAATTGTCATTTAAATAACATTTGTATTTGATAAGTCACTAGCATCTATCACCTTCATCATGCCGTTTTCTATTTTATTTTGTTATGATATCCTCTGCTATTGAACAATGCTAACCTTTTTATATCGATAAGAAATGTCATTTTCATTTTATGTTTGATGAGCGTTCAATTGTACAGGACTTCGTCTGCGGGATGTTCGAAGTGTGGATCCATCATTGTTTCTGACAAATTCAATGTCTTCTTTGTTGGTATAATTTTTCCCCCTAGTCATAACATGTCTTAATACTTTGTGTTCCTTATTTCTTTATACGTTGTGCTTCTTATTAACACTCAAATTTACGTTTCATGAAGATGTACATGAAGTGCTCTATTGTCTATATTATTATTGTAAAGTCAAGATAGCTTCACTTAACATATGTTTGTTTCAGTATATATAATTGAAGAAATGAAAATGGGACTGCTCTAAAGCTTTTAGATACATAAGTACGTAACATGGAAAACCATAATTCGTGCCTCATAAGTGGTAGTATTAAAACTACACAAGATATTGATATCAAATAAGAATCTAATAAGTCTATAATGCAGTTGATTAAAAAATGAAAAGTTGTTATTGAACTATTCCCTATGTTACACTGCTAAAAATGTTAATGAATTCAGACTCATAAAAGTGTGTCAATTATAATACTAGATTTCAAGCCACAAGACAATAAGATGTCAACAATTTATGTGTTAATTTTGCAGGATAGTGTTAATGATAAGAATGTGTCATTTATAATACCAGGTTTCATTCAAGAATAAGCTTCAATGGCAAGAGATTGGGCAAGGTAAGAACAATTCACATGAGACATATGTATTTAGTTAAGTGCAGCTAGAATGAAAAATAATGGTATTGTATATTTCAAAGTTGTTTTAAATTGTGCAGCTTAGTAACAAAAAAGAATGTGTATTGTGATTTATTCTTTTTGATATTTTGTATTGGGATTGAATTGATGAATGATAATGTTAGACAATTAATTCAATTATGTTGCTGTAAGATTGGCAAATTTACATTTATATCGCCATAAATACTGCACGGGGGATTGCATACTTACATGAGCAGTGAAGAAATGGGATAATACACTGTGATACCAAACAATAAAATATATTTTTATATGAAAACTTTTGTGCTAATCGTGCTTTCGTCTTGGTTTAAATGGTATTGAATTGTGACCTTAAGGTCTAGCCAATTTGTTGTCCAGTTTGGTTTTTAAAGTATCGCATATATATCCAACCACTCGAAAAAAATATTGATAATATAATGTTTGATTATTATAGGAGATGACAAATAATGGATCAACAATCAAATTGGCAGATAGAAGATTATATGGTGCAGAGAAGACAATTATGGTATGTTGTGATTGTGACAGATGGTGTGAGCTGCTGATATGAATTGTTTAAATATTGATAGTAAAAAGGGGAGTGTTGGTATATTTGATGGGATGACTTTGATGATTTTCATGAACATATATATATATATATATATATATATATATATAAGTGGTTTAGAGAGGCTAAATATAGATGGCATACTTAGAAAACTGGCCAAGGTTGATTATGCAGGTTTGACATAAGCAGTGTGCTTAGCTAACTTTTCTATGAGTAGAAGTGTATGGTGTTTTGTGTATAATGTACATGTAGTTGGTGATTGGGTCTGGAGGTTGGAGTAGCTATGTTAATCATGGTGCTAAGTGTATATTGTAATGTTTTAGCATGCTAGATCTTGGACTGATGTATTTATTAGTAGGTTGCTTTCATCTGGTGTATTTATGTACTATTAGACAAATAATGGAAAGATTATATCATTTGATGTTGATGTACTAGAGTTTGTGAGATCACTATAATAATTTTGTTTAGACAAAAATAATTTGGGTCCACATTTTTGCTTATCTACTCTTGAAAATGAAGTTACTAATCTTCTTAAAGCAAACAATCACACACTTGCTAATTAATATGCCAAATATATATGCCGTTCCACCGAACCCGTGCATCGCATGGGTGTTTGTGA
Source organism: Trifolium repens (assembly GCA_030408175.1). Taxonomy (NCBI): domain Eukaryota; kingdom Viridiplantae; phylum Streptophyta; class Magnoliopsida; order Fabales; family Fabaceae; genus Trifolium; species Trifolium repens. Next base: position 53,139,032 of record CP125849.1, on the reverse strand, counting down.
TTAAACCTTCCCTATCAATTTAAACTACTTTATTTCAAACAACACTTTTACGTGTTCTGATTATGCTATCAGTCTAGCTAGACGTGCGCACAAAGCAGTGTCCTTACTTGAATCATTATATTTTGTTAATGTTATCTTGGTTTGAATCCTTTTGGTTTTATCTATGATTAAGCTTCTTTCTTCAAGCAATAGCCATGATTGATCATAGCCATGATTGATATATCTATGCTATTCCGTCGAACCCGTGCAACGCACGGGCCGGCGTCTAGTTAAAGTAGTATTCCAATTGATAAATTAGTGTATATTTTTTCTTTTATTTTTATCCTCGTTATTTTAATTAAATGTATATTTTAAAGTTATTTCAGATTTATAATCTAGTTTATCCGCTAATTTAATAAATAATTCAAATTCAATCAATTAATTTGTCCACTATATCTCCTATAAGTAATCTGTTGGCACTCCTGTCTTAAATGTATACTTGTCTTAAAATGTGTCTGTGTTGTGTTATGTGTATTAGGGCAGCTAATTTCCAATATGGTTGAGTAGTGACTAATAGACTAATAGTTTAATTCTATGTTTCCATTTCTCACTAATACTCCATTTAAAATTTAAGAAACATTTATATACACGACCAAAATAAGTAGCTGGTGCATAATCACTCAAACTAATTACCAAAACATAAAGCTTAAAAAGAGAGTTGACCTATGAACTATGAAGCAAATGACAGTGAAGATCATAAGTGCAAAGGGTTGGCATTTTCTTATTAACCACAGCAGAATTGAACTATACCTATTCTACTCTTTCAAACTAGCTGACTTTGTTAGAGTGCTAATACCAAATCATATAGGAAAAAGAGTTTTTCAAAGTTAATTATATAGACTTATTTCTAAATTATAAGATATATATCCTCTGTTTCCAATGTATTTGGTAGGTGATTATATTAATATTAATACAATAGATGTACAAGACAACCATGATTGAAGTTACAAGTAAATATTTTAATTAGTTATGGACCTTCTTAATTGTTATCTTATTTTTTTGGTACAAAGGACCTTAATTATTTTAATTAGTCTGAATATGGTATAATGGGAAATGTTATTTTCAAATTAATTAATATAATGCTTAGCTGTTTTTTCTTTAGAAAAATGACATGCAATGCCTATAAAAGGGATCAATTGCATTGAAGTTAAAGCATTCAACTCATTAGCTAATTAAGACTACAATAGAGAATTAAGAATATACATACATAAATTAAGGATTGATTTAAACATTAAGATGAGGTTCTTCCTTGTAGCTTCTATGGTTGTGTTATGTTTTCTTGGGATTAGTGAAGGAGGCACCCTTAGAAAGAATTTCTATAGAAATTCATGTCCTCAAGCTGAGGAAATTGTCAAGAACATAACCCAACAACATGTCTCTTCAAGGCCTGAGCTCCCAGCCAAGTTGCTAAGATTGCATTTTCATGATTGTTTTGTTAGGGTAAACATTTATTGATCTTTATGAACTAGTAACATTGTTAGGTTTAATTATTTTATAAGTCTATGAACTATTTGAAAATTTTTAAATATATTTTTGAACTAATTTGTTTTGTTGTTCATTTTTTAATTTGTCAAATTATTTAATTAGATAATTGAATTATTTTTTTAAGAAAAATTCTTGAAGTTTTAAATAACTTTTAATAAAATCCCTCCTAGACTTTTAGTTAAAGAGAAAATAAGATATGTACTGGTAGTTAAAATAATTTTACATCCCACTTTAGTTATATGACATGAAAGAATATTTTATTTCTATTGGATATCCATGTAAAATTAATTTACACTGGCATAATATATTCATTATTTACTTTGAGTCGCTAAATTTAAGGACCTGATTATAAATTATTTAAAATTTTACATATCCCAAATGCTATATACTCCCTCAAATCCTTTTTATAAGAAACAGTTGACTTTTTATATTCATTTACTAGTTGATGTATCTAAGCTATAATATAGACCAGATACATCAGTTATTTAATGAATCTAAAAAGTGAATCGTCTGTTATAAAAAAATCCTGAGGGAGTATGTGTGTGTAATTACCTTGTATTAATTAAATTAATTTGTAGCTAAATTATTAATGCATGTATGATTGCATACAATTGATGTTTTCAGGGGTGTGATGGATCTGTTTTGTTGGAGTCTACTGCAAGTAACACTGCAGAGAAAGATGCAATTCCTAATTTATCATTAGCAGGCTTTGATGTGATCAAGAACATAAAAGATGCTGTGGAGGCAAAATGTCCTGAAACTGTTTCATGTGCTGATATACTCGCATTGGCTGCTAGAGATGCTGTTTCTGTTCAAGTAATTAAACTACCTAACAATAATATATATTCTTCTAATGTGTAAATCATGATTTTAGTTTATTCATATATGTAGCTTGATGATGAATATATTCATTTAATCCATATTTTTTCAGTTTAATAATGAACCAAAGTGGGAAGTGCTTACTGGTAGAAGAGATGGTACTGTGTCCAAAAGCAGTGAAGCACTCATCAATATCCCATCACCTTTCCAAAACATCACCCAGCTCAGACAAATCTTTGCTAGTAAAAAACTTACTCTTCATGATTTGGTTGTTTTATCAGGTATATTTAATCCATTCTTTCCTACTAAATAGATCATATACCAAACAGTGTAACTTTTTTATGAAGCACTGACACAGACATCAAACATGACATTGACTCATTGAAATACAAATTTACGAAAAATACAACATATTGAGTGTAAGTAGTACATATGTGTTTGATGTTGTTTCGGTGTCTGGCATCGACGTGTCAGACACCATATAAACACATTCTAAAGTGTTTATTGGTTTAAACAGGATCACACACTATTGGAGTAGGACATTGCAATTTGTTTAGTAGGAGACTTTTCAATTTCACTGGAAAAGGTGACCAAGATCCATCTTTGAATCCCACTTATGCAAATTTCTTGAAGACCAAGTGTCAAGGCCTAAGTGACAGAACCACAACAGTAGAAATGGATCCAAATAGGTCAACCAATTTTGATGGAAATTATTATCCTATCCTTCTACAAAATAAAGGTCTCTTCATATCAGATGCTACTCTTCTAACTACTAAGCAATCAAGAAACATTGTTAATGAATTGGTTTCACAGAACAAATTCTTCACTGAATTTGCACAGTCAATGCAAAGGATAGGAGCTATTGAGATTCTCTCAGGTTCTGATGGAGAAATTAGGAAGACGTGCTCTGTTGTTAATTAATAAATAAACTGACGGTTTAATTAACAACTGTTAATTTCTCAGTTTTGTTGTTAATTTGTTATTATAATTTAGTTATAAGTTCTTTTGTCACCAATTGATGTGTTTTGTGAAGTTGTAAGTCATTAATAAGTCGCAAATGTGCTTCGTGAGATTTTTCTGTATTCAAATTAAAGTAATAAAATCATGGTCTTATTTTATGATGTCATGGTTCGAATTTGACCTCTAAATATATATAATACTAGACTTTTTACCCGTGCGAGCACGGGTTCAATCATTCAATTCAATTGTTTTGTTGGTTAGTTTTGTTACGGTATTATTGCTAATCTAGGAATATATATTTGATGCTTACAAATTAGAATTAATATAAAACACTACAAACGATAAAAAAAAAATGAAAATATATATTTTTCAAATATATCCTTATTGCTTCCATAAAAAAAGTATATTTATACTACTGATTTTCATTGGATAAAAAATATATATTTATACTACTGATTTTCGTAAGGAAATATATATATCTATTACTATGTATTTGTACTTATTTTTAATTAAAATAAATCATTATTAATTTAATCGACAAAAAATTAGACCTATTCTTAAGTCAACATATTTTTTTTTTAGACGCATATCTTGTAAAAAAAACACAAATTCAATTGTGTCTTTTTAATTTCTCAAGATTAAATTCTATTTTTAAGGGAAAAAATATTGATTGGTATTAGTGTATGTCACGATAAATGACAACTATTTTTATTCGTTCGATTTTATATACTTTTAATTTATTTATTTCAATATAATAAAATTGTTTACTACTAAGTTTACTATTTTTTCCTTATCCATTTTAATAATATTATAAGTTTTATATCCTTCGTTGTAATTCACCAAATAAACTATAGAAAATATTTATAATGAATAAGATAAATACAAAAAAAAATATAGGAATGTATACATAAAAATAAGATAATATTCTAAATTTTATATTTATCTTTGTAATTTCACTAAAACAAATTATAGGAAAAATAAGATATATACAATAAAACAATTATACATGAATCTATGCATAACATATAAGAACAAAAAAATAAAAATAAAGATTATAGTTGAATTTATTCATAAAAATAGGATAATATTCTAAATTGTGTATCCTTCATTGTAATACAAATCTATGCATAAATATAGAAACAAAAGAAAACCAATAAATTTTTTTACAAAAAAGATAAATACACACATATAATAAATCTACTAATCTACTAATAATAAATAAAAAGAAACTACTACTAAAAATCCTAATTTGACCTCATCTATTTTAATAATATTTTAAATCTTCTGCCCTTAAATATAATTTTACCTGTAAATGTAAAAAAATACCAAACATAAAAATAAGAGAGACAAAAAAAATTGTTAGAAGAAATCTATGCATTGACCACTATCTGAATTAGCATAAAAAGTGAATGATTATTAAACACATAATTAATGATAGAATAATATAATTACACTAAAAATATAAACAAAAGAGAAATAAAAATCAAAACATATAAAAAAGAGAACAATAAATTATTAAGTAGAGGAGTGAAACAAAAAAAAAATTAAACAAATAAATAAATAAGGTTGCATAAAGTTTAAAACTTACTCGATAATAACAACTTCATGATAATAGATGTTGTGTAACAATAACAACTTCATGTTGATAGAACCGTAACAAAATCTCTAGATTAGCAATAATACTATAACAAAACGAACAAAAAAAAACTTCAAATCAAACATAGACAAACGGTTTAGATTTGACACATACAAAATAGAAATTCAAAATAAATATAGAAACAAAATAAACTATATGTAGACAAATATATAAATTACAACAAAGAAATATAGTGATCGAAAAATACTCTGAGGATGCTTGTATTTATAACCCTCAATTAAGTTGAACCCATACATATTTTCGTAACTGATTATTAGTTTTTTTTTTTATTAATGTTTATCCCTTTTTTTTTGTACATATTGGATCTATACATAATTTTCGTAACTTATTATTAGTTTTTTTTTTGTTTTATTAATGTTTATCCATTTTCTATTTTTTTTTTTGTTTTAAACACATGACGTGTCACATTCATTAATTGATGTGCCAACATAATATTGGTTTAAAAATTAATTATTTAAGTTTTTATCATAGCCGTCGATATAATTTCTTTTCCAAGTGTCAAAATCTAGACCATTCATATTAGGGTTAGGTTTAGGGTGCCTCTAGTTACTCTCGTTTTATTATATTAAGATTAAGATAATGTCTTTACCAACTGAATTAAGCTCAGAAGAATTTCTAATTACCTATTCTATAAATAATTACAAAGTGAATACAAATGTTAAAAGGAAATTTATTTATTTATTTTGCTATTGGCGATCAACAAACATATGATATAATGAGACGGAAGAACCTATAATATTGAAAAAAAATCAAAATAAAGAAAAAACAACTTAAAATATAATAACGACGAAATTATTCTAACATTCTTTTTACTTTTATTTTTCACATTATTTTTTGTTTTTTTGAATTTGATCCATATTTACATACGATTTTTCAAACTTTAAATCTAAATTTTTTAAAAAATATAACATAGTATTTGCGATTGAAATCACAAGGAGAAAAAAAAAATCAAAGATATGAATTGAAACTCATATCCAAACATAAAAACAAAAAACAAAATTGTCACCTGAAATAAGTTAAAAGTTTACATGAGTAATTTTTCAAATATAATTTTAATAAAAAAACTAAAAACATACATTAATATATTTACTTTGTTTTTTTAATAAGATATTTGCTTATTTATATTTTTTTTTAAAAAAATACCCTATTTATTTCATCGGTAAACTAGAAGGCCCAAACATACTATCTAGGCCCATATAGTGAGATACTATTACTATAACATCATCAAACGGTGCTGCAACTTGAACTCTATACAGTATCAGCATCGTAACTTTCTTCTCCTCCATCAACGGTGAAGTAACAAGTTCTTTTCCTTCCTTCATCTTTTCCACTACACCAAGCAACCAAATCCCATTCCATTCTTCTCAACTCTTCTATTCCTTTCCAATTCCTTCTCCATCTTCTCTCAATCATCACATAAAACAACCAAACAAAACAAACACAGAAACAAAAACACCATGATGCTAAGAATCCGAAGCCGCGATGGTCTAGAACGAGTAAAAATCGATAACCCAAACGGAACAACAGTTTCTGAACTCAAATCAATCATCGAAAACCAATTACGAATTCCAACACATAACCAAACCCTATCAATTGATCAAAACCTTTTACTAGCTAAATCAACACAAGATCTTCTCCGATTCACCGATATGTCAAACCCTAATACTCCTTTAACGGCGTTAAACCTTTCTCACGGTTCAATTGTCTTTTTAGCTTACGAAGGTGAACGTAGGGTTCCCGGTCCAACCGCTTTTAGTCCTGCCGGTTCATTCGGTCGAAAGATGACTATGGATGATCTCATCGCTAAACAGATGCGTGTTTCTCGTCAAGAGAATCCGCATTGTGAATTGGTTTCATTCGATCGCGATTGCGCGAACGCGTTTCAGCATTATGTTAATGAGACTCTTGCATTTGCTGTGAAAAGGGGTGGGTTTATGTATGGTACTGTTTCTGAAGAAGGTAAGGTTGAGGTTGATTTTATATATGAACCGCCGCAACAAGGTTCCGAAGAGAATCTTGTGTTTTTTAGGGATCCAGAGGAAGAGAAATATGTAGAAGCGATTGCGGTTGGGTTAGGAATGAGAAGGGTTGGGTTTATTTTTACTCAAACTGTGAGTCAGGATAAAAAGGATTATACTTTATCTTATAGGGAAATTCTTCAAGCTGCTGAGTATCATGCTGAGAGTGGTTTGAAGGAATGGGTTACCGCGATTGTGAAACTTGAAGTGAATGAGGAAATGGGTGGTGCTGATGTTCATTTTGAAGCTTTTCAGATGAGTGATGTGTGTATTAGGTTGTTTAAGGAAGGTTGGTTTGATACTGAGATTAAGGAAGATCATGATCCTAAATTGTCTATTATGAAAAAGGATGTTGTTGTTGGTGTTAAGGATACTAAAGAGGTTGATAATGATTTCTTCTTGGTTGTTGTCAAAATTGCTGATCATCAGGTATTTTTTATTCTTCATTGTTTTCTTTTTACCTTTCTTTTACTCCATGCCTATTTTAGTGTTGTTGTGAATCTTGTGATTGTGATACTCCTTTAACATTATTTACCATGTTGAGTTATGATACTTGCTCGTGTTCTGCTGCTTAGGTTACACTTGCACAAATGTCTTGTTTGGGTAAAGTGAACAACTTAATTAAGTACTTAAAGCATAATAAGTGTTTATTTATAAGCTATTTCTATAATAAAAGTCTTTTATGTAGAATATAAACTATTTTCATATGCTATTCTAGAGAGGCAGAGAGTTTATGAAAGTAAACAACTTATAGACATGTCAAAGCTTGTTTTCATAAGCTCTCCCAAATGGTGTCACAAATGCTTATGTTAGTAGATAAGTTCAAATAACTGACCCAAAATCCATAACCCCACTAGAACTTGACTATTGTTTTTGGGATGGATCAGCTCTAAAAGAATAGTTTATCTTAATAACGAGTGAATGGTTAGGGAATAATTCTCAATGTTTGTGGGTTTAGCTTTAAGTTTAAACATATAAGGTGAGTGAGAAAATATGAGGGGAACCATTTATGCGAGGTTTTAAATTACACATCTGATACCCGTACTTTTGCAACACATGATTCAGCTGTGGAGACCTCAAGAACCTCAATTTTCTCAACTGGAATTTAAAACCATAATTCATGCTTAAATTCCATGTTTTTGTTCCATTCCAAATTGAGTAGTGAGTGAATAGCTTTTGTTTTATTTCAAACTTCTTGTTTACTAGTATTTTACTTCATATGCTTTACGCTCGCAGCCTCGTAGCTTCCTTCTTTTCCCCGCATAAATCATCTAAACACGGGAAGGACAATCTTTTTCATTCCATTCCATTCGTCCTTTTCACACCATTCTCTATAAATCTTCCAAAAACAGCACAACCGGTGCTGTTCGTTTTATTAAATTACTTGATAGGTTTGACTGCAACAAGTAAAACAATGTCTGAGCATGACTGAATGATTAGAAAACTTTTCTGTTTTCAAATTGTTTATCACAAACTTTTCTGGAAACTTGGGTATGATTAGCTAACAAATGAATCTGACTATTACGAACTTGGGAATTGATACTTCTCATGAAGGGAGGAAATTGATCACTAAATATAATTTAGAAGCTTTTAGTGAATGTTTGTTGTATGACTATGAAAGGGGTGCAATAGTTTTATTTATTCTATGCAAGCTCCATTATCTAATTTCTCGCTTAAGGTTTAGTGCGTGTGTGTGTTTTCCGGAGTCCGGACATTTCTAAATTTTCTATTTTGGTTGTATTGGTTGAAAAGTACTGTTTTGTTATTTTGCCTAAGTTTAACGGGATATTGACTTGATCTTTAATTTCATTGAATCTTTTAATTTTCTATTTTGGTCATAATGATGATTCTAATGATTTGAACGGAGTCTGCCAATTGCTATTGTGGACGCTCTTGTCTGAAAATAGTTGTCCTACTTAGTGGTGTCAGAGTTTAGGTACTGGAAGTCACTCTCTTTGAATTGGGATTAGCCAAATTTGTTTACTATGTCAAAAGAGTTGTATAAATAATGTCTAGAGCTTTATGATCTAACTTTTCTTTCTGCATACCTTTGTGACTGGATCCAAAGTATATGTTTAGTGTAATCTTAGCGGTGACATTTCTTTCAGATTCAATAACATAAAAATCCTTTATTTGGAGGACTGTCTGAGACCCGAGTCAAATAAGAACAAATGTCTTCTGTAGAAAGAGATTCTATTTATTCTAGAGTGAAACTAAGAAGGCAAGTTAGGGAACCCCCCTCACACACCCAAAAATCTGGAATAAAACAATTAATGTCTGCTGTGGACATGACAAAAGTTGGATACGATAATGATTTATTTATTGTTTTGATATCTTGACGTGATTGGTCAATACTAAAATATGATATGGGATATTATTTGAAGCCTCTTCTGCTTGCTGTGTCATGCCTGAGCTATTTGATCTGTTGGTCTTTGTAAATAGTAAATTATAAAAGTGCTGTGAAACTTATGAGTGTGTTGTTACCGAATTGCAGGGTCCTCTTTCATCAGCATTTCCTGTTGAGAACCGGAATACTCAAGTGACCGCGATGGCGCTGAAGAATCATCTTGAACGGACTAAAAATCTTCCATTTGTGAAGCGAATTTCAGATTTTCATCTTCTTCTTGTATTAGCAAGGGTTTTGGACGTGTCTGCTGATGTTCCTGCATTGACAGAATGTGTGCAAACACAAAGTGCCGTACCAGAAGGTTACCAGATCCTTATTGAGTCAATGGCTAGCGCTGCTTGATGCTGTGTGCTCAGGGCTCATGCAGAACCATAACAAATGAATCATGCACTATATGTTCGGGTCCTTGGCAGTAATGTAGTGCATGCATTGCACACACAATGTTTATATGTCGATTACTTATACATTACTTCTCGTGGCATTGCTGCAGAAATGATCTGATATTGTGATCCACCTATGTTAGTGTTTAAATTTATTGGAGATAGCTAGCACTTATGATGATTCACTATTTTATGTGCGATGATACTACAAATAATGGTATTAAGACTATTAAAATATTTATGTTCAATGTTGCTGGTGATGGCTTTTGCGAGCATAGTTAATGGCATCCAACTTTGGCTAATATATATACAAGCTCCCTGCTAGAGCATAGAGCAACTTCTTTAATGCCATTCAAAAGTTTCTCAAGCATGCATTAAGCTGTTGTTGAGGAATTAAATTTACTCAGTTTGGACTAAATTGATTTGTATTTAAGTGAAAGAGCACCTCTTCAGATATATCAAACATTCCATAAATTTTAAAAGTAATTTTTTTCTTATAGTATCTCCGTCTCTAATTTTAAGATTATTTTGAAGAATTTTTTTGTCCCTTTTTACAAGATCATCTTTGAATTTTCAACTACATTAGTTATTATTACTTTTTATAAGATCATATTTGCCCTATAAAAAAAAATCGTGGCAATACTGTGATCCGTGGCACGGGTATTTTGCTAGTTCTAAAAATAAAATAGGAAATAGCCAAGTATATTGGTGAAGACAAAGTAAATTAATGAAAAGCATGAGATTGAAAAAGAAACATGCTACCAGTTTTTAGGATTATAAGCCACACACTTTTGTGTGTTTACATCAAGTTTTATGTACATAGTTTTCTCATCAATAAAAATCACTCATTCCACTTATTCACGTATATTTACTTATCACTTATCCTATTTAAATTACAGAAGCATGTTTGGCCAAACTCAAATTTAGAAAAATAGTTATGATCATGTCTACTTATTTTTCATTTTTTATTAGAGTTTAATGGAGATATACTGACCGTGTAAAATTGTTTTACGCGATAATTCAATAAAAAACTATCACTTTGTCATGTCATGTTAAGAAAGTGGAGTGACGTGACGGAAAACATGATTGATATTGATTGAGAGTGTAAAGTTATTTTACATTATCTGTACATATTCTTTTTCTCTTTATATTATGTTATAATTATTATGTACGAATATATATTTTTTTGAGAACTAATTATCTTATATAAATGGAAAAAAGAAAGTGATTAGAACAAATACAAACTAAAAAATAAAAATATTATAAAACTTCTTTTTCAGAAACTGTTTAATTATCTTTTTTGGTAAGAGAAACCGTTTAATTTTGAAGCAGTGATAAAGCTACTCAGTTAAAAAATAAAAATAAACAGATAAATAGGAATCACAGTAATATTAATGGTTAAAAATTTTAAAAGAATTTTTTTTGTCCAATTAGAAAGTGTAATAACCAGAAATACAAATACTCACTAGATTTGGCGGGAGAAACAGTCCAGAGAAGTTTCTATCAAAATCTTATTCCGTTAGCTCAAATCAAGCGATTTCAAAATCATTTATGCATTGCAGAAGCATTAAGTCATGGAAGATCCTCCTCCACCTCCGACACCACCGTCCGAAACATCAATTAGACATCTTGTATGTTTCGATCTCACTTTTCACAACTTCGTACTAATAATTTCCTCAATCATGCTTTCATTTAACCTAATTTCATTTTACTGTTTTTGAATCAAACACAATAGAGGGAAATCTACGAAGAATCCTCATGAGGAAATCGACGCCAAGGAAGAGAAAGTGGAACGAGAGAGTTCACTTGATGATTTCGATGAAAGAACTTCCGAAGAGTTTGATCGGTAAACTAAATACTCTTTTCAATAGGCAAATGTTAGTTAGTCGGTGAAAAATCAATATTTCTATCTCTGAATAATTGAAGAAGAATTTTGGAAAGAGAAAGTATATTATTGACAAATTTAATGCGAAAGTTATTTTTACTGTGAGTAATGTTTAAATATTTAAAAAGAAGATATTTTGTTCTACAGTATTATAGAAGAAGTTTAATAACCAGAAATGAAAATACCTTGTTCTTTATAACGTTGAAAAAAAAATGAAAATACTCACTGGCTTTGGCGGGAGTATTCCGAGAGCCAAAATCACTTCTCTCTAATTTCTACTTAAATTAAATCCAAAGCGATTTCGAAACAGCTCTCGTGTCGTGTTGCAGAAGCATTAGGTCATGGAAGATCCTCCTCCACCTCCGGCACCACCGTCCGAAGCATCAACTCGTCGTCCCGTACGTTTCAATTCTCACTCTTCACAACTTCATACTAATAATTTCCTCTTCTTTTTCCTCAATTATGCTTTCATTTAACCTAATTTCGTTTTACTGTTTTCAAATCAAGCAGAAGAGAGGTAGACCTCCGAAGCAACCTCGCAAGGAAATCGACGCTGACGAAGAGCAAGTGGAACGAGAGAGTTCGCCTGATGATTTCGACGAAGAACCTCCGATTCCGAAATCTAAGCGAAATCGTGCTACTGAAGGAACTGCGAGTGCTACGCTTAAACCTACTGATCAGACTTTGCTTGGTAAACTAAACACTCTTTAGTACTCTCTATTTAGGGTTTGGAATTACCTAATTTTAAATTTCATGTTATTTATTTTTGTTGATACTGTGGTTGGTTAACTTGTGTGACAGTTTTTTTTTTCGAAAAATTTCTTTTCAATAGGCAAATGTTAGTTAGTCAGTGATTAGAATTTAAATTTCGTGCAATGTTAGTGTCAATTACAATCAATCATGTGCATGAATTTAGAGGAATTATGATAAAACTCATATGTTTATAATGATTTGACGGTTATGATTAACTGTCAATGTAAAAAAATCTTTACACGGTTGGTGCATATGAGTTAAATCCTAGTCAATTATGTTATTTATATATATATATATTTTACGGTTATATTTACTATATTTGTTGCTACTGTGTTTGGTTAAATTGTGAAATTGTTTTATTTTTATTCTTTTAAAAGTTTTTTTATTATATCGGAAAATGCTAGTAATCAAAGGATCATATCTTAGGTTCCAACCCTGAAACCTCAGGCTTAAAATGTCTTTGTTTCCTTTGTTCACCGATCAAACTACCTATATGGGAACTTTTTAAATACTTTTTTAGCATATGATATTTGTTTTCCCATTTTTAAAGCATTGTTTTGATTGTGGATATAGATTTTGTTATGCCTTAACTGGTGTGCATCTGTTTTCTTGTATGTTTTTCTGTAGACGCGATCAAAGGAAACGGAAAACTTATTCCTCACGTGGTCAAACTTTGGGTTGAAAGCTATGAAAAGGATCCAACATCTGCAATGGTTGAACTCTTGGCAATGCTGTTTGAGGTACAAGTGTTAGAGTTTGATTTTATGTGAAAAATTAAGGGCCTAGACTAGGTATTTTAAAATCTTAGAAACTTTATTATTTCATCATTGCTCAAAGAGTTTCAGGGAAAGTAAAAACATTATCGATTTTGGAATTCTTTCTGATAGCGGCAAAATGAAATTTTAAATGGTGTAGGCATGTGGAGCCAAGTATCACGACAAAAGTGATCTCATGGAGGAGATTGATGTTGACGATGTTATCGTTGCTCTGGTCCACTGTGCCCAAAATGTAAACAATTTGCTCCCGTTTATTATTTGTTCACAGTTGTCATTTGTTTATATATTGATAAATTCATAATAACACTAATAGTATGCCATTTCAAGTCTTCAGCCTCCTCTTTTAATGCAATGATCATATTATGAGCTAGATGCATGCAAGCATTTATCCTTTTGTGCTTACTTAACATTTTAGGGTAAAGTCGAAGATTATCAAAGTTCCAAAAAAAAGGAGTTTAAAAACTTCAAAGAGAATCTAGAATCATTCTGGGATAATTTGGTCCGTGAATGTCAGCATGGACCATTGTTTGACCAGGTTTTATTTGACAAGTGCATGGACTACATCATTGCACTTTCATGGTTAGTATGACTACCCCAAGATTCTGATTTTGGCAACATACTCACACACACACACACACACATATGATGACTTATGTGCTGCTGTACCTATGTAGCACCCCTCCAAGAGTTTTTCGTCAAGTTGCTTCGTTGATGGGTCTTTCATTGGTCACATCATATATAACTATTGCTAATATGCTTGGTGTACAAAGAGAGACTACTCGTAGACAATTGGATGCTGAAAAGAAGAAAAAAATCGAGGGACCTCGGATGGAGTCACTAAATAAAAGGTTTTCGGATATGCATGAGAAAATAACATTGTTGGAAGAGATGATGCGCAAGATATTTACTGGGTGAGTTTGCGAGAAACTAAAGAAAGTATTTTTCTTTAAAAGAAAAGGAAGTAGCAGTCTATCATGAATATTATAGTTCTTCTGTTCTTGTGGCTGTATATCTAATCTAACATGTCCATGTAATGCTTTTTTGAAGGTTATTTGTGCATCGCTACAGAGACGTTGACCCCAATATTAGAATGTCATGCATTGAATCACTCGGTGCATGGATCCTGTCATACCCTTCACTTTTTTTGCAGGATTTGTATTTGAAATATCTTGGGTGGACGCTGAATGACCAAGTAATAAACATGTTTTAAGTTTTTTATATTTCCTCTTTTAACTGATTTTGTACTTTGCAACTTATTTGTTTCTACTTTTACCTTTTGCCCCGCCCCCCAATTTGTAGAATGCTGGTGTAAGAAAGGCTTCAATAAGAGCCCTGCAAAATCTTTATGAGACGGATGATAATATACCGACCCTTAGTTTGTTTACTGAGAGATTTTCTGGCCGGATGATTGAGCTTGCTGATGACATTGATGTTGCTGTGGCTGTTCAGGCCATAGGCCTTGTTAAACAACTGTTTAGGTCTTTATTTCAAACCTTTTTCAATGATATATTGCTTTGTTTCTGGCGAGTTTGCATGCACAAGATTTTAAACTGAGAGTTGGTTTCTTGGTTAATGCAGACATCAACTTATTCCTGAAGATGACTTGGGTCATTTGTATGATTTGCTGATTGACGATCCTCCAGAAATTAGGCATGCCACCGGAGCATTAGTATATGATCACTTGATTGCTCAGAAATTTAATAGCTCCCAATCAGGATCAAGAGGTCTAAAGTCTATTCATGAACTTTTCCATTTAAAACAGATATCTTAGTTTTGATCAAGAAAAGCATGTGATGAAAAAAATTTCCTTCCAGGTGAAAATGACAATTCTTCTAAGGTCCATCTTGATAGAATGTTAAGAATTCTGGAGGAGTTACCACCCAATCCAATTATGACTACTTATGTGATTGACGATGTGTGGGATTACATGAAAGCTATGAAGGTATGCCTATGTAACTAACTTATGTAAATGTTAGGGAGGATGTATTGTGGAAGAAAGTGGTAGCTTCTCATTTAAGCCAATTCATCTTTTGTTTTGTTTTGCCATTTGATTATGTATCTGTCGACTGAACTTTACAGTAATACAGTATATTTGGTAATTGGTATTAGAAAAATATGAGGCATATAAATAGAGGGATAAAAGTTGGCAACCTTTAGAGACCCAACACCTGCTTAGATACATAAATTAATTTCACTATTTCATCTACATTTCTCCTATTATTTAAGTCATCGGTGCATGCTTATTTATCTGTTATAGAACAATTGTTATAAATTTGTTGAATATCAGCAAATCCTTTTGGGGTTAAAAAAAAGGATTGATTATTAAGTCATCGGTGCATGCTTATTTATCTGTTATAGAACAATTGTTATAAATTTGTTGAATATCAGCAAATCCTTTTGGGGTTAAAAAAAGGATTGATTAATTTGTAGGTTAGGTCCTTGAACTATTTGAGAATTCTTTTAATCAGCCCTAAAACTAAAAAAATTCTAATTAAGTCATTTTTAAAAGCCAATGTTTTATTGAAAAGAATATACAATTTTGTTGAGAGATCGAGAGTAACAGAATAGGAGAGAAACCTCTCTTCCAAGCGTTTCCCATTCACAATAAAGTCACTACTCTATTGATAAATGTTTACAATATTTGATAATACTTCTCTATCATTTTATTCTTCTTTTGCTGCCCTCCTGATATTCTACCAAAGAATACACCTAAAACTTTTTAAATCAGATTTATTGATTTACTTGACTGAGCAATATTATATGGTTTCTTGACAGCACTCAATATTTTGTTTGCAGGATTGGAAGTGCATCATATCTATGCTGCTTGATGAAAATTCATCAATCTCTGACAAAGGTGCAACAAACTTGGTTCAACTCCTCTGTGCTTCAGTGAAAAAGGCTATTGGAGAGAGGATTGTTCCTGCTGTTGATAACAGAAAGCAGTACCACAGCAAAGCCCAAAAAGTTTGTCCCATTTTGATTTTCATTTTTCAATCCAAATCCCGAGTCCTTAGTTTTAATTTTAAACTTCTGTGTGTTGCATGTGATGTTTAATGTTTATTTTGGGAAGTAAAAGTTTTCACAATCCATAGTTTTATATATAATTAAAGATAATTTTGTTCTTGCTCTTTTTTTTGTGTGGGTGAAATAGCCTAATGGCTAGAAATTCACCTAATGGCTAGAAATTCTAAGAGTGTCTATGAAGCACGAACACTCCTCAGGTTAGGCGTGTCCCGGTGTTGGAGACGCCTTGATGACCGACACCGATACATATGATTACATTTAATTGTCATTTCTCAAATTATTATTAGTGTCTGTGTCGTGTCCAGTGTTTGTGCTTCACTGAAGAGTACTCTTTGTTGTGGTGTTTGCGTTGTTCTTGTACTTGTGATCAATTAATGTTCTTTGTGCTACAAGGTTTGTTTCATTGTTCTTGGTGGCAGACTCTAATCTCTTCTCCTCCAATAAATGACAGGAAGTATTTGAAAATAATAAACAGGATATAACTGTTGCCATGATGAAGAATTACCCATTACTCTTGAGGAAATTTATTTCGGATAAAGCTAAAGTGTCATTGCTGGTTGAGATTGTTTTGTATATGGACCTTGGGTTTTATTCATCGAAGAGGGAGGAACAGGTTGGCGAATTTTTCTAGCAGGTGCTTTTAGACTATTTATGATTTTCTGAAAAATTAATTAATGCTTGTTTTTTCAGAATTTCAAAAAAGTCCTCCAGCTTATGAAAGAGGCATTTTTTAAGCATGGTGACAAGGACCCTCTGAGAGCTTGTGTGAAGGCAATTAATTTCTGTTGCATAGAAAGTCAAGGGGAATTGCAAGATTTTGCTCGAAATAAGCTAAAGGAACTCGAAGATGAAATTATCGCCAAGTTGAAATCTGCAATTAGAGAAGTAGTGGTATGCTCATCAGAACTTAAATATCATGTTTTCTGTTACTTTCGGATCTTGTAGTGGAAACTTAACATATAGTGTTGACTCTGCAGGATGGGGGTGATGAATATTCTCTTCTTGTAAATTTGAGAAGGTTGTATGAACTCCAACTGTCTACATATGTGCCTATTGGTAACCTATATGAAGACATCGTAAAGGTGCTACGTGATTTTACGAATTTGGAGGATGAGGTGTGTAAATGGCTGCTCACATAAGGTGTTATGTTTCCTGTGACATTCTTATTTGTGTTTGATTAGTTCTGTTTATTCCCCGTTCAGGTTATTGGTTTGCTGCTTCAGAACATGCATTTTCATCTGGCTTGGAGTGTGCAGTCCATAATAGATGGAGAGAGTGTTTCTGCTGCTTCCTTAACTTCTCTCGTGTCTAAGCGTGATGCTTTATTACAAGAACTTGAATCCTTTGTAAACTTGGCAACTGACAGTAATGATGGAGGTAAAAGTGGAAGTGAACTTGCTGGCAGTGTAAGAGAACTCTGACTCGCTTTCCTTTTTCTTTCTCTAGTGTAAATTTATTATGTCTTGAGGTCTGAAAAATGTGTTATTTGCCAAAGGTATGCGTTATGCTTCCAGAAACATGGTGCTTACTTAAGATGGGAAATTTTAGGAAGACAGAGCTGGAAAGATTGGGATATCAGCCTAATGCATATGTGGTGCAGAAGTTCTGGGAACTTTGTCAACAACAGCTTAATGTTTCAGGTAACCCCAACAAATGTGAAAAATGATGGACTAAGTATTGTATATTCACTGTGCATAGAATAAGGGTACAGTACAATACACACACACACACACACATAAATTTGACCTAACCAATTGCTCAATGTAACAGAAAATAATCAATAAGGAAAGAATCCTGTAAAATACAATCGCGATAATATATCGTCTCAACGATAGTATTAATATTCTCATTTCTCAATATCTTACTATATTTCAACCATTACAAAATGACTAAATTCTCGTTGGCTGCTGTCTCTACCTATGAACCACTCGCACAAACACGGACACGACACTGGTGCGTCACCAATAATTTGAGAAAATGACATAATTGAATGTAATCACATGTGTTGTTGAACATAGTATTGGAAGTTCTATTTGCTTATTTAATTTGGATTTAATACAGCTAAATACTCTCATCGATGCATCTTTGGTTCCTTTTATTTCTATTGTATGCTTTACTTGTTTATAATTCTAGAAGTCTGTTCACTTGTGTATCTAATTTTAGATGAGGTAGAAGATGACGATGTAAACAAAGAATACTCAGAGGAGACAAATAAATGTGCTGTTTTAATAGGTGCTTGCAAGCTGATTACTAGTGATATTGTCCCAAAGGTAAATTATTATTTGCTTACGTTATGAAAATTGCTAAACTCTATGCAAATACGTTTTTCTTACTAGGAAATTTATTTTAATGCAGGATTATCTTGCTCCTGAGATTATTTCTCATTTTGTAATGCATGGAGCAGTTGTGGCTGATATTGTAAAACATCTGATCACATTTTTGAAGAAAAGAGAGGATGATTGGGTTGCCATTTTTCTTGAAGCACTTAAAAAGGTAATTTTTATCTGGATGTTGGCTGTTATATAAAATAAAGTTGGGCTGTCTTTTGTCTTTTATGAATTATGAAGGCACCTCTACTAACGATAAGCAGTTGATATTGAGCCACATAACTTAATTTTAATATAAAATTACCAAAATAATTTCTTAATTCTGTATTCGAAGGTAGACACATGGCTAATATTGGCCTCTAATTGTTACCAGGTACTGGTACCCTAGCAACAAGAAAGGGCACGAGAAAATGAAGCAAATGTTGTTATGGAAATATTGGCTTCTTCCTCACTTTATATTAATTTCTAATGATTTATATGTCCTGACTAACTTCCAAATATTATAATTTTACAATTAGTTTAGTGTTGAGACAGTTTAACATATAGTATCACTTTTTTTCTTGGAACAATGTTATATATATATTTGAGTTGATGGGAAATGAGAGGCAGGCCCAGTACAAATGGCTCAGCCTAGATAGAATAGGGGAAAGGAAGGTAGACATTCGGGTAACTAGTATTTGGTGGTTGGAAGAGACTAGACTCTCTGGCCTAGCTCCTAGTGAGCAGTTACCATCGGTTTCCTATCTCATTGTCGTGTTCCATTATTTCCCTTGTAAAACAACTCTTTTGGAGAGTTATTCCCTGAGTTTGATCAATAATTCATCAAGTATTATCCAGTAATCATAGAGATAACAGACCAGCTCTAACTGGGATTTGGATGTTTTATATCCTGCCCTCATCTCCCCTCTTCTTTTCTAATTAGCCACTTATTTATTTTGGTAGGCATACCAATGGCATACTGTCGATAGCTCTGGAAATGACAACATTTCATCAGAAAACTCTTTCTTGGAATGTAAAAATCTGGCTGTTCAGCTTTCTGGAACTTTTATTGGTGCTGCCCGGAACAAGCACAGGTCAGACATTTTAAAACTTGTCAAGGATGGTATTGAATATGCTTTTGTGGATGTGCCAAAACATTTGTCTTTTCTGGAAGCGGCAGTGGTCCATTTTGTGTCAAAACTCCCTGCACCAGATGTGTTGGAAATGTGAGTTTGCTTCTCATTGTTAGTGTTATTCAGAAACATTTCCTTATGTCCACATTTTAACCAGCTTCTTTATAAATAGCAAGAATGATGTCGAAAAGCGAACAGAAAATGTAAATAAAGACGAAAATCCCAGTGGCTGGCGTCCCTATTGCACATTTGTTGAGGTCTTGCGGGAAAAATGTGCAAAGAGTGAAGTCGTTCAAGGTAGTGTATGCAATTTCTTCTCTATTTTAATTATTATTCTAACTGCCAAAGACTTATCATTATAAAGCAACAACCTGTTAGATCTTGTTAGCATTCCATGAATCTCATAGGTTCAGGGGAGAGAATAGAAAGAGATTCGATTAAATCTTTTGTATCTATTTGTATTCTAATATTATGTTTTTTATTACAATAGATTTGATATGTTTATAGATCTCACTTCTAACTAACTCAGTTAGTTCCTAGATTTTAGGCATTGGTTACGCGATAGGGATAGGGTACATAATGTTTACATTATGAGTACCGTGTGGTATTTAATCTTAAGCTAAATGGATTTCAACTAACTGATTGTTAGTTGAAACTTATCCTTTAATACTCCCCCACAAGATGACCACGCATTGAGCTGGCACAAAACTCCTCAAACTTGGTGGGGGAGAGAGCTTTTGTCATCAGCACATTGAAGGTGACCATGATTGTGCACTACTTAAAGCTGTTTTTGGTGACCATGGCCGCTAGGCAAGTGAGCTGCAACTGCAAGGCGGTTCAGCCAGTATCTTCCTTCCCTAACCAATAATAAACACACCACACAATACAAAAACAAATACACCAAATGGGCCTACTAAAATCAAGCTTCTAAATAAGTTAATAGGGTTGACTATTGAGGGATAAATCAAAGTAAAGACACTATTAGATGTTTGAAAATGGCTTTATTATTGTAGCATACTGATCAAGGTTGTCAGAATCGAGAGTTTACGTTAACTCTTTTTGCCTAGGTAAAATCGAAACGTAAAATCGAAACGTAAAATCGTCGATTTTACCTCATATTAAAATAATATTAATTTTATATACATAACATGTATATATACTTATATAATACTATAATTCATTAATAATTTAAAATTTTAAAGCTAAAATATACTAAATCACCATAATAAAATGTAATATTCATAAAAATTGGGTTTTTTTAAAAAAATTATCAATTTTTTATTTTTTTTAAAAAAGGTAAAATCGTCTCAAAAAGAGTTAAAACCAAGGATTTTACACGATTTCGCTATGATTTTACACGATTTTAGAGATTTTACTACGAGTTAAATCGTGTAAAATCGTTCCAGATCACGATTTTACCAGAAAACGATTTTACCAACGATTTAACTCGTTTTTGCTACCTAAAAACGTAAAAACTATAGTTTTTACGTTTTAAATCGCGATTTTAACAACCTTGATACTGATAGTTAAAATCATGTGCAGTGCTGGTAGCAGGTATATTAGTTTATTAATGAGTTCAAAACTTCAAATATGATTTGTCTCTATTATATTAATTGGGTTTTTCTTGTGGTTTGTTGCTTTTGCTGAATGAGCCTCATATTTCAAGAGCTTTTTCTGCAGTTACAATTCTCTATGTTTTCCGTGTTGAACCTCTGGTCATGTATTGTCTCTCTTGATTTCTGTAAATTTGAAGTTCTCTTCAGGAGATAATTTTCAAAGTTGATTATTTCTCATGAGATAAGCAATGCAACTTGATAACTGCTTATGGCTATAACTGTATAGCCTTTAGATTATCAAGACAATTTTGTATTGATTTGGCTCTAAAGTAAGAATTGTTAGTTAAAAAGTGAATACGTTGATAAGAATCATTATTTGAGATTTTAATTTTTAACATCGGTATACATACAATTTTAATTTATTCATTATTTTATTTTTAATCAATGGCTGTTTCACTATATCCTCTAAAGTATTCCTACCACTAACTTTAGAAGAGCCAAATTCATCATGCGTGGGTGGTTGTAATAGTTTTTGCCGACTCTATTTGAGCACTAGGGTGCTTGTGAACTGAAAGTTTCCGATTAGCTGCATCTTGCAATAATTTTTTTTTTTACTGAAAGAAACTTACTGCATTTCATTCATAATAATAAGTTCAATACAAGGTCGACAGTTATCAAATACTTGCGGACTAGTGATAAAACGAGTTGCCTGAGCTAATTCATGAGCCACTCGATTCTAGCAATAATTTTTATAAGATTTTCAGAGAAGATTCATAACAGTTTGTAACTAACTCTTTGATTCAGTTATTCTGTTTTCATTTGTTGTGATAACTTCAAGTGTTTGTATTTATAGGGATAAGAGTGTGTTAGTCACTAACTAACTAACTTTAGCTGCTTTAAGTTTAACTACTTGGCTTAACTAAGCTAAGCTAACTCTTATGGGTTAGTTAACCCTTGAAATATATCTAATACAAACATTGGATAACATACACTTACAAATTTTTTTTCACAATATTAGTAATGACAAAATGATGGTAGATTTGTCGGGAAAAAAAATGATGGTAGATTCCTTTCCTTTTCTTAGACTATTTGATGTGACTTTGGATGGCGTGAATTGTATATTTAGTGTAAATATTAACAGGACTAATAATTTTCAGATGAAAAAGAAGGGGTTTCTGTTAAGCGCCGGGGTCGTCCACGGAAATTGCAAAACATGGCAGGAAAGAAACTTTTTAATGACCATAGCTCTAGTGAAGATGAGGATTCCATTAGTTCATCCGAGGAGGAGGATGATGAAGACGCTCCTTTGATACATTCAATCAGGCGCTCATCGAAGTTAAGGTCGCTGGGACTATCTAGGGAGGGAAGCAAAGGTCAGACAAAAACAGGGAATTCCGTGGGAGCTGTAGATAATATATCAGCTTCTAGAACATCAGGTATCTAATAATAGCAAATTAAGATTTGGATATCAATCTTAGATCTAGATGTTTATTGAATTTAGATATTATTCATAGTCATACTACAGTTTAAACCAAGTTTGTATGTCTGACTTTTGAAATGAACTTTGCTTCCATGCTAATTTTTTTGTGGGATCTTAACGAATATCATTGAAGTGCTTGCTTTATCTTTTTTCTTGTGTTTGGTAGAAAAAATTTATGTTGTGGTTTACATATGACACTGCTTTTTCTGTTTTTCTCCCAGTGGCCACACAATTTTCCTTACAATAACTTGTCTTTGAAACTTAGCTAGTAACTCAACTCTGTTTCATTAAATTTTCTGACCGACAATGCAATTAATTTGGAGGTTTTGCGACATTCATAAAATTCTTCTCTGATACGAGATAGTGTTGGTCACTTGACTGATATAGAATATTGCTTAGTATTATTTTATAGGGGTGGGCATCGGGCGGGTTCGGTCGGATTCGGACTGAAAAATCTAAATCTACCCAAAACCGAGATGCATAAATCATCACCCACTTCCGCCCATTTCTTTCGTCGGTTAAGTCGGTTGACGGTTGAATCGGGTAGCGGGTGTGTCGGGCGGATTTACACGGGTAAGAGACAAAGAATTGCTGGAAATCTGGAAATGGTGCTTTAGAGAGATGGATGTACATACACTAAAGTGGTTATCTCTGTGTAATGGTTGTGTAGATCCATATCTAAACAGTTTTGCAGTAAAACAAAAAGAATAGAGGAGGAGAGAATTTGGAAATAAAAGAGAATAGAGAAGCTTGATAGATCACAAAACCTTAAAACCATACAAAGAAGATAAATCTGTGTGCAAATGATAAGAAAAAACCATACAACAACTTACTAGTACTATGTGATAAACATTGAGATTGAAGAAAAGATTTTACTTTATTATATACTCCCTGTAGTCTTGTATATAAGAAAATTTTCAAAAAAGCTCTTCCTTTAAGAAAGTAGTTAAAATACATTAATCGAGGAGAAAAAACACATTATACCTTCTTGGAAAATGTAAAACATTGCATTTATTGGTTGAAATTTGAATAATGTCATAAAACTTAATAATTGAAGTAGACTTTTGCTTATATTTAAGACTTTAAATTTTTTTGTTTTGTTTCTTATATATGAGACCGGAGGGAGTATATCATTATACACAGTACATGATGTGTTTTATACTATTTAATTTAATTAATAACTTATTTATTTTATTGGTAATTAGTAATTACTAGTTTGATGTGATGGAAAAGTGAAAAGAGAGAGAAATCATAAGGTCTCTATGTAGCTGTAATGCAACATTGGAATAAAGGAAAAATAGGAGTAGGTCTCACTTTGTGTCAGATAGTAGTCTCTTGCATTTATGTAAACTCAATAAATATAGTACAAGTCATTGTGTATCCCACGGTCGGGTTCGGACATCACTGCTTTAAAATTTTCAAAACCGGACCCGCCCATTTGAACTCATCATTAACTGAATTTTATCATTTTAAAACCCGGAGCCCGACTCGACCGACCCGTTTCTTTCTCGGTTTTATCGGATTTATCGGTTTTCGGGCGGGTTGTATTTTTCTGCACAGCCCTATTATTTTATCAGGTTAATTACATTTTCTTTTAACCACTGTCACGGTTTCTTCCATTGTGCAGGAGCTTCAAACTAGCCTTGCAAAGCTGGAGGAAAAATGTGTAATTGTGCAATTACTTTGGCACATATTAGTTAACTGCACTTTTTTTTTTAGCAATAATATACTTAAGTTGTTAAAGTTATGAATACTAGCAGTTTGTAATTCCACTTGCTTTGTTCATGATAGTGGAATCTATCCTATTAATTAAAGATTGCTATCCTTACCGGTGAAGAAAAGAATAGGTAAGGAAGAAACTTGTGTAAATGCCTCTTAATGGCAGTCTGAACAGAAAAGTTACCACTATTTTCTCAGAGTTTCACTTGTAAACCTTTTACTATCATTTTGCACGGGTTACAGTTGAATCAATTTATTCTGTAATTTTCAATAAATAGTAATAGAGTGACTACAAAGAAAAGAATAGGTAAGGAAGAAACTTGTTACCAGTACGGTATGATTCTTTGAATCTTCAAGATTTATGGTCCGTTTGGTTCTATGGAAAGAAAGTGGGAGGAAGGAAAATTACGGAAATCGATGGATGAACTTAGACTAAAGTTGGTCTAAATTCATCCATGGGTTTCCGTAATTTTCCTTCCTCCCATTTTCTTTTCATCTTCCACAGATATTATCTACAATATTCTACATCCCTCTACAACATCTTGCTTTTATCTCTCTCTTAATTATTTTCACTCTTAATCACCTCATTTTTTCCCATCTCTATCCTTTCACTCACATTTTTGTTGTTGGAGAAGGATGCTTGTGTGGGAGAGGATTTAAACTCGTTTCTACCTTCATCACTCCTTTCCCATCCGAGACGCACAACTGTTTTTTTTTTTTTTATTCAAGATCTAGTTTTGCTTTTTCGATTTTAAAATACAACTTGAGCTTTTGATGCTGCATACCTACTTTAAATTTCAAACCTATTTTTGTTTGTTTTCACATAAATTTTTACAAAGATCTTGTATATTAAAGCAACGCGTAAAGGAAATTGAAGAAACAGTTGTTGGTGGATGTAACAAGATGAAAACAACTTTCATATTCTCCTATTTCCTTCTCCTACTTATTTTATGAGATATTAATCTCATCTTCCCTGGTTCTTTGGTTTTCTCCTGTGTCCTCTCACAATATCAACCTCAGATAGCTCTCTCCACTAGAGTTATAAGGTGGTTGAGTTGATTTGAGTAGCGACATATGAATTGGATTGGGGAGGTAATTAGTTAACCTCTATTTGCCAACATAAACACCAATTCCTGTAAATAAAAAGTATATAGCCTATTAATATTTGCTGGTAATAAAATAAAGTCATATATAAATAAAAAAATTCTATGTTCTATATTGTATATAGCATCCCTCTCCAGTCTCTCAGCTCCCTTCTAATGGTTTGTAAGCGTTTATTTGGCTTATATACGAGTTAACTAAAAACAATGTAGTAGCAATGACTACGATTGAAGAGTATTTCATAATTTTGGTGATAGCTATGGTTTATTTAAGACCATATATGAGATAACTTGGCATGGGAAATAATATTATATTTGAGATGAATTCAAAGATTGTGGTTGATGATGGAATGAAGCACATGTATTAGTACACTGCAAAATTTGGGCTATCATCAAGGAGCATAGGGATTTATTTCTTTTGAATAAACTACCGTAACAATAAAATAATTGTTTATTTATTTTCATTTCTCACACCAATTAATACATAAAAATGGGGTCTTTGATTTAAAAAAAAATTACATAAAAATGGGGAACAACAACATTTCACAATAATAGTACGGATTGTTTCGAGAGTTGCATACTATTTAATCATTAAACCAAAATATGCATGAGTTGCATAAATATGATATGATGTTGTGAAAACTATTTAATAATAGTGTCAAAATTCAAAATGAATCTCTTAAAAAATATCATTGGAGATGCTCACTCAACAAAGTTCTTCATAATTTAGTGAATGTCGCCATCAATCATGCTTGCACTAATTTTATATTGATATTTTGCCATGTATTGATCCTTTCATTTTTATTTCACAATATCTTTTATTTTGAATCATTTTGGAAGTTACGATCCGAAGTAGCTGTTTTTTTTCCAAAAAACTTTAGATTTTAGAACGTAATTTCCGAAATTGATCCAAAATGGTTGAATATTTGTTTTGCATCACTCAATACTGCTAAAACAAAAAAAAAAATCTCACTTGGGAACCTACGTTCCAAAATTAACTAACATTGGATCCTAGGCTCCAAAATACCCTTGGTAATTTCAAAAATATGAGGGGTCTGAAGAGCAACAGAAGGGGCCTAAAAAGCAATTTATAAATTCTTATAATTTCAACAACAGTTTCAGCCCATTAACAAAAAGCCCAATAAGAAACCCTAGGGTTCAATAAAAAAGAAGATATTTAACCCACATTTCATTTCAGTGTAGTTTGAAGACGGAGAGAGGGTAAGGTTAACAGAGAGCTTCGGCGACGAAACAAAAACCCTAGAAAAATGCCTGCTGGTCATGGTTTAAGATCTCGCACCAGAGATTCCTTCTCTCGTCCATTCAGGAAGAAGGGTACAATCGCTCTCGCTACTTACCTCAGAACCTATCACATCGGCGATTATGTTGATATTAGGGTTAACGGCGCCGTTCACAAAGGTATGCCTCACAAGTTCTACCATGGTCGTACCGGTCGTGTCTGGAATGTCACCAAACGTGCTATTGGTGTTGAAGTCAATAAGCAGGTATAAATCGGATCCAAACTTAGTTAGGAAAGTTGTTTAGTTTCTGTGATTTTTAATGCTAATTTATATGTGTAATCGCTTTCATTTCATAATTTTTGTGATATTTTGTTATTTTTTATGTTCAATTTTATGTGTATTTCACGTTCATTTCATAATTTTAGTGATATTTTGTTATGTTCTGTGTATTATTTTATTGTCTTGTTCTTTAATTTGTTACTTTATTCTTGTTTGGATTATTACTTAGTATTGTATTATAGGGTTTCAATGTCAAATGAAATAATTATTTGCATCTTGTAAGGTTTATAGGTGGTATTTAAGCTGTTCTGTTATGTGCAATTAGGTGCTTTAATTTATATGATATGATTTTTTATTCAAATTTTATTGGTCTTCACTTTTGAAGTTTTTAATCCATTTCTGGTGTTTAATTGCTTGTTTGCTACCTAGTTTTTTTGTTTGACTCTGTGTGGATTTGAATTTTTTGATTATGTTAGTTATATTTTGTTATTATCTTGTATCATTTTATTGTTTTGTTCTTTGTTTCAATTTGTTGATTCCGTTTCAATGAGCACATTGAATTTGAATGTTGTAAGTATATATAGGAGAACATAGGTAATTGATAAAGATACTGATGTTTAATTTTTATTTGTGGAGCACTTAGGTG
Source organism: Trifolium repens (assembly GCA_030408175.1). Lineage (NCBI taxonomy): Eukaryota > Viridiplantae > Streptophyta > Magnoliopsida > Fabales > Fabaceae > Trifolium > Trifolium repens. The sequence goes on along the minus strand of CP125849.1, from coordinate 53,111,369 downwards.
GAGAACTTAGGTAATTGATAAAGATGCTGATTTTTGAATGTTGTTAGTATATATAGGAGTGATTATTGGAGAATTATTTCACGCCAAGTTTTAACAAGTTTCGTGAAACAGTTTATGGACTATTGTTCTTGTTCTGCACATGTTTAACATATTGAAATGTTACTGTGTATGTGGTTCAGGTTAGGAACAAAATTTTGAGGAAGAGGATTCATGTTCGTGTGGAGCATGTTATGCCTTCTAGGTGCACTGAGGAGTTTCGTTTGAGGAAAATTGAGAATGATAAACTCAAGGCTGAGGCTAAGGCCAAGGGTGAAGTCATCAGCACCAAGCGCAAGCCAGAAGGACCCAAACCTGGTTTCATGGTTGAAGGAGCTACATTGGAAACAGTTACTCCAATTCCATATGATGTGGTTAACGATCTCAAGGGAGGATACTAGTCATTTTATTTCGTTAATGTTTGTTGGACTGTCTGGTTTTGTTTTGAATTTTATCACCTTTTTTGTCGTTCAAACATCCTTAAAATTGATGCAAAAATCAGACTCAAGTTTTGTGTTGTTTATTTATTTTGAGTACATCTATATTATCAATTATTCTTCGGATTTTATCTCTTGAATGATGTGATTTATTCATATTGCTTTGGTGTACATGCTGTCTGTGTGATTACATCATTTGAATGCTTTTCGGCATTGCTGCTAAGTGATTTTCTTCAAACTAATTTGGATTTTTGATTAAAATGACATCTTGTCTATTTTTTAAAATAATTTATCATCTCAATTATCATAGTTTTAAAATTAATGAAGAGGATGTCAACTTGTGTTTTTGTGTACCAAAAATGAAGTATAAAATCATCCATTGGATTTAGACCTAAGCATGTGTTTTATAGAATTAATATTGTTGAAGGAACAAATGATGTTTAGTAGTCCGAAAGATTATTCAGGATTTTAAACTATGTAAATGCACTTCGTGACGTATTGGATGCTACATTTACCAAAAAAAAAAATTGTGAAGAACTTCCTTGATATTCCTACATTAATCTTTACAGTTTTGTTAGAAAATATAGAGCATGCTACATTTGATACTACATCAACCAAATTATGGATACTAGCATATTTGTTAGAGAATAGAGCATATCTTTGATACAATGGGTTTTCAAGAGATATTAAGGCTCTGTTTGGTAAAAATAGCGGTTGGCTGATAAGCTAGCTGATGGCTGATAGCTTATAGCTTATAGCTGATGGCTGATGACTTATGACTTATAGCTGATAAGCTAATATAAGTGTTTGGTAAAATTAGCGGTCAACTAGCTGATAAATGTAAAATGACATAAAAGGACATTCTTAATTGATAATAAAATTTATATTTAAGATAATAATTTAAATTTATTAATGTAATATATTTTTTATATATTATTATCAAATTAATTTGTCTATCTTAAAATTGCACAAGTACAATTATATAAAAAAATATTAGTAATTTATAATATTTTTTGAAGATAAATTTTTCTTTTGAATATCTTACATACATAGCCCATATATAATTAAGAATATCTAACACAAAAATGATTTTTTTTAAACAACATCCTACAAAAAGGAAAAAATAACTTACATACATATGGAGTATATGATACTCCCGATATGGATAACAAAATCATACGTACTGTGTATTACTTTTTTTTTAAACAGAAACGTACTATATATTAAATTAATACCGTATATATCTTCCATATATATGAAACATTGCTTTTTTTTATAAAAGAAATATAGATGGAGATGCTTTGTATTATTCTAAGCCCATAATTATTTTCTTTTAAATTAAAATAAATTATAAAGGGTAAAAGTGGATTTGAATTAAGACAACAAGGGTAAAAATGGAAGAAAAAATGATAAGCTATAAGCTATAAGCTCATAAGCTACTTGAAATAGCTTATGAAAAATAAGCTATAAGTCAGTAAAATAAGCTATAAGTCAGTAAATAAAAATTGTTACCAAACAGGTCTTTTAGCTTATAAGCTATAAGACATAAGCTATAAGTCAGTTTTCTGACCTTGCCAAACAGACCCTAAGGCTCTGTTTGGTAAAATTAGCTTATGGCTGATAAGCTAGCTTATGGCTGATAGCTTATAGCTGATGACTGATGGCTGATAGCTTATAGCTTATGGCTGATAAGCTAATTGAAGTGTTTGGTAAAATTAGCGGTTCAACTAGCTGATAATGTAAAAAGACATAAAAGGACATTCTTAATTAAAATAGTAATTTAAATTTATTAATTAATATATGTCTTATATTTTATTATTAAATTAATTTGTGTATGCTAAAATTTTATTTTATTTTAATTTAATGTAATATATCTTTCATGTCAAAGTATATATATACATTCTTAAGCTATAATAAAATTTATATCAAACTAATATATCTTTTTTGACGCATATCAAATTAATATTTAAGTACTTAAAATTACACATAATAATAAAATATATTCAACAAGAATAGTCTTAGCTATGCTTGCTCAAAACAAGAAGTTCACTTATATTAATCCAAAATAATAATTAAAGTAAGTCTATCGCCTAATATTCCAAATTAAAGCAGCAATATTGTTACGAATTTCCTTTGTCTTAGTAGATCTTCTTGATGTCTCCTCTGGTGCATCACTACCATGGTAACCAACAACAGTATCTAAAAGTTCATCATGGGGTATGTAATTTGGATGTTGCTCAAGGACAGTAAACATAGGGTCATCTTGGGAGTTGATGCGAATATAGTTATGCAATGCAAATGCAGCTATTATAACATCAATTTGGGTCTTGACACTAAATTGCGGCATTTTATTAAGTATCTTCCATCTTTTCTTCAACACTCCAAATGATCTTTCGATACAACTTCTAAGAGATGAATGTGCACGATTAAAGGCTTCTTGAGCATTAGTTGGGGGCTCATGTTCAAATTGTGATTGATGATACCTTATTTTAGGATAAGGCACCAAATATCATTCTTTATCAGGATATCCTTTGTCAACCAAATAATATCTACCTGTAAAAAAAGAACAAAATATGTTATTTTTATAAACTAACATCCTCCAAATTGGAAAAAAAAAAATTGTAGGAACATGACATGGATCCTCTCATTATCTTTTACCTTCTTATAGTCCAATAAAGAGCATATTTTCTTCTCTTCTTTTCTCTTTCAACAATATCCATATGTACCTACTAATAGAGAAATATATTTAATTATTCATAACCATTAATGTAAGTAAAAGTAAGTGCAATATCAGACTATAGTTCAAGCTAGATGTTGAACCACCATTGATGTAAGTGGAATATACATTTAGCTATCACAAATCTTTATCCAAAGCATAAAAAATATAACACTCAATATTAGTCATGTTTTAGCAGCATGCAATCTTTTTTTCTATCTAAGGAAACCAAACGTACACACATATACTACCATATGGGAACTACAATGATCAATCACTATTTATCATTGTCTTAGCAATATCATTGTCAAATCAAACATTACACTAATTTTCTAGATTCATGTCAGATCAAAATAAGAGACACAAGACCTGCAAGCTAATGTCAACATTCACTAAATTGAAACTAATTTCATACTAATGTCACATTCACAAAATTGAAACTAATTTCATGTCAAAATAAAAGGCAAGTGCCTTGTAAACAAAAGATTCATAAACCATTCATTTTTCTTTGGAATGCATATACGCTAACCATAATTTTCTAGCCTCATCATCCTCCATGTTTAGAAAAATCTCTCGTCTTGATTCATTTTCAATCAAACAAGCAGCAAAGCACCACAATTCACTACCCTTTTCCAAAACACCTTTGGTGACCATATTCTTTATAACAGTCATTGCTGTAGCAATGGTAAAACTACCATTAACTTGTTTACATGCATTGCCATCAGACTGCATTATTTCCAATGCCTTGTGAGACTGAGATATCAAGGTTTCTATTTGACCACCAAGTTTCGCAGCTCCCCCAGTTTGTTTTCTTTTACGATTTCCTTTATAAAGTTTGTTATTTATGTTTTCTGCAGCTCTTTTTGTGCCTCCACCTTGACCAGTTACTTGTGTTCCTTCGAGACCTTGACTAGGCACTTGGGTACCTCCAAGACCTTGGTTAGGCACTTGGGTACCAGCCACTTCATTCATAAAATCAGGCCAAAAAGAATTTTCTTCTTGAAATAAATTTTCCACTTGAGAAGCATGTTTTTGGTATTCTGCATAAACATGTTCGCCATCACTCTCATTATGATGATTATCTTCCCCACCACTTTCGTTATCCTTTTCCTCAACATTAACATGTTCCACAGGTTGAACCGAATTAGGATCGACAGATGGTGCAACAACGTCATCCCCACATGCATAATTGTCATCAAACAGTTGATTCCAATATTCCTCTATCGAAGGATCGACTGATTTATTGCGAAACTTTTTAGCCTCGGGTTTCTCCTACAAATAAAGAAAAGTTAACCATTAACTTTGTGATCTTATATTAAATCATTTTCATTGTAAATTAACTAAAAGTATTTATTAACAAAACTAACCTTAATTTTTCTATCCCACCAATCATCTGAACAACTAAGCTTTCCTGTAACAGGATCCCATCCTAAGCCAGTTTCACCAAACTTCAAAAACCTCCAAATGCGCCAATCTTTCTTCATTGTATCAAACTTATTCTTTAAAGTTTTTATTTGACAATTTCGCTTGATGGCAGCTTCAAACTCTTGGTTAATCTCTTTCCATTTAAATGATACACGTCCATTCTTTCTAATGAACTTGATACAAAGCTCACAAAATATCTTTTCATACTCAGGATCATCTGACCATTTAAAATTGATTCCTTCCATTTTATCTTTACTTGAGGCCGTCTTATAAATTTGACAATATACGATATTGAAGTTTAGCGCTTTTGAATCATAGAAATAATAAAGAAAAATACATGATGTATAAGCCAATCAATATAACAAACAAACCAATCATAGAAATAATTGAAGTGGGCGAAAACACAAAAGCACAAAAACTATGGACAACAAACACAGAGATCACATAATGCAAAAACCAGGAAAAGATACACTAGTGAACAAAACTCTAACAGCTCACAAAACTCAGCTCACAAAGATCACACATAATGCAATATAGAATGCATAACACAGCTCGCAAAACTCTAACAGATATGCATAAGATACACTAGTGAACAAATACACTATCACAAAACAATCCTACGTTTAACCTTCAATCTAACAAATACACCATTAATTTTGTATCAAGGAAATAATATCATCTCTATTTTCATATATTCATCATCAAAAATAAATAAAATTGGGATTTAGGGTTTTCTATCTCTATTAATGAATGAAATAAATTCTTTACACAACAAAGGCAAAAAAAAAAAGCACAAACAACTCAAATCCTACAAACAATAATCTATTGAAGTATAAAATAAGAAAGAAGAGGAAAAAAAAAACAGTAGAAGAATGATGAATAAACCTGGAAACGAGAAGCAAAAAGTTTGTCGACGGCAGACACCACTTGCTAGAGTAGGAGTGATCGATGAAACAAAACAACGGTGGTGGAGGTTGAGAACATAGCTGAAACTGAAACGACGGGAGGAAGCACAAAGGAACAGGGCAAGGTATGTATAAATATATGAAGCACTGTGTAAAAATTATTTGTTTTCATTTTTTATTTTACGAGATGGTTTGTATTCCAAGGGTAAAATTGGGTTTTTATTAAAATAATAAGGGTAAAAGTGGAAAAAAAAATAATAAGCTATAAGCTATAAGCTCATAAGCTAATTGAAATAGCGTCTAGAAAATAAGCTATAAGTCAGTAAAATAAGCTATAAGTCAGTCTTGAAAAACTGTTACCAAACAGGTCTTATAGCTTATAAGCTATAAGACATAAGCTATAAGTCATTTTTGGAGGCTTGCCAAACAGACCCTAATTAAGAGGAGTGCTAGTAGTAGTAGTGTCACACTCTCTATCACACTCCTCCAACACTCTCCAATAAAAATTAGCCACATCATCCACTGTCATTTTTTCAATAACCGGTTACCGATTCAGTTTAACCATTTTTTTTTATTAATTAAACTTGGATTTTACCTTTTCATCTTCTTCTCTTACACACAGACACTTCCCAACCTTCAACCTCTCATTCTCGATCTCTTGAAATTACCTTCAACCTCTCAATCTCTTGAAATTTTAGCATTCAACTTTCTAATCTGGAAACTTGAAATTCACCTTAATCATCTTTCCACCTCCTTTGGTTCAAAATTAATTCTTCATTATACCCAAATCCATTTTTATGTAGAAATTATTAATTTGTTGTTGAGAAAATTAATTATTCACTATACTCATATTTATCTTTACGCAAGAATGATGGGTAACAAATTAAAGGTTTGCTTGGAAATAGAGAACGGTGAAGAAGATGGGTTCTTTGCAAAAGAAATTGTGAGAATTGTGATGAAAAAGATGAGAATGAGTGAATGACGTTGAACTAGAAGTGAAGGAAATCATGAAAAAAAAAAGAAGGTTTTTTCTTAGCAGCAATTAAGAGTAATTCACAATACACAAATCTATATCTTTGTTTTGTTGTTGTTGTTGTTGTTGTTGTTGAATTGTAGATCTATCTTTGTAGTTCATGGCAGATCTGCAACCATGGGAGTTTAGATATGCAACAGTTGAATTTAAATTAAAAAAAATGATAAGAAAATAATAGAAACTGGTTATGTTATTGCCATTTTTCTTTCTGGCGAGGAAGGAAAGAAGTTTCTATCGAGAAAGAAGGAAAAAAGATTTGTGACGCAAAAAAAAATAAAAAAATAGTGGTGATGTCTTACAACTTGTAAAACCGGTAAGTAGGTAAAAGTATACAAACTGAAGGTGATGTGTCTTTGTCCTATAGGTGTGTGTTAAAAGAGTGTGTTTGAGAGTGTGTTGTTAGCATTACTCATTAGTTAAATATAAGCATTATCCTTTGTCTTTAAATCCAACTTCAACTCGAAATTAATATTGTATGCTATTATTTCATTTCATATCACAAATCTACTTATTTTATAGGTTTAATCATCATTTTCGTCCCTGTAAGTTCGCGATTTTTTTGTTTTAGTCCCTGTATCTTTTTTTGTTGCAAATTAGTCCCTGTATGTTCAAATCTTTTGGTTTTAGTCCCTTAAAACTAAAATCCGCAGGAAAATTCATAGGAAACCACCGAATTTTCCTGCAGATTTTCCTGCGGATTTTAGCTTTAGGGACTAAAATAAAAAAGATTTGCATATGTAGGCACTAATTTGCAACAAAAAAAGATACAGGGACTAAAACAAAAAATTTATGAACTTACAGGGACGAAAATGATGTTTAAGCCTATTTTATATCAATAAAATTTGCATCGACAATTTATCACGTGCTAATAGTGAAGGATTTAAGTATTATGTTAGAGGTCCTTTTAATTCAATACTTAGCTCTATTGAAAAAAAAAACATATCATGTGCTTAAAATCTACTTTTTTTAACATCATTTTATTTTAATTTTTTACTTATATTATTCTCTAGGTTACGTTTATGTCCTCGCCCAGTGTTTTGTTTTTCTATTTCTCCTTAATAAATTTTTAGCCTAAATTATTTATTTAGATATAAAAACATATAAAGTTCTTGTGTGACTTTTTTCTTTCAATTTTATATTTTATTTACCATTTAAATTAAATTTAGTACTTAACTAATCATGTGCGATAACATTTGCCGAATACACTTCGTCTGTGTGCCATGCACCAATCTCATGTGATATGTGTATCGATACTTCCTTGCAAATCATTTCGGTATATTCTTACGAATCCACTACGAGTCCAGATCATATAACAATGTGTGACACGTCTGCCTTTCTTCTATCTGCTATCCATGAAATTTGTCCTCCAAAGGTCAAACCCTAAATACAATTCTTCAACTTTATTGTACTTTTTTAATTGTATCATTTTCTCCTTTAGTTTCTAGACAAACATTTCATGTGTATTTTACGACATCGCAAAGGGAGAACCCTTCTAAACATTAGTAGTTTTTTCATTTGTTTTACTTAATCATGTGGGACAACATTTGCCAAATAGTCTTCATCTTCTTGCCACACACCAATCTCATGTGACGTGTGTAATGAAACTCCCTAGCAAATTATTTTGGTATATTCTTACAAATCTACCATGAGTTCGGGTCATATATATTCTTAGCAAATTATTTTGTCTTTCTTCTCAACTGATATCCGTGCAATTTGTCCCCCAAAGATCAAATCTCAAATACACTTCTCTAACTTTATAATATTTTTCTAATTGTGTTTTTTTCTCCTTTAATTTCTAGACAAAAATTCCGTGTGTATTTTACATGATCATAGAGGGATATCCCTGTAATACTACCATGAATTAGTAGTTTTTTCATTTGTTTTGCTTAATCATGTGGGACAATATTTGTTGAATACTCTTCGTCTTCTTTTCACACCTCAATCTTATGTGACACGTGTAATGAAACTTGTAACGTCTAGTTTAATGCATTTATCAATGAGGAGGGTAATATTTTAATAATAAATTAAAGTAGGTGGTGGACTGGTGGTGGGTGGCCGGTCAACGGCCGGGCGGTCCGGCGGTGGCGGACGGCGGTCCACGGCGGAGGGACCCAAATTTTCCGACGAGTTGGCGGCGGTGGTCCGGTGGTGGTCCGACGGTATTCCGGTGGCTGCAACCCCCAACCACCACAATTATAAAATTAATAAAAAATATAATATTAAATTGTTATTAGATATTAAAAGGGAAATTTAATAATACATTAAAGAAACATTAAATGAACATTAAAAGCAATTCAGTTTTTTAAGGAACATTAAAAGACATATTTTTTTTTGAAAAAAGAAACATTATTTTTCCTTAAACTAATAGAACAATATTTTAATTTTTTTTCTTATAAAAACAGTTTTTTTTTACAGTTTTTTAATAATACATTTTTGCAAAGAAATACATTTATTTAAAAAATTGTATTTTTAATAACAAAAGTGACTATCATTATAATTTAAAAAAATAATAAACTATAGTCCATTGGATTTTCAAAAGATAATAAACAATAATCCGTTGGATTTTAAAATTAGGCGGATGGATTGGATCCATCCATTTAATTAAATGGATGGATACAATCCAATCCATTAACTAATTTTTTTGTTAGTGGATGGATTGGATGGATAAATTTTTGAATGGATTGGATGGATAACGGATGATTTTGACACCCCTATTTATCATTGACCGTTACTAATAACGAAAAGTATCACCATAGAAACAAACTCAAAGAAAAATAAGGCTAATTGTCTGAAAGTTAACAATATAAGGTTCATAGTACGTTATACATCAAAATCCATAAAATATGAAAATACTCAAAATTGGGCATTTAATAACTAATCTCCATAACAAAAGTACTGTGTAGACTATATGTCTACTTATTCTCAAACTGCCAACCTAATTTAGTGAACTAATGCTTCTAAGTTAACGAGCTCCTCAGTCCTCGTCGTCGCCGACGGTCCTTGTCTCAGTTAGTGTCTCTGAAAACAACACTTTAATGAGATACAAAATCCCAGTGAATAATACACACAGTTAAAGAAAATAAGTATTGTTCTCAGCCGGTGCGGTAACCGAAAAGTCAACCATGGTATCCGCTTTCTTTCAAAAATAGTTTTAAGACACATAAGTAACACAAATAATTTATCTAGCTCAAAATAGTCATTTTCTCATAATCAGTTCAAACTCTTATCTCTACCAATTAGGAATGTTTCACAGCTATAATAATAAAAGCATTCAACTCAAGTCTCATTATTATATGGAGATGTATTCTATTTTGTGGAGTGGATATCATCTCATCATCTGGAGCACCCGCTCATCTAATATGGAGTGTAACACTCATCTCATGCGGAGCACTAGCTCATCTAATATGGAGTACATGACCCATCTATATGGAGTATAAAACTCATCTCATGTGAGGTACAAGACCTATCCATATGGAGTATAAAACTAATCTCATGTGAGGTGCAAGACCTATCTGTATGGAGTATAAAACTCATCCGAGGGTTAACTATGGGGTACTAGACCCATCCATATGGAGCATAAGCTCATCTCAACCACTTATAATAACAATTCAATAAATCTCAACTCTTATAATAACAATCCAACCAGTGTATTATAGCACTATGACTATCATGATAGCAATCTTGCATAAAATGTGATTTCAATCTAGCAGTAGTACGTAGTTCATGGAATCACAACTCCATATCCTCAAACATTCTATCTTTCATTTTGCACTAAAACTCTCTAATGATTTACATAAGATACAAGAAACATAAATAAATGAAAACAAACATTTACTGTAAGTTGCAATTGATAATATGTTAAGAACCAGAAACAATTCCCACTACAGACTTGAAATCATGTGTTTCCCTCAACAATTTGTAGATCGACACAGTAAATAAATCTCTAGTTTAAAGTTAAAATTCATAGAATCTCCAATTCAATAAGACTAGGTTTTAATCAAAATAAATTATAATATGAGTTATCAATCAAAGTCTCTAGCTTCTCCTCAATTCCAAATTCTAAAATTAACATACCATGGAAGGTTTAAAGGGTGTGATTACTCACCTCTTGAATAGTTGATACTGATATTTTCTTCCCTACGAATTATGGCTCTTCTTGTAGTACTCACTGTTGATACTTTAGGTTTTCCCCCTTCCCCTGTTCTGACTCCACCGTATCTCTTTTATTTTTCTCTTTCCCAAACTATTCATTAACTGACCCCTACAATTTTGCTAACCCTCTTTAAGCCCCCTATAATTATGCTAACCCTCTTGTTAGTGGTACACATAATACATCACGTTGCCTTTATTCTAGTTGTGGTCTATGAATGACAATTACTAGATAGCTATCACTCACCTCATAATTCTATTAGATAATTAATGGGATGGGATTTAACTAATACACTAGGTATTAAACCCGTGCGTTGCACGGACTTGATTAAATTTTTTATTTTATAATTTGCTTATTGAAGAAAATAAGTTGATATTCAATGTTTAAAAATTTAATATGTTCATTGATAGATAATAATTTTTTTTTCTTAAATTTTGAAGTATAGTTTAAAGTTGTGTTTGATCCTACTTTTTTAAGATGTAAAAGTTGTTTGGTATTTATAATTTTTTTAAATTTGCTTTGATATTTTAATAAAAATTTATCATAAATAATAGATTTATAAAATTTAGAATTTTTAAATTTTTTTTTAAATAATAATTTAATTTGAGAGGTGTATTATATGATTTTTTGGTTTTAAGAGAAACACTTATAAAATATTTTGAAACCAGTTATTTCACAAAGTATAAAAAAATAGATATATATATATATATATATATATATATATATATATATAAATGCTGCTGACATAGATAATGTGTCGTTCACTTACATATAAAAATAAAAATATTAGAATCTAAATAGAGGTTATTAAAATTTAATTGTAACTTGAGTCAATGAAATTATTTCATTTAGAAAAATTAATGATAATAAATAACAAACTTTTAAAACAATTAAAATCAAACTACTCCTATTTTCATATGTAACATTCAAACACAATTTTTAGTAAAAAAAATTAGTAATTATTCAGCTTAGGGTGCGTTTGTTTTATCCTTTTTAAAAATAGATTTTTATTATAGTGTATAATTTTTGTGTTAAAAAGATTTTAGCAAAGAATATTTTTATAAAAACTTCAAATGAAAAATCGGTTTAAAAAGCTTATCTTAAAATATCATTTTAAGTATTTCATCATTTTGTTAGAAATTTTTCTGGATCATAAGAATCTCTAAAAAAAAAACTATTTCAAATAGCGTTTCGTGAAAGTCATTTTTTAGAGATAAATTTAAAAAAAAAAAAATTGTGTTTTTTATTAAGTTAAAATCTCTAACATGAATATTTAAGTTATTCAATGTCAAAATCACTCTTTTAATTAATAAAAAAAAGTGTTTGAAATAATATTTACTAATTTTAATGAAATTAATATAAAAATTATATTTAAAAATACAAATAAAAAATATTTTTTTTTAATGTAAAACAAACGCTTCCTTTTTTTTATTAAAGTTTATTTTGATAACTTATATTTTCATTATTTAATCTTCATTATACATACAGGATGCACATTATTTTGAGCATGTTTAGTGCTAAATTGAAAATAAATTTTTTATTACAATCAAATGTTGTATATCATGTGAAATCTATTTGAAGCGCAACAAAAACTTTCATAGGAACCAATTTGCTATACTATTATTTTTAGGCAAGTAATAGACTACACCGTCATGTCATAAACAATACATCAAAAAATTATGGTATTATTATTATTATGAAAAGCACTTTCATACCACTGAAAATTATTAAAAATATGTCTCCATTTTCTTGCATGCCACTGAATATGTAATTAATATGTCACATTTTTCTTGTTATAGTAATTAAAAATATATGGCTAATAATATTCGCTCAATTTATACAATAGATCAGTAACTTGAGTTTTGATCAATCATGTCATAGTAACCAATGAAGAGTCAAGACATAAGGCATGCAAGAAAGAAAGTGAGAAAGATCCAAAATCTAAATGTATATTATCGATACGTAGTAGCTATAAATAAAATCCAAATGTTTGAACGCACGGTTTTTTTTAGAATGCACTTATATAATTTTTGGTATAATATTTTTTCATTGGTTAAATATTCTAAATATCATATTTTAACTACATAGATTTAACTTTAATAAAAAGAAGTTTAACAATCTATATAATTAATTAAAAAATGAAATATTTAATCCTTTTTTTTACATGTTTCAAGACTTTTTTTTATGTCATGTCTTATTCATAACAATACCAGCCTTATCAACTTAAATTAAATGTTGTAGTTATGAATAGGAGGTGTAAAGTCAGCAAAATTTAATAAGAACTATTAAAGGTGCGTAAACAAAAGTTATGTAACTTGAATGGAATAGGAATATTGTGTTGCACGGGTTTGATTGAAATATTTTTATAAATAATACTTTATTTTTTTGCCATATTTAATAATATTTTATTGAAAAGTGACAATTTTAGTCAACACAAAAAAAAACAATTTTAGTGGATGTATTAATTATTTTTCGAGTTAAAAATATGACTATTAACATGTATTAAAATTTTCATTTTACCAAAATAACTAAATTTTATACAAAATAGCTAACTATAATTTTTTGGTATAATATTTTATTATTGGTTGAAAATTCTAAATATCTTTTATCACTATGAAATAGAGTAAATTTTTTAAGACTAACATGTAGGACAATATATATCATACTTAAAAAAATCATACTTGAACTTTAAATATATAAAAATAGCTTTTGAAAAAAATATTGTGGCTTTCAACTCTATATAGAATTTAATAGAAGTGCATTTGAATAATAATTTATAGTAAAAAAAATTAGCATTTTGTTTTCCCGTGTTTGGTTCATATCTTGTCACACTATTAAAAAATGATTTCACATTTTTCTTTGTTCCATTAGGATTAAAAACAAAATAGAAAACTTTTTACGGATAAAAATATATGATTTTGTTTTATAGGGACAAAAACCAAAATTCACTGATTTTATAAGAATGAGAAACATATTTAACCCAAATTTTTTTATATTGTGTTCAATATATTTTTCTATTGTTTAATCTTCAAAATGTATATTTTTCTTTGTTAACACAATACATCTTTTAAGATTTTTTAGTGTTTACATGATAAATTCTTTAGTTTCTAAGCAAATTATTATCACAAATGTATATAATTTCGATTATGTTCTTCATTCTTCTCTATATTTTTTAGAGACACTAAAAAATCGAAATTATTATCACAAAACTTTAATACACCTTGCCTTTTTTTTTGGGAGTCTTGCACTCAAAATGATATCACACATTTTTTAGTATAAATAGCTAAGAAGTTATAATTATAATTTATGTTACATATTATAATTATAATTCACACATTGTCATAAAAGAGACTAATGACCAAATAAATATTTTTTTTAGTACACGACTCTTAAAATTATTTTAGTGCTAATTGAAATAATAAAGTGAATGATAATTATATTTTAATAGAAATAATATTACTACTAATTGGGAGTTACAAATGTTAATAGGACTTTTAGATGAAAGAACATCATTAGTTAGAACATGGATAGATAGATTGATCGATAAATGTATATATAGAAAATAAAAATAAACATTTTTTTCATTTTCATGAGATTACGACCCAAAAATAGCATTAGTCAAAATGAAATTACAATATATATTTTTTGTGTCAATTTTCTCATTCATCATATATAATATATTTATATTGCGAAATGACGATTAAATAGTATAATAGATAAGTCTTGATAGTTTTCTTTACTAATCTTCCATAGATATATTGCAAAAATATTCACAAATTAAAATAGTCAACCCCTTATAATAAAGATAAATCATACATATAATCTCCACCACTTGTAACAAATGAGAAACATTCAAAAAAAACTTGTACCACCGTAATATTTGGAAAATGAATCAAAGGTCCCATAGTACTATAACTATTATTTTTGATAGAAAAATCACACAAATTGTTGGTTCTTATATAGAGAGTGAGTAGAAAGAAGGATTGTTCAACAAAAAATGGAAATTTGGAGTAGGTGTTTAGAATAAGAAATTGAGAAAATATGAAATTGAAGGGAGTTCCATAAGGTATTTATAATTGATGCAGAAGAAACAAAGAGGCAAGATATTGTAAAGAAGTATACAAAAAACCATCATCGATAGGGGTGATCTTTCACATTTCATAACACTTTTTTTATAAGTGATTCAATTAATTAGCAAGTAATATATTGTAAAGAAGTATACAAAAAACCATCATTAAAAGAGTGATCTTTCACCTTTCATAACATTTTTTTTATAAGTTATAATTGTTTTCACATTTTATTTGGGGGTGAAACTTTGTTTTTCTCGACTTTCACCGTAAGAACTCTTTTTTTTTTAATATTATTTATGAAAATATTGTACGGGTGATTGTTATCTTCTCATCATGAAACATTATCCATTCCACATTAAACGGTCAAAGAAAATAAAATAGAAAGTTAGAAAAATATACTAACAAATATTAGTCCAATAAAAAAAAAGTAAAGTGCCAAAATATTTGACCAATCTATACAATATTTCACATGCACTCATAAATAAAACATTTATCATGAGTCAATAAAACACAAATATTATTAAGGTACTTGATCGCATGTAATTAATATTTTCATTCTTGATTTATTCTCTTTAAGAAGTTACTAAATATTAAATTGATATTCTATACATTATACTATAATGCATTATTTTTTTCTTTTATATTTAATTATTTATTAGAAGAGATGATGACAATGTTTTAGTAGATTTTGAAAAGCCTTTTGTAAATTAAAAAAAAAAAATACTAAAGATGAAGGAACACACATCGTTTTATTTTCTATATAATTATTATTTTTGTACTATTTATGTAACCAACCAACCAATTTATTAGTTAAAATTTGCTTTACCACTTTCAATATTTTCATGAGTGATAGTAAAGATGAAGGAGCACACATCTTTTTATTTTATACATAATTATTCACGTTTTCTCTTTATTATCACCTACTACTCCTATTAATTTTGATTAAAAAAACACGCATCATTGCTTGATTCCAACCTTTCAACATATGTTTTTTAAAATGATATACACATGAAGAGTTTTTTATTTTATATTTTAGAAAATATAGTGAAATTAGCACCTATAATATATTCAGGTGACCAATCTATACAATATTTCACATGCACTCATAAATAAAACATATATCATGAGTCAATAAAACGTATATATATATACAATATTAACACATGCCATATGAAAATATTAATGGGTAAGTAATGATATTTGTACAATTACTTTGTGATAATTGTTGGGACAATCTTCTTCTTTCTCTAAAATAAACATAAATAAAGAAATAAAGGAGAAATAATATATTATTTTTTCTATCACCTTCCATAATTTCTCTAACAATGATTGGAATACAAAGGTATAATATGTGATCTGCAAACACAATAAGAAAAAAATAAATCAAATCATCTCTTTTATAATTGTTAAGCATAAAAACTGAAAAGCAAATTTGCCTCAAAAATAAAAAAGGTTTCAATCAATCAATGATATACAAATGTATTCTCTAGGTATATATGTATGATATTCATAGAAACAAAGTTATTATAAAATTACATACCTTTTTATTTTTTTATAAAAGCAAGAAGAAAGTAAACTCAACAAATATATTGCCAATTTTCACACACATCAAGCTAAACCAACAAAGACTCTATGTGATTTCTTTTGTAGTAAATACTATATATAATGAATTTCATAGAGACAACAATTTATGTTTAGACTAAAGCTAAAGACTCTTGGGTTCTATAACATATATATAAGTTGGAATTCTTAGAGGTTATTTTTTGGATCATTATTCTTAGTTATGAAATTTATTAAAATTTAAATGATTTAAATCAAACATATATATAAAATAAAATAACAAAAATGCGCCTCCCCATATTCTATCCAATTATCACATTAAGTTGATATCATTAGTTATATTTATTTATTGTTTGTTTTTAATATTTTTTTTTTTATCAAATTCATTGTTTGATGTAAAACCGTTCATATTACTTGGATGATATATAGATGGTCACATAGTATTTACTAACACTTTCATTAAGTTTAACATATAATACATAATATATTAATATTATTTTGTTGTTTAAAAGATGAAAATGCCACATAAGCACCAACTCTTGCTTAGAAAAGAGAAAAATGTGAGGAGCTTTGATAAGTTGACACATAAGCAAAAAATAGTTTGCTTTACATAGAGTATATAGATAGATAGATGAAAATAATATAAATAAAGAAGAGTAAATTATCATGTACTATATACTTTCTTTTAGACTAGTTTGGAATTAAATTTAAGCATTTAAATTACTAGCCTAAATTTCAAGGACTACATTTTGGATGTTACAAAACTCCATAGCGAATCATTTTGATATATTCTTACAAATCTACCACGAGTCCATGTCATATAACCATGTGTGACGTGTCTACCTTTTTTTTTCTATCTGTTATCCTTGAAATTTATCCCCAAAAGATCAAACCTCAAATACACTTCTTCAACTTTATAATATTTTTTAATCGTGTCTCATTCTCCTTTAATTTCTAGGAAAAAATTCCGTGTGTATTTTACAGGATCACAGAGGGATAGCCTTGCAATACTCCATAAATTAGTAGTTTTCTCATTTGTGTTGCTTAATCATGTGGGACAACATTTGTCGAATACTCTTCATCTTCTTTCCACACACCATTCTTATGTGACACGTGTAATGAAACTCCCTAACAAATCATTTTCATATATTCTTACAAATCTACCACGAGTTCATGTCATATAACCATGTGTGACGCGTCTGCGCACCTTTTCTATTTGTTATCCATGATATTTATCCCCCAAAAGATCGAACCTCAAATACACTTCTTCAACTTTATTATATTTTTTTAATTGTGTCTATTTCTCCTTTTGTTTTTAGACAAACACTTTGTGTGTATTTTTTGACATCACATAGTGAGAGCCCTTCCATACTACCATAAAATTAGTAGTTTTTTCATTTATTTTCAAGCTCACACTATTGTAGACAAGTAGTTGAGTTCATATATTCAATGAGCTTCATCTAAATTTTAGTGGTTCGTGTGGTATAATTAATTGCTACAATTTCTCATCACTGCTCACATTATTTTCAAGTCCTCATAGCAAACTTCTTCATCGTTTGTATGTTTCCTTATAAAATGATGAGTCCGAGTTTAATAAGTGATTCATCTAGTGAGGGGTCAACTACCTCATGTTAATCTTCCATAAACTAGATGAATCACTTCTTAAACTCATACTCATCATTTTGTAAGGAAACATACAAATTATGAAGAAGTTTGCTCTGAGGACCTAACAATAATGTGAGCAGTGATGATAGATTGTAGCAATTAGTTATACCACATGAACCCTTCAAATTCAGATAAAGCTCATTAAATATATGAACTCAATTACTTGTCTACAATAGTGTGAGCTTGAAAATAAATGAAAAAACTGCTAACTTTTTGGTAATATGGAAGGGCTCTCACTATGTGATGTAAAAAAAATACATGTAAAATGTTTGTCTAGAAACTAAATAAGAAAGAGACACAATTAAAAAAGTATAATAAAGTTGAAAAAGTGTATTTGAGGTTTGATCTTTGGGGGATAAATTTCAAAGATAACAGATAGAAAAAAAGGCAGACGCGTCACATATGGTTATATGACCTGGACTCGTGGTAGATTTTTAAGAATATATCAAAATGATTTGCTAGGGACTTTCATTACACGCGTCACATAAGATTGGTGTATGGAAAGAAGATGAAGAGTAAAAGTATTTAGCAAATGATGTCCCGCACGATCAAGCAAAACCAAATGAAAAACTACTAATTTATGGTAGTATTGCATGACTCTCCCTCTGCGATCCTATAAAATACACACGAAATTTTATCTTGAAACTAAAGGAGAAAGAAACACAGTTAGAAAAATATTGTAAAGTTAAAGAAGTGTATTTGAGATTTGATCTTTGGGGGACAAATTTCACGGATAGCGGATGAGAAGAAAGACAAACGCTTCATGCATGGTTATATGACCCGGACTCATGGTAGATTTGTAAAAATATACCAAAATAATTTGCTAGGGAGGTTCATTACACACGTCACATGAGATTGGTGTGTGGCAAGAAGATGAAGAGTTTTCGGCAAATGTTGCCCCCCATAATTAAGTAAACCAAATGAAAATACTACTAATATTTTGAAGGGTTTTCCCTCTATGATGTCGTAAAACACGTAAAAATCTGATAAGCTGATAGATACCGACATATTATTTTATAACAAGCAAAAACAATAGAAATAATTACCCTAAGTCATCAAATTTCGAAATTGAATGCCAACGATAGACAAAATGACCGGTAAAAATTTTTAAAACATAGATTAATGGAATGTTTGCATTAGCTTATTTGAGTTTATCTATTGGTAACCATTCAAAAAAGCTTATGGCAATTTATAAAAAAAATAGATAATAGTTTATACGAAAACAATTTGACGTTATTTTATATTTATCATAATTCTCAGTTATACTGTACGCGATTATTACATTAATAAGCACTCAATTAAGTTATTAATTTAAACAAAACTTAAGAAGGAAATGAATTGAAAAGTACTCACCGCTTATAGCACAGAAAATGTCCATCTTATGGAGAGGTTTCAGTAACATCGTCGGTTGTAACAGTTTTATTAGGTCGTCGTAAGAGCACTTGAGGCATAAGCTCACACCTAACAATGGGAATATCAGAAGGAAGGTGCATACGCAACACATTCAACATTCTTCACTTTTTTCAATCTTCACCACTCTGTAGCCCTATGACCAACAAAAATCCAAAACCAAAATCAATGGTTCCCAGAACTGTTAATTCAACATCGTGATTGAAGCAATTATGGTGGCGGATACCAGGCGGATCTGCCATTTACTTGACCCGAATACCCGTCAGCCTTGAATAACCTAAAGCGAAACCCTAATTAGAAAATTCAAATCGAAATCGAAGCCACGGTGGATCTAATTGGGGATTTCAGAAAGCTGCATCGTGTGATGGGGAAATTGAAAGGGGATGAGAATTTCGAGTAATAAATCGGAGTGAGATAACGGAAAGGATCAAAAAATTTATAGTTACTTGACTATTTGATAAAAAATAAAACAAATAAATAATTAAAAGAACTTATCCTACAAACACACTTGTGTCTTTTTTTCTTCTTTCTTTTCTGGTTTTTGGTTGGTAACACATTGTTTCTTTGGATAAACTATACAAACAAATTTGTGAGTTGAGACTCCTGTCACTTCTATAAATATTATGCATATGGGATATAATATGGGCATTTGTCCCCACAAAGTGTCATTAGGTAATGGACAAAATTTATTCTATTATGATTATGAGACAATCTCAAAATATATTACCAGAATAACAAGTTTAGTTGTACTGTATTTGATTTTTTTTAACGGCAAATATTATTATTATTATTACTATTTATTATTAATAATTAAGTCTCTGCATAAAACGGACAAAGACCCGTAAAAGAGGGGCTACATAAACAAAAGTCCCGTATATAAGCGGAACACCTATGAAAATAACAAAACAGACACCACACCTAGTTGTAGGTATTTGATTGTAAAATTTTTTTTCATAAAATTATATAACAATATTTTATCTCAAGTATAAATTATCTAAAATATTAAAATAATAATGAAATTTTGTCCATCAAATATAATATTATACAAGATAACAAGTTGATCAACACCTTCAAAATTTATTTTGTATTGTTTTATCCTATGTTGTTTTGTCTTGTGTTGTTTTATTCGTTACTTATATTTTGTATTAAACAAAACTAAAATAGTAAGTTTGTTTATTACTTCCAATCATAAAATAAAAATGAAAAAGTCACATTAATGTATTTACTATTTAGTTTAAATTTTAAATTAAATACATTACTTTGTTTTAGATTATTTATTTATGTTTAGACCTAAGGATACTATTATTATTCAAAATAAAATTAAGAGGAAGAAGGCAGTCAAAGCTGAAATCCAACCAAGATAGGCAAAAAAAATTAATGGACACAAACAAGAAGAAATATGAATTTTGACTAAAAAATGTCTGATCAGGTAAAAAATTAATTTATAAATCATTTTATGCTGAATATAGATATAAACAAATAGAAACACTACAGGCTCATCGCAATTCGCATCCCCAATACAAAAAAAAAAAAGCAAGATTATTTTTTTTTGTTGAGAAATACTTGCAATTTCTTCCAATTCCTTCGTAAAACCCTAATTTCGATCCCTTTTTTATTTCTCTCTCTAAAACCCAATTTTCTCTCTCTCTAAAGACAACAATTTTCGATCCTTTCCGCTATCCCACTCCGATTTATTGCTCGAAATTCTCAGCCCTTTTCAATTTCCCCATCACACGACGCAGCTTTCTGAAATCCCCAATTAGATCCACCGTGGCTTCGATTTCGATTTGAATTTTCTAATTAGGGTTTCGCTTCAGGTTATTCAAGGCTGGCGGGTATTCGGGTCAAGTAAATGGCGGATCCGCCTGGTATCCGCCACCATAATTGTTTCAATCACGGTGTTAAATTAACAGTTCCGGTAACCATTGATTTTGGTTTTGGATTTTTATTGGTGATAGGGTTACAGTGTGGTGAAGATTGCGAAAAGTGAAGAATGCTGAACGTGCTGCGTGTGCACCTTCCTTCTGATATTCCCATTGTTGGGTGTGAGCTTACGCCTTATGTGCTCTTACGACGACCTGATAAAACCGTTACAACCGACGATGTTACCGAAACCTCTCCATTAGATGGACATTTTTTGCGCTATAAGTGGTAAGTGCTTTTCAATTTGTTTCGTTCTTAAGTTTTGTTTGGATTAACAAACTTAATTAAACGCTTATTTATGTAATAATCGCATATCATATAAGTGGGAATTGTGACAAATATAAAATGAAGTCAAATTGTTTTCCTATAAACTGCCATAAGTTCTTTTGAATGGTTTTAGAAGTGCTTATGCCAATAGATACGCTCAAATAAGTGAATGCAATTGCAAACATGCCATTAATTTATGTCTGTTTTTTTAATGTCATTTTGTATATTGTGGACATTCAATTTTGAAATTTGATGATTTTGGGCCGTTATTTCTGTTGTTTTTGCTTATGTTAATGTTATAAAAAAATCCATTATCTATTAGCTAATCAGGTTTTTATTTGGTCAGCAGAGTGAAAAATTTGGGCTTAGGTGTAGGTAGCTGGGAGTTATGTTGTTCGTTATTACTTTTGTAGTGTGCACCTAGAGTTTTCGTCTGTTTGTCTTATTTTATTTGCTTGTAGTTTTGGGTTTGAAGAAGTGGGCATAATTTAGGCGTCCAGCAGGTTTGCTGTTTATTTATGTTTTTATCATTCATCGAAAATTGGTTTGTTGAAATAGTTCAATCGAATTTATTTATTGTTATTAATGTTGTTTCGTTTTTCATTATAAATGCTGGCTATTTTTTTAGGATAGCGAGAGCTTGTGCTAAGATTGTAGTTTGTGGGCTATTGCCTGTGTTATTTATAATTTGTTACCTTCTAATTTACTTTTCTTTGTAAACTATTTTGTATCGTTATTGCTAATTTGTGCGATCATTCAAATATTCTCATGTGTCTACTCCACTGGCTTAATGCAGTGTTGTATGGCTTATTTATCTTCACTTTCATGTCCCAGGTCTCCTCCTTTGCAGTATCAGTGTGCACATGATTTTATTATTCACATATATTGAAATTCAAGTGTGTGTTATATTATAATTTCTCAATAAATCACACGTCATTTAAATTTTGGCCATAAACACCACCAAGCAGGATATAGAATTTCTTTCACTGATATCATTGTAGAGAATGGAGATGGATATTTTAATTTTAGTTTGTACAAATGGGATTGGTTATTAGTTCTCCAAACATTTTTACATTATTTTTTTAATCGTAAAGATAGCATATACATTCCATCAACACCATAAAAAGATCAAAATGAATCCTACATTTTCTGTTAGGTATGGTTGATGGTTCATCATTGTAATTGCTGTTTTGTGATGGTAAATGATCACAATATAAAGCATCTAGGCCAGTTATTTTGCAAAATCTATATGGGGTATGCTTTCTATGTGATAAATGATTCAGCATGCTGTGTTGGGTGGTATCAATATTTTCTCGTACTTTGCAAAATTTGGACATTGATAGAATTAAGATTATGACACTAAATTTTGACGGGTGTTGCAAGAAATTTAGTTAGTGCATAAAGTTGGTTACTTAAATAATTGCTTGCAATTATTTTGATTATGATAAATACCTTGTATAATTATTTTGATTATGATAAAAGTTCAACCTTTTGCATCTCGTATTTAACTATATCATTTGGCCCTCCTCTTTGGCAGGTATCGTGTACAGAGTGATAAAAAGGTTGCTGTTTGTAGCGTGCATCCATCTGAGCAGGCCACACTGCAGTGCCTAGGTTGTCTTAAGGCTAAAATACCTGTTTCCAAAAGTTACCATTGCACTCCAAAGTGTTTCTCAGATGCATGGCAGCATCACCGAGTCTTACATGACCGTGCAGCAAGTGCAGTTAATGAAAATGGAAATGAGGAGGAGGAGGTATTTGGGAGATTTAATAATTCTGGGTCTGGGTCAATCAATACCGGCTTATCCTCCTCTGCTTCTAGTACTAGCCTGACAAATGGGTCTGCAAATGTTTATCCTGCAACTGTTTCACAACGAAATGGCAGTGAAACTTGGTTTGAAGTTGGACGATCAAAGACATATACCCCATCAGCTGATGACATTGGTCATGTCCTTAAATTTGAGTGTGTTGTAGTTGATGCAGAGACAAAGCTTACTGTGGGGCACACAAACACTATACTAACTTCCCGGGTCATTCCTGCTCCCTCGCCTATTCCGCGTCAACTAATACCTGTTGACACAATGGGTAGTTTGGATTTGGATGGGCGTATAACATCGTCGGGAACTTTTACTGTTTTATCATACAACATATTGTCTGATTCATATGCCTCAAATGACCTATACAATTACTGCCCTTCGTGGGCTCTTTCCTGGCCGTATCGCAGACAAAATTTGTTACGAGAAATAGTTGGTTACCGTGCCGATATTATTTGTCTCCAGGAGGTATATAAATTAAATTTTTTCTATGGTTTTTCTGTTGGGAAACTTAATTTAATAAATGTGCTGATATTCACAACTCATCTTATGTTTAAGAAATTTCTGGGATAGATGTTGAATAAAAAAATATCTTCCGTTTTATTGTTCCATATGAGATGTTTTATGTTACCACTGGTATTTTGTAGCCTGTGCAATTTTCTTTTCTGTTTAAAATCAAATTGGCATCAGTTGTGAATGAACTTTTAAACCTTACTAATACCATCATTTATATGCTATTGAGTGGGTGAATTTCTTTTAGGCTGTGGTATTGTGGTGGGATGGTCCAGTTTACCTTAACCTAACTCAATTCCTCATAATTGTATGTTGCATCTTATATTCTAAGGGTCATGCTAAACAGTGCACCTGGTGCACTTGTTAAGCATACCAAAAATAGAAATAAAACATAAAATTAATGTTGATAAAGATAACTTTTTACACTTTCAATGTATTGAATGTACAGATTTTGAGGCAAAATTTCCTTATTTATGTGCTTAACTAGTGCACCGGGTGCACTATTTAGCATTTTCCCAGGTTCTGTATCAGCTAACATGTATTCTGTTTGCTCCCAGGTTCAAAGTGATCATTACGATGAATTTTTTGCTCCTGAACTGGACAAACATGGCTATTACGGTCTTTACAAGAGAAAAACAAATGAGGTTGTTAGCACTATAATTTCGTGTAGTTTTAAACTCACAAGTTTTTAAAATTTTTTATATTAACATATTTATGGCGGGTTCACAGGTATATAATGGCAACATAAATACAATTGATGGTTGTGCGACATTTTTCCGTAGAGACAGATTCTCACATGTGAAGAAATACGAGGTTCAAATTTGTTTTTATGCGTGTGTTAGCACTTTTAAGTTTGTACGCAACTTAATTATTGTTTGCTTTCTTGCAGGTTGAGTTTAATAAGGCTGCACAGTCTTTAACAGATGCCATGATTCCAACCACTCAGAAGAAAACTGCCTTGAATCGGCTGGTTAAGGTGGCTAATTGCACCAAAGATTGCACTTGTGTTTTCTGAAAGAAATTGATTCTTGGAACCTGTACTTACAAAGTTTTCTTTATATTTTTAGGATAATGTCGCACTGATAGTTGTTTTAGAAGCAAAAGTTAACAATCAGCCTATTGATAATCCAGGGAAAAGACAGCTTCTGTGTGTGGTACAGTTTTTTAATTTGCTTTTATTTGTTACTCGTAGGGCCCACATGTGATACTGTATTTTATATCTACATTGTATATTCCTTCTATTTATTCCATTTTCCTGTTTATAGTTGTCATTTTCAAATGAAATGGTGACTATTCTCGAAAATTCTGGGGTGTATGCTTTTTTTTCTTCATAAATTTTCTAATTTCTCATATTGAACGGGCAAAGATATATGTGTGGTTAAAGTATTTCAAAAACCATTATTCATATATTCCTCATTTGAAGATATTGTATTTCTCATCTCTCCATGCCTTTTTCTTTTGTTGGCTTTGGTTAAAACTAGTTTTTGGGTGATATAAATATCTATTACTAACTCTTATGTTGCTTGTGGACTTTAGGCAAATACACATGTAAATGTCCACCAAGATTTAAAGGATGTCAAGCTCTGGCAGGTAAGTCATTTCTTACCCTTGTTCTTAGTTCTTACTGATCACTAGTGTGTTTATTTTGAATGCGGCATTTATAAATATTTACTACCCTTTTTAGGTGCACACTCTCTTAAAAGGATTGGAGAAAATTGCCGTCAGTGCAGACATTCCAATGCTGGTTTGTGGAGACTTCAATTCAGTTCCGGGAAGGTTTGATTTGCTGCTCCTTTTGGATACTCATGTTCTGCAATAGTTTCTTATCAGAAATCTGTTTTTAAAAATTATGTTCTGACTTTGTTGTAGTGCTCCTCATGCACTTCTTGCAATGGGTAAGGTAGACCCATCCCACCCTGATTTAGCAGTTGACCCACTCAACATATTGCGTCCTCACAGCAAGTTGATTCACCAGTTGCCACTGGTAATGTATAGCAACACTTAAAAGAATAGTTTATCTAATATCATGTTTTCTCTCTTGGACTCCTACTGTAATTGTGCTCTTTTTCAACGTTTGGACCTGAATTTAATGTTATTGGTTGTGGGTTACTTACAATTTCAGGTCAGTGCTTATTCTTCTTTTGCAAGAACGGTTGGTCTTGGATATGAGCAGCATAAGCGGAGAATGGACAGCTCAACAAATGAACCTTTATTTACAAATGTCACGAGAGATTTTATTGGCTCTCTTGATTATATATTTTACACAGGTGTACTATCTTGCAATGCCATCTCATTTTATTAGTTTTTCATCCTCTTGGCCTTTTTATGTAGTGAATTTTTGTGGTTTCAGCGGATTCATTGGTTGTGGAATCATTATTGGAGCTATTGGATGAGGAGAGTTTGAGGAAAGACACAGCTCTACCTTCTCCTGAATGGTCCTCAGATCATATAGCTCTCTTAGCTGAGTTTCGCTGTTGCAAAAATATATCCAGGCGATGACTCATAAGTCTTAACTCATAAGGTATGCTTATTCCTACTCTTTCCCATATCACCTCATTCTTGTAGATACTTTCTTACTATATGCTTTGCTTGCATTGGTGTTTTGAAGGTCAATTTCTTATTTTACTAATCCTTTTATGGGAAATCAACGACTCATGTCATTCATATTTTGGTTATCATTTGATGGACGCCTTATTGGCTTAAAGCATGGTTGTTAAATCAAGATTTGAATTGTGAGCCGGAAGGCCAGTGTTGCCAGTTGAGTCAGAATGTATTGTGAATCATAAGATGCACGATCATTTAAGCAAGACGGAACTTTACTGAAGTGCTGGGGGTTTATGCCCGCATTTGTCTTCGGTTGTGTTTTGCTTTAATATTCCATTAGATGGAGTTTGTGTTGGTGTTTTTTTTTGTCTGCCTGGATGGCAGGATGCGCAAGTTCATTATTGATGACAGGTTCTTAATTTTTGTAGGACAGATCCAGCGACACGTAAAGAAAAAAAGTTGAAAGAAGCATCTCGTTGATAAGTTATTGTTGTAAAAGTAGTGGTAGATCATGCCTTTGTCTTTTTCTCAGGTATCTCCATCTGGGGTTCCTTGCTATGATCTGCTTTGTATTATGCCACCTTTGTTTTATAGAAAAATATGATAATGCCTTACTGACATGCCTCCTTCACTCATCCCCTCCCTAATCTATTTATTTCCATTTTAACTGAAAATTTTCTTCTTATAATTCCACCGGCTCAGTACAAGTAGCATTGTGCGGCTGGTGAATTTAGGGCATTAGTTTCTCCAATAACTGCAGTGATAATCTTCACAGCTTAGGTCCTTTTGTATTTGCTACTTTCATCACTTAGTTCTCAAATTTGAAATGTCATATTGATATTTATAAAGTGAACTGAAATACTCGCCGATACAGGGTGAGTTTTTTTTTATCATGACATGGAAATATCTTCAAAGTATTGATTTATTATCTCAATTAAAGCATTATTATAAAGGACATAACAATTCTAGTACCTGAGTTTTCCACCCTACCTCTGAAATGCTGAAATTGATGGCAGATGAAAATTTTCGCTCCATGTTCTATAATAAATTCATTCACATGTTATCTGGGATGATTCGATAGGAATGCAGTTCTAATTTGTTTTGGCATAATGATTTGTTTGGATTACCTGTAAAATGTAAAGAACTCATTATTGCCATAAAGTATTTTTTTTATTGCCATTGAGGGATGATATATTTTTAGATTGTCAAAGATGCTCTAGAAAAGTAGAATTACTTTAGTAATATTCCAATTATCATTTGAGGTGCATTCTTGTACTTTATATTCAATTACAAGTATCAATTGTCATTTGAGGTGCATGTTAATATTATTCACCGTCCTGAAAAGTTGGGATGTCTTAGTTTATAACATCACAAATGAAAATGGAAATTGTTATATAGTACTAGCATTCACTATTGAGAAGTGATATCTGATTAATACTTGAAACTGTTTAGTTCTTTGGGCACAAGAGTTTGGATTTTGGGATGGAACAGGCGCTTCGACACACAATGTTGAATGCCGTTTCTCGCCCCTTTGAATCATCTCTCTTGGTTAAAGAATTTGTGTCCCAACTCTATTCTCTCTTGTTTGGGCACCCAATTATATTTGTTTGTATGCTATACCTTGCCCTTCTCGATTATACAACCGAAACAAAAGTCGAATTTGTATTATGTAAATAAAATTAGAAGTAAAGTTTATCATCATAATAAGACTGATTTTTTTTTTTTTTATTTAAACCTCATTGCCTCTGTTTTAAAAAGAAAATCACGAGCAGCCTCACCATGACTTGGACTCGATTCATTCTCTTTACGTTAATTTTTTTTAGTTAGTGCATCCCTATGAACTTAATTGAATGTCTAATCAAAATTCTTTAATGCACCATGGATTGCTGGTGAATTAAATCTCAACTACTAGTCACAAATCTCTACTAGTTTCTACATGAGGTATAACACTAATTTCATTTACCATGTATATGTTCAAATTCAAATCATTCATTTTAACCTATGATGCCCGGGTGCGGGTACGGTACCGGTATCCGGTACCGGTACCGGTACGTGGTACGGCATTTTTATAAAAATTAAGGTACGGGTACGTCAATATTTTTTTTTAATATAATTATATAAATAAAATAATAGAATATATTGTAAAAACAAATAATTAAACTTAAACATAAAAAACACCATACTTTAAAAATAATTGAAATTGTTCAAAAACATCAAAATAGAAACTCAAAAAGACCAGTAATATCCATGTAGTCAAGAACAAAAATAATAAAAAGACAAGATTGATTCTCAAATGTTTCTCGGAGTACTTTATAAAATAGTAAACTGAATAAAAAAATAAACAAATAAAAAAAAGAATGTGAACAGTTGTTATGAAAAAAAATAAAAAATAAAATTTTGTTGGATATGTACCAACGCGCGTACCGGCCAAGTACCATGCGCGTACCGGCCAAGTACCACTCGCGTACCGGGCTTAAAAAAAAAAAAAAAAAACTGGTTCGCCGTCGGTGCGTACCCATGGTGTACCGTACGCGTACCGGTACCCGGTACGTACCCGGTACTGGTACTCTTTCAAAAACGGAGTACCCGTGCATCACAGATTTTAACAAAGTATTGTATTGAAATGGATAAAGAGCTTCACTTGACAATGAATTGTTTGAAAGAATTCAACAATTTTAGCTAGACAATATTTTTAAACCAAACTTGATTATTAGAAATCTTTTATTTTTTTGAGAATCGGATAGATGGTAATATAAAGAAAATCAAATCTTAAATTATTTATTGCACATGATCTCGTCTCTAACACAACATTTCTGTACCATCACAATATTCTCTTTAAGAAGCAATAAAACATACAGAAATAAAATCATCATGTGCTCGCCATGGACAATGACATGGCAATGGCACATGAGATGGAGAGTTTCACGTTTCTTGTATATTTTTTTTATGGATAATCAACTATAATTTTTTTGGATCATATTAAGAGGTTTTTTTGATAATATTAATTATGTCCTTTTTGAGTAGTATTTAATTTAAAATATGTAATTTTCACTTGTCTGCTTATTTTGAGTAATTTGAATGTTAATTTATTATTATTATTATTATCGATTTTAGTTATGTTATATATTGTTAAAATGATTTATATTTTTGTTTATAAGTTTACATTATAAATAGAGGTGTTCATTGTTCAAAACAAATATTGTTAAAATATACATTATAAATATTTTATATTTTTTTAAAAATTAATTAATTTTAATTAGTATAAATAGAGGTTCATTGTTCAAAACAAATATTGAATCGGACCGAATTGAATTGTTTACATAGTTCAGAAAAATTGAACCAAACTATTATAATGCATCTCGATCCAAAACAACCAAATTGTATTGAAATTAATATGAACTATTGAATAGATGTCAAAAACTAAGTCAAGTTAAATATTAAAAATATTTTTAGAAACAATAAACTGAATCATTAAATTGAGCTAAATTATACTAATAATCACTAATTCAACTGAACCAAACCAAACTACTTCAATTTGCAAATTATTGCTCATATTTTTTATTTTATTTTTGCAGTTCAATAGTTCAGTTCAATTTTTTAGTTTTTTTAAACTAAAAAATATATATGTCGGTGATCATGAATCGATTTCATCCTACAATACAAAGCACATAAATTACACTCTACATTCACAAATTGCTATGAACCGATCATCCTATTCGTTTCTTTAAATAGTGCATTATTCCAACAACAACATTCTAGTGTATGCATGCATGTGTGAGAAATTCTGAGGGTCGTTTTGTTATGAATGGACCTTCAAGCAACGAATATCTTTAATGGATTATAACTTCTGATAATAAGTTGTATTTAAGGCTTAAGCTTGCCGTAAACAAGTTATTGATAACGTGCTTAATGAAAATCTAATAGATGATATTATGATAATATGGGAGAGATGATTCAAAAAGTGCAATTATTACATAAGCTAACAAATATGTTAATGAGTCATACAACTCAAATTTGTTGTAATCAATTGTATTCTAGTTGCGTTTTCAAAGAAGAATAAGAGAGTATTTGGGAAGTATGTTTTATTGCGTAATTGATTATGTTATTGATTAGTTATAACACCCTTCCCAGATTACAAAACCAGTTAACTACTAATACTAGTTAACTAGAAACTACACCCCTTCGATTGGTTAACATAACATGGGGTAAATCCTAAGCTACTTTTATACCTTGAACTTGAAGCATGGACACTCCTTGCCGACACCGACACGTTGAATTATTTTATTTTTTCAAATTATTATCAATGTCAGTGTCGTGTCTAGTGTTCGTGTTTGTGTCTGTGCTTCAAAGCTCATATATACTACGTTAACATGGAAGAGAAAAAGGACCAAACTCTGCCTGGATTTTCCCTGTATGCATGCCACTAAGTGCTAAGATATCATTGGAGGGATCTTCACTTTCTTCTTCTTCTTCTTCTTCTTCTTCTTCTTCTTCTTCTTCTTCTTCTTCTTCTTCTTCTTCTTCTTCTTCTTCTTCTTCTTCTTCTTCTTCTTCTTCTTCTTCTTCTTTGTGATTACTCACCTATTATGCAGTTTATGCGCGGATGCGCATATATAGTTCATAAGAGCATTTCTTGCTTGCTATGGCATACTAGCTAGTAGCTACACACACACACACTCTTATACTGATCTATAAAGCTTTATTATAGTGCAATTTAGCTATGTTTCTTCAATATATCTCAAAATAGTTTGGTAGGACATAAACCAACTAATAAACTGTTGCTGAGATACATGTATTTATTAGAAAGATTCTTTAAGACAAAAGATCTTTTATCATCATCATATATGGAACAATCACATCTCACTCGTGTTAAGAAGTCTCACATCGGTTGCAAGATGTTGAATGTGTATTTATAAAGTAGAGACAATTTTCACCTTACAAGCTGGTTTTGTAGGAATGAGTTAGAGTCAATAGTCAATTTTAAGATGATATCAGAGATAAATATGAATTATGCAGTAGTGAGACGACATCATATATAGGACAGAACAACACAATTGTTGTCAAGTCATTTCGAATCTCACGGGTACGATCTTACTAGTAAGAAGTTGACTTATATCTTCTAGTTGTCATCCACCGTTGGTTCAAATGAGAATATCGTCGGTAAATAATATGTAAATCGTCTCTAAATCATCGGAAACTTTCCCTAATCCTTGTATACTTCCAAATCCGAAGCTCAATTCACCTAAACAGGAGAGTTCTAAGTTATAGAATATATCTCACAAAATGACATGGAGTGCTTTTAATTTTTAGCAATTTTGATTTTATTTAAAATTTCGGCCCTGTCTAGGGTGAGAGACTTAAATAGGTCTCTCACCGTGAGAGACCAATTTTTTATTTTTTTTTTAAGTTGCTTTTGGACCTTAGATTAAAAAGTAGTACATGATATTATGATGCACTATCAGCATTGTATTATTTTTCATTTTTTTTTTATTTTTACAAAATAGAAACCTTTTAAGTTTAGTTCTTACTTAATTTTAATAGTATTTTTAGTCGTACAAAATTTTTCTTAATACGTTGTTTAAACCCTGTTAAAATAAAATTTATTTAATTAATCTTAAACTCTTAAATTTTTATTGATTTTTTACACACGTATTTATCGCTTTATAAAATGCTCATTGACCAAAACTTATAATTTTTTAATGTGAGGTTGTTGTACCCCATTTTTTGACCTAAATTTTTGCATTTTTTCATTCGTCAGTCATATTTTCGATTCGAAATAATCGTTTTTTTTCAAGAAATTTCGACAGAGAGGTATTTTAAAATACCTCATTTGTTAAGGTTTTTACAAAAATTTCGGCATAGAGATATTTTAAAATACCTCATTTTTGTGTCGTTTGTTTGTCCTTTTATTATTATTATTATTATTATTATTATTATTATTATTATTTTATTTATTATTAATTTTAAAAAAAAATCAAAAAAATGGGATCACGTTCAAGCAACAGCAGGTTCACGTTCATCAGTCCAGGAACACAGGTTTTTTGTTTTTTTTTTTCTTTGTCTCTTTCCCAAATTTGTGTTTCAATTTTTCAACCATGAAAAGATGAATTCAGCCAGCAAAAGGGGAGGATTTTTTATATCAGAGCCGCTGCAACCACAATCCTCAAACCCTAACTTGTTTTCTCAACATCTCAGAAACATTCAACAATATCATAACAAAACTCATCACCGAACAATCAAGAACAACATCACAAACATCACAGTACCAACAGGAACTCCTTATCGACACAGAATCCAAACAGAAATCAATCCCAGAATCACAAATCCATCGCAAAACAATATCACTGTAACCACATAACCACCATTAAACCGATACAACAGGAAATCTCCACAAACACAAACCATAAACAATCAA
Source organism: Trifolium repens (assembly GCA_030408175.1). NCBI lineage: Eukaryota > Viridiplantae > Streptophyta > Magnoliopsida > Fabales > Fabaceae > Trifolium > Trifolium repens. The sequence continues at coordinate 53,078,486 of CP125849.1, read as the reverse complement.
ATCCGAATCAATCAACCCGTAAATACAAACACGAACCACCCAGAACCGAAGAAATCCAAAAACAAAAAAAGAAATCGAAAAAAAAAGAATAAGATAAAGAGACGAAACAGAGGCGAAAAACAAAAAAATTTGTCCACCACCACCGCGCCAATCCGGCCGTTTGGGTAAGATTTTGGGAATTTTAAGTTCGGATTCGGGTTTAGAAATGCTTAAAAAGATTTTTTGGTTAAAAAAGGTTGAATTTTGAGGGTGGTTTAGGGTTCCGGCGCGGTGGCGCCGCCTCCTAGCTCCGGCGACCACCGCGCCGGACAAAGAGAGATTAGAGTGCCTGAGAGAGAGTTGGAGATAAAAATGAATTGTTTTTTTCTTGAAATAGCCATATATAGTATACTCCCTCCTCATTTATTTATTAATTTATTTATTATTTTGGTTTGGACAATAATGATAATTGAAGTAAATAATAAAGGAGATAAATAATATATATGATAATAATAGCAATAATGATAAAAGGAAAAAATTAAATACTTAACATAGACGTTTATAATTGATATTTAAGTGGGATAAGAATGATCAAGTTGTGTAAAAATCTCATTGACGTTTATAACCGATATTTAAGTGAGAGATATTAATGTGGGAGATACTAATATGCGAGATATGCAAGTTCGAGAATATTGATTCAGTCGTCTAAGAATCTCATAGACGTTTATAATTGATATTTAAGTGGAATAAGAGTGACCAAGTCGTATGAGAATCTCATAGATGTTTATAGCCGATATTTAAGTGGGAGATATTAATATGCGTGGTATTTAAGTCCGAAAAGAGTGATTCAGTTGCCTAAGAATCTCATAGACGTTTATAATCGATATTTAAGTGGAAGATATTAATATGTGAGATATTTAAGTGCGAAAAGAGTGATTCGATCGTCTAAGAATCTCATAGACGTTTATAATTGATATTTAAGTGGAAGATATTAATGTGCGAGATATGTAAGTTTGAGAATAGTGATTCAGTCGTCTAAGAATCTCATAGACGTTTATAATTGATATTTAAGTGGGACAAGAGTGATCGAGTTCTATAAGAATCTCATATACGTTTATAACCGATATTTAAGTGATAAATATTAATACGAGAAATACTAATATGCGAGATATATGCAAGTTCGAGAATATTGATTCAGTCGTCTAAGAATCTCATAGACGTTTATAATTGATATTTAAGTATGGATAAAATTAAGTAAGGACTAAACTTAAAATGTCTCTATTTTGTAGGGATAAAAAAATATGAAAGAAATGAAAAATAATACAATTAGTGCATCATAATATCATGTACCACTCTTTAATCTAAGGTAAAAAAAAAAGCTAGCTTATAGACGACTGAATCACTATCAGACGACTATGAGATTTTTAGACGACTGACGAATGAAAAAATGCAAAAATACTTCTCTGTCAAAATTTCTTGAAAAAAATAACGATTATTTCGAATCGAAAATATGACTGAAGAATGAAAAAATGCAAAAATTTAGGTCAAAAAACGGGGTACAACGATCTCACATTAAAATGTTATAAGTTTTGGTTAATGAATATTTTATAAAGCGATAAACACGTGTTTAAAAAATCATTAAAAAAATTTAAGAGTTTAAGATTAATTAAATAAATTTTATTTTAACAGGGTTTAAACAACGTATTAAGAAAAAATTTGTACGACTAAAAATACTATTAAAATTAAGTAAGGATTAAACTTAAAAGATTTCTATTTTGTAGGAATAAAAAAAAATAAAAGAAAAAAAAATAATACAATGCTGATAGTGCATCATAATATCATGTATCACTTTTTAATCTAAGGTCAAAAGCAACTTGAAAAAAAAAAATTAAAAAAAAATTGGTCTCTCACGGTGAGAGACCTATTTAAGTCTCTCACCCTAGACTGGGCCATTTCGTGCATATATGAAATGTTAAATTTTCTTTTAATCCCCTATTTTTTATTTTAACAAAAAAGTCTCATTTTTCTATATAAAAGTGAATACTCCTATATTAGTAAAAAAAAATGATGATAAGGGTGTATTTTGAAACATAGTACTTGTAGGAACAACAATGAGAAGCTGCTACTCTGTCTGTTGCTTCCACCATTCAGCTGTAACATAAGCATGAAATAAATGAATGAAATGATGCATAACAGTAAAAAAAAGATATGTTGAGATGTTGGCCCTCTACACTTTTTGTTTGAGACAACCAAGTCACAACAACAGACAGGAACAGCTTGAAGTTGAAGGCATAATTGTTGAACATACAGTATAAATGTACTATAAAGACCACAAAGGAATGGTCAACTCTTTTGTGTCCATACCTTCTTCTGATCTCCTTCTTCCCACCAGCCCAACCGGGCCACATCAACCAATATGTGACTGACTGTCAGTTCATGGAATCAATGTTTACTTATTCAGAAGAAATGTATGTTATTTCAACATTAAGTTGCAGAAATTGGATACTCTCATGTGTCTGGCCCTCTCTTCATTTTCTAATTCAACCGTTGTTGCCGTTGGAACGGAAAAAAAAAGAATAGTAAAGAAGAGAGAAAAATATGAGTGGATGGTTGAAATGAAGATAGGATGAACAACATGAGAGAAAGAGCTGCAGAGAATCCAAATCTATGATTAACTTTTTTTTTGGTAGAGAAATGTGATTAAGATTAACTTTTAAGTATTTATTTACAGGGGTTTGCTAATTTAGACCCACTTAAAAACATGTGGGTCTAAATTAGCAATGTGCACCTTTTCACTTTGGACAAAAAAACCTTGCATTTAGTTATTTTACACTAAGAAGTTGAGGGTTAGTTAGGTAAATTTTATTAAATAGTGTGCATCAACTTTGCTAATTTAGACCCACTTATTTATAAATATATGCAACCTAAATAAACAACCTAGGAAATCAAAAAAAGGACAACTTAAAAAAACACATATACAATCCAAACTTATAAAACTACAAAATTACCCTTTATATTAAACTTACTTAAAATAGTGAAAGAATGGTATTGTTGTCCAAAGTGAAAAGGTGCACATTGCTAATTTAGACCCACATGTTTTTAAGTGGGTCTAAATTAGCAAACCCCTTATTTATATTTGTGTATAGTTGAAACATCTGGAATCATCCCTAAAAACATTGTGCAAGACCAAATATTTATATAATCAATATGGTATAATGTGGATGTGATTTTCATTAATCGAGTGTTGAACTTAATTAGAGTCTCGATGATTTAGATACATTATTGGGCGAGTTTTATAATTTTTAGGTATTTTTATTTTTATGAAAAAAGATGGCAATGTCATACATTGTGCATCTCTCCAATCACGAATTAGACTTTGGCCTCTCTGCACATAAAATCAAATTTATTTCTTTTTTACTTGTTGGTTGTTTCGATGTAATGAATAGAAAATCTCTCCAAATATTATTCCATTCACTCCAAAATATGAATGCAAACCTTAGATCACTAATGATCCCTGATTAGGATAGCATGGAAGTAAAGACATGCAAAATTAATCATTGTATGATTACGAGGTTGTTCAAAAACCTATACACCCTTCAAACATTTGAAAATTTTGCTCTAGGCCTTGGTTCGGAAAATAACTTCTGAACATGCTTGGTTTCTATCACATTTCTGAAGATAGTTTCTAAAACAAGTCAATTTTAAGTAACACGTATATTCCAAAACGTTTTAAGGGGTATTTTGGAAGGCAAGTTCTATGGTACATTAGACAATTTCTAATGTACCGGTACATGATTATCAAATTAATAAATAAAATGAATATTTTTTTAAGAGAAATTATTTTTCTATCATTAAAAACATTATAATAATCAAATATCATTAACCAAAGTTGTCAAAAATATAAATTTTGATATTTTTAAAATTTTTATTCTTCATAATAGTCAATATTCAATTTTTTATTGAAAAAATGTTAAAATATTAGTGTAATCATTATAAACAATAAAATTGTATTTTTTCTTGTGCTATTATTATATCTAAAATACAATAATTAACTAATAGTATTTTTAATCCATAAAAATAATCGTTAATTTATTAATTTGCGATGTCATTTACCGGTACACTTGAATTAGTAGAAGCTCCCATTTTGGAAACCTTGAAAGGGTATGAGAGCAACGTGGGACCTAAATTGCAAAAATCCAAACATTGAGTTTGAGTCCAATCAGGCCCAGCACAAAATGGGCCAGGCCCATTTTTTTGTTAGCCTTTTTGAAAAGAAAAAAAAGGTTTTACGTTGCAGAGGAAAAGAAAATGAAGGGTTTTAGACTTTTAGTTCTAACTTCAGTTACTTCCATTTCATGTTTGAACGAACTTGAAAGAAGAAGATGATGATGAATAAATTCAAAAATGATTTTCTTCCATTGATGAACCTTCAATTCCAATATCGTGGAATAGCAAAAGTACGTTTAAAATGGGTAAAAAATCGAAGTCTCGATCACATAATCGACAAAGAAACCGATCTAAAAGCTGCATCACTTCTCAAAGACGCAATCAAACGTTCCTCCACCGGTTTCCTCACCGCCAAAACTTTCTCCGATTGGCAAAAGCTTCTCGGATTAACCGTTCCTGTTCTCCGATTCATGCGAAGGTATCCAACTCTCTTTCACGAATTCCCTCACCCTCGTTGGAACTCTCTTCCTTGTTTCCGATTAACTGAAACTGCACAATTGTTAGATTCACAAGAACAAATCATTTACACTCTTCACGAAAACGACACCGTTGAAAGACTCTCTAGGTTACTCATGATGATGAAAACTCGTACTGTTCCGTTACAGTCTCTTTATCCTCTTAAATTTGATTTAGGTTTTCCTGATTCTTTTGAGAAAACCCTAATTCCTAAATATCCTGAGAAATTTCAATTTGTTAAGGCTTCTAATGGTGTTTCCGCGATTCGTCTTAAGGATTGGTGTGATGATTTTGCGGTTTCGGATTTACAGAGGAGTAATGAGTGTGAGAGTGGGAGTGATCAGTATAGAGATTTTAAGAGAGGGAAAACGGCGTTGGTTTTTCCGATGAGGTTTCCGAGAGGTTATGGTGGACAGAAGAAGGTTAGGTTTTGGATGGATGAGTTTCAGAAATTGCCTTATATTTCGCCTTATGCTGATTCTTCTAAGATTGATCCTAAAAGTGATTTGATGGAGAAGCGCGTTGTTGGGGTTTTGCATGAGATTTTGAGTTTGTGTTTGCATAAGAAAACTAAGAGGAATTACTTGAGAAGTTTGAGGGAGGAATTGAATCTTCCTCATAAGTTTACTAGGATTTTTACTCGATATCCCGGGATCTTTTATCTTTCGTTGAAGTGTAAAACAACTACTGTTACTCTTAGAGAAGGGTATGCGAGGGGAAAATTGGTTGATCCGCATCCACTTGCTCGTCATAGAGATAAGTTTTACCATGTGATGAGGACAGGGCTTCTTTATCGTAGTGATGGATCATTGAAACCTGGGGAAGATGCTTTGATGGTTGATCCTGTGGAGAATGATGAAATGGGGGATGGGGATTCTGAGGAGGAAGAAGTTGAGACAAGTGATGAATTCTCCGAGGGTGAAGTTTCAGACTCGGATGATAGTGAATGAGGTTTTGTTTTTAATGACGCGGAATTGTAATTTGTATTCCTATGAGACAAGCAATATTGAAGAAATTATTTGCTCTCCACCAAACTGGTTAGTAGCTAGCTCTATTCCACACTAGCAATTACCTTTGTTGGCTTTGAAATTGTAACTAATTTGTATCGCCTATATTATTTGATTTGTCTTGCTAGAAACCATGAAACCTTCTCAAAGTTTGCTATTTATGTTGTTTTTTCCCCCTATACTATTATGCTACAGGGTGTGGTGCATTTGGGGTGTGCTTATTATTATTAAAAAAACTGAGTTGTGAAATCATGGAGAGATGTACTGGAAGTACAGTTTGTGGAGTGAAAATCTCATTCTCTTTTCTAAAACTGTAAATAGGTGGGGCATATTCGATTACTTATAAAGATTAAGGGAAGCTGGATAATGATTTACAATAGTTTGTGAGCATTACATTGATAAATAATTCAATGTGAGATTTGACAAAATTTTGTACACTGATATATGTTGTGCAAGTGCAATGTTATACCAGTTCACATATGTTGAATGATTTGCTACTCTATTACTATGAGCTAATTAGTTTGTTTTCAGCAACTATTCACATTAGTCTCACCAACTAGGAATATCAACTATGAAATTTATTCTCTACATTAGGTGCCAACTTTCTTAATGAGTGAAATATATTTAAACTTTGGTGGTATGGTTGTCATTAGACATGATTCACAAGGGATATCTAGGCATAAGTTGATTCATATAGTCTACTTCACATATTGAGTGAAGGTCTTTATAGTCTACTTCACATATTATACGGTTGAATATCAATTTGAGAGTATTCAACTTAGCGTATGTTTGGTTTCACTTCTGGACCAGTCAGAATTGATTCTGGACATGTAGAATTGATTCTGACTTGTTTGGTTTCTCAAAAGTAGAATTGATTCTGCCTCCATAATTGATTCTACTTGAAGCTAGAAATCGTAGCTTCTGATTCTAGAATTGATTTTTACACTCAAAATTTTTGTTCAACTCACTTTTACATGAATATATCCAAACATAAACCACTTCAACTTAAAATCAATTTTGGCCAGAATCAATTTTACAGAATCAATTCTATCAAAATCAATTCTCGTCACCGCACAACCAAACATACACACTCCATTAGTTGTTTAATGTCAGCACAAGTGAATACTTTTTGGTATTTCGTCCTTTTGAATATCAATTTTGTAATATGCGCCATTAGTTGTTTAATGTCAGCACAAGTGAATATTTTTTGGTATTTCGTCCTTTTCAATTTAAAAAAGAGGATATGCACTACATTTCTGCTTTGCTCAAGCTTGTCCTCACTATTGTAGATTTCCTGTGTTTTGTTTTGTCTTCTTTACAAAAGTAAACCATGTCAATTGTCAATATGATAGAATCAGAAATACAGCATTTGATGCTAAGTTACATGGATTGCAAAACAACTAGGATCCATTATTTATGATCCTTTAATCTAATTGTCAAATAGCAACCATATATATGGTACATTTCTTTCCGTAAATATATACTGTTGCTATAGGAAGAAATGGTTATCTGATTGTTGCATTAGTGCTTGAGGTATCATTAACACAAAATCTAATGAAATGAAATTCTGTTTCAGGTTGGCAAGTGATACAATATGGGAATATGATCATTTTAGGTAGAGATTTATTCCCTGAAGCACAGACATAATATTCCTTCTTTCTTTGGGCATAGTGTCAAATGAAAATGATATGTATTTGTGCGAATGGCTTTAGTTTATCTTTTTAAGGCCGGCTTGTTGAAAGTGTTTTGTAATTTTATGTTGTACTAATTGATACATTGAGATTAGAATATTGTTACAATGTTGGTAACATAACATTGACCCTTAGGACTGATGTACAGGATGCAAAATTAATAACTATTAGAAAGAAATAATTTATAATACCAAAGATACAAAAGTGCAGTAATCTTTTCTTTATCAATAAATTATAGGGTTGAAGTTAAAAAAAATCAATCTTATAATTTTAACTGATTTTCTTACTAAATTTAATTTCACATGAAACCAACAATATTTTTGTAAGGATTTGACTAATTTAAAATGTGGAATTCACATTGGAGGGTAAAAAAGAGATACAAGTACTGCTCAAAATATTTACTAATTTGAGATTTATCAAGGTAATAATCTATTTTACACATGCACCTCATATATAATTAAAGGAAAATGCTATATAACACGACATTATTTTTTCACGAATAGATCACGAACTAGGCTATTATATCATCTACTACCCACATGTTTTCCGTGAATCACTTTTGTGTTTTTTGTAAGTCCAACAAGTAAGTTTCTTGAAATTTCAAGATAAACAAATTCGTGAGATATAGCATTGTGCTTAATTAACATTGCAAACAATTTTTCAAGCCTTAATTTATAATATTTCATTCTAAAACGAATTCTTTGTTTTATAGGAGTAAAATCCTATTTGTAAATATTAGTGTGTTATACAAAATTTGTTGTGATGAACCGGTTATACAAAAAATGGTCTTGTTTATCATAATTTGGTTAATGATGCACATACTATTATTAAGAGAAATGCTATTTGTTAAGAATGATTCAAGAGAAAAAAATGCAAGAATAACACATGACAATATTTTAAAGCATGATGTAATTTTAATCTCCTCTTTTTATGGAAATCATGAGAGATAGTGGATGTAAACAAGGGTAGAGATTTATTCTTACAATCCTTCTCCTTAGATTTTTCTTACTAAAAAGATTTTCTCTACTATTAATTAATAGGACACCAAGTCAACAACTCCGCACGCTTAGTTTGATTATATCTCACAACTTAGTACAACAAAGTATCGAAGCATATAAAATTTTGGATTATATCTATTGTCTCTTTATAAGTTCATGTTAGTATAACATTATATTTTCGTTATAAATTATGGAATAGTATTCCCTCCATTTTTTTTAAGTGTCCAAAAATTTCGAATTTAGCGTTCCTATTTAACTGTTTATTTGGTGTTTTAAGGATACGATTTGTTAATTATACCCTTTGTCAATTACTCATATCTTTTTCAATAAAACTATTTAATGCTATATATTTGGAAAACTAAATTTTTTTATTTTTATTTTTTTTTGGGTACATAACAAATTAATTTTTTTTTTTTGCATAATATATTAAATTTATTGGAAAGAGAAAGTGTGTGCAAAAAAATAAGATTTTATTGGTGAATTAAAATTAGGGTATAATAGAAAGATAAAGTGCAAAAAATACACTTACTTAATTTGGTGTTACTATTCAAAACGGACACTAAAAACAAAACGGAGGGAGTAATATTTATAGTTTGGCAAAATTACACTAGAGATCTTTTATCTTAATTTTTTGTAACACTTTGATCTTTTATCCTTTTTTTTGTAATATTTAGGTATTTATTTTATTTATTTATAAGACTTTAGTCCATTATATTTTTTTCCCACTTAGCTCCTTTATCTTTTATAATACGCATGCATAAACCCATTCTTCTAATTTTAATTAAAAAAATGCATAATTTTATTAATTTTTTAAAATATTTTTTGTTAAAATGAAACAATCCCATAATTTGATGAACAATGTTCATCATCTTTGAGAATGGATTCTCTCCATTAGAATTTTTTTTTGGGGAAATAATGCTTGCATCTAAACCATTGGATCAAAAACATATGATAATGTTTTAATTAGAAAAAAATGAAAGAAAAAAAAAATTGAGAAAACTTCATGGTTTATGAGATGAAGATAATGTTGGGATTTTTTTATTTATTTTTAAGAAAGAAGATGAAGATATAATTGATGAAGATGATGAACAATGTTCATCAAATTGTTAGATTGTTTAATTTTAATAAGGGTAGATGTAATGATGAAGATAGAAATGAGGGTAGGAAGAGGATGCAATGATGAAGATTGCCAAGGAGGATGAGATTGTTAAGGAGGGTGAGGATATAAATGAGGGTAGAAACGGGATGTAATGATGAAGATTGCCAAGGAGGGTGAGGATAAAAATGAGGGTAGAAAGGGGACGTAAGGATGAAGATTGGGGTATAGAAAGGGTGAGGGTAGAAAGATGGTTGTAAAGAAGATTCTGGTTCTAGTTTCTCTAATCTTCTTTCCAGTGTTATCATGTGTCTATTTCACGTCATTAAGTGTTAATACAGGGGATATGGTTGAAAATATTAATGCTGGAGATGTAGGTGAAAAGTTGGTTGTGGTAGGTAATGGTTAAGACTATACTGATGATGTTGGTGATTCTACAGGGGAGGAGCAAGGTGATACTACAAGGGAGGACCAATATGTTGGTGTTGGTGATGATGAACTTGAAATTCAAGTTCAGTGAAGATCAAGGTGAAAATAGTGAGAAAGTAAATATAAAAGTTTCACCAATCGTTGGTTGGTTCAGTGGTGATTGGCGCTGAACTTGGTAGGGAGGACCACGGTTCGATCCCCCGCAACTGCGATCGGGAGGGGGCTGAAACCATTTGATGCCAGAACTGACCCCCGAACCAGATTCAACTGGTGGTGAAAACCAAAAAAAAAAATATAAATGTTTCTATATTTTCAAAGTAATAGTTGGTTGTAATGTGTTTACATTGTAGTATGTTTATATGTTTCTAGTATACATGATTTGATGTTGATAATAGATGGAGTGTTGATTTCATTATATTTTCATTAAACATGAATTGTTGTTACTTTGGGATAGGATACAACATTTATAAAATTAAACCGGCATATATACTTTTTTGGGATAGGATAAATTGACACCAAAGTGTCAAATTTAATTTCTTCTTCCTCTTGCATATATCGGGGGATGTAGATGAGATAATTGAAGGTATGGTTGTGGTTGCTAATGCTGAAAGCAGTGGCGGAACCAGGAATGTTAGAGAGCCTGGACAAAATTTTAACCGCAAGCGGCAAATTCACATGTGACATAATATATAAATAAACACTTATTTAAACAAGCTTGAATGAGTATTTAATTAACTAAGTACTTGATTAATAAACACTTATTTAAGAATTTAATCATTTAAGCACTTAATTAATTAAAATAACTTAAATAAGCACTTAATTCGTTAAGCAATAATTAAAGTTAAAAAAAGAGTCACAGAGGGTGCGGAATTGAAACTGGGTGTACTGAAAAGCAAGAAAAAAATGAATCAGGCCCAAGCCCAGATCGGCCGAAAATGAAACAAAAAAAACTGATCCAGCGTGGTGCTGATCTATGGGGCGTGATACAGATCTCAGATATGAGCTTTCTGATCTATCAGATGGCTAGGATTTAAAAAATCCAAAACAGATCTATACCTTTAGATCCTGCGTGTTAGATCAAACGGTCAGGTTTTAAACCTGAAGGTTGAAGATGATTCTTCATCATTTTCCTTCGTCCAACCACTGATCTGTAACTCCGGCACGGTGGTTTCACCACCAGAGTTCTTGTCTGCTCCCAAAACGCGAAAACGAGTATACTATTTCACTCGATTTTTTGCACTGAACACGAATCTAACCTTAGATTTTTCAATAGATGCTTAAATATTAAATTCCGAACAAAAACTTTCAAGAATACCAAAAACATTTTGGGCCGAGCCCGGGCACGTGCCCAGCCTTGCTGGGCGCTGGATTCGCCTCTGACTGGACCACACCTTTGGCATTGTTATTTTTCTCAAATTAATTAAGGACGATATAGGAACAGAGCAAACTATATTATTAAAAAAAAGAAAAAACATAGACAAAGGAACCAAAAAAAAAAAATTATACCATGAGTACCTTGTCTTCTCATATGAAATTAATACCACTAGCACCAAATGTCAAGCTTAGCTTATAAGTCATATTTACAAACTTATTTAGAAACTTAGAATTCAGCAAGCACCAAGTGTCAAGCTGCTTTTAAGGCATATTTACAAAGCAAAGAAACAGTTTTTAAAGCATTTAGAAATTTAGAACTCATCAATCATGAGGAAATATCCCACTTCCATGGCCTTTTTGAGTGCCATTTCCTGCAAATATCTCTTCTTTGCAGGGTCAGAATTGACCACAAAAACCTTCTGAACAACTTTTTTGCCCGCATAGTACTCATTCATAAACTCTGTGTGTTTCCTACGCAAATCATTTAGGTTGAAAATCAAGTTATCTTTAAAGCCATGGTCGTTTAAAGCTGCCTGGACCTCGAGCTTGTAGCTTGCCAGTTGAGCTTGAAACCTTGCCTCTGCAACAACATTTATTGCCTCCTCTCTCTGGCGGCGGCGGCGGCGATTCTCAGGGCTATTGTAGTCACTCAAAAAGCTCATTCTGGAGTGTGTTCCTTGTCAGAGTTTGTTTTTTGGTCTTTGTAAAATTGTGAGATAAAATGTTACCCCCTAGTTAAAAGGGAGGGTGAGTAAGGTGGTAATAGTGAAGGAGACTATGGTGGTAATATTTGAGTAATTTTATACCAACATTGTTAAACGGACTTACATTGTTTAAACGGACTCGTTTATTAACCATATTAAACCGACTCGTTTATTAAAGCATTGTTGATCAATCTTATAGACGGACAAACATTGTAACATTGTTGATCAATATGGCTGACAAGATTGATTGACTAACATTGTACGACTTGTTTATGCCGCACCAACATTGTTGTTGATCATTGTACGACTCGTTGATTTTAACATTGATGATCATCCATCATCCCTCGTTGATCATCAATGTTGTTGTTAGTCCGGCATAAGATTGTACGACTCATTTATTTTAACATTGTTGATCAATATGATTTACAAGGAGATGGAAAACAAAAACTATTCATCCGGCATCCTGTAACCACCTATATCGAGGGCATATGCTCCCTTTACTAAATCAAGCACGACTGTCTCTGTTAGCTTAAATTTTCTTTGAAGATCGCACTAGGCAAAAATAGCATGATCTATTGAATTCATATTGTTTGCCTGTAGTTCAGACGAATCATCAGATATGATTTAACAAAAAAAATATCAAAGAAATTACTAGGTAGATCAAATATAAATAATTGAAAACAAACTTTTGTGCAGATCATGTAATGCCCACCGAATTTAAGATAAAAATGAGCATGACACACTATAATACGCGCCTCCGTAGAAAACTAATACAGTAAAACAATTTAATTAGAAAATGATATAGCATTACTTAGCAATTTACAATCAAGCATGTCTATATTAATAAAGGACTTAATATAAAGGAACATGAAATATTAGACATCATATTATGGGGTTAACATAGAATCTTATTAGGAAAATCATCAATCTCACCAAAGACCACATCTACCATACTGAGAAGCATGCGGTAACGAGTAAACAAAAAATTCCCACTAATTGTCACAACATTTGGCCTCTTGCCCGCCATATGTGCAACATCATCGGAGAATCCCACAACATACACGAAACCATCCTGCTAACAAAATATATATGTTAACATTGATCATGGGATTGATCATCAATGTTGATTTTAACATTGATGATCATCCATCATCCCTCGTTGATCATGGGATTGATGACATGGGATTGATCGTCCCATGTCCAGCATAAACGTTGATGATCATCTCTCGTCCGACAATGTTAGTCCGACAACGAGTCGTACAATATTATGCCGGACTAACAATGTTAAAATAAATGAGTCGTACAATCTTCTAATATGGTTTACAATATTGACAGACTAATATTGTTTATCTTATTATCGAGGGATGTCCGTTTAATATTGATCAATCTTATGAGCAGGAGTTGAACATTAGACATATTGATAACAAAAACACTACATTACTATTGAACCATAATAACTTTGTTGTATGTAATTGAAACTATATATATATATATTACAATTGTAAATAAACATATGTTTATATACCTATTACAAATATTTATATATATAAGAGAAAGTGATATAAATAAATAAAAAATAAGAAGAGAATCTTGTTGCTGCCTCTCGCTCGCGAAATTTGTGGTTTAATTAAGTTCAAAAAAAAAACATAGATCAAGTTCAGTTCATTTAATTAACGAATTTAATTTTCAATTTAAGTTCGGCTCATTTGGTTCATAAACAAAGTTCAACAAATCAATTATCAAATCGAGTTCGCTCGGTTCATTGTCAGCCTAATTCTACAACAGTTGATCAATTATATATACAATCATGTTATATATAATAATTTAATCGAAAATGTTAACTAGTGCATTTGACATGCATGGAATTTTTTTTTAAAAGGCATTAATTGTTTGAATGATGATTTTAAATACGTAAAAATACAAAAAAATTATCACCAGCAAGAATCAAACTGCCGACCTTTCCTTAAAAGTATGGACATGCTACCATTATGCCAAATTAGTTATTTGTTAATATTTTACTTTGTATTCTATTTATTACATATATTCTTGTATTACTACTATTTTTGTATGGAAACTAACTTTCTCACAAGTTTTAATCTCTTTCAAAAGCACAATTGACTTTTTCATTTTATTTATTTATTGTCTAATATTGATTTAATTATTCAACGCTCATTTTTATTTATAATAACTAATGCATCTGCGGTAAAAAAAACTAATGATTCTAATTTATTATACTTGAAATTTAAAAACATATATTATGATTTTAAATAAAATAAATGCCTAATTACTGATTCAATCTAATTTAATACATATAATTATTTTTATATAGATCGAATTACATGATCGAGTTATCTGGTTTAATCCGGTTTAGTCATGCGGTTCGACCAGTAACTCAGTGGTTCAACCAATAAACCAGTGAACTAGCACTCTCACCGGTTCGATGACCGGTCCGATTTTTAAAACCCTGACTTTGCACATGATAGAAAAATCATTTTAGTAAATATCATCCCCATGTTTCATCGCATCCTCCTTTCTAATTTTTTTAAAGGTATCTACGTAATAAATGTGTCACATAATAATATTGAGTTAAAAGAAAAAATTACAACAATTTTGTCGTTGCTAATACTAATTGCGATAGCTTGCTAATTATAAAATTTTATCAAAATGGAAAATTAAAAATTACTTAATGACCACTATTGAAAAAAAAAACCCAAGTAGATTAAAACGAGATGAGTGGAAAACAAGGTTTCAGAATCCTGTTTTAAACTAACATAGTACAAACTAGCATGTCTGGAAACACTTTTTGTGATTTTGTTTTATTTTGAAAAAATAAATTTGATCAAATTTACAACAATATCCTTTATTTAAAGTAGTTATTTTTAAAAAAATTGGGTTTTTGGTAAAAATCATGTGGGAGTTGGGTTGCTAACTTACTCCCACGTGTTTATGTTTTTAGTGGGAGTATGTTAGCAACCCCCTATATATATATATATATATATATATATATATATATATATATATGAGTTTTTATCTTTTATGGTAAAAAAATGCGCAAACATGAGGTATGTTTGGCGTGAACGTAACTTTGTCATTGATACTTTTTAGAAATGAGGCTCTTGAGTTAATGTGTTTATGTTTGGTTAGTAATTGTGGTTCCTTGTCTTTGTTGCCCATTTTGATATGTGAAGCTTGTGTATTGTTTTGTTCATAGTGCTAGAACTAGTTTATAGTGCTAAAATGGATTTTGTATTGGTTTTAATTTTAACTTGTAACATAAAACATATTGTGTAATTTGCCTTACCTTTTGACTATTTGTTATAAAGGCTTATATATATATAGACTTTGGATATTATTTACCTTAAAATTTTTATATATGTAGTAGTTTTTATATAAAAAAAATATACATTTTATACATATTAAATTATATAATATAATCATTTTGAAACTCATGTAATCAATATATGTAAAATATGAACAATGATATTTTCAATGTAAAATCACCTTATTTGCTTCCTTAATTAGTGACCTAAAACACTAGTTAGTATGATCCTAATTTAATATGACATTTTTTCTTTCGTAATTTCATAACTATAATCTTTTTATAGTAAATTATTCATCCATGAACCAAATTAATAACTAATAAATTCAAGTTACAAGTCTTTTTTGCTTTCGAATTCATCTTGCCTTCCCACGCCAAGATACTTAGTTATAGCCAAAGTGATAAACATGAACTAATTATTATTTAGCTAACTATCTATTACTATAAATAAAAAGGATACAAATTTTTGGGATGACTTTTCATTATTCCTATTTTACCCTTAAAAAAAACTAAAAAAAAAAAACTAAATATTTGTATATGTTGAAAAATAACTTCCACATAAAAATAGATTTTCAGTTTTTTTTAGTAAATAAATTTTATTTCTCTTAATAACTAAGCACAACTTCCACATAAAAGTAGGTTTTCCGTTTTTTTATAGTAAAAAAATATATATATTTTTCTTCTTAATAACTAGCCACAACAAAAAAGGATGTTAAATAGTTATCAATTAACTAAGTCCAATAAAAAAAGGAGATTAAGTAGTTATTTATATTTGCACAATAGAGAATTTCGATCACAACAAACAAAGAAGAAAAAGAAAATAGAATATCGATCACACAAACGGGCACGGCTAGTACTAAATAAAAACTATAGCATATCCAAAATATATGCCTAAAAAATAGGATTCTTTTTAATTGGAAATGAAACTTACCACATGAAAAATCAGGAACTGCATATCCAATTACTAAAATACTAGTATGTTAACCCGTGCCGTGCACGGGATAATTTTCTTTTTTAATATTATTTATATGTTTATTTTGTAATATTATTTGAGTAATTTGGTTTAAAATTCTATGATAAAAATTGAGATAATTTTTTAATTATATAGGTTTAAAGATGTTATAAAATAAAGCGAGATGAAGAATATTATTACGCTTCCTGTTCTACACTGTTGATAGATAGATTCTTTCTCTCATTTTCATCCACGGGACTATATAGTGACCCTTTAAATATAAAATAATTATAAACTTTGTTCTGAAAATTTAATTAGTCTAGGTACATTTTTAATAGTGTGGTCGAAAGTGTTCCATGTTTCTCATTCTACACCCGTGAAAGTTCTCTCTCTCTCTCTCTCACTATTTCGACATCTCTCCCATATGATAATTTTCATTTTTTAATAATATTTTTATTTGCTTATGTTCTTTTTTTCTTTTGCATGTTGTCTATGTCATTTTTCATTTTATATTATTTTGAATGTTGCCTATATGTTTAATTTAAATATGTTACTTGGGCATATATATAGTGGGGTGGGAAATACTCCCTCATTCCCCGTTCAACAACACTATGAGATTCTCTATTCCTCCCTCTCTCACATCTCTACAGGGACTCCGTCAACAAAAAATAATTATAAATTTTATATTATTTTTCAAATGAATATTAACATATTTTGACCATGTTCTCATTCTCAAACTTTTTTTTATCATTGTCCACAAAGAAGCAATTTTCACGTAAAATGGAAAAATTTTCTCTACTCACATTGATAAATTAGCATTCCGAAAAGAATTTGAACGAAGGTTTATGGAAAGCTTAAAATTAGAGTTATAAAAAAATCCATTGATTATAAAAAAATTAAAATTATGTTAATTTTTTTTTGGTTTCAATTCCCATAGATTTTTTCAGTTGGATGTAATATAGTGAAAGCCTGATAAACACAAAATATAAAAAATAAACTTCCGTAGTCGGAATTTTAATTTTAGTTAATCAATGTATATTTTTAATAGTAGAATGATAAATGTTTCCCGTTTCCCATTGTTTATTTCTATCTCTCTCTCATCTCCGTTTCATCAACAACAAATAGTTGTTAATTCTATATTATTTTTATAATGAATATCAATAAAACTCTTGTGCTCATTAATTTATTATCTTCTACATACACTTTTCTTCATGGCGAACCAATTTTCATCGTGCTAAATAAGGGATCCTCATGATAAAATATGAAATATGAAAATATGGATATGCCCTGCAGTCAGAATTCAAATTTTAATTAGTCAATGGTATTTTTAATAGTCGGGTGGGAAGTGTTTCCCGTTTTCCATTCTACAAAACTGAAAGATTCTCTCTCTCTCTCTCTCTATTTATATCTCTCTATCGCCTCTATTACAGATCTATAGAGCCTTATCAACAAAAAAAGTTGTTAATTCTATTTTTTTTATAATAAATATCAATAAAATTCTCGTGCTCAGTTGTCACTATCATATACATTCACTTTTCATCATGAGGATCATGTTTCATCGTGCTAGATAAAATTTTGAATAAGTAATCACCATGATAAAATATAAAAATATGGATAACTCCTGCCGTCAAAATTAAAATTTTAATTCGTCAATATGTATTTTTAAAAGTGGGGGTTAGAAGTTTTTCCCGTTTCTTATTTCTCCAACACTAATAGATTTCTCTCTCTCTCTCTCTCTCTCTCTCTCTCTCTCTCTCTCTCTCTCTCTCTCTATATATATATATATATATATATATATATAAAATCCACATACTCAGTTTTCATTATCATATACACAAACTTTTCATCATGAGAATCACTTTCATCGTGTTAGATAAAATTTTGAATAAGTAATCCCCATGATAAAATATAAAAATATCGATCCACATTTGGAATTCAAATTTTCATTATTCAATGTGTTCGTTAGAGGACTCTAGCCACTCCATGAACAAAAAATAGTTGTTAATTATTTATTATTTTTTAATGAATATCAATAAAATTTTCGTATTTAGTTCTCACTATTATCTACGAACGTTTTTTATTATAAGGATCACTTTTCATCGTGTTAGATAAAATTTAGACATATTTAGTCAATGTATAATTTTAATAGTGTGGTGTGAAGTGCTTTATATTTCCTATTCTACATTATGTTAGAGACTCTCTTTATCTCTCTCTCTCTCTCTCTCTCTATATATATATATATATATATATATATATATATATAACATGTAATTGAATGATTGGATAATAAATACATCTCCAATCAAATTTTAGTCAAAGTGTTCACATAGTTTTTACATAGAAAATATATAATATTTAATGGATTAAATAAACTTGTCGTCATTAAAAATATAATATATATTAATAATTAAAACATAATATTTGAATTTCTACAAAAAAAAAATTATTGGAAAAAATTTAATTGAATTTCACCTATGTAATAATATTAGAATTTCTAAAATAAAAAAATACCAATCCCCGCAAAAATAAAGTTTTCTACATAAAAAAGATATAATATCGAAGATTCTATAAAGAAAAATAAAGTTTTTACAATAAATAAATATTAGAGAATCTTTAATTGAATGACAAAAAATAATAAAAACTCGATAAAAAAAACATAAAAAAAAAGCTTGAGTCAAAAAACAAAAAAAAGAGAGAAGTTATAGTTTAGTTGTATATATCCAACCATTTTTTTTCAAACAATATGGTTTTTTTTTTTAAAAAAAACAAGATAGTAACTTTCCATAACAATAAAATATTATAAAACACAACCAAAAAAAAAATTATAAAAATTAGATTATTGTTGTCAATGAGATTCGAATATCAGGCCTTATACTAATAATAAAGTAGTTTTCTCTAAAAAAAAGGTAGAATTCCATATAATATTATAAAAATTGAATTATTGTTGTCAATGAGATTCGAACCACAAACCTCGTGCTAAAAGCTCCGCATAAGTAGAATCTCTATAATGATGCCACGTAGGATTTTTTTCTTGAAAATGCACGAGAGAGCTCCGTGGGAATCTCGTAATGTATATAATAGAGATATGTCTAAATAGGATTCTTTTTAAGTTGCAACAAACATGGATTAAAAGAGGTAAGTTGATTTGTACCAAAAAAAAAAAAGAGGTAAGTTGATGGCAGGTGATTTATGGGTGCCAAGTTGATGTCGAAAGCAACTATCGAGTGTAGGTGTGGATTTATAAACCTTAAAACACCTATTTACACAGGGAAAATAGGAGCTGATAAAAGAGGGAAAATTTTGAATTTCAATTCAAAACCCTAAAAATCATTTAAATACAAATTCATAACTCATAAAGCACATATTTGAAACCAAAAAAAAAAGTTTAAATTTAAATACATAAAAGAAGCTTCTTCAAGAATTATAAAATCAAAGGATTGAGAATAAAACATTATTCATTCATGAAAAGAACATATCTTTTCTGGGTTGATTTAATATATAACAAAATCAACAGAGATTAAAATGTAGAAATGTAAGCCACTAAGAGTGATCTAGTGGTGAGGGGTTTGGGTAATATGCATGAGGTCCTAGGTTCGATCCTCTGCTCCATTGTAAACAAAAAAAAATGTAGAAATGTGTCCGGCAAAGCAAACTAAAGTCATCAAACAAATGAAATGAGTAAATTCTAAATGATAAAGGATCCAACGTTAAAAATCAATAAAATCTCTGCAGTTAAAAAACAACAAAATCATCATAATGAACAATAAAAACCAATGGATTCAAATCATTAAAAAAGAAATCAAAATCCAAACAACAATGTACTTGCTTGTAAGAGAAAGAGTTGTGTCAAATATAAGTTAATGCAGTTGTCTTGATTCATACTATCATCACTTAAGGACATGAATTCAATTTTTGCCATCATTTTAGGACCTTGTTTGTGGGTAATATATAAATATTTTTGGAAAATGCTAACCAATGCTTATGGGGCACTAGTTAAAAATATTTAATGTAGTAAAAATTTTGATTTTTTAACTAGTGCCCTAGCTAGCATGACCCAATATTTTTGACAGAAAAGTAATTTTGATTTCTTAACTAGTGCCCTAGCTAGCATGACCCAAGATTTTTATAAGGACTCTTTAAATTTTGAGTTTTTTGATTTGATGAACTTCTGACAATTATTAAGTGCATTTTTATTACAATTTTAGAAGTACAAAATTTTTACTATCTTTTAGTAATAATTAATCACCATTAAAAAATCCGTAAAATACAAAAAGTAAATTTTTTTCTCTCAATCAAATTTTCCACATACACAAAAATTACCTACATAAAGGATTTAAAGCTCTACACGTACAATTAGGGACGGAGGCACGTGTATACAACAGTGTGGGCAGGTGCCTGCACTTTAATTTTAATTTGCTTGATAGTATATATACTAATATGTATAGTATGTTCTTGTGTTTTGCAGTCATAGATTTAATTAGGAAGAATATGCATAGATTTAATCATCCCAACAACTAATGGCCTCGTGTGTCTTCACTTTATTAATATATAATATCACTTTTTTCAAATAAGATCATACTAATGTTTATTAAGTATCAAATTAGAATTTTAAGTCTATAACAAATTATATCATGATACTATTAAAATGACAATGATGTAATCTGATAAAAATTAAAGGATAAATTTAGTGCTTAAAAAATTTAAATGATAAATTTGTTACAAACTTAAATATTACTGAATGCATTTGACCTATTTAAATTGTGCAATTTATTCGTTATTTTAAATAATAATAAGATGTTTATGTTAATATATTTTGGAAACACTAGTTATTTAATTTTTAAATTTTGGAAAAAGATAACTAAAAAATAGTTATAATGTACTTCACCTGTTTCAAAATATAAACAAAAATTGATCAACAAAAATAAATGTATTTGATCCAAATTTTGAATTAAATACGTAAAATAAAATAAAAATTGACTTACTTTTACTTATATTTTGTAACGGAAGGAGTATATTACTATATATATTAAAAATGATGTGTTATGTTTTTAGTATTATATTTTTATTTGCTTAAAAATTGCCCCCATTGCTCAAAATTTCTAGCTCCATCACTGCGTGCAATTATATAAAAAAAAATAAAACTCTCCACATGCATTATCCAAGTATAATTTAAAACGGCTACTAATTTTTCCATAGGTGTAGTGTAGTCATATGGTGCCACAATTTTACTATGGTTGTTGTCCTTATAGGACTTTGTTAACTAAATTTATAATTTTTTTCATGAATACTAAATTAATATCTTATCATAATTAAGGGAGTAATTAATAGTATTAAATTTATCAATTATTTGTATTATTTATTTTATCAATTTTTTGCTTATGATATGAGCATTTCATTGAACCTCCAGCTCATCTTAATAATTGGAGTATATAATCCGTGTTGCTGACGATTTCTACTCACTACGCGTTTTATGAAAGTTTTTTTTTTTTTTTTTTTTGACAAAGTTTTATGAAAGTTGTTGTTGCTGTGATTTTACACCAAAAAACATTATTTGGAAGCAAGTGGATAAACACGTCGGAATTCTTGTTTTCTTTGACAAAGTAGCTATAGCTATACTCCCTCGGGTCTCATATATAAGTAAAAGTTGTTTTTTAAATTCATCGAAAAAATTATGTATTTAGTCCATATTATAGATCACCAGGGGCGTACCGCACACACGTGCAGGATGTGCGACGACACCGGACCTCCAAATTTTGAGGGCCTCAACTCAAAATTTTGAGGTCATATAATATTACTTATATATTATTTATACCCATAAAATATCAGATATATATTAATAGATTAATTTTTAGGCCATAAAATAATAGTTATATATTGTTAATGTTCATAAAATATCAAATGAGTATCAATAGATTAGTTATCTATACTCGTAAATATAGTTCTAGTCCATTTTAATCTTTGCATAAAATTTAATCTTAGATTAGGATGTTCCTTCTTGACGTTATATACAAAGATAATTATTTTGTATTTTTTGTCCTTTTTTTTTTTAGGTATTTTTTTTTTTGTCCTATTTGATTTAATGCAATTGGTTTAATATTGATAATTTATATGTTTACAAGAATAAGAATGGTTTTTTTTTAAAGAAAATTATATGCAATTTAAATCGAAATTTTTTAAAAAAAAATTATTAAAGGGTCACTCTTATATTTTGCACAGAGCCTCCAAAAACTCGGAGACGCCTCTGTAGATCACATACATCACTTTTTTAATAATCTAAAAAGGCAACTTTTGCTTATATATTAGACCTGGAGAAGTACAACATAGAAAAAAATATATACCAATAGTGTAAAATAATTTTATACCATTAACTAATTACAATTATATTTTCC
This sequence comes from Trifolium repens, assembly GCA_030408175.1. NCBI lineage: Eukaryota > Viridiplantae > Streptophyta > Magnoliopsida > Fabales > Fabaceae > Trifolium > Trifolium repens. The sequence continues at coordinate 53,055,865 of CP125849.1, read as the reverse complement.
GCCGCATACTTATTCCCACCTTTCTAATACTATGATATAAAAAGTTGAAACATTTTTATTAATTATTGATATAAAATTAATTTACACCTACGATAGATGTCATTTAAACTGATTAAACATACATACATACTCAACAAGTGGTACGCATTTCATTTCTCTCTTAACATTTTTTCACTCTTGAGTTTAATTCAATTATGGTTGGTACTTGGTAATACAGTATATACTTACGAGAATAAATTATTTGTGGAGACACACTTCTTTAAATAATTAAAGCTAGTTTGAAAAAATTAGTCTCTATGATTAGTCACAAAAATCTACTTTAGACTTTTAGAAGACAAAATGGAAAACATTGGAGGCAACGAAGAATTGCTGCTGGGTGATGGGTTCCACGCACATTCCAACCCTCCTCAAGAAACGTTCATTCATAAATATATTCTTTTCTTTTACTAAGCTAAGATAAATGTGATATTTTATTAAGTTATAAAGGGATAAAATTATAATTCTACAGTTTTTAATGACATTTTATTCAATTAAAATAAATATTTTATTACCAATAATAAATTGATTTAAGTAGTAAAATTCTTAGTCTCCTTAAACATGTGATCAAAAGTTCAATTTTTGATTCATGCATATTCCAAAAAAAATCGGTTAGAATAGAAGAACACAATACTCCACAGATTTTCTGACGGAGACTAATGATATTTGAAACTTCGTAACAATATTAATGGTAAAAAAAAGGTTATTTAAAGGGATAAAATTAATTTTGAATTCTTTAGTGTAACTTAAAATAAAATTATGGGTAAAAGTAAATTGAATAAGTTGAAGGTTAAAAATCAATCAATTATAGCCACAAACCTAATCTATATAACCAAACAATGTCATTTTTACATTACTATACACATAATTGTGATGTTGGAATAAAAATGTAGCAAACCTAATTTCAATTGCACACCATATGGCTACCATTGAATTCAACAAACTCCAGGACCACATTTCATACCATACTCCAACTCTCCAACCGAATTCAATTAATGGCTCAAAATAATCCCCACTTTTCTCCTTCTCAATAAAAGAAAAAGAGTCACAAAAATTTCCACACTAGTAGTAGTAGTAATATTTTGTCAAAATAAAAATAAAAATTCCACACTATTTTATTTATTTATTACTATTTTTTAGAATAAGAAAATTGACCAAAGAATAAGAAAAAAGTTGAATAAATGCAAGTAGCAAGAAGTTCTTCTCATAATCATAATTCATAATTCATAATTCATAATCTAATTTAGATTCAGTCAGCCCTGCCAGGTTACTATTTCTGTTCCAACCAACGATTCTCATTTTGTCCTTTTTTTTCTTATTCTCTCTCTCTCTCTCTCTCTCTCTCTCTTGCAATTACAGAGGGAAGAGAGATACCAATAACAGAGAAGAAAAAAAATGGAAGGTTCAGCAGTGTGGCAAGGTGCGGTTCTGGGTGGAATATTCTTCTGGCTTATTTCTTCTTCATATCTGAATTTAACTCTAAAGCTTAGATCTTTTCTTCAACCTTTCGTCACTCACTATGTTCAAACTGGAACCCCAATTCTTCTTCGGATCCAGGTAACAAAACAGAGACAACCCCACAATTTTATTCTTATAAATTTCTAATCTTTTCAATGTTTTTCTTGTAAATGCTGATTTTATTTTAATTTTTTGGTTGTTGCAGAGTTACAGGGTTGGATTTCTTGATGCACTTTTTTCTGTGTTGTCTTGTGTTGTTTCTGTACCATTTTACACTGCTTTTCTCCCTTTGTTATTCTGGGTATGTATGTATGTATGTATGAATTTTGATGATTTTAGAGAAAATTTTGATTGAAAAACTGTAAATTTATTGGAATTTGGATTCTTTGTAGAGTGGTCATGGTCAATTGGCTAGACAGATGACGTTGTTGATGGCGTTTTGTGATTATATAGGGAATTGTATAAAGGTATGTATGCATTTTCGTTGATTTAAATCGAAATTTGATTCAACCCTTTGTTTAGTTACATGTTGTATTGTATTTGATGATTTTGAACTTAAGGTGTTTGTTTTATTGTCACACTACAGGATGTGGTTTCAGCACCAAGACCTGCTTCTCCACCTGTGAGGAGAGTAACATCTACAAAAGATGAGGAAGAGAATGCTTTAGAATATGGACTTCCTTCTTCTCACACACTTAATACAGTTTGCTTATCAGGGTATTCATCGCATCCCCTTGTACAAGTTTAAATTGTCTTCTGCATCATGATCGTAATTTTTTGAGAAAGTTATTTTATTTAATTTAGCTGTATAGACATCTATAATTCATAAATACTTTTATGTAAGTGAAGAATCACAAATTTATGTTAATTGAAAATCTTACGTGCACCTAAGCCTAGGCATTTCATTTTTTTTAGACTTCAGAGTGAGCGAGTTTTGAGTCATGTTCTTAAGGCTGCTTGCTTGTGGTGGGTTGGCTGTTGAGATGTTAGTTATATACTCTGGCCAATAATTGAATAGGTGGCATTCATGCCTTACACGTTACAATTCAAGTCACATGGTTTCATCTTTCTTTTCTTTCTTCTGGGCCAACTAAGGAGAATATAAAATAACTAAGTAAAAAAGTGGTCATGAATTTGCAATTATATATCTCGTCTTTCTTCCATCGTCAACTCGTAATGATTAGAACTAGAGGCATGTTGTTTTTTGAAGTCAGATTATCTAATGAGAAAGATGAAACACTTGCTTTCAATTCTCTGTGTTTGACATTAATGGATGTTTTTCCTTTGAATTGATGGTAATCAGATACCTTTTGTACTATGTCCTGACTCATACTCAAATTCAAGGTGCCTATATTAATTATTTTGGAGTTTCCCTTGCTTGCTTGTTCGTGGCCCTTGTTGGTTTGGGTATGTATTTTATATTACTTCTAATTGATTAGTCGGTGGCTATTTTTGGCTGATTGCCCAGCAGAACAATGAAAATTGTTTGTTACTTTTTATAGGAAGAATTTATCTTGGTATGCACAGTTTGATTGATGTTGTTGCTGGCCTTTTTATTGGACTCGGAATCCTTGGACTTTGGCTTACAGTATATGAATGCATCGACAATTTTGTGGTCTCAGGACAAAACGGTATTCTTCTGTTTGATTAGTTTATGATGGTGGCTCGTGCTCATATTGCAAAAATCACTTCATATTTTTTTAGAAGTTTTCAGGATTTTTTTTCTTTCTTTCTTAAGCATCTTTTCTTTTCTATACAAATTTAGTTCATATTTTTTAGAAGTTCTTTATTCCCTTAATTTTGACAAGTTTTCCACCCCTTGTTTTCTAGCTTATCTTAATCTGTTTTTGTTGCAGTTACAACTTTTTGGGCTGCTTTGAGCTTCCTCCTGCTTTTTGCTTATCCAACTCCTGAACTACCAACTCCAAGTTTTGAGTTTCACACTGCTTTCAATGGTGTTGCATTGGGAATTGTAAGTATTCTCTCATCCTTTAATGTCCTCTAAATTTTCTCATCTTTCTTATGAATATACTCTATAGTTTATAATCATTTCTTCGTATAGGGTTAGCCATAATGAGTGAGAACAAAATATTGTAATGTAGCACTTGAGTGTACAGTGTAGTCATAGACAAAAAAGATGACATCTGGGATCAGGACTGCTTTGATATAGTGTTGATAAATAGCGGCTATAACAGCGCTATAACGTAGTAGAATTTGAACAAATCACTATTGTTCCACAATACACTATTTAGTATAAAATGTCGTCAAGTAGCGGCCATAGTAGTGCTATAACACTGTTGTGTAGAGGAATTTGAACAAACTGCTATTTTTCTTGATCTGCGATTGACAACATTGTGTTAGTGATTTATAATTGACTAGCTCTAGATTACTTGAAGTATTGGCTGCTCCAGATCAGACTATAAATTCTGCATGTTTCTGAGGCTTGGGCTGTATTTGACTAGTTTTGAATGGTGAAGTTTGAGGTGAAATGGTGAATGTGCTGAATGTAAGTGCCTGGGGAGGTTAGCCACCGTTTCACACAGCCCCGCCGCAATCATATCATTACTTTAACTGTATCCCATGAGGGTGGTAGTTAGGTTACGTCAAGTCATTCCTAAAGTGGCAACTACAACTCTACAACACTATTCAAATCTTTGGCCTTGCAAGTAAAGTTTGCCTTGAGGTCACATTATTTCCTCTATGATAGATTATTTTTTGGGGAGGTGCAAAATTGTTGTGATCTTGAAACTGGTAGATTACTTTTTTTCTGAATCGACTAAATTTTATTAATGGACAATTCCCTAAACAAGTATAAGGAATTGTTGAATCATACACGAGAGGCAAAGTGATGAAAACACTTTAACCAATCAAATAAAATGGTTTTGTTGAATATCTTCAGCATTCTGCTTTGAGTTTTGAGTCTGGATCGAGTGTAAAATTTGTTTACTTTGTAGTAGTTAGATGAAAGCATAATCATTCGCTTAAATCATTGAACGACAAACTCTTTGATTGATCCGAAGTTCCCAACTTAGCAAAAGAATTTGTTTAATCATGATAGAGTAACTTTGCGTATTTGATTTTCGACTGATGTGTGGATTTGCGCCTCATTCCAAGGTTAGGCAAGCCTTCATCGCCCCAAATACTCAATCATAGACAAATTAATGTTTAAGACGACAAAACATTCAGTGTTATAGTATTTCCTTGGCATTTTTCTAACTCGCAAATTAGATTATATACTGTGTGTGTATTAATTTAAGTGGTCATGTTGTTCTTCAGGTGTCTGGGGTACAGCAAACATACCATCAATTTCACCACAACAGTGTTCCTCGTTTGTTCTCTTCAGAAATGACAATACCAGTATTCATGGGAAGAATGCTCTTGGGAATACCTACAATTCTAATTGTGAAATTCTGCAGTAAGACTCTTGCAAAATGGACTATTCCTGTGGTAGCAAACACATTAGGCATCCCAATAAAATCAACCACCTATATCCCCACATTGAATGGTGCAAAGACGGGAGAAAAGTCAAAGGCTTTCGATGTTGATACCGGAATTAGGTTTCTACAATATGCAGGTCTTGCGTGGTCTGTGGTCGACCTAGTGCCATCTATTTTTTCATACGTGAACCTGTGACGTTCAGATTTATCGATATTTTATTAAATTTTTGTACAGCAGGCAGGATCAATGTAATGTATCATACATGAACAATAAATAGATCATTTCCACTTCCACCCAGTGAAATGTCATCATGGTGAGAATTCAGTTCAGTCCAAGGCCTATATATATTGCTTTTCCTTTAGGTATAACGTAATCAATAGAAGACATTCCATCAATCTTAACGAAACAAACAAAATAAACAGCACATTCTATGTTTATATTTCTGGTTCAACTGGGGTAGAAACCAGACACTATTAGAGAGAGAGTAAACAGTTAGTATATTGTCGTTGGATGTGTACGTTCAAAAATGTTTAAGGGTTGGATATGTGCATCATATATCCAATAAAATTATAGTATACTATATTTATGGGTGGAGAGGTGAAATGGGTAAAGTAGTGTACACTTGTTGATATTAGTATTTGATAATTGGAATGGAGAATTTGACAGTTGAGTTTTTTTGTTTCAACCATGGAGTTGGTCTTTTTGTTACAAATTTGTGAGTGTATTTTTACTACTAAAATTTGAGAGTTGATTTAATTGTTAATTTAGATTCAAAATTGTTAAAATTAACCTAATTAATTTATATTACTGAAAAATTGAATTCAGATTTTTAATAAATTGATTGATTAATTAGGTGATGGTTAATTTTTCTTTGCAACATCACTGCATGTTTGTGAATAAAACACAACTACCAAGCTCCATAAGCTCCATGGATCTTTCTATTCAACTTCAAATTTGCTGTGTTTATAGTGAAATACAATGTACACTGTAAACTTCAGGGGCAAAATTGGAAGCATGCATTCTCCATCTCATTTCTTCGCATATCAGAACAATCTTCAACATAATCTTTCATTTTGTTTTTCATTGTTTGCAATTCCACAACAACGTTGTTCCTTAAAAGATTGTGACTTTTTCAAAGGATTGATTAGAAATGGTGTCAAATAAAAAATATGAAGTAATTGCAGTGAAGAGAAATGAGTTTTCCCTCTTGACAAAAAAAAAAAGAAATGAGTTTTTCCATAGAAAGATGACTTTTCTGCAAATGAGTGAAGAAAAGAGATAATGAATCTAAGGACAAAAAAGTAATCAACCATTGTTCATTTAAAAAATTAGTTTTTCCTCTCTTGTGGGACTCACTGTCATATAATATGAAGCAACCTACTGTAGCATGTAAAAGCAAGGGGTGCATAATAGGGTCTTCCATATATATATATTTTCCATTTTCTAAAAGCTCTTCAGGCAAAAGGTAATCCAAGTTGAAGCACGGTTGAAGTAGAGTAACCACGATATCCCAGTATGACATTCAGAAGCAGCTACTTTACAGGAAGTAATCAGGTGTTCTTCGAGTGACATCAGGCTCTCCTCTCCTTGGAGCAGGTTCAAACTGCAAGTAGTTCAAAATTGTGTACAGATAATCCAAGGGATGGGAACTAAAATAGTATTTCACTAAAAAAATGTTCAATTTATGATGAATAACAGAAACAGCAGACCTGGATAAATGTGTGGCCCTTGCAATCATCAACCTCCAATATGGAAGCCATGTTCCCACATCGATAACAGTAGTTAGGAGCACTGAAAATGGTAACCACTTTTTGTTCCTGTTTCAATAAAACAATTCACATGTTCTATAACTTAAACCCTATAATTTTGGACAGCAGATGAAAGAGATGATCATTTAATGAGAATGGGAATTACATGAGCCCAGTTAAATCCATCCATAACAAGCTGGTGAGCTCTAGCAATCAATTTAAGGCTGTTCGTGTGATTGAATTGTTCAGATATATCCTGAAAAATGTGAATTGGAATTGAAATTAAAACAATAATAGATCTCTCAGTGCTTCAACAAACAAATTAAAACATGCAGAGTTGAGAGATTAAAGCCATGCTTACCTGGCCAAAGGTATATCCAGCACCACGAGGAGAAATACCCCAACCACATCTATCATCTGGGTCAGACCACAGTAGATCACACATAGGCCCTTCATGAGGAACCTCTTGAACACGATCGAAGTTCCTTATGTTATCAAGGGTCTCAATTGAAGGTGACAGTCCACCATGCAAACAAAATATTTCTGATTCAACCTGGAAGGGGCATATTAAATTAGAAGCCCGTTATCAAAATTTTGTAACAAATCATAACAATTTCAAACTTCTTTGTTATGTCAAACTGATGAAAATTGTTCGATCAATAACATCATAAAGCATGATCAAGACAATTATTTTCAATAGACCTTAGTGATAGATTTGTCAGAAAATTTGTATATCTAGAAATATAGTATAACCCATTCTTAAGCAAACTACAGGTGTTTGTTAAAACTTACTACTTCATATCTGTAGGTTGTCATCACAATCTAGAAATCTACTACTTGAAGGTTGAATTCTATATCTTAATATTGAATTTTAAAAAGTTGAGGCTAGTTTGTCATTTGTAAAATATGTACAGCTCAGATAAGTCATATGACATGACATAAGGAGCGATATTAGCATTCTGCTGGTATTAACTTCTTGAGGAAAAGGACGGGTCAGTGAAAAAGATAAAAGAGGCATGTAAGAGAAGTGTGCACAGAAGTTCTTTTAACAGCTTAAACATAAGGTAAACATTGATAATTTCAATTAATATTGGGAACAGAGAATAGGATTTATTCAAAAAAATCCTTCCTCTTTCCAAATATTTAACTTACATAAACTACCAAAACACTTCAAATCACAAACAAAAATACATAGTGGGGGCAAAAAGTACTAACCAATGCGGTCAATGGAAAAAAATCAAAGAGGTCTGTAAAGATCTTCCAGACATTAGCACTCCCATATCTGCAAATAAAAAATAAACTAAGATCATGAATGTGGGGGAAAAAAGCAAGTAATTAGATGGTTTAAGTGCAAGAAACCAAACCAATATGGTAACATCTATATGATCATCAAAATTTCAAACTTATAAAGCTGAGCCTAGAAAAGGATGTAATCCTCCTCTCAAGCAAAATTTTCTTATATTTGTTATTTTGAACATTCCTTTTGAAAGGATGATTAATTTCAATTTAAACTTGCATTATGAAGTGAGTGGTTTGTATAGATGTTTGTCTACAGTCAAGTACAAGATCAAGTCAAATACCCATATTTTGTTCTCTCACTTTCAAAATACAGTATTCTGTATTCTTTATTTTTTATTTTTAGCGGGCAATAATAGGGAGATTTACATATTTTTTACCAATGTTAACAAAAACAAAGGACGTAGTATAATAGTATGATATTTTATACCATACGACTTACTTGACATCACCAATACAATTGGATGTAATATCACATATCTTTCGATATATAAAACTGAAGAACTCAAACCAAGAATCACAAATTAAAAGGCTACAGAACACACCAAATCATCAGCGCAATTTAGATGCACTATCCAAGACTCCAGTCCAGCGCCATAAAATAATAAGAAACTAGGGAATACATATGAAGTTAAAATTCTAAAAGAGCGAATTGCAGGGGGAAAGAAAAAGGATTTCCCTACAATTCACATTTTAAAATAAGTTTACGACACCGGTATCACTACTAACAAGTCTGTACATTAGTAATTAGCAAAACAGACTTCATTTGGTAAAACTATAACATTATATGCCTAAAAGTATTTCTCTAGACAGAAGTATCTCATATTTTGTTTTGTTCCATTGGAGCTCCAAAGGAAGGTATTCAAAACTCACTTTCTTAGGCATTCATCGTAAAATCCATATACTTGAGTAATCTGCATAAAAGAAAAACGATAAAGAAACAACTCAGCAAATAATAAAAACCCATACAAGGCTTCAAATTATAGCCAGCAATGTTTAGCAATAACAATATACAACGGAACTAAAAAGCATCAAATAGCTAAATTTTTAAATCACTCAAGACTAAACAGTTACTATATAAGTTTACAAATAAATGCCATAAATGAACTCAGGAGACATGAGCAACTTAAAATTTGAGTGAAGAGTGAAAACAAGAACCTGACGGCTTTCATGGTTTCCTCTAAGAATAGTAATTCGCTGAGGATACCGCACTTTCAGTGCCACGAGAAGCTGGATAGAATAACTAATTAGTATGTCTGATAATATAACACATGTAATCAAAGGCAAATTTAGAAACGTGTATTAACAAAAATAGATATCAATGTAACTTGACTATTACATCCTGCCTCAAAAGGCACCAGAAATGATCTAAAACCATCATTACATAACTGCTAAGTAATACCTAGAGAAATAGGTCAACTCTTATGATGAATATTTGTAATAAATGGAAAATAATTTACATTTACTAAACTGGTTGTTGATATTTAGCAAATAGTACTTATGTTTATCCAATCCTCAAATCATATGTAAAATTAAAGCAGCAGTGTTGAAACAGCTCAGATATTTGACTACAATATATTCATTGCAGGTTTGAGATTTGATCAGAATATGAGTTGTTTAAAATCACTGCACATGGTCCACCACCATGGCCAAAATTTGTATATGACTACCGCAATCTGGTATTCACAAGTTTATGCTGACAACCTTGAAAATATGATTGTAAGATCTAAACGGTTTCTATGCACATGTTATCCACATTTCATCTCTGCCAAGTCCCAACCTTCTAAATCTTGACACATTAAAGCCAACTGGACATTCTAAAACTATTCCCCCACTTATGTGTGCCTGGGTAAAAATAATTTAAAGACAGTTATCTGCCTATTGTTGGTAAGGTTTCATGTTCAGTTTAATTCCCATAGCAAAAGAGAACTTAAATTAGCTCACAGTCACAGGTGACCCAAACTTCATCAACTACCACTTGAAAACAATATTCCTTCTGATCTTTGGTTTCGCTATCACATGAATACCATAAAATGCACCTCCAAAGAGGTTTGGTGCAGAGAGTACAGAACATATTTTCTAATAAAAAAATTAACTGCGGAGAAGTGAAAGGAAAAAAGAAAGAAAAACAACAGAAGACAAGTTATCGTGGTTGAACTTACTGTGACGGTCTCAACTGAATAATAACCACGGTCCACATAATCACCCATAAACAAGTAGTTGGTATCTGGACACTGTAAACAAAACAAACACAATTAATATATAAATGATCAGCAAATATATCATCCAGAAGCTTGCAAAATAGTCTTATCATGTTACATTTTGCAAAACTGAAGAAAGAATATTGGGGTCATAGAGAAGTCAATTAGGTAGTTTGTGCATTACTCCTCTATACCTCTGATGCACTTTAAGCCTGGAGCTTTTTCTTGACAGGTTTCAATTAGTTAGTTACGATAATACATTCCCCAACTGAAACAGGAGATTGATTACAAAAAGAATTTCAGTCGTAAATTATACCTTCCCTCCAATTCGAAATAGTTCAGCAAGATCGTGAAACTGCCCATGAATATCACCACAAATTGTCACAGGGCTTTTCACAGGCTGTAGTATGGTGAAACCAAAAGAGAAAAAGTTAATTAAATGGTGCATTGAAATGCTGTAAGGAAATTGGTAAAACAGCTATGTTGCACTAGACCACAAGCAAATTAAGCATTTCAAGAAAGAAAATTGAAGGTGGTACATCCTTCTTCCACAAAATAGGCCTTAAAAGTAAAGCTATTAAGTCTAATAAACCCAACATGGGGAAAAATAAAACCACGAAAGATACAGTTAAAAATTGGCTAATTTCTGGTTTAATAAAGGAATACTTTTCATGCAGCATTCAAATAGTGATGCAAGTGAGATCGATATCTCCAGAAACAGAAAAATGCCTCATTGAAAAATAGGGCAGGAAACAAGGGCTCTTACCTGGACATTACTTTCATGCATTAAAATCTCCTTAGCCTTCTCACATAATTCTTTAACCTACAGTTAGAGCAGAAAACAAGACCATTACTTAATATTTATGTATTTTTTCCCCAGTGTAATAATACCACAAGGAGTGAATGATTTTTAACATAGCTCCCTAATAAGAGATATAAATGTTTAAAACAAACAATATAAATTGCTATTTCTAAGGTGAATGGATACTGAAAGGAAAAAATATTCGCCGAGATAAATCACTCAGATAGCAGATGCACCTAGATATTTTTCCCATCTCAATAAAATGAAAGTAAACGAAACCCGCCACAAGAACTTTGGCATGGAAAAGTAAAAAACAAAATGGAACCACTAAAATGTCTCAATAATGTATTAAGAACCAACAAAATTCCATTTTAATCTGATCAATCTTCAATCACATCCAATTAACTAGTGTTAAGCATCAAATTACATGTTAGAAACAAAACCCACAATAATAAGCTTATATTTGATCCACTGAGATGCCAACAAAGCCAATGGCTTTCCAATTTCCATATGTAACCCCAACACCATAGTGCTACATTCAACATGGAATTACCGATTTCTTACCACAATAGCAAACAATTCAAGATAAAGTGGAATTCAAATGTGAGACAGTTTCCATTCTCAATGCAGAAAATACATAAAAACTACATCTTTCAGATGCGAAACCGCAAAATGCGTTACATTCCATCGTATCATAACAAAACCCAATAGTAACATATCAGATACCAAAAAACCGAAATTTCAAAGCTGAAAATAATTTTTCAGCAAAAATTAGGTCTAAGAGAAAAACAAAATCGCATTTGAATGTCAACATGACGGGATCAACTACAGTTTCACATAGCACACTCGAATTGAATGCAATAAAGGGATAAAAAGTAAAACCTAGAAGAAATCAGGGGTAATTGAAGACGCGTAATTGTTGATGAATGAGGTAGATCGTAAGAAATGAGAGAAAAAGAAAGAAACCTGTTGTTCGGATAGAGGCTTGCACTGCATGAGCTGAGAGATCTGTTCGTCGAGATCGTGAGTGGGATCGGCGAGGGAATTGGCACCCATTGTTGTGTATGGTGAATGAATGAATGAATCGGAAGAAGAAGATTTGAATAAGGGAAAGTTTGATGATAAATAATCGTAGAATTTGAAGAAATTTGGAGCGTCCTTTCTCGCTCGCTCGGAGTGAGGAGAAGTGTGGACGGAAGAGAAAGAGGAACTCAGAAATGAAGAAAGGCGCGTCAAATACTAACAAAGCACGTTCCCCAATAATCGCTTTTTCTTTTCTTACTTTCTTTCTTTTTTACTATTGTTTTCTTTTTTTTCATTTCAAAATTACAACATGTGTGTAGCTGTCGTATAGCTAATTATATTAACTTATAAATTTTAGATGCTATTAAGTTGGTTAGATTTTAACCTACTACTCATTTACAAAAATAAATATTACTCACTCACATAAAATAACTATTTACTTTTATGTCTTTTTATACTTACGATATTTAAATTTATCAAACACTTTAATTTCATTATATTAGCTTCTCAGTTATCGAGTAAATGCTAGTTTATAAACAAAAACTAATCAACTAAATTTTCAGCTATCAGCTATCATATAGCTTAATTTTATCAAATAGGGTCAGTATTCTTTCTTCTATTCTAAATAGATCGATAATTTTACTTACTTTAGAAATGTAATAATTAGAGATATATTTGTTTATAATTAAGATCGGAGAGAGTACTATGAGAGATGTCTAATTAAGGAAAAGTGTCAACTCAATATTTTGATATATAACATGTGTTCTTATTATTAGGTATATCTTACACGTAGTTAAAATGTGAAAAGTGTAAAAATCTCAAATGTATCTAACATAACACTTCGAAAGGTGCTTATATTGATTGATAAACATTGACTTCTTCTTATACTTTTTTTTTTGTCAAGGAATCTATAACTAAAAGTTCACCTTTTTAAGGTGAATCAATGGGAGTACCAAATTTCAAACTTCAATTCCTGCATCTTACATTTAACGTCTCTATCAAGTGAATTATGCCAAAAAAATATTATTTCGTGTCATACTCTAATTGAGAGATAATGGAATATTATGTACTCTTATTTATTCTTTCTAATTTATTTTTTTAAAAGCTAAATTGGATGTACTCACTCGTAAGTGAGGAAATTGAAGCATAACTAACTTTAATAACACTACGTTGCTTTTGAGTTAGATGTCTAAAGTGTGATAGTAGTCATTCAAATAAAAATGATCTCATCTTAATTTGGGTATATCTCAAATCTAAACTTTCTTTCACGATGTAAACATAAATGTGGTGGTGGTGCGACGAGGAGGAGGTCAACCTTCCGCACCACCGAGTCGATCGGCACTGGTTTTTTCTTCTACTGTTCGTGTCCTTTTTTCTGTTTTTTTTTTCGTTGTCTTCTTCTCCTGAGCCGATACTGTCTTCCCTGTGGTGGTGGTGGTGGTGGTGGTAGTGTTAACGCCGGCGACGGAGTGGCTGCCTCTTCGCACCACGTTTTTCCGGCGTCGGAGTCCTTGCTTTCCGATTTTGTTTCTTTTCTTTTCTTTTTTCGTTTTTATTTCTAGTCCCGTGTTTGTCTTCTCGTTCTGTAACTGTGGTGGAGGTGTTGCTCTGGTTTCCACGCTGCCGGAGGTGGTTATGGATCTACTGTGTTGGTGACTGATTTTGGCGCAGTTTGGTGTTGAATCTGGTATGTTGGTGCTCTGGTTTGGTGTGCCGGAGTTAGTGTGCTGGTGACCAATGTAGTCAGGTTCTCGCACCAGCTCGTAGGTTCTTACGATCCTACGTGCTCATCAAGGTCCATCGAGCTTAGAACCTGTTCAGATTCGTTTTTGGGCCATTTTGTAGTCAAGTTCGCGTTTTATAGGTGGGTACGTAAAGCAAAAACGAACCTGGGCCTATTTTAAAGCAGAAACGGATTGGGCTTGCACAAACCGGGTCGGGTTTTCACAACCCGGGTCATTTAACCTAGAAAGAAAAGGAAAAGCGCGTGTTTTTGTTTTTAGATTGCGCTTCTTTTTCTCTTCCAACAGAACAGTAATGCGATGAAACAAAAGCCTCTCTCACCATGAACCTCTCTCACCATCGTACTCCTCTCTCACCATCACGTTTTGAACCTTCTTCAATCTTCAACCTCTCAACCTTCAACCTCTCAATCTTATGAAAAAAGCTTCAACCTTCAACCTTCAATCTTCTGAAAAAAGCTTTTCACTTTCAACCTTCAACCTTCACTTTCAACCTCAACTTTCACTAGTAAATAATAATGGCTTCTTCCCTTTGTTTCACTGATGGCTTCTTCCCTCTGTTTCACTTTCAACCTTCACTTTCAAGTTTCAAAATTCTGAACCCAAAACCCTAAGTTTCAACAGTCTGAACCCTAACTTTCAATCTTTTTCTTTTTTTTTCCTTCTTTCAAAACTGTGGTTAATGGCTTCTAACCCTGTTAATATCAAGATTTTGGATTGGAAGACATTTTAAATGTCTAAATTATATCTTTTGTGAATGGTATTGAATGATAGGTCTTTTTTTTTGAATGCTGATGCATAGGCCTTTAGTTGTGAATGATAGGTCTTTTTTTTGTGAATGATGCATAGGCCATTAGTTGTGATTAGTGAATGATAGGTCTTTTTTTTGTGAATGATGCATAGGCCTTTAATTGTGCATAGGCCTTTAGTTATGAAGTTGATACTTGGATTATATGAACTTGGAAACATTTGGAATGATATGATTATGAAATATCAATTAATTAAGTTTATTTTGTTCATGTATTATATTTTTTTATGTGTTTGTATGTATATGTATATGTGAAATTACAATTTCACCCTTGAGTAGGTTCTTACGAATCGAGCTACGAACTCGAACTTACGATCCTCCACCAGCCCTACCGAACCTACGTAGGATCTCGAACCTGACTACATTGTTGGTGACGAGTCTGCTGCATTTTTGTTGGTTGTGTTCTAATGGATTTGCTGCAGATCTGGTTTTCACTGGTGTGCTTTGGTGTTTCCGGCTGGATGTGTAGGCGATGGATCGGAGATGGACGGTTCTGGCGGTTTTGGATTGGAGATGGACGTTTCAGCTGGAGGTTTGCGACTGGTTTTGGGTTTTCTTTCTGGTTGCCACCACTCTTGCGGTGGTGGTCGGTGGTGTGGTGAGTGCTGGATTTGGGTGTTAGAGGTGGTCGTTCCGACGACGTAATGGTGGTGATGAGATGGTGTTGCGGTGAGGAGGTGTTGATAAGCTGATGTGTTGGATTTGACGGTTGATGTCGTTCGTGTTTAGTTTTCGTGGATATTTGAATTTCTGACCGTTTTCAAATCTGTTGAGATTTGCAGGATTTTTTCAAGTCGCTGATGGTTTCCAAATCTGTTAAGATTCTTGTATCTGGTTGAAATCTACAGCATCGGTGTCGGCTGTAAGTCCTCTTTCCACTGGTATCCAACAACTTTTGACTCAAGGTGCAATTTTTTGGATTCTGATGGGCCGAACACTTTTGATTCGAGTTCGGGAGTTAGTGTCTAGTGGCATCTCTATGGGTTGGGTTGGTGTTCTCTCTGGTGATCATTGGTGTTTTCCATTTGTTGTACCGTAAGGGGTGGTTTGGGGTGTTATTTGGTGTACTTTTTGATCGGTTAAAGTGTTTTTATCACTTTGCCTTTCGTTGTAACGATCCAACAATTCCTTGTACTTCTTGTTTAGAAATTGTTCTTTAATAAAATTTTGCCGATTAAAAATAAAAAATAAAATAAAAAATTGGGTATATATTATTAAAGTGTTAAGACTTAAGACCGATTTTTTTGAATGACTTAAGTTTAATATTATATTTTTGCTTTCAGCTTTGGGTGTAAATAAATAAAAATAAAATTAGACTCCTACTTCTAATTATTTTAGATTTTTTACATAAACCAAAGTACCAAAATCAGACCTAAGTAAGTTAACCAAGGACCAGAAGTGAAAAGTATACTCATGATGTTGAATTTGGAAGAATTTGAAAGTACCAAAATTAGCTTGGTGTTGAATTTCGAAGAATTTGAAAGTAACTTTTGTTTTTTTACTTTATCCCATCACCAAGTGTGCTTTCATGTTAGTGGGATCTGCCTTTTCAATCAAAGAAAGATACATACAATCATCCATGTCAAAAAACATTGGATCATAAGTAAAAACATCAGTTTCAGAGAAACATCAACAAAGACAAGGCTAACAGACCTAGTCTAACACCCAAGTGACCCAACAATGTGAAACTTGTTATGAGAGGTTAATCAGACGTGCTTTCATTTCACCGTGGCTCTAGCACTCATTGATGTATGGTAATTTGTGCTTCTCTGCTTCCTGTAAGATGAATATACATCATCATACTGACTCACCTCATTTGGATCCGCCGTGGCACCAAGACCCAACCTTCCCGAGCCACTTGATCCTGGCTTCCGATCTACACTCCCGTCGGGATAGGTCCCTGTCTCTGGATCAATCTGCTGCAAGTTTGGCGGTGGAGGTATGCAAGCACCTCCTTTTCGTGCTTGAGATTCTCTCTCATATTCTCCATCGTATTCATCATCTTCATCTCTTGATTCAGAATTCATAGGACCCTCAGAAGGATTTACCTCTCCAATTTCTTTAAAAAATTTGGACACTCTTTGAAGAATTTCGGATGGTGGTACAGTTGACGGTGGTATCATAGTTGGGATATCCAAAGGGCTCATAGGAGAATAAGGGACACCACTACCAATCTGCATCTTTCTAACCATTCCAGGAATGAGGCCAGGTGGGAACAGTGGATACGGAGGTAATTGTTCGCCTGTGCCGGATGATGGAGGAGGCAATAAATGTGCTCCAGGAGGTTGATTAGTTGGTTGAACAGAAGATGGTATACTCATGGACCCTGGAAAGACACTGGGAGGAGCAGAATTTGAAAGAAATTGCTGAGCTGCCATGGATTGCCCCAGAAGTTTATCAGGACGATCTTGATCTAAGACAATTGAACCGGAGCTTATTCTATCAGTTTGCCACTGCGGGATAAGATGGCTTGGAGTCTGAAGTATTCCTGCAAATGGGAGGGGTGAAGGAATTATAATTTCTAAAATCAAATTTTAAATCTCAAGCAATCAATCTCTAGTAACTACAGACTAATGATAAGTGCACTAAACTAAGTTGCCTTAAAAAAAAAACTTCGGTAAGATAGATGATATACTCATGCAAACGTAATTCTGGTTGCCACTGTGAGTGATCATGAAATCACAACATTTATTGTAAAATACTACACTGTGAAGGGGAAAAAAATAGCTTGCATTGTCTCTCAAATAAATTTACAAGATTTTGACTAACATGAATAAGTTAAACAAATAGTGTATGGTGCACAAATAATGTTAGCCTTTGGATTTATCTATCTACACAATAATACCTTGTACCCACCGTACATTATCATTTTTCCAACCCCTTCTAAAGCTCCACCACCAACTCTGGCGGACTTTCCGGCCTCAGCCCCTCCGTGAACGCTGCCATATGGACACACTCTCTCTCTCTCTATGTTTTTCTCTCTCCCCGACACAAGACTCCCTTCCCCGGAGACCTTCCCCCTCTCAGTATCCAGCTCCCTCTCTCAACTCAGATCTCTCTATTTTTCTTTCTGTCTCTCTAGTCTTCCCACCTTTTTGGTACAACTATGACTAGTTTTGATTTAGATTTAATGAGATTAAATCATTCAGTTATCACAGGATAAGTAATTTACTAACTTATGCATGTGTGACACCTTAACGTTAAAGAAGAGAAGCTTACCTGCACCTGAATCTGCTGAAGCAGAGGATAAGTCCTTTGCTGTTGCAGAAAAAGAATTTGTCTGTGGCCCACCAATCATCTCACCCTTCAGTAAAGATATAGTGTCTTGATCATATACCTCTTTAGAAGCCCAGAACTCCACCATCTGCTGCAATCTTTTCCTATATTCTTCGCTGCTTTGTGGATTATGATAAATTCTTCCAAGCATAGCGCCTAAAACAGGTTTAAACGCAAGGGCCTCATTGTCAAGGTCATGAACGCTGGTCCTCCGATTTAAGCTGCAAATTAATAGTACAAAGGTCAAGGACGTTCTTGAAAAGCAGAAACATTCATGTTAGCATCAATGTCAAGAAGAATTGAAAGGACAAAAAGTGCTATTTAGGTAAAATAAATAGAACGCGTATTTCATTAAAACCAAATTAACCTCATACATAAGGCACCAAAATCACCTTTTAGCTATAAAATAGAAACAATTAACAAAGGTCCCAAACAAAATCCACTGCATACATTGTCAACCAAAAACACTTTCATGGTCATAATATATTTCTGGTTGCCCATTTCAAATTTCCAATTGAGATTCAAGTTTGGGATGGCAACAGCGTATCTTAAAGGGGGAAAATTGAAGCAAATGAGACGCAGTACGTTCACTATATGCACTTGTGCAGTTGGGTTAGCTGGGTGGTTGCAAGTTGCAACTCCTACTAGAAAGGATTGCTATCATATTCCTGCCACGGAACTAATCCGTCAAAGTCAATCAGGCAAAAACTACATACAGGGATAAAGCCATACCAAAAACAAGCTTATTTTCACACAACAGTAGAGACCCAAAAAATTACTGACTTTATGTTGATTAGAAGCACAATTCTAAGAGTATATTATATACTAACGAATTGAATCAATGAATGAGATATGAGAAAAAGTTTAGCTCTACACTGAAATGAAAACATGTGCTACCTACCTGTCAAAAAGAATGTCGTTTGCAAGGTATATTATATGTAACTGTCTCTCAACGTCATCCAATGCAAATACCCTATCTCGAAGAGTCTCCGCTAGAGCTGGTGCAAATGGAGCTCTTTGCATGAACCAAAGTTTGGCACCTTTAATGGATTCTTTTGTACCATTCAAACTGTTACGAACATTACTCAGTTCCATTGCAACATCAGATGGAAGTGGTCCAGAGAGCCCTTTGAAAGACTTAGATGACTGATCATACTCAGGTCGACCATGAAGCCCAAAAGACTGAGGATGTTGATGGTGGTGTTGTTGATCATAGAACTGTGGGAAAGGAGGCGGGACTAGCATTGAAGGTGAAGATCCAATTCCAGCCGGATTCAGCGGAGGACCACTAAGAGATGGGCTCATCATTGGATTTGGTGAAGGATGGATCATTGACATGGAAGACGGTGGGAATGGTTGGTTGAATGGACCGTTCGGGGGTCGGGATGATAACCAAAGCTTAAAACGGTAGTAAGCATGGCCCTCCCCGCCAAAGAGAAAACTATAAGAAGGATTATCTCGTTGCTTTTCACAAATCATGGCTTCAAATTCAGGCCCATTTTTCACCGCATACTCAACAAGTTTGTCAATTCTCTTTTGAAGCTCAGGATCAGAAGGAGGAGCAACTGGGGGTGGAGCAGAATCAAAAAACGGTGATGGAGCAAGATGAGGAGGATAATGAGAAGGGAACGCAGGCGGTGCTTGGTGCTGCTGCTGTTGCTGGAGAAGAAGATGAGGTGGAGGTGGACCATGATGGTGCAACTGCTGAAGTTGTTGTTGCTGCTGCATTGCATGATGAAAAGGGAACTGCTGCATAGATGGGTGTGCAGCACCGGGACCTGGGGGTATAAAAGGCGGACCGTGCATTGCCGAAGGAAACTGTTGATGTTGAGGATGAAATCCAAACTGCTGCTGTTGTTGCATATTAGCAGCCGGTCGTTGTTGCTGAGCATATGCCATAGCAGACGCAGCTGCATAATCATGATTTGGACGTTCCATAAATCTCTCTAACAATATTCAGCCACAATACGCCTCGACAATTCTCTTCGATAAGTACCTTAATGCACCTACAGCAAAAGAAAAAACTAAATTCATTCATTTTTATTTTGTTCATTTCTGTTTATCATAACAATTAACAGATTAGAAATCTATTACATAATCTAAATCTAACATGACAGACATATAAACTTTGAAAATAAATACTGAAAGATTATGAAAGTTTTTATACAATGAACATATATCAGAAACAATTTACAACAATTGACCAGCTACTAACTCTCAACTCACAATGATTCAACGCAACCTATAATTATTTTTCCGTTAGGGTATCGATGTTGTGAATCACGGTGCTTAAGCGCTTAAATGAGGAATCGCGTTGGGAAGGAAAATCCGGAAAGAATGAATGGAGAAAAGGAAAAACCTGTACGGCTGTATATGGCGGTCGACGAGGAACTCCGGCAGCGTTTTATGGGCAGTTAAGTTGAATAGTTGTAGAATCCAATTTGTTTTAGTTGATTCATCGATTGATTTGTGAAGTGAAGTTGCTGCTTTGTTGTTCTAGGGTTTCAATCAGAGTAAAAAAATATTGGATGAAATTTGGATGCGTTTGGTAACACAAATAAGCAAGCTTATAGCTTATCGTATTAGCTTAAGCTTGTTTCAAAAAATTGGAGGTGTTTGATAACAAGCTTTTTTTACTAGCTTATAGCTTTTTACCTTTTATTCCAATTTTACCCTTAATATTTTTATTTTTTTAATTAAAAAACTACTCACTCACATAATACTTTTATATCATTTTATAATTATAACAGCTAAATTTAGCAAACACTTTAATTTCATTCTACTAGTTTTTCAGCTAAAAACTAACTTATCAGCTATAAACTAGTTTTTCAGCTATCAGCTAGCTTATAGCTTAATTTTACCGAACAGAGTCAAAATTTACACGAGGCAACAACCCTTTATTGTTTACAAAGATATATGAATTTTGTTTACGCGAGAATAAGAATCAATTGGACGATAGTGAATTTTGTTATTCACAAATTTAAATAGTGTTTTCGTGCAAATTTTCCATACATTAAAAATTCAAAATAGTAAATTTATATTAAAATTTGTGCATTTTAAATGTATAAAGGGCGAACTTATTTTGTAATAAAAAAAATCATCTTTATATATTGTAATCAAACAAACTAAATATTTTTTAACGATTCTTACTTTAATAAACAAACACAAATAAATTTCACTTTTCTATAAAATCTCTAAAAATTAATCTTTTTATTTTATATCAAAATTATCATTTTTTTAATCCGTAATAAACAAACCCTAAATGTATAATTTTTTAATGAATAGTTGTTATTTTTAAATAAAAAATTACTACGTTTAGTTTTGATTGCTTTAACATGTACAATATTGCACATGTTAGACAAACTAATTATAATAATTGTTATGAATAACACGTGTTTCTGTCATTAAATATTTTACACACGGTTAAGATGTGGAAAATTTTAGAGTTTCAAATGTTTTTGATGTAATATAACACTTCGAAAACATGTCTGTATTGACTGGTAAAGGTTGACTTTTCTCTACTCTGTTTTTTTTTTTTTAAGTAACATAATTAGAACTTACTTTTTTAAGGTGAATAGATGAAAATACCAAATTTTAAACTTGGGTCACTATCAAATGAACTATGTTCAAATAGGCTTTTATCTTTTCTAATCTAATCCAGAAATATTGGAGTATTATGTACTCTTTTCTATTCTTTCTAAATAATTTTTCTGCAAAATTAAATTGGATGTACTCACTCATAAATGAATAAATTGAAGCGAAACTTTAATAATATTATGTTGCTTTTGAATTAAATTTCTAAAGTGTGATAGTATTCATTCAAATAAAAATGATTCATCTTAATTTGGGTATATTATAAAGTGTTAAGACTTACTTACCAGAATTTTGATTGAATTTAGGTTCAAAATTATTGCTTTAGGTCAGGTCTAAATAAAAATAATCTCTATATGAAAAAAATAAATTCTTCCTTTAATTATTTAAGATTTTTTATATAAATAAATTTAATTTTAATATTTTTTTAATTAATTAATCCACCTGAATTTTTAAGAGATACCAACCACTTCAGTTCACTCTAGTGTAGGCATGGCAACGGGGCGGGGCGGGGACGGGTTTTGCTCTCCCCAAACCCAAATCCATATAGTTCGGGTTTCCCCAAACTCATCACAATTCCGAGTGGGGATAAAAAGTATAACCCCAAACCCAAACCCAACGGGGATCGGGTATCCCAACGGGGTTCGGGTATCCCGTTACGTCTTTTCCTACATGAATTTGGATTTCATTTTAGTAATTTGTTATTAAATAAAAGAAGTTAAAAGCCCAAAATTATTTTGTTTCAACGATATTTTTTTAAATAAAGATATGAAATAGAGAAAATAGTTTGTTTATACTCAAATTAAAGAGAAAAAATAAATATATAAATGTAATTTAAGAAATTGTTTAAGAATTTCTAATTTAAAAGAGGTAAAATCTAATTTTAATATATGCGGGGCGGGTTCGGGGACGGGTTCGGGGTGGGTATCAATGTCCCCATTACTCGTCCCAACCCCATCTTTTAAAATCGGGGAAAACCCAAACCCGAACTAAAACCCAGCCAACTCGGGTTTTTCCCGTCAAAACGGGTATAGTTTGGGCGGGTACCCGCGGGTATGGGTTTTATTGCTATGTCTACTCTAGTGTCTAGTTTGTGTGAGCGTGTGGAGTGTGTGACAACCGCAAACACCGTTCGCAGTCCATAACAGCGGTGGCTCCGTCGTGCCATCACCAAAACTCCGAGCAAATACCCAAAGTTTTCAAATTTTCGAGTAACTGTTGAAGTGAATACCCAAAATTTTCAACCTTTCTATTCTCTCTTGAAATGAAACTAACCTTAATCAATCACACTTTCTCAACACTATTCAATTCCTCTTTTATCAATCTAAGAAGACCCTTTTGTTCTTCATCACTATCACTATCATCATCATCTACTTCTTTCAAACCCCAAGTTCCAATCTTTTTAAGACCACCCATTTACTCAACAAAATTGAGTGACCTCAAAAAATGGCATAATTGGGCAAAAAACATTGCTTCTTCAATTGGGTCATCTTTTGTTCAATCAGATAATGGTCCAGACTCAACCATTTTGTGCAGGGAACTCAAATGGTTCATTGAGGATGTTGTTGAGGATCATCATTCAGTTTTCTCCCATATAGGTGGTGTGAAGAATGATGATGAGAATGAGAGAGTGAAAATGAGAGCAGATATAGAGGAACTATATTGTTTGTGGAAGCAAAGGATTGAAGATAGGAAACCTTTTCAGTATATAGTGGGATGTGAACATTGGAAGGACTTGGTTTTGAGTGTTCAAGAAGGTGTTTTGATTCCTAGACCTGAAACTGAACTTATTGTTGATTTGGTTTATGATGTTTTGTCAAAGAATGAGGATTTGAAAAGAGGGGTTTGGGCTGATTTAGGGACTGGAAGTGGTGCTCTTGCTATAGGTATTGGTAGGATTTTAGGAAATGGTGGAAAGGTTATTGCGTCGGATTTAAGTCCTGTGGCTGTTGCTGTTGCAGCTTACAATGTGCAGAGGTATTGCTTGCAGGTTAGAAATGGTGGAATGGTTTTATATTCCCTTTGTTTCCCCATTTTCTCGTTTGAGATTTTTACAAGAGTGAATAGCCATTTTGGTCCTTGAAATTCTAACCATCGATCAAATATATCACTGATTTTACGAATTAGCAATTTCGTCATTGAAATTGTGCATCAATCAAAATAGTGTCTACATTAAGTTTAGCAGTTAGACAACATGATATGGCATGTTAAATGAACATGTCACAATCCACGCAGACGAGGCAATGATGTGGAGTGCAGATAGATTGTTACAATTTCACATAATTGCCTTTCATCATTTCTTTAAATATGTTACTGCTTCTAGTTCCACTTATATTAGTAATCATTTTCAGGACAAAATTGAAATAAGGGAAGGATCTTGGTTTGAACCATTGAAGGATATGGAAGGAAAGCTTGCAGGTCTTGTAAGCAACCCACCTTATATACCTAGTAACGACATCCCGGGTCTACAAGCTGAAGTTGGTAAACACGAACCTAGAGTTGCATTAGATGGAGGCATTGACGGCATGGATGCTCTTCTCCATCTGTGTGATGGGGCTGATTTATTGTTGAAATCTGGTGGATTCTTTGCCTTTGAGGTATGGCCCTTGTTTATTTATTACTATAAAGTTTTATCGAATTTCTATGTGTTTCTTATCATGCGTCTTCTTAGCCCTTACCCGTGAAAAGGATCCAAATGATATTCCCCAGCATAACCAAGCAAATTGCGAATAATTTTTATAATCAGTCCTTTTAATAAAAAGGTTTTAGCAATTTGTAGTTCTCTAATATAAAAGCCATTGCTTGCTCCTTAAACAATTTTTCGTCTGAATAAAACCATGCCAGAAATCAAGTTAACTTTTCAAAATAAGCATAACTCTTGCCATTACATATAATGGATTATAGGGCTTTCCTCTCCGTTGATATTTTTATTAAATTCTGTATGTTGTTATTTAGTGTCAATGTATGTCATGGCTGGTTTATATACGTTGCTCTAAATCTGATTGTTCTGTTGGTTAAGAGACTTGGGCCTGTTTGGATTAGTTTAGGAGTTTATCTACTGATATGAACACTTATGGCATGTTTATGACAGCTTATGGAAATAGCTTATAGACATGTCATAAATTGTTTCCATAAACTCTCCAGGATAACTTATGAAGACAGCTTATAGTTTGTATAAAAAGATTTCGACTTTACTTTATCTTTTGTTGTATAAAGGGCTAATACACAAACATTTATATGATATCTTAATTAAGCCTGTCAAAATAAGGCTGAGATAGTTTGGGAACGTTGCCTGAAAATAAGAAGGGATAATTGAGGAGGAGGGTTCTCTTTTGGTGGGAATTATAATTGGGATCAGGGAGAGTCCCGAGTTTCTCGAATATCTTCTAGAGATTTACATATTTTCGGTACATTCAATGAACGACGCTGATCTTGCAAAATCATAGGTTTAGGCTTAGAATACAAATATTAGCATTAGTTTATGTTCTTATTGAAGTATAGGAACAAAAAATATGTCAATCATTTTGTGGTTTTGAAGCTACATAGCTATGTTATTGATTCTGTGCTTCTCAATTTAGTTTTAAAGCGGTGAACCGTTGCTAATATTACTTGCGCAAAATACTGCATTATGAAAAAAGCTTGTTTAGAGTTGTTAAACTGTTCTGTTCTGCAATGTATAATTGATGTGATTTTAAATTTCTTTCTTGACATTCCAGACAAATGGTGAGAAGCAGTGCAGGGAACTTGTTGATTACATGAAAAGTAATAGAAGTGCAAGCTTATGTGATTTGGAAATACTTGCTGATTTTGCTGGTATTCAAAGATTTGTAATTGGATTCCATCGATAAGCAATTTAAATTACAAAATACAATTTTGGTAAACTAAGATACCCTTGCGTGCAACTGCAGAGACTAATCCCTCGAGGTACCCTTGCGTCTTCAGTGTGTTCTAGGCTGTTCACATTGCAGTTTTAGCCATATTCTTTAAATTAACAACTATTGTTATCCTTATTTGGGTTTACTATTGAAAGAAGATGCCAAGTAAGATTTAAGAACAATTTATATAAAAATTGTTTCTTAATGATTTAAAGTAATTGTGAGGTAATTGGTAGGATCCATTTAAAAAAATAATAATGGCATGTGAAAACCTGTGGAATGTTACGATCTATTTAAAGAGAAGAATTGTTTCTTATATTACTAAGTTTTAAAGATTTATGCACTCTTGAAACCAATGTTTTAAAAATCGGACCGGACATCGAACCGTGAGGGTACTGGTTCACTGGTTTATTGGTCGAACCACCGGGTCACTGGTCGAACCGCATGAATAAACCGGATTAAACCGGATAAACCGGTAGAACGAACCGGTCTCTATAATAAAACTATATAGGTATTAAACCGGTCGAATCAGATGACTTAGTCTCTAAAAAATCATGACATGACACATAAAAAATTTGAAAAACTCGGAAATTCCATAATGTAATAAGTTCTTAAATTCAAATTCTAAATGTTGTTATCACACACAATAAAATAGTACAAAATACAAATCCAAATAAGTTTTAAACAAAATTTAATTGCAACATAAACGGAATAACAAAGTGTCTAATAAATTAAAATCCAAAGAGGCATAATTATTTCAATGTTTGACTCTCTTTTATTTCTTTTGGTTCTTCTATTTAAAAAAAAAAAATACAAAATGACGTCGTTTTGAGACTTTTGGCTGGAAAAAAAAGAAAAAAAAAAGCGCGTGCAATCAAACCGGCGGTTTGAAAAAACCGCCGGTTCACCGGTTTTTCCGGTTTTGAGCGGTTTCCACCGGTCTAACTGCATGGCCGATCCAACATTCGAACCAGACCGGTCACCCCTCCAGTTTGCGGTCTGACCGGTCCGACCGGCCGGTTCGGTCCAGTTTTTACAACAATGCTTGAAACCAAAGGATTAACACGCAAAATTTTGTTGCGCCTTTTAAATCTTGCATGGAATTGTATGCTTCACTAAAAGTAAGCGAAGAACAAAATAACACACTTTGGAGAAAGAAAAAAAAAATGGATAAAAATAATCTAAGTTATAATTTTTTTTTTAAGCGGGACAACAAAAACCAAGTCAAAAATTAGATTTAATTACATTTCCCTAGAGATGTTTAAAGTACACTACTCTCTCCTCTTATGCTAAAATACACACTCCTCTTCTCTCTTATACAAAATATATTAGAGAAAATTATACTCTCCTCCCTTAAAAAAAAGCTTGAATTTTCTTCTCCTCCCCTTTTATATCAAAACCTACATTTCTCTCCTTAAACAAAACTCCATTTTAATGTAATTAAACGTTTAATGCATATATTCCGTTATTAGTTTTTACTCACATCATTAACATATAATGTTATATATTGCTATAAATTATGAAACTATATAAAATAAAATATAAATCTCGAATAAATACTAAAGTCGATTAGAAAAACTATTTTATATTCTAAAATAATAAAAATTTTAAAGAAATGATGGCTTAAAGTGGTTTGACATAAAATAATTGTCTAAAGTTATTTGTTATAAAAAAAAAATATTTATTTATATTAAAATAGACTAAAGTGTATATTTTAACATAAGAGAGGATGATAGCGTAATTTAAACATTCTCAAAGAAGAAGAGTGTAAACGACTCAAAAAATTAAAATGATTTTTTGAATGAAAAAGTTGTCAACTAAATTGTCCCAAACTGTTGTCAAAGTATCATTTCTCAATCAATGCCGACAGATTTGCAAATTATGTTGTGAATTGTAATTTCCCAAATTTTGCATTTTTACACACTCGTTACTTCAGTGAGAGGTGTAAAAATCAAAAAGTTGAGGCAAGCGAGAAGGGCAGAGGCGTGAAAAAAAATTATCACTCCAAATAGCACAAAAATCAGGTTAATGCTACAGTGGACCACCTCACAAGTGGTCCACCGTGGTGAAGTGATCATTACTACTATAATGAATATGAATACAAATTTTACAAAATCCACCGTTGGATTGAAAGTTTGTATCATATAGATCATCCATACAAATTTTTAGAAAAATTGGAAATCATTTGATATGTTATTGAAATCTATCAAGTTTAACGGTATTTAATAAAAACTCATAAACCGTTAATCTTAATGGGTCTCAATAACATGTCAAATGATTTTCAATTTTTCTAAAAATTTGTATGGGTAATCTATATGAAACAAACTTTCAATCTAACGGTCGATTTTGTAAAATTCGTATTCGTTATAGGGTTATTCATAAGTGATCCACCATGGACCACTTGATGGTCCATTTTAGAATTTGCCCAAAAATCAGGCTAATCATGACCAAAAAAATAAAAGATGAAAGAGGCTAATAACTCAAAAAAATCTTATTGAATATACACCATTATTACCGTTCAAAACCTTTTATAATAAATATATTACAAAAAGAATGCTGCTCTCACTGATTTCACTAATGTACAACTTATTGTGCTAAACACCTCTTCTTTTCCTAGAAATATGATTTATGAACACTACAACAAACAGAGACAGACACAAAACTCTTTCAGAAAAGGCCTGTCCCGCAAATGTTACGTCGCCCAAATGTTATGCCGACTTCCCAGCTGCTGTCCAATATGTAACATTATATTGGTCACTCCACGACCGCAACCATAATAAGTCTGTTCATTGACAGCACACGGTGAGGCAGGCAACCATTCACAACAAGCAATAACTGATTAGAACTTCACTGCATATAGTATAGATATTCTGCTTCCCACATACAGATGTAGGGGAAAAGATGAACCGGAGGTGCGGTTAATTCAGTGCATAATGAACTCGTTCAAGAAGTTGAACAACTTGATTGACAGAAAATTGGGGTAGGAGTGGCTTCAAACTTGGTTTTACCACCTCAGGTGGTTCCGAAGACAAAATGTTATTTTGCTGCATATTTGTCAGCTCCAGAAACTGAGTCAACATGTCCCCGTCAAGTATCTTGGGTGCCCCAACCTTATATAAAATACATGTAAGCAAAATGAATGACATGATGCAATATCATTTAATCAACCAATGTGCATTTCTAAACAATGAATTCAATTGAAAAAAAGAAGAAAAAAATGAAAATGAACTATCATTAGATAAATAAAACATGACCTTCCCCTCCTGAAATGCTTTCAGAATTTTTCAGAAAAGTTCAAGAGAGAAAAGAAAGTAGGAACAGCTTCCATAAAATGAACTAAAAGTTAAAGTAGAATTTCAAAATTAGCAAAAAAATTTACGAAGCTAATATAAATTAGAGGTAGAAAGATGTCACGCTGTAGGAGTCACATATCAACAATAGTAACCTTGTAATCAAGTAATTTAGACTAAATTCATTTCATAGTTCTTACTGGATTCTCCCGGCTGCGAAACTCATTGTGATCATTTCCAAGAACAGGTGCAGTCAAATGATGGACAGCAAGTCTTGCTTGCACAGCTTCTAAGAGCTCATATTCCTCTCTACAAAATAAAAATTGGTTCAATCAAACATGTTAAAACGCACAGCCTAACCAAAAGGATTGGGGCATTACCCTATCACTAAACACATCATATATGTCAAGCGCACACGACGTCTAAATATCAAAACAGAACAATATGGTTCCGTGGAAAAGAAGAAAAAAACTGTTGACATTTACCTTCCTGAAACAAAGAAATGCACAGTTCATCATAGATATGGCACACTACAAACAAGAGAAGTGCTAGTAACTTTTGAAACACGGGTACTTGTAAAACGGCAATGTACCCGGGTACTTACCTGGTAATCAGTATGCGTACAATACTCTCATTATTCCACTGCAGATGAAATTTGTGGCTTTCTCAAAAATTATTAATATAATAATATATAATTGTACAAAAATATTTGAGTTTCTATGTGGTTGTAACTTGTAACAATTTAATCTTTTATTGTGATGTTTTGTTGTGAATTGAACAATTTAGCTATCTCATGTTATATTATATAACAAATATGTAATGTTTTTTATTGAAGTACCCATACCTTAACTTGTACTTATGCATCCCTGCTAGTAACACACCCTTAGCACTGTTGTCTTAAATTCACGTGAGTTATTTCATAAGTGGTGGGACCCATTTTCAAGGTGGTAGGAAAGTATGCTGCTACTTGCTAGCACTACTCTTGCTAAGAGGTAAGTATTCAAAGAGCATTCCAGAATCCCTCATCAGCGTGAAAGTATAATATTAATGGCTGCTATGATTTATTTTGGTAGAAATTGCTACTATATTATATTTTACCAATATATTCAGTTCAATTAAATCATCAATAGCCAATCATGTTCCCGAGAGAACGGTTGCAAATGAAACTCATGATATTTAAACTTAGTGTTTAGCGTTATTTTTTACATTAATCATATTAGGTTTTTATATTAGGTGTAACTCATTACAAAATCGGTTTGTAAGGTGAAAACTACATCCACTTATAAACATATGTTCAGACCATATAGCATCTAATGTGGAACTCTTAACACACACCCTTCACGCCCAAGACTAGACAACAGAAGCGTGAACCGAGTGGCCCAATAGAGGTAGCCTGATAGTGGCCCAAGAGATTTTCAATAGACTCTGGTACCATCTTCGAATTTGCATTGGACCTAACTCAACCTTACAAAACCAACTTGTAAGGTGAGAAGTGTCACTTTGTTAAGCTCATTTCAGCCTTATCTTTATTCTATGTGGGAGTTGGATTTTTCCCAATACAACCCCTCATGCCGATGTGTGAATATAAATGGTAGATGACCTGAATCAATAGGCTTTGATACAATCTTTTCTCGTATACACACATCTTCATCTTCTAAAGTATTCAAGTATGATGATCAATGAATGGGTTTAAGATCTTAAATTTAATTACATTATTTAAAATTTTTGGTAGGAGATGGATAGATGAAAGTGAAATACAAACATAGCTTGTTTTAGATTTTTTTTTTTAATAAAAGAAATCGCTCTATTTAGATGCATGTATAACTTTTCATTCTCAATTTAGATATTTTTTAAATGATGTTCATATTTTATTTAATTATAACATATATGTGTATGTATTTGTGTGGTGTCCTATGCTATGCTTTTGACATTAGCAGTGTTGACGTGTCCGTGTCAGAGTTCATGATAGCTCGTAGATATCAAATCTATGGAAATACAATACTATTCGGTCTTAAGCAGCAAGATTCCATGCAATGGCTAAACTGCACCTGATAACTATTCACCTTGATATTTTTATAGTTGCGGTCAAAATTAATTGGTACCTTGATAAAGGGATGAAGATCATTATGCTTCCTAACAGTGTACTAACAATAATAGTATTTTGTAGCGAGTCAACATTTGTCTTGGGGCCAATGCCTCCTGACAACACATCATCAGCTGGAAGTCTGTATGAATATGAGCCCTGCAATACAAAGCAAAAATTACATTACCAAAAAATCTAAAATTACACAAGCTTATTAGGAGGGGAAGGGAGAGGAATGATTACAAATTGGATGGTTACAGGATAAAACATTACTACAAAATTCACGAGCACTAATGAATAGTGCAAAAACATATTAATGCTACAAAAAGTAAGAAGCTAATCCAAAGTATGCATTACATAACACCCAATACACTGTGCCAAAAGACACTTGGACAGTGTTTGTGAAACAGGGAAGGGCACTTCAGTTTTTGGAGAAATAGTGTAACTCCTCACACCAATAATAAAACATGTATCATTCATAAGGAGTGAGATACTACACCAAGACAGGTATTGGTCTGTTTTTGCAAGAAATGAAGGACTTGACAACATTTTCGAAAGAGTTTGACAAGTGACTGTCTCTATAGCATCGTTCCCATTACAGCAGAATCAGAAAGCCAAGGAACATTCACCTTCGGTTGTATAAAACATAAAAAACAAAATTAGCTGAAAGAATAAAAAACACCAATCATTTTCTTCACTTGACACTGTCAAATTTGTGAATTCTACATGTCTAAGTCTGACCACACTCACCTCTATTTATAATAGCATGTAGAATAAATACAATAAATGCTAATTGATGTGATTTTCTAGTTCAAATCTAAATCTATGATTTTATTCTAATAATAAATATATGGATTTGATTCTTCGATTCCAACAGATACTTTAAGAAAGTCATGCATCAGAAACATGCTCATGCACAACTCGCAATCGCACAGCGCATATAACTATTATTTAATATTTAATAAATAAGTAGTTGTATTGTATCTGCCTCTGTAGCAAATCTATCACTTGCAGATTAATTTGCATTACTGTGGTGCTTTCAAATCTAGTCACATCTGCTGCTTTCAAATCAATTTTTTACAAAGAAATGCTGACATTTGAATGCAAATTAATAACTATTATTCCAGGAAACTTAAAGATAATACCTTTTGGATGCTCATAGCTACCTCAGCCATGAAATAAGCACAGCTTAGTCTCAAATTGCATTCAGCACTTGCATTGCTTGATGCTGGTGACCAATAATAAAATATGGTTAGCATTTTGTTTTCATCATGAATAATAACAATAATAATTAAAAAAAACTAATTGCTTTACGCATGCCAATAGCAAAATAGGCTTTAAAAAATTTAAACGCAGCCAATATAGATATTTTGCTTCCCTATAAAGCATAACCACCTTCAACTAAGGTACATACTGCACAATCCCCTCCAAATATGAAAGGTCGGCGGCACTCAAGCTGCGAAAAAAGCTAGCAACATATGCAAACTACAAGATCTTCCATATATTCCCCAGTGAAACTGTATTATAACACCATTAACTAGGAAGACCATTCTGTATAGTATGAGCAGGAAAATATTTAACAAAACTGATTTGATGTTTTTCTCTAGACACCCAGAAGTTTGTCCGTGAATGTTTTGGTTTTTGGCGCAAAATGAAATGGTTCATATTTTTGATATCAGTGGTCCCAGAGAAAATAAAATTCCAAAGAGGGCAGTAACCCATCGATTAGAAAGTGGCTGATAAAAATCAAATTATGACTAGTTTTACATGAGCACTAACTGCGGCACACATGTCTCTATTTGCCAATTGTTCAAGAATTTTCTACAGCTAGTTAGTTACGGTCTCTGAAACATGGATACTCCAAATTTCATGTCATACTAGAACCGGGTACGCTTACGATGCTCGTGGATGAGTACCGAATACTTAAATTAATTGTGACCTTAGCAAATTGCACAGGAATTAAGAAAGGTGGTTAATGTTGTATGGGAAAAAGAAATTGAGTTAGTTTACAAAATTACCCTTCAGTAATGGTGCGGAAATGAGAAATCAAAAGAATTGGAAAGAGAATAATAAATAGTAAGCGGTATAATAAGGAAATTAACATTAATATTTCATTGATATTGTAAAACGACATATTAAATGAGATTTTTTTTGGCTAGAATGAATGACTTGTATATTGTGGGACGGAGGGCGAGAATTAGGAAAGATAATTCCTTACAAAAAAATTTGGTTAATAAAGAGAAATTAAGCGGTTTACAAAATTACCCTTCAGTAATGGTATGGAAATGTGAAATTAAAAGAATCGGAAAGAGAATAACAAATAGTAAGCGGTATAATAGGAAAATTAACTTTAATATTTCACTCATTGTAAAACGACATATAAAATGAGAACTTTTTTTACTAGAATGAATGACATATATTGTGGGACGGAGCGGGTGAATTTGGAAAGATATTTCCTTACATATTTTTGAGTTAATTTTTTTGGGTAAATATATATTTTTGAGTTAGATGTTATTCTTATTTGTGATTTATATCTTTTATACAATCAATCATATTTATTTAAAATAGTTTTCAAATTATATTTTAAAATTTTATACTAGCATACCCGTACCATAGTTTTTTGGAAAATCTCGTACCCAGTTATGGCAGTTACCAGTGTCTCTATAAATAAACAGCAGAGATGGAGTCATTTGTAACATATTAACATTTCACAGTCAGGTTCTCTATCTCTGAAATTCAACAAGGGTTACCTTCCAAATGATCTGAACATAAAACCGCTATGCCTCCTTTACGATCTGAAACAATAGCTGTATTATCATCCATGAGAATGCAATCAGCAACCAACCTTATTGATCGGTCACCACAAAGTTGCTCCAACTTTCTTGCTTCCTAACATAGAAGATACAAATAAAACAACTTCAGCATTGGCATTTCATATAAACAATAACAAAGTATCAATACAAGAGGACCGTGATCTTGATGTGTCAAGCATAGCATCATAAAATAATTTCCATCCAAAGACCAAAAGGAAATAATCTTGTAGCCAACCCCATGAGAGAAAAGGCATAGTATCCTTGTACAAAAGGAGATGAAGGGAGGGGCATAGGGCACAAAAAATATAGAACTTTATTCCAAGGAAATGAATACAAAGTTTAGTTTGGTAAGTTAGCCTCAGTAACTAATAACAAGAAATAAACAAATCATAACACTATACAGAATTGCTCTCCAATCTTTATGCGTGCCTTTTTTAATTAATAGTTAAAATTTGAATAATACAAGAGAGACAGCCACCACTCACCTCATGGTAAGAAAAGAAAAGGATACCATCGCGATTATCACCAACTGCAATTCTACTAAAATACGCAGTCAAAGATCTTATCGCGAAACGCGTCCTTGCCACAGCATACTTTCTCACTTTTTGTGGAGTGTCATTTGGGAAACCACATACATAGAACTGAATAAGAAGAAAATAAATGAATGAGATGACTATAGCCAAATGAAGATACAGAACTTTCTTATGTGGAGAGAGAAAATTGAGAAAGGAAGGGATGGTGAGGAAGTATGAATGGAAAAATGCAAGAGCTTTGCAACTTACAGCATTGCCAGCAGATGCCAAAAAATAGCGATCAAGATAAGGACAGATCGCATGTACAATTCCCGGCCATGTAGTTGCAGAAACCAATCGGAACTGCCAAATTTCATTTTCATCAAGTTTGATGCCATCAGAGCTATTATCATCAGGGCTGCTGCCGAGGCTACTGCATGATAGCAGTTCAGGAACATGCCCAACAATTTCATTGAATGGTGAAGTTTTTTGAGATGATGACCCTGCCTTCGAACAGAAGGTCATGGAACCACTGTCTGAATTTTGCACATGATCAATACAAAGAACAAGAAGACGGCCCTTGGCACTGCCAAAGAAGCATACTATTAGAATATGGTAATCAACGTGAAATGTATAAATTTCCGAAATCATAACTATGGGCAACTGTAAGAACATGTTGATTTGTTTTGCCATCATATATGCAGTATAGGATTACCAAAGTAAATGAAAAATTGTAAATGCTTGCTGCTATGAAGATTTTATATAATTTGGAAACTTCACTCCAGGCACTTTATTGGAAAATATATATTCAATATTTCTCTTTAAGTGACCAAGTCAAGTTTGGTGACCTATATTCCAAATTATCATGCCTAAACTAGTGATGTTAATACAAAGTTTATATTAGAGGCCAAACAGCTTCCTACCTACATGCATTTTTTAATAAATTAATAGATGACAAAAAGTAGTTTGGAATTATAATTTTTTCAGAAAATGACAGTTGTTATGTAATGTAACAAACAAACCCCGCATGTCATATACCACATTGTGTAAATTTTCAGTACCCTTTTGTTTCAATCTGTAGGGAAAGCAGAATGCCTATTCAGAAGTATAGACTGCCATTTCCAAGAAAATGTACAATGAAACTTTCATGAGAGAAGAAACAGAGGTTTTGAATTTGAGGCCCTATATTGGCAGGTGAAAGCCATATGCCGAGTTACTGATTTCTATAGAAATCTTACTTTGGAAATTGGGTATCTTTATTCTTTACCATACAGATAATGCATTATTGCATACTTGTCAGACTCAAAGCAGTCTGTGATGCATGAGTCAAACTCTTATTTTGGTGAGTATATGCATAACGGGAATGGATTCTCTCCATTGGAATTCTTTCAATTTTTTCATTTGCAACATCTCAACCATTAAACTCGTTCTCCTTTTTCTTAATAAGTTTATCTCTCTTATCTCTCATGTTTGATTGTTGAGATTTTACAATTGAAAAAAAATTGAGAGAATTCCAATGGAGAGAATCCATTCTAATGCATATACACTCCTTCAAAAGGAACTTGCAAGATGCTCACAAGCAGTTTAGCTCGTTTTAAGGCATAAAAGTCATATGCAACTTCGAATTTGAAAAGAAGAGCAACTCCCACCATTTGGCTTGTGATATACAAGGAAAGTAAAAAGACCACAAAATCTCGATGCCATACCTCTCAGCTTCACCACTGGGGATAACGGGTGGACCAGAATACAGACTAGTTCCAACCACGAGCACCTGCTCACTTCCAAACCTAATTAATTCCATGGATGTTGCTGTTTCTCCAAGGTCTAGTCTAAAAGATGATAGTACTGACCCGCTTAGGGGATCCACACAACATATGTCAGACAAACATGCACCAATACTCAGTTCAGTCCTCATCACAAGTAACATCCGACTTTCTTTGTGATAAAGGACCTTTCGTGGAGTGCCCATTATATTAATCTTCTTCATATTAAGTCTCTTGCTGTAGACCATCTCCACCTAAAGCATCAAGTGATAAATATACCGTAAGTCAAGATAGCAACACATACAAGAACCACATACAATGATACAACATAAAATCAGGAATGAAAACAATGGTTGTTTCTTGGTGAGGAAGAAAGTTTGAGTCGAAATAAATCAGTCTTTTCACCAAATATATATGTTTCTAGAGTAATGACTGCAACAAGACTCTGCAACAAAATTACGTTATGCCCAGCATCTCATAGTTAAACAAACAATTGACAGTAATCACAATGGGGCTTTTAATATGCATTTAAATTGGCAGTATAAAAGCATCTCCAATGCACTATAAGTTAAAAGAGAAAGAACAACCAAAGAAATAGTGGAATAAAGAAATGTGACAGCAATGATACTGTAATATGATTTCTTACCAGATGCAAACTGTTTTCGGCAACAAATAATATTCCCTTTGGACAGTCAATAGAGCAAACAGGAGTTACATGTGAAGATGGTTGAAATGAGATAGAAGTATAGGAAATGCTGTGTCTTGCACTATGCAATAACCAAGGCCTATCACTCAGTGCAATTATATCAGCATCAAGTGTGTCATCCAGGGGCACCAAGAAAACTGGAGTGATGCCAATGCGACGAATGGCAATCAATTGAAGCATGCAAGGAAGGTTACTTCTCATGTTGAAAGCCATGGTCATAGAATTTACCAAATTTATAGAGGATAAAGCAGTGTCCACCACATTTATTGATGATGAATGAGACGGTTCTGTTGGCCACTCAAAGCGAAGGAGCATTCCATTCCTCAATCCAGCAAGAACATAATACTTATCAACAAATACGAGTCGTACATCTTGAGGTATGCAAAAACTTTTAGCTATCCCCGTTGTACTTTTCAATGAAATTGTTCCACAAGCAACTACCGTGACTCCACCATCCGGATCAAAAGACCAAATTTCCACAGAAGGCCTATGGGTGCCAATAACAAATGTTTTATTGATGTCCACGCCACTTATAGAAGAAGCAATGGAACTAATATTTTCTGAAATGGATGAATTTGATTGTTTTTTCCCATACTTCGGTCTAGGGATGGAAATGCATGACAATTCGTTCTGCAGTTCCAAATGTTGCATTTCATAGATTTCATATTGATAAGCTGAAACCATTCTAACCCCAAGGATAAACAAAAAACATGGGTTAGAGGTTGACACAACTATGAAATTATGGCCAACTGCCCCCAAACTAATATTCAGATTCTCCGGGGACCAAGATGTGGAAATAGGAAAGGACAAAGGGATACCTTCGGAATGACCATCCTTAGTAGGCAAACAAAGCTTAACAGTAGATTGGTAGATCTGAACAAGCAAACCGTCACTTACAAGGCCACATGCCAAAGTGCAGACATTAGGTTGGAAACCAACAGAATCAGTCACATCAGTAAAACTTAATCCAACTGACAATATTCTGGTCTCCCCAAGAAATGATAGAACTAGAAAAGAATGAAATGAATCTGAAATTTTCATTCGAACAGTCCAAGTACCAGCTACCCCTTCATAAGTAGAAGGGGTTCTAAGTAGCTTTTCTACATTGATACCACTTCGAATAATCCTTAATGACCCCTCAGGTGTCACACCACAGCAAGCATACATTTGGTCATTCTTCTCTTCATGATAATCCCCAGATGCCACATCGAAGATTGGAGCAATGTTTTGAATAAGATTTGTAAAAAATAGCCTTCCATCTTTCAATTTCAGGACCACACTGTCCCCCATGTCTACAATTGATGCTAGATATCCACCCTTAACCCACAAAAGTTCTTTACACGGTGCACCTTTATAGAGACACTCAGAGAGGCTGAATTTAGGGCCATCGGACTCCAAAAAAACTTCAATCATAAAAAATTCTCCAGTGTCTACACTGAAGATCATCCTAGGAACTTCATAATTTTCAGGCTCCCAACTCCAAGAGCATATGTACTTGGGACCAGAATTAGTTCCACCATTATCACTGTCTATGCACATAGGATCATAATCACTAAGCTGTAACAAGGCACAGGCAGCAACAGTAAAGCCATCATCAAGATCCTGTAATTTACAAGAGTCATCCACATAAGTCTGCTCTTCTACTGCATTGGATAAAATGTTCAAGCAAGTCCTGGAGACACATAATGGATTGTGAGGATCTCTAAAGTCCATTAATAGAACATCACCAGCCCTGAATAGAAATGCAAGTCCCGCGGAATTGGGAACTTCAGCAATGTTATGTGCTAAAGGTCCGGCTTCAACATACTGAGAAATAACAGAGATTGTATGTGCTTTAACATTCCATTCCAACAAAAGCAATTCATTTAGAAGAGCTCCCCTCCTGTACGACAAAAAAATGCATTTATTTCAGTAAGCATGCATTACAACAAATACAACAGAAAGAAAAACTAATTTCATTTATAGAGCTATTCTCAAGACTTGAATAAACTCTTGACAATGGCCAAACAAATTAGTCACCATACTTATTTAGAATAATAGCTAATACAGGATTATGCTCCTTGCTTGGTTGTCGGGAATCTAGTGAAATAAAGCACATACTCCAAATAGTACCCTTTATACTGGTTTTCTGCATGGTTCTGGAAGTACTTGCACTCCCTTCACTTTCAGAGGGATATATTATTCTCTGGAATTGAGCAGAAAATATTACATGAGTATATTTTGTCAGACAAAAGAATGAATTTATCAAAAATGAAAAAAATAGAAAATACAAAAATGAGAATTGTACATAGATTACACTTCTGCAGGTGTTTGGCATCATAAAAAAAAAATGAAAGGTTGATAAGGAAACCAAGACATTAGATCCTTCCAATCTTTTTGAAGTTCATAAAAAATCATTAGCTGAAACATAAAGATAGTCAAACAAGTTTGACCTATATTTATGTCTAGGTACCTATCAGATCACCTATACCACCAGAAAGCTATCCTACATATGAATTTTTCCAACACACACAACCAAGTGCAGCTTTTCTAATATACAGAATGATGCATAGTTTTGACCTCATCGATGATATCGCTCCCAATCATTGACGTTGACATAGAAAACAGAGCCAGCCGATCATCATATGCACTGGCAGCAATAAAACAACCACTGCAGAAAGAGAACCAGAGGTGTTAGTATTTAGTATTCACAGGATTTTAGCATGCTTTAACTTTTTGTCCAATTGGACATTATTAGATGTAAGTCTTCAACTAACAATCAAGCTTTTAGAAAAGTTGGATATTGACATGAAATGGGGGCGTCTATCCAGGATCCATTGGGTCACTCATTATTTGATCACTCGGGTCATGCTCCACATGTCTAGTCTTGAGTGTGATGGGGGTGTTCACATTAGATGTGATGTGACATGAAAATGTGTCTATATAAGTGTGAGGCAACACTCACCTTACAAGACAGTTTTTTTCAGGTTGATTTAGGCTCAACCCATAAGTTAAGAGAATGAAAGCACTGAAACTACAAAGATTAAGTTCTTTGGGGACAGAAGCACAGCTAGAGAGAAGAAAAATCTAACTAGCACACAGTTTACGGTAGTAGTGGATGGCACGAGATTAACTTGCAGTGTACAAAAATTTCATAAACTTTTTTAAAATAAAGCTTTTGATGTAAAAAGTAACATGATCATATAGTTGGAAATTAAAAATGTACAACTCAATACTATAGTTTGAAGTACATACAAGACTAAGCACATTTCGATCCGAAATAGAAAACCATCTGAGTATACCTTATGTATCTTAAAAACCCTATACAGTATGACAGGTGGATATTTTAAAAGTTGCAGCTTGATTTAAGTGTTAATTTCAGTCATTGGTAGGTGTTCGGTGGTATGAGGATTAAGCTTTAAGCGTTGAATGACAACGCCTTCTATCACTCTATAGTAAATTTATCTGCTTTGCCCATGGAAGATACAGCTTATACAAAACCATGTTAACCATGTTAAATTTGAGCCTATTTCTGTTCACTCTATCCTCTGTTTATTAAGTGAGACTAAGGTATCCGCATAGCTCCGTCTCTTGAGCCGAAAATGTGTTTCCAATAAACTTATACTTACCAATGAGCATTATACAGTATATACCAATAGAAGAGTGCTAGCAACACTCTTTTCAATACACTCTCTAACATTCACTTTCTAATTGATTGAAACTCATGAGGGTCTCACCACTTAATGTGGGACCTATTTCCAAAGTGAGGGACCCACATCGATTTAGAGAGTGTTGAAAAGAGAGTGTTCCTAGCACTCCTCATACCAATAACAAGCAAATATTCTATTCTCTTGCACTTAAATGTGATTTTAAAATTTAAAGTAGATTTTAAATGCATCAGAGGTTGAGTCCATTTAATAGAGAGAAACCAAGAAGGGAATAACATATGAACATTGGTCCTTATCTCAGTCCCCACCAATACAATATGAGCCTAAGCCATGAGCCCACAGCCACAAGTGATCATTGTTTATAGACATCGGGATATCTTATCAGCCGTATGACTAGTTTATTATTGGCCAAAGCAACACTCCATGCTGCAGAGCCCTAGAATTTCCTAAGCATGGTTATGGGATAATATATCATAGCCAGATAAAATATTAGAGAAAAGGGGGAACAAATTCAGGGGGAAAATCATAGACCAATTACTGGGGATCCACTATTATTCGCAATATATAAAGCAACTAATACATGCTTGCAGCATGGCAGCAAGACACACAACTAAAGGACAAAAAGAAAGATGATATATATGCCATCCAATAAAACTTTGGACTAGAAAAGAGATCACCTGGAATCAACTGCCAGCATTCTTCCTGGAAGATCCCTTATGTTACCAGGATTAGATAGCTGAACATGTGTTATTGGAAAAAACCTACGACAATGCATAAATGAAAATTAGAAAGCTTAGTAGGAATATAGAGCTTAATTGATTTCTAAAAACATGTAGTTCGTGATTTGTGATAACAGTTTATCATCTATAATATTAATAATGATATATTGATGAACCAAACTGAAAATGCACCCCAAATAATATCCAGTACCAATCAAACGAGAAAGAGAAAAGACGGTGAAAAAAGTGAACCTGTTCATTTCATTGCAAAATGTGAGCAATGACAGCTTTCCGGAATCAGACAAAGCAACCAAGAGGTCTTTACCTTGAGTCTGCCAAACAGAGGGGGAAAAAGGCACTCAATAAATTCAATATTGTCAAATGAAAAACACAAGCAAAAACAACTAATTTCATTCAAAACAACTAACACTTTATAAGGAAATGTTGGCCTGTTGACAAAGTACTACTTGAGTGATGAACATTTTTTTGCTTGAATAAAACGAAACATAAGATCGACACACAAGAGGTGCTATAAATTAAAGTTTGTGCCTGACATGAAACACTATACACACAAAGTTAACATAATCTCTACAATCGAATTTCAATTATGCTATATAATGATTGTGCTACAAATGTCTATTTTTTCTTTCATCGTTTTTTTCTGTTTGTCTATCACTCCATTCACTATAGTATCGATG
This sequence comes from Trifolium repens, assembly GCA_030408175.1. Lineage (NCBI taxonomy): Eukaryota > Viridiplantae > Streptophyta > Magnoliopsida > Fabales > Fabaceae > Trifolium > Trifolium repens. Next base: position 53,014,340 of record CP125849.1, on the reverse strand, counting down.
TGTCGTGTATGTATGTATTAAGTTTAAGAGGTCATTTTCACCTTGTTAACTCCTCCACCTCTAACAAAAATATAACTTATATTAATCTATCTATATTCTAATACAAGTATTTTGCTAATTAATCATGCATGCTAGAATTTCACATGGTTTTAATTAAATAAAGGTTTGAGACAGCGACTTGATCCGCAATATTACGATTTTATATTGGCGAAACCACACCATTGAGGTCGCATTGCACAACTAGAAAAAGTTGAAAATTGACAAAAAAAAAATAAACTTTGTGGTTTCTGTTTGGTGTAGGGTTCTGTTACTCAATCTTTTGCTGCTCTGCTCCAATACAACTGGAGCTTCATCTTGCTTGAAAGAGATTCGAGCGTCTTTTTTGCTAATATAATAGCGCGCGGGGGCGCTTAGCTGATGGATTTTTTTAGAAAATCTTCTTTTCTAAATTTTATACTATGAATATGAACTAATCTCGTCATTTTTCCGAAAAACTACACCCTACTAATGGCAATTATGTTCACCTAAAATAGTACAGATCAGCATTTCTTGTATTTCTTGTTTTCATCCTTCGTACCATTTAGCATTACTCAATATAAAAATGAATCAAATTAATTAATCGCCGGCACACACCTGTGGACGACGGGCATGAAATTTGTCATTCCAGGGCAATACAGCAAGATCTTTAATGATGCCAAAAACAGGCTGATCACAAACAGTTTGTACATTACCATCCTCATCAATGACCACCAACTCTATAGATGTCTCCTGAAATTTAATCACAACACAAACTATTAACAGTTAAAACTAGAGAAGCAGTTGAGTTGAATTACACTAACTTAATACAATTATTCACATATATGGAATAAAATTAATTAATAGAAAAATAAATAAATAAATAAATAAAATAATAGGGTTAAGGTTCGGAAAAAAGTACGAAAAGGGGAAAACCTTGCCGAAAACGACGTCGTTTGAGGAAGGGGAACGAAGGTGAGCGTAGAGGACCTGGAGAACAGCGCTAGGTCTGAGAACGGACTTGGAGAGATAATAGCGAGAAGAAGATGATGAAGGAGCTGACTTGGTAGAAGAACATTCTTCTTCGGAAACCGCCATTGTTATTATTATTTAAGATTTAGAGTTGGCGATGAATTTGATTGAGGTTTGAAATAGCGTTCATTGAAAGTGATGATGATAAATAGTGGTTACAAGTTACAAAGTGTATTGAAGTTGGAAGCAGAAAGAAAGAAAGTTGGGGGAAGAGAATGGAAAGAATCTAGAAGCACAACACGGTGGTTTATATATATTGGTATTGATGCGTAATCTTGTCTTTGGCCTATTTTCTCCATTTTTAATTTATTTATAGGTTTTTTTTTTTTTGTTAAACTTTACATTTGGTCCTTACGTTTATTTTAGGTTTCAATTTAATCCCTTACATTTATTTTATATTTCAATTTGGTCATTTTCGTCAGTTTTTGCATATGTGACAGACGGTTTGCATACGTGGATTGACACGTGGACACCTGGACACGTGTCAACGTATCCAATTGAAACAGTGGAATCATCAAAACTGACGGAAGGGACCAACTAATGCAAACGTTGACAACGTAAGGTACCAAATTGAAAAATTTTAAACGTAAGAGCTCAAATTAAAACCTAAAATAAACGTAAGGGATCAAATGTGTAGTTTAGCCTTTTTTTATATAAGGAACGCCTAAAGACCAAAAGAAAAAACAAACTACAAGGAAATTAGTCTAGACATGGAGACTCCATACAAATTTGTCGCTAACAAGGAATTAATTTGAGTAGGATAAGACTCGTAAAATACTTTCGGTGTATTCATATTATATTCTAAATTAGTTAAAACATTGTATATTTATTAGCTTCATAATAAATGTGTTTGGTCATATGAGTTTAGCTCAATTGGAAGGATAATTGCATTAGATATGTAGGGGGTCGGGTTCGAATCCCGGTCATCCCACTCATCCACCTTAAGGGTGGAGTTTCTAGCCACTAGGCTACTAAACCGAAAAAAAATGTGTTTGATCCTAATCTCCTAATTAAGTTGCAACAACTTTTAAATCCGATGTACAAGACACTAACACGAAAGAGAAATAGAGTGACCATCTCGCAACATTGAAATAATATTTATAGGTTTTCTTTACGACAAATAACAATCAATGTAGTTCGAATTATTACTTAGTAAATCAATATTTATTTTTTTTAAATAGTCTAAAGTATAACATAATAGATAAAATTCAGTTAAAAGGAAAGAACCTACCTTATATTTATATGTTTCGAAAAAAAATGACTTGAATTGTTTCTAAAAAAAATACTAAATTGAAAATATGGTGATATAGGTTACGAACAAAATTGATATTAGATCTATTTTAAACTACGAGTCATTTTAATCATTTCACACAAGTTAAAAAATGTCATTAATTTTATACAGAAAAGAGAAATTATGAGTTATTTTATAAAAGTAACTTGCATTAATGGTGGAAGATAAATCAAAGTGCGTCAAAAAAAAAGGAAGATAAATCAAAAGATTAAAATAAAATAGGCTAATAAATGATTAAGAGTATAATATGTAATAGTTAATACTTCGTTGATATTGTAAAATGATATATAATTTAGGCCAAATATCTTCCTCAAAACAACTTATGGCTCTGATTAGCAATGCTAAGATTTGAATTTATGGCTTGTAACTTATATTTTATAGCTTATATTTTATAAGCTCATGTTGAACAAAATATTTGTTTGGTAATATTTTTGTCTCACAAGTATATATCTTAATTTTACTTGTTTATAACTTATTTTTGTATTTACATTCGGGATAAAAGTGATTTTAATTTTAAAAATGCATAGGTTTTAATGTTTTCAAATTTTTAATACTGTTTAGAAAAATAGTAATTTAATTTGATTTTAAATATATCTAGTTTAATAGTTATTATATGTTATTGTGTTTGATAGTTATTATATGTTAGTATAGTGTAGTTCAAACAAAAAATACATGTGTAGTGCAAGCAGGGACGGATGCACGTTGCCCACTATGTGGGCTAGTGCCTGCACAAAAATTTTGAATTTTTTTTTTAATATATATATTATACAGGGTTATGCTAACTAGTGCCATCGGAATATTAGTTAAAAAAATTTAAAATTAAACTTCACATTAGAATAAATATTATATATACTTTTAAAAAATAAAATACACTTATTTATCATATTTAGTTTCTTAACTAGTGTTTTAGGGATATTGATTAACAATTTTCTATTATATAATACTATAACTTAGAAGTTGACATTTTTACATACAAAGTCCCCCTAGGCATTAGTTTCTATTATGCTTTTTAAAATGAAATGTAATAGATATTACTTTTTTTGAAAAATTGTTATTTAATGTTGCAATTTTATACATGTGGTGCCTCCACTATGCAAAATTCCTGGATCCGTCACTGAGTGCAAGTAAAAAAAAAATTGGATAAGGCAGTGTAGGTAAAAATTTAAATGTACTATGGTGATTTTTATAGTGTTAAAAAATTATCAATTGTATTTTGCTTGCAGCAAATGATATGAGATTGTAAATAAAATTTGTAAGTCGTAATCTTTCATAGAATTTAGGAGTCCACTAATAACACATTTATCAAAAAAATATTCAGCCACGACATAAGATCAGTTCCAATTTCATGTTGTTTTAACTAAATAATTAAGTTCAAGTGACTAATAAGATACACCAAAGGAAGATAAACATCGTTTGGAAAGAAAAAAAACTGAAAACCGGAGGATTAAGACAAAAAGTAAAACTTGGGGAGATATATCATAAAGCTAGTACATCAACGAGATACAAAAATACTGTGAATGATCTTGATGATCTTCTCGAGGATGAACATCAGGTTTGTTCAGCAAATCAAGCTAGTTGTTCTAGTTCAACGAAAAAATATGACTAGATTGCTATAGAAAAGCATGTTAATATTTAAGGTCTTAGAAGAATAAAGAAAAATAAGAAAACATTAGGATTGTTATGAATAATTGTGTGGATGTCCATTAAGCATTGGCTCATTCCATTGGCCCATGATATTGTCCTATAAATAGAAGCTATATTGTCATGTAAACACACACTTGTGAATGAGAAATACAATAGTTCTCTATTCTCTTTCTCTCTTCCATCTTCTCTCTATTTCTATTCCTTTGTCTATTACTTTATTTCATAACACGTTATCAGCATGATAATCTCACCTAAACAATTCTTTCTAGAATTTGTAAGTTTTTCACTTCTCTTTATTTTTATGTATGAGTTTTATAATTCTAGTTTTTTTTTTCATATCTATATTTTTTATATTGATTTACAACTTATGGTCCAGAAGCACCATAGTTAAATTTTTGAAATATGAATCATGAATATTCATAGTCTACGATCCAGAAGCATCGTTGTAAAATTTTTGAAATATGAATCCTGAAGATTCATAGCATGATAAAAAATGAATCCTGAAGATTCATGTCTTTATGTATTTGGATGTTCGATATTGTTCGAGTTTCGTGGCCGACAACAGTATGGTGAAGCATCTTATGCTTCGTGACCGACACATGTATGGTGAAACATCGATACTTCGATCATCCAAAAGAACATATAAATTTAATCTAGTAATTCCCGAAGAATTCGATAATATTAGTTCCCGAAAAACTTAAAAATTTAATCTATGAGTTCTCGAAGAATTCAATAAACTTAATTCCCGAAGAATTTAGAATACTCAAATTTTCCATCAAGAATTCCGGAAGAATTCACTGATTTTAGTTCCTGATGAACATACAAAAAATGGATCACCATTTATTATGAAATCTATTTGTTCTCTTTTATGAATATTCCTACATCTTGAAGGATTGAAAATTGATACCGATTTATTATGTAGTTCTCGAAGAACTTATAAGAATTTTATTCCCTTTGAATTCCAGAAGAATTCAATACTCATGCATTCCTGAAGCATTGCACAAATCGTTGTTATTACATTCTATATAGATCTTGTAGAACTTAAAATCACAATTTAATTTCATAATTCAATATATGTATATATGCATCCCTGAAAAATTGCACAAAAGACTATTATTACATTATAAGGATGCTACGTAAGAATGTAATTTATTTGTTATGAATTCCAGAAGAATTCAACATACATGTATCCCTGAAGGATAATTTTATCAATTTTATTTTTAGAGTTTTAACAATTTATAGTTTAATTGCAATTTACTTTTTATGATCATATATTGTTTCTATAACTTATACGTGATATGTCTTCCATGCGCCACTTTTTAATTGACCATAAATTAATATATAATTATTACAAAAAGCATGATGATTAAGGCAATTAAATGGAATTTTTAATAAGAAAGAAAATATAAGGCCATATAAATTATAGAATTCAATATGTTAATTTTGACCAATTTGCATTGATTTTGACTCATCACCAATACTATGTATGGAAAATTTTAATGGTTATTTATTTCTTTCTTTTATCAATTCATTACTCGGATCAATTAAGGAATATGCATTATGACCAATTAATAATTCTATTATTATTGTCAATTTTGATTTCATATGACCAACTAATTCCTTGATGAATGTTAGCATCATTATTTTCTAAAAGTTAATAAAGGAATTTAATATTATTATTATTATTGTAATTTTTTTTGAGATACTCTATTTCAACTTCATATTCCTTTTTATAGCTCTTTGTTTTATTTATATTTTCATGCGTTAATCATATTTAATCTTGATAAATTCTAGAAGAATTCAAACATTAAAGCATTCTCGAAGGATTGCTCAAATATTGATCTTTGTTTTTGTTTATAAAGATCAATTGTGATATAGTTCCTGAAGAACTATATAAGAAAACCTTCATATTGAAACAAAAGACTTCTAAAAAAAATGAATTATATAATTGTTTTGGGCATTTGGACATAGTTCTTGGAGAGCTAGAAAGTTAATATTGCGCATCCCTGAAGGATTGCGCAAAGAATAAATTGCTCTTGAACACTATGAAGCGTATTTGTAATATAGTTCCTGAAGAACAAACCGTTTAATATGAAAACATCTCAAAAGGATTGCTCAAAGAATAAATTTTTCTTGAAGAAATTATGAAGATCATTGCGGTTATTATGAAGATCATTGTGATATAGTTCTTGAAGAACTAAAGCCTTAATATTAACGCATCCCTGATGGATTGCTCAAAGAATATGGATTTCCCTAACCATATTGTTAATGAAAAATCATTTGTACAGTTCCTAAAGAACTTAAAATTCAATATTAAAGCATTCTTGTAGTATCGCTTAAGAATAATTTTTCATAATCAATGTTTATGAATATTGGTGGTATATTCTTGAAGAACTAATAATTTAATATCAAGTACCCCTAAAGGTATAATTCTTGAATAACCAAAAGTTTAATATCAAGTATCCTAGAAGGATCGAAAAATTGTAATTTTTCATTACCATTGTTGATAGAGATATACAGTTAAGTTCTTAAAGAACAAAATATTTGGACCGTGATCAAAGTCCATAAAATTTATTTGATTTTAGTATATGGGATGTCGGACCAAAGAAAATTAGAGGAATTTTTTTCTTCCCCTTGAATATGCTCCAGAAGTAGCAAAGTCGAGATAAAATATATTCATAGATTGCGTATATAATATATATATATATATATATATATATTTTTTAATTTATACATTCTATTATTTTTATTCAATCATTTAGTTGTTAGTCTTCTATTTTTTTTATACCTATTAAATAAATCGAAACCATTGATTTATCATTTATCTTAATGGTATTATTATATCTTGTGATAGTTTTCTTATTTTAATTGATAAAATAACGAGAAGTAGAATTAAGAATAGATGGGGAATTCTAAAAGAAATGTGTTTCTCTTTTGGAAGAAATTAATGTTAGTACTATATTACAAAATATGATATTGAAGGCTCCGAAAGTGCTAAAATATTATTATTCGAAGGAATTCAAGTAAATATTAAGAATGCATTATATTTCTCAAGTGCTCATAAAAATTTATTGAGTTTTAAACTATGAGCCCAGAAGAGCCATAGTGTGATGTACTTTAACTAAGAATCCAGGAGATTCATAACACAAATGAACATAGAACATGATTTCTTTATTTATCTTTTCAATCAAATGATGTTATCTTTGTAAAATGAAATACACTATCCTACGCTATTCTACAATCATTATTGATTGTAAATTGGTTGTTGAATTTTATATACTATTGAGATATTTCATGAAGCAAATATTTTATCTAAGTTATACTCTTTTATCAAAGTATGATTAAATTGTCCCAGAAGGACATGATAGTGTATATGAAATTGTATGGTGATTCTCCGACAGAGATCTATGAAATCTCAAACAATATTTATGAGATGTGGTGGAAATCACACATGAGGGGAAGAATATTGAGAATTCAAGTGTGATTTAAAGTCTCTCTTATTTTCCCCAACTATTGGTATCAAAGTAGGACGATAAAATGAGGAAATATGAAAATTCCTGAAGGATTCAAATTGCGAGAAAATATTATCTGAAATATTGAAGTATCATTTTATTTAAGGCAAAGTTCTACATTTGAAAAAGGCTCATATAATTGGCATGACCGGTTAGACCATCCCGAGTCTAATGATGTAATCGAAGAGTATGAACATTCTTCAATATAATGAATTATCACATTTTGTTCTCAAAGCCAATAAAAGGCGAAATAAGGGGTTTGAATTTCTCATTATTTGATATGATACATGTGCATATATCTAATATTTTGTGGGCCACATAGATATTATATAAGTTTATTGATGCATCGACTAAATGGCCAAGTAAATGTCACGAACCTTGATCAAGTTGGTGTGTGACATGATTTTGAATGCCGAGTTGCACATGTTCATATTTAGAATGATCTGGAAAAGATATTTAGCTAAATGCTTTATATTTATAGCCAGACAATTATTATGAGAACAAAGGTCCTTACTTGGACATGTTACTTTGCTAGTAGTAACATCTATGTGCATCAAGCCAATGAATCATTAAAATTCTCCCCATTAAAATTTGTTCATGGTCAGGAACTTAATATCTCTCATCTAAGAATTTTTTATGTGAACTATATGTTCTCCATTGTCCAGCAGACAATGTTAGATGAAACTCTAGAAAACTGAGATTATGTAATGAATTTGAGTATTTACCATAAGATATTTCATATCTTGTCATTAGTTATCGGCATTAGGGGGAGAGAAAAATAAATATAAGCAGCTCTGAAATATTTGTATAGAATGCATTCAAATACTCGCACACAACAATATGAACTTGAAGTTCAAAATATGCATTTTCTGACCTAAAAGGGATTTCTAAATTCCTTTATGCTGCAAATGTCCTTTTCTATTGAAATTTTAATAGGCTAAGGCATCCCTAAACTGCGGTTCCAAAGATAAAACTTAGAGAAGGAAGATGGTCTTCTTGGTAAGAAAACAATCATGAAAAGTGTAGAGATTGCAAAATGTTTATCCCTCCTGAAGAGGTTCAGGTACCTGTCATTAATCAGTTATATCTCTACAAGTTAAAACAAGGAACCAAGAACTTGAAAAATTGTCGACAAATGAGGTAGCGCTAAATATTATAAGTGCGAGAACATTGAACCCACATTAAGGGGTGTGGTTAGCCAAAATATAAAGAAGATTCATTTGCAAAATATAATGGTTTTTGGATTTGAAGTCTATGCCCTGAAGGTATAAATCCAATAAGGCATATATGAGCTTTCGTATTCAAGTGAAATGAGAAATATTCACCTGAAGTGAAATCAAAATATTTTCTTAATTTTAGTAACACAAAAGACTCACTTTATTTGAAAATTGTGTTACAATATATTTACATGGCTCACTCGTTGTTAGTGAGGATTATATGAAACTCCTTGAAGGAATTAATTTGCATGAGACATGCAATTAAAATATTAAATAGATGACTTAATAAAATGAAAAAGTCTCTTTGTATATGCATACAATCAAAATGCATGTTGTATAATAATTTTAGTGAATATTTCCAAATGAGAAATATGAGAATGACATTTGTCCATCATTGAAAATGAATTTGTTATAATTGATTTTTTATGATGATAATATAAACTTGACCAGAACTCATTAAGAGCTTTTGAAATCCATTGATTAAAGATCAGTTTGGAATGAAATATGTTGGATGGTCAAAGTCTATTTTGAATCGCAAAATTAGTATTTCAATGAGATTTTATGCACCAAGACACTCGTATGAAATATGTTGGAATGAAATAAGGTACTAAACACATTTTATATGAAAAGATATAATTTGTGTATCGATGTCACCTGATGTGAACAAAGATTATCACACGTCTCAAGAAAATGATGACTTACTTGAATTGGTCCTGAAGTACCACATTTTAATTCAAGAGGAGACAAATACATAGTTGACGTATTATTTGTTATTGTATATATTTTGTTATTTTGATATGCAGGTTATTTGTATACAGTCACTCATGAAGATCTGTGAAACTAACTACAATAACAATCTTATGAAATAAAATGACGAGGAAAGTTTAGCACTACATGAGATAATCAAGAATGTGATTTGGTTCAAGTACGGGATTCATCAGATACAAGAGATTTGTGAATTTTCTGTCAAAGGGCTCTTGCAACAATTCAGTATGAAGATAATGTCGCACAAAATGCAAACTTGGAAAAGCGTACGATAAAGAAGATATGATAGATCTTTCTATGAAGTTAACTTCAAGTAAAGCTTTTGAGAAACTAATATAGAAGATTATTTGGGTTTTCTTCACCTCATATATAATTGTCTTTATGAGGGGGAGACACAAATATGTTCTGCACTCTTTTTTCCTTCACCATGGTTTTATCCCACTGGATTTTTCTGGTAAGATTTTTAATGAGGCAGTTCACACACAAAGGATGATGTACTCTTTTTCCTTCACTAGGATTTTTTTCCAATGGGTTTTTCTCTAGTAAGGTTTTAACGAGGCATATCCTCGATGGACATCCAAGGGGGAGTGTTATGAATAATTGTGTGGATGTCCATTAAGCATTGACTCATTCCATTGGCCCATGATATTGTCCTATAAATAGAAGTTATATTGTCATGTAAACACACACTTGTGAATGAGAAATACAATAGTTCTCTATTCTCTTTCTCTCTTCCATCTTCTCTCTATCTCTATTCCTTTGTCTATTACTTTATTTCATAAGGATCGTGTCAACCAAATTTCAAAGCCGGAGGACAAGTTTAGCAGGGGACTCGTTGCATCATATACCCCTAGTAAAGTCCAAGTTGAGGAGGGGCCTCACGACACGCAAGACGCACTAACTACTAAGCAAGACGCTGAGATCTGAGAGCTTCAAAACTTCTTTCAATAATGGTATGATGAAAAGAAGTGCATGTCATGTTACATAAAATAAACCCAACAAATATATCGTTGCAACTTTAAATGGAGTGCATCGAGAAAATAAAACAGGACAGAAATGAAAACCATAATGTTTTTAGTACTAAAGTCAAATTATCAAAACTAATATGCTTACAAAAATTTTAGATGCTGAAAACTTATATCAATGTCATCTCTAGTAAACTTGATTAAGCACGAACTCCCTTAAGGCTAACCATACGAGTAGATACATCTCCCTGGGGTCCCCTCAATCCTGAACCCCCTTGATTACTCCTACCTGAACTCTGATAACCAGCACGCCCCACTCGATCCCTTGAATAGCCACTCCTAGCAGCTTGACCATATGCCAATGGCCTTCCACCAGCATTACCATATCCTGCACGTCCACTCCCTTGCCGTGGCTGAGAATAGGACAAGTCCTGCCACCTACCACCTGAAGGCCCTGTTCCACCACCTCCACCAGCAGCATAGTCCTGTCCATCCCTTCGTCTTGGAGGCAGATCCAATCCACCACCTATTCTTGCCTCTGTGGCTCTTTCATTACTCTCTGCAAGGATAGATAATTTCTCTGTCAATTGGAATGCCAATGCTTGCAGCCTAGAGTGCTCAACATTTTGGAAAACAATGCACCCAGTTGGCTGGTCCCAACTAGCATGAAGCTCCTCGTTGATCATCATCCTACTCACAATGCTATGAGTACGAGGAACAGATAGGTCGAAAAATTTAGTGACTTGATCCAGACTCAGAGACTCATAGGATGAAGAGAAAGTAAGGAGATATGTCCTAAGTGCCTCTTCCTTGATTTTGTCCTTCAGCATTTCCAATACGGTGTCTCGATTTTTAACAAATTTCCATACATCGAGAGAGCTAATAACTTCAAAAGCCTTGTTGAAGTCTCCTTTAATAAGAACCCTAGTGGCAGCCATAATGTGATCTCTGACACTCTCAGGAGGACCAGTCAACGTTTGTCTATCACTGACCTCAAGCAAACGGCGGAAATTCTTACTGATGACCCTGTGCTTTGCATCATGAACATTGGCTGCCATATTGGGAACCTCCAGCAGCATAGCAGTTATAAGATGCACTGCTTCCAGGAGCTCAAGATTTATGTGCATATGATATGGCATCTGGCGTCTTCTTTCCAACCTTTCCTGAAGGAATATTAAAAAGAGTAAAATGTGTTATCACAATTTCAAAACAAATGAGAGAGAATAATCACCATGACAAAATGAGAAGACTATATGTTAATCTGAAAGAATTTATGCTAATTTAGCGAATAAAATAAATACTTCTAACTTTATGCTAATTTGGCAATGTAGGCTAAGACCAATGCATAGTATCAGTTATAATAAATTAAATACTTCTATAACTTTATAACATTAGGACAAATATAACATGCATGCATTTGCAAAAATCATTTATCTAATTGGCAATGAGTTGATTCAATAGAGTCAACCTCAAATATTTGATATGCAGGTAAGGAAAGTCTCTTCCACAATCCAAAAGCCAAACTTATTTTACAACTGATAGACCCACAAGCCACAAATAAGATTAAAGAAAGAACAATCCAACAATACTTGCCCAGTACATTCAAACCTATATTTGCAAGTAATGAACTTCTCCACTCAGGAATCACACATCCTAAAGTGATAGTTGTAACTAGCAACATTTTAAAATGCATTGGGAATTTTATTATGCGTCAAAACTGAATTTATCATATCTAACATTGATTTCTTTATGTAAGATTAAAATTAATAATTTTAGACCATTAAACAAACACAAATAAGCATGTAAGCATATCAACTAGATAATTGCAGAGAGCTAACAAATGAAATTCCAATCTGTCTCTTCGCCTGATCATCGGCATGCCGAAAGGGTGGACTAGAGAAATGTTAGCCCAGTTCCCTTTGCTCAACAAAATGTTACTCAAGATTCTTGACATGGAGTCATTGTTGATTATAACACCTAAGTCTGTATATGCAAGACCTTTTTTGTCAATGCACAAGAATCAAGAAAAATATATAGTTGGTCGTTTAATTCTCTCCAAACATATAGGAATGAAGGTATCATACGAAAAATTGAGGACTGCCAAACAATGCATGTAGTCATTAATACCTTGCAGCAGTCGTGACAGCTAGGGTGAGTGACAGACCGACATGGAATTTTGGCATCTTGATATGCTTTCCATTTATGCCATAATATATGGTAAGCAGTAAACACACACACACACAATAAATAAATGCATTTCCTACATTATGTCATTAAACAACTACTAGGGAAGGGGGATGAGCAAGTACCTGTTCTGGAGTCTTCTCATGATAACGACTTTGTGACACACCTTGTGCAAGCAACTCTTTCACCCTTCCACCTGAATAAAGTTCAGATAGGCAGCCATGTGCTTCAGAAATCAATCCAATCCGAAAAGCGCAAAGACCTAACTGTGACATAGCCCTGTTAAAAAGTATCTGTGTTGAAATGTCCATGTGCTGAACATTATCTTGCAAATGACTCATAAGCAGCAGATCACGGGCTATTGAGAACTCATCAAGGAGAGCATGGTGATATATATCACAAAGCATTGCCCGTGCTTTAGTGCGCTCGTCACCATATTTGTATATATGTGAAACTAATACATCCATTAGGGCCCTGCTATTCTCCGGGAAGGTGGGTTTCCGAGACACAAGCTCTGGAGTAACAACAAATGCAGTAGGAATTCTTGTATCCCCAAACCCTTTGGACTCCTCGCTAGCCTCACCTTCATTATCTCCATCTTCTGTCAGCTCAGCCAATTTTCTCATGGCATCATAAACCTCTTGTGGTTTGTAGTATATGAGTTCAACCCTCCTCAAAGCCACCTTAGAAGATGATTTGAAATCTCCGCTGCTTTCAAGATATTCCTGGACATTTTGAGCAAGAACCAAAAACATGGGCTCATCTCTGAGTCTCTGGACGTACTCACGTGTATGAGGATCTATGCACTGCAAGCTCTTGAAAAACTCGGTATCTATTTTTTCTAGGAAGGCAACTAAGTTACCCCAAACCCTAATTGGTCCATCATAGTCAGCCCCTTTTTGAGTTTCATTCTCATCTGGCTCCACTGAATCATCAACCTTTATGTTTGGAAATTGAACTAGAATATCAAGGATGAGCAGCATATTCTGAACACATTTTTTCCACACAGTTATGGGCATATGGCCACTAAGACCTGGATTAACGTCAAACTGAGCAGAAACCACACTGAAAAGAATCTCAAGCTTCTGTGCTGGTGTTTTAGCCACTTTTGTTAAGAAGGTAAGTTGTTCAACCTGTTCAAACCTCCCGGTTCCCCTCCTTCCCCTAGCTGCAACAATCTCTTTAAACTTCTTGTTAACAATATCCCATGTGACCTCCCTAGGGTCTTTCATGAGCTGTCTATCCAAAAGTCTATCTTTCCTGCTAAGCTTTTGGTCCCAAGGTCCATCACCAGCATCATCCCTTCCCTCTTCGTATTCAGCTTCTGAATCAGATTTCGGTTCCCGATTCTGAAGCTGCTCGGGCTCAATAGTCTCACCATCACTATCATCTTCTTCATCACTCTCCTCATCCTCATCCTTTTCCTCCTCACTCTCAGGACTCTCCCTGCATTTAGTAATCAGCTCTTCATATTGCTTATTATTCTTCTTCAATTTCTGCTTCATCGAGTTCAAGGCTTTGGCATTGCTACTACTCATCTTCTTCTTGGCATCCTTATTTGCCAAAGCCTGAGCCAAGAAATCTTCTAACAAGACAAGAGCCTTAATATAAAGATTAGGGACCTTATCAGTCTCAGCAACACGCATCACTTTCTCGAGTTGTTTGTTGATCTTGTCAAAACTCTCTTGCAAACTAACCCAATCATTGATCTTCATTGCATTTTTCATCTGGTCAACCGTTGAAGCCATCTCTTCAAATCGCTTATCTTTTGCCGACCTAACAACACGCCTGTGACCATCATCGTCATCGCTGTCACTAGCATTATCAACCCTGTACTTACTTAAAGTAGGATCAGTGTCAGGTTCAACCGGTACATCATCAACTGATTCATCAAAATCACTCTCATCATCAGAAGTACCACCACCCTACCAATCATAAACAACAAAAATAATAATGTTAATAATTTTTTCAATCTAATGGTGAAATTAATCGACAATGGTAAGAGGTTAAAAACCTGAGAGAAAAATTTCGACATCGTTCGTCAAGCGTCAAAAGTCTGTAACGAAAATCACAAAAACATCAAATTCAAATGATTTCGTGTACGAATGTATCCATAAAAAGAAAGTGTAGCACAGAGAATAAGAAACAATTGAACAGCAGAAAACCTAATTACGAAACAGATGACAGAATTGGGATTTTGGCGTACCTTTTTTGTGAAATTAGGGTTTGGTCGCGAGAAGAGTCTTATCTGAGAGTGTAACAGCGCCGGAGGAACAAGAACACTTGCGTGAATAGTGGTTGAACACGAATTCAAGTGATCAATTATCGATGTTTAACTTTTGGGCCGTTTTAGTCTATTGACAAATTAATGGGCCAAGGCCAATTCAAGTATGAAATTTACTTTTGTCAACTTGCTAGTTACTTGTGCGCCCTACATTTTTCTCATTTTATTCTTTTGCTATTTAAGTAGCAGATGACATAAGAATGAGTAATTTTTTAAAAAAACACCCTAAATAAAAATTCAAGATTTTAAACGTCAGCTACTTAAATAACGGACATTATAAAAATATGAAAATTTAGTAAAATACACCGCCTAACAAGAAAATTTCTCATTTTTATACTGTCAGCTACTTAAGTAGCAGATTATGTCCGCTCCTTAAGTAGCGAACGTTATAAAAATTAGAACTTTTGAAAGAAAAAAAAAACACAATACAACTATGAAATTTTTAAAATTTCAAACGTAGAATCCACTACTCGAGTAACAGACGAGGGTATTTTAATAATTTTGTATGGCGCGTGAGAACCCAATAGGGTGGCAAAAGGAATTTCCTTCAAGTATTCACAAACTCAAATGCGACTTTTACATATTTTTTTTGTTTTTTTTTAACCTCAACAAATTCAAGTGATTATATTATAAATTTAAATCAAAGTATATATTTGATAAAATACATGTTTGAGTGTCCCAAGTGACTGTGACCATAACGCACAATTAGCGGAAACATTGCATATTATATGCAAGGTCATATTTTAAGCTTGCATTTAGATTAGATATTCTAAATGTTTTTATGACCATACATTAATTGATAGAGACGTTGTAATATGTGGGTCTGAAACTCAAACTCGGGACTCTCCACTAATTTAATTTAAAAAGTGAAATTTTAGCCACTAAATTGTTTGATCAACCAAAAAATAATAGATCAAATATTCGAAATTGATTGTGGTGTTATGAAAATACGAATGACTTTGTGATGGTAATTTGTATTTATTTATTTTGGTGTTATAAATTTTTAGGCGAGTTCCATTTTGGTGCTAGTAATTTGTATTTTAAAACTTCCATTTTATATATATATATACAAGAATTTGGTAAATTTGGTAAACTTCCACAACCGTGCACATAGAGTCTAATCATATCTCATTGCTCAAAATGTACTACTATCTTAAGTTCTTTTTATAAGTAACAATTTGGAAAAAAAAAACACACAGACTAAGGAACCTTATTTTTCTTATTAAAAATTTTAAAATTTTATAATCTATTCTAAAACTAACCTTGGTGTATTCATTTATTATTATCTCTTGTAATTATCAATATACACCGCCATTGTTAATTCCAATGTAACTATTCGTGTTCACAATGTTAATCATTATTCACGGTAATACACAATCTACTCCAGCGGATGGAGTACTTCTAATGCAAACTCATTGATATGCTTGTTAGAAGGTTCAATTTTTATGATGTGTTTGTCTCATTTTGATTATCTATGCAGGCTCGCTGACAAGTGAAAGCAGTTCCAAAGGAAGACTATATCACATTTATTATTGAACTTGAGTCCGGATGGTAAAGGACACGGGTGATGCTTGTTATAGAAAAACACTTTGTGGAAGAAAAGGGGTCCAATTGGACTTTGAGACAATGCGTCAATTATCATTGTCAAAACGGTCAACCTATCGATCTCTATCTAAGGCTCTTCAAATTCCTAAGACGTCATTGATAAGGTTGCAAAAGTTAGGAGTTATAAGACGCCATTCAAGTACACTTAAGTCATATTTAACTGAGAATAACATGATAAACCGTTTAAGATTTTGTATGGAAATGCTTGATAGAAACAGTTTGCCTAATGATCCAAGGTTTATTTCTATGCATAATATTGTGTTCATTGATGAAAAGTGGTTCCAAATTACCAAAAATAAAAACAATGATTACTTGCTTTGCCACGAAACCATACATAATATGCAAAGGCAAACAATTTATTGGTAAGCTTGTGAGCAGCTCCAGTGGTTGGTATTTCATGCTAGTCCTCAGCATGTCAATCCAAAAAACCAGTTCTTTCCTTGGTTCTACTGTTGGAGTACGCCAACTTGGCATCACGGTTATCGCAGCAAGCAACGTTCATGGGACTTGATTTTCTGACACAAAGGAATAAAATAATGTATATTGTATAGTTGCGTTGCACATGGCTTCCCTTCCCATATTAATGTCAAACTACTATGTGCTTTTTTAATAGATAGTCACTAATTGAATACCTTCATGAAGCAAATTAATATTTTTTATTTATAAAATAATTAGGACCTTATTGGATTAACTTATTTTTGAGGTTATGCAAATAAATAAAATTTTATGTATTTTATTTTCTTTTATTTTTTTAACAACGGAATTTATTACTTATTATATTGTTAAATAAATACACATGAATAAGCTCAAAATACAACGGAATTTGTTACTTATTATGTAAATTTTTGTTGGCGAGAAGATATAAATTAACATAATATTTTTTTTTTTATTTGCATACGCTCAAAAATAAGTAAATCCAAACAGGACTTTAGTAATTGAACTTGCCGCCCAATTTGATCTTACTTTTATAACCTCCGAAATATACTTTTGTAACTATTTTATATTTTTCTCAGAGAATATTTTTAATACTTTTCATATTATTATTAAACTTATTTTTAACTGAAAAATATTAATACTAATTAAAATTATTATATAAATTGCAATAAAATTAAATGTGATTAAAATATTATTATGTTATGTAAGATTATGGGACCCAATATGAGTTCTTTATTCTTTATAGTAGCACCATTGGTGACATTTAGTATGGAACAATTACACTTTTCCCACCATGGGAAAGTTCCTCTTTTAACCATTGATATATTGATTAAATTATTCAAGGGTTCAGATCAATGACCTGCTACCTATGGGTTACTTTTTGATTGCACACATAAAACAAAAAAAGAAGACCCCACTTTTTGATTAAATAAGTTTTATCAAAATCCCACCAAGATCTGGAATTTTTATACTCATATCCTGAGTTTAGAGAAACAGTGATGGAGGACAGTTGATATTAAATATTGACTTGAATTTCTGAATCTCTTCTTTGGTTCAACAAAAGAAAACATCCTTCAATTAATTTTTAGTACAGCAAAAGAAAACATCTCGTCTTTGGTTCTTCTCAGTGTTGCCGATTTCATCACCGACAACATGAGGCATGACAATTAATTTATGAACATGTTACTTTTCTTCGACAAGCTGAATATGGTAGTTTGAACTTTGGTTATTGATGCTGATTTGCTTCACATTTGGAATGCTCACTCATTTGGTTTGCTTTGTGCAAATTATTCGCCAATTCAGATCACAAATGAATGATTGATTATTATGAAAGTTTGAGTGAACTTCGTAATTTTTTCTTTTGCTGAAATTAAAATCAACAATGAAGTTATGTTCTTCTGTCTTAAAAAATTGGACTTCAGTTTCATGAATCATAATTTGAGTATAAGACAAGGGGCATTTTCCAGTTTCTTGTTTTTAACACAATGTAAGGAAAGAGGTGGGTAGAGTAGAATAGAGGTTGCAAACTAACGGAATGCCATCAATGGATTAAAATATCATTTTTACATTTGAAGAAAAAAAAAATTGAAAATGGACAATAACCGAAAACACTGCCACCTGTCTATAAAGGGTCAAACTTTCCCATGGTGCACAACTCTTCAAGTGTCCCAGGCTAAATGCCACCAGCACCATTGGAGCAAATAATGGATGAGTTGCTTTGAAGTGATGTGGCATTGGTGGGACCCATAAAATACCACTATGTAGAGTTCACCATTTGATATGCTCTCAGCTGTTGTAGCTAGACCCAGGTTTGATGATGAAAAAAATGTGACATTCTCGGAAAAGATTGGTATATTTCAATTTGTGTATGAACGGCCAGCTAAGAGAAGTAGTGTGAACAAAGTTGCTGGGACAATAGAAAAGAAACCTATACCTTATATGACAAGGGAGATGAATAAAGCTTTCTTAATAAGTAAAATTCTACCAGCCATTAAGAGTATGTGGCCAACACAAGATGTGGGGAAGACAATCTACATTCAACAAGATAATGCAAGGTTACATATTGCTAAAAATGATCCAGATTTTTGTTGAGCAACAAGTGAAGATGTGTTTGACATTCAAATGACTTGTCAGCCTCCAAATTCGCTGGATTTAAATGTCTCCGACTTGTGCTTTTTCAATGCCATTCAATCTTTGCAGCAACAGAAAGCAGTGAACTCAATTGATGAACTTATTGATGCAGTGGAAAGATCATTCGATGAATTTTCCTATGAACAGTCCAATAGATTTTTTTCTACTCTTCAATCATGCATGGTTGAGATCATGAAGATCAAGGGATCAAACAGGTACAGTATCTCTCACTTGAAGAAAGATATGCATTGTATACCTGCTCAATTAAGTTGTGATTCTTCATTGGTTCAAGAAGAAGTTGCCAAATATCTTCAAAATTTTGATGATTAATTTTGATGACTAATAAAAATTGTAGGTGTTTTTTTACTGGAGCAATTTTTAGCATACAAACAACTCAATTGAGTCATTCAAATCAGTACTTTATTCACTTTCAAAGTCATTTTATTTACATTACTACAAACAAATTTTATTGAAGCGGTGGGTGTGAATTTTTTTTTTTTAAGCCGTGGAACAAATTACTAGTAACAACCATACAATTAACACCAAATAACACAATTGAATTTGTGCTTTAATCATAAAAACAATAGTACAATGAAAATGACTTATCAATATCCATAACATGAGAAATTCTAATATATGCACAAAATCAAATAAATATAATTTAGGCACACTCATAATGAGGGATAAAAATTAAAGAAAAACTGGATAAAGTGATATTAATTGATATGACCATTTTATTTTTATTTTAATTTTTTAAATTTATGTGTGTGTGTCTAAATGTGTTGTGCCTATGTAAGAATAGCTCCCGTAACATTTCACTGTTTCAAAAACAAAATATCAATTACATTTTCACTGAACTAAACCACATGACAATAAATTCGGAGCACATTCATAAGCCCATTCTTCACAGCTTCACGTTCAAAGTTGAGATAATATTCTTCCTCTGCATCTTTGTTAAGTTCACGAAGGTTCTCATAACCACCAAATGAACCAGAAGTTGAGGAAGCACAATATCTGGAGTCCACCTCTGTATTTCCTTTTGCATCTTTCTCATGTCATATTTGCTTCATCTTTCTAATGACTATTTGTCTACTTTCTTCTTGGCTCTCAATATACGATTCCTCGACAATTTTGGTAGCATTAAGTGAATCCTCAACAGTTTCGTTAGCATCAAGTGAATCTTCAATAATCTCACTTTCAATTTTAAATGAATCTTCAATTTTCAATAGTCATACTTGTACTGCTGTAAATCATAACTGGCGGAGATGTTGCAATTGGGGCATAAACCAATTTTCTTTAGATGTTGAAAGTGAAATCTTCTACAAAATTATATTAATGTGTAAGATAAAAAAACAAAAAAAAAAGTTGCAAAAAATAAGAAAAATCTACTACGAAGAAAGTATTTCAATTATACTGTTTTCGTCTAGAAAAATATCATCAACCAATAAATAAATGTTGTAATCCTCACTGTTTACATTTTAATTTTCCCAAACTTTTTTATCATTAATATTTATCGGCTCCAACACACAACAAGTTGCACTTCCCACTAATAGAAGGAGCAGGGGATACCAAGGTTTTTGACAAAAAACCAATTTCAAGATGAAAGTATCACCTTTTCAACCAAAATGTCAACATAAACAGTTTCCCTAGCAAATATATATCATTTAGAGAGTTTTAGATAGACCACACAACCGCATGCCGAATTAACATCCAACATAATATAGATTTCTTACCCGCTACTTAACCTAGGAACCCCTCAAACAAACTACTAATACTACGGGGGAAACCAACTAAAACCATAACCACCTAGCAAGTTTATACCAAACATGAGAGAAGGATTCACATGCAATGAACAAGTGGTCAATTGACTCAACCGATTCACTGTAAAAAGCACAAAATGACTCACTCACCGCCCTAATAACTCAACACCCAATGGGATTTTGTCTAGTCGGCACCCTATCTTGAAGTAATTGCAAGAGAACACAATCACTTTCGAGGAAGCTTAGGAGTTCCACACCTGCAATAAAAGAGAATTAGCCTCCGTAACTTCATTTTCCCTTATAAGTGCCAAGTAGGCCAACTTAACTAAGTAGCTCCCACTATAGTTGTGTTTCCAAACTTATCCGCCTTCGAAGCTGGAGACTGAGTAACCGCCGTAGTAAATACTCGAAAACACATCTTCCCCCACGAAAAGCTCCCTCCTCCACCTAAAATTCCACAACACTCATCCTACATCAAGATCCCATATCCCCTACCAAATCCAAACATTGCTTAGACATTAACAACAACCTAAGACACCAGTATTTAAGGGGAAAACCTACCCACCCATTAATCACACCAAAACGCATTCGCGCTGCCATTTCTAACCCTCGTAAAAACTTCATCCAAGAACCAGTTTGAACTTACAACTCTTTAAGTCCCTAAGATGGACTCATCTTTCCACCATATAAATGCCCCTTAAAGCCGTTTGGGCGACCCCCTAGACGGGGCGAGGGAAAGATAGATTCATATCTAGTTAAAAAAATATCTCTCCAAATCCCCTAAACTCTACGATAACCCTTCACTTCGCTTTATTGGCAACGCTAAATTCACAACACGAAGGCTCGAATCCTTAAACCTCCACAATTCTCAGGACTACGCACCTTTTTCCAATTAACCCATGCTATCCTACAATCCCTACTCGGGCCCCTTACAAGAAGTTTCTTTTAAGCCGAACAAATTGTTTTCAAACTTTGGATGACATCTTTTAGAAAACGATATAAACCATGTATATAATTAAGAACTGATTTCAATAAACCTCTCCACCTCCTAAACTAATGATCTTGTTTTGCCAAACCCTAAGTTTTATGGCTAACTACTCCAAAAGATGCTCCTAGGTGTTTTCCTTTCGACAGTTTACCCCGAAAGGTAACCCAAGATAAGTAAATGAAATAGATCCAACACTATAATGGAGGAACCTCTCAGCATACCTGAGAAACTCAGTACTTACATTAACTCCCATAACACTACTCTTGAAGAAATTAACTTTAAGACCTAACGACAGTTCAATACAACAAAGAATTGTTTTTAGCGTCCACAGGTCCTTCACTGTAGGTTCTCCTAAAAAAAGTGTGTCATATGCGTATTGCAAATGCGAGATGTATAAGCCATTGTCCCTCACTATAAAACCTTTAAACATACGAGCTCATCCGAATGTGTTAGTATAATAAGTGCTATCTCTTAATACATTTGCTTTTATATTTAGAAATGATTTTTTAACTTGATATTTTATTTTTTCTATTATTTTTTTAGAATTTTTCAATTATTTGCTAGTATTTTTAAAAAATATAGAATCAGCCTGTTTAGTGGTGGGTAGCCCGCGGCCCGTGTAGGGTCGGGTTCCGATAGTATATTTGGAGTCCGTTTTTACAATAGAAATTTTTAGCCCAATTTGAAAAAACTTTTAGCCTGTATAGGGTCGGATAACATGTTTTGATAGCCCTACAACTGAAATTGTCATGTTTTGATAAGTCTACAACTGAATTTGAAAATAACTATTTTTATATATTTTGATAGGTTTGCCCGTTTTGACACCTCTTATATTGTTCAATCTCCTTATTTTTCCGCAGATTGAGTGCACTCTTAGGATCACGCTACCTGAATTAGGAAAATAAAAAAAGTAACTTTTGTACTAAAAATATTTTTTTTAAATATAAACTACACATGATGCAAAATAAAATTTAGTATATTTAGTTTCTAATAATCCAGCCCTAGCATTTTATATTTTCTTACATTGATATTTTTTTTAAGCATTTTTAAATCGATGATGATTAATCTCTATTTATTTATTTATTTATTTACCATGACATTTTGTGCAAGTTTTACAAAAACAAAAACATTTTGGTAACAAACACAAAATAGAGAAAACTTGGGTACTATTTATATTTTTATATTCTATTCCACTATAAATACACAAAACTAGGGTTACCTCTGTCACAGTTGTTTGCTCTGAGAATTAGAACGAGCGGCCGCACTCTCCTCTCTGCGACTCACAAAGTTAGTTTCTTCTTCCTTCATTTTCATTCACTCTGCATCTCTCTCTTTCTCTATTTCTAACCAACCCTAACTCTTCAATTGTTTTCACAGCAATGTCTGAAACCGTCCCTGCTGTCGTTGCTACCGAAGTTGATCCAAATGTCATCGAAGTCAAGCTGTTCAACAAATGGAGCTTCGACGATGTTCATGTATTCTATCTCATTTCTTCGCATACCGCTTTTAATTTCGATTTTGTTACATTATTTTTTATTTTACATGAGAAAATTAGTAATCACTAGATTAGATTATAATATAATCAGTTATTATGTATTTTTATACTCTAGAATAGTCATTGTGTATAAATTACAATTATTCTTAGTAAATCTGTTATTTGTTGTATCGTATATTAGAATCTGAGAATTGATTAAAATTTACATCTATATTTTAAGGTGGAGAAGTGTTTGATTTTGATTGGATGTCAGTGTAAATATTTTACACTGATTGAACATATCTATAAAACCCTAAAAATGTTGTTATTAATTTTGCAAGTTTTTTTTTCTTCTCTCTTTCAGGTCAGTGATCAGTCTCTTGAGGACTACATCGGAGTGTTGCCATCGAAACATGCAACTTATGTTCCTCACACTGCTGGTAGGTACTCGAAGAAGCGTTTCAGGAAAGCTCAGTGTCCCATTATTGAGAGGCTGACAAACTCTCTCATGATGCACGGTAGAAACAATGGAAAGAAACTCAAGGCTGTTAAGATTATTAGGCATGCTATGGAGATCATTCACTTGCTAACTGACCAGAACCCAGTTCAAGTTATTGTTGATGCTGTTGTCAACAGGTATAATTTTGGCACTTCATTTTGTTATTTTTTGCCATGTTTGTTATTTATATATTGATTGATGTGTATTTGGTGATGCTTGGCTTAGTTTAATATCGATTATTGAAGATTTGAAATTGCAATGAGAAGTTAAGTTGGCATTGTCGAGATAACTGAAAAATGCATTTGTTTTGCTGGAATGATAATTTTTTGTTTTCCTACCGGTTTGATTGCTCGACTGATGGTATTTCGTGTATTAGCTCTATCAAACTGTTTTTATTGTTTAGTGACTTTTGTTATTACTTGTAGTCTGTAATCTTTACTTATGTAACATACAGTTTATTGGAATCTTAAAATAGTCTTGTAATTGTTGAATTTGGGGACTGTTGATTGGGTGAACTGGAGAATGAAGGGATGATTTATTGTTTCCTATTGGTTTGATTGCCTGGATGATGGCATTCTTGTATTAGCTCTATCTGATCATTCTCCTATGTTTTTAAGAAATATTTTCCTTTTGTAGTTGTTATGCGTTGGGATTTTTCTGATGGCATGTTTATTCTCAATGTGTTTTGTTATTACTTAAAAGTGTCGCTCATTGTGTTTGGTTATTACTTAGAAGTGTGTAACTAGTACCGTTACAAATATTTTTATTATTATAATTGTTAGCTGTTGATTGGTTGAACTTGAGAATGAAATGATGATTCATTTTTTCCCTATTGGTTTGATTGCCTGGATGATGGCATTTTTGTATTAGCTCTATCTGATCATTCTCCTTATTTTGTTTCTTTGTATATAGTTTGTCTCATTGGAATTTTTATAATGGTGTGTTTTTTTAGTCCATTGGGATGCTGCAACTAATTTTCTATTTTTTATTGTTATAATAATACGGAGCTCTTAATTGTTCTAACTGGAGATTGAAATGATGATTTATTATTTCCCTATTGGTTTGATTGCCAGTATGATGGCATTTTGTATTAGCTCTATCTGATCATTCTCCTAAATAACCACGTGATACTTATAGAATTTGGAAGTAATTGTCCTTCACCCTAAATGATACTTTGGGATAATTTTTATTGATGATACTGTAGGTTTAGAATTTTGAATCTTATTTGTTCAACTATGTTGTTTTATGCAGTGGTCCCAGAGAAGATGCTACTAGAATTGGATCTGCTGGAGTTGTTAGGAGGCAAGCTGTGGATATCTCACCCCTTCGCAGGGTTAACCAGGCCATCTATCTTCTAACAACAGGTGCCCGAGAAGCTGCATTCAGAAACATTAAGACTGTTGCTGAATGCTTGGCTGATGAACTTATTAATGCTGCTAAAGGTTCATCCAACAGGTATCCATTATTCTACTCATTTCTTGGAGTTTCCAATGTAGTATTGATTTTCCTTTCTCTTATATTTTCTTGTTTGGTTTTTTGCTGACAAAATGTTTTGATTTTTCAGCTATGCAATCAAGAAAAAGGATGAGATAGAGAGAGTTGCCAAGGCTAATCGTTAAGCACTATTTGGAAGTAGGCATAGTGATGAGAAATATTTTATTTTGGTCTTTGTATTACAACTATTTATCATTGTTGTTTTCAAACATGGTGTAAACCGGTGGTGGTTTATTTTTTTTCACTGTTTTTGTTTGATTGACTTGTTATGCACAATTTTGTTGCTTAGTCTATATGACTGCTTTCGTGGATTATTAGGATATTTTATTTCTCCATTTTTGAATTTTCCAATTGCATGCTGTTTAAGGTTTCAACATAAAGAGTACCTATACCACAAATTTTTACAAAATGTGTTGTTGAAGCGTATTTGCTTGGTTGAAATTATGCCAGTTGTTTTTTGAGTGCTATTGTAGAATAGGAAGAGCTGATTATTTTTTAGGTTTAGGTGTCTTACATGCGAGTAATTGTTAGTGTACGAAGGGGAACATGGATTAACATATGTAGTTCATATCAATAACGTACATGTTTCTGTTAAAAATCACGATATCTAAAAGAGGACATCAATAAGGGAGATAGAGTTGAGTGGGAATGGTACAGCCTAGAAATAGAGAAGCTTTCTGAGAGATAATGTTATAGTTTATACACAACTTGGAGGTTACTCATACCATGACTTTAATTACCTGATGTCTCACTTTTATTCGTTGGTCAAGTGAGGTAGAGTAATTAAGAGAGAAATGAATGCATATAAGATGTTCTAGAGTGGATGTTCATCCTGATTTTATATTTTTATCTCTGGCCTTACAAATATGTCCAGTTTTTATGATTTGATAGTTGCCGGTAATTTCGCCCGCATTCGATCCCCAATTCCTGTTCACCCCGAGTTATGTTTAACTTTTTTTGATGACGAGTTCTGTTTAACTTTGAATGCTATTAATAATTTCGTAATGGAGATCTTGGTCTAGGTTTGGTGGTTCACATAATTCGATTGGGACCTAACAATGTTCGATTCGTCACATGAATGGGAGCGGACGATTTAATGAGAAAGAAGCTAGATCATTTGTTTGTACCTCTCATGACCAATAAAAATAATTTTTAGAAAATTAATTTCATAAAAACAAAATTAACTGCCAAGTGTTGTTGATTTGAACTTACCAATTCATGCTCTTTAGGCGGCGGTGCGCCTAATCAATATAAGAAAATTTCCTTTAATGATATGGTTTCATGTTACCAATTTATATAAACTTATAACTTATAGTCAATAAATTAACTTATTGAATTTGTATTATTTGATAAACTTATCGATCGATTAACTATGTAAATTGGTAAATGTAAAATTAAGAGAAGAAACAATAAACTATAAAGTCATGAAAAAAGAAGAGAATCATTCCCACAAAAAATGAACACAAAATCTCTAAAATTATTAATCCTATGGAGCTCATTAACCGAAACTTAAAAATTTTAATATTTTCAATAAATACATATACATACACAATTATTATTTTTTTTTACAAAAAGACACGTTAGTTATCGGTGTTTACTATTTTACATTAGTTTTTTTTTTTTTACAAAACTATTCTACATTAGTTAGGTAATAGATATTTGGTAAAAAAAAGTTAGTGTAAACAAACATTTGTGTTTACTACCAATCATTAGTTGGTTCTGTGTTGATTGACGCTGAATTTGGTAGGGAAATCACGGTTCCGTTCCCACAAATGCAATTGAGAGAAAACTGTAACCACTTGATGTCGGAACTGATTCACAAATCAGATTAAACTGGCGGTAAACATTTGTGTTTACGAGTTTAATTAAGGAAAAAAATTTAAAGAATTATTTTTTAAATTTTGTGAAAATTGATTTGCACTCACTTTGGGATTTCATTCCGAACTGAAAAGAGTGAAAGAGAAGCAGAAGGGCGTTGCGTTCTACGGTTTTCTCGAGTCAAGTGTGTGTCAGCATTTATTTCCACTCAGAAAAACTGAGTCAAAAATCGGTGATTCCAATCCAAATTTATAAATAGCTGAACGGCTGAACCAGTGAGTGAGTGAAATTCTTGCATGCGAAGACCAAGAAATATGAGACCGAATATCGTTTCTGAGGTAATTTCATTTCCGATCCAAGATCTCCAAATTTTGAATTCTGTTAATTGTTGTTTTAGAGATTTTCTTTGTTATTGCGATTATTTATTGTTGATTAGTATATGGTGTAATTGAACAGGCAGGGTTGCCTACTAGGTTAAATCAATGGTGGGAAAGTATTCCATTTCTCACTTCTGCAATTGTTGTTGTTTGTGGAGCAATTTACTTTGTTTGTCTTTTGGTTGGATATGATTCCTTTATCGAAATATGCTTCTTGCCTTCTGCTGTTGTATCACCATTTCAAGGTATATTTTCTTCTTAATTTACATTCTATTGTTTAGTTCTTATACTTAATTTACTGGATAATTAAGCTTATATTAATCTAATTGCTCTATAGTTAGTTGTTGGAGCAGTGAATTATTTTGACGGTTTATGAAATGCATTTTTGTAGCATTTTTTATTCCGTTGTTCATTAGTTCATTATTTTGATGGTTCAGGGGTCAGTTCTGACATCATTAGTTCATGATTTTTATCGGCCAAATTCAAATTTATAATTTACTTTTACTGTAAAAACAGCACAAAGTTGGTAGCTGTTTTCAATCTCAACCATTGATTGGAAATCCGACGGTTCAAATTATGTATTGATGAAATCAACTAATACTATCTCGGCCATCAATTTCAAAATGGAATGTTTAGATGAAATCAACTAATATGTATTGATGAAATATGCATAATGCAGTTACTTCGTCTACTTGAAATCCAGTTATATCGTGTTATGTATTCTCTTGCTGGACACAGTTATATCGTGTTATGTATTCTCTTGCTAATGTTATGAAGAATCCATGTTTGGAAACTCTTTGAGTTGTTATATCGGAGAAACCTCTTTTCTAAATATTGTTAAATCTTGTGCTGTTATTTTGTAGAATTTGCTTCCATTTAGTGATTGAATACTTGTTTTTTTCATGCAGTTTATAGGATTTATACCTCCATTCTTTTCCATGGTTCACTGCTTCATGTTCTTTTTAACATGATGGCTTTAGTTCCTTTGGGCTCTGAGTTGGAGAGGATCATGGGATCAGTTCGCTTGCTATATGTCACTTTTCTGTTGGCTACGAGCAATGCCATATTCCATGTTCTCATAGCACTGCTGGTGGCACACAATCCTTTTCTTACGAATAATTACCTCATGAATGAATGTGCTATTGGGTTCTCAGGAGTTCTATTTTCAATGATTGTTATAGAGACAAGCCTGAGTGGAGTTCAATCCAGGAGGTTGGCTAATAAATATTGCTGCTGTCAGGGAATTCACCTCACTATGCAATTTAATATATTAATAATAACCGTGGTATTTTTAAGATAATTTGGTAGAAACCACGATTTGGAAGCTGTTCAAGATGCTGAGTTAATAATATCATGAAAGAGTGTAATCACAAATGATTATTTTGAGAATGCTAAAATATGCTTTTAATCATTGAAAAGTGGCAAATTTTTGAGTTTGTTCCCTATAAGTTTTATTTTTTTAGTTCATATGAAAGAAGTGTCTTTAGGCCCTTACAAGCTCTTGGGTCTAAATGGATCTAAGTTTTATAGGATCAATACCAAAATTTGCCAATTTTATAGGGCCGCAACTCGCAACACCTTTAAGCCATTTCAGAGTGTTATCTCCAAAATGAGAATTGAACGATGATAGTCATTTTATCACATTTATTGATATAATTTTGCTTAGCAGTACACTCTGCAATGATTTTATTTGCTTGTTTTGCTGAAAAGATACTTAACATTTGACAGATATGCAGTGTTACAAATTGTGAATCTGCAAGGGTTTACTAACTTTTTCCTATTTATTTTGCAGTGTGTTTGGGTTGTTTAATGTGCCGGCCAAGTGGTGAGTATATTTTTGGGTTAAATATGTTTTTTGTTTATGAAAATATAACGTTTTTTCTGTTTTAATCCCTATTTAAATTTTATTTGTTTATAGTCCCTGTATTTAACAAAAGCAACATGTTTTTAATCCCTCAGCAGGGATGTCAGGACTAAAAGAATGTGTTTTGTTTTTTTGGGATGATAAATAAATACTTTTTTAATAGGCGCCATCAAATTTTGTTATATTTATACTGACAAAAAATTATATTTAATTTGTACAGTTTTGTATAATAATATTTTATGTAGATAAATCACTTTTATGATAATTGGGCATATTATGTTTTAGGTATGCATTTATTTTGTTGGTAGTATTCCAGCTCCTCATGCAAAATGTCTCACTGCTTGGACACCTTTCTGGCATTGTATCTGGGTTTGCATGTAAGATTTTTCTCTTTTTAGTTCCCCCATTTTACTTTTCTATTTTTCCAATGACTTGAACTACCCACATATGATATTATAATGCAATGCTTGTTGTTTCAGATACATTTGGCTTGTTTAATATCTTCATACCAGGGTCATCCTTTTATTCTTCAATTGAATCCTCCTCCTGGCTTGTAAGTCTCTTTCTTGTCTTGAATTGGATTCGGTAATGCAGCAAAATGGGAAAATTTACAGTTGCTAGTTACTAAGTATCAAGCTATTAAATTATTTAAAAAATTTCAGGAACACTAACCACCCACCCAAGCTGTCAGTAAATTTTAAAGAATGGTTAAACATTTAACCACACATTGATTCAATTAACCACTGGAGTGGTTAATGTAATCTGCCCTTTTCTGGGGGCTAATTGAACTCATAAAATGAATTGATGTACCGAACAAGTTATGATTGACTGGAGTCTTTAAAATACTTTCTATTATATCTTAGTAACTACTTTTATGTTCAAAAGGGAAAAGCACAATTAACATACTTTTTGTAAATTTATATGTTCGTCCTTCTGACTTTCAGTCATCATGTGTGAGACGTCCTAAATTTATTGTTTGCACCGGTGGAAATCCTTCGGGCTATATCCCAACTCATACAAGCCAAAATTCAACTTCTGGGTAAGTTGTGATTTTCACACTAAGTTTTACTGATGACCCTGGATATCTACCAATCATATTTTAAACATGCACTTTCATGGAGCAGTGGATTACTTTCCGGCAATATTTGGGGGAACCTACAATCATTGATGGCTCGAAGGGAAGTGTCTGCTCAGCCTCAGGTATGTGACTCCTTTTGTCTTATGCTTTTGGTGTCCTCTAATAACCTTTCACATGCTTGTTGACTTTACTCATTATACGAACAAATGCAATGAAATTGTTGTGCATTATGTTCATGAGAAGTGTAAGGACATAAAAAGGGTCAGTTGGCTAATTATGCCACGCTCATCCTTGTTGGTGAGTGCTGTATGGCTATCAAGACATATGGCTGACATAATGTTTGTGAAATTATAGGGTTGGCTCGCCAAGCCGACCCTCCTTTATGATTGAAAAAAAAGTGCAAGGACCTATAGGTCTAACTTGTGCAAGTATAAAGGGAACTCTTTTCTACATGATCTTTTTCTGTCTGCCACTTCTTTGGCAAGCTAATTTTGTTTCCCTTTTGTTATGGCATTAATAGTTCTTCAGAAGGAGATTTTCTAAAAACCCAAGCAGTTGGTTAGTTTTAGGATTTTTTGACCTTGGGATTTTTTTATATTTGAATTAATCTTTTTATCTTCAACTAAAAAAAAATCATACTTCAAAGTTTTTCCTTTCAGATTCATCAAATTATCGATAGACTTGGCTGTAACATCAGCAACTGGCAACTGCTATAAGAAAAGTAGTAATAACTTTAGGTGCTTTTCTGTCTTTCTGACCACAGAAATTTCATTTCACGAGTGGGAATATTAAACATGACAACACAATTTTTCCCTTGAATGTTATGTGGTCCATCCATTTCAAGCTTTTTATTATAACTGATGTTGCATCTTGTTGTGCCTGTTTGTTAGCAATAACAGGCAGTTTTGAAAGCTCAAACTATATCCTACCTTTTATTTTATGCAAGACATTGTTAATTGCTAGTTTCCATTATGTGTTAATTTCAATAATTTTTTTATTAATGTTAATAATCAACTATGTAAGCTGGAGGTGTTGATTTATAGACATTTGATTGTATTATGTGAAACCTTGCAGTCAGCTGAGGACAGTAGGTTCCCTGGGAGGGGAAGGACCCTTGGTGCTCCTCAAGGTCAAATTGTTTCTGGTCTTCATTCAGATTCAAATCTCCAAGCTAGACTCTTAGATGATAGTAGTCCCAGTCATCCTTCAGATTCAGCCATTCTGAGCACTGCTCAACTGTCAACTGAAGGAAGGTATGAGGGGTAGTTTTGTCGTGCATGATTGGTGACCACACTCATCATTCCCTCTGTAGTTCGAACATGCTCTTACTTCTTAGAGTATTAGACATTGTATGATAGTGTGTTTTTTCTTCTTCTAGGAGTGACAATTTCAACTTGAATCCAACAGTTAAATGAGTGTGGGTTGCAGTTTGGTTTCTTGTTTTCCATGGATAATAAGCATTTGTTTTTTAGTTCATCTGTCTATACTGAATTGATTTTTTTATTCTTTTATTGGTGCAATTGCATATGGAGTATATTTTCAAAAGTGCAGAGTATATATCTATATAGCTTTTAATTTACAAAATACTATAATAACACGACTTTATCTATAAGCTAATAACTTAATCCATAAATAATTCAAGTTATATGTCCATAACCATTGGACATTGAGATTTATGCATAATATATGACTAACTTGTAAGTTTCACATCTGCAGATTAAGAAATATACATACACGGTACTGGTTCTTTATACTAATCGAATGTCCATTAATGGATTGCTCATACTGTACTGTTGTTGTTGATATTCGGTTATATCAATGAGAGGGTTCATTAAGTTGTAATTGGTTGATTGTTGATTATTGCTTACTTGCTCAAGTTAAACTCATTCATCAATACCAGCAACATGAATTTTACTGG
Source organism: Trifolium repens (assembly GCA_030408175.1). Taxonomy (NCBI): domain Eukaryota; kingdom Viridiplantae; phylum Streptophyta; class Magnoliopsida; order Fabales; family Fabaceae; genus Trifolium; species Trifolium repens. Next base: position 52,981,991 of record CP125849.1, on the reverse strand, counting down.
GTTTAGGTTACCTGTTTAACAAACATGCCGATTGGTCTCCCCATTATTATTATTATCATTGGAAATGGGCATTTGGGAACTAAGCAAAGTATGTTCACTGACATTACAGCATAGTATCTCTTGCCTGGGTTGATAAGTTTAAGTTAAACTGCTATACTTAAGTAGGATAGTTTACTCATACTATCATATTATTCAAAAGTTTGTGTTCATGTCTGAAATGAGGTTAACTTTATTTTCTAATTTAATTTAGGCATCCAGTCGATAATGCAGCTACACGAGGAGCAGGTGTTCCACATCATCAGGTCTTGTACTCACTGTGGTTGAATATTTCTTGTTTTTCTATATTTAATCTTGATATGTAATATTCATTATTGCTTCCATCATCAATGCAGGGTCCAGTTGCTTCAGAAGAAGAGATTAAGAAACTTGTAGCAATGGGCTTTGATAGGGTAAGAATCAGTTTCCATATCTTTTAAGTTGTCAAGAAAAATGGCTTGGACATCCTAGAACGTTTTTCTCATCTAAAAGACCAAGTATATAAAGATATAGTTGTTTGATCTCCTTGTGGGTCCTTCTAACAATACGTGAGAAGATAATTTGACAGTTAGATATTTTATCACATAAATCACTTATAAAACTTGTTACTCAGATGTAGCGACTGTTGTGGTATCATTCCTATGCATGTTCATCAAATGTAGATTAAAACCTACAGTTCAATTCTGTTTTTTAAGCATTTCTCATGGCTGCTTTCAGACACAAGTGGAAGTGGCGCTTGCGGCTGCTGATGGCGATCTTAATGTGGCAGTGGAAATACTCATGAGCCAGCAGGTTCTAGTTGACTTTTTTTTTTTTTAAATTATTTGTAATTCTACTCACTTACTTAACTATTTGTTGCCCTGTTCTTTTTTATTAAAAATGTTTTGTTTGTTGGTCTATTGCATTTACAGGGGTGAGACTTGAAAGCTTCTCTCAGATTCCCAGAGAGAATTCCCCGGCACTGTTGATTCGGTGTATATATCCTCTGAGCCTGTTAAATCACTCTGTTTAATCTTAGACTCCATCACCAACAGTTTGGTGACACATGATTGTCATGCTAACACCAATGAACAAAATTGAACATGTGTAAACCACATAAGCATAGTGTACTGATGTATAACAAGGTTGAGTATGATTAACTGAAGAGTTTTGCAAAGAGAAGTTTGTGATAAATTGTAAGAATTATGTTTCCCTCCCTCCCATTCTTTTACTCACTTCAATATATGGTAGTATTATATAAGAAACAATTCACTTTTTAGGTTCATTGAACTTAAAAAGTGAATTGTTTCTGATTAAAAGGATCAGAGTGAGTAAAATATAGAGAAGGCCTTTAATGCCATTGCCCTCAGCGATTCAGTAAGTTGCAGTAAAACTTCGATTATGGAATATAATTTATAGGCTAATGGAAATGGAATGAAAATTTTATTTTCCATTTTCTTCCGTTTCCTCAAATTAAAAGCTCAATAAGCGAAAGGTATAATTAGTACATGCCATGACTTCAGTTTCGTCCTTGGGTATGGATTAAATTGAACTTTGATGGTGCTATGACAGCCTGTGGCAGCTATGCCGGATGTGGAGGTGTTGGTAGCAATATAGGAAGGGAGTATGTCATTGGATTCTCAATCAACGTGGGATTGAGCTCCCCTATAAAAACAAAATTTTATACTATGTGAATTTCTTTTCGCGCTTCCTTCGTCTTCATTTTTACCTCTTAACATGCGAACCAGAAAAAACATCGTTCACTGCTTAACATGTGAACAATAAAAAATCAAAACAAACAAACAAAACTGCTTTCATTTGCACTTTCATGCTTTAGTTAGCAACATTAAATTTGACTTGTTGTTTTAGGGTCGAAATTTTAATCAAAATTATTATTTTTTTAATCATTTAATCAAAATTAATAACTGTTGCAATGTTGGAAATTTTAATGAAAATTAATATTTTGATTTTTGTTTCTGAATAACGTCCTATTAGGCAGAAGAGATAAATCATGGCGACCTTCCTTTGTATACATCATCATAAAAAATCAACTCTTCCAATGAGAGTGAGTTTTAAACAAACAAATGAGTTTACCTTTCTTAATAGTCTAGGCAAGTGAACACGGACACGACAACCCGAATGTCGACCTTAACAAGCAACCACACTTGGACTTATCTGTATCAATTGCTTCCATTCGAGCCACCTCATCCGCAAGACGATGTGATTCCCAATATGCATGACAAAGTCAATCCAAAGTCCTCACTATTTTCACCTCCACTGGCCCCGGTATAGAACCTTCAACATATTCAACAAAGTCGGGATATTTTGCATATGATTCTTTAAGCATACAAAGGGAATCAAGACATGTTTCCTCAAAATTAGACTCCATTATAGTCTTCCAAGCGTTCATGACATTTTTTCACAATACATCCAATTTCACCTTTTTTATTTTCTTTTACTTTCCAGTTCACTTCTTTATCTCAAACACATTCTAGGATCTTCAACTCATACACCCCCACCCACCCACCCACACTCGTATCAACTCACAAATCCCCCCATCCACTTCCTAACACTACGATCAGCACTATGATCAGAGAAACAAAAAACCAAAACCACTCCTTCAAAGTAAATAATTTCTCCCTCTCCCACATTTACCATTTTTGGTATCATTGAATCTCCAATTTCTCTTGAAATCATGTATTCAAGAAATGATATCCAGAATCTTTGTATTTAATATTTTTTTAGTCAACCTTGTATTTACTATTTGATCTATTAAAATATCTTGAGTAAAGCTATAAACTATTCAATTTCTTATTTTATTGAAACAAATGACTCTTTTGGCATGTGTACTTTCTAAAACTAAGCTAAACAGTGGAAAGAAATTAGACAAAAGAGAGAAAGAATAAGTTTGTATTATTGTCTTAAGATCTATCTTTACAATATATTCATGTTGTCCTATAAATAAGATTCATATTTCAACGTAAAGATAGACATCAAAGAGAATAATACAAATCCATTTTTCTTTGTCTACTTTACATCTATACTTTGGCTCTTGTTTAGATTACTCATTGGCATGCGTACCTGTAATAAAAGTGCATCAAGTACAATTAATTACAGTTTTTTTTGGGTACAAAGTTAATTACAAATCTAATTACGTATTATTCCATTCATAAGAGCACACCTCCAACAGAGGTCTTTGTTTCTAATTATTTCAAGTTGCAATAAATTTAAAATAAGAGTAGAATAGTATTTGAACATTTCCCCCCAACAGAAGCGTTTTAAACACAGCATGCAACACAAACGAAAACCACAAGATCTTAGAACAAAAAATACCACCAAGTTCTAAACAACTCAACCCCATCTCAAATCATGTATACCTAAATTTATAAATGGATAGCTTATCACCAAAATGTAGACAGCTAACGAGGGGGAAAATCACAGCAAAACATTCACAGATTATAAATTTATCACTGCCTCAACAATAAATAGGAAAACTTTAAGAAATATTCCACGTCGTAAACAATATTACTGCAACTCATATTAAACAAAAATAAGAAAAAACTGATACTAAGCAAAAATACGAAAAATTTCGTCAGCAACCAAAAAAAACTGATGCAGATGTTACTTCGGAGGGGAAGGAAAGGCAAAAATAAATTGCAGGATGGGACATCATATGATCAAAAACCACTAGTTTATTCCCATCCAGTTGCTTGGATAGATTCAACTCCAGGAACAGGTATAGGTATTTGTTGAGGAGGTGGAACAGCTTCACCCCAGTCCCCTGCAACTGTAAATTAACTCTATCAACAAAACATGAATGCATTTTGAAAAAAATTAAATCAATTATACATGCTCTAATAGAGAATTAACAAATAAATGAACTAAACATTGACATAGCAATGAACTAAACATTTACCAGCTTCTTCTGGGGCTGTCCAGTTACCAGGAGCTGCTGCAATAGGTTGTGGAACGGCATCAGCCCATGGCTGATCGATTGCAGCAGGCCACTGTCCATCATTGGGGATAGAAGCTGCATTGAAGTCAGCAATGGCATAATCTGGAACAGGAACTTCATCCTCCTCTTGCTCCTTGGCCTCCTCAGGTTCTCTGTAGAAGAATAGATCCACCTGCATTAAAGAAAACATTAGAGACAATGTACACTCGTTCTAAACCTGTAAATTCAACCGACGGGGCACAATGCCATGTATGTATGTATACTTCACATTTGCAGAACTTAACATAAGACTACACATAATCTATGCATTATAGAAACAAAAAAATAGTTTACCATGACATCCCACTTATGGCCAGGACGAATAATGCCACGCATCTGCAACACCATCCTAGCTAAAAGCCAAAACAGACAACCTATGCTGTGCTTTCCTTTGTTGTTGGCAGGGATACCAATGTCAACATATCTCATAGGAGAATCAGTGTCACAGAAAGCAATTGTTGGAATGTTTCCAAGTGCAGCTTCCTTAATTGGCTACACAAAAACAAAACAACATAGAATTACACAAACTATTACAAAACATCTAACAAACAGAATCAAAAATAAAAAACTCTTCAACAGAAATCAATGAAATATATGCATAAATTAACAAAATAGGTATGGCGAACCTGGTGATCGGTTCTTGGATCGGTAAGGATAAGAAGACGAGGCTCATTGAATGAGGTTTGAAGCTGATTGGTGAAAGTACCAGGAGTATGTCTTCCAGCAATAGCATGAGCACCAGTATACTGAGCAAATTTGAGAACAGCTCTTTGTCCATAAGGTCTAGCAGATTGAACAATGATATCCTGAGGGTTTTCAATTGCAACAATAACCCTAGCAGCAAGAACAAGCTTATCCCATGTCTTTCCAAGATTGATAATATAAATACCTAAATCAGTGATATTTGCAACACAAAAAAATAATCAAATTTTGAAACAAGGTGCATAAATTGAAACATAAAAAAGAAAAAAAATGAAAAATTAGGGTTTGGAACGTTACCGTCATTGCGGCGTTTGAAGATGTAGCGTTCCATTTGGAAATCGCAGTTCTTGGTACCGAGATGAACATCGGCAGCCAACATCATTTGGATACCGGCTTCTTTCTCAGAAAGTGTACGCGGCGGCGCTGTGCCTGCATTGGTGGCAGCCATGGTTGCGGAGATAGGTCGGCGCGGCGTGTAGAGCGAGCTTGGGTTGTTCTTTCTCTGAGTGAGAGTTGAGATTTGAAAGGGTAGGGTTTTTGAGAATTTGAGAAGAGAATTCTGGTGACTAAATATGGCCCAAACTTTCCATTGATAATGGGCCTTCATAAGTCACAGCTAACTAAAACCCAAAATACGGCCCAAACTTTCTTCTCTGTGTGAGTTATCATATTTCGATACTAGACACGAATCGTTAGTTGGTTCAGTGGTGATTGACGCTGAACTTGATAGGGAGGACCACGGTTTGATCCCCTGCAACTGCGATCGGGAGGGGGCTGAAACCACTTGATGCCAGAAATGTCTCTCGAACCAGATTAAACTGGTGGTGAAAACCAAAAAAATATTTCGATACTAGACATAAATGATATTTTCTTTTACCACCCTACCTTTTTTTTCGTGCGCCCTACAAAACTTTACTAGAGTATTAGCAAAATGTTGGTTTGGTTTGTCTTCCAAAATCTTGGTGAAATGATTGTGATTACTTTTTAAGTTAGCTGGTCTTTGTTAATCTTACTAGCCTTATCTATCATTAACACTGAAGAAATAATCTTAATCTCTGGAAAATAATTTAAAATGAGAATTATTTTAGAACAAAATGATAGAATATTATGTATATATTGTCCACTACATTTTCTTTTTGGAAATTCGATATCCGGCCCAAAGATCGACTAATCCGAAGGGACCAATCTCGCCGTCCACCTGCGAGGGCCTCGTTTAAAGTCAGAGTTTTTTTACTCTGTATGGACTAGCCCACCGAAATTGACACCAGTAGAAATCGAACTTGAGACATTAAGAGGATATCCACTACATTTTATTTCAACCAATTCAACAAGTTTTTTAATATAAGTTAACATTGTGGCAACAAAGTATGTCAATATCGTTAAATCTTGAGAGAATTTTGTTGCATATTGTAATTCTATCTAACCTAAAAGATTAGTTTGCGTAGAGGATAATCAGTTCACATAAAAATAAATAACAATATTGCATATATCTCTCTCGTATGATTTGGAGTGATCAAACCCTCTAACTACTAACATTAAATATCTCCTCTCCTTTCCTCCACATATAATATATTAAGCTATTTCTTTTTATGCGATGGCAGATGTTGACCATTATGTTATGTGTATGAACTACTAATACATAAAAATCAAGAGATGCGGATATTAATTCATGAGTGAAAGCACGTTCGTTACTCAAGAGATGCGGGGGGTATATCCCGTTGGTTCACTACTACATATTTGATTTTTAGTAACACTCACATTGCAACATTTATAAAAATGTTACTGATATGAGTGATTTTGTAACATTTTTCAAAAAGTGTGACCTACTCTGTAACACTTTGTTACTAATATAGTGCTTATAGGAGTATTTGTTTTAAAATAAGTTTCACTTTTCAACTCTTAACTTTCGCCCCACTTCCTCCTCCTCTCGACCGTGATCGAAACGAAGCAAACAACATGCTCTTGATTTCATCACGCTTCGAAGCTTCACCATGTGTGTATTAAGATCAATCCAGAAAGAACAAAGAAAGAGAGAGAGAGAGATTTCACCACCGTTTCAATTCGTTTACTCTCTGGTTCAAGTTCATATTCGTTCACCACTGTCTTCTTCATCGTAATCCCTCATTGGCACCACCTCCTTCCTCCGATGGCGTCGTATTCATGGATTCTAACGTCCCCTAACTCGATTTAGTTTTACTCCCTTACCTCCTTGATTCGGTTTGCTTTCTATCTCCTTTCTCCATGATTTGTCTCACCGTCCTCTACGCCAAAGGTACTCTCATTGTTCTAATATCTTGCTTTCTTTCTTTTACTTTGGTTTTATACGTTGGAAAAATGGTTGATTGAAGTAATTTTTTGTATTTTGCTGTTGTTGTGCCACATGGTACAATGCCTATTTTCTGTTTGATAAAATGCTTCAACCAAACTTTATGTAAATGACACTTATCATAAATAAAATGAAGCAAGATAGGTTTTAATATCTAAGCAACACCAAATAATTTCCATTCTATATTCTATTGCCCCTTGTATCAATATCTATGACAGCTTCCGAAAGTAAGAAGACAAGGGGTCCGACAACAAGTCTCTGTTTTATTATGGAACTGGTGATCTATTCCCTGTTGTAATATCATTGTTGGAACTGAAGAAACAAAGCATGTTTGATTACCTAAATCCAAATGGAAATAGATAGCTTTTCCCTAAAAAAATCTGTGTTAAATTTCATGACTGATCAGGTTAGCTGATGGCACCGAGCTTCATAGTTGCTATTTCATGCTTCAGAATATACTGCATAACTCTTTTGACCAATAAATGGTTATTTAGTTTCAGGGTCTCTACCAATAAGGACTTCTAAGAGCTTGATGTTGATCAGTTTGCAGCCTTGCAACATTGCTTTTGTTGCTGGTCAATTTGACACCAACACAGGTAATGGAAGGATAATTTGAGAGCTTGTATAATTTGTGGTACTTCAATTTTACCATTACAATCAATTACTAGTTAGGTGGTCATGATTTAAATCATAATATGCTAGACTACGTGGATTCCTTCATTAGATAGTTTACTATCACTCATGATGTGCTTAATCTCTTTTTGTAGGCAATGTTGGATTCACCAAATGTTGAACCAGAATATGGTTTAGAAGCTGATGGAGAGAACTTGATTGACACAACAGATGTTGATGTATATCAACCTATCATCAAAACATAGCCTTTTATAATAAAATTTCAATGTATTGACTTAATAGGTCAATTAGGAGGATGACTAACATTAGATTTTTTTTTTACTTAATAGGTCTCAGCTTTTGGATTAAGTGCCTTCACAAGAGCTTGAGCTAAGGATCTGCATGGCTTGGAGTGGAGGTTTTGATAAATATATAGGGATATGCCATTTATATTACTTAATATTACAGTACATTGCCCATTGACTGCTTGGGGGTTTGATTTACTGTGTTTGTGTGAGCAGGGCAGCCATGTAGACATTTGCTCATAACAGGTGGAGTGCATTTGCGAACAAGACAAAGCTTGTGTTCAGTGATGCTTCATGCTGTGTAGTTTCTTAAGTATTATGACCTGAACTTTATCAAATATGCACTAGTATTCTTAACCATAATAACATTTTATTATTGATATAAGGGACTAGGATGTGTCTTGAAACTGAATTGCCTTGAGTTGGTTTTGGTTTTGGGTTCATTTTGGTATCCTATGAAATATTGATCAAAGTGCCCATTTGTTGCATTCAATTAGTCCCAGTTGCCATCAAGAGTTAGTCTGAGGAACTAGAATAGGCAATAAGCCAGGTCAATTATATTAGCCTGCTTATAGGTAAAAATTTGAAATTTCCTACAACTGTTCATTTTTTGAAATTTGCAATTTACTAAGCAAATAGATCAGGATCTATTCCAGCAGGTTCATATTTCTTTTTTAAGTTTTGATGGATGTTAATTGTGATATTACTTGAAGAATAAGGAAGTAAGCTTGTATTTCAAACTGTAATGTCAAGAAAGTGCTACTGCTAATGTCATTAAGTTTGTGTACCTTTGAGTTTTTAATATTTAGTTCTTGTATTCCTGAAATTCAAGTATATCTTTTGTTTGTACAGGCATTGTAGTTGGGCCAGGAGGCTTTTAATCCTTATGAGTTTGAGAAGTCAAAGATGTCAGATGTGTTTACGTACGGATTCTTTGCATGGAACCTCAAGTGGAGCTTGATGTTGCAAAAATGTTACTAATGATGTTATAGACTCTTTTTGTCTCCTCTAAGTAGTGTCCCTTGTATTTGGGCATTCAAATTTTGGTCCAAGAAACAAATTAGTAACATTTGTCTATTCATCTATCATACAAATTAGTAACATTATTAGTAACATTTTTAAATGTTACACAAAACAAATCGGTAACTTTTTTTTCAATATACGAATACAATTAGTAACACTTTTGTATGCTACAAGAAGCATAAAATGGTAACATTTCTTTAATGTTATTAAGGATAAATTCTAGTGTTACAAAATATATATAAATCGGTAACATTTATCGAGTGTTACTAATAGTACTTTTAATGTTACTAAAGATAAATTCTAGTGTTACAAACAATATAATCAGTAACATTTATCGAATGTTACTAATAGTACTCTTAAATGTTACTAAAGTCTTTTAGTAACATAGACTTTATGTAACACTTGATAAAATGTTACTAAATTGAATTAGTAACATTTTTTTTGATTTAGTAACATTTTTCAAATGATACTAAATCTCAAACTTGTTGTAGTGGTTGGAGTAGATTAAGAATGAGGTGGAATAAGAATGAGACGTATGAACTTTTAGTTTAGGATTTCATTAGAAACAAGTCATTTCAAAAGAATAAGACAACAAACATTTTTTTATTAGAAGACAAATTTATTAATCACTTTAACTTAATATTTTGGTTAAAATACATTTAGACATAAATATACTCTGTATTTATTAAGAGTTAAAAAAAAATTATTTTAAAGATTGTGCGTTCAACATGTTAAAATTTAAAGATGTAATTTTTTTCACATAAATTCAATTCTTTTTTAATTTTTTAACAAATGTCCTAAGAACAACATTATTCATAATAATAATAATTTTCGCCAACAAAATAAAATACACTCATGATAATAATAATAAAAATAAAATAAACAAATAAAGAATCTTATGTTCACGATTCATATAACTATTTTACTTATTATTTATTAATCAATTTAGGTGGGTTATTTTTCTAGAAAAGTTTTATGAACTTTTATTTCATTTGCTAATACTCTTTATAATTAAGTAGACCTTATAACCCACGAGGACTCAACTTATCGGTTATCACCAACAAGGTCTAAAGCAAATTATAATGTACAAAATTAATACGTACTCTAAGAACATATCCTAAAACTACACAAGCAGCACCAAGGTTTTAGCAAAAAATTACAGGTGTCGATTTGTAAGACATGCCACATTGGAATCATAGCTTCATTAAAAAACAAAATTTTTACTACTTATAGCTAACAGTTTAAAAACAACCAATTAGAAGCATTTGTGGTGTTAAAGAGTTCAAATGGGCCTAAGTTGTTTTGGCCCAGTCCACACTACAACACCTTTCACAAAAAAAAAATCTGACAGGAAAAAAAGAAGAGAAAGAAATATTTCTCCTTTCTACTTGCTTTTCATCTCTTCCATCTCCCCATCTTAACAAAAACTCTATTTTGGTGAAAAATCAAAAAGTGTTTCTGCAAACTTTGTCATGTCATTTTCATCTGTAGGGCAGCAGGCTATAAGCCAAAAAACTCAGTCCTCAATCTATGGCTTTTATCATCTCTTCCTGCAATCTTTGACTGATCAACACATTCACAATTTCAAAATTCAAATCCTCCCGCTATACAATCTCATTTCATAACTCACTTTGATTCAAATTTCAATTTTAATTCTTCTCTCTCTCTCTCTCTCTCTCTCTCTCATCCTATCATAGCAAAATCTCACAGAAGAACCCTATTCCCATATAAAGGTTTCAAATCTCTTCTCCAACAGTTATTTCATGATTTAATTTGATTTTGTTATATGATTTTTATTTTGAATGTTTAATTTTATGTTTCAGTTTGCAAATTGGCTTCTCTTCTCACCTCTTCTCACCCAAATCCTTCTTCTTGCAATTTAGATTTCAGATTTTCTGTACGGCGGCGAGGAACTCAACGAAAAAGGAGCACGCGGAGAAGGAAGGAATACTGCAACAAAGAAGAAGGAATACGCGGCTAGACTCAACGAAGAAGAAGTATTGTACGTGTTTCTGTGTTTTGATTTTTTTTCAGTTTCTTTCTTTTTAGAAATCCCTACTTTTATTCAATTGTATTTCTAATCCTCTTTTTGCTGTGTTTTTTGAAATCCCATGTTGCAACTCCGACGGTTGATGCTTTCGGCAAGCTTTAGAATTCTGGAAAACTTTTATTTTGTTCTAGCTACTGTTTGTGTTTTCATGTGATTTATTTGTTAATTATATGATCTTTTTTGAACCTACTGTTTGTGTTTTAATTAATGAATGTGCTGTGTATTTTGAAGAACTTATGAATTGTGTAAACAACTTATGTACTTTAACTCTATTTCAAAACTATAATTTCTGATTTGTCAATCTGCAAGTAATTCCCTTTTATCATTTATATGGTTTCTCTAATTTATGGATTACATTCTAATTTTTTTTTTCCGAATGTTATTGTTTGTTCAGGTTCACAAATTAGGATTTGATTGGGTAAGTTTTTTGAACTTTAAGTTGTATTCAATCATTTAATCAATTTATTTAATTTTTTTAGTTGATGTTTGGTTTGTGATGTATTTTATATGGTTTTCCCTGCTTTTATATATTTTATATGGTTTTCATAAGCTTACTTAGAGAACTTACGGAAATAATTTTAAAACAACATATGAGCATGTTAGAAGTTATTTCCACAAGTGATTATGTGCATGTCTATAAACTAAAATAAACTACTTCGAACAGACCCAAAGAGTATTTGCAATCATAAGAATCCCAATTTTAAAATGAACTATGGAATAACTTTGGCAGCCAAATTTCTCGGGGCCTTTATTTGAGGGATTTGACTCCTAAAACGATTAGTTTGTAAAATGAGAAAATTAAGGGTTAACATTTCAACCACCCATAATTTGTTATGCATGTGTTATATAATATAACCGGTTGATCTGTTTCTGAATGATTGATATTATTCACTTTACTCTCTAAAATGAGTTGTTCACTTCAGAGAAGTAAGATCCTTATTTGAGTATAGGTTTCAAGTTTCAACCTCATGCTGTTATTTAAAAACTGTACTATTGTGTTTGAATTTTTTACATATTGGCTTCAACATTATTTATTAACAGATGATACTGGGGGAACACAGATGAAAAGAAATCGAAAACCTTCAGAGAAGGTGTTGGAATTGCAGGCAGAAAAGGTTAAGAAACCTTCAAAAGCAAGCAAATCATCAAAACCAAAAAGTAAATCTTTAGCTGACAAGAGTAATGGTAATGAAAGTGGACTTTATAGTGATGAACTTTCTGATGAATAATGGCAGATTGGAATTCTTTTATTTAAAAGCAAATTTTATTTTGTTGTAATGCTCCATGCTACAATCCTGTCATTCCTCCCTCTCCTCTCTGCCTCATTTAAGTTATAAACTTGGCATAGTGAATTTTCATATGGGTCTAATCCAACTCATTTGCTATACAAGTATTGTTTTCACTGCTTTTATAAATAGTTGATACAGTCCCTACTCTCTTTTTCTTTAGTTAATTTTTGGTTCTTAATATCATGAATGGTTCTTTATACCATCTTTGCCAAGCATGCAAAAGCTATCCGTTTGATGAATTCCTCTTAATTTCAATTAGGGTCAGTTTTCATGCATTAATTAATGTAATAAAGTAAATGTGTTTATCTTTGATTACTAATTTTTTTTCCAATTATTTTGAGCTCCTCTAATTTGCTGGAGATTATTGTGATCTCAATAGTTGCAACAAGTTCTGTTCAATGTCTCTATTTTTTTTCTTGCATTTATTTTACCATTCATTGTTCTCTGGTTTTTTTTTTCTTCCTTTCTCATAATTCTTTTATTTATTTTTTATTCCTCTTTGTCTTTGTTAGGTCTGTCTAATCTATGATATCAAATTTGGTAAAAGGAGTTGATGCATAATGACAGTGCGTATATGGTTGTTTTAGTTAGTATTCACTAATTTAAGTTTTGCTTTAACATAATTGTTTCAATTGAATTTGGTAAAATTGGGAATTGAGTTCATTTGTATGGTTTGAAAATATTTTCTCTCATCCGTTTCAGAAATAACCAACAATAGTTTAAATTGAGCTGTAACTGCATGATTAATTTCTCTTAATGGATTCATATTGGTTTCATGAATATGTAAGTCTTTTTTTATTAGTTGAATCTTTCTTCTATAGTGGACAATGACTTTCTTGAAGATTGAATTCTTAATATAGTGGTTGCACCTATTTTGTGTAGGTATATGAAACATTTCTTGCAATAATGATACTTATATTGGCTGGAGCATTAGGCTGCTATGAAGCTACTGTGCATTAGGTTGCTATAGTGTCTTACTATTGTTTAAATTTCTTTCTTATTCAATATTTTTTTTCCTCAATTGCAGCTCACCTTCTATCATTAAATGAGACTTATCTATCAAAGGAAAGTCTATCTCCCCTTATGGCCATATTAGTGCAATTAAATCTGTCTTGAGAAGTTCTTATTTTTTTATTTATGAGTATCATTTGGTTCTAATTTGGGGTTGTGTTGTGCAATCATTTTAGGTTCTTGCAGAATTTGGTGAATACAATACCTAAACTAAATTTTCTCTCTATCACTTCAAAATTTACGTAAAGTTTATCACAAACATAGACATTTTAAGATATTAAGGAAATGCTTTTAACATTTTTTAGTCATTTTAGGAGTTGATATGTGATGCTACTGCACAAATTCAAGATGAAAGTTTTGATTCTAGGCTCAGAACATTCTTTTAAAGGTAATTCTTTGCTTTTTTCTTAGGAATATACAATAAAAAAAAGATTATGCATTAAATGTACTGAAGTGGATTAATTTGGAATGTAGGGTTGATAAAGATGTGATGGTAGAATCACCGAGGAAGAAATTAAAGAGGTATGGAATCCTAAATTATCCACCGAGGAAACGTTTTACATGAATTTTTTGCTAGCTAAAAGTTACTTTTTAGTTTCATCGATAGTTAAAACTAATATTCCAGTATGCAATTTTGTCCTCATCAGAATTAGATTATTCTTGATGTTCAATTATGTTTTCAGAATATTTGCCTTAGTGCCACTACAAACAAACTGTCTAACATACAGGAGCAGGCAGAGGAATATGTTGCTTTGATCATGGAAGAACTATACCATGATGACACTTGATTTATCATGGTAATTATTATATGCAACTGACTTCTCATTCATATTTTTCACTTAGTTGGGAAGGCTCTTGGCAAATGCATTAGTTTATTATTCCTTATATAAAACTTTCTTTCTTGAAATTAGAGCATCATTACATGACATGTAGAAATGTTGTGTCTTACATTATAAAATTTTAATGACTGTAACTTGCAAATAAAGGCTACATATTTTAGCCATAAGATATGTAGGCATATTAATGGGGGGAGATCCATATATTATTGTAGATTCTCATTTTAGCCATATTTATTTGGCCATTTCATGACTATTGTTTGGAACACAGGTAAATGACCTAGGGATACTTTTGTTGCATGAACCAACACATTCTACAAGAGGAGACAATAAGTACCTGAGCCAAATGCTAAGCATAAAGCTTAAGGCTACATATGAAACCAATCATGTTAGGAAGAAGTATAGAGATATCATTTACTTTATTATAGACATACGATACTCTTTTAAGGGTAAATTAAGAGGTGCATTTTTCCTAACTACATTATTATGTGGCTGCAATCTCTAATAAGGATGTATGTATGTTTCTTGATTAATTTTTTTTTGTCAAATTCCTCGATTAAGTTTTGATCTTCTAATAAATAATATCGAATCTGTAATTTGTAATAGTGAGAATTTTGGTCATCTTTGTCAAATTCTTCATTTTCATTTCTTACATGGTTTTTTTTCTTCATGTGAATCAGAGATTGTTACTCATGGGTTTGAGGAAGAAGGTATATCACTTAACAGTCAAGGTACGTCTTTTGATTTTCTAAATATTGTGTTTCTTAATCCCTTCCTTATTTCATGACTTGATTTTATATTCTAATTTTGATTTTATTGTTTTTTTTTGCAATGTTTTATTGTTTGTTCAGGTTCACAAATTAGGGTTTGATTGGGTAAGTATCGTGAATTTTGAATTTTCTCCTTCTGAGTTAGTTTTGATTTCAGTTTTCTGTGAATATTATAATCTGATTTGATTCCAGTTTTTTTACATTATTTAAGGAGTTTTAGTTCAATCATTTAATCAATTTTTTTAGTTACATGGTTTCTCATGTTATTTTATATTTTTTTATGGACTATCTTTAAACTTTATATGCATATGACTACATTTGGTAAATGTATTGTTCTATAAAGTATATATACACTTCACTGTCTTGGTATCTTCATGTTGATAAAATCTGTTATGATCAAATAAATTTATGCATATAAATGATACTTCATATTTAATTTAGTGTTAGTGTTGTAGAAAGATTTGGTAGTTCTGTGAACATCAAACCTATTTGATTGAATATAGTTATAGTTATTTGTAGTGTACTACATGCTTCAATGTAGGATTGATAACTTGAAAATGTAATACAGCGAAACATGGTTCTGATTGAAAATGCATGATGCTGATCTAAAATGCATGATGCTGATCTAAAATGGAGGAGAAGTATCAATCATTTGCAAGAAGAGCCACATATAGAGTTTTTGAAGTATCTAAAATGGAGGAGAAGTATCAATCATTTGGCTCAAATATGATATATTGATGACTCCATCAATTGCAAGAAGAGCCACATATAGAGTTTTTGTTGTTCTCTTTAGTAAAACCAAAACCCATGTCTGCACAATGGGAGATCATAAGTTGCGTGTGATAGTACATAGTGATATCAATCAAGCTTGGAAAAACATATGTTCTTAACACGCAGCAATTACATTACATTAACTACACTTTCTTGCAATTGATATCCCGGGGAACAATTTCTTTATATGATTGGATTTTAGATGATTTCCCGGGGAACATGCAGCCAATTGAAGTTGTTCTTATCAATGTACTGCAATAAATTAATGTAAGGTTTGAAAATGTATATGATTTCTCTATGAATCTTATTTTGAAATTACTTATTTAAACATAATGTATACTATCAAATATACTGCTAGCTTTTAATTATTAAATAACAATTTTGAACATTTTTCCCTCAAATCTGCAACTACTGGAATACTCACCCACAAATCATCTGGGGGTTACTTGACTGGTGGGGAACCTTAGGCAATGCATTCAAGAAGCACTTTCCAACACAAGAACCGATGGGATAGTATATTATATTTAAGACTTCTGCTAAGAGTGTTATCATTATGTACTTATCATGTGTTAATTTACCCTATGATGGATTCAGTGTAACTTTTTACAACTTCATGTTAATTAGCTATATATATGTTTTCTAAGTTTTGAATAAAGTTAATATTTTGTTGCTATGATAGTTCAAGATCTCCATTCAGAAGATTCAAGTACAACAAAGTTATTAAGAAAACTTTCTTTATGTTAAAAAAATATAATTCATCTAACACAAACTGATATGATTAGTCAAATATAATTGTGCAAGTATAATTATTCATTCTATCTCATACACCTTAAATTGAGAAGGAAGAAAAATAAGAGAGAATTATGGAATGAGATCGAATGTATTCAATTGTATTCCATTCAACTCCATTTATATTTTAAAAATTCAAACAATGGAATCTCATTTCATACCACTTCATTCCACTAAATTCCATCAATTCAAACAAAGCCTAAAATAAATTATGTATAATTGAGATCATATAAGGAATTTATTATAAAGGGATAATGTTATGTAACTTTAATATATAATTAAGTTCTAGGTTTATATTCAGAAAAAACACGGGGAGCATCCCGGAAGGGATGATGTTATGTAACTTTAGTATATAATTAAGTTCTAAGTTTTATATTAAAACAAAAAACACAGGGTGATAAGTGCTCAAAAGTAGTAAAAAGTCATATATATTTTAAGCACTTATTAACTTATTTTGTAAGATATCCTTTAGGTTTTCCCCACTTTAGTGTATATATTTGTTTTAAGTTATATTTTTGTTAAGTTTTTCTAAATCCCAACTTTTGATGCAGGAAATGAAAAAAATGAAGAAAAAGCCAAGTTAACTCGCCAGAGCGTGTAGAACTCGCCAGGGCGAGCAATGCTAACACGCCAGAGCGTGTGCAGGGCGAGTAGAGGCAGAGAGCATCAAAATGGAAAAGAGGCAAACACGCCAGGGCGAGTAACAACACGCCAGAGCGAGTTGGAACTCGCCAGAGCGCATGAAGGCGGTTTACTAGTTCAATACTGACGTGGCAAAACCCTCTGATGAAGAAAGGTGAACTCGCCAGGGCGTGTTGTAACTCGCCCGGCGAGTTCTAACTTTTAGAATTACTATATATAGAGCTTGCTGCTATTTTTCTTCAATCAATCACTTGTAATATAACTTGGAACAGAGACTTAGAAGCAGAGGGAAACATTAGGAGACAGATTCAAGGAGTTTTGGAGGTGGATCTATAACAATAGCTGAGAAATCATCATTGGTGTTTGTTCATCTCTCTTTTCTTCTTTATCTTTTGTATAGCTATCATGACAATGAATAGTTAATCTCTCTTTTGTTGGGATTGGATGTAATTAACTCTATTAGTATGTATTTATTTTGATCATGGTGTTTTATATGATTTTAGATTATTTATCAATGTTAGTGTCATCTTTAATCTTCATGTTTTATCTTTGGATTTGAATTTATAGACGTATAATGTTTGAATCAAGGAACTAAGATGAACACTTATTAAAACCCTAAATTCTAGACATAGATTTAGGATTAATATTCACTTTGTGTATTGGAACTTAATGATATTGTGTTGTTGAAATTATCCGAGACATCGGAAGTTTAAATAATACAATATAGCCGTTGCATTGATTAATCACTCGAGACATCGAGGATTGATAGGTACAACGTGAACCTCGTCGTTATCTGGACACAGAAACGTACGTGAGCAATACGTGATAATATTGATGAATAGCTAAAATCTGCATAACTGATTAGGGAAATACAAATGAATGAGTTGATGAAATCTAATCCCAGCAAACTCATCTCTCTGATATTTTATTATCTTTTACTGCACTTTTGTTATATTATTTTCACAAGTTTTTATGAACAAACATCTTTTTCAATACTTAAAGCGATATTAATTGTTGAACGGTATTGATATCGCACCAGTCCATGTGGAGACGATAAATCTATACTTAATTTTGTACTTCAACACAGGGATGATGTTATGTAACTTTAATACTTGAGCCAAGTACTAAGCATAAAGCTTAAGGCTACATATGAAACCAATCCTATTAGGAAAAAGTATAGAGATATCATTTACTTTATCCTAGACATACGATACTCTTTTAAAGGTATATTAAGAGGTGCATTTTTCCTAACTACATAATTATGTGGCTGCAATCTCTAATAATGAATCTATGTATGTTTCTTGATTATTTATTTTTTTTTGTCAAATTCCTAGATTAAGTGTTGATCTTCTAATAAATAGGCTAAATTGCACTTTTAGCCCCCTAAGTTTCAGAAACTTGCGATTTTGACCCCCTATATTTCAAAATAATTTATGCCAATTATTTATACATGTATATTAACTTAAACTAAACATTTTTCTCATTATTATAAGATGTAAATTATAGTTTAATTTAGAAAATTACTCAAATAAGTAAATTAATCAAGAATATTTTAGTAAAATAAATAGAACAAAAATTACTCAAATAAGAACATTATAGTCTAATTTATTCAACCCAAATCTAACAAAAAATATAATTGAAATATGGCAAAAGAAAATAATTACCTCTCAAACACACCTCACCAATACCACCAATTGTTTATAAAGTGACATTTTGCAAAAAGAGATAAAGATAGGGGGCTAAAAGTGCTATTTTGAAATATAGGGGGTCAAAATCGCAAGTTTTTGAAACTTAAAGGGCCAAGAGTGCTATTTTAAAACATAGAGGGCCAAAATCGTAAGTTTCTGAAACTTAAGGGGTCAAAAGTGCAATTTAGCCTAATAAATAAAATACGGGGAGCATTCTGGAAGGGTCATTTTATTGATATAGTTGTATTATGTCAATTAATATTTGTCCAACTTTATTATTAAAACTGTATTTGGATTGATGAAACAGAGAAAGAGAGAGAGAGAGAGAGAGAGAGAGAGAGAGAGAGAGATAGAGAGAGAGAGAGAGAGAGAGAGAGAGAGAGATGATGTTATGTAACTTATGAGATAGTTGTATTATGCCAATTAATATTTGGCCAAATTTTGCTATTAATATTTGGATTGATGGGAGAGAGAGAGAGAGAGAGAGATGATGTTCTCTAACTTAAGAAAAAACACACCGGAAGGGTCATTTTACTTATGATATAGTTGTATTATGTCATTTTTACCTTCCTATAAATAAATATCATAATCGTAACTTATATTTTTTACACACAATTTGACCTTCTATTTTTTTTCTTTCAGTTTCCAATAATATTTCATTTATCAAATGGATCCCAATCAATGAAATCCTTATTTTAATTATTTCCAAACACCCACCGATGACACTTTTCAAAATTTTCAAATGTGTCAACGATCATCACTCCCTATTAGTGACGGTTCTCAAAATCTCCAACATTTTATGTTTCAATCACCACCTTTCTCCATCGACAACAATTCTCAATATCCCCGACCTTGATGATGGCAATAGTGACCATGATGAAGATAATGATGGTACAAGGAAAAGAAAAAGAGGAATTGAAGATGATGAAGATGCTTCTGATGATAGCGATAGTGATTATGTTGAAGATAATGTCGATGAGGCTAACGACGGCGATAGTAACGATAACGACATTGATGGATAACTTTGTTTGTAATCACCTGATTTTATGCAAGCTTATAAAAGTTTGTAATTTTGTTGCTTAATTAATAATGTATGGATCATAAATCTTCTATGTTTTTAGTAATGTATGGAACCTAAGTCTTTGAACTTCCATGGCAATTATGCCAAGAACTAAATAATTATCTCTATCATCCTATGTTTGTTGTTTCTTAGAAAATAGGTCGTATTCATTTTATTATTTTAGTATTTGGTTATTTTTTATATGGAATGCCATTAGACTCCCTACTTTACATTCTGATGTCGTATTCTTTATTATTTATTATAGGATCGATCGTTTTAAAATATGAAATCCAAAATAATAAAATATAAATGAATTGTTCCCCGTGCGTTATTAATTATTTTGTTCATATTGTTATTAATTATTTTATTTTATTAAAATAATAATATTCACCCAATATTACTATCAGCAAATTGTTCCCCGTGCGTTGCACGGGTGTGAATACTAGTTAAAAAACAAATATAGAAATTATCATTTTTTTTGTCACGTAGTCTAATCACTAGAAATTCCACTTATAAGGTGGATAAGTGGGATGACCGGGGTTTAAATCAACCCCAGTCCCATACATATATAATGCAATGTCCTACCAACTAAGCTAAGCTCACTTGATATAGAAATGGCTTTTTTAGAACTTATTTATTTTAACTTTCTAATTAAGAATGAAATTTCTTTAACTAGACTTTTTACCCGTGCTCGCACGGGTTCAATCATTCAATTCAATTATATAATAGAAATGTTGATAATGTGTGATTATTTATAGCAATAAGCATTTAGGGTCCGTTTGGATAAATAACTTATACAGGTGCTTATAACATTAGAGCTTATAGTATGAGACCTTACATCATAAGCTCTTATACTCAATAAGCCTTTTGTGTTTGGATATGTACACTAAAAAGTACTTATATAAATTAAAAAGTACTTATATAGAATGTTAATATGATTTTAATTTCAAAAAACAAAATTAAAAAATCAAACCATGATTAAAAATATAATAATTATATATATATATATATATATATATATATATATATATATATATATATATATATATATAGGGTCAGGATCAAATGACACCAAAGTGTCAAACTTAGTAACATGACACCTCCGTTAATTCTTTACCGGATAATCGTATTACAAAATCAACCGTTGGATTCAAAGCTATTATTATATAGATCATGTCTATAAAATTTAACAACAATTGGAAATCATTTGATATGTCAATGAGATGCATAAAAACAAACGTCTTACAAAACTTTGTCAAAACCGTTAATTTTTATCCTTCTCTTTAACCCATTAAATGGTTTTCGATTAATGTTAAATTTTATAGACATGATATATATAATAATAGCTTTGAATCCAACGGTTGATTTTGTAATACGATTATCCGATAAAGAATTATCGGAGGTGTCATGTTACTAAGTTTGACACCTTGGTGTCATTTGATCCTGGCCCATACATACATATATATATATATATATATATATACTAATATATCTATACTAATATATAAAGGGGATTCAAATTTTTGGGATGGCTTTTTTGTTATTCCAATTTTACCCTTAAAAAATAACTTTCACATAAAAATAGATTTTCAGTTTTTTTTAGTAAATAATTTTTTTTTCTTCTTAATAACTAAGCACAACTTCTACATAAAAGTAGGTTTTCAGTTTTTTATAGTAAAAATAAAATATATTTTTTCTTCTTAATAACTAACCATAACAAAAAAAGGAGGGTACGTAGCTATCAATTAACAAAGTCTAATAAAAAGGAGATTAAGTAATTATTTATATTTGCACAATACAGAATATCGATCACACACGAAGAAAAAAAAGAATATTGATTACACAAACGGGCACTAGTAATATATAAAGGGGATACAAATTTTTGGAATGACTTTTTCAATATTCCTATTTTACCCTTTAAAAAAACTACAAAAAAAAAACTAAGCACAACTTCCACATAAAAGTAGGTTTTCAGTATTTTGTATCTTAATATAATAAAACGAGAGTAACTAGAGGCACTCTAAACCCTAACCCTAATATGAATGGTCTAGATTTTGACACTTGGAAAAAAAAATTATATCAACGGCTATGATAAAAACTTAAATAATCAATTTTTAAACCAATATTATGTTGCCACATCAATTAATGAATGTGACACGTCATTTGTTTAAAAAAAAAAATTTGAGATCTGTCAAAAAAGAGAAAATGGATAAACATTAATAAAACAAAAATAACTAATAATCAGTTACGAAAATTATGTATAGATGCAAAATTCTTTATTCATCAGCATGTTTATCACACACAATATTCAATTACTCTTTTCCCGTTGCTACAGGTCCTAAATTCCTCCGTCTTTTTTTCTACCTTTCTACTTATACAAACGGTTTTAACCGTCACGATGCTTCTTTCACTGTTATTTCCAACGGATTCACACTTCTTAAGGATTTTAATGCTTCATTAAACGCTGATGTTGAAGGTGTTGATACTTTGTTGAAAGAATATGTTATTAACGTTGGTAAGGATCAAAGGCTTGATTTGAGTTTCATTCCAAGTAATGAAAATTCAAATAACTATGCTTTCATCAATGGAATTGAAGTGTTATCCATGCCTAATGATCTCTATTACACACCACCTGAAGATAATGGTTTTTAAACTTTTATTTTAACTAATTTTTATTTTATTTTTGTCTTTTTATGTTTATGCATCTTATCTGCACACTTCTATTTTTCTTTTTCTTTTTTGACTGAAACTTTCTGTTTTTCATTTAAGTTTTTTTTTTTTTTTTGGCAACATAGCTTAATGAATTTTTTTTACTTTATATATACTAGCCGCCTTCCGTGCCCGTTTGTGTGATCGATATTTTTTTTTGTTTGTTGTGATCGATATTCTCTATTGTGCAAATATAAATAACTACTTAATCTCCTTTTTTATTGGACTTAGTTAATTAATAACTACTTAACCTCCTTTTTTGTTGTGGCTACTTATTAAGAAGAAAAAAAATATTTTTTTTTTTACTATACAAAATACTGAAAACCTACTTTTATGTGGAAGTTGTGCTTAGTTTTTTTTTTGTAGTTTTTTTTAAGGCTAAAATAGGAATATTGAAAAATCATCCCAAAAATTTGTATCCCCTTTATATATTAGTATATATATATTATTTTTAATCATGGTTTGATTTTTTAATTTTGTTTTTTGAAATTAAAATCATATTAACATTCTATATAAGTACTTTTTAATTTATATAAATACTTTGTAGTGTACATATCCAAACACAAAAGGCTTATTGAGTAGAAGAGCTTATGATGTAAGGTCTCATACTATAAGCTCTAATGTTATAAGCACATGTATAAGTTATTTATCCAAACGGGCCCTAAATGCTTATTACTATAAATAATCACACATTATCAACATTTCTATTATATAATTGAATTGAATGATTGAACCCGTGCGAGCACGGGTAAAAAGTCTAGTCTTAATATAATAAAACGAGAGTAACTAGGGGCACTCTAAACCCTAACCCTAATATGAACGGTCTAGATTTTGACACGTGAAAAAAAAATTATATCAACGGCTACGATGAAAACTTAAAAAATCAATTTTTAATAATGTTTAATTTTGTTGGTTTAGATTTTAACATTTGGAAAAAATAAAATCGACGGCTACAATTAAAACTTCAATATTTAATAATAATATTCATTGGAGCTTATCTAATATATTTTTTTAAAGATAATCATAAAATTTAATGTTGTTCCATTATAATTCTATTATGTTCTATATAAAAATAAACATATAATCTATTTTCAATGCTTATCCAATTTGATCACCCACTCATCGCTTATTTGATGATAATTCCTAAATGGAGATCTAATAAAAAAAATAGATAAACATGAATAAAACAAAAAAATGTTCAGATACGTTTGCAAGCAACTTAATTGAGGTAAATATAATTGAGATAAATATTAAGTGGAAATCTAAACATTGAGATAATCATCGGCTCCGAAAATTATGTATAGATTTCACTTAATTGAGATGTATAAATATAAGTACCCTCAAAATATTTTTCTCTCACTATATTTTTGTTTTATAATTTATATATTTGTTTTTATATAGTTTATTTTGTTTCTATACTTTACCAGTGCGTAGGATACTAATTTTGATTTGATTAGTTGTGCAATTTCAATGAGTTAACTTCTCTTCACCTAATCATTCTGTAATTATATTTTGCAAATTATTTTCATGCATTTCAATTACTTTGACATGTTCTTATTTTATTTTGCAGGTTCACAAAGTCATCGATGAGAGATATACCATTATTAAAAATCTATATTGCTAACAAAGTTTTTTTTAGATAACTCTTTATAGAGACAAGCATCCTCAAAGTATTTTTCTCTCAATATGTTTTTTGTTTATAATTTATATATTTGTCTTCATATATTTTATCGGTTTTTAGTATTTTGATTTGAGTTTATTCAATTTCAATGAGTTAATTTCTCTTCACCTAACCATTTCGTAATTATGTTTTGCAAATTGTTTTCATGCTTTTGAATTACTTTGATTTGTTCTTATATTATTTTGCAGGTTCACAATGTTATCGATGAAAGTTATACCATTATTAAATATCTATATAGCCAACAAAGATTTTTTTTATGTAAATGTTTATAGAGACAAGCACCCTCAAAGTATCTTTTTCTCCCTATGTTTTTTGTTTATAATTTATATATTTGTCTTCGTATATTTTGTTTTTGTCACTATATTCAGTATATTACTTTTGATTTGAGTTTATTCAATTTCAATGAGTTCGCTTCTTTTCACCTAATCATTCTGTAATTATGTTTTGCAAATTGTTTCCATGCATTTGAATTACTTTGATGTGTTCTTATATTACTTTGTAGGTTGACAAAGTTGTTGACGAAGGTTATACCACTATTAAATAACAAAGTTTTTTATTTATTTATGTAACTGTTTAATGTTTTATGTCGTTTGTCAAATATGTAATCTATTTTGAATATATTTGAATCTGCTTTCAAATAAAATAGGTATTATTTATTGTGGATTAGATGAATAATAATCATGCATGGTTTATTATAATTAAAAATTAATAATAGATCATATAAATCTAAAATTTGGGAGTGTTATTGTTTTTCAATGTGAATAAATGAACTTAGTAGATATGTATCATCTGGCACACACTAATATCCATCAATATTATATTCCTTAATAATAGGATTTAACATATTTTTTTAATGAAGATATCATAGATAAATATATGACAACTTAATTTGAGCTTGAACTTTTTTCTTATTCATGGTTGTGCGCCCACGTAAAAAAATAAATAAAAGTGGGCTTAAAAATAGTTGTAAGTAGTTAGTAACAATATATCTAATTTTATACACAATAAGCGTCGTTTTTTTTATTAAGCTTTTTTTTTTAATGATTTACGTTTCTCAAATTTTTATATTCACCTACTAAATAAACATAATAACAACTACATAACATTGCCGGTAAAAAAAAACTACATAAATTCTTTAAGTTTCAATATATTTATATTTTAAATTCTTTTTCTTAATTGAAATCTTAATTATAACTAGCCGCCTTGTGTAATCAATATTCTTTCTTTTTTTTCGTGTGTGATCGATATTCTGTATTGTGCAAATATAAATAACTACTTAATCTCCTTTTTTATTGGACTTTGTTAATTGATAACTACGTAACCTCCTTTTTTAGTTGTGCTTAGTTATTAAGAAGAAAAAAAATTATTTACTAAAAAAAACTGAAAATCTATTTTTATGTGGAAGTTATTTTTAAGGGTAAAATTGGAATAATAAAAAAGCCATCCCAAAAATTTGTATCCCCTTTATATATTAGTATAGATAACTATGTAAATCTTTTTTTTGTTGTGGTTAGTTATTAAGAAGAAAAAAATATATTTTTTGTTACTATAAAAAAACTGAAAACCTACTTTTATGTGGAAGTTGTGCTTAGTTATTAAGAAGACAAAAAAATTATTTACTAAAAAAAACTGAAAATCTATTTTTATGTGGAAGTTATTTTTAAGGGTAAAATAGGAATAATGAAAAAGTCATCCCAAAAATTTGTATCCCCTTTATATATTAGTATAGATAATCTAATTAAATCGTATATCTGAGACTCCAAATAATCTGTGCATCGCACAGGTCAGAGTCTAGTAGTAAAAAAATATATATATATTTTTTTCTTCTTAATAAATAGCCACAACAAAAAAGGAGGTTAAGTAGTTATCAATTACCTAACTCCAATAAAAAAAGAGATTAAGTAGTTATTTATATTTGCACAATAGAGAATATCGATCACAACAAACAAAAAAAAAATATCGATACAAACGGGCACGGAAGGCGGCTAGTCTATACTAATATATAAAGGGAATACAAATTTTTGGGATGGCTTTTTCATTATTCCAATTTTATCCTTAAAAAAAACTACAACAAAAAAAAAACTAAGCATAACTTCCAGGTTTTCAGTTTTTTTATTGTAAAAAAAAAATATATTTTTTTCTTCTTAATAAATAACCACAACAAAAAAGGAGGTTAAGTAGTTATCAATTAACTAAGTCCAATAAAAAATGAGATTAAGTAATTATTTATATTTGCACAATAGAGAATATCGATCACAAAAAAAAAAAAAAAGAATATCAATCACACAAACGGGCACGGGACGTGCCCGTTTGGCGGCTAGTCTATACTAATATATAAAGGGGATACAAATTTTTGGGATGACTTTTTTGTTATTCCAATTTTACCCTTAAAAAACAACTTCCACATAAAAATAGATTTTCAGTTTTTTTTAGTAAAAAAAAATATTTTTTTCTTCTTAATAACTAACCACAACAAAAAAAGGAGGTTAGTAGTTTCAATTAACAAAGTCCAATAAAAAAAAGATTAAATATTTATTTATATTTGCATAATACAGAATATCGATCACACACGAAGAAAAAAAAAAGAATGTCGATTAAACAAACGGGCACGGAACGTGCCCGTTTGGCGGCTAGTATATATAAAGTAAAAAAAAAATCCATTTAGCTATGTTACAAAAAAAAAACAAAAAAAAAAATTAACTTAAATGAAAAACAGAAAGTTTCTGTCAAAAAAGAAAAAGAAAAATAGAAGTGTGTAGATGAGATGCATAAACATAAAAAGACAAAAATAAAATAAAAATTAGTTAAAATAAAAGTTTAAAAACCATTATCTTCAGGTGGTGTGTAATAGAGATCATTAGGCATGGATAACACTTCAATTCCATTGATGAAAGCATAGTTATTAGAATTTCCATTACTTGGAATGAAACTCAAATCAAGCCTTTGATCCTCACCAACGTTAATAACATATTCTTTCAACAAAGTATCAACACCTTCAACATCAGCGTTTAATGAAGCATTAAAATCTTTAAGAAGTGTGAATCCGTTGGAAATTTAACAGTGAAAGAAGCATCGTGACGGTTAAAACCGTTGGTATAGGTAGAAAGGTAGAAAAAAAGAAGGAGGAATTTAGGACCTGTAGCAACCGGAAAAGAGTAATTGAATATTGTGTGTGATAAACATGCTGATGAATAAAGAATTTTGCATCTATACATAATTTTCGTAATTGATTATTAGTTATTTTTGTTTTATTAATGTTTATCCATTTTCTCTTTTTTCACAGATCTCAATTTTTTTTTTAAACACATGACGTGTGTCATTCATTAATTGACGTGACAACATAATATTGGTTTAAAAAATGATTATTTAAGTTTTTATCATAGCCGTTGATATTTTTTTTTCCAAGTGTCAAAATCTAGACCATTCATATTAGGATTAGGGTTTAGAGTGCCTCTAGTTACTCTCGTTTTATTATATTAAGATTAAGATTTCTCTTTTTTCACAGATCTCAATTTTTTTTTTAAACACATGACGTGTGTCATTCATTAATTGACGTGACAACATAATATTGGTTTAAAAATTGATTATTTAAGTTTTTATTATAGCCGTTGATATAATTTTTTTTTCCAAGTGTCAAAATCTAGACCATTCATATTAGGATTAGGGTTTAGAGTGCCTCTAGTTACTCTCATTTTATTATATTAAGATCCGAGCTATTATATAAAACCATTAATGCTACAATCTTAGTACCAAGTCCAATGAATACGGGTCTGGACAGCAAACGCTACCATCACAAGAAAAAGTTTTATAAAATTTTATGGATTTTTCAAGAGTTACCCTTAAAATTATTGGAAATCATCATTTCACTCTTCCAGTCTTCCACTGATTGATTACCAACCTTATTAATTTGCAATATTTGAACTCATCACTTGGCCTCTTTCTCCAATACCAACAAAGGAATTATAGGGGATTTTAAAAATAACATAAAATAATACAATTGATAATTCTTTAAGAAATTATATTGTTTTCCGACAATAGGAAAAAGTACATTGGTAAAATTTTTATTTATTAGACTATTTGACAGAAAAAAGTAAAAATAAAAGAGGTATATATATTGCGATAAGATAATTATAGGGTATTTTTTTTTAAAAATAGTATTGAATGCAAGTGATAATTTTAAAAAGAAACAAACGAATCTAAAAAATGAGTATTATGTTTGGGGTAGAATAGAATGAATATACGTTTGTTTTTTAATTTTTTATCAATAATAACTACGTGTGTTTGAAATTTAAAAGTATTTTCTTTAGCAAAAAATATTTAAAAAATTCAAAATATTTTCTTGTATTTTAAGTGGTTCCTTCCTCACGAATACGAGTTGACTTGGCTAAGTTGACTTTATTTTCATTATCCCTTCTTGCGTTCTACAATAATTCGTTAATTTTGTTTCTTCTTTTCTTGCCTCTCAATTCTCACGATATATATGAACTACTTAGTGAAAATCACTTTCAAAATTAGTGAAAAAGCACTTTTGCATTAACCTTTATTTCGTTTGCAGTATTCATTACTTTTGGCTTTTCTGTTTGTAGTTACTTGAACTAGAATGGATAATCAGAAGGGAAAGGGTATCAATTTTGAGCCATTCGTGTGGAAAATTGAGAATTTCTCAAAACAAAACACCAAGAATCTTCGATCCAAGGCTTTCAAAATAGGAGGTTATAAATGGTATGTGCATATTAATTTGAAATCTTAGATATTTTGTATTTTTTTTCCAAGCAATCAGGTGACTAAAAATTTCACTCTTAAGATAAATAATATGAATGTCCGAGGTTTGAATTCGACTCTGCATATATAATGTGATGTCCCTGTCAACTGAATTAAGCTCATAGAGATTTTTGTAATTTTTTTTAATCTTTAGATATTTTGTACCGGATGTATATTAAAAAGAATTTACAAAAATCTAAAGATAGAGTATGAATTAAATGACATATTATATCATTTTGTACTGTGATAAAATTTATAGAAAAGAAATAAAAATAAGTCTTGAAAAATGATAGAGTATGAATTAAATGATCAAATATGATAATTTTTTATTTTTTTATTTTTTTACTTTTAATCATGTCACAGGAGGATTCTGTTGCATCCATTAAGGAAAAATGTTGACCATTTCTCATTATATTTGATGGTTGCGGATTCTTTACCAGCTTATGGATGGAACAGAAATGCACATTTCAAATTGGTTCTAGTTAATCAAATAGATGACAACAAATCAGTTGTAAAAGGTACATATCTTTCTTGATTGTTAGATTCTGTTTTAATTTTGATAGTATATGGGTTGTGTCTTGAAGCAAGTAACTTATGTTTCACATCACATTTTTACCCAAAAATTTAAATCACTAAAATACATTGATTTGTTCTCTAGAAGTGCTAAGAGTCACATATTGGACGATGTTAGAAAAAATAAATATTGAACGATGTTATGCACATAAATTTGTGAGGAAAATTGTCGTCTTACAAGTCAATCTTGTACGACTGATTTCAAGTCAATCTTGTATGAATAATTTTTGTGCAACCCAACAATCAAATTATCGCTATTAGACCACTAGGATCATGTTTCATATATTCAGTCCTAAGCGTCACGCGCTCCGGTTTTGTCAATTTGGTCAAAATCAATCAGTCAAGTCATATTTTTGTGCTGTGTTTACTTTTCAAAAAAATAATAATTAGTATACACTATAAGTATCCAATTCTCATTTTTCATGTGACCATATTTCTATTTTTGAGTGTAATTTAATTCTAAATTTATAATTGGGGACATGTGTATTTATACATTTCCAGAGACTCATCAAAAGTTCAATGGTGGATATCGTAGTTGGGGCTCATTATTTGTAAATCTAAGTGATTTCAATGACTCAAAACAAGGATATCTTGTAAATAACACATGCATAATTGAAGCTCATATCAATGTTCATGTTTCACTACAAAGAGAATCCTCAAATAATAAGGTACATGTTATAGAAACAGCAGATGAGAGTACAACAGGATCATGTGGTTCAAGTGAAACAGATTCATCAGATTTGACACTAAGAGACCTCTTAGATTTGGAGAGTTTAGGAAATGAAGAATTAGATTTTGTTCCACTCTTAGAGGAAGCATGTGTTTGGCATCCTTCTTTGATAAGAAGCCAAAGTAAACGAACCGCGAGATTTAAATCATGGGCATTCACATCTTTAGGACAAGTTTTGCATATATTAAAGACAAGTAAAGTGAAGGATATGAATGAAGAAACCCTCAAGAACCTTAAAGGTTTGTGGGAGGAACTTGTTATGGCTTCTGGATTTGATTTGGTTTGGTTGGAACCTTATGTTGAATCTGCATTGGGTATGAAAAATCATGTGGAAAAGACACTGCAAGTGAATAAATTGAAGGAAAGTATGGTTGCTTTAGATACTAAAATGAAGAAACTAAGAGGTGAATTGGTTGATGCAGAAGTTGAATTTGAGGAGGCAAAAAGAGCCTTGGATGAGTTAAGTAAAGGGCACATAGATATTGATTTGAATGCTGATTTATGTTATTCCATATATTAGAAGACTCGATGTGTATTTCGACTACTGAGTTTGACAAAATCATATTGTGTTTGCCGTAATATTGATAAAAATTATACTTTGATGTTTCGGCAAAATTGTTGGTTTACCGTGATTTCCTTAAATTCGATGTGTATGAGTGTATCATTTAATCTTG
Organism: Trifolium repens; assembly: GCA_030408175.1. Taxonomy (NCBI): domain Eukaryota; kingdom Viridiplantae; phylum Streptophyta; class Magnoliopsida; order Fabales; family Fabaceae; genus Trifolium; species Trifolium repens. The sequence goes on along the minus strand of CP125849.1, from coordinate 52,950,980 downwards.
ATTATAAGATACAATCATAGACAAATTGTCTAGTAAGTGGTTTGTCTATTTTTAATGAATGAACAATTAAAACTAAACTAAGATTACAACTAAACTAAGGCATGTAGGCCAACTTTAGCCCACATGACTTAGATGGACTTTTAGTCTTGGGAGGTTTATTTGAGTCAATTGAGTGGTGACTCTTTTATTGTTTGTGGTTTTTGTTAAATTATTAATTATGTTAGAAAGGAGTTTTTGTTAAACTAAAGTCACTTGAATCTTTGTTTCTCTACTACTTCCAACATTTCAACTTGAATTTGGAACATCTGTTCTTCTAATTGAACCGAGCAAGTTTCAATTCCATTGCAGCCGTGAAGAGACATGACAGGAGCAAGTTGTGGCTGATGGTGGGGATAATGAATCCTAATTAAAACTCTTCGACATTTGTTAAAAAATCTGACATCAATCGCCAGATTACACACATGTATTATATGTGAGTACAATTCTTATTTTACAAACTAGTCTTGTAAGGTTGAGTTAGTCATGAATAACGGGTAGTTCCACATCACTCGCGAGATGACTTGAATATGTATTTATAAAGTAGAAACAATTTTCATTTTACAAGCCGGTTTTATAAGAATGATTTAGGTCTCGATATACATAAGGTATTAAAGCTTCCTCCACAATTTGTTGGTGACTATGGTCTGACAAGTGAATCAGTCCGTCGTTGAGTAATAATTCACACTCTACTGAGTAGAATGAGTTCGTATCCAGAGGGATCATGTAAAATGTTTGGAAATATTCTTTTTTTTTTATGAGCTTATAAACGGCATAAGTTATGGTGCATAAGTCATGTTTATGAACCGTGCATAAATACCTAAAATTGCTTAGCACACCCCTCAGATTTCTAGTGCACACCCCAAATTACTTAGCGCACCCCCCAGATTTTTAGGGGGTGCATTAGAAATTTGGGGGGTGCGCTAGAAATATGGGGGGTGCGCTAAGTAATCTGGGGGTGTGCTAAGCAATCTAGGGGGTGCATTAAGTAATTTTCATTATTTATGCACGGTGCATAAGGAAAAAAACTTATGCACCATAACCACTCCCATCGTTGACTATTTCTTTTTATCCTATGACGAACTAATCTTGATGCCAAGATCTCTTAGAATAAAAATCCGTGTTAGACACGTTGTCACGTTTCCTAACTAAGTGATGATGTGTTTATTAAATTATCATGTTATTCATTAGTTCTCTAAGCCCTTAGCAGCACCCATACGTGTGACCGTTTGATGAAGCTAAGCCTATTCTCTAGTAGGTCGGGACTATCAGTTTAACTTGTGACCGAATAACAATCCTCTAAGCATTCCCCGATCACTAGCTAAAAGTCGGAATTACGTCGTTAAAAGATAGCAAATAGGAATAATAAAACTGAATAGAATATTATATAATCTGTAGACCAAATTACATGTCTCAAGTATTCCTATGGCAGTTCATCTTCTCCACCTAACCTAAAGCCTAAAGGAGTTTAGCTACTAATATACGTAATGTATACCAATAAAATAATGGATACCAATAACTTCGCTATCTTGCGAAGGAAGTTACCTTTTCCTTTGAAGAGAGAAAGTTCTTCCCGTAGAGAACTGTTTTACCCTTCTTATTTCTCCTCCTTTTCGATGTATAATTATCTTAAGGGAAATGCTTGTTTGTAAGAAACTAACAAGCAAGAAAGAGAAGAATAAATCATGGCTTTACAATTTTATAACCAACCTCCCCATGATTTCCTCTAAACTTCCTAATTTATAGCAATTTTAATTTTTTTAAAACAATATAGTACAATTCTTCTCTTTCTTCTACTTTTTCTCCCGTAACATATAGCATTGCTCTTATCTTAAATATCTATACAAAATTCTAAATATCCATTCTTTTTTTTTTTTGACTCAATCTAAATATCCATTATTTTCTACAAGAAAAAAGGGAAATTTTGTTATACGAGAAACCTAAACTAATATCCATTATTTTCCATGTATAAAAAAAAAAAAACTAATTTTTCTTTCTTAGAAGTTAGAAGAACAACAACTCTAACACAAAAAAAGAAAGAAGTAAAATTGAAATAAATATTTGTCAAAAAAAAGTTTGATCGAATTAAAGATCCTACGGAAAAATATTCTGCAAACAGTTTGATTCCCTCACTAACCTTCTTTGAGGAGATACGTCTCTCACTGGTAACCTTAACCGTGTCTCCTTTTGTTTTTGTTTTTGTTTTGTTTTTTCTTTCTTTTTTACAAAATATTTATGGTTATTATTTGTTACTTTCTTTTTTCATAGTAATTACTCTATGCTGTTATCACTGATAATGGTCCTATGTTGTTTAGATTTTGTTTCCATGTCCTCAAACTTGAAGCTGTGATCGCATGTTATACAAGGGATTGTTATTCTTTAAAAATAAAATAAAATTGAATTTACTTGTTGTCATAGTAATAAAATTGATTGTACTCTGTTTATGTATTTTCATCTTTACAGAATTACAATGTCTCTGTAATTATTATTTTTTGTTTATCAAATGCTTTAATTTTGTTATCTGTGTTTTTTTAGCAGTTTAATGGTTATAATTCTATTTTTAAGATGAATAAATAGAGCATTTGAAATTTGAATTTCAACTTTTACATATAAAATGCAATATCCCTATAGTTTTGTTATTTGTTACTCCCATATGAGAACTTGTTTTTGGACTCTTTGACATCCAACATCAAATAAATATATGGTTCGGGAGTGTTTTAATCATTATTCATTATTTTCTTTCATCTCGGATGGAAAATAACTTATATTGGAGTGTATTATTGTAATTTATACGATGTGAAATAGGGGGTCGTGGTTGTGTGTCCAAACAATAACACTTGACACTTCACATTGCAAATGCAGGACACGAAACACTTCACATTTGAAGGCGTGTCAGTGTTTTGTGTGTCCAAGTAACACCTGACACTTCACATCGAAAGCACGTGACCCTGACACTCAACATTAAAAGAGCTCAAGCGCGTGAAATACGGTGTCGTGTTTGTGTGTCCAAACAATAACACTTGACACTTCACATTTGAAATCGTGCAAGTGTTTTGTGTGTCTAAATAACACCTGACACTTCACATTGAAAGCGCATGACCCTGACACTCAACATTAAAAGAGCTCAAGCGCGTGAAACCGACACACATCAACAATCCGACATAGTACACCGACACCAACATATAACACCCACCCAGGTTGCATTCAATCACATTTAATTTTCTCAAATTTTCGTTTCGATTTCTGGAACAGCGTTGGAGCTTCATAGGTTATTTGTCATAGGTAATCAACAATCTCTTATAAAATAAAATCAATGGCTAACTTTTTTAGGGTTTTTGAAGAATTCGCACGAATGGATGATCAACAATCCGGGGTTGATATGTTTGAGAAATTCTCATGGAAGATTGAGAACTTTTCTCGATTGACCAATAGCGATAAGTATTACTCTGAGCCTTTCATCCTCTGCGGCTATCCATGGTATTTAAATGAATGAATTCTTCCATGTTAGAATTTATTGAAAAAAATTAGATTTTGTGCTATTTGATACTATTTATATTAATTGCTTTGGTTTTCATTTTAGGAGGATTCTTGTTTTTCCATATGGGAACGACACAGACTGCGTGTCAATTTATTTGGATTACATGCAATCTCATAGTTCTCATCAGCAAGAGATCAGAGATGTGACGTTTAAACTGTTTGTATTTAATCAGTTTGATAGCTGCATGTCAATCACCAAGAGTATGATGATTTCTCTTTTTTCTTTTCTATTTCATTTTATTCTCGTGCTTTCAAAGTTAAGATAATCATTGAGTTTAAAGGGAATCCAATATCACCATAAATCTTTTTTTCCCTGTTGAATCTTGTAACTTAATCTTAAAATAAATGATATGAATTGGCAAAATTATAAGCTTTCATTGAATGTCAGCGTAAAAATAATTTACACTGAAAGTGCATGCCGCTTAATCTCATATTGTTTTTCAATTTTGGTTCCTATTTTATGTATTTTTATTTTCTTAACTAAAAATGGGGTGGAAACCTTTGTTTCCTACCAGCTGGTTTAATAAAGAGATTCTGTTTTGATTTAATTTGACAGAAACTCGTCATGTGTTCACCGAAAGGGAGAAGGACTGGGGTTTCACAGATTTCATTCCTTTAGCCGAGATCCATAATCCTGGCCTGGGGTTTCTTGTGAACGATGTTTGTATTATTGGCACTGAAGTTTTTGTTTACAATTCATGGCACGAGAACCGAACTCCCAACTTAACATCCGGAAGTCATAGCAGAAGCGGAAACATAGAAGTCCCAAGGCCAATGTCAATGCCAATGCCACAAGCCCGTGTCCCAAATTTGGAATCTCTTTCCGAATTCCCAACATTAGGTCATACCGAGCCTACTAGAGACACTGATGTGGAATTATTCTCAGACTCAATTGGTGAGCTTATGGATTTCGCGGGTTTAGGCAAAGTGGAAAAATCTTTTGTTCCACTACTAACTGAAGTATGTTCTCAGCATCCTTCACTTATCGAGTGCCAGAAGAGGAGAAGTCGCAAGTTTACCGTGTGGGCTTTCACTGCTTTGGGAAGAGTTCTCTATTTCCTTAAGACAAGAAAGGTGAAAGACATGAACGAGCAAGCGTGTAAAGATCTTCAAATGTTATGGGAGGAACTCGAGACATTTGGATTTGATCTGACTTGGCTAGAGCCTCATGTTCAATCTGCATTAGAATTGAAAAATTATGTTGAGAAAGCTGTGCTGATGGAAGAGCTGAAGAAGAATGTGGAAGATGTAACTTTGGAAATGGAAAGTCTTAGGACAAAATTGGCAACTGCTGAGGTACATGTTAACTTAGCAAGAGACTTTCTGATGAAAGAAGAAAGCCCCAATGAGAGAGATTTGAATGCTGAATTAGGATATGGGATGCCATAGACCTATAAGTCCACAAGAGACCAGATGGTCAAAGATTACTGTTAATCATTGTAGATATCATGTCTTGGATGATTTAATTAAGTTCATTTTGGTGTTTGACAATTCATTCGCAAAACACAACCTTATTAATTTGATTATTTATTTGTTGTGTAATCTTTGGTTCTTTTGCAGTTGGTTTGGTATATGTTTGAGAAGTAGTATATATTTGCTGTTTTCACACATCATGTGTAATGTCTTCATTCATGGCATAGGTATAAATTTACTTGAGGTGCACTGCACTACACACATGCTGAGAGTTAGCGGTGTAGTTTATTGTCTGTTTGTCATGAAAAATGAAATATTTTTGGATTTATCTAAAACAAAATAAAAATAGAGTGCATAAATTTACCGACGGTGCACAATACATAATAGAATTTAGTGTACTAGATTGAAGAAATTCAAACACCACTGTTGTAGAGATCCATCCACATACAAAATAAGTAATTTTTATCTATTATTGTCAAAATGTTCTAATTAAAATTTATACGTAGGGGGATCATTCACCAATAATACAAGCAAAATTTTAGTAGGAGAAATGCAAAACATGCTCACTTAGTCTTAAATCATGTATTCTAGATAATAAAATGGTCTAGATACTTCCTCCGGTTTCATATATAAGCAAAAATTATTTTTTTAAATTCATTAAAAAAATGACGTATGTGGTATATAATATGAACTAAATACATAATTTTTTCAATGAATCTAAAAAACAATTTTTTATATACGAGATCAGAGGGAGTACTACATGTTTTGTAAATTTTCAGAAATGGAGCATGAAAAATGTAGTGTTGAGAAATTCACATGGAAGATTGAGAACTTCTCTGTTGTGAAGCCTAAGTCGCTAGTATCTGAGCTTTTTGTCTTAGGCAGCTATCCATGGTATGGTCTTTAATTGAAAAAATCTCACCGGTATGTAGATAAATAAATAATAACTTTTTTGTGTTTTGATCTGATTTTGTTTTGTTTTAGGAGGATTTTTGTGTATCCAAAGGGGATCAAAAGAAACAACAGCTTATCAATTTATTTGGAAGTTATGCAGATTAACGAAATTTGTGAGAGATGGAATAGAGATGTGAAATTTAACTTGCTTGTATTGAATCAGCTCAATAACAACAGAACAATCTCAAAAGGTACGCAATACATTGTTTTATTGTGTTAATTAAACATGTATATGAAATTGTTAGTCATATTCATATCATATGCATCCATTCTCTTCTTACATGCCTGGGTTTGCCTGCAGCCACTGACATTCAGTTCAAACCAAGTCTGATGAGCTGGGGTTTCGAATCATTCATGTCTTTAGCTGAACTTCATGATTCTAACAATGGGTTTATTGTGAATGATGTTTGTATTGTTGGTGTAGAGGTATATGTTTGTAAGTCAATATATGAGAAACCACTAAATCAAACTGAGCATATGGAACTGGAAGTCCCAAAGCCAAATCCAGATGCTGATGCAGAGTTGGTATATTCTGCATTCGGGAGAGTTATTTGTTTTCTTAAGACTAGAAAAGTGAAAGATATGAATGAACAAGCTTGTAAAGAACTTCAACTTTTATGGAATGAACTTAAGAAATTTAAATTTGATCTTACTTGGCTAGAGCCGCATGTTCAGTCTGCTTTAGGAATGAAAAGTTTTGTGGAGAGAGCTATCCAAGTAGAAAAACTAAAGACAGAGTTGGTTGCTGCTGAGGTAAATCTTGACACAGAAAGGAATTTGCTGATAGCTAAATATGGATTGATTTCAATGTCTTCAACAATTTATCTTTAAAAGTGTTCTATGAAAATGTATTTTCAATTTGGTTAACATATTAAATCTTATTTTCTACCAATTTTTGCAATGATGAATGAAACTATATTTACCGTATACTCTTCCGTCCCATAATGAATGACTAATTGTAAAAGAATAAAATTATTGTCTCTTTCATTTGTGAGCTTGTGTGAAATGGCCAATGAGTCACTTGGGGGTTAATCAGTAGAAAAATATCCTTTGCATAAATGCCTTATGGGTAGTGATGGTAATAAAGAGGTTCAACATATAAAAGCGTTGGACAAATATATAATACTCCTATTAGTGTTCTTACTTTTCATTGAAAATGATAAATTTTAATCTTCAAAAAAGTTGAAACAACTTTTCAAATCAAAATTTCTAATATATATTTAGTTAACGAGTGCCTTAAAACACTCTTTCAACATTTTCCATAAACTATTAGTGCATTAAATTAAAAATATTCTTGAGTTTTTGCAAGACCATTTTTAAATTTTCATATGAATTAATTACTTTTTTTATAAAAATATTCCTAATTTTTTTTCTACGACCTACAATAAATAGACCGATGTAAATGTTATTAATTTCTCTATCTAAAAAGATAAACTTGACCAATCGTTAGTTGGTCCAGTGGTGATTGACGCTGAATTTGATAAGGAGGATCACAATTCAATCCACGCAATTGCGATCGGAATGAGACTTGAACCACTTGAATCAATGATTGACCCCGAACCAGATTAGGCGGCCCAGTGAATTTAGGTCACTGATAAAGACATCACATTATACGTGTATGAGCCATGATTCGAACCCTTATAAAATTCATATCAACGGTCAACATATTTAATAACAGAGTCAATTTTACTAATTTCCATGATTCATGCAAAGGAAATAATACAAGTAGTCAAGTATGCCTCTTTGACTCTGTTTTGTAAGTTGAACCTTCCTCGGGATATTTTTTCTTTGACTTCCGGTAACTGTAATTTACACTTAATTATATTACCGCTTCTGCTTCTTACGTTACTCAACACGAATACTCCTAGTACTACTTTAATTATATGGATCTTGTTCTTCTGATCTATGTATAATTTTGTTGATTTTGTCTTTGCATTTTTTCACCAGTTGTGATCTTCAAATGCTTTCTATCAACTCTCCAATCAAAATTTGCTATTTGTCACTGTTAATCATCACGTTCTGTTAAATAAAAAACATTTTGGCTTTTTAGTGTATATGTGTGTTCTTCTAGAGTTTATAGAGATGGAGCATCAAGAATCAAATGGTGAAATATTTGAGAAATTTACATGGAAGATTGAGAACTTCTCTCGTCTAATCAACCAAGCTTACCACGAGTATTTTGTCCTAGCCGGCTATCCTTGGTTTGTATTTGAAATTTGAATGCATAAATTAAAAGACCATATATTGTGTATGTGTGTGTTTTAATCTTATTTTGTTTTGCTTTAGGAGAATTAATCTGTATCCACTGGGAATCCATGTAGTCAAATCCTTATCAATTTATTTGGAGGCTATCCAATCTGCCAATATGTCCGAGGGATGGAGCAGAGATGTCAAATTTAGGTTGATTGTATTCAATCAAGTCGACACCAACAAAACGATCACGAAAGGTTTTTTTTATTCCCTACACCAAAACGGCTAACATTATTTGCATCAGTCACATTTCAATATATTTCACTTTGCATATATGGTAATTGTGATTTCACACTGTTTGTTTGCATATTAACGAAATAATATAAAATTATTGATGTGGCCTATCCTAACAGTTTAAACTTTTAGGATAATCAGTTATTTGACATGGTATCAGAGCCTCTATGACTAAATGGTCTAGAGTTTGATCCCCGCTCTCCTCACTTTCTAATTAAAAAGTGGAATTTAAGCATATGATAGGTGGACCTATGCATTATCCACGCTTCAAACCCAAATGGGCTCTTGCGTGAGGGGGCGTATTAGAAATAATACTCCCTCCGTTCTTTTTTATAAGAGACAATTCACTTTTTAGATTCATTCAATAATTGATGTATTTAGTCTATATTATAGCTTAAATACATTCATTATTGAATGAATCTAAAAAGTCAACTGTCTCTTATAAAAAGGAACGGAGGGAGTATAAAACTATTGATGTGGCCTATCCTAATAGCATAAGCTTTTGGGATAATCGGTTATTTGGCATTAACGTCTAAAAATAGTAATTTCAGTGTTGTTTTGCATATTAACGTCTCCGGCTACCAACTGAGTTATGAGTTATATGTACAGGATATAGTGATTCTATTTTTATTTGACTATTGTATATGTTTATAAATTCATAATGATATTGTCTCATTTTTGTTTTTAAGACTATATTGAATCAACTCTAAGAAAAAAAAACTATATTGACTCTTGATAACTAAATTTGGCAGAATTTGATCACGAGTTCAATGCAAAAGTGAGTGATAGGGGTTCAAAATCTTTCATGACATTAACTGAGCTTCATGATCCTATCAATGGATTTCTTGTGAACGATGCTTGTATTATTGGTGTCGAAATTTTTATTCGTAAATCAACACATGAGAAACAAGTAAACCAAACAGTTAACTTAACAGTGAATGATATGGAAGTGGAAACACATTCATCATCAAGAGATGCTGATGCAGAGTTGGTGTTTGGTCTGTTAGGGAGAGTTCTCTATTTCCTTAACATCAGAAAAGTGAAAGACATGAATGAACAAGCTTGTAAGGAACTTCAAGATTTATGGGATGAACTTAAGAAATTTAAATACGATCTTACTTGGCTCAAGCCCCATGTTCAATCTGCTTTGGGAATGAAAAGTTATGTAGAGAGAGCTATGGAAGTAGAAAAGTTGAAGGAGAATGTGGTAGTTCTAAAGCTGGAAACAGAGAAGCTAGAGGCAAAGTTAGTTGCTGCTAAGTTAAATCTTGAAGTTGAAAGAGACTTGTTGAAAGAAAAAGGATTCAAAGAAATGGATTTAGATTCTGAATTGGGATGTGGGAGTTGGAAGCCATAGATCTTTAGCTAAATATATATGGATTGATTTCAATGTCTTCAACGATTTATCTTGGAAAGTAGTATTATATAAAAATGAGTTTTTGACTGATTAACAAATGAAACCTTATTGATTACATTTTTCTAATTATATGGATCATAAAAAAATGTTATCAAATGAATGACATTTCAATTTGATATTGATCACATTAGCTTGTTATGACAAACATTTTAGATATTGAACAAATTTTGTATTGTGCGATATTTGGTGGATAAAAAATTATTTTGATGAGGGACAAAAATATATGTTTTTGTCCGGTCGACCCCCCATTTGTCCAGTCCAGGTAGGGATGGCAAGTATACCTAAACCCGTGGGCCCCACCCGCACCCGCACCCGAGTTTACGGGTGAAACCCGAGTTGACTGGGTTTGGGTTCGGGTGGCACCCGATATTTCGGGTGCGGGTTTGGGATCACTCAAACCCGCACCCGAAACCCGAAACTACACCCGCTTAAATATTAAATTACTTAATTATCCCTATGTATATATAATTGTAATTTAATTTTTTAAAATTTTATGTTGAATACTATGTTACCAAACTATGTTATTGTTGTATTTTTATGTAATTACTTGTAATTTAACATTACTCAGTTTTATTGTTGTATTTTCTCGAAAATTTGAACTATGTTTGTTACCAAACAATGTTGTTATTGTATTTTTGTATGTTCTTGCTACGGGTTCGAGTTTGGGTGAAAAAACCCGAACCCAACGGGTGTGGGTGCGGGTGTTATTTTACCACCCGAATATCCTTTGGGTTTGGGTTCGAGTTCGGGTGGTGATTTCGGGTGCGGGTTTGGGTAGTGTGAAACCCGCACCCGTGGGCACCCGTTGCCATCCCTAAGTCCAGGAATAGTTTTAAAATCAAACACAGTACAACTTCCGTGAGTGGTAAAAAGAGGGGACAAAAATGTATTTTCTTAATCAATTTCCTGAGTGGTAAAAATACATTTTTATTTAAAATAAGAAATTAAGAAGTATATTCCTATGTATGATGGCACAAGTTATGATGCTTATGCACCATGCATAAATACCCCAGATTGCTTAGCGCACTTCCCAAATTGCTTGTGCACTAGAAATTTGGGAGGTGCGCTAAGCAATCTGGGGGTGCATTAAACAATTTTTATTATTTATGCATGGTGCATAAGCACTCTCATGTATGATACTCTAATTTTTTTGATACACTGTATGATTCTCTAATTTGGATCTATCTAGGCATGACAATGGGGCGGAGCGGGGACGAATTTTGCTCTCCCCAAACCCATAAAGTTCGGGTATCCCCAAACCCGTCCCAATTCTCAACGGGGATGAAAACTAAAACCCCAAACCCATACCCAACGGGGTTCGGGTATCCTCATTCCGCTCTACTTTCATTTAAACTTGAGTTGTATTTTGGTATTTTTTTATAAAAAAAATTAAAAGTAGAAAACTATTTTTTTTTCAAAAATATTTTATACATAGAAAATAAATAGAGAAAACAAATTGTTTATTACTCAACTAAAAAATATGAATGTAATAATCTACCAAGAAAAATATGAATGTAATTTAGATTTTGTTTAAGGGTTTCTAATTTAATAACGATAAAATGTAATTCGATATAAGCGGGGCGGGTTCGGGGACGGATTCGGGGTGGGTATCAATATCCCCATTACCCGCCCCAACCTATCTTTTAAAAGCGGGGAAAACCCAAACCCAGTCAACTCGGGTTTTCCACGTCAAACTCGGGGCGGGGCGGGCGGGTACCCGCGGGCATAGGTTATTTTGCCATGCCTAGATCTATCTGTTTATTTTTTGTGTACTTAATTACCGCTTCTTACGTTACTAACTAAAAACGAATTTGTGCTAGTGCTTCATCTTATTTGTGCGTGTGTGTGTCTGTGACGGGTATGGGACTCTGCTTTTTATGTCAGCATGCTCTTGTAAACCATTGATAAACATATAATGTATTTCTTAGGTAATAATCAATTTATGTTAAATAAAAATCATTTTAAGTTTTTTGTTTCTGGTCTCGTAGACTTTGTAGAAATGGAGCATAAAAAATTGTCTAACCAGACATTGGAGAAATTTACTTGAAGATCGAAAACTTCTCTCGCCTTACCAAGAAAGTTTACCACGAGCATTTTGTCCTAGCTGGTTATCCATGGCCTGTAATAGAACAAACCAAAGTTAACTAGCATGGTCTCTTTTATATAGTAAGATTTTTATTTTTGTTTCTCTTATTTGTTTTTCGTATTAGGACGATTGATCTGTATCCAAATGGGGACCATGCATACAACAGATTAGGGGTGATCATATCCGAACCAATCCAAAAGTAAAACCGCAAACTGAACCAATCCAAATTGAAAACCGCAAAAACCGCATTTGATTTAGATGTATTTGGATGACTTTTCTATTGAACCGCGAACCGCAAAACCACGAACCGCAAAAACCGCGGTTAACCGCTAAAACCGCATTAAGTTATTTTCTTCTGCGTTGAACTTATGGTCATGTTCTGACAAATTCATGTATCAATAGTCAACTTAATCATGTGAAATGAAAAAATTAAAGTTCTATTATTTTTCAAATGCTTAATTAACCAAAACATTTACCGTATATCTTTATTTTTAACAACCAATTTTTAATTTTATTTTGTAGAACTAGATGATGACAATAATATTGATAAATATGATGGAAATTTGTGAAGAGTGACCAAGTCATTGAGATGATTTTTTTTAAAAAAAAATTAGAATTTGAACTTTGCGCTTTGAAGAATTTAAACTAAGTCATTGAGATCTCTCTCAATTGCTTGCAATGATTTATATGAATTTGAGTGTGTAATTTTAATATGCATAATAGTAGAGCAAAAGTAAAAAAAAAAAAAAAAATTGGGTCGGCTCGAAAGCCCAATCCGAGCCGGGCTCGGGCCTTATTTTTATAGGTCCGTTTTTCATCCGGGCTTTTTAGCCCGGCCCGAAACGAGCCGGGCTGCCTATTTTGACAGCTCTAGTTTGAATCCTTCCCCATAAGGCTTTATTAAAATCAATGTAGATGGCTCATCTTTTGGCAATCCTAATAATGAAGGTTTTGGAGGTCTTTTGGGAAACTAACGGGGTAATTGCTTTATGGTTTTTCTGGATTTTGTGGTCGAGCTTCAAACTTATTGGCTGAACTTTCAGCTATTTAGAGAGATCTTGGCTACCGATCTATTGTACATGTCTTGGAATCAGATTCACAGGAAGCCTTTAGATCTTATTGGTGATTCTAAGCAAAATGTTTTTCATCCCCATGCAACATTGTTGTCTTTCATTCGAAAGCTCTCTTCTTTCTCTTGAGAAGTTTCCTTTAATCATATCTTGAGAGAAGGCAATGAAAATGTGCCGACTGATTGGTCAAATTTTGTACTACTAATATCGACAACTCTTTGAAGATATGGACTTCTCCTATGCAATCGGATATCATCATGCTTGCAAATATTTTCGAGGTCTTTAGGCAGCTGATTGACTAATCTTTGTTCTTTAATTTTCCTTTTGATAATAAAAAAATAATTATAATTTATTATATATTACAAATACTAATATACATATATTAAATAATAATTATATATATATATATATATATATATATAGGGGAGAGATCAAATTACACCGGTGTAACATTTGAGTAATGTTACACCGCTCAATAACGCTTTAACGAATTCAAATTTTACAAAATTCACCGTTGGATTGAAAGTTTATATTGTATAGATCATCTTTGTTGAGTTTTACAAAAATCTAAAATTGTTTGATATGTTATTGAGGCACATCAAGATTAACGGTTTATGCGTTTTTATTGAATACCGTTAATCTTTATGTGTCTCAAAAACATGCCAAACGATTTTAGATTTTTGTGAAACGCAACATAGATGATTTATACAATATAAACTTTCAATCCAACGGTGGATTTTGTAAAATTTGAATTCGTTAAAGCGTTATTGAGCGGTGTAACATTACTCAAATGTTACACCGGTGTAATTTGATCCCTCCCCATATATATATAAAAAGGATACAAATTTTTGGGATGACTTTTTCATTATACCAATTTTACCCTTAACAAAAACTACCAAAAAAAAAAAACTAAATATTTGTATATGTTGGAAAATAACTTCCACATAAAAATAGATTTTCAGTTTTTTTTTAGTAAATATTTTTTTCTCTCTTAATAACTAAGCACAACTTCCACATAAAAGTATGTTTTCAGTTTTTTTATAGTAAAAAAAATATATATATATTTTCTTGATAAATAGCCACAACAAAAAAGGATGCTAAGTAGTTATTAATTAACTAAGTGCAATAGAAAAGGAGATTAAGTAGTTATTTATATTTGCACAATAGAAAAGTTCGATCACAACAAATAAAAAAAGATAACATCAATCACACAAACGGACACAGGCGGCTAGTATATAATAATATTTGTTTATTTATACACGTATATCAGTTTGTTGGAAACCGCACATAAATAAAAGAGGAAATAAATAGAAGGAAAAAAAAAAGAGAAAAAGAAAAAATCTATGTTGGGCTTGGACCGTGTGTGCTAGTGAAAAACTATATAAAATCCTAATTTGCAAGGGGCTGCAATTGTTGTGCAACTCCACGATGAAAAATAAGAGAAACAGAGGGCACGGCAAAGAGAAGAAGAAAAAAGGTTGGTTTGATGGTAAAATTGTGTTTGGTAAATTTCTTTTTTATTTTGGTTGAATTTGAGTATGTTATTTATGTTATCAAATTAGTTACTTAAAATAATTTTTCTAAGTAATTTTATTTTATTGTTATGCCGGTTTAAAATATCCACTGATTTGTGAGTAAAACTAAGGTTTTTTTTTTTTTCTTTCTTTTAGTTTCACCATAGTTTGGTGATTATTGATGCTTTGTCAATTTTTAGATAGTAGGAAGACATCAATTGTACTCTATTTGATTATAGTAGAGTTATTTTTTTTTAGTACTTGTAATTTTTACTTTTTTATTGTCATTGTTTTTTTTTGAAACGGCTAAATTTTATTAAAAGACAACTCATCCACAAGAAGTGAAAGGAATTATCGTGGAAACATACAAACAAAAGGTAACGTGATATAACACAATTACCAACACCAAATCAAACACCCCAAACCACCCATACACCAATATTGATTCGCTAAAACCACCAGAGAGAACCCCTACCCGGCCCTAGGAGACACCGCTAGGCACTAACTTTCGAACTCGAATTAAAATTACTCGGCCCATTAGACCCAGAAAGTAGCCCTGAAAGTCAAAGGTTGTGGGACCCCGGTAGTCAGGGAATCGACAGTCAACACCTGATGCCTTAGAGTTCGACCAGATACCAGAGACCTGCAAGTCTCAACAGACTTGAACACCCCTCAGCGACTCCAAAGAGTCCTGCAAATCTCACCAGATTTGAAAATGGTCAGAGACTCTTACATCAGGGAGAATCCACACACACTCGGTATTAACCATCCACCACCTCTCCATCACCAAAACGTCCCAGAGGTACGATAAAACGACAACGTCCGTCAACACGGAGTGTCTACGTACCCCACCCTTTCGGGCGCGCCAGGACAACTACCAAGACCAAGAAAAAACCCCAGCCAAACACCACCTCAGTCCACCACCACCACCACCTCTTCCAGAACACCTTCAAACAAACCCCACCAAAACCAAACAGCACCTAAACAGAACTCAGTAACTAAACCCCCGGCGGGATCCAATACCACTGCATCATGACCTCAGTAACTCACCACCAAACCACCTCCACCTCATCACCTCCAAAACACCACTACCACCACAACACTAACACCTCCACACCTAAACAAAAACAAGGGGCCAGATCCATCTCCTACACCTAAACATCCATCTCCTACACCTAAACAACAGCAACACCATCTCCTACTCCACCAGCAACCGCCTCATCACCTCCAAAACAACACTACCACCTCATCACCTCCACAACATCATTACCACCACAACACCAACACCATCAGTCCATCAGCAAGAAACAGTTCAGCCATGGCAGAGCACACCGACACCCATACCACCACAAGGGACCAGATCCAACACATAAACCCCCACCACCGAAGAAGAGTTCACAACCGGAGAAGAGCTGCAACAACGCGAAAACGAGAACCAAAACCAAAACCCCAAATCCCTTTTTATTGTCATTGTTATTCGAGTATTGTCTGTTATTCATTGTGATCCCATCAGATGAACTATACTCCCACCGCGGCCACAAATTTAAACAAAAGTGTCTTTATTATAATATAGATACATTGTTTATTCTGTTTTTTTTTTTCTTTTTTGACAAACTATTTTGTTCTTAATTTAAAGTTCTTTATAAGTGTTGATTTTAGCTTTGAAATTTCCTAGGTTGTTTTTTAAATGCTTTTTATGATCTCTACATGATGAATAATTTTATATTGCGAAATTTCATGTCATATATTGAAAAATCATCTTGAGATATAGTGTTATAGGAAGAATACTCTTGTATTTTTATTTTATTCATCATGGCTATATGACTATATTAATGCTACGGTGGACCACCTTTATAAGTGGTACACCGTGGTGAAGTGATCATTACTGCTATAATGAGTATAAATTTTATAAAATTCACCGTTGGATTGAAAGTTTATATCATAGATCATCCATACAAATTTTTAGAAAAATTAGAAATCATTTGATGTGTTATTGAAATCTATCAAGTTTAACGGCATTTAATAAAAACTCATAAACCGTTAATCTTAATGGGTCTCAATAACATATAAAATTATTTTCAATTTTACTAAAAATTTGTATGAATAATCTATATGAAACAAACTTTCAATCCAACGGTCGATTTTGTAAAATTCGTATTCGTTATAGTGTTATTCATAAGTGGTCCACCATAGACCACTTGATGATGTGGTCCATTTTAGAAATATATATATATATATATATATATATATATATATATATATATATATATATATATATATATATATATATATATATATATTAAATAATAAACTAATCCTGTATATTCTATAAACAAATCTTAAATCATAATATTATCTTAAATATAAATTTAGACTATATTTAAATTCAAATCTTCAAGAGGATATATAGGCACATTATTCTTAACAATACAACCCCAAATCCCTTTGTGTTCTTGTAGAGTTTGTAGAAATGGAGTATCAAGAATTGAGTAGTGAGATATTTGAAAAGTTCACATGGAAGATTGAGAACTTCTCTCACTTGAATGTTAATAAGATATACTCTGAGCCTTTCATCCTTGGCGGCTATCCATGGTATGCTATCTGAATGAATAAATTCCCATTTCCCACCGGTGGATACATATTTTATACGCTTTTGACACCATTAATTACATTTTTGTGTTTTGGTTATGCTTTAGGAGGATTCTTCTGTATCCAAAGGGGAACAGTAACAAAGATCTAGGCGACTACATATCAATATATTTGGAGGCTATGAAAACTACTAATATGTCTAAGGGATGGAGCAGAGAAGTGAAATTAAGATTGTCTGTATTCAATCAAATTGAGACCGATGAAACAATCGTACGCGGTATTTTTTTCTTTCTTTTCTTCTTCTCCTTTTTCTGTACAAAATTGTTAATAGGACAAACTTTTTAATGCTTGAAAGTGTGTTTTGATTTGTATAAAATAGAAAACAATTATCATGATAATAATTGAAAAATAGCAAACAATATGTTAGCCATATTAGTGAATTTTAATGTGAAGTAAAATTTGTTTAGCAGTACCAGGTGACTTATTCTCATTGGTTGTTGATAAAATATCACCAAATTCTTCAAGTGGGTAATGTATGCCTCACTGAATCTAAGTGAAATATTTTGTAAAGATTATATCCATGACAATCTCTCTTAGCCCCTTCACCATATGCCGTATAGAGTTTTTTTCTTTCTTATCTTTATCCTTTATGGATTTTTGCACTATTTTATAGGATTACACATATACTTAAATTCAGTTTCTCAGTAGTGTTTCTTTCATCGAGTTTTATATATGTTCATAATGTGATGCTCTCATTTTCCCTTTTACGTACATAACTAAATTTACTCTCGATACATGATTTTGCTAGAAACTAAACATGATTTCAATGCAAATGAGCATGACTGGGGATTTACATATTTCATGACGTTAGACAATCTTCATGATCCTAAAGATGGGTTTATTGTGGAGAATGCTTGTATTGTTGGCGCGGAGGTTTTTGTTTGCAAGTCAAGCCATGAGAAACAAGTAAATCAAGAAGTTAACTTAAATGCATCCCTAGCATTTGGATGTCAAACTGGGCATATGGAAGTGGAAGTCCTGAGGACAGAGCCCGAAAGCACAAATGTAGTTTGCAATGAATCTACTAAACAAGCTGATGCAGAGTTAATGTCTGCTGCATTGGGGAAAGTTATTTATTTTCTCAAGACAAGAAAAGTGAAAGACATGAATGAGCAAGCTTGTAAGGAACTTCAAGTTTTATGGGATCAACTTGAAAAATTTCAATTTGATTTTACTTGGCTAAAGCCCCATGTTAAATATGCTTTAGGAGTGAAAAGTTATGTTGAGAAAGCTCTGGAGTTTGAAAAGTTGACGGAGAATACGGTAGTTCTTGAGCTCGAAATAGAGAGGCTAAAGGCGAAGTCGTTTGCAGCTAAGCTAAATCTTGATGCAGAAAGAAACTTGTTGAAAGCAAAAGGCTTCGAAAAAATAGATTTAGATTCTCAACTGGGATGTGGGAGTTGAAGTCCGTAGATCTCTAGCTAAATTTGATTTGATTTCAATGTCTTCAAGGATTTATTATCTTTAAAAGTATGGTATGAATACGTGTTTTCTGATCTAATTAAAAAATAATCAGAAAAACGAAAAAAAAAAAAATGGAAATGCAAATTTACCTTTTGTTAATCTTCAATTGTATGATGATTCTGGTCCCAAGCAAGCAAGAATCAACAACTTTGGTGCAGCTTTCGGGAATCAAGGATTTGGGGATATTTTGTGAGTTTTGTATCGTTTTGTGAAACTGTTTGAATGAGAGGGAAGAAATTCAGATTTTGCTTATATAGGCAGAGGGTTCGCTCCCTAGGTAGTGAACGCGTAAGTGAAAGTTCGCTGCCTAGGACGCGGACGTGTATTTTTAAAATTTAAATTTGGGGGGTGGAACCATTTCAACGGTCGTGAAATTAACAACCTCGCTCTCTCGGAGGCAAGAAGAGTTTGCTCCCTAAAGAGCAAGCAAGGGTATTTTGGTAATTGCAGGGGGTGCTTGAGGATTCATGGGGTGCGAAAAGTTCTCATATATATATATATATATATATATATATATACACTACTGTTGAGAATAATATGCATATATATCATTTGAGTATTTTAGATTTAAGTATAATTTAGAATTATATTATAAATAAGATAATACTCACTCCATCCAAAATATTTATCACAATTTCACTGTGTGTGCACTATTCATACAAGTTATTTTGACCATATTTTTTTACTAATGTATAAAGACAAATATTAGCATATGAAATCTTGTTAGATTTATCTCGATGAGTATTATCAAAATATTAATTTTTCATCATAATTTTTAATAATGCACAACTATAGATATTATAATTATCAAAATTATGCATCGACAAGTGTGCATCAGTCAAATATGACAAAAATTTTGGGGCAATGAGAGTATTATGATTTATGATTTGTTTAGAAATTTTATAATTAGTTTTTTTTTCTTTTTTCTAAAATATATGATTTGTTTTTATGCAGTTCTATAGATGAGAATAATATGCCTAAATATCTTTTGAATATTCTAGATTTAAATATAGTTTAGATTTATATTTTAAATATGATAATACTAGGATTTACTATGATTTAGGATTTGTTTAGAAATTTTATAATTAGTTTGTTTTTTTTTATTTCTGAAAGATATAATTTATTTTTATGTAGCTCTATATATAGAGTGTATAGCCACGATGAATAACAAAATCAAGAACTTGAGTATTTTCCATATAACAACACTAGTATGTTAACCCGTGCCGTGCACGGGATAATTTTCTTTTTAAATATTATTTATGTATTTGTTTTGAAATATTATTCGAGTAATTTGGTTTAAAATTCTATGATAAAATTGAGTTAGTTTTTAAATTATATAGGTTTAAGGATGTTACACCAAAGAGCGAGATGAAGAGTATTCATTCGCTTCCCGTTCTACACGATTAGGAGATTTTTTTTCTTTCATCTTCGTCCCCGGGACTATATAGGGACTCTATAAATATAAAATAATTATAAACTTCATGGCCTTAAGACTTTTTGGCAGCATAGTTTTTTATAAAATTAAAATTTACCAAGATTATTTGATTGCGATAAATTCCTTCAAGGATGGTTGTGTGTTAAATCATCTCCAATCGACTCTTTTTTTCTTTTAAATGTTATATATGTCTTTTTCATTTTATATTATTTAGAAGGTTGTCTATATTTTTTTGCAAATGTTCATGAGATTAATTTTATTTAGTTTATTTGAGTATGAAAATACAATGTATGTTTCAGAATGTTAGATGAGCATAGTGGGATGTGAAGTACTCCCTCGTTCCCCGTTCAACAATGCTGATAGATTCTCTCTTCATCCAAAGACTTGAACGAAAGTTTATGGAAAGTTTAAGATTGTAATTATAAAAAAATTCCAAAGATTATAAAAAACTAAAATTATATTAAATTATTTTAGGTTTTCCATAGATCCCGCAATCAGAATTTAAATTTAATTATTCAAGGTGTATTATTTTTAATAGTGGGGTGAAAAATGTTATGCATTGTCCATTCTACACCAATCATAAATTTTCTCTCTCTCGGTCTCTCTCTCCTTATTTCTATATCTCTCCCGCACGATAATTTTTATTTTTTAATGATATTTATTTGCTTATATTTCTTTTTGTTTTGAAGGTTCTCTATGTCATTATACTATTTTGAATGTTGTCTATGTTTTTCTTTCAATTGTTAATGAGATTGATTTTATTTAATTTACTTGAGTATGAAAATATGATATATGTTTAAGGATGTTATAGGAACATAGTGGGGTGGGAAGTACGCCACCATTCCATGTTTCTCGTTCAAAAACACTAAGAGATTATCTCTCTCTCTCTCTCTCTCTCTCTCTCTCTCTCCTTGTCTCCCAAGACTTTGTAGCGACTCCATCAATAAAAAATAATTGTAAATTCTATACTATTTTTCAAATGAATATTAACAAACTTTGAACGAAAGTTTAAAGCTTAAATTATTCAAAATTTTCATAGATTATATAAAATAAAAAATTATAGTAATTTATTTTATGGTTTGCATAGATTTCATCAATTTGAGGTAATTACAATAATGAAAACATGATGAAGTGATGAATACAAAATATGACTACTTTCACTGTCGACATTCAAATTTTAATTAGTCAAAATATATTTCATATTATCAATTTATATAAAATTAGAGAAGCGTTTTCCGTTTCTACACCACTGAAAGATTTCATATTATCAATTTATATAATATTAGAGTTTCTAAAAAGAACAATATAATATTAAAAAATTACATAAAAAAAACTCTTTAGGTTGATAAAAATAGTATAAACTTTTGATTGTTGATTGAAGTAATAATAAAGTAGTTTTATTATAAAAAAAATACGGTTGTTTTTTTACCAAAAAATGATAGTAGCTTTCTATAAAATTAAAATACTATAAAAATTATATTATTGTTGTCAATGAGATTCGAACAACAGACCTTATACTAATAATAAGCTAGTTTTCTCTAAAAAAAACATAGAATTCCATATAATGTTATAAAAATTGAATTTTTGTTGTATATAATAGAGATAGATATAACAAAAGGCCAAACCCAAGAGTTTCATATTTTGTTTGTTTTGATTTTGAATCTTTTAAACTTGGCCAATTTATATTGTGTGACAATAGTATATAAAGATGTATTATTGATGGTAATTAATCGATGTGGGCTTAAATCCTTAGTTTCCTGTGTGACTGTGATAACAGATAGTTCTACCGTGCCATCCCTCTGAACTTCGCTCCAACAACACTCTGATATCTCTAGCCCCATATATATAATCAAAACTATGGTTGATTTCAATTCTATCTCTTTTAGTAAAATGGCCTTGTTGAGAGGTACAACTAAGCATTACTCAAAAGATTCAAAGAATATGTGCACTCAGTAAAAATTTACCATTTTGTATGACATGAAAAACTAAAGGGCTTTTATTAGATCTTAATGTAAAACTAATTTATAATTATAAATTATAATGATTGTGTGTCTTCCATTTAACTCATAGTCAAAATGGTATAATATGGATACATCCTTTGTAATTTTGATGGCATTATCTTCTCCTCTTCACCAGTAAAACAACTTATGCTATGGACATGTGTCTTTAGAACAGCCAAATGATAGTGACAATTTTACTGATGAATGAGGATTTCAAACTTGGGACCTGAGCAATGACAATGGCAATGTATTGTTCTTGTTTCCCTCTTGTATGTCATATGTTAACGTATTTCCACATTTGAATGGTATTTCATTTCAACTTCAAAAACTTGACTACCGAGGGGCTTAAGCTCGAGAGAGAAAAAAAAAACTACCACTTAACAGCACGCGGAATCGAAGAACCCATGAGACCCACTAATATAATCATGACATTGTTCATAAACAATCAAATTGAAACTAAATATATAAATAGTCAACAAACTTTTTATATTGCTTCTATCCCAATTTCATATGAGTTTCGATTTTCTTCATGCATGGAAGATAATTTTATTTGAGATACGGTCGGATATATGACACATCTTTTAACTATAATTTGAATGTTAATTAGTCACATTATGTGAATGTTCTCCTTATATTTTGTAGAATGTATTTGTTTGCTCTTAGATCATGTCTTCAACCATGTATATACTATTTGATTGAGACCTTTGATAGAAAAAAATTTACATAAAAAAAAAACTCTTTAAGTTGATAAAAATAGTATAAACTTTTGATTGTTGATTGAAGTAATAATAAAGTAGTTTTATTATAAAAAAAATACGGTTGTTTTTTCTACCAAAAAGTGATAGTAGCTTTCTATAAAATTAAAATACTATAAAAATTAGATTATTGTTGTCAATGAGATTCGAACAACAGACCTTATACTAATAATAAGCTAGTTTTCTATATAAAAAAAAGTAGAATTCCATATAATATTATAAAAATTGAATTTTTGTTGTCAATGGGATTCAAACCAAGGACCTCGTGCTAAAAGTTCCGCATAAGGAGAAGCTCTATAATAATGACACGTAGGATTATTTTCTTGAGAATGCACGAGAGAGCTCCGTGGGAATCTCGTAATGTATATAATAGAGATACTGTAGAAGATTTGTCAAAAAAAAAAAAAAACATACTGTAGAAGAGTTTCGAATATAAAATACATCCCATCAAATTTCGTAATACAAAGACGCAGAAAAACCCATATCAACTCCCTCCGTCTCAAATTATAAGGTAAAAAGGAAGAACCACACTTTTTTTTTTCTCGTTGAAATTAGTTGAATTAGTAAATAAAAAATCTTTCATGCAGGGCTGCCATCACTATATTGATCCTTATTTGTGCATTCTGTCCTTACAATTGACACTAATGTAAATGTGTTTTGGTTTTAACTCTGCATTTTTTCCCATTAGTTTTTCAAATGCATTTTATGAACTTTCCAACCCAAATTCGTAATTTTTCTAGATTTATCATCAATTTTGGTTAAAGAAAAATAATGTTGTATTTTGTTTTCATGTTATTGTAGAGTTTGTAGATATGGAGCATCAAGAATCAAGTGGAGAGATATTTGAGAAGTTTACTTGGAAGATTGGGAACTTCTCTCGATTGAATAATGTTGATAAGATTTACTCTGAGCCTTTTGTCCTTGGCGGTTATCCATGGTATGGAAGTATTTTAATCAATGACTTCTGTTAAAATTACGTACAATTTATTGCATATATTTAGATTATCTACTCTTTGATTAATTTTTTTTTTTCCTTCGAGTGATTCAATTGGTTTTGCTTTAGGAGGATTTTTCTCTATCCAACGGGAAGCAAAAAAGACGGAAACTTAGCAATTTATTTGGAGGCTGTGCAAATGCAAATGGTGAATGTGTCCAAGGAAGGGTTGTCTTGGAACAGAGATGTGAAATTTAGGCTGGTCGTATTCAATCAGCTTGATACGAACAGAACAATCAGGCGAGGATGTAATTGTTTTTTTTTTTCCTCTCCTCAGTGTAAACTTCCTCAAAAGGGTAACGGTAGGCAGGGACGAAGGGTGGCATAGACATGGGGTAGCCTTGGCTACCCCTTTCTTCTATAATTTATTTAAATTTTTTTTTTATAAGATGGTGTGTTTTTACATTTAACTGTTTTAATAATGTACTTTTAGCTACCTCAAACAAAATTATTTGTAAAAAATTAGTTGAAATATGAAGGATAAAAAAAATATTACTTGGTAGATAAATGTATTCATCTTGTTTTGATAGCTTTGGTCTTTATCATAACTATACATAAAATTTTGCCAACAACGAAAATTGTAAAGGCGATGTTAATAAAATAATATTTTATATTTTCTTTATATTTGGCCCCCTCGTAAGATTTTTGCTAGCTTCACCATTGGTAGGCTCTAATACCTTTTTGTCGCAGTCTTTTTTGCGGTAACGGACCTTGATTTAAAACCTTGATTGTACCTAGTACTTTAACATAACATGTAATAAAATAAAGATAATAAAGTTTAATAACATGCTATGTTACTACTATAGATAAATTTCTACACATCTTGTGCAAAAATAATTGAAATGACTTCATCTATTGGAGAGAGGATTCTCTCAATTTTAATTTTCTCAATTCTATCAATTTCTTCGATCTCTACCCTTTAATTCACCTTTTTCCTCTTTTTCTTTTCTCTCTCCTCACAAACCAATGGCTGGGATTCTACTATTTTCCTCATGTAATGGAAAAAATCCATTCTCTACATAGAGGTGTTGCTTTGATCAAATTATTTTTTTTTTGAAACGGCTAAATTTTATTAAAAACAACTCCTCCACAAGAAGTGTAAGGAATTGTCGTGGAACATACAACAAAAGGTAACGTGATATAACACAATTACCAACACCTAATCAAAACCCCAATCCACCCATACACCAATAAAGATCCGCTAAACCCACCAGAGAAAACCCCTCCCCGACCCTAGGAGACACCACTAGGCACTAACTTCCGAACTCGAATTAAAATTACTCGGCCCATCAGACCCAGAAAGTAGCCCCGAAAGTCAAAGGTTGAGGAACCCCGGTAGTCAGAGAATCAACAGCCAACACCTGATGCAGTCGAGTTCGACCCGATACCAGAGACCTGCAAGTTTCAACAGACTTGAACACCCCTCAGCGACTCCAAGAGTCCTGCAAATCTCACCAGATTTGAAAATGGTCAGAGACTCTTGTATCAGGAGAATCCACTCACACGCGGCATTAACCATCCAACACCTCTCCATCACCAATACGTCCCGGAGGTACGATAAAACGACAACATCCGTCAACACGGAGTGTCTACATACCCCACCCTTTCAGGCGCGCCAGGACAACTTCTAAGAGCAAGAAAAACCTCAGCCAACCACCACCTCAGTCCACCACCACCACTGCCAGGACACCTTCAAACAAACCCCACCAAAACCAACAGCACACCAAAACCAAACAACACCTAAACAAAGCATCACCACCACATCAGCTCCACCACCACCACCTAAGCAGAGCACAATAGCACCACCTAAACAGAGCACACCACCACCGCCTAAACAGAGGCCACCACCTCCACTAACAGCCACCACGCACCACCACCACCACCACCAAGGTTTCGACGCACCCTTCCACCACCACCACCACTGAGAGAAACGAACCTCAGCTGCTCTACTCCATCACCAAAACCGAGAAACCTGAACACAGTAGCACCAGATGCTACCAATCTCCAACACCCACGAGCAACGACGGCGGACAGGAAGAAAGAAACGAAAACGAAACAGGGGCGTCGTCGTCGGAGGAAAACAGCGGCGGCCACCATAACCCAAACGAGACCTGGATCAGTGATACGGAGCATGGGGCTCGTCGCACCACCACCAACAGCGGCTACATCTCGCCGTCAGTTTTGGATTTGAGGGAAAGAGAAGCGGCGGCGCGGTTTTTAGGGTAAGGGAAGAGAGAAGCTTTTTTTTTTCTTACGTTTTGTTGTTTCTAAGTTTTTAGTGCTTTGATCAAATTTTTGTTCTTCTTTTGATATGCTTTCGTTCACTTATTCTTTTTATACAAGTAAATTGATTCTTTGATACCCGAATTTGCCAGAATATAAGAATGTGTTCAATGCAAGCAGCAATGGCTGGGGATACGCTGATTTCATGCCTTTAGTTGAGCTTTATGATCCTCAAAAGGGGTTTATTGTGAATGATGTGTGTATTGTTGGTGCTGAAGTTTTTATTGGTAAGCGCCAGCTAACTCATGAGAATCCAGTAAGTCAAGCAGCTAGCTTAACTGGGCATAATAATGTGGAAGTCCACCAGCAGTGAAAGACACAAAAGACAAAGCTTGTGATGATCTTCAAGTTTTATGGGAGGAACTAGAGAAATATAGATCCGATCTCACTTGGCTAGAGCCTCATGTTCAATCTGCCTTAAGAATTAAAAATTATGTGGAGAAAGCTTTGTATGTAGAGAAGTTGAAGAAAAATGTGGTAGATCAAGAGTTTGAAACCAAGAGGCTAAAGACAAAGTTGGTTGCTGCTGAGGAAAATCTTAACATGGAAAGAGACTTGTTGAAAGCAAAGGGTATCTAAGAGAGAGATTTTGGTTTTGAATTGGGATGTTGGAGTTAGGGGACCTTAGATCTATAGTTAAATATGGATTGATTTTGATGTCTTCAGCATTTTATTTTTAAAAGTATTATTTCATAGTGTTTTTTTTTTTTTTGCCTGATTTACATGTCATACCTTTTTTCCTAAGTTTGAATTTTGGCGCAAGTTATGTTAGCAAAGAAATCCTTCCTTTTGAAACGTATTCAAGATGTTGATTATGAATATATCTTTTTAAAATTGAGATTGCCCATGAAAGTTGTAAATCAAAGTATTGCACTTTATATTTAAATCCGAAATATTGCGCTTTTCACTTTAACTCCACCTTAATATTTACATAATAATTTTGCTACTCTTAAAGTTTATCACCATGGTAACCGCCTCAAGTCTCACCGTCAGAGTTATTAAAAAAAAAAAAAAAAAAGTATACTGCATATTAAAATATCCAAGAATTTGGTCTAGTTGTAAAAGACATTCCTTGAGTCGAGAGGTTCTAGTGTTCCAATCAACCAGTTGGAAGTAATCTTTGAGCCTAAGGTTCTCCAGCATCTTGATGGAGAGGATTTCTTTAGTATTTTATTATTTTAGTTAGATTTGATTTTACTATATTTTAGCGAAATTTGTTATTTTTATTTAGCTAGATTTTTTATTTTTATTTTTCCTTACTATTTAGGGCTTGTTTGGTTCAACCGAGGGGGAGGGGAGGTGAGGGGAGGAATTTTTAAGGAGGGGAGATGAGGTAAAACATAATTTATTATGTTGACAAAATTACCCTCACTTTTTTATTAAAATTCTAAATTATCCTTGTTGAAATATTAAAATTTTAGGTTATATTTTTTTTTACAACAAATTTTTTTAGGTTTTCTACTCATTAGATTTTTTTTTGGATATATATCCATTAGATTTTTTTTTGACGTAATATATCCATTATAAGTTAATCCTTATTTTGAGTTTATAAGGTTAAGGCTAAAAAAATAAATTACTTTTCTCCTCTCCTCCCCTCGTAAAAAAGTTGAACCAAACATAAAAATTTAAAATATCACCTCCCCTCACCTCCCCTCCAAAACCCCCGAACCAAACAGACCCTTAAGCTAAACTATTGTAACCTTGTAGGTAACTTTTTAATTCACAAAAATTATAGAGTATTTTCTCAAGTTTGGTCGAGTCCAAATTTTACACTCTGGTGGATTTCATTTTTATTTCATGAGTTTTATCTGATGGATTTCAGATAATTTCTTTCTGGTGGATTCCAGATAGGGGTGTGCAAAATATCCAGTTAGAAGGCCCAAACTCATAACCGGATCCAAATCCGTTTTAAAAAATCCGGATTTTGATATATGGTTATTAACCAAACTATTTTCATCTGGTCGATTATCCATCCAAATTAAATTTTCGGATTTGGTTTAAATTGGTTATTATATCCTTTTCAAATTTGTTTTTGTCAACAAAAAAAACAAACAATATCCCTTTTTTTTTTCAAAACAAACAAATATCCGTTTTTTTTTTTACAAAATAAACAATTTTTTTTTTTGACAAAAAAAACACAAATATCCTTTTATTAAAATTAATTCACGCGCACATCATCACCGATTCACCGGTTTTATAAAAATATCCGGTGATGTATTCATATCCAAATTTATAACTGGTTATATAACCGGTTTATAAAAAATAATGGTTATGGTCATGTATCCAAATCCATATATCTGATTTTGCCATTTTGGTTTGAATATAATGTAGTTTGGCAAAATAACCGACCATGCATACCCCTAATTCCAGAGGACTATTTGGTGATTCTTCACGGGTTTGTCGTTTGCGAACCCGTGTTTTGTTATAGGATTAGCGCTTCTGAGCTTCCGACCGTGTCACATCTTCCCTCTCCGTAAATTTTTATCACAAAAAACTATAGGTGAACAATTTTGATAGATTTACTTTATTAATCTTTTTTATGTGATGGAAACCTTGGTTTTCTTTCTAATATAGAAGCTAATATGTTTCTTACTCTACTCAAGTCTCCTTTTTTTTTTTTTTTTTTTTCTTCTATAAGTAGCTGTGCAGGGTTTCCATCACATAAACTTGATCTTTATTTGTGCATTCTGTCATTACAATTGACACTAATGTAAATGTGTTTTGGTTTTAACTCTGTATTTTTTCCCATTAGTTTTTCAAATGCTTTTTATGAACTTTCCAACCTAAGTTCGTTATTTTTCTAGATTAATCATCAATTTCGGTTAAAGAAAAATAATGTTAGATTTGTTTTTTATGTAATTGTAGAGTTTGTAGAAATGGAGCATCAAGAATCCAATGGTGAGATATTTGAGAAGATTACCTGGAAGATTGCGAACTTCTCGCAATTGAATATAGGTTTTACGATTTACTCTGAGCCTTTTGTCCTTGGCGGTTATCGATGGTATGGAAATATTTTAATCAACGACTTCTGTTAAAATTTTCGTACAATTTATTGCATATATGTAGATTACCTACTCTTTGATTATTATTTTTTTCCTTCAAGTGATTCAATTGGTTTTGCTTTAGGAGGATTTATTTCTTTCGAAAGGGAAGCAAAAAAGACGGAAACTTATCAATTTTTTTGGAGGCTGCGCGAATGAAAATTGTGATTGTTTCTAAGGGATGCTCTAACAATGTGTCTAAGGGATGTTTGTCTAAAGAATGGAGCAGAGATGTGAAATTTAAGCTGGTTGTATTCAATCAGCTTGATACCAACAGAACAATCACAAAAGGTAATTGTTTTTTTCCTTCCCCTCAGTAAACTTCCTGGAAATATTTATTTCTTGACAGAAGTTGATAATATGTTTTTTATATTTCAAACAACTAAATTGACTCATGTGAATTTTCCAGAATTTAATCATAAGTTCAATGAAAGTGCAGAATCCTTTGGTTACGAAAATTTCATCAGTTTAGCTGAGCTTAATGACCCTGAAAAGGGATTTATTGTGAAGGATGTTCTTATTGTTAGTGCTGAAGTTTTTGTTTTTAAGTCAACACATGATGAACCTGTTATAGGTTCTTCTCCAACATATGTTAGTCAAGCTGGAGATATGGTAGTGGAAGTCCCAAGGCAAATTCCAGAAGTTGAATTAGGCCCCATGAAAGATTCTAGTAAAGATGCTGATGCAGAGTTAGTGTCGGCTGCATTGGGGAGAGTTCTTTATTTCCTTAAAACTAGAAAAGTGAAAGATATGAATGAACAAGCTTGTAAGGATCTTCAAGTTTTATGGGATGAGCTTAAGAAATTCAAATTTGATCTTACTTGGTTAGAGCCTCATGTTCAATCTGCTTTAGGATTAAAAAGTTATGTGGAGAAATCTCTACATGTTGAAAAGTTGAAGGATGATATGGTACTTCTAAAGGAAAAATTGGCTGTTGCTGAGGTAAATCTTGATGGAGAAATAGACTTGTTGAAAGCAAAAGGTTTTAAAGAATTAGGTTTAGATTCTGAATTGGGATGTGGGAGTTGGAGATCATAGATTTATGGCTAAATTTGGATTGATTTCAATGTTTTCTAAATTTGTATTGTTAAAAGTTACTCCATGTGGATATTGCATTTATGCAAAATTGCTAGTTCCAGATCAGTTAGTATTTAATTAACTTTTTTTCTTCCAAGTTAATTCCTTCAACTAATACTACTACTATTAGCTACTTTAATATGTGCAATGTTGCACATGTTAGACAAATCCAAATAATATATACTACCATTTGATCTTACTTGTATGAAATGGTAGTAAGTAAAGTAAGTTGCTTGAGAAAACAGAATTCCCAATTGCAGATCACATGGGTTGATTAAACCTATGGAGAAGAGGAAAATGTTTGCTTAGGAAAATATGAAATTTGATTAAACTCATGTTATTGGAATGAACCAAAAGCAGCAAATAGTTGAATAAAAAAGAATAAAGGAAATATACCGATAACTACTTAGTGTATGTCTGGTTCTGCGGTGACGAGAATTGATTTTAACAGAATTGATTCTGTAAAATTGATTCTAGGCAAAATTGAAGAATCAATTCTGGCTGCTCTAGAATTGAAGCCAAACATGCACTTAAAATTGACTTTAAAATACTAGAATTGATCGGATAAAATATAATTACTTCCTCCTTCTCTTATTTTTTGTTGTCGTCACCTGGCCTAGTTACTAGAATTTCATTTTTAAAGTAAATAATTGAAATATTCGGAATTAGAATCTCAACCCCTACATATAAAATAGATGTCTCTACCATTTTGAATATTTCAGTCACATACTATTATTTGGACTGTGCATAGTCCATTAAACCTCTGATCCACCTCACTGAAAAACTAAGCTTTGAACTTTCAAGTGTTTGTAAGTACAATACATCTGCCACACTTCATCAACTTTGACATGAAGGGGTCCTCTCCCATTAATTTTATCTCGCATAAAATCTTGACTATCCACTTTTGTTTCTACATGTTGTTCAACCAATTAAACCAAATTGAAGGGCAGAGATTAACACCAGAAGAAATCCAGTGAGAAAAATTCATAAATTTTGAAAAGTTCAACGCACAACTTTTGCGAAAAATATTTCTATATTATTATGTACCCTTATGGCATTAGTTACAAAATATACCTAAAAGTTTTCACTTAATATTAGAGACCGAAGGTAGTTCTTGACCAAAAAAAAGAGGCTGAAGGTAGTAATTGACAATGGTAAGGTAACAAACAAGTCTTATATGGGTAAGTGTGTTCTGGAGATGAATGGACAATAGTAGTGACAAATTAGATTCTAGTTTAAAGAGATTCATGAACTAGTAATTCCCTATGGTCACACGAAAAACAAAAATAATTGAAATGCATTAAGTAATTTCATTCTTTTCCTTTTTGTAAGTTGTGCCTTCAACTTGAGATAATTACTCTTACTGTTTTTTGTTTTACTAGCAATAACTATCTCTCTCAGCTATTTATAATTGCTGTGCTAGGCTTCCAATATTTAACTTAGAATTTTTGCAGTTATTTTGAAAATGCTTCTTATCAACTCTTCAAACCAAATGTGTTCTCTTAAATTCAAAATATGTTGTTTGCTACTTCTATGTGTTCTAGTTGAGTTTGTAGAAATGAAGCACGAACAATCTAGTGTTGAGAAATCTGAGAAATTCACATGGAAAATTAAGAACTTCTCTCGCTTGAATACCAATGAGGCCGTTTGCTCTGAGCCTTTTGTCCTATAGGTGGCTATCCATGGTATGATATTTTAATGAATGAATTCAGAGATGTTAGAATTTATTGGATATGTTGATTCAAATTTGTGTATTTTAATCTTCTTTTGTTTTGCCTTAGGAGGATATGTCTGTATCCAAGAGGGTACAAAGTAGACAACTACTTATCAATTTTTTTGGAGGCTGTGGAAACTGCTAATATGTCTAAAGGATGGAGCAGAGATGTTAAATTTAAGTTGCTTGTATTCAATCAGCACAATACCAATATGTCAATCACAAAAGGTATTGTTCACATTTTCGTAGGCGTGTTGCTTTTATTCTTCTTTTCAAACAACTATATGATATGACCACATGATTTTCCAGATTCTAGCCGCGAGTTCAATGCAAGTGTGAAGTCCTGGGGTTACAGATCATTCTTGACTTTAGATGAACTTAATGATTCTAAAAAGGGGTTTTTAGTGGAGGATGTTTGTATTGTTGGGGTTGAAGTTTTTGTTTCCAAGTCAAGAAATGAGAAACGAGTAATTCAAGCAGATAACTTAACTGATATGGAATTTGCGGAATTAGGGAGAGTTCTTTATTTTCTTAAGACTAGAAAAAGGAAAGACATGAATGAGCAAGCTTGTAACGAACTTCAAGTTTTATGGGATGAACTTGCGAAATTTGAATTTGATGTTACTTGGCTAGAGCGCAGTGTTCGATCCGCTTTAGAAATGGAAAGTTATGTGGAGAAAGCTTTGCAAGTAGAGAAATTGAAGGAGAATGTGCTATCTCTAGAACGTGAAACAGAGAGGCGAAAGGCAGAGTTGGTTGCTGCCGAGGTATCTCTTGATTTAGAAAGAGACTTGTTGAAAGCAAAAGGCTTTGAAGAGACAGATTATTTGGACTCTGAAGTTGGATGTGGATTTTCTGGCCATAAACCTAACGCAAAACATGAATTGTTTTTGTAATGAATTCATTGTTTAATCTTTAGAAGTATTATCATATGAAATGTGTTTTCTGTGCTGGTAAAAATATAATAGCTTGTTTCCTTAGCAGATTTTTGGTATAAAAGTTTCATAGTTATGCCAGCAAAAACATGACTTCCTTTTGAGCTTGTATAAAGCTGTAGGTATTCATGATGTTGATCAATTCTTCCATTTTGAATGTTGTGAATTGTGATACCATTTTCTTGTTTAAATTGTAGTACTCTGCAATGCACAGCGCGCAGCACATTAAATTTATATGATGAGTTCGTTTTATGACTAAGATACATGCAATCAAATCGACTCCATCGATGATTCTTTCTTAGCAACTTATTCTTGTATCCGTCATGTGAGATCGAATATTGATATGCTTGAACCGCCTTTAAAAACTGCATTCTTTCGCAATACAATAGTTTACTTGTTATCACAAATCACAATATATATCTGAATGGGGAGTATTTTGCTTTGGTGCATTACTTCTAAAATTCTTCTCAACCTTATTGCTTGAGTGGCACAACTTGTTATTTTAGAGTTTTTATTATTGTAAATAGTCTCTTTTAGAGTTAAAATAAAAAGTGTATTGGAATGAAATAGAAGTTATATGTAAATTTTTTATAAAACTATATAAAGTCTAGTGAACACATTGATATGTGAGAAGTTATATGTCCCTGTAGAGTTTGTAGAAATGGAGCATCAAGAAACAAGTGTTGAGATATTTGAGAAGTTTAAATGGAAGATTGCGAACTTCTCTCGATTAAATAATTATGTTGAGAGGATTTACTCTGAGCCTTTTGTCCTTGGCGGTTATCCATGGTATGGAAGTGTTTGAATCAATGACTTCTGTTAAAATTACGTACAATTTATTATTGTATATATGTAGATTATGTACTCTTTGATTTTTTTTTCTTTTCTTTTTCCTCTGAGATTCAATTGGTTATACTTTAGGAGGATTTATTTCTATCCAAAGGGAAGCGAAAAAGACGGAAACTTAACAATTGTTTGGGAGGCTGTGCAAATGCAAATTGAAGATGTATCTACTGGACTGTTGTACAATGTGTCTAAAGAATGGAGCAGAGATGTGAAATTTAAGCTGGTTGTATTCAATCAGCTTGATACCAACAGAACAATCACAAAAGGTAATTGTTTTATTCTTCTTTTGATATTTTTCCGTTCACTTATTCTTTTGACACAACTAAATTAACTCTGAAACACGAATTTGCCAGAATGGAAAAATGAGTTCAATGAAAGCAGCAATGCCCGGGGTTACAATTCTTTCATGCCTTTAGTTGAGCTTCATGATCCTCAGAAGGGGTTTATTGTGAAGGATGTTCTTATTATTGGTGCTGAAGTTTTTGTGGGTAAGACAACTTGTGAGAACCGAGTAAGTCAAGCAGTTAGCTTAACCGGGCATACAAATGTGGAAGTCCCAAAGCCAAAGCCAGAAGTGAAAGACACAAATGACAAAGCTTGCGAGGATGATCTTCCAAGTTTTATGGGAGGAACTAGAGAAATATAGATCTGATCACACTTGGCTAGAGCCTCATGTTCAATTTGCTATAAGAATAAAAAATTATGTGGAGAAAGCTTTGTATGTAGAGAAGTTGAAGAAGAATGTGGTAGATCAAGAGCTTGAAACAAAGAGGCAAAGTTGGTTGCTGCTGAGGATAATCTTAACATGGAAAGAGACTTGTTGAAAGCAAAAGACATCTAAAAGAGAGATGATGTTCGAGTTAGAGACAAATCTATAGTTAAGTATGGGTTGGTTTTGATGTCTTCAACATTTTATCTTTAGAAGTATTATATGATGTTTTTCGTCCTGATTAGTTAACATTCCATAGCCATACCTTATTTCCTTAGGTAGATTTTTGGCGCAAGTTATGCTAGCAAAGACATCACTTCCTTTTCTGAAACATATTCAAGATGTTGATTCTTTCATTATGAATGTATCTTTTTGAAATTGAGTTTGCCCATGAATGTTGTGAATTGTTAAATCATTTTCATATGTTTGTCTTGAAGCATAAAGAGATTATTCAATCAGCTATTTGCTAAATTAATTGAAAGGCCAATTTCCGCAGCCAACTTATCATTATAAATCATCTCCAAAAATGATGTAATATATCATTCCTCACACAATCAATTGTTCCAATTTCCAAAAATTCAATATACATCATCCCCAAATATTAGCCACTTGACACACTAGCCATGAAGAAGCTTCATGCAATCAACCCATGCAAAATCTGATTTGAACATAACAGAAGCTAGAACTCATACAGAGGCAATACCATAGCACTCTTTGAAGCATCATCAGGAGCAAAGAAAGAACACCTGCAATTAGAAATAAAGCTAGAGAATTTGAATCATAGTTCACATCCATATTTGTTTTTTGGAATACTAAAGGACCTATGTCTAAGAAAGAAACTACAAAGCAACTAAACGAGGACTTGAAACTCGAGCAATAACAACAAAATAACTCAAACTAACATGCTCAGGAGTCAGGACTAACATCATAAATCATAATATTAGTATCGAACTCGAGCCATAACATCTGCACATGTGTTTGCACATGCTTCACTAAATCTTTGCACAAGTCTCCGCCTTCACACAAAGCTTTGGATTGATACTACTAATGACAACTTTGGATCGTCCACTTCCAATTCAACTAAGTTTAAACCTCGCGCTTTAGCAAACTTCAAACCTTAAAAAAAAATCCCCGCACTTCTAATTACCCACTTTTTTGGCAAAACCACCCAACCATTTTCCGTCCATTCAATGAATCGAGCCACCATAAGTCGTCACAATGTCATCTTTACTAGCTCCATCATTATTTAAATTAACCCATCTATGGGCGGTGGATTCCACCTGATTAAGATTTGTCTTTAATTTTAGGAGGTTGCAGAAGCCAATCCACCCTTCGCATTGCGCTCACATAACTTTTAGCCATTCAGTTCACATATAACTAGTATGTTACCCCGTGCCGTGCACGAGATTATTTTCTTTTTTAATATTATTTATATGTTTATTTTGATATATTATTTGATTATTTTGGTTTAAAATTCTAAGGTAAAATTGAGATAGGTTTTGCATGATATAGATTTAACGATGTTACAGAATAAAGCGAGATTAAAAGTATTACTTTGTTTCCCATTTTACACTATTATGTGATAGATTCTTTATCTCATCTTCATCCCCGAAACTATATAGTAATCCTATAAATATAAAATAATTATAAACTTCATTCTCAAAGGAAAATATGTTTTGATTTTTCATGGCCTTAAGATTTATTGGACCGTACCCATAAAGTTAAAATAAACCATGATTTTTTTTTTCATCTCGTGCCGACTCTTTATAGAAAATTTACATTAGGTTCATTGTCAAACACAGAATAATTTTTATTTTTTTCAATAATATTTATTTCCATGTGTTATTTTTCTTTTGAAAGTTGTCTATGTCTTTTTTTCATTTTATATTATTTAAAAGGTTATCTACGTTTTTTCAATTGTCTATGAGATTGATTTCTTTTAATTTATTTGAGTATCAAAATACGATATATCTTTAACACGGGACTCTGTTGGACTTCATCAACAAAAAATAATTGTAAATTTATACTAATTTTTAAATGAATAAAAAAAAGTATTTTATTTTTGTACTGTTTTCAATTTTATTTATGTCGGTTTGAGATTTTGATTCAGATTTTTTTTTTAATAATGGATTTGATTTGTAATTTTAACACCAACTATATTTTTTTTTACAAATAATAAAACTATTCTTATTTAGAAAGTGCGGGAGTATCGCACTTTGTTTCCCTATAAATCCACAACGCTCTCCCTTTTTCTATGTTGTCTCGTGCCACTCTCAGACCTTAGCTAAGTCGTTCTTACAGGTCAGGGGCGGAGCCAGAAATTAAATATAGGGGGGACCAAGTTTAAAAGGTATAATTTAGTA
This sequence comes from Trifolium repens, assembly GCA_030408175.1. Taxonomy (NCBI): domain Eukaryota; kingdom Viridiplantae; phylum Streptophyta; class Magnoliopsida; order Fabales; family Fabaceae; genus Trifolium; species Trifolium repens. The sequence continues at coordinate 52,914,204 of CP125849.1, read as the reverse complement.
TATATAAAATATTTTTTTAAATGCACTATTACAAACAGGGGAGGAGCCAGAAATTAAACATACGCGAACCAAGTTTAAAAGGTATAATTTAGTTTATAAAATAAAAAAATTTATATGCACTACTACACATATAAGAAATTTATGAACATATCGAGTAATGTTCAAAGTCAAAGACCTAGTAGATATATATTCCGTATTGAGCATAATGTATAGATATAATATAGTCACATTTTGAGCACGAGTTTTAATATTGACATTAAAATGAATATAAATTGGTCATTAAGGATTAAAAAAAAAATAAAAAAAAAAATTATGTGATAAAACATGTACATTTTATATATAAGGACAAAAATTTGTTAATTTTATAGGAACCAAAAACATACTTCTTTCGGTCACTATTATAAGCAAAAAATCACTATTTAAATTCATTGGTAAATAAATGTATCTAGTTTATATTATTAAGTAGATAAATTCATTTCTCAATAAACCTAAAAAATAATTTTTTTACTTATAATAGTAGCTAAAGAGAATGATATATTACTAATACTATATGAAAATCTAAAAGCTAGGGGGGATTGCAGCCACCCCTTGTCCCCCCTGTTACAGGTAATTCCCTAATCTTCACTACAACACACAAAAATTATTCCTAAACTTTTTTAATTATAGTTGTACATTGCAGTGCTCTCATTACTTATATATTGATCTTATGGCCTTTCGAATTTGATTTTTTTTTTTAATGGCAAATATATAAAATATAAATATAAAAATATAAAGAAAATACATGAATTATTAGGTCAAAAAATACGATTTTGATATGCTATTGCTACGTGCTAAGCAAGGGTTTGCGGTTTCTATTCTCTAGCAAACATATCAACTATTTTTATGCATTTCAATTCGTAGTGTTTTATTGTCTCTAATTTTGTTGTGTTTATTTTAACTTTGCATTTTTTTCCAATTTTTTTATTACGGTATCTATCAATTTATTTTAAATAAACATTAGTTTAGTTATTAAAATATAACTCTTGAAATACACTATGGTTAGTTAGTCTCAACTGTGTTGCGTTGGAACTTTGGAGTGTGCTCCAAGATCGTCTTAGGTTTCGATTTCCCTTTTTTAATTTCGATGCGCTAGTCCATATAAAGCAAAAAAAAAAAAAGCCTGGCTTCAAATGGATCTCACAAGTGGGTGTTGAAATTCATTTAAAGGATTGATCTCTGCTGAACTGAATGGTTAAGAAACCAAAATATATACCACTTGTGTCACATTATATTGATTGTATAGACAATTTTATTTATGCATTATGATTTTCATTGTGTTTAATGACGTCACTAATCTTTCTTGCGTTAATTTTAACTTTCTATTTTTGCCATAGTTTTTCTAAAGCTTTTTTATAAATACTTTAACCCAAACTTGTTATTTATCATGTCACGGGTATCTATCAAATTTTTTATGAATAAACCATCAATTTAGTTATTAAAATATAACTTGTGATCTATTACATAATAGACTAGACACTTAGAATTGAAGTTAACAGATTTCATATACTGCATGAACTACTTATTATTTTTACTATATATTTTTCTATACTTTAGAGCCTCAATTGAAAATACAATAATAATTTAAAGACTAAATTGATGTTTATTTAATTTTATTTTTTTGCTTATTCTTGTAGAATTTTCAGAAATGGGGTGTCAACAATCGACTACCAAGAAATTTGAGAAGTTCACGTGGAAGATTGAGAACTTCTCTCGCTTGAATGCTGAGAAGATATACTCCGAGCCTTTCATCCTTTGCGGCTATCCATCAGGGACGGAGGCAGGCAGGGAGCTGTGTGGGCACCTGCCTGCACAAACTTTTTGAGAATTTTATTTATATACTACTACTAGTATATGTTGAGTGTTGATATTTTAACTAATTCCCACATTCATTTATCATCAATTGAAACTAATCAAGTTCAATTCAACACATCACACATATCACATATAAAAGATAATTAGTGTCTCACAAATAAACTAGCTTATAAACTTGTTTGATAAAATAAAATTTGTTTGGCAAAAGTTTTTCTTTTGAACTTATATCTTTTTTTTATATATTTCAAATAGCATTTAAGCTTATAACTTTAACTCACTCCGTTCCAAATCTTTGGTCATTTTAGCTTTTCAGTTTTGTCCCAAGTCTTTATAAGAAATCAAGGCATAATTAATTATATTTTACCATTTATATCTTTTTTTTTATGATAATGAGGGCCGAAGCCCATTACCATTTATACCTTTACAAAAACTAAATAATTCATTAAATGAATTTTCTCTTTTTTAATAAAGTAAGAGTAAAATGACTTAAATTATTAATCTTTGATATTTCTTAATCCACATGCAACACTCTAAAATGACTAAAGTTTAGGGATGGAGGGGGTATCATTTATATATTTATGTTACAAATTTACATATTTAGTGCCCCCACCATAAGAAAATCCTGGCTCCGTCACTGCTATCCATGGTATGTTATCCAAATGAATGAATTCACATTTCCCACCGGTGGATACTGTAGTTTATTTATATGCTCTTTCACACCATTTATTACATATTTTTGTGTTTTATGCTCTTTAGGAAGATTTCTCTGTGCCGAAAGGGAAACAAGAACAATTTATCTATTTATTTGGAGGCTGTGAAAACTGCTAATATGTCTGAAGGATGGAGGAGAGATGTCGAATATAAGTTAGTTGTATTCAATCAGCTCGAGACATACAGAACATTCACCAAAGGTGTTTTTTACTTCCCTTATTTTCTTTGGTATTTAAAATATATTTTCAATATTTAAGAGATTATATGTCTCTGTCACATTTTCCCTTTTTCATAACTAAATTTACTCTTGATACATGATTTTGCCAGAAGCTAAATGTATTTTAAATAATGAGGCGGGTGGCTGGGGATAGGGATGAGCATTTTAACCGGTTATCATGGATTAACCATAACCAAATCCATATCCAATTTTAAAAATCAGTTATTTATATTTGGGTTTTATAACCAAACCAATTAGTTTTTTATTTAGATATCCATAACCATGACCACAACCAAATTTTATGATTAAATTACTCAATTTCCAAATTTTATCCATAACCAAATTTTTTATTTCTCCCAAATTGAAAAGATGAACTCTAATCCCCAAATCCATTCTCTCTCTCAAAATCCTCTCTCCGTCAAATCCCAAATTCATCACCCAGTTCCGTCAAATTAAATAGCAAATCATGAAATCAGCCGAAAACTCAAAAAATTGGCCGAAAAACTGAAAATCGGCCGAAAACCCAAAAAACACCCGAAAATCCACAAACCGGCCGAAAAACCTAAAATTGGCCGGAAAACAAAAAATCGGCTGAAAACTCAAAAAATCGGCCGAAAAACCCAAAAATCGGCCGAAAAACCAAAAATCGGCCGAAAACTCAAAAATCGGCCGAAAACCCAAAAATCGGCCGAAAAACCGATAATCGGCCGAAAACTCAAAAAATCGGCCGAAAACACAAAAATCGGCCGAAACCCCAAAAATCGGCCGAAAAACTGAAAATCGGCCGAAAACTCAAAAAATCGGTCGAAAACACAAAAAACGGCCGAAAACCCAAAAAACCGGCCGAAAATCCAAAAAACGGCCGAAAACAAAAAAATCGGCCGAAACACACAAAACATCAGCCAACAAACCTAAAAACGGCCGAAAAACAGATTTTAGGTTTTTCGGGTGTTTTTTGGGTTTTCGGCCGATTTTCGGTTGTTCGGCCGAGTTTTGGGTTTTGGCCAATTTTCGGTTTTTCGGCCGATTTTTTGGGTTTTCGGCCGTTTTTTGTGTTTTCGACAGATTTTTTGAGTTTTCGGCCGATTTTCAGTTTTTCGGCCGATTTTCGGTTTTTCGGCCGATTTTTGTGTTTTCGGCCGATTTTTTGAGTTTTCGGGCGATTTTTTGAGTTTTCGGCCGATTTTCGGTTTTTTGGCCGATTTTCGGGTTTTCGGCCGTTTTTTGTGTTTTCGACAGATTTTTTGAGTTTTCGGCCGATTTTCAGTTTTTCGGCCGATTTTTGGGTTTTCGGCCGATTTTCGGTTTTTCGGCCGATTTTTGTGTTTTCGGCTGATTTTCGGTTTTTCGGCCGATTTTTGTGTTTACGGCCGATTTTTTTAGTTTTCGGCCGATTTTCGGTTTTTCGGCCGATTTTTATGTTTTCGGCCGGTTTTTTGAGTTTTTGGCTGATTTTTCGGTTTTTGTGTTTTCGGCCGATTTTCGGTTTTTCGGCTGATTTTTTGGTTTTTCGCCCGATTTTTGGGTTTTCGGCCGATTTTTTTTGTTTTCGATTTTCGGCTGATTTTTGGATTTTTTGAATTTTCGGCCGATTGTTTGTTTTTTATTTATTTTAGTGTTATTATTATTATTATTTATTTTTTGGAAAAAAAAACCAGTTATTAAACCAAAAACTGGTTTTTAAAAGCAAAAACCGGTTATAAAAGTGGTTATGGATATAACCAGTTTTATAACCGGTTATGACATTTGGTTTTAATGTCCAATTATAACAAATGGTTATGGATTGGTTATGGACGGTTATTTTGGATTGTCCAAGATGCTCATCCCTAGCTGGGGATATGATTCTTTCATGAATTTCACCTGGCTTTGTAATCCTGAAAACGGGTTTATTGTGAAGGATACTTGTATTGTTGGTGCAGAAGTTTTTGTTTCTAAGTCAAGCCGTGAGAAACAAGTAAATAAAGGAGTTAACTTAACTGTATCACCGGTTTCGATTGAACCTACTAAAAAAGTTAATGCAGAGTTGTGGTATGCTGCTTTGGGGAGAGTTGTTAATTTTCTTGAGACTAATAAAGTGAAAGACATGATGAATGACAAAACTCGTAAGGAACTTCAAGTTTTATGGGATAAACTTAAGACATTTAAAATTGATCTTACTTGGCTAGAGCCACAAGTTCAAGCTGCTTTAGGAATGAAAAATTATGCGGAGAAAGCTTTACAGGTTGAAAAATTGAAGGAGAATATGGCAGTTTCAGAGTTGGAAACAGAGAGACTAAAAGCAAAATTGGCTGCTGCTGAGGTAAATCTTGGCATAGAAAGAGACTTGTTGAAAGCAAAAGGCATCAAAGAAAGAGATTTGGATTCTGCATTTGGGTCTGTGAAGTGGAAGCCATAGATCTATAATAGTATATTTCTTACATCTTGATTCTATAATGCTAGTGAACTTCTTATTTCATAACTTTAATATTGTATTTTGTTTGATTTATAACTTTTTATCTTTAGTAGCTATCCTATTTTGAAAAATTCTCCACACTAAACATGAGACTTTTGACGGAACTCACTTATGCCACGCCCTTGCCTACAAAGGATTGTTTGAACTAGACTCGCCCGACAAAATCGATTTATAAACAGTTTTCACCAAGTACACATTTGAGAAATCCCGATTATCAAAATCTGTTCGGCAAATCTCATTCCACCAAATAGAACCACCTCTCCCTCCTACCATGCAAAATTAAAGTGTCAAAAATTAACGGAGTTAAAAAAAATTGACGGAAGGGACCAATTAATGGTAACGTTGAAATATAAGGGACTAACATAGACGTTTTAAAACATAAGAGACCAAATTGAGAGCTAATATAAATATAAGTGACCAAATTATGAACACAACCACCAATGGACAACTGTTTATGTTTCCAACTTGATAATTTGGATCTCACCGGACCAATTACTGGTTGCCAAGTCAATTTTCTCCTTGAATTTGTCCTAACCGGTAAGCCAAGATACTTAAAGGGGTACTTCCAATCTTACAATTTAAGGTATCTGCAGCTTCTTCCAGCCATCTCTTAGATATGTTTTCCCCCAACAAAAGACTCTTGTGGAAATTGACTTTCAACCCCGATATCAGTTAAAACAACGTAAGATTTGCCTTAGTAAACCAAATATTTCCCCGGCCCTTCTTTCCAATAATTATAATGTCATTTCCATATTGAAGATGCGAAAACTATTCCTCACCTCTATCGAATTTAAACCCAGTGCACTTCCCCAACTCCACTGCTTTCTTCATCAATAAATTAAATTCTCCAGCTGCCGTTGAGAGAGAAACGGTGAGAGAGGGTCACCTTGTCTCAAACTACGATCCATACTGAACTCCTTTGTGAGACTCCTATTTACCAGCACTGAAATAGACGTTGATGAAAGACATCCAGATATCCATTTTCTCCATTTCTCTAGGAAGCCATTTTTTACATGACAAAATCGAGGAACTTCCAATCAACCGAATCATACACCTTTTCAAAAAAAATTAAATCAATTTAAATTGTGATTTGTTTAATTTTGAATAAGAAATCTAAAATTTGATCCAATTCCTATATCTTCCACACCCCTTTGCCTTTCGTGTGGATTTTTTTATTGCCACTTTAATCCTTCACTCTATTCAAATATTTGTATATATATGTTTGTTAAAAAATATCTTCCACATAAAAGTTGGTTTTCAGTTGTTATTTTTTTCTTAGTCAAAAAAAAAAATTCCTTTTTTGTTTTCTTAATTATAACTTAGAACAAAAAAAAAGGTAATTTGTATATGTTTGTTGAAAAAAAAACTTCCACACAAAAGTTTGTTTCGGTTTGTTTTTCTTAGTCAATTTTTTTTTCTTTCTTAATCTATTCTATATCTATTTTATACCAACTAGCCGCCGTGCCCGTTTGTGTGATCGATATATATTTTTTTTTTGTTTGATGTGATCAATATTCTCTATTGTGCAAATATAAATAACTACTTAATCTCCTTTTTTATTGGACTTATTTAATTATAACTACTTAACCTCCTTTTTTGTTGTGGCTAGTTATTAAGAAGAAAAAAATATATTTTTTTTTACTATAAAAAAACTGAAAACCTACTTTTATGTGGAAGTTCTGCTTAGTTTTTTTTTTGGTAGTTTTTTTAAGGGTAAAATAGGAATAATGAAAAAGTCATCCCAAAAATTTGTATCCCCTTTATATATTAGTATAGATACATAAAGAAAATAACCTTTTGGTGTAAACTTTTTGTTACACCTGTTTTACCCTTTTAAAGTTGCCATTTTTTTATTTTAAAAAAAAATTGACGGTTTTTTTTCTTTCTCAAACTACTAGGTGCAACAAATAAAGTGGTTACATGATTAAGAAAAATTATAACTGCACGCTACATAAAAGAGAAAAGAAATAAAAATAAACAAGAAAAGATAACCGCATATAAGTTAGCATAATAGAAAATTCATATCACACTGACGGGCATGGGCAGTCGGGCACATAATGTGCCCGTCTGACCCGCGCTAGTAAAAAAAATAAAAAAAATGATCCAATTCTATTCGATATTTTCAAAAATAAATCCCAAAACATTCAATTAACAAACAAACAAAATATTATGGCCTCGTTTGGATTAACTTATTTTTTAGCTTATGCACACAACTTATGTAATACTAGCCGCCAAACGGGCATGTTCTGTGCCCGTTTATATGATCGATATACTTTTTATTTTATTTGTTGTGATCGAAATTCTCTATTGTGCAAATATAAATAACTACTTAATCTCCTTTTTTATTGGACTTAGTTAATTAATAACTACTTAACATCCTTTTTTCTTGTGGCTAGTTATTAAGAAGAAAATATATATATATATATATATATATATATATATACTTTTTTTACTATAAAAAAACTGAAAACATACTTTTTTGTGGAAGTTGTGCTTAGTTATTAAGAGAAACAAAAAATTATTTACTAAAAAAAAACCGAAAATCTATTTTTATGTGGAAGTTATTTTTCAACATATACAAATATTTAGTTTTTTTTTTGTAGTTTTTTTAAGGGTAAAATAGGTATAGTAAAAAAGCCATCCCAAAAATTTGTATCCTCTTTATATATAGTAATAGATAAATTAGGTTTTATGTTATTTTATAAGTTCAAACTAGTGAAAATTCTGTTTTTATAATTTTTTATCATAAACTACCTTGACAAACTTATAATAATACATAAAAATTGCATAAGCTCAAAAATAAGCTAATTCAAATGGGACCTAGATGGTCTTGTCAAACAAACAAAAAATAAGATCAATCCAAGATTTTTATTTAGATCGATTAATTTTATTTTATTTTAGTTGTATTTTAATACCATATTTAAAACTAAACTTAATTATTATTAAAAAAAACTAAACTTTCTATAAAAGAAAAAAAAACTAAACTTATCTTGAAAGTGAACACTATAATACACATCTTATTTGGATATATATCGATACACCGTTAGAGTGGATAACTTTGATAATTTACAAATATTGTTTAACATAGAAAAATTAACAAACACTATTTGTAATCCTATCAGAATTCACCACCTCAATATATGTGGCGAAGAATTCACCTATTTAAAGTACTAAAGAAAATCGAAATTTATGTTTCCCTATATAAGTCTGTAACGTTGATCCCTCTTTTTTCAAAGTTGTGCCGTCCTCGGAAGCTAAGCTAGGTCGCTCTAGTGTGGTAATTTTTTTCTTTCTTTGTTACAACTTCGTGGTAATTCTTAATTCTAATATACTATACTCCTCACAAAAATCTTCCCTAACTATGTTTTGAAAAATTTTAAATAGTACCCCAGACACTAGTTAAGTATAATAAAATTTTCTTGAAACTTGTACAGTCAATTTTTTAAAAGTATAAAATATGATATTTTTAATATAAATTTTTTTTTTTTGATCCTTTAACTATTGCTCCGGGGCACTAGTTAGTATGATTTTTTTTTTTTTTTATAGTTTTTATCATATATAGTTGCTCAGTGCTTTCATTACTTATGGCACTAGTTAGTATGATTTTTTTTTTCTTACTGTATTATAGTTGTTTATCATATATAGTTGCTCAGTGCTTAATTTCATTACTTATATGTTGATATATTGATCTCATACGGTCTTTCAATTTTTATGTTACGTGCTCTGTATTCGAAACTTGATTTTGTGGGCAAGGGATTTGAGGTTATACTATTGTGTAAACGATTTTTTATTTTATTTTTTAAATTAAGAGTATGCTTGATTTTGTGGGAAAGTAATCTTTCCTACCAAGCTCATCGTCAATCACCAATAGATCAACTAACCACAAATTTTATTTATTTATGCATTTTGATCTTCATTGTGTTTAATGTCACTAATCTTTCTTGCGTTTATTTTAACTTTCCATCTTTGCCATATGTTTTTTTAAAGCTTTTTTTTATGAACTCTTCAACCCAAACTTGTTATTTATCGCGTCTTGGGAATCTATCAAATTTTTATCAATCAAGATTAATAAACCATCGATTTAGTTATTAAAATATAATTCGTATATGTCCCGTGAGCTCAGCTCAGTTGGTAGGACATTGTATTATATATGCAGAGGGTCATAATTCAAAGCCCGATCATCCCACTTATCCACCTTATGGATGGAATTTCAAGCCATTAGGCTACATGACAAAAAAAAAAAACGTATATAAGACTAAACATATAACTTCCTTCCCCCAAAATTAATTTATCTATATTTTTCGTTGTTGTCTTTATTTTTATTTTTGGTGATACGTTATTGTTTCTTTCTATTGCATATAACGGATTTCATATACTGCATGAACTACTTATTATTTTTATTCTTGTAGAATTGTTAGAAATGGGGTTTCAAGAATCGACCACCAAGATATTTGAGAAGTTCACGTGGAAGATTGAAAACTTTTCTGGCTTGAATGCTGAGAAGATATACTCGAAGATACACTCCGAGCCTTTCATCCTTGGCGGCTATCCATGGTACGTTATCCAAATGAATGAATTAACATTTCTCACCGGCGGATACAGTAGTTTATTTATATGTTCTTTGACACCATTTGTTTCATACGTCTTACAAAACTTCGTCAAAACCGTTAATTTTTATCCTTCTCTTTAACCCATCAAATGGTTTCTGATTGATGTTATATTTTATAGACATGATCTATATAATAATAGCTTTGAATCCAACGGTTGATTTTGTAATACGATTATCCGATAAAGAATTATCGGATGTGTCATGTTACTAAGTTTGACACCTTGGTGTCATTTGATCCTGACCCTATATATATATATATATATATATATATATATATATATATATATATATATATATATATATATTATTCTCATATTAGAGAAATGTTATTTTGACATCATTTTACTTGTCCAACAACTATTGTTACACTATCCTACTACAACTTAATTTTGTATTATTTTATTATTTCACTTATTTTGCCTAAGTTGTCTACTTTGACAACTATTTTGGTTGTACAAATGTCACTACTCCTCATATTATAAGTAAAAAAAAAACTATTTGTTTTTGTCTCAAATTATAAACAAAAGCAATTCATTTTTATCCTTTTTAAAATTTACTTATAAAATTTAATACAAATTATATTTAATTTATTCTTTTTTTTTCTCCATAATCAATAATTATTAAAAATTCTTCATATATTCTCATAAATTTATTTTGAAAAAACACAAAAAATTATACTTGAAATAAATTTGTTTTTTTGTTACAATATGAGATGTGAGTATATATATATATTGTGATGAAGATTGTGGTTCACGGGGAACCAATTTTTAGCCCAATTGGTTAGGTCGGGCTAACTAACTTGGTTAAGAAAGAAAAAGTAATAAGATTTATATTAAAAAAAGTATTTCTTAAAATGTAGAATACATAAATTTTAAAACTTGTTTATTATATTAATTTTTTAAATTAGTATCCCAATTGCACCGATTAGCATTTTCGCTTAGGTAACTATTAGTTGTTAAAATTAAATTACCAATAAAAATCCAGGAGACTTAAGTAAAGCTTAATACCAAAAAAATTGAAGAACACTTAAGTAATAAAAAAATTGAAATAATAGAAAACTGAGTGTCTGTTTGGTTTGGCGTTTTCAAACCCCAAACGTGAGTTACCAACTCCAGAAGTGATTTGAACCAATTTTCACATGTTTGGATAACTTACAAAATCAATTCTCAGGAACGTGATTTCTGCCCCAAACGCGAGTTACCAAGAAGCCACAAATTGGAGCTTCCACGTCAAAGGAAAATCAATTCTAAGTAATTGATTTTTAGTTAGATGGAAACTTACCTATTTACCCTTAAACTTCTTCTTCTTCACATCACTCAGATTCAAAGCCATGTGGATCTATTTATTTCTATTCTTCTTCCTATGTTACCCTTCACTGATGTTCTACTGATTTATTTGTTGTGGTGCGGCTGCTATTGCTACAGTACCTTGTGCTAGGTTGAAGAAGAAAGCCAAGTAGTTGGGCTCAACTTTGACCCGCCAGTGGCCCATTTTGCTCTTTATCTTAGTTTTATTTTTTTTTAATTTTTATATTGCTGGTGTGCATAAAATTGGTTTGGTTTTTCTTAATTAAAAAATCACAATTATAATACAATATGCATTTTAATAAAGAACATATAAATAACTAAATTTAATAATACCAAAAATAAATGAAATATGATTTTAAATACATATGTGTAAGCACATTTTGGTAATTATACATTCAAAATCAATTTTAATTCAAACTATCCAAACAACATAAAATATTAAGAATCACTTTTAAATTTTTTTATCCAAACATAAATAAATTCTGTCAAACTCACTTTTAACTAAAATCAATTCTGTCAAACTCAATTTTACTAAAATCAATTCTACTCACCGACAAATCAAACGCACACTGAGAGAGTGTCTAACTAACTTTTTCCCATGAAACTTTGTAATGCTTATGCAATATTTGGTAAAATTAAGTTATAAACAATTTAATTTATAGTTGAAAAATAAAAATATGAAAATAATAAAAATAAAAATGAAATAAAATATAAAAAACTATAAACATAATTACTTGAAAGTATTAATATACTCCTTCCATCCCAAAATATAAGCAAAAATAGGTCAAAGAAAGTTGATGTATTATTTACTTTTGTTGATCAACTTTTACTTATATTTTGTGAAGAAGGGATATTAACGTTATACAGTACACTAATCAGTGAATCTTTTTCTCATTTTTATCAATCAAATTATGAGCTAGTGTTAAGTTGTGCCAGTCCTAGGGAGATACCAGGGTCGTTGTAACTCACTTACTACTTGTAAGTTTATAACTTCTCTCTCTCAACACCAAAAATATATAGCTAGAGGTTTTTATCTTCTTTCTCTTTTTGCAGTGCCATTACCTCTGTTCATTTTGTGTGACGGGTACGGGGTTCTATTGTGTTCTTCCTTATTCTCGTGTAAATGTTTAACTTTATTTATTTATTTGTTTAACTTTGCTGTAATAGGGAACTCTTTATTCTTAGAAAAATAAGGTTGAAAGTGTTGGAGTAATTTGAGAATAGAGAACGAAAATGAATTGAATAGAAAGATTAGAGAAAAAATGAAAGTTGTTATTCATCCACTAGGGGCAAATGTATTTATATACAAAAGGAAGCTTGCTTCACTACCAAGCAATTGTAACTAACTACCTAGGATGAAATCAAAAATCTAACTGACTAACTAATTAACAAACTAACTAACTAGTTAACAGACTCAAGACGTATCAGAACCTTCGCAGCACCTGATACTTTATCAGAACCTGATTTCTCAGGACTTCTAAAAACAGCATCTGAACATGAGCTTCTGAACCTGAAGCTTCGCAGCTTCTGAGAGCTTCTCAGTCTCTCAGCTTCTGAGAGCTTCTCAGCTTCTGAACCTCTTGACCTGTTTAGAGCTTCTGAGTCTAGAGCTCAGCTTCTGACTCCCTGAGCTTCTGGAGCTCAGCTTCTGAGGACCTGAGAACTTGGATTACAAACATCAGAAAGCAATTAGGATTATGCTTTGCCACACTAAAGTTTTAGAGAATTCATTCTTGGTATAATTTTAGGGGTTTGGGCGGATCATCCTTGGTTCACCTTGGGTAGCTAGGTCAAATTGAATCTCTTCATCACGGGAAGGGATTCGGGATTTTGGGTAGAATTAAGATTAATTCTTGTAACCCAATTTGGATCACTTTGTGTAAAGATTCTTATTTGATTCTAGTGGAACGGAGAGTTGTTCTCTCCCGCAGACGTAGGTTAATTAACACCGAATTAATAAGTAAGGAAAATGTTATTTTGGGTAGGAAGATTCTTTTTGTTTGCAACCCAAAATAAAGATTCCTTACTTGTTTTTCAAATGCTTTTTAATGCATCTTTAGAAGATACTCATTATGTTATTTTGTATTGGGCCTTTTTCTATCTTCAAGGCCAACATTACTCCCAGTCCGAGGATAGTGCTGACAATTGCTTGTATTTGTATATATTTAAAGGGAAAAGGGTGGTGTGTTTGAAGAAGCTTCCTTTTTGTTTGCTTCTTGTAACTTGTCATTAGTTATTTTACTTTTTGTTGCTCTTAGGTGATATTATGTATTTCATTAATATTGATAAACGTTAATTTATATTATTTTGCTTCAGTAGCTTGATGGTACTCTTTTGCAAATCAAACATGTTCTTCACTAAATTGAAAAGATTCAAAAACTTCCTTCCAATCATCAAAAAGACAAAAACTAATGAAATGCCTTAATTAAATTAAAATGGCCAATAAAAATATTAGTATGGTGTCCCTTAAGTACAATCCAGTTAAGCTGCATTGATGTTGATATGCAGAGTCTAAGTTCGAATCCGAGATTCTCCACTTCTTCACACCTAAAGTATGTTATAGTCTAGTCACTAGGCTACTCGATAAAAAAAATCGTATATATTAGTATGATATGCCTATCATATATGCTCTCTTTTTTTTAAGTTGTGCCTTGTAATGTAATCTTACCACCACTTCTTTTGCTTCTTATGTTACTCAAGACAAAAACTATCTAATTATATATAGCTGTGCATTTTGGTGGCTTCTTGTGTGTATGTGTGTGTTATGTTGCAGTGTTTTAAGAAATGGAGCATCGAGAAACGAAGGTTGAGATATTTGAGAAATTCACATGGAAGATTGAGAACTTCACTCACTTGAATGCCAAGGAGCTTTACTCAGATCCTATCATTCTCGGCGGGTACCCATGGTATTTGAATCGATGCTTTCCAACCACTTAGAATTTATTGGATACTATTATGTTATGTAAGTTATCTTTTTTATGATGTGATTTGGTTTTTGTTTAGGAGGATTCTTCTGTTTCCAAAAGGGAACGATGTAGAAAATAGCTTATCAATCTATTTTGAGGCTATGCAAACTGCCAATATGTCTAAGGGATGGAGCAGAGATGTCAAATTTAAGTTGCTCGTCTTTAATCAGCTCGATGCGAACATCACAGTTATACGAGGTAGGGCTTCCCCTTTTCATTATGGGTGAAAATAGACCAGGCCGGCCTACATAGGCCTACGGCCCAACATACTCATGCTCAGACCATACTATACTTTTTTTTTTTAAATAGAGCAGTACGTAATGCTTTTTTAGAAGTTTATTTAGTTAAAAATGTCACTCTATATATAGGCCATATTATTTTTATGTAACTAAATTGACTCTTCATACATCAATTTGCCAGAAACTAACCACGAGCTCAATGCAAATCAGAACAACTGGGGTTTCCATTCATTCATGTCTTTAACTGAACTTCATGATCCAAACAAAGGGTTTATCATTAATGATGCTTGTATTGTTGGTGCTGAGGTTTTAGTTTGTAATGTAACACATGAGAATCAAGTGAATCAAGAAGCTAAGTTAATTGTTTCTCCAACTTCAATTGAAAAAATTATGGATTTTAGTAGTGTAGGACAATTAGAAGAAATATATTCTCATAATAATCCTTCACTTATCGAGTCTCAGCCAAAGAGGAGTCGCGAGTTTACTGATTCAGCGTTTGCTGCATTAGGGAGAGTTATTCATTTTCTTAAAACTAGAAAAGTGAAAGATATGAACGACCAAGCTTGTAAGGAACTTCAAGTTTTATGGGATGAACTTGAGAAATTTAGATTTGATCTTACTTGGCTAGAACCACATGTTCAATATGCTTTAGGAATGAAAAATTATGTGGAAAAAGCTCTAGTGGTTAAAAAGTTGAAGGAGAATGTGGTAGAGCTAGTGCTAGAAACAGAGAGGTTGAAGGCAAAGTTGGTTGCTGCTGAAACAAATCTTGACATAGAAAGATGCTTGTTGAAAGGAAAAGGCTTTAAAGAAATGGATTTAGATTCTGAATTGGGATGTGGGAATTGGAGAAAATAGAGACCTATAAATGTTGATTCTTTCATAATCAAAGTATCTTGTTAAAATGATCTTCCTATGAATCTTGTGAATTATGAAATGTGATATCGTTTTTCTTGCTTACAAACTTGAAATGCAAAAAAACTAATTCAGTGACGCCAATAATAATATCAGTTTATTCGATTGGATACGAAACTATGAAGCAATAATTCAGTGACACCAATAATAATACCAGTAAATAACATAATCTAGTGTAATCATGTGTTAAGAGTCTCACTTATATTGCGAGATGATCTGAATAAATGTTTATAAATGACGGTAATTCTCGATTTTGTAGGGTTGAGTTATACCCAACTCCTAAAGTTTGTTCATATTCAACTATTCAAGTCTTCTTATAATTCAATAATCTTGATAAATAAATATGTCGTAGATCTTGTTTATATATAATGCTTATATGTTTTTTTTGCTTCCGCACTAAAATACTTTTGGTTTCCAAAATTACCTTTCAATTATTAAGAAAAAAAATAATGATTTTTTATTTTTCTTCATTTAATTAGGGGTATTTTTATAAAAATTTAATTAATAGACCTTAAACTTAAAAAAGAAAAAAGAAAACTTATAAAATGGGACAATAAAATTTTGTGATGAGAGGAGTAGTAAATAAGATGCATTAACCAAAGTTAAAATGCCCAACTAAATAAGGTCTGAAAATAGCCCTCCCTTCCAGGCTAAGTTATTTTGGGATTTGGATTTTTATATTAAAAAATCTTACATTCACCTATATTTAGTTTATTTTTAAGGATAATTTTGTTATTACAACTTACAATACAATCTCTATCTATTCCCTCTCTTGCTCCCTCTATACCAAAATATAAGTCATTTTAACAAGAAAAAATTTGTACAAATTATAAGTCATTTTACATTACCAATGAAGCATTTATTGCTCTTTTTTTTATTATACCCTTAACTATTTATTTCTCTTTTTTTCTATACAATTAATGAAAATTAATTTTGTAAACTAACGCGGATGGAGTAATATTTTACACTAAATAAATACAAGCGAATGTAGGAATTTTAAATGTAGAGTTGTGCCAATTCCTCGGGAGCAAGCTAGCTTATGCTGCCTCTTGCGATACTCAAAGAATAACCCATAAATTTATTTTTCCATTTCCATATATAATTAATTGTTTACGCAGGATTGCCATTACTTCTATTGATCTTGTGTAACGGGTAATGCCTCTTTTAGCTTTGCATTTAATGAACTCTGCAACCCCAAATCACTTTGTTTTGTTGTAGAGTTTGTAGAAATGGAGCTTCAAGAATCGATCACTGAGATATTTGAGAAGTTCACATGGAAGATTCATAACTTCTCTCGCTTGAATGCTGAGAAGATATGCTCCGAGCCTTTCGTCATTGGTGGCTATCCATGGTACTTTATTTGAATGAAAATGGATTTCCACTGTTAGATACATAGATTAATTATACACACAATTTATTTATGTTATAATTTTGTGTTTTGATAATATATATGATTTGGTTATGTTTTAGGAGAATTCTTCTGTATCCAACTGGGAACAAGAACAAAGATGGACTCAACCACTTATCAATATATTTGGACGCTATGCAAACTGCCAATATGTCTGAAGGATGGAGCAGAGATGTCAAATTTAAGTTGCTTCTATTCAATCAGCTCGATTCCAACATGACAATAACCTCAGAAGGTGTTTTTTCTTTCCCCTGTTTACATTTCAAAGATTAATTTGAGTTTTATATATGTTCATAATGTGATACATGATTTTGCCAGAAAGCAATAGTGATTTCAAAGCAAAGGAGGCTAGTTGGGGATTTGCATCTTTCATAAGTTTAACTGAGTTTCGTGAAAAGGGGTTTCTCGAGAAGGATGCCTGTATTGTTGGTGCAGAAGTTTTTGTCTGTAAGTCAACACTTGAGAAACGAGTAAGCCAAACAGTTAACTTAACTACATCTTTTGGAAGTCAGGCTGGGCAAAGGAAAGTGGAAGTCCCAAGTGTAAAGCCTGAACGCCGAGGCCCAAGTTTTGAAACTCTTTTACCAGTTTCTTCACCAGTTTGTATTGAACATACTACAGAAAATGATGCAGAGTTGGTGTCTACTGCATTGGGGAGAGTTATTTATTTTCTTAAGACAAGAAAAGTGAAAGACATGAATGAGCAAGCTTGTAAGGATCTTCAAGTTTTATGGGATCAACTTGAGAAATTTCAATTTGGTCTTACTTGGCTCGAGCCTCATGTTAAATATGCTTTAGGAGTGAAGAGTTATCTTGAGAAAGCTCTGGAGGCTGAAAATTTGAAGGAGAATATGGTAGTTCTTGGGCTTGAAATGGAGAGGCTAAAGGTGAAGTCATTTGCAGCTGAGGTAAATCTTGATGTAGAAAGAGACTTGTTGAAAGCCAAAGGCTACAAAGAGAGAGATTTGGATTCTGAATTGGGATGTGGCAGTTGGAGACCATAGATATAGATCTATAACTATTTATGGATTGATTTTAATGTCTTCAAAGTGTTGTCTTTTGATTTTAATGTGGCAGTTGGAGCATGTGTTAAGAATCTGTTGACAACCTTTGAAATGAAAACATAAATAATCTTGCTTTTGTGCTAACATTAAAATTTTGCAACTTTATCTTCTAATTGCAGTTACAGTACAAAAAAAATTAGGAATTACGACAGCATGACAGCGGCGGTTTAGTTACAACCGTCACCACTATTTTTTATTGAAGGTTTTGGCAACCGTTTCCGTTGAACTGCCGTGGACTCTGAAATAAACCGCGCGACTCCCCTCTTTTCTCATTTTTCACTCACAAAACAGAGCTTTGACTCTGAAATAAACAACACATAGCTTTCTTCTTTCAATGATGGTTCATTGATTCAACGATGGTTCAGTGATAAACTTCAACAAGTGTTGGTTCTTTTTCATCTTCACCTTCGTTTGTTCCGATTCAGGTGCGCTTTCACCTTCACCTTTGTTCGTTTCGATTCTTTTTTTTTAGTTCTATGATGGTGATATCTTGCCTATTAAACTGCTTAATTTGTTTTGTCTATCAATTTTATACAATGTCTTTTCACTCATTGAAATTGGTTCATATTACAGTATAAGGGGTAAAGGGGGCAATGACTTTGTATGTTATTTTTGTTGCTTTCTGTTATTGAAATTAGTTAACTGAAAATAATTACAATTTTGAATATCCAAATGTTGGCACATGTAGTATTCCAGATATACCAAATTTCATTGTAGCATAAGTTTTTAAGCTAAGAAAATCAGAAAAGTGATTAGTTAGCTTCAATGGTGTATCTGGTGTCATGTATGACATATTGTTAACACTGTAGCGAGACAATCGATCAATCATCGATGTTAAGCTAAGCAAATTAGAAAAGTGATTAGCTAGCTTCAATGGTGTATCTGGTGTCATGTATGAGACATTGTTAACATTGTAGCGAGATAATCGATCAATCGTCGCTGTTGATGCTTCTAGAATAAAAGTCTGAGATATTGTCACATTTGTTGCATTGAACTTTTTTATTAAATAGCTGAAGATGCATGGTTGACATTATATGTAGTTGTATGAACTCTAAAATATATTGGACATGTTTAGGAATATGTGATGTAACTTGTACTTATAAGATATGTGTTTAGGTGATAGTTTGAGGGTAAAGAAATAGCAGTTAAGTTTAGGAGTTAGGTACCTTGTTTAATTGGACAAGTTTTCAAGTAAAGAAATCATTGAGCCTATAATTTGCAACTAGTTTCTTGAGCAATGCTATCATTAAGCCTATAACTTGTTCATACTCACGGAGGAAAAGACGCTTCTTTGTTTGTACGAAATAACCTTCTTAGACTCATTGTTGAGGACTCCCAGTTTCCAACTGTGTGGGGAAGGCAATCACAAGTGCATTTATGAAAGCTGATTATGCATTTGCAGAATTAGAATAAGTTCTCTGCATAAGGAGGAGTAGAAAGTTTAAGCCTCAGAATTAGAATAAGTTCTGTGCATTATGGATATGTATATCTACTATCTAGTATTGATTGTATAATTTTAGTATGTTTAAAAAAGACCTTCTTTATGAATTTCATTTAATCTGGATTGAACTTTCGTTATTAATTAATTAAGTACATAGTCTTTTGTTTGAACATTAGTCATTAAGTAGGAAAAAGAAAAGGAAATGAACAATTAATTGCAGCAAAAGAAGGTCAGCAAGATATTTAAAAAAAAAAACACATAGCGACGGTTACAAACCTTCTAAAATTTTTAATTGAACCATTCAAAACGGCCACGAAAGGGTTCCAATTTTCCAACGCTGTTTTTGCTTCTTGCGACAGTTTAAGCCGACGCTAAACCGTCTACAGCGGTTTGTGCGGTAGTTCACAAAACCGTTGCAATATCTTGTGCCGACGCAAGGATCTGCAGTGTTTCATCAACTGTCGCTATATGGTGTCATGGCAGTTCAAAACCGCCACAAATCGCCAAATTTCTTGTAGTGTTACTTCTATTCCTAATTTCTTCCATGTGCTAGTGGTATTAGTGTTCACTCACGATGTTTGGATCTTGTTGTAAACTTTCTTCTCCCAAAACCATCAAAACTTGCTTGTCAACAAATAGTAACTTTTAGTTAGCAATCAGTTTAAATAACATATTTTTCACTTTATATCAATTTGTCATATAGACCAAAATGTGTCATAAACCAATTTCATTATCTGTGAAATATATATGGCCACACAAAAATTGTTTATACAATTACATTGATTCAACACATTTTAATATATCTTTAGAAGATACTCATGATGTTATTTTGTATTGGGCCTTTTTCTATCTTCAGGGGGCCAACATTACTCCCAGTCCTAGGACAGTGCTGAGAATTTCTTGTATATATTTAAGGGGAAAAGGGTGGTGTGTTTGAAGAAGCTTTCTCTTTGGTTGCTTCTTAGAACTTGTCATTAGTTATTTTACTTTTTTGTTGCTCTTAAGTGATGTTATGTATTTCATTGATAAACGTTAATATATATTATAAAATGTCACATTATTATATTATTTTGCTTCACTAGCTTGAAGGTACTCTTTTTGCAAATCAAACATGTTCTTTACCAAATTGAAGAGATTCATGAACTTCCTTCCAATCATCAAAAACTAAAAACTAATGAAATGCCTTAATAAAATTAAAATGGACAATAAAAATATTACTATGATGTCCCGTAAGTACAATTCAGTGAAGCTGCATGAATATTGATATTTAGAGTCTAAGTTCGAATTTAGGATTCTCCACTTCTCCACACTCAAAGTATGTTAGTCTAGTCACTAGACTACTTAATAAAAAAATGGGTTAATAGGTCTTTACCCCCTGCAAAGTAGTCGAGTTTTGCGTTACCCCCCTGTAATTTTTTTCTTTGAGATTACCCCCTGCAAAATTTATTTTTTGATTTACCCCCTTTGATGCACTTTTTAAATCGGTTATTTTGTTCAACCGATTTAAAAAGTGTTGTTTTTAAATCAGTTATTCTGTTTTTTTTTTCCTGCCACGTCAGCAAAAGGGGGTAAATCAAAAAAATAAATTTTGCAGGGGGTAATCTCAAAGAAAAAAATTACAGGGGGGTAACGCAAAACTCGCCTACTTTGCAGGGGGTAAGAGCCTATTAACCCTAAAAAAATAGTATATTAGTATGGTATGCCTATCATATATGCTCTCGTTTTTTTAAGTTGTGCCTTGTAACGTCATCTTACCACTTCTTCGGCTTCTTATGTTACTCAACACAAAAATTGTCTAATTATATATAGCTGTGCATTTTGGCTTCTTGTGTGTGTGTGTGTTATGTTGCAGTGTTTTTAGAAATGGAGCATCAAGAAACGAAGGTTGAGATATTTGAGAAATTCACATGGAAGATTGAGAACTTCTCTCACTTGAACGCCACAGAGCTTTACTCTGATCCTATCATCCTCGGCAGGTACCCATGGTATTTAAATCGATGTTTTCCAACCACTTAGAATTTATTGAATACTATTAAGTTAAGTATGTTTTCTTTTTTATGACCAATTTACATTTATGTGTTCTGATGTGATTTGGTTTTGATTTAGGAGGATTCTTCTGTTTCCAAAAGGAAACGATGTAGAAAATAGCTTATCAATCTATTTTGAGGCTATGCAAACTGCCAACATGTCTAAGGGATGGAGCAGAGATGTCAAATTTAAGTTGCTTATTTTTAATCAGCTCGATGCGAACATCACAGTTATACGAGGTAGTACTCCCTCTGCTCCCCTTTTCATTATGGGTGAAAATAGACCAGGTTGGCCTACATAGACTTACGGCCCTGCATACTCATGCTCAGGCCATACTATACTTTTTTTTAAATAGAGCAGGTTAAGGATTTTTTAGAAGTTTATTCAGTTAAAAATGTCACTCTATATAGTCCATATTCTTTTAATTTATGCAACTAAATTGACTCGTCATACATCAATTTGGCAGAAACTAACCACGAGCTCAATGCAAGTCAGCACAATTGGGGTTTCCATTCATTCATGTCTTTAGCTGAACTTCATGATCCAAACAAAGGGTTTATTGTGAAGGATGCCTGTATTGTTGGTGCTGAGGTTTTAGTTTGTAATGTAACACATGAGAATCAAGTGAATCAAGAAACTAAGTTAACTCTTTCACCAACCTCAATTGAAAAAATTATGGATTTTAGTAGTGCAGGACAATTAGAAGAAATATATTCTAATAATAATCCTTCACTTATCGAGTCTCAGCCAAAGAGGAGTCGCGAATTTACTGATTCGGCGTTTGCTGCATTGAGAGTTATTCATTTTCTTAAGAATAGAAAAGTGAAAGATATGAACTACCAAGCTTGTAAGGAACTTCAGGTTTTATGGGATGAACTTGAGAAATTTAAATGTGATCTCACTTGGCTAGAGCCACATGTTCAATATGCTCTAGGAATGAAAAATTATGTGGAGAAAGCTGGTTAAAAAGTTGAAGGAGAATGTGGTAGAGCTAGTGCTAGAAACAGAGAGGTTGAAGGCAAAGTTGGTTGCTGCTGAAACAAATCTTGACATAGAAAGATGCTTGTTGAAAGGAAAAGGCTTTAAAGAAATGGATTTAGATTCTGAATTGGGATGTGGGAATTGGAGAAAATAGAGACCTACAAATGTTGATTCTTTCATAATCAAAGTATCTTGTTAAAATGATCTTCCTATGAATCTTGTGAATTATGAAATGTGATATCGTTTTTCTTGCTTACAAACTTGAAATGCAAAAAAACTGATTCAGTGACACTAATAATAATATCAGTTTATTTGATTGGATACGAAACTATGAAGCAATAATTCAGTGACACCAATAATAATTTCGGTAAAAGACATAATTCAGTGTAATCATGTGTTAAGAGTCTCACTTCTATTGCGAGATGACCTGACCTGAATATATATTTATAAGTGATGGTAATCCTCACCGATTTTGTAGGGGTGAGTTATGCTGAACTCCTAATTTTAAGATGGTATCAGAGCCTCTATACGATCCATTGGGGCACCTGCAATCAGATTTCTGATCGGTCACCCACCATACCTATTGAGGATTCGGATCTCTCCATTGTACTTTTTACCTGGTTTTTCTCTATTTTTAATCTCCGCGAATTTTAACTTTTTTTTTTCTCTCTCTCAAGTGTGACGATTATACTTCTACTTGAGAAAAATTGAGAGAATTTTCAACGGAGAGGATCTATTTCCGATTAATGAGATTTGCTCATAGCTAAAGTTGTCAATAATTTGTATAATGTTCTCACTCGTGTGAATGGGTTTGATTCACAACTTATGTGCCATTTTACCCCAATCATTCCAACAGCAGTACTCCTTAAAGATGAATGGTTCAGGGGAATCTGAATTTGCTTTCATGTCTAGCTTGCCAGCGATGCCCTTTCTTATCTACCCTTCACTACTTCCCACCCAGACTTACTACAGCCGAAATCAGTTTATGTCTTTTGTTCTTCATAGTGCTTTACAGTGTAGTGTTGGAATGTTTTAGTAGTGATCAAAATAAAAAAGGCTATTTAAATTTTTATTTGGGTAATTTTTAATCAATTGATATGGGCTTAATATGAGTGGATTTATAGGATGACCCATTTCGAAAAATAATGAAAACCTAATAGGATATCACACTATATATAGATTATGATCCCAATATACCGGACGCATCGCATATCGCCGCTTCTCCTTATCTGAAGTGGCTTAGGGCATAAGAGTCTCGGTTGAGAAGAAACAAGGCATACTCGCCGTCCGTCTCTCTTTACGTTTTAGGATTTCTATCGGAGAGACTAAGGTTTATTCATATTCATATATTCAGGTATTCTTGTAATCCAATAATATTGATGAATCAATATATCGTAGATCTTGTTTTTACTGGACTATTTTAACTTTGCATCTTTTTCCATATTCTTTCAAATGTTTTTTATGAACTATACTAGTATATATAACGTACAGCAAATATTTGTTTTTTCTTAAAATAAAAAATTTATTGTTTTTTTTTGTGTTGAAGCAGACAATTTGGAGATATGAAGCAAGAAGAAAGTGTTGACAAGTTTGAGAAATTCACATGGAAGGTTGAAAACTTCTCTAAGTATGACCCCGACACTGATGTTTACTCCGAACCCTTTCTCATAGGCGGGTATCCATGGTATAGCGTTTCAAATTTTAATCAATCAATTCCCATCACCACTGAGATACACTGATATCATCTGTTTTTTACCTATTCTTTTTATTTTAAAAATGATCTTGTATTAGAACTTGGTTTGGTTGTGCTTTAGGATGATTATTCTTCATCAAAGTGGTCACGGCGACTTATCAATTTCGTTGAGTGCTGTACTAACTTCTAATACGTCTAAAGGATGGAGCAGACTTGTGAAAGTTAAGTTGTTTGTACTTGACCAGATTGACGGCAACAGATCAATCATAGAAGGTATTTTTCTCTTTTACTTAACATGTATTATGATATAGGAGTATTATTGAATTAACATGTATGAAACTTTTGTTTTTCCTGTTGGAATTTAAATTACTAATACCAAAGATGTGCTTTCATTCTTCATTACATTTGAAGCAGTTAAGTTGACTCTTCATGCATGTATTTCCCAGGGGATGAACTAGAGTTCAATGAAATTGATGGTCTCTGGGGTTCGGAAAATTTTGTGCCATTTTATGAACTTGATGATCCTCAAAACGGGTTTCTCGTCAACGATACTTGTATTATTGGTGCAGAGATTTGTTTGTGTAAGTCAAAAAATGAGAAGCAAGTCAATGAGGCATCTAGCTTAACTACTTCCCTTATATCTGGAAATCAAATTGTACAAATGGAAGCTGAAGTCCTAAAGCCAAAGGTAGAAGAAAGTCATGGCCAAAATCTAGGTGAACTTATTGATTTCAAGGGTTTAGGACAAATAGAAAAAGATTTAGTTCCATTATTAGAGGAAGTGTGTTCTCATCACCCTTCACTTATTGAGTGCCAGCAGAATCGAAGTCGCAAGTTTAAGGAATGGGCGTTCACTGCTTTGGGTAGAGTTCTTCATTTCCTTAAGACTACAAAGGTGAAAGATATGAATGACTTAGCTTGTAAGGATCTCCAAAATTTATGGGAAGAACTTGAGGCATTTAGTTTTGATTTAACTTGGTTAGAACCTCATATTCAATCAGCCTTAAGAATGAAGAGTTATTTGGAGAAAGTGAAGAAGGTTCAAAAACTAAAGGATAATGCAGTAGCACTGGAGTTGGAAATTATGAGGCTGAAGGCAAAGTTGGTTACTTTAGAGGTAAATTTATATGCTGTCAGAGACTTGTTGAAAGCAGAAGACTTTGAGAGAGATTTGGATGCTGAGCTAGGATTTGTGAAACCAGTAGCTAAATATGCATGTTGACATAGTTGGATTTCGATATCTTGAATGTTTTATCTTGAAATAATTGTATGAGAACATATTTTCCTGCCTAATTGACATGTCATTCCTTTTTACTTTTGTTAGCTTTTGGTTATACAATAAAAGTCTCGTAAAGCATGACTCTACATTTTACCACTCTTTCTTCTCCATCAAAAAAATAAGCTAAAGGTAGGATGAGAATGAAAAATAATTGAGAGGGAGAGAGAAGAATCCATAGAGAATATGAAGATATGTCATGAATCATGATTGACTTAGGTTAGACATTTTTTTGTGAAAACTTGTAAGGCATACTTGACATAAAAATGAACTTATAGCATGGTAGATATGTTGCTGATTCTTTCATTATCTTGTCGAAGATATGTCGCAATGCATTTCAATATTTAAAGGTTCAAGATTGTTAATATGAATGATTTCGCCCATATATAACCTTATCTAGCCCATACTCTACTAGTGTAGGACAATTAGTAGAAATATATTCTCATAAGCCTTCAATTGTCGAATCTTAGCCAAAGAGGAGTTGTGAGTTTACTGATTCGGCGTTTGCGGCATTAGGGAGAGTTACTCATTTCCTTTAGACTAGAAAAGTGTAAGATATGAAGGACTAAGCTTGAGAAATTTAAATTTGACCTCACTTGGCTAGAGCCACATGTTCAATATGCTTTAGGAATGAAAAAATATATATGGAGAAAGCTCTAGAGGTTAAAAAGTTGAAGGAGAATATGGTAGAGCTATTGCTGGAAACGGAGAGGCCAAAGGCGAAGTTACTTGCTGCTGAGGCAAATCTTGACATTAAAAGATGCTTGTTGAAAGCAAAAGGCTTTAAAGAAATGAATCTACTATTAATCTAAGATAATAATATACCACCAAAAAACCTTGATTGCCCCTCATTATTTTTTTTTTACTGTTTTTGTTCCTTCCTTCAAATGGGGACATTTGTGTCATATTTTAACCAAAATGCTGTTATTCATCCTCTAAAATTGTTTACCGGAGGTCAATTTTACCCCTTCCTTTTTATTACCTCTTGTCTCTCCCTTTGTCTTTACCTTAAAGAAAAAATGGAGGGTATTCATGACTTTTCTAATAATGAAAAGTACACATTGGTAATTGGTAGTGAAATTATGCAGACCGATGGGTCTACTTGTCATAACATCTCTACTTTTCTCACCACACAATTTGAAATTTGAATGATAAAATTTTATCTCCTCTTTCTAACTTCATATTTCACTTATCTTATCATTTTCTCATTTTTCAGTTTTGCTCTCTTATGTGAATCTTTTTCTTCTTTTTTTCCAAACCAATTTGTGCCTTTTTCTTCTTTTCCGTTTGCAGATTTTATATGTTAGAAAAACAATGGTAATGTTAATAACTTTATTTTTACATGTATTTCTTTCTATGAATGTGTTTGAAGCTTCTAATGAAATAACTTACTTCTTTTACCTAAACTTTTTATTTTATTTTCTTAATAATCTGTTCAAATATGTTTGTAGGACAAAAATTATAAAAAGGTGTTCACATAAGGCAGAGAAGAAGAACACAAGGTATGTATGTAAGATTTCAGATCTTTTAAATTAAAAAATAAAATAGATCAGTTAAAAATGTGTGACAACAAACTTAACTGAAATAGATAAGAAATTTTTTGTTCTAATTTTACTCATACATCTGTTTTTTCTTCTATATTTATGTCAAAACTCTTATTTTTCAAAAAATTATGTTATACTGTCTTGTGATATTTAAAAATATATATAACTCATAAAAAGAAACACCTAATTTTATTAATTTGCATCATAAAAAAGTCATGAAAAATACAAAATTAGATCCGACCATGCAAAGTAGTTCAACCGTTAATTTTACCAAACACTACAAATTTAATCAGCTAGCTTATTCGCTATAAGCTAAAATCTAGCTTATAAGATATCCGATATAAGTTCATCCACTATATGCTAGCTTATCAATTATCCGCTATTTTTTACCAAACAGAGCCTAAGTGTTTATTTTTAAAAGCATTTTTTCTTTTTCTAAAAACATAATAAAATAAAGGGTCATGCTAACTATTCTCTCATGGATACTAATTAAGGATACAAAAAAAGTAAATTTTGCATAGAAAATAACACTTTTAATATTTTATAAACGTTGACTACACAATTTTCAATGTATTCTTACTATAATAAGTATCCTTAGGATAAAAAATAACTTTTAAAAAAAATATGAAAATCGCCGGTATTTTAAGCGTCCCTCTCTTACTTATTGTAAGTTGTGCCGTCCTCGGGAGCTAGGTGGCATTTACCGGTAATTGTAATTTGTAGTCTCATACTACTGATACTAGTATAACGCTTCCACTGCTTCTTACTTTTTTGTTTTTTTTGAAGAGGTCCACTGCTTCCACTGCTTCTTCTGTTTTGGTTAACCGAATTCTGTTTATGTCTTTTGATCTTGATAGTGCTTTACAATGTACTATTTTTTTATTTATTTTAACTTCAAATGTTTTATATGAACTCTACTAGTACTACAGTCTACAGCACATTGCACATATTTGTTTTCTTCTTAAATAAAAATTATATATGGTTTTTGTGTGTGTGTTGTAGCAGAGAGTTTGGAGATATGGAAAGTGTTGAGAAGTTTGAGGACTTCACATGGAAGATTGAAAACTTCTCTCATTATGAGCCCAAGGATGACGTTTACTCCGAACCTTTTGTCATAGGCGGATATCCATGGTATGGCATTTGAATGAATGAATGAATGAATTCCCATGCACCACTGAAAATGCAGTGATCTGTTTTGTACTTCTTTTGTTGTTTTGAATATGATCTTATATTTGGACTTTGTTGTGCTTTAGGACGATTACTTTTCATCAAAGGAACTTCGGCGTGAGTGCTGTGCAAACTGCTAATATGTCTAAAGGGTGGAGCAGACATGTGAAATTTAACTTGTTTGTACTTAACCAGATCGACCGGAGAAGATCAATCGTGGAAGGTATTTTTCTTTTACTTTATATTGTTTCATTTTTTAACTCCCTTATTTGGAAAGATAGAAGTAGTGGAGCCGGCAAAACTAAAGTCTAATTGTCCAGTGAATGCTGTTTAATTGATAGCTATTATAAATACTTATGGAAGAGCTTAAGGTTTGAACTTTAAGTTCTTTATTTTTTTCACATTTAAAATGTGCGGGTCTAACTATTAATTTAATTGACAAGAAAAAACTCAAGACTAATTAAGCGATGTATAAATCACTATTTTTTTTAACGCCAAATAAGGTTTGACACTTCATGCATGTATTTCCCAGGGTATGAACAAGAGTTCAATGAAATTGATAAAATATGGGAATTTGAAAGTATGGTATGTTCAGCTGTTCTTCATGATCCTCAAAGCGGGCTTCTTGTAAACGATACTTGTATTATTGGTGCAGAGATTTGTTTGTGTAAGTCAAAAATTGAGAAGCAAGTGAATCAGGCATTTAGCTTAACTACTTCCCTTCCATCTGGAAGTCAAATTGTACAAATGGAAGCTGAAATCCTAAATCCAAAGGTAGACGAAAGTCATCGCCAAAATCTAGGCCAACTTATGGATTTCAAGGGTTTAGCACAGATAGAAAAAGATTTAGTTCCATTATTAGAGGAAGTGTGTTCTTGGCACCCTTCACTTATCGAGTGCCAGAAGAAACGAAGTCGCAAGTTTAGGGAATGGGCGTTCACTGCTTTGGGTAGAGTTCTTCATTTCCTTAAGACTACAAAGGTGAAAGATATGAATGACTTAGCTTGTATGGATCTTCAAAATTTCTGGGAAGAACTTGAGCCATTTAATTTTGATTTAACTTGGCTAGAACCTCATGTTCAATCAGCCTTAGGAATGAAGAGTTATATGGAGAAAGTGAAGATGGTTGAAAAACTAAAGGATAATGAGGTAGCTCTAGAGTTGGAAATTATGAGGCTGAAGGCAAAGGTGGTCAGTTTAGAGGTAAATTTATATGCTGTCGGAGACTTGTTGAAAGCAGAAGACTTTGAAGAGAGAGATTTGGATGCTGAGCTAGGATTTGGATCTTTAGCAGATAAACGTTCTGCTGCTATATTATCAAAAGTTAGATTATTTCGACGGCGGATATATAAGAATATTAAAACTAAAAATAAGTAAATAGGCTCTGCACGGTTTCATTCTTTCTATTTCTTCTTCAATTCAACTATTCATCATAGAATCGTAGATGATAGATTTACATGGATAAGGCAATGTTTAGATGATTGTTAAGGGATACCGGTGACTAATTTATTGCAGCAGTTTTGATTTTTGGGTTTATGGTGATGATTCCATGATTCCCCTCTTTTGTAAAATTGGATTTTTTTTCTTCAGTTTGTAGATTAGGTTAACTATTGAGATTTATTTGATTCTATTGTGTTGATATTGTTTCTATCTCTGGCAAATATGTGTGCTATGCTATTGGGATCTTACCCTGTTTTCTCAAATACACAGTTTTTCCAACTTGCTGACTTGTAATATCATTGTAGAATACTAGAACATGTCGTTGTCTTCTGTTGTTTCCACCCGCAAGGGAATCAATTGTTTTTGTTTTTGACATCCTAATGGCTTAATAACATAACTTTGAGATGAGAAGAAAACATAAAACTTAAGATGAACAAAGTAGAGTGAGAGTGGCCACAGAGAAGACAAAGGGAACAAAAAAGCAGTGCACACAAACATGGGTTTTTGGCAATCTTTTATCTTCACAGTTGAATTAATCTAACGGTTGATACTGCAGCAGCAGAGATAGCTGCAGCTAATTTGGCTGCTGAGGATCCAATTCCGAGCTGCGGGATTTGTGAAACCATGAATGCATAAACCAATAGCTAAATTAAATAAGCATGTTTACATAGTTGGATTTTGATATCTTGAATGTTTTATCTTGAAAGAATTGTATGAAAACATATTTTCCTACCTATTAACATGTTATTCCTTTTTACCTTTGTTAGCTTTTGTTTATACTAAAGTCTAGTAAAGGTAGGAAGAGATTGAAAAATAATTGAGAGGGAAAGAGAGAGAAGAATCCATAGAGAATATGAAGATATGTTATGATTGACTTAAGTTAGACTTTGTTTTTGTACCTGACATAAAAATGAACTTATAAAGTCTTATAAAAAAAATGTTGCTGATTCTTTCATTAACTTGTCGAAGATATGTCACAGTAGTGCATTTCAAAATTTAAAGGTTCAAGATTGTAAATATGATTTTGCCCATATATAACCTGATCTAGCCACATACTCTACTTTCACCAATAAAAGCAGATAGAATAAGTGGAAATGCACAAATTACTGAACCTCAAAAAGGAATGAAGCATATTTAAAAATCCAAAATGATACCTCTTCAAAAAAGATCCAAAATGATAGTACACTTCAAAGTTCAATCATGTCACTATTATTCGTTATGTGTTGTGCTCATCTTGCTGTTCTAGTGATTCTTGGAATGTTAAGTTACAACAAAACGAAAAATCAGAGGATGATAAATGTTTCCATTGCATCTTATATCTACAATATTCTGTACGATAATAGACCATCAATCGTCTCAACAACCATACGATTCATGCGAACTAGAAGTAGCAAATATGATCTTGCTTTAGGCCCTGAAATAATAGACAGCATCATGAATGGTATGTTGCTTGAATTAATTAAATTAAAAAGAACTCCCAATTGCAGGTCATATGAATGATTGAACTATGACAAAGGGGGATCTTGTAATCGAAATAAAACACAAGCAGAAAAGAGTAAAGATGGCACAATAAGACTACCTAAATCAAATGAAGGAATATCATCTTGACGGAAGAAGTTGCATTCATTGGCCTTCTTGCTTAGGCTTGAATTAATCTTATCAACAGCTACAAGTAGATCCTGGGAAACCAAATCACCCAGAAACGGAAGAAAAAATAAGGAATCAAAATGGCTAACTGGCTAAGGCTAACAAAATATCAGTCCAAAGTATCTTTTTACATTATCTAGAATCTCAAAGGCGTATATGTTGAAAAATGAATACTGTGTTAAACAGAGCATGCAAGCCATTCTTTTAGAAGCATCATCTTCTCAGAAAAGCGCAAACAAATATGCCTACGATACATGATGCTAATGTCCAGAAACTTTCAGCATGATATTGAATTAGTGTGTTAGTTACAAGTTAGTTAACTAGAGTAGTTTTATTGTAAATGCAGCTGCACTATAGATAACATGCACCCTCCTATGTGTATATATTTACATGATGTATTAGCTTAATTCATCGATGAATGAGATCATTTTCACTCGATCATTCAATTCATGATAATTATAAAAATGGCAACAAGGCATTGTTGGCCTACCCCTTGGACCGGGTCTGAATGGCATTTTGTGTAGTTGTGTTTACTATTCTTTGGCTTTTAAATGTTTATAGGAGAAAATGTTAAAACAACAGAAATGCTGCCAGTTGAATAAATATTTAAAAATAGAAAATAAATGTTTTTCTTAAACAGAAAACAGGCCCTTAGCTTTGGTAAAATCCAGTTAGCTACCCTTCATCAATGTGCTTATGAAAAACTAACATCCCTATGCAATATTAACACATATAGTAATATGTGGACAAATATGCCTACGATGCATGATGCTGATGTCCAGTCCAGAAACTTTCAGCATGATTATTGAATTAGTGTGCAAGAGTTGAAGTTCAGCCTCTTTTCATAGCTTACAATTGTTGTCAGGGTTTTAAGGACTGTTTAGTTTAAGTAAATACAGTACTTCTATTTTCATTTACAATTATAAAAAAGGCATCTTGTGTTTATGAAGAACTAATACCCCTATGGAATATTAACAGATATGAAACTGAAAGCCATAGACAAACCTCACCTCCCATGATGCTAGAACCTTAATGTAGGCTGGAAGACATTCAAATTCGCTCTTTAATACCTTCAAAATGGGGCTGGGAGTTTCAGGTGACTTTAAATTCTCATTGTCTGCCTCTAAACTGACTACTCTGTTGATTCATAACTTGGGGAGTGAGAATCATGCAGGAATTATCAATAGAAATGTAGAAATCTACAAATTTTAACTTACTTCTCAGGTTCTGGTGAAGGTACATTATCTGCAAGCGTGGATAAAGAAAGACAGTGGTAGAAATAGAATTAGCAACATAGCATTAATTCGAGAAGCTAAGGCTAGTTTGAATGAAATCAACAAATAAAAAGGTTGTAGGACCTTCACTGAAAGCACTAGAAAACAATGTAGAGGAAATTCACACAACATAACAGTGATAACACATAGCCTAAAAACCAGTATCACTGGGAAAAATGAAACTTGGCAAGAAAAAGAAGAATCTTGCAACTAATATAAGCATAAAAATAGAATCCTCAACAGGTACTATTCACTAACCTTCAGATGCTAAAGTGGCTAGACATGCATCTGATAGCCCAAGCTGTTTCAAACTCAAAGATTCATCAAGTCTAAAGAGAACTAAAGGACATAACAAGTTCTTCAGCAACAATAATCAATTCAATTCGCTCAATGTACTTTAACAATTAATCGTTTCCAAAGCTATAACACAATTTCCAGAGAAAACTACATGCACAAAAAAAACTATGAATTCAAAAAACAACCATATGTGATTTTTATTTGCAATTGTCCAGAGCTTAACATTACATTGATATAATTTCAGCATTTCATCTCAGCAAAAACAACTTTTTTGTCATTCCATATAAAATTGGTTCAAAAGCTCGAAATATTTGCCTACTACTTGAGATAAACCTAATTATGGAAAAAAGAAAAAACACTCTTAATTTAGTGTAAGAAATAAATTGAGGCATAAGATAAGGATACAATGCATCTTCTTCAAAATTCTTGAAGCCAGAATCAGCCACTGAGAGTGATCCATAGAAAGAAGAAGGACTATCCAATTTATCATCCGAATCCTGAGGTTGTATATCGTAAACTTCATCTTCCTCGTCAATATCCGAAGCTAAATCCATAAAAAACGAATTAAATTTCAACCTAAATAAACTAAACAGAAAATTAGAAGCAGACAACAAAAGGTAATAGAATTTGAAATTTTTTGAAAATCACCTGGAACGTAGCCATAGCTTTTAAGACGATCTTCGAGTTGAATTAGGTCAGTTTGATTCTTCTTATACAATTCATTGCAATGACCTAAAAGCTCTTCGAAAGAAACCGTGCCAAACGACTTCGAATCGAGCATTTCTAGATCGGAGCTTGCGATTGATACACGACGATTGAGGCATTGAACAAATGTAGAAGACGCAGAATCTGTTGTAATAATGAAATTCTTTTATAGATTTTATGAGAAGAAAGGGAAATTAGAGAGAGAAAAAAATAGTGTACCGAGAGGAATAGGTCTACGATTGATGGATTGTTTGAGAGCATTGGAAGAGGATTGAAGATGATTGCAGAATGATTCCAATGCGTTGCAGAAACTTGAAATTGGATCCTTCGACGACATCGTTCAATTGTTTCTTCTTCTTCTTCTTCTTTCTCTTTACGATTGGTATTTGAATTTCTTGAGCGGGAACTATACAAATTATTTATATAATAATATTGATTAATTTAAGCAACACAAGCGCCTGTAGCTCAGTGGATAGAGCGTCTGTTTCCTAAGCAGAAAGTCGTAGGTTCGACCCCTACCTGGCGCGTTTCATATGTTTTATTTTTCCTTTTTGAGGGCAGTGCTCCATAACTACGTCATTTCTTTGGATTATTATCTTCTAGGCTTAAACATCATTTTCGTCCCTGTAAATTCATAAATTTTTTGTTTAAGTCCATGTATCTTTTTTTGTTGCAAATTAGTCCCTACATGTGCAAATCTTTTTGAGTTTAGTCCCTAAAGCTAAAATCCGCAGGAAAATTCGCGGGTTTCCTGCAGATTTTCCTGCGAATTTTATTTTTTAGGGACTAAAACTAAAAGCTTTGAACATAAAGGGACTAATTTACAACAAAAAAAGATACAGGGACTAAAACCAAAAAATCGCGAACTTACAGGGACGAAAATAATGATTAAGCATATCTTCTATTTCATTTCATCATTTTATTTAGGCTTAAATATTATTTTTGTTCATTCATGTTCGCGAATTTTTGGTTTTAGTCCATATATTTTTTTTTTTTTTTGCAAATAAATTTTTGAATGTATAAAATTTGTTGGTTTTAGTTCCTAAAATCAAAATCCGCAAGAAAACCTGAAAGAAAATCAACACGAAAACTGTAGATTGATGGTCGTTTAAACCTTTTATTTACAATATCATTACTTTCATAAGTTCAATGGACATATATTCACTAATATGTCAAAAA
Source organism: Trifolium repens (assembly GCA_030408175.1). Classification (NCBI taxonomy): domain Eukaryota; kingdom Viridiplantae; phylum Streptophyta; class Magnoliopsida; order Fabales; family Fabaceae; genus Trifolium; species Trifolium repens. Next base: position 52,879,793 of record CP125849.1, on the reverse strand, counting down.
AAAACTAAAACTATATTTTTTTCTTCAAGTAGTTAGTAGATAAAATTATGCCAGCCAACCTAAAACATTCGTCCAAACCTTTCCGAAAACAGGAAAATAAATATTGTAAATTTTCAATAGTGTCACACTCATACACACAAGAGCAGATTGTCTCCCATTAAATTTATGTCATGTTACATCCTAACCATCCAATACTTTTTTATTGTGTACTGTTACATCCTAACCATACACACACATAGTCACATAGGTGAGAATCCAACTAATAAGCTTGTGTTGAATCAAGTTGTTTTAGTTAATAGAAGATCATTCAATAGTAAATAATGATACTTTTTACGGGTACAACTTATTTTAAGTGACATCAAAAAGTGCATAATCGTCGTAAAAACTATTATTTGTATTCGTAAAATAAGTTTTTGTAATAGAATGGTCCTGGATTTTGATTGCATGACCAAGAATCCTTCATAATTTCATATTAACGTTTTCCGAATTTTTATAGTGTAAATTTGATTGAAATTTATACTAGAAAAAAAACCTCGGAACGTGTTTTCTAAATTTTTTTACGTGTTAGGATGATGAAAAAGAAATGTGGGGTGGAAAAAGAAATTGTCAAATTAGAATTGTACATGATAGCCATTCAAAAAAAATGTTGCCCTAAAAAATCTCAATTGAATATACCACAAGATTTTATTTCCATTTTCATAAGAAATCTCAATTAAATACTCACTTATTTTGTTGCCCTAAAAAAATATCTTAATTGTATTAATTGAATATCACAAGATTTGTTTATATTTTATAAAAGTTTTGATTAAATACCACAAGATTTTATTTCCATTTTCATTTATGTCAATGATTTTTTCGGTTCAGAAAACTTGTATAAAACCGTATTCTATGTTTTATTATCTTCTCATTTTCATCTTTCAACTGATCATTACTTTCTCTTAGTAAGAAAAATTCTAGTTGCTTTCTTTGAAAAAATTACAAAGTCACATAATGTTTTTTCATGAAGGAGTGAAATCTAACATGGTTAGCGCCTATATTCACATATTTTCTTTCGTTTTCTTTCAATATATATAATTGCTTTTATTCCGTATATTCATTAATTATTTTCATGTATTGTAGAGTTGTGCTTTGAAAGTGGACACTAATTATAAGGGATGGTCAGATACTATGACCAAAATTTTGAAAAAAATCAAAGGTATGCGTGTTTTGTCTCTGATTTTCGAAATATGTGTTAGTGTTTCATAAAACTTTTGGAATATATTGTTTGTCTTTCTTTGTAACATATAGTGTTGGGGATAAATCAAGCAAAGACAAGAACTCAGAGAAGAGAGAATATTGAAAGAGAGAGTTAAAAATGAAAGAATTAGAAAACTTGCATTATTCACAATGAGGTTACAAACGTATATATATACAAAAAAACTGTTACAAAACTGACTTAACAAACTATGCCAGCTATAACAACTAACTAACTGCTAACTACTCACTAAGAAAGCATAAAACTAAGTTCATAACCTAAACATCAGAAGATACATCCTTCAGAACCTGTATCAGAACCTAGTAGCCTTCAAAGGCTAAGACATGCAGAATCTGTTACTTTAGAGATGACTGCTTCAGAAGCTCTAAGGTATCAGAAGCTCTGATAGCTTCAGAAGCAGCAAAGCTTGAATTACAAAACCAATACTCCTCCTTAATTCAAGCTATCAAAATTAACAACTCCTATTTCTCTCCTGAGCTTGAGAAATTGGTCTCTTTTCACAGCCTTGGTCATGATGTCAGCTTGTTGATCCTCACTTGAACAAAACTCTAATTTCAATTTTCCTTTACTGACTTGGTTTATGAGGAAATGAAATCTAGTCTCTATGTGTTTGCTTTTGCCATGGCTAATTGGGTTCTTAGCCAGGTTGATTGCTGATTTGTTGTCAAGATTCAATACAACAGTAATGTCTTCAATAATGCCCATTTCACTAAGGAGTGATTGTAACCAATTTGCTTGACAAGAAGCTAGAGATCCTGCAACATACTCAGCTTCACAGCTTGAGAGAGCTATTACTGACTGTTTCTTAGAACACCATGAAACTGGAGCTCCTTGAAACTTGAATAGGTAACCACTTGTGCTTTTCCTTTCAATCTTATCTCCACACCAATCTGCATCAGAGAATCCAACCAACTCCAGAGTTTCCCTGTTGCTTGAGTATGGAAATAGAACACCATAATGCACTGTGCCATTGATGTATCTCAGGATTCTTTTAGCTGCTAAGAAGTGAGATTTCAATGGCTTGCTCATGAACCTACTGATATAGCCTACTGCATAGCTTATATCAGGTCTGCTTTGACATAAGTATCTTAGTGATCCCACTAGTTGTCTGAACATAGTTGAATCTACTGCTTCACTTGTGTCATCATCTTCAATCTTAACCTTAGTATCTGCTGGTGTGACTGATGAATTACAGTCAACCATCTCAAACTTTCTTAGGATCTCCTTGGCATACTTTGCCTGGTGTAGTACTATACCTCCTGAAGTTTCCAATAGTTCCATTCCTGAGAAGTAGGTAAGCTTGCCCAGATCAGTCATTTCAAACTCACTTTGTATCTGTGATTTGAAATTCTTAATTTCCACAAGTGAGCTACCAGTCACCAATAGATCATCCACATATAAACATATGATTAACATATGTTTGTCATCACTTTTCTTCACGTATACTCCATATTCAACACTGCATTTTCTGAAGCCTTGCATAACAAGAAAGTTGTCAATTCTCTTGTTCCAAGCTCTAGGTGCTTGTTTCAAGCCATACAATGCTTTGTGCAGTTTCAACACCTTGTCTTCCTTACCCTTCAGCTCAAAACCTGGAGGTTGCTTCACATAAACATCTTCCTCTAAGGGTCCATTTAAGAAGGCTGACTTCACATCTAAATGGAATAAGGGCCATCTTCTACTACAAGCTAGAGCAATCACTAGCCTGATAGTTTCATGCCTTGCCACTGGAGAGAATACTTCATCATAGTCTAACCCTTGTCTCTGCAGAAAACCTTTAGCTACAAGCCTTGCTTTGTACTTGATTATCTTGCCTTCAGGGTTTTGTTTAGCCTTGTACACCCATTTCACATCAATTGCTTTCTTGTCTGATGGTAGATTACACAAATCCCAGGTTTTATTCTTCTCAATTGACCTTAATTCTTCATTCATTGCCTCTTTCCAGAGCTTGCTCTTCAATGCAGCCTTCACATCTAAAGGCTCAGTATCAGCTAGCATGGCATAGTGTACAATTTCTCCTTCATTATTCACCACGTTGTCTGGAGCTATTTCACAATCAGCTAGTCTTCTAGGCATTTGAATATTTCTCTGAGGTCTAGTAGGTAGAGTTCTGTCATCATCATCACTCGAGGTGTGCATATCTTCATCAAGGCCTGTACCATGATTCTCATTCACAAATGTAGCTGGTTCATTGTTTTGAGCTGAATCATCATCTAAGTCCACTTCATAAGCTTTCTTAGATGTTGATTTTTGTTTCCAATCCCAGTTATCATTCTCAATGACCTTTACATCTCTGCTGATTTCAACCTTGTCAGTGATGGGATTGTATAGTCTATAAGCACCTGTTCTGTGATATCCTACCAATATCATAGCTTCACTCTTGTCATCTAGTTTCTTTCTCTTGACATCGGGGATATGCTTATAACACAAGGAACCAAACACCTTCAAGTGTGACACACTTGGCTTGACTTTTGACCAAACCTCTTCTGGAACTTTATCTACCAATCTCTTTGTGGGTGATCTGTTGAGAATATACACCGCAGTAGATACTGCTTCTCCCCAGAACCTCTTGGGCAACTGCTTCTGCTTAACCATGCTTCTAGCCATGTTAAGTATGCTTCTATTTCTCCTCTCAGCAAGACCATTGTGTTGAGGAGTGTATGGTGCTGTAACTTCATGAATTATGCCTTTTTCCTTGCAATAATTCTCAAACTCTGTTGATGTATACTCACCTCCACCATCAGTTCTCAACACTTTGATTGACTTTCCACTTTGCTTCTCAACTAGTGCTTTGAACTTCTTAAACACATCAAAGGCTTCACTCTTGACCTTTATGTGATACAACCATGTCATTCTAGAGAATTCATCCACAAATGTCAAGAAATATTTGTTTCCACCAGTAGATAGCACATCTATAGGTCCACAAATATCTGAATGTACAACATTCAACACTTCATTGGATCTCATTGGTAGATGATTTTTGAATGAATCTCTTGGTTGTTTTCCTAACAGGCAGGTAGTACAAGTCTCTACAGGAGTTATAACACTAGGCAGACCTAACACCATGTTCTTTGAATTCAATAGTGACAAGCTTTTGAAATTCAAATGTCCATACCTTTTGTGCCATAGTTCACTGTCTTTATTCTCAGTTGATGCAGCCAAGCACTCATGTTCAATGGCTTTCAGCTGTGTCTTGAAAGTCCTGTTCTTGCTTTGATTTGACATAAGGATCAAATTTTGTTTTGAATCAAACAGCTTCAGTGTTCCATCTTCCAAAACCACCTTGAATCCTTTGTCAAGTAACTGACCTACACTCATCAAGTTACACTGCATCCCAGGCACATACAAGACCTTCTCAATCACTGATTTCCTTCCATTCTTCCTCTGAATGACCACATTGCCAATACCCTTAGCATCAATGGATTTACTGTTTGCAAGTTTGATCTTTGTGTTGAGACAATTATCAAAATCAGTCAAAATGTTTCTGTTTCCAGTCATGTGGTTTGAACAGCCTGTATCAAAATACCATTCCATAGATTCTGCAGTTTCATCAGTGAAAGTCACCATGAAACTCACATCATCATCTGAATCTTTGTTCTCTGCCAAATTTGCTTCTTCACCATTTTTCTGATTTTTGTTCTTCTTTTCATTTCCACATTCATTTGCATAATGTCCAAACTTTGAACATTTGAAGCATTGAATGTGAGACTTGTCTTTCTTCTTTGAATTACTCTTCTGTTTCCCTCCTCCTCCACTTGAGGATTCAGGTTTGTCTTCAACACAATCTTTGTCATTCTTGTTCTTTTGCCAATTTTTCTTGTTGTTCTGAAACTTCTTGAACTTTACGTACAAAGCTTGCTCATCTTCTTTGCCTTGGTCTTTCTCACCATGCTTCATCTCATGAGCCTCTAATGTACTCTGCAAATCTTCAAGTTTCACCTCACTTAGGTCTTTAGTCTCTTCAATTGTCACCACTATGTGATCAAATCTTGAAGTTAAAGTCCTAAGCACCTTTTCAACCGTTTCTTGTTCTTCAAGATTACTACCACAATTCTTCATTTGATTAGTGAGTGTCACTAACCTTGTGAAGTAATCTAAAATCTTTTCATCACCTTTCATCTGCAACAATTCATATTGTCTCTTTAATGCTTGTAATTTTACCTTCTTTACTTTAGCATCACCACCATAACTCTTCTGCAATATATCCCACGCAGCTTTTGAAGTTTCTACATCAGCAATCTTCTCAAACACTTTTGAATCTACACACTGATGGATCAGAAACAAGCCTTTGTTGTCTTTCTTCTTGGCCTCTCTGAAAGTTGTTCTTTGTTCTTCATTCGCATTGGCTGGGAGTGCAGCAACACCATCATTCACTTGTTCATAAACTTCTTGAAAAGTGAATATAACCTTCATCTGCTTTACTCATGTATCCCAATTCTTTCCATCAAATACTGGGAGATTTGCATGAAAATTATTGTTTCCAGCCATGGTTGATTGCAGTGATCAACCAACAAGTCCTGCTGTACCAGAAAGACTTGGAAAAGATCAAGTCTTGATCACTTTCTTGATCAAGGTCCCTTGGAACGAACAATGCTCTAGATACCACTTTGTTGGGGATAAACCAAGCAAAGACAAGAACTCAGAGAAGAGAGAATATTGAAAGAGAGAGTTAAAAATGAAAGGATTAGAAAACTTGCATTATTCACAATGAGGTTACAAACGTATATATATACAAAAAAACTGTTACAAAACTGACTTAACAAACTATGCCAGCTGTAACAACTAACTAACTGCTAACTACTCACTAAGAAAGCATAAAACTAAGTTCAGAACCTAAACATCAGAAGATACATCCTTCAGAACCTGTATCAGAACCTAGTAGCCTTCAGAGGATAAGACATGCAGAATCTGTTGCTTTAGAGATAACTGCTTCAGAAGCTCTAAGGTATCAGAAGCTCTGATAGCTTCAGAAGCAGCAAAGCTTGAATTACAAAACCAATATATAGTACTAAAATTGATTTTGAGAAATCACAAATCATATATTTTAAAAACCATGAGAGAAAAACATGTTACTAAATATAATTAATCGTTTTATTTTTAATCAAATCTTTTATTTATTTTTTCGATCAAATGTTGAAAAATATTTTACTATATTGTAGGGTTAAGCTATAGTTTTGATCAGAAGGAAGGGATGGTATATATTCAAGGCAAGGTAGATTCACAGAAAATTATGAGGATGGTGGCTAGACATGGAAAGAAAGTGGAACTTTGCTGGATGGATAGTGTGGAAGGCAACAATTATGCCCCCAACAACTATGGTCCTATGGATATGTCTATGTCACCTTACCCACAATATCAAAGAGGATACTATCCTCCTCCTCATTCACTCTATTATGATCCCATGTATGCACCTCAACATGGTTATGCCTCTCAATATGGTTATCATCCAGAACCACCTTACTATTAGTATTAATGCATGTTTGGATAAACGGATTGAGATTGTCTGCAAAGCTATATTATTTTTTTGAGCTTCGACAAAAATCACAGTGTCAGTGTGATTTTGTCAAATCCACCGTTTATTCATACATATATTTATTTAGTTTTATTGTTTTTGTTTTCATTATGTCTTATGGTATGGTGCAAGCTCATATCATAAAGTTGCTTAAAGTTTTGTTATATGCTACTATGATTAAGAAGAACTCTTTTTGTGTGCTTCGTATATGATTGTGAACTAGGTTTTGTAAGGTTCATAATTATATACTTTTTATGTTGACTAGCGGTTGTTATTTGGTTATTATATTGATATAGCATCAAATTTTTACCTTTAGAGTGTGTTTGGATGAGGGAATGTTTTGAGGTAATGTAATTTTTTGAGGGAATTCAAATGCTTTGATCCAAATTCCTTGTTTGGATAATTAATTTGGATAATTTTAAAAATAAAGGGAATTTGTGGAGTATTTTGTTTAAACTAAATTTAAGGAATTTCAAATGACACCTAAAAGCTAAGAATTTGAAATTCCTTCTTCTCTATAAACTTTTAAAAATTACTAGTTGATCAAAAAAACCTAAAATTAGCCGAAAAATCTAAAATCGACTATAAATCATAAAAATCGGCCGAAAACCCCAAAAATTGGCTAAAACCCAAAAATCGGCCGAAAACCCCAAAAATCGGCCGAAAAACCTAAAATCGGCCGAAAAATCCAAAATCGACAAAAAACCCTAAAATCAACTATAAACCCTAAAATCGGCCGAAAACTTGAAAATCAGTCGAAAAACCTAAAATCGGCCGAAAAATCTAAAATTGGCCGAAAATCCTAAAATCGGCCGAAAACCCAAAAAATCGGCCGAAAATCCAAAAAATCAGCAAAATACCTAAAATCGGCCTAAAACCTAAAAATCTGCCGAAAAACCTAAAATCGGCTGAAAAATCTAAAATTGGTCGAAAACCCAAAAAATCGGCCGAAAAACCCTAAAATCAGCCGAAAATCCTAAAATCGGCTGAAAAATCTAAAATCGGCCAAAAACCCTAAAATCAGCCAAAAAATCTAAAATCGGCCGAAAATCCAAAAAATTGGGAAAAATCTAAAATCGACTATAAACCCTAAAAATCGGCCGAAAACCCCAAAAATCGGCCGAAAAATAAAAAATCGGCCGATTTTAGGGTTTTCGGCCGATTTTAGTTTTTTTGCCGATTTTTTGGCCGATTTTAGGGTTTTTGACCGATTTTAGATTTTTCGGCCGATTTTAGGGTTTTTGACCGATTTTAGATTTGTCGGCCGATTTTAGGGTTTTCGGCCGATTATTTGGGTTTTCGACCAAATTTAGATTTTTCGGCTGATTTTAAGTTTACGGCCGATTTTTGGGGTTTTCGGCCGATTTTTAGGGTTTATAGTCGATTTTAGATTTTTCGGCTGATTTTAGTTTTTTTGGATTTTCGGCCGATTTTAGATTTTTTGGCCGATTTTTGGGGTTTTCGGCCGATTTTAGGGTTTTTTGAAGTAATTCAAATAATATCGAAAAAATGACAATTTTGAAGTAATTCATTACCTTTTCCAAACAAAGAATTTTGAAAGGAAGGGAATTCAAATGTGTCATCCAAACAAAGAATTTTGAAATGAAGGGAATTCAAATGAAAGCATTTGAATTCCATGAAATCTCAAAATCCCTTGAATTTTAAAATGACTCATCCAAACACACTCTTAGAGTTTTGATAAACAATGATTGTAAAATTACAACCGATTGCCATTGTCGCAAATAGTTAACCATCTACGCTCGTTGTGACTTGAATTTAAATATAAAATTTTGCAGCTAAAAGTTATACTTATCAATATTTCGCTTTTGATAACTTAATGTACAGTTATACACATCAAAATGCTAACCACTACTCCTGTTGTGGGGAAAAAAACTAAGATTTACATGTAACTCAAACATAGACTCTTTCATCTAACTCTATGATCAGTTTTTATATTAGTGTTTAGGTGAATTCTCCTCTCAGTGCAGAAGTAGCTCTTTGAATGGCTCTGGTAACCCTCCAGATCTCATGTTGAATATCTGCTAGCCTTTCTCTTTTATTTGTGTCAGTTGACCTAGTCATAGAATCAGCGATCCCAGGGAAAAAATCCAACTTCTCAGCATCGTTCGGAGGCCCAAACACCTGTTATAATGGATTATAGAAACTCAGTTTTCTTGTAATGCATGCATAATAATGGATCATAATCAGTTAGGAATCTGCGATCGGAGTGGTGTTTCCAACAGAAAACTAGCATATTAAGAACCATGTATCAACTTTGGAAGATGTAACAAAACAATGAGTTTTACTCTTTGCATAATATATTTTAACATTTCGCGGAATACTTTTCTAACTTGGAAAATGTAACAAATCAATGTTTCCACGAAACAAGGTAAATACAAAATAAATACACTCACAAGATGCTTGAACCACTGTTTTCCCTTAAGTCCATCTCCATCTAGGAAGCCTTTTTCTGCAAGCATCAGCCTATCATTCATCGCTCGCCTTTTCATATCTACAAACTGATCCGCGGTTTCTAGCAATCTAAGTTCCTGCAGTTTAAACAACAATAAGTATAAATATATGTGTAGGTAGATCGTAGGACACATTATAGAATTTAAGGAGACTTTGTTATCCGTGCTGCGTTTATTTATTGTTTTACTTCACCTTTAGTTCATTGTCAACTTCTTTGGCAGCCGAAGTAAATTCTTCTATTGCCATGGTTAATGGATGCAGAGAAATTTTATGGTCTAACATGCTGCTCAATTTGTCCCTGTACAACTGCACATAGCAGGAGAAGATTATAAATGTAATAAATGAATATGAACGCTATGTAGTTGCAAAAAATTTCTTTATTTTACTTCTATGTTCTTAACATGTCTCTGCATTAACTGGTAGCAGTCAATTTATATTTGTAAAATGTATTTAACTCCGAAATATATTAATAAATATAAGATAATTATATATGAATGAAAGGTAAACGGGCAACAAGACGCGCCGCTAATCCTTTTTGAAAGAAAATGAAATTCCTGAACTTAGGAAAGATGGTAGCAAGCAAGAAGTTAATTAAAATAAGAGGTGAATATAAATGCTCACCTGTAACTCGTTTGCATATGATAAGTAATCGAAAGGAAGAACGGAATCATCAGCCAGACGAAGGGCTAAAAGGCCCCATATTCCAGTAGCTAACACAACAAAGAACACAAAAGATAAATCTTATGATTGCTGCATGGATTAACATTTTATCAAAAGAAAACGATTTTAAAAACACAATAGTGTTATGCGAGAAATCTGACCAGCAACATGGCGCTTGAAGAATGGATCTCCATACTCGGCCATCCAGTTATAGGAGTCGAAAGCAGTGTGATAGACAGGAAAATCTAGGGGGAAAAGGAAAGAGATTATAGTACCACATGTTATTTAATCTTATATATTGTAGGAAATTGACAATAAAATAAAAACTAAGAACCGGAACCTATATCAACGTTACGTCGCCATAAACTAGAGATTCATTTAAAATCCTAGACTTGCCACTAAAATGCCATAAAATAGAATAACAACAGTAAATCCTCTAGTTCATATTGACAAGGTCTTTACCTTTTCCGTAATAGATATCAACCGATGGAACCCCTGCATGTTGCACAAACGGAGCGAAATCAGAATCAACTCTACCGAGCCTTTGAATCTGCAACCCAAGAAAACAAAATCTGCTAAGTAATGAGAATATGATAACAAAATTGAACCCATTTTCAATAACTTAAGTGTCTTTATCATATATCCTATTAAGAAAATCCACGCAAACCAGTAAATACCAACAAATACTTGGCAGCAGTAACAAAAGCATTACATTATTTCCTCCATCGGCTGCAGCCCAAGTCTCGTATACTGATACACCCTCAGCGTCGGGATCCTTGACCTGAAAATGAAGTAAATGTAGATTCATGCTTAGAATTACTAAATTACCAAGAGCAAGCAATGTGTATATGTGTGCGCAAAGAATTATTCATATCTATGTTTGGATTATTGGATATGCGTTGATTGTTACTTACAAACCTTTTTCGTGACATCGCGAATAAGACTGTCTAGCTGAGGAGTTGAGCCAACAAAGAAACCAGGGCCTTGAACAGCACAATCCACATTAAGGTACGCTACAGCTTTGGAACCCAAATTGATCAGGTTCTGTTCAACCCATTCGGTGGATCCTATCTACAAAAAGAGACAAGCTTGATTTAGCGACAATATTATAGGAAATGACACCATAATGAAAATATAGCAAATTCTTTTAATTTAATAACGAGTAATATACGGCGATTAAAGATGGCAATTGACGATGCTCTGAACAAAACAAAAGATTTATAAGTATAAAACAGGTAAAAAAAATTGCAGTCAGTGTCGTGGCCATTATGGTGTTTGTGTCGGTGCTTCATAGATTAAAATTGAGAAGTGAATCGTAGCACCACCACATTAAATGTTTGTCGTATTCCAATATTTCCAGGTCAGCATCGCTAGTTGTAGCACCGCGACATTAAATGTTTGTCGTATCCTAATTTTACAACTACCATATTGGAGTAGACACACTTAAAGGCTTATGTTGTTAAGAAGGAAATACAAATAGTACCTACCATGCCAAATTCCTCGGCATCCCAACTGCAGAGAACGATTGTTCTCCTTGGCTTCCATCCTGAAGCAAGTAGAATAGAGTAACGCCGAGCAAGATCAAGTAAGGCAGCTGTCCCACTGCTGGGATCAACAGCACCATAAGTCCATGCATCTCTATGATTCCCAAGCAAAACATGGCGATCGGGTTCTTCTGATCCTTTTATGACAGCAAAAACATTCTGAATGGTAGCAACCTTCTTTTCACCCTGAAAAATCATGAAAACATTTTGAAAAATACATCCAAATCAACCACTATAACAAGCTTCAGCTTAATCGTTTTGTTCCTTTATTTTAACATCTCAATTTGTTTCTATTTACTCATATCATGAAAGCAAGGGTTTACAATAACATTGAATTGAAAAAGAGAACAATGTAAGAAGAACATACATCCATAACACGGTTTACTTTAATTAATCTAATTATAAGATTAACAAGGTTCATTACAGAAGCCAATGTATGCCAAATAACTAAACCATGACATACAAAAAGTGACTAATTAAGAATATAGTTAAGCTCAAATTTAAACAGAAATAAATGGTTTTGGACAAAACCATACCATCATATCCAAACAGCAACAACCTATTTTCTTCTCACTAGATGGAGAAAATTTCAAAAGTCTTTTGAGTCAACAAAACCAGAAACACATTGGAGAGTAGAATGAAATTGGATAGAATAGAGTGAAATAAAATTTCAATTTCATAATTTTGATATTTTTTATGATTGAATATTAATTCATTCCATAGTGAAATATTTCACACTTCCCTTCCATTTTATCGGATTCGGATCCCCTAAAGTCGGATTTTCCTATTTAGGCAAAATTTTGGGATATTTTTGTCATCACAACATACATAAATACACTTACGCATGCAACATTTTCTCTTAACAAATTTTTGACTAAATGTAAGAAACTCAGATGTAGAGAATCTAAATCCATCCATTTTTTAACATTCGAAACAATGAAACCTACTACCATTTCATCCTTTCCCTTCAATAATCTAAAATGAGCCTCGGATTTACCGATACATAGAATGTAAAAAACACACTTATTAAAACCCTATTTGGATAAACAACTAAATTAAACTATTATCCGTGCTTATGTATATGCTATTTCTATACAAAAAGACAAATTAAAATCAAACTCATCATTTCATATTTCATATTCATATAAGCTATAAGCTATAAACTGTTTTCATAAGCTATCCTAAATAGTTAATAAAAATGAATTGAAAACAACTAGCGTATTATTTCAAATAATGCGCTAGTTGTTATTTCCATACGCTTTCTCAAACAGTCTCACAAATTAGTATACGAGTCGATAACCACAAATAATTCAATCCATATACCAAGTCAAGCAAAGTTTCAAATGTTCAATTGACAAAAGAATAAAAGCACAACAAGATGACATGACATACTAACAAAAAAAGGTAGGTAAGGTAGGTACTAAGTACTAACCAGGTAGGTAAAATTAAGCATAGTGGGACCAGGACCAACATGTGTAATACCCTTAATTCTAAGGGTACTCCTCCATTCTAAGGGCACCATAGATTCACCAAGTGAAGACAAAACAGCATCAGCAACATCAACAGAAATTGGCATAGAAGGAATTTTAGGGAACCTTTCCAAAACTTCATTATCATCCAAACTTAACCTCTCACTACCCTCAACACTACCCCAACCAGGACTCAATGGGTCCCCTACACCCTTCATCACGTGACCTCTCTCAAACCCATTACGCCACGTGTCAATTTCATCATTGTAAATTAAAACCGCCGCAGCCCCATTTTTCTCAGCCATTTCAACCACCGTATTCCTCCCTAAACCACCACCTTTTCTCACTATCACTATACATCCCTTAACGTTAACACCAAGTGAAACAAGTGAACGATAGTCTTTATCTCTACCGTAGTTAACGAAAACCGGTTTAGCATAAACCGAACCGGAAGGTGAATAAGCGTGGTAGGCATGAACCGTGTCTGAACCGGGTTCAGACGGTTCAGTTAAAGGAAGGTTGATGAATGAACCGTTTGTGAAATGAGAAGAGAGAGAAGAGTGTAATGGGTAAGAAAGAAGAGTTTTGTATGATGTTGTGTGGGTTTTGAGGTTTAAGGAAGTGAAGTGTTTGAGAAGGAAAAGTGCTGTGTCGGAATTGGGTTTTGTTCCGGCGAGGTGAGGGTGTATGGTGAGGGTGCGGAGGTAAGAAGAGATGGTGGAGTTTGAAGAAGAAGACAGAAAGAGATTTTGTATTGTTGTTGATTTGTTTGAAGAAGAAGAAGAAAGAGAGTGTGGGAAATGAAAAGCATAGAAACCAAGAATGCATAGGATTAAGAGTGTTACCATTGTTGTTAATGGTGAAGGTTTTGTTGTTAAGAGATTGATGGGTTTTGTTGTCATTTTGATTCAGTAGTTGCAGAAGGAGAAGGAAGAAGAAGAGAGAGTGAGTGTTATGATGATGATTGTGCGTTTTGGTTTTTGAAGAATGTTTTAACTTTTAAGAGTATAGAGGAAAAAGGGAGAAAGGATGTCTTAATTTATTTAGGCAAAATGCATCCATAGGTCCTTTAAGTTTTACGTTTGTAATAAATTGGTCCTTTAAGTTTTTTAAGTAACAAATAAGTCCTTTAGGTTTTTTAAGTAACAAATAGGTCCTTTAAGTTTGTAATTTGTAACATCTAGGTCCTATTTTTTAAGTAATTGGGGGACCTAGATGTTACAAATTACAAACTTAAAGGGCCTATTTGTTACTTAAAAAACTCGAAGGATTTATTTGTTACTTAAAAAACTTAAAGACCAATCTGTTACAAACGTAAAACTTAAAGGACCTATAAATACATTTAGCCATTTATTTATTTTTTTCAATTTTCCTTAATTGTTACCTTTTAATTATGAACCAACTTTGCATCAAAAATAAAATAACGAACTAATTTTTTTTTAATTAAAATATTATTATATGTTTTTTATTTAATAATTTTTTTTACTTTCACCATCTGTTTAATCTAGTTTGAAGATCAGTTCTGACATCAAGTGATTTTAGAAAAAAGGTGAAGAATTTTATTGGACAATTAGACAAGATTTTTTTTTTTTTTTTTGACAAAGACAATTAGACAATATTTGAGCTGGTTCATTGGCATTTTGTTGTTTTGTGTCTTATTATTATTATCAATAGTTTTGTAACATACTCTTTAAATTTGTCATTATCTTGTTAGCTAAAATTAATGTATAAGAATCAAAAAGGAGTTATTATGATGGTTTGGTTGTTGGAGTTGACATGTTAACAAATTATAAGGAGATTATGAGTTTGATTCTCATTTGCCGTAAAAATTAATGATACTAATTACTAATATTAATACTGATACTGATTATTTGAAAAACAAAGTTGAAAAGTGGGAGTATACTAAGTAAGTAAATTAAGTTGTTTTTTATGGGCCCAAAGTGATTTGTAGGATTTAAGAAATTTATAATTCATTTGAGTAGTTTTTACTTTAATGGTAGTTGATTATAAAGAATCAAATCTTGACCCTACATATTTATATTTTTTTATTTGTAATTATATAATATGGTGGTTGTATATAAAAAATAGTAGTATAATACATGTGAGTTAAAGTTAGCCATCGTTGGTTCTATAGAGCACGGCAACTAAATTTTAGTGAATCAGTTGCCACCTCATACCAAGTGCAAAGCAAGATTTTTTATTGCTAACGTCAATTATAAAGAATTTTAAGATAACCAACCTGCGCGTTGCTCTAAGGGGTATTATATAAAGTGGTAATACTCACATATAATTTTTGTTTGCCAAAAAAAAAAATTATAACTAATAAATTATTCACACATGATTTTATAAATGGGATGAATTAGTTGATTGAAGTGAAATTAGCAGTTGAATTAACTTATAAATATGAAATAACATACAAAAATATATGTTTAATTAATATATCAAATATATATATATAATTTTTTTAAGTAAGATGATGGGGTAAAAAAGGAAGAAAAAATGATAAGCTATAAACTAATTGAATTAGCTTATCAAATAAGCTATAAGCTCATGAGAGAAAAAAAAATTACCAAAGATATTTCTTTTTCAAAAATGAACTTAAAAGTTATAGGTTGCAAATCATAAACTCAAAAATTGATATTATCAAAATATAACCATTATTTCATCTATTAAAAGTCAGCCATGCCATGCCATAAGGGTCATTCTCCAAACGGGACTGAGCAACACTCTTTTTCCCGACGTAAGCCCAGACTTGTTGGATCACCATCGATGCCTGATAGGTAAAAAAAAAAGAGCCCAATACGGCATTTGAAAACTCCAGCTCCTTCAGCTTCAGAATCAAGAGTATATGTTGGTCTTTGGGGCACGGGTGATAGCATGAGAGAATGTTGTCGCTAACCTATTAGGGGGCCCAGCCCAGGGAGTACCAGGTATATGTTGCCTGGAAGGGATGATAGTGGTACGCTGTGTGGGACTATTCAAAATGTAACTTAGTCATCTCTGAATATTCAAAATGGGACTATTCAAAAAATGTGTTCCTAATTAACAACACTCTTTTAATTTCAATTACTCTCTGAATTTTCAAATTAAATTAAAATTAAATTTAAGATGATAATATTTTTTTACTTAATAATGAAGGTTTTCCATATAAATTAATGATTCTATTTATATCATTGATTATGAGTTTAATGCATACATATGATCTACAACAACTATATAAGTATTTGATATGACTCACTTATTTATGTTTGTTAAAATATTCTATGATTTTTTCTATTTTATTTTTAAATGCCAAGATAATATTAAATTGAAAATCTTTTAAAAGCATAAGACATGCTAAGATAAAAAGATACGCCAAGATAGTGATAATACAAGGTATAAAACCAGTACCCAAAACAAACCACCCCCAACACAATACAAACAAAAACAATCATTGTTAACCAAGGCCAAAAATGAGGACATCAATTATAAGTCCCCACCCCTAAACAAACAAGTGGTTGAGTCCACTAAGCATTTAAATCAAAATGACAATCTTTTGCTTTTGTCTTCAACCATCATCATGATAGAAGTTTTATTCTAAATCTTTGATTTGATAAAAAAAATCCACCCTGAACCAAATAACAACTGCAATATGCATGTTGCATAACCTTATTATGAAGATAACTAATACTTAACCAACTTAAAATTGAAAACCACATGTTGCCAAAATCAAACACTCAAACAAGAACTCCACAATTATCCACACACAAATAATTAGAACACAAATTATGGACTCCACTATCACTTACTCGATGAATATCTTTCCATTGAATTGGATGACGATATGAATCACTCTCATTCTTTTTTAACAATAATTAGAATTTGTAAAAAAATGTTGCATATTTTTACGAATAAATATTTACAAATTTGACATAATACTTATAAATGATGAAATGTTTCTATAAATGAAATAATATTTCTGAGATTAAAAGAGTTTACTAGTTACTATTTTCAAATATTAAAAACTCCTTAATTTGTGTAAATAATTATTTTTTTGAACAAATTGTAAAAATAATTATTAATTTATTATTTAAGAAAACAAATTTTGTACCAAAAAAAAAAAAAAAAAAAATTAAATGTACCGTAGTATCATAACTTTTTTAATATATTAATGTACCATTACACGACTTTTTTTTTTTACTAAAAATAACAATATTCATTCATTTCAATAATCGATAGAGTACATCATAATCAAATACAAATTCAACATCGCTAAAAACAAAAATGATGAATCTGCGAACAAACTCACAGCATCCAAGTTAATAGCATAAAACCGCAAAATGTCTACAAATAATATGATAAAATTAAAGTCACCAGAATGTCCAAGCTTCCAGATCTGCAACATTGATGCCCAAATCATTGATTGAATTGAATCTGCAATTGCTTGAAGATGATCTGTCGATATGAACTAAAGGAATACCGCAACAAAACGGACAATCAAATAACGTCGTACTAAGACGACGAACAACACAACGCCGCACTCAGACGACGAAATCACAACAAAAAACAACTAAAAGACTCGATCTATGTGAAAATCACTTATTTAGATTAAAAGCAAAAAAAGAAAATATGCAGAGGGGTGATTTTAGGCCAAAAAAGACCTAAAATCACCCCCTCACTATGGAGGATGATGAGAATTCAACAAAAGAAAATAGGGCCGGCGTTGGTTCCTGAGAGAGAGAATTTCTCTATGGTTCCTGTGTTCAAATATAATCATCCTTTGTTATGAATGAGCTTCCAAACATCGATTGATTTAGTAGGAGGAATATCTCTGTGCCAAATGATTTTGGTCCAAAGCAACAGATCAGGAGGCCTTTGAAACTTATAAGCTTCTTTAAAATTAAGATATCCATTCATACTATGAATTCAAACAAGTTTGTTAAAGAGTTTAATTAACCTTAGGAATAGTTATCTTATTGAGCAAGTTACACAAATTTGAAATATTTTGCATAATAGAAACAAGAATGTGACATTGATCATTAAAAATGAAATCTCTCACTTTAGCATTGAGGACAAGGCTAGAATTAGTAGAAAAGGCTAGAATTAGTAGAAAGGGTTGTTGGAATTAATTTAAACTTAATCATAAACATGCTCAATAACAAAGATTAAATCTATAATCTTACTTTATTGCGGAAGTCAAAACTATATGAGCATGTATATATAATTTTAGGATCTACGTCATGTTGATTTATCAAGATTATAGGATTATAGGAATACCTGGATATATGAATATGAACAAACCGTAAGTCTCTCCGATAGCAATCTGAATGCTATTTATCTTTAGATTTCAACTTTACAATCTGGTCCATCTCATACATCAATAATGGAACCACCGCGGCTGTCGTCACTAACATATAACGTGACGGAACCTTCGACGATCACCACATCAATGCACTCGATGACATAGATCGATATGGATGAGTGGCATGGAAATTTCATGCAATGTGATCTTTATATCATGTCTATTTCCAACTGGTCCAACTGAAGTCTTTAGTGAGATCAAACTGAAGTTTGCAAATTCATTATTTGCACAAATGATACATAATCAGTTAGCATAATAACCTCAAACTTTATTTCAGCAGAAAACCTTAACAAAATATGTATCTGTATCAATACCAAAGTTAGAACATAACAGAAGAGAAACTCCCACTAATCCAAGACATCCTTAATGACAACAACCATATGAAAGACCTTAAGTGTCAAGTCTTTGATTAGTGAGTCAGCTAGCATAAAATTTTTCTCTAAATGTTCTACCCTTCAACAACTTATAAATCGATAAACTTTGTAAAACAATTGTTGAAGCATTATCTGACTAATTTATGTCACAATATAACTCGAGTTGTCTTTCAAAAATATTTTACTTTATGCAACCAAGTGACATAAATACTTACAGTCATTTCTTGAGTTAGGATGTCCATTGTATGTAGACATCCAAAAGGATCGGAGCCGAACATACTGATGATCTCCAAATTATTAGATCTCCGATATCTGAATATAAATTATTTTGTTCTCCATAACAATCCTTATGGTTGCTTCATTTCAACAACTCAAATTTTGAATTGCTCAAGTATCTGCCAAATGGTCTTATTATATACGCTATTTCCGGATGCGTATAATTAAGATCATACTTAAGTTTCTCAAAGCTCAAGCATTTAAGAACATACTTTATTTTCTAAATTTCCAGATTTTCCTTTGACATTTATTGAGACTTTTAAACAGTCTCCTTTATGATTAAAACAATCCCTTAGTTTATTGACTTTCATGTCGAATTTACTTTCAACTTTATTGATATAACTCTTTTGTGATAACCGAATGATACATAGAGAATAATCCTTAAGTATCAAATTTCCTAATACAAAAGAGATGTGCGCAAGAACTTTCGTCACTAAACTTTTGTTAGTGATTTCTTAATTTTGCACACCGACCATATATCATTGTTGACTTAATAAAGTAAAATCGACACATTAAACTAAGACTTAAACATACTCCCACTGAACCTGTGTAACCCACAACTCTCCATAATATACATCTCAAAACCAAATGAGATAATTACCCGATGAGACTTTTGTGGTATCATTAATGAGACAGTTTCCTTAACTCATAAATGGATTTCATCTGTTTGCAAATCATTTACTTCGTGTCTTTTGACTTAAAGTTTTGAGATTGCACCGTATTGTTTTTCTTAATGTCACCATTAAGAAATACTATCTTGGTATCCATCTTATGAAACTCCAAAAATTATAATAAATTACAAGTGTCTTGACCATCCTAATAGAATTTTTTTTTTAAAATCAAATGTAATTTCTCTTTCCAGTCAATACTTTATGACAATTGATGCTTTAGTTTCTTGAAGGTATTGAGTTTGATCCTCATGAATTAATTTATTGACTTAATTGAGAGGAAGAACACTAATGTCCTTATGAGGATCCAAATTTACTATATAAATAATAACTATATGAATTGGTTTAGAACCAATTCTTCCTCACTCAATTTTGTTCTTTTACCATATCTCTCCCCCAAACTCAATATCTTCAAGAGATTTTACGGTTCTTGTCTCAAAATCTTCATTAACTTGGGACCAAAGTTTATATTTCTCAAAATTTTCAACAATTCAAGATTGTCACAAGTCATAACTGAATTGACTATGCTTATATTTAAATTTAAAAGACAAATCGAATCCCTCGTTTTAAGATAACAATAATGAACTTCGTTAAAAAAACAAAAACTTAAATTCATAAAAAATGATTCACCAAATTGTCTTTTAAATACAAATATTATTAATAACAATCTAATAAATAGTTGAAAAATCATCAATCTTCACCGACTTATTTTCCCTCTAGATTGATGTGTCTTTCAACATCATTGGACATTTGTAAGTTTAGAACACATTTTCCCTTATTATTCTTAATTTGTCATTCTCCTTTGAGGCATGTACCTAATGAGCACTATTTTATTTTCTCTTGCTTCAACATTTTCTCCATTGCACACTTTATGAAATAATTCTATTAAAGAATCATTTCCAACTTTGACAGTCATAAAATTAATTGTGCAAAGAGAACATTAAATGCTATATTTTCGACCAAGTCAGCTGATTGTCGAAACCACAACTCTTTAGCAAGATTAAATAGTTACATAATGTGCTCCTGATATTTCTTTGCTCAATAATCTTAATGAAAAGTCATCTCTCCAACGAGAGCTTGTCTTTCGCCTTATTGCTTTACAAGGACTTTAATTTAAGCAAAGAAAAACATGACAAAAATTATGTCATCTTAAATAACACCTCTATTGTCCCTGGAAATTAGAACTTTATGATCACATGACCTTTGTGATTAGGAGTATACTCACTTTCTAAACTTGATTCTCACTTTAAATTTACTGAATTGTGAGAGATTTGAGTTCCTCCATCCTTATCAAAGGTCTAGATCCAAGAACGTAATGTTCTTCTTATATTCTTGAGAGTTAGAATTTTAATTTCTTTAAATTCTAACACGATTCTGCAGATACATAAACTATATTAGTTTATAGAGAACAAAAAAAATATACCAACCAAAATACCTAGTGCATCATCAATGTTAATCCCTTAAAGTTAACATCAATTGTCAGTGGTATTTTGTTACAATGATCAAACACTGACAATTGATATTGATAAACAATAGTCCTCATATTGTCACATGTTTACCATCATAGGTGTGATTGTAATCCACTAAATACTTACATGGATTCACAATAACACGACTTTATTATACATGCCAATAAGTTATTATACAGACATGCAAAACTTTATTTGTAAATTAAAAGACTCAAACAAGATACCAAGCGCACCATCAATCCCCAATCTTTGGATTGTAAGAATTAACTGCAAGCGGTACTCTCAATGCGATGATCAAACATTGGTGATAAGTCATGTCAAATAATAGTCACGTTTGCGCATCCTATTATTCACATGGTAAAAAAAAAAAACTTTATAATCACCACACATTTACCATCACAAGTATGTAATTACCCGGTCAAGTTGGGCCTTCCTTGGGGCCGACGACAACTCACATGGACAATTTCACACTACACCTTTTGTAAGTTCAATTGAATTAAATCTATGTAATAGATGTTACTTTTGCAAGATGTTTCAATCAACTCAATCGTCATTACTAGACAATTTAATAAATTGAATGTATGTGTATATAATTATTCGGCCAAACTTTGTCTACCTTTTGGCAGACCCAAATAGCTTGCATGAACAATTTTATATATCCCTTTTGTGATTTCAATTGAACTAAATCTAGACAACAGAGGTTACTTTGGCAACTTGTTGTTTCAACCAACTCAATCAAAATCACCTGGCAATTTATTAAATCAAATGGGAAAAGTCTTAATTTACAATGCACTACTCACAAAATGTAGGCCGTATTGCTTTATGATGTCCCCAGGGGCGGAGCCCTTTGTGCACCCAACAGGGCCATGGCCCGCCCCAACTTATTTTTTTTTCATTTTTAATAGTTAAATTATATTATATATTCATATAACCTGAAATTTTCAACATAGGATTGTATCCAGCCAAGTGGTAATGAATGCTCCCACTAGCTAAGAGGTCTCTAGTTCAAGTCCTCTTGGCTGCAAAATAAACTTTTTATTGAATTTTTCAATAGATATGCTATGTTGCCCTTACAAACTAAAAAAAATAAGAAAAATAATAATAAGTCAAATTATTATTTTCTTTAAAGGAAAGTTCAATATATACATATAAAATATTAGATAAATCAAATTGTATCGTTGATGATGTTTTAAAAGTTTTCTCCAAATCAATATTTTGGTAATTTGGAGACTAAGTTTATCAAAATTACAACGTTATAGTATTTTTAATTTTTCGAGTTTCACTTGATTTTGAATAAAAGTATAAGTAGAAAGTGTTAATTTTCTTGAATTCTTTTTCATTTAATATGTTATTAAGATTTGTAAAAATTAATGATTTACATATGTTTAGCGCCATAATTTTTTTTAGCACAGTTACGGCCCTCCCCAACATTTTCTTCTAGCTCCGCCACTGGATGTCCCTTCATAATCATAAGATTAAATGACATCGCTTAATGTGAGAAGAAATTCTCACCACCAACTAAAATTGGCATGAAATATAACCGAAGAGTATGATAAAAGAAATTATTGTAGAAACTTAATAACAATAAATTCAAACACCAAAATCATACTATAAACCAAATATTTAATTTCAAATAAAATTAAATCTTTACATATACCAAATAATATTCATGCCACAATTGATTCACATATTCCCGATGATTCTTTAAATCAATAATATACTTCTATAATTGTATCTTCCATAAAAGAAGGAAACCAAAAACTTTATATATCTATCTATAATTAAACAAATAATCATAGAATCTATATTTTCCTAAAATTTAAAGAATCAAAACTTTAAATTCTGTAATACCAAATTTCTATTTTGAGAATCATTATTAATTGCTCTTTAACCGCAATTAGTCTTATACAAGAAAATATATATAATAACCAAATATATATACTAAATCTTTATATGTCTTATTTCTCAAAATAAACTTTAAGTACGAAAATAATGTGAATCAAATTTAATTTCAAATCAAATAAAACCAAAATAAAAACTTATTTTAGGCAATAAACTGTTTTACAACAACTTTATACATAAGTCAAACCGAAAATTTGATTTGAAAACTGAATCACCAAAATCAAATCTAAATTCTTATTCTTAAACTTAATTGATTGGATCACAATAAATACCAAATAACTATAATCCCTTAAATTTTGGAACTAAATAAATATATCGATTCACGTTTGCTCAAAATTTGCCAGAAAACCAAATGGCATATTGAACCAAAACCAAAATTATGAGGAAAACAAACACCAAAGGTGATAATTAATTTAAATTGTCACTTTATTTGAGCCAATCTAACCATAAGAAATTGAAACCGATGCCTAAAATTGTGATCTTAATAGAATTCACTCTAAACCATTTATGAAATCATATATCTATATTTCCATGGCATTCAGAAACTTAAAATAATGGATTTTGAAAAAAGAACTGAATAATAAAAAATCCATAAGCAAACATCTCAAAAAAAAATTCAACCACAATCTCACTATACTTTAAATCAAGATGTGGTTGCTGGAAACTGATTTTAGAAACACATAAAACTTAATTTTCCATTCAAAAGCTGGATATGGAATTTTAGGCCGATGCAAGTTCATAAACCTAATTTTAGGCTGAGCTCATATCACTTAATTAATTAATTACACAAATATACATCTAATTAGCTTTTTTACTTAATTTGATCACTAATCAATTAAGGCTCTGAATTGATAAATAGCTAATATAATTAATAAAATATTTGTCCACCTAATATTATTGGAATATAATAAAATATTCCAACAAGGGTAACCCTTGACCAATTGTCAAACCAAAAGTTAATAGAACTTCCATCACGAACAAGTCAACTAGAGTTATCCTTCTTATCTAAAATTTTGCTTTTAATTCCTCTCCAAATAAAAGAATAAATGTGATAGTGAATGAAACTTGTTTTTCTAAAGACCGGAGATCTTGGGAAGTAGGTCCACAGGTTGTGAGAATATAGGAGCTCCCATCCAAGCTTAACCATAGTTTCTTCATTGTTGCCTCAAAAGGATCTAATGATCAAACCTCTTTCAAGAGTAGTGGTACAAACTTTATGCCCATAAGCCACAATAACGAGAAAGACTTGCATAAGTACAAACCCAAATAATATATATTTGGACACACACACTACTAGAAAAACAGCTTTTAACGTCAGCCTAAAGCCCACTCTAATGAGCTAAAAATTGACGATAACTCACATTTAGAGTCGGATTAGCGTCGGGGTCGGGGATGAGTGTGCCTAACATCAATCAACATCATTTTATATCTTTTCTCTTTAAATTTTTTTAATTTGTGTTAGTGTGCCTAACACTTGTCATTTATGTTTGTGCCTATGTTAGAATTTCCCCACAATAACAATTGGGCAATAAGTATAACTATACCTAAAGTATTAGTATAAAAGGAAAATGCTATATTGGGGCACTATTTACAATTTTCCAAATTGAGTCCTTGATTTTTTGGAGGTCATGGGCTACGAACATGTTGCCCTGCTCTAGGACTGGGCCTGGGTACAGTCATACTTCATCCGACTAGAATTGGATTAGATATAATCAGAACTATACAGTCAAGATTTAAGCGCTTTAAATTTTAAGATAGTTTTTATTTTTTGTTTAATATAAAATTCTGAGGTTGAATTGCAACCATCATTAAGATCACAAGGTCTCAAACTTTCTAACTGCATAACTTTATAGATTTTGACTGCACCAAAAATATCCAATCTCATGCACGGTTTAGGAGGTTTGATCGAGTCCCCATAACAATCCAAGAAAGCAACCCCTGTCACTACCCACATGAAAAAAATCTTGTTACATATCAATGACAAATCTTTAATTATAGATACTAAGAATAACCCCTAACTTTTGTGTTGTGGCTATAAATCAACAAAATAAAAGGTGACCGACGTGAAAACTTGTATTGGCCTTTTCTTTTCACTTAAACATTTTTTTTCTTGTTTTAATTTCAAATCAATGTTTGTCTAGTATGTAAAGAATGAGAATCAATGTTTTCTTTCTCTTTCACATATTTGATCCGGGATCGGTTATCCTGCATAAGCCAAAGCTTATGCAGCGTGCATAAGCCCCCCCCCACCCCACCCCACCCCCCCCACCCCACCCCAACCCATTTTTTAAAATTTTTTTTTTTTTAGTTTTTTTTTTTATAGTTTTTTTTTTTATTATGTATGATTAAATATTTTCGTAGTTATTTTTAAACTAAAATCATGCCCAAACCTTTTTTTGAGGTGGAATAATTTCATAATGGATCTTTAAAACCATAAATATTGTCGAAACTTTTTACCTGAAAGATCGGAACTTTTTTTTCGGAAAAAACAAATCGAAAATTATTCCGGAAAAAAGATCGGAAACTTTTTTTCCAAAAAAAAAAAATCAATTTTAAATACTAGACTTTTTAGTAATGGTTTCAGTAATAATCGGTATTTAAAATCATTGAACCATTTAGTGTAAAACCATTTTACAATACAAATGGTTTTAATATATAACTATCTGAAACGATTTAGCTAGCATAATGGTTTCCAGGATTTTTAAAACTATAAAAACACAATTTTGGTTTCAGTAAACACATAAAACCATTTAACAATACTATTGGTTTCATTGTATAACTACCTGAAACCATTTAACTAGCATAATGGTTTCCAGAATTTTTAAAACCATAAAAACACAATATTGGTTTCAGTAAACACATAAAACCATTTTACAATACAAATGGTTTCACTGTTTAACTCTCTAAAACCATTTAACCAGCATAATGGTTTCCAGAATTTTTAAAAACATAAAAACACAATATTGGTTTCAGTAAACACATAAAACCATTTTACAAAACAAATGATTTCACTGTTTAACTCTTTGAAACCATTTAACCAGCATAATGGTTTCCAGAATAATACTGCATAAATGGTTTTCAGAAACCATTTAACTCTCTAAAAAAAAAAATCGATTTTTATTTTTTGGAAAAAAAGTTTCCGATTTTTCTGAAAAAAAGTTTTCGATTTTTTTTCGGGAAAAAATTTTCAGAAAAAAGTTCTCAGTTTTTTTGGAAAAAGTATTTGATCTTTTTTCGGGAAAAATTTTTGATTTTTTTTCGGAAAAAAGTTTCTGATTTTTCCGGAAAAAAAGTTTCCAATCTTTTTTCGGGGAAAAAATAGTCTTTATGTTAATTGTAAAAAATTAGCCATAATTATAGTACATGTTTTAGTATGCAATTTTAAATCAAAATAAGACTATATAAACATCGAAAATAGATTGTTATAATATGTATTTCAAAGGAATAAAAAATATTTTAAAAAAGTAAAAAATACAATTAAAAAAAAAACTGTAAAAAAAAATTCAAAAAAAATGAGTGGGGTGGGGTGGGGGGGGGGGTGGGTGGGGGGGGGCTGGGGATGGGGGGCGCGCGTAGCAAGGGGGTGGGGGGCGCGCGTAGTAAATTGGGGGGTGTGTGAGTAAAATCATTGTGTTTTCATTGGCTTATGCACCATGCATAAGGTTTGGGCTTATGCATAATAACTTTGCCCATTTGATCCATGCCAAAAGTAGAGTGGATGTCCACGCTTTTATGAGTTGGAAAACCATTAACCCTAGAGCATCCATTATGTCTCCCCCACAAAAATATGATATAGTACTATATCATCATGATGCAATATATAATGCAATAACCATATAATATATGCAATCATTATAAATGTTTTTTAATTTATGCAAGGGAACTTAGGTAGACCCAAGTGTTCTCTCAAGATTCTCCAAATCCTAACACAACTTTCCACGTGGGGTCCTAACACAACTTATGTGTTTTTTTCAGCTATAATGAACTGAATTTTGATTTGCTACGTGTTATCATATTGGGTAGGAGTAGGGATCATGATTTCCTGCTATACAACTTTTACTAGGGATGTACATGGGCCGGATTGGGTTGGTTTGGCCAAAACCAAAACCCGAACCACATAAGGTATTATGGGTTGGGTCTAGTAAAATAACCACCTGTTATAACATTGGGTCGGGTTGGGTAAACCCACTAATTTCCGGGTTGGATTGGGTTGGATAGTGGGTTACCCGAACTATTTTTCTATTTTTTTATATTAAAAATATAAATATCGAATCATCATATTTTTTCATAAAAATAACTCAACCATTGTATTTTTTTGAAAAATAGTATTACTTTTTTTCACTATAAAAAATAATCACCTATTTTTTATGTATATCCACTAATTTATGGGTTGGATAGTGTGTTATCCAAATGATTTTTTTTTTCCTTTTTTATAATATCAAATGACTAAACGAAGAATCATCATATTTGTTTATGAAAATTAGTCAATATTTTTATTTTTAAAATAGTGCGATGAATTATCATATTTGTTTATAAAAATTATTCGATCTTTTTATTTTCTTAAAAAATAGTATAACTTATTTTCAATATAAAAATATTTATTGATCAAATGGCAAAATCTTTAGTATTTTCATAAAAATATTTCAAAAAACATAACACTAGTGGGTCGGTGGGTTTTTTGGGTTGGGTCCGATTTTGCCCGAAATCCAAATTTTTTTGTGGTTTTTTCATTTTTGAAATCCATATCCACCCACTTGCCCGACCCAACCCACTTTTTTGGGTTGGATTGGGTGGGTTTGACCGGATCGAGTGGGTTTGCCCAATCCATGTACACCCCTAACTTTTACGCTATTTCACGCAATAGTAAATTTAAGTTGTTGATTTAAGATTGGACGGTCCAAATCATTCGCACAATTAAATAATCTGAATCGTCAATCATATTGGACGGTTTAGAACTGTAACTACGTGACGCAATTACAACAGGAAATTCTTTTCCTAGAGTAGTTCTTTCTTATCCACAAAATGTAGTGGATGGAAAAATTTAAAGTTTTTGGTTTGATTCATTAAAACTTAGGCAAAATACATGATATGATTGATGAAGATGTACTATACAACAATAATGAAACAGTTGAAGAAAAGGACTCTATGGCATTATGTGAGGGCAACCTTTAGTAGATAAAGATTCACCGATTTGGTTAGGATTATTTCAAAGACATTCTTTACGGGTATGTGTCCAAGTATGGTTTTGGATTTCATGTCCCACACACCACATGATAAATGCAAGGTGGCGGCGATTCCCGTGTCATACAGCTCAAGTCATCTTGGTACAATTTCATGGCACAGAGAAGTTTTTTTAAGTAGCTTAATGTCTAGAAATTACATCTTTAAAGTAGATGCGTGATATATCAGGATCTGTCAATTGAGCTTAGTGACATGACCCAAAGAAGTTGAATCACTATTTATTTCATCATTTTTTACAAAAAAATTCTTTCAAATAGTGTAAAATTTCTTTCTGTTTTACTCTCAAGTTCCTCTCAACTCTCAAACAAACCCTTAAATATCGGCTGATTTTGTTAAAACTTCAGAACATATTATTTTTCAAAACTACGGTGATCTACTATGATTATGTCAAACTCACGAAGAGACGTTTACTCGTTCAAATGCAACCTTGCCAAAATAAAATGTCAGAAGAACTTTGTAGGAGCACAACTATCTTAAGCAAACAGAACCATAAAACTAAGCCACTTGCATTAGCTGTAACACTTATCTATGCTGCATAAAAGCACTATTTGAGTTTAATAAAAGCTTCAACAAGAGTACATGTATTTCTACAATATATGCATCAAACTTCAACAATTTTGTTGCAAGTTAAAGAAGCAGCGAAAAATAATCCAGGGATTTATACATGCTTCAACGATATATGCATCAAACTCCAACAATTTTGTTGTAAGTTCCATAAACAGCGAAAAATAATCCAGTGATTAATACAATATAATCAAGGACTTTTTGCCAGATGCATAGAGAAGAGCCAAATAGTTTTAGATGAAATGTGGCTGGCAAAACAAACGAGAGCATTGCACACAAGGTACTGCCCACGAATGACGCAAATACACCAAATTCTGGCACAAATGAAGCTACGACGGCTAGCACAACCACAACAATAGCGCGACTGATGTATATTGTAATTTTGCCTAGTCTTGTTGAATCACTATCGTTGTTTCTGTGGATGCTTTTGAGTTTTCCTTCTATAATTTCATTAATAGGGTGTAACATGATTGGGAATGTGAACATAAGCCCCAGGCATAATCCTATCTGTCACCATCATATAAAATGCAAGAGGTCGAACAGTGAGCAATAGGAAATGCAACAAAAACTTGAACAATGAAATAGTATGAACTCCTGGCAATGGAAGCTTACTCATGCACTTTACAAAACTATAACGCTTAAAATTTGAGATGTTAATGTGTAAAATCACTAAAATGGTTTATTGTAGACATTTTGAAGGACAAATTACCAATGCTCACATGTGCATAATATGTGCTAACCAAAGCAAGATATACACAACTACATATTCTACACTCAGCATTTGTTTCTGTAATGTAAGTGTTGAATGTGCTCGTAAGCACGTCTGATGCAACAGACACAACACAGCATGGTGCCGTGTCCAATATGTGTCTAAATACACAAACACACTCGGTGGACAGAATTTAGGAAGAATGATTTCATGTAAAACAGATTAACTGACAGGACACCAATTGACAAATACAACCCAAAAGTGAAAACCAAATAGTTTAAGCAACTGAACATCATCGTTCTAGCCAGTAACATCCTCAAATAACATGGACCAAACAAATATAACAAGAGGGTTCAATAAATTTGAGAAAGCAATGTCAATTCTAAGTAACTTATGACTTTGATATATGAAGAATGATTTAAGAAATATATGGTTTAAATACTAAAAATAATAATGTGAAAGCATATTTCTGGAAGGTGATATCAGGTATTTTCCAATTATAAATCTTAAATGAAGCAATACACTGGTTGAGGAAAAGAACCTATAGAAAAATATAGAGCATTGTAAAAACTGCAAGAACACATAACCATGTTAAGCAACAAAAAAAAATGAGAAGGGCATAAAAATATGGATGTCTTTACCTGTACAGCAAGAGATGACCAAGTTCTAGGGAGATTAAGGGTCACAATGTCTCTGGTTTCTTCACCAAAAGCTATGTAACCACATAACCCAAAAAGAATATATACAAGTGTTATCCCACTAAAAGTCTGAGCCAGCAACTTAGGGAATTTTGATTTATCCTGCATAGAATTCTCTAGGGCAAGTGTCATTCCAAACCCCTCAAAACAAAAAACGGCCATGCCTGCTGCAAATGGCAACCCCCCAATGTTTGATGTGATTGCCGTTCGTTCTCTAAATGGAAATCCATCATCTATGGCCTGTCGTACATCTTCCTTCATTACAATTCCCATAGCCAGGACATTGCACACATCAGCAAAAATGCTAAATGGTGCTAAAGCCGATAAGCTCTCGATCCATGACAATCCAATTTCAACCGGTACAAGCATAAATATGTAGGAGGTAAGTGGTGGTCCATTTCTTTGGAATACAGAATCAAGGTTTTGCCCAATAAATACCAAATACGCAATAGCTCCTGCACATTGTGCTACCACAAGTATAAATTCAGTCAGAAACCGACCCAATGCTCCAAAGCATCTGTAACCTAGGTCTCCATATGATCTTGATTCCACTAATGGCTCTTCTAATGCCAACTTATCTCTACACCAAACCTACATCAATGAAATAAAAATCAAACTATGTAATAACAATAAGCACGTTGGATCCCAATTCCCTGCATTTAAAGAAATACAAAGTTACATCCATAATCCATTAATTGATCTCAGCCATCAATTTGAGATCGGTCAGCTCACACTACACATTCACTATTGTTTTTGAGATCGGACAACCAAGATCAATTAATGCATCAAGCATTACAACATGGAATCAAATCCCGCACAACTGGCACAATATCCACTTGTGTGTGTAGATTTATAATGACTTTGCCATTTCGTCTATCTACCAGAAAAATCCCGCTAAATAATGGCAGGAACTGCAACATAAAATATGTTCCATGTAACTTTAAATCAGTCCTTTTAGTAGTGAAATAATCTTATCTAAGTTGGACCAAGTCAATGAAGTAGACAACCCCATTCCCCAAAAAATAAAATAAAAAATACTAACATAAAATATAAAAAGAACAACTTGAAAACTTGTGAAAGTAGTGGAAGAAAGCAATTAATAGTTATTTATGATCTCTTCACATAAACAAATAAGAAAGATTCGATTTGTTTTGAGGTACAAAGTTCTTAATTCTCAAATAAAGCTATATGAGCTAATCAAACAGTATTCTCACCTAGAAGAATCAAATTCTAAGGTCACATTTTCAGCAATTGAAAAATAAAAAATTCTAAATAATGAAATGAAATTGAAAAAAAAAAAACAGAGAAAAAGTGAAGATGACCCACAAGTAAAAGCATGCAATAGTAAGTTGAAATGCCAACGATAGCAACACCAATTGACCCAGCAACCCAACCAGCAATCCGAAAAGCAAATGGCAAACCTAAAACACCAGTTCCAACAACAGTGACAATAATATTCCCTAAAGTTTGAAGCTTTGAAGCTCTTTTGGAAGATAACAAAGGGGTTGTGTTGGATTTAGGATCGTGATCCATTTTGTTGTCGAAATCTAACACGCAATTGGGGTATCAAGATTTAAAGAGAATTGGGATTTAAGTGAAATTAGGGTTCATCCACAATGAGAAAGAAATCATAGGTTATAATAGATTGAGAAGCGTTGTAAAGGAAAGAATTGAATGAATTAATTACTGTGAAAAGAAAGTTTGAAAAATTACCGAGAAAAGAAATGAGTTACGCAGGTGAATGCATGTGGATCATCCATTGAACTTAGTATAGTCCAAAAGCAGGGTGTTTATTTCCTGTTATGGTAAACGAGGACCTAAATTCAACGCGTAGGTTAGTTAGTTACCAGAAAATGACGAATTTTCTTAATAAGAAGATGAAGTTGAAACAAAAGTGTTAACTATATCAAGCACGGACACTCCTCGAATTAGATGTATCTGTGTCGGGCATGTATCGGTGTCAGTGTCGGATATCAACACGACATCGATATTTATAATTATATTGAATTATGTCATTTTTTTAAATTATTATCAATGTCGACGTGTCAGTGTCCGTCCTTCATATGGTTTAAGTTGGTTTATGTATGTGTAAAAAAAAGGGGTTTCTTTTAGGTAAGAAAACAATGGTTCATTCATGTATGTGTGTTTTTTTTTTTTTTAATTTTGACGTCTAAGTGCAGTGTTGTTGGTCGGCGTCTAAGTGCAGCGTTGTTGGTCGTCGTCTTGTGCGGTGTTATTTGATTTCTGGTATTGTTGCAGTGTTCGTTTGATTCTTATTGAAAGATCAACTTCAGCCAATTATAAATTCAATCAATGATTTGAGCATCAATGTTGCACATCCGGAAGCTTTGATACTCTTGTGACTTTAGAGGAGAGAGAAAAAAAATGTTAAAAGTTTGAGATTATTTTGTAATTAAAAAATCAATTTTCATATTATATCCAAATAAACTAAAGATTATTTTATTAAAAAAAAAAAGATTTTTATTATTTTTTTTAATCTGTAACAAACACACCTAGCCTAGTAATAATATTTCATTTACCGGTTTAATTAATTATACTTCTAAAATTTTTATAAATGAATTTAGAATGAAAAGATAATGACTCTCTTTAGTAAAAATAAGGGATAATTGATAAGCTATAATCTCATAAACTAATTGAAATAACATTTAAGCTATAAGTTCTTAGTAAAATAATTGTTATCAAATATATCTTTTTTAGTCATATGAATTTATAAGCTAAAAATTAGTTTATTAGTCTTGCCAAAATGATCCCAGATGAATTAGTTTATTAATCCTTTTTAGTAATATTGTCCGCGTAAATAAAAATATTTTTCTAGGGTTAGTGTATAATCATTGAACTCAATTAAAAAAATGCAGTTATTTTAATTTATATTCATTTGGAACAAAAATTGTAGAGGTGTTTGAGACCACAGACGGGTCTTGCATTGCAGGGATGTGGACTTGAGAGAAAGGCTCCCTTGGTGTCAGCAGCACAAGAACTTCTTTTAGAGCATGACCTATATAAATAGGTATGTAAGATGTAAGTGCTAGATGAGTTGAATATGAGTCTTGACTCTTGTGACAACTGCCTTGATGAGATATAACAAGGCGCGTAAAAAGTAAAATTAACATTTTTTTCATTAAAATCTCTGTCCCCTTGTAGTGAACCAAACAAAAAGATCAGAAATTTCTCCATATTTCAACCAAACACAGTATATCTTAGTGAATCTCCCCCCCCCCCCCCCCCCCCCACCACTCATATAGACTATTTGCTCATAATTCATGAATCATAAGTATATACAGCTAATACAGTCATACAGTCTATAGAGAGTACAGATTTCTTCAAACACTATTTGAAACTCAAGTGCCGTGATCACATGCGTGTCCAAAAAGTAAGTTTTGCATTTGTATCATGTCCTAAAATGTTGCCTTCTATAACGCCTCAAAGCAATATGGCTGGCAAACACAGTCCATGGCGTGGATTAGTTTCCTGCGAGGTCCCACCGCGCTGGCACCCATATCCTTGAGTTTTTTCATGGTTAGATTCACGAGCTGATACTTACTGATAATCTTCCCTTGAAACATTCTCACAAACTGCTCCAGTCCAAGTGATGCCAGCCACTTGTTCAACCCACCAGCTCTTTCAAGCTTTCTCTGGAGATTTGATGCTCTCAGACCTTGATTCAAAGTTGCCAAGTTGGAGAACCTTTTTGGAGCAAGTAATGTTCTGGGCTGCTTTATAGCATTTGATGTATTAGACACTCCAACTAATCTTTGGGACTTCAAACTACTACTCACTTGATGCGGATTTTCTGATTCTATTCTTTGATCTACCTGTGGTGGATTGGCTGAAGGTGATTCGAGTAATATGGGAGGAGGAGCTCTTCTCACAGTATGAATCTCCTTTTGGACAACCAATGAATTGGCCTTCTCTTGTTCACTACAAGAAGGATTTTCATTAGGTGTCTCCTCGGGAGGTTCCTCGTGGTTACTTGACGTTACCGGAGGCATAGGATGCATATGATTCGGCTCTTCATTTTCTGTTGAGGATATTTCAGGTGCAGGAACCAGAATGATGACTCTCTGCTTTTTAACTATAATCCAATCACTATCCTCATGCTGATTATCACAGGCTGGCGAATCGACAAGGCAATGAGAAGTACCGCTTCCTTTACCAGGAGATTTTCCTGTGTGCTTCTTATTTGTTTTCACCATTATCTGAGAACCTGATTGTCCGTACAGCGAGAGACCATTAAGCCACCAACAAAACTCAAGGTTTCATTGGATAATAAAAGCCATGAAATCAATCAAAATCATTTAAGAATACAAACAACTCACTCCCAAAGAAAAATGACTTGTAACTGTAATCCAATTGTAGCTTAAAACTTAATTTATCGGAAATATATGTTTCTATGTTGATTAAATAAACTTTATATATATGAATATTATGTTGTATGACACTTGCACCTTACTGGCTAGATTATCATTCTCTTCATGTAAATTTTCTTTAGACAGAAAAAACCTTTCCAGTACATATCTTAAGATTTGTTGCATGTCATTTACACCTGCACCTTCCGAGCAAAAACATAATAGGTTATCATTTTTTTCATCTTAATTCTAATTTCAATCTGGGTAAAATCAAGTTTGCAACTCGATTTTTGTATTCATCTTAATTCCAAGTCCCTTCATCTAGAACAGGTTTCTTATATATATTGCTTGAAATAAAGGAGCAATGAAACTGTTAAAAAGTCCCACATTGGATATGAGATGACCTTGACAAGTGTTTATAAGCAAGCGGTAGTCCTCAAGCCGGTTTTGTGAGGATGAGTTAGGCCCATACTTATTTCTTAATAATTTCTAACAGAAACTATAATTAAAGGTAAATCAATACATAACCAACAAGAGTAATCAACAAAACCAAATATAAAGAAGCAATGAAACTAGAAATATAAAAAAAGAATACCGATTGCACTTTCTGCAAAATGTTGAAGTGGAAAATCTCACAACAATGCCTGATCACAAAAATTAATACCTATTTCAGCTATAATCAATGATATCTATGCAGTTAGTAGCAAAAATCAATCTAATCTAATATAATTATCGCGGCGCTTTAACACGGAATCGCTGCGTCGCAATTCTGTGGTGAGTTTTGTCAATCGCGGCTAGAGCTAATAGCGATGAGATCGAATCGGAAAATTTAAAAAGAAGAAGGGATTACCACGACGAGTTTGTAGTGATTATGGCGGACGATGGGCGATAACGGTTGCGTTTACCGGGAAGCTTTTTCTTTTTACGGGAAGTTAGTTGAATTCAGTACGACTCCGATCTAGCTTTGTTTCTGATTCTGGTACAAAGCTAAAAGCAGCAGCGGGTGTATTTTGTAATGAATGTATGGGCCTCTTTAAAAAGAAGTGGATTGGGCTTCGGGTTAGAAATCCATCTGTTTTTCTTGGGGGGTTTGTTACAAATGAAAAATTCTCATCTTCCCGAGACTCTCTTTTTCTCCCTAAAGTTTAAATTTTGCCCATGCGAAAAAAGTTCGGAATATATTTTTCGAACTTTTTTTGCCTTTAAAAATAATATTTTATGTTACAAATTATAAACAAATGAGAGTTGATTCGGTAAATAAGAAGTTGATTCATGGGTTCAACTTTTGCTGAACTACTTTGATGTGTGGTCTAAATGAGTTGACAACATAACATCTAATTCTTTTTTTACCAGCACAAACTACCTCCTAAATGGACGGTTTGAAGAATCGAGTTCAAATCCTTTTTCATAGGGATGAGTCATTTTGAAAAGCAAAATTCATATCTTATCACATAAGAATAGATGGCAATATCAAATTCAAAGATTTACATAATTATCTTTTATTTAAGATTAAGATCTCTCAAGATGTTACCATGGACTTTGACTTTAAGATCGAACCGTTGTCCTCCCTGCTAGGTTCAACATCAATTACCACTGAACCAACTAAGGTATGCTCTAGTCATTTTAAGTTCAATTAAAAGGTAAATAAAATATGATCAAAAGTTATTGTTCTCACATTTTATTACCCATCTAGTCACGGCATATGACCTAACAATTTTAAGATACAATTTTGACATTATAAACTGTTAAATTAAAATTTGTATATACCGAAATATTATTTCCTCCACTTTACATATTTTTACGCACAATAATGTTATGGGAACATATTTTCATAAACAAAAATACAACCCTTATATACTGTGAGAGAATTTAAAATATACTAGTATTGTATTGTCTTTGAAATATCTTCAAATATCACAGCTCTTTTACGCAAAAGTCCTACATGCAGAGTACCAACCACCGAGAGCTTTAGCTTAAAAGCGTTGAAATAAAGCTAGAAAAGGGAAAGGTAATAAGGTAGTGGTGACAGAGAGTGAAGCAAAACAAAGATAACCTCTTCAAACAATTCGCACATGGCAAACATGCAAATCATGTCCAAATAAAACAAAACTGAAATTCCCAAAAACGCGCTAATCTCTGTGGCTTCAAACTCCTGAATCCTACTTCCTCCTCCTACTTTGTTACTTCAATTCAACTCATTTAACTCTCCCTCTCTTATATACACACACACTCATCGATTCAGCTCTCATCAACCTCGACGTTAACGAAACAATACCTCGTTTCTCAGGTCACTTTTTCCCTTTCATTTATTTTTATATTTTGAGAATTATTATTTCTGATTTCTCACGCTGATCTCTAGGTATAGCGTGAAATTAATCATGTGACCACAATTAATGAATATTTTACTGATTTTCTCAAATTTGTACTGATTAATTTGTTGATTAATTAACTATTATAATTAGGATTTGGAAGTGGAAGTGGCGAAAGGAAGAAATGAAATTCGGGTGCACATTTGAACAGTACCTGGAGAAGGAGAAGGAGTTATTGTTGGATGATAATTGTGCTCATATTGAATATAACAGGTTGAAAACTGTGTTGAAGAGTTGTCAGAATTGTAAAGATAACTCTTCTGATGATGATAAAGACCAGTTATGTCAATGTCAATCTTGCCAATGTATGTGTCCTGTTTTTCTTTTTGTTTATGTTTTGTTTTTGTTTTTTACTATGTATTTTGGAAATGAACAGTTTAGAACTTAGAATCAAAGGAATTCTTTTATTTGTAGTAATTAAATAAATTATTTGTTGTTGTGTGAAACTTGTTTTGAATGACGACAATACTTTAAATGGAATGCTTAAAGAATGCCCAGGGGACACTCGTTAGCAAAACCCTTATATAAATATCATGAGAATAAGATTTGGCCAACCAAACAAACAAATATAATTTAAAATATACCCTCCTCTTCCCTTCCCTCTATCTCCCCCCAACCAAACAGACCCTTAATGCTGTTAATGTTGGAATTTTCATCAACAGAATAACTATGATTTGTGATGGCGTCTCAACTAGAAAACATTATGGTTCTTCATTAATTAAAAATTTCTTATAAGCTTGTAAATGCTTATGGAGAAGATAAATAAGAAAACTTAAAGAAGGATTTAAATGCAGAATTTAATGTTAACTTGGATGAAAAGCTATTGTTTAAAAACTCATGGTTTGTAATTTTATTTTATTTTCCATGTAATTGTTTCTTACATTGTTTATCCAAACCTAGTCGGTGCTTATTATCTGAGCCGAGGTTAGTGTTTATTCACCAACAACATGTGATTGGTCTGAGTGGTAATGTATTCATTCACCTCAAGTAAGTGGTTAGAGGTTTGATCTCTGACTCTTGTGTATGGAAAAAATCTGGTTAAAAGTAGAGAACCCACCTAGTATGTCCAATGTCATGTTAATCATTGGAGGTTATTCACCGCTAAATGTTTGGGATACTTCGCACCTATAATATGGTTATAAAAAAATAGTGTTTATTTAGTTAATATGGTTGTACTTCAAGAATTTTTCTAATACCAAAGTTAGTAGCATGTAATTAATTTAGTTTTTGCTTTGCTATCTTCGGTTATTTTCAATTCACCAAAGCTTATGTTACCTGCCATTAGTTTTAAGCTGAGTTTAAGCAAAATACTCGAGTATTATTAACATGTCTGTTATTTCACCAAAGTTTTTTTACTTTATGCAGTTTAGTAATGTGTTGTTTTTTCACTTGCAGTATGCGACCAGAAGTTCTTCTCCGAGTTGACGAAGGAAGCATCAGATATAGCAGGATACTTTAGTTCAAGAGTTCAGCATCTCCTTCACCTTCATATCGCAAAAGGACTGCACAGATATGTATTGCGTTTGCGCCACTGTTTTAAAAATGACAGGGATGCCCTTGTCCAAGAAGGGAAAATTCTAATCAAGTACATTACCATGAACGCAATTGCAATGAGGAAAATACTTAAGAAATATGATAAAGTATGTATCAGAAGAGTGTTTTTTTGGCTCACTCCATCATTTACTACTAAAATATCTCCTTTTTTGATAATTTGATTAATTGTTCAATAATGGATACAAGAGACTCTATATGAAGTCATATACTTATAGAAATGATGAAGAAAACAAGGATAGCTAATATCCTTTTCTATTTTACTCCAGGTGCATAGCTCTATGAATGGCGAGAATTTCAAATATAAGATGCAGGCTGAGCATATTGAACTTTTACACTCACCTTGGCTGATTGAATTGGGTGCTTTTTATCTGAATTCGAGTGGACTAGATGATTGTGCGCTTGATGGTATCCGTGGTCACTTTTCATGTGAATTTAATGTAACGAATGCTGTAATGATATTAAGTCTTCCCGATTCTATTAAGCTTGAGTATGATCTAACTTGTGCAATTTGCCTGGTAAGATCCTGTTTCCATGCCACACTATGAAGAAAAATTATATTTATATATTTGTATCTCTTATAAATAAATGCTTGGCTTGTGATATGATAGGATTTTGTTTTCAATCCATATGCATTGAGTTGTGGACACTTCTTCTGCAAATCGTGCACCTGCTCTGCTGCATCTGTGATGACTTTCCAAGGCCTTAAAGCTGCAAGTCCAGAGTCAAAGTGTCCCATATGCAGAGAGGTATGCATTTTATTAGAGTTGCTTATATAATAACGACACAAACTTTACTCGTACATCTTGACAGGGATGTGTTTGGTGAAGGCCCTTCCCTGTGTGTCTCACTCTAGATCACTATTGTGACTCCAATTGGATACCTCACCGATTTTTAAACTGGTCAGTCCTTGCACCCCGCCATACTCTACTCTCAACTCTCTCTCCTTCACCCTCTCTTAAGCCTTCTATTTTAATATAAAGCAACCCTTGCTTGTATAAGGGACACCCTTACACGTGCCAGCCGCATGTACCAACTTCAACGAACTAGCAAATTCTATTCACTGGCTTCTTAAATCTTTACTGTTATGGAATTTGGCGAATGTCCTTGAGGCCATACATGCATTTGATTTTTCCTTTATCGTTAACACAAAACATTATTTCATTTATTTTAGTTAGCCATTGGAGCTTTAAATCATAATTTTAGTTTTCTTTTGTTTTTATTTTTAATCATCAAGACTTACCATCATTTTTCTC
Source organism: Trifolium repens (assembly GCA_030408175.1). NCBI lineage: Eukaryota > Viridiplantae > Streptophyta > Magnoliopsida > Fabales > Fabaceae > Trifolium > Trifolium repens. The sequence goes on along the minus strand of CP125849.1, from coordinate 52,840,096 downwards.
ATGCAGGTAGGAGTTTATTCCAAGGCGGTACAAATGTTAGAACTCAATCTGCTTATGAAAAGAAGGTATTGTTTGTATGGTATATGATAACATTTCATAACATTCATGTATGAGCAATGTCATCATCATAGTAACTTTCAATATTTCCCAGGTGCAAAGACTATTGGAAAGAGAGACTAGTTAGGGAAAGAGTCGATGGGTTGAAGCAATCAAGAGAATTCTGGAATATGCAGTCCACATATGCAATTGGATTGCTGTAGGTTTAGTTGCAATGATTTGGCCATTGAAACCATTTTGTAGGAGAGTAACAAATAGAAAATGGTGTTTGATCAAAGAGAGAAATGGAAAATAAAAGCGGGAACTTAGGGAAGTTAGCTGCATCTTCAACAGTCACGGTAGAGTTTGACTGTCCGATAGACAGTAATTTTTTTTTCCACATGAATGTTATCGATTAATTGCTATTCTTTTCATATTTAAACGGTCTAAAATTTTATTTGAACAATTCTCGGAAATAAAGAGACTAGCAATTTGTTTGGATTATTTTACCATTAATTCAAAATAACATGTTTAAGACTTAAGTTCTATAGATATTTTCTGGTATGGTTTTTAACGAGGCAGATGTTGTTTATGCCCTTTGTTGTTTACTGTGGGTTTTGGCCTAGTCCCCCCTTCTTCTTTTTTTTGTAATTTCTCTCCTTATTTTAATCTTTTATTTTTTACTTATAAAAGGAAGCTCCAATAGCTTCTAAGCAAAGCAATTTGCTTATGTGACACCTCTAAGAAAACTCCACATTTCTATTGATTATTATTAATATAAAAGAAGCTTCTCATCCTTTCTTAATTTCTATCTAATCTAATAAAGTGGCTAAAGTTTGAGTTACAAGAGATAAAATTTATTAAATCTCAAAATTTATTTTTGTGTCCATTCATCATCCAAAGCATTGGTCTATATTCTTTTTATTTGTTGTGAAAAACAAATGTCAAGCTAACTACATGCTAAATTAATATGCTACCTTAATCTTTTATAATTTATTATTTTCTATTCATTAATTATGTGAATGACTATGAGACTAACATCGATTATATCTTGACAGACTATATATAATAATGGGTTTAAAACAAATGCAAGTATTAAAAAATGTACTAATATGAAAAAAGAGGATCAAATTATAAATGAAAATACATACATATACATATGTATAAAAAATAGATTATATGTGTATATAATTTTTTAGTATTATTATTATTATTATTATTATTAAATATGATCATTTATAATTTTTTTAATTTGTCACTTTCTATATATTAGAAATGACTTTTACTATTCTTATTCATTATTCAAAGGTTACATATTATTCACATTCCATTAGAATGAAACAACTTTTTGCATTGAATACTTAATTTGTGAGAGTATCTTAGAATTTTAGTATAAATAGGAAGATGGATAACATTCTAAGCATTGGTTTTTTTGGTGGCCGGTGAGTCAATTTGAATATGTGGTATGCTATTCAATGATAAAAAAAAATTAGTATACATATTTGTCTTATATATTGTTTATAAATTCTAATCTTTTAGTATAAATAAGAAGATGACTACATTCTAAGCATTGCTTTTTGTGGTGGCTAATGAGTCAATCTCTTGAATATGAGGTATGTTACTCAATGATTAAAAAATTAGTATACATATTTTTCTAATATTGTTTATAAATTGTAATCCTTTTATATATGTTCTCATAATCTTTCAAGACACATCAACTCTAATAATTTTTATGTATCTTTTCAGGTTACTTAATTTGTAAATTGTAATTGTTGGATTTCTCTCATGATGATCTTACAATACTACTACAATTCTAATAATTTTTGGTGCATAATTTTTTAAGGCTAAAATCTATTTTTTTTTTAGACTAAATTATTGCTTTGTTCAATAGTTACATGTTTTTAGTCATTATAAAATATTTGTTTATATTTTCAAATTGTTTTATGCTTGATATCTTACTCGACAATTGTATTTTTTAATACCTTATATTGTCATTCTCAATTATCAAGTCTCTAATTAAAATCCATATGTCACCTAAACTAATATGTCAATAAAATTTTTGATCCGATATAGACGGAAATCTAAACTAATATGTTAATAGAAATTCCGTTCTAATTAATAAAGATGGAAGAAAATAAATAAGAAAGTAAGTCAAATTATCTCTTACAATAATAATTTGTTTTACTATCATATATTACGCACTGAAATAAGTTTTCATGCCATAAAGAAGTTAGTATTAAATTGCAATTAAGCTAATTTTAAAATAGATTCGAGAAGCAATAATTGCCTTTGAAGCAGAATTCTATCACCCATTTATGTAAAATAGTTTTTTGTAAATGAAAAAACTTTAGAGTTATTCTTGAGCTATATCTAATACTCTCTATCAAAAAAAAAACCCAACTATCTAATACTCTTATAATTTCACACCCTTATGCTAATAATATTAACCTATATGACAATTTTTAAGTTACAAAACTCATCATCTATTTTTTTTTTAAATAGATAGTCATATAATCAAATTAATGATTACTTATAATAAACAAAAAAATATGATTTAAGAGTACTCCTCTATATTATATAAAAAAAAGTTTAGTACTCTTCTATGAAAAAGAATATTGCATTCTTTTTTTGATGAGAGAGAGAGAGAGAGAATTAAGCATAGTAAAAAGATGATAAAAATATTCTAACCAATAAAATATGAGATATAATTCTACCAAGTGAATGTATGAGAAGAAACTTTAAAAGAAAATAATTTATTATTATCAAATTTTAGAAATTGTTGAAATCGTGGATATTAAAACATATTTACATATATTTATAAAATATAATCACACATATATTTAAACATATATTTGCACGCAATTAAAATTCACTAAAATTCCAAAATTATTAATTTGATTTAAATAGTAATGTAACTATTTAGATAAAATAAGTACATATTCTAATATGTTAAAAAGAATGTTTAAGTTACGGTTTAACATAAAATAGTGAAATATTTGTAAAAATAAGATGACATTTTTTTTAAGCAAGTAATAAGATGACATGTTAAATTCTTCTAAAATAATAAACTTTTTTTATCTGAGCCAAATAACTAAACCTAAATTCAAATATATGAAATTATCGTCGAAACTTATATATTACAAAAAATATTCAAGTTTATATAATAACAAAAATAAACTAAATATTCAAGCAAATATTATTAATTAAGAGAGACAAAAACTAACAATAAATTTGAAAGGACACAAACCTTACCAAGAAAAAGAAAAACAAACAAAAAAAAAAGACCAAGCAAAAAAAAATTAAACCAAACAATAGAATAAAATAATGGAGACTAATAAAGTCAGGATAAATTTCACTAAGTAAATATTTGTGAGAAGAAACTTCGAAAGAATGAGATGGGAGTACGTAGATAAGTGATTTGGTACCTTAAATTGCATAGAAGAAAATAAGCACTTACACTATTTAAAACGTAATTTGCAAAAAACGAGATCACGTGTTAAAAAAAAGTCAAAGCCACCATATATGAATAATATTCTAAAATCAAAGCTTATTTCAACATTTCTCATAAACAATATTGTCAACAAGTATGCTTGCAACTCTTATTGAAAATACAATAAAATAAGGGATACATCAAAAATAAAAAGCAAAGTGACATGTGATTATACAATTACAACTCATATAAATAAAACTATGATATAAATCAATAAAAAATCTTTTATTTATAAACATATAATAATATTAAATATAATCATATTTTAAAATATTATCTATCATTTAACTATGTAATTATACTTATCACGATTATTATTTTTTTATTTATAAAAATATTTTAATTATATAGTTTAACTGAACCCGTGCAAATGTTTTTTGTAAATTTTAAATATCAAAATAAATCAAAAAAAATTGGGGGACATAAACATCACAAAAAAGAATTAAACAAATAAAAAATAGTAAACCAAACAACATAATAAAAAAATTTGGACCAATAATAGTTAGGAAAGTTCGAGAGAAAACTCTAAAAGAAATCAATATATCAATACATAAATTGAGTTTTTGTTAGAGACTTCAAATTGAATAAGAAGAGTGTAAAAAATTATACTATTTGTTAAATAAGATAGACAAAAACTAACAAAAAATTTGAAGGGACATAAACTTCAACAAGAAAAAGAAACCAAAAATGATGAAGCAAATAAATAAATGCAAACCAAGTAACAAAGTAAAAAAACTAGGACTTTATAAATCCGGGATAAAATCCCACCAAGTAAATATATGAAAAGAAATTTTAAACGAAGTCAATATATCAACACAAGAATTGTATTTTCGTTGAATATAAAGACCTTAAATTTCTTAGAGAAAAGTATATTGTTAGGCTATTTGATACATAATTTTCAAAGAATGATATCACACCATAAAAAAAAACCACCATATATTAACCATTTTATATTTTCTCACGACCAATATTGTCGGCAAGTACATATATATATATATATATATATATATATATATATATATATATATATATAAAGTAGAATGAATTACGTCTATATAACTACAACTCATATAAAGAAAACTAAGTTTTTATACCATGATTACACTATTAAATAAAATATTATAAGAGATTCATTGTAAACTATATTATTCATTCTTAAAGTGAAATATTTATCGAAAGAGATTAACCCTTTAAATGAATCGCAATTACCTCGAAAGAATTAGTCTTCGCAATAATGCGTGAAAAATATCATTAGTATATATAAAAAAACAAAAATATGCGATACAAATCAATAAAAATCTCATATTACTAAACAACATTTTTATTTTTAACATACATTAATATTAAATATAATCATGTTTTAAAATAATATCCATCAATTATTTAACTATATACCACGTGTATAATTATACTTATCATAATTATTATTTTTATTTGTTAAAATATTTTAAATATATATATAATTATACGTGTATTATTCTTATTTTAATTATATTTAAAAAGGCACTTTTGCCTTGTATTTTATTGTTTAAAAAAAAGTTCTATAGATATATTTGGAGCTTAATGATGATACAGGTATATTCAAGCTTAACTAATGGTCTTGATTATTTATCAAACATTAAAACTCTTGTTAGAAATATCAAAAGAGGAGGGGAGGAGAGATTCACGGGTTAGCCTTTGAAACAGATGGTGAGTGACAGAAACATCAGACGCTACACGTGGCTTGTTCCCCAAGTCATTGTTGTTTGTTCTATCATCTGTAATAGGCATTTGACATTCCTCTCGGAGGTTAGCATTTGACAATTACACAGTACTTTTTAATACAAAATGCAATATGAGGATCTGAATGTAGATCGCTAATCGTTAGACACACCTCAAAGCGTATTTACATGTCATCATTTTTTAAAGGAAAGTTTCCCCTTTCACCTCTCACGTTTCTTTTTCACTCCTCTAGCGTGTAAAAATTTTCGAAAAACATTTTCTGAAGTTTTTTTTTAGTTTTAATTTCACTAAAATTTGCAGTAAGAAAAATTCGGAAAACATTTTCCGAAATTTTTTGGACACTAGAGTGGTGAAAAAGAAATGTGGGGGGTAATTGTCCTCTTAAAAAGGTTCTGATGTCGACAATAAAAGTTCAACCTATATACCCTTACGTAGGTATGAGTCAATTTTTTACCAACTATATCAGAAATTCAAATATACACTTGAAAACAGCATATAATTAAATTTAATAAACTAACCAACAATAAATTGATCAAAGTGGCAAAAGTTTTGGCTCTGTTAAATATGTGGTTAGAAATTTAATTACTGGCTCAAACGTATGAGAAATTTCAATTGATAAGAAAGAATTCACATTACATATCTCACATATTTCTCCAACCGAGATTAATCATCACAACAATGGTAGAAACTCCTTGACAATATTATTACTTGCTATATTTATTAAGAGAATTACTTTTGTCATCCTACGATTTCTGGGGCATGTCCTACGAAAAGACTCAAATACTCCTGTCCGTGATTTGTGCTACGGACACCCTTCAAAACACCCTACATTTATAACATTCGTGGTTTGAGTCACGGGTGTAGAAAAAATGTCAAAGTATCATTGTCCGGGACTTGCTACGGACATCCCCAAACACCCTACATTTATAACATCTGTGGCTTGAGTCACAGATGTAGAAAAAATGTCATTTTTCAAAATTACTCATTTTCCTTCATCTGTGACTTAAGCCACGGAAGGGTATTTTGGTCAATTCGTAGGGCGCGCGAGTAAATTATAGGATAAGAAAAGAATTCTCTTTATTAATAGTCTAACGAAAATATCAATTTTTGTTCATCATAAGTCATTTTGAAAATATCTATCTATTAATTAATTTAATGTAATAATCTAATGTTATGCTATAAAGCCATTTTGAGAAAAGAAGTAGCTCGTCACTTGAGAAAAAATTACACTTGTTCCGTTACTCTGCCTCTTTCATCTGTATCTCTATCTCGTGCCAGCAATGTCAAATTTCTTCAGCTCCTCCTGGTTATGGCTTTCTCGTTTTCGTTCTTCATCTTCTTCCAAATACTTCTTCCACCGCTCTCTCCATACAATCACTGCCACACCTCACAAAACCGCACCAACTTCAAATCTCTTCAACTCACACAGATCAACTAATCATTGGACCACATGGTCAATTCCTTTCGCTCTCGCTCTCTCTGCTGGATCACTCTCTCTTCAACCTCATTTCGATAATTCCTTCTCTGACTCCTTTGACACCGATAACAGGTGATGATGCCTTTCTCAACTATAATACACAAATAAAATCAGAGCATAAGCTCATTTCAACTTATTAAACAAGCTGTTGTTTAGAAATGTCATCATTTTCGCAAAATTTTTTTGCTTGTGGATTTACGCCCTATCTGGATAAACAACTTATTTGCATCTTATAGCTGATGCATTTATCATGATAAGCGCTTATGTATAAGCTATTTCTATAGAAAAAGATAAAATAGTTAAATTATTTTCATAAGCTATAAGCTCTTCTCATAAGTTATTCTGGAGAGCTTCTGTGAATAAGCTGTTAACAGCTTATGAACATTTCATAAGCTATTTTTTTTATCCCTCAAGAATATATTGCTAGCTACTTATAAGCCAAAGCTGACCTGATTTTGATACTTAGCATGAAAAGTCTTCTAATAAATATGAGAGCTTTTATGTTTTTAATGGTTTTGACAGTTATTATTTGTGACACAAATCTTAATATTTCACTTGAACTATAAGTCGAGCTGAATAATCTTAACAAATGAAGTAATTGTTTGTTTGATAATGACATGCAATTTCGTGTAATGAATGTTAGTGATGTAAAGATTGGGGGCAAAGGTAGCACACAATATGTTGTTAAGGGATCACAAAAAGAGTTCCCACAAGAGCTTCTCGAGGAGTTGAAAATCATCTGTGAGGTACCAAATCCCAGCTTATTTGAATATATCATAAATTTGAACCACAATACAGTTTTTCATAAGTTATCCTACCTTGTGATTATCAGCCCAAATTTTTATAATATTCCATCTCTACAGGATAACATATCACTTGATTATGACGAAAGATATATGCATGGAAAACCACAACACAGTTTTCACCAGGCTGTCAATATCCCAGATGTGATTGTTTATCCAAGGTGAATCATGCTTTGAACCTTTGGCTGAAGTTTTTGGTTCATCATTTATCTGTTCATAGTTCCAAAATGCTATAGTGACTTAGTGTAACCCTTTTAGATTTCAACTTCATTTCATGTTAGCACTTGCATTTAGTGTAATCCTTTTCTAAATAATATTAGTTTTGAAAGGCTTGAATAAATATCTTGTTCTCACTTCATTACGCGTGGGCACTTGCATAGTGTACCTTTTCCAAATAATATTAGTTTTGAAAGGCTTACATAAATTTGTTGTTCCAGTCTTACTTCGGAAACTAAGTAATACTACCATTTATTTTTATGTTGTAATTTTAAAAGTCTAACTTTGGAAACTAAAAATGTTGTTCACTATAGCAGTTGTAATATTACAAACAACTCCACAAATGAAAAGAGAGAACAACATATTTAAGCCTTTGGAAATTACAAACAACTCCACAGGAGAGTAGGAGTTTTAAATGTTGCCAATATATTATTGTGGTAAAGTTAAAGCACCCACCTGTATCTTTTTCTTGTATTATACTTCTAATTTGATTTGCAGATCTGAGGAGGAGGTCTCCAAAATTGTCAAATCATGCAACAATCATAAGGTTTGAGTTCTTCAATTCATCTAACATTAGTGAATGATGAACATGTTTAAGCTGATTGTTTAACTTCTTACTATCTTATCGTAAACCCACATGGATCAGAGAAATACATATCCTCCGTATATCACTTGTAATCCTGCACTTTTCAGCAAATATTTGTATCTATTTTCTTCTCTTTTAAACTTTGTTTCTGCTGCTCACTTCATACCTGAATTGTTCTGCTTTTGTAAGTGTTTCCGGGATAGTTGACCACAGATATCAAAAGTATAATTCCTTGTTTTTGGCCATCAACTATCCATCAGGAGTTCCTTTTTGATTTCGCTGTAGTTGACATTTAAGCATTGGCTTTTGCAACATTCCTTCAACATTTTCTTTTGGTTAGTTTCTTTTAAATCATCTGCAATTATCTTATACCTGGACGGATCTTATGTTCTTGATCCATGTCAATAATGCTAAATATGATCCCAAAGTGAAAGATAATATAACCCTATTTCATTTTTCTTTCAAATCTTTCTCGTTTCTTCTAGTTGTATCTACTTCTTCTTTTATTGTTAATTCACACATTATTCGAAATTGCTGAGATTATACAAATCTAAAATCCATCACTTGTCCCTTCCCTAGCAATTTAGTTTTTTAATCAAAATTTGTACGGAAGCAATCGGTGCCCTTTGTGCAGAGGTTAATTTTGTGAAATCTTTTACAACTAAACTTTTGCTTGAAATGCTATTCTTGTGCTTTCTAATACTGAAAGTAATATGGTTTTTACACATGTGAATGTTAAGAGTTATAAAGCTATTTATTGGTTGTCACTTGATGATTAAGCGTTTTGATAGGACACCTAGGCATATTCTAGAAGAAAGTGGGGTCATGTGGGAGAGAATGAGTTGGTTAGTGAAGTCCCTAGAATTCAGGGAATTAAGTTATGGGTTTCCCTATATGAAGGACTAAGGCTGGACAGTGATATTGATAGAGCCCGCAAAATCAAGGTAACGACATTGTATTTTATTTATGGAAAAGTTTGAGCACAAAGGCTCTACAATGGTGGAAACACAAACTGAAATGGTAAACCAGAGTTCAAGAACTCCTAACCAGAGCAGATGCTCCTATACCAGAGAGGAACTCTCCTAAGTCCTAACAAACTCTTTAACATTCTTTCTGAATGCCTTACTCACTAGTCAGTCACTACCCTTCCCTCCCTTTTATAACAGGTTTATTCCCATAAAATACCACTAACTCTTCTTCTGCCCCATTCTAATTACTTCTATAAATAGTGCTCATATAAAGTGGGCCCAATAATTGGGCCAGCTAGAATACTGAATCTTGGCGTTCTATCAGATATTCAATTTGAAAGTTGTTAGTATAACTGTAGCAGAGTTTTCTCTCTGGTTTAGGAGCTTTTCCTCTGGATTAGGAGTCTTGACTCTGGTTTATTTTCTGCATTTTCCTTCTGTAAGAGCTGTGAAGCTCCATTATCATTCAAATGAATAGACAGTTAAGTCAATCTAAATTCTGAGCTCTATCAGGTTTTGTTGAAGTGGTTCTTTGAAACCCTTATTCCGTAAAATAGACTTACTTTCTGCTTTCCTTTTTAAGTTTCACCAGATAAGAAAATGTTAAAAAAATTGTGGTTTTTTGAATTGCACGAGGAAACTTTATAGTTTGTATTAGAAAGCAATGAGAATCTTGAGTGTAAGTTTATCCTAATTATAGTGTTATGGTCTTTTCTGGTTTTACAATACAAGTTATCATGATTAATATCTGCTTTACATGCAAGTGTATCAAGAAAAGTTACATCTCTTATGCCAATCTGCTTTTCAAAAACTCAAAATTTTCTTTCAATTTCATAGATGCATAATTTTAACAGTGATCGTATTCTTGACAAACTGTTAAAAAACTTGGTTACTTTTTTTTATTTTGGTAGCAGATTCCTATTGTACCTTATGGAGGCGCTACATCAATCGAAGGTCACACTTTATCCCCCCATGGAGGGGTTTGTATTGACATGTCATCAATGAAAGTATGTACAGGATCTATTAGAATAATCTGGTTGTTGGTGCATGTACAATTATGTAAACATTATATTTGCTTAGATTTATTTAAACATGCAGACTACATCATACTTGTGCCTGTGCATAGATTGATTGGACATAAAAAATGAATTTTACTTTCGCTGTTATACTTACACTTCCTACTGGTTCGATCTGTAGAGAGTAAAAGCATTGCATGTTGATGACATGGATGTGGTTGTTGAGCCTGGAATTGGGTGGATGGAGCTTAATGAGTATTTGGAACCTTATGGCCTATTTTTTCCACTTGATCCAGGTTAGTTGGATATGTCTTGGGAATATTTCTGATTGTTGATAAACAAAAGAGACATGGAAATCTGGAAGAAAGCGTTAATGTTTAAATCCACTTTCCCTGAACATTGAAGCATCTACTTGTTACAAGCAGGTCCTGGTGCAAGTATTGGAGGGATGTGTGCTACACGCTGCTCTGGTTCGTTAGCTGTGAGGTGGTTACTTTTCTGTTATATGTTTATAATCACTGTCACCTGTTGGTTTAAATGTTTAACCTCTGTGGGAGTCAAATTGTCGGTGCTTACAAGGTCAAATATTTGGTTGCTTGTGGCTTATTAGTTTAGTTAAGATTACCAAACTTGATTTTGAAGTAAATCTGTCACTTAAAATATCTGAATCTTATAAAATAAGTCCAGTTAAAAAAACTGTAGAACTATTGTTACTACTAGGCCTGATGGTTCCCCCTAACTGATTTGTAGGTATGGAACTATGCGTGATAATGTCATCAGTCTCAAGGTTTGTTTATCCCAAACTTTGGTAATACATTGGGGTGATAATGTATTTATAGTGCTGACAGCTGAGTATGTTATATTTCTAGGTAGTTCTTGCCAACGGAGATATTGTGAAGACTGCATCGCGGGCTAGGAAGAGTGCTGCAGGGTTTGTTATGTTCCTTTCCTTTTATCTATTAATCAACTTCATTTCTAATTTCTTCACTTTCCATGAATGGATCCTACACAGCTTCGTTAAGTTTATATTGCAAAACACTTCAATACTTCATAGAATCCCCGGTGGAACAGATCTGCAATGACATGATCTAATTATTTTTTATTTTTTTAAAATTTGATATTATAGGTATGACCTGACCCGCTTGATGATTGGGAGTGAAGGAACTCTTGGTGTCATAACAGAAGTAACACTGCGGCTTCAGAAAATTCCCCAGTTTTCAGTGGTACATTGATTCTTTCTGTTTATTTTTTTAATGTATGATCAAAATTCTGAACTTGGATTGCAAGCAATGTCACCTGTTTGCAGTTTCTGTCCTTTCGAAATGCATGTGATGTGATTAGTGCAGCTTGCAATATTCAGATTTTCTTTTTGTTTTCATAATCTGGGGAATATCTTAACATTACTGTTGTTCTGCTAAATTAAATATTCAAGGGTCGGTCTCTTTTGAGCAAATATTTATGTTTGAATTTCTTGTTTCCACATTTAATTACAAAATTGCTCATTATTTTCAATTTGTACTCTGTTTTCAATTTGTACAGGAAACATTGAAAAATTATTTTTTTGTCTCTTGTTTTTGTTTCCTGTACAAAAATATTTGAACGGGCCTTAGTTTCTATTTCTAAATATGGGTTTATTTTCTATATCAATTTGATTTTATGGGAGATCCTACCTAGCAGTTGATCCATTCATTTATATACTGAATTCATTTTCCCACTGAATATCATCCGTACTTTTCTGTTGTTTTTTATAAAATATTGGACTTGTCAAGTGGAGAATTATTATTATTATTATTATTATTATTATTATTATTATTATTATTATTATTATTATTATTATTATTATTATTATTATTATGAAGTCTGTTTGTTTCAACATTTATGTCATATCATCATAGAAAGAAGCTTCTGAACTACAGTTCTTTAACTTTAGTCTGTCGGTGAGCTTTTATTTAGGTGATGCATAAGGTAATATGTCCGTAGATAACTTATTGCTTCTTTTATTCTGCGAGAATGCATTTTGAGCTATTGTAATATGTGCATAATGTGAGTTATTTGAATTCATACAGATTACCTAACTAATCAAAGCACAGGTTGCAATGTGCAATTTCCCTTCTGTGAAGGATGCAGCAGATGTTGCTATTGCCACGATGATGTCTGGAATACAGGTAAGATTTTGACTTCTAATTTTCAAATTATAACATTCTTGATCCATAAGTCAATTTCTGTTTATGGTAATTAGGTGTCAAGGGTAGAGCTATTGGATGAAGTTCAAGTCAAAGCTATTAATATTGCTAATGGGAAGAGTTTTCCTGAATGTCCAACTTTGATGTTTGAATTTATAGGAACAGGTGAACATGGGCTAAATACAGCATTCCTGTCAATAATAAATAAGGCAATGTCCTTTTTAATGAATCCACCACATGTTCTTGAGAAATTGTAATGCCTAGCTTACTGATAATCTGATATGTATATTCTTCAGAGGCATATGCACGGGAACAAACCCAGATTGTACGAAAAATTGTTTCTGAGCACAACGGCTCAGATTTTGTATTTGCAGAAGAACCTGAAGCCAAAAAAGAACTTTGGAAGGTAGTGATTCTGTATTATGTAAAAATTATGCCCCCCTCCCCAAGCTTTTGCATATGTTAGTTGTTTACGATTTGCTTCATCAGAGAGAAATCCATGCGCTGTTAACATGATTAAGATTTTGAAGACAGTTTCTCAAAGTTACTGTGTTGCTGCTCTAATTCATCATACTTTTGATTCTTATTCAATTAGCATACTTTCGATTCTTATTCAATTAGATTTGCTTCACCTTGTTCATATATGCAGGTAAGGAAGGAAGCACTCTGGGCTTGCTTTGCTTTGGAACCTAATAAGGAGGCAATGATTTCGGTGAGTTAGATTTGAGATGTATATTTTAATTTCTTTGTGATTTACATGTTTAGTTGATAGGAACCAATTAAAGAATTTCATCTAATCCTCGAAGAAAATGTTTTTTGATCTGATTCAAAAATTAATGTGGATTTAAGATCATATATGCGTATTGTAGATCGGAAAATGGAATAAGAATAATGATTTGTTTTCTTTCTGCCTTCCCTCTGTACATCATCTCTTGCATTAGTAGTGCTGCCTTCCCTCTGTAACATCTGCCTGCCCCAAGATCAAAAGAAAGAATACATACATGTTCAAGAAATAGAAGCAACAAATTTGGTTTCATTTGCATTAGTTTCCCTGAGGATTTTTTATGTGATATTTAGATTTCTGCAGGATGTATGTGTTCCTTTATCTCGTCTAGCCGATTTAATTTCAAGGTCTAAAAAGGAGCTAGATGCATCGCCACTGGTTTGGTATGTCTGATGAGGGTTATTTGAATATGGATGTTCAAATGGGATTCAGTTATGTTATTTATTTCATGTTACTGATTATGATGGATGATCAAACAGACTGATGCCAATGCATGTCAATGTTATTGTTTCTTGACAGCACAGTGATTGCCCATGCTGGCGATGGTAATTTCCACACAGTAATTCTATTTGATCCCACGAAAGAAGAAGAACGGAAGGAAGCAGAGAGACTCAACAATTTTATGGTTCATGCTGCCTTGTTGTTGGAAGGTATTGATAATAAATTGTTGTTGATACATGTTGCCTGTTAGTGTAATATTTTAGGTGCCTCTAGCATCCATTTTTTTTCTTCTTGAAATCCTCATAATGACATTGATGAAACAGTTACAGTTTTGAAATTTCATTTATTTTGCTTCTAAACAGGAACTTGTACCGGTGAACATGGTGTTGGCACCGGAAAAATGAAGGTACCAAACTATAGTATCTATGTTTCTTAAAAGCTCTACACATGATGTTAGTTACTCATGAAACTTTCCAACTTCAAATATTTCAACAAATCTTATAAACTATGGACATAGTATGGTGTATGAATTGATTTAAATAAAAAACAAAATGATCCTTCGTTGCAAATTGTTTATTATGAATCACATAGTTTTCACGCTAAGATTGAAGAGATGATTATGTTTTGATGCTCTGTGTTTGTTTTTGGTGGTTTTACGGGTCATGCCTTACTTTAGAATGATGAGTTTATCTTTTAAAATAATTAAATTCTAACTCCTGAGTTTCTTTTCCAGTATCTTGAAAAAGAACTAGGAGTGGAAGCATTGAGGACAATGAAAAAAATAAAATCAGTCCTAGATCCTAACAATATCATGAATCCAGGAAAGCTCATCCCTCCCCATGTTTGTTTGTAAAAGTGCTCCTCACTCCAATAGCATGTGTGCAATACAATCTCCTCAAATTTACAGATTAAAGCCTCACAGTTTCTAGCATCAGGCCATGTCTTTTGAATCAGTTTTTTTTAATATATAAGGACAAAGTGCACCCTTTGTTCATTGAAATGCTCTAGGCCATTTCACAGGTTCTTTGTTTACTCTCCTGTGTCCAAGAATATCTATATGAGAAGATGTAATGCAAAGTCTTGTAACAGTATTTTTCATGTTGTTATGCCCCTTTTCATTTACCTTTTCAATATTACTCTACTTATGGTAAGTCAGTAATTGCAGACACTTCTATATGTAGTCTTGTACTATTTTAGGTTGTCATATACACTTTGAATAGGATTGGGAGACAATAAAAGAGTGAGGTTCTGTACACAAGTATTGGGCTTACAATTATAATTATATACAGCGGCATCGGCATGTTAACTACTACTACCTCCGAGACAAGTCTGTTTTTAAATTCATTGAATAATTAATGTATCTGGTATATAATATAGAGAATATACATCAATTATTCAATGAATTTAAAAAATGACTTATTCTCTTATAATAAGGAACAAATGCAGTAAGTTATGAAGTTTAATTTCATTTAATCCTTTTAATTATTTACAAAACACATGAGATCAAGCACGAGTTAATATTTGGCAAGTGGTAGTTGAGAAGTGCAAAAATGTCTGCTAGCTCTTGAAGGAAGACAAATGCATTTTATTTGATTTGAACTTTTGAAGTCACATTCATTGAATTTACACAACTGGACAGATTTGGATATGTTTCAACCTACACAAATGATGTGCCAAGTAGACCATTTAGAACCGCAAATTGGTTGATACTGATCTAATGAATGATCTTCTGTTATCCTCGTGTTTTTCTCATTTGCAATGCAGGTGTTAATCAAGATTAAGATGGACTGTTTGAGGATATATCATTGCATCAGTGACAGAAATAACAAGTTTTTAGTCATCTTAAGGATATGTTTTGTGGATGATGTTATAGACACCACACAAAATTATGCATCTCTCCAACCTATCTTTTTCAATAATAATAATCTAAAATTAATCTTTAACATGAAACCCTCATCTTCATTAAAAACCTCCATCATTAGTCTCTTTTTCTTGACCACCATTCTCCACTCCTGCGGCTTCTCTAGCGTCTTCATATTTAATTTTCTATTTTTGCAAGGAAGCTTAGTTTTCAGATATAAATAAATAAAGAAAATGTTTTCAAATTTTCTTTACTTTTTCTTTTCTTTTTTTACCATAATATAAGTATGAATTTTTTTTATTGTCGATAACTAATCTCCATTAAAGAATTTGTGGACGATACTCCGTCGGGTGACCTGATGACAAATCTTAGTGAACAAAATAGGATTGATTTTGCAAACAAAAGTTAAAATTAAAAACATTATCTCATTATGGTTAGTCCTTAAGTTCTTACAAACCAAAATAGTGCCAAACCAAAATAGAGCCCAACTGAAATTAAAAACATTATCCCATTCTAGTTGATGTCGCACTCAAATACTTTTTATGTAAAGATATATGATTCTTTAACATCAAACTTTTTGTTAGATTTTTTTTTTGTTGACAATATTGAGATATGGTGTCATTTGATTTTTGCTTATATTTTATAATTGAGGATAAGTTAGGATAAGTTATAAAAAAATATCAAAAAGATAGATAAGTGCATAAAATTTACATACTGTGTTTGTATTTGATGGTCATGTCTAACATTATAACGAATATTAATTTTACAAAATTCACAGTTGTATTGAAATTTTATATCATATAGATCATCCATAATTTTTTTTAGAGAAATTGAAAATTATTTAATATGTTATTGAAACTCATTAAGATTAATAATTTGTGGATTCTTATTGAATATCATTATTAATTTTGATGGGTCTCAACATTTCAAATGATTTTCAATTTCTCAAAAAAAATTATGGATGATCTATTAGATATAATTTTTCAATCTAACTGAGAATTTTTTATAATTTATCATGCACCACTTGAATCATTCTTTCATGTTGGACAAAGCCGATATTTCATATCTAAATAACACAATTGTCTTGAAAGTTTGGTTAGATAAATCTCCTTGGTACTCTTATTTAGGTTAACTAACTATATAAAATTAAAAACATTTCATTATTATGAGATCATGCATGTTAAGTAGCAACTATTTGAGTGGATGACTACGGGATCTTTTCTTATTGTTTGACTATCTATAATCAAGTTCCAACTATTTGAGTGTCTAGGTAGCTTATGTATAACATCCCTTATTTATAATTTTTTAATATTATTATTTAATAATTATCATTTCTTGCAATATATATATTGCATCAAACTTTTCTACTAAACGATTCTAATCAATATTATATTATATTTTATTACATTTCTACGTCTTCCCAAAAAAAAATATTAGTATTACATTTCTACGACATTCATTTTTCTTAATAGGGAAGGGAGTATATCTTTTTTTTTTTACAATAATGGGGAGTATAGCTTTTGACACCACACAATGTGTTTATTTAGTTTAGTACTACTAAATAAAGGAAAGACTATTGTTTGTTGATGCTATATATATGGTCCTAATTTATGTACCTTTCCATTCCAAAACCAACACGTGCTCCTTTTACTTTTCAAAGTTGGTCCATACGTAACAGAAGAACAAGTACTATATATTATATAGGAAAATATTAAATAATGTATCGATGTACTAATTAAATACATAAATAAGAAAATTTAATTTTAAAATTCGTGTATTTAATATATTGAAACTGTAAAAAAATAAAAATTATCAATATTAATTTTATATTTTATTTCTATTTTTAATATGATTAATAAGTGCATTTGTTCATATTTAGCATGTCCCTATTATATATCCTTAGGATGACAAAACAAAATAGTGATGAACCCTACAATTTTTCAAGTTGAGGAGGTGCATGTAATTAAACTATTCCTATTGTGGCTTTGGCTTTGAAAATAACCTACTGACCAATAGAATGGGTGACCCGTGATATGGGGAGGAGTCTATGGATTCTGTTTGTCACGTTCTAGTAGGTTTAGAAACTAGAAAAGATATTGATAAGGATGTAAGGTAATTAAATATGCTAACAAATGTCCACACTCTTGTTAAGAAATTTTATAAAAAAATTGTCTTAAAAATTATATTCTCAACATTTTAAAATTTTAAAAATTAACTTTTTTTCTTTAAAAAACTTATCATTTGTCCTGTAAACTTAGCTCAGTTGGTAGAACATTGCATTATATATACAGGGAGTCGGGATACGAACTCTGATCCCACTTATCCATCTTATTGGTTGAATTTCTAGCCACTAGGCTACATGATAAAAAAAAAACTTATCATTGATTTTCATTTTTGACTTCTTAATAAATTCTCTTTAAAACACTTATTAATGGGATTCTAATTTCGTTACTTTTAAGGTGAAAAAGTCACCACATTTTTGTGTTGATTTCTCTCTTATTTTTGTGTTAATAAATTCTCTTACTTTTAATGGGATTCTTATTTTTCCGCCATCAAAATTATTGAATTTTGATCCCTTCTTAGCATTGACCCAGGGACCACATAAGAAAGGAAGAACAAGTCAAGATAAAAATTGGGTAAGTTTGTTCTAAAACTAAGATTCTTGAGGTTCCTTTCTTTCTTCTTATTGGATCAATTTTACACATATAATTTGCATAACGAATTGATTAGTACAATAGTACTAGTCAGATTCTTTTGTTCAATCTACTTTTTTGTACTCAATGTTAAATCCACTAGTCAACAGTATATTGCTATAATTGATGTACTTAGTTTTCCTTTAATAAAGGTTATGTTAACAAGTATTTCTAAAATATACTGGTTTAAGAAAAAAATTTAAAAAAATATTAAAAATATCACTTTTTACGTTTTAGCATTTTCTTTTCTTTAATTATTTTTTTCACCAATGATTTTTAAAAGGTTTTCTACCAAAAAATTATTACGTGACTATAAAGGTATGATTGAGAAAATCATAACTAATAGGAAAATGCTGTATGTAGCGAATTATGGTTTCACGAAAGCATCGCGAATGACGTGGCTTGTGTACTTGCGTTTCTTTTCCGTTTCTCTCTGTTGGATTTCTCTGTCCAATTGGTAATTTCATATTTTTATCTCTTCTTTTCTTCTTTCACAACCGCTTCACCACACCTTCCACAATATCTACCCTTGCCGACAAAAGTGGACTCACCCTCAACTCCAAAATCCAATGTTATTATTATGTGACTGGTAAAGAAGAATTTGGACCCAAATTTGAGAAGGAAAACAAATATTATAGTGTATATGTTTTCTGATATGATTTGTGTTAGCACTACCGAGTTTGACTCAGTAAGGTTAACCTTGACTCACTACACGCTGTGATGAAGTTGTGTTTCGTTGTAGAAGCTTCCATTGGATTATGAAGCTCAAAGTCACAATTTTGTTTTAAATATTTACCAATTTGATATCATATTAATTTTTCTTTTATTTTGGATTTTGATTTGGTGGCTCATACCATTTGTGCACATGACAAGAAATTTTAGCAAGAGCAAAGCAGAGCACATAGAGAGAGGTTTTTGGGGTGATGCACTCATGCGGTGACGGCAAAGTGGAGCACATAAAAATAGTAAAAACAATGTTTTTGATACTGTTGAGTGTTGATTCACACCCTGCCGTGATTTCCGTTAATAAATCAATTTCATTGGCCAGTATAGATTACGTGTGCTGTTCGTGAATTTTCGTGATAAGATGTGTCGCGAGATATAGCATTGCTCGCAATATATTATCTCTTCGTTATTACGTAAAGTTCTTCCTCAAAAGATTTAGCATTGCCAAATAGTTGAATTCAAAGTCAAATCTCTGGAGATTTATTTTTCAGAAGAATTAATAAATCAAGAAAATAAATTAATTTTTAGATCAAATTTGACATTTTAGTTGCCGATTTTGAGTTGTAGATATATTTGAAATGATGTAATATGTTCAATTTATGAAGACTCTGAGTAAAAAAAAGACTTTGAAAGTGTTTAGGAGATGAAAATTATTATTAGCAAAAAAGAAAAAAAGTGATTGCAAAACTAAACCAAATAATGTGTCAAAAAAAAAAAACTAAACCAAATAATTAAAAAATTTAGGTATCGTTTGACCTGACTTTTTTTTAGATCTTAAAAGTTATCTGAAAGCTAAAAGTAAAAATAAAAGCTTTTAAAAAAAATTAAATTAAGATATTGTGTTGTTTGTGCTACTTATGATTTATAATAATATTTAGATTAAAGCTTGTTAAGTTTAAATTTAGAATAGTTATTTTTATACTATTTTATGTATTTATGAACACTTAACGGGGAATTAGAGTTTACAAGTGTCAACCTACTTAATATGTTTTCTATTCTCATTTCATCGAGAAATACTCTAAGTTCCGTAAAAAAAAATTGAACAACAATTTTATATGACAAGATATAAAGTTTAGATAAAACCATATCTTATATGTACCTGTTTAAACTATTAATGGCAATATATAAAGTTTACACTTCTATGATTAGCTAGGTTGCGGTGTCCGACATGTGTCGTGTTGGTGTCCGATTCTTATGAAACTGTACAATATTTGTTGGAAAACTCATATAGGTGTCCAAAATAAATCTTTTTTTCTTCTTTATTTCGACATTTCTTGGATCGGTATTTGACACCTGTAAAATATTCGTACAACACATGTTGAACAAGTATCTCAAAATGAATTTCTTTTTCTTTGCTTCTACTCTATTTAGACACATATTAGACATATCTACAAGGATAAATAATGTATCGAAACAACAATGTATATCAAGGAGAAATTAAAGACTTTACGTTTTGATTACAATATTTTAACTTTTTTTATAATAGATGGATAGATAAAAATAAAATACTATCGTATTTTGTCTAAAACTTTTTATAATGCAATAACTTATTTGACTAAGATACATGTATATATATTTTTATTCTTATTTGACTAAGATACATTCACAGTATGAAAGTGTCCATATTCATATCGTATCATGGTGTCCGTGTCGAAGTTCGTGTTTAGTAAAATATGTAGTGCCGTGTATATACTCCTGCCACTAATGCTTTTAAAGACCAGCAGTGACCTTAAGATATACTAGTATAATTGCTTAATTCATTATTAAACTCAACTATATTATCCCAGATAAGCATTGTCATGGCTGCTTATCTTGGCACACCACTAACACTAGTAGTTTAAAATACACCATAAAAATTATACATATATATACCTACATGGATCCAACTCTAAATTCCAAAGCACCAATCACCATCCCTTTTTGTGTTATAATTATCTATTATCTATTAATTGGTCGGATCTCCACAATCCTCTGATAAATTTTCACTGATTTAAATATTTCCTCAACCTTCAACATCACTGATTTTTTTAATTTTTTTTTTACAATGAAACTAAATCCAGAACCTCTAACATACTATTTAAATCTCTCACTATTTGATTAAATCTAATTAATGGCTTTAGTATTTATTTAATTTTACTTATTTTATAAAAGTAGTTTTTCAGAAGGATTAATTTAAAAGTCAAACAATTATTAAAAAAATAATTTTACTAAATTGTTTTTAATCTTTTATAAAAAAAAAGCTTAATGAATGGTGTCTCCCTAACAATTGTATAGGCTACACCGTTCGCTTTTCTGATAACAAAACTTACTCTAAAGTTTTGACAAACAATAAGAAAATCAAAGTTGTGAATCATAAAAATTAGTACTTTTCATGTTACAAAAGCAAAATAAGTATGAAATTGGCGACAACATTAATTTTTCAAAAAAAGTTTAGCAGGAAAATTCGTACACACTAATTAGTGTATAGAATTGGAGAATATCAGAATTTAAATCGATTATCATATAAAATATTTTTGCAACATTTTACCATTTGTACTTACGCACACAACAACAAAGTTTCTTTTTATATATAATTTTTTGGTACACAACAACATATAGTTTTTTAACAACATATAGCTTTTTATTAAAACATTAAATGTACTTTTAATTCTCCTATTTCATTCAAAATTATCTTTTGATTCCGGTTTTCTAAACTGGGATTTTACTCCAACTTTTTAAAACTTGTCGAATTTTTTTAGTCCACTTTTTCTTTGATTCAGTACAACTAAATTAGAGAAAAATAAATTTTTTTTGTTGATAAATTAAGAGCCTATAGATATCTAGGTAAGAACAGATAAAAATAAATTTACATCAAATATATTTTTGGAGGAAGATAAATATAAATGTTTTTGTAAATGTTTTTTGAATATTAAGATTTTTTTTATCCTCATCTTAAATATCATCTCATCACCCTAATTTTTTTTTCATGAAAAGATAAATATAAATAATCGAATAAATTATTCCAACAAAAGTTTAAAAATCCTACAAGTTGTAAAAAGGAGACCAAAAATTCAATTTTGAAATTGTGACTCACTATTTCCAATGGTTAGTATCATATTTTAATTATTTTGCTTCTAAAAGAAGAAGAAAGATTGTATCTATGTTAAAAAAACAAATCAAATCACTAAAGAAGCTGTGGTCAAAGTCATGCTAGTATATAGCCACACTCTCTTAGCGTGCAAATTACGAACATAATTTAACAACCCCAATTGTCTATATATTTTAAACACCCCTATCACTCAGACTATCTTAAATATTTAAAATAGCATGTTTTAATCTTAAAAATTGACTCTAATAAAAAAAATTATTTTAATAATTAAAAATTATTCACGTTCTATTAAAAAAATGTTAATATTAATTATAAATTATTAACTTTAATTATTTTTAAAAAATTATTCAAAATATTATATTTTATCAAATGAAGCATAAAAGATTCAAATGAACTGATTTAAATTGTAAATAAAATTTCATTACAACCTCAAACTAATATCTACTTAAAAAAAAATATCCTTCTAACACTTTTTGAAATAAATTCATCAATCAAATGTTCATATTGTATTATCTAAAAAAATCACCCTTCTAAACTTTTTTTTAGATAAGTGGATTATTACTTAGAAATTTAGCGTCTAAGGGTCCATTTAGATTAGCTTAATTTTAAGCTTATGCAAAACAACTTATGCAAGTAAATAAAGTTTTATATTAATTTATAAGTTTCTAATAACAAAAATTGTATTTTTATAAGTTATTTTATCATAAAGTACCTTGATAAACTTATAATAATATATAGAAATATATTTATTTGCATAAGCTATTTTATATAAATTAAAAATAAGTCATATTTCTCTCCTAAAAATAAATTCTCCCTCTTTCAGCCGCCCCTTTTTCTTTGAAACCCTATTTTGTTCTTCTTCTTCCACCAAGGAGGGGTGGTTTTTGGGTCAATTTTTGACCCAAAGTCACCCCTCTAAATTGTTTCTTATTTTCTTTTCATTAAAATAAGTGATTTTCATATAGATTAAGTTTTTTAGTTTCTTTTTTTCTGTTGTGATTTCGTCGTCTGAGTGCGGCGTTTTGTTGTTGGCCGTCATTGTTGCGGCGTTTGTTCTATCCGTCTTGTTGCGGTGTTCGTTTAGTTCATATTGAAAGGTAGACTTTAATCAATTGCAGATTCGATCAATGATTTGGGCATCATCGTTGCAGATCCGGGAGCATGGACATTCCGGTGACTTTTATTTTATCATATTATTTGTAGGCATTTGGGCATCATCGTTGCAGATCCGGGAGCATGGACATTCCGGTGACTTTTATTTTATCATATTATTTGTAGGCATTTTGCAATTGCCGTTGTATGCTATTAACATGGATGTTGTGAGATTGTTTGCAGATTCATCCTTTCAGTTTTTAGCGATGTTGAATTTGTACTTGCATGTAATGTATTCTATCAATTATTGGAATGAACACATAAATAGTTAATCTTAAAAAAAAATAAAAAAAAATAAATAAATAAGTCAATCCAAACAGATCCTAAATTAATTATAGGTGATGTGCTATAGATTTGTTTGCGCAGCCCATTAGCCGCCACTGTAAAATACTATACTTTTATTTTATTATTTTTTTACTGAAGAATAATATACTTTTATAAGAAAAAAAAATTATTGTATAATATATATACTGTGATCTCATCCAAATCCAAATATGGTAAAAATTAACTTTTAATTATATCATCCTGATTCATACATGAATTTAAGGCAAAGTTCCTTTTTTAACTACCAATACTTTGACAAAAGTATCTATCACCGCTTATTATTAATATAGTACAAATTAAATTATGTATATTCATAGATATTGTCTGAGCATGTATTTGGAAGATTTCAATTCTGCTGTGTGACCGCACGTTAGCTGAGGTTCGTGAAGCTCCATAGTGAAATGTTTGGTTTTAATTTCTCATGAGGCATAATTTATTTTAAAAATGTTGAATTGTTTTTGACATGGATGGATGGATTTTTTATTTTTTTTTACAAAGATGGATGGATGTTTTTAATTAGAGTAAATTTCATTGACCTTTTTTAAAGTTGTTAAAGTCTCACATCGGATATGCGGTAGTCTGGATAAGACTTTATAAGTAAGTGATAATCATCACCTTACAGGCCAGATTTATAAGAATTAATTAGACTCAAATCCAAGATGGTATCAGAGTCTCTCTGTGATCTATTGGGTCACCCGCTATCGGGTCACCCACCATTGATATCCATGCACCAAGCCCAATAGTGCTGGGTGTGAGAGGGTGTGTTAAAGTCCCACATCGAATATGAGATGACCTGAATAAGACTTTATAAGTAAATGCAATCTTCACCTTACAAGACGGTTTTGTAAGGATGAGTTATGCCCAAATCTAAGAAAAGTTTTTTTCTTTTTAAAATCAAAACAAATTTATCAAAGAGATTACGACTCTGTTTGGTAAAAAATAACGGATAGCTGATCAGCTAGCTTATAGCATATGAGTTTATAGCGGATAACTTATAAGCTAGCTTTTAGCTTATAACGAATAAATTAGCTGATTGAATTTGTAGTGTTTGAAAAAATTAGCGGTTGAACTAGATTATAAGTATGAAATGAAATAAAAATATATGTTTAATTAATATTTAACTTTTTTCAAGTAAGTTGATAAGGGTAAAATTGGAAGAAAAGATGATAAGTTATAAGCTCATAAGCTACTTTAAATAGCGTTTGAAAAATAAGTTATAATCTAGTAAAATAAGTTATAAACTCTTTTGTAAAAATTGTTACCAAACAAAGTTTTTAGCTTGTAAGCTATAAGCTAGCTTATTGTGCCTCTGTTTGGTAAAAAATAACGAATATCTGATAAGTTAGCTTATAGCGGATAGCTTTTAGCTTATAGCGAATAAGCTACCTAATTGAATTTGTAGTGTTTAAAAAAATTAGTGGATGAACTAGCTTATAAATATAAAATGACCTAAAAAATATATCTTTAATTAATATTGGGTAAATAAGACTTTACCCGCTGCAAAGTAGGCGAGTTTTGATTTACCCCCTGCAAAAAATTCATTTAAGATTCCCCCTGTTAAATATTTTTTTTTGGTTTCCCCCTTGAATACACTTTTTAAATCGGTTGAACAGAAAAAACCGATTTAAAAAACAGCACTTTTTAAATCGGTTGAACAAAATAACCGGTTTAAAAAGTGCACTCAAGGGGGTAAACCACAAAAAAAAAATTGCAAGGGGGAAATTTAAAAGAATTTTTTTGCAGGGGGTAAAGCAAAATCCTGCTACTTTGTAGGGGGTAAAGACCTATTTACCCATTAATATTTAATTTTTTTCAAGTAAGATAATACGGGTAAAATAGGAAGAAAAGATAATAAGCTATAAGCTTTAAGCTCATAAGCTACTTAAAATAGCGTTTGAAAAATAAGCTACAAGCTAGTAAAATAAGCTATAAGTTTTTAAAAAAAACCGTTACCAAATAGAGATTTTAGCTGATAAACTAAAAGTTATAAACTATAAGCTAGCTTATTTGTCTTCCCAGAGTATATACTTCAATCTTTATCAAAAGCAATCGGCTAAATTCAGCATCATAGCATTATGCATCTCTATCCATTTTTTATGAAGAGTTTTTTTTCGGTAGAATTGATTATGTCTCCAGAGCTTAATTTTTGTAGTAAAATTTTCAACTTTAACCTATGTTTTAAAAACAAAATCAAATCACTTTAATTTTTTTTGTTCAATTCACTTTTATATTTAAATTTCAACCAATTTAAATCATTTCACGTTCAACTCACCAGTCACTATCGTTTAACTAATATTAATTTTACAAAATTAATTTAATTTTGTCGCCACAAAATCAATACTATATCAAAGTGCTATCAATAAAAATATGGTATTAACGTCATTCAGCTCGTTTAATCCACATAAAAATATGTCTACTTTTGTAACAATTTTTTTTAAAAAAAAAGTATCTTTGTGCCCATATCGAGAACTTATGTTGGACAAATTAAAATAAACTTAAAAGGACTTATTTACGAATACACTTGACTTAAGAAGCACAAGTGTAATGTGTTATAAACATTTTACTTCATTTGTCTCGTATTAATGTAAAACAAATGTCTCAAAGAATCACTATGGTCAATTCACTCTATGAAAATAAGTATCATTCGCTTATATTGTAAACCTAAAACTCAATCAATATTCGGAGTTTTCAAAAATAATTTGTTCAGTTTAGTTGTTCAAAAATAGTTTGTTTTGTTTGATTGTAATATTACCAATGAAGAATGAATTGATTTTTTTTTTATACATTAGCAAAGAAAAAAAACAGAAAAAAAAAAACTAGACTTTAGAGTGAAGACTTCCAAATAATAAGCTTACCATCTTTTGTTGATCTCAATTTGGCAATAAAATCTGCACAAAAAATTTCTTTCCTAAGAAAATGAGCTAGAGTGTTCTTCCAATTCATTTTCATCATACTCTTAATATTTACAATAACATTTACGTAGCAGTGAAATGTGTCATATTCCTTCAAAATGAAGTCGATAACAATTAATGGTTTAAATTAAATTTTTAAGTTTATCTAATCAATGATTTGATTCTTACACCTCTATAAAATATATACCAAGATAAGAACATGTTTTTTTTTATAAAAAAAATTGTTGAAATGCATGCATATGGATCCCACTGTATATTTTAGGCGTGGCCTACAAAATTTAGTAAAATATGCAGCTAAAAGCTAATTAAACATTTTGGTTATGTGGAAGAAAATAACATTATCAAATTACACTACTACCCTCAAAATTCAACTTTAATAACACACCTATACCACCACCCCTATTTAGCATTGTGGATTTTTTTTTCTTTTCTATATATATAGCCCTCTCTCTCTCCCATGTAGTGCCTCATCGCTCACTTAGAATTTGCATTTGTAAAATCAAACAAACAAGGCTATAATAATGGGTTCCCTTCCCCACGTAGTAGAGGATTGCATGGGCTTCCTCAAACTCTTTAGTGACGGTTCAGTTCACCGTTCAAACAACTTCAAATTTCCTGTTTCCACCATTGAAGACAACTCAATATCCTTCAAAGATTGTCTTTTTGACAAAAAATTTAACCTCTCTCTTCGCCTCTACAAACCCAACAACAATAACAACAACAATAAACTTCCCGTTATTATGTTCCTTCACGGTGGTGGCTTTTGTTTCGGCTCACGGACGTGGCCTCATATTCACAATTGTTGTGTGCGTCTTGCCACTGGACTTCAAGCTCTTGTGCTTGCGCCAGACTATCGGCTCGCACCAGAGCATCGTCTTCCAGCTGCGGTTGATGACGCCGTTGAAGCGATTAGGTGGCTTCAAAGGCAGGGGTTAAGCCATGGTTGTGGAGACCCATGGTTGACTAGTGACGTTGACTTTGACTGTGTGTTTATTATTGGTGACTCTTCTGGCGGAAACATTGCGCACCAGCTTGCAGTTCGGTTTGGATCAAATCCAACGACTATTGAACCAATTCGGGTAAGAGGTTATGTATTATTGGCGCCATTTTTTGGTGGGGAGGTACGAACCAAGTCAGAGGAAGGACCTTCGGAACAAACATTGAATCTTGATTTACTAGACAGGTGAGGTTTTACAATCAAATTTTAATTATTATTTTTTTTTTCAAATGACTTGGTTCCAAGAAAATCGTACATTAATTGTAGAAAAATGAAAGGAAAAAAAATCATGGATTTAAAGATTAAACTCAAG
This sequence comes from Trifolium repens, assembly GCA_030408175.1. Classification (NCBI taxonomy): domain Eukaryota; kingdom Viridiplantae; phylum Streptophyta; class Magnoliopsida; order Fabales; family Fabaceae; genus Trifolium; species Trifolium repens. Next base: position 52,812,308 of record CP125849.1, on the reverse strand, counting down.
TCTCATCCCATTAAATATTATTACAACTAGGGTTGGGAATAGGCCAGGCGGCCTCCATGGGCCTTCGGCATGGCATGGCATGTTTAGTAAAAATGGCAGGCTAAGGCTTTGAAAAAAGCCTATTTAGATAAATAGGCCAGGCTTAGGCTTTTAAAAAAGCCTATTAAGCCTATTAGGCCGGCCTATGTATATTTAATTTAATAAATATTTTTTATATAATTTTTTTTAATGTTAGGCTAAGGATTTGATGTTAGGCTAAGGATTTTAGATGTGTTTTCCTTACACTTGAAGAGTCTGGATTTGAAGATCTAGTGTTTTGCTAACTTATGGTGTATATTTTGGTTGTTGCCGACTACACCGATTAACATTAGTGCTTAAGAAACAATTTGTATTATGGCATACTTAATAGACTTTGTCGTAATCGTATTTCTATTTTATTAGCTATTAACTATTGTGCTAACAGTTTTATAAGCTTTTTCTTAACATTGTAGAAATTATAAAAATTTAAATGTGAAATAGGCTTCAAGGCGTATTTAATTAGCCTATTTAAAAAGATTACATGGAGGCCTTTATGTAATGCAGGCTTTTAAACAGGCTACAAGGCCAGGCCAGGCTTTAACAAGGCCCAGGCCAGGCAAAAAAAATAGCATTTGATAGGCCGTAGACCAGACTTAGGCTTGAAGAAAAATCATAGGCCAGGCTCAGGCCTGTCAAAGCATGGCATGGCATGGCCTATTCCCAACCATAATTACAACTATTGTATGACAAAATAAACCAGAACAAACGGAGCCAAAATATATTTTTCAAAAAAATTCTCAATTAGTCTCATTCTTCAATTTTTGTGTGTTTAGTTTCCATCTTCTTTAAAAGTAAGAGAGCTAGCGATTTAATTTGATTATAGGAGTAGCATTGGTATCCAAAGCTATCTGGCCAATGGCCACGGACGTAGGTAATCAAATGGACCCCAATATTATACGAATTTGGCTTACTCATCTTAGTAAGACCAATTTGGTGTTTTGATAATTACTAAAATTTATTATCATTTTAGCAAGACTACTAATGATCTTTCAAAAAAAGAAAGAAAGACAGGAATACTAATGATGATTTTAGAGCAACTAAATTTTAAATTTCAGGATATAAATTACCTTTTCCACACGTTTTCTATCTTTTTTTCATGATACAAGGCTTATTTTTTTCATATCTTTCTTCCTACCTATACTAGACTACTAGTACTCTTGTGACATTTTTTGTTTTGTTTGATAAATCACTTACAAAAACAAAAGCAATTGGTCTCTCTAAATAAAAATCCTATTGCCCTTATACAAAAATGATTGTAATTTATTTAAATTAAATTAAACATGAGGAAATCAATACGGCGATGATGTTTGGAAAGGCTAAAACTAATCCTCACAAAATTGATGTGATTAGTGATAATACTTGTCTAGTCCCTCTTGAAATCTTTAGGTACCTTTTGGTGCCACTACACACAACCAAACGCTATATCATGAAAAACTTGTGTTGTCCATTAAATTATTGAGAATATAGAAACGTTATTGTCATAAACTTTTTCCTCTTTTGTTATAAAATTTAAATATACTTTTTCCTCTTGTTTTCTCCAATATAGGTTTTTGGTTTCCATTGCTTTCAAACTAATCAGGTTTTGTAGTTACTATCCAATTTGAATGACCAAGAAATATGTGGCAAAATAATTAATATATTAAAAATAGTAAAAGTCCACTAAACCATAGACAAAAAAGCCCACCTTTAACATTTTTTTTAAGAGTTTAAAGGACATGTACCATCAGTGTAAATTAATTTTACAATGAGAACCAATAAAAATGTTTCAACCTTCCATATCTTATCAAGAAAGTCGGGTTAAGTGGAGTAATGTGGCAAAAAACATGGTTGTGATTGATTGGCAGTGTAAAATTATTTTACACAGTTGGTGCATTTTTTTTTCTTTTTTTAAGGTGTATATCTATCATTAGTGTATCTATTAATTTTCAATCTTAAACTACTAAATCATGGAACAAACCAAAAATAAATAAATAAAATAGATAATTTATTTCATTATTGTTTTAGATGATATTGAGGCTTAATAACTTATAAAGTCTCGCATACAATATATATGTCCTAATTAATTGATATATAGTATTAATCTTTTTTATTTTCAATTTTTCAGATTTTGGAGGTTGTCTATGCCTATTGGAGAGACTAGAGACCATCCATTGGCGAATCCATTTGGACCTTGTAGCCCAAATCTTGAAAAAGTTAAACTTGATCCCATTTTGTTGATAGTTGGTGGCAATGAATTGCTTAAAGATAGGGCTTCAAACTATGCAACAAGGTTGAAAGGGTTAGGAAAAGACATTAAATACATTGAGTTTGAGGGGTGTGAGCATGGATTTTTCACTCATGATTCATATTCAGAAGTTGCAAATGAAGTTATCCATATTCTTAAAAGATTCATGCTTGAAACTTCTACTTACTTAGGAGACCAATATCCCTAGAAAATTAAGTAATATATCCATATTAAAGTAGTTACGTTTGTGGGAATGGATATTATGTCATTGTTGATTACTGTTTTGTAGTTTTATTTTAGTAGAGTACTTTGTATTAACTACAATTTTATGTAGTTTGTGTGTGGGTGTGGTATATATATAATATATAAGTGTCGATTGTATATGTTATTTTTGGATGGAAAAGGAAAACTTTATAAAATTCACAATTTTAAGTTTAGCTTATTTTTCTTGAAAGATAAAAAAAAAATTTAAAAGATAAAATTATTTAGTAATTATTAATGATGCGCATATTTGTTAACAATAAATTGGTCAATATGGTAAGTGGACGTGACTGGGGGATTAATTCATATTTTCTTTCTAGTTTGAAAGACAAGAGTCCACTTTATATATTCCTTAAATTTTTTGGTGAAAATTAGCACGCTAAATAGAAGTCAAAAATTTATATCTATAACATACTAACAAAATAGATAGAGTTCAAACATGTTTCTCTTTTAATGTGAGTATTTTTTTGAATTTTAATTGCTATATTATTAACATTGTATCTAGCTCTAACATAATTTTGACAACTTTTTCTTTTATTTTGAAGTACTACTTTTATTTTAAATTTATATATAATTGGAGTATCACCAATTATATATATATATATATATATATATATATATATATATATTATATTTTTGTTTAAAAAATGTATGCAAATAACATTTTTGTTTTGTTAAAGGTAGTGTTAATAAGTGTTTCGTTAAATTAAAGAAACATGATGCAATTGGTATAGTACTTATTTTAGCCCTTATGCACATTATGAATCAATCGTACAGTATATATGTGTCTTTGTAGCAATTGGGTAAGATGCACACACATGAAATCAGCACTTCGATTTGTTCTTTTCACATATGACACATTAAAAAGTTTTGTGCATTTGTACCCAAAAAAGTGTGTATAATTCATCAAGGAGTTGGTCCACCGAATATTCCACTCACCAAAATAAAAAGTTGCCTACGGCTTCGGATAAATAATGTGTAGGAATCATATGCTAGTCTAGTATATAACATTAAATTTGAATTATTTTTTCTTTTAAAACTCAACTTTAAATATTGTTACATTTTCATCATCTTCAAATTTCAGCACAAAATAGGAAGTGCAAGTGGTTGCTGCCTTGCTGGGGTATAAGGACAGACTCAGGGAAGGGCAGCATGGGCCTCGTCCCTTCCTCTTCAATCATGAAGTTATTTTCATAAGAAATTTCTTTTGCTATTCTTTGTGTCTCATGCACGTTCTGCTTGTTTTTATTTTCATCTTTTTATTATTTAAATAAAGGATCTTTTTTACAAATATTCTAAAAATAACAGATGTTATAAAAATGAGAACTTGAAAAAAATCATCAATCACATTTTAAGTAGAGAATTTCGTCCTTCACTTAACTATGAAAAATGCCTATGTTTTCATTTTATTGTTTCCCCGTCAATTTTGACTTGCCGAGCTGTTTTATGGACTATGATGGGCCGTTCACTTTTGCAGAGATCGGGAGTTAGAGTCTAGTGCAGAGACCGATTATATTAAATAATATTTTTGCCGTTCAAAAAAAACATATCTAACACTCCTATACATGATATTTTCAGAACATTACATTGTTCTCTGTTTAGATAGAGAATGTTAAAGTACAAAAGTAAGTATTTTGTTTATATCGTATCCACAGGGACTTAGTGTGAAATTAAGAACCATTCAACAAATAACATCATTTCAAGTTTGAGTTGTAGATTGTTTTGTTGTAAAAAGACTTGTAAATATAAAATTGCGATAAAAGATGATTTAAGATTCAGAGAGAAAAGGTTGTCGGGATTAAACTTCACTCACTCGGTCGTATGTACGTTTCTAAATCAGTCACATATATTTTAGCTATTCATCAATATTATCACGTATTGCTCACGTACGTTTTCGTGTCCAGATAACGACGAGAATCACGTTATACCTATTAACCCTCGATGTCTCGAGTGATTAATCAATACAACGGTTATATTGTATTATTTAAACTTCCGATGTCTCGGATAATTTGAACAACACAATATCATTAAGTTCCAATACAAAAAGTGAATATTAATCCTAAATCTATGTCTAGAATTTAGGGTTTTAACAAGTGTTCATCTTAGTTCCTTGATTCAAACATTATATGTCTATAAATTCAAATCAAAAGATAAAACATGAAGATTAATGATGACACTAACATTGATGAATGAACTAAAACATATATTAACATGATTAAGAGTTGTACATAGTCACAAATGAGCTACATCTAATCCCAACAACAATGGATTCAGTTACACATGATTAAAGCAAGCTTACAAATGAGAAGAGAAGAGAAGATGATGAACATCACACTTGATATCTCAAGTTTTGTTGATCCACCTTCACAATCTCCTTAGACTAATGATTTCTAAGCTTTCTCTCTGGTTGGGTCTCTGTTATCAGTGATTCATTGCAAGAAAAATGACAGCAAGCTCTATATATAATGTTTCTGAAAATTAGAACTCGTCGGGCGAGTTCAAGCACGCCATGGCGAGTTCACCTTTCTTCATCGGAAGGTTTTTCCACGTCATAAATGAACTTTAAACCGCCTTCATGCGCTCTGGCGAGTTCCTGCTCGCTCTGGCGAGTTGCTACTCGCTCTGGCGTGTTGCCCTTTTTTCCATTTTGATGCTCTCTGCCTCTACTCGCCCTGCACTCGCTCTGGCGTGTTGGCGTTGCTCGCCCTGGCGAGTTCCACGCGCTCTGGCGAGTTTGCCTTTTTTCCAGGGTGATGCTCACTGCCTCTACTCGCCCTGCACTCGCTCTGTGCTCGCCCTGGCGAGTTAACTTAGCTTTATCTTCAATTTTTCATTTCCTGCATCAATAGTTGAGATTTAGAAAAGCTTAACAAAATATAACTTAAAACAAATATATACACTAAAGTGGGGAAAACCTAACGAATATCTTACAAAATAAGTTAATAAGTGCTTAAAACAAATATGAATTTTAGCTACTTTTGGGCACTTATCAACTCTCCCCAACTTAGGACTTTGTTTGTCCTCAAACAAAAGAAAAATCAAAATATTGACAAGTTAAACTATAAGGTTCTCAAGATCAAGTTTGTAATCAATCAAAGTTAAAAATCCTTTCCTTTGGCATGAGTGAAGCTTTTGCAAATCATGAGCAACCTTCAATATATGCAAAGAAACAAAGCATGATCGTGAAGAAATTGCTATGCCGAAGTAAAAATTCTCATCATTCTAATCAAACAATCAAATTCAAGTGTTATCACAAATTCCTTACAATTGTATCACTCAAGGGTAAGTGTTTCACTCAATCCAAACAATGTGCATGCTACAATTCAATTCAAACATTCATCCAAGCAATATCATAAAACATGCTATCAATTGTGAATCACTAAGGACTTTATTAAGCTTGTAATGGGGCTTGGCTACAAGAAATCATTGTTTTTCTTTGGATTCAAAGAGCCTTAAGGATAAGAGAGCATCTTCTTTTTCATTTGTATAAACCATTCACTCTCTTTCACTTTCCCCTTTTTCACATGGTGATATTTTTTTATTTTATTTTTTCCTTTTGACACTTCAAATTTTTCAATACATGATTTTCTCTTCTTTTTTTTTTCTTTTTTTTTTCATGGTGTCAAATTTTCTTTTTCCATTACACTCACCATTTCAACTACTTTTCAAGATCACTTTCAAACTTTTTCTTTCTTTTAACCTACTTCTCCCCAACTTTGAATTTTTCACAACCCTTATTTGAATTACAATTGCTCTCATATCCTTAGACTAGGGTAGAGTAGTTGTTTTTCTTTCTTTGATGGTTAAGGGTGTATAAAACAAACAAATTTTTCTTTTAGGCTCAAATGGGGACACAAAGGATCCTACACTCACAAGGTAGGTTAATTTGGCTAAAGTAGTTGCACTCAACAAGAAACATGGCCTTGATCATATTCACAACATCAAACACATCCATGATAGCAAGATTAAGCTAAAATCAAATGAGCATACATAATTGCCGGCTCTCAAATATTTATGTAAACAATGGAAAGCTCACACAATCTCACCCGGCTAGGTTGGATAACACATGTCAAATCATGTTTTACAAGAATAGTGAGAATCATCTTAGGACAAACAACACAATTCAAAAGCATGTTGAATTCCTAAGCATATTTCAAAGATTGTTCACAATTTGTCATAGCTTCACAAATCACTAAATCATGCTAAGTTATTGATTTTTCACAAACCTGTCTTGAGATCTTGAAAGCATCTGCTTGTCTTCAAAATATTGATTCACATATTTCACAAAAATTTTAACTACTAATCAACTTACTTAATATAGAATAAACCAAAATATAGCAAAAAGATTAACATTGACATTACTAAAACATCATCGTTGTTCAAACATCACAAAACATTACATGTTCACAAATAAAACACAAGTCATAAGCCAACTAACAAAGTTCCACATGTTCACACTAAAATACACAGAAGTAAATAAACAGACTAGCAAATAAATTTGACTGAAAGCTCTTAAAATATCACTCATTTAGGTGAGCTTTCAAGTCTTTGTCTTTTCTCTTCATTCATCATCTTGATCCATCTCCTTCTCCTCTTCACTTGCATTGACACTGAACACCTCATCATCATCTTCACCATCTCCCTCGACACCATCACCATTACCATCACCATCACCTTGGCCAACACCATCACCATCTTGTCCATCGCCTTGTGCACTACCCCCTCCATAATAAAAAGGCCTGACCCTAGGCCAAGCAACATGCGTCTGATACGCCTCTGGAGACATGACCTGCAAAGCTGCATCATCAGGCATTCCAGAATGCATTTGCATCCGGTACATTGAGTTCTGGAGGGCAGACATTGCCCTATAACTCGCATCGTTTTGATCCCAAGTATAAGAGTAACATGCTTGAAGCCGAGGGTCAAAGTTGGAAAAATCCAACGGTTGCGAAGCTTGTGGTGCACGAGAGGATGAAGGTCTAGATGCTTGTGTCCTCTGTTTTGTTTTCGTGTCCATGTTGCGAGCAATAAAAACCAAACCCATGACTAAACCCGGTAGACCTAGAGGACATTTGGGTGTGAATTTGCCGCTAAGTGCTATGTGTCTAAGTTCAGTGGCAATGATGCGTGCCACATCTACCTTGGTGCCGTCTAGGATGGAACAGATGAGTGGTGTGACTTCAATAGTGGTGGAAGAGGTGTGACTTTTGGGTCGGATATTATGGACGATAAGTTTAAGGATCACTTAAGCGGGAGTTGTCATGTCTCCCTTCAAAGCTCGGTGTGGCCTTCCCGCCTCACTCACATCATATGTTCGTCCTTCCTTCAAAATGGTTCTTTGAATGAGATCATGATCCCAATTTCCTTGAGCTTGTTTTCTGTGGAAGGGACATAAATCATCAGGATCTCTTAGAGGCAACGGGTTTCCAAGGTAGGTGTTGATGGCCTCTCGATCAAATGAGAATTGTCGACCCCTAACAAATGTGGTGTAATCAAAATGTTTCTCACTAGGATCACCATCTTCGTCCACCGGAAAGGCGTTGGCAAAGAATTCTCTCACAATATCCGAGTTGATTTGAGTGTAAGGTGCAAGTAACCGACCCCATTTCCTCTTTTCAAAGATATCCAAAATGCCTTTGTACTCTCCCGTCGGAGAGATCTTAAACTCTTTGTCATGCCACAACTTGAGACAGCTCCTTAAATCTCTCATAATGTGCTGCACTACGGAATCTATTTCCATCAAATTGTGCTGGGCGTGTTGGTCTTCGAGGTTGTGAGGATTCAATGCCCTTTCTTTTGGAACCTTGAGTTTGTTTTGCTTTTGGTGTCATTCCTACAAAATAATCAGAAAAATCCAAGCAAGACTCTACAATTATGAGTTTAAGCATTTAGGAATAAACACAAATGAGACAAGACTTGATAAGTGAAGATTAAAATTTTTCTGGTTCTGTCACAACTCGCCCTGGCGAGTTGAAACACGCTGCAGCGAGTGGCTCAGTAAAAAAAAATTATTTTGACAGTTGCAAACTCGCCCTAGCGCACACCAGCACGCTGCAGCGAGTTACTCAGAGTCATAACTTTCAGAATTGATGCAGCATGCTAAAAATCAACAATAATGATATAGAATTGATGTAAAATCATAACTTTGCTAAGATAAATCACAAGACCCATATTTATTTCTTGATTTACATAATGGGTTGATTTTCAAAAGGGTGATTTTTCTTATCAATTCAAAACAACAGTTATAATTTCATATCAAATCCAACATTCAAAACAAACATGTGCAAGATTATGTTCACTTTTTTTTAAGAACTGAAACTTCAACCCTAATTCCTTACTTAACAATTTCAAACCCTAAATTAACAAAGTTAAAAACAAAAGTATAAGAAAAGAAATCAAACCTGTTGAATTGAAGTTGAAATAATGCAAAGATGAATGCAAGGATGAGTTTGATCTTCTATGGAGTGAAAAAGTTGATCTTCAAGGATGCAAAGTTGCTTCGGGTTTGTGTTTGTGGTGAAAAGAGATGAAAAGTGTTTGTCTGTGAAAAGAGAAGGGTTAAAAACGCGTGGAGAGAGAGAGTGGGTAGGTGAGGAGTAATTAAAATTTTTGAAAAATAACTGCCAGATCTGCACGACTCGCTGTGGCGCACAACAACTCGCCCTGGCGAGTGTTTTGGTAATCAACACAGGTCAACAGTTTAAGTTTAAGGTTGTGAAAATTCCTATCATCTTTATTTATCTCTTATTTCTCTAACAGTTTAAGGTTGTGAAATTCCTATCATCTTTATTTATCTCTTATTTCTCTAACGATCTTGACTGACAGCATGTTACTTGAGGACAAGCAACAGTTTAAGTTTGGGGTTGTGATGACAGGAATTTCTACGTCATTTTTAGTATTATTATTAGTAGTAAAATGACCAAGACAGACCCAAATACGAAGGAAAACCTACAAAAGCAAGAAAAAGCATCAAGACAGAGTCCAAGATGCGAAAAGACAAGAAAAAGCCCAAAAAGTGAAGAAATACAGCATTCCATCGCAGCACGATGTGTGCCATCGTGCCACGATGAAAGCTCCTTGCACGCCAAGCAATCAGAAGAAATAAATCTTGAGAAAATCTTCCATCGCAGTACGATGCCCTACAACGCAGTACGATGATGTTACTTGGCGCCCAAGCTGATGAAATGCACAGGATCAGTTATAAAAATAAACTGAATCTTCACATCGCAGCACGATGGCCTCATCGTACTGCGATGACCTTGCTGAGGCCCATTACGAAAACTATAAATAATGGGGAGTAGCATTCATTGTTTTATTCATTCATAAATAGTAGAACACTCTCTACTATAAGGAGAGGTTCAGAGGAGCTCTATTGGGCATAGTTTTCTCCCCTTACGGGAAAACTAACTCAGCAAGGTATGATTTCTTTAGGCTTTTGTATTTAGGTTATAATTCTTGTAATTTAAATATGTAGTCTTTATAATTTATGCCTTAGGTTGTGGTGGAGAAGATGAACTCCCCTATGAATATTTGGAGTCTGTGATTGAGTCTAAGTTATAATAAATGATATTCAGTAATTATGTTTGTTATTTACTTTCGTGCACTTTAATAACGTATTCTCATAGAATTAATATCAGGTTTCGACTTGGTATAGTCCGGAACTCGTAGTAAATAATGCTAGGTGTATAGAGACAGTAACATCCTGAACTAGTCGTGAACTGATCGGTTAGAGGAGGAATCATGCACTAGGTGTGATCTGAGCACTTAGAAGATGAACAGCCCGATACTAGGACCTAGAGGTTAATTGGTGAAGGTTATAATGCATGTTTATAAACAACTCACTTAGTAATTAAGGTATGTGACACATCGAGGTTAGGCTCTCGTAGGTACCTTAGTTGTTAATGTAGGGAAACTTTAATAGACATAGTGTAATAGTAAGGTATTACTACAACAAGGATAATTCACCGCCGAACATAATCTAAGTAACTATGTTATACACCGGTCATGCCAAATATGAAGAAGGGAGGGAGTCCAACCACCATGTCTAGCCTCTATATTTCTTGAATCTATATTTATACATTCTGCATTTATATTTCTGCAAAGCATTACGCTTATTTTATAAAAACCTTTTCAAAAACCAAAGCGAATGCAAAATATCACAAACTTAAATAACGCTGGTAAAGCTGCGGCACGATCCCTGTGGATACGAACTCATTCTAGACACCTAGAGTGTGAATTATTACTCGACGACAGACTGATGCACTTGCCAGACCGTAGTCAGATGCATTTTGGCTTATGGACTTATACTACTAATAAACAGTAAAAATACTTACAAAATTAGGTTGCCTCCCAACAAGCGCTTGTTTAACTTCGTTAGCTTGACGCCTTTTTTCATTGATTCAAGGATCGGCAAGTGGAATTTTAGTAGTGAATCTGTCAAATTCACCACCAAAATAGAGCTTTAGCCTCTGACCATTCACAGTCCACCCGTCCTTTGTCATAGGGTCCTCTAATACCACTGCACCATAAGGTTTGACTTCATGAATTTTGAAGGGGCCTGACCATTTGGATTTCAACTTTCCGGGAAACAATTTGAGTCTTGAATTGAACAATAAAACCATTTGCCCCGGCTTGAATTCTTTGTTGACAATCCTCTTATCATGATAGCTTTTGATTTTTTCTTTGTACAGCCTGGATGATTCATAAGCTTATGACCTCATTTCCTCTAATTCTTGCATTTGAAGCTTTCTTTTCTCCCCGGATTGAGTTTCATCAAAATTCAAGAACTTCAAAGCCCAGTATGCTTTGTGTTCTAATTCCACCGGAAGATGACAAGATTTTCCATATACCATTTGAAATGGTGTGAGGCCAATAGGTGACTTGAAAGCTGTCCTATATGCCCATAATGCCTCATCCAACTTCATTGACCAATCTTTTCTTGATGCGGACACGGTTTTCTCAAGAATTTTCTTTATTTCTCGATTCGAAACCTCTGTTTGTCCATTGGTTTGTGGATGGTATGGTGATGCAACTTTGTGTTTGACTCCATAATGCTCAAGTGCTTTAGCCAATTGTGAATTACATAAATGCGATCCTCCATCACTAATGAGCACACGAGGAGTTCCAAAACGGGTGAATATATTCTTTTTGAGAAATTTGACCACCGTTTTGCCATCGGCCTTTGGTGATGCAATTGCTTCCACCCATTTTGACACATAATCAACCGCCACTAGAATGTATTCATTGGAAAATGATGAGGGAAATGGTCCAACAAAGTCGATACCCCAACAATCAAAAACTTCAACCACATGAATGTTTTGTAGAGGCATCTCATTGCGCCTTGAAATTCCCCCGGTTCTTTGACAGTTGTCACATCTTTGAGCATATTCATAAGTGTCTTTGAAAATAGTCGGCCAAAAGAAGCCCGACTGTAACACTTTTGCAGCAGTTCTCTCTCCATTATAGTGACCACCATATGGTGAGTTATGACAATGCCACATTATGCTTGTGGCTTCCTCTTTGGTAACACATCTTCTCAAAAGGTTATCAGCTCCAATTTTGAAAAGATAAGGATCATCCCAAACATAATGGTTAGCTTCACGGAGGAACTTTTTCTTCTGGTGCCAATTGAAATCATCCGGTATTAATCCAGATGCTTTATAATTGGCCAGGTCAGCAAACCACGGCCTTTCTTGCACCATGAGCAACTGCTCATCAGGGAATTCCTCAAGAACTTCACGCTCGTGTTCAGTCACCTCATTGTTCACCAACCTGGACAGATGGTCAGCTACCAAGTTTTCGGTTCCCTTTTTGTCTCTGATTTCAAGATCAAACTCTTGTAATAAGAGCATCCACCTAATGAGTCTAGGCTTGGAATCAGACTTTGTGATCAAGTACTTGATAGCAGCATGGTCAGTATAAACAACAATCTTTGAACCAATCAAGTACGAACGAAATTTTTCAAGTGCATATACAATTGCAAGCAATTCTTTTTCTGTTGTTGCATAATTGATTTGAGCATCATTTAACACTTTGCTTGCATAATGTATAGCATGAAAATTTTTGTTCTTTCTTTGTCCAAGAACTGCACCAACCGCATAATCACTAGCGTCACACATTAGTTCAAATTCAAGTGTCCAATCCGGCGCTATGATTATGGGTGCAGTTGTCAATTTTTTCTTTAATTATTCAAAAGCAAATAGACATTCATTATCAAAATTAAAAGGCTTATCTTTGTTAAGCAGGTTGCTTAATGGTTTGGCAATTTTTAAGAAGTCTTTAATGAATCGCCTATAGAATCCGGTATGACCAAGAAAGCTTCTGATTCCGTTGACATTGACTGGTGGTGGTAGCTTTTCAATGACTTCAATTTTCACTTTATCAACTTCAATGCCTTTGGAAGATATCTTGTGACCAAGAACTATGCCTTCAGTCACCATGAAGTGACATTTCTCCTAATTGAGAACCAGATTAGTTTCAACACACCGCTTCAGCACGGTATCCAGATTCTTTAAACAATGAGCAAAGGATGGGCCAAAGACTGAGAAGTCATCCATGAATACCTCGATGCATTTCTCAATCAAGTCAGAAAAGATTGCTGGAGCATTACACAATCCAAAAGGCATCCGTCTGTAAGCAAAGACACCGAAGGGACAAGTGAAAGCTGTCTTTTCATGGTCTTCGGGATTGACAGTGATCTGATTGTACCCCGAATATCCATCTAAAAAGCAATAAAATTCTTGTCCGGATAACCTCTCAAGCATTTGATCCATGAATGGAAGTGGAAAATGATCTTTTCTGGTGGCTTTGTTAAGTCTCCGATAATCAATACACATTCTCCACCCCATAACAGTTCTTCACGAAATCAACTCATTCTTGTCATTTGTGATTACCGTCATTCCTCCTTTCTTTGGGACTACTTGGACTGGACTCACCCAAGCACTGTCAGAGATCGGATAAATCATTCCAGCTTCTAGCAACTTCACAACCTCCTTTCTTACAACCTCCTTCATTGTTGGATTCAATCGACGTTGAGGTTGTGCCACAGGCTTGTAGTCGTCTTCCATCATGATGCTGTGCATACAATAAGATGGACTGATACCTTTCAAATCAGATAATGCCCATCCTATTGCCTCTTTGTTGTCTTTAAGAACTTGAATTAAGTTGTTCTCCTCGTGAGTTGATAATGAGCTGCTGATTATCACCGGCTTGCTATCCTCTTCTTCAAGAAATGCATACTTTAAATGTGAAGGTAGTGTTTTCAATTCAATCTTCACTTCAACCGGTTTTGGCCCATCTTTTAATTCTTCAATCTTTGCTTCACAAGGAGATACTTCCTTCTGAGAATCAAGCTCCTTCAAGCACTCTTCAATTTCTTGCTCTATATTGGGGTCAAGCTCATCGAATGCATCAGTTAAAGCTTGTTCAAGAGGTGAAGGTCTATGTGTTTGCTTTCTCACATCTAGGACAGCTTCTTCGGTGGCATCTAACTTGAAACATGCACCTTTATCCTTAGAATACTTCATAGCTTCCCACAAATTAAAATTGACCTCTTCATCTTGAACTCTCACTTTCATCACCCCATCATCTATATCTATCATCATACGGGCTGTTTTCATGAAACCTCTCCCTAGGATCAATGGAACGTCGTCATCCTCTTCAATATCCATCACCACAAAGTCTATTGGGAACATGAATTTGTCAACCTTCACAAGAACATCTTCAGCTATCCCTGAAGGATATGTGATGGATTTATCGGCTAGTTGCAAAGTCATCCTTGTGCGTGTGATGTCAAGACCACCAATTCTTTCAACAACCGACAAAGGAATGAGATTGATGCTTGACCCTAAATCAATGAGAGCTTTCCCCACGTTAACATTGCCTTTGGTGACAGGCAAAGTAACTCTTCCAGGATCTTTCTCCTTCTTTGGTAGGGTTCTTTGGATGATCGCACTACAACTTGCATCTAGCTGGATAACTTCATTATCATTGAACCTTCTCTTCTTGGTTAGAATCTCTTTCATGAACTTTGCGTATGTAGGCATTTGTTCCAAGGCTTCAGAAAATGGGATGTTGATTTGCAATCTTTTGAAAATGTCCAGAAACCTTGAATACTGCCTCTCTTTGTCTTTCTTTGATTGAGCATGTGGATAAGGTAAATGTTGAACATGAGGACTCTTCTGAATGCTTTTCTCATTTCTTGCCTTTTGAACTTCTGCCTTCCTTTCTTCACTAACTTCACCCTCATACTCTTTTTCATTTCTTTTTTCATTTTTTTGATTTTTTTCTTTTTCAACTAATTCTTCCTCATTATTTTTCTTTCCTGCCTCAGTCTCACTTTCTTCCATCCTCTCTTCTTGTTCTTCTCTAGCTTCCACAACACTCTCCTCCGTCCTCAAGTTATCACCAATGCCCTTACCAATCTCTTTCCCGCTTCTAGTTGTAATGGACTTGCAATGTTCTTTTGGATTGGTTGTAGTGTTTGCAGAGAATGATGATGATCCACCTTGATCATTATTGTTAGCGACTTGCTTTGCTATTTGACCAATTTGTGTTTCAAGGTTTCTCAGCACCGCATCATTGCCTCTTTGGTAAACTTGAGTTTCTTGCTGAAATTTATGTTGCTGCTGATTATGTTGTATTTGCATTTCTATAAACTTGCTCATTGTCTCCTCCAAATTTGAACTCTGCTGTTGTTGTGGAGGTGGCTGTGGCTGGTTAAAACTTTCATATTGTCTTGGTCTATTTGATGAACCAACATCCTGCCTCCACCCTTGGTTGTAATTTGAGTTTCCGCCCCTCTGATAACCAGCATTGTTCTGATAAGGTGCTTGTCTTTGTGGATTCTGGTTACCCATATAATTTACTTCTTCACCAGGCGGGGGACAATAACCAGTTTGATGATCTCCACTACACAACTCACAATATGCAATCTGTTTTGCTCTACCTGGTACTTCCTGCATCTCTTTGAATTGTTGCGGAAGTTTTGACAATTGCTTTGTTATCTCCTCCAGAGATTTTGAGATCAACTTATTCTGGGCCAACACTGCATCACCTGTACCAAGCTCAATAACTCCAGGTTTCCTTTGTGATGGATTCCTATTGTAATCTCCTTGGTGGTCACTTAGTGCCATTTTCTCAATGATTGCGGTCGCATCTGCTGCACTTAATGATAACAGTGATCCACCAGCTGTGGCATCCATTAAAAGCTTTGATTGTTGAAGCAATCCATTGCGGAAGATATGGATCTGAGTAAGTTCATCAAAACCATGATTTGGACACTTTCTCAACATAGATTTGTATCTCTCCCAAGCTTCACAAAGTGTTTCATTTGACCCTTGAGAGAACACAGCAATGGATTTTTGGCTTCCATGAACTTATGATGAGGAAAGAATCTTTCAAGAAATTTTTCTTCAAGACTGTTCCAATTGGTCATTACTGCAAGCGGTTGATCTAAGTACCACTCCTTTGCTTTACCGATCAATGAGTGTGGAAACCCTCTTCTGTATGCAGATTCTTCCTCTGCTTCAGTAGTTCCCAGTGAACCAGCAATTTCATAGAACTTGACCAGATGATTGTACGAATCCTCATGTGGTAAACCTGCAAAAGGGTTAACATATAAAAGCTGGAGGTATCCTGTTTTCATCTCAGTTTGTCTGGCTCCTGGTTGTGGTCTTGCTAGGTGAGCCAGGCGTCGTGGACTGTTGTGGCAGGGCATAGCAGCGCCCTCCGGTGGGGTTTGTTCGGTCATTATTTCTTCAGCGATAGAAGATGTTGAAGAAATCGAGGCAGAAGATCCTTCTTGCTTCTCCCTTTGTTTGGCTCGTTGTTTCTTTTTTCTTGCTTTGCTGTTGTTTCTTCTGGCCGTCCTTTCAATTTCAGGATCGAAGAGTAAATTACCAGCTGAAACCTGTCTTCGCATACAAAATCAACAACCTAACCACACAAGTTAGCGTGCACGATGGATAATAAAAGTAAACAGAAAATTAAAAAGACAAAATTGCTTAAAAAGATAGAAATTGTCGCAATGTTTTTAATTTCAAACGTCAGTCCCCGGCAACGGCGCCATTTTGTTAAAGTACAAAAGTAAGTATTTTGTTTATATCGTATCCACGGGGACTAGTGTGAAATTAAGAACCATTCAACAAATAACATCATTTCAAGTTTGAGTTGTAGATTGTTTTGTTGTAAAAAGACTTGTAAATATAAAATTGCGATAAAAGATGATTTAAGATTCAGAGAGAAAAGGTTGTCGGGATTAAACTTCACTCACTCGTTCGTATGTACGTTTCTAAATCAGTCACATATATTTTAGCTATTCATCAATATTATCACGTATTGCTCACGTACGTTTTCGTGTCCAGATAACGACGAGAATCACGTTATACATATTAACCCTCGATGTCTCGAGTGATTAATCAATACAACGGTTATATTGTATTATTTAAACTTTCGATGTCTCGGATAATTTGAACAACACAATATCATTAAGTTCCAATACAAAAAGTTAATATTAATCCTAAATCTATGTCTAGAATTTAGGGTTTTAACAAGTGTTCATCTTAGTTCCTTGATTCAAACATTATATGTCTATAAATTCAAATCAAAAGATAAAACATGAAGATTAAAGATGACACTAACATTGATGAATGAACTAAAACATATATTAACATGATTAAGAGTTGTACATAGTCACAAATGAGCTACATCTAATCCCAACAACAATGGATTTAGTTACACATGATTAAAGCAAGCTTACAAATGAGAAGAGAAGAGAAGATGATGAACATCACACTTGATATCTCAAGTTTTGTTGATCCACCTTAACAATCTCCTTAGACTAATGATTTCTAAGCTTTCTCTCTGGTTGGGTCTCTGTTATTAGTGATTCATTGCAAGAAAAATGACAGCAAACTCTATATATAATGTTTCTGAAAATTAGAACTCGTCGGGCGAGTTCAAGCACGCCATGGCGAGTTCACCTTTCTTCATCGGAAGGTTTTGCCACGTCATAAATGAACTTTAAACCGCCTTCATGCGCTCTGGCGAGTTCCTGCTCGCTCTGGCGAGTTGCTACTCGCTCTGGCGTGTTGCCCTTTTTTTCCATTTTGATGCTCTCTGCCTCTACTCGCCCTGCACTCGCTCTGGCGTGTTGGCGTTGCTCGCCCTGGCGAGTTCCACGAGCTCTGGCGAGTTTGCCTTTTTTCCAGGGTGATGCTCACTGCCTCTACTCGCCCTGCACTCGCTCTGTGCTCGCCCTGGCGAGTTAACTTAGCTTTATCTTCAATTTTTCATTTCCTGCATCAATAGTTGAGATTTAGAAAAGCTTAACAAAATATAACTTAAAACAAATATATACACTAAAGTGGGGAAAACCTAAAGAATATCTTACAAAATAAGTTAATAAGTGCTTAAAACAAATATGAATTTTAGCTACTTTTGGGCACTTATCAATAGAGAATTGCGTCAACTACTTAAAAGGTGCATAAAACCTACTACCTTCGTCTCTAACTATTAGACCCCATTGAGAAAATTGCAGAGATTAAGAAAGTGAGTTTTAGTATTAAATTTGTTGGCAGTTGTTATTGTTTTTATAATTTTATCCTTCAAGAAAGATAATTGGTTTTTTTTCTATAAAATATTTATTACAGATTGTAGAAAAAGATGCACTTTTTGAGGTATGTTGGTCAACAAATAATTAATGCCCTTGAAAATTTGAAAAAAGTCTCATAAAAATGGACAAATAAGAATCTAAAAAATATCTAATATTTAGGGACGGAGGTAGTATTTTTCATCTGATCTAAAAATAAATTTATTCATGGTTTAGTTTAGTTTTGGATAAAAAACTAAACAAAATTAATCTGATACAATTTTACGTGGTTTAATTTAGATTAATTTTTGGATATCTAGTTTGCAAATTATAAATTTTTATTAAATATTAATATTATAAAAATACTACAAAATAATAGGTTGATTTTTTAAAAGGAAATAGATAATACTCGTAATGAGTAAAAAAAATTTGAATGAAACTGACAATTGTATTAAAATAGGTCCATAAGGACAAAAGAAAGAATAGAGAAATGCACAAAAAATCAGTATCCCCTTTATATTTAACTATAAATATTATAGCACTTGCATGCATGCATGTATATAATGTTTGATCCTTAATTGCTAGACAACAACTTTTTGGCGGATAATTAACCATCATTTGTTTCTAAAAAAGATAATGCAGGTGGAAACATTGCATCCGTAGTTTCTAGGTTCAATATTTGTCTTTCATGAATTGTTATGGCTAGTTCAAAGAATCTATTTCAATTTTCAAACAAGTTATTAGTAATTTAGTAGTGTTTGCAAGCATCGATGCTCCAAGACACATTCGTTGAATTGGCTTTTTATTTATTTATTTATTTATTTTTGCGTGATAAAAGTTGAAGATATAAAGTTTGATTTATGACTCTTATATAAAAAAATGGTTGGGAGAAAAGAATCTACATTATATATTTAATTTATAGATTTTCGATGTAGATTAATTTTCGTTAATAATGGTGAAAATTTTATACCTATATTTTAATAAATAAAATAAAAAAATTGAGGACAAATATCATGGCTACAAAATACTTACATTATCATGGTAAAAAAAAAGAAGTCGAGGACAAATATTAAAGCCACAAAATACTTACATTAACTAGTAGTCTCTAATAAAATTTAGGATTTGGATTTTCCAAAGTTATAATAAAGTGTTGTAATGAACCATCTTATCTCTACAATCAATAGTTAAAATCATTTTACTTTATAAGTTTGTATTTATTATTTAGACCAGAGCACTAGTTAGCATAACCCAATTTTTTATCTTTTTTTTAAATATAGCTAACTACTGTTAGAAGTAATTTATATTTAAGGGTATTTTAGTATTTTACTATGTTGTCTTTATGACCTAGTCCTTGTGTATAAATAGGAGTAGTAATATCATCATAGAAGTAAGTGCCTTTATTCTTCTTGTAGCCGTCATTTTCAAGTTCATCAATACAATTCTCTTTTCTATTCATTTATCATCTTTGTGCACCAACAATTGGTATCTAGAGCTCCGGTTCGAATCCACGGGAAACACGAGTGAAACGTGAGGCGTTGTGTGATTGATTTCGTTTCTTGAATTCGAGTTGAATCTTGAACGAAGTTGTAACAGAATCACATTTTCTGATTCTGCGGGATTGGGAAACACGAGTGTTAGTGAGATTTAAGTGAACGCACAAAGTTTGAAGATGAACGGAAACAGTGGTATGAGTACCAAGCTTCCAGTGTTTGATGGCAAAAACTGGAATCGTTGGATGAAACAGATGATTGTTCTGTTTGGTGCTCAAGATGTGCTTGAACTTGTTACTGAAGGTTATGTTCCAGTAGCAGCTGATGCAACAGACGCACAAAAGCTTGCTCAGAAGGATACGAAGAAGAAAGATCAGAGGGCGTTGTTACATCCATCAGTGTGTGGATGAAAACGTGTTTGAGAAGATTGCTGACTCAGAAACGGCAAAGGCCGCGTAGGACACACTGATCAGATGCTATGGTGGTGATGCATCAGTGAAGAAGGTGAAGCTTCAGTCCTTACGAAAGCAGTATGAGAATCTCAACATGAAGAACAATGAGAAAGTCTCTGAGTACATCTCAAGAATGATTTTGATCACTAATGAGATGAAGGCGTGTGGAGAAACACTCTCAGAACAAGTAATCATTGAGAAGGTATTGAGATCACTTACCCCTCAGTTTGATTACATTGTGGTAGCTATTGAACATTCCAAGGACTTGAGTTCCATGAGAATTGAAGAGCTACAAAGCAGTCTAGAAGCACAAGAGTTGCGTTTGACTGAGAGAAACTCTGAAAGAGAAGTAGAGCAGCAGGCTCTGAAAGCAGACTCTGGTAAGAATCATCAGAAGAAGTCTTGGTCAGAAGCCAAGAGAAGGTCTGATGGAGTTCAGAAGCCTGAAACTTCAAACTCTGATAAGCAAAAGTATAAGAAGGGAAAAGAGAAGTTTGACAAGAAGAAGATTCAATGCTACTGTTGTCAGAAGTTTGGTCATTTTGCTTCTGAGTGTCGGTCAAACAAAGAAAGAAAGTCAGAAGAAGCAAATATAGCCAGAAGCTCTGATGACTCTGATGGTGAATCTGTGTTGCTAATGGCTTCTGATACTGATGATATGAATTCATCATAGTGGTGGTATATGGACACAGGGTGTTCAAATCATCTTACTGGAAACAAGAAGTGGTTGGTTGACTTTGACTCGAGTAAGAGTACAAGGATCAGATGTGCTGATGATAAATACCTTAATGCTGAAGGTATGGGAAATGTCAGAGTCACTCTGAACAATGGCAAATCAGCATTGATTCAGAATGTATGGTATGTACCTGGCATGAAAAGCAATCTGATGAGTGTAGGGCAATTGATTGAGAAAGGTTTTTCAGTTACCATGAAGGACAATCTTCTGAAGCTGTATGATCGTAATCAGAAGCTGATTATGGAGTCAGAACAGGGAAGAAACAGGACATTCAAGGTGAATGTTAAAACTGCAGACTCTGAATGCCTTAGTGCAACAAGTGTTGAGAAGGATAGTGAGCTGTGGCATAGAAGATTTGGTCATTTAAATTTCAGAAGCCTAGGGCATTTGAAATCAAAGAATCTGGTAAATGGAATTCCTACAATCAAGAAACCTGAGAAGTCATGCAAGGTGTGCATGGAAGGAAAGCAACCAAGACTGTCTTTTGCATCAGGAGTAGCTCCAAGAGCAAAACATGCATTGGGAGTAGTACATTCTGATGTGTGTGGTCCATTTCAGGTAGCATCAATTGGAGGGAATAAATACTTTGTGTCATTTGTAGATGAATTTACTAGAATGACATGGGTATCCCTGATAAAGTACAAACATGAGGTGTTTGCTGAGTTTAAGAAGTTCAAAGTGAAAGCTGAGAAGCAGAGTGGTCAGAAGCTGAATATTCTCAGAACGGATGGTGGTGGTGAGTTTAATTCCAATGAGTTTAAAACTTTCTGTGAGGAGAATGGAATTGAGCACGAGGTTACTGCTCCTTACACTCCTCAACACAATGGTCTTGCTGAAAGAAGAAATCGTACTTTGCTTGATATGGTGAGAAGCATGCTGAAAGAGAAGAAGCTTCCTCATAATTTATGGGGTGAAGCTGTTGCAACAGCATGTTATGTGCTCAACCGATGTCCAACGAAGAAGTTGAAGGAAATAGTTCTTATTCAAAAGTGGACTGGAGATAAGCAAAGTGTTAGTCATTTGAAGGTGTTTGGTTCTGTTTGTTACAAACATGTTCCAGAAGCTAGAAGACAGAAGCTGGATGATAGAAGCAAAGTTATGTTATTGGTGGGGTACCACAGTACAGGTGCGTACAAGCTCTATTGTCCAGAGACTAATAGAATTGAATTCAGCAGAGATGTCATTGTGAAGGAATTAGAAACTTGGGATTGGAACAAAACTCAATCCAACTCTGATGTGATATTTCTTGAAGGAGACTCTGAAGGTGATTCAGGCTCTGACGGTGATTCAGGCTCTGAAGGTGATTCAGGCTCTGACGGTGATTCAGGCTCTGAAGGTGATTCAGGCTCTGAAGGTGATTCAGGCTCTGAAGGTGGTCCTGAAGGAGACTCTGAAAGTCAAGGCTCTGATGTTGAAGCTTCTGAAGATAGTACTTCTGAACCTCCAACCTCTGAAGGAAATCATGTGGAACAAGATCAAAGACCACAGAGAATCAGAAGCATTCCAAGAAGGTTTGCAGGGTTTGATATGCTGCAAGACACTGAAGTAGACTCTGAGGGAGAAGTTATTCAGTGTGCTATGTTAGTAGACTCTGAACCCGTGAGTATAGAAAAGGCTCTTAAGCAACAAGTCTGGTTGCAGGCCATGAATGAAGAACTTGATGCTATCAAAAGAAACAAAACTTGGAAGCTATCAGAACTTCCAAAAGGCAAGAAAGCCATCAGTGTCAGATGGGTTTTCAAGCAGAAGCTAAAGCCAGATGGATCAATTGGCAAATACAAAGCAAGGTTAGTAGCAAGAGGATTCCTACAGAAACCTGGGCTAGACTATTTTGAAGTGTTTGCACCTATAGCAAGACATGAAACAATTAGACTGGTAATTGCAATAGCTGCTAACAGGAATTGGCCTCTGATGCATTTAGATGTGAAATCTGCATTTCTAAATGGTCCATTACAAGAGGAGGTATATGTGTCACAACCTCCTGGTTTTGAGAAAAAGAATCAGGAAGGGATGGTGTATAGATTACATAAGGCCTTGTATGGATTGAAACAGGCGCCCAGAGCCTGGAATATGAAGATTGATTCTTTCTTCAAGAAGCATGGGTTTCAGAAATGTGAATTGGAGTATGGTGTTTATGTTCAACACACTTCAGAAGGCAATATGATTCTGGTATGCTTATATGTTGATGACATATTGCTGACAGGAAGCTCTGAACAAGAGATAGCTAAGTTCAAGAAGGCTCTGATGAATGAATTTGAGATAACAGACCTTGGTAAAATGAGTTACTTTCTAGGGATGGAATTTATGTACTCTGAGAAAGGAATCATTTTACATCAAATGAAGTATGAACTTGAGCTTCTGAAGAGATTTAAGCTGGAAAATTGCAAAATTGCAATTACACCTTCTGATACCAATCAGAAGCTGGACTCAGATTCTGATGGAGAGGATGTGGATGCTACAACCTTCAAACAGTTGGTTGGTTCTCTAAGGTATTTGTGCAATACCAGACCTGACATTTGCTATGCAGTTGGAATGGTTAGCAGATTTATGAGCAAACCAAAATGGTCCCATTACCAAGCTGCTGTCAGGATTTTGAGGTATATAAAGGGAACTCTGAAGCATGGTGTGCTATTCCCTTCTGAAGGAAAGACCGAATCAGAGCTTCTGAGCTACTCAGACTCTGATTGGTGCGGAGACAGGGTTGATAGAAGAAGTACTTCTGGGTACTTGTTTAAATTCCTGGGAGGTCCTATTTCTTGGTGCTCCAAGAAGCAACTTGTTGTGGCTCTATCAACCTGTGAAGCTGAATATATTGCAGGCGCTCTGACTGCATGCCAAGCTGTGTGGATTCTGAACTTGCTACAGGATCTGAAGATTAAGGTAAACAAGCCTCTGAAGCTGATGATTGATAACAAGTCTGCAATCAATCTTGCCAAGAACCCAGTGCTGCATGGGAGAAGCAAGCACATTGAGACCAAGTATCACTTCTTAAGGAATCAGGTTCAGAATGGAGTGTTAGAAGTTGTGCACTGTAGCACTCAGAAGCAGCTGGCAGACATGATGACAAAGGCAATCAAGACCGACCAATTTCTTCGTTTGAGGGATGGAATTGGTGTTGTTAGTTTTGTGTAAATATAAATTAAGGGATGGTGTTAGAAGTAATTTATATTTAAGGGTATTTTAGTATTTTACTATGTTGTCTTTATGACCTAGTCCTTGTGTATAAATAGGAGTAGTAATATCATCATAGAAGTAAGTGCCTTTATTCTTCTTGTAGCCGTCATTTTCAAGTTCATCAATACAATTCTCTTTTCTATTCATTTATCATCTTTGTGCACCAACAACTACTACTATGAGTCAATATTTTCTCTTTATTTAGAAAGTTTTAGATTGCCATTTTCTAAACAGCTAGTAATATTTAGTGGACAGCCCTTGATGTCCACTAGAATGAACAGATTGTTGGTACAAAAGTTTTTGACATGTGTCAAATGTTGAAGGACGCAAGCTATGTCTGTGCCAAAAAAAAAATGACTAGATATATGTATGTCAAAAGTTTTTATTATTCAATTTTCATCATAAATTTCATCCATTAATTTGAAACAAAAAAATTAAGGACACATAAGGCTGTACTTGTTGCATCAATGTATATCATTACGAAGCAGTAGAATTGAGCTAATTTATAGATAAGTTAACATGAAGTGATTGGTTCAATTCTTACTAGTACCATACATTTTAAAATAAAATAAAATATATATTGTAGATTAAGATTATGCATATTTTGAGCATTCACACTTTCTCTGAGTTAATTCTAAACTATGAGTATTGAAGATATAATAATTAATTGATAAGTATTTTTTTTAGTCTAAAGTTTCACAGGGGAAACACTGTTCTAAAAGATTATAATGTGACACAGCTCAGGTCAAAATATGTTTATTGCATCTCAATTGAAAATCAAAATAATCAAAGTAGTGGGTGATTAAAAAAAATGGGGCTTTCGTCAAGTCATGTTTCAAAGTATACAGAATGATTGTACACTGTTCCTATAATGTCAACAACAATGACATATTGGTGTACTCTTTAGTCAATAATTGGATGACAATAATCATCACATGTATCACTTATTGGCGCAACAAGTGAATGCTATACCCTGCTGGTGGGATCTACTGTGTCATAGGATAGGGTCACGAATGTTAAATAAGTTGTTTTTGGTTTTTATAAATATCTTAAATTTTATTTTCAACAACAATGACATATTGGGGTAATTGAAGAAGAAAAAAAAATTAAGCATGAGAATAAATCAAAACTCATCTATTTTGTAATGACTATTTATCTTTTTTTTTAAATAGACAAAATGACAAGTCATTAAAAACTCACACACACAAAGTGAAATGTTCAAACTCTGGTCAGGATGTCTGACCTAACAATTTCAACATTAATTTTTACTAGTTGAGTTAGGAATTGTGAACTACAAAAAACAAAATTTTAATTAGTGTTAAATGTATTTTAATCTATATAATTAGTTTGAATTTGGTTTTTAGAGTTTTAGTACATGTATCCGTTAAACACTTTATGTTGTAACATGAGCACATTAACGTGTGGAAGTTGAACAAACTTGGTTGGAAAATAATAGAATAAACACACTAGTCACGGGATTTAAAAATATTGATGTGTGAATTAAAAAAGTGGGAGAAGTCTCACATGTTACTTTTGCCACCCTATGTATTTTTCTTGCAGCTCTAAAAAATTACCAAAATATCATTGTCCGCTACATAAATAACAGATAGTATCCGTCACTTAGGGGTGGGTTAAAAATTTGTGTTTTAGCAACAAAAAAAAATTGTGTTTTTCTAACGCCTCAGATTTAATCCTCTAGAGACACTCTACGTGTTTTTCTAACATCTCAGATTTAAACAATATGTTTTAACAATTTTTATATACAGTTTGTTGGGCTCATGCTATAGTGGGGGGCATTGAGGCTAAGCACAGATTGGTTACAAAAACCGATATATGCTTGTCACGACAAGAGCTCATAGATGAATGTTACATAGTTGAAGGTTAGGGTGAGGTCTTACATGTTGGGTACAATTATGTCGCAAGACATGAATTGTCTTTTGCGGCAAACTAACAAGACCTAACAGACAGAAGGTATAACTATACAACAAGATTTATTTCTTTCGATTTCTATCATTATATCTGTAATAGATGTTTGTTGTTTGTGAGGTTCTAAATTATATTTTAATCATTTTTTATTATTTTCTATGATCATTTTTATTATTTTCTCACATATTACTTTGGCATAAGTTATGGTGCATAAACCATGTTTATGCACCGTGCATAAACCATGTTTATGCACCGTGCATAAACCATGTTTATGCACCGTGCATAAATATCCAAAATTGCTTAGCGCACCTCCCAGATTTCTAGTGCACCCCCAAATTACTTAATGCACCCCCCAAATTTTTAGGGGTGCATTAGAAATTTGGGGGGTGCGCTAGAAATCTAGGGGGTGCGCTAAGCAATCTAGGGGGTGCATTAAGTAATTTTCATTATTTATGCACGATGCATAAGAAGGAAAAAACTTATGCACCATAACTACTTCCGGCAACCCTAGGCATTTTTCTTGCGGCTCTAAGAAATTACCAAAATATCATTGTCCGCTACTTAAATAACAGATAGTATCCGTCACTTAAGGGTGGGTTAAAAATTTGTGTTATAGCGACCAAAAAAATCATGTTTTAATCCTCTAAAGACATCCTACGTTACATAGTTGAAGGTTAGGGTGAAGTCTTACATGTTGGGTACAATTATGTCGCAAGACATGGATTGTCTTTTGCGGCAAACTAACAAGACCTAACAGACAGAAGGTACAACTATGCAATAAGATTTATTTCTTTCGATTTCTATCCTTATATCTGTAATAGATGTTTGTTGTTTGTGAGGTTCTAAATTATATTTTAATCATTTTTATTATTTTCTATGATCAATCTAATAGAATAGACTTTTATGTAATATAATTTTCTTTGAAATGTAATAATAATTTAATGCAATTTTCTTTGAAAGGTAGTGTAATATTAATTGAATAATTTTTTTTTTTTGCATTTTAGAATGTTTCAATCTTGCTTTAAATATATAATATTGTTATATGTTGCATCATGTTACAAAAGACATGTTTATGTTTTTTTTTTTTAGAAATAATGTAGGGTGTCTTTCTTTGGGGGTTTATCTTCCTGATGCATGAAAACAACCCCCATTTTTTACACATAAGCTTCTTAAAGCAAGAACATGTACGTTACTTATGCCACGGACAAGGGTATTTTGGTCATTCGTAGGGCACGCCCCAGAATTCATAGGATGACAAAAGTAATTTCAAACTGCATGCCATTAAAAAAGTCTTTTAGCCTATTAGGCCGGCCTACTTAAGTTAAGATGAATAATATTAATACTGTTATTATTATATATTAAAAGTTGTAATTTAATTAAATTATAAATTTACTGACTTTATCAGTAGTTTAAGTTTATTAATCCACACTAGTTTTTCACATATATAAATGTATTATTATAAACTAGAATTGAAATATGATAACATATATAGTCAAATTCTCTAAAATATTATGTTAAATATCGAAAGGACGTTAGTTTATTAGTTCATTAGTATTTTTAAAAATAAATATAATTATTTAAATATCTTCATGTGATGTAGACTTTTAAACAGACTAACAGGCCGCATTATGCTTTCAAAAGATCAGATCTAAAAGATAAGCCTATGATAGGCCAAAATTGCTAGACTTCGATCTTCAATTTTTTTGATAGGTCAGGCTCACGCTTGGCAAAGCCTAGCTCGGCCTAACCTATTCTCACGTCTACTGCCAGAGATGGCTATTATTCATGAATAAGGATCTATGAAACACTGACACTTTTTAAATTTGCCATGTCCGTGTCGGACATGTGCCGATGCCGGTGTCCGACACCGACATTTATGATTACACTAAATATATCATTTTTTAAAATTATTATCGGTGTCGACGTGTCTGTTCGTGTCGTGTTTGTGCTTTATAGGTAAGGATCCTACTAAATTTTGTTTATGGTTAATAAATAAAAACATTGTAATCATGAGATAACTAATTCCAGAGTGCTGAATATTTCATAAACAATAGGCAATACAGCAGAGAACACTATCCCAACATATAACTGTCTAACCAAAAAACAATTCTCAAAAGGTAAAATGAAACAAAAATCCTTGAGACTTAAAATCATCCCACAATTCTACCGAGGTTATCACCTGAATCTGCAAAAATAATTTTTATGTAACATTAAAACAGGGAAGAACACAACCATGTTAAGAATAGAACTAAAACAATTATTATAGACATAGTAATCCATAATCCTCTGATAAAATTCCAAACAATAAACTATGTTTCTCATAAGAGCACAAATCAAAATTAATTATTCAAGCATACAATTGCCACATTTACTTTAACATAACAGATATGCACATTACATATACTATGATTTAGAGCCATATAGTTCTTCTATTAGCATGTACCAGTACAAAGACTACATAACTCCAGCATAAAAACATCGTGACAAAACAACGTGCAGCACTATATTAAATGACCACACCAATAATTGATGTCTAAATGAAGGATTGATTCTGTTTTTAGACTTTGGTTATTCTACCAAGTTTGACTTAATACATTTTTTCACATAAAATTATTGATTGATCCATACTTGCAAAACATATTAGAAGATTGAAAGATGTGACCCGTCAAATGACAAAATGCATAAAAAACACTGGAGAAAGTTCAATAAATGTTTCATTGAAAGTTGAAGTGAAAAAGAAAAGTATAAACATTTCAAAAAGCATCAAGGACAACGGTTTACCTCATATGTTACTTGGGTACATAAATACTCTTACGCGAGATCCCTGAAATGCATCAAACTCAAAAAGTCAAGATAAAATTATAAACACAACTTGTAATAAATAATAAAAAAGTGTAAGTAAATCATTACCATTGATTTGGGAGGAAGATTTGACGTAAATTTAGCACGAACAACACCACTATTACCGTGAGGCCTTGTAACCTTTCCCCATAAGCAGCGGTAATGGGTTCCATTCTTCTTCACCTTGGCCTTGTAGATATATGCCAATCTCTTGCCGGCGTACCAAGCTACCTCTTCCTTGGTGTTCACTCCTTCAATTTGCACCAACGATGCGTTTGGGTACTGATTTGATTTGGATCTAAAAAACAACATAAAACAGTAAGTATTAAACCAAAGCATCGAACCAGACATTAGCACAAAATTAGAAAAAACTACAGAGGGCAATAAGAATTTACCTTTTGTATCCAAGGATTGTACCCCTCACATATAGCCTAATACAAATATAAAAAGGTATATTAGCTTCATTTTACTTAAAAAATAGAATAAATACCGAAAATGATATTTGATAAAAGTAAATACACAAACTGGTCTTTGATAAAGAAAACAAATTGGTCATAGCAATGAAAAATATCAATTTGGTACCACAAAGTCTCAAATGTAAATAAAAAAATAGTCAGACTAAAATGTCCTTATACATTAAGAAAACTATATTAACTAACACTCAATTTAGAGGACCAATTTAGTACTTTCAATTCTCGAAAAACAAATTGATTTCCATAATTTGTCAACACCAGTTTGCACCTTCACTGTATAAACTAACACTTAAAATATTCAAATCCCTAATCCTAATCACTGTATTCTAATTTCTCCAAATCAGACATCTCTAAATGATACTAAGGATCAAATTATCAATTGTTATAACAGTAACTATAGCTGAATTAAAACAATCATAATTACTTTAATTCAGAATAACAACAATAATTACTAAACCAGAACAAAGAACTTATGAAAATAATGAAAATGAAAACGAAATAAGCGAGATTATATGAAGAAGTGAAGATCGAAAGAGTACCTGACACGCTCTCCTTGGCGTCCCTTCACCATCTTCAAAGCAGCAGCAGCAGCTGAAGCAGAAGCAGAATTCGGCTTAATCCCAAAATTCTCAAAAATGGGCGATTTAGGGTTTTATTATACACACCGTTTTCGTGGGTTTAGCGCGGTTTGGGGTTTTTAGGGTTTATTTGGCCCAATACTTTTTGGATTTGGGTTTTTCTTATGTGTTGCTTATACACCGACTTCAATACATTTTCACACCCAACTTTTGAGGCAAAACTACATCATCAGTCATTTAAAACTAAAAAAAAAACTTTGCACAATAAAAAAACTATAAAAAAAAAATCATTGTTATAATAAATTTGGATGATATGTTAGATGTTTCGCATCAACTAGACCTTTATTGATGACAAGGTCTCAATCTAAGGTAAACACAAAACAATTGATGTTAATTTTGATGAATTAGATAGTGTAACAATCATTAAAATGTGAATTTGATGTTATCTTTATTAAATTAAAAATGTAATTACTTTTTTGGGAATACCCCTACCCATCATATGTATTTTAATATCTTAAATTAGTCGTAATCCGATCAAATTAACACTCCACATCAACGATCAAATTAGTCGTAATCCGCTTTTAATTAGGTTCTGACTATTTCAATATCTTAAATTAATCCATGTGTCTATTAAATATTTCTCAATACGGACACTCAATTGACATGACTTTTCTAACAGCATTAAATGCGTTGATGTGGAGTGTTAAGTGTCATTTGGACAATAACATCACACAATTTAAGCGTCACGTAATTAATAGTCAGTTAAGACATTTATTGGTAAAATTATGGATTAATTTGATGGTAAGTTAGAAATGTCACAAACTATTTTGATATAAAGTTGATGAAGACAATAACTTATATATAGTAAGTGAAACAAATGTTTATGAAATTATCAAATTAAAAAACACTTGACAAAAACAAAAACTAATTTGAAACAAAGAGTCAGAGACATATTTAAAAACGAACGTATTACAGATACGCTAACTAATTTAATGGCTTACTTTTATTTTATTCTTATACACTCTTATTTTGTGTAGTAAACAACACCATTTTTCATATGCCGCAGCCCACACCGTATAAATGTTTCTTGTGTGCCTTTTTCAGTTTTACACTGAATTTTTAAGCATCATTTACTTGAATTGGAATTTATGAGTTTGATACTTTTATGTTTTATGGATATTTTATATTTTTAGAAGTAAGACAATTAATTGGATTTTTCAGAGGTGGTTAAGGTGTTGTGTTAGATGTGTGCCGGTTTGAATTGAAATTGTAAATCAAGGTAAAATGATAGAGCAATATGTGCTAAAAAATATTTCACAGAAAATAACTAAGGGACTAGTTATCACTTAGGAACATAGAGAAGGTAGATATTTTCTTTTGTCATCCTATCTGTTTCCCATGTGTTCTACGTGTTTTTTATTTTACTTTTTCGTAGGAAATTTTGTCCGTTACTTAAGTAGCGGGCAAGCATATTTCGATAATTTTATAGAATGCGCAAAAAAATAGATAGGTTGATAAAAGAAATCTCGAGAAGGCATGCTACAACTATTCACGTTAATGAAAGTTGGGCTTTCACTATGAGAAAAGGACCGATGGCCTAATAGTTAAAGAAAAAGAAAATGTCGGCTAAGTATAGTATATAGAAGACACTCTTAAGACAGATAAAAATGTTGCTTTGAAATTAGATGATTTGATTTAAGTGGTTAATAAATCTTTTTCTAGAATAAATTGATTTTTTTTCTCAGGTTTTTTTTGTTAAAAAAAAGTGTGCGAAAGGTAATAAATAAATGTTTTTATTTGGAGTACTCTCTACCTATGAAGCACTGACATTTCTTAAATTAGTTGTGTCTTATGTTGGACACGTCTCGGCACCAATACGATACCAATTCTTATAATTATACTTAATTATATCATTTTTTTCACATAATTATTATTAGTATCGACGTGTCAATACCTGTATCGTATATGATATCTTTGTTTGTATCTATGCTTAACAGCTCTCTACTCATTTGATGCGAGATTATTAGTATAGTGCCACATTTTTTGGACTATATAGCATTAACCTAAAGTAACAAAATCTTAAAAATCTAACATATTGGCTGGTAATTGTAGGGATATTTATATGTAACGGACTGACATTTGAATATCATATTATTAAGTTCTCCAAATTTAATGTTATGAGTCTAGTCATTAAAAACTCGATTTTTTTTTCATGTGAAGAAATATATTGCTTAATTTATATTCAACATATAAAATAAAATTACACATGTGTCTAATAATGTGTTGCCGTATCACATTAAATTATGTGAGTAAATGCATATATATGTGAGATTTTTGTACACTAACTTCATATGATATAATTTAGATCCTCTCCAATTATTCCTCTCATGTTATCTCTCTTTTTCTTCATCCAATTGTTGGTAAATTATAAAAAGCAAAAAAATATTTAAGAAGAGAGAGAACAAAATTTAATCAATGGTTAAGATTACCACATGACCAAAACATGAGAGGAATAATTGGAGAGGATCCAAATCTCATGATAGATAAACAAAAAATGACAATAATTATTAAAAAGCCACGCATATAAATGGAATAGTCGCAATTTTTATCAATTGAGCTAGAATTTGTAGATTTATATATCATCATTTTATTGTTAAGGAATTAAAAAATATAAACAATATGTTGAAAAGGGTAATTTTAAAAAATTAAACATATAATTTCCAAAACAATACAATATTATAATATTAAATTTCTTAACATATACCCTTATTCCACTTATTACCATTCTCCTTCTTTACTTACAGCTAGATTTCTATTGCTTTATTAGTAAAAAAAATTTATTGCTTTACCTATGCATGAATAACAATACAATATTTTTCCTTGTATAATTGTCAAAATACGAAATAATCATAATACATTTTGTTTTGGAGGATGAAATAATAATAATGATAGTAATTTTTTATTTTGCTCAAAATAAAAGTTTAATGGACATGTTTTGCCGGTATAAAATAATTTTACACGAATGTTCAATAAGAATTAATTATTCCTCCACATCATATCATGAAATCGAGATGTGGTAAAATGATTTGGTGAAATATATGATTAGTATTGAATGTTAGTGTAAAAAAATTGAACAAATAATCATAATATTTTTTTATCGAACAAATAAAAACGATAATCTTGGTAACTAAAAATATAAATTGTGTGTAAGAAACTAACTAAGAATGTTTGTCTATCTCTCTTCTAAATCCGCCGGCCGTTTGAGTAGATAGATTTTTTGTTTTGAAATACAAAGGAGCCTAAATTCAAAAAAGAGAAATACAACGCTACTCAATAGAGGAAATACACACCCTTAATATAATTTTGGCTAAATGTATTCATAGGTCCTTTAAGTTTTACATTTGTAATAGATTAGTCCTTTAAGTTTCTTAAGTAACAAATAAGTCCTTTAAGTTTTTTAAGTAACAAATAGGTCCTTTAAGTTTGTAATTTGTAACTTCTAGGTCCCTCAATTACTTAAAAAATAGGACTTAGATGTTACAAATTACAAACTTAAAGGACCTATTTGTTACTTAAAAAACTTAAAGGATTTATTTGTTACTTCAAAAACTTAAAGGACCAATCTGTTACAAACATAAAATTTAAAGGACTTATGGATGCATTTTGCCTATAATTTTCTAACACTTACACCAACTAAAAAAGCAGTTGATAACTATGAAACACATACACGGACACGACACCGACACTAACACTAACACGTCGACATCAATAATAATTTGAGAAAATGAAATAATTTAAATGTAATTATATGTGTCAGTGTTCAACATCAATACGTGTTATACCGGTGTCCGATAATATCATAGATACCGACACGTGTTGTGTCCGACACAGACACGCCTAATTCGATGTATATACTTCATAAGTTGATAATGAACTAAAAGACCGATATCATACAAGCAACTAATGTTGGTTAGCGCATCCGAGCTGAGTAGATAGATTTTAGAAGGGATCGAGGAGTAATACTAATACGTACAGTGTGCTAAATAAAGATTAAAAACAGGTAAATAGTTGTAATTGTAATAATTAAGGAATGAGAAGAAAATCCCCCACATCATTCAAATTAAAACCGTTCATTTTTATTGTGGACTGTATATTTGATAAGAGAGAGATAGAGACAGATTTGAAGTTTGAATTGAACAAACAAACACACACGACGTTTACAATACAAAATCCACAACTACCCTCCTTGGCCTTGGGTTATGCACATAATAGAAAACAACAAATAAATAAACACACAAACAAACAAATTCTCTCTCAATCAAAATTATCTCTAGGGTTTCCAATTCCAAATCATTCATTCATTCATTCTTCCCTCCAAACCAAACATTCATTCTTACACCCGCTCCTCCCAACTTAGCGAGAGCGGGTTCTTCTCCATTTCCTCAACCACACACACATTTCTTCAAGGTTTTTTTCTTTTTATCTTTTCCTTTTTTTATTTTTTATTTCCCTCTGTAAAATTTCTTATAATTTTTTTTTTTGATACTCTTTCCACATATATAAAAGGTAAAACCAGCTTAGAAGTTAGAAGTATCAATTTTCCTTTCTCGTTCTTATTTTTATTTTTTTATCATAATAATAAAAGATTAAAATAGTTGCTTTATTTGAATTTTGAATCTTCGAGGTAACTAATTTATTATCATTTATTAACAGATTTGTGTCCAATTGGTTGATCCAAGGGGGAAGAAGAAGAAAGAGAAGGTGTTTGGCAAGGAGGGAGGTACAAACAAAAAAAATCAATCAAACCATTTCAGATTCTTTGTTACTTTTGAAATACTTGTGATTAATTTATAATTCAAAACACTTCGCTGTTTGAATGCATTGTAATTGTTATTATAATAATAAGATTATTATTAAATGGATTTGGAATGTTCCGACGATTCTTTAAATGCCGAAACATGCAAATGTCGCGACTGCAATTGCGATTGCGGCTGCTCTGAACGGGGAACGGATTGGATTCGTTCGGTGAAACGGAAACACAATGAGTTGGAAAAGGTGAGAAAATTGAACGGCGGTGGTGATGGCGTCGTTCGTGTTGAAATTGGGGATGAATGTGTTGCTTTACGACAGGCGGTTAGCGGTCAGCAAAAAGCGATTCAGGATTTGTATTCTGAATTGGAGGAGGAGAGGAATGCTGCTTCATCCGCGGCAAATGAAACAATGTCGATGATATTGAGGTTGCAGACTGAGAAGGCTGAACTTGAAATGGAAGCGCGGCAATTCAAGCGATTTGTTGAGGAGAGAACGAGTCATGATCAGCAGGAGATTTTAGCTTTGGAGGAATTGTTGTATAAAAGGGAACAAACAATTCATTCGCTTACGTGTGAAATTCAGGCTTATAAACATAGATTGATGAGTTATGGCTTATCCGAGTCAGAGGTGGAAGGTGATTATGATTTTCCACCTTATGAGTATCCTCCTTTGAAATGTAATGTAATGCACGCTGTCACGGACGCTGAGAATGAGGATGTTTTTGACATTGATGTTGAGAAGTATGTGTTTGGGGAAACTCCTAGGGATCGGTTGAGGAGTTTGGAGAACAGGATATCTCAAATGGAGAGAACTCCAACTTATAGTCAGATGGAAGGTGAATTCGGTACAAAAAATATTATAGAGATGGTAATAGTTGGACAATCTCCTACAGTGAATAAACATTCGAGGAAATTTTCATGTGACTCGTCCTCGTTTGGCCCCGAGTTTGTGTCAGATTCTCCTAGATTCAATGGCAGCATTAAGAGGATGAATAATGGGTCAGAGGATTTCTCCAATTTTAAGAAGATGGATAATGTGTCCGAGGCTGGTGATAATATGACTGATAGAGTTTACACTGTTGACTCTGAATTCAAAGGTGGAGTTGGTGGTTACGATGAACATGTAACAACTCCAAGGGAGTTTGGAAATCAGGGCGATTTTGAAGATCCATATGTAAAGAAGCTTTACATACGGCTTCAAGCACTTGAGGCGGATAGGGAGTCAATGAGGCAGGCAATCATTTCGATGCGTACTGATAAAGCGCAGCTTGTTTTGCTCAAGGAAATAGCTCAACATTTGTGCAAAGACATGTCAAATCAGAGAAAAGTTACCGTGAAAACCTTTGTGGGCGGCTTCTCATTCTTCACAATCTTTAAGGTAATTTACTCTGCCCATTTTTTTAGCTCAAGGTTCCATTGAGATGATCTTTATTTATTTAATTGATCTTATGATCGAAGATTTAAAAAACAACACTTATTATGTTTCATCTTTCTTTTTTTTTGTGTACAGTGGGTTGCTTCAATCGTTTTATGGAGAAAGAGAGGTCATCAAATCAAGTAAGTAGTCGGTAGTTACAGTCTTCGTTTCAAAATTTGTGGACCTCACCTTGTGAGATAAACCAAGCATTATTCTAATGTTCTCGGCTTCTCGCAACTACCTTGGCCAGAAACCATTTAAAGAAAACAATATAGTTTAGAATTCAAACAACTACTACTGACAGTGCATGCCTGATAATCTATATTTCTAAAGCTTCTTGAATTTCCTATGAAATTTCAATGCTGTGGCTTTTGATATTATTCATGTTAATTGTTAAGTACTATCATGCACTCTATGAAATGTTTACCATGACCATACTCTTAAAAATTTAGTTTCTAGTTTGCAGTTATGCCACATTTGGAATCTTTTCTGGTTAATATGAATAAATGATGACCGCATATTAAGTTTATGTATGGTTTACTGTTGAAAACTGACAAAGTATCTACAGAATTCCTTTTGGACAAATTTAAGTTTACAATGGAAATCTAAGCATATCCTAATATACCGTCATCTCAAAATAAGTGCATTTTACTTAAGTAATAATGAAGTTGTTGTGTAGTATCTACAATTATGATGAAATTTCTTATAGTGAGTTTAGAGATTACAATTATTATTATTTTTTAACAACTTGGGAAAAAAGAGAATAAGTGGATAAAGTAACCTTGAATGAGTATTTGACAAAAAATACTTAATTGTCTGAACTCCTTGTGACTGTAGGTATATGTTTGGTCTACCATCTAGCAGTTCCGGCTTGCTAATGCTCCTCGACAAAGGACCTAATGTAAGGTCGTGGAGATATGTTTCAAGAGTTCAATTGGGATAATAGTTTACCGTCTAGTTTCATATGTGGGAGTACCAAAATTAATCTTCATCACACTATGCTACGAGAATGTTTCAAGAGCACAATTGGGAGAATAGTTTACAGGCTTAGGTTCATATGTGGGAGCACAAAATTAATCTTCATCACACTATGCTATGAGATTATTTTTTTTCTTACTTTTTTCACCATAGATTTTTTTTTTTCTCGTAGGAGTGTTGTTTTGTGCCGTGTTTTCTGTTGTATGAAATTGAATGTATGTAATATTGTAATTTATTGGTTGATTGGTGAAACATGGATATGATTTGGCATTTGAGCATTCTCTCTTGTATGCTTTGTTGTAGTTGAGAATGTATATATACCTTTGGACAGTCCTCTCATGTACATGCCATGTTGTAACTGTAAGTGTCCTCACTCCCTCCTTCGTACATTATATTATTTTTCTTAGAATGTAGCAGCGTTGTTTGTCGAGTGGATGGATTGTGTTGGGAATACATTATCCATATATGCAATGGCTAGCTAAACTTTGATCAACTTTGCTATTTTATTTACTTTTGTTACTCTACTGGTTACTCGCGCGCTCTATGTATTTCCCGTTTTACCCTTCCGCTACTTAAGTAGAGGATGTTATAAAAATGAGAAATTTTGAAAAATTTCATCTGTTATTCCAAATTGTAGGGCGCGCGAGAAAATGTGTAGGGTGGTAAAATGAGATTTCATTTTATTTTGGTCCCAAGTTCACATGGATAGTTCCTTTTAAGCAACACCAATCTTGTACCTGTTATATCACACACAACCAGCCATTGCATTCCCATTGGTTGAGTTGCTAGTTGCTAAATCACAGAGGCAATTGAGTATCCAAAATTTCTTAAGCCAATTCCAAGCAATGAATAGGGCGAAGATTTTCTTTTTGATTTAACGTTGTGGCGGTTTAATCCGTTGTTTTGCCAAGAGATTAGACACGGCGGATTTTTTTTCTTCATGTATTTTGTGTTTTTGACTTGTAAACTTTGTTGCTTGTTAGACACATTTTATGCTTAATTAGCTATCTAGCTTTTTAATATATTCTACTTGCTTATTAAAATAAAATGAAATGTCTAATGTTTTGTAAAGATAAACACATGGTTATCCAGAAGGGAAAAAAAAAACTTATAGATATTCTAAAGTTAGTAAAGTGTAAATATTAAGAGTTGTGATGGTAACAATTTTATTGGTTACGATGCACCTATAATATCTATCTTTGATTTATTAATTAATGATTGATGTTATTATTTCTACTTTTTTTTTTTTTTGGTTTTCACCACCAGTTGAATCTGGTTCGGGGGTCAGTTCTGGCATCAAGTGGTTCCAGCCCCCTCCCGATCGCAGTTGCGGGGGATCGAACCGTGGTCCTCCCTACCAAGTTCAGCGCCAATCACCACTGAACCAACTAACGATTGGTTATTATTTCTACTTTAGGAGAGAAGGATAAAAAAAAAAACTTAATTGCATTTATGATCCATTATTTTGATCTTCCATTTTAAAAATTAAACATTTTTGCCCCCTATTTAATATTTTGTAGTTTTACCCTGTCTCCAATTCTCTATTTTGTTACCATGAAACATGAGGATTTCTCTTTCCACCCCCTGTAACTCTTTTTCATCCCCTTAAAATCTAATTTTACCCCTCAAAAGTTCGGTTTATGCGAGCAGAACTTTTTAAAAAGTTCGGTTTACGTAAGCAGAACTTTTTTTTAGTGTAAATTTTACACTAAAAAAAAGTTTGGGGGGTTTAAATTAAGCAAAAATTCTGCACACGTAAGCTATGATGTGACAATACACATGATAAATAACAATGACATATCAACAAATCATATTTATTAGACCGAATAATAATATGTCAAAGAGGTTATTATTATCTCTAATGGATAAGATTTGCTAAATGTCATAGTTTTTTACTATATGTGTATTACCACATTCATGCTTTATGTGTTAGTTAATAAAAATGGGTCACATCAATGTTTATGAGTGGCCGATGGAGTTATTAGGGAAAAAATTGCAAAAATTTAAAATAGGAGGGAAAAAAATATTTGTTTTTAAAATAGGGAACAAAAATCGCGTAACATTTAAAATCGAAGACTTTAGGTACCGTTTGACCTAACTTTTTTTATGTGTAAAAGCTATTTTAACCATAAAGCTAGAAGTAAGAATTTTAAAACCGAAAGTAAAGCTATTTGGTAAATCTTACTTCTTTTATTTTAAAAAGTGTTAAAAGTTGTTGTTTTTTAATTATAATAGGGTTAAAAGATGTTTGACAATAAGATAAAGTTATTTTTTATAAACAATAACTTATTTAAAGATTGAGTAGAAAAGAAACTTATTTAAAAATATTAATTAGATAAATAATAATAAAGTTGTTGCAAAATAACTAGTATTTTTTTTTTTTAATATAGAAGCTATGTTTTTTTCTTACTAGAGCTTCTAAAAATTATTATTTAATCTAACTTCTTACTTCTAAGAGAACTTCTAAGAGAAGAGAACAGAAAAAAAAAAAAAAGCTAGATCAAACTGTATCTAAAAATGAAATTAAAAAAAGAAAAAAGAAAAAAAAAAGTAAAAACACATAAACCCCTTTGTGTGAGTGGGTTTTTAGGCACACTGAACATTCTCTTGAGCTGCCACCACCCCGCCGGCCGCAACCAACAACACCACTCCGATTCGACGATGCGGAGTTTCAGAATGAGGAATTTGTTATCCCGTATCAAAACAGGAACAAAGAACAAATTCATCAGAAACAGAAACAGAAACGTTCTCAAACACAAAAACAACCAAAACCACATTTCTTCCATTACCAAAAATTTCCCATCTCCCATTGAAGATGAAGAAGAAGATACAGAAGAAGGTTTCAGCATCAAAAGCTCTGCCCCATCACACACTCACGGTGTTCAACCCTTAGGAAATCTCTATTTCAACCCAGGATCCATCAACTCCAGAGACACTGGTTTAGGTAATCTTCATACTCTCACCGATGAACTTGTTCTTGACATTCTGGGTTTTTTGGATGGTACTAGTTTAGGTGTTTTAGCTTCTGTGAGCAAATCGTTTTATGTTTTCAGCAATCATGAACCCATTTGGAGGAATCTTGTGTTGGAGAATCTTATTGATGGGTTTCAGTATAATGGGTCATGGAAATCTACTTTTGTTTCTGCTTATTACCCTTCATTTGATATTTCGAGTAATGATCGTAGGAGTTTTAAAGTTAGAGACTTTTATTCTGATTATCTTTTCCAGAGTTGGTTATGTGCTAATCTTGAAATGAAACCTGAATGGTTGGAGAGGGATAATGTTGTTAGGAAGAGAGGTATTTCGGTTGAAGAATTTGTGACGAGTTTTGAGGAGGTTAATAAGCCGGTTTTGTTGGAAGGGTGTATTGATAATTGGGATGCATTGAAGAATTGGGATAGAGATTATTTGGTGAAGTTATGTGGTGATGATGTTAAGTTTTCGGTTGGGCCTGTGGAGATGAAGTTAAGGGATTATTTTCGATATTCGGATCAAGTTAGAGAAGAAAGGCCGTTGTATTTGTTTGATCCGAAGTTTGCTGAAAAAGTTCCGAAATTGGGTTTGGAATATAAAGTTCCGGTGTATTTTCGGGAGGACTTGTTTGATGTTTTGGGCAATGAGAGACCTGATTACAGATGGATTATTATGGGACCAGCTGGATCTGGATCGTCTTTTCACGTTGATCCAAATTCAACTTCAGCTTGGAATGCTGTGATCAAAGGGTCGAAGAAATGGGTATTGTTTCCTCCTGATGTTATTCCGCCTGGTGTTCATCCTAGTCCTGACGGTGCAGAGGTGGCATCTCCTGTTTCGATAATTGAATGGTTCATGAACTTTTATGGCGCAACTAAGAATTGGCAAAAGAGACCAATTGAGTGCATATGTAAAGCTGGGGAGGTTATCTTTGTGCCCAATGGATGGTGGCATTTGGTGATCAACCTTGAGGAATCAATTGCCATAACACAAAATTATGTTAGCAGGTGAGGTTCACTATCTCAGTACTTGTAGTTTAAGAGGTTTGTCTTTTTAAATGATATGCTGAATTAACTAGTCTTTTTTTTTTGTCTGCAAGTAATCAAGCGCCTAATTTTATTTGTATTCGTTAGACATTAGTTATTAAGTGATATCAAAACCTGAGAATCTTGAACAAAACAGATATTTTCATGGAAGAGCTGCATCTCCATGTGAACAAAATACATGGCTTTCAAGTTCTCTTTCTAGAAAAAGTCATACATAGTAGTGACGACTGAAGTTGCCGATCTAAATTTCCAACCGATTATAGAAATCAATTTTGACATTTTTGATTAGTTTTTAATTGGTTGTACTCAATTTTGACATTCTGGTTAGTTTTTGATTATTGTACTCTATTTTTTAGAAGCTATTACAGAAACGTACAGAAATCCAATTGCATATGTGGACTGTAAAATCTTGTATTCATTTGATTGCTTCAATGTTTTCACTAGCTAGTGTCTCTCCTGTATTATTTGCACTTGGGAAATATTCAAGTTACTATGTTGACAAATACCATTTGTTTAATGCAAAAAGGAGTTTGGATCAAATGTTAAATTTAGTAGCAATATATTTTTATCTTTCAAATTTAAGTATAAATAAGTAGTTTTCAAATTTGTTTGTTGCTAATGCTTAGATGCATTATATGAATGAGGTACACCGAAGGGACATTGTTGATGATAATGAGACTCATGATCACGAGGCAGCCTTTCAAAACTCCGAACATGACGAGGAGTTCACAGAGGATGCCCTGCACTTTGGAGAAAAGTCGAGGGACGATTCAGACAATACATAAGCTAGGGGAATTTGATTGCAGGCACGGAATGCTTAATGCACCTCAGGTCCAAAACATGGAAATTGCTTTGTATCATTTTCAGCTGATAGAGTTAAAAACATGATAGTAGCATAATGTTTATAATGCACCTTAGGTCTCCCCATGTAGTTCAGAATGATTTTGAAACCTCACTATTTTCTTCATGATTATATTGCATTTTTTTACCTTCTTTATTATGTTGTTGATGTATCCATGTATTTGATTCCATACTTATGTCCGTATAATATCAACTTAATTATCATTAGAGCTGTCAATTTAGGGGGCCAAGTAAAATTGGGCCCAGCCCCAATATAAAGGGGGCCTAAATATGGTAAGTATAAATGAGCCCCCTATTATATAGGTCCCAAAAAAACCAAGCCCCCAAAATAAAACATAGGCCCCCAAGGCCCCAAAGCCCCAATTTTTTTGGAAACAAGAGTT
Organism: Trifolium repens; assembly: GCA_030408175.1. Lineage (NCBI taxonomy): Eukaryota > Viridiplantae > Streptophyta > Magnoliopsida > Fabales > Fabaceae > Trifolium > Trifolium repens. The sequence goes on along the minus strand of CP125849.1, from coordinate 52,770,017 downwards.
TTTAGACAAAAATTTCTAGAATTCATACATAAGTTATTAAAAACAAAAGAAACAATCCGAGAATTCTCGGAATCGATAATTCCATAAAATTTCGGAAACGAAAGTTTTTTGATAAAAATTCCTAGGATTCACACATAAGTTATTAAAAACAGAAGAAACAATCCGAGAATTCTCGGAATGTTTCCGAGAAAAAATACTCGAAAATTTTTCGAGAAAAAATTTCCGGAAAAGTTTGCAAGAAAAAATTCTCGAAATTCTCGAGAAAAAATACTCGAAAAGTTTTCGAGAAAAAAGTTCCGGAAAAGTTTTTGAGAAAAAATGCTCAAAAAGTCCTCGAGAAAAAAATACTCAAAAAGTTTTCAAGAAAAAATACTCGAAAAGTTTTCGAGAAAAAATACTCGAAAAGTTTTTGAGAAAAAATAATCGAAAAGTTTGAGAAAAAATACTCGAAAAGTTTTCGAGAAAAAATATTCAAAATATTTTCGAGAAAAAAGTTCCGTAAAAGTTTCAGAAAAGTATTTGAGAAATTTTTTCGAAAAGTTCCCGAGAAAAAAATACTCAAAAAGTTTACGAGAAAAAATATTCGAAAAGTTTTCGAGAATAAATTCTCAAAATTTATTTGATATTTTTTGTGGGCCAATATTAGGCCCCATAGGGGGGTCAAGAGTAAAATTAAAGGATAGGGGGCTGGACCTATAAACAAACAAAAACAAATCTACTCAAGTGAGGCTTAACATGGGGCCTAAAAATGGGGCTTTTCAATATGGAGCTTTTTTAACAGCTCTAATTATCATAGTGAGAACCACATTTTACAAAATAATTGCATAAGTAATGATGTATATGAAATAATATTTGATAAACAATACAAATTAACTTGGTCATTGAGAAAAAATAGTAACAAACAAATGCTTGAGATTATGATAAATCATCTAACCTTTCATTAATTCCAATCATACATTCAAAATCAAATATGACATCATAACTGAAAGTAACGAGGGAAGGAGAAATATATCACCTCTGTCATGAGAATAATTCAAAATGTTGAAAATAAAAATGAATCAGATACGGAGAAAATGGACTAAAGGTAACGAAACTCAATTAAGATTTGTTTGAGTTTAACTTATTTGAGTTTATCTATTGATTTAAGCATAATTTGCGTCCATTTATCAAAAGTGATTACTTTTCATTTCCACATTTCTAAAAAATCAAACATTTTTAAAGTGGTGTATTTCTGGACAGCATGAATTATCTAAAAGTGCACTTGTAGATGGCTGAAAATTTACGTTTTTCCAAATGAGCAAATTTGCAATGCAACTCTGAAACTAAGTTTGTTGGTGCACAAGGGTGATAAATGAATAGAAAATGAGAATATTATTGAATGCTCTGCAATGACGGCTACAAAAAGGAGAATAAAAAAGATATTTAATGACATCAACTACTAATCTATTTATACACAAAAAACTAGGTCATAAAGACAACACAACAAAATACTAAAATACCCTCAAAATATAAATTACTTCTAACACCATCCCTTAATTTATATTTACACAAAACAGACGACACCAATTCCATCTCTCAAACGAAGAAATTGATCAGTCTTGATAGCCTTTGTCAACACATCTGCCAGCTGCTTCTGGGTGCTACAGTGCACAACTTCAAGCACTCCATTCTGAACCTGATTCCTCAGAAAGTGATACTTGGTCTCAATATGCTTGCTTCTCCCATGCAGCACTGGGTTCTTGGCAAGATTGATTGCAGACTTGTTATCAATCATCAGCTTTAGAGGCTTGTTTACCTTGATCTTCAGATCCTGTAGTAAGTTCAGAATTCACACAGCTTGGCATGCAGTCAGAGCGCCTGCAATATATTCAGCTTCACAGGTTGATAGAGCAACAACAGGTTGCTTCTTGGAACACCAAGAAATAGGACCTCCCAGAAATTTGAACAAGTACCCAGAGGTACTTCTTCTATCAACTCTGTCTCCACACCAATCAGAGTCTGAATAACTCAGAAGCTCTGATTCAGTCTTTCCTTCAGAGGGGAATAGCACTCCATGCTTCAGAGTCCCCTTGATATACCTCAGAATCCTGACAGCAGCTTGGTAATGGGACCATTTTGGTTTACTCATAAATCTGCTAATCATTCCAACTGCATAGCAAATATCAGGTCTGGTATTACACAAATATCTCAGAGAACCAACCAACTGTTTGAAGGTTGTAGCATCCACATCCTCTCCATCAGAATCAGAGTCCAGCTTCTGATTCGTATCAGAAGGTGTGATAGCAACTTTGCACTTTTCCAGCTTAAATCTCTTCAGAAGCTCAAGTTCATACTTCATCTGATGTAAAATGATTCCTTTCTCAGAATACAGAAATTCCATCCCTAGAAAGTAACTCATTTTTCCAAGATCTGTCATCTCAAACTCATTCATCAGAACCTTCTTGAACTTAGCTATCTCTTGTTCAGAACTTCCTGTCAGCAATATGTCATCAACATACAAACATACCAGAATCATATTGCCTTCTGAAGTGTGCTGAACATAAACACCATATTCCAACTCACATTTCTGAAACCCATGCTTTTTGAAAAATGAATCAATCTTCATATTCCAGGCTCGGGGTGCTTGTTTCAATCCATACAAGGCTTTATGTAATCTATACACCATCCCTTCCTGATTCTTTTCTTCAAAACCTGGAGGTTGTGACACATATACCTCTTCTTGTAATGGACCGTTCAGAAATGCAGATTTCACATCTAAATGCATCAGAGGCCAATTCCTGTTAGCAGCTATTGCGATTACCAGTCTAATTGTTTCATGTCTTGCTACAGGTGCAAACACTTCAGAATAATCTAGCCCAGGTTTCTGCAGAAATCCTCTTGCTACTAACCTCGCTTTGTGTTTGCCAATTGATCCATCTGGCTTTAGCTTCTGCTTGAAAACCCATCTGACACTGATGGCTTTCTTTCCTTTTGGAAGTTCTGACAGCTTCCAAGTCTTGTTTCTCTTTATAGCATCAAGTTCTTCTTTCATGGCCTGCAACCAGACTTGCTGCTTAAGAGCCTCTTCTGTACTTACAGGTTCAGAGTCTACTAACATTGCACACTGAATAACTTCTCCCTCAGAGTCTACTTCAGTGTCTTGCAGCATATCAAACTCTGCAAATCTTCTTGGGATGCTTCTGATTCTCTGTGGTCTCTGATCTTGTTCCACAGAATTTCCTTCAGAAGTTGGGATTCCAGAAGTGCTATCTTCAGAAGTTCTTTCTTCAGAGGTTTCACCTTCAGAGGCTTGTGATTCTGAAGTGTGTTCAGAGGCTCCTTCAGGGCCTTGACCTTCAGAGTCACCTTCAGGACCACCTTCAGAATCTCCTTCAGAGTCAGAGTCTCCTTCAGAGTCTGAATCTCCTTCAGAATCTGAATCTCCTTCAGAATCTCCTTCAAGAATTCTCACATCAGAATTGGATTGAGTTTTGCTCCAATCCCAAGTTTCTAATTCTTTCACAATGACATCTCTGCTGAATTCGATTCTATTAGTCTCTGGACAATAGAGTTTGTACGCACCTGTACTGTGGTACCCCACCAATAACATTACTTTGCTTCTATCATCAAGTTTCTGTCTTCTGGCTTTTGGGACATGTTTGTAACAGACAGAACCAAACACCTTCAGATGACTAACACTATGCTTATCTCCAGTCCACTTCTGAATAGGAACTATTTCCTTCAGCTTCTTCGTTGGACATCTGTTGAGCACGTAACATGCAGTTGCAACAGCTTCACCCCATAAATTATGAGGAAGCTTCTTCTCTTTCAGCATGTTTCTCACCATATCAAGCAAAGTGCGATTTCTTCTTTCAGCAAGACCATTGTGTTGAGGAGTATAAGGAGCAGTAACCTCATGCTCAATTCCATTCTCCTCACAGAAAGTTTTGAACTCATTGGAGTTATACTCACCACCACCATATGTTCTAAGAATCTTCAGAGTCTGGCCACTCTGATTTTGAACCTTCACTCTGAATTTCTTGAATTCAGCAAACACCTCATGTTTGAACTTTATCAGGGATACCCATGTCATTCTAGTGAATTTATCTACAAATGACACAAAATATTTATTCCCTCCAATTGATGCTACTGGAAATGGACCACACACATCAGAATGTACTACTCCCAAGGCATGTTTTGCTCTTGGAGCTACTGCTGATGTAAATGACAGTCTTGGTTGCTTCCCTTCCATGCACACCTTGCATGACTTCTCAGGTTTCTTGATTGTAGGAATTCCATGTACCAGATTCTTTGATTTCAGATGCTTCAGGCTTCTGAAATTCAGATGACCAAATCTTCTGTGCCACAGCTCACTATCTTTCTCAACACTTGTTGCACTAAGGCATTCAGAGTCTGCAGTTCTGACATTCACCTTGAATGTCATGTTCCTTCCCTGTTCTGACTCCATAATCAGCTTCTAATTACGATCATACAGCTTCAGAAGATTGTCCTTCATGGTAACTGAAAAACCTTTCTCAATCAGTTGCCCCACACTTATCAGATTGCTTTTCATGCCAGGTACATACCACACATTCTGAATCAATGCTGCTTTTCCATTGTTCAGAATAACTCTGACATTTCCCATACCTTCAGCATTGAGGTATTTATCATCAGCACATCTGATCTTTGTACTCTTCCCAGAGTCAAAATCAACCAACCACTTCTTGTTTCCAGTAAGATGGTTTGAACAAACTGTGTCCATATACCACCACTCTGATGAATTCACATCATCAGTTTCAGAAGCCATTAGTAACACAGATTCACCATCAGAGTCATCAGAGTTTCTGGCTATATTTGCTTCTTCTGACTTTCTTTCCATGTTTGACCGGCAATCAGCAGCAAAATGGCCAAACTTCTGACAACAGTAACACTGGATCTTCTTCTTGTCAAATATCTCCTTTCCCTTCTGATACTTCTGCTTATCAGAGGTTGAAGTTTCTGGCTTCTGAACTCCATCAGATCTTCTCTTAGCTTCTGACCAAGACTGCTTCTGATGCTTCTTTCCAGAGGCTGCTTTCAGAGCCTGCTGCTCTACTTCTCTTTCAGAATTTCTCTCAGTCAGACGCAACTCTTGTGCTTCTAGACTGCTTTGTAGCTCTTCAATTCTCATGGAACTCAGATCCTTGGAATGTTCTATAGCTACCACAATGTAATCAAACTGAGGGGTAAGGGATCTCAATACCTTCTCAATGATTACTTGTTCTGAAAGGGTTTCACCACAAGCTTTCATCTCATTGGTGATCAGAATCATTCTGGAGATGTACTCAGGGACCTTCTCATTGTTCTTCATGTTGAGATTCTCATACTGCTTTCGTAAGGACTGAAGCTTCACCTTCTTCACTGATGCATCGCCACCATAGCATCTGACCAGTGTGTCCCACGCAGCCTTCGCCGTTGCTGAATCAGCAATTTTCTCAAACACGTTTTCATCCACACACTGATGGATGTAGAACAGCGCCCTCTGATCTTTGTTCTTCGTATCCTTCTGTGCGAGCTTTTGTGCATCTGTTGCATCTGCTGCTACTGGAACGTAGCCTTCAATGACAAGTTCAAGCACATCTTGAGCACCGAACAGAACAATCATTTGTTTCATCCAACGATTCCAGTTTTTGCCATCAAACACTGGAAGCTTGGTACTCATACCACTGTTTCCGTTCATCTTCAACCTTTGTGCGTTCACTCAAATCTCACTAAACACTCGTGTTTCCCAATCCCGCAGAATCAGAAAATGTGATTCTGTTACAACTTCGTTCAAGATTCAACTCGAATTCAAGAAACGAAATCAATCACACAACGCCTCACGTTTCACTCGTGTTTCCCGTGGATTCGAACCGGAGCTCTGATACCAATTGTTGGTGCACAAGGGTGATAAATGAATAGAAAAGGAGAATATTATTGAATGCTCTGCAATGACGGCTACAAAAAGGAGAATAAAAAAGATATTTAATGACATCAACTACTAGTCTATTTATACACAAAAAACTAGGTCATAAAGACAACACAACAAAATACTAAAATACCCTCAAAATATAAATTACTTCTAACAAAGTTGCATTACTCTCTTACTACCAGTAATCCATACAAGAACATACACCTTTTTTAAAATGATGAAACCTATTTCTATCTCTCACAATTAACTCTACATCGAAAACCTTTGAAATTAGCTTTGTAGCTGTGTGACAATCTTCACAGACACGCAAGTTTTTCACAATCCGAATAGGTCCAGGAGCTTGAATCTTCATAATTCCATAGGCAATGGCCAGTTTCTCACTATGCCTGTGAAGTGAATTTTCTTTCTCCTCTTCATCTATGTCAAACAATGCCTCACTAGTATTTCCTATGTATCCTGCTAACTTTATTTTTTCCAGTATATTTTCCCACATTCTTTCTATTTTCTCTATTTCTGGATGTGTTTTATCTCCTATTGTAAACTCGTGCATTTTTCCATCTATCTCAATCAGACTAAATCCAGGTGGTTTTTTAACCCCTTTTTCCTTCATCAATTTTCTCGTGACAGTAGCATCTTTCCACTTGTTTGTTCGCGCATATATGTTCGACAACAACACATAATAACCACTGTGTTCTGGTTTCATCTCGATCAAAATCTTTCCAACCCTTTCTCCAACTTCAACATTTCTATGAATCCTGCAAGCTCCTAGCAATGCTCCCCATATTGGAGCATTTGGCTTCACAGGCATTTCGAGAATAAACTTCTCCGCCTCTTCCAATTTCCCTGCCCTTCCAAGTAAGTCAACCATACATCCATAATGCTCCAATCTTGCCTCTACCCCATGATCTCTTTTCATGCTTTCAAATATTTCTAGACCTTTTTCTACCAACCCTCCATGACTACAAGCTTTCAACACCGCAGTAAATGTAATATCTCTAGGAACTATTCCATTTTTCACCATTACATAGAAATACTCAATTGCTTTCTCTGCATAACCATGCATGGCTAGTCCAGAAATCAAACCCGTCCAACAATGTACATCCTTCTCTTTTATTTCCTCGAAAACGCGAATAGCTTTCTCAACATTCCCACATCTTGCATACATATCAACAATAGCTGTTCCAAGAATCACATTCAAAGCCAAATTATTTCTCTTCACATACTCATGAGCTTTCTCCCCAATTGCAAGAGCACCTAAATGAGCACAAGAAGACATCACACCAACCATAACAACCTCATTAGCCACCACTCCTTCAGCCCAAAGAATTTCAAACATTTCAACCGCTTTATCAAAACGATTATTCCGCGCATAACCACTAATCATAGTACTCCAAGTCACCAAATTCTTCTCAGGCATTCTATCAAACAGCTCACGTGCAGAATCAACATCACCACATTTACAATAACCCTTGATCATACAAGTCCATGAAACAACATCAAACCGACCCATCATCTTAAAAATGCATCTTGCAGCCTTTAAATCAGACACAGAAGCATACATATAAACAAGAGAATGTTGAACATAAAAATCATTTTCAAAACCATGTTTTATTATTTGACTATGAACTTGGGTACCCATTGTTAAATTCTCAAGTTGAGCACATGCTTTAACCAAAAAAGGGTGAGTTATGTTATCAGGTAAGAGACCAATGCGTTGTGATTGAATGTAATAGTGAAATGAATTTGATGGGTTTTCGCTAATGGAACAACCACGGATCAATGCGTTGAAAATGAAGAGATTAGGATTGGGAATTTGGGAGAAAACTTTGATGGCGTAAGTGAGAAATTTGGTTTTGTGATCAATGCAGAAAGCAATGATGCGACTTGATGCAAAAATGTCGAAGAAAAAATGGGTTCTTAGCATATGGGCATGGATTATTTTGAGGTCTTGAATGTTGGAGCATTGTGATATTAACACAAGTTTGGGATTTTTTAGTCTCAGATTTTGCAGAATTGAGTTACTAGAACCACCACTATTAATCATTTTCAAACTTGCAACAAAACATCATTGTTTGGACTTAATAATAATAAGTACTATTATGATTAAAAAATCATCCTAGAAGTCGGTTCAGTTTTGGTTCAATTTTACTTACTTGCTGTCGAAATTCGGATTACTATGACTCTTCTTATGAAAGTCTAACTATTTTCATATTAGTTATAAGATTCTCTTATAAACTATCATCGAGATCTTATGAAAATCAGCTTAACACAATTTATAATTTTTCTTAATTTCTGTCAAATTGTCTCATAAAAAACCTTAATTTAAAATTTCAGTTAGAAGCTTCTTAAACTACTCACTTCTAAGACAAATGCTTACATAACACACCTTTTTAATTAATCAAATGCTTAACTTTCATTTGTTGAGAAAATTAATTTTATCATAAGTTCTGGTATCGGCTGGTAGTGTTTGGGGGCTGCTGTTTTGCTGGTTTTCTGGTGCTGCTTGTAGCATGTTTAGTGCTAGTGACAAGCTTAGGAAGGAGGGTTTTTGTTTAGCTTTATTTGCCTTTATTTTTTCCTGTGCTGTTTGCGTGTGGGCAGCTTTGCCTTGTGTTTGTATTGGAGTTTCCCACTCCTTGTATGTTTCTGTTTTGCTCCTCTTTTTCTTCTTGTGAAGGAGGAAGCTTTAATAAAATTTGCTGATTCAAAAAAAATATATAAGTTCTATATAAAGACACCCCCTTCTATTTTTCTACAGGCTCCTTACTTTAGAGATAATATTATTCAAACAAGATACACTGTTATTCAGTTCGAAACTAAATTTATTTGAATTAATTGATATACAAGGATATGTAACTAGGCTACCTATGTAATTAACTACCGTTCACAAGCAAACAAAATATCTTATTTGTAACATAATGCTTGCCTAGAAGTACACCGAAAGAAATGATACTTGGACAGCTTCACATCACAATTTTGATGTCAAATACAATGTCCCTTGATTTATACATGTAAATTACAAAAGTTAAAAAATGAGAGAGAGAGAGAGAGAGAGAGAGAGAGAGAGAGAGAGTCACGTACTATCCATATTTTGATATTCAAATACCAGAAATTATAGGAAATGATGTATTCAAAATGCCCCAAATGATGGGAATCATATTTCACATAGATATTACAAATAATTGACTTGTGGGCAACATGTTCTTGCAGTTTTGGATACATAACATCACCCATTGTTCATTTTCGAGGGAGTCTAATCAGAAGGGTAAGCATGTAAATAAATTAGGCATCAAAGGGATGAAAATAAGTTACTAGTTTTGATACGATTATACAGGGGATAGAGATGCTATATATGAACCATCACAATACTTTACACTTTTTAGTGTACATGAATATAGGGAAGACGTAACAGCTGCTTCTGGAATGCCAAAGGAATTACCGCCGTCTCGCAAGCTTTCACTGTCGGAGGCTTTTGATTCAGACTTTTCACCAGTTGATTTCAAAGCAACATTCAAGCCAATTGAGACCGGTTCGGTCACAAAACTGCAACATCACAAGATAAACCAAGCACCATTCAGGTTTCAAATAACTATGTAAGGAGAAACCAGTTTTAATTCAATGTTGAATGCAGCAAAACGTGTCAAGATGCTCATGAAATTCTACTTAAGCTCATTGCAACTCAAGACTAATCAGCAGGTTAACATGATGAAGTGCCACTACGAAAGGATATGCTAACACATTGGAGCTCAAGCTTGTAGTCGCAGAGAAGCACAGACATATATAAACTGATGGGCAGGAGGAAAAATCTCAAGATCATGTAATTTCTCTATCATTTTGTTTGTGATTTACTTAAAACAATGTCAATAGCATAAAATGTCACCTTGTTTATTACCTCAACACCTCTTATTTAAAGAACTACACCCGTAATGCTTAATTCATGTGGTATTCTAATAGCCAACACCCATCTTTATCTGTAATACTAGACATAACTCCCATTTATATACTATGCCGTATTCTAAATTTCTAACAGCATTGCCCCATGTAAATCAGCAGTGGCGGATCTTTTAGGGACATGGAGAGGCCATGACCTCCCTAAAAAAATATTCTTAATAGGTATATATATATATATATTATAACATCTTTTATTTCATATGACTTGTTGTGCACTTATATGTCACAGTCCAGCGGCAAAGACAGATTAGTGCATTCAGCATAATCCGGGTTCAACTCTAGGGGACTTTTCTGCATTTAATTTTCTGGATCCGAACTCTCTTAGCAAGCAAGAAGCATTAACCACTGAACCACCAGTATGTTAATTTAATGGGAATACACACACAAGTTAAACAAATTGGACACCTCACAGTCACGCAAACCTTTGAAGCTCTGCTACTGTAAATAAGAATGAATCCCCTTCATTTTCTACCTTTCATCTATTACTACAACTTTGAAAATATAAACATTTACATTAGGTGTAGTCCAAATATTTTCTCTGTACATCTCAAATCACCCCAAAAGTTTAGCAATGGAGAAAAGAAATAGAGAAAATGGAGAGGATCTATTTCCATGTAAATAACATAGTAAGAGAAAACGTCAATATACTTATTCCTAAACGTCAATATACTTATTCCTAAACGTCAGTATACTTATTCCTAATATAAATACAATCTGACCTTAAGAAATATACCCAAGTTACTCAATCATGTATTAGAAAGCCTCATTATCAGAGATCAACACATCCTATCTAAACAATTAAATTTTAACATAACAAGTATCACCAAGCAAAGGCTCTTCATACCTTGCCTCGAAACTTTTTCCTTTGGAGCCCATCAATGCACATATTCTGCAGATAATCCAAGGTGGAATGAATGTATCCTTAATTTCAATGCTACAAAAAAGGCCATCCGATGATCCTTGTGCAAACTCGTTATCTTTCCAAATAGACCCATTATTAGCTGCAATATCTTCAGCCCTTCTCATCTCCATGCATTTAATCTGAGAAGAGAAGTTTTTTTTTTTATTAATTTAGAAAGAAGAATATAGATTCAATGTGTATTATTAAATTAAATGAGCAAGAAAAGGAAAAATAACGATGGTAGTTTTACACAAACAGGACAAAGAAATTCTAATTTTCAAGCAACAGATAAAAGGATTGGTGTAATAGTTCAGTAAATTGCAGAAACACAACATGGAAAGAATAAAAGGTAAATGAAGTTAAGGACTCATCACATACATCAGGAGAAGTCAGAGCAGAACTTTGAAACGGTGCAGGAGAACACAAGACAGGCACATCCACACTAGACAGTGAGGTCAAGAGAGTTCTGCAGAGTGTAGACAATAAAAATTAGTCAGCAACAAGATTAAAAATATAAGAGTAAACATCAAACACAGTTAAGTCAACAAAGTTTGAAAACTGGACAGGAAGCTTCAGTTACCTGTAATTAAATAATAGGTCATATAAACCATGCACATTGTTGTTGCCGCTGAAAACCAGCAAAGATTCTGGGCTATTATCAACATCAGAGAATGACCTTGAGCGCCGGGTCTGTATTGTTCCCAAAAAAACCATAAATCAATACAAACCGTATAAAACTATAAATAGAGCATAAATATGGTGTTGGAGTTAAGTGATGCACTTTAAAAGCAGATCCAATATTATACAAAACTAATGATAATAATTAACATGAAAAGAGCAAGCAACAACTGCAACATGATAAATGATTTGAAAATTATTTGCATGTTTTTATCAATGAAATTCTCACGCATCAACTAGTTGACTTTAATGTCAGTAGTACACTTGTAAAAAAAAAATTACATTACTATTTAATCATGTGACATATGTTATCACATTAACAACAATATTAAGAGTTTGATAGGTCAGTCAAACTCTTTAATGGTAGAACAACATATAATTAAAAGACTTCCTAAAGACATTTTACAGGCAGAATTTAAACCCCAAATGGTTCAATTAATACTAATACTAATTAGGAGACAACAGTGTAGTTCTAGTATGAAATACAGATTTATCAATAAAATCACAAAGAACAAGACAACAGTGAAGTGTTGTGCTCCATGATCATTGACAGAGGTTAATATAACATCCCATGAAAAAAGAAATGCTATATGAATAACATATGGATACAGACCTGCCCCAAGTTTTGCTTCTCTATCTCTGACAGCTCAACCAAATCCTCAGTAGTTACTTGCTCCACTTTTGAACGGCAAAGCGGCATAGAGAAACAAAGATCCTAGTCAAGAGGGTATACATCCAAAGTAAGTTCAAAGATTCTCACAAAAGTATATATATTAATGAGATAATTCCTATATATGTATATATAGTATATAGTATAAAAAGCCTCATGAAGGCAGTCAAACTTGAGATTTTACTTAAAATTGAAAAGTAGAAATCATGGGATTATAATAGAAATCATAAGATTCTATAAAGTTCAAAAAATTCATTAGCATTTAGCACTAATGTGCTGAAATACAATGTATATAATAGAATACACAAGCTTACTGACTAAAACACAATTCACCCTAATAGTACTAGTATCAAAGATAGGCCAAATGTGTCCATTTGTTTAATCTAAGCAAATAACGAAACATAACTGCAAAAAAAAAATGGTCGTTGCTTTCAGCCAGCTATGGTCTGCTGAGAGATATGTGCATACTTCATTTTTTTCTCTCCTCAATGGCCAACCCACTTCAAACTCCAAACACTACATGGCCACTGATTCATCCAGATCTCATCACTACAGTATCAACAATGATAACAACAACTGTAATCATGGAAATAAAAACATTGCCGGGTTTAACGAGTTTACTATTTTCCCGTGATTATTCTTTACAGACAACGGTTTTTGTTGGTATTAGAATCACTTAGGCCCAAAAACATTATAGAATCAGGGTTTCCACTTTCCACTATATAAATCACAAATTTGACTCTTGTTGGTAAAAAAGAAGGTTCTGGCATCAAACAACATACAATAAAACCCTAAAAAAATGTACGTACTTATAAATAAACTGCACACACTGCAACGTGTTACTTAATGTTATAACTTATAACCCCAAGAGGATCTAAGGCCCATCACTACAGAATCATAATGCTAGCCAAATAGTAAGAACTACATTTTGTGTAGTTATAACTTATAAGTGTTGGTGGTCAAAGTCTAGAACAAAGCCCAGAAAAGTACATCACTTGTTGAGTTGCATGCATCTTGCATACCTTATGCCATCAATGAAATATTATTCTTATCCTAAGGAAAACAATCCATGAAACTGAAAGAAAAATCTATTTCTCTCTGTACTAGTATAATACTAGATGGCTAGCAGCTCTAAGATAAACAGCATAGATAATAATGTTATAGAAATACAGCTTACATGCTCTCTCAACAATGATCTCAAACCTCTGGTTGACTGAGAAATATAAGCATTGCACGAGCAATTGGATTTTCCAGAGCCATCACCACCAGTGAACATCACCACAAACTGGGAAGTGCAAACTACAATCCAGAAGGGAGAAAAATCATTTCAAAGTTTCCTCTAATGTTTCTAAAAAATATAAATGTATGCATGATAGAAATGCACAAAAACCGGAGTATTTAAAAAATGGCAAATTAAGCCTGCATTTATAATACCATAGGAGCATGCAGATATAGCAATAAAATAAACAAGTGCCTTTTCATCATAGTAATAAACTTGGGGTCAAATGCATTTTAATGCCTCCCCGATCTATAACTTAAGTAGCACTTTCTATCTTATATTATTAAATACCATAAAAGAGGCCACAGATGTTCTTCCGAAGCATGTAATAGAGGTCCCTAAAGGATTCTTCCCAAGCCACTTGCCGTTTCCTCAAGAACTCCAATTCTATTTGATAAAAAGGAAAAATGAAACATGAGGAAAAATTGAGAAAGGAAAATGAAATGACAGAGAATAAGCTACAAATGAGTTAAGTCAAAGCAGCTTGACAACCTCCTTCTGCAGTCGAAGAGCTCAAGACTGATATGATAGACGGTGGAAGAATAGATTGGGGATACATCCATGAATGCAAAAGTTGGAAGCCCTGGGAACCCCTCATATCTTCATTCCTGCAAGGACAGTGCAGGTAGGTTAATTGAGGCATGTAACTATGATAGAAAAAAAAGAATTGTCTAAGCAATATATTGACTCACTCATTCAATAATGAAAATACAGAAAACTAGTGATAAATGCTTAGTGACATCAACATTATTTTTTCGACATCAAATGCCAACTTTTCCTTACAAAAATTTCTGAAATAACATGAAATTGGACTTGCATCCTACAGCCCAGCACAATGGCTTTTGTGTTCATCAAACACACTTGCCCATGTGATATATAAACAAGGGGATGGGAACAATAACTGTCAAGTGTAACAAGTGTAACTGCCAGTGCATCTATCAAATATAGACAGAAATCCAAAAGACTTAGTGTAACAGTGTTTGGTAAGGTCTTCATCAGACTCTCAATATTGAGCATACAATTAAGTGATCTTTCATAAACTATACAGGCATCAATGTAACCTATAAATATTACCACACTATGTTAACATATACGCCAAGAATCTCAGGGTAAGAGTTTTTTAATTTGCTTCAGTACATCAATTTAAGTTTAACCTCTAAAATATAAATAATACCACACTATTTTAACATATATGCTATGAATCTCAGGTTAAAAGGTATTTAATTTGCTTCAGTTCATCTTGTTCCTGCCAGGCTAGATGCCAACATATTAGTGAATCCTAGGTACTCACCAATTCGCAGGAGCAGAGGATACTATTCGCATACTGGTTTTTAGAGTGAGATCCAAAGGAGCCTTCTTGCCAGGTATATGACATTCAGAGAAGGAATTTCCTGCAATGGTTGGTGCTGGATCTGCACCACTTTCAGGTGAATCAGCAGCTAATCCATTATCAGCGCATGGCCCAAGTGAGGCAAGTCCTTTCAATGCTTTTCCCTATAAAAGTTTTTTAAGTAATAACATATTCATGATAAATCCTACAACATCTGAAATGAAAATAAACTGTTACAAAAAGGTCTGTAGCTGCATCTTATACCATGTCAATAGCTCCTACTCCAGAAGATCTATCAACAGCCGATGAAAGGTCAGCAACACTAAGAAACTTTCCTTCATCGTACTTTTTTTTTGTTTCACTAGCCTTCAAGACACTATCTTCGGTAACCTCCCCCGAGGCAGCAGATTTCTCCAAGCTGAAAACAAAGCGAGAAAAAAACCATCATCATCTTAGGGAAAACATAAGATTACTAGTTTCTAAACAAGGTTATGAGACATATAAGTTATGAGACAAACCATGAAACCCCTTGCTGTCTCTTAACTGTCGAATTAGAAAAAATTGAAGCATTCTTTAGATTACTAGTTTGCTCCACAGATGGATTTTCCTGAACACATTAACAAGGTTACTTTGTTCAATCTCAACAACAATATCAACCTCGGATCAATAATACGTGAATGAAGCATATATACTAACCTTTACATTTTCCTTCCCAGTTGCAATTCTAAACCTGGGCTTTTTGGCAGCAAATACTTCATCAAGCCGCGTGTCATTGTATCTCGGAGCCCTAAACAGTCCTGGTTTTTTAAATCTATTATCCACCTCAGTAGCACTGCAAACATAAATCAAGTAAACTCTCAGCACATTATAAAACAATGAATTGGATAAAAGAAAAGTAAAATCAACTAACTTTATTGAACCAGTAGATTGAGAAGATTGATCAGTAAGGTCAACGACACTCTCCCGCCTCAATTGCTCTCCCTGCCACAATTAAATCTAGTTATCAAAATACTTCCTCTACCACAATTAAATTGCAGTTATCAAAATCCACAAAGACAAAGCCTACTATTTATGGATAAAGAGCAATAACCTATACAAAATCCAGAAACTACTTTATTTCAAACAATGCAACAAGCAAGTAATTCTTGGATTATTGACAATTGAATAGCATAAACAATGTATAATAACAGTATAAAACACTCGTCTAAACTAAACATCGAAATGAATAGAATTCTTATCACATTTCAATCGAAAATTGCAATGAATATTATGAGCTCGAAAACTTACCCTAAGTTCAGAAGGTGTCTTTCTTTTACCAATAGAAACACCTTTAAGAGGAACTGATGAAATTCCATGAGAATTCGGAGGCATAGCATTTGGTGTAGCTACTTTTGCCATTCCGTATTCAGAAAAAAACACTTTATCTACCAAAGCGCATACTCTAGATCGATCTACACACAAAATAAGCTTAAATTAACAAAATAACGATTTGTGGAAGTGAAGAACACGCTTAAATCTTGAATGAAAATAATCATAAAATGCAAATTGATAGCGTAGATATTCGTATTTTGAAACGAAAGAGTGGGGAAAAAAATAAGTAACAGAAATTAAATGCGAGTGTGGTTTGTAACCTAGGGGTGAGATTTCAATTCGACGAAAAGCGGTGTCGTATCGGTAGCATAGGGAAGAATAACTGGAGAAGCGAAACGGGATGAATAATAAAGTGGAAAAATAGATAAATCTAATAATGTTTGTTTTTACTTTAAAATTAAAACGAAAAAATTGGTTTCCCTCCTGAATGTGCCGCTGTGGGGAGTGTTTGGTTGGCACATTTGAGATTTCGAATTTGTATTGGGTTGGGCAGGTTAATACCTGGGGTCGGGTCCAAAATTATTGTACATCAAACCATGTTCCTTCCATACCCCCCCCCCCAAATTAAAAATTTCGGAATCCAATTTTTTTTTGTGATTTTAATTCGTTGTTTTTTGTGAGGTTCTAATTGCAGCGATATTTTCAGTATTGATGGTTGAATCTGATGAAAATGGAGTTAAAGTGGTTAATTGATTTGACTCAATCTCGTTTGTGTTTTATTTATATCTATTCGTTTGTAATAGTAATTTTGATATCAAATAACATTGTAATCACTTTTTTTGCAGATTCTGTTTCCATTGGGAAAGTTGTCACATATGATCTATGGGTGTCTTGCGTCTATTATATTTTGTGGCTACATTGTATATGACACAAACAACCTTATCAAGAGGTTTTCATATGATCAGTACATTTGGGCTGCAGTTTCCTTATATTTAGACATCATCAACCTCTTCCTCTCTTTACTTACTATTTTTAGAGCTTCCAATTAACTAAAGATAATGAAATCCAATATATATTCATATATTTCTTATTTTCCAATGTAGTTTTTGTTTTCTCATTTTTAATGTTATGTAATTATAATTACAGGCAACTTACAGATAACATAAATTAGCAATGCATATATGATATTACCTATTTCAATATTTGAAATACTTCTTTATAGACTATATTCAAAATGGTGTTAATTTGTATCTTTTTCATCAACTATCAAGATTTTCAGAATAACATGGAATAAAAGCACACCATTGCTAAAAAAGCCATTTGTACACAAACAGAAGATCAACAAGTTATAATCGTAATAGAAACTACTGTTTACTCCATGGTGCTCGCGAGGCCTTCATGGATCATTACGCGTTTCCATTGCACAATGTGAACTGTGCTCAAAGGGTTTCACCGATCAATCGGATATCCACCTCAATTATGACGCGCGCGTCTTTACCATTTCCTCCACAATTACTCCCAATTCAGTTCCAAAGATTGCAGTATAATCGAACTACAACTCGATTGTACACCTAAAGCGCTACAAGAGACGTATTGGCGCTAAAACTCGAGTTTTAAATGTTGCACTTGCATTGTGCAACAAGTGCAAATCAACCAGAAAAACTCAAAATACATTATATACACAAATAAACACCTTCTATCAGTTCAAACCCTCTAACTTGATACTTCAACCAAAATTAATTTCATGATATTACACTTATATAAACTACCAATTTATATAGGTGAACAACTTATTAAGCGTTTTTGGGCTAAAAATGAAATATGAGAATTAGTAATAAAAATTTGAGCTAAATGTGTTTTGGTCTTATTAAATTACCAAATTTTGTTTTTGGTCTCTACAAAATTTTTATGCATGCATCTTTAGTCCTTATTATTTTTCAAATTTTTTCAGAATATTTATTATTGTTAAAATTATAATTTTTTGAATAATTTGTTTTGCGCATGTTTAGAATATTATACTATAAAAAGTTTATTTACAAAATTATAGAATTTTTTAAAACATAAAGAATTAAATATAATTTTTAAAAATTTTAAAAGATAAAGATAAAAGAAACGAAAATTGTAAGCTAAAAAATCAAATATTGATTATTTTTTTTGAGATTTTTTTTTTTCTATCACCACTAGTTTAATATAGTTTGGAGTTGAGTTTTGACATCAAGTAGTTTCAGTCTCCTCTCGGTCACAACTGCAGGGGATCGAACTGTGGTCCTTCCTATCAAGTTCAGCGTCAATCACCACTTAACCAACTAATGATTGATCGAGAAATTTTTAGAGTGTTCTAAATATGTTTGTAACATCATTATTCAAAATTACACATTAATTTAAGAGTAGAAACTTAAATCATGTGTATAATGATTTTTTTTATGCAGTGTTTGATAATTTATTTATTTTTTTTTTACAAAAATAAACTTTCATTTCATTTATAATGGTTGATTCAATACAAGAAGGACAAAAATTAACAACTTGGAGATGAGCAATAAAGCAAAACGCTTGAGCTAAGTCATGAGCAAATCGATTAGTTTGTCTCCGCACATAATTGATACTACAAATTCTCATACAAACTAACTAGAGGACGACAACAATCAATAATAGCTCCAAACTCGGTGTTATTCTTCTACCGTAACCGGATTGCTTGTACCACTTGCATGCAATCAATTTCTATGATAATTGGCCCTGTATAATAAATTGTTAGGACCAAAATATACCAATTTTTTATATGGACAAAAAAACAAGGTGACTACTCCTCTACCCTTTCATAATTTGAGGGTATTTGCCCTTTAACCAATGAGAACAAGCCACATAAGTAGATTTGTGTATGGTCCCCACAACTATTTGTAACAAATTCATGGGGACCACATACAAATAGCTTGTTCTCATTGGTTAAAGGGCAAATACCCTCAAATTATGAGAGGGCAAATTAGAATTCCCCAAAAAACAAAATTTGACACACAATTTTTAACTAAAATTTAAAGGACACGCACTGTCAGTATAAAATAATTTTACACTGACAGTGACAACTAATAAGAATGATTTAATCTTTCATATTATATCAATAAAGTGAGGTTAAATGAGGTGATATGACAGAAAATATGATTGTGATTCATTAACGGTGTGAAATTATTTTACACTGTCGGATCATATATCTTTTTCCCTTTTAACTATCATATTAATATACCACTTTTTTAACCACATAAGTTTTTTTTTTCTTTTTTAAATATAATAATAAAAATTATTGTTTTGAAAAAAGGAAAAAAAAAAACGCCCTATATAGGGTACATACACCCATCGTATATGTGTGTTGCTTCAATTCAATCTTAATGGGAATGGGAAAACAAGAAAAGAAACAAACTTCCGTCAAAAGAAAAGAAACAATCTCATTCTTTCTTCTTCAAGAAACAAGAAAATAATGAAACAAGGATCCACAGGAACTATGGTGTTGACTCGGGAGTGTTGAAGATCAATGTCGCGGTACGATGCTTGTCTGCAAATCATATGAACCCTACTTCGATTCATTATCCGAGTCGCCTCGCTGGTGGACCCTCCAATTCGAGTCTAAGATCGATTCCATGCTTCGATTTGTCGCTCAATGGACGCATCACTTTGATCGCTCTCTCACTCTCGTTGCAGAAAGGTACAATCTTTCTTCCAACTTTCAATACCCGTTTCCAGGATCAGTGCTTTCAAATTGGAAATTGGGTCTGCAGTTAATTTTTTAATCGGTTTTGACTCTGAATTTGGGTTCCCTTTAATCGCAATATTCTATGTTTAATTTCATGTTTGAAGAATTTTGTGGCATAGAATTGAGATTTTGATCAGTTTGGATGTTAGAGTAGAATTGATTTTGTCTTAAGAATTTTTTGAGGACCTTAATTGGGAGAAAAAGGTGTTCTTTTTGTCCCATTCCCATTACCCTTATGTTTCTTTGATACCAATGTTTTCAAAGATTAACTTTTTCGTTATCTATGGTAATTTTCAAAGATTAACATTCAATCTTCTGCTTGAAAAAAGGTATAACTTTACGCATTTTTCTCATTCTCGATCATTCAAGAATATTCATTCTTCTGCTTGAGAACCTTAAAAGAACCTTAATTGTGTAAAAGGTGTTCTGTTCTGTCCCAAAAGAACCTTAAAAGACAGTTTTTTGTTTGTTATGATGATTGAGTTTCACTTGTTTTTGGAATTTCAATTCTAACATATTGGGAACAATGGTGGGTTTCCAATTTAAAAGGTATAAAAACCCTATAAAACAGTGAATCATTGTGTGATGGAATCTTTTTTCATTATCTCAAAAAGGGGTGGAGTATAATGCCCTAGTTAACCCAAAATTTGATCGTTGGAATCGATGAATATACTCTGTTTTATAATTTTTGTAACGAATGGATCATAGATGCTTCAATGACCATAGAGTAAAATGTTGGATGAACTTAATGACCCTTGTCCCTGAATGTGAAAGCAAGTTGTTGCCTTTATTTGCCACTCAAGCAATTGTCTCTATCGGTGTCCGCTTTTCTATCAAAAAAATTATGAATTTTTATTCATAATAATGCATGAATGATTATAGATTCTGCTTCAATGACCCTTAATCCCTAAATTCAATTTTGCTACTGCAGTTAGAACTGATTTTGCATTATGAACTTAATGACCCTTGTTCGTAAAGTTTCATAAGTTTTGTAAGGGATGGATGCCTCAATGACCTTTGAGGAAAATGTATTATGAATTCTTTATTCATAATGGAAAAGTTTGATGGTGGCTTTCAAAGCAAAGCAATTTTAATATGAAATTTTATTCAAAACGTGGATGATGTCTATTGTCTTTTTATGACCCTTATTGTGAAACTGATTGGTAAGGGACTGTGAAACTGATTGTGAATACAGTATATCGTCCTGATTGGTGTCTATGTATGGGATTGTCTTGGTGGCCCAAAAATGTTGGATGATACCTTAATGTAGAAAGGTCAGTTGTTGCCTTAAACATTCAAATATTACCACAACATTCAATCTTCTGCTTCATAAAATCAAAACAAAAGAACCTTAATTTATAGACAAGGTGTTCTTTCTGTCCCATGATGACCCTTTTGTTTGGTATCAGTTTTTTCAAAGAATAGATTTTTCATTTGCTACGGTAAATTTTGGAAATTTCATTTCAATATATTTGCATTCATACTTTTTATTTAATCAAGAACATTCAATCTACTGCTTGTTAGAACAATGCCATTTCATTATATCTCATTTAGTTTATTTGTTGACTTTGGTCTGTTGGCAGAGATATCATCAACCTTGATTAATTACACAATAACATAAGATAATCCCTTATTGAATCGGATAAGCTAATCCTCTGGTGCACAACTGTATAATTAAAATAAAAATATGCGGATAGTCATAGTATACACATAAACAAATACATATACATGTCGAAAGGGCCTGATGCTGTAGTTAGGAGAAAATTTGGGAGTTTTTGAGACACGAAAACATGATATAAGCATAAATGATTGGCCACAAGAAAATTTGGCTGGAAATCAAGAATTTAGCTGGAAGCGATTCTTGATGACCTAAGTTCTGATATCCAACTAGAGAATTTAGCTGAAGAGCAAGAATAGTTTGGTCTAAGGAGAATGGTAATAATACTAGAGATAAGCATCTCCTAGTATCACTAGGCGTGAGTGAAAGTTATGTTGCTCAGATCTTAAACAGTGAATGATCCCTTCAACTTGTTTGTCAAAAAGCTTTTAGAAGAGGAAAACCTGAAGCTTACACAAAGTTGTCAAAACGGGCAATTCAATGTGCTAGAGGTATTCCCTTGGCGCTCAAAGTGTTTGAAACAAGAAACTTTTAATTGTGGAAACGTGTTCTGTCCCAAGTACTTTCAATCTTCTGCTTGTTGGAAATTTCATTCCAACATATTTTCCCGGTTTGGTTTATAATCAATAGCTAAATGACCCTAGTCACCGAATGTGAAATGCCTTAATTGCCACTCAAGCAATTGTCTCTATCGATGTCCTATTTTCTGTCAAAAATAAATTATGAATTTTTATTCATAATGCATGAATGGATATCTATTTTGATTTGATGACCCTTAGTCCCTTCAATTTTGCCACTACATTTAGAAGTGTTTTTGTATTATGAACTTGATGACCCGAGTTCTTAATATTTCATAAGTTTTGTAAGGGATGGATGCCTCAATGAGCTTATAGTAAAATGTTTTGCAAATTATTTATTCATAAAGGAAAAAGTTGGATGGTGGCCTTTGAAGAAATTTGAGGAAAAAGTTAGATGGTTGCCTAATTGTGGAACTGTCACCGAGATGATTTTGTTTCATTATCTATATATGGTGTTGGATCAGTCGCTCAAGGATCCAGAGAAACTATGGTGTTGAATCGGTTGCTCAAGGATCAAGAAACTGGTAATGCTCGTTTGGTGCCGATAATCTCTTCATTTTTGCTACGGTATGTTTTTCAACTTTCTTTCCACATATATGCATGCCGATTCAAATACCCATTTTATCAAACAACTTTCATTCAATCTTCTGCTTCGTAAATACAAAACAAAAGAACCTTAATTGAGAGAAAAATATGTTCTTTCTGTCTCATTCCCATGACACCCTTTTGTTTTTTTGGTATCAATGTTTTCAAAGATTAACTTTTTCGTTTGCTATGCTAATTAAAGATTAACATTCAATCTTCTGCTTGAAATAAGGTACAATTTTGCCCATTTTTCTCATTCTTGGTCATTCAAGAACATTCAATCTTCTGCTTGAGAAAAACAAAACAACCTTAATTGTGTAAAAGGTGTTCTGTTCTGTCCCAAAAGAACCTTAAAAGACAGTTATTTGTTTGTCACGATAAGTGAATTTCACTTGTTTTTGGAATTTTCATTCTAACATATTGGGAATGATGGTGGGTTTCCAATTTAAAAGGGTATAAAAACCCTATAAAACAGTGAATCATTGTGTGGTGGAATCTTTTTTCATTATCTCAAAAAGGAGTGGAGTATAATGCCCTAGTTAACCCGAAATTTGACCGTTGGAATTGATGAATATACTTTTTTTATAAATTTTGTAACGGATGGATCAAAGATGCATCAATGACCATAGAGTAAAATGTTGGATGAACTTAATGACCCTTGTCCCTGAATGTGAAAGCTAGTTGTTGCCTTTAAATGCGCTCTGTCCCAAGAATATTTTGAAAGTTAGTTTTGTTTGTTTGCTACAGTAATTATGGGATTTTCATTCCAAAATACCGGTTTACGATTGATACATGTTGTGATACCAATTTTTTAATTCTTGATAATTGAAAAACATTCAATCTTCTGCTTGGAAGCAAGAAACTTTTAATTGTGGAAACATTTTCTGTCCCAAGTACTTTCAATCTTCTGCTTATTGGAAATTTCATTCCAACATATTTGCCCAGTTTGGTTTATAGTCAATACCTAAATGACCCTAGTCACCATATGTGAAATGCCTTAATTGCCACTCAAGCAATTGTTTCTATCGATGTCCTATTTTCTGTCAAAAATAAATTATGAAATTTTATTTATAATGCATGAATGAATATCTATTTTGATTTGATGTCCCTTAGTCCCTTCAATTTTGCAACTACAATTAGAAGTATTTTGGTATTATGAACTTAATGACCCGAGTTCCTAATGTTTCTTAAGTTTTGTAAGAGATGGATGCCTAGATGAGTTTAGAGTAAAATGCTTTGCAAATTATTTATTCATAAAGGAAAAAGTTGGATGGTGGCATTTGAAGAAATTTGAGGTTAATGTTGGATGGTGACCTAATGTGGAACTGTCACTGAGATGATTTTTTTTCATTATCTATATATGGTGGTATGATATATACTTTCTTCCATGATTTTTGTAATGGATTGTCTTTATAACCCAAAAATGTGGGATGATGCCTTCACGAGAAAGCTATTTGTAGCCTTAAAGCAATTTTAATATATAATTTTATTCATAATATAAGGCACGAATATTATCTTTTGTGCTTTGATGATGAACTTGGTCCCTAAATGCAGTTTTGCAACTACAATATGAAGTGATTTTGCAAATACGCAATAGATTGCATGCTTGTGTTGGATTAGCCTTCTTGATAAGGGTTTCAAAGGAATTCTCTAAGAAATAAACGAATCAACTAAAGCAAAGTACAAAAAAACTATCTCTTTGGCATTATGCAGACCACCTATGTCATAGAAGGATGCTTGCATTGCGATCAATGGAGGAAACCATAACAAGGTTGTATCTGTCAATGTTTTTGACTGCAGGTAGCACTAGATTTGTGTTGATAATTATATATGCAAGTCTTATCGATTATGTATCTGTTGGATTTAGTAATTGAATAAATGTGAACTCTTATAAGTGTTGATAATTATAGCACTAGATTTAGTAATTGAACAAATGTGAACTCTTATAAGTGGCCTCTCTGTTATGCGCATTTAATCAATCGATTATGTAGGTGGTACAACCTCTCCGGTATGCAGCCTACAAACTTACTGTGGTGACTGATGTCAGTTCTTTCAGACAATATTATTATGTAACAGGTATGCTCTATGCCGAGAACCATGAAAGATATTATCTTTCGTTTGCTACGGTAATCTTTTGAAATTTCTTTCTGCATATTTGCATTCGTGCATGTTGAGATACCTATTTTCTCATCCTTGATTATTCAAAAATATCCAATCTTTGTCTTGATAAAAACAAAAGAAACTCCTTTGGTTTGCTTAGGTAATTTTGGAACTTTGATTTCAATATATTTGCATTGGTACATGTTGAGATACCCATTTTTTTATTTTAGAAATAGTCAAGAACATTCAATCTTCTACTTGAAAAAACGTAGAGCCTTACCCATTTTTCTCATTCTTGATTATTTAAAACATTCAAACTTCTACTTGAGTATAAAAACCCTATAAGTTGTGTGATGGAATCATTTTTCCGTTATCTGAAAAACGGGTGGAGTAAGTAACCCCAAATTTGACCGTTAGAATCGATGAATATACTTTGTTTTATAAGTTTTGTAACGGATGGATCATAGATGTCTCAATGACCGTAGAGTAAAATATTGGATGAACTTAATGACCCTAGTCATGTCATAGAATGTGAAAAATAGTTGTTGCCTTAATTGACACTCAAGCAATTGTCTCTATCGATGTCCTCATTATTGTAAAAAAATATATATGAATTTTTATTCATAATGCATGAATGGATATCTATTGTTCTCTGATGACCCTTAGTCCCTAAATTTAATTTTGCAACTGCAATTAGAAGTGATATTTCCTATTCTCTAATGTTTCATTAGTTTTGTAAGGAATGGATTGCCTCAATGAGACAATGACCTCGGAGTAAAATGTAGTATGCCCCTAATCGTGGATGATATTTACCCTAATCGTTAAACTGTTACCGAGATTTTTTTTTCATTATCTATGAAGCATGGTGTGGTAAACATGAGCCCACTAACTCAAAATTCGATAATAAGATGAATATACTTTGTTATGTGATTTTTGGTTCTGATTGCTGTTTTTCCACAATTGTGGTTGTCTAGATTTGAGTGAAGGTCTATTTCAATGATCACATATTATCGAGATAACGGGATTACATTATGATGGTTGCTGTATGACAGAAAGTTATGTTATAATATGCTTTGAATGCTTGTTTAAAAATTGATCAATTACATCAAAATAAGTATTAGAGAAATTGGTACTTTATGGCTTGTATGGTTGATTTCGGATTTTGGAAGAGGGTTACAAGGATGTGTGACTCGAACTTTAAAAATTGATGTAGATTTGATAACAAACTACATATCCTTACCTGATATTTTTGGAATTATAAACTCTGTTAGTGATCTTGAAAGTTTTGTTTGTAGCGTTATGTGGCCCTTAAAATTCAAAAGAGTGCACAACACTACACTGAAGCTGCAATGGATGAAATAAAGATTCTCAAACAAATAGAAGAGGGAGACCCTGATGACAAGAAATGTGTTGTGAAGCTTTTGGATCACTTTAAGCATTCAGGGCCTAATGGTATACACGTGTGTATGGTTTTTGAATTCCTTGGTGATAATCTTCTCACCCTTATCAAATATAGTGACTATCGTGGAGTTCCGCTTTCCATGGTTAAAGAAATATGTTTTCATATTTTGGTGGGCTTGTTGGATTATTTGCACCGCGAGCTTTCTGTCATACACACTGACTTGAAGCCAGAGAATGTGTTGCTTCATTCATTGATAGATCCGTGTAAGGATCCAAGGAAATCAGGTGCTCCACTTATCCTTCCAAACACCAAGGATAAGGCTTTGTCTAATAATGGCACTATCCAAAACAGTAAAATTGGGAATGGAGATTAAACAAAGAACCAGAAGAAGAAAATGCAGGGAAACGCTAAGAGGATGGCTCAAGGCTGTATTGAGAAGGAAAGTCCAGAGGAAGCTGCGGAGGACTTTAAAGAACCCGAGCACGAATATCGTAAAAATCATGTGAAATCAAGTGTAGAATCTTCTGAAAATAAACCCAAAAGTTCTTTCAGTGAGGGTGAATCAACACAAACTTTTGAAAAGGATGTTGCACAAGGAAATCATGGTCATAGGAAAGGTAGCCGTTCCATGAGAAAGAAGCTGCTGCTGGCAGCTGTTGATCTTAAATGCAAGCTGGTTGATTTTGGTAATGCTTGTTGGACTTATAAACAGTTCACAGATGATATTCAGACAAGGCAATATAGATGTCCTGAGGTTCTTCTTGGATCTAAATACTCTACTCCAGCAGATATGTGGTCCTTTGCTTGCATTTGCTTTGAGCTTGCCACCGGAGATGTTCTGTTTGATCCTCATAGTGGAGACAACTATGATATGGATGAGACAAGTTCCCCTATTTTTTTGCTAAGAAACTTCTGGTTTGCTTTATTTTATGCTATTTTTATTTGATGTTGGCAATTCATTGTTGTACCTTTTCATGCTCTTACAATAATAATATGCATCTTAATGCAGAAAACTTCATTATTTAAAGCAAAACTATACCAGGGGTACTTTGCTTGAAGTTTCAAACAGATCTTTTATCTTTTTAAATGACAACAACATACCTCGAATGATTTTTATCCAAAACTGTGAATGAAGTGTATGATGATGCGGACATTCAAACAAAGTCTGCTGCTACTGCTGCCGCCACCACCACTGTCTCTACTGTCTTGAATAGTGCTGCTACTCAATTGAGTCAAACATACATCCAACTACAAGCATACACTTTTTTCACAGTTTCGGGCGGACAAGCGCTAAAGGTTCAACATTGTTATCGTATAGAAAGATAAATAACCTTTTTGGTCAAAAAAAGAAGAGATAAAGAACGTTAAATGTTAAATGATCCGTGTTGCAGTTCTGCCTATATTTAATTATCTACTGAAGTAAATTACTTAATACTTTCTGATAGAAAAAGGTGTTGGGGATAACTCCCACAAAGATGAACAACAAAGAACACTAAGAAAGAATAGAGAAAACTATGAATTGAAATTTAAGAGAATGAATTAAAGGAAAAGTATTTTCTTCTATATTAACAACAACGACACCTATATATATAGGTGAAAATGTACAAGATAAGGAAAGGTAACTTGAATAACAAGTTACTAACAAAGTCTATCCTATGTAACTAACTAACAGAAAAATTACAGCTGTACATAACAAACTAATCTAACAGACAAAACAAAAACATAACTGAACCAGAGGTTCAGAATTTGAGGGTATCAGAAGCTGTGCTAGCTTGTTCAGAAGCTGGTTGCTTCAGAACCTGTTTGTATAAGAGTCTGAGTCTTGTGAGCATCAGAAGCTAGGTGAGTCAGAATTTGTACAAGAGCCTGTAACCTCCAGAAGCTGTGTGAGTAAATCTGCTTCAGAAGCTGTATCCTTCAGAAGTTGTTCGCGTCAGAAGCTGCAGAGCTTGAATTACAAATTCAACACTCCTCCTTAATTCAAGTTGTCAAAGCTCACAACTCCCATTTCCCTTTTGAGCTTCAGAAACTAAGTGATTTCTGGTTTGTTGTCAATCTTTAGCACACCTGTAATGTCCTCAATCATTTCACTGAGAAGTGATTGTAACCAATTTGCTTGACATGCAGCTAGAGAACCTGCTACATATTTTGCTTCAAGTTTTGGCATTGTGTCTGTAGGTGTGACTGATGCATTACACCCAACCATTTTGAACCTTTTCAAAATGTCTTCTGCATATTTCTTTTTCTTTGTAGCCTTTAACCAATTTGAATCATTCATGGCTTGATCCAAATCTATTGGTTCAACCTCTATCAACATGGCTTCTTCAGGCACAAATGTCACACCAGATGTTGCAACATCTTGGTGTACAACATTACCACTCCATCTCCAACTCTTAGCCTTAACAAACTGCATATCTCTACATGTAACCATCTTGTTTCTTGTTGGAGAATACAATTTATAAGCCCCAGTTGAGTGATAACCAAAGAAAAACATTGCTTGACTTCTGCCTTCTAATTTCCTTCTACAATGTGTTGGCACATGACTTAAACATAGTAACCCAAACACCTTAAAGTGACCTACACTAGGCCTCACACCAATCCATGGTCTCACACCAGTCCATGCTTTATGTGGTGTCTTGTTCATTAACTTCTTTGTTGACTTGGCTATGCAACACTCTTTGCACAGTTGCTTTTGAACTTTAATATAAGGAAGACCATTCACCATCTTCTTCAAATTTAACATGTTCAAACTTCTGAAATGGAAATGGCCATACCTGTGATGCCAAATCTAGTTCTGACTTACACTCACAGTTGGGACAACGCACTGATGTTCCAACATGTTGTTCAACATCCTGAAGGTTTTGTTGTTGGACATTGGAGCTTTCAGGATCTCTCTATCCTTTGCATCAACCAGCTTCAGCTCCTTATCATGCATTTTCACTGAGTAGTTCTTCTCTAGTAATTGACCTATGCTTATCAAATTAGTCTCCATTGAGGGAACATTCAACTCATCCGTGATAATAGCTTCTTGTCCATCCTTTCTCTTCACTAAGATACTTTCAATCCCTTCAGACATTACTTGACTGTTATCAATAGTTGCAGGTAGGCATTCAGCTCCAATGACTTTGAATTGAGTCTTGTAGGTTCTGTTCTTGCTCTGAGCTGTCTTGAGGATCAGTCTCTTCTTAGAGTCAAAGAGTTGTAGTGTCTCATCTTCAATCACTATTTTGAAACCCTTTGAAATCAATTTCCCTACACTCAACAAATTACATTGCATTCCAGGCACAAGAAGAACATTTTCAATCACAGCTTTCTTGCCATTTGACATCTCAACCATGACATTCCCAATACCTTCAGCTTTGGTGAATTCATTGTTGGCAAGCTTGATCTTTATGTTGAGACATTCATTAAAGTTAGATAAAATGCTTCTATTACCTGTCATATGGTTAGAACATCCTGAGTCAAAGTACCACTCCATAGAATCTACTGTTTCATCGGCATCTATCACCATGAAGCTTGTTTCATCTTCTGAACTTGAGCTATCATGTGCTACGTTTGCTTCTTCACCACTTTCTTGGCCCTTCTTCTTCTTTGAGCTCTTACACTCATTAGCATAATGGCCATATTTGTCACAGTTGTAGCATTGAATCTTGCTTTTGTCCACCTTCTTTGACTTATCTTTCTGTTTCCCCCCTCCTCCATCAGAGGATTCAGACAATGTCTCAACATCATCTTCAACATGATCTTTGCCTTTCTTGGAATGTTTCTTGTTCTGCCATTTCTTCTTATCACTTTGATACTTCTTGAATTTTGAAAAGAGAGCTTGCTCATCTTCTTTGCCATGGCTCCTCTCACCATGCTTCAACTCATGAGCTTCAAGAGTGCTTTGCAGATCCTCAATCTTGATCTCACTCAAGTCTTCAGTCTCTTCTATAGTCACCACTATATGATCAAATTTAGAAGTCAAAGTTCTTAGTACCTTTTCCACCGTTTCTTGCTCACCAAGATTACCTCCACAATTCTTCATTTGATTAGTGAGAGTCACCAATTTTGTGAAGTAATCAGCAACAGATTCATCATTCTTCATCTGCAGCAGTTCATACTGTCTCTTCAAGGCCTGAAGCTTTACTTTCTTCACCTTTGCATCACCACCATAGCTCTTTTGCAGGATATCCCATGCATCTTTGGAGGTCTCAGCATCTGCAATCTTCTCAAACACCTTCGAATCAACACATTGATGAATGAGAAACAGGGCCTTGTTATCTTTCTTCTTTGCATCTCTGAATGTTGTTCTTTGTTCTTCATTTGCATTTTCTGGTAGAGGAGTGATTGCTGCATTCACTTGTTCATTGACTTCTTGAACATTGAATATCACCTTCATCTGCTTCACCCATCTATCCCAATTCTTTCCATCGAAAACTGGCAAATTCGCATGGAAATTGTTGTTCCCAGCCATGGTTGATTCACTTTCAACCTGATTCTTCTTTCAAGAACGAATCAAGATCCCTCGGATCGTACGAGCTCTAGATACCACTTTGTTGGGGATAACTACCACAAAGATGAACAACAAAGAACACTAAGAAAGAATAGAGAAAACTATGAATTGAAATTTAAGAGAATGAATTAAAGGAAAAGTATTTTCTTCTATATTAACAACAACGACACCTATATATATAGGTGAAAATGTGTACAAGATAAGGAAAGGTAACTTGAATAACAAGTTACTAACAAAGTCTATCCTATGTAACTAACTAACAGAAAAATTACAGCTGTACATAACAAACTAATCTAACAGACAAAACAAAAACATAACTGAACCAGAGGTTCAGAATTTGAGGGTATCAGAAGCTGTGCTAGCTTGTTCAGAAGCTGGTTGCTTCAGAACCTGTTTGTATAAGAGTCTGAGTCTTGTGAGCATCAGAAGCTAGGTGAGTCAGAATTTGTACAAGAGCCTGTAACCTCCAGAAGCTGTGTGACTAAATCTGCTTCAGAAGCTGTATCCTTCAGAAGCTGTTCGCGTCAGAAGCTGCAGAGCTTGAATTACAAATTCAACACTCCTCCTTAATTCAAGTTGTCAAAGCTCACAACTCCCATTTCCCTTTTGAGCTTCAGAAACTAAGTGATTTCTGGTTTGTTGTCAATCTTTAGCACACCTGTAATGTCCTCAATCATTTCACTGAGAAGTGATTGTAACCAATTTGCTTGACATGCAGCTAGAGAACCTGCTACATATTTTGCTTCAAGTTTTGGCATTGTGTCTGTAGGTGTGACTGATGCATTACACCTAACCATTTTGAACCTTTTCAAAATGTCTTCTGCATATTTCTTTTTCTTTGTAGCCTTTAACCAATTTGAATCATTCATGGCTTGATCCAAATCTATTGGTTCAACCTCTATCAACATGGCTTCTTCAGGCACAAATGTCACACCAGATGTTGCAACATCTTGGTGTACAACATTACCACTCCATCTCCAACTCTTAGCCTTAACAAACTGCATATCTCTACATGTAACCATCTTGTTTCTTGTTGGAGAATACAATTTATAAGCCCCAGTTGAGTGATAACCAAAGAAAAACATTGCTTGACTTCTGCCTTCTAATTTCCTTCTACAATGTGTTGGCACATGACTTAAACATAGTAACCCAAACACCTTAAAGTGACCTACACTAGGCCTCACACCAATCCATGGTCTCACACCAGTCCATGCTTTATGTGGTGTCTTGTTCATTAACTTCTTTGTTGACTTGGCTATGCAACACTCTTTGCACAGTTGCTTTTGAACTTTAATATAAGGAAGACCATTCACCATCTTCTTCAAATTTAACAGGTTCAAACTTCTGAAATGGAAATGGCCATACCTGTGATGCCAAATCTAGTTCTGACTTACACTCACAGTTGGGACAACGCACTGATGTTCCAACATGTTGTTCAACATCCTGAAGGTTTTGTTGTTGGACATTGGAGCTTTCAGGATCTCTCCATCCTTTGCATCAACCAGCTTCAGCTCCTTATCATGCATTTTCACTGAGTAGTTCTTCTCTAGTAATTGACCTATGCTTATCAAATTAGTCTCCATTGAGGGAACATTCAACTCATCCGTGATAATAGCTTCTTGTCCATCCTTTCTCTTCACTAAGATACTTTCAATCCCTTCAGACATTACTTGACTGTTATCAATAGTTGCAGGTAGGCATTCAGCTCCAATGACTTTGAATTGAGTCTTGTAGGTTCTGTTCTTGCTCTGAGCTGTCTTGAGGATCAGTCTCTTCTTAGAGTCAAAGAGTTGTAGTGTCTCATCTTCAATCACTATTTTGAAACCCTTTGAAATCAATTTCCCTACACTCAACAAATTACATTGCATTCCAGGCACAAGAAGAACATTTTCAATCACAGCTTTCTTGCCATTTGACATCTCAACCATGACATTCCCAATACCTTCAGCTTTGGTGAATTCATTGTTGGCAAGCTTGATCTTTATGTTGAGACATTCATTAAAGTTAGATAAAATGCTTCTATTACCTGTCATATGGTTAGAACATCCTGAGTCAAAGTACCACTCCATAGAATCTACTGTTTCATCGGCATCTATCACCATGAAGCTTGTTTCATCTTCTGAACTTGAGCTATCATGTGCTACGTTTGCTTCTTCACCACTTTCTTGGCCCTTCTTCTTCTTTGAGCTCTTACACTCATTAGCATAATGGCCATATTTGTCACAGTTGTAGCATTGAATCTTGCTTTTGTCCACCTTCTTTGACTTATCTTTCTGTTTCCCCCCTCCTCCATCAGAGGATTCAGACAATGTCTCAACATCATCTTCAACATGATCTTTGCCTTTCTTGGAATGTTTCTTGTTCTGCCATTTCTTCTTATCACTTTGATACTTCTTGAATTTTGAAAAGAGAGCTTGCTCATCTTCTTTGCCATGGCTCCTCTCACCATGCTTCAACTCATGAGCTTCAAGAGTGCTTTGCAGATCCTCAATCTTGATCTCACTCAAGTCTTCAGTCTCTTCTATAGTCACCACTATATGATCAAATTTAGAAGTCAAAGTTCTTAGTACCTATTCCACCGTTTCTTGCTCACCAAGATTACCTCCACAATTCTTCATTTGATTAGTGAGAGTCACCAATCTTGTGAAGTAATCAGCAACAGATTCATCATTCTTCATCTGCAGCAGTTCATACTGTCTCTTCAAGGCCTGAAGCTTTACTTTCTTCACCTTTGCATCACCACCATAGCTCTTTTGCAGGATATCCCATGCATCTTTGGAGGTCTCAGCATCTGCAATCTTCTCAAACACCTTCGAATCAACATATTGATGAATGAGAAACAGGGCCTTGTTATCTTTCTTCTTTGCATCTCTGAATGTTGTTCTTTGTTCTTCATTTGCATTTTCTGGTAGAGGAGTGATTGCTGCATTCACTTGTTCATTGACTTCTTGAACATTGAATATCACCTTCATCTGCTTCACCCATCTATCCCAATTCTTTCCATCGAAAACTGGCAAATTCGCATGGAAATTGTTGTTCCCAGCCATGGTTGATTCACTTTCAACCTGATTCTTCTTTCAAGAACGAATCAAGATCCCTCGGATCGTACGAGCTCTAGATACCACTTTGTTGGGGATAACTACCACAAAGATGAACAACAAAGAACACTAAGAAAGAATAGAGAAAACTATGAATTGAAATTTAAGAGAATGAATTAAAGGAAAAGTATTTTCTTCTATATTAACAACAACGACACCTATATATATAGGTGAAAATGTGTACAAGATAAGGAAAGGTAACTTGAATAACAAGTTACTAACAAAGTCTATCCTATGTAACTAACTAACAGAAAAATTACAGCTGTACATAACAAACTAATCTAACAGACAAAACAAAAACATAACTGAACCAGAGGTTCAGAATTTGAGGGTATCAGAAGCTGTGCTAGCTTGTTCAGAAGCTGGTTGCTTCAGAACCTGTTTGTATAAGAGTCTGAGTCTTGTGAGCATCAGAAGCTAGGTGAGTCAGAATTTGTACAAGAGCCTGTAACCTCCAGAAGCTGTGTGAGTAAATCTGCTTCAGAAGCTGTATCCTTCAGAAGCTGTTCGCGTCAGAAGCTGCAGAGCTTGAATTACAAATTCAACACTCCTCCTTAATTCAAGTTGTCAAAGCTCACAACTCCCATTTCCCTTTTGAGCTTCAGAAACTAAGTGATTTCTGGTTTGTTGTCAATCTTTAGCACACCTGTAATGTCCTCAATCATTTCACTGAGAAGTGATTGTAACCAATTTGCTTGACATGCAGCTAGAGAACCTGCTACATATTTTGCTTCAAGTTTTGGCATTGTGTCTGTAGGTGTGACTGATGCATTACACCCAACCATTTTGAACCTTTTCAAAATGTCTTCTGCATATTTCTTTTTCTTTGTAGCCTTTAACCAATTTGAATCATTCATGGCTTGATCCAAATCTATTGGTTCAACCTCTATCAACATGGCTTCTTCAGGCACAAATGTCACACCAGATGTTGCAACATCTTGGTGTACAACATTACCACTCCATCTCCAACTCTTAGCCTTAACAAACTGCATATCTATACATGTAACCATCTTGTTTCTTGTTGGAGAATACAATTTATAAGCCCCAGTTGAGTGATAACCAAAGAAAAACATTGCTTGACTTCTGCCTTCTAATTTCCTTCTACAATGTGTTGGCACATGACTTAAACATAGTAACCCAAACACCTTAAAGTGACCTACACTAGGCCTCACACCAATCCATGGTCTCACACCAGTCCATGCTTTATGTGGTGTCTTGTTCATTAACTTCTTTGTTGACTTGGCTATGCAACACTCTTTGCACAGTTGCTTTTGAACTTTAATATAAGGAAGACCATTCACCATCTTCTTCAAATTTAACAGGTTCAAACTTCTGAAATGGAAATGGCCATACCTGTGATGCCAAATCTAGTTCTGACTTACACTCACAGTTGGGACAACGCACTGATGTTCCAACATGTTGTTCAACATCCTGAAGGTTTTGTTGTTGGACATTGGAGCTTTCAGGATCTCTCCATCCTTTGCATCAACCAGCTTCAGCTCCTTATCATGCATTTTCACTGAGTAGTTCTTCTCTAGTAATTGACCTATGCTTATCAAATTAGTCTCCATTGAGGGAACATTCAACTCATCCGTGATAATAGCTTCTTGTCCATCCTTTCTCTTCACTAAGATACTTTCAATCCCTTCAGACATTACTTGACTGTTATCAATAGTTGCAGGTAGGCATTCAGCTCCAATGACTTTGAATTGAGTCTTGTAGGTTCTGTTCTTGCTCTGAGCTGTCTTGAGGATCAGTCTCTTCTTAGAGTCAAAGAGTTGTAGTGTCTCATCTTCAATCACTATTTTGAAACCCTTTGAAATCAATTTCCCTACACTCAACAAATTACATTGCATTCCAGGCACAAGAAGAACATTTTCAATCACAGCTTTCTTGCCATTTGACATCTCAACCATGACATTCCCAATACCTTCAGCTTTGGTGAATTCATTGTTGGCAAGCTTGATCTTTATGTTGAGACATTCATTAAAGTTAGATAAAATGCTTCTATTACCTGTCATATGGTTAGAACATCCTGAGTCAAAGTACCACTCCATAGAATCTACTGTTTCATCGGCATCTATCACCATGAAGCTTGTTTCATCTTCTGAACTTGAGCTATCATGTGCTACGTTTGCTTCTTCACCACTTTCTTGGCCCTTCTTCTTCTTTGAGCTCTTACACTCATTAGCATAATGGCCATATTTGTCACAGTTGTAGCATTGAATCTTGCTTTTGTCCACCTTCTTTGACTTATCTTTCTGTTTCCCCCCTCCTCCATCAGAGGATTCAGACAATGTCTCAACATCATCTTCAACATGATCTTTGCCTTTCTTGGAATGTTTCTTGTTCTGCCATTTCTTCTTATCACTTTGATACTTCTTGAATTTTGAAAAGAGAGCTTGCTCATCTTCTTTGCCATGGCTCCTCTCACCATGCTTCAACTCATGAGCTTCAAGAGTGCTTTGCAGATCCTCAATCTTGATCTCACTCAAGTCTTCAGTCTCTTCTATAGTCACCACTATATGATCAAATTTAGAAGTCAAAGTTCTTAGTACCTTTTCCACCGTTTCTTGCTCACCAAGATTACCTCCACAATTCTTCATTTGATTAGTGAGAGTCACCAATCTTGTGAAGTAATCAGCAACAAATTCATCATTCTTCATCTGCAGCAGTTCATACTGTCTCTTCAAGGCCTGAAGCTTTACTTTCTTCACCTTTGCATCACCACCATAGCTCTTTTGCAGGATATCCCATGCATCTTTGGAGGTCTCAACATCTGCAATCTTCTCAAACACCTTCGAATCAACACATTGATGAATGAGAAACAGGGCCTTGTTATCTTTCTTCTTTGCATCTCTGAATGTTGTTCTTTGTTCTTCATTTGCATTTTCTGGTAGAGGAGTGATTGCTGCATTCACTTGTTCATTGACTTCTTGAACATTGAATATCACCTTCATCTGCTTCATCCATCTATCCCAATTCTTTCCATCAAAAACTGGCAAATTCGCATGGAAATTGTTGTTCCCAGCCATGGTTGATTCACTTTCAACCTGATTCTTCTTTCAAGAACGAATCAAGATCCCTCGGATCGTACGAGCTCTAGATACCACTTTGTTGGGGATAACTCCCATAAAGATGAACAACAAAGAACACTAAGAAAGAATAGAGAAAACTATGAATTGAAATTTAAGAGAATGAATTAAAGGAAAAGTATTTTCTTCTATATTAACAACAACGACACCTATATATATAGGTGAAAATGTGTACAAGATAAGGAAAGGTAACTTGAATAACAAGTTACTAACAAAGTCTATCCTATGTAACTAACTAACAGAAAAATTACAGCTGTATATAACAAACTAATCTAACAGACAAAACAAAAACATAACTGAACCAGAGGTTCAGAATTTGAGGGTATCAGAAGCTGTGCTAGCTTGTTCAGAAGCTGGTTGCTTCAGAACCTGTTTGTATAAGAGTCTGTGTCTTGTGAGCATTAGAAGCTAGGTGAGTCAGAATTTGTACAAGAGCCTGTAACCTCCAGAAGCTGTGTGAGTAAATCTGCTTCAGAAGCTGTATCCTTCAGAAGCTGTTTGCGTCAGAAGCTGCAGAGCTTGAATTACAAATTCAACACTCCTCCTTAATTCAAGTTGTCAAAGCTCACAACTCTCATTTCCCTTTTGAGCTTCAGAAACTAAGTGATTTCTGGTTTGTTGTCAATCTTTAGCACACCTGTAATGTCCTCAATCATTTCACTGAGAAGTGATTGTAACCAATTTGCTTGAC
Source organism: Trifolium repens (assembly GCA_030408175.1). Classification (NCBI taxonomy): domain Eukaryota; kingdom Viridiplantae; phylum Streptophyta; class Magnoliopsida; order Fabales; family Fabaceae; genus Trifolium; species Trifolium repens. The sequence continues at coordinate 52,732,567 of CP125849.1, read as the reverse complement.
ATGCAGCTAGAGAACCTGCTACATATTTTGCTTCAAGTTTTGGCATTGTGTCTGTAGGTGTGACTGATGCATTACACCCAACCATTTTGAACCTTTTCAAAATGTCTTCTGCATATTTCTTTTTCTTTGTAGCCTTTAACCAATTTGAATCATTCATGGCTTGATCCAAATCTATTGGTTCAACCTCTATCAACATGGCTTCTTCAGGCACAAATGTCACACCAGATGTTGCAACATCTTGGTGTACAACATTACCACTCCATCTCCAACTCTTAGCCTTAACAAACTGCATATCTCTACATGTAACCATCTTGTTTCTTGTTGGAGAATACAATTTATAAGCCCCAGTTGAGTGATAACCAAAGAAAAACATTGCTTGACTTCTGCCTTTTAATTTTCTTCTACAATGTGTTGGCACATGACTTAAACATAGTAACCCAAACACCTTAAAGTGACCTACACTAGGCCTCACACCAATCCATGGTCTCACACCAGTCCATGCTTTATGTGGTGTCTTGTTCATTAACTTCTTTGTTGACTTGGCCATGCAACACTCTTTGCACAGTTGCTTTTGAACTTTAATATAAGGAAGACCATTCACCATCTTCTTCAAATTTAACAGGTTCAAACTTCTGAAATGGAAATGGCCATACCTGTGATGCCAAATCTAGTTCTGACTTACACTCACAGTTGGGACAACGCACTGATGTTCCAACATGTTGTTCAACATCCTGAAGGTTTTGTTGTTGGACATTGGAGCTTTCAGGATCTCTCTATCCTTTGCATCAACCAGCTTCAGCTCCTTATCCTGCATTTTCACTGAGTAGTTCTTCTCTAGTAATTGACCTATGCTTATCAAATTAGTCTCCATTGAGGGAACATTCAACTCATCCGTGATAATAGGTTCTTGTCCATCCTTTCTCTTCACTAAGATACTTTCAATCCCTTCAGACATTACTTGACTGTTATCAATAGTTGCAGGTAGGCATTCAGCTCCAATGACTTTGAATTGAGTCTTGTAGGTTCTGTTCTTGCTCTGAGCTGTCTTGAGGATCAGTCTCTTCTTAGAGTTAAAGAGTTGTAGTGTCTCATCTTCAATCACTATTTTGAAACCCTTTGAAATCAATTTCCCTACACTCAACAAATTACATTGCATTCCAGGCACAAGAAGAACATTTCAATCACAGCTTTCTTGCCATTTGACATCTCAACCATGACATTCCCAATACCTTCAGCTTTGGTGAATTCATTGTTGGCAAGCTTGATCTTTATGTTGAGACATTCATTAAAGTTAGATAAAATGCTTCTATTACCTGTCATATGGTTAGAACATCCTGAGTCAAAGTACCACTCCATAGAATCTACTGTTTCATCGGCATCTATCACCATGAAGCTTGTTTCATCTTCTGAACTTGAGCTATCATGTGCTACGTTTGCTTCTTCACCACTTTCTTGGCCCTTCTTCTTCTTTGAGCTCTTACACTCATTAGCATAATGGCCATATTTGTCACAGTTGTAGCATTGAATCTTGCTTTTGTCCACCTTCTTTGACTTATCTTTCTGTTTCCCCCCTCCTCCATCAGAGGATTCAGACAATGTCTCAACATCATCTTCAACATGATCTTTGCCTTTCTTGGAATGTTTCTTGTTCTGCCATTTCTTCTTATCACTTTGATACTTCTTGAATTTTGAAAAGAGAGCTTGCTCATCTTCTTTGCCATGGCTCCTCTCACCATGCTTCAACTCATGAGCTTCAAGAGTGCTTTGCAGATCCTCAATCTTGATCTCACTCAAGTCTTCAGTCTCTTCTATAGTCACCACTATATGATCAAATTTAGAAGTCAAAGTTCTTAGTACCTTTTCCACCGTTTCTTGCTCACCAAGATTACCTCCACAATTCTTCATTTGATTAGTGAGAGTCACCAATCTTGTGAAGTAATCAGCAACAGATTCATCATTCTTCATCTGCAGCAGTTCATACTGTCTCTTCAAGGCCTGAAGCTTTACTTTCTTCACCTTTGCATCACCACCATAGCTCTTTTGCAGGATATCCCATGCATCTTTGGAGGTCTCAGCATCTGCAATCTTCTCAAACACCTTCGAATCAACACATTGATGAATGAGAAACAGGGCCTTGTTATCTTTCTTCTTTGCATCTCTGAATGTTGTTCTTTGTTCTTCATTTGCATTTTCTGGTAGAGGAGTGATTGCTGCATTCACTTGTTCATTGACTTCTTGAACATTGAATATCACCTTCATCTGCTTCACCCATCTATCCCAATTCTTTCCATCGAAAACTGGCAAATTCGCATGGAAATTGTTGTTCCCAGCCATGGTTGATTCACTTTCAACCTGATTCTTCTTTCAAGAACGAATCAAGATCCCTCGGATCGTACGAGCTCTAGATACCACTTTGTTGGGGATAACTCCCACAAAGATGAACAACAAAGAACACTAAGAAAGAATAGAGAAAACTATGAATTGAAATTTAAGAGAATGAATTAAAGGAAAAGTATTTTCTTCTATATTAACAACAACGACACCTATATATACAGGTGAAAATGTGTACAAGATAAGGAAAGGTAACTTGAATAACAAGTTACTAACAAAGTCTATCCTATGTAACTAACTAACAGAAAAATTACAGCTGTACATAACAAACTAATCTAACAGACAAAACAAAAACATAACTGAACCAGAGGTTCAGAATTTGAGGGTATCAGAAGCTGTGCTAGCTTGTTCAGAAGCTGGTTGCTTCAGAACCTGTTTGTATAAGAGTCTGAGTCTTGTGAGCATCAGAAGCTAGGTGAGTCAGAATTTGTACAAGAGCCTGTAACCTCCAGAAGCTGTGTGAGTAAATCTGCTTCAGAAGCTGTATCCTTCAGAAGCTGTTCGCGTCAGAAGCTGCAGAGCTTGAATTACAAATTCAACACTCCTCCTTAATTCAAGTTGTCAAAGCTCACAACTCCCATTTCCCTTTTGAGCTTCAGAAACTAAGTGATTTCTGGTTTGTTGTCAATCTTTAGCACACCTGTAATGTCCTCAATCATTTCACTGAGAAGTGATTGTAACCAATTTGCTTGACATGCAGCTAGAGAACCTGCTACATATTTTGCTTCAAGTTTTGGCATTGTGTCTGTAGGTGTGACTGATGCATTACACCCAACCATTTTGAACCTTTTCAAAATGTCTTCTGCATATTTCTTTTTCTTTGTAGCCTTTAACCAATTTGAATCATTCATGGCTTGATCCAAATCTATTGGTTCAACCTCTATCAACATGGCTTCTTCAGGCACAAATGTCACACCAGATGTTGCAACATCTTGGTGTACAACATTACCACTCCATCTCCAACTCTTAGCCTTAACAAACTGCATATCTCTACATGTAACCATCTTGTTTCTTGTTAGAGAATACAATTTATAAGCCCCAGTTGAGTGATAACCAAAGAAAAACATTGCTTGACTTCTGCCTTCTAATTTCCTTCTACAATGTGTTGGCACATGACTTAAACATAGTAACCCAAACACCTTAAAGTGACCTACACTAGGCCTCACACAAATCCATGGTCTCACACCAGTCCATGCTTTATGTGGTGTCTTGTTCATTAACTTCTTTGTTGACTTGGCTATGCAACACTCTTTGCACAGTTGCTTTTGAACTTTAATATAAGGAAGACCATTCACCATCTTCTTCAAATTTAACAGGTTCAAACTTCTGAAATGGAAATGGCCATACCTGTGATGCCAAATCTAGTTCTGACTTACACTCACAGTTGGGACAACGCACTGATGTTCCAACATGTTGTTCAACATCCTGAAGGTTTTGTTGTTGGACATTGGAGCTTTCAGGATCTCTCTATCCTTTGCATCAACCAGCTTCAGCTCCTTATCATGCATTTTCACTGAGTAGTTCTTCTCTAGTAATTGACCTATGCTTATCAAATTAGTCTCCATTGAGGGAACATTCAACTCATCCGTGATAATAGCTTCTTGTCCATCATTTCTCTTCACTAAGATACTTTCAATCCCTTCAGACATTACTTGACTGTTATCAATAGTTGCAGGTAGGCATTCAGCTCCAATGACTTTGAATTGAGTCTTGTAGGTTCTGTTCTTGCTCTGAGCTGTCTTGAGGATCAGTCTCTTCTTAGAGTCAAAGAGTTGTAGTGTCTCATCTTCAATCACTATTTTGAAACCCTTTGAAATCAATTTCCCTACACTCAACAAATTACATTGCATTCCAGGCACAAGAAGAACATTTTCAATCACAGCTTTCTTGCCATTTGACATCTCAACCATGACATTCCCAATACCTTCAGCTTTGGTGAATTCATTGTTGGCAAGCTTGATCTTTATGTTGAGACATTCATTAAAGTTAGATAAAATGCTTCTATTACCTGTCATATGGTTAGAACATCCTGAGTCAAAGTACCACTCCATAGAATCTACTGTTTCATCGGCATCTATCACCATGAAGCTTGTTTCATCTTCTGAACTTGAGCTATCATGTGCTACGTTTGCTTCTTCACCACTTTCTTGGCCCTTCTTCTTCTTTGAGCTCTTACACTCATTAGCATAATGGCCATATTTGTCACAGTTGTAGCATTGAATCTTGCTTTTGTCCACCTTCTTTGACTTATCTTTCTGTTTCCCCCCTCCTCCATCAGAGGATTCAGACAATGTCTCAACATCATCTTCAACATGATCTTTGCCTTTCTTGGAATGTTTCTTGTTCTGCCATTTCTTCTTATCACTTTGATACTTCTTGAATTTTGAAAAGAGAGCTTGCTCATCTTCTTTGCCATGGCTCCTCTCACCATGCTTCAACTCATGAGCTTCAAGAGTGCTTTGCAGATCCTCAATCTTGATCTCACTCAAGTCTTTAGTCTCTTCTATAATCACCACTATATGATCAAATTTAGAAGTCAAAGTTCTTAGTACCTTTTCCACCGTTTCTTGCTCACCAAGATTACCTCCACAATTCTTCATTTGATTAGTGAGAGTCACCAATCTTGTGAAGTAATCAGCAACAGATTCATCATTCTTCATCTGCAGCAGTTCATACTGTCTCTTCAAGGCCTGAAGCTTTACTTTCTTCACCTTTGCATCACCACCATAGCTCTTTTGCAAGATATCCCATGCATCTTTGGAGGTCTCAGCATCTGCAATCTTCTCAAACACCTTCGAATCAACACATTGATGAATGAGAAACAGGGCCTTGTTATCTTTCTTCTTTGCATCTCTGAATGTTGTTCTTTGTTCTTCATTTGCATTTTCTGGTAGAGGAGTGATTGCTGCATTCACTTGTTCATTGACTTCTTGAACATTGAATATCACCTTCATCTGCTTCACCCATCTATCCCAATTCTTTCCATCGAAAACTGGCAAATTCGCATGGAAATTGTTGTTCCCAGCCATGGTTGATTCACTTTCAACCTGATTCTTCTTTCAAGAACGAATCAAGATCCCTCGGATCGTACGAGCTCTAGATACCACTTTGTTGGGGATAACTCCCACAAAGATGAACAACAAAGAACACTAAGAAAGAATAGAGAAAACTATGAATTGAAATTTAAGAGAATGAATTAAAGGAAAAGTATTTTCTTCTATATTAACAACAACGACACCTATATATATAGGTGAAAATGTACAAGATAAGGAAAGGTAACTTTAATAACAAGTTACTAACAAAGTCTATCCTATGTAACTAACTAACAGAAAAATTACAGCTGTACATAACAAACTAATCTAACAGACAAAACAAAAACATAACTGAACCAGAGGTTCATAATTTGAGGGTATCAGAAGCTGTGCTAGCTTGTTCAGAAGCTGGTTGCTTCAGAACCTGTTTGTATAAGAGTCTGAGTCTTGTGAGCATCAGAAGCTAGGTGAGTCAGAATTTGTACAAGAGCCTGTAACCTCCAGAAGCTGTGTGAGTAAATCTGCTTCAGAAGCTGTATCCTTCAGAAGCTGTTCGCGTCAGAAGCTGCAGAGCTTGAATTACAAATTCAACAAAAGGTAAATGCTATATTCTGGAAATAATTATATGCCAAGAGTAGACTGGGTGAATTATATTTCCTCTTTCTAGAGAGTTTTAAACATTCTGATGCTGAAAACCTTGCTTAAGCTATAGAATTGTAAGTACTTGTTTGACTATTAAAATACTATTATGTGCTTCCAAGGACCAGGGAAGTAATACAAAAGCTTTGCCTAGGATAGTTCAAAAACATATTCTCCCAAAATTATTGTACATCAAACTAGGCCGAACTATCCTCTTTACCCCATGTTCCTTCCATACCCCCCCCCCCCCCCCACCACCACAATTATTTCTCTTGTAAAAATATATATATATATTCTGAAGTAAAAAAAAATAAAAAATTTCGGAATCCAATTTTTTTTGTGATTTTAATTCGTTTTTTGTGCGGTTCTAATTGCAGCGACATTTTCAGTATTGATGGTTGAATCTGATGAAAATGGAGTTAAAGTGGTTAATTGATTTGACTCAGTCTCGTTTGTGTTTTATTTATATCTATTCCATTAGATATAAAAAAATTCAAATAGTTTATTTTTTTAGCGTCGAAAAAGACATTGCTAGTCAGTTTGATATATAGTTTCAATTATGAGTGAATTTGATTCCTCAAAATGTCATAAAACTCAAGTTATAAATAAATAAACATCGTTTAAAATTGATTTGCCGGAGTGTTACATATGCAGAGAAAATGATGTGTGTGAGGTATTCCATTTCTCAAGGGTGGACAAACCAATATACTAATATTTTTAAGCTTTATTGCTAGTGCAGAAATCCTAATTTTCTGCTTTCAACACCACAGATCTTGAAGAACAAATTCAACGATAATGTTATAACCTTAATTAATATTGATTAACTGAATTGAAATCATATTAATTTGGTTTGAAACTAAAGACATGGTCCACATGGACACAATTGGTGAAACTCTTCATGTGTTTCTAATTTTTTGGTTATTTTAGTTTATAAGGTACTTCGTCTCTCAACATTTAAGGCAAGATAGATGATCGTACGTGATCAAGGTTGATTTTGGCCGAGCTAAAATTAAATAGCGTCCATTGAAATATATAACACTGATCTCCCACTTTTTTTAGCATATATATAGTAGGTCATGCGGAACATGTCGCTAGAATTTTCATTCAATAAACTTCTACGATTATTTTCATATGCCCTCAACACGGTTGAATGTATTTAAAATATCTAGACAATTGAGCCCTTATCTCGATATCACGTTAAAAATCTAACAAATTCAACTCCAAACGATGATAAAGAGTATGTACCAAAGCTAATTTCAGAGAAATTTCATAACAATTTGTGAATTTAGCTCACGGCCCTATTATTGAAACACAACTTCCTCAGACACCATACACGACAACCGTCTAAGTTTTACCAAAAGTTCGGCCGTATATTATACGGTGTTGGGTGTCTGATTTTGTGTTCCATATCACTTCCCTTTAACTGAGACACTAACATCAAAATGATGAAAGAGGTCCCAAAGACACTGCAGAAAGAAAAAGGATGGGAAGGACTACGACGAAGACGTACTACAGTTGACAGCTTCTTGCATTAATGATCTTTCGTCTTCAAATAGCTGTACCATTTGGAATAATGAAATTAATTAAACCAAACCTCACTATATAGTTACGTACATTATATATACGACTAAATACACTCCATCAAATTGAGAGAAAAAAAAGTACATATTTTTGTTATATACCAAATTCCAAAACCTCAATTTCTCCAATATTGTTTTTAAGTCAAAGTTTATGAATTCCCTTTTGTGCCGGTAATCTTGGATGAAAGCTAAACCACAAACTTTGACACATGCAGACCCATCCTATCCAACTCAATTACACTGTAGCTAGAAAAAACTTCACTCTCAAATTACATGGCATTTGTCCCTAGTAGGTATAGGTTAGTACTCTTTGATTAGCACACACATGCATCATACTATAGGATAATATCAATGAATTCATGAGTTAATCAATCGATCCAAATCTTTCATTAATTCAAAAAGCCTTGCTACTTGACATGAGTCACGTCAAAACTCCAACCATTTTATAGACAAGCTAGCATACAATGGGACCCGAATTCGCTGTTCCGGACTGGGACAAGACCAATATCAACAAACCAATTCTTAAAGGTTCAACTGGTTAAGTTTATTGAGCTAAAGGTTAAGAAGTTGGAGGTCCAGAGTTCAGGTCCTGGCAAGAAGAAAACTAACATAACATTGTAATATACTAACAACTAACAATTTGCCATTAAAAAAATGAAAAATCTTAAAGGCTGAATTTGTTACACGCTACTGCTCCTTACAACTGACTTGATTACATTTACGGAACATAAGATACTACTCGTACTCCTTCCATAATGAACTCGTCCTCCATCATTCCTGAACCGTCGACAAGTCACATCTCAACAAACTCTCTGCACTTCTCATCGTATTTCGGAGGCATGCACTTACGATGAATCTTCCTATTTAAGCGCGAACATAGTTATAATTGGGCCAAAGTACGATTAATTTATAGTTACTTTTACTCCACTTCTATCACATACTGGTTTGAGCGTCGAAAGTACTAACTTCTTTTATGGAGCATCACTTGCTATCAATGCCGTCAATGCATTTAAGACCATTGGATTGAAATAAGACGCTTGAGATTTAAATTTGGCTAAATAAATCAAAAACATTGTGAACTATATACTCAGATATGACTGAAATTTTGATAGATGTCACTGAAATACTAATCTTCTTAGAGTCCACTATTTGACTAGTGGGAATCCATTTCCCACACAAATATGTGTCCAAACTTTTGGGATTGCATGAAAAATGAAAAACACCATACGTTCCCAACACGTGTACGGCAAATATGGATGGGTTAGATGTGCATTGATGAAAGGTCAATTATATATACATGATATTCATATAATTACATCTTTCATGTCGCAAGTTCAGTACTTATCACATAGCGTACTCAATTATATGAGTAGACACACACACCACAACACAACTCAACACAATTATGTATACCAACAAGAAGGGTAGTTTGGTAATTGTACCAATATAGCTCTAATATCTTAACTTTGCTCCACATGATTGATATATATATACACTGTCTAGATCTATTCCATTTTCATACCATAATAATCCCGCGATTTTCTTCTCAAGCTATATAGCCTTCTATTTCTGCTTTAGGTAAGGTAAACCTCATTCACTTTTAGTCTATATTTAATATTACAGTGAATATGTTTGATTTACTGTGATTCTTATATATATCCACCGTAATACCAAACATTCGCTTAGTCTCATTAAGTTATGATTTTCATATAGTTCTTTTATTTTTCTTATCAATTTTTTTTTCCTAATTAACCGTGATATAATTTTTAAGTATATATATTGATATATTGATTATGGACTTTAATTTACAACTTTTTCTTAAATCTATGGATGTAATTTTCTTTTGCAATGTATTAGCTGTGGCGGCATGGAGGATGGAAATTATACAAGTGGATTATGGAGAACGAAATCGGAACAACTAGAGTCAGTGGTAGAAGATTTGAAGTCGCCACCAGGATCAAGTGAATCAACCGGCGGTGGTAGTGGGAGTCTTACAAGGAAGTTGGGCAAGAGGGCGTCGCCTGGTGGTAGAAACACGCACATAAGGAAGGCGAGGAGCGCCCAAACATCGTTGAAAGTTGATTTGGATGAGGTAAATAGTGGTGCTGCCCTTAGTAGAGCTTCAAGTTTGGGACTCTCATTCTCCTTTACTGGCTTCTCTGTTCCTCTTGATGAAATCTCTAACTCCAAACCATTCAGTGATGATGATATTCGTAAGTTTAATTAATTTTCTCTATATAGATATACATAGAATAGAGTATGTAATTAATATCATTTCATATTGCCATTCAAAAAAAATAAAATTATACAGATATATACACTTTTTTTTTGTAGAGAAAGAGGGCCGAAGCCCAGATATATACACTTTAATTTGAAATAATAGTGACCGAGAGAAAATAAAAAATTTATACAGATATATAATAAATAATTAAAGATATGGTATAATAAATTTAGTGTAAAAAATGAGACCAAGATGTAAAAGGTTTTCACACTCCTTTTAGATTGTTCACGAGTTTGATATGCTTGAGATTTCAATTTCAATCACTTTTAAGAACAAGGTTACACATAATGCTCAACTATAACTATTCTTGTGTGGCAATATGGTAACCACAACATGTACCTTCTTACGTGGAATATGTTAGCTACTACTATCTTGATTGATTTTTTATTTATTTTTTTAAAATGGCAAAATTTTATTCAAGCTATCTCCATAACAAGAAGTACAAGAGAAGCAAAAAGCAAACCAAGAAAAGATACAAATAGAGCTATGTAACCTTGTTGTTTTTTCTTTTGCTCTAGTTCTTAATTCTTCCACCAAACAAACCCTATATATATCCCCTACATAATATGCATATATAATATAAAAAAATAAAAATCTACACAATCCCTTGATAATTTGAGAAATTTAGCCAACAACAAATGAAAACAATTTATATACATGTGAAGTAAATACATGTGGTATCCGCACAATTAATTTTTAACCAATTTTTACTTCACATGCATATGGTTTATTTTCATTAGTTGTTGAATAAATATACCTATTATCAAGGGGGTAGTGTAGATATAATCTAATTTTTTTTAGCACATATACACTCATGATGGTTATATAAACGAAAAATAGTAGTGTTGTTACTTTCAAAATATGAGTATTGTTAGTTCTTAAGCTGTTATTTTGACATACAAAGTAGAAACAAATACAACACAAATGTATAAACACCATTTACACATACATTTTTTTTAAAAAAAATTATTTTCACTTCCCTCATATCACATATCTCTGTGATTCTCTCTCTCCCACTCTCCGACAACCACCTATATCTGAAAGCCGCCTCTTCAACCGTCGTCTTTCTCTCACTCACTCTCTCTCTCTCTCTATGTGTGTGTGTGTCTCTTCGACTGTTGTTGTCTCTCTCACTTTCGCATATCTCTCTTAATTACTTGCATCTCACATACAGAACGACGTCGTGATGGTGGTGGACTTAGATCATATCTGAACGGTGAGAGAGGGGGGGGGGGGGGGGGGAGGGAGAGAGAGAGAGTGGTGAAGAAGAAGAAAAAGAGATGTTTTGCCAAAAATGTCCTTAATTTTAAGGTTGTAATATCAAAATAGCCTTGTGTTGTGGATTTAATTTGTATACTGAGAGTGTAACAATTTTTTACACATGCATCCAATCAAATTACGACATATGTATTTGTTGATTGAATGCACGTGTAAAAATATTTTAGGAACAAACCTATTAAAATGGCACTATGATTTGATTTAATTGAATGCATGTGTAAAAATATTTTACACTGTCAGTGCATATATAACAACTAATCTCTTGTGTTATATTTGTATCTACTTTAATTTATGTGTCGAAATAACATCATTGGTCAGTTTTTATGCTAGATGATGAAGATTGAGAATCAAACTCTTCACCTATTTAACTTTCATATCATAGTCACACACCAAACATTCCTATAGTCCCTAGTTATATACTAGAAGGTTAAATACATTGAGTTCGAACTGTTTTGTCACCCTGTTAATTTCTACCTCATTAGGGTAGAGTTTGAACTCAAATTTTTTGAGTCCTTCAACTTTTAGTTCAAATATTTTATACGACTCTATAATTTTTCTTCTTGTGTGTTTAATTTCTTCTTTTAGTAGATGATGTGATGAATTGTGTTGAGTTACGTGGAGGTATAATATTAGTCGGGTCCAGTCCAACTAACCACCTCTAACTAAAACCCGTGATTAACGGTCCAAAATAAACAAGTGACTCACAGTGGTTCCTACAATACAACCGATCCAAAGGAGGGAATACACTGTGTTTTTCCTTACCAACCAACCACTTGTATGGTCTCTATGACTATTCCCTATGGTCCCCCAATTAAACCCATACACCTATTTATTTATTTAGTAACGTCGGTCTAATTTAATTAATAATATTGCAATCATCACTTCATGCACGTTTCATGTATTTCCCCTCTCACGTGCGATTCAATTCATGGCCACTTGCTTTGGGTTGGCGTTGAAGAATAATTAATGCTTAACGAGACTATGTAAGTAAGAAGAAGCTAGTCCCGATCAAAGTTCTAATAGTATCTTTTTCTAATCATAAAAGAGGACAAAACCAAAAATAAAAAAACTACACATAAGAACAAAAATCTCCGATACATCAAACACCCAACAATTGACTAAGATGGGTCGGATACAACTCATACTAACAAAATACATACTCCGATAACAAATAAATCAAGGCCAAGGCTAAGGTGGGTAAGTGACTTAGGTCTCCCATGATGGGTGAGTTCACTTAATGGTTAGATTATGACAGTCCATAAATATTTATGATGTACCACACACACCCAAGCACACCTTCTCTTATCTTTCTCTTCTCTCTCATTGTATCTTCATGTCTTGCGAGAACCTCTGCATTTGAAATTTCTCTAGCTATTGTATCCTCCAATCCATCATGTATTTTCTGTTTTCAGCTGAAAAAATAATACCATTAAGAATATGAACTTGTAATTATTGTTTTATTAAAAAATATTGGGTCATAGTCCACTAAAGAATGGGGAACAAAATGAAGTTTCAAAATAATTTCTAAATAAACTAGAATTGGAAGTCAATTCATTCAATGACAAGTTTTGCCAAGATAAACATTAATATATTTTTTTTAATATATGATAAACATTAATAAATTATAATAGAAAGAAAACTAAGAAGAAAAAAAAAATTCCAAACAACCCACAAAGAAAAAGAAGAAGAAATATGGGATGGAAAACTGAATATGGGCATTGGGATGGAAATAGAGTATGTAACAAGTGGTGGTGAAAGCTTCTAACATTGGAAAGTGACAAGAGAAAGAGAGATGATGAACAGAGATACAATGAGAGAAGAGAAAAATAAGAGAAAGTGCTTGGGTGTGTGTGGTATATCATAAATATTCATGGACTGTCATAATCCAATCATTAAGTGAACTCACCCACCATGGGAAACCTAAGTCACTTACCCACCCTAGCCTTGGCCATAAATCAATTATACAATTAGTAACACATTTGCACATTTTGCATACTGATTAGCTTTTCGATAACAAATAACTAAGGTGAGCCGACTCACACCAATAAACTATATCATGTAAATCAATTTTACGGTTTAGAGCATTTGTACACTTCATACACCGATTAATTTTTCAATATGAGTGTGTCAAGAGAATCTAAGCATTAAGAGAAAGATTGACATCTCAACTATGTTGGCATCCTGAAATTCCTCCATCGTCATCCTATAGCTCATAAATGTATAATAAAAAGAACAAATGTATATACAAGGGGGAACTGGGCCTTTACTCTAAAGATACAATCCACCCAAAAGTGTAAGTCATCTCAAGAGAGTAATAGAGAATAGAGATATAAAAGCAAGTGGACCTAACCTTAGTTAATCCTAACAAACAACCACCCATGAAGAATGTGTGAACACTTGCAAGCAACAACCAGAGTTCAATAATTGGCGAATGATTCAGACTGCCAACAGTAAGATAATCACGTACCACAACTCCCTGCAAAGAACATCAGCAAGCAAAAGGCTCTTTCACTAAACGGAAACTGAATTTGACCGCCAACACGGAAGCAAAATCACATCAACCATTTACTATGATCAATAGCAAACTCAAGGATATTTCTAGCCAACCAATTTTAATTCAGTCACAAAGGATTGAAGCAGATAATAAAATCTCAGAATTGCAGTCGCACGAGTGCTGAACCCAAAGATAAATCCAACACAACAACCACGAGCCACAAGTCAACCACCAGATTTGAAACAGGCCCATACATATTTTTAGAGACCGAACCAGTCACGCCTTCATCTCGTGATATCAACACCGATCTCTTTAAAAGCCACCGAAAACAATAACAACTTTGAACAGCGCGCGACATATCTACAAAATCTGTTCCATTGCAAAAGCTAAAATGCAATTAGCAATAATATTGGGGTAATTCAAAACTTTGAGGACATAGTCCAAATTTTCATTATGGTTGTGTGGAATTAGCTTGACTTACTATGCTCATGATCATGAATCCATGGTCAATGCTTTATCACTTAGACTTATCATGACTTGCTTATATTATTGTACCATTTAAAAAGGTTAGCGGCGCAACTTGTTGTCTGTTTACCTTCCATTCAAGTGTAATTATCCTACGTGTATATATATAATTAAATCAAATAAGTTCTTTAAAAAAAATTCATTAAAATTGCACTAATTTAAATTAACTACTTATACTAATTGTTGGTAATTAAGACTCTTCTACACGAGATATTTTACCATTAATCAAGTGATTAATATGAAAAATGTTACTATGTATGTTGCAGCCGAGGATATTGAAGCTGGAATTCATAAGCCAAAGTTTCAAACAGAACCTACTCTGCCAATATATCTAAAGGTACGTAACACTTTCTATGTCTCAAAAAATGTGTCCTATATATAGTTCATTAATTCCATGCATACACCAACCTATGCTAGTACAATTGTTCAAACCTTGAATAGAGCTAGCATGAGTTTGATTTAGTGTTATGTATTAATTTGGGCAGGGAAAGATGAAGCTTCATTTAACGATCAACGCTACAATATAATATCGTGCGGTCAGGTTCAGTCTTGTACAAAATTTTATTTCACGTGACCTCAATGTACAAGACTACCCCTTCTTTCCGGTTAACCAAAGAGAAATAATACAAATTTGTATAGTATATAATATAGTTTTAGGTATTAAATTTTTCGACTTGTTTTAATTAATCCATGTTTTTTTATGCCTACAACAGAACATCATCACATTGAAACTACTATAACATATGGTTTTGCTGAGAAAGAAGGGTATGAACATATTAATAGCTAATAAAATGGTTTAGTGAATTGAACTTATATATAAGTTATGTGGTTAATTTATTTTAACTATGTGACGGATGGCACTAGTTGAGTTACATTGTTAATTTGTTATTATGGAATTATGCAGTTCACGGATGTGACATACAAGGTAGTGATTAAAGGCATGACAAAAAGTAATGAAAAAGATATCTTGAAAGGGATTACTGGTTGTGTAAATCCAGGTGAAGTTTTAGCATTGATGGGTCCCTCAGGAAGTGGAAAAACATCTTTGTTAAATCTACTTGGACAAAGGTTACATCAACCAGCAATTGGTGGATCTATTACTTACAATGATCAACCATATTCCAAGTTCCTAAAAAGCAGGTAGGAAAAAAGTGCTTACCACTTGGATTCACCGTTGAAAATTTGACGCATTCACACAGAACATCCGTGGTCATTAGGTTGAGATTGAACAGTTTAAATTTCAAAGTAGAGTTTGAAAAATTTAGACTGTCCGATCTTGATCCAATGACCATAAATGTGTTGAGTAAGTGAATGCGTCAAATTTCCGACAGCAGGCAATCCTAGCTCCTTAAGTTATTTTAGTTTCGACTAAACTACATTCTTTTGACGATTTTTTCTCGTTGCACAAGTTCTTAATACTAGTATACTTACAATTGAAGAATGAATTTGGCAGGATTGGATTTGTGACACAAGATGATGTTTTGTTTCCTCACCTAACTGTGAAAGAAACATTGACATATGCGGCTCGTTTAAGGTTGCCGAAAACATTAACCAAAGAGGAAAAGGAAAACAGAGCTTTAGATGTTATCTATGAGTTAGGCTTGGAGAGGTAAAGTATACTATAGAGTCTCAAATATTCATAGTCATGCATGAAAATAGCATAGAGTTTAATATTTTTGTCTGCTTCATTATATGAAAACAGGTGCCAAGACACTATGATAGGAGGTTCGTTTGTTCGAGGAGTATCGGGTGGAGAGAGGAAGAGAGTTTGTATTGGCAATGAGATCATAATAAATCCTTCTCTTTTGTTTCTTGATGAACCAACATCTGGTTTGGATTCTACAACTGCCTTGAGGATAGTTCAAATGTTACATGACATAGCCGAGGTATTTATTTTCGCACTTTCCTTTTGACATTAACATCATTCGAAGTTTTAAATTGCAGTTGCAGTCGCATCACAATTGTAATCTTATTATGTCAGGCTGGTAAAACTATAGTGACAACAATCCATCAACCATCAAGTAGACTCTTTCACAAATTTGACAAGTTGATACTTTTGGGAAAAGGGAACTTGCTTTACTTTGGAAAAGCATCAGAAGCAATGGACTATTTCAAGTTTATAGGGTGTAGTCCTCTCATTACCATGAATCCAGCAGAGTTTTTATTAGACCTTGCAAATGGAAACATGCTTGATATATCTGTACCATCAGAGTTAGAGGATAAAGTTCATATGGGAAATGCAGAAACTGAAACTTTCAATGGTAAACCATCAGCTGCAGCTGTACAAGAGGTACATAAATGGTTAAATTACACTTTAGTCCTTAAGTTTTTTTTTTTGTTCGGTTTTTGTATCTTAAGTTACAAACATTAAACACTTTGGTCATTTCTGTCGGTTTTCCATTTGAGTACGTAAAATGTTTCTACGTGTCATTTGTTTTGGTGATTAGGCGTCCGACTCATCATGAAGAAGGAAGACATAACATAAGAAACATTTGACCAACTCAAACGAAAAACTGACAGAAAAAACCAAAATGTGTAACATTTGCAACATAAGAGACGAAAACCTAAATATAACTTATGGAATAAAAAGTGTAATTTAATTAGCCTAAATAAATTCTTAACTTCTCATTATCATTAGATCAGCAAACACTCTGAGAGCTAATTATAGATGAATTTTAACAGTATCTAGCGGAGGCATATGAAACTAAGGTAGCAGAAACCGAGAAGAAAAAGCTAATGGTTCCGATTCCTCTTGATGAAGAAATTAAAGCTAAGGTTTCTTCGCGTAAAAGACAATGGGGAGCAAGTTGGTTAGAGCAATACTCAATATTGTTTTCTAGAGGATTCAAAGAACGTAGGCATGACTATTTTAGCTGGTTGAGAATCACACAAGTTCTTTCCACTGCAGTCATTTTGGGATTACTATGGTGGCAATCTGATGCTAATAACCCAAAGGGTCTTCAAGATCAGGTAAGTGTTTAATGCATCTAAGATAAAACTATTTGGATAGTATTCAAATTTGATCCGTAATTAAAATAATCATTGATCAGACTTTACTTATCTGCCAAGTAAACCGCTGAGATCAAACTATTTGGATAGTATCCAAATTTGATTCGTAGTTATAATAATCATTGATCAGACTTTACTTATTTGCCAAGCAAACTCCATTGATTGTAGGCAGGATTGCTTTTCTTTATTGCGGTGTTTTGGGGATTTTTTCCGGTGTTCACAGCAATATTCACATTTCCTCAAGAGAGAGCAATGTTGAATAAGGAAAGAGCAACAGATATGTATAGATTAAGTGCATACTTTGTGGCTAGAACTACAAGTGACCTTCCATTAGATTTGGTGTTACCAGTGCTTTTCCTCCTTGTAGTTTATTTCATGGCTGGTTTGAGACTCAGTGCCGCGCCCTTTTTCCTTAGTATTCTTACAGTTTTTCTCTGCATTGTAGCAGCTCAGGTATGCATATTCTAGTAGTAATTTAGAAGAATACACCTTGTAATGTAAATAAATAAGATATAGTGCTAACTTGTAATTCCTATTGATTATAGGGACTTGGACTTGCTATTGGTGCTACACTGATGGACTTGAAAAGGGCAACAACTTTGGCTTCAGTCACTGTCATGACTTTCATGTTGGCTGGAGGTTTCTTTGTACAGGTAAATTTTATTATAATTAACACACTTTTCTTGGAATGCAAGCATAATCATGTTTTCTTGAATCTAGACATACTACTATAGTAGATTGATTTAGGAGTGAAAGTCAATTTGGCGATACTTGGAATCATTAGTCTCGGATCAAAATAGTCCGGATTTTTGCAAATTGACAAATATATGAGCTATTTTGAACGCCTAAATGAATCGACATTGATGTGAGAGCATCATCCAGTAAGATGTAACAGCCCGAGCCCCTTTATGTACCATGGGGTTCAGGTACATGTTCAATCCATTCCCACTACCGATTGAACTAGTAGTTCAATCGTAGTTCAATCGGTAGTGGGAATGGATTGAACATGTACTTAACCCCAGGGTACGAGGTACATCGTCGGAATTGCCTACTAAATACGTAGAAAAGAAGCCCAAGCTATTACATAAGACATGTTCGGTTAATGTTACGCCGTTGCTTCTAATAGATGAACTATTTTGAACGACATTTTATAATTTCAAACATGTATTTATCGATTCGCAAAAATAATGTTAGTATAATGAAGTAATTGACATGATGTGCTACTAAATTTTACAGAAAGTCCCCATATTCATATCATGGATACGGTACCTATCTTTCAACTACCACACATACAAACTGTTGCTGAAGGTACAATATGAACACATAACACCTAGCATAAATGGGATGAGAATTGATAGTGGTATCAATGAGGTTGTTGCTCTAATAGCCATGGTTTTTGGTTACCGTTTATTGGCATATTTTGCTCTGCGGTGGATGAATATTCAACCATAGTTGGAATTGCAGGATGATATTGAATGACGGCTCATAATTGATTAATTACTATATAAGCAAGGATAACCAAATGGAAGTGCTAAGCTTAATTTGTTTGGCTACATCTAATCTTGTGTATATTGTATTTCATTTTTGTATGTTCTAATAACAAAAGCACGTTCAATGTTATCAATTATCACTGCCACATAAGAATGATGAGATTCTAGAGTATAGTTTTTTTTTTTAATTAGAGAAGAGGAGATATTAATATAATTGAAGATGTTTGTAGTAAGGTCTACAATTCAAATTCAAGTTGTAAGGTGTTGAAATAACATTGTTGAAAATACAAAATGTGTGTGCTTAGTTTTTAACAAGGGATGAAAAACACATATTTTGTCAAATAAATAAAAAGATTAAAAATAATTTATCAAAATTTTATAAGAAACAAATATATTTTGCAATAACTTATTTTCATAAATTTTTATGAATAGTTTGTGATATTGCTTTATTATGAGCTTATTGCATAACTAGGGTGAATGATTTACGACCCATGTTTTAATTGGTACATCTCATTTTATTTTCATTTTAAGCGTCATTTCTTTCTATTGTAAAAGGCAAAAAATTCTTCTGCGTTTTTTGTTTTTGTTTTTCACCACCAGTTTAATCTGGTTCGGGGGTCAGTTCTGGCATCAAGTGGTTCCAGCCCCCTCCCGATCGTAGTTGCGGGGGATCGAACTGTGGTCCTCCCTACCAAGTTCAGCGCCAATCACCACTGAACCAACTAACGATTGGTAATTCTTCTGCGTTTTATTAGCCACACATTTCATTTGTGTGTCTCTTATTTTTGATTTTGTTTCCTTGCTCCCAACTCCAATACTAGCTAAGTAATCATCATATCATATCATATCATATTCATATACTAATAAAGTAAAAATCTATTGTTGAGTACAATTAAGTTCTTATTTATTTTTTTTATTTTTTTTTTTTTTTGTATAAACTGATTTTTAACCTTAATATTAAAACACAAATCTAAGCGCATTTTTTTTACTCAAAAAATAATAAAATTAAGAAATTAGCATATAAGTGTGCAATAATAACTATCATACCATGAATGCTTAAATAAACTTATCATCTAATGAAAAATTATTTGTTGGGAGAGATCAACCCTTTAAATGGATCTCAGTTATTTTGAGAGGGTTAATTTTAACAGTTCGCAGAAGATAGCTTTGGTTTAAAAAAAAAAATCATCATCTAATAGGTATTTTTTTTTTAAAAATTAACAGGTGGTGTGAACTGAAGATCTCTTGGGGAAAAAAAAAAAAAAAATTGTAATAATATATATGAATAAAAATAAAAATAGGTGGTATACAAATAGTAATTCTCGTAAAATAACCCAATCCAGAATTTGGAGCCCAAGCCCATATAGAATAGTCATTAATTTAGGGTATTATATCCGTTAACCCAAATCCCAACGGCTACTTTTTCATATAAAACCATTTCAGTGTTATTACTCACCGTTTCATTATTTCTTTCGTCTCTCGCTCTCTGAATAATCATCTTCTGAAAATCTTCTTCAAGCTTTCATCACTCTGAAACTGCGCAAATCAATCACTACATAACTCTTTCGATCATCATTTCATTATCATCACAATTTCTGCATTCTGTTTTTCATTCTTTTTTGTTTTATTTTCTCTGAATTTCACTTTCTCTATTGCAGGTTTCTTCGATCATCTTCATCAATGGATTCGGGATCTTGGAGTTCTTCTACCAAATCCCGATCCCCTTTCCCTGAACGCTTCCTTCAAAGAAAGAATTCTTCTCAGGATAACGTAAGTCAATTTTATCGATTCAGAATTTCTCAATTTAGGGTTTTATTTTATCGATTCAGAATTTTTTAATTTAGGGTTTTCTTGAAACAGTTGGATAGGTTTATCCCAAATAGATCGGCGATGGATTTCGGTTATGCTCATTACATGCTGACGGAGGGTACAAAGGAAAAAGAAAATTCAACAGTGATGTCACCGTCTCGTACAGCCTACCAGAAACTACTCGCTGAAGCCGCTAACATGAATGGTAGAACTAGAATCTTGGCCTTCAAGAATAAGCCTCCGACACCGGTCGAACTCATTCCTAGAGGAATTCTTTCACCTCCTCCTCAATCCAAAACCTCCAAACCCAAACGATGCATTCCTCAGGTTAGATAATCTTTCAGGTTCTTGTGTTATATATAAATCAATGATTAAGTTCTTTCAATTCTTTTGATTTTAATTTCGCGTGTTTTGAATGTGTTTGTGAAAATGATTTTGCAGACTTCTGAGAGGACTTTGGATGCCCCTGATATATTAGACGACTTCTACTTGAATTTATTAGATTGGGGTAGCGGTAATGTCCTTAGTATCGCCCTTGAAAATACCGTTTATCTTTGGAATGCTTCGGATAGTTCCACTTCGGAACTTGTCACTGTCGATGAGGAACATGGTCCTGTCACAAGTGTTAGCTGGGCCCCAGATGGCCGTCATTTAGCGGTTGGTTTAAACAATTCCCTTGTCCAGCTCTGGGATACAACTGCTAATAAACAGGTACATATAATTAACAAGTTTAGGCCTTATGTTGTTATGGTGCTGTTTTTGTTGTTATTGATCATACTATGGTGTTGTTTGTATTGTTATTGATCATACAATGGTGATGTTTGTGTCACATAATCAAAATACAAAATGAAATCTCCATGCAGATGTCCTACTTTTGGTAGTGCTTCCGAGAACAGCACAAACAACACTGTGAAAAATAAAACAATACTGTCCTAATATTTTTAACCAGTCTTTGTATTGTTTCAAACTTGAAATTGTTCTTGATTCTGATGTTTGTTTCATTTTGGTGATTGCAGCTAAGGATATTGAAGGGTGGACACAGAGCAAGAGTGGGTTCACTAGCTTGGAACAATCATATTCTGACAACAGGAGGAATGGATGGTAAAATAGTAAACAATGATGTTAGAGTGAGATCTCACATCGTTGAAACTTACAAAGGACACAGCCAGGAAGTCTGTGGGCTCAAGTGGTCACTCTCAGGACAACAATTGGCTAGTGGTGGAAACGATAATGTTGTTCACATATGGGATAGGTCTGTGGTTTCTTCAAATTCACCTACCGGTTGGCTTCACAGGTTTGAAGAACACACAGCTGCAGTGAAGGCACTGGCTTGGTGTCCTTTTCAGGGTAATCTATTGGCTTCTGGGGGAGGTGGAGGTGATCATTGCATTAAGCTGTGGAACACACACACGGGTGCGAGATTGAATTCTGTTGATACAGGATCTCAAGTATGTGCTCTGCTATGGAACAAGAATGAGCGTGAGCTTCTTAGCTCGCATGGTTTCACTGAGAACCAGCTTACCCTTTGGAAGTATCCTTCAATGGTGAAGATGGCAGAGCTCAACGGTCATACCTCGAGGGTGCTGTATATGACACAGAGTCCAGATGGGTGTACTGTTGCATCTGCAGCCGCAGATGAGACACTGAGATTTTGGAATGTTTTTGGAACCCCAGCAGCAGCATGCAAAGCAGCACCAAAGACATATAATGAGCCCTTTGCTAATTTCAATCGTATCCGTTGATGATGAAGACTTGTGTAACTGGTGCCAAAGAGAATTGCAGTAATGGTAGTCCCATCCTCAGGGTTTTTTTGGTAGTCCTACCCTTAGGGTTTTTTGGTAGTCCTGCCCTACGCTTAGTTTTGTATTAAATAGAAATAGAAATTGCTTAATATTTTTTATAGTCCCCCGTTCTAGTTTTTATAGGTACACTAATGTATAGATACATGACTATTTTTTTACGGGAAGATACACATACATTTGTACAATTGCTTACACCATTTGTAAAGCCTACCAGAAGCAACTCGCTGAAACCATTAAGATTAATGACAGAACCAGAATTTTTGCCTTCTAGAACAAACCTCCAGATGAATACGGTCATAAGTCTTAGCTGGGCCCCAGATGAATGCCATTTAGCCATTGATTTGAACAATGCCCTTGTCCAGCTCTGGTGCTAAACAGGTAAATATCATAAACACATTTAGACCTTGCTGTTATATGGTGTTGTTTGTGTTGTTTATTGATCATACTATGGTTCCGTTTGTGTTTGATTATTCATCATACTATGGTGCTGTTTTTGTTCTTATGGTGCAAAGTATTTATTCACACAATCAAAGTATAAAATCTCAACTCTCTATTCAGATGTCCTACTTTAGTAGGGCATAGGGGTAGGTACAGCACAAACAACACCATAAGAATAATAAACAAATATTGTCCCTTTTTTTAACCATTCTTTGTATCGTTTCAAACCTGAAATTGTTCTCAATTCTTGTATGGTTTCAATTTGGTTGCAGCTAAGGTGACTGAGGGGTGGGCACAGAGCAGGAGTTGGTTCAGTGGCTTGGAACCGTCGTATTCTTAGTTCTGACTTCAATAGG
The DNA here is from genome assembly GCA_030408175.1 of Trifolium repens. NCBI lineage: Eukaryota > Viridiplantae > Streptophyta > Magnoliopsida > Fabales > Fabaceae > Trifolium > Trifolium repens. Next base: position 52,709,443 of record CP125849.1, on the reverse strand, counting down.
AATGGATGGTAAAGCAGTAGTATCTAAAAGAAGTTAGTCCTATAAGTTTTGTACTAAAAATAGGTTGTTTAAAAAAAATTATGGTATCCCCCCGTTCTAGTTTTTGTAGGTGCACAAATGGATATTGTACCTATTTTTTATTTTGCGGGAAGATACAGTTATAAAGCAAAGTGTTTCCTAAATAACTATGAATTAATGGCATGATTGGATTTTTTATTTTCACTTTGATTTTTTATGTTGCTGTTTTTAATGTTCTGGGAAGCCCAGACTCTGCAAAGTCGGCTTGTTGTATGTATGAGTTAAGTGCATGGATTTAGAACTCTGAATTAGTCTTTACATTTATTTGTAAATGGAATCACACTTAGCTTAAGCGAAAGGAAATTAAGGGATTTCAAATTTTTGAAATTCAGGAACTTAAAAATCAGTGGAGTGTTGAGTTACGAATTTGATTACTACATATATAATATATAATGTGATGTTCCATCTAATTAAATTAAGTTCGTATATTGTGTAAAAAAAAAATTAAGTTCACAGATTTTATTAGTTATAATTAGTAAAGTATTTAAGCGGAATGATTGAAATTCAATAAATAAGAGCATATTTGGATCATTTCAACTTTTATATTCCTCTAAAAAATTATCTTATAATTAAAGCAATAAGCCTAATGTTTGAGGAGTTTATAGAAAGAAATGTCTTGAAAAACAAAATCAAAGACTTGTCAAAGTGCACGTTCTCACTTTCTATGTAAAAAATTATCTCCCTTAATTCCTAAATAATGCCCTAAGGGCACTCTATTTTTCACTTATCATGAGCACCCTATTTTAACGCGGCCAAATCTCTAGTCAGTTTTTGACTTACAGTTGAGATATCTCATTGTATTGAACACATTTTAAGTAATGAAATGTTATAAGTTTTTTCTTTAAAAAAAATAACAATTTAAAATAGTTGAACCATAATCAATAGGTTTCATTCGGTCCGATTAAATTTTTAAGAATTGATTCAAATCTTTTATATAAAGAGTTTTTCTATTATGTGCAAATTTGTACATGTTAAGAAATTTAAAATAGTAAGTTTATTTGTTTAAAAATATAGCAAAAATTTATTGACTATTCTTGACCAAAATAAATAAATAATTAACTATTCTGTTTTTAAATATTGACTATTCAAAATACAAAATTATTGACTTAATATACCCATTTTTTAAAAGAGTAGTGCTATTTGGTACGAGAGAATTTGATCAAGAAAAATAAGAATGCTTACATGTAGTGTTATAAGTGGTGGGTCAAAATGTAACTCCCCTTTTTGAGGAGATCATGGGTGAGTTGGTATTAAAATTACTCCCTTAATTTTATCTTCTTGTATTTCTTATTTTTCACTTCTCGTACCAACAATCATTTTTCTTTTTAAAAAATACCCATTTTTTAAAAGACAAATCTATCCGAGTGATATAGATTCAAAATAGAAAAAATTAGATAAATCCACTGGTCACTCTATCTCTATGTACCCAAAATTAACAAAATATAAAAAAAACACTTCCGTTTCACTATTTAAGGTTTTTTTTTCCTAACTTGGCATCAATGCATTATTAAATTTTCATGGTTAAAAATAGATAATACAAAATCAAAGAAAGATTTTGTGTCCTAAAATATCGTTCATTCCTCTTTCATATAAAGCACCAACAATCACTAGATACCCGTAATTCTTTTCTTCATCATATCATTTTCTTGCATATGCAAAATGATTCTTCCTCTCTTTAATTCTTCCAAATCCTACCTACCCATTTCCATTTTTTTCTCTAGAATGACACATAATGTTTACATTCATATATCCATATAACACAATCCAAAATTAATTTGATTGCCCATGTAACAAATTGTAAATAAAAATAAAATGGAAAGTTCAATGAGATTTGGGTTGATGGCTGTTTTTGCTGTATCTGGAAGCATGGTTTTATTGGCCCATCAAGTTCATAAACGTATACTATCTAATTTCATGAAGAAATTTGAGTTTGAAATGAGTGGTATCATATACCCAAAAAAATTCAACGGTATTATTATTTTTATTCTTTTTTTTCCACTTGAATTATATACTATTTATTTTATGATCATGCACTTGAATTATGAATTCCTTATTACATAGTTGAAAACATTATACTATATAGTTTTTTAATTTGTTTTTGTTACAAGGTCATGAGAAACATCATCATTTAAAGAAAAAGGTGCGGTTTGCAAAACAAGAGATGGAACTTCCAATGGAGAATAAGAGTTACATTGATAATAGGAATGTGATAAGGGCACAAAGGGTGAGGGCTGAACAGATTTGGGTCATGGAGAATGCTCAGAAATGTGGTCCTAAATTAGAGGACACTATGCCTCCTAATAGGGCAGTTTTATATAGGGGTCTTATGAAATATAGGCATAGGGCTCCTGGAAGATTTCGTTTTTGATTACTTTTATTAAGAAAAATTGACTATGGTTCATGTAAATATGATTTCAGTGCTTACTTGTGTGATTTTTTTCTTTTTGTTTTTGTAAGATTTGTGTAAAGGGTGGTAACAAATTTGGATTGTATATTTATCATTGATTCAGAAACTTTTTTATATTATAAATAAAGTACTACAAATTAATTGTTATAATTTTAGTTTATTAAAACAATGTAATAGAAATTAAAAAATTATGTTTGTTCTATCATAAATAATCATATCTCTGTTTGATTCTACTCAATTTTGCTCAGTTTTATTCTGCACCGTTTGTTTTAATACTAGTACTCCCTCGGTGAGGTATGGTTGTCTAATTAAATGTTTTTCTTGTAGTTATGAGCAGGTGGAGGCGGTGGTGCTTCCAGTTGGATATTTTGATACTATAATTATAATTTATTTTAAAGTTAATTTTTGGCTTATCATATTTTGGTTATGACTTAGTCATATCGCACATTTTTCTTTATTCCTATATTTACTCATATGACTGTTTGCCAATTAATCCTAATTAATAGGACTTGTGGTTATGCAATGACTTAGGAATTATTATAAGAATGTAACAGAACAATGATTTGGTACGGGAAAAAATACTCTCACATTTTCTACCTATTGATTGGCCTTCCTTTCATTTATTTTTACATGTGATCAAAACCAACAAAGAAAATATTTCCTCTTCTTGATAAAATTGAATTACTACTTCCTGAATTACATCACCAGCAGGGCCGGCCCAAGCTACAAGCAGCCCAAGCCCTAGCTTTAGGCCTCGCGAAAAACCGATTTTTTTTAACGTTTACTAGGCCTCCAAATAATAGTAGGTTTAGTATATATAGGCCTCGCGTCAAATTATATCATAATAGTTTCGTAGCCCAGTTGGCGTGTGTCTCTGTATGGCTTGCCAAGAGGTCTCAGGCTTGAATCACACATGGAGTAAATTTGTTTAATTTTTGTTATTTTTTTCTTTTTCTAACTGTTTTGGAAGCCAACTTTTTTCTTTGAACTAATGTTCTGCGGTTGTCCTTTTTGGAAGCCAGTTTTTTTTTATTTGATTTAACTGTAATAAACATGATTTTGTCCTTTTTTTTTTACAATAAAACATTATTTTATCCTATAGTATAAAGAGACTTGAAAATAATTATCACGAACTTGGTCATACTCTCATATATATTTTTTGTTTAAATTTGGTCTTAAAAATAAAGTTCTTTTTTAACTTCAATTTAATATTACAATATGAATATTGAATCTAAAATTTAGTTAACGTAGATATTTTGAAATAAAAAATAAAAAATAAAATAGAGGTAAACTTATGCAATAAAACATACATAAATTAAAGTTCAATCTATTTTTTTTGCTAGTTCATATTTTAGTTTTATTATTATTATTATTATTATTATTATTATTAATATGCTTTAAAAAAAATTATCTAAATTTATTTTTTACACAATATAATTTATTTAAATAAATATAAATAATCGTTTGTAAAAAAAAAGTATAGATAATCAGCATCTTTATAAAATTAAAATTGTTCTTTTTTAAAAATTAAAGGCTTCATTTTAATATTAGCTTTAGGCCACATATTATCTTGGGCCGGCCCTGATCACCAGTGTCTATTAATTTCTTGCTAGTTCTGTTACCTCGGATATGATTCATATCCGAGAAGGACCTGTTGAATCTTGGGAGATTTGCGCTTATGAGGCGGATAAATCCTTAAGTACAGTGCGATCAGCACGCCTCAGGTATTGTTCGTTTACTACTTTGCAGTCATCACTCTTTGTATGCGGGTTGTCGACATTAAATCACTAAACTCACCGAAAGATAAGTTCATGTGATCTCTCTCTCTTTATTTTATTCTTATTCATATTTATGTGATTACTTAAACTTATGTTACTTGTTATTGTGAATAGGTCCAATTTTTACGACACATGCAACGTTGATTGTTAAACTATAAGGTTTGACAGTGTTCACGTTCTTGCTGCTATACGTTAGTTTTCGCACATTTTCCAACCATCGTGCGATGGAGAGATTGAGAAATAAATTTTTCTACAAATGACGCCAATGATCTACATATATCTATGAGTTTCACACATTTTCCAACCATCATGTCGAAACAGTTAATTAGATTGCTCTTTTAAAAGTGACATCAACTTCATATTAAATCTTTTGCACTTTTATATCATGTTCTTCTTTAATTTGCTTAATATCATCTATCCATATATCATTATAAAAATACATAAGTTTTTTTTTTTTTTTTTTTTTTTTTTTAAGCAAAAGGTGTGCAGATCGTCGGCTACAACACCCTAAATATATTAAAAAGAAAAAAGAGAAAGTACAATAAACTGAGGGGACATAAACCAAACTCAGTAAAACCCCATAAACGCCCAAATGGGTATACAAACAGATTAAAACAACAAAAGTGGTTAGAAACAAAAGTGAAGATACACACAACACAGATACTATCCAGCGAACCCGCGTACGGGCACGAAACCAAATAGAAAAAAAAAAGTATTGTGGGGACCTTCACCATTCGAGGAGGCGAATAAATCGACCGTCAACACGGACCGATTCACGTACCAACAGCTCCCTACATAAACAGCAGCAGCAAGCAAAAACGGCGCTTTCGCGCCAACAATCCAAGTCAGAGACAAGTCAGAGACAAGGATAAACGACCACAAAAGGCCAAAGACTCGAACAGATGAAGACAAAGCAAACATCGATCAAGTTGAAAGAAACAACCCCATCCTGCCGACGCGGAGGAGGACAGCCCGAATCCGGCAAGACACAGTGCCGCCACCAACCACCCAGCAAACTGGATGCAGCACCACCACACGACCCTTGCGGACCTTGAAATCGATGGCGACCGACGAAAGGTTGGGAAAACGCGAGGTAGCTTGGACCGTCGGAGGAAAAGGGTACTCACCACAAACCAACTACCACCACCGAAAGGAAGGTGATGTCGGTTGAACCAAAACTGCGCACGAAAGAAACAAGCGTAGGCTTAGCAGATCTGAAAAGAAGCAGCAAACCCACCACGAAAATCCGTCACCGATTTGGACGAGGGGAAAAGGGTGGCGACGACGCCATGGAGAAGCGCTAACGCACCACCAACATGAAGGCTACATGGTGCTGTTGAAGTTTGGATGATGGGGGTGAAGCAAAAGCGGTGGTCGGTGGTGCTTGTTTAGAGAGCAAAAATAATTTTCTTATATATCTATGACAAAAAAAACATAAGTTTTTAAACGATGAGTAATAATATACCGTCAAATATATCATAATTGCTCTGTAAGCAACTTACACTTAAGTGATAATGCAAAAAACATACAATTTTAGATCGAACAGTTCAAATTATACATTAATAAAAGTTTTAAAAGTTTGTCGCAAAACATATAGTATTAAACCGACAAAAGAATTTAATAGTTATCTGCACTTATGCAGAAATTATGTTTTGTTGATGGCAAATCTTTTGAGATTGTTTCTTTCATCTACTGATCTTGATTAATTAATGTTCTCCCTTTTGTATTATATTTAGAAGTTTCTGTTTCTCCTAATTCCTGCCTATTCCCTCTATTTCTGATTATAAGTAAAAAAAATTAATCAATAAAAATCAATATATTTGTTTCAAAACTTAAACCAAATCAGAGACAAAACTAGGCATTGTTGTAGCACAAAATTAAGTATAGATTTATCGTCTCCACAGGGACTGATGCGATATCGATGCCGTTCAACAATTAATATAATTTTAAGTAAAGGGTTTGTGGGATTTTGTTTATGAAAATTTGCAAAAACATAAAAGTAGCAAAATTGAATAGATTGAATTGCTGGGATTAGATTTCATCAACTCATTCATTTGTATTTCCCTAATCAGTTATGCAGATTTTAGCTATTCAACAATATTATCACTTATTGCTCACGCACGTTTCTGTGTCCAGATAACGACGAGATTCACGTTGTACCTATCAATCCTCGATGTCTCGAGTGATTAATCAATGCAACGGCTATATTGTATTATTTAAACTTCCGATGTCTCGGATAATTTCAACAACACAATATCATTAAGTTCCAATACACAAAGTGAATATTAATCCTAAATCTATGTCTAGAATTTAGGGTTTTAATAAGTGTTCATCTTAGTTCCTTGATTCAAACATTATACGTCTATAAATTCAAATCCAAAGATAAAACATGAAGATTAAAGATGACACTAACATTGATAAATAAACTAAAATCATATAAAACACCATGATCAAAATAAATACATACTAATAGAGTTAATTACATCCAATCCCAACAAAAGAGAGATTAGCTATTCATTGTCATGATAGCTATACAAAAGATAAAGAAGAAAAGAGATGAACAAACTTATCAATGATGATTTCCCAACTATTGTAGTGAATCCACCTTCCTATCCCCTTGAATCTGTCTCCTAGGGTTTCCCTCTGCTTCTGATTATCTATTCCAAGTTATATTACAAGTCTCTCTCAGAAAAATGACAGCAAGCTCTATTTATACTATTTCTGAAAATTAGAACTCGCTGAGCGAGCTCCAACTCGCTCTGGCGAGTTGATCTTTCTTCACCAGAGGGTTACTGCCACGTCATAAGTAAGTTTTGAACCGCCTTCACTCGCCCTGGCGAGTTGTTACTCGCCCTGGCGAGTTGCTGCTCGCTCTGGCGAGTGTATCAGATATCCAATTTGATGCTCTCTGCCTCTACTCGCCCTGCACTCGCTCTGAACTCGCCCTGGCGAGTTAACTTGCAATTTTTCTTCAAATTTCTGCACAAATGTTGAGATTTAGGGAGACTTAATTGAAATAAATGACTTAAACAAATATGTACATTTAAGTGAGGAAAAACTAAAGAATATCTTACAAAATAAGTTAATAAGTGCTTAAAACATATATGAATTTTAGCTACTTTTTGGCACTTATCAGGCATGTATGAAATGGGGTTAACACTACCCCCACCCATTGTGTAAATTGTAATCACTATTTTATTTTACTAAAATCATTTTTTATAAAATTGATTCATTCAAAAACAAAATTTGTCACCATAAAACCAAGTACATACTAAATAACACTAAATTTTCAATTTGATCCCAATTTTTTCTTGGCTCAAATTAGTCCCTCATAAAAATAAAACTCAAATTGATGTATTAATATACTAATTTGAGCAATGGAATGGAAAATTTGTGAGGTTTTTGAATAATGTAAGACAACATGAAGTATTATTCTATTTTGAAATCTCATTAAGTATTTAAGTGCTCTCTCAACAATAATTTTTTCTGATTCCGACCCTGAACTAAATATATTGAAAAAACATATATAATTTTTTTAATTACATTGTTACTATTTTTTTAGCAACATTTTATATTTACCACTCAAGTGTTTTCCCTTTTGCATTATGTTAGTAAAGTTTTTGCTTCTTCTAATACCGATCTAGATCAACCGTGTGTGGGTGCTGTTTCATGGTTGTGTCCTAAATTTGGCACAATGGTTCTTAACGTAGATGGTAGTGTGTTCCTTGAATCCAATTTAGGAGGTTTTGGCAGTATTATCTATGATCATACAAGGTCTTTAATAAAGGGATTCCTTGACAACATTAATAGTCTTTGCATTTTCCATGATGAGATATTGGAGTTGCATCATGGTTTGAATATGTGTTGTGACGAGAAAGTCTATGTTGGGCAGAACCCTAACACATCATATTTAGGAACACACTCACATGAAACTAAAAAAATTAAATAAAAAAAATTAAAATAATATTAATTGATGTGACTATTTTCTTTTTCTTTTATATTTTTTTTATTTGTGAGTGTGTGCCTAAATGTGATGTGTTGGGGTTGTGCCCAACCAAGACTTCTCGTGTTGTGACTGTTGAGAAAAACAAGTGTGAGTAGTGTGGGGAAGTCCCACATTGGTTAAAATGTGGAGACTTGAAGCATTTATAAGTGAGAGGACCCATAAACCTAATGCCTTAAGGTTTTGGGTAAGAGTGTGGAGTCCAACTCACTTATATCAATGTTCTTAGTCATCGTGTGGATGATTCCCAAGCTGCCCCTCGTGTACTAACAGTGACATATGCTTTAATAGGTGTTGCATATCTCTTTGACTCGAACTTTATGGCTGACCTCATTTATAAGGGTACGATTGTGTTTCACAAATATGAAAAATTTATTTGAGCTATCACGCAGCTTCTGCTTATAAAAATGGATTGATAATTTACAAAATATTGCATCTGATTTTCTAGCTAAGAAGGGTGCTCTGAGTGGCAGTGGTCGATCTTGTTGTCTTACGTTACATGAATGACGCGTGTCCTTTTTGCGGATGCCATGAGTATTGAGTTTGTTCGGCCATAGTTGGAGTCTCATCTTCGTTTTAGTTTCATTTTTAAAATTTTCCTTTTGCAACAAAAAATAAATCACAAACATAATAATAGGACAGAGCGAATAACCTAAGGATTAATCTGAACTCGTCCTAACCTGACATCGAGTTAATATTTAGATGGCTCTTTTGTCAACAAAATTAAACAAGATAGAGTGTATATCAACCTTAAATTATTGGGTTGGAACAGATTCAACTGTCATAAATATGACTTTGAAAACGGTATTTGTTCTTATTTAATTTTTTCATAAAATTTTAAAATCATTGGTGTGATGTTAAAAATATTTTAGACGACCCTGCCTAATAACATTTTCCATGGAACTAAAACATGAAAAAAAATTATGTATTTTTCCCTAAGTGTTTGACTTATATTTAAAGGCAAAATTACACAAATGATCTTTTATCTTATTTATTTGTAACAATTTGGTCCTTTATCTTTTATTTGTAACATATAGGCCCTTTATCTTATGAAATTTGTAACACTTTAGTCTTTTATCTTTTCTTTTTCCCATTTTGGTCTTATATCTTTTATAATTCGTTCATATAAACCCTTATGTCGTTTTTTTTATTAAAAAAGGCTGATAATTATTTATTAAAAAAATTAAAAATCTAGAAAAATGAAGAACACCTTCATCATCTTCATCATTTTTAATGAATCTTCTTTATCATCTTCCTTAAATCAAAAAAAAGTTTACTCAAATTTACCTCCAAATATCATAATTCTATATTATGTTTATTTCAATCTTTTTATAAACACAAAAATCAAAACCCCCAAATCCTCAATAAACCCTAAACAAATACTCCCCCAAGAAGCATACATAACTGCAAAAGCAACGCATCCACAGAAGCAAAAGGGCGGTGTTCTTTCTATTTTATTTGTATGTTCCATGGCAATTTCAAGCACACAGAACAAAGAGAGAGCAAAACTTACAGAAGTTTTCCAAGATGCTTATGAGAAATACCGTAATGCTTCATTGCAAGGTGTTCCATTCACTCTTGAACAATTAACTTAAACTCTTGATAAGTATGATTATGAGTCTGAAATTGGAAGCAAGGTATGTTCCTATTTTTTTTTCTCCTTTTGTTATAAATTTGTTAGTTTATTGAGGAATTTGGGGTTTTGATTTTTGTGTTTATAAGAAGATTGAAATAAACATAATATAGATTTATGGTATTTGGAGGTAAATTTGAGTAAACATCTTTTTGATTTAAGGAAGATGATGAAGAAGATTCATGAAAAATGATGAAGATGATGAAGATGTTCTTCATTTTTCTAGATTTTTAATTTTTTTAATAAATAAAATATTTAAAAAAAATAAATATTAGCTTTTTTTAATATAAAAAATGACATAAGGGTTTATATGAACGAATTATAAAAGATAAAGGACCACAATGGGAAAAAGAAAAGATAAAGGATTAAAGTGTTACAAATTTCATAAGATAAAGGGCCTATATGTTACAAATAAAAGATAAATGACCAAATTGTTACAAATAATAAGATAAAGGACCATTTGTGTAATTTTGCCTATATTTAACTGGTCAAATTTATTTTAGATGAATTACTCAAACAAATTCTTAGAGTACTTGTTAGTATAATCCAAATTTTAAAACTATCAAAATCACATTTATTTTTTAAAATTTTACCTCCAGACCTTTGATGATGTATCGTACTCTTTTAAGCATAATACAAATGGAATATTCTGTTGAAATTGTTATAACAATCATATTTCTACATTTCCAGTTTTCTATGGGCTTGGCCATCACAAACATCTTTAATTAGATAATTTAGTTTTGGCTATTCAAACTCAAGTCACTTTCAAATTTCAATACAAATAGAAGCTAAGGCCATACTATACCGATAAACACATAAATAAAAGTCAAATTAATCTAAATAGCAGATAGGTTTCTGATTTTTTCCCTAAAAAGAGTTGATTTTTTTGTGTGTAAACATCATTTTATATATATGAAATGAAAGTTAAAGATGAACAAATGTCTTTAAAAAACTAATTCCGGGCCCAAACCGGACGCGTGGTAGACGTGGAATTTCAAAAGATAAGGACGTTTTATTTGTTGATAGGTTATGCAAAAGTCCACTTGTACATAACTCATTCTTTAATTAATCTTTCTGTTTTTGTTCAAAAAAATGTTTAATCTTTCTGTTTCTTTCCCTCTTCATTTGAGCTCCCACGTAGTCATTATTTTACATTATACTACCCCTACAAAAAGCTTACTCTATCCTTAAAAATATAAGCATTTATATGACAAAAAAATGTATCATAGATATAAGCCATTTATACCTATTGTTAAATAAATAATTTATTAATTAAGATATTAGGTTTAAGTGGTTAATTATGAATATTTTTTTTATAATTGTATATTTTTAAATTCTTAATTAATATCAAGTATTTTCAAATATAAAAGTCGAGATCTACTAAACTAAACAAGTGTGTATATTTATTAAATTAAATAATAAGCAGTCTTCATAAACATAATTTAGTTAATAGAAACATATATGTAACAGTTCTATGAGTTTACTTCAGTTAACATGGACATGCATTATATATGCAGGAACCTAGATTCAAATCTCGATAATCCTGCAGGGTGAAATTTCTAACGATAAAATTGTAGTTATTAAACTACTTAACAAAACACGAACAACTCTTACATAGATGCAACTTAATTTAAGTATATACAGAAAAAGATATCAAAAGAAAAATGATTTAATCATATAATTTAATATTTTTTCTTTTAATATTTATTTTTTATAATTGTTTCTTTTAATATTTTTTATATGAGTTTAGATATTTTTTTATTTGAGGTTGTGTATCCATCCAAAAGAATGATTAAGCTAATGCTAATTACGTAAGGGAGACAATAAACAAAACAAAAAAAAAATTGAGTAATGCCTTCCACAATCCACATCATTCCCAACTTAAAAATACAAATAAAAATCCCCAAAACTCAAATTTCCTTCCACATCTCACGCCCCTTTCTCATTAACGTTAAAAATACATCTCTAAGCTTACTCTGTTGTCCCTCATTTGTAGGACGCCACCCTTAACCTTCTTCTTCTTTACCCTAAAATTGGCTTTCTCCACCTCAATCTCTCTTTCTTCCTTCTTTTATAACACTTTTTCAAATCTCAATAACCTTTTCCATGAAACAAGAACTCAACTTTTACCTCTAACGTTTCATCAACACAAGGGTGGTGTGGGTGTGGATCTTTTTTTCTCTCCATTTTTTTTTTTTTTCATTTTTCTACCTCATTTCTTCTTGAATTGAGGATCCACACCCACCCATTTCATCCTTTTTCCTTCAACCTAAAAAGGGTTCTCTTTTTTCATCTTTTCTCAAGAAACAAAAAAAAAAAAACCCACATCAATAATTACATCAAGTTTCAATCTTTTTCAACTTTTTTCAACTGGGGTTTCAATTTACATAAACCCCATAAAAAAAATAGTAAATTTGTAAAAAAATGTCAAATAAGATAATTCTCCGGCAACCACCGTCAACCCACCGGCGACAACCGTTACTTCAAATTCAACCCTCAAAAACAGCAAGCAGCGTCGGTGAAGTAGTCGGCGGCACGGCGGCGGAGTGTATTGCTGTATGCTGCTGTTGTCCATTAAGCTTAGCAGATTTTCTTCTCTTTACAATTTATAAAATTCCGGTGGGTCTTTGCCGGAAACTATTACGGAAACGACGGCGACGAAGAGTTATAAAAGAAGGTTTGTTACAACCAAAACAACGTAAATGTTCTTGTGGTTGTTGTGAAGATGTTAATGGTGTTCCTCGTATATATCCAATGTGTATAAACGATGCTTCAGATATAAAACGAGTTCATTCATCTGAATCTGAAAATAATGATGATGATGATAAAGATGCTATGGCTCTTGAGAAAGAGATGTGGGAGAGATTTTACAGTGCTGGATTTTGGAGAAGTTCTTCAAGGAGAGAATCATCAACACAAATAGTTTCTGGAAATTTTCAACTTCAATTGATTCAATTACCACAAACATCAACAACAAATGTTGTTGGTGTTTGATTGAAGAGAGTAATGAATGAGACAAAAGAGTCAAGTCAACAGTGTTTTTTGATACAGAACTTGAATTGATTGGTTCTTTGTTTCTATTTGGGAAAAAATGCATCTTTTTGTGGTTTTTTAATTACTATTGTTTGATTTGTTACTGTTGAGAACTGTGCATTCGTGACTTTGGTTTTCATTTTTTTCTTGGGTCTAATGTTTGTTTTCAATGTGATTCTTGATTGGGGTGTGTTTTTTAATCTGACAACACATATATTTATGATTTATCTCTAATTAGATAATGCGCTACTTTGGGTCTTCGAGCCTCTTTTGTACAAAAAATAAAAAAATAAGATAATGCGCGCTACTTAAATCAACCAACTGAAAATATTCATCTATGCATTTTCAAAAAAAGGGATGTGGCGTTTCGCCAATTTTACAATCATCCACGCATACACATGTATGAATTTAAATGAGGTAATTCCACGATGAGTCAAATTGTCTTTCGTTGGAGGATATGATTGTTCGGTATTTTCCAAACAAACAATGAAACATTTACTTGAGTGAATTTGTTTAAGGTGATGCTTCTATAACAACAATTTCAATAGATTCAACGAAAAGCTTCACTCCCTTCCAATGAACGAAATTTAAATAAAGATTCGATTTTAGAAATGATATCTTAGGGGCTTTGAAGAAAAAGCGAAAGTAAATCGGAAGTGAAGATAAGACAACTTTTAAGAGAACAAGACCATCTCACATATAAATTACGACTTTTCCAAAATAACAATTTGCCTCCAATTCAAGTACTGAAGTTCAAATAACACAACTAAGATGAATTGAACATCAAGCTTGCACCCTATTTTACCCAAACAAGATTTCATCTTGCTAATCAAGCTTCTCCCCTACACACCACGCAACCTTCTTTTGATGCAATTAACGACAAACATGGAAAAATAATCATTATGCGACAAAGGGAATATTAGATGTATTTGATACTTCAAAATATAAAAAATTGTTTTCTAATTTTATCATCTAATTAATACGTATTAATTATATCACCTTCAATTCAATATCTTCCACTTTACATTCGTACTAAAAATGAATACATCATACATGATAAGAGTACTTAGTAAAAATATTATTCTTTCTCTCTATCATTTACTTGGATTTTTTAAACTATGTGAATTGGTCAATTGATCAATCATTTTGGGACAGAAAAGAATATATTATTGTATCGTATGAGTTAGCATTATAATTTGGAAAAAGTAATAAATGTACTCAATACCTTGCATATATTTCTTTGTGGTGCATATAACTTAGCATATATTTCATAGTTGTCAACTGAGTTATATTTACAGACTGATAATTTATTTTGAAGGTGTGTTTGATCTGCTAAAAAATAAGTGATTGGAAAAGACAATTTCAGTTGTATTGTATTTGATGTTAAAACTGTCACTGAGACTAGACAAACTGGGGTCGAGAGACAGGACAAAAATAGATATTCTTGTCCTCCACTGAACTATGAGACAACTTTTTGTCCTCAGCACAAGTTGTTTAAATCACTAAAATAACATTTTCTCCATCAAATATCTTACAAAACAAAATTTGTTCAAACACAAACGGACCCGTCATAATAACGGACCCATCACAATGTTACATTAATTTTTATTTTATTTTTAAATTTTTTTGTACAGGTATGAAATAGCAAAATCATCATAAACTTACAAATAGAAGTGAGAGTGTCGACATTCAAACTCCGATCTTGACGTCTAACTTAACAATTTCTATATTGCTTTGCCGGTTAAGATAGCACTTATGGACCAATGTTTATTAAATTTATTAAAATGTGCCTTTAAAACACATATTAACATGTGTTAAGAAGTATCAATCAGTGTCAGATACGTATATAACATGCCCCGTTTGAATTAACTTATTTTTGAGCTTATGCAAATAAATAAATTTTTATGTATTATTATAAGTTTGTCAAAATAGTTTATGATAAAATAGTTTATAAAAATATAATTTTTGTAATGGAGAACTTATAAATTAACATAAAACCTTATTAATTTGCATAAATTATTTTGTATAAACGCAAAAATAAACTAATTCAAACGGACCCATAATACTTGAACAATTTTTAAGTATCCGTTTCATAGAATTAAAAAATCAATATGCATTTTATAAAGCAAAAGTGATAAACTGACCCCATATTTATCTGATAGTAAATATGGTCGATAGAGACAACCCAATCCAGCCAAAGAAGATTTTGATCCTGCTAATCAAGCTTCTCAGCTACACACTACGTACCCAACCTCTGCCTCTCCTTTTATACAATTGACAACAAACTTTAAATCATAATTATCATGTGACAAAGGGAGTATATATGTAGATGATTTCATATTGACTTTCCAAAATATATAAAAAGTTGTCAAAAAAAGAAACAAATTATTTTAATTTTCAATGCCATAATAATAATAATAATAATAATTTTTTCAATTGTACACCAAATTAATATTAATTGCATTATCCTCAAGTAATTGTTGGTGCACAAAGATGATAAATGAATAGAAAAAGGAATATATTAATGAACTTGTCAAAATGACGGCTACAAGAGAGAATAAAGATGAAAGATAAAAATAGTGACATCAACTACTAACCTATTTATAAGCAAAACTAGGTCATAAGGACAACACAACAAAATACTAAAATACCGTCAAATATAAATTACTTCTAACACCATCCCTTAATTTATATTTACACACAAACTAACGCTCCAGAAGTTAAACAAACTTTTGGACTTTTGGATCCTCATCAGAAGCTTGTGCTTGCTTCTGGCTTTCTGTTTCTCCTTCAGCTTCAGCTTCTGCTTTTCTTTCTGCTTCGGCCTCTTCTTCTGCTTCAGCTTCAGCTTTTGCTTCTTCTTCTGCTTCTGGCTAATAACCTCAGAAGCTCTACTACTTCTAAGCAACACTGCTTCTGAGTAATGGCCACATAAGTTTCTTCTTCTAACAGCTTCTGAATATGAATTACTTCCAGAACCATTCCTTAATTCATATTCAGCAAATTCAATTTCTGCAACACCAATTCCATCCCTCAAATGGGTAAAGTGTTCAGCCTTGACATCCTTCATCAGAGCATCTGCAAGTTGCTTTTGAGCACTACAGTGAGCAGTTTCTAACACTTCATTCTGGACTTGACCTCTTCGCAGATTCTTGTCTTTAGACCAATCAGAGTCTATCAGCTCTGCATTAGTTTTAACGGCAGAAGGGCCCAAAAAATCATACTTCAGAGTCTAAAGTTCTTCTGTCATGGCCTGCAACCAGGCTTGCATCTCGAGAATTTCTTCAGTAGTAACAAATTTAGAACTTCGGACCTTAGAACTTGCCCCTTCAGAGCCTTGGACACCAGAACTTCGGACCTCAGAACTTGCCCCTTCAGAGCCTTGAACACCAGAACTTGCTCCATAGTCTATTCCAGAGTCACAATCTTCTTCCAGTTCTGGAACAGTATCAGATGCTGGACAACCCACTCCAGAAGCTCCACCTTCAGAGTCTTGACCACCAGAGTCTTGAATATTCCCAGAAATTCTGCCTTCAGAAGTTTCACCTTTAGAAACATGACCATTGTTAGAGGCTGGACTACCTTTAGAAGCTCCTCCTTCAGAAGGTCCACCTTCAAAGTCATGATTTCCTCCAAAGGCATGATCAAATTCAGAAGCTTGTCCTCTAGAACCTACGTCTTCAGAATCTGGATCACCACCATCTGAATCACCACTAGATTCTGGATCAGAATCAGATGCACCATCTGAATCATCACCACCATCTGATTCAGAATCAGACTTGCCTTCAAGGTCTTCTTCTTCTTCAGAAGTTAGAGACCCAGAAGTTTCACCTTCAGAAGCTCTTGCATCTGAAATGTTATCAGAAGTTCTTCCTTCTTCAGAACCTTGACTTTCTTCATCTTCTGGACCTTCAGAACTTTGACTTACTTCATCTTCTGAAACTTCTTCAGAGTCAGAAAACGTCAACTTCACAGGTTCATCATCATCAGATTCATAAGCCATTAATAGCACAGGTTCATCATCAGAGCTTCTGGCCATATTTGCTTCTTCTGACTCCCTTTCTTTGTTTAACAAGCAATCATTGGCATAGTGACCAAAGTTCTTGCAACAGTAACACTGAACATTCTTCTTGTCAGACTTCTCTTTTCTTTTCTGATATTTCTTCTCATCAGAGTAGAACGATTCTGACATCTGAGCTCTACCATGTCTGTTCTGCTTCTGGTCCTTCTTGACAAAAGAGGCTTTCAGAGCCTGCTCTGCCTCTCTCTCAGAGGTTCTCTCAGTCATACGCAACTCATGCGCCTCCAGTTTGCAGCTCTTCAACTCTCATGGTGCTCAGATCTTTAGAATGTTCAATAGCTACCACAATGTAATCAAACTGAGGGGTAAGTGATCTCAATACCTTCTCAATGATTACTTGTTCTGAGAGTGTTTCTCCACACGCCTTCATCTCATTAGTGATCAAAATCATTCTTGAGATGTACTCAGGGACCTTCTCATTGTTCTTCATGTTGAGATTCTCATACTGCTTTCGTAAGGACTGAAGCTTCACCTTCTTCACTGATGCATCACCACCATAGCATCTGATCAGTGTGTCCCACGCGGCCTTTGCCGTTTCTGAGTCAGCAATCTTCTCAAACACGTTTTCATCCACACACTGATGGATGTAGAACAGCGCCCTCTGATCTTTCTTCTTCGTATCCTTCTGAGCAAGCTTTTGTGCATCTGTTGCATCAGCTGCTACTGGAACATAACCTTCAGTGACAAGTTCAAGCACATCTTGAGCACCGAACAGAACAATCATTTGTTTCATCCAACGATTCCAGTTTTTACCATCAAACACTGGAAGCTTGGTACTCATACCACCGTTTTCGTTCATCTTCAACCTTTGTGCGTTCACTCAAATCTCACTAAACACTCGTGTTTCCCAATCCCGCAGAATCAGAAAATGTGATTCTGTTACAACTTCGTTCAAGATTCAACTCGAATTCAAGAAACGAAATCAATCACACAACGCCTCACGTTTCACTCGTGTTTCCCGTGGATTCGAACCGGAGCTCTAGATACCAATTGTTGGTGCACAAAGATGATAAATGAATAGAAAAAGGAATATATTAATGAACTTGTCAAAATGACGGCTACAAGAGAGAATAAAGATGAAAGATAAAAATAGTGACATCAACTACTAACCTATTTATAAGCAAAACTAGGTCATAAGGACAACACAACAAAATACTAAAATACCCTCAAATATAAATTACTTCTAACAGTAAATACACCATCATCTATGATAATGGTATTTCAATAAAGGGAGGGATCATAGAGGGAGTGGGAAGGATCACGGATGGTTGGTTTGGGGAGTGTGTGGTGAGGAAGGTGGGGGATGAGATAGATACTCTCTTCTGGACCGATCCCTGGTTGGGAGGGTTACCTTTATGTGAGCGGTTTAGTCGTTTGTTAGATTTAGCGATGACTAAGTCATTCACTGGGGCTGAGATGTTCTCTCTGAGATGGGAGGCTGGGGGGGAGGCGTGGGTGTGGAGGAGACATTTGTGGGTGTGGGAGGAGGAGATGTTGGGGGAGTGTCAGATCTTACTTTTATCAGTGGCTATGCAGGTTGACTCTCCTGACAGGTGGCAGTGGCGGCATGACCCTGATACAGGCTACTCGATGTGTGGCGCATATCAGATGTTGACTTCTCAGGACTCTGTTACTTTGGGTACTGCTGAAGACCTTCCTTGGCACAAATAGGTTCTGTTGAAGGTGTCTATTCTTGTGTGGCGCCTCCTACGCGATCGGCTGCCGACAAAGGCAAACTTGATAGTCCGCGGCATTCTCTCCCCAGAGCTTCACTTCTACGTGACGGGTTGTGGCGGCATTGAGACAACTCATCATTTGTTCCTCATAAGCGTCTTTAGCTTCAAACTTACACCGGTGGTGGTCGAACCCTATGCTCTGTTTGGGTATCGACTGATTGTGTTTTTTCTTGTTGTTTATCCTGATTTCTTGTAAACTTTTGTAGATCTCTCTGGTACACCTTGTGTTGAGGGATCTACTTGTTTCGTGGCTTTGTGTGTGTGTATATATATATATATATATATATATATATATATATATAAGTTTGGGATCAAATGACACCAAGGAGTCAAATTAAATTTTGTTAGAACACGAGGGGGCAGCTTGGGAATCATCCACACGATGACTAAGAACATTGATATAAGTGAGTTGGACTCCACACTCTTACACAAAACCTTAAGGCATTAGGTTTATGGGTCCTCTCACTTATAAATGCTCCAAGTCTCCACATTTTAACCAATGTGGGACTTCCCCACACTACTCACACTTGTTCTTCTCAACACTCCCCTTCAAGTGTGAGTCTACCACAATGCTCCCCCTCAAGCGGAAGCTCATACCGTCATTGACACTTTTTCAACGGGTCCCTTCACTTGAACCAAAGGCTCATGATACCATTGTTAGAACACGAGGGGGCAGCTTGGGAATCATCCACACGATGACTAAGAACATTGATATAAGTGAGTTGGACTCCACACTCTTACCCAAAACCTTAATACTATGCTTGGTTATGAAGAGAACTTGTGAAGAGAGAAATAAGTGAGAGAGAGTTTGAGAAGAGAGAAAGAAGTGAGAAATAGGATAGAGTTTAGGGTGTGCTTGGAATAAGAGAAAAAGAAGAGAAATAGAGAAGAGAGAAATGTTGTTATTTTATAAAAGGACCAATATGCCCTTGATATTTAAAAAAACATTTAATTTTATAAATTCCAACACAAAATTCAGATTTTCATAAAATAATTTAAAATTAAAAACCGGTAGTTATCAAATTTATATTTTTTATTTTTTCTCAAATTGTTATTACCATTACCATGAAGGTGTAGCAGCAACCATGGTATATATGAGTTGCAACTTGGCAACGTAACGCCAAACCAAAACAAAAGCAAGGAAGACAGGGGTATAGATGGAAAAGGCAAGATATGCATCTTCTCTCTCAGATTTCTTCGCTAATTAGGGGAGAAACAAAAAGTCAGTGGGTTCCACAGAGTTTTGCTCTCTCTTTTGTATTTCTCTGCTCTGCCAAGCAGAAGAAATTACATATTTCTTCAATGTTTCTCCTCCCTCAATTTCTCTCGCATCTTAATCACTTATTCCAAGCACACCGTAAGGCATTAGGTTTCACTACAAGAAAAAATGTGTTTAGCAACGGTTTTGGGACAGTTTAGCAACGGTTTTTAACTGCTGCAACAGATTTACCAACGGTTGCCAAACCGTTGCAGATTTGAGCGTTGGTAGTTCAATTAGCGGCGGTTTGGAAAACCGTTACACAAACGGCCACAATAAGTTTAGCAGCGGTTTGAAACCGTTGCTATTGATGAAATGAAAAACAATTTTTGAGCCATTTTTGCAACAGTTTGAAACCGCCGCTATATTATTTTTTTAGTTTTGCAGCGGTTTGAAACCGCCGCTAATTATGAAAAAAAAAATTAAAAAAAATATTTTATTTACATTTTACTTATTGTTTCAATTGTTTTATTCATAATAGTACAAACCTAAAATTATACTTATACACTAAAGTCATTCAATAGAGTTAATATCATACATCTAAAACCATAAATCATACATATAAACCATAAAGTTACAAATTTATATACTTATATACTAAACAATTACAATTATCTCATGTTATCATTCAACCTAATGTCTCCAAATGCACTAGAAGTATCATACATTGCTTCTCAGTTGAGAGTTGACAAAAAACAAATGAAACTAAAATTATCAACGGTATCCCTAATTAAAATTATTTAATGTTGTTCAATTGATCTAAACTTTTGTTCTACTCCTGGTATTGTATGGTACCAGTGTTTTGAGGCAGTCCCAGTCATCAACAAGTGGTTGCCCAGCTGGTCTAACACTGGTGAGCACCTCTGGACCCTTTTTCATTCCAAATAGGAGTTTTCCAACAAGTTTTACGTTGTCGTCTATATGCATTCTGTGAGACATGGCTTCCAGAACTTGCTTCTGAGCTGCAACTTTCCTAGGAGAACCTTGAGGAGCTTTGCAGAACTGACAAAGATCAATGAAGATGAAGTCAAATACACAATATAATAAGTAAAAAATTAAGTACAACAGAATAATTATCTACAAGGATGGCTAATTTCATGGAATACAATAAATTGGCGTATCAATGTCCAATCTAAAGCTTGGTAGTTTCAAGAATGGGATGACATTCATTTATTTGACACATGGAATGAATGCAGAATAGAATCAAGGGGAATCCTCATTCCATAGAATGAAGAATCATCACTATACTAGATTTAATTTTCACTACCAAGCGGCTGATAGTATGACATGTTCCTACTATCACATATCCTCATTAATTTTACTTGTTTCTGCACTGTTTATTAACTTTAAACCTTGAGATTGTGGTTCTCTTAATAAATATATCCTTACTATGGATATACAACTCCACATTTAAAATTTGGGAGTCTAATCATGAAGAGAACACAAATAAGCCTTTATTTCATAAAATATAAGCACTACAAGTCTACAACCCACAAATAGGATACCTTATCCCAGAAAGGGACGAGATCTGCATCACGCTGGTTGACCGCTTTTGAAGGTGGCACTAATGAGTTTCTACCCATAATGAGTTTCTATAGCACGTGGGTTTGTCAGTACATTTGGACAAGAACAAGCAATTTAGAAATCTTCTAACCTATGGTTTAACACTTATCTAGAGCAAAAATCAATAAAACAAAATCAAACAATTTCTTACATTTTTTTTGTCGAGCCTCGTCATAAACATAACAGAAAATAACAAGGGTAAATTGATCTCTTAATGTGTGAGACATTATCACTATAGTACTTGAATTCATCAAAGTTACAAAATCAACCTTGAGTGTATATTTTGTTAATAAATTGACTAATGAAATATACGTTCAACGACAAAACTAACTAATAAGAAACACATTTGAAGACCAAACTGACTAACAAGATACATGTTTGAAGATGTTTTTGTAATTTGGTTAATTAAGGAACCATGGTGAAAAAAATCAATTGAAAAAACTACTAGATGGTAAAGCTTACTTCTCGAGACATCAATCTAAGTTCATAAACAAGTGCTAATGTTGTCTTCTCAATCCCGCGAGCAATTTGGACAGGATTCATTTCCAGCTGCAATAACCTACAAGAGAATGAAAAGACCAAAAAATATACGTATGTTATATTTCCATTAAAACCTTCAAATATGCTAGATTGGCCCATCACAAAAAGTGGCATCAAAAGTATTCAAACACGAGGCCTTGAGAGAAAGTGTAAAAATTTAAACCGACAATGTATCAAACTTAAATCCAAATAACATATCACAAAATAAAGTTGAACTCAAATAAACAAGGCAAATAGTGAATTTTTCACTTACACATTCCACTACTAAAAAATTCATAAAACAGTTACCATAATTAGAAGGAAGAAGCAAATGGGTGATGAGTGAATGACTAAAAAGAAAGAAAGTAAAAAACCTCTTTGAGAACAGTCTCTCCATCATTTACAATCTTGGGTGGTCCATACTTGTTATGCAACACAACATTTTTCCCCTTAGGACCCAATGTAACACCAAGCAGCTCTGCAACTAAGTCCACCCATACCTGCAGCACAATTTAAAAATTCACTCACTCTATCATTTCTTGGAAAATAAATAAATAAACAAACTAAATTTCTTAAAATAAACACAAGTGTTGAATAAATTATACAAGAAGTTTCTTTGTGGTTGAACCATCATGATTAAAATAAAGATCTTTGGACATAGCTCTTGTGTTTAGCACAGAAAAAGGTGAAGCTTGGAGTCTAGGCATTGATGATGGATTTGCAAAGGAGAGTGTAGCAGAGAAAGGGGAGGGAGAAGAAGATCCCATGGTGGCTAAGAGTGTAAAGGGTAGCAATATCTCTTCACAGTATTTACTAAAGAAAAAGGTAAAGGAAAAATATCTTCCAACTGATTTTAGCGCTATGATGGCGTCAACTGTTGATGCTGCTTTAGCAGTGGCGTATTCTATTGCACAAAAATGGCATAGTTTGTCTTAATTTAAAGTTTTTATCTTGTACTAAAATAAACTTCAATGTCATACATAAAGAATAAAGTTCTTCTTTATTAACAAAATGTTCATAATAACAATATAGCAAAACATTGGATGCAGTGGCAATATCTTAATGTAAGATATACCGATGAGTTTGATCGTACTATACCTTCATGGTGAGCCAACTTCTGCAAGGCTGCAGGAGCATTCATAATAGGCATTTCTATTTTGAAATAATGACTTCAAAAATACCAAGATTTATTCGTCCCCACCTAAACCAACATTATGGTATCATTTTGCTTTGTGTTGTAGATAAACATTTGTATAAATAGGACCAACTCTAATTAACTTCCTCAAATTTTGACAAAGAAGATGGGACTAAAGGATTTCAAATATCAATCCAAAAAGTAAAAAGAGATGATATATAGGAAAGACATAAATTGTTAAGCTAGAAGACAATGAGAAGATATCCAACAGATTTTATAGCATATATTTAATTCTTTTTTTGAAAATTCAAATCCATATACATAACAAGACAATCTAAATCAAATGAGAACATATACATCAAATTAAACCTCAAAATGGTCAACAATATCATATCATAAACATAAACATTAGATTCAAAGTTCACATCAACTAGTTAGCATACAATTAACAAAAATTGCATGCAACCCTCTTTATCTGAATTAAGAGTCAATTGCATAAGTGAAATCCAAAATACAACATTTGCATTCCAACTAACTAAGTTAGCTAACTCAATAAAAATAGCCAAGAGTCTAAGACCCAGGTTTTGGAATCATATGCAAAACATTCATTTCTCAAATTCCCAATTTCAAACTCAAGTAATTTATAAGATCCCTAGTAACAAGTAAATATAAAAACTGTCACTTTGGAACCCTATTCCAAAAAATCAGATTCAGAACCATAGCTACCAACCCCAATTTTTAATAAAACCCCAAATTTCGAAACAAGCATAATGAAAAAGAAAGAGCCTACCACGAATCTGACCTGTGAAAGAAATCCGGAAAGAGTTGAAACGGAGAAGGGGGAAGAGAGTCGCAGAACCAGAGAGCTGTGAACCTAGTACCACCACGGATTGGGTATCCGTCACATCACTTCACGGCATCTCTTTTAGACTTCACGGTGGGTGATGCTCGACGGTGGGTAGTGCTCGACAGTGGGTGGCGGCGGTGGTCTTCACAAGGGTTTCATGAGAGAGCGACGAGGAATTTCACGCCTGGTGGAGAAGAATATAGTCGCTGGCAGAATGAGGGAAAACGAAGATGAAAGTCTGAAGCGTTGTGTTTCTGAATGAATGAAAAAAGCCAAATAATTAAAATAAATAGATGGGTTTACTATTTTTTTCTCTTTCCAACCAAAACCGCCGGTAAACTAAAATAAACCGCCGGTTCACTAAAACCACACCGACGGTTTACCAAAATTGTTGCAAATAACAATTTTTTTTGTAGTGTTTATGGGTCCTCTTACTTATAAATGCTTCAAGTCTCTACATTTTAACCAATGTGGGACTTCCCCACACTACTCACACTTGTTCTTCTCAACAAATTTGACACCAAATCCTAACCATCTATTATAATTCAGTCAAAGGTGAAGAATTACTTAGTGTACCTAGTCTTTTATTTCCTTTTTTGGAAAAGTAAAACAAATCTTTTTTATGATTGCCATATCATACCTTACCAAACCTTCCATCTATTGCAACCCATTAATCTTGGCCTTCTTTTGGAGATTGGAACAATGGAACTCATCGATTTTTCATGTAATAGTAAGTTATATTATGTTGGTGCCTGTGTCATGGATCTTCATGAGACAATTGTTTTATAATGAAAAAGTTTTTTATTGACAAATTATAATGAAAAAGTTGAAAAACAATATGACATGCAATCAAGATAAAGCTCCTACAATTCATTGTATTTGTTCCTGGTGCAGAAATTAATATTTATAAAATTGTAAAAATGGGATATTTGGTTCATCAAGTTCCACAAGAAAATTAGTCAAAAAAAAAAAATTCCACAAAGAAAAGTGATCGGAAAAAGGATCGATCGATTATTATTAAAACAAAAAGACATCAAATTAATAAAAAAAAATGGTTGCAATTAGGGGTGAGCAAGAAATACATATCCGACCGAAATCCGACATAACCGTTGAGAGAATCTGTTTGGCGGTCGGATTTGCATGGGTTACGGGTGGCAGAAGTGAGAAAATCGGTTACAGATGGTTTTGAACGGACGAAATCGGATTCACTAAAGCAGAATCAGCGGTGTCCGACCTACCCGTATAGTATTACAGTACATTATTACTACTAATATTTATTTAAATATTTATATATCTATCTATAGCAACTAATCACCTACTGGATATTGCGTGTGAGACCATCATAATTCTTGGAAACTCTACCAACACACTGTCCAATGTCTGATGTTATCATAGTATCACATGCCTTTGTCACAATATTCAATTAAAATTAAATTGTTTTCTCTCTCACTAATAAGAAGCACGTGTACTATATCCAAGTAAAGTAAAATAAGAGTTGTACTCCTTTCATCTTTCACACGCCAAAGCTAACAATATAAGGAAGAGTTGCAAAGACTGAAACTTGAATGTTGCAGTTATGGCGGAGGCGGTGTGGAACTGTGGAAGCAAGCAAAAGCACGATGAAGAGAAGAACAACAACCTCCTCTTGTAAGAGATACAAACCGAACCAAACCATCCGATTCAACCGCTTTTCCGTTGAACCCTTAACCCGCCGGAACCGATGTTGAAACGGTCGGAAATGACTGAAGTTTTATGTATTACGGTTGATTTTCGGTGAGCAGTTTCTGGACCGAACCCGGCCGTAACCGACCGGTGCTCACCCCTAGTTGCAATGAAGCTTAAGGAGATTAAAAAAGTTGGAAAAAAAGATTTGTTTTGCTCTTATGGTATGATATGGTAATTAAGGAAAAATATTTGTTTTGCTTTTCCAAAAAAGGAAATGGAGACTAGGTACACCAAGTAATTTTTGGCCTTAGATTAAATTATAATAGATGGTTAGGATTTGGTGTCAAATTTAATTTGACACCTTGGTGTCATTTGATCCTAACTCTATCTCTCTCTATATATATATATCATTTTCTTCTGTTAAAAAAAATAAAAATATTGTTCTTTCTTTTTTAGTTATACAAATTTTTTAATTGTGTGATTAATTTTCTAATGATCCTTATAATTTTCTAATGGTGTGGCCAAATATAAAAAAAAAATTATAAATTATATTATATTAAAAATAAGAAATAATATTGTTTAATGCAATACATTTATAATAAAAATCGTCTATAATCCATTTCTTGAAAATTAGCTAAAATAACATCATTGTTATCAACATTCCATTTTTTATAAAAGTTACAAGATACTCCATTCGTCTCAAAATAATAGTCGTTTAAGGTTTTTTCACACATATTAAGAAATGTAATGATGTTGTCAAAAAGATGATGTGTTTATTAAATTACCCCTATAAGTCATTGGTTTATTTTCTTGGGAATAATGCATATAGTAATAATTATGGGTACAATTGAAAAGTATTACATTGAAAAGTGAGAATGACAATTATTTTGAAACAAAATTTTATTCCTAAAGTGACAAATATTTTGAGACGGAGGGAGTAGTGATTTAACCATTAATCACTCATTTTGTTACATAGTTGACTATCCACAAAATTGATAGCTAAAATTTAAATTAAATATCTGTAAAATTTTACATGTATTTTATCTATATGATATAAATTTTTAATTTTAATGATAAATTTTATACCGGTTAAAACGTCACCGAAACAATTTGATTACTCTAATATTATGTATCTATTAATCATTCTTTTAAAAAAAATTGACCACAACTATTATTCTTGATTTATTATTATTATTATTGTTTGTGGTGGCAACATAGCAATTTTTTGAAGAAAAAAAAATTTAAAAGTGAAAACTGCACAAATTGAAAAAAAAAAAAAATCAAAAGTGAAAACTGCAGAGCCTCTGGAACTTGAACACAGGCTACTTCTATCACAAGCGCAATATGTTACCACCGAGCCACATGACATATCATCATGATAATAACTAATGGTAATAAATATATATACTATAATAATTAAGAAAAATATATATACAACATATACTCACACTTTTAGGGTAGAATTTTTTGCAATTTGACAAAAAAAAAGTTGGTTTGCTGCGTAGATCTAACTTGGGCTGATAATATTAATATATACATTTTGTAAAGCTAAATATCTAATTTCTAATTTTGGCCAAACAACTGGTATCTTGAATAATGTATTTCACTTGTTTCCTGTGAGAAATATGAACCAAAGAAAAAAAAACTTTACCGTTATTTATGGTTTCAATTTTACAAACAGTAACACAACCTGTGCCTTAATTTTTTTCCTTCATTGAATTGAAAGGTTGCGTGTGTGCATATGATCCATAAAATACAGAGAAATTGATTGAAATGGATATATTATAACTTGTGAACAAATTGTCTGCTTCACTGAGTGACCACATTTGGAAGACATAGATAGTTCACTTCACGAGCATCTTTCTTTAATTTTACTTTCCATATTTTTATAATGTTAAGATAGTGATGGTGATGACTAGAAAATAATAGGCATTAAATGTACAATACTAAATTTGTTCAGTTTGAACGATTTTCTGTGGACCAAACCATTATAGGTTCATCATGAACTAATGAATGAATTTCCAGATATACTGGATTACTAGTGTATGGTATTTGTCCATAAAAATGTGTTGTTTTGTTACTATGGTAAGCGATGATTAATATTCGTCGGAGAATATATGGAATATATAAGGTGGGTTCTCCACACCAACTGAATTATAAGTCTTTGTTTATAAGACCCTGTTTGACAAAAAAATATTATTCATTTATCTTGTTTTGACCGTATTTTTTTAATAACATATGGATGTAAATATTATCATATAGGATCTTGTTTGATTTGTCTTGATGAGTATTTTCAAAATATCAAGTTTTCATAATTTTTACTAATACACAATTAAAGATATTAGTGATCAAAATTGTACATTGGCATACGTGCAGTGGTCAAACGGGCTCCTATAAATAGGGACGGAGGTAGTATTAATTAATATTATTATAATTAATCAATTACATTATATATATGGCAACAATAATATTTCGCATTAAATTCATATTATTATGCTCGCCCTGTACATGGCGAAATCGTTTTCTGTTCGCCTTCTACGTAGTGAGTGTTAATATGTTACTCAAACTCATCGTTTTCACCCCCCAAAAAATCATGAAAAAAGGAGTTCGCTATATTGAATGTGAACTCTGATTTTGCTCGCTATATTGAATGCGAACTCTGATTTTGCTCGCTATATTGAGTGCAAAATCTAATTTTGGGGGGTGAAGATGTTGAGTTTGAGTATTTACACAACACTCGCTACGTAGAGTGCGAAAATAGTGCTCGCCCTCAATAAGGCGAGAGGGGTATTATGGTCATTTCAAGGGGTGTTTGAGTGTATGCAGGGGGTGCAAAAAGTACAACTCTTTAAATATTTAAAATCTAGTAAAAAGTCCAATGCAAAATTGCACGGATATAGAAAAATGGCAAAAAAAAAAAAATACATGTGAAATGTCACCCTATTTACAAAGCCTTGCTCTAGCTTACAAACAAAAAAGAACAAAGCCTTGTTGGCAGTTCTGAATATTAACTTCCTTTTGAGATATAATAATTGAAAACATTGATTTGTTTCCCATTTTTGGAAAAACTAGTATACAGATTTCTTAAATTATAAGTATATAGACGGTACTGTAGATGGCGTCCCCATTCTAATTTTTGAGTAATTCATTAAAAGGTGTGAAATAGCATGAAATTCACATAACATACACCTCCCCCCAAAGAAAGCATAAGCTATTAATTGCACTACCAAAATTGAGGTATCCCGTTCCACAATTAAGAAATGACACAAGGTAAGCAAGAGCATCCAGAGTCATCAATTCCACAACACAATAAGCAAATAAAGGACAATAGAATACTCACTTCAACAGATATTTTTTCTCTTCATTCGTTATGTGTTCCGTCTCTGCATAACCAATTTTACCCTTCTCATTCCTTATTCAGAAAGATCATTGTGATAATTGGAATCAGGACGTTTCTTCATCTCTGGTTGTTGACTGGGAACATCATCATCTATCATCTTTCTCTTGCGATTGTTCAACAAGGATGAAGTATCGTCTATCATCTCCCCTTCTTCTGCATTCAAGTCATCCCTGTCTTTCCGTAATTTCCCTTTCACGCCCAACTTACTCTCGTCTCTAGTTTCCTCAAGGTCCTCACCATCAGGCTTAGACCAGCTCTGTATTCTCTCTCGCTTACTTTTCTCATTCTCAACCGCTAATTCAACTCCATCTTCAAGCTCCCTCTCAATGAGATCATCCTCATCCATTACATCTTTCTTTATTGTCATTTCACCTCGTTCCTTTCTCCTTTTTTCTAACGCAGCCTTTACTTTGTCTGTATCAATCATCTTGTTTGTCATTTCAACTCCATCTTCAAGCTCCCTCTCAATGAGGTCGTCGTCATCCATTACATCTTTCTTTATTGTCTTTTCACCTCGTTCCTTTCTCCTTTTTTCTAACGCGGCCTTTACTTTGTCTTTGTCAATCATCTTGTTTGTCATTTCAACTCCATCTTCAAGCTCCCTCTCAATGAGGTCATCGTCATCCATTATATCTTTCTTTATTGTCTTTTCCCCTCGTTCCTTTCTCCTTTTTTCTAACGCGGCCTTTACTTTGTCTGTATCAATCATCTTGATTGCTTCTTTAGGTGAATAACCAATTGGACCTTCACGAAGCTCCAAACTTCGACCAACATTGCCACTTGACTTGTATGATGTTGTATCATCACTCCTTCCTGATTCTGCAACCTCCTTTGTACCAACTAGTTTATCTTGGTATCCAACAACTATCCGTTCAGTTCCAGATTTAGATCTATTTGCCGCTTCTCTCTGGTTATTTTTCTCAGGCAACTTTTCTGAGGTCTGAGAATCCCTGGTTTCCATGTCCATCTTATGATCAGTAATGTTACTGCCCACTTCTGCACTCCCATCATTGCTTTGGTTTTCGTTTCTTGTAAGTGGTACTGCATTATTTTCCACAGATGAGTGCTGAGGAGGTGAATGAGATGAATTTTGTTTTGAGGCCTGCTCCTCACTCATCACCGGAGCCTTTGTAGCAGCCCTTGGTCCCCCTGCAGCAGCCCCTTCTGCTTCACTTCCTTGTGATTGTGGTATTCTATTCTGCTCATAGAGTTCCAACATTTGATTGCTAACTTCTGCAAGAGAAAAACAACAAGGACTCAAAAGGATACACAAAAGCATTCAGAGAGAGACAAAAGGATAGTCCCTTGTTTAAATATCAGAAAACTACCCATGGCATAAAAGTGGGTCTGTTCTCTAATGAAAATGCCTAACTTGAAATGAAAACAGGGATAAAACAGTCGAGGCACATGACAGTAGAAGAGATTATTATATTTCATTAAGCCACGGGAATACACAAGACTATCCAATTGAATCAATTTTCTTAGTATGCAAATGAATTGAGGGGATGACACCAACCCTCCAATTGGCGTGGGGTGACATCAAACTCCTGCCACCAAACCTTCTCTCCATCTGACGGAAGCTTCACTTTCAGGAACTTGGCAGCAAGGAAAATGGCACCTGCCGCAATATGATGTGGCTTAAATTGCAGGCAGAGTGATGTCCTCAGCCTGAAAGCCACTATCCAGTGCATGAACAAAAAAACTATTAAAATGAATTCAACAAAGTTAAATTTAGAATGAGTGGAAACTTAATTCATCATACCCATCATTAACAAAATTCCATGCAACTTGTGCAAGGGCATTCTTTGCAACATTGAACTTCTTTATGGCCTCAACAAGGGGCTTATACGGATGCTGGACATTCAAGTCAAAACCCAAAGTGGCAAGCACAACCCTCTCTGCAAGTAAAATTAATTCTTTCTGCTGCTCATATACATCCTGCAACATTTACAAATTCTATTGAACAAACAAATATAGAAAGGGTCATGAAAAGAGCAACAAAATCCAAAGCAGGGTTAACAAACAAAAAAAAGCTAATAGTGAGATACTTTCAATAGTTTGAGTACAATGAGTGGAATCAGAGTAACTATCCAATAAAATGGTGTATAGAGAAAAATATTTGCTAAATGACAAAATTACAGGCAACCAAATATATTTATTAATGATACCATTTTTAAAATAATACAACTTCAATTAATTTAGAAATCATTTTCCAATAACCTCTTTTATTCCTATGGAAAAAAATTCCATGAAGGACATTTTGCAGAATGCAACTTTTTTATCACAAAAAAGTTAAATGGGATTAACAATTACTACTCCTAATTAGTGAGTTAGTTTTTTTGGCTTATATTCAAAACAAAACTGGATGGAATAACTGAGCACCCTAGTATAGGATTTCAATATTGAGACCCCATCTACCACGTCTTAGCAAACATTATGACAAATTGGAGGGAAGCCCACTCTTGGAGCAGATAGAATAGAAAACAAACTCAATTTTATACAATAGTTGGAGAAAGAAAGAGCGAGAAAGAAATACTGGAGGAAAAAGCAGTAGCAATAAGATCTCAGATAAATCAAGAAATTGGGATGTCAATGCATCGAAATGAACCGATGAAAACGCCATCAGTAATAAAACACCTTCTGTTTTATCCTCTGTGCAGCTGCAGGGTCCTTCTTATGAATCATCTCATACGAAATGAGAATAACATCCTTGAGAGGACGGGGAGTCTCCTCAACCTTTCCAGCCAAAAACATGCAAACTGTGGCAATTGTCTGCAAAAGACATTCACCAATTGGATTATGAGATTCCAATTAAGTATTCTTTAAGTTTATACTGCTTTTGTATCTTCATTATAAACATGGAACATAACCACAATCAACATACACAAATACATTTAGATTGTTAATGTATTGAAGATTCTTAACAGAACACTTCAGTAAAAGTTGGGATTTAAATTAAAATGCAAGACACAAAAATATCAGAAACATCAATTCCCAAAAATTGCAAATTTGACTACAATTACATATTCTTGTTCTAAACTTAAAATGGATGGACTGACATTCAAGAAAAGGAACAAACTCAACTTAAAAACATTGTGCAAAAGAGACCAGAAATCTATGATTACAGATCCCTATTGAAGAACAACAAATCTGGCAGTCAATATAGAAATACTTTCTAAAAAGAAGTCCTTAAACAACTTTTTAGAAAATAAAAGCATACAAAAAAATTCAATATTGAGAAGGCATATTACATAAATGCAAAAAATACCAACTTGAGCTTTGCAAGAATAGTTATCATTAAAGCATTGAGATATATTAAAAATAACTAAAATTGTAATTAGCAAATACATAAACACAAGTTTCTGATAGCTTTTAGATATAACTTTACCCTTCAACCCAAAAGCCAGCTCAAGGTGTGAGGGTAGCCCAAGCCTCATAAAGACTGCTTTGGCCATATTTCTAGTTGATGTGGGATTTAAACACATCTCTTCACACCCAAGACCGTACATCTAGAGTGTAGACAAAGACGTATGATCCAATAACAAATCTAGGGTAGTCTCTGATACCATTATAAAATTTGAGCTAGGCCTATGACTCAACCCCAAATCATAGATTAAGAGCTGAGAGCTGCCCAAGCTTTATAAGAACTACTTTGACCATCTCTAGACATCAGTACACACAATTTCTAGGTGTTCATATCACAAGTCAATCGAAAGACTAATGTGTTGAATTTTTATGTTAGAAAAAGTCCAAAGCCAAACAAACTTTTGGCAGTTGAAATACGAAAATGCCAATATTAAAAACAAAAACCACCCACCGTGTATCTGCCAACCCAGCATGGCAAGCATTGAAAATTAAATTAAAAACAAATCACATAAAAGTGCTATTGTGATATTTATTTTGTTTGTTGCACATAAAACAACTCACTATGGCAATCGCACAAGCATGTCACACTAAATCAAAATGCAACTTACAAAAGACCAGGGGAGGTAAAATGCCTACAAAATATCTATTTTAAAGCTTAACAACCCACCCTTCGGTCGTTCTTTGCATGAGATTGTCGAAGAAAGAATCGATGACAGAATATTATGGCTGTTGCTATAGTTACTTGAGGCCTGCAGGGGAATAAGTTACAATCAATATGCAAACCTCCACTTGAAATTCAAGAATAGGAAAAATAGATATTTATGGCATAGTGAAAAAACCCAAGCACATTTAAAAAGGATACTGACATTTATCTTGCAAAGACTACAAATATAAACACAATATTAGATCAGAAGTAGAATAGGAAAAATGGCAATCAAATTTCAAAAAAATAAGTTATCATATGCTCATAGTGCTTTAAGATTGCATAATTGGTGTACCATTAAAATACATAGTCATATAGACATGAGAGGAAATGTAAAAACATAAGACGAAATGGATCAACCCCTGAAAGCAACTCCAAACACATAACAAGCATGTAACTCAGGAAAGTAATAACAAAATATTTTATAGTAATTTCAATCGCAGAAAACTCACACTTTAAGCCGCATGCCTAAATCTTGTAAAAATGTGCAATATGACTTGCGCAGATATGTCTCCTTCTTCAAGTCAATTCCATCTTTTCTTGATGGGGCATTTTCCTCTATTTCTTTTCGAGACATATACCAGCGACCCAGTGCTTCTTCTTGCTTATCTATTGAATTTCCACCAGGTGCACCGTGATGTGGCAACTCTCCAGAAACAAGTGCTGCCATATGTGTTAGTTACACGGTTGACTGGACTAATTCTGTATCACTTGTTCAGCATCAACTAGCAGAAAGATTCTGGAGGATATCTATATATATATATATAAAATAAAACAATGAATATCATTGACCAGTAATTTAGAGTATTATAACAGAAATGCAGAAAAATATCAATGCAACACGATAAAGAAAGTGCATTCCATCTTGAAAGTGCACATCATTACATATATATGCACTCCCTCTTGAAAATTTATTACCATGAGTATAGCTAATTAATGCTAGAACTCCTCAAACCTCTTAAACACGACTAGTGTCCAATCCAATCATAGATTGAGGAGGGTTAAACTAAAACATGCATCAAATTATCAAAATATTGAAGAACACTACGTTGCACCTTCAATTAAATTCCCACATGGAAAATGATTATGAGATCAGAGAGAGAAAAAGCGATAAAAAACATAAATTGGGCTAATGTTCTAAACTGTTGATTCTTGAAAGACCAAACCCTAATCTGTTTCACAAATCGAAGAAAATTACACAAAGGAAAAGAAAGACCTGCCATCTAATATCTAATTAATATAAGAATATACAATATAATCAAAAAAATGAAAATAATAAGTACCAACGAGTCCCGGGTACAGGTACGACATGAATTTTGGAGTACCCGTGCTTCAAAGATGCACTCCCTCTTAAAATTGTATTACGATGAGTATGAGTATGACTAATTAAAGCTAGAAGAACTCCTCTTAGACACGACTAAAAGATGCACATTACTCCCACTGGTTTTTAATATAAAAAAAAAAAAAAAAAGTTTACTTTTTTATTTAGATGCATTGAGTAAATAATGTATTTGGCCTATATTAATTTTCTTACATTAAGGACTGGAAGTAGTGAAATTTAGAAGATGAAAGGGTTTTTCTATCGTATCTTAAATAAATTTCCACATGGAAAATGATGAAGAAATCACCGAGGGACAAAAAATTGATTAGGAAACATAAATTAACGTAATGGTCGAAACAGTTCCTTACCAAACCCTACATAGATGGATCGATAAAAAGCATGAAATGATAGATACAGAATTGAAATTGAAATGCATAATAACGAAATAATAGAGAAAGGAAATCGTAGGAACATACCACCGGAAAGGAATAGAGAAGAGAAGGGTTCAGAATTGCAAAGCTCCAACACCACCACGACGGCACCACCACGATCGATCTCGTAAATTTCGCTCGCTATCGCTACCACATCATTTGTGTGTTTAGTTTTTTTTTTTTTTTCTTTCCTTTTTTCACTGCCTAGCCAGTCATTATCTGATTTAATTTAATATTTTATTTTGGACAAGTGCAAATTACATAAGTTCCGGTAGCAACAAACTAAGAGGAAGAATCATTGTGAGAAATTTTGAAGCTTGATATTGATGATGCAAACATGAATAATTGAAAAATTGGCTCATTAAAATTGAAATTGAGAGAGTCAAAAGTAGTAGTGTACGATGTACGATACAAATTTTGAGCGGGTACACGGGTTGAGTATACGGGTATACGGATTACAAAAGCTAAATCCGATACCCGAACCAATTACATGCAGGTATGACGGGTTGGGCCGAGTTCTACCCGTATATGAATGGGTTCGGATAAATAATGGGTTGGGTTGGGTTGGTTTGGATCGGCGGGTTCGTGGATTAACCCGTACCCATAAACATCCCTAAGAACTGTCACGTCATGGTGGTCAAATTAGTCAACTAATGGTACATGTCACCAAGAACAAACGGTTTTCTTATAAAATATAACGTCAAAGACTATTTTTTGACTACGGAAGTAAAATTCAGAAACTTTAAAATGTTTTTTTTTTTAATGATTTAGGGAACACTAAGATAACGAGTGACATTTTCGGTACTAAAGTGGATATTTACTCGTAATAATAGATTAGTTTTAAAGTTATTATTTTGTTCAAATAGATCAATTTTTTATTTGACAACTAATCTCTTCGGTCTTTTTTATAAGACATTTCATCTTTCTAGATTCATTGAATAATTAATGTATCTAGTTCATATTATAGACCAGATACATTAATTATTCAATGAATCTAGAAAAGTGAAATGTCTCTTATAAAAAAGACCCGAGGAAGTAGTATAATATGCAAGGGTCAAGGCGTTGTTGCAAACTTTTATTTATTGTAAAGCAAATACTGAATAGTGCGAAATTAGAAATTAGTCTGATAAAATTGGGGGAAACAATCATTTTGGTCCTCAATGTGCAACTCGCTGTCACATTGGTCCCTCATTGAGCAAAAACTACTATATAGTCCCTGAATCTGTATTTCGTTAGTCAGTTTAGTCCCTGACGTTAAGTTTTGCCGGTAACTCAACAAAAAACCACAATTTTGGTCCCTAAATGTGCATCTCGCTGTCATTTTAGTCCTCAACTCGCATGAAAAAACAAAATAGTCCATGAGTCTCAATCCATTAGTCAAATTAGTATTCTTTCTCTCATTATTTTTCCTCTTCATACATTTATCAATAAAACCTTGAATTTTAAAACCAACAATAAAAATTAGAACAAAATTCTCTCATTTATTCTTCTTCTTTAATCCAAATCCCTAATCTATCTTCTTTATCTTACGACTTACGAAATATCGGGTAAAATTTCAACAACCAGAGGATACATGGTTTTGATTTTTCTTAACCCTTTTGCTAAACCAATAACACTTTTTATGTAATCAGCGTTTCCAGCTGGGAATGTGGTGTTGAAGAATGTGGTAGTGATGTATGTTTAAATAGATTTTTTTGCTAGTCATTGTTGTTTAATCCAACAGGGAACAAGTTGTGTGAGCCAACAGTTGCTTAATATCTTTTTAATTTTGTGTTGTTATAATTGTCACCATCAAAACACCTTAAACATTTGTTATGAAGAATTTGTATTGTATTTTTTAAGTATGGTTGAAGAATTTGACAGAGGCGATGAAGAAGAGAGAATAATGAGAGAAAAGCGATTAATTTGTGATGACTTCTCGTCAAATATAATTTTTAGAGTCTTTTTAATTAAGTTTTAGTTTATTTTTATTAGTTTAATATTTAATTTAGAGTTAATTTTAATAAATTGTGATTTTTGAATTTATAAGTCAATTGAATATTTATGCATTTAATTTATTTGTTAACCAAATATTTTGTGTAGTCTTTATTTTATTTTCAAGTTAATCAGGTTGATCATTAGAAGGGAAGTTAGTGTATTGTTAAAGTCTGGCATGTGAAAAGAATGAAAGAACTTGGTGTCATTGCCTTCAATATAAAAGCAAGTGTTTGTTGATAAAAAGAAGAGAAGAAGACACGCTGGACTAGTTGGAGCCTTTACATCATGTGGGTCAACTAAAGAAAATTGTGAACTGATCTGCAAGCCCAATTGACAAGAGAAAAAGCCAAACTTAGGTCTCAACAAATATAAATAGTTACGATCACAGCAGAACAAAGGAGGAACGCACGCAGACAGAGAAAAAGAAAACACCAGTCAAGCACGGGACAGAGATCAATTCTTTGGTGTTGGCTTCTACACATTCAACCACAGTTTCATGTGTAATTTTCAATACTCTTTTTGTCTCTAATCAAACATCATGAGTAGCTAGTTTCCCAATTGTTAGGGATGAGTAAACCTAGATGACAATTTTTATTCTATGATTTGATTTATGACTATTGAAGAAGTCTATTGAATTTTTTTTTTTTATATCTATGCTTAATGCTTTTATCCATTGATCACCTTTAAATTGATTTATGATTCATATTGTGATACGGAAGTTGAAATTTATGAATGCTTTGATAGAAGAAATTCTTGCCTTTGTAGTCTAGGAATAAATGCAAACCTTTGAAATCAATTAAGAATTCTTGTTCACTCATGCTTAATTCTAATCTTAAATTCACTAAGAAATTAGGGGTTATTTTAGAATTAACGACTCTGTCACTAAGGAATTAGGACATGAATAATTTAGAGAATTCGGTAATAATTTAATGAATTGATTCAATAGTAATAGTCAAGTCAGAAACTCAAAATAGTAGTCTATAGTGAAACTCATCCCTGAAAGTTTTCTTTTATTATTAAAGTTCAACCAATTTTAGTTATCATAATTTCATTATTGCAAACAACCAACTCAGAACCTTTTGTTCAATTCAGTTACAAAAATACAATTTAACAGTATAACGTGATCCTTGAGTTCGACACTCGGTCTTACCGTTTTAATTTTACTACTTGCACGGTTTCGTACACTTGTGAAAATCGCAATCAAGTTTTTGGCGCCGTTACCGGGGATTGCCAAATCACTGTTGAATTTTTATTTTTGTTTAATTGGATTTTTTTGCTCTGCAACAAAATTTTTCTTTTCTTTTATTTTAATTATTATTCAATTCTCTATTACTCACTAATGGATTGAAGACTCAAGGACTATTTTTAATTTTCATGCGAGTTGAGGACTAAAATGACAGTGAGATGTACATTCAGGGACCAAAATTGTGGTTTTTTGTTGAGTTAACAGCAAAATTTAACGCCGGGGACTAAACTGACTAACGAAATGCAGATTCAGGAACTATGTAGTAGTTTTTTCTTAGTGAGGGACCAAAGTGACAGCGAATTGCACATTAAGGGACTAAAATGACTATTTCCCCCTTTTTAAAGATGGTGTAGTATGCAAATAGAAAAATTATTAACCCATGTCTTATTGGGCTCAACTAAGATCCATCTGGCTAATTAATGGAGCCACATGGTTACAACTTATAACTCCTATCGACCTAGATAAGCTGCAAATCAGCATTATTCTCAAAAAACCTAGAACAGAGCTTAACAAGTTGCCCCCAATTAGATGTAGAAAACTCCTTCATCTGCACAGCTTGAACAACCCGAACTGAATCCATCTCAACAACAACCCTATATATCTTCTGCGCATCCAACCACGCATAAGCCTCGAACAAACCCGTCGTTTCAGCTAAAAGAGCGGAGTGTTGTTTGATTTGAAGCTGAAGAATTTCGGATTTGGGTGATTTGAGAGAGATTTTTGAGTTTGTAGTTTTCTAAAGGCAAAATGCATTCATAGATCCTTTAAGTTTTACGTTTGTAACATATAGGTCTTTTAAGTTTTTTAAGTAACAAATAAGTCCTTTAAATTTTTTAAGTAACAAATAGGTTCTTTAAGTTTGTAATTTGTAACATCTAGGTCCCTCCATTGACTCAAAAACTAGGACCTAGATGTTACAAATTACAAACTTAAATGACTTATTTATTACTTAAAAAACTTAAAGGACTTATTTGTTACTTAAAAAACTTGGACCAATCTATTACAAATGTAAAACTTAAAGGACCATGCATAATGCATTTTCTAGACCTAATACTAGTTTTTTTAGCAAAATCCGATTGTAAGAGTAGAGAGAGAAGCGGCGACAACGCAGCAACACAGGTAGGTATTGAGCTCTTGAATTGAATCTTATTATAATATCTATTAAGCAATTTCATGTTGTGGTGTTTATGTGTACTGTATTGTATTGTATTGGTGGTATGGCATAAGCAATTTCACATATACAAAGATGATTTTTCTTGGTTTTATTATTTTAAATAAATAAATTGTTTTAAAAAATAAAATAATTCCATTTAGCAGTATTTTATATTAAAAAATAAAAAGTTTTGTTATTATTAAATGTTTTCAGCTGGAACTTGGGTTGACCCATGTTTCCTTTGAGGGATCAAATATTCGGCGCCGCCTGAAATCCTAAAACACCTCTTCTCCACCATTCTTATCCCCTCACCACCGCCGAAATCAAATCATT
The DNA here is from genome assembly GCA_030408175.1 of Trifolium repens. Taxonomy (NCBI): domain Eukaryota; kingdom Viridiplantae; phylum Streptophyta; class Magnoliopsida; order Fabales; family Fabaceae; genus Trifolium; species Trifolium repens. The sequence goes on along the minus strand of CP125849.1, from coordinate 52,669,777 downwards.
GTTCTCAATATGGAGTCGGAGGAAGTTGCAGCCCTGAATCATCATCACATTAGAACTTTCATTAAGAAGAATTATCTTAGTTTTATGGATCATAGGAGTAACGAAGACGAGGACAAGGAGTTTCTTGAAATAATGTATTGGGATGAAGAAGAAATGATTCGTCCTGGTCTAGATTCATTATCTGGCACCATTGATATCGGAGACTCACGCTGGTAAGTGCCGTTTATATTTTCTTAATTTTGATGTTTTTTTTCCTCCTCATCCATGTGTCACTTGCACATTTGAAGGACTTACAATTACTACATTTTAAAAGAGGGACAAAGTTGGAAATGTCCTTTGGACTTGATCAGAGTAAGCTGGCAACAATCGCTGATGTTCTAGTTACAGCAGTTAACCAAGAGGATTCTTCAAAATTGCTTGTCTTAAGTAAACATGTTACTAAAGGTGGTATTATTAAATGTAATCATCCACAAGTTTGTCAAACTACAAATGGATTTATGGATCATTCTGGGGCTGTTTGCATCCGACTTCAGATTCAGTTCAAACCGTAAGTTGAGATATACTAATTTTGACATATCACTAGCAGTAAAAAAAAATTATTCCGTGTTTTCTTATGATTGATTTTTTATTTATTTACAGCGAGAATCCTACTATTCATTCTTTCCATCGACATTTTAGACTGCAATTATACTGGTTTAAGAAGAAAAGGATTGACCAAGTATTTACTGATGTGATAAACTCTACAACTACCAGATATGACAAGTGCAAGAATGGTGTATCTGATTCTAGATGGGAAAGGTATCTAATATATTTATACTTTTATGAATATTTTTGAACTGTCTTTAGTTTGACTTGTTGGGTTCTAAAGTTGGAGAAGGAAAGAAATGGTAGGAGAGAGAGTCATGACAGGGGGTGAATATAATTTCCCCTTGTAATTGTTTGTGTGAGTCATGTTTTTTAATTGTGTGTGGGTCATGCTGAAATCACTGTGATATGTGCAGAATATTTGGTAAAGGTTACTAAGGACTTTTCCCTGAACAAAGATATATTATGGAAGTAATTACTGGATCGTTGTAAAGGGGACCATTTTCTGGTAGACATTGTTAATTATGGTTCTAAATTGTTACTCGACGAGAAAACCCAACAGCTACCTTCTTTAATCAAAGCTGGTAAAGATGATTTTCTCTTAATTGGTAGTTTTGGTGATTTGCTAAGTCACGCTTTAAAACTAGCCTACTTGCCTATACACCAGTTAGATGCTAAAAATTTAACCCTTGAATGTATAATGAAATTTGAGGAGCATCTGTTAAAGAATGGCAGCATTGTTTTCCAATATTTTTTTCATCAACAGTAAATTCAAGCAAAGCAGCTTTCTGCAGTGTGGGGAACAAACTAATCCTGATCTAAAAATGGATGATGAAGGTAAAAAAAAATATTTCTGTTACTGATGAAAAAGGTGGTAATTCTACTGAAGAGCAACCAGCTGGCACTGATTATGATCATTTAAACCGAGTGATACTAAACAAGATGAACTCAGTAAATCTTTTCAGGCAATATTGACCATGTACAATGAATGTTTAAAACTTGTCAAGGTTGCTGGAGTTAAATATAGAGAGAGTATGAAGAAGATCCATACAGAATACTCGGTTGAGGAATCCAGTTGTGAACTAGAAAAGATGATCTCCAAATGGCACGTTAATGCACAAGAAGATGCTTATCATCAATTTAGAGAGCAGGAGGAGAAGATCAATGATGCTGATTATATTGCTGACCAGGAAAGAAGAAAGTTTGTTTCACGGCCTACTGTAAGCACTCATTCTGTTGAGATTACAATTTTAGTCTTTTTGAAAAATCTTATTTTATTTTGTTGTTATCGTCGTTGTTGTAGGCCGGAGAAAAAAAAGCAATAAAATCCCAAGAGGAAGCTAGAAAAATTGGGAAAATGGGTGAGGAGCATGCATACAAAATTATTAAATCATTTATTTTAGGACGGATGGACTATTGCGCTGCTTAAAAAAAATTATACTTATAGTTAATTTAGCTTTGTTGCACAAACCTTAATCACCGTAAATGTAATTAGGTGTGTGGTTACTTGATAGTGAATTTCAGACATTGCATAGTAGTAGTACTATAGTAGTACCAGCTAGAGCTAGCTACCCAGCCAGTGGGTCAGCACTTGAATTGGTTCATCAGGGGTACAGGTGTCCTAGACAGAGTGACCAATTAGGGTGGCCCAAGCGTGCAAAACGTCCACGTCGTACCATATGTGAGAGACAGGGGGCCTTCATTTAATTAAACCTGTCTGTACCATTCTGCTTTTCAACGGTATTTTTTGGTTTTCACCGCCAGTTGAATCTGGTTTGGTTTGGGGATCAGTTCTGGCATCAAGTGGTTTCAGCCCCCTCCCGATTACAGTTGCTGGAGATCGAACCGTAGTCATCCCTACCAAGTTTAGCGCCAATCACAACTGAATCAACTAACGATTGGTCTTTTCAACAGTATATATAACACTAATTACTTCTACCATTTTAATCTTTCTTGCCTTCATAAATTCTGGAGGGACATTTTTTTTAGGTTTAATTAGTCTACAGGTCCCTTAAAGATTTTTTTGGTTTCACTTTGGTCCTTTAAAGAAAATAAGTTTTACTTTGGTCCTTATTGATATCTCCATCAGTCAATATGGTCATTTTCGTCCATTTTTTTCAAAAAGTGTTAACTTCGGTACATATGTCACGTAACAACATATTTTGCTACATGTACAAAAGTTAACGGTTTCTGAGAAAAAATGGACGAAAAGGACCATATTGACAGTCAGAGATATCAATAAGGGACCAAAGTGGAACTTATTTTCTTTAAGGGACCAAAGTGAAACCAAAAAAATCTTTAAGGGACTTGCAGGTTAATTAAGCTTTTTTTTATGGTGATTCATAATGAACCATTGATATTTACTATTGGGTCATTTATTTATGTTAAAGGACACATAAATTTTGTGAAGATTTTACAAATGTTTCTTTTACATAAGTGCTTACTGTATTAAAAAGTTTGTTTTGGTTTAAAAGTTACTACAATCTAATAGGTGATTAAAATATATCTTTTAAATAGTTCAGAATGTAACTTCCGATTTTTATTACAAACCAAAACCAAAATTTGAAGGGCCTAAGCCTAAGTATGCTAGGGGGTGTAAGATTAATTTTCTATCTATTAACCTTACAGAAAAAGAAAAAAAATAAAATCAATTAGCCCATTAGTTTTTTTTGTTGCAAGCCCGTAGTTTTAAACTTTCTTCAAGAAATCACAATTCACAAGTGACATATATTTCAGCACATAAGTAAAACACACTATATTTGGGGAGTTCTTGAAGGATTGCGGTGTGTGTGGCGGATGGGATTTACGAAAGTTGAACTGAATATTGATTCTGCAGCGGTGGTGCAAATGCTATGAGCGAGGCGTGCGAACAGTTCCATGGGTAATGCTTTAGCAAAAGCTGATATGGAAGCTTATAGATTTAGATTGGACTATAGAAATCTCGCGCACTTACCGTGAAGCTAACAAGTATGTTGATGCCATGGCAAACTTAGAGTGCTCCCTTGATTATGATTTAGTTTTTTATGATATGTGTCCTGACTCAATTAGTGAGGTTTTCAGTAATGACAATAAGGGGATTTCTACCCCTAGACAGGCTAATTCGGTTGTAATTTCTCTTTCTTTGGGCTTCACGCCCTCTTTTATACGAAAAAAAAACTATATTTGAAACTGAAGGGAGTATAAAATAACATAATATCATGACGAATACATCGTTTTTTTTTTTTGTTATTTCTTTTGATGGTAACTTCTTTCAGCCAAACACACATGACGGTTTCAGTGATGCAAGATTCTAAAAAACATAAATTGAAAACATGCCATTACATGAGCAGTGATGTATGCAGGGAATAAAGTGCATAATATTTCATAATTTTTAAATCTATGTACTAGTTTGTTTCACCTATGAACGCATTGCATTGGGATAGTATTTTATTTTGTCTAGGTGCTTAATTCTTAGACTAGAACATGATCCCTTCCTAGCTCTTTCCATATGCATTTAGCATTATGTTACATAAATTTCTTTATCTAGTCAAACAGTCCAATCTTTTGGAGAAAATAATAATATATCAGTGCAATGCTCAATAGCAAGCTATCTATAAAAGCCATAGAGAGAACTCAATCCTTCCATCAAGTCTGAAAATTAAATTTCATATTTTTATCTTTCCTTTCTTCACCCTCATAGTTTCTCGAGTTAATTTACTCCAATAATTAATAACCAATGGCAGAAGCAACCAAAAGGTACTTGTTTCTTCATCATGTGCATGTCCTTATTTTCTCTTTACATTGCAACCTCTAATCAAATATGGATTTGAATTGTCTGTACTTGTATGACTACACAAATCAACGATATTTAAACCGTACGATCAAAATCAAATGGAACATATTCCAATATAAATTAAAATATCGAGCTTAAAGTCTTGATTGAAAGGTGTAGATGTGACTGCATTCACATGGTTGTGATTGCATACAACAAAAGTCTATAATATAGATAAGATACCTCAGTTATTCAATAAATCTAAAGAGTGAATTTTAACTTACAATAGTGACCGAAGAGAATATATATATTGACATAACAATTTCTAATCAAATATATATACAGGTATGCGGTTGTGACAGGAGCAAACAAAGGAATTGGATTTGAGATATGCAAGCAATTGGCTTCTAAAGGAATTATAGTGATTGTAACAGCAAGAGATGAGTGTAGGGGTCTTCAAGCTCTTGATAAACTCAAACAAGAGCTTAATCTGGCTATGTCTCACATTGACAATGTGATTTTCCATCATCTTGATTTGACCGACCCTAATAGCATAGCATCTCTTGCAAATTTCATCAAAACCCACTTTGGAAAACTTGATATCTTGGTACGGCATATCCTTAATTAACAACATTCACATTATTCTCAGTTCTGAGTTCTATGTGCTCTTTTATGACTCATTGTTCATTTCATTCCAAAACAAACTTAATTATAATGGAATGCTTGCATTTGGTGTAGGTAAATAATGCAGGACTTCTAACCGAAAATGAGGAATTAACTGAAGCATGTCTCAAAACAAACTACTATGGACCCAAGGGATTAACCAAAGCACTTATTCCTCTTCTCCAGTTTTCCAATTCACCAAGAATTGTCAATGTTTCCTCAACCATGGGAAGGCTAGAGGTATACTAACAAACACTATTGAAGAATTGAAATCAATGACGGAAAATATGATATCCTGCTCAAATTCTGCCACTAAATTTTCTAATAACAAAAGTGGTGACATATTTCATTTTCCCGTCTCTAAATTATAATCACAGTTTATTTGGAAACTTTTGAAAAAAAAAATATAAATATTAAATGTTTCGTTAATTTGACTTGAAGTATAAGCTATTTCATTTTGATCTATTAGACAAATGAAGATCATGCTTTTTATTCCACACATTTTTGTTTGTAGATCATTCCAACCGGATGGCCTAAAGAAGTACTAAGCGATGTTCAAAATCTTACTGAAGAAAAGATTGACAATGTTGTGAATGAATTTTTCAAGGATTTTAAAGAGGGTTCATTAGAAACCAAAGGCTGGCCTCTTATTGTGAGTGCATATTCTGTGTCAAAAGCTGCTCTAAGTGCCTACACAAGAATTTTGGCCAAGAAGTATCCATCAATATGCAGCAATGCTATTTGTCCTGGCTATGTCAAAACAGATATAAATAGTAATACAGGTTTTCTAACGCCATACGAAGGTGCTGAACCGATTGTGAGGTTGGCACTGTTACCTAACGGTAGTCCTTCTGGCCTCTTTTTCTCCAGATATGAAGATAAACCATTTTGATCAAGGACTAATTGTTTCTAGAAAATAAAAGCCCGATCATAGCGCCAAATCCTTTTCCTTTTGGCACTGTTATGTTTTTGTTGGTTTTGTTATGGTTGGTCTCCAAAACATCTCATTGTAATTTTTTATTAGCTTGAGGAATTTAGGCACAGCTTGTGCTTGGGTTCTAAGTTTTCTGTATAATATTGTTTATCTTATATAAAACTAAATTGATGTTTTAGCCTAATTTTTCATGTAAGACTATGAGTCTAAACAAATAATATCATCGCACTAAATAGTTCGTGAGCGTATTCAAAATTTCTAAACACAGTGCATAAATTGTGCCACGAGAGTGAAAATAGATCCTAAACTGTGTCACAAGAGTGAACATAGCAAGCAATGAGTTTGTTAGAGACAATGCCATTACTAAGCTAAACATTGATAGGAATGTAAATAAACATGGCAGATTCAGGTGTCTCGTGTGCACACTAGTGTACAATCTCACAACAATACATAAAATCAACTGATAACCGACATACCTGTTCAGTGGCACGACATTCAGCATAACAAATAACCGCAAAATCCACTTCCTCATAAATCATTCCACGACATATAAATCATTCCATGAGTTAAACTAGAACAGCCAAAAATGTCGAGATAATATAGTCAATGAACCAAATTCATTCAACATCAATCATTGTCAAATTGTCAAATTTAACAAAATCCTTATTCTCAATACTCAACTAAAATACTTCATACATCATTAAGCCATACTCTATAATCCACATTGATGCAAATAACTGCAGAATATAAACTATAAACTATAGACTATCCATAAAATCAATTTCTTAAAATAATCACTTCTTTTTCTTGAGTTGCTTAACTTTAGCATTAGGTTGATCTCTAGATTTACGTTTCCTAGTGAGAGCAAACTCACCAAACTTATGACCGACTTTTCCCTCGGTGATCTTACAACGAATCGTTGTTTTTCCGTTGTAAATCTTGACCTGAGAATCAACAAATTCCGGTAAAATAGTAGATCTACGTGACCAAATGGTTTTGTTTTTCAGAAGTTCTGGATTCTTTTTCATCTTATACAGAAATGCATCAATAAACGCCGGTTTGCGCGATACAATAGGAGACGGCGATGGAAGTTTCTTAGCAATGGCATTTGCAGTGTCGCCGGCGATTCCGAGAAACTGCTTGTTCAAAACCCTAAGTATGTCTGTAGGTCTCATTTTTCCTGTTTAAACACAAAACTGAATCAAATTCAAATGCATGAAAGTAAACATTGAAAAATTGAATCAAAAGAGATTGTAGAATATGGACGAATTTCTCACCGTTTGTGGTGGCCGGTGATAAATTCCGGTTGCGTTTTCCGATCAGTTAGTTGAGTTCAGTGCGACTTCAATCGAACTTTTTTTTTTTTTTAAAGAAATTGTTTAAGTGAATGATGGGCCTTTTTAAAATGATGTGGATTGGGCTTTGGATTATAATCTGTGTTTGAAAATTACTATTTTGGCCCCCTGAGTTGCTATCAGCCCCCCAAAAATTCCAAAATGCCACAATTATTCGGATTGCAGGATCTGAAAACACCAAAATGCCCCCCCCCTGCCCCCTCAAAATACAATTTCGGAAGTTACGTTCCGAAGTGGCTGTATTTTTCCAAAATATTTTAGATTTTATTTTGGAACCGAAATGACTGAATATTTGTTTTGCTTCATTCAATAATGTTAAAACAACAAAATCTCACTTCGGAACCTACATTCCGAAATACCCTAGGAATAATTTCATCAGTTTGAGGGGTCTAAGGAGCAATATAGAGGGCTTAAAGAACAATTTTCATATATGTTAATCTTTGACCCCAAAAATTATAGGTTTGTCATATATGTTAATCTTTTGGCCGAACATTTTATGAAAATATTATATTACTATTTTTAATTTTATATACGTTAATAATAAATTATTATCAAAACATAAATAACTATGGTTAAAATAAAAAATTATGTCAATCAAAATAACTGAAATATGACGATCTAAAATTTGGGAAATATTTTGTATTTTATTTTAAAAGTAGTATTTTGTATTTTTTTACGGGAAATATTTTGCACTCATTGTTTTTATGAACGGAGGAAAAGAATTGGTTTATAATGTGATAATTTTTTTGACACACATAATAACAACATCCAATCCAATGCAATCATCATTTGTATATTTAAAGACAAGGTAGCAAACAATTTGTTTATGCTCCTCCTAGGAGGCAAAGAAGGGAGGGAATGAGGGTTTATCAAGGTAAAGAAGACAATCTTCATTTCTTTATGTTTATATTTTTTTCAACATTTTTATTTCTTTCATTGGGTCAATGATATTGCTTTTATATCTCAATTTCAGACTCGTTCTCTTATTGATTGATGATTGTGCCTCTCATTCCTGACCCTTTCTTTATTTTCCTCAATACAGGTATGGTTTGTTGAAATTTGCATCATATTTTATTTTCAAATTCTCAAAGATATAATTGTATATTTTAATTTTACTCAGGGCCGATTATTATGAAATTGTGTTTATAGACGATCATCTTTTTCAAAAATGTTTTATAGTTACGTTCATATTTCTTTGTGGTAAATATATTATAAAAAAAAAAAGACTACTTTATTATGACTTTGTTGCTTAGATGTTCCATCTTATATGTTGTTTTCCAAATAATTGTCAACAAATGATCAAATATTTGAATAATGATTTAAAGATATCTACTTAAACTATGGAAGTATTCGAGAAGGTGAATATAGATGGAAGAATTGTTTACTTTTGTAACTTAATCATTAAAATTTGCCCCTTTTATTATGTCATAGTGATTTGTTGTGAGGATATTTTATGTGGGTGCCCGGGTTCGATCTCAAGCCTCCACTTTACCCCCCCTCCATTTCTCCGTTTATTTGAGTATGTTGGGTCCCTAGGCCGATAGAATTTTTTTTTAAGAAAAACTTAGATGAGTTTTCCGCTACTATTTTCTATAACTTTATCTTTGGTGAGGAAGAATGTTGTCTTGCAATCTTTTTCTTACTTGTTTCTTAGTTCACTTGGTAATTTTGGGTGAAACATGATAGTATTTTTAGTTTTCTTATTAACATGAATTTTAGCTAATGATTATGAATGAACATTTTTTATCGTGTTTCCTTTGTCTTTACAATATGCATATTTGAGAGTACCACTTTCATTAACAATATATTGTGTCCAACTTTGATGTTTCTTGACTGATACGTTGAAGGCTCAAAAGATGGAAAGCAAAACTGAAAATCTCGTGACATCGGCCGCTGCCTTTGTTGAAGGTGGCATTCAAGAATCTTGTGATGATGCTTGCAGCATATGCCTCGAAGAGTTTTGCGATAATGATCCTTCAACTGTAATATTAACAAATACATGTATAGGTTATTTGAAAAATATGTTCTTACTTATTCTCTTTTTTTCATCATAGGTTACAGTTTGTCGACACGAGTTTCACCTACAATGTGTTCTTGATTGGTATTATTATTATTATTATTATCCATTTATTTCCAATAATTGAAGATGTTCGTATTATTTTCGTATATATTTTACACGTTAAGTTTAAATTTTCAAAAACATATTTCAAAATGTTACTTACTCTTATTTGTAGGTGTCAAAGAAGCTCACAATGTCCTATGTGTTGGCAACCTCTTAGCTTTACCGATCCTACCGGGTTCGTTAAATAATTTTCTATTAGCACGATTTAATTTTTTTTTTTTTGGTACATAGCAAGATTTAAATTATCTATGTTGTATTTCGTTAATCACTTTATTATGTTATTAAACATACAGTCAAGAATTATTTAAGGCTGTAGAGCAAGAAAGGAATTTTTGGGTCACTCCATCAAGAAATGTCAATACCTTTCATCAATCTACTCTTCGAGATTTTGGATTGCAACATGTAAGTTGTCACATTATTGGTTAGTGTTTTTGTTATTAGCAAAATAAAAAACCAGTCAAATGTTAATTTCAATAGTTTATTCATGTTTCAAATTTGAATGACTTTCTTTAGACCAAAGTAAATAGTAATACTAGCAATTTCTTAAATTTTATGCACGCTAGGTATCAATATCTTGCTTTCTTGCTCCCTTTGTTGTTTAGGATATAGTTCCAGATTGCGCTATCGGCATCTAAGACTGCGGAGGAAACTCCCGCTCGATCTTGTCCCTCTAGTTAGAACAGACTTATCTTTGTATTAGTATTTTAGTATTTGCGTCGATGATTGTGTTGGCAATTCTCCTTGTTCTACAGCCACGCATAGGCGTCAATGATTATGATTTGGAAGAGAGAATACTTCAACATCTAGCTGTTGTTGCATCAAATGAAAGAATACATCAACTTGGTCAAAGGGAAGGTCAACGAATTCAGCAGACACCACAACTTCAAACTGAAAGTTCTTCAACTTATGGATCTACTATTATGGAAACAAATGGCCAAGAAACTTACTCTAGGGATAGGTAATTATAAACATATTTTTCTATTTAATTACGTAATCCTCATTTCTTAGAGTAATTTTATGCATATTTACGTTGTAAGGTGATGTATGCACCAAGAAACTGATGTATGATGTATGCACTCATTTCTTATAAATCATTATTGATTTTGCAGATTATTTATACATCTTTTACATTTAATTTATTGTAGAAGTGATGCGGCAAATTCTTGCCCTATAAATCAAAATAGAGCAAAACTATCAGAGTTACACTCTTTTTCAGATACTTTGCGATCTAGACTTAATGCAGTGTCGACGAGGTATACTCTCTCTCTCTCTCTCTCTCTCTTTGTGTGTGTGCGCGCGCGCGCACACATGTGTATGCTTCAATTCTATATTTTATGAAATCATTTTGTGTGCTAACTTATCTCATAACTTAGATATAAAGAGTCAATTTCAAAGGGTACAAGGTGTTGGAAGAATAAGTTGTTGTTTCCTCGAAGTTCTTCCATGGCAGAAGTTGGAACAAATGCAAGAAAAGAGATGAACCCGGGAATTTCTAGAGCATCTCAATCAATGAAATTGACGGGAGCTACGAAAAATAATAGAGTTCCTAATACTTCTTTGTCAAATAGTTTGAAGAAAGGTTCTATAGCAGAGGCAAGCAACCAAAATTATGTTGAAGTTAATGAAAAATATTCTTCATGTGACAACAATACTCCAAATGCTTCTTCATCCAGTTCACATTCAAATTGAGTTTTTTTTTTGTTATGACATCTTTTCTTTGGATCTAATATTTGAATGTGAGCTTCAATCTTTGTATCAGCCTTGAAAAAAAAACTATTTCTTTATATCTATTTACCTTACAATTCCATTTTTAAATATCATGATTTGTGAATAATATAAATCATTGTATTGCATTTCATTTAGATGATTTTGATTCACTTCATCCTATCAAGTAGAAAGCAAAGATTAAATTTTGAAACATTCTTCTTGATACTAAAAAATAGTATTTATTAAAAATAAATAATGTGATAGCTTCACAAGTGCATGATTCTATTATCATAATAAAAAATATTGATTCCACATAGACTTATAAAGAAAAGAAATATATATTTTCTATATATATGAATTTAGTTGAAAAGAGTAGTGAATGTGTTGAGAGATTTGATTTTGATTCTTGTAGAGATTATAGATCCTTTAAGTTTTACATTTGTAACAGTTAGGTCTTTTAAGTTTTTTATGTAACAAATAAGTCAGTTTCTAACTTGTTGCACCATTACCCTTCCAGTTAATCTCTTCCAACATGTATATATTTTTTTCATCAAAATATCCACCATGGTGGAAGTCAACGTTAACGACCACAATGCAAGAAGGTAACTATAAGGATAACAATGCAACAAATTTTTGTAACAGAGGATAACTGGAAGGGTAACTAACATCATTTTCATCAAAATATTCACCATGGTCAAAAGAGACACTTAATTAAAAAGGAACGAATGGAGTATATTGATACTCTTCTCCTTTCTTTCTCTCTCTAAGCTAACCCTTCTCTCTAACATAAACCACCGCCGCCTCCCTATCCCTCTTCATCCAAAATCGTTTTCCAGGATGTAGATTCACTATTGGTGGTGCGACGAGTGGTGTTTGTTCTATGCACCACCATTCTTCTAGACCTCTAGCCAGTTCCGTGGCGGTGCTTGCAGAGGATTTGGATTGAAACCCCTCATGGGTTATGATTTGTGGTGGCTCTCCGTTATCACGTTTTTCTTAACTAGGAAAGGCAAAGGCCACCTCCGTTTTTAATAGTGTTGATGCCTTGATGGCTCTTCACCAGGTCTGTTGAGCTCAGACGGTGGTTGTTTGTTGTCGCGGATGTTTGCGTCTTCTAGCGGTTGCTTGCCTTGACCGTTGCTCTTATAGAGGCAGTGAAGTGATTATAGCACCGCCCCTTTATGGTGTTTGTGATTTATTTTGCCATTTGTTTGTCGGATTCTCTGTTTCTGGATCTTGTTCAGATAAAAGGCTTGTTGTTGTGATTTTTCTAACGAAGGTGTTCTCGCCTCCATTGTCGTTTCCTCGTTTTTTTGTTGGTTTGACAATGGGAATGTACTCAAAAGAGTTGTTGACTTGTTGCTTTTCGCAGAGAGCACGTTGGGTACTTGGAATGTTTGTGTTGGCAGTCAATTCCCTCACCTGCACTAATGTTGTGAACACGCACTCCATACTTATTTGCAACTTATAATTGGGTCCGTACACGGATTCGTCGGCTTATCTGTTGTAGTTTTTTGTTTAGAGGATTGTTTATTACCCGTTTAGGGTTGTTTCTTTTTTGCTCCACTTATGTGTTGTCATGTTTTTTTTACCACTGGTTTGGGGTTTGATTTAGTGGTGTTATTGGGTTAGATTCTTTGCGCTTCCTTTTTATTTTTATTTTTTGGAAAATGCTAACTAGTGCGCCGAGGGCACTTGTTAAGGAACTAAATACGGTATAAAAGTCTTGAGACTTGTCTAATCTTCATTTTAAAAGTTTAAAGAATACATTTTTCAATGTAAAACTTACTTCTTTTGGTTTCCTTAATCAGCATGACCCTTATTTTTTTTCTCTCTATGTAAAATAAATACAAAAATGAAAATCACACCGGCAATAAAGAACACTGATATGAAAAATACACTTTTCGCAACAGATGATGTTAAAAGTCTTAGGGCCCGTTTGGTCTAGTTTATTTTTGGGCTTATGCAAACAGCTTATGCAATTTTTATGTATTATTATAAGTTTTTCAAGTTATTTTATGATAAAATAGCTTATAAAAATTCAATTTTCACTAATTTGAACTTATAAAATAGCATAAAATCTAATTTATATTGCATAAGCCATTTGGATAAGCTCAAAAATAAGTTAGGTCAACAGGTCCTTAAACTTACAACATCATCCGTGTTTACATCGATTTCAAAATCAGTAGAAAAAGTGTTTTATGCACCAATGATTATAGTTTATAAGCTCATAAAAAAAGAGAATATTTCCAAACATTTTATCCTTCATGCAAACTTATAAAATATAAATTTAAAATATTCTTTTTTACTTATATATAAAATTGGATGAAGTATTCTTAATTTTCTCATATTATATTTTATTAGAGATAATCATATTTGAAGTATGTTGATCGGTTGCAATCTTATTATAATTTATCTTATTAAATTAAAAAAAAAAGTTTTAAATGAGGGGAGGTAGGATCGTTTAAGGCAAGGAAACCGTATAAGAAAAAACTAAAATTGTAATTGAAGTGAAAAGAAAAGAAATGGTGAATGAGAAGTGAAGATGACAACAATTGACAGAAAAACCACCGTGAGAGGGGAAGTCTCCGTCTTTGTAAACAGGAAGATGAAAAGTAAAAACGCATGCAGATGAAAAGTGAAAATAAAAACTGACTCACACACACACCCTTTATGAAATATCACGGGTCACGGTTGAAATTAAAAAAATAAAAATGGAGCGTAAATAAAACAAATAAATGAAACAAAATTGTGAGTATCTTGCTTCAATTCATTGTCTCCGACACCGACACTTTGCCAGACTAACATATTTAACACACAATATTCACGTTTCGGCTCGGCTCCTTTACCATTTTTCTTTTTAATTATAAAAACTTTGCTTTTGGTCTTTTTAAAAGCTTCATACGGTGAGGTTGTACTACTACTAGGGGTGTAAGCGGATCAGAAAAATCCAATTGAACCGATGATCCAAACCAATCCAAACCGAAAAAAAAACCGATTTTTATGGTTTGGATCAAAAACCGAACCGAACCAATCGAAAACCGAAGTGGTTTGGTTCGGTTATCGGTTCCAGTTTTCAGATCCAATGGACAAACCAAACCAAACCAATATATAGTATATGTGTTAAATTATTTTTTTAGGGATGCTCTCAACACTACGCAAACAACACTCTCACGTCACACTGCTGCTCTCATCTCAAATCCTCAAAACGATAACTTCTAAAGCGTTGTTTTATTTATTCTTTTCGATTTAAGTGAAAATAGACTTGAAGTTTTATTTTTATTACACTTTATTATTTGAAGAACTTATGAACTTAATTTCAATATGGTTGTATTTTGTATTTGATGAACTTATGAACTTAATTTCAATATAGTTGTATTATGTATTTGATGAACTTATGAACTTAATTTCAATATAGTTGTATTATGTATTTGATGAACTTATTTGATGAACTTAAGCGAAAATAATTGTATTTTATATTTGTTTTCAATATGGTTGTATTATGTATATGTATTTGATGAACTTATGGGAAAAGAATTGTATTTTGTATTTGATGAGCTTATGAGAAAAAATATACCGGGAAAAAAATAATAGCATGGAATACATCGGAAAAAACTAATTAAAGTATCCGAACCAAACCGAAGAGTTTGGTTCGGATTCATTTTTGAAAAACACTAAAAACCGAACCAAACCGAACCAATTGAGGATTCATTGGTTCGGACATTGGATTCACTCAAAACCGATCCAAACCGGTCCAATTACACCCCTAACTACTACTAGTAGATGAATAAATTAGCGTGCCACCTTCTCTATTTTAGGATGGATGGAAGGAACATTCATATAATCATCATAACATACTCATTACAACTAAAAATAGTAATTCTCAAGAGTTAACATTCAATTTAATAAGTACAGTATATTGGAAACTTTGGATTACAATAATCGTTTTGCTTTTTTTTTTCTATAAACAAAAATTTCATTAATACGAGTACAAAGGTTACTCAAACTCTTACGACCAATAAAATTATATTTTTTGAGATCAACCTAAAATTTACAATTTTGAGCTGAAAATTTAGACCGTCTGATCTTAACCAAAGAATTCAAATATAAGCGACTACAACGGAGTCACCTCTCTCCAACTACGCACAATTCAAGTTCCAATTTATTCCAACATTTTTCTCTATTAAAAATCAACAACTAGTTTTAATTTCCTTGTAACCAAATTATATCTCACAATTTTGTAAACTAAAATACATCTTTTGTTCTCGTGAGCTTAACCCTGTTGCAAGAGACATCACATTATATACGTTGGAGTTGGAGATCGAACTTAAGACACTTCACTTACTCACCTTTAAAATGAAATTTCTAGTCACGACACAACTTGACAAAGAAAAAACACATCTTCGATCAAAATCAATACAATTTTTAAAAACAAGGAGATTATTTTCTTTTTATGTTTGGTACAAAATAAGGGGATTCTTTTTATTAAAAGAAATGATAATAATCATTAAAAATTAACAGACACAAATAATGAATGAGTTGTGATTCAAACTCCAATCATAATATCATACATATATTACACACATTTTTTTTGTCAAGTATTCTAGTAAATGAAAAATTCAACCTTAAAGTGGATAAGTGATATGACCGTAGTTCGAACATCATTCCCTACATATATAATATAATATTCTTTTCAACCGAACCCTTGACCACATGTTTAAGTAAACCATAACCTTTACCACTTGAACTAATTTATTATTGGTAATAAGATAATAATTTATTGATAAAATAGTGAAAAAATATTGAACATTAACAAAATCACACAATTACATTAAATAAAATATGATAGTAATTTATTGATAAAATAGTGAAAAAATATTTAGTAATAATACTACTAAAATGGTAACGTGGCTTGGCTTGGCTTGGAAACAAAGGGTGTGATGCACTGATGTATAAATGATAACAAAACATTAACAGCACATCACTTCCCGTGTGGTCCCTTTCTACAGCCTGTCAACCAACACTATTTTCTTTCCCTTCACAGTCCTTTTCCTTCCTTCTCTTCTCAACCCCAAACCATTACCCAAAAGCTAACTCTCTCTCTCTCTCTCACTCACAATTCCCATTGAAAAACTCTCACAACACAAACAAGACTCAACAACAACCATACCCCACAATACACGCCACTTCACTTTACCTTCTCTTCTTCCCACCTTCACACTCTCTCATTTTGCCACCAAAAACACCTTCGCCATTGTTTCTCTCAATCTTCACCAGAGACCACCATGGAATATTCCAATTCCATCTACGGTCTCTTCTTTTTCCTTTTCCTTCTCCCTATCCTTTCCGCATTCCCTCACAACTCAACCTCAACCGTTCAGATCAACTCTAACTCCATCCTCGTTGCTCTTCTCGATTCCCATTACACCGAACTCGCTGAACTCGTTGAGAAAGCACTTCTTCTTCAGAAACTTGAAGAAGCTGTTGGTAATCACAACATCACAATCTTCGCTCCCAGAAATCAAGCTCTAGAACGTGACCTAGATCCTGAATTCAAAAGATTTCTTCTCGAACCGCGGAATCTTAGGTCACTTCAAACGCTTTTGATGTCTCACATTCTTCCTTCACGTATTGCTTCTCATCATTGGCCGGAAAACGACCGCCGTCATCACACACTCTCCAACCACCGTCTTCATTTAACAAGAAGCCCTTCCGGTAAGAAAATTGTCGATTCAGCTGAGATCCTCCGCGCCGACGATGTTATTCGCCCCGACGGTGTCATCCACGGTATCGAACGTCTCATTGTACCTCGCTCCGTACAAGAAGATTTCAACCGGAGAAGGAATCTTCGTGATATATCAGCGATTCTCCCGGAAGGAGCACCGGAGGTAGATCCAAGAACAAACCGGTTAAAAAAACCAGCACCAGTACCTGCCGGAGCTCCACCGGTGCTTCCAATCTACGACGCATTAGCACCAGGTCCATCTCTAGCTCCGGCGCCAGCACCAGGACCGGGAGGACCACGTCATCACTTTAACGGAGAACGTCAAGTGAAGGATTTCATCCAAACTCTTGTTCATTACGGTGGTTACAACGAAATGGCGGATATTCTTGTTAACCTAACGTCGCTTGCAACGGAAATGGGTCGTTTAGTTTCTGAAGGTTATGTTCTAACCGTTTTGGCTCCAAACGACGAAGCAATGGCGAAATTAACGACCGATCAATTGAGTGAACCAGGTGCACCGGAACAGATCATATACTATCATATAATTCCTGAGTATCAAACGGAGGAGAGTATGTATAACGCCGTTAGGAGATTTGGGAAAATTAGTTACG
Organism: Trifolium repens; assembly: GCA_030408175.1. Classification (NCBI taxonomy): domain Eukaryota; kingdom Viridiplantae; phylum Streptophyta; class Magnoliopsida; order Fabales; family Fabaceae; genus Trifolium; species Trifolium repens. Next base: position 52,652,324 of record CP125849.1, on the reverse strand, counting down.
ATACACTCCGTTTGCCACATAAGGTTGTTGCTCAGGAATCCGACGGTTCCGTTAAATTCGGTCACGGTGATTCTTCTGCTTATTTGTTTGATCCTGATATTTACACCGACGGGAGAATTTCCGTTCAGGGTATTGACGGTGTTCTTTTACCTCCGGAGGAAGAGAAAGAAGATGAATCATCCTCAATTCGCCGTGCAAAAATTCCACTTGTTAAAGTTGCTACTAAACCAAGGAGAGGTAATTTGCTTTCTTAATTTTTCTTTAATTATTACTATATTAATTAATTGTTAATTGATTGATGAGTTTTACACTTTATTATAGGGATAAATGAGGTTAATAATGAGTTTTCTTGCTTTTTTTTCACCTTTTACAAAGGGGGTTTTTGTGATGATTTTTGTTGGTTTGGCTTTACTCTTGTTTGGGCTAATTATGGTAATTTTGGGTTGGTTGAAACTTGAGACATGAAATCTCTTGTTGATGAACTATGAATTTTATGCTAATTTAGTCGAAGTTAAAAGTTACAAATAACACCGAAATTCACGCACATTATATCGTTATGGATTGAAGATGTACGTCTTAATAATATCGACATTGTCAGAGTTAAACTAATAAACATAAATTATTCATAAACCCTGGTTCAAATTTGTTATGGTGATGAACTTGCCAAAGAGTACTATTCCGAGATATTGAGAAAAGGGTTGTTTTTATCAAATGAATTTCATTTTCATTTTTGTCTGAATATTTTTTTGTCCTAATGTTCTTTGCCTCAAGTGCCAATAACTAGTCCATGTGACTAAATAATTAAAATACATAAAAAGAATTCAGTGTGCCAAGCTGTGAACAACCTCGGTGCTGAAACGGTTTGTCTGGATCTGAGACTAACCATTATTTTATTTTTCATATAATTTAGTATTTAGACTGTATGTTATATAGTCAACTATAGCATTATGCTGATTATTACTTTGATTTTTACAATTTAATTAATTGATACGCATTTAGGAATTTAGGAAGTATATAAAATAAAATTCTTTTTATTTGCAAGTTTCAACCACCCTTATATTTATATTACCTGTTTTATGTTTTCTTCTAATTGTATATACATGTGAAATATGCAATAGAATTGCCATGGTATTAGTTGACTTAACATTTTCATTTACCTAAATGCATGTGGCAGGGAAATTGATGGAACTCGCATGTAGCATGGTTGGATCTTTTGGAAGAGTCTGCTGATGAATGAAATCGCTTTCTCAACTAATCGCTTAAAAATAGAAGAAAAAAAATTATAATAAAAAAAAGAGTGAATTTATGTAAACTTGATGAATGGTAAGTTTACCTACTAATAAGGTTTATTATTATTGCATTTGTTTGGATGACAGCTTAATCTGATCATAATTTTTTCACATGAATTATGCAGTTGTAGAGTTAGTAATCATTTTCAATACAAAGGGGAGCGATTGAGTTGCAAGATTTCGGTGGGAACTCACACAGAAGATAACAAATTTTCTGTCATTTTGTTTCATACTGTAATTACATATCATTTTTTTATTAAATTTTTATATTTTATGTTGATTCACTGTCTCTGTATGCATAAATAACACCTTCAAATACGATACTCTCCTCTCTCGGTTGCATTATATTTTTTCCCCTGTTTGTATGTGAATCAAAAAATTATTATTATGCCTTTAAGTTCCAACTCGTCTATTTTTAAAACCAACTGTGAAATGGACATTTGAACTAGAAGAGGTTGAATTGAAAACAACACCATATTTGCCTTTTTTTTAATTAAAAATGTTGCTGAGTAACACTTGCTAATTCTATTAAATGACATGCATTTGTTCTTTATAACTGGGTCAGCAAGCATGATATTTTATTTTATAAAATAAAATAAAATATTTCAGAAGAGAATATTAGCAGAGTTTATTAAATAGTAGTAATTAATAATACTTTTCATAAAAATTAATGAAAATGGACCACTTATCAGAAAATCTATAAAAATAGCAATGGAAATGGACCTCTCAGCTAAAGGTTTATAAAAAACAAAAAGAAGTGGACTTAAGATTTGTTTTGCTTCACTTGTTATTTTTCTTTCTCTGTAAACCTGTTGTTGAAGGGTTATTTCATGGATAGGTAAATTAATGGTGGCAGATGGATTTTGTAAGGAAGAAGAGGAAGTGGTTGGGGGATTCATTATTTGTTGAATAAGACAGAGTAGCTAATTTTATTTGCGTAGAGGGGCCTCTAAAATTGTCGGTTATTATATAAATACTTAATAAAAGACTCTTATGTCACGTTTGTGCTTTTGTGGGAAACACATTGCTATCAAAGCTGTCTTGGCCCCAATAGTAGGATTATTCCTTGATTACCAAACAAATCATTCCCACTCACTCACCCTCACCCTTATATTCTTTCTTTACATAATTTTCTCAAAGGAAAATTCCTTGAACTTAACAAGAAAGATGTGCAAATGCCAATCCTACATTATATAATACAGAAAATCAAATGCGAAATTTTCTCTTCCCACCCCCGTGACTCTTTTTCCCCCCCGGATTTCCATTTTTACCCCTAGTTTTAAACTTCGGAACGCGTTTTCCGAAGTTTTTTTGCCTTGAAAATGAATTTCGGAATGTATTTTCCGAAATTTTGATAAATTTGAACTAGAAAAATTTCGGAAAACACGTTCCGAAGTTTTTGTACAGGGGTAAAATTGGAATATTGGGGGTTAAAAATAGTCATGGGAGGTGGGATGAGAAAATTTCATCAAATGCGGCAATAATCTCTTGTCTTTGGGTTCCAATAGATGTATCTCGATAGATTTAATTAAGATATGTTGTTTCATGATTATAACATGATATTAAATCAACAAGCACAACTCTAGATTAAAAATATCTGACCATGCATGATTAAAAGCAAGGTTTTCAGAACCGGACCGGTCATCGAACCGGTGAGCCTACCGGTTCAAGGTTCAAATGGTCGGACCGGGGTTCAAACGGGTCGGACCGTTTTAATTAAATATATATATTTTTATATTTTTAAATAATATATAAATCAATAATAAATAAAAAATTGCACAATATTCATAATTTCATACTATTAAAATATCATAAGCCAACGTTTAAAACAAAAATATTACGCATAATGTACAAGAATAGTTTATAAATAATTATATATGAATTAATATTAGTTAGTGCCTTGTACCAAAAAAAAATATTAGTTAGTGCCAAAGCTTAAAATATGATAACATGAGATCATGTTGTTTCAAAAAAAAAAAAAAGAAGTAGATTGTGTATAAACTTGTGGGTTTTATTATTGAGGCCCAAGCCCACTTGTGTGTATTGTAACCTAATATGTAATATCACTGCTATTGATAAATGATAGAAACAATGAGCCGCCACTTGCAAACAAATCTCTACAACTCTTCATCTTTCTTCTTTTTTTATACATTTCCCTTCAACTTTCTTCTTATTTTATTCATTTGCAGTGCCTTGTCTTTATTTGGTTTTGGTATTTATGTTTGACAGTAAGTTAAAAAATTCATCTTTCCTTTAAAATCAATTCTTTCTATTACAGTTAGATAAGAATTATTTCCTTTCTGTCATCAATTTGGGCTTATTATTCTTTCCTTCCCCAAAAGCTTGAGTTTAATCATTTCGAATTCCATTAAAAAAAAAACACGTCGTTTTGGTCAGTTTTTTTTCCTTAAAAATTGCAGACCGGTTGAACCTCTTAGACCGCCTGGGTCACCGGTTTTTTCCCGGTTTTTTCCGGTTTTCACGATTTTTTACCGGTTCTCTCGCAGAACGGTTTTGCACACTAACCGGACCGGAAACAGGTCCGGTTCCCGGTTCGACCGGTCCAACCGGCCGGTCCGGTCCGGTTTTGACAACCTTGATTAAAAGTCCCTTGATGAAAGGTTAATTTTACATATGAAATAGTGTGTCTTGTATTATATGTATACTCCTATATGGATAAAAGTTGCGCATCAAAAAATACACAATAATTGGTAATATTATACAAAACCATTTCACACTCATTTGCTTAGTTGAAATCCTCATTCCATTCTCTAATGCATCAGTAAAGTGCAAAAAAACATTTTTTTTTTATAAACTACTATTGAAAGATAGACTTTTTGTCTTTGTGCAAATCACATCAAGATTTTCCAAAGTAACATGAAGAAAATAATCTCTCTTCATTCCATTTGCATCCAATATACATAAATTGGCGGAGACTAATCAAACTTAAAGCTTGATTATAGATACACTCACTTTGAAATTCTCTATATGTGCAATCTTTATCAATATATCCTCTTTGTTGACGTGTTGCTGCACTTCAATAACTATTTCTAACATGACGAATTTTTGAAAAAATGATGGGAAGAAATAGGTTTTTGAGGGTTTGGGAGGAATTGACAAATTTTTCAAATCATTTTTTTATAATACATTTAATGATTTAATTCATGGCCAATTCTAGCATCGGAAAGGCATGTAGTCTTCCATGGTGGGAGATTAATTTTCACCTTTAATCATAAATATCTACAATAGACTATAATAAAGTGTCTACACCATATGCTATCATATTTCACCAAAAACATCTTTTAATTTATATATTATTATTAAATTAATCATGTTATTATTAAATTAATTTTTATATGTCAAAATTTTATTTTAATGTAATATATATTTCTCGTCAAAGTGTACATGTACAATAATAAAGGTGAAAAAAAATCTAAAAATTGAACGTAGAAATAAAAAGATCGAGAGATGAAACACGGGTAAGAAGAAGTTTCATTGTACTAAATATCTCTTTTATTAATTTAATATATCTTTTTATACTATTATTAAATTGTTATAAACTGATCTAAATAATAGGAATAATATAGACAAAGAAGAGAGAAAGAAGAGAAAGAATAGTATGTATTATTCACCACTTAGGATTAGGGTTTAGTTACAATAGGTCTCATTTATAGACAAATGTAATGGGCCAATGACATGGGCCTGAAACCTATATGGACATCCACTAATATTCATAACACTCCCCCTTGGATGTCCATCGAGAATGTGCCTCATTAAAACCTTTACTAGAAAAAACCCAGTGGGAAAAAATTCTAGTGAAGGAAAAAGAGTACAACATCCTTTGTGTTTGGACTGCCTCGTTAAAAACCTTACTAGGAAAACCCAATGGGATAAAACCATGGTGAAGGGAAAAAGAGTGCAGAACACAATTATATCTCCCCCTCATGAAGACAATTATATCTGAGACGGAGAAGCTCAATAAATCTTCAATATAGTTGATTAGAAGCTTTGCTTGATGATGACTTTGCAGAAAGATCTGATTCTTATACTTTAATATATTTTTCTTTGTATTAGCCGTGGATGCGATATCATCTTCTTCAAATTTCTTGTATGTGTAGAATCACAAACCTCAACAAAACCGCATTCTAAACTTTTTGGATGTAGAGCTAAAACTTTCACATAATTGGAGGATAGCGTTGTATCTCCAAGATACAAATTATATACATGACTTTGTTCCAATACCTTGAGTTTATTGATATCATTACATACATAATTAACAAAATGCAATAGTGTTCTCAACGGAACTAAAATATGGTACTTCAAGACCAATTTAAGTAACTGATCATTTTCTTGAGACATGAAATGATCTTTGTTCACATCAAGTGACAACATATTATATTTGTTAATATCAAACTGCTTTGATACCTTTGATATATAAGTTTCTCAATGCACAAAACATCATTAAAATACAAAGTTTGCAATTCCAAACAAACTTTTATCATCAAACATATTTCGTTTCAATATTTTCTTTAATCAACCGATTTCAGAAACTCTTCAGAAGTTCTGGTCAAACATTTACCAATATGCTTGAATAATAAGTCAAACTTTTAATTTTTGTATTTCAACATTTTCTATTCACACGAAAATTGATTTGTATCTCATCATTTTTACATCTATGGACTATTGGTCCAAAAAATCTTTCACTTTGCAAAGTGACTTTAATTACGTAGCAATTGTATCATTTTATTTAGACAATCATTGTGTTGTCTATAATTCTCAATTGACTTTGATTCATGATCCTCATTAATTCTTATCATATATAGCGCTATATTATATAAATAAACATTGTCAATGTCGACTTCCTTTCGGTTCCATCGTATTCCATTTATGACATAACTTGTCGAGATCTCTTTATTTTCATAACTTTCAAGTACTTGATAAGTTCTTCTGGAACTGAAAATTAATTATGTCAAATATTCTTTTCATATCCTCACTTGGGTCATCTTTCTTTTTAGCTCCTTTTCTTATTTGAGGATTTTTATCATTGGAACCGATTGACCTACCACACTTAAGGGTGGTACCAAAACTCATTTGCAATATAAGGTTGTCCAACAGGGACATCCATTTTTTATTGGAGCATTAGCAGCTGATAGTTTATTTCATAAAATTTGCAAATGATTTATCTTATGAACTTCTGGTTCATATTGATTTCTAAGAGGATCAAGATGAGATAATAATAATTTATTTCAAGTGATTCATTTGAACTTCTAAGTCACATTTTCAGCTGCTTATTCTCTCCCCCTAATATTGGGAAAATTAGTTCATCACTTGATAATTAGCCTTTTGGGCTATAAATCTAATTTCCCAATATTCTTTAAGAATTTATTTTAGTGCATTATATTGGAGCAATTGGAACATACCAACACATCCAAAAATGCTTATATGAAAAATATTAGGTTATAAACCTAAACTCAATTGCAAATTGAGGGGGATACAATAACTTGTTGGCTTGATGCGGATCAATATCTCAACATACATGTTTAAGTGTTCCCAAAATATAAATCAGAAGCTTTGATTTCATAAGTATCGTTCATTTAATTAACTTTAGACGTCTAAAGAATGGATCTTCAAGTCCACTTTTTATGAACATATACTTCAAGATGTTCAATATCAATTTTGATTTGACATACGATATTTATCAAATGCTTTATATAAAAATGAGCTCTTAACCAAATCAGTACCTCACAAACTTCTGGTTGTGGGTTGATAACAAACGTACATGTGACTATTTAGTTGATGCATCATTTAAAAATATAATTCGTTCACATGATATATCAATAAAATATGCTCATTTTCTTAATTTATCAACATCCTTTGGGAACAAACCTTAACACATAAAAATTATTAGAATGAAGGAACTTTGAGCCCTTCAATACATATCTATAATTTTTTCTTCGCATCATAATAAATCCGGAATGACCCAACCGGTCTTGCCAACATTAAATTTAATATTGTTTGTAAACTTCTGGTTTACAATATTTTGTGCTTCAATTGCACTAATATATTTATAAGTGTAGTATAAACTTCTAGTTTATAACTTTTTCATTACACTTATTTTATCCAAAATATGTTTCGTAATATATAGAGATATTTGACATCTCTTCTTTACTTGTTTCAATATTATATCCGTTACGAAACAAACAGTTAGCTATAAATCTTCATGATTCATATTTTAAAAATTTCACTATGGTGCTTCTGAACCATAAATTGTGAATTAATATTCTTCAAGAACTCTATAATAGTTCTTATCAATTATTTATACATCCTTCAGGGATGTATCACCATTGAATTCTTCAGGAATTCATGGATTAAATTTCATAGTTCTTCAGGAACTATACTATTGAATTCTTCTGGAATTCATAAATTAAATTTCTTAGTTCTTCAGGAACTAAGTTTGTAGAATTCTTTAGGAATTCATAGATTAAATTTCTTAGTTCTTCAGAAACTAAGTTTGTTGAATTCTTCGGGAATTCATAAATTAAATTTATTAGTTCTTCAGGAACTAATAACAATATCTTTTGCAATGCTTCATGGATGTATGAATATATTATTATGGAATATATAAAAAATAAATAAACTACAGATTTTAAAGTTAGATTTTGTTACACCTCAAATCAATATATCAAAATGAATAAAGAAATATAATATATGCACAATAGCAAAACATGTTTCGACTAAAGAATAAATAAAAGCAAAACAATATTATAAGCACAAATCAATCATCAATCAATTACTAAACTAGCAACATATTAGAAATACCGTTCAATATATCAAAGGTACTTCCCTGCCATTGATCGTTGAGAACCATTCGTAGGTACCTGATCTTTACCTTGATCAGAAGGTTGGATTGATGGCCAGCTGCACGTCGTGGACGGTGGAGATCAACGGAGGGGGGTTTGTACCTGCATGTGCTCCGACGCTCAAGTCAGTACAAGTACAAAGAGAAGAGGTTAAAATGTCAGAATAACGTACCTGACTCCTCAGTGAAGAGGAGTATATATAGAGCCCCCAGCGTGTGGCCAACGATTATCCTTATTGGGCCGGTGTCGTGCAGCCCAAGTCGGGATAACTGCCAGGTGTCTGCGTGGATGCAGGAGAGACTGTTACAAGTCCTCAGCCTGGGTGAGCGGTTCCACAATGAGGGGAGAGTGGGTAAGCTCAAAAGGACACGTGTCCCGCCTATTGGGGAGCACGTGGGAAATGTGATCAAAGGTGAGGTTGTCGAGGAGCACGTCCTCTGGCGAGGAGCATGTCCAGTGAATCCTCCCCGACAGTACGAGCAGGAGAGGATTTGGGCCTGCTAGGCCCAGTCCAGAACATAAGCCCCCCAAGTCGTTGCTCCTAGGCATAGGAGTAATGACTTAAGATCCAGCCCGTATGTCGACTAGGATTTGCTCGTTGGTTTTCGTCGAATTTTTCTGCTCGACCTAACTATGCTCGCGAGAATCTTGCTCACGAGCAAGCACTTCGTGCTCGTATTCAGAGCGTATATCCGGGGAGGAACAAGCTCGTGAACTTGTGCCCGTTTGTCTCTTTCCGAATCGTGCTCGCCAGTAGAGGAGCTATTTACGTGTGTGGATTTGTTTCTTCTGCGACGTGTCAGGCACGTAAGTCGATAAAGGTTATTGCGGAGCTCGAGGGTTTCGCGGGCAGATTATCCTCTCCGATGAGAATCAGGCCATGGAGGAAATGGAGCGCGAAGACGATGAGGGTGAAGATGAGCAGGATGATGCCGATGAGGAAGGCCATAGAGAGAGTGGTAATTTGTTTTTGCTCGTACATTATGGCCTACGCGCCACTTTCTATTATGTTTTGAATATTTCTTTTTTTCGCGCATGCGTACCATGCTTTTGTAATGCTTGGATATATATATATTTTTTTAGGCCTGCTACTATGTTTCGTAACATTTTGACAGTGGACTTTTGTCCAAAATATTTTTAGTATGATTCCGACCAGGGCTGGTCGTTATATAACTTGTGTTTTATATGTGAGTTCTGCATGTTTGTTATTATGCTCGTGGGTCGCACGTGGTGTATGCCCAACCTTTTTCGTCTGTTCGTTTAAGACTTATAAAATATACTCGTATGTCGCATGTGGTGTATGCCCGACCTTTTTCGTCTGTTTGTTTAAGACTTAGAAAATATACTTGTAGGTTGCATGTGGTTTATGCTCTACCTATTTCGTCTGTTCGTTTAAGACTTAGAAAATATAATTGTAGGTCGTACGTTGTGTATGCTCGACCTTTTTCGCCTGTTAGTTTAAGACTTAGAAAATATAATTGTAGGTTGCATGTGGTTTATGCTCTACCTATTTCGTCTGTTCGTTTAAGACTTAGAAAATATAATTGTAGGTCGTACGTTGTGTATGCTCGACCTTTTTCGCCTGTTAGTTTAAGACTTAGAAAATATAATTGTAGGTTGCATGTGGTTTATGCTCTACCTATTTCGTCTGTTCGTTTAAGACTTGAAAAATATAATTGTAGGTTGCATGTGGTTTATGCTCTACCTATTTTGTCTGTTCGTTTAAGACTTGAAAAATATAATTGTAGGTTGCATGTGGTTTATGCTCTACCTATTTCGTCTGTTCGTTTAAGACTTAGAAAATATAATTGTAGGTTGCATGTTGTTTATGCTCTACCTATTTCGACTGTTCGTTTAAGACTTAGAAAATATAATTGCGAAGACAAATTCGCCTCGTCGTTCTATTCGTCGAGCGTTCTGCTCATACGCTAGTTGTCGACAAGATAGAATGCGTCGGGGAAGGTTTCTTCTTCCTCGGCGTTACCTTAAGTAGTTTGGGGAACTACCCAGGTGCTCGGAGTTTGACTCCGAACAGGGGACGGCGGAGAGAATCGTTGAAGAGACTTCCCGACGTAGCTTAAACTTCCCATCGCGAGCTGGGCGTTAAGCCAATGGTACGAGGACGAGGGGCTCGTTTTTAAGAGTTATTCCTCGTTGGGTATGTTTTTCCATTATCTCAGTGTTTAAGGCGGGTGCTTGTACCAGAGCACCTGCCCGTTGTCCAGGTGTGCCTGCTTGTTAGATGCGAGCTCGACTATACCTTCGCCAGAGAATGTTTTTGGTCGACATTCCCTTGGCTATAATGTCATTTTAGTGTTTTGCTCATTCATTGCAGCAAATAGGGTTCTGAAACCCTCTTTGGTGGCCATAGGCATAAGTGTCTGAGCCGATTTCTCAGGAGGTTTGTTAGCCGCAGGGGCTTCTCTGTGTAGGTAGTTGTTTTTCCGGCAGCTCTGGCCGAAGTTTTGCGAACTTCTTGGACGTTTTGTCGTCAGACGAGGGAGTTGCCTGGCGTCTGTCCCTAGAATCAGTTTTATGCACGACAGTTATAATGCCTGCTCCGATTACGTGTTGAACGTTTGGAGCAATGACGGTATCCATGGGATTGTCGTCGACGTCGTGGAAGAGGTGACCGTCGTCATCGTCACGACGTTGGGAAATGTTTCCAGTGGCCATGTCAGAAGTTTTGATCGGTTTTTTTCTTCGTGTTCTTAGATTAAGAAGGAAGAAGGGGAAAACCCAGTTCCCACAGACGGCGCCACTGATCTTTACCTTGATCAGAAGGTTGGATTGATGGTCAGCTGCACGTCGTGGACGGTGGAGATCAACAGAGGGGGTTTGTACCTGCATGTGCTCCGACGCTCAAGTCAGTACAAGTACAAGGAGAAGAGGTTAAAATGTCAGAATAACGTACCTGACTCCTCAGTGAAGAGGAGTATATATAGAGCCCCCAGCGTGTGGCCAACGATTATCCTTATTGGGCCGGTGTCGTGCAGCCCAAGTCGGGATAACTGCCAGGTGTATGCGTGGATGCAGGAGAGACTGTTACAAGTCCTCAGCCTGGGTGAGCGGTTCCACAATGAGGGGAGAGTGGGTAAGCTCAAAAGGACACGTGTCCCGCCTATTGGGGAGCACGTGGGAAATGTGATCAGAGGTGAGGTTGTCGAGGAGCACGTCCTCTGGCGAGGAGCATGTCCAGTGAATCCTCCCCGACAGTACGAGCAGGAGAGGATTTGGGCCTGCTAGGCCCAGTCCAGAACAGTACCCTCCTTTGCAACACCCTTTTTTTTTGTTTTGTTTCTCGTTGCTGCCATGTTGGTATATTTACAACTATGTCCAATAGCAGTAGAGTCTCGTGCTGATAACGTGTTATAAACTGATTTAAATAATAGGAATAATATAGACAAAGAAGAGAGAAAGAAGAGAAAGAATAGTATGTATTATTCACCACTTAGGATTACGGTTTAGTTACAATAGGTCTCATTTATAGACAAATGTAATGGGCCAATGACATGAGCCTGAAACCTATATGGACATCCACTAATATTCATAACATTAATTTTTATTTTCAATTTATTTTCATTTTGTTTTGACAAATTTGCAAGTGCACGGTACCTTGCTCTTTTTTTATTTATTCATTTTCTCTCCTCTTTTACTCAGGGTCTGTTTGGCAAGACAAAAAAAATCTGATTTAAGATCTGTTTGGAAAGATCAATAAACTAGCTTATTGCTTATAATCTCATATAACTAAAAAAGACCAGTGTGATAACGACCATTTCACCATGAGCTTATAGCTAATTTTACGAGTTTATAACTTATTTTTCAAATATTATTTGAATTAGCTTATGAGTTTATAGTTTATCATTGTTTCTACCATATTTACCCTTGTTGATTTATCTAAAATTCAATTTTACCCTTTATAATTTATTATCATTTAAAACAATTTTAAATAAATAAATGTAAGAGCTAACCAATTGGTACCAATATTTTCACCCTGGTACTGTTGCGTACCACATTTTTCAGTGCAAACCGCAATATAAAAAACGAGTGATTATTACTTTTTTTTTTTTAGCAAGAGTGGTTATTACTTATTATTATGTTTTTTTTACAAGTTTTTTTTTTCTTTCACAAATTTATACAAGTTTTTTATTTTTTTTATCATATATACAACGGGTTATTACTTATTGTTATGTTTTTCAAAGTAAATATTATTATGTTTGATTATACATTAATTATTTGTTTTTGGTTACAAGGCTAATCAAAACAAACAAAAGAGAAGAGAAAGAAAAAAGAAATTGCGACTAATCTCTAAGGAAGAAAGTTTCAGCCGCATCGCTCCTAAGAATATCAAAGAATCCTTCCGGGAAATGTTCGTGAGATCGAAATCTGAAGAGGCTCCAAGCTTGGCTAGGAAATTCGCACGATTGTTTCCCTCTATGAGAGTGTGGCATAGAGTAATATTACTTTAAGAAATCAGTTCATTGATGTCTTGAATCAACACAGCATAAACATGATAATTTTTATTCGGACCTTTTATGAAGGTTGATGCAGTGGAGAGAATCGAAGTAGCAGACGAACTCATCAATAGCAATATTTTTCGCCAAAATGAGACCCTAGTAGATAGCAAATAACTCTACAAGTAATACGTCTGAGGATCCCTGAAACTCGAGTACAGTGCACTTGCAAAATTATACAACTAAAATAAAAATAAATTGAAAATAAAAATAAATTGAAAATAAAATTCCAGTAAATAAAAATTAATTAAATAATAGTATAAAAAAGATATATTAAATTAATAAAATGAGATATTTAGTACAACGAGACTTCTCTTATTTGTGTTTCATCTCTTGACCTTTTCTATTTCTACGTTTAATTTTCAGATTTTTTTCCACCTTTGTTATTGTACATGTACACTTTGACAAGAAATATATATTACATTAAAACAAAATTTGGCATATAAAAATTAATTTAATAATAACATATAATCATTAATTTAATAATAATATATAAATTAAAAGATGATTTTGGTGAAAGAGGACAAAATATGGTATAGACACTTTATTATAGTCTATATGCCCAAACTAAGGATCGAACTCAGGATTTTAGTTAAGTTAGAAGACACATATTCATCGCATTTAAGGGGGTACCAACTTCTATTCCGTTTCCTTAAAACAAAATTTGTTAATTTTTCATTAACTTTTAAAATTTTAAATTATATTTACAAACATGTTTAAAATATCCCAATTTTTTTATAAAATTTAATATTTTTTATTATAAGATGCAATAAATATAATTATTTTAACCGTCAAAAATTAAAAATAAAAGTAAAAAATGGTATAGACACTTTATTATAGTCTATTGTAGACCTTTATAATCTAAAGATCCCACCATGGGAGACTTAGATGTCTTTCCCATACTAAACCGTGCCTTAATTCATATACATTATTTACACTCTCAAATAATCATAGCTATAGATATTTAAAATATTTAATCTTAAGATTTTATTATAACGAAAAGTTTCGTGAGTTAGTTGGGTTACGCAAACTCATCAAAATCAAGACAAACCCCAAGACTCAAAAGAGCGTTGATAAAAATACTTAAAGATCACCAATTAAAAACGTTCTCATGTTGATAAAAAGTTGAACTCACGTTCTTGTAAAATATAAATCAACTCGTTATGAGTCAACCTTCCGCTAATCATAACTATTCCCAAAGTTCACATCAAAGTTATTTGCATTCTTGAAAATAATATCCAATCCAAATTACATAAAACATCAAATCCATCAAAGTTAACATAATTCTATGAATTTTTTATTAATTTAAGATTGTGTTATTTGCATTGTCAACTAAAAAACTTAATGCTTAATTACCATGAACTACAAAGGGGACCACTCTGCATGCATTGTAGAAAGGGCAATCATATGTCAAAAACATAAATGGCTTATTTAACAATAAATGAATTAAAATGGCATTTTAACATGTATCACAAAATGGCAACACAATGTTGAAAAAACAACTCTTACTTGCAATACACGTTTGTGATGAAACCAAACTCTATATTCACAACAATAATAAAAGCTACATATATTTAATAACATAGATCCCTAATCTTACATAATTATGATATGGTGATTCTACACTCCAACAGTAACCTCACATGATGGAAACTCAAGTGTAGTAGTAGAATCTAAAGTCTGTGCATAATCATTTGCAGGATGATCTGTCTCAGATTGTTGCTCAATGTCATTTTTGAATTCATAATTGTTTACATGTGGATTTTGGCATTCTTCATTGCTTCCTTTGGTTTCATTTTCCTGACACTTCACCTTGGCTTGTGTTTTTCTCATTGGTTTCTTTGAAATCGCCTCTTTATTATGACCCTTTATTATGGTCTTTGCCTTGGTTGAGTCATTCTGCTGTTGATTCCCACGTGGACTTTTGCAAGACTCTTTGTGTCTTCCAAGCTTTGGAGATCTTGGCCTGGTTGTTGGTATCTAATCGGTAGTACACAAAATCAATCACAATATGTACTATTTACTATCTCCGTCCCAATATATAAGAATAAGCAACATGAAAGAAGTAGTACACCAGAAGAAAAAGAGCTTATAGGAGCACTTAGCAATATTTAATGATGTCACTATAGTAGTATAGTGTTTGAATGTGTCTCCAAATTTTAAAAACATTCCTGAATGTGGCTTTGGTTGATAATTTGTTGGATTAAATTGACAGTAAAAGACATATTCAGAATCCAAACTAATCACCGAAAGACACGCACGAGAATAAAACTTACTAACAAAATACATAGTTATGAATGTTTTTGTAATTTTGATATATTTAAATAGTACTATAGTAAGCGACTCACGCAATTTTGATATATTTAAATAGTACTATAGTAAGCGACTCACGCGGACTAAAATGACAATTTAGTATTTTACCATTTTAAAAGTTTAGAGAAGAAAAAAAATGATAGTGAATGCTAACAAGCATTTCATGGCCCCAAATTTAAAATCAGTATCAGTTAGGAGGACATGTGATGAATTAGTTACCTTCTTGAGCTCAACTTTTGGAGGTGGTTCCTTATAGAAACTTGGCATTGGAGTGGCTTTGAAAGTTAAGCTCTTCCTCAATTGTTTGATCTCTGCCTCTTGGTTTTCCTGAGAACAAAACATGGTAGAATAAGCTAAAAACAGCAGATAAAAAATCAAATAACAACATCATGGAACAGAATTCATTAAATTGCTGATCATATATTTACCTTTGATTTAGCTTGTTGGTTGGTTTTTTCTGCTTCCTTGGCTAGAACTTTTTCCTCTATCTTTGAGAAAAACTGTGAAAAAGGGACCAAAATGGATTAATATCTAAAATTTGCTATAGTAACAAAAATAAGGTGTAAGGTTACAGTGACTACCTCCTTCCTCTTTTCAGCTCTTTCTTCCAATCTGGACGAAAATCCAGAACATATGTTTCTCTGACGAAGAGCAGTACTTCTGATAACATATATATACAAACAAAATCATTATTAAGATTTTAGGCAAAGAAGCAAAAAAACATTGAAACAATGAAAGATAAGGATAAGTCAGTGTCTAATAATAAGACATAGAATGGAAAAATGTCCTCAAAGTAATATGATGAAAAATCATACGAAGTTGTGGAGTGAGAATCATCATCCTCTTTACTTGGTTTGGCAGATTTTGATGAGTTTGATATCTGATCAACAGGTCTGCAAAAATGTGAAAACCAATGTTGTTAAAAAGTGGCTCTAAAGGTTTTACAACGCTATAGTGTAGCGGAATTTGAACAAATTGTTATTGTTTCCCAATTCGCTGTTTAGTACAAAATGTTGTCAAACACTATAGTTTGAATAAAATATTATTTTCTTCTATTCGCAATTGACAACACCGGTAAATACACTAAGGTTTATTGATGACAAACGTTGACACGGGCACAAGACATGTGAGACCTTAATACTCAAATGAACTGTAAAAAAGGACCGAGTAGATGATGGGACACCAAACACAACACTGACACGTAGGCACCAATGTAATAATGTATGTTAGTGTTGTCTCGATATCAAAGACGGACGGACACATGTAAGATACCAAATGGGCGGTTAATTTAAATGTTGGTGCTACATAAGTTTAGACTTACAAAGATGTCTCAGATGAGTGGCTTTTGGTGACTGCAACAACTGAAGTAGACCTTCCAAACTAGCACATAGAAAAGAAATATTGTTATGAACATAGACAACAATGTAAGAAGCAAAGAAGATACAACAAAGAAGGGAAAAAAGGAAAAAGAATCACTACTACCACAGAGCGTTTCAAACCAGGCATTGATATCAAAGTAGTCCTCTTTTTACAACCTTCAGTGTTAGTTTTTCCCTCATTTGATTTCCCTTCAAAGTTTGTGGACTTGCTTGAATTATGAAGAGTTGAAGCTTGAACATGTTTAGCTTTTGTCTTCACAAGACACCCATCAATGCTCTTATGAATAGAATCTTCTCTAGCTGATTTGGCTGGAAAAGACAAACTCTGAGAAAGTGTTGACCTTTGTTTTCTAGATATTGAAGTTGTGCCTTTCAAATTGGATTTATCTTTGGCAAATTTGTTGCTCTTGGAAGCAACACTTTCTCTGCTCTTTGTTTCCTAATCATGTTAGATTTAATCAAAACAAGTTCCTTATCGCTTGTCAATCGCAGAAATTAACAGTTTGTTTAAATTTCGTTACGCTACAATGCTATTATGCCACAACACTATGTACTAAATAGCATATCACAAAATAATAACGATTTGTTCAAATTCTGCGATAGCGCCACTATTTGTCAACACAATTGTAAATAATCATTATTATGTATGGTACCTTAGCAAGTTTTGAATTTTTAGAGGCTTCAACTTCAACAGTGTCAGTATTAGAAATGTGGCTTTCAACCTTAGATTCTTCATTCTCATTTTGAATTTCTGCACCACAAATGTTTGCATCTTCTTTGTTTATATTTTCCTTAGATGTCACTCCAATAACACGTTTCTCTTCCTCCATAGCAACCTCATTTTCAGATTCCATTTTGCTACAAACAGAAAACAATGGATACTTGGAAACTATCATAAACAGAAAACTAAACATAATAGGAACATTTTTTCATAATTTTTGGACAAAAGTTGACTACACTTTATTGAAATGTATGCTAGTTTTTTTTAAGTCTTTTTTACATCATCTTTACAAATTAATCAAATTACTATAGAATAGGCACATAAATAAGATTCACTTGATATAACTTTTATCAACACATAGTTCACTAAAATAAAAAACTATAGAATAAAAAATAATAATAAGAAAGACAGAACTAAGGTATCAGAAATCAGAAATAATATGTAAAATATATGCATCTTTGTAATTACCTCAAAAACTTGTGTTCTTGAATAATGTACTTGACTTATGAACAAGATTAATATGGAAGATCTAAATGAATTCAAAGATTGAGTAGAACATGGCTTATTAAGTGATGGATTGTGATAGTTGAAGCAATTAAGGTGTAGTTGGTTGGTGATGGTGACACTCAAGTTTTCATTGGAAACATACGAGAAAGAGAAAGACAGAGATATGTGTGAATGTAGAAGAGGAATGGATAGATAGATAGATTAATAGTAACAGTTACAATGAGTTTTCCACCACTCTCTAAAATATGTAACTGTCACCACAAGAAAACTTTTCTTTTTCTTTTTAATGTTTTTAACTGTCACTTATAAAAAAAAGTGAAATTACATGGTACTATATACATTAATTATTGATGAATCAAAAGTGGGAAACAAGAGGTGACATTTTTCCTATTTCTTCATTTGGTGTATCTCTTATTATGTTTGGTATGATTGCTAAAAATGTGATTAATAATGTTTGACAGTAGTACTCTCTAGTCTCTATGCTTATGTGCCAAGAAACATACATAGTTGATTAATTCATTAATCACCAATTATTTCATCAATCATATCCTCTTCCTGCGGTGTAATCTTTACCATTGATTTTATTACTCTTACAATTTTATTTTTATTTTTATTAAAATGGACAGCCAGGATTTAACTTCCCCTCCTTCGATGGATAATCCATGGGAGGGATTCCGGATCCATATTTTTATGTTTTTATACTCACTTTCTAAAACTAATTTTAGATATGTCTCTAACTAGTAATTATGTTATAGATACGAAATATTCCTCTACATGCATATATTAATCTTTGTTATCAATTAAACTTTCTTCATACACAAAAGTAACATTCAAACTTCTAGGAACTTCTAGAAGTGTATGTCCATATCAACATTTTTTTAAGAATTTAAGAATGTTAAAAATGAAGGTTTTCTTTTATAGTAGTAAATATTTTAGCTTGAAATATTGTGGCATATATACAAAAGGACCTGATTAAGTGTGAATAAGACAATGTTTCTTTTATGAGTAAAATTAGAAGAAGAGCTATTGACTTTTGACAAATTTAGGCCTACTTGGTGGGTACCGTGTACACTCCCCATAGGATCCCATCAATTATTGTATAGTTGGACGAATCATGTAGCTAAAGTATATGTGGGACAAAATCATTCTCATGTTTTTTTATTTATTTTAAGCAATCACTCCCTTGGGTTGTTCATGTGAAAAATTACCTGAATTTTCATTATTTCAATAATAAATACATTTTCATATGGACATGCCGAGATTAAATGTTAGCCACTAAATTATTTGATAAAGATAAATTCCGATATTGGATGTAAGAGAAAATTTGATACTAATAAATTAGTTAAATATATTAATTAAAAATATAAATCTCTATGGACTCAATTAGTCTTTTTTTTAGGTAGTCTTGTGGTTTGAAAATCCATCTATAAGGTGAATAAGTAGAGTGTAAAAGAATCGAACTCGGGCTACTGCATATAAAATGCTATTGTCCCTACCAATTGAACCAAACTCTCGGGAATATGGTAAGAGGGGCTAAATATTGCGGTGAATAAATAAAAATGTATTTTTTGGTACATAACAAAAAAAAAAAAAAAAGGAGTGCTAGAGAACATGGGAGTGGTGTTGGTGTCTGGTTAGGGATGACATGGAAGGAACAAGGAACATGATTGGTGGCACGTTAAGACAGAGCATGAGTGACGGGTATTAACTGCTCGTGAGTTGTCAGAACGTGTGGCACCCTCCCATGATCTCACTATGCTATGATCATCAGACATCATCGCAGGGTTCAAATTGCTCTCTATGTTCTGGGGGGGGGGGGGGGGGGGGTCCCATAAGCTTCCAAAAACAAAAATGAATAAATTTAATCATACTTTTTTTTTTGAATCGACTAAATTTAATTAATGGACAAATTCTTAAACAAGAAGTCTAAGAAATTGTCGGATCAAACAAAGAAAAGCAAAGTGATTAAACACTTTAACCAATCAAAAGTACACCAAAACATACCCCAATCCACCCCTTGCAAAACATCTAAATATACAACAATAACTCACTATCGTCGTACTCCAAATCCAACCTAAAACTAGAACAGAACACTGAAATTGAAGTGGAGCAAAAAGAAGCATTTTCCACCGAAAACACCATTGCCGAACTGTTGGGGATAACTCCCACAAAGATGAACAACAAAAAGACTAAGAAAGAATAGAGAAACAAAGATGAACAACAAAAAGACTAAGAAAGAATAGAGAAACTATGAAATGAATAAAACTGAAGAGAATGAATTAATGGAAAAAATCATATTTTTATTAACACCAACGACACCTATATATAGGTGAAAATGTACAAGATAAGGAAAGGTAACTTGAATAACAAGTTACTAACAAAGTCTATCCTATGTAACTAACTAATAGAAAAATTACAGCTGTACATAACAAACTAATCTAACTGTCAAAACAGAAAACATAACTGAACCAGAGGTTCAGAACTTGTGAAGGTATCAGAAGCTGTGCTAGCTTGTTCAGAAGCTGGTTGCTTCAGAACCTGTTTGTATAAGAGTCTGAGTCAGAGTCTTGTGAGCATCAGAAGTTAGGTGAGTCAGAATTTGTACAAGAGCCTGTAACCTCCAGAAGCTGTATCCTTCAGAAGCTGTTCGCGTCAGAAGCTGTTCTCGTCAGAAGCTTGAATTACAAAAACTAACACTCCTCCTTAATTCAAGCTGCCAAAACTCACAGCTCCCATTTCCCTTCTGAGCACCAGAAACTAAGTGATTTCTGGTTTGTTGTCAATCTTTAGCACACTTGTAATATCCTCAATGATACTCATTTCACTGAGAAGTGATTGTAACCAATTTGCTTGACATGTAGCTAGAGAACCTGCTACATGTTCTGCTTCAGTTTTTGCCATTGTGTCTGTAAGTGTGACTGATGCATTACAGCCAACCATTTTGAACCTTTTCAAAATGTCTTCTGCATATTTCTTTCTCTTTGTAGCCTCTAACCAATTTGAGTCATTCATGGCTTGATCCAAATCTATTGGTTTAGCCTCTACCAACATGGCTTTTTCAGGCACAGATGTCACATCAGATGCTGCAACATCTTGGTGTACATCATTACCACTCCAGCTCCAACTCTTAGCCTTAACAAACTGCATATCTCTACATGTAACCATCTTGTTTCTTGTTGGAGAATACAATTTATAAGCTCCAGCTAAGTGATAACCAAGGAAATTCATTGATTGACTTCTGTCATGTAACTTCCTTCTACAATGTGTTGGCACATGTCTTAAACATAGTAACCCAAACACTTTAAAGTGACCTACACTAGGACTCACACCAATCCATGGTCTTACACCAGTCCATGCTTTATGTGGTGTCTTGTTCATTAACTTCTTTGTTGACTTGGCTACGCAACACTCTTTGCGCAGTTGCCTTTGAACTTTAATCTGAGGAAGACCATTCACCATCTTCTTCAAACTTAACAGGTTCAAACTCCTGAAATGGAAATGGCCATACCTGTGATGCCAAATCCAGTTCTGACTTTCATTCACAGTTGGGACAACGCACTGATGTTCCAACATGTTCAACATCCTGAAGGTTTTGTTGTTGGACATTGGAGCTTTCAGGATCTCTCTATCCTTTGCATCAACTAGCTTCAGCTCCTTATCATGCATTTTCACTGAGTAGTTCTTCTCTAGTAATTGACCTATACTTATCACATTACTCTTTAACACACCAGTGATACTAGCTTCTTGTCCATCATTTCTCTTCACCAAGATACTTCCAATCCCTTCAGAAATCACTTGACTGTTATCAACAGTTGCAGGTGGGCATTCTGCTCCAATGGCTTTGAATCGAGTCTTGTAGGTTCTGTTCTTACTCTGAGCTGTCTTGAGGATCAGTCTCTTCTTAGAGTCAAAGAGTTGTAGTGTCTCATCTTCAATCACTATTTTGAAACCCTTTGAAATCAATTTCCCTACACTCAACAAATTACATTGCATTCCAGGCACAAGAAGAACATTTTCAATCACAGCTTTCTTGCCATTTGACATCTCAATCATGACATTCCCCATACCTTCAGCTTTGGTGAATTCATTGTTGGCAAGCTTGATCTTTATGTTGAGACATTCATTAAAGTTAGATAAAATGCTTCTATTACCTGTCATATGGTTAGAACATCCTGAGTCAAAGTACCACTCCATAGAATCTGCTGTTTCATCAGCATCTATCACCATGAAGCTTGTTTCATCTTCTGAACTTGAGCTATCATGTGCTACGTTTGCTTCTTCATCACTGTCTTGACCCTTCTTCTTCTTTGAGATCTTACACTCATTAGCATAATGGCCATATTTGTCACAGTTGTAGCATTGAATCTTGCTTTTGTCCACCTTCTTTGACTTATCTTTCTGTTTTCCTCTTCCTCCATCAGAGGATTCAGACAATGTCTCAACATCATCTTCAACATGATCTTTGCCTTTCTTGGAATCTTTCTTGTTCTGCCATTTCTTATTGTCACTTTGATACTTCTTGAATTTTGAAAAGAGAGCTTGCTCATCTTCTTTGTCATGGCTCCTCTCACCATGTTTCAACTCATGAGCTTCAAGAGTGCTTTGCAGATCCTCTATCTTGATCTCACTCAAATCTTTAGTCTCTTCTATAGTCACCACTATATGTTCAAATTTAGAAGTCAAAGTTCTTAATATCTTTTCCACCGTTTCTTGCTCATCAAGATTACCTCCACAATTCTTCATCTGATTGGTGAGAGTCACCAATCTTGTGAAGTAATCAGCAACGGATTCATCATTCTTCATCTGCAACAGTTCATACTGTCTCTTCAAGGCCTGAAGCTCTACTTTCTTCACCTTTGCATCACCACCATAACTCTTTTGCAAGATATCCCATGCATCTTTGGAGGTCTCAGCATCTGCAATCTTCTCAAACACCTTTGAATCAACACATTGATGAATGAGAAACAGGGCCTTGTTATCTTTCTTCTTTGCTTCTCTGAATGTTGTTCTTTGTTCTTCATTTGCATTTTCTGGTAGAGGAGTGATTGCTGCATTCACTTGTTCATACACTTCTTGAACATTGAATATCACCTTCATCTGCTTCACCCATCTATCCCAATTCTTTATCTGTGCATATTGTTGCATCACCGAATGTTAGCTAGTCATTTTTTTTACTTGGGATTAAACATGTTTCATGTAATTGTCAAAATAAAGTAGTATGCATATTAAGTGTTTCTTTATTTGATTATGCAAATTAGAAAGATTTGCATTATGTTTTGTTCTTAATTGTTTAGAGAAAAATAATGTTTATCCTATGTATTATGTGATACTAATTTTAGCTTATGAAAATGAAATCATTGTTGTTTATGGCATTTTCATGTATTATATGTTGTGTGATACTAATATTTATATTAGTATTAATTTGGTTTAAGAGTGATTGTAGTATCATTAGTTCCTTCAAATTAAGAATGGTCTTAGTATCAATACATGTGGTATCGTAGTACCACTGATTCATAGATTGATATCGTAGTATCAATTCGAGTGGTATTGTAGTACCACTCAAGAAGGTGTAATTCTTGACCGATTACTATAGTGCAGTAGCAAATCGGTATACAGTTGTAACTGGGCTGTTTTATCCTGGAGGCGGCGTGGTTGATAGTCTGCTTGCACAATTTTGGGCAGTGCCACGAAACGTCTTAAAGAGAGCGACCTAGTCCGCGACTCAACCCAGTAATTTCTTCGGTGGCTTATTTTGAAAATTATTTTTTACGATTTTTTAACTCCGGTTACAACATTAACTTGTAATCTCTTTATATATAACATTGAAATTTTCACTCACTCTAAATAAACTTTTATCTTTGGTCCCTATAATTTTTTATGACGTCTCACAACTCTCGATTGTCATCTCCCCAATAAGTTTCAAGGTATTATGGCTATTAAGCCTGAGAAACTCGATTTTAGAAGGCATCACAATTCTATTTTGAGATTCTCGACTCAAGTGTGCCACATCATTAAAAATAGTTGGGAAAAAGAAAATCCAAAGGTTGTAAAGAAGGGACCAAAAGTTCATTTTCAAAATTTATTAATAAAAGTTAAATTTAGTCAAAATAGAGGACTAAAATACATTTATTCTTATTTTTTTTATTATGATGATATATAATAGTGATTCGAGGTGGATCCCAAGAAATTGCCGGAAGTAGGAAGCGCAATGGAGGACGATGCGCACGAAATTTCCAATAAGATTGTGTATCTGCAAATACTTCAAAGACAAATCATGTGTACCTTGATCTTAGTGGAAGAAAGCATATATACATTATGCAAATTGGCGGGAGTTTATGACTAACAAGATGTGTGGATCTCACTGTGATATATCATATATGGATCATTCTCTAATTGATCTCCTTGCTGCAGGTGGAGCTTCAAGGAGGTTTCTATGCTTAGAGTTTAGTCAATGTCGTAAGTTAAAAAAATGTAAATAGTAAGGTTCAATTGTAGTTATGTAGGACTCACTCAAAGTAAGTTAAAAACATGTGTTGGGTTCTACCATTGGAGCGAAAGGTGGTGGACAAATCTGAAGAAACAAAACTAGATAATTGGGTTGGAGATGGTATTATAAAATTTGGTTAACCATTGACTTGATCAATATGTTAGGTCAATAGATTAGTGATCAAATCAAATCAGTATTTTTTAATCCAGTGGATCAAATTAGAAATACGCTAAAAATATTTAAATATATTAATAAAATAATGCTTTAATGGTGTGATTATACTATTTATTGGATGTCAAACATAAACAACCATCGAAATGGTGTGATTATACCCCCAAAGCAAATTAAAGATTAGATTGCTTAACCAAAAAGAGCAAATTCAATTGTAAATTAAATTAAGTTGTTAAGCGGTACGTATGTGTGTAACCTTGATTTTAATTTGAGGATGTATGAAAAATAATAATTTGTAGATTGTTTATTTATTTATTTATACCCGTTGTAGATTTCAATGGAGGACTTCAAATTAACAACAATGCAGCAAATAGCCATAAGTGATATGAAAATCCACACCATTTCCACATAAATGTCATAATGTGAAAACACATGTGATCAAAAACCAATTGAAAATGAAATTTTACACATAACCAATCAATCATGTACCAGTACTAGTACTAGTAAAGTAGTAGTAATATATCAAGAGTTAGTCATTTTTTAATACATCAAGACTCAACTAGATGAAAACAAGTCTCACTTTGTACAGGTTCTATCACCCGAATCATTTAGGACAAGAAAGTTGTAGCAGTATTGCTGATGCAAAAGCCAAAATCTTACCAGCCATCCACAGAGAACCTAGATAAAAAATATAGTTTGCTTGAAAATTTCATACAGTATTAACTAATCTGTAACCAAGTGTAGGTAAAAGATAAAACATTTGATACATGCCACATCAGCTAGAGTTTTTATTTTTATATAGAAAAACTAAACAGCCGGCAAAAAGATACTGAGAAATACCTTACTAAAGGTGCTATACCAGATGTTCGTGATCTAACACAAAACTAATACTAAAAAATTATTAAGTACGCAGGACACTTTAGTTTAAACATCTTTAGCCAATGCGGCGAAATCAGTATCCACTGATTCCACATCCTTGGATTTAGGACGAGTTTCCTGTCGGCCATACTCTTCAATAGGTATCCCTTGCCTCATAGAGGGTGAAGATGATGTCTCTGCATCAAATATGCGTGGAGCATTTGCAATAAAAACATCAAAAAAGCCATTTTTCATTTCTTCGGCTGCTTCAAAGAAACGACCGAGACCACCAAAGAGGTTGCGCTCCATGACTTCAATATCACTTCGTAAGCCAGGGAAGTCGAACGCTCCATGGTCCGATGAGCTGTTTGATGAGCCAAATGTGGTAGACCCTCCTCTAAGTACCTCATTAGTGATATCTTCTTCTGTGTACTCTTTGTTTGATTGCAACACTTCAACAGGCCTGAGAATTAGTCAAAGGTTAAAGATGAAATTAAAGTTTCAGTTGCATTTGACACAGAGTGAAAGTAACAAAACAGCTACATAAATAAGAAAATTGAGTACTGCAGCTCTTACTCCCAAGAACCAAATGACCCCAGATTATTATAATCAACCAATAAAGCACAAAAAATAATTAAAAGGAATGTTTCAATAATCAAGATACTTCGATGGAGCACTTCCAAAAATAGTGCTGCTAGCCTGCTTGTGCATAACCCTAATGCCTAAAAATTGAAATCATTTGAAGCATTGGCAGGCAAGCAATCACACATTGCACAAATAGAACAGTGTCCATGATAGAAACCCAAAAACAGAATAGTCTAGAATGAGGATATTATTATTATTGATTAAAAGAGTTTTCCTAACCCCCAGAGCAAAGCTCCTTTAGAGAAGGGAAAGTTTCTGCCTCGTGGAAAGCATAATACAGAATACAAACAGTTTGATAACCCCCTCATGCACTACATCTTTATTATTTCCCTCCATTATCTATTTCTCTCCCTGGCCCCACTTTCTTTCTACTAGAATAAAACTTCCAAGTGATAGGTTTCTTTGTACTAAGGCCTATATCAGTTATGACATCAGGCCCATTATTCAGGTTTCTATCAGTCCATATGTCATATGATGATACTTTGAATTTGAATGGAATGTCTAAATTTCAGTGTGCATCATGTCCATGTTTCTTTCTTGAAAATCAACTTATCAGCCATTAGAGCATGTAAACCAAACCTAAACCAAATAAGGCACTACAGCTCTAAAAGTCAGGCTGCTTGACTTGAGCATCAAATGTCAAGCATGCTTCGATTCAAACACTAAATTGCAAGATGCACACAAGTGTGTGGCATGCACAAGTGACTGGACCCATTCCCTTTCTTGATATGCTGTGAAAGAGAACACTGACTGTACCAATGTTGTTTTCAGTTTAAGTAACTGAAAGTTAAAAATCAACTGCATCTTATATGTTTTTATGTCCTCTATGTGTGATTATAAGGTCAAAAGACAATACAATTTGTTTAAGGCTCTTAATAAAGCAAAATAGATAATATTAGGATCATTTGGGGGAGTCCATTTATAAACGCCTCTGTTAATTGCACAAAGTTTCTTCAGTTAAACCCCTTTTCAATTTATATGGGAAAAAAAAGTTATACTCCCTCTAGTCTCATATATAAGCAAAAATTCTTTTTTTCATATTCATTGAATAATTGATGTATCTGGTATATATTATAGACCAGAGGTTATTCAATGAATTTGAAGAAAAAAAAAATTGCTTATATATGAGACAGAAGAGAGTATTGCAGAAATCTCAATGTTCCAAAGATTCTGCTGTAAGAATATTATAAGTTGTCATTTTTGTCACAGCATAGTAAGGGTAAGGGACAATCTAAATTACAATCCTTAAGGTTCATTAAGGCTATCCAATTATCTAAAATGGTCGACAATAATCTTGCCCAAACTCCAAAAACGGAAAAAAAAAAACCTACCACTGCACTGTCATAGTGTGGGCATAAGCATAGCGCTATAAGGTTAACTTCCATTTATGATCTTGATCAACCCACAGATGAATCAGTAAGACAACTCAAGCAAAGAACAATACTTTTCTTCACAAGAAAAACAAAATGTTGACTCACAAGAACCTACGAAATAGTTATCATACTATATATTACAAAACAAACTATTTGGTTTGCCTACCATGCTAAAAAACTAGTCACAATCAAATTCCAAACCTTTGGTAGTTTTAACACTTTTTTTTTCAAACAATAAGTGTAAACAATAAAACATTTTTATTGAGCGAACCAGTTATCCTCTACACGCAACTACATAGACTACTCAGAGACCATTAAGGTCAAAATGTTTCAATATATTTCCTACAAATTTAATGTACCTGTATCTCACACATTGTGCCTAATCTCAGATTCTGAGGTCCTTTGGTAAAGGGTTTGTAACATAGATATTTAGGGTTTTTTTCTTGTCCAAAGTTACATTTATACATAAAAGTAATTAACAGTTTTCAATAAACTTCTCCCTTGAAAATTTATACCTCAAATCTTTACCCTAATTGTTATATGGAACAAATATATCAGCTCATTCATCCGTTTCATATTCAAAATTTTGATTCAAAACAACTTTGAAATCAATTTAAGGTTGAAGAAGAAATCTACACAGAATAGCGTAAAATTAACAGCAAAATCCCTTCCTCCTAAGACCTACTCAATGAATGAATGAATCATATTACTTACTTTCCAACGCAAGTTCTGAGAAGCTCTTCAGTTTTCTCGCATTTCCTAACGAACTTTCCAGGTTCAACTTCTTCGGTTTTGCACTGCGATTTCACGATTTTTCTGGTGGAGCACCGTTCATCGGAACCTGAAGAGAGATTGCGTTGAGAATCGTCGTTGTTGTTGTTGTCGTCGTCGCTCCAAACCCAACCCATTATCGCTTCTCAATTTTGCGTTCGTGTTTGTTATAAGGCGGTTATAGGAAGAGAATCTTCGAGAATTACTGCCCTTAAAATAAAGGGTAGTTTCAACAATTAATACCACTATAGTACTTACTTGGACAGCAAGACAATTTTCATTTTAATTTTTTTATAAGAAAAATATGTTAATTTTAATTTTTTTTGTTGATAAAACATTATTGATAGTGTCCCGCGAGCTCAGCTCAGTTGGTTGGACAATGCATTAAATATGCAGGGGTTGGGGTTTGAACTCCGGTCATCCCACTTATCTATTTTAAAGGTGGAATTTCTAGTCAATAGACTACTTGACAAAAAAAAATATTGATAAATTTTTTTTTTTGACGAAATATATTGATAATATATTTAGCATTATTTATACTTTTAGTCACAACTATACTTTCATTTTTATTAGAAGTCACCACTGTGCACTTACATTAGATTTTGATTTCTTCTTTTGATAAGAAAAAAATGAATTATTGGGAGTACAAAGGCTTACGACATGATCTTCTAATGAACCGAAATTAAAAATAATTTATTTTGCTCCATCAAATTTGAGAAATTAATGACTTCATCTCTAAATATAATATTGTTTCTCGAGCTAAGTTTAATTCTTGTGGTTAAATAAATTTTTGTTAAGAAAAAATATCATACTTCATATCAATGATATGATTAAATAAAGTCACCATTATGCTGCATTTGGTTCATTCAATATTTTAGGCAAATAGTAATTTTTTTCAAATAATAAACAAAATTCACTTCTAATTAATAGAAAAAATTAAGCAAATTTGTCTTTATTGTTAATTTATTTTACTTGGATTCTCATTTGCTATAAAAAAAATGGTGTTTGGGATTTATGAATTACTTTAAATATACAATGAATTCTAAACTTTAGAAGTTATTAATTTAGTGAAAGTTGATAGAATATAATTTTTTTTTATTTATTCCCAGTTGATATTCAAATTTAGATTTGTTATAATTTAATCTCAACCACCATTGTAAATATAAATGTGTAGTACATAATTGGGGTTTAAAGAAGGGGAAATTATGAGGTTTGTAATTAAAGTTTAATATTTTCACTTGTTAATATTTATTTGGTGGGGTTTAGATATTTACAAATTCACTATTAAAATTTCAATTGCATAAACTATTATTTTTACCAACGAAGTTAATACTATTATCAATTTTTTTAATTCTCTCGTTTTTTTGTTTGCAAGTGAGATGTGATTAGACTCACTTTAAATGTGAAGAAGTAAAGAATATGGAGATCGAACTCATCCCCTTTAATAATATCACTAATAGCTATCGATTAATTAAGCTACTTATGAGACTTAATTCTTGCAATTTAATCTACTTGATCTTATATTTTGAGACAAAAATAGTAGTATATCTTTTGATAGTACTTAACCATAAATAGCAGCCCCTTACTCCTTGAAATGAATGATGCTACAAATCAATATCCTCTCAAAATGTAATGAAAATAATCTCTTAATCAAATAAAGCATATAAACTTAAAACAAAATTGATGGTATAATGAAGAGGGAATGAAAATCATTTTCACGCCCAAGATAAAAGATTGTCCACAAGCCTACAGCTGCAAAGCAAAATAATGAACATTTTGCAAGGAACCATGAGACATGCCTAAACCCTAACCTCCTTGTTGAATAATTTAAGACAAACTTGTCACATGCAAATCTAACCAGCCTAGTAACTTGTCCACAAAGTAACCTCCAAGCTGATCCAACTGCCAAACACAAATTCCTGATAGAACTTTTACCGCCTTTATCACTGCGCACCCCAAAATTAGTTTTGATACTTTGTCGTATATATCACATAGCATAAAATCCATCTAAATCACAACCCTATATCTGGAATTTCATATCGAGCTCTTCTTTTTTTTCTTGGATGCTAACTTACTTCCTTTGTCTCTTGATGTGGTTTTCTCATGTCCATCATTTCTTTTGGATTTTTTGTGTTCATCACCCTCCTTAACTCTCTTCTTTTTTTCACTACCATCTATCACATTTTCTTTATTTCTAGAAGACTTTTTTCTTTTCAAAGGTATTGCTTCAATTTCTTCCTCATCTGTGATTTCTTCTTCTATAGTTTGTTCCTTGTTTGGTAGAGAATTCGCTCCTTTAGGCGTATCTGAGTAAATAAAATTAAGAGTTTCGGAATGAGTAACTGTACCGGACTTTAATAACCAAAGACTTTTCACGACAATAATATAAGATCATAAATTGTTAAGAAACAGCTAGGTAACGGAAAAACAAAACTACAACATACATTTTTTTAAATAGTGTTGTGTCACTGTTTTGAATATTAAGTAACAAATCTATTGCAGCCCCTTGTACTAAATTCAATAAGTGTCTCTCTGATTTAATTGATAAGTTTGAATATAACAGGATGGATACCGATAACTGTACCCTTCAGTTATTGTTTGTATCAAATTAAAACTTGTGTTGTTTGATTTTCAATCAAAATAACGCTAAGGTATTAGATACAACACTAGTTAATATACTCCTGGCATCAAGTAACACTGATCATCAATCACTTTTTTTTTTGTTTCTTAATTGAGAATCTTAGTAAAATATACTAACCTTCAACAATGAAATTGGAGTCAAAAAGAACATGCAGAATATGCTGCTTAAGAAAAACCTGCAACCAATCAAAACATATATGATTATGACAACAATACTATAACACCAAAAATATTTTTAATAAATGACTACCTTTATAGATGCATATTACTAAAGGTGGAAAACAAATCTGCTAGTCAATGCAGACCCAAGCTAGTTCAGGTTTGAAAATGTTTCTATGTTTACTATGTTAGACTTGCAAAAAACCCAGGTTTATTCACAACATACCCTCTTTTTATTGTTCTCACATAGATAACTATTTTCAGTATAGAAATATAAGTCATACAGTACTAAACAATCTCCCTCTCCAAACATAGATTTAACAAACTGAAACTAATGGGCTTTAGCTCATAGGTTCTTTCTTTATCCGATAATCAAATAAACCCGATAAGTTATAATGGTCAAATATCATTAATTTCTTTTAGTTAATGGTGATATACAAATCACAATAACATGAATTATATATAGCATAATGAAAAGGACAAAGAAAAAGGATATGAAACCTACAGAAGAAAGAAGCTGCCTTGTATTTGTATCCCAAAGTCGTAAATAGCCATCCAGTCCTAGAAAATATAAATGATATGAGTACTAGTGGTGGAAATGGCAAAATCTGTTAATCAGAGGAGCTTGATATATTTTTATCAGACCAAAGAAATGACATCACTTTATCTCGAAAAAGTAAAGTGAACCGGTAACTACACGTCCTGGACTATTTTAGGAGCTTTAGGTGAAATCATGCTCAAGGTGGATATGGTAACAGAAGACTAAAATTTGGCTCCAGATAAACAAGCAAAAACTTAAAGAGAACTATTCAAAAATTGCGATCAAGACTTCATCAGAGAACATTGCTCACCACATGAAGCTACCACAGGTAGTTCGGGATGCCTGACAATTGATCTGATGCTTCCAGAGCATTTTCCAGTAAAACTTCCTAGCATTTTTCCTGTAGTTATTAAATTAATATCAAAACAAAATCAGTCAAAAATGTCAATTGAAAGACAACTGAAACAAAAGACATAAATAAAGTTCACAATAATTAGAAGCTAAAGCATAATGCAATTGCCACAGTTGACAATCAATTGTCTAAATAGTAGGAAAACATCAAAGAAAAAGCCACCGGAGCTCATCTTAATTATACATACATCAAGTATTTTTATCTTGAGAGAACTGTTAATAAGCCAGATCCAACTACTATTGTCAAATAATAGCTAATTTATAACAGTGTCTAAAAAAAATTATTTTATAGAATTAATATAACAAATAAGCACCAAGTAGATAGTCCAAAATTTCGGTCACATGAAAAATGAGGAATGTCAATGACGAATAGCAGTGTTAGAATTGTCACATATACTGAATAATATAGAAGTTAAACAATGCTGTAAGTGTAACCACTTCCTAAATTTATGAAACATTTCCAGAACTTAGGGGGGTACCTGTACGTATATCAACAGAAGCCATGTCCCCAGACCCATTCCCTAAATAGATTGTGTTGCCATCTATATCCTCAGCCAGTGCTTTAATTGGTGTCTCACGAAAATCAATAGAGAGAACGGGCCTCCTCTGAGCAGATATGTCATAAAGGCGAACCTGTTCAAAGGACCAACGTTGTAAATGGAAGAGTAATTGGAAAATGTCTAAGTAGAGACACGAGAGAAAAAATAACAAATCAATTTATTTTTCCTTTCTGGATTGAAAAGTTAAATAATCAGCACATGCACAGTTTGAAATCATATTATTCTCATTCTCCTCATATTTGTGGAAATATGTTTCCTTTCCCTCTTAATAAAATATAATTTGAATTTCTCTGCAATTTCAGATTGAGTTATTATTAATCCTTCTCAAGAGTCTCTAGGGACTACCACACCCTCCAACACCCTTGTGAAGGATATCAACATCAAAGAGGAGTATTTCGTGTTATCGGAGGCCAAAAATCTTTTTCTTCATTTAGTTTATAAGAATACACTGATTAAAATTACCTGATGGTTATTGGTGCCAGCAACAAATTTTCGATGGTCGTCTTTACTTAGATATGAAACAGATGTGAACCATGTAGGTGTAAATATACCAAGGCTGTTTTTAGCAGGCTGCATAAGAATTGGTAAAACCAAGTTTGGTAAAACAAAACGCATTCAAGCAAAGAGATAAATTGGAAAAGAAAAATTAACAGTTAATAAGATATATGAAACAAAGGGGATTGAAGTCATGGCTCACAGATTTGGCATTCCAGATCTTTATGCAGTTATCAAGATCCCAAATATTGACTTCAACGCCTTTCCTACAAATAAAATATTTGCTCGTTATCTCTCAGGTGTCGCAAACACAATTATAGATGATAGCTATAAGATATTGCCTTGTTTTGATTCCCGAAGGTTGTGGTAAAGGGTGTCTATTTATATGCTGTTTATATCGGTTGTAACTTGTAATACGCTTTGTGAATTTGTATTATGAAGAAAACTAAACCCCCATTCTAGTTGGGAAGCTATCCTTCCTCCACTTGTCCTTTTCTCCTTCCTTTCTCTCAAAGCTCTCTCCTCCCCTCCTAATCCCAAACAGAGTTTTAGAGTAATAAAATTATATTGATATTGATATAATTTATAAATGATATGTTGGAAGTTATTCAATTAAACAAAGCACTAATCCTTATGATATAATCATGATATGTAAAGAGATACACTTTATTATGATACACTTTTGTGAAAGCCATCCCAAATGCTAATCGGTAACTTAAGCATCTATCAAAGGATCAAAGCTCAAAATTTCAAACTCTGCTTTCATGCAGCCTACTACAGAGGCTGCAAGGCTCTGTTTCTGAATACTATACAAGCTCCAAAGCCAATGATTATATGTTATTACAGTTTGGTTGAGTGAAGTTGTCTTCTGTAACAAAGGGTATACTCAGATCTCTTTTTATATCGATAAGGTTTTCCACAAAATCAGTAAGAATGCCCGCAGATATACTATAGGTAGGGGTCTTGAAGTATGGCAACGCAAGCTATAAACAGGTAAAGCTCAATGAAAGTATTATAAAAAGTTTGTACCCTTGCATCTATTATAGAAAATAATGGTCCTTTTAAAATGATATATTTTGTTGCTATTAATTATTTGAGGGACTACATCTGGCTGATCTCCAAATCAGAACCCTCCAGTATTTGAATGTTCTTTACTCTTTTCATACATTTATTTTACCTCAGAATGCAAAATTATTCAAGCAGTTCAATAGCATGTGCATTCAACAAAACTATGAATTATCCATGTTATGCAAAATGTAAGAACTCACCCTCCAAATAAAGCAAACTTCTCATTTCCGTCTACCTTGCAACACAAGACGTTACCACTGTTACATACATTCCAGGTTTTTGAAGAATTAGTACTGGAAGATCCTGTCGCTGACTCAGGAACTTCAATGGACCTTAGGCTTGCATTCCCTTTGCTCGTGCATGTAAGTAAATTATAATCCCTAAAAAGCAATAACAATGAACACATTTGAGTGATGTTGGAAGTATACAAATACAAAATCACAAAAAAGAACAGCCACACACCTACATACATAATAAGTACAAACACACAAGTGATTAATGCATCTCAAGCATGAGAACAAGTGTTAAATCATGCAATTGTCCAGAACTACTAGATTCTCTCCTCTCAAATCCTTTCCTATTGGCAAAGTACTTTAACAAGATTGTGATTCCAACTTTCAATTTTTGTTCAAATTATAGTAATTCAGTGCAGAATAGCATAAAAAGGTGACAAAAGTATGGTCAGTGGTAACTGGTAACACTGAATATAAGATTGGAAGATGTCCTGAGAAACATAAAACAATACATAATCCAAATAATCTGATGTATACTAATAATTAGGTCAAGTACTAATACTACTAAAAGTCTAGAACTAGTCCAAAGCAGTAACAATGGGCCTAATAATCCTATCATTCTAACAACTATCAAGACGGATTAGACGTGACACAAGCCAACAAAGCAACCTAAAAAGAAAACAAAAGTATCATGTATATGCTGTTGCATTAGCATAGTTGCATGAAGAAAAACCAAGGCAATTCAATTACTCATAGAGAAATTTCACCGTGGTACATCTCCTCAGCTAAATTAAGCAAAGAATAAAAATACAATTACAACAAGAATAAAAAAATATCTTAAACTGTCCAAAAACTACAGTTTATATACCTCGAATCTAACTCAAGATTTTGTTTTGCAAATAGATGCAAACCAATAATATCATTCTCTTCGGAATGAGCATCTAAATCATTGGCGTTCGAAATTGTAGCTTGAGAAACTCCAGTGACAGGGCTCAAAACCTCAATCTGCAGTATTTAATTATTGAGTGAAATGCTTTATTCTTAATAAAAGAAAATTGGAAACAAAACCTGTTCCAGAGCCAACTATAAAACCGTGAAGTAGCTTACCTGGCCATTTTTCCTTGCTACAGCTAATAACTGCAATAACAGAAAAACATAGGGAAATAATAAGAATCCTATTTTCCTGAATCATTTCTTTCTTTTTTTTTGGTCAGGTAGCCTAGTGGCTAGAATTTCACCCTTTAAAGGTGAAGAAGTGGGCGTACCAGGGTTCGAACCCCGGTCCCTGCACTTTATGTGCAAATGTCCTACCAACTGAGCTAGGCTCAAAATTTTAAACTACAAACATAAGACTTGAATGCTGGGAAAACTAAGACCCAAATCGCTATAAAAAAAGCTTATATATAAATGCTTATCAGTGAATTTTTACCAGTTTTCAGTCTAAAATTAAACAGAGGTGAATTAAAGCAATAAAGATACAGTTTTAGCAAACAGAGAACGTACTGGGTTAGATTTTCGATCAATGAGTGAAACAGCGTTAACAGACTTGGTTGAATCAGGGTCACCCCATCTCTCTACTACTTTGGGACCTCCTTGTTTTTCACGGGATTCAATAACTATCAACAGAAACAAGAAAGAGTAAGAAAAAAAATGATAAGCAAAAAGAAAGGGTATGAAATAATAAAAAGATAGAAAAGTACCTTTGATAAGACCAAGTGTGTCAAAGGTTAAAGCACGAAGCGGAGGGCAACCAGGGCACTCAAGAGTGGTTGTGCGAGGCATTTTCACGGCGACGGAGGAACTGAGTTACGACGGCTACTGAACTCTTGCTTTGCTTAGGTTAGGGAAGAAGAAGGTAATGTATGGGCTTAGGCCCATTTGTATTCAAAAAAAAAAAAACTCTTCCTTCTTTTTCTTCATCAAAATCAAAACTAATTATTATTATATTCAATTTTTTATTTGTTTTATAATTATTATTATTATTAATTTTTTTTGGTAAATAAAAATATAATTAATTTTTCCAAGATAATAAAAAAAAAAAATTATATACACAGTCGGTGAAAAGGTATTTTTCGTCTCCGTAAAATTGACAAATTTGAATTTAGTCCTTGAAAATAAAATTTCTCTCATTCACTTTTATAAAATTTAAAAGTTTTAGTCTTCTTTTTATCTGTCAGCAAAATAAATCATTTTGTAGCATTGGTTTAATTGCCACATTGGAAGGGTTGACAAAGTCAACAAAAGGAAAAAAATTGGTGAAAAGACAAAAATGCGCAAAGACCAAAATCAAAATTAAAATTGCAATGAGAAGAAGATGGAAAAATGGATTTTCTATGATCTCTTTGTTTGGAGGAAGGAAAAAAATTGCAATTTTAATTTTGGTCCTTGAGCATTTTTGTATACTAGTTCCAAATAATGTGAATTATATTAAAATGAAATGTTTATTAAAGAAGAAAAATGTAGATTTTAATATAATCGAGGGGAATTAAATTTAAGCTTCTATCAAGGGGAGTGTAATTTTCTTCAATATGTTTTGTATAAGAGGAGAGATGAGTGTATATTTTAACATAAAAGATGAGGTTAATGTAATTTAAGCATCTCTTTAAGGATGAGAGTGTAATTTACTCTAAAATATGACACAAATTAATCATTGACATTTTTATATTGAGGATAAATTAGCCATTGATTTGTTTTTTCTTTTCTTTTTTGGTCAAGTAGCCTAGTGGTTACAAATTTCACCCTTAAAGCGAATAAGTGGGATGACCCCCCTGCATATATAATGCAATGTTCTACCAACTGAGCTAAACTCACGAGACATGAACCAGATTAAACTGGTGGTGTAAACCAAAAAAAAAATAAAAAATGATTTTTTAAAAAAACAATTGAAGCTATTTTCCGTTTGTTAACTATCATAAAAATAATTTCTTAAAAAACATTACTGACATGATAAAAGTGATTTTTTTAAAAAAAATTAGCTTTTCTTAAATTAAAAACTATGGAATAAGTAGATGTGTATACTCCTCCAATTCCAAATGGATTTTTGAAATGTAATCTTGATGCTGCGATTTTCTTTGAGCATAAGTGTGTTGGTTTTGATCTTTGTTTAAGGGACTATGTGTTTTCTACTTTTCTTTAATTATGGCTCAATCAGATTGTTGCAACTCAGAAATGAAGGTAGTTGAAGGTGATGCTTGGGGAGCTTCTTCAAGCTCTTAAA
Organism: Trifolium repens; assembly: GCA_030408175.1. Taxonomy (NCBI): domain Eukaryota; kingdom Viridiplantae; phylum Streptophyta; class Magnoliopsida; order Fabales; family Fabaceae; genus Trifolium; species Trifolium repens. The sequence goes on along the minus strand of CP125849.1, from coordinate 52,615,112 downwards.
GTTCCTAATCGTATCTCTTCTATTATTATGAATGAAATGACACGAGATTATTTGAGTCGAAAGAAGAAAAAAATGAATAAATTTTACTGCACAATCCAATAGTTAGGTAAAAATAAAACAACAAAAAATTACTATATTTTTAAAGAAAATAACAAAATATGATAGAAGGAATGTTTTTCTGATTTCTCTGTAAAGGCTCTTATCTCAGTGTACTAAATTGTTAAGGCTTCCTTGGGTTGCAAGTTAGAAAAATACTTATAATTACCCAATTTTCTTCAGCTAATGCATAAAACAACAGTATCTATAATTTTTCTTCTTGCTTAACTGTTTTGGTACATCTGAAGAGATACCTTGAGTAACAAGGTTGTTTATATTTTTCTGCCTGCTTGACTTTATTGGTTCACCTGAAGACAAATCTTGTCCTGTATATGAATCAACCTGGCTTGCTTCAATGAGATTCTGATTCGGAAAAGCCGGTACTACTTTCTTAAAATTTACTTCCTTCGTGTTAGAATTTGTTTCAGTATGCCTGAATGAACCAAAAGGAAATAAAAGTGTCAGGCAAATATATTGTCATAAACTAAATTTTGTTCCTCTAAATAACCAATTGAGAATCTCACGTTGGATAGCGATATAGGCTAAACATCGATTATAAATGGAAAATAACTCTTGTCTTGCAAGCTGGTTTTGTGAGATAGGGTTAGACTTAGACTCACCTGAACTTTTGAATTTCATAGAGGTCGTCTGAACTTTCCCGTGGTATATTGTTGCTTGGTTCTTCGACACTGACATCATTTTTCATAGATGGTTGAAAAAGTTTTGCAGAATGTGGATCGAATTCTCCACCTTTTTCTTTGCAGATGGTTGCTTCATTAGCAAAGCTAAAAGAGAATCTGCGCGAGTGAAATCCATATTTCCTAACCGATGAAATAGCCCTTTCTAATGTTTCTAAAGCCTGCCTTACATTTGAGCTGATATTTACATTACTCTTTCTCTTCAGTAAACCTTTTGTATCATCATGCTCAATATTTGCTTCTACAATCTCTTCACTATTTGCGTCGACAATCTCACAATTCTTATCTCCCTTTAGTACAATAGATGTATCACCTTCATCATTTGAAATGTCATTTACTTTCTTTACATCCTTTTCAATCTGTACCATCTCTTCCATATTTTCCTCTAAAATCTCTTCACTATCTGCATCGACAATCTCACAATCACTCTTTCTCTTTAGTTCAACGCATGTATCATCTTCATCAGATGGAATGCCATGTATTTCCGTTACATCCTTTTCAATTTGTACAATCTCATCAATATTTCCTTCTACAATATCTTCATTATTTGCCTCGACAATCTCACAATTCGTATTTCCCTTTCGTACAATAGATGTATCACCTTCCTCAATTGGAATGTCATGCACTTTGGTTACATCCTCCTCACTTAGTACAATATCTTTACTACTTGCATCTAAAATCTCACCAGTGAAACTATTTGCATTTTGGTTGCTTCTGTCCTCCCGAGACATATCGTTCGCCCGATCTTGATTACTTTGACCAAGTTCTTCTGCAGGAAGAATACTTGCAACTTGCTTAAGCTCCTCCTCATCCATAGCATTTGATTCATCGGTACTATATAGAGCTTCACGAATTCTAACAAACAACGAATCTGTCAAGGCCTTGCTGAATTCTTTCTCGCCGTTCATCTTAGAAGCCACAGCCTATAACAATATCAAGGCTGGTTAATGTCAGAAGATGATAAAAAAAAATACAAAAAAACAATGTAAAGGATGTTTTAGTACATATGAGTTATCCTCATTCTTTGTAATAAAGAAGAAAGAAAATAAGTTGATGATTTGGATATATAATTTTTGAAAGAAGCATATCTGAAAAGAATGTGCAACCTTCTGAAAAAGTCTGAAACCACTGCCAATGATTTGCCTTGAAATGAAATTTATAAGCGATGGAGGCATAAAATCAATCTTTATATCCAAATTCGCTATTGCCCTACAAATTTTGACAAAAATTAATTAAAATACATTAGAATACTCATCATAATTTTTTTATAGTACAAAAATATTACCTATAGGGAAAGTAGCCTATTTACGAAATCTATGACAAAACTATCTATTCGAAGTAGCCTATGTACTCACCGGACATAACTTCTTTCAGATGTCACCTTTTGCAAAACAATACCTCCCAACACATCAATTCTCACAGCACCCTTTGCTTCAGGAATCACATCATTTTTGGAACCATCAATAGTCTCATTAGTTTTCTCTGACTCAGTAACCTGAAAGAAAATTGAGCACAAATTTCTTAAACCATAAAGATTATAATTCAGAATTAACCTTCTTTAGAAAAAAAAGGTAACAAAGGAAAAACGGTTGAGGGGCATACCGATTTCAAAAGAATAACTATCAAGTCATCTTGAAAGTACTCAAACAGATAAAAATGAACTATAGCTTCCCTTGTAGACAGTGGCCATGGAGGCTTCATCCTTTCTTACAAAATATCGAAAAAATATAAGCATTCTCAAAAGTGAAGGTTTTAAAAATGGTGAGTGACATTAAAATGTGATATTTTTCAATTGATTCTTGCAAAACAAACCTTACTAGTACTATCTGTTCTCCATTTTGGACCTTCTGCAAACAATCAGACGCCGTAACTTTGAAAGTCGGAACAGTAAACTGAGGCCACCTGAGAAATGAAAATTATGATAAATGACAGCAGTGTTCAATCAATGTCATGTTATTGTGAGAAAGATATGCAAAAAATTGAAAGCACATAATCTGCATGATGATTCTCACCATTTCTTATAAAGGGGTGACTCCCATGTGAGGCATAAAGCTGCAATCAACAAAATTAAAGCACATGTCAAAATCTATAATATAGTCTTTGTTGTTAAAAATTCTAAGGGTGATGCTAAAAAAATGAAAGATTTAATTGACTGACAAACATCAACAGGTGCATCTACATAGCCTTCAACCATCAATGTATGATAGGGAGTTCCCTCTGGTCCTTCGCGATACATAACACGGAAGTCCTCGTTATCTTGTGTTAACTGTTGATTTGAAAGAAGATAAATTATAAAAAGTGTTTTGAAAGTTTAATTGAAAAATTCATGTATGTAATGCAGAAAGCAAAATTAGACTTCAGAACACAATTCTTATAGAAGATTGCATTAGTCCATTGAATTCATAAAGAATGTATAGAGTATATAGCCTACTTTCCAATCGGCGTGCGATGTACTAGATTCTCCGTTTTCACCTGCAGAAACAGTTCTCATCATATCAAGACAGTTTGATAACTCAGCAGTCTTAATTTCTAGTTTCTCCTCATATCCTGCAAAAAAAGGCGATAAACTCAAGTATCTAAATTAATAAATAATTCGACACAACTATAGTACTAATAGTAACAGATATTTCTTTCAAAACAAGCTCGAAGAAAATTAAAGAATGTTATAATTTCATTACCTTCCAATTCCATCTCTGATTGCGAAGAACGACAGAATTGACTTTCGACAAGCGATTTAAGTTTCTGATCATTTGTAAGATCAAATGAGCTAAGAGTCTTATCCAACCTCTCCCTATACTGCACAATATTTTTCCTGTTCTCCATCTTTGTGTCTCTAAAAAAAGAAAGATGAAGTGCATTCCATCAGAAAGTCATAACCATACTATAAACAATCATTTATATGATTATTATTTTAGATATTTAATATCAAAATCATATTAGAAAAATAGTACTTGTCAGCTACTTAATTGGCCTCAAAAGGTTTCTACTCACACCATAAATTTGAAAATTTTCAGCCACTTGTCAACAGAACTTGGACAGAGAAAGGACACCTAATTAGAGGACATATAATTTAATGAAACCACATGACCAAAACCAAACTCATATGAAATTCATATATTCATATTCATATGAATCATAATATCACAGTTTTAAAATAGCCTATGGTACTGTATTATATCTATATTATGAAGAAAAAAATATTTACTAATGACAGGTGGCAGAATTTAACAGAACCGTTAGTAGTTACAATAATATATACTATATAGAATTTTCCTCAAAAGGGCACTTACATAAATGAATGAAGGTTTGAACTTTGAACTTTGAAAAGAGTAGCTTGTGAATTACAAGAAGTAATATTAAAAGAAGGAAAGTTGCAGCAAACCAAGAAGGCAGATCTAAGTGTTGAAAGAGGAGACAGAGTCACATGATGTGGAGGAGGATACAATGATCAATATTGGAAACACCAAAATCAAACTATTTTCTTAATTATAGTTTGATATTATTAAAATACTAATATCTTTTTTAGTCAAAAATAAATAAAGGGTATGGAGAGTTACGTGTGTGTCTGCAACCACTAATGAGTCAAAGCTTTTAATCAAGTGGGACCATGCATACCAGAATATACAATATACAGCTAAGTTCATATTAATGAATATGAATCATATGATATGATGAATAGTAATAAAGGGTAAGTTTTGGTAGGTAGTTAGTTAGAAAAAGCAAAAAGATGTTGTAGTAGGTAATATAATGAGAAAAGATCAAATGAATGTTGATGGTGTTTCTGTTTCTTTCTCAGTTTAGACATAGTGCATGAACAATGCATGTACATGTGTGTTTTTTTTTTTTTACTTTTCATAGATAGTAATCATTCATTCATGCATGAATATATTCTTTTTTGTTCTTGCCTCCATAGGCTATGTTCTCATCAAATCATTTTAAGTACTTTGACAGGATATTTTGGTCCTAATTCTAATGTCACAATTTTGTCCCATTTTAAAAATAATTGATCAATGAATAATTTTTACCATTTAATTTGATTAAAAAATTTGTTGTCATCTAATTGGTCACATTTATTGACCACACTTAATTTATGATCATTCTAGTTTATTGACCACACCTAAATTAACCTAAATTGGTGTAACCAAAACAAAATAATTAACCTAAATTGGATATGGTCACAAAATTATGGTGAATAAAAATATGAATCGTGAAAATAACTTTTACAATACTAAATTATTTAATAAAAAAATATAAGGAAATTGATCCACAAATCCTAACTCAACTGGCAGAAATGCCGAAATTGTTAGTTTTGACGCTATGATCGGGGTTCGAACCTTTAGAGAGGCTAATTAGGTTGATGGCGGTCTTGCAAAGCTTGGAATGTGTCTTTTTTCTTGGAATATTTATCAGTTTGCAGTGGTAACTTTGATTTGGATTGGAAAGGCTAAATGGTCACTATGAAATGAGTTTTCAATAAGGCCATATGTGTATATCAAATTGTTGCTAGGACCCCTTGATGGGTATTAATGTTGCAACACTGTAATTGGTATTTGGAGATCTTGCATGGAAGCAAACAAATCACGGTTGAATTTATCAGAACTGAAAATTAGTATTACTCTTATTGTTGTAATTGTTGCAGCTATAACTCATTTCTTGATGGCTGGTATACCATATGCCTATTTTTAATATATTTATTTGACCATTTTAGAAAAAAGAATGGGTCAGCCCCATCCACCTTAAACCAAAACATAGGTCTAAACTCTAAAGAGAATGGCATTGGCAGATTCTATTGAATGCAAGGAATGGGTAGCTTCCGAATTTTTTTTGCATTGGGAGGCACATTTTTGCTATGCCACATGTCACATTTGCAAGCCAAAACACTCAAATAACAGACCTGTCGCGTCTGCTGCAACCTCCACCACAACCACCATTGTCTCCTCAACCTCGATCGTCTTGATCCAAGACATTGATAAGTGGCTTGTCGGCATTTAAAATTGTTGGATCAGTGGGAGCTTTTAATTGTATATATATGCACAATAGTTTATTGCTTATGGAAAGGTGTTTGTTTTGGTAAAATGAAAGTATACAATTATATGCAACCAACAATCACTAGAGGTAGTAGCAACAGTTGAAATAACAGCCCTTTTCGATAAAATCAGTGATTCGTCATGGTTTGAGAATAATGATTTGCCAGAAGATTGGAACCTCATCAAGAAAAAGCAGAGGAGTTTACTCTTGCTGAGCTTATAGCAGCTACCGACAATTTCTCACTACTAACAACAAGATTGGTGCTGTAAGCTTTGGTGTTGTGTGTATAGTGGAAAATTAACCGGTGATCACTGGTCGCAAGGTAGCAATAATGAGAGGTGAAACAGGTTCGAAGATTAAAAAGTTTCAACAGAAAGAGATTGCGGTTGGATCTGAACTAGCCTTCTTGTCGCATCTACGTCTACGCCACACACTTGGTTGGACTAGTTGGTTTCGGTAAGGAGAAAGATGAGAGGCTTTTGGTGTACGAGTGCATGAAGGATGGTTCATTGCAGTCATTTGCATGATAAGAACAATGTGAAAAAAGGTAGTGGTGCGTTGAATTCATGGAAAATGAGGATAAAATTTGATTTGGATGCTTCCAGAGGAATATAGTATCTACAAAACTATGCAGCTCCTTCTATAATTCAGAGATATTGAGTCATTAAACATTCATTACATTCTTCTTGATTCTAGTTGAACATCAAGATACTGATTTTGGATTATCATTGATGAGTCCAAAATCTGCAGTGGTTACAAACCAACAAAAAGAAAACATTTGGTTATATTAAAGAGTGGAAGATTTGATTGGATTTTTGCCCAAATCAAAGACTAATGTAACAGTGTGTTACACTTCCAGAGACTATACCAACAAGACTGAAATCGCTAAACAAGAAAAACAAAGATATTTGCTTCAGGCTATACCAGAGACACGGATGAAGATTTATTGGTGCTTGCATGTGGATTTTTGAATGATGATAATAGAGCAAGAATGTTTCTTGGATGCTAATCTTAGAAGAAATGGTCGTTGAGTAAGCTTGTGGTTTATGAGCCTCGGGCTCTCTCATCTGATCAGATCAGTGGGGTTTCCTCAGTTCTGTTTAATTTCAGGTAAAGAATACCATAGCTTGTTTTGACAATCGAGCTTTCGATGTAATCAAAGCTAGTACTCGCATTAGTACATACAATATCAAGGAGATTAAATTTTTAGCCTCTGAATGAGTTCAAACTTATGAACCGGAAAAACATTAAAAACTTTGAGGCTAGATAAGAAAGTGCTTTTCATTACAAACTTTGAGGACTATGACACTAAAGAAGGAAAGAAATAATTACAGATGAACAATTTCTTAAGCAATGGTAATCATAAAAACGTAACTCTAATGCTCTTTGGTAGTTCAAAAGTAACAGTATCTCACCGCATTTTTGTGTTTCTGATGGTAAGCTCGGAGAAGAAAAATGTTATTATTGCATCAAACAAATTGGAAAACATAAAAAACCTGCAGTAGTAAATATGAAAGTTCTATTCTATCAAATCGCTTCTGCGTCTCAGAATCTCAACCCCTAAGTAATCAAGCGGACCCGGAATCGCCACATGAGGCTTTCCAACCTTCACACGAACAGCGGATATCTCTTTGTGAATTGTCAAAGTAGCGATTGCAATTTTATGAGCCACTGACTCCAGAAGATTTTGAGGTGGTCCTTCAATAACTTCCTTAGCTATACTGCATCATCAAATTCAATTAAATTTCATCAACCAGATTTTGGTACATATTCCATTATTCAATACTTAACTAGTTAGTAAAATAATATAGCCACCCTTTTTCTTGTGCATGTTAACATTGGCCTTATTAATATAGCCACCTACTTTGATTATGATGTTAAGTGGATTATGTTAGCAAATAAAACTAGCTACCAATTTCAGTAAGAAATTTTTTCTAACTAAATTTGCCGCTAAGTTCAAAATATGTTTAGATAACAAGTATTATAATACTGAAACAACCAAATTAAGGGCCTGTTTGGATTAATTTATTTGGGTTAATAGGCTTTTATCCCCCTGCAAAGTAGGCGAGTTTTGCGTTACCCCTGTAAAATAATTACAGGGGGTAAAACAGCTTATGCAAATAAATAAAGTTTTATGTTAATTTATAAGTTTTCACTAATGAAAACTGTATTTTTATAAGCTATTTTTTCATAAACTACCTTGACAAACTTATAATAATATATAAAAACTTATTTTTTTCCTTTTTTATTTTACGTAAACTCAAAAATAAGTTAATCCAAAAAGAGCCTAAATTCAAGAGTATCTCACAACTTGATTATATAAAATGACCAGACCCACATATATTTCATGAGATGAAAGAGAAGAAAATAAAAAATAATAGAAATAAAGAGTGAATTTGTTGGTGAGAGTTACCGATAAATTTCAACGTAGCTAAAAGAATGAGACAAATTATCAGATATTCCAGCTGGTTTGAGATCCAACCAAGCGTCGACATCTACAAAGAACTTCTGACCAAGCGTCCTTTCTTCCTTTAATACTCCGTGAAAACCATAGAAACTTAATCCCTTCACAATCAATTTGTCTCCCCCTATTAAAGAACCAGAACCATCAACACCTTCCATTTCTACTTTACTACCTACCTACAATCAATATACAGAGTATCAAATTGCAGAATTAAAAAAACCTAATTAGTGATAACAACAAAAATTGTGAGAGGAATTGAACATTGTGTGGAGATTGTAAAATGAAATTGAGAAAGGGATAATGTTGTTGTAGAAACCAAATAGAGAAAGTTACCTGACTTTTTCGCAGAGACTCTCACTCAGTTTTGATGAAGAAGAAGAAGCAATGGAGGAGAGAGTATTTATTTGGTTGGAAGTGAGAGGGATGATTGTCATTTTAAAACAAAAAAAAAATAAATCAATATCTGCTATTTTCTCCTCCAATCACATGGAATCAATTCATCATCAATCATGCTTATTATTTTACGACAAACAAATACAGTAGTACACTCCAATTATTTGATGACAAACAAACATCTTACACTTTCTTTCAGATACATATTATGTGGATATATACGGTTTAGGCGAATAATTGTGATTGATCCACAAATAGTATTTAAAATAAAAATAAAAATTATAAATATTATTTGTAAACCAATCAAAATCATCCACATCAACAAATATACCGGTATATCCATATAATATGTATATAAAAAATTTCACTTTTTTTTTTGGATAGTAGTCTAATGGCTTGAAAATCACGTTATTTTTATTACTATCATTTTAGAACAAAATCTACTATTTTATCATCAAATCACATATCACCCATCGGCGGATGCTACGGTGAGAGACCAAGTCATGTCTCTCACCGGTGGGCTGAGTGTTATAACCGTTTGATGATGAGGTTACATAGATCAAATTATGTGTTATTCACATACGATTATTTTTTGTTGTTAATTTTTGTTCTTTTTCTTTTTCCAGCTTTCACTCAAATTATTTTTGTGTGACAAATTACCACCCAATTTTCAGAATAAAGTATTCGGTCTTTTTTCGGAAAAAAATTACGATATTTTATTCAGAAAAAAATTCTTGTTTTTTCCGAAAAAATGTTTTTTAATTTTTTTTGCGAAAAAGTCAAAAAAAAATTTCGATTTTTTTCAAAAAATGCTCCCAATTATTTTTGGGAATAAAGTTTTGATTTTGGATAAAAAACAATTTTGGAGTTTTTTCCGGGAAAAAATTTCGATATTTTATTTGGAAAAAGTTTCCTATTTTTCCGGAAAAAGTTTCCGATTTTTTTGGGAAAACTTTTTCGATTTTTTATCGAAAAAAATGTTCCCAATTATTTCGGGGAAAAAAGTTTCGACTTCAGATAAAAACAATTCCGGTGTTTTTTCTAGAAAGAAAGTTTCCTATCTTTTTTCAAGAAAAATGTTCCGATATTTTATTCGAAATAAAAGTTCCGGATATTTTACGGAAAAAGTTTTTGATCTTTTAAAAAAAAAATTGATTTGGTTGAGCAATAAAAATTTGTGTTTTTTGACAAAGAACAAACCGTAAAAAGAGATCAAGGTTGAGTGTGTGGTTGTGTTGATTCTTTAGAGAAAAAAATCAAGTGTATGAAGGAACACATGCAAGATTTTAATCTAACGGTTCTCATAATTTATAGCATCAGCCCACCGGTGAGAGACATGACTTGGTCTCTCACAGTAGCATCCGCCTCATCCATCATGCTAATTATGTTATTAAAAAAATTAAAACGTGCTAATTATTATATTATTATTATTATTATTATTGTTATTATTGATTCATAGAAGATTTTGTTATCATCTCAACTTCAAGAACACATAAGTCCGCCAAAAAGGATATTTGTCGGCAACATATAATCTTGATCTCAGATTATGGACACAAAATATTAGGCACTCCCATGTATAAAAAAAGGTAAAAGAAATAAAATTAAATAATGTATATTTTATATGTATACGCGCAAATGATTTATATTTAGAGTTGTGTCCAACTAAATATTTCTCTATTTTAATAGGATTTGGTACAAGATGTTTATTAGTTGATTTAGACTTTGCTCTAACATACTAAACCGTCTTAAAATCTTCAATGAAACCTAGTAGATGTTACTCAGTTAACGCCATCAAATGCTACAATTTTCAGTTAGATATCAAATGCTACAATCAATATACAATTTTCAATCATATTAGTATCTCTCAAATAAAAATTATTTTTTTATCAAATTAAAATAAGTTTAAGTATGTGCACAATGAAAGAAAAAAATTATTAGACATACAGTGTAAAATAGTTTTACACTAACATCCAATAAAAAACCACTATTTTTTCATATCATATAATTAATTTTAAAATAACTATATAAAAGTGAGGTGATATGGTAAATTGGTAAGTTTTATTGGATGATATGTAACATTAATTTGACATTTTTTCTTTGACTAACATTAATTTGACATTAACACTAAATATATATTTTTTTATTTAAAAAAATATTATTGACACCCGTGCAATGCGCGGGTATTACACTAGTATGTTTACACATTCTGGTACAAAAATGAAACTGAAAAGGTATACACATTCCTTAACGGACGATAGAAAAAAAATATATAGCACTGAACTGAACGAGTCAGGAACACAATTCAAAGACACTGTAAAAAAATTGATCTAAGATCACCAAGGATGAGATGAAACAAAGGCAAAAATGTGCAACTTTCCATGTATAATTGGCTTGAAATCCAAGACATTTCTGATCTAAAAAATTGGTTAAATAATTTCAGGATGCCTATGTACATGTCGCCCAACAGGTGTTATACATCTGTTGTCCGACTTCAAAAAATTTAAGATCTACCTTCTTACCCTTAGCTTCTAAAAGATGTACAATATTGAATCCTTCTATTTTCTCTTCACTAATCTTGATAAAATCAATCCGGAAGCGCTTAAACAGCAATTTGAGGAAGTCAGACGCAACTGCATAGGCACATGGTCTAAAAACCTTGAGCTTTCCATGTCGATATGAATAATTACACAGCTGAAACTAAGGTTTTCGTCTTCATCTAAACTTTCTTGTAGAATAGAACATAAGCAGCAGGAGTCTTAATCATCTCCTCATCAGCATGGGAAACTCTGTTATCATCAAACTCATACCATTTATCATGGCCATACTGCAAGGAAATAAATACAGTTGGATAAGCATAATTAGAACGAAATCATGCATAAGAATAAATTAATCATTGAAACATAATGGCGAATCAATTAGAGCAAAAGACTATATTTCTGATTTTCTTCAAAAATAAATAAATTAGGGAAGTCAAACAAAAGCTAGTACTATCGTGAGTAACTTAAAATCATCAATATAGTAAGTACTAAATCTTAATTATAAATTTATATGGAAATCCAGTGTGTGCTCTAAGTAGTCTCCCTGTATCTCAGGTGTTCAGTCTGCCGAAACTATCTAAATATATGAAATGAGCTAGTGGGATACTTTTTGGGTAAACAATAAAGTGCCTAAATAAAAAATGGAGAGAAAAAATTAGTTAGAACTGTTTGCTGAAGTACGAAACAACTATGAGGTACTTACACGGACAAACGCTGTATAGTGACCTCCTCCTAATCCGCCGTAGTGACAAATAATTGCATACAACATATAGCAGTTAGGAGATGGATAACTCCTGTTAGCAACATAAGTTGACAAATCTAGATCATTAATTGGGAAGTCAACGAAAGTTTCCAGCTTGTTCTTGAAGTATCGGTTGTACGAGAACCTCTTCAAATGAACAACAAGAATTTCAGGCAATCTCCAAAGATCCAACTTTTTAGTTGCTTGCTGGGGTTCTTTGCAGGTAGGACAGTACCTTATGAAAATGAAATTACAATATCAAGCATCAGAAATACTAATATATGTCTGACTTTTTAGAACCTAAGTGACAGTAGTCTTGATTAACATATAAAGCAACAACAATCAGAGCCTTTTCCACTAGGATTTCACGATAAACATATAAAACATGATAAATTATATAGAAGAGAAAATGTTCTCGGAACATGAAAACATCCGTAGATAAAAAAACAGAATTGATATTATTATAAATCTACTAACCACATGTCTTCAGGCCCAAGAGGTTCCTCTCTCAAGAAGGCTTCCAGGCACTTGTAAATAGATACTGATTCTTGTGTTCTCTTGGTGAATAATTGGGGCTTGAAAACCTCGGGCAATGAACCAAGCAGGTTCGTGTCATACTTTTTAAGCATATCATCTGACCATACGACAAATAGCTCCAGCTTTCTGGACAACATTGCGACAGGTAATGGTTCATTCGATGTTATCTTAATGTCAGTTAGTCTCCCAGAAAGCATTAAATAGAATTCAAAGCCAGTCCCCAAATGTATGTCATCCTCTGCTCCGCTGTTGGAGACTGCATCACTTTCTATTGCTTCAGAGTTATTAGTTTCGCCTGATTCATCAACTTCATTTGGTTTTGTAGTACAATCATCATCAACAACAACACTGTCATCCTTATCATATTCATCTATTGTTTCTTCAGTGTTTTGCATCAGAAATGGATTGATTAAATTCAGAAACTCCCTATGAAAATCGCTTCCGCAAGAAATACCAGGCAGACTTGTTACAACTGGAATACCAAACAGTCTATTTTCAAATCTTCCCTTCGCGTAACTGTAATACATGACACAACAAATTTAGCTGTGATACATGATACAATAAATTCAGTGCACCAATAAATAACATAAGATCGGCAAATAGAGAAACAACCAACAACAGATCAATTCCAAAATTAGGCTCATTTACCAAATACACACATTTGAAAAGTAACATCAAAATTGGTCTGCATGTGAAGTTAAAAAATGGCAAGCAACTATTGTAGAAGACCCAAACAATGTTTGTATATTTTCCAGACATTTTAGCCTGACTTGAATAAACCATTACAGTAGTTAGTTGCTATGAAGCACAGACTCTGACACGGACACCGCGACACGACACGACACGGACACTCCGACACCGATAATATAAAAAACATAGGACACTGACACCGCTATATATATGATAAAATTTGATTTTATTTATCAATTTATTATTAAAAAAATTTAAAATATTCTAATTAAAATTAATATCTTTAATTCTTCATTGATAACATTGTTTCAATACATATTTAACATTTTTAGAGTGTCAAAGCAAAGAAAAAAAATTATTTTTTTGGTGAAATTTGTTTGACTATTCTAACAGGTGTCGTACGGGTGTCATACAAGTGTCGGACACCGACGCGTGTCGGACACCGCGACACGCCACCTCCTAGAGGTGTCCGTGCTTCATAGGTTAGTTGGTTGGTTAATTGACTAGTTAGAAAGTATATCACATATAAATAGGAGAAACAAGGATGGAGAGGAGCATTCAGATTTGTTAACATTTAGTGAACAGAGTAATGGCTCTATTATAAAGGGGGAAACCCTTGGACGAGAGTTTCCTCTCATATTCTTTCATATTTTTTTAATAAAAGTATTCTTTCTATTCAATACAAATTATGGGTTCCTAACACATCCTTAGACTAAAACATAGATCGCAAAATTTTGTGATGTTTCACATGAATAAGTAGAATCTAATGTTTCTTTAGGCTTGGTTTGGGAGTTAGAATGGGAAGGGAGGACTTCGGGAGTAAGGAGGAGAATCTCTTACCTTGTTCGGGAGTGTTTCTGGAGGGGTAAGCATACGGATCATGACAAATACTTTGTTTCGAGTATTATTAAAAAAGAAAAAGGATGCTGGAATATTTTAAAGTTCACTCCCAATTCATTTTTGAGTCCCCCCAAATAAACCCCGTGCAAGGTAGGGGCTATCCTCTCTTCTCCGGCCCTTTCCTCTACTCTTTTCCCTCAGGGCGTGGATAAGCTAATTCCTGTGGATGTCTATTTGCAGGGGTGTCCACCCAAACCGGAAGCCGTTATAACTTATAGATGCTATAACAAAACTTCGTAAGAAAATCTCTCGAGAAATCTATGAAGATCAAATTAGTTTATCAACGAGAGAATAGGTGTTTTACTACCAACCACAAATTTAATGTTGAACGCAATACTCATACCGGCAATTATAATCAAGGAAGAGTGGGTACTTAGGTTTAAATATTGGGGTAGTGAAAAATATAAAATCAATCGATAATTTAGGAGTATGTGCTCCCAAGAATAGAGATCCTCTCCCAACAATAGAGATCATAAAAAAATGCTATCACGACATGATGTCTGCAGTAAGAGTGGGTACTTCATGCAATAATTATTAGTGACAAATATATAGAAAAAGGTATTGTAGGAACAAAGTGAACCTACTACAGTCTGTAGAGTAGAACCAAGGCATAAAAAAGCCTACCTTTCCACCAAACGTTCATGGTTGAAAACAATCAAGATGCTATCTTCAGTATACTTCTGCACTCGGTAAGCAACAAGCGTGTCTTGATCTCTAATATCAGCTAATGAGTCAGATGCCTCCAATACCCGAAAAATCTTACACTTGTATATCTGTATATAACTCCATGAAATCAGACTTAAAATTAAAACAAGCACATAAAGGTGTTTGCATTACCCTAATGAATCGATGTTACCAGATTTCACATAATAATTCAATTAATTGGAGATAACTGACAATAATTCTACAACTTAATAACTGCTGCAAAATACCTCAGCCACCATGAGGGTTTCATCATCTCTCAGAGAACAAACAGCAGTTAAGGCCCCAATAAGATGATTAAGTGTTCCACATTCAGGCACTGTTACAGTAATTGCAGAAGGCAATGTGATCCCATCAGTACTCATGATTGTCACAGTCATGGTCCGTATCGTTGTAGAAGGTAATGGCAGAGATAGGTACATAAAAGGGTCAAAGGTGATAGAAACCTTCTTGCAAAAAGGGCAAATCAATGTCGACCGGAACTGGCCCTGCACAACGGAATGAAATAAAATTTACTTATAAAAGTGAGAAGTGTTGAACAAGAGTAAATATAGAATTATTTTTTGCTTCCTAATTACGATATTGCTTTTTTTTTTCCTTTAACAAAATACTAAAAACATGTTTTAAACCTCGCATGCAATGAGGTTGTCTACCAGAGTACCATTCAATAAAAAGTGAGCTCAATGGCAGCTAGTAGCCAACTCTATATAACAATAACTACTAGTACTTCAATACACCAGTCTCTCCTTTAATAGTAATCTGGCATAACAGAAAGAAAAAAAAATC
Source organism: Trifolium repens (assembly GCA_030408175.1). Taxonomy (NCBI): domain Eukaryota; kingdom Viridiplantae; phylum Streptophyta; class Magnoliopsida; order Fabales; family Fabaceae; genus Trifolium; species Trifolium repens. Next base: position 52,599,539 of record CP125849.1, on the reverse strand, counting down.
TCTTTTTGCAATGTCTATTTGATTATTTCCATCAAAATCTTATATGCATCACTGAAACAAAAAACTTAGGGAGCACAGAACCCTAAGTGATATGTTAAAAAAACCATGAGTACAGATTTCTTATAGATAATAAGGAAAAACAAACTCAAAAGCCTTACTTGGCACAAATCAACTACTACTGAGTCATTGCGAGCAAGGTGATTTCGCCAATACTCTTCTGCCACTTCTCCATCTGGACGGCCATCTGCGTCCTTAACTTCATGATATGGCTTGCGTTTTACACGATTAAGGTCTTCATGCAGTCCATCCAACAAAAAAGCAAGCAGTTCCTGCAAGCCAAAAACTTCAAGATTTTATAAGATTATTTCACCTCATGTCATAGTAACGCAAAATTCATCAATGAAAAGAGATGGACCGGGAAATAGCAATTGTTCTGTTTCGATAAATCAAAAGAAGTGGCAAGTTGAAGGTATTAACTTGAGAATCATGTTGCATATAACCACTAAACTGAGGAGCAAAGTTAGATAGTTTCATCTTGAACATTCTTGGTGCCACAGGTGATGCTCCAGGAACCCACAACGTTCTAAGTAAATCTCCAAAAGCTAAAGCAAGTTCTCCCTGAAAAAATTGAGTGTGTGAGAAAGAATAAATAAATTTATGTTTCTTAAATCATACTTAGAAATGACAAAGCATAAAGGTAAAAAATCACATACATTCATTCCCAAGGGATTTTCATAATTTATCTCTTTACGATAATCACCAAGGAAAAAATCAACAAGCTTTGGGGTGTGAGCCAAACACTGAATGGCACTATTCATAAAACAGGTATTTCCAAGATTATGCAGTCCTGTCAAGCCCAAAGACCGAACTGCTCGATAGCTACTGTCTTGAAAATAGTTGTTTGCTGTTACGTAAGGGATAACATTGCTAGTGCTTCCATTCATCGTAACAGGGTCACCGTCAGAAGAACATTCCATCTGAGAGCTATCTGAAATCATCCCATTGCTCTGACTACCCCTCATTGAATCTGAAAGTCCGTGAACTTGTAACTCCAGAAGAACCTGCATAGACGTGAAGATGGAGCGGCCAAAAAGTTATTAAAAGACCAAATAACTGATTTCAAGCATTCAATCCTTAGAAATAACAATAGATCTTAAAAACATATTTCTAAAATTTAAAATTATAAGGTTTATGGATTAATTTCAATATTCCACCATCACGAGTCAAGCATCTAGTTCCCTGTGGAGCACCACAAATTTAAAATGTCTTTAACAAAGTTATATAAAAAGAAAACAAAGATGAAAAAGTTGAAACAGCAACTACCTCTTTTCCAGGTTGACCAAGAGAATCATTTGGCACCCTAGCATTGTCATTTACTAAAAGCTGGGTTGTCTGCCTAGAGAAGTCCCAAATATACAGCTGCATCATCCATAACATAGGAATCATGCATAACCAAAGGAATATGGAGAACATACAATCATTTAAGTAGTTAGTTAACTCACAGGGTTATAGGCAGAATCGAAAATGTCACAAGCTTTCTTGTAGAAGTCAGGCACATTTTCCTGTGATCATGCAATTTAGTATCGATTAATATAAAGCTAATTTGAATTAAACAGAGGAAAATGCTAAAGAGTGCCCTTAGGACACTTGTTAAGGAAGAAAATATAGAAACTTTGACTTAAAAAGTGGAGCATTCAACCGTTTTGAAGTAAAACAATTGTCATTTCCAATGCAAAATAAATATTTTGCATGCTTAACTAGTGGCCTTAGGGCACTTGTTAAGGAAGAAAATATAGAAATTTTGACTTTAAAAGTGGAGCATTCAACCATTTTGAGGTAAAAAAATTGTCATTTCCAATGCAAAATATTGATATTTTGCATACTTAACTAGTGCCCAAAGGGCACTTGTTAGCATTACCCTTAAACAGAAAGTAGCTTACAAGCATTTTGCAAGAAAAATTATTAACCCTGGTCAAACACTATCCGGAAAAGAAAACAAACAAAAGACTAATTGGACCTCTTGGCTTATCTTTGCTGCAAGTGAACTGGTTTCCCATGAAACATATATCCTAAGTTGCAAGGGGAACAAATCTAGCAAACCCTCTTCTTCATAGAAGATTCTCCCAAAATCCTTCACTGCATTATTAAAATCATTATACCTACAAGAAGAGTAAGACGAATCAATTTTTCACTCCTACGAATTATAAGTGATGGTAAGACCGTCATTTATTTTCTAACACATGAAATGAAACTGAATCTTGCATAAGATCTTTGTAATTGACTAATTTCTACTGTGCTAAAATCATTTATACCAGTGGGACAGGGAACAATAAATCAACGACAATTTTCTATAAGGTGACAACTCTGGCACACTTCAAATTTATTGGGTATCGATGCCCAAATATGTTGAACCAATGAAATATACATATATGTATTCAACTTTTCACGTTTTTAATATTATTCTTATATCTAAATATTATCAAAATGAAATATATTTTTACATAATAACCCATACGAGAAAATATTATAAATTTTAAAGAGTTGTCTTAACCTACTATCACAAATAATCCCTAAGATCAATATAAAAAATAAACAAATAAAAAAAAATTTGAATTAAATTAACCATAACGATACCATGACTATGAAGGTCAACACTAAGCCAACACAGATTGAAAAGGACAAAGGTGGTTCAAATAAGCAAGAGCATATGAAGGTCAAGCATTATCGGCCTAATGTTTCGACTCCGAAAGTGGCTCCTATTACTAGTGTTGGACACACAGGTGATGTTTGCAGGATCTCAAATGAAAATTTAATGGTTAAGGCACAGCATGGGGACACATATTTGAACCTTCTTGATGGAAGACTGCTTCCACTTCCCAGAGCTGCAACTGCAATAGGAGCCCGGCATTCTTGAACAATACAACGGTTGGAAGACAACCTCGTGCAGTTCTACCTGGCAAGGTCAAGCCTAGGATCTAGTTCTTCTTTGATCATGCACAGAGCAAAATGGTGCTAAACAAGGGCATGCAACCAAGTAGACTGCTCCTAAAAAAACAAGGCATGATTTTTTCTATCTCCTAAAACAACATTTAGTTTATAAAAGAATTGGAATTATTATGTGAAACTTAATTCTACACTTGATCATCTCATAACGATGATAGATACATGATACATAAATCATCTGGTTAAGATGAAGCAAAAAATTTCATTCAAAATACAATGCCATTAAAAAGGCACCCCCTATTCACACCAGGCACATCACTTAAATGAAATTTTTGATTAATTTCAATCCTAAAAGTTACATACCAGAACCTGTTGAAAAAGAAAATGGTCACTAACCGTTTGAGGGCACGCAACCATAGTCCTTCAGGAACCAAAGCATAATGACGACCTGAAACACCTACCTCCAAACTCTTAATCTTTTCACGATCCTCTTCCTTCTTCAGATGAAGCAAAAATTCAGACTCAGAATCAAAATTCGAACAAACTGTATACAAAACACCTTCCCCACGATCACCTTCTGCATCAATCCACCACCTTCACTCCAAACCAAACAAAAAAAAATCAATCCAATTCTAATGCAAGTTAAACCTAATCACGCCACGTCTTTCGAGAAAATCGCACAGCAAAAAAAAAAAATCCCCAAAAAAAACGGAAAAAAAATATAATGAAAAATGAAGCATAGAATTTGAGATTGAATAAGCAAGAGGAATGAGTAATGATAACCGGTACCTATAGGGAAGCAAGTAAACCTTCTCAACGGAGAAATCGCGGTAATCTTGTTGAAGTGAACGACGGTTAGGACGGAGAGAGTAAGAGGAATCGAAGTCGTCGTCGAAGTAATCGACGTTATCGGAGAAGAGATTGTTGTTGTTGTTGTCCATGGAGAAGAAAGGTAGGGTTTGGGAGAAGAAGAAACGAGTAAGGGAGTTGCAGAGATGATGGAGAGTAGAGAGAGAAAGAAGAGAGAGAAAACGGGTCGGTTTGATGAACAAGGAAGACAAACGGAGCTTCTCCGTCAATCGGGTCATAACGCTTCCTTTTTGGGTCAAAACACACACCGTTTTAAAACGCATAACAACTCTTAGGTACCCCTATTCCGTTTCTTTCTAAGTGTCCATGTCGAATCTAATGCTCCTATTTAACTATTGTTTTTTTTTTGTCTTAATTGAAGTGGTAATCCACTGTAAATTAAACTCACATAATTGTGAGATTCCGGGTTTGAACCCGGATCACGACGTCCGGCCTAACAATTTCGGCATATTTTGCCAGTTGAGCTAGGACTTATGGGACTATTTAACTATTGTTTTATATATTTTAAAAGTAAAATTTGTCAATTATATACATTGTCGATTATTCTTATCTTTTTCAAAAAAATTAATTAATAATATATATTTAGAAAATTTAAATTTTGTTTTTGTAAATTTTTTTTGGGTACATAACATATTAAACTTTTGTTTTTTTCTACATAATATATTAAATTTATTGGAAAGACAAAGCATTTGCAAAAAAATAAGAATATTAAAATAAGGTATAATATAAAGGTAAGGTGTCAAAATACATTTTCTTAATTTGGTGTTACTATTCTAAAAGGACGCTTAAAAAAAAGAGGAGTAGTAATTAGTATTTTCAAATAATCAATAATTAATTCATTAAAAATGATTGATGTATTTTTATTTATTTTAATCATATCCTAATCTACTTCTAATATAATAAATTTGATTGATACCAAATTTACTAATTTATCTTTATCACTTTTAATAATTTTCCAAGTTTTATATCCTGTAATTTCACTAAAAATATTATAAAATAATAGAAAGAATAAGATAAAAAAGAAAGAAATAATATATATGAATCTATACATAAAAATAGAAACTACTAATAATAAAACCTAATTGTCCTCAACAATTTTAACAATTTTTCAAATATTCTACCCTTAAATGTAATTTTACCTCTAAAGATAAATAAAAAGATACAAAACGTAAAAATGGGAAGAAAAGAAAAGATAAAAACATGAACAAAAAAATTTTAGTTAAAAGAAATCTATGCATAAAAATAGGAACAACAACCACAATAAAATATACTATGAAAATCTACGCATAAAAATTGGAATAATAACCACAGTAAAAAAAAAATAGTTAAAAAAAATTTACGCATAAAAAGTTAGGCCGAACACCATGATCGGGGTTCCAATCCCGACTCCATCACTTATGTGTGCGAGTTTATGATGATTTTGTCATTTTGTTTACATACCCAAAAAAAATTGTAAAAATCAAAGTCAGACCAAAAAAAAATTGGAACATCAAAACAATAATCAATCAATTCTCTAAGAATAATACTAAAAATATTATTTTTGCCTGTCCCCGTAAGTTCAACTCAATTGGCAGAGACATTACATTATATACGCAGGATGTTACTTGAACAAAAAAATATATATTACTTTTGTCTCCGTTAACATAACTTGTTTGGTACAAATATTATATTGCATGTAATATGCAATATTGAGACCCTCATACCCAAATTTATTTATTTTAAAAGGTGAAATTATAATCAATAGATTGCTTAACAAAAAAAATTACTTTCATAAAACTCAAACTTGAATTTTACAAAATTAACATTTTTAGTTTTATTGAGCAAAAAATAATATTTTTGTTAAACTTAAAATCGAGGTTTTTTTTGGTCAAGTACTTAAAATCGAGTTTTACACGACACTAAGGGTCTGTTTGGTAAACCAGAAAAACTGACTTATAGCTTATGTCTTATAGCTTATAAGCTAAAAGACCTGTTTAGTAACAATTTTTCAGAAAGAGCTTATAGCTTAATTTACTGACTTATAGCTTATTTTTCATAAGCTATTTCAAGTAGCTTATAGCTTATCATTTTTTCTTCCACTTTTACCCTTATTATTTTAACTAAAATTCATCTTTACCCTTTGTAAATTTATTATCATTATAATTTAAAATAAAATAAGTAGATATATAGTTTAACGTAATGTTTTAAAAATATGACATATAAAGTATAATAATAATAATAGGTAGCTTAGTATAGCTAATTAACTATCCTTATTATTTTGTTTTTATCAATTTATAGGTTGTTAATTATAATTTACCTTTTTTTTTGACAAAAATTATAATTTATCTTAATTATGCTATATTGTGAATATATTTTATTATTATTTTTATTACAAAATATATAACAAAAATATATTTTTTAAAATTCAGCATATATAAATTAATTTAATAATAATATATGAAAGATATATTTATTAAATTAATAAATTTAAAATACTAAATTATTAAATTCTAATTTTACATTCATTAGTCAGTTCAACCCATAATTTTACCAAACATTCAATTAACTTAAGAATGTACATATACACTTTGACATGAAAGATATATTATATTAAAATAAAATAAAATTTTAGCATACACAAATTAATTTAATAATAAAATATAAGAGATATATTAATTAATAAATTTAAATTACTATCTTAATTAAGAATGTCCTTTTATGTCTTTTTACATTATCAGCTAGTTGAACCGCTAATTTTACCAAACACTTCAAATAGCTTATCAGCCATAAGCTATAAGCTATCAGCTATCAGCTATAAGATATCAGCCATAAGCGCTTATCAGCCAACCGCTAATTTTACCAAACAGAGCCTAAATGTGCTTTTATAAATGAGTTTTTGTTATGTAATTTTCATAAAACTATTGAGTAAAAAAAGTATAAAAAATATCATCTTTATGATCAATGTTTGATAAATAGAATAAGTAGAGTTATCATTTCTACCCCCAGCGAAACAATGGTTATCTGACACAATGTTCTTCTAGGAGTTATGCGGAGGCGTAGGCGGTTGCAGTGGGGATTCCACGTGCAACATCGATTGTTGAACCACAAGGTTCGTCAATGTTTGTGGCATTGTTGTTGCAATAGTTTTTGCACTTTTTTCAACCATTGTGCGGTAAAAATATTGAGGAATGAGTCTTTCTACAAATGGCGTCAATGATTTGTCTATGATCTGTGATGACGGCCAGAGTAGGTGCGACAAAACAGAGCACAATTATTCTTCGCTAAAGTATAGGTTACATTAAAAGACAATCCAACAATGGAGTGACATTTCCGCATGTAATATGAGTGATTGTACGATTATGATTAGAGGGTCAATGTTTATTATGGACATTTACTTTGTGCTTTGTGGCCATGTGTTGGCATAATGACATTGGTGGTCAGTATTTGGGTCAAACTCCCTATTGGGACCATAAATCTTACGATTATACACAATTTATTGTTGGGACCAGAGTACACAACAAAATATACGGAAGTGTTTAAATAGTCTCTTTTAGTGGCATCCGAACAACTAAATTATCCAACACAAACAACACCAACAATAGTAACAATAAAAGGAGTAAAAACTGTAAATAAGGACACCACAATTTTAACGTGAAAAACCCTCAATGTGAGAGTAAAAAACCACGGGTCGTGCAGATCAATCAAAACTCCACTATTATCAATCTATACACTTGACAAAAAATATACACCAAAAAGCTACTGTAGATTGCAACCCCGTGATCCACGTCAGCTTACTCTCTTCACCCGTTTTCAATTTTGGTTTTAATACTGCCATCTCCGCCTTCCACGTGGTGATATGATTGGAACCAGATGGTTTGCTGTATATGGCCCATTTTGTCGTATGAGAAATTATCTGGTGGAGGTGGTATATGCGTGTTAAGTTTCCCTCCCAAACTCCGTCTGAATTCGAAATTCGAGGCACTATTACCTGGTGAAGGTTTCATTTGCGTCTTGTGTGAACCTGTATAGGCTATAAAAAATGGGTTGCTGGTGTGTATATTGTATCCAAAAGATCAGTGGCGGAGCGCATGCCCGGGCTTCACGACAAAACAGATCGGAACAGATATGTGTTCTGTTAGGTAGATCCAAACTATGTGCTTTAGAAATTTCAGCAAAAGAAAAAACTATGTGCTTTAGAAGATGAAGAGGAACTTGAGTGAGAGAATTTGGAAAAGAAAGAAAATGTGAACGGAACATGAAAACGCGATCGGAACAAGAAGGAAGAAGGAAGATGAAGAGAAAACTCAATTCACTGATCTTGGGACTCGGTGGGTTTTGTTTGATTTAATTACTTGGGAATTTGTCATCCTTTAATGGACTTGGTGGATTTTAATTGGTTTAAATACTTGGGATAATGGGATTCACCATACAATGAGTGTTTTTAATTGATTATTTTTATTTCATTTTTTTTCTGTAAAAAATAAATAAATTACTATAATAATTTTTTTATGTTAAGTTAATTTTTGTAATTATTTTTATAATTGTCTATCAAATGAGATCTTACGATCCGTTAAAAAGACTTTTCAGCAATAAATATTATCAAATCTAAATTGCACTATTAATATATTATGTCACATGTAAATCTGCCGCTTGCGGTTAAAATTGTGCCTAGGCTCGCTAACAATCCTGGCTCCGCCACTGCAAAAGATTATTGCCATATTTGCAGAATGGTGTACAACGAGAAGTTGAACGTGGAGTCCAAGTTTGATGTTGTTGCTGATATAGTTCCTGGTAATGAAAATTTCCGTATAAAGGTCAGGGTTGTTCGTATGTGGAAGGTTCCCGCATTCCTCAATCCGACTGAGTCCGTGTCGCTTGAAATGGTTCTTATTGATGAAAAGGTATGATATTTGTAAACCGTTTATGTCGTCCGTTGGGATTATTATTGAATGGTTGATTATTTTAATGACTGGATTTATGTGCGTATGTTATTTGATTGGAATTACGTTGAAATTTTAATTGTAGGTGGTAAGATTCATGGCTATATAAGGAAGCAGCTTATTTATATGTTCGAATCCAATCTAGAGGTGGGCCAGATCTATGAGATCTCAGGTTTCTCTGTTTACCCCGAGAGTGGATTTTATCGGACCACCCTTCACCCGTGCAAGATTGGGTTTCAACTGAAGACAAAATTGAAGATAGGTGAAAGTAATAACATATCTGAGTATGGTCTAAGTTTTACTAACATTGATGAAGTATGTTCTCATACTAATGACTATGAGTATCTGGTTGGTGAGTGATTTCTGTGTTTTTGTTTTCTTCCTGAATCTTGAAATTATGTTGTAATACGACGATTATTAGTTGTTGCGTATTTGTTGAAGTGCATATGTGATTGGTGTTATGACTGGTATGTCTGCTGATAGAGAGTATGTTAGAGATGGTGAGATCACAAAGATGGTCATTGTTGAGCTCACTGATTATAGATAAATGATATTTAACATAAATAAAAAAATGTACCTGTTTCAATTTATAGCTAATGTCATGTTTCTATAATAATGATGGTGAAGTAGTTTACATTCCACGTATGAGATTGTTGCCATCAGATGCTAATGTAACTATTAGTTTCCAACATCGTCAGTTCCCTTTGTGTGTTTGTTTTGCTAGGACAATTAATAAAAGCCAAGGCCAAACACTAGGGCATGTTGGGTTATATCTTCCTAGACCAGTTTTTACACATGGTCAATTATACATTGCTGCGTCAAGAGTAAGAACTATATTTGGTTTAAAAATTCTTATTACAGATGACTCTAATAAAGCTGTGTCATCCACTGTGAACGTTGTATATCAGAAGTATTTCAAAAAATGTGAATAATAATGTGTTTATTTCACTATTATTGTTGTTAGTGTATTAGTTTTTTTTATAACTATCACACTTATATTAATTCCTTGAACTATATCATTGGGCCATATTTAATGTTTACTATGGACATATTTGTTTATTCCTCAGCGAACTGTTGTTTGTACCAGTTAGAACCAATTATCGCTGACCATAAAAATTGTAATGAAGTTTTTATGTGTAAGGAGTCATTGTATACATTTTCGATGTTAAATTCCCAGCAGGAAAATAGGATAAAGCCAACCGTGCGGGAGCACGGGATAAAGAACTAGTAATGAGTACAATCAAAGTCTTCATAATTTCTCTAGGAACTGACAAAGCAACAATAATCACCAACTATGGTGAAACTAACAACAAGAGAGCTAACAACCTCACAAACTAGTGGGTATCCAAACTGACACAAAGAGAAGACCAAACTACTCAGAAAAATTATCTAAATAACTAACAAAGTGACAAAAATAACATACTCAAATTTCAGCCAAAACAGAGAACGTTTACCGAACATACTTTCATCACCGATAACCAAAATCTTCTTCTCCTGTTCACGCGCTCTCTGTTCCTCTTGTTCACTATGCGGAGCTTTTTCTTCACACAGGATTTCACACTTGCACCCAATGCAATTTCACTGTTCGTTGCACGTATTGCAACTAGGAATTCCAATACCTTTGTATAACAAATCTCACACCCACACACACCTCACCTCACGTGGGCCAAGCCAACAACAACACAAACAAACTTTTTTTTCTTTTTTATTTGTGTGTGGTTCCCACTTGAAGATGGATCCACCCAATATCACCGTTTGTTGTAGTTAATATATTGTCATGTAAGTGAAGCTAATAATTACACACGTGTTATTCAGACGTTGTCAATTCCAACTTATAGAACTCATATGCTATGGTTAAATACTAAGTCTTAAATGAAAAATGGTTCAAAAAATTTGAATTGTAGTGAACATCGGTAGTAACCATCTCATTCTAGAAACCTTCACAAATTGAGGATCTTGTGTCACTTTTCTTGACATAGTTATTGGACTTGCCATCAATATATCGTCTCCTTTTTTCTTGTCGGTCGCGACTTGATCTTATGTTATTAAAATCATAGCTTGGTTCTTATTTTGTATGCATCCCATCATTTTGGTGCAAAACTATAATCAGATCCAGTGATTAGCAAAAAATGAATTGTTGTCTTCATGAGTGTTGACTCAAAAGTAACATTAGCAATCTCACACCCTCAACAAGTGTGGATTTTTGCACGAAATATGACCAATGTGTGAGTTTTGATCATTGCAATTTTGCATTTACTATAGCACACCTATATCATGTGCGCAATCAACCTTGGGCGCTCTTAGCATCGCTATTAACCTACCCTAGCCACCTGTTGGTGGTTCCTCGCACCATAAAGTCAATGTTCAACTCTCAACACCCTATACATGCTTATATAAATCCTCTTCCATCATAAATAACTGAAAAACTGGCACACCAGTATAAGATGTTGTATACGATGTTACAACACTTTACCATATTTAACAGACAAAGTATGAAGCAGTAAATAGTGCAGAAATAAACAAATACACAGTGATTTGTTGACCCAGTTCGGCGCACCTACGTCTGAGGGATACCAATCCAGGAGGAAATCCACTAATAGCCCTAGTTCAAAGTCTTACAGCAAACTCCTCGTTTACAACTTATCACCTAGCAACTATCCTTATGTCCTTCTACCTAGGAACTCCTAGGTATGAGTTCCCAACTCACTCCTTAATATCAACAGTACAGACATCACTGTTGTTAACTCAATCACTGTGGTGGAGACACTCTCCTAAACACTAGACCACTCTTACCTAAAGGCTTCGAGCGATACACAAGCACTACGATCCAAACTCCTTGCTTAAAAGCTTTGGAGAGGACACACACACAACAACTATCTCCTTGCTTAAAAGCTTTAGAGACAATTGTGATTACAACTCAATGAACACACAGTCCTAAGCTTGTATCAAAGTGACACAAGAAAGGCTCACAAAACACAAGCAACACACGCAAATCCTAATACGGCTAGACTCAATAACACGCTTGAACAAATGCCTTCATTAGGTTTTCGTTCTTCAATTTATAGCTGGTAATATGGGCTTCAGTAGCTCTGACCCAAGAGAAACATCCAGCTCACAAAATAAAATAAAACCATATCTTTAAAAGATTAGATACGTTTTTAAAATAAATCTTCTCAATAATTCCTAACACAATCTTTAGATGAAAGATCTGTTCAGAAATAAAACCTTCTTTGATGCACACCCAAAGAACTGATGAAATAGAAAAGATCTTCTCTAAAAATAAAACGTGCGCATAAAAGATACGCTACAGCTGGCGCGCTCTCGTCAGGTTACGATGTTGTAACATTACATACCACATTCTGCTTAACTAATTGTTTTACCAAAATGCAGCCAACACCAAATAGTCAACAATAACTATTCGCAAACCTGAACCTCAAACATATCAAATTATTAATATATGAATGAGAGGAATACTATAAAAACTTAATTTAAATCTCATTGAGAATCAGCGTACAATTATCAAGCTCAATGACCATCCTCAAGGAGTATTTTAACGTCCCATCTGTAATGAAAATGACATAGAAACTTCATCGAGAAGGTCCTTAATTGTCATCTGTTTTTTGAACCTCCAAATACTCAAAAGTTGGCATTCTATTGTACCTATATTCATTCTTATATCCTTGTGAAATATTTATTTACAAAGTCTTGGTCCCTTCGAGATCATTATAAAAAAATATTTTAGAAATATTTTGATTTTTTTAATATGAGATGTTATGACTTTTTTTAAACGTTGAAAGTTCAAGATAAAAGTAATGAAAATATTGACCTAAAAAACAAATTTTGAGCTTACTTTTTTGTAGAAAGAATGAGCCGCACTCGAGAAGATCATCTTCGTAGTCAAAAGTCTTTGAAGACTTAATCACGTAGAGGTGTTACTTGTTAGACGAAGAACAATGTCGAGGACAATCATAGGACTCTCAAGGAGGGGAATAACTTCCACTTATACTTCTCATTTCGCCTCAGTAGGCAAGTAAGTTGTTATTTCTTCCCTCGGTGCATGGTTTTCTAACGAAATGTTATTCTTATAGTTATGCGCGAGTGGAGGCGGTTGCAGTGGCGCTTCCACCTGCAACGTTGATTGTTAAACCTCAAGGCTTGACAAGGTTTGCGTTATTGCTACTATGGTAGTTTTCGCACCTTTTCCAACTATCATGGGATGCAAAGGTAGAGAAATGAGTTTTTCTACATACGATACCAATGATCTACCTATGATTGGTGATGACGACTATAGTATGTGTGATACAACATAGCACAATTGTTCTTCACCGAAGCAGGGTGGTGTATCTACAAAGATAGTCCAACACTCAAGTTAGTAACCGCTTTAGGAGTTTTTAAGTTTTAACAGGATGAAAATGTGTGGCTTTTTATATAGGGGATTGACTCCTTTTATAAGCGGTTAATGTTGTCATATAGGCATAGGTCGATAGGCGGTTGCAACTTTACCTCATGTGGTCTGAGTCATCATATAATTATGATTAGAGGGTCCATATTTGTTATGAACATCTACTTTCTGCTTTGTGGTTTTAACATAATGAAAATGTGTAGCTTTTTATATAGGGGATCGACTTCTTTTATAAGTGGTTGAACTTGTCATGTAGGCATTAGGTCGTTAGGCGGTTGCAACTTTACCTCATGTGGTCCGAGTGATCGTATAATTATGATTAGAGGTTCCGTGTTTGTTATGAACATCTACTTTTTGCTTTGTGGCCATGTGTAAACATTGGTAGTCCGTATTTGAATCATACTCCATATTAGGTCTACAAGTCTTAGGATTGGGCTCTGGCCCAGCAAAAAAAAGTTATACACAATTGAATCATTGTTTGATATAGTCAATATTAGCCATGTATGTAAGGCTAATAAATAGACACTTGTTTATCAGATGTCGTCAATTCCAACTTATAGCACTCGTATGTTGTGGTGGAATACTAAGATCCGTAAATAAATAATGCTTTAGAAAATTGAATTTGAGTGAACATTGGTAGTTGTAATATCATTTTTGAAACCTTCATAAATTGAGTTAATATCATGTTTGCTACGTCATTCAAAATCATAGATTGGTTGTTACTGTATGGATCCCGTCATAATGAATGGCACAGAGCTAGATTCAAATCCAATGATTGACATAAAGTTAATTGCGGCCATTGTGACTCTGAACTAACGCCGAATGTTTGACACTCTCAACCAATGTGGAGTTTCACATGAAATACAACAAATGCGTAAGTTTCGGTCATTACATTTTTTTGCATTTACGGTAGCACATTTATCATGTGCCGAATCATGTGATGCACGATGACAAACACAAATCTAGAAAGTTGTCTTATTTAACTCTCCCTCAATTGTTGTCTTCACATAATACATCCCAGTGTCAATTGAACTTTTTATTCATTAGTAACGCGTGGTTGATTGGTATTGACCAACCTTGAGGGTTTACTAGCATATCAATCCCATGGAGCCAATGCCCAACTCTCAATCCCCTTCCATTCATACGTGAATATCTTCCATCACAAATAACTATCCGCAAACGTGAAACTAACACCTATCAAATATATGTGTGAGAAGAATACTCATCACATAAACCCTCATTTTGAATTCCATTGAAAATCAACATACAAATAACAATTATCAAACTCAATGATCATTTATTGGTGAAACCTTATTTTTAATGTTGGTTTTTTTTCTTTCTAATTTTATCCTTCATATAAACTATTTTATTTACACTTTAATATATTCAATAATCAAATTCGTCAAACATCTACACTTTTATATAGAAAGATATCAAGTGGGTGTAACATTTTTTATTACAATTTTACTCGTATGCTTTCTTTTCTTTTTTTGACAAATTTTTTTACCCTATGCATAATTTCACATCAATTAAATAACTTAATTTTTTATAATATAAGATAAGCAAAAATTTTACAGCTTCAATTATTTTTACCGATAAAGGCAGAAAACCAACAACCATTTAGGCACCAATAATGTAAAATATGCAAACATATTGTATCTAGTTTATTAATCCAAGTCAAAAACAACAATCAAAGATATGGTTTCTTAAATAAAAAAAACAGAGATAGTTACCGATCGTTAGTTGGTTCAGTGGTGATTGACGTTAAACTTGGTAGGGAGGACCATAGTTCCATCTCCCATAACTGCGACGGAAGTAGGTTGAAACCACTTGATAGCAGAACTGGCCTTTCAAATCAGATTAAACTGATGGTGAAAAAAAAAAAGAGTTAGTTTCCATTTTTTATCAGAAAATAAATACATAAATTTGAATGCAATGCAAATGTAACTTTTATTTTTTGACCAAAATAAAACAATGGAACTAAAAATACAGGATATGGTTTCCTTCCTAAGGAAGTGACTGAATTAAATGCATTTTCTTGTTTGAATTCACCCATGGATCAATGGAACAGATAATGGGGGAGAAAATAACAAAAGACAATGCATATACCCATTTTCTCTTTGCATATTATACAGAAATGAATAAATCCGATACTTTACTACTAGTAGCATCATATACCCATTTTTTATTTTTGAAGGAGTACGAAAATAAAGTAAAGAATTCCATTTTCTGTCATGAAACTAAAAAGAAAAATTGGAAAATAAAAGTAAATATATTAAAAAAATCTAAAAGGCAAAGAAATATAAGGTAGTAGTAAGTGTATTAACCGCATGGATTTAGTATTTTATTTTCTTTGTTAACTCTTCGATTTTTAGAAAAAAGAATATAATAATCTGAAATTCGGCATTGAAATAAGTAAAATTTGATTAAAAGTTATTTATCTTTGAAATCAAATTCAAATTTTATCAAACGGTTTGTTTTAAGTGAATTTAATAATCACTCGAATCTCAATCAGTTTTTTTGATTTTGACACACAATTTCCAATCCTAAAACAACACTATTTTTTTTATTATAAATTATTATAAAAAAATCCTAAGAAAACACACTCTTTTCTATTTTACAAAAATCTAAAAAAATAACTCTTTAGAACTTGAGTAATTTACACTTTTCTCTATTAAGAGATGCTTATATTACATTATTATCTCCTTTTATGTTAAAATATACATTCTCCTTTCAACTTATACAAAATATACGAGAGAAAATTACACTTTCTCTCTTGAAAGAAGCTTGAATTTCATTCTCTTCTCTCTTATACTAAAACCTACATCTTAACCTCATGTGGTCCGAGTGATCGTATAATTATGATTAGAGGTTCCGTGTTTGTTATTAACATCTACTTTTTGCTTTGTGGCCATGTGTAAACATTGGTAGTCCGTATTTGAATCATACTCCATATTAGGTCTACAAGTCTTAGGATTGGGCTCTGGCCCAGCAAAAAAAAGTTATACACAATTGAATCATTGTTTGATATAGTCAATATTAGCCATGTATGTAAGGCTAATAAATAGACACTTGTTTTTCAGATGTCGTCAATTCCAACTTATAGCACTCGTATGTTATGGTGAAATACTAAGATCCGAAAATAAATAATGCTTTAGAAAATTGAATTGAATTTGAGTGAAAATTGGTAGTTGTAATATCATTTTTGAAACCTTTATAAATTGAGTTAGTATCATGTTTGCTACATCATTCAAAATCATAGATTGGTTGTTACTGTATGGATCCCATCATCATGAATGGCGCAGAGCTAGATTCAAATCCAATGATTGACATAAAGTTAATTGCGGCCATTGTGACTCTAAACTAACGCCGAATGTTTGACACTCTCAACCAATGTGGAGTTTCACATGAAATACAACAAATGCGTAAGTTTCGGTCATTACATTTTTTGAATTCCATTGAAAACCAACATACAAATTACAATTATCAAACTCAATGATCATTTATTGGGGATCGTTTTAAGGTCCTATATATTTATAATTAAAATGGAGTAGAAACCTTATTTTTAATGTTTTTTTTTTCTTTCTAATTTTATCCTTCATATAAACTATTTTATTTACACTTTAATATATTCAATAATCAAATTCGTCAAACATCTACACTTTTATATAGAAAGATATCAAGTGGGTGTAACATTTTTTATTACAAGTTTTACTCCTATGCTTTCTTTTCTTTTTTTGACAAATTTTTTTACCCTATGCATAATTTCACATCAATTAAATAACTTAATTTTTTATAATATAAGATAAGATAAAATTTTACAGCTTCAATTATTTTTACCGATAAAAGCAGAAAACCAACAACCATTTAGGCACCAATAATGTAAAATATGCAAACATATTGTATCAAGTTTATTAATCCAAGTCAAAAACAACAATCAAAGATATGGTTTCTTAAAAAAAAAAACAGAGATAGTTACCGATCGTTAGTTGGTCTAGTGGTGATTGACATTGAACTTGGTAGGGAGGACCACAATTTCATCTCCCATAATTGCGATGGAAGTGGGCTGAAACCATTTGATGGCAGAACTAACTTTCCAAACCAGATTAAACTGGTGGTGAAAACAAAAAAGTAAAAAATAAAAAACTGAGATAGTTTCCATTTTTTATCAGAAAATAAATACATAAATTTGAATGCAATGCAAATGTAACTTTTATTTTTTGACCAAAATAAAACAATGGAACTAAAAATACAGGATATGGTTTCCTTCCTTAGGAAGTGACTGAATTAAATGCATTTTCTTGTTTGAATTCACCCATGGATCAATGGAACAGATAATGGGGGAGAAAATAACAAAAAACAATGCATATACCCATTTTCTCTTTGCATATTATACGGAAATGAATAAATCCGATACTTTACTACTAGTAGCATCATATACCCATTTTTTATTTTTGAAGGAGTACAAAATAAAGTCAAGACTTCCATTTTCTGTCATGAAACTAAAAAGAAAAATTGGAAAATAAAAGTAAATATATTAAAAAAATCTAAAAGGCAAAGAAATATAAGGTAGTAGTAAGTGTATTAACCGCATGGATTTAGTATTTTATTTTCTTTGTTAACTCTTTGATTTTTAGAAAAAGGGATATAATAATCTGCAAATTCGGCATTGAAATAAGTAAAATTTGATTAAAAGTTATTTATCTTTGAAATCAAATTCAAATTTTATCAAACGATTTATTTTAAGTAAATTTATTAGTCACTCGAATCTCAAACAGTTTTTTTTATTTTGACACACAATTTCCAATCCTAAAACAACACTATTTTTTTAATTATTATTTTTTTTTAAACAAGCAAAAATGGAACATATATATTAATAACAAGTTCTGACCAGCACAAGGCGTGCTAGCCAGAACCCCAAGAGTCTACAAAGAGTCAAATACACTACAAGAAAACAGGCAAACAGCGACAGGCAAATTGCGGCAGTTGCTATTGAACTGCCACCGCTTTTGTATTTCTCGACGGTTATTGCGGCATTTCTTCAACCGCCACCGATGTTTGTACATCCTCGACGGTTTAATGTATATCGCTGGCGGTTCCCCTTTATTCCCTAATTGGATCTCTAATTGGATTCTGCTTCATCGTATTCAATCAAAGAGATGTTTTTTTTTATTTTTTATAGAGATCCTTAATTCTCTGCCCAAACCTAGTGTTCTACTTTTCTCTCTCATAGAACTTCTCTCTTGTTCTCGGTCACGAACCCAGAAACTCTCATGCTCATCACCATCAATATCGCAATGCTCCATCACCATCGCATGACCACATAACCAACGAAAGGTTAGTTCGCATGTCATTTTCATCTCAGTTTCATTCCTCTTTTTGTTTGTCCTTAATTTTTTTCTTTGATTTTGATTTGGACGGTTTATGCCTTTTTTAGGGTTTTTGTCTTTGATTGTGATTATTTCTGGGTAAATCTAAACATAAGATGCATACCCTATCAATTTCATTGGGTTCAAGTTTGAAAGTAGTTTCCCCAAATTGATTCATGAATTTTTTCTTCCAATCTTAATGGGAATTTGTTACCTTTTTCATGTTACTAGTTTTCCCCCTTAGTTTTTTCACGTCATCATGCCTTTAGGTTGTAAGTAATCAAATTTCATGCCTTATATGCTTTCAGTTTTACTTCATGGAAATCATCATGACATTAACAATTATCAACCAAAGCTTCCTATGTATCTAGAAATTATCAAAATAGAGATTTAGACATTTATGAGTAGTGAATATATCATATTCTCTTTCAAAAATAGAGAAGAATCCTTGTGTTAGTAGATCATTAGGATGTATTTTTTTGAATTTTTAAAGTTATGCTACTGGCTTTGGTTAACTATTATTGTTAGTAGATCATTGTGTAATGTAACTGATTACATTTTATCTAATTGATATTTTCTGAAATTTTGGCGAGTACATTTATATATGTTTATGACAGATGATATTGTGATAGTTATGTTAATGTTTTAACATTTGAAACTACTGAAAACTTGAGATGTAAAGAAATATGGTTTTTTTTTAGTTGTGTATGTGATTCTTTAGTGTTCTTAGCTTACTAGTCTGGCTTTGTCATGCTATTTTGCACGGAAACGAAAAGCACGATGGGCTAATTACTATTTAAAAGAATATTAAATGGGCATCTTAATTGGTTTTCGTAACAAATAGCATTTTCCTTTTTGTTTTTAGTGTTTTTCCTTTCTTTTAAAATCACTTTTAATTGTTCGTTTATCTTTTGTAGAATTTTAGATAAAGAGTTGGTTTCAGACTAAGCTCCAAGAATCACCACAAGTCCCTAAAATGAATTGGTTTCTCCACAAGGCCCTCAATGTAAGGAAGGTGAGACTTCTTGCACTATCTTAATGTTGTTAGGATAGTTGGTACTTATATTATCTTCAAGGATTATAATGGTAAGCACATAAGATCATTTGATATATTTGTCGTGTGTATCATTGCTCTTAAGTATATGGTGTAGGTTGTGTAATTTATGTTTGATGTGTATCATTGGTGGATGTAATTACTTAAAAATGCAGCATACACTACAAGAAAAAAGACATAGCGACGGTCAAATTGCGGCGGTTGGCTATAATAGAAACAAAGTTTTGACTAAATTCTAGTTCTAATTATTTTAATGGATCTCTTACACGGTTAGGTTTGATCATTGTTCTGCTATTGGAGTCATTCAACTTAGTTCCATAAAATCTTCATGATAACTTAAGAAAACATTTAGATTTATTTTTAACTTATAAATAAGTACTTATATGATAAAACACTTATGCTATAAAACATTCAACTGATCTGATTATCCAAACAGGGTTGTTAAATTCCTCCGGAATCATCATCAATTCGCATTAATTCATTAAATGAGAAACACTGTCTAAATAACTACACTGCCTGCCTAAACTGATTTTGTTTTATAAGTTGGGTTAATCTCAACTTTTTTTTTGACTCAAATAAACTTAACTCATTTCATTAATCAATTGTTTCTCAATACAAGGAGGAATTAAATGAAAAACATTGTGCCTAGTCGAAAAATTGGCCGCTTTAGCTAACAAGTAAGCAACCGAATTCGCTTAGCGCTTGACAAACTTTACCTTAAAATTGGAATTTAAAACTAATAAGTTTTTAATACTAGAATCAAGTACACTAAATTCTGATCTTCCACCATACTTTGCATGAATTGCTTGTACCAATAATTGAGAGTCACTCTCATATATCATGCATTCAATGTTCATATGAATAGCTACCTGTATAGTTTCTTTCAAAGCTAATGCTTCCGCCACTGTACTGTCATAAATGCCATGATACCAAGCTGTTCCTGCACCTACAAAGTTGCCATTTTCATCTCTGATACACCAGCCTCTGTTTGTCGTTCCCCTACTATTATTAAATTCGGCGTCGACATTGTATTTCAACCACCCCTCACGCGGTTTCTGCCAAGTTTGCTGCTGCATAATCTGATTTTCATTCAGGCTGCTTGCCTGTATATTCTGAGCAACAATCCATATCATTATCATATATAAAAATAATTTATCTGTTAGCATAAAAATAGCTTATGTAAGGTTATACATAAGCGCTTATTCATGATAAGCCCTTGTGCTATAAGCTGCAAGTAAAGTAAGTTGTTTATTTATGCAAACAGGCCTGAGCTGTAGTCCTTATTTAGGGTTAAATACATTTGTGGTGCCTAGAAATGAATAAAATGTAAAACTAGATAATTTATTGGAACTAAAATATATTTCCCATTGAATTTATTTGTTTACTGTTTTGTTTATTTGAAGGACTTGCACCTGAGATTCCTGAGGATCTTTACCATTTGATTAAAAAGGTTGTTTCAATCCGTAACCATCTTGAGAGGAACATAAAGGACAAGGACTCAAAGTTCAGACTCATCCTTGTTGATAGCAGAATCCACCACCTTGCTCGCTACTACAAGAAAACTAAGAAGCTTCCCCCTGTGTGGAAATAGTAAGATTATACATAAGCGCTTATTCATGATAAGCCCTTGTGCTATAAGCTGCAAGTAAAGTAAGCTGTTTATTTATGCAAACAAGCCTGAGCTGTAGTCCCTATTTAGGGTTAAATACATTTGTGGTGCCTAGAAATGAATAAAATGTAAAACTAGATAATTTATTAGAACTAAAATATATTTCCCATTGAATTTATTTGTTTACTGTTTTGTCTATTTGAAGGACTTGCACCTGAGATTCCTGAGGATCTTTACCATTTGATTAAGAAGGTTGTTTCAATCCGTAACCATCTTGAGAGGAACATAAAGGACAAGGACTCAAAGTTCAGACTCATCCTTGTTGATAGCAGAATCCACCGCCTTGCTCGCTACTACAAGAAAACTAAGAAGCTTCCCCCTGTGTGGAAATAGTAAGATTTTCATACCCTATACAATATGTTTTTGTTTTCTATCGACATTATTCAGCTTTAAAATTCCAGGCTTTGTCACCGATTACAATTTTTTCCATTTTGTAACAAGAGGAAGAATTGCCATTGATGTTATTAGCCAAGTTTTGATAATATCCTCGACTACATTGGAATTGGATCCATCAGTCACATTTTGTAACTTATGTTATCCTAGACTACATGCTTTGAATTATAATTACTTGCCTAGGGTATCAAATATTGTCCACCAGGGCCCATTGGCATTTAGAAAGGATCTTGTTAGCTAGAGTATAAATTTAACTAATGCATATTTGGTTGAATAGGATCTTGTTTCGTTAATTCTATGTTGCCGTACATGCACATATTGTTTCTCAATAGGCTAATATCATGTTGTGATTGCTTGCTTTATTATTTGTATATACTTTTGATAAAAGTTGCAAATGTTACTTTATAATCTTCTTTTAAACCGTGGATCTTTCTTGTCTTGTCTTCCTGATAATTTGCATTTCTACTATGTGAAATACTCAACTAATGACTTTTGAATTTGTAGTGAATCAACTACTGCCACCAACGCTTTGGTTGCTTAGAGATTGTATGCTTCCAAACATGAAAAGCTTGTAATCCCAATTGAGTTGCAGCACTCTTTTTTTTGTTCCAAATCCAGTTATTTATATTGTTCCAGAGCATCCATACCATGACTGCAAATCTACCTGCTAATCAGGTTTGTGTTAATGTCAAATGTTTCTTTATTTTTGGTTTGTTATTCATTCTTGAACATTGACAACTTGTGTTTCCATAATCAGGTTATATCGGATTTTGCCTTCTTGTCTTTTGGTGGTGGACCTCGAAAATGTGTTGGGGACCAATTTGCTCTCAGGGAGCCCACTGTAGCACTGACTATGCTGATCTTACCTTAATTAAGGATAGGATGAGGGCACTGTCAAAGTTGATCTACCTTAACAACCTTGACATGGTCTTGTATTGATGCACTGTTACTATTTTAAACTTAATTTAGATGTAAGCTGTGTGTTATTTTTATTTAGTGCCATGCCATCCATGATCATATATGATCCTCACTGCACGTCTATTTATTTCAATTTACATTTTATCTTGCAAATTACCAATTCTCTTTGTATGTTTTACTATTTAATGGTATACAATTCTTTGACCGTAGGGCTTTTTTGGTTTTATTTTAGAATTTTGATAAAATGAAAAGGAAAAAAAAATCTAGATTTTTTTTGAAAAAAATATATGGAGTTTTTTTTGAAAAAAAAAATTGCTTTTTTTTTGGGCAAAAAAAACTTTTGCGGCGGTTTCAAACCGACGCTAAAATCTCAGAAATAGCTTACAAAATAGCGACCAATAGCGGCGGTTGTAAACCGACGCAAACGTTAACAGAACCGTCGCTAATGACCTAGCGGCAGTTATTCCGACGGTTCACTAGAACTGCCGCTGAATGACCTAGCGACGCCGCATTTAGCGACGCTTGACAACCGCCGCATATGGCATTTAGCGGCGGTTTGAACCGCCGCTAAATGCCATTTTGAACTGCCGCCGCTTGCTGTTTTCAGCGTAGTGATACCAGCTAGCCAATGCCCATACAAACCAAGGGACTTGACCACCACATGTGAGAGTTTCTACCAAGATTTTCATTATAAGCTTTCATCCACCAAAGGGAATGAACCTGGATTCTTTTTATAAATTATTATAAAAAAATCATAAGAAAACACACTCTTTTCTATTTTACAAAAATCTAAAAAAATCACTATTTAGAACTTGAGTAATTTACACTTTTCTCTATTAAGAGATGCTTAAATTACAATATTATCTCCTCTTATGTTAAAATATACATTCTCCTTTCAACTTATACAAAATATACGAGAGAAAATTACACATTCTCTCTTTAAAGAAGCTTGAATTTCATTCCCTTCTCTCTTATACTAAAACCTACATCTTAACCAAAAAAAAAAAACCTACGTTTCTCTTCTTTAATAAAACTTCATTTTAATATAATCAAACTTCAAGTGCATATATGTTCATTATCATTTTTTATTCACATAATTAACATATAATGTTAAATGTTATAGATTATGAAACTATACAAAATAAAATATTAATATCGGATAAATTACTAAAGTTAATATTGAAAACATTATTTATATTAAATTTTTATATTCTATGATAATAAAATTAATAATAAAATTTTCAATGAAAGGCAAATTAATTTCTTAATTGATGGTTTAAAGTTTTTTGGCATAGTATAGTGGCTTAAAGTTAATTGTTATCACTACGTGCCCGTTTGTGTGATTGCTGAGATCGAAATTCTCTATTGTGCAAATATAAATAACTACTTAATCTCCTTTTTTATTGGACTTAGTTAATTGATAACTACTTAACATCTTTTTTTGTTGTGGCTAGTTATTAAGAAGAAAATATATTTTTTTACTATAAAAAAACTGAAAACATACTTTTTATGTGGAAATTGTGCTTAGTTATTAAGAGAAAAAAAAAATTATTTACTAAAAAAAACTGAAAATCTATTTTTATGTGGAAGTTATTTTTCAACATATACAAATATTTAGTTTTTTTTTTGTAGTTTTTTTTTAAGGGTAAAATAAGTATAATGAAAAAGCCATCCAAAAAATTTGTATCATTTTTATATATAGTAATAGATATATTAACACAAGAGAGGAAGGTGTGTATTTCAAATTTCTTTCAAGGGAGATGAGTGTAATTTACTCTTAAAATTTTGATATATTTGTTATATTTTTTTATAATAATTTTAAAAGTCCTTAACAAAAACTACTTTTAGTAGCTTCTTCAAAAAAATAAAAATTCATAAACCAATTTCTCCTATTTTTCAAAACTACCACTTGATAATTTGGGGTATTTAGTCAATAACCAATAAGAACAAGTCATATGTATGTGAAATAAAAATTGATTACAAATTAGTTGTGACTTGTGAGTACCACATACAAATTTACTTACGTGACTTATTTTCATTAATTATTGGATAAATACCTTCAAATTATCAAAAGGTACTCCCTTTGCTCCTTTTTAACTGTCCAAAAACGTCGGATTTAACACGTTCCTATTTAACTGTCCATTTGGTGTTTTAATGTTACGATTTGTCAATTATACCTTTTCTCAATTACTCTTATCTTTTTCAATAAAACTAATTAATGCTACATATTTGCAAAACTAAAGGTCTGTTTGGCCTAGCTTATTTTTGAGCTTATGCAAACGGCTTATGCAATATAAATTAGATTTATGCTATTTTATCATAAACTACCTTGAAAAACTTATAATAATACATAAAAATTGCATAAGCTCAAAAATAAGCTAGGCCAAACGGGTCCTAAATCATTTTTTCTTAATTTTTTTTGTACATTACATTTTTTTTGTGCATATAATATATTAAATTTATTGGAAAGAGAAAGTGTGTGCAAAAAAATAAAAATTTATTGATGGATTAAAATTAGGGTATAATAGGAAAATAAAATGTAAAAATACATTTTCATAATTTGGTGTTATTATTCTAAATGAACATTTAAAAAAGAGCGGAGACTGTATATATTAAACCTCACCATTTTTTATTTTTTTCCCCCTTTTAATAGGTGCGTGTGATATTTAGCTAATACTATAAATATTTTGATAAAAGCAATTTTTTAATCAATCTTTTTAGATAATTATCCTACTAATATTAATTAATATTTATGTCTATGTTTTGGAAATTTCTACTTTCCTTTTAATTTATTTGTAGGTTTCCTTTTTCTCTTGACCAATAATAATTATTCCTTCAATAAAAAATCCAAAATAATATTAATTAATCATAAAATATTAAATAATTCAAAAAAATCCTAAATATTAATTATTACTCCTAAAAAAGATCAATAAAAAAATAAAAAATTATTAATTAATCTCTAAAATATTAAATACAATAAATATTTTTATCCTTTATCCATACCAAACCATACTCACAAAGTAACCCAAATCACACTAACCATAGTTTACTACCTTATAAAAACTCAACTCCCAAACCCTTCAAACCCAACTCACTCATGTTTATTTCTTCTTCTTCTTCTATGAAATGAAACCTAACAACCGAAAATAACGGCATATTTTTCTATTCCACCGCTACACATATTCTTATCGATCCATCTCATCTCAAACAAAACAAAACAAATCCTCTTTCTCTGTTTTCTCTCCTCTCTCTCATATTCTTTTCTTTCATCATTCATTATACTCTATATTCTTAGAACGTGACACTATTATTATTATTACTATATACTAATACTATCACATTTACTTCATAATCAAAATCAAAATCAGAATCAAGAAAAGAATATTAATATTCCATTAGTGGTGGCAAAGATGATGAGGTGGCGACCATGGCCGCCATTCATAACAAAAAACTATCACGTCAGTCTTATGGTGAAAAAAGTAACCGGATGTGAACATTTGTTACGTCAATCTTTTTCAAGATTAACGGTTCAGATTAAATGGAAAGGTTCTAAGTCAACAACACTTGTTTCTTTCCGACGAGGCTCTGATGCAACAAATTTCACTAAAGATGCTGTTATTTATTACGATGTTTTTGAACAAGGTTTTATTGTTAATTTTGATGAACAATTTCAGAAACTTTGTAATCTGAATTGTTACGACAAAGATGACAATGTGTTTCATCCTTGGGAAACCGCTTTCAATCTCTTTCATGTATGTCACTTTCTCTTCCCTTTTTCCTGCACTTTTTTTAAAACAATTTTATAATATTATTTACAATTTTTATTATTATTCCTTTTGAAAAGGACGAATTTTTGGGAGAATCCTAGTTTAATTTTTGGGTGGAACAATTTTTTTTTTGTCAGATTTTACTTATTTTGCAGTCGAATTTTGGACTACTAGAGCCTTATTCTTCTAGAAATCAGAGGATTAAAAAAAAAAGGATTTATTTTATTTTATTTTATTTGTAGGATGGTTGAAAATTTGGATGATTTTGTGTGTTGGGTTGTCATGGTCTTTTTTTCAGTTTCATCAGTTTTGTTTTTATGTTTCCTAATATTTGGTGTTTGGGAATTTGTTGTGTGTTTTTATTTCACCTACTCATCTTTTTCATCAAAGATGAAGTTAAGGTCATTTAATTTGAAGAGGTGGAGGTTGGTTTTTGTGATGTGACTGTGTTACAGATATGTGATGTCATTTGTTGACTTAATTGTATTTTTTGACAAAAATGGAGTTTGAATTTTTTAAATAAAATAGTTCGATTTGTCCCTTTTGGCCTTTTTTTTTCACCATAAGTTTAATCTAGTTTGGGGGTCAGTTCTGGTACCAAGTGGTTCCAGCCCCTTCTAGATTGCAGTTGCGGGGATCGAACTGTGGTCCTTCCTACCAAGTTCAGCGCCAATCACAACTGAACCAATTAACTATTGGTTTGACCCTTTTGGTTTTGTATAGTAGTTGACTTTTTGACTATTGTTTATTAATTATTTTATTTATTTAATGGATTTAACCGCAAGTGTGTTCATTCATATTGTTATTTTTCTAAGAAGAATTTGTGATTGTTTTTCTAATGTAGGGATTGAATGAAAAGCCAAAGAAAAAGGGTATTGTAATTGGAACAGCTTTGTTGAATATTGCTGAATTTGCAAATTCAAGTGATCAAATTGGTATTGATTTGAACATTCCATTCACAATACCTGGAATTTCTGCACAGCATTGTCCTTCACTTAATGTAAGTACATTGGAACTAGTAATAATTCGGGGTTCGGATTTCGATTTTTGACTTAGTTCTTGTTTTAACAGTATATCTGAATTCAATTGTATGCAGATATCAATTAGCTTGGTGGAAATAAGAGGTGCTCAAGAAAAAACACAGTCAATTCAGAGATCAATAGTTCCTATGTCGTCACCGCCGGCTGAGTCACGAGATAGTACATCGACGGAGAAAGGCGATCTTTCTGCAATTAAAGCTGGTCTTAGGAAAGTAAAGATGTTCACAGATTTTGTATCCTCCAGGAAATCACAAAAGACGTGCCGAGGAGAAAGCGGAAGTAGTTATGGCAAGGAAAGTAGTTATGGCAAGGGAAGTAGTGATGGCAAGTGCTCTAGGACTAGTGGAGATGCTACTCCTAATTACCCTTTAGATTCTGACTCACTTGATAAGATTGAAGGAGATTCGGACGAGGGGAATGAGGATTCAAGTGTTGCGAATTCGTTCAGTTATGGAACATTGGCCTTTGCAAATGCAGGAGGATCATCACATTGTTCCAACACAAGTGTGAATTGTGATGACGATGATTGGGTTTACTACAGCTATCGCATGCCTGATATGCGTTCGGAGATGGGGAAATCAACTGGATCTTCTTCGGGATCTTATTTATCACAAAGTACAAAGCGCAGCATGCTTTTGTGGAAGAAAAGGAAGTTGGGTTTCAGATCTAAAGGTGTTAGGGGTGAGCCATTGTTAAAAAAGGACTATGCCGAAGATGGTGGTGACGACATTGATTTTGATCGCCGGCAGCTTAGCTCTGATGAATCCTACTCTTCGAAGGTAAGTACTGTTTCTTGCTTGATACTCTTTGCAGTAGATTTACTTCTATAAAAGTTTTAGGCTAGCCCTCATTGGTAATATAAATTTAGTCTATAAATGCGTATAAATTAGTCACGTAAACTTATGTTGCTCACTTTTATTGATTAGTTCATTTTATATTGTTTGCCAGCTTCTCAAAACTGGCGAAAATGGATCACTATTTTCTGAATTTGGGGATGATATGTTTGTTGTTGGGAGTTGGGAACAGAAAGAGATCACAAGCCGTGATGGTCACATGAAGCTTGATACGCAAGTCTTCTTTGCCTCAATTGACCAACGGAGTGAACGTGCGGCAGGCGAGAGTGCATGCACAGCCCTAGTTGCGGTAATTGCTGATTGGTTCCAGAACTATCATAATTTGATGCCCCTAAAGTCCCAATTGGACACTCTGATTCGAGAAGGGTCCTCAGAGTGGAGAAACCTGCGCGAGAATGAGACCTATAGAAATCAGTTCCCTGACGGGCATTTTGATCTCGAAACAGTTCTTGAAGCAAAAATCCGTCCGCTTTCTATTGTTCCTGACAAGTCCTTTATTGGTTTCTTTCATCCTGAAGGAATGGATGAAGAGAGATTCGAGTTTCTGCGTGGCTCTATGTCTTTCGACAACATTTGGGACGAGATCAGTGGTTCGGAACATGAGTGGCTTAGCAACGGCAAACCTCATGTCTTTATCGTAAGTTGGAACGACCATTTTTTCATTCTCAAAGTTGAATCAGACTGTTACTATATCATCGACACATTGGGGGAGAGGCTTTATGAAGGATGCAATCAAGCATTTATCCTTAAATTCGACAGCAACACAGTGATACACAAAACACAAAATGTTGCTCAATCATCATCGAATGATAAAACAAAAAATAACACCAAGCCGCAAACTATTGAGCAAATATTAGCGCAAAATAACAAGCCGGCCAAACAAGTTAACGGTAAGTCTAATGATGAAACAAAAAATAATATCAAGCCGCTAACTATTGAGCAAATATTAGCGCAGAACAAGCTGGCCGAACATGTTAACGGTAAGGAAAGTGATTCTATTGAAGAGGAAGAAGAGGAGGTTGTGTGTAGAGGGAAGGAAGCATGCAAAGAGTACATCAAAAACTTCTTGGCTGCAATTCCTATCAGACAGTTGCAAACTGATATGGCAACAAATAATATCTCATTTTCGCTTCATCAGAGACTACAAATTGAGTTTCACTACACTCAATTGTTACCATCTTGTTTATCGACAACTTCTGAGGTAGAAGCAACCATGGCTGCAGCGGAGACACTTGCTCTCGCGATAAATGAGATTTCTACATAGTATTGGTTGTTTAGAATTTAATTTAGATTAAAGCAAGTGCACATAATTAAGATAAAACTAGTCTTACATTATGGTAGTTTACATAGAAGGCTCTTTAAGTTTTAGATGTTAGGCACTTAGGCCTATAATCATAGTCTTGGGAAGGGTATCATGTAATGATGTAAATGATTCTGTGATTTCCTTTTCAAGTTAGTGAAAATTACTGTAAACTTTTGGCATAAAGATTCTACTATTTGTGAATGCTGTATACAACTTTATACAGACTTTTTATGCATGTTTAGAACTATGTTTTGCACTTCTGATTTTGAGATTATGATTTTCTATGGTTCATAAAGTCACAGGAATATTCTTTTGCATGCTTATTTTTCACCTTAGGTTCTTGTATTGCTCAATTGAGATAAATCTATAAAATATTTCTACAATCTTTTACTATGGTATAAAGTGTATTCGGGATATGGTTACTCGAGCTGTAAGTTTAACGAAAACACCCCTATCTTGGTCCGGCATATTTGAGATCTCATTAATTTGCAATATCACACGGTATGCACAGATTGATTAACTAATTATAGTCTTAATCATGTTATAATATGCTTTATACATCATTGGTGGTTAATGTAATTCTTGTACTAGCATTATAGTTTATCCAAAATAATATAGTTTTGTGCAATTTCAAGTTTCTTTGAAATGTTTTTTTGATGATCTTTGGATTGAATAATGCATAGCATTAATTAAAGTCGTCATAGAAAAGAAAACCAAGAACATTGGGCTGATTCTAATGTAAACTGGGTTTTGAGTTTGGACCCATATGTAAAGCTAAGGTTGATCCAAAACAATTGGTTTGTGCAATTTTCAATTTCTTTGAAATGTTTTCTTAATGATTTTTGGATTTTCAATGAATTGGATTGAATAATGAATACTACCATTTTAATCAGAGCCTTCAAAGAAAAGAAAAATGGAGGGGCTGACTTTGGAATGGAGGAAGGGAAAGAAAGATAAGGAATCTCTCATTTGTTTTGGAGAGTATTTATTTTTAGATGTGATAAGATAGAAATATTTATGAGCAATTTTATTTTCTTTAGAGTATTATGAAAATAAGTAATAAATATAAACTTTTATCAAAATCCCTTCTCCTAATGTCGTTTTTGAGTTTTTCATATTTTAGAGGAGTCCAATAAATAAACATACTCATGCAAGATGAGTAGAGTCTATCTTCTATTTCACTCCAAAATCTTGGGTGTATAGATATGTTATGTTGGTCTTTTGGGGTCCGGTCATTAGTTTTTGTTGGTCACAATGCTCTCAAATTGTCCAACAAGTGTTATAATAATAGCCGGTATTCAACTTGATTGGGTAGGGGAACTAGAATCAAGTATAACTTATCTTTCTTTTTTTTGTGATCTAGCCTAGTGACTTGAAATTCCACCTATAAGATGGATAAGTGGGATGACCGGGGTTTGAACCCCGGCTCCCTGCATATATAATGCAATGTTCTACCAACTGAGCTAAACTCACGAGATGGTTAAAAAATGATATTGTTGAAAATTAAGTGTAATTAATAACACATTATTTTTTCGTTGTTCATGTCTTCATGAACTCTCCAAGAAACTTCATTACTTAAATGTCATCTTGTTTTTTCAAAACAAAAATACTTGGGTTTATATACATTAAGATGAATAAGTGGAATGACTGAGATTTGAACTCCGGCCCCTACATATATAATGTAATGTCCGGCCAAATAAACTAAACTCACGAAACGATTGTATGCGCATATTTTAAATTGAGGTAAGATAAATATAATTTGTTCTATATTCATTTTTATTTTCAAATATAGGCTGTTCATTTATAGCCAATTTTTTGAGGTATATGCATGTAAACGTACTAGCAATGCAACCCTCAAGTCGAGCAGGACTATATTGACAAATCGAGTAGGACTATTACTATATAGACAAATCGGAGACTTTATGGATAAAAAAGTTCTCGTTCAAATTCTAAAGTTTTTATAATGTTGTATTCTTATAGTACAATATATATCAAAATCTTTGATTAAATTAAAAAAAAATGACATCGTATCATCTAAATATTTTTGAGTCAAGGAAAATAAAATCAAATAAGAAAACTTAACATAAGCACACGATGGCCACTCCGAGACCCTCTATGAAGTTTTGGAGGTCCGGTGATTTAGATTATGTTCGTATTCTAACTGAAATAGGTCACACTCAGTGTCAAACATGTTTAAGTTTAACATGAGATTATTTGCGATGGAGAGGAATTTATGAATTTCTTTTTTTGTTTTTGTTTTTTAGGTATATTAAAAGAATAAAACAAGGAAAATAATTTTATATTTTGATATATATGTTGTTTTGACATAATCAATTTTGTAGCAATCACGCATTCAGTTTGTTTTATTTTCGACTTGACAATTACTAGCATTTATGGTGAGTTTTGTACATATTTGCAATATTTGGATTTGATTCAATTTTAAAACGAAATTGATCGGAAGATAAAAAAGAACAAAATCTAAGAGTTGCTTTATTAGCCTAAAAATAAAGAGTTGCTATATAAAAAAAAGAAAAAACCTAATCGATTCCTTAATTTTCTATTTAAATCGGTATCTCTTCAATACCTATAAATAATGTACAAGAAATAAAAAATGGTAATGGAAAAGCTGAAACAATCACTATTGTTACGTCTTGCAGAATTGAACTCTCCCTCTACCAGCTCTCCAAATGTCTCCTCCGTCATTCACAATCGTCTTCAACATGTTTTCAAATCCTTCCACACCCCTACGCATCCTCCTTATCACTCGGTAACTTTTTTCAATATATTTTGTTCAGATGTAATTATCTTATAAATAATAGTTAAATTTTTATTTACTATTTCTTGATTTCTTTTATTCGTAAGTTTTTATTTTTGCTTTTTTGTTGTGTATGTAGATGATAAATAGAGCAATGAAGGAGTTGAATGATAAACGTGGTTTGACCGAAGAAGCAATCTCTGAATTTATTAGAAAAGAATATCATCAAGATTTACCGTTTGCGCATGAGACTATTCTTCGGACTCAACTTAAGAAGCTTTGCATGAGTGGAGAACTTGTGTGTCTTGATGGTGGAAAATATGTGCTTGTTGATTTTGAAATTGAAGTGGTTGGGGCAATGCTTGAAAGTGACGAAGAAGACGAAGAGTAGGAAGATGAGGATGATCAATAACTTAAAGGGTAAGACTTTGATTGAAAACTCAATATGAAATTACTTTTTTTTCTTTTCTTGTGCCAAGTACTATTTTCAAATTTTAAGTAAATAAAAAAGAAAGTTAATTGGTTAATTACCAGATGAATCGCGGTGAAACTACTAACACATCTTTTTTTTTTTTAGTACAAACTAACACATCTTTATATATTTGAGAACATGCTATTTTTTTTTTTGCGCTTTTTATCGCAAACACTCTGAATTATAATAGATCAATACTTTGTTTTTTGTTATGTAGTATAATGGTTAGAAATTCTACCCTTAAATTTTAAGATAGATAAGAGGGATGATTGAGGTTCGAAATTTGCCCCTACATATATATAATATAATATCTCTATTGAGCTAAACTCACAAGACAGATTAATAAAATCTATTATGGTTAGAAAACATCTCTATTAGGTCAATAGTTTAAGTAATATATTAGGGGGGGGGGGATATTTTTATTTACTCGATCAATAGTTTTTTATTTAACTATTAGGTCAGATTTTACGTCCTCTAATTTTATATCTTTTATTTTTATTTTTTTTAATCTATTTTCGATGTCACAAATCGATCTATATCCTATTTATTTTTTTAAAAAAATAATCATAATAGGGAAATACTAATGTTAGATTAAATTTATTTTTTTATGAAAAATTTAAAAGTTCATGCTAATAATAATGTTGACATAGAGTTCTTTGCTTGGTGTAATAATCCCCGGCCTAACATGCTTTCATAGCACATAGATCTCTATATCTCTTTTTAAATTGTAAGAGTTGAGTACCCTTTATATTCCTTATAATTTAATTTTGTTTATAAAAAAATAAAAATAAAGTTGGGTCAATGTTTTCCCTTCAATCAATGCAGAACTATCGACCAAAAGAGAGTTGCTTTGCAGAACCAATAATAACCAAGTAGTTTTTTAATTAATTAGTCCCTACATAATATAGTAGCTTTTACTTCTTAAAACGGGTTCCATACAATGTCCAAATCAGGACAATATCAGATAGATAAGGCACTATATCATGTTACATACGAACCATGTCTAAGCAAAATTAAATATATATTACAAGAAGATATAAAAACGAGGTTGACATGTATTAATTTTTAGTTGACACACTTGAATTAATAATTATAAAAACATCTCTTTATTTACATTTTTACTTTCTCTTTTCATAAAAACTTACAAAGGAATTGATGAATCCAACAAATTTTTTATTTTCAGCATATACCCTTTGTAAATTTCTTGAAAACAAGATATAAAAATAAAAATTAGATGATATTTTTACAATAATTAATTAAAATATATAAACTAAAAAAACAAAACTTATCCTATATTAGTATGACCCAACATTATCCACCTACCATTTCTAAAAATTAAAATTCAGAAGTACTTACAGACGATGATTTTTTTTATGTATGAAAGTATACTTCTGAATAGCATAAAAACGGTATTGGACGAAAAAAGTCGGAACCTTTTTAGTAAGATCAATTTCTAGCAGCAAATGGGACATTTGACAAGACCATTCTCATTGCAGTCATGACATCTAAGGAAACATTCATTGTTATTGTTGTTGTCATCATTGTTGATGAAAACTTTGCAACTTCCACAACAAGTTGAACAAATAGTAAATCCCATGTTAGCACAACCAATGCAAAGACAATCACTAGAAACAGTTGGTGTTCCTTCCAAAATCTTCCCTAGCCAACCCATTTCATGCAATCCAATCACTTCATCAGCTCCTCCAATGTACCTTCCTTTGATAAAAAGTTTTGGAGGAATCACTTTTTCTCCCAATATGTTCCACATCTCCTCTCTATATTTCAAATGCAAAGACACATCCCTTTCATGGTACATTATTCTAAAACTTCTTAACAAGAAATGGATTGTGTTACAATCTTGAAATGTTTTTCTTATTCCTCTCAAACTTGTTGTGTAAAGAATTATTGAATTGCTTCCTCCTGGTGGACATTTTTCCTCAAAATCTTTAAGAGATGGATACTCTTTGATGCATGCCACTTGTTTTGTTGTAGCTAATTTGAAATTGAATTCTTGTTCTTCAAAATGATCATCATCGTCGTCGTCATTCTCGCTTTGATCGAGGCTTTTATTAAACTCTAGGTCAGAAAGGTTGATTCCTGTTCCGGACTGGACCGAGGTCAATCTTAAATCATTTCCTTTGTTGTCGTCCAAGAACGGCGATGTTGGACATTTTTGGATACAAAACATATCTTGAGTGAGTTGAAGAACAAGGCTTTGTTTTGAGTTGGTTTTGGTTGGGATGAGTTTCAATTTTCTAAGAAAATTTCTTCTCATTCCTTTCATGATATTTTCAAAAAATTTGATGGTAATTAATTGATACACTACATGCTATATGTTCCACTTAAAGAGTGAACAAAAGAAAGAGGGTGAGATTTTGAGAATGACTTGTATGGAGCATTGTGAGTGGCAGGATTAAGAGAATTGGTTTGAAGATAAGTTCTCTCTTTTAGTTTCTAGTGACTATATAAAGTAGAAAATGAAAGGCTTTATTATGTTTAGTTGCTTTATCAAAAATCTTTTGAATGATCACTGCATGGTGTGGGGGCAAGGCTATACCCACTATCCATCTTCTTTTATCATACTAAAGGACTGACACTTTACCTACCATTTGGTGCTGCCTCAATCATGCTATGTATATAAAGTGTATGAAGTATATATATGATTGATAAATGTAACATTGTGTAAATTAAAAACTAGTCAAAATACATATGATAGAATCCTTTAAGCTGTTTAATTTTACTAGATTAATTAGGACTTTAAGTTTCTTTATTATGTGATGTTCCTACTAACTGAGCTAAAATTACGAAACCATGATTTACCAATTTGATGGGGGAACTATAAACTAATTATGCCATATAATACCCTTATAATCTCAATTAAATTGACACATGATTTAGTTGGTTTAATAGTTGATACCGATATAATTAAGTGGGGTGTCCTTGAACCTCACCTATTTGTTTGCCTTATGTGTAGGAACATAAAGTGCCGATGGTCATGATTAGGCAAATGTCTCGTCCTCATTGGTCAAATGTCATCACTCGGGATAAATGTGGAACATGCTATGCCTTTTGTTGGCAACACAAGAATAAGAACACACTGTATTTGATTCAAAAAACCACTTGTATACTTCAGTATTCACCCAGAATAAATTTAAGTAATTTGACATAGTAGGACCTATATTTAAGTCATTTAGGACTGATATTTGTGATTTTTTTTTAGACCATTATAGAGCTTTTATCTCTCCAAATTTTTCTTAGTATAACTTGAATTTAATAAGTTTAAAAAATCTTCTCATTTTCATTGAGTGAGAAATCAGTATTTTACCGCTATTTTTTTCGCCATCTAAAATGCTTTCTATTTTCTGTTTTGGAGAGTATTTTTCTACTCTCTTCATCCTCACAGATTCTTATAGTTTCCGCGGAGATCATCAATATTTTAAAAAGATATTAAATTTCTATTATTTCAATCAAATTAGTTGTAAAAAAAACTAAAGTTTAAACATAAAAGAAGTTAAAAAATGAAGACATTATATATTGCAAGTCTTGTGACAATAATAACCATTATATGTAAACGAATTTATACACTAAAAATATAAATAAATATAACAATATAAAGTATTTAAAGATACACATATAAATGTTATTTTGATAAAGTGTTAAAATTTCATCCTTATTTCCAAACTTCCTTCAGGGGCAACTTTCTCGTCCATCCGTAGGGAGAAATTCTCCGCTTTCAGACCATCAATCATAGCAATCCCCAAAGATATCTCCATTTATTGATCAAGTTGATAGCCCTATCGCTGCCTCATATTATAAAAGATGTTCAATCACCACCATTCCTAAATCTTCCTTTCTTCTCTTGATTTCATTCCCTTTCAAACAAATTAAATTGTTACCTTTTAATCCTTCAATCCGCAATCAAATGCAGTTATCACGCACATAAAGTGTCAAAGATAAAAAAAATTGTTGTAACTAAGCAAAACTGAAGAAAAAGCTAGTGCTAAAGATTGCAACCAATAATTATAATATGTTATATGTCCATTCCCAAAAAGTGCATCATTTGGCCACCAAACATATTGTTGAAAGTTGAAACACATTTGTAGCTAAACACATGCTACACCCTTTACATTCATGCATGTATGATCTTCACTCTTCAGAAATAGGTAGGTATTAAATTCTGGATACAAATGAACCAACACTTGAATGCTACTCTCATATTGATACTCATATTATACCACATAAATTTGTGTCAATCATCACCATGTAACCTTTACAGCAGAGCATGCTACATACAAGTGCTTGCCAACTTTTCCATGCTTCATGTCTTTATGCTTCAAAGTCTAGTTCTTGTGTCTCGTTTATTATATGCAATAATACATCATGATGGTTGGAGAGTACCCTGAAAGTGTCAGAAGCAACAATGAGCTAATACTCCAGGATCACTAAAATAACGGAATACAACATCTGATACTGAGAATATGAGTCATCTCTCTGTTATATACATATCATTTAACTCATTTATAGTTGATGTGAGACTACTCACTAACACTTGAACCAACAATAACAAAAAAAATTCTTCGAGAGTTTAATAACTATACACTGTTTATATGTATTAAAAAAAATTATACTCATGCGAGGTGGATCTAGAATGACGACCAAGGTGGTAAAAGTGCGATAGAGCATAGTGGCAGAGCTCTTCAGTGGAGGATTTGTAGCTGCAAACACTCATATATACGCTAAAGTTAGTCCATGATTTAGGTTAGAAGGGATAAGAGAATGATATGTATCTTTCCCCTATGCTTAGGTCCTTATATAGTGGATCCTTTCTTAGATGGAAACCGTTGAGAGATTTTCGACGTGTGATCTTTATTGGGTGGTTATTGCCTTAGATGGTGTAGATGTGCATGTGCGCTTATGATCTAGATCAACAGATGAGATTGTTTTACTGCGTGAAACATACTGTATGGTTCAGAATCAGAAGATTCTGACCATGATTGATCAATATATATATATATACACACGAATAACTAAAGGATTTGTATTAATTTCCACAAGTTGAAACAGGGCAAGATGCTTCTTGACAAAGGTCATGTGTCTCATTATTATGTATATGCCACCAAAATATAACACATCAATCACAAGCTCTCCAAGTTGAAATGCTTCCATTAGATCTATCCTTAGATCAATATCTATACTTTAATTATATTATTAATTATATGCATGCTAGCTTGTAAATTAAGTACTAACATTGTCCAAATATAACACAAGAAAATCTAGAATGTAACAAAAATTTCATCAATTGTTTTCCTATCAAGAGAAACCTAATTTTACTACATTATAAGTATCAAACCCAACTTTCATATTTGGCAAACTCATAAAGAATCTAAAAATGTAGTAATAAAATGACTGGTTTATATTTTCTTTCTTCAAAGGAAAGAAAAGACTAATTCTAGTAATGGAAAACCAACAAAGTTCTCATTAACACAAAAAATTTATGAGCAAAGATTCAGGTCACATTACACTTGATGGAAAAGAAATTCAAAGTCTAAATGTGAAATGGCAAGACCACAGATGGATCAGATAACGGAGTTTATAGCTGCGGCCGAATATGCAAATGCTTCACAAGTTTTTTGGTACCTTTTACTAAAACTGTAAGTTTTTCAATTTATTTTAGGTTTAGAAGCTGCCACAGAATTTCATCAGCATTCAGCAGTGCTTCTTGTATCGGTCGATTTTTTTAGCTCTTTCACAGAATATTGTTCATGTGTCAAATGTGAGTTCTTAATCTCACATTAATTGAATGAAAAAGTAGATGTTAAACAACATATAAGTAAGAAGACTTATATAATGCCTTAATTTTTAGATGAAGATGTAATGTCCAAACTCATTTGTATAGTTGATATTTTTAATTTAATATGTGATGATCCACTTCGGTGTGTCAAGACTCCATTTGAAGTCTCAACATTAAAATAAGAAAAATGCTGCTTGGTGCGACAATCAATATATCTTCCAACAGCTATTACTGTATGCTAACCAAAAGAAATAGAATCTTGGCAAAATAATGACAACTAAATATGTTTATGGTGTTTGTGAAATTGAGATTTTTTAAATTTGATCTTACTTAATATTTATTATTCTTTTATTCTTCTAAAAAAAGTCTTACACGTAATTTTAGTGTTTACTAAAATTAAATTAATTTACCAATTGTTAGTTGGTTCAGTGGTGATTGGCACTGAACTTGGTAGGGAGGACCACAGTTCGATCCCCCGCAATTGTGATCGGAAGGAGGCTGAAACCTCTTAATGCCAGAACTGACCCCCGAATCAGATTAAACTGGTGGTGAAAACCAAAATAAAAAATTAATTAATTTTATTATTACTAGCC
Source organism: Trifolium repens (assembly GCA_030408175.1). Classification (NCBI taxonomy): domain Eukaryota; kingdom Viridiplantae; phylum Streptophyta; class Magnoliopsida; order Fabales; family Fabaceae; genus Trifolium; species Trifolium repens. The sequence continues at coordinate 52,560,427 of CP125849.1, read as the reverse complement.
GTCAAACAGGCACGTTTGTGTGACGTTATTTGTTACAGTCCTTTTGCAAGTATTTTGTATATATCGTATCCACAGGGACTAGTGCGATATTAATAGTCTTTCAACGATAACCATAACTTTAAGTATGAATTTGTCTATTGATTTGTTGTTGTGAAAACTTTCGAACATAAACTAAAAGTGCGATTAAAGATGATGTAAAATCCAAAGAGAATAAGTTGTCGGGATTAGAATCGAAATATCCACTCATATGCATTTACTTGACTATTGTTATATATATTTCAGTTATCAATCAATTTTATCACGTATTCCTCTCTTCGTACGTTTCCGTTCCCAGATAACGACGAGAAACTATTATATCAACCAATCCTTGATCCCTCAAGTGATTAATTGATACAATATCTTTTAAAACAAATACTTTGAGTGATTATCAAACCTAAATCCATCCCTAGAGTTTAGATTTGATAGATATTATCCTAGATCGAGAATTCAAAACATATATTCCTATACTATTTCAAATCCAAAGATTAACATAATAGAACAAGGATAATATCAAAATAGATTGAATCACTAAAATATATATAATCAAAAGATCAAGATAAATACATATTCACAGAGTATTGTTCATCTAATCCCAACAACAAAGAGAAATTAGCTACTCATGTTCATATTGAGCTTACAAAGATGAAAGAACAAGAGATGAATGAACATCATGAATTGATTCCTCAACTTCAATGAGTTATCCACCTTCAAATCTACTACACACAGCTCCTAGGGTTTTCTCTCTGTTTTCTGCTCTGGAAAATAACAAGATAATCCCTTTTCTGTTCTGAAAATTCTATTTATAACAGGTCCTAATTTAACACGGTCGCTCAGCGACTAGCATGCTCGCCCAGCGACTAGACTACTTCACAACTGAGTTTGCTGACACGTGGCCCACTGACCGACAGATCTTCCTTTCTTCGCTGGTGGTCGCCCAGCGAGCAGTAGCGACCATTCCTGGCTGCTGGTCGCTTGTGGCGATGACTGTACTGCCTTTTTGGTTGATTTCCTTCGCTAATGGCCGCTAAAGGTCGCCCAACGAGCTCCTAAAACTTCAAAATCCTTTTTCTGCATCAACCACTCAACTTTAAACACAAAAACCTGTACAAATAGCTGGAATTAAAATAATAAAACTAAAATATACATATGTACACAAATTAGGGAGTTTAGATATCATAACTTGTAAAACAAGTTAACAAATGCCTTCTTTTCATATGTAAATCAACCAATTTTTAGCACTTATCATTATTCTTTTTTTTTTTTGTGATCGATATTCTCTATTTTGCAAATATAAATAACTACTTAATCTCCTTTTTTATTGAACTTAGTTAATTGATAACTACGTAACCTCCTTTTTTGTTGTGGCTAGTTATTAAGAAAAAAATATATATTTTTTTTACTATAAAAAAACTGAAAACCTACTTTTATGTGGAAAAAACTAAAAATCTATTTTTATGTGGAAGTTATTTTTTAAGGGTAAAATAGGAATAATGAAAAAGTCATCCCAAAAATTTGTATCCTTTTTATATATAGTATAGATTAAAGGAAAATGCTTATTAGACGGAACCAATATCTTGAAAAAACCATGGGCAGTTCTACACATGGGCAAGCTTGGGCAGTTGCCCAGACTCTCGTAATTTTTTTTTGTATTTTTAGGGGTTTATTTAGGGCAAAATTAAAATTTTTAGGGGTTAATTTAGGGCAAACCTAAGATTTTTTGTTCAACACTAATATAAACTGAAATTTTTATGAGTTAATTTAGGATTAAACTGAATAAAATTTGTTAGACTAAAATTTTGCGTAGGCTCAATTTTTTTTCTTCAGGGTTTGCCACTGGAACCAACCTTGTGCGTCTCATTAGTTCTTTGATGGAGATCAATAATCGTTAACGACGATAAAAAATTCGTATCAATATTATGATAAAAAAAAGAATAAAAACATTTTTTATTTTTTTCTTATGATAGTTTCAGGATATTAACTATGGTCCTTTACGTTTATTTTAGGTTTTAATGTGATCTTTTACATTCACTACAAAAAAAGCGCTAAATACCGGCGGGTTTTTAGCGGAGGTTATCCAAAACCCCCGCAAATAGGTACAGAAAAAAATGAACTTCGCCCTCTGTGTGTTTTATTTTTCCCTCTTTTGTTTCCGTTGCTCTCAAGTTCTGCAATTCCCTCGCTGCTCTCTCATCCAAACCCTTCTCTGTTCTTCACCGCTCTCTCTTCTTTCATTGAAGCTCTTCTCTCTTCATCACCGTGTCACTGCTTCACTTTCCTCTGTTCTCTCTGATTTCTTTCCGTCGCATGCACAAGCCTCCTCCGTCCACCACCACGTACTCCAACAGAAACAGGACACAGGTAATGCAGTGTAATAATTGTTTGTTCCTTATCTGTTTTGAATCTACGTAGTTAGGTTTTTGAAACCATGATTTTGGAATTTTTTTTCATATTAAATGTTGATTGATTATGCAATTGAGAGTATAAGTAATATATTTATGTTATGAAATCATTGTTAGGGTTTTTATATGTCCAAAATTGGGGGTTTTGTGATACTTCTCAAAATTGGAGATTTTTGTGATTGTTAGTTGCAAAGATTCTCTTCAAAATCATTGTTAGTTGTTGTTCTTCTCCTCAATTGGTAGTTGATGTTGCTAATTTGCTGTTGATTGATGTTGTGTATAATAGTTGTTAATTGTGTACAAAGTATTAAAATCTCCATGGTTAGGTCTTTTTATCATCATCAATCATACTCACAGTATACTTAACCTCCTTGTGTTCACACTTCACAACACAATCTATGGTTTCGGCATCGTTGTGTTCTTTGTGCCGCTGAACTTCAACAAGGTTTAATTATATGATTTTTCTTCAGTTTTTTTTGGTTGTTGTGAATTTGTGTTGCTATTAGTATTAGCTAGCTTAGGTTTTGAACTTGTGATCTGAATTTTCTTCACTTTGTGGCATTGAAGTTAAGTTCAAATTTAGAAACATTTTGTTAGATGGAAAATTTTATTGTGAATTTGTGATGCTATGAACTAGCTTACATTTTGAATTTGTGATCTGAGTTTGCTTCACTTTAGTTGTGATGTTGAAATCAAGTTCAAAGTTAGAAACATATTATTAGGAGTAAATTATGTGCCTTCTATGTTCAGCAATCATTTATTTTTGTTCCTTATATTTTCCATTTTGTTAGTGTCATATTTTTAAGTGTTAATTAGTATGAAATGCTGATTAATTAAATTGCATAACTTGTTTTGGTATCAGGAATATTGATAAGTCTTGGATTTCTTCTTAATTAGTATGAAGTTATGTCTCTTTCAGTTACATTCACAAAGCATTGGGTTGTTATAGAATGGATAAACCGGTTGTTGGTGTTGCTACCAAAGCTCAAATTGTTGATCATTATGCTCAAATTTTGACCAAAGTTATGGGAAAGTAAGAACAATCAACTCTACATTTTTTTTTTTGCTTTTTTCTTTATTGGGTTTTTCTTCCTTTCTTGATAAAAATGGTGTCTTGCAGTGAGAAGGATGTACAAATGTGTATATATCACGTTTCTTGGAAAACCAATAACTGGCTTTGTAGATTCTTAACCTTTGTTTCAAACTTTAAAGTTTAAATTATCAAATTATTATTGAATGAAATTTGAAAGGCTTGTTGTGGTGCAGGTGTTCCTGGTGTCTTGTCAGTTCAGCCAGATAACAATTTTGAGTTTCAAAATAAAGATTATGAAGGTTTTCCGTTTCGTAAATTCCACACATTTTTGCCATTTGAGAATTTCTTGATAGTATAACTTTATCTCAATATAAGTTATGTGGTGAGTGTTATTTTTGCCCTTGTATCTTGGATGATACTTTGTATTAGGTATTTCATTGGTGAACTCTTGATAGTTATGTATGATTTTGTATTTAATTGATAGAAACTAGTTTAGAAGGAGAAAATTATAAGTTGCAGTCTACATTATACTAAAATTATGATTTTGTAATATAACATTTATCTTATATTAAAGTGGAAACTAGTTAGCAACATTGTGCTGAGTTGATAACATGACTCCATGTTTGTGTGTAACAGAGTTCAGTTTCGGTGATTCATGGGAAGAACGAAGAAGCAAACCGTTATCTGATTTCGATCCGAATTTTACGATGTATTCTCGCAAATGGCTTAGGTTAGATTGCAATTGTGCCTATTTAGATGTCATGCCATTTAAAATATGTTGTGATATTCTCTGTGCATGATTTTTTTTTTGCAAATTGAAGGAGCTTATGTGCACTTTTGAACATCTCAATATTGTTTCAGGTATCTCAAGTACTTAACTAAGAAGTATTTGAAGAAACACAATGTACGTGACTGGCTCAGAGTGATTGCTTCTATTCTACTGTTGTTGTTATCACGTGAAATCAATCAATCTACTGTTGTGGTTATCTTGATTTCTGATTTTTTGTTATCTTACAGATCTAGGTTTAGTTTATTTATTCCGTTTTTGTTATCTTACAGATCCAGATCCAGATTTGGGAGTTGCAGTGTTTTTCGATAACCGGTGGTGTTAGTGGTAACTATTACGTAAAATTCAGCTTTAGAAAAGTTATTCACATTGTGCATTATGTATGCTTTTGTAGGACTGGTTAGATGAATAAGTGCATGTAGTGCTGATTATTGAAGGTTGATTATTAGGGGAAGGTAGTAACAACAAGCAAGAAACATTTGAGGTATGCATTCTCCCTTATTTTTGAGTTTTTCCCCTTGTTATAGTTAATTTATTGATTTTTTAGCTTTATCGCCATTTATCGTGTGCTTATGTACCAGCTTTATCCTCTTGTTATGATTTCTAGCTCCTTATACCTCAATCATTAATCAATACTTATTTTGTTGAAACTTATGCTTAAGTTTGAGTTTTTTATCATGCTATTTGGTAATTGATGGAGAAGAGTCAAAATAATTCAAGCTGCAAAGCACATAGGATTCTGGGAAACTGTCACTGATTTTGTTGTTTATCATTGTTCTTTTTCACTTTGTCCCTTCTTTTTTACTCTATTAACTAGTATCTGGTAAGATTAATAGTGTATTTTCAGTTTGGTCCATTATCTATCATCATAACATGATAAACTATTACTACAAATCAGGTTTTGTAGGAAACTGATTTTGAAATTTATCTCTACTAAGCTCTCTTGTTTGTTTTTTTTTTTAAGTTATGTTGTAGATTTTTCCTACTAAGTCTGATAGTTTTTTTTTAAAGTTATGTTGTAGATTCATATTGTGTTCTTTAGCCCTTTTGTATGCTTACATTAGTGGATTTTTTAGCCACTTTATATTTTTTAATATTGTATCTGTCTATGATATATTAATCCCCCAAAACTATGCTTAGGAATCCTCTGTGCTTTGCAGCATGAAATGCCTCAAGTTCGCTTATTGTATATGTTATATCTAGTTGAACTTGCACAGCCATAGGACAGTGTGAATAGACATAGGATCAAATTTAGTCCATACAAAAATTTTACACATGTTTCTTCTGTTATTTATGTAGAATAGATACTAGATGTAACTATACAGATTCATTAGCTATGACTGTTATATACAACAAATATGCAGCCATGAATGCAAGCTCAAACATGCCTAAAATTTTTCTTCACTTGTAGCTCAAATAAATGCAGTCATGAATATTGAGTTTTCTTCACTTGTAGTGTTGGCTTGTTGTGTAAGAGTTGTTCTTTTGAGTTTCTGTGCTTTGCAGCATGATGTGGTGCTTGGGAAGTGCAACCTCTAGTGTGTTTAGTTTATGAATTTTAATGTACTACTATTATGAATTTTGAAATCTATTACTATATTTTATCTATCAAGAATTATGAGTTTTGTTTTTTGGGTACAAAAAAAGGGCATAGCCCACAAGAATTATGAGTTTTATTATTAGATTTCCATGAAAATTTGAGTATTTTGACATTTTAATTTTTTATACCTATTTTATTGTTTTGCGGGGGTTTTGAACCTCCCCTAAACAACCGCCTCAATTTTGCGGGGGTTTCAAAGAGTGATACTAGGGGTTCAAAATAACCGCCGTAATTGATTTGTGGGAATCGATTAGGCGGGAGTTTTAAAAAGTGCCGGAAAACATATTGCGGAGGTTCAAAACCCCCGCTAAATGGGACCAAAACCGCCGCAAAAAGGTGTGTTTTTTTGTAGTGATTTAAAAAGTTTTAATTTGGTCCAACACATTATCAACGTTTGCATTAGTTTGTACCTTCCGTCAGATTTCACTGTTCTACTGTTTCAATTGGACATGTGTCAACGTGTCCAGATGTCCACGTGTGCAAAACGTCTGCCACGTAAACAAACCGTCTGCCTGTTAACACCAAAATTATAAAATTCATAATATTGTTCAAGCATTGGTGTTATAATTGGAAAAGAAGAAAAATATTCATTTTGGCTAGCCATGTGATTTTTCAAACTAAGATTGGTCGAAATTAGCCATATTAAGGGGAATTCGACTAGACTATTTTGTGACGCTCGACAAATTATATGCAACAGATTGATGGATGTCGAAGAATTCGAGTCGGTGCAATAGATAGTAGGGTGCTGTCGAAGGCTTCATTTTCAACAAGAAGATACATATGATTCGAATAAGTCATTAAAGGATAGTCATTCAAAGGGACATGTGTCAATCTTAGATTAAGAATGTTATTATATAAGACATGTGTCAAAATCTTAGTGAAGCTATAGGTAGTTATTTACTACTTTTATTTTTGACCGTAGGATCTAGTGTTAGTCTTTCCTACAAGGTCTATATATATGTGTTTGTAAAAAGAAATAGGTGGTTGGATCCTATTTTCTAAAAACTCTAAATGCCCACGCTGCGTGTGCAAAAGGGTTGAAGAGTGCATAGAAATGGATTCCATCCACCATTTACATTCAAATGTCATTTAATCTTTCAAGTTCATTACTTGTTTTTCCCTTTAAAGTTTCTGCACTTTATCCTTCAATTGCAATTTATCTTCAGGTTCTTTAACATTTATTTGCAAATTTACTTTAACGCTTTTTTATTTTAATTCGATCCTTCGACTTCGTCGAAACAATGTCTTTTTAATGCATTTTAATGCAAATTAGACAATTGTTCAAGCAAAAGATGTTGAACATTCATACTTTTTCCGGAAATTAACACACAAATATGTTCCAGGATTTTACTAGTTGATCCTTCTTGTAATAACCAAACTAGCGTTTGTTTACCAAAAATTAGTGTAAACACTGCCACATGTGCAAAAACTGACAGAAGAGACCAAATTGAAACCTAAAATAAACGTAAGGGACCAATTGAAACTTTTTAAATGTAAGAGACAAAATTAAAATCTAAAATAAACGTAAGGGACCAAATATATAGTTTAGCATTTGATTTAACATATCTTAGTTTTGATGGTACATCATACTTTTTTTATTTATGCCGCTAAAAATTAAACCAAGTATTGTGACTTTATGATGACATGCATGGAATCTTACTTTTGCACATTGGTCGAATTTCACGAATGAATAATTTGCACCATATAACGTAACTGTTAAAATAAATACCAACAACAATATTAAAACTGTAACTTAAATATTAAGAGTTCAATAAAATAGCTTTTTTTTTACCAAAATAAAATTATTTATCTTTTAAGTGTAAGATGGAACATTTTTTTTTTAGATAGACGAAATGATAAACCATTAAAAACTCACACACACAAAGTGAAGAAATCAGAGTTCGAATCCCGATCGTGACGTTTGGCACTAGCAATTTCAGCATTTCTGTCAGATAAAACATTTCGGCTTGGATAAGATGTGACTCCTAATCCAAACCCTAATCCCGCCATATTGTGTTCCATGCTTGTACAATGTAAACACTTTCATTATTTTTTGGGAAAATTACACCGACCTCCCTCGAGATTTTCTTAAACAACACTTGGACTCCCTGTATTTTTCAAAAAGCACTCACCTCCCCTCTTTTAACTTTTAAGTAACACCGTCAAGTTTAAATTTTTCTTTTCTTTTTTAACAATTTTAATCTACTTCCCACCATATTATAACAACTCCTCTACACTGATCATTGTTTAGAGCAATATTCACTATCATCAACTACTCCACCGCTAATATCTATTTTCATCGTCCCCTCTGATATATTCCATATAACTTGTGTACCCAGTCTGCCATTAATGTCCTTGGTGTGGAATTAACCGATGTAGCTATAGTTCTAAAGGGTTGAGATTGTTATTTTGAGCAAGGATTAATATCATAGTATCATGAATTCTTTCGTATATCCCATATTTATAAGAAATTGGTTCTTTCATATATCCCATGTTTAGGTAGGTTGCGGAGCCGTCGCGACTCTACTTGGTTCTCTGTCAAACCTGTTCGGGTTCTCCTGTCCGATTGGGTCTGCTTGCGGTTTTTCGCCGTTTGGTTCTTATGACTGGAGATGGATCGCCGCCGTCACCGTGGCTGTGTTTGGTGGGTTGATTCCTTTTCCTGGTGGTTCTGTTCGTTTGGGTTTCATTGAAAAACTGGATCTTTGATCTGGTTTTGGCTATGGAGGTTGTTTCATCTCTAATCTAGGTTGTTTGTTCCTGGATATGTTTCAGATCAAGTCTTTGTGCTGCGTTTTGGGTCCTCTCGGATCTAGCTTGCTGCAATCTTGGTTTCGTTGGCTCGAAAGGGCCGTTTATGCCTGTTGTGTTCTATCATAGGGGGTTGTGGTACGTGAATTCGTCCGTGTTGGCGGTCAGTTCATTCGCCGTTTCATACCTTAGCAAATGCTCATTCATCACTTTTTTGCTATTTGGTTTCGCGCTCGTACGCGGGTTCGCTGGGTAGTGTCCGATGAGTATGTGTTTGTTTTGGTTTTCTTTCACCTGTTAAGGTTGGCTCCAAAACCACTTGTAGTTGATTTTAATTTTTTATCTTTGTTTGCTACATTTTTGTGTGGTATACTGGGTCAGGTTGATGTCCCCCAGTTTTCTTTGTATTATCCTTTTTTTATATTTAATCTATTTAGGATAGGGTAGAGGGTTTCCTCTCCTCTCCTTTTGCTTAAAAAAAAAAAAAAATTGGTTATTAGGGACAATGAAAAAAGGGCTGATGCAGATTCTAATTTTCCTATTTGCGGTAAAGCAATTGGGTACATCCCAATCAATTTTTCTTTTGTTTTAGAAAAATAAAGCAATGGCAATTCTCTAATCTTTATCCTTAATATTAAACACTCCTCTCTATTGTGGATAGCCTCTAGTAGCATCTTCAAACATCAAAACCACCGTAAATTGCAGTGTTGCAAAAGCTTACTCAAACTTCCGTTAATAGGAATTAACGGTGTTAACTTATAAGGGAGGTGTGTGTTATTTGTAAAATTAAATAAGGGAGGTGAGTGTTCATTTTTAAACTAAAGGGAGTCTAAGTGTTGTTTAAGAAAACCTCAAGAGAGGTCAATGTATTTTTCCCTTATTTTTTTTTGTCATGAATGTAAACACTTTTATATTCCCTATGTAAATCTCTTTGTTGAATATATTCATCGGTACATATTGCTCAATAGTTCTTATTTATTGCACTTTGCTTTTCCAATGCACAAGCCCATTATTCTCGATGGTTGGATCGGATAGAAACTCTACTAATTCCACTCAAATTGTATTACACGCGAGTGAGCCACCGTTTAAGCCATCATTAATTGTTTGCTTTGGAAACTATATTTTCAATGCATACACTTTCATATTCTCTATGCAAGTCACTTTGATGGATATCAATTAATTGGTGCACATTGTTCAACACTCCTCATTTATTGTGTCTTTGATTTTCCAATGCACATGCCTATTACCGATGCAAATCCCTTATTTTCAATGGTTGGATAAGATAGAACCTCTACTAATTCTGCCCAAATTGTGTTACACGCGTGTGAGATTCAATTTAAGCCATCATTAATTTTATGCTTTGAAAACTATGTTTTTAATGGATACACTTCCATATTCCTTATGCAAGTCACTTTCTTGAATATCAAATAATTGGTGTGCATTGCTCGCTACTCCTTATCTCCTATTTCCAATGGTTGGATAGGATATAAACCTTACTAATTCCACCCAAATTATGTTACATGAGTCTGCCACCCAGTCTAAGCCATCATTAATTGTCTGCTTTAGAGACTATGTGTTCAATGCTTACACTTCAATATTTTATATGCAAGTCTATTTGTACACTTCCATATTTTCTATGCAAGTTTCATTGTTGGATATTTATTAATTGTTGCAAAAATCTCTCTTGGAAAATTGTTACTTTCTCTCACAAATTTGCTACATTTCAAAAAATAGAAAATTGCTTTTCGTCTTTCTCAACATAATCGTTTCTTAAAACTCTTAATTTATTAAGTTATTCTCCCAAGTTTCCCGGTGAAAAGATTGGTCATTACACTTGATTTGGTTTTGAAGTTGCTCTAATTTCTGCTAAATAAATTGCTTTTGAAATAGATATAGAACCCAAATTCCGTGAAAAGCGAATTGTTCATAGAAAAAACAATTTGGTAAGATTATAGATACTGAAGTAGTAAAGTCTCCCGATGAACCGTCTAAAATTAGGAAAATGATGGATGGTGCGAGACATGTTGTGAAAATCCCGCGAATGACTTGGCATCTTGTTGGGGCCACTCTATTAAATTCAATTTTAGCCAAAATGTCCAAATTAACCCCAAACAACAGCGGCTTCAAACCTTTCTGCCGCTTCACCGTCGTTCCTTCTCCCTTCGTAAGTCACTGTGGCCAAAAACAGGAACAAGAAGAAGAAAAACGGTGTCGTTTCAATGGACACAACCGACATCATCGTTTCGGAAGCACCTCAAGGTATTTTACTTTTATTTCATCTTTCACTGCTTCTGATATTATTACTATTAACTTTGTGTTGTTTATGATTGAGACTTTGTGATTATTTGCAGACACATCAGAATCAAGAGCTAAAATTAAGGTTGGCAATTTATTGCTGGTGCTTCTAATTTGAAAGTTTAATTTATTGCCCTTATAGTTTTAAGCAAGGTTTTAACTTTTAAATGGTGATTACATTGTGATAATTGATATTGTAGAGAATATGGTGATTACTTTGCTGGAAATACAAGTCCCGTGAATGGTGCAGCAAAATTTTGGTGTTCCTTCACCCCTTCTTACCTTCAACTACGCCATGGTATGCAGAGGTTATTTTGCAGCGAGAATCGCAACGACAACGTGAATCACAACGAAGACGACAACGAGAGTAGTTGCAGTGTTGGTATGCGAGGTTATTTTGCGGCGAGAATCGCAACGACGACAACGAGAACTACGTACTATGTCGGAAACTACAATGGAGACAACAAGAACGATGATAGAGTTAAATTGTCAATGATGATGGAGACAATGGTTGTTGGCCGCAAGTCCTACTAACTGCGCGCGCTTTGCCATTGATTTATGAATGGAAAATGATTGTTGTTACGAGAAGTGAGAGAGAAGAAACACAAAAAGACAAAATTAAGGGAGCAATTTCAATACCAACTCACCCATGATCTCCTCAAAAGGGGGAGTTATATTTTGACCCATTACATGTAAGCATTCTTACCTTTCTTGCTTAAATTATCTCGTAACAAATAACATTGCTCTTAAGATTAAGTGGGTAGTTTTATTCTTGATTAATCACACACGCAAGATTTTCTCTTCAGTATTTTTTCTTTATTTTATTTTTATATTAATATATATTGTACTCCCTCCGGTCCTATATACTATCTCCGTCCCAAAATATAAGAACTCGTTTTACTACTGCATGTATGCCAATGTATAATTTTGATCACTAATATTTTTAATTCTCTATTAGTAAAAATTATAAAAATTTGATATTTTGAAAATACTCATCAAAACAAATCAAACAAGATCTTATATGCTAATATTTATATCTATAAATTATTAAAAAAGTATTGTCAAAACAAGATAAATGAATAGTGTCATTTAATCAAAATAGCTCTTATAAACTGGGACAGAGGTAGTATAAAAAAAAGTTGACTTTTTAGATTCATTATAAAGTTGATGTATCTAGACAACTTTATATATAGGACTATAAAGTTGTCTAGATACATCAACTTTATAATGAATCTAAAAAGTAAATGTTTTCTTATATATAGGACTAAAGAGAGTATTAATAAAGTTTGCAAATAAGGAAAAGGAAACTAGTGCCACTCACGTGTTCGTGCATTTTCGCGGGTGTGCTTGTTGCACCATACTAAAATTAATATTTCTTTTTTACTCTATTCAAATATTTGTATATGTTGAAAAATAACTTCTATTAGATCAAAATTGATGCAATATTGAAAGAGGAATACATATTTGCATATAATTTAATCTTATGTATCAAGAAAAACATTAAACTTAAATAAATTTAGAGACATAAAGAAAATTTGCAAGACATGTTGAAAGAATAAGGTGAACTATATTGATAGAGTTTCATTAAATTTAAAAGGTGATTTTCAAATAATTGTATTCTAATGTTAAATATGTTATATGTGTTTAGGGAAAAAAAGCTTTCAAGCTAACGGTACAACTAAGAGACTTCATATTCATAGTCAGGCCCGACCCAGAGGCAGTGCAAGCAGGCCTGCAGCTCTGGGCCTCAGATTTGGAAGGGCCTCAATTTTTTTTTCTGGCACATCATTAATACAAATGGTTAACTATATTGACGGAGATAAAATATCAGAAAGTGTTAAATGGTTTAGCGGTTCCGTGTATGCCTGGAAGTTTCAAGGGATGTTAAGGGTTGCGTGTTCAATTCCCTCCTGGGCTTGTTTTTTCACTTTTTCTTATTTTAAATAGCATGGGAGGAAATTTAACCTACCATGATAAACAAGGATATATGATCAACAACTGCACCACTTTAAATTTTTTTAAAAAATTATATTTTGTTATTCCATTAAAAATAAAGAATTACTCCCTCCGTTTCTTTTTAATTGTCCTTTTAGAATGATAGCACCAAATTAAGGAAGTGTATTTTTGCACGTTATCTTCCTATTATACCCTTGTTTTAATCCCCAATAAATTCCTATTTTTTTGCCCACACTTTCTCTTTCCAATAAATTTAATATATTATATACAAAAAAAAAAAACAAAATTTAATATGTTATGTACCAACAAAAAAAAATTAAAAAAATAAGATTTAGTTTTCCAAATATATAGCATTAATTGGTTTTATGGAAAAAGATAAGAGCAATTAGCAAAGGGTATAATTGACAAATCATACCCATAAAATACAAAAAGGACAATTAAATAGAAACGCTAAATAAGATAATAAAAGACAATTAAAAAGAAACGGAGGGAGTAATATTTAAAATTAAACTAAAATTTTTAGTAAAAATACCATTAATTTTTAATGATATTAGCTAGAAGGTGTAATTTATTATTATTGATTAGATTTTTTTAAGGTATTATTGATTAGAATATGATTATTATTTTTTATGTTATTGATATTATTTTACATTGTCAGTGCATACAAATTAAATCCAAAAAAATTATAATAAAAAATATATTAATTTTACTAAATTTCTTTTACTTTAAAAGGGCCTATTTATCTAATTCGTCCGGGGTCTCAAAATACATTGAGACGGCCCTGTTCATAGTCAAACAAAGGTATAGAGAACAACTAATAGACAATATATGATTGATTAAGCATCCGACTGAAATAATTCATTTTTGAGTTTATGTAAAATAATTTATTTAAATAAATGAGTTTTTATGTTAATTTATAAGTTTCAATTAACAAAAAATGTATTTTTATAAGTTATTTTTTCATAAACTACTTTAACAAACTTATAATAATATATAAAACTTATTTATTTGCATAAGTTCAAAAACAAACAATTTCAAACGTGTCCTAAGTTAACAAGCTTAAGGGATATATATAAAACTTATCTAACACCTCTCCTCAAACTCATAAGGCATCAACAAGAAACATTATAAGTTTATCAAACAAAAAACGAAAAACATTACTAAAAAAATATAAACTCCAAAAACTACCCCTCAAACTAACTAATAGCATAACCAACAGAGAGAAACAACATCTAAAAAGAGAAGCCATCGTAGAGAAGAATTAAACCAACAGAGAGAAACAACTAAATAAAACCAATAGAGAGAAAAGCAATCAAGTGAGTAACCAAGTGAGTCCCCCAGCTTTCTTTGTGCTTCTTTTTTATTTAATGCATTGCTGTTTGCTTAAAAAAAAATAAAAATCAAGTGAGTAACCATCATAGAGAGAAGCGTCAGCCAAAGAGACAAACTATTAGAGAGAAAGAGAGAGTGAATCAGAAGCCAAGGAGCAAGAACCAACAGAGAGAAGATCCGAATCAAACCAATCCAATACAAAACAAATAATTTCAATCCAAATCAAATAGAAGAACCATCGGGGAGAAGCAACAAAATATAAGAACTGATAAGGAGAAGACCAATCAAACATAAGAACCAAATAGGACTCCTTAACAATCAAAAAGAAGAAGTCAATAGGAAAAGGAACAATCAAATAGAATAATCAACTAGAGAGAATCAATCAAACAAAATAAACCATCAGAAAAAAGAAAAAAACGAAATAATCAAACATAATAAATAAAAGAACCAAATAATTAATTAACCAAATCGATTGACAACAGACTCGAATAACATGGGAAAATCACAACCCCGCCACATAGGTACCGAAAAACAAAACTAGAAAATAACCAACGCATTATATTCAATTTAACAATTGAAATTCCAAAAGCGTGGACCATTCTAAGAACAAAGATGCATACCATTGTAACAATTGAGAAAAACAACTTTGGACTAATGATCATTGAACAAGTTTAACAAGGTTTTAATCCAATAATGAAGACACACATATGCAACAGAGAAACGCAAGACTTTTTTTTTTTGTTTTTAATAAACTAACAATCAAAAAATAAATCTAACAATAGAAATCAAATCAAACCAATATTTAGACCCGTAACTCAAAAATCCACAAACTCGGAATCACGATTTCATTTCCAACTTTTGAGAACTCGACAGCGGAAGTCAACAAATGGTTCAATCCGGATCAAATCAAGCTTTTGATAGTGTGATAAAAAAATAGGATTTAGAGAGAATTAGAAAGTGACGGTCAGGGCCCGTTTGGTGTGCATGATAAGAGACATGATAGGATAACTGTATCATATCTTGTCTTAATCCAGTGTTTGGTGAACCAACATGATATGATAAGTTAATCCTGCAACTTATCCTATCCTGTCTCTCTAGTTAAAATTCTTATCCTGAGTTTAAGTTGGGTTACGGGCAGGATAGGATAAGAAAATAATTTACCCATTTATTTGATAAAATATATTTTAAAATAAAAAATGAAAATTAATAAAATATTAATAATAAAATAATTTGATAGTAAATTTTTTAAAAAAATTAATTTTAAATATATACACGATTTTCTCAGAAGGGTAATTTTGTAATTTACATAATTTTAAAATCAAAATTATACTGTAATTACAATATTTTAAAGTAAAATAATTATTAAAAATTGCAAAATAGGGTTATTAATTTAAATTTTATAACAAATTAAATATAATTCTCTTGCAATGGTAGTTTTATTATTTGCATATAAAATATATGATATATCTATTTACCTTATCTAACATATATAATTAAGTTATTTATTTGATCATATTCATATATAAATTTAACATGTTTATTTGCTCATTATTTTATTTAAATTTATATGAAAATGTATATTTGATTGCTTATTTAAATTTTTTATTTATAAAATTCAAAGTATTACAAAATAAATTTTTTTAAATAATTATTTTACAATGTTAATTTTGTAATTAGAATATGATATATATATATATATATATATATATATATATATATATATATATATATATCTTATTATATTATTATGAGCGAGATATATATTAAAAACATTATACTATTGTTATCCTGTCTGCACCAAACATATGATAGGATAACTGTGGATAACTATTATCCTGCTTATATCATATCATATCCTTATCCTATTTTATATCATATCCTGACACTATCATATCCTGCGCACCAAACGGGCCCTCAGGGTTTTAATAATGAGTTTAATGGAGATGCACTGACGGTGTAAAATAGTTTTACACGATCAGCCAATAAAAAACCATTATTTTTCCATGTTATATTAAGAAGGTGAGGTATAGTGGGGTGACGTGGCGGAAAACATGGTTGATATTGGTTGACTGTGTAAAATTATTTTACACTGTCGATGCATATACCTTTTTCTCTTTAATAATATTGTCATGACATATATATCATGATAAGAAACAGGATATGATAACAATATCATATTATGTCTCAATTCAGTGTTTGGTGAGATAGTAGGATATGATAAGTTAATCCTGAAACTTATCTTATCCTGTCTCTTTAGTTATAATTCTTATCTGAATTTAAGCTGGGTTACCAGCAGGATAGGATAAAAAATAATTTACTGTTTTATTCTATAATTAAATATATTTAAAATAAAAATGGAAATTAATAAAATATAAATAATAAAATATTTTGATATTAAATTAAAAATAAAATAATTAATTTTTAAATATATACACGATTTTCTCACAAGGGTAATTTTGTAATTTATATAATCTATAAAATTAAAATCCTGCTAAATTTACAATATTTAAAAGTAAAAAAATTATTAAAAATTGAAAAATAGGGAAATAAATTTAAATTTTATAACAAATTTAATTTACTTTTCTTACAATGATAGTTTCATTATTTACGTATAAGATATATCGTATATTTATCTAGCTTATCTAATATATATATATATATATATTTGATCATGATTCAAATAAAAAATTTAACTTGTTTATTTGCTCATGATTTTTATTTAAAATTATATAAAATTATGATTACTTGTTTTTTTTTAAAAATAATTATTTATAAAATTTATAGTATTACAAAATAATTCAGAATAAAATAATTGGTTTACAAGAATAATTTTGTCATTTAAATATGTTATATATCTTATCATATTATTATGAGGTATGTATAAAAAACATGATATAATAATTATCATGTTTGTTATCCTATGTGCACCAAACATATGATATGATAAATGATATCCTACTTATATCTTATCATATCTGTATCCTATTTTATATCATATTCTATCATTATCCAATCATGCGCACCAAACGGACCCAGATCCCAATGGTATAAGCTCAATATTTTATCATCTAACAAATTTTGGATGATTGTTATATGATTGAATGATCGTCTCTCGTCAGAGTTAGTCCCAATTATTTAAAGCTCATGCTCGAATGTTTAAAATGGACCCTTAGTAAATAAAAAAAAAATGTAAATTTTTTAAAAAGAATAATCTTCTATATTTAAACTGTAAAAAATATAAAAATAATAGTCATACTTGTAAATAATTTTAAAAAAAATTATATTGAATTGACTAGGTTGTAGTGGACCGTACAATTGAATTTTTTGTAAAATCAATACGGTGCTAACTTTTTATTTATTTATATGAGTGTGCCTAAATATACATATTTAGTGTTGTACCCAATGTTATATTTCCGGAACTTAATGAGATCATAGCAGGATATCTCGAGTATAAATTTTGGGGTATAACTTGAATTTAATATGTTTTCAGATTCTTCTCATTTTCATTGCCTTATGTTAACCTCAAATATTCTTGTAAAAGATGTTCAATCACCGATTCTCCACCATTCCAAAATCCTTCATTCTCTTGTAATTTCATCCCTTTCAAACAAATTAAATTGTTAGTTTTTAATCCTTCTACCCGCAATCAAATGCAGTTATCACGCACATAAAGTGTCAAAATGAATGAATTGGATGGGTTTGGATTGAATTGTTAATGGATGGATCAAAGTAATCCATTGACAAATTCGTCAAAATTTTATTAAAATAATCTAATTCAATTCATCCAATAAATATATAATACATTCAATCCATCAATTATGGTATTTTAAATAGATGGACATCCATCCAATCCATCTACTAAATTACTTTTATTTTTAAAATTTTTTAATAGTATATTAATTAATTAAATAGATTATTTCTTATTTTAAAAACAATTTTTTCTTTTCTTTAATGAAATGGTGTAAAAAGTAAAAACAGTCCAAACCTCTTTTTTTCACTAAGCCCAAACACCTTTTTTTAATAAATTTTTTAAATAATAATAAATTCAGTGGTGGTGTCATCGGTTAACGACTGGTCAACGCCGGAGCTCCGGCCCACGACAGTGAGCCCAAATTTTACAGCAAACCCGCGGCGCTGGACGGCGGAGCTCCGGCGGGCGGCCACCACTCTTTTATTTTAATTTAACAATAAATATAATTGAATATTTAAATTATTATTTTATTTTAAAATTTAAATTAACTGTTTTTAAATTTTCAAAAATTTGTTTTTTGATTTAAAAAATCTGTTTTTTTTTTTTTATAAATAATTCTGTTTTTTTTTATAATAAAAATCAGTACTTTGGTTTAAACAAAAAAAAGTTTTTAAAATTACTCAATTTTTAATAGAAAAGGTTTTAAAACAATCCAAAGAACAATTTATTTATTTACAAAAATAATAAAAGGTAGTACCTTTATGTAAGGAAATTAATTTTTATTCACTAGAATATTTTAAAATAATTATAATCATCTTTTGTTTATTATATCATTGTATTATATCTAGTTTAAAATAAATAAATAAATTTAATCTATTATAAAAAAATAAAAAATAAAATTAATCCTTTAGACTTTACAAAAATAAATATGTGATCCATTGGATTTTAGAAAAAAGTTGGATGGATTAAATTCAATCCATTAACATTTATACAATATATTGGATGAATTTTTTTATAGATGAATTGGATAAATAATGGATAAATGGATTATTTTGACACTCGTAGATTAAATTGGTGGTGAAATTAAGAAATATAAAAAATTGATGAAGAAAAAGCTAGCGATAACATTCTTTTTTTTTTTTTGACAAAATGTTTGTCACTCATTTTTTTTTACAATATTTTTGTCACTCATTTAATATACCTTAAAATTTGAGAAATTAATTTCTTCAATTAGGAATAAAGACATCCGATTTTTTTTAAATAAAAAATTCCACTAATAGTTTGCCTAACCCACAAATAAGCAGCAATGATGATTAGTGTCCTGTACATTTCACGAACCAGAAATAATATAAACCAGAGATTATTTTATTGCTGGGGAATATTCTAACGCCGACTTTTCAATTTTAAAATCTTCATATTCTAATGGTATGTTTGGTTGTGAAGAGAAAATGAGAAGAGAGAATGATGTGAGAGAGAGTTTGAGAAGAGAGAAATATAAGAGAAATAGAGTAGATTTGATATATTGTTTGGTATAAGAGAATGAGAATAATTTAACATCCCTAGACCTTAATTAGTAAAGAATATTAATTAGAGGCAATTTTGGAACTTAAATTGGGATTGAGTGAACAAGTATGGAGAAGTAATCAAAGAACACAAGTTTATGTTAGAAGTGAGTAAAGGGGCAAAGTAGGAATTACACATGCAATAGATGTTATAACACTATAAAAGAAATAAGCCTACACCATTCCAATTCATTTTCTCATCTCAGCAAGAAGAAAACCCTTCTCTTCTCTCTTCCTCACGCTGAAACAAACAACAAACAACAGCAGCTTCAAATCCTCATCAACTCTTTCATGCAAAATACAATTGGAACCCTAGAAGTCCAAGGAATCTCATCACACCAACTCTTTACCTCTCCCTCGAGCTTACCACTTCCTCCCCTTGAAACCAACTTCAAAGGCATGCAATTTCTGGAGAATATAAGTACTGCATGTGTAATGAGGAGGTTTATTATGCATCACTATCCAAACTCTTTTGACTAAGGTATAGTAATGGTTCCTAAACTTTTCTTTGCCAAATTCAATTTGAAAAACCCCAATTCCTCATCCTTACTTTTCCTTGTGTTGCATGTGTGTTTATTCCCTTAAAATTACGAGTTTGGAGATGATTGGAAAGTATGGGTATCATAGAGAAGTGGAAATTGGAAGAATTGTGCAAACCCGTATTCTATGACAGGGTCTCACTAAAATGGTAATTACTCTCTCCTCGTAACTCCGTTTGAAACGATTCCTTTTTCTATGGATAGATAACAAAATTCCCTTCGTTTTGAGTACAAACTTCGTAGGTTTTGGCTTAAAATCGAAGTCTGTAGAGCATTTTGAAGTTGGAGATCTGATGCTGAGTTGTGCTGAATTTCTGGTGTACTCGCTGTAGCGAGTAAGATCTCGCCCGGCGAGTTTCTCAGGGCTGAAATGCTCCATAAGTGTGAAAATTTGATGCTAGGGTGTTGGAGGCATTATTGGGGACTCCTTGAAGCAACCGGGATTGATCTCAAAGTCGTAGGGAACACGCAGAGTCAGAATTAAGCTTCGTTTTCCAGGTGGGTTCTTTAGGATAGTTTAGCTAGCTTTCCCCCAATTCAATCAATTGCATGTTAATTTAGGATTCTAGGAAATGTTGTGTGAGAGGGATTAAATCCCAAATTCCTCTCCGTTCTGTTTTATATTATGTTAATGTATGTTGATGCACTGACTAAAAGGAGGGTTGTAGGTGTTGTATTGAAAAATCATGATTTTTGCAAAACAGGGCACTTCTGCATGAACTCGCCCCGGCGAGTGATTAGCGAGTATTCATGGCGAGCTGGGTTCTGGGCTGATGAAACTCGCCATGGCGAGCTACTGCTCGCCACAGCGAGTTGATTTAGGTCAGGACCTATAATCTCGCCATAGCGAGCTGGTGACTCGCCAGAGCGAGCTTGAACAGAATAGCCTGCATTTTTATAATTATCTTTGAAACATCATGCACTCGTTTTATACCCTTATCAGAGTCAGATAATTTGCATTAATGTAATTGACATAATGTTAAATAGAATGTTAGGCACAGATAATCTTTAGGGTATAACCTAGAACTATTTAGGATTGTATGCTCCCTGGGTTTTTGGGAATTACGGTAGTAATAACTAATTTAGTATCAGTCAATCATGAGTGATCTGTTATGTCACGCTATGGACTCCCAATGGGATAATCCATTATGATATATTATTGTGAGCTGTATGCCGTGATCGGTCCGATCGACGGACAAGACAGGCCTCCGAGATATGCTCACCTCGGAGAATCCTTGCGGTTAAAATGAATAAGAGTTTATTAATCTGTGATACACCTTTATATTATGCTATTATGTTATGTTAGTTAAGTTAGTATGTTACGACTGATTTTAGGATCCCCCGGTGTAGTCACCTCTAGGAGGGTAGTAGGACTCATTGAGGCTTAGTAGTCTCACCCCACTCCAAATCAATTTTTTTTAGGTAGACAGGTTAACTGGAGCAAGGACCACGATGGAGCTGATGATTGGAGCGAGGCTTGGATCATCACATTAGACGATTTTAGTCTTTCCTTGTTTTAGTTTATTTGTATATCTTGGATTTCTATTCTATTCCGCTGTATTTCTTAAATTCATTAACTGATGTAAAGAATTATTTTCTGTTTACCTCGTTTAATTTATAGTACTCAGATCCCATTATTTATGTCTTGACTAAATATTCTAGATATTTTAGTTGGGGCGTTATAATTGGTATCAGAGCAGGTCGATCCAGTATCGGACCTTGCCATGAGTCATTTCAATCCCTTCCTAAGTAATACAGACCCTTTGGATCTGAACTGTTTACGCTGAAACCATCGCGTGCTGAGCCTGATCAACTCAGTATTGTGTGGTAGGCAGGGTATTATGGTTTAGAACTGGAGTGAACTCTGGAATTCCAACGTTAAACTCGTAGTGAAGCTGCGAAGAAGGAGCATTCGTCGAAAAGGGACTTTTATAAGTAGATGCTGGGATAATGGCAGATGGTGCCACAGAAGTAAGTAGTGGATGGCAAGCGATGAATGCAAGTGTATCTTTATGCTGAGATGCTTAGTGCATAACAATATTCCACTGGCACTATGTTCCAGCTAAACTTCCTGAACCTATCAGTCACCCTATCTTGTCGAGAACTTAACTTCAGCCAAGTTTATGGACCATCAACACCAATGATAGTAGGCAGTAAACCAAAACTCATCCTAAATTCAAGTTAGTATACGACTGGGAGTTATGAGTGCTGTGCAAGGTAGAGAATTGGGCGAACCATAGAATTATCCTTCTACACTCTGTCAACCTCGCTTAACGAGTAAACGCGCGCTGCAGCGAGCTTAGCAGGCTGCTACTGCTTGATGCTGCCTTACTCCTTGTTCAGTTGTTTTGGTCATGGTGAGTAGCTTCCAGCCCTCTTTCATAATCTCACCATTCTACCTTTCTAGTTTAGTGTATGTGATTCTAAACTACCCTGTGTGCACAAGAATTGTTGGGAAGATACATTTGGAGATGATATTGGGAGTTGAATGCAACCAGAAATTAGACTACGTATACCTTTCCTACTAGAAACCAATGACTCTGTTGAATTATCAGGAACTTAACCATAACCAATCGACGATTAGAATCCTTGTGAGCCAGTCTGTACATTTGGGCTACCTAAACTAGAGAAACAGAATTAGGGCGCTAACACATTCCAATACTTCTTTAAAGTCACCTTATTAGGTTTCCCTCTAGAATACCCTTAACTAAGTTACTTCGACCCTTCGGCTCGTAACAGCAAATCCTACCTCACTAGTAAGAGACAAGTTTCATTCAATACGACAAGTAGGACTTTCAGTTAGATAAATGCCAGTTTTTAGCAGTATAACCGCAGACCGTAGTGATCAAACAATGGCTAGGTTAACAATTAGGAATTATTATGACACCGTTAATTATCTAAGACCGTTGAGGAACAGTGGCACATAATAGGTTGGAAGCCAATAGTAGTACCATGCCACATAAACTAGATCAATAGTTAAGGAATCCTATAACATCTTAGGAGCTCTTCAGTCAAAATCCCTAGAACATCATCACCAAATATTTAGCAACCAAACCGATGATAGAACCTTGTCACATAAGTATAACCTTGACTCACACCAAAGCTGAATTCTTCCATTAGCAATACCGCCACCTAAATAGAGTGTTATAGACCGTTAAATTAAGAATCCACAAACTAGTAACCCAGCACTTCTGGCCAGTTAATTACCTCAATAAGGATAGTGGAATCTTAGCATCAATACCTTAACATTTTATTATCGCAAAACCTACTAGGTGAACACCTAAAATAACTACCTTTAGACGTCAGTAAATAGGACCAGTCTATCAGAATATACCAGTATTCGCACCAGACCCTTGTAGATTAAGTTTTAACTAGTGTAACAGTTAAGGACTACCGTTAGCACCGTCAGACGCCAAGTCAATCCGTAGTTGCCTTGCCATTAGATGGATTAGAGACCGGAAACTCAGTTCCATGTTAGGTTGACCATTCAGTTTACGAACCCTTATAGTTGAACCATTTAACTAAGAAATCAATAGGATTAGTTAACCGTACATTCGAGAGTTGTCATCCAGTTACCATTAGGCTAGTAAATCAATATTGAAGGCCCACTAGCCACCCAGTTTGAGGATTAGGTTTAAACTGCCATATTTTATTACTCTCCTGACGTCAGCCAAGCTATAATACCACCGGGGATAATAACACTAGATGCTAGCGGCATAAGGTCAACATTTTTGTGTGGAACAAACCTTAAGCCAGACAGTAGAAGACAAAATAAGAGACTGCGCCAATGTTACCAATTTCTGGGACATTGCTTTAGGTATTTTATCCAGACTTAAGTAACTATGTTTGACCTTGGTCTTAACTACCGACACTCCTCAGTATATTCAGATCTTTCCGCTAGGAGACTATTAGAAATCATTTAGACGTACCGGTAAGAAATCGTCATGTAAGGAAGTTGAGTGAGTATCCAGTTGTCCTAACCTAAGAGCTCTGACAACAGAAATAGAGATGTAGGACAGCAGCCTGAACCCAATAGGAAACCAATCTTCAATTACCTTTCATTCGCTTTGAGATCCTCTTTCAGCCAGCTCATTGGACCAAGCAATGTTCAAATCTGCGTTCATAAGTCCTGGAACACTATGAACGTGTGTACGTTATAACTTGTCTGATTACGCGTCAGATGAGGAAATTCTCCTCGTGCCTTAAATGACTTGTCAATCACATGTTATGCCTAAATTCAATTAGGATTCAAACTTTTCAAATTCCTTGAAGCCAATTAGTTACATTAATAGTGATTAATGTCACACATAAGTAACCGGATTAGATGTTTTTCAGTTTTTCAGTTGTGTTACTATCAAGAAAGATCTATCTGCGGAAGTTAATTATTCTTGAGAAGGTCAAGAATAATTTCAGTTTCATTTCCTGCTCGTTGATTGATTTGTCAATCAACATCCGTAGCTAATCTGGTACAAATGACTTAGCTCAGTATCAGAAAATCATTTAAATTTCGTACACTCGAGTCTGCTACATCAATTCCTCACTATAATTAGTTGTCCATCTCTTCGTAACCTTTACAAATCAAATTCAGAATTAAGTTCAGAGTTATTCCCAACCCAGTGGAGTTCAGTTGTTCTAGCGAAACCAGAGTTAAGGATTCAAACCTGTCAGTTCCATCTCCTGAATTCATGTTAGATTAGCGTGTTAACCTTAAGTACCTCTGCCCGAACATTTCGACCTTCTAGATTCATTCCCTGTAATCTCGTGAGGTCTTGTACTGAAGCCCGAACGCTTGAACTAGAACATTTCAATTCCAAGTCTAATTACCTGTAATTAATTAGCATAAGTGTAAGAGTTACTTACTCGCTTGGAGTAGTATACCAGTCTCATTTGGAAACCCTTTTCCTACCCTTAGTGATCTGTTAAGATAATTCAGACAATCGTCCTAAGCTAAACCATTCAATTGAACCTCAGCTTTGCAAGATTACGCTTCACGTATGCAATCAACCAAGCGGAGAATCGGATTACCATATTCTAGTTTCACATAATAGTTGCCAATAAAGGGAATTCAAACAAGATGGCCCATTGACCTTGAGAGATAATCTGAACCTAAATGCATCTGCGTGTTAAATGTACAACTTGATCGTCGTGTCGTGTCGGGATAGATAGAGATTGTAGGTGGGATTTTATCGGATAACTATAAGTTCGTCTGCGGATGAGTCTAACTCGTTGATAGAAGAACCAGTAGTGTTTAGACAATTTACCACTCGTTTTATATCTCGATCGATTCTGGAGTAATTATACAACACGTGATACAGAGGTACATATAACATGTCAAGCGCGGTGGTGTTCAGAAAGGAGAACGACAACACGATTGAGAGAATTTGGATATGACAATATAAATACCAGACCAGATACCGACCCTCTAAACCAGTTGGAACTGGAACTAATTCCATTGGGAATGGAAGAAGTGTAATGGTAGTAAGTATTTGAGTCAGAGTGCGCAGCATAGGAACTTTGAGAATGTGATGATAACCTTTAACTAGTAACCCTTAAGAGAGGAAAGTTTTATTCCAAGTGATTGGATACAATTGACCCGAGAATATGTGAAGTCTGGGTATTGGACGTGGATATAAACGATCTACCCTGTTGTAGGACGAAGGAGTTTTGAATTTCGAGGACGAAATTCTGTAAGGGGGGTAGATTGTAACATCCCTAGACCTTAATTAGTAAAGAATATTAATTAGAGGCAATTTTGGAACTTAAATTGGGATTGAGTGAACAAGTATGGAGAAGTAATCAAAGAACACAAGTTTATGTTAGAAGTGAGTAAAGGGGCAAAGTAGGAATTACACATGCAATAGATGTTATAACACTATAAAAGAAATAAGCCTACACCATTCCAATTCATTTTCTCATCTCAGCAAGAAGAAAACCCTTCTCTTCTCTCTTCCTCACGCTGAAACAAACAACAGCAGCTTCAAATCCTCATCAACTCTTTCATGCAAAATACAATTGGAACCCTAGAAGTCCAAGGAATCTCATCACACCAACTCTTTACCTCTCCCTCGAGCTTACCACTTCCTCCCCTTGAAACCAACTTCAAAGGCATGCAATTTCTGGAGAATATAAGTACTGCATGTGTAATGAGGAGGTTTATTATGCATCACTATCCAAACTCTTTTGACTAAGGTATAGTAATGGTTCCTAAACTTTTCTTTGCCAAATTCAATTTGAAAAACCCCAATTCCTCATCCTTACTTTTCCTTGTGTTGCATGTGTGTTTATTCCCTTAAAATTACGAGTTTGGAGATGATTGGAAAGTATGGGTATCATAGAGAAGTGGAAATTGGAAGAATTGTGCAAACCCGTATTCTATGACAGGGTCTCACTAAAATGGTAATTACTCTCTCCTCGTAACTCCGTTTGAAACGATTCCTTTTTCTATGGATAGATAACAAAATTCCCTTCGTTTTGAGTACAAACTTCGTAGGTTTTGGCTTAAAATCGAAGTCTGTAGAGCATTTTGAAGTTGGAGATCTGATGCTGAGTTGTGCTGAATTTCTGGTGTACTCGCTGTAGCGAGTAAGATCTCGCCCGGCGAGTTTCTCAGGGCTGAAATGCTCCATAAGTGTGAAAATTTGATGCTAGGGTGTTGGAGGCATTATTGGGGACTCCTTGAAGCAACCGGGATTGATCTCAAAGTCGTAGGGAACACGCAGAGTCAGAATTAAGCTTCGTTTTCCAGGTGGGTTCTTTAGGATAGTTTAGCTAGCTTTCCCCCAATTCAATCAATTGCATGTTAATTTAGGATTCTAGGAAATGTTGTGTGAGAGGGATTAAATCCCAAATTCCTCTCCGTTCTGTTTTATATTATGTTAATGTATGTTGATGCACTGACTAAAAGGAGGGTTGTAGGTGTTGTATTGAAAAATCATGATTTTTGCAAAACAGGGCACTTCTGCATGAACTCGCCCCGGCGAGTGATTAGCGAGTATTCATGGCGAGCTGGGTTCTGGGCTGATGAAACTCGCCATGGCGAGCTACTGCTCGCCACAGCGAGTTGATTTAGGTCAGGACCTATAATCTCGCCATAGCGAGCTGGTGACTCGCCAGAGCGAGCTTGAACAGAATAGCCTGCATTTTTATAATTATCTTTGAAACATCATGCACTCGTTTTATACCCTTATCAGAGTCAGATAATTTGCATTAATGTAATTGACATAATGTTAAATAGAATGTTAGGCACAGATAATCTTTAGGGTATAACCTAGAACTATTTAGGATTGTATGCTCCCTGGGTTTTTGGGAATTACGGTAGTAATAACTAATTTAGTATCAGTCAATCATGAGTGATCTGTTATGTCACGCTATGGACTCCCAATGGGATAATCCATTAGGATATATTATTGTGAGCTGTATACCGTGATCGGTCCGATCGACGGACAAGGCAGGCCTCCGAGATATGCTCACCTCGGAGAATCCTTGCGGTTAAAATGAATAAGAGTTTATTAATCTGTGATACACCTTTATATTATGCTATTATGTTATGTTAGTTAAGTTAGTATGTTACGACTGATTTTAGGATCCCCCGGTGTAGTCACCTCTAGGAGGGTAGTAGGACTCACTGAGGCTTAGTAGTCTCACCCCACTCCAAATCAATTTTTTTTAGGTAGACAGGTTAACTGGAGCAAGGACCAGGATGGAGCTGATGATTGGAGCGAGGCTTGGATCATCACATTAGACGATTTTAGTCTTTCCTTGTTTTAGTTTATTTGTATATCTTGGATTTCTATTCTATTCCGCTGTATTTCTTAAATTCATTAACTGATGTAAAGAATTATTTTCTGTTTACCTCGTTTAATTTATAGTACTCAGATCCCATTATTTATGTCTTGACTAAATATTCTAGATATTTTAGTTGGGGCGTTATAGAAATAGAAGAGAAAGAGATGTATTTAATTTGTAAAAAGACAAATGTACCCTTATATGCAATTTTATATAATTCAAATATAATTTCATATAAAAATTAATTTAACTTTTTATTTTAAGTTATTTAATAATATTTTAGTACATTTATGAATTTAAATAAAATATCTTTTCAATGATTCGATTTATGTTGATTTAAATAAGTTATATTTATTATCTTACCAAAAAATGTTATATTATGATAAAACAATACTATACTTACTGTAAAAAAAAACAAAGAAAAGGAAAATGTGCTATAGAAGAAAATGACCATTCATTCATTGAATCATTTCATTCGGCGGGTGCACGCGTTAACATTGTAATATTTTTTATATATAAAAAAAACATTGTAATATTATTGAACAACAAAAAAGGGTAAATGTGGAAACATGAGCAAAATATGTTCCACCTATGCCTTTCTTCGCATATGAGAAGAGAAAAGAAAAAGGGGTGGGACCCACGTTTTTTTGTCTTTCTTCTTTATTTCTCTGGTCCTCCAAACAAGAGAAATGTGCTATTTCTCACCAAACTCTCTCTCCCCAAACTCTCTCCTCTCTATTTCTCTTAAAACAAACACAGTGTAAATGAGAATCTCTATCTATCATTAAAAAAGAAGAGGAGAATCTTAAAAAAGAAGAGGAGAATCTCCAGTAACATATGGCAAGGAAATTACTACTGTAGTATCTATCATCCATTCACCATTAGATTAGATTAGATTAGATTAGATATAATACATAATATTATACTTCTTTTTTACAGGATAATGAAATATATACTTCTTTTTTTTGAATCAATGAAATATACAGTCCAACCAAATTCTTTGTTTTGTTCTTTATGAAGTTAATTAATTATTTTTTTTAAGGAAAGAAAATTCAATAATTCAGAGTTCGATCGCAGATAAGTAAAATATAGTCAAAAATTATTTCTATGAAAAATTCATTAACCACACTGTTTTATTTAGTTTAATCTCTTAATTCTAATAATGAGATATACACTTCCATATAATATTTCCTACTGAGTACTCCCTCCGTATCGCAATATAAGTTATTTTGACACCTTTACGCATATTAAGAAATGTAATTAATATTGTATGAAAAAAAGAAATTATGAGTTGATTTACAAAATTGTCCTTCATTTATGATAAGGAAAAATAAATTGAAGTATTGAAAGAAGAGGAGATAATAAATCGTTAAGGATATAATAGAAAAAATAGCATTAAATGCTTCATTGGTAATGTAAAACGATTTATAATTTGGTACAAATTTTTTTTTCAAAGTGACTTATAATTTGGTACGGAAAAAAGTAATAAATTTGCGTAGAAAAAACAGTAGTAATAAATTAAAAACAAAAACAAATTTTTTTGACTTTCACCAAGTTTAATTTGGTTTAGAATCAATTTTGACATAAAGTTTTTGTGATCAAGGTGTGTGTATTTTTCTTATAAAAGTAAAATTTAAAGTAATATGGGTTCAAGCCTGCACAGGCCAACGTGCCTCCACCCTATTGTCCACCATCCACCACCTTTTCATAAATGACGTAAAAAAATATGTTAATTTTGGACGCATATATGCAAACATTACTTTATGTTTGAGTGGCTTGAAGATGATCATGACTTCCAATGAATCTTTCATTCAACAATATGAATCTTTCTAACTTAAGTGTCTTTGAATTTGTACGTTTAATTAATAAATGAAAATTTATTTTTTCAACCCCACATTTCTTTTTCATCTATTTGATTTCTATTTATGTTCCTAAAACCAGTTTTTTAAATATTTGGAAAATATTTACCGAGTTTTTTTAGATTTTTTGAAAAATAAATGGTTGAAATACCTGTTTTCTATATCGGAAAACTTCGATAAATAGAAATCGAAGTTTTCAAAAATTCGGTTCATATTTACCGAAGTTTGAAGTGTAAAATTAAGGGTAAGATTGAATTTTTAAGAGGTGAAAAAGAAACATAAAGGTGGAAAAAGAAACTTTCTTAATACCAAGGCAAAAAGGTCTTATATAAGACATAACCTTTAGTCCCCAATAGAAAAAAACGCCTCCAAAAAAAATATGAAAGGCCTATGAGAAAAAATGAGACAGCAACATTGTAATTCCTAAAAATTTAAGCAATTATAACCTTTTGAATCTCTGTATATTAAAATTTATAATTAAAGTTAATAAAATTTGGTCTTAGATGAACGTCTGACACCAAAGATGAAATGTATTGGTTTTATTATCATTGAAATAGAAATGTTAAATAAAATTTAATATAATTTTTATAAATGAGTTTGTATCAAAAAAATAAAAAATGTAATAAAATATATTTTAAAAAAACAAATAGGCCTCACTTTAAAATGAGTTTTGAGCTATAAATTTTATTTTTTAATAAAAAAATAAAATGCAACTTAAGTTCATATTCATATAGGGTGTGGTGGGACAGAGATACTTGAATTCCAATAAGGTATTTGAATCTCGTCGAGTATGAGTATGGAGTCCTAAATCATAAATCGAACCAACTTGTGTTAGGAGTCTGCTGCAATTAACTTGAATAAGAAGATGATAAACAAATGATAATGTTTACTCATAAATTCCGAAGCTTATATATCACAATAAGTTTTTATTGAGTATGTCTTGAAATATAAAGTTCAAAACACCATAAAACAAGTTTTTTATTATAGATTTTTTTTTTAAAACCAAAGGTAGCTAGCACACCACAAAATATATTAAAAAGAGAGATATGATACAAAGTTAGAGGGAGGGGACCAAACCAAAACTCCATCAAACAAAAGAGGTTTTATAATGGGCCAAGCCAAGTTTGTTTTTCTCAAAACTATCCTTAATAAACAAAGGCATCTCATGACAAACCATAATCGAATTCAAAGATAAACCATGGTTAGCTAAACAATCAACAACTTGATTGCCCTCCCTAAAGATATGAGACACAATAATTTTTTTTTGCCTAAGCAAGACTAGAGCATTGTGCCACCTGTTTCTTAAAGACCAAGCAACATGAATATCAGGATTTTTAAAAGCTAAGACCACCAATACAGAATCAATTTCAATCCATAAGTTTTTCCAATTCATTTGATGAGCCACCTCAATAGCTCTCAATGCACCTTGAAGCTCAGCAAGATAGGAAGAAGCAAATCCAAGTGGTTCAGCAAAGCAAAGTAAAAGATCAACATCATTATTCCTAAAAATACCACCACATGAAGAGAGACCTGGATTGCCCTTGGAAGCTCCATCAATATTGCATTTAACACAGTTGAGCAATGGAGGTTGCCAAACAATTTCTTTGACAGTAGAGACTTTAGGATTATGGATATTAACATTGAATTTTTTAAGAATAATGAAATCTCTAATGGAGTTAGAAGCTACCTTCTTTGTGTTGTTGCCAGATAAAGATGTGCCAGCTATGATCCTGGATATTGCAGCATTCAAATTGATTCTGATGTTATCAAATTTGGCCTGATTCCTGACTTGCCAAATGGTATTGATGAGGTTAATAATAGCAGCAGTGATGGTAACTCTACATTGAGGAGACCGATTTAACTCAGTGATTTTCCACAAGTCATCCATAGAAGTAAATTGAAGAGTTAAGTCTAAGCAATTTGCCAACCAAGACCAAAGTTGAATAGCAAAGTCACACTCAAAGAAGATGTGGACTGATGATTCTATATGCTTACAACAGAAATTGCATATTTATATGAAGCATATCAATCAATACAATTTTACAGGAAATTTATTCGAATACTCTGCATAGTCCTTTTTCACAAATACTATACTCCCTCCGGTCCTAAATATAAGAGAAAAATTACTTTTTAGATTCATTGAGAATCTAATGTATTTGGACCATATTATGAGGTAGATACATTAAGTTCTCAATGAATCTAAAAAGTAAATTTTCTCTTATATTTAGAACCGGAGGGAGTGTTATTACTATTTTTGTTAGAAAAAAAAGTCAAATATATACGGACAAGACGTGAAGACAATTCTGTCAAAAAAAAAAAAGGGGAGACGTGATTACGTGAAGACAAATTAACACATGTTCAGCATACCTACTTCACTTGAATTGAACCCACACAAACTTTTTATTAGTTTTAGACTTTTAGGAAATGAATAATGGAGTCTCTTTCTCCGCACACCACACTCCCCTTTTGTTTTTATTTTATTTTTAACTCAGAAAGCAAATAAAAGTTCCTTGTCGTAGTATATTTATACTACACTCCCTCCTTTCCTTAGCTGTAGTTTTATTTTGCTTATAATTTGATAAAAAAAATATATATATATTTTTTTTTTAATATGAGACGGCGGAAATATAGTAGTAATAAATAGTTACAGGTTTTTAAGAAAGGGATATTTGATTATGAGAAAATGTATGATAGTGTAAACATCGTTTTTTTTTTCGAATTTCAAAAAATATAAGTAATTAAGTCTCACATTAACTTTCTTTGTGTGTGTGAGAGTTCGGGGACAAAAAACAAATAATTTGAAATAATTTTTTACTATTTTTAATCAAATTATTATAAAAATTATTTTAAAAAAAAATTACCTTTTTTAAAGCTAAATTAAGTGCACCCTATATATTACCCGTGAGTTCAAACACCAGCGTGTATTAGACTTTTAGGTTTTGTTTGGGAGTTTTGAGAGGAAGGGAAGGAAAGGTTAAGGAGGGGAGGGGAAGGAAAAGGAAGGAAGGAATAAAGGAGGGAAATCCTTCCCCTTGTTTGGAAGTTGAAAAACCAACAAGGAAGGACATAGGGGGCTTATGTGATGATTTTACTATTTTACCCTTTTTTCCCGAAAATTTTTTCCGATTTCTTGCCGGGAAAAAATGTTTCCGATTTTTCCGGAAAAAAAAGTTTCCGATTTTTTTCGGAAAAAAAGTTATCGATTTTTCTGGAAAACAGTTCCCGATTTTTTCCCGAAAAAAGTTTCCGATTTTTTGCCGGGAAAAAAAGTTTCCGATTTTTTGTCGGGAAATAAAGTTCCTGATTTTTCAGGAAAATAAATTTCTGATTTTTTCTAGAAAAAAGTTCTCGATTTTTCGGAAAAAAGTTCCTGATTTTTTCCCGAAAAAAGTTTCCGATTTATGCGGAAAAAAAGTTTCTGATTTTTTCCGAAAAAAAAGTTCTCGATTTTTGCCCGAAAAAAGTTTCAGATTTTTTGCCGGGAAAAAAAGTTCCTGATTTTTCAGGAAAAAATATTTCCGATTTTTTCCAGAAAAAAGTTCTCGATTTTCCGGAAAAAAGTTCCTGATTTTTTCCCGAAAAAAGTTTCTGATTTTTCCGGAAAAAAAATTTCCGATTTTTTCCGGCAAAAAATGTTCTCGATTTTTCCGGAAAATAGTTCCCGATTTTTCTGAAAAGAAATTTCCGATTTTTTCGGAAAAAAGTTCCCGATTTTTCTGAAAAGAAATTTCCGATTTTTTCGGAAAAATTTTTTCCGAAAAAAAGTTCTCGATTTTTCCGGAAAATAGTTTTTGATCTTTTGGAATGAAATTAGGCTATGGCTAAAATTGGAATTTTGAATTATTGTGAGGGTTAAATAGTCAATTTATATAGTTAACCCTCCAAAACCCCCCAATTTGGGGGAACTTTAAAATTGGATGAAATAAGCCCTCCAAAACCCCCCAAAACCTTTGCTTATTTTTTTAAAACTCCCAAACAAGGGTTTACCTCTTCTCAAGCCTTTCCTTCCCCTCCCTTCCCCTCCAAAATCCAACTCCCAAACAAAGCATTAGGCGTTGAGACTTAGGTCTATTGGGATGGTAGTTTGATGTACATCTTTTTTATTTTATTTTATTTGCGACACACCTTTTAATTACTATTAAGCATTTTACTTTTGCCATCCACTAGTTGCTTACGTGTTCTACGTCTTTTTCATTTTACCATTTTACTACTTAAGTAGTGAATATTATAAAAATGATTTTTTTTTGAAAAATGTCATCCACTATTTAAGTAGCAGATGATATAATAGTAGAGTGTTTTTGGGTGTATCTGCTACTTAAGTAGTGAACAAAGAGTATTTTGGTAAATTCGTAAGGCGCATGAGAAAATGGGTATTCATTTCTATTATTAATAACTTTTGATTTTCCGTCTTGTTGCGATGTTCCTTTAGTTCATATCGAAAGATTATCTTCAATCAATTGCAGATTCAATCAATGATTTGGTATCAAAGTTGCAGATCCGGAAGCTTGGACATTCCAGTGACTTTAATTTTATCATATTATTTGTAGGCATTTTTCCGTTGTATATTAACTTGGATGTTGTGAGTTAGATTCATCCTTTTATTTTTAGCGATGTTGAATTTCTATTTGAATATAATGTACTCTAAAAATTATTGAAATGAATGAATATTGTTATTTCCACTAAGAAAATAAATATATATGTTTTTGGTAACAATATCTACTAAACCTTTAGCAAGTGCAACAATAGCTGTCTATCCATACATTTATATGGTATATTCGATGTGGAATGCAAATTTAATCGCCAGAATACAAACACCCCCACCCTTTCTTCATATGTTGTCTTTACATGGCTTAGATTTCCATTTGCCACTTGGAAGGCCATTGAGCATTTGGGTCACATGTCACAACGGCCATATATATATATATATATATATATATATATATATATATATATATATATATCAGGTCGGTCCTGATTATTTGAAGGTCCAGTTTAAATATTAAAAATTGATATCTAATAAAAAATGTTAAAAAGTTGAAAAGAATTATCCTCTATTTAAATTATTATTTTTTTACTTGATTAGGATTTTTTTTTTACCAAACATATGATATTTTATGAACAATGGTAATATATAACAATTATTATATATAGAGCCTCAAAATTAATCTATTTAATACATATGATATTTTTTAAACACTAACAATATATAACTATTATTATAGGACCTCAAAATTTTGAGGCCCGAAATCGTCGCTCACCCTGCACCCCTATGGGGGTCGGGCCTGATATATATATATATATATATATATATTTTTTTTTTTTTTGGTTTTTAATCTAGAGTTCAACCGTAAGATAAGTAAATTCTAATAAAAAATTATTCCTATCAGTAATAAAATTTGGTTTCTTCCGAACAATTCGTTCCAACAGGTTGCTTCATTTTATTCAACACCAAAGTAAGTTCACTTAGAACACCATGAAACCGAATCTTATACCTACATAACATATAATTAGGGTTAGCCGCTATCAATTTTCTCTCAACTTTTCTCTCTTTTCATTCTTTCATCATATGGGTGGTTTTTGGCCATTTTTGGCCTGAAATCACCCATCAACACCCTTTTTTTCTCTCTTTTTATTTAAATGAGTGCTTATTCACATAGATTTGCTTCTTTATTATTATTTTTGTTTTTAAATTTTCGTCGCCTTTAGTGCGGCATTGTGTTTGTTCATCGTCTTGTGCGGTATTTGTCGATTTTTCGTCTTAGTACAGTGTTTCGTTGATTCAAATTGACACATTCACTTCACTCATTACATATTTGATGAATACTTGGACGTCAATGTTGCAGATCCGGAAGTATAAATATTCTAGTTACTTTTATTTTATCATACTTAATTTATAGACACTTTCACGTTGTCATTGTATTTTATTTGTAATGATTTATCTATTTTCAATTTGAATGAATAGATATTAGAAAAAAAATCCTGCAAAATTAAATGTACTAAATAGTGTTAATAATTGCTGACAAAACTATAACCCCAAGTCAATTGAGAGCTCCAATTTCCATTCATGATGGAAATAAGATTAGGCTTTAAAGTGAGGTCCAAGAGTAGCTAAAAATAAATTATAAATGCATAAAACAAAAGAACATTAAAAAAAATGACGAATATCTTCAAAAGCACCGACTAGAAATCATATATGTGGGCAAAAATTGTGAAGAATTTTCCAAATAACTAATGTTTTGGCAGGAGAAATTATATATTACCTCCATCCATAAATATAAGACCTTCTTTGAATTTTTTTTATCCATTTTTATAAAATTCTTTTTAAATTTTCAAAAACATTAATTATTTCTTTACCAACATATCCCTCATTAAAGTGATGTGTAATAAATACTTTAGAAAAATAAAAATCAATTCTCTTTCTTAAAGGATACAATTGTAAAAATAATATCAATTACCAACAAATTTAATATCAAAATCCACTTTTTTAATCTCCGCAATTTTCTCAATAGGATCTTATAATTAGGAACGGAGGTAATACTATATATATATGATCTTGACAAGAATCAGAGTCGACCAACGCCGTTGAACAGAGCTCCGCCCCTAGTAACGGTGGAATGAGAGGGGGTTATGTACCTGTTTATACTCCGACGCTCAAGTTAGTATTGATGTGAAGTATAGGTTTTCAGAGAGAATAGAATGTACCTGAGCTCCTTCAAATGAGGAGTATATATAGCCCCCAGCGCTGGGCTAAGGCCAATGATGGCATTAAACGGCCATCAATTGGCTGCCGGAAAACGGCTGAAAAGCCATGATGAGCCTTAAATGCTCATCATTCCGGTGTCGGCCGTTACGATATGATTGATATCAGTGGCCGTTGGAATCCTCGAAGAGGATTGATGCTCGACCTTGTGCTTACGTTGCTCGAGTCTTATTGGGCTTAAAGCCCAGTCCAGAACAAGAGCCCCCCAAGTCGTTATGCTCGAATGTGAGCGTAATGACTTCTTGTTGAACAAATGTCGATCGAATATTCGGACTTTATCTGCTATTAACTAGATTTTGTCGTCGAGCACCAGATCGTTGTTTGTATGTTCGCGTAAAGGCGTTTTACCCTCGAGGATATTGAAGATCTGTTGATTGATACGAGGATTGGGATCCCGAATATTCGCTATTGTACGCGTGGATCTTGAAGATCCGTTGATAGCTGCGAACAGTGGGAGATTTCCCCGTCAGGATCTTGTAGATTCGATCCAGAATCCTCGTATTTATTGTTGAGGATCTGAAAGATCCGTCGGTTATTGCGAGCATTAGTTGCGGGCCTTTATTGCGTATCTTAACATTAATGCGAGGATCGCAATTGGCGGATTATAGTTGAGGGTTTTTCGAGAGATTTTCTCGATTTAATCGAGATTTCCGCGAGCAGACGATGGGACGTTTGAGGGGACAAGCCGTTCCGTCTCCTGCTGCCACGTGTAAAGGCTATTAATAGTACTTGAGTGCCTATTTTACACAGTTGGGTTTTCGAGGTTCGAATCCACACCGTTGGATTTACGCGCCCTTTGGTTTACTCTGAGATTTTATCTGAGGCGTTAGATTCTTTTGAATCGTTACCTTTGGATCAGAACAACGGTTCAGATTAGTGAGGCGTCGCGTTGTTCCGTATAGATGCAACTGTTGCGGATTCGTCTATAAATAAAGAAAGGAGGGATTTTTGAAGTTTTTACTTCATTTATCAAAGCCTCTTAACTTTCAAACTTTCAAACTTCCGTTTCTCTGAATCTCCAAGTGCTTCAAATCTTTCGCAATCGTTCCTCACCGCATCCTTTCTCTGAATCAAGTAAGTGACTTACTCTAATCTTTGTTTACCGTTGTTTGTTTGTTGATTCTGCTTTATTTTGCAAAAACAATCGGTACACTGTTTTGATGTTGGTGGCTTGATTCTGATACGGTGGTTGATGGTTTGTAAGTGGTGGTTTACACCCTTTACCCTCCCACAAACGGTAGTTTTTAGGGAAAAACTGTAGTTTTATGGCCTAGTTACCCCCTTTAGGTGGTGGTTGTTGGCGGTTTTCGCCTTTACAACTGCCTCTGTTAGTGGGTTTTAAACCGCAATTTGTCGAGGATTCACAACAATCCTTCGACCATTCATATCCGGATGAGTGCTCGTGGTTTGGGACGCGTGCGTGTCATATTCCTCGAGTTTTTAACTTGTCCCGTTGCGCGAGCAATTTTAGGGATTTGTCGACTCTTAAAATTATCAGTTCAGTAACTGTCTACTCCTCGCCCTTTCACTTGATCGGCGGTGGAAGGGTGGATTTGATGTTCGAATGTCGAATTCATGTTTCCTTCCTCGGCTTTTCAGGTGTGAAATGGCGGAAGATAGATCAACCGATATTCCCGAAGAGTAACCGGTCGCGGGACCCTCGGACCCAGATCCCTATGGTTGGGTTGCAGATGAGCCGAGGACGACACCCTCGAGGTATGCGGGTTGTCCGGATGGCGATCTTCCTCCAGGACTTTTTACGAGGATAGAGGATCCAGGACATGACCTTTGGGATATAGCGATCCCCGGCAAACAGAGGAGGGTTTGCCATGAGATGAAGGAATGGGGATCCTTTGCAATGTACCAAATTGCTTTCGAGGAATTTGGTTATCGATTGCCCTTCAACGATTTCGAAGTGTCTGTCTTTAAACGCCTGCGATTGGCACCTTCGCAGCTTCATCCTAACTCTTTGGCATTTCTTCGTGCCTTCGAGATAGTTGCCGCTTATCTTCGAATAGTCCCGTCCCTCGACCTGTTTTTCTACACCTTCCGCTTACAACGCTCGAAACCTAAGGGAGAGGCGGAGAACAAGCATGGATGGGTTTCGTTCACTCAGAGGCGTCGCCTTTTTGAGCTATATGAGGAGTCAGTGAGGGGCTTCAAGGATAATTGGTATGTGGTCTTTCCCAAGGGCGGGGAAGGTCGACAAAGCGTCGTCACCAAGGTTCCAAAAATTGGCGGGGACGGCAACCAAGTCTTGCGTCCTGACGGGAACCCGATTATTGTGGAGCATCCTCGCTTCCCTTTCAAGTGGGACCGCAAACATTACCTTCTGCCGGCGAGCAGTTTCGGATGCGCCAAGAAGGAATTGAATGCGACTATTCTGGGCCAGCACGACATGCTTTGCGATTTTGTCGATGGGTTTGCCCCCTTAGTCCGGACGGATAAGGATAACAATCACGTGGTCGACGTAGATGGCAACGTCGTAACCTCCAAGCGTTTCATCGACACTAAGGCCTAGTTGGTAGGCATGGCAACGGGGCGGGTCGGGGACGGATTTTGCCCTCCCCAACAAGTTGTTGGCTTGCTCGACTCGTGCCGAGGCTGAAACTTTGCTTAGTATGTTTGGTTTTATCTTTTTGCTCCTCGTTTTGTTTTGCTTTAGTTTTATCTTTGCTGATTTTACTAATCCTTGTTTATGATTTGTGCAGGTATGATGAGCAATCAGGAGAAGTTCAAGAAACTGCAGGAGGCCACTAGGGCTCGAAAGGCCAAAGAGGCGGGGACTCCCATAGTTTCGTCGAAGCCCTCCGGCCCTGGGGGTTCCTTGATTCCTCCTACTCCAACTCCATCCGCTACATCATCGGTTGCTGCTTCTCCTCAAGCCGAGGTGGTCGGCGAAAAGAGAGGCCCGGGGATTGATCTTGAGGACGCGGAAAGGCCTCCTAAGAATCCGAGGGTTGGGAACTCCTCGATGATCGTAGACGGTCTTCATCGTTTGGAGCAGGGAGTGCCCGCACAAAGGTTCGTCCTGCCCGCGGCTTTTTCTCATGGTGGTAATTTCATTGCTGGGAGCACCGAAGTCATCATCCCTGAGGTCGACCAGGTGATCATGAACGACATGGTCCCCGAATCACTTGGGAATGTGATTGCTGAAGCTTCGGTGGCCTCAATGAAGTTGCTGGAGGTCGCCAACTTCCTCAACCAGCGGGAGCGCCAATTCGTTGAGGAGAGGTCGACCATGGAGAAAAAGATGCAGTCCATGGAGAAGAGCTACAAGAAGATGGATGCCGAGCTGAAGAAAGCCCGCCTGAGTTTCCGAGAGCTGGAAACAAACTATGCAGCTTACAAGGATAAGTACCAGCTTCAGGTGGAGTTGACTCAGACTTTGGCGAGCAAGGAGGCGGAGGTGGAGGATCTGTCGAAGGAAAAGGAAGGTCTGATTGCAAGGGTGGCTGAGCTCGAAGGGCAACTCCAAAGGTTGAGCGTACCTGACGAGGAGGAGAAAAGAGAGGATCCTCACGGGGAATTTACCAATATCTCTCGTGGGTCCCTGATCAAGCAGCTCATGGAAGCTCAGAGCTCCGCGGTCGACATGGCCACCTCCAGCTTTCAAAATGCTGTCGCCCAGGTCCAGATTCTCAATGCTGGTGTCGAGCTCAAGCTAGATGGCCTCGACGAATGCAAAGAGGTGTTTGATGGCGTTATCCGGACTCCTCCTCCAGCCCC
Source organism: Trifolium repens (assembly GCA_030408175.1). Lineage (NCBI taxonomy): Eukaryota > Viridiplantae > Streptophyta > Magnoliopsida > Fabales > Fabaceae > Trifolium > Trifolium repens. Next base: position 52,520,310 of record CP125849.1, on the reverse strand, counting down.
CATCGAGAACCCGCAATGATTCTTGTACCTTTGTTGATTAATCTTGTATTTTTTCTTTTTTGAAGTATTTCGGCGCTTTGTTCGCCGCGTTTTGTAATGACAATTTATACAGTCCTCGTGACTGTTTATGATATGTACTTTATTTGATAATTCGCGTTTTATCCTTTCGTCGTTCGAATGATTTTACGCTTGTGAATGTTGTCTTATACTTGTTCGAATATTTAATACTTGTATGCTTAAGTATTTGTTTTGCAAACTTTAAGTACAACGGCAAATGGTCGCTGCTCGGATAGCATGTATCCTTGAGCGCCGTGCTCGAAGAGTTTGTGGAACTTCAACGAGTGTCTGGGCGTAGTGCCCGAACCTTTCTATGGTAGGAATAATCTTATGATGATCATTTAACCATGGCGACGATTTCCCATCGCGAGCTGGGATTCGTGGCCTAACGTGTACTAAGACGATGGTGCTCGCTTGGAGTCATTCCTCGTCGAGACGAGGGGCCACCTTCTTGGGGGGCTCCTCTTGTCTTACTTGATGTTTTAGAGTCGTGCCCGTACCTAAGCATTCATCTTTAATTGAGTTTAATCTCTAACTGTAATATTGCTTAAGTTTTTCTGCGTTCCATGGTCTAGGGATTTCCTCGCCACGCAGAGTCTCGAGGAAGTAAGCTCCGGTCCCCGTTTTTGCTCGTACTCGATAGGGGCCTTCCCAATTTGGGGCGAGTTTGCCTTCGCTCGAATCTTTGAGGTTTCGACGCAAGACTAGGCTTCCAACGTCGAACTCCCTTTTTACCACTCTTTTGTCATGTCGAGCAGCTATTTTTTGTTTGAGGGATGCTTCGCGAATAGCGGCGCTCTCGCGAAGCTCTTCGACCAAGTCCAATTCCTCTCGAATCAACTCGTCGTTGAAATCTTGATCGTTGGGAGCTTCGGTTCGCCTTGTTGGCTCCCCAATTTCCACGGGGATCACTGCCTCTGTTCCGTATGTTAACCGAAAGGGGGTTTCCCCAGTGGTGGAGTGTGGAGTGGTTCTATAGGACCACAACACATTGTGCAACTCCTCGACCCATTGTCCCTTTGCCTCACCCAATCTCCTTTTTAGGCCTCGCAAGATTACTCTGTTTGCGGCTTCAGCTTGCCCGTTAGTTTGTGGATGCTCGACAGAAGTGAAGTGTTGGGTTATTCCCAACGCGGCGAGGAATTCTCTGAATTTTTTATCAGTGAATTGAGTGCCATTATCTGTTACCACCGAATATGGAACACCAAATCTGGCGAGGATATTTCTTTTGAAGAAACGGAGTATGTTAAAAGCTGTGATTTTCGCAAGTGGTTCTGCTTCTATCCATTTGGTGAAATAGTCCACTCCGACGATCAGGAATTTGTTTTGTCCGGCTGCGACGGGGAATGGTCCTAGTAGCTCCATTCCCCACCATGCGAAGGGCCATGGAGAAGACAATGACTTTAGCTCGTTTGGAGGTGCTATGTGCATGTCTCCGTGCCTTTGGCACTTGTCACATTTTTTGACGTGTTCCTTAGCGTCCGCCTGCATCGACGGCCAATAATATCCCGCTCGAAGGGCTTTCCTGGCTAAAGAACGCCCGCCAATATGTTGACCGTTGATTCCTTCGTGGATCTCGGCTAAAATATACTCCACTTTGTCTTCCTCGACACATTTCAACAGAGGAATGGCGAATCCTCGTCGATACAGCTGGTTGTCGAGAGCTACATAGGCGCAGGCTCGTCGTTTGACTTTTGCTGCCTCCTTTGGGTCGTTGGGAACTTCCCCGCTTTCCAGGAAGCGTAATATTGGAAAAAACCAACTGTTTGAATTTATCTCACAAACGAGCATGATATCTTGGGCTTTATCGATGCTGGGTCTGGAAAGAGTTTCTTGGATTAGGGATTGATTTCTTCCCTTTTTTCGCTTGGTGCTCGCCAATTTTGACAGAACATCAGCTCGTGTGTTATGTTCGCGGGGAACATGTTGTACTTCAGCTAATTTGAATTGGGCCAACATCTCCTTTATCAGGGTTAGGTATTCTGCCAGCCGCTCATCTTTTGCTTGATATTCCCCGGATATTTGCGAAGCTACCAATTGCGAATCTGTGAAGATTTTCACTTCCTCGGCTTCTATGTCTTTGGCGAGCCGTAACCCTGCTAAGAAGGCTTCGTATTCGGCTTGGTTATTTGTCGTTTGAAAAGATAGCTCGAGAGAGACTTCGATTAGAGTCCCATCTTCGCTTTCTAATATAATGCCCGCGCCGCTTCCTTTTGAATTGGAAGATTCATCGACAAATATGGTCCATTTGTTTTTACTTTGAGTGGTCGTTGGGGTCATTTCGGCGATGAAATCTGCTAAAACTTGAGCTTTCAAAGCTTGTCTGCTTTCATAGCTTATGTCGAATTCTGATAATTCCAACGACCATTTGAGCATTCGACCAGCCATGTCGGGTCTTCCGAGGAGGCGCTTGATAGGTTGATCGGTACGAACGACAATTGAATGGGCGAGGAAGTAGTGTCGTAACTTTCTTGCTGCAGTAACGATGGATAAGGCCATTTTCTCTATTTGCAAGTATCTTAGTTCTGGCCCTTGGAGTGCTTTGCTCACAAAGTACACTGGCTTTTGTCCCTGCTCGGTTTCTCTTATAAGAACAGCGCTGACGGCCTCGTGTGCTACTGCTAGGTAGAGATATAAAACTTCTCCCTGTACAGGTCGTGTGAGGACTGGAGGCTCGGATAATGCTCGCTTCAAATGCTGAAGTGCGTTTTCGCACTCTTCCGTCCACTCGAATGTAGATTCTTTTCTTAGAAGTTTAAAGAGTGGCAGAGCATGTTGAGCAGATTTAGCAACGAATCGTGACAAGGAAGTTAACATTCCGTTCAATGTTTGAATAGACTTCTTTGAGTCGGGCGTAGGATATTCAAAGAATGCTCTACATTTATCGGGGTTGGCTTCAATTCCTCGTTCCATTAAGTAGAATCCGAGGAATTTTCCTGCCTTTACGCCGAATGTACATTTTTCAGGATTAAATCTCATGTTATATTTTCTTGCTTGTTCGAAAACTTTTCTTAAGTGTGTGGTATGATCGTTTTCCTCTTCGGATTTAACTATCATGTCGTCCATATACACTTCGAGCATATCACCAATTTGATTTCGGAAAACATTGTTCATCATTCTTTGGTATGTGGCGCCCGCGTTTTTAAGCCCGAAAGGCATTACGTTATAGTAATAATTTCCTGATTCGGTCATAAAAGCTGTTTTCTTTTTATCGATTTCAGCCATTTTAATTTGATTATATCCTGAATAAGCATCCATAAACGATAGTAATTTAAATCCTGAGGAATTATCTACTAATTTATCTATGCTAGGTAAAGGATAAGCATCTTTAGGGCAAGCCCTATTAAGATCGGTATAATCAACACACATGCGCCACTTTCCATTAGATTTTTTTGACAAGTACAACGTTGGACAACCAAGTAGTATACTTGGCTTCCGAAATGAAATTTGCCTCTAGGAGGTCTTTTACAGCTTTTTCTGCAGCCTCCGCTTTTTCGGGAGACTGCTTCCTACGACGCTGTGCAACAGCTCTAGCCTTAGGATCTATAGTCAACTGGTGACAAGCAACCTCTGGATCTATGCCGGGCATTTCAGCAGCGCTCCAAGCAAAGAGTTCAGCATTTTCCTTCAAGCAAGCTTCCAATTGCCTTTTCACCAAGTCGGGGAGATCAGCTCCAATCTTGATTCCCTTAGAAGGGTCTTCACCAAGGGGAATTATTTCGAACTCTCCATCAGGGATTGGTCGAAATATTTCCTTCAGCTCTTTCTGCAGCTCCTTTTTCTCTTCTCTACGCTCCTTCTTTGAAGTTCGAGCGTCCATCTCAACCAAACCTTGTCCCCCAACAGCATTGATGACGGGCATCTTGTGCTCAGTTTTTATTTTCTTTGGCGTGGCCAAGGTGTTCATATTTTTTGCCGCAGCATCAAAACATCTCCAAGCAGCGGCTATGTCTCCGTTCAAGGTGGCGACCTTTCCATCGACAGTGTAATACTTCATTTTAAGATGGATGGTCGAAGAGACAGCAAACAAGTCAGCGAGCGCTGTTCTTCCAATGATGCAGTTGTACAGTGATGGACACTCGACAACTAAGAACTGAACATTGATGGACTTTGTAGCTTCACCTTCGCCAAATGTGACGATCAGGTCTGTGTATCCCCAAGGTTTCGTTGTAGCTCCGTTGAAGCCTTGAAGATCAGCACCAACGTATGGCTTCAGGTTTTTCTCGGTGAGCTGGAGAGTTTTGAACAATCTAGAATACATTATGTCGCAGGAGCTTCCTTGGTCGACCAAGATTCTACGAACGTCAAAGTTCGCCATCCTTGCTTGCACCAAAAGAGGAATCTGAAAGTTTGGAGATCCTCCGGGGATCTCCTCTTTGTAGAAGGCCAAGGGAACCGACCCTTCTTTGATTTCAGCAATTGAAACGGGGTTCAACGAGCAGACGCTCTCGAGCTCCTCGAACTTTCTCTTTATAGTTCCGAGGGTCGTGTTGTTGAATCCTCCTCCAGATATCACCAGCGTTTTGGGGAAATTTTCCCAGGATCCATTCAAGTGGGAAGTCAAGTGAGCAAGCACTTCCTCGCCTTGAGTGAAGTCCTCAGGTCTTGTAACAGCGTAAGCAACTGGAAGACTTGCTCGTGTTTCTTCCTCGGCAGGTGGATCTTCGACCTCTTGCCTTCTATCGTTATTTTCCCTGGGTCGATCCTTCCTATACTTCTGCAGCAGATTTTGTTGGATGAGTATTTCGATTGCATCCTTCAGGTGAACGCAATCCTCAGTTACATGACCATAACTTCTGTGGAATCGACAATATTTGCCTTTGTCCACGCCAGGTTTCGCAGGTATTTGTTTAGGGAATCTGATCCCATGCTTCTTAAACTCCGCTGCTGAGACTTCGGCTAGAATTCGCTCTCGAGGAGCGTTCAACGGAGTGTAGTTGGTAAATTTGCTCGGTGGGGCTTTGGGTTCCCGCACTTTTTCTTTTCCATTGCCCGTCCCTCGTTTCGAGGGTCCGGACTCATCCTGATGCCTCGGCTTTCTAGCTTCCACAGCCACTTGCCTTTCCTCGTAAGCTATATATTTTTGTGCCTTTTCGAGGAAGGCATCCAAAGTTCGAATCTCCTCGATTCCAACAGCTTTGGCGAAATCACTGTTCGCACGTAATCCTCGATCCATGAGGTAAAGCTTCATCTTGTCCTCGACTCTAACTTGCACTGCAATTTTGTTGAACCTGTCGATGTAGTCCCGAAGTGGCTCGTCATCCCTTTGAACTATCGCCTCAAGGGCAGATACTGTCAGCGGATGTTTTCTTGACACAGTGAATTGACGGCACAGCTCGGTCCATGAGTCGATGGATTGAGGCGGGAGTCCTTTGTACCATGTCAATGCTCCTTTCCTCAAAGTGGTTGAGAAGATCTTACACTTCACAGCTCCTCGAACTCTCCTCCATTCGAGCACAGTTTCAATGTTCTCCAAATGATCGTCAGGATCAGTGGAGCCATCATAAGTGTCCATTGCCGGAAGCTTTTCCAAGCCTGGGGGTAATGGTACTCTCATGACTCTTTCAGATAAAGGTCCAAGATACCTGTCCTCGTCACTCTCTGGTGTTCGGTGGCGACGGTATCTTTCAGGAGATTTTACTGGTGATCTGTGGCGACGAGGCCTTCCAGCTTCTGGCCTTAAGTGCACAGTAGTGTTCCTCCGAGGGCTCGGGGATCTTCTGTTCCTTCGAGGACTCTGACGCCTCGGGGACCTTGATCTTGTTGCCGAGCGATCCCTTCTCCGTGGAGAATATTGCGGGGATCTCCTCCGATGCGATGATCGCGTAGCGCGCGATTCCTCGACCGCTGCCAGCCTGCGATTCTGATCGCGAATAATGGTGCCCTGCCTGTTGATGACGTTAATCAATGTCGCCATCATTTGGTCCATGGGGGTCCCTACAGCTAATGATGGGACATTTAAAGGCTCCTCTTGGGGCTGAATGGTAGGGCCGGCAGAGGCTTCAGTAGGGGTTACGGAGGTGAAATGCCCATCCTCTTGGTGGTTTTGACCCACGTTGTCGTTTGGGTGGTTTTCACCGGTGCTGTCGTTACCGTTTCCGGCCATTGGTCGTGAAAAGTGGTGTTTTTAGGTAGTTTTGATCTTTTTCTAGGTGAAAAGATGGGGAAACTAAAGAATTCCCACAGACGGCGCCACTGAACTTGACAAGAATCAGAGTCGACCAACGCCGTTGAACAGAGCTCCGCCCCTAGTAACGGTGGAATGAGAGGGGGTTGTGTACCTGTTTATACTCCGACGCTCAAGTTAGTATTGGTGTGAAGTATAGGTTTTCAGAGAGAATAGAATGTACCTGAGCTCCTTCAAATGAGGAGTATATATAGCCCCCAGCGCTGGGCTAAGGCCAATGATGGCATTAAACGGCCATCAATTGGCTGCCGGAAAACGGCTGAAAAGCCATGATGAGCCTTAAATGCTCATCATTCCGGTGTCGGCCGTTACGATATGATTGATATCAGTGGCCGTTGGAATCCTCGAAGAGGATTGATGCTCGACCTTGTGCTTACGTTGCTCGAGTCTTATTGGGCTTAAAGCCCAGTCCAAAACAATATATATATATATTCGATGCCTTGTATAGTAACCATATGATGAATTTGGATAAAAAAAAATAAGAAAAAATATTAGACTCTAGCAGAGTTGAGTCTAACAAAAACAAATTAGACTCTATACAAATTATGTATTAACATATGACATACTTCAAATATGATTATATTCCGTGAAAAGAAGGAAAAAAAAAATCAACTACTATATTATATATTTAACTATATATTCAAAGATGCTAAAGTTTCTTTGAAAAATTATGTTATAGGGTTAGGGAGAATATATTATATGCTGTGACCATACAGTAGTACTAATATGTACGGGGGATTCTCTTTAAATTATTCTTAATTTTCAACTTGATCGATTAAGTTTCATGTTTAAATTTCCAGGGACAGCAAAAAGACAAATAAGAAATATACATGACAAATAAGAAAAATTCATGTTATAGGAGTATTTCTATTGACTATATAATATAGTTTGAGAATTTGCAACACATAAAATTAGCAAGGAAATCATTGAGATATTTTCAAGCTGGATCATAAATAATAAAAAACACAAAGTTCTGTTATTTGAACACACAAAACCACAATATCGTATTCATCGCATGCAAATTACATTTCTATCTAGTTTGTTTTCCATTTAAAATGAAATAATATACTTTGTACCAAAAAAGAAGAAGAAATAATATACTAATTAAAAAATCTAAACCATATTCAAATCATAGTGTACATACATTTTGTGTGTTAACAAACATTTTAAAAAGAAATCACAGCGTACATATGTATTGTTCCAATCTTTAAATTGGGATCCGGATTGTCTTTAGTAGCTGTTTTACGCAATTATAAGTAATGGATAATCTGGACTTTTAATTTATGATCGGACAAATATATGATTAAAACAATTTAAATATAACAGTTTAATAAATGATTTGATTTCAAGCATTCATATTTAATCAGACGGTCACTAATTGAGACCAAATTAAGTTGATTAGTATTAAGCTTAAAATAAAAAGTTGATGAGTGTTTAGTGTTCGGTTAAAATCATCCTAAAGTAAGGATATTTGTATGTGGTCCTTCCTTTCCTACCTTTCTCTCACTGAAATGTTTCCCCTTTTCATTTCTTCCTTTCTTTCTCTCTTTTTAATTTTTTTTAAAAAGCCTCTCCTTTTTGTTAGTGGTCAATGATTATACATTGTTTTGCATTAATACAATGTATAATTGTTAGGTTACAACGTTCTTATAAAAAAAGAAAGAAGAGAAAGTAACAAAAGTTGATATATATTGAAAAGGAGCCACATGGTGCCACAAAGGATTACTTGCTATAAATAAAAAAAAGTTACTTAGATTATCTTAATTAGGCAACATTAATTTTTTTTTGTCACATAATTAAAAACAATTTTGCCGGCTAAATGATAATGTAGCTCAATGGTCTAAGGTGAAGGGAACAGAATCTATATAAATACACATCACCAATATTCAAAAGGCTCTAGAGCCAATTCAAAGCATAGTATAAATCATATTTATTCTCCTTACTATATACTAATAGCACTATATTCTATTATTCTAAGTACCTAAAAAAAAATATATGGCCGGCTTTGAAAAATAACCCAAACATGAAGCGTGAAGGCATTGAGGCTTTGTATATTTGGGTGCAGTTTAAGGTGGGAACATCATTTAATTTTCCCACCATGGGAAATGTTCATTTCCACCGTTGATATATTGCATAAATATTGGAAGGCTTGGATGACATGATTGCACCATTTGCTTCAATTTTAGAAGTGCATTGTTTGACTTTAGTACCAATTTTCATTTGTATTTATTTTTATTTTTTTTGACAAAGTATTTATTTATTTAGTTTATGAGTGCTAACTTGTGTCATTTGAATATTAGTTAAAGAATAAAAAAAAACTTTGTATTTAAAATTACTCCCTCCGTCTCTATTTATAAGAGTTAGTTTGACAAAAATTTTGTTCTTTTTTATAAGACCCTTTTGCAATTATTAATGACATTGCTTAATTTTTGTATTTGTACAATGTTTGGTGGACAAAATGTTATTTTGATATTTTAGGCAACTTGTGTGGAGAACAAAAAGTTGTCTCGTGGTTCAGTTGGGGACAAGAATTTAGGTTTTTGTCCGGTCTCTTGGCACTCAGTTTGTCTTGTCTCAGGAACAGTTTTAAAATCAAACACAGTACAACTGAAGTTGTCTTATCCAGTCCCTTATTTTTTAGCAGATCAAACGTACCCTAACTCTTATAAATAGGGACGGATGAAGTATATTTTAAAAATATTAGCTACACAAATTTCAAGATAACTTTATTATATATTTTTTTAAAAAAAATTATTACATTGAATTTTTTTAATTAGTGTCTTAGAGGAACTAGTTAACAGTTTCCTTATTTATTAGTATGACTTAATTTTATTGTAGAATTTGACATTCGTATAAAAAAAATTGGATTAAATTCTATAGTTTTTGTGTGACTATCTTTTTTACTGTAACATAGATACAAAATTTATACAGCTGTTAGTGACATATAAAGTGGGTTATCTCCTTCCAACTAATTTTTTTTCATAAACAATAATTAGATTTTTTTTTATTTTGACAAAAACAGTAATCAGATTTAAACTATTTTTTTACATAGATTCAAACTCTTAAACATCTATTTAAAATACCCAAGAATCTTCTTGAATCAATTTTTTGTTGATTTTGTGCAACTATTTTTAGTACCTATTATTAATAAATAAATAAATAGAGTTCAATTAAATACAAATGAAAGTTGGTGGCTTGGTGCTAAAACCAAACAGTACGCTTCCAAAATTGATACGAATGGTACAATCACTTCATCTAAACCTTCCAAAATTTATGCAATGTATCAGCCGTTGAAATGAACCTTTTCCCATGGTGGGAAAATTAAAAGATCCTCCCACCTTAAACTGCACCTGTATATTTGATCATGCAACAACTGTTATTCTCTAGTGTAGTTTCAAATGGGAGCACCAAGAGACATGTTACTACAATTGTAGCATTGAAATGTGTGCTAATAGAGAACAAAACACATACTATATGGAGTATGTATTAATTTCAAATTAATAAAGGACTAAAATACATCTAAAAATGGATTTGCTTCTAAAAGATGGATATGCTTTGGTAAGAATTTTATCTAAAAATAACTTTCAACAGAAAGTGACAACTTTTGTTTTACTTAACTTTTCACAATCTGATAAATTAACACTTTATCCCCAAAAAGTTTACCAAGGGCAGTAAAATTAATGAGAGGACATAAATCATACGCTTACTTTACATAAACATACATTTTTTTTAATTTTTTTTACACCGTCTTTTGATATAATTTAGAAGTATTTATTCAACAACAACCAATGAAAATAAATTATATACATATAAAATGAAAGTTGGTTAAAAACTAGTTGTGAGTACCCAATACAAATTTATTTATATGACTTGTATTATCATTGATTATTTGATAAATATCTCAAAATTATTAAGGTATAGTGTAGGTTTTACCATCTTGGTATATACACTTGCTACCACCTTCAAAAACAATTTAGTTTTTCCGGCCCTAAACTATAGAAAATTAAAAATATAATAATTAGTCTCTGAACTATATATTCCATCTGTCCTAATTTATAAAAAAAAAATATTTTTTCTTAACTATAAGATTCTGACGTGTAAGATTTTCTCTCTATTTAACTCTAAACTATATTGTCCCTGGACTATTTGTAAAAAAAGTAAAATTAAATGCAGAAAATTAAATAGTCTCTAAACTATATATTTTCAAATAAATGTTTAGATTTTGTCTATATTTTACTCTCCTCCTCTTCTCCAAAGCCTTTTTGTTATTTATTAAAAATAAAAGATTCTGATGAATTGTTGTACACACCTCCATGCATATCATTCTATACTAAAATTCTCATTATTTCACTATGTGGAAATTGTTTATATATTTTTTCCTAGATACTTCAAAAGTAAAACTCTATCACAATTACAAACGTTCATAAAGAGAACAATAAAATAATATATAGAATTATAATATAAGAAGATTCATTTTTATTGCTTTCATAAGCCAAACTCTAGTCCATAGTATAATTAGATCTAGCTAAGCATGTAACTTTGCAAACTCAGGACCACGCTTCAAATATCTAAAACTTATCAAGAGGAACATGTTCCACTTGCATTAGTGAGAATATAAAATTAGAAAACATTTAAGGTGCACTACCACAAATAGATGAGTGGTTTGTTTTTAAAAATTATTTTCCTAGTTTGGCCACCATCTTCAACATTTTCTTTCCTCATTCAAGTTTTGGTTTAACAATGTTAAAAAAATTGAGTAAAACATGTCATTAAATTTGTGAAACAATGTCACTTTAATCTTTAAATATATCAAAGTTAGAAAAACATTCTTGAACGCGTCTTCTATTTAATTTTATAGATCAATTTAATTAATATATAGAAGACGCGTTTGTAGATCAAACCGACTAATAAAATACACATAGAAGCACCAAATTATTAAAAAAAAATTACTTCTTAATATTTTTGCAATTTTGATGCATTAAAATATTAAAAATAGATTCATTGCAGTCAATAAATTATCGCATTCACGCATTTAACATATATTCAATCGTTTGATCAAGATCAAACAATCGTATTTTAAAATAAAAAACGACAAGCTTAAAATAGATTATCTAATCTTGATCCAGCGATCGAGAATATATCAAATATGTCAATGCTACGTTCTTTTAATTGCAAATAATTCTAATCCTAAAATATTATAATGACAACTTTTCACACATTCAAGTATATGATTATTTGTACTAAAAAATTGTGTAAAAGATAGGTAGAACAGCAAAGTGGTAGAAAATAATTAGTGGCAAATTTTGGACTAGTTTGAACAACTACTAGATGTTAGATCTATGATGCATGGGTACTCCATTTTTGGGAGAGTACCGGTACCGGGTACGTACCGGGTACCGGTACGCGTATGGTACTCCTTGGGTACGCACCGATGACGTACCTATTTTTTTATTTTTTATTTTGCAATGGGTACACGCATGGTACTCCTATGGTACGCGCGTGGTACTCCTGTGGTACACGAATCCAAAAAAATACAATTTTTTTTCTTTTCTTTTATTCATTTTTTTGTTTATAGGAAGATTTATGTTTTTTATTTGTTTAATATAAAAGTAGCAGCTTTACTGATAAGCAATAATAAAGTAGTAGTTGAATTTATTCACTCGTTTATTGGAAAGAAATAGGCTCAATCGAATTTTATTCATACAAATCTTGATGTTTTGATGTTTTTGAATAATTTGAATTACTTATTTGGTATTTTTTATGTTTAATTATTTGTTTTAACAATATTCTTCTATTATTTTATTTATATAATTATATTAAAAAAAATATTTACAGACGTACCCGTACCTTGATTTTTCTAAAAATGCCGTACCCCGTACCAGTACCGGTACCGGATACCGGTACCGTACCCGTACCTAGGCATCATAGTGTTAGATCAATGTGTTGGAGAGAAAGAGGAGTGATTCTATAATCCATTTAAAAACAATTAAAAAATAATAAACAGGACACATATATAGTACTAAATGAAGGTGGAAGGTTTTTTTGATAATGCATGAAAACTCAACCTCATTGGTGAATCATTTTCCATTACAAAAAATTCTTTGTACTCATTCATCTCTCTCTCTCTCTCTCTCTCTCTCTCTCTCTCTCCTTCTTTTTCACCTCCACTTTCTCTCTCCTCTTTGTGCTTGCTTTTGCTTCATATTATACCAACATGGTTCCAATCTAATGGGGTTTTACTATTTCTGCTTCTACAACTCAATCTCACATGTTGGTGCTCTCTCTTTGTTTCTTCTTCTTCTTGGAGTTAAAGGGTGTCTTGATTTTAGTGTTATTTTGAAAAAAGATTAATTTTTTTGAAAAAAGATTATATTTTTTTTCTTGCTTGTTTCTATAGCTTAATTTTTTTGGTTATGGTTGTGGTATATACTAGGTTTCTGTATCTGGGTTGGTTATGTATTTTTGTATTTACGGTTGTTGCTGTTGTACTTTTCTGTTGGAATTGTTGTTGAGTTGTATCTTTCTTTGATTGGTTTTCCCACCTTATTTTTGTCTTTTTCTACTTATCTTAAACTTGTTTATTAATATTAGTATTATTGATTAATTGACAATTTGTTTTTGTTTATTTTTCAATCCAGCTTCTGTTTCAAGACCTTTATGCTGAAGACTGAATAGAAATCTGAGGTAGTAGAACATAAACATAGTACTATTTATTTATTTTTTTAAGAAAAAAAAATGAATATTGTGTTAGTAATTGTTTTTCCATTTTTGAATATAGGAAGTTGTTTTAGTTTATTTGATTTAGAAATAATCTTTGGAGAATGGCTATGCAAACTGTTTATCTGAAAGAACATGAAGGAATTGCACACAATTTTGTGGGGCAATTATCATCTGGTGGTACTAATAATTCAGCAGCAGTACCATGGTGGAGTGGTTTTGGATCTCAATCAGTGTATGGAGAGTCTGGTGGCCAAATCAAATCATTTTCATTGGAGCCACCTTTTTCTGCTGTTGACCAACTTGCTGCAACTGCAAGTAAGCAATCTGTTTTGGGGAAAGGGCTAACTAATCACTTTACCATCTTTCCAGGTATGTAATTTCAATATTTCATTGATTTTTGATGTATCTTTCTATTTGAGTTTTACTATTGGTGACTTGTATTTACACTACAATAGGAGTAATTTGATATCAATTGTTGGTAAAGTTGCGACTATTAGAGTCTCTTTGGATTGACTTATTTAAGTTTATTTACGATAAGCACGTGTCAGTGAGACTATTTGAGAGAGCTTATTATTTTTCCGTTAGTTGTTTCCGGCTTAGAGCCTATTTGGATTGACTTATTTTTGAGTTTATGTGAAACAGCTTATACAAATAAATAAGTTTTTATGTATTATTATAAGTTTTTAACCTATAAAGATACAATTTTTGTTAGTGAAACCTTATGATTTAACATAAAAGTTTATTTATTTGCATAAGCTATTTTATAAGCTAAAAAATAAGCCAAATCCAAAATAAGCTATTTCCTTTTGGATGCATTTTCAACTTGTTTATAACTTATATGAAAACAGTTTAACTTAATTTTATGTATGTTTTATTCTATTTTTGGAGGAGTCAAAATTGATTCTGCAATGTAGATTTTGACATGTTTGGATGTTCTAGAGTAGAATTATTTTGCCTCCTTAATTGATTCCAACTTGAAATTGAAATTTTGAGTTTTTGCATCTACTATTGATTTTTAGCCTTGTATGTATTGTTCAACTCAATTTTACGTTAATGTATTCAAACAACTTACTTTTAGTCAAAATCAATTTTACAAAATCTGTTCTTTCAAAATCATGTTTTCACCACGGAGCCAAACACACACAAATATCTTTATTTATTATTAAATGAATTAGCTTATACATAGACAATTATATGATAATCCAAACAGAAACTAAGTCTCTAACACCTAGATATCACAAAAGTGGTTACCTTAGCACATTTTTTCCATACTTTTTTTTTTACGGGCCATATTGTTTGAGGTAGCTGATGATATACAAAAAAATATATAGGGACCAGTTTATAACCATTAAAAATATATTTTATGATTTTACAACAATGCAAAATGGTCCTATTATAATTCCTATAATTCCAGAAATTTCTCTAAACAGGAAACAAAACAAGTCCAATTTATAGGGACCATTTTCCATTGTTTGGAAACTATAGGAACTCTTTCAAATGGTTTTAAACTATAGGGACACTAAATTTAATTTTGACTGAAATTATGAGGACCAAGTCATTATAATAAGAGAAAAAGTAATTTTTATTCAATTTGTAGTAACAGTTTTTGCTGCACTTGACATACCAACTTTCAAATGTTGCTTCTTCAGATGATTTTAAAATGTCAAGTGATGCACAAAAGCCTCATACAGCCATATCACTGCAGTCATCACTCCCTGATACCCCGCCTCGTTTCGAGCTAGGATTTAATCAACCTATGGTAAGATTTTAACCACTTTGATGATCTAGTCTTCTATTTGTAGACATGTTTTACTTACTCTTGGTTTGTTTCACCTTGTAGATCTGTACAAAATATCCTTATGCAGATCAATTTTATGGACTCATCTCAACTTATGGACCACAGATTCCGGTGTGTCTTTTACTTCGCGAGATTCTTAATCGATATAAACTATTATGCTTTCAACACAGTTTCACACTTATCATTTGATGATCTACTATAAAATTTTCACTACTTGATAATTTGTGTATATTTCGTATGTAACAATGTAGGGGCGTGTAATGCTGCCACTTAACATGACATCTGATGATGGACCGATTTATGTTAATGCTAAGCAGTACCATGGAATCATTAGACGTCGGCAGTCTCGCGCCAAAGCTGTACTTGGCCAGAAATTGATTAAACGTCGCAAGGTACGATTCTATGTATGGTTGTCCCGGATTATTTGCATTAGTTGAAGTTTTCTGGTCCTGATTTTGAATGCCACTTTAGCTTTGATTATTCATAGTCGAATAGGATACGTATACTCAAGAAACAAGGCTTTATGGTGCTTTTTTCTTCCTTTACAAAACTCAAACTCGAGACCTTACTTATGAAGATCAAGAAATAGTTTTTCATCCTTTTTGCATTTTAAGCTATCTGAGTTTTGTTTTTGTGTTACAGCCCTACATGCATGAGTCACGCCATCTCCATGCATTGCGGCGACCAAGAGGATGCGGTGGTCGCTTCTTGAACACAAAGAAATCTGCCAGCGGAGATGGTAAAACGGGAAGTAAAGTGCATAAATTTGACGGTCAACAATTGCAGTGCAGCGGCTCTCAGAGTTCCGAACTCCTTGAATCTGATGTTGGAACTTTAAACTCCTCAAAAGAAACTAATGGAAGCAGTCCGAATATTTCTGGGTCCGAGGTGACTAGTTTGTATTCAAGAGGAAATTCCACCATCAATCATCTTGGATATAATGTCCACTCATTGGCAGACATGATCGATGGTGGGCATGGCGTTATCATGCCCACCAAATGGGTTACAGCAGCTGGCAACTGCCGTAACCTTAAAGTTTGATTCTAAAAAGAATCTAAATGGGTTTGGTGCAAATATTGTACCAAACTCCGTCCTTGATAAGACCAGACGACTATAGGATCGTCCTGACGTCTGGTCTTAAGGCAATCCATCCTTGGCTCAATCTTTGGCAATCCATCCTTGGCTCATATCTTTGGCAATTCATCCTTGGCTCAATGTACCTAAAGTAAACTGTCTTTGGCTTTATGCAAAGGACAGACTTGGTATGATTGATTATCCTGATACTGAAGGTGATTATGTGTCTTTTTCAGTGTGAAAATAAAGGCACTAAATTATAGTACTATGTGTGGTTTTAGTAATCTCTAAATGTGGTGTTTTATTATGTATTTCTTCTGACTTTGGGGAGCAATGTAACATAGAACTTTGGTTTCTGGATCTTTGTTGGAAAAATAAAAGCACTGGTTTGTGTTTGACTTAACTATTTATCTTCTTTAGCAATGTCAAAATTTTATTATTTTATGCATTTGGAAATTAACATGCACCAACAAAATTTCTTTCCATAGTAGTAGTATAAAATTTAATATGGATTCTCATAAGTTTTAGAAATAATGGTTTGTTAATGACAAGCAATATGCTATATAAAAGACACTTATGTGGCTCTACTTGTTAGGTTCATCTATGGCTAGGTAGGTTAATTTGGTAATGGTATATCACACATCACATAATATCCAACTGAATGTTTTATTTTATAATAGGAGATTCTGCATAAGTGGAACATAGATTCTAAAGCAAATATATTATCTAAAATATACATTTATGTGAAGTATGGGTACGCACCAAAATTGTAACATTTTTTATTTTATTTTTCATGCGCATTGTATGCGCTTGGTATGCCGAACACAGAAAATGCGTGTTTTTTTTCAAAAAATAAAAATAAAACTTATAATGAAGAAGTGACAAAAATGTGAGATATTAGTGGCGGTAAATGTGATCTATTTGATGGAGCTGATATTTTTTAAGTTAGTAGTCTTTTTCTTGATGAATCTGATGAATTTTTTTTGTTATCATTTAGACAATTTAAATATAATTATAAAATTATATAAACTTACTAAAATTTTAATTTTTTTAAAAATACTATTTTTATACCGATACCCATACCATACCCGGTACCATGCTCGTACATATACAATCCATGTACCGAACATTTTGAAATTAAAGATATGCCTAATCCGAGAAATATCGTGCTAGTAAGTAAAAAAGATTGACATCGTGAATGATATATCAATTAGGTATGATAAGTTTACGTTTATGTCATAAATTTTGTGCTTTCTTGTCAGAATAATTTTTGAGTTAAAGCAAATACAAATGTGAATGCAGGACAAATTGTTCGAAAAAATCTGAATTCCGAAAGAAATAACTATTGGATTTAGAAGTTACAAGCAAACCTTATCCTTGTTTGTTGCCTATCAAATAGTAATAAATGCTTAACTTGAATAGTTATACTCTCCCAATTCAGTTCTAAGCTCAATGGCTGCTACTACAGCTTCTGTTTCATCTTCTAGCTTCAACAGAATCTACAGCCTCTCATTCACTCACTCTTCCATTTCTCTCACCACCACAAGCTTCTCTCAAAGACCCATTTCCCATAAACCCTTCAATCTCATTCTCAACTCTCAAAGTTTCAATCTTTTCCCTCTTCCACTTCATTCTCTTCTTCATCCCCCATTCGCCGCCGAAGTTGAATTCCAAACTTCTCAAGACACTACAATTTCACAACAGCAAGAACCAGAAATAGAACAAGAAACATCTGATAAACCAAATCAAGAGGAAGAACAGAAAGTATCAACCTCAGATGATGCTGGAAGACTCTATGTTGGAAATTTGCCATTTACAATGACTTCTTCACAATTGGCTGAAATCTTTGCAGAAGCTGGCACTGTTGTGTCTGTTGAGGTTATTCTCTTTTCTTTTTCCTGTTTGATAAATTCAATTTTTTGTGTGGATTTTAATATAATATAATACTTGTTTATGTGTGTTTTGTTTGATTGAATTATAATAGGTAGTCTATGATCGAGTTACAGACAGGAGCAGAGGATTTGCATTTGTTACAATGAAAAGTGTTGAAGAAGCTAAAGTAGCAATTCAAATGTTTGATGGCTCTGTAAGTCTTCTACATTATCTGCTACTTAGTTTGATTTCATTCAAACTATGAACAACCGTGTTGCAGTTTCGTCTGCGACCTTAATATTTATAGATCACGGCCGCAGACCTTTATTTTATTTTTGACAAATCCGCAAAACCTTGGTCCTATGCTCTAGGAGATAGAGCTATACTCTAGTCAAAGCATATATCGTAGCTGAGCTTTCGAATATAAATAATCAATTTATCAGGACCATTTATAGTTTGGTTTTATGCAAAGTTGAATGCTTATGTTTTTAATTGTAATGATTTACAGCAAATTGGTGGTAGGAGTGCTAAGGTAAATTTTCCAGAAGTGCCAAAAGGAGGTGAAAGGTTGGTAATGGTGCAAAAAAATAGAGACAACTACAAAGGCTTTTTAGATAGCCCTCACAAGATATACGCTGGAAACCTTGACTGGAGACTGAACTCTCAGGATCTTAGAGATGCCTTTGTGGGACAGCCAGGCATATTGGGTGCCAAAGTCATCTATGAGAAGGACAATGGAAGATCTCGAGGTTTCGGATTTGTCACTTTTGAAACTGCTGAGGATTCACAGGCTGCTTTGAACGCTATGAACGGTGTGGTAAGAACAATTTTGGCAGATTAGTTATGCAGTTTCAAGTTAGTCTTCTGATATCTCAGTCAATATAACCACATTCCTTGCAAATGTAATGCAATGTTTTCAGGAGGTTCAAGGTCGGCCCTTGCGATTGAATTTGGCATCAAACAGAACATAACCGTCTCCTCCTCCTCCCCCTCCAGTAATTGAGGAAAATACAAAAAACAACGTTGATAGCTCGGAATTGGTGTCTAGTTCCAGCACATGAGGAAATGCGATTAATCAAAAGTTTTGCCTGAAAAATGCACATCATTTAGCTTTTCCCTTCTCCAAGTCACATATACTATCTGTCAAACTAGAGTCACGCTCGTATACAATTAACTAGATTTTCAGGCAGCTGTGACATGTATTTACAAGGGGCTTAATGTTAATTATATGGTTTGTAATGATGAAGAACAAACTTCCAAAGTTTGATGGGCAAATAATTTATTCATGTCATGTGAAGATTTATTGAAATTATAACCTTCTATTGAGGGTATAAAAACAGTGTTGAAATAGTTGTAAAGGGGATGTTATGAGCATAATCTCAAAGGGAGAGTTCATTATTTTCATTCCATAAAATGATTAAGTAGCTTACCAAGTTGTTGCTTTTAAAGTGAATAGCTTGCATAAATTTTGACATCGCCCACTTTTATAATTAGTCCAAGTTAACCAAATGATCGGCAACGTTTTTAACTTTGTTGTAGAGAATTTCTTTTTAGTGAAAAAAGAGTAAGAAAAGGAGGAGGAAATTAAATCACTACATTAATTAAACAAATGATATAAAAGCAGACAAATTTTCCGGCAATGCAGAACACCAATCAAAGCCTCTTTTGTTTTACACCCAAACACGGCATGGTAAGCAAAACAATAACTGCCGATTGGAACAAAAGTTAGGAGTATCATGGTTTTTTTATATCATATGTTCGCAAAAATAGAATACAAAAATCTGTCACTCTCGTACACGGCAGGACTGCCAAATTTCATTTCTTGATATATCACTTCCTGAAATGGGGCAGGACAAACATTTTCAGTTCTACTTCAAGGACACTGCATAATCTGTCTCAAGAAATCGGGGGATGGAGCAGCTGAACAGCTTTGAACAAAAGCAAAGAGACGAGCCAAGTCATCAACATGTCTGTAGTCTGTTTATGAAGAATTATCACCAGCTAGAAGAGCATCAGCTGCAGAATCCAAGTCATGCGGGAAAAACACCCTGCAAAAGCAATATTTTCCTTGAAGCTCCATAATGTATAATAAATAAGCAACATATGCATACACACACGATAGTACACCAAAATGGTCAATTTTTATGCCAATCTAGCACCAGCATATTAGGTAAGCAGCATGTCATTCAATTCATTTCATTATATATACATGCTAGTAGTTTTTTCTGAAGAATATATACTAGTAATTTAGTACTAGCCCAATATGCAATCTACCAATCAAAACTCTTAGCATCTAATAACTCTGGCAATTAGTTCCATTTAAGTTCATTTTTTGTTGAAAAAATTAAAAATAGATCAGGTCAACCCACTAGTCAGAGTCAGATTTAGCCCAGCTAAATTTGGCACTGGTCAAGATGGGATTGACGCCTGTTAGTATGTATGTGTTCCTATTTATCGTTTTTAGGATCAATGATTCTACAAGTGATCACTTCCATCAGTAATGGACAAGTCCAGAGAAAAGCTATGTTACCTGCAAGTGTTGTGGTACAATGTTCTACTGAGGTTATCTATATCATTGATGCCTTTACAGCCAGCAACCACCTCAAGAACTTGCCTGGAACATTACAGTCAATCAGACATATTTCTACGACAGTCTTTTAAGAAAATGAAGGAAAAAGATTAATAAACCATATCCAGGGTTTAAATTTGTGCAAACTTGAATACTCCTAGCTACAATAATATCAACAAAATATTTCTTGAAGCAATAGTTCCACATTGATAAGCAGAACAATACCAATTACCTAACTAAACAAGGTTCATTGCGGCCTTTGACAATGCACTCTTGGTCATACTTCTCTTTCTTCTTTGAAGGCCATTTCGATTGAACAAAACCAATTCCGGCATGAGTATTCTTGATTTCACAGTATGGTGAGTCTGTCTCGATCATCATTCTCTCAACAGGAATACCCTCGACAACATCAAGGTTCTCAGTTGTCTTTAGAGAGCACCCGTTTATGCCTTGCAGAGTATCATACATGGGATTTAATTGTAGTGTTAGCATTCAATCGTAACAATCCCACATCAGAAGAAAAAATTTATACAACTCAACTAACAAAGGAATAGATATTCAAAAGCACCCAGATCGTCTAAGAAAATACAGTTAGTGCATGCACACGAAAACACCATTCATATGTCTATAAGTCTTTGTTTTAATATCAAAAACAACTATGAACACAAAGCTTTCCTAAAGTAAGTGCGTCTTTTTATCTCAAGGAGCTTGTAGCCAATGCAATAAAAGTTTATTTGTGGTTATATTTTCAGAAAGGCAAAGCCTAAAACTAGACCTACCAGGGTGCCTTAAAGTATGTACGCAAATATAGTAATGCTTGAAAAGATGGATTTACCAATGTACATTTTATCAAATGAGAGAAGCTTATTGCAATCATCCATACTATCAGTAAATGAATGGGTGACACCACCAGAAAACCTGTCATAGAAACAGAAATGATTAGTCCATTTCAAATCCCAAAGTGATTATGCCATCAATTACAAGCAATTAAACAAATGCAATCCAATATTAACGAGTGTGTATATCAGGCATGGGGAGAAATGAGACAGAAATGACCTCAATGCTACTTATTTCGTATTTGCAAGTAATTTTTGTATTATACTGTATCAAGGCTTCAAGGTAATTTTTGTAACCCTTCAAATGATGGGTTAGAGTCTGAAAAGAACCAAAAGTATCTTCAAACAAACCTGCTCAGTGCAACTTGTTTAGATGTATGTTGGAAATTTTATATCATTTTCCCCTCAATTCCCAAACTTGAAAGTGTAAACAACATGGCTAAGGTTGGCAAGATGCACATCAAAGCAGCATTATTTGAATATTTACGATTTCAAAATATCGAGATCCAGCAATCAAACCTGTCCTTATTTTTCTCAACTATTTCACAGAAATCTGCAGCTGCTGCTCGCATGTGCAAAAACATAGGTAATTTTGTAATGTGTGCCAGTTCAAACTGCTTCTCGAAGTACCTTAGCATTCACAAAGAAGAAAAAGGCGAAGATAATTTATAAATAATTTTTATATAGTATAAAAATAAATAACAGGTGTAGCAACAGATAAACAGTGCATACTTCTTTTGAATCTCTGCCGGGCAAAAATGAAGCCGGTCATAGTCTAATCCACATTCTCCAACTGCAACCACCTTGCATATGAATAAGAGAAAGAAGAACGTAAATTTATTTCTAAAATTGCTTGCTTGGAAAGCAATTTCAGAAATATCAACGTATATTGGGACATGTCTAGAACTGAATAAATCAATTAAGAAATCAAGATTCTGACATGCACAAACACATCTAGATAAAACTAAGATATGTTTAGTAATTTTGTTCCTTGTTAGTAGAATTTAAGCATACCTTTCCTTTCTGAATTCCCTCTTTAGCCAATGACAAAAGATCCTGAAAATGCTTTTCTGGATCCCCGCTCTCCTCAAATTCCTAAATCAAAACACCAAATCAAATTTACAAACACTTACTTCCATATAAACCACTGCAGTTAAAAAAGCAAATGAGAAAAGAAAATAAACCTTGCAACGCGTTGGATGCACACCAACAGTACAGAAAAGTCTTCCTATGATCAATCAATGAAAATATCATCATCAAACTAAGGTCATGTATGGATAAACAACTAAATTAATCACATACAATACAGCATAATCGTTTACCATATAAATGCTAATCTATACACTAATCCTATAACAAACGATAAAATTAGAGCCAAATTGTATTTATATAAGCTATAAGCTATTTTTATAAACTATTCGAGAGAGCTTATGAAATTAAGCTGAAAATAACTTATGGACAGTATAACAATTGCTTATGCAAGTATATAAGCTCAAATAAGTCAATCCAAACCATCTGTTTCAGCAATTGCAAGAGCCTCCCTTGATTCCTGAAGGGATCCACCAGTTACCTGCAAAACAAAGAGAACACACAAAATTAATAATCTATGCTTGAATTTACTTAATTAATGAATGATTAAAGCAGAAATCAATCAAAACTAGTAATGTAATATATACGATGATTCGGTGGACGCCAGCAGCCCAAGCTCTGTTCAAAACGGTTGGAATATCAGCAAGGTGAGATTGTTTGCCATTGTAGATTCCCTTAAACATGCCATCTGCAGTGAATTTGAGTTAATATGATGATTATTATTGATGCACACAAAATGTTTGATAAAATGCCTGACCTGTGAAGTTGACAGCAATATCTGCATTTGTTGAAAAAGAGAATTATCAATCAATTATGAGTTACAGTTACTACAGAGATTGAATTGAAGCTTAATTAATAGTGAATAATCTGAATACAGTGTGTGTTACAGTTAACTTACCTATCATCCGAATTGATGCCATGTCTGCTTCTTTGCCTCACCTCACTGCAGAAGAAAATTATGGACCGATATAGAAAATGTGCTAATCGCGAAACTTTCGATATTGCTGTATGCACCCTCACAATTTACTACCCACGCCACCTCAGGTAAGTGAGGCATGGCCCAACAAAATGTATATTGCTACCGACACCGTCACAAACATTACTCACACATATTGCAAAACTACAAGCACCGACACAAAAACGAATACCAAATACAACAGACAAATAGAAGTGATTAATTAAATGTACCACATGTTTTCGTGGATGTTGTAGACTAACACTATCCAAAATCAAACACGACTTTAAGGCTCCGTTTGGATTGATGGAATGTAATGGAATGGAGCGGAGCGGAATAGAGTGGAGTGGAACGAGATGGAGCGGAATGAAATAAATATTCCGCTCCATTGTTTGGATATTTTAAAAAGGAGAGGAACAAAATTGATAGTGAGTGGTTGTATTATATTAAATTCATTCTATCTTATTCCATTCCGCTCCGCTTCATTCCATTATTATTTTTCAAATCCAAACAATGGAACATTATTATATTCCATTCCGTTCCGCTTCATTCCATTATATTCCATCAATCCAAACGGAGCCTAAGTAATGTTACACACTTCACTCTTGTTATTATTGTTATTTTGATAAAAAAAAAAATTGTCAAATGTTAATTCGATAACATTTTAGTTATTTGACACTGTATGTATGATGATATATTTCTATACGATGTTGAAATATGGTGTCAAATTTTAGATGTTCAAATAACATCATAAAATAATTTTCATTCATGATAGCAAAGTTCTTCAAAAATATAGATACATTCATTTACCTCTTGAAAAGTATTTCTTACATTTTAACCAATTACAATAATATTTATTATTATTTGTAAATTACAATTGATTTCCCAACAAATCATTCCCCAAAGGTGAGACTTAGGTTGTCTTGAGAATTGTGGATAATTTACTCAACAAACGGTAAAAACTAGTTACACGAGATATGTTAATGCATTGTAAAGTGATATACTATTTGCGTTCTTTGATAATCAACATATTTTTTTATCTCATTTGCGTTTGATATTTTTGGTTTCCTAGCTAGCAACAGAGACTGTGAATTTTTTTAAAAGAGTTCAAAGATATGCATAGTAATATTGTGTCTTTTAGGTTATGAATGTGGTTTTTTTTCGAAGGATTAGTTTTGTCATAAAATAAAATTTAGCAGCGCAGCTTGTTGTCTGCCTACCTTTCATCCATGTATAAGCCGAATAATTTAAAAATTGTAAAGTGATATACTATAATATTGATTTTACGATTATCTTTAAAAGAATTTAAATTTGATTATTTGATATTGCAAGACTAAACTCTTATATGTGAATTAGCAATTCGTGGACAACTTTTGTAGGTATTTGGAACATTCTAAACCTTATTTTTCAATATTATTAATTATGCTTTGAAAATTAGTTTTCAGATGAGCTATAAAAATAAATGAGAACTTTCCATATTATAACAAACAAACCATTTAGAGATAATTAAAACTTGAATTGTGCCCCGTCAGCTAATTCTAGAAACTAAGCAAAACACCTTTCAACAAATTTTCTTGTGAAGTCTTCAAATCAAATGTACACCAAACAGTGGTAAGGAAAACAAAAAATACAACACAGGACCAAAACTATAATAATAAAACAACATAAATGAATATGAAAGGCATTTTCTCATTCTAGTACTATATCGTGAAGGCATTTTCTTTCAACCCTGCAACAGTCTGTAAATAGCCTACCTTTAATGATTAGTCGCATTAGATATGTTAATGCTTTCTTTTTTTTTGACAGAAAGATATGTTAATGCTTTCAAAATTGAAAAATTACAGTTTTATTTTTTAAATTAAAGTGACATACTATAATAGTCATTTTACAATTATTTATAAAAGAATTTAAATTTGATTCTTTGAAATTGCAAGACTAAACTCTTATGCGTGAACTAGCAACTCGTGAACAACTTTGGCAGGTATTTAGAACATTCTATTCTAAATCTTATTTTCCAGATATTATTAATTATGCTTTGAAAATTAGTAGTTTTCAGATAACCTATATAAATAAATATGAGAACTTTCCATATTATTATAACAAACCAGACCATTTAGAGATAATAATTGAGACTCGAATTGTGCCCCGTCAGCTAATTCTAGAAACTAAGCATCTAAAACCTTTGAACAAATTTTCTTGTTAAGTCTTCAAACACCAATCAGTGGTAAGGAAAACAAAAAACACAACACGGGCCAAAACTATAATAATAAACAACATAAATGAATATGAAAGGCATTTTCTTATTCTAGTACTATATATTAAAGCCGGCGGCTTGTATTGCTTTGACTTGACTACCAAGTTTTGAATGATAAGATCAATTCTTAAATATAATCAATCAATCTTAACACACAATAGCCAGCATATTAGAATAAGTAATTGTTTATCAATAATAAATTGGTCCAGCATATTAGAATAAGTAATTGTTTATCAATAATAAATTGGTCCGAGTAGTAAGGGTTTTGGTTTCCTTAAATATGTGGTTGGAGGTTCGATTCTTGGATAATGTGTATCGAGAAAATTCGGTTGAAAAGGGAGAACCCACCTTGTGTTCCCCACAGGTTTCCCGACGAAGATTAATCATCTAACAGCGGTAGAAACTTCGTATCAATATCATAGTAATTTAAAAAAAAAATTGTTTGCTTTCATAGAAGAGCTATTCTTAGATAGGCACAAATTTAGGCATACACACGTAAATTTTAAAAATTAAAAGAAAAATAAAATAGTCACATCAATCAATATCACTTTATTATTTTTTCTTTAATTTTTATTCCTCATTATGAGTGTATCTAAACTATATTTATTGGATTTGTGCCTATATTAAAATTTCTCTTCATAGAAAACTAACATTCATGAGCGGTTTTGATCTAAGGTATCTAAGTATTCAAGCATAAACAACTTTATATTCACCATAAATAAAGTAAATTTTACAAAAACAATTTTCACGACAGTACAACCAAACCCAAACAATATTAATGTGAGAGCTAATTATTTTTCAAAACAATAGGGAGAATTATAACCAAAGCAATTATGAGTAGTAGTAAAATAGCAAAACATGTCCATTTACGAGAATTCTTTTGATGTTTCCTAGCAACATGTAATTGTTGGACCCCTCCCCTAACATATGAATTTGCTCGCGCCATTTGGCTCTCAATATCATTCAACTCTTCACCTTGAGCTTCAACCAAAACTGCCATGTCCAAAAACACTTGGTGTAGCTCATTTAGATTTCTCTCTATCTCTTTCACAGCACCATGTCTCTCCTCAATCTCTTGTATTGTCTCCATCACGGTTGCTCTCCCTTGCTCTTGGATTGCTTTCTGTAAAAATGTTTCACTCTCACCTAATCCACCATCATAAAATATATATAATTATATATAGTTTTTTTTTAACAAGCCAAAATATAATTACATATAGTGAATTGAAAAATTACATGATTAATCTTATCGTATACTAACTGGTTTGAACTAAGAGTTAAATAAGTTAAAGAGTAAAAGAATTAGGGTTTAAGTTCTAACCGAAAAGAAAAATTCAACAAAAATATATATATATATATATATATATATATATATATATATAGTCAAGTAATCTAGTGACTAAAAATTTCAGATAAGTGGGATGATCGGTATCCGAACTCCACTCCTACTTATATAATACAATGTCCTGCCAACTGAGTTAAGCTCGTGATACAAAAATATATATAGTAATTTATATGCATACCGGTAGAGATGAGGAGGTCAACAGTTTTGTCATCGGCCTTCTCTCCGGTGACGGTAAAGTATCTCCGTTGCACGGTCTCTCTATACTCCGACGATATCTGTTCCCTAAGTCCGTTAAAACTCTCCATAGAATCTTTCAAATTCTTCCTCAAACCACTAACCACTCCCAACCGGGTTCGATCCGAAGATGAACCGGGTCCACAATCAGGCAAAGACCGACTCGCTTCATTGGACCGGTCAAGTGACTCCAACCGAGACTTGATTAGTTTTGCTTTCTTGAGAGACAGAGTAACATCGGAATCCATTTTTGAACGAAGCTCTTTCACCGTTTTTGCACTGTGAAGTTTTTTGCTCTTTTCGTGTGAGTTTCGAAGGTTTATGTGGAGTTGATCCAATTCCTTCAGTTCCTTTTTTACGGCTTCAACTTCTTCGAAGAATTTCTCGAGAGTTTGTGCCGTTGCGGTGGAGTTTTCTGCCATCTGGATGACGTGGCGGTTGTTGTTTTCGTCAGAGAGTAAATCGTTCATGTTTGTGTTTTGAAGATGTGATGAATGATGAAATGAAAAATGAGAGAGTGGAGTGATTTGCGTTTTATAGGCTCTGTTCTGCTGATTTTTCGTTGAAAACTTGTAGTTGCAGCCTTGCAGGTACAGTACATATAGAAAAGATATTTCAAATTTGGAAACGTGTTGATAGGACATTTTATACTTTTTTTCTTGTTGATTAAAACGAAATGAAATATAATAAAATAGAAATTAAAAAATAATAGTTTGATATTAAATTAAAAATATTAATAGTAATAACTGACTTGAAAAAATGTATGATTTTATCGCTAAAGTAATTTTTCCATTTAAAAAAGTTATAAAATGAAAATACTAGTATTAATAATTGACTTTAAAAAAATTAAAAATCAATTGAAATTAGAATATTATCAAATGAAAATATTGATATTAGAAGATCAAATGAGTATTTTGGACGAAATTTGAAAGTTAGTAAAAGTGATAGTGAAAATTTCATTTACCTTATAAAATATGAACATAAATTACAATAATTTTTAATGGTTGGTGTGACATTTAAAGTTATAGACAAAAAAAGTTAGTTGAAAGATTGGTTTATAGCTACTCACCATGAGATTTTTAACCTAAAAGTTATAGACAAAATAATTAGTTGAAAAGACTAGTTAATAGCTAGCTAGCTAGCTAGCTTGAGATTTAACTTGAAAGTTATAGACAAATAATAATAATAATAATAATAATAATAATAATAATAATAATAATAATAATAATAATAATAATAATAAAATATATAGTTGAAAGATGTTAATAGCTAAATACAATAAATTTATAATGAATAAAAAAAATCAATTTTACTTATAAAGTATTACAAGTATATATACAAACTACTATGACTAAGCCAATATCTTCTAAATGAATTATTAATATTTTATATGTAAATAGAATGATAATTATCAAATAAAACTCAAACACATGAATAAAAGAAACAAAAGACCTGAGACACCATATATATCAAACCTATAGTTTTAATATCTATTATTCAAACTATATATTAACCGGTTAATGTTACGGTGCATCACTTTTACAAATAGTCCATCGTGGATAAGTGATCTATCGAATATGAATTTTACAAAATTTACTGGTAGATTTAAAGTTTATATCATATAGATCATTCATAAAAAAATTTAGAAAAATTGAAAATCATTTGATATTTTATTGGAATTTATCAAGATTTACAGTATTTAATAAATCGTTAATCTTGATGGGTCTCAATAACATATCAATTAATGTTGAATTTTTCTAAAATTTTCTATAGATGATCCAAATGATATAAACTTTCAATCCAACGGTAGATTTTGTAAAATTCGTATTCGTTGTAATATTA
This sequence comes from Trifolium repens, assembly GCA_030408175.1. Taxonomy (NCBI): domain Eukaryota; kingdom Viridiplantae; phylum Streptophyta; class Magnoliopsida; order Fabales; family Fabaceae; genus Trifolium; species Trifolium repens. The sequence goes on along the minus strand of CP125849.1, from coordinate 52,491,478 downwards.
TTCATAACTGATCCACCATGGACCACTTGATGAGGTGATCCATATTAGAATTTACCTATATTAACTACTTATAATCTGTTGTGATTGTGAATGTGCACATAACATCAAACATTTATTTTATCAACAACTAATTTTACATTCCAAAACAATTATAAGAGTCGAATCCTATAAAAAAAAAAAAGGAGTTTACAGACCATGTATTGATGGTTTAAACTTTTATACACAGCCATTCAATTAAATCTTCATACAGAGAAGTTTGTTGACATATTTGTTTAATAAATAAATAATATAATAAAATTTCAGCGTGCTAAAATCTATTTGAATGACTGTGTAGACATAATATAAAGTGTCAAAATATAGTCGTTAAACTCTTACAAAATTCGTATAAATTCACCTTATATTAAATTACATTACAATAAGGGTAGCTTTAAAGTAAACATAATAATCATTTACCCCTTTGTTTCTATTTATTCTTCTAACCCAAGGAAAAAAAGTACCAAGGAAGCACCCGCGAAACAGATGGAAGAAATACTAGATAGTAGCTACGTACGTGAGATGATGGCTTGTACCTTACATTTAGTACGTAATTTTTTTTTTTTTTGAAGCATAGTACGTAATTTTTTTGACCATTAGTTCTTAATTACTAGTGTACTATTCTTAATCGGAATCTATGGTTGACAGGTATTGTTTTCTGCGGTTTAGTATGTACCAGCAGAAGACAAAGTGACTTCATACGGTTCCTTGAAATAAAATATTAAAATCAAAACTAAATCAAAAGAAAAAACAAATATTATAAATAAAAAATAGAAAGAATTATTTATAAAAAAAAATACAGTGGGTATTATGAAAAAGCAAAATGTAACAAAAGGCACGTGGACATGTCAAATTATATCAAATTAAAATGGCCGTTCCTCAACATATTTTGGTCACGTTTGCTATTATAGATGCAGATTTAGTTGGTTGTAATTTCTAAATGTCTCCTAGTTGCAAAAACAATGTATAAAACACTAATGGATGTGGTAAGATATCATCGGAAAATGAAAAACATTAAAAGAGAATATCTTAAAGCCAAAACACCCTAAATTAGAGTAGAAACATACTATACATCCAATGAACAAAGTAACCAAGTCTCTGTAAACTCGAGTGCTTAACATCTTCACCCTTTTTTTAAGCAACAACTAGCTAGTCCTACAATACAACCATTGTAGATTTGTCGCATATTTTGAGCACACGATGTGCAACTGTGTTGACACTTGAGTTAAGCTTAAAGATAACCCTGTCATAATCACAAAATAAGTTAAAATTATTGTAACAATAAAAATTGCACTGTGATCAGATTATACCCATGTTTCTCAACTACACTTCTACACTGTATCCCTTCCTGTCTTTCAACCCTGCAACAGTCTGTAAAACTATAACACTCCGAACTGCTATCCACCATGTATGAAAAATCCGATAGAATCAATGGCAAATTTGAATTCCGCCCAAAAGACTGGTGTAACCAATTCTTACAGTGCACAATCGTGTATTCCACTTGTGAGTTAAAAAAATGATTCCATCACCAGTGCTCAGCTTTGAAATTCAATCCTTGGTTGAAGACAGGCCCATACAGAAATAACTTGCTCATAACTTCCTCTCTCTCAAACTTGGCCAGTACAAAACCGCTGGCCAGTTCAATGAATTGTGTATTTTCACTGTCATTATTGTTTGGACAAAAAAACCTGTATTCTACAACTTTTACTACCGAACTTTTACATCATTCCATGTTCCTGTTGCCATTTAATAATTCATGGAATGTATATATATACAGCCCACAGTTGCAATCAAATTGAAAATTATAGCATGAAAACATTTACCAACTTCTCAAGCGGACTGAAGCACAGTCAAAAAGTATTTATAGCCCTGGCACTTGCCCGAATGCTGCTTCGTTTCATCACTGTCTCCCAGACCTTGGGATGGAAGTTTCCAACTCAAAACGTAATTTGACAGGTCATATGTCCCTGGAGAGAAGACACAGATCTGAAGAGGAACTTCTGCGGAGGACAAGGGCTCAAGGTGGATATTGGTCGAGCTTGATCCAGACCAAATGTATGGGGAAACACTTTCCAACAATAGTACCTTTCCAGGTTGGGTTTCGAGAGCATTGAGAGTTACCTTGATTTCATTCACTGGGGTGACATCATGCCATCCTGCTTGGTTATCAGGAGTTGCTGATTGAATCGCGTTCACACTATTCACATGTCCACCACTACCATCAAAATCTGTGGTGTCAATGCGTACAAAAGCAGTGGCGTCAGATGAATTGTAAAGAAGCATCTTAAGATTTATTTCGCAGAAGGATGCAGAGAAGTCATGATGCAAGGTTTGAGGTCCATCCACTAGCCATGAAATGGGGCCCGTGCTAGAGGTACTATAAAAAAAAAAACATAAACCCCACATAAGTCATGGATAACAAACACAAATATATAAAATCTATCAAACAATCAAAATCAGAACAAGAACAAGAACCATGCCTTAAGTGACATGTATGGTGAGACATAACATGAGGAGGATCGGATAAACCAGGACTGGTGCTACTACTGTTGAGAGGCCGAGAGATCAACACCAAATCAATGGTATTTAAGTCACCTAGATCCTATAAACATTAAACGCATGTCAGTAATAGGAAAGAAAAACTAAAGTATTTTAGCCAATCCCATATGTTCTACCATGATACAGGAAAACAAATTTGTCTTTAAAACTTTGAAATTCCTCTTTAAACATTAAAAAATTAAATCTTCTCATAATCTAGCTGACTAGTTAGCTAACTGACAAAAATGGAAACAAGTAATAATGCAATAATAAATCAATCTAGATACGAAATACATACTGTAAACTTAACTTTGGTTATATATGTTCTTGCTCATATTATAATTAGCAAGAAATTTTCTAAAAGAAATGTAGTATGCAAAATAAGAACTAAAGAAAAAAGAAAGCTTACTAAAAGGAAATATAGTAACGAAAGCATTCAAATCTTTAAGGATAAAGTTTATATGATGTTAAAGTTCAACAGAGAAATTAATAATGAGCAACGTGCTAAAGTTAAATCGTATATTTCATTTCCAAGTAGTTTTAGAATCCTAAAACAAATCACACAATTCATCATTATATAGGATGAGATTCAGTATCATATTCGAACTTTTATATTGCACTCATATAAAGTATGAAATTCCTAAATTACTGATTTTAAAAGAATAATTTTCTTTTGATGGTTTTAAAATATGAAAAAGAAGAGATACAAACAGTATGAGGTGAAAAATAAAATTCCATTCACATTCTGCTCTCGGTAAAATTCTTTTAAAAATTTCAACCAGTTCAATTTTCACCTACTCAACCATACATACTATAAAAGATGATATAAAATTCGGAAGAAACAGATTTGGACATTATCAAAACAAAATAAATGTCTACCTCGTGTAACACTTTCTGCTGCAATCTTTCATAATAGTGGAAATTGACCAAAGGTACATTGTTTGTATTGTAAACTAAATCCTGACTGCATTGAGGAACCAATAACACGTCACTTCCGAGAGGCATGGTAGATATGTTGTGTTCCAATGCCGATAATCTCCTTGAATTCTGAGTAAGCAATACATTACTTTAGCCCACCAAAATTATCATGTGCATGCAAAGTAGACACACAAACTTGATACCAAATTTTAGGTACCAGCACATCATGAAAAAATATACAAATAAATAGTGGGTATATAATAGAATGCTACTAAATGGTTTACGAGAAAAATCAAGTCAACAAAAAACAAACCACTTCAGATAACTAAGCATTTGAAGATACAGGTAGGCTAGGCTACATGGATCAAATAAAGACTTATCACAAAATAAAAAATTATAGCATCAACCTTCAATGTGAAGAAACATGATATGGCTTGACCAGCCATCAGCGTTTGCGAAGGGAAAATAGCATCAGGAGGTTGAAGTAATGATATTTCCCAGTGATGCCCAATAGATGACAACTGATAAACTTGGAAACTTTCTGAGCTTGTCTTGTTAATAACATCCAATCGAACAAGAAAATCATGTATTCTTAATCGAGAAGGACTGATTTGAAATGAGACATCTAATGATGGCAATACCTGCAACCATCAAATTTGGCACTTGAGAATTAACAAGGTCTATGACCCGATAAAGATGAAAATAAATCATTTAATTTAACAGACATTTTTTTATATTCATAATGTAACAAAAAATCATTAAACAAAATGATTCAATTTTTTAACACCACCATATAGTTAAAAAATAAAAGTATAAAGAGGGGAAATAAAACCAGTGAAGCCCAAAAAGATTCACTTTCGGTGCATGTTATACTAACCTGCACATTGTAATGCAAGCGAAGAGTGCGATATCTAATGACACTGGATATATCCTCAATCTCATAATAAATGCTCATATAAAGAGAAATATCACCAGGATCGGCAGCCCTAAACCAAAGAGGCCACGATAAGGGTGTTTCACCTTGAATTGAAGTGTCCTGAAACAAAGTGTAATTCATGTGAACAAAACATGTCAGCAGACGCCAAAATAGTAATACACAATTTCCTCAGGTAGATTCAAAACTGACCGTCGGAAACGAAAAGACTGTTTCAGACATGATATTAGGATTAGCATGTGCACCACTTTGCACTGAATCTGTCTTTTTTGTTAAGCAACCAGGAAACTCTAATTTAACATTTTCTTGATTCCCAATAATCAGGAATCTAGGGTGACTTATCTTCATCTTCAGATTCTGCCAAAACAACAAACAAACAAGTGTTTAGCATGAAATAAAGAGCAGGAAGAAAGAAAGTTCAACCCAATACAAGGATGTTGGATAGCATACTACAACTATCTTTCAAGCACACCATGCACCTGCTCCAGCTGTATAAAACTAACCCCACAACTCCTGTTATCCCCAAGAAGAGAAATGGTGTTTTGATAGGAACAAATGACAGAAAAAATTAACAATTTTACAAAAATGATTGATAAAAAAAGGGAAAGTTATCCACACATTCCCCCTTCGCAAATGATTTCTTCTTTCATAATCCATCCAATTCACAGAATGAATCTATCTATCCCAATTTCTCCTATTTATCTAATTCATACCCCCCTTTAACTAACTACCTAACTAACCCAAACAAATTTAGAACGTGTTTGTTTCAGATACTTTTCATTGCAAATGGAAAAATAACTCTTTCCAAGAGACACCCTGTTTCCACTAAAATCGGATTTGAGGGGCCAGGAATACGTAACAAACATTTCATTCTGTCCTTTTACCAAAACAACATATTATCCCCTTCAATTGCAACCTCATCCTCGAGGTTGAAAGTGGTTTACTGATAATATTCATGTTGCTGGTTTCCCAAAATCTGCCAGGAGTATCCATCTTCTTCCCCTAGCTCATCTTTGTAGACTTTGTTGTTGGTAAAAAAACTATTGACTCCCCGGGATCTATACTCAGGTTGAAATGTAAAAGACGTGCATCATGCACGCACACATTGAAGAAAAAATGCAACTTAACTCCAGATACGGTACCTTAACAGGAAACTCTGATGGATTCCTCAACTCCAGCATAAGTTGCCGTAAATCTCCAGCATATGCTTTTCCAGGTAAAGATTGGACAGAACCCTGAATCTTGGGTATGCTCTGGGATTTTTAAAAAAGTTGCTTCAGTATAGACAAAAGAGAATATGTTGTAAATTTGTAATTATTGCTGTAGAAACTTATTATGCTTAAAGTAGATAATTATGGGGAATTTATGCATTAGGCTCGCTAATCAAAATCAATTGTAAGTAAGTCTATATCTCAGATCAGTGCCTGTACAGTTGTAGTCTTTACACAATTGAATAATACTTCAAAATATTTTTCCAAGAACATAAGAGGAAGGAGAGATAGAAAAATGAAAAAGAAGAGCAAATTAGAACACACCTTGATCACCATAAATTTAAATTTCTCATTGGGCGACTGCTTTGCTTTCCTTCTTCCTTTTACAATATTCTTCTTTGGGTGGCTCAACTCAAAGTTGTGAAAGCCAACTATTGTACCGGATAGTTTCCATCGAACACCAAGAATTTCAAGAGTACCTACTTCCTTGGGAGTCACTGATAGTTGAACCTGGCAATCAGGTACTAAAAATCAATTTTGCAAAGATTACAAATTAAAATTACGACAACAAAAGCCTTTTCTCACAAGGAGTGTTAACATACATGGATTAAAAGAAAATATAATGTCCTATTGTAAATCTGAACATTAGACTACCCTCAATCTAATCTTGTATAAACCCCAACCCTTGAGTTAGCTTCTGGCATTAAATATGGCCTGGCTGGCTCAATACTAATATGGTATTTAAGTCTATTCTAAATCTACCTTTGAGCTACCCACATAAATCCAGTCATGCAAAGTTTACACTTTATATTTGGTCCTAGGCATAAGAGAGATGGATGTGTTTAGATTCCACATCAACTAAAGATATGACCAAAGTAGTCCTCCTAAAGCAAGAGGAATCCTCACCTCCTCAGCTAGCGTTTGAGGATGAGCTAAGTCTAACCCAAATAATAATAAAAACAAATGTCTAACTCAATTTTTACCATAGACACAAAAATCAACAATTTTGTTTTCCCAAAATATACATCTTAGCCCGTGTTATCTATAAGGGAAAAGATTTGAATGAAAGAGAAATCATATTCAGGTGCTCCATTTTCAATTTGCTAGAAATGTGATTTCTGACACTTTCAGGACTCAGGTCCAATGTCATTCTACTCAAGTTTCAATATAATTGAAGATATGCATAAAATTAAGATGGAAATAAGATATTTTGTGAATTAACACAGAGCAAGTTAAAATGTTGGGATAGATGTTCTTCATTACCCGCTATTAGAGTAGTAAAGTTTAGGTCCCGTGAGCTTAGCTCAGTTGGCAGGGATATTGCATTATATATGCAGGGGGCTGGGGTTCGAACCCCAGTCGTCCCACTTATCCACCTTAAGGGTGGAATTTCTAGCCACTAGGCTACTTGACCAAAAAAAAAGAGTAGTAAAGTTTAGTTTTAACTGTTTTACCTTTTAGTAAGATATTTCCTGTTTTTACTATTCTAGAATATTCACTGCTAGATGGCAGCTAGTGATTTGAGACTGTTTTCACAGCTCAGAGTTTGTTACAACGGATGTAGGATAGCACCACATTGGTGTAGGTTAACAACATATATATCTACATGTAATCTTTTCAATCAAGAAATATAGTAACAGAATTTCACAGAGAAATATAATACAACTCGATTTGTATACTTTTAGTCAAGACAAGATCTCTTGTACTGATATTCAGTTCTAGAATAAGCTCACCATCGTAGTTTCACCACCTCCTAGTGAGAAATCAACCTCAGATACTAAAAAAGAGGAATTGTATGAGCTCGTATCCCGGAAGTGGTCAATTTCATTATCAGTCTTCACACTCAATTCATTTGCATCTGTAGTAGTATCCATGACAAACTATTACCAACCAGAAGGCCACTAATATTAATTAATAAAAAATAAAAAATGAAGAAAGCAATCAAAAAGGGTAAAAGGCATAAGCAGAAACTTGTAGCTTACCTGATGTAAGTTCCTCGGTACTAGTAGAATATTTGCATATAAGTGTAACACCAGATACAGGAATTGTAATTTGCAGAGGGTTTATGAATTCAATATTAACCTTCACAGCTTCTGCAAATGGTGCAACGGATAGACAATCCACGAGTAATGCATAACAGGAAGGAAAAAATAGTAAGTTTATTTGTGTTGATTCATTAAACCAAACTATTTTGTAAAGTAAACTGTAATGGTACAATAACGAATGTATTCCTGGTCATGTCAAAATTCGATTTGCCCAATTCTGTTTCATATTTTCCCTTTATACAAATATCAACAAAACTTGCACAAGAGAGTCCAATAGACATTTTAGAGTAAAAATAGTTCAAAACATAAACTGACACGTGCAATTTAATTTCCTAAGTGAATGGCATTGATGATTTTGCTCCAGTCCGTCCCTCTTCTACCATACAGAAGTTGAGTAATAAAATAATAAATATGCTAATTATTTAAGTTTTTTATTATATAATTACCATAAGTGCATGCCAAAAGTTCTATAGTATCACTTCCACTCCAGAAGTACACTCCTGATGGTCTAATGCAGATCCTAAAGTTGCAAAAAAAAACTATCATGGGTCTTAGTCATACAACTACAATTCTTTTCACACTAGGTGGATTTGATTGCATGGACTAATGATGCAATACCATCCTATAAAGTCTTAAGTCCATAGATGATCATTTACCTCTAAATCTCTCTCAGTATAGTTTAGCTTATAATTTTCCATTATCTCTCTCTAACTATTGGACTATCCACTATATGGCCGACCCTCCTTACTAATGTTTTATGATGTCTTCTCTACACATGTCTAAACCACCTAGAACAAGAGACTGTACCATCTCCAAGATGCATGCTACCCCACTTTTCTATCTTATTGTATTTTTTATTATATCTTGTCTTGTTGTGCAACCACTCATCCATGAATACTCTTAGAAATTTGAGTTGGGCTTAACTCAACCTTACAAAACCAGCTTTGCAAGGATGAGTTAGGCCCAACCCAAAATTCTAAAATGGTATCAGAGCCTCTTCCAAGATCCGTCGGGCCACCTGCTATCAGGTTTCTGTTATCGGGCCACCTACCATTTATATCCATGCACCAAGTCCAATAGTGTTGGGCATGAGGGGGTGTGATAAGAGTCCCACATTGGATGTGAGTGAAATGGCCTGAAGATATGTTTATAAGTAAGGCAATCCTCACACCTTACAAGCCGGTTTTGTAAGGATGGGTTAGGCCCAACCCAAAATTCTAAAAAATACATTCTCATTTATGTGCACTATGTTTACTTGTTAGACTTTTACCACCCAAAATTTGAGTCATACTACAATCAACTGTGCGCCTTCATAATAAAATAGAGATATGCAAGACTTGTTAGTGGAACTCACTGGATACTAAATCATAAGTCTGTCACACGTGAAAAGAGAATATGTTGCTCAGATAAACATAAAATGAAATATTAAACACTAACTTCAAAACAAATATCACTTATTCAAATTGCATTATGAGATATTGAGATGATAACTCAAATCAATTAAAATCACAAAATGCTAATACGTCTTTCATCATAAAAAAACAAAAGCATTTTTGTGGTAACTAAATAACATCTATGGGCAAGCATTTACAAATTACTAGAACTTTGAACCAAACCAAAATGCCATTATCCCTTTAAGGGGAAAAAAACAGTTACTACAACGTAAAATGTCAAGAGAAAATCAACATTATTATTGAATATAGTATTGGCCAAATATTATAGTGAAACAAACATATATAATGAATTATAATGAACTTGGACGAAATTCTATGACATACCTCCTGCAACACAAACATTTGATTGACTCTGCTTTTTTGAGATAAGCTTTGATTGCAACTCCAACCAATTAGTCTTGGCAGCAGTAAATGATGGTATCATGTCTTCCTCCAAAGAATGCCACAAGCCTTCTTTAGTGTTAACCTGAAATGGCACTACAAGCTATCATAATCAAACTAATTTTAAACTTTGTGCAAATCCATTCGAAAAATGCTTCTAATGGACATTTGAAAGTTCTAACACAAAAATTAAAATAAGAAGAAACCCTCGAATTTCACTTGCAAACCACATAAAGAAAAGCGTAATTCCTATTATATGCTAGTAATCACCTTACTAGGGATTTATATACATATGTGTAATAACTAATAATTATTTTAACTGTTGGTTAAACTCATTGTATCATTTAGTCAGTGTCAGTGCCTCTGTCTCAGTTTCTTAGTGGAATCAATATACAAAAACAGTTGAGAAATGTTTGCCATTCAAAAAAAAAAAGTTGAGAAATGTTTGTTATCTCTTTCTTTAATATGTGATGTGAGACCTACCATCATCTCCTGTGAATGAATTGATGTGTGCCACAAAAGGGTTTTCCACAGACCACATGGTATAGAATAGTATAGTTTAGAAGAATAAAAATACTATGCAGTAGCTTGGATTTGAAAATCAAATGATAACTGCAACTGTACTACTGAAAATATGAGTATTACTCATTGTAAAAGAAAACATAGAATGACAGAACCTTTCTCAAAATATGAGTATTAATGATTATAATTTATCTTCTTTCTTGCTGTTAGATTACCTTTCTCTCAATTCTATTCTATAGTAGTATGGTATCAGAGCCATGATCCATTCAACTACATCCAATATTATATTTTGCCAGTTTCCCATTACACTGGAAGGGTGATCCTCAAATACCAACATGAACTAAGGGTGCTTACATGTATCATATATAGCTCATAAGATATTTAGAGCAAGAGTGGCAGACCTCTATAAAAAGAGTAACGGGCTTGAAGTGATTAGGAAGAGGAAAGAAAATTTCTATCAGGTGATGTATAATATTAAGTGCCAATCAAACCTATACAGATTTACCATAAAAGCATAAGCTTCCCCCCATCCCTACCTAGCAAATAACCAGTCTGCTAAACAGCAACGAAGGCTAACTAAATAAGAAGAGGAAGACATTATGAAGATTAAATCCAAAATCCCAGAAAATTGGGGAAGCATTGAATTGAGAAAAACTTACAGCTGAAGGTGATCCAAAAGTTCGATGATCTTCAAAGATGACCTTGAGTGAAGAGATGTTGATCACAGGCAATTGAAGTTTTGTTACCTCAAATGTGCGCCCTGTTTTCTGTAGACAGGTGTCAAAATAATTATATACTATCCAACTCAGCATCAACATAGATAACTCGTAAAAATATTTCAAGAATAAAAAAAAATCAAGTTAACGCTAGTTCAGAAACATTTAACACAAACAACCAGGTTCTAAACATAAGAAATTTGAAAATCAAGTAGAGGGTCACCTCCACAACTTGAAGAAAGTCGCCTAGGAATAATTCTTGTGTCGTCTTGGACTGGTGACTACAGGCCAAAATTTCTGTCATATGTTTGACAGCTACATCATACATCCCAAGAGAAGCGTACCACCTAACAAAATCATCTTAATCAGCAAGCTTCAAAGAATGTAAATGCCATGCTTTTTGAAATAAAAATCACAATATATTATTGTTGAACCAAGTCTAACTTACTGTCCTATATGGAAATGAACATGATCATTGATATAACTCCAAGTGGTTCCTCTAAAAACCAAAAGGGCACTTCTGTATGTTCGAATTGCATGCTTGATCTGAACAAAACAACGTCAAGGTCATAAAATTAATAAGAAAAAGAAAACATTATTAAGTGGGGAGGAAATATTGACAGCCAATACCTGATCACACTTTTTATACTGCTCACCAGAAAGAACTAGATGAAATCCATATTTGCGTGACATGGAGGGTTTAGACAATAAATAACAGTATGATGCTTGTTCAAGCATCACAGCAGAGTGTAGGATATCCTAAGATAAGGAATTAGTCAACAACAGAACATAATAATCCAAATTGGTATTATTTTATTTTACTGTTTTAAAAAAGCAATACCTCACCACAAATACGAAAGTAAACTGTAGCTGCCTCCTTAAATAGGTCTCGTGCCTTCAACATTTTTATCCACCACAGACCACATCGTGTAGCATTTTGCTGACCCAATAATCCAAGTTTCTGGACACATCAAAGTTTATTAATTAAAGTAAATGACAAAGGAATGTAGCAATAACAGAGCATCTTCTTGAAAAACACAAATCTTTCCCGTGATCCAAAATAAACCATACGTACTAAATATGTGTTAAAAGCATTTTCCATGCAATATTCAGCTTCTTTTCTTGATTGATCCAACATGAAGTACGTAAGTCCCATCATTTCCTGAAAAAATAAATAAGGGAGACCAATAGTGATGCATTTTCAGAGTATTTCACTATCAGAAAGTGTATAAATTTGGCCTTGGAAAATAAAAACAAAAATAAAGCAATGCACTGCTAGGAAAACAGAAGTTACTCGAACAAAGGTTTTCTTAAAATTACTTTTCTTCTCTCTTCAGTAGGGGATGATATGGTAAGTCTCAATTAGGAAGTAATGGAATAAAACCGCAGTGTTGAAGAGCATGTTTGACAATCAATGGTAATAACAAATTTTCGTCATCAGTGAAACATCAGCCACCATACCATATATGCACAGTGGTTCAACGGTTCTAATGGAGAGCGTGGGGTGCGGGAAGTTCTTGTACACCAAATCTTCGCAGGTCGCTTCCCTTTGTTACCCTTTTCAGTCCGGCCGTGCCTGGCCACACTTTTACCATCAATTGATGATTCGTGATCTACAAAGCTACATTTTCCCATGTCCTCTCACTCCCAAGATTCTACCTTTTTTCCCCTCATCACTTGCATTTGTTTATTCGTTCCTTAACCCATCATGCTTTTTGCTTCACAAATCCCTTTCTCGCAGTTCTTTATCATAGGGATTGCCACCTTATTTCTCATATTGTACAGGATATACCCCTCTAACTAACCAACACCCAAATAACCCCAACAACTCTAGGATAATATGAAAATATTATAAGATGCTTTCATAGATATTCTAACAAAACCAGTTTGCCCAAATAACTCCATAGAGGCAAGTTATTTTTTATCTCGTGGAAACAAATTATCCAATTTAACATCCTTCCACTACTTATTTACAGAAAATCCTAATTTAACTAAAACCAATGCAACAACCATGAATAAATATGAAGAGCCTCTCTCCACTTGGAAATGAAAGGTAAAAATTACCTGCACACCAGCATAACGCTTCCAGGCTTTATCAATCTTGTAATCTGTCGAAATTAGGCGATAGTTTGACAAGGCAAGTTCATAATCTCGTAACATGAAAGCATAGTCACCCAAAACTCGAATCTGGGATTCAATTGAGTTAAAGTTATACCTTCAACAATGAAACCAAAAAAATATTAGAAAAACCAAGATATATGAATGATACATACATAGCATACATGTACTTTCCATCATAAGTAGGAATTTATGGGTGACATACGTAGGACCATTAAGAGAATCTACACCATCTTCTTTCCCTTTTCTCCACCATAAATTCTTTATTTGGTTTTTAAAACCTTTACGTGTTGCAGAAACCTAAACGCAACATTAAAGAAACAAGGCAAAAGGAAATCAGAACAAACACACACACACACACACACACATAATATATGTATAAGATGTTGGGTCTCTGATAACAAATTCAGACTAACAAAAATAACCTGTTGATTGAGCACACGGATTTTTTGCTCCATGTTAGGAATGATGTGTTTAGATGATAAATCTTGCATCAAATCTTTGATCTGCAGGGCAAGAAAAATAAGGTAGCAAAAAATACATCTATAATTTAAGCATAAATCCTATATATTGAATCAAGTATCTAACTGTGGTTGACAAAATACCTCATTGATATCATCAATGTTAAGAAAGCAACCAAGTTCTTGATTAGGTGAGGCATCACATATCTGTCACAAATTTCAGGAGAGAGTAGCATAAATTGCATATTTTCACATAAATGAAACAAAGTATTTCCATGAATACAGGTTTCAAAAGGTAGCCAAAATAAGTATGAGGCCACAAAATGAAGCAAATAATCCATTTTTCATTTAAAAAGGAAAAAGAAAATAACAAATTACAAGACCTCCAAACAAACTTACTTGTGAAGCCCAAGGATTATCTTGATGCTTGATTGGAGCATCTTGGGAAGAATTTACAGAAAGCAGCACGCAGTCACTTGAACCAAATGTATTCCTCATTTCTGTCAATATTTTATTTGCTCTGCCAAAGAAGGAGGGGGAACTCAAACAAGTCTAACACTACAGAAAACTAATAAATCTATCTCCATGTAAAAAATGAATAATGCCCAAGGTTGCATTGGGTTCCAGAAAACAACTATCAAGTTTTTATTCTCTAAATCATTTTTTCAGAAAACAAGTTTCATCTTCAGTGTTCATTCTCGGAGAATAAGACTGGTTTTGAAGTTTGAAATTATTTTGACAAACAGTGCTGAGATTGAAGACTTGTTTTAAAGTTAATTCCAATACAATAGTGTACATCATGACCTTCCCTTCAATTGAAAACTGTGTAGATTTTCAAAATAGACGGAATATTGATGTAGTGCCGAAAAAATAGACAAGCAAGAGTGTTAAGTAAACTATCAAACTAAATGCATTCTAAGTTTTAGTTTTCCATGTCAATATAGTTACTTTTCCTGTAAAAGTAGTTTATTTCTTGAGTAGGACACACCCATTATTCTCCGAGAACCCCAAACAAATTGTTCCAAAAAAAGTTGCAAGAGTAGCACATAGTTGAGAACACACATCAAAACATAGCAATAAGAAGCATGTGAACTTGCAACAAGTCATTTGTATCCTATTAATAACAACGTCCATACAAAAAGCTTCACAGGCAGATTTTTATTTCCACATCAGTTTATCTAAAAGGAATTTCTCATGCTTAGGGGAATGCACAAGAATATGGAAGAAAGACTAACAAGAAATCTTTCCATAATTATCTTAAGTTGAAACTTCATACAAACTTATACTTAGATGGGAAAAAGTGCTCCCTAGTCCACCTCATGAAATATGCCCATTCATTTCAAACGAAAGGTCCTTTCCTAAAAAGCATGCCACTATGATGTTAATAGCGGCGCTATAGCGGGATAGCATAGCGGCAGACACCTCCCTGCTATGCTATAGATCCGCTTTCCGCTATTTAGAGAAGCAGAAATAGCGGCCGCGATTTTCAGGTGGATAGCGATCCATAGCGCTATCTGACCGCTTTTGCCTCGTCTCCTTCAACACTCTCCTTCTCCAAATCGACTACTTTGTTCCTTTAACCAAATTGACTGCTCTGTTCTTTTCTCCAAATCGAACTTGCCTATGCTTTATTTTAATGGGATGTCATTTTGAGTACTTCTATAACTTGATGGAATGTTATTTAGTCTTTATTTAGAACCTATTTTGATGGTAAATGACAATAATTAGTATAATTATTAAGTATGAAAGACCCTTTAATTTTGTGTATTTTTCTATTTTTTAGTATTTATGTATGTTGTTGGGATTTATGTTTAATCTGTACATGGTTTTTTGGTCTTCACAATAGCGGTTATCCCGCTGCCGCTATAGCATTTTTTGGGGTCGGCGCTACGCGCGGCTATCCGAGATTAACAACATAGGCATGCCAGGTCTAACCTAAGTAATCTTCACTAACCACTAAAACATAGATCTCCCATCCCAACATGCATGAGATATATCTCACGGAAAGGCGTGAAGTAATTAAGTTCAAAATAGTAATATCTTTCTTGGGATATGAAGTCACAAATTCGAATGGCAATGGGCATGATGTCACGTCTGTAATGTGTGTCTATGTATAGATAGTTTTTCTAAACAAGAATGGCAGAACATTCATACCTTTCTGCGGAGCCATCTTGGTTGTCATGCACTAACAAGTAATGCTTTAAAATCTTTGGATCCATCGCACCATCTTTTAGAAGGGAAGGAAGCTTGTTGGTATTAAAAAGGTCGATAAACCTGCTAACTGGATGTTCATCTTTTGAAGAAACAGCTAAAAGACCTGCAAGTTATTTTCAGGAGAAAGACAATTATATCTGAAAAGATACATTCTGAAGAAGGAAAATAGATGAAAATATCAAAAGCAAAGTATCAGAAATACAAACACTGTAAAAAATTGTACAAGAAAATTTTAAGGAATGACAAAGAACTATAACTAATCCGAAAATCTTACAAGCCACAGGATGGTCAAAAGCTTCATGGTCTGAAAAGGAAGCCATGCGAACAAGCTCTTTATTGAAAAACTGAAACCAGGATGGTGTATTTCTGTCTTCAGAGCCTACAAAAGTATTTTCGTCAATCAAACCAAATCTCAAACAATGACAGAACATCAACTGCCTTTTCACCACACTAACACAAGTTCGGAGCTCATTCAAGGACCAAAGACAAGCAAACCCTAACAGAGCAATAGCATGTGCTCAAGCTTGTTCGTTTAAGTTCTTAAAAGTTAAAATATATTATCACACCCCAAGGTTTAATCAAACGAAAGATCTGTGCTCGTGCTCATATCAATTCCAAGGCCAAGCAATTTAAGAAATATTATTTATATAATATAATGTATACTTATATATTACAACCCTAAATTACTCACAAATTTATAATATGTATGTATGTATTCATCTATGGTTTCAGCTTAAATCATACAAAATACACAAATGAATAAATACATATAAACCACAAACAGTTTTTATTCAACTAAAACCTCTGTAGAACCAACATTTCAGATTAAATGTGTGTCTGTCTGTTTGACACAGACACAACACTGACACTTGTAATTATATATTACATAATCACTTATAAATTCTAAAATTATTACTGGTCTTTATGTGCTACTGCCGTAACTGAAATAAAGCATGACCCACAAAACAGGTTTTAAACAATGAACTCCACTTACTCGCATGTTCATGATTAATTTCCGACGCATCTGAGCACAACTCCGAAAACACTTTCTCCCCTGAGTCAGTGATAACTTGCATCAATTGCTCTTCAGCTACCTAGTAAAAATATATAAATACAAAAATAGAACCGCATTACTACAATTAATCCTAAAAGATAAACACATTTATACAATATAAGCTCAAAAATTCCTAAAACAATCAAACGATAATCGAATTATTCGCAATAAACAGCTCAACGATTGAGTTTAGTTTACCTTCAAATCAGGCTTCCTAACATTGGAACCATAGAAGAGACGCAATTTGAACTTATGAATGCGATAAGGTTGATCACTAGCGGTTCTCACTGGAACTGCAAGAAATGAACAATGCGAGCCATAAATCGCGATTCATAAACCTTAATTTACGAAGAAGAATTGAGAAATACCGTCGATGTTGTTGAAAGAGCAAAACGGAGTGAGCATCTGAAGAAAAGATAATCCGTTTTTTAAGCAAGTTTCTTCGACGGAAGGAGTAGAAAGGACCATAACAACCGGTGTGATTTCTTCAAGTAGCATTTGTCCGAGTGACGTCCTCGCCGGATCCATCGTCGGCGGTTATTGTTCGTAGCTATTAGCTGAGCGATTGTGTGGTGTGTGAGAATGATCTCAGATCGGATCTCTGCCGTAAGAAGGAGGGTTGAGTGAGATTTGGGAACCAGTTGCCAGAAAGATGGAACCGGTTCACTTTGCCTTCCACGACGACGTCGTCTTTGAGTTCCAGAGATTAATTCATGAAACAGATTGAAAAGAAAATATGTTTTATGTGATGCTTGTCCTATTAAATTTTTTATTTTTTTTTGCGTCAATTTTTTTTTATGAAGTCTTTCTCACAGAGATAAGAAGAAGAAAAAAAAATAATTAAAAGTGCTAAGTCGATCCCCTCATCCTAGTTACACCCCCGTGGCGTTCAGGGTGGACCATCAATTAAATAGTTCACCGGTGGACCACTTTTATTCATTATTAGATTTATTGCAAAAATAATTAAAGATTTAGATGAGTTAGACTAAAAAACGAGAACATATGTAACTTGCCATATATAATCATTTACCACTATCATCTCTCTTCTGTTGAGTTTCAATCTGTCGCATGAACACCATTAGTCTACCACCACAATCCCCTCATAACTACATCCTATCCATTCACGGATAATTTACCTATCAAAAGGTAAATGAAATTTCCTCTTCAAAATTTCAACGGGATGAAAAATTTAAATTCTGAAAGTTTGATCTTAAGGTTAAATGCATTTAGATGTTGAACATGTCTATAACCAGAGGCGGAGGCACCAGGGGGACAGGCAGGGGTTGCAGTCCCCCCCACAAATTTGCAATTTTTTTATACTATATATATATGTGTTGAATGTTGAAGCAAGTAGCAAACTATACATTTTAGTATTCCATTTCATTCAAGAATGGTTACAAAAAACTAGTACCTCTAACAAATTCAAGAATGGTAAAAGACACACAAAAAAATACTTTAATTAATTAACTAAAACTTTAAAACTTTTATATTGTATTAATCTTCGATTCTCATATGAAGGAGTTTAGTAATATGAAATTCGACTGCAAAGTAAGTAAAGTTCAACTAAAAACTATTTTTTTCCAATAATTATCTTAGACGAAATCACTAACTACTTGAGCCCAATTATACAGGACTTGGATTTTTTTCTATTAACCTTCTCACATCCAAAACAATTGAACTTGGTGCATGGATAATGTGTGATTTTCCTGCCAACCAAGCTAAGCTTACGGGGACGCATATTAAGTTTTTATTTTGGAACTAATTTATACCTATAAAATGTACTTATATAAGACGATAATACTTATCTTTATAAACTCATTTCATTTCAAACCATACTTTTATTGTGTGCGTTTTTTTTTCCAATAATATAAAGAAAGAAAATTGTAAAACGAAGATATATGAAAGTTCAAAATTTATTTACTAAAATCACTTTTTTTTTATCTTGGTCCCCCCAAAGTCGAAATCTTGGCTCTGCCCCTGTCTATAACATTAACATTCAAGAACATAATACACATCAACCTTGAAAGTGCTTCACCAATGGATCGTAGGTGGAAGCAACAACCATTTGAAAGATTTAATGGAGTTTTCTTTAATAACAATTAATACAATATCAAATCCTTTTATTTTTCATGGCACTTGTAGAATGCAACAACAGATTTCATCTTTTACTTGGTAACAAAATTATGTGGCTAATGTTGATTAAATGTGGAGGTAAAAAGAAGAGGACGATGAGCATGTGTAGATTCCGTCATCGAATGGATGGAAAGAGGCGAGAACATGAGGGGAGATAAGAAAATCTGGTGTATTTGGCATATATTAGTATTGGTGTGCTTGATTGATCTAATGGCTCTTAATTGTTTTTTAAAGTGGTCCACCGGTGAGGGACTTGATAGAGCTCTCACCATAGAATTCACCCTCCCTAACACCATTTAATTAACAAAATACCTAAAACAACCTTCATATTTAATTTTTAAAATACTGTTCCTCAATTCCTCCCTCTATGTCAATGGTCAAACTATCGATGGTTTTAGCGGCAGTCAAGTCTATTAACAAACATTTCATTTTGATCGGGAGGTTATAAGAATTGTTTGGTGGTTGATGGTGGATGTGATTTAACTAACTAACCAGTTATAATCTATATATTGTCGCAAACACCAAAAACAAATTTAACAATAATAACAAAAGAGCCAAAATCAAATTAAAAATCGAATGGAATACATAAGTAAAAATTAGAGCATAAAAAAAACAAAAGATTAAAATTTGAACTTGAATTTTGAAGAAAATATTTTTCTTGGTCACACCACTTAACATTTTATAATGCAAACCCTCAAAATAGTTATAAATAAAAAGAGATTAGAGAGATGGAAAATGGAGGAGAAGATCCACACGAATGGACATGTCACCGTATGTGTTCCTTGGATAGTCGAAATGCAAAACATAGGGGTAAATATATTTATTTATTTATATTTTTCTTTTAGTTAAAATAATTCAATACAACATTAATTTGTTACAATTAGAAATTGAATTAGAGATCAATTTTGAGCGACCGAATCAAAGAAATTAATTATTTAATTTTTAAACAAATCAGTCATTAATTTCAAAAAAAAATATGAGCAATGCTATTTCAAAAAAATATTTATATTTATAGCCCCTTTTTTTTAATTATATTTGTAGTCCGTTAAACACATATATAAAACATATGAGCAATGCTATTTTGTAAAAATAAAAAAAATTAAACAACAAAAAGAATAATTCACAAAAATATAGTGAATTTGATCAATTAGATGTTGGCTTACCATATATGGGGTAGTGGGGTGGTTATCATTTGGAAGAGTTACATGATCATAAGATTCTTGTGTTTCTTGTTAATAGTCTATGTTAACAATAAAACATTTATACACATTAAGCATAACAAAATTCATTAATACTTTAAGTTCTTACAAAGTTCTGGATTAATCAAAGATTATATAAAAAAAATTATGAATCAATGTTAAATATACTTATCTGTTTATATTTTTCTTTTGGATAGGTGAAATACATAATTTAGGGGTAAATATACTTATTTATTTACATTTTTCTACTAAGTTAAATAATTCAATATAACATTTTTTTTTTCAATTATAAGAGGACATCTATAATATGATCCCTCTAATCCTAATACGTTTGTGTCAACGGAAGTCAATCATGTAAATTCTCATATATTACTTATGGTTGGATATGGCTCTGAGGTTGTTCATGTTGAGAGAGTTCGATACTGGCTTGTTAGGAACAATCTTGGAGAGAACTGAGGAAATCTCGACTATGCGAGATTTACCTAGTTAACTATGTTTCAGCATAGATAGATGATTGAGCCAGGTATTGTGCCAAGAGTGATTTCTGTACATTCTCGAAATGGATGGTTATTTAATTTTTGATTAGAGGAATGAGCCTTTAATTGGTAGTTATGTTTATAGGAAGGATGCGACGCAATAGGACTGACTTTGTGACGTATTTTGGAACTTGATTATGTTTTTTTAGTTTGGTTATGTATTTTGAACTTCGATATGTATTTCGGAACATGGTTATGTAATTTGGAACTTGGATAATTGGAATTTGTTTACGTTAACTATGTATGCATTTTGAATATAATTGTTTATGTTAACTACTATTATGAATTGCACATAAATTATCTTTGCAAATTTTGTTGCAAGGTTGTAATTATTTCCTTTTAACACAATCTTTTCTTTTTATTGTCAACTTTTTTTAACAAAACCTTTTCTTTCATTTATTATTTGTATTTGTCTGGGGAAGCTTTGTTACTTTCTTAACTCATGTATGTTGTACCGTTTATTTTACATTACATGTTCTATTTGATGTATATAGTGTCTATTTTACATCACATATTCTATGTGTGTATGTTTAACAAATGTTAGAAATGTTAAAATTTAATTGCATTCGTAGCTAGTGCCTATTTTACTATACTCACGAAAAACATATAGTCACCTTTTTTGTAAACAAAAAATATACTCACAAAAAATATATATCTATTTTCTCAACCCTAACATAGTATGACTGACTTTATGATTTATTTTGGAACTTTATTATGTTTTGCTGGTTTGGTTATGTATTTCGGAACATGGTTATGTAATTTGGAACTTGGATAATTGGTTATGTTCTTTTGGTTTGGTTATGTATTTTGAACTTAGATATGTATTTCATAACATGGTTATGTATGTTGGAACAAAGTGGGTCTGACATGAACCTCTAATGTTTTAAGTGGTTTTGATGATAACAAAGTATTAAAATTACAATTGGTATTACTAATGATTATTCTAGTGTGCAGAATTACAAGTTAAAATTCATGCAGAAGCACTATGAATAGTAGCAGAGAAGCCAGTCAAGACAAGCTCTGAAAGAGTATCGCTGTTCATCAGAAGCTTAATTTTTGCGTGCTGAAGATAGCACTTCTGAAGACCAAAAGCTAGGCTCTGATGAAGTTCAGAAGCTGAAGATCTTAAGAAGCTATGACAAGAACATCAGAAGCAAAAGGAATTTACGTCACTCAAGAGCTGACCTATACAGAACCAATGATTGAAGAACAATCCACTTCAAGGCTCTGTCACATCCACAGGAAGGAATATTCGTTGGTACAACGTTAACCTTATCCATAAGTGGAGCGCATTTGAGGATTGTACTATCGTACTATTATTACTCAAAATGGATGAGTGATAAATTGAATAGCTAGGTAGTGGAATTGGAATTCCTTACCAAAGAAGGCAATATACAGCTATCAATTGTACGAGTAAATTCCAGCTGGCACCTCTCTCTCTGCAACGGTCATCATCTTCCTCCAAGTATAAATAGAAGACTCAAATGGAAGAAATGACTACTGTTCCAACGACTGTTCTATTACTACGTTCAAAGACTAAGAAGCATTCTGACATCATATTTTAAATCTGTCATTCTAAGTCTTAGAACAATTTGAGTTGTATTTTGTAAACACCTCTGATAGTATATCAAGTGTTCCTTAACATTCATTCTTATTCTTAAGTTTGTTTGAGAAGTCTCTTGTTAAGTTTAACTTGAGCATTTGAGAAGTCTCTTGTTTAGTGAAACTTGAGCACCTGAGAAGTCTCTTGCAAGTGTGCTTGAGCAATTTGTAATCTTTAGTAGATTATAGTGAAAATCTCTTGTTAGTAACAAGGGGACTGGAGTACTCTCGATTTGTGAGGGGAACCAGGATAAATTCTGTGTCCTTCTTTCTCTCTTTCTCTCAGCATCTCTTTTATTTTGTGTTTTATCCGCTGCAAACTTGGTTTTATTTCGAAAAAGTTTTAATTCTAAAAACACAATTCAACCCCCCCCTTCTTGTGTTTTTCCACCTTCAATTGGTATCAGGAGCTGGGCTGTTGCCTAACTCTCACCTATCAGTGAAACAGTTAAGATTCAGGGAGGAAAAACATGTCTGCTGAGAAGAATCTCAATGAAGTTCCGTTTGACTATGATTCTAATTCTAAAGACAGAAGGTCTTCTGACAAAATTCCCTTTTTCAATGGAACTGAGACTGGTTATCCATTCTGGAAAACCAAGATGTACAGTCACATCATGGCGATTGATTGTGATCTGTGGGACTTGGTAGAAGATGGAGTGAACTTTGAAAATATGGACTTAGAAGGCGTTGTTAGCTCTAAAGACAGAAAGGCTTTTACACCTACTCAAAAGCTGGAATATAAGAAGCACCACAGTGTAAAAGGGATGATGACAAATGCCATCTCTCATGATGAGTACTTGAAAATTGGAGATAAGAGAACGGCTAAGTCTATCTGGGATTCTCTTAAATCCAAGTATGAAGGAAATAAACAAGTTAAGGAGGCTAAGGCCAACTTGTTAGTACATCAGTATGAATTATTTAAAATGAAGGACGGAGAGGACATTGAGACAATGTTCTCTAGGTTTCAAATTCTTGTTTCGGGACTTCAAGTTTTAGATAAGAGCTATACTGAAGCTGATCATGTAAGGAAAGTACTCAGAAGCTTGCCGCCAAAGTGGAGACCAAAAGTGACAGCGTTTCAGGAATCTAAGGATTTAGATACTGTGTCTCTTGAAAGCTTGGTTAGTTCTCTAAAGAGTCATGAGATGGAACTTATGACTGATGAATCGACTAAGAAGCTAAAAGGGATAGCCCTGAGCACCAAGAGTTCCTCTAAGGCTCTGAAGGCGAAGGTTATAGTATCTGATGAAGAAGCTTCTGAAGAAGGTCACGAGATGGACTCTGATGAAGAAGAAGAAATGGTTCTGATGGCTGCAAGAGTATCGCAATGGGCTAAGAGAAGCAAGAAGTATGCTGGTAAGTTTGGAGGTTCTTCCAAGAAGGTTGGTACTTCTAAGGATAAAAAGGAAGAACAAAACAAATGCTTTAAGTGCAACAAACCAGGACACTTCATTGCTGACTGCCCAGAGAACCTGAGTAAAACATCCAAGAGAACCTCTAACAAAGAAAGATACAAAAGTAAGCTCAAGAAGGGGTTCCTTGCCACTTGGGATGATTTGGATCAGGAATCAGATTCTGATGGGGAAGAAGAAGCAAACCTAGCTTTGATGGCAACCGCTTCTGACCAAGAGAACTCTGAGCACGAAGCTGACTCAGATTCAGAAGATGAAGAAGAGGTACTTGCTAAACTTTCTCGTTCTGAATTAATAGATTCCTTAAAAGATGCCTTAAAACTTTTAACCAAAAAGGCAGGTGAGTGTAAGGTCCTTAAAAAGGCCTATAACAACCTAACCGAAAAGGCAAATGAAATAATTGAACAAAATGAGTCTCTAAAATCAAGAAATGAATTTATGGAAACTCATTATGTTCTTGATGATAAGGTTCCTCCAGAACATGAATTTGCTCTTCAGGAATTCCTTATCAATGGAATGAAAAGAAGTAAAATAGCCTCTTTGATTTATCATGTAAGTAGAAATAGAGGAGAAGGTCTTGGATTCTCACGTTTTAAAGATAATCCATTATCTTCAAAGTCCTCTAATATAGATAAATCAAAACCTAAGGTTGTCTTTGTAAAGAGTCAATCAGAAGTTCTAAATGAGTCAGCTTCTAATAGAACATCAAAGCCAGAGGCTCAAAAGTCAAAGACTCTGAAGGATAAAACCTCAGAACCTAAGATTGTTAAGCCTCAAGCTAATGTTAAATCTAAAGAAGCTCTGACACATTCAAGAACAAAGCTCAAGAGCTATACTAAACCCAAAAACTTTTCAACAAGGGTGGTTAACTCTAGAAGCTCTGATAGGTCCTTCAAACAAAGACCACCTAGACCTGTAAAGACTAACACAAAAGGACCCATAAAGATATGGGTACCAAAATCTCAAATAATATTTGCTTCAGGTTTGCACACTAAGAAGGCCAAAGCAGCAATGCTGGTACCTGGACAGTGGCTGCTCACGACATATGACGGGAGAAAGGCATATGTTCCAAACCCTGACTCTGAAAGAGGGAGGTACTGTGGGGTTTGGAGGAAACCAAAAAGGGAAGATCATTGGTACAGGTATAGTTGGTAACTCTTCTCTTTCAATTAAAAATGTTTGGTTAGTTGATGGCCTCAAACATAATCTGCTTAGCATTAGTCAATTCTGTGATAGCGGATTCATTGTTAAATTTGATAAAGAGTCATGTACAGTAATCAATGATTCTGACAAGTCCATATTGTTTAGAGGATTAAGAAGAGGTAATGTTTATAAGGTGAATCTGTCAGAACTCACTGAGCAGAAGATAGTTTGTCTTCTATCTCTGAATGATGAAAAGTGGGTCTGGCACCAACGCTTAGGTCATGCTAACTGGAGATTAATCTCTAAGCTTAGCAAACTAAAGTTGGTTAAAGGCCTGCCAAATCTTAAATATCATTCAGATGCTCTGTGTGGTCCTTGTCAGATTGGCAAAATTTCAAAAACTTCTTTTAAACCTAAAAACATTGTCTCTACCTCAAGATCCTTATAACTACTTCACATTGATTTGTTTGGTCCAGTAAGTACTGCCTCAATCAATGGGAAGAAATATGGATTAGTCATTGTTGATGATTACAGTAGATGGACTTGGGTAAAGTTTCTAAGAGTGAAAGATGATGCATATGATGTGTTCAGCATCTTCTGCACTCAAGTGCAAAATGAGAAAGGTCTCAAAATCTTAAAGGTTAGAAGTGATCATGGTGGTGAATTTGAAAACGAACCATTTGCAACTTTTTGTGAAGATCATGGCATTGTCCATGAGTTCTCTGCTCCTAGAACACCACAACAAAATGGTGTTGTAGAGAGAAAGAACAGGTCTTTACAAGAAATGGCAAGAACCATGATGCATGAGACAAAACTTGCTAAGCACTTCTGGGCAGAAGCTGTAAACACAGCTTGTTACATTCAAAATAGGATCTATATAAGACCTCTATTGAATCTAACAACATATGAACTCTTCAAAGGAAGAAAGCCCAACATCTCTTACTTTCATCAGTTTGGATGTACATGTTACATTCTAAACAACAAGGCCTACAAAAGAAAATTTGATGCCAAAGCCTGTAAGGGAATCTTTATAGGTTACTCTGAACGCTCAAAGGCATACAGAGTGTATAATTCTGAAACTAACACAGTGGAAGAATCTATACATGTTAGATTTGATGATAAAGAGCCTGACAGTAAAATGTCAGAGCAAGATAATAGTTATGCAGGTGTTCCATACCAATACATCGATTCAGAACCTGAAAAAGCATCAGAAGCTGTTGAAGCTTCAGAAGCTGTATTGGAAGAAGATGCTGAAGAAGCATCTCAATCAGAAGCATCACAAGAACATGATGACACTTCAGAAGAAGACACTCAACCAAGTGCTGATGTTGATGAAGCTCCAAGAAGGAAGTTCAAATATAGATCATCACATCCAGAAGATTTAATTCTTGGAAACAAAGAAAGTCCAAGAAAGACAAGATCAGACTATCAACAACTTGATTCACTTCTGGGACTAATCTCAATGATAGAACCAAAGAATGTTGATGAAGCACTTACTGATGATGGATGGATTGTAGCTATGCAAGATGAGCTCAATCAGTTTCAAAGAAATGATGTATGGGACTTAGTGCCAAGACCAGCACATAAGAACATCATTGGAACCAAGTGGGTATTTAGAAACAAAATGAATGAACAAGGTGAAGTGGTAAGAAATAAAGCTAGACTGGTAGCACAAGGCTACAGTCAGCAAGAAGGTATAGACTTCACTGAAACATTTGCTCCAGTAGCAAGACTGGAAGCAATCAGGTTACTTCTTTCATATGCTGTTAACAATGGAATCACATTGTACCAAATGGATGTTAAGAGCGCCTTTCTTAATG
The DNA here is from genome assembly GCA_030408175.1 of Trifolium repens. NCBI lineage: Eukaryota > Viridiplantae > Streptophyta > Magnoliopsida > Fabales > Fabaceae > Trifolium > Trifolium repens. Next base: position 52,465,034 of record CP125849.1, on the reverse strand, counting down.
GTGTTATTTCTGAAGAAGTATATGTCAAACAACCCCCAGGTTTTGAGGATTTGAAAAATCCCAATTATGTTTATAAACTTAAGAAATCACTCTATGGTCTCAAACAAGCTCCAAGAGCTTGGTATGAAAGACTGAGTAATTTCCTTTTAGAAAATGGTTTTCAAAAAGGTCAAATTGACAATACATTATTCAGAAAGACATCTAAGAAAGATGTCTTAATCATTCAAATATACGTTGATGATATTATTTTTGGTTCTACTAATGCTTCCTTGTGCAAGAGTTTTTCAAAGCTGATGCAGGATGAATTCGAGATGAGTATGATGGGTGAATTGAAGTTCTTCCTTGGAATCCAAATTAATCAAGGAAAAGATGGCACTTACATTCATCAAAGCAAGTATACAAAAGAGCTTCTGAAGAAGTTCAACCTTGATGACTGCAAGATAATGTCTACACCCATGCATCCTACCAGCAGCTTAAGCAAGGAAGAGATAGGAAGCAAAGTAGATCAGAAGCTGTATCGAGGTATGATTGGTTCTTTACTCTACCTTACAGCATCTAGACCTGATATTCTATATAGTGTATGCTTGTGTGCTAGATTCCAGTCAGATCCTAGAGAACCTCACTTAACTGCTGTTAAGAGGATCTTTAGATATCTGAAAGGAACTACTAATCTAGGACTTCTTTATAAAAAATCCCTAGATAGTAAGCTAGTTGGATTCTGTGATGCTGACTATGCTGGTGATAAGATTGAGAGGAAATCCACTAGTGGAAATTGCCAATTCATTGGTGAAAATCTCATATCTTGGGCCAGCAAGAGACAAACAACTATTGCTTTGTCTACAGCAGAAGCAGAATACATCTCAGCTGCTAAATGCTGCACACAGCTTCTCTGGATGAAATATCAGTTGGAAGATTATAACATAGCTGAAAGCAGTATTCCACTATATTGTGACAATACTGCTGCTATTCATTTGTCTAAAAACCCTATTCTACACTCTAGAGCTAAACATATTGAAATAAAACACCATTTTATAAGGGATCATGTTCAGAAAGGTACAATAGATATTCAATTCATTGATACTGAACATCAATGGGCTGACATATTTACTAAACCTTTAGCTATTGAAAGATTTGATTTTATCAAAAAGAATTTGAACATGCACTATATCTCTGAAGAAAATTAGCTCTGAGAAGTAGAATAGAATTAGCATCTGAAGCTCTATCAGAACCTCTTATAATTTAGAGTATCCCTTGGGAAGCTCTGAATAATTTAGGCTCTGAAGAGTAACAGGTTCTGATGAGGTGTCAGATACAAATGAGTGAGGCTCTGAACCTTTTGGAAATGAAACGTTCAGTACGAGTAAGTATACAACAGTTGTCTATACACGCGTCAGCTATGATTAAACTTTTTCAACACGTGTCTAGATCCTGACGGGCAGAGAACAGTTAATGATGATTATGGCAGTTAAGTATATTATTTAATTTTTAAAACTGCCCGCGCTCCCTCCCAATGTTTATTTTCTCTGTGTATGTGTGCTAGTTACTATTCATAAGTCACTTCACTCACTTGCACAATTTTTTACACAAAATCACTACCTACACAACCCTAGACCTTACAGAAATTCCCAATCTTCATCTTCTTAATTCTCTGCAACTATGGCTGCTCGTTCTTCAAACGAAATCGTTCAAGAACCCTTTAACCCTACGTTACCACCCATCATCGATCTTAATTCAAAAGATAACCTAGTCTACGAACATCATCAAACTGACGCTGGACCAGATGCTTATGATTTCTTCACTGAGAAGTTCGTGGATTTTGAAAGTTTGAAAGCGAATGGGATTGACATTCAATACTTGTTCTACAACCAACAATGGCAAAATTATTTTGAGATGCTTAATGGCTTCGTATACTACGACATAGTGAAGTATTTCTGGCAGAAGGCTAAAGTGTACGATAGAGCAAGTGCTGATAAAGAATACAAGGATATGGTTGAGAAGAACAAGGAATTACGAGGGAAAACAAGAAAGGAACTTGGTCTTAAACCTTATAGAGAAAGGGAAATTAGGTCAAATATTTTGGGAATCAATGTTGTGATAACTCAGGCACACATTGCTAAGATTCTGGGTTTAGACAACAAAGGAGAAGATATAGAAGTGTATGATAAGAAAAGCAAGCATTTGGATTCAATTCATCAGGACCTCTTTAAATCTGGTTGCACACAAAAGGATTTTGGAAAAGTAATGCACATGAAGAACACATTTGAATTTGCTTTCAGAATGTGTTTGTCTACTATCTTCACCAGAAAAGGTGGATTGGATACCATCTCCATTCCACACAAACATCTCATCTGGTTCTTATACAAGAAGGTAAAAGTTAATTTGGCTAAGATTCTTTTTGATCACATGTGCCTTACCATCAATGAGGGTAGAACTAAAATACCATCGGTCATTCATCACCCAAGATTAATTTCAGAACTGATAAGGCAAACCAAACTCACAGACATTGTGAGTGCCAAAGAAAAACTTAGAGTTTTCCAAACTGCTAAGTATGATGCATCAGTTCTGGTCAACATGAAGAGAAAAACCAAGGAAGAAATCATTCAAGTGAAAACACCTCTACAGCAAGTGTACGAAAAGTACTTCTGGTGTGATGGGTTTCCCACCATATCAGAACATGATAATGAGGAGGTCATCAAGAACTTTCTTGAATCAGTAAGAAGAGATACTGGGGTCAGTGTGCCCAGGAAAATGGTTGTAAGTGTTCCTAATTGGGATATCTTCAAGGGACCAAGAGATATTACAAGGAGCAGAAGAAAGCCAAGAACTACTGAGCAAGAAATGATTGATGAAGGCTCTGATGATCAAGGACATGCTAGTGCTGATGAGATTGAGGAAGGTGCTGAAAATATGATGACTGAAGCTGTTCAGAAGGAAAAGCGGACAAAGAAAAGGCATGATAAGCCTTCAGCTTCTGAGGAAGATCAGAACCCTGCTAAACCTGCAAAGAGATTAAAGACCAGAGCTTCTAAACCAAAAGGTAAGATCTCTGAATCTAATACTTCTAGCATTCCTGTAGCTCAGGTTATTGGTTCTGAACCTCAACCCTCTATTGCTAAACCATCTATTTCTCAACCTCCTTCATCTACCAATCAACCTCAACCCATAGACTTCACCATACCTATTAGTGTAGTCTTACCTGATCATAAACCATCATCATCATCTTCATCAGATACCAGCACTGCCTCGGATGAGTTAATTGCTACACTCATCAGAGAATCCAACACAAAACAAAAGAAAACTCTTACACCAAAGAGAACCTCTTTCAAGAAAACCACAAAGAAAACCACCATAAAGCCCATTCATCTCTCTTCTGATGAAGAACCTACTATCAATGAAGACACCACCATTCTCAATCAATCCACAAATCAAGATTCTGTCATAGAACATCTTGAACAACACATGTGTGGTGTTGCATTTACCAACTCAAATCCAAATTCACCACTTCAATTTCCATCCATGAATCTCACAAATGATTCACCCGTCCATAAAACACAAAACACACAGGTCATTCACACACCCCCTCCCTCACTTGATCATATCTCACAAGAAAATCCACCTACCTTTACACCTGTTCAGGATGAGTCAATTGCTCATTCTGAAGCCCAACAATCCCCTTATCAATCACCAAATAAAATCATGACTGAACAACAACATCAATCACCACAACCTGTCTCTGACCCACTCAACAAACCTCTAGTTTTAGAAGAGGTTCTTGAGCTTTACCAACACCTAACTAAAGCTGAACATCAAATATTCAAGGATTCCATCAATCTTGATGATGATATCATACCTCCAAATCTCAGCAAAATCAAAATCATTGAACTCAAAAGAAAGGAACCTGAACCAACCATTCCCTTTGACCCATCCTTACCCTTTTTCAATTCTGACTCTGAACCAAACCTTGAGCTGCTAAATAATGCTATAGGTATTAGACTTAAGAGGTTCAAACAAAGAGAGGAAGAAGCTCTTATCTTCCCCTCTGATATGGATGCTGATGTCAGGGAATTAGAGTACTTGTTTGGTAAATCTTTAAGGATTCTCAGTACTCATATGAAGGATAAGATTAAGGGTAGAGGAGCAAACACTGTACAGGAACTGTTTGAGATTGTTGAGAAGATAAACGCTCCAAGGCTCACATCTTTCAACCATGAAGAAGAATGTCAGAGGTTAGCATTTTTAGCTGCTGTGAATGAAAGTATCACAAGATCTCTGGATGATGAGCAGGCTAGGATAACTGCTGAAATGGAACGTCAGAGGCTTGCTGAACAAGAAGCCTTCAAGTTATTGGTTGATAGAGCTGTTCACATTGCTGTCATTGAGACTAATAAGATTATTGAGAATCAAGGAGCTGCAGAAGATATTGTTATGAATGATCAGAACCTTAGTGAACCAGATTCTGATAAAGGTAAAGCTCCCATTGTTGCTTCATCTCCTCCTAGATCTCCACCAGTACTTGTCCAAGGCTCTTCTTCATCTGCTATACCCTCTGTTATGCAAGAAGCTCTGGATGTAATCAAGCATGACTTAAGAGAGGAACTAAGAAATGAAATGGATGAATTCAGGGCCGATATAAGAGAAGACATGAACAGATCTGGTGAAGCTACTAACAAGAAGATAGATGCAATGATGGAACTTCTTCTAAAGCTTACTCAAAAACAACCCAAACCTTAACCCTTATGTCTGAGCACTTATTTGTTATTAGTTCTTGTGTAATTTTTGGATAATTTTTTTTAATTCATATCTATATTATCCATATTTGTGTGTTTGTTATTTGCTTATATGTCTGTTTTATATTTGTTTTTCAAAATTTAACTTTTCTATATACCATGATATTGTCTGGTACTCTTGAGAATTCTGACTCTAGTGAAAGATGCTGGAGAGCATCTTAGTTTTTAAACTAATAAGCCTAGGATTTTCAAAACCTAAGAGTCACTCTCATCAGTACTCCTGTTTACTCATGAAATAGCTTCTTAGTATTAAAGCCTGTTTAACAACGGGGCACCAATACCGAATGAGGCGTGTCTGGTAACTGGTTTTCTGACAATAGGAATGAGGTATATATATATAAGAAACTTGCTCAAAACAAAGGGAATTAATAGCATAAACTTCTTTATTAATATTATTGAAGAATTTCTATTACATAGAATGATAAGACTCTACTTAGAGCTAGGCTTAACTTCAGAAGACTCTGCATCTAGCTTCTTATGTTTCTCCTTAATGTAAGCAAGCAAGTTGGCAGTGGCTTTTTGCACTAGTTCTTCAGTGTTCTTCTGAACAGCAGCCTCGTACTCTTCGTATGGAGTATCATCATTGTATGTCCATAAAAATTCTTCCAGATCAGAGCCCATTTCCTCTTCCTCTGACTCTGTCAAAATCAGTTCTTGCTTGTTCCTTTCGTAGCGTAGCTTGTTTTCTTCGCAGCGCCAGGGCTCTGCTCCCTTCTTGCTCTCTCCTTTTGAGCCTGAAGCATCCTTGGTAACCTGCCTTTCCATTGTTTGTTTTTCTTTTGATGTTACTTGATTACTCTGGATGAGTAAAATGAGAGGAATCATCCCTTTTTATAGTGTCATCAAGCTCTCTTGTCAGGACGGTTTTCACCACAATTCATTAAATGAATTTAGTTGTCATCACTTTTTGACTTGACTGCCTTGTTATGACGCATTTGACTGCTTGGTTTTCTGTGTCTTTTTGACTGATGCCAAAAGGGGGAGTAAGAGTAGCGTTAAAATTAATGTTGATTCATTCATATACTGCTCAATCTGAAACTGTAATGTTAAAAGCATTATGAATCAATATTTATCTCTTATAATTCTTTCTCATTCTGAACGATTATTGAAAGGGGAGAAAATTTAAGAACCTAAAATAAAATTCATAGACAATGTCAGAAGAGCTTGCAAACTGCTTCTGAGCATTATCAAACTCTAAGAAGCAAAGCTTGCAAAACTATGCTTCTGAGAGTTAAATATGAAAATTTATTTTAAGTTAATAAATCAACTCTTAAACTGTTTTAATTAATTATGGATAAAACTTAGGGGGAGCTTACAAACCTACCCTTATGGATTATCAGACTCAGGGGGAGATTGCAAACCTTTGAAACCTGAAGTCATCATAATTAAATTAAATCAACAACAATTGAATTTTAATGCTTTGGTTTGTCATCATCAAAAAGGGGGAGATTGTTGGAACAAAGTGGGTCTGACATGAACCTCTAATGTTTTAAGTGGTTTTGATGATAACAAAGTATTAAAATTACAATTGGTATTACTAATGATTATTCTAGTGTGCAGAATTACAAGTTAAAATTCATGCAGAAGCACTATGAATAGTAGCAGAGAAGCCAGTCAAGACAAGCTCTGAAAGAGTATCGCTGTTCATCAGAAGCTTAATTTTTGCGTGCTGAAGATAGCACTTCTGAAGACCAAAAGCTAGGCTCTGATGAAGTTCAGAAGCTGAAGATCTTAAGAAGCTATGACAAGAACATCAGAAGCAAAAGGAATTTACGTCACTCAAGAGCTGACCTATACAGAACCAATGATTGAAGAACAATCCACTTCAAGGCTCTGTCACATCCACAGGAAGGAATATTCGTTGGTACAACGTTAACCTTATCCATAAGTGGAGCGCATTTGAGGATTGTACTATCGTACTATTATTACTCAAAATGGATGAGTGATAAATTGAATAGCTAGGTAGTGGAATTGGAATTCCTTACCAAAGAAGGCAATATACAGCTATCAATTGTACGAGTAAATTCCAGCTGACACCTCTCTCTCTGCAACGGTCATCATCTTCCTCCAAGTATAAATAGAAGACTCAAATGGAAGAAATGACTACTGTTCCAACGACTGTTCTATTACTACGTTCAAAGACTAAGAAGCATTCTGACATCATATTTTAAATCTGTCATTCTAAGTCTTAGAACAATTTGAGTTGTATTTTGTAAACACCTCTGATAGTATATCAAGTGTTCCTTAACATTCATTCTTATTCTTAAGTTTGTTTGAGAAGTCTCTTGTTAAGTTTAACTTGAGCATTTGAGAAGTCTCTTGTTTAGTGAAACTTGAGCACCTGAGAAGTCTCTTGCAAGTGTGCTTGAGCAATTTGTAATCTTTAGTAGATTATAGTGAAAATCTCTTGTTAGTAACAAGGGGACTGGAGTACTCTCGATTTGTGAGGGGAACCAGGATAAATTCTGTGTCCTTCTTTCTCTCTTTCTCTCAGCATCTCTTTTATTTTGTGTTTTATCCGCTGCAAACTTGGTTTTATTTCGAAAAAGTTTTAATTCTAAAAACACAATTCAACCCCCCCCTTCTTGTGTTTTTCCACCTTCAATGTAATTTGAAACTTCGATAATTGGAACTTGTTTATGTTAAGCATTTTGATGGTAATTTGAAACATGGATAATTGGAACTTGTTTATGTTAACTATGTTAACTATGAAACAATAGATGCCTTTAAAATCTCAGGTTTTATACGATGGACAACAATAATGATAATGTAGATCTAAGGACTACGAGTGTACTAAACCCGATTAGAAACCAAGTTCTCGGGAGGTGAGAATTTAATTATAAAATATTTTATTTTTAATTATTATAATTTAAATTATTAATTGAATTTAATTTTGATTTTAGATGTTGTTACGCCTTCGCGGCTTGTGAATCGGTTGCGCATGCATTCAACAAAGTAAGAAATGGCACGTAACCTGTGATACTTTCACCCCAGGATATGCACGATAACATGGTAAAAGATCATAAGAAGACGAAAAAGACAAGAACATTTTTTAGACATATTATTGTATTGTGAAAAATGGATGTGTGCTCGAAAGCTCTTGTCCATATAGAGGAGCTCTTGTCCATAAAATGGATGTGTGCTCGAATGTAATTATTTACTTTTAACACAAAGCTTTTCTTTTCATTAACAAATTTTTTTAACAAAATTTTTTCTTACTTTTTTAATTCTTCTGGGTAAGCTTTGTTACTTTCTTAACTCATGTATTTGTACTGTTTGATTTACATCGCATATTTTATTTGATGTAACCTAGTGCCTATGTGTATGTTTAAAAATGTTAAAAATGTTAAAATTTACTGCACTCTTAGTGTATTTTATTATACTCACAAAAAATATACAATCGCCTTTTTTATAATCAAACTTTTTGGTCATTCGAATATCATCTATGTGGAAATTTTGGTTCAATCATATCCGAAATTCGTGAATTTTGGTTTAAAAAATGGTAAATTTCGATCTCATATATTTTATTTTTACATTCTAAATTTGAACAATAAAAGATTACTTAAAACTGAAACAAACATGATATATTTGATATAAAAAAATTGTTTAAAAAAGAAGAAGAATAATTATTTTTGTGATCATGATAAAAAGTAAGACTATAAATGCAAATGCAATCAAGTAAAATAAAAAACATAAAATATGAGTTTATTTGACAAGTTCATTATGCCACTACAAATCTTAGTTGCAAAACTAATACCAGCCGCCAAATATGGTTTCTATTTGAAATTTTGTTTCTCTTCTAATATTTTTCTTCTCGTATTTCTTCTTCTACTACCACAAATATATAAATTTTATTTTGTTTCCCCTATTTTATGAAGTCATGTGCAGTGTCACATATACAAGGTCGATCTTGCTTTGGATCTTTATCATTTTACTTCAGAGTCTATCTCTCTCTCTCTCTCTCATCTACTTTTTTTGTACAAAAAAATGTTGATTCTTAAAATTACCAGGCCACGGGTTTGATTATAAAATTGGCGGGATCACACCAGTTCGAGCCATTTTTTAAAATAATGTACGATATAATAAATTTTATTTAAAAGAGTTAAATATATTTTTAAGTTTATTTTTTAGATAATTTTAAGAAAAAAAATAATTGGTTTAAAAAAAATCTAATTTTTATAACTTTACAAGAAATGAGTATTTTTAGTCTTTGTATTTTTTGGCAATAGACGAAATTACAAAGTCATCATAAACTTGCACACACAAGTGAAGAATCTGGAATTTGAATCTCAATCATAACGTCCGACTTTATAATTTTGGCATTCTTTGTGAGTTCGAAAATTTGTTGCAAACAAATTTAGAACCCGCAAAATATGATTCAGGTTGATATTCAGTCTTTCTATTTATTCCTTATAAAAGTCGAATGTCAACTAAAGACAATACTTAGGTAGGAATTTATAAAACATGAAAATTTGTGAATATATTGAGACTTAAAACATACTTAACACACTAACATGAGTTGAATATAACAAGAGATTAACCTCACTCAATGTGGTGAATGAATCTTGGCGATAATATTTCCGAATAGGATTATTTTCGATGAAAAATTCATGAAAAACCAAAAAATAATACTATTATCTTTATTTTTTATAAGAAACTAGTTATTTTTTAAAATTTATTAAATAATTGATGTATTTGATTTATTATTAATAAATTAAAAAATATTTGTTATTAATTTACAATACTATATTTAATACTATACCGAATTAATTAACTTCAAGTGTCTACATTTTTTTTTTTGGTATTAACTTCAAGTGTCTACATTTGAAACCTTAAAATTGCACATTATAAGCACTAGCACCACAGTTTTGTTTAGACGTCAATATTTTTCAAGAGTTTTTGTTTACTATCCAACTTTATGAATCTTATTAAACAGATAATAATTAGTTTATGTTATTGAGATAAGACTTATACAAATGGTCAGCAGAAGGGTGCATACAAACAAAAATTATTAATTAATTGATGGTCCTCAAGACCTCAACACCATCCTTTAAAATCCACAAGTAGATAGTTGGACCTAACCCAATTTGCATATGCTCAGAAAGGTCTCATCTTTTAATTTTGGTCAGAAAATTATATTCAAATGTGTTATTTTATGTCCACAGAAAACATATTTTGACCTTCAATGAATAATAGTTATAGCTGACAAAATGGGATTTAAATTTAATATATTACTCACAACCACACGTTCTATAGATTAGAGCTAACTACCATCCCACACAATACTTATTTTATTTTGGGTGGGGGCAGGGGGTGAAGGGGGAGGTGTATTCAAAGTTTGAAAGTTTAGACAAAATGAAACTTACTATTTGAAAAAAGAGCAATACCGACAAAAAATTTGTGCTACACATGATCTTAGACTCTTAGAGTAAACGTGTATTTTAATTTAATAAATTCATTTATTTATACAAAATTGAAAAAAATAATTCTATCTAACAAGGAAACAATTCTAACATCTCACTATATAGCTAGTATTGTTAGAAAGTTAAAAAAGAGTCTGAAACGATATCAGAATGACTCGAGATTAAAAAAATCAGTGAGCTGAGGAATTATATTTTCACCAAAATTCGAAGACTTCGTATGAGTTTTTGCAGGGGTTGAAATGAGAGAGTTTTGAGAGGAGAAAGAGATAAAAGATAGAAATTGTCTATCTTTTATTTGAGAAAGTCATTTTGTAGAAAGTAATAATATAGAATATTTATGATTAATATATTTTTAATTTTTAAAATATATTAAGAACAAGAAACAAATTTGATTAATCTATCTAAATCCTCCAAAATTATTCTCTTATACATTTTTTGAGTTCTTTCAAATTAGAAGACTTGTGAATTATGCAGAAAAATAAATTCTTCAAAGTCCTTCCATTACAAAGGAATTGGATTATGTGTAGTAACATATGAGTGTAGTTGTGTGCAATCAGTATCTCAGAATTGTCTGATTTTGATTGGGTAATTCAGACTTTTAGACAATATTTTAATTTTTTATTTAAATTATATTTAACTTAATTATTGTCGATATGTAACTAATTAATCACACCACCCTCGTGTGGATGGTCTACGGGGTTCATAAGTGACCCTCTCCTAACCATAAATTGAAAAGCAATGGGAGCGATGAAACCTATATAAATACAGTCATTATTACCAATGAAACACACATCTTGGCTATATTATATTACCGCCACAAAGACTTTCAAAACAAGAACTCTATCGGGATATGTAAATTAATATATATATATATATATATATATATATATATATATATATATATATATATATATATATATATTAACAACATTGAGACTCACATTAAAAATCAATTAACACATTAAAACTCATGATGTAAAATTGTTGTTAATGTAGACGGTGAATTAGTTATAATGGATTGAGCCATTGAGGGGTGGCAAAACCATGTTAATGTACATAATAGGCATCAATACTAGCTTTCATTGTTGGTGGTCGAACCCATTGCTTTGTTTGGGTATCGACTAGTTGTATTTTATCTTTATTTTATGTTACCTATCTGGATATTCATGTAGACTTTTGTAGTGCTTCTTGGTACACCTTGTGCTGAGGGGACTGCTTGTTTTTTGTCACTTTTTATAAATATATTCCATTTTAGCCTCTTCAAAAAAATACTAATAATCTACTAGTGATTTAATTTGAATCATTCATCATTGGCGCATTATTATTGGGTTAGTGTCAAAAATCAAGGTCCAGCGTTGGTTCTTAACCGATTAGGTTTTGTGCTTTTCAAGTTTCAACGATATTATTTTTCAGACGCCGCATATATAGATTCATTTATCTATTTATGTTTTGGTCAATATTTTTGCATGAAGAATTTTCTGGTTAACATATCGTATTATTATACAGCTATGAGTAACATCATATAGTAATTAACAACTATGCTCCTATACGTACCCTACAGAGCTCATCTTCTAGATGTGCTTATATCACAAATTTTTGAACAAAGAGAAAAATAGTAGCAAGAGAAAGTAACTACAATACAAATTACATACACTGACTTACTAATTGATGAAAAATCTAATTATTGATTTTTAAATTCTTTCTTGCTGAATCCTGAAATTTTCTCAAGTCCGTATCACAACTTGATCATTCCTAACTAAGACTAACCTTTTTACGTCAAAATAAGAATGCGGCTAGATCTTTTGAGTACCACTACTATATCATTATTTATTTATGTAGATGAAAATAAGCACCACAAGAAATTCAAACTATATAAAAAATTAATAAAAGAAACTCAAATAATTATAAAAAAATAAAATAAAACCAATTCAAATTATTACATACTACCTCGGCTCATAAATACTGCTCGCATGCTAAAAAGATGAAATAAAATATGTAAAGAGAAAGAAAACAAGTCAGAAACAATAAAGAGCAAGAAAACAAAAAACAAACACTAGAGATGCAACCACCGCCTACCAAATAAAACCCTCAAGCCAACTAGATAATCAAGAGGACAAAGGAAGCATGCTCAACCCAAAATATAATTAATGTGTATTTTTTATCTAGAACAATTTAGTAATTGTGATACTAAAAAAATACACATTAATTATATTGTCAATTTTTTTTTTGATATACGTGAAAAATTTCAATATGACTTAATAAGGGACCGAGGGAATAGTTCAAATGCAAAACATGTCTCACAACTCATAGAAAGTACATGAATAATCAAAGGTTTTATCAAGAAACCACTTCCACGAGAAAATTCCACCAATCGTGCAACATTCAACACCTTTCCATAAAAATTAAATTCATTCGGAACTTTCAAATGGACACACAACCAAGCGTCGTCGAACTAAAATTAAACCTAGCTTAACTCTTGCCTCATTCATGAAAGTCCCCAAAAATTGCAAACATATATACCTAACCAATCAGAATCACTTACTTTCATCCTAACCACACCTAAAGATACTATACCACACCCGAAGGACAGACTCACAGGTGACGAACAAATAATGAGCCGAGTCCACCCCAAAACCGCTAATCACAACACAAGGTAAAACTAGAATAAACAATAACCTTCCATCTAAAAAAGGTTTTGACGAGTAGAAGTCTATCTTGGAATAACTGCCAAGAGAAGACAATGATCTTAGAAGGGGCTAACTTCTTCAAAATATTACCAAAATTTGAACATCCTCCTCCGAATAGTCTCCGATCTCCAATCTTTGAGGTTTCTGAAAACACAAAATACACTGAACTAACTTAGTACCACCCATTGTTGTTATATCGTAGCTTCCGCGAGAAGAGAAAGTTATTCCATTAAGATCATCATGACCATATATATTGACCACCGACTCCTCCTCCCAAAGTTGATGACCTCTCATCCACCTCAGCTCTCAAACCCACACACACCACTCCAATGACCCGTAAAACACCGAAAATAAAATATTAAATGTAAGGCATATATTCATGGTGGATGACCCGTTCGAAAACTTGATAGCTAAACTCTGATACCATCTTCGAATTGAGAGTTAACTTTAACTCAATCTTACAAAAACAGATTATAAAGCGAAGTTTATTCTCACTTACAAACTTATATTCATGTCATCTTAGAATCGATGTGAGACTTCTTAATGGATGAAACATGCTTTGAAAGTTCACTAGTTCAATATGTCTCTTACAAAAATAGTGATTTTTGACATCCATTTTTTTAAAAAAAAAAATAACAATTATACAAAAAAGTTTAGAGTTAAAGATGTAAAATGAGCATAAAGTGATAATTAATCAATTAATCATTAAAGAAAAACCTGTGTCAATAATTTGTTGCACAGTGTACTCAATTGTCAAGAATCATACATCAAAGTTAAATCAAATTGCTATCCAAATAACCTAGCTATACTTTTTATGAACAATATAATTGATTCCTCTATATCACTCCTAATTCTCATTTTCAACTAATTCTGTACATGACTTTTTTTTTTCTTCAAAAAATTTAAAATCAAAATTTAATTCATCTGGTCTAGAGGAAGATTACACTAATTAATTTCATGCATAATTGGGGTATGAAGAAAGCAAATTACTAGGTATACATGGAGAATTCCTCCATGCCCTAGCATGCATCTTAAGTATCTCCCTAGCTTTCTCTTTTGTCTTACTTCCACAATCAACTTGAAGAACCAAACAAAGCTTAGCAACAACACCAAGTTTAAGCATTTCTTGAACAACATTAGGAGTAGCAGAGAATTTAGAAACAGACAACAGAATCCTCACTGCTCTATCATTCGCGAGCGTCGAAACCCTTAGAATCTTCTTAGAAACAACAGCAAGACCAGCTGCATGTTTCAAAAGTTCAGCTCTTCCTTCAGCACATTGACAAAGATTCTCCAACAAAACCAACATCATTTCATTTGGTTTTCTGTCTTTGCAATTTTCTAATAAAAGTTCTATCAAAACAGGAACTGTTCCTGCTTCAACACCTCTGATTCTGTTTCTTCCCCATGGACAGAGTTCAATCAATGTCTGAAGTGTTGCTTTTGATACCTTTTGAGATATTTGATCCTTCAAAACTTGAACCAGTTCAACAAACAGTTCAGTTTTTTGATGTAGTAACTGCACTGCTTCTGCTACTTGTGACATAGATTTTAACAAGAAAACTGCATAAGCTCTTGATTCAAAGAAACCTTTCTGCATAACTTTTGTTAATGACTCAATAAATTCGCCGTTTCTAAAAGCCAGAAGATTCTTCAATCCAGTCTCAGAAACATGAAGGTTATGAAGTATGCTTAATGCTTCATCAACAGGATTAATGTTAACCTCAGATAACAAAGATGCAGGGTCAATGTTACAACTATTGTTTATTACAATAGAAGCTAAAAACTCAACAACACCTGCATCTTCCATGATACGTTTATTTGTTTCACTTCCAGAAGCAATTGATCTAAGTCTTTTAAGACAATTAATCTGAATGGTGAGAGATGAATGAGAAGCTTCTTTGATGAGTTTTGTGATTTGGATTTTGTTTGTTGGTGGTTTTGGTGTTGGAATCCTTTCAACTCCTTGTGAAGCATTTAATGTGCACCATGCTTGAATTAGTCTTCTAAGTGTATGGTTAGGTGTAAGATCAGTGTAATCTGATAATTTTTGTTTTGTAACAGGACATGTTTTGTTTTTCTTAGAAATCAACCATTTTTCGATACTTTCTCTATCGTAAGTTATACCGGTTGATACGGTTACCGGATCTTTCATGATTTCTAATGATATAGGACAAACAAAGAATGAAGGAACATCGATGTCGATCTCATCATGATCCATTTTTATTTTTTTTGTAAAAGAACGAAACTAAGTACGTACTCTGACTCGAGTGATTACTGATCAGATTAGTCTTTGCAGTTACGGGATGAAATATGAAGTAGAAAGAAGGTATATGGATGATATGATATTGGAGATTGTTGTTGTGATGGTTTGTGAGTTTTGCAATGAAGAAATGAGAGAGGGGTTATGGTGTTATTTATAGAAAGAAGCGTGTGATAAATGTGGAATATGTTGAGAATTTGGGATTAGTCAAAAACACGGAAAAAAGTAATAGAGCCTCCATTGAAGAGAGAGAGAGAGTGTGTGTGCGATGACTATTCCACATTTATGTGGAATGGATCAAAATGGCTCAACTAGTAACAACTTTAATTTACTTGGTCGTCAACGCCAACTAGACAAAAATGAAAAATATAATACAAACATGTTAATAGGCACATGGAGGATATGTTGTTTGACAGCTTCTATTCTATGTCGATCATAGTTTAGTAACTCCTTTATATATGCAAGTGTTTTAATTTGTTTGTGTTTTTTTTTTCGTAAATGTTTCTAAATTAATTAATTAAAAGATATTTCATACCAATGAGAGTTTAATCTAGGACATCCTGGACATGAGGTTATATATATCAACAAGGTGTATGACATATATTAAGATTTATATCTCGGTTAAAAGATATATTTGTATTTGAGTTTAATGGAGATGCACCGATGATGTAAAATAGTTTTACACGATCAACCAATAAAAAATTATCATTTTGCCATGTCATATTAAGAAGGTGGGGTATAGTGGGGTGACGTGGCGGAAAACATGGTTGGTATAGAGTTTGGTACATACGGTTCAAATAAGATTATTTATATTGTTGAGAATTTATCAATTTTTTTTATTTTATTTAAAAATTTGTTTCAAATTTGTACGTATATATAATTGGATGATATCTCGGTTCAAAGTACAAAAAACTTACATATTAAAAAAAAAATTACATTTAACATAGAAAGATTGTTACGTACATATATAGTTAGTTTATATAATTAAAAAGTTTAAAGGACATGTACTGTTAGTGTAAATGAACTTTACACTGACAATTAAGAAAAATACTTCAATCTTCTAAATCATATAAAAAAAGTGGGATAAAATGGAGTGATGTGACAGAAAATATATATGGTTGTGATTGATAATATAATTGCCAGTGTAAAATTATTTTACATTGTCTGTACATATGAGTGAGATTTTGTTTTCCCCCTTATAATTTTTTTTTTGTTTCTTAGTTCATTTTACCCCATGTACCCCCTACAATGTTGGCCTTTACTCTCCTGCATGGGGGTAAAAATAAACTAGAAGAAAAAAAATCAACATTGCAACGGGCAAGTCACACAAAAAAAATTTATAAAGGGAAAAATCAAAACTCGTCCACATTGCAGGGGATATTAACCTATTTACCCTTAAATATACTAGGGTCAAATTACTTAGAGAATAATTTATATGAAGTTATTTCGTTTAATAACTCACTAATAGAGCAGCCGTCTCATAATTTTTTATTAAGTTTTACAACTATTTAGATACTTCATCAAATAATTTCAAATAAGCAAATAATAATTTTTTAAAATTATAAGTAAATGTCGACATAAGATTAGTGTAGTTATTGTGTCAAAAAAAAAAAAGATTAGTGTAGTTATAATATCTAATTTGTATAAAATTTTGCATGTTTGATCTTTTTTTTTTGTCTGTTATGTCAATACCCTAATGACTAATCACATGCATACATCTTAATTAAGTGTGGAGAAATAAAAAAATTCTAAGATTGAATTTTGACACATACAAATCAGCATTCATATAACTATTAATTGAATTGTACTTATGAGATCACTTGCATATTTGATTTTTAATATATAATAATATGAGAATATTCTACAATTAAATTGAAAAATTGAATGTTATATATAGTGAATTATTAAAAAAAGTAAATTTACTTAGAGTCGCCATAATTTGATCCCCTTCTCATTAAAAATATATTCAAAAGTAAAAATATCAACATAGAAAAAGTAAAAATATTCCTTAAAAAATAATTTAAGAATTGAAACTTCATAATTTATCAAAATTCTCTTCATAAAAATCAAATAAGTGGTTGTTTAAAAGTCACATTCCTTTGTCAAAAAAAAAAAAGTCACATTCCATCTCTATTAATTCGTATGAATCAAGTGGACCGGAACTTATTTCAACGTCCTTAGCTCTTTAAGTATAAAAATTAAATGTTTTATTTTTTTTCCTAGTAATTTAATGGCTAGACTAGTATTAGTATATTGCAACGGAGTTGCCGTAAATTAAACTCAGTTGGTAGGAATATTCTATTATATTCCTCCTTAAATGTAGGAGTATATGTAATTGATAGGCTAGCTATTTGACTAAAAAAATATAGAGAATTGACAAATTTACGGTTTAAACTTCAACCCTCTATAAATGTGTGTTTTTAAACTCTCATAAATTTTCCACGAATTTCCTTTTAATTTTTAACTGATAATAAAAAGTTCTTTTAATAAATTTTCTTAACAAGTTAACAAAAAATTCCTTTTTTTGTTTACCAAAAAGACTTTTTTTAAAACAAATTGAAGTATAAAAATGAAGTATTGAAGTGAGATGAATAGTTCAACTGGTTAAACTAGTTTAGCTAAAGATTAAAGAGTTCAAAATTCACGGTTCAAATCTTGAGTCTTGACAAGCAGAAAAACTAACAATTTGTCATTTAAAAATAAAATAAAATTGAAGTATACAAGTTTTACGTAACAAATATATATATATATATATATATATATATATATATATATCCAAACTCAGATATGTAGCCTCTCCAGTGGTGGTGCGACAGTCTCTTTGCTCCGCACCACCGTCGAAGTTGTTAACCCTTTTATTATGCAGGCTCAAAGTTTGCATCTCTGCAGCGGTGGTCTTGGGGTGGTGTTGTTGGTAGTCTTCGGTTTTGGGGCTTTTCACTTGTTCGGGTTCTGTTACACCTTTCGTTTTTGTTTTGGGGTTGTTTTCACTTGTTGGGTTGTCTTCTTGCGTTTCTGTTTTAGCAACCACCACCGCCTCCCTTGTGGTAGTGGTCGGTGGTTTTTGTGGTGGTACTGTTTTCTTTTTTTTTTTTTAAATAGTTTTGTTATGTTTTATTGGTGCTGTTTTATTTTCGTACTATTTTTGTTGCTTCTATGTTTTGATCAATGATCGGATGATTTTTCTGATGACCTATTGGTTTGGTTTGACTGTGAGGTTGTTGTCGGGGTTGGAGATAGCGGAGCTGCTGACTTGTTTTGGCTTTGGTGGTGGTTTTGTCACAATGGAGATGGTGAGGTGATGTGGTGGTGGTGTTTTTTGTGGTGGTTACAGAGGGTGGCAATTTGGTGGGTGTTGGTGTCGTGTTGGGGGTGGTAATGGTGGTTGGAGGTGATGAGGTGGTATAGTGGTGGTGAGGTGTTGATGTGGTGAAGTTTGGATCTGGCGTCGTTGGTGTGTGGTTGATGCCGTGTGTGAGTGATTTTTCTACGATACTTGATTCTCCGACTGTTTTGCAAATCTGTTGAGATTTGCATGATTATTTTTGAGTCTCTGTTGGTGTCCAAATCTGTTGAGATTTGTAAGTTTCTTGTGTATGTGGTTGAACTCTACCGCGTCAGTGTTGATGGTTTGGAGGTGGTCTGCGGGTTGAGGATCTTATCTGCCTAGGTTCTCATTCTACCGTTGTCCTATAAACTTTTGGCTCACGGAGCTGCTTTTTGAATTCGCATGGGCATATCACTTTTGATTCGAGATCGGAAGTTAATGTCAAGTGAGGTCTTTATGGGTCTTTCTCTGGTGGCTTGGAAGCTGAAGAGTGTCTTTCTAAAAATGAGATTAAAAGTGGTCCTCTTTAGGTGGTGTCCGTTTTAGTATTTTCATTGGTGTTCCGCTTATATACGGCGTCTTTGTTTTGTAGTATCTCTTTTACTGATTTTTGTCCATCTTGTGCAAAGATTTGATTTTTATTAATAATATATATTCCGTTAAAAAATATATTATAAATAAATTTTCTATTTTCTTAATCAATTGTGTGAATTCATTAAATAATTTTTAATATTTATGCATGTGTGTATAAATATTTGAGAAAGAAATGTAATTAACTTCTTTGAGTAATAATACTAAGTATCAGGACATATTTAGTCAAAAAAGAAGAAGGTATCAGGACATATTGTTTTATTATTCAAAGAAGAAAGAAAAAAAGCATCACGATATATATTGTTTAAATGAAAAAAGAAGAAAGAGTATCATGATATATATAGTATATATTTAGTTATAAAAGGAATTGCATTTTGATCTGAATTGTTTGTTTGTATTTGGCTGCTGGTCGACAAAGTTAAAAGTTGATTGACTTTTTCGAAATTTAAAAGAAGTTTATTAGAAATTTAGAATTCCACCATGGTGTGTTATATGTGATGTAGTACATGTACTGATATTTGTAAATAAAGTATAAAGAAAACAACAAAAAACGCAAGTGGCTGTGGAAGCTTCAGTTTTACTGTTCCACAAACGGAAAGGTCGACTAAAATGTTATTAGCAAATACATGGCGTGAAAACGGTGTGCCTGTCGTGTCCAAAGATTAACATAAGTAAATCAAAAGAGAAGAACACCACAGTTCGATTCAAAGATAATACTCTAGATTGAGAGCAATTCATCGTCCAATTAATTCAAAAAG
Source organism: Trifolium repens (assembly GCA_030408175.1). Taxonomy (NCBI): domain Eukaryota; kingdom Viridiplantae; phylum Streptophyta; class Magnoliopsida; order Fabales; family Fabaceae; genus Trifolium; species Trifolium repens. The sequence goes on along the minus strand of CP125849.1, from coordinate 52,445,197 downwards.
TTTTGTTACAAAAGAGTCAATTACAAGAGTTAACTTTAAATTATAATAATTCTACATTTTATTGAATTTCTACTCATAACCAAGAGCTTCCCCTTCAGCTTGGCCAGCTTAGCTCGACCATGAGTTTCTCTTTCAGCTTGTCCAGCTCAGCTCGACCATGAGCTCCACCTTCAACATGCTCAACTTAGCTCGAGCAGGAGCTCTTCCTTTAGCATGCCCAGCTCAGCTGGGCCATGAGCTCCACCTTCAGCATGCTCAACTTAGCTCGAGCAGGAGCTCTTCGTTCAACATGCCCAGCTCAGCCCATGACCTTCCCCTTCAGCTCGGCCAGCTAAGCTCGACAATGAGCTCCACCTTCAGCATGCTCAGCTCGAGCAGAAACTCTTCCTTCAGTATGCTCAACTCAGCTCGACCTTGAGTTTCTCATTCAGCTTGGCCATCTTAGCTCGACCACGAGCTTCCCTTTCAGCTTGGTCAACTCAACTCGGCCATGACCTTCCCCTTCAGCTTGGCCAGCTTAGCTCGACCATGAGCTTCTCTTTCAGCTTGTCCAGCTCAGCTCGACCATGAGCTCCACCTTCAGCATGTCCATCTCAGCTCGACCATGAGTTTCCCCCTCAGCTTGTCCAGCTCAACTCGACCATGAGCTCCACCTTTAGCATACTCACCTCAGCCCGACCTTCAGTATGCTCAGCTCGAACATGACCTATTCCTTATGCATACTCAGCTCAGCACATCCTTCGGCATGCTATGCTTAGCTTGACCGCGAGCTCCTCCTTCAGCATGCCTAGCTCAGCTCGACCATGAGATCAACGTTCAACATGTGTAGCTCAGCTGGATCATCCAGGTCATGTTGAGCCCAACCTTCCTCACGACAAGCTCAGTGCGGTCATGCTGAGCTCCACCCTTATTTCAGCTATGCAAATCATTTGGACCTCGACTTGGTCTTCCACACATCATGTACAAACATAGTGACGTGAGTTAGGCGTGCTCTAGCTCCACGTGATCAGCACGGACGAGTGACGTAGGTCAACGTGCTTTAGCTCCACGTGTCCTGTACGGACGAGCTGCATATGAATATCAGAGTTAGAGCTTATTGGGCCTAGACCTCCAAATCTTGTGAAAGGCTCATTAAGCCAATGAATTGTGGACTATAAAAGGAGACACTTAGAAGAGAAATGGGGGATCCATCATATGGTAAACAATGTATTTCAAGCTAAGTCATTTTACGAAGTGCTCTAGAAATCCTTAGAGCAGCTCACCTGTTGTAACTTGTAACTAATTTGTGTTTACATACGTGAACAAATATTAAATTGACAAATTCTGCAACAATTTGGTTCGATTTCAATATTTTTCAAAAATGGAACCGAACGATGCTAATTGGTTTGGTTCGGTTGTTCAGTTTAAAACGCTTCTATTTTCAAACATTTGTATTCTTTGCTGTCATTTTTTTGGGTGTATTTTCTGGTATCATTTTTTTAAACAATACCTTTCATACAAACTATTTTCATCTAAAATGCTAGCCAACAAGGCAACTATAATCATCAATTCGATTGATTGGTTTGGTGGTTTCTAAAAACTAAAATCGAGGACCAAACCACCTCTCGGTTTCATTGGTCCAGTTTGGTTTTTGACTTGAAAAAAAAAGGTTCTCTCTTGCATCATATCATAGAAGCTTCATATTTACAACAAAAACGTCTCAACAAAATTTCTCAAAGTGAATCCATCATAATATGATTTTCTGATTTTAAGTCATTCTTCACAATGTTAATGGGCAAGACAAGCGCGTGGAGTACTCCCCCAATTTCTTGTCTCACCGCCATAAATGCTCTCCAACTTGTCCTTTGTTTTCTTTTTTGGAAGTTTTTGTTAGTTTCCGTTTGCACATACCTAAAATTCGTACGAGGACCTCGTTAATCAACACAAAAAATATATTTTCATTATTTTCAATCAATTGCAAGTTAAAAAAAAATTAAATTTAACACTAAAAAAAAAAAACATTCCTGTGAGTTTTGTGGAAATAATAAACATACCACATCTAAAAGAAATTTATATATGCATATTGTGTAAAAGGACAAATAAATAAGATATAAAACATATCCTTTCAAAAAAATATAAAATATATTTGTATATGAATGTGTATAAGGTATTTTCATAAACTAATCAATGACGATGTCCACACAGGGTGAGGGGTATGACCCCGACAATCTTTAATTAGCCATATTTAGATTGATGAAATGAGATGAATGAAATGAAAAGAGATGAAATAGAATAATGTTCCATTGTTTGGATTTGACAAATAATAATGAAATGAAATCGAATAGGATAAAATGGATTCCATATCACACTGCCACCTTCTTTAATTTTAATTTTGTCTTCCACCAATTTGGAAGGTAAGTGATGGAATGCAAAATTTGTTCCTCTCCTTTCTAAAATATGTAAACATTTATTAATTTATTAGTATTTTGTTAAAAATTAATAAAATAATGGTTGAACAAAAAAATTTCTTAAATAACTATTTTTAATTTAGTTTAGTTTATGAGAAAATAGAACATGTACCGACAATGTAAAATATTTTTACATTGTCATCCGATACCAATCATGTATTCTTGATTTCCCTCAAATCAGTTAAATGTTACAGAGGAGTAGTTATTTTTAAGGGCAAAGTTTGAGTATCGTAAAGAAAAGATCGCAAAACTAAAAAATATGCAATTCGTTTTTAAAAAAAATAATAATTTGAATGTGCAAATGAATCACTAAGATTCAACTGGCATATTTCAGCTTGATTGTTATCCCAACAAACAAAGAAACTAAATAATTTGAGTGCAAATGAATCTAATGATACTGGGTTATGCAGCATATGCTATTATCTGCACAATTAACACTAACAAAACGTGTGTGAAAGAAAAAGGAGATGGTAACAATATCAATGAATGAAAAGGAAAACGGCACGGGAAAAGCAGTGTGTAGAGAAAAAGAAAATTGGTGATGATTCTATTAATGACGCAGCTAGTGATTGTCGGCTATGAAATATGTCACGTGGTGCCTAAATTTAAAGTCAACTAGCAATCATTATATGATTCGGTGCTGATTGGCGATAAACTTGGTAGGGAGAATCACGGTTCGATCCCGCAACTGTGATTGAGAGGGGGTTGGAACCACTTGATGTCAGAACTGATCCCCGAACCAGATTAAACTGCTGGTGAAAAATTAAAAAAAAAAATTTAAAGTCAACTCATCAAATTTCGTACTTATCCGGGAAACGGGATGACACACATAGGTAAGGTATGGTCCAATGGATACTTACTATTCCCTCCGTCCCAATTTAATTGATACAGTTGGCTATTTCACGCATGTCAATGCATAACTTTGATTATTAATATTTTTAATTGTATAATAGTAAAAATTATAAAAATTTGATATTTTGAAAATACTCATCGAGACGAATCAAATAACATCTTATATGCTAATATTTATTTTTGTTTATTAGTAGAAAAAATATGATCAAAGCAATATGTGTGAATAGTGCACAATAATCAACTGTGTCAATTAAATTGGAATAGAGACAGTAACTACTAAGATACTCGGCTTCATACCGTAATTTGAAAAATTATCCATATTTATAAGGGTAATAATTTTAATGACCATACTTGTACATTTTGGATATCTAAGTCCTAAACAGTATTCATTATCCGCATTTTAACTGTAGAAAAAATTTGTTTGTGGTTCATATCTAATTTTTTATAGCAATTTAGTCATTTTATTTTTGTTTAGCTAATCTATCTTATAAAAGGTGTATAATATTTTTCTTTTTTAATTTTTGTTGAGAAAACATTGATGTGATGATTACAAATCAAAATATTATACTGACCTAAATAATATTAGACAATGTTCTATTTTATGCGCTTGAGTATTTTTGTTAGGAATATAAGTTGGCATAACTTTGATAAGTTTATTAAGTTGTGTAGTAAATTTTCACCATAAAAAAATTGATAATAAGTCTATACCGTAGAAAGAAGCGACAAATAGGAAAGAAAAAATTCAATACAACGGCCACAAAAATATTAGAAACTCGATAATTAGATATTACTTTTACGTTTTTATTTGATCAATGATAAAATATTATTAGATGATAGGTTAATATGTTTTATATTGTCATTATGTATAAATTAATATATTAGAAATAAAGTTACTTCTGGGCTATGCCCTTTTTTTGTACCAAAATAAAAAAGAAATAAAGTTACTTCAACTTAATATTTAAAATGCGTAAAAAAAACTTAATATTGTACTTATTTATAATTAAATATATACTCATAAATAAATATATATTTATCATATGGGGATACGAGGTGGGGTGATACTAGAGTATCCCCATCCGCACCTATATCCATTTTATTTTGTGGGTAAATACTCATATTTGTACCTAGGGTTGGGAATAGGCCAGGCGGCCTCCAGGGGCCTTTGGCCTGGCCTGTCTTAGGTCTGGTCTGGCCTGTTTATTAAAAATGTCAGGCTCAGGTCTTGACAAAAGCCTGTTTATATAAATAGGTCAGGCTTAGGCCTTTAAAAAAGCCTGTGAAGCCTGATAGGCCGGCCTGTTTATATTTAATAATTATTATTTATATAATATTATTATTTATATCATCTTGTTTGTATAAAAAATAAATATTATTTATATAAATATAAAATATTTATTAGATAAAATATATGTTTTTTTTTTTACAAAGACAAATTATAGTGTATATTTTGGTTGTTGCTAACTACACCGATTAACATTAGTGTTTAACAAAAAATTTGTATTATGGCATACTTAATAGATTTTGTCGTAATCGTATTTGTTATTTTATTAGCTTTTAATTCTTATGCTAATCATTTTATTAGCTTTTTCTTAATGTTGTAGAAATTATAAAAATTTAAATGTGAAATAGGCTTTAAGGCATGTTTAATTAGCCTATATATTTAAAAAGATTATATAGAGAATTTTATGTAAGAGGCTCATAAACAGGCTATAAGGCCAGGCCAGGCTTTTAGCAGGCCCAGGCCAGGCCAAAAAAATTGCATTTGATAGGCTGTAGGCCAGGCTTAGGCTTAAAAAAAAATCATAGGCCAGGCTCAGGCCTGTCAAAGCCTGGCCTGGCCTAGCCTGTTCCCAACCCTATTTGTACCCATACTTGTAATGCGCATTTTTACCCCACTCATTGTGGATATTATTTACGGTTACTCGTTGGGTACGAGTCACCTATTGGGAAATGGATTGTCGTCTCATATTATTTGATTTGAGATTCTATCTATTTTTAATTATATATAATTCTTTTATTACTAAAGTTTTTAAATATTTTAGAATATATTCCTTTTATTACAAATGTCACATTTATGCATTTATATTTTCAAAATTATACAATAATAAAAGTTATAAAAATAATTGAAAATGATGAGGATCCCAACTCTAATTCTCTAATTCTCCGTTGATCCCAACTATTTATAGGGAGTTAAATCCATCAATATTATTAACTGCATGTGTGATAGATTGAAACAAATGATTGATAGGGAGTATTGTAAAGAATTATCCAGTCACTTGAGAAAATTTGTATCCGAACTTATTTAGTATTGGGATTTTAAAAAAACTGAATGACGATTCATTTTGATTATAATGATGTTTTTACAATTTAATTTTGATTAAAAATAAAATTCAAATTAGTATTTAACATTTTTATACTCGAAACAAATTAATCCAAATATTACTGATTTATTTTGAACAACGGATTGGTTTATTCTCAGTATACAAATATATATCAAAGACTAAACTAAATATTTTGTTTTAGAAATTAAATTGGATATCAGAATATTGTGAGACTTAAATTAGTCTTTGCTCTAAAGAAATGAAATTGTAATCAAACATTCTAGTCTCTTTATTTTACTACAGTATCATTTTACAAAGATAGTCTTTCATTCATTTTTAAAAATTAAACTTTATATAATTCTCAAGCGTTCACACTTATTACAATTTTGATTGAAATTCAGATTGTTGACCTCAAACACGGTGACATTAAAACTACATTTGATCTTTAAACTATAAATGTTGGACAGAACAATATAGGATAGGAAAATACTAAAGAGTGCCCCCGGGGCACTGGTTAAGCTTATTAATATTGAAATTCTGTCTCGAAATGTGTGTATTCAATGCCTTGAAAATGTAAAAAGTTGTTTTATCACCATTAATTTTATTTTTCATTTCTATTTTTAGCATGCTTAACAAGTGCCCCGGAGGCACTGTTTAGCATGACTCTATATGATATTATAAAACAGAACAACACAAGATAAGTAAATGTTTAAAATATCGAATAAATTTTGTCTTACATAATATTTGGTGGACAAACGGTTATTTTGATATTTTAGATAATTTGTGCGAGGACAAAAACTTATCTCATGATTCAGCGGGAGATAAAAATTCCAGTTTTTGTTCAGTACCTTACCCCTCAATTTGTTCAGTCGCAAGTACAATTTTAAAACCAAACATAATACAACTAAAATTGTTCAAACGGAAGGCACCGTTTTAAATATGTTTTTTTAAAAAATATTAGAAACTCATTTTAATACTTAAATAGGATATTAAAAAGTCGATAACAACCTTAAATAAAGGGGGTGCACAAACAGAACAATTGAATCCAATCACATCCCAAACTAGGGGGCATATCTAGTAAACGGAAATGGATTCCCTACAGTCACAATTTGTTTGTAGGTAAATCTCAGCCATCCAATTTTATTAATGTATATTATTTAGCTAATGATCTTTTAATCTAAGAGTCTCCAATATAGTGACTGTATGATTGAAGGATTCTCTGACTGCATATTCAAGTCTTTAATTAGTAAACTAGAAACAAATATCTGAAACTTTTTACCTACCCCCTCCTCTTTGATTACTCACAATTTTTGTCTATCAATTTTCAATATTGATCTTTTTTAGCCAGTTATTATCTAAACGTTTTGGTTAATTAATTAGAAAATAAGCAAATATAATTGTTCATATTAGAAAGTTTATTATGTTTCACAACTCTTCTGATGTTTTATTCAATGGTGGAGCTATGTGTAGATTGTGGCCGACCGCGATTCACCTAGATTTTTTTTTTACATGTGAAATTATAAAATCATCCTTACATCAAACAAGATATTACTATAAATCCTAGGAAGTTTGAATTGAATTATTCCTCAATTTATTGTCAGATATTTTTTTTTTTACTTTCGCACCTGTTTTCAACTTATTAAAGGTGAGCGACTAATCCGACTCGTGGGTAGACGCATGCGCACTGGCCAAGCGTTGTTCCCCTGGAAATCGAACCCGATATTCCCCATATTGTCATATACTTTGAAATTGAATTGAGTTATTGTTGATTTATTATTTGTTTTTTTTTTTGACACAGATTTATCATTTGTTAAGAACTTTGAATCGAGAATATTGTTAATTGATTAATTTGTTATTGATGGATATTCTGAAATTGAAATGAGTTAATGTTAATGATGTTGTCATTATATACGCAAGTGCTCATCATATAACTGTCAAAGGAGTTAGATTCAAACCAAACATAGTACATGGATGTAATGTAAAAAGTTCTTGAAGTAAGTATTATTGTTAGAATTTATTCTAATATTTTGTGGGCTATAATCAAGTGTAATTTTGGTGGGTTTGGTATTATTTAATGTGATCCATTTGATGATGCTTAAGCCCGAAAATGTGATTAGTAATAATAGGTTAGGGATACTAATTCAGATTTGTGTAGAATGAACTGTAGGTCCAACTTCTAAGATCCATGATAGATGGTACTAGAGTTATGATCTTATAAATAGATTGGCTAAGTTCCCTTTGCCGTTACTTTGAAAAAAAAAAAAAGCTTATTTGTAGTTTGCTCCATTGAGAATCCCAAATACAAAGCACGTGATCAGACAAGGAAAGACACAATCTAGTACTTCGATTGGTAATTTCCGAAGAACGATCATCATGACTTCAACAAATAAATGTTCTATTATCATATAATATTGATCCTAATCCTAATATATTAACAATTATTACTTTCTTCTATAGATATTTAACTTGAAAGCCTTGTATCCTTATTGTTACAAACTTATGTTGACTAGCTTGTGGTATTAGTAGCAGTGAAGATACGGCTAGAACATTGACCTTATAAGAATGACTCGCGATAATATTGAAATGTCAATTTTGTACACTTTTTAAACAAAAAATACATTAGAAACTTCATGATTTATTTATTTGACATTAAATTTTACCTTAAGATTTAAGATTTACACATGATTCTCAAATAATCAGAAACAATCTTAACTTTTTATAATTTTCTAAATTGGCATCTATAATCTTGACACAAAGAGTACGAAAATCTGCTACTGTAGATTTGTATCCGCTGTGCCACGTCGGATTTATATTTACCAACCCCCCGTTTCGTTTCGGACGATTGTGCGTGTTGTTGAAAAAAAAATGATTTTCTTTTTGTCTTATCCCCTTCTGCGACAAATGCTACGAGGATATGTACGGTTGGTCGGTTTGGGGGTTGTGTCAGGCTGTTCTGGTTCTCAGAATGTTCATTGTGTGTGGCCTATTTGTCTAATTTGAACTTAACCTGTGGAGGTACTATCTGGTTATATAATTTTCCCTCTCACCCTGTAAACAACTTTTTATAATATGTTATCTGGTGTAGGTGCTATCTGTTACTTAATTTTCCCTCCTAATCTGTATATAGTTTGATGCTGGATTCGAATTTGAAAGTAGGATTACGGTGTTATCTCGTGTAGGGTTTATCTGTTGGTTTTGTGTATATAGATATAGACTATAAATACGTGTTGTTGGTGCTTATGTTGTTTAAGACATATTGCTGTTTTAATAGTTGCAGTTTGAAAATGGTGAGAAAGAAAATCACAGCCAAAACGCCGTTACGGCCGCAAAACGCTGTTACAGCTGCGAAATTTCCGTTACGGCCGCGAAATGCCCGTTACAGCCACAAAAAACAGAGTAGAATTCATAAAGTAGAAAGAGGGAATCTCAATTCTAAATACAACTTCATCGCTTGCTTCCTCCTTCAATGAGCAGATCTAGATCTCCTGTGACTCTCCCTCTTTTAGTTTGAGTGTTGTGTTTGTGTCGTGTGTGAGAGATGAGATTTTAGAGAGAAAAACATTGGAAGTTTGTGTTATGTGTTGGTTGTTGATGAGGAAAAAGAAACTAGAAAGAGTGAGACAATGGAACTGAGTTGGCGCTAGGGCGGTGGATCTGTGTTGTGTTGCCTGCAAGAAGAAACTAGAAACAACTAGTGAGAAACAGTGACTCAGTGAGTGAAGAGTGATTCCGTACGTTATTTATGTGGTTATTGACTTTTTTACTTTTGGCTTTTATTTGCTTCTTTTTATTCAAATAATTAACTATTAATTTATTATATAGAATATGAAAATCTAAATAATTTTAATACTATTTGTGCAATGTTGTCATAAATTCACACCGCGACGACCGTGATTTGTGATACAGCATCCGCAACCGCCGAAATCGCGAAAACCTTAACGCGACCGTGACCGCAACCGATATTTAAAACCTTGGTACATAGTATAAATTTGTGATCGTGGTGAGTGATTTAATTGAGGAAAATATAGTATGGTGTTCAATATGGTGTACAACGAGAGTGCTAAGGTTGATTCCAAGTTCAGCGATGTTGTCGATATAGCTCCTGGTAAAGACAATTTGTGTGTAAAGGTGAGGGTTATTCGTATGTGGAAGGTTCCTGCTTTCCTCAATCCGTCGAATTATAGTTCGCTTGAGATGGTGCTGGTGGATGAGAAGGTAAGGTATGTCTTTTTTGGTCGTTCTTATGGATACTTTGCATCTATTAATTTGTTGCCATGTGTACTGCATAATTCTGTTTTGGACTTGATTCGACATTTGTGTTGTAGGGTGGGAAGATTCATGCGTCTGTGAGGAAGCAGCTTATCTATATGTTTGAATTCATGTGTCTATTGATTTTTTTCTCCTTTAATCAAAATAAATGTCAACTGTAAAATATGTTTGTTAGATTCCAAATTTTTGTTTTGGAATTTCTCGGTTGGGTTGTATGCAATTACTTCTTATGTATAGATATCTTATGAAAGCCACTGTTTATGGTCATTGATATGGAATCTATTGTTGTCACTTGATTTAGTGTTTTTCGTAATATGCAGATAGATGTTATAGACATCATTGTGTGTTTGTTAGTAGTTTGAGAGTGCATACTAATTTATATAATTAATAACTGATATAATGTTCATTCTCCGAATTCTGATCCAGCGGAACAAAAAAAAAATAGTCAGCCGTGCGACGCACGGGTTAAAAAACTAGTATCATCCAAAGCTAATAATGTACACAATCATATCTACTAAGAACACATGCAAAGTTATTGGTGCACCTCTCGAGCTTTTCAAATCAAGCTCCAATACCGATTTTACCTTCTTGTATTTTTTTTTGTCTTAGATGAAGTGGTAACCAATTGAAATTAACCTCACATAATTGTGAGATTTCGGGTTCGAACTCGGGTCACGACGTCCGGCATAACAATTTCGGCATATTTTGCCAGTTGAACTAGGACTTACGGGACTATCTTCTTGTATTTTATCTATTATTTTTTTTTATCAAGTAATATAATAGTTAGAAATCCACTCTTAAAATAGATAAGTAAAGAATATCAATTTCGAATTTAAGCTTCTGCATATATAATATCCTACCAAACTGAACAATGTTTGCGAGAACCTTTTTTTCTATTATTTTTTTCTTTTGACAAAATAAAGATAATCTAAAATTTTTGTATAAAAAAGAAAGAAAGAAATCTAAAATATATTATCTAAAATTAAAAAATAAAAAAGATTATCTAAAATCTTGGCAACAAGTTGGCAAATATATAAATATAAATAATAATAATAACAATATACAAATACCAAAATGGGTAATAATAGGAAGAATATATATGGTATGCAAACGCCAGCAAAGATCCATTTGCTTCTTGAAATCCTCACTCACTCACTCTCAAAGGGTTTTTGCTTCATCGTTTCATTTCACTTTCTTCCCACTTTCCAAACGCTATAACGATCTTTCTTTTAACTGCATTTCATATTTCGATCTAACTACTCCAAGATCCAAACGGTTTTCCCTTTCTCATCACTCTTTCTACTTTTCACCTATTTCCCTATCTTTCAAACTCTAATCATCGTTGTTTTTCAATTTCAGGATACTATCATGTGTACAAAACTTGATTCATAGTCCTCTTCGTTTCAATGGACCCTACTGTAAGTTTAATTTTCCACCTTTCTTCAATTTTCTGTTAATAACTTTATCAGTTTATGATGCTTTTTAGAATCGATAATTAGGATCATTCTTTTAATCTTTTCAGTTTTCACAGATTAATTAGGATTATTCTTTTATACTAGGTGAAAAATAGTCGGATAACTAATCGCTGATAAACTAGCTGATTGAATTTATAGTGTTTATTAAAATTAGCAGTTAAACGAGCTAATTGAATTAGGAATTAGGATTATTCAATTTTATTATTACTTCCTAAATTTACGGTGTTAGTATTGGGATTAAAAAAGTGTAACTAACATCAATTTCTAGATGAAGTTTGTTAGAAGATTGTTGAAAGTTAGTTTTAACTATCTTCTACTAACTGAAGTTTGTTACACTCTTTTAATCACAATAGTCAGAGCCTATATCATCTTTTCTGTAATTAGAAGTAATTAGATTATTTATCGTCTTTAATTAAGGATAAAGAAGAGAAGGCTATCTGTGTAATTGGTGATCAATCAACTAGCGATGTTGTGGTGAGGCTACGTACGCAGGAAGGTCGAGATGATCGGTTGTACTGTCACTCAGCGGTACTTGTCAAAAATTGCAAGTATTTTGCAGATCGTTTGTCTGAGAATTGGCCAACTTGTCAGATCCTAGGTTCGCGCAACTGTGTTGATGTTAATTGCCAAGAATCGGATTTTGATTACCATGTAAATCTTATTCGACTTCTCTACATTGTTGTTGATGGTTCGGTTGATGATTTGTGGCATGGTGTTAGAAATGCTCTTGGTATTCTTCAAGTGGCTGTTGAACTTGAATGCCCGAAAATTGTTACTGCGTGTGTGAGTTACTTGGAAGCAATGACATGGGAAGAGAGTGAAGAGGAGGAGATATTGAAAGTTGTACCTCGAATGGGATTACAAGCAGAGCCTATACTAGCTAGAGTTCAACCGGTCAACCAGTTAGCTATTAGAAACATCTTTCTCTCGGCCATTCGTTTTGCTACATCATCCCCTCCGGCGACAATGAAGGATCTGAAATCTTCAGCACAAGAGCAACTTGAGTACATGCTAACTGAGGATGATGATGCCCCTTTGTTGATCGCTGATGACAACATAAAATTTGAGGTAAAAGAATGTGTAAAAAGACTATTTTCCGGGTTTAACAACTCATTGATACATTTATTCTGTGGTTCCACAGAATCACTTTCTGAGGCAGGGAACATCCTGTTGTTTAAATCCTATTTGACTGATTTGTCATGGGTTTGTCAGATATTGAGTAAGTTGGAAATAATGGGAGATTTTGTTGAGTGTTGGTTTGATGCATCAGAAAACATTGTCAAAGCACTCGAACAAGGAAGTTCTACAAATGAAGTCGTTGAAGTAAAGTTGCGAGCCATTGAAGTAACATCAAAGGTTTTAGAGGCAATTGCTTATGGTACTGTTATACTGCCAACTGCAAAACGTCTTCAGGTTTTGAAAGTGTGGCTTCCATTTGTGAGGGTTACAAAACCAATTATTGATTCTTCCATGATGGATTCTGAGAATGCTGTTTTGCTTAAAATGGACGGCGAAATGTGGCAATCCCTGGAATCCAGCTTTGTCTCTATCATTCTAGCGTTACCATCAGGGGATCAGGCAGAACTTTTAACTCAATGGTTGGAAAACGAGCATATCCGGTATCCAGATCTGACTGAGGCATTTGAAGTATGGTGTTATAGGTCCAAGGTTGCTAGGAGAAGACTATCATTGCTAGAGGATGATCATGTCATGACACAGTCAGGTTGATGTGTTCCGGAATTCTGTTCCTCAAGATTAGAGTACTAATCTGAAATTCCTGCCTAGGCATTTAAAAGAGAAGAACATCATTTTTTTGCATGTGATTGGAATATTTTTGTAGGAGGCATCTAATTGGAGTTTATCTCCATCTCCATTGACAATAAATCAATGTAAATTGCTTTGAAGAGTATGTAAAACTTTGTAGTTCTAACTGTGAAATGTAGAGAATGTATTTCGAAATGATTGATTTCAGAGCAAGCAAAATAGAGAATACCGCATAGCTGACTTATACTAATTGACGATTTTGCTTGGACTGTTCGAATTACATGGAGATGTTGCTCGAGTTGTTGAGTGTTGCGTAGTTTGCCACCCGCCCAACACAATATAATGCATACGTATAAATGGTGTTTTCTTTTACGGAAAAAATGTTTGACGTTTACTTTTGACAGGAAAGGAGAAAGGTGAAACTATATATCAGAGAACGTTTTCCTTGGTCCTAAGTTTGCATCAATCATATGAAGGTAAAAGATAAAATAGAAGCTGATGTTTGTTTGTGTGAGATGGTGGTGCAAAGATTTTGAATTGCTAAGAAGATTGAAGTTTAAACTTGTCTAACAATGTAACATGCAAACGGTAGTTTATGTAGCTGCTCACATGACCCGATACATTTTTGGAACGTTGGAAGCTGGTAAAGAATATTCTAGATACTTAACGACTATGAAAAGCCTATTAGAGAATGTTCCAAATTGACTAGTCCACGATATGCATGCAAAGAATTCCAAGATGCAGACCTAGTTTAGTCCTGAAAATACTTTGTACATGCACCAACTATAATCAAACATGGGATTTTATGTGGGAATTGCTTTGGTAATTTAATTAAAGGGATTTGGAAAGAATTCCATCTTGTGGACCTTGTGGTTGTATGGATTTTTCGACTGTAGGAAATTTGGATCCAAACTAAATTCATCAAACAAGTAGTTGATAAATTGGAATTGATAAAAGAGGAATACAACAATATCTCATGTCAGCCAAATGCTCTGCACATATGTTTTGTGTATAATCTTCAAATGTATATATATTTGTATCCCCCTCCTTGTAGATACAAAAAAATATGCCACTACCAGACTCATAGTTCTTAAAAATGCAAAAGGTAATTGCTTCTTGATTATTCAACAGAGTATATTGCAAAATATCACAACATATATTCCCAATCAAAGATATATTGGTATGTATACCAAATTAAAAATTTATGACACCAACCCATCTATCTCAACCCACCTATAAAACTTACAAAAATAATATACAACCTCAACCATATACCATCAAATCCTAAGCTATATATATATCTAAGAATTCAAATGGTTCTATGTAGGGTATAAACCTATACTAAAGTAAAATTTCTTCTTTCTCTTTACACTACAAATTTTTCAATACTCTCTTTCAAGAGAGTGTGATAAGAAGAAAGAAATTTCAACAACCACATTGCTCACACTTCAGTGTCTTATTTAGGCCACAAAATCTGGTAACAATTGTGCAGCAAACCTTTTTGGGTTTTGCATGTTGATATTTTCATATTGAGGAGAGGAAGTGTTTATGGAACCAAACTCATTTGGTTCACTTATGTCAATGCTTCTTCCTAGTTGAATGTTTTGGTTTGGTAAAAATGTTTGATGTTGATGATTTCCTTGTATTGAGTCAAGACCAAGAGTGAGTGAAACACCATTACTTGAAAACCTTGGTGTGAATTGTTCTTGATCAAATCTACCAATATCACCAATTGGGTATTGTCCAAATCCACCAATGAAATTTGTTTGGTTTCCCATAAAAGAGTATCCATCTCTATTCTGTCTCTCATCACCAAATTTTATCTCATTATTTGCTTCATTGTGCTTAACATCAATGAAACTATTAGGATTATGGATAAGTTCATGGTTCCTTGGTTTTTTAGGACTTGTTTGTGGTATACCTTCTAGTTCTGATGATCCAATGAAGCTGAATCCTGATTGGTTTCTAACATTTCCAATATGTGGTGATGTTTGTGGTCTAGAAACAGAAATCATTGATGTGTCTTGGCTTTGGGAAATGTCTTGTGTGGAATTGTAACCTTTGGGTTCTGTTTCAGAGTTAAGACCTTTCTCTTGAGGAGATAGAACTTTCATAGATGAATCTTCATTGCTCTTGCTTGGTTTATCTTCTGATCCATTTAGTTCATTCTCCTTCATTTCCTCTAAGTACATTTCTTCAACCATCGGCTTCCAAAGCCTAACTCGAGCATTTATAAACCAATTTGAAACCTATTATAATCCAAAATCAAATTTATTAGCATTTTGAATATGCGAAAAAAAACAAGAAAAATATTTGCTCATAAGAGCAAAGATTACCTGACTCCTAGTAAGCCCTGTTTGTTTTGCAAGCATGTGCTTGTCTGAATCCTTGGGATAACTGAAAACAAATTCAGTAATATTAGCATACAATTTACATGAGTTTAAAAACTAGACACTTAAAATTTCAAAACTTTTTAAATATACAAATTTTTTACATGTTCAAATATACACGATGTTTTTTTGTATGATGCAAAATTTAGATTACGAGAGACACATCTTGGTGTAAGGTCTAGAAAACCAGAAATATCATTGAATATTTACAATTAAGTTTATATATAATTTTACAATTGTGGAATTTCAGACTAGAACTCAAGTCACAACTGGTGTGAGCAGAATTTCAGACCATTTGTGTCAACCACAATTGGAAATATACATGACTTTCATTAACTACGATACATGGTCAAATGTATATCTTAAAATTGTAGTTAATATCGTGATTACTTGTGTTCAATATGCGATTAATGAGTTACGATATCTTAAACCTTACACCTATTAATCATTCATCGAACATAATTAATTAACCATGCATTCAAAATGCATTAAGCATGTAAATTGTCCTCCAATGTAACATAATCATTAAGAATATGTTCGAAGTCTTTGAAGTGAGAGTAAAAGTTCGAAAAGTGTGCTTACGGATGAAGGAAGTGTTCAAAGAGCCAAGCACGAAGAACAGAAACAGATCTTTCAGGCAATCCTCTTTGGGGTCTCCAAGCATTGTGCTGGATCATTCCCAACTGTTGTAAAGCACGTTGTTGACGTAGTTGATGATCAACATATTTAAGCCTTGAACCTTCAATTTTACCACCAAAGCAATCTTCTTCTCCTAAGCTCTTATTTGTAGCTTTAATTTGTCCTGTTATGGCATCTTTCAAACACCGAAATTGTTTCGAGATTGTTTGCAGTGCAAGAGCAGTGTATGTCCTCGCGGAACCAAGGCCAGCTGCTTGTTCAAATGAGGAGACCACAACCTCCATTTGATGGTGATATTGTCTGTACCTTTGTTCCACCTTCAACCAACACAATACAAAAAAAATCTCATCAATTAGTTATATTCAAACTTACCATTATTTTTCTTCTATTGAGTCACCAATTTGATATTTGAAATTGTATAGATTTCACATGGTTAAGAGTAAATTCGTTTTGTATCGACATTTCAACGATAGATTCTATTTTTTCATGTCATGCCATTAATATTAAAATATTGTATAAACTAAACGTGAGGGGATGTGACCAAATAATGTATTCTTGTAAGTTTTTATTTTTTTTTAATGAAATTAACAAATGTTAGAGTACAAAACTCATTTAGAATATATATTACTATTTTTTTTTCTTTTTCTACCCTATTTTTTTGGGAAATGCTAAACAGTGCTCCCGAGTCACTAATTAAGTATATTAATAAGAAAACTATATCTTAAAAATGTAAAAAATTATTTTTTTCAACATAAATTTTATCTTTGATTTTTTTTTTACTATATTTAATAAGTGTTCTGGAAACACTATTTAATATGACATTTTTTTTTTATATGTGAATGCTTAAATTTTGTACATGCTCATATAAGACCTTCTCCATTAATTAAGTATCTAAATGAGGTTTGATTGTACACATTTATACATCTAATAGTAAGTAGTATTTCATTTATCTGATCCAACACTTCAAAAAATTGTACTAAATGAATCCGACACTGTTTAATGACAAATTTATAATATACAAATATAAAAATGAGCTTCTCTTATACTTTTTTCATTTTATATTTGTATATAATATATTTTTCATTAAAAGAAAAAACTATCAAATTGAGCTCCCAATTGTAATGGGTTAGCAAAGAGCTTCTTCCGAATAGAACTAGCTAAGAAACCTAAGACTTAAGTATCCAATAGATGGCCTAACCGTGTCTCTAATAACCTTTATTTAGATAGAGCACCACTAATGGAGAACTAATTAAATGGTGAGTACCTATTAAGTTTAAATAGATAGAGATCAAACAATTTTTTTTTCTGGACGCAATCAAACAATTTTTCTATGATCACAAATATTTGTTCATATTATTTAGTCACACCTATATATTTAAAAGGTGTGGAATAAAAAACGAATTAAATAATATATATATTTTTGTATATGTGATTAAATAATATATTCAAATAATTGTGTTCACCTAAATATTTTTCATAGATAAATACCTCAATTAAATGTCAATTCTAGTACGTGTACTCTCTCTTACAATTTTTATGGTCCACGTACCATTTACTGTGAGAAAATCAAGTGATTACATAGCTCAGAGAACAAATATCCATGGAGAACAAATTATTTGGGTTATAATATCCATGGAGAGAGAAAAAAACTCAATTTATTAAAAAAGTAAGTGTCATACTTTGATTTTCATATATGTTAATATATGTACAATTTTAACAATTATTAATATCTTCTATTAGTAAAAAATATAAAGTTTGATATTTTGAAACTTTATTCAGACAAATTGAACATCTTAATTATAATTAACATTTATCTATGTATATTAGTATGAGAATATAGTCAAAATAAGTTAAATGTATGATCAAATTGTAAAATTTATTTTAAGACGTAAGGAATTTTTATGTGTAAATTTGTGTCTGAACAACATTTATCTTTTAAAAAAAAATAATATTAAGCTTAAGTTTTATTTTTTGACTGTTTAAAAAAAATAATATTAAGCTTAAGTTATACATTAAAGAATTGTGGATACTTTATCGAATAATCAATGAGATCAATTATCCACATGAGTAAATTTGCAAGTGATATCATATCTACAAACTAACTAACTTTTACTCACATTCAAATTTATTTATTTATGTGATTTATTTTCATTAATTATTGGATAAACTACTCACAAGTATTTAAAAATATATTTTAGAAAATATCAAATATAAATGGTGGATGAAGTGAAAGCATTTAAAAAAAATACTTATATAGTCACAAAGTTTTGATCATTTTATTTGGTTAAAACTCACATAAAAATATATATATTATTTAATTATTTTCTCATTTTATCTTTTATCAAATATTTGTATGATCTAATAGAATAATATTTTTGCTCATAAATAATAGAAAGATTTTTTTTTGACACAGATCAAATAGAAAGATTAAATCTTTGTAATCAGCCAATTCTTTCTCAACAACTTAAATACTCCAATGATAGAAAAATGGGTTAGACATGCTATTAGTAGCATTGGATTTTCATTCATTGCATTGCATGATAAAACAATGAAAGCAAGATACGTCATATAAGTGTAACAATTCTTGCTCAATTCTTCCACCTTAGCAAAAAGAAGAAAAAAACATTCTTGCTCCACAAAGTAAAAAATGACATAGCCTTTAATTAATTAACTCGTGCAAATTAAACAACCAAAATTAATCACTTAATCAGAAAAATAAAAATTAAAATAAAATGAAATACCTCATCAAGCATGGTAATTAGCTTAGCTTTCTTCATCTGTAATTCTTGTCTCTCCGCCGTCGATAGCTCGGTGCTCCGCTTCCCATTTCCCTCCCCACCACCACCAACAATTAATCCATCTCCTCCGCTTCCAACTCCGGACGATTCTCCGATCACCTTGTTCAATCCACCACTCTTCTTATTTCCCAATTCAACACCAACATTAACATTCACAACCTCTTCTAAAAGCTCATGCGCTGCCCTCAAATACTTTGAACTCAAAACCTGAATCCCTGAATTCCCATTGTTATTATTATTAGTAGTAACCCCGGAAGCCGGAGTCGAAGGCGATCCACCAGACATAGCACCCTCTCGAAACGACATAAACCGTGCTGGCTGTGAAGAGAGGCTTAAAGACAATCCTTGTTGAGCGCGTGGAGTTTCACGCGCCGCTGTATTTGGGTCAATTGTGTTCCATTGATTGTACTGCATGTGAGGAAGGAAGCCATGCAAGGAAGGGACAACATCATGGTGGTGCGCGTGGATTTGGTGTTGGTTCCCAAGAGGGATGCCGACGAATTGTTGTGTGTTGGAAGGTGGCGCGTGAGGTGAGAAGGAGTTGTTTTCTGCAGCTGTTGAGTTGAGAAAAACAAAGTTACCTGCAGCGGCAGCATGAGAAGGCTGTTGAGCTTGTTGTTGCTGTGAATTGTCTGAATATTGCATATAGCTTGGATTCATTAGAACAAGTGTTTGAAGTCCATCGGCACCACCGCCGCCGCCGCCGCCACTTGATTGGATTTCAGAATTACCATGAAAATAAGCTGCCATTGATGTCTTTATTTTTTGAGTAAAAATATGATGTTACTTCACTGAAATAAAAAGAGAGACAAGTACAATAATATTAGTTACAATAACATTTTTCATACTTCACATCCAACACACACACAACAAAACATAACCACATGTTTTCAACACAACATAAAAAGAACACAAACAAGTACATCACAAACACATGCAATTGTATAAAACTTTTTTTTTGTATTACTATTAAATCGAATTCAGTATTTCAGAGTTTACAACACACACACACGCTCTGCGCATAAATCATTTGAGTTAGTCCTGGTGTTGCAATTCTTTGCAACTAACACCGTACCTTCGACTTTACGATGAATCTGAGTATATGTAATTTATAGATCAACACATGAACTCCCAATTATTGATGTGATTAATTTAAAAATAAACAGTGAAGTGATGAATCTACAAATCAAGTTTGAGATTCATTTTTTGCATGTTTTTCATGAAATTATACCTTAAAAATTGCAAGAAGAAGAAGAAGCAAAAGGAAATAGATGAAGCTTGTAGAGGCTTTTTATAAATAAAAAAAGAAAAAAAAAAGAGAAGAGATAATATATAGATTGAGACAGAGAGAAGACAGAATTAAAAGAAGATAATTGGTTTTATAATATACTTTGTATATTATATAGTTGATAATAGATATAGTATATTAAATATATGTTACATACATGGTGTGACGGATAATGAAAAACACACGTGCTTGATGATCTTATAACTGCAAAGAAAAGAAGAATTAGAATTAGAATGACCCAAAATTAACCTATGAGAAACAGAATTTGGACACACAAGAAATTAACATAGACAAAGCACACGCACACACAAGCTAGCACAGTTACTCTCACCCACCAAAGTAAGTAAACATATAACATAGCAAGAACATTTCAAATCAAAAGCACTTATATGTATATATTTAGATGAATCAAAATCACATGTCAATATGTATATCAAATCTATCTAACTATCTTTGTTCAGAAAAACCTCTCTGTCAGACTTAATTCTCTGCAATTTCACCTCAAACTAAAAAAAGAATTTTTTTTATTTTAATAAAAAAAATGATTATCAAAGACTTAAGAAAAAGATTGTATTTTTAAATATATGAAATTCTGGGGCAGGGGAAAATGAATTGATTTAGTGAAAACAATGAAGTTTAGTTTAATTGTACCTGCGAATAGATGAATTGTTGATTTGACCCTCATCTTTTTAAATCATTTGATGCAAGCCAAGCATAAACAAAGCAAACTTTGATGAGTAACAGAGAGAACTTTTGAGAGAAAAAGAAAGAGTGAGAGAGAGAGAGAATGGTTTTTTTTTTTTTTTTTGTGAGCTGAGAAATCTATAAAAAATAATGCAATCAAGATGTGTCAGAAGATACAAACAGCTGAAAAACGAGGAAACGTCTCCTTCTATAATGCTTAATTAAATAATTTTATTTATTTTTTGGTTTAATTATTTAGAAAAAGAAAGAAAGAAAGAAAAAGGACGATGATGATGGACAAGAAAACGCGTGGAGGGATCTGATTGCTCAATTCTCTGTATTAAATATCTGTTTGTCGTTTTCTAAAATTTTCTATATATTTTTTTCTTATTAACTTATTTGGGAATTTTTTGTGGTTGGATGCCTGAGTTTGAAGATAAAGCGATTAAATTTCTAAGGAATACAGAACCAACCACCGTAACACCAACTTTAATGCTTTCATTGCTCAAAATATATTTCTCCAAATTATTTCCTTCACATATTTGCAATTATTGTTTTTAAACTTCTATCAAATTTAAAAATTGATTATTTCACCAATGATTAGTTAATTTAGTGGTGATTGACGTTGAGTTTGATATAGTAAGGATTATAGTTTGGTTCTCCGCAATTGCGATCGAAAGGAGGCTGAAACCACTTAATGTCAGAACTAATTTTCGAACCAGATTAGACGGTTCAGTGTGCCGTATACCAGTGGTTTAAAACTTTTATAAGAAGAACACACTATAAACTCTCAAACCTTTAAGCTATTAGATTTAGTCAAATAATAAAAGATTTTGATAGTATGTTAGAAGTCCTAGGTTCGATCATCGATTCTATTATAAACCAAAAAAAAATCTCAAACCTAAACATATTTGCACTTGTATTTATTTCCTTATAATCATTATCTCTAAAATGTTTTTCTTTTTGGTACACCATTGCATATATCTCTTAAAATTTACCTATGTAATGTGAGATGTAAAAAATGATTACATGCACATTTACACTAGTTGGTTATAATTTATTTACTATATAAATATGTAAAAGATAGTTAATAACACAAGTTCATTGTTCAAATTCGCAAAAAGCTAGTTAATAAATATGATTTTAATTGATATATTTTTATCATTTTGAATGAATAAATATTGTTGTTTTTTTTTTTGGCTTTTACCACCAGGTGAATCTGGTTCGGATGTCAGTTCTGGTATCAAGTGGTTCCAGCCCCCTCCCGATCGCAGTTGCGGAGGATCGAACCGTGGTCCTCCCTACCAAATTCAGCGCCAATCACCGCTGAACCAACTAACAATTGCTTAAATATTGTTGTTTTTGTTAGTAAAGAAAACACTAAATCATACTTTCCATTGATTATATAAATTTTATTTATAATCAGCACTCTCATTATTAATACAATTTAATTGGTCTATTATTTTATAGTTTTTTCTCATATTTATTTCCAACTTAAATATAAATAAATGTTAAAAATATATAAGATTTAAATTTACAACAAATAAGTTTTGAGTTTTTTATATTTGAGAAAAGGAAGTAATATATGAATTTTATTTAAAAATAGTAATAATTACTATTCAGTATATGATTTAACAGGTTAAAAGTATAATTGGAAAAAAGAGAAAAGAAAAAGAGGGTTTTGACAAAAGCAAGGGGTCCCAATCAAGTGCATGTATGATGTGTATATGAATCATGACTAATGAGCTAAATAAGTGGTCCCATATACCTTGGCTCTCATGCATCACACATATACTTGCAGACATCACCACAGCATAATTATTCAATAAAATTAAAAATTGTGGGTCTAGAAATTTCCTGATATTATTAATATTTCTACTTTAATTTGTTGTCTTATCCTAAAAAACCCCTAATTTCAAAATCTTATCTCTTTAATCAATTTTTGACAACACCCAAAGGATAACTTACTTAACTCATATGAGTAACAAATAAAATAGAATAACCATAGAGTAGGAAAAATATGGACAAGGAAGGAAATAACCCCACTCATGATCAATAATTAATTAATTAATTAATAATAAACCCTTTCAAGGTTGTTTGAGGTAATCCCATCATTTGCATGGAAAGACAGAGAATAATCATATATTAAAATTGATAATTTACAATGGCAATTTTCTACATCACAAAATAGTTTTCAATCACAATCAGTAACTACTATTATTGTGTAAGAATGAACAGTGACAATTTTTAGGCATGTGATGTTAATAGGACTAAAATTTTGGAAATGAGGGACAATATTCTTCATGTAGCTATAGGGTATGATCCATCAAGAAAGCAATACACAATGGTAGGCGCTATTTAATATATACAACACTATTTATTTATTTATATATAGTATTAATAATTAATACTATATGGTCTTTTATAATTTATATTCACAACACAAGCTGTCATTCTCATTGAGATCAATGTCAATTTATTTCATATACTATATACTTACCTTACCTTTGGATTCTTTCATGAAAACTCATTGGAACTTTTTGTTCTTAATATATTTGGTTTCAGTTTTCACAGCTAGAGTAAAAGCACATTGGATCTAACATAAACTGACACTATGAAAACGAGAGTAAAAAGGTTGTGCTCATCAGTTACTCGTGAATATTCATATGTCAGAAGCATTGATAGTTACTACTACCTAGTGTACTAGTATTTCTGTTATTGGTGTTGACAATTACTATACTATAGTTACTAGTGTACGATAAACCTTAAAGTTGAAAGCAATGTTTTAAAAATCAAAGAAGATTTAACACCTTTAGATCATGGTTTAAAAAATCAATAAATTAAACTACAATTGAATTGGACCACTAATAAATAAAGGAAAATGCTGGCTAATATCTTAGAAGTACTAGTTAAAAAAATAAATCAAATATGATATAGTCTTATTGAATTTGTGTAGTTAATATTTTTAAAATAAAAGAAATACTATTTTTAAAATAAAATTTACCTTTATTGTTTCTTTAATTAATGTCTTTTTTTTTAATGTGTGAGGAGCACTAGTTATCACAACTCATATATAAATAAACATTTTTTTTGTCCAAATCGATTTAATTAAATTCTATGTTAAAAATAAATATTTGAGTTCGTATTCATAGAAAATCGTGCGATATTAAAATCGTTCAACAATTAATATTTTATAAGTATAAAATGAGGGTTGATTTGTACATGAAATCGATCTAAGCATTCAATGAGAAAACAAAAACAGAGAAATAATATTGTTAGAATAAAATGACATTAATTATTTATTGAATGTATCTGTAAGAACAAAATGTATTCATGCAATATTTCACTCATTAAGAGTTTTGATGATAACAAACATTTTACATAACAAAAAGAACAATTTATTTAACTATGCCTCCAAGTGGGTAGGAATGAGAAACACCCTTAAAGATTAAGTTAAGGAAAATTTTAATCATCAGGACCAACCCTTTGTTCATCATCTGCTGCACATCAAATGATTAGAAAGTCAACACATGATCATCAACTGATTTGCTCTATCATCAACTGAACAACAAATGATCATCCATCCTCTAAACAAAACAGATGATTAGAAAGTCAAGTCAACATTTCACCACATCTTCTAGATATAAGTTGAAGAGTTATCATTCTCTCATAACATCATCTACATATCTGGCAAAAAGTTTGTGCGTCTCTCCGTAACGGTCAAAAAATAACAGCTCATATATTACTAGTGCATGTTGTTAGCAATGTACTACGAAGACATATTTCATTATGTACTGCAATAAGCTAGCTAGCCTCACAACAACTCTATTCTCTCAAGAAATAAATAAAAAATTGTTTGAAATTGATGTGTATGAATTATTAATACACCTCGTGTGTTCCTAAACCAAGGTTACACAATGGTCTATTAGGTGTTCATTTAAGAAGTGCTTCCATCATCTGCACCCAGAACTTCGTTGCACCGATATTGTGTTCAATCATGACTATATATTCAAATTGAAACACATCAAAGTGCTTAATTCTTGAGATTTTTCAGGCGTGAAGTATACACCTTGCATCTTAGGATGACTGTATAATAAAAGCACGGTGATAAATATAAGAGGTATTGGAATGAATATATTAATGTTAATATTAATTATTCAACCTCTAGTTTCTCTGTATGGAGCAAGGAAATTTTGAAGTGAAAATCTTGTCTTGAATAAAATAATCATTGATTATAGTGAAGTTAAGTTCTTCTAAGTATAGAGGGAAAAGTCACTTTGTTAAAGGTGGACTAGACTAATTAACCATTTTAGTAACTTCTCATTCCCCTCCCTCTATATCCTCTCTGTTTTTTTTGTTATATTCTTTATAATTTAACTTTTAACTCTAATGTGTGTATGTTAATCTCATGTGAGTTCATATTTGTTAAATGTATTTATCTCTTTATATACGACCACTTCCATATTATAAATTAAATATATCCAACTTTTAATAAGTCTTTTATTTTTTATATATCCGAAACAACACTCTTATTGCAATAAATGTACAAGTTCGTACTTGTGTCTTAAATGGAATTGGGATTGTACATGTTGATACTTATACATAAGGGATCAGGATAAGATGTTGTAGCAGCTGCATGCAGTGATCAATCTTAGTCATCAATTTGTGATTAAATGGTTCAAATTTATACCGTATCAATTTAATATTTTATTTGGTTTTTTTTATAAGAAACACTTTGAAAAAATCATACAGATTAAATAAGTTAATTTTTTTTACAAATGATTCTAAAATCTTATGTTTTATTCCAAAACTAAACATGAATTAACATGGAAAATAGGCCTCACAATTAATGCACTAGCATTGGAATGAATTATTTGATTTTATTTAATAAAGGTACAAATGAAATTGTGTTCCTTATAAAAAAAATAATTTTTTCTTTAAAATATTCCTTATAAAAAAATCAGAGAAATTAATTTAATATAGTATTTATTTTCAATCCTTTATATTTAATCAAACGATCAACAACAATTACTTGTGTATGCTGTAATTGTGTTTAATCCAAATCCATAAATCCATAATAAGTGGCACATATCACATCATAGAAACCGCAGGGGTCTCTACTTGATATTCAACTCTCATCCATGCATTCTCTGTCGATGTTTATTTATGGGTGTGACTGCATATATATAAAAATGGATTTTTATAAATCGGATTGTATGGTCCTTTTGTATATATGTGTGTGCGGTCTATCCATTTCAATATTGTAATTATCATGGGACTCGATTTGCTTGCTCATGGTTGTCTCACCCTTTTCTTGTTCCAATTTCTTTTATCAAGAAAATGACTTCAAAAGAACAATACACTTGATAAAGTTCCATAATTTTTTTACTTAAACAATTCTATCTAGTTAGTACGTGTCGAAAATAGGCTAAGAAAAAAATTAAATTAATTGAAAATATCACAAAGGTAAAAGTCAGAATGTGATACCAATCATAATAATTAAAGACTAGTTCATTGTCTCAAAACCATCATTATATATATTCCAAAATATGCATACACTTGAATTGAATTCCTCAAACCATAGGGGTAAGTTATAATATTACAGAAGGTGCTTACCACGTCTAATCTCAAAATTAGGTGAGTTGTAATCAACATATTCAAGATTAGCTTATCAAAACCAAAAAATAATAATTCAAGATTAATTTGACTGCAATGTAAGTCTATGTTGTACTGGGAATTTTCTCCTGTTACAGTAGGACGTTGTAACAATTAAGGACCGTCTGATCACTATCGTATTATTGAGATTGTTTCTAGTAATTTTGTAAAAAAAAAATTATTTTGATCCATCCGATTTGATAATCAATGATTAAGATGTAAAACAACGTCAAACTGTATGATTCTCTACCACAAAAAATTCGGACCGTGTCACATGATATTGTAATTTGACTGTGTAAATGATACAAAGGGGTCCCGGGTGCATGTATTTCACTAGTGGACCCATATTTTGATTGATTAAGTAGGAAAAAGATAAATTGTACTAGTACGTGACAAATGTATTTTCTTGACCATTTTTTTTTAAATGGTCCTTAAATTAACTTTAAAATATACACCAAAAATGATGGAATATAATTTGGTTGATTAAGTAGAATAAAGATAAATTGCACTATACTCTATATGATAAATGTATTTTCTTGTCCAATTTTTTTTTAAAATAGTCCTTTAAATATACAAGGAAAAATGATGGATCTATAATTTGTACGTGATTATCTTATTTGATGAATGAATGAATGAAAGGAACAATAGTTTGAAGACGCAACTTAAGAATCATTGGTGTTTTGATACACGCACTAGGATGCAGAATGAGTGAAAGAGAAGTGAAAGTATTAAAAGAGTCATAATATTACTAAAAAAGTAAGAACAATGGGTCACACTATACCTACTCACGTCCCCACTCATCCCACTTGCTTTCTTCCTCCCAATTATCAATCTCTTCTTCCACTCTAGCATATTGTGTACAATGTAGTAAAGTAAAATGGAAAACCGTTGTATCGCAGATATAGTTGTGAACCGTCTGAACTGAATTAATAGTTATGACTAATAACAGTGTGAAACTGTAGTTTTAATCTGGATCGTCCGATCAAAATATAATGACCGTGATTGATAACAGTATGAAACTGTGTGAAACTTCTACTGCAGGCAATCCTGATTCCAATAAAATAATATTGATATTATAACCATATGATATAAAAATCAATACGTGTTATAAATTGTATGGGCTTATCCAACAACATAACATATGGATTATTATACCTTATATATATAAAAAATAATTAATTATTTGATCTATGTTTATGGAGGAGATCTATATATGTGTGTAAGGTCGTGTAAATCTAAAGCAGGCGGCTATTATGCTCCAACTTTTGCATACTTCAATTCTTCCACACACCTTTTTCTTTTGACATATATATCCTATCTGATCTCAACTTGTGTTATGTTGATTGGTCTGATGTAGGTGTTTTCCACACTCAAAAGTCAAGATTTTGACTTGTTGAAACAAGCTGTTGAGTTGAGAGCCGTGTCAAGTTCATTTAATCTTTTTGACATGACTCCATTATGTTCATTAATAATATGGAATTTATATGTCATTTAATTATAATATTTATTGTTTATAGGTAAAAGTTGTTATGCTATTAAATTAGTAGGTTTTGTTGGTTAGCAATGTTAAAGTTTTGATTATAATGTCAATTGAGATAAGTGTTGTATTTGTATATCAGGTATAAGTTTGTTTATCAAAAAAAAAAACACAATCAAGACTTAGGTTTCTTTGAACTCTCATAGACCCTAATTTCCCTTCTTGCATCTTCTAAAATAAATGAACCAAGATTCCATTATCTGCATTCAGATGAAGTCTTCATTTAAATATTTTTTGTGAGGTGGGGTTGAGTAAGCTGTTGAGATTCATCGGATAAAATGAGATAAGGTTTACTCACCTAAAGAGAAGGGTGTATTGTTGTGGATGCACAATTTAAAACGTTTATTATAGAACTTTTAGTGTCCTTTCTTTGAAAATGTTTGATTTGGTGTATTGATTTGGTTGTGTATTAGTTATGCTTTGGTTAATAATAGATTAATAGTTCTCTTCACGTTGTTTGATTTATTGAATTGGCATCTCATAGGTAAATAAATGTGGAAATACCTCTCTTTTTTATAATCCAACTTTTCTTAAGAAGAACGAGTCCAATAATTTAGAATTCGATTGCGAAGTTAAAAAAATTTAATCAAATATTATTTCTACTAGAAATTGAACTCTAGTTCTCCCAAAAAACTCATTTTAAGAAAAATTCATTAATCATTTGAGCTCAGTATTTTTTTTTATTACAAAGAGGACAAACACCCTTAAACTTAATGTCTTGTTAACACGGAAAAATCAGAATTTAGGTTCTTAATTGATATGATCAAACTTTTAACATGGTAATTAATTAAAGTAAATGATGTTAGTTTTTTTCTCTTATGATTGCTATCATAAATACTCCTACTCAATCTCTTGACAAATCAAGATCTCTCCGTTTTTTATTTTCTTCATTTTTGTTATTACTAAAATTTTGAAAATATAAATGCATTAATATGTGTGTGTAATATATTTATATATAAAAGATGTTATTCAATTTATTTCGGTGAATTTTTTTTAAAATATAAACTTTTATATATTATTATAATAAATAACTAAAATTATTATCGATCAAAATTATACATTATATATATAATAACATGTATAAATTAACTAATCAAATGTGAGACTTATTTTAAATCTGAAATGGATATTTTTAAAGAAAAATGACAACAAAACAAGACTATAAATAAGTGGGTTCCAGTTTGAAAAGGTTCAAAAATCAACCAATCACAAAGAGAGCGGGTTCTATAGGCAACTCTTTCTATTTAATTAAGTTAAAAAAAAAATCCTAACAATGATCTATGCAACATTTTTATAGAATTTATTTATTTATCCATCTACCGGCGCATATTTTTGTTGATAGAGATATCACATTTTTTAAAATTTCTTACTTATTTATTTTAATGGGTAAATTTTTTATAACTAGACTAAATGACGAAAAATAAATTAAAATACTATTTTTTTTTTACAAAGACAACTATCTTGTTCCAATTCAAATATACTATTAATTAATTTAGAAAAGTTAATTATCTTTCATAAAAAAAATAGTAAAAGAAGTATCATTTTGCAATGAATTTAGAAAAGGTTAACTATCTTTCATAAAAAAAATAGTAAAAGAAGTATCATTTTGCAATAGGAGTATTACCTCCGTCTTAATATATAAGATTTTCTTGCAAAATTTTATTCTACAAGTTTATATGACCCTTTTCAAAGATCAAGATATATCAATTAAATTTTCATAAAAATATCCTTAATTAAATGAAGAGAAGTAAAAGATTATTATTTTTCTCTTAATAACTGAAGGATAATTTTGAAAATAGAATATACTCCCTCCATCCCAAAATATAAGCAAAAATGAGTTTGAAAAATTGGATATATTTGGTTAAAGATTTGGACCGAATATATTCACTTTTGTTGACCAACTTTTATCTATATTTTGGGACGAAGAAAATATATTATTAGCAAATTTAATGTAAAAAAATTATTTTTGTTAATTCTCGTGCAGTTGTAAAAGAAATTTTATAAATGGAGGGAGTATATTTTAAGTGTTTTTCCCCTTCACTTGAGGCTTATTTCAGCAGATATTCGGAGGTACCGCTGCCGATTGATTTTGTCGAGGATGTATAGGACGATTGTGATACGTGCAGACAAGTATTGCGAAACTGAGGAGTACGTAGGGGATTATTTTTATGTAAAGCAAGGCGTGTTATAAGAAAGATTTGGACAGTGACGTAGGAGGAACGCAGTATCCAAAACGACAAAAGTCCAAAATGGTTGTTTGTGTTGCTGTGTGTGTGTGGACTGCAATTAATATTCCTAAAAATTCTAGAAGAAAAAAAAGAAAAAGGAGAGAGGCATATATTTAAAAGAAAAAAAAAACAAAATTACATGTTTAACATTTGGTAGAACAATGCATTATATATGTAGGGGATTGAAGTTCGAACCACGATCATTCCACTTATCAACTAATGAAATTTCTATCCACTAGACTATATGACAAAAAAAAAAAAAAAAACTATTGTCCTAGACCAAAGTAATGTTTAACATTTTCATTTAAGAGTACATATTAAAAAATTTATATATATATATATATATATATATATATATATATATTTATTTTTTTGAAAATATACTTTGATTTTTTTACAATTTATGATTTTTTACAATGATGCACAATTTCAAATACTACAAAGATTCTATTTAATTAGTATATGAAGCACGAGATTAAATTTTAAGGAAAATGTTAATATCGTGTTTTTAAGACACATGTTAAGAATACAAATGTAGCAATATTTTCTTGTTATTTCTACATTATACTTTTTAACGTTAATTAAATTCTTTTGTAGTATTAAATACAAATTTCTACTTTTAGACATCTTAATATGTGCACTAAGGGCACATGTTAAAATGATTCAAACTTGAACCAAGTTGATTGGGCTCAAGTGGCAAGGAGCTCCTTCCAAGGACGTATCCGGGGAATACCGGGTACGATTCCCAGGGGGAACAACGCTTGGCCAGTGCGCATGCCTCTACGCACGAGCCGGATTAGTCGTCCACCTTTGTTGGGTCGGAACCGGTGCGAAAGCAAAAAAAAAAAAAAAATTATTCAAACTTTAATTACAAAATTAGATTAAACTGAATAAGGCTCTGTTTGGATTGATAGTACAAAATGAAGCAGAATGAAATATAATGGAATGGAATGGAGCGGGACAGAATAGAACACAAATTCTATTCCATTGTTTGGATATCAAGGTGACAGAATGAAATAAATTATAATATTTTATTTCAATTGTACCCTTATTTAAAAGCATGGGAGTAGTAGAAATAATAAAACGTAATAAAAAAAACATGCAAAATAATAATTATTTAATTTATAGGTTTCATTCCATTGTATACCTTCCAAATTGTATACGTTTAAAATAAAACAGTATCCAAGTCAGATATCCTTCAAAACAAATTTTCCAAAAAATTAACAAAGAGCAAATCCTGCCAGCACCTCGCGCAGTGGCCAGGAACGAATCCTGAACTTAAACGCGCTTTGTGCCTCGCGCCAGAGGTGTTGCGCCTCGCGCACAAGCCTGACAAGCCTCACTTTGGGCGCGTCCCGTCCTATTTGTCGGGTATTGACGCCCCGCGCCAATGTCAACTTGTTTTCTAGTATTCTGAACTTGAGATTTCAAGGCATACTAAACAAACAATACATGTTTCAAATAATATTAATTTCAGTAGAAAAAACATATCTATAAAAAATAAATTAAAAAAAAAACTTATCTATTGTGGGACGAATCAATGAATTTTGTTTTCCATATAGGCAGATGCAATATCTTTGTCATTCCAAGTTACACATTAAGTAACTATTGATTTCCGTGTGATTTTAATTAAAACAAACTTCAGAAAAATTTTATTTACTTCTTCATCAAACATTGGCTTACCAAAATTAATTTTTCTTATTGGAAAGAGACTGAAACTACTTGATGGCAGAACTAATCCCTAAATCATAGACGGTCCAATATATCGGATATTGATGAAGAAAACAAAATAAAAAACTAAATTTTCTCAATATTATCCATATAATTGAAAAATAACAATAAAGAAGAGACACACATTAATAATACCTAATTAAGGATAGATGATACACAATATGAAGGGGCAGCTACCGTGCTATTCGGAGAAATCGGACCACCATTACACAACTAACCTAATTTAGGGCAAGGCCAGCTGCCACAGCCAGCTAAGCCATAATAAAGGGTAGATATATTGTAGGTAGGTTACTTGGGTCCTCCTTGTTTCTTCCTTTTTGTTTTGTTGCTCTTTACTTTCTTTTCTCTCTTGGTTTTAAGACCTTACAATTTTCATACTACCCAACAAAATTCGTTGGACACTTGGATGATTGTAGGGGCTACTACCCTTTATACAGCTCCTCCTTTCCTTTTAAAACTCATTTTATTGTTCATCACTTTGTTTGTGACCTATCCTAAAAAGTGCATTCCACACAACTTATGGTATTATTCATTGATTGATATAAAAATCGTTTTCTATGTTGTAGTCGGCACTAAGTGTTTAACCCGATTGACTGCTTACTTTTAGGAGATGTATATATGGATGGATGGATAGATGCTGTCACTATTCTTTATGTGTGGGTTAATAATGGTAAACTTAGTACTTCTTCTTATGAAAGGATGTCATCAACTCTCATTGGGATGAAAGGGGTGAGGAAAATTATTATATTTTCTTAATAAATATTTTATCTTTAACATTTTACCATACCTTTGTTGACGAATATGGATTGTGTGCCGTCAATATCTGTGTGACTGTCTCCTAA
Organism: Trifolium repens; assembly: GCA_030408175.1. NCBI lineage: Eukaryota > Viridiplantae > Streptophyta > Magnoliopsida > Fabales > Fabaceae > Trifolium > Trifolium repens. The sequence continues at coordinate 52,412,277 of CP125849.1, read as the reverse complement.
CATTTATTTGATTATGATTAGATAGTTCAAATTTAAAAGTTAAAATATTCATATTATAAAAAATTAAAACTGCATCAAAATTTGAGCTGTTTGATTTTAATTAAACGATTCAGAACAGCTGACTACATCCAGACTGATTGGTCTGAATCCATGTCCCTTTGTTGACTGCTACAATACTATTACCATTTTAATTTAATTTCTGTTGAATTTTTTGGTCAACACTAAGCTACTCTATAATTTGATTGAGTATAGGATATTCAAATTCAACATCCAATCTCTTATTGTGATGATGTTATTTTTTAATTAATTAATTTTTCCTATAGGTAACTATAATTAATGAAGACTTGAGCTTTTTTAAAAGGAAATTTAACTAAAATGCTAGGCTATATCATGCCATAAAAAATATTTTAAGGCATACTTATAATTTAAATAAATATAAATAATATTTATTTATTTTATTATACTACTTCGGTTATTTTATTCAATAAATTTATAAAATAACATGTCTCTTATATAAAAAAACAGAAGTAATATTAGATTTAATTATGCACTTTAAATCAAATTACGAATTTATTAACCTTTTTAGTAATTTAAGTTTATTAAGCTACATTAGTTTTTCTGTGTTTAAACATATTATTATAAATTACAAAAAAAAAAAAAAGTGATGTTAGATTATGATCTTTTACATAGCCATATTCTATAAAAAGTGATGTTAAATATAAAAAGTATAGCTTAGTATCATTGGTTTATTAGTATGTTAGTATATATTTAAACATTATCTAGATTTCATACTTAATACTCCATTCAAATGAAATATGATTTTAGTAAGACAACAGGCTAACATGATTTTTAAAAAGACAAAACTCATGACTTAAAAATAAGTCAATGACGGACTTAACATATATATAATTATTAAAAAAAATATTACACTTATTCTTTTTTTTTTATTGTAATATTACACTTATTCCTTAAAAAAGAAATATCGATTTATATTATCTTTTTAATTTATTTTAGAATTTAAAACTATAAATATACATATTATTTTTGGCAATTTCGATCATATTTCCTCTCGTAGTATCATGACATGTTTTTATTTATGAACTGATGTGTGTAGTTGATCTTTTCAATGTTCAAACATGTTCGTACTTTGAGATTGTAATGTCTTGTACATGAATTGAAGTATCTTGTGTACTTCTTAATAGTTATACTATTTATGGTCATTTATATGAAAAGTTAATTTTTTGAAACTTAATTTTAATACAGTTAATTAAGGAATTCAACCGTGGACAATTCTAATTCTTTCAAAAAAATACACCATATAGTATAATACTAACTTGTAATTAATTAAAAAGTTGGGTTAGCTTCAAGCTGGAACATTGGTTGAGAGATTCCTTAGGACCATGTGTGTTCCTTCTTTGTTAGTCTTACAACAAAGCTAACTACAAACACTGGGCCATGTATCAATTAGATGAACCTCTATGTTAGCTGCAACAACTAATTAATATATTGAAATTAAAATAATTTGTGTTGAAATTTTATTTTTATGGTGACATATATTGCTTGTTACATATATATATACTCACTACCAACCTATAACTAGGGGTCCTTTAAATAGTCTTATCTCAAGTTAGGCTCTCCCAAAAGACAGTCTGTGTTTAGCACATACATTCCTTGGTAAGATCATATAAGGACATCTTGTTCTAACCTAAAAAATTAAATGAAACCATCACTTTTTTTTTTCATCACTTAAGAGTTAGTTTCATGCAAAAGGGATCGCCAAGATTTATTTTTGTTTAAATGGGAGTAAAACAAAGTATGAGTTGTCTAACTATTGTTGGTTCAAAATATTTTATGTTCGATTAAAAATGGTGTGACATAATTAAATAACTAGATCTCTTAAATATGTTGTCAGAAATTTAATTTTTAATTAGATATAAGAAGTTAAATATTTAGATGATGACAATGGTTTAAATAAATTATTTTCTTACCTCCAACTTAATTTTAGTGGCTGACTTTTGACTAGGGATCTTCTAAAATATTTAAAAGATGTGTCATGTTTTTATTTGTTTGTACATTATTACCCCAATATTTGTTTATAGAATTCAAAGGCATGCTTATATGAAAGAGACTAAAGACCATCATAGAACCATAGATAGCCCGGTTTAGTTCAAGTTATATCAAAACTATTTTTAAATAAGTTTTTGGGTCACAATCAAATAATTTCTATCCTTATCTCTAGAGCTTATTTTTAGAGTTATGATGGGTATAGTAAGCATTCTATGAAAGATACGTGAGTAACATACTTTATATATATAATTGAATCATGGAAAATAGCATCATGAAAGTATAAAAAATAAAATTAATTAAAATAAAGCAAAGAGGCTTTTGAATCTTACTGAAACCAATCTATTATTGAATCTTGGTTGGAATTATGGAATCCATTATTAATTAGTATTATACTATGTTGCTCTTTTGCTTTTCATTTGCTTCATGGATTTGTAGCATATCATGCAGAATAAACAAATTAAATATTTCCAAGTTTAATGCCTCAGAAAGTATGGACAACTATATACTGATCTGATTTCTCTTCCAATTCTCAATTCCCTTTTTTATATATTGAGACATAATAATTTGTCCAAAAAAAAACTTTGTGGTTCTTAATTCTTATATTAGGTCATCTATTTAAATATTTAAATTTATATTGAAATGTGCTTTTCTTTTTAATTCTCTTACATATCCAAATAGATTTAAAATGTTTGTGATAGTTGTATTTCACAATTGGAAGCTCAAAGAAAAATTTAGGCTATTCATTTTTTTAATCAAATATAGATAGGGAGATATTTTTTTCTTTCTTTCATCAAATTAAATTTTTTGTGTATGTCAAAAAAATATGTCCAATATTAATTGCTTGCTTTTATATATCTTTGAATGACTGGAGTGGATAGTGAGTTAGTTATAGAAGCAATTATAAAACTGGAGTGCGTGTGTGTGAAGGGGAGAGTGACCTTTAAAATTAAGAGTGTCCTACAATAGTACTAGTAAGTAAGAGTGGCTGGCCCATATGAGTCAACTTGTTGAATTAAATTGTGAAACAATAATGGAGGGATATGATATGATATGATAATGATATGGGTCCTCACTGTTCTGTTGCTTTTGCTGATAAACCATTTCACTGTTTGTCCAATGATGAGATTCCCAAATAAATATTACCGATTGCATTTCTTTTTTATTTATCGTTTTATTATTCAAATCAAAGATAATTATTAAATTTTGTTATTTTTTATATAATTTTTTTTTTCAACCAGTTTAATCTGATTTGAGAGTTGGTTTTGACATCAACTGGTTTCAGTCTCTTTTCGATCGCAGTTGCGGAGATCAAACTGCCTTGATAACTCAAATATATATTATATATATACTATTTTAATTATTTTTTCATCATCCCTCCAATAAAAAAATAAAAATAATAATAACGAAATAATAATTATTGTTACATTAAACTTTGAAAATATTAAGTATAAATTTGAACAATTTTTTTTTGTAAATACGGTAATTAAAATGAAACGTATAAAGTACTAGTATTAAGGTAGTGCTATCCTACAACTACAAGTTTTCCCACGCTACTTTATAAGCTCAAATAACACTACAAACTTATCGATTCTTAACTGCTCCATAAACATTAGGGAAGAAAACAAAAAACCTACTATTAACACTTTTTTTCTTTCTTAACACCGTTAAAAGTCCCAAATTCTAAGGACATAGATTGAGTGCAGTCAATGACTGTGACTGTATGTAGTCGAAAAGATCACAGTTATCCGATTAAGATCGGATAGCTCAAATTTCAAAGTTAAAATTTTATATTTAAAATACTAAAACTGCATTAAGAATTGAACCATCTGATTTTGATAAAACGGTTCAGAGCAACTGACTGCAATTTAACTACATCCAAGCTTATTGCCCAGAATCCATTTCCAAATTCTAATAAACATATCATCTACTAATCATTGATTATAATTAACTTTCAATATTGATTATAGAGTACTTAATTTGATTCTTGGCTACAATTATTTTTATCAAATTTCACTTTTTATCATTGATACCGATGTTGAGAAAGACTTACATAGGCACAACCACAAATAAAATATATTTGGGCACATACACACAAATCCAAAAATTTAAAACAAAAATAATATAGTCACATCAATCAATATCATTTTATTTCTTTTCTCTTTAATTTTTTTTATTTGTGTGAGTGTGTCTAACAAATGTCATTTGTATTTGTGCCTATATTAGAATTTCTCTACCGATGTCATTGAGAAGGTCAAATACTACTAGTTTCCTAAATTAACGACAAATCCAAATTCTTTTTCTTTTTACGTAAACAAATCTAAATTCACTGTGAATTACTGAATGAGTACTATAAATTTTATGTGAGCATTTTATTTTATTTTACTTTTTAATTGAACTTCTAATGTTTGCAATTCTATCATTTTCTATTTTATATATGGTTTTTGTGTAGGCCCCAAAAAAGAGAATCAAATCAAAAGTAGAAAAGTCACTAATTAGCCCATCATATTTGAGACTTCTTGGCCCAACTTAGGGAAACAACACAAAATCTATAAAAAAAAATATATTCCTTCCCTCCCCTACATTCAACCTTTCACCTCTCCAAACCACCCAATATTCTCATTTGACTTTACCCATACAAATTTTTTCGAGTTAATATTTAATTTCTAGTGTTAGTTATAAACCGTGATACATTGATTATGAGTTCTGAAAGTTTACCCATGATTAACCCGTGGCTAAACTGAATAAAATTTATGAATTAAGTTCTTTTGTGACAAAGTATTCAAATCGAAATAATTGAAAAAAGGTTTCCAGAAATTTAGCCAAAGTTCAACCGTAGCTAAAGTGCAGATTTTTAGAAGTTAAAATGTTGATTTCTGGAAATTTAGCCATGGACTCCAGTTTCAAATTTTTGCCACCAGAAATTTAATTCTAAAAAATTATTCACAACTCATTTTCAAAGTAATTCGGTTTGTAGTTTTGACTAACCGAATATTAACTTAAGTTTTCTAAAAAAGAAAATGTTTTGTAGGGGTAAAGTCAAATGATAAAAGGGATAAAATAAAAATATTTGGTAATTTATAAGGGTGAATAGTTAAATGTATGGGCCGGAGAATTTTTTTTTCCAAAATCTAAACTGATTTCAAAAATTTGGGCCATGCAGATATGTTTTGGAGAAAAATGCAGAGGGTAATAAGGTCTAGACAATGGAAATATGAGTGAGGACAATCCTCGTTTCCACGCCGATTTTTTATAATTGAGTTAAGTCTAATCCAAAATTTTAATAGTATCGAAATTTTTCCAAGATATGTTGGATTACTTGATACCAGATTTTTATTATCTAATTACTCATGAGCCATGGTTTATATTTACGAATCAAATCTGACTTGACAGAACTACTACCATCCATTTCTTGATGAGGAGTGAGGAGGGCAGTGTGAAGGACCTTTGACAGCTAACGAAAAATAGTGTTTGACGTGAGAACGTTTGTTTAGAGTTCCACATTGGATGAAAAATGACATAAATAAACGTTTATATAAATGACTACAAACTAGTAATTATTGATTTTGTAAGATATATATTTGATTTCTTGTTTAAAAAAAGTTGGATGTATATTAAGGAATTTTTTTCCAATGAAAATTCAAACTTAAATTAAAATATGAGGAGAGTCAACCAAACAAATCCCTGATGTAAATTTTCACACAATTTTATATCAGGTATATTCGATCTAAAACATATGGCCAAGATCATTCTACGAAACCTTTGACAGCTATATTTTATATAGGTCATGTTAACTATGATCTCTAGACCACTAATTTTATTATTATTTTTTTTAACTAAGGTTCCTAAACATTGGTTAGCATTTTTCATTTTATATTACACAATTCCTCTTAAAATGCGGCATTTTCTATACAATTTTATATGAAAATATATCATCTAAAACACATTTTCAGTAGTATATTTTGACAAATTTAAATATATTTGATGATCTTTTAATTTTGTTTTACAATAGGAATCATCTTTTAATTATGCCTTAGGATTTGGGAGACCAATACATCCAAAATAAAAGAAAATTTCTCTTCCGACCCCCCATGTTTCTTTTATACCCCACTTAAATCCAATTTTGGCCCTCAAAACGGTATACATTTGGCAACAATCACCACGGGAAGAAAACCATGATTCCGTCCCGTTTCGCTTCTTAAATTTCGGTTCGTAAAAACCATAATACCGTGCAAGGGCAAAAACGTACGTTAGGGGGGTATAAAAGAAACATGGGGGGTCGGAAGAGAAATTTTCAAAATAAAATTTATTCACCTGGTTGTACTGCTAAAACTATGTGGGCTGGGCTTGCTGCATCTTGGGTTCGTGTGCCAATAAGAAGCGAAGATTTCTTTCTCCACCCCCTGTGTCTCTTTTTCACCTCCTGGGTTTCCCTTTTTACCCCTGAAAAAAAACTTCGGTAAATGCGTACCGAAGTTTTAAATGGTTGAAAACACATGTTTATACCTGAAAAAAAAGTTCGGTAAATGAAAACCGAACTTTTAGGGGATAAAATTAAGGGTAAAATTGGATTTTTGGGGGGTGAAAAAGAGACACGGGGGGTGGGGAAAGAAATCTTCATAAGAAGCTCAGGTTATATAGTCCAAAAAAATTCTCATCCCACCCCTCAAAAATTCTTTTTCACCTCGAAAAAGTTCGGGAAATGTTTCCCGAATCTCTTTTAGTATAAATTTTACTGAAATTTGCACTAAAAAAAAATTTCGGTACGTGTTTCCCAAAATTTTTTTGCCTTGTAGGGGGGTGAAAAAGAAACATAGGGGTGGGATGAGAATTTTTCATTTAGTCCCCATTCTAGCCGAAAAAAAGTTTTCCCATTCAGCAGCTCAAAATTGTTCTTGCGAGAATCCTCATTTATAGATACAAATTGACATTCCTAATCACACCTCTTTAGATTTACCAAGTACTTTTGAATAAAATGATATTTTCTCGTGATGATTGATAAATTTGAAGAGATTGTGATTTTTAAGAAATATGAGGGGTGAAAACAGAGACTCCTTGAACTCAAAGGTGTACAAATGGACAATAACCCAGGTCCAATAAGTACAATCTCATAACTAAAAAGTAGCCAAGACTATAATTAAAATCAAATAACTAAAGAAAAAATAGGCCTATAATAATTAAATAAAGGTAATAATAAGTCACAACTAAACTAACACACAACTAGTTGACTTGAGAGCAATTTTGGAAAACCACTGGAGAGAAATATACAAATACAATTTTATATTAAAAGGGTGTCTTTTTTTTACAAAAAAATTCTCATTTTTATAACATTCGCTACAATTAAGTAGTGAATGTTATAAAATTGAGAAATTTTCATGTACGGTGTTTTCCTGCAGGGTGTTTTTTTCTCAAATTTCATTTTTTTATAACGTCTGCTACTTAAGTAGCGAACATAAATTTCATATAGGGTGTTTCCAAAAATTACTTATTTTTACAACGTCCACTACTTAGTAACGGAAGAGTAAAATGGGAAAGACGTAGGGTACGCGAGTAATTGGTAGAGTGACAAAAATAAATCTCAATAAAGTTTGCCAGTTATCATCATCGTTACTTCAACAAGTAACAAAACTTTGTATAAGTTGGGAATAAAATGTAAGAAATAAATGAAAGTATTCTAATGTCACATATTAGAATATATAGCATATTATGACAATAGCGGCAATTATAAACATAGTATATCATGTCATGATCTTATTAGCCCTGAATCTAGTTGCATGAATTTAGGACACCAATTATATAATAATAACAAGAAAGATGTGAGAAAACTTATCTCTTGAAGTAATCATCATCTTTAAAAGATAGGATAATTCCTCCCCTTCTTTCTCAAGCCTCAATAGGTAGGCATACAATGTCATCTCTTACAAGACGAGTTATTAATGTTATTAGGATGATTATCATGTCAATTAAGCCATTGTCCATATATATGTCCGAAGACATATATTTATAGAGAAATTGGAGAGGGGACCTAATAAATGTGAGTACAATATTAATATGTCGTGAGCGTATCTCAGTTGGTAGGGATATTACATGTATTATGCAGGGATTGCAGTTCAAATTATGTTATTTCCACTTATTCACCTTAAAATGTAAAACTTTAGCCACTAAACTATTTGAAAAAAAAATTAATATGTGAAGCTAAATTGTAGGATCTAATACGAGCTTTTCAGATTTGCACAATTGAAGCAAAAAATAAGTGAGTTGCTTTAAGATAATGTGACTCTGATGAAACTCATATAATACTTTTAAGGGGAGTTCACCATTGGAGATACTATTTTTGGTTGAGATGGTGAGTGTGTAAGTCATATATGTATTCAGATATTTTGCACAAAAAATAAATCCACCATTCATTTTATTTTTTGTACAATAGAGATATTGAATTTAAGATCTCATACATATAATTTAAATCCTTTATTACTAGATCAATCTTTGTGGCACGAACCTAGAACACTCTTCCCATTACAAAATTGGACAAAGGGCCGGCCCAAGGGTCAAGCGACCCAAGCAAGGGCTTTAGGCCCCAGATAAAAACAAAATTTTTATCAAGGAAAAAATGTCTCAGACAAGTGATAAGCTTAATAGTCCAAACGCCTAAAAAGAAGTTTACATTGAGAAAAAAACCTCTCATCAAGAGTCAATCTTAATTTTTTTTAGTAATTCCTGATTTTCGTTTGATCGGATTATTTACATATATTAGGACTCTATCGTCTATTTCTTTCGTTTTAACAAAAATATTATTATTAGAGTCGCTTTAAGCCTCCTATTGTGTTGGGCCGACCCTGACATTTTCATTTTCCAAATATGGTAAAGTGTATATCTATTTGAAATATTTGGAAACGTTCTCATTTGAAAGGAAAATATAGTGAAAGCATAGGATTGAGTCAGATCCTATCACTCACTAGTGGCTGCTGACACTGCTAATTCAACACACATGACCAAATAATTTTTAGTGAAAGATAATCAAGTCAAAAATAAATTGGAAAATTAATGATTCCCACGTTTAGTGAAAGATAATTCAAACATTTTTATTTACAATATTGCTTTAAGCTCACAAATAATAAAGATAATGTGTGGAGGGGCCATTATCAAATGTTTAATAACTTGTTGTGCTTATACACCACTTTTCAACTTTTCATTCTTCTTAATGGCTTATATTCCTCTATGTTTGTTTACATTATTTTATTAGCTAGCTATGACAAAAATTGCAATGATGTTAATTAACTTCACTTTAATTGGCCTTATTTGAGGTTCAGAATTGATGATGCAAACATGTTTCTAAATTCTAACTTATCTTTTTTTCTTTTTTGTATCATTTCTTATTATCAGCAGGATAAACACACTAGATATTGTTGGATTCAAAGCATAGTTTCTAATTAATAGATTCTTATAATTTATATTTGTTCAATGATGGGTGCTTCAAATATATTTTCAGTTGATGAGTGCTTGAACAAGTTGCTAATTAGTTATTCATATTGAAAATTATTATTAGAAAAAGTGCAATTAATTTTTTGCTTATTGATCAAACATGAAGACCTCAACGTCAAAATGAACTTAAATGTCTGCTTCTAAGGTGATTGATGAACATGTGGCTGCTGGCTACTAGAAGTTATATTGTAACACCATTTTGTATTTTAATTTACTTTTTTTATGAAGCCATATATTTAATTTATCTTTTTTCCTGAATTATCTTCAAGAAAAATAAATCTTTGTACTTTTTGTTCTTTTTAACTCCCTATGGTTGGTTGAATTCTTTGATGGATTTTTTTTAAAAAAATCTTTAAATGTCCATTGAAGTGGCTGACTTATGCATGCTTTGTCATTTTTCCACTTTCTAATCAACCTAAGTTTTTTTTAATATATGAATTGAAAAGCTGACCTCTGCTGTATGCATTGCCAAGGGGAGGAAATCAATTTAGGTATACATGTGTAGGTTTTCATAGTCTTTAAAAATTGTTAATTGTATTTTAAATTATTTTTGTCTTAATCATTTAGTCAAAATATAAGTAAAATATGATCAATAATTAATTTATAGTCTAATCAAAATTCGAACTCAAATTCTTCTAAAAAATTTATTCTTAAGTGAACTAATTATGATATGTTCGGTTTTAATTCTAAAGGGATCAAAATAAATTTATTTTCACTCAAAATCAATTTTTTTACTGCCCAACCAAATATACACATTTAATCAATCGGAGCAATTCTAATAACTTTTTTTTGTTAAATAATAACATGTTATTTTATATTAATGTTTGTCTCATTCTCACTTTTTCTTTTTATGAAAGAAGAGAGAAAGTTTTGTTAGTTTTACCATTTTCTACCACCTTGTTTTCTCTTTACAACCAAACTAGAAAAGAATAACACTACATACATACATTCCTTTGATTTTCCTTTTACTCAACTTGTGTCTGCTTCCTATGAATGTCTTACTTACAATTGATTCAAAAGCCATATCTAATACCTATGGCTCAAATTGTTTTACTAAAATGCATGTCAAGTGGTAAAATCAATCTATAACAGCTGTTATTTTCAATGCTCTTAGGTCTGGATGCCACCCTGTATAACAAAAAGAAAGTAAATTTATAAAAGACATATAAAGGGTAATAAATTGTAAAACTTTAAACTAAAATTAAAATTTATAAAAGACAAACACTTATATTGCGATCTGAAATGGACAAAGAACAAAGATTAGAGTCGGTGCAGCTTGCCAGAGAATCACCCTGGTAGGCTATTATATCTGCAAACACTCCAACACTCAAGTAAGTGAGTAAGTTAGGTGTGTGAAAAGTTAAACAAAATATATAGAACTAGTTGTGGTCCTTTTATAGGTCGATAAGGGATTCGCACCATGATCAACGATAACGCTCGAATATACCGACAATGCAACATATTTCTTGCGCGTACCCTAGCAGTAGAGTCCACTATGTTTACCAAAGAAAAAACCAAAATATAAAAGGAGGTGGGATACAGCAATTGAGGATGATATTGATAGTGACTAGAGTATATGTTTCAGTTACTTCTTCTAATAAATTACTACCATATTTTATCTTTACTTATTAAGGAACTCTAGTAAATTAACTTTGTTTAATCTTGTTTTAGTACTAAACAATTCCAAGCTTAAGGTATATCTCCTAAAATTCCCTGTCTATGCATGTTTTGGTACATGTTATTGTGGTCACTGTGAGATCAATTTCTAAAAGTGTCACACTTTTAGTCATGGGCATTTGTGTTTAATTAATAATATATTTTTTGTGACCAAAGTACTTTATCAAAGAAAATTAATCTTTCACTTTCAACAATAGACAGCAACTCATGTATCTAATTCATAAAAAATTAATTATGGCTGCTTCAAACAACTATATGCTTTAATTTTTGTACCTATAAATATAACTCTTCAAACTCATCTCTACCTCAAGTAAGTCTTTCAAGTTTCAACCTTATTTGCTATTTGCACCACTACATATTTTGTTCCATTTGAAACTTAACCATATTTTTTGGTAAAATTGTTATTCACTCTATATCTTACTTACATCATGGATATTGAGTCAACAAATCAAACAAACAAGGTTGGAATTTTCTCTCGTTTGATTGGATTCTTCAAGGATTTGCCTATGAACTTCAAATCCAAGGTTATCAATGCTAAAAATAGTGTTAAGAAGATTGGAAAAGATGATCCTAGAAGAATAATTCACTCATTGAAAGTAGGATTTGCTCTTACAGTTGTGTCATTGTTTTACTATTCAAGGCCACTTTATAATGGCTTTGGAGTTGCTGGAATGTGGGCAGTTCTTACTGTGGTAGTAGTATTTGAATTTACTGTAGGTAAGTTCAATATCATACATATAAAAATCATAATGTATTATATATTGCTACTTAATTATTACATACTATTTCGAAGTTAAATATAAATATAAAAAAGTACATGTATCTGGTCCAAATCAGTTACATTAATATATGTACTTTTTTTTTATATATATTTAAGTCCTAGAGAAAGTATATCTGATAATTAAATATGATAGTTTAATTAAAAAGATAATAATGTATTAACATATATGTGGTTTTTTTGTTCCTAATGAATCAGGTGCAACCCTTAGTAAAAGTATTAATAGAGGATGTGCTACATTATTAGCTGGTGCTTTAGGGGTTGGAGGGCATCACTTAGCCACTACTGTTGGAGAAAGAGGGGAGGCTTTTGTCCTAGGGACCCTTGTCTTCATTCTAGGTAAATAAAATTACTATAAACAAAAAATATTTATTACTCCGAACTTAAATATAAACAAAAAAAAAGGTATATGTATTTAGACTACATTTAGAACATATACGTATACTTTTTGCTTATATTTAAATTCAGAGCGAGTACTTCACAAACAATGTGTGCGCTTAATTACTAAGATATTTTGTGGTTTGTGTTTGCAGCTGCAGGGGCAACATTTTTAAGATTTGTTCCAAAGATCAAGGCAAGATATGACTATGGGATGGTGATATTTATATTGACATTTTGTTTGGTTACTGTCTCGGGGTATAGAGTGGAAGAACTTCTTGAACTTGCACATCAAAGACTTTCAACAATAATTATAGGAGCATCAACTTGCATGGTCATTTCCATATTTGTTTGTCCTGTTTGGGCAGGTGCAGACCTTCATAAGTTGGTAGCTGCCAACATAGAAAAGCTAGCAAATTACCTTGAAGGTAAATATAATAATATATATGGATTTCCCTGCTTTTTCGGAAATGGATTACATGCAGTTAACAGTCAACGTTTGAGATTATTACATTTTTGGTTTTACGTTAAAGACCAATCGTGTGATCTCCATCTATTAGTTGATGTTTACCGACTGCAGTCAATCTCGACTATTTTGTTTGTGTTGTAAGTTAATATTTAAAACTATTTATTTTCAGGATTCGAAGGTGAATATTTTCACTCATTAGAAGATAAAGAAAAATCTAAGTCACTTCTACAAGGATATAAAAGTGTTCTCAATTCAAAAGCAATTGAAGAGTCTTTGGTAAGTATTTTCTTTCTTTTGCGATCTATTATTAAATAACATTTTCATTTTCTCGATTGACCTTGTATTTTTCACATCATCTTCAGACAAATTTTGCAAGGTGGGAACCGGGACATGGTGGTTTTAGCCTTCGCCATCCTTGGAAGCAATACTTGAAAATCGGAGTACTTGTCCGCGAATGTGCATACAAGATTGAAACCCTAAACACATACCTTAACCCTGAAATCCAAGTAATACATCATTATTACTTTTCTACCTAAAAACATCAAATGTACTCCACTCCGTCTCAAATATAAACAAAAATTATACGTATAAAAAAGAAAAAAAGTATTATATTTGAGACTAGAGCGAGAACGTACTTTTCCAAATTTAACTTCGATGCATGTCTATTTTATGAATACCATTTTAAAGCTGATATATGAATTTTGGTTATTGCAGGCTTCTTTAGAATTCAAGTGTAAAATTCAAGAGCCATGCACAAAGATGAGTTCAGAATCCAACAAAGCATTAAAGGCAATATCATCATCAATGAAAACAATGACAAATCCATTAGCAGCTAAAAATCACATAGAGAATTCAAAAACTGCAATTGAAGAACTCAAAGTTGCATTAGAAGTCATTTCCTTAGAGGATGTTGAACTTCAAGCTATAATTCCAGTTGCAACAGTTGCTTCAATACTTGAAGAAATCACTATTTCTGTGGAGAAAATCTATGATTCTGTTTCTGAGCTTTCTCATTTAGCACATTTCAAGAGTGTAGAGCCCAATGTCTCGCCAGAAAAACCACCTCTACTTCATAGAGGAATCATAAAACCTGTTGTGGACATCGATAATAACTTGCCGCATGTTGAAATCATAATCCAAGATTTATGTACAGAGTCACCGGAAAAAGCTCGAAAAGACACCGCCGAAATCCTTCAAACATAACTATAAATTTAAGTAGTTGTCACTATAACATGACACTAGGTAGTAATTTGTGGCAAAATTGGGTTGCCTTAGGTCACAATTTTCATACATTCACGCAATTAGTAACAATGATCCGTTAGATTAAGATTGAACGACTGTGATTTTAAGTTCTATAAATCAACTTTAAAACTAAGATTAAAATTACAGTCGTTTAATCTTTATTCAATAACTCTGAGTTGCTTATTAGGTTAATGTACGAAAATTGTGACTACGGACAATCTAGATTTCACTAAACTTTATATTCCTTGTAGAGTAAATAGTTTGATCCAACCCTCATTTTACCCTTTGTAAAATTATAAGGTAAGAATCTTTTTCATATTCTTACCTTAATTTAATTTCTTCATAACATTTTTGTTATGTGTTCTATAGTGTAACAAAAGTTATGCTAGCTGTAATTTTATATGCTTATATATTGGCTGCGGAAAGCTTTATGATATCAGCCACATTTGGTGCTTTGAATCTTTTGTTTCTCATAACATTTGTGTATTTTTTCTTGCTTTTTGATAATTTTCATTACAATGCTACAAAATATAAAGTGTACTTTTTCCTAGTAGATGCATGGAACGTGGCAAATTGCTGGATGGCAATTAGTAAACATTGGACCTTAAACATTTAACGACAAAGACCAACTTAATGGGAAAGTCATAATTTTACTTTATAAGAATAAAAGGAAAAATAAAAGGGTGGAAGGGGAAGAAAGAATATTTGTAACTTTAAAAAGGTCCACTAAGATAGAGTAGTTAGCCAATAAATTAAGATTTTAATGTTTTATTCTTTTTATAAACCAAAATATCAAATTTAAAATATGAATGATCTGATTTCGACATAATGGACACCGATATATTAATTGCGTCAATGCATGAAATTAATTATTGCAGCTAATTCTTATTACTTTGTTTATTTGTTGGTATCCAAATAGGAGCATTAGTCATGCATCGTAGCTTAACTGATGTTCAACTGGTTTGAGCTAAGACAGTTTAATAATAAAATTGGAGATTTTTCAAACAATTATAATTCTATAATTTCTTTAATTTGAGAGTGTCCTACAAAAATGAGGAAGTAACTTATTACTAGTAGTTTAGTATTTTTTGTAGCGTACTCCTACCCGAAGAGAAAGAGGGTTTTGAAACATGGTAAACACAATTGGGATTTCTCAATCCCAAGGGAATTATGACTGGAATAAAGTGTAATAAGACAAAAGTTGTAACCAAGTGTTCTGTCTTCCAATAACTCAAGACAAACAGAGTGCAGGAGGAGAGATATACTAATAATGAAAAGGCTCTAGTCTCAAGGTCCCAAACTCAAGAAAGCTGCAGGTACTGCTATAAAATCACTTGGATCTTTAAAAATGACGTGGAAAAATATAATTACTAGAGAACACTTTCTTATATGCAAAATCAGAATGTGTCAACAAAAAACAAACATAATAGAAGTGATACGGAGTGATAATTTTGAGATATAGTAAGTCATATATGGGTCGGAAGAGTTAATTGTGAGCAATATATTAATGAGAAGATTAAATTTTTGAATGGTATTTTTTTTAATTCATGTTTATAATATTTGAGGATTAAAATTTGTTGAAATTTTGTGTATGGACTAAAAATAAAATTTGAGATATTTATAAAAAGCATGAACATATTTAACCGGAGAAAAGAGATTTTTATAGCAAATAATGTTTTGTATAACCCACATATAAGCACACAAGTAAACCCTTCAATCATATCTACATGTTAGAGAGAACGAAGGGCATGACAATTTATAATTTGTATACATAAATTCATTTGGTTATTTAGCACATGCATTTTCTGCATCCAAAACTAAACAAGTTTTAAAGTGGACGAAACATGTATACATTAACATTAGTATTATTATTATTATTAATTAACAATTCCTATCAACCTTTATATATCATCATTAATTTTACCCAGATAATCAAAGTATAGTACATGCATTTGGGCATCATAGTATATACTTATAATGGTACAGAATAACAGATTCAAGCTAGTATGGGCTAAATCAGATTAATTCCAAATCAAGACAGAAAAATTATACTCTCCTTCTAGTACCTTAACACATTATATTATACCAAACTTGGTCAATGGCAATCACATGATATTGCACGCTTAGTAGCTAATTCAATGCACGTGCACTGCACGTACACTATGTAATTAACAACATTTCTAATTTACCCTCTGCATTATCAAAATGAATTCCTTTCTTTTGTGTGGCTTACATTGGCCTAAGTTTGCTCAGATTTATTTTAATAAGAGTATGTCAACTTGATATTTAATTAGTACATAATATAACATATTACTGATAAAAAAATTGATTAACTAAAAGATTAAAATAATTTAAAAATTAATTGAAAGATTTGTGGTCATGATGAGGCCTTGCATGTTAATCTGGCTGGGTTACTGATCCAAGAAGACTACAACCACTTAAGGGTGAATCATGCTTCATTTTAAAGAAAATGTAATTAAATTATGAAGAAGAAAAAAAATGAAAATTGAAACTTATCCTGGATGAGATAAATCGAATCTTTTATACGACTTAATCAATGGTCCTCTGAATTCAAATTTATCTTGAAAATATCCGGTTTACATAAAAAAAAAAGTAACAATTCATATGCCCAAAAAATAACAATTATCACATTTACTCGATTTTTAGTAACTATCTATACAAATTCAATCGTGAAATATTACCATAATAGTATTATCTTTACAAGAAACACCCCATGATTATACTTATGGGAGAGGGTCAGCAATTATCCTGAGTCACTTTCATTTCATGGAAAAGAAAATAGTATTGTTAGTACTTTAATGAGAGAATGTATATATAGGAACACTATCAACTATCACAATGTTCGACATTGAATGTTCAAGGTAAAACTTCTACATCAAGCAACCAATTACCACTCAATGCATTTTTTTTCTTAATTTTTGGAAAAACAAATGGATAATGAGAGGGTCCACATGCCCTCTAAAGCAACATATATACACATCAAATTTCAAAGAAAATTGAACTTTCATAGCTGATGGGGCATGCACTGAAACCTTGACAATTTCATCCTTATTTCCCCAAGACATCTCATATGCTTTGAACATAAATCATGATAATACAAACCATTAAATTTAGTTTGGCAGTGAGAGGTTTGGATGATATACATGAGGTCTGAAGTTCGATCTTCGGCTTCATTGTAAACAAAAAGAAAAATCATGATGATACCGTTTTTTGTCACTAAAATTTTAGAAAGAAGAAAGATTATCCCGCATCAAGGTCATGGCATTGCCATTTATTCCTTCATTTCTCCCTCTTTCCAACTATCAACCCCAAATGTCACCATAAAATGTCCAGCGAAAAGATCAGTTTCACACTCCATGAACACTAATCTTTGTGCACCGCTACAATTTAACATAAATAAATTCAGAAAAATCTAAAACAAATGAGCCAATAGGGCATAATTGCTTAAGAGAAAGTGTTATTCTATCTTGGTAAGTGGCATTATTCCTTCGCGGTACAAGTAGTTAATAACCCGGCGATTCTCTCAAGCTCAAAGCAATTTCAGGTTAAACTGATCCATGTTTATTGCGTTTTACTCCCACAAGTTACGTGGATGAACGATCTTTTTTTATTTCCCATTACACAGTAAAACTCAACGTTAGCGTTCTACGTGTGTTTTGAAAGTAGTAGAAAACTACATCACTTAACAAAAATACAAAAACAATTATAGCTACAAAATTAAGGATTATAAACTGAACAGGCACCTAATTACAAGCAACTATAAACAAGCAGAAACTACAAATTTGAAGCACTAAAGCTACACACCAGCCATTTATAACTTTTTTACAATGCTGCTTGTGTCTTAATCTGGCGTCACAAATAGTTCCTAGCCACATATTCAAACTAGTCAATCTATTTACCAGCCATAGATAGGATTTTCCACCTGAGGGGGCAAGAGATGAAGATCTTTACAGTGCTGCTTGTCAAAAATACGTGTCCCGGGTGTTGCTCCGGTACATAATCTGAGGAACTCGTTCCCAGTGAGACAGTAGTGAGCGAAAGCTAAGCCTCCATCTGCTAGTTCTGAAAGATTAGGCATTGATGCTGACTTGCCAATGAGTCTTCCCTTATCTCTACTTGACTTTGCACTATCATTTTCCTTGTTCAGGATTTGGTCAAGCTCGGAATATTCCATAAATCTTTGAGTTGCCGCTTCCCAAGAAAGTTTATATCTCTGTTCAGGTGTGAGAGGATAAGGCTCATTTGCTAACGCCTCTTTTACTTTTGCTACAAAGTCTTCAGGTGTCTTGTAAATCAAACAGTTGGGAAATGACGTGAAGAACTCATTTGATGGATGATCAGCACAAACTACAAATTTTCCCATTGCAAGTGCTTCCGCGGTAGCTGTGCATAGCACATCACTGATACTAGGATTTATGAAGACTTTGTACCTTTAATAAAGTTCATAAACAGTGTCAAAAACAAAAAGAGCAAAATTTAATAAAAACAAGTTCTAAATTAGTGTATAGGTACATAAAGCATGAGCAATTATCATCTGTAGGTGAAGGTACCTTTATACATACATGAAAATAACAGTTTTGGAAATTTCATTTTCTTAGCATACAATCACTACTTTATTTTTATTTTTTGATAGAACAATCTATCTTACACTATGAAGATAGTTTGAAGCTAAGTTTTCAAATTGTTCTTACCTGTGAAGGGAATCATCTGCGTGATCTCTTCCTTTCTGAAAGTTGAGATTCAAATCCAACCTTCTAGCTGCACTCTGAACTTCATGAGCATCCTCTCCACTTCCAAATACATCTAAGTTGAAGTCATCAAGGTCTGCCTTATGCTTTCCTAATAAATCTATCAACTCCTTATATCCCTTTGCCCATACCATCTTTCCCAAGAAATATGCTCCTTTTGTGAAAGCCTTCTGCCCTAGCTCCTTCTCCGCAGCAACCATTTCTCCAATTTTTAAGAACTTGGGATTCACACCATGAACATTGCAAATTACAGACTTGGGTACATCCTGAGTAGCTGCCGAGAGACGGAGAACCTGAATATAAATCATAAATAATTTAGTCCCCTTTGTTTTGTTCAATTCTCTTTTGATAATAGAACCCCATAATCATTTCTAATTATCTCCCAAGCTAATTCAAGTTTACATGCTATGATCTTAAATTATCATACCTTGTCACAGTACGCTCTTGTAACCCAGTTGTTTATGTGTTTCACAAAGAATGCCTGGAGTGCTCCATTTTTCTCCCTTTTGATGTATTCTAAGTAATTTGTGTGAACAATGCCAACAACATGGTTGAATTTATCGGTCCAACGTTTCCCATGATGATACCAATTCAAATGTTCTGGTTCTTCTAGGATAGCAATGTCAGCATCCTTAGATGGTATAAATTGAGAAGTATCTCCAACGGGCATTATACTACGTCTTGACTTTGAAAACTACACCCAAAAAAGACAACATGTTGGAATGGACAATAGTGATATGAAACATGATAGAATGCAGCTACCAAGCAATTCTTACGTGAGCACAATGCCTATAGACACAACCAATCAAAAGCTTAAGATAATATTAAATTAAATTCAGCACCGACTTTTCCTTTTTATTATGATTTTAATATATTTTGACCTTTTAATTGGCTGTGCTTATAGGCAATGTGGTCATGCAACTAGCAAGAATTTCTCTACAGCTAACAATATCATAAAATTACCTTCCCGGGATAAAAAGAAATTTTGAAGTCTGCCTTAAAACCAATCCTTTCTTCAAGCCAGTTACGAATATAACCTTCCTGCTCTTCTGGCGAAGTAAAAGTGAGGTTGCTAGGATACACTAGTTCCTGATCCGATTCACAAAGCCATGGAACCAGCAGAGTGACTTTCTGCTTTTTAGATTGTGATAAATATGCAGCTCGAAATAGTGGGTTTACAGCTGTTCCTGTCATCCAAGGAAGACTAGCGGTTGTGACAATTGCAACATGTCTTTCATTGTTAGACAAATCCTGCTTTGCATGGTCTGTCCAGAGTCCACCTTCATACCGGTGCCCTGTGCTCTGAAGGACACTAGCTATTCGCAGATCCAATTCATCATTTATGTTTCCGTTCCCGAGTAAAGAAGATTCTTCCCCAGAAAGAGACTGCAGTAGAAATTGGTTCTTGCGTTTGCTATACAAGCTTTCAACTATCTTGTCGCATGTATCTGCAATACAATCGAATTGGGAGAAATCAACAAAATTGAAAGGAAGATAATGAAAAACGAACACTTGACTAACTAGAAAACTGTAGTAAAAAAGGAAAGCACAATGCTTCCTACTCACAGACATTAAAGAACAGAATTAGGAAACATTAATTTTTTAATATAAATTGATGGACTAGAAAAAACAAAATTGAAATCATGGGAAAATTTACATGCATGACATTTAACAAGTGCATTTTCAGACCAATTATTGATTCATAAACTAGTCATCCTCTAAATGATCCATCAGTTGAAATATAACCAATTATTGAAACAGAAAAGTTGAAACAATAGTGATATATGAAGATTAGAATGTTGAAACAGAAAAGTTTCCATTGCCAGAGAAGATGTTGCCAAACAGCATACATAGGCAATGAAATCTCATATAAGTTATGCATAACAAAGTACCTCTGCTGACTCCAAGTTGATCCAAAAATGGCCCAGACTGTTTCACAAAGTAGGCCAGAAGTTCAGGTACATCCAATGGTGGCACTTCCTGCAAAAGATGTGTGAAAATGTCAGCCATAGTTCGTGATTCAAATCAATTCCGCAAGTTTGGAAGATACAAGAATCAGTGTCCAAGAAAGTTGATTACATGCATAGAATTATATCACCCTTATCATGGAACCAATTATTTAAATATGGCATAGCATATATGTTGTCAATAGCGCTGTTATAGCGCGCTATAGAGGAATAGCATAGTGGTGGCAGGGTTCGGCACGATGCTTTTGGCCTGCAAAACGCCATCAACAATAGCAGATTGGTTGCTAATTGCGGCCCCAAATCCCTATCGCTTGTCCACTATTAGGGTGTCAGAGCGAAATTTCTCAGATTCTTTTTTTAAAATCTATCCTTTTTAAGGCTATAAATGTCAATTTGAACCCTTTTAAGGGAAAAGTTCTCTTCTTCATTCTTTTATGTTCTTGCTCACAAACAATCGTTCAATTCTTCTTCCTACTTTTAGTTCAGTTTTGTTATGTTCTTCTTTATTTAAGTTTAGTTGATTTGCTTGCACTTTAAGTTCATTAATTATTAAGTATGATAGTCTCTTTAATTTTGTGTATTTTTTCTATTTTTCAGTATTTATGTTTATTTGTACACTGATTTTTGAGTATCATGCTATCCGCTATACTGCTATATCGTTTGAGGTGGTCGGTGCTACATGACACTATCCGGGATTGACAACATAGGGCATTCATAGGTCATGCTCGGGTGGCTTCTCCCCTATTTTTTTAGCATATCTTTGCATCTAATGTTCTCCTGTGTCCCAACCAATTTTTCTGATGTCAAAATCAAAACATACATTATACGAAAACAATATACTAAAAAAAACTTATGCACGTGAACTGAAAGATGCATTTTGGAAATCCAGCTAGGCAAAATCTAAAGAGTAGAAGGATTTCTGTGTCCAGAGAGCATAAGGATACATGGACTGGTATATTCACTGTATTCTAGTATAGGGATATACATGCATTGTGGCTCATACAAAGTTGGAGCCATTCAGTTATGTACATGTTTTCCTTCTTTTCGTACATAAATGTCCAATAATCGATAGAGCAAATTCATATAACAAAAAAAACTAAACAAATTACATACAAACCTTTGACTCTTGTGGTTCCTTGTACATCGATTTCTGCAAGAAAGTAAAAAACAAACATGTTAATTTATGACCAAACCAAATGCAGAAAAACACATCATAAAGAAATAAAGGCAAATAGCTGAATACTCATTGCATAAATAACACTTAATAGAAGTAAATCACATGCATGGACATTGAACTTGAGATATGATTCACTTAAAATTAACAGAACAACAGATATATAAACCATAACATCCACACCACCAACCAACGATTTGACACACTTCCACTGCACAGATGAATCATCTCCAAAATTTGATTCTTGGAAGGATCATGTTAATTATAATTTTTGACAAATCATTTTATATTCATTAAAACAATCAGCAGCAATAACAGCAAACAAACACAACAAACAAGTCTTTTGCTACTAATCTATGGTGTTTTACACCGACACATACGATTACGTTAAATTCTATCATTTTCTCAAATTTTTTTCGGTGTTCGGTGTTGACATGCCAGAGTGCAGTGCCTCATATGAATAGCTACACTCAAAGTCTAAAGGCAGAAGAAAGTAAGAATAGGGCCAATTGAAAATAACAAAGACTCTGTTTGGTAAAAAAGTAACACATAGCGAATAAGCTAGCTTATAGTGAGTAGCTTACAAACTAGCTTATAGCGGATAAACTAGCGGATTAAATTTGTAATATTTGGTAAAATTAACGGTTGAACTACCATATAAATACAAAATAACATAAAAAATATATGTTTAATTAATATTTAAAATTTTTCAAGTAAAATGACAAGGGTAAAATTGGGATAAAAAAATATAAGCTATAAGTGTGTGAAAAGGTTACCAAACAGGTCTTTTTTTCTCATGAGCTTATAAGACATAAGCTATAAGCTCGAAATTTGGCATTGACAAGCAGAGCCAATAATTCTAAAATGACTAATTCTGCTATGCAACAACCAGTGACAAAAAGAAAATGCACAATCACTGAACAATATAATTAGTAATTACTTAATTTCAAAACTAAAAATTGCTAGAGGAAGAAGAAGAAGTACATACCAAGCTTGACTTAAGTTTCTCAAGAAATTCACTGTTCTTGAATCCATCAAATGAACTACGCTTCTCAAACTCTTTAATTCTAGTTTTCAAAACTCGAATTGGTTCCCAAACCCTAGTTTCACTCTCACTTTCAATCTCACCTTTGAACCCTTCCCAAAAGCTTAACCTCCTTCCCTTAAACCCTCTCTCAAAATCCCCAATCCCATCACCAAATTCCTCCGAAACAATCGCGTTCTTAATAGCTGACAAATCAATCCGAATCTTCGCACTCGGCCTCCACTTTTCCAGAACCTTCTTACTAAAATCCGGAGACGAATAAGCTCTCCGAATCTCCGACAACTTCGGCTGAAGTCTCTTCACGAATTCAATCTCCGCCGGAGGCGGAGAACTTATCGCCGGAACAGAAAAAGCCGGAGCAGCCGAATTTAAGAAATTCTCGATTTCACTTTCAAACGAAGTGGCTAGGTTTTTGAACGAGTTGGCTCGGTCTTTCATTAAGCGTAGATCCGCGTCAGCTGAGTCACGAACATCTCTCCAACCTTTAGAAAGGAAAGAGAAAGCGTTTGAAGGTTGATAATTAGTGGCCATGGCTGATGGCATCAACCTCGAGAGAAGATTCAGAAGAAGAGGTTTCGTTCACGTTCGTTGAGGTTCGTTAGTTTCGTTTCTATTTGGAAAACGCAACGTGAAGTCGTAAACACGAAATGCGAAATTGGTTTGTGTGTTTTTTGACGATACGGAAAAGGATGAAGAAGAAGAAGATGATGAAAGGAAGTTGGGATTTTAACGGCTGAGATTTTGGGGAAATTTCTCTGGAAGATTGGTTTTGTTTGTGATTGTGAGTTTGTTTAGACACGTAGGATTATGGGGTTTTGTCGACGAAATTTGATTGGATGATGTGGTTATGTCACGTGCTTTGTTGATTACAGCAAAGACTATGTTGGACCACGTACATTAGCCCCATAATTCTGGAAGAAACGAAGAATATTCGAATGATGTACGCTTATTATTTTTCTCAATAAACATATACGCTAAATAATCATCAATCAATAATACTAGCTCCGTCCCATTTTAAATGACCTTTTTTTGATTTAGTGTACTATTTATTTGATCTGCTTTGACCTTATTTTTCTACTAATATATACATGCAAATATTAGCATATGAGATGTTGTTTGATTTTTCTCGACGAGTACTTTCAAAATATATCATTTTTATAATTTTTAATAATAGATAATTAGAGATATTGACGATTAAAGTTGTGTATTAGCAAACGTGTCAGTGGTCAAACAGGTCATTTATTTTGGAACAGAGGGAGTATAATAGTGCCGTAATAAAATAAGTAAAATGCTAACGAATATCTCCGGGTATTCTTGGTAGGGAGGATTACGGTTCGATCCCCGCAACTGCGATCGGGATGGGGCTGAAACCACTTGATACTAGAACTGACCCCCGAACCAGATTCAACTGGTGGTGAAAACAAAAAAAAATAGTAAATTTTAGTAAACTTTTTATCAGAATGTGTAATGTCAACACATTGAAAATTGGAATGGTTTACTTTTTGAATAAATAATTTCTTTAAATAGAAAGCTTAAAGAGTGCCCCTGGGGAACTTGTTAGCAACATCATCACGTAAAAGTAATTGGATTTAATTTGTTGCACTGATAGTGTAATATTTTTTTACACGTGCATCCAATTAAATCATGAAATCTAGGTATTTGTTGAGATATTTTGGGAACAAATTTATTAAAGTGACACTATGATGTAATTTGATTGGATGCATGTGTAAAAATATTTTACACTGTCAGTGCATAGCAATTAATCTCAAAGTAATTCGATTGATAAATTTTTATACTTAAATTGTATGTAAATCTATTCATTAAGTGCCGGACCGAAAAATAGAAATTTATTTGAATAGTAATTTAAAAAAGTTAATAAAAAATTCAATTTTCTCATTATTATCAATATTACACATGAAGGATATTTGCGTCCGATTTACAAAACAAATCATGTACCCAAATTTTTGTGACCGCTTGAGGTGTACCATGGATGGTATCACTTCGAGTGATTTAAGGGTCGTTCTCTCTAGGATGCAGTTGTAGTTTGAATTGCATGGTAAAACGAGAAATTTAATAGAATCGCTTTAGCGGAGGTATGGTCTCCCTCCTTTTTGAATGTAATCGGGAGGATGATGCACCCGATTGGTTGGGTAGTTGAGCCGTTGAAAGCTGTTAAGGGTCGTCCGTGATATGGTTCATGTTGGTCTGACCTTGTCTGTAGTTTGGTGAACAGTTTGTTGTACATGATGTCAAAGGGACTTCCTTGATAGATGAGGACTTTGGACATGTCGTAGTTTGCTATAGTGGCGATGAGCCGATGACTAACAACGGTAGGTCTTCATTTGGTGATTCGTTGACAAGGTCGTGATCACTGAACCATATGGGTGGTCTTATGACCGGTGGTGAGTTGGAATTCTGTCGGTGACGTTTGACGGCGAGTTGTGGTTTTAGTGACTTGTGGTTACCGCTGTAAATAGTGGAGGTGGGCATCTTTGTTGGTGGTTGTAGGTGTGGATGAATATTTCGGGAGATCTGACCGTTTTTTGGAAATAAAATGGGTAGAGTGAAAAATGGGTATAAAGCTGGTTTTTCTATGTAAACTGAGCCACAGACGGCGTCACTGAACCGAATGCTCAGAAATGGAATGTTGTATGTGAGGTGAAGGGTGGTCATATATGTATTGGATGATTGATGGTTGAGATCTTCAAGTACCAATGGAGGAAAAGGTACCTGTAAAAATGTTAACACTCCAACGCTCAAGTCAATATTTGCAAGAGGTGAGAAAAATTGCTAAATTGGGGTGAACTGTGTGTGTACCTTTAGGGTGAGTGCATGCATATATAGTGGAGAGGAGGAATAATCGTTACGTAGGATCCTCCATGTGCAGAAGATCAGTCACAAATATCTTCTGAGGGGTCATTTGTCCAGGACTCCAGTGTATATGACATGTATTGGAGCTTTAGACTCGAGTCGTGCTCGTGAGAGAGCTTCCGTTCTCATTCTGTAGCCATGTATCGAGATGACGTGTAATGTTCATTGTTTGGCTGTTGGGCCTCAGTATATTGAGCTTTAGCCTTTCAAGAACAGTAACTAATGTTAATTGTCCATCTTTTAAGATAACTTAGTTGTATAAACAAATGACATGTTTGAAAAAGGAAAAAAACTTTGCCAAAAAATTATATAAAAGTAACTTGTATATGAGTTTAAATTTGAGGACATTTTTATTTTATAAAGGGCCTAAAATTACGTGACAGTCTTAATTTTTCATTTAAAATTTTGCTTCAAAATATATACCATTTTGGCGATTTCTTTTAACTCTTTATATAATAATCTTAATGGTCTTGCTAATATGTGCTCATGTTAAGAATTCAAAAGTATAATTTTTCAATTTTGTGCAATGACTTTGTGAAAATTTAAAAAAAGTGAATTGGATTCATGAATTATGATAAAACATTTCATTTTTTGAATCATTAACATGTAAGGGCACATATTAGATTTTCCCGTGAGAGAATAATGCCCTAAACTAAAGTAAGATGATCTTTATGACTCAAAGAGTACTAACAAAAAGATTTACATTCACTTTTCTTCAATAACACTTGCTGAATTCAAGTCTACAAGTTTTAAAATCAAACTCTATTTTTTGTCACAAGAACAAGTACCTAGAATTTGAAAATGGATTTATTGTAATTATTGCGTTAATGCAGTAATCGCTAACTACCGTCCAATTATAAATAAACGATTAAGATTAAAATGGTGAAAAGTTAAATTTGATTAATGAAAACTGTTGAGTTACTGTATATCTCTATAGCTGAAATTCTTTACTACGATAGAGTAGTACAACAAATAATTTTGGTCCATAGAATTCTCATTTCAATTGTTTCCTACGAAGTATGCACACCTCTATAATTATATTATTGTATCTTGTTTTAAATTATTTTTTAATTAATATAATAACTTGTTTAACTTAGATGCACATGTATATATTTTGATTATCAATTTAGATTTTTTTATAAATATATATATCGGTGTCAGCATCCTATATTTTTTACATTAATATTGTGTCGACGTGTCGGTGTGAAATTTCTGTATAGATCGTTTCAATATCATTTTATTTATCTATTAATTTATAACAATGAATGATCCTCCAAGAATTAATAAAGACAATTTAGAAAAAGTATTATATTTGTTATGTTACTTAATCCTTAACAAAAACTCTAAAGGGCGTTTAATTTAAAATTAATGGAGTGATTATATTTTTTACCAAATTGATGGAGTGATTAAGACCCACTTTCTAGTTTTATATCAACATTTACCAATTTTATTGCATCTTCCAAATCATTTTCACTGAATTAGAAAAAAATATCACAGAAATTGTTTAAAATTGACGTGCTTTAAGATAGATATAATGCAATTTTTTTAAACACTTTCTAAGATATCATTTTGTACCGACAAAATGCAGATCTAGTAAGATAGTACTAGAATAAAATGTATATCATAAATTAATAATTATGATTACAACAAATAAGTGGTGGTCATTGGACAAGTTGAAACATAGAAAAACCCTATTGTGTGCATTGTGCATGACAAAACAATTGACACCAACATCAACGGCAAGGAGCAAAACAACCATCCACGTTTCTCCCTCCCTCCCTCCTTGACTGTCCATTTGCTTGCTTTAGCAGCGTGTGCTAGGCCAATTCTATTCTATTGAAAAGTATAGTCTATAGACAACTAAGTCCCTCTTGATCGACTGATTAAATGTTTTTTATAAGGGATAACAATGAAATGCATATATTAATTGAATAATCCGCCCAATATAAATTTAAGTAAACTTAAGAAAAATATTTTTAATAAAATCACAATTAATAAAGTAGAATAAATTAGCTAGTTATTAAAAATGAAAAAAAATTAAACAATTAGCAAACAAATTATAAATTTAGTTTTTTTTATCAGTTCGATTTTTCTCCTTTTGTTCATAATTTAGTTCCATTAATATAACTTTAAAAGATATAATTGTTACCTAAAAACATATCCACAGTGATACCAAACATATACCTATGACCCATTTGAATTAGTTTATTTTTGAGATAAAACAATTTATCCAAATAAATAAGGTTTTATGTTAATTTTTATAAGTTTTCACTAATGAAAAATGTATTTCTATAAACTATTTTATCATAAACTATCTTGACAAACTTATTATATAATACATAAAAATTTATTTATTTTCATAAATTATTTTACATAAACTCAAAAATAAGTTAATCAAAACGGGGTTTTAATCACGCAAAATCACATATGATATACGTGTGGTTTGGTTTGCTTCTTCTCCGTGTTATCATTTTGTGGGAACCCACTATCTTTTGTCCGATTATGTTCTAACTTCTAATTTTCCTTACTCATCCAACTCCTAAAATGCAACATTTTAGAACCACTTGTTGTAGATTTAGAAAAGTAATTTTATTTTAAATGATTTTTTTAAAACAATTATAAAAAATTTTAAAAAGTTATTTTAAACTCATTTGTTATAAATTAAAAGAATAATATTGACACTCATTTGTTATTTTAAACACATTTTTTTAAAATAATATTTCTAAACAATAATTTTTATGAAAAGCTATTTAAATTTATTTTTCACTTTAAAGACTTTTTAATCTATATTATAAGCAAATGCAACCCTATTCATAAGAACATGACACGTGTCCTTTTGCATTACAATTATTTATTACATTAATTTTTATTTAATATTTTATGACGTTACATTTTTAATTAAATACTAAAAAAAATATTTATATCATTATTTCAATATGTTACATTTTATTTAATAATTGATAACGTTACATTTTATATTAAATACTAAAATAAAAAACATTTACATTATTACGTTACAAATTAATGTAATTTCGTCGGTTACATGTAAGTCATAATTAATAAAATAAACGTCTCAATATTTTATTAATTTTCATAAAATCATGTTTAATTTTGTGTTTCCATAGCTCACTATAAATATAAGTCATTTGCCACAACAAAATCCACAAAGTCATTTCATTTCCATCCATATTTATAAATTTGTATTGTGTTGTTTATCTCTTTTTTTTTTTGTGAAAGCAATGTTTTTCATGGACGATTTTATTATTGACATATCATTAAGAAAACAATCATGGATATTGGTTGTAAAAGTTGTGCATGTTTGAGAGATTTAATATTGCAAAAAATAATAAACTTCTATTTTTTTGTTCAAAATTTTAGATTATGATGATTTATTCTTTGTCATGTAGGGAGATTGAATTGGAGTTTTGTGCGAAGAGCATTGATCTACAAGTTCAAAGACCAACTTAAAGGGGTATGGTTTACAGGATATCCTCATTAGATGTTGGTTCTATCGATGTTTGTAATGTTATTAAATTTCATACTTCACACTCGAAAAGAGAAAAAAAAATCATACTTTGTGTGTGTGTGTCTCTCTCTCTCTATATATATATATAAATAATTTGACCTAATATGTGTATCAATCTAAGTTTTTGATGATAGGATGTAAAGAAAAAAAACCTAAAAGTTGTGAAAGGAGGAGAGGTTGTTGACTTGGATTGTGTCTTCACTATTTCTGTTAAGAAGAGAATGTTTTCATTAGATTCGACATGAGTAACATCCAATGCAAATGTTCAAGTGGGCAAAAAGATTATTAAAATAGAGAAATAGTTGTTGAATATGAATATGTTTCTTTTGAGTTTTTGTTGAATGTTTCTTGATTAGAATTTCAATTTAATACAAATTTGTATTTTCAAATATTATTCTTTACGAGATTATGTGTCAATATACCTATATTATTGTCTTCTATATAAATTCATATAAAATGAAATAAGTATTCATTGATAAAAAAAAATATTGTTCCTTCATACAGAGCGTGTGTCAACGCACTAAAATTATGGTCTATTTACCTTTCTATTTTCTCTAAAACGATGGTCTCTCATGCATTTTCATTTGTGTGCATTCGACAATTAATTCATTTATATAAAGAAAAAACATTAAAATCTACTATTTAATCACAAGTGAAATACTTCCACAAAATATTAAATAAAAGTATTATAAGTTTATGTTTTACATTATATTTTTGTCGGTTATAAGAAAATATTAATTTATAATTTAATTGTTTCAATAATAATAAATGTGACATAATAAATTAATCGTTACAAATAAAATATAATTAATAAAATAAATGATTTGATATATATTTAAATGTGAAATAAAAAATGTGTCGGTTACATGCAAGTCTTAATTATTAAAATAAATGTTTACATATATTTTTAAATGCAACATAAAATAAATCGGTTACATGCAATTCATAATTAATAAAAGAGTTTTACACATGTTAGACAAACCTTTAATAAAATAAACGTTTCGATATAGTGAAGTTGTAACAGTTTTATTATTAAAAAAATATTAAAATGAAACGTCTCAAGATTAAATTAATTATCATAAATATAAGTGACTTTGCTACAACAAATTCACAAACTCATTTCATTTTTATCTGCATTTGACGATTTGTATTGTGTTGTTTTTCTCATTTTTTTGTGTGAAGGCAATGTTTCTTAAGGATAATTTCATTTTACAAAGGATAAAATTATTGATATTTGTTGTAAGGGGTTATGCGTATTTGTGGGGTTCAAGATTACAAAAATAAAAAACTTCCATTTTTTGCCAAGAAAATTCAAATTATGATGATATATTTTTTGTTATGTAGAGAGATCGAATTAGAGTTTTTGTGCGAAGAACATTGATTCGCAAGTTTAAAGACCAACTCCAAGGGGTATGGTTTATAGGATATCTGGATTTGATATTGGCTCTAATGGTGGTTCCTATAATGTCGTGGTTGATGAAATTGATATTTGGTGTTGGAGCTTCAAATATAATTGGTTTCGAGACTGATAATGTTGTCAATGTATCTTATAATCTTATAATCTATCGATGTTTGTAACTTTATTATATAATTGTTATGAATATTAATTAGTGGATGTCCATATAGATGGCTTTGTTACAAAATTCAATATATAATTGTATAATTATTATCTCCCTCTTGGGTGGCTTTGTTACAAAATTCAATCCAAATGACAAAAACAATAGTATCAAAACAGCAACAATAACAGAACAACAACAATTCAAAAATGAACTCCTTTTTCACTCTTTCATTTACCCCAATTAAAATCATAACCCCCTCAAAATTAATTTTTCTCGGGTTATTTTGTTGTCATGGGTGATGGGGGTATTCGTTGTTGTAGTAGTGTTGATCAAATTTAAGAGGAAGGATTTAAAGAAAACAAC
Source organism: Trifolium repens (assembly GCA_030408175.1). NCBI lineage: Eukaryota > Viridiplantae > Streptophyta > Magnoliopsida > Fabales > Fabaceae > Trifolium > Trifolium repens. Next base: position 52,380,913 of record CP125849.1, on the reverse strand, counting down.
GTTCTAGGTTAAGGTTGTATAATAGACACTTCGATGGAACTCATATTTTGCTACAAAAAAATTGGATTAAAAAATTATGTCAAACTTTTTGGGTTGATTGAACCCAAATTTTGCATATGACAAATATATGGGTCTAAGATATATATGGGATTACATTAAGGAATGAAGGATGAAAATAAAGTGAGATGAAGATGTAATGAGAAGATGAAGAAGAAATTAGGGATTTTGACAATTGTAATTTTTATTTAGATTTAGTCATTCAATTTAATGAATTGGTTGAGCTGGTGTTCAATGGCCATGTGACACGCATGTCTATAATTGCTACCTATGTGTTTTTTTAATGATGACTAACGTCAGGGACCAAAATCAAACAATTTCAATATTTCAATGGTTATTTCCTACAAAAACTAAAAAAATGCAAACTTATAGGGAAGAACTGCCTATTTAAGCATACAATTTTTGACAAATTTTATATTATATTAAAATGGTATCATATTTTTTTAATTGATCAATTTATTCTTAGTAAAATTGTGGGTAATGAGTGCAGGTATGAGTACTATGAAACCACAAAAGTTACTGTACAGGTACGAGTCCAAATATTGTTACCCACGCATGTATGAGTTATAATACAAAGTTATTTAAAACTGAAAGGAGTTTTAATTACCCGAGCTTGACACGAGCTCCATAAAAATACTTCTTTTGTCATAAAAAAATCATTAGGATAACAAAAACACTGAAATTCAGTTCATAAGTTAACTCTTATTTTTTATTTTCCTTTAATTGTTTGACAAAACTAGAGCTATCCAAACAGTATCCGGCCCTCAACAGGCCGACTCGATTGGGCTTCGAGCCTTATCGGTCCAGGCCAAAAATCAATATATAAATACGGGTTTTTTGTTGCCATGCTAAAAAACTCTAAAAATATTCGGACTAATATTTCAAGGCCGAAACCATATATTTATCCGTGCTCGATCGGCGGACCGGTGCATGGTCTAACCCATTTTGACAACCCCGGAGCTGTTAAAATTGGTCGAGCCAAAAAGTTCATATTTAAATTTGGACTTTTTCGGACTGAGGTAAACCACTAAAAAAATTCGGGCTAATATTTTAAGGTCCAATCTCTAAATTTTTCCGACTTTACAAGCTGGCCTATATGGGCTAGCCCATTTTGATAACTCTAAAATTGTATCTTTAAAAAAGTTAATGTCGTTAATGCATTAACATGACCATAAAATAAAATCATCAGAACAATAAAAACACTGAAACATTCACTACCATCTATTAGAAACATCATATCCAAACATTTAAAAATGGATAAAAACCATTACTGAGTTATGCTTGAAAAACAGATAACATAAATAGCTAGATTACAAAGGGATAAAACAATGTAAAAGTTCACAATTGACGAACTGACTCAATGACCACACTAATTTTAGTTTAGAGTTAAATATGTTTTGTGTCCCATAAAATATATCAACTTTTATATTTTGCACCTCTATAAATTTCCTTGAATTTTGATTCCTCTAAATTTTATGTTTTAAATTTTAATCCATTCTTTTTTTATTATAAAGTTCATATTGATTCCCCAAAGCAACTTTAAATGAATCTGAAGAGTTATTTTTTTCTCAAGGATGACAAGTGGACCCCTATATAGTAGGTATCCACAAAAAATGAGTATACACATTGGTAATTATCCGCAAAAACGAATGGATTTGGATACCTTAGTATCCACCTACTCGCATATTATATATGTATATATAATATGCGAGTATGAGAGATGTGGATACTAAAATTATATATATTTTAAAAATATATATTTACGTTTCTTATTTATATTATCATATAAAAATATATATGTATATCAATTTTAAAAAATACAACACTACTAAAATGTTACACTTTTGCAATTAAAAAATGTATATTTATTTATAACATAATGGAAACACAATATGAATATGTAAACAAAGATATATATGAATATTAGTATGATTAATAATAATTTTTTCTATAATTTTCAATAGTCAACATAAATTTTATTTAAAAAAATTATTTATATTAAAATGTTATCTTATTTTTTAATTGATCAATTTATTCTTAGTAAAATTGAAGGTAATGAGTGCGAGTATGAGAACTCTGACACCCAAATCGTACGTGTATGATACGGGTACACATATTGTTATACATGCGGATATGAGTCAGGATCTTTGAAGCACATACACTACTCAGATTAATTGTGTCCCGTGTCGGACAACAACATTTATGATTACACTTAATTATATTATTTTTTTCAAATTATTAATTATATCAATGTCAACATGTTAGTATCTGTGTCGTGTCCAATGTCCATATGTGTATTCATGCTTCATACATCAGGATAAATACTTATATTTAAAATTGAAAGAAATGTTAATTAGCCGTGCTTGGCGCGGGATCCAATCTAGTTTTACTATAAAGACAAGGTGTAATAAACAAACGAGTCCATAATGTACAAAAAAATAAACAAACGGGTCTTTATTTTGAGAACTTTTTTTGGGTAATCAGCGAGGCCTTATTCCAAGCAAAAAACAACTATGAAGAAATTAGTGAGAAAAAACACCTCTACAATTATCATAAATAAATTAATCTACTTTTAAAAGGGATGTTAAAAATAAGCTATACCTAAATCCATATTAACTAACAAGCCCTTTTGCACACATATTAGTTGATGGTTGCTCTTCACACCTCCTAAATTTTTTATTGGAATTTCCCCCATGTCCCCTATCTATAAGAGATATCTTATAATAGTGCAAATTTTATCGGGATATGTTTTTCGATAGTGTAAATTTTACTGAAAGATATTTTCTGATAGTGTAAATCTTACTGAAAATAATTTTCAATAATGTATTTTTTAGTGTAAGCAATTCAGGAAAGAGGAAGAGCAATTATTTTTTTTGTTGACAAAATCATCTTATTAGTTTCGCAATTTCTCTAAATATGGTATTTTGAGAATCTTGAGTATGCATTGAGAATTCTTCTTTTTTTTTCTGTTCCCTTGGATACTCAATACAAGGCCCGTTACAACTAGCATGAGTCCTGACTTAATACGAGTTGAATTTTTCTCTTACCACTCCCAGATTCTTTTTTACCCCCAATATTCCGATTTTGCCCTTGGTTGAAAAGTTTGGGATCTATTTTCTGATTTTTTTTGCCTTGAATACGAATTTCAGAACGTGTTTTCCAAAAAAAATTCCGAATTTATGTTTTACTCTTTGACAAACATACACCTATATTCTGTTTGACAATATCAATTTTTATTTTGAGTTTATAGTTTATAATCTATAATTTATGAGTTCTTTTAACAAAAAAATATTTATTTGATAACATTTTTCTCACAAGCTAAACTTAAAGCTTATTTTGATAAGTTAATTATAACGTAAAATTTATAGCTTATTATTTTTTCGCTCAATTTCACCTGGGTAGTCTTTTTAAAACAAATTAACCATTATTTTTTTTTTGACAAAAATTAACCATTAATTAAACATGTACTTTTTATTATTTTATATCTATACTAAGTTGTTGGTTCAATAGTTAATACTATCAAACATTTTATCAGCTATTTTTCACTAAATAGACTTTGGTGAGAGAAAAAGGATATATGGACCTCCAACTTTTGACCATTTGCTCTCCATACTTTAAGATCTTTGGCTCGCCACCATGAAACAAAAAGCGGTGGCATGATATAGGGACCCCCCTACTTTTGTCTGCTCACCACAAAAGCCAACTTTGCATCGCTAGTGAGAGACTCTCTCACCATTCTTTCGGTTCATTATTGTTCAACCTCTGTGTGTACCTTACCTCACATATAATCAGAAAAATATAAATTGCAACCAACAAATAAACATAAATTTATCACTATTATTATTTTTTGAAACACATAAAAACAAATTATGGTGATGTACCATGATGAATACACTGACCCCACATTGTTGGTAATGTTTGTTGTACACTAATGATTAGTAGTTATAAACATTAAACATGTAAACTATGATGATTTGTTTGTATCATTAATAGTGTATGATATATGAACTCAAGTAGTACTCAAATAAACTAGTCATGACTTTTAAAGACGTTGATCATTAGGTACTACTATAATGTTGTTGGTCTCAAATCTCAATAAGAATCAAATATTTAGAAAAAGAATATTTAAGGATAAAATTTCTAACAAATTCTTGCATTCCTACTCCTCCTCCAAAAACTACAGCTTGTTGATCCAAGCACACATCTATAGCTCCTTTGACAAAGCTCACAATATACTAAAAACCTTTTGCATAATACTCATCTAATGCGCTTGAAAAGGTTTGGATATATGATGCCACAAATTCAAAGGTGCCAAATTGATCTCAATACATTCACATGTTGTTGGACCATGGAGTCTTTCCATTGGAATCAATATATTGAACTCATGATCGCCCAACATAATTAAAGGTCTAAAACAATTTCTATTATGAGGTCTTATAAAATAAAAAATAAAATCATATTCAACTTTATTAAAAATAAAGAAAAATCTAAATATTAATAAGGTCAATGGTTGAACATATATATATAAGAGTATGCGAGGTTTTTAACTTTATCAATTCAACTAAAGGAATACTTGAAATAAAAATGTTGTATTATATATTTATAACCAAATGGAAAAAAAATTGAGGCATTTTTTAACCCAAAACTTTAGGGCTAAAGTTCTAGCTTGAGTCGCTTGACCCCTAAACCGGTCCTAATTAAACTAAGAATAGTCATACAACTGACTTTAAAACATAAAATTTATAGACCCCTTATTTATATATTATTTTTCCCGATTCTTTCACTACAAGAAAACTTAATTTTACTGGCGAAATTAAATTACAACTACTGACGGCTTGAGCCCTCAATAAATTAGTGGCGGCCAAAGCCGTCAATAAGTCATTAAAAATCGTCAAAAAATTAAACAAATAATATATTTTGAAAGCAAAATCGTCACAAACTTACTGACGGCATAAACCGTCGGTAATTTTATAATTACTGACAGCTCTATTCGTCAGAAAATAGCATCGAAGTTACAGACGGCCTAAGCCGTCACAAAGCTTTGAAGAATTTTAAAAAAAAAAAGTTGTACGGTTCAGTCTTTAAAACTACACAACTCACTCTCTCTGTCTTTGGATAAGAATAGAGAAATTGAACCACAAACACTCCCTCATTTGCTTCTTCTCCATTCATCCATAATAACACACAATATTTCTCTTCTTTCATCTAACCCATGCTTCAAATCAATGATGAAGATGACAAATGGTACATCAGAGACATGACTTCACCAATCTTCAGTATTTTCTTCCTCCAAATCTCAAACCCATTAACACTATAACACCATTTCTTCTCTTCTCAACAACAAGAACAACCCTTTTGAAAACCCATGTAAACTTGGTTTTGTTGACCATATCCAGTTTAAAAAAACGAATAAAGAAACATAAAAACGAATAAAAAAAGGTTTGAACTTGAAGTTGGTGATTGTTGTTGTTTTTTCTATGAAGTGAAAAGGTTTGAATTTGTAGAGTGGTGACATTTGTTGTGAGATTTGTGAGAGGATTTGCAGGCTTCTTTGATCTCCGACGCGCAGGAAGAAGAGACCGTGGGGGGAAGTGTTGGAGTAAGCCCTAGAGGCCAATACTTTAGTGCTTTATTTATTAATAAAAATAGGCATTTCTTTATTATGTTTGTAACGTTCAAAATAATGAAGTCCCTAGAATAGAAAGTCCGTTTAATATTAAGTGTGACTTAATCATGAGATTACATTAAACATAAAGACGCTATTCTTAAAGTATCCATAGTCAAGCTTTAAGGTGAAAAGGGATAACCTTAAAGCATAAAGACTATTATGAAGATAGACTGATGATCGCATCTCATGGATCATGGGATAAGGAGTTATCAAGTCTTGACATAGGTATAAGAAATATTATGAGTAATATTTATACCGGATTGACCCGCTATGAGAGTACTACATGCAAAGTTATGCAAAGTGTCATAAGTTACTCTCATGGTGATAATGGTGTAAACCGCCCTTAGACCTGAAACCACTTTGTACCCTAGATGTGGAGTCAAGTACTTTGTTGCTGATCTAACGTTGTCCGTAACAGGATAACCATAAAGGCAGTTGATGGGTACTTCACAAAGCATGCTGAGGGACAGTAGTGACCTAGATGGAATTTGTCAATCCTGCATAACAGGATAAATGTCATGGGCTCAATATTGAACTGGACAAAGATGACACCAAGTATGCTTTGTGTTCAATATAGACATAAAGGGCAAAGGGGTAATTATACACGCATATATTATCACTAAAGGTTATGTTTTGATCACATGTTAATTTCTCATAACTTGGGTAACAATGATGTGTTGCTAGATACCGTTCATAGTTTATTATGTTAATAAAGGATTTAATATAATTGCCAACGTTATGGAAACCTACAAGGGTCACACACATAAGAACAGTCTAGTGTGAGATTGGAACACCGTAAGGTACGGTGCACCTCAGAGAAATATGGAAATATGATAAGGGTATCATGGTAATTAAATAAGCGGTTCATAATTTGTTATGGTGAGGGAGCACTCATGTGTACATGATACATGTGGGTGCGCTCCTACTAAGCTTATTTAATTAAATGGGCTTTAGTGTGATTGTAGCCCAATGACAAGTAATTGTCTTGGTGCACAAGACAATTGGTTCTATAAATAGAACCCTTGTGATTGAGAAAAAAAACACACTTAAGAAAATCTTGAGAAGAGAAAAACCCTAATCCTTATTTCTTGCCTCCACTCACAAAAGGCCTTCATCTCTTTGAGCTAGCACTCTTTTGAAGGTTGCTGTTCGTGTGGACTACTAAAGGCGTTGTTCTTCGTCATCAACGCTCGTGATCAATCCGGTTCGTGATTCAAGTGTTGATCAGCCACCGTTCGTGAAAGAAAAGAAAGAGGATTTTCAACAAGAGGTAAAATCCTAAACACAAACTCATGCTCATTCGTAAGGATCATTAAAGGAAATTTTTTTTATATTCCGCTGCTTTTCAATCACAATTTTCCTTCAGTGGTATCAGAGCCACTTACGAATCCATGATTTGATGATTGTTTATTTCATGAATCTTGTTTTAATTTGATTAAAACACCTAATAAAGATTAAAATCGAGTAATTAAAATTTGGCATCTATTGGTGTAAAAATTGATGGTTGACATTGAAACGGCTTCGGAATCCGACAATTGTATGGTGAAGCAGCGATATGTTAATCGTCATAAGTTTATACAAATAAGAATGATTAAGACTTATATGTGATATAAGTGATCGTGATGCAAAGCGATGTATTTGATACATCGTTCATAATTTCGTTCATTAAAACATAATTATGAAAGTTATTTGATATTGAATTGATTCATTGTCAATTGCTTTGGAATCCGACATTAGTATGGTGAAGCAATGACATGTTAATCAATCATATTGAATTTCGGTCATGATAAGTTTTGACGGCATGAAATTAGGATTCGCGACAACACAAGGGTTGTGCTGTCAAAAGGGCTGGCTGCGTGCCTGCGCTATGGCGCCGGTATGCTGCGCTATGGCGCAAAGACCCGAGAGACCTGCGCTATGGCGCGAGGCAAGCTGCGTTATGGCGCAGAGACCCGAGAGACCTGCGCTATGGCGCGAGGCAGGGTGCGCTATGGCGCGGCTAGCATCGTTGAATTTTGATCGTTCGCCAAAATTTTAATTTTGTTAATCTACAGGACTTAATCTGATAATAATAAAATATGTGTTTATTATTGTGTTTTTGTGATGATTGGTTATGGCCTTAGTTTACTATTTTGTTTTAATTTGGGATTTTAAATACGGCCTGCGTGTCGTGCCTCTCTCTGAATTTCTTGATGTAACTTCTTTTCTCATCTTACTCCCTCGTATGTAAAACGAGTATTCTTTGATGTAACATTATAATAGAATTACAAGAGGAACAAAGGAAGACAGCCATGAAGATGATGCTTGGAGAAGTAGATCATCGTTAGGCTAGTTTAGGGTTCTCTCATTGGCTTGAGAGGACACTTGCGTTAGGAGGCCATAACCATATCATTTTATATTATTGTATGTATGTATGTTGATGCATGTGAGAGCGTTTAATATGTTAAACAAGCCGGAGAGATCAAATTAATTAAATATCCCTCAAGAGACACGTAAGAGATTAATAAAGAAAATGTAGGTTCGCCCACCGCGGAGTGCATTCTCTTTAATAATAAAATATGTGAATATTAAGTTTACGCTTTCCAAGCTTTAGAACTCATCAAGACTAGTATCGAACTATGTAGGTTTGCCCACCGCGAAGTGCATACTCTATATTGGTAAGGTGCGATGGGATAATTGTAATATCCAACTTCTAAAGTAAGGGTCAAACTTAACTTAACAAATATAATGAGATTATATGAGTTTAAGAAGCAATGGTTGGGAATAATTCATAAGATGAATTAGAATAAGGAGTTATTCACCCAATTGATATATTCAAGAATTGTATGAGATACAATTGGAAGGAGTTCCTACCTAAATAACTAAGTCTTGTGTAATCCGCCCACCGCGGACTTAAGACAAAGTGAAATATGGATCTTGAACCACTAGAAAATCTTCCAACGGGATTTTCCGAATCAAATGATGAGGGTCATTTGTTTTGAATAAAATAGTGGAAGCATTTTAATAAAAGTCCTTATTAAAATTATACAAATATCTTACATATCTTTATAATTAAAATTTTATACAATACAAATTATATTGTCCTTATGAAGGACAAGAATTTCAGAAAAAAGAGTTTCTGAATTGGTACACAAATTGAGAATTGTTCTCAAATGCAAGAAGAACTATAAGCTATTGAACTATACTCTATAAAAGAACCTACTATAACTAGATTTGAAAAAGGATGCTTGTTAGAAGCATCAAGTTGACATCTAGATATAGAATATTTCATACTTTTAAAAGAAATGATTAGATCATTTAAAACGAGTTCTTTTGAAAGAACGACAAAGTATGATAGATTTCTCAATAGACCAAAGAGTTGGTCATAGGTTCAATCAATTAATTTTAGTGGATTGATATGGTCAAAATTATTATATCTATCCGAAAATTATTGAATTGAATGAGAAATAATTTGCACTATCAAAGAATAGAGATATGATATAAATGAGATTTATATTCCTCTTATTTGAATAGAACAATAAAAGTTGCCAAAGGAGAACGGATGTTTCAAATTGGTTGAAATGGGAATGCCGTAGATAGTTCATGAAAGAGTCAAAATAAAAGAATGAAGTGAGACTTCAATTTTGTACATCTAGTTATAGAAAGTCAAAAATTTCTATTTCTACATCAAGGGTATATGATACACGATTTTGAATCTCTAAAGAGATGCTTAAAGAATTAGAACATTGACTATAAGTTTAAGTCAAGCTATGTCTAGAATGAAACAAGTTGTTTCATTGACAATAAGAGCTATGCCATGACTTAAAATCAAGTTCGAAATGGAATACAATAATTGTTATTGAGTTCTATTTGGTAATAGAAGTATTAATTAAAATACCTTGTATTGACAAGATATGAAAAGTAGCTTTGAATGATAAGACAAGTAGTGGTCCCATCATTTGAGCAAAGTCTTCTATACTAGTGCTCCAAATCAAGTAATGGACTAGGGCTCCATGATCTTGATAAGATCATCTATAACAGTTGTAATAAGAGCCAAATAAGATTTGGATCTCATATGTATATATATCAAGAGCATTGTTGTTTAGTACAAACATTTGATGTGTTAATTACTAGTTGAAAGTGAATTGACACATGATCTATTTGAACAATATACATGAGATGTATGTCGACCACTAAACATATTTATTTGATATATTGAGTGTATTTTACTTTATTTACATTGATGATTAAAATCATTAGATGGGGATATGTGTGTGACACAAATAAAAAATCTTTGAATTTGTCAAGGAGTTCGATAAATGGAGTAAAAGGATATAACTCGACAAAAGTATTTAAGTCATATGAATAAGTCATAATAATAAATACTTAATTAAAGGAGTATAACAACTATTTTTATCACATCATGTTTGACATGATATAAGATAGTTTAATTATGTCATTGGCTCTTAGAAATTTATTTGCTTATAATTAATCTTCACCCACAAATAGTTCCCTTTTAAAAGTAATCATAAAGACACCATATATATGATATAAAGGTTAGACCACCAAGTTTGTCTTTATGAAAAATTGGACTGAAAAATTTATCAGATAAATTTAATTCCAAAATTGGATAAATAAATATATGTGGAAATATCCTAAAGAATCTAAGGGATATTGGTCTTATATCACTCTTCGGACAAAAGTTGTTTTGTTGCTAGATTTGAAGCATTCCTCTGGTGGGAGTGTGTCTCTAAAAGAAACAGTGGGAGTGATATAGAACTTGAATAAGTTCAAGTACCACAAAATATATTTGTTTGAAAAGGGAACATAAATCGGTTCCTCAAAGTTGTTGAAGGACCATCGGTTTAAGTTGCACAAAATCCTAGATAAGTCTAACATATTACATGGGTGAGATGTATAACTCAACAAGGTGATATGGTTTTCATGAAAGATGAATCTTTGACTTGGTAAGAGGTCGTAAAAGGCCTAAAATCTGAGAAGTGACTAAATGCCATGAAATCTTATGCAGAATCCATATACACTGACCTTATGTAGATAATGGTCATGTCATCAAGATGAGTGAGATTCATACGATGAAAGTGAGTATTCTTGTTGAATACTAATATGGATGGTATTAAGAATACCTTTTAATATTTGATTGATCATTAAAGGTTTCACGCAAAATCATAATGCAAATTATGATGAAACCATAAATATAATCATAGAGCTTAAAATCTGTTTAATTGTTTTACTAAATGCTGTACTACATGTTCTGGTGGATGGATAACAAAGTTGCATTCCTTAATTGGAATGACCTCATATATATGTACTAGACATATACATTAGGGTTTTGTTGATCCAAAGGATGCTAGAAAGGTATATAACTTGTAACTATCTGATTTTGATTAGATAGAGTTCTCGGAAATTTAAATTATTATTTGTTTCTTTTATGAAGTTTTATGAAAACAAATTAACAAAGGACAAACCTATCTAATTTTGATTAGATCGACTAATTTGAATATTTGTTCCTTTTGAAAGTTTTATGAAAACAAATTAATGAAGGACAAATATAAATCTTGTGCATACCTTAGTGGGAGTGATAATATTGAATCTGATATCATATGTGGATGACATATTAAATCATCAAAACATTTTTCTTATGCATGTGAGACATGACTAAGAAAATAACTCTTGATGAAATACTTAGGCAAGAATTCCTAAAGAGTTAGGAATAGCCTATGCATTTAGGCAAGGAATCCTAAAGAGTTAGGAATAGCCTATGTACATATATTGTCAAAGTGTTCATGACACTTAAATATGTGAAATTATTTCATGTGTCAAATGAATGATTTTGTCTAAAGGACAATATCATATCTCATTAGATGAGAATGAGGCACGTGGAAGGAGTCCATATGCTTTGACATATAGGATTAATCATGCACATCATAATATGTACTGAATCAGACACACCATATGATTGTAACACAATCAATAAGTACCAAAATTGAAATTAGTGTTTGACACTAATTTACCTCCAAGAATATCCCTAAGGACCTTAAAGGAATTAAAGCCTATTTCTTGAAATAGATGGGTATGGGAAGGATCATTGTAAGGAAGTTATAATGATGTTTGTTACCATACCAATGTATTGTATATTATGCCTGAATATAAGCATTGAAAGCTATAAGATAAGCTTCGTAATATGTTTGTTTCAGTTACATAGGTTGAGTATTTAAGATTGGATCGTTTGGCTCATGATTGAGCTAAGGCTATGTTCCCGGTATTGCAGATTACATTAAATCACATTAGTGATGGTAATGGTTTGATCTTGCAAACAATAACGGAGAATAGATCTCACCGACGATTCATATATATACTTAGACACTTCTATATTTCGATAAAGATCGAAATAGAAAGTTGGATAGATACGTAAGGTACCAACATAGGAAACAGTTCCTAATCCACTAACAAAGGCTCTTGCGCAGTTGAAGCGTGATGGGCATACTAGGTCTATGGGTATTAAGGTAATGCTTGATTGGCTCTAGTGCTAGTGAGAGATTGTTGGAGTAAGCCCTAGATGCCAATACTTTAGTGCTTTATTTATTAACAAAAATAGGCATTTCTTTATTATGTTTGTAACGTTCAAAATAATGAAGTCCCTAGAATAGAAAGTCCGTTTAATATTAAGTGTGACTTAATCATGAGATTACATTAAACATAAAGACGCTATTCTTAAAGTATCCATAGTCAAGCTTTAAGGTGAAAAGGGATAACCTTAAAGCATAAAGACTATTATGAAGATAGACTGATGATCGCATCTCATGGATCATGGGATAAGGAGTTATCAAGTCTTGACATAGGTATAAGAAATATTAGGAGTAATATTTATACCGGATTGACCCGCTATGAGAGTACTACATGCAAAGTTATGCAAAGTGTCATAAGTTACTCTCAAGGTGATAATGGTGTAAACCGCCCTTAGACCTGAAACCACTTTGTACCCTAGATGTGGAGTCAAGTACTTTGTTGCTGATCTAACGTTGTCCGTAACAGGATAACCATAAAGGCAGTTGATGGGTACTTCACAAAGCATGCTGAGGGACAGTAGTGACCTAGATGGAATTTGTCAATCCTGCATAACAGGATAAATGTCATGGGCCCAATATTGAACTGGACAAAGATGACACCAAGTATGTTTTGTGTTCAATATAGACATAAAGGGCAAATGGGTAATTATACACGCATATATTATCACTAAAGGTTATGTTTTGATCACATGTTAATTTCTCATAACTTGGGTAGCAATGATGTGTTGCTAGATACCGCTCATTGTTTATTATGTTAAATAAAGGATTTAATATAATTGCCAACGTTATGGAAACCTACAAGGGTCACACACATAAGAACAGTCTAGTGTGAGATTGGAACACCGTAAGGTACGGTGCACCTCAGAGAAATATGGAAATATGATAAGGGTATCATGGTAATTAAATAAGCGGTTCATAATTTGTTATGGTGAGGGAGCACTCATGTGTACATGATACATGGGGGTGCGCTCCTACTAAGCTTATTTAATTAAATGGGCTTTAGTGTGATTGTAGCCCAATGACAAGTAATTGTCTTGGTGCACAAGACAATTGGTTCTATAAATAGAACCCTTGTGATTGAGAAAAAAAACACACTTAAGAAAATCTTGAGAAGAGAAAAACCCTAATCCTTATTTCTTGCCTCCACTCACAAAAGGCCTTCATCTCTTTGAGCTAGCACTCTTTTGAAGGTTGCTGTTCGTGTGGACTACTAGAGGCGTTGTTCTTCGTCATCAACGCTCGTGATCAATCCGGTTTGTGATTCAAGTGTTGATCAACCACCGTTCGTGAAAGAAAAGAAAGAGGATTTTCAACAAGAGGTAAAATCCTAAACACAAACTCATGCTCATTCGTAAGGATCATTAAAGGAAATTTTTTTTATATTCCGCTGCTTTTCAATCACAATTTTCCTTCAGGAAGGAATGAGTGACTGATTATGGTGGTGGTGAGAGGCGGAGGAATGTATGAAGAAAATGAAAATAGAGAAAGCAAAGAGAGAACCACCTTTACTGTAGAGAGAGAAAATGAAATTAATCACATTTTAAAAAAAAAACAAAATGGAAGAACAGGAAAGTGTAGAGAGAGAAAACGTAAAAGTAAAAAGAAAAGAAAAAAAAAGCTGACACGCCCATTACTTTCCGCCAGTAAGTTTAAAAGCAGGTTCTTGGTTTGTGGCGGCTCAGTTCGCCAATAAATCCGTCTTTTTTGGTTTTGACGGTTTTAGCCGCCAGTAAATTTACTGACGCTCAATTTATTGACGTCCTTTGGCCGTCAGTAGGCCGTCAGTTAATATATAGAAAGTGTCAGTTTTGGCCACTTATAGACGACTTTTGGCCCTCAATAAATCTGAATTTTCTTGTAGTGGTTTAATAAAAGACAATACACTTTTTTAGATTCATTCAAAAATTAATGTATCTAAGCTATATAATATAAATTAAATCCATCAATTATTCAATGAATCTAAAAAATGTATTGTCTCTTATAAAAAGAACCGGAGGAAGTATTTAACTTCAACTCTTTAATCTAATATAAAATTTTAACTCACATTTAGGGCCTATTTGGATTATCATATTTTTGAGCTTATGCTTAAACAACTTATGTAAATAAATAAAGTTTTATATTAATTTATAAGTTTTGGCTATCAATAATTAATTTTATAAACTATTTTATCATAAACTACCTCAAAATTAAAAACTTATAATAATACATAAAAAATTATTTATTTACGTAAGTTATTTTGCACAAACTTAAAAATAAGCTAATCCGCTCTTAATATATTTCATCAACATACTAATATAGAGAGAAAAAATCATATCCCTAACAAAATAAAAAACATATCAAGAGGACTATATATACGCGTTTGCTCATAATGAAAAGCAAGTAGTATATATTAATTACAAACAGAAAAAGATGATTATGACCTTTTGTCCATTTTTGTAACCAACTTCCATTAATTATAAACCACATTAACATCCTTTAATTTAGGAAGAGCTTCATTATTTGAGTAAAAGATCCATGCAATCTCATGTTACTTTCCTTTTTCCTCAACTTAAGCAACCATTTGAAAATTTTAACTATACCACCAATTACTTCATTCTTTAAAAAGGTGCTACAAATTATGCCTTAGGATGTTGCTGTTATAATTTATGTAAAATAATTGAAATAATCATATTATATTATACCATTTTTGACCAAACAATATTTTTAAAAAGAAATACAGCTGTATTGCAGTCTTAGTGACTTGAATTTTGGAAAGTAACAAATTGATTTTTTTAGAATATACACGATACACACAATCTTCCATAAATTCCTATTATCACGAGTATATTAGATATGAATAATATACTTTCTTGTGATTATATATTATATTATATATATTATATGGATGGATATTGAAGAACCTTTCTTGGGAAATAAAAATGAAGAATAATTTTTTGACAGTATCTGATACCCGGTCCATATATTACCCCTTTGCATTTGTTTCTACATCAATTTAATATTTCTCCCAATTTGATCAAGTGGTTTTTTTTTTTTGTTACACTATTATTCGTGAATGTATATATATAAATCAGGTTATACATCATATGATAAAAATATAATCCCTAAATTTTGATATAAGGATATTCCACAACATTACTTAGAAAATCAATTATACTAGTATACGGTCCCGACCAAAATATGTTGAAATTTTAGCTAAATTGTCAAATTTTTGTTGCATTTTTCCTTTCTTAGTAACTTAGCATATTATTACGGTATATTAAAACTAGGTTATACTTTTATTACTATAAAAAAACCTGGTGATATTATAGAAACGTGTTATAAAAAGCACAATTATATCCTCATCATTCTTAGAAAGACGGTGTAGTATAAATGCACTAGTAATATATAACAACTTTGAGATTGGTCCAAATATTCATTATCAAACAAGAAAGGAAATGAGGATCTAATTTGTCATTTACATCGTTACCTACATTGTTAGCTATGTTCCAACCCCATTAATCAACTTAAATATTTCTTTTTTTTTTTTTATTT
The DNA here is from genome assembly GCA_030408175.1 of Trifolium repens. Taxonomy (NCBI): domain Eukaryota; kingdom Viridiplantae; phylum Streptophyta; class Magnoliopsida; order Fabales; family Fabaceae; genus Trifolium; species Trifolium repens. The sequence goes on along the minus strand of CP125849.1, from coordinate 52,365,091 downwards.
TCCACCGAACTTAATGAGGTTCTAGTCAGTCACATATATATATGCATGCCTCATGTATTCTATGTGATGCTTTGAAATACAAAGTCTTAACATTGAACTTTTGATACATCAGCAAGTATGGCCATGTATCATAAAGCAGCTGTATTCCTCACTATTAATTTGTTTCAGGAAGGAGAAAAAAAGTGACGGTGGGTGGACTAAAGAGTTGTATTAGTACAAGTTTAATTTACAACTATGATGAACTTTTGACCAATATTGTAAAAAAATATTAATATATGGAGACTAAAAAATTATTCAAGGTTTAGTACTAATTTGTGGGAAAAGGATTAGACGCAATAACTACATTAACGAGGTAATTGATTAAGATCGTCTGATTTATGAATGGTTGACATTTTTAACTATAAAAAATTATAGAAATTTGTGTTGTATAATTAGAACCGTCAGATTATGGATCAATAATAGAAATTTAAATCAATAGTTTTTTTTGAACAAACAAAAATGATATATATATATATATATATAGGAACCGAGTAGCTGCCTCACAAAACGTACCAAGAGAGACTATATAAGTTTACAAGAGTTAATTGTGTGTTTTTATCACCGTAGGCGATCCAAGTCCCTAATTTATGTAGTAAGTTTGAATTCAATTGTACTGCTTATGCTACGATCTTAAATAAAAATAAAAATAATGTCTTACGGTTTATCTAAAATTAGATAAAAACATATGGTTTTGCTTAAATGTTACCTAAAATTATCTATGTTTTTTTTTCTCCAAAGTTTGTTATAATCCAATTTTTTTTGGAAAAATTGCCTTTTTTTTGTGTGTTTTAACCCCTGGTTAACAGAGTTCAGAGTTCGCCTACAAGACAAATAAAGTCTGACAAAAAATTGTTCTCACCAAAATTTTCTCGAAGAATTCATCCTACGAGGAGATTATTAACCACTTAAGTCTAATAATGTCTTAGTTAAATTTCCCTAATTTTAACAAGTATAGTAGTACTCATTTGCTATATATTCCAAGCAAAATTCACTTTTTAGAATATTGAATAGTAGTTAATATATTTGATCAATATTATTAACTATATACATCAATTATTCAATAATCTGAAAGAAAAAAAAAGCTTATAAATTGTTATAGAGACACTAACTCTTAAAAACAAATAAAAAGAGAAATAATCATAATTTTTATCTAGACTAACAATGCCAATATTGTAAGATGAACATATTCATCAAGATCAAACTATAACAAGTGATGTTTATTTATTATTACCTCTTATTCTCTTCGGTCCTTAATATAAGAAAACTTTTATTTTTTAGATTCATAAAATAATTTATATATTTGGTCTAAAAAGTAAATCATATACATCAATCATTATATAAATCTAGAAAACAAAAATTTTCTTATATAAAGAACTAGAGGGAATATATCAACAATTTAAAATAAATAAAAAAAACAAATAATTATTATCCCAAAACACACAACTCAAGAATTGTGGAGAAAAAAGTGAGAATAATTACATCAAGCAACAAAGTAGCAAGCAAATGTTGAAGAATATAGTGTAGATAGATAAATTAAGCAATAGTAGTGAGTTAGGTCCACCATTACCACATTACCATTACTACTACCATAGCAATACCAAAACCTACCCTCTCATTAATTAGTCTCATTTCACTCTTTCTTTCTTTTTTCTTCTCAGATTCAACCATGCGCTGTCGTTTCCCATTTCATCAAACACTCTCTCTTCTTCTTCTTCTTCTTCTTCTTCTTCTTCATTCTCTCAGTCTCAGATGAACCACCACCACCACCACCACCACCACCACCACCACCACCATGAACAACCACCACACAACAACACTCCTCTTCTTCCTCTTCCTTCTCTCACCATCTCTAATCCTCACAATAACCCACCCATCCGACCTTAAAATCCTCAACGATTTCAAAAACAACCTAGACAACCCCGAACTTTTACAATGGCCAAAACTAAGTAACGACCCATGTGGTCCTCCTTCATGGAAATTCATTTTCTGCGACGGTGACAGAGTCACACAAATTCAAACTAAAAACTTAAACCTTTCTGGTACTTTACCACAAAATCTCAACCAACTTACTCAACTCTTCAACTTGGGTCTTCAAAACAACAAACTCCACGGTCCATTACCGTCGTTAAATGGGTTATCAAATCTCAAATATGCTTATCTTGATAACAATCAATTTGACACTATCCCTTTTGATTTCTTTCAAGGTTTATCTAGTTTAGAGATTCTTGCATTGGATAACAACAATCTCAATGTTACTACAAATGGTTGGCAATTTCCTTCTTCTTTGTTGGATTCACCTCAGTTGAAAACTTTATCTTGTATGAGCTGTAATTTGGCTGGTGTTTTACCGGATTTTCTTGGTAAAATGAACTCTCTTTCGTATTTGAAACTTTCCGGTAACAGTTTATCCGGTGAGATTCCGGCGAGTCTTAATGGTTCTGGTTTGCAGACTTTATGGTTGAATAATCAAAAGGGTGAGTTATTATCTGGGAATATTGATGTTGTTGCTACTATGGTTTCTCTTACTAGTTTATGGCTTCATGGAAACAGGTTCACCGGTTCGATTCCGGAGAATATTGGTGACTTGGTTTCTTTAAAAGATCTTAATCTTAATGGTAATGAACTTGTTGGACTTGTTCCTAAGTCTTTAGGTGATTTGGAATTGGATAATCTTGATTTGAATAATAATCGGTTGATGGGTCCGATTCCGAGTTTTAAAGCTTCTAAAGTTTCGTATAGTAATAATGATTTTTGTTTGAATCAAACTGGTGTTCCTTGTTCTTTTGAAGTTATGGCTCTTTTGGGTTTTCTTGGTGGGTTGAATTATCCTTCAAATTTAGTTGATTCATGGATTGGGAATAACCCTTGTGAGAGTTGGTTGGGGATTAAATGCAATACTGATGGTAAAGTTTCTATGATTAATATGCAGCATTTTAATCTGAATGGTACTTTAAGTCCTTCTGTTGCAAATTTAGGTTCTTTAGCTGAAATTAGATTGGGGGGTAATAATCTCAATGGTGTAGTGCCTAGTAATTGGACTGGATTGATGAAGTTGAATTTGTTGGATCTGACTGACAATAATATTTCTCCTCCTATGCCGGTTTTTAGTAATGGATTGAAACCTATGGTTGATGGGAATTCTCTGTTGAATGGTGGTGGCTCGGGCAGTCCTTCGTCGGGGAAAAACGGTACATCGGGTGGATCTGGGAATATTGGTGGAGATACACATGGACACTCGAATTCAAGTTCAAGTGATTCGGTTGAAACGAAAAAATCCAAAAGGAAAGGGTTGGTTTTGATTGTAGCTCCCATTGCTGGTGTGGCGGCTGCTGCTTTTCTGTTGATACCGCTTTATGCGTATTGTTTCAGGAGGACAAAGGATGGCTTCCAGGCTCCAAGTTCACTCGTAGTTCATCCTAGAGATCCATCTGATTCGGACAGTACCGTAAAGATAGCTATTGCTAATAATACCAATGGAAGTGTTTCCACTTTGACAGGGAGTGGAAATGGGAGTAGAAACAGCAGTGCAATTGGCGATTCTCATGTCATTGAAGCTGGAAATCTTGTCATATCCGTTCAAGTTCTAAGAAACGTGACAAAGAATTTCGCCCCTGAGAACGAGCTCGGCCGCGGTGGATTCGGAGTTGTTTATAAGGGAGAGTTGGACGATGGGACTAAGATTGCGGTAAAAAGAATGGAATCGGGTGTGATCACCAATAAAGCCTTGGATGAATTTCAGGCTGAAATTGCAGTTCTGTCGAAAGTTCGACATCGACATCTAGTGGCCCTTATTGGTTTTTCCACTGAAGGTAATGAGAGGATTCTAGTGTATGAGTATATGCCACAAGGTGCTCTCAGTCAGCATCTTTTCCATTGGAAGAGCTTTGGACTTGAGCCTCTCTCTTGGAAGAGGAGGCTCAATATTGCATTGGATGTTGCTAGAGGAATGGAGTATCTTCATACTCTTGCTCACCAGAGCTTCATTCATAGAGATCTTAAGTCCTCAAATATTTTGCTTGCCGATGATTTTAGAGCTAAAGTCTCAGATTTTGGATTGGTAAAACTTGCTCCTAATGGCGAAAAATCTGTAGTGACCAAACTTGCTGGGACCTTTGGGTACTTAGCTCCAGAATATGCAGGTGATTTTTCTTTTTTACAAGTTCTTAAGTTTACATATGCTATTATTTAATTACTCTCTACCTGAATAACTTTTTATATTTTATAATTTCTTTATTAATTGCATATGAATTGCTTTATACCTACTGAAGTTTCTGTATATGGTACCTATTGGATCTCCCTAGGAGATTTGGTAGCTATTGATCTCTTATTATGTTGTTTTCTAGTGCTTTATTTTATTGCATTGGATTAATGATGTATGCCTGTTAGTTGAGTAACTGATTCTAAGTGAACAAACTTCAATTTACTTAATAGTTAATAGTGAACTTTCTCATTTCTGCATTATATGTCGGCGTTGTTTGGATAAACAACTTAATTAAGTGCTTATAAGTTATAGTACTTGTGTATAAGCTATTTTCATATCAAAAAGTAAAATAATGTCAAACTGTTCTCATATAAGCTATAAGTTGTTTTCATAAGCTATCATGGAGAGCTTATAGAAATAATTTGAAAATGCCTTATGAACATAAGTCATAACTCATAAGCTATCTACATAAGTTCTCACAAACATTCTCATAAGTACATGTATTAGTTGATAAGCTCAAATAAGTCAATCGAATCAGACCCTCAATTCTAAACAAACAAACTTTAATTTACGTTTAATCATCATTCAATAAAATAACTAATAGTAAAACGTTTATTTCTGCATTATATACCTGGGTAGCACACATCTCAAATGTTAAACTAATTCATGGTTTTTTTGTTGTTAAATATATTCAGTGACAGGAAAAATCACTACCAAAGTAGATGTTTTCAGTTTTGGTGTTGTGCTAATGGAGCTGTTATCTGGATTGATGGCACTTGATGAGAGTAGACCTGAGGAAAGCCAATACTTAGCGGCATGGTTCTGGAATATAAAATCAGATAAGAAGAAACTAATGGCTGCTATTGATCCAACCCTCGACATAAACGAAGAAACATTCGAGAGCGTCGCAATTATTGCCGAGTTAGCCGGACACTGCACGGCTAGAGAACCAAACCAAAGACCAGAAATGGGTCATGCTGTTAATGTTCTTGCACCACTTGTTGAAAAATGGAAACCATTCGACGATGACCCTGACGAGTATTCCGGCATCGATTATAGTCTTCCCCTTAATCAGATGGTGAAAGGATGGCAAGAAGCGGAAGGAAAGGACACAAGTTATATGGACCTAGAAGACAGCAAGAGTAGTATCCCCGCAAGACCTACTGGATTTGCAGATTCTTTTACTTCGGCTGATGGCCGGTGAAACAAATGGTTTGTTTGTTGCTTTGTTGAGTGTTCCTATTTTATTTATTTTTACTTTCACCTTCTTTTTTTAATCTTTTATTAGATGTAGATAGCATGCTATGCTCTTTCTGTCTAAAAATGCTAAGGCAAAATGTGAGTACTACTACTGCCAGTGGTGTAATAGAGTTTGAGTAAAAGATTTCATATGCACTTGAAAAATGAAATCTAATTTGTATGCTTTGTATTTTCTACTATGACATTTTAAGTGTTAATGGTTGTAGATAGTGAAGCCACAATCAATGAGAATGCTTGTAATTTGTTCATTCATTTATGTCTCAACGTGCATTGTCATATGTTGTTTTGTTATTGATGAAGATTGTGTGTTTATAAGCACTTTTCTGCCAACTACCTCTTTTTGTATATAAAATTTCACTTCATGGGCATGCACATGCACACACCATACTGTACTGAAAATTTCATTTCTGCATTTATATTGTGCATGGAAATTTTGTCTTGTTAGTGAATCAACTAAGGCCCACAAGTATATTATTAGTTATATTAATTATTACCTCTTGGTATAGTCAATTTCCATGCATGGTAAAGTGGCAACTGCAACAAAATCCTCCATAAAAAACTTGTAGAGTAAATTAGCATTTCGGTTCTCGAGATTGTAAGGATCGAGCAATTTAGTCTCTTAAGTTTACAAAGTTAACAAGTTAGTTCCAATTGACGGACATTGTTCAAGTTAAAGAAGTAGTAAATTGTTATTTCGCAAATTTAAGAGACAAAATTGATCGACCATTACAATTTCAAAGTTTATAGCGATGATTTACTCAACGTGCCACGTATTCTTCCTATAGTTTTTGATTTGAGTTACTCTGGTTCTATGGTTTTTTAGGTGAAGTTTATGTGAATCTTTTAGTGAATCTTTTAATAAAGTTCAATACAAAACGGTGCTTATGAAAGAGTAGTTGAAAGGAACCAATCCTTTAAATATAGTATTTAAATAAAATTGAGGTATTAGGCCTTAGCTGTTTGTTAACAAAAAATCAAATACATTTAATATCAATCAATTCTTGTTAGGTGAATTTAGTTGAAGTTTTATATTTTGCATTTTTTACTATTTTTGTTAAAAAAAGCTTTTATATTAGTATTATTCTGTTTTGTTTGATTACCAAAAAAATCCTGAATATAGTTTATATATTATATTCTTTCTTTGCCATGATTTCACTATCAAACGCTATTAAACTTTTGAAAGACAATAATGCATTGTTTAATGAAATTATTGCAATGAGTTTAGCACTATCGATCATGTGTGCCAGTAATAACACTAATTTTGGTATCAAGTCACATTCACAAGATATATAGTGCTTTATAAAATTTGATACTCTTATAAACTTTATGTAGACTTTTTTCTTTACTTGATTATTATTATAAGTCAGTTTGGATATGGTAACAAAATTTGGTTTGAGAATCATTGATGACGTGGCGTACATATGATGTTGACTCATTTGTGTGTCCAACTAGAGTAGTGATTAATGGACCATCCTAGTTACCTTGTACAGAAGCAAAAACCAAAACAAGCCAGCAAAGGATGTTGTTGTTGTTGTTGTTGTTGTTGTTATTAGAAGATGTGGTCCATGTGGATTACTATAGATGTGGATTAGTAGTGATTAATCAATCTCACATGGCATAAGTGGATTCGTGATGAATCTGTCAAGTCAAGAGAGCCATCAAAATAATTTGCACTAAAACATAATAAGTCACCTCACAAACATAAACAGGTGTGAAGATGTGGTGTGGCACACATGTTGTTCGTTTTCATTTGGATAAAAATTGGAGAGATTGACACCTATGAATCATCCAAATGCCAATTATCAAACCCATTTTTTCTTTCAACCTCATAAATACTAAATAAATAGATAATAATAATTACTCAATGACTAACTTATGCCACGCACGTACACCCATCATGTTGACAACTGGCTCATCAAGATGTGTTTGTCAGAAATTCTTGTGCGTATTCATGGTGTGATAGACCAACCAACAAAGTAAATATTTTTTTTTTTTTTTGGCTTTTACCACCAGTTGAATCTGGTTCGGGGTCAGTTCTGACATCAAGTGGTTCCAGCCCCCTTCCGATCGCAGTTGCGGGGGATCGAACCGTGGTCCTCCCTACCAAGTTCAGCGTCAATCACCACTGAACCAACTAACGATTGGTAACAAAGTAAATTATTGATTAATTGATTTTGAGGGAGGATAATAAGCCAATTAAGGATTAATAAGAGATTGATCAAGAGTCCCAGTCATCAAATTAAGAGGAAATTAATTTCTTACTACTAGTAGTACGGAGTATTATTCTATAGAAGTGACCAGCTGTTTCCCATGAATCATGGTAAAAGAGTTTTAGTGGTTTGACACTACTGAAAATTTATGAACTAGTCAATGGTCGGAAAGTTGACAAATAATATATTTGGTGGAAATACTCCGACAAAATCACTGATTTACTTTGGACCAAAAACCAAAAAACTGTCTATAATAGCAGGTGATCATAGGGACATTAATCACTTTTTAATGGTTCAAACATTCTTTACAAAATCACTTGGTCAACGCTTTTTCTAGTAGCTATGCATTTCACAGCATACATAATACAATTAGTTTTAAACAATCAACAATATTGATTGTTTAAAGCTAACTGTTTTTTTCATATGTTGTGGAATGCATAACTATTAAAAAAACTCATTGGATTCATTGAATAAAGCTTGGCATTCGTGAAGAAAGGCTACGACGTATATGATAAGTGGCAAGTTAGCTACAATAGAAAGTTAATGGCAACTTCGTTGTCTTTTGTTTTCACTCGAAAGTTCGAATAAAATTATCTAATTACAACTGGTTCAACTTCCGTAATTAAATAATGGTATTGAAGACATTCACAATGTTTAGCAATGTTTGGAAAGTGTGTTGCTGGGTTTTAGAGCAAAAGTACATCATCATCCTCCATCAGAATTAGAATTATTACATTATTTACATTTACAAGGACCACAAAAGCAGCTTTCTATATGAGCCCAATATTTGCATCCACCACATCTTTTAACTTTAAATGTGCCTCAGTCTCATATTCTCAGTTGGTCCCTTGAGAATTATTTCCTATTATACATGAATGGAGAAACTAGTAGATACAGAGAAGATAGAGTTGTGTAGGCAGCATCATTCTAAAATCAGAAATATTGTTATGTCATAATAGTGATTCACATGCTGCAGATCCTTTAAAATGTACAATCAGCTGGCATTTCCATCTATCGAACAAAAAGGTCATAATGTTCGCATCTTGTACTTGTATGGTTGTCTTGTGGTAGGCAATGATCAATGTCAAGGTGAGGATAACTTCCCATCATCCAAAAATTAATCAATCTTTCAATGAACCTGATTTGAGCTGCTTAAGGGAATAGATGCAGTCACCACTCACCAGCTTGCACAATGGACCATCAGACCATGTGCTCATTTGTTTCCTGAAGATTAAAACTAAGAAATAACAAACATAAAAGATTAATCTTTCCACCAACCCAAGGGAGAACTATTTATGAAACACCGACATAGACACGACACCGACACTAACACGTAGACACCAGTAAATAAGTTGAGAAAATAGAAATGATTGAATGTAAGAACATGTTAGTGTTGAGCACATGTGTAGGCAACTTGGATACAACTTCAACTTGAAAAAGAAGAGATGTGAAGCACTAGATAAAAAATCTCCATAGGGGATATGAGTTGCAACTTTCTGCCAAGATGGCCATTGAGAGAGCGAGCTGCAGGGGGTGCATACTGCATAGCAGTTATGCAGAGTAACTTGGCTAAACCTCATTTCATGTATTATTACTATTTTTTGCTATGAATTCAGGCGGTAATAGTAAAATTTTAAGAACTAACATATTCACTTAAGTATGCACATAAATCTTCAGAAAGATATAAACATTGAATTAATAACACCGGATTCCAACATTCACTTCCATGTCTTTCTTATATTTATTCACAAGATGGTTGATTCAATTCCTCTCCACAATACCACAGCATTCATCAAAATGAACTAACAACAAATGAGGAAAAGCGTACGCTGCAAGAAACGAACCCAAAGAGCTGAAACAAACCTACTCCAACGGAAGAAGCACCAGCTTGACCTGCAAGATAGAGCAACAACGGTGCCGTCTGGACAAACCAGCGGCATATGCAGTCCCCATAAATCCTTTCGTGATCGTGGCGATTCACTAAGAACTCCATCTTCTTCAAGCTCCTTTCCTAACAAATCGAAAAAAATAATCATCAGAAAGCAATGTCTAAGCAATAAACGACATGGTCGATACTAAAACCCTAATTGCAGAACTGAAAATCGATCAAAACGTAATAAGGGAACTATAATCGCATACCGAGGGATCGAAGCTCTTGAAATTGCTGGTGCATGCATGCATTTTCGTTGAGGAAAACCTGTAGAGGCTTACTGTCTTGGTGAGGCTGATTGGCGGAGATGAAGAGAGCTTCGAGGAGACGATCTGCGCCAATTCTGATGTCTGCGATGATTCTTTCGGCTTGTCCGAGTTTGTCCATTGCTAGAGCAATCTGCTTCGGCGGTGCCTTGGTCGTGGAGCCTCCGGAGGAAGAGGGAGGAGGAATGGGGGTCATAGTCACATAATTCTTCCCAAAGGTGACGAACCGCGAATTGGTTCGCGCGTACCAATTCGTGGTACTTTTGCGAATTGGTTCGTCGTAATTCTCTCTGAATTCTTTAAAACCTAAGTACCGGCGAACCACCCCAACAATCAAATAAGATACACGAAACACATATGCTATTAGCATACACTCAACTTTTATTTGATGGAAATTTGATTCTCAATTTTATGATTAATATAAACTTTAGATTAATAATATTAATTAACATAAATTTAATACTAATTAATATTTTCATCAAATATTTTATGTAATTTTTTATTAACAAGTACCGATTAGCGTACCGACTATGTATACCCCTCACGTACCGAATTCTTTAAAGGTAGCGTACCGCGTACCCGAACCCGTACCACGTACCGAAACGAATTGCGAACTGTGTGACTATGATGGGGGTTGAGAAAGTTGCCACCGTGGCTTGATGAGTCTGTTGCATTTGCAGTGTTTTTGGTGATTGACATGCCAACAAAGATAGTGGGATTCTCCTCGGTTAATATTTTCGAATTTTCGTACAACTTATATGCTTACTGGTTTTTTATGTGAGGCCGTGTTTTTCACGTAGATATATTCATAATTATGTGGAGAATCATCATAAAGCACAATGCAGTAAAGCACCGCCAGTAGCTTGGCACATCATTAATACAGCTGGGGTGCGGAGAAGTTATACGAGATCATCAAGGAGCTTGGATTGGAGGGTATTCAAAAAATATAGGTACAACAAATGCCTTCATTGTTGAGTTATGGGGAGTGTATGAAGGGTTGTGCCTAGCTCGACGAAAAGGGTCGATGAATGTTTTATTACAAACCGACTAGCGGTTGTGAAAAATCTTGAAGGAGAAAGCATTGGAAGTAATAGGGTTAGGAGCTTGATTAGAAGGATTAGATGCTTATTACAAGGATTAGATGCTTATTACAAGAAGGGTGGGATGTTCGCATTCGGCATGTATATCGCGAGACAAATAAAAGTGGCTGATGCGTTGACTTCGATAGGGTGCAGTCAGTTGGATGCATTATGTTTGATTTCCCCCTGACAGGGATAGAGCAGTTATGTTTGGCTGATAGTTTGGGAGTTACTACTCCGCGAATTGTTGCTTTGTAATTTCTTTCTTTGGGCTTAGTCCCCTTTTCTTTGGCAAAAAAAATATTTGTTAAAAGAAGTATGCACAAAAAGATGTAAATAAATGCATCAATTCATCTTCATTTATCTGTGATGCTAGAAAACCTCCTTTAAAAGAACGCGTGTTGCAAGTGTTTTAATGAAGGTAACACCGTTAAGTTTAGGAATTTTGACTTGGAAAAAATTTGTACACCTACAACACCTTGATATGAAAACTCTAAGCCTGTGCTTGGTTTGAGTGAAATAAGTGAGAGAGAAATTGTGAAGAGAGAAGTTGAAAAGAAATGTTCAACTTCTTCTGCTTGGTTTGAAGAGAAAAAGGATAGAGAGAAAGTTAAAACGTGGGACCCACACGTTTTCCATTTCTTTGCGTTAGAGCGAAGAAAGAGCATAGAAATGTTATTTATTCCAATTTTACGTTTTTGCCCATATCATATCTTCCTTGTGGTTTGTCCCTCAAAATTGCATACAAATTGAAATTGAAGCTTTCCAAAACGGTTTCTTTGTTGGCTCATCTCCACAAAACATAGTTTCATATTAATATTAGCTAACAAATAGCTAACAATTTTGCTAAGTTCAACAAATTATTTTTCCCAATTTACTTTTTAAGCAATCAACACATATTTGAGAGCGTGGGTAGAGAAAAATGAGGGTAGAGAAAGATTGATATAACTCGGTAAATAGGGTTCAATAGACTAATAATTTAAATACGCTAATTATTTGAATGAAATTAAAATAATTAACCAATGACAATTAAATTTTTAGTCAAAGAAACAATTAAATTTATCATCTTACGTATTAAATAAAATTAATTAAGTTGATGAAATTTATAAAACTAATAAAATATAATCAATTAATTACTTAAATGATGAATTGAAATTAAAAAAATAATAATATTAATATTGGTGTAGGTGCTTTTAATTCAAGGGCATTTTTGTACTTTCAAAAACAATCAACACTTCTCTCTTCTCAATTTCTCTCATCTTTCTCTTATACCAATCAACACATCAAATCTACTCACCTTAAAAATTCTGATGTGCATTAAAAAATTCACCTTAAAAATAAAAAAAAATTGGGCAGGTTGCATGAAAAATTAAACCAAACCCTACAAACTTGTTTGTGACCTCTCTCTCTCGGTCTCAAAATCAGTGACCAAGCACAAACAGAACAACCACTCAAGCCTCTCCTCTTCCTTAGTTACGGCCGTTCCTCAGCTTCCATCCGTCGTCGTCGGCGTTTCACCGAAAAGCCTTGTCGCCGCCCTACTTTCCCGCCCCACTCTCCCCTCATTCTTTTTCTTGTTCCTAGCCATTGCGCCGTTTGTGCTTCTTCTTCTCCTTCTGGTACCTCTTAGTTTCCTTGCTAAAGCAAGATGACTCATCCCAAAGCCAAAGCGAAATCAAAGAAAAAGACTGGCGTTGTCGACTTCAAGGTTATCACGATTCTATTGTATATTTATTTCCACATTTAACCTTGTTTATGAGTTTTTTCGAAGCTTTTGAATGCTCATTGGTGTTTTTTCTTGCTCAAAATTTCAGAAAAGAAAGGTCAAGATTGGGAAGAAACTACCACCGCCTAAGAATACAACAAATACCGAAGTTAAATCTAAAGGTAACTACAAAATTTGCCTAAGTTTTGTTTCTCACAAATTAATTTATCATTTTAATGTTCAAATTTGTTAGGAAGCATTTGTATTTCATATGGCATTCCGCAATTTTAAATTGTCCATAAGTTGTCCCTGTGATCATAGTTTAGTTGGCAGAGACATTACAATAAGCAGGGCCGGGGGTTTGAATATGCGATTTCTCACTTATTCACTTTAAAGATGAAACTCCGACCATTAAGCTACTTGACAAAAAAAAGGTCCATAAGCTTGACAAGTAGTATTCATTGAACATAATCTCTTTCTGTCATACACACTATGAGTTTAAGCATATACTATATAATTTATGAATGGAATTCTTTTGAATACTTATTTATAAACGAATTAATTTAATCAAATAATTTTGCTGACATTTCTCCCTACAGCAATTATTCTGCCGGAGCAGAGTGTAGCGGCAGATAAGGCAGGTTTAGCTGTAAACAAGAAAGGTTTGACTTTAAAAGAACTTCTTCAACAAACATCTCATCACAATGCAAAAGTTCGAAGAGGTATATTCATTTTGCTGGACATTTTCATCATTGATTCTATCTTGTAGGAATGTTGTATGTTTGAGACCGACAGATTCTCCAGTAAAATTAAATTTGATAACCTGAGTTGAACAAAAGTTTCCAGCTTAAAAGAAATAAACTAATTTAGTTAGTTAGTTATTTTGTTTCGGGTTATGATCTTTCTTCTAAGTTGTTGGTCAGGGAATATGAGAGATGTGTGAGGTACATAGGTAATCCTCTGTGTTGGTCATAATTAGGATGTGTATTATGTTGTTTTAAGTAATAGAACAATGCTATGAAATGAAATACAATACCTTGGTTCTCGTTTAGTTTCCAAAAAATTTAAGCCTAAACCAAATAAATTTGGACCATGAAAACTGTTTACATTAATCATGATTTTGAAATCTATTGAAAAGAAAATGAAGTTGACCGTTAGTCATGTTGTTTGGATCCCACGGAAATATTTTAGTGGCACTTTGTGATCACTGAAGGTTGATTCATATTATACTCATATACTTTTTGAATTGTAATTCATGTATTGGTGTTGTTGCTTTGCTTGAGCTAGTAAAGTATTCAAATTTTCATTTATATGTCATTAATAATCTTTTTCCCACACCCTCCACTCAAATATAGATGCACTGATGGGTATTAAGGATTTATTCAGCAAACATCCAGAAGAACTGACGTTGCACAAGTATCGTGTTGTTGAAAAACTTCGTGAACGCATTGGTGATGAGGATAAAGTGGTTCGGAAGTCATTATATGATCTTTTTAAACTATCTATTTTTCCTGGTTGTAAACAGGTATTTTATCTTTTGTTTGCTTAAATTATACTTCTTACATGTTAAAATGATGCTCCATTATCATTTTGAAGAATAAAGTATTCAAGATCTTTCTCTCCCCCTTTTGATATATCATATAAGTGTTATTGTACAAACAAGAAAATGATAGCAAACGGGAGAATCAAGAGTTATACTTAAGTTAGATAGGGGATGACAGAAATGAAAATAATGAAGCAGTACATTGCCTCAAAAAAGCAATGTTGTACTCTCACTTATTAGACCTAGAACAAACCTTAAGAAGTTTACGAGCAAAAAGCTCTCCAGGCCCAAAAAAGATGGACCAGAAGAAATTTATGGCTTAGGTTAATTATGCTGCTGCCAAATTAACCACACTTCAACATAAAGAGCACAACACCAAAACATCTTATTATTCATCCTACTCCCGAAACCAATTATCAACCAAAAAATAGATGTTGAGCCATTGTGACTAGTTGTATTTGCAAGAATGTTTGTGGGGAATTTTCCACCCCTTAGAAAGAAACTCGAATATATAGCATTCTTAAATCGATTTTCTAATCAGAGATAATTGCATTGATTTCCATTAATCTAAGTTCAACTAAGTTCAATATAAATGTATTTTTTCTGGTAATGCTTTCAACCTTGACTTTAAAATATTTAGCTGCTCAAATAATAACTCACTTATTAGGATGCTATGTTTTTCCCGGAAGATTTTATCATTTGTACATCTTTCCATAATTTTGATGGGGGTCACAACTCACAAGCATCTATTACTTCCCTGTTGAGTGAGTGGCACATCATCACGACTCTCTATTAAAGATGTTGAATTTTATTGTTGGAGACTAATGCTAATAAAGAAAAAAGTGATATGATAATATACTATCAAGTGAATCAGTCTGGTACACATAAATTGCTGTACATCACATGAGCTAGTAAGGGTGTATCCACCCTTTGATATTATTTAAATCTTAACCTTAACCCACTAAAACTTAAGGATGAATAAACCATATTTTTGCTGATAAAACTTTGTTGAAAGACCGATGCTTGGCTTTTTTCTCTCTTGTGAAAAAGTAATTAATATTTAATGTTTATTTTCTTATGATTTCTGCTCTGTTATATTTGTTTCTGGTTATTATTTCTGGCTGTAATACTCATACCCTGTATTGATGATGATTGCTTTCATAGGATATAGTTTGTTTTCCATTGACATATCCTCTAATTGTTATACTATCATATCAACATAGTAATGATTACTCTGAGTAAACTTCATTAATCTTATTTTGTTACTTATGTCACCGTATATTTTGTAGGATAATCAAGAGCTGATCACTTCTTTAATGATGGCTTACATATTTAATGCAATGACACATTTAGCAGTTGATATTCGGATCATGGCATTTGATTTCTTAGACCTTACTCTTGAGTTTTATCCTCCTTCATTTTCTTCTTATGCAGAAAAGGTAATATTTTCTGTCCATATTGTAAATGTTTTGTTAATAATATGTTAGTTAGGCTTCTTGAAATCCTTTGACATGTAATTCTTTCATCTATGGTGATGGGGTGAGATGGGAATGAGAGGAAACGGTCAGAAGGGGGCATACAAAATAGGACAAGTGGCATTAAAAGAGAAGAGAGGGGAGCGTGGGATTATTTTTTGAAAAGAGAGCGTGGGAATCTTGAAAGGGGGGAGTTGTATTTAGAAGAGGGTAAACGAATGAGAGGTATAATGACTGCGAAGTGGAATTAATGGGGCTGAATATTGGGGTAATTTTAATCTCAGCACGGGTGCTCTCGCTGTTAAGAGTATCATTTACTTTTCTACATTTTGCAAGGAGATTCATCTCTATTTCGTAGTTCAGGAGTTATTTTATTTTGTTGGATCATGCTTTTCCATATTGTAAGAAAGGGATTCATCCCCAGTTTGCAGTGGTTTGCAGTACAGTTACCTTTTATAGTCTTTTTGTATGCTTGGTTCTACTTCTACCAATTAACAAAATATGTTTATATTATAGTCTGATTTCAACATTTCTCTCAGAAGGTTTGTACAATTTGTTTCAGAAAATCTGTGACAATTTGTTTAATAGTTGTGTTGGTGAAATGCAGACTACGAATGCATTTCGATTTTGCTCAGTTATTTGTAATTGTTTTATATACCACCATCTTATCTATTTTTGAGCTTGTTACATTGATATGTTCTATTCATCTGCATACTTTATTCTGTAAATTTATCCCGAATTTGAGTTATGTTGGTCCTTAGATTGTATTTGTCATATTTCTGTATTTGGAGCTAAGAGTTCTCTGTATTGTTTGCATTGTTAACAGATTTTTCAGAATTATGAGGATATCCTAAGGAAGAACCAGTACCATTTGCAGGACAAAGAAAAACTAAAGGATGCTTTGGCCGGACTAGTTCGCTGCCTGTCACTCTTGCCATGGAATAAAGAAGAAACTGATTTGCAAAATAAGGTATCTTTGGTTTCGTTTAATTGTGAATACTAGTTTGCCTTTGTGATCTGGATCAACGATACCATTGTAATAGCAGTTTTAATTCTTCTTAAGCTTTCTATATCTATGCACGACAAAAACCTCTTTCAACATTTTAGCCTTGTTTCATTTTCCCTTTCAACTTCATGTTTAGAGAGGACAAATTATGTTCACCTCGTATTTGGGACTCAGGGAACATATAGTAATCAGTAATCTTGAACAGTTAACATATAAAATGGAAATTCAAAACTTGTCAGTATGTTCATTTCCCATCCCAATCATGATGCATAAAACTAGGTGGATAAATATGAGCAGCGTATTAGCTATGATGAAATTCTCGGCTTTTCAGACCATTACATCTTGTTAAAAGTCAGCGTGTTTTACTATTCCTTGACTTTACAGCATCCTAGGCTAATTGCTAGTACTTCTAGTCATTACAACTTCCTTGACGTTGGATGTAATTATTGCAGAATCATTATAAATAGGCGTGTGATCTTCTTTTTGACTTTATTTTGTTGCCTTCTCCAATTTTGTTGCATAAAACAGTTAACATAAAATTACACATCTCAATAGTCAAACCACCTACTTTGTTGAGCTTTGATTTATGGAGACTTTATTTTTTATGTTGTTGCCTTCTCCAATTTATTTCTAATGCTTTATCTTATTTTAATAGGATGATATTGGACAAAGGGTATTGCATGCTGTTGAAGCTGATACCTCTATGAGCTCTACTGGTACATTAACTGAAAAATACAATACCTAATTGGATGCTGTTGTATCATGCATGAGTTTACATAATTTATAGCATCTAAAAATGTGTTAAGCTTTTATATTCTTGATTATTGTTTGACTGTATTGTTCCATGCTTTATTTTGTGTAGGTTTTTCGCATATCATAATGAAACTGAAGGATATAGTGCTAGTATTAGTAAATAGTTTTCAGGAATTTACTGCATTGTTTAATGCTAGAGAGAATCTTGAAGGGAAGTCCTTTGGTTGTATGTCATCCATCCTTCGTAGCATAGATCTTATAGTCAGGTCCTTTGTTTATGGGATTGATAAAAAGTTGGAATGCACAAGTTCTCAAGGTGGAGCCAATGTGGCTGTATGGGATGTATCGGTCTCTTCTGCATTCTTGAAGAAATTATTTCCTCTTTTTCCCCTTCATCCAGATGGTCTTCCACAAAAGGTAAACATATATTTGTTTCTTTTATCTTTTAGAGGTGATTACTAAGGAGAACCATAACTGTAAAATTTGGAGTCTAAAGAGAAACCAAAGCTATTTAGATTGACTATTTTCCTCTCTCTCTCTCTCTCTCTCTCTCTCTCTCTCTCTCTTATATAACCCATTCGATGCAAATTTGGAATCATTTTATCAAAATATAGTGGATTGCTAAATTATCTAATACATTGTTTTTATTATTAAGAGTACACCTCAAGAATATAGTACAAATGAGGAGGAATGACTATATCTTTGTACTGTAAGATTAAAGAAATATAACTTCTGTTATTATGCTGTTTCTAGTTTTTAACTGGTATGCTTTGATGAAATGTATTTATCTCTAAGTAACAACTTAAAGCCATCTATATTGACAAGTATTATGGAGGGTAAATGATGCACTTCTGTTTGAGTTCATTTTGATTTGTCTGTTTGCTTGGGACATCACAACTCAAATTTGGTTATGTATATTAAAAAAAATTATAGTTTACAGTTTACACCTATAAACTGTTCCGTGGTGGGTTAAATTTATCTGTTGTGTTATAGTGATCCACTTACTTTGTAGCATAGGATAAGGAATAGGGAGTAACAGCCTAGCAGGACTGTCTCAAATATACTAACTCTTTCTTAATTTGCTTTGCAGGATTATGATAGGTTGCTTGACTTGAACATGGTCATTGCAAAAATATTTTTTGAATTAAATGAATGGATCTGCCTTCCTCCTTTTTTGTTGGAAAAATTTCTAGAATTTCTTGAAAATGCACTGCTTGGGAAGGTTCGATACATATCAATAAAATACTTTTGAAGTTTTATAAAGTTTAAAATAATTGTCATTCTACATCTAAGTTTGACTGTGAGTATTAATATGCAGTTCGGCACATCTGCACAGTCTGGTAAGGCTGTCTGGGAAAAACATCTAGTTCAGCTCCTTCCTTTTATTCCAAAATTTATTTCACGTGGAGCAAGCGATTGGACGTCTCGGCTTCTTTGGGTTTGACTTGCCACCTGAATTCTGAATTAAGATTTTGTTGAAAGCTATCCTTGACAGCCTTATTTCATTTGTTACTAATTGCCCTAAACCTCCTTCTTCCTCCGTGAAAATCAGCCTTAATTTCAATTTGGGTTGTAAAATCTTTGACAGCCCCTCAGTGATGTTGAATGAAGTTTTGTATAATTTTTTTTTTCTTAAACATCTTTTAGCTTAAAATTAATTTTGAAGTTAAAAAATTGTAAACAACCAAACAAGCATCTTTACTTTTAAAACTCTTATTTTAAGAAAATGTTCTATACTTATATATATATATATTTTTTTCCTATTTTTCACTTTTTAAAAGAATGCTACTCTGTTTCTTATTTTCAGTCTCTATATTTGCTATACAAAACTTCAGAACATGGAACAAATTTAAACAATGAGATATCATTGCAATAAAATGTTAAAGAAAAAGCCAAATATGCCTTTTTTTGCTTTCAGATTTATGTTCCATGTGTATATTTAATTTTCTAATAAAGGTTCCAAAGGTGCTATTTTTACATGAAATTTGCAACCTGCAGGCATTTACCCAGACATTCAAGGGAAGCAAGCCAGGCTCCGTATTGAAATTGGCCTGTCTCTCTGCAATTGAAGATATGCTAACTCCTGTAAGTTAAGCTTTATTACTATCCCATGAGTGACCTTGAAGTTCTTGACGTTTGGATAATCTTTTGGAATTCATTGATACCCCTCTTCATCTCAATTTTCCAAATATGATTTTGTCATTGATGCAAATCTTAGATCCAGAGCATGCTTTCCCTGGAGACAAACAATCCAGGAAATGTAGACCTTCAAGAAGCTTTATCTGCATGGATCGAAGAACTTCCTATGTTGCTTATCCAGCTTGGTGATAAACATCCAGCCTCGTCCTTGGTAATCATCATTTGTAATTTAAATAGCAGTTCTCTATGCAAAATGCCTGAATCCACATAATTTGTGGAGTTACATTTATGTTCTTAAAATTTCACATCTCCTTGTCCTTAAAATGTTCAATGTTCATTTAGGCTTCAGTAAGGCTTCAACTTCGTATTGGACAGCGTGCTTTGTTGAACTCAGCACTTGTTTGCGTGTATGACAACATGCAAAACTCGTTGCAAGATTTTTATTCTACGTGTCAAGGAGGTAAACATTGATATGCTGTTAACCACAGATAATATTCCACCCAGAGAGATACTACTTGGCCTCTAATTGCTTTCCATTTCATCTTGCAGAAAATATATGCTATGGTCCTTTTGTCAGTCTTCCTAGAGAATCTCAAGAGCTTTCTTTATGTTGCCTTTACTATTTCTCTCATTTAGACCAACCTTTTTTAAAGTCAATAGCTGGTTGTTGCCTAAGTAAGTCTTTCATGCTTGTTTAAAATTTCAGCAACTTGATTTCTTAACAATTTTTATTTTAACCCTATCTTTTCACTAGATATTTTACCTGTTACCATTTGCATATCTGATGTAAACATTTTTATTTTACTTCGATACATGGTGAGTTAATAATATGGAAATTTGGAAGGCTTGTCATTTAAAATACTATCATAGAAGTTGAGAATAAAAGCTGTGATTGAATTACTACAACTAATTTTGATGTATATTTTGAGGTTTTCTTTCTCTTGAGAAGTACTTGCAGCTTATATCCTCAATAACTATTTCTGCTATTATTTTTGAAAATCATTGAAACCCTATTGCTGCTGTCTTATCAGTTAAAAATGGTGCTATTTTTTCTGACTGGATGATATTATTTGTATTTATTTTTGTGGTTAATGTTAGACAAAGAAGTTTATGCATGTTAGTTTGAAACTTGTCCCTCAGTATCTTTGGTAATCATGGCCGTGATAGAAGCATAGAGAGATTAAGAACTGTAGAAATAATTAGAGAGAGAGAGAGAGAGCGCGAGAGTCAGATAGGATTGTTTTTGTTATTGGGGTATCAAGAAATCAAGGAGTCTATCCTCCCCGAGGGTTTCACCTTTATAACAGAGCAATAACTCTGTCCAACTTATCCTCCTGACCACTAACTTCTATTTTTTTTTTTCTCTATTCCATCTATTATACACTCTCCATATTCTCCCTTAATAGGCAGTGGTCATTTTTATTTTATTTTATTTTTTGAGAACATAGTCCTGAATTACGTTCGAGAGATCTATAACAAAAACCGATAATATTGTGAAGTATCTTTATAAGTTATAAGATAAAACAGTGGAGGGCACTTTTGGATAATTATTCTCCATCACTTCCTGTACAAATCCTTTTAATGTGCAATAAGCCAATTTAAGCAAGATTTGGATGCTAACAATAGTAAAATATTGTCAATGTTTCTGTGCTAAAACTTATGTAAATTAATTCTTCTGTGCTTATTGCAGGTCCTGATCTAGATCCTTATGTGTTATTTCGCACCATAGAGATTCTTCATTCAGCCTATAAAGATGGACATATAAATATTGCAGATTACTTGAGTGTCTTCATCACCTTAGTCTCGCGTTTCAAAGTTTCTTCTGGTAGGTTACAAAGATTTATTTAGAAAACTAGTTTGTACTTGTAACTTTGATAACACATGTCTTATTGTGTTTTGAAATTAGTACTTCTGTATTATTCTCAATATGAATGATCAGAAAGAACTGGAAGGGGTCAAAATATCAATCAAGACAATTGATCCCATGTTTGATTTGATAAGTTTCACCTTCACAAATGCCACCTTCACAACTGCCTTCCACCTTCAATCCTGTATCTTTCTTCTCATTAACTACTCGGTAATAAGATTGTATAGCATTCCTGACACCTTCTTTAGCTAGCGAAGGTACTGAAATGGGGAAAATATGTAGTCATGACTCATTATTATGTATTGAATAAGATGGTAGGTAGGTTTTGTTTGACCCTTAGTTAGGACAAAGTTTGATCTGGTCATATAGGATGATTGAATTAGAATGCATGTCAATCTTTTAAATCTACCTTTTGTTGTCTCTTGGCATCATAAATGTCATTTTGTTAAAAATTTGCAGTTGCTGGTTTGAAGGGTGAGGCACTATGTAAAACTTTGAAGTCAATGACAACTGTTTTTTGCTCATACATGGAACAGATTGGCAACAATTCTCTTCTTCTACAGATTATAGAGAAAGTGGTAGTTGATCAAATAGTAAGTTTACTCAATTGCATGTTTTCTTTGAGCTTTCTTTTGCATGTGGATTTTTCGTTGTTTACTTGTGAATTTATTTTCCATTGTTACTTCTCTCCGGTACATGTTGGCTTCTTCAGAGACTTTCTAGAAGCATGACTTCTAATTCTGATATTTTGTGTCACAGGTGCTAAAGCCTTCTTTGGACAATAGTTGTTCTCTCCTAAGAATGCTTGTTACGGTGGACTCTAAGCCCACAAGACTTTCTGACCAAAGCATTACCACTCTAGCCCCTTGTCTTTCTGAATATCTAATGGATGCTGTGCAGGTGATTATGCTATCTCAAATCTTCTTATCAACCAAATGTTGCTTTCATCTATTCATTTCACCTGTCACATTTGATTCTTTTGGATGTCCCAGATCATGTTTGAACTTGAAAGTAAAAAAAAATAAACCTTTTAGTGTCTTCTTTATTCTTAATCTCTTTTTGGAAGTTGTTTTGTACAACTTTGAAATATTAATGATTGGTATGGAATCTTATTTTATAAACAAAGATTATAAAGAATTTTGGAATCTAGTGAAATGTCGACAAGAGACATTAAAGATGATGAAGGAACACGTTCAAAAATCTATGGATTTTTTAAATGGTTATTTTTGTTTATCTATCAACTTTTTCTTAGATCCCTGGTATGTTTGTCTTTTGACTAACAAGTGCATCTTGTTAATTAGTTTTCTTTATTTTTTCCTAAAACAATGGGCCTCAACTGTTGATCATATATTTCAATGTCCCACAGTGCATTCCAGGTGATGGTGAGGAACAAAGCATTACCTCCAATCAATTAAGTCCCATTTATTATCTCCTACCTTGTTTTTTCTTGTTTGATCGGTGCCATCAACTTATGGGTTATGTATTGAAGACAATGGGGTCAGCTATAACTGAAAGTAGTTTCTCACTGGAAAATGATAATGGCACTCAACATATAGGGAACTGCTTGACTAGGGTAAACACTGTTGCATCTGTACTTGTGTTGATGCACAAGGATGCGAGATTGCAACAGATTATGTCCGAATTCAAGGAAGATATTGATAATATCATACAAAAAGTTCTTTCCTTACAGGTAATTTATCCTTGAGGAGAAATTATCAATTGGTATTTAATCTTCCTATTCTTAAATATTACTTATCTGCAGATGTTACATTGAAGAAAATGTGAATCATGATAAAGATGTTTTTATTTTTATTTTGTGCTTATGTACCCTTCACTATATAGTAGACATTATCATCCTCTTCTTTAGGGCTTATACCTGCAACTACTAGGGATATTGTGTACCTTGGGTGTGTATCTTCTACACCTACACACACATGCACTTCGCACTGAATCCTTAATGTCATTATTTCTCTGCCCATATTGGCTAGCTTTCTGGAGGAAATACTTTCTGGGCCGAGATGAAATGAATTTCATGGAAATGTGATTTTGTATTATTGGAGTAGTGTGAAGTTGGCAATTTTAAGACAATATATTTCGTTGTATTTTAATATAGAAAGTTTTAGTTATGGTGTTGACTGTTGACCCATTGGTAGTGTCACCAATTTTGCTTCTGAGATACGTAGTTAAAATGTGTTAGGGTGCCTTAGGTACAATACAATTATTTTTTACCAACTTGTGGGCTCTTCTAGGAGACTAAGTTCATATCATGCCAATAGTAAAATTTTGGCATTTTTAGATGAGTTGGGCCAGGGGTGATGAGCAGTAAGCAGGCTAACTTGAGAATTTCATAGTTTGATGATCACTTAGTACTAGGTCAGTGTCAGCCATAGATGGTCAAGCTACCTGACCAACCACTGCTTTATTTGATATATCTCTTTTAATGTTTGGAAATATGTTCATTTTTTCTTGTTTTATTGTTCTGTTAACTTATTTAGTTTTCCAAAAATTGTTAATAGTCATTCTCTGTTCATTTTCTTTGAATTTTTTGCAGTCTTCGAAGCAAATTAGTCTGACAATTGAAGAAAGGCATAAAATAAAACGTGCATTTGAGCAACTGAATGTTTTAACACGATAACAATGATCAAGAAAGGTATTTTTGAGTTAGAAACTTGTACACGTGAGTTTTTCAAACTTTGAATGCTATTACATTGTTAGCCTTTTTTTTTGGATATATTATCTACATGCTTTGTTATGGATTTGTCCTCTCAAAAAATGAAAGGGTAGATAACCATTGATTGAAAATCGATGATTAAGATTGTGATAAAATACATGTTTGTGTAACAAATCATCAAGTTGTTGAAGTATCAATAATCAATTTTGTGGTCAATGGTTATAATTCTGTATTTATTTCCCCCTAAAGTACATTCGAAATTTTAGAGGTGCCAAATCTGCCGGTGAAAAAAAAAAAGCATGTCAATGGCCCATTATTTAATATGTATGTATTGCTGTAATTTGCAAAAAAATAAATATGAATAGTTGGAATTTCTTATTTCATTGCCTAGTGATATATACATTTGTAAGAATTTTATAATGAAATGTGTTTTTATACATAAAATAGGTTTGGTTTGTCCGGTTGTCGGGCGAAGAGTGTCATGCCGCACATGTCCTTTACGTTTTTCTCTTGTTTTAGTTTCTAACCAGTTAGAGTTGAGCCATACAGCACAACGATCATACCTTTGCACTTTTGAATTTACACCAGATGTTTATTATCATCTGTCTTTTTCCCTCTTTTTGCCCCATTCTTTTCATCTTTATATTATTATTTGTTCAGAATGTTGTTGCCTTGCTTATAAATCTTTTGCTTCATTAAGCATTCAACCCTTAAAATGATATTTTCCGTTAAAAGCTGGATTTATATTTATTAAACTAATCACTTTGGCCATCGTGTGTTTCTTGCCCGTACTAAATAGCATGTTTATTTAAATATGAGATATTATTAGTAATGGAAGTTACATTCATGTAATTCTGAAATACTTAACCTGATATTTACAGACATTGTGGGCATAGAAGTAATTCCTCTCTCAATTGTCATATATTCACAGGCAGACTTGAATTGAGCCAAAATGTAATTACCACGTTCACTCAATGCACTCATATCTGAACTGACTTTGTTTTGTTGCTCACTTTATATTTTATATTGTTTCTGAACTGCTTTTTACCCCTTGAACTTAGGCTACTCAGTTTCTGAACTGGTTGATATGGTGGAACTTGGAAACTTAGGTTACCTTCTTTTCCCAAGTTTATTCTGCATGCAGTTTTGATGTCTGGTAGCCGGCGGTTTGTTATGCCGCCGTCGAGAAATATGATTTTTGCCTCAATTGTTAGTAACATGTATAATTCCATCAGTTAGCCTCTTGTGACTACCATCTGTGGTCGAGATATAGAAAGTACTGTGATAGTGCCACCTCGTCCTCAGGATTTGCCTTACATTTGAAGAATCAAAATGATTAACGTGTTATATTTACTGCCCATATATATTTTTTTTTACTGTAATTTATTGCCCATAGTTAAGTGATAGGGATGTTTTATTTTGGATACTTATTTGTTCAAGGTTTGATTAATCAATTGTCACACTTATTGTGTCAATATGCACTTTTAAGTTGAGTTGGACAATTTTTAAGCTCTATTGGTTCTCTTGGAAACTATTTTTTTCTTCTTTTTTTGATACAATTTCTCTTGGAAACTCTTTTAGCAAACTGTATTAAGGGAAATGATTTGGAGGCGTAGAGAATAGATACACAATCGCAGTGGAAACTTTAAGTTACATTAAGTATTATTCTGATATATCAAATGTTCATTTCATTTCAAAAAATTTATTATAATTTTTAATTAATAATTTAACATTTCTTAAAGAATATAATGCAATGCATTTCTTAGTAATTTAGAAGGTAGTAACCAACTTTCTTCAAATCTATAACAAAACAATATATAAAAAGGATATGTATTTTTGGGATTGTTTATTGTCGTTTGGAGTTTTTATTATTATGACAAAGAGGGTTGACAACTTTTTCAAGGTGTTACTTTTATTTTTTTTAAGGTGTTACTTAACTATGGTGTGGACCAATGCACGTAAATTACAATTTTTATTTTGAGAAAAACTAAAAATACATAAATTAATTTAAATAAAAATCAAATTTATAATAAATCACTGTTTACAATTTATATACGTTAGCATAATAGAAAACGCGGATTACACAAAAGGGCACGGAACGTGCCCGTTTGGCCCGCCAGTAATAATAACAACAACAACAATAGCAACACAATGCATTTCTTGTAGAATTTTTATTAGGCTCTGTTTGACCCAGCTTTTTTTAGCTTTTTATTCTCTTAAGATTGAGAAGTTGGGTCAAACACAATTTTAATAAAGCTCTTGGCCATAAAAAGTTGCTTTTCTTTATTGTGTAAAATTGAATCAAAAGAGCTTCTAAGAGAAGATGTTGAAACCTACTTTTGGGAAAAAATTCTGAGCTTTTTTGTTATTATCTTTAGTAAATTTAGTTTAATCTAGTTTGTTACTCCATCCGTTTCTTTTTAATTGTCTTTTTAGAATGATAACACCAAATTAAGGAAGTGTATTTTTGCAAGTTATCTTCCTATTATACTCTCGTTTTAATCCACCAATAAATTCCTATTTTGTTGCCCACACTTTTTCTTTTCAATAAATGTAATATATTATATACAAAAAAACAAAATTTAATATGTTATGTACCAACACAAATAATAAAAAAGATTTAGTTTTCCAAATATATAGCATTAATTGGTTTTATAGAAAAAGATAAGAGCAATTGACAAAGGGTATAATTGATAAATCATACTCATCAAATACAAAAAGGACAATTAAATAGAAACGCTAAATATGATAATAAAAGACGATTAAAAAGAAACGGATGGAGTATTTGTTATCATCTTTTCTTAAGTTTCATATTAATCTTTAGTTTGTTATTATCTTTTTTTTTAAAAAAAATTTTACCAAATAACTTTGAAGTTAAAAAAACAATTTACCAAACAACTTTATCTTTTTTTCCGAAAAGCTATTATTTTCACTTTTAGCTTTCAGATAGCTTCTAAGACCTAAAAAAGTCAGGTCAAACGAACCCTTATTATTATTATTATTATCATTTTACTTAATAATTAAAATAATGTTTAATTAATGATTTAATTGTTCTTGAAGATTTGAATGCAATATTTTAATTTTGAAAGCTTAATGTAATGTTTTTATCTACAATTTTTTTAGTATGAAGATCAATTTTGATCCCTTCTAGAAGTCAAATTAGCCATGACATTTTTATACTACAGATAAACTAGATGTAAATTTGTTGTATAAAAAGGACTAGTTTATCCCTAGTATAAAAATATCATAGATTAATTTGAATTTTTATTTTTGTGAGAGGTTGAATTGCTCGGTCAAAAAATTACGAGGAATTAAAATAAATTTCCACTCTTTTTTTTTAATACAACGCATAGTTTTATAGGTACCATAATTTCAGGCATATGAACAAACACTCCATTTAGTTCATTAGTTTTCATCAGAGAATAGTTTGTAGTGTATCAACTTTCATAGAAGAAGTGACATAGTTTTATTGGAGAATGGTTTGTAGTGTACCAAGAGAGAGAGTTGATAGAGTTGGTTTAAGCCATTAATTTTAAGGGTTCAAGAGCTGAAAAACCGAGTCGAACCCTCTGAATATAACGTATTATATGAAACATGAAAATGTAGATGAACAACAACCTACATTACATATTTGTGAAACAATCTCATGTATGATATAAAATTGTAGATGCACAAAAAAAAAAAAAGAGGATGTGGAGGAAGAACAACAAAAAAAAAAGTTCAACTTGAATCTCATATCAAGTGCACGTCAAGATTTTAAATAGATTTAAAATAAGATCGATAAGATTATGATTTTTATTTCTATTTACAATATTTTTAGGATTTTTTTTTCTTATTTAAAGTAGAAATATGTTTTTAGCTCTCTACATAGAGAAATATAAAACCATGAATAAGAGAAAGAAAAAAGAATGAGAGTATTCCTCATATAGTCATATTAAACAGTGCCCCTGAGTAATGATTATTAAAACAAAAATGAAAATAAAAGCGAACGTTTTAAGTAGAAAAGATTCTTTTTTTTTTTTTAATTTTTTTTAAGGCGTTGAATACATTACTTTCAAGATTATGTTATCATTTTTATTTCTTTAATCATTGCCCCGAGAATACTGAAGGTGGAAAAACACAAGAAGGGGGGGGTTGAATTGTGTTTTTAGAATTAAAACTTTTTCGAAATAAAACCAAGTTTGCAGCGGATAAAACACAGAATAAAAGGGATGCTGAGAGAAAGAGAGAAAGAAGGACACATAATTTATCCTGGTTCCCCTCACAAATCGAGAGTACTCCAGTCCCCTTGTTACTAACAAGAGATTTTCACTATAATCTACTAAAGATTACAAATTGCTCAAGCACACTTGCAAGAGACTTCTCAGGTGCTCAAGTTTCACTAAACAAGAGACTTCTCAAATGCTCAAGTTAAACTTAACAAGAGACTTCTCAAACAAACTTAAGAATAAGAATGAATGTTAAGGAACACTTGATATACTATCAGAGGTGTTTACAAAATACAACTCAAATTGTTCTAAGACTTAGAATGACAGATTTAAAATATGATGTCAGAATGCTTCTTAGTCTTTGAACGTAGTAATAGAACAGTCGTTGGAACAGTCGTTGGAACAGTTGTCATTTCCTCCATTTGAGTCTTCTATTTATACTTGGAGGAAGATGATGACCGTTGCAGAGAGAGAGGTGCCAGCTGGAATTTACTCGTACAATTGATAGCTGTATATTGCCTTCTTTGGTAAGGAATTCCAATTCCACTATCTAGCTATTCAATTTATCACTCATCCATTTTGAGTAATAATAGTACGATAGTACAATCCTCAAATGCGCTCCACTTATGGATAAGGTTAACGTTGTACCAACGAATATTCCTTCCTGTGGATGTGACAGAGCCTTGAAGTGGATTGTTCTTCAATCATTGGTTCTGTATAGGTCAGCTCTTGAGTGACGTAAATTCCTTTTGCTTCTGATGTTCTTGTCATAGCTTCTTAAGATCTTCAGCTTCTGAACTTCATCAGAGCCTAGCTTTTGGTCTTCAGAAGTGCTATCTTCAGCACGCAAAAATTAAGCTTCTGATGAATAGCGATACTCTTTCAGAGCTTGTCTTGACTGGCTTCTCTGCTACTATTCATAGTGCTTCTGCATGAATTTTAACTTGTAATTCTGCACACTAGAATAATCATTAGTAATACCAATTGTAATTTTAATACTTTGTTATCATCAAAACCACTTAAAACATTAGAGGTTCATGTCAGACCCACTTTGTTCCAACAATCTCCCCCTTTTTGATGATGACAAACCAAAGCATTAAAATTCAATTGTTGTTGATTTAATTCAATTATGATGACTTCAGGTTTCAAAGGTTTGCAATCTCCCCCTGAGTCTGATAATCCATAAGGGTAGGTTTGTAAGCTCCCCCTAAGTTTTATCCATAATTAATTAAAACAGTTTAAGAGTTGATTTATTAACTTAAAATAAATTTTCATATTTAACTCTCAGAAGCATAGTTTTGCAAGCTTTGCTTCTTAGAGTTTGATAATGCTCAGAAGCGGTTTGCAAGCTCTTCTGACATTGTCTATGAATTTTATTTTAGGTTCTTAAATTTTCTCCCCTTTCAATAATCGTTCAGAATGAGAAAGAATCATAAGAGATAAATATTGATTCATAATGCATTTAACATTACAGTTTCAGATTGAGCAGTATATGAATGAATCAACATTAATTTTAACGCTACTCTTACTCCCCCTTTTGGCATCAGTCAAAAAGACACAGAAAACCAAGCAGTCAAATGCGTCATAACAAGGCAGTCAAGTCAAAAAGTGATGACAACTAGATTCATTTAATGAATTGTGTTGAAAACCGTCCTGACAAGAGAGCTTGATGACACTATAAAAAGGGATGATTCCTCTCATTTTACTCATCCAGAGTAATCAAGTAACATCAAAAGAAAAACAAACAATGAAAAGGCAGGTTACCAAGGATGCTTCAGGCTCAAAAGGAGAGAGCAAGAAGGGAGCAGAGCCCTGGCGCTGCGAAGAAAACAAGCTACGCTACGAAAGGAACAAGCAAGAACTGATTTTGACAGAGTCAGAGGAAGAGGAAATGGGCTCTGATCTGGAAGAATTTTTATGGACATACAATGATGATACTCCATACGAAGAGTACGAGGCTGCTGTTCAGAAGAACACTGAAGAACTAGTGCAAAAGGCCACTGCCAACTTGCTTGCTTACATTAAGGAGAAACATAAGAAGCTAGATGCAGAGTCTTCTGAAGTTAAGCCTAGCTCTAAGTAGAGTCTTATCATTCTATGTAATAGAAAAATTCTTCAATAATATTAATAAAGGAGTTTATGCTATTAATTCCCTTTGTTTTGAGCAAGTTTCTTATATATATATATACCACATTCCTATTGTCAGAAAACCAGTTACCAGACACGCCTCATTCGGTATTGGTGCCTCGTTGTTAAACAGGCTTTAATACTAAGAAGCTATTTCATGAGTAAACAGGAGTACTGATGAGAGGGACTCTTAGGTTTTGAAAATCCTAGGCTTATTAGTTTAAAAACTAAGATGCTCTTCAGCATCTTTCACTAGAGTCAGAATTCTCAAGAGTACCAGACAATATCATGGTATATAAACAAGTTAAATTTTGAAAAACAACTATAAAACAAACATATAAGCAAATAACAAATGCACAAATATGGATAATATAGATATGAATTAAAAAAAAAAATTATCCAAAAATTACACAAGAACTAATAACAAATAAGTGCTCAGACATAAGGGTTAAGGTTTGGGTTGTTGTTGAGTAAGCTTTAGAAGAAGTTCCATCATTGCATCTATCTTCTTGTTAGTAGCTTCACCAGATCTGTTCATGTCTTCTCTTATATCGGCCCTGAATTCATCCATTTCATTTCTTAGTTCCTCTCTTAAGTCATGCTTGATTACATCCAGAGCTTCTTGCATAACAGAGGGTATAGCAGATGAAGAAGAGCCTTGGACAAGTACTGGTGGAGATCTAGGAGGAGATGAAGCAACAATGGGAGCTTTACCTTTATCAGAATCTGGTTCACTAAGGTTCTGATCATTCATAACAATATCTTCTGCAGCTCCTTGATTCTCAATAATCTTATTAGTCTCAATGACAGCAATGTGAACAGCTCTATCAACCAATAACTTGATGGCTTCTTGTTCAGCAAGCCTCTGACGTTCCATTTCAGCAGTTATCCTAGCCTGCTCATCATCCAGAGATCTTGTGATACTTTCATTCACAGCAGCTAAAAATGCTAACCTCTGACATTCTTCTTCATGGTTGAAAGATGTGAGCCTTGGAGCGTTTAGCTTCTCAACAATCTCAAACAGTTCCTGTACAGTGTTTGCTCCTCTACCCTTAATCTTATCCTTCAGATGAGTACTGAGAATCCTTAAGGATTTACCAAACAAGTACTCTAATTCCCTGACATCAGCATCCATATCAGAGGGGAAGATAAGAGCTTCTTCCTCTCTTTGTTTGAACCTCTTAAGTCTAATACCTATAGCATTATTTAGCAGCTCAAGGTTTGGTTCAGAGTCAGAATTGAAAAAGGGTAAGGATGGGTCAAAGGGAATGGTTGGTTCAGGTTCCTTTCTTTTGAGTTCAATGATTTTGATTTTGCTGAGATTTGGAGGTATGATATCATCATCAAGATTGATGGAATCCTTGAATATTTGATGTTCAGCTTTAGTTAGGTGTTGGTAAAGCTCAAGAACCTCTTCTAAAACTAGAGGTTTGTTGAGTGGGTCAGAGACAGGTTGTGGTGATTGATGAGGGGATTGTTGGGCTTCAGAATGAGCAATTGACTCATCCTGAACAGGTGTAAAGGTAGGTGGATTTTCTTGTGAGATATGATCAAGTGAGGGAGGGGGTGTGTGAATGACCTGTGTGTTTTGTGTTTTATGGACGGGTGAATCATTTGTGAGATTCATGGATGGAAATTGAAGTGGTGAATTTGGATTTGAGTTGGTAAATGCAACACCACACATGTGTTGTTCAAGATGTTCTATGACAGAATCTTGATTTGTGGATTGATTGAGAATGGTGGTGTCTTCATTGATAGTAGGTTCTTCATCAGAAGAGAGATGAATGGGCTTTATGGTGGTTTTCTTTGTGGTTTTCTTGAAAGAGGTTCTCTTTGGTGTAAGAGTTTTCTTTTGTTTTGGGTTGGATTCTCTGATGAGTGTAGCAATTAACTCATCCGAGGCAGTGCTGGTATCTGATGAAGATGATGATGATATAGCTTTATGATCAGGTAAGACTACACTAATAGGTACAGTGAAGTCTATGGGTTGAGGTTGATTGGTAGATGATGGAGGTTGAGAAATAGATGGTTTAGCAATAGAGGGTTGAGGTTCAGAACCAATAACCTGAGCTACAGGAATGCTAGAAGTATTAGATTCAGAGATCTTACCTTTTGGTTTAGAAGCTCTGGTCTTTAATCTCTTTGCAGGTTTAGCAGGGTTCTGATCTTCCTCAGAAGCTGAAGGCCTATCATGCCTTTTCTTTGTCCGCTTTTCCTTCTGAACAGCTTCAGTCATCATATTTTCAGCACCTTCCTCAATCTCATCAGCACTAGCATGTCCTTGATCATCAGAGCCTTCATCAATCATTTCTTGCTCAGTAGTTCTTGGCTTTCTTCTGCTCCTTGTAATATCTCTTGGTCCCTTGAAGATATCCCAATTAGGAACACTTACAACCATTTTCCTGGGCACACTGACCCCAGTATCTCTTCTTACTGATTCAAGAAAGTTCTTGATGACCTCATCATTATCATGTTCTGATATGGTGGGAAACCCATCACACCAGAAGTACTTTTCGTACACTTGCTGTAGAGGTGTTTTCACTTGAATGATTTCTTCCTTGGTTTTTCTCTTCATGTTGACCAGAACTGATGCATCATACTTAGCAGTTTGGAAAACTCTAAGTTTTTCTTTGGCACTCACAATGTCTGTGAGTTTGGTTTGCCTTATCAGTTCTGAAATTAACCTTGGGTGATGAATGACCGATGGTATTTTAGTTCTACCCTCATTGATGGTAAGGCACATGTGATCAAAAAGAATCTTAGCCAAATTAACTTTTACCCTCTTGTATAAGAACCAGATGAGATGTTTGTGTGGAATGGAGATGGTATCCAATCCACCTTTTCTGGTGAAGATAGTAGACAAACACATTCTGAAAGCAAATTCAAATGTGTTCTTCATGTGCATTACTTTTCCAAAATCCTTTTGTGTGCATCCAGATTTAAAGAGGTCCTGATGAATTGAATCCAAATGCTTGCTTTTCTTATCATACACTTCTATATCTTCTCCTTTGTTGTCTAAACCCAGAATCTTAGCAATGTGTGCCTGAGTTATCACAACATTGATTCCCAAAATATTTGACCTAATTTCCCTTTCTCTATAAGGTTTAAGACCAAGTTCCTTTCTTGTTTTCCCTCGTAATTCCTTGTTCTTTTCAACCATATCCTTGTATTCTTTATCAGCACTTGCTCTATCGTACACTTTAGCCTTCTGCCAGAAATACTTCACTATGTCGTAGTATACGAAGCCATTAAGCATCTCAAAATAATTTTGCCATTGTTGGTTGTAGAACAAGTATTGAATGTCAATCCCATTCGCTTTCAAACTTTCAAAATCCACGAACTTCTCAGTGAAGAAATCATAAGCATCTGGTCCAGCGTCAGTTTGATGATGTTCGTAGACTAGATTATCTTTTGAATTAAGATCGATGATGGGTGGTAATGTAGGGTTAAAGGGTTCTTGAACGATTTCGTTTGATGAACGAGCAGCCATAGTTGCAGAGAATTAAGAAGATGAAGATTGGGAATTTCTGTAAGGTCTAGGTTTGTGTAGGTAGTGATTTTGTGTAAAAAGTTGTGCAAAGTGAGTGAAGTGACTTATAAATAGTAACTAGCACACATACACAGAGAAAATAAACATTGGGAGGGAGCGCGAGCAGTTTTAAAAATTAAATAATATACTTAACTGCCATAATCATCATTAATTGTTCTCTGCCCGTCGGGATCTAGACACGTGTTGAAAAAGTTTAAACATAGCTGACGCGTGTATAGACAACTGTTGTATACTTACTCGTACTGAACGTTTCATTTCCAAAAGGTTCAGAGCCTCACTCATTTGTATTTGACACCTCATCAGAACCTGTTACTCTTCAGAGCCTAAATTATTCAGGGCTTCCCAAGGGATACTCTAAATTATAAGAGGTTCTGATAGAGCTTCAGATGCTAATTCTATTCTACTTCTCAGAGCTAATTTTCTTCAGAGATATAGTGCATGTTCAAATTCTTTTTGATAAAATCAAATCTTTCAATAGCTAAAGGTTTAGTAAATATGTCAGCCCATTGATGTTCAGTATCAATGAATTGAATATCTATTGTACCTTTCTGAACATGATCCCTTATAAAATGATGTTTTATTTCAATATGTTTAGCTCTTGAGTGTAGAATAGGGTTCTTAGACAAATGAATAGCAGCAGTATTGTCACAATATAGTGGAATACTTCTTTCAGCTATGTTATAATCTTCCAACTGATATTTCATCCAGAGAAGCTGTGTGCAGCATTTAGCAGCTGAGATGTATTCTGCTTCTGCTGTAGACAAATCAATAGTTGTTTGTCTCTTGCTGGCCCAAGATATGAGATTTTCACCAATGAATTGGCAATTTCCACTAGTGGATTTCCTCTCAATCTTATCACCAGCATAGTCAGCATCACAGAATCCAACTAGCTTACTATCTAGGGATTTTTTATAAAGAAGTCCTAGATTAGTAGTTCCTTTCAGATATCTAAAGATCCTCTTAACAGCAGTTAAGTGAGGTTCTCTAGGATCTGACTGGAATCTTGCACACAAGCATACACTATATAGAATATCAGGTCTAGATGCTGTAAGGTAGAGTAAAGAACCAATCATACCTCGATACAGCTTCTGATCTACTTTGCTTCCTATTTCTTCTTTGCTTAAGCTGCTGGTAGGATGCATGGGTGTAGACATTATCTTGCAGTCATCAAGGTTGAACTTCTTCAGAAGCTCTTTTGTATACTTGCTTTGATGAATGTAAGTGCCATCTTTTCCTTGATTAATTTGGATTCCAAGGAAGAACTTCAATTCACCCATCATACTCATCTCGAATTCATCCTGCATAAGCTTAGAGAAATTCTTGCAAAGAGAAGCATTAGTAGAACCAAAAATAATATCATCAACGTATATTTGAATGATTAAGATATCTTTCTTAGATGTCTTTCTGAATAATGTATTGTCAATTTGACCTTTTTGAAAACCATTTTCTAAAAGGAAATTACTCAGTCTTTCATACCAAGCTCTTGGAGCTTGTTTGAGACCATAGAGTGATTTCTTAAGTTTATAAACATAATTAGGATTTTTCAAATCCTCAAAACCTGGGGGTTGTTTGACATATACTTCTTCAGAAATAACACCATTAAGGAAGGCGCTCTTAACATCCATTTGG
This sequence comes from Trifolium repens, assembly GCA_030408175.1. Classification (NCBI taxonomy): domain Eukaryota; kingdom Viridiplantae; phylum Streptophyta; class Magnoliopsida; order Fabales; family Fabaceae; genus Trifolium; species Trifolium repens. The sequence continues at coordinate 52,329,433 of CP125849.1, read as the reverse complement.
TACAATGTGATTCCATTGTTAACAGCATATGAAAGAAGTAACCTGATTGCTTCCAGTCTTGCTACTGGAGCAAATGTTTCAGTGAAGTCTATACCTTCTTGCTGACTGTAGCCTTGTGCTACCAGTCTAGCTTTATTTCTTACCACTTCACCTTGTTCATTCATCTTGTTTCTAAATACCCACTTAGTTCCAATGATGTTCTTATGTGCTGGTCTTGGCACTAAGTCCCATACATCATTTCTTTGAAACTGATTGAGCTCATCTTGCATAGCTACAATCCATCCATCGTCAGTAAGTGCTTCATCAACATTCTTTGGTTCTATCATTGAGATTAGCCCCAGAAGTGAATCAAGTTGTTGATAGTCTGATCTTGTCTTTCTTGGACTTTCTTTGTTTCCAAGAATTAAATCTTCTGGATGTGATGATCTATATTTGAACTTCCTTCTTGGAGCTTCATCAACATCAGCACTTGGTTGAGTGTCTTCTTCTGAAGTGTCATCATGTTCTTGTGATGCTTCTAATTGAGATGCTTCTTCAGCATCTTCTTCCAATACAGCTTCTGAAGCTTCAACAGCTTCAGATGCTCTTTCAGGTTCTGAATCGATGTATTGGTATGGAATACCTGCATAACTATTATCTTGCTCTGACATTTTACTGTCAGGCTCTTTATCATCAAATCTAACATGTATAGATTCTTCCACTGTGTTAGTTTCAGAATTATACACTCTGTATGCCTTTGAGCGTTCAGAGTAACCTATAAAGATTCCCCTACAGGCTTTGGCATCAAATTTTCTTTTGTAGGCCTTGTTGTTTAGAATGTAACATGTACATCCAAACTGATGAAAGTAAGAGATGTTGGGCTTTCTTCCTTTGAAGAGTTCATATGTTGTTAGATTCAATAGAGGTCTTATATAGATCCTATTTTGAATGTAACAAGCTGTGTTTACAGCTTCTGCCCAGAAGTGCTTAGCAAGTTTTGTCTCATGCATCATGGTTCTTGCCATTTCTTGTAAAGACCTGTTCTTTCTCTCTACAACACCATTTTGTTGTGGTGTTCTAGGAGCAGAGAACTCATGGACAATGCCATGATCTTCACAAAAAGTTGCAAATGGTTCGTTTTCAAATTCACCACCATGATCACTTCTAACCTTTAAGATTTTGAGACCTTTCTCATTTTGCACTTGAGTGCAGAAGATGCTGAACACATCATATGCATCATCTTTCACTCTTAGAAACTTTACCCAAGTCCATCTACTGTAATCATCAACAATGACTAATCCATATTTCTTCCCATTGATTGAGGCAGTACTTACTGGACCAAACAAATCAATGTGAAGTAGTTCTAAGGGTCTTGAGGTAGAGACAATGTTTTTAGGTTTAAAAGAAGTTTTTGAAATTTTGCCAATCTGACAAGGACCACACAGAGCATCTGAATGATATTTAAGATTTGGCAGACCTTTAACCAACTTTAGTTTGCTAAGCTTAGAGATTAATCTCCAGTTGGCATGACCTAAGCGTTGGTGCCAGACCCACTTTTCATCATTCAGAGATAGAAGACAAACTATCTTCTGCTCAGTGAGTTCTGACAGATTCACCTTATAAACATTACCTCTTCTTAATCCTTTAAACAATATGGACTTGTCAGAATCATTGATTACTGTACATGCCTCTTTATCAAATTTAACAATAAATCCGCTATCACAAAATTGACTAATGCTAAGCAGATTATGTTTGAGGCCATCAACTAACCAAACATTTTTAATTGAAAGAGAAGAGTTACCAACTATACCTGTACCAATGATCTTCCCTTTTTGGTTTCCTCCAAACCCCACAGTACCTCCCTCTTTCAGAGTCAGGGTTTGGAACATATGCCTTTCTCCCGTCATATGTCGTGAGCAGCCACTGTCCAGGTACCAGCATTGCTGCTTTGGCCTTCTTAGTGTGCAAACCTGAAGCAAATATTATTTGAGATTTTGGTACCCATATCTTTATGGGTCCTTTTGTGTTAGTCTTTACAGGTCCAGGTGGTCTTTGTTTGAAGGACCTATCAGAGCTTCTAGAGTTAACCACCCTTGTTGAAAAGTTTTTGGGTTTAGTATAGCTCTTGAGCTTTGTTCTTGAATGTGTCAGAGCTTCTTTAGATTTAACATTAGCTTGAGGCTTAACAATCTTAGGTTCTGAGGTTTTATCCTTCAGAGTCTTTGACTTTTGAGCCTCTGGCTTTGATGTTCTATTAGAAGCTGACTCATTTAGAACTTCTGATTGACTCTTTACAAAGACAACCTTAGGTTTTGACTTATCTATATTAGAGGACTTTGAAGATAATGGATTATCTTTAAAACGTGAGAATCCAAGACCTTCTCCTCTATTTCTACTTACATGATAAATCAAAGAAGCTATTTTACTTCTTTTCATTCCATTGATAAGGAATTCCTGAAGAGCAAATTCATGTTCTGGAGGAACCTTATCATCGAGAACATAATGAGTTTCCATAAATTCATTTCTTGATTTTAGAGACTCATTTTGTTCAATTATTTCATTTGCCTTTTTTGTCAGGTTGTTATAGGCCTTTTTAAGGACCTTACACTCACCTGCCTTTTTGGTTAAAAGTTTTAAAGCATCTTTTAAGGAATCTATTAATTCAGAACGAGAAAGTTTAGCAAGTACCTCATCTTCATCTTCTGAATCTGAGTCAGCTTCGTGCTCAGAGTTCTCTTGGTCAGAAGCGGTTGCCATCAAGGCTAGGTTTGCTTCTTCTTCCCCATCAGAATCTGATTCCTGATCCAAATCATCCCAAGTGGCAAGGAACCCCTTTTTGAGCTTACTTTTGTATCTTTCTTTGTTAGAGGTTCTCTTGGATGTTTTACTCAGGTTCTCTGGGCAGTCAGCAATGAAGTGTCCTGGTTTGTTGCACTTAAAGCATTTATTTTGTTCTTCCTTTTTATCCTTAGAAGCACCAACCTTCTTGGAAGAACCTCCAAACTTACCAGCATACTTCTTGCTTCTTTTAGCCCATTGCGATACTCTTGCAGCCATCAGAACCATTTCTTCTTCTTCATCAGAGTCCATCTCGTGACCTTCTTCAGAAGCTTCTTCATCAGATACTATAACCTTCGCCTTCAGAGCCTTAGAGGAACTCTTGGTGCTTAGGGCTATCCCTTTTAGCTTCTTAGTCGATTCGTCAGTCATAAGTTCCATCTCATGACTCTTTAGAGAACTAACCAAGCTTTCAAGAGACACAGTATCTAAATCCTTAGATTCCTGAAACGCTGTCACTTTTGGTCTCCACTTTGGCGGCAAGCTTCTGAGTACTTTCCTTACATGATCAGCCTCAGTATAGCTCTTATCTAAAACTTGAAGTCCAGAAACAAGAATTTGAAACCTAGAGAACATTGTCTCAATGTCCTCTCCGTCCTTCATTTTAAATAATTCATACTGATGTACTAACAAGTTGGCCTTAGCCTCCTTAACTTGTTTATTTCCTTCATACTTGGATTTAAGAGAATCCCAGATAGACTTAGCCGTTCTCTTATCTCCAATTTTCAAGTACTCATCATGAGAGATGGCATTTGTCATCATCCCTTTTACACTGTGGTGCTTCTTATATTCCAGCTTTTGAGTAGGTGTAAAAGCCTTTCTGTCTTTAGAGCTAACAACGCCTTCTAAGTCCATATTTTCAAAGTTCACTCCATCTTCTACCAAGTCCCACAGATCACAATCAATCGCCATGATGTGACTGTACATCTTGGTTTTCCAGAATGGATAACCAGTCTCAGTTCCATTGAAAAAGGGAATTTTGTCAGAAGACCTTCTGTCTTTAGAATTAGAATCATAGTCAAATGGAACTTCATTGAGATTCTTCTCAGCAGACATGTTTTTCCTCCCTGAATCTTAACTGTTTCACTGATAGGTGAGAGTTAGGCAACAGCCCAGCTCCTGATACCAATTGAAGGTGGAAAAACACAAGAAGGGGGGGGTTGAATTGTGTTTTTAGAATTAAAACTTTTTCGAAATAAAACCAAGTTTGCAGCGGATAAAACACAGAATAAAAGAGATGCTGAGAGAAAGAGAGAAAGAAGGACACAAAATTTATCCTGGTTCCCCTCACAAATCGAGAGTACTCCAGTCCCCTTGTTACTAACAAGAGATTTTCACTATAATCTACTAAAGATTACAAATTGCTCAAGCACACTTGCAAGAGACTTCTCAGGTGCTCAAGTTTCACTAAACAAGAGACTTCTCAAATGCTCAAGTTAAACTTAACAAGAGACTTCTCAAACAAACTTAAGAATAAGAATGAATGTTAAGGAACACTTGATATACTATCAGAGGTGTTTACAAAATACAACTCAAATTGTTCTAAGACTTAGAATGACAGATTTAAAATATGATGTCAGAATGCTTCTTAGTCTTTGAACGTAGTAATAGAACAGTCGTTGGAACAGTCGTTGGAACAGTTGTTATTTCCTCCATTTGAGTCTTCTATTTATACTTGGAGGAAGATGATGACCGTTGCAGAGAGAGAGGTGCCAGCTGGAATTTACTCGTACAATTGATAGCTGTATATTGCCTTCTTTGGTAAGGAATTCCAATTCCACTATCTAGCTATTCAATTTATCACTCATCCATTTTGAGTAATAATAGTACGATAGTACAATCCTCAAATGCGCTCCACTTATGGATAAGGTTAACGTTGTACCAACGAATATTCCTTCCTGTGGATGTGACAGAGCCTTGAAGTGGATTGTTCTTCAATCATTGGTTCTGTATAGGTCAGCTCTTGAGTGACGTAAATTCCTTTTGCTTCTGATGTTCTTGTCATAGCTTCTTAAGATCTTCAGCTTCTGAACTTCATCAGAGCCTAGCTTTTGGTCTTCAGAAGTGCTATCTTCAGCACGCAAAAATTAAGCTTCTGATGAATAGCGATACTCTTTCAGAGCTTGTCTTGACTGGCTTCTCTGCTACTATTCATAGTGCTTCTGCATGAATTTTAACTTGTAATTCTGCACACTAGAATAATCATTAGTAATACCAATTGTAATTTTAATACTTTGTTATCATCAAAACCACTTAAAACATTAGAGGTTCATGTCAGACCCACTTTGTTCCAACAAATACTGTATATCATTTCTCTAAAAATAAATATATCTCAAGGAGAATTTTCTCCGTATAAAAATATATTCATATAACTTCTGTTATACAAACACAAAAAAACTAATCAGATTTATTTCAATTAAAGATAAAGATAAACACAAAATATAGACGCATTTTTAGTTATGATTCAAACTTTGATTCAAAATATAGTCTCTTTTGCTATGAATTTATTAGTCAATATATATTAAATAACAATCGAAACTCTCTTATGATACACGGTCTTCGTTTGACAAATTATTTATATTTAATGTTGATAAAATTAAACAAAGCGCTTTGATAACGTAATTTACATCACAATGATGATGTAAATCGGCACATGTGACCGCACTCACCTTTTCTTATGAGTACCTAAGATTTTTTCTATATAAATGTACAAATTCTCGTGTTCCACGACACTCATTCGAAAAAAATAGTTTATGGCAGAGCCACCTCCTTCACCTCCACCATCGCAGTGGTCACTGCCACAACTAACACCTGCATGCTACAACAAGATCTTGGGTATGGGTGCGGATAATTGTGCTTCACAATATTCAAGACCAAATTCAGAGGTATGCATCACTTTGCATATCTCTACTCTTTGAATATATTTTTTTATTTAATTGTTACTACTATAAATTATTATTATTTTTTTATCAAAATTGTCACAAATTAGTTAAAACTCACTTGACACCACTTGGTTTAATTATTTAATTTTAATAATGTGAATTACAGATTCTTTCTTCAACTCCACTTCCAACTTGTGAAGTTGGGTATTCCGGGCCTAATGGAAGCTTGGGAGTTGGACCTTGCAGACGTGTCATGCCCATGTCACTACCTCCATATCAGGTGATCATATATTGTCTTGCTAAAAAAAATCCAATTCCTGATGTTATTAATGGATGAATAAAATTATCAGATTTGGATAATTTTTCCCACCTCCAAAATCAACCATATCAAAATATAATTTTATCAGATCTGTATATTTTTTTAAATAAAAAAACAATATTATTTTTTGTTAAGTAGTCTAGTGGCTAGAAATTCCACACTTAAAGAATAATCAGAGTTCAAACCTCGATCTCCTACATATATAATGTATGTTCTACCGATTGAAATAAGCTCATGGTATAACAAAAATACAATTTTTATCACGTCTAAAAAAAGACTTTTACATTGTACAAAAAATAAAACACTTTCACATATGATGCAGGCTCAAATCCAACACGGGACAGGTGTGTTCCATCCTGCTCGAGTATCAACTGAATACAGAAGAGCCAACTACAACAGCATCAATGGTCAGTTTTACATTTTGATTTGTATTTTTTTTTTGTTCCATTTTGTTTTTAGTCATTAATTTTTTTTGTTGACCAAACATTAACTCATTTTTATTTTTTACAGACTGAAACTAATCACAAATAATTTTTTAAATATTTATTTATTATTAGTTCATGATATTGTAAAAATCTATTCTTTGTTGATTTTTTTAGTTTTTTAGTGATAATATTGGTTTAATGTAATAAAAATTTAGCGAAGTTAGCCTGTTATATGTTACATTGGGCATAATATTTTTCTTCATTTAAATTTGAAGTTAACCCAGAAAGTTGAATTCATCAGAGTTCTTCCGTTAATTCATGATCTTCAACAAGCTAGAAAATTCATTTCATTATCTTTAATTTTTTTAACCAATTTGGATTAATAAAAAATTAAAAGACCATAAATATAATTTTCTATTATTTTTTACTATTTTATATATTTCAAACTTAATTACTATTTGGTCAAAAAGAAGTTAATAACTATTAATTGTTATTTTGCAATATTTTTTTTATTATTGTATTATATGTTATATATTCTTATATTATTTATTTATTTTATTTTTGCCAAAAGAGGATGGTAGCAAAAAGCAACCACCCCAAAATATATATTAAGAGATATAATATAGAATTGTAATAAAAACCGAGCGAACTGATTCAATTGAAACCACACTCAAACTATATAGTTTTTTCGAGAAATAAGTTCAATTAGAATCGAACCGTATACCATTCTTATTTTTGAATTATATCATTGGGTTAAACAAGTTTATTATCCCAATAAATATTTCAAATTTTATTTTTAGTTTCTATAAAAAAATTTAGCAACTTTTAATCCTAAAAAATTTTCTATCACAATTTTTGGTCCATACTTTTAATCAAACTCTTGTTTACTTTCATATTTTTGAATGGTTTTTTGGTATTCATATTTATAATATTATAGGAATCGCTCCCACAAAAATTTAGAATTTTTAACATAAGATGAATTATTTATGAATTTTTATGCATAAAAAACTAAAAAAATTATATTTAATTCATTATTTGTTAAAAAAAAATTAAACTTTTGCATGAGAGATTCTTATAATGTACTGAACATGATCATGGAAAAAAAATTAAATTTCAAATGATTTAAATAAATTAACTGAAAAGCAGAGACAAAAAATTATAATAAAAAATATTTGAGGATCAAAACTTGATGAAATATATTTAACTCTATATAATTTTTGTGTGGAGGCTACTACAATATAGCCAAAGTTTGAGAGTATTAATAGTAATTTAGTATTATATTATTCTCATTCTCATAACAGGAAGGTGGATCAGACAAGTTGGTGGTAGTGATGACAATGGCAATTGTCAGAATGGAAGGGGAGAAAATACTTCAAAAGGGAAAGAGAAGAAGAAGAATGATGTCTGGATGAAGAAGGAGGAGGAATGTCGCGATCCTTCGTCGCCGCATAAGAATGGATCAAAAGTTAAGAAGGAGAATAAGAAGAAGAAAATCAACAAGGAAAAAAATGGTGAATCAGAGAAGAAGAAGGAGGAGGAATGCCATGTTCCTAATTTGCCACCTGGAATTGTTTTACCGATGGAGTGGCCTTATCCCGACAGTTTCTAAGGACTCCATTTAAGGGCGATGAAATTGATGAGGATCTAAAAACTCGAGTAATCTTTTATGAATAATGGGACTTTCTTTTTTAGATAGTTCTTTTCCATTATTTTTGTTCTTTTCCTTTCTTTCTCATTTTTGTTCTTTAATAAAAGCTAAGAGTTTATTGTTGATTTTTTCTTTATACTTTGCTTGAACTTTTATTTTTTCGCTCCTAAAAAAACTTTTATTTTTCGGTAGTTTCAAATAATTATGGGCTTGACTTATTGGCCGATGAATATATTTTAGACCACTAACAATAAATTAGTGTAAGTGATAAAAATGATAAATTTGAAAGGCTAAAATTGAACAAATATAATTTGGGGGTCAAAATTGAACAATTGTAAAAATTAAGAGGTTAAGATTGAACAATTGAAACTTGAGGTTAAAATCGAATTATTGTAAAACTTGAAGGCAAAATTGCATTTTAGGATAATTATTAAACGCACAAATTAATCAAGCCACCTATCTAACTAGTCATGCGTTTTTAGAACCGTTTTCCAAATAAACGGTATGATATGTTGATGTACACATAACTAAAATAAATTACAACATGATATGATGTGTCACAATTGTAACTTTTGATTGGTTGAGTGTTTAAAGTTTCTTTACTCTGTCTGCCTATATTCATTAAACATATACACAAAACAAAAAACAGTTCTGATGAATATATGACAACATATACACAAAACAAAACAAAAATAAATTACAATACTATACATACAAAAAACAAAAAACAAATTTCTTGCTCATTGTGATGAATATATGTAGAGTTAATTCCCAACAATATACACACACCCAAAATTATGCATTCGGGGTAGAGCACAATATTTAGTTATAACATTGTCAATATTTGCAACTTAACTAATTACAAGTTAACTTCTTAGAAACATTGATATTTAATAGCAACATCCTAAATTTTATCCAAGACATCCAATTCACCATCCATTAATTAATTTCTCTAATTTTTGATTAAACATGTCGTTTTCATCTCCTCAAGTTGAATCCAGAACCGATTTCTCACCTCTTCCCCAACATGATCATGATCAAACGTATAATAATAGCAATGATCATGATCAAATTCATATCAATAATATTATTAATCCCGACATAGTAATAGAGCCGATTGAAGAACGTTTTGATTGGGATTCGATAGTAATAATTTTACGTTTGGCCTTGGTTGGAACATTGCTCATAGGTCTTTCCCTCCGTGAAACAAAATTTGACAAACCAACCTCAATCCCAATCCCACCAAAATTCTTCCTCGATGTGCTTCATGTTCCTCATATCAAAATCGTCGATGGTGAATTATCGTCCATATGGGATATGACATTATCTATATCAAACATTATGAACACATCCAACATTAACATCCTAAGACTCGACGCCGCAATATGTTACAAGGAAAATGAAACATTGGCTGTGGAAACACCAATAATGCCACAATATGTTTTACAAAGCCAAGTTTTTTTTTTGGAAGAGGAAGACTCAAAGAAGGTGCATTTGAAATTGAACACAACGGGTTGGGAAAAGGATCAACCAATTGTGGATGATAGTGTGATTCAATCTATTGCACAAGATATGCAAAGAGGTGTCACGAGGTTTAGTTTGCATTTGAGGGTTGTGGGAGAGGTTGAATCTGGTGATGGATGGATTGCACCTTTTATTATGTACCCAAAATGCATTAATTTGAAAGTTAAGTTTTTAGAGGGCAATAAAAAAGGTGAGGAAGCAACATTGATGAATCCCAAGCCTAGAGAGTGTTTAGGTCGTGTTGAATGGGGAGAAGATAAGTCATAGATTCAACATAAGAATTAGAGAAATTATGATAGAGAATGTATGATTTGATATATGTACATATTGACTTTGGCATTTTTCATCAATTTTTTATTGCTTATTAGCAGTGATAGTTCTTTTTTATCTTTTATTTGTATTTTTATTTTTGACCCATTTCTAAATGGCAATAAATCTTGTGCCTATATAAGTTGAAAAAAAAATTGTCTTTGATTCGACGCTTTCCTTACAAAAAACTAATGAGCACAATATAAAAAGATTTGAAAACCTATTTTATTTGATTAAAGCAAAACACAAATGAAATTGGAGATCAAATGTGCTATTTTGGCATATAAATTAAACATGAAATTTGATACTCCGTCCTTAAATATAAGACCACTTTGAGAAAATTACGAAGATTAAAAATGTGGATTGTAGTATTAAATTTGTTGATAATTGATATTGTTTTTACAGTTGTGTTAGGAAATAACAACACTAAAGAAGAAAAATAACCACAATCACAACACAAGAATATAATGTTGAAACTCCAAACCGGAGAAAAAAACCACAAACAGTTGTCTAAACCGACAACTAGAGAACTATTACTATGTGAAAATTGTTACAACACATAGACTTCTCTCACTCTCACCCCAATGCCCCAATACAACCACACTCTCACAAAGCAAATATTTAAACTAAGAGTCAGATATAAGCTTAAAGTGCTACTGACTGGTGCAATTACAAACAAAGAACTTAGGTTCTATATATAGCCTTGGTTTTTCCCTTGCTTCACCATTCTAAGCGATGTGAAACTTCTTCAATAACTAATTTTTAACCTCTTTCTTTATTTAAGAAACTATGCGATGTAAGACTTAACAATCAATGCCAACAAGTTGTACCCTTCATGAAATAGAATGAGTTAATGTATTTCAGAGTATTTATTACAGGTTATTAAAAAAGATGCACTATAATTATGAATATGTTGATAAAAAAAATCAATACCCTTAAAAACTTGAAAGAAGTTTTATAAAAAGGGACACAGATCTATAGAAGGTCTTATATTTAAATAAGGAGATAGTAATAAAATAAGAAAAATGGTAAGTAGTGCCCTCGGGTAGTGCCCTCGGACACTAGTTAAGGAAACCACGTAAAGTAAAGTTATTTTGAAACTTGTTGCGAGGATTAACTTAAATTAGGAATTTGGGAGTCTGCTAGTTCCAGCATGCACAAGTACATGTTCACAATGCACATGTGCAAGATCAATTTGAACAGGTTCAAGATTGTTGATGTAAGAAAATGAACCAGTGCATGTTAAGATGAACCGGTGCATGCAAAAACCAAAAAGCTAAGATGCACCGATGCATCTTTAAATGAAACAAATGTATGACACGAAAAGATGGAACCAAAGAATAAAGATGAACCGGTTCATATGTTAAGAAGTAACCGGTGCATGTACACATATTTTGAGAAAATTTGGTTTGACTTTGATTATGTTTCAAACTAAAGCAAATTTGTTCCTACTTATTTTTTCAGAATCGATCTTTAGAAGAAGATGAGATGAAATGAGTTTGGGTTTGAGAGGTCAAGTGATGGATGAGTTCAATTTTTGTTGTTGTTGAACATTTGTTGATGCATGATGATGTTGTTCTTGTTGTGTTCGTGTTACTGCTTTTGTTCTTATTGTTGTTCGTGTTTCCGTGGTTGTTCGACTTGTTGTTATCGTTCTTGTTGGTGTTCAAAGGTAGTGAGAAGAAGAATGATTTGGCTCTTGAACTTGTTGTGAAGATTTATGAAATGGAGATGGAGGTGAAAGAGGGTCATTTGATGTTGAAAGTTTTTAAAAAAGGGTGGTGTTGTTGTGGTGGCGGTGGTGGTGGAGAAACGGTGGTGATTATGATGGGTGATAAAGATAATGTTAATTGAAGATGAATTTTAATATAATTATTTGATGATTTTTGTTTTTAATTTTTTTTATAAAAATAGTCAGCTAGAATAAATAAAAATAGTTAAGTTTTTGGTACACATTTATTTAAATATGTATCGATACACTTGTGGAGGTGAACAATTGTGATAGATTCACAAATAGTGTTTATTTTATTTTTTTAAGGCTAATGCTACGGTGGACCACCTTCACAAGTGGTCTATCGTGGTGAAGTGATCATTAGTACTATAATGAATACAAATTTTACACAATCCACCGTTGGATTGAAAGTTTATATCATATAGATTATCCATACAAATTTTTAGAAAAATTGAAAATCATTTGATGTGTTATTAAAATCTATTAAGTTTAACGGTATTTAATAAAAAAATCATAAACCGTTAATCTTAATGGGTCTCAATAACATATCAAATGATTTTCAATTTTTCTAAAAATTTATATGGATAATCTATATGAAACAAACTTTTAATCCAACGGTCAATTTTGTAAAATTCGTATTCGTTATATTATTGTTATTCATAAGTTGTTTACCGTGGACCACTTGATGAAGTGGTCCATTTTAGAATTTGTCTTTTTTTAATATTGAACACTATTTGTGGACTTGTTAAACTTGTCCACTTCAATATTATATCGATACATGTCCAAATAAGATGTGTATTAAAATGTTAAAAAAAAAACACAGTTTGCCATGTTATCAAAAATGGAGATTTCATGCCAAGTTGTCCACTAAGGGATAAAAAACAAGAATTTTGACATTACGAGGGGGAATCGCAAATATTTTTTTTTACAGTGGCATAAATCAATATACGCTAACATTACTGTCGGTACAAATACCTATTAAACCAACAAAAAACAGTTACAAATTCTTTCCTCATGGTGATCAATATATGTAGAATTAAATCCCAACAATATTCATACAACCAAAATTAATCCATTCTGGAAGAAGTACAATTTAGGTGTAACATTGTTAACATTTGCAACTTAACTATTAACTAATAACAAGTTAACTGATTAGAAACATTGATATTTAATAGCAACATCCTAAATTGTATCCAAGAAATCTAAATCACCATCCATTAATTAATTTCCCTAATTTTTAATTAAGCATGTCATTTTCATCTCCTCAAGTTGAATCCAGAATCGAGTTTGCACCTCTTCCCCAACATGATCATGATCAAACGTATAATAATAGCAATGATCAAATTCATGTAAATAATATTATTAACCCCTGTATAGTAATAGAGCCGATTGAAGAAGAACGTTTTGATTGGGATTCGATAGTAATAATTTTACGTTTGGCCTTGGTTGGAACATTGATCGTTGGTCTTTCCCTATCTAAAACAAAATTTGAGAAACCGAATTCAATCCCAATCCCGCCAAAATTCTTCCTCGATGCGCTTTATGTTCCTCATATCAAAATCGTTGATGGTAAATTATCGTCCGTATGGGACATGACATTATCTATATCCAACTTTATGAACACATCCAACATTAACATCCTGAGACTCGACACCGCGATATGTTACAAAGAAAATGAAACATTGGCCGTCGAAACACCAATAATGCCACAATATGCTTTACAAAGTCATGTTTTTCCTTTGGAAGAGGAACACACAAAGAGGGTGCATTTGAAATTGAACACAACGGGTTGGGAAAAGGATCAACCAATTGTGGATGATAGTGTGATTCAATCTATTGCACAAGATATGCAAAGTGGTGTTACGAGGTTTAGTTTGCATTTGAGGGTTGTGGGAGAGGTTGAAACTGGTGATGAGTTTGCACCTTTTATTATGTACCCAAAATGCATTAATTTGAAAGTTAAGTTTTTAGAGGGCAATCAAAAAGGTGAGGCAGCAACATTGATCGATCCCAAGCCAAGAGAGTGTTTAGGTCTTGTTGAATGGGGAGAAGATAAGTCGGAGATTCAATATAGAAATTAGAGAATGCATTATTTGTTATATGTACATTTTGCACAAATTTTTATGTCTTGTTAGCAATGATAGTTTTTTTTTTTTTTTTTCTCTCTCTCTAAATTTATTAGCCACTTCTAAACGACGATGAAAATCTCATATCTATATAATGGTTTAAAAAGTGTCTTTGGTCGGGAAGTTTTCTTTAAAGCAACTAATGACGAAATAGAAAAAGATTTGAGAACCTCTTTAATTTGATTAAAACAAAACACAAATAGAATTGAATATCAAATGTGTTATTTTGACACATAAATTAAACATGAATTTTTTTTTTGCCAAAGAATTAAACATGAATTTTGATAATAAAATAGATAGATGTGTAACAATGTTCAAATATGTGATTAATTACATTTAGTGGATGATTAATTAGTATAATAATGTTTTGTAAAAAAAATTAGTATAATAAATGTTGGAGTAATTGAGAGAATGAGAGAAAATGAATTGAATCGAAAGAAAGAATAGAGAAAAAGATAAGTTGTTATTCATCCACTAGGGGCAAAGGTAATTATATACAAGTGGAGGCTTGCTTCACTACCAAGCAATTGTAACTAACTACCTAAGACAAAACAAAAAAAATCTCTAACTGACTAACTAACTAACTAACAGAGTCTGCAGTGTTCAGAACCTGCATGATCAGAACCTGCGTGATCAGAGCCTGAGAGATCAGACTCTGAATGTTCAGAACCTGAGAACATAAGCTTCTCAGCTTCTGAACCTCTTGACTCGTTAGAGCTTCTGAACCTAAGAGCCTCTTGAGGACATGAGAACTTGGATTACAAACATCACACCTCCTAATTCATGTTCTCCAACGATCTCATTCCTATCAGTTTCTTCAAAGCATCAAACCTAGCCTTAGCCATAGGTTTAGTCAGAATATCTGCAAGTTGAATCTCAGTGTTGCAATATTCCAACTCAAGCTTCTCCTTGTTCACTTGATCTCTCAAAAAGTGAAACCTTCTTTCAATGTGCTTGCTCCTGCCATGACTCACAGGATTGTTAGCCAAGTCAATTGCTGACTTGTTGTCCACAAGCACCTTCATCTTTGTTACTTCAACTGCTTTCAGTTCTGATAGTAACATCTCAATCCAATTTGCCTGACAAGCTGCAAATGAAGCTGCAACATACTCAGCTTCACATGATGATAATGCAACTATTCCTTGTTTCTTAGAACACCAGGAAATTGGTGCATTCCCAATCATGAACAAATAACCTGCAGTGCTCTTTCTGTCATCTTGATCTCCTCCCCAGTCAGAGTCTGAGTAGCCATAAGCCTCTAACTTCTTACTACTGTTCTTTTGGTTTGGAATCAAAATGCCATGATCATTAGTACCCTTTACATATCTGAGCACTCTCTTTGCAGCAGTCAAGTGACACATCCTTGGTTGATCCATGAATCTGCTTAACAGACCAACACTATGACATAGATCAATTCTAGTGTTGCACAAGTACCTCAATGAACCAATTATCTGCTTGTACAAGGTTGAATCAACCAACTCATCATCTGAATTCTTGCTCAGCTTCACACCAGTTTCCATAGGAGTAATTGCTGGATTACAATTGATCATATGAAACCTCTTCAATATGTCAGCAACATACTTCTTCTGATGCAAGAAACAGCCTCTGCTTGTCTTGGCAAACTCCATGCCAAGAAAATATGATAGCTCACCTAAGTCAGTCATCTCAAATTCTTTCATTATGTCTGTTTTGAACTTCTCTAATACAGCTTTGTGTGATCCAGTGATCAACAAATCATCAACATACAGACATAGTATTATCATTTCTTCATGATTTGAACCCTTCACATATACACCATGTTCTGTTGTGCATCTAGTGAATTTCAAATCAATTAGGAAGCTATCAATTCTCTTATTCCTAGCTCTTGGAGCTTGTTTCAAGCCATAGAGGGCTTTCTTCAGTTTGAACACTTTGTTCTCTTGACCTTTAATCTCAAAACCTGGTGGCTGCTTCACATAAACTTCTTCATCTGGAGGTCCATTTAAGAAGGCAGATTTCACATCTAGCTGATGCATAGACCAATTCTTGTAAGTGGCTATTGCAACAACTAATCTAATGGTCTCTATCCTAGCCACAGGTGCAAATACTTCATTAAAGTCAAGTCCTTGCTTTTGTAAAAAACACTTTGCTACTAGCCTTGCTTTATACTTAGCAATCTCACCATTGGGTTTCATCTTCAACTTGAAGACCCATTTCACATCAATTGGCCTCTTGTTGACTGTTTTGTGCATTAACTCCCAAGTGTTGTTTTTCTCAATAGACTTTAACTCTTCTTTCATGGCTACCTTCCATTTAGAGTCATTTAGAGCTTGTTCTAATGTAACTGGCTCCAATTCAGCTATCATAGCTTCATTGATCAGTTCACAATCTTCTGTTATTGCTTGATCTGGAAATACATCATACTCATTCAACCTAACTGACTGCACTCTATCTCTTGTAGATCTTCTCAGAGTCTGATTAGGCTGATTATTAGGAATATGAGCGTGATTACCAGCTGCATCATCTTCTGGTTGATCAGCTTCTGGTTGATCATCTTCTGGTTGATCATCTATTTCCTCAAGCACAAGCTTTCTATTGAGCAATGAACTGGTGTTCTCAGCACTAGTACTCTCAATCCAGTCCCAACCCTTTGATTCATCAAACTTTATGTCTCTGCTTATCACAACTTTATTCTCTTTTGGAGCATAAAGCTTGTAGGCACCAGTGGGGTGGTATCCCAATAGAATCATCTGCTGACTTCTATCATCAAGCTTTCTTCTCACTTGATCAGGAACATGTCTAAAACAAAGTGAGCCAAAGATTCTGAAATGACTTACACTTGGTTTGAGACCTGTCCAAGCTTCATAAGGAGTTTTGTTCTTCAGCTTCTTGGTTGGACTTCTATTGATGATATGTACTGCTGTTGAGGTTGCTTCTCCCCAGAATTTATGAGGCATGTTCTTTCCCTTTAGCATGCTTCTGGCCATGTTCATTATACTCCTGTTCTTCCTTTCAGCAACACCATTGTGTTGAGGAGTGTAAGGAGCAGTAACTTCATGCACTATACCTTCTTCTTCACAGAATTTTGCAAATTCTAGTGAAGTGTATTCACCACCTCCATCTGTTCTCAATTTCTTAACACTACAGCCACTTTGCTTTTCAACGAGTGTCTTAAATCTCTTGAACTTAGTGAATACCTCACTCTTCTTCTCAATAAGATAGAGCCACACATGTCTGGTATAGTCATCTATGAAAGTTAAGAAATAGCTGTTACCTCCAATGGACTTTACTTCAAAAGGTCCACAAACATCTGAGTACACCATTTCTAACTTCTGAGTTGATCTCATGGGCAATTCATTCTTGAATGAATTTATGGTTTGCTTGGCTGCACAACACTCTTCACACACTGTACTTGGTGTTCTTATCAGAGGCAAACCATGTACCATCTCTTTTGACTTCAACAAGCTCAAACTTTTGAAGTTCAAGTGCCCAAATCTATGATGCCACATCCAATCTCCTTCAGAGTTTGTAATTGAAGCGAGGCAGTGATGATCAATTACATTGATTTCAATTTTGAAAGTCCTATTGTTCGACAGTGGAGCTTTCAAAATTAATCTACTCTTAGCATCATAAATTCTCAACTCTCTATTAGCCATCTTCATTGTATAACCTTTCTCAAGTAATTGACCTAAGCTTATCAAATTACTTGCCATAGAAGGAACATACAATACCTCATTGATGGTTGATTCTTGACCATCTTTTCTTTTCACAAGAACAGTTCCCACGCCAGCACTAGTAACTTGACTGTTGTCTGCAAACTTGATGTTTCTCTTCACTGAATAATCAAGCTTCAAGAACCACTTCTTGTTACCAGTCATATGATTACTACACCCTGTATCAAGATACCACAAATTTGACTTGTCTGCCTCAGAATTTGTGATTGCCATTAGGAGTGAATCATCAGAATCACTACCACCTCCATTAGCATATTGGGCTTCATCTTTGTCTTCTCTGGCTACCTTCTTAGAGCGACATTCTCTTGCATAATGCCCAAATTTTTGACAGTTGTAACATTGAATTTCTTTCTTATCAATCTTCTTCTTGGAACTCTTCTTGTTCTGACTTGAATCTTTAATGGAATCTACATTCTGATTCTTTGAATTCTTGGTTGAATTCTCTGAATCCTCTTTCTTTTTCTTCCACTTATCTTTTCCTTTCTTGTTCTGAGTCTTGGCCTGTAATGCTTGTTCCACTGCCTTGTTCGAACTCCTCTGCTTAACCCTTAGCTCATGAGCTTCTAAGGATGCTTGCAGCTCTTCAATCTTCATAGTTGCCAAATCCTTTGATTCTTCAATAGCAACCACTATGTGATCAAATTTCTCAGTCAAGGTCCTCAAGATTTTCTCAATCTTGACCTTATCAGTCATTGCTTCTCCACAAGACTTCATCAAATTTGTCAAGGCCAGCATTCTCGTCAAATACTCAGAGATCGTTTCTTGTTCATTCATCTGCATCATCTCATATTGCCTTCTCAAAGCTTGAAGCTTGATACCCTTCAATTTCTCATCACCACCATAGATTTTCTTCAATGTATCCCAAGCTCCCTTTGAGGTTTCTTCTTCTATTATCTTCTCAAAGATATTAGAATCCACGCATTGATGAATGATGAACAAGCCTTTAGCATCTTTCTTTTTCAATTCTTTGTGTCGAGTTATTGCTGCTTCATCAGCATCTGCAGCCAATTCTTCTACTCCATCAGTTACAATTTCAAGAACATCTTGAAATCTGAAAATCACTTTCATTTGTGCACACCAACGATCATAGTTTTCGCCTTTGAAAACTGGAAGATTTGCTGGGAATTGCGTGGAGGTTGTACCATTGTTTGCCATGATTCTTGATCAAGGAATCAAACGAAAACGATGAATACGAACCGGGCTATGTTATACCAATTTGTTGGAGTAATTGAGAGAATGAGAGAAAAGGAATTGAATCGAAAGAAAGAATAGAGAAAAAGATAAGTTGTTATTCATCCACTAGGGGCAAAGGTAATTATATACAAAAAAAATCTCTAACTGACTAACTAACTAACTAACAGAGTCTGCAGTGTTCAGAACCTGCATGATCAGACTCTGAATGTTCAGAACCTGAGAACATAAGCTTCTCAGCTTCTGAACCTCTTGACTCGTTAGAGCTTCTGAACCTAAGAGCCTCTTGAGGACATGAGAACTTGGATTACAAACATCAATAAAGTGTTGCACTGGTTAGCTTCGGAATATTATTAATTTTAATTTGAACGTCCTTAACCTACTTTTGAATATTGTAAAAGCCAAATGAATTGAAATACTAAGATAAAAGCATAAGTTGTTGTGTACGGTGTACCCATATTAATAGAAAGAGATACAAAAAGTTTAGAGATGGCAATAAGAACAAAAAAAGTGCTATAAAACATCAACAAGACTCAGATTATTAGAAAAGCTTTCAAGATAAATTGTTGGTTAGCCCCATCATTGATTAATCATAGCATAAACCTTTGTCATTGTCATCGCGTATCAACCGCCACCAACGTAAGTATGGCTACGTTACCCTTCAAAGTAAAAGCTCATCAAGACTATAAATAAAATAAGGATAATAAAAAAAATTCAGTATCTGCGAATATCTACGAATAAAATTTGCCATGAATATATAACGGATAATTTAATGAATATCCATGGACAAAATAAGTGGATATTTTAATTAACTGTATTTAATGGATGCAGATGCGAGTTTAATCTATCCGCGCTCCCAGATATCCATACCAGTCACATTTAGTAAAATTACTTTTTTTTACAAGAATTAGTAAAATTAGTTAAATATCCATACTTAAATATAAATTTTAGTAAAATTACTTAAATAATATTTTTATATTTTATATTTTCTTTTCATATAAAAAAAACTTTCATATTTCTAAACCCAACCCACGTCCATCTATATATGTAAGCAATAAAAAAAATTTATTAATCTTTATTATTGTGTGAAGTAACAACTATAATTAACATATATTTTTTATGGCTTAAATGTACTATTAACCTCCAAAGTTAGGCAGATAAAAATTTTAGACATCCTATTTTTACTATTTAGTTTTTGGTCCCCTTTTTCATAACTTTCAAGATTTTCGGTCCACTCAATTTTGGTGTTTTTAACTGATGAAGCCTCGTTAGCAAAAAAATCAAGTTAGAAGAAAAAAAATATGGTGAGAAAGAAAATATATGACTTGTGAAAATTTTCATTTAAGTATAGTACACTTTTAATGTGTTTTTGGTTCCTGTTTTCGTTCTTCTATTTTTAATTTTTCTTATAGGCTAGGTATATGTGTCCGTATATTTTTGTTTTTCCCTTTTATTTGAATATGTTTTTTGTTTATAGAATTTTCTTTTGGCATATTATAAAACTTGTTAAAATATATGAAACTAATATTTTTAGTTGTTGGGATATAAAATTAAAATTACTTGATATGGATATTAATTATTGATCACAATATAAAGAAATTTTTGAAAACTAGTTATATTAAACTAATATTTTTTAAATAGATGTATAAAATAATTTTTTTACATAAATAAAAATATTAATCATTAAAATTAATTAATAGTATTTTAAACAATTAGTCAATATTTCACAAAATTCATTTTAAAAATAATTAGCTGCAAATGTTATTAAATTTATTCATAATTATTAAATAATCAAAACTTTATTCATATTAATATGACTTAAAAGTCAAATGTATTTATGTAAAATTTCACATCCTTAAGAAAAAAATCTCAAAGTAAAATGTATTTGGTTTAAATTTTGTACGAAATATAATTAACGTTTGGAATCTTTTTTCTTATCTAAAGTCAAATGTTATTAAACCTATCTATAATCATATTAAATAATAAAAATATGATTCAAATTAATATTACTTCAAATTCAAATGTATTTATATAACATTGTACATCTTTTAAGAAAAAGAGATCTTAAATTCGAATGTATTTGATCTAAATTTTGTAGAAAATACATTGGACTTTTAAAAAAAAAAATTTGCTTGTATTTTATTTTTCACTCAAATGCATTTAAATATTAGTTATTTATATACCAGTATAAGAGTTTGACTTTGTAGCCTTAAAAAACATAGTTTGTGACCGTTATAAAACGGACATTAGTATCATATAGGTTTTTATTTATAATTTTGTTTAATGTCATAGTTATTAATAATAAAATAATAGTAATAATTTACTCTTCCCAATTTTTTTTAAAAAAAATATAAGAAAAGTTAGTCAAATGTAGTTCGTACAAAATTTAATCCAAATACATTTGAATTTTGGAATCTCATTTTACTTATATTTTATTTTAAATGAAGTGTTAATCAAATATATAAGTTGCATTAGATTATTATGAGTTGTCAACTCAATGCTAAGAATTTCACTTTTTAAGTTTAAGAGTATACAATGTCCTTCATTTTATTATAAGTAATTCTCTTAATTATATGACACACTCCGGAGCAAAATAATTGAGTTATATTTGTAAAGAGAAAAAAGAATATGTACCGACAGTTAAATTAATTTTACACTAACAACCAATTACAACAATATTTTTTGTCATGCCACTCTACTTAACCCCATATTTTTTATATGACATGAAATATTGAACCAATTTTATTAGTTGTCAGTGTAAAATTATTTTACATTAACAATGCGTGTCCTTTAAACTCATTTGTAAAAAACATTGTCCTAAAATGACCCAATCATTTTAATTTTTAAAATAAAAGTGATGTTTTTTTTTTGCTTGTACATTCTTTTTTTTTGGCTTTCACCATCAGTTTATTCTGGTTTGGATGTCAGTTTTGGCATCAAGTGGTTTCAGCCCTTTCCCGATCGCAATTCTGACTTTTTAGAGGCTTATTTAAAATAGGTCCTAATTAACAAAAAAGTGCAAAAAAATTGAAAAGAATTATCATCAATTTAACTTATATATAACATCAATAACACTAAAAATAATAATTTTTTTCACTAATTTAAAAAAGTTTGATAAAAAAGACAATTTCTATCACACGCCTCTATATTTGATAAAATTATAATACAACAATTAACTATAAAGTGTTTAAAAAATTTATTCACAATAGAACAATATCTTTTATAACCTTTTGAATAAATTCTCCGTTTTAGAATAAAGAGAATTTCAAATATTTATATTCCTCAATTTCTCATTTGGAAGCACACACCCTCATTTTATACTTCCTATTTACTAATATTACTATCTATATAATTTTTCTTAGACCCCTATTTTTATGAAGCTGTATGCCATAGCTCATATAACACATTTTATACCTCATTTGAAAACACACAATCTTTTCACTTTATACCTCTTATTTACTAATATTACTACCTATATAATTTTTCTTAGACCCCATTTTTATGAAGCCGTATGCCAGATGCCTCAATGTTCAATCAAAGTCTACATCAAATATTGATTACGTGCTTATGGTAAATCAATCTAAATCGTTGAATATAGATCAATTAACTTACTAAGATCATAACCTAATTCCATCAAATCCATTTCTAAATAGCTAAACCTAGCTGTCACATTGTTGAAAACAATTCTCATCTCCTTTCTTTATTTGTCTAAATTTTGATTACAACAAATTCAACCACATTAGCTGTACAAAATTCATCATAACCAAATCATCATTTAAATAAATAAAAAAAGAACATAACCTTCGAATCCCGGTATTATATTAGTTTTAACAAAACAACCTAGGATTTCGCTATTCTCAATTTTTCCTACCTCTTCCTTCAAATCCAAGAAACACAACACAATTCTATTTTGTTAATCTACAAAACAAAATTACATGGCCAATGTTGAACCTCAAAATGAGAGAAATCACGTTTACAGATTTTCAACATTACCGCAATCAGAAACCGAAGCAAATCAAGAAGATGAACCATTACCAATTTCCACAAGCCCAATAAGGCCCATAATTTCCGACAATAATTATCATTCAGATGAAATCTTCGATATTAACACACATACATGTGAAAAAATTCAAGACCTTCTTGGTCTTACAATATTAATGTTACTAATATTTTTACCTCTTTATAGACGTTTAGGAACACCAAAACAAGACCCAATTCCACCAATTTTCGTTCTAAATTCGATGTACATTTCAAATTTCACCATAGGAACAAAAGGACTAGCTGCCACGTGGGATGCAAAATTTACAATAAAAAATATAAATGTGTCATCTATATACTTTAGAACCATTGATTTTACAATATTTTATAAACAAAATCCAGAAGATGCTCTTTCAATTGTTTCTTCATATCCATTTTATTTGGATGAAGGTGAGTTTATGAAGTTGCATTTGAAGTTTAAGACTATGGAAACAGCTCAATGGGAAAATGATCAAGATCAACCATTTGTGGAGGGTAAGTTGGTGGAAGAAATAGGAAAAGATAGAGATAAAAATAATGGTTCATTGAGTTTTGGAATGCAAATGAAAGTGAAAGCTATTTATTATGGTGAAACATGGGTTTCTGATGTTGTTATGACTCCTTATTGTGAAGATTTGATGGTACAATTTTTGCCTAATAAAGAGAGTTCTGGAAGGTTGGTTAATCCTAATAGGAATTTCTCTGTTCCTATACAATGGAAGCCATTGCCTTTCTTTTGAAAGTTTACTATTATATGCATAAACAGAGTCACAATTTGCAACAGATTTTTCATGTCAATGATTTTAATTAGATTGCTTCTTCAATGGCATTGATGTAGTTTAGTCAAAATTAATAGAGTATTTTTGAATTTTTAGCCTTATGTAAGCTTGACACAAAAAGTTGTTTTGTGATTTGTAATGTAATTAATATTATTGTGAGTTGTGCGACTCACCCCGTGAGGAGTCGCGGCAAAATATCTATTTGTGAATTGTGATATATGACATCTCTTTTTAAGTGTATTATATGACTGAGTGTTTTTTATTTTTTAAACAAAGGAGGAAAGTTAAAGTGCTCAACCTCTAGAAATTTAATATAAAAAAGGAGAGAGATGCATAGGAGGGGGATATAAACCAAATTTCCCCAAAGTTAAGACCAACTCTATTTCTAACAAGGTCACTCCTAAAAACAATACGGAAACTATCAAATCATAAGCTATCATTAATGTCAAGGTCTAAATTAGCTAGCTTATTTGTAACATTATTCTCTTCCCTATAAATATGAGAGCCTACAAAATACATATTTATCACCAAAAACAAACAATTATTCCAACAGTTTCTTAGCATCCAAGAAATGGCTAGCTGATACTTGAAGGCTAGAGTCACAAAGCTTGGAATCACACTCAAACCAAAGATGATTCCAACCTCTTCTATGTCCAATCTCAATAGCAGTAATTGCACTAATAAATCCAGCAGAGAAAACATCACTCACCCCAAGATATTGGAAGCAAAACAACCTAGATCATTAGCTTGATTGTCTCTAAAGATGTCACCACTAGGACGAGTAACTTTTAGAAGCACTATTCTAATTACACTTTACCTAATTGCTAAATAATTTTTTGTTATGATTTGGGTTTTAAGAAGATGATTTTGCACATTGAAAGCTTTTAAAATACAAAAATCAGCCATTGCATGACCCGCTGACAATTTAGTGAGGTTATCGGACAAAGAAACATTGGAAAGGATCATAGAGATAGTAAATTTCCAATCAATAAATTTATTGTTGAATCTCAATTGATTCCTACAAAACTATATTAAATTAAAGCAATTTATTATAACTACCAGATTAAAATTCTGCACCTGAGTGTTAGAAAGATAAATATGAAAATTAAAATATGACTTGTTATCTTTGAATATTTTGCCCTTGCAAACCACATACCTGGGGACCTAGTTAGAACATTATAAATAGGAATATCTTACTATCTTAAAATATTATTTTAAATATTTCTCTCTTATGGGCCTCGTCTTGATCAATGTTGTGGCCTATCATAAAAGTATACCTATTTCAGCCATATTTGAGGAGTTAAAATATGCATCAACCAAGAATAGAACAACATTTAAAGTTTCATCTTTTTTTAGTTTTCACCGCCAGTTTAATTTGGTTTGGGGGTTAGTTCTGGCATCAAGTGGTTTCATCCCTCTCCCGATCGCAGTTGCGGGGGATCGAACCGTGGTCCTCCCTACCAAGTTCAGCGCCAATCACCACTGAACCAACTAACGATTGATATCTTTATAACTAGGCCTTGGAATATTATAACATTTTGGATATATCGAGAGAGAACAAATATATGGCAGCAACGTGGTCAGGAAATTGGGTTTCTAGCCCCAATATAAAAGGGTCCTTATATCGCTATTGTAGATGGCTTTGATAGTTATTAGAATTTTGGAGGTTTATATTTAACAACAAAAATTAATTTGAGAGTTAAAGTTTATACTATCCTTATAAAAGCTATCTATGTCATATTTTTAGTCAATATAAGACTTCTAACACATCTCCTCACGTGTAGGACTAAATAAAGCTGGAATGTGAAATAAACAACAACGCGTGTTCCAAATATGGAATGTCTCCACATCAAACAACAAATAGATTTATGATAGACTCTAATACCATGTTAATTGTAGAATAAAATATGTGTAATATTAGGATCGATTATTTGAGTATAATCACTAAAGAGTATGAAGCCTATGAAGTTGTTGATGTTCATACTTGCTTTTTGGTACAAAAAATGTATGTAGATGCATTTTCTTCTCAAAAAGTAAATCTTCCATCTTTCCCTTTCACAAATGGTAATTAATACATTCAAACATGCAATTTTTAATTTTTTTTTCTCTAACATTCAAATAAGTCAAAATAGACCATAACCAATAGAACTGAGGAAGAATTAACACAGAAACAAAGTAATATGTAGCAAAAACAAAATTCCCCCAATTGCAACAACATGTGAGGAGGAACAACAAACATTTGGAAGCAATTGGAACGATGATACATTAACGTGTAAAACTCACCCCCAAGATATATTTGTTTAAATAAGAGTACAAAAGAGTTTCAATATGATATTTGTTTATTTTGTGTAGTGGTCGGATTCTTAATATTAGCCACTCTTGAATGTCTTTTTTGAAGTTTTATTCACATATATTGTTTTTTCTTAAGTTGTTTTAGCAATTTTTATGCCATGTATAAGTTTTGATTCCGGAGCCTTTACCAAGAGGAAAGAAAAAAAATCTCAAAGCACACGATATGAACAAATAGCTACAAGATAAATATAGATGAGTAATGTACATAATATTAGTTTGATGAAAAATTATAATAAAATTGGGAAGAAAATTCCGTGTGTGTTAACCGGTGACCATTGTCTTAAAATGCATCTACATAGATGAGTAATGCACATAATATTAAGTTTGATAAAAAATTTGAATAAAATAGTTAATGTTACGTCTCGCGAGCTTAGCTCAGTTGACAGGACATTACATTATATATGCAGGGGATCGGGATTCAAACCTTGATCATCCACTTATCCATCTAAAATGTTGAATTTCTAATCACCAGTAAAGCTACTTGAAAAAAAAAAATAGTTTATGTTACATTAAATATATATACACACACCCATATATAAGGTTAAACATAGTTTTTTTTTTTGCTTTCACCACCAGTTGAATCTGGTTCGGGGGTCAGTTCTGGCATCAAGTGGTTCCATAAGGTCAACCCTAATATATATTATAGATTGTGTACCGAAGAGGTCCAACTGAGGTTCAATTATAAAGAACATATGAGGTCCATCTAAGAGAGAGTAATAACCTTAAGCCCCGATACGCGACACGATATGATACCGATACGCTGATACGTGAAAATTTTAAAAAATTTATATCTGATACTGGCGCGATACGTTATTTAAAAATTAATTTTAAAATTAAATATATAAATGCACAATATATAAACATAACTAAAATCAATAATATTAATAATGATAATTGTTTTTTGAAAAACAAAAAAAAAATATTATTATTATTATTATTATTATAAACGTCAATAGTTCATTGTACAAGGAGTACAAACAAACCAATAAACTTGCACAAGAGCAAAACAGTTTGAGGCTCAACATACAAAGGCTCCTCAGTCCTATCTAAGGACATATAATAGCTCAAAAAACATATAATAGTCATGACATCAAGCCTCTTTAACAAGTCCATCTTGTAGCAATAACAGACAATTATATAGGTTCTGCAGCTGACCAATTAAAAACATAAAGCATACATTCTTATACTAGAATTTTGGGACAAACCCAAATACTTAACAACCTGTTATATAGTAGGACACCATAGTGACTTCAGAACAGTGACAAAGACAAAAAAATACTAATTATAATAAATTAACATCATTAATACTAAGTTAAGTATTTGTGTCTCATTAATATTGTCCTAAAAAATAATGATCACCAATACATTTTAAGTTATACATTTTAAGTTAAGTATTATACAAAAAGAACATTAT
Organism: Trifolium repens; assembly: GCA_030408175.1. Lineage (NCBI taxonomy): Eukaryota > Viridiplantae > Streptophyta > Magnoliopsida > Fabales > Fabaceae > Trifolium > Trifolium repens. The sequence continues at coordinate 52,302,185 of CP125849.1, read as the reverse complement.
TAGTATTATCCCAAAAAATATCACCAGTACTATCCAAAAAAAGACATAGTTAGTTATCCGTGTAACAACATAATAGTTTGACATTCACTAGGAAACACGGATTGTATCGCATATTATTTTTTTATTTAAAAATAAAAATTTAACCGATACTTTTCCGATACGAGTATCGGGGAGTATCAGACGCGTATCAGATATTATTTTTTTATTTAAAAATAAAGATTTAATCGATACTTCTTCGATACGAGTATCGGGACGTATCGGACGAGTATCAAACGAGTATCGGTATCAAGTACGTATCAGACACGATACTTCACCATTTTTAGATAGGTAATAACTATTAAGAGGATAAGAGAAAAAAATATTATTATATATTTTATTGATATTGTACATTAACTTATAATTTGGGACAAATTTGTTTTCAAATCAACTTATAATTCTTAACAGAAGGAGTAAAAAGTAAAAACTAATTGGAAAATGTAAGGGCAAGATTGTGTGTATAAAGAATAAACGTTTATTTGGACGGTTGAATAAATTTTAAAGTCATTTTATTTATCTTGTTTGTTTTATCAAGTGTTTTAGTTGTTAGACTCGCACTTTATAAAAATGTAAGAAATTGAAATAATTTTTTTTATCCCTACAAATAACATCTATGATAATTACCGATTGAACTACATTTACATAAAGATTATCTTTTCATCTATCTAATTATCAAATTTCAAATTTACAAAACACAAACCCATCCACATGCATATCATTCATTCTCAATCTAGCTAGCTAGCTTCACAAAATTAGAGAATAGGAAAGAGCCGGCCAGCTAAAAATATGACAAAATGAACAGACATGTTAAAGGATTAGGAATAGCTAAACCTTGTCCATTACCTTTAATTACATTTGACCAAATATATTTAGAGACAGATAGATAGAAGAAATAAATGTTGGACAATGCTAGATTTAGAGAAGTTTTGTTTGAGAGAATCTTAGCTCCTTATTAGATTGTACTACATCAAATAGAACCAAAAATCCCCACATTCCTTTCAAACTATTTTTGTGTCTTTCTTTCATTCCTTATTTTCATCATCTCACAAAACAAAAAAAAAACAAACTTATTGCTAATTCTTCCCCTCTCTCATTCTCTCTCTCTCAAAATTATCATTGGGAGAGAGAACCTAGAAAAAAAAATCATCATGGGCAGCGATAGCGACAGCGATTCATCAAACCATGGAAAATCAAATAAACATAAAAAAAATAAATCATCCACCTCCGATCATCAATCCGCACCACCAGCGCCAGGCCCACCGCAACCACCAGTGGCCGCACCCCACATGATGTATTATCAATCGGGCCCCGGTTACCCAAGCCCACCACCCTATCCTTACCCCCCACCACCACATGGATACCCCCCATATCCACCACAGGGATACAATAATTACCCCGGCCCCGGCCATATACATGCACCATACTATAACGCCACGCCAAACTATCACACCGGTGACGGCGGTGCAAGTTTCATACGTGGTTTCATAATGTGTTCATGTTTTATATTCACAGGCTTCTTTGTTTCAACTCTTATCATAGCATTAATGTTACATCCTCAATTACCTGTTTATACGGTTAATTCATTATCCGTATCAAATTTCAACACAAGTACAACCTTAACTGGTGATTGGAACATTAGCATCACGGTTCAAAATCCAAATGACAGATTAAAAGGATATTTTCGTGAGTTTAAGGTTGATATTGTGCATGATAATAATGAGATAGCAATGAGTACAGTGCCAAATTTTGAATTGGAAAAACAAGAACAAAAACAAATGGATGTTAGAGCATCATCTAGCAATGCTGTAATAGCTGTGTCGTATCAAAAATGGGATTTGGATAAAATGAGTAATGAAAGATTAAGTGGTTCTGTTATGTTTGGTGTGAGAATTGCTTCTATGACTGAATTTAGGTCTCCATCATTGACTACAAGAAATACAGGTATGTTGGCTAGTTGTATGGGGTTGAAGGTTGTGTTTCAAGGTCCTACTGGTACGGGTATGTTGGATAATAAGGGTATCCCTATCAATTGCACAATTTACATGTGAAGAAAGAAAGAAAGAAAGCAAAACTATGCATTCATTTGTGTTATTTAACTATCATTCACTTTATTTTAGTAAAAAAGAAAAAAAATTATTCATTTTACTTTTTTTTATTGTTTGTTTTGATGTTGGAAATAGATGTTGTTCTTTTTTATGTTTAGATTGTTTAAACTTATCTTCAAAGTTCAATTTGATCGGTGAAATGAGATGGAATAGAATGAGAAGTAATGAAATAGATTAATATTTCGTTGTTTGGATTATAAAAATAACAATGGAATAAAATGTAATAGGATGAAATGAATTTCTTCTTATACCACCACTTCAATTTTGTTCGATTCAATTTGAAAGGTAAGGGATGAAATGTAAATTTTTTGCCACTTCGTCATAAATTATCCAAACAATAGAATAGTATATTTATTTCATCACGCTCCATTCCATTTTACTCTATTCTACCCCGCTTCACTCCATTATATTATATTTCATCAATCCAAACAGAGGCTTAAATATTATGCTTTGATTTTTAACCGCAACCAAATGCAGCTGTGGTCGTTGGTCAATTATTGTGGTTATCACTTAAGAGGCGATTCTAAGTAGCTTAGGTCTTGGCATTAATGACATGTCTTGTGATTTAATAGTTGTCCTATTATTTTTAGAAGTGATCTTGTTAGTAATGGGCATAGTCTGTCTATTTTTTTTTTTAACCATGAAGAAAGTTTGTTTGTTTTCCCCTCCTATGTATCTCTATTCCTTTTTATATTAATAAGTTCCTAGAGGTTAGTCACTTTAATTTTTCTCCTTTGTTTAAAAACAAAAAGAAAAAGGTGATTCAAATTTCAAAGTACAATGGCGTAGGGACGAATCTATGGGGTGTATATAGTATAATATTTGTGTCATATTATTTATTTGTTTATTGTAGTATACACAAGTTTCTATTTTATTAGTCATTATAATTTTCAAATATATTATTAAGTAGTCAATTTAGTCTTTAAACATATTTTTCGTTGGTCAGCTTAGTCCATTAATTTAATAACAAAAGACATGTTGTGAATGTGTTAGCAATTTCAATATATGTAGGAACTATTATGACAACGTCTCATATATTTTGGGACTAAACTTTTAATTATTCTTTATCTGTATATACTATTTATTACTGGAAAAATAATTTGGCCCTCTGTTAGATAAATGTCGGGATCTATCCCTGCAATGATGATTTTGAAAATTGATTGAATGTGAAGTTTTATGAAACAATTTGATGCAGAGATGATTCTACGTTCAATGGCGATTTGTTCGTAGTATAAAATAATATAAAATAGTACAAGTATTATCCAATAATTTTTTTAAAAAAATATTAAACAAAATTATAGGAAAGTCTGCAGGAAACACCGTCGAAAGATATGTGAGAAATTGGTGTGATGAGAGTCTCGTGTCCTCCTTAACCTATATTCATTTCTTGAACTCGTCAAAATTTATGTTTTTATTTATTTTTACAAATTTCATATATTTTTTTAAGGCCTCACTTAAAATTTTACTTTAGACCTCCATACCAGTTGAGCAGGTCCTAACATAGAATATGATGTCTATGTTTTTAATAACCATATTAATAAAATAAATACTTGATTTTTTTTTAATAGAACATACTCACATAGCTAGAGATGATAATTTTTAATATGGTAATTTTTCTTATAACCAAATATAAAGTCAAAGGCTTACTTGATATATAATTAGATAAAAAAACAAAAATACAAAGAAAGAAGCGGGGACATATTGTTGAAATTAACAATAGAAGCCATGAATCATTAGATACAAACAGTTATTGTAGTATATTTTTACAATATCAAATCAATAGATTAAACAAGACCAGCTTAGCTTTTAGGATTATAAAGATGGTGAAGAAGAGCAAAGGATGAGAGAGATAACTACCCTCATTAGTAGATGTGTTCACGAAATTAGTAGTTCACCATATGTTTACTATCTAACGGATTGACAATTATGTAAGCAAACGGTTGAGAGCGTAAATCTCTTATTGGGCTTAACTGAATGTTCCAATCCATCATAGTTCATTCATAAATAAAAATCTGATCAAATAATTCATCAATAAATTTTTAATCATTTTTACAAAAGTATTAATAATAAATTCTAATAATTAATTATTGTCAATTCACAATTAACTAATTAAATAATTAATCTAACACTATACCAAAACTATTGGGAAGAAATTCATATATAACATATTTTCTGTTATTGTAAAAAATAAAAAAAAAAATCTTTTTTGGATTACAATTTTTTTTTAGAAAATTGTATAGTGGATACAATTTGGAAGAGAAGCGTTGTGCATTTCGTTTTAGCCATTTTAGTAGATTTTCCGTCGATCTGCATTTCTATTTATACTAGAGTTGTCAAAGGGGCCGGTCCGGTCCACCTCGGCCTGGGGGGCCAGAACATATAAAGAGGCTTAAGTGGGAAGGTTTAAGTGGGCCGATCCGTTAAACTTTATGGACTGGAAACTTAGGCCCGACCTGATAAGCAAAAGGCTACATGGCTTGATGGGCCGGCCCAACTAATTTTCATATTTTTTTATTTTAAAAAACAGATTTAATGGACAATAAAACTACATATGTATCACACACAAATTAGTATCCATAAAAAAAAGTGGTTCTTCTCACGTATTATGTTTGTTTTCTTTTCTGACTAGTTATAATTTCCTTCTTATTCTTTTCTATTTATAATGACCGATTAAGTTGTTATTATTTTTCTTTTAAAAGAAAGATAATCATAACATATTTGGTTTAATAATTATCTCCTAACAAACTTCATCTTTTGTTACTTATTTCATCTAAAGATTTTATGGTAACTAAAATTCATAATTTTTATAATTTTTTATATATTTTGTTTTTATTCTTTAAGGGGTCGGCCTAAAAGCCCGTGGGGCCACCCATGACGACCCATGAAAAAAATAAGCCCGAGAGACCCAGTCCGATAAGGCCCAATCATTCTTTTTTGAAGTCCAATTCATATAAAAATATATGATTGATGGGTCGGCCTGATAGTCCCATCCTTTTTTATAGCTCTAGTTTATACCCCTCAATTTCTTTATCAATCTACAGAAAAATAATACAAGACGTTTAGGTACATTGCACTTTGTATTTTTTTATCACATGTTTATCTAAAAAAGTTACTCTATATATGAATTCATTTTTCTAAAAAAGTTATATATGAAAACCCGAATATTGAAAAATATCGTTTGAATACGCTTTTCTAAAAAAGATTGATTAAAAGAAAATATAGTGCAGATTCAAATGGACTACTTGATTAACAAAGAGCAAGTGATATTCAATTTATCATTTTTAGTAAAAATAAAATAAAATGAACCATTTATAAAGAAAATAGTAACATTACCTTAAATTACACCAACATTAAATTTAACCTTTTTAGTCACAAAAAAATAATATAAATAAACCATTCCAAAAGAAAAAAGTAACATTACCTTAAATTACACCATTTTAATTTATTTCCCTATTGACATTTCATTAAAGAAGCAAAATATCTATATGACAGTTTACATCTTAGTTCTTAAGTAATCGAAATGATTAATTACAATGGTCAACATGATATATTAAAAACTTTGATTAAAATAGACTTCTTTAATAAAAAGAATAACGTTTATCAGGAATGATACATACAATAGAATTAGAAATTTGTGTTGTAAAAAAAATTAGAAATTAGAAATTTCCGCCACATAAAGGTAGCTCAATTGATATTTTTATAGTTCATAAGTCTAACCACTAGATTACTAAATAAAAAAAATTGAAATTTGAATTCTTTACAATCTAATTATCTTAAATTTCTTTGAACGGTTTAATTTATACACAGATGCAAAGTCGCACATTTAAATTCAAATCAGAGTATTCTATTTATTGAATTAACCATTATAAATATTTTTATATATTTTTATCAGTTTTAACACCAAAACCAATGCCATTCCAAAAAAAAACAAATAAAAGCCTTGGTAAAAAAATCAAACAAAGAATAATAATTAATAGTATATGTATTTGTTTACTCTCTTTTTAAAAAAAAAAAATCAAATGCATAGCTCATATCGTTTTAACTAAAAAAATATACTTTTTCAAATTTAATAAATTAACAGTAAACCAAAAAAAATATTTAATAAATTAACATATAAATTAATTTCTTAGAAAATAATAAATTAATAACTTTAACAAAAAAAGAATAAATTAATAAATTAACATATCAATTTTTTTAATCAGTAGTATTTAATCCCTGCTTCTCTTCCTTTACCATTGTCCATTGCACACTGCATCAAAGAGTGCTCTGTTTTTCCAACCTTGCTCTGTTTTCCACTTCAACCTTACTCTGTTTCTCACTTCACCCTCTTAGCACCCCCCCTCACTCCATCTACCACCACAACATGTACCAACCACAACAACAACTCACCATGAACACCATTCTCTGCCGCATTATCTCCATCTTAACCGCAATCGTAATAACCCTCGGTGTCATCATCTTGATCGTTTATTTCCTCTTCAAACCACGTTACCCAGAGATCCGAGTCGACTCAGCCGAACTCATTTCACTCAGTTTCTCCGGCAACTACCTCACTTCTAAATGGGACATCAAATTCATCGTCTCAAATCCTAACAAAAAACTCGATATCACATACAACCTTGTTTCCGCCGGTGTCTTTTATGGCAGAGATAAAAACCAATTTGGGAACATAGCAACAACTAAACTTCAACCTTTTTACCAACCAAAAAAGAGTAAGACATTATTTCCAGTCCATTTTGAAGCTGTCCATACGTACGTCGGTAATGCTGTTGCTAATGGCATTACCGACGGACGGTATCGTGGATCAGTGAAATTTGGAGTGGTTTTTAATGCTATTATTAAGCGTACAGGTTGGTTTCATCCAAAGGATAGTTTGTTGAAAGTTTCATGCAGTCCTATGAACTTTGTACCTTCGACCAACACTGATGTTTGGGTTTTACAACGTCCTGTCAAATGTGAGCAGATATGATATATGATGTACTTGGGTGGGAGTGGGAGACAGAGAGAGTGTGCTATTGTGCTTGTTCATTTTGTTTACTTTATGTCATTTAATAAAATTATGTAGTGTAATTGGAGAAATTAATCTCATTTATCTAAATCTAATAGTCACTACGACTATAATACCATACTCGAGATATTTGGATTTATATTTTGTATTTTGTATACATTTGAATTGTTAAAATTTTGGGTTATTTTATTGATATTTTTTATTCTGTATTGATTTCAGTCGTTTATCAATCGAATAATAATATTGATTGTTTATGATAGACTGAAATAAGTAATCGAGATTGCAGTAACATTATTCTACCATTGGAGAAGATCTAAATCTCTTTTGTTGCAGTGTGGAACAAATAGAGAGATTATAAATTTATAATTTTGTTTTTAAATATGTTTTGGTAGTGATTTACAAACCTTTTGATGTATCAACAAATTAAATCAATATTAATTTTATATTTAACTGTTGTTTGTATGAAATATAGTTTTACTTAATCTTTCTTGAAAAAATAAATATTTAAAGGAGTTTCATAATAAAATGTAATTTTTTTTTCATAATAAAATGTAAAGAAATATTAAAAATAAATAAAAATTTGGCATTTAAAATTATCTCATATCATTGTATCATTTCAAAATGTTGACTCATTAATTAGAAAATATGATCATATACTATGAAGCATGGACGCTTTTATGATTAGACGTGTCACAATGTTCGATATGCATCGGTGTCTGACACTCGTATAACATTCGTACGACACGTGTCGGATAGTTCAGACAGGTGTCCAAAAAAAATTATTATTTCCTTTGCTCCGACATTCTTTAGATCAGTGTGCGGCAGTTATAAGACACTCGTACAACATGTATCGGATAAATGCCTCATAATTTTTTTTTCCTTTGCTTCTACTCTTCTTAGACATATTTACAAGGATTAAAGATGCGTCGAAATAATAATGTTGATCAATGAGGGATTAATGAGATTACATTTTCATTACATTAGATGAATAAATAAAGGTCAAATGTGCTAATCTCTTAAAACTTTTTTTTTAATGAAAAACTTGCTTAACTTATATGCACATGTATATATTTTGATTCTCAATTTAGATCTTTTATAAATATGTAGCGGTATCAATTTCTTATATTTTTTATATTAGTGGTGTCGGAGTATCCGTGTTGTGTCACGGTATCCGTGTCGGAGTTCGTGCTTCGTAAAGATTTGATAAATAAACAAACACTAATAATTAGTCAAAAAATTAGTCATTAATAAGTGATAACATAGAGTTTGGATCCTTTCATTCTCATTTTCCCCCTTCCCTCTCCTAACCCTCTCTATCTCTCTTTTAATATCACTCTCTCTCTTAATTAGGATTAGGAGAGGAAAGAATACAAAGGAGAATGAGAGGATCCAAATCCGATAACATATGAGACCCGAGTGAATTATATTCTATTGAATATCTAAAATGTCATTTAAATTAACTTTTTTATTAAAAACTTTCTGGTTGGTCCAAATTATATAATATTTGAACTTCTTTTTTGTTGGCAAATTTGAACCAATTTATTTTTGTCAAAAAAAAAAATGAACCAATTTATTGTATGTATGTATTTATTTTTTTAAAGAATTATTGTATGTATGTTAAGCAATCAAAATAAATATAATTTCTAAATATAATTTGTTTAAATCTTAGTTACTAAGAAATCAAAATAAACATAAACAGCAATGATACAATATTTTCTACACAACTAATCGTTTCACACCGTTACATTTGTACAATCTTTCTATATACAATGTACACTTTTATATTTTCCTAGGTATGAAATTTTAAAAAATAATAATTGGTAAGAAAGCAAGTCTTGGGAAAGTGCTTTCTTTGGTTTCCAAATGATAAAGTTTATTTTGGGAAAAATTGTCTTATTTTAAGAAATACTGTATAAGTTTTCCTAATTAAATTTCAATCTCCTTTGTTTAGAAGTATTATTTTCCTAATAATAAAAGTGTATATCTTTGACCAAAATTTAATCATTTCATAAAACAAAATAAATTTTTATTTATTTATAAGTATTATATTAGTTTTCTAAAAATATCATAAAAAATATTAAATATTTATAAATATTCGTTAAAGCGTTATTAAGCGGTGTAACATTACTCAAATGTTACATCAGTGTAATTTGATCCCTCCCCATATATATATATATATATGAAATAATTACACATGAACAACAGACAGACAACAAGTTGCGCCGCTAAACTTTTTTATATAGCAAAACTCTATTTGAAACATTACACTCATAGACTTAGACGACATAATATTATTATGCATGTTTTTTTGACCTATTTTCAAAAGGTTTATAGGCTCTAATGCTAGAAAGCTAAAAGTGTCGAATGCAAACGATATAAAAATGTGTTGATTTTCTACGCATGCTTTTCTCATGTTTGACCATTTTTCTTATTATGAATAAGAAAAATTAAGAAAAATAAATAAATGTTATTTTTTTATTTACAGCACAGTCAATTAAAAAATAATTAAATATTATTTTACTGGCAATTTTAGTCAATGACATTTAATTATTATATTTCTTTAAATAATAGGAAATACATTTCCTTTTAAGAACCATTCAAAAATAACAATTTAAAGAGACTATATTCCATAAAAAAAAAATTAAAGACTAAAAATTCTCTGGGCATATATCAATTCTCTGTGTAGGTGCCTGAATAATTTATTTTTTTTAAACAATTCTTGATAAATTAAGGTGTATTAAATTAATCAATTCAATAAGAAAACACCCAAATTTCAATTATATATTCGCCTGTTTCTCTTCCTTTATCCCCTATATTTTCATCACACTTCTTCTCTTTCATTTTTCTCTCTGAAACGTTCACTTGTTTATACAATGGCAACATCCACCAACGAAAAAACCACAACGCCACCAACCCACCACCCTCCGGCGGCGCTTCCAATTCCTATGCATTCTATCCGTCGCGAGATCTTTCCTCTGCGGTTTCATTTTTATTATAACTGTCATTGTAACTATCCTCTTCATTGCTGTCACAATAAGCTACATTCACTTTCAATAACTCTGATCTCACTGCTAAATGGGATATCTCACTCATCGTCTCAAATCCTAATAAAAAACTCGAAATCACATACAACGCCATTGCTGCTAGTATCTATTATGAAAATGAACTTGAGCTTCTAGCATCAACTCAACTTGCACCTTTCAACCAACCAAAACAGAGCAACAATGTGATCGGAGTACAGTTCGAAATTCTCAATGAGTTTATTGATAACAGTGTTTCTAATGGTATTGCTGATGGAAGAATTCATGGATTTGTGCAATTTGGGATGGTGTTGAATGTTATGATTAAGCTCAATGGTTTGTTTCACCCAAATGAATTTCTCTTGAAGGTTTCATGTGAACCTTTGAACTTTGGAATGTCGAACAACATTAACAATGTTACTTGGGTTTTATTGGGTGGTTTAGATTGTAGCATCTGATGATGTGACTATGTGAATCTATATATATATAAGACTCGTTTGAATTAACTCATTTTTAAACTTTATTCAAAACAATTTATGCAAATAAATAAAGTTTTATGTTAATTTTTAAATTCTCCCTAAGAAAAACGATATTTTTATAAGCTATTTTTTCATAAAGTATATTAACAAACTTATAATAATACATAAAAATTTATTCATTTGAATAAGCTGTTTTATATAAGCTCAAAAATAAGTTAATCCAAACGGAGCCATAACGTTATGGGGATGTGTTTTTTTTTTCATTTGTTTAGCTTATTACGAAGATTAAATTATATGAAAATTACCAATGAGATATCGATTATTGTTTTTGGGTGACTATCATGTTATATATATATATATATATATATATATATATATATATATATTATAATTTGGTGTGATTAATTTTTGTTGAATAACATTTTTTTTGTTTTCACCGTCAGTTTAATTTGGTTTGAGAGTCAGTTCTGACATCAAGTGGTTCTAGCCCCCTACTAACAATTGGTAAAAAAAAGTTTATGTAGCCTAAACTACAACTGCCAAGTGCATCTTGTAATGTAGTACTCCCTTCGTCTTAAAAGCGCATCATGTAATGTAGTACTCCATTCGTCTTAAAATAAACGTCACATTTTGACCTTATGCACTATTTACATCATCTACTTTGACTGTATTTTTTTATTAATAAATATTTGTTTCGATGAATATTTTCTAAATATAAAATTCATATAATTTTTAAAAATATATAATTAAAAATATTAATGGTCAAAATTGTGCATTAATATATGTGTAGTGGTTAACTGCAAAATTTATCTTGAAACGAATGAAGTTCTTCTTTTTAGAGTTACATTAAAGAAGGAATAGATTTAGTAAAAGAAAATATTTTTTGTATGATTAAACTTTCTGAAAATTACTTTCTTTCTATTCAATTTTGGTAATTGTTATAAATTTACATTCACCAATTTTCAAGTAATTTTTAGATAGGCACAACTCTAAATGAAGATTATTTAGAAATACACACATAAATAGAAAAAATTTAAATGAAAAATAATTTAGTCACATTATTTTATATCATTTAATCAGCTTTTCTATTATATTTTTAATTTCTGTATTTGTGTGTAAATATTTTTCATTCAGGATTGTGCAGAACTAAGTATACCTCCCAATTCTCTAGGTATACAAGCTAAGCATAACATAAAGACTGCTTCTTTTTGTTCCCATCAACTTTCTTGTGCAGCCTTTCGATTTCCATAAATGTTCGGCTCACGTTGTAGGGTTTTAGCGTTACGGAAATGCAAATTCTCGAAAAATATGCTTCACACCCTATAGTTTAAACACAATTTGCATTCTAAAATGATAACATGTTTGGTGGGTAGAATTTTGGCTATTTTCTACAAAGTGATATATTTTCTTTATTTTCCATCACTCATCTTCCCTCTCATCTCATCCCGTCTCCTTTTTTTATAAATAAATATATTGTGTTAAACAGTGGCATAATCCATCGTCGATTAATCATAACGCCCTCATCATTGTTTGTTGATGATGAGGGAAGTAACGTGGGACAATATGAACTCTTTTTATTGACGTTCTAATTCAAAAATACGGGCAGAACGTTTTGATAATTTTAAAGAGGGCACAAGAAATAACATATGGTGTGAAATGAAAAAGTCTAACATAAATAGAAGTAGGGGCCTCTACGGCCCACTCTAAAAATGAATGGTTATTTTGGTTGTTTCTTAAAAATCACATAAAACAATATTAACTACCTTTTTAGTGGCACTTGAAATCACTTTTAAATGTTTGTTTTGGATTTATCGTGAATATTGTAATCAAATGCATAATTTCAGTAATAAAAAAATGCATAGTTTCTATATTAACTTTAGATAAAATTGTCCGAGTCTCTTCTAATTTATCCAGAATTTCAAATTTGAACACGATTAAGTTTGGACATATAATAGTGTTAAAAAATACCTGATTTAGTCTCACACGAAAAATACCCGATTTACAAGCAAAATATAAGCAAAGTTTCTATACACAATTATCTACAATATTCACAATAAATAAAAATAAAAAAAAAAACACTTCTAAGCAATTTCAAGATCCATATAAAACTTAGTCAAAAGAAAAAGATCCATATAAAACATAATTAATGGTATATTTGTCAATCTTCTACCAAAAAAAAAAATTATATTTATCAATCCATATAAAACCACTTACAAGCAAAATAACAATGACCGTTCTAATTTTGTCAAAAAAGAAAAATTACCGTTCTAATGAATCTATTTAATCTTATAAATTAGGGGTGAGCATCGGTCGGTTACAGCCGGTTTCGGTTCAAATATCAATGATCTGCAGCAAACCGATGAGCCAAAATTTGCATCCATTTTCGAGTTTATCTTTGATCTGGGTGATGTTTGGTTTCTATTTCCAATATGTCAAAGAGAAACAATAATGGTCTTTGTTTTGTTTTTATGAAAAGCAACACTTTGTTTATTTGGAGAAGATAAGTGATAATGTGTCCAAATCAAAGCAAGGTGTCACGTGAGATGACATTCACACCACTTAACTTTATGTTTGGCCTACAACAGTTACTTTCTTTTTTATTTATTTATTTGCCTCTTATTTCTTGCTTTCTTAATACGCAGTGACTATAACTTTACCTTGCACTCTACTGCGGTCGGGTTCGGCTATGGACAATTGGCAAAATTTAAAACTGAAACCGACCGCATTCAACTGCATGTACCCATTTATTTTGATTTGACAACCCGAGATCCGTTTCGACCCGCCCATTTCACTTGCTTCTAATGCGGTTTGTTCGGATTTCGGTCGGTTCCTATGATATTGCTCACCAATATAAATGGTATGGAAGACATAATATGTTTAGAGACTTAAAATAAAAATAAAATAAGTTTTGTAAAAGAATTATTTTTTTGTTAAGTACAAGAATTGAATTTGGGCCAAAGATTTTTTTTTTAGGCAATTTGGGTCAAAGATGATATCATACTGTATGAAACATTTTGGAATTTTCAAATATACCGTAAAAGCTCACATTCAATAATCTATAATTTATTTATTGTATTATTAATTTTAAACTAAATTGAATTATTTTAAAAAAAAATTAAATCCAAAATTTTGAGACCTAAAAACGTAACTTAGCCATTGGATGACCCTTAATGAAGGGAGCTCACAGAGTCACAGTCTTTAAATCACTTGGGCATGTTCTACTCTGAGTTTATCTTGGATCACGACGTTGCATTTATCATGTAGAATCATATTGTGGCACAATACTATGCTACATCCTTCACTATCAAAATGATAAAAAAGGAAGGTGTGCATGCTTCTTATTCTTGTGTCCGATCTCTTCCATCTCAGCCCTGTTCGTTGTCATCTACGTTGAAGAAGAGAAATGTTATATGAACATTAATATTTTGTCAACTTTTTGACAACTTTCTCACTCATATTGATATTATAATAGAGGAAAAAAAATTGTTGTTTTTGTCCAATATAAAGAGGAAAAAAATTGTCCCAAAGTTATCAAAGAAAATTGTTCGAATAAAATTCCTCATTTAAGAAAGGTATGGAATCCCATAATAGAGAATAAGGATGGGCCAAGGATCTTCCTCTAAACATTGCTTCAATGCTTCTCGAGGCTCCACTCTCCCTTCATAAGGCCCGGTTAGGCTTGGAGAGGGAATGATGATGGAAGGCCTCTTCACTCTGCCAGGGACTGTAAATGGGTTAGCTCTGTATATGTGTAGAGTATATTAGAATTTGAAAGACATATACTCAACCACAAAAGTTAGCTTGAGAGTTAAAATTTACGCTATATTTATAAAGGTTGTCTATACCATATCTCTAACCAATATGAAACTTCTAACAGAGCATAACTCAAAATGTATTCTAAAGAAAAGGAAAATAAAGTTGCGGCACTAATGATGCCCAAAGCAAAAATTAGAAGTCCAAGGCCCAAAATTGATAGTCTTTTGTGATCCATGCATGGTGTTTTTTTGGTACAAAAGTGAGAGTATTTTATTGCATACTCCACAGATATTCCTATACCCCAAAACACGTCAACTACCTAAACACCTTCGCTCCCCCTAAATACCAAAGATCATGAAAAAAAAAATATAAAAAAAGATTTCTCAAAATACCGGACAATTTCAAAATACAAAAGATCTATATGAATATTCTTACAAACGTTTTTTTTTATTCAAAAGATTAAATAACGATCATTTGAAAAACACTTGACTTCTATTGACTATATAAACCTATCACTAAAAGTCAATTTTTATATGTCATGATGGAAACATGAAAAATTTTAATGTACCAGTACATTAGATTATTAAATAATTGGCAAATGAATATTTTTTTTGAAAAAAAAAATCATTTTTCTAGATCATTAAATTAATTGGTAAATGAATATTTTTGTGAAAAGAAATCATTTATCTATCATTTAAAATATTATAATAACTAAATACTATTTATCAAACCTGTCAAAAAAATAAAATTTGATTTTCTTTTGAATTTTTATCAGTCATAATAGTTAATATTGATTTTTTTATGAAAATTTGTAAAAAGGTTAGTGTAATGTTTTTTTTTACAAAAGGTTAGTGTAATGTTTATAAAACATTGAAATTGTATTTTTTTTATGAAATTATTATTTCTGAAATACAATAATCAGAAAATAGTTTTTTAATTCATAAAATAATCATTAATTTATTAATTAATTGACTTAATGTACCAGTAGTCCGCGCTACATTCGAATTTTCAAATGTATCATAGAAGCTCCCATATCATGAAATTGACGAAGATGACATGTGATGGATTTTGCTCACCACTATAAAGAATGTTTTTTTCCTTCTTAGAAATTTAAAAAACGATTTTTTAAAGAATTTTTGGGCTTTATTTTGCCAAATAGGCTTTTATTTTATATAATATCGAAATTTTCTCTTCCCACCCCCATGCCTCTTTCCCCCCCCCCCAGATTTCCATTTTTGTCCTTGATTTTAAAATTCGAAACACGTTTTCCGAAGTTTTTTTTGCCTTGAATATGAACTTCGGAATGTATTTTCCGAAGTTTTCGACGAATTTGAACTAGAAAAACTTCGGAAAACACGATCCGAAGTTTTTGGACAGGGGTAAAATCGGAATATTGAGGGGTTAAAAAGAGTCATGGGGGCGAGAAGAGAATCTTTCTATAATATCTGGCATTTTTGGTCAATTTGGGTGTTGTGTTTGCTACAGTGTATTTGGGCCATGATACACCAGTTTATCAAAAGCACCCCACACATAAATGAATATAAATGAATTTAGAGGTGTTCAAATTTAAACCTAAGTCAAATAAAGCACAAGCCAATCTAACAAAAGCAAAAATTGCACAAAACTTAATATTATTTGATGTCTTTGAATGTCCTTTTGTGAAAATTGTTCGAAACGAATTTTGATTACGTTTTCAAAATCGAATAAACTAAATCAAACCAAACACTTAGATGAGTTGACATATGTCTCTTCTAACTTAAACAATATATTGGATTTGACCTCAAAAGTTTAGGAAAGTAACAAATTAAAACTACTAGGAATAGTTTTTAGACACGAATTTTTTTAATACTTATTTATTCTTTTATTAGTATGCATGGTACATTCCCTATAAATATTTCAAATTTTGTTTTTAGTCCCTATACAATTTTTAGCAACTTTTGGTCCTTCAAATTTTTCTACCACAACTTTTGATTCCTACTTTTTAATCAACTCTTGTATAATTCATATTTTAGAATGATTTATTTTATTCATGTTTATTATATTATAAGAACCTCTCAAAAAAAAATTTAGAATTTTTAAACTAAGATTAATTATTTATGAATTTTTAAGTGCAAAACACTAAAAAAATTCATATTTAATTCATCCATTTTTAAAAAAAATTAAATTTTTGAAAGAGAGATTACTATAATGGACTAAACATGACTGTGGAAAAAAAATATTAAAATTTCGAATGACGTACACGAATTGATTGAAAAGCAGTGACCAAAAATTATGACTGAAAATATTTGAAGAATCAAAACATGCTGCAATTTTTTATAGGGACTAAAAACAAAGTTTGAGATATTTATAGGGATCAAAAACATATTTAACCTTTTTTTTACTAAATAGTACTTATAGAGACTAAAAAAAATTGAGATATTTATAAGGACCAAAATTTGAGATATTTATAGGTACTAAAAACAAAATTTGAGATATTTATAGGGACCAAAATTTGCATCAAACTTAATATATTTAATTTATTTTTCCTTCGTACCAAAAAATAAGCCGCTTGAGAAAAAAATATCAAATTGTAAGTCATTTTACAATACCAATGAAACATTTAATACTATTTTTTTGTTATACCTTCAACTATTTATTAATCTCTCACATTTCAATTCGTCAATTTATAGTGAAGAACAATTTTATAAAAAACTTATAATTTCTCTTTGGTACAACACTAATTACAATTATTAATTTGTATAATTAATAAAAATGAATTATATTTTATTACAAAAGAAGTATCATAAAATATAAATTAAATATATTAATTATTCAATAAATTTGAAAATAATTTTCGCTATGTGGTAACCGGTAAGGTAAGTGTCTAATTTGCCCAAATATTCCTTGTTTAAAATATGCAAATAGAAGAAATCGCCCAAATATTCCTTGTTTAAAATATGCAAATAGAAAAAATCGCACACATATAGGACACAATTATTTCGAATTTCCAAGAAGATCTTATTGGGGGTACAAACATTGGGATCTGAAACTCATCCTCAATGTGTGCAAATGCAAGAAGGCACTCCTTTTAATATCTTTCGCATTATAGTAAAGTGTGCCTAATTTGCCCAAGTATGCTTTGTCTGGCTCGGCCACCACTTGCATATTTGGAGTATGCTTTGATTTTATTTTTGCCAAAAATTATTTTTCCATCTCCTAAGTCCTACCACATTTTCGTACTCCCACTTTCTCTTGGGCTGGGCCATAGTACTCAAATAGAATAGGGTTAATAGGTCGTTACCCCCTGCTAAGTGAACGTGTTTTGCAATACCCCCTACTAAAAATTCTCTAAAGATTCTCCCCTTGCAAAGTTTTTTTTTTCGGATTCTCCCCCTAAATGCACACCCTGTCTGCTGACTAAGCTAGAATCTACACATGGCAAGCAGAATCTGGACACGTCATCTGCCACGTCACCATGTCATTTAATAATATTTTTTTTTTAAAAAAAAAACCAGAAAATAACTTTTAATTATTTGTTTTTAAATTAAAAAATAAAAATTTTAATTAGAAGAAAACGAGAACGCCACCATCTTTTTTATTCCTGTATATACGATTCAACATTGATTGATGACAAAGCAGAACAAAGACCATTATTACATCTATTTTCACGGCCAAAAATTTAATACAAAAGGTTAATTAATTAAGATAATAATAATAATTATAATCATATAATTAATATAAACAAAGGTTAGAAACTCGCATCCACAAAACCAAATTCAACAAGCAGCAGCTAAAGAAGGAGGATGTTGTGGAACAACTCCATTGAAGAATTCAACCGTCGTTATTACTAACAATAATCAACATCATAATAAGAATATTCAACCGTAGTTTTTGTCAAATCCACCGTTACCGCCTTCTTCAACTAACACACGCGTCAAAGCAGCGTCTCTGGTATTGACTCCACTCTGTTCTTCTTCCAATTCAGAAAGAGAACATAAAGCGGAACTAAACGACGCCGTTCTGGAACGAGCACCGAAGCTTGCAGTTCTGTTCTCTTCCTCTTCTTCATCGAATTGACGGCGGTGGAATGGCTTTTTATTGAGCGGAGAAGAAAGATCGGTTTCTGATAGTGCTCGAGTCAGTTTGTTGACTGAACCGGAAATCGGAGACAGTGAACTCGACGAAGAAGATGACGCAGAGAGCATAATAGATCTGGATTTCGGGATTCGGTGAAAGATTTCCGGTTCCGGAGATGAATCCTTTGAGTTTGAATGAGGAATCCATGGATTCATAACCGGCGTGGAAGAACTTCTTAGAAGCATTGTTGCGAATTTGGTTATGGTGATGATGATGAATCTGGTTTTGTATTAAACCCTAAGCAAACTAATTAAAATTTTTATTTTTTAATTTAAAAACAAATAATTAAAAGTTATTTTCTGGTTTTTTTTTTAAAAAAAAATTATTAAATGACATGGTGACGTGGCAGATGACGTGGCAGATGACGTGTCCAGATTCTGCTTGCCACGTGTAGATTCTAGCTTAGTCAGCAGACAGGGTGTGCATTTAGGGGGGGAATTCTAAAAAAAACTTTGCAAGGGGGAATTTTTAGAGAATTTTTAGTAGGGGGTATTGCAAAACACGCCCACTTAGCAGGGGGTAACGACCTATTAACCCAATAGAATATTATAGTGCTTAAACAAAGACAAATAATAAGTTCAATAATGTATTATTAGCCATAATTAAAACTTAGAACAAGATAGAATTTAAAAGTCCATAGACATTGTACTGTATTTCGTCAGAAAAGAACCTTCTCTTGTCAGCATCTACCAACCATAGTTATTCTCAAATAAATTAATTGATGGGAGATGGATGCACAGATGATATTACACAACTCGTTCCATAATAAAATATAAATAAAAATTCATTTATTCTATATTTATTGTATAATTAATGTATTTTGATAATATATAATCTAGATATATTGATTATATAATAAACTTAGAAAATGAAATTTTGCTTATATTTTTATTTTTTATGAAGTAGTTATATTAAACTACCCAAATTGGCACCAGAGTTGCTTATATTTTTGTTACGAAATAGTATTATACTAATTAAGAACATGGGTGATTTTACTCAAAAAGAAAAGAACATGGATGATTAATCAATGGAAGAAGGTGAAATGAAGTTTTTCTTTTATTAGGAAAATAAATAAAAAACACATAGTAGTGATGTTATTTCCATGAATTATAAATTTTTCTTGCACCAAATCACATGTTTCAAAGTTTGGACATACTATATGTGAAACAACATGGGAACAAGTTGAATACGTTCCTACAAGTGATATAAAGTTGACTATATCGTTTACATTTGCTTTTGGTTTTATCCTTTGAACTTTTAACAAAAAATTATGGAGCAGTTGCTTTTTAATTAAGGCAAATGCTAACTAATGCTCCTGGGACACTAGTTAAGATAGCAAAAATAGAAAAATATTGTTAAAAAATGTGCATTTCACTTTTTAAAAGTTAAGATCTTGATGATTTCAATGCAAAGTTGCCTCTTTTAGTTTTCTTAACTAGTGCCCCCGAACACTAGTTAGCAAGACCCTTTAATTAATATAGGTAAAAGGGAGAGATTCATCTGTACATAAATATATACAGTACCATTATTGGTGAATCTTATTGGAGTTGCTTACATTATACGGTGAATCTCCACATAGAAAAGTTGAAGGCATCCTTAGCTTATACTCCATCCTTCTCTTATAGTAGTAGTTTTATAAGATCAAATTAAAAAATTTACCGGTATTATAAAACCATTAATGTTTAAGTCAACACATACTCTACATCGATCGTATTATACGGTTTTCATTTTTAAATTTTTTTCTTTCTTTTTTTTAGGATTATTATTACTTTTTCTCTCAATTAGGGTTTTGCTCACACACTGATGTTAATTAGTGTATTTATTTATGCTAGTTAGTTTATTGCTTATAAGCTACTTTGATTAAATAAAATGTGTTTTACAAAAAGTTTTTCTTTCATGCTTACAACTTTTTAATTATGAGATGTTATTTCAAGTAGAGTTTAAACTTATTACTAATATTTTTTTTACATTTTATTCTACTCTTAACTTTATTATTTTAATTTTATTATTTCTTTATTTTTTTTAAAAATAAAATCACTACTCGCTCATATACAATAACCATGCACTTTTTTTAAGCAAACATATACTTTTATAACAATTTGAACTTGCAACAACTAAATTTACCAAATAATTTAATTTCATTCAACTAACTTTTCAGTTATAAACTACCGATGATTATCAGTTAGTTTTCAGCTATCAATTCTAGCTTATATCTTAATTTGATCAAAATCTTGGTAAATTAATAACACTTGAAAAAAATAGTAATATATATATATATATATATATATCATGTTTTTAAATGTGTACTAGTATCGATCAATTGGAGACAATGAGAGTAGTTAGAGTATCCACTATAATGAAAGTGTCGCCAGAGATTGATAGTGTGATATGATATAGTGTAAGTAGAAACTTTTAAACATTTTTTGAATCAAATTTCTTTGTGAAACGTTTGTTTTTCTCTAAAAAAAATACAAGAGATTGGCTTCTAGATTTTCTTTTTTTTCTAAAAAAAATGATAAATACTTTACAACTACTTTACAACCAATTTTAATCTTTTTCTACTTTGGCTTATAAATTATGGATCATGCTAATAGGTACTTCTATAGAACGTTAGTTAAAAAAATAAAAAGAAAAAACTTTGTGTTAAAAAAAAACATTTTTTAAAGTTGATTTATATAAGTTTTGAATTTTTTTTTACTATATTTAATACCCAACAAATGCTTTTGTAACACTTTGTTAACATTTTGTTATAATTATTTTCTTCATTGAATTAATAGGCAATTCATCAAACCATAAGAGTTGTATTTAAGCCATCAACACGGTTAAACTATAGGAATCAATCAAAATCATAGGAATTGTATTTACTATTTAGGCCCTTAACACTAAATCATACTTTAGGCTTGAGTCCACAGGGTTTGGTGTTGGCAACCCCAAGTGGAGTAATAGTATTTTCCTATTTTCAAACTATGGGTTAAGAAAAACCAAAAATGGTCGGTGTGGCTGAGTTGGGAGCTTTTCTGTCATGGTAAGTGGGACCTAGTATAACGTGTCGTTATATGTGATGTTCTTTTCCAAATGGTGACATTTTATGAGCAAAATATATATGTTAAAAAATTACTCCCTCCGGTCCCTAATATAAGAAGATTTTTGAACAAATTTTTAGTCCCTAATATAAAAAAAAGCACAACTTTTAATATATATTTAATATGTAAATGTCATTTTTACCCTTCTTGATTGTTTCACTTTATTTACGGTTTCCAATGTACAAGAAAGAAGTTAAAAAGACAAGAGAGCTTGCTTCTTCTTTTTCAAAAGTCTGCAAAAAAATTTCTTCATTACAACAAGAAAAATGGTCATTTTGTTGACACATGTGGGCAAGTGGAGTAGTGTAAGCTTTGTTTCTTTTTCTATGTGAGAACAAATCATTTGATTATAAGAGTATATTTGGCAATTAGGTGTAAAAATTACAACAATTGATGTGCTCCTTGGTATTGCTGTTTTTTGTTTTTTTCTCTTATAAATAGTATCAGAGGGAGTAGTTCCAATATATAAAAACTTTCTCTAGGTTTTTTTCAAAGAATTATGAGCCATCTAGCTAATATCAATATCAATAAAAATTTGTTACATAAATAAATGTAGAGTAAAAATTAATTTATGGCTATAACTTAAAAATTTACTCATTGACTAATTCTCATAAATTGTTAAGTAAATTAACTAAAAATTTTCAAGTATAAAATTTAGTTCTCGTCGGTGTATAAATGTCATACTTAATTTCTAACATTTATGCCCTTTTCGTACCGTTGTAAGATTGATTATTTTATAAAACGTAAAGCAAGCCTTTGTTGACTCTAGCAAGCATAAACATCAATAATGAAAATCAATGCCATCAATATTGAAATGGACTAGTGGACTAATACTACAATATGGAAAATTACAACTAAGTTGGGGTTAAAAGTATACACTTAGCACATTCACGGTTCTATAGTAATTTAGAGTAGAATACATCTATATATATTTACTACTAAACAAATTACTAACATTAGTTAAAGATACTTCGGTATTATGTTGGATCATCTCCTTTTCCCTCTTCTCTTCCAACCCTAGCCGTCAATACTTTTTTTCTTCTTCTTAGTCCATTGAAGAGGGGTGATTTTAGGTCAGTTTTGGCCTAAAATCATCCCTCCAATTTGTTTTTTTTTCTTTCTCATTATAATAAATAAGTGTGATTTTCACATATTTGTTTGTTTTGATTTTCTGTCTTTGTACGGTGTATTTGGTTGTCCTGTCTTTGTGCGGTGTGTTTGTTTTCTCGTCTTTGTACGGTGTTTATTTGTTTCAGGTTAAAGGAGTAGATCCAACCTAGTGCAGATTCGATCAATGTCGACTTTGGTGTCATCAACGCTACAGATCCGGAGGCATGGATATTCCAGACACTTCAATATAGTCATATTTGTAGGCATATGTAATTTGCCATTTTATGCTATTAACATGGATACTGTGAGTTTGTTTGCAGATTTATCCTTTTTGTTTTTAGCGATTATGAATTTGTATTACACCGATGTACTCTTTTTATTTGAATGAATGAATATCGTTTATTTTATCAAAAAAAAAATTACTAACATTAGTTCACGGTTCTTTAGTATTAATTTAGTATAGAAGAAATCTTACTTCGAGCAATGATATTATGACACAATATTTCTACATAAGATTTACACAAAACACTATTTCTAAATAAGGAAAGAGAAAAATTGTCTTTTGTATACCATTTTAATTATAAAATTGTCCTTGTGTAAGTATTGTATAAAAATATTGTGTCATAATAACATTTATCGCGCTGCTAAAGTTGGTATAGACAAAATATAACTAATGAGTAGGTTCCATAAAAAAAAACTAATAAGTAGGAAAATAAAAAATACAAAAAGTTTCCGTAGATTTTCAATCGACTATGATATTTTAATAATCTAAAGCTTTGTCAAAAGATAAATAAAATTTGACTACTTTTAAAATTTTAATTTTATTTTGAACATAAATTCTTCCGAAAAAAAAAAAAAATATCATAATTAGTGAAAGTCATATAGTTCAAGTGTACTCATGATTAATTACTACTGCAATAATAACGAGAAAGTTAACCCCATTCATCAAGTGGCAATTCTAACACGGAATCCAATAGACATTGGAGGCTAATTAATAACGATCCATCCTCCATAATCCATAGCCATACCCACACCACACATGTTCAAGGTGAAAAATACAGGGTACATATCAACATGGGTATAGTATATCACAGTGCAGGAGCTAATGTACAAATCAATGTGAAATTAGAATTATCCCATTATACTTTTATGCTTTTTAGCTGAATTTGATATGAAAATGACTTCACATTTAGGGTCCGTTTGGTTCTATGGAAAGAAATTGGAAGGAAGAAAAATTACGGAAATCGATAGATGAATTTAAACTAACTTAAGTCTAGGTTCATTCATCAGTTTCCGTAATTTTTCTTCCTCCCATTTTTTTTCATAGAACCAAATGTTGTGTTAATTTTATCTGAGCTGAAGTAATAAAAAGAAAAGAAAGAAGATATAAACTAAAATAAAATACATATATATTCAAATTCAATTTCAATATTCCAGCCTACATATATACATACATCTCACACAAATTAGCCTTAACCAGCTAACATTCATTTCATGCAATATAATATAGTACAATATTCTTCTACCATATTGTAACATAATCTTATCACATCTTTTCAAACACATCATCATCACACTATTATTTCTAAATAAATAAACAATACCACCTTGAAAGCGATAATCTTCCAACCAAACTTCCACCTTCTAATTTCCACTCTCATCACACTTTAAACCATTTCTCACACTCCCTTCACAAATTAACACATCAAACCTTATTTTCTCCAAACTCAAACCAACCCTCAAAAACATGTCGGTAAAAGAGTGTGACCACCACAAAGGAAAAAAACACAAACGTTTCAGAAAAATCTTCTGGGGAATCATAATCTTCCTCTTCATCGTTCTTGTCACAATTCTAATCATCTGGGCTGTCTTAAAACCTTCAAAACCATCTTTCGTTCTTCAAGATGTCACTGTTTACGCTTTCAACGCCACAGTTCCAAATTTCTTAACCTCAAATTTCCAAGTCACAGTTTTATCTCGTAACCCAAACCACAAAATCGGTGTCTACTATGATCGTCTTGATGCTTACGTCACTTACCGGAGTCAACAAGTTACTTACCGAACCGCCATACCTCCGTCGTATCAAGGACACAAAGATGTTGATGTTTGGTCGCCGTTTGTTTACGGAACAAACGTTCCGGTGGCTCCTTATAACTCTGTTAGTTTAAGTCAAGATCAAAGTAACGGTAACGTTCTTGTTGTCGTTAAACTTGACGGTAGAGTTAGATGGAAAGTTGGTGCTTTCATTTCTGGTCATTACCATATTTTTGTTCGTTGTCCTGCTTTTATTACGTTTGGTTCAAGGAGTAACGGAATTAGCGTCGGAGATAGCGGCGCCATTAAGTATCAGTTAGTTCAACGGTGTACCGTTAATGTTTGAATGGTTCAGTTAACGCCGTTGAGTATACTCTGTTTCACACTCCTTCCTCTGTTTTCCTCTGTTCCTTGGTATATTACTCTGTTCTGTTTAGTTATGTTTTGTTTTGAATTACACGTATTATTATTTTCTTTCAAGGTATTTGAATTGTACATTTAGTTGTTATTAATGTTATTATATAGTAATTATAATTATTGTTATAGAATAAAAATTTACTTGGAGCTATATGGGAATATTGATGGAGGAGATAGAGATATAGAGAAAAATTATGTATTGTAACTTGTAATACTTTCATTTGAGGTGAATCAATACATTAATAAAATAATTTTTTTTTTGTGTCAATTTGGATAGAAGATGTGTATCTGGTGAAGCATCTATTGATAGTGTATTTTGCTTTCTTCTTTTCTTAAGAATATTCATGAATATTTGGTTTGAATCCTCTTTCCTTTCCTTCGGGTTTTTTTTTGTTTGTTTTTATTTTTTATTTTTTTTATTTAGTGATTTATTTTTTCTTTTATGTTATGCTTACTTATGCATGTGTATATCCTTGGACACCTCACCTATAGTATATTATTGGATCAATAATGAAGAGTGTGTATGATTAATTAGTTTCATAATTTAAGCTCTATATTGTTGGACCACTTCTTTCCTCATTTTTTAGACTAAACTAAACTAATTATACATTTAAGTGTGTCATTATTCAATTGGACTGATTTAGTTCTTAATGAATAGTAATTTATTTGTGTTTTTTTTTCTTGACAAATTAACATGTATTTATTTATGGTAATATTTGGAAATACTACTTACTCAAGGGAATAATTAGTTTTCTCAAAAAGTTTTGGTAAAGTAAACTAATTCATATACGCACTTGGAAGTTAAAGTCAATAATTGAAGGATTTGTTTATTTTTCATTCCACATGGTATTTTGGTGGTGGTGGTCCTTTTCATCACCCTCACCTACCGTGCCTAAAGAAAGGGGTTTTGGCTTACACAAATGGATACATTACAGCTTATGTTCAATTATGAATAAACCATCTATTTAAATTATGAAGCATTATTTTTTCTTTTATCTTCTACTCATTCATTCTTTAATTTAGTTTCTATGCTTAGTTTCTATATATAGTATAAGTATAATATATAACAGGTAAAATATACAAAACCGATCACAACAGAGTGATTAGTCTCTGCAGTCATATGACAGAAAATATTTGTTTGTAAAATAAATAAATTATTGTATGATGAAATGAGAGCATGGAAAACCAAACGGAACACATGCATGCATGGTTACTGCTTAGCATGAAGTAGTTTGAACTCAAAGAGATTTGGTATAGTGATCACCACCGTCAAGGTTGTGCATATTGAAAGGAACCTTGTTTGATTAGTCAACACTCAAAACCGCTATTACCATGTGCATGTGATGTGATGTGATGCTACTTTGATAACGACTCACGATGTTCTATTCCATACTCATCAAAGACTATACTACTAGCTCATAGTCTCATACATACATTGAAACGTGACCCTTGTATTATTGTATTTTGCTTGCTTCTTAAGGGACACTATCACCGATCACATGCTCTCAATGTTTGTTAGTTACCATGTTCAATTGACAATAGCCTCATCATCTCTCTCACCTCAGCTAATTTCTTTTTCTCAATATTCTTAGTTTCTTACAAGATCATGATATTTTAATTTCTCCTCTTTTTTG
Source organism: Trifolium repens (assembly GCA_030408175.1). Lineage (NCBI taxonomy): Eukaryota > Viridiplantae > Streptophyta > Magnoliopsida > Fabales > Fabaceae > Trifolium > Trifolium repens. Next base: position 52,275,387 of record CP125849.1, on the reverse strand, counting down.
GCTTAGAACGGATCATGATTGTCTCTAGTTAAGCTTACACGCAGTTTTTCGAGGTAATGATTATTAACCATTAATTTGAAACCTGATGGTCTAGATTGCACAATCAAATTATACGATAAAACGATCTCAGACCGTCTCATAATTAATATGAATATAAAATTGGTTTCTTAGAACATAAATTTCATTATTAAAGTAAATATAAACTTTATAAATAAAGCTTATATCAAACTCACTATTTGTTTTTTATTAATTTGTTTTTTGGAATGGGCTGACACAAGGACTTTTACAAAGGTTGTCATTCATCTTAATATTATACCCAGTCGAATACTTATATGTAGAGTTCTGATAAAATCCAACACATTAGAGTTAATATGATCGCATCTCAATTTCACTCTATAATTTATCGGCACAAAATCTAAAAAATGCCCCAGATGTGTTTTCTTTTTAACAGGTGCCTCTAAAAAAGTTTTTATTGTGAGACATATGTAATTACTAATTCTAGATCCGTTTTTTATAAATAAAATCAGTTAGCAATGTAAATAATCAAGAAATCAATTGCAAATTTATCAATGCATACTAGGTCAGGTCTCGTGGATGGCACCACTTGATTGAGATCAGTTTATATACGGGCCTAGTCAATGTAGCCACACATTACTAGCCATCAACGAAGTTTTCTTTTCCCACCCCTGGTTTGCTTTTCCACCCCCTGTGCTGCCCTTTATGCCCCTGAGAAAAAGTTCGGTAAACGCGGGCCGAACTTTTTCACCCCCTACGTTGAACCGAACTTTTTTTTTAGTGTAAAATTTACACTAAAAAAAATTTCGGTTTACGTAAACCGAACTTTGAGGGGTAAAATTGGATTTTAGGGGGGTGAAAAAGAGATGCGGGGGGTGGGAAGAGAAATCTTCGCCATCAACTTGGCTGTAATAGTTTTAGGCTTTGTACCTGTTTGGGGAAAATGGACTCTTTCCAATTTCCTATTGGGGATGTATTTTTGTCACCCTATTTATTTACTCGCACGACCTACGAATTTACAAAAATACCCTCATCCGCTACTTAGATAGCAGATATACCAAAAATATTCTAACATAATTTTCTTTTTTTTAACGTCCACTATTTAAGTAGCGGACAATATTTTTCAAAATATTCTCATCTTGATAACATCCGCTACATAAATAGCAGAATGATAAAATAGAAAAGACGTAGGGCGTGAGTAACCGGTAGAATAGCAGAAATAAATATCCAATTGTTGACCTTGTATGGTATTTTTGGTGATCACCTCGGTACTTTTTTAGGAATTTTTTTTGTTCATATTTGTATTGCAATTTTCTTTCATGCTAGCATATATGTTGGAATTTTTCTATGGAAGTGACACATGCTAGATGTATGATAAATTTGTGGTTGAAATGTGACTTTATTTTAACTATGCAAGCTTTTACCAACATTAATTTAGTCCCTTAGAGGATTCAAATCAATTGGAAAAAATGTTTAAATTTGATTAAAACTTCTTGATGTTTCTCATATTTATAGGGAGGAAAATGCTTGTGCGAATAATTTGGAAAAATTGTCTTAATGATGCGTTAATACTTCCAATTTTGTTTAAAGAAAAACATTATTAATCACTACTTTTAATAAAATGAAATTTCATAGTGAAGATAAATAATTACTTTTAAAATTATTAATATACTAGATGACATTATTTAAATGAATTTTTTTACAGATTTTTTTTTGTTTACAAAAAAGCAGATAATCAAATCCAGAACCTCATGCATACAATTTAAATTGCTCATCATTAGACCAAATTTAATGGCTTAAATTTCTTATTGATTGATACAAATTAATATCAATATGTAAAAAAATATATGTTAATAATCAGACGAAACCACATCATGACAAGATCAAATGTTAAATACCTTGATAGTTTCCTCTAAAATCCCAAACATCCATTTTTAAATTGGAAAATAGTACCTTTATATAAAAATAAAATAAAAATGATGCCCACCACAAGGAGGTTCTTACAAACACTAACTTTTGGCACCAAGTCAACATAATCCACCAAGACGCCAATATTGATAGTATCCTCCTCTTTACCTTGACTCGAGTCCAAACCAACCAAAGAACTAAGAACCGTGTTGTTTCCACAAAATCTACAACTTCCTTTCTATATATATATATATTGCTACTACTCTTTCTATCCTATCTCACAATTCACATAGCATTTCTCTATTAAAACTTCATACTTCTATCTATCTATAATTCATCTCACAACTTACCTTAATCTCATATTTGTCTCTTATCTTTTTGTTAAATCAAAACACCCAATATAAATATTATCTTAGAAAGTATACATGGCTGATAGGTACTCCCAATTGAACGGTGCCTTCTATGGCCCCGCCATACCACCGACGACGGAGCAACGCCGCTCTAGCTACCGCCGTGATAGAAGCTGTTGTGGTTGTCTCTTTAGCATCTTTTGGAAGATTGTTGTCGCACTCGCGATTCTCTTTGGGCTCATAATTATTATCTTTTATCTCATTGTTCAACCTCGCGCCTTTAAGTTCTATGTTACGAAAGCTCAACTAACCCAATTTGATTACACCAATAGTACACTACACTACAACATGGTGCTCAATTTCACTGCCCGCAACCCAAACAAAAAGCTCGGCATCTATTATGATGATGTGGAGGCTCGAGCATTCTATGAAGGGTCGAGGTTTGCTATTGTTGATGTGATCACATTCAAGAACTCGTTCCGCCAAGACAAGAGGAGAAGTGATCCTATGAGTGGAGTTTTCACAGGACAACAACTGTTGATGCTGAACAACGATCAAGTATCTGAGTTCAACAAAGATAAAAGTGTTGGAGTTTATGGTATTCGTGTGAAGCTCTACTTTAGAATTAGGTTCAAACTTGGAGACTCAATATCCCGCAATTACAAGCCAAAGGTCAAATGTGATCTCAATATTCCCTTGAATTCTAGTAATGCGACCGTTATCTTCAACCGAGTTGTGCCTAACAAGTGCCGCGTTGAATTCTAGGTTATCTGCATGTAACTTCTTGTGATTGTGTTTGAAATTACATCTTTTAACTCATTTTATTTTGGGGTACTATTTTACCCCCTTTTTATGTATATGATCCAAATAATTGGTACAATATTTGTTGTTTATTTTATTGATTCTTTGATTGTATGATATGATCTTCGTATCATCCATAGAATGTACTCCGTTACTTGAATGGTCTAAGTCTAATGAATAAATGATGTTGATATAATAATGTGTTTTTCCCACAAACAAGATGTATGGATGGTAGTTATGAAGAGGTTATAGTGGATGTAGGTTTTCTTCTGCTAATGTTTTACTACTATCCTTGTTGGATTTGACCTGTTGTATTCGTATAATTATGCTTCGTTAAAAGTTATTGCCATTTCTTGAAAATGTTGTCAAATAGACTTCTAAGTTCTAACTAGACTGATTCTATAGGAGTATGATCTGCCACATAAACCTCTCAAGTTCAACATGCTAGAGTTGGTATCTTTTCCATTTTCTTTATATTTTTTGTTATTATAATATTGGTACGAAGTTCTCACTGCCGTTCGGGGAACATGTGGAGCACACAAGGTGGGTTCTTCCATCCCAACCGAATTTTCTCCATACACATGAGCCAGAAATCGAACCCTTGACCACATGTTTAAGAGGACCAAGTCCCTTTTCACTTTTGAACATTACTTTTAACACTTTTAATGTATTGAACGCACGAGTTTCAAATTAGAATTTTCTTATTTATGTGTTTAACTAGTGCGGGTGCACTATTTAATATTTTCTTAATTATTAATATTTATCCAAGTAAATTAGTTAAAATAAAAGCCTCAAATCATCTCTAACTCGGTAAAGTCCTTAAACATGTTGAGTCGGTCTTTCTTTCTTGATTGAATTTCTTTTGCTGTTGATAAAATACCACGAACTCTCCTTCAACAACAAAAAATTAATGTTCCATTAAAATAAAATAAAAATTATTGTTGTTTGAATAATAAAAAGGAAAAATTAGGGTCTTCTTATATGGACTTTAAAATATGTTCAAAAGTGAAAAGTGGACAGTTTCTATTTAAGTCATGATAAGTATTACATAAAGTAAATGGCAAAAAGTGTCTATCATTGATATGAGAATTGTTTATATACATAGAGTAAGCTAAACTATGTACAGCTGTCAACCGTAAAATAAACTAACCAAAAGAAACCTACATATACATGGCTAGAACTAATTAACATTAGTTAAGCTAAGCTGATAATAAGATCAAATGTCTAAGTGGAGGCTGAGTGGAAATTTACGAACACTTCTTTGCATTTGGGTCAACACAATCCACCATTGATAGAATTTCCTTCCTCTTGCTTGTGCACAAATTGAATTAAATTAAGCAAAGTATTATCCAAATTGCAGCCTAAGTACTCTTAACCGTGTTGTTCCCACAAAATCTACAACACATTTCCTTTCTATATATAGCCACTACTCTTTTCTCTTTTATTTCATAATTCACTACCATCTCTCTAATTCAATTCATATAACTTGTGTTCATCTTACCTTCTCTATCCTTAATTTTGGTGAAATCAAAAGACTCAATATCTTAGCAAGTATAAATATGGCCGATAAGTACTCCCAATTGAATGGTGTCCGCACTAGCCACCATCGCGATAGAAGTTGTTGTTGCTGTCTCTTTAGCATCTTCTGGAAGCTTCTAGTGGCACTCGTCGTCCTATTTGGTCTCATAATCCTTATCTTCTATATCATTGTTCAACCTCGTTCCTTTAAGTTTTATGTAACGAAAGCTGAACTAACCCAATTTGATTACACCAACAACACACTGCACTACAACATGGTGCTTAACTTCATGGCCCATAACCCAAACAAAAAACTCGGCATCTATTATGACAATGTGGAGGCTCAAGCATTCTATGAAGGGTCAAGGTTCGCAAATGTTGATGTGATCACATACAAGAACTCATTCCGCCAAGACAAGAAGAAAAGTGATCCCATGAGTGGCATTTTCTCAGGACAAAAATTGTTGATGCTCGACAATGATCAAGTCTCTGAATTCAATATGGACAAGAATGTTGGAGTTTATGATATTCATGTGAAACTCTACTTCAGAATTAGGTTCAAACTCGGTGACTCGATATCTCACATGTACAAGCCGAAGGTCAAATGTGACCTCAAAGCTGCGTTGAGATCTAGCAATAATGCAACTTTTACCTTCACTCGGATTTTGCCTACTAAGTGCGATGTTCTCTTCTAGCTTCTACCTGCGCCTCTGTTTTCTTGGAATTTTATTTGAATTTGTTTCCGAAATATTTCCTTTTCGTGATTATAATGATTTGTTATTTTTTTATTTGTTCGTTGTTAAACATATGATCATACATATATGTATTGTATACAATGATTTATTTTATAAACAATAATGTTTATGTTTACTCTCCTAACCAAAATCACTGAATCTCAAATGCTAGACACTGATCCATTTGACAAAAGAACCTAGGCTAAAAAAATTAAATACTGCATCAGATCTTAGGAAATGCAAAATGAAAAGTATGAGAACCTAAGCTATATAAATAACCCCAACTCAAAAGCAAAAAAGTAAGCAAGCAAGTACATCATTATAGTTCAATTTCTAACTGGCAATGCCTAGTTATGTAATTCTAACTAAAAAAGTTGGTTAAATTGTTTTGACATATAGTTCAATTTTCTATTGAGTAATATATGGTCTAATAATGCCTCCTCCCTCTCCTAAGTAAATAATATTCACTCTACCTATTTTTTATTAAGAGTGAAGACTCGTTTTAGACCTTGACAAAAAAATTGAGATTAATTTTTAACGATAAAAAATATCACTTTTAGTTGATCTTCAAATTTGACCACAAAGTTTCGTTGAGTTCTAATGAATACTCATTACAATTATGGTTAAAAAAACTTATATACTTTATAAAGTTGGTGAATACTTTATACTGATGGTTAAAAAAACTTATATAACATAACTATGTTCCATTAATATTATACACATATGGATTAAGATTGTATGTAGTAGACAAAACATACAGTTTTACACTATTTTATATTTCAACCATTAATTATTAGATCAGGCGAATTAAATTAACTCATTTATAAAATTACTAGAAATAATTTCAACCACAGTACCACACAATTATAATTAGATAGTCTTTAACTATTACAGCGTGTTGATGTAACAACGCGAAATCTATTCCTTATACAGACATGCGATGAAAAGATCAACAATGTCAAAGTCTTGTATAATTATCATAGCAGTCATTAAGGCATAAGAGGAGGCTAGCTACACTTGCATTATTTTAAAAAATGTTACTAACCCAGCCAAGGCGTACGCTCATGTCCACATAGGATTTGTTTAGTACAAGGTAATCTCAGAATCTCCGGTCAACACAGTCCACACCATTGATCATTTCCTAATCCGATTAATTATTAAATTAAAACTGATTAATAATATCCAAACATGCATAAAATACTTAAGAACCGCGTTATGCATTTCAGCATTTCCTTCCTATATATACCAATGCTCAATTTATTTCTTCCTCATCTCACAATTAACAACAATTGTCCCTTCTTTACTAAAAAATATAAATTTGTGTCTTGTCTTCCTTTTTTTTTTTTTTCCTTTGCGACATCTACACACTACATAATAAAGCAATTATGGCCAATATGCAACCTCAAATGAATGACGCTCGCTACGGGCCGACCATTCCATTGGCGCCGGGGCAATCTAGCAGCTACAACCATCCTGGCGACAAAAGTTTTTGTAGTAATCTCTTCAAATTTGTTTGGAGGTTTTTGGTTACACTAGTCATTTTGTTTGGTCTCGTAATTGTTATCTTCTATCTCATTGTTCAACCTCGTGTCTTCAAGTTCTATGTCATGAAAGCCGAATTAACCCAATTCGACTACACAAACAATACACTACACTACAACATGATGCTCAACTTCACGGCCCACAACCCGAACAAAAAACTCAGCATTTATTATGACAAAGTGGAGGCTCGAGCATTCTATGAAGGGTCGAGGTTTGCAAATGTCGATGTGATCACACACATGAACTCGTTTCGTCAATACAAGAAAAGTAGTGACCCTATGAGTGGCGTTTTCTTAGGACAAAAATTGTTGATGTTAGACAATGATCAAGTCACTGATTTCAACAAAGACAAAAGTGTTGGAATTTATGATATCCACGTGAAACTTTACTTTAGAATTAGATTCAAACTCGGAAACTCCATGTCCCGCACATACAAGCCTAAAGTCAAATGTGACCTCAAAGTTCTGTTGAGATTTAACAATAATGCAACGTTTACATTCACTCGGATTTTGGCTTCCAAGTGTGATGTTCTGTTCTAGTTCTGCCTACGCCTCTATTTTTTACTTAATAATGTTCACGCTCTTCTCTTTTTGGGGATTCTAAACAGATTATTTAAAGAATTTATTTATTATTTGGTATAGATAGAATTAAATTTTTCTATTACTTATAAAATTAAGTGTGTGTACTATGTTTTTATGTAGGAAAATGAATATTTTCTCAGTTTTTCTTTTTCGTGTTTCATATCTCCACCTTAAATGAAATTTTAAATTTTTTTTAAATAAAATTGTAAAACTCTCCTCTCTTTATATTTCACAAGAGTCAAAGTTATTCCAAATTGTTTCCTTGCGTTAATTTTAACATTGGAGAGGATCTAATCCTTTTATGTACACTAAAGATAAGTGTGTCGTTCTCCATAAGCTAAATCTGTTAATTTAGTCAGCAAGCAAAAGAACCTAAGCAAAAAACGTTATTTTACCGAGCATAGGATATGTAAAAAATAAAAATGAAATGCAAGAGAACCTAAGAAAAAAGTTAACCACTCATGGGGGCAAATTCCTCAGTGGGCAAACATGAGTCACTATTATGGAAGTTTTAGGCATCCATTATTACGGACGAACAAAAGTAAAAAATTTAGTTATATAGATAAGAAATTAATTCATCATATTAGACATCTATTCACCGGGTGAATTTCAAATCCTTAGATTTTTTTTTATCAATGCACGAGTTAAGCAAACTAATCGATTGAAAATATTTTCAATTTTTTATATGATTAACTTATGTCAGTGTGCACAAACAAAATAATTCAAATGATATGATTATAAGGGACACTATTATTATAGTTGTCCTAGAACACAAAATCTTAGACTCGACCATGCACATAAATATAAACGTAGCCTGTTTTTATATGTCTATTGGCTTTACCTTTTTATTAAAGTATGTACGTGAGTTGTTCAAGTTTTTCCCCTATTCACCGAGGAATATTTTGGTTGCTTTTGGCGGATCGCTTACTACTAGGTTGGGTCGGATGTCAACCTGTGGAGGCACCATTTGTTACTATTGGACAAATTCCTCATTGTGTTCTTGTTCTTTGCCATAACGCCCATTCCGAGACGAGTTGGAAGTGGAATTTCTAATTCTTACACGGATGAGATTGATCGGTAAAAAATTCTGACACTAAACATGAAAATTCTTGATCGTATTCTACTATTCTATATTTATCACGCCACTAGCCTTAGCCTTAGAGGGCGAAGATGTTAATTACTATGCACTATACACAAAAGAACAAATGTCAAGGTGACAAGGTCCGGGATAACTATAGCAGCCATTGACGAAGAGGAGGCTTCCCCTACATACATGATTATTATTATTATTTTAACAAATATTATATTATTGTATTAAATAATACTTGGTGTACCACCAAAGGAAAAAAAAAATACTTGGTGCATTTCTTTTCTCTATATATGCAAACACCAATATTCATTTCTTCCTCATCACAAATTCACAACAATATCTCTAACTCTCTTCCTTATTTACTTTGTCACATTCAAACTACATAATACAACAAGTAATATGCAACATCATTTGAACAACGCTTACTACGGGCCTATCATTCCATTGGTGCCGCGGCAACCCAACAGCTATCGTCACCACTGTGATAGAAGTTGTTGTAGCTATTTGTTCGGCATCTTCTCGAAGCTTCTAATTGCACTTATTGTTCTCTTCGGTCTCATTATCTTTATCTTCTATCTCATTGTTCAACCTCGTGTCTTTAACTTCTATGTCGCGGAAGCTAAGCTAACACAATTTGACTACATCAACAACACACTACATTATAATATGGTGCTCAACTTTACGGTCCATAACTCAAACAAACAATTCAGCATCTATTACGACAAAGTGAAGGCTCGAGCATTCTACGAAAGGTCAAGATTTGCAGATGTCGATGTGATCACACAAATGAACTCATTCCGCCAATATAAGAGGAGTAGTGATCACATGAGATGTGTTTTCTCAGGACAACGACTAATGAAGCTCAACAATGATCAAATATTTGAACTCAACAAAGACAAGAGTCATGGGGTTTATGATATCGACAAGAGTCACGGAATTTATGATATCCATGTGAAACTTTACTTTAAAATTAGGTTCAAATGCGGAGATACAATTTCTCGCAAGTTTAAACCCAAGGTGAAATGTGACCTCAAAGTTCCATTGAGCTCTAGTAATAATGAAACATTTACTTTCAGTAATTGGGTTTTGCCCAACAAATGCAAAGTTGCGTTCTAGGTTCTATTTACGTCTGTGTTCTTGTGTTGTACTTTTATCGACACATGTTTTTGTGTTGTACATAGAATTAACTTTTTAAATATTTCTTTTTGGGTCTTGCTAACATGTAGCTTATGCACCAAAAAACAATGATGATAAGAGGTGAGACCTGGATTACCTTTAAAAGAATTTTGAGTAACTTATCCAACAACCTTAGTCAATGAGTAAATTTTCAAGTGATATATCTACAAATTAATTTTAACTTCACTTGGAAATTTATTTATGTGACTAATTTTTATTGGTTGTTAGATAAATAAAATTACTCACAATTAATTTAAGGGGTATTTAACGTAAAAATCTAATAATAAAGAATTTGGTTTGGTAATGTTAGAGATGCACCAAAGTTAGTAAGCTAGGTTCTTAGAGATTAATTTATCAATAAAGTCAATAGATATTTCCCCAATGTCTAAAAAAATCCCTACAATTGAACAGGTTAAACTAATCAAACCATATTTCACAGGTTACACCGATTTAATCTCAATCTAATTTTAAGAACATATGTTATTATACACAAATGATTCCAAGATCGAATGTCAAAGTCTTGAATATATATATCACAGCAGCCAATAACGAAGAGGAGAGTACACTTACATTATTTAAAGCAAAAAGTTACTATAGCCCACCCAAGTGGTGAGCCCATGTCAAAACAATCCCCATAATTGATAATTTCCTTACCCCAACCTAAGTTTATAATTATATAATCAAATTCAAACTAACTAATATATTCAAAGATACATAAAATACTCGATTAGAACCGCATAATGCATCTCAATTCAACAAAGATAAGAGCATTGGGTTTATGATATTCATGTGAAACTCAACTTCAGAATTAGGTTCAGACTTAGATTCGTGATATCTCACAAGTATAGGCCCGAGGTGAAATGTGACATTAAAGTTCCGTTGAGCTCTAGCAAAAATATTGAAACATTTACCTTCACCTCCAACAAGTGCAAAGTTGCAATAGGACGTTCACGTTCTATTTAAGCCTCTATTTTCTTGGAATTGTATTTGAATTTACTTTCTAAATTTATTTTCTATGATTCTAAAGATTTGTGGTGATGTAAATATGGTTTATGAAAGAATGTTGAGAAGCAACACTAACTCTAACTCACCCTCAAATAAAGATTGAATTTCTAATTTCATCAAAAGCTATACCAAAAGTACTACACACAATCATTATATAAAAAGGTCAAGATATATAAGGTTCAAGGCCACTATGAAAGCTAATAAGAAAAACTAAGAAAAAAAAAAAGAGTAAGATACAAGCTCCAAAAATAAACCTACACCCTACACAATGACAAATGTTTTATTAGTTAAACCCCTCACCATTAATGAAAGGGCAAAAAAAAAATTTCTATATTTCCTCACCAACATGGAATGAAAGGGAAAAAAAACTATTTTCCACCTATTTAATGAAAGGGAAAAAAATCTACATAATGAGACTGACACAGTCAGTTGTCTTGTAGTGTACTCTAGGGTCCAAAAACATGAAATCTTCAAGAGGGTAATTAAATTTATTTTTTTTAAAAAGGGATAAAACAAAATTCGTCTACTTTACAGGGGAAAAACACTATTAACCCATGTTTTATTTATTATTAACAAATTTTTTTTATATAATAGAGTCAATGAAGATGGAATGTAGAATCTCACACATATTTCTCTAATTAATATGCAAATCATATTATTTGAGAAGCCTTTAGGTTCACACCTATATGAAGACAAGATATAATTCATGCCAAAAATATCTTACAAATACTTTTCGGCATAGTACGTATATAGTGTTTAACTATATATGATAAAAAAGAAGTTTAAATATGGTTTTCGACTCCTAAATTTCATAATTTCTTGAGTTTAGCCTCCCAATTTTTAAATATTTCTTGACAAAGTTTCACAACTTTTTCTATTTTTACTCTCAAATTTTAATTGTTTAATTTTAACCCCCAAATTTACATGCATATGTTAATTGTACGTTGACTTTTTTAACTGAAAATTGCTTATGTGGTATTTTAAAATTTTAAAAATGTTTTTAAAATAAATAGAAAGATGTTTTAAAAATAAACGGAATATTTTGTTTATAAAAAATTGGTTTATAAAATTTTAAAATTGGTATATGTAGTTTATAAAATAATTTTGTTGTAAAAAAAAGTTTAAACTTTTTTTATAAACTATTTTGAAAAAAGAATTGTTATTGAACAACTTTTGAAAAAATATTACAAGTTAATTTGGGGAAAACACGTGTAATTGTTTCGTAAGTTTAATTTTTTAAAAATTTTCATTGACGGTATTAAATAAACAATTTCAAATTTTAAAACAATCATATAAGACTCTAAAAAATTCTATTATATATGTTTTATATTCTAAATAAGAATGGTATAATTATTACATGTGTATGATAACAATATCCAAGTAAGAAAATTATAATTAATGTGTTAAAAAATATTAAATTAATATTTCATATTTTTTATAAATTTTAATCTTTTAGATCATATCTAATTAAAAAATTTCCTTGTTATAAAAACATACAATTTTTTTAAAATTAATTATTATACATTAATAATTTTTAGAATAACATATCATATTCATTTTTTTTGCTTTAAATTTATATTTATCTTTTAGTAGATTTCAATTTTGGTTTAAATTAAAAACATGTGGGTGAATTAATTTTTTACCCTATAATTTCTTACGCAATCTGTATTGATCATGATAATTACAATTTTAATTAGACGGGTAAGATATGATCGGATTCAAAATTAATTCATAATATATATATATATATAGCTAGTTTCATCAAATGTTAAATTGAAGTCAACAAATATATATGTAAATAGAGATTTTTTTTGGGTTAATAGGCTTTTATCCCCCCGCAAAGTAGGCGAGTTTTGCGTTACCCTCCTGTAATTTTTTTTCTTGAGATTATCCCCCTGCAAAATTTATTTTTTTGATTTACCCCCTTTTAGCTGATGTGGCAGGCAAAAAGTCAAGTTTTTTGCTGACGTGGCAGCGAACTTTGCTGACGTGGCAGTTGACTTTTGCCTGTCACGTCAGCAAAAAAGGGGTAAATCAAAAAAATAAATTTTGCAGGGGGGTAATCTCAAGAAAAAAAATTACAGGGGGTAATGCAAAACTCGCCTACTTTGCAGGGGGGTAAAAGCCTATTAACCCTTTTTTTTTCTCTTCTCAAAGTCTTTGATAACTATCTTAGTAGCAGCCATTAACGGGAGAGGGGGCTAAGCATATATTTGAAAAGGTACTAACACACCCAAGTTGTATTGTATTGTATCCCCATGTCCACATGCATTATATTGGATTTGATCATTTCCTTACTCAAGTTTTTAATTATTAAATCAGAGATTCACCAATGCATTTCCTTTCTATATATACGCATACACCATCCATTTCTTCCTTCATCTCACAATTTACAACAATATCTCTTCCTTAATTTCTATCACATTCATTCCTTTGCAAAAAAAGAAAATTTCTTAATTTTGTTGCATTCACATCACATATATACCTCGTGTTCATTTACTCATCAATAAGTATGCAACCCCAGTTGAACGATTCATACTATGGACCGGCCATTCCACCGGCGGGAGTACAATCCCGCAGCCGCCGCCACCGTGGTGGAAGCGGTTGCGGTTGTTTCTTTAGTATTTTATGGAAGCTTCTAGTTGCACTCGTTGTCCTTTTTGGTCTTATAATTCTTATCTTCTATCTTATTGTTCAACCTCGCCCCTTCAAGTTTTATGTAGCGAAAGCAGAACTAGCCCAGTTTGATTACGCCAACAACACACTACACTACAACATGGTTCTCAACTTCACAGCCCACAACCCAAATAAAAAACTTAGTATCTACTATGATAAAGTCGAAGCACAAGCGTCATATGAAGGGTCGAGGTTTGCTAATGTAGATGTGATCACACACATGAACTCATTTCGCCAAAATAAGAAAAGTAGTGATCCCATGAATGGCATTTTCTCAGGACAAAAATTGTTGATGCTTGACAATGATCAAATCTTTAAGTTTAACAGAGATACGAATATTGGAGTTTATGATATCTATGTGAAACTCTATTTCAGAATTAGGTTTAAACTCGGAGATTCAATAACTCGTACATATAAACCTAAGGTCAAATGTGACCTCACTGTTCCTTTGAGAACCCGCTCTGAAACTAACTTTACCTTCATTCGACTTATACCCACCAAGTGTAGTGTTGAGTTCTAGGTTATAGATTAAAATTTCTTGAAATTGTATTTGAATTTACAATTTCCTTTACCTTTTTTTTTTCTCCCCTGTCTATGATTTCAATATTGGCATTGTATTTGTTGTTCTTTATTCATTCTTTATTAATTCAAAAGTTTCATTTGAATTCTCATGATCAAATTAGATAATTCTCTTTATCTCCGCTACTACTTCCTTTGTATGCCGCGAGCACTTTATTTCCACCTACGGTATTGATTCACATGTTTTCACACAATATGCAAGGCACTTAGAGTGTGTTTAGATGAGACAATATATTGAGAATATTAAGTTTAAAATTCTAAGCAATATCTATTTGAATGATTTAATTAGATTTCCTCCATTTCTTAAATGTTTTTGCTTGGTAGAATAATAAATAAATAAAAAACACTGCTAACATTTTTGGGCTACTTTTATAAATTTTAACAAATTTTAAATTTTAAAAATAGAGAGCAATTTACAATTTTTAAAAATTTAGAGGTTAATTTAATTTTTTTTTAAAAATATGGGAATGAACTTGCAATATTTGAAAATAAATATATAAGAACCAATTTAACATATGCATTGAATAGAGTAAGGAACTATCAAATTTGAGAGAGTTTCAAATTCGTAGTGTTTAATTAAGTGTCATTTGAAAATTGAAATTATCAAATTTTAATTTGGATAAAATACCTCATAAATTTTAATCATTCTAAAAATTTTCCAAATCAATCATCCAAACAATCAAATTTACATATATTAAATTTATGTGAAATTCTACTTTAGAATTGGGATCAAATTTGAAGACTCAATGTTAACTCGCATGTATAACCCTAAGGTCAAATGTGACCTCACAATTCCTTTGAACACGGGCTATGCAACTAACATTACCTTTATTTCGACTTATACCCACCAATTGCAGTGTTGAGGTCTAGGTTCTAAGCTTGAAATTGCATTTGAATTTACTTTCATTTACCTCTTTTAATTTTTTGTATTTGTTTTTATTTCATTAATTCTTTGAATGATATGATCGAACATAACATCCATGTAATGTATTCTAGTGCGCTTGATCATAATTAATTTAATTTCTTTGTTTCAAATTAGATAATTCTCTTTGAAAAAATTCATTGTCAAATTTCATTTTTCTTTGTCCGGTATTCTAATGGCTAGAATTTCACATTTAAAGTGAATAAGTGGTGTGTATTTCCATGCGATAATTAAAAAAAATTAAGGACATATTTAAATTTTAGCATTTCAAATGCTTCGATTGAATTCTCTTTTTTACAATCAATTAATTCTTATTTTTTTATGATAGAATAATTAAAATTCGTCATTTGTCAACTTTATTGGGTAATCTTTTTGAGGGGAGGTTGAGGAAGTTTAAAACATGTTTTGAATATGTGCATCTAAATCGAAGTAATGTAGAAGTTATAAGTTTCTTGTGGTTGGGATATGTCTACTAGTTAGATGAAATGCGACTTATAAATTTGCATTTCTTGTCAATCAAAATGCATGAAGAATACCAATCGTTAGTTTGTTCAGTGGTGATTGGCGCTGAACTTGGTAGAGAGGACCACGGTTCGATCCCCGCAACTGCGATCGGGAGGGGGCTGGAACCACTTGATGCCAGAACTGACCCCCGAACCAGATTAAACTGGTGGTGAAAAACCAAAAAAAAAAAAATGCATGAAGAATAATTTTTTTAGTGTATATTGTCTTGCCAAGAAACAATGTATCATTTATCTTTTTCAGTAGCATCAATTTTATAAAATAAAGTTATTAAAATTTTAATAAGGTCGAACTGGTCCACCTAGCCGCATAGCACATTAATACATGGGCCGAAATTTATTTTGAATACCCATATAACAAATGGGCCAAACCCCCTCCCACCCACCCTCCCTCACCCCCTACATATCTTTTCTCCCCCTTCGAAAATTTCATTTTTGCTCATGCGTAAATGTTCGAAAAAAAAATTAAATTTTTTCTAGTACAAACTAATGGTTTTAAACCGCAAAAAAAATTTGAAATTTTTTTTTCGAACTTTTGTGCATGAACAAAATTGGAATTTCAAGAAGATAAAAGAAACAGAGGGTGGGAGATAATTTTTCTCTATACGTGCAGGTCCATTGGGCCGATCCGGGGTAGTCTATTTTGACAGGTCTACATGTGATAACAAGATGAAATGTCAAGCGCGTAATTAACAAGTGGAAGCTTTCAATTAAAAACAGTACCCCACTCAAAGAGGGAATTTATTTCGTACAAATGTTTCTATCTTCAATCAACTTCGTGGTTGTTTCTGACCAGCTGGGACCTTAACTCGGTCTACACAATCTCCATCAAACTTTGCACAAGTCAAAACCATTTGCCATACTATTGATATAGCTTCCTTAACCAATAAGAAATTGAATCATAATTATAGCAGCAACCGCGTTATCCCCACAAAATCTTCTATATATACATACTACTCTTTGTTCCTTTATCTCATATTCACTCTTTCAATTCAATTTGCATTACATTTCACTGCAACAACTAGTCAAATTAAAACCTCAATTTTTGTATTCATTTGCTCATAACATGGCTGATAACAAGAATCCACAATTAAACGGTGCCTATTATGGCCCCGCGATTCCACCACCAACACAGCCCCGCTACAGCCATCACCGAAGTAGAAGTTGTTGTTCTTGTCTCTTTGGTTTCATTTGGAAGCTCCTAGTCACACTTATCGTTCTTGCTGGTCTCGCGGTCCTTATATTCTATCTCATTGTTCAACCACGCTCCTTCAAATTCTATGTCACCGAAGCCAATCTAACTAAATTTGACTACACAAATAACACATTACACTACAACATGGTGCTCAACTTCACTGCTCGCAACCCAAACAAAAAACTCGGTGTCTATTACGATGATGTGAAGGCTCAAGCATTCTATGAAGGGTCAAGATTTGCTATTGTAGATGTGATCACATTCAAGAACTCGTTCCGCCAAGACAAGAAGAGAAGTGATCCTATGAGTGGCGTTTTCACAGGACAACAATTGTTGATGCTCGACAATGATCAAGTCTCTGAGTTCAATAAAGATAAGAATGTTGAAGTCTATGATATCTATGTGAAGCTCTACTTCAGAATTAGGTTTAGGCTCGGAGATTTGATATCGGGTGATTACAAACCCAAGGTGAAATGTCACCTCAAAGTTCCATTGACTTCGAACAATACCACCGCAACCTTCAATCCGCTTATGCCTACCAAGTGTGATGTTGATTTCTACTAAATACCCGGCTAATCGTTTTCTTGGCACAATAGTAGTAATTGGAATTTGATTTCCTTACACTTTTGTTTTTGTTTCTTTCTTCGGTATATGATATTTGTTGCTATTTTATACATTCTTTGATTGTACATAAAGATCATATCTTTCTATATATGCAATAAACAGTATTATTTTCTTAATTTCTTTAGTTATCTAGATCTCTCTGTTATTAATTTAATTCAATTTAAACCATTATTTAGCAGAACATCCATCTCTCATGTTTTCCAAGTAGCTGAGTAATATAACAATGTCACATATTTCTCAATTGAACATCTCCTTTGATGTATGATAGAAAATTTTGCATAAACACTCTTGTCCTTCACTTGTATAATTGCAAAAAAAAAATAAAAAAATATAACTCACTTATTTGATAAATAAATTGTTTCAGAAATTAACACTAAAGTACGAGGTGTACATAGTTGCACATTATTTGGTCTTTGTCATCATTCTGTTGTAGAATTGTGGCTCATTGTAGGATATCGACCCAAAAGACAAGAGGGCTAAAAATATATCGTCATCAATAGGCTCATTCACAAGCAAAACCCAACTAAAAATAATTAGGACAAATCTATTTAATATGTTCTTTAAATTTAACGTTTGCTATAAATTAGTAATTTAAGTTTTGTATATTGATCTTTTAAATTTGTAACAAATTATATTGTTATCTTTTTAATGACTCTTCAAACAAATTGCAGGGTTGTTAAGTGACATGGCATTGTACACTGTCTAGATTATATCTTCGTTTTCTTCATCCTTAGTTTGCTAGGTTCCATAGATTTTGACCATTAGTTGGATAAATCATTGACTAATAATATCTTTGATGCGCTTCTTTTTTATAAAAGTCGGTGAGGTAGGATATGCAAGATCCTTAGTCTTGTCATCAATACATTTTTGTAACAATAATGCACAATGTCATATCACTTACTTAACTATATCTTCTGCATTTTTGTAAAAGAGAGTCACTAAAAGGGTGACAATATATTTTGTTACAAACTTAAAAGGATGAATTAATACTTAAAAAGCTTAGAAGACCAATATGTGACAAACGTTAAACTTAAAAAAAAATCCTAATATGCATTTGGCCAAATAATTAATAATAACTTTTAAAATCATTGATAATATTTGGCGAAAAAAAAAATCATTGATAACAATAATAATTATAATATGCATTTTTTTCTTAATCATTCAGTTCTTTTTTTTTACACAATCATTCAGTTCTTTAGAAAAATGGATTTTGATAATTTTGAGTTAGATCGAGAATTAAAAAGTCTTACCAATTATTGTTTATAGGTAAAATTTGAACTCGGATTTCTCAAACAATTAATCTTTATAATTGAAATTCATTAAACATTTGAATTCAACTATATTTAATTAATTTAACATTTTGCTATCAAAACTACTTGATTAATTTATCTCTAATGAGGTTTTCTATTTTCATAGCTTAATAAAAAATATTTTATTCAAAACAAATCACTTATTAGATTTTCAATACAATATTAATATTTAATTTGTCTCACATGATGACAAGATGAAATATATTTGATTTCAAAAGAGTTTAATGGATATGTTCTATTTCGGTGCATATCTTATTTTCTCTTATTGAAAAGAATATAAAGTCGGAAAATTTTAAATCTCCAATACCCTTTCCTTTCTCATTAAATCTCCAATACCCTTTCCTTTCTATATATAAACGCACCACTCTTTGTTCCTTTATCCTCACATTAATTTTTACTCTTTCAATTCCATTTACATTACATTTCATTTCACTACAACTAGTCACATTAATTAAAACCTCAAATATTGTGTTCATTTGCTCATAACATGGCCGATAACAAACAACCACAATTGAACGGCGCCTATTATGGCCCTGCCATTCCACCGCCAGCACAACCTCGCCACAGCCATCACCGAAGCCGAAGTTGCTGTTCCTGTCTCTCCGGTTTCATTTGGAAGCTTCTAGTCACACTCATCTTTCTTGCTGGACTCGCAGTCCTTATCTTCTATATAATTGTTCAACCCCGCTCCTTCAAATTCTATGTCACGGAAGCTAATCTAACTAAATTCGACTACACAAACAACACATTACACTATGATATGGTGCTCAACTTCACTGCCCGCAACCCAAACAAAAAGCTCAGCATCTACTACGACGAAGTGGAGGCTCGGGCATTCTACGAAGGGGAAAGGTTTGCAAATGTCGATGTCCCCGTATCATTTCGTCAATACAAGAAAAGCAGTAATCCCATGACGGGTGTTTTCTCAGGACCACAATTGTTGATGCTCGACAATGATCAAGTCTCTGAGTTCAATAAAGATAAGAATGTTGAAGTCTATGATATCTATGTGAAGCTCTACTTCAGGATTAGGTTTAGGCTCGGAGATTTGATATCGGGTGATTACAAACCCAAGGTGAAATGTCACCTCAAAGTTCCATTGACTTCGAATAATACCACCGCAACCTTCACTCCGCTTATGCCTACCAAGTGCGATGTTGATTTCTACTAAATACCCGGCTAATGGTTTTCTTGACACAATAGTAGTAATTGGAATTTGATTTCATTACACTTTTGTTTTTGTTTCTATTTTTTGTACGTTATTTTTTCATTCTTTGATTGTATATAACGATCATACCTTTCTATATATGCAATAAACAAATATTATTTTCTTTAGTTTTCTAGATTTGTCTCTTTTATGAATTAATTTAATTTAATTTAATCGATACCATTAATCCTAATATACAACATATAGATTGATTATCAGTTTTTGATAAAATTAATCAGAACATCTCCCATGTTTTCCAAGTTCTAGCTGAGTAATTACAATGACAATATAAATGGCAACTGAAAATAAAGAGCACATGAATCCCAATTGAACATCTCCCACGTTGATCTATGTTAAAAAATATTGCATTAACATCTATGTAGTCCTTCATTTATATAATTGCAAACAAATTATAACTCACTCATAGGATAAATAAATTGTTTCAGAAATTAGCAGAAGAAATCTTTAGTAGAAGAAATTATGAACTAATTAAAAGTAGTGAAAAAATTAGAACAAATCTTTAGTAGAAGAAATATTGATCTTTGGAGTTTTGTCCATCCTTCCTTGTATAAGTCAACTTAAACAAAAATATGGAGATACTTTACCATCATTGAAATTTAACTTCCACAATAATGTTAACTAACTAGGGGATGCATCACAAACAAATAAAAAGAAAACACATTACTATCTCCCTTGAAAGTAATAAATTCAGAAATAATTTAACAAACACTACCTATAGCAAAATCAACTCGAGTAATGTTATATTTGCCAAAGATGTGAACTCTTTATAGTGCAGTTAAGTTGACTCGTTCCCTTTTCATTAACAAAATCATTTTGAAGTGGATTCCTTAATTATTGTCAATATGGTCAAGAAGGACCATGTATCTTACCCTAAGTTTGGAATTATCTTCGAAGATACTATCCAACTACTTTTGTGCCTTCTAAATTGATCGGTGATATATGTCATGCTCCTAGAGAAGCAAATAAGTGGAACCATAAGGACCAATAGAACAAACAAACATAAAAATATAAAATAGTATAACAAACAATAAAAGTAGTGATCCAATGAGCGGTGTTTTTTCAGGACAACAATTGTTGATGTTGGATAATAAACAAGTCTCTGAATTCAACAAGGATAAGAATGTTGAAGTTTATGGTATCTATGTGAAACTTTATTTTCATATTAGGTTCAGACTCGGAGATGTGATATTGAATTGACCCAACACTAATAACACTAATAACTTCGACTATCATATTTTAAATATTAAGAGGAGAGTAATTAACTTACTCGAGTATCTTGAGTAATAGTGGAACAAAATTTCCATTGACGATGGATTGACTTATTTGATCAAAACTATCTGAAACAAAAGTCAACATCCAAAATACATCCGACATAATCTTATATTCGTATGTCTTTAGGAGATGTCCAAGGGTGGGAAAAAGAGTGATAAACATAAAACAAAATGAGTTAAGTAATCTTAAACACATTTTAATTCTTAAAAAATAGTATATCTAGTTTCTACCAAAAAAATGAAAGAAAAAAAAACATTGTCGGTCTTTGTACGTCTTGCGGTGTATGCATTGTAGTTTTAAAAGTTTTAAATTGACCCCTAAAATTTTCATAAATTATAAATTGACCTTTTAAAAAATTAATTGTTTAATTTTTTTTGACAAAATTGTTTAATTGCTTCTTCACTCACATATTTATTATTATAAACAGTGAACGGTATTTAACAACACATCTCTACTATCCAAGTATCGAGAATGTCATGTGATTTGACAAACTTTTATGAGATAATGATTATATGTATAATTATTTTTTTCCCTCATACCTATATGGAACACAAGGCATAGCATGTCACCCTTGTCCAATTCAATTTTAGGCCCTTAGACATTTCTAAGGAAAAATTTCATTTAGGTCGTGCATGTCCCTCAGTATGATATGTGAAATACCATCAACCAACTTCATTGTCATACTGTTACAAACAACATTTGAACGGCAACAAAGTAGTCGACTCCTACATCTAGGTACACAGTGGTTTCAGGTCAAAGGGTGAAATACATAACTATCACTATGAGAATAACTTTTTTTTTTTTGTTGAATAACTTATGATACTTACATAACATTATATGTAGTATTCTCATGGCAGATTTATACAATATTACTATTAATATTTATATGTATACGAAGACTTGATAACTCTTTATCCATAATCTGTGAGATGTGATCACCAATCTAACCACATACTAATTTTTATCCTTTAATATTCATAGTCTTATAGTGCAATATTGTTTTGTTCATCGTTTTGGTACGACTTTGTTTTATTTTTCCATTTTGGATGGTGTTTGTTTGATTCAAATTTACATATTAGTTTCAATCCCTTGCAAATTCGATCAATAAATTTGATGTCGTCAACATTACAAATATGAAAGCATGAGTATTCCAAACACTTTCATTTTATCATATTTGTAAGTTTTCTCATATTCGTAACTTTTTTGTTCGTAAATTTATTATTTTCAATCTTTAACAAATTGAATTTATATTCTGCTATATATTATGCCATTTTGAACCAATGAATGTGTAAAAAACAAATATAAAAAAATTGTAATCTATAATCTTGACAACAAGGTTCAATATCCTACCACTGTAGATTCGCCTCCTTCGTCGGGCCGTCGTTTTCCTATATTAATTCGTGTTATTTTATTTGCTCTTTGTTGTCTTATTCGCCTGTCAGTGATCTCTGTTTTCTGTCAGATGAGCGTGCGCCGGAGAGGGCGTTTCCAGAAGTAGGGAGGTATTTTCTGTTTGGGTTTTATCCAGGTTAGTATATATCCCATTTTCTTTGTATAATAATTTTAGGGTTTTCTTTGCAGGGTAAATTTCCCTCCCAATAGATTTGTTCCGATTTTGAATTTCAAAATTCTCATTATTTTATAATATTTCTTGTGTTATAAATAGAAGGAGTTGTGCAATTGATTTGTATTACAACTTACTTGCTCATCCTTTTCTTAACTCATCGCTTTTATAATTAAGTAATGGCTAAAGTTTGTAAGAAATTCGATGATGTTTCTGAGATTGTTCCCACCAAAGAATATGTCCGAATCCAGGTTCGTGTTCTACGTTTGTAGAAGGTACCTGTCTTCCTGATTCCCAGTGAGACCAGCTCCATTGAGATGGTTCTTGTTGATGAAAAGGTATTGAGTTGTTGGTTGCCTTGCTTTTTTATTTATATTTTGATATGAATAGACCAAAGATTGTATCTGTTAACAATTGATTTGAATAATTAAATTTTCAATTTTAGGGTGGAAAAATCCATGCTTCAATTAGGAAGCAATTGTTATACATGTTTGAATCTAAGATTGAGGAAGGTGAGGTGTACCAGATGTCTTATTTCTCTGTGGTCCCTCAAATTGGTGTTTACAGAACCACCCTTCATCCTTCGAAGCTTATTTTCCAGATGAAAACGAAGGTTCAACATGTGAAGACTTCTGATATATGTCACTATGGGCTTACCCTTACAAGTTTGGCAGAAGTCTGTGGTCATAGCCATGATTATGAATTCTTAGTTGGTTAGTGTTTCTTTCATTGATATATTGTTAATTTTTCCTTAGAATTGCAGTTCTATATTTTTAATTTCTATTGGATCATTTAATTTTTTTTTCTGCAGATGTGATTGGCCTCGTGACTGGTATTTCTCCTGAAAGGGAGTATGTTAGGGATGGGAGGATGACTAAGATGGTTGTGGTTGAATTGATTGATGCTAGGTAATTGTTCTTATTCTAATTGTTTTGGAACGTCTTCATACTGTTATGTATCTTTTCATTGTTATGTTTCAGTTTCGCTTGATTTCATAAATACTTCCTAATTTCTTCATCATCAATCTCTTACCTCTTTTATCTCCTCTTCTACGATTGAACCAAACCCCTTTCTCCTAATTCTCTAACAATTCCATTTGTTAATATGCCTTTTTGTATAATGGAAAATGTGATTGTGCTCTCTTTGGTGATTATGTTGGTGAGCTCAATAAGAAAATGGGTAAAGCTGAAGGGGGTCTGCCTGTGGTGGTTATTCAATTTGCCAAAGTAAAGATATTTAGAGGTAATGTCATTTGAAACCATTAATTACAGTTATTTTCTGGTTGGTCCTTATTAATTTTAAATTTTAATGTAGACCAAGCCTCCATTCAGAATGTCATTAACACTACTAGGATTTTTGTCAATCCTGATATTACTGAAGCCCTGCAGTTTAAGGAGAGGTATGGTATATAGATGGATTTCATAATTGACTTTTTTTAACTGTTGGTGGTCTTTCTTTTTTTACGTGTTGTGCTAATTATCTTATTTTCAGCATTGCTATTCATGGTATTGAGCTGGATTCTAAAGTCCCTGTTATTTCTGCTGGAGGAAAGCCTGCGATGGAGGAAGAATTTCTCCGGATGCATTCTAAAAAATCAATTGCTGACTTGAAGGATTTGGAGGAAGATGGTTTGTTCACCGTTTACGGGGCTGTTAGTGGAATTGTTCAAGATCAAGAATGGTGGTACCCTGCCTGTAAATGTCATAGGTCTGTTGTTCCCGACTCCGGGGCATACTTCTGCAATGGTTGTGGAAAGCACGTGTTTCAGATAGTACCAAGGTATTTTATACATCTATAATCTTGACAATAAGATTCAATTTTTTGCCACAGTAGGTTTGCAAAACATAGTGGGTTGGGTTTTTTTCCATATATTTTATTAGATAAATGTTGTCAGTGGTTGTTGTTTTCCCCACGCCTACTCTTAAAACTGGATGGCGGCGACATAAACTCTGAACGATGTCAGAAAATCATGCTCTGACCCAAGGTTGGACTTGGTGTGTCATCTATCCAAGAGAGGTTTTATTCAGGAAAGGTAGTATTAGGGTAATGGAAAACCCCTTTACCTTTTCCCCCCAACAATTTTCCTATGATTTTTGAAATTCAAATTTGTTGCTATTATTTTATATTAAACTGTGGGTTATAAATACTCTGTTGTTGTGCAGAGAAGTTTTCATAACAAAGAGTCAGTTCGTATCAAAGTGGGCGTTCTTCCTCAATCCTTCTAAAACCAGTTCCATTGAGATGGTGTTGGTTGATGAAAATGTTAGTAGTTAGTTGATTTTGTGGTTATCAGTCGATTTTCCAAATAAATTAAATAATAAGGTTCTTTATTCCCAGTTTAATATACTCTCTTATTTGGAAATTTTACATTGGAAAGATCATGCTTCTATTAGGGAGCAATTGTTATATATGTTTGAGTCTAAGATTGAAGAAGGAGAGGTGTACCAGATGCCATAGTTTTCTGTTGTTCCTCAGATTGGTTACTATAGAACTCTTCATCCATACAAGCAGTGTATGTTTTTAGTTTTTCCTGTTGCAGTTGTATGTCAATGTTGTTTAATTTTTCATTTCCCTCCGCATTGTTGCACATGGGATTGAGTTGGAAACAAGTGTAACTGTGATATTGGCGGACGAGCCAAACCCTCTGGACTAAGAATTTCTGTGGATGCATCCAAAAAGAAAGTTGTTGATCTTAGTGATATGGAAGAAGATGGCATATCCGCTGTTTGTGGTGTGGTTACTGCTATTGTCCAGGGGCAGGAATAGTGGTATCCTGTGTGTGTCACCGATCTGTTATTCCTGACTCGGGGGCTTACTATTGCAATGGATGCTAAAAGCATTTTTCCAAATTGTGCCAAGATATGGTATCTACAATAATACTTATGATGCTACAAAGATATGGTATCTACTTCCACAGATAATTTGGCAGATGCTTGACCTTTATCCTTACATTTAAGTTTGTAAATATGATTATTAATTTGTTGTCTTGGCTATTTATTTATGTCTATAGATATGGTGTGCAACATTAAGGAATATTCCAAGAGGTTAAAGGTTGAGTGCATGTGCCTCATTTTCCCAAAAGATGAGGAATGAAAGGAATTGTGGTAACCTTTCTCTCTGGTATGAAAAATTTATTTGTGTGGGTACTTTGTTCATCCATATTCATTGTTTTCAGTCTCTAATTTTATTTAACTTTTTAATTAAAACCCAAAGATGAAGGAATTTTTTGTTGCAAAGGAAATTGAGTTCGTGTTGAATGTAAATTTATTTATAACATACTATGAACAATCTTTTTTTTGCCTCATTTTTTTATTATTGGTGTGTATTGGATTATTGTTCCAATTGTATATGGGTTTAAATGCATGAATCTGCTTCTGTTATGTACCTCTTCCCATTTAATTATGATGTAGTTTTGTGAAACGTAGTGACTAAATAAATCTACTCTTTCTGGTCTCAAATATAAACAAATATTACTTTTCTAGATATATTAAATTTGTAATATATTTGGGGTGTAATCTAGCTTCAAAGTGAAGGTTGAAGTCTCTGATGGTGATGCAGTCTGCACTTTTGTTATCTTTGATTCATATATGTGTTATATTATGGAGAAATCATGTGCTCACTTAGCTGGAAAATCGAAGGTATAATTCATGTTTGCAAGTCTTCTAATGCTTCGTGTTTTCTATAGGTAAGTTGCTGAAACTGTCATCTATGCAGGTCCCCAATGGAGGTCCATGTCCTGCTGAATTTCAGTCCCTGTTGGTTTGAAGATGTTATTTATCATTGGCAAGGGATTGAAACAGTCGAAAATAGTTGATGGGGCCTTCAGGGTTAAGCGTGTGTGCATGGATTCATATATTATTAAAAAATTCTGTGCTGATGGGGATTTCTTTACTCCTGTAAAGGTGAACCATTTTTAAATTTAGCTTTAGATTTAACATTCTTATCCATGTGCTGTTATTCCTAATTTTTTGTAACAAGGATAATATATTTTGTTGATGCAGACTATGTCCCAGGTCATTGATCTTGGGTCGGACAAT
Source organism: Trifolium repens (assembly GCA_030408175.1). NCBI lineage: Eukaryota > Viridiplantae > Streptophyta > Magnoliopsida > Fabales > Fabaceae > Trifolium > Trifolium repens. The sequence goes on along the minus strand of CP125849.1, from coordinate 52,248,739 downwards.
GACGGTGATGCTGTAGACTTTGTCGAAGATTCTCAACCCCTTGCATTCATGAAAGACACTTTTCTAACACATGTTCTTGCTAAGAGCCCAGATAAAGAAGTAGCTGCTGTGAATACTGTGAAGAGAAACTTGTCGGAAGTGTTTGATAGTGTTTTGAAGGTTGAAGGCAGAAAATCGCTTAGGCGTGTTAAGATTGAGAAGGAATAGTTGTAGTGTTCTATGTTGGAGGTAGTTGAAGGCTATGGGTGATTTGTATGTTTTACAGTCCTATGTTTGTATGTTTGGTGCACACTCTAGCGGTGAGTGTTGATTAATAAGGGTGTACTTTTGTGTTCTTTTGACCGTGTCGTATAATTGTCGTGTTAGTTTAATAAATGTAATGTTTTCTGGTTTGAATGTTGCAGAGTGAAACTCTGCCCTGGTTGTATGTACTCTTGGATTTAATAAATAGCCTCAAGTTGTGTTAATTGTTTCTCTTTGTTGTTTGTTGATCATAAGATTTATGGAGAAGTTTAAAAGTGTAGTTTATTTGAGATGTTATTTGAAGCATTTTGTTACTGTTACAAAGCCTATGGAGCTTTTATTTAATTTTGGTTTTTTTCTTTTTTGTTGTCCTGTTTGTTACCAGTTTTCCTCCCAACATAAAATTTGAATGTCACTGTTACATACCGCACCTTCTATTCATATCAGTGTATTCCTCTTCTCACTACTTCATCACATTTCCATGTTTTAAAGGTTTTAATTAATAATTTTCTTACAGATCCAGGTGATACCCTCTACATAAGTTGAGAAACTTCATTGGTGATATTAAGATTAAAAATTTCAAGACTTTTTAATTACTATAGAAAATGGTGTTTTTGTGGCTGTTGCTTGGTTTCTATGGTAGTCGAAGGAGTTGACATGTTGTATCATGATATTTCTACCAAAACAAAGCCAATTTATTTGGTGTTTGAGTGTGCATTTTACATGTCTATGGCACTGTCGTATGTCCTGTTTGCTAATAACCATATGTTGTTGATTTAACTTATGTGTGTGTTTGGTAAGTCCAATAAGCTAGCTTATAGCTTATTGGACTAGCTTATAAGCTTTTTTGAAAAAAATAGACGTGTTTGGTAACGAACTTTTTTAATTAGCTTATAACGTTTTTTGAGATGCTAATAAAAGTTGCGTTTGAGCTTATAGCTTTTTATATTTTATTCCATTTTTACCCTTACAATTATTTTTTTTATTTTTTTTAAAAAAATATAATAACTACCCACTATTACTCTGCCAAAAAAAAACTACCCACTAACCATGTACTTTTATGTCATTTTGCACTTACATCAGTTAAATTTACCAAACACTTTAATTTAAATCTACTAGGTTTTCAGCTATCAGCTATAAGCTAACTTTTTAGCTATCAGCTATAAGCTACCTTTTCAGCTATAAGCCAGTTTTTCAGCTATCAGCTATCAGCTAGCTTATAGCTTATTTTTACCAAAAAGTGATATTTTGAGATGAATAAAAAAGAAACCGTGCAACGCACGGGTCATAATACTAGTAAAAGACAATTCAAGATGCCGTGACGCAGTAACACAAACTTACAAACAAGTCGTTTGTAAAAGCAAGCGCGTTTTGAAAACGAACCACTCCCCAACCAACCATCCATCCCCACAAGCCATTTTCCTTAGTTAAATGCTTCTTGCCGCAACTTATTTCCTAAACCAGTATGTAATAGTATAATCTAATCTATAGACTAGACTTTTAAACGCGCTTTTTCACTTGTTTTTGCCACCCACAAGTCACACCTCTCTTCTTATCTACTCCAAATGGAACATTTCCCATTCATACATACCTCATACCTCCTGTTCCTATTTTACTATTAAAATTACTATACTATTCTCTATATATACACATAACTTTTCTCACATTTTTTCATATCACAAAACTTAGGAGGAACATTTTATTACAAACTCCTCCATATATTAATTATTTCTCTCATACCACTTTGCTTTATAGCCATGCATGAGAAACAACAATTGAATGGAGCCTACTATGGCCCATCAATCCCACCACCAAAATCCTACCACCGTCCATCACGCGGCGGCGGTTTCGACTGTTGCTGTGGTTGTCTCTTCAACCTCATCTTCAAACTAATCCTCACCGTCATAATAATCGTCGGCATCGTCGTCTTTCTCTTCTGGCTCATAGTTCGTCCCAACGTTGTCAAAGTTCATGTCACAGAAGCAACTCTCACACACTTCAACTACACAAACAGCAACAGCAACCTTAACTATGATCTTTCCTTAAACATCACAATTCGCAACCCAAATAAAAAACTAGGAATTTACTACGATTACATCGAAGCTAGAGCATTATACCATGATGTTAGAGTTGACTCTGTTTTGCTTGACCCATTTTATCAAGGACATAAAAGTACTAGCTTGTTGAATCCTTCATTTAAGGGTCAGAAAGTGATTGTTCTTGGTGCTGATCAGAGTTTGGATTTGAGTAAAGAAAAAGATGCAGGTGTTTATGAGATTGTTGTGAAGATGTATCTTAGAGTAAGGTTTAAATTGGGTGTGATTAAGACAAGGAAGATTAAGCCAAAGATTACATGTGAGTTGCGTATTCCTTTGAAGTCTGCCGGTGGTGGTTCGTCGGCCGGTGGTGGTTTTGAGACCACCAAGTGTGATTGGGATCGTTGATGGATCTTTCTGTTTGACCCGACTCTGTTTTACTCTGTTTGTATCATTGTATGATATTTTGGCTATTTTGACATAGTCATATACTTCTAGAGGGTTATTTTGGGGATTTTATGACAGTATATGGCATTTCATATTTTCATTCATTATTATGTGTAGTATTATTATTTATCCTCCTATAGTGATTACATTCTATGGAGGGTATTTTTTGGTTTATTACTTATACGATATACTTGTTATTTTGTTGAATAAATAAATTATGTTTTTCCATTATAGGTGAATTTATAGTTTTCCAAGTTCCTAAATTGTGATGTGAATACATACCAAACTAAAGAAATGGGTATATGTCCATATGAGCATTGTTCCGTGAGCATACTTCGAACTCCGATATTTCTATTTATTTATGTTAAAAGATGAAATTTTAACTATTAGACTACAAAAAATATGGGTTTATATAATTACCGGTTATACTATTAAGTTTGCTATCATTCATGCAAAACTATCATAATAATTGTGTCCAAACTTGAAAACAAAACTGCAACTTAGGTTTTAGAATATGGAGATGGTAAATTCTAAAATATATACATTTTACTCTTTTTTTCTTATATGGAATGAAGAAAATATGGAATAAAAAACTAATATGAACAAAACGATGGTGCATCCTAAAACATTAAAAAGAAAGTGCAACTTCAAAGAGTTAGAAGCAAGATTAAAGATAGTCCAAGAGAAACTATTATTATGACCCATTATTGATAGTGAAATAAACACAAATGTTTGTTTTTGTGTAAATGTGAGCTAAAGAAACATTCAAATTATGAGAAGAACATCTCAACAAGGAAGGGCCGGAAAAACCATTATATTTAACTCATAAGCATATACTTGGTCAAAAAAAAAAACTCATAAGCATAGACAAATACAAGATCTATAAAATAGTTAAAAATATAAAATATATAGTTGGTTATTGATTAATACCAAACCGCCCACTGAATAGACATTATTTTTTTCAATGGCAAATTAAAGAAGTATATATATAACAGATAAGTAATGTATTAAACACATTTTGATTAATGATATACTATAAGTATATTTTCTTTAAAAAATAAAAGTAATGTGAAAGACTTATCTATTGAACCTAAATATATTTACTATTTAGTTTAAATTTTGAATATACTAAATTTTGTTGACCAATTAACTTTTTCTTATATTTAATTCATGGTTGGATTTAGTATAATTATATAACTTTTCCGGTTTTCCCTATAGGACAGAAGAAAAAGAAAAGTGGTTTTAAGCATATAAAATATTAAGTATTTTTTATGATATATTTAATCTGGTTTTTTCTTGCATAAGTATAATATATTGACTTTTTGCACCCAAAAAGTTGACTTTTCGAGAGGAATTGTTCGTACTTGGAGAAATATTCTAAATTAATACGCATGTACTTGGAGAAAGATTTTTCTTTTCCTTTAGGAAAAACATATTTATAATTGGAATAATGTAGAATTTCCACCATAATACTGTTAACTCTCATCTTAATCCTTAGAGGGAAGCTAATTCTTTAATTGAGGCGTCTTGCACATGAACATGGCCACTGCATATGGTATTATCCGTTAAGAATATAGATCAACTAGAATTAGTTAGTAGTTACTAAGTTGGTTAGGAGGTTAGAAAGTTAGTTAGAGAGTTATTTACTCCAAATAACTCTATAAATAAGTCATTCCATTGTAACTTTCACTCATTCTTTTATCAATATAAAATCTTACAATTTATATTCTCTCGCAAGCTTTCTAAGCTCTTACGAGATTCTTCTCTATTTTATCAACAACTTCAAAATCTTAATATGATATCAGAGCCTATCCTAGATCCATTTGTTGTTTGTTGTAGAGACCTCCCATATTTACCATGTTAAGACAATTTTCTAGAAGTAAACACAAACATAGAGCTTTGTCAACAAGTCAACCCTTAGGGTATGTTTGGATTGGTGGTAAAAGATGGAATGGAGTGGAGTGGTAACTAATCAGATTCTATTGTTTGGATTTGCAAAAATGAGTGGAGTGGAATGGAACCCATTCCATCTCATTCCACCCAAACCTTCTATTTTTCTTCCCCCCCAATTTAGGGTGTATGGAATGGAATGAGACTTTAAAATAAAAAATATCACCTTTTTATCCCTATCGTTCCTTTATTGCTTATTAGTAAGCTCCTTCTTCTTCCCAAATATATATATGAGTCAGGATCCGTTGACACCAAATAGTTTGACATCAAATCTTACACCTCTTAATAACGTCTAAACCGATATAAATTTTATAAAATCCACCGTTAGATTGAAAGTTTATATCATATAGATCATTTATGTAAAGTTTCAGAAAAATCCAAAATCATTTGATATGTTATTGAGGTACATCAAAGTTAACGGTTTGATCTTTATATGTCATTTGCGTCATTTTTTAAATGTCATTGATCTTTATATGTCTCAATAGCATATCAAATGATTTTGGATTTTTCTGAAACTTTACATAAATGATCTATATGATATAAACTTTCAATCCAACGGTGAATTTTATAAAATTTATATCGGTTAAGACATTATTAAGAGGTGTAAGATTTGGTGTCAATGGATCCTGACTCATGTTTCTTCAACGTTTTTTCATAGCAGGTACCTCATCAATATTCTCTGTCTACTTGTTCTTCATGTATTTTTTTTCCTCTGTTTATCTTCTTTCTTTTTATTTTTTAAAACTTTGCTATGTTTTTTTTTTCAACAAATAAAACATGCTCTTTTATTTTGGTGTGACCGATTTTTCTTTTTGAAACTTTTGTCATCAATCTAAACAGAGCCTTAATAAATAATGCAATTTGACAGGGGGGGACAAATAATAAAACTATTGGAACAACCCTTTCAAAAAAAAAAAAACTATTGGAGCAATCCATCTTGGGACAAAGTACGAAATCTAGTCAAGAACTCGTATTTTTTTTTATTTTTTTTTTGCAAAAATGAACTTGTAGAATTATAAGGAAAAAGTTTAATAAATAATAAAATCGTGTTATACAATTGCACCTTCACCACGTGTTCATGGTTAATCCTACATATATGTAATCCACTGTTTTAACAACAATTATACAGATACTTAAAGCCAAGGAAGTACAACATGTGCAAATGGTGACAATTATGAAACACATAAGACTTGTACCTCGTTGTGCAGCATGTTATGTAGGGAACCCTCGTCCCTTAAATGTCCGATCCACACTCCTTTTAATTTAGTCGTTGTCTATTTATTTGTTGATTTTTGTGTTAACCTTCCGTACAACATCGAAAAGATGTATTGACCAAAGTTCAACTAAAAAAATTGGGTCATGCCGGATGTAACACCCCAAAATTTATAACTAGTTATTTATTTAGAATATGGTTTATTTAGGTGTTTATGTGCTAAGTAAATTATTTGATAGGTTAAAATTTATTTAATTTAGTGAGAACAAGAGAATTATTTGAAAAATAGAATTAATTAAGATATATTTTAGAGATATAATTTAGAGATATATTTTAGGAATATTTTATGAAAATAAAAGATTAGATTTTTATGAAAAATAAGATGAGAGATTTTAGGAATAGATATTGTGGAAACAAATCCGATAAGAATATATTTTCTTCTAGGAAAAGAAACCTAGTTAGTTGCTTATAAATAGACTAAAGAGAACAATCATTAGGAGAGCAAAATCAGATAGAAACATGGGCAGACCTTGGGAGCTAGGGCATAGCACGAGGGATCACCAACAATGAAGCATTAGAGAATTTCTGCATAATCGAGGTAAGGGGGGAGATTGTTCACGCACAGGGGTAGTGTTAACCATAAGAGTAGTCGAGGGGACCTTGCCCTCCTTCCCTTTTCCCTTATTTTTCTTTTCTTTTCTTGGTGTTTGATTCTCTTATCAATCCTTTAATTGTGTTTTGTTTTTGGTCTGCAATTTCATATTTGATTTTGTTATGAGATAGCTAGGAGTGTAGGACAATAGTCTCTTAGAAGAAAACTAATAAAAAGAGGATTAACTATATATTTCGGTCTATGATATACGTTGTTGGTTTTGATTAATTAGGATGTATTTTATTATTCAGTTTTCTTTGAATCAATATAACTACCATGTTTAAAATAGGAGTATTTAACGTGCTTCTTAGGGACTCAATTTGATTACTTTGAAATATGGTTTAAGTGGAAATATTAGGATAAACTTATTTTTTTTAATTTATAATTATAGACCAGTTGTCGATTCTGTCTTATGCAAAACATGTGGATTGTATATTCTTGTGATCTAATTAATGAGTTGTGGTAAACTATGTTACAGGAGCATAACTCAATCTTGAGTTTAATGTCAGGTTCTAAAGAAACGTTTTAGGGTCTTATAATATAGATGGGATTTAGTGAGTATGGATACAGTAGGTACTATTTATTTTAAAGAGAGATAGTATATCCAAATAGGTGCTAATGTGTTAAAGAAAATTAGAAATTAAACTATCCTTTTTATAAATAATATAAAGAAATTTTCTAATAAATTTGAGAGATAGATTCTATTAAATTTTACATTGTGTTGGGGTTGTTTTGGGATGGTCTTAGTTGCTAGCTAGAGAAGTCAAAAGTTTAATTAAAAGGATTCAAGTGATAGTTGTGAGTGTAATTGGAGTTGGACTCATTTGAGGTTTAATTAAATTAGAGTTAAGTTTAATAGATGTTGAATTAATTGGTATTTGACTTAATTGGTGTGAGTTTAATTGGTGTCGAACTTATTTGGTGTTGAGTCTTTTTAAGAACTATATATTGTAGTGTGTTGAATAATGATGTTGATTTAATATTGTAGCCAGATATGGCAATGAAGTTGTAATACTGTAGCCAGATATGGCAATGAAGGAGTAATATTGTAGCCAGATATGGCAATGAAGGAGTAATATTGTAGCCAGATATGGCAATGAAGGAGTAATAATGTAGCCAGATATGGCAATGAAGGAGTAATATTGTAGCCAGATATGGCAATGAAGTAGTAATAATGTAGCCAGATATGGCAATGAAGGAGTAATATTGTAGCCAGATATGGCAATGAAGGAGTAATAATGTAGTCAGATATGGCAATGAAGTTGTTAGCTATGCTGTAGCGATGAAGTAGTAATATTTGATTTTAATGAAGTTGTTAATGATGTTGTGATAGTGGTTACATGTTATGAGTTGTGTTTGTTTATGTGTTTGATCGTCCCAAAGGATGATATTTTTGTGTTTATGTTTTCCCTATTCTTGTGTGTTAATACACCGATGCCTTGTGTGAATATAATCTCACCCCTTTCTTTTTGTCTTGTTTGGCTTGGCCCTGCGATTGTGAAATCGCAGTATTTACAGGTTGTTGAGTTTTGAGTTCGAGTCAAGGGAAGCCCGCTCTGATTGTGACACTTGGGAAGAAGTCTTAGAGTCTAGCATATTTTGCTACTTTATTTTTAAAGCTAATGTATTTTATTATAAAGGAAGTTGCTATGTTTCATCTTTATAACAATTTTCAAATAATTTCAATATTGGGTCCAATTCTATAGTTATTTTATCCGCTGCACGATGTCTCTTAAAAGGAATTTTCAAAAGAGTATTTTTAAAATTTGAATATTAGTAGTCTCGGGTTCGGGGCGTTACACCGGACACTAGTTAAGGATACAAAAAAAGAAAGTTTTGTATTAAAAACAATACTTTTTATACTTTATAAATATTGATTACACAAATTTCAATGTATTTTTACTATATATGATATCCTTAACTAGTGCCCCAGAGGCACCATTTAGCATTTTCCAAAAAAATTTAGTCCGCAATAGTTATTTGAGTTCAAATTCCGCTATACTCAAAGTCTCAAACTATGAAGTTTATTAATTACTTGAGTAGTTTTTTCTCCCCGAGTCAAGAAGAAAATATAAGATTAGGTAAGACAATGCCAAGATGTAAAGTTGATGATGATATTGGCTTCGGAAAATGATAAAATTGAAAGTAGGGTGTAATACGAAGAGAAATTGAGTTTATTTTTTTATGGGTTAAATATGTTTGGTCATTCTAAATATATCAACTTTTACTTTGTAAATCTAAAAAAATTTCTTCAAATAATATAATGGTCCCCTTAAATTTTTCTTTTTCCAAATTTGGTTAGATTTTTAACTCTGACTAATGGAATATGACATGGTATGCTCATGTTACAAATTTAATTGACTAGGATTTGAGTTGAATGGTACACGTGTCAAAATTGATTAATATTATTTTAAATTAAATAAAAATCGAAAATGTGTTATAAAATCATCCAAATTTTAAATCCTAATTTCACAATTCCTTCTCTTCTTCATCCATAAATTAAAACTTAGAATTGAAGCTTCCTTACTATCATCTTCCACAACCATCATCAATTCCGACACCAAATCCATCAAACCTTACAACATGGAGTCGCGCTTGATGGTGAGCCCAAGCTTCAGTGAAGATGATGGTGGTGGTAGTCTTTTCGTTTGCTTCTCTTCTTCTAGATTAAGCTAGGGGGGTAGTTTTCTTATAGTTTTTGTTTTTGTAATATAAAGTTTTGTTATGGGTTAGTCTTTTCGTTTGCTCTTCGATATTTTTTTTCTTTTGTCACCAAGAAAAGAGTTAAGAAAAAAGTGATGGAACGCTTTTTTTTTACTTTTATTTTGTCTTAATATCTTATGTCAACCAATACATCAAATATATTGTATTTTATATTTTTCTCTTGTACTATTTCTTATCTATTTCTATTTATATTTCTTTCTCCAAAACAAGGGAGCATTTATTTTCACCTCAACCTCATCTTGAATGTATACACTCAAAAAGTTCATCAAGTCTATACTATTCAAATGTATACTACCAAAAATATGAATTCACCTAACCAACGACAACCCATTTGTAGCATTCCCATCAACACTAATTTAGTGCACTAATCAAACTACACTAATGGATGGTGGCCCAACTAAAATTACTAATAAGCACATGTACAAGCAAGGCCAGCCCAAGATGCAATGAAATAAATAATTATTTTATTTTTGACTAAATGAAATAAATAGTTATTGTAGGCTGCAACTTTATTATTTTAGTTTAATTAATGGTATTAATTTAATTAGTATTTATGTTTTCAGTTGTAATAGTAATTTCACTCATTATTTTTGTTACTCCTTGATTAATTTGGTAAAAAGAAAATCAAACATATAAATACACCCTTTTTCTTATTGTGTCATATTGTAAATACTAATCAAATTTTAAAGGTCTCTAGTTTTACCGTTGTTAATTTTTATAAAATATCACTTTAAAATTTGCTTTAGCTCTATAGGTCGGTTACACAATTGCTCTTAGAAGAAAAAATAATTACACAAATTGTATAAAAGAATTTAAAAAAATCAATGTTATTATAGTGGCCTATATACTATTGACAATATAAGAGACTTAGAATCTGTTTGGATCGACTTATTTTTGAGCTTATGTAAAACAACTTATAAAGATACAACTTTTATTAGTGAAAACTTATAAATTAACATAAAATTTTATTTATTTACATAAAACTATTTATGCAAACTCATTTTCACGCTATTATTATCTTCATACTCAAATCTTCATACTCAAGCCATCAAACTCAAGTTAAACCCTCTCACTGCAATCTAAACATATGCCTACCATTTTTGCTATGATTATCAGAAATTTAGATTTTATGCAGTCAGAAATCTTAGCATTCCCACAATTATCATATTAATGACATTTAGTTTTAGATTGAACGATGAAGATTGATTTTAAATTTTAAAACATCAAAATTTGTATGCTTTCGGCGCCCTTTGATCTTAATTCAACATCCACATTAACAATATAGCATATTCTAAATGCATCATATGCATGTCAAGGTACATTTATTTAATGACATATTTATTTGTCTTGGATCTTTTGATGCGGTTAAAAAATAATTGGAGTGACATGTGCTTCTGTTGTATATCAAGTTACTAGACGAGGTAACAAAATATGCATGTGACAAATACCAACAAAGTAAAATTAAACTAGGGACCATATTCACAATTTGGCATTGTTTAACCTATACATGTCGGTATCATATGTAACAAAATAATACTGCTCTTCCAAACATTACTACATGTAACGTTTAGCAACTAGGATGACAATATCAATTTCATAGCTAGCTAGCACTATTATTGGTTAGCAGTGCCATTGAAAGTTTGAAACTAAATATAAGTTCCGTCGAAGAATCTACGGACACATAAAGTGGTAATTTCAACTGAATTTTCTCTATACACAGAAGCAATTAGAAATCTAATCTCTAATCATCAACATATGAGTCCAAAATATTTACCCTTAATAAAACTAAATATTAATTCTAGTTTTTTTTCCTTTTTTTTTGCTTTCACCACCAATTTAATCTGGTTTGGAGGTCAGTTCTGACATCTAGTGATTATCGAAATATAGTCTTCCCTTCCGATTGCAGTTGTGAGGATCGAAATGTAGTCTTCCCAATTAAGTTCAGCGTCAATCACCACTGAACCAACTAACGGTAATATAAATTCTAGTTTAGTTGAAACATGAGCTTCATATATCATGTGATGATAAAGGCCAAAACAATGCAAGAAACGCAAATAGGGCAACGCAATACAGAAGATACAACGAATAATAAGGAACCCACCGCTTGACTTTACCTTCTAAACACGTGAAGGAAAACTGATATATTTTTTATTTTTAAAGAACATGCTCTTTTAACTTAAAAATCAGAAAAGAAGAACCCTGTTGGATATTGCCTTGAAAACAAATCAGAAAATCAAGTTTGGAGCTGTTTGTGGCTACTGCCCTCTCACGCCTGGGCGTGGCAGGCTGCGCCTGGGCGTGGGCAGGCTGCGCCTGGGCGTGGGAGGCTGCGCCTGGGCGTGGGCACGCGGATATAAAATGTTGTTTTGCGTTTTCTGAGGTTTTAAGGTGTTTTTTAGGGTTTCTAAGGCCAACATACATACTAGGGTTAATAGAGAACATCTTGGGAAGACTCTAGGGTTGGGAGAAACATTCTATCACCTTGGAAACACTTATTGATTGAATCTCTTGGTCACGGGGAGAGATTCGGGACTAGGGTAGAATTAGGAAAACTCTAATTCTTGTAACTCTTGTGGAGAATCTCATTGTAATCAAGGTTTCTATCGATAGTGGAACGGAGAGGCTACTCTCTCCCCCAGATTAGGTTCATTAACACCGAACTGGGTAAACAAATCTACTGTGTTCTTTACCGCTTTCGTTGTTTTATTCTTGTTCGTGATTATTATTGTTTGTTCTCAATTTGTGGTTGCTTTAACCGTTTGCTCCACACACTAAAGGTTATTGGTGTGAGATTCAAGAATTCACAACAATTGGCGCCCACCGTGGGGCAAGGGTCAATCGAATTAAGGCACCATGGGTGAAACTTTCCGGAAACAATTTTGAATTGTGGAAAGTGAAGATGGAAGCAATTTTAATGGTCGAGAAGATGGATAAAACATGGAGTGTGGTTATCCGGTGCCTCGAAGACAAGAAGGTAAAGAAGATTGCGATGAAGGTCGGCCTGGAGAGGTGCTGGTAATAATACTCAACCTCGGCCTGGAGAGGCGGTGGAACAATACTCAACATCAGCCTGGAGAGGCGGTCGTAAGAATACTCAACCTCGGCCTGGAGAGGCGGTGGAATAATACTCAACATCAGCCTGAAGAGGCAGTGATAAGAATACTTAAGTTTTGCAGGTTACAAGGCGGGAAACATAGTGAGACTTTGGTGGAGGAATCTCGGTTTGAGGTGGAGCTTCTGATAGTGGAACTAGAAGAAGGCAATCAACATTAGCTCTTGGCTATCTAGTAGATAGGGAGGAGAGTGGTAATGTTGCATCAAAGGAGTGTAGCTATGGAGACCTTGTGGTTTATTATCCGATTGTGGCTGAAGAAGTGCAAAACAGGTTAAAGAACTTCAGGGAGGCAATTGGAAGCAATGATAATCAAATTTGGAAACTTGTAGGACTGCTGGAGGTAGTTGGGATACAAGGAGAATTTGAGGATTGCAGCTTGTGGAACTTACCTAAAATTCCAAGGTTAAGTTGAGAGGCAAGCAATTCTTTGAGAGTACGAAGCGGTACACTTCGGGGTTCGAAGAGGGTGTGGTGTAAACAGGTGTAGCAGCACGGTGGTTGGTGGGAAGTTGGCATCACCATCGTTTTAAAGGCAAGGTGGAGATTGTTGGATATTGCCTTGAAAACAAATCAGAAAATCAAGTTTGGAGCTGTCTGTGGCTACTGCCCTCTCACGCCTGGGCGTGGCAGGCTGCGCCTGGGCGTGGGCAGGCTGCGCCTGGGCGTGGGAGGCTGCGCCTGGGCGTGGGCACGCGGATATAAAATGTTGTTTTGCGTTTTCTGAGGTTTTAAGGTGTTTTTTAGGGTTTCTAAGGCCAACATACATACTAGGGTTAATAGATAACATCTTGGGAAGACTCTAGGGTTGGGAGAAACATTCTATCACCTTGGAAACACTTATTGATTGAATCTCTTGGTCACGGGGAGAGATTCGGGACTAGGGTAGAATTAGGAAAACTCTAATTCTTGTAACTCTTGTGGAGAATCTCATTGTAATCAAGGTTTCTATCGATAGTGGAACAGAGAGACTGCTCTCTCCCCCAGATTAGGTTCATTAACACCGAACTGGGTAAACAAATCTACTGTGTTCTTTACCGCTTTCGTTGTTTTATTCTTGTTCGTGATTATTATTGTTTGTTCTCAATTTGTGGTTGCTTTAACCGTTTGCTCCACACACTAAAGGTTATTGGTGTGAGATTCAAGAATTCACAACAAACCCAAAAAGAAATTAAAGAATATATTCATGACATGTGCAGTGGGTCTTTTTTGGGAATCACTCCACACCCGCACTGTGATCAATGGATCATAATACCATATTCCATTCGTCTGTTTTTCTAAAGGGCAAAAGTGTCTTATTGTGGATCTTATGAAAAAAGTTTAAGAAATTAAACATCGCAACATTACATTTTAGTAGTCTTAAATGTAATTTTTAAAAGGATCGATTTTGTTTTTATAATTAAAAAAATTAGCGGGTCAGTGTATTCTTCAGTTTACAATTCATTACAGTGTATTCTCCAGGGGGAACAACGCTTGGCCAGTGTGCATGCCTCTACGCACGAGCCGGATTAGTCGCCCACCTTTGGTGGGTCGGAACCGGTGCGAAAGAAGAAAAAAAAAATATTTTAAATATATATATACACACACAAAGATATGCACAAGGAGCGATAAAAAAAAAAAAAAAGATATGCACAAGGAAGTACAAGAGAAATGTAAAGTTTTTTGTGTAAAAAGAAAGGCCAAAGATATTACTCCCTCTAATCTTTATTTATATAAAGGAAAATGTTAACTAATGTTCCGGAATACTAAGCATTAGTGTTTCGGGGCACTAGTTAAGGTATGAAATATGGTACAAAAATCTTGAAATGTGTGTATTCTATTTTTAAAATTTTTTAAAAATATTATTTTCAATGCAAAATTTACTACTTGTTTTTGTTTCTTTAACTAATGTTTCAAAAATACTAGTTAACATGACCCAATATATTTTGTGTATGCTAATAAGTCATACTAGAATTTTGAAAAGGTTAGGGAAGACCTAAAAGTAAGTCTATAGCCAAGCATATGCCTTGCATTTTTTATCTGGTTCGGGTCAAATGAAGGTCAGTTCGGTCCAATATATTTTCACTAAAGTCGCAAACAAAATTTAATTAAATATGAATACACCTTTTAATCGGAATTCAAATATCAAATCATCACATATAAAATTTTAGCCTCTCTCATGTCTTACGCAACTACTATTAGTTGATTCTATTAATTTTACTCTTACTAATATTACTTTAGAGATTTAGTGACTATTTACACATGATTATATTGTTTTTATTTTATTTTCAGCTACTATATTATAGATAGGAAGTTTTCACCTAAGGGCGAATGCAGGTTTTCTTTTTTTTTTTTTTTGACTAAAAATAAAGATATTCATTCATTCAAATTGATGGAGTACATCGATACAATACAAATTCAATTTGGCTAAAAACAAAAGGGATAAATCTGCAAACAAACTCACAGTATCCGTGTTAATAGCATAAAACGGCAAATTGCATATGCCTACAAATATGACTATATTAAAGTCTCCGGAATAATCATGTCTCCGGATCTGTAGCATTGATGGCACCAAAGTCGACACTGATTGGATCTGCACTGGATCAAAAGTAATCTTCAACCTGAAAACAAATGAACACCGCACAAGACGAGATAACAAAATACTCCGCACAAAGACGGGACAACAAAGATCAAAACAAACAAATATGTGAAAATCACTTATTTAAATGAAAAGACAATTAAAAACAATTCAGAGGGGTGATTTTGGGTCAAAAATCGACCCTAAAACCACCCCTCCTTGATGGATGAAGAAAAATGAAGAAACTAGGTTAATGGAAGGAGTAGAGCGGCGCAAGTGTGAGATTTTGGTTAACAAATTATTTTTAATGCATGTCCGTCCAAAATCTAAGAATAGCGAATGCAGGTTTTCTAAATCTTCTCACTATGTTTACTATTATTTAATGATGATTAATCTTTTTAAAAAAGTGATAAAACATATAAAGTAGATTTTTTCTCTCAATAGTTTTTTTCTTTATTTAGACATGAACAACTGTTTGAACCGATATTTTTTTTATATTTACATGATTAAGCTGATATATAGTTTTCTAAATGAAATAAATAAAAATTGTCAGCAGAAACAAAAAAGAAAAAGAGAGAATTAAATATAAATATATGACCCAATAATAGTCACCAATGTTCCTCAACTTTAAACATCAAACATCAAACATCGAAATAAAAGGAATGCAACGTGTTCTTGCTTTATACATGTTTGATTCTATAAACCATGAGTAAGCATCCATTTATTTATGTAATGTAATAATTAAATTAACTTTTGGTAGTAAACTTTATGCAAAAGTAATTAATAAAAATAAAATAAAATGAAAACCAAAGGGGTAATCAGTAATCTTATGCTTACTCCATTGACCCCATAATCTAAACAATAAATAAATAAATCATAATTAATAAACTTAGCCGCCACGCCGCATAATCACAACCATGCACCACCGTGATTTCATTTTCACCGCCGCTAAAATAGCTTCCACATGCAACAGTATCATCATTTCCAAATCTCTCAAAAAAAAATGATTAAAAAATTAAGCACTTTTTTGACAACTCTGAGGTCCAAATCCAAACCTATCATTTTCCAAATCATACTCAACATTAAAATTCTGTTGCTGATAATTCCCCAAAATTATCGCCGGACCACCACTTCTCTCCGGCGCCGCAACTCCATCAGTTACAACAGTTAAACAAGCAACATCCCCTTCACCAACTAATGAAAAATAATTCTCAAACGGTAACTTCATTTTCGCACCCCCTTTAAACTGAAACACTACCTCCGGAAACGGCACCGTTTTTACTCCGGTGAAATCAAAACAGAGATTCAACCCCGATACACCTTCAACCTCTTTCGCTCTCGTGAAATTCTTAAGCTGATTTTCAAACTCTTTCGAAACTAAATCGAAAATTTCTTTTTCCATAAAAGTAAACGTTGATCCAGAATCAACTATAGTTCCACCGTTACCGTCAATTCCCGGTTCAGAAACAGTTAACGGAATCTTAACACGTTTTCCTCCGATAACAACACTACGTAGATTCACGTAATAGTATTCAAGAAATGCAGTGTTGTTCGTTGATGGGTTTTTCCGAAACGGAGTGTAGCTTAATCCTTTTGATTTTGTATCGCCGGTGGAGGAAACTTGTAAAACGAGGTTACTATTTTCCGGCGAGTCGTCGAATTGATGAGAAAGTAAACAGTAAGAGAATCTTTTAAGACCCATTTGCGACGGAAGAGAATCTTTGCCGCGACCGAAACCTGCGATGCCGGAGGGTTGTCGGGTTGATAAAAAAGAACAACCTACGAGAAAATCTGAAACAGTTTTTCCGGGAAAATTTAGATTTTCCAATAGTAAGAAACCAATGGTTGAACCTAAACCATATTGAACTATATAACCAGGACAAGTGATGTTGTTACAGTTTGTTGTTTTTGGATTACAACCTTTGCAACGAGATTCAATGTCGGGTCCGAAAATTAAACCGCATTTGGAGTTTGTGCAACCGAGGATTTTTGAGGAAGATGAGTTTTTGGCAATGAAAGATGGGATTTTTGTTGGGTTGATGTTTGGGAAGTTGCAATTGGAACAGATGTAGTGAGAAGAACAGGGGAACCATACAAGGCTGCTACCTGTGTCTAAGACAAAAGATAAGGTTTGTGATGGTGTTCCAAAATTGAGGTTAATGGAGTAACCACCGTAGCTTTTTGAGAAAATTTGTGTGTTGGTGGTTGTGGTGGTGGAAGAGGATTTGGGTGATTTGTGATTTGGTTTTTGAGTTTTGAGGTGGTGAGCTCTTGATAAGGTAGATGAAGCTGCTGTTTTGAGAGAGTGGAAGAGATCTGAGGATTGGGATTTAGGGGATAGAGGGGAAAGAGGGAGGGTGATGGTGTTTGGGTTTGGGGTGGAAGAAGAGAATGTGATGAGGAAAGAGAGGATAAAGAGAATAATGTAGGGATAGGCCATTGGAAATGGTGTTGTTTGAGGAATGTGGAGTGTCCTTTGAGATGTGAAGAAGATAGAATGAATGAATTATGGGATTTTATGATTTGGTGGCTTGTTTATAAATGCATTATTTAGTTTGAGTCAAAAAAAAAAAATGCATTATTTAGTTTGGGTTATACCACCATTAGCAAGCAGCCAAGCAACCTCAACGGGCAAATAAAAGGACTTTTCTTTAAAAATAAAAAATAAAAACTTGACATCCTTGCGTATTACATTAATCTCTTGAGTCGGATCGAATGCGATTATAATGAGCGGTAAAAAAAAAATTCATGCGATTGTGTTGGAGGATATTTTAATTTATTCACTGCTCAACGGTTAAGGAAGTCAGTCTTCTGTAACGGCGGACATCAGAATGATTGACATTTAATGTCAATCATGACTTTATAGCCGCTATTCCGACAATCAGCGATGTGAGAATGTCGTATCCTTTCTTACATTAATGGTTTTGGCTCCACACTGAGGACTATATATATCTTCTAATGTTGAAGGACTGGATATTATATTCTTACTAACTTGAGCGTCAATGTATTTACCGGTACAATTCCCTCAAAGTAACCATATTACAAAGGACTACTATCGACTATGTCGATTCTGATCAGGTAAGACCAGGACGGATGTCCAAACTCAATAGTATATGTATCTAGGTACAACATCAGAAATGATATATCCAAACTACACAAAAAATTATGTTATAACTAGAAAATCTTCACCACCGTTAAATTTTGTCAGAAAATATGAGAGAGATAAGGTTAGTTTTGTTATAACTCAATAGTATACGTATTCTTATCAATTACCACTTTTTTTTTGACTAAAAAATCTCTTAGCACTCATATTAATTCATTCATGCTCATGTATGTATTTTTCTTTTTGGTGCTTGGTCATATTTTTTACATAGGCCAGTTTGACACACCAACGGTAACCGTGGAATTTGAGGTTTGGCGTTGTTATTGCTATGGACTCGAATACTGAGTACCAACACACTTTGCATGTACACACCTCTTCTCCTTGTTGGGTTTTATTACAAAATAAAATTGACATGCCCATCATTGACAGATAGAGAAGAGGAGAAAGGAAGAATTACAACGGGAGTACGGGTGATATATTAGGGGAGAGAAAGATAAATAGGATAATTCATAATTGATAGAAAAAGATATGTGAGCATAAAAATATGATAATCTTTTTTTGTAATGGTCTTTATAATGACATAGCGTACATTAAGATATATTTAATCCGAAAAGTGTTTGTGTTTTATAACTTCTAATTATGTATATACATGCATACTTCTAAAACATGTAACATATTGATAGAGCCTAAAAAATTTCAGAAACTATTTTCACATTCTTTCATCTATTTAATTCTATTATAAAGGGCACCCCTTTAAAATAAATCACTATAACTTTTTTCTAAAAGAGAGTTGCCTTCATAAAATATGGCACGGGTGCTCCCCCCACTAAGAAAAACTATTTCCACCTACCCCATATCACAATTTTGTGAAATGTATACAATTTTTGTTTAACATATTATTTTATAAGTTAAAATTAGATTAAAATAAAGGAAATGAACAAAATCTGGAAAATACAAACGAACCCTACAAAGAAAGAAAAAGGGAAAAAAAACAAAGGGAAATTAAAAAAAGGAGAAAACTACACTTAAAAGAGTGATATGAGAAGCAATCATGCAGATCGAGTATTATTAACTTCATATTTAACATTGATATAATTTAATTTTTTTTACTGAAATTATAATTTAATATATTATCATCATTATTATTATTACTACTACCACTTTCCTAGTCCCGGCATATATGTTATTCTAGTAAAAAAAAATGTCTCATTTTATATGTCGTATTATATTAGAATATTAAATTATTAATGAAATACTAATATCGTTGTTACTATTATTCTCAAATATAAATATCACTTTTTCTTTTGTCGATTCTTATGATTTATCTTTTTTATAATTATGTTTAACAGTGTTGCCTTTTAGTTTGGAAGGGTCTGGTATGGCAAGGGTTTTTATTATCAAATATATTTTTGTTTCTGCTTCAATAATATTTTTGTTTAGAGGATTTGTCCATTAATAAAATTTAGCCGATTCAAAAGGGAAAAAAAAGAAGGGAGTAACTTTCCCGGCTGTAGTGCATTGATTACCGGAAATCCCTAAATAGGAGATATTTGTCAAGTTGAAAATGGGAGGTTAGAAATGTATAATGGGCCCATAGATGGAGGGGGGGTACTATTTCAACGAGATGAACAAGAATGAAGTCTAAGCTCATTTAACATTACAATTATTAGATTAGATGAGCTAACAACACTTGTGAACAGAAGAAGAGAGTATGAGTTGATTATATCCTCTGAACTGCATTTATATCAGGCGTTGGTAGTTTGGTACCACTTGTGTGAGTTGTGTCTTGTATCATTTGACAATTATTTAGTGTGTTTTCCTTTTCCATCTTCAAAACACTTTTACACATACAAAAGAGCACACAAAAAATCAACCGGTTGGTATGACTCAAACAGAAACAGTAGACCATGTGAAAGGACACAAAATTTGAGGGATAATCAATAAAGATCCCAAGTTAGCAGCACAAGTACAAAAATCAAAGCACAAGAAGTAATGCACATGTGTCAAAAAGTTATTAGAGCATCCACAATTAAGCTCCCCATTTTGTATTTGACGTGTATACATCATTCAATTATAATTTTTTTGGAAGAGTAGTTAATAAGCACTTAGAGCAGCTCCAGCGGGCTTAGAGTAATGGTTCATCCGGAATGGAAAAAGAAGGGTTTTTTTTGTCATCTTGTGGAAAAGCACAAGTGTTGAGTGCCAGCGGCTGGAGATACTTAGTTTCAGAAAGTAACGGTACTTCATGGTGATTTTGAATAAAATACTAATTTATGTTTTTGTTTTTATTTTTTTTAAGTTGCAATAAATTTCAATATGAATAATTTATTAGTATATGAGATAAAGTTGTGGGACCTAGTATGAGTTTTTTAGAGTTGCACTATTGGAGTAAAAAATAAGGGAGTTGCTTCAAAATGATGTGGTTTTAATAGGGCCCACAAAATACCTATGTGAAGGTTGCACCATTGGAGATGCTCTTAATCCCTCCAATTCAGTACCTCATAAATAAAAAGTTCTAAATATATTACACCAATACCTCTAAATTCCCTTATCAAAAAAATAAAATAACTCTAAATTCCACCAATAGTTCTACATCATTATAAATGAGAAGAGAGAGTGGAATTACAAATTGCAGTAGAATTACAATTCAAAACAAAAACCAAAGAAGCAGAAGGAACCTATCTGCAAATAAACAATGACATTTTTTGTATGTTAAATGTTAGTTGTTAGTAGAGGGAGATGAAACCATGACCTTAATTATCACTCCAACCATTATGATGTTCGCTCTAACCATCAAGTCACCTTATCACTCTCTGATCTTTTGATCAAATGAGATAAACACGTGAGCGATTTATGAGCTAAAAATACCAACAAAGGAAAGGTGGTGTTAGAGAACCTCCTAGGGGAGTACCAACCTCATTATCAGTGTGACGGACAAACAAAAAATCTTAATCCTAAACCAATAACTTCTCTGATTCATCAACAGTTTCATCACAATTTTCAGAACAAAAGAAAACATCTATATGGTCACCAGTTTCATATATAAAAGGCACAAGATGTGCTTATAATATAACAAAATATCATATTAAAATTGTTACGAGAAAACTCTCTTGTGATGTTTCGATTATAACAAACTCTCTGAAGAAGAACTTAAATATTATGTGCATTACATATTAACATGTGCGCGTTTGAGTGGGGTAAAATTATGCAGGTTTAGAACGTCTTCTACCACTGCTAGCACTAGGAAGCTTGAAGAATTAGTGGAAAACAACATAAGAATGCAACCGTGCATTACAGATCTCAGAGTCAATAGTGAGCATCCTCATATCCAATCTTCTCAGGATGAGAAAGAGTCCCTCAGACATGTTTAGGAGTACTTTCATACCAGAGACTGCATACTTGAAGAAACAACAGGTCTGAAAAGGTGCAAGAAGCTTTAGCATCCTAACTCCTAAGCAAAACAATTTTTGAAAGCATCAGAGTCAGACGACTCACTTTTCGAGTTTGCCTTTTAAATTTGATTTACAATGTCATTGCACAACGATTAATCTCAATGAAAACAATATAATAGAATAATAATAATAATATAACTTGTTTCTTAGGAAACTATATAATGTATCTCTCAAATAGTAATCAAATAGAAGTGTCCCTTATGTTTCCCAATTGAATCCACCTTTTGTGCCACTTGTAAATTCTTAAAAGCATAACTTTATAGTCACGCCAGCACTCAAACTCGGCCACATCGACACTTGCACGCCACATAGGTGAACTTTAAATACACAATGGACTTAAGTAAAATCTAAAATCAACTTAATGCACCAAAGTTAGATTTCTTTTTTGACGACGATGGACCAAAGTTAGATGTACATTTGTACACCCTTAAATGCATACAGGTTGGTTAACCTATTTGAGAATATGAACCAACCCAATTGACAAAATGATTATCCCACAAAATATTCTTAATAGCATTCACCAAGGAGTGGTAAGGATGGTACCTTAGAAATTCGCTGGACTATCATCCAATTGTTGCTCGTTTTCTATTTCAACCTCTAAAATCTCCTGAAACAAAAACATAAAAAGGGAACAAGTTTTGTTTGTAAATTGTAATCTTGAAGTTTTCTTTTACATTTTGGGTGAAAAATAATAAAAGAATGAAGGACAAGAGAAGAGAAACTCACAGGAATCCTCTGCTTGAGATAATTAGCAAGTCTGGCAAGGACAGTTGAACGCTTATGCCAAAACCTACCCTTTAGGCTAATGGTCACATAAGGTCCATCCAACTCCACCAGTTCAACTACACCTGAAACATAAGTTCAAGATATGTCTTGTGACCCCATATAACATAATTGTTACACATAATCAAATTCTTGGTTTTACTAAACCATGTGGTCGAGCAGTCGAACTCAAGTGGTTAACGAACTTTAATTAAAGACCAATACTAGCCAGAACAATCTTTAGTCAGATTTTACTTAATTTTTAGCCGAATTTCGTATTACCATAATGGTTAACGAACTTTAGTTATGGACAAATACTAACCGAAACAATTCTTAGTCAGACTTTACTTAGTTTCAGGTGCGTTCCATTCCGTATTAGCAAAAGCTCATTTCCCCTAAGACAACAAATAGTTTTTTTGGTGTTTCTATTATAACATACCTGTCATACCAACAGAAGTGTCAAAGATCTGACCGAGTTCACCTCGAGCATCAACCAAAGCCTGTTTCACGTTATCTTCTGTGAGATCGAGTGGCTGTGGAACCGAAAGAGATGCTGATAAAGGCTTCACCTTCCTTGGTAATTTGGAACTTGTTGTACTCAGGAGAGATTGAGAATTGAGCATGAGGATGTTGGGTGTTCTTAATGATGATATATTTTGTGTAGTGTAATTGGTGCTGTAGCAGCATAGAGTAGCTGGGGATGGTTTGAGTGAGCTAACATCAAAGCTGCAACACAGTGACAGGGCCTTCTGAGGTAGGGACATACTCCTTCAATCTGAAGTACTATGTGCCTAATTTTCTCTTTAGAAAAATCAAAGTTTGGCAATCTTCAATTGCTTGAATTTGTAAAGCACACAAGAATTTCAGAGCAGACACAACACAACACAACCAAAGAACGATATCAGATATGATATGGATAATGAACACCCGCAAGTATTCCTGTTAAACAAAAGTACAATTGTTTGTCTGACTCAGCACAAAGATAAATTTAGTAAAAAAAAATATTTAAAAAAAAAACTGGTTTTTCTCTAACAAATAGGCTCAAAAAGAACTTTGAGTGACTAAAACTTGACACGTAACAAAACTTATCAATAATTTGTTGGATGTTCCTTGGAAGTTGGAATCATTAGGAAGTGTTAGACCCTTCCCAATCTGAAGAAACAACTTATTTTAGCTTATAACATGATAAGTGCTTATGAATAAACTTTTTTCATAACGTTGTTTTCATAAACTATTATGAAGATTTGATCAAATTAAGATGAAAATAGTTTATGTGCTTGTTATAAGCTACTTTTACAAGTTCTCTCAAATAGTATCACAAGTGTTTATATCGGTCGTTAAACTCAAATAAGTCGAATTACTCTTAAACTCAACAAGTCCTTTTACTTCCCAAACCGATACAGATGTGTAGTTGATACTCTTAACTATTACTATGAGCCTTCCTACACAGCAGCAAAGTACTCTTTGCTGAGTTTAGGGTCTGGTTTCATGGACTTCTCACCAGGCTTCCACCCAGCAGGGCAAACTTCATCCGGGTTCTCCTGCACATACTGCAAAGCCTGCAAGTCCAATGCATATATGATGGCAAACATGTTATTTAAAGATTAAGCGTTAAAAGGAAAGAAAAAACAGATATATTTAAAAGTGGTTAATCTTGATGTGGTGCAGATTAGACATATAATTTACCTGGAGTGTTCTCTTTGTCTCATCAACACTTCTACCAATTCCAAGGTTGTTGATGGTAGAATGCTGGATAACTCCTTCCTTGTCAATAATGAACAACCCTCTCAAAGCTATCCCCTAAATCATTGGAAATATTTGCAATCATTGTAACGTAGATCCGAACAAAGTCGAATAAAAAGCAACAGCTTAGAGCATCACATATTGAAACTAAAGCACTAAGACGTTGAATTTGATTGGAAAAATGAATAACCGCAGTTTAGGTCGTGGTGTCAAAACTTACTTGATCAGGAATGAGAACACCGTAAGATTCTGATATGGATTTTGTGATATCAGAAACCAAAGGATAGTTCAAGTCGCCAAGACCACCTGACTTCCTATCTGTTTGAACCCATGCAAGGTGCGAGAACTACAATAATAACAATAGCGACACTAGTCAAGAACAAGCATTCTATAAAAAAAAAAAATCAAGAACAAGCAGACTTTTGAAGTGTCTTTGGATTGGACATAAAAAGTAAATTATGAACTTAAGGACATAGCATATCATAAAATAATGCATGCATGTGCTAGTGGGGAATTTGTGTCACTGTCTACTAAGTCTCATCCTCTATGAATCTTATGAATCACACACATCTGCGGTCAGAAGATCAAGAAAAATACACTTGCATTTCAAACCACTCTCTTGTTCAATACAGATGTAGCCAGTTGCATAGGAAAATAAAAATGAAGGAGTCCGTGCAGATCTACCAATTATACTAAGAACTCCAAATTTTTGCACTGGTGGAAATATGTGAAGACCGAAAGCGGGTGAAGTCTTTGTACACCCATCATTTCATTCGGTAGCAAATACGCACAGGCATGAGTAATTCATGTCAAGGAAAAAATATGACAACTAGCGACGCCTTTTTCCACAAGACAGAGTGCGCAACATGAACCAAACAATTTCATATTAACATATGTCTGGGAAAATAATCTCTATAAAGTCAAAACTAACCACACTGTCAACTGAAACACCCAATATCTCTGTATTAAGTTCCTCAAATTCTGCATGGCGGTCACTGAAAGCAGTAATTTCTGTAAAATAGGTAAAAAGATGTTAGGGTGAAAAAGAGAAGATTTGGCATCGACAACTATAGTTGACTAAAGAGTCAACTAACCTGTGGGACAAACAAATGTGAAGTCCAATGGGTAGAAAAAGAGAATAACATATTTCTTCCCAATATATTCAGATAGTTTAACCTGAAAAGACCTTGGTTTAGTCAAAGATAAATAATCCATTATGAAAAGAAAAAGAAAAAATTCACAAGCTACAGTCTGTCTACCTTGATAAACTCCTGATCAAAAACAGCCTCGGCTTCAAAATCCGGCGCTATGTTTCCAACTAATGGTAGCCCACTCTTTAAAACAGAAGGAAATGAAAATTAATTTGCAGATTAAAGCATGAGAAAAACTATGCTCTAAAATTTGTGTTCTAAACTATACTCCCTCCCTCCATCCTTAATTATAAGTAAAAGTCAACTTTTCATATTCATTGAATAACTAATGTACTTAGTCTATATTATAGACCAAATACATCAATTGGTCAATGAATCTAAAAACATTTGAAACCCCTAAAATAAATTCAACCATAACCAAACCTAAAATTATCAAAGTAGTTCATGTTCATGTGTACAGTTCAATAGACTAGAATTATCTTGTTAATAAAAAGGCAAAAAACAAAAACATCAACAGAAATACTATGTCAATTGTCAAATAAGAACATTCAGCAGTAAAAAAGACATGTTTGGTTTTTTCTATGTTTTATGGCGCAATGTATATAAGTTTTGGTAGAGAAATGAGGTAAAGCAAAAATCAAGTTGAAGAAGAACAAAAAAGGTAATTATCCTTACAGAAGAAGGATATTGAAGAACTTACAGAAGCTCTGACGAGGAAACTGCGGCGAGAAGGAGAGGAGCGGTTGAGGGAAAGAGAGAGAGGGTGGGAAGTGGTGGTTAGTTTGGGGAGAGAATTGGATGCATTGGGGATGGAGAGAGAAGAAAGAGGTGGAGAAGATAATTTGGGAGAGAAGAGGATGTTAGGGTTTGAAGATAGGAGAGAAGCTGATGGAGCTGAGCACCAAGCCATGAATGAATGAATGAGTGTGAGACTGTGAGGTAGAACAAGAAAGAAAATGGGATATACCTCAAACCTCACCTACAAAATAAATGGATGCTCCTACCGATTGCAATTATTTTTTTTATTCTTTTAGGGTGAAGTCTATTCTACCGTTTCATAATTTGTGACAATCAACCAACGAGAATAAACCACATAAATAGTTTATACGTGGTCCGTATAAACTAATAGTGAAATTTTAAAGAATGGATCAATTCAAAGAAATAGCGACTAGACTATGAAATAGTCATTTTAACAAATCGAATTTGAGTTTATTCTATTTACTATCTTTTTATTTGTTGTTAATTTTTAATGGTCTGCTTGACTCCGAAGAGAAATTGAGAAGAGAAAAAAATGTGAGAAAGAGTATGAGAAGAGAGAAAGAGGTGAGAAATAGAGTAGATTTGTAGTGTTGTTTGGTTTAACAAAAATAGAAGAGAAAGAAATGTTGATTAATTTTAAAAGTACAATAATACCCCTATCTTTTTTAAATACGATTTTAATTGGAAAAAAAAAAGAAGAAGCAACCATGTCTTCACTCATCACCCATCATTTGCTAAATTCCAACTCCAATAAAAAAAATGCTAAAATACTTCAATTGGGATCCATCCATAAACTGGGCAAGTAGTCCAAAATATGAAATAAAAATATGACTGAATTGACGTTGCGGTGCTTTGGAAGGCAACGATGATGGTCCTGATGGATAAACCCCAATTCATACTCACAAATTTCACTTTCTCCTTCTACGGAGATAGATTTTCAAGCACATAAAATTGGGTAAGAAAAGCAAAGTTTTGATTCTTTGCAACAACAAAAAAGTTGCATCCATATGTGATTGATTCAAATAGAAAGGAGGACAAAAATGGAAACACATACAAAAGTAGAACTTTCTTAGCAGTTTAGGAGATAAGAGAAAAAGACGTGGGCCCCACTTTGATTCAGTCTCTCTTTGCTTTTTCTCTCGTGCTCCAAACGAGAGAAATGCTCCATCTCTTCACATTCTCTCTCGTCCCTCTTTCTCTCTTTTACATTTCTCTCAAAACAAGCAAACCATAAGAGAGATAGACATAAGTGAAAGTGAGACACATAATTGGTGGGTCTTCCTTATCTTCACTATATCTATCATTCTCCTAAATTGACAATGAATTGAGGAGTAGTAAATGGAGTAAATCCAAATTCCTAGCAAGCTTTTGAGCAATCGTGTTCGTTTGTTGCTTGGTAAATTTCATCTCAATGAGTGAATTTATAGACAATACATTTTTAATCTAAAAAAATATTAAAGAGGTAGTAAATGTTTAGAGTTAAATATGTTTTTGATCCCTATAAATATTTCAAATTTTTGTTTTAGACGATAAAAAATTTCAACAGGTTTTTGTCTTTCAGATATTTCCTGTCATGATTTTTTGTCCATACTTTTCAATCAAATCATGAAAATCATTTGAAATTTTTCTTTAAAAAAAAATTGTGGTCATGTTTACCACATTATAGAAATCTCTTTTGAAAGTGTTTAAATTTTTTTAACAATGGATGAATTAAATATTAATTTTTTTGTACTTATCATAAATAATTCATTTTATGTTAAAAAAAATTTGAAATATTTGTGGAAGAGATTCTTATAATTTATAAACATATGAATACAAACAACCATTCAAAAATATGAAAGTACATAAGAGTTGATTAAGAATAAGAACCAAAAATTGAGACAAACAAATATTTAAGGGACCAAAAATTGTTGAAATATTTTATAGGGATTAAAAAATAAATTCAAGATATTTACAAGGACCAAAAACCTATTTAATCCAATAATTTATCCTCCCCACCACGTCAAATAAGAGAACATTAAGAACAGACATCCATCAGATAAAATAAATAAATGTTTAGTAACATCTTTTTTTGTGAGCTTATAATTTTTTTTAATAGTGTATTTTGATAAGTTAATTCAATTAGCTAATAGTCTCTTACCAAAAAAATTAGCTAGTAGTCTAAAATTTATAATTTATCTTTTTTCTCCCAATTTTATCCATTGTCTTATTTGATAAAAGATATTTACTTTTGAAGCAAATATTGGTTTTTTTGACTAAGAAGCAAATATTAGTTAAAATTTATGTTATTTCATATTTATAATTTAATCGAACTTCCAATTTATTATTTTTGTTTACAATATTGTCAATGAGGATCGAATCTAAAAACTCGTGCATACTTCTCAAATACATCACCACAATACCAAATTTACTTGCTTAATTCAACTTCCAATTTTATTGAGTACTAAAAATTCAACCGACTAAATCGATCAAAAAGAAAAATCAACCAACTAATTTAACTGTTAGAAACTCGCTTATAATTTTTTCACTATAAATTCAACCTCTATAAACTATCTTACCGGTAGGGCCTGTGCCACACATTTTGAGGTATAAGACAAACTAAAGATAAAGCCCTTTAAAGGTCAACAAAATTTTACTAAAATTAACATTTTTTATTCTTGAAAAGATATAATTGTTCATTAAAACTCGGGTCTTAATAATAAGGATACAAAATTCATTAAAACTCGGATCTTAATAATAAGGATACAAAAAGTGGATTTGAACCCATAAACTCACATTATATGTCAAAATCAGAAGACCATTAGCTATAATGCATAATTTATTAAAATTTTTACACTAAACAATTACCTCTGTACTAATATATATGACTTTTTAAAAAAAAATTGTTGTTATGTTTTATAAGATTTTTTTTAAAGTTAAGGTAAATTGATTAAATTTTCACAAAAATATATTATATACATTGATTAAATGAAAATAAATAAATAAATCATCATTTATGTCCCTTTTTTAAGAAACTAAATTAACTCACCCAAATTGGCACCAAAGATAATCAAATCAGATATCTTAAGAGGAACACACTCCCAGGTCCCAAGTCAATACCACTAGACCAACTCAAGTGAGTTTTATTTATGTCTCTTAGTAATTAAAGAGTAGTTTTTGAAAGAAAATGTACACACAATGACAAATTTAATGATTTTTTTTTAATTCTTGTGTTTTTGTCAAAGAAGTCTTATATATTAGGGCAAACATCATAATAGTTAAATATATCTAGCAGATATTTTAAAAATATCTAATAAAAAGAAAATTTGAGTCCTTAAACAAAGAATCGTGTTACCTTTGCTCAAGACCGTCCATACTTATCATCTATCTAATATCTTTTTGCCAAACAAATCCATAATAAAAATAAACTTTAATAAAAGATTAAAAAAGTATTAAAAAAAAATGAACAAACCTTAATAGAAATAAGCTAATTAATGGAAATACCGGAAAGAAAAGAAATCCGTGATGGAATGATAAAGAAATCCAATTCACCAAACACGTGATTGAGAATCTGAATTAAATTAATACACTCTTGATTTAGGTTGATTGGTTGAACTTCAAGTTGGAGGGTGTAGAGAAGAATCTGAATTATTATGGAAAAAGATAAAAACAAAAATAAAAACATAAATACGCAATAATACAAAACAATGACAGAAACAGCTTTCCACAGTTCCACATTTATAGCCCATCTTTTTTCCTTAAATTTTGTTTCATTTCATTTCTGTTCCTTCCAAACCGCGTTTTCTCCACCAACAATGGGTGACTCCGCCGCCGCAACCGCCGTCACATCAACTCTACGCCGACACAACTCCATATCATCGATTACATCCGACAAACTTCTCCAATCACCAACAAAACCACCAATAAGAACTTCAAGTTTAGATTTGGAGCTTCTTTTACTCAAATCTCCTTGCACTTCATATACATCTCTCAAAGACATGCTTTCTCCCAACGCCGCCGTCAACTCTCCAACTGCCTCATCTGCCGCCATCAACTACGAGATCCCAATCCGCAATCGTCTCGTTAAACAAGCTGCTTGGGCTTATCTCCAGCCTATGTCTTCTACCGTTGAAAACTCCTCTGCCCCCAACTTCCTCAGCAGAATTTTCCACCGTCTCTCATCCGACAACCCTCTCGTTGATTGTTTCAGTTCACTTGTTTCGGGTTTTACCCGAATTTTTTGTCGGATATTCCACACTTTCAGTGGTCAAGTAAGAACATAACACTACCCTACCCTTCAATAATGGACCCTTATTTTATTAGTCTTTGCTTTTAGATTGACTTCATCATCAAATAATAAGGAGCATTAGAACCACTCACTTTTCGACACTTTCTAACACTCACTCTTTAATCGATTAAAATTCGGAGATCTCATATAAAATAGTGAGGTGCACACGAATTTCACTCGATTGAAGTGTGAGTGATAGAACAATTAGAAAAGAGGATTGTTAGCCCTACTCATTGAATTGTATATATACCATATGTTTCTCAATTATTATTATTATTATTTTTTTTTTTACAGAATGTTTCTCAATTATTATGTTTCTTCCCATTTTCCCAATTGCATAGAGTCTGTATAGTTTTTCTTTTTTTTTTTCTTTTTCCTATGCCTATCAATTGTTGTGGTCTCAAAATCAAAATGTAATAAAATAAAAGAATAATAATTTGATCACAAGTCACAATTGAAATTGTTCAAAGCAACACAATTTTCAGCAGCACATTGTTATGTTACAATTTACAAGTAGAATTTAGAAAGCATCATCATCATCAATGGTCAAATGGTGAATGGTTTTTTACTTTTTTCCTTTCTAGGCTTAACTTGAGTTTATGTACAAAAATGTAATTCAACACAAAATGAGCTTAATGGGCTTCCAGATTGGGCTGGATCACTGTATTGATGGGGGGTTAGTTGGACATTGTGGAGGTGCTTACTTTTTCTTGCGGCCCACAAAATCATTTTGGTGGATATCAAACAAAGCCGATCTTATTTCAGGCAATGGTGGGGCACTAGGAATAGGACCCTTTGCATCCTTTTTCTGCAACATAAAATGTTATCCTTAGTAACAGTAGTAACGAGGATTTAAACATTAAAAAAATGGTGACAAACAAAACAATGATTTAAAATGTATGGTCAAATGTATGATGTATGTAACTACTATGCTTGTTCTGTGATTGTGACATTAAAGTATAATCTTTTGTTTGGCATCACGACTATGCAATTTGAAAATATTTCATATTGTGTGCCATATGTAACCTTGTTTATTAACACAAGGATGAAATAGTCAATGGTTAAGAAGATGCTGCAAAACTCACCTTCTTGGAAGTTTTGCCAGCAAGTCTCTTGGATTGAGCAGAAATGTGATCAATAACTTGAAAAAATGCAGTTTGCCCCAATTCAGTGCAATTTTGCCAGTAAAAAATTGCTAAATCCCATCCCCTTACTCTCCATTCTTGGAACTTTTGGTCAAAATCAATTTCATTCTTAGATACATATGGTCTCAACACTTTATTATAAACATATCCTGTCCCCTGCATCAAGCAACATTTATCTCATCATCTAACTGAAGATTAAACATGACTTTCACTTTTATTTATTGGTAAATGAAAAAGAAATTAAAGAAAAAAAATGTTGAGAAAAAGAGTACTATAAATGTTAAAGTTGCCAAATAGACATTCTCTCGATGTTAATATGTTATGCTCTTTTACCTTAGTTTTGGGATACCACATGTAAATAAAGAGGGCAAGCTTCAATTCTCCATACAAGGGCATCCTGCATAAAAGTTCAGCGTTAATTTATTGCAAAAATCTATACTTTTTTAAACGGCAAATATATTACTATTAATCAAATTTTCCACAATAATACAAATGAAATGACTTAAAAAATAAGCGCTCACCATCCAATAACTACATCTGCAAACTTCTCTAGTACTGTGAAAAAAGCCACAATAATCCTGCAAATTAAGGATGCACAAAGACAAATTAGAGTTATGATAATTATGATAATTAAATCAAACACCTATGAAGGTTATGATGTGGTGATTGCACATGCTAGACACCATTATCATACCATATAGTAATAATTATTGAATGCTTGCACATGATTTGGTTCAATGTTTGAACCACTTTTCAAGGTATTGACTTCAATTTTGCTATTATAAAAAGCAGATCTGTTTCTTGCTTCAAACTCAAGGACTTGTTTTTTTAATCATTACTAGTAAAGCTCTTTACCCAAATTAAATTTTTCCTACTTTAAACATTCGTTACCATCATTCCATGATCCACAATTTCAGTGCAAAATTAGTGACACTAATCATAGATTACAAACTTAGTGAATGATTATACATACCAGTATTGACACCAGAAACGAAGTTCATCCATTTCAACCCTGTTTCTTTCCACAGTTTTGTAACATTCAAAACCAGGATATGCATATCCAAGAAGCAAACTGAAAATTTAAAAACAATTACATGTTAATTATACAATTTATACTAATTAATCTCTTGAACTAAGCAGAGAACAATCACAAAATTGAAACAAGAAGAAAGTAAAGAAAAAAAGTGTAAATATATATATATATATATATATATATATATATATACTTACATAAGACATCGAGTAATGAAATCCCCTAACATTTCCAACACCTAGTAGAAGTAGAACACAAACAACAACAAAAATTCATTAAAATTCTGAAATTGTAACAAAACATGAAAGATATATATTTGTTTGAGCATTTACCTGTCGGTTGTTTTATGAATAATCCCACGTTTGACAGAGTCAAAAACTGAAACCGCTTTGTCTGAGAATTGACAAGTCCAAATTAGAGTTTGAAACTTCTTCTATGGAAATGGAAGAGATGAAGAGAATAACAAAGATAATAATAAAGTGAGATTACAAAGATAAGTAACATTCGCGTTGTATTGTATATATAAGGAATTTTGGTTTACTTTTTCAAATATATTGAAAAGAAGAAAAATGAAAGGAAAGAGGTATATATTTCTTGCCACGTACGCTTTGGTTATATTTAATCTTAGACGCTACTCTTTGCTTCAGTGCTTTGTGTTGTTTGTGGTGTGGTGTGTGGGGATATATATTCTTTCTTTTCGCTCAGTATAAGGATTCACCGTTTGGCAGTTAATGCATACACCGCTGCTATGAAGTTATACACGTTTTGTGACTTAAATAAATTAACTTGAATCATTGGACTGTTTCTTAATTTTGATCAAGTCCACGCATCAATTGTTATGCACCGTCAGTGTAAAATTATTTTACACATGCAACCAATAAAAGTGATTTAAACTTCCATGTCATATAAAGATACTGGGGTGAAGTAGGGTGATGTAGCGGAATACATGGTTGTTATTGGTTGACAGTATAAAATTATTTTACACTGTCAGTGCATACAAATTAAATCCCATCAAATTTTGAGATTAATTTGAATGATCGACCGTTTAGATATACGGTTAATAACATTTAGACACAGTCGTTTTAACATTTAGACATAAAAAATTATATTCAACAATATTTAAAATTATGTATTTGGTAGTATATTTTAATTGGTTGACAATATAAAATTAATTTACACTGATAATACGTGTCTCTTTAACATGACTTGGTAGATAATAGGTCCTATGTGAATTCAAACACACAAAACTCCAAACATTGTGATTGATAACATTCAAAATTATGGTTAATAGTGAGTTAGGGCGCATTGCTATATTTATTAATCATCTATTTGAACATAATTTGCCATATAATGAAATTGTCGGTCATATAAATTGATGTTAAAATTTGGTTTCAAATTTATATGTCAAATTATCATTTCTTTAAAGTGTCTAGTAGAAAAATGAATCTTTCCATTTTTTCTTTCATGTTTTCTCTATTTTCACATCTTCACTCTTAATCAATTTTTCTCTGTGTCTTTTTCAAATTTCAATATCATCTCCTCTTTATACTTATGGTTTTTCTTCACTTGAGAGAATTCTAATTCATATCTAGTAGAATGAAAAAGAAATAATGTTTGATGATTAAATATATATTATCTCATTTCATTTTATCAATTTCGTTCAAATTAAGAAATGTAATTAATTTTCTATATAAAAATAAATTATGATTGATTTTACAAAAATATCCTTAATTAACAATATGTGAAAGAGAAATTAAGAGAATTGGAAAAAAAATTATATTTAATTAGGATTATTAAATGACTTATAATTTGATTTCTTAAAAAATAAATTTTAATTCGATTACTGGATAAAACAATTTATTTGTTACATTTTACTTACATTACAGTTGAATTTCGAATTATTGGAGCCCATTTCTCAATTAACTGGAGAGTTAAAACAAAATGATTTATAACTTTAGATGGATTAAGTAGTAATAAATATTTAATGGGAAAAACTAACATGTGTCTTTATGGCACTTATTAGTAAGCATTTCTTTTATTTAAAAAACCAAAATGTTAATTTATATAAGATATAATTAGTATCTTTAACATTAATCCTTCTAACTAATTAACACATGTGAGGATGACCCATATTTTTTGTTTTTTGTTTTTCACCACCAGTTTAATCTGGTTTGGGGGTCAGTTCTGGCATCACGTGGTTTCAGCCCCCTCCCGATCGCAGTTGCGGGGGATCGAACCGTGGTCCTCCCTACCAAGTTCAGCGTCAATCACCACTGAACCAACTAACGATTGGTAGGATGACCCATATTTAATTTAATTTACGTTATGCCAAAAGTGAAGAAAATGTTTGTGAAGATTAAATAGTCGAATTGGGCAAGTTTAGTTGATGCATTACAATTTACTAGTAGATGATATAACAAATGAGCATTGACTTGTTCATGAAGAGAAGGGTTGTTGAGCCAACTAAGCAACTATAACAAAGCTGTTTACTGGTTTTTATCATTACGTGTTCGTCATCACTTACCTTTCATCCAAATTTGGCTTCACCGTAGCGGCGAGACGCAACAAAACAAAGGGATTCGTTGAGTTATTTTTATATTAACTCATGGAAAAAAAAAGTTTCATTCACATTTTTTTTCTAATCCATATATGTCATCATTCATCACCATAAACAAGATAAGCATTAGTATTGGAGTTGAACTTCCACGAACTTTTCACACAAATTGGAATAGTATAATATAATTACTATAATGCATGAAGAACATTTTATATATCGTAAACTTCCCCGAACTTTTCCCTAGGAAAGTCACCACTATTAACCAATATACTAATTTAAACCAATACTTTACGGTTTTCCTATAATCATTGATGGGAAAAAATATTGGAAAAAAAAGCAACATGCATGGTAATGAATTTATTAATTAAAAATAATTTCATGTTGCTATCTTTCAAAATATGTTTACTTGCGTTAGAATGTTTCCTTTTCGAATATTTTAATTTTAAACACCCTTCAAAGCTATGATTAAGTTGTAGTTGATAATAAGTAAAAGAATAACCATGATTAAGTTGTAGACTTGTAAGTTGTGTCTCACAATATTAGTTTCTATTATGTTAGTTATGTTTGTTTTCAAATTGTTATTATAAGTTTGTTAATTAGGATCCTTAGCCTTAGTTTCAAGTTAGTGAAGTTAAATCCTAATTGCTTAGTCTTGGCTTATAAATAAATATAGTGTACGTCACTCACTATTGTATATTGATCATTACAAAAAAAAAATTAAATACAATTGAGGTAATAACTTAATAAGAATAATTTTTTTAATATGGCATTTAGAGTTTATCCTTCTCAGTCACCTAACATTTATATCATGCACCGAAGTCAATAATTATTGTCATAAGGGATTATTAAGAAAAAGATGATAAAATGCAATAAGAGTTTATTTATAAAGAATTACATTACTCACGTTATAAGTCAATTTTTTTTTTGTACATAGACGAAATGACAAAGCCATTATAATAAACTTACACACACAAGTGAGGGAGTCGGGGTTCGAACCCCGATCATAGCGTCCGGCCTAACAATTTCGGCAATATTTTGCCAGTTGAGCTAGGACTTCTAGACAAGTCAATTTTGTTGATATGAATTTAATTTTATGTTGGAAATCTCATAATTGATTATGAAGTTTTAAAATTGATTTTAATAATTGCTCTCAAGTAAAATTGATTTTTTCTCTAGAATTGATTCTAATTTAAAATTATAATTTGTAGCTTTTGAGTCTACATATTATTTTTAATATTAAAATTTATTCTTCAATTTACTTCTACATAAATAAAAATAATCAAAATCGAAAGTTTGTTAAATTTAGGGGCTAAAAGTACAATTTAACCAAACTATCAATTTTCTAGTTTTCAGTTTCACCTTCATTGTGCGGGCCACTCGACCGCCTAATCAGATTCAGAAGTGAGATCTGGCATAAGTAGTTCCAAGTTCCAACCCCCGATTACAGTTGCGAAGATCAACCTAACTATCAATTTTACAAAATCAATTCATTCGAAATTAATTTTTTTTTATCACATAATAAAATAAATATTTTTTTTTTACAATAAAATTAAATACTTTTTGTCTCAATAGAAATTCGCAATTCCAGATGTTAAACTCTCAGATACTCCCTCGTCTTGCATGTTGGACTCGACGAACACTCTCTCACTCTCCTCTGCGCTTCCCCTCTTCCATTTCCAGGTTAGTACCTTCGAAGTTCCAATCCAATGCACTTCGATCTTCCATCACATTCCACATTCTCATTCTCTGTCTATTACTTCTCAGATTTGAATTTCTGTTACATTCTCAATCAGATACAATATGCGAATCAAAATTATCCCTAATTTAATCCATAACATTTATCCGCTACTTCGATTCCTTTAATTTAACTCGCAAACATTATTCTCGCTATTTTGTTTCCCAGGAAAAAGGTTTAGTGCAAATTGCTTCAACAACGAAATGAGTGAAGACACTAATTTGCTTGCCAATTTTCGTTTATGCAATTTGTCAAAGTATGTAATACTTATCTCATTCTTCAATAATTTGATTATTTCACAGTAATTTAGATTTTATGATTTGAGTCATTTTGTAATTTTATGTAGTTATACCTCTGAAATACTGGAGATACAAGCTGATGCACCAAGTTTGCATGTTCTGTTTGTTCCTGGAAACCCAGGTATAGCTTTGATTTTTTGATGTGGTGTTTGTTTGTGTTTTTTCATGTTATTATTGACCGTTTGGATTGGTTGATTTGAGTTTATCTACTGGCATAAGCACTTTCGAGACTGTTTGAGAGAGCTCCTCGAAACAACTTATGACATATTCATAATTTGTCACAGATTAACTTTACTTTTTATTTTGTTATAGAAGTAGCTTAGTGTTATACATAAGCATTTATATGATAAACACTTATGCTATAAGTGCTTAATTAATTTGTTTATATTGACATTTGGTGTTTGGTTACTGCAGGTGTTATATTATTCTACAAGGATTTTGTGGAATTTCTATATGAACTTCTTGGTGGAACTGCGTCTATCACAGGCAAGTAAAGGTAGTTCTTTCTTTATTGTTAATTATAATGTGGAACTCTGATTTACTAATATATATGCTTACTGTTGGAAGTTATTAGAGATTAGTTCAGAATCAGTATATTCTGTTTTGTACAGCTCATAACACTGACGGTAAATAATAATTAGTTGTCTTATGATTGTTTCCTTATTTAGAATTGGCATTTATAGGAAGAATAAATGCCCTGATTCTCAGGCTAGATTAGTGCCTACTGGTCTTTCAATTGTATTCTATATATACCTTTCATGTATTATTCACAAAATCAATCATGGAAATACAGATTGTTTATTTCTTTATGGTGTCAGTTGCAGGAAGAATTCCTTAGGGTTTTTTCTTTTTTGCTTCCGTTTTTTTCCTTTTTCCATCCCACATAATGTCTGGTGACTTGTCTGATACTGAGTCCCAGTCTGTACCCAAACATTCTTCACCTAAACCTGATATACCACAACCTGTCAAGACATACCATGAAAACCATCCTGTTCAGATCACAACAATTTGGCTGAAGGGCGGTTCTAATTATTTTCGCTGGTCACAGTCTGTCCGTTTGTATCTCAGGGGGAGAGGAAAAATTGGCTACATCACTGGAGACAAGAAACAACCAGACAAGGAAGGCGCAGACTATGTGACTTGGGATGCTGAAAATTCCATGGTCATGACATGGTTAGTCAATTCCATGACTGAAGAGATAGGTGCAAACTATCTCTGTTATGCTACTGCAAAAGATCTTTGGGAAGGTGTCGCTGAGATGTACTCTGATTTGGACAACCAATCCCAAATTTATGAATTAACTCTCCAGCTTGGAGAAATTCGACAAGCTGACGATTCTGTCACCAAATACTTCAATTGTCTCAAGCGTATTTGGCAAGATCTGGATCTGTTCAATGTATATGAGTGGAAGTCAACTGAGGACTGCAAGCACTACAAGAAGATGGTGGATGTTAGTCGTGTCTTCAAGTTTCTTGCAGGTCTAAATATTGAGTTTGATGAGGTTCGTGGCCGGATTCTTGGCAGGAATCCTATCCCTCCAATTGGTGAAGTCTTTGCTGAAGTGCGTCGCGAAGAGAGTCGTAGGCAAGTGATGCTTGGAAAAAAAGCAGCAGTCATTGTCCCTCCACCAGTCGAAGGATCTGCCTTGGCTGTTCCTCACGTCAATCGCAAATCTTTCCCTCCACGGGGTGATGACAAGGACAATTTAGTTTGCGACTACTGTGGTAAAAATCGTCACACTCGGCAAGATTGTTTCAAACTACATGGTAGGCCAAACAATAGAAAGACTAGTAAGTTTGGTGATCGCCCTGCATCTCCGACCAATGAAGCTAACTCGTCTCCATTTACTAAGGAGCAAATGGATCACCTTTTTAAACTTCTAAAGTTCAATTCATCACCTAATGTTCCTGTTGGAACTGTGGCACAAACAGGTAAGAATTCTTGGGCACTATCTGTCGAAAACCACTCCAACCCTTGGATAATAGATTCAGGGGCATCTGAACATATGACCAATTGCTCTCATTTATTCAGTTCCTATTTTCCTAGTTCCGGGTCTGAAAAAGTCAGGATAGCTGATGGTAGTTATTCCAGTATTGCCGGCAAAGGCAGCATAAAAATTTCAGAGCAAATTACTTTGCAATCTGTTTTACATGTTCCTAAATTTGCTTGCAATCTTCTATCTGTTCATAAATTGTCTAAGGATACTAATTGTTCCGTCCTTTTTCGTTCTTCCACTTGTGTTTTTCAGGACCAGAACTCGGGGAAGATGATTGGAACTGCTAGAGAGATGAATGGACTGTACTACTTTGATGAAACTCCTCTTGGAAATACAACGGCTTGTGGTTTAAACAGTGCAAGTTCACCTCCTGTTTCAGATCAAGTTATGTTATGGCACAAAAGATTAGGCCATCCTAGTTTCCCTTATCTTAAGTATTTGTTTCCTAAATTTGCAAAAGAAATAAATTCCTCACAGTTTCATTGTGAAGCTTGTCACTTAGCTAAAGATCATCGTGTCTCTTTTACTTCAAAAGTTTATTCTGCTTCGCAACCTTTTTATTTAATTCATAGTGATGTTTGGGGTCCTTCAAAAATTAAAACTATGTCTGGAAAAAAATGGTTTGTGACATTTATTGATGATCATACACGTGTGTGTTGGGTTTATCTCTTGGAAAAAAAATCTGAAGTGGAACAACGGTTTAAAGATTTTGTTCAAATGATTGAAAACCAATTTCAAACTAAGATTGGCATTCTAAGGTCTGACAATGGCACTGAATATTTCAACAAATATTTAAGAACATTCCTAGTAACTAAGGGGATAATACATCAATCCACTTGTCGTGATACTCCACAACAAAACGGTGTTGCTGAAAGAAAAAATAGACATCTCCTAGAAGTTACTAGAGCTACTATGTTTTCTATGAATGTACCTAAATATCTTTGGGGAAATGCCTTATTAACTGCTTGTTACCTCATAAATAGAATGCCATCTCGTGTTTTAAAATATGAGACCCCTGTGGAAGTTTTACAAAATTATTTTCCCATGTCTCGCATCATTGCGGATCTTCCCCTTAAAGTTTTTGGTTGTCTCTGTTATGTCTACATCCCAAATAATTTTCGTTCTAAATTGGATCCTAAAGCTGAAAAATGTGTTTTTCTTGGCTATGCTTCAAATAAAAAGGGTTACAAATGTTTTAACCCAGTAACAAAGAAATTTTTTGAAAGTATGGATGTCCACTTTGTTGAAAATCAACCTTTTTTTGATAAAAATTCTCTTCAGGGGGAGAATCATTGTACTAATAAAGAAGATGATTTTTGGGAAACTTTACCTGCATTGGATGATATTGTGACTACAAATCATCCAGATGCAAAGATAATGGAACCTAGAATGCTTAATCTTGAATTGCCGGAGAATATAGTATCTGAAACAGGGGGAGAAACACTGACTAAGGATCATACTCCTCAACTTCAAGTGTATGTCCGAAAAAAGTTTCACCAAGGTATTACAGATCCAATTGTCTCTCCGGCAGAAATCCAATCTGATTTACCAAGTGAAGGTCCTACAGAAATTTCACCTTCTAGTTCTTCATCTGGTAATCCATCTGACCCTTCTAATGATTTACTGGATTTGTCTTTTCCTGATATTAATCTTCCAATTGCTTTGAGGAAAAAAATTCCTGACCTCAATATCCCAATTGCTGATAGGAAACGTACTCGAACATGCACTAAACACCCCATGTCGAATTATTTGTCATATGACAAGTTATCACACACTCACAGAGCATGTGTCTAGGATTTCAAATTTGTTTGTGCCCAGAACTATTCAAGAAGCATTAGGTGATCCGAGTTGGAAATTAGCAGTGAAAGAAGAGATGGATGCTCTGAGAAAAAATAATACTTGGAGCATTACTGATTTACCTCATGACAAAAGGGCAGTTGGATGTAAGTGGGTCTTTACAGTGAAATGCAAGGCTGATGGAAATGTGGAAAGATACAAAGCAAGGCTAGTAGCAAAAGGTTTTACACAAACTCATGGTATAGACTACCAAGAGACTTTTGCCCCGGTTGCTAAGATTAATTCCATCAGAATTCTTCTCTCTCTTGCAGTAAATTTCAACTGGACACTACATCAATTTGATGTTAAAAATGCCTTTTTGAATGGAGAATTACATGAAGAAGTATATATGAGTTTACCTCCTGGATTTGAAGAAAATCTTGGAAGAGACAAAGTCTGCAGATTGAAAAAATCCTTATATGGATTAAAACAGTCACCAAGGGCCTGGTTTGAAAGATTTGGAAATGTTGTTAAGAAACATAGTTTCACCCAAAGTCAAGCAGATCACACATTGTTCTTTAAACATTCACATGAAGGTAAGATTGCTATTTTAATAGTGTATGTTGACGACATTATCATGACAGGAGATGATGTTAATGAGATAAGTGATCTAAAGAGAAGACTTGAAGCAGAATTTGATATCAAGGACCTTGGAAAATTAAAGTATTTCCTCGGGATGGAGTTCGCAAGGTCTAAAGAGGGAATCTTTCTCAACCAGCGCAAATATATACTTGATTTACTCACAGAAACAGGGATGACAGGGTGTAAGGCAGTAGAAACACCAATGGATCCCAATGTAAAACTGAAGGCAGCATCTGAAGATGAAGTGGTAGATAGAGAACGCTACCAACGACTGGCCGGTAGACTAATTTATTTGTCTCATACAAGGCCTGATATAGCCTTTGCAGTAAGCGTGATAAGTCAGTTTATGCATGCACCAGGACCTACTCACTTTGAAGCTATTTTTAGAATATTGAGATATTTGAAAGGAACTCCAGGGAAGGGGTTGATGTTCAAAAACAGAGGGCATATACAAGTGGAAGCTTACACAGATGCTGATTGGGCAGGTAATATAAATGATAGGAGGTCTACTTCAGGGTATTGTACCTTTGTAGGTGGAAACTTAGTTACATGGAGAAGTAAAAAACAAAATGTTGTAGCTAGGAGTAGTGCAGAGGCTGAATTCCGCTCTGTGGCCCATGGTTTTTGTGAAGTGTTATGGATTAAAAAGTTCATGGAGGAATTGAAGGTCTCTAGCCCAACACCAATTAAAGTTTACTGTGATAATAAGGCAGCTATTTCCATTGCCCATAATCCTGTCCTACACGACAGAACAAAACATGTTGAAGTGGACAAGCACTTCATTAAAGAAAAAATTGATAGTGGTGAAATTTGTATGTCCTATGTACCTACCACAAGTCAAGTAGCAGATGTTCTCACAAAGAGTCTTCCAAAGAGACAGTTTGATGATATGGTGAGCAAGCTTGCAATGAATGACATATTCATGCCAGCTTGAGGGGGAGTGTTGGAAGTTATTAGAGATTAGTTCAGAATCAGCATATTCTGTTTTGTACAGCTCATAACACTGACTGTAAATAATAATTAGTTGTCTTATGATTGTTTCCTTATTTAGAATTAGCATTTATAGGAAGAATAAATGCCCTGATTCTCAGGCTAGATTAGTGCCTACTGGTCTTTCAATTGTATTCTATATATACCTTTCATGTATTATTCACAAAATCAACCAAGGAAATACAAATTGTTTATTTCTTTACTTACTATTCATTTTTATCTGTCACCTATCAGCTATTGGCCAAGTCTCTCATTCAAGAAAGGTACGTCCATTTTTTTGTTTGATGTGTTGGTGGCATTAGGGTGTTTCTTACAGTTTTTTGGTACTAGGATTTGGAGCATGGAAAGTTGTTCTCTTTACAAGAACAAATCGACCATAAGGTAATTTAATGCTCAATATTTTTATCTACACATAACATTGGCTGGTTGTAGTGTTAGAGAGTTTGACAAATGGCTTGTTTGAATACTGATTTAGTACTTGGCAACACCATAGTGTACATTGGGAGCACGTCTACTACAAAAAATAGAATAAATTTAGTATCCAGAAGAACTTAATTAGAAATCATTTATTTTTTGCACTTCAATGTTAAATTATTGATTTATCTATGTATTGATGAACGGTATGGAAGCAGTGGCAGAATTGAGTTATTTGGAATGTGTATCGAACCAAAAATAAGAATGATCATTCTGTAATTGTTTCTTGTAGTGTGTTACAGTGCAGTACTACTTTTGGGTTAGCATGTTTATATTTCACCATATTCAAATCACTGCATTCATGTATTTGTTTTCTGTTTAAATTGGGATACTTTTATGCTTGCTATTTTTCTCCATTCTTGACTTAGATAAATGTACTTCAACTTTGTAATTCATTAATTTGTATTGATGTGTAACAGTAGTCTTGTGTTTTCGTAGATTGATTTTATCAAAGAGGAACTGCAAGATATAAAGATTCCTATAATACTGGTGGGTTCTTTTACATCAACACCTCCAATAATTTTCTCCAGTGTCATTCTGATTTGCAGAGTTGCATGAACTATTACTCCAATTTGCTGCAAACTGATCAATCTCCTTTATGTTTAAGGTTAATAAATTAAGAGCATCCACAATGGTGGTACCTATTTTTTTAAGTATCAGTACCTAATAGGTACTACCATTGGAGCAAAATTCAAATGAGTACCTAATAAGTACTGGTGCTACAATAAGAAGTGGTACCTATGTCATTTTTGTGGGACCCATTTATAATTATGTAGAGTTATTGGTAGGATGTGTTATTAGTGGGACCCATTTGAAATTTTTTAAGAGGTGTTGGGTTGGAGGAATTGAGTATTTATTAGGTACTATTATTAAAAAAATATAAATTTATGATGTGTACACATGGGGTCCATTTAAATACTAGAAAATAGGGAGCTCTATTGTGGATGCTCTAAGGATGGAGTTAGAAATACTGAGCTCAAAACTTATTTGCATGTTTCAACTAAAAGAGAACATTGTTGGATAATCATAAATGAACCAAAATAATCTGGTTCTTAGCTAAACAATTGCAAGCAGTTTTTATGTGTTTTCACAACATAAATATCATTTATTCAATGAAGTTTTGTTAACTAATTTATAGTTTTCTTACCAGGTTGGCCACTCTATTGGTTCATACATATCTATTGAAATGTTCAAGAAATCTCTAGAGAAGGTGACTGGAATTCTGCATATTTAATTAAGCATGAAAGCATCAAACCACCCGTCCATAATTTCTGATCGTAAATTTTGTGCTTGCATTTCTCGCGAGCTCTGCAGGTGAAGTATTACATTGGACTTTATCCATTTTTGACATTAAACCCACACTCAACAACACAGTCAATTATTGCAAAAATTGCACAGTAAGTCTGACATCTCCCTCTCAATTTTTCCAGATAAAATATTTTTATAGTTTAATCTGATCATACA
Source organism: Trifolium repens (assembly GCA_030408175.1). Lineage (NCBI taxonomy): Eukaryota > Viridiplantae > Streptophyta > Magnoliopsida > Fabales > Fabaceae > Trifolium > Trifolium repens. The sequence goes on along the minus strand of CP125849.1, from coordinate 52,204,457 downwards.
TTTCACATAATTTTTTTGGTAATTATCTATCTCTTATTGAAAAACAGTTATCAACTTATCATCAAAGCTAATTAATGACCATTTCCCATTTTAAAAGTCCTGGATGTTATTTGAAATGACTAATGGTTAATGGGATTTCAGATCCCAAATTCTATCTGCTGCTCTCAGCTACCTTGTAGCATCATTAGGATTGTTACCAGTCAAGGCTTTGACGTTTATTGTTAGAAAATCCCTTGGGAAGTCATGGTCTGCCAATGCAGTTGAGGCTGCATGCTCTCACTTGTCACAGGTTGGCTTTACTGTTGATAGAAACTAGAAAGACTTCAGTGTTAGTCCTCCATTCTAAAACTTTGGTTGTTTAATGTATTTGCAAGGATAAAGAAATTACTTAATTGATGTGTATGAGTCTCAAAATACCCCTATTTGAATCATGAAATGTTTTACAAATACCTATTAATTTCTCATCAATAATCTTGAAAAAAAAAAATGATGTTAATCATATCTAGGGGTATATTTGGAAGAAAAAGGTCAAACATGTCTTGCATTTCTAAAAAACCAATAGTTTTGAAACAAAACTAAAATGCTTAAATGACCGAAGTTTTGGAATATTAATAAAATATCTATATTTTAAGATACTGAATCTTTCTTTTTTTTCAGTGGGTTACATCCACATCTATTTTTGTATTAATTGTCTCTAACTTCAATGAATTAACAGTACCATACCATGCGAAATGTCCTCTATATGGCCATGACTGAATTCAAAAAGGTAAATTGCTTCCTTTCTATGAATACACCTTTTAGATTTACCGGGTAGTATTTTTTCGTTTACATGTGATATTTTCCTTGAGAATCGGTTTTGAAACAGCATTATAATATAACATTGTTTGACACTGTTTTATATTCTTTAGGTAGTTCGTAAGTTGGTGTTCTTTTTCTTAGCAACCTGCAATTTGATTTGCATTATCGCCATCCAAGCATCGGAACCAATTCAGTGCTTGTCCTGCCAAGAAAACCAATGTTGTAGCTAACTTCTCCCTTTCTGGTACACAATTGAGTAGGAAATATCACTTGGCAGGATCCACCAACCTGTATAGGTCTCCCCCAGTAAATTACAGTACTCCCTCCTGACTTATATATAACTAAAAATAACCAAATGTACACTAATTAAGAATATTAATTTGCTTCATTTAATTTTCTGGATGAAATCAAATAGTATATACTTATATTCTCCAAAGCAACAAACTATCTTTTATCTTCATTTAATTTTTCTATGGGACTTCTTTCCCGAAAACATTAATTGAAAGTTTTCTTTTGAAATACTAACATTAATAGTGAAATTAGATGAAATTTGCTTATATTTGGGTTCTCTAAACATGACTTGTTTTTTTTCTTATATTTGAGTCTGAACCTCACACAATGCACCATCTTGTCGTTGACCCCCTCCATCTTCCTAATCAATAGTCCATGGTTTCACCTAGCAATGTCATTTTAACTCTTTTCCATGTGCTAATTGAACCATTCAGCATTTCCTCTAATCATCGTTGGCTTGTTTCTGCTCACCAAATCATCGTGGGCTACCATCATTCAGAAGTCTGATAGTGATACAAAATGGATAGAAACTGGGGACTATATTATTAAAGGTTATGCAGACCAAGCTCGCTCACCCCCACCCCCACCCCCCCACCACTACCACACACACACACACACAATGTAGTTCGTTCTCAATCCAGTAGCATAGTGTAGAACTCCGTCCTTGAATGCACACATGACATATTTCCATGTTACCACTTCACTTTCCCTCTCAACTAACTCTTTCCCAAGTACAGTAGTTTCCTGTGGATATGTATTCATCAATTAAGTCATTGATTAGTAAATGAGACACTCTTTTTATGAGAGAGGGAATATAGGCAAAATTTAGAATTTCATCAGTGTAATTTCTTAGTATGATAATAATCCCGTGGGTGCTAAGTGCTAACGCAGTGACGGCAGTGTTGACTGCCTAACTTTGTAAGCCAAAGGGACTGAGTTCCAATCCTCACTTGGAGTGTATGGCTTAGTATTTCGGCGCCCCCTTAAATAAGTAATAATATTGTCCTCTCCCAAGTCCCAATATAAAACAGTCATAGCTCTTTGGTTTTGCTGATATGTAGCCTTAATTTCAGCTGTCCTCTATCATCCATAGGTGCAACATAGATTTTAAAGTTTAAACAATTTTTTGGATTTCTTCATATTTGAGTGTTGTTATTCTATGAAGATGTCTACTCAACCTTCTTGTATTCTGGGGGATCAAGCATAGAAATCTTATTTTGAAGTTTGAACACAAATTTAGTAGGGCATATTTTGATAGTCATGTCATGTGCTTACTATGTTAGTTAGCGGAGACACCAGATTGGGCATTTTTAAGAGAAAGGAAAGATCAATGTGCATTTTTATTTGGTGATGATGATCACTGGGGCCCACTTCAATTGCATGAAGAGGTATGTTATCATGTATTTTGGTTATACTGTTATTATCATCTGGAAATCTTTTGCATCTTTTCATGTATTTTTATTTGTTGTTTAGCATAAAAGAAACTGCCCCGGGTCCCCAGCTGCCCAAAGTTGGATATTAGAGGATTTTCCAGTGTACTCTACATCACCTTTTTATGTTTTCTGGGTAAACTAGGCAGCTGGTTAGAGTAAAAATTTCTAGTAGAATGTTTATACTTCCAGGAAGAGATGGACATCTCTTCTTGTTCTTGATTCTTTTGTGTAAGTTTTGCAGTGATAAATACCATGTTATCATTAAATTATGGGAAAAGAGTGTGGTTAATATTTTTTGTAATTAAGATAAGCATTGATTGAAATGCCAGCCATTATTGCAGTGCTCCCATTTCTTTCATAAGCTTCCCTATTATTTCTGTTTGTTCTCAAGTGTAAGTCCTTGTTTATGAAGTATTGAAATGATTATAACAACATAACTTAGTTGATTCTGGTCACAGATCTCAAAGCAGGTTCCAGGTATTCACTTATTTATTGAACGAGAAAACCACACTCATGGTTTCTGTTGCACTGAGGCTGGTTCATTATGGGTGGCTCAGCACGTGGCAAACTTAATTAAGAATCAAGCAGCATGTGCAAACCAATGAGGTCTGGCTCTTTGGCGGCTTGTACAATGTGAGTTTTTCAAGTTAAAAGGATTGAACATTTGATAAATTGCAAAGTGATATCTCAAAAAAGATGACTTGAATTTCTTTATCAATGCTACTAGATCATTTGTATTCTTCAAGTTTAACATCATCTCTAAGAGCATCCACTGACTCTAGTTCTCATCTCCTAGTGTAGTTGTAAGAATCAGAATTTGACTCCTCAAGAAAGTAATGCATGTCAGAGGGTGAAATGTATAATTATATTATTCATTGAAAAACCAAAAGGGTGGAATCTTATAAATTCATAATTTGTTATACTGTATATGCACATGTGAGGGGGTCTATTGTTGGGCAAAACCCAAGTCCCGCATAGAAAAGATATAATGCCTGATAAGAGTTTATAAAGAGAGGCACCCCTCACCTTATAAGCTGGTTTTGTAAGATTGAGTTAGGCTCAACCCAAATTCTGATAGTACCCACTATATTTATAAAACAATGGAAGCTATTACTATTAGATATGTAGGGTTTTTTTGAAATGGAGAGAATATTTGAGAAAAGTGAATGAAGTATTTGTGATTATATTTGAATGATAAAACTAATCCAGATGAACACTGAATCAATATTTAGGAGGCATTTGGAAGAGTTTATACTTATATTATGATTATGACATATAACACTTGTGTAAGTGTTCTATAGAACTTTTACAAATAGCGTGATATGCCAATAGGCTATTTCCAGAATTCTTTCCTAAGCTCCTTGGTTGACTCAAGAGAAACAACTTGTACAAAATTTATGTAGAGTCTACCCTCATTTTCTATTCAATTGTAAAAACGACGTACACATAATCTCTTACATAAATGCTTATTGAAAAGCGCTTAATTAAGTTGTTTACAGAATTAGGTAGATCTACGAAGTAGTAAGTACTCAAAGGTGAGCAGCTACACAGCTGCGATAAACACTATCAGATGCCAACTGCATTCTATAACATTATAGCACTTGTCTCCTCGTCTTTAATTTCTGTTTGTTCTCAAATTTTCTTCCTCATTTACCCGGCACAGAATGATTATTGTGGCATAATATATTGTTTATTCTTGCCAGAGATTTCAAAGCAGATTCCGAGTATCAGGTTTTGCTATATTATTGAACGAGAAAACTACACCTGTGACTTCTGTTGCATGGAGACTTGTTCATTTAGGGTGGCTCAGGATGTGGAAAACATAATCAAGATTCCGGCGGTTTGTACAAACCAATAAGGTCTGATTCTTTTGCTATTATTGGCCTGTATTATGTGAGTTTTCTAATTTAATCGCGGAAAGGATTGAATCACTGATAAATTATAAACAATTATAGTTTAAAAAACTGGGTTACATTTCTTTATCGATGTTACTACTTACTAGTGCATTTGTTTCTCAAAATTTTTATCAATGGCCGACCAAATTCTACCATTATCTTGTTGGTCTTGTCTCCCATTAGTAAAATTAGAGTATAATCGATTGAAAAACCAACGGATGAATTTTAACTTCAAAGTATGTTAGTGGAGCAGATGCACCTGTTGGTCGAATTTCCCATTCTTTGACTTTTGTTACTGTGGGAAACTTTTTTCTTTGTATACTCTTGTGCACCTTTGTTATATTTTTTTTTTTTTTTGATAAACACCTTTGTTATATTTTGTATTATCATATTTTACTTAAGAATTTATGCTCAAGTATTAAAGTAAAAGTGATTAGTTTATTCAAGGTTACAAAACAAAACAAAAAAGTGAATTGTTTGACACGAAAATACTAATTTTGGTAAAAGTATACTATTAATTAAAATGGTGTATGAAATAATTAATGTCATCAATGACAAGTAACCAAAATTGGTGATGAAGACAAGCAAAATCACGAGTGTCTTTCCGAAAGCTTAATCTAAATAAGCTTGTACCCCGTGACTACAACAAAATGTTATTAATTTCCTTAATTTTTCTTTATTATTAATAGAGACAGGATTCCTCTCTAAAATATTTGCATGTGCCACAAACTGTAGTGCTTTTAAAGGGTAAATTTGAGTTTACTACTCTAACATATATTCACAATCAATTCATTGTCGGTTGTTCACGATGAGAGTAATTTACTTCGCTTTCTTTAATTGATTGAGCACAAATTTTCAGAAGTTGGATCTTTGAGAAACTGTAGCTGCTTACTAGCTCCGCCGTAAAGCTTTGAAATAAGCCTACAATTGTGTCAAATTGGCTACATGATAGTAAGAAAAGGAGAAATCGTATATTTAGAAATGTTTACATTTTTAATCAAGTGATTTGAATTAAATGCTTAATGAGTTTTGTTAAATAATAAATCAATAAATTGTTTAGAAAAATTTGAGTTAAAATTTTTATCTTAAACAATCATTGATAAAAACTTACATAGGTGAGTTAGGTTCCATTATATTTTTACTATTTTTGTTTTCTTAATCGGTCTCTTGGAGCATTAGTTAACATTTTTCTATTTTTTTTTGTGTTAACTAATAACTATCCAATTTACAAGAGAAAACAACTTTGGTAATTCAGAATAGGTTCTCATGAACAATTAATCTTTAAAAAACTCATCAACAATGTTATAATACATTATATTTTTTTTTCACTAACAACGTTATAATACATGTAACCAAGTATATCAATGCTTTGTATTAGAATAGTATAATAGTTTTTTTTTTAATAATAGAATGGTATAATAGTTATGAAGAAATCCTATTAATTTTTTTTTATGGAAGAAATACTATTAATTGCATTCATGATATAATATTTGTTTGCATTCATTTAATAATTTTTCTGTTTTGAAAATTATGCAAATGATATAATTAATTTAGATAAGTCATATTTTGACACATTTTTTTTTACACAATACATACATAGGAGAGAGAAACCAAAGGAAAAAGAAAAGACGAAGAGGAAGAGGAAAAATATTATAAAACTGCCCATATATATGTATTGTGTAAGAAAAGTTTATTAAAATATCATTTCTCATTAATTTATAAGGAAATCCAACACAATATATAATTTATACTATATTTTAATGATTAATTTGCGTGTTTCGTCCTTTTATCCAATGGTTCGTACTTCTGTATTTTTATAGCTCTATCATGGCTATCATGGCCAAAATATACAGTACTGTAGCGCAAATGTGCAGATTTGTTTCTTCTTTCTCCGATAATGCTCTTTGAAACAGATCGAACTAAATAACAAATATCTTATAAAAATGCAAAATCAATCGGATATTCCTATTCGTATAAACTTTTAATATTATAAAAATAAAAATGCCAAAAATCTAATCCTTATATTCTTGCTGTGCTGTCATATCAGCTCTTACTTGTACTCGTCATTAAAGACAAGATCTTCCAAATCTCATATTAAATTCATAGTTAAGTAGGCATTTATTATTTCCCAAATCATAACCTATCACATTAGCAAGACCTGTGTTGCCTAGGTGCGGGTACAGTACCGGTACCCGATACGGGTACTGGTACGAGATACGTCATTTTTAAAAAAACTAATGTACATATCTGGGCATAAATTAAGGTACGGATATGTACCCGATACTGATACGGGTACGTACCCGGTACCGGTACTCCCCCTCAAATGAAGTACCCGTGCATCATAAGCAAGACACATGACCACCTTGTGAATATTCATTTCATACCATGCGCAAACCTGAAATGCCTCTGATTCTCAATGCATGCCATTAGACCATCTCCAATGGTGGGTTCTTATTTTTTAAGAACTAGTACCTAATGGGTACCCCCATTGGAGCAAAACACAAAATAGTACCTATTAAGTACTACTTCTCAAATAAGAACCCTCTCTCCTTTTGGACCCACCTGAATTTTCATTAAAATATAATTTTTTGAGACTCACTTTGTAATTAATACCAACATAGACGTTGGTTCTCTGCATATATCCTATGCACAAGCATTTTTTTATATAATGAAAATAGTTGTAGAAACAAAAACCATCTCTTCTTCTTACTCATAGATATTACAATGGATCCAAACCAAAATAATTTGTTCTATAATTTCATGTCAAATTCTCAATCTCCTACTAATCCAAATTCTCAAAATCATCCCTTTATTTTTGAATTTTAATTATTTTTTCGATTTATAAAAAAAATTATACATACTAATTTTATAATTCAATTAATTTATGTTATGAAATAAATAATTATGAATTAATTATTAAATAATAAATTATTGTAATGATGTGAATTTATTGATGGGATCCATTTTAGAACTTTTTTAGAAGTGTTGGGTTAGAGAGGTTGAGTACCTATTAGGTACTTTTATTAAAAAATAATAAATGTGTGATGTGTCACGTGGAACTCAGCTAAGAACTTAAATTTGGAGTTCTCCATTGTGGATGCTCTTAGATGCCAATCCTCTATCAACACTATTCTTTTCTTAATAGTCTAATTACTAGACTTACATTTTTAACACATAGAGGGTGTAGAATTTTAACTTCGAACTAGATTACAGCATATTAATGTCCCTGCAACTACTAATTGAGCTACGAGACATTTTTATACCCAAAGAAAATGACTGAATGGTCGTTTTGGTTCTTAAATATGAGACATTATCACTATAATCTTTAAATGTATCAAAATTACAGACGTAGAACAAAATTGACTCGAGTGCCAAAATAAATTAAGATATATTTAAGTATTTTTTTATTTTTTGATATATTTAAAGACTATTGTGACAATACCATTTAAAGACCAAAATGATCATTTACTTTACAAAAAAAAAAAAAACCTACTGTCCAGTGTCCCAGGTCACTATGCTGTCACAAAATTAACCAAGCAAGTTAAATTCATCCTTTATTAGTTCACATGACTAACATTAAGACCTCCTTATAGCTTATACAGTCTCCATCACAAACCCATCTCCATAAATAAAGGGTAACTATTCTCTACCTTTGTGGCGGGAAAAGTCACCTACCTTTCTCTCTATCTCTCTCCTACAATTCTTCTCTCTCATCTTATTTTATTCTTTTTTATTTTTTTCTCTCACATCAAAAATGTCTAAATTTGCCTAAAGTTAGGGAAAGGTAGAGGATGGAAAGTTAGAGAATTTTAATCCATAAATAAAAAGCCACTTTCTAAAGCAAACACTATACCCTTTGACTTAGGCAATTACCTTCTTCTTTTCCCTTTCTCTTTTATCATACTCTCTTTCCATTGCAGTCACAGAACACAAAATAACATAGCAATGTCTGGCTCCAGAAAGAAGCTTCTTCTGAACACTGTGTCGGTGAAACTAGGCTGTGGAAGCTGCAGAAAGCTAAAGCTAAGTAACATATTCAATCCAAAACCCAAGAACCCCACTTATCAAAAACACAAACTTTACAATAATCAGTACTCCTCTTCTTCAGGTCCTTGGAGTAGTACTGAAGACAAATATGACAGTACAAGCACTCCAAATACCACCACTACTACCAACACTGCCACCACATTTTCACCCTTGTATCAATCAAACTTTTCTGATTCAGAGACCTATGCAAAGGACCAGAGAAGAGTAGGAGGTTTAGGTAGAGCTGGAGGAGAAGGTGTTGCTGTGGAGAAAGATTCTGAAGATCCTTATCTTGATTTCAGACATTCCATGCTTCAAATGATATTGGAAAATGAGATATACTCAAAAGATGATCTTAGAGAGCTTCTGAATTGCTTTCTTCAGCTGAATGAACCGTATCACCATGGTGTTATAGTCAGAGCTTTTACTGAGATTTGGAATGGTGTCTCTTTGAGGTCTAGTTCAACCAGGGTCCATACAACTCGGACCCGTAAGCCACGCAGACATTAACTATTAAGTGCATATTTGGTATCACGACCGGTTAAACAAAATCATGGTAGCACCGTGATTTTCTTGAAGCTATAAAGCGTATAGCTTCCACAAAATCACGATGGCTCACTGTGATTTTGGCAAATTCACTATGATACCAAATAAGCACTAACAATTATGAAGTTAGTTGTGTAAGGTCTTTATGTTAACGAAGTTAGTTGTGAAAATAGCTGCGCTATGTGCTATGTATTAGGTTGAATGTAGTCCAGCTATATATATCTTATTAAGTATGTTTATGATTATGAAGTTGCTAACTTTGTATTGTGTTCCACATTTTGGTGATTATCATCCAAGTATAAGAAATGGAACTTTTGTTCAGTAGGAAATCAAGTTTTAAATTGCATTTTCTGTCATGTAAGGATCCTTAATTTCTCTTAGAATCATTAAGGATGTTTTCATATCTATTGTTAAATGATGTAGGTCTTCTTATCATTGTTCTAAATAACGGTATGCAAATGCAATTGTGACCACAATATAAAGATTTTAGAGGGTTTTGCAACGATATTGCTAGCAATATAACTAAGCTTTTCAATGTCAAAGTTTGCATCCTAACCGCAATTTAAAACCAGGCTCCTTAATTAAACCTACCCCTTAGCCATGATTGTATACATAGTTTTAAATTACAGTCTGCAACCTCAATGCAGGTGCAACATAAAAGATTTGAGGTATATGCAACATCATTGTAACCGCAATTTCGACTTTAACATACTCCCCGAAGCGGAGAATAAGGATGGGAATGGCGAACATTTTAGATGGTGGAGAAATGACTAGTAAAGTACTCCCCGCTCAATCCCTGCCCCGTTGACATTCTTATTCACAGCATGATAAAATTCAAAGTCCAAGCAATCGTTTTGAGAGTGCATACTGCATAGAATTCTGATATTTCTAAAGTGAAAACTGGAATTCTTCTTATTCTCTTTGTTTACTTTTAGGCACCAAGCTTGGTTGAATTTCACTAGAAAATGACAAGTTTATTTATAATTAAGAATTGATTAGTGTGCTAATTTCCATTATTCATGGACCATATTGTATTTGTATACACAATACACAAAGGATTAGGATTTAGGAGAAGTATCTATGTACTGTGTCTGGTTCTTGAGTTATGTTTTGGCGTGTACGTAGGATTTGGTCAAAGTAAATGCTTAGTTTTGAGTGGAGTATGGTGGTGGGAAAATATATACATCGGGATTTGAATTTCTATATAATATGAATGGTCTGATGGAATAGGGACAGATGGTTTTAATGCATTTCAATGAGATGAGAATAGAAACTTTGATTCTGACATCACTGCATTTTCCAATGTAGCTCTTTAACTTAATTTCTCTCTTCAGTAATATATCTGTCAGTTGGTCCAAAACTTGCTACTTGCATTTTTTTTCCTTCCATATGATGTATATTTAAAGTTGCTCGCGCGTGAGCATAGCTCAGTTGTTAGGGATATTGTATGAAATATGTAAGGACTAAAGTTCGAATCCTGATAATATCACTTATTCACTTTAAAAAGTGAATTTATAGTTACTAGGCTACTTAACCAAAAAAATCACACATAAAATATATAATATTCTAATTTAAATAAATGTGTTTAACTTAATAATATTAGTATTATCAGCCAGGTCTTATAAACACTGTTCCTTTATGAAACCTTAATTGTAGTTTTGGTAATCTATTTTTGCTCTTTGTTTTTATAATATTTATCCATTTTCCTATCACATACTCGTATTTTTAGACCCAAACATGATGATGTGATGTTACAAGCTTTCTTCTTATTGACATAACATGAAACATGAGCCATTTAGATGATTTTATTCAATGTCCATAAAAAAATAAAAACTCTACACAAGTGAAATTTTATAAATGGTTCAATTGATCCATTAAAAATCTGAGTAAGGGACAAAAAAACTACAGTATTTTAAAAAGGAGTAACTATTTAGAGTCAAAATAGAAAACTAAAACTGAAATAAAATCATTTATGAATAAATTTGGGATTTTTCTAATTAACCCTCTCATAATTTAGGGGTAGCTACCCTAAGCTTACATGTCACTAATAAGATTCTGTCAATTGTAGTTAATAATTTTGGTCAAAGATTTAGTTACTTTTTAACCACAAAATAATTATGATTGCTTTAACTTTTAAAATAATTATATTTTTGGTATTCAAATCAATTAATTAGGAGTGTAATTCAATATTTATTACCATAAATATTGAATGAATTGATGATCATTTATGTTTTTTTTTCTTAAAAGTTTTTTTTGTTTTTCTTAAAATATTTTTTTTTCTCGTTTCTTGCATAACCAAAAATGCAGACTAGTTAGTGCCTTGCTATACATATTTTTTGTTCTTAATTTATTTATAGAACATTTGAAAGTAAAAAATATTTATTTAAAGTTCGTAAGTATTTTTTTATTGCAAAATATTTATTTTTTCTTAACGATTGTCGATAATAATCAAGTAAAAAACCATGACTCTTCTCAATTTATATTTTGGTTCATGTCCAAATTCAATCTTTCTCTAAAAAAAATAAAGTCTAGTTCAACCCCTAATTATAAAAAACAACAACATCACATTCATATTTTTACAACCCTAGAATTAAAAATTAAATTTAATAATTAAAATTTATATTTAATATTATATTTATTATTATATTTAGAAATTATAATTAAAAAATTATATTTAATAATTAAATTTAAGGAGTAAGAACCTTCGTATTGGAACAACACATGAACTCCGGTTTAAGTTACGTAGTTAGAACCATAGAATTTGACCTAGACATACACTCCGGTTTAAGTTAAGTACCAAGAACCATAAATTTGACTTACAGGTATACTCCAGTTTAAGAATTTAAATAATTAAAATTTATATTTAATAATTGTATTTAACAATTAAATTTATATTTATAAATTAAAATTTTTAATTAAAAATGGTATTTAACAATTTTATTTAAGAAGTCAGAACCTTCGTATTGGACCAACACATGTATTCCGGTTTAAGTTACATAGTTACAACTCTAGAATTTGACCTAGACGTACACTTCGGTTTAAGTTAAATACTAAGAATCCTAGGATTTGACTTACACGTATATTCAGGTTAAAGAATTTAAATAATTAAAAAAATTATTTCATAATTGTATTTAATAATTAAATTTAAAAATAAATTTAATATTATATTTAGAAATTAAAATTTAATTTCATTTAAAAATTGTATTTAATAATTAAATTTAAAGAGTAAGAACCTTCGTATTTGACCAACACATGTACTCCGGTTTAAGTTACGTAGTAACAACCCTATAATTTGACCTAAACGTATATCCGGTTTAAGTTAAGTACTAAGAACCCTAGAATTTGACTTACAAGTATATTCCGGTTTAAGAATTTAAATAATTAAATTTATATTTAATAGTTGTATTTAATATTTAAATTTAAAAATTAAATTTAATATTATATTTAGAAATTAAAATTTATATTTATAAATTGTATTTAATAATCAAATTTAAAGAGTAAGAACCATCATATTTGATCAACACATGTACTCCGCTTTATGTTACATAGTAAGAACCCCTATAATTTGACCAAGACATACACTCCGATTTTAAGTTTAGTACTAATAACCCTAGAATTTGAATTACATGTATACTCCGGCTTAAGAATTTAAATAATTAAATTTGTATTTAATAATTAAATTTAATATTAAATTTAGAAATTAAAATTTATAATTAAAAAATGTATTTAATAATTAAATTTAAGGAGTAAGAGCCTTCGTATATTGGACCATCAGATGTACTTTAGTTTACGTTACGTAGTAACAACCCTAGAATTTGACCTAGACGTACACTCCAGTTTACGTTAAGTATTAAGAACCCTAAAATTTGACTTACACGTATACTCTGATTTAAGAATTTAAACAATTAAAATTTATATTTAATAATTGTATTTAATAATTAAATTTTAAAATTAAATTGAATATTATATTTAGAAATTAAATATTTATTTAAAATTTGTATTTCATAATTAAATTTAAAGAATAAGAACCTTCGTATTGGACCAACATATATACTCCAGTTTAAGTTACGTAGTAAAAACCCTAGAATTTGACTTATATGTATACTTCAGTTTAAGAATTTAAATAATTAAGTTTTATATTTAACAATTGTATTTAATAACAATTTTATTATTAAGGGTTGTTATGCTACTTTATTATTTTTTTTAAGTAATGCTACGTGTTGTTATTATAATAATAACGATAATTATATGTACCCAAATCATTGAAGCTAGACAACAATGGAGAAGCGGTTCTGGAGCGCGTTTGAATTTTGAAGGAAGGACACTGTGAGAAGAGAAAGTAAGCGGAGTAACGGCGATTGAATGAAGCCGTTTGGAAACGCGTTTGAAGATTGAATGAAGCGGCAATTGCAGAAGATGAGTAACAGTGACGGCGATGTTGTGAGGCGGCAATTGCAGAAGATTAGTAACTGTGACGGCGATGTTGTTAAGCGGAAATTATGAGAAAGAGGAAAATTATGTGAATCGGAATTTTTTTCTTAATTGTCTGAGAAAGAGGGCAGAGAAGATAAAATAAAGTGAAGAAGGGGTGATTTTTGTTTTTGAAGAAGGGGTGATTGAAATTAGGAATTAGAATGTAAATTCATTTTTTGATAATGTAGAATGTAAATTCATTGAATACAATACTTAAAATGTAATTAATTGAAAATAAAGATAGTCAAAATTACTTTATGGTAAAAAATTACTCATAAATTTGATTTTAATAATTACTCCACTTGACTGAATTTGATTGGTGCCAAGTCAGGTGAGGGTAGTTGCCCTCAATTTATAAAAGGGTACACAAGTACAAGATCAGAAAAAATCTAAGGCTCAGACATTGCTTACATAAATATTTACTATAATAGTATTAATTACTCCTTAATGAAGTTCTCACATGGACTGTAGAATTTGAGCTAAAAAAATTGTAAGATCTGAATTGAATCTTTTACCGACTGCATTAACCTAAATTTTCTTTGGTTTTTAATTAAGATTGCTTCCATTGAATATGATGAGATTTCACTTCTCATTACTACTGTGACAGTGCATGCAGCTTCGTATATTAACTTGAGCATTGATAATATAATATGGATGCAGTGAGCTTTAATTGTGTATTTAAACCACACAAGGGGGTACAGTAGAGTGTAATCGATCATAATGGTCAGCAAGCATTTAAATCGTGACAGCAATGACTTTAATTTTCTTCGTTAAATACTAACAATGAGATTAGATTAGTTGATAATACTAAGTAATAATTAATTTTTTTTGGGTACCATGTTGATAGTAGTAATAATTTAAAATGATATACAAAGATGGTTTGACACAATTGAGAGATATATAATATAACCGAGCTTCTTAAACGATTTTGTATGAATTTATGTATTTTTGAGTTACTAAACTAGAAAATGCATAAAACTAAAATAATAAAAATGTGTAAAAAAAACTTGTTTAATTGTGTCTTTAAAAAATTTACAAGTTCAATACTTATAGGTAAACACTAATTTTATTAGCCAAAACAATGTGATCTACAAAATTTAATTATGCATGTAATGCGTTAGTTTTTCCACTAGTAGGGGTATGTGGCGCCCCGCGATTGGTTTGCTCCTTCCTCTTTCGCGGCATTTTTTATTTATTGATGTGTACAAATAGTATCTTGTTTAATGGAGCTATATGAGGTAAAATGTCATATTTTCCGGTTCGATTGAACTTTGACCGATTATAGTATCTCTAGGACATTTGTAAACCTCGATAGACTTTAGAAAGACTCGACTAACGCATACTATTTGATAGTGTTTGCTCCAAATGTATAACCAAAAACACCCAAAAGTGTGTTTAAGGGAGAAACAGACATTCTCCGAAACAAAAAGAAAATTTGGAGTAGCAACTCAACTAGATTTTCCATTTCTGAGTTTGAAAATAAGGGGAATTGAATGAGGGATGAGAAATATCATCATTTGGCATAGTTGTCGTCAGGTTCTGCCAATTGTTTTTATGGAAGCAAAGCATTGAAGACTCAAGTTACTCCAACTTTCAACTAATTTAGTAAGACCAAAGCAAAGCATTGAAGTCTTTGCATATTTTGAATATTTCTATCTAAGGACGAAGTGAGTCTATATTGTCATGAGGGTGCGTAAATACATTCTCTGATGGAAAAAATACTGCTACTACGTTATAATTATGTTATAATTTTTTAGTTTTACACACCCTATACTTTTTGTTTAATTTGCATCTTGATCCAAGACCATTCATTCTCTTGTTTTCCACACATAACACAAACTATGATTTATATTAGAAAAGTCGTGTTCAAAAATATTTACAATAAATTGATCATTTAACAATATTTCAATACATGAGATGAAATTATGCTGAGAAATATTATAGTATATTTTTCGACAATTAGATTTTGATTATTAATTTTGACATCCTATGATTTTTAGGGTGCGCCCTACGAAATGATCAAAATACTTCTGTCCGTGACTTGTGCTACGGACACCCCCAAAACACCTTACCAATTATAACATCCGTGACTTAAGTAGCGGACGTTATTTTTTAAAATTACTCATTTTTCCTACATTTGTGGATTAAGCCACGGAAGGGTATTTTGGTCATTTCGTAAGACGCACAAGTAACCTATAGGGTGGCAAAAGGAAAGGTCTTAGATTTTAACACCTCTACTGAACTCTTTGGGCCGCTGTATAGGCCCAACTGAAGGTACTTTATTCAAACCTTTGGTGATAAGTTACAAATTAATGAAAATTATCCTTAGCAATTATTTTTGGAATTAATCTTAAAGGTTGTTCAAAAAAAAAAAAAAAACTTGATTTATTTTTTGCTACCCCATTTTTGTCTCTTCACACCCTCCATTATTAAAGCAATTTTACTTCATCCTATACATTGTTCAGAATTCCCTCCATCTAATAAAATATATCTTTCAATAGTATAAATTTTATCAAAAAATACTTTTCAGTAATTTTTTTTTCTATATGAACAATAAAACGGGAGAAGACCACCCTAGACTAGTACTATATTCATCTTTTTCACTGCACTGTCGTTCGGTGAGCTCTTTTGTCGGCCTCCCAACCCCCCAACACACACTCACATTGTCCATGAGAAGTCACAAATTAATGACAATAAGCCTTGTCGTTTATTTTTAGGAAATTAATCTTAAAGGTTATTGAACAAAAGAAGCATCATAGATTTTTTGCTGCCCCATTTTTATCTCTTCACAACCCTCCTTTGTTGAAGTCTTTTTTAGTAAATATTAGTTTTTTTTTTTACATAATGGCATCAGGATGACTAGAAGATATCTCAACTAAATTAGCACCTCTCGACCCTCGTAGCCCTCCATCCTTTTACCAAGTGCTCATCTCTATTGAAAAAAAAAAGGAAAAAAAAAGTACAAATGGGGGACCGGGGGACCAAACAGTACCCAAAAAAAATAATAGCTAACTTAGATTTCTTTTGGGTGTTTCTAATCATAAAATTTAGTTAAGCACGTACCGACCCTCAAGTCATAGCCCATGTCCTTTGCTTCTTTGAAATCGGACCGTACTTTCACTTTCTTATCTTACCATCGGTGACGATTCTTTCCAGTATAGAATAAGACTTCCAGACTATCCTGTGGGCAAATAGTGCCTCTAGCATGGGATAATTTGCCACTTGATTAAAGATCTTAAAATGATCATGTATATTGTATACAATAAAATTATGGTGTATCATAATTTTGTTGAGACTATGAAATATAATTTTGTATCAAAATATGAAGAATTTTCTTTCAATTCAAACATTAATTAAGTAAACATTATGCATTTGTACACCATCTATAATGGTGAGCACACTAGAATTTTTGTATATGCACCCACACAAAAAAAAAAACAAACCATCAAAACCACACACTCTTCTAAGGCCCCGTTTGGCCCAGCTTATTTTTTACTTTTTATTTTAGCTTAAACGAAATAGAGAAGTATAAAATTATATTTGACGCTATTTCTTCTTAAAAGTATTAAAGAAATAAAGTAAATAAGTAAAAAATAAAGAAAAATGAAGTCAAACACAATTTTTTCCTTCTTTACTATTTTTAAGGAGACGAAAAAAAGAGGAAAATAAGTCGGGCCAAACGGGGCCTAAGTAACTTTTTCCCTTACGTAAACACTTGTTGATTATTTTGAAAAAAAAATAAAATTGAATCACAATGTTTAAATTTAGCATTTTTGTCTCTTATACTAGTCGTATTTTGTTTGTTATGTTTGAAATTAGCCAGTAACACAATGAAAGAAGGTGTATTGTGCATTTTCCAAAAAACACAAAAGGGCTAACATGGGATAATGAATTGAGTTGAGTCAGCTCTGTTAGGAGCATTTAATGCAAAACTACAGAAAGCAATGAGATAAAAACTTTTTGTAATGAAATGGAAATTAAATTACTTGCTCCATTAAATTTCTCGGTAAATGAAGGTGTCATTGTAATGTCATTATCTCACTAAATACATTGTTTATGGCAAAGTGTCTTAAAGTTTGCATCCTGGATTGGTTTCTCCTAAGCTCTTAATTACATACAAGTAAAACCTGCAGTGTGTTTGTTTACTTGTCTTAAACAACAACAAAAAAATTAAATAAAAAAAAAATTGTTCATAATTGATGGTTTATTATTTTTAAATTCTTATAAAGCTACACTCTTTTTTTCTAAATTTTAAGATAAGTTATGTTCGGCGATAACAAATAACGTGGCTCATTCGTTAGCAAGGGTGTCATTGTCATATGTTAGTTCTCATTATCATGATCATTTGTAATCTTATATTGTATAATGTTATTAATGAAATGAGTTAATTTGGTTTCTGTAAAAAAAAAGATGGTTTATTATAAAATTATAATTTATATTTCTACCTTGCATAGTTAACAATTCATTTTTTTTATTGAAAGTGTTAGAAGTAATTAGTATTAGGTTGAGTGTGCGTGAAGATCAAATTCTCTTCATCTTTATCACTTAATTTTTCAATAGAACCAACCGTTTAACTAATGTCAACATTTCAAATATAAGCTACAAAACAAGATATGTGAACAAATAGTATTAAATTTGTGCTTGTCTCACTTGACATTAGAAGCTACTATACATAAAACTCTAGGTTTACTTGGGGAGTATATTTAAAATGGAATTTTTTTAATATAGAAATTATAGATTCCATGTTTAGAAGCTTCGGTGCTAGACATAAATCATAGGCTAGGAATCTAAGCATAACAAAACAAGCTCCTTTAATTTGATCGTTGTAGTACTCCGTATTTTTGTTAAAACAAAGCAATTTGAGACACTAGATTTTGGAGTTAGCAACCTATTAGTATTAATTAATAACTTATTACTCTTATCTCTAAGTTTGGTTTGGTTTTCTTTGTTTAAGTTCGGTGATCCCAATTGCACATCCCAACCATTTGTTTATTACAAGCTGCTAATCCATTTTTGTACTTTAGTGTATGTTTGCCGTTGAATTTTGGAGGTTTTGAGAGACAAGATTTTTTTGCGGATTAAGTCTTTTGATATATGATATTTTAAAAAGTTAATATAATAATATGATTAATAGTATTTCATGTTAAATAATATAGAGTTCAGAAAGAAACACAAAGTGACAGCTAAGTTTCAATAAATCAGAATAATATTGTTTAACAAAATAAGAATTACAAAGACGATTTATAATAATATTTAATGGACTACTAGACTACTAACATATAAAACACAATACTTAAAGCCCTAATATATCTAACACTTCAATCACATCTACTTCATTTTTTTAAAAAAAATTAATGTCCTTAATTTAAAGAAGTTGCATGTAGTGTGTATTTGTGGATAAGGGTGGGAAAAAAAAATCAAAAAACCGAATCAAACCGTCGAACTAAACTAAACTGAATCGAAAAAAATTAAACCATAATTAATAGTTTTGAAACTTAACTGAAATAGTTTAGTTTGGTTCGGTTCACTTTAATGGTTCGGTTCGCTTTAGTGAAAAGTTAATTATGGTTTGGTTCAGACACATAAAACTGAACCACATTAACTTAGTTTCACATTGACGGTAAAAACAAATTGATATTTAAAAGAAATGAACCATATTAATTAATAATGTCTTTAAAAAATTTGTAGATATCATATGTGTATAGAATATAGATCTCTTATTGTCCTATTTATAATTAACAGATCTCTTATTGTCCTATTTATAATTAACAGATCTCTTATTGTCCTATTTATAATTAACATTAATTAACTCGTTGTTGCAATTTTAGCCATCTAAATTTTTTGAAGAGATGTTGGTATAGATCTCTCTGACAATTTTAGCCATCTAAAATAAAGTTAAAACTAATTCAAACTAGCTAGTGATTCTGTTTTCAAATTTGAATAGTTGTTTTCAGAGGCATAAGTTATGGTGCATAAGCCATGTTTATGCACCGTGCATAAATACCTAAAATTGCTTAACGCACCCCCCAGATTTCTAGTGCACCCCCCAGATTTTTAGGGGGTGCGTTAGAAATCCCGGGGGTATGCTAAGTAATCTAGGGACTGCGCTAAGTAATATGAGGGTGTGCTAAGTAATCTAGGGGGTGCATTAAATAATTTTTATTATTTATGCACGGTGCACCACTCCCGTTTTCAGATAGCTTAAGTAAGATTCAATTGCAAGTAACAAAATAGAATAAATACACACTTATTTTTTAAAAAATTGGTTGATCGTATCTTAAAGTATTATCCCTACTTATATACATATTTGACGTGTACCTCTAATACCATCAACAAACTTATAAAATTATTTTATAAAATTAATTATTATTCTCATTTATATAAACATATCTTCCATATCTGATGTGACTCTCAACATAAAAAATAATTGACAAAACTAGTATTTTCTCATTTACTATTTCGAGGGAAGATGGAAAGGGACATGTAATGGCTGATTTAGCAAATATATATTTCATTGTTGTTAATAAAATCTTTAGGGACAATTGAAAGAGTGTATTCCTTTCATCCTCTCAATAACATGTTGCCTCTTGTTTTTTACATCAACCACTAGTATTCTTGAAAGTGAGTGACAATGATTTGAGACAGTTCTTTAGCGCTATTAGGTGGATAATTTAGGATAGGGATATGAAACTATTTTTTGAGAATATTGTTAAAATATGAAATTATTGTCAGAATTTATATTGTGAAATTGAACATATACCATTATATATAGTTGAAATTCTAAAGTTAACTATTATCAACTACTAATATAGTTTACCATTATCAATTCAGATGTTTATTATAGTAATAATATACTCCCTTCGTTTCTTTTTAATTTTCTTTTTAGAAAGATGATACCAAATTAAGGAAGTGTATTTTTGCACGATATCTTTCTATTATACCCTCGTTTTAATCCACCGATAAATTCCTATTTTTTTGCTCACACTTTTTCTTTCCAATAAATTTAATATATTACGTACAAAAAAACAAAATTTAATATGTTATGTACCAACAAAAATTTAAAAAAAAAAAAAAGATTTAGTTTTCCAAATATATAGCATTAATTGATTTTATGAAAAAAGATAAGAGCAATTGACAAAGGGTATAATTGACAAATCATACCCATAAAATACAAAATGGACAATTAAATAGAAACGCTAAATATGATAATAAAAGACAATTAAAAAGAAACGGATGGAGTAATAAACATTTGAATTGAATGATAAAGTATATTACAATAAAAAAAAGTGGATAGAGTATTTTTATTTTAGCTACCATTCTTATTAAGAAGTGACTAATTTCTGTTAAAAAAATTTATGATGAGACAATGTGGGTTTCTCGCTTCCAACTAAATTTTTATATGCAAGATTTAGTGCGATTGAATTTCTAACTACATATTTAAAGGGTCTACATATCTTCTTTCTAACAGTTTGAATTATTATTTTTGTCATTGCAAAGCTGAATTGAATGGCAGTTATTTGTACTATTCCTAAATCTTTGCAGTGTAGGTATCTAAATAATTTGATTCAAAAAGATGAATTAGATTCCAAATATTGAATTGACACATAAAATGCATGAGCAAAATAAAATTTGACACAAAATACCAAAGCCATATATATAGAGACAACATTTTTCAACAAAAGTGGTGTGATGTATAGATAAAAGCATGAAGATTCTGAGTTAGTTTCTGTGGCCAAATTAAAGACCGTGATAATGTTGGTGCAGGTGCATAGGACATGAGTTCAGCAGGAGAGGACCATATGCCAAAATTCTGCGCTGGATTTGTACCCATCATTTGATAATGACTACCTATTTCAAAACTAACGGCTCTGATCTACCTCATATTTTCACCTTTGATTAACACAAATGTTACATATCCAATGGTTTAAGTCCCACTTGTGGGACAATTACACATGTGCTTGTGTTCCACAGGATCACTAATTTTTGAGGTGTTGCCAATGTGTTTCTTTACTAGCTACACATCTAATTCTATTAGCCCTGCATATATATCTTGGGTATCTTCCTATAATATCTTAGATAAAATGCAACTCACATGAGACATGAAACAACTTATGATAGTCATAGGACTGGCCTTGTAATTTGTGGAGGTGTGTTTAGAGACTATGAAGTTAATTTTCAGTCTTTACTTTTATAGCGATTTTGGTTTTTGTCATTGTAAAATAAAATCATTTGTTTTCATCTTTATAAAATATCAGCAAAATTTTGACATTTTAATGTCAATATTATGACACTTTAATGTTTAAAATGGTCTATCTTATGTCTATATATCATGTTAAACCTATCTAAGTCTATATTATGTTAAAAAAACATGTCAAAAATTTTGCCCATTAGGGATTAAAAGCAAAAGAAAAAAATTTGTAGGGATGAAAATGAGTAATTTTATTTTACAGGGACAAATACCAAAACTCACTATAAAAATATAGACCGAAAACATATTATACCCTATTTTTAATATTGGTGTTTTTTTGCTCTTTATGCTGAGTTGATGTGAGCTATTTTGGCATCATCTCTAGTTAGAAATTGATTCTCATCTTATTACTTTGACTTTCAAACAATCGCACATTATTCTTTGAACTCGTTATAATAAAGGAGGATTTGTTTGAATCTTCTTTCCGAACAACATTTTAAAATCACTTACATTTTCAGAGAGGTGAATTGTTGTGCTGATAAAATGACCAATATTTGTTTGTCTACAACTAATTATGGAATAACTTGTCTAGCTCTATTTAGAATTATTTCAATCACAATAAGCTAAGTTTATTTTTGTTTAGATTTTGTTGACTTTGGTTGTTTATGTTCGTGTCTTATCTCCGAACTCTTTTTCTTTTCACCAAGATTTATCTCATTGAAGTTTCCTTGATAAATTTTTTAATAAGATAGATATAGGAATTCCACCTTAGATTTTGTTCTAGTATTTCGAAGATTCCTTTATATCTTTCTTATTTTTATTTAATAAATATCATTATGGTGCAGTTTAGGTACCTTATTTGAAGTGTAATATAATTAGAATGTCTTAGTGGTCGGTCACTCTTATACTCTTTATTTTTATAAGAAAAAATCTTGGGTATTTTAAAAATTTGAATTTGTCAATTATAAGTTATTTAATGCATAAATTATTTTACCCTAAAACCAAATTTTTTTATCTCTTAATACTTGAAAGATAGTAAAATAATGAAGGATAATTTTGATATATAAATATAATATAATATATTTTGAATTAAAAATAGTAATAATATAATGTACATTATCAACAAATTTAATGTAAAACTGATAGGATTATAAATTATTGCACAATCATAATTAGTATATAGTAATTTCAATAAAAGTTCATTATTTTTAATTATAATTAATAATTGTTTGAAACTGTCTAGATATATAAAATGAAACCTTTGGTGGTGGTTGTACATAATTAAGTAAAAAATTCAAAAAATTTCAAACAAACTTAAAAGTCAAAGATTTTATGTAAAAAATAAATATTATTATTTATTTGTTTGTCTCCACTTAGCAATACTTTTGCCATATTTAATCATTTGTAGGACAAGAGATGAGGCTATTGCTTCAAGTTAGACGCATAGAATAGAAGAACTATGTATATATATATGTGTCATAAATTATATAGAATGCCGTTGAAGCAAAACACTGACCAAACAATCTACAAAGTTCATAATAACAATATAGTACATTTATTAATTTCCATAAATAAAGTCATGTTGGGATAGAAAAACATTGTTCAAAATGAGAAAGAGGATACCCTGTCTATCTCATTGAAAGCAATAGAGGACTTGCTGTCATTTAGCTACATTAAAAGTATGTAGAGTTACAAAAGATAATGACTATACATAAATGGTGGGCATGCCATTTTTTTTAGACAAAAATCGAAATTTCCACATCTATTTCTTCTCATTCAGTACTAAGTAAATAGAAAGTGACCAACTCAAATATACCCTCACACGGTTGCATTTTTAACCACACGTGTGACCTCCATCAACACAAATTTGTGCAAAAGAGAAATTTGGATTTCGTGCGGGCGAATGATCCTACATTCACACAATTGGGAAATCATTCGAAATATTAAGTTTAAATCTGAATCATTCAATTTTGATTGAATAACTATCAAGCTCTAGCTCTGAGTGCGGAGAATCCCTCTAAAATACCAAATAAATGAGAGAGGGAAAGAGAGAGATATTTTTTATCTCCAAATTCAGTCTATGGACCGACTAAACCGATGAGTTCAATTCCACTGTTCACTTATGGAGACCCATTTAAAGTCAGAGGTTCGCTCTGAATGAACTAACCTACCAAAATTGACACTATAAGAAATCGAACATGAAACCTTGAAAGAAGTACACTCCAAACGTAAGGTTCAGAGTTAATATCACCGAGCTAACCCAAATGCATTATAGAGAGATATTATCATGAAACAAAAAATGTTACTAATTTATAATACACTATTAGTACTACTTGGTATACATAATTAAAATAATTTCCATGAACCTTACATTAATTAAGTACTTGATGACGAAGATGAAATTGAAGTTTCAGACTCTGAAGCTTCAACTTCATTTTCGTGATCAATCTCCTCCCTAACTTGTTCTAACACCAATGAAGAACTCGGAGTATCAACCTCTTCTTCCTCCCTAACCTGTTCTAACAACAAAGAAGAACTTGGAGTATCAACCTCTTCACCGCGAGCTTCCATACAAGAAACACAGCGAGTGCTATAAGACGAAGACAAAGAAGAACTATAAAACGATAAAGGAGAAGAAGGAGAATGAGAAGACGAAGAAGATGAAGAAGAAAACGATGATGAAGACGAAGCAAATGCAAGACCAACCAATAAATCAACAAAAGCACCAACAATATATCCATGATTGTTTTTCTCATTGACCTTCAAATACCAACACAAAAGCTCTTGAAGACTTTCCCAATCTTTAACATCATGAGTTTCTACCATTTCCTCCATAGATTTTCGAAAATCGACATAAGGATCTCGAGATTCCATAGATAACACAACACTATCTTTGAATGGCAAACTTTGAGTAGTTTCACTTCCTGCTGCTACAGCAGCTTTATTATTAGCTTCTAAAATGGATTTAGTCTCATCTGGCTCGAAGAAAAATCGATCAGAAGATAATCCTCGAATCACAGTTTCGACCGAATCATTTTGTTTGGATTCCTCAAAAGAAGGTTTTGAAAAAGTTGAATCAGAATTTTGAGAAACAGTTAAAGATGATTCTTCAGAAGTATCCAAATAAGCTGAGTTGATGATTTTGAATGTATCATCTTTGTTAATGTTGTTTTCAGCTCTGAAAGAGAGTGTTTTTGGTTGGTGACAATAAGGCCATGGCCATGAAGATGAATATTTGAGTTCTGTGTTTTTGAGAAGAGAAGAGAGATTCAATGTTTTTTTGTTCACCATCTCTGTTTTTTGTTTTTTGTTCTTGTTAGGGGGTAAGAAAATTAAAGAAGAGATGAGAAATGAATAAATGTGAATTGAATTTTCAAATGAAATGAGAGTAATGAAGTTGGATTGGGGGCATTAAAGGCAAGTCAGATATGGTTAACTGCTTGTGGGGGGAAGATTTTAAAGATGTGGTGGGACAATTTGAGAGCTGTACATTACTTGTTGAGGTCACCTCACTGTAGTTTCCTATTTAATTTTTACAGGCTTTAGAAGTAAATGCTAGTAAATACTTCTACAATATACATTATAAATTTATGTAAATAAACATATTCATATTTGGATTTAATTTGTAAATAATATTTTATATACATTCATTCAAATAAAGCACTGTATTATGTAATTAAGAGTGCTTAAATAAGATGACACGAGTATTTTCTAATTTAACCAAGATCATGATTTTGATCCTGAGTTTGAGCATGCATCGGCATTTGTATGGAGAATTGTGGCCTATTTAAGTCTCACAAAATTATGATTTAGCAAAAATATGTGACTGAGCTACATATAAGTCATATATATAATTCAAGAGTGGAGATCCATTGACTCTAAAAATAACTTTGAGATAAGTTTTCCGCTTAACTTATTATAAATAATGAATTTATTCAAGTTTATCGCAGGGGATTATGAGTGCGTGAATCAGTCTGTGTTGGCCGTCGGTTCATTCCCTCCCTCCCTCTTCTCAATTATTTAATGAATATGTTTTAACCCCAAAAAAAGTGAGCCTCCATATGAAAAAAAAAAAGGAGAAGATGACATATGAAAAAGGACATTTTGGACATTTTAGTTTGTTTTAGTAAATTAAATTTTGGTTTGTTAAGATAATTTTAACTTTGACTTTTGTCATTATATTATTCAGTTTCATTTTTATTGAGTTTAAGTCGGTGTTTTTAATCTCAACCGTTAATTTGAGATCGAATGGCTGCAGTTGACGACAGCGTGCTGCTGTAATTTTGGTTTCCTAAGATAATTTTAATTTTGACTTTTGTCCTTATGTTACTCAGTTTCATTTTCATTGAGTTTGAGTCGGTGTTTTTAATCTCAACCGTCAATCTGAGATCGGGCGGCTGCAATTAACAACAACGTCCTGCTGTAATTTTGGTTCCCTAAAATAATTTTAACTTTGACTTTTGTCCCTATGTTATTCAATTTCATTTTCATTGAGTTTGAGTCGGTGTTTTAATCTCAACCGTTAATTTGAGATCAGATAGTAACAACGTCACACAGTAATTTTGGTTCCCTAAGATGATTTTAACTTTAACTTTTGTCCTTAATTTATTATAAACAATGAATTTTACCAATCCAAACAATAAATCTAAAGTTCTAACGTTGAAAAGATCAACTCCACAAATTTTTATAAAATTTTAAAACTACTTGATAAACTTTTATCAAGTAATTTTAAAATAAGGACAAAAATTAAAGTTAACCAGAGCAACTCATCTCGTAATTACTTTTAGAGTCAACATACTCCCACTTATAATTTAAATATCATTATATACATCAAAATTGTTTAAGTATATATACTTCACTTTTGTTTTTAAAATCAAGACATCTCTACTTATAATTAGGAAGAATAACTTCTCGAGTTAATTGAGACCCCTTTAATTGATTAACCTCTTCTAACATATTAGTATGTTTCTTCATACCCAATAGGCCAACATCAAATTTTTTATTAAATAATTAAGTAATCCAAATATTTATAATTTGTATCACCACTATATTGGTAGTATTCAAGAGCATTTAGATAAAATGACGCAGATATCTTATAACTTAACCAATATCTTCCGTTCGAAGGATATGCAGAAAGCGTTAATTTAAAAACATAAAAGGGAAAGAAAAAAAAAAACAAAGTATTGAACAATATTGAATCCTTTGAATTGCAATTTTCTTTGTATCGGTGTAGCTAAATTGAATATGATCAACAACCACATTTAATGAAAAACGAGAAACCAAACGTTAGCTAGACGTTGGTCCATAATCCATCAAACATGTTGGGCGGGAAGGAGTACTTATTTAAACATAAACTTTTAATGTTGAAACTGGAAACTATGTTTTCTTCAAATAGATTACGTGCTGAAGTTCATGGTGGACATTCTAGCAACTTTCTTTTTTGATACATCATTCTAGCAATTACCTAGTCATGAATTATGATGCACAATATATTGAAACGTGGCTTATGATATTTATGGTAGATCAATTTGAAAAAATTC
This sequence comes from Trifolium repens, assembly GCA_030408175.1. Lineage (NCBI taxonomy): Eukaryota > Viridiplantae > Streptophyta > Magnoliopsida > Fabales > Fabaceae > Trifolium > Trifolium repens. The sequence continues at coordinate 52,177,267 of CP125849.1, read as the reverse complement.
TTAAATTTTTCATGCCAAATTATGGAAGCTAGTAACATTTTACTCTTTCATAATCGATGTTGGTGTCGATGTGAGCTTATCACACGCATTTAAATCTAAAAATTTGATGGATGTTGAATAAAGAAAATTAGATAAAGAGGAACATATTTATAATTTGAATTTTTAGGCATTTAGTAGTTTTTGCCTTAGTTTTTGTCGAACCAATGTTAATTAGGTCATTAAATGTTCATATGGTCACGACAAGTATACATGTCATAAGATTTCACTTACAGAAAATGACACTAGTCAATATTAAAATTTTGAATGGTTTTCTAACATATCAATTCATCATAGATTAATTGAGACACTTTTACCTTGTAGTTAAAAATGGTTTTCTTTTAAGAAGCTAAATTAACCCACCTAAATTGGCACCAGAGAGAATCGAATCTAAGACTTTAAGAGGAACACACTTCCAAGTTCCAAGCCTATATGTAGTTAAAAATGGTCATTTTTAACTTAAAGTTAATTATATAGTAAGTCCTATGTATAAAAATACACAATATTTAAGCTACTAAGTTTGGTCTAGTGGTGAGGGATTTAGGTAGTATCCATGAGGTTCTAAGTTCGATCTTCAATGGCAACATTGTAAACAAAAAAAATACACAATATTTATATGTTTTATGTGATTTATTTAAAAGTCGGTAGGAGTAAACTAATTTTATAATAACATTCAATGAAAATCTTTATTTTTTAACTTGGCGTTTTCATAATACAATTACAAAAAGTGGAGTGATATGAATTGAATTTTTGTTTTTGTTAAATAGTTTAGTGGCTAGAATTTTCACACATTCTAAAGGTGCGTTTGATCTGCTAAAAAATAAGGAATTAGACAGGACAACCTCAGTTGTACTTTGTTTGATTTCAAAACTGTTTCATGAACTGGACAAACAATGTGTCAAAGGACTAAACAAGAACCTAAATTTTTGTTCCCCGCTGAACCACAGGACAACTTTTTGTCCTCCGTACAAGTTGTCTGAAATACCAAAATAACATTTTGTCCACCAAACATCGTACAAATACAAAATTTGTTCAACACCTTAAACTTTGTTTTGTGTTGTTCTGTCTTGTACTGTCCTGTATTGTTTTGTCCAATACTTATATTTCACAGATCAAACGGACCCTTAAAGTGGATAAATTTACTTCTGTATATATAATGTAATGTCTCTGCCAACTGAGCTAAGCTCACGGAACATGATAAATTAGTTTAGGCTTAAATATGCTTTTGGTCCCTGTAATTATGCCTTGTTTTGAAAAGAGCCCCTGTAAAAAAATAATTTTGTTTTTACTCCCTGCAATATCTCAAAACTTTTAAAATAGCCCCTGACCTGAATTTCTTGATGACATGTCACTTTTTAAATATGTTTTTGGTCCCTGCAATTATGTCTTGTTTTGAAAAGAGCCCCTATAAAAAAATAAAAATTGATTTTAGTCCCTGCAATATCTCAAAACTTTTAAAATAGCCCCTGCAATATCTCAAAACTTTTAGACCAAGGGCTATTTTAAAAGTTTTGAGATATTGCAGGGACTAAAATCAAAATTATTTTTTTACAGGGGCTCTTTTCAAAACAAAGCATAATTACAGGGACCAAAAGCATATTTAAGCCTTTAGTTTATATGTTGATGATCTGTGTTACTTCACTAATTTCATTATTTTATTTTATTTTATTTCTTTTACTAAATTTAAATCCGTTATTTAACTCTTTTAGTTATTGTTTTTGTATTATTTTTTCCACCTATCATTTAAAGTTTGAACTTCTTTATATACTTTTAATTTTTGTATTATCACATGTTTCATTTTCTAGCAAACAGAGTAAACATGTGAAATGATGAAGTATTCCCCCGTCTTCTGTTATAGCAATATTCTAATCTAAAGTACAGAAACATTTCATATGAAGAAATTTAGTGTGTAGATTCTTTTTTATCTAGTTGAATGAAAAACAACAATGATACAGAGGAAGAAAAAGGCACCAAGGTCTCACATGAGTAACACCAAATAATGTATCAGTCAACAAAAAGTGACTATGTTGAGAAATTTGATATACATGATATATTGTATCTTTTTTCATTTTCTTTGGTAGAGACATGATATATTGTACAGTATTTATTATCATATGATTTGAAAATCCATATATGTTGGTTTTATTTTGTTTGTATTTCAATTTCATCAAGTCATATTCTTCTTTTCTTTTGGGTAAATAGATCAAGTCATACTTGAAATTCCTAGCACGCTATGCACGATGGGCTACACGATGCTCTAAGCACTGTGTCCGATCTAACACGTAATAATGCAACGCAAATAAAAGAGAACAAATAAAGAACACAGAGTATTTGTTAACCCAGTTCAGCGCAACGCACCTAATCTGGGGGATACCAATCCAGGAAGGAATATCACTATAATAGTCCTAGTTCTAAGTTATCAGCAAACGCCCCGTTTACAACTTATAACCTAGGCACTACCAATGACTCTTCAACCTAGGAACTCCTAGATCAAAGATCTCATCTCACTCCCTTACAACCTTACAAACAGCAAGGATTTCAATAACACAAATCACAAAAGTTTTGGAGACACACTCCTAAAAACTACACACTCGTACCTAAAGGCTTAGAGTGTTAAACCACCAAAAGTCCTTACTCCGTACTTCAAAGCTTAGGAGAGGATCACAGAAATTACAACTCAAAATTACACAGTCCTAAACTTGTATCAATGAGACACAAGAAAGGCTCACAAGAAAAACACACACGCAAAACCTAATTTCTTAGACAAAAACAAGACGGCGTGAACAACTAACTAAATTAGGTTTAGCTCCTTCCTTAAATAGCTGGTAACATGAGCTTCAAAAGATCTGATCCAATAGAATATCCAACTCACAAAATAAAAACAAATCATATCTTAAAAGATTAGATATGTTTTAAAAATAAATCTTTTTCCAATCTTCACAATAATTTCCAAAGCAATCTTTTAAACAAAAGATATGTTTAGAAAATAAAACCTTTCTTAAAGCACAAGATATGATTCATGAGAGAGAAATATAAATTCCACAAAATAGGAAACGCGCATGCTTGGCGCACAAGTAACACTTCCAGTAACATGATACGATGCTTGAGGCAATGCTTGAGGCACTATATCGCACATCCTGCTTCAAGGTTTATTTTACCAAAAATGCAGCCAACAACCAAAGACTCAACAAACTCCCCCTTTGGCAAATTTTTGGCTAAAACAAATTATGACCATACAGATACTACTTAAACAGATACTTCAACTACATTTCTTTTTCTCAACATAAACACACAAGTATAAAGATCAGTAGTAGCTATCCTTCAAAACAGTTTCCATACTACTCCTTCATGGAGAACAATAGAAAAGAATAAGATGTATCTTTTAAGATTATCAGAGAGGCATGCAACAGCGGAACACAGAAACAACTACGTCGCCTTAAATGGTCAGGAAAAATAAACACTGATAGGATGTGGAATAGAGTGCTTCAACATTTCACACAACTACTCCCCCTGCACATATGCATAGGATGTTGGAGCATCGTGTCCAACATCTCCCCCTGCAGATCACAAATCAGCTCCCCCTGAACACCTGCATATTTCAGCACATACATACACCACCATCCAAAGCACACATACCAGAACAGACACAGTTCACAGTCACAACACATATCAGAAGCACATACCAGAAACAAGAGCAGGTAACCAAACAAACAAATTAAACACTTACTCTCCCTTTTTGGCCACAAATTTGACAAACACATACCAGCAGAGAGAACAGAAGTTCAGGACCTTAAGACACACCAGCAGACGCATGTCAGACCATAACATCTTGGAACAAAAACACCAGATATAGATCAATAGTGGATCTTGATCTTCTATCTTCTATCTTCTATGACTGTGACCCTTCTTTCACTTTAGTACAAATACATACCAAAAACACCAGAGGCATGCAGCAGCGGAATTGGGTTCACCCACCCTCACATAGCACAATAACAGAGAGAAGTAAACTCTCACAAACGAGTCCGTTAGGAAAAATAAATTCTCAGTCACCATGATGTTTCAACATTTGATAGCACATCATATCACAACACATCCACATTCATCAAGCATAGAAACTAGCACACTTCTAATCAGAGCATAAGTTGCAAGATTATCAACAGGCTAGCTATCATACAACTAGCACACACATATCATCACTACGCTCCCCCTTACTGCCAGCATGCAGGAAAAAAAAATAGATTCCCGCACATAAGGAGCACATACAAGAATAGTAGTAACCACCACCAACTACCACAAGAGTTACTCCTCCCCTTCACTACTCAATCTCATGCACATAGGCCAGACAGGCTATATGCAAACACACCACAACTACAAATGCACATGGGGCAGACAAGCCATGTGTAAACATCATAACATACGCATGCTTCTATAGGCAAACATGCTACAACTGATCTACAACATGTGTAATGGGAAGAAGGAATTTGATTTGATTCTCCTAGGATAGCGTGCACACATAAGTTGGAAAGGGAAAAAATGACAGTTGCACGCCTCAAGCTCATTAACTGCTATAACTCCTCATAGAGGCAAATTCCTAGCTTGCCCCTTAACTTCTCAAATTGAACTGTATCTAGTGCCTTAGTGAAAATATCTACAGCTTGTTCCTTTGTGCCTACATGTTCCAGAGTTACAACCTTGTTCTCAACAAGATCTCTTATATAGTGATGACGGATGTCAATATGCTTTGTCTTGCTATGCTGTACTGGATTCTTTGAGATGTTTATGGCATTCATGTTGTCACAGTACAATGTTAGAGCATCCTGTTCAACATCGTATTCCTTCAGCATTTGTTTCATCCATACAAGTTGTGAGCAGTTACTCTCAGCTGCTATGTATTCTGCCTCAGCTGTAGATAGAGCCACACAGTTTTGCTTTTTGCTAAACCAAGATATGAGATTGTTGCCTAGAAAGAAGCATCCTCCTAAAGTGCTTTTTCTATCATCTGCACTTTCAGCCCAATCAGCATCACAATATCCATATAGGGCAGAGTCTTCACAATGGGAGTACATTATTCCATAGTCACAGGTTCCATTCACATACTTCAAAATTCTCTTAACTTGAGTCAAGTGACTTACCTTAGGGTCTGCCTGATATCTAGCACACACTCCAACGGCATAAGTGATGTCAGGTCTACTTGCAGTCAAATACAACAAGCTACCAATTATGCTTCTATAGAGGCTTTGATCAACACTTATTCCCTTTTCTCTTTGAATCTGGATACACAGCTCCTTGAAAACATCAAAGGCATCTGATTTTTCTCTAATGAAATTCACCCATGTGTATCTAGAATAATCATCTACTACCATAAGAACATACCTCTTTCCTTCCAAGCTTTCAACCTGTATGGGTCCCATGAGATCCATGTGTAACAATTCAAGAATCTTGGAGGTTGTCTGATGCTCCAACATTGGATGCGACATTCTAATTTGCTTTCCAATTTGGCATTCTCCACACACTTTACTCTCAATGATCTTGAGTCTGGGAAGGCCTCTGATGGCTTCAGCTGACATGGCTTTCTTCATTCCTTTCAGATTGAGATGTCCCAATTTCTGGTGCCATAGTTGGACTTCATCTTCTGTGGTGACAAGACAAATGGATGTGAAGGCTGAAGGTGGAAAAACACAAGAAGGGGGGGTTGAATTGTGTTTTTAAAATTAAAACTTTTTACCAAATAAAACAAGTTTGCAGCGGATATAAACACAAAATAAAAGAAGGGTGCTGAGAGAGAGAGAGAGAAAGACACATAAATTTATACTGGTTCCTCTCACAAAACGAGAGTACATCCAGTCCCCTTGCACTTCCAAGGGCTTCTAACTAAATCTTATAAGATTACAAGATGCTCAAGCACAATAGCAAGAGACTTCTCTAATGCTCAAGTTACAACTAACAAGAGGCTTCTCAAATGCTCAAGTTACACTTAACAAGAGACTTCTCAAATGCTCAAGTTACAACTAACAAGAGACTTCTCAAACACACTTAATAATAAGAATGAATGATAAGGAACACTTGATATACTATCAGAGGTGTTTACAAAATACAACACAGATTGCTTTAAGACTTGAATGACAGATAGAACAAATAATGTCAGAATGCTTCAGAGCCTTAAACGCAGTAATAGAACAGTAGTCATTTCTTCCATTTGAGTCTTCTATTTATACTTGAATGAAGATGATGACCGTTGTACAGAGATAAGGTGCCAGCTGGAATATGCTCGTACAATTGCTAGCTGTAGATTGTCTTCTTTAGCAAAGAAATCCACTTCCACTACCTTGCAATTTAAATTATCACTCATCCATTTTGAGTAATAATAGTACGATAGTACGATCCTCAAATGCGCTCCACTTATGGATAAGATTAACGTTGTACCAACGAATATTCCTTCCTGTGGATGTGACAGAGCCTTGAAGTAGATTGTTCTTCAAACATTGATTCTGATTCTGTCAGTTCTTGAGTGACGTTAATTCATTTTGCTTCAGATGCTGTTGTCGTAGCTTCTTAAGGTCTTCAGCTTCTGAACTCCTCAGAGTCTAGCTTTTGGTCCTCAGAAGCACTATCTTCAGCACACAAATTTTAAGCTTCTGATGAACAGCGATACGCTTTCAGAGCTACATAGCTTGGCTTCTCTCTTGTTATTCATAGTGCTTCTGAATGAATTTTAACTTATAATTCTGCACACTTGAATAATCATTAGTAATACCAATTGCAATTTTAATAATTTGTTATCATCAAAACCACTTAAAAAAATATCCAAAAGATTACATAAGAACCAATATGAAAACCAAAACAAAACAATTAAGTGCACAAACATAGGGCTAAGACTTCTTAATATCAGCTATAGCAGATAGAAGAAGCTTCATCATATCATCCATCTTCTTGTTAATAGCTTCTCCAGAGGCATTCATGTCAGACCTGATATCAGCTCTGAGTTCATCCATTTCATGTTTCATATCCTCAGCTAACTCAGCTTTGATATTGTCAAGAGCTTCTTGAACTGCTGGTGGTATAGGTGAGGAGGTAGAAGGTACATCTATCTTCATTGGAGAGCATGGAGGAGTAGTATCAACAATAGGCTTCTTACCCTTGTTAGAGTCGTCATCACTTAGGTTCTGATCAGGCATCACAAAGTCCTCTTCAGATGCTTGATTTGCCTTGATTTTATTTGTCTCAACCTCAGCAATGTGAACAGCCATATCTACCATCAACTTAAGTGCCTCTTGATCAGCTAGCCTCTTATGTTCAATCTCAGTCATTCTAGCCTGATCAGCATCACTCATCAAACTGGCATAACTCGCCTCTTCTCCAACCACTCTCTCAGCAGCTTTCAGAACTTGCTCTGCTGCAGCAACTATCCAAGCCTGCTCAGTAGCTAAAACCATGTTTTCATACGTAGCTTCTTCTCTAACCAACCTTGCAGCTGCTTCACATGCATTCCTTGAGAGCTTCTTAAACTCAGCATCCAAAGTTGCTAAACGTTCAAGTTCTTTTTCGTGATTGTAGAATGTGAGGCGGGGAGCTCGTGATCTTTCAGCTATATCAAACAAATCCCTCACAACAGTCATTCCTCTTCCTTGAATCTTGGATTTTAGGTGATTACCCAGAATCCTTAAAGATTGGCTGAACAAGTATTCCATTTCTCTTATCTCAGCATCTACATCAGAAGGAAATACCAAAACCTCTTCATCTATTGTCTTAAATCTCTTGAGTCTAAGACTGATAGCAGAACCTAATTGCTCAATATTTGGTTCAGATGAGGAATTGAAGAAAGGTTTGGTTGGGTCAAAAGGAATGATTGGTTCAGGTTTCTTTCTTTTCAAGGGAATGATTTTGATTTTGCTTAGGTCAGTGGGTAGTTTAGGTTCATCATCTATGTTGACTTGCTTCTTAATATAGTCTTCAAGAATGGGTAAAGCAAAGTCAACAGGTAGAATTAGTTCTTCTACAGTTAAAGCTTTGTAAGATGGACCATAGATGGGTTCAGATTGTGGTGTTTGTGGTTCAGGTGTTGATTCAGGTGTGGAAGGTTCAGGTTGTGGTGTGGATGGTTCAGCAGTGATATGTTCAGAATGAGTCATAACTTCACCCTGAACTGGTGTGAAAGTGGGTGGATGTTCTTGTTCAATGTCAGCAAGGGAGGAAGGTGGTGTTTGAATTGGTGGTTCTTGAATTGGTGGATCTAGAGGTAAATCAGAAGAAGTATTTACAAAATGAAATTGATTTGGTGAGTTTGTGTTAGAATGGGTAAAGGCATCACCAGATAGGTGAGTGGCGAGGTGTTCAAGAATTGTAGGTGATTTTCTTGTTGTGTTGGTGGGTTGGTCAAGGATTGAAGTGTCAATGAAAATATTTTCTTCTTTTGGTGAGTTGTTTTTGGGTTTCTTGAGGGTCTTTTTCACAGGGATCTTTTTCTTGGATTTTTCCTTCTGAATTTTATTAAGTTTTTCAATCAGCTCTGAAGAGTCAGTGCTTGTATCAGAAGAAGTTCCTTCAGATGAGGATGATGAGGGTTGTGGAGATGGTGGAATCATGTTTATAGGCTTTGTAAAGTCTATAGGAGGTGATTGGTTAAGAGGTTGAGCATTAGAAGCGCTATCAATATTAGGCTTAGAGATTTTACCTTTGAACGTGTCAGCAGCTTTCTTTTTGGAAACAACTGTCTTTTTCCTTTTTAGAGCTCTGACAGGTTGATCCTCTTCTGCATCTTCAGGCCTCTCATTCCTCTTCTTGGATCTTCTTTCCTTCTGAACAGCTTTTCTTTGAGCTATCTTAGTCACTTGCTCTTCAGTGACTTCTTCATTCTCTTCAGTGGCCAATCTTTCAGTACCACTATCTACTTGATCAGTAACATCAGCAGCATCATCCTTATCTCCAGATTGTTCGTTGGAGCCTTCCTCAACGATTTCTTGTTCAATAGGTTGAGGTTTTCTCTTAGACTTTGTGATCTGCTTTGGGCCTTTGAAAATATCCCAATTTGGTACACCAACTACCATGCTCCTGGGCACTCTTACTCCAGAATCTATTTCTTACCAGCTCCAAGAAGTTTTTGATGACATCATCATTATCATATTCTGATATGGTTGGAAAACCATCACACCAGAAGTACTTTTCATAAACTGCCTCCAGAGGGCTCTTGGCTGTCTTCAGCTCTTCTTTTGTTTTCAGCTTCATGTTTACCAGAACACTTGCATCATACTTAGCAGTATTAAAAACTCTAAGTTTCTCCTTGGTACTGACAATCTGAATAAGCTTTGTTTGACGAATGATTTCTAAAATCAACCTTGGATGATGGATTATGGAAGGTGATTTGGTTCTGCTCTTGGATATTGTAAAACATAGATGATCAAACAAAAGCTTTGCCAGATTTATCTTTACTTTCTTGTACATAAACCAGATGAAGTGCCTGTGTGGTATAGAGATAGTATCATATCCTCCTTCTCTAGTAATGATGGAGGCAAGAAACACTTTGAAAGCAAAGCTGAAGTTTTGCCTCATGAATTTTGCTTTGCCAAAATCATTGTTTGAACTACCAGGAAGGAATAAATCCTTCTTAATGGATTCAATATGCTTACTCTTCTCACCATACTCATCCACGTTTTCTCCTTCGTTGTCCAGACCCAAAATCTTTGCTATATGTTCTTGAGTAATAAGAACATTGATTCCCATGATGTTTGACCTAATTTCTTTTCCTTTATAAGGTCTTAAACCAAGTTGACTCCTTGTTTTTCCTTTCAGAGAACTATCCTTCTCTACCATCTTCCTAACTTCTTCATCAGCACTGAACTTGTCAAAGATGGTTGCTTTTTGCCAGAAGTACTTGACAATATCATAGTAAACAAACCCATTCAACATCTCAAAGTAGTTCTTCCATTGTTGATCGTAGAATAAACTTTGAATGTCAATCCCGTTTACTTTGAAACTCTCAAAATCAACAAATTTCTCCGTAACGAACTCAAACGATTCCGGACCAGCATCGGTTACGTTATCTTTGAAGACGAGTCTTGCTTGAGACGAAAGATCAATTACTGGTGGTAAGACAGGGTTGAAAGGACGTTGAACAATTTCGTTTGAAGGTCGAGCAGTCATGATTACAGAAGATTAAGAAGCAGAGAGATTTGGGAATATCTGAGGGTTTAGGGTTTGTGTAGGAAGTGATTATGTGAAAAAGTTGTGCTTTGTGAGTGAAGTGACAATTTATATCAAATAGAATAAACACTCGGAAAATAAGCACAAAGGAGGGAGCGCGAACAGTTTAAAATTAATTTTAAATTGTATAACTGCATTTTCATCATTAATTGTTCTCTACCCGTCGGGATCTAGACACGTGTAAGAGAGGCTTAATCACAGCTGACGCGTGTACAGACAACTGTTGTACACTAAATAGTACTAAACTTTTCGTTTCCGTCTAGTTCAGAGCCAAACTCATTAATATCTGACACCTCATCAGAACCTGTTACTTTTCAGAGCCCATTTATTCAGAACTTCCCAAAGGAGGCTCTGGATTATTAGTGGCTCTGATAGAGCTTCAGACCCTAATTCTATTTTGCATCTCAGATCTAGTTTTCTTCAGAGATAAAATGCATGTTCAAATTCTTTTTAATAAAATCAAAGCGTTCAATAGCCAAAGGTTTGGTAAATATATCAGCCCATTGATGATCAGTATCAATGAATTGAATATTTATTGTCCCTTTTTGAACATGATCTCTTATAAAATGATGCTTAATTTCAATATGCTTAGCTCTGGAATGCAAAATTGGATTCTTAGATAAATGAATAGCAGCAGTATTATCACAATATAGTGGAATACTACTTTCAGCTATGTTATAGTCCTCTAACTGATATTTCATCCAGAGAAGCTGTGTGCAGCATTTAGCAGCTGAGATGTATTCTGCTTCTGCTGTAGACAAAGCGATAGTTGTTTGTCTTTTGCTGGCCCAAGATATGAGATTTTCACCAATAAATTGGCAATTTCCACTAGTGGATTTTCTCTCTATCTTGTCTCCAGCATAGTCAGCATCACAGAATCCAACTACCTTACTATCTAGGGATTTTTTATAAAGAAGTCCTAGATTAGTAGTTCCTTTCAGATATCTAAAGATCCTCTTAACGGCAGTTAAGTGAGGTTCTCTAGGATCTGACTGGAATCTTGCACACCGGCATACACTATATAAAATATCAGGTCTAGAAGCTGTCAGATAGAGTAAAGAACCAATCATACCTCTATATAGCTTCTGATCTACTTTGCTTCCAATTTCTTCCTTGCTTAAGCTGCTTGTAGGATGCATGGGAGTTGACATTATCTTACAGTCTTCAAGATTAAACTTCTTCAGAAGCTCTTTTGTATACTTGCTTTAATGAATGTAAGTGCCATCTTTTCCTTGATTGATTTGAATTCCAAGGAAAAACTTTAGTTCACCCATCATGCTCATCTCAAATTCATCCTGCATCAGCTTTGAAAAACTCTTGCACAAGGAAGCATTAGTAGAACCAAATATTATATCATCAACATAGATTTGAATAATTAAGATGTCTTTCTTAGTTGTCTTTCTGAATAGTGTATTGTCAATTTGACCTTTTTGAAAATCATTTTCTAAAAGAAAATTACTCAGTCTTTCATACCAAGCTCTTGGAGCTTGTTTGAGACCATAGAGTGATTTCTTAAGTTTATAAACATAATCAGGGTTTTTCAAATCCTCAAAACCTGGAGGTTGTTTGACATATACTTCTTCAGAAATGACACCATTTAGAAAGGCACTCTTAACATCCATTTGGTATAAGGTTATTCCATTATTAACTGCATATGATAACAATAACTTGATTGCTTCCAGTCTTGCCACTGGAGCAAATGTTTCAGTGAAGTCAATGACTTCTTGCTGACTGTAGCCTTGTGCTACTAGTCTAGCTTTGTTTCGTACCACTTCACCTTGTTCATTCAGTTTGTTTCTAAATACCCACTTGGTTCCAATGATGTTCTTGTGTGTTGGTCTTGGTACTAAATCCCACACATCATTTCTTTGAAACTGATTGAGCTAATCTTGCATTGCTACAATCCATCCATCATCAGAAAGAGCTTCATCAACATTCTTAGGTTCTATCATAGATATGAGTCCTAGAAGTGAATCATGTTGTTGATAATCTGATCTTGTTTTTCTTGGACTCTCTTTGTTTCCAAGAATAAGATCTTCTGAATGTGATGATCTGTATTTGAATTTTCTCTTTGGAGCTTCATTAGTTTCAGCACTTGTTTGGGTATCATCTTCTTAGATATCATCATTTCCTTCAGATGCTTCTATTGGGGATGCTTCTTCAGAGACTTCTTCCAATACAGCTTCTGAAGTTTCATTTGCATCTGATGCTTTCTCAGGTTCTGGATTGTTATATGTATATGGAACACCTGCATAGCTATTATCTTGCTCTGACATTTTACTGTCAGACTCTTTGTCATCAAATCTAACATGTATAGATTCTTCCACTGTGTTAGTTTCAGAATTATACACTATGTATGCCTTTGAGCGTTCAGAGTAACCTATAAAGATTCCCTTACAAGCTTTGGCATCAAATTTTCTTTTGTAGGCCTTATTGTTCAGAATGTAACAGGTACATCCAAACTGATGAAAATAAGAGATGTTGGGCTTTCTTCCTTTAAAGAGTTCATATGTTGTTTTATTCAATATAGGTCTGATATAGATCCTATTTTGAATATAACAAGCTGTGTTCACAGTTTCTGCCCAGAAATGCTTAGCAAGTTTAGTCTCATGCATCATGGTTCTTGCCATCTCTTGTAAAGACCTGTTCTTTCTCTCTACAACACCATTTTGATGTGGTGTTCTAGGAGCTGAGAACTCATGGACAATTCCATGGTCTTCACAATAAGTTGCAAAGGGTTCGTTTTCAAACTCACCCCCATGATCACTTCTGATCTTTAAGATCTTGAGACTCTTCTCACTTTGCACTTATGTGCAGAAGATGGTAAACACATCATATGCATCATCTTTTACTCTAAGAAATTTAACCCAAGTTCATCTACTGTAATCATCAACAATAACAAGTCCATATTTCTTTCCATTGATTGAAGTTGTACTTACAGGACCAAACAAATCAATGTGAAGCAGTTCAAGAGGTCTTGAGGTAGAGACAATGTTTTTAGGTTTAAAAGAGGTTTTTGAAATCTTTCCAATCTGACAAGGACCACACAGAGCATCTGAATGATAGTTAAGATTGGGTAGTCCTTTGACCAAGCTTAGTTTGCTAAGCTTAGAGATTAATCTCCAGTTAGCATGACCTAAGCGTTGGTGCCAGACCCATTTCTCATCATTCAAAGATAGAAGACAAACTATCTTTTGCTCTGAGAGTTCTGATAGATTAATTTTATAAACATTGCATTTCCTTAAGCCTCTGAACACTACAGACTCATCAGACTCTCTAATTACAGTACATGCATCTTTATTAAACTTAACAACAAATCCACTATCACAAAATTGGCTAATGCTCAGTAGATTATGTTTGAGGCCATCAACTAACCAAACATCTTTAATAGAGAGAGAAGAGTTACCAACTGTACCCATACCAGTGATCTTCCCTTTTTGGTTTCCTCCAAATCCCACAGTTCCTCCCTCTTTCAGAGTCGGGGTTTGGAACATATGTTTGTCTCTTGTCATATGACGCGAGCAGCCACTGTCCAGGTACCAAGAATGTTGCTCTGGCCTTCTTTGAGTGCAGATCTGCTGCAAAGACAATCTCAGACTTTGGTACCCATACCTTTATGGGTCCTTTAGAGTTAGTCCTCATTACCTTAGATTGTTTTTGTTTATAAGGCCTATCAGGAGCTCTAGAGTTATTGAAGCATTTTGAAAAACTTTTAGGCTTTGTATAACTCTTGGGCTTAGCTTTAGAATATACCAGAGTTTTATTTATTTTGACATTGGTCTGAGGTTTGGAGACCTTAGGCTCTGAAGGTTTCAGAGTCTGAGGCTTCTTGGCCTCTGACACAATTATTTTTTCAGGTTCTGGTATAACTATTGCTTCTGATTGGCTTTTAACAAATACAGCCTTAGGTTTTGAATTATCACTTTTAGAGGGTTTAGAAAATAATGGATTATCTTTAAAACGTGAAAATCCAAGACCTTCACCTCTGTTTCTACTAACATGGTATATTAAGGAAGCTATCTTACTTCTCTTCATGCCATTGATAAGAAATTCTTGCAGAGCAAATTCATGCTCTGGAGGAACCTTATCATCATAAACATAATGAGTTTCCATAAATGAGTTTCTACTTCTTAGAGACTCATTTTTTTCAACTATTATGTTCATTTTCTCAGTTAGGTTATTGTAAGCCTTTTTCAAGACCTTACATTCACCTGCCTTTTTAGTGAGCATTTTTAAGGCATCTTTAAGAGAATCTACTAATTCAGTTCTAGATAGTTTAGCAATTACCTCTTCCTCATCTTCAGAGTCTGGATCTGCTTTAGAGTCTTCTCTGTCAGAGGTAGTTGCCATCAGTGCCAGATTTGCTTCCTCATCACCATCTGAGTCTTTGTCAAGATCTTCCCATGTTGCCAGAAGGCTCTTCTTGACTTTACTCTTATATCTTTCCTTGCTAGAGCTTTGCTTTGATGATCTACTTTTGTTTTCTGGACAATCAACAATGAAATGACCAGGCTTGTTGCATTTGAAACACTTGCTTTGATCTTCCTTCTTGTCTTTAGCAGTACTAAGTCTCTTGGAAGATCCTCCAAATTTGCCTGCATATTTCTTGCTTCGTTTTGCCCATTGTGAAACCTTAGCAGCCATCAGCACCATATCTTCTTCCTCATCAGACCCAACTTCTTGACCCTCTTTAGAAGCCTCATCTTCAGATTCTATAATTTTAGCTTTCAGAGCCTTTGATGAACTTTTAGAGCTTAAGGTTATCCCTTTCATCTTCTTGGTTGATTCATCAGTCATTAGTTCCATCTCATGACTCTTCAATGAACTAATCAAGCTTTCAAGGGATACAGTATCCAAATCCTTAGACTCTTGAAAAGCAGTCACCTTTGGTCTCCATTTTGGTGGTAGGCTTCTGAGTACCTTTCTCACATGATCAGCTTCAGTATAACTCTTGTCTAATACTTGAAGTCCAGATACTAGAATTTGAAACCGTGAAAACATAGTTTCAATGTCCTCTCCATCCTTCATCTTAAACAGCTCATACTGATGCACCAACAAGTTAGCCTTTGCCTCCTTAACCTGTTTGTTGCCCTCATACTTGGATTTTAAGGAATCCCAAATAGACTTTGCAGTTCTTTTATCTCCAATTTTAAGGTACTCATCATGTGAGATAGCATTGGTCATCATTCCTTTTACAGAGTGATGCTTCTTGTACTTTAGCTTTTGAGTAGGTGTAAACAATTTCCTGTTCTGAGAACTGACTACTCCCTCTAAGTCCATATTTTCAAAGTTAACTACATCTTCTACCAAGTCCCATAAATCACAAGCAATACTCATGATGTGGCTATACATATTGGTCTTCCAGAAGGGGTAACTAGTCTCAGTTCCGTTGAAGAAAGGAACTTTATCAGATGACCTCCTTTGTCGAGAGTTTGAGTCATAGTCAAAAGGAACTTCATTGAGGTTCTTCTCAGCAGACATGTTTTTCCTCCTGGATCTTTACTGTTTCACTGTAAGGTGAGTTAGGCAACAGACCTAGCTCCTGATACCAATTAAAGGTGGAAAAACACAAGAAGGGGGGGTTGAATTGTGTTTTAAAAATTAAAACTTTTTACCAAATAAAACAAGTTTGCAGCGGATATAAACACAAAATAAAAGAAGGGTGCTGAGAGAGAGAGAGAGAGAAAGACACAGAAATTTATACTGGTTCCTCTCACAAAACGAGAGTACGTCCAGTCCCCTTGCACTTCCAAGGGCTTCTAACTAAATCTTATAAGATTACAAGATGCTCAAGCACAATAGCAAGAGACTTCTCTAATGCTCAAGTTACAACTAACAAGAGACTTCTCAAATGCTCAAGTTACAACTAACAAGAGACTTCTCAAACACACTTAATAATAAGAATGAATGATAATGAACACTTGATATACTATCAGAGGTGTTTACAAAATACAACACAGATTGCTTTAAGACTTGAATGACAGATAGAACAAATAATGTCAGAATGCTTCAGAGCCTTAAACGCAGTAATAGAACAGTAGTCATTTCTTCCATTTGAGTCTTCTATTTATACTTGAATGAAGATGATGACCGTTGTACAGAGATAAGGTGCCAGCTGGAATATGCTCGTACAATTGCTAGCTGTAGATTGCCTTCTTTAGCAAAGAAATCCACTTCCACTACCTTGCAATTTAAATTATCACTCATCCATTTTGAGTAATAATAGTACGATAGTACGATCCTCAAATGCGCTCCACTTATGGATAAGATTAACGTTGTACCAACGAATATTTCTTCCTGTGGATGTGACAGAGCCTTGAAGTAGATTGTTCTTCAAACATTGATTCTGATTCTGTCAGTTCTTGAGTGACGTTAATTCCTTTTGCTTCAGATGCTGTTGTCGTAGCTACTTAAGGTCTTCAGCTTCTGAACTCCTCAGAGTCTAACTTTTGGTCCTCAGAAGCACTATCTTCAGCACGCAAATTTTAAGCTTCTGATGAACAGCGATACGCTTTCAGAGCTTCATAGCTTGGCTTCTCTCTTGTTATTCATAGTGCTTCTGAATGAATTTTAACTTATAATTATGCACACTAGAATAATCATTAGTAATACCAATTGCAATTTTAATACTTTGTTATCATCAAAACCACTTAAAATCTTAGAGGTTCATGTCAGACCCACTTTGTTCCAACAAAGGCTTCTTCCTGAGGCATCCACATATAGCAGTTGTCTTTAGATCTAGTGTCTTTCAGCATTAGTTGTCCTTCTTCATTGTTGACTAAACATTCAGATTTGGTGAAGTTAACTTTCATGCCTTGATCACACAGCTGGCTGATGCTAATCAGATTTGCTGTGAGGCCTTTGACTAAGAGCACATTCTCTAGGTTGGGCAATCCATGGCTGATCAGATCCCCAATTCCTACTATTTCTCCTTTTGCACCGTCTCCAAAAGTTACAAAACTAGATTTGTAGGATCTCATATTTATGAGATACTTCTCTTCACCAGTCATGTGTCTAGAGCATCCACTATCAAAATACCAATCTTCCCTTGATGATGCTCTAAGAGATGTGTGAGCAATTAAACTAACATTTTCTCTTTTAGGCTTCCACTCCTTCTTGATAACTTCCTCTTTCTGCAAAACATTTGGTTGAGGCTTCTGATCAGGATACCCATACAGCTTGTAGCAAAAAGGTCTAATGTGTCCTCGTTTCCCACAATGATGACATACCCATCTGCAATATCTCCTCTGATTTTTGGGTCTTTGGTGAACAGGAGGTTTTGAATCAAGAGCAAACTTTGGAACAGGATAGGCTTTAGAATGTTGAACATGATGCTTCAGCATCTGCTTCCCAGTACAAGGATCAAATACATCTTCAGCTGATGTAAACTTGGTTTCAGGATTCTGTTGATACTGATTCAGACTTGAATAGTTGTACCCAACAGACCTCAACTTTCCACTTGGTACATTATCCAGAATTTCTTCAAGAAGATTTGTTCCTGAGTTCAGCTGGCTTACACGTTTTCTTAAATCATCCATTTGAACATTAGCTTGGATGACTTTTTCTTCTGCTTGAGTTGCCTTTTCAACCTGTATGTTTACTTCAGCTTGAAGTTTATTGATAGTCTTCTTTTGCTTTTCAAGAATCCTACACATCTCTTCATATCTAGTGAGTAATTCTTTGTAAGTGCTAGCAAGTTCCTCATAAGATATATCCCCATCTTCATCAGAATCCCAATCCGTGACACATGTTCCAGTAAAGGCAGCCATATGTCTTGCTGATTCACCTTGTTCATCACTGTCTTCATCTGACCAAGAAACGGTTAGCCCTTTCTTTTGTCTTTTCTGATAAGTACCACATTCTGACCTTATGTGTCCATAACCTTTACACTCATGACACTGAACACCCTTGTTTTGACTGCTCTCTTCTTCAGGCTTGTTTTTCTTGAAATTATTTGGCTGCTTGTTGATGTCGAATCTGATGCTTTGCCCATTCTGTCGATTCCTATGATCAACTCTTTTCAACACTTTGTTGAACTGTCTTCCAAGCATGGCAATAGCATCTGCTATGCTATCTCCCTCTTCATCATCACTTTCAGCAACATCATCTTCAGTGTTTGTGACAAAGGCAATGTTCTTGTTCTTTTTGTCACCTCGGTCATTGAGAACAATTTCAAAGGTTTGAAGAGATCCAACCAATTCATCCATTTTCATGGTGGAGATATCGTGTGCTTCCTCAATAGCAGTAACCTTCATATCAAATCTCTTGGGAAGAGATCTAAGGAGCTTTCTTGACAGTTTCTCATCAGATATTTTTTCTCCCAAGGCTTCAAAAGAGTTTGCAATGTCTAGGAGACTCAAGTGGAAATATTGGATGCTCTCATCATCTTTCATTCTCAAGGCTTCAAACTTGGATGTGAGGTGTTGAATCTTTGACTGTTTCACTTTGGTAGTCCCCTCATAACATGTTTGCAATATTTCCCACGCTTCCTTGGCTGACACACAATTTTTAATGAGTTTGAAAACATTAGTGTCTACTCCATTAAACAAACCATAGATAGCCTTGTGGTTATAGTGGGCTGCAGTTTCTTCTTCTGGAGTCCATTCTACTTCAGGTTTCTGCACCCCCGTTGAGGTACCTTCCTTGCTAGCATAAGTGGGATGATCCCATCCAGTTAACACAACTTTCCAAACTTTGCTATCAATAGATCTCAGAAAAGCAGTCATTTTAGACTTCCAATGGTCATAATTGTTGGATCCATTGAGCAAAGGTGGTCTATTCATGTATCCTCCGTCCTTTTCCATGCTGCCAGAGATTTTAGGTCCTGAATATCACCCTAGAAACAGGCAGGGTGCCTGCTCTGATGCCAATTGAAATTCCAGGCACGCTATGCACGATGGGCTACACGATGCTCTAAGCACTGTGTCCGATCTAACACGTAATAATGCAACGCAAATAAATGAGAACAAATAAAGAACACAGAGTATTTGTTAACCCAGTTCAGCGCAACGCACCTAATCTGGGGGATACCAATCCAGGAAGGAATATCACTATAATAGTCCTAGTTCTAAGTTATCAGCAAACGCCCCGTTTACAACTTATAACCTAGGCACTACCAATGACTCTTCAACCTAGGAACTCCTAGATCAGAGATCCCATCTCACTCCCTTACAACCTTACAGACAGCAAGGATTTCAATAACACAAATCACAAAAGTTTTGGAGACACACTCCTAAAAACTACACACTCGTACCTAAAGGCTTAGAGTGTTAAACCACCAAAAGTCCTTACTCCGTACTTCAAAGCTTAGGAGAGGATCACAGAAATTACAACTCAAAATAACAGTCCTAAACTTGTATCAATGAGACACAAAAAAGGCTCACAAGAAAAACACACACGCAAAACCTAATTTCTTAGACAAAAACAAGACGGCGTGAACAACTAACTAAATTAGGTTTAGCTCCTTCCTTAAATAGCTGGTAACATGGGCTTCAGAAGATCTGGTCCAAGAGAATATCCAACTCACAAAATAAAAACAAATCATATCTTAAAAGATTAGATATGTTTTGAAAATAAATCTTTTTCCAATCTTCAAAATAATTTCCAAAGCAATCTTTTAAACAAAAGATATGTTTAGAAAATAAAACCTTTCTTAAAGCACAAGATATGATTCATGAGAGAGAAATATAAATTCCACAAAATAGGAAACGCGCATGCTTGGCGCACAAGTAACACTTCCAGTAACATGATACGATGCTTGAGGCAATGCTTGAGGCATTATATCGCACATCCTGCTTCAAGGTTTATTTTACCAAAAATGCAGCCAACAACCAAAGACTCGGCAATACTCTACTTAGATCTTACAGTATCTTATAATTAGACTGTTTAATAATCAGGTTTAATAGGGTCTAGACTCTAGATTAGGCTAGGATTTACAAAAATTTGACTTGCAAAATATTTTGGGTAGGGTGAAGGTCAACCTTAAGTCCTAACTCCTCCTAACCCCAGTACTTTGAACACCCCTATAGTTAGGCATGTGTTTTGGTTAATATTTGAAGGTGATTTTGTGTTATAATCATTGGGCGCAAGATCCAAATCCCCATCATTCAGAACTTGGTGGGCCAGCTTGGGCCCATATACACGCCATGGAGTCCATGAGACAGGGGACCAGGTAGATAGATCACACTCAAGGTGTCCAAGTCAGGTCCATATATAGGCCTAAGAGGATCATGAGTTCTTGATTAATTATGGCACCCTTTGCTAGAGGCCAAACACACGTCACATAAATTTATCTTGAATTTTTTTTTTGTTTTAAGTCAAAATTATCTATATTTATATAGTACTAGTATTGTCTAAATGATCATCTATATTAGTATGCAGCTTGTGGTTGATTTGATTTGATTTCCAACAATAATGATCTCAGTCGTTAGTTTTTTATCGAACGGCCCATATCGATTACTTTGATCTCAGCCGTTAGTTTTCTATCGAACGGCCCATATCGATTACTGTGTGTTACAGTATCATTTTGTAACTGCAGTAAATCTTTTTCCAGTGGGTACATGTAACAATTTAATTCTCAAGTACACCATAAGGTAGAGTTATAGAGCTGGAAAATGATTGAGTTCAAACTATATACGGCTGAATGAGTAGAGAGTAACTATTGCATAACTAGCATACAATCAAATATACATTTATAGGAAAATGGAGCACGAAGGTAAACCAAATAAAAGATATTTGGGTATACTAATATGATATCCTATGAATACACATGGGTAAGTGGGGATGCATAGTTTTGTGTGACTTTGTCAAGATAGAGCACTTCACGTGCCTTGTGATAAAAGATACAGAGAGTCGATGGAGACTTTTGAGGGAGAGAAATTGACTAACTGACTTGTACTCAGCCAGAAGAAATAAAATAACTTCTCTCTTTATTAAGTTAGTAAATATTGTTTCATAGTCTCGTATTTAATTGGGTTCTTGGTGCTTTCAAAACCTCCAAATGTTGGTCACATTCATAATAGCTGTTGTATTTCTATTTTGTAACCAATTCATGAGTTTATTAAGATCTGGTATTTTTATGGTTTGACCAATATATGCCAATGCATAGAAGTAGAGCATAATAAACATTGGTTTATATGAATATGAATCTTATGGGACCTTAGGGTTTTTTTTGACAAAATTTATGGGACCTTAGTTATTCGGCATATGCTATATAGTATTATGGTGATTAACATTCCGACAGAATTAAAAGATGGGGGGGGGGGGGGGGGGGGGGGGGGGCTTTGTTTCTTTCTAATCCTAACATTGTAGGACATGAATCATATTATCCCTATGAAATATTATCCACAGCACAAAGAAACAAAAAGTATATAGGGAAATGTTCATATGCATTTTTATTCCCGGGTCCCTAATTGCTACCACCACGCGAATCTTTTTGTGATGACCATCAAATTTAAAGGGCTCACTTGCAACTTGTAGCTAGGAATATCAATACTAGAATTTGAATCTCTTCTAAAACTCATTTGCAATTTTTTATTGCAGTTGAAATGAAATTTCTACAAATAGGTTGTTACATATAAAAGAGAAAATGTTTGGCTTTCTTCTTCACTTTCCACCCTAAAGTGAGTTGCTCACTAAGAGAAGCCATGTCATTACTGAGTTTTTGTATGCTTTGAGTCCATCAAATGAACTGCTTGCAAATTAAACAAACAACGGTAAATTCTCTTTAGACTCCTTAATATGCTCTAAAGCCGCTTAACATGATTTGAAAATTTTGGGAGGACTTAAAGCATATTGAGTGGTCTAAAGAGCATTTTCCACAAACAATTTATACCACACTTCCCATTGGGCACAATTTGCAATTTTAAGGATCTTTACAGCTTGTTTTCATTATCCAAAAAGACTTTACCATGCTAACGAAGAAAAACCGGGAAACAATCTTAATCCACTGCCTCAACACATGGTCGGGGTGTGTCAAAACAAATAAAATTAGGGACCATATTTTATGTTGACCCACACTGAAAGACACATTCCAACACAGATGCAGACCCAAAATGCCTGCCTGTATTCATCTAAAGTCCATAATGTTGAGGCTTTCTATTTACTGAGAAAACAAAATTAATCTTATACTAGTGTCCTCAACTCTGGCAGCAGAGTTAACTAAATTTTCATTCACCAAAAAAAGGAGTAAACTACATTCTTAAATGATCCCAGAATAAATCCGGGACTGTTGAAATAAAACTCCTTGAAAAGTCCACAGATGATTTTTTGCATAAGCATTATAGAAAGATTATACTACCTGTTACTGTATAACAGTGGACTCAGATTTTAATATAACAAACATGTTCTGATTCGCCAGCAAGACAGATACTGACTGTCTAAACATATTCATCAAGATTCATACCATGACCATGTTGAACACCTTGGTGTCAAGATGTGCCAAAAACTTTTCAAGAAATCATATCAAACATTTCTCAATAGCTTTGCACCAAGTTATATAAACTTTATGTGAAAATTTGAGACGCCATTTGGCCATTCCAAAGGTAGCAGAATAATACAGCAGCAGTGATCAATTTATAAGGCAAACTTACATGTTTCTAGTTAAACCCTATTTATAAAGCAAACTATCACATGTTTCTGGTTAGAATAATACAGATACAATAAAGTGTAAACAAGATATCTAAGGACAGGCATTCATTTTCAACAGCTAAATATTCTTTAACATCAAGGCCAATATACATGCATAAAAACCAGATTTGTATTAAAGCAAAAAAGATAGTTTGACAGCTCATGGTAAAACTCAGCTCTTTCAAACTTGATGAAAAAACACAAGATTCTTATTATGCAAGCAAGAAACACAAATTGATAGTTCATGAAAAAGCTTAAGCCTTCCAAACCTAATGAAATACACTGGGAAAATGGTCATGGGATATGTCACATTGTGTCCGAGACATACAACCAGAAGCCACTCATAGTTTCAAATTTCAGTAATAGCAAGTAGGAAGTTAAAGACAACTAATATAAAGAGAAACCAATAACAAATTTGCCATTGGATCTTGACAAAACTACATTGTAAATGGATAACAGAAAGAGAAATATAAATGTACTAGTATTAATCAAAGCTTGCTTAACAGGCCAAATGCTATCTCAAGTTCCAAACCAATTGCTCAATTCAAGGAGCAAAAGAATCTCATTCCCCTCCCCCAAAGATGGACAAAAACAACATGCCATTTCAAGTTCCAAACCAAAGGCTGGATAATTTCATTGAAAACAAATCACCAATAGCAAAAATGAATGGGCAAATAAAGTATTGAACTCATATTGGATCCTATAAAACCATGTCCAAACTCCAAATGTCCAGTAATAAGTAACATTTGATGAAAGATGTAATAATAGTAAACAAAAAAAGCTGCTAAGCCAAACTAAAAAAAAATAATGGTAAAAAACACTGGATTCCAAACTCATCTCAGTAACTTACAAAATGCACTTTCTGTAATCAGGTAGTGACATTAATGGTATCCATCTAACTGAAGCCAGTATTCGAACTAAGTTCTGCATTTTTTTGTTTGCTTTAAAATTAAATCCTCCCCTGCCTGCCATTTCCCTTTTTCCATTGGAAGTTTTTCATTAATCAACTATCATCATGATTCATGAGTATAGGCAATTGTCATGTTTATCCCAATAAAACAGCTCAAACACAAGTTTCTAAGAAGCTGAATAATCAAATAAATGAAAAATCTAGCAAAGGAAATTCTAAACAAATGCTTGTGTCATATCACAGCAAGCAAAACCAAGTCCTCAATTTCTTAATATGCAAAAACACAAAGAGAGTAAACAACAATTAATGTTAATGAAAGCATAAAGAAAGTTTACTCTTGTCAAAAAAAAAAAGTTTACTGACATCTTCTCTTTTATTATTAATTCACTGAATTACTAATAGCATTCTGCAAAGCTTGTTAATAGTGTGGGCACTGTCCAAATGGAGGTGTGCTACCAAAGCTCTTAGTATCTAAATATCTACAGATATCTAATTCTAAATATCTCATGTACAGAAGTTGTACATGAAAGCAAAAGACACACTGAGAATGAAAAGAGTAACAACAACGGAAGTCAAGATATGAAAAGGAACATCCCCTGCCTGAAAGAGCATTGATGACAAACATGTGGAACATAAAACCATGGAAGTTGAATATATTCCATGAGTATTCCATATCACTAAACTTACATTACTTACTACTAAATAGTGAATCATACAAGACAAACAAGCATGAACAAATGTGAAAAACCAACTAGTGAATAAAATCAGGACTAAGATGTGACCACAATTATCCAAACAGACAAACCAAATTGAGGAGACTAAAAGAAAACATCCCTTATTCTTACATTTTGACAGAAGTAGCTTGACATTTTAAAGCTGAATAAATCAACATAAATTGTTTCTATTAAATAATCACTACTACAATAATAGGGGACAGGTGACGCAAAAACTCCCCTAAGCAAACACTAAACTCTCCATGTATTGACACATCCTCAAAGAATAATTCCATTGCCTCAATCCTACTAAACTACAGTCATGAAGATAAGATGCAAATGTATTATAACCCATAGAATTAAAACTCCCAATGATGTTGATAAGCCAGAATGTAGACACTATTGGGGATAAGACAAACAAAAGGAAATTGACACTTGACTCAACTCCACGAATAAAAGTAAATAATAATCAGCAAACTTCTAATCCATACAATACACCAGCATATTTGACAAACCCGTCTGCTTTCCCAAAGTAAAGCTCTCGGATATTCTGAAAAGCGTGCAAAGTAAGCAAACTATCAGAACCAGCCTGATGACTCTTCCCTATAATTCGTTCCACCTTCAACGACTGACAAACCCTATCCAACCCACCATGCAAGTTCGAGCAGAACCTCATCAAATGCTTCACATCAAAAACCTTATCGCCAAAAAACACCTTAACAATACGGAGAAATTCCTCCAAATCCTCCGGTAATGCACGCTGCGTCAGCAACTTCACAAGATAACCAAAATCATAAGCACTATGGAAAGTAACCCAGCTCACAGAATCATCACATACAAGACCAGAAGCCATCATCAACTCAGCAAAACGAACCGAGTCAATCCCAAACTCACGATTCTTTTCAAAATCAATACCCTGACGCCTCAACATCTCAACAGAATCAACAGCATGATCATCACGCGCAACATCAAAGTCTTTGAAGTTAAATTCCCAAATGTAAGATTTAGTACCTAGGGTTGGAAGATTACCTTTGTGATCAGAGAGAGTAAGACCAATCTGTATCAAATGCAAACGATCAACATTCGCTTTCAAAACAGCATAAAGAGACGCACCACGGTGCTTGAACGACGGGTCACCGGAATCAGCACGAACAATAACACCGGGAAATTCTGTATCCATTGAAATGAGAGGAAATGAATCGATAAGGGAACGAATCAAAACGAATTCGGATTCGAGATTGGAATTCCACACTGATCTAGCTAGAACAGGTACATTAGATCGTGGAGAAAGGGGAATTGATTCCGATAGGGTTTTGCGGTTACACATTTTGGTTTGAAGAAGTGAAAATCACTTCGGATTGAATCGATTTTCCGAATTTGTGAAGATTCGGAATTTCAACTTCTCACCGAAGTGCGTTTAAGAAGCCACAATTTAGGGTTCGGCCGAAGTCGAGAAGAAGATGGAAAATATTAATCTGAATTTTCATTTATTTTTTAACAATTTTGGTCAATAACAATATAACAATAGTAATAATACTTTCAAAAAAAAGTATAACAATAGTAATAGTAATAATTTACACATTTCAAAATATTACAGTTATTTACTTTTTTGGGTATACAAGTTTTTTTTTTTTTACACAAGAATTTAATTTATATATAAAGTTTTTTTTTTAAAGTAATTTATATTTGAAGTTATTTTACGCATGCATCCAATAATATATTAACACATCATGTAATGTGTTTTAAAACAGATAATATACCATATTAATTAAATAATATAACAATACATTATTGGATTCATGTGTAAAAAAACTTTAAATTAATAGTGCACATTAATGAAACTATTTTTGTAACTCATAAAGACGGGAATTAATTATTAAATAATGCTAGAATTTATACTCTCCATTTGACAAAAAAAAAAATTGATTTAAACTTGGTCGTTTCATACCTTAACTTTCTAGTCTTTCATTCAAATTAGTTGAGTTGCTTCAACCCTCTTAGAATACAAGTTTATAACATTTTATATTTTTATGTAAGGATTTGTTGTTGATGAAGATATGTAGAGGTACGAGTGAAGATCACCGACTAAAAGGTTTTCGCATGAAAATAAAGAAGATCGAATAAATTAAAAGGTTGGGTGATATTTGAATATTTTATCATATCTAGAAATTATTTTACTTACTATTTTGCCACCGATAGAAATAATTTTTAATCCACCGCTAAGATGGTATTTTAGTGGGCAGAAAATATTTTAGAACGAATATTTTTAAAGATATATACATTTATCTTCCTCCAAACAACTCATATAGCATTTACTGAGATATTTATATTTACTTTCATCGAAAGGCATTGACGGAACTCGAATCTCAAACCTCCGGATTCTAAGACTTGTATTTTTACCGCTAGACAAAATTCTTCTTTAATTTTTATTTCAATTTTATTTGTGCATACTAGAAAAATGAATATATTTTATTATTTAAAAAAAAAAATTGTATGTATCTATAATACTCTTAATCGTTTATTATCTTACTTTACATATTTATTTTTATGCAATAAATAGTCGGTGATAATTTTGATGATCAAAATTAAAACTAATTGGAACTTTGAAAACGACAAATAAATACAAACAAATTTTTTAAAAAAATATTAAAATATAAAATAAAAGAGCAAAAATGATACCATGTTTTGGTGGGGTTAAATATTCTCTTTTTTAAAATAAAAAAATACAATTATATATTTATGTGATATAAAGGCAAAAGTGGAAGATTGTTGAGATGAGACTCAGATAATATTAAAGATACTGTATGTATTCATAGATCCTTTAAGTTTTACATTTATAACAGATTGATGTTTTAAGTTTTTTAAATAACAAATAAGTCCTTTAAATTTTTCAAGTAGCAAATAAGTCTTTTAAGTTTGTAATTTGTAACATCTAGGTCCCTCAATTACTTTAAAAATATGACTTAGATGTTACAAATTACAAACTTAAAGGACCTATTTATTACTTAAAAAACTTAAAGACTTATCCATTACTTAAAAAACTTAAAGGACCAATCTATTATAAACGTAAAACTTAAAAGACTTATAAATGTATTTTGGCTATTAAAGAGGAACTGCTTATGCACTTTGCCACTCACCAATTAATCTTCCATTTTTCACGAGCAAGAGGGAATAAAGGGTTAAGAATGACTGCACATGTGGTGAGAACCTTTCTTTACAAAGTGATTATGTTATTTATGGATCGATTGACCCCCTATAAATCACAAATAACCTCCTATAAATCACAAACCTATGGCGTATGGACATATATATAGACATCGAACACGACGCAGACACTGACATGTCAACACCGATAATAATTTGAAAAAATGACGCTATTCAATGTAATTATAGGTGTTGGTATCGTATCGGTGTCCGACATGAACACGTGTCCGACACCAGAACATGTTTAATCCAAAAAGTGCCAGTATTTCATAACAAATAACCAGGGGCGGAGGCACAGGGGGGACAGGGGGTGGCTGCGGTCCCCCCTACCTCTTTGAATTTTTTTTATATAGTACTAGTAATATATGATACTTAGTTCTTTTTTATAAGTGACAATTGAGTCAATAAAAATTGATGTATTTGATTTATAATATAATTTAGATAAATCAATTTTTGTTGATTCAATTTGTCTCTTATAAAAAGGACAAGAAGAAGTACTACTATATATTTATATACATTGGATCTTTGTCTTTTACGGTAAAAAAAAGTGTGCAAGCATGAGATGTGTTTAGAGTAAAATTTGTTATAGACACTTTTTGGAAATGAGGCTCTTTGGTTAGTAATTGTGGTTGCTTTCTTTCTTGGCCATTTTGGTATGTGAAACTTATATATTGTTTTATTCATAGTGCTAAAAAGGACTTTGTATTTATTTTTAACTTGTAACATAAAACATTGTGTATTTTGTCTTACCTTTTGAGTGTTCTTTATACTTAAAAAACTTACATATATATATATATATATATATATATATATATTGATTTTGGATATTGCTTATATGTTCTTAAATTTTTTATATATGTAGTAGTTTTTATATAAAAAAAAGAACATTTTATATATACTAAGTTATACAACATTTTTTATTCAAAAAAAAAGTTATACGACATTTTAAACTTAGTCCCCCTATGTTTAATTTCTGGCTCCGCCCCTGCAAATAACATAATAATTTTGTAATTAGATCGAGTCAATTTAGATAAAATAGTAAGGGTTTTGCTATCTGTCAAAAAAAATATATGGAGAATTGAAAAGTAGTATTATTGTATTGATATTTTTACAATAATTTGACTTTTAAAAAGTTGAACGCACAATTTAAAATATATTTATATATTAAATTATTTATAATGTGCTCTTATATGACATAATAGTATCCCTCAAAAAAAAAATATGACATAATAGTATTTGCCAAATAAATAGATACTTAAAAAATTTCTTGCACCTATTGTTCTACATTCTAACAATATTGACCATCCATTTTCTTTTTTTTCAAGTCTTACTTTAAGCATAACAAAAAATAAATAAATAAATAAATAAAAGGTGGATGTTAACACTAGATTCTCTCCGGCTATTTGGCCACGGGAGACTATCCTCTCCCTTCTAACTATAAGCGACACTAGTATGTTAGCTGGCCACGGGAGACTATCCTCTCCCTTCTAACTATAAGCGACACTAGTATCTTAGCATGTGCCGTGCACGGGATTATTTTCTTTTTTAATATTATTTATATATTTATTTTGATATATTATTCGATTAATTTGGTTTAAAATTCTAAGATAAAATTGAGATAGATTTTGTATGATATATTTAACGATGTTACAGAATAAAGCAAGATTAATAGTATTACTTCGCTTCCTATTTTACACTATTATGAGATAGATTATTTATCTCATCTTCATCCCCGAAACTATATAGTGATCCTATAAATATAAAATAATTATAAACTTCATTCTCAAAGGAAAATATGCTTTGATTTTTCATGGCCTTAAGATTTTTTGGGACTGTATCCATAAAATTAAAATATACTGTACCATGGTTTTTTTTTATTTTTCATCTCGAGCAGACTCTTTATAGAAAATTTACATTAGGTTTATTGTCAAACACAGGATACTTTTATTTTTTTCAATAATGCTTATTTCCATATGTTATTTTTTCTTTTGAAAGTTGTTTATGTCATTTTTTCATTTTATATTATTTAGAAGGTTATCAACATTTTTTCAATTGTCTATGAGATTGATTTCTTTTAGTTTATTTGAGTATGAAAATACGATATATCTTTAACACATGACTCTGTAGGACTACATCAACAAAAACTAATTGTAAATTTTATATTATTTTTTAAATGAATATTAACATACTTTGATCTTGTTTCTATTCTCAATTTTTTTTCTTCTTTTAACCGTACCACAAAGAAGCAATTTTCACACGTGAGCGTCAAATGGGAAAACCTATGTGTGAATCTCCCCACTCACATTAATAAATTAAGGTTCTTAAAAAAGTTCGAACAAAGGTTATGGAAAGTTTAAAATAGCATAAATTATAAAAAATTAAAATTATATTAATTTATTTTAGATTTTCCATAGATTTCATCAGTCATATGTAATCTAATTAAAGTGCGATGGACACATAATATGGAAAAAAAACCCTTAGTCGAAATTCAAATTTTAATTAGTCAATGTGTATTTTTAATAGTGGGGTGGGAAGTGTTACCCGTTTTCTATTATATACCACTGAGAGATTCTCTCTCTCTCGTCTCCGTCGCAAGACTCTATAGGGGCTCCATCAACAATAAAATAATTGTTAATTCTATATTATTTTTTTAATGAATATCAATAAAATTCTCGTGTTAAGTTATCACTATCTTCTACATACACTTTTCATCATGGGGGATCAGTTTTTATCGTGCTAAATAAAATTTTGAATAAATGATCCCCGTGATAAAATATTAAATATGAAAATATGGATAACCCCGCGGTCGGAATTCAAAATTTAATTAGCCAGTGTGTATTTTTAATAGTCGGGTGGAAAGTGCTCCCCGTTTTTTACTCTACACCACTAAGAAATTTCTCTCTCTCTCTCTCTCAACACGGGGATCATGTTTCTTCGTGCTAGATAAATTTTGAATAAGTTTTCCCCATGATAAAATATGAAATATGAAAATATGGATAACTCCCGCAGTTGAAATTCAAATTTTAATTCGTCAATGCGTATTTTTAATAGTGAGGTGGGAAATACTTGCCGTTTCTCATTCTCCAACATTGAAAGTTCTCTCTCTCTCTCTCTCTCTCTCTCTCTCTCTCAAAATCTTCTATTTTGTTTTTGTCTGTAATGAACATAATTTTTTCTTCAAAATAAAATAAAATATTTTTACGTAAAAAAATTTTTTTACAGATATGTCATAAGCTATTTTTTGGGTTCAAGACTTCAATTCTTTGAGTAATCTTATCCATGAAAAAATAGTGTATTTTTTTTATTTCAATTTGTTTTAAAGTAATCTAAATATAAGTGTTCCTTCATTTTACAAATTAAAATAGTAAAAATGTATCAAAATAGTGTCGCACAAGTGGTAAATAGTTGGACCCTTAACCATTTGGTCTTGAGATCAATCATGACCGGTGCATATGGAGAATCATTTCTTATGAGAGGACAATCCCTTAAATAGATCTCAGTTAAATCGAGAGGATTAATCTCTGCAGTTGCGCACAGATGATACATTTGGTTTACAAAAAAAAATCAAAAATTTGAGAGTTTCTATAAAAATATATATAATATTTGTGAGGGTTTCTAAAAAAAATATAGTATATAATATTTGAGAGAGTTCACAAAATAAAATAAAATAAAATTGAGAGTTTAAAAAATATATAATATTTGAAAAAGTTTCTACAAAAAGAAAACAAAAAATATAATATTTAAAAGAGTTTTTACAAAAAAAATATTATAAAGATTCAATTATTGTTGTCTATAGGATTCGAACAACATACTTTTGTTAGTAATTATAAGGTAATTTTTCTACAAAAAGAAATGTAGTTTTCCATAAAATATTATAAAAATTCAATTATTGTTGCCGGTGGTATTCGAACAACATACTTTATGCTAAAAACTCTGAATGACACCCAATGGCGTCTCCAGGAACCTGGAGCAGGGGGTTCAGACTATTTTACTTTAAGAAAAATTTTGCTTCAAAATATTTTTTATATTCTAGTTAGCAATTGTTTTTCAAAAAAATGTTCTACCAAAATTAATACTTGGGTTAGTATCTTACAAAAAAATGTTAGTTAACCAAGCAAATCAGAATCGGATCGATTATTGAACGGATGTACATACCGGTTCAAGGTTCACTAGGTCGGACCGGAGGTCAACAGATCGAACTGTTTTTAATTAAATATATATATTTTTATATTTTTAAATACTATATAAAATAATAATAAATAAAATTAGATAATATTTATAATTTCATACTATATAAAACATAAAACATCATAAGTCAATACATAAAAACTAGACTTGATAAGAATTGGTTTGATTAGAAACTAGACTTGAGTTTGACATAAACTCTTTTTTCAGCTCGAGTTCGACTCGTTTATTATAGTTTGCGAGCAGTTCGGTTCAGCTCATTAGGTTCAATTCATTTTCAACTTGAAACTAAAATCAAGAATTCGATATGAATTTTTTTTTCATTATATTTATTCTCCATTTTAAATTATATAAATTTTAAATTATTTTTGAAGTGTTATTTAAAAATATATTTTTAAGTGTTATATATATAATCAAGTCAGCTCGTGAGCTAAACAAGTCGAACTATATATAGCTCAAGTTCAGTTCATTTAATTAACGAACTTAATATTTAGCTTAAGTTCGACTCATTTGGTTCATGTACCAAGTTCAAAACCAAACAAGCCGAACTATATATAGTTCAAGTTCAACTCGTTTAATTAACGAACTTAATATTTAGCTTAAGTTCGACTCATTTGGTTCATTAACCAAGTTCAAAACCAAACAAGTCGAACTATATATAGCTCAAGTTCAAGTCGTTTAATTAACTAACTTAATATTTAGCTTAAGTACGACTCATTTGGTTCATGAACCAAGTTCAAAACCAAACAAGCCGAACTATATATAGCTCAAGTTCAGCTCATTTAATTAACGAACTTAATATTTAGCTTAAGTTTGACTCATTTAGTTCTTGAACCAAGCAAGTTAAACGAATTAATTGTCAAATCGATCTCAAACTTTATTCGACTTGTTTAGGTTCATTGTCAGCCCTAATAAAGAGAAAATAAAATTTGAAAATAAGTAAGTTAAAATTGTTTTGAGTTTAATTGGGTCAGTGGTGCAATATAAAAAAATGAGGGGGTTCAAAATATAAATTATATAAGATTATATGTGTATTTTTTTTAAGTTCAGGGGGTTCAGTTGAACCCCCTCGGCTCTATGTGGCGACGCCACTGATGACACCTAAGCAAGATAAGCTCTAATTGAATGCCACGTAAGCAATTACTATTGAGAATGTACGAGAAAGCTCCGTGGGAATCTCGTAATGTATATTGTTCTAGTGAACATTTAAAGGGGGTGATAATTGTGTTGATTCTATAGATCATATGAGTAATTTTTGTATACAAGAAAAATGTGATATTTTACAATGAAGTATGTTCTCATATTTATAGAGAATTTTTCTATGATCATGGTGGTTTTCTTCCTCCACCACTCTCTCATCATGGTGGTGATGGGTGGTTACTTCTCTTGTACGATAGATCATGGTGGCGGTTTCACATATGAGCGGTTACTGCTTCTGGCTAGGGCGACGCCCTTTGGGTGTGGCGCCTTCTTCTTTCATTTCCCGCCAAATCTTTTATTTGAATTACATGGGTTGGAAAGTTGGGTCATCTTGTTAATGGGCCTATGCCATTCATTTTTGGGCCCTAGTCCAGTCCACAGCCCCCCAAGCACGAGGCTCAAAGAGGCGAAGTGGTGATAGTGGTAGGACGTGGGGAAATAATCGTCCCCTACTTCGTCTTTATTACATAATAACTTCTATAAATAATCATGTTTGCAGCGTTGATTTCCATTCATCTTTGTGTTAACTTTGCTGTTCTTCATAGTTGAGTCATGGATTCTTTTGCTCCTTGCTTAGAATCTCATCTCGCCTCGCCTTTGGCGTGCTTGCCTCTTTTGGCGTCATCTCTTCGGCGATCACTGGCGAGGTGGCGCTGCTCTGCATCGCCCCCTCTTTTGTTGGTTCGTACTTCTGTCTTCTTTGCTGCATATTAATTTTTTGTTTCCCTTCAATGTTTTTGACAATCTTGAAAGACTATGCAATTCATATAGCAGTGAGAATCAGGGTAAAACATAGACAACAGAAAAGTGACCAGATTCATATGCAGTAATACGGAGTCATCCATGGTGGCTTTTATATACTTCGATTATAGAAAGAAATAGATAAATTGATAAATTTTACCACGGCGAGTAAGAATGATATCACCTGGGTTATGCTAAAATACTGGTGCCACAGAGAAGATGGTGGGCGGACTCGCTCTAGAGAAAATAATGTGTTTGTGGCGATGTTGTGGTGTTTTCTTTTCTTTTTCAGGGTGACCCTAAGCGACTTAACACCGTTGGAGCACTTTCTTTTTTCTTTGAATTTTGTATCTTGATTTTGATGTAGTTTTCTTTGAATTTGTATCCTATCTTCAATGAATGAAATAAGATTTTGAATGACTTTGTCACTGCTCTTGTCGCCTTTGAACATACTTGTTTTGCAAGCTTTCTTTATGATCTTTTGGGTAATAGTCTTACCTGTCTTTAAGACGAATTAAATAACTAAAGTAATATATATTGAATTACCTTTTATATTTTCTACAATGTTCCTTCTGGGCGTCTCCCGTTTAATAGGTTGCACCTTGATATGTCTTTCTTTTTCTTTTCTTCGTTCCCAACTCGTAAGATTTACGGGTAACGTTTTGGACTTTCAACCATGCTTCGATTTTTTGGACGCCCCCCACTTGTAAGTTTAAAGAGTAACGCCTAGGATTTTCAACCTGATTTTAATTTTTTGGACACCCCCCACTGAAAAGTTTAAAGGGAAATGCCTAGGATTTTCAACCTGGTTTTAATTTTTTGGACGCCCCCCACTGAAAAGTTTAAAGGGTAACGCATAGGATTTTCAACCTGATTTTAATTTTTTGGACGCCCCCCACTGAAAAGTTTAAAGGGTAACGCCTAGGGTTTTCAACCTGATTTTAATTTTTTGGACGCCCCCCACTGAAAAGTTTAAAGGGTAACGCCTTGGTATTTCAACCCATTTCCGTCGTATCCAACTCGTAAGATTTAAGGATATCGCCGTTTCTATTTCTGACATTTCCTACTCGTAAGATTCACGGATAACGCCATGGTGTTTCAACTCGTTTCCGTCGTATCCAACTCGTAAGATTTACGGATATCGCCGTTTCTATTTATGACGTTTCCTACTCGTAAGATTCACGGATAACGCCATGGTGTTTCAACTCGTTTCCGTCGTATCCAACTCGTAAGATTTACGGATATCGCCGTTTCTATTTCTGACGTTTCCTACTCGTAAGATTCACGGATAACGCCATGGTGTTTCAACTCGTTTCCGTCGTATCCAACTGGTAAGATTTACGGATATCGCCGTTTCTATTTCTGACGTTTCCTACTCGTAAGATTCACGGATAACGCCATGGTGTTTCAACTCGTTTCTTCTTTCTTTTTCAGTCATGTCTTAAGCATATGTATCAGTTCTTCACGAAACCAAAGATTTAAAACGGTGGGCCTCAATAAAAATTGTTCAGATTTACCGCCTTTGCCTTTTGTCCTGCACTATGATCAACTTGGTACTTTTGTTAGTTATAATAATCATTTATATTCATCACTATTTTGTGCACCTGTAATAGTAATTTGCAAATTACCATTACCATTACCATTACCATTATGATGATTGACTAGTTTTAAATACTAGTATATGTCTGCATCCATGTAACGCAAATATAATATATGATAGATATTTGAATGAAACATGTGCTGCCATCCAAAAAGCATATAGTTAACAAGGACAGGGTAACACAAATTGCCAATCTATCACATGAATAATCAAAAGCAAAATTTTATCATCCAAAAATCAATGATAACTCATTACAGACAATGATACCTCATTAGCTCACTGCATTCATGTTACTGAACCTCTACAACATAACGACATAACTCATTAAACTTATAGCGACATGATTAGTTATTTACTTGAGCAATGGTATTTACGCGATATGAAGTTACCACATAGCATGAGTTTAACCACACATTACATCATTTGTGGAAACAAGTTTCAATTGATATGCACAATGGTGCAAGTAAAGAAAATGCTAAAGATAGAACCTGGTTCAAGTCTCGGTTTGTGTGCTCAGTTTTCACCAAACAATTACATAATTTTGACGGTGATGATGTCCATGTTTGAAACAACGATAAGCGAAGTTGCACTGTCAACAGTTGACGGCGAGACGACGATGTTGGACGGCGACAATGGTTCGGCGAGCTGTTTATCCTTAAAATTTTCATAAAAAATTGCTTGTCCCTTGTGCTTTTTTGATTGCCTTCTAGAACAGTGTCGCGCTCAAAGTATTTTGCACATGTAAGAAAAATACAAACAACGTTATGAAAAATGAGTTTAAAGATATATAAGAATTATATAATAGGACTACTAAATTATTTATCAATTTATTTTTGGAATGGCGGTACAATCAAAAGTAGTCGCCCGATACAAATCATACAAAGTGAAGGTGAAAAATACTTGCATTTTTTTTATTGTGTCTAACAATATGTTTGTTGATGTAACTATATAAGAGAGTATGTAAATATAGCCACTAAAGATAATTTAATCACATACTAATTCAATTATTCACGATTCAAGACATCGCCCCGTCGAAACTGTTTGACCGGTCTTACCTTATATATTACTATTACTATAAGTATAATTATTATCTTTTGGCTTTAACTAAGTTGAGACTCTCACATAAACATATATGATTAATTAACAGTGATATTGTTTGAATTGTCTTTGCCTTTTGAAAAAGTCTTCTTATTTTCTCTTATTGATAAATAAGTAAACCTTCCACTAGATGCATTAAACTGGAAGAATAGAAGTTATCAAGCAAATACTAATGGCAGCATCAGATAACACTTTAATTTGAACATTTCGGATCATAATCTGCGGTTTTTGTTTTGCTAAAAAACACAATGTACAGGGTTGATATGTGAATCTGCAAGATATTTTAATATGGAAGCTAAACTGTGGCGATAAATCTCCCGTTAAGGAATCAAAATTTGCATTACTTAATAGTTCCCTTTCTTTTACTCAGTGATTAATTTTTGAATATTGGTGGGCATAAAGCATGATTCATAAACTATGATTAATTTTTTATTCAATCGTTCTTAAAGAACAAAGTAGAAGAAACTTATGCCGTTGATCAATTTTTCATGATTTCAGATGCTTAGAAACCTTTAAATTAATCACTTATGTTATAAAACTGATGACATGTATACACACAACATGTTATCAAAGTGAAACATATGAAAACTATAAATATAGTAGAATAAAGGAAAAGAACATTAACACCTGGATTGGAAGTCGCTTAGTCACCAAGAGGTTGACGATGAGACTAAAATGTTGGATGGTAAGTCGGCGACGACAGTTTGGCGAGTCGGAGAATTTAGATTCACAAAAAGTAGTAACTATGTCGATGTCATTTTGATTCAAATGTGATGGTTGATGACGGTTATCTCATTCTTCTTCTTTTTACAACTGCCTGATTACACGGAGACTGACACAATATTGTCTTTCATTTCTTCTGGTATTGTGGCTCTCTTGGTTAGTGCTTTAAATTTTTACAGCGGTGCCAGACAGATTACAACACGACAAACGTACTTCTGGTACTGACTTTAAACCTCCGTTATTTGCTGTCACAATCAACTCGCGAAAAGAAACACAGTGAAATAGAGATTGTAGAAGAATAAAATATAATCAAAACTTAAGACTTTCTATAAGTCAACTATAATCTGAGCGGATTAAAAGTGATTAAAAGTGGCAATCGTTGTTAGATTATCTACCAAGGGAATAATCCCACAAACAATTAAAACACACAATTCATTCTTTCAATTTTATTCCCAATTCCAAACTATACTTCTTTTATCTTCTTCTCAACACACAAGAATCATAATGGGGTAAATTACACAATATTCACTCACGTATGACAAACAATACAGCAAGAATGGTGAGAGACAATAGCATATCAAATTCTCAAAAGACTATCATGAATAAAATTCATAAAGTGGAACTGAGGAAATTAGAAGTAATTAGTATTATGTTCCTTCAACTTGGGTTTTTGGTACTATTCATTAGATTTTCTTTTATCGATAAACATTGCAAAAATTATAATATATGAAGGGAAGTGAAGTGGCACATAACCTGTTCGGATAATTCATAAACCCCATATCTGAACGGATGTATCCGCCACCCATGGGAATGAAATCGAACAAGGAATTTTGTTTCCGGAGTAAAGTTGGTTGGTCAGTTGTAGCGGCAGAGACCTAGAGTTGCGCCGTCGCCGCTTATTCGGTAAGGGAACTGCTGCAATCGTGGTTCCGCCGACGAAGATCTATGACGTTGTGCCGGTGAATCTCTCCCTGATTGTTGTGATGGTGCTGAACCTTTTATCGGCAAAACTAACCAAAATTTGGGAAAATAGCGATATAGTTAAACTGGTTTTTTTTTTTCTTCTTTGAAGGGTTTGATCCGTAGATAATATGAAGCTATGGAATGAAGCTTTGATCGTGAATGGTGTGTGGTCTGGGAATGGTTTTACCATGGCCCCACGGTGGGCGCCAAAATGTTCTAGTGAACATTTAAGGGGGTGATAATTGTTTTGATTCAATAGATCATATGAGTAATTTCCACCACTCTCTCATCATGGTGGTGATGGGTGGTTACTTCTCTTATACGATAGATCATGGTGGCGGTTTCACATATGAGCGGTTGCTGCTTCTGGCGAGGGCGACGCCCTTTGGGTGTGTCGCCTTTTTCTTTCATTTCTCGCCAAATCTTTTATTTGAATTACATGGGTTGGAAAGTTGGGCCATCTTGTTATTGGACCTATGCCATTCATTTTTGGGCCCTAGTCCAGTCCATATATAATAGAGATTTGGTGAAGAAATATTGTTATTTGTCTTTTTAAAGCTTTTTTTACCAATTGTCAACAACAACAAAAAATCATCTTATTGATTGAATGTATAGCATAAAAGAGCAAGATAGTTTTCATGACATATGCTCAAGCGTCAAGCCAATTAAAGGGAAGTGCTTATTGGAATTTCACATGCTGCTTCAATTAATCACACAGAAGAACTCTTAAATTTATTAAAAATTTAAGTATTAACCAAATTTAACAAACTTCTTGACATTGCCAAAGCTATATTTTAGAAAAAATTAGAGGAACCATAATACAAAGAATTTGTGCACCGCATCCACAAGGCACCAGGAAAAATAATGAGGAAATTTGCATTTGTATCGAGTAAACTTTCACTTATGTAGTCTTAAGATAGTTATTATTCCGTCATAATATATAAGACCTCTTATAAAAACATAATTAAAAAAATAGTTTTTGAATTAAATTTATCAATGATATATGTACTTTCAAAAATTGCTCTTCAATTATTAAGAGATAAAAAAATATGTTTTGTAATCAAAAGTATTTTTGTAAAAATTTAATGGATGTAATTTGAACTTGAAGATCTTAAAGGACTTATATATTGAGATTTGAGACTAAGATGGTAGTACTTAATTATTGAAGTAAAACATCATTCTTCAATTGTCAAATGTGATTTATTTTCCCATTTATAAAACTGTAATACAAATGACAGTTAATCAAGCTTCTCAAGATGTGGTTATAGATTGATCTCAGATAAGTATAGAGCAAATGTTTGTAAGGAAGTTTTAACAATTTAAATTTCAATACCTCGAGTGATTAGTCTAAAACTCACACTGGAGAAACAAAATGGTGCCTAGAAAAGAATACCCCTTTGAACAGTGTCCATTCATTGAATGAAACATCCTTTCAAGGGGGAAAGGAATACCATTATACCAAAATATGTATGGTGCCAACATTTGTATAGTAAGTAGCACAAAGGGCAAAAACTCAAATATTATCAGATCATTTTTGCTAGTGGATCAGAGAAAGGGACTAGATAGATAATGTTTCCATTCACAAACATAATTAATTGCACCATATCATCCACTGAAGTCAAGACAGACAAAAATTATAACATTAAATAAATAAGGATTCATAGACCTACAAAAATTGCACTAACATGAAAAGCAAATATAGCACCAAAACAACTACTGCTGAGTTCCAAAAGTATACAAAAATGGTTACCAGTCACCAAATTGATTAGCTGATGACTATACTTGTTCTGCTTTAGACATCTCTTTTCTTCTTTTTTTCTTTCTTTTTGCTCGGCATATCAGCAGAGTCTTCCTCCTCGGCATGCTTCTTTCTCTTTTTCTTCTTTTCTCCTCCATTCAAATCATTGTCTCCATTCTGCACCTCTGCATTCTCAGTAGATTCCTTCTTTTTCTTCTTCTTTTCTTTTTTCACAACTTCAGGTTCGGGTTCCTCGACAACAACCTCCTCTTGCTTTTTCTTCTTTTCTTTCTTTTCCTTCTTTCCTTTCTTTTTGTCAGTGGGAGGCTCTGGTGTATCTTCATCCATTGCAGAATTGGATTTTGGTTCAATAATTGAATCAGCTGCAGCATTATATGTCTACGGAGAAAAGATTAATCAGCACATACTGCAAAATAAAATAAAATATAACAAATAGCAGAAAATGAAGCAAACAATATTACCTTAGCTGGTGTTATCAGTCTTCCGTTCTTTCTATCCTTGTCATATGCTTCTATCTTCGGCTTTCCTTTAGCAGAACCGGCAAAGCGACCTAATTCTTTGCCTTCAAGCCCCCTCAACCGTGCTTCAAGCTGCACAAAAACTGGTGTAAATAAAGTCTGATATAAAAACCGTATGACATTGACATATGACTAAAAGTATAGAAAATCACAGACGGGGGAAATTTCTATCATTGAACTTCGTATATAAAACTTCCGTCATCAAATTCAATTTCAAGCTTGTAAAATCACAGACGGGAAATTTCGACATAGTTTTGAAATGGCCGACAGCTACTAGATGGTACTTGTGGTTTCTGTGATTTGAATATATTTATAATCACGGAAATATGGTACTTTGTTTTGAAATCCAGATTTGGATCAACATCAAAAGAACGATAACGACGAAAGGAATAAACATCTCAAGCCCCATTGCATCTTCCCTTTCTTCTTTTTTTTTAATTTAGGGCTGAACTATTTTATTTTATCAAAATCAGAAGTAATGCAGTTTTTTTATGCAACATTGTTGTTTGAAGTTGCAAATTTTATGAAGAAATGATGCAGATTTATTATGCAATATAATTAATTTAAGAAAAAAGACACAGTTGACAGAAGCAGTGTTTTGGGTGTCACGAAGAATAGGCTGAGGAAAAGTGAAAGCAAGAAGATGAATTGAGTTGTGATTGGGAAGAAGAGGAACAGTGGAATGTTTATTTGTTATTTTCATCTCATCCGTGAAATTACTTTTTTGCCAGATGTCATTCATCTGTGAAATAAACTGGAAAACTGGAGCAAACAGGAACTGGAGCAGGTCTGGACTCAAAAGTATAATACCTTGGCTCTGTTCTCCAATGCCATTGTGTTATCTAGCCCATCTCCCAGTGCATCACACCTAATAGCAAGAGCAGTTTTTGCAGAAAGTGTCCGGGACATTTTCCCCTTCACCTTTTGAGCTGCCTGACCAATCAAGGATGCATGGTATATAAGACCATACTTTGGAGTAGCATGCTTAGTCTTCAATGCCCTAAAGAGAGCCTTCTCGGCACCAAGAATCTGGACAGTGCTAGCAGGCTGCTTTGCAAGATTTAATAAGCTACCCGCATGGGCTATGAGGCGAGCACCAACAAGCTCCCCAACCATAGCAGTCAAATTGGGTGCAATGGTGTTCATCCTACTCTTGAGATAATCATAGAGTGTGGCCCTGTATTCTGAAAGAGACAAAACCTGATCACAAAGCTCTCTAATATTTGCCAAATCAAGCTCACCAATTTCGGTTCCCATAGATATCACTGATGCTTCCTTCAACTGTGCCTCAACCTCCTCGGACAAAAACTGAAATTCATTTCAGGATCTATGTTGTTAATAGCAGATAGCGGCGCGTAGCGCCGACCCCAAAAAATGCTATAGCGGGTAGCGCTATGACCGCTATTGTGAAGACAAAAAAGCCATGTACAAATTAAATATAAATTCCAGCAACATACATAAATACTAAAAAAAATAGAAAAATACATAAAAATAAAGGAACTTTCATACTTAATAATTATACTTAATATTGTCATTTACCATCAAAATAGGTTCTAAATAAAGATTAAATAACACTTCATCAAGTTTTAGAAGTACTCAAAATGACATCCCATTAAAATAAAGCATAATAAAGCAAGTTTTAGAAGGGTGAAAACAAAAATCACAAACAATTGTTTTCTTGCTCGCATCTGTATAAGAATTCCACTTCCAAAATATATCAAGGTTGTCACCAGTAGGCTTAATAAAGCCTCTGTTCTCAGTTCCACTTCCAGCTACAGAGCCAGAAGATGAAGCCATGATTTGGAGAAAGAGAACAAACCTTGGAAGAACAAAACTGAACAAATCGATTTGGTGAAGAA
This sequence comes from Trifolium repens, assembly GCA_030408175.1. Classification (NCBI taxonomy): domain Eukaryota; kingdom Viridiplantae; phylum Streptophyta; class Magnoliopsida; order Fabales; family Fabaceae; genus Trifolium; species Trifolium repens. Next base: position 52,134,934 of record CP125849.1, on the reverse strand, counting down.
GAGAACAAATCGATTTGTATTTGGAGAAAGAAAAGAAAAGATCGAGGCTATCGAGGCTGAAGAGAAAGCGTGAAGTATGAATTTAGGGCAATTCAAAAGGGGTGTTGAAAAGCCCAAAATACCCCTAACTTTATGATTTAATTTCAAAATTAAGATTTCCATCAATTTTTCCCCCAAAATAGGAAATAGCGGCCAAAAAGCACTACCAATCCGCTACGCCACCGCTATGGCACCGCTATTCACTTGCAAATGGCGGCCGCTATTTACGCTTCTCTTAATAGCGGAAAGCGGACTTATAGCATAGCGGCGAGGTGCCAAACGCTACGCTATTCCGCTATAGCGCCGCTATAGCGCCGCTATTAACATCATAGTTCAGGATAAAGGAAAAATATTAAAAAATGTATCAGTCTATAAACATATGAAACTAAATATTATTTGTCTCAAGAAAAAACATACATTCAAGAAACAAGAGTAGTATCTATTTGTTATTAGTATCCAGTATGCAAGTGAGTAAAATAATTAGCAGCATGTCATTGAAAGTCATAACACTACCTCAGAGAAATCAAGCTTTGCAGCATTGATACGATCACCCATCAACTTGGCTGCTCTTGCATACTGGATGTTGTCCAGTATAATTTTGGTAAGTTCTGGAAAATGCCAACCGTACCATTCACGGACCCTCATGGCATATGTGTTCAGCTCTTTATCAAGATCATCAAGTAAACCAATAGCTTGGACAATCATAGTGTCGACCTATAATAAAAAAAAAACATAAAGTCAGGAAATAGTTACTCAGAAAATCATTATCAGCCAACAGAAAAACAAAAAGTAAACAAACTTTGGAATCAGAAAAAACTACAATACAAACTAAATCACATCAATAATGTTATGATGTCTTAACTTTGTAATAATGTTATGATGTCTTAACTTTATATAAATCAATAACCAGACATTAACATATGTACAACAATAACGAGACAAACAACAAGCGGCAACAACAATATACACCTTGTCGGAACTAAACTTGAGTTTGAATCTCGATAAGCTATGAGACAAACCCAAGCTCATAGGAGCCAGGTCTTGAACAGCCAAACCAGCGATGAGTTCATTCAATTGATATCTAACACCTCTCATCAACTCCATAACAGCATTGTTATGAACACATTCAATTTTCTGAAATATTCAAAAAAAACAAAAAATTATCTATTTGATGAATAACAGCATAAACAAAACTATAATCAAAACATTATAAAAGTAACTAAAATAACACACCAACTTATCCTTAATGATATTTCCAAGCTTTGAATCAGCTACACCTAACGTTTCATTTTCGCAATTAACGCGTAGAAACTTGCGTAGACCCTTACTAGCTTTACTATCAATCAATAAAGAAGCTGCCTCTGTAGCTTCTGAAATATTCTCAAATTTGGAAAATGCCTTCAACTTGACAATCTAGTTAAGCATGACAATCGATTAGTTTCATAAGTTCAAGAATCACAAATAAAAAGTAAATGCATATAAATAAATTGAGTATAAAGTACAAATAACCTTTCTAGCAGAATCTGAACTAGAAAACTCGTTCTGTAAATCCTGTAAAAAAAAAAGTAGGTAAAATATATGAATCGATTAGGTCAACAAACAGAGTATAAGAAAGTAGTTATTATCATAAAAAATGAATTACCTCAACTTTTGAAAGTTTTCCTTCCTTGAGAACTTTGAAAATTGCATAACCAGCAGCCGTTTCAAACAGAAGAAGCATTTTATCAATCGATTAATAAAATTTGCTGTGAAAGGCAGAGAAAGAAGAACTGAGGAAGAAGAAGAAGAAGGAGAGGGAAACGGTGCAAAGTGTGGTTTGTTGCGGCTGTGTTGTGCAATTAGGGTTTTAGGGTTTATGACCGCATTATATTGAAAATGTTGGGCTCTAAAAGTATTAAAAAATATAGTATTGGGCCCGGAAAACTATTGGTAAAATAGTTTAATTTTTTTACAAGTATTGGTAAAATAATATGACATACTGTCATTATAAAATAAATAAAAATAAATAATATGACATACTGTAAAAATTTTTTGGAAAAGTATTTGTAAAATAATATGATTGGGGTGTGAGATTTGATTATCGGGTCGGTTTTTAAAATATTTTTTTATAAAGAAGCTAAAACTAAAAAGATAAAAAACTAAAAAGAAGGTTTGTATTAGTTATATTTTTTTTAAAAAAAAATATTAAATATATATTGTTAACCAAATTTATAAAATAAAAAAATGGTTTTATTTGGTTCAACTAGTGATTTTGTCAGTTTCTTAACCGGTCTTATTTTAAAAAATATTTGAGTGATATATAAATAATGATTTGCTAGCAAAAAAATAATTAAATTAGTTTCTATAAAAAATATTATAGTTTTTTTTTTTCATTCTTCATTAGTGTCGAATTATTATAATATAAGTTTATAACATGTTATGTAATCACTCGTTGATAAAAAAAAAAAAAAAGATTTAGTTTTACCTTAAAATAGAGAAGATTGGATAAATTAAGAGTGCTGCTAAAAATAAGAAATTTAATAGGACAATTTCAGCTATACTATGATTTTAGAACTGTAAATGGTAATGGATAAAATGGGAATGAATATGACAAAAATTGAAATTCTTGTCTTCTGTTGAACCACGGGACAAATGTTTTGTTATCTCCGTAAGTTGTCTAAAATAAAAAAATAATTTTTCATCCACCAAACATTGTACAACACAAAATTTGTTCAATACTTTAAATTTTTGTCATGTGTTATTATGTCTTTGTATTATTTTGTCCCCTATTTATATTTTGCAAATCAAATGGACATTGAGTATCATTTGTGTTACACCGTATTAATTGACCAAAATGATTTTCAAAAGCAATTATGATCGGTTAATATAACCTTGCTAAAATTTGATAAATTAGACATTATTTTGATCAATCATTCTAGACTCGTAGATCAATCAAAATGACTAATATTTTAAAACAATAAATCTCTTAAGTTGGACCCACTTATTATTTAACCCACTATTTTAGGTGGGTTGAGTTGCAGTTTTGAATGAATTGCATTTTCTAAAGTTGAAATCATTTGTTTTTTTTTTACAAAGTTGAAATCATTTGTTGTTATCTGCAATTGTGACACTTATGAGTGGAAAAAAAAAATCAATAAAGAGAAAAAAGACATAATTTTCATAAAAAAAAAAGACACCTCAATATAAACATGAATGCAAGAACTACATGATATTCCAATTGCAGTGGATCCTTATTCAGTTTTGAACTCGACTTCTTAAATTGACTAGTTCAGTTTAACGGAAAAGGATTTCCTGCTGTAATTGTGTAACGCAGTTACAGCTATGAATCGTCCGATCTGAATCAACTGTTGTGATTGATAACAGTGTGAAACTGTGATTTTAATATGCACTGTCCAATCTAAATCTAATGGTTGTAATTGATAACAGTGCGAAACTACTACTGCATGCAATTCTGGTCCCAGATTAACCTATGAAAAAAGTAAGACATATTGAGTCGGGCCGACTTACGAGTTAGTTTTTGTAAAAAATTGTCATTTTTTTACAACACGTTTGATTATGTTAGTTTAATTATGTTATTGAAAAAAAATAATTGTAGTGACAACAATTTTTTTTCCTTTATAGGAGTAGTATCCTCTCGTAACAACAATAAATTATAAATTATGTAGATAATTCAAAATAATTTTGTTTGTTTGGCAGTAAGATCAACAACTTGTGTTTTTTATGATCAATGTGAATGAAATGAAAAAAAAAAAGTCTGACAGATCGATCCGCTCGTCAACCTATAGAGGGTGGGTGGCACTCTAAACCCGATAACCTAAATAGGCTCGTTTTGTTCCATTATGTTTTCGATGGATCAAAATTGCGTCGAGTCTAATCGGAATGGGTCAATCCACCTTGCCACCCGTACAAATACAATGAAAAAGTTTGTTTACAAATTGATTATGATGTTATATTATATGAGAATCATGTTTGTTCTGATTTTGTTATAATAAGAGTATCTCAAAATTTGTGTAGTCAACATCTTAAAAGTGTAAGAAATACTTTTATGGATACAAAATTTTATCTTTTTGTTTATTTAATTAGTGTTCAGTGGGCTAGGCACCACTAGCATGACTCTAAAAAATAATCATACATGAGTAATTAATGTACTTTCAAACCAAGTTAGTGTACGTTTCGATTTTTAATTAGTTTGACAGAAAATAGTCGTGTAAAAGATAAAGGGTGCAAATGCATAAACAAATGAGAATGTGATTTACTATCGACGTTTGGAGCCCGTACTTAGGTTAGTTACCCTAAACAAGATAAAAAAAAAACATAAAAGTAAAATTACACTATCAGTCTTTTATCTTCTTTTTTTTTAACATATTAGTCCATTTTTTTCCGTCACATTTTGATCTTTTATCTATTAAAATATGCATATTTTAATACTTTTTATTATCAAATTTTATATTAAAAAATGTTGAAATAATACTTTTAACACATATTTGAATTGACAATGAATTAAGTAAAACCTCAGGGTGAATTACTATAGTTTTGATAAAACCTATATTTTAAACTTCAACATAATTACGGTGCAATTGTAATCCTAATAACTCACATATTCACACACAATCCAAACATACATTTATAGGAATGGAGCATGAATACACATGGGTAAGTGGGGGTGCATAGTTTTTGTTAAGATAGAGCTCTTCACGTGCCTTGTGATAAAAGGTCCAGAAAGCCAGTGGAGACCTTTGAGGGGGAGACACATAACTAGGAATTGACTAACTGACTTGTACTCAGCCAGAAGAAATAAAATTAAGTACTTTGTTTCATAGTCTTGTATTTAATTGGGATTTTGGTGCTTTTAAAACCTCACATTCCTAATAGTGTTTGTGTTTGTATTTCTATTCTGTAGTCAATTCATGAGTTTATTAAGATCTGGTATATTTATGGTTGACCGGTTCATGCCTATGCAGGGTAGTTAAGCATAATAAAAGAATTGTGTTTAAGAAGAATTTGTAGTTCATTTGAGTCTCATAAGACTCAAAGGATTTATCAATGCAGTTGCGCGAAAAATTAATTGCTCAGAATTTCTATTGTTCATTAAAAAAAAAAGATACATTTTGATAATGATAATGTAAATCACATAAAAAAAAGACATCTGTCAATAGTGATTTTTGTGATACAGAACAACGTGGGGGTAGAGAAGACCTAGCAATCATCATTTGAAATTAGATTAGTATTGTTTTGTTCATTTGTTGTCCCATGGGTTGCAACTCGTTTAAATGAGGAACAACTTTCTCATCCTACTATTGTATGGAGTGTGTGATCTATGAAATGGATAATGAACAAAGATAGGTATTGTGAATCAAGAGATTCACTTCTGTCACTCTACCAATTACTCGCGCCCCCTACATCTTTTTCGTTTTACCTTTCTGTTGCTTAAGTAGCGGGCGTTATAATAATGAGTAATTTTTGAAAAATATTGTTCGCTACATAGGTAGCAGACAGAGGCGGAGCTAGTGGTGGCTAGGCCGGGCCGCGACCCACCCCGAAAAAATTGAAATTACTTGGGTACCCCTATTTGTATAAAATTGAGTTATATGATAAATATATATATGTTTATGCGCATATTGAAGAAAAGAATCTAGATAGCCTAGCGGATGTGCTGCGTGTATACATTCAAATGGTCTGGGATCAAGTCCAAGTGGTGGTAGTTTTTAAATTTTTCTATTTTTTTCTTTACAAACATCAATTTCATTGTGTTTAGTGGAGTTTTAATTGTTCTATTTTATTTTTTTTTTAAAAATGAACTATTTCATTGTGTATAATGGGTTTCAAACCCACACCCCTATCAAGACAAAATTAATGTTACAAATCACTAACGACCCATTTGGAATAACTTATTTTCGAGCTCATGCAATATAAATTAAATTTTATGCTATTTTATCATAAACTATATTGACAAATTTATAACAATACATAAAAATTGTATAAATTGTTTGCATAAGCTCAAAAATAAGCTAATCCAAATAGGCCCTATATCAATTACATTTTTTTTTTTTTGACAAAAATCAATTATATTATTATTCTTGTAAAAGTGTGAGTAAAACACAATTTTTTTATCAATTAAAAAAATTATTACCTTTTAGTTAGCATTATTTATTTTTAATTATATCATTCTCTTTTAGTATATATGTACTATATTTTTTTTAGCGGCCCACCCTATTTTTTTTCCTGGCTCCGCCACTGGTAGAAGATGTTATAATAGTGGGGTATTTTTGGATGTATCCGCTACCTAAGAAGCAGACATGAGTATTTTGATAAAATCATAGGGCGTGCGAGAAAATAAGTAGGGTGGTGAAAATTATGTTTCTATTTGGAAAGTTTGAGTATGCTAGTGTGAGGCATGTTTTCAGAAAAGGACACATTTGAACACCACGGTCCAACGGGCCTTGATCCATTGGTACTAGTTACATCCCTCCTAGTGTTATTTGCACCCAACTAGTCCAAGTAACTTTGCCCTCACTACTATATTGAATTAAATAGACCGATTTGTTAGAATTTTAACATTACTGGTCATCGGATCTATTTAGCTAAATAAACTTTCATTGCCTATTTTTCAAAAATAAAATAAAAGAAGGTATAGTTTGATTTGATGTAGGTCAAAACAAGGTTTGGTTATTATGCATAAGCCATCCTTATGCACCATGCATAAGTTACTTAGTGCACCCCCAAATTACTCGCGCACCCCCCAAATTACTTGTGCACCCCTAGATTTCTCGTGCACCCTAGATTTCTCATGCACCCCCCAGATTTCTCATGCACCTCCAAATTTCTCGTGCACCCCCCAAATTTCTCGCACACCCCCGTGTAACTTTTGCCCCCCAATTTTTTTTGTCCCCTCCACATTTCTATCCTAAACCATTTTACTGTGGGAATGGTTTCAGAGATATGCACTCAAAAACCATTAAGTGCATAAGATGGTTTTGGAGTACAACCCTATAATTAGAATATAAACAATAATTGTGATTTAATGGTTTCGATTGTCTTATATGAGAAACCAAAATTATTGTTAAATGGTTTTAAATAATGATTATAATTGTACCAAAAAAAATAAAAAATAATGATTATAATAAAAAACCATTAAACCATTTTGCTGTGGAAATGGTTTCAGATGGTTGTAATAAAAAACCATTAGGTGCATAAAATGGTTTTGGAGTACAACCCTATAATTAGAATAGAAACAATAATTGTGATTTAATGGTTTAGATTGTCTTATATGAGAAACCAAAATTATTGTTAAATGATTTTAAATAATGATTATAATTGTACCCAAAAAAAATAAAAAATAATGATTCTAATTATAGGTTGTACTTCAAAACCATCTTATGCACTTAATGGTTTTGGAGTGTATATATCTGAAACCGTTCCCACAGCAAAATGGTTTAGGCTAGAAATGTGGGGGACAAAAAAAAATTTGGGGGCACAAGTCATCTGGGGGTGCGTGAGAAATTTGGGTGGTGCATGAGAAATTTAGGGGGTGCACGAGGAATTTGGGGGGTGCACGAGAAATTTGAGGGAAATTTGGGGGCACAAGTCATCTGGGGGTGCCTGAAAAATTTGGGTGGTCCATGAGAAATTTAGGGGGTGCATAAGAAATTTGGGGGGTGCACGAGAAATTTGAGGGGGTGCACGAGAAATTTGAGGGGTGCACGAGAAATTTGGGGGGTGTGAGATTAGGTGTGAGTGTGTGAGTTGAGATTGACTAGGATTATTACATGTGGATGCTCAATCTAATGGGTATTATTGACTTATGTACCATGCATAAGGATTACACTTATGTATAATAACTTCCCCGTCAAAACATAGATTTGTCTAGAACAATCTTATCTGATTCTATTCCCATTTAGAGGTTTCGTTCAACCGATGTGTGTTTTGTTGTTTCATGGATTTTAGGTCCTCTATAAAATCGTGAGTATTATTAATGCAGATTTAAGACTAAGTAACGCGTTGACTTAATTTCAAGTGGTATTGATTAGGGTATTAATGTGCAATTATGTCGTTCTGGTGCACTATAAATGCAGTATGGATTTGTATGCTCGCGATTTCTGCTTTTGACCAGGCCTCAGTTGACCGTGACGTGACATATTCAACCGAGCATATCTAAATCGATTCATTATTTATGTCAACATATAACTTGTCGTGATCTAATTTTTTATTTTCGAATGCAACTCTTGTCCTAAATTAATTACTAACCCATAAGTTTCCAAATTTAAGATTTACATTGGTCAATAAAATCATTCAATAACAAGATAAATACAATGCAAACAAACAGCATTTTGATTGTGATTTTTGTATAGAGGTTCTCAATCTAATGGTTATAGTCAATCCACTAATACTCTATCATTCCTTTATTGTCAACTTTACTAATGAAATTGACTCTACGAGAGACTAAGTTAATGCAATAATGGTATCCTCATGTGTCTAAGATGAGCAAGAAAAAAAGTGATAGCACCAAATTAAACATAGATTAATCGGAAAATGGGCATCATGGGAAATGAAAGATATATTGATATTTAATAGGTAGTAAATAAACACAAATGGGATCAAACCTTTAGGTAGGTTTGAGTTATGTAAGCTAAAATGTATAGAAAAAAATAATAAGGACATTAAAGCAATATATAATTTTTTTTTTAAAATACATAAAAAAATAATTTAATTTAGCTAAGGAAGGGTGAGAAAATATAAAAAAAATAGGTGGAAAAAAAGGTTGGCATTTATCATCTGACGTAATATCTCCCTCATTATGCTCAACTGTCTCAATTACTCTTGCATTTATGTGATTTAAATGGTCTTAATAGAATGGCCATTTTTTTTTCAATGCTTGGAACTACCCAACCCAACCCACTTTCTATACCATCCATTGTTTTTGTTTAGTTTCACTCATCCTAACCCACAATCAAATTTTCTTATACTACACGAAATACTACTTTCACGCTATGTTACTCTCATTATACTCGTGGATACACACACACATCACTTGCAAATAAATACTATCAAATTAAATTCTACTAATTTTATTTTATTTTATTATTATTGACTACCTTGGATCATGACTACAGGGGATCTGAATCAAATTAAAAAATTAATTTTGCTATGATGATCAAAATTTATAAGCTTATCCCAAATTGTTAGTAGTAAGCAATCTTTAATAAAGTCAACTTTCACATTTAATTACCCTCATTAGTTGCCTACCATCTATTCTTAAATTTCAACTTGGTATTCTCTCTCTCTTTTTTTTATTTTATGGTCAAATATACATTGATATTTTGTTATAAAACAAAATAAATTTAGTCAAAAAAAAAATATAACAAAAATAAAATTACAAATAAAAATAATTTGACTTTTTATAAAGTCATACTTGTTTGATATCACGATAGACCTATTAAAATTATCATAACTCGTTGTAATTTTAAAAAATATTACAAAAATTACACTATATAGCTTGTACAAAATAACTGCACTCTTTCAAAATTTTATTGCAAATCTAAATATGTAGATTATACTTTTAACATTTTTAACCGTTATAGGAGTACTTTATAGAAGATCTACATATTGTGTCATACATACAATGTTACTTTTGTTGCCGCTATTTGTATTGAGTGATGTCAAACATCAACAAATTAGATAAAACAGTAATATTAATAATCATTGATAAAATAAAAATAAAAGTCAAGATAAACTAAAAGATTTGATTTTGACCTTAAATTTCAACAAGAAAACTAAAATGGTACATTAGGTTATCCCTTACTACACTGAAAGTCTGAAACCCCTAACATTCCTGAATTTCTCAATAACATATTTTTTTCTTCATTTTTTTTTACCATATATTGATCATAAAAATAGTGCTATTTACGCTCCACTTCTTGTTTCTTTCTCTTTTTTGACAAAATTATTATGAATTTTTAACCTCAATGAAAGATAGTAAAAATGGAGCGTTTGTAGCACTACTCATACAAAATTAAAATAGAAAATTTTAAATAAAAAAACATATTCCTAGGATTAAATTAAATAAAAGGTACTACTAATACTAATATACTAATAGTACTAATAATAATAATAATATTCCTAGTTATGAGAAAAACAGAGCTTTGAAACAGAGTACTCTGTTTTTAACACTTCTTGTTATTGTTGTTCTCAGTGTTGAGAAAATCAAGCAAAACGGTGCTGTGACATTTGGGACATTTTGGATCATTCTCAGAGAGCATAACATACATGAGACAACGAGGACAACCAACTAAAAGCATGGATGTTGCTTCAGGGCTGTTTGGTCCATTTTCCGACGAAACACATGAACTCGGAGGCGACACCGATGGTGATCGTGATGGTGATGATTCCATTCTCCTATTCACCCTTGGTGGTGATAGGTTCAGCTTCAAATCAAGTGTTGGTCCATTTCCGTTTCTTCGACTCATCTTCCTCCTCTGTTTTTCTCTGTTTTCCTCTGTTTTACCCTGTTTTCTGCACAAAAACATAATAAAAAACCATATATAAATAAATAAGATATAAGAAAATATATTAAAATAAGAAGAATAACATGAATAAGTATAAGAAGAAGAAGTGATTGATGAAGACTCACAGAGTTTTTTGGAGATAGAAGGGAAAAGGGATGGAAGAAAGAACAGAGGAGTGAAAAACAGAGTTGTTGATGTTGTGAGAATGGAGGGAGGGTTGAAGGGGGATTTATACAAAGGAAATGAAGGAGAGTGAATTAAAGGTTAATTTAATTGAGAGGGTGTAAGGTGTAGAGAGAGAAAGAAGAGAGAGAAGAGGTTTAAATGAATTGAATTGAGTAGAAGAAGAGTGTAAATTGAGGCCAAGAAATGTATTAATTGTTTGGAAAAATCCCAAGAAGTATGCAGGAATGGGAAATTTGTAGTAAATATTGCAATTACACAAACTGCAGAAGAAGGCCCTTTCCTTCATTCATTGCTTTGCTTAGCAAATTAAAATTGAGTCGGTTTTTAAAGACTCTCTCACAAAAAAAAAATCACAAAAATCACAAGGGTTTTTAATTTAACCAAAATGTTAAACCTTGCTCCCGACACTAATTAAGTATATAAATAAAAAAAATATCTCGGAATTTGTATATTCAATACATTGAAAATGTAAAAAATTATTTTTGTCAACATTAATTTTAACTTTTATTTCTATTTTTTTGTATGTTTAACAAATGCCTCGGGACACTGTTCATCATGACTCTTAATTTAAAGCAAACTTAACCTAATCCACATCGATTGGTTTGATCGTAAAAGTTTAAGGCTCTGTTTGGTAAAAAATAGCGGATAACTGATAAGCTAGCTTATAGCGGATAGCTAATAAGCTAATTTTTAGCTTATAGCGAATAAGCTAGCTGATTGAAGTGTTTGGTAAAATTAGCGGTTGGACTAGCTTATAAGTATGAAATGACATAAAAATGATATGTTTAATTAATATTTAATTCTTTTAAAGTAAGATGATAGGGGTAAAATTGGAAAAAAAGATAATAAGCTATAAGCTCATAAGCTACTTGAAATAACATTTGGAAAATAAGCTATAAGCTAGTAAAATAAGCTATAAGCTTTTTTTAAAAAACTGTTACCAAACAGAGTTTTTAGCTTATAAGCTAAAAGCTATAAGCTATAAACAAGCTTATTTAGTTTACCAAACAGAGCCTAAGACTTTACGGTGTGTTAAAACAGGATAAAATAGTTGATTTTTGAACTGAATATTGAATTTATAAAAAAAACTAATTTAACTCATTATTTAAAATAAATTATTATTATTATTAATTCAACTCTACACCAATAATATTTAATATCAAGTAGTAAACCATCAATTCCTTTTTTATTGCACTATCATCGATGGAAGAAAAACAAGTGAGATGAGGCTGAATCTTAAATATTCAACGGTGCCTTAAGAAAGGGAAAGGAAATTAAATTCAATGTCTATAGTTGATGGGAAAGGAGCTACATTAACATCACCTCACCTTCATTAGATTGCATAATTAAACTTAAATGAATTTTTTTCTTAAAAAAATAAATTAAAATGAATGAATATATATAATGATAATTAATTTGTTTGGTTTCCTTTATATGTATATTTTATTAGGATGGTTATTATTATTATATCAAGTGGAAGCACCACCATAACCATTCATATGATATGAATATGAACTTTCTCAAGGAAATAAGAAAGAGGAAGAACAAAAATGGAGAGAATGGGTTTTGTTTGGGGTCCTTTATTTCGTAGAATTTCTGTTGTTCTCAAGTTGACTACATTCTGACTTGGAAAGTACAACCGCAGTCCATTCTCCAAAAGGTGTTACCATCACTACTCTACTTTATTTGTGTGGAAGAAAATAGAGAGAGGGAATTTGAATGGGAAGAAAAATAGGGAAAATATATCCATTTTTTCATTTGGTTGCATAGTAGAAGTTTTACCAGACAACAATTTTTTTTTTTCTTCTTCAAGTAATCTAATAACTCGAATTCAACATTTAAGATGAATAAACAGAGAATTTGATGTTTAAATTATGATTATATATAAAATGTGATGTTTCTATCCCTAGCTATTAACTTTCTAGCTATTAACTTTCGGTCATCAACCATTGTTGTAAATACATAATAAATTGTAATAACTTACAAGTTGTGTACACAATACTAAAATTAGAATAATTGAATTAATCATACATTGATAAAGTAAATTGACATTTATTTTTGAACAGTAGTTAGTAGAGCAACAATTAGTAATTTTTTTTTCAAATTTACAATTCAGGTGCGGCAATTAGTTTATATTTTCATCATAATATGTCGATTATCAAAGAACGTAATATGACTGTGTGTATGCTGATAAATAAATGATTAACACAATTGAAATTTTAAAAATTAACAGCTCTATAAAAATGAAGATTTTTTTTATCAAGAGATATAATCTAGAGGAGATTGTGTCAATATACCTTTTTTTAGTGGACCAAATTATTTATATGTCGTAATTTTAGTTTATTGGCCATTTAAGAAACAATGTTGATCTAGCTTTTTCTGATTGGTGTAACCCTCTAGTTTGCTTTCAATGTACCTAGAGTGTTTTTCTTTGAATTGTAAGGGTTGAGTATCCATGCACTCCTTATAATTTAATTTTTGCTTATAAAAAAAATATAGGGACAAATTACTACTTCCTCAATGACATCATAATTATCATTTTTGCAACAACAAAAGATATTCTAAAATTGCTGTCAATTTTATTTTAAATAGAATAGTAAGTAATTATCTTTCTCAATTATACTCTCAAAATAATATTATGTTCATCGCATTCAAATTGATAAAATTATTTATTTTCTACAATTATAACTTCTAGTAAAAAAAAGGCTTAAATGCAGTTTTAGCCCTTCAAGTTTTACAATTGTACGATTTTGACCTCCCAAGTTTTAATTGTGCGATTTTAACCCCTCAAGTTTCATAATTGTGCAATTTTAGCCACCCAAATTTTAATTGTGCAATTTTGGCCCCCCAAATTTACCCCATTTTGCATTTGTTAGCCCCCCATTGACATTTTTTGACCAAAAATTGCTATGTCGCATTTTAAAATTATAAAAAAATATTTTTAAAACAAATTAAAAATATTTGTTTTTAAAGATGTATTAAAAACTTTTTTTAATAAAAGATTTCATAATTATTGTTTTAAAAATAAATTAAAAAAATAGTTCATAAAAAAATTTGTAAATTATTTTTTATAACAAAATTATTTCATCAACTACATATAACAAAAACAACTTATTTTATAAGTTTTTTTTTTAAAAGAAAAATCATTTATTGACGCAAAAGGGGGTAAACTGATTTTTAATGTTAATTTATTTTAAATTTGTTTTAAACTTATTTTTAATTTTAATTTGTTTTAAAAATATTCTTTAAAATTATTTTTAATTTTAATTTATTTTAAAATTTAAAAATGTCACATAATCATTTTTTAGTGAAAAAGTCAATGGGGGGCTAACAAAATGCAAAAGGGGGTAAACTTGGGGACCAAAATTGCACAATTAAAACTTGGGAGGCCAGAATCACACAATTGTGAAACTTGAGGGGTTAAAATCACATGAATATATATATGACCATTTTTGTGGAATCGGGAAGTAGTAAAAGTTATTTATACGGAGTAATAAGTATGGACTTTGGTTATTAATACTATTTATTAGAGGATTTATAGTAGGTGTCCCGTGAGTTTATCTTAATTGGTTGGACATTGTATTATATATGCAGGAGGTCGGAGTTCGAATCCCAATTATCCCACTTATCCACCTTAAAGGTGGAATTTCTAGTCATAGGCTGCCTGAAAGAAAAAAAGAGGATTTATAGTAGGTTATACTAATTGCAATTATTACTTACAAGGAGTTATATTAATTATACGTTTTACTTTTTGACTGAGTTTTTACGTAGTACGAAAAAAAAGTCGTATTTAAAATGTCATTTTACAATATTTGATAAAATATTATAAGTCATTGTAGCAAAAAAATATTTAAAATGTTGTTTTACAATATTAATAAAATATAATTATTTTCTTGTTATACTCTCTATTTTACTAATTCTTATTATATAATTATTCATTATTAATATTAATTAATAAAAACAATTTTTGACTTATGCAATTAATTTTGGTATTTGAAAAATATACAATATTTTATATAACTAAGACCGACGAAATAAATGTTTTGGTCAAAAAAATATGGTCATAAATAGCATTTAAAAGTCGCCCCTTCAGTTTTGAATATAAGAAATAAAAATATCATATTTTAACTAATATTGTGTTAGAAAAGTTGATAACACTTGTACCAAAAAAAAAAAGGTAACATATGACTCTCCTCCTTAAAAGAAAATAATCTAGGTTCGATTTCGAAAGTATTTCATTTGGGATCCAACTCAATCTTACTTTTATATAAAATAAAAAAGACGGATATCTTGCTACTTACTTAGAGAATTACTTTGCCGCTTTATGGGTTGCTCGCGTGCCCTATGAAATGACCAAAATACTCTTCCGTGGCTTAAATCACGGATGTAAGAAAAATGATAAATTTTGAAAAATGCCGTCCATGACTTGAGTAGCGGACATTATAGAAATAAAATCCAGTAGGGTGTTTTAAGGGGTGTCCGTGACTTAAGTCACGGACAAGGGGTATTTTTGTAATTTTGTAAGGCGCATCCCAAAAATAATAGGACAGTAAAAGTAGTTCTCCTTACTTAAGGAGTAGTAACATATTTTAGTCTGGGCCGTGTGGGAATACTTTGAGGCCCCTATTAGAGTCAAATACCCTAATTAGTAATTACAGCGGATTAGAGAGAAAAAGAAGAAGAAGAATAATAATTATAATTGCTTGTTCCAAATATAAACAAAAATCAAGTGACTTTATCTTATGTATAAAAAATATAATTATTTTTAGTAATGTTTTTTACTAACTTTTAATACACTGTAAAGAAAAAAACTTTTTAATATTTATAGTACAAGTTTTTATGGGGGTAATTTAGAGAATACAAATACCTTTCTATATTATTTTGAAAAAAAAGGCTTAATTGCAGTTTTGGTCTTTCATTTTTATCATTTGACAGATTTTGTCCCCCTATTTTAAAATACGACAGTTTTGGTCCTCATATCATAATTTTTAACTTTAAATTAATGATGCGATGTGTTTTAAACAATGAGATATACAAATACCTTTCTATATTATTTTGAAAAAAAAAGGCTTAATTGCAGTTTTGGTCTTTCATTTTTATCATTTGACAGATTTTGTCCCCCTATTTTAAAATACGACAGTTTTGGTCCTCATATCATAATTTTTAACTTTAAATTAATGATGCGATGTGTTTTAAACAATGAGATATATGATATGATGATGAGAAAATACCAACATCGATGAAATTGTAAGAAAAATCTTTCATAAATTTAATTTAAAACATGTTGTGTCATCTTATTTTAAACAAAATACGTGTTAGGGGACCAAAACTGTCAAATTTTAAAATAAGTGGACCAATTCAGCAAAATAGTGAAAATAGGGAGACCAAAACTGCAATCAAGCCTTGAAAAAATTAAATGAAAATATGACTATTTTTCATGTGTGATAGTTTTTTTTCCCCCTTATATAAGAATAAATAGGTTAATGTATTTTTTTCCTATTTAAAATGGAGCGGAGGAACGAACTCGAGACCTCGTGCATATAACCAAAACCCTTCACCATTAGAACAAACTTATTAACTTTTAAATGGGTTAATGTTATGCTAATATTTTATTTATAAGCAAACATATGAATTATAAGGAGTACAAGAAGTACTCAAACCCTTGTAATTCAAGAGAGATAATCCTTAAATGCTTTTCAAACATGCTAAAGGATTACTACACCAATTGGAAATGTTAGGCCAACATGATTTAGCATTTTTTTTTATGGAATGTTTAGAAGGCTAAATAAATATGTGATTTTCATCACATTGTAAATATCTTATCTTATAACAATAATAATTTATTTTTTTTGTTAACCCTTCTTGATATTCAAAATTTGGCTAAAAGATAAATAGCACTTAGCAAAAAGCAAAATTCACCCGGAAATCAAACTCCAAAACAACACAATTATTTTTATTTTTTTATTTATATTTGATTAAATAGTTCAAATTATTGGATACAATATTTAGTGGATCACAACTTAACTTATTTACCAAAATAGGTTTTTTGAAAAAAAAATACAAATAAATCATGTCTTTACCTATACTTAAAATGTTTGGTGTGATTGATCCATAAAAATCTCAAACGTTTTCTTTTATTTCTATCCTTACTTAGCGCCTCTATATAATGTTGGGTGTTTTACTTGCTCAATAACAAATTTATAGGCATCTCTATTGTGGAGTGTAAATTTGAAGTGTGAGAATGATGTTTAAGTTTAAGGAAGAATCTCCTATCATCAAATTTTTGCGAACTCATATCATAAATTGTATTAAAATAAAATGAGTGGTGTTAAAAATATAATGAAAATGATATAGAATTATTAGTCAAATTTGTATAGTAATTTTTTACGGTGGTATTGAAGGAGAAATTAAAAGTTTATCGGATATTAAAAAAAAAAGTGGCGTGCATACGTAATTCACTTAAGCACCCAAACAAAGTAGCTCTATTGTGAATGTTATTTGTAATTTAGTTCAACTTGTGTGTGTTCCGTTGTTTCATGGATCTATTGCACTCTTTACACATTACAATTTGTAGGGTCTGAAGTCGTTCAAACTAGATATTCTCCACTTATTCATCTTAAGGGATATTCTTTTTTACCACAATGCTACTTGACAAAAACCAAAAACCTTCAAATTTATCACTTCATTTTTTATTAGATAGAAATAGGATTTATGTTTGATTTTGGTTAGAGAGAAATAGATGACCTATAATTTTGATTTTTTAATAAAAGAAATAATTTTGGTTATATTGAGACTGATTGCTTGCATGTAGTGCAAAGTTTAAATAAAAGGTCCAATAATACCACTGAGTTTGGCAACATCATTGCCTCTTGTTGCAGGCTGTTAGATTTAAATCAAAAGATTCAAAACTGTAAGATCACTTATGTGAGGAGACAAGCTAATTGAGTAGCTCACGAATCAGCGCAGACAACTCGTTTTATTGCTAGTCCCCAATTTTATGATTACTGCCCACCTTGTATTAAAATAATTATCATGAATGAAATACACTAAGTTTGCTTGTGTCAAAAAAAAATAATAAAAGAAACGAGTTTCAATTATTATTTCTTAGAATTAGAAAAATAGAAATGTCAATATTTTATTGTTATCTACAACTTTGCATAAAAACATAAAAAATAGGCAAGTCATTGATGCAATATGATTCACTCTAAATGTGTAATTTTCTAAAAAAACTATATTAATGATAAAAATTAACTTCCTTAGTCTGTGTATTTTTTTTCCAAAGTATTGCTTGTAAAAAGAACATGAGGAAGTAACATGATACTATTACTAATGATGTGACAAATGCGGATCCGGATTTGCTGCTGAGAATTATCATATAGTTTAGCACAATATTAAATCTTATCCGTTTATTTGAGATCGGACGATCTAAATTACACATCAATTTTAGCTCATTAATACACTTTCAACTATTTGATTAAGATAAGACGACTGAGCGGTTACTGCAGCAAATCTAATTCTAATAAATACAATGCCGTAAGACACTAAAATATGACGTAACATGTCATGTCAGCATTTTATATCATCTTAAATTACATGGACAGATGAACATAGTCTTATTGGTTTTTTTTCCAAATGACAAAAACCAAAAATTAAGTAACCATAATATTATATAGGACCAAAAGCATAAATATGCAAGATTAAATAAAATATACACATCAGAATCATAGGGACCTTTCAAGGAAAAACAACTAAATGCTATACTATACCATTTGTTGTAAGTTTTAACCTCAGAATCATAGGGTAGTTAATGAAGGCAGATGACCAAGCTTTCATTTCCTGTCTTCTCAAGCTGAACTCTTCAGAATATCTACATGAAAAATCAGAAACTTTACTTTCAAAATTCATATGACTACTGCTTAATTAAATTTTATGTCATATATTCAAGTTTTCTGATTTGTAAGCTTCGATCAATAATTTCAAAGTCATGAAAAAGGACCATTTGTACAAGGAAGTATATGTCTTTAATTAATTGCATATTTATATAAAGTACAATATATGTACAACAAATCAATTCAATAGCACAAGTCACAACAAGAAGCTGGTAAGATGCAATAATATGTATACTGATTGCAAATAGTGTGATTTAAATTTTGCTTGAATTTGTTACCAATGTTTCATGCTTTAGAAGTTGGGCTAGGTGAGGTTCTTAATCAAATACTGAATTCTTCTTACTTTTTAAGAAATTAAATGCCATATATGTGGGTGTGCCTTTATTAATTGCTATTAACCATTTTCTTGCAAGTTGCAACCAACAAGCCAAAAAATTATATATTTGTCAACAAAAATATTTCAAGTTTATTTTAGGGTATAAGAAAGGAGTATGGTTTCTTGGTTCTTCCAAAAGCTGGATTTGGAGTGTATTATTTAGGGTTGACCCTAGTTTTGAGGATCCATCAATCTTTGATTATTATTGATGATATTTTTATTGGTGTGCACGAGTGATGAAATTTCAATATCTTTATTTTGCTTTCATTATATAGTTTTTTGTTCTTGTCAATTTTTTTATTAACATGCTTTTGTATCTAATTGTTTGACCCGAGTCTCACTAAATTGGATCAATACATTAAGATAGGAGTAAACACACAAGTATCTTTTACAACACAATCTTAAGACATTACATTTATGAATCATTTAATTTATAAAATGTTCAACCTCCACGTTTAACTCTTCATTGAACCTGACTCAGATACCACTGTTGGGTCATGCGGAGATCCGAAAGATTGTCTATATTGGACCAAAAGCAATCACACAAGTGAGTTCGACAACCTTAAGACATTGAAATTATGGCTCCTCGCACTTAATATGTTGTTCAACCTCAATTCTTTTATCTAATATGAGATTTTAACTCACACTTGATATATCTCAATATACCCCCTTCAAGTGTGGGACTTTCCATATCCGTGATCAATCATTACTCTCTTATTGCTCCTCCATCAAATTGAACCAGACTCTGAGCAACCACACACCACTGATATCATATCTTCACCTTAAACCTTGAGATATTAAGTTTATGAATTCTTTTATTTATAAAATGTTGTACCTCTAATTTTCCAAATAACGTGAGACTTCCAATCTATATATGTTTATTAATGCAAGTACCACGAGTCAAATTTGAAAGGTAAGCAGCTCCGCATAAAATTTGAAACAGAGGAAAATATGACTAGCAATCTTACCGAAAGACCATGCTGCAGCTGCAGCTGCAGGGGAATTAAAATAAATAAATTTCATGTATTACTACTAGAAATTATAAGAGGATAGGGTGATTTTAGTAGTTGTTGAGGATGGATGGCAAATTTAGTGATGAGCCACTAGAAAAATCTCTATCAAATAATTCATGTGCATTTGAAAAGATTTAATTAACATCTTTTTGAAAAATGGCCAGTTTTGGATAATTTTTTACTCAAAATCACGGGTATCTTTTTTCTCTCGTTTAATCTAAATAAGTGGTTTATAAATAAATTTTTTTCTTGTGATTTTGCTATTTCAGTGCGATGTTTATTTAATTTTTCATCTTGTTGTGGTGCGCGTTTGATTCAAATTGCTAGATACACTTCGATCAATTATTGATTCCACTAATGACTAGGTCATCAATTATGCAGATACCAAAACATGAGTATTTCACTCATTTTGATCTTGTCACATTATTTTTAGGTATAAGTATGTCGTATTATATTATTAAATTGGATTTGTGAATTTGTTCGCAAATTCATTCTATTTGTTTTTAACTATATTGAATTTGTGTTTATATTTTACTAATTTGAATCATTTTTGTAGTAAAAAGATACAATTATAATATTAAATATATATTTTTGATTCCTAGACTTGGGCCGTTAGAGCACTTGTAAAAAAAAGCTTTAAAACAGATTTATTTTGAGACAATGATTAACCTCACATCATTTATAGTACACCTCTTGAGAACGAGCCAAGCTAAAGAAAATTAATTTGGTGGTTTCTAAGTATGGCATTCCTCCCCTTACAAAGTCAATGAGAGAAATTAATAGGGAGATAATGTTGTCTGCTGTTTGATCAAATATTTATAGACTTTATAGTAATATTTGAATTGCATGTTGTGCCAAGGCAAAAGAAATAAGGAAGAAGAAAGAATTACTACTTTAAGAGAGCGATTGCATATACTCCCTCCGACCTTATTTATAAGCAAATTTTCACTTTTTAGATTTTTTGAAAAACTAATATATTCGGTCTATAATTAAGGCCAGATATATTAGTTATCCAATAAATCTAAAAAGTGTAAATTTACTTATAATTAAGGCCGGGGGAGTATAATCTGAATCATTAAATCAATTGCATCATCCTCCCTTGCTAGAAAACATGATAGATTAGATATACCATCTTGTCTAAAGTAAGAATACAACATTGGTCCAACTTTTTTTAGGTGTAGAAACTATTTTAACCATAAAGCTAAAAGTAAGAGCTTTAAAACCGAAGATAAAGTTGTTTGGTAAATCTTATTTCTTTTATTTTTAAAAGTGACAAAAGTTATTTTTTTAAATTTTATAATAGGGTTAAAAGATGTTTGATAATAAGATAAAGTTGTTTTTTTATAAACAATAACTTATGTAAAGATGAAGTAAAAAAAACTTATTTAAAGATATTAATTAGACAAATAATAGTAAAGTTGTTGCAAAGTAACTATTATCAGTTATCACCTTATTTTAAAACTCTTATTAGTATTTTTCTTTGAAATATAGAAGATGCTTTTTTCTTACTAGAGCTTTTAAAAATTATTGTTTGGCCTACCTTCTAACTTCTAAGAAAAGCGAAGAGGAAAAAAAACTAGATTAATGCCAATGGTACCTACATCTTGATTAATTAGAAGTCATACTTTTAATCTTCTATTTTGTCAGCATCACATAAATCTCATTTTAATCTCTCAATTATTACTATATGTAGTTTATTTTATTTTATTTTTGTCTTAAAAGTGATATTTTATTTTCGAAATCAAAATTTGGACAATGAATAAATATTTTTAGGACTAAAATAACTATTTCTTGAACAAAAGTTTTGGGGTGAGACCAAAGCCACTTAATTAGGATTTTGAGGCCTTAGGTATGCAATTTAAAGAGACCCCATTATAATTTATCAACTCTCATATTATTTTTACAACTTTTGGAGCATAATAAGCTATAGTTCTATCATTGCTTTTGTAATATTTAGTCCTTTTCGGGGAGACCCAAAACAAAAGCAACTAATATTTTGCACGCTTTAATGTTGCTTCCATCTTCATTTATGCTTCTCAACTAAGACATGAAAATAGATGAGTCAAATAAAACTCTTTCAATCAAGCTTGCACTATTTATAATGTTGATGGGAGTTGTCTTGGTGACTCTATTATAGTCGAATTTGGAGGGCTTCTATATCGTTCTTTTGGGACTCGCGGATATCTGACTTCTTGGAGTTTCTTACATGATCCTCTGATATTCTTCATGCATTCCATCAAGGATTGTTATTGGCTAACAAATTGAATTACCGGGACATTACTTGTTACACAGACTCTCTTCACTCTGTTTAATTTTTAATGAAGTAAATTTCTAGATTTTACAAATATGCTACTCTTAATTAAGACATTAAAGATTTCCTTCACCATAATTGGCGAGTGCACATATAACAAAAAAAAAACTAATATTTTGCATACTACATACAAGGAACACAATATTTAGTAGCAAAAAAAACATAGGAAAAAAATAATTATTTCATCGACATTATTTTTATTGCAATATTATTTTTATAAACTTTAATTTTTTCTATAAATATTTAATATTTTTAATTGAATTATACTCCATTTGATTTTGATTATAAGCAAATTACGAAGGACGGTTTAAAAGATACTATTACATATTATCATATAAAAAAATGATACTATTGCTTTTTATTAAATTAAAAAATATTTATTATTGACTAAGATTCTTATGCTTAACTAGAGTTTGAATATTATTGCTTATAAATAAAAATAAGAGGAAAACAAATAGTGCCAATTAGTTGCCTCAATATAATTTTTTTTGTCTTCTTTAAGAAAAGCTTTGTTTAGTGATTCATTATTTTTTTATGAGAATATGAATTATAAACACACGTGTAGTTTAAAATGATGTAATGATAGTGTTGGGTTTCAAGTGTTGAGTAATTAAGTCCCACATCGACTATGTATGGGAAGAATGTTGGATTTATAAGAGAGGTGACCCATTAACCTAACACCTTAAGGTTTTGGGTGGTATGTGGTGTCAAAGTCTCTTGTGGTCCTGGAGCATTGGCCCATGGTGTTTCTCCCGAGCTTCCCTGGACTCCCCAACAGTGGTATCAGAGCCTTGGTTCGGCTTGGTGGGGGAGCGGGAGGGAATCCTGGTATTGGATCAACTATAGCATGTGGGGAACTCACTTGGGGTATGGGAAGAATGTTGGATTTATAAGAGAGGTGACCCATTAACCTAACACCTTAAGGTTTTGGGTGGTATGTGGTGTCAAAGTCTCTTGTGGTCCTGGACCATTGGCCCATGGTGTTTCTCCCGAGCTTCCCTGGACTCCCCAACAGATAGTGTAAACTTATTTGTACTTACTTATTTAATTTTTGGTATTTTGCACCTACTTATTTTTGAGTTGGTGTAATTGAATGTACGATGTTGTGGATAAGAGCTGCTGAATAGGTACAGCTTCTAAGGGAGGATATCAGAGTTTATTGAGAGCAGTAGAAACCATATTGATCACTAGAATTTGGTTGGGTATTGATTTCCATATAATCAAATATATACCACTTTCATTAACCATATTCAATATCTTAGGTTTATATGTACCAATATCTTTCTTATGACTCTTATCCAATATACTGTTCCTTTTTATAATAATTTTTAAAAAAACAAAATTAGGTTGTAAAAGGCATTTCGAGAAACAGACATTCCAACTATTTTGACACTCCAATAATAAAATTGATCATATGTAGTAATCTAAAACTATTATTGATAAAAACAAAAGAGGGGGTCGAAAGCCAAAAACTCAACATTAATAAATCTAAAGGCTAAATATATTTTTGGGCTTACAAAATGGTGATCTTCTAAGTTTAATCTATATTTAATTTTTATTATATTTTCAGTCTATGAAAAGTAATCCTACACCCAATTTTGGTTTGTACCGTTAAGTCTATACATGTATTTTTTAATAATTATTTTGCTGTTTAAAACATTATATTATCTTTTTATCAAAAAAAAAAAAAAATCATATTATCTTTCTCTGAAAAAAATGAGCTCACAATTTAATTTCTAGGTTATGATTTTCATTAACGCTCTCTATTGAAACATGTTTTATATGGTGGGAAACATGTTTATAGTGAAGAACATATTTAACCCTCTCTATTGAAAAGAAATTCACAAATAAAGATGGGATGGTAATAGTTTCCCACCATAAAAATAAAAAATTGAATCTCAAGATCATGGAAGGTCAACTTATTAGTACAACAATTTTCTTCACTATAAACATGAAGATAAATAAAATTCACCTTACTGGACAAAATTAAACAATTAGACCATGAAATTTTGAGCTCCCACAAACAGAATAATCATAATAATCGTATCAGAAAAACATTATAAACAGAGATGATGTCAACCTTTTATATATTTTTTTGAATAGGTTTTTAAAAATTTTCTATATGGTACTTAACTCATACTTAATGGATCTCAACATATTCTCTTAAATATGAGTTTTTCCATATTCACTAATATAGAACTTAGCTCACACTTGATAGATATCAACAAAAATACCACCACGAAAGAGTCTCTATCAACTCCATTAGTGTTGCATTTGACCCAAGTCTAATTAGGGGATCCAACAAACCCCCCTAATCCTCTAAAATGGAGGAGACTTGCATTTCATAGTAGAAAACTTTGAAATATGGATAATGTTTTAAGAGAAATGATATTTGTACAACTAATTTTTACAACTTTGGGACAACTCTCTCTCTCATACATTTATTGTGCTTTTACTTTTTCTCATTTTCTCTATAACAAATATATATATATATATATATATATATATATATATATATATATATATATATATATATATATATATGTATTAACAACTAACATTTACCTATTAACAAAAACCATTTCTTTACACAGCCAAAGACCAACTTTACCACATAGATAAATGATATTATGAAATCAGAATAAACTTAACTGAATCCCTAAAATTGAGATCAAATCATTATTTATAAGTTCGGCTAAATATCAATGTTAACTCACCTGAGTACTTTATAAATGAGATGACCGAAAAATCTAATATCTAGATTTTGAATAAAGATGCGGCGTTCAACTTATTTGTGTAATTTCACAGTGGTTTTCTAATGATCAACTGATTTTATATCTACAGTAGCATTTTTAACATGTTTTAACTATGGCAATGGAAAATAATTTGAAAATTTTGGAGTTCGACAGCTCGAGTGTAAGCTTTGAAAGATCATGATGTGAATTTGACGAATAAAAAAATACCAACATAATAATTAATTTGGTGGTTTACTTTTTACTGACCTAAAATGATACATAAATATTATTAAAATCTCAATTATCTGAAATACCAAAGAGAAAAAAAAATCAAATGATTCACTTTCCATGGAAGAATAGAATCAAAAGCTTCTTTGAAGCAAGGGATCTCGATCTTTGAGAATTTGTCGAAAACTATTTTGAAGCTCCTATAACATAGTTAGAGTGATAAATTCACTTGGGTTGGTCTGATAGTATTGATTTGGGACCTCAGAGTGTGCTCTCTTTAGGTGTCAAGTTCAATTCTCTCTGGTGCCAATTTAGATGGACATTGGACTAATTTAACTCCCTCTACAAAACATAGCTAGAGTGATATATTTCTTAAAAACTCATATAAAAAAGTGATATTTCTTAAAGAAATTAGAATGGAAATACTATTGTACACTCGATTTGCCTAATTATTCTCTGATATGTCTTGTTTGTTAGTCAATTGGTAGATGAAGAATTTAAGTTCAATTTGCCTCGTATGGAAATTTTGATTACGCAAGATATGAAAATTGTCTACTCATAGATAAGATCAAATTTAATGATATTAAAAACGAGTTATAACAATTTGTTTGATGTACTTAAAATAAAGTTTGACTCTATTTTACATTATTGTAATACCTTTGCACATTTTGTAAAACTATAGGATTAATTTTCTCACGAGACAGGAAGAGTGAAAGTATCAAAACTTTATGCTAGTTTCTAAATTTTTATTTTATAAATCTGCTCCTTAATAAATGTTTGCTGTGAACTTTTTAGAACACCAACAAATGTTTTTCTTAAGAGGTTAACTTTTTTTAAAGGCCAAAAAGTATGAAGGTGACAAATAAGACATCTCAACTATGTTGATATCTCAAAAATGCCACCTAAGAAGTACCTTAATGAAATATATTAAAAAAATAAAATAAGAAGGATATAAAAGAACTTTGGAGGAATTAGATCAAAACTCAAGTGATCTTAGAAAGGAAAACCCATGGAATAAAAATTGATGAAGAGAAAAAGAGTGCAAAGATTAAACATGGATTCAAACATAAACAACAAACTTTATATAAAGGTAAACCTAGTCTATTGTGATTGAATCGTTCCAAATAGAGCTAGGCTAACTATTCCAACAAATGAAAATTGTTTGTAGATAAACGAATGTTGGTCATTTATCAGCACAACAATTCCCCTATGAAAATGTGAGTGACTATAAAATGCATTTGACAAAGAAGATGCATGCAATTCCTCCATCTCTTATGAAGAGTTCAAGGAATAATGTGATGTTGCTTGAAAGACAAGGTAACAAGTTGAAAATCAATTTCGAGTCAAAGATGATGTCAACCCTTATTAGAAGCAATTTCAATGGCCAAAATAGCTCCCATCGATACATCATGAAGAGCAAAGGAAACACTAGTATTGGAAGCATAACAATCTAAAAAATTAGCTTAATAGTCTCTGAACACACTATCACATGCTGCATTGTCAGGATTACCACGAGCAGCTTCATCTAAGTTGCATTTAGTCCAATATATTAAAGGAGGATGCCACATTATCTCTTTGATTTTAGGAGCCTTAAGAGG
Organism: Trifolium repens; assembly: GCA_030408175.1. Classification (NCBI taxonomy): domain Eukaryota; kingdom Viridiplantae; phylum Streptophyta; class Magnoliopsida; order Fabales; family Fabaceae; genus Trifolium; species Trifolium repens. Next base: position 52,108,057 of record CP125849.1, on the reverse strand, counting down.
ATGAATCTTCACATGAAAAACTTAAAGAATCACAAATTCTGCCATGTTAGGAGCATCATAAATTGTAGTATAAAGAATCACAAAACATCTCTCTTGTTCAATTGATATATATAATTTATTTTATTTGGTTACACTCTCAAATTTTCAAATGAATGATGTCTTGATAAATTGAAGTTCAGCTAAAAAGAAAGTAAAATCTGATATAAAAATTATTTCTGTCAAACTCTTCCTTTTAAGAAGTTCACATCCTTATTTAAAATTTAGTTACTCGAGTTATATATAATACAAGATTATGTAAAGATAAATTGTTTTTCATTACAAGGAGTTCTCAAAATAAACTCAATGAATGTTGAAAATTTTTTAAAAAAATGAATGTTGAAAAAAGAAAAAATTTAATGAATAAAAAAAGTAGTAGCATTTACTGCATTTATAAAGATATTATAAAGTACAACCCAAGCAGATCATAGCCATATGTAAATTTTAATACTCCATTGATGAAAGTTTGAATTGAATTCTCAAACCCCTCATTGAAATGCATGCAAAGCATTAAGTTGCATAGTATAGATTAGCCTCTAAATATGGAGGCAGAAATTAAAATTGAGACAGTGGCTTCTGTTACTTTAGCTTTGATTACTCTTACGGATCAGAGTGCAGCATTCAAACGCCATTAACGGATCAATTTTATGTGCCATGTTGCTAACTAAACTCACCAAAATCAAATGCATCTGCTATGTAGTAATATTAGTATTTCTTGTGAGAGGAAACTATACTACTTCTACATAATAATACTCTTAATAACAATGGACTTTAATTGATGTTGCAAATTTCAATGAAAAATACTTCAATGCTCACATTAAAACACATTAAGCACCAATATTTTTTTATGGATTCCAAGTAGGGATGTCAATGGATATCCATGGACGCGGATAGTGTGATATCCGTGTCCACTCCGTCAGACAAATATGATATCCGTGTCCACTCCATATCCGTGCGGATATCCGCTAAGCGGGTAATCCACGGATATTGAAGTATCCGCGGATATTAACAGATATTCATGGATGATATTTTTTTATTAAAAAAAGAACTAATTATTGAAAAAAAATATTAGTTTTTCTTAAAGACAAAACATTAACACATAATATTCATAAATTTTGCTCTCTTTTTTTGTCAATTGTAAGCAGTTTAAAAGTTTTTTTCTCAAATATTAAAATAGAAAGATAAAATATAAAAGTACAAATTTTTTTTGATATATAAAAATACTAGAATTTATATGTAAGTAGATATATTTAAGTAATTTTACTAATTATTTAGCGGGTATGGATATCCGCGGGCGCGGATAGTATTAAACCCGCATCCGTATCCATTAACCGCGGATAATTAAAATATCCATTTATTTTATCCGTGGATATCCATTAAACTATCCGCTCCATATCCATGACGGATTTTATCCGCAGATATCCGCGGGTATGGATATTTTTGACATCCCTAATTCCAAGATATTTCCTTTCACGTGATAGGAGATTCTCCACATTGTAGATATTAATATTAGTCTTCAAAATTAATTGCAAATTTAATGTTGCTTCCAAGTTCTTGGATTTGGATTTGATGTGTGTGATGCCTATATTGCACTTAGTCGTTCAATTTGGATCAACGGTTGAAATTGTTTAACAACATTAAAAATGATTTGTAATTTAAAAGCAACGGATGAGATTGAATGCAACTTAAATATGTGTGAAATTTTTCGTCAACAAATCTAGTTTTCAAGTTTTTCGGTACAATGAACTAATGTTGTTATGTATCTTATGCGCACTAATTAAGCATATTAATATAGAATATTTTTTTTAGAATTTGTGCATTTAATATGTTAAAGATGCAAAAAGTTATCTTTCTAACATTAATTTTGCCTTTTTTATTTCTTTTTTGATATGTTTAACTAGTGCACCGAATGCACCATTTAACATGACCCTTGGGTCATGTTAACTTGTGCACCAAGGGCACATGATAAGCTATCTAAAAGTAGAAAGTTAACATTTAATGATGTAAAATATTTAATGTTTTGAAAGTTAAATGCACACATTTCAAGAAAATATTTCTATTTTAGCATCCTTAACATGTGCCCTTGATGCACAAGTTAACATTTTCCTTATTTTATTTTTCTTTTAATAATGCACTATAAGTAGGATCTTTAGTAAATGTTCGAAGTTATATCCTCACTATTTAGATATTTTGGACTTGAAATGAAACTAATCATTGAATCAACAAGCATTATATTTTACCGAAGTTGGATTACCTCTCAAATGAGATGCTTTAAGAATTGAAACTTGACTTTATTTTTTTCTACATAAGAGAGTTATGTTGTCAACTCTTCTAATACCACATCGGTTAATAAAAAACTCTCTATTTTCTCGATCTTAGATTTTTCGACTAAGTTACTAACCATTCTTAGTTGATGGAAGGTTTCAAAAACCTATTTAATTGATGTATATTTGTATCAAAAATACTTTTTTTTTTATAATTATATGCTTGGTAAATATTTCATTTTTTAAATTTAAAGAGTACACACATTTATAAAATCTTTTAAAAATGAATCATCTTAATTATATATAAGGAGATTGTTAGAAAATAAATTTTAATTAATTATAACTTGAATTTCTAAAATATGTTATTTTACAAAAACCCCTTTTTTTGACAAAACAAAATAATACTGTTTTGAAATAGATTGGAGGGAAAAAACAATAAAAGTAAAATAAAAATGATAAACTAAAAAAAAGGACGGAGGGAATACCATTTTGAAATACGAAAATTATACTAGAATTGTCAAATAAACCGACCCTTACTAAAATAATGGACCGAACTACTAAGCCAAATCGGTCCGACTCATTTGTTATTGGATTGTACATTAAGCCTAATTTAATCATTGTAGGTTAGTGGGTCAATCAAACCCATTTCATATATATTTTTGTTATTCACCCATTTAATTTTTTATGTCACTTTGATATATTAATTTATAACAATTAACTAAAACAAATATTTTTACATTAAGAGTGAATTTCAATTAAAACTCAAGTTTTAATCCTTCAATTGAACCAAATTAATATTTATAAACTTTAAATTTTTTAGATAAACTTATATGTCTTCATTATATTTATATATTTAAATATAATTTTATTTATAATTTTTAAATTTGATGATAAGATTTCCACAGTGGGCCAGTCCGGCCCAATTCAACATTTTACATGGGTTAAATGTATTAGGCCGAAAAGGTATTGTCACAGTTTTGGGTGAATTTTTCTCTCCCCCCCGCCCCCCAATATTCCGATTTTGCCTTTAAACAAAAAATTTGAAATGCATTTTCCGAAGTTGAAAACTTTGGAAAACGTATTCCGAAGTTTTTGTTCAAATGCAAAATCGGAATATTGGGGAGGGAGGGGGGAAGAGAAAAATTCGTTTTGGGTGGAGTGCGTAAGAGGTAGTTTTCAACTTTGGAAAACGCATTTCGAAGTTTTTGTTCAAGTGCAAAATCATAATATTGGGGACGGAGGGGGGAAGAGAAAAATTCGTTTTGGGTGGAGTGCATAAGAGGTAGTTTCTCTATAAATCCCCAATACTCTTAAGTGTTTTTTTTTAACAACAAGTTTGGATATCTGATATTAGAGTAAAATGTAAAAATAGAGTAATTATTTTTTTAACCTGATTTCAATTTATTTATGTGGGTCAAGAGTCACAAATTTGGTTGATTTGAACAATCTTCCAAACAATGAACCATGTGATAATTCAGAATATGATTAATTAGCTTAATTACTAATTTCATGTTTAATTTTAACATGCTCTACCACTTTGAACATGCATGGGCAACAGTCACAACACATTGTGATATTGCTGCAGTGGTTCTAAATTTCTAGAAAAATAAAAAATCCACCTATCGTTTGCATCTCACACAAGCCCTCTAAGTCATATCAAACTAATTGAGCTCTTCGCCACACCATATATATTTAAACAAACAAAACCAACCAATGATTTAGTTAGTGTCTTTAAAATATTGTTAGACAAACCTCCACTCTCTTGTTATCGAATTTCCCTTGCCCCAACCTCAACACATAATTCCAAGATTGCATCAGATTACATTAATAAAATTTGAATCATGGACATTAGAAACACTTTCATGGACATAGATACAAACTATTCAAATTTAGGCACACATACAAAGTCTAAATAAAAATTAAAGATAAAAGAATTAATTGATTCGATTGATATGACTAAATTGTTTATGATTTAATTTTTACAATTTATGTATTTGCCTAATAGGTTTGGGATTGTGTCCATAGTAGAATTGCTCCATGGACATAGTTGATTCCTCCACCTTCACAACCAATAGCACGTCAATGTCATAGACCAAACCAGATTATTCTGCTGTCCGAATTTTTGTGACACGTATTTACTTTACATAATAATTGAATAAATATAAAAGTTAAAACATTACTCTATTTATACAAAAAAAAAACAAAATAAATTATTATACCAAAATTAAATTGATTAATTAATAACAAAATATAATAATATATCTTGCAGAAGAAGTATGGCAAAAGAAGAACCACAAAACTGTGTCCCAAATTACAGGAAGACAGTAGAATTGGAAAATTCGACCCAAATCAATCAATGTGTAACGCTCAGTCTCCTCCTACTGATCCTCGATATATTTCAGCATCCAGGTTCCTCTTTTTCTCATCTTCTTCTTCCTCCACACTCAAACACCAATTTCCATTGATTAATCAATCTACAAAATTGTTGCAGAGCTTTTAGTCAAAAGGAACTTCAAGACTTAAAGTCTCACTACAAGAAAAAAGAAGAATAGCGGCAGTCAAATAGCGGCAGTTGTTTAAAAACTGTCACCGCTCCAATGTTTACCGGCGGTTTCAAACCGCCGCTATTTAACTAAAAAAAAACTCAACCCACGCGTGCTTTATTTTTACTTCTCTCTATTTTTTTTTTCACTCTCTCTTTCCCAACACGCAGGAAAACGTCAACGAAACCTATCTCTTCCTGCACCGGAAATTTCCTCTTCCATGGTGAAATTTCCTTCGGTTTCTATCAATTTCCATGAAGAAACATGTAGATCTTCGTCAATCTCCTTCAGTTTCAGTCGATTTCTCAATTTGCAGCAACATGTTGATTTCTCAATTTTCTCTTCAGCGATCAAACTCGTTGCTCCTCGAACTGATATTGCTTTCCCTTAATTTCCTTCCGCGACTGTTGCTTCAGCCACCGCTTCTACCGTTCTTCGCTCTCGCCGTCAAAAAGATTTCTAAGCTGTTCTTCGTTCGCAAAAGTATGATTTCTTTTGATATTTTTGTTTTTTATGCCCTAATTTTACTTTTTCTAATAGATTTCAGTTTAATTTACTTGCTCCCTTCACATAGGTTCGAAATTTGTTTTCATATCTCATTATTTGGCTTTCATATGTAGCGTATGTAGTATAAAATTGAAATCTGTATCTATATCAATGTATAATTTGTTTGTCTTTCCTTCAAATTATAATTTCTCTTGGTGGAAATTATTGTAATTTCCATTTACCAGTAAGTTGCAGGAAACACTTTCGTTCTCTGGTAGAAATAAGGGTTTTTGAAGTTCTAATTGAAAAAATCATTCAAAATTGATATGTATGTATATATCAGAGTATTTGAAAACCTATACTCCTTATTGTGGGTGTGTCTTTTGTCACCGTAGTCGTTTACAATCGTCACTCTGTTGTAAAGACATACATGTATGAAAATTGTGTTTTGAATGGGTTGATGGAGTGCGTCCCAATTGTTCTAGAGGGTGATAATTTTTTGTCTGATTGTTTGTAGGGGTTTATAAAAACAATAGTTACTTTAAGGTGTCTTGCAATAGAGGATTGAACCAAATGAGAGCGGCGATAAGTGGTTGGCACATGCATTTGGCATTTTACATTTGTGATAGTTAATAGTGTTAGAGGGTTTTAGGTTTATTTACTGAACTTCTGAGGTAACTGTACAAATATGTGATATAGTGGCAATTGCACTTGCTTAGACACATCAATCATTGTTCCATGGCTGAGGTATAAATGTTTCCTCATTCTTTTTCTGCTAGATTTTCGTCACAAGGTTGCGGTCCTCTCCATTGTGTATTGATAATCACAAATAGCCAAGTATGTTTTGACTTTGCTTTGAACCTCAATGGTCGGCCCTGTAATTGCAAAGGTACTTTGGCTTGAAATTTGCTATTTCATTTTAATTGGTAAAACCATTTTGCTTGTAATTGACAATGATAGTAGAACATATCATATTTAGGCCATTGCTCCTAAATTATATAAACTTGTATTGATCGATCAGTGCTGACTCGTAGGCTATGGCAGATGTTGCCAAAGGAGTTGTAGCTGATGCTATCTCCCATAGGTGTATAGGGAAAGGAAATGATGAGTTATCACTACAAGAAAAAGAGAACATAGCGACAGTCATTTTGAGGTGAGTGAACAGTAACCGCCGCCGCTTTTGCCATTCATTTTAGATGCAGCATGAGAATATTAACAAGTTTCTGACAATTTTTTGTACTTAACAGCTTATTCTTTATGTTATTAGATGGGCAAAGTGAAAAGACCCATCACTCCAAATGATGTCGTAACTAATATCGGAAGGATGCACCAATTCATGAATGTCCTATTCCTGGCAAAAGGTATTATTGTTCGAAAACGTCTTGGTGAAAGTTCTTCAAGGAAAATGAATCCTGCGAGTTGAAAGTTATCGTTATATTCTGAAATCATTGATTTTTGCTCCCTTGGCAGCTGGACGGAGATAAGACATGATAGCACAGTTACTTGGTTAGCCTACTGGAATGATCCAATCAATCCAAAGTTATTCAAATACGTATTTCTGGCAGCTAGTTGTTCTTGGAAGGGGCAAAGTGACAAGGAAAAATATGAGAAAGCGAGCCAATAGCAGCAACAATGATGATGACGGTTCCATTCGTTCTAATTATTTAGGCTTGATGATATATATATGCATATACCTCTTCTTCTTTTTTAAATTACCCTCTTTGCATACTTTCTGATACTGCACAAGTTTGGATTGAGATTGAGGTGTATATATATATATATAAGAATGTTGGTAGCATTCTTGTTAAGTCTTTTTCTAAATGATTAATATGCAGTTTGGTTTTGTTGTTGCTTCTGAGTTGCTATAGTTTGATTTTGTTGTTGCTTGGTATTTTTTTGACATGGAATGTGTGTTTTTTCCATCTGTTGTGCAGGTTGAGGAAGGGAGTGTGAGTTGTATGTATTGTCAGGTATTGTTGATTCCTGAAAGTGAGGTGAGGCTTATTTATGATTATTTTTTTTCTTTAATTTTGGTTCATTTCTGTTTTGGAGAGTTCTAAAATTGGAAAGAAATCTTAACTTAGAATCTTGAGAAATCTTCTTTATTGTCTAAGTGACAGATGATTATAAATTATAATGAAATTTCTTGGTTGAGCTAAGCTAAGTGTCATATATTCATATTACCAAATGAGTCAGAGTACTATATGTAGCTATAGGTTTCTTCTCCATCTTTGTTCATTTACTAGTCCTTTTGAAAACTCAGAGAGCTATATTACTATTAAATGAAGTGCCTTTACCAACTAATTTTGAATAAGTTTGGCCACTATTTGTAGCAAGTTCAGCAAAATTTATGGAAAAGGGAAGTTGATGTTGAAGGTGAAGGAGAGGATACTGAAACTGTTATGAAGTCAACAACACATCACATGTTCTGCAAGACTCTGATTCTAGCACTCATGGTTGGTACCCTATCCTGTAGCTAGAGATTTCTTTCCTCACCTAGTACTTTGAATATTCTACTTTAAAATGACACACCCTTGTTCAATTTTATAGTATTTTGTCTTACCTGGACTTTTTTTTTCTAGCTCATAAGCTAACAATACCTGCAAGTTGGGCTTGAGAGATTCTCATTTTTTCACATAAGAAAAATAGTTGAGCTTTTAACTTTGTAGGTCCACTACAACTTTTACTATCATGTCTGATGTTATAAATTTCATTTGCATTCCAATTATAAATGGTTCTGTTTCTTTGGAATTTTAAGATAAATTTCATTCTTTGGTTGACATTAGGCTAATCACATCTTAGTATACTACCTTATTCTTATTTTTAGTGCATGTGAAGAGCTAATTTCTTATTATATTATTTGATTTTCAACTCATACTTATGAAATCATTGTTCGTGGAGAGTTCAAGAATAAGTTTATTTCAAAGGTGAAGAAGCCAATTAGCAAGAGGTATGTGTATGAAGTGTTATTGTTAAACTACCTTATTCTTATTTTTAGTGCAAGTGAAGAGCTAATTTCTTATTATATTATTTGATTTTCAACTCATACTTATGAAATCATTGTTCATGGAGAGTTCAAGAACAAGTTTATTCAAAGGTGAAGAAGCCAATTAGCAAGAGGAGGCATGTTAAGGGTGAATCCTGTGAAGATACACCTAATTCTTTATATTGGAGGAACAAAGGAGTTGTGACTGGTGTAAGGGATCAAGGCAATTGTGGTAAGCTTCTATATTTTATATGCTATTAAGAGGTTGAAATTTATACTATTGGTCTTCGATCTTCTATGTATGAGACTACGAGTGGTTGTGACTTATGTGTTACAAGGACATTTAATCCCAAGTGATAAAGTCTTATATTAGTTAGTTACACATTCTTCTTATTTTGTAGGTAGTTTTTGGTCACTCTCTTCCAGTGGAGTCATAGAAGGAGTAAATGCAATAGTTACAGGTGAGCTTACAAGCCTTTCAGAACAAGAACTTATAGATTGTGATACTAACACTTTGTTATAAAAATAAAAATTGCATCATGTGTTACCAAACAAAAAAATTGAACCCTTCATGACTAGTCAAACACTACACTCAAATTGTCTCCAACAAGTAACGAACGTTCTCTTTCGTTCTCTCATTCTGTCTTTGTGAGCCTACAGCCTCACACCTCGGGTTTCTTTTTTGTGTTTTTTTGTTTTTGTTTCCTATTGACGTGTTTCTTCAAACATTTATTTTATTCTGCTTGATGTTAGACATTTTGATTTTGAATTTAGTGGAAGCTGATGTTGGTTTTGGTTGTTCTGTTAGGTGGCTTCAGTGGTTGATCAAGGGAATTTTTTAGACATAGTTAATTGGGTTTTCTCTGGTGCATTGTAGCCTTTTCCATTTCTTTTCTTAGTTTTGTTTTGTTTTATTTTATGCTGTTGTTCAGTTTGGGTTTGCTCTGGTGCATTGTAGACATAGTTAATTTTTTTTCCCTTTTTTATTCATGGCAAGGTGCTGGTTCTGGTGCTGGTGGACGCCAAATAAAAGGTATTGGGCGTGGTTTTGATGATGGTGGCGCTAGAGGAGCTGGAGGCCGAGGTAGGGGTAGCCAAGGTGGAAAGCCTGGAGGAAGCAGAGGTAAACCATATATGTACTCATTGTATGTTTTTCCATCTATGTGTATTCTCTTCTATCTTAAATTATGTTCTTGTTATGATGCAAAAGATTAATATCAACCTATATTTATACTTATTATACTAGATTTATAGTTTTAATTGAATAAAGAAGCAACTTACAAAATATAAGAAACTACAGAAGCTAATTGTTTGAAATGGTTTAATATACTTTGAGAATTGAGATACTTTAAGATATTTATCATATATTATAGTACCTCAAATTCACTATGTCAAAGTTCAAAGAGTTTCTTACCATTGTCACTGTTATCTTTTATTTTCATCTGAACTAGATGTGCTCTTGATAAATAAGTAAATTTATTCAGCTTATAAGCTTATTATTATTGAAAAAATATATTTACTAATTCTACAATTTGTTAGTTCTAATGTTAAACTTTATTGTTGGAGAATTACATATAAACTATATATGCCTTTTTAACATGGTTCTTTGAAGTTAAAGCTTGTATATGAATCCAATACCTTTGCTTCTTTTGGTAGGTGCTGGATGAGCACTACAAGAAAATATGAATCCAATACCTTTGCTTCTTTTTATATTTGAGTATCATGCCTTCTTGCTTGGTTGTAGATTATGATCCCATTATTATATTTGATAATAGTCTCTTGGTTGTGTTCTGTATTTGATCTTGTTCATATAAAATTGATAATAGCCTCTTGGTTGTGTTGTATATTTGATCTTGTTCATATATAATTGGTAATAGCCTCTTGGCTTTTTTGTTTATTGGATCTTCTTGTTTATATATAATTGATCCTTGCCTCAAAAGGTAAAATTTGTCATTGATTTTTCATTTTGTAGTAAATGATAGGAGGAACTTTAATTTCCACTACATTGGGTGATTATTTTTCTAGTAGTGAAGAAAAGACTCATTTAGTTAATGGAATTGAGTGAATATCCAATTTATTGGAGGGATTTTTTTTTTAAAACAATTTAACGTTTTGCGGCGGTTTAGAACTGCCACAATATACCTATTTTTTTTAAAAAAATGGATTTTAGCGGCGGTTCCAACCGTCGCAAAAAGCTTTAAAATGTTGCAAAAATAGCGACCAATAGCGGCGGTTGTAAACCGCCGCAAACGTTAACAGAACTGACGCTAAAGACATAGCGGCGGTTATTCCGACGGTTCACTCGAACCGCCGCTGATTGACCTAGCGACGCCGCATTTGGCGACGCTTCCCAACCGCCGCACTTAGCATTTAGCGGCGGTTTGAACCGCCGCTAAATGCCTTTTTGAACTGCCGCCGCTAGCCTGTTTTCATGTAGTGTCTCTGTTCAATTCTTTAACATCTCAATCACAGACCAATGGCAAATACATTTCTCCTTCAATTTTTCAGGTTTTTTTTTATTTGAATGATCTGCAATATAATTATTGGTTTTCTTCATGACCCAATTGTTATTTTTCTCTATATTCCATGAAAAATCGTTTTTCAATTTGGATCAACGCTTGAAGTTGTTTAACAATGTTAAAAATAATTTGTAATTTAAACAATTAGTTCTAAAAGCAACGGATGAGATTGAGTGCAGCTTAAATATGTGTGAAATTGGATTACCTCTCAAATGAGATGCTTTAAGAATTGAAATTTGGCTTTATTTTTTTTTTCTATAGAAGAGAATTATGTTGTCAACTCTTCTAATACTACATCGGTTGTTTACTTTTTTATTACTCTCTACATTCTCGCTTGTAAAAAAAAACTCTCTACATTCTCGATCTTAGTTTTTTCGACTAACCATTCTTAGTTGATTGAAGGTTTCAAAAACCTATTTAATTGATGTATATTTGTATCAAAAATATTTTTATTTTTATAATTATATGCTTTGTAAATATTTCATTTATTTTATTTAAAGAGTGCACACATTTTAAAAAATCTTTTAAAAATGAATCATCTTAATTATATATAAGGAGATTCTTAGAAAATAACTTGAATTTCTAAAATATGTTATTTTACAAAAAACCTTTTTTTTTGACAAAACAAAATAATATTGTTTTGAAATAGATTGGAGGGAAAAATAATAAAAGTAAAATAAAAATGATAAACAAAAAAAAAGGACGGAGGGAATACTATTTTGAAATAGGAGTATTATACTAGAATTGTCAAATGAACTGACCCTTACTAAAATAATGGACCGAACTACTAAGCCAAATCGGTCCGACTCATTTGTTATTGGATTGTACATTAAGCCTAATTTAATCTTTGTAGGTTAGTGGATCAATCAAACCCATTTCATATATATTTTTGTTATTCACCCATTTAAATTTGTATGTCACTTTGATATATTAATTTATAACAATTAACTAAAACAATTTTTTTTACATTAAGACTGAATTTCAATTAAAACTCAAGTTTTAATCCTTCAATTGAACCAAATTAATATTTATAAACTTTAAATTTTTGAGATAAACTTATATGTCTTTATTATATTTATATATTTAAATTTGATGATAAGATTTTCGCAGTGGGCCAGTCCGGCCCAATTCAACATTTTACATGGGTTAAATGTATTAGGCCGAAAAGGTATTGTCACAGTTTTGGGTGAATTTTTCTCCCCCACCCCTGGACTCTTCCCCCCCCTCCATATTTCAATTTTGCCCTTGAACATAAACTTTAGAATGCAAAGTCTCCGAAGGGAGGGGGAGGGGGGAAGAGAAAAATTCGTTTTGGGTAGAATGCGTAAGAGGTAGTTTCTCTATAAATCCTCAATACTCTTAAGTTTTTTTTTTTTAACATGTTTGGATATCTGATATTGGAGTAAAATGTAAAAATAGAGTAATTATTTTTTTAAGAGTTTTTTTAACCTGATTTCAATTTATTTATGTGGGTCAAGAGTCACAAATTTGGTTGATTTGAACAATCTTCCAAACAATGAACCATGTGATAATTCAGAATATGATTAATTAGCTTAATTACTAATTTCATGTTTAATTTGAACATGCTCTACCACTTTGAACATGCATGGGCAATAGTCACAACACACTGTGATATGCAGTGGTTCTAAATTTGTAGAAAAATAAAAAATCCACCTATCGTTTGCATCTCGCACAAGCCCTTTAAGTCATATCAAACCAATTGAGCTCTTCGCCACACAATATATATTTAAACAAACAAAACCAACCAATGATTTAGTTAGTGTCTTTAAAAAATTGTTAGACAAACCTATACTCTCTTGTTATCGAATTTCCCTTGCCCCAACCTCAACACATAATTCTAAGATTGCATCAGATTACATTAATAAAATTTGAATCATGGACATGAGAAACACTTCCATTGACATAGATACAAACTATTCAAATTTAGGCACACATACAAAGCCTAAATAAAAATTAAAGGTAAAATAATTAATTAATTCGATTGATGTGACTAAATTATTTATAATTTAATTTTTATACAATTTATGTATTTGCCTAATAGATTTGGGATTGTGTCCAATGTCCATTGTAGAATTTCTCCATAGACATAGTTGATTCCTCCACCTTCACAACCAATCCCACAAAACCAATAGCACATCAATGTCATAGACCAAACCAGATTATTCTGCTGTCCGAATTTGAATTTTTGTGACACGTATTTACTTTACATAATTGAATAAATACAAAAGTTAAAACATTACTCTATTTATACAAAAAAACAAAATAAATTATTATACCAAAATTAAATTGATTAATTAATAACAAAATATAATAATATATCTTGAAGAAGGAGAAGTATGGTAGAAGAACCACAAAACTGTGTCCCAAATTACAGGAAGACAGTAGAATCGGAACATTCAACGCAAATCAATCAATGGGTAACGCTCAGTCTCCTCCTACTGATCCTCGATATCTTTCAGCATCCAGGTTACTGTTTTTCTCATCTTCTTCTTCCTCCACACTCAAACACCAATTTCCATTGATTAATCAATCTACAAAATTCTTGCAGAGCTTTTAGTCAAAAGGAACTTCAAGACTTAAATCTCTGTTCAATTCTTTAGCATCTCAATCACAGACCAATGGCAAATACATTTCTCCTTCAATTTTTCAGGTTTTTTTTTGAATGATCTGCAATATAATGATTGGTTTTCTTCATGACCCAATTGTTATTTTTCTCTATAATCCATGAAAAATCGTTTTTTTATTCTTTTCATTTTTTGGGTTATAGTCATATTTCAAACTTCATGGTCCTGTTGGAGAGAGAATGTTTGATTTAGTTACTCAGGAACGCAAGGATCAAAAGTTAACCTTTGAGGACCTTGTTATTACTAAAGTGAGTTATTGATTATCATCATCATGATCATGTTTTGTTGCTATTATTGTTCCCAAAATTAGTATTTGTCTAATTTGGTTAATTGGTTTGTGTGGTTTAATTTATTATTGCAGGCTACTTATGAGAAAGGAACTAAAGATGGAATCGAAGAATTCATTTTTTGCTTATTAGATGTATCCGGAGATAATTTTGTAGGGAGGTACAGAATTTCACTTACAGCTTCTAATTTTTATGTTTGCGTATACAGATTTATCGGTTTATAACATAACACAGTTTGTAGAATAATTATACTTTCCTTAGCCAGTTAGCCCTTTTAAAATTTTGATGTAGGTTGTGTTGGAAATGCAGTTCTAATTTGGAATCTTTTATGGTTTTTGCAGGTCTGATTTGGAATCGGTTATGATTGCCATTTTTAACGATATATTATGCATAAAAGTTTCTGAAGATGGATCAAGTTCATATCATGATACTGTTAACATATTTCTGAATGCTGCAACTTTCTCCATACATGATGAAAAGTGCACCGAGGAGGCTATGTCGTTTGAAGATTTCAGAAGTTGGTGTACTCATCTCCCAACTGCGAGGAAGCTTCTTGGAAGCTTGCTTTTGCCACCAGATTCAGGTCTTACTGCACTCAATATGCAATATTTTTGGTATTGACTTAATTGCTTATCAGTCTTTCTGAAATATCAAATATAGCTTTAACTACCATTAAGGTCATAGAGTTACGACTTAGCAGTATGAGAAAATTTGATTTTCTCTAAAAAAATGTAATCTTGTGCGTTTGTTATTATTTTTGCATGGAATTTTTCCTATATTCGGTTAGTTATACGAAGGGTTCACGGAGTGTTTGGCTTATGTGGGGTGATTTTCATTTAGAGGAGGTATTAACTTGTAAATAACAAATGAGAGGGAAAGTTAGAGGATATAGAGAAGGAATCTTTTATAAAGTATAGTTTAGACAAACAATTCCTATCTAGCATAGGGAGATTGTGTTATTATTGATGGCCCCAAGCTAAGGCACATTCTAATGGCCCCAAGCTATAAGCTGAAACTGAAATGGAAACGAGTATATCATTATCCATTAAAATTTACACAGACACGTGCAATTTCATGAAACTATTTGCTTCCCTTGTTTACTGCAATCATTTTAGTGCCCTTTTTTTAGAGAAATTGCTATTGGATTAGTTCTGAAGAAAACTCGGTAAATTTTTGGCACATTTTCATATTCCAATGTTCTGCTTTTTGTAGGACGGCCAGGTACTCAAGTTCCTAATCTACTCACCCCAAAGGATATTGATTCTAACATTGTACTTTTGAGAAAGGAGTATGCTTGGCATATAGGAGGAGCACTTTCTCAACATGAGCTGGAAGATTGGAAGCTTTTGTATCATAGTTCTGTTAATGGTCTTAGTTTCAATACTTTCTTGGGCAACATTTCGTAAGTACATTTGATTTTCTTTGAAGCATCTTACTAGTTTAAATTAGTAGATTCATGCAACTTTATGCACAGAATTGTAGAAATCAGTCCTAGAAGTTTAAATTTTTCATCAGTAGGATTTGAATCTAAAACAAATAGTATACATGACATGCGCGCAAATGCATTTTGCAGTTACTCCTATGAAATAAATGTGACTTTTAGGACAGACACATTCAATTTAACAATATATCCATTATATTTGAGTGTATCCTTGAGATATCCAAAACTTGGTGATAGCTTCTGCTTGTTATTTGCATGGCCTATAATAAGGTTGGTTTATTGTTAGGTTTACAAGCAAATAGCTTTGTGTTGATTTATCTGACTGACTTTAGTCTGGAAGTATCATGCAACATTAAAGGATCTTTATCTATCATTGCCATAAAAGTTGGAAGTATCATGTAGCTAATTCATTATACCATTTTGATAATTGACAAGAGGCGCTTATCAATTTCTGAGGTTGTAAATGTTAATTGTCGGTTAAGTTAATCCGAGTTTATTTTATATATGGAATGTTTTATTCAGTCTCTAGGCTACTACAATTAAACTCTGTAGGATTGGAAATTCGGAATGCATTAACAGCTCTTAATCTTGACCGCAGAAATCACGAAGGCCCAACTGTGCTAATTATTAAGGATAAAGATGGATATATGTATGGAGGGTATGCTTCTCAACAATGGGAGCGGCATGCTGAATTTTATGGAGACATGAAAAGTTACATTTTTCAACTTAATCCAAAGGCATCTATATTCAGGCCTACTGGTGCAAACACTAATCTACAATGGGTAAAAATCTACTTGTTTCTAATATTCTAAATGGCACATTCTCTTGTATGCTGAAACTGTGATAATCAAACTGTTACGAAGTAAATTAACATTGATACTGCAATTAGAACAAAAATAATATACAAAACCAAAAACCATGAGGCGCTCTTTCTTTATAGTGTATTAAACTAGGCATCTTATCAATTTCAATGGCATTTTTTGGGTCTTAGGTGTTAAGCATGAGTTTACTTGAAATATATTGTTATAAAAAGATGATATTTGTTGAGCGTCCCACATCGGAGGATGCTATGGCATTAACCATATTTATACGTGGGAGGAAACCTTCAACTCTTAAGCTAGCTTTTGAAGTTGAGTTAAGCCTAAATCAAAACTTTAAAATGGTATTTAAAGTCTCTTATAATTGGGAGTTGGGCCTAACTCAACCCTACAAAACCGGCTTGTAAGGTGAGGATTGCCCTCACTTATAAACATATATTCAGGCCATTTCGCAACTGATGTGAGAGACTTCTTAACAAAGTTTATCCTAGTATGTTATATATGCAAGGGTGTGTAACATGATTTTGCTGCTGCAAATAGTTATCACTTATCAATTTAAAAGGTGTATTTAGATTATTAGATCCTATTGCATCCCACGGAGAGGACAGTTATCTCATATCACACTCTGCGTTGGATCTTATTCAGTCGTTTTGGATTACAATTATGTTATTTGAATCAAAATACAGACACCGTATATGTTTATCTCTATTTCACTTTTGTTTTGTATCTTCTAGAACTTATCCGCGTTTCAAAAAAACACAAAAAATGTGAAAAGACACTATTGTTAGGCCATTCATTAGGGAATTTTCATGGTTTTCTGATGTGACTGCTAAATGTCCATGTTTTTCGTAGTGTGCTGTTAACTTCAGTTCAGAGGACATTCCAAATGGCATTGGTTTTGGAGGAAAAGAAAGTCACTTTGGATTATTTATCTCAGCAAACTTTGATCAAGGACATACATTTTCATGTTCAACATTTGGTAGCCCTTGCCTCTCAAAAACTAACCGTATAATACCTGATGTAATAGAATGTTGGGGAGTGACTCAAGGTTTGGTACAAGGCAAGAATGATGCTGTTAAGGGGACTGTACTTGAAAGGTTTAAGGAAGATAGGCATATGCTCAATATGGTAGGGCTAGCCAATTCCAGCGAGTAAATTATTGTCAATATAATATATATAAAATGGCTTCGTGTATGTTTAGTTTTACGGTGTCACAAGTTGATTTTGAATGAATTGATTTTGTAAAATGTTTTTTGTTTTGATATATATATATATATATGTAAAAGTAAAATGAACAAATAATTTTGATTATAAAAATCATGTTTGAAGTTTGAAGCAACAAATTCTAATTTCAAATTAGAATTAATTCTGATGGTAAAATTAATTTTGATATCTCAAAACATGAAACATACATCTTTGTAAATTAAAAACCGATTATCTAGAAAAGATTGTACTCATAATTTTCAATTTACCATTGGAGATTACCAAACAACTTTCTATTACCCATTTCCATGCTCAATTTTGAATTGGGTAAATAATTGGATCTTGTTTTGTTTGTATTCATCACTCATATTTTTACATTTTAAATTTAATTGTGGTATCTAATAATTCTAATAAGTACTTAATTTCTTAAACTTTACTTTCTTCGAAATATTTACTACATCTCACAGATGATTTCACATCCATTTATAACCTATCAATACTAAATGAGTCTCTTAATGAAGATTGAATTGTTGATAAAGATTCAACTTATATATCTTGTAACAATTTAGATTAATTCAAATTCTCATATAGATAAATACAAAGATCTCTTTACCGATGTAAGAATATTTGTAAGTATTTTTTAATCTTTGAGATTTATACAACTCTGTTGATTTTTTAAAATTCTACTCACCAATTTTTTTTTTTACCTTCATAAAAATGTTAAATGGAAAGAGAGATTGTGTAACTATGTGCTCCCGAATCCCGATGTAGTGTTGTCCAATTGTATTATTTTTTGTCGATAGACAAAATGAGAAGTCATTAAAAAGTTACATATATAAAGTGAAGAATCGGGACAACCGATTGATCCAACGGTGCAGAAGTAAGTAAAAGGCACTCTATCTTTCGCGCCTTAACGGTATCACACAAACCCTAATCCCTTTAGCAGCTTCCGTCCCCTTTCTCCAACCGCCGTTTCGATAGCCTGCCGCCGCTTACTCCGGCCACATCGTCGCTGCTTTCTTCTCTGTGCACATGGACACTGATGCAATTGGAGATTCTGTCAACAAGCTCAAGGCTATTCGAATGGACAATGACGAATTTGCAGATGAAGTTGATGATGATGATGATTTTGATGATTCTGATGATGAAGAACTTGAACCTATCACTTTTGGTTTCCTTGAAAAGCCCAAAAATAGTCTCACTCTTTCCCGTCAATTTTTCCCAAGCAAAGCTGGAGGACTCCCGGTACATTACATTTTGCTTCTCTATTGTTTTTATTCAATTAAGACCATGTTTGAATAAATTGCTTAATTAATCACTTAAATTATAATTGCTTATCATATAATTGATTATGTGTGTAAGCTATCATGGAGAGAGGAATGCTAGTAGTAGTGAGATAGTCTCTAACACACTTTTTAATTCAGATGGATTCAGCTGAATTATGTGGGTCCCACATAAATTTAGTGAGATAAATAGATTAGAGTGTGTTGGTTGAAGAGCTACTTATAGAAATAAGCTGAAAAGAGCTTAAGGACATGTCATAAGCTGTTTTGATAAGCTCTCTTAGACAGTCTCACAAGTGCTTATGCCAATACGTAAACTCAACTAAGCCAATTCAAACAAGCCTTAACTGGTAGAGATTGAGGGGGAAATTTTAGCTTGTGTCATTTGGAGAAACTTTTCTTTGTATAGATAGATTTTATAATTGAATAAAAGCGAGTTTCTGTATATAATGGTTATATGATCCATTGTATGAAAAACAGGCTTGGCTTGACCCTCTGAATATTCCATCAGGGAAGTCTTCTGTGTGTGACTTTTGTGGAGACCCTTTACAATTTCTTCTTCAGGTTTGCAGCTAACACTTTGAACTATTATTTGATGAGGTTATTGTTTGACAATTGACTCTTACCTTGGATCATCATAAATTGTATTAAACCTTTGAACTGATCCTTTGAACTGATAGGTTTATGCATCAGTTGTTGAGAAGGAAAGTACATTTCACCGGATGCTATTTGTTTTCATGTGTCCTTCCATGACATGTCTTCTTAGAGATCAGCATGAGCAATGGAAACGTAATCCAGAGAAACCAAGCAGAAGGTTTGTGATCAACCCCTGTGAACTAAGTTTTCCATTTTTCTTTGTTCCTTTGACTGCTGATATCTGATAGTATAGTGGTTTGTTGAAGTGTGAAGGTTTTCCGTTGCCAGTTACCTCGCATTAATCCTTTTTACTCGAGTGAATGCCCCAAATATGATGGAAGCGACAAACCTACTGACATTGGAGGTTGGTTTACTCATCGTCATAATATATTTGTCTCATTTTGCTGAAAATAATCTCATCTCACAATTATTTGTAAGGACCATTTATATCTGCTGAAAATAATCTCCTTGTGGACTAGTGAATGCCCCACTTTGTTGCATGCTTAATTGTCGGTGTTTTTTGCCCTGAGGAAAGTAGGTGTCCATAATTGTTGAGAGGTCCTTTGATGTGGTGAATGATAGATTGTTGTTTTAGTTCAGGTCTTTATTCTCAAGCCTTCTTAGTTGTGTGTGTACTAGTAACTGTCTTGTTGGAATTAGAAAGAGTTGAGGAATTTGATCAGGATTACTTATTATCCATCTTTATGCTACTGCCAAAAAATTAATATGATGTCACATTTCAATCTTAAATTTAAAAACTTTAATTTGATTACCCTAAACAAACCGCACACATTGTCTTCTTGTTGTCATACTTACCATTATATCTGCAGCTATTTTTTGCTTAATGTATAACCAATATCGAACTGTTTGCCATCAAGACATGTTGATCAGCAATTCGACACTTTTGTTGATTTAGGCGCTGGCGAATACGTATGCAATCTGATTAAATGGATTTGTTCCAGTGCTGTCATATAGCGGCACTATAGCCCTATAGCATAGGGAAATTTGAACAAATTGCTATTGTTCTGTGATATGCTATTTAGTACCTAGTGTTGTCAAGTGGCGGTTATAGCGGTGCTATAGCACTGCAACATAGTGAAATTTGAAGAACACTAATTTGTTCCAAATCTACCTCTACTCTGACGGAATATTTTCTAACTTTCAGCTGTTCTATGTGATTGGTGTGGTACCTGGAAAGGAAACAAGCTCTGCAGTAGTTGCAAACAAGTTCGGTATTGCTCTGAGAAACACCAGGTATCTGAATTGCTTATATGTGTCTAATAGTTTTCTCTCCATAAATTTGATTCCTATAACATTCTTTCTCTTTCAACATACAGACCATGAGTTGGCGTGCGGGTCATAAAATTGCATGCCAGCAAATAAAAGTTTCTTCACCTCTTTGTGGACCCAACAAAAATGGAACAACCTCGCCAGAGTCTTGCAAAGGTCATGGTGGTTTAAATTTCTCTGTTTTGCAGGGATTGTTTGCTTCTTGTTGATAACAAAAACGTTTCTCAATTTTTTTAGACAAAGGCAATAAACTATAGATCCAAATTATATTAGTACTCGGGCATAATGATCTAATCATGAAAAGAAAGTGAAAAGTGCATCTCTCTAACAAAGTTCAAGCATGCTCGATGCCATTCCAGAAAAATATATGACTAGTTTATATTAGAGGTTCAATATAAATTTTTACGTTTCCTACTATTTAGCTTCCTGTTAATTAACATCTTAGATCATTTACTATACAGTTGGAAACAAAAGCACGTGGCCTGAATTTGAGATCATTGAAGATCAAAGTGAATGTAACGGAGACAAATCTGAGGATAATACGTTAGCTAATTCCTTGATATTGAGGAATAGGAGTGATGATACTATGAATTCACTCATTGATATTTTTCAGGTAATATATTGGTTATTCATTAAGATTATATTACTTTTTTGAAGTATATTATTTGCTAATTATATTTTGTGTGAATAGGGTGACGATGATAAAAAGAGTTGGGCCCATTTCCAGGAACGTATCGCCAAAGCCCCTGAACAAGTCTTGAGGTGATTAATGTTTAGTAATTTGAGTGCTAACTGATTTAGAAATCTGATTTAGAAATCTTTAAGAAGGTGCATTGTTTTGATAATCATGTATTAAGATGTTACAAAATTCATCAGTGTATAACCTGGATGATGTTATTGATTTTATCAATATATATTTATGTATTCATTTGTGCTTAATTATACTCTGATACTTGTGGTATAAAAACAGGTATTATCGGAATTCTAATTCTAAGCCAATATGGCCCATTTTAAGTGGTCGGCCATCCAAAGACGATATCCCTAAATGCATCTATTGCGGTGGATCCATGTGTTGTGAATTTCAGGTAGTTATTATTGTCATTCTGCATGTAATGCCATTTCTCTTGTTTGATCAACCAAATATTTTCTGTTTCCTTCTGATAATACTGAGTTGTTAATATTGGGTTTTCCAGATTTTGCCACAGTTGTTGTATTATTTTGGGGTGGAGAATGAAGTGAACTCTTTGGATTGGGCGTCAATTGTCGTGTATGCATGTGAAGCCTCTTGTGAAGCAAGTTTGGCTTACAAGCATGAATATGCTTGGGTTCAACTTTATTCACCTTCTGCCTACCCAATGCCCCAATAGTGTAATTTTTGAGCTCTAAGCAAAGATGTTTTTCCAGCATAGGTAAGAAGTATGAGATAAGATTTTCTACATTTGCTTCACCCAGCAATTGTGGATTATGACAGGTGCTTGTGTAACTTATAAGCTTATTTTTGCGTCTGTTGGAATAAGTTTCGCCCCCTTAGCAGAGATATAGCGTATTGTTTGATTTTTTTTTTACATAGAGAAAAAAACTCGTGTAATTTCGATAAGAGATTCTTACATGAATTTCACACATCACAAGAAACATGTGAAAGTACAAATTATTTAAGCTTGCTTTAGGCTTCCAAGTGTCTTCTAATGCCAGAAGTGTTGGTAAAAGTCTCATAATCATGTAGTACTAGACACGGTGGCATTTAGCATGGGACAGTTCTAACTTTCCCATGATGGTTCAGTTTTTCTTTTAACCATAGGATTGAGCAAGTGTACAGATCTTACTATGAGTCATATACACCTGATTCCATACTCTCTTTCCTGTGCACTCTTCCTTTCCAATCTCCTCTTTCTTTCTTCTTTTTTGCTTAAGACCTCCATTTTGGGGAGTTTTTCCGGCCACCAATAACCACACCACCACCACTATTAAATTCGTCTCTTCCTCCTCTATAAAACGCATAAATTTATTTTTAGATTTGAGTAGTTTGAATTTTCAGACCATTGATTTTAGAGGCCATTTCCGGCCACCTTAAATATATTCAGAGAAAACAAACACCAAATTTGTGCTCTTCGTCACAAGATCTCTCTCTATTGTACTACTTCTCCTATTCTAACCACCTTTGCCGGAGAGCCACCGGGCACCACCACGGGCGAGTTTCCGGTGACCACTTCCGGTTGGATTCAAAGGAAAAAGATGAAGGTGTCAACGTCAATTTTTCAAAACCGAGTTTGAGGATTAAAAAAAAAAGTAATACAGTTACATTCTTTTTGTTCATGTATTCATAATTGGATTTATTCATAATCTATGAGCTTGCCTAATCTAATGGTAAATATGCAATTGGACCATGGTGGGAAAGTTAGAACGGTCCAGGCTAAATGCCACCGCTAGACACTAGTACCTTGAAGCAGACACTTGCATTGCATTGCATTGCATTGCATTGCATTGCATTGCATTGCATTGCATTGCATTGCATTGCATTGCATTGAATTATTTGACCATGCTAAATTTAAGTGTTAGAAAGTCCCATGTGAACCTAATACTGTATACATTAGGTCCTACAGTATTGCTGTAGTGTACGTTGTTGTTAACTAATTTCTGCACCGACAAAACAGAGAGCAGATAAAGGTGGTAATAAGCATGATTTAATTGTGGTTGAGTCAGTGTTTCATAAACGAAATATCCATGTCTGCTATTTAAGTAGCGGATTTTACGTTTAAAATCTAAAAAATTTCATGTTAGAAGGTTTACTTTTTATTTTTATTTCTTTCAAAATTCTCATTTTTATAACATCCACTACTTAGCGGACTGCTACTTAAGTATCAGATGTTATAAAAATGAGAAATTTTCATGTAGGGTGTTTTCTTTCCCTCAAATTTCATAATTTTATAATGTTTTTTAATTAAGTAGTGGAAATATATTTCACGAAGGGTGTTTTCATGTAGGAAGTTTTTCCTAAAAATTATTCATTTTTACAACGTCCGCTAATGATAGGGTAAAATAAGAAACACGTAAGGTGCGCGAGAAATTGGTAAGATGACAAAAGTAAAACTCCTAGAACAAAGGATATAGCCTATAGGTTTGGAGCAAAACT
Source organism: Trifolium repens (assembly GCA_030408175.1). Taxonomy (NCBI): domain Eukaryota; kingdom Viridiplantae; phylum Streptophyta; class Magnoliopsida; order Fabales; family Fabaceae; genus Trifolium; species Trifolium repens. The sequence continues at coordinate 52,084,490 of CP125849.1, read as the reverse complement.
ATCTTTTAGACTAATTCGATTTTTTTTTTTTAAAAATGAAGTCATTTCGTATAGCAAGTTTTACACTAAAAAAATTGGCAACGGAAATGAGTGGCCAAAAGATAAAATCTTTCTAAATTTCTCGTCACAAAATTTAATGATAGAAAGGAAAATTTATAGTTTTGTAAATTCAGTTGGTAGTAACTAGAGATATTATCGAAGTAGTTGTGATTGGAATCCTAAATTTGTTGCTTCTGCTTCTCTACAAGTCCCGCTAAGCTATTAGACAAAAAACAAGGAATGGAAATTTATATAATTAGTAATAGATATAATTTTTTCATTTCTCTTTCTAATTCATGTTTATCTAGATCTTACTAACTCTTAAATTTGGAGTTCTTGTATTAATAAAAGAATATATCACTAAAACATAAAATTTGCCAAGCCACACGTTGGTTTAGTTGTAAGAGATTTAGGTAGAATGTATGAAGTTCTAAATTCGATATTTATTGGTTTCATTGTTAAAAAAACAAACAAAAAACACACACACAATGTGCCAAGTTAACTACAACAAACAAATTCATTACTCTTGCAAGTACAAGCATGTAAGAATTTGTAAATTTTAGAAATAAATATGAGTCTAACTCATCCTTATAAAACCAGCTTGTTCAGTCCTGGATGTGGGGAGTGTGCATGTTAAAAATTATTAGAAATAAGTATGAATCTAACTCATCATTACAAAACCGACTTATAAGATGAGGACCGTCACGTGCTTATAAGTACTTGTTAAGACTATCTTATATCCGATGTGAGGCTTTTTAACATGTACATTGAATAGCATTGTCAACCACTCTAACAGAAACTCAACAAAGTGTATACACAATAATGTTTAGCGATGAATACATGTGATAAGGTGGTCTATTATGGACATGTGATTAGGTGTTTTATATGGTTATTCACATATGAATACATTTTTAATATGCATGATAAGGTTGGTAGTGTTGAATAAGAGGAATGAAATGTAGATTGAGTCATTGGGATGTAACGTGAATGACTTAATTTGATTTGGCATTTAACTTTGTGAGCGGTTTGAGACTTAAAAAATGGGTGTATACTATAACTATTTCTCATAGGGTGCTTGATTTTATAGTGGTAGCGGTGGTGTAATACATTGAGATTGCAGCTTAGAAATGTTAAAACTTTTTTTTATAAGCAGAAATGTTGTTTAATTAATTGATAGAATCATTACAGTCAATGAGAGGGACGTGGAAGGTATATTCAATCTAAATCCCTGACTTGTTTTGAAGATTAGGATTTTGAAGTATATATCACTTTGTTACATAAAGAAATTTGTTTGTATTTATAGACTCAATTATACTATTCCAGTCTCATATATAAATAAAAATTTATTTTTTAAATTCATTCAATAATTAATATATTTAATCTATGCTAACTGTTTCACAGCCAATATGCAGGACCACCAGAACTCTCCTTCTCTCCTAATGGAAACAGCCCCAATGTGACATGTGTGGTAGTTATAGTTGCCTACATGACAAGTACATTGACAATTACATCTTGTCTACCACATAATTGTTGACGAAAAACAAGCAACATTGCCTTAGTTTTCTAGCCTATGTGGTATGTGCAATATCATCATCCATAACTTTGTTTTTTCCTTCACAAAAGTTTATTTTCACCCCTATTTCTTTCTAAAATATAGTTATTTTTCATTCTTCAAATATTTAGACGGTCAAACTCAGTCTGCGTAACAAATTGATGATTAACTTAGCACACTTTTTTTTTATTTTTTTTTACAATATTAACTTAGCACACTTAAAAACTTGTAATTATACAAGATTTTTTAACACAACTTAGTTATAATATATGAAGCGAGTGAGTTGAATAGTTTAACTGATTTGAACTAAGAATTAAAAGAATGAAAAGATAAAAAACAAATGTACAAACATTTTATAGAAACCACATAAAATTCATGGATTCTTATTTTATTACTACTTTCATGATAAGACATAGTTAAATCACTACAAATGCAAGAACTAGTAGCACATCAAAGGGAATGCCTATTATATATTTCACCCTAATTAGCTAATATAAAACCCACACAAAAATAAAGAGAACACTTAACTGTCTTATTTTCTTAATGTATCTATAAATATATAAATATGATCTATATATATAAAAAATAGCATAAATTCAATTCTCCATACTATAGTGCATGCAGCCATTGCAAAGGAGGATCCAATTGATTTTTCTTACTGATCAATGTGATTGGTTGTGCCATTCATCAAAAGTTTGGTAAGTGCAGAAGTGAATGACATATTGGTAGTGCTATAACCTCCATCCAAAACAATATTAACTCCATTCACAAACTTTGATTCATCACTGCTCAAATAAAGTGCTGCATTAGCTATATCCTCAACTTCAAGAATAGCTTCTTTCAACACACCAACTGAGGACAAAACTTTCTCCATTTCATTCTTGTTCATATTCAATGCATTTGTTAAAATTGGTGTTGGAATAGCTCCTGGTGAAATACAATTAACTCTAATCCCATATTGTCCTAATTCTACACACAAATTCTTCATAAGTCCAACTGATGCATACTTTGAAGATGAATAAGCATGTGTTGATTCACCTGCAGTTGCAGTAGCAACACTTGCAGTAATAAGAATAACACCTGTTTTTTGTGGGATCATTACTTTAGCAGCATGCTTAGCACCCAAGAAAGCTCCATAAACATTAACATCAAATACCCTTTTGAAAGCTTCACTATCATAATCCAAAATTGTTCTGTTTTTGTCATCAGAAGTACCAGCATTATTAAACATGATGTCAAGTTTACCGTAGTTTGAAACCGCGGTATCAACCACGTTTTTTATGTCTGATTCATTAGTTACATCACAATGAACATAGAGAATGTTTTTTGTTGCAAGTTCATTGCAAAGAGATTGGCCTAATTCATCTTGAATATCAGCAATGATAACTTTAGCACCATGTTCAACAAATAGTTTAGCAGTGGCAGCACCAATTCCACTAGCACCTCCTGTGATTATTGCTACTTTACCTTCAAGTCTGCACAAAGAGAAATTTGATTTGTAAACATATATAGCATAAGAATTCAATACTATAGTCTATAATATTATTATTATACCTTTTGGCAATTGAAGCCATGGAAGAGGATTTGATCTAAATTGATGCAGAGGAACTTCTATATATTATAAGTAGATAAATTTTGTGAGCAAATGTGAATGAAGAAGTGATAAAATTTATAGTGATATATATTTATATTTTTTTTGTGATAAAAATAGAAAATTGATTACAATTTGGTGATACTATTAATTAGAACAACTAGTAAGATGAACCTACCGATCAAAGAGTTCCAACTACTAACTAGTGCTCTTAATGAAGAGAGGCATGCATTGCATAGAATGAAAGGTCAATGTACAGTGGAATTAGCTAACCTACTAATCGTAAGTTTCTTAGATAGATAGTTATTTACGGATTTGATATTTTTGACTTTCTAGCCGTAGAAGTTGTTGATATTCTAAAAAGAGTTCAAAAAGGCATATATAATAAAGAAATGGACCTTGAACTTTTATGTAATGAGGGAAATTTTTTACTTATAAAGTTAGGAATTTAATTAAAATAGAAGCTATCGTTTTTAATATAGCTAGTAAATAGTAATATAACTTGGTATAGTATGTATGATTGTGTGGTTTGTTGACAACATGAAAGGTACATAAATTTAATGCTGCATGTGTTGCCTTTTCTCTTCTAAAGGCAACCGGTGTAAATTTATATGGACCAAATTAAAAGTGAAATGAAGTTGGGCCTTGGCCTACGAAGTGGCAAATGGGACCCGGATTTTCGGCTGTAACTGTTTTATGTAGTTTTTAATCTAAACCATTGATATCAGATCAGATGGATAAAATTTGAAATTGTGTCTTTTATAATAAAACAATCCAGCCGTTGATTTTAGATCGGACGGCTAAGATTGATTACAATGTCCTACTGCAGGAAATTTGTCTGTCTTTCAATTTCTAGATGTAGTTTTTAAGTCTTCATGAACATAACTTAATTAGTAGTGATATTGCATTTTATATAGAGGGTCTGGTTCGAACCAAAAATAATAATAAAATAGTCACACCAAATTATTGTCCTTGTTTAACAATAGTTGTAGTTTTTTCAATAGCTGCATGTTCTTTAATTTTCTTAGGGGAATAAGGTAATTAAGTGGTATTATATTTGTATAAAACGATTGCTTTCTCTCATTATTTTTTTTAACCGCGCATGAGATTAGTTTACTTTTTTTTTTGACGGAATGAGATTAGTTTACTTGTAACCCAAAAAATCAAAGAAGTTTAGTTGTCACTTGCGATGATATGACAATTAGATTGATTATGTATTATTTTCATATATTTTCTTAGTTATCACTATATATATACTAGCCGCCAAAAAGGCACGAATGATATTCTCTATTGTGCAAATATAAATAACTACTTAATCTATTTTTATGTGGAAGTTATTTTTCAACATATACAAATATTTAAATAGAGTGAAGGACAAAAATGACAATAAGAAAAATCCATGCGAAAGGGGTATTCTCTTTATATATTGGTATAGAATAGATAATAGTAATAGATAATAGATAACAAACCATCTCTATTAATTTGGTGATTTTATTCATCAATTGTGCTAATAATTTGGAAATGTGGTTACTTTATTTTTTTTGTAGTTTTTTTTTTAAGGTAAAATAGGAATAATAAAAAAGTCATCCCAAAAATTTATATTTTTTTATATATAATAATAAATATATGATTGATTAGGCTTATCAAATGTGATCAATTTAGAGAGTGATGAAATAACTATGAGTCTACCAACACCACCGCATCCAGCTAGCATTATTGGTTGAGAATTATTTTTGCACCCTCCAGGGTTCCTCCTTCACCCCTTGAAATGACCATAGTACTCCACTTGTTATAAAGCGAATATTTTTCGCACTCTAAATAGCGAGTATCAATATTTTATACTCAAACTGAATGCCAGCACCCCTCATGGATGAAAAAATCATGAAAAAAAAGAGTTCGCATCCTAGGGAGCGAACTCTTTTTTTCATGTTTTTTTCATCCATGGGGATGGGGGTGCTGACACTCAATTTTAGTATAAAATATTGACATTCGCTACTTAGAGTGCGAACTAAAACATAGTTCGCTATTTAGAGAGCGAACTCAGTTTACACTTTAAAAATGGTGAATAAGACAAAAAAATTTGACTTTTATAAGGTTCGCGTCCTAGGATGCGAACTGTGGTGTTTCCGTTTTTACAATTTTACACACTCGCTTCCTAAATAGCGAGGGGGTAAAAACGGAACGTCAGGGGTGCTTGTGAGACTCGGAGGGTGCGAAAAGTAATTCTCTTATTGGTTTGGTGGGGTCTTGTTGAGTTTAAAGTCTAGCTTGCTCATAATTTGTATTAATAGCCCACAATGGTGAATTGGTGGAAGAAATTTTCTGTGGTGGAGGTTGAGGCCGATATTTCAGGTGAAATTAATGATGATAAAAAGGGAGGAGTGCCTATAAAAACTACTCTGACGTGTAAGTCGGTATAAGTTTAAAGTAGAGGTAACTTAGAGTGAATCATATCTCATAAAATTGTGAAAGATTTTTGTAAACCGTCAAATAATCGATTATCTCAAAAGCTTAAGTTGTTAGGATAGAGCCACATTAATGGTTTTATATTATTTCTAACACGCCCCCTCACACAAGAGCTCATTTGAGTTTGAAGCGTGGAAAATGCATAGATCCACCTACCATATATTAAATTTCATCTGATACCATGTCAAATAATCGATTACCCCAAAAGCTTAAGCTGTTAGGATAAAGCCACATTAATGATTTTATATTATTTTTAAGATAAACTGATACATGTGTCATTAAATTTGAGTCAGCCTAAAAGTTCAGTCCAAAAGAATAATCCACCCTACCTCTTCTCTCGTTAAATACCACTTGATTGGCTTGCCATATAGTATGATTTTTTATGGTGATTCTACTAACTAGAGAGATATATTACTTTCTGGATCTAGATGCACCGAGATAGATATCTTTTTTTACTTCTATAAAATGATAAATTTCAATTTAGATTTTATGTTAGTAACTAAAAAATTATTCTTTAGTGAGAGACTAAAAACACATTTTATTCTTTAGTAATTAAATATGATATTTCATTATTTCTACATGAAAAAGTATATATTTAATTCATTTCCAATTTTCACATTGTCGTTTTTCTTTTGGATCAAACCTGTTTATTTGTCAAATGTGCAGTAGAATTGTTTGGACTGATTGAAATGTGTGAATCTTCTCATATAAAACATGAGGAGCATGTTAAAATGAGTGTCATGTTAAATCTCCACCTTCCATTAAAATATACTATACGAAGAGATGAAACTTACAATAAAATAAAGGGATAAATAATAATTAACTGTAGAGATCAGAAACATGCAGGCCCTTGTAGTGTCTTTTAATTAGTGACTACAGCTCTTCTTCTTAATTGTTCGGAAATCTCCATCTAATGAAAAATATATTTTGATAGGCAAATTTTATCGGAGAATATCGTCGGTGGTGTAATTTGTTATTTAAAGATATTTTTCAGTAGTATAAATTTTATAAAATGATGTCTTTCGATTATATATTTTTCTGTGTGAGCAATGCAGAAAGAAAAAACAATCACCTTCAATTAGAGGCGGTAAAATATATCGTGCACTCATTTTTGGCCGGCTCGTGATTACCTCATCTAAATTGGGGGGTATGGCGAACTTGAGATGTTTATATATATTTTTTAAGTCAATTTAAAGAGCAATATTGAAAATGCTAGATTAGATATTTGATATAAACATTTACTTAAAAGTTAAAATAAATTACCGGTAGATTAGATGCCTAAGCATTTTCAATAAAAAGTAATAGGACCTTCTCAAAGACTCATAAAGCCAAAGGAGCCTGAGCATAAGTTACAGAAGAAGCCTAAGCATTTGTAGCAACAGTACAACATAACAATCAAAGCCAATATGATTCCTTATTCTAGCTTCTTCATCATTATTATTGCTTCATGATAGCAGCAAATAAAATCAAGACTCTGAATACTGAAACATGTGAAAGGATGGATTAACAATGCTAAACCCTCCATCTATGAGCAAATTATGGCCACTCACATACCTCGAATCATCGCTAGCGAAATAAAGTGCTGCATTTGCCACATCATCGGTTTTAAATGTCACACCCTTAAGATTAGCCAACAAGTTCATGGTACTTTCAAGCATATCATCATTCAATCCAACAAATTTTGTTGCCAAAGGAGTTGCACAAGCATAAGGAGACAAACAATTAACTCTAATCCCAAATTGTCCAAGTTCAACTGCTGCATTTTTAGTTAAACCAACCACAGCATGCTTTGCACAACAATAAGCATGTGAGGCAGCACCACCAACATAAGAGCTTATGCTAGAAGTACTTATAATGCTACCGGTACGAGCTGGGATCATGGCTTGTGCTGCGTGTTTGATGCCGAGGAAAACACCTGTGAGATTGATGCTTAGTACGCGTTCGAAATCTTCTTTATCGTTGTCGATGATTCGAGCGTTGTTAGGGCCACCTATGCCAGCATTGTTGAACATGATGTCGAGTTTTCCGTATGTTTGTACGGTTGTGTCCACAGCATTTTTGATTTGGTTCTCATCGGTGACATCGCAGTGTACGTATAAACATGTTGACGATCCTATGGCTTGAGCAACTGAGTTTCCAAGTTCATCTTGGATGTCTGCGATCACTACTTTGGCTCCTTGTTCTGCAAATATCTCTGCAGTGCGTTTGCCGATTCCACTAGCTCCTCCGGTTATCAACGCCACTTTTCCTTCCAGTCTGCATAGAAGAAAAGAGTCACTAGGCCTTAACTCCTACACAACTCATGTTATTGGATGAATCTAAATGCAGAATCTTGAAGAGACGTTAAATTTAGAGACTAATTATTTCACTATTTCATATCTACTTCTAGTTAGCAATGCAACTTTGAAATTTTAAATGAAGTAATGTTCTTTGTGCTATTTTTTGTTTAACAATAAAACCATGTCCGTTATCAAAAAAATTCTATATAATCAAACAATTAATAATATCAAAATCCATGCTTCTGAAAACAATTTCATTCCTATGCCTCCAGACGAAAACATATATACGAAATTATATCTACCAGGTAATGTTGAAGTCATTTTGACTGAATATAAACATATGTGTTTACTATAATGTTCAGATTATGAAGCATACCTTCTGCTGACTGCGGGGGTTGAACTTGCCATGATATTTATCTGAGAAAATGAGAGAAATCTATGAGAAAATGAGTTAAAGGTAGAAAGAATCAGTATATTAGAATGTAAAAACGAGCTTAATTAATAGCACTGATTATGCAGGCCAAAGTCACTCTCATTTTATTATTAATTAATTTTATAGGAACATATATTAAGAAAATATTTTGTCTTTTCCATGTTTTTTTGTTTCATCCATTTCATGCTATCAATATCAACCAAAAAGTGCTAATACAAAGGTAGTAATATTTTATTTAAAAAATAATAATTAATCACAAATTCCAACAGTAGTTTGTCTGGCTATGTGTCTTGATCCACATTCCAGCTGATCATCCAATGTAATACGCCGAAGTTAGCTCCCATGTGGACTAAGAATAATTAAGTTGGAATCTTTTCATCTTCTGAGTATCTGAGGAAATTTTGGTCACCTAATCTATGAAATAAATAACAATTGAAGTATAGTATTGTATATACAAGAAATTAATGACAGTGATAATTAGATTTTAAAAGTCTCATAAGCATAGCTTAGATGATAAAAAAGGTGGTGGGGACATTTGATGTGTTGGAGGATGTGGAGAAGAGAGGATATTTAAAATTATATTTGTTTGGCTCCATTTTTAATTTCTCTCCTCCAAATTGTTTATCATGTTATTCTCTTGTTTATTGTTTGCATCTTTTGTATTGTAGTTGCTGCTTTTGTTTCAATCTTTTGTATTGTATTTTTGTTTTTAACTAAACACTGCCATCATATTCTTTTTTGTTAGGTTGTTGTATCATGTTTATATATTTATATTAATATTTGTTAATAAATTCTTTTCATATATTTATATATAATAATTTCATAAATATTTTATTAGATTAGATGATCATCAAGAGATTTTCTCAACAATTATTTGATCGCAAATGATAGGAGCCCTTCTCGCAACTCTTCAGTGGTGTAAGAAGTCGCAATCTCGCATCGAGGTGATGTGCCAAGGACGATGTGATCATCATCATTCACAGTTGTTAGATCCATTTGTTCTGTAGATGGATGATACTCATCGGACTAAAAAATCCATAGATTCTGAACCAGCAATCATTTTCGCGAACATCTCGTATACAATGGTCATTTGATCTTGCAGTGCGAAACAATTCAATGATGTTATGGCCTAACATGTCGATACAATAGTAGGTCATGGAAGAGATAGAGTTCAATGTGAAAGCACCATTGTAAGGGTTCCTTCAAATGAGAATGTAATAGATGGAGAATTTGCAAATTTAATTATTGAACCAAAGGGAATGATATGATATTGGACAAAACAATATGAAAGGTAAAATCGATGGAAGGGAACCCAATTAGAGAGTAACAAAGAGAGGAAGGGAATTTTCATAAATTTTCTATACACTAATTATTGACAATCATTGCTCTATTTATGTACAACCAATTGTCATTTGTTCGATTTCCATAACTAATTCTATTTTGCTAGGTGTATTGTCTCATGTCATTTTGAATTATAACAGTTCGTTTTTTCCTGCCCACAGGTTAACCATTTACTCTCTTTTTTTGACACTCTTTTCTTGGATTTCTTTCGTCATGCAACCCATTCCATTACATAGCAAAGAAGAAAAGGGCGGTAGATTGAAATTGACAAAGCAAAAGTAAGGATAAGAGTGAACTTAAACTCACATCTTGATAAGCTTTAGCTTCACCAGTTTCATCCGTAAGCTTCTGAATATCCTCTTTTGAACTTGAGTGTGTGACTCTAGAAGGGGGAATATACTGAATTGTCACTGAACAAAGAACAAAGACAATAATAGATCCATTAAAGGATGCAAACATGAATAGATTCAATCATTATCATTGGGAAACGGAAAAGACAGAAACAGGATATCTAAAGGAGATGAAGACAGAAAGAAACATATTGAAAAATATTTAGCAGAAGATGACAATAGAAAGAAATTCAAATAATACCTGCCAACCTGCTTCGATGTTGTTGACATCTTTTACCAAAGAAACCAATTTAAATAAAACTGTCGCCCAATTTTCAGTTGAGAAATTCTGGATAATAAGCTACTAAATTGGTGGGGAATATTTTCTCAAAAAGAGCCTTTACTTATATCCAATTGAGAAGCTAGGGAAATGATGAGAAGTTGAGATTGTGAAGGGTGCCTCTTAGTACAAAATTTGCACTAATTTATCACGATAATAGATTGGGATTCATCACATACAAATCCTGCCCATGTGCAAGGATAGGTACTAGTAGTCTAAGAAGACAAGGAAGTTCTGATTTGATTGTCGAGGATCGCTTTCCACCCTAATTAGGCATTTGCTTCGCTGTCTTGATAAGCTATAAGTGAAGCTTCATAACCAACTGTAGCGATAGTGGTGACTCTCAAAGCAATAGGGGCAAAAGTTACCAGCATCTGAGGTGAAAGAAAACCTTAAAAAGAGGAAATGCAAAAACATACAGAGAATCAGCCAAGACATTTGAAAAAGTGTGCAATACTATGTTTGAGGTATGGAGTGCTTGAGAAATGCAAGAGCTACATGTAACAAACTGATCTTGAGCTACATATTTTGAACTTCACTTTTAAAATATTATTTTTTATGATTACTTACTTAGTGGTGAGGTAAGGCTTGATTGTTTTTGTTGTGTGTTTTATAATTACGTGTTTTATAATTACCAATAAAAATGAAAACATTTGATATGCAGTAATGAGGGCATTATTATGCAACAGCGTTATAAAAGCAGTAAATAAAAAACTAAATCATTTGCAATTTAACAGCCATGGATTAACGGCTAAGCTTCGAGAGCAACTGAAAAAGAATTCATACCGCTTTCCATGTTCTGTGCATTCAGAACTTCATACATGGAACCAAAATAACTCGGCATTGGACTAAATTTTACTGCAAGCATATATCTTCCGCACTCCTCCTTCCTTCATCTTAGTTCTCACAAGGGAAACATCTTTCCATCGTTCTGCTGATGCATAGATGTTAGACAACAGCACAAAGTTAGCGGCATTTAGAGGCTCAAGTTTAAAAAGTCGATTAGCAACAGTCTCTCCTAACTCTGAATCACCCTGTAGTTTACATGCTCCAAGAAGTGCACCCCAGGCACCAGCATTAGGCTCCACGTGCATTGATTTTATAAGTTCATAAGCATCCCTTAATTTCCCGGACCGGCTTAGAAGATCAACCATACATGCAAAGTGATCAGGTGTGGGACTAATGTCATAATTTTCCTTCATGGAGTTGAAGTAATTCCAACCCTCATCAACAAGCCCAGAATGACTACAAGCTGTCAGGACAATTGTGAAGGCTGCTTCATCTGGAATTATCCCTTCCATCAGCATCCTATTAAATAGATTCACAGCATCTTCCCCATGCCCGTGAATTGAAAACCCTTGAATCATCGTACAATACGAGACTAAATCTCTCTTAGGCATTTCTTGGAACAACTTCAATGCCCTTTCCATGTTTCCGCACTTTGCATTCATATCGACAAGTGCTGTAATCACATGGTCTTGTTGAACATCAATAGAGCTGTTGACTACATAAGAATCAATCCATCGAGCCAACTCTAAATGACCCAACTGAGACGCAGCCGACATCAAGCTAACCAATATGAACTCATCAGGTTTCACATTCATCGATTCCATCTCACGATAAACCTCCAACGCCTGATTAGGCTGACCATTCTGAACATACCCTGATATCAAAGCAGACCATGCAACAATATCTTTTTCCGCAGCCTGTTCAAATAAGAACCTCGACGTTGCCATATCACCAGCCTTAGCATATCCATCAATCATTGTTGTAAAAGAAACTACATTCTTTGCAGGCATAGAATCAAACACACCCCTAGCACTACTCAAATCTCCAACCTTAACAAAACCGTGAATCATAGCATTCCATGAAGCCACATTCCTCATCGGCATTTCATCAAAGACCTTCTTTGCCTCAACCAAATCCCCAAAACTAACATACCCAACAACCATAGCAGTCCAAGAAACCACATTTCTCTCAGACAATCGATCAAACACCTTACGAGCATCAACAATTTCTCCGCATTTACCATACATATCAATCAAACTAGTACCTACAAACACATCCTCTTCCAAACCACACCTCAACACCGACCCATGAACCGATTTTCCTACCAAAACCTTACACGTACCGGAACAAGCTTTAATAACAGAAGGGTAAGTGTAACTGTCCGGAAGAGCTCCATCTGCTTTCATACGAACAAAAGAGGAAATGGTTTGAGAAAAGAAACTACTTTGACAATGGGTTCTGATGAGTGTGTTCCAGAGAAAAGTGGAGGGGTTGAGAACGCGGTTGAAGACGGAGGTGGAATAGGAGAGAGTGGAAGTGGAAAGTGTGTTTGCGAGTGAAATGAAATTGGAAATGAGGAACTGGTCTTGGTCAAGGCCTCTTTGAATGATGGAAGCGTGAATTTGTTGAAGATGTTGGATTCTCTTGCAAGCTTTGAGAAGGGTTGCTATGCTTGCCGCCGAACGAGGAGAAGAACGCATGGAAACGACGGTGGAGCTGCGGTTTAGGGGTGAAAGTGAAGTTGGCGCGGCCACTTCGAATTATCTCTCTCAATTTCTTCCATAAAGTTTCGTTAAATTCTCCGATCAAATCAAAAAAATACTTACATGTTCCAAAACAATATACTAACGTTTTCGCATAAAAGATCTTTGGTAAAAACTGATATGCTAACTTATTATACCGGATGACTTATTATACAGGATGAACTTATAGCGAATAGCTTATAATCTAGGTTATAGCGGATAAGCTAGCTAATCGAATTTGGTAAATTAACGGTTTGATTAGCTTATAAGTATGAAATGATATAAAAATGATATATTTAATTAATTTTTTTTTCAAGTTAGATAATAGGATAAAATTGGAAGAAAAGATAATAAGCTATGAGCTATAAGCTCATAAACTACTTGAAATAGCGTTTGAAAAATAAGCTATAAGCTAGTAAAATAAGCCATAAGCTCTTTTTTAAAAATTGTTACCAAACAGAACTTTTAACTTATAAGTTAAAAGCTATAAGCTAGCTTATTTAGCTAACCAAACAAAACCATAGTAAAAAATTGTTGTAATTTGTAAATTTTTATAAATAAGAGTGAAAAAAAATAGTTTGCATTTTTTTTTTTACAAAAAAAAAATAGTTTGCGTTATTCACCACTATGATTAGATTATTTTACAATGATACATAATAAATCTTAGACTAATATAATAGGTCAATTATATGGATCAATAATTTTATAAATATTCACTAATAATATTCAAAACATTCCGATTTTTTTAAAAGAATAAAAAATCTTAGACTAATATAATATGTGGTTTATATTATACTTCAGTGATTGACTTCGGTCAAGTACTGATTGACACGGTGACTAAGTTCATCAACGATGTAGATTCGATGACATAGGTATTCCGATTACTTTAATTTTATCAGATTATTTGTAAACATGAGTGAGACGTTTTACACTACAAGAAAATCATAATTTAGTGGCAGCATTTTTCCCTCACAAAGTGCCCATTTCCGCCAAAAAGTGAGTATTTACTGGCGGAATCGATCTGTCAATAAATCATATGCCAGTAAATTTCCTGGCGGAAATTTCCGCCAATAACTTAGTAAACTTCCGCCAGTATGTTGTGAGACAGTTTCCTTCACTTTGTGGCGGAATAATCCGCCAGAAACTTTTTAACAAGATTCTTTACTTTTGTGGCAAAATATTCCGCCAAGAAGTTCTTCAATTTTATTTTAATATTATTATTATTTATTTCTGATTTAATATCAATTCAATACTAATATTATTCTTTATTTTAATATTATTCTTTATTCTTGAATCAAAACCAATTTTTAATTGTTTCTGATTTAATATCAATTCAATATTAATATTGATTAAATAAAAGAAATATTTAAATAATTAAAAATTAAAACATAAACATAATAATATGATAAATTTAAATAAGTACTAATATAGATAAATGTCATTCCACATAAAATATTTAACATTACATTGAAGGTTCAAGAGCTAAATATTTAACATTACAACCTAACCAACCCCACAAAATAGCTCTAGCAAAAGAAAAAACCATGCAAAGCAGCAAGTAGCAGACCCCTAAGACGATTTCTTGGCATTCAGCCAGTCACCTCGACAAAGTGATCCACCATTCAGCCAGTAACTTTGCTTGATATATTAAATGCTGCCTCAAATGCATCCATCTCATTCTACAAAAAGAAAAAGGGGTGTATTTATTAGTAAAAATCTATCAAGATATTGATACTACATTTGTATATGTATTGCATAACTACATATGCTACTGATACTGCATACATATGTATACCATAACACTTATATCATAAATTAGATGCACATAATTGTAATCCATCTTGAAAGGCATAAGAGCATCTAATTCTGATTACTACTAGTTTCTAGCCATAGAAGCATCTTATTTAAAATAACTTAACAATTCTTCATTTCCAAAAAAATCTTTCTAAACTTATAGATATATCAAGCAAAGTTAAACAAGAAACATTATGCAGGGGCTAATTTCAAATACCTTATTTTGAATAATGAATACAAATATTGTAGCAGTGAACAATGAATTAAGAAACTTGTTTCATAGGACATCAACAGCAGAAACAGAACATCAACACCAAGGCAACCAAGCAAAGTTGCTTCTAAAATAAAACATGTCTAATTAATATATTAATTAACAACTAAATGACATGGTAGAGTTGTATCCATGTCTTATTATATATTAATTAACAACTAAATTAATTTTTTTCTTTCACTTTAAATGAAATGTCTAATTAGATGAACACGCCAAAACAGAGGACAGAGCAGCATCACAGCACACACACACACAAAACCAGTAAAAACTAATTAAATTTTAAATGATATATATGTGTATGTGTGTGTGTGTGTGAGTATTTATACCTGGACTCGTTCCGCTTCTATCGAATCCCAAGTCCCATCAGGTCTTCTGTGGAAGAACTCGTGCATCTCACACATTGATGGTTCACGTCCATGTATCCTCCAAAATTCAGCACGAAAAGTAGATGTTCCCTCCACTGTGGATGCTCCCTCCTCTGTTTTTAGACGCTCTATTTTTAGTCAATCCAGTTAGTTCCAAAAATCATGTCAAAGGGACTATATTGGAGTTTGTCTTGCGCCTATAGAAGGCCACTAGTTGAGTCATGGAAATAAGTACCATAAAAAATAACTACAAGTTCAGTCACAAACTAATCTTATGATAAGCATATACCAAAGTGTCACATATAGCCACAGTTTACAACAAAATAATAGAGATAAACTCAACAAGCAAAGCTTAGGCACACAAAGTCCCCTAAAAATAAGGAAAGTCCCCTAAATATAGATTTTTCCTTGCACAGTAATCAGTCCAAATATTTAAGTCCCAGCTCAAATAAATTAAAATTAAAATGCATCAACTCACAATGTAAAACTTTGTTCTCTAAATAGGGAATATATATTATAAACTAATCTATAAAAAGGACATTATTTAATTGAATGAATAAAAACTAATCTTTTATTTATATTCAAAAGATAGTAGCTCTTGTTAATTTGTTCTTTGTTTCCATCTTTGTGCATTTATCTTGTTTTCCTGCTTTCTTCAATTTTCCATTCAACAAGTACAGATGAAACATGTAATTTAGAGGCTAGACGAGACCAAATAACAAGACCAGTCCCCTAACTTATCTATAGCAAGCAATACCAAATAAAACCAGTAAACACAAACAAGAACAACAGGAAAGACTTGAACAAGAACACAAAGTATCAACAAATTAAAAAGAGAACAACACAAAAATACAAGGAAAAATCAACTGCAAAGGAAAAGATTCAATAGAGAGAATAACATAACAAAAACCCTAGATCTAATAGAAACAGAAAATGAAGATTGTTTTGCCTTGAAAGCTATATAGTTACCTTGAAAATTGTTTTACCTTGTTGCGTTACCTTGAAAATCTGCTTCTTCAACACAAAAATGAAAATGAGTGGATTCAGTCACAAAAACGATAAGAACGAACACATTCAAAAACAAAAACGTTAAAAACGAAGAAAACAAGAACACAAACCTGAGGATTCAGTCGCAATCGAAAGGATTCAGTGAAGAATGAAGAAGAGCACGATTTGGATTCAGTGAGGAACGAAGAAGAACACGATTTGGAGGACGGTCGCCATCGAAGAAGAAGAAGAACACGATTCGGAGGAAGTGAAGAACGATTGAAAACAAACACCAGAGAGGTTTCGGTTGATTTTTAGGGTTTCAGAATATAGAGGGAAGGTAAAGGAATGGGTTTCAGAATATAGAGGGAAAGGAAAAAAATGATACAAATATTAATAATATTAATAAAAATATATATAATAATACTAATAAAAAAGTCATACTAATAATAATAGTAATAATATTAGGAATACGATTTTCAAAAAAACAATATTAGTAATACAAATTCAAAATAATTAATAATACTAATAATATTAATAAATATATATATATATATATATATATATATATATATTACTATATATAAAAAGGATAAAAAAAAATTGGATGACTTTTTCATCATTCATATTTTACCCTTAAAAAAACTACCAAAAAAAATAAAGTAATCGCAGTTCCAAATTATTAGCTCAATTGATGAATAAAATAACCAAAATTAATAGAATTTTTGGGCTTCAGCATTCGGAAGTTCATCTCCATCATATTCATCTTCCAACATACCGATTCACCATGACTTGACCAAACTCAATAATTAGGTTTGAATCCTTTGGTATATAGATGATATTTAATTTCGTCTTCGCCAAGAATACGTCCACATTCGCAAAGTGCACAAGGACATCTAATTCCCCCTTCACGTATGACGGCAAGACTCTGTTTAACAATTTTGATAAATAGTTTAACCCCTAATTTAAAAATTTCTTTTATTTGTCCACTATTTCCAAGATAATATCTATCGTACATCAAACTACGATCCATCACTAATAGATTGGACTAAGACCCAAAAATAAATGGCATAAGCCCAACAGCAAGATGGTCCAATTACACAATCCATGTCAAACTTGGCAGAAAAGTCATAGCAACGGCGGCACCCTATATGCAGACGACGCCCTCGCCCAAACTTGGAGGATCAACTTGTGGGATGATACGTGGAAGAGATAACCACCCCCTACCACCACGATCTCCACCGAAATCACCATATAACCACCCATCACCACCACGTGGGAGCGGTGGAAGAAGGAAGAAACCACCGAGATCATGGGGTATTCATGATCGTGGTCTTAGACAACTGTTACTCATAGAAATCTATAAATCGGAGCTTATGCTTCATTGTAAAATGTTCACATTTTTTCAATGCCACAAGAATTGCTCATTTCTTATATACGATCCAAATATTTATCACCCCCCTTATTTGTTCACCAGAACAACAATAACTGCAAAATATAATATACTAAAGTGTGAATATAAATCATTCATTGTTTTATTTTATTTTAAAAATTATTATATTTTTCCAATTATAATGAGTTAAAAAAAACTTAATTATATTTGTTAGTTTTATAAAACAATAAACCTATTATATTAGATAAAAAAAAGGTTATTTTTCTATCACCTAAAATCAATAAAAACGTAATTTATTTGTTTGTTTTTTAATCACCTCATTATATTATTTTTCAATTAAAATTAGTGAAATATGAGACGTTTTATGCTATCTTGGATGTTGCGAGTTAGTTCATAAATTCTCCTATTCGTTTTTAGTGATATTAAATTTGTATTTGAATCTGATGTACTTTACCAAATTGAATGAATATCGTTTATTTTAGTCAAAAATAAAAGTATAAATCTCGAGTTCAAACTCCTACTCCTACATATAAAATAGGATGTTTCTACCAACTAAATTATAATGAATTAATGACATCACAACACGTAATCCACGTCGACGCCCTACATATGTGAGTTTATTTCTCAAAATCTTTGAAAAATAAACTAATTGAAATTTAAATAATTTTTATAAAGTAAATTTTTTAAATTTTATAAATATTCACTAATAATATTCAAAACATTCCGATTTTTTTAAAAGAATAAAAAATCTTAGACTAAGTTCATCAATGATGTAGATTCGATGACATAGGTATTCCGGTTACTTTAATTTTATCACATTATTTGTAAATATGAGTGAGACGTTTTATGCTATCTTGGATGTTGCGAGTTAGTTCATAAATTCTCCTATTCATTTTTAGTGATATTAAATTTGTATTTGAATCTGATGTACTTTACCAAATTGAATGAATATCGTTTATTTTAGTCAAAAATAAAAGTATAAATCTCGAGTTCAAACTTCTACTCCTACATATATAATAGGATGTTTCTACCAACTAAATTATAATGAATTAATGACATCACAACACGTAATCCACGTCGACGCCCTACATATGTGAGTTTATTTCTCAAAATCTTTGAAAAATAAACTAATTGAAATTTAAATAATTTTTATAAAGTTTAAATTTTTTAAAATAGTTGATAAAATTTAAACTTTTTAAAATAGTTGATAAAATTTGAAAAAATTGTTACATGTGGAACTAGGGTTTAAAAAGGAATTCGTTTGATTTTTTTCTATAATTAATTTAATGTTTTAATTGTTAATACTTTAAATAAATTTAAGGGATAAATATGTTTGTATTCCCTACAAATTTACGGATCTTATAAACTTATAAATTTTTTCACTAATTAGTTCAAAGTTCCAACTATTTTAACATCATTTTTCATACTGATTTAGTGAAATTGACTGGATGAAACTAATTGATCTCCTCACACATTGAAGCACACACATTGCAAGACACAACTGGTAAAGAAAAACCCAAATTTTCTTAATTAACATCAGCATATATTACAGGAGAAAAGAAAAAACTCGCCGGTTAATACTTATAAGTTATAACACATGTTCTGAACTCTAAAAACAAAGACCATACTCGTGTATTGATCGAAGGAAAAATTAAGCAGCAAAGTCCTGCACCTTTAGCATTACATGGTTATCAACAAAATAAAACTTGAAATGGAGAAAAGCTTCTTTTGGTTTCTCCTAGCAAGGCTAGTAGGTCTATATGATAGCAAAGAGTATTTGCTTGGCAAGCAAGGCATTGTGTTGTGTTAAAAGATTTGATCATTTTTCACCTTTTTGACTTTCTTACATTCTGAGCCTCACCCCTGGCTTCCCCTAGCCTTGATTTTTGACCATTTCTCTGCATTGTAGCATGTCTCTCTTGGAAGGTATTTGTAGGATCTCGTGACGGTGAAGCTTGGGAAGATTGTCTAGTTGGACTTGCATAACCTTTAGAAGATCCAAGCCTGGCACCAGCCAATATCTGATCCTTTAAACCTTTCACAGATTTATAGCTTTGTATTTCATCGGCGTAACTTTTTCCTTGAGCTTCTTGCTGCTCCGATTCATAAAAGCTTTCCCAATCTATTCCATCTCCTGAATTTTGGAGCTTCTCGTCACCTTGGTTGCCCCATTCCACTCCATCTGATATACTCCTTTGCAGGGATGTGCTTATCCTTGAAGCTCTCCCAGAGATAGACCTCCTACCTTTTGTTTCTTCCTGGATTGGATATTTTCTTGTATCGAATCGGCTTTCAGAAGGGTAGGTCCACTTATAGCTTTTGTTGTTGTTGTCCATATTTAACTCTATAGAATGCATGTCGCTTTCACCGGATTCCTCTTCACACTCTACTCCATTGTCAACCTCTCCTTCATCGTCTTCTTTATCTTCGGTATGATGGGAGGCTAATCTGCTTCTTCCCAGATATGCAGTGATTTCTTCATCGTTCAAGTGAGTGGAACTACGTCCTTTTTCTCTAACTTGTTTGCTTCCTAGAAAAGCTTCAAGCTGATTCCTAAGCATATCAACAGCAGCATTCTTTTCCTCATGCTGATATTTTGCCTCCGAGAGATTCTTTTGAGCTCTCTCCTCACGTAAAAATTCAGTCAACTGCATCATTTCCTTTTCTTTCTCTGCATCTTGACAAGCTTTTGTTGACACTCTCCTTTGTTTCTCTATCTCAGATTTATCGTCATCGACATCTCTTGCTAACTCATCACATACTTTCTCAATAATTTCTCTTGCTCTCTTCTCAGTTTCAAGTTCTTTCACCACCTTAAGAAGGGATGCTTTGGTCTCAGCCAGTTCTCTGCCAAGCTTTTTATTCAAACTTTCCAGACGTCTCCTGAGCTTCCGCTCTACATCAAGTTCTCCTGCAACAGATTCAATTGCAGCCTCAACAATTTCCCGCTCCTTGATTTTCCAAGTAGCCTTTTCTTCAGAAAAACACTTCATCAAATAATTTATCTCATTCTGATCTGACCGTTGTTCCTGGATAAGCTGATTGACCTGTAGTCGAGCTCTCTCGAGCTCAGTATGCAGAGCTGAGATAAGGGACATACTAGAAGAAGGACGGACTTCGTGACCCCAGATGCGGTTTATAATTTTAAGTAGCTCTTTCGATGTTGTTAAAGCATTACTGACATCTTTCAAACGCGGTTTAACTCCCATAGTAGATGAAGCAGGGGTCTGTGCTCGAGATCTGGTTTCAACCTGCACGAAGAAGACATGTACAGTACAATATATGTTATTCTGGAGACATTTTAAATTATACTAAGAAAGTTAAGAGGGTATTATGCAAGCATGTTGTGAAAGCAATAAAGAACTAAATCAAACCATCCATTCAGAGTAACAAAAACATGTTTAAATTGAATTTGATATGTATTCTGATACAAATATAAAACACGTTGGCAGTCAGAATTTGTTTCAGTACATCTTCTATTCACAATCATGAAGAAATCATATTAATCCATTGTTTCAGTACATCTTCTATTCACAATCATGAAGAAATCATATTAATCCGTCAGCAATACCATCAAACGTGTAGTAGATGCATATAAAATACAATGAATGGTAAGGGCATATCAACAATGGACTGTGTGCATGCAAATCCTTGGCAGTTCCCACCCACAAATCATTTTCATCTATCTATCTATCTATTTATCTTTCTATAAAACAACGATCTAAAGTAAACACATGCCAAACTCTTGATGATTTCTTTTCTCACTCAAACATTATTTCATTTCTTCTGCTGATTTTTATACATGGTTTTTGCGATATTTTCAAGGCTTGTGCTTTTGCACCAATAGATTAGCTTCAACAAGGATGAATCCTCTCATGTTCTTGTCATATCAAAATTATGTTTTTCTCTCTTTTCAAAGACATTGTAAAATTATGACATGATCCACCTTATTCGTCAATGAAGTTAGACATGCCCACAAGAATACATGACAAATTCATGTAAAAATTTAACAAAAGAAGATCTACTCCAGTCCCCCATCTTCATAAACATTCACCAAGTTTCATAAGAAGTGTGAACCCATTATGTTTGTGAAAAGAGAGACAGACATGCAATTTCTACATAAATTTATCAACCAAAAATCTCCAATGAGATTATCTATTCCCTTTTAAGTTCCATATGTAAGTTGGTTTATTCCAGCAACAGAAAAACTGATCCATATTTTGTCTCAGCATAAAATGCTTTATAGAAGATTATACTGTACCTCCATAACACTGGCATTGCTAAGAGAATCCAAAGGTCCAACACGGTGTTCTGTGAGCCTCGACCTGTGAGAATTCGACGGTGTCCTTCTATGGCGATTACCAATTCCAGATCGATCCATTCTCTACAATAAACAAAAATTAACAGTACTCTGTAAGATATACACATACACATTCCAATCTCAAACCAAATTGGACCAGATTATGTATTATTTAATACCAAATTATACAATACATACATATATTACATATAGTATACATATTAATGTTAATTAATTAAATATAAACATTATTGCTTGTAAGTGAAGTCAAAATTCCAGACTAACACATGATCTGGACTCAGAATATATTCCACATTCCATGTTTTATTATTTAATTAACTAACTCACAACAAATATAGGTCCACTATGACAGAAATAAATATATAAAATATATATTTCAAAAACAATCTTAATTTAAAAATAAAAAAATAAATAAAAAACCTCTGATGAAGGACTATGTGATGGATCAGACAAATGAGGAGGCAAAGAAGCTGAACAAATAGACCTAGAATTTCCAATCGAAACCCTATCTTTTGATTTAAACTCTTTTTTCAACATAGCATGATCATTACGCATTTCTTTAACACTAGGCGAAGGAATCTCATTCATTTCCCATAACGTCGCCGCCAGTTTCCTCGCCGACACCGGAATTTGTTTCGGTTTACTACCAGACTGCGACGGTGGATATTTCGGTGATTCAAGTATTCGCATCGCTGAAGATGGAGATCGTGATGTTAAAAGCTTCCACGTAGGTACAGGTGTAGTGGATCCACACCTTTTACCAACTAGAATAGCACGTTTGAATCTGTAGTTTTGATTCATTACTGAAGATGATGATGATGCTGATGATGAACATCCTCGTTTTCTGATTTTTCCAGGAAATGTATTATCCATTGTTGTTGTTGTTGGTGGTTTTGTTCTGTTTTTTCTTAGCATATTAGTAACTAATAACTAATCTAATCTCTCTGTTTTTGGTTTTGATTTGATTCTGCTATAGATTTGATGAAACATAGCAAGTGGCAAAAAAGGAAGGAAGAGAGAGTGTGTGATTGTATACGAGATGATTCTGAGGAGAGTGATTACGTGGCGAAATTTGGATGGTTGGATGAAAGTATTTATGGAATCCTATGAGCGTGATTGGAGGGTGGATTTGATATGATGGCATGGCTGTGTATGGAAGTGAGGAATGTATGTATTATAGCGAAACCGTGTATGCTGCTTTTTGGCAGTTGGTTGGCACCTTCAAATTGACATAAGCTTCGACTTTTCTTTTGACAACAAGTACTATCAAATTTAATTCTCTTTGGAGGAGGATGTCGTTTTCTAGAAATTAATTCGGATATTTTTATTCAATCAAATATTTTTTCAACATATTTCATTAAATACTATTCACTTCGTTTGACTATACTTTCATGTTTGATGGTTGTGTAACTTGTGTTGGCTTATGCGAGTATTTTGGTCCATTTGGATTATTTTATTTTTAAGTTTATATAAAATAGTTTACGTAAATAAATAAATTTTTATATATTATTATAAGTTTGTTGAGATAGTTTATAAAAAATAATTAATAAATAATAATTTTTATTAGTGAAAATTTATAAATTAATATAAATATTATTTATTTGCATAAATTATTTTGTATAAGCAAAAAATATAAATTAATCCAAACGAGCCATTTATTTTGTTAAGTAAAGAATTTCACTATGCATCAAAATTTCGCTCATTGATGTTTTTATCAATTGAATTAAATTTATAGAAAGATCTTATTTGAGCTTATTTGTTGATAAGTTATTCTTAGATGATCACGTGACCAAAAAAATTATTTTTGGTCACACTCACAAAAAATATTACACCATTTAATAATTTGAAAAGTAAATATTATTTAATTATTTTTTAAAATTCTTATTTCACTTTTTGTAAGTGTGACCAAATGTAATTTCTTTGGTCACATGAAGATTTAAGAATATCTCTTTATTGAAGCTATTTCAATAGATGAATACTTGCTTATGCACAACATCAAATAAAAGATGTTGAACACACACACATAATTTTAAAAAAAATTACAGATAAAATGATTAATTAATGATAAATAATGTGACTACATTATTTAACATTTATTTTTTCTCTTTTATGTGTATGTACCTAAATGTATTTTATTTGGGGTTATACTCAAGTAAAAATTGTTCATTGAAATAAAAATTAGTTGAATAGATATGGCAATTGGTAGGATAAAAACTCTCGGCAATATATACAAACATGAGTAATTATCCACACAAAAAATGTGCGAGCATGAGGGTATACAAGTACTTAAATACCCAACCACCTCATACCCGTATAATATATGCATATAAGTCAGTTTTTAAAAAAAATGAAACAATCATATACTATTAAACATTTTTAACAAAAACAAAATGTTTATTTATAAAATAATGCAAACACTAATTGAATAAAGTCTTGCATGTTAGCCATAAGGGCATATGTTAAAGATAAAAAAGTAGAAATATTCTCTTAAAGTTTATGCAATTTTTATTTATTTTTAATGTTTGACAAAGATTCATACCTTAAACACAACTAAGCATAACCAAACAATGAAATAAAATCCGCAAATACACCTAATTAGTTAAAAACCACAATAATAAGAAATAAAATTCAAATAAACACCTAACGAGATAAAAATTGTGCTCTGCTTTGAGTATCAGTGCACGATAAAGTAGCACAGTTTAAATGCTTTCATGAATGTTTTTTTTCTCCATCAAGAAGTCGTGCCTTGCAACACGATTCATAACGAGTACACTTTCTACCTTCTCGAGTATGAGATCAATGCATTGACCTCAATGCATTGACCTAATTCCAAATTAGTAACATTGTTGTATAACTCAATGGCTCGGATCACAACATATAGGAAATTTGAAGAAGGACATTTCCACGTATAGTTAAAGTTGGATTTTGACTTCATTCTTCTTATAGATGACATAAATGCAATGAAATAAGGGTAAAGAGTCATAGGTGGATTCTCATCATTATGATTTCTAAGCTGATCAGTTAAAACCAAAATCTTCCAACAGTCCATCGGATCCACAACTACCGATAAACATATAGAGTTTATTAGGTTTACTTTTGACTTGGAGTTTGTTTAGGACACCCTCAATGACTATCGCTTTCATGAAAATTGTATGGTTTTCTTCATCACGGGCAAGATAGAGGTTTGGTCCATATGGTCCACGAATTGATTCATGCCCATAAAATGTAAAAAAACATTAAGTCTCATTATTTGGCATCACATACCAATTTAAGTAACTTATATATTACTTCATTAGCGTTGAATTGTTTATCTCCCCTGGCCGTTACCGAAGTGTCAACTAAAATCTCAATATCAGTTGGGAAAAAATTTAAATGTTTAGTTAAACATTTGTTGAACTCAAGAATACCATTAACAGATGAACCCAAATAATTATTAGGCGTATAAGGGTATTCGAAATTAACATGCAATGCTTTTTTGGACATTGTAAAAAAAATTGATTTTCAAATCAGAAAGTGAATCAACTGGAAAGGAGTTAGAGAAGAGGGTTGAGAACTAGGGTAGTTAAATTGTGTTTATAAGTAAATATTTACCTTTCAACCTCTAAAAAAATGAATATTGGTTGATACATATATACTAACCAACCAAATAATCTTGATAATGAACACCTTGCACCATATCAGCAAACCTTTTAGTTAAAATTATCATTGTGAATCAAAATCACCTTGCACCACCTCGAGTATAGATTCACAATGGCGCTGTATCAAAATCACCTTTTAGTTAAACATTTGTTGAACTCAAGGATACCATTAACTACTTGGCTCATAAGGGTGTTTGAAATCAACAAGCAATGTTTTTTGGACATTGTAAAAAAGAAAGTGGTTTTCAAATCATAAAGTGGATAAACTGGAAAGGAGTTAAAGGAGAGGAAGAGGGTTGAGAACTAGGAAGGGATGAAAAAAACATGAGAGATATGTGCTGGTGAGTTTGCGTAGATGTGTGTGAATGAGAAGATGAAATACAAAGTTATCAGCGGTTTTGTGTATATTTTTGTGCTAATGAGAAGAGAAAATGCAGAGTAATCAGCGGTTCAAAGAAATTACAGTAAGTAGGGGCGGATCTACAAACAATATTCTTGTTTGTTTTTTTATTACAAAAAACAAAAACAAAACTAGTGCACTAGATGCAAGCAAGATTGTTTAACTACACGAGAGATAATTTGGAAGGTTTGAATTATGAGTCAGATACTCCTTATTTTGCTAAATATAAACACTCATTACCAAAATAAGTCCATTTGGAAGTGTAAGAAGCAAAACAATGAAATAGAGAATAAGATGTGGGGCAACGGCTACTTTTAAGTTGAAGTTTGTGCAATTAATTTGTGAAGAAAAAAAAAATGAATTAGATGTGAAGTTTACGATAAAACATTACTACTATACATTTTTTTAATCATTAACATATGTTAGCTTTTTTCATCTCAACATGGTAAGAAAGATACAAACTTTAACATGATTAATAATAATTTTCTTTATAATTTTAATAAATAAACATTAAAATATTTGAAAACTTTTTAATTCTATTAAAATGATATTATATTTTTTTAATTAATCGATTTATTCTTAGTATAATTGCAGATAATAAATGCATATATGGTACTTAAATACCCTGAGAGTACATGTACATAAATTGTTAACGACCCGAGTATGTGTCCGAATACACTAATACCCTACCCATATTGTGTTGAATGTCATCCTTATAGTCGGGTAATTAGAGTTAGTTGAATAATTGTTCTTAGTAGTTTTATTTGAGAAAATAAATATGTTTCTTTGTTATGGATTTCTTAATAACTCTTAAGATTTGAGATTTCTAGATGATGGCAATTGGAGGCTAAGAGAAAATATAAGTAGAGAGTAGAAAAACATATAAAATAAAGTGGTGTTATTTTTACAATCAAATACTTGACAATCTTGGGACAATTTTTTAATTTTTACTCCTTTTGAGATAAAAATAATAAAAAAAGAGTAGTGAAGTGAAGAGAAAGAGTAAAAATATAATGAGCGTACGAGAGAGAGTTATCCATAAAGTTGTCCAAATGAATTGTACAAATATAATTTCTCATAAAATATGTAACCCTAAAAAACGGATCAAGGTTCTGTACTGTAGTAAAATCACGCAGTTACACAGTAGCATATCTCGGCCATCCATTTCAGATCGGTCGACTTAGATTGCATCTTGAAAATCAGTACAAAACAATCTCATCCATTAATTTCAAATAAAACGATCTTTAATTAAAACAACGTAAAAACTGTGTGAAAAATTATTTCATCAAATCATTTTCCCTAAAAACCCTATAAAATTACAACAACAAAAGTGACCAGCACTTCTGGCTATCATATCTACTCATGTGGATCTAATAATTTGGGAACAACTTTTTACACATGGCTTACAACTCATTTTACTGACCGGATTATGATAATCTCACACTTTTTTTTGTTCAAGATCTCACGCTTTATTTGTGTTAATTAAAACAACTTTTTTTAGAGTAAATCACCAAATTATACTCTTAAATAGGTAATGAGATTATAAATATTTTAAAGAGGTCATTAATTCTATTAAAAAGTTAAGTTGGTATTTATTTTTAATTATTTACTATTAATTAAGTTTTCAACTTTATCTAATTACTATCAATTTAATCTCTAGCATACTTCTTTTTTTCTAACACAGTCTATAACATATTTTAATGGGTCATTTGACCTGTAAAATATAAGTACCGGACAAAATAGTACAAAGCAACACAAGACAAAATTTAAAATCAAACAGAACAGTTTGTTCAGTCCTATCCAATTTTGTCTTATCCATTTTGTCTCAGTTTGTTCAATTTCATAACAGTTTTAAAATCAAACACAGTATAACTAAAGTTATCATGCTCAATCCCTTATTTTTTAATAGATCAAACACACCATAAAAATAATTATAACACGAGAAAAATTTGACAAATTCAATACGAGAAAATTTTTACAAATTCAATAAACATTTTAAAATGATTTCAAAGTGAATGACTTGTTTGAAAGCGAGCAAGTTTTGTGGTTTTAGACAATGCTCTTAGAACATGTGCTAGGATGACATTAGAAATCTAGAATAAAATGTAATGTAATGTAATGTAATGTAAACTAGCCAGCCAGCTCTAGCACCATTGTCTACTATGGAAAATTGTAGTTGGCTAGAAAAGCAATGAGTGAACAAGACAAAACTCTACATCTCGTACTATCCGTTCTTTAATGTGCATAATACTATATAGTATGATATGAAGTATAATACAAAAAACCAAACATAGATAAGATGTGCCTACATCTTTTTTAGTTCATTCAAAATTGAAACACCCCACATAATAATCATAGAAAAAAAAATGGCAATTCTCTTCCACTTCATAATTATACTATTTTCATTATTTTCTCTCTTGTGCTTTACCTTTATTTCTGCTCATATCATACCCAAATTTCCTTCTTCAGTGGTTACTAGTCCAGAGTTACAGCAAAGTTTAGTTTCTGTCCCAAATGGACTTTATAGGACAAAATTCTTTACCCAAATACTTGATCATTTCAATTATAACCCTCAAAGCTATCAAACTTTTCAACAAAGATATCTCATCAATGATACTTATTGGGGTGGTGCCAAAAAGAAAGCTCCAATCTTTGTCTACACAGGAAATGAAGGGGACATAGAATGGTTCACACAAAACACAGGCTTTATGTTTGAAATAGCACCCTATTTCAATGCCCTTTTGGTTTTTATTGAGGTAAATAATAATTAAATAAGCCCTTTTCATTAATATTTTCACCCCAAGGGGAATTTGTTAAGCCGAGTTCAGGGTTGTCCTTAAGATTTTAAATACCCTGTTCGAATTATGAATTTGGTGTCCTACAATATCGTTCTTCCGGAACACCCTCGGAACCCCTCTAGCTAAGTTATTAGACTTTCCAATATGCAAAAAACTAATTTCGTAAAAATATTTTAGGTCTAGATTTGACCTGAACCTGACGCTGGCTTATATCTTTCGGTCTAACTTATACACGCACCTATTTCTAAGTGATAACCGTCAAAATATATGTCGAATAATTTTATTTTATATTTATAAAACAAACTGCAGCATAGATACTATGGAAAATCAATACCATTTGGAGGAAATGATGAGGTTGCAAATAGGAATAGTAGCACACTTGGATATATGAGCTCTACACAAGCTTTGGCTGATTATGCCACTCTCATAATTGATCTTAAGAAGAATTTGTCAGCAATTGATTCCCCTGTTGTTGTGTTTGGAGGATCCTATGGAGGAAGTATATATCAAATATTTTAATTCTTTCTTGTAACTAATTTATATCTTATTTTTCTATTTACTATAGTTCAATTGAATACCACAATTTTCATAGTTAAAATTGGGTTGTATTTCAGTGCTAGCTGCATGGTTTAGGATGAAGTATCCACACGTTACCATTGGAGCTTTGGCATCCTCTGCTCCAATCCTTCAATTTTTGGATTTGGTTTCACCATATACATTCACTAACATTGTCACTCAAGACTACAAGGTGAAGAATTAATTGTTAGATTATGATTCAAATATGACTAAATCACTGTATCCATTAAATTAAATAATTTGGTAGCCCATTTTTTACCGGTCTCTATTCGTCTAGTGCAGAGATTTGATTTTTATTAATAATATATTTGTCATTCAAAAAACAAAATTGGTAGTTAAGATATATAAAGTTTCATTTCATATACAATTTTAAAAAAGGTTTCTTAAAAAAATTGAATATGAATTTTTTTTAAGAAACTTTTTTAAAAATGATTCAAATATGATTAAATAATTTGGTAGACAATCTATTCCAATTCTTGTTATAGTGTTTTTTTTTTCTGTGTTGCATATAATTATATGATATTTAGAGTGAGAGTGAGAATTGTTACAAAGTGATCAAAGGGTCTTGGAAACAAATAGAAGACATAGCCAATGCACCTGGAGGAATAGAACAGCTACATAAATCATTCAAAATATGCAAGTAAGCCCATGTTAATTAATTAATCTCATAACCTATCTAATTCTTTTATTTTATTTTTTGATTAACCATATTAACTTCTATATAGTTTAATTATTATTGTTTTTCTATTGTAACAGGAATAATACAATTACTGCAGATGCTCTCAAAGGTTTGCTTCAAACAGCTTTGATGTACACAGCCATGACAGATTATCCAACACCAACAAATTTCCTAACTCCCTTGCCAGCTTATCCAGTTAAAAAGGTAGTGCCATTATAATCTTCAACTCATTTTGAATAAACCAACAATTTAATTAAACTTTAATACTAATTTATTTTTTCATAATAGTAAGAAAAATTCCATAAATGATTGTACCAGATGTGCGAGGCGATCGATAGTATATCCACGGCTGGAAACGAATCGCTCACCAAGATGTATGCTGTGGCAAATATTTTCTACAACTATACCGGAACTGTCCCATGTTTTGATATTGGTAATGATTCAGAGGATTCTGTTGATCAGGGTGGATGGGATTGGCAGGTAGGTATATACTCCGATACACATCTTATTTAAATATGTATCAGTACACCACTGAGGTGGATAATTCTGATAGATTAAATATTTATGTTTGAATTTTGCGAATAATTAATTAAGCAGAAGTTAGCATCTAATTATTAACTAACAATGTTGAATTAATTAATTTGTTGTGCATATGTAGTCATGTACGGAAATGATAATGCCCCTAGGTGGGAACAATGAGGAGAGCATATTTCCAGCTAACAAATGGGAGTTGGAAGACACAATCTCTTACTGCAAACATGAATATCATATAGTGCCAAGACCCCATTGGATTACTACCGAGTTTGGTGGTCAAGTGCGTAATCAATATTTTAATTACTTCTAAATTACGATCTGCAACTGCAATTGTGGTCTCAATATTAGCATTTGTTCGTATTTTGCTACAATGTTAAGATTTGCGGTGTAATATTCGATTATGCTTATATGTAGGATATTGTCGGAGTTCTGAAAAGGTTTGCGAGTAACATTATCTTTTTCAATGGTTTAAGAGACCCTTGGAGTGGTGGAGGGTATGTATTACATTTCTTTCTTTTATTTATCCTAGTGTTTTTTTTTTCTTCTTGTTATGATTACTAGTATAGTATGACACCAACTAATTTGTTGAATGCAGGGTATTGAAGAATATATCAAAAACTTTAATTGCTATAGTTGCAAAAGAAGGTTAGTTTGAAACCGAATTAATAATTAATAATATATTGTATTTGTTTATCATCTATTATCATATTTCACTTTCTTGTTTTTATGTGTTTTGAATTAAAGGAGCTCATCATGTAGACCTGAGGTTCTCAACAAAGGAAGATCCAAAGTGGCTAAGAAATGTAAGGAAACAAGAAGTAAAGATCATAGAAAGTTGGATATCCCAATATTATCAAGACCTATTACTACAAGGATGAAGAAATTAAAGATCATATATATGTTGTCATTTTTTTGAAGATTTTATATTATTACTTGGATTAAGGAGTTTAAGAACAATATTGCTCCTCATATATTGTGTTACTAGCATTTAACTAATATATGCACATGTTAATTATGAAGCAATAAAGCATCACCAATGGTAGGAAAAATAAGGTATTGTATATTAATGATAATACGATGTTTTATTATGCAATCAAACATTAATAATAATTAATGATATTTTATCTTATTTAATCTATTTCTATGATTTTTATGTTATTCATTTTATCACTTCAAATTCTTCCGACCGAAAAAAAAATGAAATAGAATTATCATTCTATGAAACTCACTTTGATGCCCTCATTGATAGGCCTTCAACTCCACCAAAATAAAAAAATAACAATACTCCTTTAAGGCTTTAACAATGCTTATATCTCAAAAGTGTTGTTAAAAAAATACAGAGCCTTTAGACACCAGTTGTGAATAAAAGTGATGTTTAAACTTTAAAGTACTATCTTTTTACAACATTTTTATGGAAACACGCTTTCATATATGCTTAGTAAAAAAAAAAATCTAGAGGGGGTCAATAACTTTTGTAAACACTTATGGTTATGGACCTTGTGATCAGAATGTTACATAAACTTTGCTTGTTTTATTAGTGGTCTTAGGCATTTTGGTCATATCAGCCAGGATCTAAGTTGATGAAGGATAAAAAACAATGGTTCAAATTTTATAAGGGCATAATGAAAGTTTTTTTTAGGGATTAAAATTTAAATTCACTTATATTGCAAGGATGAAAAATACTATTAACCCTAAAAATATTAAAGTGAAAAATTAAGTTATATCTAGTATTTTTTTTTTGACAAAAGTTATCTACTAGTTCTATGCCTTTTAAATTTAGCAATTTATTTTTTGACTTTCACCACCAATTTAATCTGGTTTGGGGCCAGTTCTGACATCAAGTGGTTTCAGCCCGCTTTTGATTGCAGTTGTGGGGAATCGAACTGTGGTTCTCCCTACTAAATTCAGCGTCAATCACTACTGAAACAACTAACGATGATTAAATTTAGCAAGAAAGAAATAAACAAAGGAAGAAAATTTGACATATATATATATATACCGTACAAATATTTAAATGTCATGTGTGCTTTCTCCCTCTTCTTTTTTGCTAATCAAGTGTGATTTTTGTAAACAAAACTTGTTTAAAAAAAAAACTAACATGAGAGCAAAATATAATATAAATGACCAATTTCAAAAAAATAGCTTAAATGATTAATATGAAAAACGGACAAACTTAAAAGACAGTAGGGAAAAAATTTGCCAATTTTTTTTACAATGACAAAAAATACTATATTGAAAATAGAAATGTAATAATGATTAAAATGGAAACCAAATTTCATATGGTGGGTAAAACATGCATTTTATGATTTTGAACGTTAACATGAAATCAAAAGATCTAAATTACAAGGGTAAATAGGTTGATACCCTTTGTAATATGGGCGAATTTTGTTTTTCTCCGTGTAATTTTTTTTCTTTTGATTCGCCCCTTGCAAAGTAAATTTTTTTGGTTTTCCTCCTTGGGTGCAGGGAATTTGCACTTTTTAAATCGGTTTGAACAAAATAACCGATTGAAAAAGTGCACCCAAGGGGCGCGTCCAAAAAATTCAACATTGCAAGGGACGAGTCAAAAGAAAAAAAATTACAGGGGGGAAAAACAAAACTCGCCCACATTACAGGAGGTATCAACCTATTTACCTAAATTACAATTATTCAATAGAAAAATAAATAAGATTATGTCAAGATCAAATAACATTACGGTGTAAAAAAATTAAATGACAACTCTGATAATTTTATACTGGATAATTGTATTACAAAATCGACCATTGAATTGAAATCTATTATAACATGGATCATATATATATAAAATATAACATTAATCGGAAATCATTTGATATGTAAATGAGATACATCAAAATTAAAATTATTTGATATATCAATGAGATACATCAAAATTTTGTAAGACGATTATCCGTAAAAAATTATTGGAAATGTCATATTTTTAAGTTTAACACTTTGATGTCATTTGATCCTGACTCTTTCAATTACTAGTTTATTTTTATTTTTTGTTAAAAGAGTATAACTAACACTCTTTTATTATTTAAAGTTAATAAAAATCTCACATAAAATAGTGAAATAATGAGTTTTTCCCAATTAAAAAATAAACATAGGAAAAAAAATTAAAATAAAATGTTCCTAACCATCGTCTTTCAATTGTGATTGAAAACCTCCATATGACAATTACATCCCTAAATCGAAATCTGACTAAAAGAGGAGCTAAAGCCAAAAATACATTTATCTAAAGTGACATATAACCAAGCCAAAATTCATTATATGTCGGGGGATCTCCAATACTTTTTGTGGACCCAAATTACCATATAAGATCTAAGTAATTAATAAGCAATTTTAATCAATTTTACTCCAATGGTATTAAAATAAGCAACTCATATTTGACTCCACCAATTTATATATTTTTTATTTTCACTTAATTTTGATTCAAATAATAAGTATGGGTCCCACCTAATCCCTATTAAAATAATGAATTTTATTGCTAAGCCACTCAAGGTAAGAGTTGCAATATGAAGTTTCATCCCTTATTTCTAAGCAACTTTGAATGTCATGTAATCCAACTTTAGTGGTAAAATAAAATAAGATATAGTTGTTAAGCTTTAAGAACTCAATAAGACACTTGCATTGAAGATACCCTTAGTGACATATAGCCAATGACACTGACACATTTTTTTTTCCGTGATCTTTTGTTTCATTCAATCTCTCTTTCTCCTTTCTCTTTATTCATCAAATTATTGATAAGATTAATCCTAAATACTCCCTCTAGTCCTTAAAAGTATGTTTGGTTCGGGGTTTTGGAGGGAAGGGGAGGGAAGGTGATATTTTAAATTTTAATGTTTGGTTCAACTTTTTAACGAGGGGAAGGGAGGGAAGGAGAAAAGTAATTTACTTTTTTACCCTTAACCTTATAAACTCAAAATAAAGATTAAATTATAATTGATATATTACGTCAAAAAAATTTAATGGATATATATAACAAAAAAAAATCTAATGAGTAGAAAACCTAAATTTTTTTGGTGTCAAAAAAAATATAACCTAAAATTTTAATATTCCAACAAGGATAATTTAGAATTTTAATAAAAAAATGGGGGTAATTTTGTCAACATAATAAATTATGTTTTACCTCGCATCCCCTCCTTAAAAATTCTTCCCCTCCCCTTCCCTCCCCCTCGGTTGAACCAAACAATATAATAAAACTTCTATTTTCTAAATTTATAGAATGATTGATGTATTTGGTTATTTTTTAAATCAAATACATCAATTATTCTATCAATCTAAAAAAATATATATATTAAGAATCGAAGAAAGTACTTTGAAGTATTGATCTTCAAACTAATAAGAATAAACTATACATATATAAAATAAAAGTTAATTAAAAATTAGTTTTGAGTATCAATTGAAATCTATTTTTATGATATATTATCGGTAGTTATTGAAAAAATACAACTAATTATCAAATAGTGTAAGCCTCAACTATTGATAATCAGGATCTGGATCCTCTCCTAACCCACTTGTCTCCTTCTCCCTCCTTCTCCAAACCACAACCACTAGATCAATCACATGGTCCAAAAACAATAACACAGCAAAAGTCTCCACCATTTTTATAATCTCACTACCACTACCAAACCGTAACTAACAAGTAGTAACAACCACAAAAATCATAAAATCAAAAGAAAACGGAACACACAAACAGCAAAGAGAGGAGAGTAGAAAGTCATTATCCAACCATCACCACCATCACAAACCACTAGTACCCATCACAAAAGCAAAGGCAAAAAGAATAAAAAGAAATGAAAACATAAGAATGAAGAAGAAAGAAGAGTGAAAGAACAGAAATCCAATTGTGTCGTCGACTGTCGAGTGTTCCGGATCTGCATCGCGCGGCACCGATTGCTACATATCCCACCGCTGTTTCGTCGGCGTACCCCACCGTGGTGTTGCCAACCTCTGCGTATCCCGCTTCTGCGTCGCCGACCACTGTATATTCCTCCGTTGCATCGTCGGTGACCATCAACAGGAGACTTCCACGTTAGTAGCGGTGGTGTCGTGACAGGGATTGAAGACGGTTCAAGATTCAGAATTAGGAATATAAATACACTTTTATTTAATTTTATTCTTTTAAATTTTGATTTTATGATTTTTGTGGTTGTTTTGTTATGGTTTGGTAGTGGTGGTGAGATTATGAAAATGGTGGAGATGATGAATAGAGATGGAAATGGTTGAAGGAGGCGTTTGCTGTGTTATTGTTTTTATACCATGTGATTGATCTAGTGGTTGAGATTTGGAGAAGGGGGGAGAAGGAGACAAGTGGGCTAGGAGAGGATCCAAATCCTGATAATGGATCATCTACTTCTATCATTTATTATTATAACGATTTGGATCCTCAGCAGCGGCAGCCTCTGCTGCGGTGCCTGCTGCTGAATCCTAGCCCTTCAATTGATCCACTTTTTAATTTCATATTATTACATATTAATACTAAAGCATCTAATAAAAACATGCTGCTTCATCCCAGCGCTATATATGATTTTCCAGTACCTGAGAAACTCTTCCTTCTTTCTTGCACTGCTTCAAAATTCACGAGAAACGGATCAAAATCACGACTACACTTTATATCAACGCCAATTCTGCAAATATAGATGAGAAAGAGGAAGCTCCAAAATCCAAAATTCATGATTTTGATTTTTTTTACCGCTTGAAATGGATGTGAATCTGTTAATGAATTGGTTTGATTTTAGTGGTTTCACAATAGCACAATATGATTTTATTTTGGGAATTTATGGATCAGATGAAATAGAAGAAGTTCATCATTTTTCTATCAATCAACCTTAAAATTGGGTGTAAAAAGCATTGACAATGAGGGATACCACTAAAGTTCATCATTTTTCTATCACTTTTAATTGTGATACCATTAATTATTGTGGATTTGGGGGGAAAGATAAAAAACGCAGAATACAAAAATCGGTGCCAAAAAGGATTAGAACAGAGCAAGTTTACTGCAAACAGAGCACGTTTAGTGTAAGCAAGGAAGCCATTTAATTGTGTCAAAGGGGGTGAAATATAAAAATCGCAGCACACAGATGCTTTCTTAAAATTATAGCAGGAACAAGAAAAATAAAGAAAGCGGTGGAGACGGTGACTTTGCGGCGTGCATAAATCCTGTTGGGCTTTGCTTTCTAATGGAGTAGGTTTTTATTAGATGCTTTAGTATTAATATGTAATAGCATGGAATTAAAAAGTGGATCAATTGAAGGGCTAGGATTCAGCAGCAGGGACCGCAGCAGAGGCTGCCGCTGCTGCTGAGGATCCAAATCGTTATTATAAACAATTTTTTCAATTCATTAAATAATTAATGTACCTGATCTACAATATAGACTAAATACGTACAGTATGATTTATAATATACTCTGTAGATCATATACTGTGAATCCCCGATACTAAAAAAATAGCGACGAATCGTGTCCGATACGTACTCGATACCGATATTCTTTCGATACGTACCGATACTCGTATCGGAAGAGTATCGATTAAATCATTATTTTTAAATAAAAAATAATACTCGATACACGTGTCTGATACGTCCCGATACACGTATCAGAAAAGTATCGGTTATTTCATTATTTTTAAATAAACAAATAATACCCGATATGTGTCCGATACGAAGATTATTTTTTGCAGTGACGGATCCAGGAATTTTGAATAGTGGGGGCAACACATATATAAATATACAACCTAAATATACATCGTGTTTGTTTTCTACGATAATTCATATTTTAAAAAATATTTAATGATTTTTTATTCTCAATGTCAATAAAAGTATCTTTTTCTATATAAATAAAGTAACTAAACAACCAATTTAACCATTAATCTCTTGTGGAGTTTGGTTGCAATTGTCACGGATAATATTAAAGACAACTCTAAAAGCAAATATACTGATAGGTACACGGTGTGCGTTCTTTTCACCACTAGCTTCTAAAAATTAATCTCCAAAGTAAACTACTTCTACAATTTATGATATCCACTTTTGCCGTGTTAAATTTCTCTAATGAAAAAAATAATAAACAAGTTTATTGTACTATGAAATTCACCTAGTTACCTTCATTGAATGTGCTCTAGATATGTTTTCAGCTCCAACAAATGAGTAATTTGTTACTTTCGATCTCAATAAAAATATATACCTATAAATACACTTTCCTTTGTTTTAAGAAGAGAGGTTTTGCTTTTTTTATTTTTATTTTTATTTTTTTGTTTGGAAGCAAAAAGGTTGTGTGGGTCATGTGGTCAAAATGTCAACAAATATCATTTGGTACACATACTAAAAAAAAATTCTCCAAAATTTTGTGCAGGCACATGCCCACAATAGTTACAACATGCATCCGTCCCTGATTTTTTGGATAGTATTTATGATTTTGTTTGGATAGTATTAATGGTATCCTTTTTGTATAATACACTACAATAAGATGTATAGCTTAAGATGTATCAGTAATCATTATGTTCTGGGATAATATTAACTTAAGATGTTCTCATGTATCAGACCTTGTGAGTTTCCAGTATTGATTGACTTTGGGTTATTATTATGCTTCTGTATCAGACATGCTTGTTTGTATCTTTAGCACTTCTTGTGTTTTTTCTTTATCAATATAATTTTTTACTTTTCAAAAAAAAAAAAAACTATGCTGTCCTATTATATACTGTAACAGGTTGTTAAGCGTTTGAGTTTGTCCCAAAATTTTAGTATAAAAATAGATGCTTTCTGCTTTTAATTATTAATATTATTGATTTTAGGTATGTTTATATATTATGTATTTATATATTTAATTTTAACTTTAATTTTTAAATAACATATCGCGGTAGTATCATATCGTATCTGTATCGTGTCCCGTATCGGGGGCTTCATAGATCATATGTAACGAATCTAATAATTTTCTTTCCTTATTTTCTTCTATTTGCTTGCTTTTCCTATACATCTCAAAATTGAAAATTGTCACACTTTAGGAACGTGAGAAAATCAATCTCCTATAAAGAAAAACAAAATGGTCCACAGCCCCATTTTCTTCTGTCACTAGCAGACCCAACCACTAGGCTTTTTCTGCGGAACTTGAGAATTTCTAAGATTCTCTCTTTTTTTTTTTTTCTATCTAGTAACAAACACTAGCCTACACTTCAATCAGAAAAACAATGGCAATTGTCTTCTTTCACATCAAAATTATTCTCTTTTCTTTATTTTCTCTTCTGTTCTTCACCTTCTCTACTTCCCATATCATACCCAAATTTCCTTCTTCATTGATTCATCCTGAGCAACAACTTAACTCTGGTTCTGCCAAAAATGGACTCTACAAAACAAAATTCTTCACTCAAACACTTGATCATTTCAATTATAACCCTCAAAGTTATCATAAATTTCAACAAAGATATCTCATCAATGATACTTATTGGGGTGGTGCCAAGAAAAAAACTCCAATCTTTGTCTACACTGGAAATGAAGGGAAAATAGATTGGTTTACACAAAATACTGGTTTTATGTTTGAGAAAGCACCTTATTTCAATGCCCTTTTGCAAGGTTTTAAAAAACGGTCGCGGTCGCGTCTCGGTTACGTAAAGGTTTTCGCAATTTCGGTCGGTACAGGTGTTACGACATTAATTGCGGTCGTCGCGGTGTGAATTAATCACAATTTGTTCTTTAATATAAAAACGGTGATACACAGTAACGGTATCGTCACCTACAAAAACCGTTTTGTCGCGGCCGTTTTCGCGGTCGCGGACCGTTATTTAAAACCTTGCCCTTTTGGTTTTTATTGAGGTAATTAAATGTTCTAATCTTAGATTCTCCGCCACGGCTGCGCTAAGACAACATTTTAGTACATGTTTGGATTGATTGAATTACGGTGAATCACTGTGATTTAACAAATAAGTTTAATAAAATTATAGTGTTGCCGTAATTTTTAAAAAAAATTGGATTGTATGTATTATATATGTATGCATGAATATGTGTATGTTTGTGTTATGCAGCATAGATTCTATGGAAAATCAGTGCCATTTGGAGGGAACAAGAAAGTTGCATATGCAAATAGTAGCACACTTGGATATCTGAGTTCTACACAGGCATTAGGTGATTATGCAACTCTCATAATTGATTTGAAGAAGAATTTGTCAGCTACAGAGTCCCCTGTTGTTGTTTTTGGAGGATCCTATGGAGGAAGTATAATCTATAATTCTATATTAATAAAATCTTATTTCATTATTGTTATTTTGATTTGTTTAGTTTTTAAATTGCAATTAAGGTTTTAAATTGCAGTAACGGTCGCAGTGCGCAACTATTTTATAAGAAAGTCACACCTCGCACATTTCTTAATATCATAGAAAATTGTGCTTAAATAAGGTTATTGCGACCTTAATTGCAGTTACATTGTGGTCGTAAAAACATGTTATAAAAACGATGATGTTGCGACCAAAATATTGTGTTAGACCTTTTTTTTTATAAACCTTGCTTGCAAATTGCAATTGTTGAATTTCTCTCCTAATTTAGACTATAGTCTAAAATAAATTTGGTTTTTGTAGTGTTGGCTGCTTGGTTCAGAATAAAGTATCCACATGTTGCAATTGGAGCTTTAGCATCATCAGCTCCAATTCTTCATTTCATGGATTTGGTTTCACCATATGCCTTTAGCAACATTGTCACACAAGACTTTAGGGTATCTCATTTTTCTCCACCAAACTTTTTTTTTCCTTCTATTTTTAGTTTGTTACATGATTTTAGTTAGTTGCATAATTCTAAAAAAGGAAAAGAAAAAAAAACTTGCATGTGAATGATTTAGCAAATTAAAAATGATGTATGACATTTTGTTTTTTTTATTTTACTTTGTCTACTCACGGAAATGGTCTTGTGCTCTTAACGAGTAATATTGGTTAATTAAGTAATTAATGTAGTATTATATATTCAGTCAAAAAAAGTGTGTCTTATTATATTGTAGTTGTAGGTTCCTAATTAACATATATGTTAGTATCTTTCACGTGCAACTTGTTAAATGTAACTATATGTTTGTTACTAATGAATAAAATTATGTGATTTGTATGTATTATAGAGTGAGAGTGAGAATTGTTACAAAGTGATAAAAGGGTCATGGAAGCTGATAGAAGAAACTGCCAAAAAACATGGAGGATTAGAATTACTAAGGAAATCATTCAGAATATGCAAGTGAGTGAAATTAATTCAACTGTAAACAACTTATTATTTGAATATGTACTAATACGCCGTTGATGTGAATAATTTTGATAAGTCCATAAATATTATTTGATATAGAAAAATTAAAACATTATTTGTGAATTTAGCTATCAGAATTATCCACATCATGGAATGCACCGATACATATGCAAATAAAATGCATATTAAAGAATTCACGTTAATTTAATTAACAGTAGTTTATTTAATTTAACAATTAATTGTTTTTTGTGTAATTGTAGCAATTATATGAATGTAGATGCTTTGGAACGTTGGCTTCAAACTGCTTGGATATATACAGCCATGACAGATTATCCAACACCAACCAATTTCCTTGGTCCCTTGCCGGCATATCCTGTGAGAAAGGTACAAATTAAGCCGTCATAAATTAATGCTATACACATTATCTTCTAAGAAATTATTTTAATTTTTGTGATTGATTGTATTTGATGTCGTGACACCACATACTATATTTTTCTAAGAACAAATATCTTTGAAATAATTATTACTAATAAATACAATAAATAAATGTGTGTGCGGGTGTTTGTTAGGGGGGTTTAGAAACTAAACACATTTAAATGTGTGATGGAGTGAACTTCTAAGTTTTTTTGATGATATAAGCCTTTCAAGAAAAAAAAAATAGTTTTGATAAGTTAAGTCAAAAAAGGAAAAGTTCTGATGATAACGCCAATAACCCATTTAAAGAAAAATGTTTTGATGATAACGACAGTGAAGTGGCTTTATTAAGATTTTTTTTATTGATAAAAACATAAATATATTAGTTCTTGTTTTATAAAATTAAATAAATACTTATTTGTAAAAAAATTAAATAAATATTTATAAT
Source organism: Trifolium repens (assembly GCA_030408175.1). Classification (NCBI taxonomy): domain Eukaryota; kingdom Viridiplantae; phylum Streptophyta; class Magnoliopsida; order Fabales; family Fabaceae; genus Trifolium; species Trifolium repens. Next base: position 52,042,767 of record CP125849.1, on the reverse strand, counting down.
ATTTTTTTAATGAAAATCTATAATATTAATTTGATTATACGCATGTGTAAATAAAATTCACACTATCTATGTATAATAATTAATCTCGAAATTAAAACTCAAATAAAAAATTAATAGAAATGTATATACTATCACTTAATGTATTTGTTAACTTTTTTCTTTTCATATGATAAATATCAATTTAAATATGGTTTTTATCAATCAAGAAAATATATTTTCACACTATGATTTGATAAATTATAATTATTATTATTAGTTCTAGTAAATAGTAATTGAAAATAGTTAAATTAATTGAAAACGAAGTGGATATATAGTCCTAAATATATTAACTTTTCATTGATTCAATTCTTTTTATAAAAATATTTTCTTAATAAAAATATTGTAATATTCAATATCTTTAAATTTTTTTATTTCTTTTTCTAATTCTTTAACAAATCAGACTTGGTTTGTTTGTGCGAAAGATTATTTGACTATAACTTTGATTTTCAGATGTGTGAGGCAATTGATAGGTCAGTGAAAGAAAAGCATGCTACTAGTATATTTGACAATTTGTATGGTGCTGCAAATATCTACTACAACTATAGTGGTACATCAAAGTGTTTCAATTTAAAGGATAATTCTGATCCTCATGATCTTGGAGGATGGCAATGGCAGGTACATACTACTTATCAATTTTCATTTTTTAAAAACATTTAAGGCTCTTTGATAAAATTAAATTATAAGTTAGTTTATCGTTGATAATTGATAGTCTATATAGCTGAAAAGTTAATATATTGAAATTAAAGTGTTTGATAAATTTAGTTGTTGGAAATACAAAATGATGTAAAAGTATATGATTATTGAATAGATATTATATTTTAAAAAATAAAAATAATAAAATAAAAAAAGAATAAAATGTAAAACAAAACTATAAACTATAAGCACAAACACCGCTATTTTTAATAGCATCTCAAAAATGTTATAAGCTAATTAAAGAAATTCGTTACCAAACACGTCTATTTTTTCCAAATAAACTTATAAACTAATTCAATAAATCATAAGTTAGCTTATTGGATATTATTGTCAAAAATTACAGATAGAGATAGATCAGTACACACTTATTTACACTTTGATTTCCTAAAAATTTAGGTTTTTGTGTCTGTTTATAATTGAGTCGTGAGTTGAGTAGTATTTAAAAGTCATTGATTTGTAATTAAAATAACTCTATTAATTAGTTTATTAATAATAAATTGATCTATATAATAAGGATCTTGATTGATAAAAAAATGCTAAACCGTGTTTTCAGAATATTTATTGAGTATACCAAAAAATAAAATAAAGGAGAAATTTAACATTGAGAAGACAACTTTATATACTTTTAAAGTGTTTAATGCACACATTTTAAGACAAATTTTCCATATTAATATCTTAATTAATACCTTGGATGCATCATTTAACATTTTCCAAAAACAAAATATGATAAGGGTCTTGACTCCCTTAAGCAGATAGTCGTTCGTTCGATTATTGGTTCCTACTCGTGAAAGAAATCCGGTTTCAAGAAGAGAATACACTTTGATTAGTTATTTTTTTTTGTTCTATTGATTAGTTATTATTAACGATGGTAGAAACTTTTTTATAGATCATCTTTTCTTAATTAAGTGTGAAACTAAGGGTTAATTAAGTGTGAAACTAAGGGAATTTTTTTAGGGTAATGTTAACATGTGCCCTTAGGGCACATGATAAGCTACCTAAAAGTAGAAAGTTAACATTTAATGATGTAAAATATTTAATGTTATAAAGTTAAATGCACAAGTTTTAAGAGAATATTTCTATTTTTGCATCATTAACATGTGCCTTTAGGGCACAAGTTAACATTTTCCTTTTTTATTTTTGACAAATTTCTTACACTAATAATTTTTGATAAACCTTTCTTCTTCCGAGGTCCACATTAAGGAGAACCAAATTAAAATGAAATAAATATTCATAGTTTCATACTTTTACAAATTTTAATAGTGTATCTCAACATTCTATAAAATTCAAATTTAAATTTAATACTATCTACATTTAATTTTTAAATTCTTTAATTGAATCGTAATATAATTATATTTTCTAAAACTAAAAATTTAAATTTTGGGAAAATGTGAGAGCAAGAGTCTTTCTTCCATTCATAGACTATCTTATAGGCTAAAAAATGATATGGGCTTTATTGGGCCCTAAATCATCCACAAGAAAAGCATGTGAGAACTTCTTTCTTATTGAATTGAACTAGCCTTACTAGTTACTAGTATTAGAGAATTATTTCTCGCGCCACTTGGAAATCCTCGTTCGTCCACGAAAATTTAAAAAATACCTCCCTCGCTACTTAAGTAGCAAACTCAAGGGATGTCAAATATGGGGGAAAACTGTTCACATCCTAGAATGTGATTCTTAAAAAATAGGAGGCAAAGAAGGGGTGGGATGGGAGGAGATATGTAAAAAAAGTTAGATTTTATAAGGTTCACATTCTAGAATGCGAAGGATGAAAACTATTTTTTTCTCAATTTTTGCTATTTACAACCTCGCATCCTATGTTGTGAGAGGGTAGTATTGAAAAGTTAGGGTGTGGTGCGAGACTCGGGGGGCGAGAAGTAATTTTCCTAATATAAACTGTGATCCTAACTTCATTAATCAAAAAGAATAATATTAGACTGCAAATGAGTTGTTAATTAAGGAGTATGTTTGAAGTCAAAAAAAACTAAGGAGTATGTTTATAGACAAAAGAATAATATTTTTGATTTCGGTGTCAACACTAGATGGTTATTATCTACCCATTTTATAAAATCTCATGTTGAATGTTGAGTTGTTCTTGCAAAAATAGTAATGTTTTTAGCTAATATCCACATTTTTTTGTAATTTCTGCGTGTACATATGACACGTTATTATAAATGAAAAATTCCTGCTATCATCTTTCTTAAAAGAAAAATCAAATATTAATTAAATATTTTTTTTTATGTTATTTTATATTTATAAATTAGTTTAACCATTAACTTTATCAAATACTACAAATTTAATCAGATAAATTATCTATTATACAGGCTTGTACGGAGATGATAATGCCATTAGGTTCAAGTAAGGAAAGCATTTTTCCTGAATTTAAGTGGTCAGTCAATGACAGATCTTCATACTGCAAATTTGCATACAACGTAGTGCCAAGGACCAACTGGATTACATCAGAATTTGGCGGCCATGTGAGTTTTTTTTATTTATTTGATATTAACAATTTTTTTCAATTTGCATATCTACTTACAATATATTAAAAGAAACTTATGTTAAAAAATTAAATTTGTCCTTGGCACTTTTAACGGTGTTCCAAGTTTTATGTCTTTAAATGTAATTTTAACTTTAATACGATAAGTATAGAAAAACAATTTACCATAAAAATAGCATTGAAAACTACATTTCTAAACTAATGAAAAAATTTCAAAATAAAAATATGAAAAAAATAGATAAGTATGAAATAAACCAAATTGAACAAAAAAAAGGAATAAACATAAAAATAAAATACGTACAAAAAAAAATAGATAAGCATGAAATAAATAAAAATTGAACAAAACAAGGCATAAACATAAAAATAAAATATGTAAAAAATAAAATAAAATAGATAAGCATGAAATAATCTACTTACAATATATTAAAAGAAACTATTATTTAACTCTAAACTAATAAAAAAATACAAAAAAAAATGAAAAGAAAGATAAGCATAAAAGAAATCTTCTCATAAAAATAGCATCAGAAACCAAATCTCTAAAAAAAAAAATTAGAAAAAAAATAAGATAAGCATTAAATAAATCTTCCCATAAAAATTTAATTAAAATAAATTTACACATAAAAATATGAATAAAAATCATATACGCTTCAAAAATAGTACTCCGACTAACTTTTTTTTTAATGAAAAAATAGTAACTGAATCTAACATATAAAAACGTATATATAAAAAATAAAAATAGAATAACCTAATAAAAGAAGATACTTATGTATGAGCTTAAAAATAAAAGAACAGAAAAATAGAAACAAAAAAACAATCGCCCTGATTGATTTGACTTATTTATGAGTTTATGCGAAATAATTTATCTAAATAAATAAATTTTTATGTATTATTATAAGTTTTTTTAATGTAATTCATGAAAACAATTTATAAAGATATTACTTTTGTCATCTTCAAAAAAGATATAATTTTTGTCAGTGAAAACTTATGAATTAACATCCTTAAAAAAAACTTATGAATTAACATAAAAGTTTATTTATAAATTATAACCATAAACTATTTTCATAAGCTTAAAAATAAGCCAAATTCAAACAGGTCCAATATATTAAAAGGTATTATATATTACTAAAAATTCTAATTTGTCCTCATCAATTCTTCAAAATATTTCAAATCTTCTATTTCGTAAAAAAAATTATACTTTTTAGTTTAATATATTTTTATATTAAATTCTACTCTATTTTTATTATAAAAAAATCTACTCTATTTTTGTTTACTCTTATATAAAAAATACAGAAGAAGTGCATTATTGATGAATATATATTATAATAATTACAGGGTAAATATTTGTCATTATACTTAAAACATCACAGGACAAGTGCTGATTAATAATTTTGTCAAAAAAAAAGTGTTGATCACTAATATATAAAAAATCATACACGGGACAATTGTTCTAATAATTTATTTTTTTAATCATACACGACACAATTGCTTTAATAAAAAAAATTAATCATACACGGGACAATTGCTTCAATAAAAATAATTTAATCATACACGGGACAATTGCTTTAATAAAAAAAATAATCATGCACGGGACAATTGCTTTAATAAAAAAAATTAATCATACACGGCACAATTGCTTTAATAAAAAAAAATTAATCATACACGGGACAATTGCTTTAATAAAAAAATTTAATCATACACGGGACAATTGCTTTCATAAAAAATTTTAATCATACACGGGACAATTACTTTAATAAAAAATATTTAATCATACATGGGACAATTGCTTTAATAAAAAAAATTAATCATACACGTGACAATCACTTTAATAAAAAAAATTAATCATATACGGGACAATTGCTTTAATAAAAAAAAGAAATTGAATAGGAAATATTTTTTATTATTAATTATAATTTATTACACAAAAATTATACACGGGACAATTACTTTAATAAAAAATGACTTAATTTAATATATTTTACAAAAAATAACAGAATGACGTCACTTATATTTTAACAATAATTTATAAATAAAAGTCAATAGAACCGTGCGAATGCACGGGTCTCAAAACTAGTATTAACAAGTAATACTATTTATTTTCATGCTTGCACTAAGCTGGTTCAATTCTATAAAATTGATCTATTAATTATATGTTGTTATTTGCAGGATATTGAGATAGTTCTCAAAAGATCTTCCGGTAACATCATATTTTTCAATGGTTTAAGAGACCCTTGGAGTGGTGGAGGGTAAACCCTTATATTATAATCACTTCAACCATATATCATATTCTTTTTGTTAGTATAATTTCGTTATATGCTAAAATAAATTATTATCAGGGATCGACCCAACATAGTTAGATGTCTAAAACAAGTTTTATTCTGAGATCTTATATAATAAAAATTTAAATAATTTTTGGAAAAATGAATAAAGAATTTAAACATCAGTATAGTTAAGGATTGAACTTGTGCCCAGATAAATTAATTTGAGACTTTTAATTTTACTTTATTGAAGTAAAAAAATATTTGAAATTTAATTATGTATTATATATTTATAACCAAATAAAAAAAAATTGAGGCATTTTTTTAAGAGTTTAATTGATATGCACTGACGGTGTAAAATAATTATGTCATATGAAGAAAGTGGGGTAAAGTGGGGTGACATGGCGGAATACATGGTTGTCATTGGTTGACAGTGTAAAATTATTTTACACTATCAGTGCATACAAATTAAATCCTTTTTTTAACCCAAATTAAATTTTAGAGTCAAAAGCCATTTCTTGGGTCGCTAAACTCTTGCGCATATTATAATCTCAAATTCAGGAACGGATACAAAAACTTATTATATGGGAGATTGAAAAAAGGAATATAATAAAACTAATTTATTTATAATCATATTAATACTGTATATATTTTTATAATATGCTATTTTAAGAACAACTATTCGTTTGTTCCTCAAATATGCTAACTATGATTTTGAATGCAGAGTGTTGAAGAATATATCAAAAACTATAATTGCTATAGTTGCAAAAGAAGGTTGGCTATTTTAATTTAGGTTTTCATTTTCTTCTTTTTTTTTTCTTTTTTTTCTCTCTATTTATTTAATTACGTGTTGTGTGGTACTAGGTGCTCATCATGTAGACCTAAGATACTCAACTAAGGAAGATCCAAAGTGGCTTAAAGATATAAGGAACCAAGAGGTAAAGATTATAGAAAGTTGGATCTCCCAATACCATCAAGACCTGTCTACATCCAATAGTGCGAATTAAAATAAATTGTTTGTTTAACCCTTGATGATGGCACTATGGCTGTGCCTTGTGAAATGAAACAATAAAATAAATTATTACTAGAAATAGAAATCTATCTATTATTAATTGTGCAAATTAAATGCGAATATAAGTATGTGGTATGACATGTACACATGTATACATATGTTTAGGGGTTGACAAATGATTAAGCTTTTTCAAAGGATTAAAAAATTGAGTTTAATTGTTATGCACTGACGGTGTAAAATATTTTACACCATCAGCATATCATAACCACTCATGCCCACTACTTTATAGGTAGTTATCAAACAAGTCAAACATTTGTAAAAATCAGATGGTTATGATTCACTGTCAGTGTAAAAACTGTTTACACTGACAGTGCATATAAATTAAATCCTAAAAAATTATTAATCCATTTATATCTACAAAAGAAATTCACAAAAAAAAAAACCTAATGGTAAAAATATAAAATCATTAGTTTATTTTTTTGAATTTTCTTTATAGATAATGCATTCTCAACGAATAACTAAATTTAAGCCATTAAATCTAGAGATCGTAAGGAATTTAGTGGTATACTAGAGATCGTATAATTGATCCTCACAACCCATTATAAACAATATGTCAAAAAAAAAAAAAAAAACCCATTATAAACAAAAAACTAAAAAGAATAACTAAATTTTGTGGGTACCTTGGTTCGTTAAAAAGGAACCATTAACATAACATTAGATAATTTTAAAATATTTTGTCACAAGAGAATTTTTTTTCCGTTTTTTGAAAAGGCAGAGAATCCGATTTTTTAAAAATCCTCCATCCTTTGTTTGGTTAATTAAGAGAGCTTCATTAAAAACCTTAAGTCCTTGAAACCAATATATCACCCTCTGATTTGGTGTTGTAATAAAACTTTTTTCAAGTAATATAATGTCTCATTTTCTCATTATTTTTGTGTCCCACAAAATATTACAATGCTCCATATGCTAGCTTGATAAGGTTGCCACTACCTACAAAAGATAAAAACTTGTTTTTTAGATCTGCCAATAATAGTGAGCTCAAGATATTTATAAATCATCAACATTCTTTACAAGGAGCCAATATTGGACACAATAATTAATATCATTAGGAACCTTTTTTTTTATATACTGAAAATTAGCTCAAATTTTTCTATATTGATTTGTTGCCCTAAAACTTTTGTTGACACACTTAAAAATAATATTAAGGACTTTGATTTCCTCTATGTTAATAAAAATAGAATATCTGAAGAGCTCTTTTATCAATTTTTATCCCGTTGACTTTGTTTTTCTCTAATTTGAGCTATGTTAATCATAACTAAAAGAACATTTGCGCAAATAATAAAGAGATAAGGGGAATGAATGTCTCATTATTTGAGACATCTTTGAAGATTAGAATTTTAAAAAGTTTTTCATTAATAATAAGAATACAAAAATACACTGTAGTGACACACCTAATGAACTTAGCCCAGTTGGTAGGGACGTTGATTTATATATGCAGAGAGTCGAGATTCGAACTCCGATCATCCCATGTATCCATTCTTAAAGGATGAGCTTTCTAGCCACTAGACTACCTAATAAAAAAAACTCATAATAATATAAATGGATTGCAATTTAGAATAATTATATTAAAACTCTTGTGATTATCCTTATACTATTGCATTGCATTCAATATATCTCACACATTGCTTATTATTTTTTCTCCACGTGACTAAAACATAAGGAATCTAGATTAAAGAAAAAATACAAACCAATGAATAATTATTATTCGTATCTCTTTCTTTGTATATGAGAATTACTCTCAAGTAGTATAACTATCTATTAGCAATGGATATGAGTATTCTTAATTAACATATCTTATAATCTCCCATAAAAAGCTTCACATGCATATCTATCTAAACTCATGCAATTAAGACCAACGGAGTCACCTCACTATCGCTACAGAAAAAAGGAAACCAATCAACCTTCACAAGTCTTTTTCGTTCTTTGTTTATGGCTTGTATTGTAGACATGACATCTATATAACAATGTTCATTTTGTTTTTAGTATAGTACATTATATTGATTATTTATTGATGTCATGTAATAATCAGACCATAATAACGCATGCAATAATGTTACCGGTCCCTTTAACAAGTCAGAGGTTATAGGTTATATTTTTTAACTTTTGGAAAATTTTGTATTCAGTCTAAAGACCGATTAATCTGATAAATCACCGTCTATTAATAAGACCTAGTTGAAACCAAAGTAAATTTTTTATAAATTAATCTAACCAAAAAATTAATATTAAGAGTACTTAAACTTAAAACTTATAGAGATAAACACGCTCTAATATATCGACTTAATAAGTTATATATTTTATGGTTTGGTTGTTACAAGTGACAATAAAGAGGCTTTTTCTCAGGAGTAATTGGGGCCTAGTGGACCGTTCTATTGGGCCTAGTTGCTACGTCTAGATCAATTCAACAGTGACACATCCCGTTCACTTAATTCAACCACCGTCCTCTGCAGCTCTTTTGTTGCAGTTTTGAATATACTATGCATCAAACGGACAATGCCGTGGTGAAAGGATATGCATGATGGTGATTGGTGCAACCGTCTTTGTAATGAGAACTAATAAGTCCTAATTGATAAGGGGGTGATCTGATGTAATGAGATGTACAGAGAGTTCTTCTGATCCGATGATGCAGACGAAATCCGTTATTGTGAGCGTTGTTAAGGCTATTGGGCCTTACTCTTCATCCTATAAATTGGTTTTATAAAGATGAATTAAACGCAATTGCAATATAAAAATACCAACAAAGAAAAAAATGTGCCTCATAGCCATAAAACAACAAGAGTAGTGAAATCTTTAAATACAAGTATATAATCATTAAAGTTGTGGAACTAAATTTTGAAATTGACTAAATTGTTCAATTTAAAATACTAAATTGTGTGTGAATTTATAATGCCTTTGTTATTTCGTCTATGGACCAAAAAAAATACATAGTTATTTATTTATTTTTCAATAAATTATTTAAATAAACTTTTGATAACTAGTACACTGTCATTTTATAAATTTAAAAGACTAATTTAACTAATCCTTGCATTTTCAAAATTAAAAGGATATGTAAGACTATTAAGAATGTATTTTGACATATAAAAGAAGAAGAAGAAGAAAAATGAAGAACACATGTGTGGGCCCAAATTTCCAAAAAAATAATTGTACATTGATATTGTGGGTCTCTAATTAGTTGGCCCATCCCGCACGCCTTCCCTAAAATAGTGAGCAAATAAATTCAGATAGGGCAGACACTAAAAAATAAGACTGGACATAGGGGATTTTGTTTTTGTTTTTTGAAAATTTAACATTGAAATAAAGTTGTGATAAAATTTAATGAAAGATGCACAGTTGGTTGGTGTAAAATAATTTTAGGGAAAAATACACTCACCTCCCTTGAGGTATGTACAAATATAATTCACACCCCTTTTAGTTTTCCACTCAACACTAACCTCCCCTCCTAGTTGACACGGTAACACTTCCATTAATTTATTGGCAAATTCTATGGTACATGAGATGAATTTCATTGTACCGGTACATTAGGTTATTAAATTACTAGGTAAATGAATAATTTTTTGAAAGAAATCATTTTTGAATCATTTAAAATATTATAATAACTAAATACTATTTATCAAAATTGTAAAAAACTAAAATTTTATATTTTTTTGAATTTTTATCACTCATAATAGTCAATTTTGAATTTTTTTATAAAAAAATGTAAAAAGGTTAGTGTAATGCTTATAAAACATTGAAATTGTGTTTTTTCTTATGAAATTATCATCTCTAAAATACAATAATCGGCAAATAGTTTTTAGATTTATAAAATAATCATTAATTTATTGATTAAACAATCTAATGCACCGGTACATTGAAAATTGTCATATGTACCATAGAAGCTCCCTAATTTATTTATTTTTGGAATACTTTAACGTGTGTTGCCTTACTTTTTCATTCCTCCAAGAAATACACGTCACTGCCGGTAAACTTTCATTCTACCATAGAAACACACATCAAACCTAAAACTCACAAAGTGTGATTTTTCATTCTTGTTTGTTGATTAATTTCATTATCGTTGAGGGATGGTTTTAGATCCAATTTTGTTATTCTTGTTTGCTTTAATTTAAGTATTTTAGTTTACAGTTTTGGGGATATATATTGCCATTGCCAAATTTGGTATTAGATTGATACAATTTCAAAATATGAAACAACACCAGGACGTTCTAATTCTAATGCATTATTTATGCTTATTTTGCCAATTTGATATTACCGATTGCGGGTACCATAGAAAAGAATATGGCCTTGTGATATATATATATATATATATATATATGAAAAACTGCAAATAAAATTAGCTTTTGACACTCCATAGCTGATGGAGGTGGGAGTAGCAAGGTGGAAATATGTTGGAATAAGGGTAGAGGACAAATCTAACACCAACAATTGCATAAGAGATTTAGTTGGAACAATTGCAGCATACGAAAATGGAATGGTGGAAGAAAAAATCTCATCAATGAAGGGAGAGGTTTTTATAATTCTTTTTTGATGAATGAATTGAAGGGAAAGAGTTAACAACTAAAAACAGAGTGTTGCAATTAACGGACCTTAAACGGTCTTAAGGTTTAAGGGAGGTTTTTGTCAATTTAATAACAAAGTAAGGGAGGTTAGTGTTTAGTTAAAAATTAGAGGGGGTGTTTGTGCTATTTAAGAAGACCTCGAGGGAGGTTAGTGTAATTTGCCCATAATTTTATAATATCATCAAATTAGAACTCATAATATTATCTTGGAAGTTCACTTTGTAATCACAATTTAGAAATAAGAGTAATAAAATGTTGAATTCTCATTGATTGTCTTTGTAAATACAGTAGTTTACAAATAATGCATGTCTAAGTTTCTAAAGAAAATGCTTTTAAAAATTGTTTATTGATTTGTATGTCATGTAAGCCAAAACATTAATATTTTTTTTATCTATATATATATTATAGCATTAATTTTGTTGTATAATAAACATAATTTATATATTTTTCATGCGCAATTTATATCTAGTAGCTATTAGCTAAGTGGAAAAATTTTCACAATACAAAATTTTCCCTTAAGATAGCCCCATTTCTATTTAGCAAGAACACTAGACAAATCAAAGTTTTTTTTTTTTAAGAAACAAATTACAAATCAAAGTTTTAACACTCAAATCTATTATCTCCTCATATTTTGGACTGCACATTTTCTCCCATAAATTATAAAACCCATGCTCCTTTAATTTATATATCATAAAAAATTAAGTACAAGATATAGGTTTTAGGCACACGTCACAAATATTGAGCGAGCAATACGTAGTTTATACATCGTTCTTGGTCATATGTTATAATAAGTTCCTTTAGAAGTGTATGTATAATAATGTATGACAACCACACACTAACTAGTACAATTCAATCTGGAAAAAACCTCTCTGGTCTGGTCTCCTGCGTGAGACAAAATATTTAGTTTGACCCAAATCATGGCATCTTTCTTACCAAAGCATCCTTGCTGGCTTTAATTTGTTCACAAACACACGTATACGAAATGACGGTTTAATTTCTTAACTCGATTTTCGATGTTGATAATGTTAGATTAATTAAACGTCTTTAGTTGGATTCGAGCTCAAAATCTTATAGTATGTCAATTTCAGTACTATTTGTCATTTTGTTTATGTACAAAAAAAAATTATATCGAAGATATCAACTTTTGAACTTCGATCATTCTCTAAAGAAGGAGAATGTGAAATACTTACCTACTTGATTTATATCACTAATTTTATTTTTATATAGTAGTGGTTTTTTTTTTTTGGGTAATATATAGTAGTAGAATTCTTTTTTGGTGTTAACCTTCCATTTTCTAGGAAAACGGGGCCATATTAATCCGGAGTTCGGACGTGAAATAAATAAGATTTGAGAAAATTTAAAAGTTTTATAAGAACTAAATACATAATTCATATTTTATGTATTTATTTGGATGATAGTACTGTTAAACTTTCCTCAAATATATATCATCACGGGCTTGTAATTTTGTTCAGTTTCATCAAATAAAGTATTGAGAGATTTTTTCTTCTATTAGATGGCATGAAATATGGCATATTAATGGTCACACCCAGCTAACTAGCAGTCTTTGTCTTTCATCATGGTCAAGGATTTCTCCTGCACTTTCCTAACCAACAGAAAGACTAATAAAATATTTCAGATTTCGGCAAAAAGTGACTATGTATTCTACTAATAAAATAACTTGTATGATCAAATCTAAATTATAGATTTTGTAATTTCTTTGTACAAAATATATATATAAAATTAAAACTTGTAATAATTTCAAGTTTTCTTCTCGGCATTATTTTAATGTGGATTCAAAAGTCCGAAGCTTGATGATTTGGGACACGTATAAACATATAACAAGACCAAAAGATATTAGATTAATCAACATTACATTGTCCCGAATGAAATAGATTCAAACAAGGTTTTAAATAACGGTCCGCGACCGCGAAAACGGCCGCGACAAAACGGTTTTTGTAGGTGACGATACCGTTACTGTGTATCACCGTTTTTATATTAAAGAACAAATTGTGATTAATTCACACCGCGACGACCGCAATTAGTGTCGTAACACCTGTACCGACCGAAATTGCGAAAACCTTTACGTAACCGAGACGCGACCGCGACCGTTTTTTAAAACCTTGGATTCAAATTCTTTAAATAAGATTTTGAATTTTTGAGTTCGAATCTTGTAAAAGAAATAACTTGGTTGAAATTTTTTTCACTAAGATAGTAAGATTTATGACCCAGGTATTGATTTTCGACAAAGTAGAAGAATATGCTTCGCAATAATAACATGATTACAATAATTGATAAATTTATGTATGAAATAAGGTTTTAAAAAACGGTCGCGGTCGCGTCTCGGTTACGTAAAAGTTTTCGCGATTTCGGTCGGTACAGGTGTTACGACACTAATTGCGGTCGTCGCGGTGTGAATTAATCACAATTTGTTCTTTAATATAAAAACAGTGATACACAGTAACGGTATCGGCACCTACAAAAACCGTTTTGTCACGGCCGTTTTCGCGGTCGCGTTCCTTTATTTAAAACCCTGTGAAATACAACCTCTCAACCCAATTTAGTATTATGTGATAATATCTTTATAATCTTAGATAACAAATTTCTAATAATTTGCACTCAAAAAATTAAAAATGTTGAGGAAAAACTAAACAAATTTCAAATAATTTAGATATTAGTATAAGTGTGCTACTTATAAATTTTCTTTTTTTGGGTAGATGCTACTTATAAATTTTATTGGTTGAAATTTAAATGTGTATCACTAGTTAATGTTAGTCCCACATAAATTTAGTGTGATTCATACAAATTTTAAATTTAGCCAATAAAAAAAGTGAGATTCTAGTTTCAATTCTTTTAAAGTACGGTTTAATCTTTTTGTTAATACTTATAGATACCTTGACTCTCGAGGAAGATGCGATAAGGGGAGTAGTTTTCTTAATTGCCCAAATTCGTATCTCCAACCAAAATTTGAAGAATATTAATCCTTTGAGGTATGATAATCTATTTAAGAGATCAACCTCTTTCTACACTGATTAAATATCGAACTCAAAATCATACAGTTAAGTATGTAATTTTTGGCCAACTGTACCATCACACCATGTTGATTGAGGAGAATTGTTTGTATTAGGACATGAAAATAACAAAGTCCAACAACATCTATAATAATTATGCTCGTGTCTCCAACCTTTAGTAGGGTAGGAAAGGGTGCATGATCAATGAATCTACCTGGAAACTTACTGATGAGAGTTTTTGTCTCCAACTCATACAAAAGACATAATCTAACATATTAAATATACACTTAAAAAACAATAGGACCATTTTTCATCTCTAATTGGACAAATCAAATCTCATTACACTATATATTGTTAATTGTTAATTATGACACTTTTCAATTAAATTTGATAATTGCTTAATTTGAAAACTAAGGAATGGACAAAGACCAATAATGAAGTCATGCACGTGATACAAATACTATTATATTCCCTTACTCCCCCAAAGATAATACAATAAAATTTGGAGAGACTTGAATGAAACAGACCATGGTATGTACATTTAGGGTTGGGAATAGGCCAGGCGGCCTCCAGGGGCCTTCGGCCTGGTCTGTCTTAGGTCTGGCCTGGTCTGTTTATTAAAAATGTCAGGCTCAGGTATTGAAAAAAGCTTGTTTATCTAAATATGTCAGGCTTAGGCTTTTAAAAAAACCTGCGAAGCCTGATAGGTCGGCTTGATTATATTTAATAATTATTATTTATATAATATTATTATTTATTAGACAATGTATATATATTTAACAAAGACAAATTATATTTTTAGACAAATTAGAAATTATTTGTTTATTTTTTTGACAAAGACAAATTATATTTTTTGACAAAGACAAATTATATGCTTTTATAGTACAAATTATAGACTTTGTCGTAATCGTATTTGTTATTTTATTAGCTTTTAATTTTTGTGCTAATCATTTTATTAGTTTTTTCTTAATGTTGTAGAAATTATAAAAATTTAAATATGAAATAGGCTTTAAGGCCTATTTAATTAGTCTATTTAAAAAGACTATATATAGGCATTTATGTAACACAGACTTTTAAATAGGCTATAAGGTCAGGCCAGACTTTAAACAGGCCCAGGCCAAGCAAAAAAAAATTACATTTGATAGGCCTAGATCAAGCTTAGACTTGAAGAAAAATTATAGGCCAGTTTCCAACCCCAGTACATTCATATGTACAGATACAAAATAAATTGGAGAACCTGGACCACACCATACCAAAATTTATAGGAACAGAGCAAATTTTATTATTAAAAAAAGAAAAAACATAGACAAAGGAACAAAAAAATTAAACCATGATGTCCGTGTACCTTGTCACCTCATCTGATCTGAAATTAATACCATTATATTTTAAGCAAAAGGAAAGGGTGGAGTTATGAGATTGATGCGATAAAAAATCAAAGTAAAATTAATTAATATTAATAATAACAGGCACTACTGTGGCAATATGAGAGATGGAATTCTATATATTTGCAAATAAAATATTGGTATTATTATAGGATATAGGCCGGCCTTGGGTTGAGATGAAAATATGAAATAGATTACTATAAGGACTAGTATTTATGTGAGGAATTGTAACATGATTTAATGGATTTGATTTTATAAAGATTGATTATGAAATGTGATAATTATATAATTTAATTTCCATTTACATTTGAAAATAAATTTAAGCTCAAGGGTTGAATAAGACCAATTTGAATTTAAGTTGAGATACATTTAAGCTTTATAAAATCGACATTATTTCTCGACGAAGATTAGTCATCGCTAACGGCGGTGAAAATTTCGTACCAATATCATAGTAACAAAAAAAAAATCAACATTATTTATAATCATATTTTTAGTTATTATCTTATTTAATTTGAGACTATTAACACACCTCCGTACTCATGATTAAATATCTAGCATTAACTCAAATTAAGTCCATAAAAGATGATCCCATCAAATTTAAGATAAACTTTTGATACTATCTTAAAATTTTATCATGCAAGACTATTGACCCTTCCAACAAATAGGACTATAGGAGTGCCTTATGAGCGGCACTTGTTGAACTATTAATAAACACAATGGGATTTGGGTGTTGCAAATTAACAAGGGCAAAAAAATTGTTAATAGTGTGAGTACAAGTTGTGGAGGCCAGGCCAGGTTGAATTGAATGGACCCATCACTTATGCTGTTAGCCAATTTACCACCACGAAATGCCCCTTAATTTTTAATTTTTTTAGTTACCATAAAATTGTTACTATGTTTTTATCGTCGCTGCTCTATTAAAAAATATGTAGAATACACAAAGTGAATTTTCAAATCCCAACCGAGTTTTTTAAGAAATTGAGCCTTTGACCACATATTTGGGGCATATATAAAGTGAATTTTTTTCTCTCAACCACCGAATTTTCTTTTGAACTAAATATTAAACTCCTTTTTTTAACAATAAAAAGGTAAACTCTTGACCACAATTTAAGAGTATCAAAACTTTTCACTTAAACTTATTCATCGCCGATAGATGTCCTTAACTAATTTGGATTTGGATTTTCTACATTTGATTTTTCTAAATTCACTTACATTAAAGAAAAAAGTAACCTAAAAAAAAAATTACATATGTAAGGACATTTATGAATGTTGCAAAACAAAAATATCCTAAAATTTTTACTTAATATAAAAAATGTAAGAAATAATAACTTTAGAGAATGTTAATCTCTTTCTATCTTTGTCAAGATTGGTTAACTACATAAACATACATATTCGGTCCAATTCATGAATTATAACAATTTCATTTTCGTAATCTAACTTAACTACTTTACTGTCTATAAGTCATAGCTCAACTGGCAAATGCCGAAATTGCTAGGCCGGACGTCATGACCCGGGTTCGAACCCGGGACCTCACAGTTCTGTGTGAATTTAATTTCAGTGGATTACCACTTCTTCTTAAAAAAAAAAAAAAAAAACTTAACTACTTTACATCACTTAGAAATGATACAAGTGTACATATTTGGTGAACCCATTCCATATCACACTGTCATTTATTAACTATCATTTTTTTTTTTAACAGAGAAGCAAGAAACAGACACATCAGATAAACTCAAACAATTAAATAGAAACACAAAAACAAAAAGTACTATATATATTGTACCCAACACCACCCAAATAACATAAACATTTACACACATTACATACTCACTCCTTTCTTCCTCACGTTGTAGTATTAACACACACACAACCTTCAACCACTCACGTACTACACACACACACAAAAAAAAAAATATCTCTCTCTCTCTCCTCTCTCAACAAAAATGTCATTACCAGAAACGGCGTCGTTATGGTGGAATAGTCCTCAACAACAACAACAGCAACAGAAAACGCAACGAGAAGAAGAAGGTGAAATAGAAGACGACGTCGTTTTAGAGACAATAACAAAACAGAAAACAACAACAACAGAAGAAGAAGAGAAAGAAGCCATGTTTGAGAAACCGTTAACACCAAGCGACGTAGGAAAATTGAACCGACTCGTAATACCAAAACAACACGCTGAAAGATATTTCCCACTCGACTCAGAAGAAGTAAAAGGTTTATTACTGAGTTTTGAAGACGAGTCAGGTAAATGTTGGAGATTCCGTTATTCTTATTGGAATAGTAGTCAGAGTTATGTTCTAACTAAAGGTTGGAGTCGTTATGTTAAAGATAAACGTCTTGATGCCGGCGACGTCGTTTTGTTTCAACGACACCGTACTCATCCGCAACGGTTTTTTATTTCTTGGAGGCGCCGCCATGGTTATGTTTCTAGTACTCCGCCGGCTCATGTTAGCACTGATGTTTCTGTTGGGTGGGCCAGAGGATTCTATCCTGCGCCAAATTCTTATCCTACGCATCATCACCCCTTGTCTTACCATGCAGGTACTCTATCAAATTTAGCCTCATCTTGTTTTTTTAAATTTTTTTAATTAGTAATATAATATAAGTATGATTTTCTCTATAATTAGAAATGTGTTGAAGAGTAAACTATAAGGTTGGTTATTTGGTTTAGTTAATGTAATTAGAAGTTGATTCATAGTCCGGTCGCAAGGTTTGATCGAGTTAAGTTTTTGCTATTGATTTTGAGCTTTGAGGTCTGTCTTGATACTGATGAGTCATCGAGATCCGATTAATCTAAATTAAACTTGTTTTAAAGAGAAAAACAATTAAAATAAAATGCGGTAAATTTTTTTTATTTTTTTTGGTTTAGAAAACATGATGATGGGGTGTGGAAGGGCAGTAAACATTCTCAATTTCTTAAAAAAAAAAAATGAAAATTGTGTTACTACAATTTTAGATGTGCATATATGTAAGTAAAATCTATTACTTATAAATTTCATGTTTTTTATTTTTGACTTTATAAATTTCATGTTGATAGTCCATTATTGTGTGTATGTTGCATGTGTGTATTCCTTTATCTAAATTTAATTTATTTTAAAAATGAATAACTTCCAATTATTTGGGACGGGAAGGAATGAGGAGGGTTCTACCTTAACTCAGAATAAAGTGAGTGTCATGAAACCTACTCGTGGCTGCTTTTGTTGAATTTAACATTTAACATGGTAAAATTTCAACATTAAAAGTTGAGGGACGTTCTACTATACAACTCATTTTTCTTTTGACAAAACAAAACTATACAACTCATTTAAATATGAAAAGTAAAAAAGATTTGAAATTCTAACTTGAATCCAATTTTATCCTTTAATAATGTCTCTAGTAACTACAGTAAATTGAGCTACATTTACGCACACTTGTTCCTTTGTCAACGGAAATAGTAGAAATTAAATGTGTTATCGGTATTCATTTATTTATTATTTAATATTCATTATATTTTGATTTTTTTAATTGAAAAAAAGAAAGTATGGGAATTCACACGTGTTGTAATGTGACAGGTGGAGGGTCCGAAAGTCAGAACATAAGCACGCCTTGTGGAAACAATTCGAGTTCGAGTACATCCAGGGTGCTGAGGCTGTTTGGAGTGAACATGGAATGCCAACCTGATAATAATATTAATATTAATATTAATGATTCCCAAACTAATTTGACACAACCAGATAATCAATGCTCTTATAATAATAATAATAATAATCCACAATTCTACCACCACCTCCATCATCAACCTCCTTCAAACCCTCACCATCACATGCTACGTCAACAACCATATTAATTTCTATTTCTACTACAAGATTATTAGTCAAGAGTCAAGACATGCTCTCTCTCTCTCTTTCTCCTTTCTAACTAGATTCTCTCTTACTTTTTTTTTTTAAGCTTCAGGGTTAAGGTATCTCTTTTAGTTATTTTTAATTATTATTATTATTATAAGAAATGACTATGTCATTAACATGATCAACTGATCTATGAAAACAACTGTTTCTTTATTATTATTATTATTATAAGTATATTTAGGTTCATGTTGAAGATTGTCTAGGATCTTTCTTGTCTTAAATTCAGGAGATGCATGTAAATGGAAATAGCTTGTTTATTTCTTTCGTGAGATTTTCTTGTTCCCTATCAATTAAGCAAATATTCATTACTATCCACTATACTAAGGTGTGAATGCCAGAAAGGTCATTTAGACTTATAGACTTGATTCTTAGTATTATTATATAAGTAACCTGGCGCTTTCCATTCTTATATAAAATAAAAATAAAAAACCTGGCGCAGTGTGAAAACGATGTGTGTGTATATAAATAATAAATTAAGTATAACTTTTTTTTTTGAAATGGCAAAATATATTAATAATCAAGTCTCTGCACGAGAAGAACAGAGACCCGTATAAAGAACTACATAACATAGGTGCCGTATATAAGCGGAACACCTGAAGAAAAAAGCCCCTAAACAAATAAATTAAGTATAACTAAAGACATTTTTTTGAAGGATATAACTAAAGACATAAATATCGTTACTAGTTAATTTGGGTCATGTGATGTTTATTTAGAATTATTCTCTTCCCACCCCCCGTGACTCTTTTTCCCCTCCCGGATTTCCATTTTTGCCCCTAGTTTTAAACTTCGGAACGCGTTTTCCGAATTTTTTTTTGCCTTGAATATGAATTTCGGAATGTATTTTCCGAAATTTTGATAAATTTGAACTAGAAAAACTTCGGAAAACACGTTCCGAAATTTTTGTACAGGGGTAAAATTGGAATATTGGGGGGTTAAAAAGAGTCATGGGGGTGGGAAGAGAATAATTCGTTTATTTATTGATTATTACAAAGAAAGCAATAAGTGCAAAAAAAGAGAGAAACTACACTAGGATGAATTTGGGTCATGTGTTATTTAATCTCATTCATTTTTTTAATAGCAAATATTATTTTAAAAAAGTGGTCACGAAGTACGACAAATATCAATATATCATAGGACATAGATACTCAAAGTAGATAAAAAAAAAGTCGCTAAAAAAGAAAACAAAGCTACAAATCAGAAAGTATTAGCATGGGCTACAAAGCAAGTCTTTTTTTTTTAACGGCAAATAAATTATTATTAATAATCGGTCTCTGCACAAGACGAAGAGGCCGGGAAATGCGAAAACTACAAAATTCAATACTCAATAAGGCTACAAAGCAAGTCTGAGCTACAATTATCAATAAGGCACATCTCATTAAATTGATTGCACTTCAATTATCAATAAGGCTAAGAATGCAAATTCAATACTCCCTATAAAGTTTCATCAAACGGACCTTGAAGTAAATTAACATATAGTATAATCACATTTTTATTTTGCCCACATTGCATGGTTTGCTGATTAAAAAACGACATATAATTGGAAGTATGAAGGATGACAATATCAAATTATGAGTAATTCACATTAACACTAGTACTTTGTTTGTGGGCCTCGAAAGCCTTGTAACTAAGTATCATCATTAAAAAGAAAACAATGAATTTCATGTTTAAAGGTACATTTTCTAGCAACATATATATGGTTCCTGAATGAAGCAAACTCAAGAAATGAAAAAAGCATGGAAGTCAACTAAGTAGGTTAGGCTTTCTGTTGTGTTAAAGGTATTCTATTTCTAATTAGTGTCTCTTCAGGTCACTCTCAACTCAACTCAAGTAGTAGTTTATTTATCCTTCTTCAGAATCTGGACACTTCATAGTTTTCCTGAATCTAAGGGATTTCTTTCCTTTTTAATTTTTTTTGTATCTGTGCTCTCTGGGATTTGATCTTTCGTACTAGAAAAATAAATTTGTGAAATTAAGTTTATCCTTGGGAGGAAAACAAGTGTACAAACTGAAATACAAAACTAGATTACATTAGTTCATCCATTACAAAATGTTTTGGATGTTTAAACTTTTGTTAGAGATTAAGGTATCTCAAATTGATACTTGTCTCAAAAACTTTTTAAAGAGTTTTTATTCTGAGTGACTAAATTGAGTGTCGAATTCCAGTTAAAAATTTTGAAATTTTACTCAAAAACTATAGTAGTAAATGTTTTGAAATTTTTATGAATATTTAAAAATTGAAAATGTTATGTACTAAGAACATAATTTTATAAATTAAACGATCGACAATTTATTTCTTACATTTATATTATTAAGATCAACAAGCTACCTCAATTTTGAGAATTATAATTTTCAAAAGAAATTTAATTTAGAGAAAAATAATATATAGCAATCCTCAATGTAAAATAAGTATAAAAAAAATTGGGGTATTAGAGAGATGTAAAAGAAACATTTAATTATGTTTTATTCATATTTATTGTTTAAATTTAAATAAAAGAAAGAAAGTAAAAGAGTTTACTTTTGGCCTTTTGGGCAAAATCCCATATTTTGTGGGGTGTGTCATAAAGTGTATATAAACATTTTAATCTGTAGTGAAAAATGTAGTGGCAGGAATTAACAGTGAGTGAGTGGATATGGGATTGAAGCAGATGAGAAATCATAAAGGACAAAGACAGGTAGATACGACATCCCAGAATTGACTCAATTAACCCACTTGTCAGGTTCCTCCCCCCTCAAACTCTGCCTAAAAAGGGAAAGAGAAATAAATGGTGTAGATAGAGGCAGAAAGATAAAAGAGTAGTAAAACTAGGGAGAAGAAAAGAAACTAAATCCCTGAATTTCATACCAAACTTTCACACCAAAAGAGTAGTAGCAATGAGTAAAACCAAAGGAAGGGTGGGGGTGAGTAGTGATGGGAAAAGAAAAGAGACTGGACCAAGCAGAGGGTAAGGTAAGGTATGGAAAGAAAGGTAGTGTAGGACCTACTAACAAAAGCTAGGTGACATCATCACAGTGCCTAAATGGAGAATTTAGGCCATTGGAAATCAGAAATGAGGAATCAATTTTCTACTGTTGGGATTCTGCCTGAAGATTTTTCACAATGGCTCATCATAATAGAGACATGGGAGGAGGTAAGGCATGTTGCCACTGCAGTGATGGTGTGCTGCTATTTGGCATTGGTGGGTAGTAAAGTGAGTGAGTGGGTGGGTAGACTTGACTTTTGCTTCAAATATCACACAATCAAAATACGTATACTCTTGTTAATAAACGATATCGTTCGGAAGAATCTGAGTTCGATTCCTATATGAAATAATTATTAATCAGACTTTACTTACTTTACACCCGAACTTTGAACTATTAGGATCTCATTCTTCCTAGAAACCAGAGCGTTAATACCAAAAAATACATATGTATACTCCTAGTACTAAAGCAATAAGCAATGATCAAACAACACAAACCACATGCTACAATATGGTTCCAGCTCACAAGTAATACAATGTAATATAGATTTGCTGCTAAAGGAAAAATGTGTTTTAGGTAATGATTACCACCAAAGGGGAGATGGATACTTTTGGTATATGCTTATGCGGACCCAATGTTTTGAATTTTTGTCTATATGCAAAAATTACCTATGAATGTATTCATGTAATGACAAAGAGGGTGGTTATCTTCAGCTCATGTTTATCATTTGTCATTACTTAAGAGGAGAGTTTAAACATGTGGATGAAAATCATCAAGTAGTAGTAATAAAATTGAGCATGTTAACATGCCATGGTCTGGTCCCCTACTCTGTTGTGGCCAGACCTGTTTTCTATGGTCTCTGTGGTAGCAGAAACTGCAAACAGCACGCAATGAAAGAAAAGGGATGAAAGAACGTTTACCATATAACTGACTGAGGTAAAATGTTTAAGCAAAGATGGAAAGAGAAAAATACTAGTATGACCTTAAACCAAGAAAGAGACAAATATATCCCCAAACAGAAAACAAGCAACACAGTATATCACTCAAAGCTGCAATGAATAATAATCTTTTTAGTCATGTTATTACAATATAGACAAGGGACAGGAGAAAAACTTGAAAAATACAAGTACTACTATTTTAATTTTTATCTCAGTTGGTTGTGAAGAGGAAAATAATGCAACACCCATGTCAAAATTTTCTCTCCTCGAGTAAATATATACACAAGACACACTATTTTTAAAACAATGACTTTTTTTTCATAATATAAAATGAAACAAATTGTCTTTGTATCAATTATTCATTTTCTTTCTTCCCATTTTTCCATTCAATTCAACTAAGCAAGCTTCCATCCAAAACTAACACTAATTAATTTCTTGTTTATTTTCCCCTAGTCTATTAACCCCCCTTATATATATTAACCGGGTCTCAAATACATCAACTTTATTTAACTAAATTTTGTTTATATTTGAGTTTAAAGTAAGTGGCAATCCGTTGTCATCAGAAATAACTATGAGATAAATTACTTTGTTTAATAACTCATTATTAAGTCCAACCGTAAATTATTATTATTATATAATAATGATCAAACACAAAATTTGATTTCAAAAAAAAAAAAGATCAAACACAAAATTTATATAAATTTGAAATTTGTAGCTGTATAATATGGTCATTTTTTTTGTGACAAGCTACCAGCTAGTCTATTGATATTTACTATGTGTTTTTAAAACTTGTTATACATTCGTCTGAAACTATTTAATAATGTATAAAATAATTTTAAATTTTTATAAAAAATTGTGGAGTTAAAATATTTCAAAAGAACTTTTGATTTAACAATTGGATTATTAACGATAATCATTATTTATAATGAGTTATTAAGTAGAATAGCTCATCTCAAAGTTAGATTATTATGTCATAGGTATAAAGTTTTCACCGTTGTTCAATAGAGATTAATTTCTATTGGAAAACTTGTATGACACACAAGGTGGATTTTTCTATCCCATCCAAATTTTCTCGGTACGAAAAAGCTAGAGATCAAACTCATGACTACTTGCTTAAAGGGTTAAAATCTCTTAGCACTTTATAAAAAATCATTATTGGTTCCAACTACTACTATATCTTTAATACTCATTCATAATACTTGAACAACAGTAACACGAAGCTCAATAGTGTATAAATTTTACTCCTTTTATTGTTGGCTGACAAACGGAATGGGCAAAATGAGTGATTGATTTTGACCACTAAACTTCACTCCCTAAGACTATAATTCTGCACAAGCTATGCAAGTTATTTTATTTTCTCATTTTAATCTTTCCCCTATATTTCTCAATGGGTCAATTCTATGTGCAAAAGTGAGACATGTCTTGAATTATGCATAAGTTGGTTTCTGTCATTTGATCAATTAATAGTGAAAAACACACTTGTACATGGTGCAAGACAATTTTGCTAATACGCATTAGACAAAGCCTTCTCTATGTATCTCTCCAACACTGTAGTGATATGGCTTCAAGTTCAAGGCAAAAAATATTTAAATTATGGGTACAACTTACAACACTGAGACTGAGGTATCAGGTGGACACTTTCACTGACTGAAGTTTTTGTTGTGGTACAAACAACTTCTTGTATAGACTACAACTAGGTGTTAGGAAAATGAGGATGTGACATGTCAATGAGGTGCTGTTGATCAATGATTCATAGCACTGAATTACTTAAGCTTGAATTTCCAAAAAATTCTCCTATTTCCTACCAAGTTAAATGTTCTTCCCCTTGACTCCCCCCACAAAGAAAGAACAAAAAGAATAATCCAACAATGTTTGAGGACCCAGAGGAGAGAAGAGCTTCAACTAATCACTGTGTTTAAACAGTGGCTACATCAAAGCTTTCAGCTTCAATCAAGTTAGTGCAGAATAATTATTCAAAAGAAAGACAAGAGTGCAGATATACCTTTATGAGCAATCAAATACTGTGTCATGTGATTATTGGGGGGCCATACAGATTTACACAACAGACCCATTTAGCTATGCTAGAGAAGGAGTCCAATGTCTCTCAGTGGCACATTGCTCTTCAAGTGGGAGGGTCCTCAGATATGTGGTGTTTGGCATTAGCTTCCACATAATGGCCAATCAAAGAAATGAAAGGATGTGACCTGCAGCAGTGGTACAGTTATCATTGATAAAGTGTAGATGACATAAAAGGAAAAAATTTAAGAGAAATAGTTGTTTCTATTTATTTCACTCCACTCAACAATACTTTGAAAAGTTGGGAGATTAATCTCACCAGGAGCCTTCTTTAGGACATATGGTAGAATAAAGGGCACACAATTGGAAATTGAACTTCTTCCAAAAGAATAAGACACCATATTGATATCAGTTGAATGAATCCCTTTGAATCATAAAAATCTTTGTCCTCAAGTCTAACCATAAACTGATAAGCATATGTAGTACTGAAAAAATAAAAAGGTTGATCACAAAGCAACACCCTTCCTGTATCATATCAAATGCCAAATTGATTGCTGTCGGTGCATAATAGCAATGTATATATGATATGTCAATCGTGTTGATTATGCCCTCAATAACATCGTCATATCATAACTCTCCAAAATAAAAGATTCTCAGCAAATTAGCAGTAAGGCAAGATTGAAAATATGATCCCCACCTACAATGTTTAGTACAGTGAAGCCTATAAGAAAAATGTATTGAAGTAATTACTCTTATCTAAAATAGTAAAACTATTCCCTAATAATTTAGTTCGGAACTGTAGATGCAGCTTCATAAGGAAAGGCCAATATAGTAAGCTTAACACTCAAAAGTTGGAGTCAACAAAATATCATGCAGGGACTGAATTTTTCTTATCTTCACATTATGCAAGTCATTTCAGTTGTCTCAACCTCCACGATGAAAACTATTCAACCTGCATCTCATGGGCCAATTTGTCTTCCACATACATGTGCAGAAGATGACATCTCGTGCTACCTCCCAGTCTCAGGCTTATATGATAATTGAGCACACCTGTATTCAGAAAATCTTATAAAATCCAAAAGAATTCCACCTAGAAGAAATATAGCACAATCTACACTAATTAGCATTAGCCAATGATACCATATAACTTGATCCAGAAACAATCATATAGAAAGCTCACCTTATATCATACTTAAGCAGGCGCATTCTGAAGGTGTGAAAAACACAAGAAGGGGGGTTGAATTGTGTTTTGGTAGTTTGAAAATTTCTTCAAAGTTATAAATAACTTGTCAGAGTTTGCAGCGGTTTAGAAATCAAAACACAAACAATCAGACTTTAAAGAGAGAAAGATAAGGAGAGAAAGATAGAGATAGAGATTTTATACTGGTTCCTCTCACAAACCGAGAGTACGTCCAGTCCTCTTGTACTTCCAAGAGAGTTCACTATAATCACAAAAGATTACAAATGCTCAAGCACAAATGCAAGAGACTTCCAATGCTCAAGTTAACAAACAAGAGACTTCCTAATGCTCAAGCACGCAGGCAAGAGACTTCCAAACACAAAGTTAAGAAAAACAGAGTCTGAACAAATTGATATGAAAATCAATGTTCAGTAACAATAAAATACAACTTTTGATACAAGACTTAACTTAGAATCTTAATACAAGAATTCTAAGGTTCAACTAATGAGAAAACAGAAGTTGAAGCTGGAGTCTTGGATTTGAATATGAGTTCAAGTTGTATTTGAAGTTTTGTGCTTTTAGGACGTTTTTGGCAGAGTAACAGCTCGTTCAAATTGTTCAAAGTGTTGTATCCCAAAGCTTCAAATCTGCTCCTATTTATAGATGAAGGAGGAGCGTATGTTGATTTGAAATTGTGCGGTGAGATTGTGCCAGCTGTAGATAGTACCATTCTTTAACCAAATCAGGTAACCTTGAATACGATCAATCTTGGGGATTACGTTTTAGCCAAATCCGGTAAATAGTTCGTACAATAGTACTAACGTCACTATTCTGTGGATAAGATTGATTCTACCAGCTTTTGAGATGTCAGAGGATGATGATGATACTCAATGATTGTTGTAGAGAATGTTCTTCTGACAAAACGGCTCTCACTGCTCTTATCAGAGTCTGATATCTTCAATCTTCAGAGTCTGATACTAGCTTCTAATGTTAATAAAGATTGCATCTTCTGATGGCTTGAAATCTTGGTCAGAATATGTTTGACCCATCAGAGCTTCCAATGTGCTTTTGGTGAATATAAAAATTAACTTGTATATCTGCACACTTGGATCAAATAATCAGTATACCCTAATGTATATTAATACTTTTGTTATCATCAAAACTTAATTGGGTCATATCAGAACCTCTTTTGTTCCAACAATCTCCCCCTTTTTGATTGATGACAAACCAAGTATTAATTTACAATGGTTGTTGATAAAATTTATCAAGCGTCTCTTAGGTTGATGAGTTTTGCAAGCTCCCCCTAAGTTCAGCAATGATTAATTAAATCAGTTTAAAAATGATTATTTGAATTTTGAACTAAAACTAATACACTAGACTTTCAGATGCTAGGTTTGCAAGCTCTCCCCCTAAGTCTGATACCTATGAAAGAAAATTGCACTTTTCTTTTATACGTACCATGTATCAGAAGTTCAAATTTCAACTAATATTTTCCAAGAAAAATCATATCAGACGATGACATAATCATATAAAATAAATGCGGAAATTGGTTTCAGTTTAGCATTTCATAAATTAATAACTACTCTTACTCCCCCTTTTGTCATTAAGCAAAAACAAAAAAAATAAAAACTGTCAAGTAATAAATGACAAGTTAAAAAAAATTGGTCAAAGATAGAGTTTCAATACAGTCAAGGTGGTTACAACTACACCAATTTAATGGTTTGTCATAAATCCATGAACTTGTCTGTTTTGAATCACTATATAAGGACCATAACTTTGTCATTTCACTCAACACTTCCATTTCATTGTGAGAACCAACAATGGATAAGGATAGAAGAGTGATCAAAAGTAAGAAATCACAGGAGAAGAAGAAGAAGAAGAAAGTGAAGATTCAACAAGATGCAGAGTCTAGGAAGAATCCTCAGAAGATGAAGGCTTCAACTTCTGCTCCTGTCAGAGCCAATTATCAAACAAGGTCCAAGACCAAACAGCCAGAGTCTTCTTCTGAATCAGAATCTGAATGGAAAGAATTCTTGAGGACATATGTTCCACCTAGGGAAGAATTCCCGTCCTTACCTTCTGATTCTCATCAGCTAGATTTAGAACTAGCTGTTTCTGATGTAGAATCCAAGTGAAAAGTTGGATAGAACTTATGTAATCAACAATATCTTTGAATAAAACTCATGATTTAGTTTTGAAAAACTTATTTGATATTTGTCTCAAAACATTTATGAATGCATAATATAAATAACATAAGATGAATAAAGATATAAACAAACACAAAAGATAGAATGATAATCAACAGAGTACTTGAATGAAATGAGTTCAACAAAATTACAAACAAAATATCAGGAAATAATAAAAAGTTAAACAGAACATAGTGCATAGAATCCTAGGTTTTAAGGTTGAGGAGGAAGTCTTGCATTGATGCTCTGGAGAGTAGTGAGAATACTTGCCAACACAGTAGAGTGCTCATCAATTTTCCTTTGCATATTCTCTTGATTATCAATGATGTATTGAGCATCCTCTGGTGCATTCCTTGCAATATTTTCAAGCCTAGCTTGTTCAGCAGCTATTCTAGCTTCTTCTGCCAGCCTAGCTTCTTCTCTAGCTTGAGCTTCTAGTCTCTCCTTCTCTATTCGTTCATCTTCCAGCCTCTTCCTTTCCCTTTCTTCAGCTTCTTTCTTAAGTCTCTCTTCCTCCTCCTTCTTGGCCAATTCATTCCTGAATTCCAAATCCCTTGTATAGGCCTCTCTGACAGATCTTATCATGAATACCAAATTCTCTTCCATAAGGTCACACTCCTTATTAATATGTGCAGTTTCAATGGACCTGTTAGGAATAGCTGTAGACATTCTCCTAATATTCTTGTCAACAGCTATTAGAAATTTAGAAATGTCATCCTGGGTTTGGGCTAAGGGTTCATTGGTGATTCTGGAAGGTAAGTGTGGAGGGATATAAATGCAGTCAAGTGATAGATCCTGCATTAGGTGTTTTAGATGATTGGTTTGATTAGGAGGGGTTTTCTGAATGACATCCTGATTCATGTTGTCATTGATTTGTTGAAAATGATGCTTGAGTGGTGTAGGTATAGTGCATGATTTGTCCAAAACCACATGATTTGATGATTTCTCACCATCATGTGCTTCAGAGTTAGGTTTCTCAGCCACTTCATCATTTGGAATGTCTGGTATAGGCTCTGGTGATTTGTGGGTTTCATGGTCTGAGTGGTCATGTTCTGGTGGGGGTGTTTGTGGTTTATCTGCTGGAGGTGGTGTTTGATGGTGTTGGTCATTTTCTGACGGTTGATTTTCAATGACATCTGGTGAGGGTTGCTCTTGTGCAATCTCATTGTTTGTTTTCGATTGATATTTGGCTGGGTGAGGGGATGGTGTTCTGTCAGAATCTTCATCTTTATCCAGATTTTGGATGATTTGTGCAGTACTACCAGAGGCTTGTGCTGCATCATCAGATATTCTATTAGTTTGAGATTCTAAGGGGTTGGTTGGGTGTGAGTTAAACTGCTCTGACAAAGTTTGTTTTTCTGAAAGATTAGAATCTTTCTTAAAACCAATTCCTTGAAAAATTCTATTATAAGCACGTTTAACTTTAACCTCTGGGGGATGTTTGAGTTTTTGAAAGACATTTCTATAACAATTGCTGTGAACAATAAAATCAGGAAACTTACCATCTGCTGGTCCATACAGTTGAAATGAACTAGACATATTCCTTAGAGCATCTCTTTCTGAAAGATTCAGCTTGTTATACATATCATCAAACTCTGATGCATCAATTTCACACTCATAACTGTCCTTCAGATCCTTTTCCTTCTCTTTAAGCTTCTCAACCTTCTCCACAGCTGCCAGTAAAGCAGCTTTTTCCTTCTCTTCTTCAGTCAGATCATGCAGGACAAGCTTTCTAGCTTTTGATTTCTTTGTAGGTTTAGGAACTGTAGTCTTCTGAGTCTTAGATACCTTCTTACCAGCAGGACTCTTAACAGCTTTTCTCTTCACAGATTGGACTCTGGTTAGTTGTCCCAGAATCCTTGCTTGTCTGACTGTTAGTTCTGTAGGTTCTCCAGT
Organism: Trifolium repens; assembly: GCA_030408175.1. Classification (NCBI taxonomy): domain Eukaryota; kingdom Viridiplantae; phylum Streptophyta; class Magnoliopsida; order Fabales; family Fabaceae; genus Trifolium; species Trifolium repens. Next base: position 52,012,216 of record CP125849.1, on the reverse strand, counting down.
ACCTACTTAAGCACCTAGCTTCTTTAGGTATTCAGCATGTGCTTCTATTATCTTTCTAGCCTCACTATCACTGACATGCACAAGCCTACATTCAGCAATGTTATCCTCAGTGTCTCTGAGCAGCAGGGGATGTGTTGGATGAACAATCTGGTTGCTTTTCACCAGTTTCAAATACCTTAGAGTAGTACTATTAACCACTTTAGAACTAGTCAGAAAGGTAGCATAACCTGGGAGAAACGGTTTGATTGCATCCAACAAACCACACTGCGCAAACATATGACTGAGCAGCCTTAAATGTCGAACAATAAATTTGGTAGATAGTATAGAGTCAGCAAGATGAATAAAAATAAGCCTACCAATGTCCAGAAAGTTTCCTTTACCAACATGGAAAGTGAACAGCTTCTGAAAGTTTGATACTTGATCAGTACCTCCAAGTTTGGACATGATACTGTCAATCAGAATCTTGTAGATAACCTTGCAGTTGTTGGTCATTTCAAACTTGTCTTTGGGGTCAGCCTTAGGTTTGTAGATAAATTCCTCAACATCAGAACCTATTTCTTCAGCGTTTCTGATAATAAGGCCACCACTTTCCAACTTCAGAGCCTCATAGATGTGGCATAACCTGATTGAGATTCTGAATCCAGCAACGAATGATTCAATCTCGGTAGACACAAAAGGTTTCAATCCCATTTCCTTAGGGGTTTTACCTTCTAGTTCAGGTTTTTCTTTGATCATATCCTTGATCCTCTGAATGTACTTATCCTTGGTTATAACAGACGCTTTCATCCAAAATTCTTTGACAAGCTCCGTATAAGTTGGTCCATTCATCACATCAAAATAGTAATCCATTCCTTGTTTCTTGAATAGGTCTACGACTTCTGGAAAACCGTTTACTCTTAGTCCTTCAAGATCCACTGGATTTTCTATTGCAAGATTTAGGTCTTCGTATCTGTAGGAACGTTGATCTTTTGCAAACACAGAAGGAGTGGAGTACTGAGGAAGAATCATGCAAGCATCGACATTAAGAGTAGATGATGAAGCCATTGATGAAGTTTGGAAGTTAGGGTTACTAAAGAGGGCGAAAGAAATTTCCGAGTTTTAGAAGAATGAAAGTGTAGGTTGTGAGAGTGCAAAAGTGTGAATGTGAACAATTAGTGTGTTTAAATAGAAAGTTTCGCGCAAAAACAAGTACACAAACATAGGGGTAGTAGAGTCATTTACCTACCAGGTAGGAGTTAGAAATACTAATCATCATTAACCAACTTCTTTATCCTCTTGCAACAAGACACGTGTTTCAGAAGATTATTTAAATAACTGACACGTAAGTACAGGAAAACGAAAGGGTTTTTACAAAAGGTTTTTCCTTACGCGCCAGAACCATTCTCCTTCTAGCAGACTCTGATAGTCTATCAGAAGATGTTCTCATCACAACTTCTAATACAGAAGGTTCTGATGACTTCAGCTTCTGATTACTATAAGATTCTTACAACACAAATTTTTCATCAGAGTCTAAGTTAATCACAGATTTCCATCATGTTCAGATTCTTTTTGATAAAATCAAAACGTTCAACAGCTAAAGGTTTTGTAAAGATATCAGCCCATTGATTTTCAGTTTCAATGAACTTGAGATCAATCACACCTTTTTGAACATAGTCTCTGATAAAATGATGTTTAATCTCAATATGCTTAGCTCTTGAATGTAAAATAGGGTTTTTAGAGAGGTGAATAGCTGCAGTATTATCACAATATAAAGGAATATTATTACTGCTTATTTGATAATCTTCCAATTGATATTTCATCCAAAGTAGTTGTGTACAACATTTAGCTGCTGATATGTATTCAGCTTCTGCTGTTGACATAGCTATGGTGGTTTGCCTTTTACTGGCCCATGAAATTAAATTCTCACCAATGAACTGACAATTACCACTGGTGGATTTTCTTTCAATTCTATCACCAGCATAGTCAGCATCACAGAATCCAATCAGCTTGTAGTCATTGGATTTCTGATACAGTAATCCAATGTTACAAGTAGCTTTCAAATACCTAAAGATTCTCTTCACATCAGTGAAATGAGATTCTCTAGGGTCTGATTGAAATCTTGCACACAAACATACACTGAATAAAATATCAGGTCTTGAGGCAGTTAGATAAAGAAGAGATCCAATCATACCTCGATACAGCTTCTGATCAACTTTGCCTTCAGATTCTTCTTTGCTTAAGCTTGATGAAGGATGCATTGGAGTGTTCATGGGTTTGCAATCTTCCAAGTTAAATTTCTTCAGAAGATCTTTTATATATTTTGATTGATGAATGAATGTTCCTTTCTTTGTTTGATTTATCTGAATTCCAAGAAAGAACTTCAATTCTCCCATCATGCTCATCTCAAATTCATCCTGCATAAGCTTAGAAAAATTCTTGCACAAAGTGGCATTAGTTGATCCAAAAATGATATCATCAACATATATTTGAATGATCAAAATGTCTTTCTTAAGGGTCTTTTTGAAGAGTGTGTTGTCAACTTGTCCTTTTTCAAAACCATTGTCAACCAAGAAGGTACTCAGTCTCTCATACCATGCTCTGGGAGCTTGTTTGAGTCCATAGAGTGACTTCTTTAGTTTAAATACATGGTCTGGATTTGTTAAATCTTCAAATCCAGGAGGTTGTTTGACATACACTTCTTCAGCAATGACACCATTTAGAAATGCACTTTTTACATCCATCTGATATAGTGTAATACCATTGTTAACTGCATAGGATAGAAGTAACCTGATAGCTTCCAGTCTAGCTACTGGAGCATAAGTTTCAGTAAAGTCAATACCCTCTTGTTGACTGTATCCTTGTGCAACAAGTCTTGCTTTATTTCTTGTTACTTCTCCTTGTTCATTCAGCTTGTTTCTGTATACCCATTTTGTTCCAATAATGTTCTTGTGTTTAGGTTTGGGTACCAGATCCCATACATCATTTCTCTTGAATTGATTTAACTCTTCTTCCATTGCAACTATCCAAGCATCATCTGATAGAGCTTCATTTGTTGTCTTTGGTTCAATCAGAGATACTAATCCAAACAATGATTCTTCATCTATGAAGTTTGACCTTGTTTTTCTTGGACTGTTCTTGTTTCCTAGGACGAGCTCTTCAGGATGTGAGGATTTGTACTTGAATGTGTTCCTTGGAATATCAGTTGCTTCAGAGTTCTCATCAGAAGTTTGATGATCTTGAGGAGCATCAGAAGGTTGAGCTTCATTAGAACCAGAGTCTACTATAGGTTCTGAATAGTCATTATATTCTTGAGCTTCATCTTCTGAATCATCAGATCCTGAAATGTCTATAACAGGCTCTGACTTTTTATCATCAGGCTCTTTGTCATCAAACTTTACGTGCATTGATTCTTCAACTGTATTAGTTTCAGAATTATACACTCTGTATGACTTAGAGCGTTCAGAGTATCCAATGAAGATACCCTTACAAGCTTTAGAGTCAAATTTCTTAAGATGGACTTTATTATTCAGAATGTAACAAGTACAACCAAATTGATGAAAATAAGAAATATTGGATTTTCTTCCTCTAAAGAGTTCATATGTTGTTTTATTTAGAATAGGTCTTATATAGATTCTATTCTGAATGTAACAAGCAGTGTTAACAGCTTATGCCCAAAAGAATTTTGCCAAATTGTTTTCATGCATCATGGTGCGTGCCATTTCTTGTAAAGATCTATTCTTTCTTTCTACAACTCCATTTTGTTGTGGAGTTCTAGGAGAAGAGAATTCATGGAGAATTCCATGTTCTTCACAAAATTTTTCAAAAGGTTCATTTTCAAATTCACCACCATGATCACTTCTTACTTTCAAAATTTTGGAATCCTTTTCATTTTGAATTTGTGTGCAGAAGATGCTAAACACTTCATATGTATCATCTTTAGTTCTCAGAAACTTAACCCAAGTCTATCTACTATAGTCATCAACTATGACTAATCCATACTTCTTACCATTGATTGAAGCAGTACTTACTGGTCCAAAAAGATCAATATGTAAGAGTTCTAAAGGTCTAGAAGTAGAAACAATGTTTTTGGTTTTGAAGGAACTTTTGACAATTTTCCCTTTCTGACAGGAACCACAAAGAGAGTCTGAGTGATATTTAATTTTTGGAAGACCACTGACAAGATTGTCCTTGCTAAGCTTAGAGATTAACCTCCAGTTAGCATGACCCAATCTCTTATGCCAGAACCATTTTTCATCACTCAGTGTCAAAAGACAAAACACTTGTTGATCCTTAAGATCAGAAAAGTTGACTTTATAAACATTGCATTTTCTAGAACCTTTAAACACAATGGATTTATCAGAGGTTTTGATTACAGTACATGAATCCTTATTAAACATAACATCATAATTACTATCACATAATTGACTTATGCTAAGTAAGTTATGATGTAGTCCATCTACTAACCAAACATCAGAAATTGACAAAGAAGAATTACCAACTGTACCTATACCAATGATCTTTCCTTTCTGGTTGCCACCAAACCTTACTGTTCCTCCCTCTTGTTGATTCAGGGTGTGGAATAAGAGCTTGTCTCCTGTCATGTGACGTGAGCAACCACTGTCTAGATACCAAGAGCTTTCTTTTCTTCTTTGGGTGCATACCTGCAGTATACACTATTTCAGATTTTGGTACCCATACTCTGATGGGTCCTTTTTGGTTAGTTTTGAGAATCTTATTCTTCTTGTTTGAGTATTCAGAAGATCTGGAGTCAACAGAGCCTTTAGAAAAAGATTTAGGCTTATGTTGTCTCTGAGACTTTCCTCTTGAGTGTGTCAGAGAACCAGTTACCAAGTTTGCTTTAGAAGTACTAGTGCCCCGCTTATCAACAGACTTTGGTACTCTGATAGCTTTAACTTGAGTAGACATGGGTACCAAGGTTGTCAGGATCGCGCTATAGATCGTGAGATCGTACGATCTTACGCGACAAACACAGTCCACCGTGCCAGAGCGGTCCAGAGATCGGAAGAAACGCCGGAGCGGTGGGATCGCCGAGGAAGAGCGTAAAATCGTGGGCGCAGCGATCTTCCTCGCGTCGTTCCGATCAGGTCTGTCAAAGACGTGACCCGTTTAGAATCGATCCGACCCGGTCGACTCGTTTGCGACCCGGCCCAAAACACTGTTCCGACCCGAAAACGACCCACTTCGACTCAGAAACTCCTCGTTTTGCAGCGAAATTGGTATACGCGTTATTAACTTGGGGAATCTGTGGCATTTAATTGAAATTCATTGAGCCTTGCGTTCCCTCTCTCCCTAATTCACTCAACTGCATCCTAATCCCATTAATTATTCATAATCATCATTCAATTCTATCCCTAAATCATCTCTTCAATAAATTCTCTTCAACTCTGAATTGTTCTCATCCATTCAACTATTTTCAAACTACAAAGTAGGTTACGAAAATTCCAACTATGTTATTTTTCTATGTTCTAGTTTTTTTTTTTAAAGTTTAAGATTGTAAAAAAAAAAAAAGTTTAAAAGTCTAAGCTATTTTGGTTATATTAAAGATTAATGAAGTTTTTATGTTTTGATTATGTTTAATATTAATAAAGTTTTTATGTTTAAGAAAATTTGTGGGATCTTACGATCCTTGTTACGATCCTACGATCTACGATCTTTTTATACCCCAACGATCTTTAGTGGGATCCCGATCCTGACAACCTTGATGGGTACTGAAGTGAGGGGAACCTGGGTTTTAAAAGACTTAGGTTCAGAGGATGAGTCATCTTCTGAAACCTTATCTTGTGGTTCCAAGGTCACAAGAGTACCAGACACAGTCAGAGGTTCTGAAGTACCCTTAGTAAAGTTTGAATAAGATTCAGAGGGTGACTTGCTTAATAAGACAGGGTTGTTTGATTTCCCCACATCAGAAGATGTAAGAGAACCAAGTCCTTGTCTTTTATGATAGTTGCTAAGTCCACCATGAATTATGGAAGTTATCCTAGTTTTGTCAATGTTATGGTGAACAAACTCTTGAAGAGAAATTTCATACTCATCATAGGGTTTGTGACATGTTCTACATCCAGTCTCAAGCACTTTAATTGTTTTAAGAGATTTTTGATAGTTTGCTTGAGTCTGGCTGAGATTTTGGTTTAGTAGCTTCAATTTTTGTTTAGAAAAATCTAGCTCACTCAACTTTTCCATGTACTTCACCATTACATCTTTCAAAGCTTTGGTCATTTGAGTGTTAGACATTTTAGAAATTACCTCATCAATATCGTCTGTGTCAGACTCTGAATCATTTTCATCGTCTGACTCACCAGTGGCCATAAGCGCTAGGTTTGCTTCCTCAGAGTCTTCATCATCTGATAGTTCATTGATATCCTTCCATGTTGCCATCAGACTCTTTTTGGCTTTGTTCTTGATTGTACTTTTTCTTCCTTTACCCTTGGAGTTGAGTTCAGGACAATCAGCCATAAAGTGTCCAGGCTTATGACAATTGAAACAATTTTTTGTGTCATCCTTCTTCTCTTTGTTGGTGTAGTTCTTTGATCCAAATCCTCTGCTTGGAAAATTTTTGCCTTTCCTTACTTACCACTTTTGAAACTTCTTGGACAAGAGTGCAAAGATATCATCATCTGATCCATCTTCTTGGTCATCTATGAAAGATTCCTCTGCTTCAGATTCTGCAACTTTAGCTTTCAGAGCCTTAGATGAAACTGAAATAGATGGCAAAGCCACATATTTTAGTTTCTTCTGAGGCTCATCAGAAGATAATTCAATCTCATGACTCATGAGTGAACTTATCAATTCCTCTAAGCCAAGTTTGTCCAAATCTTTAGCTTCCTGAATAGCTGTTACCTTAGGCCTCCACCTTGAAGGTAAGCTTCTCAGAATCTTCCTTACATGATCAGAAGTTGTATAACTTCTCTTCAGAACTTGGAGACCAGCCACTAGAATTTTGAATCTAGAAAACATAGATTCAATGTTCTCGTCATCCTTCATTCTAAAGAGTTCATACTGTTGGATCAACATAGTAGCCTTTGCTTCTTGCACCTGTTTGTTTCCTTCATAAGTGGAACATAAGGAGTCATAAATACTCTTAGCAGTGGATTTGTTTGTAATCTTGAGATATTCATCATGAGATATACACCCAATGAGAATATCCTTGACCTTGTGATGTTTCTTGTAAGTCTTCTTGTCTGTAGGAGTGAACTTCTTTCTTTCTTCAACAGATAGCTTTCCCTTTTCATCAAGTCCTTGAAAGGTTACCCCTACTTCAACCAAGTCCCAAAGCTCATCATCTAAGCCAATAAGATGACTATAGATTCTATCTTTCCACCAGAAAAAAGTAGATGCATCACCATTGAACTTTGGTGCTTTGTTGTTAGACTTCTCTTCAACATCATAGTCATGAGGAACTGCTTTCATGTTCACACTTGAAGATGCGTCAGTCATAGTGTTTTTCAACAATAAACTGTCTCACTGTTAGGTGATTAAAAAACAGAACCAGACTCTTGATGCCAATTGAAGGTGTGAAAAACACAAGAAGGGGGGGTTGAATTGTGTTTTGGTAGTTTGAAAATTTCTTCAAAGTTATAAATAACTTGTCAGAGTTTGCAGCGGTTTAGAAATCAAAACACAAACAATCATACTTTAAAGAGAGAAAGATAAGGAGAGAAAGATAGAGATAGAGATTTTATACTGGTTCCTCTCACAAACCGAGAGTACGTCCAGTCCTCTTGTACTTCCAAGAGAGTTCACTATAATCACAAAAGATTACAAATGCTCAAGCACAAATGCAAGAGACTTCCAATGCTCAAGTTAACAAACAAGAGACTTCCTAATGCTCAAGCACGCAGGCAAGAGACTTCCAAACACAAAGTTAAGAAAAACAGAGTCTGAACAAATTGATATGAAAATCAATGTTCAGTAACAATAAAATACAACTTTTGATACAAGACTTAACTTAGAATCTTAATACAAGAATTCTAAGGTTCAACTAATGAGAAAACAGAAGCTGAAGCTGGAGTCTTGGATTTGAATATGAGTTCAAGTTGTATTTGAAGTTTTGTGCTTTTAGGACGTTTTTGGCAGAGTAACAGCTCGTTCAAATTGTTCAAAGTGTTGTATCCTAAAGCTTCAAATCTGCTCCTATTTATAGATGAAGGAGGAGCGTATGTTGATTTGAAATTGTGCGGTGAGATTGTGCCAGCTGTAGATAGTACCATTCTTTAACCAAATCAGGTAACCTTGAATACGATCAATCTTGGGGATTACGTTTTAGCCAAATCCGGTAAATAGTTCGTACAATAGTACTAACGTCACTATTCTGTGGATAAGATTGATTCTACCAGCTTTTGAGATGTCAGAGGATGATGATGATACTCAATGATTGTTGTAGAGAATGTTCTTCTGACAAAACGGCTCTCACTGCTCTTATCAGAGTCTGATATCTTCAATCTTCAGAGTCTGATACTAGCTTCTGACGTTAATAAAGATTGCATCTTCTGATGGCTTGAAATCTTGGTCAGAATATGTTTGACCCATCAGAGCTTCCAATGTGCTTTTGGTGAATATAAAAATTAACTTGTATATCTGCACACTTGGATCAAATAATCAGTATACCCTAATGTATATTAATACTTTTGTTATCATCAAAATTTAATTGGGTCATATCAGAACCTCTTTTGTTCCAACACATTCATGTATCTATAAGATAACACGAAAAAAATATACAATTGTGACATGTTGATGAATGAATATTTTAATCCTTACGGCGACTCTTTTACTATCCACATGACAAGAGATACCAGGAGAATGAAATTAAGAGGCCCCCCAGCTCAACTTTCACATTATAAAGACCTAAATATACATCAACCATTGATTACAAGATCAAAATCACAATATAAAGACCTAAATATACCATTTAGTATAGCTGCTAAAGAAGCATGTCATCAACTTGTGCTAATGCTAGTATGCTACCATTTTCTGAACAAATATACTATTTGTATCACAAATAAGCACACACAACTTAAAACATTGCAAAAACAGAACTAGGTATACCACAGGATATTTAGTACCAAAAATACACTAATTTGGAATATCCAATTATATCTGTTCAGTGCGATGTACATTCAAACCCTTGAACTAACAGGGACAGATACTAATTTCTGCAAAACTGCAGCCCGATTCTAGATGATCGGTGGGTCTGCGGGAGAAGGAATTCAAGTTGATTTTTTTGATGCATCAGCATCTTCTTCAGTTTTGGAATTTTCTTTCTTCTCCATTACTTGATGAACACCCTCTTGGTATCCCTCTATAAAACTCTTCATAGCATCTCTGTATGCAGAAGCTCTGGTCATATACACACGCTGTAAAGCAGGTCTGAGTGTCTCCATACCACCTCTAGCAGCCACAGCTGTAGTAAATTACGCATTTAAAAATACATATGGATGGTCAAAAATCACCATCACAAACTTAATATTCAAAGCAATGATAGGAACGTAACCAGAAAAAAATGCTGAGAAAACCATAAACAAATATAACGGAGAGGGACGTAATAAACCACGAGTCATAGTGGCAATAAAATCTAAACAGAGAGTTTTGCTTAATTAGCAATAACAGATATATTTACTCCGTGCTAGAGGGGTGACACATAGTTTTAAAATTAATATTATGGTTTCCATTGTGGTTGAAGTTATATTGTGTTCCTCGGTATTGAGCAAAATTATGGACAGATGTAGCGAATGCACAGTCACAATGTGATGTGACGACTTCAAAAAACCTATACCTTGTTACCATGGATTAAAACCAGGGCATTCATGTAACTGAAAAAAATCACCGACTAATTGTTCACATTCATCGGAGTATTTTTGGCCCTCTGGGGAAAAGGTGATTTTTTACTTGAAGTTCAGTAGCATCCTAGTTGCTTTCTATTGATGTAATTTCATAATCCACTGGCTATATTAGATTTTGTATGACACTTTTTTGGTTTGATTAAATCTAACAGACAAGAATCCATGAGTACAAAGAGATGAAGAGCATAGGTAATCATAACAACTTTCCAACAAGTTTAGTGACAGGCATCATTGTACTTTAATATAATTATCTTAATTTTAAGAAGCCATTGATTCCAAACGGCATAGCATAATTGAACCAGAGAAAGAGACGGTACCGAGATCCTCTAGCGTTGAGGGCTCTTTATCTTTAGTTGGTTTCTTTAGAGCATTAGTAGGTTCATCGGTCATTTCATCTGTCTTATAATCATTTGGCCGAAGATCAGGACCAATATCACGAACCCAGCTAGCAGCATAAAGCCTGGCAGCTCTTTTCAAAACCTGAAGACTGAATGTAAGATAACAGACCAACTCAACAAGATAAAATTGGGAAGCATTTATTATTAATGGAAAACAGCATACCCAGATACGCTGCTCCCAGGTCAATTTAGGGCGCTTTTTAAGATTAGGAGGATCGGGCAAAGAGGACGGAAAAGCAATTTCTTTGAGATCATAGCGTATGTAGTCGTAAAGCTTCCTACACACAACCCTCACTTTCATTTCGCACCTCAAAAATTAGCAACTAGCAGAAGAACAGCAGTGGGATGGTTTGAAAGGAAAACGAGACGAGGGCCCAACTGAAACAATTGTTAAAAACAACTCATGATACAAAAGCTAAATGAATAAAATAAGAACACATTTAACATTTTAAATTATTCATAATTGAAAATCTCACAAAAGAAATTAATATAATTTCACAAGCTAATTCTTCAAATTCAAAACCATGAGCATGATGACCCTAATTAAACAAGTGAGTTTTCACATAACCTCACAAATAAGTAATTCTAAACCTAATTAGATTACAAAACTTCTAACTTCTAAGATCATAAAGCTTAAATAAAGTTCCATCAACAATGAATGTTATTCTAAATATATAGCTCACCTTTATAAGGCACACTGTTGCGGTGGCGCCAATTGATAAGGAGAGTGAATTTATGAGGCGTCGATCGGAAGGAGGGTTTTTCCAATTTGTCGCCGAATATGAAAAATCAAAGCTGCATGTCAGAACGGAGGGGGAGACGATGTAGTTGCAGCCTTGCAGGTAAGCGAGACGGGGAGTTTAGTGATAGTTGTAGCGACGGCGTTTTAGACGGGCGATTTTGATGCGTCATTAAAGTACAGAGTTGAAAGTCTATAGGGCTATATTGGACATTTTGGATGAAATGATAAATTTTCATGTTAGTGATTGTTTTGATTTTTCAAATTTCATATTTTTATAATGTTAGTTACTTAAGTAGCGAACAGATCAACTATTTCAAGAAACTGGATCCTCTTCAGTCTGCTCTTTCCAGTTTTCTCTCTTGTGCAGATTTGATCCGTCTATAAAAAATATTAAAATGTTGACTGCTACAGTGTAATGGTAAGCAACGGTCGAGATTACACAGCACGGTCTTGTGCTTGGAGAGGATCTGGATCCCTACTTCAGTAGCTGACATTTTAAATCTTGAATTTTAATGTAGGGTGTTTTTCTTTCACAAATTTCTCATTTTTATAACGTCCGCTACTTAAGTAGTGAAAAAGTAAAAAATGGAAACTCGTAGGGAGCGCGAGTAACAAGTAGGGTGACAAAAATAAATCTTTTAATTTTTAACATGAAAAATAGAATTTAAAACTCATTCAACGAAATTCGGATATTATGTCACATTCCACTTCATATGAATTTAAGTTGCATTTTGATAATTTTTTATTAAAATAAAGTTAAAAGCTCAGCTATTTTATTTCAACAAATTGATTTATTTTAACAAAGAAAAATAGATAAAATAGTTTTTTTAATACTCAACGTAAACAAAAAAAAATATAAATGTAATTTAAAAGTTTGTTCAGGAGTATCTTGGAGAAACCCAAACAATTTGAGTCAAAATCGGAATGAATTTGGATAGGTGGGAATTTGGACTGCTGGATGAGGTTAAGGAATATCAATTTTATGTTAGCAAAAATTGTGGAAATCCATGGTGATGGAGATGAAAAAGAAATACACCTCAAAGCAGAAAATGAAGTTGACAATAGAAAATATTTTAGATGGAGAAAAAAATGATAAAGTAATCTTCCCTCACATTAAATAAGGGTTGAAACTATCTTCATTTAATTTACACATCAATTCATGTTTGTTGTCTATCATATGTTAATGAGTGAGTAATTAAGTACTTGAAATTGGCCGCAGTGCGGTCCTTGTAAGGAAAAAAAAAAGCAAATATATATTTAAATTTCAACCCCATTGACATTCCTAATTTATCCACAACACCAAATATAGGTACTTCCTTCGTTCCAAAGTACATAAATTAACAAGCAAAACATGATAAGTGCATTTTAACTATTAAGTCGTTGCCTTCTAAATTTAATGACAACCTTTTGAGTAGTTCAATCATTTCAATATTTATGTTCAGTTCTCATGTACAAAGTGCAACAGCTCGAAACTAAGCAATATAATAACAACACTATATGCATATATGATTGATTATCTAACAGATGGAAGCTGGAAATTTCCAGTTTTTGAGCATCACATATTTGTCAGGATAAAGGAAAGATGGGCACACTTCCAAGTATTGGGCCCTGCAGAACCGTATTCAATTGGTGTTCATCTGAATCTGGAATGCCAGACACGTGGAATGAATTTCTATACGCCAAAATTTGTTTCGAGAAAATTGGGATTGATAAAGAATGCTAAACCTAAGTTGTGTATAAGACCTAACAAAGAATGATAATTTTGCTAGCGATGCCACACAAAAATCTGCATGCGCTTTCCTTCTGCTCAATTAACTTCGTTTACTTCCTCATCTGAGCCCAAATCACAGGCTGTCATTTGCTTCATTTTCTCATGCTGCCTCAAGATATCCAACCTTTCTGGTGAATAAGTCGATGGAATCTGCCAGAAAAGAAGATACATCATACTCCTACAACTTCATGATTCGAGAATTAATTTTTGGATAGGAGATCTAACATAAAAGCAGAAAAATCAGAATGTACGTACCATAGCTGGTACATATTTCTTAATAGCAGCTAAAATGGCTGCATGCCCAACAGCAGTAACCTGTAGGAAATTAATATTGCCCTGCTTAGAACATCATACTAGACCAAAATCCTAGGAAAAGAACCACTTGTAATGGATAATAAGATACATCAGCTTCACAAAATGACATAAAATTATTTCCTTGTTCAACTTTGAATTAAAAGCTTCTGTCAATGTCATGCAACTGAGAAATGGCAGCGGATGAGCCAGAATGCCCAGAAAGCATGGCCATAATAGAAAGAGTAACGTTAATTGCATGGATTTGGCTCCTCTCGAGTAATAGGTGCACTTTTTTGTAATTTCATACTTTTTTCATATATTTGCATGCATGTTATTTAATATAAATTCAACCGCTGCTTTTTAAATCAATGATTATAATTCTAAAATTTACTTATGAAGTGCTTCCCTTGTGTCAGAATAGCTAAAGTTCTAGTATCACATAACACACTCAAAGGGGATTATGGACCATTGGTACTTATGAATAAAAGGAAAAAAAATTAATAGAAAGACAAATGAACAGTAGTAATAAAAGTTATGTGAATTATTTACACATGTTGTGTGCACATAACAGTGTCATAAAAGAAATATCCACCATGTTGAATTGAATTATGTATGCATGTTGTGTGCACATAACAGTGTTATAAAAGAAACATACATGTTACATATTGACCAAGTTTCCAAGAGAAAATAAACGAAAAGTTAATAATTATTTATGCGTGTTCTTGATACACCACCTCGCAAGACGGGAGAAACAAAATAACACAATGCAAATCGTTAAATTATAGCATAACAGTGTTGTAAGCAAATATCACTCTCTAACTTATGTGTCAAAGAAAAAAATTTAGCAATCAGAATTTGCACGCATGGCAAAGACCAAAACCATATTTAGCCCAACTTAAAGCGTTAAAACATGCACTTATAAAAAAAAGTATTAAAATATGCACAACTCACCGGAAGAAGCATTAAAATTCCAATTGGAATAACTGAAGCCATGTCAGTCAAGGTTCTCTTGAGTGTTTTCTTCTCCTTATCAGTTAATTCATCCCGCATCAAGATTCTTCTAAGTAAACCCATGGCAGCAGCAGCGTCAATAGCTAGTAGTTGAGTTCCTTGCCAAACATCCTATTTATTGAGAAGTGGACGTCAGAACTCAGATGTTAGAAACAAGAAACAATTATAGGTTACGGAGATCATTGCCAATATTATCATTGACCTTTTGAAAATACATATTATGCCAGCAAATTCATTCAGAGAAATTGGGGAAGGGAAGAATTGAACTAACTCATCTGATCAATGTGATGATGCAGATGAAATCATATGCTAGGCCAACATAATGTTTTCAAGAAAGAAAAGTCTTTTTCTTTTAGATAATGAGAAAGAAAAGTTTTTAACACTAAGTCATACTGTTCCTGTTTCCTTTAGCTTGCTTAAAGACTTTTTTATGATATTTCCTTCCTTCTGAACCTGGACCATCTGATCTCCAGCATCATCACTATATCGAGCACAATCATCCATAAGCACCGACTCCTGTAAAGGTAATATTCTATGCTCAATCTAAAAGAAAATCCCAGGGTTACAAATACATTATAACATGGTAATCAATTATAATGAGTAAGTAGGACAAATCAAGTTTTTTTAAAAAAAAACGCAGAGGCCTTCATAGTTAAATTTGGAAATTGCGCATGTCCAAGAAGAAACAAAATAAGTGGATGTGTTTGTATAACGCGTAGATAAAGTTAGATTAAGAGAAACTGACTAATAGACAGTTTTCGGAAAATTATCTCCAGTCTCTTATGAATTGTTTTTCAAGTTCAATCTTAAAGGAAATATGTATGCTACAGGCTTACAATTCAGTAAGCGAATTATGCAAAATGTAGTTTCCAGCAATACTTTATATATACCATATCTATGTCAAATGCAACACATAAAATCATAAGGATCTTTTCCAGGGAACTAACTGACAAAGAAGGCGGAAGAGATGAAGGCATACTTCTTGCAGAGAATCTTCTTTTGCGCTGAAAGATGCCTCCAGGAATTTAGCTTCTTTCTCGAGCTTCTGTATTTTTTCTAGAACAGAATAGGCTGCTTTCAAATGCTCTTTTCCAGAACTAGCACTTGATGCATATAACTCTTGAAGCAAATTCTCCAGTCTCAGCACAACTTCTTCCACACTTTTTAAAGCCTGAAAAACAAAGCCGGAGATAAGCTATAGCATTAGGACATAGCTGAAGAAATATCAAAACAAAGGTTCAAGGTTCATCCAAAGGAGTATGAAGTAAGAATATTAAAAGAATGTTGACACTTAATTTATTCAAAAACCGAAACAAAAAGGACAAGAAATCAAACATATACATATGGCTGGAATTCAAATTTTGAAAATGAGAACTAAACCTCATCAAAAGTATCTGACACTAATCTCTCAACTGCAGATCTCTCAACTGTTTTGTTGGCACTAATCTCCAATGTCTTATCTCTGCATCACATTTCACGAACCTAAGTACTCCAGACAATTAAGAGAAACAGTTTTCGGAATAAGCAAATATTTGTATTAAAATCAGGTATGTGTCAAAATTGCCTCTAAAATTGCAGTAAATACTATAAAGACAAAAGAATAATTATTTCCACAAAATTGCAGTAAATACTATAAAATTGCAGTACAACCCATATTCATTGGATAGGATTTAATTTTCTAGCAAATGAATCTATCTCACCAATTGTTAATAACAGATTACTTATATAGCAGTCACATAATGATTGTGTTGGAGATAAAATGCAACACCGCTTGGAATAAGCTCTAATTTTACTATAAAGATATGAGACTCAAAGGCATGCATACAAAATATGCTGACAATTTTGACGCGTGCTAAATAAAATTAAGTTCATTGCACTAAAAACATGCTAAATATGGAAATTTAATAATTGGAATTGGAACCAATCAGACCATATGTATCATAAAATCTAGTAATATAATAAATTTAACAAGAAATGAAATGTCTATTGCAAAATCCAAAATACAGTTGAGCAAATCCCTACATTTATTGCATTTGAAACCAGTTGCACAAACCACCATTCACACTTAATTTGAGCTCCTTCGAGTTTCATATTGTATGACTGTGACAGATGAGTATCATATGCAAATAATTATGAATTAGTTAATACTTTAATCTCTGTCGACTGTTTTAACAACAGTTTCAGTTTTTATATCTCACTATTTCATCCTCTTTATATATTCTTTAAAAACATACATAGTTTATGAGCCTTAAACCCTAGTTTTAAATAGCGAGTACGTAACATGCAACAATAAGCGTGCAAAAAACAGCATATATGCAGTGTTTTCCCCGATAGCTTACTTTAGCAGCCTAACTTCCATGCACTCCGACAACTTCTTGCGCCTAATAACATATAAGAAGGTAATACTTGTAAGAATTTAAATGAGAAATTGGTATTTATCAACCAATAGTTGAGCATTGATGTAGTTACCCTATTGACAAATATCTAGCCGCTTTCACATTAGAAGGGCTCTCTAGCCATGTACTGTATTTTATAAAGCTCTGGATCCAATCAGAGCAAATATCTAGTGCTTGGGGAACTGCTTCAGCATTTGGAGGACCTTCTTGTTTACTTTTATGCATATGTAGTTGTTTTGTAGTGCTGGTGATTCCAGGATAAAAAGGAAGCCAATCCAACTCTTCACAGACCACCTATAAAGTCAAAGGAATTTGATTAGTCCTCATAACTGAATAATGGAGCACATCTGAACATCTATCAGATGGAATGACCATACATACTAACCTCCACATACAATTGATATGAACTTATGGATGAGAGCTCAGGGTAATATAGAACACTGCCAACAATAAGATGCCTGTAACAGAAGGCTATATAGATCAACAAATACACAAAAGAAATTATAGATTCAGTAGAAAGGAATATCATATATAACAGAAGTTCTACCTTATGAAATCTTCAACCTGATCATCTAGAGAGTTGAAACCGTTTGATAACAGATAGGACCGCGTACTTCTACCTAAAGCAATAAAGAACCCAAATATTGCTAAATCTTTCTCCAAAACCTGCATTATGCAAACCATAAATAGAAGTTTTACTTATAACAAATTATATACATTAACGGAAAAGGATTACTACCTCTACCATACTCAATGTAACTAATTTCTCAATTCCTTTAATTTTATTTACATTAAGAACTTTTTCTTGTACATTTTTAACATAAAGTAATCTTTGGCCTTTTGTTTTTTGGATTAAAATCTAAGCTTGATATTTAATTATATTATTTCACAGAGTGAGAAACTATTTCTAGATGTCAAAAAATGTCAAACTGTTTCAGATCCCGCCAAAGCAAAACAAATGCAGATGTTAATACAATTAAAGGAATCAAGAACAGAATATCAAAAGCACGTCAGTCAAATAGGAAAATAATGCATTTCATTCACAATTTAGGTCTGGCATGGTAGTTTCAAGACGTAAGTGTAGTCATCTCAACTGAATATGATTTATCTAGATTCACCAACTAATATTCTCTCTTTAGAAGGTCAAAAACAAGTTGGCTTCAAATTTCACTGAACTAACCTCTATACTTTCAGATGTTGTCAATCTTGACCAGATTCTCTCCTTATCAATAGCTTTTTGGAGCTGCCTTTGAGCAATATATACCCAGAAAATAACCTCTTGTGAACCTTGCTCAACTTTACCTCTGCATGCTGCAGCTCGAGGACCAAAATGAACAAGAAATTCTCTGCATAGACCAGCATCCCGGACAAAACTATAGACTTGGCTTATAGGAATTAAACCAACCAGCATATCCATCAAACTACCAGTTATCTCCGTGCTCATGGAAAAGAATTGTGAACAAGAAAGTTTTGTCGGACCAACTTTAGTGATTGCAGCAATGCATGTTAGTGCAAGCATAAGAAGTGATACTTCACTTGTACAGCTTAAACCCCCACACATATTTTTTTCAGACCTGCAAATCCAGTAAAGTTCATTTCGGCATTTTTTATGCAAAGAATTAAATTGCATGCATTTATCTTTAAAAACAAATACAATAGATGAAAGATGAAGGAACACAAACTAATGAAAGCAAATATTTCAATATAAACCAACTTTACGATAGAATATACAAAGCAATTGCAGCAGTAAAGCATGCATACCCTTCAATCTTTTTAATAAAGGAAGCCACTACAGCTGGAACTTGCTTGGACCAAAACCAGTCATATGCTTTGGGCTGTTTGGCAGATAATTTTTCTCTAATTAAACTCTCCAGCAGAGCCGAAAGCCGAAGTAAACTGAATCAATACATCATTTAACAAGATTGAATAAAAATAGGACGTAGAACAAAATATCCAAACAAAAGAACAAAGGAGAGTATAAAAACATGAAAAAAAATTAATAAATCAAACAGCCATAAAACATATCAAGGATAAATATATCAAAGATCAACAGGCAGTCAAACCTAGTTTTCAAGTATGCAATCATATTTTTGTAAGGATAGCAAACCGAAGTGCAGGATCTCAGAATTCATCTGTTTGACATATAATTTTAAACTGTAGGATCTCAGAATTCATCAATTTGACATAATTTTTGAGGTGAAGGATCTCAGAATCATTCATTTGACACATAATTTTTTTTATGAAGCCATACACTCAAACAAAAGAGTTTATACTTCAAACTTTAGAGTTTCCCATTAAGATGCATGCAAACTGTATAAAAGACACTTCGTATAAAATATAAAACCGCTAACTTATGAAGTATTAGAGTACTTCTAATATTACTATGCATTCTCTTTACTACAATGTGTCTGTACTACTAGTATTCTATAGCTTGCTTAGCTGTCAGGGTAGTTATGCAACTATAATGACAGTTTGTTTGTCGGCTGAATCAGCACATTCTATTATGTTGTTATAACAAAATATGTGTAGAAATTTATATAAATCTCTAAATATCAGTGTACAGTAATGAATGATTCAATTGCTTGTTCAGCCAATTTCTGATCCAGATAGAGTTCTTACTCTCTTCCTATTTATACAGTAGTTTAATTTCAATCCTTACGTCACTCATTATCATTATTTTAATCAAAAGTTGAAGTTGAACACAAGATAGTTGGGCCTATGACTTGTCCATGATTCAAACCCAGAAGGTTCTTTCTTGAGGGAACATGTTAAAGATGTAACATAAAAAAACCCGTTGTCACCCAAAAAAATGTTCATGAGATAGCCCACAAAAATGTTCTTCGCATAATAAGGTATAATTCAATAAAAGGCAGAAGTATTTTGCACAGTAATGACAAGATTTTTTTTTTTTTTGGATGCAGTTAATAACAACTTTAAGTGTGGCATTTCTATATCCTTCTGATAAAAAATTTACATGTTTTTTGCCAAGAGTATAATAAAAAAGAAACTGCTAAAAATCCAACCAAAACAAAAAGCAACATGCTACCTCCTTTGAACAAACACATTGACATTTTTGTCTCTCTCATCACTCTGGGATGAAAATTCACTTGCAGCTTGCAATAAGGAGTACACAGCAGCCTGAGAGAATTAATACAACCTCATTCTCAGTTTCGCATAAAATTAAATTATTGGAAAATGTGGAAATAATGAGCCCAATTGAAATACGACGAATGGGAAAGCTGGAAAATGACAGTCTCAGTTCTAATGACAATGGCGAGTTTGCAACAAATGAAAACATCTATGCGTCATCAAGATACAATTTTGAGCCATCGGTATAAAGTATCTTCATTTAAATTATACTACAAGTATACAAATGATCCTAGATCTCAAAAAGTAAAAACAGAACTTGAGTGTCAATAATGAGGAGTCTCTTGAGAGCCTTAGCAAAATTATCTAGGTTATTGAATGATTATTAAACGTGTTAGTCCCAATCTGACAACAACAGCAATGAAGTAAACTTAAGCATTGCTTCAAGATATAGAAGCAATAATTTTAAAGTGATGTTGACTTTCAAGAGTCGCACTCATCATTCTTCCATATCTAAAATATGAGACTAACTATGCAAATTTTCTTTAAATAATCATATCAACCCTTGAATGTTGCAATTTATTAACACATGTTACTCAAAACACCAATTAAGGCCAGCATAAATCATAATAACACCTACGGCCATACTGCTTCCTTTAATTACTAATCTAGCATGCATATATATCAAATCCTACATGAGTAAGATAACAAATTGACACGCATTTGCGGAATTATCAATATTTCCTATTCACATATAAGATTTCCTATATCCCAAATTAAAATGACCAGTAGTCGTAAATTTACCTGATATGACAGTGTCTTTTCCCACGCATTTTGGTCTACTCCGAACCAAACTGTTGAAAACAAAGATACTCTTGAAAGCGAGTTCTCTTCTTTAATTTCCAACTCAAAAACCCTAGCAGCATCATATAAAGATTGCAAAAGTCCATCGCAGAAATCAACATCATCTACCAATGGCCTATTCAATTTCACCCTCATTTTCTCAAGGTCTGTAGCATCAGTGTCACTACCTTGAGATTGAAATTCGCTATTAACGGTCACACTATCATCAGAAGATGCAAATAACAGATTCTTTACCTTTCTTTTAGGTTTATAATCCACCAAAACATTATCATCACTATTCCAATTCATATACAAATCGTGATGCAATAAACAACTCTTTTTTGAACTTCTTCCCTCATTTAGCATCTGGCAATGCAAGTTCAAAAGCCTTGTATCTACATTGCGTTGATCTTTCGAAAACAAAGAATTCGACGAACTGTTCAAAGAAATGCAATCAGAAACCGAATAAACGTAAACAATAATTATGTACAAGAAATAATTAAGCTCAATAGAAAGAAAGTTCAAGAGTTCTTTGAATAACACTGTTTCTTAGAGATTAAACAGTTGCATTGATTTGTGTAGTGTACTTATCCAGTTACAATTATTGATCAGAATAGAATGAATTGAGAACGCGAAGAGAGTTGAAGATGAAGTTGATTACCTTAACGATGGAAAATTGAGGTGGCGTAGTTTAACCGCCATGGATGGAAAATTGGAGGGAAAAATTGAGGATGCCGAGAACAGAGAAGAGGGAAAGAAGATTGGAAAAAAAAAAAAAGGAAAGAAAGGAAAAGAATGGTTTATGACGTGGCAGGAGTGGATTTACATACGTGGAGGACACATAAATCACACACAGATAGGAGTGGGCATGGTTTGGTTTAAAATCAAAACCGCATAAAAATTGAACCGAATGGTTTTTACAGTTCATAAAAACCAAACTGAACTGTAATTGTCTGACATAAATTGAACCGAACGGTTCGGTTAACCAGCTAACCAGTTCGGCTCCTCAGTTAACTGTAATTTTTTATTTATTTTTTTACAAAACTGGTTTTGGTTAATTGGTAACTTTTTTTCCTTATAGTCAGATCCACAACGAAGAACATGCTTCTGACAGCGATGTGCAGTGCCGTAACAGTGGCAATGAAAACAGTGGTGTATGGTGGTGTCGGTGAAAACGATGTCGGCAACGGTGGCAAACTTAAAATCAAAACCCAAAACTCCGGTGGGATCAAAACCCAAAACAAGTACAAACTCAAAATGAATTGACTGACCCAATATAACCAAAAGTGAAATTGGACATAGAAGCAACCAGAACGTGAGGAGAGGAAAAGCAAGTAACCATCCAAGGTCAAATCCTCCACCACCATTTTCATCCAATGGATGCTTTGTTACTTCATCTTCAACATTAGGAATCTTTGACTCGGGATTCTGATCCTTGATGTCTGAAACTCTGGGCTTAGGAAGGTGGAAGAAGTAATTGAGAGAGTACAATTTGGTTTTGATTTTTGTTTTGGGTTTGGAGAAGGAAACGAGTACATTTGTTATGCATATTTCTAATTTTGGTTCACTTAACAGTTAATGCAATTTGGTTCGGTTTTTTTTTTTAAAAAAAAAAACAGTTAATTGAATTGTTGTCTCACAAACAGTTTGGTTTAGTTTTTAAAAAAATGTTCAATTTTAAATAGTTTGGTTTGGTTTTTTGGTTTTTTGGTTTTTATGCCTACCCTACGCACAGAGACATGATTTTGATCCGTATGAGCCACTTGGTTTAGTTTTCATTTTTCAATATGCACAAGTTAGTTAGTTTAGTGAACTATCGTTATTTTAATTTTTGTGATTATAATGTGTGACCTTTTCATTAGTTATTTATGGCAAATGGTTTGATTAATTTAATGATTGCTATTTAAGTAAAATATGTTTATTTAATCTTATCTTAATTGAAAATATTTTATATTATCTTTAGAATGTTTTTTTGTTTTATAAAACCAAAAGATTTTGGTCTTGTAGGTTTATCTCAATTAATAAGAATATCACATTAATATGTAGAAGTCGAGGTTCGAACTTCGGACATTGTACTTATTTGTCTAAAAACTATTACTCCTAGCAACTTATTCGACAAAAAAATAATTGCGACAAGTCTTTTCATAAGTCATTTTATTTTATTATGTTCAAGTAAATAAAAAACAAGCTGCTAGAATAAAACATACATCAATTATAAGAGAAAGAAAAGTTTTTTATCCTCTTCTATCTCTAGTTGTCAAAAAAATTCTTTTCTTTCGGATCTATTATAGAGGGATAATTTAGAGTCAGTTTTGAAGTAAAATCATCCACCCAAATTGCTTTTGCTTTTATTTTAGTTAAATAAGTGTAGTTTCCACATATCTTTAGTGATTCTTTCTTATTTTTGGTGATTTAGTCATTTTATAGTGTGACATTGTTTGTTTTGATTTCTCATCATAGTACGTTGTACTTTGGTTTCCCATCTTAGAGCAACTTTACCACTGCATTGGTAATGCTCATATATTCCTTAGAGTGAGCGACAACTATAATAAATCAGCATTGCAGTACATATGACATGGCAAGTGAGTGAAGTAGCATTAGTTTACGGCAACTACACATTTTCAATGACAAAAAGTTATTATTTTATCAATCAAATCTTCTATAATATTTGCATCAAAATTAGTTGCAAATAAAAAATATAAATATGTAGGGTCAAGTTTGAGTATTTTATAAAAAACCATCATTGAAGTAAAAACAACTTAAATCAACTACAAATTGTTTGCTTATAAAAAAAAAACTACAAATTTTTTAAATCCTACATGACAATTTGACCCCACAAAAAGTAACCTAGTTTCCTCACTTTAGTTCACCCCATTAAAGATGCGTGTATTTTGTTTTTTCCTCTTTGCGCAATGTTTATTTGTTTCAGGTTGAAGGATTAAGTTTGATATAGTGCAAATTCAATCAACGACTCTGACGTCATCAATGGTACATATCCGAAAGTATGGATATTTCAGACACTTTAATATAGTCAACTATATATGCTTCTACAATCTACCGTTTTATGTTATTAACATGGATAATGTGAGTCTATTCGTCCTCACTCATAGCTTCATGCCTTAGTCACAAAAGGTTTTCTAGGAAATCCTTGCGGCCGTGAAGGTACAAGGTTTGTCGAGGGCATGGGCACCATGTCTCATCCAATCTCCACTTGGGTGAAGATCGGCCATGACCCGACATATATCTACATTGGCTTCGAAGGTCTTCGGTGTAAACCTATAAATTCATCCTTTTTATTTTTATTTTTGTTTTTGAATTTGTATTGCATTAATATATTCTATCAATTCAAAAAAATGAATTAAAAAGAATAAATGTTTCCATAAGTTTGACATAAAATAAAGAGTCTTTACATAAGTTGGCTCAAAATTAATGAAAACAAAGTAACAGACACATAATACAACTACAAATATAGTTTTTTTCAGTCCCATGAGCTTGGCTCAATTGGTGGACATTTGCATTATTATGCAGGGGATCGGGGTTCGAACCCCGGTCATCTCACTTATTTACCTTAAGGCCATAAATATAAACAAAAGTGTACTTTTTAGATTTATTAAATAACAGATTTATCTAATATGTATTATAGTCCAAATACATCAATTATTCAATGAATTTAAAAAGTACACTTTTGCTTATATTTGTGGCCGGAGGAATGAGTATTATATTACTCTTTGGAGGACTCCTAGGTTGTGAACCAATTCCCTTACCCTATCCCAATACAATTACTAATATAATAATTTTGTAATGGAGCTTTCCTCATAAATTTTTGTAAGCTTCTATGATTGACTCTTACGCAGGCATGTGAAGCAAATGACAAATTGACAAAGACATTTATAAATTCCTCCAAGAGATATATGAATATCCCGCAGGTTGTGATGGCCCCATATGGATCATTATATTTGAGTGATTCGAGAAACTAGTTCAGACGGCAACGCTTATCACGGTTTAGATTTTTTTATATTTACTAGCCGCCTCCGTGCCCGTTTGTGTGATCGATGTTCTTTTGTTTTTTTATTTGTTGTGATCGAAATTCTCTATTGTGTAAATATAAATAACTACTTAATCTCCTTTTTTATTGGACTTAATTAATTGATAACTACTTAACATCTTTTTTGTCGTGGCTAGTTATTAAGAAGAAAATATATATATATATATATATATATATATATATATATATATATATATATATATATATATATATATATATATATTTTTACTATAAAAAATCCCAAAAATTTGTATCCTCTTTATATATAGTAATAGATATATAATTTAAAGAGTTTCAACATTTGTGCTTAGTTGTTAAGAAAAAAAGAATTATTTACCAAAAAAAACTGAAAATCTATTTTTATGCGGAAGTTATTTTTCAACATATACAAATATTTAATTTTTGTTTTTTGTAGTTTTTTTTAAGGGTAAAATAGGAATAATGAAAAAGTCATCCCAAAAATTTATATCCTCTTTATATATAGTAATAGAAGATTTACACTTAGTTTATTTTTGAAATCAACTTTATAATTATTATTTATTATATTATCTCTTTATTTTTCTCATAATATATTTACACTAAATGTAAAAAAAATTAATATGAAAATTCAAATTCCACTTATCACATTTTGAGGCAAGAGGAAATTGTCTCCCTATTTTTTAAGACATGAATAATCTATACTTTGATCCCAAAATAAAGGTGTTTTAATGTTCTTTTACATAAATAAACAAAAATAAAAAATGTAATAATTTAATTACAAGTCACTATAATGTCCCTTTAGTAATATTCGCATGGTCTTATATATTTAATCACTTAATTTAGTTACACACATAATTTAATTATTTTAAAATACACAATATTTAATTATTTTTTCTTTTTATCATTTTTTCAACCACATATTCAGTATTTAATTATCTTTTCTTTGTCCCATAAATTTAGCTCAATTGGTGGACATTTGCATTATTATGCAGATGATCGGAATTCGAACCCCGGTTATCCCACTTATTCACCTTAAAGGTGGAATTTCAAACCATTAGGCTACTTGACAAAAAAAATAAATTATTTTTTCTTTTTATCTTTTTTTCAATTATGTGTGTGATAAAATTGTGTCTAAAATATTCACAGGGATGGATCTACCTTGCTTCAAATGGGGCAGCTAACCCCACACCTTAAAACAATATTTTAACTAATAATTAGATATTTTAAGGTTATGCCCCCCACATCTAATAGTTCAGTGTACTCATACAAGCCCATTATTGAACACTTCAATAAACTAAATTGCTACATTTAGTTAAAAAAAAAAACTAATAGTACATTATTAAACTGGGTAGGTGAGAAACATGCTTGCGTGAATTTGATTGGAGTTTCTCTCCTTGTGGGACTGAGGGTCGGAGATTTTATTGTGGGACGGACAGCCATCAAAGCTGCTTCAAGCAAAATGACTAAACATGAAAAAACGTGTTTTGACAATCAACACATTTTTATACCATTTGCATTCGATACTTTTGGCTTTTTACACCAAGGGCTGTAAATCTTTTGAAAAGAGTCCAAAAAATTATGCATAGTGATGTCGTGTCACCTAAATCTATGAATGCAGTTTTTCAAAGATTGAGTTTTGCTATACAAAAAGGTTTAATAGCGCAGCTTGTTGTCCGTTTGATTCATTTGTAATTATTATATATATGTTAGAAGAGAAAAAAATTATTAAAATATTGGTACTACTATATGCATTTAGAAATGTGAAGACCTAGAATCATGAACTAAAATGTTTAAATATGTAAGAGAAACCATTTATTTCATAAAAAAAGAGGAAAGAAATAGGTTAATACCGGAAGAGATTTATGAGGGAAAATAAAATAATATAAATCAACTTATCAATGCTAATTTTTTTCAACCTCCAATTTTTTTTACTTATACTTACTAATCACTACTACTAATAAAAATTATTAGTATTGTTGTTTTATTACTTTATAATATTTATAATTTTATGTAAACATTTATAATAAATTATGATGCCGTCACTACTAAAAAATTATGGATTTAGGTTATGTCTAGATTGATGGAATGAAATGAAAAGAGATAGAATAAATTAATGTTTCATTGTTTGAATTATAAAATAATAATGGAATGAAATAGGATGTAATGGATTTTATCTTATACCACCACTTTACTCTCAATTTTGTTCCATCCAATTTAAGAGATAAATGATAGAATGTAAATTTTTTGTCACTCCATCATAAATTATCCATACAATAAAGTAATTTATTTATCTGATTCTACTTCACTTAATTCCATTAATCAAAACATAGCTTAAATGTTCATGACCATGCAAAGTATTCCTAGCAAACAGCCATGCCAGGGCCAGGGCCAGGGCCATGGCAATATTAAAAACAAAAAAACGTGTTATGACTATGACTATTACGTCATGATTTTTCATAATAAAATAATACTCCATGTTTCAAACGAGCCGTGCGAGCTCTGCTACCACACCAATGAAGCTGGTTAAGATTCAAGTCAACGATGGAACAAGGGTAGTCTTGTAATTAACACACTATTTGACTCCTCCATCGCTTTTGTGCTTTTGTACCCACCGCTTGTAGTTTTCTGTATATATACACATCAACACAAGTAATCAAAACTTGTTTCACACTATATGCTTAACTCCATAGAAAAAATACACACACACACACGCACAAACATTAATTAATTAATATACAATACATACACTATGGTAATTTCCACTATCGGCAAAACCATAACAACCGATGAAGAAGGTGGCGCCGCTACCATCTCCGCCATACATCCAGATATTATCCAAACTCATATCCTCACGTGCCTCGACGGTCCTTCACTCGCTTCCGCATCCAGCACGTGCTCTCAGCTTAATAACCTCTCATCAAACGAGCATTTATGGAACAATATTTGCCAATCCACGTGGCCTTCCACAAACACGACACGCGTCCGTCATGTAATTTCCACTTTCCCTAACACCTCTCGCTCTTTCTTCTCCGATTCTTTCTCAACCGTAACCGCTCACACCTTACACCACCGCCACCGTACAAATCTCGAAAACACGCCGGAAATTTTATCCGCTGTTGATTTATTCCACCGGAAACGGCTTATTTTATCAAAAGTGGTGGAGACAGAGACGGTTTCTGGCTGGTTTAGATGTTCTCCGTTTCGGATTGATATTCTTGACTCGAAGGATTCGGTTGAAACGAGTATGGAGTATCCGAGAAACGATGAAGCGTGTAAGAATCTGGAAGAGGAATTGAGGATGAGTTGGATCGTGATTGATCCGAGAGGGAAGCGTGCGGTGAATGTTTCGAGTGGGAAACCGGTGTCGGTTCACCGTCACTGGCTAACCGGAGATGTACAGGCGAGATTCGCGACGGTGTTACACGGCGGAGAGAAAGGATCGGCGACGGAAGTAGCACTCTGTAATTTATTGGTGACGTTGGGAGGGGAAATGCAAGTGAGGGAAGTGTGTTTTCAGGTTGAGGACATGGATGGGATTAATTTGAATGGGAGGGATAGTTTGGGAATTTTACAGAGGGCTTTGGAATGTGGAAGAAGAAAATTAAGGAGCGAAAAGGAAAGGAAGGAAAGATTCGTGGAATTTATGAAAAGGAAAATAGAAAGGAAAGAGAGGAAGTTGAGAAGTGAAAGATGGTTGGATATGCTTTGCGTAGGTATCGCTGCTTTGTCTATTGCGGCTTTTTCCACTCTCTTTCTCTCCTGATTTTATTAATTCCTCCTATAACTAATGTGTCTGATCAATACAATACATCTGTTACTTAATGAATGTAAAAGATCAAAGGGGATTTTACTTATAATTGAGATTAGAGGAAGTAAATTGTTGTGTTAGTGAGCAAATTTGTACTCTATGTTGTTATATTTTCAGATCCAAATACAAACAAGGAACAATTTTATTTTATGTTACTTTTTATTTTATGTTACTTAGAATGATTGAAATTGAAGAAAAGGAAAGTCCAGCCAAAAGTGTAAATAATGATAGAAAAGGAATGATTGAAATTGAAGAAAAGGAAAGTGCAGCCAAACATGTGTTGTATTGATGAAAGCAAAATGTTACAAATAAAAAAAAATAATGTAGAAGATTACATTAAATCCTATTTATAGACATGAAGTAATTGCTAACCAATTCTCCTAATTACAAACTAACTATACCTTTAACAATGTTGAAAAGATATGATAATAAAAGATTAAAATCGTACAAATATTAGAGAGATTAAGCTTTTTAAATATCTGAAATTTATTTAATGGGTTGGAATCTTTTAAAATATTTGAAGTTTTTGTCCCTTTTTAGATTTTCTTCCCCCACTTTCAATTTTTTCAATGAAATCAACCACCATCTTATATTGGATTAGACTTTTTTTGTCCCCCCTTCAATTTTTTCAATAAAATCTACCACCATCTTATATTGGGATTGTTTTTGTTGATGTATCCTAGCCATTAATAACCTGACATTGCCTGTAGCCAAAAAAGTATCAATGTCATTACTCATTAATATTTTCCTTTATTCCATTAAGTTATATTTAAAAAACAGTAAAATAATTCTAATATGATAAAAAAATATACTTTTCATTTTTTCATTGAAATCTTCTCCTATTACTCGTTCCTTCTTTATCATCTTCGATCTCTTCTTGTTCTTTTTCATTTGTTTTTCTTTAATATTTGTTCTCCTTCAATTGTTTATTTTTAAGATTAATTTCTCATTATATATAGTTAGTTTTTTTTTATCATCTTCTTCGGATTTAGTTTTCCCTTGTGAAGCACGTTCACTTCACATTCTACTCACTAGCTACTTTGTATCAAGTAATGATATTGTGTCAAGAAGAACTAAAAAAATGTCATTTTGTGGATTTCATTCACCATTGAAGACTGTGTGGATTGAAGAAAATAGAGCGGCATTTTTTATTGTTTCAAAACATTATTACTATTTTAAAATATTCATATGTTTATTTATGAAAACATTTAGAGGAAAAAATATTGTAACTGGACTGGACTAAGACCCAAAAATAAATAGTATAGGCTCAATAGCAAGATGGTCCAATCACTCAACCCATATAATTCAAAAAAGGAAACTTGGCGGGAAAGATATTATCAGGTGATGTGGTGTAGGGGCGGCGCCTTCGCCATAAAAGATAACCGTTGGCAGACAGCTCCGTACAGCCTCACAACGTGGGAAAAGGATAACCACCCCTCACCTCCATAATTAACACCGCAGTAGGAAGGAAACCACCCATTATCTCCACTAAGAGACGGTGGTGGAGGAGAAGGCGACGGTTGCTAAAGGAAAAATCTTTATAAATAGAGACTCATATCTCATTGTAAAGGGTTCACATTTTTCTGTACCTCAAAGAATTATATTTATCATTTGTACAATCAGTGCAATTACCATCCCATTATTTGTTCACAAGAACAGTAACCATTTCATATTTTCATTGGTACGTAGAAATGATTGTTTGCGGAGTGAAGTTATACCATCTCTTATGAAATAAATTAAATAGTTGAAGAAGATTCCATGCGTGGCATACAAAAATGAGGAAGACCTTAAGTTTGTAATCCTTCCAACTTTTTGTTTTTTGCAATGGCTAAATATTAAGATTAATTAAAAAATTGTATCTAAAAAATTATTCCTTCCAACTTAGTTAAAGAAATGATGTTATGGTGTTAAACCTATGGTGAGCACGTAGCAAAAGGAATGACTTCTCGATTTATGGTAAATTATTTAGAGATGTTTGAGTCACTTTATCCAAAGTTTCTAATTCCAATATTAGTCGCAATAATTTTCGAGGTGTTGAGATATAGAGTTCACTTTATATTATACGTATTGTTCGTCATCTTTATTTTAATCTTGCTATTTTTTAAACAGATTATATACTTTTGTTGCAACTTTTGTCCTTATCAGTATACCATCATCTATTATCTCAAACCTCTTATAGAAAAATATTTTAATTTGCTATACCTTTAGAATTGGTCTGCCACTCTACAATATTGCTTCTTAGAGGTCAATCCATGTAGAAACTTATTAGAAAAAAAAAGATTTAATGCTATTTTCTTAATAGTTTTTTTTTTTGTCAAGTAGTCTAATGACTTTGAAATTCCACCCTTAAGGTGAGTAAGTGGGATGATCGGGGTTCGAACCCCGATCCCCTGCATAATAATGCAAATGTCCACCAATTGAGCTAAGCTCATGAGACTCTTTTCTTAATAGTTTTAATTACTCCTAATCGAAATTTTTTGCATGCACTCAGTGTTAGTTTGGAAAATTATTATCACCCCTCATTTAGTTCATTAAATTATCCATATTATTATTATAAATAAAAAAGTAAAATAGTGTATGTCAATTTTATTTTTCTATGAATTAAATTTCTATTCTATATTTTGTCAAAAATATATATGGCAATATCAATCTTCAAAATCCTGCTTCATGTCTCTAGGCCAAACACAATGGTTTTGGGAAACATTTCAGGGACACGAATTTTCCATATCTTAAATCAATATACTCTATGTTATCGTGTAACATTTTTTTTTGGCAGATAATCGTGTAACATTAACATTTATTTTTTGATACAACATTAACATAAGTGTAAAGTACTGAATTACAAAACAATCCAAGCAAATTCTAAAAACTAAATGATAAGGACAAAATAAACGAAGCCGTCTTAGCTCAGTGGTAGAGCGCGTGGCTTTTAACCACGTGGTCGTGGGTTCGATCCCCACAGACGGCGAAATATTCTTTTTAATTGTAAATTTTATTATCTTTGCTATTTATTATATTTCGTATGATTAAACCACAAGCAAGCCGACTTAGCTCAGTGGTAGAGCGCGTGGCTTTTAACCACGTGGTCGTGGGTTCGATCCCCACAGTCGGCGCTTTATACAAACTTATTTATTTTTTCCGAAAGAAATTGCTTATTAATATTATGTCTAATTAATATAATTAATATCCAAAATGTAACAAATAGTTTATGGCTTTTATCGGTTTTATTAATTTCCACTGCAATATGACCTTATTTTTGTTTATTTTTTTGTAAGAACTCTTTGATCTTCTTGTTCTTTCATAAAACTCAGACTTTTTTTAAAGAATTTTTTAAATTAAATGAATTTGATGTTTATGTATTCAATAAGCTGCCTATACATGGTGGAGAGAATCACAAATTTAATTTATTTTTTTTAAGCAAAATCAAAAATTTTAATTAGTTGCATGTATATGAAAATTAGAATATGATTCAGAAGCTTAATGTGCCTCATAAAAAAGGTAAAGAATATCATTTGACATGCTTGTAGCAAGGCAAATCCCTCTGGAGATCGGTATGTGATTTTCTGTTATAGAATTTTGAATGAATTAATTTTATAAAATTGATTTTAGTTTGATGAATAATGGTTTATATTAATTGATACATTTATGTAAAAGTGAATTGAACAATAAATTTTAATGTAAAAGACATGTTTTGACTCAAAAGCTACAAATCCTAAAATCAATTAGAGGTAAAACCAATTATATCCGAGAGCAACCAAACACATCAAAATCAATTTTATATCTTCAAAATCAATTTTGGAAGCTCCAAACATAGAACCAAACATAAGTTAATTTTTTGTTTCCCCAAATCAAAGATTGTTTTATGCCTTCAACATGTCATTTGCATCTATCTCCAACATTTTTGTCGATGTAAACCTACGGAAAAATAAATTTACTAAAGATGAAAATATAATAGAAAACATGTTCAACAAGTTGATAAGATCTACATGTTCAACGGTTTCTGATAAAAAATTGACAAAAAGGACCATATTGACTGTCGGAGATATCTATAAGGGACCAAAGTGGAACTTATTTTCTTTAAGGGACCAAAGTGAAACCAAAAAAGTCTTTAAGGGACCTACATACTAATTAAGCCTTATTTAAACGTCCCACAAATGAATGACCCAACAATATATGAACTTTTGTTGTGGTTATCTTTCTTTTGGTGTGAAGTAAATCTTCAAAGAACCAACTTTGATAATGACTCATCTCCACCTTAAAACATGACTAACCATTTTAAGTGGAGTCTCCCATTCCAACCACATTCACAAGACTCAAACCTGAGACATTGCTTAAGATATCAGAGTCTAAATGAACTCAAAACATCATAATGTTGGTAAATCTCATTGCAAATTTTTAGGAAACAGATTCCCTGCTATTACAGCAGGGAGCTGCAACCAATCTCAGCCGTTGATTTTTGTTTTAAAATAAAAAACACAGTTTTAATTTTATCTGTCCGATCTTATTTCAACGGTCCAGATTAAAAACTGCATGAAGCAGTTACAACAGGTAATCCAGGTCCAAATTTTTATTATGCTATTGATGTAAATATACACCGGACCAAGCTAGTAGCCACAAAATCAATCCTCCACAAGACAGTATTATAGTTCTTGAACATGAACATAGATAGTTAATGCTCCTCTAAATTGAGGTTGTTTCTAAAGGGAGCAAAGCAAATAATCAAAGTTTTAGTATAGGGAGATATAAGGATGGCTTGATCACCGGGGTGGATGAGTCAGAAGTTCGAATTCTACCCTTATCAAAAACTAACAATAAACTAACAAATACTAATTACTAACATTGGTATTTAAAATATAAAAAATAAATCTAAGTTTATATAATAATCTTTAACATACATGAATCTAGAACACACACACACACACACACTATTTTCTCACATTATATACAAGCTCGTTTAGAAGAGCATAACCCCAATTACATAAATCTTCCACTTAGCACTGAGCAATGTTCTAATAAATGAAAGGATCTATAACCTCATAAAACTCATTCCTCCATATGCAAGTAAGAACTGATGAAAGAAAAGTTTGCTACTACTTTTATTGATATGACTCATTTAAAGCAAACAATTCACATTAAAGGGTAAATTAAGCAATCTCAACCAACGATTGATATTCCGGCACATTCATAATTTGCTAGGCTATTATCTATCGGCCTGAATTATTTACTTTACATTCTAAAGTAGCAAATTGCTCACCTTAGAGAAGTTTAATTAATCCTATTTTTAACACATCGCTTGCTCAAGTACGTCATAATGTATCTCATTTGTCTTGAGGAGAATCTACTGTCTGTTGTTTATTCAGATCTTCTGGAGGTCCTCTGGCAATTGGCATTCCCATACTGCGTTTAGTATCTGGTTTTGCGTAATCAACGAAGATAACACGTCCGTTTAATGCCTGCAAAGAGATCTCTCAGTATGCAGTTCTAACCCTAAAAAGAACAACAGAATTGCGAATACGATAATAAACCTTTTCATTCATCTCTGTTATGGCACACTCAGCTTCATCTTGTGAAGCAAAAGTAACAAAACCATACCCTTTAGATTTCTCTGACACCCTATCCGTTATAACTTTAGCTGGAAAAAGTAAAAGCCAAAAATGAGTAACTTTAATCTAAGGCGCTAGTGCATTTTATTAACTATATTGAAGCTACCTTCAACAACTTGTCCATAATTTGAGAATGCATCTGACAATGATTTCTCTGTAGTGTGAAAAGAGAGTCCTACAAAATCAATTACCATTTTTAAGATGTCAAAATCACACCGTCGTAATTCTATAAAGCTCCAAAGTGTAGGTTTTGTCGAAATCAAGGCACTGCTGTCAATCTCAATCCAAACATGCACCATATTCATTGGATACATGAGAACATCATGGTGACACCGTAATTTTATCGATGCTTTAAAATGTAGTTTTTGTAAAAACACTATGGCTCTGAATTTTTCAAACTCACCGCAAATTCAAATATGTACTAATGCGTGTTTGGTTCGGTGGTGAGAAAAATTGACTTTACTCAAAAATGAGTTGAATGTAAATTGTCTGGATATAAGTGAGTTAAACAAAAGTAAATTTCAATATAACCCTAGTTTAAGTTAAAATTAATTTTGGAGACAAAACCAATTGTTCTGCATAATCAAACATCTAAAAATCAATTATACATCTCCAGAATCAATTATGGCTACTCCACAAGTGAAACCAAATATAAGCTAAGTTCTCTATGCCACAAAACCATAGGGAAACTTCATCATTTGATTTTCACAGAGTATTGAAAATTATTATGTACAATAATATATATTTGGACTCAAATTAATATTTGTGCATGAAATTAATAAATATAGGAATTGAGGAATGTGAATACCTCCAACAAAAAGCTTGAAAGCAATAGCTCTGCGGAAAGTGAGAAGAAAGGGAGATACGGAATTATTGCAACCGACTATTCTTGTGATGGAGGCCATTGGAAATGGAATAGAATTCCAGAGACAGAGAAGAAGGAAACAAAGGTTTTAGGGCGCTCAGAACGTTTAAAGGGCTTCAACTTACTCTGAAAGCCCGTTCATAATGTGGGCTGCCGGCCTGTTACTGCTAATTTAAATTCTATTAAGCGGTTCTTAGCTCAAGAAAAAGACTTTTATTTTTGTCACCCTACTAATTACTCGTGCACTACTATTTCGCTACTTAAGTACGTAGCGGATGTTGTAGAAATGATTAATTTCTAAGGAAAAATACCATACATTAAAACTCAAGATTTTAAACGCCAACTATTTAAGTAGTGGATTTTGTCCGCTACTTCCCAGAAAAATATATATCGAGTTATTCCATGATTTATTGTTGTTGCTACCAATTTTTTTAAACAGCATAATTAATAGTAGTGTAACTAATAATTTGGTGTTGTAATTCACATGATTTTTGGTTAAAACAAGTAAAAAAATGTCAATTTTTAAAACTAATTGATGGGGCGGCCACTCGTCCCCGCTTTTTTTCGGATTAAATGAAACCGATGAATTTAAGATATCAAGCTCAAATAATTGAATCAACAGGCCTAAAATAGTGCATTAATTGACCTGACCTGAATAAAATAAATTTCATTTACACAATACATATTCTTTATTTTTAAAAAGAAAATATTTCTTATTATATTTTGAAAAGTTATTTGTAGATGTTGTATGTCCACATGGACCACGCACAGAGCATATTGTAACATTAACATCGTCATTTGAAACCCTCCATCTCCAACACCGGTAAGGGGGGACAACACAAACACACTCATTAATGAAAATTGTCTAAAACTTGTCTAAACATAAGGGTGAAGTTGTCGATTTAGATGTAGAGAGTCTCATTTTAGCAAACTCGGTCGTGAGTTTCAAAAAGCCTCCCACTAAGCAGTGGGTAACATGGAAATAGATAAATTAAAAGAATTAAAAGAAAAGTAAAATGATCACATTAATACCACTTTAATAATTTTCTCTATAATTTTTTTTGTTTATTGTGAGTGTGCCTAAGTATAGTTATTACTTAGTTTATATGAGTTTGTGCCCTTAATATCTCTCCAAAGGTATGAATTTTAGGACTTGGACTGGATTGTCTGCAATACTGTTTTCACCCAATTTCATGCTGTAGACAATTCCGGCCGTCGAAATGTGATCGAACGGTTCTAATTAATCTGATTTAATTTAACTACTTGATTACAGTTTTAATCACAACCATTGAATTTTAATCGGATGGCTGATACCAGTTACTGCATTAACACGGTAACTGCGTTAAATTCATTCCCATGAATGTTACTAGTATATGAGAAAAGAAGAAATATATTCAAATGTCAGTCTAAGAGGTTAGTTCAGAGTTCAGACAACCAATTTGTGTCATTACCCTCGCTAATATAGAAGATCTGATCACGTAGGGTTGCAAATAAATTTTGATCTGGTAGACAGGGTTAATGGGCTGATAAGCTGATTAAAATCGATGGAATGACTTAGGTTTGACCTATGCAAAGCCGAAACCTGTCTCACATTGTCACAAATATGAATCAGTTTGTGCGGCAGTTCACACCAATGGAAAGTACAGCAAAAAAGGATGTGTGAAGCAATTCCAAAGAACTGACAATATTGTGTTGCATTACAAGTTGTATTGTAGCTTGCTTGGTGAGCCACAGCACGGAATGAGTTTTAAGCAAGGTCATGCTTAAATATTCGAAACTAATATAATCACTAATAATTTACTAACGTACTAGTATATTACAAAACAATTACTATCTTCTACTATGATGACTTTATAAATTATTTTAGACAAAATTGCACGATAACCTTTATAAACTTGCACAAAATCCTTTACACGGATCCCAATAACTTGATTACTCAGCACCAAAATAGAAGATCTGATTAAAGACAACCAATGTAACCTCCAAGTTTGTGCTAATAGCACAAGTACCACAAAGTTAAAAAGAAAAAAATGACAACAAAGCTCTTATTACAGATGGCTATTTTTACGATATACTGGAGTTTAAAAGTGTAAGAATACACGAAAATATTTGTACCATTAGATTTTTGTGTGTACACATGGACAGTAATCGATTTATAAAATTAAGATTATTCAAGAATTTAATCCTTGTTTTTTTTCATTATTACTGTCCACATATACATTACATAAATTCAATGGCGAGGATAGTGTGTATTAATGCACGGGAGTATTGCAGAATCGGCCAAAACAGATATGCAAAATATGGCCAGAGTAAAAGACAGACAGTATCTAAACTGAAGTTGCACAAAGGATGCCATGGTCCAATCAGATGTGTTGGAGAGTAACTACCATATACAGAACTAAGTTTATATTCTGTTTTCACCCAACCTTTGAAGCTCAATAACTCATGAATTATGCATCTTCAACAATGTTTGGAACATCATGTCAATAAATTTATCATCCTGGCACAAGAAAATTGCCTTAGTGGGTAACGATTAAGAAATTCAATACACCAAAGACACTAAAATTGTAAGCATCCCATAGAAAGGGTAAAAAACATCAGCATACGTTCATCATTTCACCACATATACTTGCATTCTATTTTTTAAAAAGATGACAGATTATAAAAGATGGCAATTTTGTTACTTCAATTCTCTTGTAAAGTAGGGGTTCAATATATATTATAAACACATGAAGCGATGCAATTATGAAATTTTTTAAAACTACTGCATACAAAAAAAATCCGATTTTACACTTGTAATAAAAATGGTGGTGTTCACCGATCAAATTCATAGAATCCTTACTTTATCGTCTTGCTTTCTTACTTCTCAAAATTGCAGATCTTTCTATTTGGCTGCTGTCTTAGATGAAACAATTTTAATATCAATAGTGGATAATCTCTATGAGGTGTACTTTCTGTCTTAGAGTAAAAATATACTATTTTCAATGTATTTGGAAAGCTTGCTTGGGACTGTTTTGCAAAGAAAATTTTGGGCCCCTATACTGAGCCCAAACTAAATTACTACACTTCCTAACTTTTCTCTTTTAGCAATTGACAACCAGTGGGTGGTAGTTATGACTTAAACTGGACATTCTGCAGTGGAATTATGCCAATGTTAAATACCCATTGTCGGTCACAACACTAGCAGGCAGTAGTCCTTACTCCCCCTTTTCTAATACCTCCCCTACCACCCCTTGCCCCCCAAAAAAAGTAACTGAATACCAATTAACAGCCCTAAAGATACAATCAAATTATCAATGCTCAAGTAAATGAGGGAACTCAAAGATTGTAAAACCATTAAGTACCTGAACCAATGATATAAGTGCATCACGGACTTTATCCCTGCTGATAACCGGTCTATTTGGCATGGAGCTAGAAATAGGGGTAAGAGAAGAAGGAGGATTAGGAGGTGGGAAGGGTTGAAGCAGTGGAGTGCCATATTGGCGTGGCAGATTTTGTGAATGATGTACAGCCGTACTAGGTGGCGCAGGTGAAGAAATAGGTGGAATTAATGGTAATAAAGAGTTGGGTGCAAGAAAAGTAGAAGGCTTAATAAGATTAGTGATCTGATTGGCACTATTGATTCTTTCAATAGAGGCAGATGGCATTTGAATAGAAGGTATAGGAGACAAAAAACCACCGGGAACAGTAGAAGTGACACTTGCAGACTGGTAGGGCTGGTGAAAACTTTCTACATTTGAAGCATAAGGTCCAGTAACCTTACATGTCTGCAACAATTGAAATCAAAGGTTTCTAAAGCCAGAGACATCATATATAATGAAAAACCAAACTTAAATTTGACATAGCAGAAGTATTACTATTCAGCAACAAGTCAAAAATTTGGTATGCAAATAGATAACATACGTTGAAGAAATTTGTGAAAATGGAATCTTCAGTAGCATCATTTGTAGCAGCAGCAGCAGCTGAAGATGGCTCTATAGGGCTTTCCGTTATTGTTGACACTCGGCCAAGTTCCTCAAACTCACTACAGAGTATAAAAAATCAGGCATAACACGCAATAGTAATGACTTAAAAACAAACACGGAGGGGTAATTAACTGGGAGTATCAAATAGATAATAGTTATAGTTTTGAAGTTTGAACAAGCACGGTCAATAGACAGGAAAAAATGCATTTACGATGAATACTTTTATCAGAAAAATTTATTTCCCAGTTTGATATGACAAGTTTCATCATAAACAGAATAAAAAACATGATGTAGTTTGGAATCATTAACATATAGGCATCTTGCAGCACATTCAAATAAAAACTAACATTTAAAAAGAGAAATTATCCTGAAAAGTACTAGAGATGGGAACAGAAACAAGATTTTACAAGCTTTGTAAAAATCCTTACCTTTTGTCAGAAGGCATTGTTGTATTTGGAAGTGCCTTTGGGTATGCATTAAGAATCCTGCAAATTTGATTTTGCAAAAATAGATGTTTATGTCAGTAGCAAATAAGCATCTTGCATTGCAATTACACATCATAAACATACATGGAAAAACACTGCACAAATAGCTTCACTAGGGAAAACTAACATACCTATTGAAGAGATTTGCAACTTCTTCGCATTCTTCTGGATTGTAAAACCATATACCATTAACTTCTTGGGATGCATTCCGATATAACAAGTACGGCTTTTTAAGTTCGTACTCAAAATCCAATAGATTTTCCACTAGATTATCTGCCATAACAAACATCACATAGAAAGTAGTCAAGCAGAGAATAGATAGCACACAAGGTAGTTAAAATCGAGGTTTTACGCCAAATAGGGAAGGGGAAGTAAAATCCTTAATCGTGGAATCACTAACACTAATCATAAGATTATACAAAATTCATAGAACTCATATATGCATATAAAACAGCATTAGTAAGACAAAGAAAACCTTAAATCACTTGAAATACTTGTGTAAATTTAAATTCATAAGCACGGATCACCAGTAAATAAGATAATAAAAACCTAAATCACACTTCAAATATTTGCATAAATTTAAATTCATTCAGAAGGTCGCATAAACATTTAAAAGATCATAGATTATACGATTCAACGATTAACAGGATGATTCCACCCAATTCCACCAAATTAGGATTATGCATATACACGTAATGACTGAGGGCGAGCATAATCGCAAACGGGCATGTTGTCCGCTTACTTTATTGCCTTAACGTGTGCAAATTATAAATCATGTTCGTAATTTGATTGCCTTTTAGACAATACTTGTATAATGTAGATATTCATTTTCTTTTCATTTTATGAATGTTTATAGGCATACATATTATTTCCGGATTAAAACATAAACGCCCGTATAAAATTGCCAAAATTTGTCCCGCAACAACTTAGATGGTAAAAGACAGACATCAAACATTTGATATGCTGGAGTGCGCGCGCAATTCTCCACTTGTCTGCACTTGGTGTGAGCGCGCGAGTTTCGCCACTTTACCGCCAAACTTTAATTTTATCTACTAACAAATTTAACATCACAGACAAATTGTTTGATTGATACATTTCAGAAAAAGTGGATCTGCTTCCATCCAATTATTTGACATTAAATTGATATAAATTAGCATTAGGCGAATTGTACAGCAACAGTAACTAACAATAACAGATTCGTTAGGTTTCATTTCAATGCAATCAGAGAATCATGATCTAATCCAACTACAAACGATACTTATAACAAATCTGAAGAACACAATAATTTAAAAAAACGCAATAATCAAATACAAATCTGAACCTGTATTTCTCCGATTCATTACGATAAATTGAAACCGCGGTTGAGCATTCCTGAACAAAAAAAAATCATAAATAACAAATTTAAGATCCAAGTGTATACAAATCCAAGGGAAAAACAGCATAGAAATTATAACTACCTCT
Organism: Trifolium repens; assembly: GCA_030408175.1. Lineage (NCBI taxonomy): Eukaryota > Viridiplantae > Streptophyta > Magnoliopsida > Fabales > Fabaceae > Trifolium > Trifolium repens. Next base: position 51,971,627 of record CP125849.1, on the reverse strand, counting down.
TAACAACAAAGAGAGATCCTTCAACATCTTTGCGACTCCACTGATTGGTTTCGATGTTGAAGTCGTAAAACGAAACGTGTGCAGCGGTGAAGAGAATCTCATCGATGAATGGATCCATGCGTTGGAGCACAGTGAGATTGAGTAACTTCGTGCTGTGCTGATCCAGATTCGGCGTCAATTTCTTAGACTGAGACATTGAAATCGGTTGCAAAAAGATGATACTCTAAACCCTCACTGAAACAAAATTGACTGAAAGAAGAAGAAAAGAATTTTGACTTGGTTGTTACAACAAAGAAATCGAGAAACGAGTAAGTGAATTCACTCACTCACTCGATTCCAACTGATGAATGAAAGAAAATCATATAATTGAATATGCTTCGACCGAATATGCTTGCACCATTTATACTCTTATAAATTTCAACCCTATTATTATTTTTACTTTTTTTTTTGGTTACTTTTAAAATTAAATAAATAAAAACTATTAAGGATTTTTTTTTTAAGAAGAAAATTTAATTTCATTTGAATTTTATAAATTTTAGTTTAACTGTTTTTACTAAATTAAAAAAACTGTTTTAACTATTTTATGATCGCGTTTATAACATCTAGTCCTATACTTCTATTGTTATTTATAGAACTATTAAATAGTTTATATCGTCAAAAACTCCTTTTTTTTTTTTTACTGTTAGATTAAAGAGTTACACCAAACTCTATGATATAGTATATTCTTGGTACTAAATTCACTACCTCTTCTTCTCCTCTTCCTTTATGGTGGCCACAACATGACTGGAAATATCTAATTCATTGAACTGATAAGACAAAATGAGTGTATCTACGGTACAATTCTCGTCTTCTATTCGAACATTTTGAAAAAGCACCATTTGTGTGAGTAATTGAGCCAATAGAACAAATGAGTCCTACGACAACAATGGCGATAAAAACATTTTATTTCTCCAAATTAAACAAATTCACTTCTTTATTTCACACTCTCCCTCACCTTCACCTCACATGTACTTCATCAGCAATTGATTGTCGTGAGATAAATTAAGATCAATTTGGTGACGAGGTTCAGCAACGTCAACGAGTTTCACCTAAACGGCGGAAGAATTGCTTCTTAAGTATTTGTAATGAATATGTCGATATTAAGTCAAGTATCCTTGCCATTGCGATGATATTCTAACTATTCACTCAGATCAAGTTTTTAGATATAATTATATGGCTTTCAGTTTCGAGCTCGGGTTGAGAATTTGGTTGAGGTTAATTAGGGGAGAGAATAAGATGCGAATGATTCAATGTGGAGTATGTGCCATTAAATATGATGGAAATTATTGATGCAATGGTAAATAAGTATATGTGCAAATCAAAGACCTATGACACTCGTGCAATGGTAAATAAGTATATGTGCAAATCAAATAAGTATATGTGTGTTTGTGAAAAGAAAACTTAAAAGAATAGACACTCAAAAATGTGTTGTTCATTGATTATACCATATAAGGCCTACTTGATTGTCAGTTATTCTTTGTCATCAATTTTGCAACATTTCAGATATGTACAAATGAAATACATAAAAATATTGATTAAAATAGTGCAATTTGTAATGAAGTATCATAATTAACATGATATTTGATATGGTGTGATTCACAAAAAGGTTATTCATGCGGAGTGAACCTCGATGAGAGATGTTGATCTTCATGGATGAGAACGACAATTACTACTATATGATATTGTTAGCCTGCCTCAAGAACACTGACACAACATACCAAAAGGATTATAAATAATTACAAAATATGATTTAAATTAAGTTATTTAGATTGAACTAAATCATACATATTTCAAATCTCGACTCTCCATCATATCTATCTCTTTTATCTACTTTCTCTTTCACCGCATTCCATCTTCTTAGTGGCGAAGCTAGAAAATAAGGTTTGAATGAGCCACATTAAAAATATCAAAAAGCTCCCTTAATTCAATTCGGTAATCAAAGACAAAAATAAAATTAACAAAAAATCCAACTGCAATTATATCAATAAATATTCAAATCACTGCATGCACTGCAGAGAGATTTACATTCAATTTCAAAAGTAGATGCATTCAACAACTGAATAGTGTGGTATAGGTAAAACCGTCCAAAATATAATTACCCATACAACGCTTCAAAAGCTGTTTTGATCTTAGGTGTATAAATGTGTGCCCTTATAATATGAGCATAAGAGTTTTCCTTGTTGGACAAGGACATGTCGAGTTTGTTTGGATTTAGGGACAGTTTAGGGTTTTTAAAATATTCGATCAAAATTTACGATAAAATTAGAGTTGATTATAACTCTATCACAATCCATTTCACACTCGAGTTGAGACCTCTTCATTCATTATTCTTTCCATTTCATCTTTTATTACACAGTTTTGAAAATAAATGCAAAAATGTGACATTAAATAAGTTCAAATCTCATTTAAGTCATGAATTAAATCTCGCGTACCATCACTGGGGAGACATTTTCAAGCCAAAAGAGACTTTCTATAAGTATACTCGGTCCTCTTTACTTGAAATCACAAAGCCTTCTAGCTGTTTCATTTGAATGTCCTCCTCGTCTGCTCATAGTATTACTCTAATTTCAACCATAATGTAGCAGGAGACTTGTCCTTCAGAACATTTATAAAATCATATCCAACATGTGTAGATGAATGTGACTCATACATAGCTTTATCGACCTTGTGTTGTTTCTCCTTTTGTCAATGGCAACTCTCTCGACTTGGTATAGCAAAAATATGGTGTCATAACCCAGCAACAAAATTATGTACATGATAGTTGCCATTAATCATTATAATCGAGCAAATAATGCACAACATAGATAAAGAACAAAATACTGTCATGTAAGCAAATTCGATGCGATAAAAATATCATACTAGGGAGAAGATAAGAATGATCAAGCACCCTGGATGCAGAACCCTTCAACAATATTGCCTTTTTTGGGATCAACAAGAGTATTACTATTACATACTATTTGATTACATGTAAAACCCTAATTCAAAAACCCAAAAATCATACTATGACCATACAACACTTTGGAAGATGTTTCAGTGTTATGCTAGGGCAATATTAAGTGAATGTATACTTTTAGAATGTTAGACATGGGCACACCTAACAATGTGCATTTCGAGACTGCTTACAAAACATATCTCCTTCTTAGATGTTGACACGCCGAAACTTCTAACAAACAAATAGCAATTCTAGGAACATCAATCTCTGCAAGTTTTGTTTAACCCTATCTTAGCATAGTAAAAAGGAATGACAGACTGCATGAGCATATAATGTCTCCTTGGAGAGACAGGAGTAGAAAAAAAAAAAAATACATACTATGGCAAAAAAATATCTCATTCAATACAACTCATTTTACATTATGATACATTTTCCACGAATGATTTAAAAAAATTGATTTGGATGTGTGATGTAGACTATCTAAATTCTAAAGCTCACAACAATAACTATTGAGGGAAGGTTAACAACAACAAAATTCTTTTATAAGAAAGAATTGGAGAGACTGCCTATTGCCGAATCTACTTAACTCAGAACCATCTCTACCGACTTTTGCATGACAAGGAAACTGCAGTGGCTGGCAAGCACTTTGAAGCTAAGCAGGAGACAGTGGAAATTGAACAAGACAGTGTTTCCTCTCCAATCAGACGCGGACACAGTCAATGAATTCAAAGAGTTCCAAAGGAATCCTGGGAGGCTTAGGGAATCATTATGCACGAATAGTCCATCCCCGTTGAGCAAGTGCCGCAATCACTTGACTAGCAGCTTCTGCAGTGTCATTCAGTGGAGAATAAAACCAGCTTTCAGCTATCTGTATTTTCAAAACACAAATCAGCAAAAGGCAACATTTACTGATCCGGACTGGCTAGGAAGTAGGAAGACACGTATAATCTAGCTGCACAATGAGGCTGCTGCTACTAGGTTAAAAAAATAAATACCGCAAAAATAACTAATAATAATAAGACCATTTCAAAAGTTCTAGCATTTCTTTATGTATATTTTTAAAATTATAGCATGAAATAAGACACCAATTTATATACCTAGCTTTAAAATATAATAACTTTTTTTTTTTCATTATAATTGGAGCATTTGTCTTGAACAATGGCATAAGAGCAAAGTGTAACGGGTAGTTTATTCTGTGGTTAGTGCATTCTGAATAAAAAAACTGATATCAACCTAAACACACAAAAAAAACAGAACATTCAAGGACAGCTGACAAGCTCACATTTTCCATCCCAGTGAATGGTCGAGCAACTCCTTGCTTCTGCAAAGAGTTTTGGAAGTCAGCAAACTTCCATGTACACAATTCTGCTCCGATTACATACACAGGCTTCCTGTAGTAAAAGATCTGAAGTCATGACACATATAATTTCACTTTAAGGAATGATTTAATAGCAGGAATTCTTTTTCCATTTCGACTATTTATTTTTTCATGAGATGCATGCTGATCATCATTGATCATACATACCCAGTACTACAGGCCTCACTCAACATACTAACTGAATCAGCTGTGATAACAAAGGCATCGGCCCATGCTAGATGTCCCATATGTGGATTTGGTCCTAAATGCAATAAAAAATTACAGTGAGTAATCTCCAATACTAGAATGGCAAGTTTGAATTTCCTCTCTTATGATTTAAAAATATGACCACTAAGTACCTTCGCCATCCCATATTTGGACCTTAGGATTTGTGGAAAATTCTTTGATCAAAATTTTGGAGATCTGCAATGAATGGAAATTTGAATTTGTTGTTAGAGCATACCTAAATTGATGCCCCCGTCCCACTAGACAATATTATTTATACATGCCCAAGACCATATCATATTTCAGTGTTTTACAGACAAATCACCAACCATGACCATAGTCATGGTAGAAGTCAACAAGGGTTATAAGTTATAACTACACCCAACCTATCAACCGAAAAGCCAAAAAGATTGTTACAAATTGCATAATTCTTTATACCATATACCTTCTCAGGAGTTCTTCTAGAGAAAGATATTCTGATTGTCCCACAGCTCCATAGAACATTCTGAAGCATTACCACTAAATTCTTTGCAAGATCTACACCATAGGGACAATTGCCTGACCAGAGAAAAAAATATTTAACATCAAAACAGAAGGTAAAATACAAAGTAGAAACTTCATATTTGATTTGACATATATTACATGTATGGTTATATTTCACCAATGCTAATGTGTAAAACCAAAGTTCAAAAAAGAAAATATAAGGCAGACAGATATTTGAATATTTTATTGTTCAAGTCAGCTTCTTTAAGGTTTCAAACAAATGAGCTGTTACATATGCAAAATTGACCTACACATCTTTGATAAATTCTCAAATATGCCCTGCACAGTGCACAACACGATACATAACATAGGGCATGCAATTCCTTTCCTGAAATTAAAGCTTAGGTTATTGAGTCATTTAACGAAGTCTCCAATTTGCAAGGGATCATCATATTTAAGAGAAGAAAAGAGGAGTTTCTAATTTCTAATCAGTAATCACAAACAAATGAAATATGACTGACCAGATTTTTCTACAGACAATGACAACACTCTTAATTAAAAAAAAATAAAAATAAAAAACTAACACTAGGAGACTTATGGGTTTAGCTTAATCCACAATTTCACCATTTTAAGACAAAGGTTATGCAATCATCAGGCGCATGAGCATATATCAATAGCAACTTTCTACATATATCAAACTACGCAAACCTTAATGAACATTATAAAACTTCACAAAATACAATGGCCAAAGCATTATAAAACCACTTAATGGAAAATAGATACCTGTGGGTCCCCCGATGTTAACCACAAGCAAAGGCTTTGGGAGAGTAGCTAACTCATTATGCCAAGCAGAAGCAGCAGCCCTAAGAGCAGCCGAATCAGCTTGATGAAGTGCTCCCATGGTAAGGACCTGTAATAATAATGTAAAATCAGTGACCTTCAAGACAGGACCAAAAATAGATCATCTCAGCATAGGATATTACACCACAGTATATATTTTCCCCTTAGGCTGAAACATGAGATAGCCACACACACACACACACACACACACACACACACACACGACTGCAGTACCTACCACGTTGCGGCCAGGAGGTTCCCATGGAGTGACCCACCTCCGAAGAAACCAAGGTAATTGCCGCTGGGCATGAGGAGTCAGGGGATAGTAGTCATGGCGAGGAGTAATCACAAGATCAAACCTATTCAGGAGGAATCTTGGATGTTGTATCTGAATTGAGCATGTAAGAGAGTTAGAAAGCAACATACATAATGTATACCACTAAGCATTCATTTATTATTATACATAATCTGTGCACATATGGAATAGAAAAGGACAATTTTTTAAAAAAATGCACCAGAGAAATAGACAATTTCATCTTAAATTACTTCTAAAAAGTGAAGTTAAATACCCTACACTACAGGCGAGTCATTAATTCATTATAAACTCATGAATACAACGAATATTTATGAAAAAAAGCTTCTGATCAAAGTTTCTTAAAAGCAAGCAACATCCAATAGCTTTTGCCATTAACAATTTCTGTTAAAACCAGCAGCACTCATGCAATCAATTATAATGAATGTACTCTAATGACAGTGAATTCAATCATCAAGAAATTTCTATGCTTCAATGCAATTAAAGGGACCAAATTAAAAAGATTAAAGTGCAAAGCTTAACCTGAACAAGAAAAACATTTTCCGAAGCTAACCGTTTAATGGAAGTGGCAACAGAAATGGTGTCTCGTCCAGACGCAATAACCAACAAAGGACCATCCCTATTGGTTCAAAAAACAATTACTTATGCAAATAACTAAAATAATCACTACTCCGTGACAAAATACAAACAAAATTAACTTTTTAGGTTCATTGCATATATTATAGACCAGATACATCAGTTATACAATGATTTTAGTCACAATGAGAAAAGAGCAAACACAACATACTTATAGAACGTTTCACGGGCCATTATCGCAATGCTGTGAGCATCAGCTTCTAAAACATTAGATATACCTGAAAAACGAACATAACTACCACCATCATGTCAATGTGATTAACAGAGACAATATGAATTGAAAGGGAAGAAACGTTATACCTAATACCTACCAATGTTGTGATTCAGTGATTGAAATCGTGAATTGCCACAAATTTTTCTAACAACTGAGTCTAATTTTTTATGTATTGAAACTGGAAGCCATTTAAACCATCTATTAATTCCTCCTTGCGGTCTCGTCACACGCTGAAATCAAACCAAACCAAATGATTCAATTGATTTGTGAAAAGAAAGAATGATAATAATAAGAAGAAGAGAACAATGGCTTACGTATAAGGAAAGGCGATTGGAGAGACCGAGAGCACGAACCAATCCAATGCTCTGATTCTCAGCGCCGGCGAAGCCGTTTCCGATAACAACGACTCGTCGAATTGCACCGTCCAACATCTCAGACATCGCTCGTTTTTTCCATTTCATTTTATTCAAATCAGAAAGAAAAAGGAGCGGAAAAGAAAATAGAAATAGTTTCCACTTTTTCAGTGTCCAAAACCCGGTTCGAACCAACCCGGTTCGACCCAACATAAACGGTTTTTTTTTTTTTTTTTTTTCATTCGTTCAAGTTCGATACTATAGTGCGTTTGGAAAAAAAGAGGGAATCGCGTGGGTTTTGGTTTGTGAGAGCAAAATGTGGGCAAGCGCAGAAGGTGGTGCTCCGGAGGTTACTCTAGAAACTTCCATGGGTTCCTTCACCGTCGAGGTAGTTTTGTCTTCAATTTTTTCTTTTCAATTCCATTACTAAACCCTATTAGGGTTCTTAACAATTTTGATTTTGATTTTTTTTTTGGTTTTTAGCTTTACTACAAGCATGCACCTAGAACTTGTAGGAACTTCATTGAACTTTCTCGTAGAGGTTATTACGACAACGTTAAGTTTCACAGGATCATTAAGGTACTTGTCTTCTACATTTTCATCAGAAAAAGAAATGGATAATGTTGTTTTGTTTCTTACTTAGGTTTGTGTGTTTTGTTGAGTAGGATTTCATAGTACAAGGTGGGGATCCTACTGGGACAGGAAGAGGAGGAGAGTCTATATATGGGTAATACTGATTAAACTCGTCGTCGTTATGTTGATTATTTTGTAATGGTGTTATGGTATTAGGTTTTTTTTGGGTTATTTGATGAGTTATCAATTCAATTTGTTCATACAGTAAAAAATTTGAAGATGAGTTTAAACCAGAGTTGAAGCACACTGGAGCTGGTATTTTATCAATGGCTAATGCTGGCAAAGATACTAATGGTAGTCAGTTCTTTATTACTCTCGCGCCATGTCCCTCTCTCGATGGTAATTACTTGATTACTTTGCGTTGGAATTTATTAATAATTGTTTGTCCTTGTTGATGATTTTTGTTCTGCACTGTATCATTCACTTGCATAATGAGAATTTTGAGCTTCAAATGCAATATAACTATAAGTAGCTTTGTTAAATGATAAGCATATACAAATACTGGTTTGTGGACAATGCACCATGTGTTATTGCCCAGAAATTTTCTCATTGTTGAGTTGTGAAAAGTAAAATGTTTCCTATTTGTATCCTGTTTGGCTCCTGTTATCGTAGAATCTTTTGACTTTTGTGTGATATGCTGATTGATCCATATATCACTAAATCATGTAAAATATTCTGTTATCTTTGCTCTTCTTAATCATTATACAATGTAGTTGAGGTCACTGATGGCAAACAGTAATAGATAATCAAGTGACATATGAATAGGAATTGGGTAGTAGTAAGTAGTAACTAGTAATGAGCAAAGTTAAATAACATCATTATGGATGTTCCCATTATCTCTGGGTTTGATTTGAATCTCTTTTGTTGTGTCTAATTCATTTGTCAAAAGAACTATAATGCACATATATTTCAAAATGGCTATTAGACTAACATCTTCATGGTATATTTCTTAGCCCTATGTTCATTTTAACTTGCTAATGGGAACATGTGAGACTCTTGAAATGAACAATTGTGATAGAGAGAAGATGACATGCTAGTTGCGTTTTTGGAAATAGTGAAAACATTAATTTGGCCTTTTCATTGTTTTCAAAAAATGCACACAGTTGTTCATTTCAAGAGTCTAGTACTATCTCCTTGTTGGCAAGTAAAATTAACAAAAATTGGGAAATTAAAATAGAACACATTTTCACAAAATAAACGGAGCTATATTTTCTCCTTTTTGGGGTAGATAATGTTGCATGCATATTTTTTGTGCATTTAATCATCCAACTGCGTGTTTTTTTCTTCTTGCATTAATTTCCTTGACTAAATTTGTAAGAGTACATAAAACAAGGGACTCTCTTTTAATCTCTAATATAATCTCCAAAGTCAAGGTAAACATAAACCTACAGGCTACCGTTATTACTTACTAGAGTAGACTCGGGTAAATTTTTAGCCATAACCTTGGCATGAGGATGTTCAGATGACCAAGTTTGGTTGGTTAATTAATAATTTATGATTCATCATTCTAAATCATATCACAAAACTTTTGGAACGCCTATTAATACTCAGTTTCTGTTTCTGTATCAACCAGGAAAACATACAATATTTGGAAGAGTAAGTCGGGGAATGGAAATCATCAAAAGGCTTGGCAGTGTCCAAACAGATAACAATGACAGGTATGTTGGATATCTTTCAAGATAAACTGTTCACAGATTATATAAACCAACAATCTTACCTACAGCAGTTTAATAATGGCACTTCAAAATTAGCATTAGCATCAAATCAATAACCTAACTACTTTGTGATATTGGGGATCATAAGCCTGCCGATATTCGGTAGTGATGTGACTTGTGTTCTGGATACTGTTGGTCATCAGAGGATTTGCTTTATGCATTGGCGATGATTTTTTACAATCGGATTCAGAATTTTATGAAAAACATTTTTTGATCATGTTAAGCTTGAGTTCGTTAAGCTTACTCAGTAACTTTGATCTTCCTTTATGAACCTGTAAAAATTATTCACACATTTCTTCATTTTCCACTTATTCAGGCCTATCCATGACGTGAAGATACTTCGGACATCAGTCAAGGATTGAGATGAGTAGCGTATTATGATGTGAAGAAACTGAAGTTTTATTATCAATTCCTGATATAGTTATGACTGGAAAAATGATATGGCATTTTTGGCTTCATGATTAAGCACAAGAATTGTATTTTTTTTGTGTATTAGTTTCGTCACACAGTGAAAACTTTTTTTTGACAAACCACACAGTGAAAACTTAACCATGTTTATGTGTATCTTTTTAGAACTGTACTTCTAAGTTCTATAGAGATTTGGGTCTGGGACTTTTAGTTTCTGTTTCTATTTTACATGTGTGACATAAGTACTGTATTGTAAGCAACATTTATTTACCACTGAATCATGCACCACTAGTACCACCAACCTAATGGTGCAAGCTTCACACTGTATCAAAATCAAAACGATGCTCTGATGCATATTAAACAATATGTCAATCGTTTGATCGTTCGAACGGTCATAACCTATCAAAGTAATTCAGGATGACATTTTGATGAATCAGCCAGCAGACCTGTCGAACCAGCCATAACCACTTACCAACATCAAACACATTACAAAACCATCTTATACAGTGTTGCATATAACACAATTTCAATTGGTTTTATGTTGCCCTATGAAGAAAGCAATTAAGTGTATGTTTGGTTCTGCGGTGACGAGAATTGATTTTGACAGAATTGATTCTGGCCAAAATTGATTTTAAGTTTAAGTGGTTTATGTTTGGATATATTCATGTAAAAGTGAGTTGAACACAAATTTTGAGTGTAAAAATCAATTCTAGAATTAGAAGCGCTATGATTTCTAGCTTCAAGTAGAATAAATTTTGGAGGCAGAATCAATTCTACTTTTGAGAAACCAAACAAGTCAGAATCAATTCTACACGTCCAGAATCAATTCTGGCTGCTCCAGAAGTGAAACCAAACATACACTAAATTTTCACTAGCAAAAATAAACGATTTATATAATGTAATGATTTGTATTTACTAAAATATTTATATTATTTTCATTCATTAAAAAAAATTAAAGTATTTTAATAGTAATATATCTTCAATATATATCCATCTATCTATCAATTTTTTTTTTAAGTTATTCCATCTATTGATTATTTTTTATTTTATTTTTGTACTAAATTCCATTGATATCTTAATATATATCAATTAATGAATTTATGAAATGATGCGGCAACATATCATTAAAACATATGTTGATAAGCTCTAGCTCAACTGATAAAAGAAAAATATTCAAATTATTAGGCCGAACATTATGATTGGAATTTGAATCTCGAGTCTCTCACTTTTGTCTAAGTTTATGATGACTTTGTCATTTCACTGCAAAAGGAAAGTTGTTTACACCAACGGTGCATACAAATTAAATTATTTTTTAGATAAAATATAAATTAAATCCTTTACTTATTTATTTGTGTGTGCATTAATAATAATGAAATACTAGTATTAATTACTCTCTGTCCCAAAATAAATGATCTGTTTGACCACTGACACGTTTGCCAATGCACAACTTTAATCGTTAATATCTCTAATTATCTATTACTATATATAAAAAGGATACAAATTTTTGGGATGACTTTTTCATTATACCTATTTTACCCTTAAAAAAAACTACAAAAAAAAACTAAATATTTGTATATGTTGAAAAATAACTTCCACATAAAAATAGATTTTCAGTTTTTTAGTAAATATTTTTATTTTTTCTTAATAACTAAGCACAACTTCAACATAAAAGTATGTTTTCAGTTTTTTTATAGTAAAAAAAATAATATATTTTTTCTTCTTAATAACTAGCCACAACAAAAAATGATGTTAAGTAGTTATCAATTAACTAAGTCCAATAAAAAAGGAGATTAATAGTTATTTATATTTGCACAATAGAGAATTTCGATCGCAGCAAATAAAAAAAAAAGAATATCAATCACACAAACGGGCACGGCCCGTTTGGCGGCTAGTCTATTATTAAAAATTATAAAAATTGTATATTTTGAAAGTACTTGTCGAGACAAATCAAACAACAATTTCATAAACTAATATTTGCATGTATATATTAGTAGAAAAATAAGTTCAAATGAACGGTACGTCAAAAAAAGTAGGGACTAGGGAGTAATTAAACTAAGAGAAGCTCTTTAACCAAATTCTTGTGTTAAAAAAAATCTCTTTAACCCAACTCACGAACCCTGAGTGATACAGAACGAAAGTCGAAGAAACCATTGATTGATCGATAAACAAGTCAAGAGAGAAAACGCTAACGATTGTGCAGTTCCGTCAGACTAGCAATCGCAAAGCGAAGAGATTGATAGCTCCAATTTCAACCATGGCGATGACCATACACGGTGCGTGCTTTCTATTTCAACTCATTCTCTTTTTTTGATCCTCATTACAATTAGGTCACAAACAAATTAAGCTAAATCTCCCTAGTAATTCGCTTATACGGTTGTAACAATCGACAATTCATAGGCTTTTTCTTCAAATTCTAGTTCGAAACTGGTAGGGGTTACTAGAACTGTACTTAATATCAACGAAATTTCCCCAAGAATTTACAATTCTACAGGTTTTTACAATTGAAATTATTTTGTTACCAATTTCCATGTGCATAGTGAACATGAGAGCTTATATAGGATTGTGCAATTCTCCCCTTTGAGTCATGGTTTTGAGGTGGAGTTAGGTTCAATCCTTATCATTTTTAATCTGTTTAGATTGTAACAAAATTAGGAACTTTGGGCTAATCATGTCAAAGAGGTTGGAAAAGGAATACCTTTTATTACATTTCCTCAATTGTAGCTTAAATTTAGGGACAGGCCATTCATACTATGTTTGGAGATTATACTGCTGTGACTGTGGCTGAATTCACTCTGTTCATTTTAAACTAAGGATTTATTTTAGCTAACCTTTTGCAATTTAATTTTTTAAACATTTTCTTCTATGTATATGTGTTTTTAAATATTTTACTGATTCTATCTTGTGTCTGATGTTATGAATTGGTGTGCTGGGCTGTTCGCATCTTTACAGTGTAAGTTGAAAACTAGACTTCGACGAGCTTTGTTTAATGATTCAGATTGAGATTATATAGCAAAATAGGGCTAATTAACTTTTAACCTTTTTTTTGACGTGCAGCCTTGCTGGGTTGGCTTTTATGTTTTCCTCTAGCATTTTGCTACAGATTCTGGTATGCTCTTAATGATGAGACTGATTGCGCTGCTCCTAAATACTTCAAAGTTATGTTTGTCAGATTTTGAAGTATTTATTATCTTCGTATATTTTTGGATTATACTGTTTAATTTTGATTGCTTTAAAGTAAATCAAAACCCTCAAAAGTAATCTACTAGCTATCTTTGTGTACAAATAGATGCCAAACAATCACTTTAATTTAAAACCTATAACATGTTTGACAATTTCAAATGAGAAGAAGGAATCTTTCTATTGTTTACAATTCAATTTACATGTTTGATAGGCGCACAAGATGGGATCAGAAGGATTGTAGTTTTTAAATTTTAATATAGGATGAAAAGCAAATCGATAGGATAAAAATTCAAGAAAACCAATTTTGCAAAAGTAGCACTTTATTTGAGTCTTGTGAGAGTATGTGAAACCATGACCGCATATTAGTGCAGGTTTTTAAAATTCAACCATTGCTGCTGATAGGTTCTCAACACTTCATACCTTGGATTTTATAATATTCAAATTTGTTAGGAAGAGGAGAACGATACAAACTCAGTAAGAAATAGGGATAAATCCCAACTTCAAAGATAGAACTGCAAAACTTCAAATGTTTGCAAACCTCCCTGTCAAAAGGCCCCAATTCTCTCTTAAGTTATAAGTTAGTATCTCTCTTGTCTTTTCCTATTAGTTATGGGCAACATGCCTCATTTCGTCTAACTATCTCACCACAAATAACCTAACTAAACCGACAGTCATTAACACACACCTACACTTACAGACATCTAACAATACTCATCCACTAAACTTTCACCTTGTTCTCAAGGTGATAGTTTGGCTCTTTCCCTTGTGCTGACTGAAAAACATCCCCCTATATCCTACTGATTGTGGTCTGAAAGACTGAAACTACTGCAGCTATCCAATAAGTGTTTCCATTCGTGGCTGGTAACCAAATACTTGGCTTCAACCTTTTGTTCTGAGTTTTGATATTCACTTGGCCAGAAACCTCACCAATCACCATCCCATAAGGGTCACCAGAGTCAAATTCTGCCTTTCTCTGCATCATGTTTTGAAGGCTGCTGATCTGACTGTTCCAAATTCACGATACTATTTTTAGAACCTCCTTTGCACTTCCCATCATCACCACTATCAAAATCATCTTCCTTCTTGCTCTTCTTCTCACTCTCGGTGCCGGGTCTCGAACCGAGTTTCTCAAGATTGAGGATCAAAGCCTCAACCAAGTGACTTCTCAGGAGACAGGCTCACTGCCTCTGTTATGTTTGTTAGGGACTGAAAATTTTAAATAGAAATGTTATGTCTGATGATAGGAACAAGCATTTAATATAGAAATAATTGAGGAATTCTGAGAATAAAACAAATTTCAGTTGAAATCCCATCCTATCCCTCCTTCTTCCTCTGCCTTCAAGAACTTGCTAGTTATTGCAATTTGCAATCACCTCAATTTGCGATTAATCTACCACTCTTCCATCAGCCATTGTACAATGAATATAGTTCAGTAGTTCCGGTCATGGAGGCTCAGTTAACAAGTGTAAGATTCATGGTTTAATCGCCCCTGATGATCTATCAATTTCTTTGTCAAATTAGGATTTAATGGTGGAAGCTTGGCCCGAACCATTTGGCCAACTGGTGGGGCAGTTCCATTTGCCTTTCATTCCCATTAACTTCCCAATCAAGCAATTTTTCTTTCTCCTTTTCAAATTTCTCTTACAGAGCAGAGCAACCTTGGTCTGTGAATAGTATTTCGTCCCTTCCCCTTGTATTCCAGTTGTTAAACCTCCATTTTTTACTAGAGAACAGTCCTTCTTTCCCCAACTCAGATGACAATGATTCTGGCTCCCACTTCCAATACTACTTAAACGGTTTGATCTAGATCATATTCAGGTTGAAAATATTTGATCAGAACCTTCACAAAGGCCCGACAGGTTGCATGATTGAATCGATCCCAATGTGGGTACTAAACTAGAGTGCAGCCTCTTAGTGCTACCCTGCCCAAAAGCCTAAGCCTCTTAAAATTCCCTAACAAATTGATGCCTCTTCAAGTCCTACTCCCCCTTCATATTCCCTACACTCCCTTCACCACTAGTTTGCTGTCACCTGTCCATTCAATTAGGTTCTTCTTAATAGACTCCTCCACCTCAATTCCTATCCGCTCTATCATTTCTACCCCTATTTTTTTGGCACACCTGAATTGGGGCACCACTAAGCCCAACATTGAATTTCCCAGGATATTATTGACTGTAAAAGCAATATTAAGAGGAAGCATATTCCCACGCAGTCCCAAATCAAATGGACAAAATAATTCATAAATTCTCAGCATTTTGAAAATTCTCCAAATTTATCATCCAAATGAAGGAATTTACATAGAACAATTTGAATTCCCTCAAAAATTTACCTTACTTCAAAACATTTCCTCATTCAAACACACTTTTAGAGAGTACAAGAACCTTCCCTAGCTTACAAGCATAAGAAATAACAATTGTCCACACAAAAAATGACTTCATACTCCCACCATTATCCCCTTATACTACCCTTACGCAGGCAAGACCCATTCTTCCTGTTGCTAACTAACTTGGAGCATTTCCGCCCACCTCTACCATGAACTTGCCAAACATTAGGGCACAACTGAGCTGAACCACCTTGTGCCCTGTTGCCCCACTTGGGCCCTCAAACTCCATGGACCCAACAATGTTTCTGCTGAAAACATTATCATTCTTGCAGTTGAGACCACCGTCAGTGTTATTAATTGTGGATGGTGGACTATGGAGAAAAAACTTTCACATATCATAAGTATTGACAAGTCTCATAACAATCATGTTATGGCCTTCAAATAATAAAAAGTGTAATACAGACATAAATAAATGCCAGAACATGCTAATTAGAGGGGAAAACAGTCACTAACAGAGACCTAATAGTAGCAGCAATCTAACAAAGACTGTGCTATTGCCTCGGCTTGATTTGTCTGAGCTAGATATTTAAACTGCTGCTTGAGTTAATTTTTTGCTCAGAGTACTCAAACTTGGAAGTCTCAGCTCAGAGTCAAAACTCATTGGGAGAGGATGTGGTAGGATTTTATGTCCCAAATTGGATTGAACAGGAGAAAAACATGTTCAAATAGGGCTTTGCCTTTTTGGCTATTATTTTATGATATGGTTGATACATGCATGATCTAATTAAAATATTGAATATGGAATATTATAGTGGCACATATTTTAAATAGTAATTTACTTTCAAGTGTTAATGTGTATTCCATTTGCATTCTTTTTGATACGGCAGGCATGTGCCATATACAACAATTGGTGGCCCATGTTATCAGGTGAGTTAGTCTTTTATGCTGGAACTGAAAGTCCTGTTTTTAGCTGGATAATTTTAATAATCAGAACATTGCACCTGCAGCTCTGATGTATGTGGTGGTACCTATGCCTTGCTTATTCTTTGGAGGTGGGTCCACTCAATTTCTGATGAGCCGTGATGGTGGGGGGTAAGTATCTCTTGCCTAAAGTTCTCTAGTTTAGTTTTTAAAAAATTTACTTTCAGTGTCTAGTTTTTGGGTATCTGCTACTCTGTTTTATGCCACTGGTTTTACCCTGTATGATTAATACTCCTCCCTTTGTGTGGAGTATGAACTTTTCAATTCAATGAGTGCACTTACAAATTTTTGATAATATTTATTATTCAACAGTAAATATAATATGCTTTTATGCTGCAGTTGGATGGATGCTGCAAAGTTTTTGACTGGAGCATCGTCTGTGGGGAGCATAGCCATTCCTATAATCCTTAAGCATGCTCAAATGATTGAGACTGGAGCAATGCTCATTGAGCTAGTATCGTTCTTCATATTTATATGCACTGTTATGTGTTTCCACCAAGCTAGCCTTGACGACGATTGGTAATTACAAATCCATAGTTCTTACGTCTTGCTAGTCATTAGGGATTGTTACCCTTTAAAAGAAAACGAAGGATTGAAACTTATTACAGCCATGGAAACAAAAGTGTATGATCGAACATCTGCATTGTAAAGTTCTACCAGTAAATGCTTTTTCATTAACTGTAATGGATCCAATAATCTATTACAGAGTCATAATGGAGAAATCCACAAATACTAGATAGAGTAGAAATTCAAATTACAAGAAGAAGAAATAAGGGGAATAGGAGAAGAAATATCAGAGAGGAGAAAAGATTTCAATCACATATTCAATGTCCTCTTCACTTCCTTTGCTTTAGTTATATAGCTCAACTTATGCCTTGATGTCCATATTTTTGGGCCAAAGTGGGCTCACTCTTATTTGGGCCTTTAATTTGATGATAGACTCATTACAATACCTTCCCCTTTAAAATCAACCTTGTCCTCAAGGTTGAAGCTAAGATAAATGGTGTTGAATGACATAAACAACTTCCCAAGTATCTTCAAGTCAAGTGGACATTCCCTATTGACAAGAACATCCGCCCGGATCCCATTGTTTGAATCGTAAGGCTCTTGTAGTATGTGAAAAATAGTAAACACCAGACTTAGCTCTTTGAAGATCCTGTGCAGCCATGAAATGAATTGCAAAAGTGATAAGAGAATTTTGTATTAGCACAAATACCATTTCTACAAGAAACACTTCAACCCAAAGAAACTCCTTTTTGAACTCATGTGACTTTTTTATAGCCAAAGTTTCTGCATCTGAACCAATGTATAATACTCTTCTATCATCACCAACATATTTCCAAAGATAGAGATAATCTCCATTACCACCAGTAAAAATTAAATTTCCATGATGAGTCCAACTACTACCATTATCTAATCCAATGAATGAAAAACACTCATGTGGTGCAATAATGGTAAGTGTCATAGTCAAATTACCACCTTCACTTTTAGACATGTTGTCACCATTGAGGTCTTGAAAGTTCTCACAAGAGGCACATGTGTACAAGAATGACATTGAGTCAGATGAAGAGATTTGTTGCCATGTTGCAAAGATTAACACCTGAGCTAGCTTAATAGTTTGTTTATTTCTAATAGTAGTGTATGCTAATACATGCTTGATGTTAAAGGTTGGAATAACCACATAACTTAGTATATCCTGAACATCATGAAAATGAGTACCACAAACTAAAGCTTGGTGAAATAGAAATTGAACACTTATGGAGTTGTATGACTTATGTGCCTGATTTATTGTAGAAAAGCTTTCATGGAAACCATATGGAATATGAGGAATTTGAGGAATTTGAGGAATTTGAGAAGGTGTAGCTTTGCCACCATTAGCAACAGAGAGTTCCAAGGAAGAGCCAATGGAATAGTCATAAGCTGAGATGTCAATAAAATCTTGTACAAAATATTCAAGACTTTGTGAAAGCCATGCATTTTTACCAATATCATTGACTAAACTCACAATTGCAATGTGTGGATGAAGATGCAAAGAAAACTTTGCACTGACAGAGAATTCCAAATCCATGTGCTTAAAGCCTAAATATGCATTATGATTACCACTAGAATCATCAAAACTATGTTGTAGTGGCATGACCTTACATTTTAAAACCCCATACAAAGTGAAGTCATACACAACCACCCTGTAATACTTAGCAACATATTGGATGCTCACAAGTGTTGGTTGTTTAACTTGACCAATTAATTCAACAACCAGAATTGACAACAACTTCCAACCCTTAAATTCATATTGGTCATGAGCTGAAGAAAATACTAGTGGAAGCTTAGTTTGGCAACAATAGAAATGACTCACAAAATCATAACAGCTCACATTATTAAACACATAGCTTCTACAATGTGGTGAAGTAGAAAACAAATTACCAGGATTAAACTGTTTCATGTCATACTCCTTGCCCTCATCTATGAGAAGATGCACAAGCAGAGGTAGCATAATGGTAACATGGTCTGGTGGCGGCACATTGGTTACCAAAGCAACCGTAGCAACAAACATATTATTGTGTGGTTTCAGCAGTGGACTCATTGTAACGTTGCAAGAAAGTGAGAGCATCGTTTGCGTCGTGACCTTCAGATCAACAGAGCAAGTGAGAGCATAACTTGCATCTGACAGTAACTTCAATGTTGATAAGAATATGGAAACCATGGTATAAAGATTTTTGTCAAAAACATCAATAACCACAAGTTGAGACAAGATGCTCAAGCTTTTAGATATCAAGCTAGTCACACTATATCTATTCTGATACAAGCCTCTAAAGCCAGTCAATTTGGGAAACGTACGTGTAACCAATCCTTGCAAAACCATCAATATATGATCTCCGTCGGGAGGCTCGGGACGTGGTGGAGGAATGGAAGATGCCCGTGTCACTTGGGACTTCCCTTGCTTCAATTGAAAATTGTGATCCGGTGGTTTCGGCGGTGGTGGCGACAATGAGTGGTTCATGTTAGGTGGTTTAAGTGGTAGTAGAAGGTTTAATACTGCACAATCTGGTGGTTTCGGTGGCGGTGACTGTGTCGAGACATTTTGTCGAACATAAGAAAGGCATGTTTGAATTGAGGCAGTCAATGGCAGCATTGTGATCTCCGCCAAAAGGTTACCATAGTGCAATTGAAACTTAGGTTCCAGACTACTAGCATGGTTATTCCCTATACTCATAAAATGCAACGCATGTGGAATTTCATAGTGCAGAGACAAACCTTGATTTCTCACAGCATTGTCGTTGATGGCATCGTCCTGCTCTGCGTCATATATTGCAGAGTCTTCAGTAGGGAAGGAATGCGTGGCAATCAACTCCTGGGAAGGGGAAAAGATTTTCGTAACTGAAAGAGCTTCATTCAACGGCGATTCTACAATTTTCGTGCTGCAACCGTCAATTGTATTCACCGTGAATTTCGATTCACTTTGAACTATAAACTCATCCTCTGGTCGAAATTCTCCAATCATTTGCACGTTATCAGGAGCTGATTCACTGAGATCATCAACAATTTCTGCCAAATCCGTAACCACGCTGTCAAAATACGGCTCCCATGTCGGCGGCGATTCTGACATTGGCTCCTCTTCATTGTCTGGTACAGGTAAAATTACTCGCCACTCAGGCTTAAATTGCCAAAGAAATATTTGAGGTGAATGCATCCCAATTCACCGATGAATGACGAGGGTACCAACGAAGCCACCATGTGAGCGGTGGACCTTTCATGGCAAGTCCAGCCACTATCATCTTATACGTCTCCGGTGTACGCCAATGCTTGAAGTATTTCTCAGTGCAAAGCACCCACCAGTAGGCATCAATTTCACCATCAAACTTTGGAATCACCATTTCTGATGGATTTGCAGGAGAGAGTTCATCCATGAAAGCACCAATGTAATGGATCCAATAATCTATTACAGAGTCATAATGGAGAAATCCACAAATACTAGATAGAGTAGAAATTCAAATTACAAGAAGAAGAAATAAGGGGAATAGGAGAAGAAATATCAGAGAGGAGAAAAGATTTCAATCACATATTCAATGTCCTCTTCACTTCCTTTGCTTTAGTTATATAGCTCAACTTATGCCTTGATGTCCATATTTTTGGGCCAAAGTGGGCTCACTCTTATTTGGGCCTTTAATTTGATGATATACTCATTACATTAACTTATCTATTCTTGTTCTAGTGCGATAATTTTAACATAGCAACTTACTATTTCGCCTATGTTTGGGTTTGTGGCAATAATCTATCTACACAGTATGATAGTGAATCCTTTTACCGTGAAAAAATAAAGAAGCTACAAATTGGAGTGTTGAATTGGATGCTTCACTTCCTTTGGTTGTTGAGTGTGAGTGTGTGAAAGTAAAACATTTATGGTAGGAAAAGTGTTTTATTTTTTAAAAAATAAAATTATTTGATCTAATATTGATACACCAAAGAAAAGAAAAAGCTACCTTCCTTCACAGATAACAAAAGATCTTATAATTAAATAATCTCTAATTATAAGATCTTATGTAAACAAGAATTTTAGAGATTAATTTATGAACATTATTTAATGTAGAAGTATCTTTTACAAAAAAAAATGTGGAAGCATTTGGTCATAATCATAAGCACTTTTTTTTTTACAAATGTATCCAACAATTTTTTTTTTGTTACTATGATATATGTATTAAATAAACTATTTTTGGTTTTTTTCATTTGTCTGCCGACGACTTTTGGTCTGTCTATATTTAGTGATGTCAAAGTCAAAACTACTAATTTGAGTCGCACGGTGCGTGCAGTTACGGAGAAATTTCACGAATTAATTAATACTACGAAAAGTGTGGACAAAAAACTCAAATTAATTTAATAGTGTCAATTTGTCTATTTGCTCATGCAGTTGTTAATTTTCTCAATTCCCACATCAAATTAGTTAATGAGTCAAGTATACGTCCAATTTTACATATGCATGTGATGTGATATGATTGTAACGCAGTTAAGACTCTCATTCAATTCTCATATGTGCAATACTACTAATTGATTTGAATCCACCATGTGTTAAAGTATTTTTTGGTGCATATAGTTAGTCGAGTCACCAACATTTAATTGTTCAAGTCCTTCTATAGTCAGTCTCTAATTTGTTTGTATTTTCTCTATTGCCTTCCAAGAATCAACTATGTTAATATGCTACATTTTACTCTAGGGCAAATGTAGACTTAATTCTTTGTAGTCTCCAAAAGCTTGTATTTTTCCTTTTCTTTAAACGACCAATATTGAGAAATACCCAACTTTCATAGTTTTGAAAATAGACAAATCTTAAGATGAAAAAAAAAAAAAAAAACTGTTCTACACTGAATTTTTAAGTTGGGTTAAATTCAATGCAACATTTATCGGTCTAATATCATAAACCAACGGACGGTCTATATAAGTACCATATTATATCCTCACGATGTATATTTTATTCTAAGTTGTCTCTAATACTTCAAATTTATACTAACTTGAATGTCATGGTGTTTTCTAGGATGTAGATTCCCTGCAATAAAATAATAAGACAATTGGTTTATGATAAGACAATTTGTACCAAAAATAAATAAATAATAAGACAATTATATGCAATTTTAGATCTGGGCCTTTGATATCAGATCAGACGGATATGATTAAAAGTTGTGTCTTTTGTATTAAAATAATCTCAGCTGTTGATTTTATATAAGACGGTTGGTATTGATTACCGCATCCTGCTGTTACAACATAACATGTTTTCTATACTATTTTTTCATCATCAATCATTTCTATTGTTCGGATTCTGATCTCCAACTCAAAGGATACTTTCCACTTGTCCACCATTATAATTTCTTCTATACTCTTCTTTCAGAATGTAGAGACATATCTTACATTACCAATATTTATAATTATAGTCTATCGATTTATTCTCTAATCTAACAATTTAAATTGCAATTGATTTATAGCTTAGTCCACAATACTCTATTTTGACAGCTTCATGCCCTCAATGTGGTATCTCTAAACTAAACTACTAATTTTTTTTACAAAACTACTAATTAATATGTTTAATAATGAAAAGAAAAAAAAAGACCATAAAGTGCAAGTCAAAGCGGGTAGTCTACAGACTTGAAGTTTTCTCTACAATGGCCCGTTTGGCCTAGCTTATTTTTGAGTTTATGCAAACAACTTATGCAATATAAATTAGATTTTATGCTATTTTATAAGTTAAAACTAGTGAAAATTGAATTTTTATAAGCTATTTTATCATAAACTACCTTAAAAAACTTATAATCATACATAAAAATTGCATAAACTGTTTGCATAAACTCAAAAATAAGCTAGGCCAAACGGACCCTGACCAATGATCTTTGAGGTCTTGATTACTTTTGTTTGCGTGGTCGTGCAGTATTGCATTGTTGTCTTGAGGTGTTGAGATCTAGCTAGCTCGAGTTTTTATTTTTCTTTTAGGGATCTCAGGATCTAGAACATTTTTTATTAACCAACGAAACTACAATACGAAATTCATTTTAAAAGAGGACGTGTGATTTGTGTTTGCAGTTTAAAGAAAAAAACTTAAAGACAAAAAAATAATTCAAAAAATAATTTTCACTACTACTAAGAAAAATGGAGATATCGGTCGAATCTAATGTCAACATAATTAATATTCAACCTAGATTATCAACTAGAGCCTAGTAAAACTAAAATATATTTTATCAACTAGAGCTCGGTGTTTTAAAAACCGGACCGGCCGGTCGGACCGGTCAGACTGGGAACCGGAGGGTTAGCGGTCTGGTCTGACTACTGGACCGGATAAACAATCAAACCGGTGTGAACTGGACAAAACCGGTAAAAACCGGTGAACCGGCGGTTTTGAAAATCGACGGTTTAGAGCTGCTCCATTTTCCAATCAACGTCAGTCGTGACGGAATAGAGAGCAATCTCTCATGGTAGACAAAATAGAGACGCGCGTATTGTGGACGACTTCTATGGCGCATGTACTTGAGCGGAGAGAGTCAGAGTCAGAGTCAGTCTCAGGTGTGACGAAGACTTGTTTTACTATCATATCAGGTGCTATAGTTAGCAAGAAGCAGACTTGGCGATGTAGGATGACATAGTCCATAAGACGATGCAGTGGTTGTGATAGGGGCGATGGGCAACTAGGCTATTAACTGTGCAACATAATGCTTGGATCGAAGATTAAAAATGAATATAAAAAGTTTCGGTTTTTGAGAATGGTCCTAATAAAATTGCCACAATTCCTAATTCTTTTATAGTGCCCATATATATGAATATTAACCCTAGGAAAAAAGAGGGAAAGAGAAGGGCCCGGATTGTGAATTTATTTTCAATCACTACACGAGAGGTGATTGTTTGTCGTTGTATATCAATCACTTGATAGTAAAAACTAAATTAAACATTGATTTAAAGTTAATCAAATAGCTGCATAATCATGTTGTCAAAAAAGAAAAAATTACATAATCAATAATTTCAGCCGATTTCACTTGCACCACTTGTTTCTACCGGTGCATCCACATCACATTGTGTATGTTAGGGTTGGCGGTAGCTAGATTTAACAAATGTACTTCTGCTTATACTAATTTTGTTGAAGCTCTTATGTGTAATTTTTGTCGAAATTAACTCTTACTTTAATTGTGACAATATGCAAAACATGTACATGGTATAAATTTGTCCTATATCTCTGATTCCAAGAACCAATTCACACTCTCCCAATCCAACAAAGGGTCGTAGTTACCATTACTCCCTCCATCCTAATTTATAAGCAACTATTCTCATTTTTACACATATTAAGGGGTCCTAATTTTATATGAAAAATAGTTTACATGGACAAAAATAACCTCACATCAAACCAAGTTAAACACATAGGAATTGAAAAGCTAACCAATCAAGTTTGCACATCACGTTTTACTATTTCCAATGTTTCAAGGTGTAGACATGTAGTAATAGTCTGCTCCTCTTGACTACTAATTGGCCAATTAAATATTTTAATAAAAGTAGTAAATGTTAGTTGAATTTGAAAAAAAAGGTAGTTTTGGAATGATAACATTAAATAGGAAGGACGCGCCACCGAGAATGTAGCGTCCATAGGAAGGACGCGCCATCCCCATGGTAGCGTCCACTTCTGGCTTTTTTTTTTTTGTTTTTTCGTTTTTAAGAATAGGCAACGGTTTTTAACCGTTGTCTTAGAGCTTAAAAGCGTTGCCTTTGATATAACGCAACGGTTTGAAACCGTTGTCTAAAACGTTCTTCAAAATTTGTATTATTAAATCTCACAAAAATGTGCCAAAATAAGAGTTAAGTTCTAACGAATGTGTAAGTATGAAAAACTAATTTTTACATTCATTTTTACTACTTGATCATTAATTCTTTCAAATCAAAATATGTATGATAATTGAAATTCAAATAACACTTTAGAGAACGCTTTAAAAGGGACAATTTTATGGAAGGAACAACATATCATATATATTTTGATTTGAAAGAATTAATGATCAAGTAGTAAAAATTAGTTTTTCATATTTATACATTCGTTAGAACTTAACTATTTATTTTGGCACATTTTTGAGAGATTAAATAATACAAATTTTGAAGAACGTTTTAGACAACAGTGTACAACCGTTGCGTTATATCAAAGGCAATGCTTTTAAGCTCTAAGACAACGAAACAAAAAAAAAAGCCAGAAGTAGACGCTACCATGGGGATGGCGCGTCCTTCCTATGGACGCTACATTCTGGGTGGCGCGTCCTTCCTGTGGACGCTACATTGATGATGGCGCGTCCCCCTCACAACAAAAAGTAGTGTATTTTCGAATTTTTTTTAAAAGTTAGTGTAGTTTGGGATTATTTTTTTCTGTCAGGTGTAGTTTAAAAAAAAATTCTAAAAAATGAAACATTAAATTTAAGTTAAATGCTCAAGTTTCAAGAAAAATGTTCTATATTAATATGCTTAACCAGTGCACCTGGTGCAATGTTTAGCATTTTCATTAAGTTAAAAGGTTATATGAGCAAAAATATTAGACAAAAAAAAAAAACATATTTTGTTAATAGATAGATATTTAAACCTGATTATGTAGAATGACTGTTGTAAAACAACCTTTTGGTGGAAGGGAGATTTTTTAAGTCGATCTCCATGGCGAAATGAAAAACGTAAATGTTGTGATAGTGTCATATATAGGCCAAGAAATAAATTAGGTTGTTATTAGTTGTATTTACACATAGGACACTATAGAGAGTGTTAATTTAATGTTGCACAGATGTTAATTACTAATAAATTAGGTTGTCATAAAGACAGCTAATGGTTGGTTTTGTACCTGGAGTATAACCTAATGGCAAATTATCGTTTTATTCCTTATTTGCCAATACAGCTGATTTGCCCATAGGGAAACCAAACATCTAAAATCATCAACATAAAAGTATCAAAGTGCCCATAGGGCACTAGTTAAGGAACTAAATAAAGTATGAAAGTGTTGGAACTTGTGTAATCTATTTTTTAAAAGTATAAAGAATGTCTTTTTCAATGTAAAAATTACTTCTTTTAATATCCTTAACTAGTTAGCATGATCCAAGATATAGATATAGATAGATCATATTACAATGATCATTACAGCAAAAGCATCAGAAGTAGCAGTTAAGGTTATACATCTTGCAAAATATAATTCAAAACCATTCCTTCAGGTCTTTGCAGATCGCAAATTGGAGAATAGTTGGAGAAAACAATTAAGATAAGTTGAGGATATGGTTATTCAAAGATGTCTGATTGATATGTAAAAATGCAATGACACAAAGCAAAATAGAACAACATCAGTAGCTATCTTCCAAAAGTAGTCAAAGAGATAAGATCACTTCTCATTCTTAATATGTTTTCCTGATTTTGTTGATGAGAGCTGGGCATCAATTTTATCATCATGAACTTTATGTCTTGCAGTTCTTTTTGCTGGAGTTTTTTGAGTCAATCCAACTGGTTCGGTTTCAGCTGAAGCTGAAACATTGGGCTGCCAAAAAATGAAATAGGGGGATCAAAACTCAAGGAGACCAAAAAGTTGGTTTTTAAAATAGGGGAATCAAAACCTCATTTAAAAAAAAAAATAGGGGACCAAAAATGCATTTAAGCCTAATTCTTTTAACATGTTTCTCTTTTAAAGGGACCGTCTCCAAGAAGAGATTGGAGACTATTTGAGGACAGATTTTGATTATCTTATTCTAAGTGGGATTAAAGAAGAACTACTTGCATGCTCACTGCTGAAAAGAGAAGAACCGCAACAAATCAATAAAAACAAGAAATGGGATGGAAATCTTTTGGCGGCCACAATTAGCTCAAAGCTGGAGATATAATCAAGTTTGAATTTTCAAAATATGAGACCAAAAAATTTGGTTCATGTAACTGGTATTACTCCAATCAACCACTAAAAATTAATTTTTAATCTTATGTTTTTAATGAGACCCGTGTTGGTTGTTCTATACGCATTTATTATTCTTTTTCCAAATATAAACCGTAATACATAGTTTGTACCTAAGTATAAGATCCTCAACAAGTAAATCTAAATATTCATTAATCACTTGATCCTTGGTTTCTCTTTAACTCTACCTACTAAACTATCACTCACTGATCTACTTACTTTGACTTGCACAGTCTTCATTAGACTTATCGAACCCGTCTAAAACAAGACTTTACCTTCAATAGGTGCTATGTTATCTCAACTTTTCACGTACAGCTTTCATTCCTAATCCTATATTCTAATACACACACACAATATCTGTTTGGATTGACTTATTTGAGTTTGTCAATTGATATAAGTTCATGAGATGGTTTGCAAGAGCTTATGACATGTAGTGATGTAGCATGTTCTTATGGTGTGTTTGGTTCGGGGTAGATGGAGGGGAGGGAGAGGTGAGGGAATATTTTTAAGTATTTGTGTTTGGTTCAAATTATAGTAGGGGAGGAAAGCAAAATCATAACTATAAAATTTTAGAAATTGTTGTGAATATATAGTTTGATTTGCACTGAATAACTTCAAAATCGTGAAATTCTTTGATATTTATAAGGATAAAAAGATAAATTAGTTTTAAAATCCCTCCCGTCAACTCATGAACCAAACATAACTATAGTTAAAATCCCTCCCCTCCCCTCTCCTACCCTCCATTAAAATCCCTCGCCTCCCCTGCCCTTTTGTTGAACAAAAAAGACCCTTAGGGTAATTTCTATAAGCTCGGCTCCTTAGGATAAGTATTGAAAACATCTCATAGCTTATGAAAACAGTTTGATTTAATTTTATTTGTTGTTAAAGAAATACCTTATACATAAACACTTATATGATAAGTACTTAATTGTGTTGTTTATCCAAACGGAGTTTATTCACAACTTCTATTCCAATCTAACAACCCGTGAGAAAAGAAATTATGTGACATTAAAATTAAAAGTGAAATTGCAAAAGGTTACCTCTGAAGGGTTTTCAAAATTCCCCGTTTTAGGGTTCCAAAACGGATAAATCACCGAAGAATCCCTATTTACAGATCAAATTGACCTCTTAGATAAGGTTTGAATGAATAATATAAGTGACTAAAATTAAAAAAAAATTAAAAAATAAATAAATAAGGAATACATACAAGCTTTCGTAGATTTCGTCTACAGAGGAAAGATATTCGCGGTCTGCAGAGGCAAGAATACGAATCATTTTTGCATCATATAAGGCAGTACCATATTTAATCTCCTCCGCCGTGTTTATGGATCCTTGTTTTCTAACATTGAAGATTTTCTTTTTCGCCTTCATCGTTTCTCACACACTTTACAAAATTACCCTAGTTTGATTTATATTGTTAGGTAGTTATAAACTATAGGACTATTATGTATAGAAAATTTCTACTCACAGGCCCAAAAAATCTGTTTACACTTCAGATTGACCAAAATAACCTTAACATAAATTAAATTTCCAATGCATAAAAAATCTTAGCGTTTCTTGTTTCCATTCATCTTCGCCATTGCCATCGACGTCGCTCAAAACGCTTTCATCTCCGCCGCTCAAATTTACGTCATGTTATCTCCGCCGCTCAAATTTAAATCGTGTTCATCTCCATCTACGTTTATGAAACTCAATTTGAAAGGTAAGTTTTCCGATTACCAATTCATGATTCTGCGATTTATTTGAGTTCGATTGTGAATGTGTTGCAAATTCCTTATGAAATTATGTTGATTTTAAATTTCATCTCTCAATTTTTCAATTTTGAGTTGTTTTTTGATTTTCTGGGTTTCATCTCTCATTTCACATACAATGATAATCAACGTAAGCTCCTTAAACTGCGGAATGTAAGTGTGAACTAAGTTTACATAACTTATGTAGACTGATAATTAAGATAAATCCCTTAACCGGCGAATGTAAGTGTAAACTAAGTTTACATAAACTCGTGTAAATTCAGTTTACATAACTGATGTAGACCACTGAGTTTATTTAAGTTTATGTAAACTGACAATTAAGATAAATCCCTTAAACTGCCGAATGTAAGTGTAAACTAAGTTTACATACTTAGGGATGGCAACGGGTGCCCACGGGTGCGGGTTTCACACTACCCAAACCCGCACCCGAAATCACCACCCAAACCCGAACTCAAACCCAAAGGATATTCGGGTGGTAAAATAACACCCGCACACGCACCCGTTTGTTGGGTCACCAAGAGGGGCAGTCAGGGGGATCATCCACATTGGGCTCAAGAACAACTATACAAGTGAGTTGGACACCACACTTTAACCCAAAACCTTAAGGTGTTAGGTTTATGGGTCCTCTCACTTATAAAGTGTTCAACCTCCACCATTCTAAGCAATGTGGGACTTACTCACTCACACTTGTCACAACAATCTCCCCCTCAAGTGTGAGTCCATCCATTCTTGGATATGCTCCCCCTCAAGCGGAAGCTTTCTCACCCACAAACACTTGTACTTGTACCGCCGTTGCCACACTCAACGGGACACGCCGCCTAACCACTTTTGTTAGGAAGACTTTCGATACAAGGAGCCGGTCGAACCCTTCGTCGAACCATCGGCTCTGATACCACTTGTTGGGGAAAACTAAGAGGGGCAGCCAGGGGGATCATCCACATTGGGCTCAAGAACAACTATACAAGTGAGTTGGACACCACACTTTAACCCAAAACCTTAAGGTGTTAGGTTTATGGGTCCTCTCACTTATAAAGTGTTCAACCTCCACCATTCTAAGCAATGTGGGACTTACTCACTCACACTTGTCACAACACCGTTGGGTTCGGGTTTTTTCACCCAAACCCGAACCCGTAGCAAGAACATATAAAAATACAATAGCTACATCGTTTGGTAACAAGCATAGTTCAAATTTTCGAGAAAATACAACAATAAAATTGAGTAATGTTAAATTACAAGTAATTACATTAAAATACAACAATAACATAGTTTGGTAACATAGTATTCAACATATAATTTTAAGAAATTAAATTACAATTATATATACATAGGGATAATTAGGTAATTTAATATTTAAGCGGGTGTAATTTCGGGTTTCGGGTGCGGGTTTGAGTGATCCCAAACCCGCACCCGAAATATCGGGTGCCACCCGAACCCAAACCCAGTCAACTCAGGTTTCACCCGTTGACTCGGGTGCGGGTGCGGATGGGCCCCATGGGTTTGGGTGTAGTTGTCATCCCTATACATACTATATGGTTTGCAAATTTATTTATACTAGGTGAATTTAGATTACATTGACATTAGCAGTTCAGTAAACATTTTAATTCAACCTATGCAATCGTGCAAGAAAACATAAATCGCATGAAAAATAAGAGAATGTTATAGAATTATTAACATAAATTCGGTATCATATGCAATAAAGTCTTAATAAAGTAACTTCAAATTCAATCTTTAATTGAGATTAATGACAAGATAATGAGTTTGAGATAGAACACATTAATGGGGTTTATGAGAAAGGGAACACTGAAGCAGAAGTTAGAAATAGAATAAAAGATGAAAAATTGTTTTTAAAAAATTATATAAAGAAGGACAATTGGTATTATGATTAAATTTTTATGAAATTTGCATGTAATTAGAACTTTTTGGGGTGTGAGTAGAAAAAATCTTATTAATATAGGTAGTTATTAGTAATTTATAATATTTATCGATTTATATTAGTATTATACATATGTAAATAAGAATGAAGAAAATTATTCATAAAAGAATTCTACTTTTCCCTTTTTATTAAGTTATATTGCTTCTCGAATTGAAATAATTATCTTTTAACCTATTTTTGGACGTGCAACCTTGCTTGAGTTGGCTTTTATGTTTTCCTCCGGCATTTTGCTACAGATTCTAGTATGGTTTTAATGATGAGACTGATATCTATTTTAATAAGGAGTGGTACCTATTAGGTACTACCATTGGAGCAAAACATTTTTTAGTAACCGGTAGATATCACTTCCTAAATAAGCATTTTCTCTCTATTAATTAAAAAATATTTTTGTGGGACTTATTAATAAAGATGTAGAGTTATTGATGAAATATAGAGTTATATGTGGGCCATATTTAGAACTATTTAAGAGATATTGAATCGGAGGAATTGAGTGCTTAACAAATACTCCCTCCGGCCTTATTTATAAGCAAAAATTGTTTTTTAGGTTCATTCAATAACTAATGTATATAGCTTAAATATAGACCGGATACATTACTTCTCCAATGAACCTAAAAAGCAACTTTTGCTTATAAATAAGGCCGGAGAGAGTACTATTATTAAAAAATTATGAATAAGTGATATGTATAAGTGGGACCTATTTAGTACTCAAATTTGGAGTGCTCCATTGTGGATGCTTGTTCCTAAAAGTACTTTGAAGTCATGTTTCCCAGATTTTGAAGTATTTATTATCTTGTACTGATATTTTTGGATTATACTGTTTAATTTTGACTGACCCTCAAAAGTAATCTACTAGCTAATTAGCTATCTTGTGTACACACTACAACAAGTTTGAGATTTAGTATCATTTAAAAAATGTTATTAAATCAAGAAAAATGTTACTAATTCAATTTAGTAACATTTTATCAAGTGTTACATAAAGCCTATGTTACTAAAAGGCTTTAGTAACATTTAAGAGTACTATTAGTAACACTCAATAAATGTTATTGATTATATCATTTGTAACACTAGAATTTATCTTTAGTAACATTAAAAGTACTATTAGTAACACTCGATAAATGTTACCGATTTATATATATTTTGTAACACTAGAATTTATCTTTAGTAACATTAAATAAATGTTACCGGTTTATTTATCTTGTAACATGCAGAAATGTTACTAATTTGTATTTGTACATTGAAAAAAATGTTACTAAAAATATTACAATTTTGCATCAAAACCATCACTTTTTTATAACAAGACAAGGAATTAACATTCTAAGCAACACTCAAGTGTTACAAGCTTCATTAACTAAAGTGTTACAAGCTTTTTTCCATAAGTATAACTAAAGTGTTACAAGCTTCACTTGGAAAACTATGTAGCGAATGAAATCTAAGCAACACTAAGATATGTCTTGGCTCGTTACTAACATCAGCAAAGATCCCTTCTATTTCTTTCCATTTTTCTTGAGTCCAAATCCTCCAAAAGATTCTTTTATGGTCTGTTGAATGCATACAACATAATCAAGTAAAAAAAGGATTGTTAGCCAAAGGTTCAAAACAGGGGAAAACAGAATTCAAAACATGTTTCATAGTGAGATCAAACTCAATTAAATAGTGAGAACTCTCAAACTGTATAGATTGCTAAACTACTAGTTCAATCAAGAATCTGATGCTCATTTAAGCATGTAAGGTTTGAAGGAATAAGAACTCTCAAACTGTATCAGAATACAAATATTTGACACTCTCCACCTATTTTCAACTATAATGATTCTTAATTTCAGGCATTCATCAACTAAGATGCTAGACCTAAATCTCAACCAAACTTATACTTTTAAATTAGGAAAAGTTGAAAGCATTTAAGTTCCATATATTGACAGGATATGTACAATGTGTCATGTCTGAACTTACCCTATACTTTCACAAGTCTAATAATACCCAAATCAAGCAGGTGTTTATGCAAGAAAGATAAACATCAGATTATAGTATAACAAACTAGCACCTACTCTAACAATTTAACAATGTCAGTTGTAATATACTAATATGTCAGTGGAAAAAAGTCAGCAACATATAGTGAAAGATCAAGGAGCTTCATCTAACTAAAGGAAAATCCTAAATGTAACAGGCACGAAGATGAGAAAAGGATTATACTATTAAAAGCAATTACTATTGAACACCAAAAGAACAGAAAATTGAGCACTCTACTGGGCATCCTAAGATGAAAATCAATAGTTCTTTGAGAAGACATAGCAGCAAGCAAACTTTTCAACTCAAGTAGAATATTTTTTTGATTATCACAAGTAATTAGAAGATAAACAGCGAACACAACTTAAAGGAAAATTATCTTGAGATACGGCTTGAGAAGAAACCAAAGCAGAAAACTATATGGTCTATAATCTATATGATTGAAAGCTTCTAACATGGGAAACTATGAAGATGAAAACATAGCATAACATGCCAGACTAAATAAACAAAGTACCTCGTTCAACATCCTATGCAACTCATCTCTGGCCTCAACAACTCTGTCCCTGTCATTGCTGTCTACGACAAATATAAGACCCTGAGTGTTCTGGAAGTAGTGCCTACACAAGGGACGAATCTGTAGAAGAAAGCATAAGTCTTGTTGTACTCCACAGTCTCCACATTGAACCCTATATTAAAAAACAAAAAGTTAAATTTATAGACATACCACCATTTCAGCAATCTGAAAACTTTTTACCAAGCACTCCTACGAGAAATAAAAGTTTCCCTTCTAGTATTTGAAAACAACTTACGCTCCTCATTTTTTTCATAAGATCTTATAACTCATCCATAAACACCAACGAGCTTATTAAAAAAATTGCTTTAGGAACCAACTGCATATTTAAATTGAGAAGCTCTCACAAGGTAAATTCAAATCCAAACTAAGCCATTATAGTTTAGTTGTTAAATAACATTTGCACATCACAACACCTAACATAAGCAACAGCAGTTAAATTTTAAAGACACTTCTTCATAGATATAACAATGTCTTGATCACATTCACATTTCATCTTCAAAGATCATCGAGTTAGCTAGTAAACAAGTCAGTTATATACCACAAATCCACACCGATAATAATTTAAGAAAATTGCATGATTCAATGTAACACGCCTAATCTGTAGAGTGTCGATGCTTCATATGATCAAACTGATAATGAACAAACATACATGTACGAAAAGCCTACATAGAGACGAAATCAAAGAGCATAGTACAGGAAAACTTTACAATGGTAGGAATAGTGGTGACAATCTCTCCAAGCTTGAGCTTGTAGAGGATAGTTGTCTTACCAGCAGCATCGAGACCAACCATCAAAATTCTCATTTCATTCTTCGCGAATAACCAACTAAACAACTCCTAACAATCTCACTCAAGTGAAATCAGATTTCCATTAGCTTTTGAATTGGAAAAACGTCTTACATTATGAAGTAGAAGGGAAGAGCTGAATCCTAATTTAGAAGAAACCAAATCAAACTCCAATATATTATCCTCCAATTGGTGTCCACCAATAACAAAAGTTGTTCTTGGCTCTTTACCACCATCTACAAATCCAAGACATGCTACATTTTTATTCACCTCCACTATTGAATCGTCACCATTATCCTTATTGTTAATAGACAAAAGAAAAGACTTAAATCTGAGAACTCTACCACCAACTTTAATTGATTTCACATCTATGAAATATTCATAAGAAGCATCACCTTGAGTAAATATTGGAACAGTGCTAAAGGGGCTGATAATAAGAGGAATAGTAGTGACACCAATTAGCATTGGTTGGTCCACGCTCAAGTAAGAAAATGTTGTAAACTAGCTAATAAAATCATTGATACTAACTATAAGCCATACATTATAGATTTCTATTCCCTATCTTTTACTATCATTGATAATAAATTCATCTCAATAATAAGAACAAACAACAAGACTTTGCACATAACTATTTAACTCTATTTTGTTAAACATTATGCCTAGCTATAGTGATATTTTAGCATTATTTTGTCACTAATTTATCATATAATCTAAGTAATTCAAACTTACTCGGAAGCAGATTAACACACCTATATATCTAGAATTTTCTATAACCAATTCAAACTTAGGTACAATCTTGTTAATCTGTTCAATAAGACAAAACCATACAAATATGCCTAGCTATAGTGATAACACAAATCATTCGAGTATTTCAATGAATTAACATGAGTAGTTTTAGTATTATTTCAATGAACCATACGAACGTACCAACTGCAATTGTGATTGTTGAATTGTGATTGTGAATGTGAATCCAAGAGTTGAAATTCAATTTTGTTGCAATCGAATTCAACAGAGAACTTTCGAGTTGTGATTGTGATTGCAATTCGAAGAGTTGGAATTCAATTTCAGGTGTTGAAATCAAATTTCAGGAGTTGCAATTGTGAGACGAGATTGAGAGAAAGTGTGAAGTAACGAATTGATACTTTGAAAAACCCTTACACTCTCATGATTGAGGAACGATTGCGTGAGTTAAATGTTGAAATTGCGGAATATGAGAGTTGCGATTGAAGAACCCTAACACTCTGATCTGTGATTGAAATTGAGATGGAGGAAGATGAGGATCGGTGAATGGAGAACGAGATTGCGACTGAGAAGAGATGAGATTTGCGATTGAGAATACTGAGAAGGTTTTGGGTGAATGCTGAGTTTTGGGTGAGTTTTGCGTGAATTGTCGTAAATCACCCATAGTAGTATTACAAACATAAGGGATAAATTTCTTCTCAAAAAATAAAACAAAAGGGATAAATAGACAGTATAAAAAAAATGTTACCGAGTATGTAACATTTATTAGAAAATGTTACAAAATAACTACATTTAGTAACATTTTTTATAAATGTTGCAAGGTGATGTTACTAAAAGTCACAAATGTAGTAGTGACAAATAGATGCCAAACAATCACTTTAATTTAAAGCCTATAACATGTTTGACAATTTTAAATGGGAAGGATCAGGAATCTTTCTATTGTTTACAATTCAATTTAGAGGTTTGATGGGGGCACAAGATGGGATCAGAAGGATTGTTAATTTTTAAATTTTAATATAGGATGAAAATCAAATTGACAGGATAAAAATCCAACCAATCCAATTTTACAAGTAGCACTTTATTTGAGTCTTGTGAGTATATGAGATCATGATCGCATATTAGTGCAGGTTTTTTAAATTCAACCATTTCATACCTTGGATTTTAGAACCTCCTTTGCACTTCCCATCATCACCACTATCAAAATCATCTGCCTTCTTGCTCTTGAAAGCATCATCCTCAAGATTCATGGTTTAATCGCCCCTGATGATCCATCAATTTCTTCAACAAATTAGGATTTAATTAATGGTGGAAGCTTGGCCTGAACCATTTGGCCAACTGGTGGGGCAGTTCCATTTGCCTGTCATTCACATTGACTTCCTAATCAAGTAATTTGCTCCCCCCTTCTCAAATTTCTCTTACAGAACAACCTTGGTCTGTGAATTGTATATCCTTCCTCTTGACCAGAGAAATTTATGCCTCTTCAATGAATTTCCCGGGATATTATTGACCCTAAAACCAATGTTTAGAGGAAACATATTCATTCCCATGCAGTCCCAAATCAAATGAACAAAATAATTCATAAATTCCCATCATTTTGAAAATTCTCCAAATTTATCATCCAAATGATGGAATTTACATAGAAATTTAGCATTTAATTATGCAAAATATTTTATTAAATGCGATTATTTACCTTTTATTCAAAAAATATTTAATTGGTCAAAGTTTTTTATTTCTTATAAAAAGACTCGAGAGGGTATTACTATTAAATAAACTATTTTGTTTTTTTCACTTGTTTGCCGACGACTTTTGGTCTGTCTATATTTAGTGCAGTCAAAATCAAAACTACTACTAATTTGAGTTGCACCGTGCATGCAGTTACGGAGAAACTTCACAACTTAATTAATACTCTATTTAATTTAATAGTGTCAATTTGTCTATTTGCTCATGCACTTGTTAATTTTCTCAATTCCCACATCAAATTAGTTAATCAGTCAAGTATACATCCAACAATTTTACAGATGCGTGTGATGTGATATGATTGTAACGCGTTAAGACTCTCATTCTCATATATATGTGCAATACTAATTGATTTGAATCACCATATGTTAAAGTATTTTTTGGTGCATATAGTTAGTCGAGTCACCAGCACTCAATTGTTCAAGTCCTTCTATAGTCAATCACTAATTTGTTTGTATTTTCTCTATTGCCTTCCAAGAATCAACTATGCTACTATGCTACATTTTACTCTAGGGCTTAGGTAGACTTCTTTGTAGTCTCCAAAACCTTGTATTTTTCCTTTTCTTTAAACGACCAATATTGAGAAATACCCAACTTTTATAGTTTTGAAAATAGACTAATAAAAAATGAAATAAAAATAGACTGGTTTGTATTGAATTTTTAAGTTGGGTCAAACTCAATACTATATTTATTGGCCTAATGTCATAACCATCGGCCTATATAAGTACCACATTATAACCTCACCAGATATATTTTATTCTAAATTGTCCCTATACTTAGAGGTGGGAATAGGTTAGGCCGAGTTAGGCTTTACCAAGCCTGATCCTGGCCTGTCAAAAAGATCGAAGGCCTGAGTCTGGCCTGTGGTCTATCATAGGCCTATCTTTTAGGTCTGAGCCTGACATGTGGCCTATCATAGGCCTATCTTTTAGGCATGAGCCTGACCTTTTGAAAGCCTAATGTGGCCTGTTAGCCTGTTTAAAAACATACTTCACATGAAAATATTTAAATAAATAATTATATTTATGAACTAATAAACAAACGTCCTTTCAATATTTAATATGATATTTTAGAGAATTTAACTATATATGTCATCATATTTCAATTCTAGTTTATAATAATACATTTATATATGTGAAAAACTAATATAGATTAATAAACTTAAACTACTGAAAAAGTTAATAAATTTATAATTTAATCAAAGTACAAATTTTAGTATATAAATAATAATAGTATTAATAATATTATTCATGTTAACTTAAGTAGGTCGGCCTAATAGGCTAAAAGGTTTTTTTAATGGCCTGCAGCCTAACATATTTAACTAAATAGGCTTATAAAAAAGCATTGGTCTGCTCTATTTAAATAAATAGGCTGGCCTGATCTGGGCCTATGTAGGCTAGGTCGCATAGGCCTTATTCTCACCTCTACCTACTGCAAATTTATACTAACTTGAACGTCAATGTATTTTTTAAGATGTAAATTCCCTGTAATAAAATAATAAGACAGTTACATGCAATTTTAGATCTGGACCGTTGATATCAAATCAGACGGTTATATGATTAAAAGTTGTGCCTTTGGTATTAAAATAATCTCAGCCGTTGATTTTATATCAGACGGATGGTATTAATTACTGCGTCCTGCTATTACAACATAACGTGTTTTATGTACCCTTTTTTTTATCGCCAATCATCTCTAATGTTCGGATTCTGAACTCCAACTCAGAGGATACTATTAGAAGTCTCTCATCGATTGCGAGCTGACCTGAATGTGTGTGTATAAAGTAGAGACAATTCTTACCTTGCAAGTCGGTTTTGTAAGGTTGACTTAAACCCAACTCTCAATTCTAAGATGGTATCAGAGTCTTTCACATCAGTTGCGAGATGACCTGAATGTATATTTATAAAGTAGAAACAATTCTCACCTTACAAACCGGTTTTGTAAAGTTGAGTTAGGCCTAACTCTCAATTCTAAGATATATCATCCATTTGTCCACCATTGTGACTTCTTCTATACTCTTCTTTATCATTCTCTTGGGGATAAAATTTGAGTTATATTCTTCTTCTATAATCTATCGATTTATTCTCTAATCTAACAACTTTGTGTGCAGTATTATTACACTGCAATTGATTTACAGCTTAGTCCACATTACTCTATTTTGACATCTTCATGCCCTCAATGTGGTATGTCTAAACTAAACTACTACTGTAATTAATATGTTTAATTATCAAAAGAAAAAGAAAAAAAAAACAAAGTAATATAAAATTATTTCTGCAACCTCTAAAAAGACCAAAAGAATTGGCACACATAAAGTGCAAGTCAAAGCGCGTAGTCTATAGACTTGAAGTGCTCTCTACAATATTAAGACCAGTGGTCGTGCAATATTGCTTTTATTTTTCTTTTGGGTTACTTTTGTTTGCGTGATCGTGCAATATTGCATTGTTGGGATCTAGCTAGCTCGAGTTTTTATTTTACTTTTAGGCTTTGTTTGGGAGTTTTGAGAGGAAGGAAAGGAAAGGAAAGGTTAAGGAGGGGAGGGGAAGGAAAGGGAGGGAAGGGATAAAGGAGGGAAATCCTTCCCTTTGTTTGGGAGTTGAAAAACCAACAAGGAATGACATAGGGGGCTTATGTGATGATTTTACTATTTTACCATTTTTTCCCTTAAAATTAATACATTGTGTTATATTATTTTGCCCATTTTGAGAATAAGTTTCGATTTCAGATAAAAAATAATTTCGGAACAAAAGTTCACGATATTTTTTCGGGAAAAAAGATCTAATATTTTATTCGAAAAAAAAATTCCCGATTTTTTCCAGAAAAAAGTTTCTGATTTTTTGTTGGGAAAAATGTTTCCGATTTTACCGGAAAAAAAGTTCTCGATTTTCCCAAAAAAAGTTTCTGATTTTTTGCCGGGAAAAAAAGTTCCCGATTTTTCCGAAAAAAAGTTTCCGATTGTACCGGAAAAAAATATTCCGATTTTTTCCGGAAAAAAAGTTCTCTTTTTTTTCCGGAAAAAAAGTTCCCGATTTTTTCCCGAAAAAAGTTTTTGATTTTTTGCCGGGAAAAAGAGTTCCCGGTTTTTCCAGAAAAAAAGTTTCCGATTTTTTTCCCGAAAAAAAGTTCTCGATTTTTCCGGAAAAAAGTTCCCGATTTGCTCCCAAAAAAAGTTTCCGATTTTTTGCCGGGAAAAAAAGTTCCCGATTTTCTCCCAAAAAAAGTTTCCGATTTTTTGCCGGGAAAAAAAGTTCCCGATTTTTCTGGAAAAAAGTTTCCGATTTTTCCGGAAAAAAAGTTTCCGATTTTTTCCGGAAAAAAAGTTCTCGATTTTTCCGGAAAAACGTTCTCGATTTTTCCGGAAAAAAGTTCCCGATTTTCTCCCAAAAAAAGTTTCCGATTTTTTGCCGGGAAAAAAAGTTCCCGATTTTTCCGGAAAAAAGTTTCCGATTTTTCCGGAAAAAAAGTTTCCGATTTTTTCCGGAAAAAAAGTTCTCGATTTTTCCAGAAAAGTTCCCGATTTTTTCCAGAAAAAAGTTTCCGAATTTTTGCCGGGAAATAAAGTTCCCGATTTTTCCGGAAAGAAGTTTCCGATTTTTTGCTGGGAAAAAAAGTTCCTGATTTTTTTCGGAAAAAAAGTACTCGATTTTTCCGGAAAAAAGTTCCCGATTTTTTCCAGAAAAAAGTTTCCGAATTTTTTCCGGGAAATAAAGTTCCCGATTTTTTCGGAAAAAAAAATTTCGGATTTTTTCCGGAAAAAAGTTCTTGATTTTTCCGGAAAAAAGTTTTTTATCTTTTGGAATGAAATAGGTTAGGGCTAAAATTGGAATTTTGAATTATTGTAAGGGGTAAAATAGACAATTTATATAGTTAACCCTCCAAAACCCCCCAATTTGGGGGAACTTTAAAATTGGATAAAATAAGCCCCCCAAAATCTTTCCTTATTTTTTTAAAACTCCCAAACAAGGGTTGACCTCTTCCCAAGCCTCTCCTTCCCCTCCCTTCCCCTCCAAAACCCAACTCCCAAACAAAGCCTAAGAGAAATGGAGATCTCGGTCGAATCTAATGTCAACATAATCGGCATTGAACCTAGATTATCAACTAGAGCCTAGTAAAACTAAAATATGTTTATCAACTAGAGTTGCTCCTTTTTCCGTCATCAACATGGGTGGTGGCGGAATAGAGAGCCATCTCTCTCTCATAATAGACGAAACAGAGACGCATGTATTGTGGACGACTTCTATGGCGCATGTACTTTGGCGGGGAGAGTCGGAGTCAGTCTCAAGTGCAACGAAGACTTGTTTTGCTATCATATCGGGTGCTATAGTTAGTAAAAAGCAGACTTGGCGATATAAGATGACATAGTCCAAAAGACAGTGCAGTGGTTGTAATGGGGGTGATGGACAACTAGGCTATTAATTGTGCAACGTAGTGCTTGGATCGAAGATTAAAACTGAATATGAACAATTTCGATTTTTGAGAATGGTCCTAATAAAATTGCCACAATTCCTCGTTCTTTTTATAGTGTCCATATAGATGAATATTTACCCTAGGAAAAAAGAGAAGGGCCCGAATTGTGAATTTATTTTCAATCACCGCACGAGAGGTGATTGTTTGTTGCCTTATATCAATCACTTGATGGCAAAAACTAAATTAATACATTGATTTAAAGTTAATTAAATAGCTACATAATCATGTTGTCAAAAAAGAAAAAATTACTTAATCAATAATTTCAGCCGATTTCAGTTGCACCACTTGTTTGTACCGGTGCATCCACATCACATAGTGTATGTTAGGGTTTGCGGTAGCTAGATTTAACAAACTTCCGCTGATACTTTTTTTATATAAGTAAAAATTGAATTATAAGGAATACAAAAAGGTACCCAGCTCTTATAATTCAAGTCGCAACTTACTTTAATTGTGACAATATACGAAACATGCACATGTTAAAAATTTGTCCTATATCTCTGATTCCAAGAACCAATTCACACTCTCCCAATCCAACAAAGGCTGGTAGTTACCATTAATATCCATTTGGCTAGCCTCTCCTACTTCTTGTGAGGGTTGGCCATGATGGTTATCTATAGAGGAACAACTCTCAGGGGAACTTGTTGCACTTATCCTCATCAACATTTGAACATCATGATCGCATATTGAGTCCTTTTGGTGCTCTTGAGCATTTTGAACAAGTGGTGTAACCCTCCTTGGTGCTGGTCTTCTATCAAATGCTCTCAAGCACTTTGATTTCTTGTACACTCGGCATAAACTGAATTCTTGCCTTAACTGCAATCCACATTAAGTAATCAATACAATTTACAATATAAAACTATACACTAATACACTATATGTGAGTGGAGTTTTCTTTTATATAAAGAAATTTATTAAAGGGAGAATAAGGGATATTCTAAATTAGTGTAAAATTATGATCTCCTCTCAAAATAGAAAGTGAAACAATATGATCTACAATATAAAATTACACTATATGTAGGTGGAGTTTTGTTTTATACTTTTTTTTAGGTGGAAAGTTTTCTTTTATACTATATATGTGGGTGGAGTTTTCTTTTATATAAACAATTTCTTTTTTGACTTCGTATAAACAAATTTATTAAAAGGAGCAAAAAGTGAAACAATATGATCTACAATAAAAAACAAAACAATATGTTCTTTATAGGGTTTCTAATTAAAACAAATTTTTCTCACTAAAATCTTATATTAAAAAAAAAAGTGTCTCAAGGTTGATACTTGTTTAAAAATAAAAATCAAACTATCTAAATTATTCAAGGAGAATAATGTATATCACAAAATTTCATCCAACTTGGATTACATACAGAAATCAGGAATTTTTTTTAATGGAAAATATATTTTATTTAAATTTAAAAACAAAAAAAAAAAGTACAAAGACAAGATTAAAAAAAACAAAGAGGTACCAAAAGTACACTCCACCAAAAAAAAATTAGGATGCTTCTAATATGATTAATCTACAAAAAAAAAAATGTATGAAATACTCTAACTATATTTTTAGTAAAACATCATAATCTTTTTTGTGTTTTTTATTCACAGTTTACACCATTTTTAGATATGTACATGATTTATAGAGTAGAGACTAATTTTTCTGATACATATAGCACGTACCTTGGGTTCTAGTTTATTTGAAGAGGATGCTTCATGATCTAACTGAATGGCCTTATACTCATTCATTTTCCAATCGGTTTTCTTTCCATTTGGAGCTCTTCCAGAATAGAAAACCATAGTTCTTTTCATGCCAATGACGCGATTATCGGACGAATAAACATGATTAGGAGATCCGGTGGCTTTCCAATACCCGGTTGTTGTGAGACGTCTTGGTCTTCCTCCTCTCACTTCACTTTCTTGCCTTGGAATGAAAAAGAACCATTGTTCCTTGTCAATCATACTAGCCTCTCCTGAAATTTCTGAAAATTAACCAATAACTTAATTAAGACGTACAAAAAGAAAGAAAAGAAAACAATTATTTGATCCGGACAAATAAATTATGCTTCACAATCATAACAAATTTGTATATACAATATAATATATTGATGGCTTATTTTTTGTAGGTCTAATATATTGATGGTTGATGTCAAGCATATAGTTAAAATTCTTAATTATAGCTTATTCCCATTGCAAATTCTAATCTCATCCCTAAAATGCATCTTAATCATAATAGTTAATTATTATGAGTTTTTAAAACTATATATTTCTTTAGTAAAAAAAAACTATATATTTCTATTATATATAAAATTTAAAGGTGTACAATTTTCTATCATCGTATATATGCAAGTTTTAATCTTTGCCTCTTTTATTGCTAGACCATGTACATGTTGTACATGGAATGCGCTTTTCAATAAAATTTTAGCCGATTCAAAAAATAAAATAAACAATGATGCCAAAATATGAATATATCCTTTCGAGAAGAAGAAAATGATGCTATTAATTACAAACCAAAACACAAGTAACACCTCGCTTTTTTATAAAGAATATGATATAATACACCTAATAATATTTTTTTTTACTATAACTAATCATGAAATATAAAAGTATTATAATGTCTACTTCCAAAGTTAGAAAACTATGAAAATAATATTGAAGAAACAAAATCCAATAACTTGGACCATATGAAATTTGATTAAGAAACAAAAAAGAAGAAAGAAGTTAAAAGATTTATACGTGGAAGTTGTGATGGATTATAATCGTATATATTAACAACCGGTATAACAGTACGAATCAAATATTGATTCTCTCCTTCAAGCATTTTGTGAAGATAGAACGAAATAAGCTCTTCTTCTGTAGGATAGAAACGATAACCCGGTGCCATATTTTCCATCTTTTTTTTTTCTTATTCTATTTGATAGTATGTTATTTTTGTAATGGCTAATTGTCATGCATTTCTCATAATATATAGACTTATAAGTCAAGAGTCAAGAGTAGTACCATATATAGAGAATATTGAATTATAGAA
The DNA here is from genome assembly GCA_030408175.1 of Trifolium repens. Lineage (NCBI taxonomy): Eukaryota > Viridiplantae > Streptophyta > Magnoliopsida > Fabales > Fabaceae > Trifolium > Trifolium repens. The sequence goes on along the minus strand of CP125849.1, from coordinate 51,927,591 downwards.
TTAGTGAGAAAGTTAGGCAAAAAAAAAAAAAAAAAAACCATCCGAGTGAAATGAGAAAAAAATTGCATGAGAGAATCGTCATGGTTTGCTTGGAAATTTCCACACCACGCGCTACATATGTCTTTGTCGGTTATTTATTTATTTATTTTATGTATGTCCGTACCTTGTCTTTAATTTTATAAGTTCTTTCTCGACCACTTTCCCCCACCGCGTCGTTGCTTTTTATTACTGTGGAAAATGCTGTTCATCAAAATATTAGATCAACTTAACACTAAAAAAATAAAAATATTAGATTAACTTAACTCATCCATACAAAATCGACTTGTAAGATGATGATTAATCTACTTTATAAATATATATTCAGATCATCTCGCAATGAATGTGAGACTTTTTAATACGCTCCTTCGCACCTAGCGCTATTGGGTTTGCGGCGCGGGTATGAATGGTGGATGACTCGATCAGAAACTTGATAGCAGACGGCCTAGCGTATCGTGAAGAGGCTCTGATATCATCTTAGATTGAGTAGTGGGTCTAACTCATCCTTACGAAATCGGCTTGTAAGGTGAGAATTGTCTCTACATTATAAACTCATATTCATGTCATCTCCCAACCGATGTGAGACTTCTTAACATAACTACCAATACATTGAGTTCAAATTATTCATAAAAATATTGGATTCATGAATGAGAACACTGAATTTGATTCTTAGTAAAATAATTCTTAATAAGATTTTACGTATTTCGCAGTTGAACTTTTAAATTATCAAATCTCATTTCTCCGGAAATCAGAGGGTTGATAAAAAAAAAATTAAGAAAAGTTGTTACCATCAGTTTTATGCAAGCTGAATGTAATATCACAATCTCCCTTCAAAATTGGAATTTATTGAAATGAATTGCAAAATTCTGTTTAAATTTATTCATAAATGGTATTTTTACATAGAGTCATGGTTATACCATCTGTTCTAAAGACACACATATTAAAATATTTGAAGATAAAAGGTTTGCATTAATTAATACAAAAGATTTAACTTTTAAAAATTTAAATGCAAAAGTTATAAAAAAAATATATTATTTTCTTTTAGGTTTTCACCATTAGTATCTGGACTGGACTAAGGCCCAAAATTAAATAGCATAGGCCCAATAGCAAGGTGGCCCAATTATTCAACCCATGGAATTCAAAAGATAACTTGGCGGCAAAGACACTCATTGGCGACGTGACATATGGATGGCGCCCTCGCCCCAGGCATAACTGATTAAACACAGTGACTCAGCATCTGACCGGGTGCGTGGATGAAGGTAACCACCTCCTGTCACCATGATCACCACCGGAATCAGCAAATAACCGTCCACCACCACGTGGGAGCGGCAGAGGAAGGAAGAAACCACCACGATCATGGGGTATACATGATCGTGGTCCTTAGCAACCGTCATCTGTAAAATCTATAAATAGGAGCTTATGCTTCATTGTAAAGGGTTCAGAATTTTTCAATAAACAAGGAATTATTCATTTCTTACCTATGGTTTATTAATTTATCACCCCCCCCCTATTTGTTCACCAGAACATTTTGGCGCCCACCGTGGGGCTGCGGTAAAACGATTCCCAGCCTACCACTCATTGAAGACAGGAATCCCCCCAAATGGTAGGGGAAACTCCAAATCATGGCACTCACGGCTCGGGGATGACCCCGACTGAAGCCGTCAATGAACTTAGGCGACTTCAAGCCCAGATAACAACCCTGAACCAAGAGAAAGCCGACAAAGATGACGATCAAGATGAGGATCAGGTCAACGATTCTCAACCCCTCGCACAAGCCTTATGGGACGCTAGAGTCCCAGAGAATTTCAAAACACCACATCTGCCGACGTTCGACGGAAAAACAGACCCTACCGAACACCTGATGGCAGTCGGAACACAAATCGCCATCATAGGCGCTGCAGAACACTTGAAGTGCAAACTACTCTCAGGAACTTTGAAGGAGGCAGCACTAAGATGGTACATGAACTTGCCAAGAAACTCCATCGAGACGTGGTTAGACTTCCAACGCAAATTCATTCAACAGTTCTCAGGATCAAAACACATCAAGGTCACAGCCACTAGCCTCTTCACTACTCGCCAGAACCACGCTGAAACTCTGCGTGAATACTTGGCCAGATTTTGCGAAGCAACCATCAAAATATCTAATCCTAACCAGGAAATGTTCGTAGCAGCATTCCATAACGGTTTAAAAGCCGGTCACTTCAATGAATCCCTGGCACAGAAGCCAGCGACCTCAATGCAGGAAATTATCAAGAGGGTTGAATGTTACATCAAAGGCGAAGAAAGTAACGCCGAGAAAAGATCAAGGGACGCAAGAGAAAGAGAGCCACTTAACAAGGGGAACAGGGCCCCAGATTTCTATCCACAGAGAAGACGTCAACCAGATCACAGAGGGTATGAACCCCAAAGGAAATCATATCACCAGCAAGTAAGGCGAGACGTTGACAGATTTCCGGAAAAAGAATACACGCCCCTAAATAGAGCCAGGGTCTATATTCTAGACGAAATTCTGGAGGCAGGACTCACCAGATTTCCCCCTCAGAGAGGAAAGGAATACCAGTTAGGGCAAAACATGAACGCGTGGTGCGCATATCACAGATGCAGAGGGCACGACACTGAGAAATGTTTTAGACTAAGAGATCTCATTGAGGAGTTGATAAAGAATGGCCATCTAAGGAAGTTTCTTGATGACGCCGCCAATGGGAAGGTCGTGGTCCCAAAGGTGCAAAGAGACCCACAAAGAGACCAAGGACAGGGTTCGGGAGGAGAGAAAGCGAGAATAGCAGTTAATACTATAGCAGGAGGATTCGCAGGAGGAGGCGAGTCGAGTAACGCCCGAAAATGCTACGTGAGACGAGCGGAGTTTCAAGCAATATTTGTGGGGCATACTTCTATCTCAGCCACGCCGGATCTTTCACAAAGGAGGACAAGAAAGAGGTCATGCCACATGATGATGACCCGCTGGTAATACAAGTTCAAATTTTGAACTGTGATGTTAAGAGAGTGTTAATAGACTCCGGCAGTTCAGCGGACATCATGTATTGGGAAGCATTCAAAGCCATGCAATTGTCCAATGAACATTTAATGCCTTATAATGGCACTTTGGTGGGCTTTGCAGGCGAACAAGTGGAGGTTATGGGATATACAACATTGCTCACAACCTTCGGTGATAGCGACAACGCCAAAACCATAAAGGTCCGATACTTGGTTGTAAAAACCCCCTTTACTTCCTACAACATCATCATTGGAAGGCCAACCTTCAACGCCTTAGAGGCTGCAATGTCAACACTGTACCTATCCATAAAATACCCATTGGAGGACGGAAGAGTGGGAACGATCAAGGGGGATCAAGCATTGGCGAGACGATGCTATGAGTCAAGCCTGAAAATAAGACATCGAGCCCATATTACCTCCGACCCTACTCGCCCTGGCAACCAAAAGGGTGGAGTTAACGTAATCAGCCCCCTGGATCTTGATCCAAGGGAAGAATTCCAAGACAGAAGAGTGAGTCCTATAGAGGAGCTTGAGCAGGTACAAATTGGAACAGAAACGCACCAGACCACCAACATTGGCACTTCATTAAACCACGAGGAGAGGGAAAAAATCCTAGCGACATTGAAGCGAAACATAGATTTTTTCGCATGGCATCCCTCAGACATGCCAGGGATTGACGAATCAATAATCACCCATAAACTTTCGATCTCCCCGGACACAAAACCGGTTTCGCAAAAGAAAAGGAAGGTTGGCGAAGAAAGAAGAGCGGCGATCGTAGAGGAGGTGACGAAGTTAAAGGAGGCAGGATTCATCGAGGAGATCAAATACCCATCCTGGTGGCAAACGTAGTGATGGTAAAGAAGGCAAATGGGAAGTGGAGGATGTGCGTAGACTTTACGGATTTGAACAAAGCATGCCCAAAGGACCCCTATCCTCTGCCCAATATTGACAGATTGATTGATGGAGCATCTGGATACAAAACTCTCAGCTTCATGGATGCTTACTCAGGATACAACCAGATCAAAATGAATCCAACAGACGCTCCCCACACCGCATTCATGACCAACACCTGCAACTACTTCTACAACGTCATGCCTTTCGGTCTAAAGAACGCGGGAGCCACATACCAAAGGTTGATGGACAGAGTATTCTCAGAGCAGATAGGAAAGAACCTAGAAGTCTACATTGACGACATGGTAGTGAAGACCACAGAGAATGGCGAGCATGACCAAGATCTTAGCGATATCCTCGCCTCTGTAAGGAAGTATAACATGAGGTTGAATCCTACCAAATGCTCATTTGGGGTACAGTTAGGAAAATTTTTAGGGTTCATGTTAACCAACAGAGGAATATAAGCCAACCCAGACAAGTGTCAAGCAATCATAGACATGAGGAACCCCACTTCAGTCAAAGAGGTGCAACAGCTAACCGGAAGGATAGCGGCTCTATCAAGATTCCTATCATGCGCAGGAGAAAAAGCCTTTCATTTCTTCTCCACACTTAGGAAAAGCGAAAGGTTTGTGTGGAGCACTCAATGCGAGGAAGCTTTTCAAAATCTGAAAACTTTTTTGGCCTCGCCCCCGATCTTGACTCGCCCAGAGAAAGGTAACACACTATTTCTATACCTCGCCGTCTCGGATAAAGCCTTAAGTTCTGCACTAGTACAAGAGATCAAAGGAGAGGAAAAGCCCATCTACTTCGTCAGCAGAACATTCAAGGGAGCAGAAGCCAAGTATCAGAAAATTGAAAAGCTCTCCCTACCAGTCATAGTAACGGCAAGGAAGTTAAGACAATATTTCCAGAGCCACAAAATCGTGGTGAAGATAGATTACCCCATCAAAAACGTTCTGAGGAAGCCAGACCTAGCCGGAAGAATGGTGGCCTGGTCGGTAGAGCTATCAGAGTTTGACATAACCTTCTCCCCAAGAGGCGCGATCAAATCACAAATATTAGCAGATTTTTTGCTGGAATTAACAACACCCCCGGAGGAAAGCAAAGAACAGCCTTGGACGCTCTCAGTGGATGGAGCCTCCAACGTAAGAGGAAGTGGAGCAGGAGTAGTTTTAGAAGGCCCGGATGGAGTTCTAATAGAACAGTCACTGAGGTTTACCTTCAAGGCGAGCAATAAGCAAGCAGAATATGAAGCTCTACTCGCCGGAATGAAGTTGGCAAAGGAAATGGATATAGCAGATCTCAAAGCCAAAAGCGACTCGCAACTAGTAACCAATCAAGTGTCAGGAGAATTCCAAGCAAAGGACCCCCAGCTGATCAAATATCTAGAAAGGGTACGTGCCATGTCAAGCCTTTTCAATTCCTTTGAGTTAGTTTATGTGCCCAGGGAGCAGAACGCAAGAGCAGACCTACTCTCAAAACTAGCAAGCACCAAGAAGCAGGCAGCAACAGAACCTTCATTCAAGAAACAATAGCCAACCCAAGCATAACAGAGGAGCCGGTTTTGATGATCGTTGAGTCGGAAGATTGGCGAGCACCGATCATAAGGTATCTACAAAAAGATGAACTCCCAACAGCAAGAGAAGAAGTTTATAAGGTAAGAAGAATGGCAGTGTGGTATTCAATGTTAGGAGACAAGCTCTACAAAAGGGGTTTCTCAGGACCTCTCATGCTCTGCGTCAGCCCAGAAGAGGCGAAGGGAATACTGGAAGAGGTTCATGAAGGTTCATGTGGGAGTCACATTGGGGCAAGGGCCCTAGCAGGGAAGATTCTCAGAGCAGGATTTTATTGTCCAGAAGTGCATCGAGACGCCACCAGATACGTTCAAACGTGTGACAAATGCCAAAGATTTGCCAATTTACACTACGCCCCAGGGGAACCATTGAAGTCAGTCCTATCACCCTGGCCCTTCTTCATGTGGGGTACAGACATCCTGGGGCCTTTTCCCGCCTCGACGGGGCAAGCAAAGTGGATCATAGTGGCGATCGATTACTTCACCGAATGGATTGAGGCAGAAGCACTCTCAAACATATCAGCAGACCAAGTCAAAAAGTTTTACTGGAGAAAAATCATTTGTAGGTTTGGATTGCCTAAGTATGTAGTATCAGATAATGGAACCCAATTTGCAAGCGAGAAAGTAGTTCAATTCTGCAAGGAAAAGGGAATTCATAACACATTCATATCAGTTGAACACCCACAAGCCAACTGACAAGCAGAATCAGCCAACAAAGTCATCCTCAGAGCGATCAAGAGAAGAATAACAAGCAAAGGTGAAGGTTGGGTGGCTCATCTCCTGCCAATTCTATGGTCATACCACACCACGCCCCAATCGTCAACAGGCGAAGCACCTTTCACAATGGTGTATGGAACTGATGCAATGATCCCTGCGGAAATAAACCCTCCAAGCTGGCGTAGGGACACCCTCACACTTCAAGAAAATTCTGAGGCATTGCAGGAAAATTTAGATTTGGTGTCGGAACTAAGGGACAACGCCCACTTCAGGGAGTTCGTCTCAAAGCAAAGAGCAGCAAGAAGGTACAACACCCGAGTCATATCTAGGAGATTCAGAGAGGGTGATTTAGTTCTCAAAAGGCCTATGGGAAAGGATAAAGGAGGAAAGTTAGCAGCAAACTTGGAAGGACCATTCAGAATCAACGAAGCCTTTGCAGGAGGTGCATACAGATTGGAGACAATGGAAGGAGAAGTGCTGCATAGAACATGGAACGTGGCCAACCTCAGGTTTTATTACAGTTAAACTGCCACAAGTAACAGGAGAGGCGATGCCCAGGCGCATGTCCAACAAATTTACAAAGTCATTTCTACAATTATTTTACTGCATGTTATTATCAAATGTACTGAATTTTTCATGCCAATTAATAAAAAGCGGTGGGACACTCTTTTCTCCTATGAAAATAGGAGTTTTTAACGAGGCTCACCGTTCTAAATTTTGGGTTTGTGAAGAGCTGATACATATGCATACAACATGACAGAGAAAGAAAAAATGAGGTTGAAACACCATGGCGTTACCCGTGAATCTTACGAGTAGGGAACGTCTAAAAAAGAAATGGCGCTATCCTTAAATCTTACGAGTCGGATACGACGGAAACGAGTTGAAACACCATGGCGTTACCCGTGAATCTTACGAGTAGGGAACGTCTAAAAAAGAAACGGCGCTATCCTTAAATCTTACGAGTCGGATACGACGGAAACGAGTTGAAATCCCGAGGCGTTACCCTTTAAACCTTTGCGTGGGGGGCGTCCAAAAAATTAAAATAAGGTTGAAATTCCGAGGCGTTACCCTTTAAACCTTTGCGTGGGGGGCGTCCAAAAAATTAAAATAAGGTTGACATTCCGAGGCGTTACCCTTTAAACCTTTGCGAGGGGGGCGTCCAAAAAATTAAATTAAGGTTGAAATTCCGAGGCGTTACCCTTTAAACCTTTGCGTGGGGGGCGTCCAAAAAATTAAAATAAGGTTGAAATTCCGAGGCGTTACCCTTTAAACCTTTGCGTGGGGGGCGTCCAAAAAATTGAAGCATGGTTGAAAGTCCAAAATGTTACCCGTAAATCTTACGAGTTGGGAACGAGGAAAGGAAAAAGAAAGACATATCAAAATATCAAGGTGCAACCTATTAAATGGGAGACGCCCAGAAGGAACAATGCAGAAAATATAAAAGGTAATTCAATATATATTACTTTGGTTATTTAATTAGTCTTAAAGACAGGTAGGGTTATTACCCAAAAAATCATAAAGAAAGAAAGCTCGCAAAACAAGTATGTTCAAAGGCGACAAGAGCAGTGACAAAGTCATTCAAAATCTGATTTCATTCATTGAAGATTTGGATACAAATTCAAAGAAAACTACATCACATTTGGGTACAAATTCAAAGAAAACTACATCAGATTTGGACACAAATTCAAAGAAAACTACATCAAATTCAAAAGGATGTGCGAAGTGTTAATACAATAAAGTCCTACAACTACTACAATAAGCATCAACACTCGCATTATTCAAGAGGATCCCGCAGTTCCTGGCATTATATTTCCACTTTTGCCCAGGTGAACCAGGAGATCCATCATCCTCATCCACGAGGCGTATCACTTGGAGGTTTTCACCTTCGAAGATGTCGGCGTCCTCGCCACAGATTCCACAGTGATTTGGGAACCTTCTTCCTCTCCGGGAGGAGATCCATAAGCATCAAACTCCTCAGAAACGTAAGTCTTCAAGAACTCAGCATAATCTTCGTCAATATCATCAGAACTTGAAGAGCTTGACTCCCGAGGGTCATACGTCTTCAAGAACTCGGCATAGTCTTCATCAGTATCATAAGAACTTGAAGAACTTGGCAAAACAACGACGTTTTTTGCCTTAATCTTTTTGGAGGCGGTAGTACGCCTAGATTTGGAAGCAGACGCATCCAACTTCTTCTTCCCCTTCTAGGATTTAGATTTCTCAGCAACGTTGTTCTTGGAACTATTCTTATCCATCTCATGATGATTAAATGAAGAAGAAGAAGAGTTAACGATAGAAAGATGGTGGTTACGAAAGGAGAAAAAGAGTGGCTTTTATAACCAGAGGTCATGAAAAACCTAGCATGTGTAACCGTAATCCACAAATAAATGAGGAAGCAGTTTCAACCACCGCAATAAAAGGATTGGCCAGTTCAACAGGCGGTTGCGAAAACCAAGGAAAACTCAACAGAAAAATTTGACTGGTCAAACATAGTAATTCACGCCGAGTAAACCGGGGCGATACCCCATACGACGACACACAGCAAGAATACATACACTCGAGACGACGGAATATAACATTCAATATCAAGACAGGGCGAAGTAGAAGACATGGAAATAAAGAAAATATTCATACGATACAAACGGCCTCAGAAGGGCACAAAACATTGTCATTACAAAATATATCAAGCCCACGCAGGGGCGATCATCAAAACAAGGCAGCAATAAAAAGAGTTAGTATAAAGGGAAGGAAGGCGAAGAACTATTCCTTGGCTGGGGGTTTCTCGGTCGTCTCGATGGGAGCATAGGACACCAGCTTATCACCATCAATCTTCAACATGGCGTCAGCTTTACCTAGGAGGTCACGATCAATATCAGGGAAGAGGACTTTCACCTGGTCCAAAGCATAAATGAAACCCTCATCATACTGCACGCCAATAGTCTCCTCCATCTGGTCCTTCTCCGACGCCCAAGTCTCCTTCTCCTTCCTCAAAGTCGCCAGTTCACTCAAAGCTGCTTCATGATCCTTAGACAAGGTGGCAATTCGCGCATCTCTAGCGATAAGACTCTGTCGAGTAAACTCCAATTCCTTAGCCAAGGATTCATGGTTCTTCTTCACCTTCGCCAACTCCTCATCATGAGCTTTCACCAGTTTGGCGATCTCAGCCTCACACTTTTCCTTCAGGGCCTTCATCTCGCCCTCCAGCTTCACCTTGGTGCTTTTCAAATCCTCCTCCAGAGTAGCCAAATTCTTGTCAACCAAGACTTCCTTCTCCCTAGCAGCAGCAATCTCAGCCTTTTGGCGAGCAGCCAAGGCATAATTGAGGAGAAGTCCTTTAAGCTCATGGCCAAGAGCCATCTTCAGCAACTCATCAGTGGAGGTGGCATTGAAACGAGAAGAATTCCCAGCCAAGTTCACCATCCTCTCCAAGAATAACTCTGGATTGAACATAGGATCCCAAGGTGAACTCCCCCCAGACTGGTCGACCACAGCAGTAACATTCTTGCCAGCAACAGGCGAGACCTCCTCCACGTTCCCTTCCCTCACTTCCTCCTCCAGCAACGGAATCTCAGCGTCCTTCTTAGCTTTCTTCGAAGCTCTCGACTTCTTCTTAATAGGTGACTTAATCTGCACCTCCCCAGCATCCATGGATTTATCAGAGGCGAGATCCCCAGCACTGGATTCCCTAACAGGAATGTTAACACGGGCCTCATTAGTTTTCTGTTTTTTCTTCTCGCCCTCACCAATCTCCAACTGGCTGAGAGCATCCACCTTGCTATCTGGCTGAGCCTTCTTCGCCCTAGCTCTCTCCAGGAACTTCAGTCGCTGCTCATGAGTGAGGGTCGACATTTCTTCTACAACAAAAAAGAAAAAGTCAATAAAGGAATACAAGCAAGAATGAGTACATAAAAAATGACTTAGACAAAAGGGGCGACAAGAACCACAAATAACTTACTAAGATAGCGCTCAAGAACCGCAGGAGCACCCTCTGCATCAAGGAGATCCCTAGGGCTCATTTGGCTAAGGGACTCCAAGTAAACCACTGTATCCCTCTCAAACTCGCTCAACCTCTCATATACAGCGCCCTTGATCAACCTAGGATTGGAGGTCCAATAGAAGGGAAAGAGAGGCTCGTTGTCCTCGGAATACATCACGTTTTGACCCCTGTCCCCACCGCGGACACGCACAAAGGTATCTTTATAGTTCTTATAGTTAGAACTATATAAGTTGAACAAACCCCTATTTGGCTGACCACTCAGGGAGACAACTGAGTTGGGGAATAATGCTTTGATTTGGTAAAAAGAAAAGAAAACAGCAACAAAAGGTGGCGCAATGTCAAGGCCGAAGCAAACTAACTCAAACGCCTTGATGAAAGACCAACTATTTGGACTAAGTTGGGTAGGGGCAACATTGAGGACCCTAAGCATGGATATTTGGAATTCAGTGAAGGGGAAGTATAGGTGGAAATCTTTGATGAAGTGGATGTACATGTAAAAGAAGGATGGCTCAGCGTTAGCCACGGCGGTTACATACTCGCCCGCCTCTACCGGTTCTAGTATGACCTCTTCTTCGTCAAACTCACCGGAAACTGTTGGAACAAAAGAGGTTCTGACATGATCCAATTAAGTTTTGATGATAACAAAAGTATTAATATACAATAGGGTATACTAATTATTTAATCCAAGTGTGCAGATATTCAAGTTAATTTTTATATTCATTTAAAGCACATTGGAAGCTCTGATATGGCAAAGCAAACTCTGATCAGAACTTGAAGACATCAGAAGATGCAAATTTTTATTCATCAGAAGATGCATATCAGACTCTGATAAAGAGCAGTGAGAGCCGTTTTTGTAACAGCCCGGCGACCAGCCACACAGATGCTGAAGCCCCGCTGCTCGTTACCAGCTTAATCACTACCCCCCTTGTAGTGTTTTTGCCTCCGTAGTGATTCGAACCATGCACCCTGGGGATAAATACATGTTCAATGCAATCACTACTACCAATTGAGCTAGTAGCTCAATTGGTAGTAGTGATTGCATTGAACATGTATTTATCCCCAGGGTGCATGGTTCGAATCACTACGGAGGCAAAAACACTACAAGGGGGGTAGTGATTAAGCTGGTAACGAGCAGCGGGGCTTCAGCATCTGTGTGGCTGGTCGCCGGGCTGTTACAGTTTTTGTCAGAAGAACATTCTCTGCATCAGTGATTATACTCTGACATTCCAAAAGCTGATGGAATCAATCTTATCCACAGAAAAGTGACGTTAGTACTATTGTACGAACTCTTTACCTGATTTGGATAAATCTTTCCACCCAAGATTGATCGCATACAAGGTTACCTGATTTGGATATCAAAGGTACTATCCTACAGCTGGCACAATCTCACTGTATCTAATTCAAATCAAACACGCTCCACCTTCTTCTATAAATTGGAGCAAGTTTGAAGCTTTGGGATATATATATACTTGAACAATTTGAAAAGAGCTGTTACTCTGCTGAATTCATCCTAAAGCACAAAACTGCAAATACAACTTGAACTCATATTCAAAATCCAAGACTCCAGTTTCAGCTTCTGTTAATTCGTTAGTTGAACCTTAGAATTTTGTATTAAGATTCTAAGTTAAGTCTTGTATCAAAAGTTGTATTTAATTTGTAACTGAACATTGATCTTTATATCAATTGTTCAGACTCTGTCTTTTTCTAAACTTGTGTATTGGAAGTCTCTTGCCTGCGTGCTTGAGCATTAGGAAGTCTCTTGTTTGTATACTTGAGCATTGGAAGTCTCTTGCTTGTGTGCTTGAGCAATTGTAATCTTTGGTGATTATAGTGAACTCTCTTGGAAGTACAAGAGGACTGGACTACTCTCGGATTGTGAGAGGAACCAGTATAAAAATCTCTGTCTCGACCTTTCTCTCTTTCTCTCTTCCCTAAAAGTTACTCGTAATTGTGTTGTGTTTTCTAATCCGCTGCAACCTCTGATAAGTTCTCTGTAACTTAGAAGAAATTTTTAAACTACCAAAAACACAATTCAACCCCCCCCTTCTTGTGTTTTTCACACCTTCAATTGGTATCAAGAGCCCGGTTCTGTTTTTAATCACCTAACAGTGAGACAGTTTTCTGTTGAAAAACACTATGACTGAGACTCCAAGTGGTAGCTTGAAAGCAGTTCCTCATGACTATGATGTTGAAGATAAGTCAAGCAACAAAGCACCAAAGTTCAAAGGAGATGCATCTACCTTTTCCTGGTGGAAAGATAGAATCTACAGTCATCTTATTGGTTTAGATGATGAGCTTTGGGACTTGGTTGAAGAAGGGGTAACTTTCCAAGGGCTAGATGAAAAGGGAAGGCTATCTGTTGAAGAAAGAAAGAAGTTCACTCCTACAGACAAGAAACTTTACAAGAAGCATCACAAGGTTAAGGATCTTCTCATTGGATGTATAACTCATGATGAGTATCTCAAGATTACAGACAAATCCACTGCCAAGAGCATCTATGACTCCTTGTGTTCCACATATGAAGGGAACAAACAGGTTCAAGAAGCAAAGGCTACTCTTTTGATTCAACAGTATGAACTCTTTAGAATGAAGGATGATGAGAATATTGAATCAATGTATTCTAGATTCAAAATTCTTGTGGCTGGTCTCCAAGTTCTAAAGAGAAGTTATACAACCTCTGATCATGTAAGGAAGATTTTGAGAAGCTTACCTTCAAGGTGGAGGCCTAAGGTAACAGCTATTCAAGAAGCTAAAGATTTGGACAAACTTGGCTTGGAAGAATTGATAAGTTCACTCATGAGTCATGAGATGGAACTATCTTCTGATGAGCCTCAGAAGAAGCTAAAATCTGTGGCCTTGCCATCTATTTCAGTTTCATCTAAGGCTCTGAAAGCCAAAGTTGTAGAGTCTGAAGCTGAGGAATCTTCCATAGATAATCAAGAGGAAGGATCAGATGATGACTTCTTTGCACTCTTATCCAAAAACTTTCAAAAGTGGTCACTAAGGAAGGGCAGAAATTTTCAAGGCAGAGGATCTGGATCAAGATACAATACCAACAGGGAGAAGAAGGATGACTCAAAAATTGTTTCAATTGTCACAAGCCTGGGCACTTCATGGCTGATTGTCCTGAACTCAACACCAAGGGTAAAGGAAGAAAGAGCACAATCAAGAACAAAGCCAAGAAGAGCCTAATGGCAACATGGGAAGATATAAATGAATTATCTGAGGACGAAGACTCTGAGGAAGCAAACCTAGCGCTTATGGCCATTGGTGAATCAGACAATGAAGATGATTCAGAGTCTGATACTGACGACATTGATGAGGTAATATCTAAAATGTCTAATACTCAAATGACCAAAGCTTTGAAAGATGTAATGGTGAAGTACATGGAAAAATTGAGTGAGTTAGATTTTTGCAAACAAAAAATGAAACTTCTCAATGAAAATCTCACCCAGACTCAAGCAAATTATCAAAAATCTCTCAAAACAATTAAAGTGCTTGAGACTGGATGCAGAACATGTCACAAACCTTATGACGAGTATGAAATCTCTCTACAAGAGTTTGTGCACCATAACATAGATAAGACTAGGGTAACTTCTATAATTCATGGTGGGCTCAGCAACTATTATAAAAGGCAAGGACTTGGTTCTCTTGCATGTCCTGATGTAGGAAAATCAAGTAAACCTGTCGTGTTGAGCAAGTCACCATCAGAATCTTATTCAAACTTCACTAAGGATACATCAGAACCTCTGACTGTGTCTGGTACTCTTGCGAGCTTGGAACCACAAGATAAGGTATCAGAAGATGACTCATCTTCTGAACCTAAGTCTTCTAAAACTAAGGTTCCCCTCACATCAGTACCCATGTCTACTCAAGTTAAAGCTGTCAAAGTACCAAAGCCTGTTGATAAGCGAGGCACTAGTACTTCTAAGGCAAACTTGGTAACTGGTTCTCTGACACACTCAAGAGGAAAGTCTCAGAGACAACATAAGCCTAAACAATTTTCTAAAGGCTCAGTTGACTCCAGATCTTCTGATTATTCTAAAAAGAAGGATAAGATTCTCAAAACTAACCAAAAAGGACCCATCAGAGTATGGGTACCAAAATCTGAAATAGTGTATGCTGCAGGTATGCACCCAAAGAAGAAAAGAAAGCTCATGGTATCTGGACTCTGGCTGCTCACGTCACATGACAGGAGACAAGCTCTTATTCCACACCCTGAATCAGCAAGAGGGAGGAACAGTAGGGTTTGGTGGCAACCAGAAGGGAAGGATCATTGGTATAGGTACAGTTGGTAATTCTTCTTTGTCAATTTCTAATGTTTGGTTAGTAGATGGACTACATCATAATTTACTTAGCATAAGTCAATTGTGTGATAGTAATTATGATGTTATGTTTAATAAGGATTCATGTACAGTAATCAGAAACTCTGATCAATCCATTGTTTTCAAGGGAAATAGAAAAGGCAATGTATACAAAGTAAATTTTTCTGATTTAAAGGAACAACAAGTGCTTTGTCTTTTGACACTGAGTGATGAAAAATGGATCTGGCATAAAAGATTGGGTCATGCTAACTGGAGATTAATTTCCAAGCTTAGCAAGGACAATCTTGTCAGAGGTCTTCCAAAAATAAAATATCACTCAGACTCACTTTGTGGTTCCTGTCAAAAAGGAAAAATTGTCAAAAGTTCTTTTAAAAACAAGAACATTGTCTCTACCACTAGACCTTTGGAACTCTTACACATTGATCTCTTTGGACCAGTCAGCACTGCTTCTATCAATGGTAAGAAATATGGATTAGTCATTGTGGATGATTATAGTAGATGGACTTGGGTAAAATTCCTGAGAAATAAAGATGATACATATGAAGTGTTTAGCATCTTCTGTACCCAAATTCAAAATGAAAAAGATTCCAAAATTTTGAAAGTAAGAAGTGATCATGGTGGTGAATTTGAAAATGAACCTTTTGAAAAATTTTGTGAAGAACATGGAATTCTCCATGAATTTTCTTCCCCTAGAACTCCACAACAAAATGGAGTTGTAGAGAGAAAGAATAGATCTTTACAAGAAATGGCACGCACCATGATGCATGAAAATAATTTAGCAAAATTCTTTTGGGCAGAAGCTGTTAACACTGCTTGTTATATTCAGAATAGAATCTATATTAGACCTATTTTGAACAAAACAACATATGAACTCTTTAAAGGAAGAAAACCAAATATTTCTTATTTTCATCAATTTGGTTGTACATGTTACATTCTGAATAACAAAGTCCATCTTAAGAAATTTGACTCTAAAGCCTGTAAGGGTATCTTCATTGGATACTCTAAACGCTCTAAGTCATACAGGGTGTATAATTCTGAAACTAATATAGTGGAAGAATCAATGCACGTAAAGTTTGATGACAAAGAGCCTGATGATAAAAAGTCAGAGCATGTTAAAGATTTGTCAGGATCTGATGAGTCAGAAGATGAAGCTCCAGAGTATGATAACAACATAGAATCTATAGAAGACTCTGAAGCTCAAGAAGATGCACCTTCTGATGCTGCTCAAGAACATCAAACTATGGATGATAACTCTGAAGAATCTGATATTCCAAGGAACACATTCAAATATAAATCATCACATCCTGAAGAGCTCATTTTAGGAAACAAGAACAGTCCAAGAAAAACAAGGTCAAACTTCAGAATTGAAGAATCATTATTTGGATTAGTTTCTTTAATTGAACCCAAGACAACAAATGAAGCTCTCTCTGATGATGCTTGGATAATTGCAATGGAAGAAGAGTTAAATCAATTCAAGAGAAATGATGTGTGGGATCTGGTACCCAAACCCAAGTATAAGAACATTATTGGAACAAAATGGGTATACAGAAACAAATTGAATGAACAAGGTGAAGTCACAAGGAACAAAGCAAGACTTGTTGCACAAGGATACAGTCAACAAGAAGGAATTGATTTCACTGAAACATATGCTCCAGTAGCAAGACTGGAAGCAATCAGGTTACTTTTATCTTATGCAGTCAATCATGATATTACATTGTATCAAATGGATGTGAAAAGTGCATTTCTAAATGGTGTCATTTCTGAAGAAGTGTATGTCAAACAACCTCCTGGTTTTGAGGATTTAACAAACCCAGACCATGTGTTTAGACTAAAGAAATCACTCTATGGACTCAAACAAGCTCCCAGAGCTTGGTATGAGAGACTGAGTACTTTCTTGGTTGAAAATGGTTTTGTTAAAGGACAGGTTGATAATACACTCTTCAAAAAGACCCTTAAGAAAGACATTTTGATCGTTCAAATATATGTTGATGATATCATCTTTGGATCAACTAATGCCACTCTATGCAAGAACTTTTCTAAGATAATGCAGGATGAGTTTGAAATGAGCATGATGGGAGAATTGAAGTTCTTTCTTGGAATTCAAATAAATCAAACAGAGAAAGGAACTTTCATTCATCAGTCCAAATATATAAAAGATCTTCTGAAAAAGTTCAACCTAGAAGATTGCAAACCTATGAATACTCCTATGCATCCTACATCAAGTCTAGGCATAGAAGAATCTGAAGGCAAAGTTGATCAGAAACTGTATAGAGGTATGATTGGATCTCTTCTGTATCTAACTGCCTCAAGACCTGATATTTTATTCAGTGTATGTTTATGTGCAAGATTTCAATCAGATCCTAGAGAATCTCATCTCACTGCTGTGAAGAGAATCTTTAGATATCTGAAAGCTACATGTAACATTGGGTTACTGTATCAGAAATCCAATGATTACAAGCTGATTGGATTCTGTGATGCTGACTATGCTGGTGATAGAATTGAAAGAAAATCCACCAGTGGTAACTGCCAGTTTATTGGTGAGAATTTAATTTCATGGGCTAGTAAAAGGCAAACCACCATAGCTATGTCAACAACGGAAGCTGAATACATATCAGCAGCTAAATGTTGCACACAATTACTCTGGATGAAATATCAATTGGAAGATTATCAAATCAGCAGTAACAATATTCCTTTATATTGTGACAATACTGCAGCTATTCACCTTTCTAAAAACCCTATTTTACACTCAAGAGCTAAGCATATTGAGATTAAACATCATTTCATCAGAGACTATGTTCAAAAAGGTGTAATTGATCTAAAGTTCATTGAAACTGAAAATCAATGGGCTGATATCTTTACAAAACCTTTAGCTGTTGAACGTTTTGATTTTATCAAAAAGAATCTGAACATGATGGAAATCTCTGATTAACTTAGACTCTGATGAAAAATTGAGTTTATGAGAATCTAATAGTAATCAGAAGATGAAGTCATCAGAACCTTCTGTATCAGAAGTTGTGATGAGAATATCTTCTGACATACTATCAGAATCTGATTAGAAGGTAAATGGTTCTAGCGCGTAAGTAAAAAATCTTTTGTAAAAACCCTTTCATTTTCTCAAACTTACGTGTCAGTCATTTAACAATCTTCTAATACACATGTCTTGTTGCAAGAGGGTAAAGAAGTTGGTTAATGATGATTAGCATTTCATATTCCCAATTGTGGTAAAATACTCTACTACCCCTATGTATGTGTACTTGTTTTTGCGCGTAAGTTTCTATTTAAACACACTAACTGTTCACATTCACACTCTTGCACTCTCACAACCTACACTTTCATTCTTCTAAACCACAGAGATATTTCTTTCTTCCTCTTTAGTAACCCTAAAATTCATATCTCATCCATGGCATCCTCATCAACTTTCTTGAATAGAACATGTATGATCTTACCAAATGAATCCAACCCGACTGAATTTGCTAAAGATCAACGACCGTACAAATATGACGAAATCAATGTGGCTATTGAGAATCCCGTTGATTTAGAAAGCATAAGGGTAAACGGTTTCGCTGAAGTGGTAAACCTCTTCAAAAAGCAAGGTTTGGAATATTACTTTGATTTTCTCAATGGACCAACCTATACTGAATTGGTAAAGGAATTTTGGATGAAAGCTTCAGTCATTACAAGAGATGTTTATGATAAGAAAGTCAGGGAAATGATGGAAAAACACCCTGAATGGAAAGAAAGAACCCCAGAAGAAATGGGTTTGAGATCCTTTTACTCAACGGAGATTGAATCCTTCGTGGCTGGATTCCGAATCTCAATCAGACTCTGCCACATTCTTGAGGCTCTGAAGCTCAAGCGTGATGGTGTGATCATCAAGCAGTCTGATGTAGTAGGTCCTGAAGTGGAGGAATATCTGTTCAAACCTAAGACCGATCCTAAGGATAAGTTTAAATGGACAGACAATTGTAAGATAATCTACAGGATCCTGATTGATAGTGTTCTGCCCAAGTTAGGAGGCACTGATCAAATATCAAGTGTTCAGAAGCTGTTCACCTACAATGTTGCTAAAGGAAATATTGTTGATATTGGAAGGCTTATTTTTGATAACTTGTGCATATCTATTGTCTCTAGCAAAGCTATTGTTAGACACTCAAGACTACTGAGCCACATGTTTGCACAGTGTGGTTTGTTGGATGCTGTTACTCCATATCTTCCTGGATTAGGTACCTTTCTGCTTGGTTCCAAGATTGTGAACAGTACTTCACTAAGGTATTTAAGGCTGGTGAAGAATAATGAGATAATTCATCCAACACATCCTCTGTTACTCAGAAACTCTGAGAAAGGCATTGGTGAAAGTTGGCTTGTGCATGTCAGAGATAGTGAAGCAAAGAGAGTAATAGAAGCACATGCAGATTTCATGAAAAAGCTGGGTGCTGATATAGGTGATGGAGAACCTACAAGACTTACAGTTCGTCAATCAAGGCTTTTGGAACAGCCTCTTAAGCTAGCACCAGTTAAGAGAAAGGCTGCCAAAAGTCCTGCTGGAAGAAAAGCTGCTAAGGCTCCAAAGACCACAGCTCCAAGAACTTCAAGGAAACCAAAGGTCAAGAAGTTGTTGTTGGATCTAACAGAAGAAGAAAAGGAAGAAGCTAAGATACAGGAGGCTCTGGCAAAGGTTGCAGAGCTTAGTAAGAAAGAAGAGGCTCTCAAGGATAGTTATGACTGTGGTATAGAAGCATCTGCTTTTGATAATATGCACAAGAAGCTGCCACAAAGGAATGATCCTCATAATACACTGGAGCAACAGACTCTGTTTGGTCCAGCATTTGGTAAGTATTCTAATTTTATTGGAGGCAGCTCAGCATTTAGGGATTATTTTAGAAGGCTCCAATTTCCTTCTAAAATCAGTGTTAAACATGCTTTTGATAAGATTTTAAAAGGAGTTAATTCTGAGAAAGTCAATGACATTTCTGAGAATCAACCACCATCAGAGCAGTTTAACCCCATCATATCCTACCCATCAGAATTTCAAATTAATAGTATATACTATGCTGCAGAACACGCTTCAACAAGCTCTGCACAAGTGATGTTAGGTGAAGATTCTAATAAGACACCTTCACCACCTCCTCAAATAACCATTACTCACAAAGACATTCCTACCAAAACAACACCAGAACATGAACCAGAAAATCAACCCCAACCAGGAAATACTGAACCAGAGACTACCCAATCAGAACCTGATCACGGTCAAGCATCAGAAACTCATCATGCTGATGAACATGGCCATGAGAAATCTCCACAACATGTGGCTATGAATAAATCTTTTGAGTTACCAACACCAATCAAGGCACATGTTCAACAGATAAATGAGTCTATGAATCTTGAAGTCATACAACGAACTCCTCCTAACCAATCACAACATCTCCAACACCTTCTGCAGGATCTATCTATGGACTGCATATTTTTCCCACCTCACCTACCCTCAAGAATCCTCAATGAACCCCTTGACCAAACACAAGATGGTATCTCTAGTTTGCTGCAAGCTGTTGACAAGAATCTTAGGAGAATATCAAGTGCAATTCCAACAAGGTCTATTGATTCAGCTCATATTGACAAAGAGTGTGACCTTATGGAAGAGCAGCTTGTGCTTATGATTCGTGCTGCTAGGAAGGCTTATACCACTGATTTGGATTTAAGGAATGAGATTGCTAGGAAGGAAGAGGAAGAGAGGCGTGAAAGGGAGAGATTGGAAGCTGAGGAAAGGGAGAGAAAAAGGTTGGAAGATGAGCGTATAGAAAGGGAAAGGCAAGCTGCTGAGCAAGCTAGGCTAGCAGAGGAAGCTAGAAGAGCTGCTGAACAAGCAAGGCTTGAGCAACTGGCTAGAAATGCACCAGAGTATGCACAGCATGTATTGGAAAATCAGGAAGATCTCCAAAGACAGCTTGATGAGCATTCTTCCATGTTGGCTGCTATTATGACTACTCTTCAGAGCATCAATGCAAGATTGCCTCAGCAACCTGATCAACCTTAACCCCTAGGATTCTAAGCACATGTTCTGATTATTTGCTTAATGTTTATCATGTTCTGATATCTGATTTGTAACTTGTTGAATATTTTCTTTTAAGTATTCTATTGTTTATTCTATTATCTTCTGTGTTCACTATTTATTCATATGTTTATATTATTTGTTGTCTATTTCTTTTATGCTTTCATAATTTTTTTTGAGACAAAAATCAACACAAAGATTTCACAGCTAAATAATGAGTTTATTCCCTTGAAAATTGTTGATTACATAAGTTTCTATCCAACTTTTCACTTGGATCCTACATAAAACAGCTAGTCCTAAATCTAGCTTATTTGAATCTAAGGGAAATGGAAGAGTTCACGACACTCTCTTCACTTCCTTATTGGGAAATCAATGAAAAGTGATCTCATTGATTATGAAGAGAAGTATTCTTCCTTGGGAGGAACGTATGTACTCAAGAATTCCTTCCAATCAGAATCCCATTCAGATTCTGACCCAGATAAGGATTCTTGTTGTTTAGCCTTGAATCTTGTTTGATATTTGACTCTGACAGGAGCAGAAGTTGATGCCCTCATCTTCTGAAGTTTCTTCTTAGACTCTAAGTCATGTTGAATCTTCACTTTCTTCTTCTTCTCCTGCACTCTCTTACTTTTGATCACTTTTCTATCCTTCTCCATTGTTGTTTTTTTTTTTACAATGAAATGGAAGTGTTGAGTGAAATGACAAAGTTCATGGTCCTTATATAGTAGTTTCAAAATGGACAAGTTCTTGGTTCTTACGACAAGCCATTTAATTGGAGTAGTTGTAACCACCTTGACTGCATTGAAACTCTACTTTTGACCATTTTTTTAAAATTGTCATTTATTTCTTGTCAGTTCTATCTTTTTGTTTAATGACAAAAGGGGGAGTAAGAGCTGTTATTAATTTATGAGAGGCTAAACTGAAACCAAATTCCAAATTTTTATTTTTTTTGCGTTATTATCTATATACAATATGATTTTGAGGAAAATATCAATTGAAATTTGAACTTCTGATACATGGTACGTATAAAAGAAAATTGCACTTTTCTTTCATAGGTATCAGACTTAGGGGGAGAGCTTGCAAACCTAGCCTCTGAAAGTCTAGTGTATTAGTTTAAGTTCAAAATTCAAATGAATATTTTTAAACTGATTTAATTAATCATTGCTGAACTTAGGGGGAGCTTGCAAAACTCATCAACCTAAGAGATGCTTGATAAATTTTATCAACAACCATTGTAAATTAATACTTGATTTGTCATCAATCAAAAAGGGGGAGATTGTTGGAACAAAAGAGGTTCTGACATGATCCAATTAAGTTTTGATGATAACAAAAGTATTAATATACAATAGGGTATACTAATTATTTAATCCAAGTGTGCAGATATTCAAGTTAATTTTTATATTCATTTAAAGCACATTGGAAGCTCTGATATGGCAAAGCAAACTCTGATCAGAACTTGAAGACATCAGAAGATGCAAATTTTTATTCATCAGAAGATGCATATCAGACTCTGATAAAGAGCAGTGAGAGCCGTTTTTGTCAGAAGAACATTCTCTGCATCAGTGATTATACTCTGACATTCCAAAAGCTGATGGAATCAATCTTATCCACAGAAAAGTGACGTTAGTACTATTGTACGAACTCTTTACCTGATTTGGATAAATCTTTCCACCCAAGATTGATCGCATACAAGGTTACCTGATTTGGATATCAAAGGTACTATCCTACAGCTGGCACAATCTCACTGTATCTAATTCAAATCAAACACGCTCCACCTTCTTCTATAAATTGGAGCAAGTTTGAAGCTTTGGGATATATATATACTTGAACAATTTGAAAAGAGCTGTTACTCTGCTGAATTCATCCTAAAGCACAAAACTGCAAATACAACTTGAACTCATATTCAAAATCCAAGACTCCAGTTTCAGCTTCTGTTAATTCGTTAGTTGAACCTTAGAATTTTGTATTAAGATTCTAAGTTAAGTCTTGTATCAAAAGTTGTATTTAATTTGTAACTGAACATTGATCTTTATATCAATTGTTCAGACTCTGTCTTTTTCTAAACTTGTGTATTGGAAGTCTCTTGCCTGCGTGCTTGAGCATTAGGAAGTCTCTTGTTTGTATACTTGAGCATTGGAAGTCTCTTGCTTGTGTGCTTGAGCAATTGTAATCTTTGGTGATTATAGTGAACTCTCTTGGAAGTACAAGAGGACGGGACTACTCTCGGATTGTGAGAGGAACCAGTATAAAAATCTCTGTCTCGACCTTTCTCTCTTTCTCTCTTCCCTAAAAGTTACTCGTAATTGTGTTGTGTTTTCTAATCCGCTGCAACCTCTAATAAGTTCTCTGTAACTTAGAAGAAATTTTTAAACTACCAAAAACACAATTCAACCCCCCCCCCCCCTTCTTGTGTTTTTCACACCTTCAGAAACATCATGTTTTTCCCTAAAACGCGCTACACTCTCAGCACTTTGATATATGGAAGAAACCTCCATTGTTGTAACTTCTGATCCTACAGCAACAATGGCGAACGACTCTTCACTTCGTTTTCCTGTGAAAGACGAAGGGGAAATGATTACACAGTCACTACTACTTCCACTACCACTACTTCCATTATCATCTCCACTAGCGCTATCGAAATCGCTAGAATCAAAGGGAAACCCTAACATTTCAGAAAAATATCCGCTATAGTTCAAGGAACCATCAACCCTAGTATAATGAGCGCAGATTTGACGCTGCAAAGGAGTACCCACGGGGGGAGCACGAGAAAGATCCCCCTCATTAGCATCACCTAGGTCTCTCAAAATCGCCATTACGACAGAAACCCTAAAAGCGTTTGATCGCAAAGTCGAAAATAGAAACTGAAAGAAAGGGAAACGGTTTATACCTGATTACGAAAGACGGTTAATGCTTGAAGTAGTGGAGAACGTGGTGGAAGAAATAATGTGCGGTTTCACGAAAAAGATGAAGAATTTTTGCTTAAGAGTTTGATCAAAGTAAGGAAACAATGTGAAGAGAAACAACGTACATATATAGAGAACCAATCAACGGTAAAAAAAAATTTTGAAGAGTTGAAACGTTTCAATGAAACAGAGTAATACGGCCGTGACGCGTGTCCAAGGGCGAGAGTTTACGTCGACAACACATATAAGGTAACGCCTTTAGGCGAGATAAATCCCGGAGACCAAATTTGTTCATCAGAAATAAAGCTTCATTAATATCGAAATGCAAATACAAGTTCGGGAAAGGACAGAAAAATACTGAATACAAAGAAATCAAATACAAGTTCAACAACGCAAAGCAAACATCCTAAGCACTAGAAAGAAAACTAGTCAGCAGTAGAATACGCCGCCGCAACGGCACGAGCCTGCAGGTCCTCGATCTCGCCTTTGTATCTTTTGGCAACGCTAAGGTCAATGCAGATTTTGTCCTGATCATCATGCAACCTGTCCATCTTCTCCCTAAGACGGGCCAAGGAAGAACGAGTTCAGATAAGACGGGCGACATCGTATTGAATATCCATCTGAAGATTCTTTTTCCTTTTCACCAGAGGACGAAGTTCTTTCTCCAGGGCTTCGATACGGTTCTCCACAGCCTCTTCAGCAGACATGTTAAGATATAGGGACTCCTCTTGCAAATCAATATTGTCTTTGGTAGCAGCAATTTTTTGCTCTAAGGCCTCCTCCATCTCAGTATAGCAATCAAATACCGTCGTAGTAGTCTCAATGAAGGCTGCATCTTTCTCCAACCTCTTTGAAAGTTCCAGGGCTAACTCCAAAAAAGCTTTCTCATCTTCTGTCAGGCGCCACTTATAGTCTTTCAGTTCATCAACAAAGGTTTTGAATTCTTCCACATTATCCATCAGTTCATCAATATCTTCCTCAACTCGGCATTTCACTCGCCTAATGGCAGGCATAGCAGGAGATTCCAGCACGAGAATGTTGGTATCCATGCTTTGAACTACAAAAATGGGGAGATAGAAAAAATGCGAATGAGAACGAGATCGGTACGAGGAGTTATTTATAGAAAACAGGTGAAGCCTCAGAGACCAGACTTGGCGAAGGTAGTGGGCGGTTATTCCCCACGATCTCCATGAACATCACCGCCACTTTCATCACCACTTCGCCTCTTTGAGCCTCGTGCTTGGGGGGCTGTGGACTGGACTAAGGCCCAAAATTAAATAGCATAGGCCCAATAGCAAGGTGGCCCAATTATTTAACCCATGGAATTCAAAAAATAACTTGGCGGCAAAGACACTCATTGGCGACGTGACATATGGATGGCGCCCTCGCCCCAGGCATAACTGATTAAACACAGTGACTCAGCATCTGACCGGGTGCGTGGATGAAGGTAACCACCTCCTGTCACCATGATCACCACCGGAATCAGCAAATAACCGTCCACCACCACGTGGGAGCGGCGGAGGAAGGAAGAAACCACCACGATCATGGGGTATACATGATCGTGGTCCTTAGCAACCGTCATCTGTAAAATCTATAAATAGGAGCTTATGCTTCATTGTAAAGGGTTCAGAATTTTTCAATAAACAAGGAATTATTCATTTCTTACCTATGGTTTATTAATTTATCACCCCCCTATTTGTTCACCAGAACAGTATCCGACTTCTGGTATCAAGTTTTCAGTCCGACTTCTGGTATAAAGCGTTTCAATCCGCTCCTAAAGGCAGTTGCGGGAGATCGAATCGTTGTCTTTTCTATCAAATTCAGCGATAACCAGCACTGAACCGATTAACGTAACTTTTTGGTTATAATATTTTTTAAAAATATGTAGGTCAGTGAGAATTTATGGCACCTATCGGAACATTCAGTGTCTCTTCTTTATTTCCTCCCGGCGAGAATATGCATGCTCAAATGAATTGGGTTAGGTTTTTTAAAAAAAGAATATTAGTGTAACACTGTAACCATCCAATTTTTAGAGAAAGAGGGCCTTATTAACCTTAAATTAGGTTGAGAGGTAAGTAAAGTAGGGCAAAGGATATTATGCATAAGCCCCCCTTATGCATGGTGCATAATTTCTCGCGCGCCCCCCAAAAGTTTCCACGCGCGCCCCCCATCCCCCCCAATGCATCGCTATTCACACACCCCTTTCTGCTGATGACACACATTCTGTTTTTATTTTTAGCCTACTGGGCCTGAAAGCCCAGTTTCTTTTTTTTTTTTGTTGGTTTTGTTTTTTCACTTACACCTTTTATGTTTGCACCCAAATTTTCCAGCGCACCCCCAGAGTTGCTTTGTGCACCCAGATTACTTTACGCGCCCTCCATATTACTTTACGCACCCTCCATATTACTTTGCGCACCCCCACGAATTTTTACCATTATTACTTTGTTACAAAATCATTGGTTATTTATGCAATGTTATTTTGAAAATCATTTTATTGGAAACCATAAGAGAGCTACTGCTTCATTGATTATTTATGCAATGTTATTTTGAAATTCATTATGTTATTTTGAAAATCATTTTATTGTAAACCATAAGAGAGCTACTGTGGTTTCACATACAACACTAGTGAACCCATTAAGCCACACTTATGGTTTCAGTTATAATATTTATGTTAAATTAAATATGAATATTTTATTGGAAACCATAAGAGAGCTACTTTGGTTTCACATACAACACTAGTGAAACCATTAAACCACTAAATATGGATATTTTATTAGAAACCATAAGAGGGCTACTTTGGTTTCAAGATGTTATACACTGAAACCATTAGTCTAGTTAAATGGTTTCATAGCGTTATACACTGAAACCATTATTCTAGTTAAATGGTTTCATTGCGTTATACATTGAAACCACTAGTTTTGTTATTTGGTTTCAAGATGTTGTACATGAACCATTGATTATTATGTTGGGCTTTGAGGGGCTGTATGACGAAAATTAATTAAAAATGGATTCTTATAATATATACTTCAAAGGAACAAAAGTTATTATTTAATTGGAAATCGGGGGCGCGCTAGAAATTTGGGTGGGGGTGCGCTAGAAGTTTGGAGGAGGGAAAAAAATTGGGGGCGCGCTATAAATTTGGGGAGGAAAAAAAATCGGGGACTCACAAGAAAATCTAGGGAGAAAAAGGGAAAAAAAACAACTGGGGGGTGCGCTAAGCAAATGGGGGGTGCACAAGTAATGTGGTAGTATATGGGGGGGCGCGCTAAGCAACTGTCTTTGGGCTTGTGCGCATAGCAACCGGTAAAGTGGGCTGGGTGGGGGGGTGTATAACGCAATAAGAGGGGTGCGAATAGCAGGTTTATGCACGCTGCATAAGAAATCCTTATGCAGGATAACCGGACCCAGTAAAGTAGTATTAAAAAATTTACATTCAATAATTGAATTCCTTACTCCTAAATGATCCGTTATTTGATGAAATTAATTACGTAAATAATCATTGGATCTCAATCATTAAGTACACTATTTTGAAGACAAATATATAATTTTATTAGGAATACATAAAATTATTTGTATCTAAAAGACTAGAACACATTGGTTCTCGATGAGAAGAGAAGAATGTATTATCTTTTGTGAATTTTTCAAATATAATAATCCACAAAATATTGTAAAAAAAAATCTAAAAATGATTCCTAATTTGCAACCATATTTAAAAATAAAATTAAGAAGATTAGACAGCATTGGGTGAGATTGTCAGAAAAACAAAACACGGATTGTAGACATTTTTTTGTTGACAGAACGAGTTGAAGTCTAAATACCTGATTACAATATACAACTAGTAAAAAAATGTAGTGTGTCATTCCAAATAAATAAAATATCAGGAAACGTACAAAAATGAAGGGGATTTTAGATTATACCATAATCTAGTTATAAGTTATAATAACATGATGTTATTAAAAATGATAAAATTGATTTCAATAAAAAAAAAAAAAGAAAGATAATAGATAATAACATTATTGAATCTAGTGTTGGTTTGATGGAGAGCTGAATGAGTTAAAGAGTAAAATCATTAGGAGATTTAGAGTTTGATCACCACTCTTAAAGATGATACAAAATCACGGTGTCTGACTTGATAATTTCGTCATTTTCTCCTTATTGAATTGGAAGTTCAATTTATGTTTTTTAGTTGATCGAGATTTGACTCTACATATCTATTATTTTATACATTTTTACAATTTCATATCTTAAAATGACTAGAATGCTATGTTCGTCTTTAAAGTGTCACATTGTTTGTTCTAAACAATGTAAGTTGAATTAGTCAAAAAAAAAAAAAAAACAATGTAAGTTGAGACAATAAATTCAATCTATTCTCACTTACTTATCTGTTCATGTGTCAAATAATTGTGACTCATTGTTTGCTCTTAATTAGTTATTATGCTTTTATATTTACTTATTATACACCAACTCTACAATTTATTTATGTAACGAATCGCTTGAACAAATTGCAAAGCTCAAAACAAGCTTTGGAAAGAGACAAAATTGACAAGTAAAGTATTTGTCTTCATTCAATCACGTACTGAAAACATTTCAAGACATTAATGTCATATTTACAATGTGGTTTAGATTTCATGCCACTTAAACTCATCAATTGTGTCAGATTCCAATTTTCTGTAACTTAGTAAAGCTGTTAAACAAGATTCCATTAGGAACCAAGTTAAAGACATTGATATAAAGAACTCTTGAGCCTAGTTCTGAATTTTGATAGCTTAAGCTACGAGTAAGTTTTGAGTTCGATAGTTCAGGGTTCAAACAAACATGTGAGAGTGTTTGTTTTGAGTTTAAACAAACATGTTAGACATCCTTAACAATATGGTGACTAAGTTTCAGCCAATAGAGAGAAGGAATGTTTCATAACTGTAGGAATAAGTTCAAAAAAATGCGATAAAGAAATTGCACAAATTTGGTGCTTAAGTAAATCTTATATGTTCTCTCTCACACATAAATACTCAATAAAAGTTGGGTCTAAATTGCTATATTCTATCATCTACTTTCATTATTCATAGGAGAAGATTATCATCATAACTCGTAAGATATGCCAAGTTCATTTGAGAGAACACACAACCAAAGGTACCATTCAGTCCTAAATAACTACATGAAGATGCTAAAACTCCCCATACTTTGATTTCTTTTACTTCCCTTTACCTGCTGCAGACTTCACTTCCTTCCCTTTACCTGCTGCACACACTTTCACAATGTCAGGATTTATGATTTCCAATATCTTCTCTCTATCTGAACACAGATTTGTTTCAATGAAAAATGTCTTGTTTAAATTTAGTGGTACAATATTTGAAGTACTATCCCTTAATTCACAATGACCAGGGGTTCATGCAAATCACTGAAGATTTGAGCAGCCAATTCCAAATCCATCACTATCAAAATATGGTATTAAAGAAACCGGTAAAGAAACTATAAGCAAATTCTAAATATGGTTTATGCTTCATGCTGAGATTTGCAACTGCTTCATCATCTTCTTGGCAAGCAAGTCAATTACCAAATGCTTTCTTACTCCCCAAAATAACCACATTCCAAGCTGAGATTTCATTCATCAACCGCTCCATCAAATTTAGGAACGGGCCACAACTTACGGATGTCCAATCTCTACCATTGCCTCAAGAAACTTTTGATATCTGACTTCTCTGGATTCTTTCAAATTCAAACATTCAACAAACAATTTTCATAAAAGCTCCAAATTCAAACATTCAACAAACATTCAACATTCAACAAACATTCAACAAACTCTTTTGCGGCATCCAAATTCAAACATTCAACAAACAATTTTCCAGAATGGTGCGTTTCCAATTTCCTTGTTAACTTGGAGTATATTTTAATCTCTTGGCAAAATGGACGAAATATGAAATCTGCAATCTCAAACAACTGCTTCTTAGTCACTTCGCCTTTAACTCTGCCAAACTCTTTTGCAGCATCCAAATTGTCCAAAATTATATAATCTCTTGTCTTTTTCATAAAAGCTTCCCTTCCTTTGAGTATATCACAAGAGCCAGATGCATAGCCACCCTGACAACTTTCTACAAATTTGTGCTTCATTTCCTTGAAATCATGATTTTGTAGAGTTGTAGTTTTCTCCCATGCTTCAAGGTATCTTTCGCCAATGTCAAGCAACTTACCTTTCACACAAGCATTCAAGCAATCCGAATACAAATCTCTGCTTGGATACACTTCAGCAGCAGTTTCATATTGTCCTGCTAAGTTGAAACAATCCCCCGCTCTTTTAAAATCGGGCTCTTCACATTTTTCCAATAAAGGATTCCTGTCAATACAAACACAGTAAGGTCCCCATAAAACATTATGAATTTATTATAAATTTTCTCTCTATGTTCTAAGTTTAGATGTTGTGCAAATATTATAGTTATTTTAAACATAGATCTCATAAATCTAAGTTCATACCGGCCCTTTCATGCTCTCCCGAGTCAAAGCTGCACTGGACAGCAGAATCAATAATTCCAATTTCTTCAAAAATTTCAGAAGCCTTCCTGAAGATTTCCTTTGCTTTTTCAGGACAAGAACCAGCACCGGACATTTTTTGTGTTTGTGCCCTAAGACCAGCAGCCAATGATCTTTTCTCCCAAAAAGAGTCTCCAGCTTTATTAAATACACTCGTGCCATTTCAAAATTTCCCTCATGAAACAGCTGCCAGGTAATCAAAATGGAGGGGGTTAAATACATTAATTAATTGAATTTATTCCTAAATAAGAATAAAATTTAACCAACCTGTTGGGCTTTTGACTTCCATTCTTCTGAAGTACTTTCAACTTTCATTGTCTGGACAAATGAATCATCGAGTCCTTTGAATTGCACAAGATTCTTAGTCCTCCAATAATCCAACATAGGTATAGAGTAATCTTCATTTATATCCTCGCATATCCACAATCTCTGCCTTGTACGAGTTATGGCCACATATAACTCTTTAAGTTCAGAGCACAAACTATTATGTTTCAAATCATTGAACTTTGGAAAAGCTTTATCTTTGAGCATATGTTCTTTCTTCATATATGCATAAATCAGCCTCCATCTATTTTTGAAGTTTGAGGAGCCAAAGAAGTTGTACAACAGCACATCCTATAAAAGAACATATGTTTGAAAGCAATAACATACACAACAAAATTGGATTAGATATGATTTTTTTACTACCTGAAACTCAAGGCCTTTACACTCTAAAATAGTTAATACAAGAGCTTGTTCTCCAACACATTCTAGTAATTTCTCCTTAACCAAATCATCTCGAACCAAAATTACTTGATCGGCTCCAAAGCAAACAAGTTTCCCACTCTCAACTCTACTATTGCCAAAAATTGTTGTTATTAATATTGCATTTTTTCCACCACATTTGAGAACAACAGGAGGTTCTCCATATACCATGCTTGTCTCAGGCTTTAAAGAGTCAATAGATGAAGGAAAAAAAATTTGAAATAAGATCAATTGTGCTCTGGGACAAATTCAGCACTCCATCATGTGTGCGGAAATTTTGATTCAACTCGAAAACTTCAATGCTTCTCTTTAATCCTTGGACAAACTTCTCATAATAAAGTGCTTTAATATCTTCGAATCTAAAGTCAGTTTCCACAGAAAACAAATCCCTTTTCTGGATTTTGACATAATTCAATAGAGCAATTTGACTCAAGCTGAGATCCTGGATCTCATCAATATACACAAATTGTATGCTATTACCCTCATATTTGTACTCTCTCAATCGACGATGAATGTCAACAACAATATCTGCCATATCAAATTCTCTTCTTTCTTTCTTTTCTCATAAATTTCATAAATGTTGTACACATTTTTTCACTTAATGTTGCGATTTCATAAATTTGATAAAAGTTTCACTTAATAGAACCTGCATTGCATAAATGTAAAGTAATTTAAACTGAATATTTATAAAAATGAGTTTCTACTAAAAAAATACTATTAATTAAAATCTATAAATGCTTTTATACCTTCCACTTAGAATTTCTTTGATTAAACAAATCATGAAGTAAATTGTAATTTTGTTTGGCATTAGAAATAGCAGCTCTCAAATCACTATCATATTGTCAACCGTTTCTACCTTTAGATCATTATGTCTTTCATATATTCCTTCAAGATTTTCTTGAATGGAAGTAACTTGGGAAGCATATGGAGATACTATGGCTATGCTTATGTTCTCCTTTGAGCTACTCCATGCTGCATTAAGCCACAAATAGGCAAAATTATACTTTTGGTCATTTATTTTATATATTTGTAACATTTTAGTTTTTTATCTTTTATTTGTAACATTTTGGTCTTTTATCTTATATATTTGTAACAAAAGTCAAGATTATAAGCAATCTTGAAACAACAGTGGCTAATAGTGTTACAAATATAATTTTGTGTCAAGAATTATAAAGGACCAAAGTGTTACAAATAAAAGATAAATGACCAAATTGTTACAAATATATAAAATAAAGGACCAAAGTGTTACAAATAAAATATAAAGGACCAAAGTGTTACAAAAAAATAAGATAAAGGACTAATAGTATAATTTTGCCTAATTTAAACTAGCGTTTGTTTACCAAATTTCAGTGTAAACAATTACCTAAAAATATAAATATAATATTTAATGATACAAAGAATTTAATATTAAAAAATTTACTACATCACAAATTCAATAAAAAAAATCACATTTATTATCTGTGACCATTTAATATCCTATGTGGCAAGACAATTAATAATATTCCAACGTAAGGTTGGAGAAAAAAAAATGGGATTTGACTTTTGTCAAGTGGGTTAGCATTTTCCTAGAAAATAAATGACTACCTCCAAACCCCAGGGAAGTAACCCAGTTATGAAGTTCAGGACCTCGATCGGTAAGATGAAAATGTCTGGTCTTGTAACAAATTCAAAACTAATATCTGGTCTTGTGTAATTGTTACCTGATAGTATTTTTTATCTTAAAAAAGTCAACTAAATCTGAAATACAAATAAATGTTGGGTTCAGCTAACATGTGCCTTTAGGGCACATGATAAGCTACATTTAATTACCTATTATCCCACTTATTCTCCTTTAAAGAAACAATAGTTAATTAACTTTAATAATTAATAACTATGGTCCCACTATATTTAATTAATTAAAAGAATTAATAAACACCAAAAATTTATTCTGCTATCAACGAATTGGTCATACATGCGCCCCTTATGCATTATTTTTAGAAACCTTTTTCTATTTTATTTTTTTAACAGAAAACCTTTTTTATTTTTTAAGCTAGAAACAAAAATTAAATTATAAATGATATAAAATTCCAAAATATATTACTACTTCAAAAGCCAAAATAGCAATAATAATTGTTACCATACCGAGATAAAAAAAATCTTATTATTAACACATATTTTATTTTTATTTTTGGATACACATATTTTATGTTTTAATTATTAATCATAATAAAATAATTATATTTTAATTTTAATTATCAATTAAAGTGGAATAAATGGGATGTATCATGTTTTAATTATCAATGTGGAATAAATGAGATTAAGTTAATTTAATACACCTTAACATTCTTTAAAGGAGAATAAGTGGGATTATAGGTAATTTGGAATAAATGGTAATTAAAACATGATTAATTTATCTAGCATTTATAAATGTTTAATCAGTATGATTGCAGTAGTTCAAATAGGTTTAATGCTAGATAAATTCACAAATTGACAGGTTGACTCTGAACTAAATTCAAATTTTTATGGTTAAAAGTTGGCTAAAATAAAGTTTTGACGTTGATCTGTTTGAAAAATTACTTGAATTGAAATGACAATTGAATTATAAGAACTTGAAAATGAAAATGTAAAAGACTTGAAGAATAAATTGTTGATATGTAAACTTCCATGTAAGTAAATGAATTTAAAGTCAATGTTTTGAATTGAAGAATTCACTTAAAATGTGAAATACTTTGGAATTGAACTTAGAAGAGATTAAAGAAATTTAAAGATGGTGGAATGTATATTTAAAGTTCTAGAAAGTTTGAATTTGTTTTTAGTTAGGAGTAGAATTCAAAAAAAAAAATGACGTAGTAGCATTCAGAAAATTAAGTATCTAACTATGTGTTCTTTGTGAAAATTAGTATTTATAGATAAAACAAACTAAATGTCTCATAAACTTAGTTTAGTTGGCAAAAATAATGTATTGTATATGCTGCGAGTTAGAATTCGAACATTGTCAT
Source organism: Trifolium repens (assembly GCA_030408175.1). NCBI lineage: Eukaryota > Viridiplantae > Streptophyta > Magnoliopsida > Fabales > Fabaceae > Trifolium > Trifolium repens. Next base: position 51,893,865 of record CP125849.1, on the reverse strand, counting down.
CCCATTTATCTACTTTAAATGGTGGAATTTCTGACTTACTAGGCTTCTTAACAAAAAAAACCATAAATAATTGTCACTTCAAAGACATCTCACAATCTTGAGTTACTTTCAGAAACTCTAAATATCGCGAGTAATGTAATACCAATTTCGTATTTCTTATATTTGACATGAATCTATGACACACTCGTGCACATAGCGACGTTGTCTAACAGTAAATGTTTGAGATTTTTATTTGTCGTCCTACCTGCTTTTCGCACGTCTTGTGCGTTTTATTTTTACTCCCACTACTTATTAAATAGTGTATGTTATAAAAATAAAATGTTTTTGTAAAAATAAAATCTAGTAGCCATTTTTATGGTGTATCCACTACCTAAATAGCAGATAAAATATTTTGGTACATTTGTAAGACGTGCGAGAAAATAGATAGGGCGACATGAGAAATTCTCAAAATGTTTCTCATATTCTAAGACCAGCCCAATAATTTATAAATGTAAGTGAGAATTAAAACAAATTTTGTTATATGGGATCGTTTTGTGTAAAGAAATTGAAGGCATAAAGCAAAAGATTTATGGCTTGATTACATATTTTATTCTTTATGTTTATTTTAAGTTTGGGTTAATAGGCTTTTACCCCCCTGCAAAGTAGGCGAATTTTGCGTTACCCCTCTGAAATTTTTTTCTTTGAGATTACCCCCTTGCAAAATTTATTTTTTTGATTTACCCCCCTTTTGTTGACGTGGCAGGAAAAAAAACATAATAACCGATTTAAAAACAACACTTTTTAAATCGGTTGAACAAAATAACCGATTTAAAAAGTGCATCCAAGGGGGTAAATAAAAAAAAAATTGCAGGGGGGTAATCTCAAAGAAAAAAATTTCAGGGGGGTAACGCAAAATTCACCTACTTTGCAGGGGGGTAAAGACCTATTAACCCTTTAAGTTTTAATTTAGTCTTTTAAGTTTAAAAAGTTTTAATCTGATCTTTTTAGTCAAATTTCGGTTTAAATCATCCCTATAGTTAACAAATTTGCACACATGAACAATTTAGGAGAGCATCATATGAAAATTTAGACGAAATTAACTCAAAATTCAACAAAAAAGTTGAATAAATTAACTCAAACTTTAAAAAAGGACGAATTGTTACTGATATCTGTAAGACCCGTAATTCCACTGTACCTTTTGCGTGAATAAAATAAGTAATGACTAAGAAATTTAGGGTTTTTGTTAAGTGGCTTTGTGAGTATTGTCGCCATAACGGTTGTTTGCTGAAATGGAGCCTGTTTTGTGCTCGTGCGCTGGAAAGGCACAGACTTTTGGGTTGTAGTCTTCTTTTGAGTATAAGAAGGTTTATGTGTAGTCGGAATAACGAGTTTTGGATTATTCTCGCTTTTGGAAAAACGAGTAGGAATTTTACCCGCTGATGTAAAATTTTTACGGCTTCTGAATTCCGTAGAAATTTAGATGGAGGTTTTATATATCTGCGCGAGTTAGGATATGTCCCGAGAATCATTTTCGAGGGTGAGGAAGAAAATTACAGTCGAGGAAAAAGATTTAGTGATAATATTTGGAAACGGTTTACGACGGACGTTTATTTGGTAGAATTTATATTTTTGTGATTTCCGTCCGTTAGCGAGGCGCGACTCGTCTGTGAGGCGTAATTTTCTCATGAGAAAGAAAATATCTTGTGAGGATAAGCTTAGAATTGATCCAATGGCTAGGGATTAGTCTTGTAAGCTTTTGCTATTTGATCCAAGGGTTAAGATTGACCAAGACCTTTTGTATAGTAAGGAGGTTTAACTCATTGTGGACTTAGAAAGAAAAAAATCAGAATTTTCACTCCTCTTGCTCTCTCTTGACCGTGCTCCTTCTTCTTCATTTGCCTAGTCTTCACAAATTTCAATCATTCACCATTTTCATCCATTTCAAGCTTGTTAGAACTAGGAAAAATTGCAAGGATCATCTCCTTTAAGGTAACTAGACTTCTTTCATCTCTTAGCTAGCTAAAATCATAGAGTTTGATGGATTGTTAGATTGTGTTCTTGAGAGGATTTTGTGAGAAATTGTTGATGAATGATTTCTCTTGCTTGAAAGTTGTTCATGAGTGAATATCTAGGATGTTTAAGCTTAGTTATTTTGATTTCCATGGTTGGATGAGAATCTCATGAAAATTCTTGTTAGAGTTTGATAAGAAAAACTTAAATTGATCATAGACATGAACTTTTGTATGATGATTTTGTTTATGAAGTTGTTTTTGAGCTTTTAGAGAAAATGGATGTGTGAAAAATAGTTTTGTTTTGAAAAACAAGAAATTTGTTCTTGAGAGTTCAAGAGAAAACTTTTATGAATTTTAGTTTGTGTTTTGAAAAGTATTTGTTGTTCAAATAAATGATTTTGGGAACTAAGTGATCAATGTCATGGTTGTGCAATGAAAAATGTTTGAACTACCTTTGTTTTTGGATTCTGGCCGAAATGGACAGGGGTATTTTCGTCCTTTTAAAATTGTTTTATGACCTGGAAACTTAACTATTTGATTCGTCTTTTCGAGACGAAGATTTCGGCGTATGGCTCGTCTCGATTGGATAAAGAATGAGCGAGTTATGGCCATTTTATTTGAAAGGAAAAACTTGTAACTTGTGGCGCAAGTAAACTTTTATATTTGTGAAAATTTTCAAAGAGTTTTTGGGTTGTTTTCAAATGGTTTTAGTATGTGAAAATTGATTGCCTTGGAGTTAGGAATCAAAGTGTTTCTTAGTTTGTTTTGAAACGAAAATATTTCCGCGTAGCGAGAAATAGTGCAATTAACTTCGTGAATTTTTAATCGCTATAAGGGGGACTCGTAATCACTATCCGAGAGTGTTAGAAAGTACCTTAAGCCTCTCTAGAACTTAGAGAATGAGTTTCGTTTCAATATGATACGTTGGGAGTATTTTATTGATTGTACGCTGCTTATATTTTAGGTAGCGTGAATTGTAGAATTTCGCGAGAAAAGTTAACGGAAGCTTGCCGAGGTAAGGGCATCACTTTATTTCTGTCTTTTCACTGAGTTATAACATGTTTGTTGGTTATTTTCGGTGATGCGTGTTTGTATGTTTGGCATGTATGTGTTATGTATTCTCATGATGAGAAAGTGTTTACAATATGTGCGTTGTTTTACATATGATTGGAGATGTATGTATGAACATGTGGGTGAATACATATGATTGGAAATGTATGTATGTTTGTTGTGGTTTGTTACATATGATTGGATATGTATGTATGTTGTTGGGATGGTTTACATATGCTAGGGAGGTATGTATTTGTTGCATTAGTATACATGGGAAATCGTATGCTCATGCATTGTTAGTGCGTAGTGACGGGAGGGGACTACGAGGTGTGGTTGCGAGAGTGGACCCACCTGATTCTTATAGGGTTTTATTGAGTTCAATACATGGTTGCGGGAGTGGACCATGAGGTGTGATTGTGGGAGTGGATCCACCTTAATCCTTTGTGATTTTGTTGAGTTCGATACATGGTTGTGGGAGTGGACCATGGGGTGTGATTGCGGGAGTGGATCCACCTTAACCTTGTGATTTCGTTGGTGTTTTAGTAGGGGTTGGACCTACAGTTCCGGAACTCATGCATTGTGGTAGCTAGGGTTAGTACCACGCATTGTGGAGGTTGCATTATAGGCTATGTGTGCATTGCTTATATGAACCCGTTGGTGGGAGATTGTCTATGTGTTTATAGAGTTTTCTCTGTTGGTTTGTGTATGTTTGGTATGTGTATATCTCTCGCGCCGGTTATATATATATATACTTTTATTTTGTGGTGACTCTTTCTTTCATTTGCGGGCTCATCCCACCCCAGATGACGATGTAGGTCGAGAGGATGGTGTTGGCAGTTCTAGGCCATAGTGGGCTCGTGTTGAAGCTTAGTATAGTTAGACTATGCGCCGGTGTGTTTTGTGCACCGTGCTTTTTGGTTAGCATAGGGTTTCTAACTTGTTTTGAATACTTAGACTTGGATTGTAATTATTCAGGAATACACTTTGCTTGTCAAAGCACCTTATGGCAATGAGTTCTTTTGTATATTTGAATGCCGGCTCATTTAAAATATTCTATGCGCACTCTGTGTGTTAGTTGAAAAAAAAAAAAAAAGTAATGTCTTTTCTGGCCTTTGAAAAACGGGTTGTTACATTATCAATAACTTATTGATATCAGAATAACATAAAAAAATAAATTAAAACTTTTAAAACAAAAAGTAGCAGCTTCAAAACTCAAAATATACAATTAAGCCATTTACTCATAAGATCGAATTTATTTCTACAAGCAAATCAAACCAATCTATCCGGTACCCACAAACTTCACCTGGGGTGCAAATAATTTCCAAATTAAGTTATTGGCAAACTCAGAACGCTATCTTACAAGTTACAACAGAGATGCTACTTCATCTAACATTTGAACTTATAATATGTTATATTTATTCTTGGTTTTACCCTCATTATGTCAATTGCCAAAAAAATTAAAGATTAATAAAAGTATTTATCAAAATATAATTTATGTTATTTTATATATTTATATGTTAATTCTACCATTAATTTTATCAAACAATTCAAATTTAATCTATGAATCTATTAGTTATAAACGTATCAACTAATTTATCTCTACTCTTTTAGCACAAATATACTACTACTAGATCGACTAGAATTATTTTTTTTGACTCAGATCGACTAGATTGAATGATTAATACGGTTAACTTTCAAGTTTCAACTTTGACATAATGGGCATAACTATATGACATGTTGCTACTAGTGCTGTACTACTATCCTATCATCCTATGACTTGTTTTTTTGTTTTTGCTGGAAGAGAGGGCCAAAAAGAATCATGCGGTTTTCACAACACACCAGTGGGATGGCAAATAAACCCAAACTTGTGGGTTCCGCCCGCACCCGAGTCAACGGATGAAACCCGAGTTGACTGAGTTTGGATTCGGGTGTCACCCGATATTTCGGGTGCGGGTGTGGGTGTGGGATCACTCAAACCCACACCCGAAACCCATACACCCACCCGCTTATATAGTTAATTACCTAATTTCCCTTAAGTATATATATTAGTGTATCCTTGTGAAAGATATAATTATGTTTGTTCTCTAATTTAATTGGAGGCTCTCTTAGTTTATCATTGTGCTTAATTCACTTATTAATATATTTTGCCTTTTCAAAAAAATTTATTGTAATTTAATTTTAATTGAAATTTTATTATTGTCTTGCTGCGGGTTTGGGTTTGGGTGGAAAAACCCGAACCCAATGGGTGTGGGTGTGGGTTTTGATTTGCCACCCGAACAACCTTTAGGTTTGGGTTCGGGTGTTAGTACTGCCATCATAAAAAATAAAAATAAAAAAAAAACACAAACAGAAGGGTTCTTTGTGTTTATCAAGAATCAAATTCGTGACAATGACATAATAACATTCATATTTCAATTAATCAAACTCATTAACCATACTGACAAAAATATTACCTACTCCACCAACCTTTTCCAAAACACCACTCTCCTCTAATATTTTCAATCACACGAAAACGACAATTATTTCTCGATCACAGAAAAATTTAATTAACAATTATCAAATCCGCTTAAAACTTAATCAAAATTCTGTTCATTAGTAATTTATATTATCATTTCCAGATTTTATAAAATCGCATAGAACAAAATCCAAAACGAAGTTACATATCCAAAATTCCTCCTAATTGAAGTTATCATCATAGTCATCAATAAATGGTGCAAAGAAGTTATCAAAATTGAACTTCTCCACCACAACAACACATATAAACAAACAGATTAAAAAATTTTAAAACCGGTTTAATCAAGAAAACCGGTTTGGCGCAGAACAGCGTTTCGAACCTGACGAAGATCTCTCCCTTTGAGAGTTCTTCCAACTCCTTCCAGAACCGAAAAAGTAGTTCTCGGCGAAACTCCGGAGCCTCTCGCTACAATCTCATGCGGCGGCAATAACTCCTCGTCACCGTCGTCATCATCGTCGTCCAGCACTGCAAGCGCATCAAAGTTCCGCCGTCTCGAGAATTGACTCGGAGGCATAATCGGAACCTTCACGGGAGCCGATTGTTGGAACTTTCTAGAAGGCATTGACTGAATCACGTTTTCGGAGTTATAAGGTCTCGGTCTCGGAAACGAAGGAATCATTCTCGAAGATGAAACAGGAGATTTACCACGAAATACCGGCGAATCACCGCGGCGGTTATCGGGACCTGTTAACACAGCAAGGATACCGGAGTCTTGAGATAGATCGAAACTCCGGTGACGAATAAGCTCTGTCGGTTGAGGCGGTGGACGTTGATTTTCAGATTCGGAACCGTCGGAAGACCAATTGAAAAGTTCAGCTTCGGTTAGTTCATCGGCGGCGGAGTTGGTGACGGTGGAGGAAGGAGTGAAATTGAAAGCACCGAGTAGGCGGTCGGAGGAGGGAGGAAAACGGCGGTTGAAGGATGGTGTGGGGTCCATTAGTTTGGTTGGTGAATGCGATGAGAAAAGAGTTTGAGTGAAGAAAAGAAAACTAAAATGTGAAGAAAATTGAAATTGAAAATGAGAAAAAATGGGTAATGTGGCGGAGGGTCGCAGGGGAGTGTGGTAAAGTAAAATACTACTACATGAATGGATGACAACGCCGTGTGGGACCCGCAGTTACTTCTTATATTACACGGAAAATAAAATAATTAATTAATTAATGACGATGAGCATGGTTATCTTTTAAATGGATGGATCCCACCTAGTCATGAATTTATTTTTTTTTTGGAATATCCTAGTCATGAATTTAATTTGACAGTTTTTACAACAATAGGACTTTCAAGATAAGAAGAAAGAGTGTAATGAACTTGGACACATTTGCTTACTAGTAAGACCATGTAAAATGGCAAAAAATATTCAACACCCTACTTTTTCACTTTTTACACTTCATATCATCTTCTCTCTCTTTCACTTAATAATTGAACACCTCATTCAATTTTTACCCTCTCCAATAGTTTTTTCATTCAACACCCTACCCCACCACCTTCTCTACCCCACCACTTTTGAGTGTTGAAATTATTATTGGGATCCATTTCACACCAAAAAAAAGGACTAAAACTTCAAATTAAACACTAATTGAAAGATAAACAAGATTAAGATAGTGAAAAACTTGGTTTTTTTTTCTGTGTCCAAATCAAATGAACCAAGTCTCTATTTATAGAGAAAAAAATTACGAATTTTGGTGGAAAAAAAAAACAATTAATTTGCATTGAAATAATTGAGTTTAAAGATAAGATGAGGTGAAAATCTCGTGAGCCAATCAGAAGCTGTCACATGTCCCCCTGCGCATCAATTAAACATGTTAACTGGATTCATCTTCTCTTTAAATTCAACATGTTACTCCAATGGTCCATTTTCATTCAACAGTCAGTCAACACTCATTAAACACCCTCATTGCACTTGGTCTAACTTAGTATTTAGTTTTTCTTTCCAACAAAAAAAAACTTACTTTATTTAGGACCACATTAAATGAATTTTAGGTAAATTATATGAATCCAAATTTTTGAGCTTTAACCTATTGTTAGGTGGTTCAATGATCATTGACGCTGAATTTGGTAGGAAGAACCATGGTTCGATCCCTTATAATTGCGATCGGAAAGGGTTGAAACCATTTGATGTCAAAACTGACATTCGAACCAGATTAAATTAGTGGTGAAAACCAGAAAAATGGGCTTTAGCCCTCTTTATTATAGGGAAAAAAAAGATTATCGCGTAATATTCTAAATTGAAGCAGCATTGTCGAATTTGAATATGTATAATTTCAATTGATGCACTCTATCAATTTGAATGGATGAATATTGTTGTTTTTTCGTTAAAAAAATAGTATTGTTTCGAAGAGGGTAAAAATGTATTTTAGTTAACATAGTAAGAGTAAGAATGGAAACAAAATAGTAAGTCTTAAAACTACTTAACATAATATTTTCATATGCTCAAAAATAAGTCAAATTCAAACGAGTCCATAAGCTATAAGTTATTTTTTTTGTCTTGTCAAATAGACCCTTAAGCATTATATAGTTAAAGAAATTATTTATTCAAAAAAGGTAACATTTAAATTCATAACAACTTAATAATAACTTTGTCCTGAAATATAAGACTCTGTTGAGATTTTTCTATGTTCTTTTTTATAAAATTCTTTCAAATTTTTAAGGGCATTAATTATTTTTTTATCAACGTACCTTTAATTATAATGTATCTTTTTTCTGCAATATATAATAAATATTCCAAAGAAAATATTAACCAACTATCTCTTTTGAAATATAAAATTGTAAAAATAATATTAATCGTTAACAAATTTAATATCACAGTCACTTTTAAAATTTATGTGATTTTCTCAAAGAAATATTATATTTAAGAATGGTGGTATATTTAAGATGTTTAGAGAGTATCTCAGGAGTTAATATTTCCTTTAAAATAGCCCTTGTTTTGCACACAAAAATTATAAAATAGCCTCTGTTGGTTACTATCACCCAATTGTTATCTAACATGAACATCTGTATGAAATTTTGTTGACAAATTTAACACCACAATCACTTTTTAAAATTATGTGATTTTCTCAAAGAAATATTATATTTAAGAATAGTGGTATATTTAATATACTTTACACCAAAAGCGGATAATATCTCACAAAGGTGACATGGAAGGCTTGATTTTGAATATTGACATTATATGTTGAAAATAAGGGTCGAAGCCACGAAAGATGGCTAACAGACCTCTTAACCCATTAGTCTCGATTAGAGAGATAGTGTTCTAATTTACTTTAACATTTTATATTGTTTGGAAATCGAGGTAAATGATAATTTATGTTGCCTCATTCTTAATGTATATATATAAGCAACCATTAACACAATAAATAAATAAAATTGGCCTTGGAAAAGGGTTTATTTTTCAAAATGACCGGTCTTTTTTTTTTTTTTTTTGCTTTCGCACCGGTTCCGACCCACCAAAGGTGGACGACTAATCCGGCTCGTGCGTAGAGGCATGCGCACTGGCCAAACGTTGTTCTCCCTGGGAATCGAACCCGGTATTCCCCGGATACGTCCTTGGAAGGAGCTCCTTGCCACTTGAGTCCAATCAACTTGGTTAAATGACCGGTCTTTTTCTGTTCAAAAGGCAGTTGATCCCGATCTATCTATCTTGTGTGTGAATGTACCTAAAATATCCTTTTGTATTTATATCTAATTAATTTTGAATTTTTATATTCCAAGATTAAAAAAGTGTCTCAAAATATGAAAAAAGGTTTATTTGAAAACATTTCAAGTAGCTTATGAATTTTATAACTTATAGCTTATCATTTTTCTTTTAATTTTACCCATGTCATCTTACTTGAAAAAATTAATTTTAATTAAACATATTTTTTGTGTCATTTCATATTTATAAGCGAATTCAACCGCTGATTTTATCAAACACTATAAATTCAATCAATTAACTTATTTGCTGCAAATTAAAAGTTAGCTCAAAATTATTCGCTATAAATTCATCCGCTATAAGTTAACTTATAAACTATTTGCTATAAGTTAGCGTATCAACTATCCGTTATTTTTTACTATCATGAGTCTGTAAGTTGGATTATACTTATATGACCCCATTGTTTAAAGTGTCAAAAAAGTAATTTTTATATGAAACAATTATGCCATTGTTACTTTGACAATATTTTAACTTGCCGTACATTTAATACAAATTTTTTAATTATAATTTTCCAAAATTTTAGAACAATTGTTGTTCTCTCACCCTAGACAGGGCCGTACTTTTAATACAAATTTTTTAATTATAATTTTCCAAAATTTTAGAACAATTGTTGTTGGCATTATCGTGGTTTTTTTGTTTCTCCTCCATTTTTTCCAACTATCACACAACACTTATTGCTGTTTATCTATGATTATTCTCTTTGAAGGGTTTTGCTTCACCCAAAGTGCCTTTGGCATCATCTTATCTTAATTATATTAAGGGAAAATTACACTCACCTTTTTTGTAGCCTTTTTAAATAACACTTACATCCCTTCTAGTTTTTAACTCAACACTAATATCTCTTATTTTTCATTTAAAGTGACAAACACCTCCCCTTCAACTAAGAGTATTACTTCACTGTTAGTTAATTTGCTATTTTACTTTCACAGTCACCGTAAAAAAATATATTTCACCTTCATGTTGTCTCCATCTCACCCTCTTAGAGCACCCACAGTGGGCGTTTTTCAATTTTCGTCCGCCAGCATGGAAGCTGAAAAGCAACTTTTTTTGTCCTCATGTGGAAGCTTTAGTGCGCCAGGTGGAGACATGGAGTATCATGAAGCAACGGTTGTTTCAAAGTTCATCAATAAAATAGTATTATTTTATTTGAAAGTGTTAAGATTTGCATAATTTGGAGAAAGTGGAGAAAACTTGAGAAAGTCATCAAGATAGTAAAAATCAAATGGATTCATATTTTGATAAAAGATAGTAAAATGTGTACATTAGTGTTCTATTTATAGGACTCAATTAACTAACTAATTGAGTAACCAACTATAACTAATTTCTAACTAACTAATATAAAAAATTCTAAGTATCTTAACATCCCCCCTCAAACTCAAAATTGGGGAACTAACCAATTTGAGTTTGAAAATCAAAGCTAAAACCAAAAAAAGAACAAAACATTGAATATTTGGCTTGTAATACATTCTTGAAACACATAATCTCCAAACAAGCTTTACTCATGAAGTGGAAACCATTCAAGTCCCGAAGCACATATCTTCAACTTCCTGTCTTCGCAGCAGCAAGTGCACGCTATGAGAGAATCCAAAGAACAGCCTGTTGTTGCAGAGCTTCACCAAATAGAGCAACCAGCTAGTAACAATAAGTTTCTATGTGCTAGTAAGCCACACAATCTAAAATCATAAGCATCATGACCAATCAACTAGCTACTAAAGAGGGATCTGTCCACATTAAACATATCCAAAAATAGAGAACAATGTCCACTGCTATTTCTCCTCAAATTACATGGTTGAAACCAAGTAAGTAACCTCCAAAAGGAATAACCACAGTAGCATTCAAAGATTCATTCAGGGCAGCTGGAACTATACTTCAAAGAATATTCAAAGCCAATGAATCTTTGATCAAATGTAAGCTAAAATTGATCCAAAAAAAAAACAGCCTCTGATGCATATGTGTCTCAATCATAAGCCAAACACCCATATCGTAGCTTCTAGATTCAATCATTGGTGGCACAAGTGAATCACAATATCCAGAACACATAAAAAAATGGTGGGGCTGTTTCATAAGCATCTATTCCATAGCAGTTTCTATGGTTGAAGGACAAGCTTGAACCTATAAATCAGTCTTGCACAGAGAAGCACCAAACCACTAATATGATGTTGGAATAGGCACAAACACCCTGTAGCTTGCAGCTCAGCAATTGACAATTAATTCTAGCAAGGATAGTATTGAAGGCAAAACAAAGCAAAAATGAATCTGAACAAACTCATCATGTAATGCGCAATGATGTCCCATGTTTCAATCCAAACAAAGCAAGTATCAACTATAATGATAGATGCATGAAGAATCATTAACTCAGTGACAAACAAAGCATTCAGCAAACTAAAGTGACTAAAAATAGGTCCACACCCAAAATTGCTTTGAGAGTTACATGTTGTGGAATTGGACCCAATTCTATCTTGATTCTAAGATCCATCTCCAATGTGTTTTCCCTTCCTTATTTGCCATGATTAGAAATCCCAATTCAAAGCTTCACTTTCACTGTGAATCAACTCTATTGCTGAGAATCTTGTGTCAACTTTCACCACCATAACTCTTTGCTTGTAAGGAAAGACAGAACCAAAGGAAGAATTGGAAACAACAAAACCACAAATATTTACTACCATAACAAGATTAAAGTCAAAGTGCTTGAATCCGCTTGCTCAACAACCATTGATAGAGTCTAGAAAGTAGGCAAACAATGGTAACAGAAAATCCTTGACATAGAAGTCCATTGGAGTCATAAGCCTATGTCTGTTGTACCATTCTTCAATCCAAACAAACTCTATAGACCTTCATAACCAAACTTGAACAATGTTGTAATAGCCTCCCTCAAACTCATAGTAAGAGAAGTCTGAGTATGAGTTTGGAAAACAAAGACCAAACAAGCTTGAAACAATTTTGCAGAAATAACTTCTATATCATTTTGTCTGGAATCTTAGAAGTAGGACATCAATGCTAACAGAAAATGCATATCATAAAATCCAATAGAATAATAAGCCTATGCACCATTAACCATTCTTCCATCTAAGCAAAGCAAGAAGTATTGAAACCTATCTTCATACACAACTTCTGACAAACCTTGTGAGCATTGTATTGCTCTATCCCCACACTCAAAGAGCGTATATGCAAAGAACTGAGAACTAAGTCCGGCGGCGATTTCCGTCGGGATCGAAGACGATAACAACGAATTCAACAGTGGCAAGTATGATGAACAAATGAAAAATTGACATTTGAGAAAATATCAGCACCGCAGAGCATTGTGACAAACAAAGGCTCAACCACACCGCCGGGATCGAAAACAGTTTCGACGGCGATAATGGTGTTGCTGATGCTGTGAAGCAAGGAACTCATGCACATCGAAGCTAAATTGAGATCAAGATGAACCATACCTTCAAGAACATGACTAACGAAGGAGAACGAGTGAGCTTTCACGGCGATGTCGAAATGATCACGGCGACGATTCAACACCACTGGATCGATTGATTCTTGAAACGCCTCCTTCAATTCCGTGACTGATTCAGATTTGTTGAAGGAGACGAGAGAACATGTAATTTCCCCAATCTTGATCGCGCATCCTTCAATTTGTGGCTGAACTGCGTTGCTCAACTTGATCGGAACAATAACGGAATGAAAAATACCAAAACTGTGATTATTTGCTGAAATTGATTCAAGGACAGAGGTAGATGCAACTGAGATCTTCTCCTCTGCCTCTGAGATTGAATCACTCAAAGATTCTTGAATATCAATTGAAGATTCATGCGGTGATTTTTGAATCGGAATCGGAGGAAGTGGCAAGAATTTCCTCATCTTCCATTTCTTCCACAAATGACAAACAATTGAATAAACCATGAGAAAAGATGGAGAATCAAAAAGAACTGTGTAAATTTCTTTGTGATAGGCATCAGAAGAATTTTCCGGCACCGGTAGAGAAGAGGAAGCGGAACGCGGTGATCGTAACCAAGGTGATGATACCACGTTAAGATTTGCATAATTTGGAGAAAGTGGAGAAAACTTGAGAAAGTCATCAAGATAGTAAAAATCAAATGGATTCATATTTCGATAAAAGATAGTAAAATGTGTACATTAGTGTTCTATTTATAGGACTCAATTAATTAACAAATTGAGTAACCAACTATAACTAATTTCTAACTAACTAACTAACATAAAAAATTCTAAGTATCTTAACAGGAAGCAATTAAATGAGACTAGCATACTACCGTTTATTTATTTCCAGATCAAGTTTATTACCGTTGTGTTGTAGTCTTTTAAAATTGTCACACTCACTTCTACTGTAAATTATAGTTTTTTAAAATTGGTACACTCATTTTTACTCACATTTCATTTCTTTACTCTTAATTTTACACTCAATTCTACTCTTCAAATTTTAATTTCACAATTTCATCTATTTGGTGTTTGTTCAATAAATTGTCTTACTCAATATTTTAATTTCTCTCATATTTTTCTCACTCTAATGGATCCAAACAATTCAAATGACCTCAATAGACTCTTTTGGGAGTTGATAGAAGATGAATTTATCGACAACACTGATGAAGAACTGTTGATGACAATGCTTGAGAGGGAACAACAAGCTGGAAGTTCTACCCGGCCTAAACGAAAAAGAAAAATGATTGATCGAAGCCGTGAAAAAGGACATAGTCGATTGTTCAATGACTATTTTTCTGAAAATCCAGTGTACACGGATGCTCAATTTCGACGAAGGTTTCGAATACATAGGCATGTGTTTCTTCGAATTGTTACCGCCCTTGGAAATCATGACGATTATTTTAAAATGAGGGCCGACGCAACTGGTAAGATGGGTCTTTCCCCATTGCAAAAATGCACCGCTGCTATTCGTATGTTGGCATATGGATCTCCTGCTGACATTGTAGACGAATATGTTCGAATTGGTGAAAGCACTTCAATTGAGTGCTTAGAGAGATTCGTAAGAGGCATAAACGAGGTGTTTGGAGCTGAGTTCCTAAGAAGACCCAACAACAATGATATTGATCACCTATTAAAAATGGGGGAGACACGTGGCTTTCCAGGTATGCTAGGTTCCATTGATTGTATGCACTGGGAATGGAAAAATTGTCCAGTTGCGTGGAAAGGCCAATTTTGTCGAGGTGATCATGGTAAACCCACGATTGTTCAGTTGCAGGTTCAAACAATGACATCAATGTACTAAATCAATCCAACGTGTTTAACGATATTTTGGAAGGACAAGCTCCCACGGTTCAATATACAGTTAATGGAACTTCGTATAATATGGGGTACTATCTTGCAGATGGTATATATCCTGAGTGGGCAACATTTGTCAAGACCATTTCAATGCCGCAAGGAGAAAAGAGAAAATTGTTTGACCAACGTCAAGAATCAGCAAGAAAGGATGTGGAGCGGGCGTTTGGAGTGCTGCAATCTCGGTTTGCAATTATACGTGGCCCAGCGCATGCTTGGCACATGGAAACCCTTAAGCATACATTATATGCATGCATCATATTACATAATATGATCGTCGAAGACGAACGACACACTTATGGAGGTAATTTTGATTACTCTTATGATAATGTGGATAACGATATCTCAACAGCAGAAACGTTTCATGGTCCTCATCCGAATCTTGCAACAAGACTAAAAAGGAGAGCAGATCTTCGTGAAAAAAAAAAGTTCATCGACAACTTCAAGCAGATTTAGTGGAGTATATTTGGGAACGCTTTGGACATGAGCATAACGAAATTTAAATTTGACTAGTTATGCAATCCTATTTACTTTTTATTTTAGTTTAATTTACTGTGTTTTCTTAATTAATTTTACTAATCATGCAATGTTATTTATTTTGAGTTTTTTGTTTTAAATTATATATATATGTAATAATTTTTAAGTTAATTCTATGATGTATTTAACATTAATTTTTATTTATTGTTATAAGAATTTAAGTTATTTTTTTATTTATTTTTCATATTAATATTAATTAAAAGTATTATAATTAATATTTGAAGTTTCAATAAAATTAAATATGAATAAAATATTAATATGTAGTGTAAAGTTGTGGGACCCAATATGGGTTCTTTAGAGTTGCACCATTGAAGTAAAAAAGTGTGAGTTGCTTCAAAATGATGTGGCATTAATAAGACCCACAAAATACCTTTGTCAAGAGTTCACCATTGGAGGTGCTCTTACAAGCTCTGTCCTTTCTTTTGTTTCTCTTCACTGCCAACACAACTGCACAACAAGTACCATTTAGATGAGTTTATACTCTTGTTTTCATCTCTTTCAACAATTTTCCTCTTTTGTTATATATCTCTGTTTGGTTTTTATATATATTTTGATGTTTTTGTGAAGGAGAAAGTGGTTGGGTTCAATGGAGAAGGAAAATGAGAAGAGTCGGTGAAATTGTATAAAACTGCGAAGAAAACTACAGATGTGTCTACCTCCACCGATATCCTAACTGAAGAAAGTTGATGCCTTGATGCGCTCGGCTGCTCAAGAAAGGCAATTATAAAAATAAGTTACTTAATTGAAATTAAAGATTCTACAAACACCCTTGCAGAGAGACAAAGAGTAGTTGTAGTGTGATGGTGAATGAAAGGGGATCGGTCAATTTACACATAATTGACGGTGAACTAAAAATGTTAATTATAAGGGAGATTAGTGTTGAGTTAAAAACTATAGGGAGTGTTAGTGTTATTTAAGAAAATCACAGGAGAGATGTGTTGAAGTGTAATTCAAATATTAATTAGTTTGTTAGATTTGTAATTCAGTTAATAATAGTCAAGTAGTTAGTTGGAGGAGTTAGTTTTACAACTAGAATGTTAGTTAGTGTGTTACTTAGAGTGCAAGTAATAAGTTGTATATAACTACTATTGTAACTCCTTTTTGAAATAATGAATCATAGTTTTTCCCTTCACTTTCTCTTAACTCTTTTTCACCCTCTTTCTCAATCTCAAATCTCTCAAACTCTAACAAGGTGAGTGTAATTTCCCCTTATATTAATCCATGCGTAAGTTAAATGGAGATTAGATTTGACTTCAAGCATAGACATTAGTTTTTTTTTAAGGCAAATGTTAAATAGTGCCCCGGGACACGTTTTAAGTCATTAAATAGTAATGTTTTATAAAAAAAAATTATGAAAATGTGTGAAGTAACGCATTGAGAATTGAAATGTTCAACCTTTTAAATAATTTTTTTTCTTAAATGGAATCCTTAAAGAGTGCCCCGAGACACCATTTAGCAAGACCCTTTCTTTAAAAGGCACACGCATGTCATTATTTACACACTGTTTGGTTCCACTGAAAGTGGATGGAAAGAAAGAACAATGGAAAAAATGTTTATTAATAAATGAGATTCCACTGTTTGGTTCTCTTGTCAGAGAGGAAGGAAAGATTATTTTGGATGAGGTCCACGCTCAAAAACTTTCCTCTCAAAATTGGAAAGTGGCAACAAAGATACAAATCAATAAAATCCCGAAAATAACCTTGCTTTTGATGGACTAATTATATTTTTACATAAAAAAAAGAAGCTAGTAACTTGCTTTTGTTTTTCTTCTTTCCAAATTTGTTTATTGTTTTACGCATTCAGACATGGTTATTGTTTCTTTCTATATTCATTTTTTTACAGCGACTTGTTATGATAATAATATAAGCTTTTTGAAAATTTACTTTAAGTGTAGGAATATTTGTGTCATTTACAAAATATGTATTTATCTTTCCTATCACTTTTTTTTCACTTTCATTCATACCAAGCAATATAAAAATCATCTAACTTTCCATCTATTTTCTACTTACTTTCATTCTTCTAACATTCTTTTATTTTACTTTCTTTCTTCCATCTTCTTTCCTCATCCAAATACGAGTATAGCATTAGTGTGTATTGAAAATTATCATGCTTAAATGCATTATAATATTATAGTTAACTATTTTAACCATTCATTTCAATTTCCGTTGTTGTATTTATTAAGGACTACATATATTTTCATATTTGCTTATCATATAAGACAGTTTGGCCGAGTGGTCTAAGGCGCCAGATTTAGGCTCTGGTCCGAAAGGGCGTGGGTTCAAATCCCACAGCTGTCATTTTTTTTATTTTTTTTTTGTTCTTTTCCGAATTGATGCTTTTTAGCAAAAACAAATGCCCAGAAAAACAGAAAGAGTAAAGCAGAGAAAAAATGGCGGCATTTCTGAGAAACAGAAACAATTCACACTTGTTTCTCCTAACTCGCTTTCTCAACTCACCGAGTCTCCTTCGTCCGAGATGGATTGAAACCATAGCATACGAAGAATCACGTTCTCACCCAGACAAACCTTACACTTCCACGGCCGTAATAATCCATGGATTTTTGGGATCCAGCAGAAACTGGAGATCTTTCTCTCGCAATCTCTTGGCATCTCTCTCCAATTCCTCTCCCTCTTCCAGTATCTCTCTGAATCCGCACTCTTTTTGTATGTGAATTATGAATTGAAATGATTATGATTTTTTTTTTGTGTGTAGATTGGAGGACGGTGTTGATGGATATGAGGAATCATGGGAAATCAACGGAGAAGAAACTTGATCCGCCTCATGATTTGGATAATACGGCGAAAGATTTGGATAATTTGGTGAAGGCTGAAGGTTGGTCTTGGCCTGAGGTTGTTATTGGACACTCTATGGGTGGAAAGGTTGCTCTACAGTTTGCTCATAGTTGTAGAAATGGTGAATATGGTGATTCAGCAAAATGGCCAAAACAGGTATTTTTTCTTCACAATCAATATTTATTTATTGTCTAATCTACCAATATAATTAGTTAGTTATAAATTAAGTTCAATAGTTGAATTAGTCCAAATTATACATTGCTATGAATCAATGTTGTCAAATAGTGGCTATAGCATGCAATTGCCATAGCATTACAGCATAGCGGAATTCGAACAAATTATCATTATCATTTTTGTGATATGTTATTTAGTACAAGTTGTTGTCAAATAGAGATTATTGCCGCACTAGAGTCCTGTAGGGTAGCATAATTTGAACAATGTGATCCGCAGTTGACAACACCTTTGTGAGTATAGAAGTTTGCAGTAGGTCCTTTTTTTATTGTAATGCTTGTAGATGTGCGTACCTTGTTGTGGTGCATTAAAACATGTTGGTGAAAATGTAAATGTAGTTTGTTAGACACAAACATCGGCCTTATAAGTTGTTTGATGTGCTAACTGTAACCTGTAATGCGCTATTTTGAGGTGAACTTGAAGGGGGTTGCGGATGCGCTTTTTTGGGGTGAACTGTGGATTATGAGAATTTAATTCTTCTTCCCTCCCTCTAACTATAAATGAAATAGTGTAGCTTAACTCGTTTGAAGTGTAAAGAGTTAAGATACACCTTATTCTGCATATATTATGTGTTTAGTACAAATTCAAGGGTATGCAAGGAA
Source organism: Trifolium repens (assembly GCA_030408175.1). Taxonomy (NCBI): domain Eukaryota; kingdom Viridiplantae; phylum Streptophyta; class Magnoliopsida; order Fabales; family Fabaceae; genus Trifolium; species Trifolium repens. The sequence continues at coordinate 51,875,185 of CP125849.1, read as the reverse complement.
GAGGGAATGTCACAGGGGTTAAGCCCAAATCGATTTCGCCGCTTAGATTGGATTAATGAGAAAACATGTATTCAATTCAACCAAGTAAACGAAATAATTACTAGTGCCCGATCGAAATGTCACTTCCTTGCCATGTTTGGTATCGCGGTGATCCACCGTGATTTTCCAAAAGCTACACTTTGTAGCTTCTGTAAAATCACGGTGAGTCACCGTGATACAAAACATACACATGTATGAGAACAGTGGAAATGATGAGTGAAGATGATGAATCGCGCTAGGACCGAAATTCCAATCTAGAAGAAATATAGAAATTTGTAATGACGACTCTCTCAAACCAGAGAAAGAAGAGACGGAGCAACTATGTCTAAAAAGAACAAGTGAAATATATAATGATGGATGGAGCAGTGCTCTTACAATTTGATAACGAAATTAAAGGGAAAGCTAAGATAAAGAGATAATCCCTGCACTGGAAAAAAGACAGACTCCTACTCACAATGACTTCCCCAAGACCTCTGACAATTCGTCCATATGTCTATCTCGCAACCCTCAATCCCTTCATATATAGTCCTTTTTCTCACCTCAACTCCGTTCCCCCCTCAGATCTCATGCTGCCACCCGTCGTATTTGTTAGGTCTTGCAGACCAGCTCAGAGAAATCCCCCCACTAGACAAATTTCCCTTTACTCTTATACTCTCATAGAAGCCTCACCACAGGACTCATCAGATCGTGACAGCAGAAGATAACAGATTAACAGTAGTGGCCACCTGTAGAGACTTTGGTGATCAAAGTCAAGTTAATTAGCGTGTATGAGTGATGCCGATAGAGATGACTAAGAAGGATTTTGTATCTCGGATCATGTTGTCATCCAACTTGTATAGCCATATGGTCGAGTATCTAACAGCATCATCGGGTTATTATGGAGTTATTGGGAAACTTCCAGACAGTTATTTGGTTGCCTATCACGCCTCTCTCAAACTGGCCGCTGTTGACCTGAGGCCAAATCCTAATCAGTATGCAATCCACATATCCTCGGGAATAGAAATGGAATCAATAATTTTTTTAATAAGCCAAATCAATATAGAAATAGCATAAAAGATCTAAACTTGAGCATAAGCAGTGTCCAAGAATAGTAGCTAGCAAAAGAAAAACCTGTACAAGTAAAATGCTGCCGAATATCACTACGTCAGCACGAACCAAAATTCTGTAAAACCAAACCTCATAAGAACAATAAACTAAGTATTTGACGAATATAATTGTCCAAAACCAAAAGGGAACACAATGGTTACTATAGGCCAATGCATGTGATAGCAACCACTAATTGCAACAGCAACAAACGCCTTGACTAGAACTGTGACAGGAACCAAATTCTGATATGTGGGTGCTTCATCTTTTATCATATTATTAAAATGTTTGGCTTGTTCAGAACAAAGCATGGTGCAAACCGAAAAAATCAGAATCAGTGAAAATATACAGTTACAAGTTACAGTTGCAGCCCCAATTTGTTCTTCAGCTGCATGATAAAAATTCATCAGCTATTAGTAACTGCTGACACAAAATAGCAAAATTGACTTGCAGCACACACTGTAACATCGTGAAAGCAACTTCCAAAAACCAAATAAACAAAATCCGACCCAAACAGAACTGATATAGCCAACCCAATTGATGACTTGTGATTTACAGTAAGAAATAGATAATATCATTAACCTTTAGGAAACATTAGATATCCCCAATATGCTTCCATTTTCTATAGTCTTAGTTTTTATATGCCATAGAATTTTTCTATTTTCAAGAATTATTTTATTTTAGGTTTTAATTTGAAGTGTTTTTAGTATAGGACTAACACCCTTTGTATGTTGCTTACTACAACTATCAAGTGGATTGCATTTTACTCAAGTGCATATATTTTTCACTTCTGGATACTACATATCCAGTTCATTATTTATAACAGTAATTTTCTCCTTCTATCCCTGCTGAAGAACAGCTTTGGGTATTGGATTCTGTCCCGGGAGAAGTGAGCACTGGAAACAGAAGTGATGAAGTCCGTGATGTTTTAATGACTTTGGAAAGTTTACCGTCACAAATCCCATCTCGAAAGTGAGACTCTATTCCTAAACTATTCTCTTCCATATTTTTGTACGAAAGTTGTCAATAGGCCAGTAATCATTTAGTTGCAAGTCTCAATATTATGTGTTGTTTACACTGTGCACTGTGTACAGTGAAAGTCTACAAACCTTTGCTAGACATTGTAAGTATAAAAACTGAATGCAAGCAAAAAAAAACTGTATTGAGGGTATATTCATCACTTTTGTTTGTAACTTTTGATGTTCAACCAAATGTTTCCAAGTATGCATTAAATAAAATTAGAGTAAATGACATGAAATTCCATGTTAAACAATTATACATTTCTTTCTAGATATCAGTTTTTGTATTTCTTATATAAACATCAAACATTAGAATATTATTGACAGAGATGATTACAGTATCAGAGAGTGTTAAATAAAATTAGAGTGTATCAAATCCACAAATATTCTTAAATCACATGCAAAAAAGATGTGCATTGCACGGGTGATCGTTCTTGTTATATCAACAAAAGTAGGACATTGTAGGTGACTAGCTTCTTTCTCCCTTTTCTTTTGACAAGGCTGTTACCCGGTTGTTGTCTAATATCTGAAAAAGTCGAGGTCTTGATTTTGTTAAAAGTGCAGTGTATTTACCTTGTTACTGTGTCCAAATGTAATTGAACAGTGTTACAATTTTACAATCCATGAAGCCTCCATGTTCCGGTCTATTTTCCTGTTACATTGAAAATGTACTTTTCACCTCTTTTCAGGTGGCTTGTAAGTCATCTGATGGGACTTGGTTACTCTAAGACATTGGCAGATTGGATAGGCACCAACCTGAAGAAAGTTGGTGATCACGAGACATGGATATTTGATCTTCAAAGCGCCAAGGAGATGTTCCATTCTTACTGGTAAATGAAGTAAATTAACTTATTTTGACATTAAAATGAATGTCTAAAGAACAGTCTAAAAACTTTGTATTTGTTCTTTGCTATTCTCAATCTCAATTGTTTTCTGTAATATTCCTCTATGATGGCACCAAAGTAACAATCACAAATTTGAAATTCTGTAGGGAAAAGTCCTATTGGGATCTATTGGAGAACCCTCCACAAGGTATGGAAATAGTAATTGTCCGTGCTGAAAAGAGTGATAGATGGGACGAAGAGGCTGTTGAGCGGATCCAAAAACTAGCTAGTCAAGGAGGAACTGATTCTGTTGGAAAGGTTTCATTCTGTGTTCTTCCAAATGCTGGTCATTGGGTTCATGTGGACAACCCAAAAGGACTTCTTGAGATTGTGGCTTCCAAGATGGCATCCCTTTAGTTCCTGTTTTTATTTGAACTATTGGGGTATCCATCATTGAAAATTCTTAACAATGAGCAGAGGAAGTTGGTTAGTAATAACGTATTATTTGTAGCAGTATAAATTTATTGGCTACCAAAACAATTATAATCAATTTATTGTACACATGAACATTTTCATTGTACACTCCTAATTTATCATACCCCACTCATAATTGAATAAATACCCAGAAATATTCATGTTTGCCATTTTTTTATATGTTCTTCCCAATTATTTTATATGGACAAAAAGGTTGCATTTTCTTTGGTTCTTGTAGTGCATGAAAAGGAAGGGGAAGGCCCCCATACAATGAAATTAAATTAGGTCCCTGAGGAGGAACCTATAGAGAGGAAACTATAGAGAAATAAGTTTGAATGAAATGATTCAATTCATAATAAAGTTCAAATTACAGCAACATATATAAGGTCATTGCTAGCATATAGAGAAGTGCCTCTCAAAAAAACAACGTAACCAGATTTGAGACATGTGGTTCATGATATACAAGTAATTTTAACTTTTAGATTTATTTATTTATGTATATAAAATGACAAATTCACAGCCCAAAGAAAGTATTATTCTTGAGAGAATCATTAACGGGATATCCAAAAATTAATCTAAATTAAACTGCGCTAAATTAGATTAGATCAAAAAAAATTAATTTGTCAACAAAAACTGAACTGAACTATGAGTAATTTAAACTTTGGATCGAATGAATTTTTGTCTTAAAATTGATCCAAACTAAACCGTATGGAGAGAATAAAAAGAAATAAATTATTCTATGTGATTACAATATCTATGTGTAAAATTAATTGTTTGCAAAAGAAATAAATCGAGAAAAAAAAGAATATGCACTGCACTGGCACTGTAAAGTAATTTTATACCGTCGACCAATAACAACTATGTTTTTCGTCACATCAACCCACTATTTACACTATCGCTGCTTCTCCATTAAACTCAAATAAATTTGGTGGGGTGCGAAATAATTTCACAGCAAAAACAAAAAGCTTTAACTAAACGGACCAACAATTTTGAAGCCCAATAACAGCCCAACAAGACAACACCTTTGGAAACTAAACCCTAAAAAAATGAATATAAAAAGGTTCTCACCACTTTCAGTTGAGAATTGAGAAAGGTGAAGAAGCCGCAAATATGCAGATCTTCGTCAAAACCCTAACCGGGAAAACCATCACCCTCGAGGTCGAGAGCAGTGACACAATCGACAATGTCAAAGCTAAGATTCAAGACAAGGAAGGTAACAATTAGATAACGCAATCGTTATAATAATCTATTAATTAATCGCTTTTCATATTCCGATTTGTATTCTAACAAACGCGCTTTTGAATTGAATAATCAGGAATTCCCCCGGATCAGCAGCGATTGATTTTCGCCGGTAAGCAACTTGAAGATGGACGCACTTTGGCTGATTACAATATCCAGAAGGAATCAACTCTTCATCTTGTTCTCAGGCTTCGTGGTGGAATCATTGAACCTTCTTTGATGGCTTTGGCTCGCAAATACAACCAAGACAAAACCATTTGCCGCAAGTATGATTCATCATTTCTTAGATCAATTAATTTTTTATTAATATGATAAATTTTAATTTGATTATATTTATGGGACTTTAACTTAGCCACTTTTGTTGATTAAAAATGCAATTGGGGTTATAATTGGTCCCTAAAACGATATCCATTTCTTACTTTATCACCTGGATTTTACTTTTTCCAGTTGATTTTCTCGACTTGGTACATTTAGATTAGTTTAATATACAATTTCTTAGTTAGTGCTTACTAATTACATAGTTTAATAGTTTAAATGGTTTTAATTTACCTAATTGTATTTTTTTAGATGCTATGCTCGTCTTCACCCTAGGGCTGTGAATTGCCGCAAGAAGAAATGTGGACACAGCAATCAAGTGAGTATTGAGAAAAATATTGCTTGCTAGTTTTGTGGTTGTTTATGTTGTTGGAAATTAACACTTATGCTGATGATTTGTTTTGTTGTTGCTTTTTTTTTAATCGCAGTTGAGGCCAAAGAAGAAGATCAAGTAAACTGTGGTTGAGATTGTTTCTCTCTTGTTGTTAGTTCTGAGATATGTTTTTGGTTTTTACTTCAAACTTGACTAAATCCTTTGTTTTAATTTATGTTCAATGTAGCCGCGGAGTTTATTTTGGTATAAGTGGATTATATTCTTGTGTTGGCATTATATTCTCTTTCATGTTCTTGTTAATGTTTGCTTAAATCATTATTAATTGCCTATACAAATCAATGTCATTTAAATTTTATTGCACTATTACATTAGCAATGCAAATAGGCTGTCTCTTGTAATAGAGAACTTAGGGCACTTATAAATTTATCCCCACATGATAGTAATGTGCTATTATCTATTATCTATTTAGTGAATAAAAGTTAAGACAGATCTATTAAGGTGCTTTTTGCAGAATAAAATTTACACAGATCAGTTGAGTTTTCTTTTTATTTCCATTGCTTCTCCATTGATTTATTGATTCTCGTGTGTGGAAAATAGAAAGAAAAAAACTTGGAATTGGGCTAACCAAATTATTTTCACTAAATGTTTTATTCTGCATCCTATATGGCTCTACTTGGCAACAAGATATTTTGAGTCTATGTCTTATAGCTTGCAAGCGTATATGACCAAAAAATATCTATTTGGTAATTATTTTTGCTAGGTTATAGCTCATTTTTTCTTTCAATTATATACTTATAAGTTAATTCAATTACTATTTTTATAAAAAAAATTAATTTTAATTAGCTAGTTTATTCGCTATAAGCATATCCGCTACAGCCTACCTTAATAGTATCTACTATTTTTTTACCAAATAGAGCTTATGTTTCTCAATGTTAGATTTACATTGAAACAATCTTAATTCAACTGTAATCCTAGAAATTACTTATTTGAACATATTTAACAACAAAGTATGGCACTTGTAGGCATGCAGCTTAGAAACTTAATAGTGCTTCCCACTGATTCCCGTCGTAAAGACCAATCCAATATACATCCATGCCGAGAACTTGCATCATAGTAGCTGTTTGTGTTTTGTTGGAATAGCTTTTGAGGTGGGATTCAAAATGGTCCAAGTTTTAATTTTGTAATCCAAACAGCAGATTATGTAAATATGAAATATCAGTTCTTTTCATGCTATATGCAACTGCAACTATGATGCCCAACTGATAGTTCAAGTTCTCGGCATGAAGGGAATGGATGTTACTACTTTGTTGGTCTTTTGACGGCAATTGGCGGGACAACTGTCTTTTCAGTCAAGAACACTGCGCCATAGCAACAAGTGCCATAGTTTTCCTTGTTCCCCGTAGTTTTCTTCTAATGAATATTCAAACAACAAAAATGTAGACAATTTTACACAATAAACCCACCATTCCTTTTTCAAACCTTTAAAACTAACATCCCTTCCTTTTTCTTTTTTTTTATGTGTAACCAGCATAAATCTCCCTATTTAATTTTCGACGGCCTTCCATTGCATGCTAACTACTAAACAGAAATCACATACCACTCATAATCCATGGAATCTCAACAGCAATGAAGTCTTTAAAAACCTTGCTTACTATTTTTTTTACCACTGTCGCTCTAAAATCACTTTTCAATCCTCATTAGTGTCATGTTGCTCTTTAATAATTTGATGATATTTTGTATGCCAGTGTAGTAAATTTTTTTGTTAGAACTTACCAGTTTTCGTTGACATAGACTTAACACCTTTAATGCAAGCAAGTTTAGTGTGTTTCATTAAGCAAGTTCATGGGAATGTAACACGTTGTCACATTGTTCCTTACATATATCAAAGTTTCAAAAATATTTGATATATTGTTATTAATTTTATAGATTATTTTGACCAATAAATAAACATTTGAGTACAAATGTATTAGCGAGGGGAAGGTTTTATTTTATGTGACCTTTGAGAGGTTTGGATAATGTCTAAAATTTGTGATCTAATGCTGTGCTTTCTAACCTCACATACCATTTTGACTCGATGGTAACCTGTGGTTCAAATTCACCAACATAACTCTCCTGCTTGTCTGTTCCATATTCAGTCACACTTTAGTGATCTTACATTCTCTTATGTGGCCAATTCAAGAACACAACTCTCCGCACGTGTTTACCATATATTCAGCAATTGATCATTTTAACTTAGATAATTGCTTTTTATGCCTTGACCAAAACTAAATAAATTGCATTTTATGCATAATCTATACCTCGCATAGTGTCTAACGAACTAATCAATTTCTGTTACTTTCAAGCAAGCTAATTATTCGGAAACACAAAAATTCACCACACATTTACATTTCATCACATTTAATTAGTACATAACTTATTACATATAAATATTCATGCAGTCAATAGAAAAAGTAAGAACACTTTCACTCATTGGCCTTTTATAGGGACATCGCATTATTATATACAGGAGTGAGAGTTCTAACTCCAAACACTCTATTTATTCGTTTATTCATTTTTAAGTTGGAAATTTTAGTCAGCAGACTAGTAAAAATACTCTCCTTATTGTCCGATCATATGTAGTTGCATTTCATTTCAATTTTGAATTTTAACCTTGTCTATGAAAGATTTGGTATCAATTCCCTTGCTATAAAAGTTTTCGATAAATTCCTGCTGAGTGAAATCTCGATAAATAGGTGGTTTCTCCGGGGATAGAAGCTCCGGAAGAGGCCCATGGTAACCTTCTCCTCTCCATTTACTCAAGTTCAAGAACATCACAACTGAGATTCTTGATTTTTTATGTGAATTAGCCAACACTCTGTGTTGTACACTAGTGTACTCACCATTAGATATTATCTACAAATAAAAGATAATTCAAATGAAATTGAGAATATAAAAGTCAACTTGCATGCCTTATTCAAATCATTTAAATAGCGAATTATGATTGCCAAAAAGCAAAGAAAAATGCGATTTTGTTTTTCCTAATGATGACGATTATGTATAAACTTGAGTAAGCTATAACACTTTCAAGAAAAATACTTTGCTTTATGTCGTTATCTTTTAGCTAATGATATTGATAATGACGACGATGATGTAAGACAAGTGTGAACTAGCTACTACTACTATTTTCAATTTTTCTTTTCATGAAATAAACACTTTTCTAATTCCACTTGATGTGAACTAACTACTATTACACGATGATGTGAGACCATAAAGTCATTAAATTTAGGTGTAAGATTCGCTACGTCTTCTTACTAGAAATATTTTCTTTTTAGAATAATTAATGTATATTGTTTAGGGTGATGCTAACTAGTATTTTTGAGGCACTAATTAAGAATAAAAAAAAACAAATTTTACATTAAAAATAATATCATTGATATTTTATAAACATCGACTATACAAATTTTAATATAATTTTGTTATATTAAGTATTCTTAACTAGTGTTATGGAGATACTATTTAAAATTTTCTTATTGTTTATAATATAAATAAGAGTAAGTTGTTGAATATATTTAAAAAGTAAATTTTCTCTTTATATTAATTCATTAAAGTAGAGTATAATAGATCTAGTTGCATTATTTGTCCAACTAGTGCAGGATAGAGGTTGTTGACTCAAAGTTCAAATTTCATGTTTATTAGAGCTATTGAATTTAATTTTAAGATTATATTATATGTTGGTGCAGAGTTGAAATTTAACCTTACCTCTTTATCCTTTATAATTTTCTTTTGACCAATTGTCTAACACATTTCTGAATCAGCCCCTAATTTTGACCACCATGTACAATATCATTCAGACGCCACACAACCTTTATTGGCTTTAAGATTAGTAGTACTATATTGGAAAGTTGGTACTCTACTTCAATATTTTATTTACAAACTACTACTTAAAAGATTTTTGTTTTTGTTTTGTTGATACAATACTTAAATAGATTGGAGAACTCTTTATACTCTGTTTAATTAATTCAATTTTGTTATAGAAAAATAGGTTAAAAAAACTATTTCAAGTACTCATTAAAAGTATTCGTATTACAATGATGCTCGCTACTTCGTCTATATACTAAAAAAAAAAATACTATCAACTACTGATTAGTACAATTTATAAGAATTTGACGTTCTCTTCAAATACGTTTTTCAAAGTTCAATTATTGTATAAAAAATTTGGCACGAGGTAAGAATCACCTTATGTGTTTAACAAGTTTTCACACTAAAATTAAGCACCTTCGACAGCAGTAGAAATTTAGTAATTATAACATAGTAACAAAAAAAAAATCCATAATACTTTGAATTTATAAAGGGTGACATACCTGAAGAAAGTCGCCGATATTAACGATGATACCACCGTGCACGGGGTTAACATCGACCCACTCTCCGTCATGCTCCACCTGTAATCCCGGAACTTGATTCTGCAACAACAAAGTAATAGCACCAGGATCTGTATGTGGTGTTATACCCACAGTCAAATCAGGTTGAGGACAATAAGGATAACAATGTCCTACAATCACTCTACTCTCACAAAAACTCAATTCCTTTAACTTTCCACTTTCCAATCCCAACCCTTCAGAAAGCAACTCAAAAACCACTTCAGCAACTTTACTTCCATGCAAATCCCATTCAATCATCTCCTTCCTACAAATCTCCGGCAACTCCTCGGCCTCTGGTGCCTGTGGCGCCATCCAGGCTTGCAATGAATCGTGCCAACTCGCAGCGTTTGTTCTATACAAGTCATTGTTACTTGCATACATAACTCCTTGTCCTTCTTCTCGTTTGTAGTATTTAGATTTTGTTTCATGTGGTTGATTATGAAAACATTCAATAGATTTTATAGTATTGTCAAGAACTGACACGTGTACACTGTGGTTTATGATTTGGAAGAATCCCCATGTTTTGGATGCTTCTTTGATTTGTTTAATGATGTTTGGTCGGTGATTTGGAGAAGCAACGTTGGAGAAGTCGATGATTGGGATTGATGAAGTTGTTTTTTTGGAAGAAGATTTTATGTTTGAAAGAGTTTGTGGTGGGTGAATGAAAATTTGTGGAATTGTTTTGATACCTGAATCTGAAAGACCCTTTACTCCCATTTTGGATTCATCAAATTCTTTCACTGCTTTTGCTCTGTCGTAGGTTGTCATGGTTGTGTTGTGTTTCTTACTTAGAAGATTACACACACAATATATAGAGAGATGTTTTGTTCTTATATATTGCAAAATCAATTCAATACATTATGATTTGAATTTAATCTGTTTACACGGACAATGCAAATTCAATTAAAAGGGGACTTATTTTCAAATTAAGAGAAAATGGAATATGCAATGACTGTATAATACCAACCATTTATTACGCCAAATCACTCAACTATATCCCATTTTTATGGTATGATGTGGAAGATTAATCAATTCTTATTGAACGTTCGTGTAAAAATATTTTACGCTAAAGTAACATGTCTATTAAACTCTCAAATTAATGATTAGTACTGTCAATTTCATCACCTAACTTAATATGGTGCAATGCATGGTAGCTAATTTCAACAAGGCTTAAACATGATTTTCGTCCCTGTAAGTTCATAAATTTTTGATTTTAATCCCTGTATCTTTTTTTGTTGCAAATTAGTCCCTGCAAGTGCAAATCTTTTTGATTTTAGTCCCTAAAGCTAAAATCCGCATGAAAATCTGTAGGAAAATTCGCTGGTTTCCTGTAGATTTTCCTGCGGATTTTAGTTTTAAGGGACTAAAACCAAAAGATTTGACCATACATGGACTAATTTGCAACAAAAAAAGATACAGGGACTAAAACAAAAAAATCGTGACTTTACAGGGACGAAAATGATGATTAAGCCTTTCAACAATGACTACTTTCCTTCTTTCATAGAGACGTGTTTAATTACAAGTTTTAGATGTTTAAATTATCTTCCGGATGCTATTATATTTTGGTGAGAGCGGAATCATTCTTTATATTTTTACCTATGAAGCACGGACTCTGACACGGACACGGCGACACGACACGATACGGACACTCCGACATTGTTAATGTAAAAAATATACGACACCGACACCGCTACATATTTATAAAAAATATAAGTTTAGAATTAAAAATACATACATATGCATCTAAGTTGAACAGTTTTTTTAATAAAAAAAGTTTTAAAAGAATACTACGATAGTACATTTGACATTTAATCATCTAACTACTATCGAAAAACTAAAAATAATGTAATCAAAATGTAATATCTTTAATCCCTCATTGATCAATATTATTATTTCGACACATCTTTAATCGTTGTATATATGTCTGAGAAAAGTAGAAGCAAATAAAAAAAAAAAATTTAGACACTTACCCTGACACGTTTGTACGAGTGTCTTATAGGTGTCGGACACCGATTTAAGGAGTGTCGGAATAAAGGAAAAATTGTTTCTTTAGACACCTCTCCGACACATTTGTACAAGTGTCGTACGGGTGTCATACGAGTGTCGGACACCGACACGTGTCGGACACCGACACGTGTCGGACACCGCGACACGTCTAATCATAAAGGTGTCGGTGCTTCATAGATTTTTACCGATAATAAATATGTGGTTGTATTATGTATCTATATATATATATTATTTGTGAGCTTTTTTTCAAAGTATAGTGTACACGTGGCATTCTCACATTCATTCTTCTCCCATATTGTTTTGGTAATAAATGAATTAAATGTTTTTTCAACAAAAAAATTTGGCATTTATTCCTCCCTGCTTTTATGTGTTGATATTCTTTGTTTGTACATTATATATAAGGCATGTATTGTTACTTTCACAAAGAAAAATAAAAAAAACCAGAAAAAACGTGAGTTGACTTTCACAATTTTTTTATTGCAAGAAAATTTCACACATAAATGATAATATGACAAAAAAAATATATCATGCAATTTAAATGATAATAGCAAAAGGATTTACATAGAAAATCAATTGTCCATTATTTAAAAATGTGACATATAAAAAAAAGTTTGAAATTATGAAATACTTTCTATATATTTTATTTCTTCTAAGAATATTCCATATTCTTAAATTACTTTCATTTTATATAAATTTTTTTTTAGCAATTTATTACTTTAAATATATGTGTTAGTAATATTCATCAACATATTAGAATATACGGAGTAATTGCTAATTATTGAAGTTTTATAAAAAAGAATTCTTATGTACATAATTTCTAATTTATTTATTGAAATTTTGCACTTAATAGAATGAAATCAAATCACTCAATTTTAGGAATATTTGATATAAATTGATTGTGTTTCTTGCTATAAATATTGCATCAAATTTTCAATGTTTCTCCCACAATTTTCCTTTTCTCTATGTTTTTTCGTTTAATTTTAAACTTGATCAAAAAGCATGATGGCTGATGTTTTTCTTTGTTTTTTAGGAAAATATAAAATTTTGGTTTGGTTTCATAGCGATGCTATTTCAAGTTTATGAAAGTTGTGGTGTAGTCCAAATCGTAGATTAACGTTTTATAACCTTTTTTCCAAATCTTTTCAATGTAAATTTTTTAGTCTATATGTTATATTTTCACCATTTTCTTTGTTTTTGCTAGGAGATTAAATTGTGTTTTCAGATTTATATGCTATAGATCTTTTATTGGTAAGGGATTTCATCAAATATTATATGCAACTTTATTTTGAAAACAACAATAAAACTAATTACTTTTTTTCCATAATATTTGCAAATATGATGGAGAATTTCATGGTGTGCAACGAACACAAAAATAATGTGGTTATAACCAACATGGTTGCCATTAAACTATATCATATTGGTCATCTTGATAGTTGATTACATTTAACTTTTTAATATTATATTGATCTATTATGTTTATTGTTATTAAAAAAACTACAACATATAATTTCAGAACAAGTGAACTCATTGGTTTTGATTCATTATTTATTTTTACATGATATTGGAAAGGATTAGGGTGTGATGGATTTAGTTACAATATTGTATAACAAGAACAAAGTGGATATGAAGTCAACATGTGAAACATGTAGTTGTTTTCATTCTCATGTGTTGCTTAAAATTTTTCTATCTCAGTGACAATTTTGTAATATTTTATTTTTAGGATTGTGATTTTAGTTTTAGACATATTTTTATTTAGTATATTCATGATTGCATTTCCTTCTTTTTTAGTCATTTTATGTTAATAAGTTACTCTATATTTTTTCATTTTTATTATTTGAGTCTTTTTTTTTTTCATTTTCTCTTAGAATATTTTTTCATGGTATTATCTTTTGAAATCATTATTATTATTATTATTATTATTATTATTATTATTATTTTTCATATTCTTAGTTTGAATTATAGTAAAATCAAAATTAGAAACCAATGGGAAATAAAAGAAAACTCAAGGAATAATTTTGAATGATTTATCGATATAAATATACAGGAGTCTTTATTTTTAATCGTATATTAATTTGGGGTCTATTGTTTTTTTTTTTTATAAATTATTATAGTAGATCTATCTTTTTTTTGTATATTTATTCGGGGGAAACTCTTTTTTTTTTATAATTTACACAAAGACTATATTTATATTCCTACTAATACGGGATGCGATTTTTATTTGTATTGAGTTTATATTCACATTCAATTCATATATTAATATGGACCAATTTTTATTTATTTATATGGAAGCATATATTTTTACTTACGAGACTTATATTTTTAATGATAATGAAATACAACAACCTATTTTTTTATAATTTATACGGGAGACAACTATTATTCGGTTCAAATCCTATTATGTAATATTTTTACACTATCGCTGCTTCTCCATTAAACTCAAATAAATTTGGTGGGGTGCGAAATAATTTCACAGCAAAAACAAAAAGCTTTAACTAAACGGACCAACAATTTTGAAGCCCAATAACAGCCCAACAAGACAACACCTTTGGAAACTAAACCCTAAAAAAATGAATATAAAAAGGTTCTCACCACTTTCAGTTGAGAATTGAGAAAGGTGAAGAAGCCGCAAATATGCAGATCTTCGTCAAAACCCTAACCGGGAAAACCATCACCCTCGAGGTCGAGAGCAGTGACACAATCGACAATGTCAAAGCTAAGATTCAAGACAAGGAAGGTAACAATTAGATAACGCAATCGTTATAATAATCTATTAATTAATCGCTTTTCATATTCCGATTTGTATTCTAACAAACGCGCTTTTGAATTGAATAATCAGGAATTCCCCCGGATCAGCAGCGATTGATTTTCGCCGGTAAGCAACTTGAAGATGGACGCACTTTGGCTGATTACAATATCCAGAAGGAATCAACTCTTCATCTTGTTCTCAGGCTTCGTGGTGGAATCATTGAACCTTCTTTGATGGCTTTGGCTCGCAAATACAACCAAGACAAAACCATTTGCCGCAAGTATGATTCATTATTTCTTAGATCTATTAATTTTGTTATTAATTTGATTAATTTTAATTTGATTATATTTATGGGACTTTAACTTAGCCTCTTTTGTTAATTAAAAATGCAACTGGGGTTATAATTGGTCCCTAAAATGATATCCATTTCTTACTTTATCACCTGGATTTTACTTTTTCCAGTTGATTTTCTCGACTTGGTACATTTAGATTAGTTTAATATACAATTTCTTAGTTAGTGCTTACTAATTACATAGTTTAATAGTTTAAATGGTTTTAATTTACCTAATTGTATTTTTTTAGATGCTATGCTCGTCTTCACCCTAGGGCTGTGAATTGCCGCAAGAAGAAATGTGGACACAGCAATCAAGTGAGTATTGAGAAAAATATTGCTTGCTAGTTTTGTGGTTGTTTATGTTGTTGGAAATTAACACTTAAGCTGATGATTTGTTTTGTTGTTGCTTTTTTTTTAATCGCAGTTGAGGCCAAAGAAGAAGATCAAGTAAACTGTGGTTGACATTGTTTCTCTCTTGTTGTTAGTTCTGAGATATGTCTTTGGTTTTTACTTCAAACTTGACTAAATCCTTTGTTTTAATTTATGTTCAATGTAGGCGCGGAGTTTATTTTGGTATAAGTGGATTATATTCTTGTGTTGGCATTATATTCTCTTTCATGTTCTTGTTAATGTTTGCTTAAATCATTATTAATTGCCTATACAAATCAATGTCATTTAAATTTTATTGCACTATTACATTAGCAATGCAAATAGGTTGTCTCTTGTAATAGAGAACTTAGGGCACTTATAAATTTATCCCCACATGATAGTAATGTGCTATTATCTATTATCTATTTAGTGAATAAAAGTTAAGACAGATCTATTAAGGTGCTTTTTGCAGAATAAAATTTACACAGATCAGTTGAGTTTTCTTTTTATTTCCATTGCTTCTCCATTGATTTATTGATTCTCGTGTGTGGAAAATAGAAAGAAAAAAAACTTGGAATTGGGCTAACCAAATTATTTTCACTAAATGTTTTATTCTGCATCCTATATGGCTCTACTTGGCAACAAGATATTTTGAGTCTATGTCTTATAGCTTTCAAGCGTATATGACCAAAAAATATCTATTTGGTAATTATTTTTGCTAGGTTATAGCTCATTTTTTCTTTCAATTATATACTTATAAGTTAATTCAATTACTATTTTTATAAAAAAAATTAATTTTAATTAGCTAGTTTATTCGCTATAAGCATATCCGCTACAACCTACCTTAATAGTATCTACTATTTTTTTACCAAATAGAGCTTATGTTTCTCAATGTTAGATTTACATTGAAACAATCTTAATTCAACTGTAATCCTAGAAATTACTTATTTGAACATATTTAACAACAAAGTATGGCACTTGTAGGCTTGTAGCTTAGAAACTTAATGGTGCTTCCCACTGATTCCCGTCGGAAAGACCAATCCAATATACATCCATTCCCTTCATGCTGAGAACTTGCATCATAGTTGCTGTTTGTGTTTTGTTGGAATAGCTTTTGTGGTGGGATTCAAAATGGTCCAAGTTTTGATTGTGTAATCCAAACAGCAGATTATGTAAATATGAAATATCAGTTCTTTCATGTTGCACAATTGGCTTGGATTATATGATTGGAAGCTGCACCGCCATGAACCTCACCCAGGAAGCTTTTCATGCTATATGCAACTGCAACTATGATGCCCATCTGATAGTTCAATTTCTCGGCATGAAGGGGGGATGGATTTTACTACTTCGTTGGTCTTTTGACGGCAATTGGCGGGACAACTGTCTTTTCAGTCAAGAACACTGCGCCATAGCAACAAGTGCCATAGTTTTCCTTGTTCCTCGTAGTTTTCTTCTAATGAATATTTAAACAACAAAAATGTAGACAATTTTACACAATAAACCCACCATTCCTTTTTCAAACCTTTAAAACTTCCATCCCTTCCTTTTTTTTTTATGTGTAACCAGCATAAATCTCCTGTATTTAATTTTCCCATGTGAGACGGCCTTCCCTTGCATGCTAACTACTATACAGAAATCACATACCACTCATAATCCATGGAATCTCAACAGCAATGAAGTCTTTAAAACCTTGCTTACTATTTTTATCCTCATTAGTGTCATGTTGCTGTTTAATAATTTGATGATATTTTGTATGCCAGTGTAGTAATTTTTTTTTGTTAGAACTTACCAGTTTTCGTTGACATAGACTTAACACCTTTAATGCAAGCAAGTTTAGTGTGTTTCTTTAAGCAAGTTCATGGGAATGCAACACGTTATCACATTGTTCCTTACGTATATCAAAATTTCAAATATATTTGATATATTGTTATTAATTTTATAGATTATTTTGACCAAATAAATAAACATTTGAGAGTACAAATGTATTAGCGAGGTAAGTATACTTTTAAGTTTTAAGGGTCAAAATGATGATTTTTCTGGTTTGAAAACTATGAGGGGAAGGTTTTATTTTATTTGACCTTTGAGAGGTTAAGATAATGTCTAAAATTTGTGATCTAATGTTGTGCTTTCTAACCTCACATATCTTAACTCAGAAACTAGTTGCTACCATTGACTCGATGGTAACCTGTGGTTCAAATTCACCAACATAACTCTCCTGCTTGTCTGTTCCATATTCAGTCCCACTTTAGTGATCTTACATTCTCTTTTGTGGCCAATTCAAGATCACAACTCTCCGCACGTGTTTACCATATATTCAGCAATTGATCATTTTAACTTAGATAATTGTTTTTTATGCTTTTGACCAAAAATAAATAAATTGCATTTTATGCATAATCTATACCACTATTTAGAGCCTCGCATAGTGTCTAACGAACTAATCAATTTATGTTACTTTCAAGCAAGCTAATTATTCGGAAATACAAAAATTCACGACACATTACATTTCATCACATTTAATTAGTACATACCTTATTACAAATAAATATTTATGCAGTCAAGAGAAAAAGTAAGAACACTTTCACTCATTGGCCTTTTATAGGAACATTGCATTATTATATGTAGGAGTCAGAATCCTAACTCCAAATACTCTATTTATTCATTTTTAAGGTGGAAATTTTAGCCAGTAGATTAGTAAAAACATTCTCCTCATTGGCATTTCATATGCAGTTGCATTTCAGTTTTGAATTTTAACCTTGTCTATGAAAGACTTGGTATCAATTCCCTTGCTATAAAAGTTGTCAATAAATTCCTTCTGAGTGAAATCTCGATAAATAGGTGGTTTCTCCGGGGATAGAAGCTCTGGAAGAGGCCCATGGTAACCTTCTCCTCTCCATTTACTCAAGTTCAAGAACATCACAATTGAGATTCTTGATTTTTTATGTGAATTAGCCAACACTCTGTGTTGTACACTAGTGTACTCACCATTAGATATTATCTACAAATAAAAGATAATTCAAATGAAATTGAGAATATAAAAGTCAACTTGCGTGCCTTATTCAAATCATTTAAATAGCGAATTATGATAGCCAAAAAGCAAAGAAAAATGCGATTTTGTTTTTCCTAATGATGACGATTATGTATAAACTTGAGTAAGCTATAGCACTTTCAAGAAAAATACTTTGCTTTATGTCGTTATCTTTTAGCTAATGATATTGATAATGACGACGATGATGTAAGACAAGTGTGAACTAGCTACTACTACTATTTTCAATTTTTCTTTTCATGAAATAAACACTTTTCTAATTCCACTTGATGTGAACTAACTACTATTACACGATGATGTGAGACCATAAAGTCATTAAATTTAGGCGTAAGATTCGCTACGTCTTCTTACTAGAAATATTTTCTTTTTAGAATAATTAATGTATATTGTTTAGGGTGATGCTAACTAGTATTTTTGAGGCACTAATTAAGGATAAAAAAAAAACAAATTTTACATTGAAAATAATAACATTGATATTTTATAAACATCGACTATACAAATTTCAATATAATTTTGTTATATTAAGTATTCTTAACTATTCTCTTTATATTAATTAAAGTAGAGTATAATAGTAAGACCAAAAAAAAAAAAAAAGTAGAGTATAATAGATCTAGTTGCTTTATTTGTCCAACTAGTGCAGGATAGAGGTTGTTGACTCAAAGTTCAAATTTCATGTTTATTAGAGCTATTGAATTTAATTTTAAGATTATATTATATGTTGGTGCAGAGTTGAAATTTAACCTTACCTCTTTATCCTTTATAATTTTCTTTTGACCAATTGTCTAACACATTTCTGAATCAGCCCCTAATTTTGACCACCATGTACAATATCATTCAGACGCCACACAACCTTTATTGGCTTTAAGATTAGTAGTACTATATTGGAAAGTTGGTACTCTACTTCAATATTTTATTTACAAACTACTACTTAAAAGATTTTTGTTTTTGTTTTGTTGATACAATACTTAAATAGATTGGAGAACTCTTTATACTCTGTTTAATTAATTCAATTTTGTTATAGAAAAATAGGTTAAAAAAACTATTTCAAGTACTCATTAAAAGTATTCGTATTACAATGATGCTCGCTACTTCGTCTATATACTAAAAAAAAAAATACTATCAACTACTGATTAGTACAATTTATAAGAATTTGACGTTCTCTTCAAATACGTTTTTCAAAGTTCAATTATTGTATAAAAAATTTGGCACGAGGTAAGAATCACCTTATGTGTTTAACAAGTTTTCACACTAAAATTAAGCACCTTCGACAGCAGTAGAAATTTAGTAATTATAACATAGTAACAAAAAAAAAATCCATAATACTTTGAATTTATAAAGGGTGACATACCTGAAGAAAGTCGCCGATATTAACGATGATACCACCGTGCACGGGGTTAACATCGACCCACTCTCCGTCATGCTCCACCTGTAATCCCGGAACTTGATTCTGCAACAACAAAGTAATAGCACCAGGATC
This sequence comes from Trifolium repens, assembly GCA_030408175.1. Taxonomy (NCBI): domain Eukaryota; kingdom Viridiplantae; phylum Streptophyta; class Magnoliopsida; order Fabales; family Fabaceae; genus Trifolium; species Trifolium repens. The sequence goes on along the minus strand of CP125849.1, from coordinate 51,855,485 downwards.
TGTATGTGGTGTTATACCCACAGTCAAATCAGGTTGAGGACAATAAGGATAACAATGTCCTACAATCACTCTACTCTCACAAAAACTCAATTCCTTTAACTTTCCACTTTCCAATCCCAACCCTTCAGAAAGCAACTCAAAAACCACTTCAGCAACTTTACTTCCATGCAAATCCCATTCAATCATCTCCTTCCTACAAATCTCCGGCAACTCCTCGGCCTCTGGTGCCTGTGGCGCCATCCAGGCTTGCAATGAATCGTGCCAACTCGCAGCGTTTGTTCTATACAAGTCATTGTTACTTGCATACATAACTCCTTGTCCTTCTTCTCGTTTGTAGTATTTAGATTTTGTTTCATGTGGTTGATTATGAAAAGATTCAATAGATTTTATAGTATTGTCAAGAACTGACACGTGTACACTGTGGTTTATGATTTGGAAGAATCCCCATGTTTTGGATGCTTCTTTGATTTGTTTAATGATGTTTGGTCGGTGATTTGGAGAAGCAACGTTGGAGAAGTCGATGATTGGGATTGATGAAGTTGTTTTTTTGGAAGAAGATTTTATGTTTGAAAGAGTTTGTGGTGGGTGAATGAAAATTTGTGGAATTGTTTTGATACCTGAATCTGAAAGACCCTTTACTCCCATTTTGGATTCATCAAATTCTTTCACTGCTTTTGCTCTGTCGTAGGTTGTCATGGTTGTGTTGTGTTTCTTACTTAGAAGATTACACACACAATATATAGAGAGATGTTTTGTTCTTATATATTGCAAAATCAATTCAATACATTATGATTTGAATTTAATCTGTTTACACGGACAATGCAAATTCAATTAAAAGGGGACTTATTTTCAAATTAAGAGAAAATGGAATATGCACTGACTGTATAAAATATTTTTATACTGTCATTTAATACCAACCATTTATTACGCCAAATCACTCCACTATATCCCATTTTTATGGTATAATGTGGAAGATTAATCAATTCTTATTGAACGTTTGTGTAAAAATATTTTACGCTAAAGTAACATGTCTATTAAACTCTCAAATTAATGATTAGTACTGTCAATTTCATCACCTAACTTAATATGGTGCAATGCATGGTAGCTAATTTCAACAAGGCTTAAACATGATTTTCGTCCCTGTAAGTTCATAAATTTTTGGTTTTAGTCCCTGTATCTTTTTTTGTTGCAAATTAGTCCCTGCAAGTGCAAATCTTTTTTATTTTAGTCCCTAAAGCTAAAATCCGCATGAAAATCTGTAGGAAAATTCGCTGGTTTCCTGTAGATTTTCCTGTAGATTTTAGTTTTAAGGGACTAAAACCAAAAGATTTGACCATACAGGGACTAATTTGCAACAAAAAAAGATACAGGGACTAAAACCAAAAAATCGCGACTTTACAGGGACGAAAATGATGATTAAGCCTTTCAACAATGACTACTTTCCTTCTTTCATAGAGACGTGTTTAATCACAAGTTTTAGATGTTTAAATTCTCTTCCGGATGCTATTATATTTTGGTGAGAGCGGAATCATTCTTTATATTTTTACCTATGAAGCACGGACTCTGACACGGACACGGCGACACGACACGACACGATACGGACACTCCGACACTGTTAATGTAAAAAATATACGACACCGACACCGCTACATATTTATAAAAAATATAAGTTTAGAATTAAAAATACATACATATGCATCTAAGTTGAACAGTTTTTTTAATAAAAAAAGTTTTAAAAGAATACTATGATAGTACATTTGACATTTAATCATCCAACTACTATCGAAAAACTAAAAATAATGTAATCAAAATGTAATATTTTTAATCCCTCATTGATCAATATTATTATTTCGACACATCTTTAATCGTTGTATATATGTCTGAGAAAAGTAGAAGCAAATAAAAAAAAAAAATTTAGACACTTACCCTGACACGTTTGTACGAGTGTCTTATAGGTGTCGGACACCGATTTAAGGAGTGTCGGAATAAAGGAAAAATTGTTTCTTTAGACACCTCTCTGACACATTTGTACAAGTGTCGTACGGGTGTCATACGAGTGTCGGACACCGACACGTGTCGGACACCGCGACACGTTTAATCATAAAAGTGTCGGTGCTTCATAGATTTTTACCGATAATAAATATGTGGTTGTATGATGTATCTATATATATATATTATTTGTGAACTTTTTTTCAAAGTATAGTGTACACGTGGCATTCTCACATTCATTCTTCTCCCATATTGTTTTGCCAATAAATGAATTAAATGTTTTTTCAACAAAAAAAATTGGCATTTATTCCTCCCTGCTTTTATGTGTTGATATTCTTTGTTTGTACATTATATATAAGGCATGTATTGTTACTTTCACAAAGAAAAATAAAAAACCAGAAAAAACGTGAGTTGACTTTCACAATTTTTTTATTGCAAGAAAATTTCACACATAAATGATAATATGACAAAACAAAAATATCATGCAATTTAAATGATAATAGCAAAAGGATTTACATAGAAAATCAATTGTTCATTATTTAAAAATGTGACATATAAAAAAATTTTTGAAATTATGAAATACTTTCTATATATTTTATTTCTTCTAAGAATATTCCATATTCTTAAATTACTTTCATTTTATATAAATTTTTTTTTAGCAATTTATTACTTTAAATATATGTGTTAGTAATATTCATCAACATATTAGAATATACGGAGTAATTGCTAATTATTGAAGTTTTATAAAAAAGAATTCTTATGTACATAATTTCTAATTTATTTATTGAAATTTTGCACTTAATAGAATGAAATCAAATCACTCAATTTTAGGAATATTTGATATAAATTGATTGTGTTTCTTGCTATAAATATTGCATCAAATTTTCAATGTTTCTCCCACAATTTTCCTTTTCTCTATGTTTTTTCATTTAATTTTAAACTTGATCAAAAAGCATGATCGCTGATGTTTTTCTTTGTTTTTTAGGAAAATATAAAATTTTGGTTTGGTTTCATAGCGATGCTATTTCAAGTTTATGAAAGTTGTGGTAGTCCAAATCGTAGATTAACGTTTTATAACCTTTTTTCCAAATCTTTTCAATGTAAATTTTTTAGTCTATATGTTATATTTTCACCATTTTCTTTGTTTTTGCTAGGAGATTAAGTTGTGTTTTCAGATTTATATGCTATAGATCTTTTATTGGTAAGGGATTTCATCAAATATTATATGCAACTTTATTTTGAAAACAACAATAAAACTAATTACTTTTTTTCCATAATATTTGCAAATATGATGGAGAATTTCATGGTGTGCAAGGAACACAAATAATGTGGTTATAACCAACATGGTTGCCATTAAACTATATCATATTGGTCATCCTGATAGTTGATTACATTTAACTTTTTAATATTATATTGATCTATTATGTTTATTGTTATTAAAAAAACTACAACATATAATTTCAGAACAAGTGAACTCATTGGTTTTGATTCATTTGTTATTTTTACATGATATTGGAAAGGATTAGGGTGTGATGGATTTAGTTACAATATTGTATAACAAGAACAAAGTGGATATGAAGTCAACATGTGAAACATGTAGTGGTTTTCATTCTCATGTGTTGCTTAAAATTTTTCTATCTTGGTGACAATTTTGTAATATTTTATTTTTAGGATTGTGATTTTAGTTTTAGACACATTTTTATTTAGTATATTCATGATTGCATTTCCTTCTTTTTCAGTCATTTTATGTTAATAAGTTACTCTATATTTTTTCATTTTTATTATTTGAGTTTTTTTTTTTTCATTTTCTTTTAGAATATTTTTTCATGGTATTATCTTTTGAAATCATTATTATTATTATTATTATTTTTCATATTCTTAGTTTGAATTATAGTAAAATCAAAATTAGAAACCAATGGGAAATAAAAGAAAACTCAAGGAATAATTTTGAATGATTTATCGATATAAATATACAGGAGTCTTTATTTTTAATCGTATATTAATTTGGGGTCTATTGTTTTTTTTTTTATAAATTATTATAGTAGATCTATCTTTTTTTTGTATATTTATTCGGGGGAAACTCTTTTTTTTTTTTATAATTTACACAAAGACTATATTTATATTCCTACTAATACGGGATGCTATTTTTATTTGTATTGAGTTTATATTCACATTCAATTCATATATTAATATGGACCAATTTTTATTTATTTATATGGAAGCATATATTTTTACTTACGAGACTTATATTTTTAATGATAATGAAATACAACAACCTATTTTTTTATAATTTATACGGGAGACAACTATTATTCGGTTCAAATTCTATTATGTAATATTTTTTATGTTATTGTCATCCTTTTATGAACTTAAATCAAGTTATCATTTATCACAGTTATTTATATATATCTTTAGTTCTATTTTATTATAGAATTTTTTAAACTATGAACTTAAATCAAGTTATAATTTATATACGGGATGCTATTTTTACTTGTACCAAGTTTATATTCACATTCATATATTAATATGGAGCAATTTTTTTATAATTTATATGGAAGCATATATTTTGACGTATATATTAATACGAGACTTATATTTTTAGTGATATAGTAAGACAACAACCTTTTTTTTTGTAATTTATACGGAAGTTTACTATTATTCAATTAAAATCCTATTGTGTAATATTTTTTTATGTTATTGTCATCCTTTTAAATCATTAACTTAAATCAAGTTATAATTTATCACTTGGTAAAAAAGAGTTATAATTTATCACATTTATTTATATATATCTTTAGTTCTATTTTATTATAGGATTTTTTGTTACTTTGTTCGTTACAACGGAATCCTATAATTTTGGTTATCAATATTTTAAGACTTCATTAGTTTTTATCACATACTGTCATTTTAATTATTTAAATTATATAAGATCGTAAATATTTGTTTCGTTATATAATTAAACAATAAAAAATTTAAGTTTTCAGTCTAAAGTAAAATATATTTTTTTATAAGTCAATAAATCTACAAACGCATTTTTACCCGTGCTTGGCACGGGTCTGGATACTAGTTCTATCAATTTAAATGAGTGTGTATTGTTTTGTTTTTGTCGACAAAAAAAAACTTCTCTTTTGAATATCTGTGCGCAATTGCAAAATTTAATCTCTCGAACATTATAAGGCTCAAATAGGCAGAAAACTCTCTCTAGCAGAATTAGCGTTGATGCATGCACACACAGTATGGTTGAACCCAAAACATTATGAAAGGACAATTCAAGTTTCTTATAAAAAATAGTGTAATTTTTTCTATTTTATTTTTCATAAACGGAGGGAAAGAGTATATGTTTTAACATAAAATATTGGAGTAATACAATTTAAACATTTAAATTTTTAAAGTCAGAATACTATATTATTTTATATAAAAATCATGTTTTTTAATTATTTAATATGTGTTCTAAAATGGATGTTAGCATTTTTCATTTTAATAATCCACGAAATATTCTTAAAAAAAAATCCACAAAATAGAGAGAATTTTGTGATTATTTTCATTAACAACATTTTGTGATTTTATTTTTCCATTAACAACAAAATGAATGTGAGAAACAACACACAACACAAAAACAAAAAAGAAAAAAAGAATATGATGAATTTTGATCTATGAAGCATTGACACTTCTCGGATTAGGCGTGTCCGTGTCAGTGTCCGACATCGACACGACACTTATGATTTATCGGTGTCACTGTGTCAGTGTCCGTGTCGTGTCCGGTGTCCATGTCGGTATCCGTGCTTCATAGATTTTGATTGCACATGTCATAGAGTAGGGAGGGAACCACTCCTATACAGCGAGAATGGATGCTCTCAATTTATTTTTTCTCAATTTTCGCATCTCAACTATCAATCAACTTTTTTTTATTTCTTTTCAACTTATATATTATTCTATATTTATAATTCAATGGTTTAAAAAACCATATTATTTCCTTAATTTTTTTTCAACTTGAGAGAATCTTTTCTTCTCCTATGCCTTAGCACGGAGGGGACCTCTCCTATACCTTTCTTCTGTTTTTTATTTTATTAAAGGGGGCCGCTCTTGTTCCATTACTAGCCCAACAAGATGATAACGCTATCTCACCACAAGCAGAGATCTTCTTTATCTTCTAAAATAAATTAACAATACAATCATTAAGTTTTGTTATATAAATATGTTAAGAAGTCCTACATCGGTTGTGAGAAGGCCTGATAAGACTTTATAAGTAAGAGGCAATCATCAGCTTACAAACCGGTTTTGTGAGGATGAGTTAGGCCCAATACTAATTTCTAATATAGTATCAGAGCCTCTCCAAGATCCGTTGGGCCACCCGTTATCGGGCCACCTACCGTTTATATTCACGCACCAAGCCCAATAGTGCTGGGCGTGAGGGGGTGTGTTAAGAAGTCCCACATCGGTTGTGAGAAGACCTAACAAGACTTTATAAGTAAGAGGCAATCCTCACCTTACAAGCCGGTTTTGTGAGGATGATTTAGGCCCAATACTAATTTCTAATAAAATATTTAAAGAATGTCAATTATTATTAAAAAACATGTATTTATATTATTAATTTCTTTCAAAACTATAATAAAGCAAAATAATCTCAGCCGTCGATCAAAGATCAAACATCCAAGATCAGTTACAGCACCCTGTTGTAACTGTGGTAAACCTAATACGTAAAAACAAGCAACGTTGAATATGATGAGTTCAACATATATAATCAATTAAATTTGACATTTTTCTTGCAATTTATCTTTGCGGTTTATTTATATTTTCATTTTTTAGTATCACACACAAAAAAAAAAACTCAACCTATATTTAAAATCCCTAATGTATTTAGGTTTTAAAAAACAGTCACTGAGTGCTATTTTGCGGCATTTTAAACCGCCGTTATTTCTTAGCAATCTCTTCATTTGTATTTAGTGTTTAAGGAAAGTTGTACGTAGAAATAAACTTCTATTAAAATCTACTTTTCCAATTGTAACTTTCTTAAGGGTACGTTTGATCTGCTAAAAAATAGGGGACTGGACTGGACAACTTCTTTTGTATCATGTTTGATATAGAAACTGACTATGAGACTGGACAAAACAAGCTCTAAGGGACGGGATAAAAACAAGAATTTTTGTCCCGCACTAAACCACGAGACAATTTTTTGTCCATAGTACAACTATAAAACTACACTAGTTAGATAAAATAATTCTCACATTGATGTCCACCAAAACATTTTCTATACAAGATACTAAAAGCAAATGCCAAGTTTTACCAAAACCTACCTAAGCAAATTCTTCCCTAACATATTGATTTCTAACTACCTTTTAAATTAGCAGACTTCATACTCCATGCTTTAAGATTCTCCACAGTGATTGGTTCAGTACCATTGTTAAACACATACAAATGAGCTTGATGTGTCACAGCTAGTACCGGATAAACCCTAGATAAAATGTTTGTTTTTCCTCCTTCTCCAAAACTTTCCACTACCGAGTGATCAATCTGTTGTTAGAGTTATAAAAAAAATTAAAAATAATCCAACAACAATTAAGCAATTGACATATATTAACTATCATTTTAATTTATAAGTGTATATCCCTCAATCATAAAATATAAGCAAAATTCACTTTTTCATATTCATTGTATGATTAATGTATCTAATCTATTATAAACCAGATACGTTAATTTTACAATGAACATAAAAAAGTGAATTTTGTTTATATTTTGTCACAAATAATAAATGTTAATACAAAAATATAGAAGAGTGTTGTATATAAATTTGCACATACCAAACTCCTAAGTGAAAGTTTGTTTGTAGCTAAATCTACATCTACAAATCCACCAAATGATGGCTTGTACATTTCACTCTTCAAGGAAGAACTGTTCAACATGAAGAAAAAAAAAGACCAAGTTTAAATAAAGGACTAGATGAGAAAAATAAAATTGAGATCATCGTCACAATTTGAATAAATAAACTATCAATTTAGTTTCTAGAATATCATTTTCTATCCAATTTAGTCATATAAATGTAACAAATCTTCGGTAAAATATATCAATTAAGTAATTGTTATTAACGTGTTAGAAATTAAAATGACAAATTTTCTGTTTCAAAATAACATAACGGATTTTCATATATTTTTATATTGTGAGGACCAAATGGATGAAAATATAGTCGGTTTTTGGCCTAATACCATTTTCTTTTTGACTAAAATACCGATTTTTTTTTTAAAATGGATGGTTTATCCTAATTTAAATTAGAATTACCTGCTAGCATCAGAGCACAAGAGAACTACATGCTTATTTGGAGCTTTAAAGACTCTAAAGAATACAGGAGTGAACTCTGCCAAATTTTCTGAAGCCAAAGTCAAAAGCCCAAAAGGCCCAAGCCCACCTTGAACTTTTGAACCTTTTTGGAAACAAAGATCTTGTGCGTTTACCCAATTTGGATCATAATTCTCTGCTTTTTCCAAGCTTGAAAATGAGAAAGTAACTTCAACATCTGCCTGCAATTTTATATAGAAAAATTGCATAAAATTTTTAATTCAATATTAGAATTTGGGTAAATTTATATTCTTTTTCTTTTGGTTGTAAATAAATACATCTCCGTGCAAAACTGCAGAAATTAATCGAACTTTAAACCAAATGATCAAGAGATTCAAGTATCTACTACTTGTGTCGCATATTGTTGATGGTTAAATTTATATTCTATAGAAAACTATATATTGAATACAATACATTAAAGTATTTCAATGAAAATTTTAAGTTTGACACATTATATTAAAGTATTTGACTCACTTGGGCAGCAGTTATTAATCCAGCTACTTCTACAAAATCACCCTTTTCAAGCTTTTTATTGTTCATACTAACTTCCTTATCTCTGAGTTGGTTCAATTCTTCAACAGGCCATTGTACCAATTGTCTTTCACTAGAATCAAGCCACACAACTCTTGGTATTGCCTGAAGATTTTGACATATATATACATGCATATTTAAATCAATCAATGTATTGAAAAATGTTTGACCTCAGTGTCATTAATTGATTAAAACAAAAACTTTCATAGCAAACAGTTCAACAAAACATGTGAGAATGTGATTAGAATTTTCAATGGACAAAGAAAATATATTATAGATAGCTAGACTTGTGATGAGAATGTGCATGATTTTTTCTTTATTATATACCACTATTCGCCAGTAACTAATTTTTTTATTTAGAAAAATTTTCAGCACACATTATGAATTCTCTCTCATTTCAAGTAGGAAAGACTTTAGGGCTCAAAGAATTTTCTCCTTTCAACTAAATATATATGTAAGATCAAATGTGCCGAAAACCATTAATACTAATGAATAGTAAGTAAAGATTAATTTCCATGTTAAGTAGCTTATATACTATTTTCTTATAAAGATATATCTACTACTATTTTTGTCCTTAAATAAGTCTCATTTGGAGAAGACCGCCGGTTTCTAAATAAAAGCATCATGTTAAATTATTAGATATATTTATCAACTTTTTTATAAATATACTTCTATAGTTAGTATTTTTTTTTTTTTGCATTAACCGGGTATTTTATGCGCGCAACTGTAGAGACTGTTCCCTTAAGTCTTGTGTGACTCAAATGGGTGGAAAATCCTCGCTAAGAGTTTTAACACTGCTGCATGCTTAAACCAAAGATCGAACCTAAAACCTTGGTTAAGGTAAATGCTACTAAGTATTTCTCACCATAAATTAATACTAACTCTTAGCGAGGATTTTCCACCCATTTGAGTCACACAAGACTTAAGGGAACAGTCTCTACAGTTGCATGCTTAAACCAAAGATCGAACCTAAAACCTTGGTTAAGGTAAATGCTACTAAGTATTTCTCACCATAAATTAATACTACTTTTGAAAAATGAAAATTCCAAAAATAAATAAGAACATTCACAAATAAAAGTATAAATTACTACTATGTATGTAAAAGTGACAAGAAACACTTATAATAAGGGATAGGTATAGTAAAAAAATACCTGAATTCCAGCCCATCCTTTTTTAACATCATCTTCTCTGGAGTCAGACTCATTAGCCCAACCCCAAATGATCCTACGATTCTTACTTTGATCAAAAAATGACTTTGAAGCATAAAAGTTACCATAGTCATATCTAAGGCCACCCCAACCATCTTCTGAAGTATTATTTGGAACATACTTATCCTTATCACTAAAATATGTACCTAATGTATAGTACTCATATCTAGTAATGTCAAGACTGTTCTTTAAGACATGTTTAACATGATTACCTTCAATTGATGTATCCAACCCTTCTTTCCCTCTCAATAAAACCGGGTAAAAATCAGGACACTCCCACATACCCGTTTGAGCCGAGTGGATCGGATGTTTGGCCCGAACCCATTTCATAAAATCCCTACTCCTATATAAATAGGCCATTCCTCTATGTTTTCTTCTACTCCCAACCAATATTTTCCAATGTCCACTTTTACCCTTCCAAGCAGTTGTTGGGTCACGAAACGCGCTCCCATTTACTCCTTTATCCGCAATCAAAATTGGGTTTCCCTGATCGGGTTTAACCCATTTTCTAAGAAATGGATCGTTTACATCTTCGGGTATAGCATAACATTGGACTTGAGTCATATTTTCGTCGATAACTCCCGTGTAAAGGATAATGGGTCCCTTACCCGGAATTATGGTGGCTGACCCGGACCAACATCCATATTTGTCAAAGGGTTTAGATGGATAAATTGCAGGTTCAAGTGCTTTCCAGTTTATAAGATCCTTTGATATTGAATGAGCCCATACAATGTTTCCCCACACAGATCCTTTTGGGTTGTATTGGTAGAATAGGTGATAGTATCCATTGTAATACATAGGTCCTACATACATTATTAATTAGTTAATTGACTTATTATACAAATTACTATATGATTATCAAGGATCATTGACAAATTAAGTAAAAACAATGTTGAGACGAATGTTTAACTCACCATTTGGATCTGAATGTGATTGATGCGTCCATTATACCAATTTAGACAACATGAAAGAATCATAAGGCAAATATAGTTAGTATCAATGAAGCATATAAGTATTGGATACGTTATTTATCGAGAAATATAAAATACGATAAGTTTAAAATATGTATATAACATAAATTGTCAATTACAAAAATCAAATTTGATACGTCCACGGGAGTATAGTTTAGTGGGCGGAGACATTGCATATAATATGTAGGATGGATGTTTGAACTCTGACACTCTCATTTATTTATCTTAAAAGAAAATATTTTAGTCATTAGACTACTTGAAAAAAAAAATCAAATTTGATACACGATTGTCTTCCAAAAATTCAAACAAAAATATTGGAGTAATCAATTTAGTAAACAAGTGCATCACAATTTTAAAAATTGTAATTTGTTAAGGTAAAATTACAGAGAAAATTTGTAATAGAATCATGGGAAAAAATATCAATCTTAAAAAGGGTAAATTTTAATTCATTTATATACTAGAAAGTTACACAACTGTGAATGAACTTCACGTATCGGCGGTGTATCGAAATATCGGTATACCGAACACGTATCGGATACGATACATAAGTCATTGTAAAGTATCAGTGTTTTAGAGGTTAACATCATCGTAGATGAAAAAATTATATGGAAAACTTTTAGTTAGATATTTAGAGCATATAATTAGAAATGTCGCGATGGTGTCTTAAAAATGTGAAATATGTCCATACATTTAATGGTTTTGTTAAGAAGTTCTACATCGATTGCGAGATGGTCTGAATGTGTGTTTATAAGTGAAGTCATTATTCACCTTACAAACCAATTTTGTAAAATTAGTTAAACCTAATATAAAAATCTAAGATGGTATTAGAGTCTCTCCATAATCTACTGGGCCGCCAGCTATCAAGGTTTTGATCGGGTAATCTACCATTTATTTTGTGCCCCAAGCACAAAAACATTGGGCGAGAGGAGTTCTGTTAAGAAGTCTCACATTAGTTATAAGATGACCTGAATATGTGTTTATAATTTATTCAATATTTAAAGGGAGAGGAAATAAAAATTGTTGAGATCTCCTCACCCCACTATTAAAGAGATTTAAGAGAAAATAAGGATTCAAATATTTTTATTTGCCATAGAGATAATACTTTCTTCTTCAGACTTTTTTATAACAGACATATGAATAATAAAAATTAGGGTTAATAGGTCTTTACCCCCTGCAAAGTAGGCGAGTTTTGCTTTACCCCTGTAATTATTTTTTTTGAGATTACCCCCTGCAAAATTTATTTGTTTGATTTACCCCCTTGGATGCACTTTTTAAATCGGTTATTTAGTTCAACCAATTTAAAAAGTGTTATTTTTTAAATCGGTTATTCTGTTTTTTTCCTGCCATGTCAGCAAAAGGGGGTAAAACAAAAAAAAAAATTGCAGGGGGTAATCTCAAAAAAAAAAAAATACAGGGGGTAACGCAAAACTCGCCTACTTTGCAGGGGTAAAAGCCTATTAACCCTAAAAATTAATATAAAAATTAATATAATTGTTTTGCTTAGTCTTTTGTAAAAAACACTGGAGGGCGGAGGTAGAGGTAAGGTAATAGTATATAAGGTTATAAAAATAAGGGAAATGCTAGTTTGCAAGAAACTAACAAGCAAAAAAGAGAAGAATGAATCATAACCCTACAATTTCATAACCAATCTTCCCATGATTTCCTCTAACTTCCTATTTTATAGCAATTTTGATTTTTTAAAAAAGATATAGTACATTTGTTGCTTTCTTGTACTTTTTTCCCCGTAACATATAGCATTGCTCTAAAAATAAATTAGTGTGAAAAAAACCAAATAAAAAGAGTTATTTTTTTTTGAATCAAAGACAATTTATTAATCCAAAAAAACCTGACAAAACAAGGCGATCGCTCACGATCCAGCCCAAACCCAAAGACAAAAAGAAACATTTAAACCATAATCATGGCCAAATGTTTAGTAATTTTCCTATGCTTCCATGCCCTATACACAGTGGCATCTATAATATCTTTAACTATAATGTCTCTATCAATATCTCTACCAAAAACCTTGGCATTCCTATATTTCCAAGTGTTATATACTGTTTCTGTAGCAGCACACTTCAGGAGGGTGCTTTTCCAACTCTTCCCTTTGCACATTGAAATCAACCAATCCTTTTCATAAGTCCAAGGCAGGGGGTTGTGCACAAATTGGAACCAATTAAGTACTTGTCTCCAAATATCCTTTGTACCTAGACAGTCAAAAAATAAATGGTTTGTGGTTTCATTGGCATCACAGAAAACACAACCCGGGCTGTTCACCAGCTTGAATCTATGCAGCCTCTCCCTAGTTGCCAGCCTATCTAGGCAAGCCAGCCATAACGTGAATTGTGCCCGGGGCCTCGCGATGTTGTTCCACATTAGATTGCTCCAAGGCACAACAGGCTCGTCCTCTAATAAGGCCATATACACTTTCCTAGCCTTGAAATCCTCAGCAGGTAACCTCATGATTCTTCGAAAAACCTCTCTCTGACTCAAAATGCTCTTCATTACCCAGGAGAAGCTTTGCTTGCATCTCATGTCAAACACATCAGCACCCTTGATGTAATAACTATGAATCCAACAAATCCACAGGTTGTCAGCCTTTCTATGGATATTCCACAGCATTTTCAAAAGTTGGACTTGACTCCACACGGTCAGGTCAATAATACTCATCCCACCTTTAGTTTTAGGCCTACAAACCTTTTGCCAAGCAATGGGGGATTTTCTGCTAATATTCTCACTACCTGTCCAAAGAAAACTTCTGCAAGTGGCTTCAATTTTCTGAATAACTGCTTTAGGCAATGGGAGGCATTGCATCCAGAAATTAACAGTAGAGAATATGACACTTTGAATCAGTTGCACTCTACCTGCATATGAGAGGAGTCTAGCACTCCAATGAGTGACCTTCTGCACAATTTTTTCAATCAAGGGTAGGTAATACCTGATGGCTAGTCTCTTGTCAGTTATGGGAATCCCCAGGTACCGGAAAGGTAGTACCCCCTGCTGAAAACCAGTCTGGATCATAATATCTGACATTACTTGATCATCCACTGCTCCAAAATAAATGGAACACTTTTGGGTGTTCACTCGCAGCCCTGTGGATCTGGAGAACTTGTGGAAGCACTCAAGCATAGCTCGAACCGAATTACTATCACCTCTAGCAAACATCAAAAGGTCATCAGCAAAGCTTAAGCTTGTTATATTAACCTTCTCACACCTGAAATGATAATTGAATGCAGAATTAGTAGCAAGAGTATTGAGATATCTAGTCAGGTATTCCATGACAAGCACAAAGAGGAGGGGGGAGATGGGGTCCCCCTGCCTGATCCCTCTTTTAGCTTCCATAATGGAGGTATAATTCCCATTAACCTTAAACCTATAGGTGACATTCCTCACAACAGTCATGATCCAGTCAATGAATTTGTTAGGGAAACTAAGCTCCCTCAGAATAGTTTCTATTATATATAAGGGATTAAAATTTGAGTTTCCAATTTTATAGTCTTACTACTAGAACAATGAGTACACTAATGTACCCAACAAAAACAATGACTATTAAAAAATGTCATTTTTGTACTTTTATAATTACCATTATATAACAATGACCATTTGTATTGGAGTTTGAGTGATAATAAAAATTATACAGAATTTGCACAAAAATATTTATACCAAGTTTTGCTTTTAAACACAGTTAGTGTAAAAAACAAAAATTACGCTATCGATAAACTATAGAAAAAATAAGATAAGTGTAATCCAATTTATAACTGTGTCGTCAAATCATCTCATTACATTTTATAAAAAATAAAAAATCATCCTATTACACTCCATTTTAATTTTGTGGTGTGTAGAAATGATTTATTTCTATTGAATGTCAATAAAATAAATTTATAATGATAGGGAATATCTATTAAACTCTAGATGATAATCAATCATGTGTGAGTTTATAAACAACTATGATTCATGTTCAACATTGTTAATAATTAGATGATCGTGATTGCTTGACTATGTAAATTGTCAGTGTATATAAATTAAATTATTTATATTTTGTCAACAAAAAAAATTAAATTTTATATATATATTATTTTACGTTTGTTTTAAGTGCTTTCATTTTTTTACTTTCTTAGCACAAACATTTTTCTGGTCAAAGAAAACTTTTTTATCATATCTTTTATGTAAAAAACAAAAGAAGGTTTGCATATCCCATAGCCAGCTTGTTGATGTCCAATAGAAGAGTTTGCTCGCAAGCATTCTTTAATAAGCAAATAGAAAGCCATGCAAAAAAAAAAAAAAGCCATTGCAAAAGTTTTAAGTTTAGGCCAACAATGTAATGCTAGTTTCATATGTTCTATATCACAAAACAAATTGAAAAAAATAAATTAAAGAAGATTAAATAAACTCTAACGGGTAAAATTAAGAACTTGACAAAAAAATAATTATATTATCTATAAACTACTCCCTCCGTCTCATATTATAAGTAAAAAAAAAAAAAAAATCACTAGGACGTTACATACCAAACCTGATGAGAAGATAGATTATGTATACTTATAAAAAGTAAGAATGTCACGAACCGTTGATCCAGTTCCTAGGAGGTTGAAAATGGTATCCAGTTCTATGCAATTCCTTCACGGAAAGAGTTGAAACAGATTGAAGATGAGGATATATTTTATGAAATGCTTCAACACCATTGTTTATTAGCAACAAACTAATGGAAATAACAGCTAAAGAGATGGTGACACCCTTTGAAAGAATCATTAGAAAAAGTAATATCAAAAAGGAGAGTATAGTTTTTTATTTCACGTAGGAAATTAGAAATAGAAAGTGTAGAGAAAGAGACGAGAAAAATGTGTATAGAAGGGAGGGATTTGCGACTAAGATGGATTAAAAATAGGATTTGGATAAATTCAAAAGGTAGCACTCACTAGTTTGTTCATTAATTGATTAATTTCATTGTTTTGGACGTGATTCTCTCGCCAAGAGTGAGAAATTAGTATTATCCACTCATACGTGTTATTTGAATTTATCTATCTATAACTTGTTTGAGAAAATTATCTGAATATGCATGCTCCCTATACTTGTTTTACATAGATTTCCAATTATTTTCAAATGGTAAATGATTTTGACTCCTAAAGAAGTGATCAAAGTCGTGACTCTTGTGTACTATAAATATTCATTTGGGAGTGTAGAAACAACAAAAAATTTACAAAATTAGTCACTTAATTAAAAAATTGGTAATAAATTTATATCTCATTTTGGCTTGGCACATCTTGTATATATATAAATTTACATGAAAATATAACATTATAAACTCAAATGATCTTACTATTTAACTCTTTCATAATTAAATGTTATGAATGTTTCAGGTCCGACAAATATGTAACATTCTAGCTTTGGTTCCATTTAAATTATTTTAAGAAAAATTATGTATATTTTTTGTGTAGAAGCCAAAGAATAGCATTAAAAAAAAACAGAAGATATGCCTACAAAGTGTTCAATTAAAACCAAATCACAAGTCAAGATAACATACAAGCTCAAGGGACAAAGGAAGATTGTAGGATCTATGAGCGGTCTTTAGTCAGGAGTGGTTATAGTGTATAAGTTTTTTCCTTATGCACCGTACATAAATAATGAAAATTACTTAATGCACCCCCAGATTGCTTAGCGCACCCCCAAAATTTCAAGCGCACCCCCTAAAAATCTGGGGGGTGCACTAGAAATTTGGGGGGTGCGCTAAGCAATTTTAGATATTTATGCACGGTGCATAAATATGGCTTATGCACCATAACTCGTGCCTCTTTAGTCAGGCCACAAAACATCTTGATTGTTGAAGAAAAAGAATACAACAATTTCTTTGCACAAGATCAAGGGCATAGAAGATAGAAATTGCCCTAGACACTACCAACCTTTCTCGCACACTGAAAACCAACTAATAAATATCCAGACAAGCAGCAGAATTAGACCACCACTAATGACAATCAAAAAAAATTTCTATTTTTTATTGATGAACACTCCCATGCACACCTTATTACATTACTCAAATGGATAATTCTAATATATCCAGAAATAATACTTGATACGTAGTATAAAACAAATTAATAACTGCCAAAACAATGCCACATTCTCAATCAAATGCAACAGATTAATGGCCCAAAATATACAAATAACAGAAAAAGTAAATATCAACCACGTGCAAGATGCCAAAAAATATTACAATACATCCTATCTATCATAGACACGAGTACTTTACCATAGATATTACAATACATCCTATCTATCACCAGATTTTGCATGCTTTAAACTATTTAAACTGGTAACAAAACAAAGCGATGTTACAAATAAAGAGACAAATTTGATTCCACAACAGACAACTGAGCAAGTTGATTCCACCATCATTAATTCAATTGGGTGAGAGGAGAGCGTGGAATAAGTGATGGTTTCAACTCTTTTACATCAGAAGAAGATTCATATGAATTATTTTCCCGGAATTCCTCAAGAAGGGATTCGATTGGCAAGGTTCGAAGAGAGTCAATTGTACCCTTGCTTGGAACCTCGGGCTCACATCTTATTGGAGTTGTACCACTAGGCTCATAGTCCTGCAAGAAACAACACAAATCAATAAACCAAATTTCAAGTTAAACAACGTTAACGAATTTTATATATATATATATATATATTTGATCATCAGACCACAAAGTAACCTACCATATACTCCTGCTGGAAAGTCTCGCATGCCCTGTGTTCAATGGAAGTAGCTTGCCCAGCATGATCCTCTCTGAACTTCTCAAGAGTATTTGCATGGATTTTCACTACATTTACGACGCTACATACAGACTCACGTTCTTCTGCAGATGTGGCTGGAAAAAATACCCCAAGAAAAAGGATCAGATGAATGCAAAGCATATAATAACATAATAAAAAAGGATGAAATGATGGAGATATGCACAACATAAATGTTTATTATACTATTATATTTATATATATGATATTTGCACATGCATTACGCAATCACAGAAATTTGAATCTAGTGATGATCACACAACACAACTTAAGTCTTCAGCTGATATTACAAATGGTAAATTTTGCTGGAGTATTGTCAATTAGAGGACAAATATCCAGAACACAATACTCACCATCAAACTGCTTGAGAAAATCATCACTGTTCTTTGCCACATCTTCCTCGGCTGATGCTCGTGCAGAATTGACCTCAGCAACATGTTGCACATTGCTATCACAGGCACTCCTGTACCAAAGTAATTGATATCACATTACATATTTACATGAGACCTAATAATTAAAGCTTAAATTTGACCAATGTTATTTATCCCAAATGAACATAATCCCTCCGGTCTCAATTATAAACATTTCACTTTTTACACTTTTTACATTAATTATTCAATGAATCTAAAAAGTGGCATTTTGCTTATAATTGAAACAGGAGGGAGTATTGCATAACAACATTATTTATGATAATCAGTCCACCACACACCTTATAAGTGACTCTGTCGCAAAAATATGTTTTGTCCCTAACTCATTTACAGCCTCGTGCGTCCTCTTCACTTGTCCGAAAGCTGAATGAGCAGTGTTAACACTACAAGAATTAAAAAGGATTGTTAGAAGGTGGGTGAGAGTATCTAGACCAAGACAACTAGGAGAAATAACACATACCTTTGCTGCAGGAGTACCTCCATACGACAATGCTTTGCTGCAGAATAGTCAGCAGTATCTTTTGCTTCTTTTTCTGCTTGTATGCAAAACGACTGCCATTTTCTTTTTGCACTGGTCGCAATATCTCCCACTGATGACGCGTGTCCAACCAAGAATGACTTGTTCTTTATACCACTTTCTCTAAGACCAACAAGCCTTGAGTTTACCTGCAAATCCAACCATTCGATAACAGTCATTAAATTGACAAAAAAAAAAAAAAAAAAAAAAAACCAGATATATGAACAAAACCCACAAGCATCACCCATTCAGCCCGAGAAAAAAATAATAAATAAGAAAAAAAACCAAATACTGACAAGATCGTTTTGACGACGAATGACATCAGAAACCAAACTAGTCATATCAGCAATGAGTTTCTCTGACTCCGATTTTGATTGCTCCTGTACAGAATTAAGATGGATATCGGATCAGATGACAACAATCATAAACAACTCCCAAACAACACATGTTAATGTAGTATTATAACCTCATAAGCTTTCTTAAACTCATCAATGCTCTCTATTTGCATTTCGTCAGCCTGTGCTACAAAATCTTCAAGCTTTTTTGATTCATCGAAAAGCTTTTCCACTAATTCTTCAGATCTCTCAGATATCTCCTTTATTTGTTCCACACTGAGATTGAACCTCTGTCGTTCACAATACAAAGAACAAAAACAAGAAAAGTAGACTGAGCATCATTCAAAAACAAAAATGAATTAAAGAGTATTATACAAAACAGGGAAATGATGAACACAAAGGAAAACTTTAAGCACATACATTGCGTACTTCCTTAGCAAAAACTGTCAATTCACCGTGTTGTGTTGAAAGGCAGCTCTGAAGCTCATCAAATATTGAGCCAGCTTCCGTGGACGCAGTTGTAAGGAACTGAATCATCAGAAATAAATAACTGACTTAGTGTTAAAAAGAATGCAACGTGGACAAAATAATTAAAAGTAAAATAAAAAATTGTTAGAGCAGTTGAAACATACGTCTTCAATTGAATGACCGTGAGACGATATGGCAGATGATAACTCCTCCAAGGATGCATCTGAGTTTGCCATATGCAAACGCACAACATTTTGCACTGCCTCAATATGCGACACATACACCCCCCTAATTTCTTTCATTTTCTCTTTCAAATCAACAACCGCCTACAGGCAACACAATGAGGGTTGAGGATTCAAAAGTAAAAATAAAGACAAATGTTAAACTATGAATGAATTGGAAATACAAACAAAAGGCTCGAGTGAATCCTACAAATACAAAAAACCTAACAGAGGAATTAAGAAATTGAATGAAAGCATGAAAGAGTGTAAACAACAAAAACAACTGCTTGGATATGTGATGTGTGCACCTTATCATGAATGCCCAAAAAGGAATTACATAGCTTCTCCACACCTTGTAGATGTCCATTCTGTTCAGACAACGATGTTGCAACAACGTTGCAAAGAGAACCAACCTGCTGGGCAAGTTCCGCTTGATAATTGTTCACAACAGCTCTATTTTCTGAGCTAAGTTTATCTTCTCTGCCTATACAATTTCCGGCGACATAAATAAATAAATATATTATATATATTACTAAATACTAATACTAACTTTTTGATAAATCAAAGCAGAGAAAAGAAATCACCTACCAATTTTCAGAAATAATGAGGCATTATCCTGCAGAGCTTTTTCTAAATCAGCTCGTAAAACGCAAGCTTGATGAGCTAGAGCATTTTCTGTTGCACATAGTTAACATTAACTCAATCATTACAGATTTAAAATTTCCTTACTAAAAGGAACATTACATAAGAAACAGTGATAGAAACATAATCCTGAATACCTGCTTTTCTCTGTTCAGATATGATGAATTCCTTTTCATTCAGGGTATAGCGGCACTTTTTTAATTCCTCCTCTCTATTTCCAAGCAACTTGCTAGTTTTGTTCAAGTTTTTCTGTGTGGTTTTATAATATTTCCCTTATAAGCAATTATGTAGAATTTAATGACGAAAGGAGGAAAAAAAATGATATCTGACCTCAGTGGTATCAAGTTTGTTGCTTAAATCAGAGCATTGACGAACTTGATCATCATACTTGTTTCTCATATCCTCGAGTTGCTGGTTGAAACATATAAAAAATGTCAAGCATTGCAAATACAACATACAGCCGCTTATCATCTTATATAAGACTACATTTTTTGTGAAGAAAACAAACCTTCTGGTATGATTCAATTGTGATGCCCATCTGCTCAATCTGATCTGCCATAGCCTTAACAGAAGAAAAACGAGCATCAAAAGAAGTGGTTTTAACAGCCAGATCATGCAAATCGAACATTAATTAAATTTTACCAACCATGAACCGGAAAAATTAGGATAAACGAGGTAGGAAACAAGAAATGTCCAAGGCATTAAAAGTAAATATGTTAATAATTTCAGCAGCTGATAGTTGCAAGGAGAAAAATGCTGGTCTTGATGAATCTATTGAAATAATCATATCACGACAGCTGAAAACAAACCAAGAAAAAAAAATGAGTACCTTCTTTTCAATCTCTTCCTGATAGTATCTTTCCTTTGGAATATAGACCCCATTTTTCTCACGGGTAGCATAAACCTCTGTTCAAAATCACAAATTTGATCATCAATACTTGTGCCAAGAAATCAAAGGATTCACCGCAATTCTTATTTAATCAACAACAAAATAACAAAGTGACTCACCGGCCTTAAGGCGTTCAATTTCACCATAAAGATCCTTGATAAGTGTTGATTTCATCATTTTTTGGTTGACCTAAAACAATAAGAATATAAAAGCAGTTGAAAAACAATGCTATAGTATAGGCATGCCATAGAATCATATCAGAACAATATGGAAAATATCTGCACATCTTCCTGATCTTAATTTAAAAAAATTGTTAAATTAGAGCTAGCTTGTCCCAGCACAATTGAATGTATGTAATTTGAAGAACCAATACTCTGGGGATTTTGGCAACAAAAGTAAATATAATGTACTGTATTCCAATTGTAATTTTTAACAAGTACTCAGTAATATATGTTTCGCATTAATGTATTGTGCTGTATAAAAGTCACTTAAACAGCAACAAACCTCTGGCTTATTCTTAATGTTCTTTGCCCTATGTGCATAATCCAATGTGCTCAAAGTTTCCTCTAAGCAATGAACAGCTGGTGATACTGTCGCTATAATGCATGTCTTGGTTCTTCCCCCAAGTGAATCGCGGAGTAAACGAGTCAGCTTGCTATCCCTAAAATAATATCAACATATATCCATGTAAGCATACAAGGAAAAGGATAACGTCAGAAAACCATTGAGTGAAGCATTATCAGGAGTCCAGAAGTAAGAACCTGTAAGGGATATGACCAAGGTGCTCCACAAGTGCATTAATCACTCGCCCTAATGTAAGCAAACTTTTATTAATTTCTCCAGCTTCTCGTGCACGACCCTAACAAATATTACAAAACTAAAATTATCAAGTGTAAAATTATTATTTATTAAGACACCCCCATGGTGTATAGTGTAAATGACTAAAAAAACTAGTATGCTACAAATGTATTACCTCCCTAGCACCAGAACGAGAAATATTTTCTGAGCCAGCAAGATCCACCAAATTCAGTTTACCACACTTAATTAGTTCTTCACCTTCAGGGGTTGCTTCTTTGATGTGGATTGTAATCGAAAACAATGAATGTGAACGACTGAATAGCAAAATGAACCATTATTAACAGAAATTTGAATATTTGACTTTGCAATCAGACAATTAAAGAAACAGTCACCTAGATTGTTTGTTTAGTAAAGTTTCGGCGGTGCGCCGTTTAGAAGACCCTCTTTCAAGAAGAGTATAAATCTCACTAGCACATGTCACAATTTCTTCTTCCAACCCTCTTACAAGAACTCCACCTTTGCCATCCTCCATGAGAGGCAGCTGCTTTTTTTGCTTCTCCTCCACAGTAACCTTTGAAAGCTCTTCTGGAGCAAGCAAATCAGTAATCTCCTCATTATACAGTTCTAAAAACGTTACTTTCACACTATACTCGGCATTTTGGCTCTCAAGTGTGTCAAAAATCTGCTTAACAGCCCTAGGAATTACTCCTGCTTCCGGAGGCAACTCTCCATTGGGTCCACTCTACAGTACAATGACCAAATAAAGACATTAATATGACTAAATATTGCTTGTGTATATTAAAGAATAGTTAATATTCATAGTTAATAATTGACAACGCTTTAATATTGTTTATGCAGTCGAGCATTGGAAACTAAACTATACCTTCGATTTTTTGCATTCCCCTTCCATAGTATATGTTTTTCCAGTACCAGTTTGACCATAAGCAAATATGGTACAATTAAATCCCTCGAGAACTTCATGTACAATCGGCGTAACAGCCTGTTCATAAAGTTCTCTTTGTTGTGCAGACGGACCAAAAACCTACCAAAAAAAAAAACGCAACCAATTAAACTTAACAACACTTAATTGACCATTCTACTATTAACTAACTAATTAATTTCACAAAAACGTAATCCATTTCTGTTAATTCAAGCTTAGCATAATAAATCTTAAAAACAGCAAAACTCGAAAATTCAAAAATTACTAATACAATAAGCTAGTTTTAACAAAAATAAAATTTATTAAGGGTTTAGAAATGAAGAACCTTATCGAAGGTGAAAACCCTATCGATGTGTTTGCCGGCAATATTCTGAGACACCGCAACTTCTCTACTGTAATCATTACAAGTAACAACTTGTGGCACGTTACTCCGTAACTCGTCATCACTAAACGGCCTATGAAGAATCGAAGCAAATAGTTTATAGTTAGATTTTGAAATGCGGAAAATCAAAGAAATCGAAAAACTAAGAAGAATAAACAAAAATGAATGAAAAATGTAAGTACCTGCATCGAAGAAGAACTTGAACGTTAACACCTTTCTCTTTACCAGACATTTTTTGGTAGATCTGAAAATTGAAATTTGCAGTGTGATTTTTGGTTTATGTGGTGTGTGTGAGCGGGGTAGAGGAAGAAGGTAGCGTTTGTTTGAGATTTGAATTTTGAAAGACGCTCTTCTCTTTTTGCCCTTTCTCTATAGATCTTGATGATTTGAATTTTATGATCCAACGGTGCTCTAAATATTTTTTGTCTTGACCATTTTATCCTCGTTGTTTTGGATTTTAGTGTCTTTTTTAAAGTGTAAAATTGTAACTTCGGTTCAGTGCTTACGGTTGTGGGGCATATTTATGTAATTATGTAATTGGGCTACTCTTAGGTCCTAACAACAATAGGCCCAAGTTGACGATTGACAATTACCTTTGCCACCCAACAAATTACTCGCGCGCCCTACACGTTTTATATTTTACCTTACCGCTACTTAAGTAGCGGAAGTAGCGGACGGCATAAGAATGAGTAATTTTTTTAGGAAAATTACCCTACATGAAAATTCAAGATATTTACCTGTCCGCTACTTATTTCATATTTTTTATAACATCCGCTACTTGAGTCCGCTACTTAAGTAGCGGACGGGTAAAAATCTTGAATTTTCATAAAAACACACTACAAACATGCAGTTTTTGAGATTTTAAATGTCAAAAATAAATGGTGAAAAATCTATGGATTTTTGTTGTCTTGATGAATTACTCTAGTTTTTTTTTTTTACGATTATGATGTACTTTCTCCGGTCGCATATATTAAGCAGTATTTTTTTCTTCAGATTCATTGAGTCTATGTTTTGATGTGAACTTGCATCCTTCAACTCAATTTACATGTCCTAAAAAGGTGTTTGGATATTTAAGAACCAAGCAGTTCTAGTTTCTAGAATTGATTATATATGATAGGTGTTCCTTTTGGCGCCCTTTATGTTTCTTGTGTGCCCTACTGTTTTATATTTTTCTTCGTTCGCTACTTAAATAAGTAGCGGATGTTATTTATAAAATGAGAATTTTTCTTTTTAAAATCATCTGCTACTTAAATAGCAGATAAAATGTTGAAAAACTTTGAGGACGCCAAAAAAAACACTCATACCTAACATGACAATTTGTGTCTTCTACGTTTGTGCAAATCAATTCTACAAGCTACCGGCCTGCATGAAGTATCTTTTGTAAATTGTAACTACTTTTTACCAAACTGCTCCCATTCTTCTTCTTTTTTTCTTCCTTTATTTTTTTAATAATGAATTGGTCCAATTCTATAAGTGAAAAATGTGCAAAGAGTTTTATACGGGAACAATGCTAGTGACAATATTATATTATATTATATATATATAATAAAAAGAAAGTTAAGCATAAAGTGTATATGACAGAGTTTATGGCGAAATATCATCAAAACACTGACCCTTAAATAAGATAAAGAGTTAGACCACCACAAGTCATAATTATAGCTTTATATGCGTGACTTCAACCACCATCTTGCGAAATGTGTTCGTTTTGAGCTTAGTTTCGTTATTAATAAAATTTAGATGTTCAAAAAAAAAAATAAAAAAAAGTTTCACCTTATCTATCAGTCCTTCAACGTATTTTGTTTTACGGGCAAACAATATGTTATTCCGTTCTTTTTAAAGAGACTAACAACAAGCTAACTATGACACTTGGAGGTGAATCCACACCACTTTACCAAAGAGATAGGTATTGCAAAGTTGTGTTACACGATAAGCAACAACGTTTAGTGAAAGACCAAAAATACCTAATCGGTTTAAAATATTTATCCAAAGAGACGGACATATCACAATCAACTCGTAAGTGATCAATAGACAAAGCTAATGACATTTTAGTAATTGCATATTCAAAATCAATTTTGATCTAATTATCTAAACAAAATAAAATATAAGAATCGTTTTTACATTGATGTGTCCAAAAATAAATCAATTTACATTCAACTTATTTTTAATTAAATCAATTCTACTTGTCATAGAATTCAACTATTACAATGAATAACTAATGTATCTAATTCGTTAACTATATTAATTATTTAATTAATTAAAGAATAAATCTTTAGTTATACTCCATGTGAGTGTAGTGCTATCAATATCATCATTTATTTCAACTAACCACCCGCCTACCTGCGTGAAATTTATTGTAGAAATGTGTTGGGGTATTCCCATTTCCCAGCTCCATTCGTTAGTATGGTTGTATGGGCTATAAATATACTGTAGTACGAAACTGAAATCACATGCAACTGATGTTGATATTTGATCCTTTAAACGTTTAGACGATATAGCCCAACAAATGTCTCAACTAAAATTTTATTGTCACATCAGATACAGAGACTCTCCGGTTCAATTCAGTTTGATTGTTCCAGTTTCATGATATTTATGTTAGTTTAACCACAATAGACGGGTGAAAGTATTGGCATTCGAAATCGAAATCTGATCTCTGTATATATTATATAATGTCATTATTGATTTAGACAGTGGTGGAATCACAAATTTTATTGAGTTTGGACAAAATTTTAGTCTAACAAAAAATTTTAATTTTTTTCTAAATTAACTCCTGAAAATTTCAATTTATCTCAGTTTTGTCATAAATTAACCTTTAAAAATCTCAATTTTCCTTAAACTAACCCTAAAAATACAAAAAAAAAAAATTAGGGAGAGCCTGGGCAACAGTCCGAGCATGCTGGGTGGAAGAATTCCCATGGGTTGAGATACATTCATGAAGACATTTTAGAGTTATCTTTAATTATAATAAATAATTTAATTTAGATAAAGAGAAAACAATCCTTCAAGAGAAGCTAAAACATACGGTAAGCAAATATATTCCTACTCAAAAACAAGTTTTGGCTAATGCCTAAAGGACAAGAGACACAAGTGGATCACACTGAAGTTGTTATTGTTGCCGATTATATTGATCAATCAGCCGTGCATGAAATAAATAATGTGTCTCCTCACAAATCTGATATTGATGAAAGTATAGTGCAGGAGCCCATCCTTGCGAAGTCGGTGAGTGTTTCTGATGAAACTGTGAAGGATTTTGAACTTGTTCGAGAACCTAGGCATGAGGCGGAGTTAGATGCACGCTTGATACCCATACTAGAACTCGTTAAAGAAGCATGAGGTGAGAAAACTAATCGACCCGATGATGCAAGTCAAAACTCGTTTGATTGTGCTTTGCAGATTGAAGTAACAGACATACATGAGTCAACAGGAGATTCCTAAAACCATAATGAACAAAAAAAATAATTAGGTGCATTTTTCTATAAATAAGTGTAAAGTAATTGATAAATAAGAATATAACTGATAAAAGTCATGATAAATTTAAAAACAACTATAATGAACAAAAAACAATTTTTGAAATAAAAAATAAAATTAAGATGCAAAAAATCAAAAACACCGGTATAAAATGTAATAAGAGACTCTTTCAATAAAACATTCTGAATTTGAATTCCATCATTCAAAACAACATTAAATATCTTAGGAATATTTTGCAGCACATTGTAGTCATATAATTCGTTCCAAAAAAATAATAATTAGGTGCAACACATTACACTACGCACATGGTGGCTGATATATACGTATGCATTTACCAACAATACGAATGCATGAACTATAAGTTTTTATCCCATGATGCAATAGTGTGTTAATGTTAGTAGTATTAAAGGCTATCCAACTCCCCCACCTCCTTTTTTTCTCAAAAAAGAAAAATTCTCCAAGTTATATCAACTTTTCCTTACACAATACATACACACAAGAGACAAAAAACCAAAAGAAAAAAAGATATGAAGAGAAAAAATATTACAAAACTGTCCCTATGTATGTATTGTATAAAAAAATGTGTGTCAAAATATCATTTTTCTATCAACAATTAGTACTACCTTTTGTTATTTCTATAACAGATAGAAGTAATTGGATCAACAAAAGTTAGTACATTTGGTTTATAATATGATTTAAATATTTCAATTTTGTTGGCTCAACGGTCTTTTATAAAAATTATTAGAGAGAATAAATTTTATTTTTATCAAGTAAATTACTACGTAGACATTCCACTTTTAAAATAATTAATTGGAGTATCTGAAGTTTGAATCAAACTGTTAGAAATATTTTCTTTTACATACATTGTACTAGTATAGTATTCCATAATAAATTTTTTTACTAAAAAGTGCTTATAGCATTTATTCCTAATAATATGGTCAATACATGTTGGTACATCAAAGAAAATATTGGAGTTAGCTATATATGTGATTACCCTCGTTAACATATAAGTTTTTTAATTCGTTTGTCTCCTATCAAGCT
The DNA here is from genome assembly GCA_030408175.1 of Trifolium repens. Taxonomy (NCBI): domain Eukaryota; kingdom Viridiplantae; phylum Streptophyta; class Magnoliopsida; order Fabales; family Fabaceae; genus Trifolium; species Trifolium repens. Next base: position 51,827,568 of record CP125849.1, on the reverse strand, counting down.
CGACATGAGAGTTTTCAACATATAAATTCCATAGTATTGTATATTCATTACATGTAAATTATAATATGAACCACTTTTTCAACCAAGTTCATAGTGGACCAGTATTCGCCGGTTTAATTAAAACAATATATAATACCAATAATGTCATTTTTTTAGTTGTAAAAATGAAAAAAATCACAATTTTTTACTTTTAAAGAGTATTATCAACTCTCGTTAGAATTTCTTATCATTTTAAACATTGGTCTACACTCTATGGTATAACCACTGGTGAGCCATTCATTGCATTGAGTCATTGCTAGTACTATGGTATAAATAAAGGTGGATTCTAGCGTGGGAGACTGAAACATGTCTCTCACCGGTGGGAGACCGATTTTAACCATTGGATGTGTTGAAAAATAATTAAACGGTTGTGACGAAGTACAGAGAACCTGTTGCTACAGTAAAATAGCATGTTTTAATGTTTAATTTATTTTTTTACTTTAATAAGGTGCTACTTTTGTGACAAATAGGCTTAATTAGTTTGCAGGTCTCTTAAAGACTTTTTTGGTTTTACTTTGGTCTCTTAAAGAAAATAAGTTTCACTTTGGTCCTTATTGATATCTCCATCAGTCAATATGGTTCTTTCCGTCCATTTTTTAAAAAAAATGTTACCTTCCGTACAGATGTCAGTAACAACCTATTTTGCCATCTGTACAGAAGTACAGTTTCTGAGAAAAAAAATAGACGAAAAAGACCATATTAACTGTCGGAGATGTCAATAAGGGACCAAAGTATAACTTATTTTCACCAAAGTATAAATTTTGTAAAAAAAATGTAAAAAATAATTATTTTTAATTACCTGCTCCACCTGCTATAACAGGTATTTTAGCTCTCCCACGGGTGGGAGACATGTTTGGGTCTCCCACCCTAGCATCCACCATAAATAAATAAATATTGCATTAACACAAAGATTGCAGCATTGAACCTGTTCTCACTCTGCAACAAATAACAGAGTACGTACGTACGTAACTTAGACAACAAAATGTCGATGATGGTTGAAGCAAAAGGTCGAACAGTTGGTGGAACAGAATATAGCTGGTGCAAAGCTATTCATGGTGGCACTGGCATTGCAGTTCTATCACTACTCCTCACAAAACCCATCGAAATTTCCCGTTTTCAAACCTCACTCCACAAATTACAAAATTACCATCCTATCCTCAGATCAAAACTCCACCATTCTACATCAGACACTACTTTCTCCTTCGCCACATCTCCTATTCCTTTCATCAAAATCAAATCTCACAACCTCAATGTTACTTCCGAGATTCTCAGAAAAAACCAAAACGACACCGTTTCCGTTTCACCTTTACAACAAATCTTAGAACATGAGCTGAACATTAACACGTGGCAAGATCGTAACAGTTCTGATTCTGATATGTTGTTTGTGAGTATTTATGCTATGTCTGATTCAACATCAGTGGTGGTTATGAGACTTCATGTGGCAGCGTGTGATAGAACAACGGCGGTGTCGATTTTGAGGGAATTGCTTGTGTTGATTAAGGATGATGATGGTGATGAGAAAACAGAGGAAAATGGTTTGAATGAGAAAATTTGTTTGGCAATTGAGGATCTTGTTCCTGGTCGTAAAGCAAAGAAACATATTTGGGCACGTGGTTTAGACGTGCTTAATTACTCTGTTAATTCTTTTAGATTTACTAATTTGAAATTTAATGACACAAAAAATGCTAGGTTTTCTCAAGTGGTTAGAATGCAACTCGACCACAATGATACCAAGAGGGTTTTAGCGGTAATTAAGCACTTCTATTTATGTTTGGTTTTCTTAATTTACTTGATTGCATGCATGTTTGCTATAATATGGGCATAATCAAAGTGATATGAAATCATTCTTTTTTTTTTATATATATATTTTTGAAACAACTAAATTTAGTTAGTATTAGTATTTTTAAAAATTTATCGGGATTTGAATCTTAAACTTTTAATCTTAACTTCTTTCTCCCCTAGCTCAAATCAGTTGAACTCAAGTCAACTACCTACCCCATCTCAAAGTGATTTTGCAAGAAATACACTCTATAATTTTTAGAAAATTACGATGATTAGTTGTGATAGGACAAATTCAATGTACATAATACCAATCATGCACTCGATGTTTTAACAAAAGAACATGAGGGTTCGAATTGTACAAAACAATTGCTCCAAAATTCCGAGATCTTATTAGCTTGATGTTCAAATCAATTTTTAAAATATTTATTTATTATTTTTGTTTTTTTAAAGTAGAATTAATTATTTTTGTTGATAAAACATTGATTTAATTATTATTTGATGAAGTAGTTAATTTGATATTTGTATGTGTGAAATGAAACCTTGTATTTCAGGGTTGTAAGCAGAGTAAGATTAAACTATGTGGAGCAATAACAGCAGCAGGATTAATGGCTGCACATAGCTACAAGAATAGTTCTAAGAAATATGGGGTTATTACCCTTACTGATTGCCGTGCCACTCTTGACCCACCTCTCTCAACTCATAATTTTGGTATGTTTATATTGGTTGCATTTATTAAACTTTTTTTTTTAATTTAATTTATTTTTAATACTAAAAACAGAAAGATAGTTGATTTATGGAATTATCGTAATAATGTGTGATCTAGAACCATTAATAATAGCATGGATATGGAAGTAGTACGAATATACAACTGACCGTCAACGTTTATTCCTCATTCGTGAAAGGAAACACTGATACTGCAGCTGGTAGTATACCATTTATAGTAATAGGAAGCAGAACATTAATATAAGTTGGTCCCAACAAAATTGAATTTTTAATTGACTTACAATACAACCATAAATGTTGCATTGTTAGGCCGGACGTCATGACCCGGGTTCGAACCCGAGATCTCACAATTATATGAGTTTAATTTTCAGTGGATTACCACTTCAACTAAGACCAAAAAAAAAACCTAACAGTTGATCACCTCATTTAATATTTAGTCATTTGCACATGTTTGATTAAAGTATAAAGAGAAAATAATTAAAAACCCAAAAAAAAAAAAAGAGAAAATAATTAACCAGGATCAAAATCATTAATGAATTTCCTTAGAACAAATTATTTGGAAAAAATTGAGTTGATTTTTGGTAGAAATAATTTCATTTGGCAAATTCTGGATTACTGCCCTTACCACTGAAGAATTGAAGGTTAATAATAAAATTAATTAAATAATATGCATTTTTATATGAATGTGACCAAATAATAGCTCTAAATGTTGGTGATCATTTAAATATTTTTTTATAAACTTTGCTTAATTTTTTCATTGGGTCCTCTTGGTGGCATGTTTATTAAGGTACTCTATCCTAAATTGTAGTATAAAAAAACCTTTTTATTTTGTTTTAAATTCTAAGAAAAAACTAAAAGATTAATGTTTATCTTTTTCAAAATAAGATTCTTTATGTGTGTGTAAATATTAGTATTCTCCCCGTTTCTGTTTAAGTGTCGTTTGAGAATTGTGTGCACTATTCATATAATCTACTTTAACATATTTTTTATTAATATGCAAAAACAAATGTTATTGTACAAGATATTGTTCAATTTGTCTCGACGAATATTTTCAAAATATAAAATTTTCATAATTATTTATAATAAATAATTAAATACTCCGTGAATTGGCGCATATGCGTAGTAATCTAAAATGATGTACTTAAAAAGGAACGTAGGAAGTAAATCGTTAAAAATATTTAACATTTGATCTTAGTTGTGAGGTATTTTAAAAATTACATATAAGATTATTTGTAATTTAGAATATATGATCTAAAATGAAATTTCAAAATTTAATTATAAGGATTAAACATATTTGACACTATTTTATAATTACTGATTTTAAAAAATTGATGGGAGTATGTTTCAATGTATAGGATTTTATCACGCTGCCATCCTCAACAACCATGTGATCAAAGGGGGAGAAAGTCTTTGGGAACTAGCCAAAAGAACTTATGGAGCATTTGCCAACTCTAAGAACAATGACAAACACTTTCAAGACATGGCTGACATGAACTTTCTTATGTGCAAGGCCATAGAGAATCCTAGTTTGACATCATCTTTAAGAACATCAATAATGTCGGTGTTCGAGGACACGGTGGTTGATGATGGCGGCGAGATGCAACGGAAGGTTGGAGTAGAGGACTACATGGGGTGTGCTTCGGTTCATGGTTTGGGACCATCTATGGCTATTTTTGATACCATAAGAGATGGAATGCTTGATTGTGTGTTCGTTTATCCAGCTCCGTTGCACTCTAGGGAACAAATGCAAGAGCTTATTAACAATATGAAAGCTATTCTCATTGAAGGTGGAAAAACTTATGAGGATTAATATTGTTATTTAGAGTTATGTAGTTACTCTTACTTATTACTCCGTCCAACCACCATGAATTTATATTTTACTTTTATTTTCATACCCACCCTCTTACTACATCTTTATTGAACTGATTAATACATTTCGTTTCTCATTTAATACATCTTTATTGAAGTGTTTAGTCAGATTTGGATTTATTGTTATAGAAAAAGCACAATCTATTTTGAATTTTGACCGTCAATTTATGATCAAACAACTTAGATATTTACATAGAAAAATGATTATATTAACATGTGTCCTTAAGGCAAATGTTAAAATATTTAAAAAAAGAAATTTGTATTTAATATTACAAAAAAAATTAATATTAAAAAAATATAATGCACGAATAACAAGATCAATATTGATACATTTGTATTCTTAACATGTGTCCTTAATAATAAAAACGATTTTTTTCTAACCTACGATCAATGATAACAAACTATATAATTATTTTTATATAAAAGTTAGTTAGTGTTTCCACATGTTGCATTTTGATTGATAGAGATGTTGTTTCCCATATTGAAAACCTCCTTTCATTTTTCTGAAAATACTTCTATAAAACCAAATTCTATGAACTAGAGGAGTATATTTGGTTAAACCCATCAAATCCAACAAAAAAATAAAAAATAATACGTCAGGTAATTGGATGAATATAGATTACAAAAATAAAAATTTTATTGAAAAAAATTGAATTTTAGAAAAAATTGGACCCAACATAAAAAAGCTACTGACCCAATATTGCTATGGTATTTTAAAGGTTTTGCCCTTTTGTAGTTAAATATTTTTCATATTGAAAATAAGTTACACTAATTTTTAAAAAAATTGAAAAATGTTAAGTTATTTTTATGAAAAAATACGGTGACTTATCATTTGGATAATTCACTATCCAATTAAAAAAATTAGTGGATTTACTCAATTCAGCCGAAAATGGATGGTTATTTTTCAAAACAAGTTCCACTATTTTTTAAGAAAATAATAAAGTGGTTGAATTATTTTTATGAAAAAATATAATTCACCATTTAATCATTTAATATTTTAAAAATAAACTTAATTGCAGTTTTGGTCCCTTATTTTTACCATTTTGCACAATTGACCCTTTATTTTAAAATTTGATAGTTTTAGTCCTCCATAAAATATTTTATCTAAAATATGGTGATACAACATATTTTAAACTAAGCTAATAAAAAAAACTTAGAATTTCATCAATATTTATATTTTCTCATTATCAAATCATGAAATGCATGGTTTAAAATATATTAATATTTGTATTGTTACTATTGTTGTGAATGAAATGCCATAAATTTTATTGCGTAAAAAAAAAATATCTCCAATGTATTGTTAAAAAATACTATAGATAATCAAAAATGATAAATAAATTTTAAAATATTAAACCAATGTGATGATACTCAATCCAGAATTTAAATAATTTGGTTTTGATCATACTCAATCCAATCCTGTCTACAAACACTCCTACATACGAAGTTTTCATTTCATACGGAGAAAATAAATAAGCACACATCATCACCAATTCAAGGTATCATCTACTTTCTCTTCTCCTCCTAATTAAGCTTTCAATTATTAAGCTCTTGTTTAATCGATCTTTGGATCTATCAACTTTGAATTTTTATATGCATTTTTAGACATCGATTTTAGGGTTTTGATTTGTCTTTTAAATTGATAGTAATTGTATCCGTCAGCATTGGTTTACAACTGTATTTTGTTTCATGTAATGGGAATTCTTCTGAATTGAATCGTTTGTTTGATTTTATTATCTTAATAATTACTCGAGCCAAGATTCTATATGAAATTTTATTGATTAATTCAATTTTTTGTTGGTCGAATACTCAAATATGATCTTCATACTGTGGAAAATTGGGAGGAGTGATTTTCTATTGCTCAAATTCTTTAATTCTTGCAAATTTTTTACTTTTGACGGTTGTTTAATATTGTATATGTATAATAGTAATGCAATATTGGTGTATCTTCCTCAGAGGCTTGCTTGTGTTCTATAGAGACATATGTAATGTAATACATTTTTCCTAGTCTTTGCACTTCTTGTGTGTGGATTATTCTTATTAGGGCTTGTTTGGATCAACAACTTATTTGCAGCTTATAGCACAAACACTTATCATGATAAATGCTTATTGAACAAGAATAGAACAATGACAGAGAAGTAGGAATAGAAAGGGAACAATATTACTGAATATTAGAGAAGTTACAATACATATAATCTGTCTTAAATAACTTAAATTAAAACTAAACAAAGACTACTAATTTATTTGTAATAACTTCTGCTGACTTCTAATAACTTCTAATAACTGCCATAGCAGTTAATTACTAAAATAACTGGCTTCCACATCAGCAGCCCTAAGCACCATAATTAACACTCCTCCTTGCTGTAGGAGCTGCAAACACCAAGTTTTGATCTCAGGTGTTCAAACTTGCTAACCGGTAAAGGTTTGGTAAAAACATCAGCTATTTGCTCTTCTGTTTTGCAATAAACAAGAGTTACAACACCATCCTTCTGCACTTCCCTCAAGAAAAACAATTTGATATTGAAATGCTTGGTTTTTCCATGAAAAACTGGATTGTGAGAAATAGCTATTGCAGCTTGATTATCAACAAAAATCTTAGTATCTTCCTTATGGTCAAGATGAAGATCACTCAGTATCTTTCTCAGCCACATAGCTTGATTTACAGCAGCAGTTGCAGCAACAAACTCCGCTTCAGCAGTAGATTGAGCCACTGTTTCTTGTTTTTTTGAACTCCAAGAGAAAACACCAGAACCAAGTGTGAAACAATAGCCAGAAGTGCTTTTCATATCATCGGTAGAACCTCCCCAATCACTGTCAGAAAAACCAACCAGTTTGAATTCTTTGCTCTTGGTAAATTTAATGCCAAAATCACATGTCCCTTTCACATATCTAAGCACCCTTTTTGCAGCCTTGAGATGCCATTCACTTGCACAATGCATAAATCGAGACAAAATGCTTACAGCATTCAAAATGTCAGGCCGCGTGGCTGTGAGAGACATCAAACAACCAACCAGACTTCTAAAATACACTTGATCAATCTTTTCAGTTCCATCTTCTTTGCAAAGTTTCTCCTTTGAATTCATTGGAGTGTTCATTTCTCTGCATTCTTCAAGTTTAAACTTTTTCAGAATTTCTTTTGCGTATTTTTTTTGACAAATAAAAACTTCATCCTTGCCTTGCTTAATTTCCATTCCAAGAAAATAAGTCATTAATCCAAGATCTGTCATCTCAAATTCTTTCATCATGTCCAACTTAAATTCGTCAATCAATGTTGCATTATTTCCTGTCACCAAGATATCATCAACATAGAGAGAAACAACAAGAATATCGACCTCATTGTGTTTGATGTAAAGAGTAGACTCGGACAAGCTTTTTACAAAGCCCAAAGTCAACAAATGATTATCAATTCTACTATACCAGGCTCTTGGTGCCTGCTTCAATCCATAAAGAGCCTTCTTTAGAAGATAAACCTTGTCTTCATCTCCTTTCTTCATAAAGCCTTCGGGTTGTTCAACATAGATTTCTTCTTGCAAGAACCCATTTAGAAAGGCTGATTTAACATCCAACTGATATACTTTCCAACCCTTTTGGGCTGCTACAGCAAGTAGCATCCTGATGGTGTCTAGCCTAGCCACTGGTGCAAATGTGTCTGAGTAGTCCACTCCAAAAATCTGAGCATAGCCTTTAACTACTAGCCTCGCCTTGAACTTATTGATGGATCCATCCGCATTAAGCTTTGTTTTGAAAACCCACTTGACACCAATGACTTTTCTATCTTGAGGCTTGTCAACAAGTTGCCATGTATTATTTTTCTCAATCATGTGCAACTCCTCCTTCATTGCAGCCATCCAATTTTGATCAAGTTTCGCTTCTTCAAAATTGGCAGGCTCACAAACAGCAATGTTGCATCTCTGGTAAACATCTGAAAGTAGTCTTGTGCCCCTGACAGGAATGTCATCTACCATTTCATTTTCCCAATCTTCATTGCTTTCACCGATTTTGTCCAAGATAGGAAACTGGAGTTTTGATTGTTTGGAAATTTCCTCCGTGTCATCCCAATTCCACTCTTCATCTTCCATAAAATGCACATCTCTACTTACAATAATTTTACCATTTTGTGGCTGGAAAATTTTGTAAGCTTTTGCAACGGAGCTATAGCCAATAAAAATGCCTGGAAGGGCTCTTTTGTCTAATTTATCTCTCTTGATCTTAGGAACATGAGTAAAACACAAGCATCCAAATATTTTAAGGAAATTTAGGGAGGGTTTGTAACCATACCAAGCCTCAAATGGCGTCTTATCCTTAACTGCTCTTGTAGGAAGCCTATTTTGTAGATAAACTGCAGTGTTCGCCGATTCCGCCCAAAATTTCTTGGGTAAATTCTTCTCATGTAACATACATCGGGTCATCTCTAATATAAACCTGTTTCTTCTTTCAGTGACTCCATTTTGTTGTGGAGTGTATGGAACAGTCAACTGATGGTGAATACCAGTCTCAGCACAAAATTGATCGAATGCTTCAGAAGTATACTCCTTGCCATTGTCTGATCTAAGAGTTTGAATTTTACAACCACTCTTATTCTCCACTCTAGCTTTGAAATTCCAAAATACTCGGGCTACTTCTGACTTGTGCTTCAGAAAGAAGATCCAACACATACGAGTAAAATCATCAATGAATATGACATAATAAAGACTACCATTTAAAGAAGGTGTTCTTTGTGGGCCTGCAATGTCAGTATGAATTAATTGCAACTTCTTTGTTGATCTCCATGTTGTCTTTGGAAATGGCTTCCTGTTTTGCTTTCCAAACTGACAAGCCTTGCAATTTGAAATATGGTCATCAAGTTCTGGAAGATCATTTGCCATCTCCTTGGATTTTAATTGCAGCAGGCCTTGATGATGATAATGCCCGAGCCTTTTGTGCCACAAGTCTGTCACATTCTCTTTCATTTGAAAAGCAATTTGCTCCTCCTCCAACGGATTTAGAGCAAAAGTTTTTCCTCTCATTTTTACTTTGAAAATGTCTTTTCCATCACCATCTTTAATCAAGCAGCCTTCGTTTTCGAACAAAACTTTATAACCTCTTTCGATCAATTGTCCAACACTTAACAAATTTTGATCAATTTCAGGAACGTACAACACATCAGAAATGAACTTTGTACCTGAATAGGTTGAGATTCCTATTGTTCCTTTTCCTTTCACAGCAATGTAATTGCCATTACCAACCCGAACTTTCGATGAACTTGCATCACTTAGTTCCTTGAATAACTCCTTGTTATGTGTCATGTGGTTAGTACATCCACTATCAATCAACCAATTCTCGCTTGATTCGAAGCTTGAGAAACATGTTGCAACAAACAAGTAATCCTCCTCTTCCTCTTGATCAACAACCTTTGCCTCATCACTATGCTGTTGATTCCTACTTTTACATATAATAGCTTCATGCCCCATTTGATTACACTTGGTGCATTTAGCATCAGGTCTTCTCCAACATTTAAAAGATGCATGGCTATCTTTTCCACAATGTTTACAAGGTGGATAAGATTTTTTTTGAATTTTATTCTTTTCTTTTGCATTGGCAGATGTTGAACCTACTCCAATTTCACCAAAATCCTTCTTGAATTTGCTCACATTTTGTTGCTTGGCTGCTAAGGCTCCTTCAGTTGTTGTGTCCTCTCTCATCAGTCTTCTCTGTTCTTGTGCCTTCAATGCATTAAGCAATTCTGCCAAAGAAATTTTTGAGAAATCCTTGGTATTCTCCAAGGTAGTGATGGTTGCTTCATATCTTTCGGGCACCGTTACAAGAATTTTTTCAACAATTCTTGCATCAGCGAATTCTGATCCTAGAAGTCTCACATTGTTTGCAATGCTGAGAAGTTTGTCAGAGTAATCTTGAATCGTCTCAGAATCCTTCATTCTTTGAAGTTCGAATTCTCGGATCAAGTTCAGGACTTGCATGCCTTTAATTCTTTCATCTCCTTCATATTCTTTCTTGAGATAGTCCCATATCGCCTTTGCTGATTTCAAGGACATGATTCTTGTGAAAATAGTGGTTGAGACAGCAGCAAACAAACAGGCCTTTGCCTTTGCTTTCTTTGTCTTCTTTTCCTTTTGCATTTTCATCTGTGCCATGGTAGGATTGTTAGGAAGTACAGGGATTTCATAATCTTCTTCCACTGCTTCCCACAGATCCAAAGCCTCCAAATATGCCTCCATACGCACTGCCCAAAGTTGGTAGTTGCTTCCGTCGAACACCGCCGGAGCAATTCCAGAGAGGCTTGCTTCGGATTCCATAATGTTAAACTTTTACACAGATCCCTTAGGAATAGGGCTCTAGATACCAATTGTTGTTAATTGAACAAGAATAGAACAATGACAGAGAAGTAGGAATAGAAAGGGAACAATATTACTGAATATTAGAGAAGTTACAATACATATAATCTGTCTTAAATAACTTAAATTAAAACTAAACAAAGACTACTAATTTATTTGTAATAACTTCTAATAACTTCTGCTGACTTCTAATAACTTCTAATAACTGCCATAGCGGTTAATTACTAAAATAACTGGCTTCCACATCAGCAGCCCTAAGCACCATAATTAACACTTCCATAAGCTATTTTTATAGCAAAAGATAAAATAAAGATAACTATACGCTACGAACTGTTTTCATAATAGCTATATTGGAGAACTTATGAAAATAATCTGAAAAAAACTTCTGAAAAATGTCACAACCTGTTTTTATAAGCTCTCGTAAATAGTCTCACAAAATTTATGTCAGTAGATAAGCTCAAATAAGTCAATCCAAACAAACCCTTAATCCAGTTTGCCTTTTAAAAAAGTAGTTTTTTGTAGAATTGCAAAAATATCCATTTTAAACCACAACTTTGGATTTTCACTATATTTATACTATTGCTGTGAGTTCAGTGGTTTCTAGTGACGAAGATGGAATGAGAGTTAAGGAATTTGATTTTTATGAATTATGGGAGTACACTTGTTAGTGATTGTGTCAACTATTCATATAAATCTTATCCGTTACTCATTAGGGACACATTGTGTCTTTTTTTCTATTTGATTTTTGTTATGTTATTTATTTATCCACATGTTTGTTTAGTACTTGTGAATGTTACTAGTGTCTTACAATCTGCTTGATGAGTTATATTGAAATACCAAACCAAATTTTGCAAAAAATATATTCTAAAAATCAAATAATGTACTTATTGGGTTATAGAAAGAAAATACAGGACTTGTTCATCTCATAAATTTCGTTTCATTTGGGAAAAAGAGTGAATCGGAGAAAGAAGAAGAAAGATGATCTATCGGAAGTGGAGTCTCCTTACTGGTCCGACTTCTATCATCGCTGGCGTAGTGGCCACCGTCGCCATCGCAAACTTCATATTAGTCAAGAATGTAATTCCCTATCTCTTTCTCTCGTCTTTCACCTCGTTTTAGATTTGGTGTAAAAGGATTGGTTTCTATGGATTTATATGTTTATTCATGATCTGGGTTGTCAGGAATTTAATCAATTTCATTTGGGGTTGTGGTGGGTTGGATTTGGAGATTTGTTTGCATTATTTAAGTAGTTTTTTCCTTATTAATTTAATCAATTTCATGATCTGACATTAATTATGTTAATTTGATTCCTTTTGATTTTTGAATGAAACTAAAGTTTTGGGTCTTGTTGAATATTGATTATTTTTTGCTGGATTGATGAAAATTTTTCATTTGTTTAATTGCTCCCTAACATTAGGGATTTCTCCCTAATTATGTTTGAAGTCTGTTTTTTATTGATTAATTAAATGTTTGCAAGATGTTGATTAATGTCCTAGCTGAAGTATCAACATAGATTGTTATATTTTGTAAAGGAAGTAGTTACTTACTCCCTTATCTTAATGGATATGTTAGGATTCTTAGAAGATAGTAACATTGGAAGATTATACAAGAGAACCATGTTTGATTTTATTTTATGTTGTTCGATTGTATCATTTTCTTTTGAAAGTGTTGACTAGCTTGGTTAGTAAGGTCCAATGCAATGCAAGGACTGCAAGTCATTTGTAATATTACTTGAATGGTTTATGTTAATGCTTTGAGGTTGAGTTATGCCTCTCCTACTGTCCTACCTAGTGTTGTCAAATTTCTGCTTTGGTGTATAGCATGGCATACTATTCCAGTTGCCATAGGCTGCAACGCCTATTATGTTCTCCATGTTTCCGACATAGACCACATTGCCATGTTGATATGGTGGATGGTTGGTCTGCCTGTAATAATGTGCCATCCCTCATTGATTATAATGTTCCTACCTACTAATATTCGGTTTGTGTTTTTTCAAGCGTTAAATATCACTAATTGATTGTATTTTACTTATTTTATCGTAATTTCCAGGACCCATTCACTAAACCAGAGGAGAGGAAGTTTGGAGATCAACCTGCAACCAAGTAGTAGAAAAGATGTCACAATGGTTTGCATTTTGATGTAGCAATCCAAACATCGATTATGAGCCCTTTATGCTGTTTTGCAAGACATGATCTCTTTAGTTAATAAATTCTGAGGTGTCAAATGAAATCTGGACTCTGGAGCATGGACCCTAGTTTAGAACTAACCTACAAAAGTTCTAGAGAACTGGTTCACATTTCAGAGATCCATGTTTGTTTCTTCTGTACAATGTCGAATAGAAACGTGTAATAATCTTTATACTCCATTTCTTTTATCTTTATCAATTTTCTGTTAAAGTTTGCCTTGCATTTTTTATTTGTTTATGCCAAAGTGGCAAAGTTCTCGGTTTGAAGCATATGTACTCCTAAAATACTAGGTACTTTCCAGTATAGGGTACGCATACGGTACTTGTTGATTTGGGGCGGCGAATACGGCAAAAACATGCAACCAGTGACAAAATAGCATAAACTTATGAGGAATATTGAGTTTGAGGATATGCATGCATGTGTACACTTTCACATTTAATTATGGCTTTTGTTTTGTCATTTTGAGTTATGTCGTTATACTTATTAGTGTCCACCATCAATTTATATATTACTTTTATTTTCAATTTTTCATATCTTACACAAGTTAGTACTTATCTAAAAAAAGTAGTTAGTCATACGCAATTATGGCCGGGAATCCAAAGAAATCATTTACCATGACTTGATAATTGAGACCACCCAAATTACCAGAGCAGAACATGATTGTATTCCTTCTGATACATCTAGATTAGATATATAACTTATTTAACATACACAACAACTGCCACTAATCATTACTGATAAGCACAATTTTAATTTGAAACTTCATAATTACAATCTTAAAATTGAAACTACTGCTAGCAGTATAATAATATTAAAAGTGAAAGCTAACTCTATTGTATTTGAGAGATATACACACATAATTACAACATCTATGTGTATGATATATATAGCCTAGGTACACTAAAAACTATTGTACCCCCCCAAAAAAATTAAAGACTATTATAGTGTGTGATATATGCACTTACTTTAAATCAACTCATCAAAAATATTTCCCATATCAAACTTACAATTGTTACATTCTATAGCATTAACAACTTCCAAAAATGCTGAAACACTACATGGAACTACCAAACCATTTCTTTGTTCAAACCCAAATTCATTGTAAGCTTTCTCCAACAACATCTTGAATAAGGGATGACAAAGGTAGCTAGTTGGAACCACATATCTTTGTCGTTCCTCACCAACATATAGTGCAAAAACACCACTTTTTTTAGACCCAAAAGTTTTGTTGATTGTGTACTTTTTTTCTTGCTCATATTCTTTCAACAAACCACAGTGAGCAGGATCTTGGTCAACTCTACCTATAGTCTTCACCTTCTTCGTCAGTTTCTTGATGGATATAATATTTTTCCCTAGCATCTTGTTAATTTCTAATCTCAATCAGCTCCAAATTAAGGAACTTCAATATTTAGGAAGATAAGGATATAGAATTATAAATATGGGAAGAGTGCTATGTGGAGGAATTGGATATGGCTATTGTGCAAGGTGAAGTAAGTATGACTTATAGAATTATCTTTGGCTACAATAACATGACATGATGAGGAATATTGCATAAAAAAGATTAATGTCACTTTCTTAGTTTTGAATGTATGACCGGAGTATTAATTATTCCATTTTAAAATATAGAGCGAAAGAATTAAGACATTAAGCTTAAATGATTAATGAGTTCCTCTTAAAATATAAATCGTTCAAAAAGAACCCCGGGTTTAATTCTTGGTACGAACATTTTTTTGTCAAACTTTACTTACCTCGCGGTCAAACTCTAAATTACCGAGTCTCTTTTCCTGAAAACCAGAGTATTAATACCAAAAAAAAGTATGCATGCATCGAAAAGTAATTTCATCTTTTATTACAACTCAAAACACACTATTCTGACACGACAAGACACATATATACACTGCATATATAATTATTTATAAAAGATCTAATAGAAAATTAAAAAATATATATATGCGCATCTAAATTGAACAATTTGTTTCATTACAAAAAATAATTATAAAATAAAATACGATAGTCTTTCACATTCACATATCCAACGAAATACTACAAAAAATTATAGACTAAGATATGATACATACTTTCTCTCGTTTGTCATCATTGCTTGGAGACATCTTTAACACTAACAAAATGTGTATGAAAAGTTTAAAATTTGTTATGCGTTTTATTTGAATTCTCATACATAAATGTGTCCTACATGTGTCGGACAATGATACATGTAAGACATGAAAATACGCCAAATTCAAGAAGTGTGCCCTTTTGAGACTAGCATGGCATGCTTGAGTACTTTCGGTTTTCAAAGAGAAGAAGAAAGTTGGTCTATATGTTATAGTTATTATATTTTGTGAGAACATAGAAATCGACATCCGTAACATGTGGCACACCAACACAAATTTTAAATGATATATTAGCATAATAATATAGTTGGTGTGGGTTCATTTCAACGTCACATTTGTTGACTAGAAGTTATATGTACCAATGAAATGGGCACAAACCAATTGGTTAATTAGTTAAGGCTCCAAAAAATTTGATAATGCTGATAATGACATCAAATTATACACGTCTAATTCACACTACGTATATGTAACATGCGTATTAACAAGTCTCAATTGCGCGTATTAAATTTTAATACTACTTACTACCTTAGTATTAAAATTAAAATTAGTACAAAATTAGCCAAAAATTATAATAAACTATACACTATACTTCCGAGAGGTCCCGGGTTCGAGCCCCGCTAGTGTCTTTGGAGGGAGGTAAATGTAATTACCTTTGTAAGTGCTCTTTGAGCTCTAAGGTCTTCACTGCCTTGGATTGGGGCACCATCCCCTCACCCTAAATTTTTTTTATCAAAAAAAATAAAAAATAATAATCAATTATGTATTCCTATGACTACTTCTATGATGCGCGTTATTCACCTATAATCTCACACCGTAAGGAGAGCCACATGTTAATGACCATTCAACTAATTGAATGGTTTATTCTAAATTGCAATGCTCCAATGTATTCAATCCGGCCTTTGGCTTTATAATAAACGGAATAGTGGGTATTTAAAAAATTGTGTGTTTATGTACCAAAAAAATTTGTGTGATATTTTGTCAAAAATAAAATAAAATAGCGTGATATTCTAGAAATAGAACTTCATCCATTCCATTGAAAATTGAAGATGTGTAGAACTAATAAAATGTCAAAGTCATATTTTGATGAAATTTTTATGGAGGTAATTTTGTCCTAACAAAACAAGAATAGCATATATCTCCAAAAGATTCTTATAGATGTTCTTCACTTTGCTCTCGCTCAATACCATGTTTAAGGAGAAAAAAAATAAAAATTAGACGTTTGCGTAGATAACTTTGTTAATTAGTGCAATAAATACAACTTATTTTACGAGTAATTGATTACGGATAACTTACATTTTATAAAGGCAACATCTACTATTAACCTCACTTTAAATAAAAAATTTCAAATACCGTATCACACCACTTACAACCCTACGACCCCCATGAAATATAACGTGCCGAAGGCGCGTCCTGATAGAGTGTGAGATTATAATTAAAAAAATAAATTAGGTATTTTAATTAGACTTGTTTAGTTAAATTTTAGTTGGGCTTATTTTGGCTTCAGTGGAGGTCACGACAGAGGAATGGTAAACGATGATTTGGATGAGGGCGGCGGCTCTAGAGGTAGGTGTAGAGAATGAACTACCACCGGAGAGAATCACAATTGCAGATTTGGTGGTTTTGGAGGTTGAGATTTCACATTTGATGGTTTAGGTGGTGGTTCAAGAGGTGACAGTGCCGGAGGTAGAGGTGGCTCGAAATCTTGCACAGTTTTAAAACTCACAGCTGACCTCTGTTGACGTTGTTTTGGTGGTTTTGGTAGTGGTGCCGGGGACGAGAAGACAAGGTTGAAGAAAATCGTGGCGGTGGTGGTTTTGGACTTGGAGAAATTTCAGCTTCTTCCTCCTTTCATATGTCTTCTTCTTCAACGAGTTGAAGATGATGATTGGTCGGTTGGAAGAAAACACTGCCATGCGTATACACGGATATGTAACTAGTGTCTATTTACAAAGACAACCTAGGTTTCAATTATTTCTTTAGAAAATGAAAATACTAAAGTTATGGAATAATTTTAAATAAAATCTAAATATATTAGTTTCAACAACTCTTTTAAGCAAATTTTATTTGTTAACTTTATAAAGATTCCGAATAAAGATTATTCCCGGTACCATGAAGTCAAATTATGTTATCTTTGTTAGAAGTAATTTATATTTTGAGGGTATTTTAGTATTTTGTTGTGTTGTCTTTATGACCTAGTTTTTTGTGTATAAATAGACTAGTAGTTGATGTCATTAAATATCTTTATTATTCTCTTTTTTGTAGCCGTCATTGCAGAGCATTCAATAATATTCTATTTTCTATTCATTTATCACCCTTGTGCACCAACAATTGGTATCTAGAGCTCCGGTTCGAATCCACGGGAAACACGAGTGAAACGTGAGGCGTTGTGTGATTGATTTCGTTTCTTGAATTCGAGTTGAATCTTGAACGAAGTTGTAACAGAATCACATTTTCTGATTCTGCAGGATTGGGAAACACGAGTGTTTAGTGAGATTTGAGTGAACGCACAAAGGTTGAAGATGAACGGAAACGGTGGTATGAGTACCAAGCTTCCAGTGTTTGATGGTAAAAACTGGAATCGTTGGATGAAACAAATGATTGTTCTGTTCGGTGCTCAAGATGTGCTTGAACTTGTCACTGAAGGCTACGTTCCAGTAGCAGCAGATGCAACAGATGCACAAAAGCTTGCTCAGAAGGATACGAAGAAGAAAGATCAGAGGGCGCTGTTCTACATCCATCAGTGTGTGGATGAAAACGTGTTTGAGAAGATTGCTGACTCAGAAACGGCGAAGGCCGCGTGGGACACACTGATCAGATGCTATGGTGGTGACGCATCAGTGAAGAAGGTGAAGCTTCAGTCCTTACGAAAGCAGTATGAGAATCTCAACATGAAGAACAATGAGAAGGTCCCTGAGTACATCTCCAGAATGATTTTGATCACCAATGAGATGAAAGCTTGTGGAGAAACTCTTTCAGAACAAGTAATCATTGAGAAGGTATTGAGATCCCTTACCCCTCAGTTTGATTACATTGTGGTAGCTATAGAACATTCCAAGGATCTGAGTTCCATGAGAATTGAAGAGCTACAAAGCAGTCTAGAAGCACAAGAGTTGCGTCTGACTGAGAGAAACTCTGAAAGAGAAGTAGAGCAGCAGGCTCTGAAAGCAGCCTCTGGAAAGAAGCATCAGAAGCAGTCTTGGTCAGAAGCCAAGAGAAGATCTGATGGAGTTCAGAAGCCAGAAACTTCAACCTCTGATAAACAGAAGTATCAGAAGGGAAAGGAGAGATTTGACAAGAAGAAGATCCAGTGTTACTGTTGTCAGAAGTTTGGCCATTTTGCTGCTGATTGCCGGTCAAACAAGGAAAGAAAGTCAGAAGAAGCAAATATAGCCAGAAGCTCTGATGACTCTGATGGTGAATCTGTGTTACTAATGGCTTCTGAAACTGATGATGTGAATTCATCAGAGTGGTGGTATATGGACACAGGGTGTTCAAACCATCTTACTGGAAACAAGAAGTGGTTGGTTGACTTTGACTCTGGAAAGAGTACAAAGATCAGATGTGCTGATGATAAATACCTTAATGCTGAAGGTATGGGAAATGTCAGAGTTATTCTGAACAATGGAAAAACAGCATTGATTCAGAATGTATGGTATGTACCTGGCATGAAAAGCAATCTGATGAGTGTGGGGCAACTGATTGAGAAAGGTTTTTCAGTTACCATGAAAGACAATCTTCTGAAGCTGTATGATCGTAATCAGAAGCTGATTATGGAGTCAGAACAGGGAAGGAACAGGACATTCAAGGTGAATGTCAGAACTGCAGACTCTGAATGCCTTAGTGCAACAAGTGTTGAGAAAGATAGTGAGCTGTGGCACAGAAGATTTGGTCATCTGAATTTCAGAAGCCTGGAGCATCTGAAATCAAAGAATCTGGTACATGGAATTCCTACAATCAAGAAACCTGAGAAGTCATGCAAGGTGTGCATGGAAGAGAAGCAACCAAGACTGTCATTTACATCAGCAGTAGCTCCAAGAGCAAAACATGCCTTGGGAGTAGTACATTCTGATGTGTGTGGTCCATTTCCAGTAGCATCAATTGGAGGGAATAAATATTTTGTGTCATTTGTAGATGAATTCACTAGAATGACATGAGTATCCCTGATAAAGTTCAAACATGAGGTGTTTGCTGAATTCAAGAAATTCAGAGTGAAGGTTCAAAATCAGAGTGGCCAGACTCTGAAGATTCTTAGAACAGATGGTGGTGGTGAGTATAACTCCAATGAGTTCAAAACTTTCTGTGAGGAGAATGGAATTGAGCATGAGGTTACTGCTCCTTATACTCCTCAACACAATGGTCTTGCTGAAAGAAGAAATCGCACTTTGCTTGATATGGTGAGAAGCATGCTGAAAGAGAAGAAGCTTCCTCATAATTTATGGGGTGAAGCTGTTGCAACTGCATGTTACGTGCTCAACAGATGTCCAACGAAGAAGCTGAAGGAAATAGTTCCTATTCAGAAGTGGACTGGAGATAAGCATAGTGTTGGTCATCTGAAGATGTTTGGTTCTGTCTGTTACAAACATGTCCCAGAAGACAGAAACTTGATGATAGAAGCAAAGTAATGTTATTGGTGGGGTACCACAGTACAGGTGCGTACAAACTCTATTGTCCAGAGACTAATAGGATCGAATTCAGCAGAGATGTCATTGTGAAGGAATTAGAAACTTGGGATTGGAGCAAAACTCAATCCAATTCTGATGTGAGAATTCTTGAAGGAGACTCCAAAGGAGATTCAGACTCTGAAGGAGACTCTGACTCTGAAGGAGATTCTGAAGGTGACTCTGAAGGTCAAGGCCCTGAAGGAGCTTCTGAACACACTTCAGAATCACAAGCCTCTGAAGGTGAAACTTCTGAAGAAAGAACTTCTGAAGATAGCACTTCTGGAATCCCAACCTCTGAAGGAAATTCTGTGGAACAAGATCAGAGACCACAGAGAATCAGAAGCATCCCAAGAAGATTTGCAGAGTTTGATATGCTGCAAGACACTGAAGTAGACTCTGAGGGAGAAGTTATTCAGTGTGCAATGTTAGTAGACTCTGAACCCGTGAGTACAGAAGAGGCTCTTAAGCAGCAAGTCTGGTTGCAGGCCATGAAAGAAGAACTTGATGCTATAAAGAGAAACAAGACTTGGAAGCTGTCAGAACTTCCAAAAGGAAAGAAAGCCATCAGTGTCAGATGGGTTTTCAAGCAGAAGCTAAAGCCAAATGGATCAATTGGCAAACACAAAGCGACGTTAGTAGCAAGAGGATTTCTGCAGAAACCTGGGCTAGATTATTCTGAAGTGTTTGCACCTGTAGCAAGACATGAAACAATTAGACTGGTAATCGCAATAGCTGCTAACAGGAATTGGCCTCTGATGCATTTAGATGTGAAATCTGCATTTCTGAACGGTCCATTACAAGAAGAGGTATATGTGTCACAACCTCCAGGTTTTGAAGAAAAGAATCAGGAAGGGATGGTGTATAGATTACATAAAGCCTTGTATGGATTGAAACAAGCACCCCGAGCCTGGAATATGAAGATTGATTCATTTTTCAAAAAGCATGGGTTTCAGAAATGTGAGTTGGAATATGGTGTTTATGTTCAGCACACTTCAGAAGGCAATATGATTCTGGTATGTTTGTATGTTGATGACATATTGCTGACAGGAAGTTCTGAACAAGAGATAGTTAAGTTCAAGAAGGTTCTGATGAATGAGTTTGAGATGACAGATCTTGGAAAAATGAGTTACTTTCTAGGGATGGAATTTCTGTATTCTGAGAAAGGAATCATTTTACATCAGATGAAGTATGAACTTGAGCTTCTGAAGAGATTTAAGCTGGAAAATTGCAAAGTTGCTATCACACCTTCTGATACGAATCAGAAGCTGGACTCTGATTCTGATGGAGAGGATGTGGATGCTACAACCTTCAAACAGTTGGTTGGTTCTCTGAGATATTTGTGTAATGCCAGACCTGATATTTGCTATGCAGTTGGAATGATTAGCAGATTTATGAGTAAACCAAAATGGTCCCATTACCAAGCTGCTGTCAGGATTCTGAGGTATATCAAGGGGACTCTGAAGCATGGAGTGCTATTCCCCTCTTAAGGAAAGACTGAATCAGAGCTTCTGAGTTATTCAGACTCTGATTGGTGTGGAGACAGAGTTGATAGAAGAAGTACCTCTGGGTACTTGTTCAAATTTCTGGGAGGTCCTATTTCTTGGTGTTCCAAGAAGCAACCTGTTGTTGCTCTATCAACCTGTGAAGCTGAATATATTGCAGGCGCTCTGACTGCATGCCAAGCTGTGTGGATTCTGAACTTACTACAGGATCTGAAGATCAAGGTAAACAAGCCTCTGAAGCTGATGATTGATAACAAGTCTGCAATCAATCTTGCCAAGAACCCAGTTCTGCATGGGAGAAGCAAGCATATTGAGACCAAGTATCACTTTCTGAGGAATCAGGTTCAGAATGGAGTGCTTGAAGTTGTGCACTGTAGCACCCAGAAGCAGCTGGCAGATGTGTTGACAAAGGCTATCAAGACTGATCAATTTCTTCGTTTGAGGGATGGAATTAGTGTCGTCTGTTTTGTGTAAATATAAATTAAGGGATGGTGTTAGAAGTAATTTATATTTTGAGGGTATTTTAGTATTTTGTTGTGTTGTCTTTATGACCTAGTTTTTTGTGTATAAATAGACTAGTAGTTGATGTCATTAAATATCTTTATTATTCTCCTTTTTGTAGCTGCCATTGCAGAACATTCAATAATATTCTCTTTTCTATTCATTTATCACCCTTGTGTACCAACAATCTTTGCCTCTCTTTTGACCCTCAACTATATTTAGCATTAGATAATCCTTCCACCAAACTCTATAATGAACACCATGACGTGTAAAGAGGAATGCAAAGAAGTATAAGGGAGTGGAAAATTGAAAGAAAAAATTGAAAATAAACTTGTAGCAAGAAACTAGAAAGGGATGGAGGTTCCAACAAACCACTTGCATTTGAGATGTTCTTATTAGATTGTGGGTGCAATATCCGGTTAGTTGGTTGGGATGCAGGTTAACAATAGGAGGGGAAGGTTGGAATTATTTGATCCTGTTTGAAAATGTTGTTAAAATTAAAAAAGTATGTGAGTTAGACATTTGATTTAATTGGCAATTACGTGGTCTATTTAAGTTTAAAGAAGACTGTTTTATTTAGAGGGCAGTGGTTGATTTGTCTTTGTTGGCGAATAACATTGTAGGCTTGTAGCTATTTCTTGGTTTTGATTTAGTGGTTGATTTGGACGCAAATCTAATTTTTCGTTTTTAGATTGGTGTAACGATCCTATTATATGTCTACAAAACATATAATAATTTATTTATTTTTGGTAAAAAAAGCCCCTATATAATTTAATTTATATTATATGAGATTTAGTACCCCTGTATTCTATGAAGCCCCGACACGGGACACAATACGGATACGATACGATACCGATACGTCGATACGTGAAATTTTTTAAAATTTCTAATCCGATACTGCCGCGATACGTTATTTAAAAATTAAAGTTAAAATTAAATATATAAATACACAATATATAAACATACATAAAATCAATTATATTAATAATTAAAAACAGAAAACATTTATTCTTATACTAAAATTTTGGGACAAGTTCAAACGCTTAACTACCTATTACAATATATAGTAGGATACCATAGGTTTTTTTTTTTGAAAAGTAAAAAATTATATTGACAAAGGAAAAACAAAAGAAGTGCTAAAGATACAAACAAACATGTCTGATACAGGACCATCATAATAACCCAAAGTCAATCAATACTGGAAACTCCGAAGGTCTGATACATGAGAACATCTTAAGTTAGTCCCCAGAACATAATGATTACTGATACATCTTAAGCTATTCGTCTTATTGTAGTATATTATACAAAAAGAACACCATTAAAACTATCCAAACAAAATCACAAATACTATCCAAAAAATAATGTTTGTATCAGACACATATCAGATATTATTTGTTTATTTAAAAATAATGATATAACTGATACTTTTCTGATACGTGTATCGGACACGTGTATCGGATATTATTTTTTATTTAAAAATAATGATTTAATCGATACTCTTTCGATACGAGTATCGGGACGTATCGAAAGAGTATCGGTATCGAGGACGTATCGGACACGATTCGTCACCATTTTTTGAGTATCGGGGCTTCATAGCCTGTATTTCTATATAATTCATTTTTATTTATCAAAATAAAATATTATGCTATTTATTTGAAGTAATTGAAATATTTATAGGGGAGTGTATGAGCAAAAATTGTGGGGTATAGAATAAAATAGTCATCTTAAATATATAAATTTTGTTGCGTAAAAATAATAATAATTTGGGTCTTGCGTAAAATAGTCCTTGTTTCAAATTAAGTGAGTTTTTCTCATCCCACTTTTTTCTTCTCCTATCGGAAAATTCGTTTTTGCCCTTGTTTTAAAACTTTGGAACACGCTATTCGAATTTTTCTTAATTCAAATATTTTTTTTATCAAGAGCAAAATTGGATTTTCCAGTAGGAGAAGAGAATTGTTCTAAAACAATTAACTGGGCCAGGAATATTAGGCCTTAAATCAATTGGATTGGGCTCAATATATCATCTTCCAACAAATCTTAAAAGTTAGTGTTTGCAGTGAAATAATCTTCTTCTTCTTCACTCTGCTCTTGTTTTCACATCTCCTCTCTTCACCATGAGCAGGTCAGGGCAACCACCAGATTTGAAGAAGTAAGCATTGCTCTCACTTTTTCACTTCGATTCATCATTTCAATTTTCGATATTTTTAAGCTTCTACAACACTTGATCGCTACTAATATGCATTTTTTCTTTTAATTTTGGGGTTTCTGCAGGTACATGGACAAACAGCTTCAAAGTAAGTTTTTTTTTTTTTACATCAATTTAGGCATACTAGTATAATGTGGTAGAAATTGTAGAAAATTTGAAAAGTTGTTTGTTTGCTATACTTCTTAATAGGAGTGATTTTCTATTGCTCAAGTTCTTCAATTCTTGCAAATTTTCGACTTATGTATAAGCTTCCATAAGGTATTTTTATAGCATAAGATAAAATAAAAATAAATTGTTTTTATATACGCTACAAACTTTTTTCATAAAAGCTATATTCGAGAACTTATGAAAATAAGCTAAAAAAAACTTATGAAAATTTTCATAAGTTGTTTTCATAAGCTCTCTCAAACAGTCTCAATTTCTCGCAAAACTTATGCCAGTAGATAAGCTCAAATAAGTTAAACCATTTTGCCTTTAAAAAAAAGTAGGTTTTTGCAGTTTGTGTGCAGAGTATTTTGTAGAATTGCAAAAATATCCATCTTAAACTACAACTCTGGATTTTCACTATTGCTGCGAGTTCAGTGGTTTCTAGTGACAAAGATGAGAGTTAAGGAATTTGATTTTTACAAATTATGGGAGTACACTTGTTAGTGATCGTGTCAACTACTCATAAATCTTATACGTTACTCATTAGGGACGCATTGGGTCTTTTCTTCTATTTGATTATTGTTATGTTCTTATTTATGTATCAACATGTTTGTTTAGTACTTTTGAATGTTACTAGTGTCTGTTGTTTATCCAACATGTTCATAGTTAAACGTGTGTATGGATAATAATGTTTTATCGATGAAAACAAGTCTTACAATCTGCTTGAGAAATTATATTGAAATACCCGGTGTTTCCTTGCAGTCAAGCTGAATGGCAATCGTATGATTGTTGGTACTCTCCGTGGCTTCGACCAGTTTATGAATTTGGTTGTTGACAATACTGTGGAGATGAATGGCAATGAGAAAAATGACATGGGGATGGTGGTAAGTCTTCATATTATGCATTATCAACCTGATATTAGCAGTTAAGGTATGTATACATCTAATAGCGTTTGAGTATGGTTTTTGTATTGTTAATTTTCACTCACTTTCTTCAGGTAATCAGAGGAAACAGTGTGGTCACAGTAGAGGCACTTGAACCAGTGAACAGAACATCCTGATTTTTTTTTTTTCCACAAGTAAATTTCAAGGATTCAACAGAAACCGCATAGATGCTGCATCTTAGCGACAAATCTGACGTTCTTCTTTGGTTGATTTGTGAGTGAATGGCAGTGGCTTAACTAGAATGATGTTAATGCATGCCTTTTTTTTATAGTTGAATTCATATTTCTCTGGTGCATATCACAATTCTCACCTTTCTAGGGCAAGTAGATCTTATTTTGCTTATATATACTTTTTATTTTTTAGGTATTGTTTTGCTTTTATATTTTTACCCGGTAGAAATCATACCTGCCTGTCCTGCGAAGCAACCATGATAATGTGGCTCATCAATATTAAATATAAATACTTTTGTAAGTGTTCTTTGAGTCGCCGTTGCATATACTTTTAGATTCTTGTTACGTTTGTGTGTTTTTCGAAGCTTTGGTCAGTGCAATTCCTTATTTGTGCTTTTACCATCATATAGAGACAATCAGAGTATATTTTGCATAAGCGGAAACCTATTAACATTCTCCAAAAATGGTATTGTTAATAATCCAGCGGGTAATGAAAATGAAACTATTGGGTATTGTACGAAGTATTTGGAATACAAGTTAAAATACCATTCAAGCAATATTTCCAAAGGAGTTGCAAGTGGATCCGCGGATTCCCAATCTTTGATGGTTCGAGAACCGCTAAGCCTAAGTAACAGGCAACAATACCTAGATAAATTGATTTTCATTCATTCTACAAGGATTTACCAAAATAATCATGTAAACATATTGGAAACTTTTTTTACTTGTTATATCAGACATTAACGGATATTTATCACTTAACATATTCTTCTGAAAAATACACTAAAGTCTTCCATCGTGCGTGAGATTCCATTGCATGGATCTACACCACATGTAAAATTTAGCACGTGGATTCTAATATTAGTGGGAGATCATCACTAAGCCAGCAAATTTGATTAAATGAAAAAAATAATACAAGTATATAACTTACAAAACTTATAAAATTGATTACAGACAAGATCAGAAGACAGAGTATAACATATATAACCAACATAGTTGAGTTTAGGGCAAGAAATTACTATCTCACAACATGTTTATATTTTGTGTCTCACAGTATCTCAAATATGATTATCTTTGATGAAAGTATCTCAAATATGATTATCTCTGATGAAAGTATCTTAAATATGATTATCTCTGGCGGAAGAAAAACGTGTATATATATATATATATATATATATATATATATATATATATATATATATATATATTGTGATAAATAGCATAAATCAAACAAATAATAATAACATTATTCAAAAACCGCTAATCAAATTTCAGCTGTTTATTTGGCCTAATGTTGGTGGCTAAGATTAGTAAAATAGGACCGTACATGGCTTTCATGCAGTTACTAGTAATCAATAATAGAACCATAAAGTAGTTGAAACTCACATAAAAAGGAGTTGTTGAGCCATGTTTATGGAATCCACAATTTAGGAAGCTACCTACAACAAACCATGTTTAATTGCACCATACATTTTAAATTTGAACATGAAATAAGAATATTTTGTAATATTCACATCGGTTTTTTCTTCAATAAAGTACTAGCCAGTAGAGAAGCTCGTGTAAAGACTATGTAAAGTAACATAGTACATAGAGATAGAGCCATGTTGTAACTTTGCTTTACCATGACATATCCGTTGAGTGAAAAAGAGTTTATGAATAGGTTCTTTGCGGGGACCAACATTGTTTGTAGCTCATTGCAATTTTTCCTTTGTTTGTTCTTTGTTAGTTGTTACTTGAGCAACTGCTTTTCTTCATGCCCTTTTCCCATCTCAGATCACAATCAATGTACTTTTTGGTAAGGATTAAATGGTAGCATGTGTTTGGTTAGAACTATTATAGGCAAAATACTATCTTTATGTTTGACATGTGTTCTAGCTAGATTGAGTTACGATTCAATTCTTTATTGGGCCGGGTCACCCCGAGTCATTAGATTCAAGACGGATAATCTCGTAGATAGATCTTATAAGAACATTTAAGCAAGTTCAAAATTCATATCAAGACTGATTAATTTAAAATTTTAGGAGATCTGTCTACAACTGTACACAGAGACATGTCTAGGCAAAATTCTTTGACCCAAACCCCTAATTCTCTCATTCTCGGACTCACTTTTCTAATCTAAAAACTTCGAACCACAACATTTACTTATTTGATCGTCACAGTTGCAGATACATGATACATTTCCCATATTTGAGAAGTTGTTTATCAACCTTCACTCGTTCTTTCTAGTCGGAAAAGTCTGAGAGTGAACATGTTTCTCAAATTGATCATTTAAGTTTTCTATTTTCTTTCACTAATCTTTTTTCTCTTCCGAGTAAGTCTTTTTTGTTACTCACTCGAATAGGTCATTAAAGTATCGAAATGTGCAAGTCATTGCTCTATTATTTGAATTTTGTTTAGCTCTGTTAAAAAAAATTAATGTGGTTATTAGACTTTGATGTGTCATTAACATTGCTTATTTGGAGACAACTATTAGGCTTAGGCTTTTTTTTTTTCTTTCTTAGTTCATTGCAATTTTTCCTTTATTTTTCCATAGTTGTTACTTGAGAAATGTGTTTTTCTTCCTACCCTTTTCCCCTCTCAAATCACAATCAATGTACTTTCTTGTAAGGTTTAAAATTTAAATGGTAGCATGCAGGGGCGGAGCTACCTTTGGGCTCGGCAGGGCCGCGGCCCGCCCCAACATTTTTCATTTTTAATAGGTATAGGTATATTTTTGTTAATTAATATAGTGTATATATAACTATAAGCGCTAAAAATGACTAAAATATGCGTGTGGCTCAGTTGGTGATAGGGCGCTTCTGCAGACTTAGGTTCCTGAGTTCGAATCTTGGGAGGAGCTGCATTTTACTTGATTTTTTTTTAAAATACATACAGCGCCAGTCTTCCTGCCAGGCTGCCACTACACGGCTAAACTCCAACAGCTCAAATTTGTTTATTTTTTTTTGTAAAGGAGTGGTCAAAATACATAATATATATATATTGATGATTAAATACATTTTAACGAAAATATATATATCATTTAGGTAATTTCATAATATTTTTATAAAAATCTAAAATAATTTATATATTATTAAGTATCTCTCATTTTTCACATTAACAATTGATCTCAATTAATATGTCTTGTATATATATATACTACCTCTATAAAAAATTCAACTTTGTTACGGCCCCCCCTAGTATTATGGTCTAGCTCCGCCACTGGTAGCATGTGTTTGGTTAGAATAATTATATCTCCAAAACTAATCAGAAAATACAGTTTGTAATGGACAGCTGCATGTTGCTTTTCTCAAGCAACTTCATCAAGCAAATTGCTTCTTGTCCTATTCTATGCCAAATTATTCCAAACATTATTCTTGTAAGGAGATTAATTAGTTAGGTATTACCTTATCTGAACTGCCACATGTATGTAAGCATCATTTTGAACTCCACATAAGAATGTTTACGATCTGAAATTAGGCAAATTTTTTATTTCTTTGAATTATTACCGTTAAATTAGGCAATTAGGTACACAGTTAATCGGGAAAAAAACACTAGATAGCTGAAAAATTTGTTAGTGTAATTCATGTATATACTATTTTTTTTTTGTGTATAGATGAATTTATGGTTGACTTTTTATATTCGAAAGTAAAATATTCGAAAGTAAAGTAGTACTCCTCCGTTCCTTTTTATAAGAAACAATTCATTTTTAGATTCATTCAATAATTTATGTATTTGGTCTATATTATAGCTTAAATACATTCATTATTGAATGAATCTAAAAAGTCAACTGTCTCTTATACAAAGGAACGGAGGGAGTATAATTATATAAAATTAGGGTCATGTTAAATAGTGTTTTCGGTGCACTTGTGAAGCATACAAAAAATAGAAATAAAACATAAAGTTAATGTTAATAATGACAACTTTTTACACTTTCAATGTATTGAATGCACGAGTTTCAAGACATAATTTTCTTATTTATATACTTAACTAGTGCACCGGGTGCACTATTTAACATTTTTCATAATATTATATTAGAAAAATAATAAATTCATATAGGAACTTAAAAGAAAACTTAGCTCAATTGGTAGGACAATTGCATTATATATGCAGGGGGCCGAGGTTCGAACCTCGGTCATCCCATTTATTCACCTTAAGAATGGAATTTCTAGCCATTAGACTACTAGAAAAAAAAACTTATATTTAGAGACATATTTGTTTTACTTGAAGACAAAATTTATTTATGAGTTGATGAAAATTGAGTTTCATATGAATATTTACTCTCCCAAGTTTGGACCATGGATAAAACATTTTTTTTTATATAATAAATGAAGACTATATTTAAAACCATACGATGCATGACTAAAACATGTCCCTTAGCTATTTTTATTTCTTCTCACTGATAATCCAGAAATTTTTTATATGATTTGAGTTTAGCCAAAAAGAGTTTGTAAATGGTAAATTTTATGAGGGTTGAAAAGGCCCTA
Source organism: Trifolium repens (assembly GCA_030408175.1). Lineage (NCBI taxonomy): Eukaryota > Viridiplantae > Streptophyta > Magnoliopsida > Fabales > Fabaceae > Trifolium > Trifolium repens. The sequence goes on along the minus strand of CP125849.1, from coordinate 51,797,935 downwards.
TAAGGTACGTATGTTCATATTCAAATTAATCCAAAAATAAAATCGCAAATCAAATCAATTTAAATTGAAAATTGCAAAAAATTGCATTTAGTTTGAACCGTACGGATCATTTTTCTTCTAAACCACGCGGTTTGGTTTGCGCTTTTCATTTCAAAAAATCGAACCAGACCAAACTGCAATACTTAACTTAATTCTATCAACTAGTAGCAATCAACATATTACCTAGTCCAACTTAGCAAGTCCGGCCCAAATTAAGTCCATAAAACAATAGGCTGTCAAAACATGTCATTTCTCACGCGATCCATAACTATACTGTTGGTATTAAAAATAAATTAAAATTTCCTATGTTTATTTTGTAAGTTGGTAATATTGTCATATTTTTTATATTGTAATAAAACGCACAAATCGAACCAACTTTAACCGCACTGGTTTGGTTTAGTTTAGATGATTTTTTAAAAATCAACTGAACTAAACCAAACCGCGTACATTTTTGTTTTGAGGTTTGAACGACTTTTATGTTTAAAATTGAACCAACCCACACCGCAAAAACACCTAAAGGCATGTACCAAAAACTACACATTTTTCTCATTTTATTCTTTTGCTAACACATGGCCCTAACTCAAACAAAGAAAACGAAGCTAAAGACAAGTGGAGACAACATTATCGAGTTTTCAGCTGATTTAACTCATGTAATGTAATATGATGGGGGGCATGTGGACCAAGGTGGGTGTGCACATCACCACCTCATTGTATGTTTAGGTAGGTAGGTAATGTTTGTCTTCATTTTTTTTCTCTCTAAAGAAGTTGGATTACATTATCCTAATCCTAATTATAACATGTAGCATAATTAAGTACATGACAACGGGCACTATCATTCATTGGTGACACTACATCGTTGTTAATTGAAGATTTACCGCGATGATGCTTCTTTCTATCTTAATAGAACCACATCACATTTATTAGGTTTGCATTTTGCTACTTTCACCATTTGATAGGGTAGTTATATGAGAAGGTGTTAAGAGATTTAAACTTTGTTTAGTAAAAAATAAAGTGTAAAAAAGGTGATTATAGATTAATTTGAACAATTTAATTATACGTAGCATATATTAAGTCGGTTTATAAAACAAAAAAGTTAATTAACCAAGCTACTTATCACTTTTCAACTCAATGCGTTCAATTTTCTATAAATCAAATTATCCAAGCTACTTATCAAATTGAGTCTGGAATAATCATGTGTTTCATTGCGGAATTATTTATTATCGTTCTCAATGTTGAATTTGTAATTCAAGCTCTGCAGCTTCTGAAGCAAACAGCCTCTGAAGCAAACAGCTTCTGATGGTCACTAGACTCTCAACACAGATTCTGACCTTCATAGCTTCTGAAGGGCACAGGTTCTGAAGGAAATAGGACACGTATTGCAAGCACTAGACTAGATGATTATATAACTAGCATGTGAGGGAAGGGAGATAGTAGGCTATTGTTGATTGTACTCTCATTCCTCTCCCTGATTATTCTCTTCCATTTTCTGTTATTCTGTTGCATCTGATCCATTAGTGATCCTATAATAATTCAATACACTTTTCCTTCCATTATTCATATACTGTTACATTGGTGCTTTCACTTCTATCATGGCAGACTATTCTCCAGTGATCAAAGAGCTCCAAGAAGGCATCCGATCAAACGCTAAGCGATCGAACAGATGCAGACCGATTTCCTCACCCAATTTTGTCGTTCGGAGGTAGCCACTGCGGAGCGCTTCGATCTCCTTCATGAAGCCATTGCAACCTTCGTGAAGAAATCTGATCCAGAGTCTTCCCATGGTACGATGAACTCAAACCGACCACCGTTTCAGGTCAGATCTGTCAAACTCGATTTTCCCCGATTCGATGGAAAGAATGTGTTGAACTGGATTTTTAAAGCAGAACAGTTTTTCGACTACCATAACACTCCCGATGCAGATCGGTTGGTAATTTCATCGGTTCATTTGGATCAAGACGTCGTTCCTTGGTTCCAAATGATTCAGCGTTCGAATCCTTTTAGATCCTGGCAGGAATTTACGCGCGCGCTCGAAATGGATTTTAGTCCTTCGGCGTATGATTGTCCTCGTGCTACTCTGTTCAAGCTTGCACAGACAACTTCTGTTACCGAGTACTATCGAGAATTCAATGCTCTAGCTAACAGAGTCTATGGCATCAACAATGAAGCTTTTCTGGACTGCTTCTTAAGTGGGTTGCAAGCTGACATCCGCCGAGACGTTATTGCTCTCACACCCTCTAATTTACCCAAAGCGTTTGCACTGGCCAAACTGTTTGAAGAAAAATATACAGCCCAATCCAAGCCCAAATACAGCCCAACCCCATACAAAAATACCAATAACTACCAAACAAAAAACCCCACCACCAACAAACCCGACCCAATATCAACCCAAAACCCACAAAAAACCCAATTACCACCCTTACTACCTACCCCAAATCACAAACCATTATCCATCAGAAACATCTCACCGGTGGAGATGCAGCTTCGCCGGGACAAAGGACTCTGTTATTTTTGTGATGAGAGGTTTTCACATACTCACCACTGCCCAAATCGTCGGTTAATGATGCTCCAGTTATCGGACGGAGAGGAGGAAAACCTCGAGCCAGATCCAGACGAAACTCCCAAGTCCACCGATGGTGAAGAAATTCAACACCATCTGTCTATGAACTCTATGAAGGGGAATGGTGGTATGGGAATCATACGATTCACAGGTATGATTGGCAATATTCCAGTCCAAGTTCTGGTTGATGGAGGAAGCTCAGATACGTACCTCCAACCACGAATTGCGCAATTCCTTAAAGTACCAATTGAACCAACACCCAAATTCCAGGTACTTGTGGGGAATGGTCAGTGTTTGACGGTGGAAGGAATTGTGCGTCAGCTGCACCTACAGGTGCAAGGCCATGAACTCATTGTGCCGGCGTATCTGTTGCCTGTTGCCGGAGCAGATTTGATTCTGGGGTCGTCATGGTTAGCCACGTTGGGACCTCACATAGCTGACTATGCCAGTTTATCTCTTAAGTTTCATCATATGGGGAAGTTTATTACGCTACAAGGTGAGCAAATAGCTAGCCCACAACAGTCCCAACTGCATCAGCTCCGAAGAATGCAGAATACGAATTCCATTGATCAGTACTTCACCATTCAACTGATGGACTCAATCATTCCTCAAGATACGTTGGTGGATTTACCAACCAATATTGAGCCTGAGTTGGCCATTTTGCTGCATACTTATAAAGAGGTTTTCCGCACACCTTCAGGTTTGCCACCACCAAGAGATCACAATCATGAAATTCACTTGAAAGAAGGAACTCAGCCAGTGAAAGTCAAGCCATATAGGTACCCGCATAGTCAAAAAGAAGAGATTCAGAAGATGGTGCAAGACATGCTTCAGCAGGGTATCATTAGGCCTAGCAATAGCCCTTTCTCGGCCCCTATTATCCTTCTAAAGAAGAAGGATGGTAGATGGCGTTTCTGCACGGACTATAAAGCTCTCAACAATGTTACAATCAAAGACAGTTTCCCTATGCCAACTGTGGATGAGCTGCTAGATGAGCTACATTGCGCACAATATTTCTCAAAATTGGATTTGCGCTCAGGGTACCATCAAATTCTGATCAAGCCAGAGGACTGTTCTAAAACTGCATTTCGCACTCATCATGGTCATTATGAATGGTTAGTTATGCCCTTTGGCCTTACCAATGCCCCTGCCACATTTCAATCCCTTATGAATAAAATTTTTCAAAGTGCTTTGCGAAGATTTGTTCTGGTATTTTTTGATGATATACTAGTTTATAGCCCTTCTTGGCAAAATCATCTGCAGCATCTGGAATGGGTATTGCAGGTCCTTGCCCAACATGAGTTGTTTGCCAAATTGTCCAAATGTTCTTTTGGTCAAAAAGAGGTCGATTATTTAGGTCACATAATGGAGTATCTATGGATGCTAACAAAGTGAAGGATGTGTTAGCATGGCCTCAACCTACAAATGTGAAGCAATTGCGAGGCTTCTTGGGACTAACGGGCTACTACAGACGTTTTGTGAAAGGGTATGCTCAGATTGCTAGTCCTTTGACTGAATTATTGAGGAAAGATGCCTTTGTGTGGAACCCTACAGCTGAATCATCCTTTCATCAACTCAAACAAGCCATTACCACCGCACCAGTGCTCAAACTTCCAAATTTTGCTGAGCCTTTTACATTGGAAATTGATGCGTCAGGGACCGGTGTAGGGGCAGTACTAGGGCAGGGAGGACACCCTATTGCTTATTTCTCCAAAAAGTTGTCCTTAAGGAGACAAAAGCAATCAGCATACATCAGAGAATTGTTGGCAATCACTGAAGCTTTAGCCAAATTTAGACACTATTTATTAGGTCATAAGTTTGTGCTTAAGACTGACCAGAAAAGTTTGAGAAGCTTGTTAGATCAATCCTTGCAGACACCAGAACAACAGGCATGGTTACACAAGTTTATTAGGTTTGATTTTCAAATTGAATACAAGCCGGGAAAGGAGAATATCCCTGCTGATGCGTTATCCAGGATGTTTCTGTTGGCCTGGTCAGAACCCAAACTACAGTTTCTACAAGATTTACAAAGAGCAGTACAACAGGATACATAATTACAAATCATTGTGAAAGCTTGTCAAGAGCAGGATGAGGCTTATAGTTTGTATTCTGTCAAAGATGGATTGATCTTGTGGAAGAACAAATTAGTAATTCCCAACAATCAGGATATCATCACTCCGATTTTGAAAGAGTTTCATACATCACATATTGGGGGGCATGCAGGAATTACTAGAACCTTAGCTAGGATACAGGCTCAGTTTTATTGGAAAAATATGAGGGAAGATATTAAAACTTATGTGCAACAATGTGTCATTTGTCAGCAGGCCAAAACTTTGAACTCAGCCCCAGCGGGATTACTACAACCTCTGCCAGTCCCAGATCAAGTATGGGAGGATGTATCAATGGATTTCATCACAAGACTTCCCAATTCCTTTGGATTCACTGTTATTATGGTAGTTATTGACAAATTGACAAAGTATAGTCACTTTATGGCTCAAAAAACTGACTATACCAGCAAGTCAGTGGCAGAAGCATTTATGAATCAGGTTGTGAAACTACATGGCATACCTAAGTCCATCGTATCCGATAGGGACAAGGTCTTCACTAGCTCATTTTGGCAGAATTTATTCAAGTTACAGGGCACTTCATTGGCTATGAGCACTGCATATCACCCTCAGACGGATGGTCAATCTGAAGCACTCAACAAATGTTTGGAGATGTATTTAAGATGCTTTACATTTGAGAATCCAAAGGGCTGGTATAAGTTACTACCAATGGCTGAGTATTGGTACAACACAACATTCCATACTAGTGCGGGAATGACTCCTTTCAAGGCAGTATATGGCAGAGAACCCCCAACCATCAGCAGATACAGTGCACAACCAACTGATCTCCCAGCTGTCAGGGATGAATTGTTGCAGAGAGAGGCAATATTGAATCAGTTGAAGGGAAATTTGCGAAGGGCTCAACAGATCATGAAAAGCAATGCTGATAAGAAGAGAAAACAAGCAGAATTTAAGGTAGGAGATATGGTATTGGTGAGGCTCCAACCTTATAGACAACATTCTGTCAGTTTAAGAAAACATCAGAAACTCTCTATGCGCTATTTTGGACCCTTCAAAGTCATTGCTAAGGTAGGATTGGTGGCTTACAAACTGGATCTACCTAGCCATGCCAAAATTCATCCAGTTTTCCACATTGCTCAGTTAAAGGAATTTAAGGGTGGCAGTGATGAACCTTACATTCCTTTACCTTTAACTACTACAGACATAGGTCCTATACTTGTGCCCTATGATGTGCTAGATTGCAGAATGATTATGCAGGCCAACAAGCTCGTTCCACAAGTGCTCATCCAATGGGGTGATGACATTAATGCTGAGATCAAATGGGAAAATTTCCAGGCGATCAAGGACAACTATCCACTTTACAACCTTGAGGACAAGGTTGCTTTTAAAGGGGGAAGCATTGTTATGAAGGGCATAAAGGGAAAAGCTGACAAGAATAATGACTCAGCAAATACAACTCCAACTAACTTGGATGGAAGAAGGAAAGGAAATAGGACACGTATTGCAAGCACTAGACTAGATGGTTATATAACTAGCATGTGAGGGAAGGGAGATAGTAGGCTATTGTTGATTGTACTCTCATTCCTCTCCCTGATTATTCTCTTCCCTTTTCTGTTATTCTGTTGCATCTGATCCATTAGTGATCCTATAATAATTCAATACACTTTTCCTTCCATTATTCATATACTGTTCCATTATTCATATACAATGATATACAAATGGGTTATGTTTGAATTAAATTTAACTAAAAAGTACACACATTATGTAACTTAAATACCAACGTCATTAAGGGAATTCAACCCCTTGAACAATTAGTTATGTATTTTTATCTTATAATTTTGGGTATAGAAAATATTAAACATTTAACTAAAAAAATAGACACATTATGGAACTACCAACGTCTAAGGGAATTCAACACCTTAAACAATTAGTTATGGATTTTTATCTAATATTTTTGGGTATAGAAAATATTTGGTTGAAAAGAATAATCCATCTTGACTTTATATATATATTTAGATAGAGATCATTTATTTTTAACAAAGTCGGGTCGGTTTCGATTATTTGGAATTGAAGTTATGAACCCAATTGTTAACAATAGAATCCTTAGTAAACAAACTAAAAATGTTGAAAAGAATAATCCTCATTTTAATTGTAAATAACATATATAAATTGTATTTTATTAATTCACATTATCATTTTTATCTAGTGTGTGTGCGTGCGCACACGCATGCAAGCATGCATGCATGTGTTTTAAAATAAATAAATCAAACAATTAATAAAAATAAATTTTCTTGTACTCGACATACATTAACATGTCAAGAGCAAAATCACTATCGCTCCACTTAAGCCAACCTTATGGACTTATCGCTTTATAAATACCATACATGAATAAGCCTGCCACAATCTATCCAAGTGTCTTGGGATGGTCCAACATACGGTAGAAGGTCGGCGCCTGGTAAAATCTTACAAAACTGGAAGGCAAAACTGCTGGGTTCTTTCGAAATAGTTCTTGATTGAACCATTACAAAATTCTTGATTATGCACTCCTTATAAAATTGACGCATTGCAAAGGCATATAGGCTTTGATAGCCAAATATACCACACTGATAAAATACAAAATGTTCGGAGCCCGACCTCAACGCCATTGTTTGGTGCTTTGCAGGGCCAACAGTGTTTTCAAAGGAAATGTTGCATGCAATAAATCATGCACCGTCTACAGCTGCACATCATAATAGATAAATAAGATCATAATAGATCGCAAAATAACGAATCGTTCTGGAATAATCCGCGTTTGATTTTTGGATGGAACATTTTTTTGTCAGACTTTACTTAACTTTGCAGCCGAACACCATATTACTATGGTCTTTTTTCTTAAGAATCGGAGGTTTGTAAACCCAAAAAAAGAATTAAGACATGCTAATTTAAAGCCAAGTAAATTTTTTCATAGAAGAAAAACCAAGTATTTTTAGTTTTTCATTATATTACAGTAGCAAATAAATATTTAACAAATTATTTGCCTAAAAAGTTTTATTAAAAAATAATTTAACATGTTATTAAAACATTTTCTAAAAATATTTATTTTGAATCTTTGATAAATTGCGAGTATATTTTTTTTTTTTTTTTTACATTTTCAACCTATCACAAAACATAATTCGTATAGCTTTTAATATCGATGTGTAATTAATTAAAAAAATGTTAACATATATCAGTACCTGTTAATTAAATTCTAATTAATGAAACATCATTTATTTGACAAGGTAAAAAATGTGAAGATTGTGAATGCATATCAATCAAGTTATTTTTTTTAATCAAACATATCAATTATTAAGTTGAAACGAGAAAATTATCAATATATCGAGTAGTCAATAGTAAAAATATAAAGACAAAAAATAAAATAAAATTTTCGTACAAGGGGTGTATGTTCCCTAATCTATAACCCCACACATATATATAATTTGTCCATTTTTTAATTAAAATCAATTAGAGGAAAGTAATTAACATTTATATTGAAAAGTAAAATATCCATTCATATTTTTCCAAAATTTTCTAAAATAACATTTAATTATGAATTAAGTAGCATTATTCCTTAATACTAATACTTTTTATATATTAGTGTCTCAACTTATCTTATAATACTACTTATTCCATTCTAGTCATGACTATACCAAACCCCTGCTATAATAAATACTGCATTTTAGTTAAGTAAAATGCTACTTTACCTTATAAATAAATATGATATTATTTTTTAAAAATAACTAAATTATTTATTAAAATTAGTTTAAATTACAAATAAATCATTCTATAATACAAATACTTTCTTTAATTCAAAATAATTTCTAAAAAAAATTAATCAAGTGGTTGAACTTAAATAATCAATGATTATTAGACTCGAACCAACCATCTGATTAACTTGAATTCCAATAATAGTAAAAAAAAAAAAACTTGAATTTCAATAATAATTTATAATTACTTCAGAGTTGAATTCTAAATTATAAAGTTTACTCTAAAATTTACGGTTCATAAATTTTAGCTCAATTTGCAAAACCGATTAGTAGGTTTAACACCTTATCTCTATAGAACCCACTATATTGTTGTTGTGCGTAAATTTCAGTACTAATTGTCATTGTGACTCTGTCTGATAAAATTAAACTAATTGATAGCTGAAAAATAAGCGAATGACTGAAAAGTTAGCTTATAACTAAACACTTAAATGGGAGCAACCAACACATTAGACTCAAGTAATTATAATGATATTCTCCTAAGACAAATTGTTCAGGATAATCCAAATTTAATTTAGAGTGAATAAGTATTGATCAGACTCTACTTTCAATTATTAAACAAACAAAAATGGAAATAAAATCAACAATTTTTTTTAAGTATAAAAAAAAATGACTTTTTTTACAATTTTAAGATTTAATACCATTTTTATTTTTTTAACAATTAATTATGAAAAAGCTGTTTAACATTTTCCAAAAATAAATAAAATAATAAAATGGGAGCATATGTTATTATTATATTTTCAATGCTGTGTCTAACATACATCTCCGAGATTCACCCTAACCAACCACCTCTCATTCTCTGCGATGTTATGATTCTTCTTTCTTCTTCTTCTTCTTCTCTGAATAATAGAATAAAATAGAATATTAGATTAGTGAGTATCTTCTCTGAAACCGGGTCGGGTAAAGCGGGTATAACCGAAGTAACAGAGTGTAATGATGTTGATGATGATGTTCACGTCTCACCTTCCATCATCCATTATTTCTTGAATCAAACTTCACTCAATCATCAAAATATTATAATAATGACGGAAGTTCTTCAATTTCCTTCACCTTCAAGCTGTTCATCTACTCCATGTGCTCGTCTTAATCCCAATGATTCCTCTCACCAAACAACAACTTCTCTTATCACTATTAACAATCATGATCATTCCCATTTTCAGATTCAACATCAAGAAGAACAACAAGAACAAGAACAAGAAGAAAAGGATCAGCTTTCTATTTTGACACTTTTGATTGCTACTTTTAGGAAATCTTTGATTGGTTGTAGCAGTACTGGTGAAATTTCATCTTCTTCTTCTTCAATGGAAATTGGTTGGCCTTCTAATGTTAGACATGTTGCTCATGTTACTTTTGATCGTTTTCATGGTTTTCTTGGTTTACCTGTTGAATTTGAACCTGAAGTTCCAACAAGACCTCCAAGTGCTAGGTTTATTTCTCTTCTCTTTTATCAATTTCTGTTAATTGCTTAAAGTTTGTATCTTTTTTGTTAGATTTGTTGTTATTCTCAACCTATGATTTATACCATTAGAAAGGACATTTTCTTGTAAATCTACTGTTCCCAATTTATGATTTTTTTTGTTTGCTGTAAAAAAAAATTATCAAATTAACTTGTGCCATGTTGAATTTTAGAAGATCTTTTTCCATATTCAGATTTTAATTTTTTTTGGTTAGTAATAGTATATGCTGATTATTGTTTTAGAATTTCATAGACATTGGGTTAATATCTAAGCTTGGAAGTTGCATAAGATATGTAATTGTAGTTGTAATTGAAGGTCCTATATGGCATATGATTTAATTTTTTGGATAAATAGAGCAACTTAAATCCTTATGATATGTCATATTATCCATCTATGTTCATAAAATGTTAACTTGTTTATATGCAAATTAGTTTTCTGAAGTGGGTTTGGTGCATTGTAGGAACTAGTAAAATATATGAGAAATTTGAGTGGAAGGTAAAATCATTAATGTAGATGCTTTCTTCCAAATGCACCTTTTATTTCCTTGTTTGTTGATTATGCTGTCAGTTTTGTTTTTTATTTGAAGTTTGGGGTACTTCATCATGGTGTTGGATTAATCATCATAAGATAATTCATTATTTTTTGGAACTGAGATGACACATAATAATATACAAAGTGATGTTATTTTTGCATTTGTTAGTATAGGCTTTTGATAAATAGACAAAATGTCTCATAGGCACACTTGGTTCACGCTTATCTATTTCTTCGTCTGTTTTTCGGCAGTATTACCTCTTCTTTACTCGCGGGCTTGTATTACATGTTTGGCGAATGCATCCTGAGTTATAGGAAAAGATAGTTTGAAAAATGAGAGGATGTAAAAGCATTAGTATAGATGCTTTCTTCCATCTATGTCAATCAAGCCAAACATACCTTTTTATTTCCTTGTGGTTATCCTGTCAGTTTTGTTTTATTTGAAATTTAGGGCCCTTCGTCAACAATGTTGGATTTATCATTGGAAAATAATTAATTATTTTCTTGGAAATCTATTGTTCCCAATTTGTGGTTTTTTGTTTCCTGTTTAAAATTTATCAAATTAACTTGTGTGATGTTCATTTTAGAAATTTCAGAGTTTGGGCGATTATCTAGTTTTTCCCCACTCTTTCTTTTATATCTGTTAATATCAAACTTGAATTTACATAACAGACGTAATTGAAGGCCCTCAACGGCATATGATTCATTATTTCCTTGTTGGTTATGTTGTCAGTTTTGTTTTATTTGATATTTTGGGGAACTTAATCAATGTGTTGAATTTATCATTGTAAAATAATTGATTTTTTCTTGCAACTGTGATGATACATAATGATAAACAATGTTCATCAATGTGTTGAATATATCAATGTTATTTTTTGCATTTGCAAGTACAGTCCTCGTTGTTACAAATAGACAAAATATCATTTACACTCTATCTATTAGTTCATCTGATTTTTTAGCAATATTTTCTCTTCTTTACCTGACTCATAATACATGCTTAGTGAATGCATCTGAACTATATCATCATCAATTCGTCATCATGTTGAATGTTGATATATTTTCATTTATTGTCGACAGCACAAGTGTTTTTGGTGTTTCAACAGAATCTATGCAGCTTTCTTTTGATGCCAGAGGAAATAGTGTACCTACAATACTGTTGTTAATGCAAAGACATCTCTATGCACAAGGAGGCCTGCAGGTATTTGAACTAAAACATACCAGAAACCTTTTGTATGATTTGTTGTTTAATTTCCGTAGACTTGAAATTGAACTTGTAAATGTATACATCTAGTCCGAAGGAATCTTCAGAATTAATGCTGAAAATAGTCAAGAGGAGTTTGTGAGGGAACAATTGAACAGAGGAGTTGTACCGAATGGCATTGACGTGCACTGCCTGGCAGGTCTTATAAAGGTATTTACTAATTTTTGTCCCTTCAAAATCTTTCTCCCTCTTTCTCTTTTTAAAGTTTAGATTTATATGGAATTAGGCTCTGGGGTTGTTGGGATTTGGTCCTATCGTCTATTTTTTGAATGTTGTCTTGGTAATTTGAAGGGTTAAATATATTTTTTTTTGAGATAAGGTAAAATATGTTTTTAGTCCCTATAGTATTTTTATTTTTAGTCCGTATTTCCTCTTTTTCAGTTAGTAGAAATCATAAAACTGCTTGCTTTTAGCCTCTCTTTAGGGACTAAAAATACATAGACTAAAAACGAAATTTGATATAATTATTATAGCAATTTAAAACATATTTAACCATAATTTAATGTTAATTGTTTTCTTACTGTGGGGCAATATGTTGAATGTATTAAAGAGGTCACTAAGGCGCTAACTCATTAAGGCAGCTATACTAAAAGAGGTTATTTCATTAATTTTGACATACTCGAGAAATCTTTGTAGGCTTGGTTCAGAGAACTTCCAACTGGGATATTGGACCCTCTTTCGCCGGAGCAGGTGATGCAGTCCCAAACAGAAGAAGAATGTGCTCAGCTTGTGAGGCTTCTTCCTCCAACAGAAGCTGCCCTCCTAGATTGGGCAATTAACCTAATGGCAGACGTTGCTCAGATGGAACATTTGAACAAGATGAATGCACGTAATATTGCAATGGTTTTTGCACCAAACATGACTCACGTAAGTCAAAATCATGTTCCCTTGTATATTTAGTTTTTGGTTCTGCTCTTGCGCCTCTTTTTGTGATTGAAATTCGAAGATTGAAACAAACATTTTGTTGTGGTTATTTCCTTACTTCTATGTGGTTAATTTAATTTAACTAATCAACCATCTTATATTGAAGAAATCAAACATTTTTGGTAAAAAAAATACAATTTACATTATTATATTAGATTTCCCCCCATAACAAGACTATTGGAGATTTTTGGAGAGCTTGGAAAACATACTGATGTAAAATAGGAAGTAGTTTAAGGATTTTAATTTTTTTGAGACGTTGTTCTTTAGGCATCGTATCCTATGTTGGATTATTTACCCAGTATAGAAGACGGATAGCTATTTTTTTTGCTTGGTTTTGTTTTGTCTATAAATATTCAACCATCAGTGTTAAACATTGGAGTTTGACACACCTTTTCAGCATACTTATAATATTCTGAGACTTTGTATAATTATAATATTGATATTTACGTACTTATAACATTGAAGTTTTTTTGTTCAAAATTACAATATTAGACAAAGATTGAGGTTGATTTATGTTTCAATTGCATAATTTCTGATTGACTCTGGTGTGTGTGTTCCTTTAATCTCGTGTCTTATATGTTTAGCAAAGTTATGGTTTTGATTAATCTTTATTGCATTAACAACATTTCTTACATGTCTAATGCAGATGGTAGATCCTTTGACGGCTCTGATGTACGCTGTACAAGTCATGAATTTCCTCAAGACTCTAGTAGTGATGACACTGAAAGAAAGAGAGGAGTCTATCACAAAATCAAACCCTGTTTCAGACCTAAATTCTTTTGATGATGATGGGCATCAGAGCGATTCACAAGTGCTTTTCAAGGATGACAGTGAATACGGAAATGATTATAGCGACGAGGACACAATTTTTGTCACAGAACCTTTGCAACAAAGCCCTGCATATCTTTTTAATGATGACTGTGAAACTGAATCCAAAACTCTGCCAACATATACAGAAAATTTTATTTCGAGTGGAAATAGGTTGCTGGTTGACAGTTGTCCGTGCAGCGTTGTCTCTCAAATTTGCTCTCTGGCAATTGCGGATCAAACAAAAATTTGCAACAGCAAAAGCCTTCAGTTGAATACTTCTGATACAGAAAAATGTTCAGCAGGACCAGTGGAGAAGAACAGGGGAATTGCGCTTATTGGACGAATGAATTCAAGATCTGAGTTGGCTGAAGCTTGGCGTTGAACACGATAAGTCGTGTTTTTTTAATCAAGCTGTCTGGGGGATGTGATGGATGACAAGAAAATTGGTACTCAAATAATATTTCTGCATATGTGAGTTGCATCATTTCTGATGTTGCCGTAGTGAAATCATTCGCATAAGGCCCTTCTGGGAAGGGAAAGGAATGGATGGGATGACAAGTGTGTAAAGGGGTCTGTGTACGCGTTACCACGTTTTGAAAATGTTTAGTAGTGATTTGTTGTGTGTTTTTCTGTTATGTTTTTCAGTCGAAATTCTTAACCATGTTCTTCATTCTATTTCATTAGCCATGCAATGCAGACTTCTAACTTTTGTTTCTTGGGTTCCTGAAATGTAGATTGTTGTAGAGTTTGATGAATTGCTACTCTCTTTCACCTTTGTTCCAATATATTTTAAGTAGTAAAAAAGTGCATGATATTTATTTTGAAGTCATGCTTATAACTTATACCATAACTTATAAAGTTATAAGTGCATGTTTGTATTGGCGGTGAGATTAACGAAATCATAGTGACACCGTGATTTAATTGAAGTTTTAAAGTGTAATTTTTGTCAAAATAATCGTAGTTCATCGTGATTTTGTCAAAATTAACGCGTATCCAAATATGCACTTAGGCTAGTAGTGTTGCCCTTCAAAAATAATGACAAGACTGGTTAATATTTTCCTATATATTTCTCCGTTTGTGGTAATTTGACTACCCTCAAAATCTTCTTTCTATTCTATATATCCAAACCATCTATATTTTTATCATCTTTTTTATTATAAGTGCTATCCTACCTCTCGTTAATGTTGTTATTTTCACCATCTTTCCAATTTAAATTTAGGCATAACAAATAAATTAATTTTAGTAGCCTCAAATATTATTAAGAGATTAATTGTTACTATGTATCAGTAGTCTAAAATAATTTTACTTAAATTACACTATTGGGATATTTATAATGAGATGATTTCGCAAAACACATAATTGTTATTTTATGATAGTGTAAAATTATTTTTTCATATTACAAGGTTTAATTATTAATTTTCAATGTTTAAGAAGAAAAAAAATTGATAAAATAAATTCAAATTTTGACAAAAACACTAATCTATCTACTATTACTAAAGTAATTTAGAAGTTTTTTTGAAAAAAAGTAAAGGATAAGATAAATTAAGCGCAGTTGATATAGTTTGGGCAGTTGTGTGGATAAACCATAGTCAGATAGTGAGCTGGTGGAGATGGAAGCAGTACTTGCGTCCAGCCATTTCTCCACGCCTCTCTCTCACCATCGGACCACCTTCTCCTGCTCTTCTTCTTCTATCAAGCTTGGCTCTTCCCTTTCTTTCAGGAATTCCTTCGCTGTAAGCATGCCACGTCACCTTATACTATTGTTATAATTTGTGGTTACTTCATTCATTCATTGATTGATATTATAGTAATAGTAATAGTAATTAGTAACTGCTAATTTTGTTTGGTTTGGTTTGGTTTCAGAAAGAGATATGGGGATTGGTTCAGTCGAAGAGCATAACTGTCAAAAGAACGGACATGATTCGTCCAGTTATCGTCAGGGCTGAAATGTTCGGTCAGTTAACTACTGGTCTTGAATCTGCCTGGAACAAGCTCAAAGGAGAAGGTCTTTCAATTCAACATTAATTACTACTTTCTAACCGATACTGACACGTCGACACCGATAATAATTTAAGAAATTAAAACAAATTGAATGTAATTACATGTGTTGATGATAGAATTAGTGGATTTTAATTTGATTTGTTATGTGCAGAGATTCTGACCAAAGAGAATATTGAGGAGCCTATGCGAGATATAAGGAGAGCTCTTTTAGAAGCTGATGTAAGCTTATGATGATTAAAAATTATTTGGATTTTTTGTAGGTAATATAATAATGTGCATGCATGTTGTGTTTATAGGTAAGTCTTCCTGTTGTAAGAAGGTTTGTGCAATCTGTTAGTGATCAAGCTGTGGGCGTTGGAGTTGTTAAAGGAGTCAAACCCGATCAGCAATTGGTTAAGGTTGAATCAGTCATTTCAATTTCATTCATTCATTCATTGCTATTGCATCATGTATTAGCATTTCTGTTACGTTTGAATCAGCATTGGTATATAAATTGTGTCAATTGGTTTGTGCAACTTCACTTTTCTTGAACTGGTGTCTGTTTTGTTCAATGCATTACTGTCTCACTTTACACAATGTTTTTAGATTCAAATATGTATATATGTTTTTGGTTTCAAAGGTCTTAAAATTGCGTTTAAATTCAACTGATTTTATTCTTGCATTTTCTTAAAAAAAATGGATATTCTTAAACTGCATTTGAAATGCGTTGTTGTGGCAATGCACTATCACAACAACTAAACCTTGTTTGCTGTAGAAAGTGGACAAGTCACTACCAATGAGTGTAAATTTCTGGTTTTTCTTGATAACATTTGATTGTAATTCACATATAGTGAAGGTGAGTGAACTTGTTTGGATGGGAAAACATCAACTAGAGTTATTCTTTTAAATACTTGTTGTGAATTCTTAAATCTCACACCAATAACCTTGATGTGTGGAGCAATTCGAATAAGCAATCAAAGAAGTGAAATAGCAATAGTAATCACGAACAAATAAACAACCAAAGCGATAAAGAGACACAAGCAATTGTTTACCCAGTTCGGCCAAATAAAGACCTACGTCTGGGGGAGAGGGCAGCTCTCCTTTCTTCACTATCAATCAAATTTCAAGGTTACAATGAAATCCCAACAACAAGGGTTACAAGAAATAGTCTTTATCCTATTCTACCCAAGTCCCGAATTTCTTCCCGTGACCAAGAAATTCAATTACAAGTGTTTCCCAAGGTGATGAATCAATCCCCGACCCTAGAGTATTGCCAAGATGTTAGTCTTATAACCCTAGACTTTTGTCGGCTCAGAATTAACCCTAAAACCCTGATAAAACATCAGAAAACGCAAAACAGCATTTTATATCCGCGTGCCCACGCCCAGGCGCAGATTGCCACGCCCAGGCGCAGCCTACCCACGCCCAGGCGTGAGAGGGCAGTAGCCACAGACAGCTCCAAACTTGATTTTCTGATTTGTTTTCAAGGCAATATCCAACAATCTCCACCTTGCCTTTAAAACGATGGTGATGCCAACTTCCCACCAACCACCGTGCTGCTACACCTGTTTACACCACACCCTCTTCGAACCCCGAAGTGTACCGCTTCGTACTCTCAAAGAATTGCTTGCCTCTCAACTTAACCTTGGAATTTTAGGTAAGTTCCACAAGCTGCAATCCTCAAATTCTCCTTGTATCCCAACTACCTCCAGCAGTCCTACAAGTTTCCAAATTTGATTATCATTGCTTCCAATTGCCTCCCTGAAGTTCTTTAACCTGTTTTGCACTTCTTCAGCCACAATTGGATAATGAACCACAAGGTATCCATAGCTACACTCCTTTGATGCAACATCACCACACTTCTTCCTATCTACTAGATAGCCAAGAGCTAATGTCGATTGCCTTCTTCTAGTCCCACTATCAGAAGCTCCACCTCAAACCGAGATTCCTCCACCAAAGTCTCACTATGTTTCCCACCTTGTAATCTGCAAAACTTAAGTATTCTTATCACCGCCTCTCCAGGCCGAGGTTGAGTATTCTTACCACTGCCTCTCCAGGCTGATGTTGAGTATTGTTCCACCGCCTCTCCAGGCCGAGGTTGAGTATTCTTACCACCGCCTCTCCAGGCTGATGTTGAGTATTGTTCCACCGCCTCTCCAGGCCGAGGTTGAGTATTCTTACCACCGCCTCTCCAGGCTGATGTTGAGTATTGTTCCACCGCCTCTCCAGGCCAACAACCATCTATGGTTCAAAGCTTGTGACTATGAGTGCTCCTGCACTCTCATAGCCTTCCTCATAAGCTTCATCACTAACCGCAACCTGAGCCGACGAACTACCACTGCCTCCTCTCCGAGGACAATCCTTTTTGAAGTGACCCGGTTCCTGACAATAGTAGCATTTGAACTTGCCACCACCATCACCCTTTGGCCTAGACTTGGACCCATGATTCTTTCCTTTCCCTTTGCCTCCGTTATCGCTTCTACCCCTCATCACATTCAACCCTTCCGCACCATCATCAACCTTCAAGTCTTTAAACTTGGTCAACTCCTTGGTTCTCAAAGCCGATTGGACTTCATCCAAGGTGATAGTACCTTCCTTGCCATACAGCAATGCATCCTTGAGGTTTTCATATGACTTAGGTAAAGCACACAACAGATGGAAAGCTTTGTCCTCGTCTTCCAACTTCACATCAGCGTTCGCCAAATCGTCAATGATTTTATTAAACTCAGCTAGTTGCTCCACCACAGACTTGTGTT
The DNA here is from genome assembly GCA_030408175.1 of Trifolium repens. Lineage (NCBI taxonomy): Eukaryota > Viridiplantae > Streptophyta > Magnoliopsida > Fabales > Fabaceae > Trifolium > Trifolium repens. The sequence continues at coordinate 51,779,775 of CP125849.1, read as the reverse complement.
CAACCATACGAAAGAAGTATAGTTGTTGCTTCAGACACTGTTTTTGTGCCAAAGACTTGGTCATATACAATGAATCAAGCTTTGACCACATAGCCGCCGCCGAAGTCTCCCGCGCTACCTCTCTCAACACCTTATCACCAAGACACAAGATAATAGAACTCAATGCTTTCTCATCCATCTCAGTCTTCTCCGCATCTGAGAGTGTAGCCGGCATCTGTGTCACACCCTTTAACGCTTCAACACACTTGTTGTGAGTTAATAATGCTCTCATCTTCACCTTCCACAACCCAAAGTCGTTACTCCCGGTGAATTTCTCAATTTCCCACTTCGAACCCATGATACTTAATTCGTTTGATCCTTTGCCCCACGGTGGGCGCCAATTGTTGTGAATTCTTAAATCTCACACCAATAACCTTGATGTGTGGAGCAATTCGAATAAGCAATCAAAGAAGTGAAATAGCAATAGTAATCACGAACAAATAAACAACCAAAGCGATAAAGAGACACAAGCAATTGTTTACTCAGTTCGGCCAAATAAAGACCTACGTCTGGGGGAGAGGGCAGCTCTCCTTTCTTCACTATCAATCAAATTTCAAGGTTACAATGAAATCCCAACAACAAGGGTTACAAGAAATAGTCTTTATCCTATTCTACCCAAGTCCCGAATTTCTTCCCGTGACCAAGAAATTCAATTACAAGTGTTTCCCAAGGTGATGAATCAATCCCCGACCCTAGAGTATTGCCAAGATGTTAGTCTTATAACCCTAGACTTTTGTCGGCTCAGAATTAACCCTAAAACCCTGTTAAAACATCAGAAAACGCAAAACAGCATTTTATATCCGCGTGCCCACGCCCAGGCGCAGATTGCCACGCCCAGGCGCAGCCTGCCCACGCCCAGGCGTGAGAGGGCAGTAGCCAAAGACAGCTCCAAACTTGATTTTCTGATTTGTTTTCAAGGCAATATCCAACAATACTGAAGTTCTTTACAAGAACAAAGTGGGTATTGATTGTTGTTATTTGCAGATTGTTCATGATGAACTTGTAAAATTGATGGGCGGAGAGGTCTCTGAACTGACTTTTGCCAAATCTGGGCCCACTGTCATTTTATTGGCTGGACTCCAGGGAGTTGGGAAGACAACAGTGTGTGCAAAGTTAGCAAGTTATTTCAAGAAACAGGTGTATTTCCAATCTCTTTCCACATGCTTTGTCACATTCTGATTATTTTTAGTTCCTCCGACTTATTGAAACAAATCATATCAACCTGATCTCAGGGGAAGAGTTGTATGCTAGTTGCCGGGGATGTTTACAGACCTGCTGCTATTGACCAGCTTACTATTTTAGGCAAACAGGTACCGGAATTTTGTTTCATTGAAGCTGTTGACAAGTTGTAATTTTATGACTTTTGTTGCTTGCTATTATGAAACACAAAGTGTATTTGTAGTAGAGTAGAGTGACGTGTTTCCTTGGTTACAGCAATTATGCTAATCTCGATACGTGGTGCTTTTGCATCTTGCAGTGTATTTAATGATCTTTCACGCTCTAAAAATATGAAGGAAACATGAGAAGTGTTGTGAGCATTCTTATTTTTTAACAAATTGGATTCAGGCACCTAAGATCAAGATCTAATTAGCATTATTTGACTATCTCTTAACTCTATTCTCTCTATTTGCATCTAATCACAAGATTATAATTAGTTATAGCTTGTATCAGGTGAATGTGCCTGTCTATGCAGCAGGTACCGATGTCAAACCTTCAGATATTGCTAGACAAGGTTTCGAAGAGGCCAAAAAGAAGAATATTGATGTAGTTATTGTTGATACTGCTGGTCGGCTGCAGGTAATTCTTTATAAGATTGGAAATATTATAATGAATAATTATTGGGAAATGCTAAATAGTGCCCCGGGGCACTAGTTAAGCATATTAATAAGGAAATTTCATCTTGGAACTTGTGCGTTCTATACATTAAAAATGTAAAAAGTTATCTTCCCAAAATTAATTTTGTTTTTATTTCCTTTTTTGGTATGCTTAACAAGTGCCCCGTGGCACTGTTTAACATGACCAATAATTATTTTATGTTTTTTTTTAATATTGAATATATTCTTTTATGCTCATCAAGTTTTGTTATTTCTTAAACAGATAGACAAAGCCATGATGGATGAATTAAAAGATGTGAAACGGGTACTGAATCCAACAGAAGTCTTGTTAGTTGTGGATGCTATGACAGGGCAAGAAGCAGCAGGTATTCAGAAGTGAAGTTTCGATTAAGTATTTACTCTTTTACATGAAAAAGAAAATATTTTTCTAAAAATATATTCAAAGTTGGTTCCCCCCCCACCCCGATCACATACTTAAAAATACTGTTCATATTTATGATCTGATTCTAAATTAATGGTTGGCATATTATTAAACCTATTTTTTACTACCAAATTGGTGTGGTCTGGGGGGGAAGAAACTTTGGTTCCTTAAGCATGTGGTCAGGGGTTCAATCCCTGACTTACGCATACAAAACTTCACCTTTTGAGAGAGACAACCCTTGAATGCACTCCAGATCCTCAAATGAGTCGGTCTTTGCATTTGCTCGTAGGTGATACCTTGAAAAACATAAAAATTCTGACTTCACTGTTTTCTTGTGTGAACAGCTTTGGTTACAACTTTCAATCTTGAGATTGGGATAACTGGTGCCATCTTGACAAAGCTAGATGGTGATTCAAGAGGTGGAGCAGCTTTGAGTGTCAAAGAGGTTTGCTTGTCTTTATCTTAGCTTTCTTGAGATGTTTTGATTTTGTATTTTACTTTCAAACATTGCTACTACCTTACATTCGTTCATGTCTTAACCTGAAAGTTAGTTCTGTTAATTTTAAAAATGTGATTAATAGGTGTACCAGGGAAAAAATATCCTATCGGCTTTTTTGTTCTCTGGTCCTGTGTCAATTATTTAATAGATATGTCTGGTCTGTTACTCGTTAGTAAAGGGGTAGGAGTGAGCTGTATAAATAAAAATTATGGAGCAATATTTAGGTAGTCAGTGAGTGACTCAGAATTTGCTTGGAGATGTGAGGCGCTCTCGAATCAGCCCAGAGTTGTATACAGAGGAGTTCTCTATTAAGATTTTATGCTGACACAAAGCTAGAAATCATAAGGAACTGGTTTGACAGCTTAACCTCCACCGACTTTGATGTTTTATCTTCAAAATGACATAAAACAAATTTAATGATAATCTTTTGGAGTGTTGATCTATTAGGTACTTAAACTCGATATTATTTTATGCAAAATCGAAAAGGGAAAAAATCGTAAATCATGCAATTGTAACATTACTCAAATGTGTGTGAGACTAGTGTGATAACCGACTACACCACCCAGACATTTATGGTTTATTTTGAATGACATATTTCATAGCCAAAAATATATTGAGGCTGCTTTTAGTTTATGAATATATAGATTTTGGTATGCCCTCAGCTATGAGAGGTCTTGCGATATTTAGTTTATCTTTTAAATGACAATTTTGCCTATGTTTCTAAATCTTATTTGAAACTGTAAAGTGATTGATATAGTCCAACATTTGAAGCTCTCTCCTTCTATCTCTTATATACTTTGTTTGATTGGGTAGTTCCATGATGACAGGTATCTGGAAAGCCAATTAAGCTTGTAGGACGGGGGGAACGCATGGAAGATCTTGAACCTTTCTACCCCGACCGAATGGCTGGACGCATACTAGGAATGGGAGATGTTCTTTCATTTGTGGAAAAGGCGCAAGAAGTTGTAAGTCTTACTATATTTCTGTACTGTCATTGATACAATGATAATAAAATATTCACTTGTCAACTACATTTATTATAGATGCAACAAGAAGAAGCTGAAGACCTGCAAAAGAAGATCATGAGTGCAAAGTTTGACTTTAATGATTTTCTAAAGCAAACTCGTACTGTTGCAAAAATGGGTTCCGTGTCTCGTGTCATTGGGATGATTCCTGGTATGGCTAAGGTATGGACCAGCATACGAACTATCCTAAAAATTTCTATTTACGACAGTTTCGTGTATTTGGTGCCTTATAGAAATTGGGAACAAAGTAAGCAATTATGTGCAACATCCCAAATTGGGTCTATGAACCTTACAATTGAACAGTGATTGTATTTGCAATTTTTCTTATATTTTCATATTTTTATTCTATATTTGTAAACGTTTATCATCTCATCTGCATGCTTGCAGGTTACTCCTGCTCAAATTCGAGAAGCAGAGAAGAATTTGCAGAATATGGAAGTGATAATAGAAGCAATGACCCCTGGTTCTTTCTTTATACACTAATCAATGCATTCATATCTGTGAAACAAAAAAGACTCAATCATATTCATATATATGTAACTTTGTTTCTTAACATGGGAGTATATCTTCAGTAAATAAAAAATTTGTCTTGGTCTGATTCAATTTTCAATCAAGAATAATTTTTCTGCCTGTTTAAAATGTTGTGATATTTTAACCCAATTGTTTATGCTGTTTTTAAGTGAGGCATGAGAACTGTTTTTTCTCTTTAAATATCCAGTTTATGCTATCGATATAGTATCAATTTTCCCTTAGGCTTCTCCTGGTCAATCTTTTCCATATGAATTCCGCTTGAATGAGACAAGCGCAATTTTCATGCATATCTGCTTCTTTTTATTGATATTTACTTGAGGCATATATACATATCACGTGCTATTGGTAGCACATCATCGATGAATAAATGGTCTTAGATGAAAATTTTCTTACCAAATTGAAAGAAACGCTCCAAATCCCCATATGGTTATTACATGATGAAGATGCTAGTTTTATGCTTTTTGCTTTTGTGAGATTTTTTTTTACTTTTCAATTTGTTGAATCTGGGTTAACTTATTTTACTTACCAACGTTTCTTGTTTATTTTCAGAGGAAAGGGAAAAGCCAGAACTGTTGGCCCAATCCCCTATTAAGAGGAAAAGAGTTGCTAAGGATTCAGGGAAAACAGAGCAGCAGGTGAGAATGAATTTTCTTTCAAATTTTTGCTTCTTGTGTCTAAGTGACCTTAGAGGTTGTGGTTTCTGAACTGGTAATTTTGTTTCTTGTGTCTATACTTTATAATTTTGAGAAATCCACAACTATAATGTCAGGTAAGCCAACTCATAGCTCAACTATTTCAAATGCGTGTTCGGATGAAGAAACTAATGGGTGTAATGGAAGGTGGATCATTGCCAACACTTAGTAATCTTGAGGAAGCACTTAAAACAGATGAACAGGTGATTTTATTTTCTATATATACGAGTTTTAGCAATTTTTTACTTACTCCCTCCATCGCATTATAACTATAAGTATTGTTTAAGGTAATGCACATTTCTTAATGAAATGATTAGCTATGATGATTTTTATATTAAAATAATGTGTTACGACTAAAATACCATTACTAAAGAGTAAGGCATTACATTATTTGGAGTAGTTGAAAGTAGTCGTGGAGTAGTCAGGACTTAGGAGTATAGACTGTTTAAAGGAGAGTAATATTGAATGTAATAAATATTGTCTCGGTATTCTAAAATGAAAAAGTAATTTGAGACGAATAAATATTCGAAACAAAAGACTTATAATGAGACGGAGAAAGTACTTGGTATTTTATTTTGGATTAACATGTTTGTGTAAACTATATGGGTATTTAAACCCCCATCTATAGGTATCCTTTTGTTGTGACAAGTGTGAGGTAAGTTAAGTCCCACATTGCTTAGGGTTGAGCGTTTTATAAGTGAGAGGACCCATAAACCTAATGGCTTAAGGTTTTGGGTAAAGATGTGGTGTCCAACTCACTTGTATGGTTGGTCTTGGCCCCGACTGCCGCCTCATGACCCAGCACCTTTGGGCAGACCATTTATTAATTGAATATAGCTGTAACGTGTCTTAGATGTTATGCTTATAACTTGTGACTGCCATGCATTTAATCTATTCTAGTTGCTAGATCATTTTGAACCTAGATCCTTTTTTTAAAATTTGATTGGAAGTGCGATGTTTATTAAGATTCCATAAACATGGGTGTCGTGTGAGTCACTTATGATCTTCTGCACCTTTTTTAGCTTAAAAATATCCTACTGGAGTTATGAAGTACTAGTAATTTGCATTTTTGCAATATGAATCTTCAGAAAATTGTATAAGGAGAAAAAGCAGAACCATTATAGGGAATCTTTAACAGAACATTTGATGTCTTTTGCTTTCTGCCCATATCAGGCTCCCGCTGGTACCGCAAGGAGGAAAAAGAAATGGTCACAGAGATATTTTGGGCGCAGATGAAGGCCAACTCGTGAATTTGAAAGCAAAAACTGAAAATTTCTAAAGATGATTGACGCTCTACAAAAGCATGGGAGAGTTTGGAATTTGGATCAAAATGTTACTATAGTTATCTACTGGTTTGATTTGGCATTCTTTGGCTAAAATGATTGCCTTCAATTATTAGATCAATTCCTTCATATAGAAATGAGTTCAGTCCTAGAGTTTGGTGAAATTTAGGCAGATATGAGATGCTACATGCGGGATGTGCAAATATAAGAAGCATTACCATCCAATGTTTTCAATCGATTTTCTAACTTGCAAGCTTGACTTTGTCATCTCATTTGTAGTTTAAAAATGCATATTACGGATGACAAAAAATAAATGCATATAATTGTGAATATGATGGTTTAAGAAATCTTCAATGAAGATTTCCGGTATGCAGAAATGTATCAGATTATTAATATTGTTTTTCCGCACAAAACATGGTTCTTTCATTGTGTTTGGCGAACATTGCCTGAAAAATTTCAATATATAAGGTTACAAATCTGTCAAAAGAAAGGGGGTAGAAGCTAAAGAAAATGTGATGACATGATCGGTGTTGAGTCGAAAAAATGCTGAAAAATAAATATCAACATCTACTTTCCATGTATGTTTTCTTTTATTTTTGTCAAAGGAATACTGATCAAGATTTACAAGAGAAAAATGTGAAAGTCTCTCACCTTTTCTCTTTAGATTAAAATGGTGTGCAAAATTTATTTATTTTTAATCTAATTCCATTAAAATGTTTTATGGTATGCCATAAATAATCATTTTATTTTTTTGAAAATATAAATAATCATTTTTTAAAGAAACAGGAAAATGAATTTAAAAAAAAAATAGTTACGCCCTAAAGTGACTAAACTAACCTTAAAATGAAATTAAATCTTAACTATAACTAAAGCTCTTCATTGTGTATTCATCCCCTTTCATTGTTTTCTCCATCTCCTTCTCCGCTTTCATCTCTTTTGTCGTGTCGTTCTCCCTTTTGTTCCATCCAGAACGCTGTTCCATCCTTGTGTTGTCTGTCACTCTCCATTTTTGCAAGTTTTTCGAGTAAGAAAGATGTGATTCTAAGTTCGAAAGTTGTGATTTTGAGTTTCAGTTTTGCCTTCTAGTTTTATGGATTGTAGGTGTAAGCATGAATTCAGTTTATATATGCGTACGTAAATGCATTTCATGTATGGTATTTGTTCTTGTGTTTTGGAAGGGCAACCATGAATTCAGTTTACATACAAATACTTAAACTCCGTTTATGTATAGGTACACCCAAACTGAATTTATGTACACTACGTAAAATTGAATTTATATATGTAATCTGAGTTTATGTATGGATACACGCAAAGGTAAACTGAATTTTATGTGCATTATCAATTTATACACACTACGCGAACTGAACTTAAACACAACATGTACATGGGCAATTTTGGTATTATAAATAAATTTTAATTTTATTTAATTAAATTTGGATATAACTATATTTTTTTTTTGGGTGTGAGTGTGACTAGAAAAAATGTAAAAATAATTATAAAAATAAATTTTTTTGAAAAGATTGTTGTTATAAATAGAGGGAGGGAGTACTATGGAAGATTCTGGAAAGGAAAAAAAGCGCGCTCTCTCCCTTCCTCCCTCGCTCGCTCTGGTCTCGTCTCGTCTCGTGTGCTTCTCAACTGCATCTTCGTTTTCAGCAATTCGCATCTGCAATTGAATCAATCAGGTAATTAACCTTTAATAATCCTTCCAATTTCACACTGTTCAACAGTACAGTAGTGTTGTGTTCGTGATTGATTCAACAATTCTTGCATTGATTTGTGTTGCTAGTTCATTTTGATAGAATATAATTCAGTTAATTGTCGATTGGAGTGGATGAAAGAAAGAAATGAATGAATGAATGAATTGCAATTAGTTGCTTATCGTTGTTTCAATTATTTGAAATAAAATGTGATACAATATATTTCAATCATTCTATGTGTTGGGGAGTTCGGGGAGCTCGGGAGAAACATAGGTCAAATGCTTCAGGATCACAAGAGATGAAAACGTCACATCTCTTGTATATCTAACCTTAAGACATTAGTTTCAACCGGCTCAAAACTATTCCGTCTACGAGTAAAATTGAAGTTATTGAATGTAACCACAAACACCAGACACACCTTCAATATGAAGTGTTGGTGCTGCTACATAATTACTATCTTGTTAGCTCTCTTTTGTATTATTTTGGTCTTTGAGTAAGGTATTTTTCAATGCTCTCTCTAATATATATGCTCTAAATTATAGTTTTATCGAATCAAGAAATGTTTGAAATTTGTAACGGGCTAGGCAAGAATTGTGTTAATGTAAATCAGCCGTTGTTTCCTTTGAGTTTCAAATAAATGAAAGACGAGAAGATTTTCATTTCATCAATATTTGTTTTTCTAAATCAAGTCATCTTGTTGCATGTTGCAGACTATGGATACATTAAGCCCTGCAGTCTTTGTCAATGCTGAACTGTTACCCTTTTATGTTGGAAGAAGAGTTCGTACTGTCATGCAGGTTTTGCGATCTGATGGTGTAGCTGTCATTGGAAAATCACCAGATGAGAAGCAGTTGATTGTAAAAGGATCACCCCCTCCCGCTCCTCTTACAAGTTTTGTAGAAGTTATTGGTATTGTTAACAGTGACAAGTCCATCAAAGCTGAGTTATGGACCAATTTTGGTGATGCAATTGGTATTGTTTCTTATTCCCTTTGATCAAATTGGTTACCATATTGATTTTGAGACATGACCATTAAACTTAATGGAATAATTTTTATTCACTATGATCCTTATAAGGGAAATTTAAAGTTTCTAAGCATATTAAGTTGTAGGTTCTGATAATTTTTTTATGTTGGCAGATATGTTCAGCTACAATAAGCTTTGTCAGCTCGCAAATGGAGATTTTAAACAGTTGTTTCTGTGAGTTGAATTACAACAAGCTTATCTGACTATACAAAGAAGAGAGTTTGGCAAATGGAGGCCGTTTCTGCAAGTTTTCCGAGTAGGAAGCTTATCTGACTATATTTTAAAAAATTACTGTTGTGTTTAAAATGTTCAGTCGTTTGTTATTGTTCTCATGGTAAATAATATTTGCTTGTTATAATTGAAATCTATAGATTTTTAGGGGGTCATGCCGAATAGGAATTGTATTCTGATTTTTAAAACACTTATCGGTTATCTTTAGATTGATCTCTTTCAGAAGATATATTGAGAAATAAATTTGTTGGTTTATGTTGTATATCTTTTGTTGTGAATCTGTCCTTGTAATGCAGTGATCAGCATTGCTGATGGCTATGCATGTAGCTTGTACTCATGCTCGTGCAGATTGTGAAACCTGTATCAGATCAGGTAAATCACATATATATCTGCATTATAAAGCCAATCCAAGAAGGCAACAACCCTATAACTTTTCAAATTTCAACAGGTTTGCAATCTGCAAACTGCATTTATCTGAGATACCCCTTCTTGTAGATGGTGTAAGGCACTATCAAAGGAATATATCTAGTTCACAGATTGATTAATGAAATTAGTATATGATTGCACGCCCGCATGCAATTGTCCGAACAAAAATTTACTTATGTCGTATAAAAATCATAAGTAGATTTAACTGAATTTATTCAACCATCGTTACCCTCTTAGAATCACCCCTCTTCGGCAAGACGGCAAGAGAAAGGTAAACCATGGACAGCATATAAAGAAATTTGTCTAGTTGTACATTTTTTCTGGCAATGAGACATAAAACATCTTCCAGTTTTGTACTGTTGTAAACCTGGAGCACACTAAGTTTGATTCCTACTGATAAATGAAGAATATCCTCCAAGACCCTAATTCGCATTGATGGACAGAATACTAGAATCTTGAATAGAAAAAATTGTGTACATTACTAGAATCTTGAATAGAAAAAATTGTGTACATTTTTAATTCTTCGGTATACAGTTTATATTATTAGAGGGTACCGCTATTTAATGAAAATGTCAAAAGATTGTTTCCATTATTTCAAAAATGCACTATTTCTATTATAAAAAAAATGCACTATTTCTAACTATCATTTCATCTTTTTCTATCACAATTGTTTATTTTAAAAGTCTCATATTTTATTAATGAGCTAAAATGAACCTATTACTCCTTGAAGACTACTTTTTTTGAGAAATTAAAATGATCATCAATTTAAAAACAAGTTCAAAACACTTATTTACAGTTAGTTTCAGATAGTGTTGCGTTTACTTAATATTCACAAGTAAATAAAAACTATAAAAACAAGTACTTGTTCAAAGTCAAAGCTCGTTTATTCTACACTACTTTTTAATAATTTGAGAGTATTTATCTTACAACCAATAAAAACAATTTATATGCATGCGAATTAAAAATTGATTACAAGTTAGTTGTTGGTATCACATGCAAGCTACTTATTTTGTTTGCTCTTATTTCTCCCAAATTATCAAGGGGTGTAGATATCACCTATTTATTATATTCAAAGTTAAACGACTTTTTTTTTTTGCGGGGGGTGGGGGTAGAGTTTATATTTAATCGTGGAAATGAGATACAATTGCAATTGCAAATAAGCTTAACATCGAAGAGAGATTGCAGACAAATGAGAATAACGAGCACAACATCCATTAGAAATAAGGGAAATTGCAATTAAAGAATCTAATAACTTCAACTCTTTTAAAATCACACTCCTTCAATAATTTAATTCCGTTCAAAATAATTTAGAGCTTAACCATAATAATGTGAAAGTATCCAAATTCACTGAAAAATTATACAAAAAACCACCATCACCATTCTGAATAACACCACCACAAATTGTGAAAGCCCCATTATTAATTCATAATCATCTCCATTTAGGTTTTTTAAACTATTAACTACATTTTTCTATTAAAAAAATTATGCTCCATCAAATCAAACTATCGGTCGGAGAAATTTGAATTTGATGTTCCAAACTTTGATTTAGCATGATAATTTTCTTTTGGGTTGAACTTCACTGTATTAACTGAATGATCAAGACCAGGAAACACAAGCTCATTCCTAAAACGTCAATTTTCCTTGCCACCACTCGAAACCTCTGAGACCATTAGTCATTTTCAAAATAACATCCGATAATATTAAAGTTCATCCATGGATGAAGATTTTCAACCCAAAACTCAGTGGTCAAATCATCTACCTAACATATTAAACCAAATCTCTTTAGCAAAAGCAGTACAATCTCTAGATTCATGAAGAGTATATTCCATACTCTAACTAGAGTAGACACCTTAAATCATAACTCATCATTTGATACATTTAACAATAAGTAGTCATTTTTTTATAAATAGACAAAATGATATACCATTGAAAACTCACACATATAAAATAGATAAATCTGAGATCAAAGTTTTAATTTTAATAATATATATATATATATATATATTCAAATTCACATGTTTTACAAGAAAATTTCTTAAACCTAATAAAAATAATTGAGAAAATTACTCTTTATACCCATAATATATAGTGTAATTTTGGGGAACAGTATACAATAATTAATTTGTAGCAGGTGCTGTTTTAGTTTTAGGTAACAAAACAGTGACAGATGACGTTGATGTAGAAAGGCCCGACCCAAAAGGCCCAACACAAAATACCCACCGTCAAGCAATAGTGAATTCGGCCACCATAAGAACAACGAACGCGCGAGTGATTACGATTTTAGGGTTTCAAAATTATCTCACCATTATCGAGCTTCTTCTTCAATTTTCGATTTCGCTTTCATTCAGGTACTTCCGTTTTCCTTTCTCATGCTGTAAATAAATAATTGATGCACAAATCATTTTTCAACGTCGTTGAATTTTTTGATATTCTTATTGCAATCTCACAAAGTAAATTGAAGATTCATGTTTCGTTAGTTCATGTTTGGATTGCGGTTTGCACCTCCCAAACCTCATTTTGTGGTGTTTAAAATGAGTTTCATCCACATTTAACGTGTTTGGCAAAATCACATTGGTTTGCTTTAAACATGATTTTTTAGTCTCAAAGAATGGTTTGTAAACCATTATCCAAACATGCTATGAGCATCATTGCATGATATATTGCTCTTTAATCATTTTTTATTTTCTCTCTATACTATAAAAATTTGTTTCTTTCTATATGAAGCTTGACACGGACACTGCAAATGTAGAAAACATATGACACATACATTTATTTATTATGATTAACAAAAGATTAATATTATTTATAAAATATTCAAATTGAGAATCAAAATATATACATGTCTTGAACAATTTATTTCATTCATTTGTTTTTTCAAAACAAGATATGATGGTATATGACCTTTATTTAATGTTGAAAAACTAAAAACATTGCAATAACATTTAATGTCGTTAACCCTTCATTGATTAACATTGATTCGACACATCTTTAACCCTTGTAGATGTGTTTGAGATGTGTTGAATCAAAGTAATTTTTTTGGGGACACTTGTTTGAATTGTCCGACACGTGTTGTACGGGTTTCATCACCGATCCTAAGAGTGTCGAAGCAAAAGATAAAACAATTTTGGGATACTTGTGAGTTGGTACAACACTTGTCGAACGAGTGTCATATGAGTGTCAGACACCACGGCACGCCTAATGCCTAAGGTGTTCGTGCTTTAAAGTTCGTTCTTGTATATATGTATGCTTTCTCTTATAATTTATAAACATTTGGTTCAGTTTCTTATTTGTTACTTTTTTCCTTTCCCCTCTCTTCCTCTGTGTATATCGTCCCCTGACAAATAGTTATACAACAATTAAACTGGTCAAAATTTTCTGGGCAACTCTTGGCATCTAAATTTTGAGAAATTCTGAAAGTCATTTCGTTGTTGATTTTGTTTTGGGTCTTTGATTGGCCTGTTGAGCATTGTTAACCTCTTGATTTTTCATTCAAAATTCTATCTTTCCTTTCTCTGTTACTTTTGTTGTTATGTTATGATGATCCCTGGATTTACCATTAGAATCAATCACATTGCTACTCTTTGGTCCATACCTCATGGAACAGTTTCAATCAAAATTCTTACTCTGCTATTCCATCTGGCTACTCATTGTTTCCACCTTTCCATATTTGCAATCTCTCTTCTATGTATGCTTCTGGCTTCTGTGCTTCTTTCACAGTTGCCCTGCAAGCTTGCTTTTTCTAGATGCACAAAATGCCCGGGACAAGACAGAGAGATGCAACAGCCGAAAATTCAGAGTCACCAGGGGGGACCAGCGAACCTGAAAAGCCCACAAATTCTGGTGAGCAGGTAGATCTTAATGTGGACAATGATCAAGAGGAGACGTCAGAGGAAGAGGTTGAGTATGAAGAGATAGAGGTGGAGGAAGAAGTGGAAGAGGAAGAAGAAGAGGAGGAAGAAGAGGAAGACGGAGAAAATAAGCCCTCAGATGGTGAAGATGAGATGAAAGTGGAAGATACTAAAGATGAGGCTGAGAAAAAGAAGCATGCTGAGCTTCTTGCACTTCCTCCTCATGGTTCAGAGGTCTACATTGGGGGAATTCCTCATGAAGTTTCTGAAAAAGATTTAAGGGTGTTTTGTCAATCTGTGGGAGAAGTAGCACAGGTAAGATAAATAAAATTCTTCTATGCTTTTTCCCTTTTACATGACTTTCTAAACCAATCGACCTTTTTACAGGTCAGGATTATGAAGGGGAAAGAATCAAATGGTTATGCTTTTGTGACCTTCAAGACAAAGGAATTGGCATCTAAGGCTATGGAGGAGCTGAACAATTCTGAATTTAAGGTATGTTGGCACTTAATTATTGTCTTTTTTCTGAAATATTTGGTGTTTATATAATAATTATTATTAATTCATGGATGTTGTGTTTGCATCTCTATTTTCAGTTTGTTTGTCTTTTAATTGCTGTTAGAATTAAGAAAATATGTTGATAGTCTTTAACTTTACATCTTCCTAGATTAGTTGTTAATATTCCTAGTCTCTTACAACTTCCTAGGCATTCAATGTATTTATTGTATCTTCATTATAAATACATAGTGCGTGAGCTGAGTTAGACACATAATTTATATATTTCAATAATTTCTATATATTTGGTCCATTACATTGACTGCCTGTAGTATTATTATCTGAATTCGAGCTATTTTGGTATACTTAATTTTTGTCATTTTCTGCAATCTTTGGTCGTTACATTATTACATGATTATTATCAAGTCATGAATATTGTGTCTCTATTTTAGTTTGTTTTTAAATTTCTAAATATTTTATCCATTACACTGACTGCCTGTAGTATAATTATCTGAATTAAGTCAATCCTTCTGAGTTGCTAGGGAAAAAAAATAAAGTGCTCACCATCTCAAGTTAAGCATAGGTTATTCATGGGTAATGTTCCTAAAGATTGGACTGTAGAAGATATGAAGAAGGTTGTTGCTAAAGTTGGCCCTGGAGTTATTTCTGTGGAACTATTGAAGGTTCACCAACATTTTTTCTGTGTGTTATGTGGTTTGATTTTACATGTGTTGCATCTTGGGTAATCTTTGCCTTGACCGACCTAGCTGTTCCATTGTTACAGGATCCACAGAGTTCTAGCCGTAATCGGGGATTTGCTTTTATTGAGTATCACAATCATGCTTGTGCAGAATATTCAAGGCAGAAAATGTCAGACTCAAAATTTAAACTTGACAATAATGCTCCAACAGTGAGCTGGGCTGACCCAAGGAATTCCGAATCATCATCATCCTCTCAGGTGATCTGTTATAAGTTTTATACCTAAAATTAAATTTAAAATTTGATAAATAACTTTCATCGAGTTTTTAAAGAGAAAAAACTTAGTGAATTGTTATTTGTGTGACTGAATGGAATGCATCACATCAAGTTCCATTTGTTTAAGATAAAAAATGTAAAAGGACACCTCCAATCAGCACACTGATTTCACTCACAGGAAAACTATGTTGCCATTTGTTTAAAGATAAAAAAAAAAACAACTTATTTTTACGCTGTACAAAATGTGAAATAATGTAAAGATTTATATATAACGAAAAAGCTAATTTATGATTGTTTGCAATTATAAATATCACTTTTTGAATAGTTTACAACTTATAAGAGTACATTGGGGGAAAATCTTCAATAAACGCTGTAGAAAATCTTCAAAAATATGCCATATCTATCATCCTAAACATCTCATAAGAGTACCAAGCCTGGATCTACCTACATAAACAGAGAGCAACATTGTGTTGCCCATAATATAAAGCAGAGATGAAGAAAGCTACTTTGACTATGAGGATAGAGCTGAGACGTAAAAAGGAGGACCTCGGATTACCGAACTGCTGTGCCACTTTTACCGTAGCTTTAATAATAGATCACCAGTAAATTGCTAGGTTATATGATTTTCTTTTGCATGGCTTACTCCATTGCTTGATGATCCATTTTTCCTTTTGGTGTGCTGATTGGAGGTGTCCTCTTACTGGTTCAGGAAATTTGCATCTATAATACATTTATCCTCACTTTGTTGCCCATATTTATGTTTTATTTCTGCATATTTTGAAGAAGGGAGAATCTTTGGTTGCATTTTATTTTATATTTATATTTTATACTGTCTTTTGTCTATTTTCCCACTCAGTGGGATAAGGTTTGGTCGTTGTTATACTGTCTTTTTTCTATTTGCAACTGCTATTAGCTGAACCTAACAGATATCTTTCCTGTGGTTTCGAATGACATATCGGTTTGTTTTCTAGTGCATAAGCTTTGAATTGAATTATTCACACTATAGGAGTTTCGTAACTGTGACCTGGTGCTTAGTGCAGGTGAAAGCAGTATATGTAAAGAACCTTCCAGCAGACATAACTCAGAATCGTCTGAGGGAGCTGTTTGAACATCATGGAAAGATCACTAAAGTGGCTCTCCCTCCTGCTAAAGCTGGACAAGAAAAGAGTAGATATGGTTTTGTGCACTTTGCTGATAGGTCAAGTGCAATGAAGGCGTTGAAGAATACGGAGAAGTATGAAATTGATGGTACTTTTTCTATCCCTTTTTTAATACTATTTTTCCAATCTATTTTTCTTAATGACAGTGAACTATTATACATGGTAAACATTAAGTTTTCTGGAATGAACAGGCCAAACATTGGAATGCTCACTCGCTAAGCCACAGGCAGATCAGAAGTCATCTGGTACTTCAAATTCGCACCAGTCAGCTGTACTTCCTTATCCATCTCCTCTTGGATATGGTGCTCTTGGTGCAGGATATGGTGCTCTTGGTGCAGGATATGGTACTGCTGGCTTTGCACCGGTAACTTGCTCTTTCTCTTCTAGTTTTAGTCTTTTTTGCCTTGCATTATACTAAAAAAAAAAATCAGGGCTGGGCCTAGGCTAGGAAGATGCTTCCCATTAGTACATTGGCAACCATGTCATCTCACCTTAAGAAGAAGCATGAAAGTAAAGGTTCTGAAGTCTGAACTTCCGTTGAATTGTTTCTAAAATATGTTGTTAACCAGTCTATGTTCTCCCACATCATAGGGTGAAAGAGGATAACATCAATTCTTGGATTTAGCATCTCTTGATTTATTAGCGCATATATTATTGATATTTAAGCAATAAGCGTTCCATTCCAAAATTTCAATGGAAAGAAGAATATTTCATTCTATTTAATATCTTTATGGGCCAAAGAAAAAGAAATTGAAAAAGAAAATTTCATTTATTAGCTTTATTAACAATGAAAGAACTTGGTTGCTTTTATGGTCCTATATCTCATACTGAAATAGAAGACATTAAATGTGCAGCCACTGATGTATGGTCCGGGAGCAACTCCTGCTGGCATGGCAATGATGCCAATGCTTTTACCGGATGGAAGAATTGCATATGTTTTGTAAGTGTCATCTTGGTTTTTCTAGTTTTTTAATTGTTTATACTCATGCATGATTAGGATGATGTATCATATTTGTCCACATTAGCATAACAACGGCTCCATCTATAGTTGAGTTTCTGTGTTCTTGTTGGGTGACTGTAGGCAACAGCCAGGTTTGCAGCAGCCAGGTTTGCAGCAGCCAGGTTTGCAGCAGCATGCTCCATCACCAGTATCCAGACATGGTAGGAATAGTGGTGGTAGCTCAAGTGGTGAAAAGCGCAGTAACGATAATAACCGTAATCGTGGTCATGGCCGATATAATCCCTACTAATGTAACGATATAATCTCCCCCAATGCTGAAAATTAATCTCCGGGATATATGAGAAAATTTGCAGAACAGGCATAGGTAAAATGAATTGATGGGAAAAATATTTATATAATGTATATTTTTCCCTTTATCTTCATATGGAATTTTTCTGAAGCAAAGATTATAATCTTACTCCCATAAGTAGTAATTGCATTGTGGGCTTAGAAGGGGAAATGACTCAAGATACAAGTTCAACTGGTTCAAACAAATAGTGGTTGTGAATGAAATTATTTGATTCTTGTATGATTAATATGCACATGTCTTCCTTAAATTGAAGTCTAAGATTCAGTTTAGCATCTCCATGAGTTTTTCATTGAATTTATTTTTATAGATCTTATCCTTCAATTTATCATCTTTATCCTTGAAGAGATACCCTATCGTATTGAATGACATAAGTCAAATCTAATTCAACCTCAAGAGAAAGTCTCGCATAGATACAACCATTTAGACACAAAATTTAGGCACACTCACACAAATCAAAAACATTAAAAATAAAATAAAATTGTCACATCAAATTATATCACTCCAATTCTTTTTTCTTTAATTTTTTAACTTGTTGTGAGTGTGCCTAACAACTCTTATTTATATTTGTGCCTATACAAGTATTTTCCCAACCTCAATGGTTAGTAGTCGTATGAAAAAAGAAAAGAAAATGGAGAACATATTAATGGGTCCTTGAAGATACTCTCCATTTCTTACCCCTCATTTTTCTTAATTATAAAAGCAATAGTAATAGAAATATAATTATGTGACATTTAGTGGGTTCGATTATTTTTTATGCATTTCAAAATTCTTCAAAATTATTATAGTCATTTAGAGGGAAAATAGTGAGAATTCTAACTTGTCTCATCACCTGTTGGTCCAACCATCATTAACTTTTGTAAGGAAAAATTGAACTTTATATATCTTTTTAAATTGAGTATCTATTTCTTTTGAGAACTTGAAAATGTGTCATGTTCAATGATAGTATTTTTCAATTGTTGCATATGGAGATTCGACAAAAAAAAAAATTGTCGCATGAAGTTAATTAGGAAGAATATACTTGCAAGAAAATGAGCAACTCACCTTACACCCCAAATAAACATCAATTCTTGATTAACATTTAAAGATGAATATTATAAAAAGAATCAGTTTGCTGAAATAACAATGGTTAATTTCCCAAGTTCACAATTTATACACTTTAGAGTAAAAATTACAATATTAAGAATGCTGTACACTGAAGTGATACAATTACATACCAAGAGCTTCATCACATCAGTTGGCCATTTTTTAAAGGATTCACTTTGAGTTTCTCTACAAGACACAACATGCTTATTAAACTAATACATACTTTGTTCCAATCATAAAAATTGTGCTACCTTATTTAGTAAATAGTAAAAAAAATTATAGGTCAGTTGTTTTTCAATGCAACTCAATAAATAGTAAAAAAAAAATAGTAAATTGTTACTTAAATAAATAGTAAAAAAAATTACTTTCAACAAAATTCATGCAACTCAGTCGACCATTAATGTTTTTCAATGGATAGTGAAAATAAAGGATACACTCATCAAAGATGATACTCCCCCCGTCTCAAAATAATTATCCTTTAAGATTTTTTTCACACATATTAAGAAATGTAATGATGTTGTCGAAAAAATAATTACCTCTGTAAGTTATAGATTTGTTTTCTTGGGAATAATGCATATAGTGACAATTGGAATGTATTACATTGAAAAATGAGAATGACATTTATTTTGAAACAAAATTTTATTTCTAAAGTGACAATTGTTTTGTGACGGGGTAGTATAAATTTCAACTGGTTGTGCAACTTTTACAAATGATTCTATAATATGGAGACAAGTTCGTAATGCAGCAAGCAGCTTTATATTAGTATCATTTTGGAAAGCATTTGCGTAATTATAATGTTTTCTTTTTCTTCATAACAATGTCTATTTGAAAATAATGACAACAAAATGCAATCAACCAAAAAATTATTAGATACTTCAGTAGATAAAAAGGGATGCACATTTTTTTATAAAAATAGTATGGTCTAAACAAAACCTTGCATGAGTCAAACATAAAATACATTTTCCTTTGTTTTACTCATGATGAGCTCAGGTGAAAGTCTGCCATGAAATATTTTCAGCATTTAAAACAAAGATATTGTTGAATTGGTGAAGAACTATGTTGTTAATCTCGGCCCCCAAAAAATGCTATAGCAGTATAGTGGGTAGGGGATGGCTGTTATTGTGAAAACAAAAAACCATGTACAAATTAAACATAAATTCCAACAACATACTAAAAAAATAGAAAAATACACAAAATTAAAGAGATTTTGATACTTAATAATTATACTAAATATTGTCATTTACCATCAAAATAGATTCTAAATAAAGACTAAATAAAGCCACTGTTCTCAGCAGTTCCACTTGCAGCTACATTTAGACTTACAGAGATGACGACATTGCAAATAGTTTTGAGAAAGGAACATAAAAGTAGGAAGAGGGGAAGAGTGTTCGATTTGGAGAAAGGAACAGAGCAGTGGATTTGGTGAAAGGAATAAAGTAGTCGATTTGGAGAAGGAGAGCGTTGAAGGAGAAGAGAAGAGCCTGAAGTATTTGAAAAGCGTTGAAACGGCGCATATAGAAAAGTAATCAAGTGATATGAGAACTTAGGGCAACAAAGGGGTGAAGAAAAGCCCAAAATACCCCTAACTTTATGATTTATTTCCAAAATTAAGATTCTCATCAATTTTTTCCCCCAAAAGGCAAAAGCAGCCAAATAGCGCTACCGATCCACTACGCCACCACTACGAAAACACTATCCACCTGAAAATCGCGGCCGCTATCTCCGCTTCTCTAAATAGCAGAAAGGGACCTATAGCATAGCGGGGAGGTGTCTGCCGATACGCTATCCCGCTATAGCGCCGCTATTAACATCATAGGTAACAAAACTAGAAGACTATTAGTAATAATAATAATAATTCAAAAAATAAATCAATAGATCAGGCTCGAAATAAATAATTAAATTTATAGATTACTGTATTAGTCTAAAGTCTAAAGTTCCATATATGCATTCCTGGAGAAAAATCTTGAAATTCAAGATGTGCAAAGACAAAATAACCAAAGTGACAAATCTATTTGCTTCCTCCTTACAATTATTCCATTCCTTCACATATTACTACTTTTTTTGTTCACGTTGTGCATTAAGAATCGGAAAGGCCTTGAACTGCTGAGTCAAAATGCTGCATTCAAACATAGATATCATGTTAGACAATGATGTTCTTCTAGATATGACAAAGCAGAGAAATGTTCACAAACCAAAGATCAATTTCCCCACACCTCATTTGAAAAGAAGATATAAATAATCATCAACAGATTAATCCAATGACATGTTCAACCAGACAAGACAACATGTAACAACATTGTACTGTCAGAAATGCACATTCGACTGTACTCAGTACCAAACAATTCCATGTATAAGATACACTAAACTGTAATCACAACAATTTAATGTATAAGATACATTAAATGCATATAATGCTTAAATTGAAAATCTATAATGCTATAAATGCACATGCAACCATTGGAAAAATCCTTAAGATTTGCATATAACTCAACAAGAATAAGATTGCATGCAACATAGAATAATTTGTGTGTATCTAACAAAAGACTAAGAAAATCATAAGTAAAGCATAAACTAGTAGCTCCATAAATGTCTACAGCCTACAGAAGCATGTATCCAACAGTTATAATATGTAGTCTAAAGCTTCAATGACAAAAAGAAAAGCTCTAAACAAAATTGATTTTATAAATGCTTACTTGCTCCGCTAAATTTTTTTAGTTCCAGCCAGCAAAGTCTTTCGGTGGTTCAATCCAGATATTCTCAAAAGCATCCCATTCTACCCAGTCACGACACTGCTTATTGGGATAATATCTATGGTCATCAAGAGAGAATGATATGCAACGCTTTCCATAGAAACGGACTTTAGAGAAGTAGACACTGTTTCTCATTAATCCAGTGACGTACGTCCTAGAATGAGATGACATAAAACTAGCAAAAAGTGTCACTCCATCTAGCGTTGTCACCTCTTTCCATTCCTTTTGTGTCTGATCTAACTTGAATACAACCGGGTTATCACCGCAACATACATTAACTAGAAATATATTCCCTTCGTGCTCTGTCATAAATTTCTCTTTTGACCAGTTTTTAGCAATAAAACCCTCTACTAGGCATTTTGGCGGATGTACTTCCAGAACACTCCAAGTACATTCAAGTGGATCAAACACCCCTAGCCAACCTGTGAGGCTCAGACAATAAAATAACCCATTACAAAAGACAAGTTTATTCCATATGCTCCCGAAAAATTCTGGGCGATTTTCGTAATTAACAGTTGTCCATTCATCTGCCCCAGGATAACATGTGCTAATAGCTACAACATAAGAACTAATATAATCAACAGTTAATATAACACACCCAGTTGATGTTGGAGCACAAGAGAAGCCAGCGATTGAGTGTCTATCTTCACGTATTGGCAGCTGGATCCGCTCCCTAGTAAAGGGATTAAAAAGAAAAAAATGGGGATTTAGGGCCCACTGCTTCTGGCATAGCAATAACCAACCATCTTTTGTATAGCAAACACGGCAGTCATCCAACTCTGGAAACTCAAGAGAATAGATCTTACGATGCACAGGGTCATAGAAGTCATAACAGTTATCAGTTTTTGGGAAATACATAAGCCAAGGTGATTGGTCCCCTACACGTACAGAACTGGCAGCTGAATGCCATCTCTTGCAAACAGCTGAAGCACGAATATTATCCGCCACAACCAAACGAGATAAGATCAATTCTAAGAGTTCGGTAGGGAGATTGGCCCAGGATTGCAGCTCCAAATTGTCACTTTTCACCTCAGTAGCAGCTCTTTTTTTGTCTGTGATTTTATTGTTTACCCTAAATAATAAAATAAGTACATGTGCAAGATTACGTGGTGAAATTCAACAAAATGAACTTAGTAGGCAGGGTGATTAAAAAATCATAAATTCTTAACTAGAACAACACTTCATCCCAACAAACCTGTATATCAATCTAACAAATGAGGAATGGTAGAACAAACTAACAAATAAACATAACACTGACAATCGCTTTGACATAACTTTAGAGGTTTATATGACAACAAGTTTATAATATAGCATACCTCAGTTATTAAAAACTCTAGATACTGAATGTACATATATACGGGAACATTCCAAGTCCCCACCCTAAAAATGTTCGAGTTTATTATAATAAAACTAGGAAAAATGTTTTTTGACACAAGATCTGGACAAAATGAACAACATAAAAACCACAACACTGCTTCAGATAACCTTAATTCTATACTAATTCAAAAATACTCTCTCTCTCCCAAAATAAATGACATGTTTGACTGTCTTTATGTTCACCAATACACAACTTTGATCATAAAAAATTATCTATTATTAAAAATTGTATATTTTGAAAATACTCATCGAGACAAATCAAACAACATCTCATATGTTAATATTTGCATGTACTCCTATGGATTAGTAGAAAAATAAAGTCAAAGTAGATCATATGAATAGTACACTAAGTCAAAATTAAATTATTTATTTTGGGACAAAGGGAGTAATAATTATGACTTATAAGCACAGCATTAGTAATGGTATAGATAATTAAATGAAACCCGGCATATTTAGACCATATAACATTTCAAATTATCAACCATTGGAGTTAGAAGCAACCAATTGTTCAACAAAATTGTACAAGAACTACTAGTTGGTTCAGTGGTGATTAACGCTGAACTTGTTAGGGAGAACCACGGTTTGATCCCCGCAACTAGGATCGGGAGGATGATGGAACTACTTGATGACAGAATTAACCCCCGAAACAGATTAAACCGGTGGTGAAAGCAAAAAAAAATGTACAAGAACTGAGATTGGTATGATTTATATAAATCCTAGCAATATTCACTCGCAATCATAACTGAGGTTAATTCCGAAACAACTATACCTACAAATTTTTATTTTAAATTCATACTGAAAAGGAACAACGGAAAAAATGCATCATGCTACGAATCCATATTGATCCCCGAAATTAAAATCAATGCAGTGCTTCAAATATCCCTAAAGCTATCCTAATTAAAAATGATAACAATAACAGAGGAAAACATTGAGATATAAAGTTGAATGATGGATTTAGGGATGAAGAGAACATACGATTTTGTCTTCCTTCTCTTTTTCCCTGTCATCATGCGAAGCCAATTTGAGAGAGAAGAAGAAGAAGAAGAATGTTGTTGAGTTGCTTGCAATGTAATGGAGATGGAGGGAGGGAGGGAGGGAAGACACATGGACAGCACGTGCTGCGTGCGAGTGAGTGAGCAAGACAAGATCTTAGAGTCCTATCATGAGATTTCATTTTGCCACCGTAAGGCTTACCCGCGTGCCCTACGAAATGACCAAAATATCATTCCGTGCCTCGAGTCACCGATATAGAAAAAAATGAGTAATTTTAAAAAATAATATTTTTTTACATCCGCGACTTACACGGATGTTATAATTATATGGTGTTTTGGAAGGTGTCCGTAACACAAATTATTAACAAGACATTTTGATAATTTCGTAGGGCGCGCTCCAGAATTTGTAGGATGGCAAAAGTAATTCCCCCTATCATTGATTGGAAGCCCAATTTTCCATTGTGGAGGGGACTGCTTTCATATTGAGAGGAAATAAGGGGATTATTTGGAAAAATTCTACCCGTGTTTCTTTTATTCCTTGAAATTTCATTTTTGCTCCTACATAAAAAGTTCGGAAATTATGTTTCGAACTTTTTTTGCATCGGAAAAATTATTTATTATTACAAGGGGGGATAAAAGAAACATGGAGGGGGAGAGAATTATTCGATTATTTGTCTGTGGACACAATTTTCTTACATTGCATTTAGAAAATTTCTTTTGATGTTCCCTATGTTTCTCGCACGCTTTATTGGTTTTCAGTTTTATTCTTTCTTTACTTAAGTTGCGGATATGTTAAAAATAAAAAATTCTTGAGAAATTTTGGAAACCACCATCCACTACCTATCTTAAATAGCGTCAACTCAATGATGGAATTCCTTGATGTTTTGGTTGTAGAAGTGTTTGAAGTGGAGGGAAAAAAGTTAGTGAAAGAGGATATTATTTGTGTCTGAAGGTCATTGCTTATATATATATATATATATATATATTGACACAAGTAAACTTAATGTATTTCATTCATAATAGTAAGTTTAATACAAGGTGGAAAGTAATTATAAATTTGGTGACTAGCGATAAAATGAGTCGTCTCAGCTAAGTCGTGAGCTATTCGATTTGCTTGCAGCCTAACATATTTGACCTTTTAGTTGTTATTTGTTGTTGCATTTATCTAAAAGGTGCCAAAAGAAGATCCCTTGTGTTTACGTTGTGTGTGTTTGGTTCTGCGGTGACGAGAATTGATTTTGATAGAATTGATTCTGTAAAATTGATTATGGCTAAAATTTATTTTAAGCTAAAATGGTTTATATTTGGATATATTAATACAAAAGTGAGTTAAACAAAACATTTGAGTGTAAAAATCAATTCTAGAATCAGAAGCTACGATTTCTAGCTTCAAGTAGAATAAATTCTGGAGACAGAATCAATTTTACATTTGAGAAACCAAACAAGTCAGAATCAATTCTACACGTCCAGAATCAATTTTGGCTACTCCAGAATTGAAACCAAATATACACGTTGTCGATTACTAGTAATCAGTTCCACAAGATTGGATTGTCTAGATTTAACTCCGCTATCTTATGATATAAAATGAAAAATTAAAGTCTACATTGACTTATTTAATTTTTGTGAATTTATTGGAATTAGTTTAATATAATGGATCTAATAAATTAATTAACTTACCGTAAATAATACTATCTCTGTTTCTTTATAAGTGTCAGTTTAGAATAGTAACATCAAATTAAGAAAGTGTATCTTGCACATTATATTCCTATTATACCCTAATTTTAATCCACCAATAAATTTTTATTTTTTTGCACACACTTTCTCTTTCCAATAAATTTAATATATTATGTACAAAAAAAAAACAAAATTTAATATGTCATGTACCAAAAAAAAATAATTAAAAAATATATTTAGTTTTCCAAATATATAGCATTAATTAGTTTTATTGAAAAATTATGAGTAATTGACAGGGTACAATTGACAAATCATACCCTTACAACATCAAATGAGCAGTTATATAGAAACGCTAAATCTGATGTTTTTGGACACTTAAAAAAAAACGGAGAGGGAGTAGTTAGTAAAATAATCTTACACAGTCTTTTCAATTTAATTAGTTATTTAAAAAATATGTTATCAAACAAATATTTTTTTAAACAAAAGTTATAATAATTTGGCTTAATTGCAGTTTTGGTCCCATATTTTCATTATTTTCTAGATTTGGTTTCCCTATTTTAAAGTTCGACAGTTTTAGTCCTCTTATCATTCCATTTATCCACCTTATAAGCGTGAAATTTCTAGCATAATGAGGGTGGGAATATGAAACTAAAAAAAACCCTATTTCAATGAGCATAATAAAGCAAGAAACCCGAAAATATTTAAAAAATAATGACATGGCAAAAGAATTAATTTTAATTAAATGATGGGTGTAAACAGTGCATAGTTTTTTATTCTCAAATAGGGATAGCAATGAATAAGATATGAGTAGGGTAATATAATACTCATTTCAATATTCTCAGTTTGAAAAAAATATTGTACTCATCCTCGTACCCGCGTGGATAACAACATTTGTATCCGTACTCATATCATATGGTATCTAAGTCCTCGTACTCGTACCTGTTACCCACTATTTGGTTAAAAATAAATTGATCAATTAAAATATCATATCATTTTAATAAAATTAAAAAAATCAAATATTTTAATGTTAACTCATAATAATTATAAAAAAATCATTCCTAAGCTTGTGCTAAAGTCCATATCTCTGTTGAAATATTCACATTATGTTTGCATTATGTATAAATAAACATTTTTATTAAAAATGTGTATAGTTTAATGGTATTGTATATTTTTAAATTGACATACCTATATTATCTGATAATGAAAATTTATTTTGAACGAATTAATTTTACTTAAAAAGAGAGTTGAATATAAAGTGTTCTTTTATTTGAATATATTTAGATAAAAGTGAATTTAACACTGATTTTTCATGTAAAAATCAGATTCAAATGTTATAAATCCTATGACAAATTAGAATCAATTTTAAAGACAAACACATAAGGGGGCAAACATGTAACCAAACATATGCTAACTCAATAAAAGAATACTCCCTCCGGTCTTATATATATAAGAGAAATTTTACTTTTTAGGTTCATTGTAAAATGAATGTATCTAGACAATATTATAGTTTAGATACATTCATTTCACAATGAATCTAAAAAGTAAAACTTCTCTTATATATAGGACCAAGGGAGTATTAAATAAGAGATTCAAAGTTTCAAAAAATGTTACATTTATCCATCCTCTATAACAAATTACTAACCGTTAAGGGGGCGTTTGTTTCACGATTGAGAATTTTACTCCCAGGAATGACTTCCCAGGAATAACAGTTAATTATTAATACTTTAAGGGGACCCTAATACTCAATTGCTTGAGCCAAACGGTTATTTATTACTACTATCTTTAAGGGGAGTCTTAAGATGAACAGACTACTCTTCAGTCTTGTTGAATTGTGATGTAAATTTCTAGAAGCTACTTAATACATTGTATAGTTAGAAATCTCTAAGATTATTGTAATATCTAGTATTGTATAACTAGAAATCTCTAGATTATTGTATTGTATAGGTTAATCTAGAATCATCTAGTAATTAAATAAAATAATCAACCCCATACAAAGGGCGGTAATCCAAGCCTATAAATAGGCACTTCACTATGTAATTGTTGATCAAGGAAACCAATCACAATTTCTCCTACAAGTCTCTTAGTCCTATTCCAATACTTCCT
The DNA here is from genome assembly GCA_030408175.1 of Trifolium repens. Classification (NCBI taxonomy): domain Eukaryota; kingdom Viridiplantae; phylum Streptophyta; class Magnoliopsida; order Fabales; family Fabaceae; genus Trifolium; species Trifolium repens. Next base: position 51,752,301 of record CP125849.1, on the reverse strand, counting down.
TTGCCACATAACTATTTTAGCTTTCTTTCTAAACAAGTTTAATAATATTCTATAACAACTATTCAAATACTATCAGTGGCATCAGAGCTACATTCGATCTTATATTGGGCGTAGAAACTCCATTCATATATTTTCAACCAAACCCTCCTTATACCCTACATCTTTTCTAAATTTTTCCCCTAAAACATGGCTAATACCATTCAACCATCATCTATGACTATCCCTATTTTCAATGGTGAAAACTATGACTTTTGGAGCATTAAAATGAAGACATTTTTTTTCTCTCAAGATTTATGGGACATTGTAGATGAAGGGTTTACTATTCCTGAAGACACCTCAACTCGCAATGCTAATCAGAAAAAGGAGTTGAAGGAAAATAAACAAAAAGATTCAAAGGCGCTATTCTTTCTACAACAAGCGGTAGAAGATAGTATCTTTCCAAGAATAATGGGAGCTACAAGTGCCAAGGATGCATGGGGTACATTGAAGGAGGAGTTTCAAGGAAGTGACAAGGTACGTGCCATTAAACTTCAAACTTTAAGGCGTGAGTTCGAATTGATAAAAATGAAAGAGTCTGAGATCGTAAAAGACTACTATACTAAAATAAAAGAATTAGTGAGTCAAATGAGATCATACGGGGATAATATTCTTGACAAAAGAATTGTTGAGAAAATTCTAATTTCCATTCCTCGTAAGTATGATGCAATCGTGACTACGATTGAGCAAACCAAAGATCTATCTACTCTATCGGTGACAGAATTAATTGGCTCACTAGAAGCTTATGAGCAAAGATTGAGTAGGCACGATGACAATACAGTTGAAAATGCCTTTCAATCAAAGCTCAAATTACGGTCTCATGACAAAAGATATGGAGGAAAGAAAAAAGGTTGAGAAAATTCTAGAAACGGAGAAAATTCTACAAATTTCTCAAAGAAAAATCAAGATGAGTATCCTCCATGCGGCATATGCAAGAAGACAAATCACGCCGAGAAATATTGTCGATGGCGCGGGAAAGAGCAATGTCGATACTGTAAAAAATTTGGACATGAGGAGAAAAATTGTTACAGCAAAAATAAGCATCAAGCAAATTTCGTCGAAGAGCACGAGTGTGAGAATGATCAACATGACTACGAGCAACATCTTTTCTATGCTACACAAGACTGTAATGATGAATTGAGCAGAAATTGGTACTTGGATAGCGGCTACAGCAATCATATGGCCAAAGATGAGAGCATCTTCAAGGATATTGATAACTCCGTCAAAGTAAAAGTTCGACTGGGAAATGGCACTGTCGTAGAATCTAAAGGCAAAGGCACTGTGATGGTGGAGACTAAGAAAGGTACGAGATTCATCAAAGATGTCTTGCTAGTTCCCAATCTCAAAGAAAATCTTTTGAGTATTGGTCAAATGATGGAGAAAGACTATACTCTTTACTTTGAAGGAGACACATGTGCAATATATGACAATAGTCACAAAAGACATGAGATAGCCAAAGTAAAAATGGAGAAAAGAAATAGAAGCTTTCCAATAAGCTTCAAATATACAACCAACATTGCCTTGAAAGTACAAGTTGATGATTCATGGTTATGGCATCGAAGATTTGGTCACTTCAACATTCAAGCATTGAAGATGTTATATCAGAAGAATATGATGAGAGATCTACCATACTTGAAGAAAAGTAATGAAGCTTGTGAAGGATGTCTTCTCAGGAAGCAACATCGATTGCCATTTCCAACAGGAGAAACGTGGAGAACTAAAGATGTGTTAGAGCTCATCCACACTGACGTTTGTGGACCGATGAGGACACCATCACTCAACAATAACAGGTATTTCATTCTCTTCATTGATGATTTTTCTAGAATGACTTGGGTATACTTCATCAAGGAAAAATCAAAAGTCTTTGGAATATTCAAGAAGTTCAAGACCCTTGTCGAGAAGCAAAGTGGTAAACATATAAAAAAGCTAAGAAGTGATCGAGGCAAAGAGTACAACTCTCACGAGTTTGATAAATTCTGCGAGGATGAAGGCATTGAACGACAACTAACAGTTGCGTATTCTCCACAACAAAATGGCGTGTCGGAGAGGAAGAATCGCACAGTCATGGAAATGGCTAGATCAATGATGAAGGATAAAGGATTGCCGAATACTTTTTGGGCTGAAGCAGTTTACACGGCCGTCTACATACTCAATAGATGCCCAACTAGGGCAGTTCAAGACAAGACTCCTATTGAGATTTGGTGTGGTAAAAAGCCATCAGCCAAACATCTAAGAGTTTTTGGATCTATCTGCTATATACATGTTCCTAAACAAAAACGGCACAAGCTAGAAGACAAGACCACTAAAGGTATCTTCTTGGGATATAGTACACAATCAAAAGGCTATAGAATCTATAACTTGCAAACAAAGAAGCTCGATGTTAGTCGAGATGTTGAGGTTGATGAAAATGCTAGTTGGAATTGGGATGAAGGAAAAGTTGAGAGAAGAAATATTTCCATCCCAATACCACAATCAGACATGGAAGATATGGAAGAAGCAACAGAAGAACCAGGTACGCCACCTTCACCTCCACAACAAGAAATTTCTTCACCAGAATCTACTCCAACAAGAGTAAGATCATTGGTGGATATATATGAAACCTGCAACTTGGCCATACTTGAGCCTGAAAACTATGATGTGGCTTCAAAACAAGAAGTATGGGTTAAGGCAATGCAGGACGAGATTAAAATGATTGAGAAGAATAATACTTGGGAGCTTGTAGATTGTCCACATGGAAAAGATATCATTGGAGTTAAATGGGTCTATAAGGCAAAGCTTAATCCTGATGGCTCGATACAGAAGCATAAGGCTAGACTAGTTGCAAAGGGTTACTCGCAACAACCTGGAGTAGACTACAATGAGACATTTGCTCCAGTTGCTCGCCTAGACACTATTAGAGCCTTAATAGCTCTTGCCGCACAAAAAGGGTGGAGCATATATCAACTAGATGTGAAATCTGCTTTCCTAAATGGTATACTTGAAGAAGAGATTTATGTGGAGCAGCCACAAGGATTTGTAGTCAAAGGAAATGAAAGCAAAGTTTTGAGATTAAGAAAAGCTTTATATGGCCTGAAGCAAGCTCCTCGAGCATGGTACAGTAGAATTGATCAATATTTCATGGATCGAGGATTCAGGAGGAGCAAGAGTGAGCCAACACTATACATCAAGACTCAAGGTCAGTATGATACTCTCATTGTCTCCTTATATGTTGATGATCTTATCTACACGGGAAACAATATTACGCTGATAAATGGATTCAAAGAAGACATGATGAAGACATTTGAGATGACCGACCTTGGTTTGATGAATTACTTTCTCGGCATAGAGGTAAAACAAAAAGAACAAGGTATATTTATTTGTCAGAAGAAATACACTAAAGCACTATTGGAGAAGTTCAAGATGAATGATTGCAAGTCAGTTGCTACTCCACTCGTAACAAATGAAAAGATGCAAAAGGATGATGGATCACCTGAAGCTGATGCATCGCGCTATAGAAGTTTGATCGGGAGCCTACTATATCTTACAGCTACACGTCCAGATATCATGTATGCTACAAGTCTTTTATCAAGATTCATGCAGAAACCAAGTCAAATTCATCTTGGAGCTGGTAAAAGAATTCTAAGATACTTGCAAGGAACAAAGGAGTATGGTATGTGGTATAAATCCATGAACAACTCTAAGTTGCTTGGTTACACCGATAGTGATTGGGCAGGTTCATTAGATGACATGAAAAGTACATCAGGCTATGCCTTCTCACTAGGATCAGGATTTTTCTCATGGGCGTGTAAGAAGCAAGCTACAATTGCACAGTCCACAGCAGAGGCTGAGTACGTGGCAGCAGCTGAAGCAACAAGTCAATCTATATGGCTTCGAAGAATACTAGGAGACATGGGTGAACAAGAAGATGAACCTACTATAATATACTGCGATAACAAGTCAGCTATAGCAATGACAAAGAATCCGGTTCATCATCATCGAACCAAGCATATAGCAATCAAATATCACTTTATAAGAGAAGCAGAGGCAACTAAACAAATTCAGCTCAAGTATTGTACGACAGAAGAACAAATTGCAGACATATTCACGAAGGCACTACCAAGAGCAAGATTTGAGCTACTACGAACTATGCTTAGAGTTACTGAAATTTACATCAAGGAGGAGTGTTTAATTGTGATGTAAATTTCTAGAAGCTACTTGATACATTGTATAGCTAGAAATCTCTAAGATTATTGTAATATCTAGTATTGTATAACTAGAAATCTCTAGATTATTGTATTGTATAGGTTAATCTAGAATCATCTAGTAATTAAATAAAATAATCAACCCCATACTAAGGGCGGTAATCCAAGCCTATAAATAGGCACTTCACTATGTAATTGTTGATCAAGGAAACCAATCACAATTTCTCCTACAAGTCTCTTAGTCCTATTCCAATACTTCCTTTGCCACATAACTATTTTAGCTTTCTTTCTAAACAAGTTTAATAATATTCTATAACAACTATTCAAATACTATCAAGTCTTCACCTTAACTCATGATGCTCAATTCTTCATTGGCTTTTGGCAAAACCTGCACTATATATATATACTTCACAGTGAAATGTCCCAAGCAGAATGGAACATGTAACACACATAGGTTCCTAAGGAAGCCCACCAATCACCATGACATATTTTCCACACGAAGGAAACTAGAAGATTAATGATAATTTAAAAAAAAAAAACTCGGTATCCGGTTCAAGGACCGACTAATCAACTAATAGTGCTCAAATTAAATAATTAAGTCTTAAGATTAATAGCATAAAATATAAACTCTAATGGTCTGCATTCACATTTGTGAAAATCTGAAAATCCAGGATCTAAAAAGACAAAATAACCAGAGACAAATCTTTTTGCTTCCTCCTTACAGATATCCATTCCTTCACATATACATTTTTTCATGTATATATTAACCTCTAATGTACATCATGCAAATAAGTTTAAATTAAATCCTACAAGCCAGAGAAAAATGGTGAACTCTGAACCTGTGACATGAGATGTTCACATTCTGCATTAAGAATCGCAAAGGACTTGAGAGGCTGAATCCAAATGCTGCATTCAAACATAAATATCTTGTTAGACAATGATGTTTCTCCACTACATGCAGGGAAGCCAAACAATAAAGAAAAATAGGGAGGGTAGAAAACCTCCAAATATGGTAAAGCAGAAAAAGGTTTACTATATACTCTAATGTCATGTTTCAATTTAACAAACCAATATCAATTTCCCCAAAATAAAGGTAATAGTCATAAGGTTAGCACAGACACAGACAAGCCGTTTAACAAGCAGCTAAATAACCGTCAAGCAATCATAGATCAGTTCAGCAGTGACAAATAGGTTTTTCAAACATTCAGGGATGGAGTGTATGTTTTCATCATCTTGAGCAAGAGTATTCTAGAAAATAAGGACAGACGATCAAACTCAAAATGATGCACTTTCTAACATGTTTTGTATGTCAGCCAAATCCATTTAAATATGAAAAGGTAACAACTAACAAGGTAATGCAAAGCTTACAACTTGACAATTTTCACACCTAACTGTTTTTAAAAACAAAAAGTTTGTATAAATAAGAATTTTCATTCACACACATGATGTTGTCTATGATGGTCACTCTTACCTTCCGCACAACAAACTCGTGCTCCCACTTGATATGCTTTGTGTATTGTGTGTAGTGTGTACATATAAATACATGCATGCACAAAATTAATTTTTGTAGTTTAAGTTTAACCTCTAATTATGAACCTTTTACATTTCCAAAAAGAACAATCATGAACATTTGACTATAATGATGCACTTATAATATGCCATGGCAAGTTAGCATTTATCCTGAATCTGAAATGCATATTAAATTGTAATCACAGAAATTTAATGTATAAGATACATTAAATGCAGATAATGCTTAAATTGAAAATCTATAATGCTATACACGCACATGCAACCATTGGAAAAATCCTCAAGATTTGCATATAACTCAACAAGAATAAGATTGCATGCATCGTGCCATCATGGAATAATTTATTTGTAGCCAAAAAAAGACTAATAAAATTTAGGGGGGGAAATGAACATATATAAAATAATAAGTAAAGCATAAACTAGTGCTTCCATAAATGTCTTAATATGATAGCTACAGCCTACAAAAGCACATACCCAAACTATAGCATGCAGTTAAAAACTTCAATGACAAAAAGAAAAGCTCTACACAAAATTGATTTTAGAAATGCTTACTTGCTCCGCTGAATTTTTTTAGTTCCAGCCAGCAAAGTCTTTAGGTGGTTCAATCCAGATGGTATCAAAAGCATCCTGTTCTACCCAGTCATGAGACTGCTTATTGGGATAATATCTATTATCATCAAGAGAGAACGATATGCAACGCCTTCCATAGAAACGTACTTTAGAGAAGTAGACACTATTTCGCATTATTCCAGTGATGTAAGTCCTGGAATGAGATGACAAAAAGCTAGCAAAAAGTGTCACTCCACCAAGTGTTTTAACCTCTTTCCATTCCATTAGTGCCTGATCTAACTTGAAAATAATTGGGTCCTCACCGCAACATATATGAATTACAAATATATTTCCTTCGTGCGCTGTTATAAATTTCCCTTTCTTCCAGTTTTTGGTTATATAATTCTCTACTAGGCATTTGGGTGGACGTATTTCCAGAACCCTCCAAGTAAATTCAAGTGGGTTGTACACCCCTAGCCAACCAGCGACGCTTAGACAATAAAATAAGCCATTGGAAAAGACAAGCTTATCCCATTTGCTAACGACAAAAAATGAACTGTGTCGGTAATTAACAGTCGTCCATTCGTTTGCCCCAGGATAACATGTGCTGATAGCTACAACAGTAGAACTAATATGTTTAAAATTAAGGATAACACATTCAGCTGATGTTGGAGCACAAGAGAAGGCAGCAGTGCAGAATGTCCTTTCAAATCTTGGCAGCTGGATCACCTCCCTAGTAAAGGGATTAAAGAGAGAAAAATACTGAGTTATGGACCACTGTCGCCGACATAGCAATAACCAACCGTCTTTTGTATAGCAAACACGACGATCATCCAACTCTGGAAACTCAATTGAATAGGTCTTACGCTGCACGGGGTCATAGAAGTCATAAAACAAATCAGTTTTTGGGAAATACATAAGCCATGGTGATTGGTCTCCTGCACGTACAGAACTGCCAACTGAATTCCATCTCTTGCAAACAACAGATGCACGAACATTATCCACTACAATCAAACGAGACAAGATCAATTCTAAGATTTCTGCAGGGAGATCGGCCCAGTCTCGCTGCTTCAAATTTTCACTTTTCACCTCAACAGCAGCTCTTCTATTGCCTGTGATGCTATCACTTGCCCTAAATAATAAAATAAGTATTAGATATACATGTGCAAGACAAAAGTGGTAAATTTCAACAAATGAACTTATGGTTTTAAATTGCGGCCGCAATATTGCTGATGCAGTAGCCACTGCAACCGCATTGCCTCATAAATGCAATGTGATTTTCAATCACATGTACGACCGCATCAGACGATTTTGGTCATATTCGTTCAAATATTTTCATCAAAAATTAATATTTATGAACAAAATGAGACACTAGTCCTATATAGTGTGAGTAAATAGTGTAGTGGATAGTAATGCAAGTCTACGAAAACTTAAAATTATTTCATGCCGCAATAGAACCGCAGTAACCACAATTTAACTTATTATGCAATGCATGAAGCTTAAAATTAAAAATTTCTGAACTTCTTAACTAGATTAGTACTTCATCCCGATAAATACGTATATCATTCTAACTTTTAGCACATAGCAAAAATCTCAAAATGAAGAACGATAGAGCAAAATAAAAAGCAAACAGAACGCTAATAGTGGCCTAATTCGAAACATATCAATAATTCGATCGAATTGGAGATAGAAATCATGCATGTATTAATTATCACTTATAAGTAAGCACAACATAATAAACCATATAAAATTCCAATTCTCAACAATTCAAGTTATAAGAACCCTAGTAATATTCACAATCACAACCTAGATTAATTCTGAAACAAGTAACTATAGAATTTTGATTTGAAATTGATACTATGAACAACAGAAAAACCGCAAACCGTACAAAACTTCAAATCCATAATTGATCGGGAAAAGTTGAATTGTGAGTTAGGGATGAAGAGAACTTACGGTTTTAACTTCTTTTTCCTTCTCCTCGACATCGCGCGAAGCCGATGAGAGACTTCGCCGGAGAGAAAAGAAGAAGAAGAAGAAGAAGAATGACGAGTTGCTTGCTGCACAAAATGGTTAATGGAGGGAGGACAACACTGAGTTACATAAGGTCTTATTTGAGATCTGGATTCTCTGATGTAATACTTTTACGCAGTTTCATATAGTTAAGAATCTCAGCCTTTGAAGCCTGATCAAATGGTGCTGATTAATTATATATAATTTCAATCACAACCAGTAATATTTGATCAGACGGTTGTTAGCAGTTATTGCGTTAACGCAGTAACTTCGTTAAATCTATTCCCTCTTATTTGGGCTGTCGTTCATTGTTTTGTTTGGAAGCCCAATTTTCCATTGTAGTTGACTGCATTCCTATTGGGAGGAAGAGGTTTACTTTGTCGCCCTATCCAATTTCTCGTGTGTTTTATGCGTTTTTTTATTTTTCCACTATTTAAATAATGGATGTTGTAAGAATAAATAATTTTTTGAAAAAACACTCTACATAAAAATATCCTACATAAAATTTATGTCTGCTATTTAAGTAGCGGATGTTTTAAAAATATAAAATTTGAAGAAAAAAATCACTCTACATGAAAACACATTAAATGAAAAAATCTCATTTGTATTACATGTGGTACTTAAGGGCATCTCCAATGGGGGGAACTTAAATGGATGGCTTAAGTTACTTTTTGTGGACTCAAATTGCCATATAGGATCTAAGCATTTGATAAGCAACTTTAACCAATTTTACTCCACTGACAATAAAATAAGCAACTCATATTTGACCCCACCAATTTATATATATTTTTTATTTTCATTTAATTTTGATTTATATTATTTTATATCAATTATTTTATTAATATATATGCTTAAATCTAATAAATGTTTACAAAACATTAAAAATATATAATAAATACATAAAAATATAATAAATTTATTTTAAACGATGAGAAATACATAGCGACAATAACTAGCAAGTGACGAAAAATACGCAAAAATAAGAAATACATAATGAAATAAAATACATAACAATAAATTATATAATTTAATTTTTGTTGTTCTCATGCCTGAAGTGTTCCCAAATATGCTCCATCAAATCTGCTTGAAGTTGATGATGAATTTGTTTTTCACGCATATGTGCTCTCCTTTGCATGTATGTTTCTAAAAAGAGTGGATGAGGACCATGAGATACTTCAGCCGATGGAGTGTCATTATCGACATGATCGTAATCAAAATTACCATCATGTATGTCACGTTCGTCTTCGACAATCATGTTATGCATTATGATGCATGCATACATGATATGTTTCATTGAATACAAAATTCTTGCTTTATATGAAAAAAAATTGGTACAAATAGATGTTGTTGATGTGCTTTGTTCAAAGCATATGGATTTTTTGAAACAAGCCGTTGGAAAGTTTTTGATTGATATTTATAATAAGAAAATATGTTTGTTGGATAAATTAATTTCCAATTCCTACCGTTGGAAAGCTTTAAATTGTTTTTAAAAAATAAAACAATGTTTTTGGTTTGACATATAAATTCCAATCATCCAATTTTTCAATTAAAATGATAAGTATGGGACCCACTAATACCTATTAAAATAATGAATTTTATTGATAAGCCACCCAAGGTGAGAGTTGCAATATGAAGTTACATCCCTTATTTTTAAGCAACTTCCAATGCCATGTCATCCAACTCCAATGGTAAAATAAAATAAGACATGGTTGCTTAGCCTTAAGAACTCAATAAGATACTTGCATTGGAGATGCCCTAAGTAGTGGATTTTGTTCGTTACTTAAGTAGCACTAGCAGATGTTATAAAAATGAAAATTTTGAAAAAAAAAATCCTCCTAACATTATATTTTTTAAATTTTAAACGTTGAATCTGCTACTTAAGTAGCAAACACGAGAATTTTTGTAATTTTATAGGGCGCGAAAAATGAGGTAGGATGATAAAAGTAAAACATTGAAAAAAGCCAACTCAGCAGCTCATTGTTTCGCCAAATTAACACTTTTATGTATAATTATAAGCTTTACAAAGTATAGTTTGTGACAAAAACAGCTTATAAAGATACATTTTTTATTAATGAAAATTTATGAATTAACAAAAAAAAATTATTTATATGTATAGACTAGAAAATAAGCTAAAAATCCAAACGGGTCTTAAACATAAATATAAAAACTCATTCAAAAATAAAAAATGTATACATGAGCTAACTTGATTGCAGAGACCAAAAATCTCGAGGAAAATATTTTTTTTTTTGGTTTTCACCATCAGTTTAATCTGGTTCGGGGGACAGTTCTGGCATCAAGTGGTTCCAGCCCCCTCCCGATTGCAGTTGCGGTGGATCGAACCGTAGTCCTCCCTACCAAGTTCAGCGTCAATCACCACTGAACCAACTAACGATTGGTTGAGGAAAATATTTAGAAGACCCAAATTTTCTTAAATTTATAAGAATGACTAAAAATGATATTTTAAATACTTTTTGATACAAACTTATTTAACACTACTATTTAAAAACTCTTATAGTACTTATAGATAGTTCATGAGATGGGAGAGGGAGCAAATAACGGTGCCTTATGTAACATGCATGTTCTTTCAAATGCGTACATATTCATGTGCAATGTCATCATGTCGTGGTACATTCACGCCCAGGATTCAAATAATAACCTTGAATAATGTCAAATAAATTTCATTTTGTTATAGCTATACTCAATGTCAATCAATTCTAATCAAAAGTGCAAATCACATATTTTAAGCCTAAACCATCACATAACAAATCTTTTTTTTTTTTGAAAGTATCACATAACAAATCTTATAAACACTCTACCATGAATTATATATAAAAAAGTATTAGCTTATCTACCAAATTTTAAGCTAGTACTTTTTCAAATAGACATATTATATATGGGTTATACATTTTGCATAAATAATTTATAAGATATAAATTTTTAATTTGATAGTGGATTTTATAAAATTTATATCGATTAAAATATTATTGAAATGTATAACATTTAGTGTCAAATTAGTTGGTGTCATTTGATCATGACTCATATATTATATGTTCTATTTAAAAAAGAATTAGCTTATCTACCAAAAAAAAAAATTAGTTTATTGCATTTATTTTATGTGATTTAGGCTCCTTTTGGTAAGGTTATATTTTGAGCATATAGCTTATAAGTTCATATGACCAAAAAAGTCTTGTTTGGTGATTTTCTTTTAAAAAAACTTATAACTTATTTTACTAGCTTATAACTTATTTTTCAAATGTTATTTCAAGTAGCTAATGAGCTTATAGCTTATAATTTTTTCTTCAAATTTTACCCATACCATCTTTCTTGAAAAAAATTAAATATTAATTAAACATATTTTTTTTAATATTATTTCATACTTATAAGCTAGTTTATTCTTAAACACTAATTCAATCGGCTAGCTTATTCCCTATAAGCTAAAAGCTAGCTTAAAAAGTTATTCGCTATAAGTTCATCCGCTATAAGCTAGTTTATCAGTCATCCGCTATTTTTTTACCAAACAAAGTCTTAGAGTGATTAGAAGAAGTGACAGAAAGTTGAGCTAATGATCATTTAAGGTTTAAGTAGATGGAGGTGTATTTGTAAACACTTCGACGTTCAAGTTAACACGAGAGTAGAGAATGTGTGGTTTAAGGATAATAATTGCACGAGATGATGTTCATCAATGTGTACTATCTATGAAGCAGAGACACCTTTATGACCAGTTGTGTAACGGTGTTCAACGCGCGCCTGTGTTCGATACTCGTATGATACTCATATAACATATGTCGGATAGTTTAGATATGTGTTAATAAATACAGTATCATTTTTCCATTTACCCGACAATCCTTAGATCGGTGCCGACACTTATAAAACACTCGTACAACACATGTTGGATAAGTGTCCCAAAAAATTATTATTTTTCTTTGCTTTTACTCTCATTAGACATATTTACAAAGATTGAAGAAGTCATGAAACAATAATATTGATCAATGATGGATTAAAGAGATTACATTTTGATTACATTATTTTTAGTTTTTCGATAATAGATGGATGAATAAAGGTCAAATGTACTATTGCAAATTCTCTCGAAACTTTTTTTAATGAAAAATTTGTTCAACTTAGATGCACATGTATATATTTTGATTCTCAATTTAGATCTTTAATAAATATCTAGCAGTGTCGGTGTCATATATTTTCTACATTAATGATATGAGAGTGTTCATGTCAGAGTCTATACTTTATAATATATACTATGATGCCATTAATTAAATGTTGTATAGCGTTACAATTTGAGGGGGATTCAATTGTAGCGGTTGAAACTTAAAATGCAAAGAGCCTTTTTAAATTAGATTGAACAGACAACTTTACGTAAGGAATATGATTATGAGTTAAGATTAGTGAGAATGAATGCTCTCAAGTGATAAAAAAAATTGAGAAAATAATATAGATAATAGTTGAAAGAAATTGGATCATAATATAAAACAATGTTTAAATTTAAAAGAAATTAAAAGAAATTCATTAATGGTTGAGATATGAAAATTGAAAAAATTTAAATAAAAAAAAATTTGAGAGGTTCCATTCTCAAGATTAGTGTATCGAGAACTCGGCCCTTAGTTCGACTAGTCCAAAATATTATACAATTTTGATAAAAAAAAATATTTAAATTTATTGTTTAAATTAATTAAGTCGTGAAAAATAAAATAAAATGATGGATAGTTCTAAAAATATCTATTAAATTGAATATGAAAACTTAAACTATTGTTAAAATAGAGTTTAATGGTCGTATTATGACATTGTTGGTAGTATATTTCATTTTTAGAGGAATTACAATTTCAGGTTACCGTGCAAGTCATCGATATTCTTCAAACCAAACTACGAGTTTCGCCATTGCTTTCACATACCTTTTTGACGAGAAAATGATAGAAGATGCTTTTCTCCCTTATGAAAAAACAATTTTTTTCTCATTATCCAAAAAAAGGAAAAGCATATATGAGACATATTTTTACAGAAAAATAATAAATATGCATTTATTCATACATATAAGACAATCATATACATGCATTTATTTTTATTTTATTTTTGGTCAGGTCATATATATGCATTTATTCATCATACATAGGCTCCGTTTGACCCGGCTTATTTTTTAATTTTTATTTTAGCTTAAATGAAATAGAGAGGTATAAAATTATATTTGACACTATTTCTCCTTAAAAGTATTAGAGAAATAAAGTAAAGAAGTAAAAAATAAAGAAAAGTGAAGTCAAACACAATTTTTTCCTTCTTTAGTATTTTTAAGGAGAAGAAAAAAAGGAAAAAATAAGCCAGGTCAAACGGAGCCATAGTATAAGAGTGATAAGACAACAAAATAAATATAGAAAAAGTATTCTTTAAATTATCATGATTCAACTTGAATAGTTGGCATATGCAAAAAATTCAAAACGAAACAAAACCACCGCTATAGGATGAGCATGACTTAGACCATTTATGCGCAAGCAAGTTGAAATCTCTCCCTCCAAATTATATATTCTCTCTCTCTTCCTCACACTTTCTCACCATAACACACAATTTCCTTATACAAAAATCTCTCTCTCTCTCTCTAAACTTCTTAATTTCTTTCTATTGTTCTCTCTGTTTTCACTCTTACCTTGTTGACCAACTAAAGAAGGATATGCTACAAGTGGAAACACTAGTTTCAGCCTGTGCCGGCGGTTCTACTGATCGGAAAATCGCCTGCGAGACACAAGCTGACGATCACAAAACGGATCCTCCACCGGAACCATCTCATCCCGATTCTCCACCGGAGTCATTTTATCTCTCCAGAGATGAAGAAAACGAATGGTTGGGTCGTAACTTCGTCTACGAACGCAAAGAATCAACCAAAGGAAACTCAAATTCAACTAACTTGAACCCTAATTCTAGGGATTCCAATTCCAATTCCAGTTCCAACTCCCAACGCTTTGCAAATCTCAAATCCAAAACATCAATGATTGGTTTGCCTAAACCTCAGAAACCTTCATTCGACGCTAAAAACCTTCGCAGTCATAAGCCGAGTAACGTTAAGCTGTTTCCTAAACGAACCGCGTCCGTCGGCAAATCGTTCGTTGAACCTTCGTCACCGAAAGTGTCTTGCTACGGAAGAGTCAGATCTAAGCGCGGAAGAGCTTCTTCCGTCACCGCCGCAGCCGCCGCCGCCGTGAAAGAAAAATCAGTAAAGGAAAGAAAACGGAGTTTCTTTGGAAGCTTTCGTGCTATTTTCCGATCCGGTAGAAGAAATAAACATGATCGGAGAAACGATTCTCCGGCGTTTGATTCAAATGTAACGAACAGGAACACCGATAACGTGAGTTATTCAAAACCGCGTGATAGCACGGCGAGCTTAAACGACGTGTCGTTTGTGGAATCGGTGAGAAATAGTGTATCGGAAAGTGAACCGCCCGGTTTAGGTGGGATGGCGCGGTTCGCGTCTGGAAGAAGAGGTGAGTCGTGGGGAGTAGGTGATTCTGAAATCCACGTGTCACGATAGTATTCGTAGTTGGTAACCGTTCCGTTACGTTACGCGGCTGCTACTACAAGTGGGACCCATTGTGCTTTGATGTAAGTGGAGTCAGTAACTGATTAACATGACGCGACTCGCGAGTCAGTCGCGTGGGACCCGCGTGGGACCCAAACGTGTTGAAAGAAGAGGATGATGTGGCACGTTGAATGAATATGAGATTGTTACTACCGTTATGTTGGGGGATTTTTTTTTTTTTGTATATTGTGATTGAATTTGCTGAGCAGAGCAACAAGTTTTTGTTGGTATAATATACAAGAGCCATATGAGTGTTTTTTAATGCGCAGCCGTTGATTTTCAAATGCTATTTCAATAATTATATACTTTTATGATGGAATTGTTTCAACTAATCTGTCCTTTTTATTAAACAAAATCAAGCAATATGATATTGTTATTAATGTGGGACAAATTAAGCTGTGGGCTATGTAGAGGTACTGTTATGAATCAAATGATCATGTAGAGGTACAGTATGTCATAATCTTAATTCTTAACTTGACATGCGCTTTGTACAATTACAAATTCTTGTACCAAAACTGATACTATTGTTTTGAACTGTTAAGGAGTATATTTTTGAGGCACTCTAATATGAACGTAAAAAAGATCTAAAGATGAGTCTTTATCGTTTGTAGTAAAATTTGTAATAAAAAATAGAAAAACTTGTAAAAATTATAAAAAATTATTTAAAAATGACATTTGAACGGATGACAGTCAATTGCTAATATAATAAACAGATAAAAAATATTATAATCTCAATTGAGACAGTCAATAATCGATGACATTGCGTGTCTTAAAATAAGCGTGTCTTAAAATAAGTTTGTCTCAGAGTTTGACAATAATTTGTTATACTACAAAACTTTGAATTTTGTATTTAGAAATTAGAATATATGAAATGTTCCTATTAAATTATTATTATCACAAACACATTTTGAAAAGTCATGTGAAGTAGTATATGCAATCAAAACTCAAACTTCAATTTTGTCTTGATCTACTATGTCAATAATGTCATAAAGTAGGTTTAGTATAACTAATTTCATCTATTAGTTTGGTGGCATAAGTGGATGAGATAGAGTTGAGTGTTAATAAAGAGATCAATATATAGTTCAATTATCATTCTAATTACTAACTATGAATTTGGATCGTCTATTCTACATTTTACTTACATTAATTAGTTTATTTTTAAAAACAATTTTGTCATTACAACATACCATACCATACTATCTCTCTTCATTGTCTCTCCTAATATTTTTAGACTAAATGCAAATGAACATAGGTGAATGTAGATAATCCAAATCCACTAACTACTACTACTAATATTGATTGTTTTAAAAAATAAATAAAAATTCTACTATAAGAAAATAAAACTTAAGAACTTGGATTGTAAAATTAATATTTAAATGATTAATAAGACTTCATTTTCTTCTAATTTGCAAATTTTGAAGTCTCATGGACGACAATCTTGTGCAGGAGAAAAATCATCTCTTGAGAAAAAAAATATGTCTTACACAAGATTTCGTCTATGTTTGGTTTAGCGTTTCCAATATTCAGACGTGCGTTTTCTCTTTCAAACGCGAGTTAGCCACTTTTTGTGATGTTTGGGTACAATTAAAAAGCAAATCTGGAAACGTGATTCTACCATTGAAACGCGAGTTTACCTGAAGCCACAAAACGTAGCTTCTGCGTCAACCGGAAGCGATTCCAAAATTTAGTTTACTGTTGGCAAGTATTAATTACTTAATTACCCATGCTTCAACTCAAGCTCCTATTTTTCTTTTCCTCAAAGCTTCAATTTTTTAAATTCTCTGCAACACTTTCTCCTTGGATTTGCAATTTTTTCATTTATGAGTTTATGTTTTATCAGTGATGGTGGTGCTCTCCTACGGCTGTTAGGTTGAAGAAGAAGAAGAAAACAATTGGACTGACCCGGCCCATTTAAATATTTGTGTCTTTTTGTTCAGCCCTTTTTGTTCTGCTACTTCCCATTTTTTAATATTACTTTGACTTATTACTTTTATTTTATTTTTAAAAACCGGAAACATCTTAAATTAAATTTTTCAAGGTTCTTGAAATATATAGTTTTAAATACAATTAAAATCCATTTTGGTAATTGTACATTCAAAAGCAATTTTGATTGAAACTATCCAAACAATATAAATTGATGAGAATCACTTTTACACGAATTTATCCAAACATAAATCAATTTAACTCAACTCACTTTTAATCAAAATCAATTCTGTCAAACTCAATTCTAGCAAAATCAATTCTAGCCACCGCCAAACCAAACACACACTATGTTTGGTTGGAGGAAAAGAAAAAGAGATGAAAGAAAATTGCGGAAACCAATGCATCAACTTGGATTAATGTTAGTCTAAGAGCACCCACATCCATGCCACTTATGTGAGTGGTATAAATGGGTCCTATATAATATTTTATATTATTTTATACCTTTCAACTATTTAAACCACTTAACCATACTTTCTAAATATCCATACCACTCATCCAAAACTCTAACATAGGTCCCACAAAATTCACAATATAATTTCAATTTTCAATTTATAGTTTATATTAATATATAAAATGTATAATTGATTCAAATTTAGACTAAAGGTAAATGAAAATTTGTGATAGATTAAAATGGTTGATCACTTATCTATTCTCAAACTAAATTTATAATAAATAAAAGCTCTTGTAAAATAAAATCAAATAAAAGCTTGTGAAAAAAATTACTGAAGTAGTCCAACGTAATAATATGCAACTGTAACATTTCTTTAAGTTGATTTTGCATTTATTTTAATTAAAAAAATTGCTGCAATGTAATAAATAATTGGAAAGATACTGTGTATAAAATGGAAACGGTTCCAAGAAGTGCCACAGCAAAACAACTCAAACATCCCAACCACTCTGACAGTGGTGGTAATACTTGGCAAAGCAACAAGTTTGGATACACCGATATTTATGTTCTAAGTTCATATATTAGTTTCCGCAATTTTTTTTCATTCCTCTTTCTTTCTGTCCAACCAAACGGACCTTTCAAGTGTGGTAAAAGGTTCTGAGAAGTATATTGAAGGGAAATGTCAAAGATGTTGAAGTATAGTATATACTCATGTGTAGTTAGTTTTACAATCAAGACTTGGTATATTGTAGTACAAACTACAAAGTGGTTGTTAGTAGACTCAAGATTTAAATTTTAGACGTCATTGTTAAACTCATTTAATTAATCTTGATGGAATATTGACCTTATCACACAAGATGGAATTATAGATTTCAAAGCATGAATGATGAATCATATAACCAAGGTTTGCAACCCAAAGAATAATTAATGACACGTCACCCATGGACACAAGATGGATTGTTGACCATGTTACACGGTATGACTTGGGAACTAGCTAGGATTCAAAACATAGATCATATTTTCAAGAAAATTAAGGCAAAAGAACATATGGCCAGGTCATCAACCCAGAAGAAAATGACGCATATTTCACTATCTACTATTTGATTTCAATAAGAAATTAAGAGAAAACTGGAGAAAAAAAATGAAAAGTTAAGATAAATTCAATCAGTATTTTAAGTTTTTAACTAAATATAATGCACGAAAAATAATACTGAGTAATTAATTGGCTTATATAGATTTTTTTTTGGGCATATGTTAACATGTGCCCTTAGGGCACATGATAAGCTACCTAAATAAAGAAACTTAGCATTAAATAATCTAAAATAATTAATGTCAAAAAGGTGTATTACACAAATATCAAGATAAAGTTTCTTCATTAAACTCCTTAACATGTTCCTTAAGGGCACAAGTTAACATTTTACATTTTTTTTTATAAATGAAGTAATAAATATATATATGAAACTCATACATATTTTAAGTTATGTTAGAATCAGAGATGCAAAACATAGAAACACAAAGTGACAGCTAGGATTTCAATAATAACAGAATGACATTGCTTGGCAAAATAAAGATTACAAGAGAATTTATAATAATACCTAATTGACTACTGGACTACTAACATGTAAAACCCAATACTAAAAGTCTTAATATATCTAACACTTCCCCTCAAACTCACGATGCATTAACGATTAATCATCGAGAGTTTGTCAAACAAAAACGAAAAACATACTAAGTAATATAAACTTCTAACACTAGCCCTCAAGCTAAAGCTTACTAAGCTTTAAACTTGTTACAAATTAACCTAGGAAATAAACCAACCCAATTAAAGCATCGAAGGGAGGAGAACCAAATTAAATTATTCCAACATCCAATCCAATCCAAGCTAACCAAAACAAAATCAATCAAACAAATCCAAACTAAACCAAACAATATAAGAATCGGCCAATAGATAGATGCGATCAAACAGAAGAAACCAATAGGGAGAAGTGCAACCAATCAGAAGAAGTCAATAGGGAGAAATACAATGCAATCAGAAGAATCAAAAGAGAGAAGTGCAATCAACAGGGAGAAGTGCAATCAACCAGAAGAAGTGCAATAGGGAGAAGTGCAATCAATCAGAAATGCAATAGGGAGAAGTGCAATCAATAAGAAATGCAATACGGAGAAGTGCAATGCAATTCGAAGATTAAGAAACCAAAAAAAAGATGACAATCAAAGAAGAGAAACCAACATACATGACTCAATACCAATGTAAGAAACAAAACAACCTTCATATTTCAAATTGATGATTGCTTTGAAACAATAATTCTGACTCTGAGTGGTGGCTTTACGATGCAATTATCCAAGACAAATAACCAAAACATAATATAACTAGAAACCAATTATATGAAACGGTGCGGGATTCCCGTGACAACAACAATAGTACAGCAGCAGCACTTGTTCTCGTTCTTTTTCTTCAATACGACCAAGCATCAAACAAACACAATGAACATATTCTCAAAACTTTTGAGAATTCAACACGGAAGCGACGAGCGATTCAAGGCGGATCAAACCATGCTCTAGATACCATGTTAGAATCAGAGATGCAAAACAGAGAAACACAAAGTGACGGCTAGGGTTTCAATAATAACAGAATGACATTGCTTGGCAAAATAAGGATTACAAGAGAATTTATAATAATACCTAATGGACTACTAGACTACTAACATGTGAGTGTAGATCCTCTCCAGTAGAAAATAAACGGGAGGATGTCAAGTTTAATGATCCACCCATTAATTAAATATTTTTTTATGTCAACCACAAAAAACAAAAAAAATTGAATGGCTATAATTTCACAGGAGGAAACTTTAATGGGAGAGAATCTCCTCTCCTAACATGTAAAGCCCAATACTAAAAGTCCTAATATATCTAACAAATTTTTTATTCTTTTTGGTACATAGAGGGCAAAAGCCCATCTTAAGTTTAAATTTTAATGACACTATTAAGCTTAACAATTTTTTTAGCCGTGCCTCCCATTTTCCTTTTCACCCAAAATGTTTTAATTAGTTAATGCCGGGGTAAATATGCCAATTAATTGGGTTAGATTGCAAAGGTTTTGATTCAAAGAACGGGACCCGGGTAAAGGAAAAATTTGTGAACATGTTGTTTTCATACACCATCGTTGAATGTTTACTTGAGGCTATTGAAGTAATTGAAGTAACGTGGTGAATGAGTGAATCAAAAACATAAACATAAACGGCATTTAATTCAGTCTTAGATTAGAGAATGTATTCTAAATTTTCCATTTCTATTGAAGCCGTTCATACTATTTTAGGATGCATCGAGACTTTATTATTTCAAGTCTACACCCATCACTATATCCAATTCGAATTTATTCATCTGAATATTATAGGTTATGTTTTTTTTCATATTTGAAAGAATTACGATACATGTTTGTTTGATTATATTTCCTTAAATTCTCTTAAAAAAAAGGAAAATTTTACCTTTCACTCTTACATTTAACTCTTCTCCTCTACAAACCACCAAATATTCCTATTTTATCCTTTTATCATTTAACTTTTGACACTATTTTATCCTTTTATTATTGTCACTTAAAAAAAGCTGAACCGAAAAATATTGTATGAGTTTTCTAATAAAGTGTAAACCAGAAAACATATTAAAAAATTAAAAATAAAATACTAAACAGCAAGATCATAGAAACTAACAAACCATAAATAAAAGTTTGAATTTGTTATCAAGTTTAAATCACATTAAACATAACAAAAAAACAAAACCAAACTTGCGTTTAAATCTAAGTAACTTAAAACCAACCTGATCTTAAAAAAATTTATTTATTTTTTACATTTTTCTAGATTCAATAAATATTTAAGTAACTTTTGCGTCTCCAAAGCAATGGACGAACCACTACTGTATTTTACTGAGAAGTTGACTTGTATTGTACTGGTTGTAGTCACATGTTAATGCTAATATTAGAATATGTTTGGATGGAGGAAAGTTTTGAGGTAAAGTGATTTTTTAAGGGAATTCAAATTCTTCTATATAAATTCTATTGTTTGGATGATTAATTTGGAGAATTTTAAAATGATGAGAATTTAAGAAGTATTTTGTTTAAGCTAAAATTAAAGAATTTCAAATGACATTTAAAAGCTAGGAATTTGAAAGTCCTTCCTCTCATTTGTTTCAAAAAATTTAGATTTGACCCCTATTAACATTTTAAAATTTTACATATTGACCCCTAAAAAATTTTAATATCGCAAATTGGGCCCTAAATTTTTTCAAATGGTCCTTTAATTTTTTTTAAATTGCAAATTGGTCTTGGACTGGACTAAGGCCCAAAAATTAATGGCATAGGCCCAATAACAAGATGGTCCAATCTTCCAACCCATTAAATTCAAAAAGATAGCTTGGCGGGAAAGGCATTAAAAGGCGGGACAGTGCGAAGGCGGCGCCCTTGCCCAAGAATAAACTGCTGGTCACATACTCAGCGCACACCACTCACATGGAAGGAGATAACCACCCCTCACCTCCATGATAAGCACCGCAACAGGGGGGAAACCACCCATTATCACCACGATGAGGCGGTGGGGAAAGAAAACCGCCACGATCATGGGGTATCCATGATCACGGACGGAGGCAACCGCTATATCTGAATCTCTATAAATAGGAGTTTGTATTTCATTGTAAAAGGTTCACAATTTTTCATATTCAGAGAAATACTCATTTAATTTATACGATCCACATAAATTACTACCCCCATTAATTGTTCACTAGAACATGTCCATATTTTTCAATTTTAAAATTTGACCCAAAACTTTTCAAAATTATAAAAGTGGCGCAAAAATGTCCACAATGAAATCTTCTATTACTGTATCCAAATACACACATTTAAAATGAAGGTAATTCAAACATAATCATTTGAATTGCTTAAAATTCTAGATTCTCTAAAATTTGTAATTACTTCATCCAAACATACTCTTAGGATTTATCAATTCTCGAAAGTTTGGAGGTTGATGTTGGTTGTTTTGTGGTTAGAACTTGAGCAACACCGAATAGATGGAAGTCGAAGCAAATGCATACAATTTATGTTGGCTTTGAATTAAGGTATGGTTTGAGATGGAAAATCAAAAGAGATTTTGTTTCCATAAAGAGAAGAGGATGATCAGGGCCGTCTCCGAGAATTTCGAGATCCTGGGCTAATAATAAAATTGGCCCCTAATAATAATTTTTTAAAAAAAAAACATAATATATTTAAATTGTAAACAATTTCATAATATATCACTTGTTGATTTCAATAACATCTTTGAATATTTTTTTTTTGTTGTTATAATATCTTTGCTTGCTGGGCCTGTTTTGTTAATGGGTTACTATTTAAACCCCCATATATATATATATATATAACTACCTCAATTTAAAAAATTTGAGGCCCCATTTTTTTTTAGGCCCTGGGCTTGGGCCCTGCCTGCCCTGGCCCATCTACGGCCCTGAGGAGGATCATGAGAAAATGAGAGAGCTATGGCAATAAAGATAACAATAAGTGGGGTAAGTTTTGCAAATGAGATAACAAGAATTGCAAACGGGAAGACTTTGGGAAAGTCTTTCCCAAAATTTTGTGGGTGAAAAAAAAGGTAAAATTGGAATTTTTATGATATGTAGGGGTGATGGCATAAATGTAGGGATATAGAGTAACAAGTGGAGGGTGTGGGGGGTGGGGGGGGTGTTGGGAAACGCTTTCCAAATTTTTTTTCGGTGTAAATGCAACAAAAAGTGAGAAGAGAGATATGGAGGGGGAGGGGTGGTTTGTCTTTGCGGAAGACCTAAACTATTGTTTTGGGTCGGGCTCTACACTTGATTACAAATTTATAGTATAAAGTATAACATAACTTTTAATAGTTTTCTTCTTCTTCTTTGTCAAAAATAAAATAAATAGTTTTTTTTTCTTTTATCGAATGAATTCTCTTTTAAAAAAGAGTAGTAATATTTGTACAATTTTTAGTTTTATCTTTTTATGGGACAAAAACAATAAAGAGAAAGAGAAGAAGAAGAGAGAGAAAGTAAAAACACAATGAGAGAATGATAATACAATTATATCATTCTAAAGATATATGAAAAAAATTATTTTAAAAAAGATAAATAAACAATTTTTAAAATTTTGAAAAATAGCAAATGACTAAAATTGTAGGCATAAAGTTTTTGTAGGGATCAAAATATCTTACTTTTTTATAGCGATAATTTTTTTTTTATAATTTTATAGGACGAAATAGTATATAAATGAGGAATCTCATATTTTGAGTTAAACTCTCATTGTAAGTTTTTTTTTACAAACTCTCATTGTAAGTTTAAGTGCTAACAATTGAGAGAATTCTCATTTTCATTCATATCACAATCCCTCAACTCACCAAAGAAACAAAATCACAATCCCTTATTTTTTTTTGAAACGGCACATCACAATCCCTTCTACCTTGACAACACAGCTCTTGCTTGAGATTCCTAACATTGACAATACAACTCAAAATGCTAGCATGATAAGTGCTGAAAAGTAGTTGATTTTCATATTAAAAGAAGGCATTTGTTGACTTGTTTTGCAAGCTACGATAGCTAAACTCCCAAATTTGTGTACATATGTATATTTAGGTTTTATTATCTTAATCCCAGCTATTTTTACAGGTTTTTATGCTTAAAGTTGAGTGGTTGATGCAGAAAAATGATTGTGAAGTTTTAGGAGCTCGCTGGGCGACCAGTAGCGACCATCAGCGAAGGAAATCAACCAAAAAGGCAGTGCAGTCATCGCTCCCAGCGACCAGAATCCAGGATTGGTCGCCACTTCTCGCTGGGCGACCACCAGCGAAGAAAGGAAAATCTGACGGTTAGTGGGCCACGTGTCAGCAAACCCAGTTGTGAAGTAGTCTCATCGCTGGGCGAGCGGGATAGTCGCTGAGCGACCATGTTAATTTAAGACTTGTTATAAATAGTTTTTCAGAACAGAAAAAGAGAATCTTGTTAATTTTCAGAGCAGAAAACAGAGAGAAACCCTAAGGAGCTGTTTGTAATAGATTGGAAGGTGGATAACTTAGTGAAGTTGAGGAATCAATTCATGATGTTCATTCATCTCATGTTCTTTCATCTTTGTAAGCTCACTATGAATATGAGGGGCTAATTTCTCTTTGTTGTTGGGATTAGATGAACAATACTCTATGAATATGTATTTATCTTGATCTTTTGATTATATATATTTTGGTAATTCAATCTATTTTGATATTATCCTTGTTTTATTATGTTAATCTTTGGATCTGAAATAGTATAGGAATATATGTTTTGAATTCTTGATCTAGGATAATATCTATCAAATCTAAACTCTAGGGATGGATTTAGGTTTGATAATCACTCAAAGTATTGGTTTTAAAAGATATTGTATCAATTAATCACTTGAGGGATCAAGGATTGGTTGATATAATAGTTTCTCGTCGTTATCTGAGAACGGAAACGTACGAAGAGTAATACGTGATAAAATTGATTGATAACTGAAATATATGTAACAATAGTTAAGTAAATGCATATGAATGGATATTTCGATTCTAATCCTGACAACTTATTCTCTTTGAATTTTACATCATCTTTCATCGCTATTTTATTTTATGTTCGGAAGCTTTTACAACAACAAATTATTAGACAAATCTTAACTTAAAGTTATGGTTATCGTTGAAAGGCTATTAATATCACACTAGTCCCTGTGGATACGATACGATATACACAAAATACTTGCAAAAATACTGTAACATAGCCTACAAAATATAAGAATATGAGCAAGAGTTGCATTGTCAAGGTAGAAGGAATCCGCTATTATGCATTTTTTTCAGGGGTTTGGTTGTGTATGAAAAATTGGGAGATTTTGAATATTAAGGTGCAAACTAAAATGAATATTCACTCTATTTTTTTTTTGAGATGAAAACTAATAAAAAATTAGAGTGAATATTGTTTTAGGGTCATTTACACATACTAAAAATATCAATAGATCATTTACACATACTTCTACTTTTAATATTTTTTTTTTAATAAATTTTTGAACTATTGATTATTTCACTCAACTTAATTATTTTTATAAAGTATAAAGTATTTTTGCCACGACAATAATTAATATTGTATTGGACTTTATAAAAGACAAATAAAATCAATTTTTTCATATAAAAAAAAATCAATTTTTTTCTACAAAAGTCATTAAAAGGACTAGAGGGAGTAATGCACAAATGCATAGTAGATAGCGAACCTCCAAAGAATCTTAATCTTATTATAGCCACCCCCAAGAAACCGAAATAGACAATTCACTCTCTAAACCATGCAAAGATATTATAATTCATCTCAAATTCAATTGAGCTAGTTATCTCTGAAAGTGCAAGTGCCAAACATGATACACAAAGATGCCACTTTCCAACAAGTGGACTATGATGTCTTCCCATTCGTTTTGCTTGGACAAATGGAAACATATGGTTGACCCAAAAAAGCACAACTAGTGGTGAAAATATGCACATTCCATTTCATAGCAGCCAGAATAGTGGAGTATTAAAATAATTTCCCAATAGAATCTGACAAAAATATTATCCAATCAAATTAAAATCTAAGCCAACACACATCAAAGGATAAACTCATAAACTGATTTTTTTTATGGTAAAAAACATTAATTAAGCTAATGAATTATACGTGAAATTTGAATTGGATTAGTGAAAAGAACATCATCTTGTGTCCCAAATACAAGAAGAAAGAAAAGAATCAACAACAAATAAGGGACTAAAACACTCTTTAGAACCCTACTCCTAGAAATTAAGAACAGAAATCACCCCAAATTACAAACCTACAAACCACACTAACATAGCAAATCAGTTTTCAACAACATAGAGAACAACGAATTATTCCATTCTCATTACAATAACCACACTTAACCGTTTTCTTTTGCTTCTCATCCAAAACCTTACAACTTCCATTACATTCCTTACACATCACAAACCTCAAACTTCCACACCCTTCACAAACTCCTAATGCCTTTGGAATCCCTTCCAAAAGAACACCCAATTTTTCCTCATCTTCCAATTTCACAATTTCATCAACTCCTCCAATAAACCTTCCCTTCACAAACACAACAGGAACTTGAACTTGTTTCATTCCCATAAGCTTCTTTAATTCCTCCTTAAACCCGGAATCCATAGACACATCGCGCTCGCGAACACAAACACAATACGATTCAATAATCGATCGAACTTTGTTACAATCTTCAAATGTCTTTCTAATTCCTCTCAATGTTGTAGTGTAAATTACAACAGAATTTTCTCCTCCAGGAGGACAGTTTTTCTCAAACAAGTTCAAAAATGTAACTGAATCAAGAGATTTTCTCGCTCTTCGTGTTTTTGGAGTAGCAAAAACAATTCTCTTGATTTGTTCTTCCTCTTCAGAAAGTTCCTTTTCATAGGAAGCAATAATCTCAGGATCAAACAAAGGACTTGGACTTTTTCTCACACTATCATTCCCAAAACTGTTTCTTCTTGCCGAAAACGGAGATCCTTTTAGCGAAAAACTCGAATTCTTAGGAGAAGAATTTGCAGTGGAGGATTTGAGAATTCCCTTAGGACTATAATCCAAACGTCTAACACCACCTCTTACCAAATTATTAACTTGAACCTTATTCTCTTTTCCTGAAGATTTCTTGAGTGAGGTTTTTGGTGATCCAAATTGATTAAGAAACTTCAAAGGACTTCTTGTATCAGAAGCCATAAACCCACGAAGAAAAGGTGCAGATTTTGGACTTTTCTTGGGAAGATTTGAAATGGGTACTCCTTCTTCAAGACCCTCCATGAGTTCCCAAGCATTGATGTTGATGACAGTTTCTGGGTCTTTGCGTGGTGGTGATGGGTCAGTTTTGGACTCTGTTTCAGACTCTGTTTTTTGCTCTGTTTTTGACTCTGTTTCTGAAACAACAATGGAATTGAATGAATCATTGTTGTTGTTATTGTTATTGTTGTCTAATTTGAGTGCTCCTAAGGTTGAGGAAGTGAGAGAAACAACATGGTTAATGTTAATGTAACCATTTTTCTCTTTGTTGATGTCTTTTTTGATGTGTTTTGAGGAAACGCAACCCATGGATGATGATGGTAATGGTGATGGAATGGAACCACTCTCTCACTCTTTCTCTCTCTAAAATCTCTGTGTCTTAAGATTTGTTTGTTAGTTTTATTAAGATTGTTATGTTATGTTGTGTTAACAAAGACACAACGGCTCTTACTTTGTCCAATAACCGTTACCTTGTTTGCAACGGGCCCCAACGGTCGAAAAAATTCGAATCTTTTATGATGTGAAATGTGTTTTTTGGTAATGATAAAAAAAAAAAAAAAGACCTCGTGTAACTACCCATTGGTATGTGTTGTGTTTTGTATCTTGTTCTTTTTGGCAGTGCTCTTTGTGTGTGTTCCACTCATCTAAACAAATATTTGGGCCAAAAATAAACTTTATGGACATTGTAGCCCAAATTGAGTTTTTGAGATTAATAATATGGATAAAAAAGTTAATAAGGAGAGATATAATGTTGTCAAATATTTGTTTGAAAGTATTTATTTTTTTTGATAAATATAAAATGAAAAATGCTAACAATTATTTCGGGGTATTGGTCAAGAAAATAAATATAATAAAAAGATTTTAAAATTTGTGCAGTCAAATTCTTTAAATATAAAATTTATTTCTTTTAGTTTCTTTACTAGTTGCCACTTGGCATGACCCATATAAAATGATGAGGACTACACTTTTTTTAATAATTTGAGATTTTTTATTCAACAACTAATTATAATAAATTAGATAAGTAGATTTGCATATGTGATTTGCTCTTATTTGTTGTTGGATAAATTTCTCCAAATTATCAAGGATAGCATAGAAAAAACAATATAAAATTTATATTAGGGAGGCACATTCCTATAAAAAATTTGAGGAAACCACAAACCTTTTTTTTTGGGGATAAAGGAAACCAAAATCTTGATATACGGTAAAGTTTTTTCTTATAACTTTTTTTAAGAGAATGTTAATGAATATTTTCGGAATACTTTTTAAGGATTTTAAATAATAAATTTTTATAAAAATGTGTGGAATCAATGCATTATAAATTGAAATGATTAACATATTAAATATATATTTCCTTTAAATAGACTTATTAAAGAGTGCCTCAAAAGAGGGAAAAAAAGTGTCTTGAAGAAATGAAACTCTTAGGCTATGTTTGAATTGATGGTACAAAATGGAACAAAGCAGAATTAAACATAATGGAATGAAGTTGAGCAGAATGAAATTGAACAAAAATTTCATTCCATTGTTTGGATATTCAGTGATGGAATGAAACAAATTTATCACTCTATCGTTTGGGAAGTGAACGAAATGAAATAAATTATAACTTTTTTTTTCCAATTTTACAGTTATTTAAAAACATAGGAGTAGAAGAAATAATAAAACGTAATAAAAAAAATGCAAAATAGTAATTATTTAATATATAAATTCCATTCCATTGTATACCTTCCAAATTGGATGAAATGAAAAATAAGAGGAAAAGATGGTATGGGATGGATCCATTCATTTTTTAAAAATTCAAACAATAGAATCTAACTTTATGCCATTCTATTTCACTTCACTTCATCATATTTCATCAATCCAAACATAACCTTAAATATGCTTAAGTCCTTCAAATAGATTAATCTTTACAATTGTACACACAAAATCAATTGTTAGAAAAAAAACTAATATATTTTTTTTCCTCACTATATTATTAGTATGAAATTTTTATCAGAAAATCTGCTAAGTATAAGAGGTGCTTTTTTTTTTCTCCTTTTAACTGAATTTTTTCTATACATAAGAGTAAATAAAGGAACTATTACTTAAAAATTCAAGCCTTACCGCCGCAAGACCGATTCTTTATTGGTGGAAAAAATGTATGTTATTATCATGTGAATGTGGAATGGGACCGCAGTGCCATTAATCTACTAGTAAGGTAAATTATTTATGATGGGGTCAAAGGACATAATATGGGACGTGATAAGGGAATGATGTCCTAAACTTTCCAAATAGAAAAATGAACCTAGCTAGCTATTACTTCAATATGATGAGTGCTATTCAGTGGTACCGTCAAACCAATGAGAGCCAAGTAAGTATATCATGATCTTCTACGTCTTTTGTCACCACACTTTGGTCCTCAATTCATACCTTAAATTGAAGTGCCATAGAAGTTAACCTTGGATAATATTTTTAGTCGATTTTGCATGCGTATAGCCTAATAAAAGGAAATGTTTTTATATGACTTTGAGCTTGGATATGATGGTGAAAAGCATTAAACAGTTTCTAGATTATTGAAAGGGGAGATCCAAGTATAATAATTTCCATTTTAGTACATGAAGTTCAAAGTGAATAACAAAGAATATTAGAATGTTTCTTCTTTGATAAGGATAGTTTACATGTAGAACAACAGCAAGGAGACACAATGGAGAACAAAGTCATGCTTTACTGCACATGTGCAAAACCGTCCCACTTCGCATACCAATAAACAAAGCCATACAATATTTATTTTATTTTTACTAAGAAACCTTAGAATTTTAGCAAAACCCTTATTTTAATATTTAAAGTTAAAAAATATTCAATAAAATGAGGATCGATTACAATAAAATATTCCGTTTTAAGCTAAGGTATCGTTTGACCTGACTTTTTTAGTTCTTAAAACTATCTGAAAGCTAAAAGTGAAAATAAAAGCTGTTAGAAAAAAATAAAGTTGTTTGGTAATTGCTGTTTTTCTAGCTTCAAAAATCTTTTATCTATGCATTTTATTCATAAAATTTAAGCAGCCTTTTTTTTCTATCAAGAGTTTCTTGAAAATCTGTTTAGTCTAGCTTCTCCTTTTATTGAATAAAAAAGTCAAAAATAAATTATGGCAAATGGTACCTAAATACATGATAAACATATATCAAAATGTTGATATGGTAATATTTTTGAAATTAAACAAATCAATTCGTACTTTGGCACATTTTATATCTGTTGTTTATTGCGATACATTCTAATAGGTTTATTTTATTATTAATAATAGTGGTGGTGGAAGACGGTCAACCGTCGGAGCTCCACCAAATCTATAGTTTTGGATTACCAAAGTACTGCCACTGATTGATGCGAGTCATGGAAGCTCCGCTGCCAACATTTGTGGGGTAAATGGTGTGTCCATTTAATGAGTGTAACCTATAAGTGGTATAAATGGACCCCACATAATTTATTATATTATTTTACATTTTTCAACTATTCAAACCACTCAATTATAATTTCTAAATATTCATACCATTTATCCAAAACTTTAATATGGGTCCCACAATATATATTCATACCATTCTTTTTGCATTTATTTTAACTAAAAAAGTGCTGCAATACAAAAAATAATAGGAAAGACACCGTAGTATAAGTTGGAAATGATTCCATTACTTACTACAACAAATCTCCTCAAACATTCACACCACTCTGACATAGTGACATTACATGGCAAAGACACTACAAAGATACTACCAATATTTATGCTCTAAAAGAAGACACACGGTGCTCCAACTCGTCCTAATCTCCTAGATAATAACTCTTCTCAAGTAGCTTATTTCTTTTTTGTTGATAATTTTGGAAAATTTTATTTGATATAAAACAATAAAAAATAAAATATCAATAATAATATGATTCTTTTGTACAATAATATGATGGCTTTTATTATACAGAAAAATAATATGATGGTTATGCTACCATCATGGCGCACAAGTATGTACTTGGTATAATTTGTTAAAAGCTTTATAATTCTTTATGAAAAGATTTATACGGTTAATATCGTTTTCTAGCCGGCTAATGCAATAATTCAACAAACAATCATTGCAAAAAGAATTGTGTACCAAAAAAAAAAATTCAAGTGGAGCATTGGTAAATAATACAATACCAAAAAAAAATGTGGGGACATTAGAAGGGATTAAAGGTGCACTCATCTTTTTTTTTTTTTGGTAAGAAAGTTGCACTCATCTGACGTAATTATTAGCACTCTGTATCTCATATTCTAATTTTTATTTATGAGCTAAACCCAATAAAATTAAAGATTACATATATTGATTGATATATGTTCTGTGTCACCTAAAATATCATTTATGCGTAGATTTAAACAACTATAAATTAATTCAAATAGTAAAAATTTTGACACCCATAAATAAAATAATGAGAGATTCAATTTTTGATTCACAATTTTTTCAATAAAAATTAGTTATTATGAATTCATATACTTCAATTGTGGTGCCAACTCTCAAATCTCGATATGCATAGAGTGGTGTAGCATACGCTGGCAATTAAATCAACTGGTGAGCAGTGGCGGAACCAGGAATTTTTTTGCCGGGGGGCCACTAAAAAAGTTATATTATATAAATTAAATACGAAAATTATATTGTGTACAAAGATTTAATTATCAATAAAATAAGTTATATACTTTAAAATAATATTTTATGTATGTCAAGTGACTTGTAACTTTGAACTAAGATTTGCACAAATTTGATCATTAGAAAATCATATCTTAAAAAGAAAATCCGTATTTTCAATTAAAAATAGTTTGGTATTTTTTAGAAAAATAAATAGAAATTGTGCATGTTTTGTATTGATATACATATCAAAATTAAAATTTTTTAAGGAAAAGTGTTCTTTAATGGCTTGACACAATATCTTGTAACTATGGATTCCATGGTATGGTATGGAATTGATTTTCCTTTATAAAACAAAATAAGCTGCCTGAGGAATTGATTTTCCTTTATAAAACAGAATAGGATGTTGCCAGGAGTCGAACACGGAACCTCCTGGAGGGAGGGCGCAACATGTATCCACTGGGCCAATGATGATTATTGTTGTTTTAACAACCAAATAAATATATATAATATATACCGTTGTAATTTTATAAAAATTCCAAGGGTATCCTAATAATTTCTTATTTTTCGGGGGGTGGCCGAGGCCACCCTCAGCCACCCCCTTGGTTCCGCCTCTGCTGGTGAGGGCATTATCCAGCTGAGGCCAGTGATTTGTTTGCCAAGTTAATCCATTCTCAGATTAAATTTTGATGATATTTCCATCAGAGACATAAATATCTTGTTTGGTTACTTTATAAAAAAAAAAAAAAAAAAAGCCTCTTCACTATTCACGCTACTTTTGCAAAGCAAAAATATATTTTTGTGATTTTCCCTTTAAAGCACAACATATATGAAAAACATATTTCTAAGTTTAATAATATATAATCCGTCAAAAAAGTTTAATATATAAGAATGGAAAGCAGGTCATAATTTCCTCAAGTTCTTGATAACACTTTAGTCCACTAACACGGGTAAATACTTAAATCCTGTGTTGGAGGCTGTTCCGGTATTGAAGTCCAGAATTTGAATTTGGTGCTGTAAAATTATCACACAGTTTTATGTTGTACTGTATTTTAACTGTCTGATCACGATCTAATGGATCAGATCTAAAGTGATTACTTTTTACTATATTTGATCAAAACTGTCTGATCAGAAATTAACGACCGAGATGCAGTACAACGTAAAACTGCGTGATAATTTCAAGCACCAAATTCATATCCGCTTTTCTATCTTAGTTTGTTGGGATAACAATTTCTGACATAGCATAAGATATAAGTTATTTTTATCTTATTTTTATAAATTCTTAAAGATAATCAAAATATAAGTTATTTTCAGCTAGCTTATGACATAGCTCGTGAAAACAACTTATGACATAGCTTAAGATATAAGTTATTTTAAATATACTTTAATAAATTCTCAAAGATAACTTATAGAAAAGACAAAGTGTATATAATGAAAAATTATTTAATGTTTTTAAGATAATTAATCAAAATATTCACTTTAAAAACTACATCTTCCGTTCCATTTTAGAGAAAAAGTAATTCCAACTGGATATGACTCAAAAAGCGAACAATAATATCGCAATTATTTTCATTGTGTCAATTCTATAGTTGAACTAAAAATGATTTTATAATGGGGAGGCAATCCTCACCTTACGAATTGTTGTTTTAAGGTTGAGTTAGACCTAATTCAAATTCTTAGATAGTATCGGAGCTTCAAGATATGTTGGACCACCTACAAGTTTTCATTATTTGAATACTCATCATTTATATCCATGCATCAAACCCAATAATGTTGGGATTTGGAAGTTGTATTAAGAATCTCATATTAGACAAGAGATGGCTTGAAAACATATTTATAAGTGGAGACAATCTTCATCTTCCCAGCTAGTTTTCTAAAGTTGAGTTAGAACTAACTTAATTTCTAACTTCTAAGATTGTAGTCCTTCAAATAGATTAGTTGTTACGGGAAAAACTAGTATGTCAATTTCTTTTTTATTAATATGGTATTAGTACAAATTTTTTAATGTTGTTTAGCAGCAATTAAAATTCATCAAAGAATCTATAGAGCACAAGAGGCGAGTTCTCATCTTTTAATTAAATTCTTCTTTTTATACATAAGATTTAATAAATGAACCTTTACTTAAAGGTTCAAGTTTTTCACCACTTTAATCAATTATTTATCGGTAAAAAAAACACTATGTTATTGATATGTGAATGTGGAATGGACCACATTGCCATTAATCCACTAGTAAAGTAAATTATTTATGATGAGGTCAAAGGACATAATATGGGACATGATAAGGGAATGATCAGTTATAAATTTTCCAAAGAAGAGAAAAATTTAGCCTAGCTATTACTTGAATCTAATAAGTGCTATTCAGTGGTACCGTCAAACCAATGAGAGCCAAGTATATCACTATTATATTCTGCATCTTTTGTCACCACAATTTGGTCCTTAATTCATACCTTCAATTGAAGTGGCATAGAAGTTAACCTTGGCTAACATTTTTGGTCTATTTTGCATGCGTATAGCCTAATAAAGGGGGATGTTTTTATGACTTTGAACTTGCATATGATGGTGAAAAGCATTAAATAGTTTCTAGATTTGAAAGTGGAGATCCAAGTATAATAGTAATTTCCAGTTTAGTACATGAAGTTCAAAGTGAATAACAAAGAATATTAGAATGTTTCTTCTTTGATAAGGATAGATTACTGTTAGTTTTGTAATTCAAGCTTCTGACGAGAATAGCTTCTGAAGCAAACAGCTTCTGATGGCCACGAGACTCTCAAAACAGACCCTGACCCTCTTAGCTTCTGAAGGGCACAGGTTCTGAAGCAGTGTACTCACCCAGCTTCTGAAACAAGCGAACGTAGCCTCTGATGCTTTTCAGGCTCTGAACCTCTGGTTCAATTATGTTTTCTGTTTTGTTAGTTAGATTAGTTTGTTTGTACAGTTGTATTTCTGTTAGTTAGTTAGAGAGGTTTAGATTTGTTAGTTGGCTTGTTTTATAAGCTATCTCTCCCATCTATTGTACATTCACCTATAAATAGGTGCTTTTGTGATTAATAAACATAACCCTTTTCCTTTATTCATTCTCTTCAATTCAATTCATAGTTCTTTCTCTACTCTTTCTTAGTGTTACTTTGTTGTTCATCTTTGTGGGAGTTATCCCCAACAAAGTGGTATCTAGAGCTCGTACGATCCGAGGGATCTTGATTAGTTCTTGAAAGAAGAATCAGGTTGAAAGTGAATCAACCATGACTGGCAACAACAATTTCCATGCGAATTTACCAGTTTTCGATGGAAAGAATTGGGATAGATGGGTGAAGCAGATGAAGGTGATATTCAATGTTCAAGAAGTCAATGAACAAGTGAATGCAGCAATCACTCCTCTACCAGAAAATGCAAATGAAGAACAAAGAACAACATTCAGAGAAGCAAAGAAGAAAGATAACAAGGCCCTGTTTCTCATTCATCAATGTGTTGATTCGAAGGTGTTTGAGAAGATTGCAGATGCTGAGACCTCCAAAGATGCATGGGATATCTTGCAAAAGAGCTATGGTGGTGATGCAAAGGTGAAGAAAGTAAAGCTTCAGGCCTTGAAGAGACAGTACGAATTGTTGCAAATGAAGAGTGGTGAATCTGTTGCTGATTACTTCACAAGATTGGTGACTCTCACTAATCAAATGAAGAATTGTGGAGGTAATCTTGGTGAGCAAGAAACGGTGGAAAAGGTACTAAGAACTTTGACTTCTAAATTTGATCACATAGTGGTGACTATAGAAGAGACAAAAGACTTGAGTGAAGTCAAGATCGAGGATCTGCAAAGCACTCTTGAAGCTCATGAGTTGAAGCATGGTGAGAGGAGCCATGGCAAAGAAGATGAGCAAGCTCTGTTCTCAAAGTTCAAGAAGTATCAAAGTGAAAAGAAGAAGTGGCAGAACAAGAAAGATACCAAGAAAGGTAAAGATAATGCTGAGACATTGCCTGAATCCTCTAGTGGATGAGGAGGGAAACAGAAAGATAAGCCAAAGAAGAAGGACAAGAGCAAGATTTAATGCTACAATTGTGACAAATATGGGCATTATGCCAATGAATGTAAAAATCCAAAGAAAAAGAAAGGTCAAGACAATGAAGAAGAAGCTAAGGTAACATATGATAGCCCAGGTTCTGATGATGAAACAAGCTTCATGGTGACAATTGCTGATGAGACAGCAGATTCCATGGTGTGGTACTTTGATTCAGGGTGTTCTAACCACATGACTGGTATTAGAAGCATCTTGACTGACTTTGATGAATGTCTCAACACAAAGATCAGATTGGCCAACAGTGATTCCATTAAAGCAGAAGGTATGGGTAATGTTGTGATTCAAAGGTCAAATGGCAAGAAAGTTGTGATTGAAAAGGTTCTCTATGTCCCTAGTATGAAGTGTAATCTGATGAGTATAGGGCAGTTGATTTCAAAGGGCTTCAAGATAGTGATAGAAAATGAGACACTACAGCTTTTTGACTCCAAGAGGAGATTGATTTTCAAAACAGCTCAAAGCAAGAACAGGATCTACAAGACTCAGATCAAAGCCATTGAAGCTACATGCTTGTCTGCAACCTCTGAAGATAAAGATAGTGATCTATGGCA
This sequence comes from Trifolium repens, assembly GCA_030408175.1. Classification (NCBI taxonomy): domain Eukaryota; kingdom Viridiplantae; phylum Streptophyta; class Magnoliopsida; order Fabales; family Fabaceae; genus Trifolium; species Trifolium repens. Next base: position 51,716,015 of record CP125849.1, on the reverse strand, counting down.
CAAGAGGTATGGGCATTTGAATTTCAAAAGCTTGTCAATGCTTAATTCAAAATGCATGGTGTTAGGATTGCCTAGTGTCATAACTCCAGTAGATACATGCACTACTTGTCTGTTAGGAAAGCATCATAGATCATCATTTAAAAGTCATATGCCTATGAGATCTAGTGATGTGCTAAATGTTGTGCATTCTGACATTTGTGGACCATTTGATGTGTTATTAACTGGTGGAAACAAATACTTCATGACATTTATTGATGAGTACTCTAGAATGATATGGTTATATCATATAAAAGCTAAGAGTGATGCTTTTGAAGTGTTTAAGAGGTTTAAAACACTGGTTGAGAAGCAGAGTGACAAGTCATTGAAGATTCTGAGAACAGATGGTGGAGGTGAGTATACCTCTACAGAATTTGAGAACTTCTGTAAAGATCAAGGCATAATCCATGAAGTTACTGCACCATATACTCCTCAACACAATGGTCTTGCAGAAAGGAGGAATATGAGTATTCTAGATATGGCCAGAAGCATGGTAAAGCAGAAGAATCTGCCTAAGAGATTCTGAAGCAGTTGCTACAGCTGTTTACATCCTGAATAGAAGTCCAACCAAGAAGCTGAAGGATAAGGTACCTGAAGAGGTGTGGTCCAAGAGCAAACCAAGTGTGAGTCACTTGAAGATGTTTGGTTCCTTGTGTTACAAACATGTACCTGATGCTAAGAGAAAGAAGCTGGAAGACAAAAGTGTTCCCATGATATTTGTTGGATATCATAAAACTGGTGCCTATAGACTGTATAATCCTACAAGTGACAAAGTAGAGATTAGCAGAGATGTGAAGGTACTAGAGAATGAAAGTTGGGATTGGGGTCAGAAGCTCTCATCTAAGAAAACTCTTGCAGTGGACTTAGGTGGTGAAGCAAGCAATATAAATGACAACCCCACTTTTGTGAATCCGAATCAAGGTACTGCAAGTGATGAAGACATGCATACTTCAAGTGATGATGATAATGGCACTGTGCCACCAAGACCTCAGAGAAACACCCAATTGCCAAGAAGGTTAGTTGACTGTTAGATTGTATCAGACAATGCAGTAGACAATGAAGGAGAAATTGTGCATTATGCAATGCTTGCAGATACCGAACCTTTAGATACCAAAGCTGCACTGAAGAGTAAAGTTTGGATGGAGGCAATGATTGATGAGTTGAAGTCAATAGAGAAGAACAAGACATGGGACTTGTGTGAATTGCCCTCAGATAAAAGAGCAATTGATGTAAAATGGGTGTACAAAGTGAAACAGAATTCTGAAGGCAAAGTGATAAAGTACAAAGCAAGGCTTGTGGCAAAAGGATTTCTGCAGAAGCAAGGTCTGGACTATGATGAAGTATTCTCTCCAGTGGCAAGACATGAAACTATAAGGCTGGTAATTGCTTTAGCTTGCAGCAGAAAATGGCCCCTATTTCATTTAGATGTGAAGTCAGCATTTCTAACTGGACCTTTAGAGGAAGATGTGTATGTGAAGTAGCCTCCAGGGTTTGAATTAAAGGGCAAAGAAAACAAAGTGCTGAAGTTAAACAAAGCCTTGTATGGTTTGAAGCAAGCTCCAAGAGCTTGGAACAAAAGAATTGACCAATTCTTTGTTATGCAAGGATTTAAGAAGTGCAGTGTAGAGTATGATGTGTATGTGAAGTGCAGTGATGACGAACACATGTTAATCATATGTTTGTATGTTGATGATTTGTTAGTAACAGGTAGCTCATCTATAGAGATAGAGAATTTCAAATCACAGATGAAGTGTGAGTTTGAAATGACTGACCTAGGAAAGTTAACCTACTTTCTAGGAATGGAGCTCTTAGAAACTCCAAAAGGGATGATATTGCATCAAGCTAAGTATGCCACTGAGATTCTGAGAAAGTTTGAAATGCTTGATTGCAATTCATCAGTCACACCTGCTGATACAAGAGCCAAGACTGAAGAAGATACAAGTGGTGATGCAGTGGAATCTACTATGTTCAGACAACTAATAGGTTCACTGAGATATCTGTGTCAAACTAGGCCTGATGTCAGTTATGCAGTTGGCTATGTAAGCAGGTTTATGAGTAAACCACTGAAGTCTCACCTACTGACAGCTAAGAGGATACTTAGATACATCAATGGCACAATCCACTATGGTGTTCTATTTCCATATTCTAAGGATAATGGAAAACTTGAGTTAAGTGGGTTCTCAGATGCAGATTGGTGTGGTGACAAGGTAGACAGGAGGAGTACCAGTGGTTATTTGTTTAAATTTCAAAATGCACCAGTGTCTTGATGCTCTAAGAAGCAGTCAGTCATAGCACTCTCCAGCTGTGAAGCAGAGTATGTAGCAGGTTCTTTAGCTGCATGTCAAGCAAATTGGCAGCAATCACTTCTCAGTGAGATGAACATTATTGCTGACATCACAGTTGTGCTGAAGATTGACAACAAGTCAGCAATCAACTTGGCTAAGAACCCCGTTAGTCATGGAAAGAGCAAACATATTCAGACAAAGTTTCACTTCCTCAGAAACCAAGTCACTAAAGGAAAGTTGAAATTGGAGTATTGCTCTACTGACAATCAACAAGCTGATATTTTAACTAAAGCTGTGAAGAGAGACTAATTTCTCAAGCTCAGAAGAGAAATGGGAGTTGTGAGTTTTGACAGCTTGAATTAAGGAGGAGTGTTAGTTTTGTAATTCAAGCTTCTGACGAGAATAGCTTCTAAAGCAAACAGCTTCTGATGGCCACGAGACTCTCAAAACAGACTCTGACCCTCTTAGCTTCTGAAGGGCACAGGTTCTGAAGCAGTGTACTCACCCAGCTTCTGAAACAAGCGAACGTAGCCTCTGATGCTTCTCAGGCTCTGAACCTCTGGTTCAGTTATGTTTTCTGTTTTGTTAGTTAGATTAGTTTGTTTGTACAGTTGTATTTCTGTTAGTTAGTTAGTTAGAGAGGTTTAGATTTGTTAGTTGACTTGTTTTATAAGCTACCTCTCCCATCTATTGTACATTCACCTATAAATAGGTGCTTTTGTGATTAATAAACATAACTTTTTTCCTTTATTCATTCTCTTCAATTCAATTCATAGTTCTTTCTCTACTCTTTCTTATTGTTTCTTTGTTGTTCATCTTTGTGGGAGTTATCCCCAACAATTACATGTAGAACAACAGCAAAAAGACACAATGAGAACAAAGTCATGCTTTGTTGCACATGCAAAACCGTCCCACTTCGAATACCAAAAAGCAAAACCTTCCAATTTTATTTTATTTTTTACTAGAAGTACCTATATTAATATCAGTGAGGTTAATTCAGTTGGTTTGAACATTACATTATATATATAGAGACCAAAGTTAGAATTCCGAACTTCCTACTTAACTTAAACGATCGTGATAATCATGTCATAAAACATTGACGCAATGATATTTTTGCAATTAATCAAGTTGTTGTCATGACATATTTTAAATCGGTTATAAATATAATTGGTTAGAAATGTCTTGTTAAAATGCATAAGTAATAACATTTTTGCAATTATGTTGATGTTGCAATACAATTTAAGTCAATTAAAATATATTGTATTTTTATATATTATATATGTTGTTATTTCTCATTCACACATTGGATGATTAAAAAAGTAATACAGTATGTTTTAGACATTCCAGAGACGATCATGTAACTTAAATCAACCTTCAAGAACCATACACTAATCATTTAACACTCTCTAAAAATAACTCAATAATAATAGTTGTGTACTTGAGAAGCAGTCGAGTGTCGGAGCTCCACCACCAATTATCCTGAACGACGGACTCATAAAAAATCCATCGACCTTGTCGTCCGCCATCAAACCCCACCAATGATAGGGTGTCAAAATGAGTGCATTTATTTAATAAGTGTACCTAAAAGTGCTCCAACTCATCCTAGATAATGAGTTCATTTTCTTTCTTTTTTTTGATACAACAAGTAGTATTTCTTTTGAAATAAAATAATGAAAAATAAAATAATAATATGATGGTTATGCTACCATCATGGCGCACAAATATTTGGTATTGTTTCTTAATAAGAGCTTTATAGTTATTTTAAAATATAGAAAATGTTAGTTTTAATATAAAATTTATTCTTTTGATTTTATTTTTTTGATAGATTCTTTTGATTTTTTTTAGATACTGGTTAGCACAATCCTAATAAGTTTTTTTTTTTTTTTACAATTATATTTTATGAAAAGATCTATACAGTTAATATATATCGTTTTTTCTTCTTTACTATAAGAGTTAATATCGTTTTCTAGCCGGCTAATGCAGCAAGTCAACAAATAATCATTGCCAAAAGAATTATGTACCCAAAAAAATATAATTAAAGTGGGGCAAGAAAGAAAGTGGGGGCATTAAGAGGAGGGCAAAAGAGGTGCACTCATCAGTATGACGTAACTAATTAGTACTCCATCTTACTATTCTAATTTTTTCAATCTAAAACTTTTTTTTTACTCAATTGTGGAGACTAATTATTTTGAAGTAATTAAAATTCATTTAAACGGTAAATTTCTGTCAATAAATATTTTTTCATATATTCTGGTCAGCATCAAAGTGAAGACTAATATTTTTGTATAGAATTTTCTTTTTATTGTGATTCGATATATACTTCCTTCTTTTTCATTTTGTACAGATTTCTACGAATTAAATGGTTCATCCATTTTATTGGTAGGGTTTGTAAGATTACTACGTACATATTCAGAAGGAATGAATAAAAAAAATGTCATATTAATGGTGAATTCTAAAAGATTTTCATTAGTTGGCCAAATTTTTTGTTTAAATTAATTGTTGGTCCGGAACAAATGAATTCAATTGGGTTAAATTAATAAAGGGATGATACTTTAGTTCACTAAAAATAATTTATTGTGCTACATAAAATATTGTTTTTTGTTCCGTGAGCTTAGTTCAATTGGTAGGACAATTGCATTATATATACAGGGAGTCGGGGTTCGAATCCCGGTCATCTCACTTATCCTCTTTAAGGGTGGAATTTCTAGCCACCAGACTACTGGACCAAAAAAATATATATATATATATATATATATATATATATATATATATATATATATATATCATTTCTTAAAAAGCGTGGATCCATATAGCTTCAATTGTATTGGTCTCAATTCTTGATTTGCTTTAGAGTGGTGTATATGCTGGAAATTAAATCAACTAGTGCTATAAGAAAAAATTAAATTAAATCAACCAGTGAGTGCGTTATCCATCTGAGGCCAGTGATTTGTTTGCCAAGTTAATTAATCCATTCTGCTTGAGTTTGATGATATTTCCATCAAAACACAAATATGTTGTTTGCTTTCAATTAATGAAAATCATCTTCACTTTTATGCTGCTTTTGCAAAGCCAAATTAATTTTTTTTTGATTTGGGAAGATCATAATTTCCTTAAGTCTTTTTTTTTTGGTTATAACAGTTTAGTCCACTAATAAAGATGGGCAAATTCTCTTTTGATTTTAGGTAGATTGGGCTAATAAAAATTGTATCTTTATAATTTGTTTTCCCATAAACCATATTGAAAAGCTTATAATAATACATAAAAATTTATTTATTCGCATTTTGCATAAACTGTTTCGTATAAGCTAAAAAATAAGTCAATTAAAACGACTCCCAAGTGTTGCAGATGTTGCAATATTGAAAATATAAAAAAGGATATTGTGGAGCGACAAAAACAACAATGAAAAAAATTAATATTTTTAATGCTCTAATTAACAATCGATTATCCAACCGTACCACAGCTCGGGTTACACGAGAGCAGATCATCTTCTGTCCAATTTACCTCCAGTGGAATTTCAAACCATTGATTTTTATTACAATTACATAATGAACGGTTGTGGTTTAATTGGACTGCCTTTGGTAGAAAATGCACTGGAGGTGATCCATTATCGGATTACACCTCTAAACCGATTGTTTGAAGTGCTTTGCTGTCTCATTTTGTTAGAATAATGTATGCCAATTTCTAACCTGTATAAATTATTTTCAACTTATTTTTATACATTTTCACAAAAAAAAAAAAGAAATTGTTTTCCGACATAGTTTAAGATATAAGCTGTTTTTAACTTACTTTAATAAATTCTCAAAAATAACTTATATGAAAGGCACTTTCATTGCATGTGATGAAAAATTAATCAATTTTTTTCCAATAATCAAAATATTTATTAAATATAATAAAGTCCAACTACAAAACTACCTTCGTTCATGCATGTATCTAACCGGGGAGTTGTCTATGAAAATAGGTGAATTAATGGATGAAAAATTCCCTTCTAATGATGTAACAACAGTAACTGCATAACAATAAAGACAGATAAGCCTTTCTCTGTTTTGTGTAATGGATTATGAAACTGTACTGAACAGAATTCCGATTTTATTGTAAGAGGATAAAAGAGAGTGCGGAGAACTTGATCACATTTAGGGCCATTTCTGACTATATGGAGGCCCTGTTTAAATAATAAAAATGGATCCTAATAGAAATGTAAAACAATTAAAAAATTATTCTCTATTTAAATTATACATAAGAAACACATAAAAAATAATTATCATTATATATAACGTCAAAAAGAGACATCTTAATCTAAGATTAAAATTTATGTAACGATTAAAATGTACTAAAACTATATTTATGAGTATAGATAACTAATTTATTGATACTCATGATATTTTATGAACATTAACCACATATATATATATATATAACTGTTATTTTAGGGCCTCAAAATTAATCGATTAATACACATCTGATATTTTATGAGTATAAATAATATATAATTAATATTATAGGACCTCAAAATTTTAAACAGAGGCCTAAAAAATTTGGAGGCCCGATGGCCGCACACACCCTGCACATGTGCGCAAGCCGGGCCTGATCACATTGGTGGATCGGTAGAAGGATATTCCAAGCTAAATGTCGGAATTCAGGCATTCGAGATGACCGACCATGGTAAAAGTAAGGGGTACTTGCAGAAAACACTCTGATATTCAAATCAATGAATGTGACATTGAGCTCAACTTAACTTAAAAATCCAATCCAAAACTGAAACCAAGCTAAAAACATGTCGTCCACTCTACAACAATATTGCAAAACTTACATCAAGTAGATAGATAAATAAGAACAATTGTTTTCCTACCTCCACTAAATTACATTCCAAAGCTAGCACAAAACATGCGTGTTGACAACATCAGCTACCACTAAGCCCTTTATTTTTAACCTAGCTTAAGATATAAATTGTTTTCTACTTATTTTTATACATTTTCACAAAAAAATATATATAAATTGTTTTCTGACATAGTGTAAGATATTGTTGGTGCACAAAGGTGATAAATGAATAGAAAAAGAGAATATTATTGAATGCTCTGCAATGACGGCTACAAAAGGAGAATAAAGATAGATAAAAATTAATGACATCAACTACTAACCTATTTATAAGCAAAACTAGGTCATAAGGACAACACAACAAAATACTAAAATACCCTCAAATATAAATTACTTCTAACATCATCCCTTAATTTATATTTACACACAAACTAACAACCCAGAAGTTAAACAAACTTTTGGACTTTTGGATCCTCATCGGAAGCTTCTGCTTGCTTCTGGCTTTCTGCTTCTCCTTCAGCTTCAGCTTCAGCTTCTGCTTTTCTTTCTGCTTCGACTTTTTCTTCTGCTTCAGCTTCTTCTTCTGCTTCTGGCTAATAACCTCAGAAGCTCTACTACTTCTGAGCAACACTGCTTCTGAGTAATGGCCACAGAAGTTTCTTCTTCTAACAGCTTCTGAATATGAATTACTTCTAGAACCATTCCTTAATTCATATTCAGCAAATTCAATTTCTGCAACACCAATTCCATCCCTCAAATGGATAAAGTGTTCAGCCTTGACATCCTTCATCAGAGCATCTGCAAGTTGTTTTTGAGCACTACAGTGAGCAGCTTCTAACACTTCATTCTGGACTTGACCTCTTCGCAGATTCTTGTCTTCAGACCAATCAGAGTCTATCAGCTCTGCATTAGTTTTAACACCAGAAGGGCCCAAAAAATCATACCTCAGAGTCTCAAGTTCTTCTGTCATGGCCTGCAACCAGACTTGCTTCTCGAGAATTTCTTCAGTAGTAACAAATTCAGAACTTCGGACCTCAGAACTTGCCCCTTTAGAGCCTTGGACACCAGAACTTGCTCCATAGTCTATTCCAGAGTCACAATCTTCTTCCAGTTCTGGAACAGTATTAGATACTGGACAAACCACTCTAGAAGCTCCACCTTCAGAGTCTTGACCACCAGAGTCTTGAATACTCCCAGAAACTCTGCCTTTAGAAGTTTCACCTTTAGAAACATGACCATTGCTAGAGGCTGGACTACCTTTAGAAGCTCCTCCTTCAGAAGGTCCACCTTCAAAGTCATGATTTCCTCCAAAGGCATGATCAAATTCAGAAGCTTGTCCTCCAGAACCTACGTCTTCAAAATCTGGATCACCACCATCTGAATCACCACTAGATTCTGGATCAGAATCAGATGCACCATCTGAATCATCACCACCATCTGATTCAGAATCAGACTTGCCTTCAAGGTCTTCTTCTTCTTCAGAAGTTGGAGACCCAGAAGTTTCACCTTCATAAGCTCTTGCATCTGAAATGTTATCAGAAGTTCTTCCTCCTTCAGAACCTTCAGAATCTCCTTCAGAGTCACCTTCAGAGTCTGAACCTTCAGAGTCTGATCCTTCAGAATCTGATCCTTCAGAGTCTGATCCTTCAGAATCTGATCCTTCAGAGTCTGATCCTTCAGAATCTGATCCTTCAGAGTCTGAATCTCCTTCAGAATCTGAATCATCTTCAGAACTTTCAGGTTCTGACACTTCTTCATCTTCAGAGTCATCTTCTGACTCTGACTCATCTTCAGAAACCTCAGATTCTGACTCTGAGTCATAGAGTCTAACTCCAATTTCATAATCATCTTCTGAAACTTCTTCAGAGTCAGAAAACGTCAACTTCACAGGTTCATCATCATCAGATTCATAAGCCATTAATAGCACAGGTTCATCATCAGAACTTCTGGCCATATTAGCTTCTTCTGACTCCATTTCTTTGTTTGACAAGCAATCATTGGCATAGTGACCAAAGTTCTTGCAACAGTAACACTGAACATTCTTCTTGTCAGACCTTTCTTTTCCCTTCTGATACTTCTGCTTATCAGAGGCTGAGGTTTTTGGCTTCTGAACTCCATCAGATCTTCTCTTGGCTTCTGACCAAGACTGCTTCTGATGCTTCTTTCCAGAGGCTGCTTTCAGAGCCTGCTGCTCTACTTCTCTTTCAGAGTTTCTCTCAGTCAGACGCAACTCTTGTGCTTCTAAACTGCTTTGTAGCTCTTCAATTCTCATGGAACTCAGATCCTTGGAATGTTCTATAGCTACCACAATGATTACTTGTTCTGAAAGGGTTTCACCACAAGCTTTCATCTCATTGGTGATCAGAATCATTCTGGAGATGTACTCAGGGACCTTCTCATTGTTCTCCATGTTGAGATTCTCATACTGCCTTCGTAAGGACTGAAGCTTCACCTTCTTCACTGATGCGTCGCCACCATAGCATCTGGCCAGTGTGTCCCACGCAGCCTTCGCCGTTTCTGAATCAGCGATTTTCTCAAACACGTTTTCATCCACGCACTGATGGATGTAGAACAAAGCCCTCTGATCTCTCTTCTTCGTATCCCTTTGTGTTGTCTTTTGTGCATCTGTTGCATCTGCTGCTACTGGAACGTAGCCTTCAATGACAAGTTCAAGCACATCTTGAGCACCGAACAGAACAAGCATTTGTTTCATCCAACGATTCCAGTTTTTGCCATCTAACACTGGAAGCTTGATACTCATACCACCGTTTCCGTTCATCTTCAACCTTTGTGCGTTCACTCAAATCTCACTAAACACTCGTGTTTCCCAATCCCGCAGAATCAGAAAATGTGATTCTGTTACAACTTCGTTCAAGATTCAACTCGAATTCAAGAAACGAAATCAATCACACAACGCCTCACGTTTCACTCGTGTTTCCCGTGGATTCAAACCGGAGCTCTAGATATCAATTGTTGGTGCACAAAGGTGATAAATGAATAGAAAAAGAGAATATTATTGAATGCTCTGCAATGACGGCTACAAAAGGAGAATAAAGATAGATAAAAATTAATGACATCAACTACTAACCTATTTATAAGCAAAACTAGGTCATAAGGACAACACAACAAAATACTAAAATACCCTCAAATATAAATTACTTCTAACATCATCCCTTAATTTATATTTACACACAAACTAACAACCCAGAAGTTAAACAAACTTTTGGACTTTTGGATCCTCATCGGAAGCTTCTGCTTGCTTCTGGCTTTCTGCTTCTCCTTCAGCTTCAGCTTCAGCTTCTGCTTTTCTTTCTGCTTCGACTTTTTCTTCTGCTTCAGCTTCTTCTTCTGCTTCTGGCTAATAACCTCAGAAGCTCTACTACTTCTGAGCAACACTGCTTCTGAGTAATGGCCACAGAAGTTTCTTCTTCTAACAGCTTCTGAATATGAATTACTTCTAGAACCATTCCTTAATTCATATTCAGCAAATTCAATTTCTGCAACACCAATTCCATCCCTCAAATGGATAAAGTGTTCAGCCTTGACATCCTTCATCAGAGCATCTGCAAGTTGTTTTTGAGCACTACAGTGAGCAGCTTCTAACACTTCATTCTGGACTTGACCTCTTCGCAGATTCTTGTCTTCAGACCAATCAGAGTCTATCAGCTCTGCATTAGTTTTAACACCAGAAGGGCCCAAAAAATCATACCTCAGAGTCTCAAGTTCTTCTGTCATGGCCTGCAACCAGACTTGCTTCTCGAGAATTTCTTCAGTAGTAACAAATTCAGAACTTCGGACCTCAGAACTTGCCCCTTTAGAGCCTTGGACACCAGAACTTGCTCCATAGTCTATTCCAGAGTCACAATCTTCTTCCAGTTCTGGAACAGTATTAGATACTGGACAAACCACTCTAGAAGCTCCACCTTCAGAGTCTTGACCACCAGAGTCTTGAATACTCCCAGAAACTCTGCCTTTAGAAGTTTCACCTTTAGAAACATGACCATTGCTAGAGGCTGGACTACCTTTAGAAGCTCCTCCTTCAGAAGGTCCACCTTCAAAGTCATGATTTCCTCCAAAGGCATGATCAAATTCAGAAGCTTGTCCTCCAGAACCTACGTCTTCAAAATCTGGATCACCACCATCTGAATCACCACTAGATTCTGGATCAGAATCAGATGCACCATCTGAATCATCACCACCATCTGATTCAGAATCAGACTTGCCTTCAAGGTCTTCTTCTTCTTCAGAAGTTGGAGACCCAGAAGTTTCACCTTCATAAGCTCTTGCATCTGAAATGTTATCAGAAGTTCTTCCTCCTTCAGAACCTTCAGAATCTCCTTCAGAGTCACCTTCAGAGTCTGAACCTTCAGAGTCTGATCCTTCAGAATCTGATCCTTCAGAGTCTGATCCTTCAGAATCTGATCCTTCAGAGTCTGATCCTTCAGAATCTGATCCTTCAGAGTCTGAATCTCCTTCAGAATCTGAATCATCTTCAGAACTTTCAGGTTCTGACACTTCTTCATCTTCAGAGTCATCTTCTGACTCTGACTCATCTTCAGAAACCTCAGATTCTGACTCTGAGTCATAGAGTCTGACTCCAATTTCATAATCATCTTCTGAAACTTCTTCAGAGTCAGAAAACGTCAACTTCACAGGTTCATCATCATCAGATTCATAAGCCATTAATAGCACAGGTTCATCATCAGAACTTCTGGCCATATTAGCTTCTTCTGACTCCATTTCTTTGTTTGACAAGCAATCATTGGCATAGTGACCAAAGTTCTTGCAACAGTAACACTGAACATTCTTCTTGTCAGACCTTTCTTTTCCCTTCTGATACTTCTGCTTATCAGAGGCTGAGGTTTTTGGCTTCTGAACTCCATCAGATCTTCTCTTGGCTTCTGACCAAGACTGCTTCTGATGCTTCTTTCCAGAGGCTGCTTTCAGAGCCTGCTGCTCTACTTCTCTTTCAGAGTTTCTCTCAGTCAGACGCAACTCTTGTGCTTCTAAACTGCTTTGTAGCTCTTCAATTCTCATGGAACTCAGATCCTTGGAATGTTCTATAGCTACCACAATGATTACTTGTTCTGAAAGGGTTTCACCACAAGCTTTCATCTCATTGGTGATCAGAATCATTCTGGAGATGTACTCAGGGACCTTCTCATTGTTCTCCATGTTGAGATTCTCATACTGCCTTCGTAAGGACTGAAGCTTCACCTTCTTCACTGATGCGTCGCCACCATAGCATCTGGCCAGTGTGTCCCACGCAGCCTTCGCCGTTTCTGAATCAGCGATTTTCTCAAACACGTTTTCATCCACGCACTGATGGATGTAGAACAAAGCCCTCTGATCTCTCTTCTTCGTATCCCTTTGTGTTGTCTTTTGTGCATCTGTTGCATCTGCTGCTACTGGAACGTAGCCTTCAATGACAAGTTCAAGCACATCTTGAGCACCGAACAGAACAAGCATTTGTTTCATCCAACGATTCCAGTTTTTGCCATCTAACACTGGAAGCTTGATACTCATACCACCGTTTCCGTTCATCTTCAACCTTTGTGCGTTCACTCAAATCTCACTAAACACTCGTGTTTCCCAATCCCGCAGAATCAGAAAATGTGATTCTGTTACAACTTCGTTCAAGATTCAACTCGAATTCAAGAAACGAAATCAATCACACAACGCCTCACGTTTCACTCGTGTTTCCCGTGGATTCAAACCGGAGCTCTAGATATCAATTGTTGGTGCACAAAGGTGATAAATGAATAGAAAAAGAGAATATTATTGAATGCTCTGCAATGACGGCTACAAAAGGAGAATAAAGATAGATAAAAATTAATGACATCAACTACTAACCTATTTATAAGCAAAACTAGGTCATAAGGACAACACAAAAAATACTAAAATACCCTCAAATATAAATTACTTCTAACAGATATAAGCTGTTTTTAACTTACTTTAATAAATTCTCAAAGATAACTTATATGAAAGGCACTTTGTATGTGATGAAAAATTAATGAATTTTTTTTTAAATAATCAAAATATTTATTAAATTTAATATAGTATTAAATATAATAAAATCCAACTACAAAACTACCTTCGTTCATGTTGAGGTCTTTAGTTTCTAATAAGTCTGACTTGGGCCACAAGTTATTGTTATTGGGCCTAGTTAGATAGAGTTTAGTTTGTGATCTTTGCTTTAGATATGTTTAGAGTTAATCCCTTGTATGTGCCTATATATATGGCACTTGTAATCATTTACCAATCAATAAGAAACATTCCTTACTTTTACAATTGGTATCTAGAGCTCTTTTTTCTCCTCCCTAACAATTTCGTAACTAACCGCGGCTTAGAACGAAATTCAGTTACAAACCGTTATCTTCATCATCCTCATTCACAAATTCAGTTACAAAACCGTTATCTTCAGTGTTTCTTCTTCATCTTTCTCATTTCTTTCTCGCCATGGCTGAAGAGTCAAAGTTTCTTCAACCTGCTGTACCTATGTTTGATGGGTACTACGATCACTGGTCAATGTTGATGGAGAATCTTCTCCGGTCAAAGGATTATTGGAGCTTGATTGAAAATGGAGTCACAACAGCACCAGCTAATGCCACAGCTGAACAACGCAAGCTTGCAGAGGAAAGCAAGATCTGTGATCTGAAAGCCAAGAACTATCTCTTTCAAGCCATAGATCGCACAATCTTGGAGACGATTCTTGTTCGTGACACCGCGAGGGATATTTGGGAATCTATGCGCAGCAAATATCAAGGCTCCACTAAGGTAAAACGTGCTCAACTTCAAGCCTTGCGTAGAGATTTTGAAGTTCTTTCCATGAAAGAAAATGAATCTGTTAATGCTTATTTTTCAAGAACATTGGCTATTGTTAACAAAATGACTGCAAATGGTGAAAGATTATCTCAAGTTAACATAGTGGAGAAAGTGTTACGATCAATGACCTCAAAATTCAACTATGTAGTATGTTCCATAGAAAAATCAAATGATGTAACTACTCTAACTATAGATGAATTACAGAGTAGCTTACTAGTTCATGAACAAAGAATGAAGGGGAACCAAGAAAAGGATGATGAACAGGCACTAAAAATGACTAATGGTGGCAGGGGTTATGGTCGTGGTAGGGGGAGAAGTAATTCTACAAGGGGTAGAGGGAGAGGAAGGCAAAGTAAGGAGAATGTAGAGTGTTTCAAATGTCATAAACTAGGACATTATCAGAATGAGTGTCCAAGTTGGGAAGAGAATGCAAACTATGCTGAGTTTGATGATCAAGAAGAGGTCTTGCTTATGGCACAAGGCAGTGATGGAACAACACTCACAAAGGAAATTTGGTTCCTTGATTCTGGTTGTAGCAATCATATGGTTGGGAACAAAGATTGGCTATCTAACTTTGATGAGAGTTTCAGAGAATCTGTGAAGTTGGGTGATGATTCAAGAATGGCAGTCAAAGGAAAGGGCAACTTGAAGCTGAATATTGAAGGGATAGTACAAATCATAACTGATGTGTATTTTCTGCCTGGGCTCAAAAATAATTTGTTGAGTATAGGGCAATTACAGAAGAAGGAGATCACAATCATATTCAAAAATGATCAGTGCAAAGTGTATCATGCAAGTAGAGGCCTGATCATGACTAGTCAAAAATCTGCAAACAGGATGTATGTGATTAATGCAGCTGTTATCAGTCCTATGTGTTTACAAACAACTAAAGTAAGTGAAGCAAAGTTATGGCACAGCAGATATGCACATCTCAGCTTCAAAGGGTTGAGCACATTAGTGAAGAAAGAAATGGTCAAAGGGTTGCCTGCTCTGCAAGAAACAAATGAAACATGCTCTGAATGTGTAATTGGAAAGCAACACAGAGATCCTATCCCAAAAACAGCTAATTGGAGGGCCAGTGACAAGCTGGAACTGATTCACTCTGACATATGTGGGCCAATTAATCCTACTTCTAATGGTGGAAACAGGTATTTTATTACCTTTACAGATGATTTTAGTAGGAAAACATGGACTTATCCAATTATTGAAAAGTCTATTGCTTTTGAAATTTTTAAGAAATTTAAAGCATTAGTTGAAAAAGAAAGCAATTGTCAGATTCAAGCTTTAAGAACAGATAGAGGGGGAGAATTCACCTCACATGCATTCAATGAATTTTGCAGTGAGAATGGCATAAAGAGACAGTTAACTGCAGCATATACACCACAGCAAAATGGGGTCTCTGGAAGGAAAAACAGAACACTCTTGAATATGGTAAGAAGTATGATAGCAGAAAAGAATGTTCCCAAGAGATTTTGGCCTGAAGCTGTTTTATGGGCAACATTTGTAATGAATAGAAGCCCTACTCTAGCAGTCAAAGATATAACTCCTGAAGAAGCTTGGAGTGGAGTAAAACCTTCTGTGAAATTCTTTAAAGTGTTTGGTTGCTTAGCTTATGTTCATGTGCCTGATGCCTTAAGAAAGAAGTTAGATCCTAAAGGGGTCAAGTGTGAAGGTGGAAAAACACAAGAAGGGGGGGTTGAATTGTGTTTTGAGAATTAAAATCTTTTCGAAATAATACTAAGTTTGCAGCGGATAAAATCACAAAATAAAAAGAGGGTGCTGAGAGAGAGAAAGAAAGACACAGAATTTATCCTGGTTCCCCTCACAAATCGAGAGTACTCCAGTCCCCTTGTTACTAACAAGAGATTTTCACTATAATCTACTAAAGATTACAAATTGCTCAAGCACACTTGCAAGAGACTTCTCAGGTGCTCAAGTTTCAGTAAACAAGAGACTTCTCAAATGCTCAAGTTAAACTTAACAAGAGACTTCTCAAACAAACTTAAGAATAAGAATGAATGTTAAGGAACACTTGATATACTATCAGAGGTGTTTACAAAATACAACTCAAATTGTTCTAAGACTTAGAATGACAGATTTAAATTATGATGTCAGAATGCTTCTTAGTCTTTGAACAGTGTTGGTAGAATGTTTTTTTCTTTCGAACAGTTATCATTTCTTCCATTTGAGTCTTCTATTTATACTTGGAGGAAGATGATGACCGTTGCAGAGAGAGAGGTGCCAGCTGGAATTTATTCGTACAATTGTGCTAGCTGTAGTTACCTTCTTTGGTAAAGATATCCAATTCCACTACCTTGCTATTTGAATTATCACTCATCCATTTTGAGTAATAATAGTACAATAGTACGTTTCTCAATTGCGCTCCACATATGGATAAGGTTAACGTTGTACCAACGAATATTCCTTCCTGTGGACGTGACAGATCCTTGAAGTAGATTGTTCTTCAATCATTGGTTCTGAATATGTCAGCTCTTGAGTGACGTAAATTCCTTTTGCTTCAGATGCTGTTATCAATGCTTCTTGAGGCCCTTTTTGCTTTTGAGTCCGTCAGAGCCTTGTTTTTTTGTCCTCAGAGGCACTTTCTTTAACATACAAAACTTAAGCTTCTGATGAACAGTGATGTGCTTTCAGAGCTTGTTTTGACTGGCTTCTCTGCTATTATTCATAGTGCTTCTGAATGAATTTTAACTTGTAGTTCTGCACACTAGAATAATCATTAGTAATTCCAATTGTAATTTTAATACTTTGTTATCATCAAAACCACTTAAAATATTAGAGGTTCATGTCAGACCCACTTTGTTCCAACAATCTCCCCCTTTTTGATGATGACAAACCAAAGCATTAAAATTCAATTGTTGTTGATTTAATTTAATTATGATGACTTCAGGTTTCAAAGGTTTGCAATCTCCCCCTGAGTCTGATAATCCATAAGGGTAGGTTTGTAAGCTCCCCCTAAGTTTTATCCATAATTAATTAAAACAGTTTAAGAGTCGATTTATTAACTTAAAATAAATTTTCATATTTAACTCTCAGAAGCATAGTTTTGTAAGCTTTGCTTCTTAGAGTTTGACAATGCTCAGAAGCGGTTTGCAAGCTCTTCTGACATTGTCTATGAATTTTATTTTAGGTTCTTAAATTTTCTCCCCTTTCAATAATCGTTCAGAATGAGAAAGAATCATAAGGGATAAATATTGATTCATGATGCATTTAACATTACAGTTTCAGATTGAGCAGTATATGAATGAATCAACATTAATTTTAACGCTACTCTTACTCCCCCTTTTGGCATCAGTCAAAAAGACACAGAAAACCAATCAGTCAAAGCACTAAACAAGGTAGTCAAGTCAAAAGGAAGTGACAACCAAACACATTCAATGAATGGCATTGATTATTCTACTGACAAGATATCTTGAAGGTACTATAAATAAAGGATGATTCCTCTCATTTTACTCATTCAGAGTAATCAAGTCATTTTCCAAAAACAAACATATAATGGAAAAGCAGGTTACCAAGGATGCTTCAGGCTCAAAAGAAAAGAGCAAGAAGGGAGCAGAGCCCTGGCGCTGCGAAGAAAACAAGCTTCGCTACGAAAGGAACAAGCAAGAACTGATTTTGACAGAGTCAGAGGAGGAGGAAATGGGCTCTGATCTGGAAGAATTTTTATGGACATACAATGATGATACTCCATACGAAGAGTACGAGGCTGCTGTTCAGAAGAACACTGAAGAACTAGTGCAAAAGGCCACTGCCAACTTGCTTGCTTACATTAAGGAGAAACATAAGAAGCTAGATGCAGAGTCTTCTGAAGTTAAGCCTAGCTCTAAGTAGAGTCTTATCATTCTATGTAATAGAAATTCTTCAATAATATTAATAAAGGAGTTTATGCTATTAATTTCCTTTGTTTTAAGCAAGTTTCTTATGTATATATACCTCATTCCTATTGTCAGAAAACCAGTTACCAGACACGCCGCATTCGGTATTGGTGCCCCGTTGTTAAACAGGCTTTAATACTAAGAAGCTATTTCATGAGTAAACAGGAGTACTGATGAGAGAGACTCTTAGGTTTTGAAAATCCTAGGCTTATTAGTTTAAAAACTAAGATGCTCTTCAGCATCTTTCACTAGAGTCAGAATTCTCAAGAGTACCAGACAATATCATGGTATATAGAGAAGTTAAATTTTGAAAAACAAATATAAAACAAACATTTAAGCAAATAACAAACACACAAATATGGATAATATAGATATGAATTAAAAAAAAATATCCAAAAATTACACAAGAACTAACAACAAAACAAGTGCTCAAACAATGACTAAGGTTTCTTAACATCTGCTATGGCTTTCAGAAGGGTTAACATCATGTCATCCATCCTTTTGTGAACTGATTCCACAGCAGCATTCACATCAGTGCGCACATCCACTCTTAGTTCATCAATTTCATTAGCCATGTCAGTTCTGAGATTATCCAACGCATCTTGAACCGCAGGAGGTATTGCAGATGAGGTTGAGGCTATGTCAATCTTCATAGGAGAGTGAGAAGGAGTTGGAACAAAAATGGGCTTCTTACCCTTGTCAGAATCTTCATTGATATCCGTATCTTCTCTTATCAGATTCTGATCAAGCATGGCAACATCTTGTTCAGTAGCTTGATTCTCATTGATCTTATTGGTTTCAAATGTAGCAATATGCACAGCCCTATCTACCAATAATTTCAATGCTTCTTGTTCAGCTAGCCTTTTGTGCTCAATTTCAGCTTGCCTCTTCTCTTCTTCTTCAGCAGCTATCCTAGCCTGCTCCTTAACATGGTTGTAAGATGTGAGCCTTGGAGCGTTTAGCTTCTCAACCATCTCAAACAGTTCCCGTACAGTGTTTGTTCCTCTACCCTTAATCTTATCCTTCAGATGAGTACTGAGAATCCTTAAAGATTTGCCAAATAAGTACTCTAATTCCCTGACATCAGCATCTATATCAGAAGGGAAGATAAGAGCTTCTTCCTCTCTTTGTTTGAACCTCTTAAGTCTAATACCTATAGCATTATTTAGCAACTCAAGGTTTGGTTCAGAGTCAGAATTGAAAAAGGGTAAGGATGGGTCAAAAGGAATGGTTGGTTCGGGTTTCTTTCTTTTGAGTTCAATGATTTTGATTTTACTGAGATTTGGAGGTATGATATCATCATCAAGATTGATGGAATCCTTGAATATTTGACGTTCAGCTTTAGTTAGGTGTTGGTAAAGCTCAAGAACCTCTTCTAAAACTAGAGGTTTATTGAGTGGGTCAGAGACAGGTTGTGGTGAAGGTGAAGGAGATGATTCATCAGAGTATACTTCAGGTTGAGGTGATTGATTTTGTTGTTCAGTCATGACTTTATTGGGTGATTGATGAGGTGATTCTTGTTGGGCTTCAGAATGAGCAATTGACTCATCCTGAACAGGTGTAAATGTAGGTGGATTTACTTGTGAGATGTGATCAAGTGAGGGGGGAGGAGTTTGAATGACTTGAACAATAGGTGGTTTTTGGATAGTTTGAACAGTAGAGGGTTTGATAATAGGAAAACGAGGAGAGTTGGGATTGGAATGTGTAAAGGCATCTCCAGATAGATGTTGTTGGAGATGTTCAAGAACGGATTCAGTAGTGGTTGGTTGATTAAGGATGGTAGTGTCTATGATGATGGGGGTTTCTTCATCAGAGGAAAGTTGGATTGGCTTTTTGAAGGGTCTCTTGGTAGTCTTTTTAAGATTTGTTTTCTTTGGTCCTTCTCTGATTATCTTAGCAATGAATTCCTCAGAGTCAGTGCTAGTATCAGATGATGATGATGATATAGCTTTATGATCAGGTAAGACTACACTAATAGGTACGGTGAAGTCTATGGGTTGAGATTGATTGGTAGATGATGGAGGTTGAGAAGTAGAAGGGTTAGCAATGGAGGGTTGGGGTTCAGAACCAATATCCTGAGCTACAGGAATGCTAGAAGTATTAGATTCAGAGGTCTTACCTTTTGGTTTAGAAGCTCTGGTCTTTAATCTCTTTGCAGGTTTAGCAAGGTTCTGATCTTCCTCAGAAGCTGAAGGCCTATCATGCCTTTTCTTTGTCCGCTTTTCCTTCTGAACAGCTTCAGTCATCATATTTCCAGCATCTTCCTCAATCTCATCAGCACTAGCATGTCCTTGATCCTTAGAGCCTTCATCAATCATTTCTTGCTCAGTAGTTCTTGGCTTTCTTCTGTTCCTTGTAATATCTCTTGGTCCCTTGAAGATATCCCAATTGGGAACACTTACAACCATTTTCCTGGGCACACTAACCCCAGTATCTCTTCTTACTGACTCAAGAAAGTTCTTGATGACCTCATCATTATCATGTTCTGATATGGTGGGAAACCCATCACACCAGAAGTACTTTTCGTACACTTGCTGTAGAGGTGTTTTCACTTGAATGATTTCTTCCTTGGTTTTTCTCTTCATGTTGACCAGAACTGATGCATCATACTTAGCAGTTTGGAAAACTCTAAGTTTTTCTTTGGCACTCACAATATCTGTGAGTTTGGTTTGCCTTATCAGTTCTGAAATTAACCTTGGGTGATGAATGACTGATGGTATTTTAGTTCTACCCTCATTGATGGTAAAGCACATGTGATCAAAAAGAATCTTAGCCAAATTAACTTTTACCCTCTTGTATAAGAACCAGATGAGATGTTTGTGTGGAATGGAGATGGTATCCAATCCACCTTTTCTGGTGAAGATGGTAGACAAACACATTCTGAAGGCAAATTCAAATGTGTGCTTCATGTGCATTACTTTTCCAAAATCTTTTTGTGTGCATCCTGATTTAAAGAGGTCCTGATGAATTGAATCCAAATGCTTGCTTTTCTTATCATACACTTCTATATCTTCTCCTTTGTTGTCTAAACCCAGAATCTTAGCAATGTGTGCCTGAGTTAACACAGCATTGATTCCCAAAATATTTGACCTAATTTCCCTTTCTCTATAAGGTTTAAGACCAAGTTCCTTTCTTGTTTTCCCTCGTAATTCCTTGTTCTTCTCAACCATATCCTTGTATTCTTTATCAGCACTTGCTCTATCGTACACTTTAGCCTTCTGCCAGAAATACTTCACTATGTCGTAGTATACGAAGCCATTAAGCATCTCAAAATAATTCTGCCATTGTTGGTTGTAGAACAAGTATTGAATGTCAATCCCATTCGCTTTCAAACTTTCAAAATCCACGAACTTCTCAGTGAAGAAATCATAAGAGTCTGGTCCAGCGTCGGTTTGATGATGTTCGTAGACTAGATTATCTTTTGAATTAAGATCGATGATGGGTGGTAACGTAGGGTTAAAGGGTTCTTGAACGATTTCGTTTGATGAACGAGCAGCCATAGTTGCAGAGAATTAAGAAGATGAAGATTGGGAATTTCTGTAAGGTCTAGGGTTGTGTAGGTAGTGATTTTGTGTAAAAAGTTGTGCAAGTGAGTGAAGTGACTTATGAATAGTAACTAGCACACATACACAGAGAAAATAAACATTGGGAGGGAGCGCGAGCAGTTTTAAAAATTAAATAATATACTTAACTGCCATAATCATCATTAACTGTTCTCTGCCCGTCAGGATCTAGACCTGATATTTTATATAGTGTATGCTTGCAAGATTCCAGTCAGATCCTAGAGATCCTAGTAAAGAACCAATCATACCTCGATACAGCTTCTGATCTACTTTGCTTCCTATCTCTTCCTTGCTTAAGCTGCTGGTAGGATGCATGGGTGTAGACATTATCTTGCAGTCATCAAGGTTGAACTTCTTCAGAAGCTCTTTTGTATACTTGCTTTGATGAATGTAAGTGCCATCTTTTCCTTGATTAATTTGGATTCCAAGGAAGAACTTCAATTCACCCATCATACTCATCTCGAATTCATCCTGCATCAGCTTTGAAAAACTCTTGCACAAGGAAGCATTAGTAGAACCAAAAATAATATCATCAACGTATATTTGAATGATTAAGATATCTTTCTTAGATGTCTTTCTGAATAATGTATTGTCAATTTGACCTTTTTGAAAACCATTTTCTAAAAGGAAATTACTCAGTCTTTCATACCAAGCTCTTGGAGCTTGTTTGAGACCATAGAGTGATTTCTTAAGTTTATAAACATAATTAGGATTTTTCAAATCCTCAAAACCTGGGGGTTGTTTGACATATACTTCTTCAGAAATAACACCATTAAGAAAGGCGCTCTTAACATCCATTTGGTACAATGTGATTCCATTGTTAACAGCATATGAAAGAAGTAACCTGATTGCTTCCAGTCTTGCTACTGGAGCAAATGTTTCAGTGAAGTCTATACCTTCTTGCTGACTGTAGCCTTGTGCTACCAGTCTAGCTTTATTTCTTACCACTTCACCTTGTTCATTCATCTTGTTTCTAAATACCCACTTAGTTCCAATGATGTTTTTATGTGCTGGTCTTGGCACTAAATCCCATACATCATTTCTTTGAAACTGATTGAGCTCATCTTGCATAGCTACAATCCATCCATCGTCAGTAAGTGCTTCATCAACATTCTTTGGTTCTATCATTGAGATTAGTCCCAGAAGTGAATCAAGTTGTTGATAGTCTGATCTTGTCTTTCTTGGACTTTCTTTGTTTCCAAGAATTAAATTTTCTGGATGTGATGATCTATATTTGAACTTCCTTCTTGGAGCTTCATCAACATCAGCACTTGGTTGAGTGTCTTCTTCTGAAGTGTCATCATGTTCTTGTGATGCTTCTAATTGAGATGCTTCTTCAGCATCTTCTTCCAATACAGCTTCTGAAGCTTCAACAGCTTCTGATGCTTTTTCAGGTTCTGAATCGATGTATTGGTATGGAACACCTGCATAACTATTATCTTGCTCTGACATTTTACTGTCAGGCTCTTTATCATCAAATCTAACATGTATAGATTCTTCCACTGTGTTAGTTTCAGAATTATACACTCTGTATGCCTTTGAGCGTTCAGAGTAACCTATAAAGATTCCCTTACAAGCTTTGGCATCAAATTTTCTTTTGTAGGCCTTGTTGTTTAGAATGTAACATGTACATCCAAACTGATGAAAGTAAGAGATGTTGGGCTTTCTTCCTTTGAAGAGTTCATATGTTGTTAGATTCAATAGAGGTCTTATATAGATCCTATTTTGAATATAACAAGCTGTGTTTACAGCTTCTGCCCAGAAGTGCTTAGCAAGTTTTGTCTCATGCATCATGGTTCTTGCCATTTCTTGTAAAGACCTGTTCTTTCTCTCTACAACACCATTTTGTTGTGGTGTTCTAGGAGCAGAGAACTCATGGACAATGCCATGATCTTCACAAAAAGTTGCAAATGGTTCGTTTTCAAATTCACCACCATGATCACTTCTAACCTTTAAGATTTTGAGACTTTTCTCATTTTGCACTTGAGTGCAGAAGATGCTGAACACATCATATGCATCATCTTTCACTCTTAGAAACTTTACCCAAGTCCATCTACTGTAATCATCAACAATGACTAATCCATATTTCTTCCCATTGATTGAGGCAGTACTTACTGGACCAAACAAATCAATGTGAAGTAGTTCTAAGGGTCTTGAGGTAGAGACAATGTTTATAGGTTTAAAAGAAGTTTTTGAAATTTTGCCAATCTGACAAGGACCACACAGAGCATCTGAATGATATTTAAGATTTGGCAGGCCTTTAACCAACTTTAGTTTGCTAAGCTTAGAGATTAATCTCCAGTTAGCATGACTTAAGCGTTGGTGCCAGACCCACTTTTCATCATTCAGAGATAGAAGACAAACTATCTTCTGCTCAGTGAGTTCTGACAGATTCACCTTATAAACATTACCTCTTCTTAATCCTCTAAACAATATGGACTTGTCAGAATCATTGATTACTGTACATGCCTCTTTATCAAATTTAACAATAAATCCGCTATCACAAAATTGACTAATGCTAAGCAGATTATGTTTGAGGCCATCAACTAACCAAACATTTTTAATTGAAAGAGAAGAGTTACCAACTATACCTGTACCAATGATCTTCCCTTTTTGGTTTCCTCCAAACCCCACAGTACCTCCCTCTTTCAGAGTCAGGGTTTGGAACATATGCCTTTCTCCCGTCATATGTCGTGAGCAGCCACTGTCCAGGTACCAGCATTGCTGCTTTGGCTTTCTTAGTGTGCAAACCTGAAGCAAATATTATTTGAGATTTTGGTACCCATATCTTTATGGGTCCTTTTGTGTTAGTCTTTACAGGTCTAGGTGGTCTTTGTTTGAAAGACCTATCAGAGCCTCTAGAGTTAACCACCCTTGTTGAAAAGTTTTTGGGTTTAGTATAGCTCTTGAGCTTTGTTCTTGAATGTGTCAGAGCTTCTTTAGATTTAACATTAGTTTGAGGCTTAAAAATCTTAGGTTCTGAGGTTTTATCCTTCTGAGCCTTTGACTTTTGAGCCTTTGACTTTTGAGCCTCTGGCTTTGATGTTATATTAGAGACTGACTCATTTAGAACTTCTGATTGACTCTTTACAAAGACAACCTTAGGTTTTGATTTATCTATATTAGAGGACTTTGAAGATAATGGATTATCTTTAAAACGTGAGAATCCAAGACCTTCTCCTCTATTTCTACTTACATGATAAATCAAAGAGGCTATTTTACTTCTTTTCATTCCATTGATAAGGAATTCCTGAAGAGCAAATTCATGTTCTGGAGGAACCTTATCATCAAGAACATAATGAGTTTCCATAAATTCATTTCTTGATTTTAGAGACTCATTTTGTTCAATTATTTCATTTGCCTTTTCGGTCAGGTTGTTATAGGCCTTTTTAAGAACCTTACACTCACCCGCCTTTTTGGTTAAAAGTTTTAAGGCATCTTTTAAGGAATCTATTAATTCAGAACGAGAAAGTTTAGCAAGTACCTCATCTTCATCTTCTGAATCTGAGTCAGCTTCGTGCTCAGAG
This sequence comes from Trifolium repens, assembly GCA_030408175.1. Lineage (NCBI taxonomy): Eukaryota > Viridiplantae > Streptophyta > Magnoliopsida > Fabales > Fabaceae > Trifolium > Trifolium repens. The sequence goes on along the minus strand of CP125849.1, from coordinate 51,691,074 downwards.
TTCTCTTGGTCAGAAGCGGTTGCCATCAAGGCTAGGTTTGCTTCTTCTTCCCCATCAGAATCTGATTCCTGATCCAAATCATCCCAAGTGGCAAGGAACCCCTTCTTGAGCTTACTTTTGTATCTTTCTTTGTTAGAGGTTCTCTTGGATGTTTTACTCAGGTTCTCTGGGCAGTCAGCAATGAAGTGTCCTGGTTTGTTGCACTTAAAGCATTTGTTTTGTTCTTCCTTTTTATCCTTAGAAGTACCAACCTTCTTGGAAGAACCTCCAAACTTACCAGCATACTTCTTGCTTCTCTTAGCCCATTGCGATACTCTTGCAGCCATCAGAACCATTTCTTCTTCTTCATCAGAGTCCATCTCGTGACCTTCTTCGGAAGCTTCTTCATCAGATACTATAACCTTCGCCTTCAGAGCCTTAGAGGAACTTTTGGTGCTCAGGGCTATCCCTTTTAGCTTCTTAGTCGTTTCATCAGTCATGAGTTCCATCTCATGACTCTTTAGAGAACTAACCAAGCTTTCAAGAGACACAGTATCTAAATCCTTAGATTCCTGAAACGCTGTCACTTTTGGTCTCCACTTTGGCGGCAAGCTTCTGAGTACTTTCCTTACATGATCAGCCTCAGTATAGCTCTTATCTAAAACTTGAAGTCCCGAAACAAGAATTTGAAACCTAGAGAACATTGTCTCAATGTCCTCTCCGTCCTTCATTTTAAATAATTCATACTGATGTACTAACAAGTTGGCCTTAGCCTCCTTAACTTGTTTATTTCCTTCATACTTGGATTTAAGAGAATCCCAGATAGACTTAGCCGTTCTCTTATCTCCAATTTTCAAGTACTCATCATGAGAGATGGCATTTGTCATCATCCCTTTTACACTGTGATGCTTCTTATATTCCAGCTTTTGAGTAGGTGTAAAAGCCTTTCTGTCTTTAGAGCTAACAACGCCTTCTAAGTCCATATTTTCAAAATTTACTCCATCTTCTACCAAGTCCCACAGATCACAATCAATCGCCATGATGTGACTGTACATCTTGATTTTCCAGAATGGATAACCAGTCTCAGTTCCATTGAAAAAGGGAATTTTGTCAGAAGACCTTCTGTCTTTAGAATTAGAATCATAGTCAAACGGAACTTCATTGAGATTCTTCTCAGCAGACATGTTTTTCCTCCCTGAATCTTAACTGTTTCACTGATAGGTGAGAGTTAGGCAACAGCCCAGCTCCTGATACCAATTGAAGGTGGAAAAACACAAGAAGGGGGGGTTGAATTGTGTTTTGAGAATTAAAATCTTTTCGAAATAATACTAAGTTTGCAGCGGATAAAATCACAAAATAAAAAGAGGGTGCTGAGAGAGAGAAAGAAAGACACAGAATTTATCCTGGTTCCCCTCACAAATCGAGAGTACTCCAGTCCCCTTGTTACTAACAAGAGATTTTCACTATAATCTACTAAAGATTACAAATTGCTCAAGCACACTTGCAAGAGACTTCTCAGGTGCTCAAGTTTCACTAAACAAGAGACTTCTCAAATGCTCAAGTTAAACTTAACAAGAGACTTCTCAAACAAACTTAAGAATAAGAATGAATGTTAAGGAACACTTGATATACTATCAGAGGTGTTTACAAAATACAACTCAAATTGTTCTAAGACTTAGAATGACAGATTTAAATTATGATGTCGGAATGCTTCTTAGTCTTTGAACAGTGTTGGTAGAATGTTTTTTTCTTTCGAACAGTTATCATTTCTTCCATTTGAGTCTTCTATTTATACTTGGAGGAAGATGATGACCGTTGCAGAGAGAGAGGTGCCAGCTGGAATTTATTCGTACAATTGTGCTAGCTGTAGTTACCTTCTTTGGTAAAGATATCCAATTCCACTACCTTGCTATTTGAATTATCACTCATCCATTTTGAGTAATAATAGTACAATAGTACGTTTCTCAATTGCGCTCCACATATGGATAAGGTTAACGTTGTACCAACGAATATTCCTTCCTGTGGACGTGACAGATCCTTGAAGTAGATTGTTCTTCAATCATTGGTTCTGAATATGTCAGCTCTTGAGTGACGTAAATTCCTTTTGCTTCAGATGCTGTTATCAATGCTTCTTGAGGCCCTTTTTGCTTTTGAGTCCGTCAGAGCCTTGTTTTTTTGTCCTCAGAGGCACTTTCTTTAACATACAAAACTTAAGCTTCTGATGAACAGTGATGTGCTTTCAGAGCTTGTTTTGACTGGCTTCTCTGCTATTATTCATAGTGCTTCTGAATGAATTTTAACTTGTAGTTCTGCACACTAGAATAATCATTAGTAATTCCAATTGTAATTTTAATACTTTGTTATCATCAAAACCACTTAAAATATTAGAGGTTCATGTCAGACCCACTTTGTTCCAACAAAGTGTGTTCATTTAGGAATCAGCAATGAATCTAAAGCATACAAGTTGTATGATCCTGTACATAAAAAGATAATTGTGAGTAGAGATGTTGTTTTTGATGAATCACAAGGGTGGAATTGGAATAACAAATCAACAACTACAACAAGTCACATTACAGATGACACTGATGATGAAGAAATAGCTGTAGAGCAGATAGAACAAGATGAAGAAAGTCAAAGTTCTCAGTCAGATCACAATGATGAAGAACCTCATATTGTTGACAATCCTGAAACAAGTAACACAAATGACTTGGGACCCAGAATTAGAAGGTCACCAGCATGGGTCAATGACTTTGTTACTGATGCTGAAGGCATGGAAGATAATCAACTACTTAATCTAGCTTTGTTTTGTGATAACTGTGATCCAACCACCTATGAAGAAGCTGCAAAGTTCAAAGTCTGGAGAGATGCAATGGATCAAGAAATAGCCTCCATTGAGAAGAATGACACTTGGGAACTAACTGATTTACCAGCTCAGAATAAGAAGATTGGGGTGAAATGGATTTACAAGACTAAATTCAATGAATCAGGAAAAATTGAAAAGTTCAAGGCCAGATTAGTAGCTAAGGGTTACAGTCAACAACATGGTGTAGATTACAATGAGGTTTTTGCTCCTGTAGCTAGATGGGATACCATTAGAACTATATTGGCCTTAGCAGCTAGCAAGGGTTGGAATGTTCTACAATTTGATGTTAAGAGTGCTTTTCTCCATGGTGAACTAAGTGAAGATGTATATGTGGAACAGCCTATGGGATATTGCAAAGGAGGAAAGGACAAAGTATACAAGCTCAGAAAAGCCTTATATGGACTAAAGCAAGCTCCAAGAGCTTGGTATAGTAAGATTGAATCTTACTTTATACAAGAAAAATTTGAAAAATGCCCCCATGAGCATACCTTGTTTGTCAAGAAATGTGAAAACAAAGTATTAATAGTTAGCCTATACGTAGATGACCTGATATATACAGGAAATGATGCAGCTATGTTTGAAGAATTCAAAAGGTCAATGAAGAACAAATTTGATATGACTGATTTGGGTAAAATGAGATATTTTCTTGGTGTTGAAGTAAGGCAGTGTGATAGTGGAATTTTCATACATCAGCAAAAGTATGCTCAAGAGATTATATCCAGGTTTGGGATGGAGAATTGTAACAAAGTGTGTACTCCCATTGTACCTGGAAACAAGCTCACAAAGGATGAAAGAGGTAAAGCTGTGGATTCAACTAAGTACAAGCAGTTGATTGATTGTCTCATGTATTTGTTAGCTACAAGACCTGATCTTGCTTTCTCAGTCTGCTTGATAGCAAGATACATGGAGAAACCTACTGAGCTTCATTTAGCAGCTGCTAAAAGAGTGTTAAGATACCTGCAAGGCTCATTACACTATGGAATTCTGTATGCAAGAAATAGTGAATGTGTGTTACAAGGGTGGTCAGATTCTGATTATGCAGGTGATTTGGATGATAGAAAAAGTACTACAGGGTATGTATTCATGTATGGAAATGGTGCTGTGTCATGGTCCTCAAAGAAACAGGCTATTGTAACCATCTCCACTACAGAAGCAGAGTTTGTTGCTGCTGCATCTTGTGCCTGTCAGGCTGTATGGCTTGGGAGAATATTGGAACAGCTTAAGCAAGCTCAAATGAATGGTACAGTGATCTTCTGTGATAATACATCATCTATCAAGTTGTCTAAAAACCCTGTGATGCATGGCAGGTGTAAGCATATAGATGTGAGGTATCATTTTCTTAGAGATTTAACTAAAGATGGAGCTGTTGAGATGAAGTTCTGTACCTCACAAGAGCAGATTGCTGACATAATGACCAAGGCTCTAAAGCTTGAAACTTTCTATAAGTTGAGAGCTAAGATGGGAATGTGTGACTTGAAGGATTTAGAAGTAGTTGATTGAATTGTGTAATCTGTTTGTAGAACAATCAGATTAGGAAAGGATATGTTGAGGTCTTTAGTTTCTAATAAGTCTGACTTGGGCCACAAGTTATTGTTATTGGGCCTAGTTAGATAGAGTTTAGTTTGTGATCTTTGCTTTAGATATGTTTAGAGTTAATCCCTTGTATGTGCCTATATATATGGCACTTGTAATCATTTACCAATCAATAAGAAACATTCCTTACTTTTACAGTTCATGCATGTATCCAACCGGGGAGTTGTCTATGAAAATAGGTGAATTAATGGATGAAAAATTCCCTTCTAATGATGTAACAACAGTAACTACATAACAATAAAGACAAATAGGCCTTTCTCTGTTTTGTGTAATGGATTATCCATTGCTTGGTCGTGTTTCCTTTTTTATTTTACAATTAGTTCAAAGGATAAACAATTCGTAGCATATGCACTTATAATAATAAGCGGTTATGTATAAATTATTTTTATTTCAAAAGATAAAATAAGTAAAGTTATTTTCGTATAACTTACTTTTGAGAATTTATGAAACTGTACTGAACAGAATTTCGATTTTATTAGAAGATGATAAAAGAGAGTGTAGAGAACTTGATCACATTGGTGGATTGGTAGAAGAATATTCCGAGTTATATGTCGGAATTCAAGCATTGGAGATGACTGACCATGGGAAAAGTAAGGGATACCTGCAGAAAACACTCTGACGTCCAAAGCAGTATTAACTTTGTGAAGTTGTTAAAAATTGTATATATAAATCAATGATTGTGGCATTAAACCGATGAATGTGACATTGGACTTAATCCAACCTGAAAATCCAATCCAAAACTGAAACTAAGCTGAAAATATGTCGTGCACTCTACAACAATATTGCAAAACTTACATCAAGGAAGTAGATAAACAATAATAATTTGTTTTCCTACCTCCACTAATTACATTCCAAAGAAGTTTATTCAATTACATTCCAAAGCTAGCACAAAACATGCGTGTGAACAACATCAGCTACCACTAAGCCCTTTATTTTCACCAAGTAATCCTTTTCAATAATAATTTTATATTCTTTGCATTTCAATTTTGTGTGCACTTTTAATTTTGTAACTCTCAAGAAACTTACCAATAGCGAAGCTTCAATCCATATTTTTTTGAAATTGCTATTTTGCCATCAAACTTTAAGTGTTAAAATACAATTTGCACTCCACTCAATTGCAACTTTTAAATTAAAGCTTTGGCAATGACTAAATTAACTCGTTTTAAATTTTCTCAATTGGACCACCACTGTCCTACAATATTTATAAAAATATTAAATCTTCATATATTATATATAGTATGAAGGATGAATTGATGGAATAGGTAGAGATAACGACGGTTATAATATGTAACAAGTGGTCTTCAATTCCAAATATGTTTCCAAACAAAAAATGTAAAAAGCAGAAAGCAACATTTCTGAAGAGTATTTCATATTTGCTACATGCAACATAAGAATACACATCACACACAATAGGAACCATTCATTATCAACAAAGAAGATAAAGGGAGGATATTGCTTGAATTTCTTATTTAAAACGAGGATTCTAAGAGTTATATAAAGAGTGCAAAAGACTAAATAGTAGTCAAATTAGTAGCCATTGCTTTATAAATTCAATAGGACAAGTGCATCAATCTAACAACTAAAATACTTCTAACATTGTACTCTAGTCATAAGCCGAAACTAAATTTTATTTTTAGACGAGAGAAAATTACCATCTAAAGTTAACACATAATTACAATTTCTGATTCAAACTCGAATAAAGATGTCAAACTTAATAATGTTCATATGCTGAATCTTATGAATGACTAAAATAAAATTTTAATGTGGTCAAAAAGAAGATGAAAAAGATGAAGAAGAAGATAAAAAAGAAGAAACTAAGGTAAAATCAAATGCAAATTGCTTTATAAACGACCATCGATAATTTATTAGCATATCTTCATATGTTATATGAAATATACTCATGTATTGCATGCAGATATATTACAAGAAGAAGAAAGATATTTAGTCAAGAGGAGTGTTGAATTGAAAATAATAGGTCTAAATGTCTCATTTAAATATTTTAGATTTATATCTAAAATATTATTAAGATATCATTAGAACTTATGATTTACATTTTCTATTTAGAATTTTTAGAATTTGCTTCTTTATTTAAAGATATAATTTAGATATATGTTTTGTATTACAATTTAGCACTATACATAGAGCATGAATAAAAGAATAGTATAAGGGTATTCTCCATATAAAAATATATGTTTTCTCTGTATAAGAATAGTATAAGTTATCTGAAATCTATTTTATACGAAAAAACTCTTTGAGATATATTTTTATACGAAGAATACTCTCATACTATTATTTTTATTCATGGCTCTATGATACTAAATTGTAATACAAAACATATTTCTAAATCATAATTTTAAATAAGAATCAAATTTTAAAACTATTCTAAACAAAAATATAAATTTTAAATCTTAAATATATCTTTTTTTTAACTGTCAAATTATATATATATATATCTTATTTTAAATATAAATCTTAAAATATATATTAGTGATTTCTGAAAGATGATTAAAAAAAAATACTAGTACTAACTTAAGGAAAGACAATCAAATAGTCAATGTGGCATAAGATTTAGTCAACACACAAAATCTTTGTAGTGCACACAAGTAGTCAACCACTTGAGCTTTTAAAGGTCCCACACCATCCAACATGTTCTTATTAAGACAGTGATACATTCCGGCCATAACCCACTCACTCTCCCTTACAATACAATACAATACAGTGATTGACTTCAACTTGATTCACCTCACAACCAATCCACACTTCAAAAAATGACAAAATAAGGTCTTTTGGTAATATTTTAAACACCATAAGGGTATTTTCAATAACCAAGTTGCTTATATATTGCACAAAGTATTGCTCCAATTCACTCACATCATTCAAGCAATTGTTTATGTACCAAATAAACTAACTATAGCATCTCTTTTCTTTTAAGCAAATCCACTAAAGAAATATAAAATGGGAAATTGCTTGATGCTGCAACAAATTAATGTGGTGAAGATCATGAAAACAGATGTGAAAGTTCTTGAATACAAAACACCTATGAAAGTTGAAGATGCAAAGGATTTGAATCTTCCATCACCATCACCATCACCATCATCATCACCAAAAGGGATCAAGAAGGTGAGGTTTGCTGATCCAGAAGTTCAAGATGTACAGAAAAGTAGTGTGGTTAGGATTAAGCTTGTTATTAGTAAACAAAAATTGCAAGATATGTTGGAGAATGGAGGGATTTCAGTTGAGAAGATGTTATCTCTTGCTCATGGTGAAAAGGGAATAGATGGTGATAATTTGTGTAAAAAGAGTGATGATGTTGATCAAGGGTGGAAACCAGTATTACAAAGCATACCTGAAGTAATCTAGCAATAGATTTTTAAGTTCTAATTCTGTTTTAGCTTTCTTATACTGCTTAGGCCTTAGATTTTTCCTTTTTCAAACATGTCCTATACAGTAGTGTAATAACTAATTAAGAAGTAATATAAATAGAGGATATGAAAGAAATCTTAACTCTTCAATTTCAGCATACTCTCTAGAAACACTCGGATCACTAGAAATTTTGATTCTCACAACAATTTGAAGTGTTAAATGCGTTCTCAATTTCTCATTATTTAAAGCATGTTTAACTCTAATTAATGCTTCAAAAGCGTTATTAGAGTCGCACAAAAACCACACGAGCTTCTTCTGCTTGACATATTCATATAACATGCAACTAGACAAGTGTTATGGAAGATGAAGTACGAAACGCTTGTTTAAAACATGTTATTTGGATCCGTCACTCAAATAATACATGCTCGAGCAAGTTTTATCTAAAGCTACATCAAATTATGTTTGGTTAAGCATGTGTTATATGATGTGCCATTTAGGTAACACTTGCTCAAGTAAGGATATAGAATCCAAAGGAATGTTTTTTAAAATAATTTTTCGACTGTATGCACAGAAATAAATTTAGTCCAATCAATCTGTTTGCATATGCATAAACTACAAAATTAGTATGTGACACATTTTATTATGTGTTTTTAACCAAAGGGTACATGTGAATAGGGGTGTCAATATTATCCGTTTATCCATTATCCATCCAATCCATTTAAAAATTTATCCATCAAATCCAATCCATCCACCTTAATTTTAAAATCCAATGGATAATTGATCTTTATTAATTTTAAATCCAATGGATGGTCACTTTTTAAAAAATAATAAAATTCTTTAAAAAATAAATAATAATAATAATAACACTTCCACCAAAAAATAATAATAATAATAACACTAAAATAAATAAAAAACAAACAATCAGCCGAAAATCGAAAACACAAAAAATCGGCCGAAAACCGAAAACACAAAAGTCGGCCGAAAACTCAAAAAATCGGCCGAAAATACAAAAATCGGCCGAAAACCCAAAAATCGGCCGAAAACACAAAAAATCGGCCGAAAACCGAAAATCGGCCAAAAACCAAAAAATCGGCCGAAAACACAAACAATCGGCCGAAAACACAAAAAATCGGCGAAAACACAAAAATCGGCCGAAAAACCGAAAATCGGCCGAAAACCCGAAAATCGGCCGAAAACCCAAAAATCGGCCGAAAACACAAAAAATCGGCCGAAAAACCGAAAATCGGCCGATTTTTTGAGTTCCGGCGATTTTTGGGTTTTCGGTTTTTCGGCCGATTTTTGGGTTTTCGGCCGATTTTTTGTGTTTTAAGAAATTTAAAAATAATATTTGAATTAATTTTGTTGGATGGATTGGATATCATTCATCCATTAAAATGATGATAATGGATGGATTGGATGGATTGGATGAATTTTATCTCTAAATGGATGGATTGGATTTTTTGATCTCATTTTAATGGATTGTTAATGGACAAATGGATTGCTTTGATCCATCCATTAACAATCCAATCCATCCATTTTGACACCCCTACATGTGAAAAATCAAAGATTTTCTCTAAAGGGAAAAATCAGAGCGTTTAGACAGCTAGAACAAAAAAATATCTGCATTGCTCTTTGATGGATTAGGATAGTTATTGGAACACTTTGGGTAAGCAACAGTGGTCTTTTGTCTGTGAAGGTGGCAGCACTATATGATGGGGCCTCTTATGGTGAAACGTTGCACTTGCATAACCATATTTACTTAATTTTTCAAATTGAACAACTAAAATTGCTCAAAAATAATTGATGAACCAAAAATTAATGAATTGCTAAAACTAGATGGACTAAAAATGAAATTCAAACACGAAAAAAAGAGAATGATAAAAGCATAGTGAAAGTACATTGATTAATACAAACATAATTAAGTTGGTTTAAGTTGCGAGGAACTTTGTTCTCTTCAAGTAAAATCTTGATTTTACGTTTTGTCAATGGATAAAATAGGTGTTGAATGAGCTTTGTCCTCTTAAACAAGTTCACCTGACCCGACTCAAATTAATCATGTCAGCGTATGTAAATATAAAGATAAAAAGGAACGTTTTCCTTTGACTTCTAAGGTAAAGTTTCTAGGAACATTCTTAAGGAATGTAGGTGTCTTTTGTCTCCGAGGTTACCCCCTTTTATAGTCACTCCCTCGTAGACTAATGTTCCTTTTTGTGCAATACAACCCTATTAGGTCACCTTTGGAAGTGGAATATCCTTCTAGCTCGTGATAGACTGACGCGTGAGGTATAACATATAACTCTCACAATATTCATCTGGAAAACACATGTGAGGTAGGAGAGGCCTTGAGGACCATGCAAGAATCTGAGGGCCGTTAGGAGCACAATGATTGTCATCATGTAGACAAATGTTGTAGCTCCTTTGTCTCTATAACTAGAACGATCAACTGAGTGTGTTCAATTTTAATATGAATGTTCAGCTGAGTGTTCAACTATGTTCCTAATAGTCGGTTGGTGTTCAACTCTAACATGAATGGTCGATTGAGTATTAAAATTGAATGGTTGGCTCGATTAGGATGGTCATATGAGCCTTGTTCCGACCTGAACGGTTGAATCAGTCTACAACCCACAAAGCCTGTAAAGGTGTAGGTATTTGTCTTCAACATAGGTGGGTTGTACCACTCGAAGTAACAATTCAATGTAACTTCTAGTTAGCTAAGTTCTAGAGTCTAGACAAAAGAAAGTGCATGCTTGACAAATATTACTAGAATTCAATAATTTAAACTTTCATTAACTTTATGATGTTAATAATACAATGAGTTCAATAGAAATCACGTTTTGAAGTCATTTCATAAGATTATTAGCCCCAACACTTTAGGTAAAGTGTGCATTCACAAGAATCTTTCAAATGCTAATGCAACTTCCCCAATAAAAAATAATAATGGATTAAGTATGATTATGTTTGCCTTTCACACTCGGGTTAATGGAGTGTAACTATACTGCTCTTACTGCTATTGCAAAAGAGGTCAATTTCCAATTATTACCAGTACTCTATACATAATTTGATGAGCCAGGTCAACCAACATTTATATTTGTTGAAAAAGAGTATTTGGTATGCATGTTAATTAAGATATAATCTCATCGTGAAAAAGTAGAAGATGAAATCAACATGGAAAAGAAGAAAAGAGATGGGTGGGTAAGGTTAATGAGCCATCTATTTTGACATAGTCTAACTCTAACTTAAACAGTTTTTGAGATAAATTATTATCAGAGGAAAAGTAAGATACACTTTCCCTTAACCCATTTACTTTGTGAAAATATTTTTTATTTTCTAAAATTTGTGTTAGTTTTATTTGTTAACAATGAAAAAGGAGACTCTTGAAATGTACAATTGTCTTATATTTTCATAACCAATGAAAATGTCAAAAGAGCTATTTCTATTATTTCTTGAAATGCATTATCACTAGTCAACATTTTTTCCTTCTCTCCATCGCAACGTGTCAAAGACTCAAAAGTTTTTACGTCACAGTTGAACTATGGATTATCGGGACCCCTTTCGCACGAAAACCAGAGGGTAACACCAAAAAAATGACTCAAAAGTCTCTTTTCGTCTTGTTAACGAGCAAAACTAACTCGTGTTTTAGGAAAGGAAAATAGAAAAACCATGGCAACCTTCTAGGCTCCTAAAATTACAAATAATCGATTCTTAATTTCTATTTATTTATTTTGCTATTCACCTGGTGGCCAACCTATACTCAACACACACGAGAAGGAGAAAGTGTGGAGACTCAAAATTTAGTGCTTATTGCTTCTGTGTGTTGTTTTGTGGGGTTTTAGACTTCTTTTTTTGTAATAAACTCTTTTTTTTTATATCTAGTTCTGTTGGGATATGCTTTATTTGTAATGGGCATTTGTTAGTAAGTTCTCATGTCAATGACATCAAAAACCATGTTACAAGTCAAAATGCAGTTTCCATGTGGTGATGGAGGAAGTGCTAAATGCTAGTTTGTAGCAGTGGTGCTGCCATCTCCCCCAGTGGTATGTTGAGGAGAGTGAAAATCTGATTGGTATTTGGAAGAAATAGGGAGTGAGATGCAGAAATGTTTCACAGCCCTATAGTTACCGATTGAGAACAACCGTGGTTGCATCTTCGACGAGATTGAGTACACTCCAGTCATGGGAGGACTTTACTGATAAAATATAAAGAAGAGAGTGTGTGAATGGTATATTGGTAGACCAATAGAAAGTAGTCTAGCGTATTATTTCTCTTACCAGTTAGTTACTTTCTGGTTTCCCCTTCCCAGATATTTCCACATACTTTGGTGTAAGACCAGTCTCATTCAGATTCAGCTATGCCTCAGTAAATTCTTTGGAGAAAATGTAATTTACATATAACGTCACACTTTCACAATGCGATTTACACGCACATTATTTTTTCAATATGCCAATTGCCAACAAACCAACATCACATTAGGCTGAGTGGAATTGAACTCAACCCTTAAGCAAGGTATTAAGTTCGAGTTTGTGAATGAAAAAATGTGGTTAGGAGGGAAGACCCCCACTAAAAGTGGTAATCCGGGTTCTTTGGCGGAAATTAATCATACTTCGCACCATTAACATGGTTACCGACAAAAAAAAGATTTACTTGCACATTATTTCCAAACTCTATACATGCACAAACACATCTGTCTACATTACATATATAAACATCGATATTCAGTACAAAACCTATTTACAAAAAAGACACGCATTAATGATGAGTACACAATATCTTGTATTGGAGTCTGATCATTGGTAATGAACAGGTAACATTTGCAACTTATAGTGAAATGATGAAAATTTAGAAGTACCTCAACACTGTATGTTGGAAAAATATTGGTCCTACTTATTTTTCCACTCCACCTCCAATGCAATCTCATTACGGCGTTGGAATGGAAGAGAAAATGGGGGATTATACTGAAACAAAATAAAAGTGTAACTAAAAAATGAAAAGAAAGGATTTGATGAGAAAGCCTTAAAGAGGTTTAACCCCAAGATTGTGTTTAGGATCCAACCTGTGCAATCTCTACTGCAGTTCCCTCTTTAATTTTGAACTGTCCATCATTTTTCAGAGCTTCTCTTAGTTTCAGTTCACGCCGCTTAACGTCTTCATCATTCACAAAACCTGATTCAATACAAAGGAAAGAAAAGTACTCAATATTTGATTTACGACTTCAAATGAAAAAGTATGTATTTTATTTAGGACTTCAAATGAAATTTGAGTAAATACTTTATCCGGTTATAAATGAAAATTTAGAGGTGCTGAATTGAGTCCTATATAATTTTTTATATGCAAAAAATGAGCCACACCAGTGCCGCGAAAAAAAGAGAGGAACATATCCAAATGTGCGCACGCACTCACAGAATGACTCGCTGAATCATGTGGGACCACACACACACACAGAAATACTAGCAATACATCATAATTCGATGAAATTCATGTGGGACTCGCGGAATCATGCGGGTCGCATTTCCTGTTTGGAGGTTCCCGCATGAATTACACTCACTAAGAGAGAATGTTGAAAAAAAATGTGTTGCTAACATTTCTCTACATACAAATATACATGTGAATGGAATAAACCGAAAATGGTGCTATCTGTGCTTTCTCCAGTAGTTAAATATTCTGTCATAATTCCTTTAAAATCCTAATCTAATACAATGCACTAATTAATGACCAACGATAGAGGAAAATGAAATTAAATTGAATTTATATCCAACTATACACAAAGCATTAAGGCAAGAGCACACCTGAAAAGGAAACTACAGCAACTATTTTTCTTGACACCTCTCTAATTGTCACAGAGGAATCTTTAGGCAGTGGCAAGTTAGCACCGTACTTTGAAGGCAAGACAAAAGACATTTTCCATTTATCTTGATCTCCCGTCTGAGATAACATCATCAATAAATTAGAACATCATAAAACAAACATATATTTAAGAAATATTCAGAAGATATATAATGACATGTAATTTGGATAGATATGGTTGATTCCTAAGGTGAAGAACAGTATCAACTTATCCAAACTGCAAACCAATCTCTGACTTTAGATATATAATGACTTGATCATAAATAAATCAAATAAAGAATATATTGAAGTAACTTTGTTGGAAATCTATATGAAAATAAATAAGACTGTAACTGAGATATTTAACAAAATCCATGAAGACGAATCACAATACCTTTGTTGTTATCACAGGAGTTGTCATATCCATTTTAACCCCATCTGATTGATTCTTTCTGGTAATAACGGGTGTAGTCATCTCCATTTTCTCCTTCGTTGTATTCTACCATAAAATACAACATCACACATCTAAAACTTCTCCCAAAATAGAAAGGGGAAACCAAGAGATGCAGCGACGAAAAGCAACCCAGTTCTAAAATGCACGAACATGACTCAGTTCTAAAATGTATTACTACCTTACCAAAAAGGTACTCAGCAAGGGCATTAAATGACTGAGAAGCACCGCTGAAATCAAACCCACTCTTCCCTGGCATTGTAGTCTCTGCTACAAAGTAAGGCTGCAAAGATAATCAAGTCAAGTTGAGTGTGATTGATAAAAATAAACCAGTATTATTTTGAAAAATGGGAATGGATTCCCCAGACTAAAGAACAACGGCACATCTTTGCGGGTCTGCCCACCTCTCAATGCCAAAAGGCCCTAAATAAATCACTTAATTAACAAGATGATCCCTCGTCTAATCTCTCCTCTCAATTTATAGATAAACACCTATTAACTATTAAGTAACTTTCCATAAAGGGGTTACCTATGGGATACATTCGTAAAACCAGATGGTTTGTCTGTGATTACAAAGTGTTTGCCGCTTCAATTTCCCTAATCACTCACACAAGTGTGGTGTTGAATTTCGCTTATATATACGGGCGCTTTTGTTCCACAACACTTGTGTGATATCAAATTTCCCTAATATTGTTGTGGAAATTGAAACAAAAACAACATTGTTTTCACTTGTGTGATTTCAAAACAAAACAAATTGAACCAACTATAAATTCAATATCATCAGATAAAGGGAATTAAAAGCATAAAATTGATTAATTAATCATGTAAAATAAAATACCTCAATTTCCCTAATCTCATACTGATCCTTTCTGGTTAGAACTTTGAACTTGACGGTCTCAAGGTCGGGAACTACATCGAAGATCAAACACCAAAATAATTATATTATAGACCAGATACATTAATTATTCGATAAATTTGAAAAGGTGAAGCGTCTCTAATAAAAATAAGAGTAAAGAGTCAATTTAGTCCCTAAACTATCACTCTCTCACCAACTTAGTCCCTAAACTATTAAAACAACCAAAAGGTCCCTAAACTATTTTCCATCCATCAATTTAGTCCCCAGTTAACTTTTCTGTTAACTATTCAACAAAACCCTAAAATATTATTACTCTTCCCTCTTCCACATGCTTTGATAGACACTTTCAAATCCACACCGCCCATCACCGTGCTCGCCACCAACCACCGTCTCGCCGCCTAAAAACAAGTTTTTTTTGTTCTCACTTTTATAAATAAAAGGGTTTTTGATTTTGTTTAATCCCTTTGAAGTTTATGTTGTTATGGGTGCCACAAGAATACTACTGTAACCATTTGTGACCATTTGTGCTTTGCAAATTGTTGTCCCTAAGTTATCTAAGTGTTATAGTGTTATGGGTGGCACACGAATACTACTGTAACCATTTGTGATTTTAATGGGATACTAGTTGTTGTTGTTGTGGAGTGTGCAAATTTGTGTTCAAGTTCTGGTTCTGCATCAGTGTATTGAAATGTTTTGGTTCTGGTTCTGCATCAGTTTACTATTTTATTGTTTTTCAAGATAGTTTAAGGACTAAATTGAAGTATTTTAATAGTTTAGAGACCACTAACGGCCACTTAAGGGGAAAGTTAATTGAGGGACTAAATTGATGGATGTGAATATAGTCTAGGGACCTTTTAGTTGCTTTTAATAGTTTAGGGACTAAGTTGGTGAGAGAGTGATAGTTTAGGGACTAAATTGACTCTTTACTCTAAAAATAAACGGGAGTAATATGCCAACAAATTTTAAAAATTCTATAACAATAATAATGTGAATTTGTTGAATAATAATTGAGAAGGAAAATTAAAAAGCACCTGTCATCAAAGCTTCTTCGAGATTTCGACTTTCAAATCTTTTCGGAAACAAGTATTTTGCAGTCTCAGTAGCCACATCGGTAACAACTGCATCACATAATAAATAATAAATCAAAAGAGTGAAAAAAATATGCAACAGAAAATAAAGTTTTATAATAATAGTAACATTTACGTCGCTGGGAGAGAGAGGTGGATTGAGAAGCGAGAGCGAAAATGAGTGAAATTCGAGCTTCGAAAGCTGATATGGTTTTTCGCTGAGTGTTTAATCTGTTACCGGAAGATGCAGAGTTGGTGATAGAGAGAATTTTGTTGTTAGGTTTTCCATGAAATGAGATCGATTGAAGAGAAAGAGAAGGAATTAGCATGTTTACTTTGGAAATTGAATTTGAATTTCTGTTTGATTTTTGCTGTATTGGGTGTCTCCTGGTGGTTATAGTTTTCCCGGGACAGTATATATAGGTCCTATTGCAGGGTCAGATATTTTTTTGCACTACAATTTTGTCACTACATTTTTTGCACTACATTTTTTGCTATTACTACAAAAACTTGTTCTTGTTTTGAAATCTACTACTACTCTATTATACTCCGGTCATTATTATTATAAGCAAAAAATTACTTTTTAATTCACTGAAAAGTAATGAATTTGGTCTTATTGATCGGTTACATTATTTTTTTAATGAATCTAAAAAGTAAAGTAATTTTTTGCTTATAATAGTGATCGGGAAGAGTAATAATTTGGAAAATGCTAACTAGTCTTGTGTCTGGGGTGTTAGTTAAGGAACCAAATATAGTAAATTCTTTTTTTGGAACTTATAATTTTAGCTTTCTAATGTCAAATTTAAAATATAGTCCTTAAAATTTTAAAATAAAACAATATAGTCCCTAAAAAATTTGAGATTTATTTTTGCCAATTAGTTTTAAGGGTTAGATATATTTTTAGTCTTTACATTTTGAATAATCCCTACATTTTTTTATATAGTTAATATGGTCCTTACATTATCTTTTATTTTTTGTGTTTCTACGTGTAGGTTTTTTCAGCAAAAAAAAATTATGTAAAATTACATTTGAGAATAAAAGATTTAGAATATTATTAAAATTGATAAGGATAAATTAAATAACTTGATAGTAATCATCTTTAATATATTGTTAGTGTATATCATCTCTTTAAATAAATTAGGAATCTGTATAATCAAATATCAAATTATAAGTATCTAAAACAAAATAACATATCATATCTTTTATTTTTTGAAACATAATATATATATATATATATATATATATATATATATATATATATATATATATATATATATTCTATCAATTTTTTTACTTGGGTAAAAAAAATTCTATTACATATCAATTTTGTTATAAATACATATATAAAGTCCTTAGTTTCATTCAATCTAATAAAGCATAGCATTGGCGTCTAAGCAAAAAACACAAATAATTTTGTGATAACACTATGAAGTATGAATTGTTAGATATGGTTTGTTATTAGAGAATTTAATGATGATGATTTCAATAAAGAAACAACGTTTGATGCAAGAAGATTCACATCCTTTATTCAAAAAGACCTCCTTTCGGCCACTCCTTTCTCACTCCTTGGAGTTGGGAACCTAACACATATTCTAGCATGGGTGAGTGTCATAGGTCTCCCACCATGGGAGAGTTATTTGCACCCTTAGAGCAGCATTATCGGCAGTGGCATTGCATTTTAAAGCCACCATGTGTCAGAAAAATAATATTATTTAAATCAATTGCAGTGGTATTAGAAACACACCGTTGCCACAGAAAGCACCGAGTATTTGGCAAAAGTTTCAATTATTTATACTATAAAATATAAAGCTAGTGTATATTGTGAGACTAATGGGACCCAATTTAAAGTTTTAGATGAGTGGTATGGATATTTAGAAAAAATTGTTGAATTGTTTAAATTATTGAAAAGTGTGAAATAATATAAATTATTGAGTAGGGTCCATTTATACCACCAAATTGGGTGGCATGGATGTAGATGCTCTTAGATTATGAAGGTCCACAATAAATTATAATGAAGTTCTACATTGTATTATAATCTATATAATTTTTTTTATATAATAATCTATATATCTATATTTCTATCTCGGTATATACATTACGAGAATTTAGAATTTTTTTCCCAAAAACAGATCTAGTAAAAAAGATCGAAAATTTTTTTTTCGGAAAAAACTCCAAAATTGTATTTCTTTGAAATTGAAATTTTTTTCCCATAAAAGATCGGAGTTTTTTTCTGGAAAAAACTCTCGAATTATTTTTATCTGAAATCGGAACTTTTTTTCCAAAAAAAAATTGAAAATTTTTCTCGAAAAAAGATCGGAAACATTTTTTTTCCGAATAAAATGACTGAACTTTTTTCTGCTCGAAAAAATATCGGAAAAATTCCGAAATTGTATTTATTTGAAATCCGGAACTTTTTTCCGAAAAAATTGAAAAAATATTCCTGAAAAAAGATCGGAAACTTTTTTCCGGTAAAAATCATGAACTTTTTTTCCGAATAAAATATCGGAACTTTTTTTGCGAAGAAAAATCGGAAACCTTTTTTCGGAAAAAAACTCCGAAATTGTATTTATCTATAATCGAAACTTTTTTTTTCTGAAAAAACATTGAAATTTTTCCCGAAAAAGATCGGAAAGTTTTTTCTCGAAAAAATATCAGGAACTTTCGCGTAATAAGATCGAAAACTTTTTTTCAGAATAAATTATTATAAAAAATAATAATAATAATAATATAGATTAGAATACAATATACAAACTTTATTGTGGACCTTAATAATCTAAAGGTGCAAATAACTTTCTCATGGTGGGAGACCTATGACCCTCATCCATGCTAGAATTGCCCTATGAATGACATTAATTCTACCAAAGAAAAGCAATACCTTACTTTTCATCCAGAATCGTATTTTATTTACCAGGTAATTTTTTATTTATTGTTTGTAATTCTTAAATCATTGTCACTTATATTATCTTTTTTATTTTTGTTAAACCAAATGATATTAGTAGGTTAACCCGTGCCGTGCACGGGATTATTTTCTTTTTTAATATTATTTATATGTTTATTTTGATATATTATTTGATTAATTTGGTTTAAAATTCAAAGGTAACATTAAGATAAGTTTTGCATGATATAGATTTAACGATGTTACAGAATAAAGCGAGATTAAGAGTATTATTTCGCTTCTCATTTTACACTATTATGAGATAGATTATTTATCTCATGTTCATCCCCGAAACTATATAGTGATCCTATAAATATAAAATAATTATAAACTCTATTCTCAAAGGAAAATATGCTTTGATTTTTCATGGTCTTAAGATTTTTTGGAACTATACCCATAAAATTAAAATATAGCATGATTTTATTTTTTTTTCATCTCGAGCCGACTCTTTATAGAAAATTTACATTAGGTTCATTGTTAAACACGGGATAATTTTTTTTTTTCAATAATATTTATTTCCATATGTTGTTTTTTCTTTTGCGGTAGTCTATGTCCTTTTTTTTCATTTTATATTATTTAGGTTATCTACGTTTTTTCAATTGTCTATGAGATTGATTTCTTTTAGTTTATTTGAGTATGAAAATACGATATATATTTAACACAGGGCTCTGTAGGACTTCATCAACAAAAAATAATTTTATTTTTTATACTATTTTTTAAATGAATATTAACATACTTTGACCCTGTTTCTATTCTCAAATTTTTTATTTTCACCGTACCACAAAGAAGCAATCTTCACTCGTGAACGTCAAATGGGAAAACCTATGTGTGAATCTCTCTGCTCACATTAATAAATTAAGGTTCTTAAAAAAGTCCAAACAAAGGTTATGGAAAGTTTAAAAAGTTCGAACGAAGGTTATGAAAAGTTTAAAATAGCATAAATTATAAAAAATCAAAATTATATTAATTTATTTTAGATTTTCCATAGATTTCATCAGCCATATGTAATCTAATGAAAATGGATGGACACATAATATGGAAAAACCCACTTAGTCGAAATTCAAATTTTAATTAGTCAATGTGTATTTTTAATAATGGGGTGGGAAGTGTTACCTGTTTCCTATTATATACCACTGGGAGATTCTCTCTCTCTCCCGTCTCCGTCGCAAGACTCTATAGGGGCTCCATCAACAGTAAAATAATTGCTAACTCTATATTATTTTTTTAATGAATATATCCCCGTGATAAAATATTAAATATGAAAATATAGATAACCCCCGCAGTTGGAATTCAAAATTTAATTAGTCAATGTGTAATTTTAATAATCGGGTGGAAAATGCTCTTCGTCTTCTATTCTACACCACTAAGAGATTTCTCTCTATCTCTCTCTCTCTCTATTTATATCTCTCTTCCGTCTTCATTACATGATTCTATAGAGGCTTCATCAACAAAAAATAGTTGTTAATTCTATACTTTTTAATGAATATCAATTAAATTTTCGTGATTAGTTCTCAACTATGATCTACATACACTTTTCATCATGGGGATCACGTTTTTTTCGTGTTAGAAAGAATTTTGAATAACTTTTCCCCATGACAAATTATGAAATATGAAAATAAGGATAATTCTCGCAGTTGGAATTCAAATTTTAATTCGTCAATGTGTATTTTTAATAGTGGGGTGGGAAGTACTTGCCGTTTCTCATTCTCCAACAATGAGATTTTTTTTATCTCTCTCTCAAAATCTTCTATTTTGTTTTTGTCTCTAATGGACATAATTTTTTCTTCACAATAAAATAAAATGTTTTTACGTAAAAAAAAGAAGTTTACAGATATGTCATAAGCTATTTTTTGGGTTCAAGATTTCAATTCTTCGAGTGATCTTATCTATGAAAAAAATAGTGTACTTTGTTATTTCAATTTGTTTAAAGTAATCTAAATATAAATGTTCCTTCATTTTACAAAATTAAAATATTAAAATGTACCAAAATAGTGTCGCACAAGTGGTAGATACTTGGGCCCCTTAACCATTTGGTCTTGAGATTGATCATGACCGGTGCATATGGAGAATCATTTCTTAGGAGAGGTCAATCGCTTAAATAGATCCCAGTTAAATCGAGGGGATTAATCTCTGCAGTTCGCACGGATGATACATTAATTTGGTTTACCAAAAAAAAAGTGTATATATATAAATATAATATTTGAGAGTTTCTATAAAAAAATATAATATTTCTGAGAGTTTCTAAAAAAAATATAGTATATAATAGGCTTAAATGCAGTTTTAGCCCCCCAAATTTCACAATTGTGTGATTTTGACCCCTCAAGTTTTAATTGTACAATTTTAACCCCTCAAGTTTCACAATTGTGCGATTTTAGCCTCCCAAGTTTCAATTGTGCAATTTTGACCCCCTAAGTTTACCCCCTAAAAATATTTTTTAAATAAATTAAAAATAAATTAAAAATATTTGTTTTTAAAGATGTATTAAAAACTTTTTTAATAAAAGATTTAATAATTATTGTTTTAAAAATAAATTAAAAAAATAGTTCATAAAAAATTTGTAAATTATTTTTTATAACAAAATTATTTCATCAACTTCATATAACTACAAAAAAAAATCATTTATCGACGCAAAAGGGGGTAAACTAATTTTTAATATTAATTTGTTTTAAAAATATTTTTTAAAACAATTTTTATTTTTAATTTGTTTTAAACTTATTTTTAATTTTAATTTGTTTTAAAAATATTCTTTAAAATTATTTTTAATTTTAATTTATTTTAAAAATATTTTTTAAAATGCCACATAATCAATTTTTAGTCAAAAAAGTCAATGGGGGCTAACAAAATGCAAAATGGGGTAAACTTGAGGGGTCAAAATTGCACAATTAAAACTTGGGGGGCCAAAATCGCACCATTGTGAAACTTGGGGGTTAAAATCGCACAATTGAAACTTGAGGGGCCAAAATCACACAATTGTGAAACTTTGGGGGGCCAAAACTGCATTTAAGCCTATATAATATTTGAGAGAGTTTTCACAAAAAAAAATTTGAGAGTTTAAAAAAATATATAATATTTGAAAAAGTTTCTACAAAAAGAAAACAAAAAAAATATAATATTTGAAAGAGTTTTTACAAAAAAATATATTATAAAAAATCAATTATTGTTGTCAATGAGATTTGAACAATATACATTTGTTAGTAATTATAAAGTAATTTTCTCTACAAAAAGAAAGGTAGTTTTCCATAAAATATTATAAAAATTCAATTATTGTTGCCAGTGGGATTCGAACAACATACCTTAAGCTAAAAACTCTGAATGACACTTAAGCAAGAGAAGCTCTAATTGAATGCCACATAAGCGATTACTATTGAGAATGCACGAGAAAACTCTGTGGGAATCTCGTAATGTATATAATAGATATTCTACCTTCATGATTGATATTCACCATGATTATTTGTAGTGTTAAATTAATACTCCCTCCGTTCCTTTTTATAAGAAACAAAAGTGAAATTTTTTTTGTTCCTTTTTATAAGAAACTTTGATTAATTTTCAAATGTTTTAAATGTTGAATTTCACTTATGCCCTTATTTATTATGAAAGAGAATATTAAAAATAAATAAGTTAATTGAATTTAGAGTAATTAAATAGTGTTAAATGAAAAAAACTATTTACAGTATGTTTTTTTGGTATGTGTAATTTTTTCAAACTGTTTTTTATAAAAAGGAACAAAATCTCTAAATTTATAAATTTTATATAGGCCCTGTTAAAACCTGTGTTTGTCTAAGTACTTATAAGTTACAGTATAATCTATGTTTAGGATAGAGTTTACATGATTTTTTTATTTAAAAATTAAATCATCCCAAGGAAAAAAAAAAAAACACTAATATGTGCCTATTACCAAGTCAATGAAAAGATGACTTAAATTCTTTTGTTGGTCTTTTCAGATTATTGGTCGGAAAAGTAGGAACAATCAGTGTTTTTAAAACCGGATCGGCCGGTCGGACCGTGAACCGGTGCCTTTCCGGTCTGGTTCAACAGTTAGATCGGGTAAGCAGTTAGACCGTGCGAAACCGGACAGAACCAGAAAAACCGGTGAACCGGCGGTTTTCTTAAACCGCCGGTTTGATTGTTTTTTTTTTCTTTTGTTTTTCTCCAAAACGACGTCGTTTTCTTTAATAATAAAAAAAAAATACAGAAAAAAAAAATAGAAAGCAGATTAGCAGAACTGCAGAAGCGACAGAGAGAAAATAGAAAGCAGAACACAAGTCACGAACCCTAACGACTCCTTCGCCGTTCGCCGTTCTTCCTCGCCGTTTGCCGTCATCGTTCGCCGTCGCCGTGCACTGTTCTCCGTTCTTCGTTCGCCGCCATTCAATCGATGTGAGTTCTGTTTCTTTCACTTCAATTTTATTGTTCTGTTTCTTCCCTTTACAATAATAAATTATATGAATTTTGGTAATAGTATGGATTTGTTTCTTTCACTTCACTTCAATTTTATGCCCTGTTTGTTCTGTTTCTTCAACTTCTAATTTATGGTTCTGTTTAATTTTTTTTTGGAATAGTATGGATTTGTTTATTTTGTTTCTTCAATTTTGTTTATGTTTGTTTCTTCAATCTGTTAATTTCTTTCAGATTACTTCATCAATTTATCAATTTTTGGTCTGTTTCTTCAGTTTATGTATGTTCTGTGAATTCATGGTTATGTTACATACTTTCATATTGATTTTTTTTATTTGGTTTGTGTTTCTAGTTAAATCACTTAAATGGCATCTTCTGAAACACCAACATCACAACCACCATCACAAGAAGCTTCTTCAGCTCATAGTTTAGTTGAAAAGAATGTTAGGAGGAAGAGTGATATAACTTGGGCACATTGTAAGCTGCTTCCGAACAATTCTATTGTCTGTAACTACTGTAACAAAGTTTTTGGTGGAGGAGGAATTCACAGGGTAAAGGAACATTTGGCTGGAAAAAAAGGGAATACTGAAATTTGCAAAGAGGTGCCTCCAGAAGTTCGTTTTCAAGTGAAACAAAATTTTGAAGGACGGAGCAAAAAAAGAAAAACTTTAGATGTGGCTGCAAGTGACTCAGTTACTGCAGAGGGGGATGAATTACAAGTACAAACAAATCTGGAAACATCTAAAAAAGGAAAGAATGATGGTCGCATTGGTACTTATTTCTTACCTAGAACAACTCCAGGAGCTCAGCCTACTATAAAAAATGTGATACAAAGTAAAGAAAGAGTAGAAAATTGTGATTTGGCGATTGCAAAGTGGTTTCTTGATGCATCTATTCCTTTCAATGCTGCAAATTCCCCTTATTTTCAACCTGTAGTGAAGATAGTGAAGATAAGCCTGCCATGGGATATCTCTACCGAGCTATGTATAAAGCAAGAGAGGAGATTGAGAAGAGGTTTAAAAGAAATAAGGTGAAGGTGGAGCCTTATTTGAAGATTTTGGATAACCGTTGGGATGTACAACTTCGCAAAAATCTTCATGCTGCTGGTTATTGGTTAAATCCTTCATGTAGATTCAGTTCAGAATATGAAAACCACGAGACCACCACATCTGGCATGTTGGATGTCATTGAAAAATATGCTTATGATAGTAGGGACCTTCGAACAAAATTAACTGCTGAGATGAGAGCATTCAGAAGCTGTGAAGGTAGTTTTGGAAGGCAAACTGCCATAGAAGATCGAACTGAAGTGTTGCCAGGTAAATGTAGTTAATAATACTTTTATATTTTAGTACAATGTTAATATGTAATATGTATTTTAAAACATTTTTTAATTTTATCACATGCAATTTGTAGATCAATGGTGGGAAAGTTATGGAACTGATGCACCTCATTTGAAAAAGTTGGCTATTCGGATTTTGAGTCAAACTTGTAGTGCCTCCGGTTGCGAAAGAAATTGGAGTGTGTTTGAGCACATTCATTCAAAGAAACGAAATAGGTTGGAGCATCAAAAACTTAATGATCTAGTCTTTGTTCGTTACAATTTAAGGCTTCAAAATAGGTATTACAAATTTACAATTATTAATTTACTATGCACTTTTAAAATAGAAATTTGTTTAGTGCCTAAACATGGACTGCAATGACTGTTTCTGTGATGCCTAGATTAGTGATGCATTTTTATTAGTTTAGTATATAATAGAGTTTTATTTTCTAATGATTTATAGGGATAAGAAGAAACAAAATTATGACCCTATCAATTTTGAAACACTTGGTGACCATTCCGATTGGGTGTTGGAGGATTCTCCACCATTCTTAACCATTGAGGAGGTGGAAGCACTACGCAATGATCTTGCTAGTATGACAATTCAACCTATTTCAAATGATATTGGTATGTTAGTATTTTTATTACAATTTTTTTATTTGACGTTATTACTATGTCATTTGCTAAACTCTCTAAATTGTTGTTATTGTAGATCAATTAAATTTGGATGAGGTTGAGGATAATGCATAACTCAATTCTACAGAAAACGTGGAACAAAATAATATCGTTGATGGAGAAGATGTTGTGGCTGATTTTGATGTGGATGCTTTTGATGAAGGAGATATCAACATTGAAACAACTATGCCTCCTTGGAATTAAATCTATTAGACACTTTGTTATTTCATTTGTGTTGCATTTAGATTATCTTGCAATTACACTTTGTTTTAAACTTATTTGGATTTATATTTTGTAATTTGTACTATTGTGTGCGACTGTGATGACAATGTTTTGGATATGAATTTAAGAACTTGTGACATTATGACATTTTCAAATTTTGAATTTTTTTTTAGACTGACTCATCCGGTTCAACCGGTTTAATAACTATATAGTTTTATTGTATGGAACGGTTCATTCCACCGGTTTATCCGGTTTAATCCGGTTTAGTTATGCGGTTAGACCAGTGACCCCGGTGGTTCAACCAATGAACCAGTGAACCAGTACCTTACCGGTTTGATGTCCGGTCCAGTTTTTAAAACATTGGGAACAATGCTCAAATAATTATTACAATCAGTGCTGGTCATCCGAAAGGTAAGGTTAAAGTTTAGAGATAAAGTTTAAGGGTGATGCTAATTAGTGCCCTCAGGGTACTAGTTAAGGTACCAAAAATAGTAAATTTTTCCTTGAAAACAACATTATTCATATTTTAAATATATTGACTATACAAGTTCCTAAATAATTATACTATAATAGGTATTCTTAACTAGTGCCCCGGGGGCACTAGTTAGCATTTTCCAAAGTTTAAATTTCTTATCATCATATAATAATTTTCAATTATTACTCTTATTATTGTTATTATTAAATTTGTTTTAAATTCATCTTCCTAATTTTTATTATGCTTTTTTTTTTAATTATTTCATATCACATTTAAATGAGTCCAACTCTTCATGGAGTTTTGAACATAGCACTAACAAATTATTTTCTTTTTTATTTCAGATTATATCCACAAGTTATTTGGTATCCAGTTTTAGTCACATATTACAATCAAGCTCCCACTTATGAAATGTTTCCTACTAATTGAAGCAAGAAGCACATATAAAGAGTCATATCAAAACGTCAAATATAACATAGTGTTAGAGAATAATATGACTAAATATTTTTTGAAGATTTTAGATTTAAATATAGTTTTTAATTATACTTGAAATAAGATAATGTCAGAATTTAAGATTTATATTTCGATTTATTTGTTAGGATTTGTTTCGATTAGTTGCTATTTAAAATTATAATTAAATATTTTAGATTTAAATATAGTTTATATTTATATTTGAAAAAAAAAATTGAATTTATGATTTATATTTCTCTTTAAAATCGTTAGAATTTGTTTAGAATTTTCAGAATTGTGCCCAGAATATAAATAAAAAGTTGTTTTTGCTACTTACAGAACTAACGCACAAAATGCATTATTGATATACTATCCACATTGTAATAATTTCACTGTATTTTCATATGTAATAAAAAGAAATTTGAATAGCTACAAAATATTTTTTATCATTGAAGAATTCTTTTATGATTTGCTTAAAAAAATTATTTTTTTTTGACGCATTAAAAAATTCTATTGAGACACTTATATGGCGTGAAAGGCTGTGGGTTCAACCCCTTCCAGCACAAGTAGCACATGGAGGTTCAAACAGCTGATTGAGGAGCAAAATATTATATTATTATTAGACCACTACACTAATAGTTACTATTTGAGAAAAAAAATCCTTTTTATATCTATATATACATTTAGATAGCTACATATTTAAATGTATCAATACACTTAATCTTTAAATTAATAAACATCTTTTGTATGAATTAAAATGTTATTTTTCCAACCCCTTCCAGAATTTGGGTTGGAGTGTCCTCGGCTGACCCGCTTTTGATATCAGACCATTTTGTCCAGTTCACCCATTCGGCAGATGGCTGCCGTGCCTGTCGCTCTTTCTTGCAGCTTCTTTTGTTATGTTGTGTCTGGGTGGTGTGGCATGAGCGAAATACTAGAATTTTCAAGGCAAAAGAATCAACTGCTATTCAAATGTTAGAAAAAGTTAAAGTTCATTCGCATTTGTGGATGAAAACTTATAATGTGAATCTGGGTGTTAATTCTCATTTGTGGTGGTCGAGCCCTTTGGTTTGTCAGGCGCTGGCTAATTGGTGTTTGGCTTTTTACCTTATGTAGACTCTTGTTGTTCTGGTTGGCACACCTTGTACTGATCAATACTTGCTGTTATTATAAATAAAAAATCATTTTTGCTTGTTCAAAAAAAAACATTATACTAATTTTTTTGCATAAAAAATTTAAATATTCACTATTATGAGTGATAGTTATTTACTGTATTATAATTTTTTAACAATAGAAAAAGAAATTCCTTTCAAAGAATACTCATTTAGCTATTGATTTAAATACCTAATGTAAAGATAAATTCAAAAGCTTCTTATTTATGTGAATAAAATATAATTTTTCATCAATAAAGAATTAACAGTTTTAATTTTTTCCAAAAAAAATTACAACTGTTTTCAATTTTGTGTAAATATTATTATAACTTAATTTTTTATATTTATATTTATCAAAAAATTAATTTTTTTTTGTATGCAATATCAATTTATTATTTAATATATATTATAATAATTCATCCACCCATAAAAAAGAAACTCATCTAATTCTATAATCTGCTCCCGCCGAGAATCCAACCACCACCACCATCATGAAGAAGCATTTACTAAAACCAATATCAAAACCACCACCACCACCACCACCGCAAATCCTCAACCCACCACCACCACCACCACAACCAAACTCATCTCTCTTACCTCCCACACTCTCTCCCACCCAAAACTACACCCATTTCCTCCAATTCCTCAACACCTATCTCACCCCACCACTCACCCCACAAACCCTCACTCATTTCCTCAAATCAAAGCTCCACCATCACCCTTCATTCACCCACTACGATTTCCATCTCTTCACTTGGGCTTCAACTCTCGACACTTTCTCTCACAATCACACTTCCTATGAATGGATGACACGTACTCTCGCTCTCTCTCATCGTTTCTCCCTCCTCCGTACCCTCCTCACTTTCATTTCATCAAACCCTTGTAATTGCTCCCAAGCCATTTTCTCTTGCCCCGAAACCGAACCCATTTTCAGTTTTGCTATTCATGCTTATTGTAAAGCTTCAAAATTTGATGATGCTCTTTTTGCATTTAACTCTATGCGTAGGTTAATTGATGGAAAACCGAGTGTTTCGCTGTGTAATATTTTGATTCATGGGTTTGTTAAATCTGGTAGGTTTGATAGAGCTTTTGAATTTTATAATCAGATGGTTAAGGATAGGATTAAGCCTGATGTTTTTACTTTTAATATTTTGATTAGTGGTTATTGTAGGAATTTTAAGTTTAATTTTGCATTGGAGATGTTTGATGAAATGCGTAAAATGGGGTGTCATCCAAATGTTGTTACTTTTAATACTTTGATTAGAGGGTTGTTTAGGGAGCGTAGGATTGATGAAGGGATTGGGATGGTTTATGAGATGATTGAATTGGGGTGTCAACTTTCTGATGTTACTTGTGAGATTTTGGTTGATGGGCTTTGCAAGGAAGGTCGGGTTTTTCAAGCGTGCGATTTGTTGATGGAGTTATCTAAGAGAGGGGTTTTGCCCAAAGGGTATGATTATTTTGTTTTGGTGGAAAATTTGTGCGGGAAAGGAGATGCTTTTAAAGCTTTGGAGGTTATTTATGAGTTATGGAGCAAAGGTTGTGTTCCTAGCTTGATTTCTTGTATTGTGATGATTGATGGTTTGAGAGGATTGGGGAAGATTGAAGAGGCAATGAGATTGGTGGAAAAAATGCTTAAAGAGGAGGGTATGGTACTTGATGTTGTCACTTTCAATTCTGTGCTTCAAGATGTTTGTGATGCGGGAAGGACAGATGAGGCGAATAGGTTGAGATTACTTGCTTCGAGCAAGGGTTTGGAACCCGATGGCATGACTTATAAAATTTTGGTTAATGGGTATAGAAGAGAGGGAAATCAAACGGAAGGTGATTTAGTGGTAAATGAAATGTTGGACAGGGGTTTTATACCTGATCTTGCTGCATATAATAAATTGATGGATGGGCTATCTAATTGTCAACGCCCCAGACGGTATTATCAAGTGAACAAAATTGGCGGCTGAAAATGCAAACATTTAAGATTTAGCTTGGTTGTCAAGTATTGACTCTTGCTTGGGCTAAGATGGTTGTGGAATGATTGAGAAGTGAGCCTGTAAAAATTTCAGATGATTAATCCAAGTTGTTTTGTACAACAATGATGATAGCTTGCAAGTCCACTTTGAAGATGGTTGGTGCTCTAAACTCCCATATTTTGAAATTATTTAATTACCATGATTTTGTTTTCCTGATGCTAAATAACATTGTAATTGTAAGGATTTCAATTGGATTGACCATTGAAACTATTATACAAAATCCATGGCTTTTTTATGAGTTACAAGAAAATGAAGAAATCATTTATGTGGTTTATTGTTTAATATTGATCTTAAGTATGTTGTTATACATTGTAACATTTTCATGTGTTTTGGTTCTTTATTTTCATTTGCAATTTCTCTGTTTCATCAGATCAAACCCCCCCTACCACATAACCACAATCCCTTGATAAAGACCAGGGGAGATTATCATTTAAGCCATGCATAATACCCAGTTATTTCGTGGCCTTCATTATCAAAAGGAATGCTGAAGTTGAAGTATTTTATTAGTATTTGGATATTGAAGTTCCCAACTGAGGCTGAAGGTATCATATTTGTGCTTTATATTTATTCTTGAGGGGCCAATTTAATGATACAGTGTCAATTTTTGAAGGCATGTTTTTGTAAAGGATTTGACAGTTCTCAGTTGTTTTTCTCCCTTGACATATTATTTTTGTTTCTGCTCCTCATCAGATAAGCAGTATTTGTTACGGGCTGACAGGCTTTACTAATGAAACTACTCAATTTTCATCTGCTTGTTTATAGATCTCTTTGACAATTTTTTACATGTTTTAATATCATAAATAAAAGTATTATGTGATTTTTTTTCCATGATAATGAGATGTATTGGAGGTACATAAAAGGCAATTGCCATGTTCGCAGATTTTACAACGTAGACATACTGGATGAAGGAAAATATATAGTATAAACAATTTGCATCTTCTCCAGAGATTTGGTGCATTTCAACCAGTTTGTCTTAATGGTTTTATCTTTATTTCTAGAAACTTGACATCCCAAAAATTACACAGCAGAATGTATGACTAGACATCCATGGTGTTGCTGTTTAGCTTTAATGGTTTATCACTATTCCAGAGATTCAAGCATATGACAAAGCATGAATAATATGACAGCCTACTGTAATTAGGACGTCTACTTACATATAGTTTTTGCGAGATTAGGTTTCTGGAAACAAACTTGTTAATGTAATCTAGATTTTTTATTTTGTAGAAGAATCACCTTTTGTTGCGGTTTTGGTTTGATTGACAGTCCATAAAATTACATTTTTAACTATGTTTACATACAATGTAATTACTTTCTTAGACGTATCTTTCGTTTCTCTTCATTTATGTTTTAGATGCATGTGAAATTATGATTATGGTTTAAATTGACAATTTCTGTAGGTGAAATTGTGTTGTGTTGCTTTACTCATTGATATGTCATTGGAATTTAAGGGCCTTAGCTCATTTCTTGTTGCCTGTCATTATCGCTGGTAGTGTCATCATCATTGGAATGGAGCTGAGTGAATGCTTCATTATCATTATCATTATCATTGGAATGGAGCTGAGTGAATGCATTAAATTCAATCTCCTTGATGGGGTTCCCACAAGCGCAAGTACAACAAAGATGCTCATCAAAAGTTTGGCTCCATGGAACTTATGTATGCCACTTGATGAGGACCAACCCTATATGAAGGCTAAGGAGCTTCAAGAGTTAGGAGTGGAAGGGACGTTAAATAGAAGGGATACTAGGAAGCTAAAGTCACGATTGAAGCAACAAGTTGTTAGATTTTTTAGTCATGAGTCTTAAGACAAGATTTGTCCACATCATACCAATCTTTTGATCATAGAATTAGTTTAAAATTTTCTTTTAATTTTGGGTTGTAATAATCATACTTTTTGATTGAAAATTATGTTTGGCTTGTGTGCCTAAGCAATGGTAGCATCATGATTATTTTAAGTTGAGTGTTGCTTAGGCATCATGTTTTCCTGTTAGACTATATGTGTATTTTCTTTGTATGACATTTGGGCTAACTTGGAAGATTAATGATCATATAGTCTAACACACAAGTATGGCTGTTAAAAAAAATAATCAAAAAACTGAATTGCCCAAACCAAGTCTCAAAGAAACTGAACTGTTGATACTGGTTTGTGAACTGAACTGGACTTTTAAACAAGGTTCACTAACTAAACCTTTAGATTCAATTCAGTTTGTTAAACTGAAAGAATCAAACTGCTAGAATCAATACACATTAATCTAACTAAACTGAATAAAAAAAATGTTGTGCTGTCTGTCTCATACTTTCCAGTTGTGCAATCCAAGCTCCAACACATTTGATCCCAATTTGCAAAACCCCTAGAAATTGAAATCTCCATCCAAATGTTATGCAACTTCAGATCTTCAAAATTATGAAGCTTATTTCTTCTGGTGTAATGCATTTTAAGCCTTTCCTTGCAAAATAAAATAAGTAATCATGATCTTCAAATTCCTTCTTCATTTTGTTCCTTTCCATCACCTCTCCACTCTGCAGACCCTATTTAATATTCAATTTATTCTCTGGATCAGTTGCTCAACTATTTAAGATCAGTTGAATCTAGTTCTTGAACCTATATAAGAAAAACACTTTAATTCGCATCGAACCAAGGACCTAGTTCCATTCTATTTGGAATTAAGAATGTCAGTTCGATTACTCTCTCCGTTCCTTTTTATAAGAGACAGTTGACTTTTTAGATTCATTCAATAACGAATGTATTTAAGCTATAATATAGATCAAATACATCAATTATTGAATGAATCTAAAAAGTGAATTGTTTTTTATAAAATGGAACGGAGAGAGTATTATAAATTGTTTCTTGGTTCATAGTTTTCTGCTGTGAAATTGTGAACAAGCTTAAACAGAAAGACATGTTGTCTAACCTACAAATCACTTACAAAATACTAACAAGTGCTCAGGCACACAAATCTAACATATAATTCTTAATTAAAAACTACGATTATTACAACTCAAAATTAAAAGAATTCTTAAGCTAATTTTACGACAAAAAAAATTAGTACCATATGAACTAAAATGTTACCACATATATCAGTGTTCAACATCAGACACACCTTTAATCAAACAAAATACATAGCCATCTGAACTTCGTTTTGCTTAAAACCACATTTCTCATAGAAAGCCCTATTCTCAACACTACAATCAAGAATAACCTTATAGCATCCAATAGAACGAGCATGATCAGTAAGAAAATTAATCACTTTCTTCCCTAATTGCTTCCCACGAACACTTGAATCAACAACAACATCTTCAATATGTCCAACTTTACCACAATTTCTCAAAAATTTCTTCTCAATAAACACACTTCCCGTTGCAATAATTTTTCCAGAAATCTCATCCTCAATAACACAAATAACATGATCATCTCCAACTGAATCAAGCTCTTTAAATCGATCCTCAAATTCCTTTTCAGAAACTGAATCACAAATGCTTAGTTGTTGCAGTAACTTTATGAAACCTTTTTTCTTATCAGTAATCTTCAATCTTCGCGCTATCAACTTTTCTTCCTCACTATTCTGCATCTTCTTCTTCAGAGTGAATAACTGTCATATCCATTGAGAAAAAAAAAAACAAATTAATAACTAGAGAAAATGTGAAATTCAGATCAGAAACTAAAGAAGAAAAAAAAACTGAAATAATTTGCAATTTTTCACATACTTAATGAAAGGATTATGAAATGAAATTATCATTGATGCATTGATGCATCACTAATCTTCTAATCTTCATTTTTTTTTTGGTTACAATCTTCTAATCTTCATTGTGATTGTGTTTTATGTTTTTTGTTTAGTTTCAATTTAATTCATGTTCCACATTTCGCCACGTCATCAAAAGAAATATCAGCGGCTGAGATTTTACCAGGCTGTACTTAAGAGAAATCAGTGACAAACGTCGTCGTTTCATTACAGAATTGAAATACTTTTCATCTTGTAATTTTCTTCTACAAACGCGATTTTGAGGTTCTCTGTTAAGAGAAGAGAAAACGCGATTTTGCAGATTTTGCGATTTTGAGGTATCAATGGTTTTTTAGAGAGAGATGCAAACGTCGTTGTTTCGACGACTCGCTCCATCGTTGGCAGCACGATTTCAACGGAACGAGAGTCTTATAAGTTCTTTTTCATCTTCTTCTTCGGTTCTTCATCATGTTACGTCTTCGTCGTCTTCTTCTGCTGACGTGGAACCTGTTCACATAACCGAGAACTGCGTTCGTGTATGATCTATTTTCTCTTAATTGCTTATATTTAGCTTTTCTATATAAGTCATTTTTGTGATTTAATTGCACGTTTTTAATCATTAGAAGTGATTTTGATATAAGATGCGCACTTAAGTTTTTTTAGTATTCATTATTGTTTGTTTTAGTACTTTTTATCTAAGATTGAAAAAACTATGGAGCTAGAACACTCTTCGGATTAGGTGTGTGCTGGTGTCTTGTTTTGTGTCAGATGCATGTGAGTCTGACACCGACACATGTAATTACAATGAAATGATGAATTATGTCATTTGCTCAAATTATTATTGGTGTGTGATGTATCTGTGCTTGAAGTTGAAAATTTGAGCTAAATAGAGCACTCCTAACATGTTTGTTCCTTGTCTGTAATTTAGATATATCTAATTGAAACTTGTTCTTTGATTTAATTTTTGTGCAAATGCATTTCAAGTTCTGCTATGGTCTATTACGATTCATTAGTTTTAAATAAATAAAAAGTTCATGAAATTAAAACATTAGGTTTTTATTGATGGACCTTATCCCATATACTTGTGATATGATTAATTTATGTTACATATAATAGTGAGGAACTCTGAAACATTGGTAACTATGTGTATCATTAACATGTAATTGATTCCAATTTGTTTGTACAACGTATGAATATGGAACAGAGAATGAAGGAACTGGATGCCGATGAATCGTCGGCTGGTGGAAAAATGCTTCGTTTGAGCGTAGAAACTGGTGGATGTTCGGGATTTTCATATGCTTTTGATCTGGACGATAGAGTTAACTCGGATGACAGGTATTACCTCTTGGATAGTCAAATTTCAATGATGATAGACTTGCCATTTGTTGTACGGGGATAGGATAGGACATACTAAACCCAAGTCGTTTATAAATTATAACTTGCTTACTTAATGTATTGGCAGAGTTTTTGAAAAAGAAGGAATCAAATTGGTTGTTGACAAAATTTCATACGACTTTGTGAAAGGTGCAACTGTTGATTATGTAGAGGAGCTAATTCGTTCGGCTTTCATAGTAAGTGAAGCACACTCGTAACCGTGTGTAGTGTTTATTGAAAATTAATAATTTATAACTAACGATCTTTACATTATTTCCTTTGTAATTCACATGTACTATAATACGACATGGAACTTTATTATAATTCTAGTATGGTAATAACCAGGGAAGAAAGCTTCCTATAGGATGTGTTCTCCTTGGAATTATTTCTGTGAACTATAGTAGCAAAGTAGCAATTCACATCCTTTTATCTATTTAAATCCTGAAACATTTGAGAACTTCTGTTTGATATAAACCACTCCTCAACCTTTGCCTGTCAGCTTAAGATTTTAAGAGAGTTGAGTCCTTCACGAGTTGTCGTGATATCAGAGCCTCTCTGATCAAAGTAACCAGAACCCAGTTCTTCTAATGAAAAGTTGAATGTAGCACAAGGTAGAATAGGCATGTGCAAATTTAACATGCTTCAAACCCAAAGGGAACTTCCAAGACTGGGTATCTTGGGATATAAATCATCCATGAGTGACCATGAGCATACATTTAACTGTTTGAGCTTTTAATTATGAGAGTTGAATTAAATATAAAACATCACAACCATATTAGGGTGCAGATTGGAATCCAAAGTCAATAAGGCTCTTTTCAATCTCTGAAGTTATAGAATTTATTTATTTTTATGATCATCCAAGCAGTGTGTTTAGAAGATGCTTTCGATATTTTCCTGTAAAACTTATATTATACATTTTGGCGGCATAATATGTCGTGAGCCATTTTGTGAATTATAGACCTGCTTGTTTCATTTGTAGTTATATGGATGATGCAGTTGCTCTCCTGACTAAGCTTTTGATTTGGACTGTTCTCTCCCAACACCATTCATGTTTTTCAGGCACACCTCCATCAAGTACAAAAAAAAATAAAGCCACCATAGAGATATGCCTGGAAACCGTAACTAACATTAAAATAAAGTTCATGCAAAATAGTGGTCAGGAGGAGCAACTGTAGCACTGCAACATAAACCAAGCCCATGTATCAGTTTTGTAATGTGTTAAACAACTTAAAATAATGATGTGCTCCTAAAATATGTTGAGCACCATAAATACTTCCAATCTTAAGGTGCGTCATTCCGTGAACTTTGATTAAAGAATGCTAGTTAGTAATATAATATTTGACAATTTATTGTTGACACTTTCTCCATTGTTGGGTGATATCCCATGTTACTCTAACTAAATAACCCAAGCCCACCCTCTATATGCGAGATTGATAGCAGATTTCACCCAACATTAGAGAGTGTTGAAAATAGAGTGAGTAGTTAGTGTTTCTCTTTGATTTTTTTATTAAGTATCCTTAGTGTTTGTGGGTAATTATTGAGCAAAAAAAACTACTCTTCCATAATTTTGCAGTGATATTTTATCTTTTATGTTTGATGGCATCATTTTCACAATAGATGAAGCGCATTCACACACCCTTAAAAGTGGTATTTGTGTTTTAATTTCAAACCAAGTCCAAAGTCTTTAGACTGTATGTGAATAGAAAAGTGTTGATGTAACTGCATACATCTAATAGTATTGAAATGGCTAGTAGTCACAAGTGTGTGGCAAACTGGCAATCAGTATCAGTATTCGCTACTCGTTTATAACATTGAATGTCATTCTTATTACTTAAGATATTTAACCTATGACAAATTTACATTTATTTTCTGGTTTCATTTTCAGGTGACCGAGAACCCCAGTGCAGTTGGTGGTTGTAGTTGTAAAAGCTCCTTCATGGTGAAACAGTAGTTAGCTATATTGGTACTCCCCTCACTTTCCTCCACTGCCCAGATATTTATTCAGTCGACTTAGATTGCACTATGAAACATGATTTTTGTACGTCATTTTTTTTTGGTTGAATTAAAGATTGAATTATTGCTTGTATAATGATATCAATATCAATGTAACATACAGTTGTTGTACTGGTAATAAATTATCAGGCATTTCAGCCTGTTATAATAATATCTTTTGGTGCTTATTACTAATAGTTTGAATATTAAATGAGGCTTGCAAATGTATTTACAGTATGCAGCAGCATGTTGCTTGTTTAATGCCCTATAAATCATAATGACAATGAGTTGGGTGGATTCACTTAATCAACCATGGGTTGGGCATGATGATATTAATTTTTAGGAAATATTTTACACTTGGCTAGTTTTCCTATGGTTTAATCAATGTAAGTTTAACCGCAATAAACCTACAAAAGTTTTGAAAAGTTTTTAGCTCAATTGTTGTTGATAAGTTTTATTAATAATTGATGTTTAAGTTGCAATTTTTATTATTTTTTTAATTTAGCATTGTTAAATAAATGGAAATGCCGTTTATTAAATGATAGAGGATCCACGTGGTTTGAGGTGCTAGCTTTCAATTCAGGTATGCTTCTTTATCAGTCAAATTACTTAGTAGAGAGAATATTTTAATCAAACCAAAAGACTTCATTTGGTGGAAGATGTTTTGCTGGTTGGAAGTAGTGTTGCGGCAAATGAAAACTGGTTTGAATCCAATATTAGTTGCTGCCTCGGGTGTGGGGATGATATTAAATTATGGTATGACAATTGGATATGTTGTATACCTTTGAAAGAAGAATACTCCGAGTTGTTCAAGTGTGCTGAGTTTGAAGAAGGGGTTGTAGTGGAGATGGTTATGTAGCATGGAAGTTGATGGAGTTGGTTGAGAAGTGCCTCTGTCATTTGTCTATCTGCATGCTGCTGTTTTTACTGAACTGATGTCGGATAAAATACAAGGTTTCTATGTCAAATCTTGTTATAAAGCCTTCGTGTCAATCAAGCAACTTGAGAAAACTGATGATCTTTTACTTGAGACACTTCGATATCTACAGCAGACCAACATTTCGTCGAAAGTATAGGTTTTTGGATGGAGGTTACTTTTATCGTGTTACTACCCGTGATGAGTTAGCAAATAAGGTGTTAGCAAATGTATATTGTACTTCATGTGTCTTATGATTTACAGGAGGTTGAGCCATGCCCTCACCTTTTTTTTTTTTTCTTCATGTGCCTTTTCCGTTATACTCCAGTTTGGAAGGAAGTTTATACTTGGATAGGGGTGAATACACAATCTGGTAGTATTAGTCACTTGAAATTTATTCTGTTTATGATGACTATGGCAAGAAGAAATCTATAGAAGGTAAAAAGCTTGATATGGCTTGTAACTACTACATTGTGCATCTGGAACATGAGACATAACATCATTTTCAACAGTGATGTTGATGATATGGAGAACACTCTGCCAGACATTGTGGACTTGATTTCTTTACATAGTTAATAATAGGACCTCTACACTTGTTTTTTCAAACATGTTTAATAATCCTTTGGCATGCTTACAAAACTATTAGCTGTAATCTGCAATGTGTAATTTGATGGGTTAGAGTATCTCTTTGTACTTTCTTAATACCATTTTTCTTAAATAAAAAACAAGCAGTCAGTTTAATTGTTGCCATCTTGGTTATTTCTTTAAAATTAACCTTAATATCATAAATAACGTTTATCAAGGGGATTAGAATCTAGCACCGTTCACCTTCGTCTTTGTGGTTTGTACAAACCTTTATGTAATGAGAGAAATAATTCGATCTTTTGTAGCTACTCAAACTTTTCAGTTAATATTGCTGTTAATATTTGAAACAGGATCCAATTTAGCAAATTTTCATGTCCTTTAAAAAGTTATGTCATTTACCACAATTTTGTTCATTAGGAGATTTAGGAAACCAATTTAGCATATTAAGTGAAGATTTATTCATAAAAGGTTTATGTTCATTATGGGATTTAAGGAACCTCGACACAAAAAAGATCAATGCAACCATAAGCTTGTTTTACCCAAGGCAAAACTTCAAAATATTAATTAACAGGATAGGCAAGTTATTTTTGAAGTTAGAACACCTATACTAATGTTAGAGATAATCCTATATCTGTTGATACATCAAGTCCCTGCTCCGAAATCCCATTCATACTCCAGAGACAGACAGTTATTCGGTACACATTGGTTCTGCACAGGATTTTCTATATGGATATTAATTTCTTTTTTCTTTTCCTGATAAATAATAGAGCCATACAACGAATATACAAGCCACGTATCCGAAGAACTAGCATTGGGAAAACAAACCTGCAGGAACACGAAACAGAAGATTCAGATCTAAGGTTACATGGCTTTTCTCAAATGAGTTAGGTCATTTATCACAATCAAAACAGACAATATAACTTTCAACGCTTGAATTGTATTTTATTCGCCAGCAACTAAAACACATTATTGGTCACATTATTTACAAGAAAATTACAACAAGTAATATTCTGAAATTTGGGTGAATGTTTTAGCTGTGCAACACCCCTCATGTGAGCTGCCCATTCATACTTAAAGCAGATTCTAAGTTTGAAACCAAAACTCGAGTGTAACAACATATCAATTGAAGCCGGGGTCATGAAATTATCAATCGTCTTTCGGATGCAAAACACTAGGCAGGCTATTATTACCATTGAGAGCAGCATGATAGATTCGTTTTTCAGCTAGCCCAATATCTGAAAGTGTCAAATTACCCTGCAAGCAGAACATACAACAGATGCAATCAAGAAGGTATCGTAACAGAAGTGGTCATACTATAACTTTCAACCAATAACATAAATTTTACTTCCCTTTGCTACAAGGAAAGGCTGCCTCCACAAAATAATTAATACATAACATGGAGTTAACTAACGTAGGCTATTAGGCTATATATACAAAGTATAACACTACAATAAAGGCATATGATGAATATTTTGAAATTCGCCATTGGTACTGTGATGAAAATAAAATAAAAGGAATAGTACTGCGATGAAAATAAAAATAAAAGGAATAAAATAAATATCATAGTTAATTACCATTCAGTGTGTGTACAATTTTGTTGAGCAAAACAGCAGTGTGTGTGTGCACGTGGAAAATTTAATACTTTTCTATATCAGAAAAATAGTATAAGACTTATTAAATGCGTGCAAGAGAATAGTTCCAAACGAATATAAATTTCATACAGCGTGATAAGAACTTTCAATCTAATGATAATCTTTATGAGAAAGTCATCCACAGACTTTCCAGTGGTGTAGGATTGGTTTTTAATCAAATGTGTGTCTATAAAACTGGTACATGCCCCACTGAGAAGCAAGACTACTAAGTCAACATGAGACGCCTAAAACATCAAGTCCTAATATCCCTAAAATTTTCTTTACAATTTCAAAAAAAAAAAAACCCATGGTTGAATATATAGTTTATGATATGCATATATCATGCTAATTTTTTTTTCAAAAAGGTCCAATATATTGTCTACTCCAACAAACATCACAAAATTAATTTACAATATGCTTTTCAAACAAAATAAAGTGCCAACCATTTAATCATGTACTTGCTTTTTTCCTCAAACTTTTGAATGCAGAAGGATTTAGCAAAATATTTCAATGGCCAGATTGATTAAAAAAAATTCTCTATGAAGAACTATCGAGTGGTGTATCTGTGTGACGTCTTATAGTGTCAATTTATGCATGTGTGTAACTTTAAACTCCAGCAACAGAATAGGCACAAATCGAGAAGTGGTAGGAATTTTGTTCACCAAATAAGAAAATTAATTACCTCTACATGAAAGAAATATTGAATCTATAACCAAAATAAATACCTCAGTAGCCATCAATCTTCTAACATTATCGGCATATAATTTAGGGTCGTCCATTTCCTGCTGCGAGGGATAGTAAATAGGTAACCGTACCACCTCTATATAATTTACAAATTGACAGAGGAGAAATATCACATGGCGCACCTGCCAACATTAATACCAACTTAGAATAAAATAAGCATTGTGTTTGTTAAGTAAAATGGCAATTTCTCCAATCAAATTAGCAGAAAGATGCAAGCATAAAACCAAGTTGTAGTTTTCCTAAAAAGACACTTCAAGCCATTACACCAAAACAATATGGTATATACCATATAATGCAGGTAACAAGAAGCAACTGCAGATTGTTTCCAACTAATCTATGACATTGATCCTCAGCCAGAAGAAACATATACCAAATACGGAAGCACACCACTTCAAGATGATATGACCTTCTATGCATGAGAATGTAAATTTAAATACCTAGGAACCTTCTTTGCAATTGCCTTAATATATCATGGAATTACTTTGATATCAACACAATATTCCAATGGCAAAAACTGATACATGGCTGCATACATGTTTGGGCATACATCAACCTCTCAACCATTGATGCATAGGGAAATGAATACATTCACTTCATTCCAAGTCTGTGACATCGTATTTCCGTAAATATGTCTCCTTTTTAATTCAAACTGTTAGAATTAAGAGAATATGTAGAGTTCCTAGATTATTTGTTAGTATTCCTAGTATTATACAACTTCCTAGGATAGTTATTGGGGTTTATTCACAATCCCATTCTGAATCTCAAATACCTTATTGATATATCGATTATGAGACAATCCCAGCGATTCTTATGATCTACTAGGGAACAGTTCTATTTCTATCAAATAGCCTTGCCCATATCTTATATTTCAACTTTACTAGAGAGAATCTTTTATTTCTATCACATGCCTCACACATATCTTATAATTCAAAGTAACTAGGTAGAATATTGTCAACATGTAAGACCAAAATACAGGATGTTGACGTGTTTACCAAACAATATCCTCAACATATGACCAAAATATAACATATTTATCAGAACAGATAAGCTTAGAAATTGAGTACAGCGGTACTAGCTTTTATAATCAAAAGTAATTGAAAACCATGAAGCTTTATTACAATATAAGTACTTACCCCAGATATGGAATCCCAAGCGGGGCTAAATCTCTGGTAAGGGTATTTTAAAATTACAGGAAGTACTGGAGCCTTTGCCAAAAAACCACCAGTCTTGAATGGAAGGAGGTAATCTCCATTTGTGGTTGTACCTTCTGCAGAATACCAAATAGCACGAAATAAAATTATTATAAGAATGTTGATTTGAGAAACATAAATAATTTGGATGTTTGATGGTTTGCAGACAGATGCAATGAACAATTATACAAATATTGACTAATGTCTATAATATGAGTATGACGAACGTTAGTGCTACCATGTGAGAAGTAATAATTCACATGCTAACAAAAGAATAAGTAAATAAATTTGAAGAACCTTAAGGCATAAAGTTATATTTGAAGATCATGATAGATGAAGTTAAAAGGAAATGCACATAATAAATGAGTATTCATGTTGAAATAAAATTTTAAAAACATAAATTTCGGCCCGCAGATGAGCACAAGGATGCAGTATTCATTCAATAAATAGGATAAAATAGGTAAAGAAATTCAGCAACTTCAATCGTCAAATTAATTTAATAAAATACAATAAATTGCAAATATAAAATGTGCATCGCTCATTTATATGCTAGTGTCCTTATACAATCAACTCATGTCTCTCTTAAAAATAATAGAGACCCCCATACATATCAAGTACAAACAGGCTAAATCCTGTTCTTCAGGTAAGCTAACCTGCTAAAGTTTATATATTGGAGACATCAAGATACCAAACCCCCTATGTAATCTAAGGCGTGTAATTAGAATGAAAGATAATCTGCTCCAAATTGAGAACTCAAGCCTAAGTTTAATAAAACTCATGAGAATATTTTTTTATCTACAACACCCCTCCACCCCCCAAAAAAGGAAGGATGATAACCTGGAAATAACATCATTAATGGAGCTGATTCATTCTGATGTGCCTCTCGAATTCTTTCAGTGACAACAGCTGCAGGAAGAAAGTTCACAGGTTAGACACCAGTTGCAACTAAACAGAAAATGTATAATCTACAGGGTATTAAGACCCTAGTTTGACTGACTAGCACACATGAATATGCCTAAAAGGAAAACCACTAGAGCACCTCGAAACGGCAATAAATAACATGAATATATCTAGAAGCCAAAAAGGAAGTTCAAATACTGCCAAGAGAAATTAATTAAAATTAAAAAACAAGAAAACCATTTACTTTGGACCATTTTCAATGCAAAGAATTTAAGATTTTAATTAACCACAT
The DNA here is from genome assembly GCA_030408175.1 of Trifolium repens. NCBI lineage: Eukaryota > Viridiplantae > Streptophyta > Magnoliopsida > Fabales > Fabaceae > Trifolium > Trifolium repens. The sequence goes on along the minus strand of CP125849.1, from coordinate 51,648,096 downwards.
GATGCCACCAAACCGACTAAATGAAACATTTATGGTAAGCCAAGTAACTTAGTTACCATCAAAGATTGGTCACTCCCTTTTTAAAAATTAGTATATAGAATTTTTCATCGACGGGTCCAATGTATACCTCATAACTTATATGACAGAAAGATTAAAAGTTAAGGATGCAAACAAGGGTTTTTATACCTTTTTTTTTACTTCATTTAATTTAAATTGTGTACATTTTCATGATTGTTACAGAGCACACATACACAGATATATACGCACCTGAAACACCCTTGAAGTCTGACGACTTTGATTCCCGCTGAACATAGATGCAACCAAGGCATTTGCTGTCACAAAATAAAAAATGTGTCATTAATATATAAAGCACCAGGATCTGAAAAATACCTTACAATGAAAATATAATGCACATTGAATCATATGAAAAATGCAGCATTCTAATTTCAAAATGATGAAATATATACACACATTGAACAATACGTCGATCACTACTCATGTGAAAGTTCACTTTTGAAATGAGATTAGAGGAGAAAAAAAATAAAGAGCACAATCCCTAAAGAACTACAGAATTCAAATGAAGAAAAAAAATTAATTTGCAACGATCCACAAAATCCATAGAATTAAACACGGATAAACTGATAAAAAAGACAACAAACCTGATGAGACCAACAAGAGGAAGCTTGGCCACTGATCTCTTCATAGATGAAATCCAAGATTTTAACAGAACATTCGGGACAAAAAAATGTCAGAAACATACATATGTACAGATATATAAGTTCATTGTGGAAAAAGAATGTCACGTGACAAACCTTAGCAACAAAGCTTGGGAACGAGGAAGACATGTGATACAAAATATCCAAGTATGACACGTGATTAGATATTATTACACCAGGTCTTCCCGTCTCTTCAGACTGAGGTTCGTTTTCCTATTAAATACGAAGCAGACAAAACAAATTAAAGAAATGCCAAGAGAGACAATTTTGATTGCCAAATATAATAAAACAATCAGGCTGGCAATAAAAACTAAGATTCATCCAATTCAATAGTCCTTTGAACAATGACAACGTAGATTGATGCACAATTGAGTAAATAAACATATTACAAAGAGCCAGTTTTGATCAAGTTAACAAGAAACACTTATTGAAAAGTAAATATTAAAGAGCATTATAATAGTCATGAGTAGTGTATGTTAAAATTAACTTCTGCACATAATTCTAAATTCCAGTCCGCAACCACAATTGTAACCGTAATATAAAGGCTTTAAATTAGAGGTCTGTGCAACAGCATCGCAACTTCAATTTCGGCCATATTGGCCCTCATTTTGCAACAATATCAATGTTCACCGGTATAACCACAACTGCATCAGCACACACAGTTTCGAACCATTCGACCTCTCATTTTAACTCTCTAATTTTACTTCTCCATAATAAACATCTACAATAAACTTATATAGATCTTTTCACAAGTAAAAACTGCTAAACTAATCCCAAAATCTAAATCCTGATTAAAGATGCTAATAAAAAGCTTATCACTAATCAAAAACCATAAACCTAATCTAATTTCTAACTAAGTTGTTCCTGATGAATTGAAATTGAACAATTAATAAAAAGTTGAAGTAGAAATTGAACCTGAGTGATTGAGGAAGAAGATGAATCAGTAATCCAATAAAATCCAAAAACGAAAAGCATAACTCTAGAAAGAGCTTTTCCACACCAAACAATAACATTCCTTCTCCACCCTCCCATATGAGCATAATCCTCTTGTTCATCTTCACGATTAGGAGTAGAAAAAAGTGTACAAACCCTACAAATTACATAATAACACACCAAAACAGTTACAGCAAGAATCACTCTAATCGGAAGAAGAGTAACAAGCGCGAAACCAAGGAAAAGCTTCTCCTTAGGTGCTAATTCTCCTCCTCCCATAGTTCCGTATACATCGCGACGAACATATGCGGCGAATTTCTTCTCGAGGTCTTGTAGCTCCGCCGCGGTGGTGGTGGTTGTAGTGGTGGTGGAAGATAGTGAATCTGATTTGAGAAGAGGACGATCGTCGCGAACGGTGGCGGTTACGGTGTTTCCGTTAAGTTTCGGTGGTTTGGAATTTAGGTCTTTGAGTTCTGACTCCATCCCCTTCATCATTGTTCATAGATTATTCATTACGCATTCTTCTTCGCTTCAATATATATATATATATATACACTATCGTACTGTACAGGATATAATCAATCAATAATTAATTGTTTTGTTTTACAGCATCATTAATCATTAATCATTAATTAATTAATAGTTAATTACTCCATAATTAGGGTTTTGGGTGAGATTAGAGATAAAACTACTGAGATTAGCTTAGCAATTAGCATCATCAAAGTTTGTTTTTGCTTTCTCATATCCGCACGCAGAGTCCAGATCCTCTCCATTTCCTTATTCTCCAGTTATTCCAGTTTCTCATTTGATGATTGACACGTGGCAGTGAACAATTTCAATGAGTGAGATTAAAACCCTCTAACTTATGCAAGCCACACAGAAACAAAAAAATACCTGCAAGCAACTGCGTGGTTTCCATCTTCTTGCTTCATCCCTCTTTGCCTTCGTGCCGCTGTCGTAGCTCTGCCGTCGTAGCACCACCACCGTCACCAAACACCCCAATTCTTAATCAAGCTATTATCGATTTCCAAAATTGCAATTTTTGTTTTTAATTCTTCAACAAAAATTCCAACTTTCAATTGAAATTGAAATTCCAACAAAAAGCTATTATCGATCTATAAAATTTTTCCACACACAGTTCTCCGTAAGGAAATTGAAATTGCATAAAGAAATTGCAGAAGCTTCAATGGCGGGGGGGCATATACATAAGGGATAGTGTTTAGATCTATTTGCAATGGTCATCCAATATCAGGAACAGGGACAAAAATAGCACTATGATTGAAGTTCACTTTACTGAATTTTGCATAGAATTTAGCTCTAAGATCTCTTCCTGATTCAAACCTCCCCATAGCAAATCCTTCCAGTGGTTGATGGAATACTCAAAAGAAGCAAACTCGCCACAACCATATCAATGGTATGAACAAAGAAAGCAAACTGTCGGCGACAAGCGGTTCCGTCCTTGTAGCGAGAAGGGTGGAGTGGAGACAGTCATGGTGAACTGAAAGGTTTTCTTTCGCTATAAAACGTGTATTCATTGATTTCATTTAAAGTTAATATGAACCGTTAAAATATTTAATTGCCAAGTGGCGAAAATCTGTTTATTCCATTTCCTTATTCTCCAGTTATTCCAGTTTCTCATTTGATGATTGACACGTGGCAGTGAACAATTTCAATGAGTGAGATTAAAACCCTCTAACTTATGCAAGCCACACAGAAACAAAAAAAATACCTGCAAGCAACTGCGTGGTTTCCATCTTCTTGCTTCATCCCTCTTTGCCTTCGTGCCGCTGTCGTAGCTCTGCCGTCGTAGCACCACCACCGTCACCAAACACCCCAATTCTTAATCAAGCTATTATCGATTTCCAAAATTGCAATTTTTGTTTTTAATTCTTCAACAAAAATTCCAACTTTCAATTGAAATTGAAATTCCAACAAAAAGCTATTATCGATCTATAAAATTTTTCCACACACAGTTCTCCGTAAGGAAATTGAAATTGCATAAAGAAATTGCAGAAGCTTCAATGGCGGGGGGGCATATACATAAGGGATAGTGTTTAGATCTATTTGCAATGGTCATCCAATATCAGGAACAGGGACAAAAATAGCACTATGATTGAAGTTCACTTTACTGAATTTTGCATAGAATTTAGCTCTAAGATCTCTTCCTGATTCAAACCTCCCCATAGCAAATCCTTCCAGTGGTTGATGGAATACTCAAAAGAAGCAAACTCGCCACAACCATATCAATGGTATGAACAAAGAAAGCAAACTGTCGGCGACAAGCGGTTCCGTCCTTGTAGCGAGAAGGGTGGAGTGGAGACAGTCATGGTGAACTGAAAGGTTTTCTTTCGCTATAAAACGTGTATTCATTGATTTCATTTAAAGTTAATATGAACCGTTAAAATATTTAATTGCCAAGTGGCGAAAATCTGTTTATTCCATTTCCTTATTCTCCAGTTATTCCAGTTTCTCATTTGATGATTGACACGTGGCAGTGAACAATTTCAATGAGTGAGATTAAAACCCTCTAACTTATGCAAGCCACACAGAAACAAAAAAAATACCTGCAAGCAACTGCGTGGTTTCCATCTTCTTGCTTCATCCCTCTTTGCCTTCGTGCCGCTGTCGTAGCTCTGCCGTCGTAGCACCACCACCGTCACCAAACACCCCAATTCTTAATCAAGCTATTATCGATTTCCAAAATTGCAATTTTTGTTTTTAATTCTTCAACAAAAATTCCAACTTTCAATTGAAATTCCAACAAAAAGCTATTATCGATCTATAAAATTTTTCCACACACAGTTCTCCGTAAGGAAATTGAAATTGCATAAAGAAATTGCAGAAGCTTCAATGGCGGGGGGGCATATACATAAGGGATAGTGTTTAGATCTATTTGCAATGGTCATCCAATATCAGGAACAGGGACAAAAATAGCACTATGATTGAAGTTCACTTTACTGAATTTTGCATAGAATTTAGCTCTAAGATCTCTTCCTGATTCAAACCTACCCATAGCAAATCCTTTCAGTGGTTGTTGGAATACTCAAAAGAAGCAAACTCGCCATAACCATATCAATGGTATGAACAAAGAAAGCAAACTGTCGGCGACAAGCGGTTCCGTCCTTGTAGCGAGAAGGGTGGAGTGGAGACACTCATGGTGAACTGAAAGGTTTTCTTTCGCTATAAAACGTGTATTCATTGATTTCATTTAAAGTTAATATGAACCGTTAAAATATTTAATTGCCAAGTGGCGAAAATCTGTTTATGGAACTGGAGCATAAGGAAATGGAGAGGATCTGGACTCCCGCACGCATACCTTGCGTCAAAAAAAGATCCGCACAGTCGTTAAAGGTGAAAAAAAAAACTTTTATTTTTGCATTAAAAATAATGATTACACATATTCTACTATTCTAATATTATCATATTATATTTGATTTTCTTTACTATTCTAATAATAAATTTACTCTTGTATTGTAGTATATGTAAATTCTAAAGAAAAAATTGTAAGAATAATAGACCTTGTCTTTTTCATTGATTGACTCATGTTATATACAATTAGAATTTCCATCATAGTCTCCTATACCGTTATGACTATTTAAGACTATTCTTAAAATAAAGATATGTACAAAATCCTGATACAATACTAGTCGAAACGAGAGGTTGGCGAATGTTGAGACTATAACGAAAATCATCAAAGAGTTGCAACGGAAGTCCTTTGGTAAAGATATCAGCAATTTGGTAGCGAGAAGGAACATGTAGGACTCGTACTTGGCCGCGCGCCACCTTTTCACGCACAAAATGTATATCCATCTCGATGAGACTTTGGTGGAGTAATCTCGGTTTGAGGTGGAGGTACACCAAAGTGGTATGGTTATGGAGACCTTGTGGGTTAAGTTTCAATTGTGTCTGAAGAAGTGCAAAACTTGGAAGATCTTCAGGGAGGCAATTGGAAGTAACGGTGATCAAATTCGGGAACTTGTAGGACTATTGGAGGTAGTTGGATATAAGGAGAGTTTGAAGTTGCGGCTTGTGGAACCTGCCTAAAATTCCAAGGCTAAGTTGAGAGGCAAGCAATTTCTTCGAGAGTACGGAAGACATTCCGGGGTTTGAAGGTTGTGTGACTTGTAGGACTATGCTAAAATCCATGGATAGTCGGAGGCAAGAAATTTCTTCGTGAGGACAGAGGTATTCCGGGGTTTGAAAAGGAAGTGGTGTAAACAAGGTTGGAGAGAGAGCAAGGTGGTTGGTAGGAAGTTGGCATCACCATCGTTTGAAAGGCAAGATAGAGAATTGTTGCGATTGCCTTACAAATGATGCAGGAAACTTGTTGGGCTTCAGACCATGGCACACGACACGGGCCAGGTGGTGCATGGCGCTGGCCCGTGGTAATCAAGGAGAAGGAAGATTGATAGTGGATTGGAGAGCTCTCTCTCCCCCAGATGTAGGTTCATTAACACCGAACTGGGTAAACAACTTGATTTGTGTTCTTTATTGCTTTTATAGTTTAGAACTTGTGTGATTATTATTGCTTTGATATCCATTGTTATTGGTTGCTTATTTGTTTTAGCCCCACACACTAGTTAAAATTTTATTGGTATGTTTTTAGTTGAAATTCACAATAGCTCGCATAAGCTGAAAACAAGTCAATCCAAACAAGACCTTAATTGTTTATAAGAATTGAGGATTGATTAGTTTTGTAGAAATATAGTTGGGGTGTGATCTTATTGTTTCTTGGTTGGGGTGAGCAAAATATCCGGTCGCATGGATAAAACCACATCCAAATCCAAAATCATATCCAATTAACCGGTTATTTGCAAACAAAAATAAACCAATTTATAATTAAATGGTTGGTCATCCACTTTTATAAAACCAATTTTTATTTTGGATGTCTAGATCCATAACCACATCCTATTTGATTAGTTTAAGAAAAAAATACTATTTTTTTAAATACTATTTGATTTTTTTTTTTTTGGTAAGTAAATAATATTTGATTAATATAAACTTTATATTAATCCAATTCTTTAAAAAAAATTTAAAGAAAAAAATATAAAGAAATTGAATTTTATTTTATTTTGTCAAGAAAAACAGATTTTTTTTTTGGTTAAGAAACTAAATTTTTTAATATTAAAAATAGATTTTTAATTAGTTCAAAATTAAATACTTTCTTTTTAATATAAAATAACAATTTAATATTATATTTATTATGAATTTTATAATTGTGGTGGTTGGTGGCTGCAACCACCACCGGCCCCCACCGGACCGCCACCGGCCGTCGTCGAACCACTGGAAAATCCGGGTTCCGCTGCCATGGACCACCGTCCGCCGCCGCCGGACCGCCACCGGACCACCGCCGGAGCACTACCGGACCACCACCTTCTTTTATTTATTATTAAAATATTACTTTTTAAATTATGTTATTAAAATAATGAATTTCAATAAAAAAAATGAATTGGGCTTAGTGAGCTTGAGTTGGGCTTAATGAAAAATGAAGAGAATGAATTTGGATTTTTTTTTTGGGTTATAAAATGAATTTGGGTTGATTACACATTAAGCCATAAAAAAATAAAAATTATGTTTTTAAAATAATGAATAAATCTATTTTAATAATCACTCATATTTAGCTTCTTTTCTTTTTTCGTTTCAATTTTTCCCTCTTTGTTTCTTTAGTTTTTTATTTATTTTATTTTATTTATATATATACACACTCATAGTTATTTATTTATATGTATATTTTTTTGAAATTAAAGTTATAGATTTTTCTAGAAAAAAGTTTTCCGTTTTTTTGCCGGGAAAAAAAAAAGTTTCCGATTTTTTGTCGGGAAAAAAAGTTCCTGATTTTTTCAGAAAAAAGTTTCTGATTGTTCCGGGAAAAAAATTCTCGATTTTTCCGGAAAAAAGTTCACGTTTTTTTTCCGGAAATAAGTTTTTGATCTTTTGCCGGAAAAAAAATTCTCAATTTTTCCGGAAAAAAAATTTACGATTTTTTTCGTAAAAAAATTTGGTTCAATTGAGTAATCCAATTTTTATTACTAACCGGTTATGAATTGGTTTCAAACCGGTTATGAACCATATCCAAATTGATTTTATAAAATACGGTTTGTCATTGAAATGGTTTTAGTTATTAACCATATCCTAATTTATGGTTTGGTGTGGTTTCAAACCATTGCACACCCCTATTTCTTGGGATGTTTCTTAGATTTATTTGTTTGCTAAGCAATAAAGTGTATTTCTTTAATTTGAATGGTTGTGCATGTAGCCCAATGAGAACGACGACGGAAATTTATAAAAGCGACAACTCAACCATAGCCAGCATTCCTTTCTTTGCTCTGAATCTGTCGCAAATGAACCACCATGTCCACCACGACCCATGAATCTGTAACACGAGGTAATAAAAGTACTGTTGATGGTGGTGGCAGTAGCGATACCATACATGGTGTGCAAAGATACATAAACAAAAATACCATACATGGTCTGCAAAGGTACATAAACAAAAATGAAGGATCGTGGTTTCTAGAGCATTCTGTGAAAGGTTTGAACAATTTCATAAAATGAAACCAATTCCTAGTCAATTTTATACCAGTATAAAAACACTCAAATTGTGTCTAATAGCACAAGAAAGGAATGCATCATAATATTGTAGAACTACTTCTCAAGCAAACAGAAGTTAAGTTGTCCAAAACAATAGCGACAATAGTTTATTGTTCGAAGATTTATGCGGCCAGTCCCCATATAGAATTCATAACGAAACTGCACCAAGTTAAAAAGTACTTTCTTCTATCTTTTATAAACAAAAAGACGTCGACAACTGTTTGTCTAAACACTTACTGTACAGCTGCTTTGAATTCAAAGCAGAAAGTGTAGATTTGCAACGTGTTAATCAGTGAAATTAGTTAAATGAAATAAGTGAGCAGTAATAATGAATTTGCACATATAAACCATCACAAGATAAGCTAACTTATAAGCAAGTGATTTTCATAATCCAATATTCTGGATAAATCATTTAAAATAATAAAAAGAAAGTTGCATCAGTTTAATAATTTTATATTTCCAACAGCCGTTAAATGAAACCATGCATGACGACATATTCAATTATTGCAAAATGGAAATTGCATTCCAACTCATAATGTTCACTTCAATTTTCCATGAATATAATAAAACTTCAAAATGGCTAACAAGCCGGAGAATTCACTCTTCTACTGGCCTTTGCCCTAGAACAGAAATGTCTTCATATCGTTTCTGCAGGAAAAATAAATAAATAATTATAACGCAAAAGTAAAATCGTGAAGAGGCAAATTAATTTGAGTCATGAATCATAAATGGTATCATATAATAAGAGTTAGAAATAAACGGAAAGGACAATAGCTTCAAATTGACAGTACTCACTATAATAAGTTTAAACTAGTAAACTACAAATGGACAAATCAGCATAACATAATTCTTACAAAAACAAACTCATATGTCATAAGTCAGCATGAAAAAGTACAATGATATCACCAAATAAATTGATTGATACGGTGCATAAATTGATTGAGTGATATAGTGTGAAGCCCTTTCAGAAGAACAATAATAGAGCAATGCAATAATCAAATAGGTGCTCTTTCAATGGAGCAATGATATGAATGGTATGTGTGACCCCTTTCCTCAGAAGAACATTAAAAGATAGCACAGTGGAATAATCCAATTGGGTGCTTTCAATAGTACAAATTCAGTGCGTCGTCATATGTAACAACTAAAAAGTATTTGAATTTTCAATTTCTTTGTGGTGATTTGATGAAAGAAAAACAATAAAAAAACAAATTGCTGAATTGTTAATTTCATGCCAGGAGTGCAAAATCACTGATTCGTGCATATATCACACGATTTGCAGTTATTTAGGAATCACTATAGGATACAACCCATTGATTTACCAGATCATTTTGAATTGTGCAATCCTAATGACTATTTTTATTATCAAAGACTGCTGTTTTATAAGTTAAAAACAAATGATACAAGTGGCAATAAACACCTAAGATTCTGTCAAAAATATAAAGACCTGAGATGATATGAGAGTGACAAATAGACATTCCTTTCAACAGAAGGCTAATTTAAATAGTTAATACGGTTTCTGAAGCCGAAGTGCATAACCAACAACAACATTTGTAAACTACTTTGATGGTTTAAAAATTAACAGAAAACAGCAGAAGATACTGTATTATGAGTTTGACAGATGGATAACACCAATAATTTTTTTCTCTTTTCATGAAAAAAAGGTCAATCATGGAACCCAGATTACCATCAAGAGACATGCAAGAAGACAGGGGAAATAGATAGAAGCCGGAAGTGAAGAACATTTCATGCCATCTAATGAGTTTTTGAAACAAGGAAATATAAGAGGCAAAGAGTTGCCTCAGAATAGTGGATATAAGAGGTGCGCGTTTAGCACAAATTAGAGGAAAAAAACATTTGCTTTTATGACTTTTCTTCCGAAGAAGGAGCTACCAAAGCACAGTCAACAATGAAAATTCATAATTTTTTCGACATAACTAGAATAAAACGATCAATACAGTATCAGAGCAGACCAAATATATAATTTACAAATCTTTAACTAGAACTTTGCACATACAACATAAGCTGCACACAACTAATCGAAAGTCAGTGACAACCATTCTGCCTAATGCATCCACACTATGCGCAGCAATCAAATTCAACAAGATACATCTCATAATAACAAGGTAATCAATTACGCGGCAATCAATTACGCGCTATCAATAGATTCCAGATTCATTTGCAGCGGCCACAATTGATAACCGCAGTGTCAATTATAAAAGTAACACTTCGACCTAAAAAATCTTTATCCTATGAGATATTATTCTCTAAAAACCAAAAAAAAGTATTGCAAAACAAAAATTGTAAAAGTAACACTCCAACCTAAAAATGCAAATTTTAAAAACTGAATCACTTTCAAAATTAAGAGATCTTAAAACTAACTTTAATCACAATTAAATAATAAGCATAATTTCAAAAATCAATAGAATAACGATAGAGATGAATAGATTCAATACCCCAACGTTATTGTATTCCCATATCTTGTGAACTCCGTAATCCACAGCCTGCAAAAAAATTGACAGATCTTCTATGAGCGAATCAGAATGATCGAAAATTGAATAAGAGGAAAATGAAAAGGGGAAATTGCAAACCCGTTCTGCGACGAAAGCGCCGGCGATGACGAAGGTAACATAGACAGAGTTACGGCGCATAAGAACCTTGTAAAGGCCTTCGAAAACGCCTCCACTTCTTCTTCTAGCTGCAGATTCCATGGTGGTTTTGATTCGAATGTTCTTCTTCTCGATTTGATTTGTGTTCTAGGGTTTGTTTGTTATTACGCACTTTTTCTCTCTTTCTTCCACCACCGTTCTCAAATGTAAACGAGGAACAATAATTCTTTGACTTTTTCAAACGGACCGTTCCGGTTCGATTGGACCGGACCGCTGTCGGATTGTGGATTCGGTTTGATGGGCTGGGCTCAAAATCTGGATCGTTTGTTTAGGTAAATAAAAGTTCAGATTGCTTTTTGCACCCTTATATTTTCTTTGATATTCACCCTTTAGTGTTAGTTGTTGTCTTGTAAAGTAGTCGAGTCATCAGCAGATAGCAATTCACCACTTAAAATGAATAAGTAGAAATTTTTTGGTTCGACTCTTGATGTCTATATATTGTAATGGATATACGTAGGAATAACTTTAAACCTTGCTTGGGAGTTTCGAGAGGAGCAGTGAAATACTTTGGAGGGAGAAAAGTAGAATGGAAAATTGAGAAATATTTTACATTTTTTGAGAGAATGATAAATAAATATTTATGATTACTATATATTTTTTATTTTAAAAATATTACAATAACATAAATTAAATTTAAGGAATTCATATAATCCTCTAAAACACACTCCAATACAATTTTTGAGTTCCACAAAACTACATGTTTGTATTATGAAGAAAAATAAATCCCCCTTCTAAGACTCCTCTATTCTCTCCACTTATTTCATCACTTTTTTTTTTCTTTCAAAACTCTCTTCTACCTGTTTGTTAAAAAAAAACAAACTTCTCCCTCTTGGATAACACAATTTATCCATGGTGTTTGATCAAGTATCTAGAATTTGTTTAGTGCACTAGTAAGACAAATATTTCATCATAGTAATGAATTATAAAATCATATAAACTTGTCCATGACATAGTTTGCAAAATATCTACATTCTTGTCTTGATCTAATTTTACACTACTATTATATATAAAAACAAAATAAAAAATAAAAAGAAAAAAAAACTTAGTTACATTTTTGGTTATCCTGTTTTACCTAACTCACGAAAATAGTCTATCTATTTTAAAATAAAATTTTGTTGTCCTCTATTTTTACATTTGTTACAAATTTTGTCATAATTATTTTTTTTACTCTAAAAGTGGTAATTTTTAATACCAAAAGAGGTCAATTTTATTCTAAAATGTAATATTTCATCTTTAAATTTAATTTGGAGAAAATAAAATCTTTAAGCACCAAAAATCAAAATTTTTAAAAGAAAAATATTGGTCGGAACAAAAATTGCAACAAATAAAAAAATATGGACCAAAACATTTAATTTTAAAATAAAGTTTGATAAAATAAAAGATAAAAAATGCAATTAAGAAAGAAAAAAAAAAAACTGTCTTGTTTTGCACATACGCCAGTCGTTCATTGTGTTGCTCCATTTTTCTTCACTAGTCTCCAAGTTTTGTTAAGAAGAAAAAGAAATTCCCTTTGTCTCGTTGGTGGAAGATTCTCTGCATCTTTTTCGCGAGAAAATAGGAAATAGCCAATAGCTAGCAGATTGAACTGAACTGAACCGAAGAAGAAGCAAATAAGCGAACCTGTGTTTGTAGCGAGTGTATGCTGAGTCAAATCGTTCTACTATACACACGATGGAAAGGTTAGAGTTAAAAGAGGTTCAGAAACTCGAAGGTCACACCGATAGGGTTTGGAGCTTGGATTGGAACCCTGCCACCGGCCACGCTGGTATTCCTCTCGTCTTCGCTTCTTGCAGCGGCGATAAAACCGTTCGAATCTGGGAACAAAATCTCTCCACTAATCTCTTCTCTTGCAAGGTCTCTTATTCACTTCCATACTTCATTTTTTGTTATCATAATTCTCTTAATTTCCATTGTATAGTTGAATCACTTTTTAATAGTAACTTAATTTCGAAGAATGTTTTTCACTTGTAATAAAACCAATGTAGAATTTGATTTTCAATTTTTTTTGGTTAAATATCCAATTCATAACAATTCCATCAACAAATAGGGCCTTGTTTGGATAAACAACTTAATCAAGTGCTTATGCTATAAGTGTTTATATATAAGCTAGTTTGAGGAAATTAGGTGAAAATAGGTTATGGATATGTCAAAAGCTGTCTCCATATAAGTTATTTCAAATAGGTCTCACAAGTGTTATGTAAGTAGGTAAGATTAAATAAGTTCATCCAAACAGGTCTTAGATATGTAGTTGGCGATTTGTTTGGAGTATATAGTTCATAGCCGGAAGTTCCATACTCTGATTATTTGGTGTCGATTTCTTAATGATGATATTGGAGTCTGATGATGAAATGCAGGCGACTTTGGAAGAAACGCACACTCGAACTGTTCGGTCTTGTGCTTGGTCACCGTCTGGGAAATTGTTGGCAACTGGAAGCTTTGATGCCACCACTGCTATATGGGAAAATGTTGGGGGTGATTTTGAGTGTGTCTCTACTTTGGAGGTATGCTAATGCTACTGCCATGCTGTTAATATAGTCTGTTTTTTTCTTCTTTCAATTTGAATGTGTGTACTTTTGGTCAATTTTTATAAACTAGCTTTGAGATATATGTAATTATTATGGACAGGGACATGAAAATGAAGTAAAGAGTGTATCTTGGAATGCAGCTGGAACTTTGCTTGCAACTTGTAGTAGGGACAAATCTGTTTGGATATGGGAAGTGCAGCCAGGTAATGAGTTTGAGTGTGTGTCAGTGCTGCAAGGACATACCCAGGATGTGAAAATGGTGAGGTGGCACCCAACGGAGGATATCTTATTTTCATGTAGCTATGATAATAATATTAAGGTAATCTAAAGGCAAGGAAAGGCTTTGCCATTTTAATTTAATTTTACATGCTTTGTTTTTTGAATGGATGCGATTCAACAGCGTGACAACAATATAATGCAATCAAATTTCTTTCAGGTTTGGGCAGATGAAGGTGACAGTGATGACTGGCAGTGTGTTCAAACCCTTGGAGAACCCAACAAGTACTACTTCTTGATCTCTCCCATCATCCCAGATTTTTTTTAGCACGATTGTTTAGGCCAGTTTATGTAGGATGACCAATTTTTTTAACTAATTTTAATGTTAATTTGTTCACAATTATGTTATTTGGCAGCGGTCATACATCTACTGTTTGGGCACTCTCCTTCAATGCTAGTGGAGACAAAATGGTTACCTGTAGGTATGTGAATCATATCTCTTGTTCACGCTTGGAATTATTTTTGGCATTTTCTTGAAGTTCTATGCCATTTTGACTCCAACTTCTTATTGCAGTGATGATCTTACCCTAAAGGTATGGGGAACAGAGAGCATAGGTATGCAATCTGGTGGTGGATTTGCTCCTTGGTAAGTTTTCTCTACCCTTGACACTCTAGCTTTTAGGTTGTTTTTCCTCAATATTTTTAAAGTTATTACTGGGAAAGTAAATCTGAAAATACCATATTCTCATTATTTTTTTTCAAGTTTTAAAAAAATATTTGTGGCCAGCCATTCTTGATTCCCAGGCAAATGGCATTCCTATGTTTTACTAATTTCTATTTGCGTGATGAGGGTAGATATCCTCATTCGCATGACATGGCTGTGGAAGTTATGTTCAGTGGAAGTTATAATGTTACAAATGTTAACATTCATTCCCACTTCCTTTCACTCTACTTGCTTGTTTGCTAAAATTGCTATTGTATTGCATTTGCACAGTCACCTTATCTTAAACTCATGTTAATTATAGGTTGAAAGTTATTCTAATATAGGATTTGCTGATGGTATCTGATATTTTCATTCAAATGTGGCTTTCAAGTCATAATCCAGAGATGTTTCATTATTTTTATTATTATAATTATAATTTTGAATGGATTGTAACACTCTGATTCAGTTTAGTCATCGATTTTGAATTCAATTATATAAGTTTGGGTTAAGAATTATCTTTTATTTACTATGTCACTTGTACAAATGAGGGATCAATCATTTAATGATGCCATATTTATCCTACCCCTTTTTTTTGGTAGTCATATTAATCCTACAGACAATATAAAATTGTTTCTTGTTTTCTTTTGGGTTTTCAGGAGACATCTTTGCACTCTAACAGGGTATCATGAGCGGACAATTTTCTCAATTCATTGGTCAAGGTAGTTGCATTTTAGTTAACCAAAGTAAAATTTTCATCTTACATCTTGACATTTATGTAAATCTTTTAGTGGTTTGCTTATTTAACCAACTTGTCATTCAACACTCACCATTTCTTATGTCTTTAAGAAGTCAACTCAAATTAAGATAGACTCATAATGAAATAAACTTGAGCTCTACTACCTCTGTCTCTCTATATATAGGATCCTTGAAAAACTTGTGTCCCTTTATATATGATCCTCTTCAAATACTCTCAATTATTTTGCATATTTTTAGCCAATAAGCAACAAATGTTGTAATGAAGTGTAACATTGTAAAATTAATACAAGATATTAACAAATTCAATATTACTACCGCGTGAATAAGTCATCAAGGTACTATAATAGGCGCGGAGGTAGTATTATGTTGTATGGGTAAATCGGACAATGTCCATGTTTGGCAAGTATGCTGTCATTTCTTATGGCAGTGGGGATGAATGCCCTGCTGTTTTCTTTGGATTCCATCATTTGTTATTTCCTTTTATTTTCCTTTTTAATTTAATTGAAAGCAAGATGAAAACAATGACTCATGCACTTGCTGTCATTAAGATAGAAGAGTTCCAACATATATCTAATACATGCTTGTATAATTCTGATGCTTTTGTATCCTGTAATTTTTGCTGGTATGACAGAGGAGGTATCTTTGCCAGTGGAGCTGCTGATGACGCTATTCGGCTTTTTGTGGATGATAACAGTGAAAGTCAGGTATGCCACTTTTTTAGCTTTCCATGGTTACTGCATCTATCCACTTCCAAAAGCAGTTCAAAGGCCTTGTTACGGTCATTATTGTGTAATTTCTGTGCCTATATCCTAATGGACAAATTTCTTTTGTCAGCATGTTGTGTGTAATACTGTCATCACTCATAAATCAGGCCTGTTATTGGTACTAGTATCACATAAATTGAATACTTAAGGAACTACAACCAAGAATCAAGAATTCTGAATATTGACATTTAATCCTCATACGTTTTAGTCTAATGTGCATGAAGAGTTCACAGAAAAGAGAAGCATCAGATTCTTTATATGCCCATTACAAGTTCATTTTCCTGGTGCAGAATTGTTCAGTAATGAATAAAAATGATTCTATTAGCTATTTGTGCTCATAGAGAAGCCTAGAATTTTTTGGTATCTTTGTAGTTTGCACTTGCAATCACTGGGACAATAGTAGCAAAAGACTTAACAAAACAAGCCAATGCCAAATGTTTCTCCATTTACAATTTAAATGCAGAGAACACTCTACCTATCCCCTATACTGTTAACTGTATTTGCAACTTCATTTATCTACTTCAAGTTTTTCTTTGAACTATTTTTTATTTTGAAGAGATTAGCGCAAAGGTTACTGGTGAACTAGAGCAGCTTGTTTCCAAAAAATTTCGTAATATAACGCTCTTCCTCCTCATTTTCTTGATATATTTCTGGACTTGAATCAGGTCTTTTTGTTTAGGTCTTCTTGATGTCTGAAAACTTGAGTGTTTTGAACTTCAACATTTGTGCAGTTGTTATTAAGAGATAAATCCTTATGTACATTGAATTCCATGTCCCTGAAAAATTCAAACTCATATAAGAATTCGTGAATCTGCAGGAAAATAATAACAAACCAATAGAAGTATTTCTTAAATAATTTTATATCTATGTAGATTGTAGATGCATCTCACTCTATCAAGAAACATGTTAAAATTGATCAAACATTACTGCTTGCTTATGACACAGGTTGATGGTCCTCAGTACAAGTTGCTATTGAAGAAGGATAAAGCTCATGACATGGATATAAATTCTGTGCAGTGGAGTCCTGGGGTAAGATTCTCAGACACTATTTTAGTGGAAATCACATGTATGGCAAAGTGAATGTCACTTTACACAATCAAGTGGGTGGAATGGTAGATTTCACTACTATTATTAGATGACTCTCATAGCCGACTGTGTGATTCTGAAGCATGACCTCTTAAATTTCCCTCTAATTAACTAGTAGTTGATCAATAAAGGTTGTGATTAGTAGGCTATATACGACTACTGGTGTGACAGGGATTGGCAGAGAATTTGCACCAGAAGAACATTTATATTTTCATCTGTGCAGTAAATATAAAATATAAAATCTGTAGTTAAGATCCTATCGCGTACAGTTTGATAGCTTATAAGAACTTACATATTTAGAGAATGGTGAACTATGCTAGGATTGTTTTTGCTTTGTGTCTTTCCCTGCTATTGGTTATTAATCAACATATTTTGCCTGCTATTGCTTGCTAAATAGGAGAAGCCGCTGCTAGCCTCTGCAAGCGATGATGGCACAATCAAGGTGTGGGATCTGGTATCATAGTGGTGATACTAGTTTAGCATATTTGCTGTATCAGCAGCAGAAATTTATACTGGTGGGTAGAGCCTAATAGTAGAAATGCTATATTTGCAGGCATCCTGTTGATTTTTTTTTTCTTTTTCTTAAATAGATTTTGAATACTGTATTTTTTAAGTCAAGGAGTGTGATTGTAAATTATATTTACTATCAACTAAACTTTGCATTTTTGCCTATGAGTTGCTTAAAATTATTCACCTAGAGTGAATTAGTAAATGTAAGTATACATTACTTTAATCAGTTGGAACAGAGATTTTCCTTTACAAGAGTTGAGCAATTTCATAATGCCCACAATTTTCTGATGGATCGCAAAGCTAGTGCATTTGTTGTCTGAGAATTTTCCTTATTTTAACTGATAATTTTAGAAATGTTACTTTATTTTCATTTGTGTTGTTCAAAGATTGATAAGAAAATGGTGACAATAACATTTTCAACACGAAAGCAAAGTAATAATTTTGTAATTATCAGTCAAAACAAGAAATATAATTAACAGACCTTAGTTCTCTACAATGTATTCTGAACCGATGAATATTGATGAATATTGCTAGTTGTTATCATTAGTAGCAGTAGACATCACTAGTATATCCAAGGTAAGCCCTTTGTAAAGGCCCAATATATACTGCACATGGAGGACTAACATTAAGAAATGAGCATCATAAATACCTATATTGAGCATCATAAAGTTAGATGTATTTCAAGGTTAAAATACTAATGGTTCCATGACATTTTGACATAAGTTTTACTATATATACTGGAACATTTGGTACACAATTCATCAATTTGTATCAAATGTTCTAGTATAGTAATGGTTCCATACATTTTGACACAAGTTTTACTATAACAATTCATCAATTTGATTTAGAAATTTGGCAAACCTTGATTAAACAAATGTACCCAAATTATATCTTCTGTTTTGACAGTATATAAGAAGAGTTATTCTTGAAATAGATTATACAAATGTACACATACACATCATGGTTCCAGTTATAATTTGATTATTAGTTATAAAATATGAGAAACTTTTATTTGAAACACTTGTTATTTGTTTTTATATTTAAGTTTAGGTGAATTGACTTTCAGAGCTTCATTGGTGTCAGAGATAAAATATTTGGTTAGTTTTCTTAATAACTCTGAAATATGAGAATTTTTTCTTATATTAATATGAGAACCCCGCCTATGTTTGGATGTTCAAAGAAATAAGAAAGAGAGAAATAGTGAAGAGAGAAATAAAAGAGAGAGAAATAAGAGAAAAGTGGAGTAGAAATTCTGCATTGTTTGGATGAATAGAAGTAGAGAAGAAAAATGGATAGATAGAAATTAATAAAAATGATAAAAGACAAATTTATCCTTTAAATTTAAAATTCAAAAAATAAGGAGAAAGACATTGTGGGAAAATTGCATCTTTCCACTCTTTCAACTCACAAATCTTGCCTATTGAGGAGAGATTTGTTTTTGTATGGGACCCACCTAAAAAACTTCTCTCTCTCCTTATTTCTCTCTTCATCCAAACTAAAGAAATACTAAATTTCTTTGTTATTTCTCTCTTATTTATTTCTCTCTCTCATAAATCTATCAAAACAAACACAGTGTAAGAGTTATTTACATTATTATAGATGGCCATGGTCATAGTTAGAAAATGTGAGGGATCATGTGAAATTGACTAAGCTAATTACTCTTTTTACTAGAGAACATTGATGATTGCTAAAAGTATTATTTGATGAATGTAAAAGACATATTTTTAGTCCTAAAAAAAATTAGGGTTATCAAATGGCTCTTCAACAACCACAAAAATAAAACCCTCAATGGATAAAAAAAAAAGTAATATATAAAATATAAAAATCAATATTAATCAATAAGCCATATCCATGATGAATGTATGGTTGTGAATAAACAGAATTACAGAAATGAAAAGAAAAAAGTTCTAACACCTGTTGTCTATAATTAGAGGAGCAGCATTGGTTTTAGTAGTACCCTCTTCAACCAAAGCAGCACGTGCCATAGTGATCTTACTTGGAACTAAAGGAGCATCAAATGCAGTGCAATCTATCCAATCCTTCAATAAATCCTCTTGACCCCATATTTCAGGTATCCAAACCCTTCCAGCTACTTCAACTCTATGCCTTTTCAGCCTCTCTCTTTCACTCTCCTCTTCCACACTTGTTATTAACTCTTTTGCTTCAACATCTTTATCCTTGTTGCAAACAAGAGATGAGCTTTGTGTTGCATCTTTATCTTTATCCTCATCATCACCATCATCATCATGGTTTTGGCTCTTTTGGGTGTTCAATAAAAAAGGGTTTTCTTGTTCTTTTTCAAAGTTGTTGACATGATCTTTAGATGAGTGGGGAAGAACTTTTATGTCCAATGGATGAGAAGGAATCTTGTCATCAGATTCAGCTGAGGATTGGTTAGACATTATTAAAAGGTTGTTGTTTTCTTTCATGCAGAGAGAAAGAGTGATTTTTTTTTCTTCTTGTTCAAACAAGTTTATGTGTGATGTGTTGAGATCTTGTTGTTATTGTGAATAGAGAAGATTTGAAATGAAAGGGTTGCATGTGTTGTGTGGGGAATAATGGAATGGGTGGGAAATTAGTTTACACGTAGTCCACAAGAGTTTCTTTTGTATGGTAAGTGACAAATCTACGTGTCTTGTTTCAGATATATGTGATTTTTAGATGTGTGGTTTAATTCTTATTTGGTAGGTGTGAGTGAGTGCTAAAAAAAATATGTCAAAATGAAACATACATTTCTACATTAAATCATGTGGGATTCCTTAGATTGATATTTGGAGGATTGTGAGGTTGATGTTGATCTGCATGTCTAACTATATATGTCTCTTGCCTTTCAACCACATAGGTTCAATGATTTTTTTTAATGGTAAATAATATTATGGGTCCGTTTAAATTAAATTATTTTTGAGCTTATGCAAAATAACTTATGCAAATAAATAAAGTTTTATGTTAATCTATACATTCCTACTAACAAAAATTGTATTTTTGTAAGTTATTTTATTATAAATTACCTCGAGAAACTTATAACAATACATAAAAAATTATTTATTTGTATAAGTTGTTTTGCATAAGCTCAAAAATAAGTTAATCCAAACAGAAACTATATATAAAACACAAAAAGAATAAGCTAAAATTCATAATATAAAGGGATATCAAAATATATTCCATTAACTTCTAATAACCTCTAAAAACACACAGCCCTACAAGAAAGCACACCAAAAACTAAATACTTCAATAAAAAAATACTTCAATAAAACACACACAAAAAAAAAGAAGAGAAAATTTATAATATAAAGAGATATCAGAAGTATATTCCATCAACTTCTAATAACCTTTAAAAAATATACAACCCTACAAGAAAGCACACCAAAAACTAAACACTTTTAGATTAACCGCAAAAAAGAGAGATACAAGACATAGGTTCAATGATATATATATTTTTATAATGTTATTATTCAATGAAAAAATATTATTATTTATTAAAAAGTTTATATAAATAGGAAATATAATTGATAATAAATAAATGATATAAATATGCATAGTTGTGCTATGTTAATTATGAGATCCACAGTACTCAACGATGCGTGAAGAGATATTTATTTGTTTTTATCTATTTTAGGAATGTGGAATATTTTGTGAGGTCATTAGCCTATTATAAGGACTTCTTTTCTTGCTTTCCCTTTCAAACAATAATGGGATGTGGCCCTTAGATACTACGGAGTACCTTCATTTAATTAGCAAATCAGTTATTGTTGAATTAATATTATACCGTTTTAATAAAAAAAATTGAGTTCAATTAATAATAAGCTCTCTTTAAGAGCATCTCAAGTAAGGGTATCATAGAGAGTTTCATAGACTAATAATTCGTATCTTACTTTTTTTTATCATTGGAGTTCCATGACGTGGCACAGAGAGTATCAAAATTGACGATACGGATATCATCAATTTAATGTTACCTTTTTTATATATAAAAAATTAAATAGAATTGATCACTTGTTAATAATGTATGATACCCAAAGTGGTATCACCAATGAAGTAAATTATGTATGAATTGCATAATTATTACATGGCATTGTAGGGACCACTTTTTAGTGATGTATGATACCCAAGGTGGTATCACCATCGGAGATGCTCTAAGATAGATTATTTCAGAGAACTCGAATTTAAATTTTAGTGGGAATAGTTTCTGATCGGTCTTTACATACTCTGCAGCTGAACTTTGAATTACCAGAGTCTTCTTTTCCTAAGAACCAGAGTATTAATAAAAAAATATATATCATACGTTCTAATTTCTAGCTAAATATTTTATGAAAAATCAAAATTTTCATTTTTTTAATCTAAAAAAAAATCTATATTTTTTTATGCAATCCTTTTCAACACAATTTCTTGGCAATAGGGTGGTTATATGTCTCGGTTGTTACATTAATGAAAAACATCCAGACTTTAGTGCGTTTGGCTAACTAATTTGTTTTGTGTTGGCTAACTTTTTTGACATTCAACCCCTATTTTTTTTTTAAAAAAAATTGACATTTAAATCTTCAAATTATGATTTCACCCAAAAAATTATCCAAATTATGGTTTGCAAATTTTCAAATGTGAAATATTCATATATCTTTTGTCAAAAAAAAAATTCATATATCTATTGGGCTAGAAATTGACTTCACAAAGCAGCCTTATGAAGATTTTGTTTCTTTTTAATTTTTTTATGTAAGTTTCTTTTATAAATTTCAACTCAATTTATAATGAGCAAACACTAATTTATAATGACCTGAATTTAAATCATAATAAAGAAGAAAATATTAATACAACAACTAATTTATATTGAGTGAACACTCCAATACACATTTTATTTGAAGGTACACCGTTGATGTGGATAATAATGATAGATCCACAAATAATATTTAATATAAAAAAGTAACAAAAACTACTTATGAACCAATCATAATTATCTATCTCAACGGATGTACTAATACACATCTAAATATAATGTGTCTATTCAGAAAAAGTTAGATTTATTTCTTCCTTTTTTCTTCTTTCATAAATAGCAGCCATTACATCAAACTATAGCTGGAGAGCAAGTTAGGAGCAAGGGGTGTCCACTGTCCACAATGGTCTAAGAAAAGGGGCCACATGGTGTTAGCAACCAATTCAGCACATAAGTTGTTCTTTATAATAATAAAATGACATTGATAATAAAAATATTAGTCTTCAATTAAAAAGGAAATTAAGAGTTTAGTAACTCGAAATTTGGTCGCGAGGTAAATAAGATTTGGCCAAAGAATTATTTTATTTAAGAATCAAATTTGAATTCTTTTATTTTTGGTGAAGCTTATTATCCACTTAAGTCTAATATTTTAATAACTTATTTTTTTATAGAAACAAACTTATAACAATTCATTCATTCATAGCAATAGAAGTAATACAATTTGAAATTACATCAAAACAGCGCGAGAAGTGAGTTGCAATACAATGTCTTGGTTAATGAAAATTTAATTTCAATTGAATAATACGATTTCATTTTGCTAAGATTTTTCCACGAATTATTGCAGTTGTTAGTCTGCTGGTCGATTATATCATGTTGTCCATTCATAAGCAAGTTGTAGATAGAAAATTCCAAACCTATCACAACGAAAATCCTAATATTTTTAAGAGAGACCCATCAAGTTTTTTTATGATTATAATAATGCTTGTCGCTTGGAATTGGATTCTGTGCAGTCGAATTTTCGCTACAGTTGCTTTATAGCCGTCCGATCATGGTCGGACGGTTTAAATAAATGCAGTCATTAAATTCAGTTTTTAAATTATGACCGTCCGATCTTGATCAAACAACCTTAAACAGACTGACTGCACCAAAAAAAAGTGAATGCATGAATCCAGATCCTTGTCACTTATATGCACAAAAAGTTGGATCCAACTGGAAAATATAAATACAGCTAGAGGATGGGTAACCGTGAAAATTCTTAATTAATACATGTTTGATATCATAGTTAGCTTGCTATGATAAATTTACGGTGACTCTTGAAATTTTATTTACCATAATATCAAAGGTAGTTTAATAGAATGTTTCTTAAATTCATAAAAAATGTCAACTTTGAGGATCTAACAACAATGAAATACAGTCCAATTTTTTTTTATTCACTATTTTAATTAAAACTTAGTTTTAGTTTCCATGTAGTCCCTCAATTTCACATGCTTCGATTTTTATTTTAATTTTTTTTCACAATTTAGTGTGGAGCTTATTTTGTATGATGTGGCGTTTATGATTTGGATGATAAACATGAAATTTTAGAAGAATATATTTACATTTTTTTTAATAAAAGAATATATTTACATTTGATCAATGAGAAATGATGGACTTTTCGCAAGTATACGAATGTCGCAAGTAATAAAAGATTATCGATCCACGGAGATTGTTTTTAATCGAATTTCAAGGCAATTAGAATTATAAAACTATTATCTAACATACACATAATTGGGGGGTTTTCAAGTACAAGTTCGAAACAAATGCAATTAGCAACGAATTTTTCAAGTGCGAAATGACAAACGATTGAACCTCCATGCTTCCATGAACTCATAAAGGCGAAGTAGCTAAATTCACAAGCATTGAATCAATTTCATGCAAGATTGATTAACCAAGGTTGCAACTACAAATCTCTTTGCTAGTCACACTCTCTAAATAATGTCAATTACCTAATCTCTTAACTAATTCAACATTAATAGAGGATTAAGAACGGTTAATCATGCAATCACACACATACATACAAAATCTCTTAAGCATACACATGTGTTCTATTAATCTAGATCCATAATTAAAGTCCTATTCTCATAGAAACTCAATTACTAGATTCAAATCTAACGAGATCAAGGAAAGATAGGCATTAAACACAAGATTAATAGATGCATAAACTTTGAATTCAATACAAGAACTTAGCTACAACATGAGAGAGTTCAAGTTACATGGAGATTCAATCCTAAAGAGTCTTAGCCAATGGTCATGGTGGATTTGAAGTGGAATTCTTCATCTCCATTCATCATCATCAATCTTCTCTTCAAACCTTCTTGGATCTGGTCCTTGGAGGTAGAAAATCCTCAATACTAAGCTTCCAATCTTCACAATCCGAACCCAACCAATGAGATTCAGCTTGGTTTTTATAGTTTTCCACTGTTTCGCGCAAGCTAACATCATTTCCGCGCAAGCTAGCATCGTTTCTCGCGCACGCGACTGCCTTTGCTCACAGACTGCTCGCGCACGCTAAGCCTAGTTCGCGCAACATCTCGCGCACGCTAAGCCTGGTTCGCGCAAGCTAAAATGGCAGAATGCCCTGACCCTTGCTCATTCATTTTTCGCGCAGGCGATCCTTGATTTCGCGCAAGCTAAAGAGCCTAAACCTCTTTCAACCAATTTTTCAATATTTTCCCTCCTATTTGACCTTTGGCTTGTATTTCAAGTAATCTCGTGAAACCTTCACTTTTCCTCACTTGTAGCCAACTTTATTAGCAAAAACACACTAAAAATGCTTGAAACGATCCTTGGTTTAGAGGAATGATGAAATATCATCACAACCCCAAACTTATCTCGTTCCTTGTCCTCAAGGAACACTTTTATCAAACGAAAAACCACAAACCTTTGACAACCTTCTTAAATCCCTTCAACACATAATTCATTTGATCTTTTCATCAAGCACTTCAATTGATCAACCTTCCATGCAACATTTTCCTACAATGACTTTAATTCACACAACCATGGACACATTCACAATATTTGATAAACAATGATCACTTCACACCACTCACATTCACTCAATTTTATAGTGGCTAATCACTCAATCAACACATACCTAACTCTTCTACCATAAGCTTGCAAGCATTCTAAAGATAAATCAAATAGCATATGAAACACACACATTAGAGGACTTTCAAGGTTGTAACGGGGCTTAAGGTAAGGTGGATGTTTTTGGGAAGTGAGTTAAAAACTTGGAGTTAAGAACAAACTTTACACACAATTTTCAACACAAAACTTCCATTTTTCAAGGCTATACTAGAGAGCATTTTATTTCCACAATCATAAACATTCTTTTTCAAACTTTTTAAAGATTTTCTTTTCACAATCTTTTTGAAGAAGTCATATTTTTTTTTTCTTTTCAACTTTTGGACTTCTTATTTCTCACAATATTTTTTTCTTTTTTTTTTTTTACTTTCAACATTTTCTTTTTCATGTTTTTTTTTTTTTTTCAACAATTTTCATAACATTGCTTGCTCTAGTATACCCACCCCAAACTTAATTTGTTGCTAGTTCCAAAAGCAACCCCAAACTTATGCATTTGCCATATGAACAAACAAAAACAATCAACTTAACTCCAAGAAAACAATTTTTTTAGAAAAAACAAGGGTTAAGAAGACAATCAACCAATAAAATTTGTTTTTAGGCTCAAAAGTGGGTTAGCAAAGGATATAACATGATAAGGTAGGCTACAAAGGCTCTAGGTACCAACAAACTTGCCTCGTGTGCTAATCAATGCTACTCAATAAATCAAGAGAATAAAAGCAAGTTCTAGAGTCGAGAGAGATAGTGGACTCACATATTCAAGCAAATAGAGTGTATAGGCTCAAATCCTCACGGTTTAAAGGCTCGGATCATTAGATCATCAAATACGTGAATGTCCCCTAGCTTGTGCTTCAATCCATGCATTGCAAAAATCCATTGCACTTCAAGCATCACAAATCCATGCCTAAGGTCAAAACCAAACAAACTATTCATCAAAGAAATTCAAAAATGATATCAAAAGTTTGGGATATTCCAAAAGATAAATTTGTGCCTAGACAACAATTAGCAAGACAAAATTAAGAGTCATGGTTCACCAACATCATTCAACTTATTTCCCCAAGAGAGATAGAGATACCAAACCATGGGTTGCCTCCCATGAAGCGCTTGTTGTTGACGTCTCAAGCTTGACGTATCATCACCGTGTTAGGGAGGATACTTCATCTTTGACTCCACCCGGCTCCTCTTGAGCTTCTCCACAAGGATCTCCTCTTGAGCAACACATAAAACTTTTTCAAGAACCGGAGGACTCATGAATTCTTCCCACTTGTTCTCCCCTTTGTTTCTATTTGTCTTCCTAGCTTTGGGAAGAACCTTCTTTGACTTTTTCACAACATTTTTCTTCTTTTGGACAACTTGAGCCGAATCAAGCATTCCGGACTCAACAAGCTTCATTACCTCTTTCCGCACTAATTCCTCCAAAGATGGGCTAGGAGGCTCAAGTGGCACATTACCCGGATTGGGCTTCTCTTCATTCTTGACCGGTGTCACACAAAGGACCGGAATAACACCATTCAAATCAAAACCGAGGCCACCTTGACCTTCCTTGAATTTCTTCAACAAAACCTCTTCTTCCAGGGGAGTGAGAGAGCTACTAACGATAACCGGATCCTTGGAATCTTCATTCAAGAACAAATACTTCCAATTGGGTGGAAGTTCTTTCAATTCCGGAACGGTAGGCATAGGTGCCTCATCACTAGAGCTATCTTTAACAACTTCTTCATTCGCCTCCACTTGGAAACATTTAGGCTTCTCTCTTTTGTAGGGCTCCATTCCTTCAAAGACTTTGAAGCTCACACTCTCCTCTTCCAACCTTAACATCAATTCACCCATGGCAACATCAATCAACGCACGACCGGTTGCTAAGAATGGCCTTCCCAACAAAACCGGTGTATCCACACACTCATCCATATCAAGAATCACAAAGTCGGCCGGAAAGACGAATTCGGCACATCTCACCAATACATCTTGGAGTATCCCATAAGGGTGTGTGATGGATCGATCGGCAAGGGTGATTTGCATTTTAATTGGCTTGACCACGGCACCGGGAATGCGCTTCATCAAACTAAGAGGCATCAAATTAATGCTAGCTCCCAAATCACAAAGGGCTCTTCCTACATGCAAATTCCCAATTGAAATAGGAATTGTGAAGCTACCGGGGTCCTTTTTCTTTTGAGGTAGTTTGGATTGGATAGTAGCACTACACTCTTCATTCATCAAACCCGGCTCATCCTCTTTGAGTTTTCTCTTCTTCGTCAACACCTCCTTCATAAATTTGGCAAACAACGGCATTTGCTCCAACACATCGGCAAAAGGAATGTCAACTTGTAGGCTATGGTACATTTTCATGAATTTCCCAAAAGCTTCCTCTTGGTTCTTCTCTTTTTTCGGTGCACGAGGATAAGGTAGCTTATCATATGGAGACACTTCTTGAGGACCGGAATCATTCATGAGATCCCTCTTCTTTTGCTTTCTCCGTTTATCAATCTCCTTCCTCAAGGCTTTTCTCTCATTTTCAACTTCGCCCTCATTCTCCTCATCACACTCATTTTCAACTTCTACCTCAAGCTCACTTTTTTTCTCCTTTTCTACTTCTCCCTCTTTTTCTTTACCTTTCTCATTTTTTTCAACTTCTCCCTCAACCTTTCTTTTCACTCTTGGCTCTCTTACCGGTGGTGGAGGAAGCACTCTAGATCTCAACTCAACCACATTGCAACTCTCCTTTTTAGGGTTTTCACAAGTGTTCCCTACAAAACCTCCACTAGATGACGAAGCCATTTGCTTTGACAATTGACCAATTTGGACTTCCAAGTTCTTGATCGATGCTTTGTGATTCTCATTAGACGTCTCTTGGTTAATCCTCATGGTTTCAAAATTGCTTTGTGTCATCTTAATGAATTGAGTGAGTGTGTCTTCCAATGGTGAAGCACGACTTTGTTGAGGTGGATTCGGGGATTGATTTTGGTTTTCACCCCACCCTTGATTGTAGGGATTACTTCTCCTAAAATTTGCCATATACTTTGCCTCTTCGGACCCCTTAGGCATGCATTCCCCATTCTCATGGGCTTGTTTACAAAAATCACATCGGAGTCCTTGCGCTTGACTAACTTGTGCCTTTGATTGGTGTTGAGCGGACGAAGCTTTGGTGAAATGTTGGACTAATGCTTCCATTTTGTTATTCATCAACTTTTGCTCGGCCAACATCGCGGAGTTTGCCTCAAGTTCAAGCATGCCCGGCTTCTTCTTTGCTCCTCGGTCATTGTTGGCCCTATACTCATTTTGAGCCATTGATTCAATTAATTCCATTGCTTCTTGCTCATTCTTATTTTTCAATGAACCACCCGCCGAAGCATCCAACAACATCCTTGTTTGTGCTCTCAATCCTTGAGTGAAATGTTGCATTTGAGCATGTGTATCAATGCCATGCTTGGGACACTTCTTTAAACACAATTTGAATCGCTCCCACGCATCATAGAGTGACTCGGCATCCCCTTGCTCAAAATTAACGATGTCGGCTCGTTTTTCAAGAAACTTGTGAATCGGAAAATACCGCTCAAGGAACTTTCTCTCTAGTTCTTGCCATGTGTTGATGGCACCACTTGGCAAGGTATCCAACCAATCCTTGGCTCTCCCGGTGAGTGAAAACTTGAACAACCTCAACCTCTTTTGGGACTCGGTAACACCCGGTGGGTCCGTATAATCACACGCCTCATAGAACCGTCCTAGGTGGAGATTCGGACATTGACTTTCCGCCCCCGAGTATTGGTCTTCCTTCAAAGCATTGATAACGGAGTTCTTGATGTCAAAGTTAACCGGGTTTGCCGGTTGGAACCCCAAATTTGCTAGTTGTCCGTCATCCCATTGACCATAATCGCCTAGAGTCCTCCTAGGTGGAGGTGGTGGTGGTGGATTCGGCTCCATCTCAAAGTGCTCCTCTCCTACCTTGCATACACAATACAAACAAGAAAAGGTAATTCCGAACAAGCAAACAAATGAAATTGGAAATGAAACACTATCCTAATTTTTTTTTTTTTTTTTTTTTTGGTTTGGGTTTTTAATGAAAATAACAACTAAAAACAGAAAATTAAAGCTAAACACGGTTCCAATTGCCTTGTCGATTAACGACAATCCCCGGCAACGGCGCCAAAAACTTGATGGACTTTTCGCAAGTATACGAATGTCGCAAGTAATAAAAGATTATCGATCCACGGAGATTGTTTTTAATCGAATTTCAAGGCAATTAGAATTATAAAACTATTATCTAACATACACATAATTGGGGGGTTTTCAAGTACAAGTTCGAAACAAATGCAATTAGCAACGAATTTTTCAAGTGCGAAATGACAAACGATTGAACCTCCATGCTTCCATGAACTCATAAAGGCGAAGTAGCTAAATTCACAAGCATTGAATCAATTTCATGCAAGATTGATTAACCAAGGTTGCAACTACAAATCTCTTTGCTAGTCACACTCTCTAAATAATGTCAATTACCTAATCTCTTAACTAATTCAACATTAATAGAGGATTAAGAACGGTTAATCATGCAATCACACACATACATACAAAATCTCTTAAGCATACACATGTGTTCTATTAATCTAGATCCATAATTAAAGTCCTATTCTCATAGAAACTCAATTACTAGATTCAAATCTAACGAGATCAAGGAAAGATAGGCATTAAACACAAGATTAATAGATGCATAAACTTTGAATTCAATACAAGAACTTAGCTACAACATGAGAGAGTTCAAGTTACATGGAGATTCAATCCTAAAGAGTCTTAGCCAATGGTCATGGTGGATTTGAAGTGGAATTCTTCATCTCCATTCATCATCATCAATCTTCTCTTCAAACCTTCTTGGATCTGGTCCTTGGAGGTAGAAAATCCTCAATACTAAGCTTCCAATCTTCACAATCCGAACCCAACCAATGAGATTCAGCTTGGTTTTTATAGTTTTCCACTGTTTCGCGCAAGCTAACATCATTTCCGCGCAAGCTAGCATCGTTTCTCGCGCACGCGACTGCCTTTGCTCACAGACTGCTCGCGCACGCTAAGCCTAGTTCGCGCAACATCTCGCGCACGCTAAGCCTGGTTCGCGCAAGCTAAAATGGCAGAATGCCCTGACCCTTGCTCATTCATTTTTCGCGCAGGCGATCCTTGATTTCGCGCAAGCTAAAGAGCCTAAACCTCTTTCAACCAATTTTTCAATATTTTCCCTCCTATTTGACCTTTGGCTTGTATTTCAAGTAATCTCGTGAAACCTTCACTTTTCCTCACTTGTAGCCAACTTTATTAGCAAAAACACACTAAAAATGCTTGAAACGATCCTTGGTTTAGAGGAATGATGAAATATCATCAAGAAATGTGACATTATTTACCATTCAGGGACAAAATGTAGTATGTGTTTATGTAGTTATCGGCCTCTTCTATGGCTCAAGTGGTAACTACTTTACAAGAAAAAGGAGCAATGAAATACATTATTATAGTGGCTGAAACGGCAAATTCTCCGGCTACATTAAGTCAGCAATATTACATCATAAAAAATAAGTCCCGCATTGAATTGAGGGAAAAATATAAAATTGCATATAATAATTTAGAAAATACAATTAGTTTTTTATTATTTTGAAAACGATATATGAAACTAATTACTTTTCTTAATGAATGTGAAAATAATTTTGTTTGCTTATATTCATAAGAATAAATCATTTTTTTTATCTAATAGTCTAATGGCTATACTCACTATAAACGTAGAGAAGAATAATTACACTTTTTATTTACTTATACATGAGACATGTGGAAATCACACTAAACAAGTGATTAGGTGTTCCAATATTGAATCATGTGTATAGAAAATATGTGGATTCAGAATTCTTTATATGCAGAGGGCTGGGGTTGGGGTTCGAATCCTGATCATCCCATTTATTAATATTAAGAGTGGAATTTCTAGCCATTAGACTACTTGACAAAAAAAATATGGAACCTAACATGCGGTCGAAATTGAGTAAAAGAAATGCTATGAAATCAAATTCTTGTCTCTTCATTTAAGATGAAGATTTGATGCAAAGTAAAGAGACCTTATTTTATATATGTTCCACATGGGTGTGTTTTGTTAGACAGACCCCCACTGTGGGTTACAATCAGAGGTTTTAGGTTTAGGATTTGAAATTTGGAATTTTCCCAACCATTGTGTGTGGTGGTTATTACAGTTGCAAAAGAGTTTACAACAAACAAAGGGATGAGGTTTGAGTGCAGTCGGTTCTTTTTGACTGCGTTGTATTCAGCCACATTTGAGTTGTTCAATACAAAATCAAACAATCAAATTTAAAATTAAATTTTATATTTAAAAAGTTAACAAAAATCTGAACTTAAAATCTGAACTATCCGATCTTGATCAAAACATTATGTACCGACTACATGCGATTTGATTACCCTTGATTTATTTCCTTCCCTAACAAAGTCATAGTATCGATAATGAGTTTTTTTTACCAATAAAAATAGAAGATATATTAATAAGTAAAATGTTGTAGAAACATTTGATAAACTGAAATACAGGTTCGAGCTCATAAATTTAGTATTTGTATGTGAGTTTCTTTACATCTATTTACTTTTTAAAATAAAAATAAAAATACAAACAAAAAATGAGTCGCAGACTCGCAGCTTTATCAATTATACGGTCTTCGTCTGGTGTCACTTATTCTTTTATTTAAGTGTGTTCAAAAAATAAAAACTTTACATTAAAAGTCACAATTTTTAAATTTTGAAAATTTTTAATGCACCATTTTTCACCACTTTTCAAATCAAAATATCTAAACTTATTTTCTTTATTAAGAGTCTTAAGACATTCTTTATTTTTCTATTACATGATTTTTTAAGTAGAAATATACATGATAATTTCTGTTTACGTCCTTTTGTTGGCGAGAAAAAATATTAATAACTGTTGGTGATTAATAACATTTTATTTTTATTAACAGCATCTCACTTCATATTTATTTTCTTTTTTCAAGAATATTAAAGACTTTAATTAGTTATCTTTAACACAAACGTAAGTATTTTTTTTACACAAATAGAAAAATAGAAATAATCTCATTATAAAAAATAGTTTACGTAAATAAATAAACTTTTATGTTACTAACAAAAATTATATATTCATAAGCTGTTTTTTAAAAAATCGCCTTGACAAACTTATAATAATACATAAAAACTTATTTATTTGCGTAAACTTTTTTGCATAAGTAAAAAATGAAGTTAATCTGAACAGACACAACGGATCCCAATGATATTTAGCTTATGTCGAGAGTAATATGAATTTGACCATGTGATAGAAGATTCTCTCAATTAGAGATGGAGCAGCGGCAGCGGTCATCTATACCCTTAAAACAACATATTCTCATTTTTCTTAAATTTTTAATTTTCAAATCAATGGCTCATAATTCACTGCATGGTAAATTGACCGGAGAGGATCATCTCTTTAAGTAAAATATTGTGTTATATAGTATATCAAATTACATTAACTAATTTAATAAAATAACCAAAACAAAACATAATTTAAGATCTGAAAACTTGATTAACTCATATCCTTAAACAACTTAATTCAAAATCCACTAATTTTAAACTGGACCACGAAGAATTCTTATTTACTTTAAAACCAGTAGCTTATTTGAAGAAGGTAACAAACATCTATGACTATAACAAGCCTGGCCATCATTACTATTCACTGTACAAAAATATAAGCTAACTTACTTGTTCACACATATGTCAACAAGCCTCAAAACACACAAGTTTGGAAAGTACTTAGCTTTCATTTGCTATAGAGGGCAAAAACAGGGATCTAATGCCTAGACCAATGTTATCTCTATCCCTAATATTGATGCAGTGGTAAAGAAATCCAAGGAAATAAAGTTGAGGAAAAGAGTATTAAGCCCTTGGATAGCGTAAGCGCCCTTTCTTCTTTAAGAATTCTGGTATCTCGACGAAACCACCATCAGTGAAAGCGGAAGATCGTCGACTGGCAATAGTATCTCCTTGTGTGAGTTGACTGGTCTGCATTTTCGGCAAAAAACGCAATTATGGGTATGACATCACAGAGGGTGGAGGGTTAGGGAGTTAAGAGTTGAGACATACCTGTACGGGTCTCGCTTCACTTTCCTCTTGACGCTTGAATCCCGTGGCAATCAATGTTATGCTCACCTATATATGAAATCAATTGACATGGTTCACCATGGGCATACAATACACACAAATTAAACTAATGAAAATGCTATTTGATACAATTTTTTTTCATAGAAGTTGCATGAAAGACTGTGAGTGAGAATAGATAGTTACTTCTAAAACAAATTTTACATGAAACTCACCATATATGGTCATGCATTCCCTTTTTTGGTACTCAATTTTGTACTAAAGCCTTCGCATTAAATTAACATTGTTAAACTAATCATAGGAATAGGTAGTTTAATGAGGATTCAGCTCTAGATGTCAGAAACATAAAAGAAAAGGAAAATTGCACTCACCTCTCCTAAGACATACTTATATAAGTATATAACACATACATGACCTCTATTCTACGTAAAACATTGACTTTTCCTCAATGTCACACACCTACTTCCCTTCCGGAACAATAGAGGAGGTGTATGTGTCATTTAAACAAACCTGACCAGAGGTGGGTGCAATTTTTCAAACCAAAAAGGGTGTCGGGTGTTTGTTTAAGAAATAGGAAGAGTATTAGAGGATCCAGCTAGAAGCTAGATTCCTTTGACAAAAGTAGCACAACTATCCAGCTAAAGAATTTATAACTTTCATATCCAGGAATGATTGCAGTATATCTGCTGTTTCTTGACACACTGATCACTGAACCAGGGTAATGTTGCCTAATTCATTTCTGGAAAAATATTTACATAATAACATATAGAAGAGTAGTGAATTTACATAGTTGTATTTACTTACTTGACCACTGAGCGATGGATCAATTACTGCTCCAAATATTAAATTAGCAGTGGGATCCACAAGGTCATATATAACTTCTGCTGCGGCATTTACCTGTACATAAATAATAAAAGGCCATCTTAAATAGAAGAGTAGTGAATTTAATAGCTGATCATGAAGTAGCTAGTCACTCAGAATTCAAAATAGAAATCTTGTTCATTATATTTCTTTGCTCACAGCATGGATGCCAAAGCATGCTTTACCCAACCACTCACTTCAAAACTTAAGTTTATAAATAGTTTACTGGAAAAGTAAGATAACATAATTATTTTAACTGGACTACAAATTATAAACATCCGTTTATTTCCAAGTTATTAAACAATAAACATTCCGGCCTTCCTGGCTACGGCTTTGACAGGAATATAGTAATGATAGAACACCTAGACCAAGGCAATTACAAAAACTGTTTAGTTAATATTCAAAATTCTTGGAAATTAAATTCCAGAAAATAACTAGAATATTTATTTGGTTTCCAATGCATATTCACATAAATATGTTATAATTATGAAGCGCCCCTATTACACATGTTAAATTATTCTGGTTGAATGTAATTTGTGCATTTTAGTTCACATGATTCCTTAGGTGGTCTAAATTCTGAAGCAACAGAAGGAGAGTAAATTTTTTAAACCAAAAGGAGACAGAAACATCATGTGCACAGATGTAACTAACAAGGGTTTAACAAAGATAAAGCTGCAAGAGCCAGAGGGGTAGCCAGCTACCTCAAACAAGGTCAGATCACTTCCACCAGTTATGTTCC
Organism: Trifolium repens; assembly: GCA_030408175.1. Classification (NCBI taxonomy): domain Eukaryota; kingdom Viridiplantae; phylum Streptophyta; class Magnoliopsida; order Fabales; family Fabaceae; genus Trifolium; species Trifolium repens. Next base: position 51,613,072 of record CP125849.1, on the reverse strand, counting down.
ATACAATTCCAGTGGCCCTCTCTATACCAATATCTAGTAAGGGTGACTGGATAGCATTTAATGCAGCATCTCTTGCCCTCGTTTTCCCTTCAATACAAAAAGAAGCTAGAAGATAAATTTCAAATTTAAATAATAAATATAACCATCGACCACAATGTGCTCATCAATTTTGAGCTAATCAATGGGTCGTATATGCCAACCAAAGGGTGTAATACATTCATATTTTAGTATAAGTTAACAGAAATTTATTTAAAGATGTGAAATTTTATGATTAAAGAACATTAAAGCATATTCACCATCTTCTTCAGAATTTTGAAGTGTGCATGACTCACGAGAGTTAATTTTACAACCTTCAAATTGTTTTGTTTGGATTTGTTATGTTAAGGAATAGTTTCAAGGCAATGCCAGCTATCCTCTAAAAGAACTTTCACTGTACATTCCATTTGTTATTATAAACATGGTAAGCTAATAAAACATAGGGTCTTGCTAACAAGTAGTACCCCTGGTGCACTTGTTAAGGAACAAAAAAGGGAAATAAAAGAAGAGTTTTGTCTTGAAAAAACCAAAATTTGAACTTTTATGGTGTTGAATGCAGAACTTTCAAGAGAACATTTCTACATTTAGTTTCTTATCTAGGACCCCTGGGGCACTTTTTAGCATTTGCCTAAAATATATGGAAGTCATACATGTATACTTTGAGTATCACACCACACTCGACACGTACAGTATGTAAGAAAAACACAGGTTTCAGAGTAATTATTAGGGTCAAATAGAAGATATAGACTCCGGAGAAGCATTGCAACCCAATTAGCGGTTTACATACATACCAGTTGCAGTTCCTATCCCCATAAGTGAAGAGCCTGCATTGGCCATTATAGCTCTTACATCGGCAAAGTCAACATTCACCAACCCAGGTATCTGCAATCAATTAACAAAATTAACAAGCATTTATAATTTTTAAAAATGACACCATCAACCTTGAAACAGGGGCAAAGTATTATTAGGACATCTTTTAGTGAGTTGGCAGAGGTTGTTTCATCAAAACGCATCTAAAATTGATAACAAATATATCAATTCTAGTTAATAAATTAATAAGCTAATGGTTGGTAACACAATTTTGAACCAACATTATAAACAACTCAACACCCATAGGTGGACTAGGGGAGTACCAGATTTGTCAAAACAAATGAAGACATAATTAAGGCGCCCCTTCTCCCATCCTTTTTCTTTTACTACTTAAACTCTACCATCAGAATTTGACGTAAAAAACTAAACGAAGCAACAACAGGAAGGTATTCGTTCATGTCCAAAGAAATTTATAATTCCATACCGTAATAATATCAGAAATGCCACGAACACCTTGTCGAAGAATATCATCAGCCAGATTGAATGCTTCAGTTACAGGGGTAGACTGAGAAACTGCAGTCAGCAACTTATCATTTGGAATAACTATTAGGGTATCGACATTATCTCTTAAGGCTGCAATTCCTTCTTGTGCTTGAACTGCCCTCCTCCGTCCTTCAAACGAGAAAGGGGTTGTGACAATACCAACAGTAAGTATACCCATTGACTTTGTGATACCAGCAATAACTGGAGCTGCACCAGTGCCAGTTCCTCCGCCCATTCCAGCCTACATAAATAAGTTTTCACTTTCAAATTAACCAAAATATACCAATGACTAACAATTTGGAATTGCAGCCGTGTCTAGTCCCAATTCTGAAATATCAACATAGGCGTTGACTAATGATCAAAATTCAAAACTGTAAAACTAGAATTTTATACACATAATAAAAATTTGTCTTCTAAAATTTATAAGGAATGTCACAGAAAAAGTAATATAAAATTGCCAGGTTTCAAATAAATTATATTATAATCTAATAAACTATAATTTGAAGTCTGAACATCATCACACCACAGTATTTAAAATTGCAAATCTCTTACATTTAAGAAAAAAGCGTAACATTTATAACTTCAAAGTGACATCCGGGGAAAATGATACTTTCATAGCAGTTCTTAGATAAGTTAATAATCTAAGTGTAGTAATTTGTCAATTAAAATACTTTTAGATAAATAAATGAGCGAATGACAGTGCCTTAACACAAATGAGCTTCTAATTGAGTGGAGGTGCTAGCAACCTAGTTGTACGGGAATTGATGTATAAGGCAGTTTATTACTTTTACATATCAGAGAAGTTTTATACATTAGTTCTCATTGATAAGCATGTGCTCAGGTTCCTGATTTAAGGTGAAGAGGTTTGGACCGACAGATATCCTGATTTGTTGATACTTTTATTTTGACAGTGAAACCTTCTGCTTTACCCACTATTAATGATCCCCCTCAACCCAAACAGAAAAAAGGAAAAAGTCCAATACTACTTAAGACTGAACATTGAAATTAATGTATAAGATAAAAAGCCTAACTTATAGTTGAGAATAATGCTGCATTTTAACATGTTGAAGAAATGCAAAAAACCAAAAGAATGGTTGACATAAGTAGACAAATAAACTATGCATGATGAGGTATAAGGGTCAAATCAAACATTTGGATACTACCATAGAAAAATCTAGAAGAGGCATGCAGAAAAGTGAAGGTCTTCACAATGAGGTAAATAAAAATAAAAAATTACACCAAATTAGTCTAAGTCCTCGGATGTAGCCCCTAGATAACCTCTGTGAAATATTGAGGCCTATTTCTTCTTACACTACACAAAATATTACCACATCCTTTCTTTTCCTATCAATTATATAGTACTATATCCTACTTTGAGTCTCGAATTAACAAAAAATAATGTATTTTGGTATTATAATCAAGCATATAAATCATGTCTAGCGATGGTAATATTTAGAAGTGAGCACTGCAGTGTACTAAAAAAAAAATTCATAATGCAACGCAGTAATGTAGTTAACAACAGCTATAATTGAAGGAAAGTGGTTGAACATACAGTAACAAAGACCATATCAGCTCCATAAACCGCCTCTTGTATCGATTCTTTACTTTCTTTGGCAGCATTCATACCAATCTCCGGGTTACCACCGGCACCAAGACCCCGTGTAAGCTCTTGACCAATTGGCAATCGATTCTCAGAATTGACAGGCGACATCCTCATTGCCTGAACATCAGTATTAACAATCCAAAACTCCACACCATTCATAGAACTCTCAATCATACGATTCACCGCATTCGACCCACCGCCACCAACACCAATAACTTTAATCTTCGCTTCATTATAATTACTTGGAATAGAAGTGTCTTCCAAGCCTTCATCCACATCTCCACCGGACGTATCCTTTCTCAGTCTATTCGGCTTATTCAATGCACCACTTCCTTCTCCTCTAAGCATCGAAATCTCAGGACGAAGATCCAAAAAAGGGTCTTTACTATGATGATAAGGACTCACACTATGCGAATTCGGTAAACCAGCAGACTTCACTTGAAACAACCCACATTTTCTGTTACCACCCGAAAATCCAAACTTATTTTCGTGAATTTTCACGAAAAACGGTTTATTAATTTGTCGATTATTGTCTAACAGTGTTCTTCCACCATTAACAGCCAACACCCCTGCCGAATTCCGAGAATTCGCAGGCGCAAAACATGTTGCCATTGTTACAGTATCCAAACTCATAAGTTCAAATTAATGTATCAATTAAGATAAAAAGTGAAAATTGAAATTCGGTTACAATTGTTTGTTGTAACAGCACCTGTTGATAAAAAATAATAAGAATTAATTAATAATTTAAATATTAGGGTGAAAGCATAATAATTAAGGAACTAACTAACTATGATAAAAGTGTCAGTGAGAATAAAGTTAAAAGCAGGAATTTGAAGAAGCGTGATGCGAATTGAAAGATAAAGAGAAGGAAGAAGAAAAACCTGAGGAATGGGATTGAGAGAAAGTGAGAGGAGTAAGCATTCCAGTGAGTGAGTGAGGGTTTTGTTATAAACAAACAGTGCTTTCTTTCTTAGCTGTCCATTTTTGTTGATAATGAAATCACAAAATTGTGACTCATGTTCCATTTTTCAATTTATTCTATTCTATATTCATTTTCCTTTTTTTAATAAAAAATTTAGAAATTTTTTGTTAGAGATTTTTAAAAAAATCAAAAGTTATTTTCTGTTTATTTACCATCATATATTTTTTTTGAATGTGAAGCTCCTACAATTATATTTTTTAGTTTTAAAAAATATATTATAGAAAAGCTATTATGATTAGCTTTTAATTTTAAGGTTAAAAATGATTTTTGTTTACAAAATAATTTTCTAAAATATCTATAACAAACACTATTAAAATAATAAAATATAACTTTTTAAAAAAAAATAGATTTTCTTTTTTAAAATCTAAAATAAATGCATGTTTAGTCTTTAATATAAATTAGATAAATCAATTATTAAATACATTTAAAAAATAAATAAATGTTTTAACATGTCTCTTTCACCTTTTTTTTCTTTCTCTCGCGATTGTACATTTTTTGTTTTAGAGTATGAATTGGAGGGCCCCTTTAGAAAACAACCAAAACCGAAACATGTATGTAGACATTATAGGATTGAAAATGTCGGAATTTGAGAAGTGGAACGCTAGCTGGAGTAACTTTTTTCTGGACATATGCAGCATTAATTAATATTCAATTTGGCTGTATCATAGTTTTATTATAGGTATATACTGTATATGTTTTTATAAGGTTTCATACTTTCATATGTATATATTATATTGTTCAAAATTTTATAACCACCTAATAACTTTTTCATTTTATTTTCACCACAACTTCTTCATTTTATTTTACATATTAATATTGATTGATTATTAAAAAGTTTAGTAATCTATGGACCTGAAAATGTGCAGGGAGCTTTTGGTGTTTAGATGGTCCTGGTTGATTATGTCGTTTGCGCCGAGATCTTGGCAACAAAGTTGGTGTTCCAAATTTTGCCTGAATATCTCGAAAAATATTTCATAGTTGAAGAATGAAATTCACTTCTTGGAAACAAGATCGAAGACTTCCTTCATTCCTAATCTTATGTGTTTATCTCTTTAATCTATTGCAATTTCTGTGACAATTATGGGTAGCTAATTTCTCAATTATGGTTAGTCACTTTGGAATAAACAATTGCATTTTCCCTTTAAATATGTCAAATGATATCGCTAAAGTCCACGAGTCTATCAAAGTAACAAAAAATATTCTTATTTAAATTGAATCACTCTTCTAATTTACAAAAAAAATCTTGTCTCCAAGCTCTCTTTGTTCATCATAGAGGGGTGATTTTGGGTCACTTTTGGCCTAGAATCACCCCCTCTACACCTTTTTTTCTTTTCTTTTAATTTAAATAAGTGATTTTCACATAGATTAAGTTTTTCTTTTGTGTTTTTTTGTGATTTCGTCGTCTAAGTGCGGCGTTGTGTTGGTCGTCGTCTTATGCAGCGTTATTTGATTTCCCGTTTTGTTGCGGTGTTCTTTGATTCTTCTCGAAAGATTATCTTCGGTCAATTACAGATTCAATCAATGATTTGGGCATCAACGTTGCAGATCCGGAAGCATGAATATTCCGGTGATTTTAATTTTATCATATTATTTGTTGTAGGCATTATGCCGTTGTATGCTATTAACTCGGATGCTGTGAGTTTGTTCGCAGATTCATCCTTTACGTTTTTAGCGAAGTTGAATATGTGGTTGTATTTGATGTATCTGTCGATTTGAATGAATGAATATCATTTTGTTTGTGTCAAAAAAAATAAAATCAATTCGATTCTTGAACATGTCTTTTATCGATTAGTTTGATTATAAAATATTTTTTTTGCTTGTTAGTTTAATCTATCAAATTATCAACAAAAATTATTCAAGCATAGTTTGACAATTACACATTTACACTATGTTTGGATATCGAGAGAAATAGAAAAGAGAGAAATAGGAAAGAGAGAAATGAGAAAGAGAGAAATAACAAAGAAATAGAGTAGAAATTGCACGTTGTTTGGATGAATAGAAATACAGAAGATTGAAGTACCAAAAGCAATTTTAACTTTTTTAATAAGTGTAAAAATAAATGAACAAAAATAGCAAATGACAAAATTATCCTTGTATGTGTTATTTTTAAAAATAATATTTATTAAATGTTAAAAAACTATTATTTTTTTTTATAAAGGATGCTTATAGCATTTCTTTTATAATTAAATGACTAATAAATTGTACCATAAAAAAAGACTAATACATGTGGGTACATTAATGAAAATACTATTGTTGTTTTCATTTATAGTTTAAAAATATTAATTTTATAAAATTACTAAATTAGAAAAATTAAATTTGAAATTGACAAAATAAATAAAATATAAGGAAATTAAATTGGTATTGTCTATGTGTGTGTGGCAGTTGCTATTAGGGGTGAGCATGAACCCGCAACCCGACTCGAAACCGACATAACCGCCAACATATGGAAGCACTCGGTCGGGTGCGGGTCAGGTCTCGGGTCAACAATTGTGAAAAATCGGTCTTGAACAGTTGTATATGGGCGGGTGCGGGTCTCTAAAATTTATCTCTTCATAACTGAAACCGACCGAACAATTACTAAAATATAAATATATATTTTTTTTTTCAGTTTTGAGCACCTCTTAATCTCTTATACTCTTCGCTTTGTTAATTTTGTCTATCTTTGATAGAGAAGAAAAATGTTATATTTTACAAGTTTATGCTTGTAATAGGTTGATAAAGGAGATGTGAAAGATAATATTCTAGATTTATATTAATTTTTACTTCTCATCTACTATCTATTATTGTCGTTGGATTAACAAATTTGAAACAAAATAATTGCATCTCATCATATTTATTGTATCATTTGTTGCAGTGTGTACGAAATATTGAACAATTTGAAGAATAATATTTTTTTGATCAATGAAATTTTAGATGTAACAACAAAGTTTCAATGTAACCCGTTAAAACCGACCGCTATACCCGTCACCCGTATGACCCGAACCCGAACAAACCGAAGATATAGACGGTCGGAATTGGGTCCAAATTAAGAGGCCGCGATTTTTATCGATTTTACGATTTTCGGCCCGAATCCGACCGAACCCGACCGATGCTCACCCCTAATTGCTATTGCTGATATAGGGCACTAGCTATATTTTTGTGTGTTGAAAACAGCATTGCATGAAAAATAAGTTGAGACATGGGGAATGGGCAACATGGGAAAAACATTAAAATTATAGCTTTCACACAAATCTCTCGCCTAATGGGGAGAGAAATTTCTCTCTTTTCTCATTTCTTTCATCATCCAAACTATAAAAATATCTAATTTCTTTGGTATTTCTTTCTTCATTATTTCTCTCTTTCCTAAATCTATCGAAACAAACACAGTGTTAAGGACTTTAGTGACATCACATGCATCACTCTCGTTTATAAACTAAAATAGTCATTTACTTTTTTAAATAACTAAGAAACCAAATTTATTAACCACTTTTCTTTTTTATTACATTAACCACTCTTTTAGTTGGTACAAGATTTGTATAAACCAAAGAGGTAAAAATTAAACCGTCAATTAAACAAGTAGAGATTAAAAAAAGAGCAGAAACAACATATAACCACCCTCTAATTATAAGAAGGTAAAATTACACTAAAGGTCCTTTATCTTATTTTTTTGTAATATTTTGGTCATTTATCTTTTTTTTGTAACATTTAGATCCTTTATATTATTTATTTGTAACAATTTAGTCCTTTATTTTTTTATTTTTTTATTTACATCCTTTATCTTTTATAATATGCACGAATAAACCCTTTTTTCTTTTTCTTTTTTATTTAAAAAATGCTGAATTTTTATTTTTTTTTATAGTTTTTTATTAAAATTCAAGAAATCCAAATTTTAATGAACATTGTTCATCATCTTCATCAATATCTTCATCTTCTTCCATAAAAAAGAAAATAAAAATCAACCCAAAAATTCTAAAAAAAAAAGGGATTGAATTAAACTACAATACAACTTATTCCCTGTTGGCCTACCCAATCCAATCTAACTCTAACAACTAGTAACTTCAATTGAATTTGGGATTAAAGCTAAATTAACCCCCTGATGCAACTTATTCCTAGCTAGCCTACCCGATACAATTTATTCCCCTTGATGCACCTAAATTAATCCCTTTCTTGTTTAATTGAATTTGGGATATTTTTTAGGTTAATAAATATAGGGTTCATTAAAATTTAGGGATTTTAAATAACAAGATATAAAATTATCTATGTTTTTGTTGCTTTTAGATCTTGTTTTTCATAAATTTGGTTTGAAATTTTTTCCAGATTGTGTTGAGGTGTTTTTCCAGATTTTGTTTGGTGTTTTTCTATATGACAGTTTTGGATTGAAGCTTGTTGTCTTCAAGAATTTATTTACTGTTGCAATTTTTTTTTCTTTCCAACCAAGTGTTTAATTACAATGTTCATGTATGTTGGATGATGAACATTGTTCAACAAATTCTGGGTTTGTTTACTTTTAATAAAAAATATTTTAAAAACAATAAATTATGTATTTTTTAATAAAAAAAATAAGAAAAGGGGTTTATATGTACATATTATAAAAGATAAAAGACTTAAATGGGAAAAAAGAAAGATAAAGGATTAAAATGTTACAAATCAATAAGATAAAAGACTTAAATGTTACAAAAGAAAGATAAAGGACCAAAGTGTTACAAAAAAATAAGATAAAGGACCTTTAGTGTAATTTTGCCTTATAAGAACTAAAACACCTGTAATTTCAGTCAGACTAAATGATTTAAAGACCACTGAGTAAAATCATTCTCAAACTCATTGAGCTTCACTTTAAACCACCACTAAGTATGAACGTTTATTAGCTCAAGCACAATATAACCTTCAAAGGTTTTATTAGTAAACAAGCAATCATTTCAAGCTTTTCGAATCATCCAAATTGTTGCCGACTAAATAACATAAAAGGTATCTTTACACTTCAAATATTGAACATGTAGACCATTAAATTGAAGAGCATGTGAGAGTGTGTTTTTATGAAGAGCACTGTGCACTCCTAACAGGCTAAGAACACCACACCCTACGAGAGCATTTACAGTCGAAGAACAGATGCACCAAAGATTCGCAATCATCACACCTAAGAATGCAATTTTGAGCATCACCATTTATCATACCCCTTATGAAAAGATTATCTATTGTCAGAATTCTATCTGTCAAGAAATGTCAAGCAAAAACAAACACCTTCAACAGAACCAGTTTATTCCAAGTTAAAGTATGTTTATTTGTTAACTCTATCGTCTACTTTTGCTTCTTTTTTTATTAACTCTAATGTTTTTAGGAGAAGAGACCCCTGATAATTTGGTATTATGTTAGGAGATATTAATTATGAATTTTTAAAATTTTATCACATCAACTTTATATATTATCAATTACGATTCAACATAACATAAAAATTATTTATGCAGATATAAACACATAAAATTCACAACATGTGCGGTGCAATATTTTAACAGAATTTCGCATATAAAATAAAAATAAATTATAGAAATACTTCATTAATGTTGACATTTTGAAAATATTAACAAGTTTTCAATATCTTATCATATGGAGACAAAAAAATTGTTTTCGTAGAAATAAATACACAAAATCTACATTGAGCATTGTGAAAATATTTAACAGAAATACTATAATTCTGGTATTTTGAAAATACTCATGAATTTTCAAAATTTTATCACATCGACTTTATCATAACAGGACATAAAAAGAGCATTTACGATATATAAATAACATCCACAGTAGACATGATACAAATATTTTAATGATTTTTTGTCAACTATATATTTAAGAAAATAACATACAATGTAAATTATCAAACTAACCTAATTTATTTAAAAGCAAAATTAAGGATAATTTTGTGAAATCAACTTAATAGAAGATGAACTATCTCTTTTTTCCACCTTAAGATGAATAAGTGGGATGACTATCTCTTTTTAGCAACACACACCTTTTCATTTGGACCATAAAACCAAGCTTTTAATTTTCAAAGCAATTGAAAGGGATGGGAAACAAGGTAATTTTACTTTGTCCAATTACGTTGTTATGTTTTGTCCCTTCGTTTTCTCCATCTTTATCTTACTCCCTTGGTTGTCCAATGTACAAGATGCAGTGTTTAATCAAATCTGGGTAAAGTTCAGATTTTACATGACACCATTTTTTTCCTTCATTCAATCATACCATGGCCAACCTTTACTTTTTCTTCTTCTTTCATATTGTGTTGGACAAAGTATGATATTTTATGGGAATAGAGAGAAGTGCAACTAGATCAACATAGAGAGGGAAGAGAGAGAAGTGAGCACCATTTTAATTGGACGAATAAAATTACCTTACTACCCTTCCCTTTCTTTAAAAAATAAAAAACTAGTTTTGTTGTCCAAATGAAAAAGGTGTGTCTTTCTAAAATACATCTTCACAAAAACAAGTGGATGTATTGTACCATTGTATATATATGAGAAATGCTAAATGTTATGGGAGATTCCACACAAAATTGCAAGAAAATAACATAATTTGTTTCTTTTTAAAAAAAAGAAACTATAACTCCATATTTTATTGAAAATCATAGGTGGTGGTGAATGTAAATAAGAGTGAAGATGTATTTTTACTATTTTTCTCTTTCAATTTCCTTAACAAAAAGCATTTTCCTATATAAATATGCCCCTCATTTTTTTTTATTTTATATTTGCCATACTTTTTTTTTTCTTCTTTCACTATTTATATTGTTTCTATTAAAAAGAATTTTATTTTTTCTTCTCTCTCTCACAAAAAAATAAAATAAAATCGGTCCCCTGCATATATAATGCAATATCCTATCGATTGACTTAAGCTCACGGGAATATGTTCTACTATCTTTCTATAAATCTATTTTTCACTCTTTTCTCCATTTTATTTTTTCATTCAATTTTATTCTTATAAAAAAAAATATTACACAAATATTTGCGTAAAAAAAAAAACAAATATTTTATAAAATAAAAAGATAAAAAAAATATGCATAGACAGTGTAAAATAATTTTATACTGTCAACCAATCACAACTTTATTTTTCGTCGCATCATCCCACTTAATTCCCACTTTATTGATATAATATGACAAGTTGAACCATTCTAATTGATCCTCAATGTAAAATTCATTTACAAAGACAGTGCATGGCCTTTAAACTCAATAAAAATACTAGTTACTATTTTTTATAAAGGAGTGTTATTTTGACATATTTTTACTACATAAATCCTACGCAAACACTATTTATACATAGTTTTTGTTTTATTCATAAGAAAAAGAAGATGAAAAATTACATAAATGCCTTGTGTAAGAATTGTGTATGAAAAAGTGCTTAGAAATATCATTTCTCTTTTATAAATTGAATTTGATAGCACGTGACATTGCACACGTTTTGAAGACTTGCACACAAGTAGAGCCCTTCTCCTTCGTCAAGAAGAGAGAGCGTCTTCTCTTCTCTTCCACCTCTCTGCATTCTGTTTCATCGTTTTTCAATCTTTCTTTGCAAACAACCCTTTCATTCTCCAAGTAAGCCACCTTTTCTATCTTTCATTTTTCCTTCAATTCTTCACTTCATTACTAACTTCATGTTCTTGCAAAAAAAAAAATTATAATTTTAATTACCCAGATACTGATTCACTCATATTATAGCTTATTACTATTACCTTATAATATATTATCCGATTCCCTTGTTATTTCATTCATAAAGATTTAATTTTTACTTATACACTTCAATAAAGTTTTGATTTTTACTTATTTACTTCACAATTATCTTGATGCACTGCCTGTGTAAAACTTTCTTCATTGTCAACAATCACAAACCATCTTTTGCATCACTTTTAAATTAGATAGATCAAAGTCAAATTTTCTGTAATGATCGAACGATTGATTATGATTAATTGAGTAATATAGTGTTACAAAACTTTACAATGTCTGTGTATACAAATTAAATTATAGTTATTTATTGTTATTGTTTTTGGTCAATTTATGCTTACATTGAGTTTATTTTGTGATTTTGATTTGTCAGGTTTTGATAAGTTAGATTGGTTTTTTTATTGAAACATTGGTTCGGTTCTGTGAATTTTTGTTATGCTATGGAGAATCTTCCTGTTGAAGTTATTGGCATGGTATTATCAAATCTTGGGTCTGCTAGGGATATTGTGATTGCATCCTTAACTTGCAAAAAATGGAAAGATGCTTGGCACAATCATCTCCATACTCTTTCTTTCGATACTCGTGATTGGCACCTATATCGCGAAATTTGTTCTAATCACTTGGAAATGGTTATCACTTGTACACTTTTTCAAACTAGAGGATTGCATTGCTTAACAATTTTCATGGATGATGATCATACGTTTCATGTTACCTCTGTCATTGCTTGGCTTATGTATACTAGGGATTCTTTGCGCCAGCTGCGTTATAATGTGAGAACATTCCCTATTTTCAATATCATTGATAAACTCGGCAGGCAAAGATTGGAAGTTTTGTCCTTGGCTCGTAACCCTATCTTGCATGTTGACCCGAAGTATCATAAATTTCCTTGCTTGAAGTCGTTGTCGTTGAGTTTTGTTAGCATCTCGGCGTTGGATTTGAGTCTTCTGCTTTCTGCATGTCCGAAACTTGAAACTTTTTCTATAGTTAGTCCAGATATTGCTATGTCGGATTTGCAGGCTTCCATAGAGCTCAACAGCTCTTCTTTGAAGGATTTCTTTATTGAGTCATATGATATCGACAGGTTCATATTGGAAGCGGATTCACTCGAGAATCTACATCTGAAAGACTGTACCTTTGAGGTTTTTGAATTGATCGGTAAAGGGACGTTGAAAGTATTGAAGATCGATGATGTGAGTGTTATCCATCTCGACATTGGGGATAGTACAGAGAACCTCGAGATTGTAGATGTTTTGCACTTCACAATTTTATGGCCAGAATTTTATAACATGATCTCGAAAGCGTCTAATTTAAAAAAACTTAGACTGTGGAGTGTAGTTTTTGATAATGAAGATGAGGTTGTTGATATAGAGACCATTTCTGCTTGTTTTCCAAGACTAACACACCTTTCCTTAAGTTATGATTTAAAAGATGGAGTGCTTCATTATGGCTTGCAGGGTTTATCTTCTCTTAGGAATGTGGTTGTGTTGGAACTTGGATGGACTACAATCAGTGATCTTTTCTCAGTTTGGGTAGCTGGACTTTTGGAAGGATGTCCTAATCTAAAAAAGTTGGTCATTTATGGTTATATTGCTGAGGTCAAAACACATGAAGAGCTTCAAACTTTTGCTAGATTTTCTGAATTCATGCTTCAACTAGGAAGAAAATATAGTCATATAAAGTTTGATTTTGATTATGAGTAGTAGGTTCAGCCACACTCAATCATTACTCTCATCAAAGTATCAATCTCATTCGGCAAGGAAGGTACTTCTATATGTTCCATGACTTTCTTGTGTCCTTTTCCTCAAGTAGCACAAACATTGTTCATTTGTAAAAGTTACAGATTCTTGTATTTTTTCATAAGCTACTATAGTATTATTATAGTGTAAAAGGTGGTGTTTATCTTTCTAGTTTGAACTCAAATGCACCAGAACATAAAATTGTTATGCTATACACAATATACTCAACTGTTGATTTAAAATATAAATGATTTTGGCAGTTAATTAAGAAAATCATATCTACTTATTTGCATGCAATCATAGCTGGTACTATATATATTGTAGCTTCAACCAAAAATACATAACAAGGCAACTTCAAAGATTAACTACTATACTAATATTGTACAAATTTGAGTAGCTAGCTAGTTATATCATTTGAAAAAGAGTCATCCAAATTAATGATTCAATCCTTGCAAACAGTGGAAAATTTGCTCTCCAACAAAATTCACACTCACCATTCCATTTGTATCCTTCTTTTTCTTTTAACTAAGAGCTGGTTTTGACTTCATATTTTCTTCTTGGTTCTTGATCTGCATGTTGTGCCCTTTTTTCTCAGTTTAACTACACCAGAAAATGCACTCATGCACCAAGAATTTTACTGTTGACCATTTGATGATTTCTTCAAAGATGACAACTTGTGTTCCTTCTTAAGCCTCTCAGTTTTTCTTTTGCCTTCTGAGCTTTAGTTTGAACTCTCACATTTGTTTCCTCTAAACACTGCATTAGGAAATCAGAATATAGTAATTTAAATGCCATTTCAAGTCATTTGCTTCAAAAAATGGAGTTTCATTTAGATTATCATTGGTTACCTGTTGTCTTCTTCTCTTCTCGAGTTCGGCCTGAAGAATAAAAGAATCACAATCTTTATCAGTATAATTGAATCACTAAATAAAAAACTATCAATGTTCTGTAATAGTTCATGTTGTTTGGCAATACCAGTGCCTGTTTCAGTTGAGAATTCTCTTCTCTTAATTGGTTCAGTTCTGCTTCTAATTCAACTGTGTATGCCTGCAAGAAAACATTGTCAAAGATAAACTATAGATTAAACTCACTATATCCAATTTGTATGCAGAGTTGATAAAACAATTCAGAAATTTGTTGATAGGTAATTTCAGGAACCTGTTTTCTGGCTCTTGATCTTGCTGCTGACTCTCTATTCTTGATCATTCTTCTCTGCCTTCTCTCAACTACCCTTTCAACAGGACCATCAACCATCCTCTTCCTTCCTCTTAAACCACTCATGTCAAGCCCAAATGGTCCACCCGAGTTGTCGTTACCAATGCCATCGGATGAAACTGGACTAACCGGTCCACCCATTCCCATAGTTTGTGGCACTGGGACGCCATAACCTCCCGCTCCTCCATTCACTATTCTTCCTCCATAACAAACCCCTGGCGGGGCTGGATACCCCGTACCTATACCATCCCTCTTACCATTTCCAGCATATCCCGAAGGATCTCCAACTGCCCCACCTCCCTGAGCCACCGCTTGGTAAGGTGGCGCAACCACATTCCCAGCGCCACCACCAATAGCAAAAGGAGCAGCTTGAGCCATTGTGGAGTTGTTATTTGGATACACCGGGGCATAATGCTGCTGTGGCCGGTGAGATGCTGCTGCTGCAGGTGGTGGTGCTATTGCAACTGGCATAGCAGACTGTTGTTCCCTAACTACCCCAGCTTTAACCAAGAAATCCTCCAATGTCATCTCTCCAAAAGTCGGTTGTCGAGGGGTAGATTCGGTATTCTGGGCCACATTGTTATTATTGTGATGGTGTTGTTCTTTGTGTATCTCAGACCAAACCTGTTCAACAGTTTTCCTACAAAGAGGTGCTGGAATCGACAGCGAATTTTGTCGAGGAAGACTAGCCTGTGTGCCAATCCCTTTCTGATTTACAGCCAAGTTATTATTGTTGCTGCTGTTGTTATTATTATTATTGGAAGCAGCTTGTTGATTTTCTTCTGCATTCCAGATACTACTGAGGAACTCATCCATGTTCATCGACCCAAAATTCTTACCGCTCTCACAAAGAGAGTGCTGGAACTCGTCGAGAGTGAGTGAGTATATCGAGGATGATTGTCTTCCAAGTGACGATGGGATGCCATTGTTGACGTCATTCTTGATCGCTTCTTCTTCCCTCTGCAACGAATCTACCTCCCCTTGTTGCCAATTCATCTCACCGTCCCTTACGACCATTTTCTTCTTAGGTGTGCTCCGTGTTCAGCACTGCATACATCAGACTATGTATTTGTCAATACTCATAACAAAAACGCGCATAAATAAACATCATTATCAGATTATTATATTAGTACAATGTAATATGAGAAACCTTTACAACAAACACATTAGCATTTTCTAATGAAATTGAGAATGTAAGAATTTCATATCAATGCAAACTTATTAAAACAAACAAACAAAAACCCTGTTAACGACAAATAAGTTAACACAAGCTTTTTGTTTCTTGTTTTATTTTAATAAAGATCTTAACAAAAATTAGATGCCTTTGTCAACGTGTGAAAAAGTGGACTGCTTCAAGACAATAATACTACAATACAGCCATTTTGCTTCTGTCATGTATTTGAATTAGGAATTATAATACTATATATATGCTCCAACTCTTGGTTATAATACATTAATATGCTGAAAAATTGTTGAAGGTGTATTGAGTTGTGAGTAATTCTTACATTGTAGTAACTCTTAATTTATTTTATGAGGATGATGATTTTTTCTTTTAAAAAAATATTAAGTGAGTTGAATTCCGAGACTCACTATGACCAGAGAATGTCATGTCTAGATTCAAATGAGTTGACATCCTTCTGTTAGGAAAGTTGAACTCACGCCTTTATAGAGTATGTGATATCTCGTATCTCCTTTGGAGATGATGATGATATTATCTACTATAGCCTATGCAAATTTAAAATACATTTTTTTTAAAGAATATAGATAACTAATTAAATAGTTTTAAATTAGTAGAATCATTTTGACAATTTAAATATATTTTTTTTGACAATGATAATTTCAATATATATACTACCAGTTTGGTGAATAAGTTAAGGGTTTGGTGGGGTGGGGCTGGACCTCTCACTCTCACCTCTGTCACACTCAATTAATTTTTCTCTCTTATTTAAAATTAAGGGTGCTAAAAGATACCCTTAATAATGGTAATATGTCTTACATTATTTAATGAAATTTCCTTTTGTTACTCCACCGGTTACTCACGCCCCCTACGCATTTTCCATTTTACCCTTCCGCTACTTAAATAACGAACGTTATAAAAAATGAACAGTTTTTGGAAAATACCGTCCGCTACTTATTAACGGACGTTATAATGGAAAAAGTGTATCCGCTATCTAAGTAGCGGATAAATGTATTTTGGTAAAATCGTAGGGAGTAGGAAAAAGTGGATAGGGTGGCAAAATGATTTTTTTTTTAATATTATCCAAAGCTAGATCAAGATATAGCTATATTGTTGGACTTGATTCTCGATGTGTCTATGAAAACCGAAGCAAGCAGCTGCTGGTTTTAAATTATTCTCACAGAAGAATGCTTCAGTGCAAAGGAAACTTCACACTGCAGATCTATTTATGGTAAAATATTAAATAATTAAGGAAGACATTTTTTATATAAAAAAACTTTAATTAATTTATTAAAAGACTTCACAAAATTTTAATATTTTTTAAAAGACCTCATAATAATATTTTCATCATTTTATAAGTACAAGTATTTCATGAATAATGATTAATCTCCTTCCAAAAAATCTTGCACACATGATTGATCTTCTCTTTTCAACCAAAATTTCTCTACTTGAAATCCAAACCCAATCTAGACCTTTGATTAATCTGAAAAATACTTAAATTGTGTTTTATTCTAGAGAATAAAATAATTCTTTATTCACATGCATTGAAATGACAGGTTAAAAAACTAGAATAAATTAACTAGTGAGGAATATTTGGTGGGTAGAAAAAGTTTGATGTTTGTCCACAAAAGGAAAAGAATGTTGCCTCATTTGGTAATCACTTGGTGGCTAAATGAAGGAAGACATAAAAAAAAAATTAATCTATAATCTATAAATATAATAACCAAAATATAGCATATTTTAACCGTAACATAAAAGAAGCATTATTCTCTAAACTACTAAACTCAAAACTCTAATGCAAGTGTACTAATTAATTAACCTTCAAAGTTATAGTCAAACAAAGAATATTGAATTCATCTTACTAAGACAATTATTAATCAGATTTTACCTTTTTTTTTTTAATTAAAAAGACCACAAGATCTTCATGCATAATATAACAAAGTATAGAGAAATAAAAGTACCTGAAAATGCAAGGTAGCTAGCAATTGATAAGTTATTTTAGTCACAATGTCTAAAGTTTAGAGCTTACTTAAAAATACTGAGTTTTTGAATAGTGAGCAAAGAGTGAGCTATAGAAAACAAACACAAAGAAAGGAGGTGTAGATATATAAGGATGGATGTACTAAAAATTTAGTAACTATATATCTTACACCATACGATGCATTTCAACTAAGGGTACCCCACAAAATAAGGCATAGAAATGAATATTTAGACAAAGAAAAGAATAGTGAAAGGCCGCAATAGACAGAAGAAAATTCAGAGGGCAAGTTCCCGAGTTCGATCGCATAATTAGCCACGTATAGGACATGTGTCATATTTTTAAACCCATTTTGGTGCAGCCATATCTTTAGCTCAACACGTATCATGTTCATATTTTTTATTTATAGAAATTCGACACTATTATACTTAGACTCCATTTTTATTCATGTAGTATAATATAATATACAATTTTTTATTTTATTTAAATGGTATACACTAAAAAATTATATATGTATTCACAAATTTGAGCTCTCTATTATTTACTCTGTCGTTGTATAGATTATTTTAAAAAAATTATTAAATAATCGATATTTAGTTATAATATAATCCGAATATTTAAGTTATTTAATAAATAATAGAGTTAAGAAGAAGTATTAGAATAAAAAATATAGATATTGTTTTATAGGATAAAATGCACTCTTATTTTAACATAGTAAAAAAAAAACTTCTTCCATATCATAATTGTTAGGGGTGTAGATAGTTATTCTTTGTTTTAGTGATTTGGGCCTTAGGTGCAGAAGCCCATCTCTTTTGTAATCCAACTCACAGCCTTTATAAGGCAAGTTGGTAGCTTCATTTTCTAGTAATCAATAAAATGATCCCTTTTACTCTAACAGTGGTATCTAGAGCCTGTGTTCCTAGGCCTTAGATCAAGATCTAACCGCAGCTTAATCTTGAAACTGCCATAACCGTTTTCTGTTACAACCAACCACCGCTCTAACCACCATCTTCATCTTCTTCCTTGGCCGTGTGATCATGGCGGATAATTCACTTACCTCACACACATTCGTACCAAAATTCGATGGCTTCTATGATCATTGGGCAATGCTTATGGAGAACTTGCTTCAATCAAAGGAACTTTGGTCTTCTATTGACCCTGGAATGACGGTGGCGCCGGAAAATGCCACGGCAGCGCAGTTAGAAGAAGCAAGGCTTAGCAAGTTGCAGGATCTCAAAGTTAAGAGTTACTTGTTTCAAGCTATTGATCGCACAATCTTGGAAACAATTTTGACCCGCAACACATCTAAAGAAATCTGGGAAGCCATGAAACGCAAATATCAAGGATCTACAAAGGTAAAAAGAGCTCAATTGCAAGCTCTTCGTCGTGATTTTGAGGTTCTTGCCATGAAAGATGATGAAACCGTTGATGAATACTTCTCAAGAACTCTTGCTATAGCTAATAAAATGACTGCACATGGTGAAAGAATGGAGCAAGTTACAGTGGTCGAAAAGATCTTGCGTTCCATGACTGAGAAATTCAACTATGTTGTTTGCTCTATAGAAGAATCAAATGATGTTACGTCTCTTAGCATTGATGAATTGCAAAGTAGCCTTATGATTCATGAGCAACGGATGAAATCATATCAACATCACAGTGATGAACAAGCTTTGAAGGTTACCAATAGTGGAAGAGGTGGAAATTCGAGTAGAGGAAGAGGTAGATCCAACCCCAAAGGCAGGGGACGTGGCAAGCAAAGCAGAGAAACTGTTGAATGTTTTAAGTGTCATAAGCTAGGCCACTATAGAAATGAATGTCCAGAATGGGAAGATAATGCAAATTTTGCTGAGCTGGAAGATGAAGAAGAGACATTGTTGATGGCAAGAATTGATCAGAACAGTGTTACCAAAGAAGAATCATGGTATCTTGATTCAGGGTGCAGTAATCACATGGT
This sequence comes from Trifolium repens, assembly GCA_030408175.1. Lineage (NCBI taxonomy): Eukaryota > Viridiplantae > Streptophyta > Magnoliopsida > Fabales > Fabaceae > Trifolium > Trifolium repens. The sequence goes on along the minus strand of CP125849.1, from coordinate 51,593,359 downwards.
TGGAAATCAAGATTGGTTCTTTGATTTTGATTCAACATATAGAGACTCTGTGAGATTAGGCAATGATGCAAGAATGCCAGTTATGGGAAAGGGCAATGTGAAGTTACTTATCAATGGTAAGAGTCATGTTATCACTAATGTGTATTATTTGCCTGGCCTTAATACCAATCTTCTCAGTGTTGGTCAACTACAGGAAGGTACTAATGTGGGTCTTTTGTTCAAAAATAATGCTTGTAAAGTGTATCTTGATGATAAAGGGTTAATTCTTTCCACTAGCATGTCACACAATAGAATGTTTGTGTTCACTGCATCTGTCATACTTCCCATGTGTCTGCAAGTAACAAATCAAGAGATAACCCAGCTATGGCACTACAGATATGGTCATCTCAGTTTGAAAGGGCTAAAATTGCTCAAGAAGTTGAATATGGTAAAGGGTTTGCCAGAAATTGAAAATGTAGAAGATAAGTGCACTGATTGCTTGACTGGCAAGCAACACAGACAAGCTATTCCAAAGCAAGCTAAATGGAGAGCATCTGCAAAACTTGAGCTCATACACTCTGATCTGTGTGGACCTATCAACCCTACTTCTAATGGTGGAAAGAGGTATTTTATGACTCTTACTGATGATTTTAGTAGAAAGACCTGGATTTATGTTCTAAAAGATAAATCAGAAACATTAGAAAAATTCAAATGCTTTAAGGCTCTTGTTGAAAATGAGTCAGGTTGTAAGATACAATGTTTAAGGACTGATAGAGGTGGTGAATATACCTCTAATGCTTTCAACAGTTTTTGCACTACTCATGGCATTAAGAGGCAACTCACCACTGCTTACACTCCTCAACAAAATGGAGTATCTGAGAGAAAGAACAGAACTCTGTTGAATATGGTTAGGAGTATGTTGACTAGCAGAAATGTCCCTAAGAATTTCTGGCCTGAAGCTCTAGTTTGGAGTACTCATATCTTGAATAGAAGTCCTACTGTTTCAGTCAAAAATATGACACCAGAAGAATGTTGGAGTGGTTTTAAACCTTCTATTGCTCATTTCAGGGTGTTTGGGTGCATTGCTCATGTTCATACACCTGAAAATCTCAGAAAAAAGCTTGATGATAGAAGTAGTATATGTGTTAATCTAGGTCTAAGTGATGAATCTAAGGGTTACAAGCTGTATAATCCTACAACTAAGAAGATTGTAGTCAGCAAGGATGTAATTTTTGAAGAGGGAAAGTCATGGAAATGGGACAACCAACAAAGAAGTACTGGCAATAATGAGATAGTGATTGAAGAAAAGATTCCAACCATCACTCATCCACATGTTGATGAAAATGATATAGCAGATATTGACATGGATAATCACAGTCAGAGTACAGAAGCTAATGATGAGCTAGATAATGATGGGCAAGCTAATGATGAGCAACATGAATCCAATAGTGAACCTGAGATTGATACAGAAGTGCTGGGGGTTAGACAAAGGAAATTGCCAGCTCATCTCAAAGATTTTGTAGTTGGAGAACAGGCACAAGGAGAATTCTTAGATGAATTTATCAATCAATTTCAGAATTTTGTGTTCTATAGCAATAATGAAGATCCAGATACTTATGAAGAGGCTAGTAAATCTCAAGTATGGAGAGAAGCTATGAATGCAGAAATCATGGCAATTGAAGAAAATCAGACATGGGAATTGACTGATCTACCTGCAGGAGCCAAGCCAATAGGGGTCAAGTGGATCTTCAAAACAAAATTCAATGAATCTGGTCAAATTGACAAATGTAAGGCAAGATTAGTTGCTAAAGGGTATTCTCAGAAGTATGGAATAGATTACAATGAGGTCTTTGCCCCTGTAGCAAGATGGGAAACTATAAGATCTGTGTTAGCTTGTGCTGCAAGTAACAACTGGTTTGTGTATCAATTGGATGTAAAAAGTGCCTTTTTGCATGGGGAATTATCTGAAGATATCTATGTGGAACAACCTTTAGGTTATCACAAAGGAGATAGTAGAAAGGTATATAAATTGAAAAAGGCACTTTATGGACTAAAGCAAGCACCTAGAGCATGGTATAGCAAGATTGAGTCTTACTTTGATTCAAAGGGTTTTCAAAAATGCCCTGCTGAACATACACTATTTGTGAAAGTTGAAGATAAAGACATCCTCATTGTGAGTGTGTATGTGGATGATCTAATTGTGACAGGAAGCAATGAAGGCAAAATCAAAGATTTTAAGCAGTCCATGATGAAACAGTTTGCCATGACAGACTTGGGAAAAATGAAATATTTTCTAGGAGTTGAAGTCAGTCAAACTGAGGATGGTATTTTTATACATCAAAGTAAGTATGCTTCAGAAATACTTGATAAATTTGGGATGACAAACTGCAATTCAGTAAACAATCCCATTGTGCCAGGATCAAAACTAGTGAAGGATGAGAATGGAAAAGCTGGTGATGCTAAGAATTACAAACAGATTGTAGGAAGCTTAATGTATCTACTTGCAACAAGACCAGATTTAGCTTTCTCAGTTTGTCTAAGTGCTAGATACATGGATAGACCAACAGAGATACACTTTGCTGCAGTGAAAAGAATCTTGAGATATCTAAAAGGGACTACAGGATATGGAATTATGTACAAGAGATCAGCAAGACTGAAGTTGAATGGATGGACTGATAGTGATTATGCAGGTGATTTGGATGATAGAAAAAGTACATCAGGCTATGTCTTCATGCTTGGCAATGCTGCAGTATCATGGTCATCCAAGAAGCAGCCCATAGTAACTTTGTCCACCACTGAGGCAGAATTTGTAGCAGCTGCTGCCTGTGCTTGCCAAAGCTTGTGGCTCAAAAATGTGCTTTCTCACTTGCAGGTTATGAATGATGAAAAGATTCTCATACATTGTGACAATAGCTCATCAATAAAATTGTCAAAGAACCCTATTCTTCATGGTAGATGCAAGCATATTGATGTGAGATTTCATTTCCTTAGAGACTTGGCTAAGGATGATGTGATTGAGCTTGTGCATTGCAAATCACAAGATCAAATTGCTGATATAATGACCAAACCTCTCAAGTTTGAAACCTTCAGCAAGATAAGAAGCAACTTGGGAATGATAGATGCAATTTGTATAAACTGAATTTTTGTATCGTGTTAAAATGTTTCAGTTTAAGGGAGGGATTGTTAGGGGTGTAGATAGTTATTCTTTGTTTTAGTGATTTGGGCCTTAGGTGCAGAAGCCCATCTCTTTTGTAATCCAACTCACAGCCTTTATAAGGCAAGTTGGTAGCTTCATTTTCTAGTAATCAATAAAATGATCCCTTTTACTCTAACAATAATGAGTGGACTATAGTTCAATACCTCAACTATGAAAAGACCCAACTTTGAGGATGGGATTAACTACTAAGGCAAGACAAACTTCAAGAGGGCATCCAACTAACTAGGATTATCAAGATCCAGCTTCACTTTTTTTTTTCCCCACGAAATTGGGCTGCCCAATCCATGATGAAAATCCAAAGGGTCTCCCTTAGGTAGAGGATCAATGGGTTCTAGACAAGGTTCCTAGAGTAATAGACCAAATTCAAAATTTCGTCAAGCGGATGGACTAGCTAATTCCTAACGAATTTTTTGAACAGATCTATTCTAGGTGGAGCTTTCGTAAATCACCCATTGGAATATACATCCCATAGGCCCATAGCTCCATACTACTAACTCCTTGCTTAAACTTAGTTTTTTTTCAAGCTTGTGTATAGAGCTTTTTTCAAATAAAATCCCCCACAGTTGATATATATATATATATATATATATATATACACACACAAATAAAATAAAATAAAGCATATATATAAAAGCAAAAAGAACAGAAAAAAATAAAAATACAGGAAGAGCAAACCAACAAACAAAAATACTTAACTCTAAGACTAACAAGAATATGTTGGATTCGTCGGTAGAGAATTTCCACAGCAGAGTCGTCAGCTGTCGCAAAAATTGGCGATGCCATCCGTTTGAAGAAGAAAAAAAAGATTCAACTTCACATCTCTAACAAAATGTAACAGTTCAAACACAAAATATGATGTATCTCCTCTCATAGAAGAAACAAAAGGTGCTATAATTTTTATCCAAAAATCATTTTTAAGAGGTACGTTTCACCCTATCCACTAAATACTCGACAAAAAAAATTTCATCCAAAAAGATTACATTGTATAAATAAAGCGTATGGTACTTGCATTTTTTAGTATTTTTTTGGTTACATCAATTTTTTAGTATAACTTGTATAAATAATACTCCTCTAGAGAGAGAAAATTATTACAAGGGTGAATAAAACTCATCTAGAGTAAATTTTAGCTTTCCCAAGTGATGATATTTAGAGAGAAATAATTTTATTAAAATTTAGAGTTAAATATAATATCATTTAGTATGATAGTGGAATTATTTTACTCCATAAAATATATTTATTCTTACTGATCAAACCAAATACAACTCATATATAAAATATCTCTCTCTTGTCAGGAAATAGTCCTCTCAATTTTTCTCTCTTCCATATTATCAAGTTTTGAATTTCATCCCTTTACCAACTTTTTTTCTTCTTTTTTTTTCCTTTCAAAATTTAAAAATCATCCCACTTCTTCTATATTTCAAGAGTTTAGATCTTTCACTTTTCCAAATTACTTTAGTATTTTTTTGACATAAGATGATATTTTTTCCATTAATTAAAATTTTATTAAAAATGTCAATACTCATTAGCATCACAATCAAAAAACTCTACTTATGATGTTCTACTTTTTTATAAAGAGCAATGATATTATGACACAATAATTCTACACAATACTTACACAAAACACCATTTACGAATAATAAAAGAGAAAATTTGTCTTTTTGTATACCATTTTACTTGATAATCGAGCTAAGTGATGCATGAAACGATATACAACAATTCCCCTCACTCTCTTCATCATTCAAATAATCTAACAAACAAGGAGAAGATGCTTAATGATACAAAACAAGGAAAAACACATAAACCACGTATATTAACACCCTATAGAATACAAGATCGGGTAAGTGCAGGTAAAAACTTGTGCATTCATCTAGTTTGTAAATTTGAGATAGTACGATCTAGATTTTAATTTTTGTATTAAACAATTAAAACATAAAAAAGTTACTAAAGATTTAAACCGTCTGATTTATATGTGACACATATTGGGAGCCAATCTGGATACTAGGATATCTATAAGACACATGAAAGAGTAAGAAGCAAGCAACCATATTATTACGCAAAGAATTAGACAATTCTTTCATCTTAGTTATGATTTCGAGCTTCATAAACCTTGATTTCGAATACTGCCAGCAACCGTATTATTATGAAAAGAGAATTAGACAATTCTTTCATAAACCTTGTCCAATTCTCATATAAAATTGGACAAAATCTTGATTCGAATGCTGCCCCCAAATCCATTGCTAATTAATAATTCAATTTCTATTACATTTCTTATAATTATTATTGGATCTCGCCATTAACTATAGTTTGTGTTACCACTCCTTAACCATTTGGCGAGACGTTCATAACAAATTGATGTGTAAGGAAAAAGATATATTGTAACATATCACATTGTTGTAATCCTTTCATTTCATATTTATAGAGATGATAATGATATACGAGTTTCTTTTTTTTTTTATCGAACTCTTCTCATTCAACAAACTTCATTAGGACTCATTCTCAATTCTTCTCCTTTCTAGGTGTTTAATGTTGCAAGTTTTGATAGGAGTTGCTAATGCAGCACGGAAGCGGAAAGGATTAACAAACGCTAATCCTATAACAAGAACACAAATTTGTAAGCGACAAAAAAATGCTGGAATCCACTAGAAATGGTAAATAATTTGAAATCCATCAAACTTTGAGAAAAATCTCTATAATTTTATTGAATAAAAAATGCCCTCAAGGCCACCATAGTTTAGCTTAAATAGTAGAGAAAATAAAAAAAAATAAAATAAATCGGGATACAAGGTAGTAAAAGAAAATAACAAATTTAGCTAAAATATAGTAAAATTAAATCTAGCTAAAATATAGTAAAATTCATCTGCACTATTCCTGTTTACGCGCCACATCATCTTCAATACGCACGGTCAGCCTTCCTACACCAATTACACTCATACATAGTGTTAAAAAAGTATCAAAATCACTTATGTGATTGTTCAATGTCCAATTTTCACTTCAGTATAATTCCCCCCTCAGAGCCCAACACATAGCGATGTGATAGTGTGATTTTTAGTTTTTTTTGGGCCTAGTCCCTTCTAAGCACAAAAAAGAAAAGTTGACTAAAGAATATGTGCCCATGTTAATTGGCATCAATAACTTTTGATTATGTTTAGGAAAAAAGAACTAAAAGATAAACTGGACAGCTTCTAGCATTTTCATTAAAAAGATATTAGAGCTTTAGCAACAAAAAAAGAAAAAAAAAGAAGAGAGGTTAAGTACATTATCTAGATTTGGAAAAACAGATGTCAACTTATACCAATTATATATTGGTTAAGGGGTTCATTTAACACCAACAAATTTTATAATCATGTCCCCACATATGGCACATAAGAGAGTTTATAATTCAACTTAAAAAAAAATTCCATGTGTGTTTTTAAATGTAAAAAAATAAAAACAATTAATTAATATTGATTCAATAATACAAGGACGTCTACTCTTTAGACCTATGAAGCACAGACACTTCTCGGATTAGGCGTGTCCGTGTCCGACACGTGTCCGTGTCAGTGTCCGATACCGACACGACACTTATGATTACACTGAATTATGTCATTTTTCCAAATTATTATCGGTGTCGCCGTGTCAGTGTCCGTGTCGTGTCCGGTGTCCGTGTCGGTGTGCAGGGGCGGACCTGGACACCAATAATTGGTGGGGCTAAAATTTTTAGGTTAGACAACAATGAAAATTATTTTTCTCGCTCTACCGGTTACTTGCGTCCTATGCGTTTTTCATTTTACCTTTCCGCTACTTAAGTAACGGATGTTATAAAAATAAGAAATGTCGGCCGCTACTTAAGTAAATGACGTTAAATAGGATGTTTTTGGAAGCATCCACTACCTAAGTAGCGGACATAGATATTTTGGTAAAATCATATGACGTGCAAGAAAAAGGTAGGGTAGCAAAATGACTGTTCCCAAACGGGGGAAGTTATTATACATAAGTGTAATCCTTATGCATGGTACATAAGTCAATAACATTCATTAGATTGAGCATCCACATGTAATAATCCTAGCCAATCTCAACTCACACCCCCCAAATTTCTCGCGCATCCCCAAATTTCTCGTGCACCCCCCAAATTTCTCCTGCACCCCCCAAATTTCTCGTGCACCTCCAAATTTGTCGTGCACCCCTAAATTTCTTGTGCACCCCCCAAATTTCTCATGCACCCCCCAAATTTCTCATGCACCCCCCAGATAACTTGTGCCCCCAATTTTTTTTTGTCCCCCCGCATTTCTAGCCTAAACCATTTTGCTGTGGGAATGATTTCAGATATATAAACTCCAAAACCATTAAGTACATAAAATGGTTTTGAAGTACAACCTATAATTAGAATCATTATTTTTTATTTTTTTTGGATACAATTATAATCATTATTTAAAATCATTTAACAATAATTTTGGTTTCTCATATAAGACAATCTAAACCATTAAATCACAATTATTGTTTCTATTCTAATTATAGGGTTGTACTCCAAAACCATTTTATGCACCTAATGATTTTTTATTACAACCATCTGAAACCATTCCTACAGCAAAATGGTTTAATGGTTTTTTATTATAATCATTATTTTTTATTTTTTTGGTACAATTATAATCATTATTTAAAACCATTTAACAATAATTTTGGTTTCTCATATAAGACAATCGAAACCATTAAACCACAATTATTGTTTTTATTCTAATTATAGGGTTGTACTCCAAAACCATCTTATGCACTTAATGGTTTTTGAGTGCATATCTCTGAAACCATTCCCACAGCAAAATGGTTTAGGATAAAAATGTGGAGGGGAGAAAAAAAAAATAATTGGGGGGGCAAAAGTCATATGGGGGTGTGCTAGAAATTCGGGGGGTGTATGAGAAATTTGGGGGTGCATGAGAAATTTGGGGGGTGCATAAGTAATTTGGGGGGTGCACAAGTAATTTGGGGGGTGCACTAAATAACTTATGCATGGTGCATAATGATGGCTTATGCATAATAACCAAACCCAGCTTATTAATTTTTATTCCAATTTTACCTATATTATCTTACTTAAAAAAAATTGAAAATTAACTAAACTTATTTTTCAAGTCATTTCATATTTATATGCCCTCAATTAGTTATCCACTTTTTTTGCAAAACAAAGTCAAAGTTGATTATTAAAAACTAAATTATATAACCTAAAATAATATTTTACATATAATAAAAGACTTTAAATCATTAATAATAGATTATGAATTGATATTTGCACTAATACTTAAACTTATATGTGTACGAGAGACTTACAATCATCAGTAATAAACTGTAAACTAATATTTACATTAATATTTGTTCAAATATGTATACAAAATTACTTAAAATTATTTATTAAATATATATATATTTTTTTTAAAAATATTTGGGCTGGGCTGGTGTGGCTATAGCCACACCAAGCCTTGAACAGGTCCGCCCCTGTCGGTGTGCGTGCTTCGTAGCTTTAGACACTCTCGTGCGACACCTAATTATTCAGGTTAAGAATATGATTAATTGAGTTAAATAGACAATAATCCAATTCACAACCAAAATTGTGGTTAGTGCAAATACATGAATTAATCGCAATTTTCAACGTGATTAACTAGATGACACACACAAAATGTCGTCCTATGGCCAGTGCAAGTTGGGCTACCGCAGGGATGGATGCCTAAACTTATCATATGGGGACTGAAAATAGAAGCAAAAATATCCATACCCGCGGATAAAATTCGTCATGAATATGGAGCGGATAGTTTAATTGATATCCACTGATAAAATAAATGGATATTTTAATTATCCGTGGTTAATGGATACGGATGCGGGTTTAATACTATCCGCGCCCGCGGATATCCATACCCGCTAAATAATTAGTAAAATTACTTAAATATATCTACTTACAAATAAATTCTAGTATTTTTATATATATAAAAAAATTGTACTTTTATATTTTATCTTTCTATTTTAATATTTGAGAAAAAAAACTTTTAAACCTCTTACAATTGACAAAAAAAGAGAGCAAAATTTATGAATATTATGTGTTAATGTTTTGTCTTTAAGAAAAACTAATTTTTTTTTCAATAATTAGTTCTTTTTTTTAATAAAAAAATATCATCCATGGATATCTGTTAATATCCGCGGATACTTCAATATCCGTGGATTACCTGCTTAGCGGATATCCGCACGGATATGGAGCGGACACGGATATCATATTTGTCTGACGGAGCGGACACGGATATCACACTATCCGCGTCCATGGATATCCATTGACATCCCTAAATAGAAACATAGCAAAACTAATGTATTTATTTATTTATGGTAATATTAATATATTGATAATATTCAAATACAATAATTATTTTGATCCTTAAACATGTTCTTTATTCGTCATTTTAATTGTTAAATGTATCTTTCGTTTCTTAGTTTAATTAGAAAATCAATTCTTTATATTTAAAATTTAAACAAATATAATTAAAATGCCTAAAAAAAAAATTCTTTTTATAACAGTCTATGACTAATAATATATATTGTCTGTAAGACATAATTTTTAATCGACAATATTAATATTATTAAACTGACATCTTCAATATGTAATGAGGGTTTCCAAAAGGATGTGATTACTAGATGTGTAGTAAAATTGTGAAAACTTAATTAGCTTTTATTTATTTTATTTTTTTTTAACAAAAGCTTTTATTTCTTTTAGTTATATGTTTTTGTAATTGGTATATATAAATTTGTTCTCTTTAGAAGCCCATTATATAATTTGGATTCATAGATTAGTTTTAGTAATATAGGGGTGTGTTTAGCATTTAGTTGGCACATATACCCATTAAAATAAAAGTTGGCACATATAGAAATAGAATTTTACACACTATTGTAATATTGTAGGAATATTTTTTATGATATACTAGCGACATGACGTGCCCGTCAGGCCGCTCTTTTCATAGCGGGCCACCGTGCCCGTTTGTGTGATACATATTTTCTTATGTTAACTTATATGTTGAAGATTATTCTAAATAATGTGTCCGTTTCTGTGATAGACATTTTTTAGTATGCTAACTTATATGTTGAAAATAATTCTAAATTTTTTGCACATTTATTTTTTTATGAGTAGTTGGCTTTTGAAAACAACAAATTAAGTCACATAGAGACATTGAATTAATTGTAAGAAATCATTAAGTAAAAATGCAGACATCTCAATGAAGGGATATAATAGAATAGAAAATGCAAACAAAATGTAGTGGCAATTGATTATATTCATTAATTAATTATGCTTATAAGTTTATATACGTGAAACTCTCATACCAGAGGAATGAGATTTTGTAATACGTGAAACTCTTATACATAAGGACTAAGATTTTATCCCTTATAATAAAAATGAAATGCAATTTAGTTTTTGAAAAGATGCGAATAATAACAACATTCGCCAAACATACACATACTTGTCAACATTGCATACTATAACAACAATTACTTAGAACATGATCGGTTGTAACATCTCCATATCAATTGCCCAGATCATTCAAAATTCAAAATAGATATTAGCATACTCTGTAAAATAAAACAATCCTTCTAACCGTGACTGTCTCTCCGATAAAAGAAAATGTCATCTTCTATACTTTTAGCATACTCTGTAAATATGTTATGGTCTCCTTTCATTAAAAAGTAACAAACATACATATTAGAAAGAAAGAAAGAAGAAGAAAAAAAGTAACAAACAAAAAATAAGAAAAAAAAGGCATGAACAAATTTTCTCTACACAAAGCATAGTCCAAATTAAAGATCTCATCTCATATTCTATGACATACAGTAAGTATATAACTGGCCTGAATAAGTTCCCAGTCCACCCAAAACTACAGCCAACCACTTCCTCCAATTTCTCAACCAAGGCTCACCCACTTCCTCAAATAAAAAACTATGAACCACAAATACCACACGACACGGACACACGTTGATACTGACAATAGTTTAAAAAAATGAGAAAAATTCAATCCAATTCTATACACCAATGTTGTATTTGTGTCGGACGCTAACATATGTCTAACACCGAAATACTTTGATTTAATTTGTAAAGTATTTGTGCTTCATAAATCAAAACTCCATCAAATAAATTATTATAAACAACGTGATAAAAAAGTTTCATTTTAAAAAGGGATTATTTAAAGTAAGAGACTAAAGTACAATTATAGCAAAAACAATATGAAATCAAAATGGAAAATAACCTTACAAAACTTCAGCGCAGTTGCCGTCACAACTTCAATACTCTACTTTTCTTCTTCCTTCAAATAATCCATTTTTTAAACAACATGAGATAATAATATTATGACAAAAAAATGTTATAGAAAAAAGTAAACTATTGCCCATACATTTTTTTTAAAACTGCCTTTAGTTTAGATTAAAGGTGACAGTTACCATTAATGGACAACAGTGGTCTTCATTGCCCTATTTCTCTATTTCTCAATAAAATTGTAGAGATTCAGGACCTGTTTGATTCCGTTTTTAAAAATTTAAAACTAAAAAAATTAGTAATCCAATTTTACAAAAGTGTTTCCAAAAACTGTTTTATATTTATCAATTTATAAAACTAAAAAAGTACAACAACTTCAAGAAGTTTTGTTTTTCTCTTCTTAAAAATAATTTTGTAAAACATTTTTATAAATCATATTTTAAAAACTGAAAAACAAAATTGTTTCAAAGAGGGTCTCATACTCACAAAAAGTTGTCTCAACAATCCGGTTAAATTAACTACTATATATAACTTTCGGTACTCAAAGCCAAGTGAAAGTGGGGAAAAAAACAAAATAATAAATAAATTTAAATCGGACCAAATTTAGTTACTATCTTAAATCAATAGTATAATAATAGAGACAAAGAATTAAACAATAAAATAACCAAAGCATTGTTCTTACATTTGGGGAGTAGAGAGGGGAAACTTTGTACCGCCATTGTTGTGTGTTCACATTGTTTGATTAATTCTTTTGAAATGGTCGTCGTTTGCAGGCAAGAACTTTCACCTCTTATATTTTATTGTTCAATCCTGGGCAACTGAAAACTGTGTAACGGGCAACTTTGATTAAAAGGTTAAATTGAAATTCAAAATACAACATGTATTTGAACAAAATTGTGGAGTAGCATTGGGAAATTCTTCCCAAGGAAATCGTTGGCAATTTGTTACTGAAGTGACTAATTGAAAAAATTTGAAAAGATTAATTATGAAGCAAGAAGCATAATACCCTTAATTTGTTTTCAGAAAATAAGATGATATGTTTTCGATACATAAACCATTCAAATGTCACGGTTTCTTTTTTCCTCCTTCTATTGTATATTTCTTTTCTCTTACGTCCTTTCTCTTTCTTTATCTTGTATATTCAATTTTGTTTTCAGTCTACTTTTCCGTCTAATATGTGATCACTTGTAGACACAACCAATTACTTATCAACTTCATTGTTCTCTATGTGCATAGTTACTTCTATATATGCATATCACAACGATGAAATTTGTTAATTACCTGTATTTTTGTGCTTTGCTAATTAAGACAAAAAAATAAAAATAAAACTTGCAAAATGTTGGTATATATAAAACACAAAAAAAGAACTATCGGAAATAAAATGATATGAAAGAGTAGTTTTGATTTCTCCACTTTTTTGTCAAACATAGTTTTAAAAAGTGTTGTTTAATTAAGTATTGAATATTCTAGTTATGTGATAATATTTGTGAAAGAATCCATAGGTTATAGCGTGAAAGAATCCATGTTCATATTGATTGAAACAACACAAATAAAAAATATAATAGGAGTAAAAAGAGACCTTGCTTTTGCTTGGGCATTTTGTGTTCCCTACGTATCACAGTTTGATGATTTTCTTTTCATTTGAAGTCTACCCTCTATTTCTTGTTTCATGAACTTTCATTTGACGTTGGTAAGAAATCATGTATCTAAGTAAACCAACTTTGACAGTTATCTTACATGGGAAATGCTTGTTTGTAAGAAATTAACAAGCAAGAAAGAGAAGAATTGTAACAGCCGTATTTAAATAAATAGGATTTTTGTGTAATTAATTATTTATTGTTTGTTTATTTGAATATATGTGATTTCATGATTTTATGAATAATTATGTTTTGGATAAGTGAAGGGTATTTTAATAATCTATTAGAATTATTAATCTAGTTGAGAGCCCTTAATTAAGTTAGAAGAGTCGATTAATATTGGTTATGTGGTTTTTTGTTTATTAATAGAATAAGTAAAGATGAGTAATAAAGAGTAAAGTTATGATAGATTGAGAATTGAGCTTTGGCATTGGGCCTAGGTTAAGTTAGTAAGGGTGTTTTGGTAATTGATGAGTGATAACCTAGCTATAAAAGGTGAAATTAGAGAGAGAAACTCATTTTGTCACAAATTTTAGTAGAGGAAGAAAGAGAAAGTGAGAGAGAGCCTTGAGATAGAGAAAGAAAGAAAATTGTGAACAAATCCCGTTTTCCTTACAACAGCCTCACTAAAACTTAATTTCCCGATTCGTTAACCGTCGGATTTTGACGAGACTTTGAGGGTAGGTTCACAACACCTGAAGCTAACTTTTGACCGTTGGGATCGTTGAAATAATGTTCGAGAAAGGAGAAATCGTGCTCTGAATGTACCAGATTTTGGGGGGAAAAAATAGTGTCAAATAGAAGAGTTAGAGGAGGAAGGAGACTTGAAGATTGGAGTTAGGAGTGGTGGACTAGAGTTTCCAACCAAACTAAGGTATGAGAGTAATTATATAATCTAGGGTGAGCATAGAGATGGGGGATTGTCCATATCCCCACTCCTAAACTCTCTACACCCTTTTCTTTTTTGGGTTTTTGTGGTGGATTAATTGAGAATGTGTTTATCTATGTGATGTTGTTGTTAATTGAATGATTATAGATATTTATTCATGTGTAATAAATAGATTGACATTAGAAAAATTATTACTTTATGAGTTGATTGTGATGTTGATGTGAGAAATTGGTTTTTATGAAAAATGGGCAAGAATCTTTACTTTTAAGTTGTTCTTAAGCATTTTGAGTTGTTATAAGTGTTTTTAATCATATATATATGTTTGATTAATGATGTTTGCTCAATTTTGACATGACTTTAAATGTAGAGTAAACTTAGTGAATTCAATTAATTGAAATTGATGAGTAATTATTGATGTATGAATTGATATCCTTTTTGGATGGTTATAATGTGATGTGTTCTACATGAGTTTATGGTGATGAATTGAGTTGATGTTTTATGATGATTTATGATGATGAATTGAGTTTATGATTTATGATGACTTAATTGTTCATGAAATGAGTTATGTAAAACTAATTGATTAGAAGTTAAGGATTAATTGTTGTTATTTGATTTCGATATTATTTGGAATGTTGAAATGTGAAGATAATTATTAATGATAATAATTATGAAGATGAAGCGTGATATTGGATTAAGTTATTCAAATCATGAGATGTAGTAATGTATAAGTATCATATGTTTGGTAGTTGTACATTCATGCATTCATATATGTATGTTGAGCAGATACTTTAGGTGAACCCTAAAGTATAGCAGATATTTTAGTAGCTGCGGTTGACTAAAATATAGTTGGATATATGTTTATCCATGCAGAGTCCGTCATGACTTAAAAATGAACAATGAGCAGATGGATATATGTTTATCCATGGAGACAGTCCGTCATGACTTTAAAATGAACATTGGGGTATATATTTATCCTTGCAGAGTCCGTCATGACTTAAAAATGAACATTGAGTAGATGATACCACATGCATTTAGTCGTGTCTAGGGTGACATGACATGAATATGTGACATTAGCTTGCATTAGGAAGATGTGCATTATTAATTGGTAATTGGTACTTGACTTTTAAGTGATGATTGTGATTGCTTGATGTTGATGATGTGATTGTTTGATCGATGTACCTATAAATTGCTATAATAATGTCTTGCATGCTTACTTATATGTATGTTGGATCATGTAATAGATGAGATATATATTTATCTCGTTAGTATATATTGATAAATGTAAGTATGCCTTATTCTTACATTTGTTTCGGGTTATGTAACTAACTTTCTGTTTTGTGTACTTGCTGGACCTTTGGGGGTCCAGGTTCTCAGGTTATGGTTTTGACCAAGTTGTCGATGATGCTCCGCTCTGATTAGGACACGGGAAAGGGTTTACCTTTTATGTATATTAAGAGTCTTTTATTTCTTATTTTAATTTATTAAGGTTGTATCATTTTCAAAGGATTTTGTATAAGTGATATCTTACTAATTAAGTTATTAGTAGTGTTTTTGATGAAGCATGTAATACTCGAACCATTGTTTTTATAATTCAAACTTTATTTTCCGTTGCGCAATTTGAAAAAGATTTTATAAAGCTAGAAATAGTTAGATAATAAGTTTGGGTGTTACAAGAATAAATCATGGCCTTACAATTTCATAACCAACCTCCCCATGATTTCCTCTAAACTTCCTAATTTATAGCAATTTTAATTTTTTTAAAACAATACAGTACAATTCTTCTCTTTCTTGTGTTTTTTCTCCCGTAACAGATAACACTACTCATCTTACATATGGTTGTTATAAATTCAAGAAAAAAGAAGGAAGTTTGTTTTGAATAAAAAAAAAGGAAGTTTTTAAATTTGAATCATAAAATTTTAACCATATTATGTAGTTGAAAGGGCAAAGTTGTCATTATAAAAAGTCCATACCATAAAAAAAAGAGTCCCTTTTATCTATAGTTATAGATATAATAGAATTTACAAGTTTCATACTTGTGTTGTGTATGATATAGAAAATTCTTTTCTAGGGGTTCTTCATTGAATCATTGTGAATCTTTTCAAGTGGCTTTTGAAATCTCTTGCGGCGATTACCATTTGATCTTATCTTCCTAATGGCAGTGGCAATTGTACATCTCTAGTTTTCTTGTATAATATATCTTCATGAGTTTTCAAGTTTTTTTCTTTGTTCTTCATTTGTGATTCTAGGTTAATTATTCAAAAATTGTTTGAAAAATTGATTTCAATTGTAAAAAAATTTTGTTCATTAACCATTTTTTTTGGTGGAATTTGTTCATTAACCTGTAATTTAGATTCATACAGATAGGTATGCACGCATTTTAGTGATTTTTTTTTTGACGTAAATCAAATATCTTCTGAGCGTAACTGCAGAGATTGAGCCCTGGAACTTTGGGAACCCAAATGAGCGGAAAATTTTCATAAGAGTTTTAACGCTGTTGTATGCCCAAATCAGAGATAGAACCCATGATTTTGATTAAGATAGAATAGATCTATCTCATGTAAGCGATCTTGATATATTTTTGTGATTTCGTAGAAAGAAAAAGAAACACCATTACTAATAGTAGAATTTGGGAGCATTAAACCACATATGGATATATATGCACGACACACGCAACCCCTTTACCAACAAAAGAATACAAATAGAACATTGTAAGAACATAGCAGAATGGTTTATAGTCGTAAAAGGATTCTACACCTTCTTCTTTTATTACCAAATTTGTAACAATGTTTGAATCTTAATTTTATTCTGAAATGACACTCGAGCACTCACTCACACACACATTTATAATGTCATACTCCATATTCATAAGCATGTATATAGCCTTAAACATTTGTGGTATATATGCTTTAATTATGCGCCATGTTCCTCATTATAAGAATCTTCCAATTAACAAAATTAAAATAAAGACATTATAGCGGAAAGTAAGAATAATAATACCCTAGAAACAGGAAATTGAATTTTTCGTACATGTAATTAAGGAAGGTTCTCTACGCAAGTCATTCAACAAAACTTGCTCAATGTCCATACTACTAGTACTATATATGCAAAAGAACATGGTAAATGTGGTTATGTGGACGTTCAAAAAATTAATTAAACAAAAGCATTTTAAAGAATTTTTGGCTTTTATAATATGCTCTTTTTTTTTTTTTTTAATAAAACGCCAGAGGGTGACAACTTGCAAAAGAAACTTGCTTTTAATTGGTCGACAAATTCATTGTCAGAGGATTACAGCCAATCAAGAACCGATTCCAAGTGACCCGTCATGGGCATCAATTCAGTGTTTATTGGCACAGTTACGAAGGATTTTCTTAAAATAAATAAAATATCATTTTAATCTTTGAGAAAAATTGTAAGACTCAGTTTAGTTCCTAATAAAAGATAAACGTATTTTTCTTAAAATAAATAAACCAGGACAACATAGTTCCTACGTCTTTATTTTTTGTTAGATTGATACTTGAAAGAAAAGAAATTGAAAAAAAAATGATTATTTAGTAGTTTTTGTATTAGAGAAAATGAAGGAGAGAAACACATATATATATATATATATATATATATATATATATATATTTATTATAATATTATATAAATGTCCTTAAGCAAAAAAATAAATATGATAAAATAAATTAAAATATATTATGTAAAAATTTTATTTTAATTTAACAAATTATAAATATTATTTTAGGGTTATAAATTATATATAAATATTATTTTATTAGTAAAAATAAATAAAAATTAGAAGTATGCAAAAATTATTATTTAAAAATATTATTTTAAAATGGTTCTTCATTGTAAAACCTTCTATCATGAAAAAATAGATAGATAAAAGGTTTTTATCTTATAAATGGTGTTTATCTTACAAAAAACATAAAAGGTGTTTATTGATATAAAAATAATAAATATGATGAGTAGGACTAATATTTGGAATTTATTAAATTAAAAAAATGGTTATGGAAAAGATTTATAATTTTTTATTCTCCATTTATATTTGGTATTTTTTGTTAATGAAATACATTTTCAATTTTTTTATTATTTTAATTAACCATATACAAATTTTTGCCGAACAATATTTTTTTCATTATTTTTTGCTAATATATGAGATTTTTTAAATATGCATATATTCTATTACTTTTATTTTTTTTTTCTAATACTAAACTACTAACAATCATCTTATTTTTTTCTTCTTTTCGCTTTGTTTTATTTTGGCTAAACTGTATTTTTGGTCCCTTACGTTTATTTTAGGTTTGAATCAGGTCCCTTACGTTTTAAAAGTTTCAATTTGGTCCCTCACGTTATCAACTTTTGCATTAGTTAATCCATTACATCAAATATTTCACTAAATTCGTTTGATTTTTACACGTGACTGACGGTTTGGACACGTGGACGTTATTTTGGACACGTTGGCACTATTTTGAACACTTTTTTTGGGACCAATTCCATTATTATAAGTAATATATATTATTTTTAATTATTTCTTTTTACTTAGTTAGCATCCCAAATGGCACCGAACATGTCCAAAATAGTGTCAATGTGTCCAAACGGTCAGTCACGTGTAAGGATCAAACAGATTTAGTGGAAAATTTGACGGAAAGGACTAACTAATGCAAGTGTTGATAACCTGAGAGACCAAATTGAAACTTTTAAAACGTAAAGGACCTGATTCAAACCTAAAATAAACGTAAGGGACCAAAAGTACAGTTTAGCCTTTTATTTTCTCTATTTTCCCTTCATACAAACAATGAATAAAAAAGGGAGGGACTAAATGTCCTGGTTTATTTTTCTCAAGGATTAAACCCTGCTTTAGTTTTTCTTAAGGACGAAATTGAGTCTTGTGATTTATCAGGGACTGAGTCTTGACTCTAAAATAAATAATAATAATAATAATAATAATAATAATAATAATAATAATAATAATAATAACCCTTCATCTTTCTTGACCAAAAAATAATAAAAAATAGTACTTCATCCATTGTACTAAAATAAGTGTCACAAATGCAATGATGCAAATAAGTACAACTAGAAAATAAATTATTCCTTTCAATCACTATTATAAATAAAAAAAAAGTATATTTTGGATTCATTAGAAGATTGATATATATAATCTATAATTTAATCTATACTAGTCGCCGACCCGTGCGATGCACGAGTTTGGCGGAACGACATATGTATGTCAATCATGGCTGTTGCATTAGATTAAGGGTATGATATAAGGTAATTATAGAAAGGTTTGTTGTGAGTTCAAAGACAAAATCATACAAAGGGATTAACCAAATCAAATCAATGAACACAATCTCTATTCAACTAACGTTGGCCCGTGCGTTGCACGGGTTTTGTGGAACGCCATAACAAAGCGAATCAAGTGAAGCATCACACCAAATTTTATAGTGGAGCTTTCAAGACCCGTGATATGTATAAGATTTAATTTTTGCCTTAAGAGTTTACTTAACATAATCATTGATAATAGGATAATACAATACAAAAGTGAACCACTCTATTGTTGGATGGTTTAGTCACATCGAATTTCATAGTTGAGCCTTCAAAGACCCGTGACATGTATAAAATTTAATTTTACCCTTTTTTGTGTGCAATTAATATGGTTCACAAAGGACAACTATCAATGGATTAAAAAGAAAACTTCATGAAGACAACAAACAAAATAGTTGACTCCAAGGACCAAATCAAGTTAAGATAATTACATAAATTGGAACTAATCATGCGCCATAAAGTAATGTTGGCGCATAAAGAAAAATAATATCGGATAATGTCAATTATTTGATCAAACAATAACAAATGATTTTGATATAGGAATAAGCAAAGTAGATGAACTAACCCCACAATCAAGACCATTTTTATCCAATAAATGTCTCTTGCGAGGATTGGAGATAGGATACTTAACCTCCTCACCCCATATATACTTCAAGCATCTCTATTAAACTCATAGCTTTAGCGATTATCTTAAAAATTCAGAACATGTTATTAAATCATAATTTTTAAGTGCTAGGTAGAAGTGGATAATTTTTTCGAGATTTCAAGCACCTAAAAAGCAAATCAAGTGAAGCATCACGCCAAAATTTTATAGCGGAGCTTTCAAGACCCGTAATATGTATAAAATTTAATTTATGCCTAAGAGCATAGTTAATTTAATTTTCTCATGTTTAGGTGTGCATCTCAAACAATATAAATTAAGATGGTCAAATTTTCTCATTAGTAGTATGTTAAAATGATGAAATTAAAAATCATTCATATAATCATTGATAATAGGATAGTACAATACAAAAGTGAACCACCCTATTGTTGGATTAATATGGTTCTATAGGACAACTATCAATGGATTAATAAGAAAACTTCATTAAGACTACAAACAAAATAGTTGACATCAAGGATCAAATCAAGTTAAGATAACTACATAAATTGGAACTAATCATGTGCCATAAAGTAGCGTTGGCACATATAGAAAAATAATATCGGATAATGTGAATGCTTGGATCAAAATATGAACAAATGATTTTGATCGATGAAGAGACAAAGTAAATGAACCAACTCCCACAATCAAAACTACTCCTATGCAATAAATGTCTCTTGGGAGGATTAAAGATAGGATACTTGACATAATGCGCCAAAATTTAAAAACTTTCTGTAAGTGGCGTGCAGAAATTACAAACCTATTTATAAGTAGCGTGTAAAAGTTAGTTAAATTCGAAACATTAGAGTTTAATTAAGAGTTCAATCACCCGTTACAAATATTTTTTTAGAAGAGTTATTAGATGCTATAGAAAGGTCTACGATACATCCCTATAGATCCAAAGTAGATATTCTCAGTTCAAGAGAAGTATATAACATAGAAGGATACATGCTTATAGCATTAAGCGCCATAATAAAGCGGATCAAGTGAAACATCACACCGGATTTCACAGTGGAGCCTTCAAGACCCGTTATATGTATACAATTTAACTTTTGCCTAACAACACACTTAATTTAATTTTCTCATGTTTAGGTGTGCATCTCAAATAATATAAACTAAGTTGGTCAAATTTTCTCATGAGTAACACGTTAAGATGATGAAATTAAAAATCATTCATATAATCATTGATAATATGATCAAGAAGTACATTGCATACTATTGTTGGATAGCTCGGTCACTTCAAATTTTATAGTAGAACCTTCAAAGATCCGTGACATGTATAAAAATTTAATTTTTATCCTTTTTTCTTGCGCAATTAATATGATTCTAAAGGAACGCGTTAAGATGATGAAATTAAAAATCATTCATATAATCATTGATAATAGGATCAAGAAGTACATTGCATACTATTGTTGGATAACTCAGTCACATCAAATTTTATAGTGGAACCTTCAAAGACCCGTGACATGTAAGCGGATCAAGTGAAGCATCACACCGAATTTTACAGTGGAGCCTTCAAGACTCGTTATATGTATACAATTTAATTTTTGCCTAACAACACACTTAATTTAATTTTCTCATGTTTAGGTGTGCATTTCAAATAATATAAACTAAGTTGATCAAATTTTCTCATAAGCAACACGTTAAGATGATGAAATTAAAAATCATTCATATAATCATTGATAATAGGATCAAGAAGTACATTGCATACTATTGTTGGATAGCTCAGTTACATGAAATTTTATAGTAGAACCTTCAAACACCCGTGACATGTATAAAAATTTAATTTTTACCCTTTATTCTTGCGCAATTAATATGATTCTAAAGGAACACATTAAGATGATGAAATTAAAAATCATTCATATAATTTTTGATAATAGGATCAAGAAGTACATTGCATACTATTGTTGGATAGCTCAGTCACATCAAATTTTATAGTGGAACCTTCAAAGACCTGTGACATGTATAAAAATTTAATTTTACCCTTTTTTCTTGCGCAATTAATATGATATGCTCACTTTTGTTGTAAAAATCACTACAAGAAAATTGTGTTATAGAGTCAACAGAAAATGGACTCTAAAGGGCAAAAAATGGACGCTAAAAGCATTTTAGCGTCAATTTAGCGTCCAAAAATTTGAGGACAATAAAAGCTTTGATGCTAAACAGTAGCGTCCATGTGGACGCTAATTTGTGTTTACTATTATGGACGCTAAAACTGAAGCTAAATGCCCATCCAGATACGGACGCTAATTAGCATTAGCATTTGTGGATGCTAAAATAATGTTAAAATATTAAATATCAAATCGGTTAAAACGTCAACTGATGTAAAAAGTCTTTTTTTTAAAAAAAAAAAAAACTGTTTTTGTTTCCCTCATAATCATATATAATTTTCTATGTGACCATAATTTCATACAAACTCACTTAATAACCAAAGCTTGGATAATGATATAATTAATTAAACACCTGCTCAATAAGCATTAATCATGTAAAAAAATCAATGTATAAGTTTTTTCTACAATTGAAGATAGAGTGGAGGTTAAAAAAATCTCAATGGCTATCATAGTTTAAATGAAGAACATCTTAATAAATATATTAGTACAGTCAACTAATATTCATTTAGATCCTAAAAATAATAAATTCTACTATTAACTATATATGTAGACTATAGTGTATAGAACAAATTACGAATAATCTTCATTTCCCTACCTTGACATGATCTAATTTCGACAAAGACATTAAACCTTGGAAAGCCATATAATCAACAGAGCTACATTACATAATACATTTAAGAAATGCGGACATAATATTCAAAATCAAACCTTTACCCATAAGAAGACTTGAAAGTTGATCAATAGTTTTGTATGTACTATCACAAGCTTCCCAATAGTGAGAGTTTCAGTCTTGTCAGAACAATGCAATTTACCTACAATAAGGTAGTCCAAAAGATATTCAAATGCAAATCCAAATCCACATGAAAGTAAAACCATGAATGCTTTTTTAGATAATTTTGATATTCTGCAACAAGTAGACATGCTAAAGCCATAAGCATCCAACAAGTAAACATACTCTTTTGGTTACTTTATAGTCTATATGTAACTCTCCCCAAATAAACATGATGTAATTCTCTAATAGTTCAAAAATCAAGGTACATATTACATATTTATGACAGTACATGGTTTTTTAAATGCTACAACAGTACAACCATTTAAGGAATGATAAAATCAATTGTCAATTTGGAGTCATACTAAAGAAAATTTATGTCCCATCACACAACAAAGGCCCTACACAAGTTTAAAACATCCCAGACAATAACGAGAAAACCAAAACAGCAGGTAATTAAATATGGAGCACACCTTTTCAGTTATTAATTGAATATTGAACACACTTTTTCAGGATCTCCACCATCTTCAAACATGTTATATGCTCCTCTCATGAATGACCTTTCTTCCAACCTAAAATCATCAAGAAAGTGAATTAATTGAATATTGTCATTTTCTTTGTTTGTGATAACTTCCTAACTAGTAGTATTAGAAATTTAGAATCAATGACATGCCTTAAGGTATCATTTCCTTACTTTGCTTCATCGACTCCAAATAGTTGATGCTCTAAAGAACAAAAAATGAACAAGTTAAACACTAAAGTTACATTCCAACAAGAATATCCTACAGTCATAAACAAGTACTTTTTATTGTTACTTGTCTCTGTTTGCTTTACTATGAACCTTGATTAGTAGCTAGCTATCGGTGAGAATGAAGCATAGCCTACAAATCCTTGTCTTCTTATCTAAAATTATGTTGATAAGAAAAAACAAATGATACATAGATAACATTTAGATACAAGCCTGCCCCTAATTTTTCTTATCTATTTCTCACGCCTCAATAGTGACTTGCTCAACGTTGAAACACAATTTCATCTATTTACACTAGTAATCAATGTCATGATTCAAGATTTTGTTCAGTCACACTAGCTAAGTCAAACAGCCAAGCTATGTCACACTTCCCTATTACTAAAAGTGGTTTTCATGCTAACACTAGAAGTGTCCTTACCGTAGTTGCATAATGCTTTCCATCAACACTACTTTGATAAAGACCTGTAATAAATACCAAAGAAGGGAATCAGGAAGTAAGCTCAATTAGAAAAGAGAGAGCATAATTCCACAGATACTTAACTTACCACTTTGTCATAGCTACCAGAACCAATCATAAACTCTCAAATATACTCATTTAACATCATCTTGTTCCTGTTTTCATCCTGAAAGAGTAACCAATCATAATTCACATAAAAGTTATGACAGAAAATATATCCAATACACTTTGAGAAGTTTTACCTCAGTACAAATAACCATACAGATGAACAACAAGACTAGCATACATGATTAAAAACTCTTACAAATGAAGAGAGCAACTACCCCAAAATATTCCAAAGTCCAACCTTAACATGAAGTCAAATTACCAAAAATGATTAAAATGGTGTCCAAAACTATAGTCAAACTAGTAAGTGTTATGACAAAATCAGAAAAGAACACTCAACAAAACTAAAAGAACACTCAACAAAATCAGAAAAGTGATTCTCATAGTTACCTCAGATCGAATAGTCAGTCTCCTTAACAAGAAAAGGCCTAAAAATCATTCCAACCTTGGAAGTGTTATGACACTTAGTATTTACCAATTGAGATCATGATTTTCTGCATGAAAAGAATTAATTAAAACATAATGTTGAAGTCCAAAACATGTACCCAAGTGGGGAGCAAAAGATACAAATAACCTATCAATGATAGTAACAGAGAACACAAAAAAACTACAAGCATGTCTATATGTTTTAGTAACCTGGTTGAATAGTTACAAGGAGCATAAATCATGGACTACACACTCCCAACTCAGAAACTCAGCTAAACAATTAGACATTTAAATTGAAGAGAAGTAAAACCAATTAAGAATTATCATAAACTGATAAAGAGGAAAATGTGCATCCTATTTTTGCTACTAACAACACTAAAACATTTAGTTTAAAAGAAACAAAAAAAGCTAGAACTTGTACCTAGTTATGCAACGCAGAAACAAGAACACAAGTTCGCACAAACAACACAAATTCCATAAACATAATTTATGCAGAAAATTCTACAACACAATCAGAACCAGGCCCTGCACACGCATTAATATCATTTTAGTTAAGCACTACAACCATAGAGGTATCCACTATCCAACATTCAAAAATCAACTAGAAAAGATCCAAAGATTTGTAGTTGAGGTAACAATATTAAGATCCACAATTACATTTTACCATATTTAAATATTTCTAGCTATGTCAGCAATTTGTTAAACTCTAAAACAAACATATCCAGATTTTTAATATGTATGAAAGCAAAGTACTTAAGCAAGGGATAGAGAATAATAAAACACTAACCTGTAGTGAGAATCGGCGAGAACGATTTTGCGGTGAGATCAATGAGAAACAACTTACAGCTTCAAGTTAAAATACATTCAAGAATAAAAATCAATTTTACAAACACATACTATTACTTCTATAACTTCAAGTTAAAATAAACTCTGGAAACAAAATAAATTATACCCACAAAATCAAAATGTAGAAGTGGGTTGGAAATTAAATTGAAACCAAATTAGAAGAAACCGGAAATATGAGTATGAGTCAGAAATAAAAGAGGACCTTGCAAGAGAAAGAGCAGTTTAAGGGTTTTGAGAAAACTGAACGGAGTTAAGGATTTTGAGAATCGTTGGTCGTGAAATTTCAGAAGTCAAATTGAAGAGAAGCTAAATTGCAGAACCGTCGATGGTGGAGGATGATTGAGAACCGTCGATGGTTGTGGTGGTCAAATTTCAGTGAATGAGAGAGAGGGAGAACCATCAATGGTGCGATTTTCAGTGAAAATGAGAGAGGAAAAACCGTCGATAAATGAAATTAGGGATTTTTAGTGGTGGAATTAGGGATTTCCATCTGGCTGGAAAATAAGATCGGAGGTATTTTGTTGATGGAGCTAGGAAATGAGAGGATGAGTGAAAGGAGAAAAGGATTTAGGGTTGAGGGATTGTACGACAACTTTTTTGGTAAAAGTGGGGGGAATGTGAAAATAATGGTGAAAATAAAGTGTGGGAAATGTGAAATTAAAAGTGGCAAAAAGATTAAAAAGTTTTAGCTTCCAAAATTGTGGATGCTATTTGAAAAATTATATTTTAAAAATATTAGCGTCCATAATAGAGTCTATCCTATTGATGCAAAGTTTTTTAAAACAATCCAGTTTCAAAAAAGTCATTTGTGCTAGAATTTGTGGATGCTAAATAGACGCTAATAGCATCAGAAATTGTCTGACGCTAAAATCTTTGAAGCTAAATAGCAGTTTTCTTGTAGTGAATGCAACAAAAAATAATTAGGGTTTTAATTTTTTTTGTTAGGGGTAAAACTGTAAATTACAAATCTATTTATAAGTAGCGCGTAAAAGTTAGTTAAATTCGAAACATTAGCATTTAATTAAAAGTTCAATCACTCGTTACAAATCTCTTTGCAGACCCATCAATTTTATTACGTTAGTACACTTGTACACCATAAAATTGACCATGTTATAGTGGTAAATTGGTAATTGAACATTCTTAACTTAATAGATTCTTTTAAGTTGCGAGGTAGAAGAGATTTATGGTGGTTAAAAGTCTATCATATTAGAGCTATATGTTCACTTTTGTTGTAAAAATGCAACAAAAATCAATTAGGGTTTTAATTTTTTTGTTAGGGGTAAAACTGTAATATTCAAAAATAATGGGACAAAACTGCAATTTTCAAAAAAATAGAAGTAAATTTGAAATTTTAAAAAAAATTAGGAGTCAAAATGCAATTTATAAAAGTACATGGGTCAAAATGGAAATAATGAAAGTGTGGGGATGCAATTGTAAATATATAAGGTATAGGGGCGAAACTGTAATTTTATAGTATGATGCTGACGTGGCTGGAGTGAGATGTGGTAGAAGGTGGTTGGGCTAAAAGTGACGTGGCGGATGACGTGGGCGTTGAGGAGTAAAAGGTGACGTGGCGAGATGGTACACGTGGCAGACAATGAATGGATGACATGGATTAGATGATGTCATGATGACATCATCAATGAAACATGGTAGTAGGGTTTTTGAAAGAGCATTAGGGTTCACCCTAATGAACCTTTAGTATAGTATAAAGATAAAGATAAAGATAATAGGGATTAGATATATCAGTATTTTCAATAAATATAAAAAGTTAATTTTATTTATAATAGTGACCAAAAGGTGTATTGAAGTTGTATTAATTAAAAACTTAATGTGACAAACTTTTTAGGACATTGATTTTCAAAAATAATACTGTGATTTGACCCTTTAAATTTTTTGTTTTAAATTTAATCCCTGTGTTTTTTACAAAGTTCATTTTTATGTTATAATTAATAATGACTTTTTTAAAGGATCTATTTGATATAAATGCAAAACTTAAAGAACCTACATATGCATTTGGCCTAAGATCTATGTTTAGTTTAACAATTTAATTTTTAATTTCAAGTTGTAGATAAATTAACGAAAATTAATATTAAATAGTTAAATTATTGAACTAATAGTATTTTAATGTCTTAATAATTATATGATTATAAAAAAAGTCATGATACACAATCTTTTGAAAACAAATAGGGCTTGAAACGGAAAACTAAAAATTTAGAGAGACTAAAAATAATACTTAGAGGTACCCGATTTGTTCTCTACTTTTTAGAGTACGTCTATCATTGAAATATTTTTTAGTGCTTCATATTAAATAGACCCTAATTTAGATAGTAGAACAGCTCAAAAATAATGAGAAATTGTTGCACGGTCTCTCCCTTAACATTTAATCCTTAGGCACAATTAATCAAATTTCAACACATCATTTAATTAAAAATATAATAACATGAAATTTATTTATCTTTTCCTCTTTCAATTTTAGTCACCGTTCAATACAACCTTCACTGTGCGATTTACCATCTCACTAACCCCTGCAATTTATGCAGAAACTTGTGAGTATCGCATCGAAAACATTAATTAGAAGGATCCTGAAATGGAATCGTAAAAAGGAGGGTTGTATTTGAAGGTTTCAGAATCAACTTATGTTTTTTCTCTATGATCCGAAACCAGAAAAAACCCTTGTCACTGAGGAAGAAGAATCAGTTTCGTAGTTCAATTGAAAAACTATGTTTGCAAGAGGTTTCTGTACTATTTGGGGAACCCTCTTTATTCTCAATCACTACTAATTATACTCAAATTTCTGTTTTGATTCGATTCCACTTATTTGCTTAAATTCTCATTATTATTCAACTAAAGCTCCTTCAAGGCTTGACAGAGGAAGATCACAGACTTGATTTTTGAAA
Source organism: Trifolium repens (assembly GCA_030408175.1). NCBI lineage: Eukaryota > Viridiplantae > Streptophyta > Magnoliopsida > Fabales > Fabaceae > Trifolium > Trifolium repens. The sequence continues at coordinate 51,565,071 of CP125849.1, read as the reverse complement.
GCCAACAAATATATTCTTGATCAAGCAAAGTTTGATAGACTATGGAGAGAGTTTTGTGTGGAAGGTAGAACTTTGGGATGGAACTATATGGAAGAGAATTTTGTGTCAAAGATTAAATTTCAGATAGAGAGGTGACAACCTTGTTAGGTAGCAAGCAAGATCAACCGTATAACGAGTTCACAGAGAGAGAAACAAGAGAGAGAAACTTAGAAGCTCTCTGCTTCTCACTAAACCAAATCCCGCGCCGCCCCTGCCCCAAATCCAAATCTCTGTCTTTAAGATGTAGCCTTTCTAATGGTGGTGTGATGAGTGGCGCCGCCCTCCGCACCACCTTGGTTCAGTTCGGTGTCACCGGAGAGTTTCGTTTTTTGGTTTTGGGGGTCTTTATGTGTTACTCTGTTCTTGATGTCACACTTTTCTTCCTCTTCTGCCTAGCTCGGTCTTCTTTTGGTGTGACGAGAGGGGTGTTTTAACTTGTCGGATGTACTGTTCATCGTCCTGCTGCAGTTCTCCGGTGAGCTGTATCTTCTTCATGGTTATGTTGGTGACAATTTTGGATCTGGAGTGTATTGGGGGGTCTCAAAACTCCATGGTGGTTATGATTTTGCACCGTGTACTGTTCACGGTGTTCCGGTTGGTGGAGGAGCTGCTATTGTCTCCTTTTCTTTTCGTTTTGGTTCGTTTCAGGGGTGTTTTTGTGACGGATCTGAATGGTTTGGCGTGTTTCGAATCTCTAACGGTGGGTTTGCGGGTTTTGGTGCAGAGCTGGAGTTTTAATGTGGTCTTGGTGTTTCGGTGGTGAGATTTGATGGAGCGTGGTGGTGAGATTTGATGGAGCGGTGGTGGTAGTTTGAGGTGCTGGTGGTGAGGTATTGAAATGGTGATGTGGTGGTGGTGTTGGATCTGGTGCTGTGGTTGATGCCGTGTGTGATTGATTTTCCTTGATATTGGATTCTCTGACCGTTTTCAAGTCTGTTGAGATTTACAGGATTCTATTTAAGTCGCTGAGGGTTCCCAAATCTGCTGACATTTGTGTTGACTGTTGGTTCTCTTTCTACCGGCGTCCACCAACTTTCGACTTATGGAGCTGCTTTTTGGATTCTGATGGGCCGGGTAATTTTGATTCGAGTCCGGAAGTTAGTGTCTAATGGCGTCTCTACGGGTTGGGTTGGTGTCTTGTCTGGTGGTCATTGGGGAATTTTAATTGATGTTTTGTAAGGGGTGGATTGAGGTGTTGTTTGATGTTTTATTTGATTGGTTAAAGTGTTTTCCTCACTTTGCCTCTCTTTGTATGTTTCAACAATTCCTTTTACTTCTTGTTTAAGGAATTATCATTAATAAAATTTTACCGATTCAAAAAAAAAAAAAAACGAATAAGACGGCACGACCTAACAATATAAATGGAAGGAAGAAAAAAGCATGATTTTTTTTATAGTTCACTTAATTAATTTTTGTTATTATTTTTTTAATTAAATGATGTGTCCAATTTTAGTTGATTGTGCCTAAATATTAAATGTTAAAAGAGAAACCATGTAATTTCTTAAAAATCATTATTAACGAGAATCAAAATTAGGGCGAATTATGTGTAGTTATATTTAATTAGACACATGGTGGACTAGGTATTAAAAATCTAGCAATCTTCAACAAATCTTTGCTAGGAAAATGGAAGTGGAGAGTTCTATCTGACGGTGATGCGGTGTGGTCTGATCTTCTTCATTTCAGGTATGGGCATCTACCCTCTAACTTGTTGGCTGGTGGTACTTTGTCGAATGCTGTAAAATCTTCGCTATGGTGGAGAGATATCATTGGACTAGACAGGTGATCTGCTGACAATACGTTTATGGCTAATTTGAGTTGTCGAGTGGGTGACGGTAAAACCATTGGATTTTGGAAATTTAAATGGTTTGGTGATCAACCTTTTTGTGCTCTTTTTCCTGATCTATTTGCCAAAGAAACTTTTAAAGACGCTTTGGTTTATGAGAGGTTGCAGGACACTAATCAAGGTAGAATTTGGAATTGGAATTGGCTGCAACATTTAACTCTTAGTGAATCGCAACAATTAGAAGAGTTACAAGGGCTGCTGGCGGATTGTTTCCTCAATCCAGACCTTGCTGACAGGTGGAATTGGAAACCCGGTCTGATGGGTTTGTTCTCGGTCCGTTCTTATTATTCTGTTCTGATCAATTCACAACCGACGGAAGCGCTAGAAGCAACTACTTTGACAACTCTTAAAAAACTGTGGAAGATTGATGTTCCATCAAAAGTTCTCGCTTTCGGTTGGCGTCTTTTACTTTATAGATTACCAACGCGATTGGCATTAAATCATAGAGGTATTCTACACAGCCCAAATGATTTATCTTGTGTGTTTTGTTCTCTAAATGTAGAGGATTCTAGGCACCTCTTCTTTTCTTGCCAATTTAGCATTGGAATATGGACTGCAGTATCAAATTGGATTGGAAAAGCTCTACCAACAGGGATGGAATGCTGCTCTCATTTTTGCCTATTTGGTAATCTGATCCGTTTGAAAAAAGGAGGAGGTCGGGTATCTCGCTTGATTTGGTTGGCCACTACGTGGAGTTTATGGAAACACCGTAATGATGTGATTTTTAATGGAGCTACTCCGGATGCATCTAACCTTCTTAATAATATCAAAATTACCTCTTGGATTTGGTTTTCCGGTCGGTTTGGCCGCAAAGCTAATTTGACTTTTTTGTATTGGTGTATTGATCCTTTCGGATGTTTTGCTAGCACGTAATATTTGCTAGTTTTTGTAAGGGATTGAGTACCCCTTGTACTCCCTTATAATAATACTTCGCTTATCAAAAAAAAAAACTAAATTTTTTTTTTTGATAAGTAATTAACTAAGAATTTAAACTATGTTAAACAATATATCTAAATTATAATTGAAATTCGCTGTTAAATTATATATAAAGGAAACATTTAATATATGAATATGATCTAATTGAATGTTAGAGCATCCACAATGGAGCTACTCTCTTTTTAGTACTTAAATGGGTCCCACATGTACACAACACTTATTTATAATTTTTTAATATTAGTACCTACAAAGTACTCAATCCCTCCAACCCAACACCTCTTAAAAAGTTCTAAAACGGTTCCACTTATAACATATTTCACCAATAACTATACATAATTGTAAATGAGTCCCACAGAAATAAAATAGGTACCAATGCTTAACTTAGAACCAATACCTATTAATGCGCTTTTTGGGGAGTTAATACATAAATTGGCCAAAATTATGTCAGTTTCTCTCTCTAACATTTTCTCTCTGACTTCTCTCTAAAAGCTTCCTCCCGCCGCCGCTTGCTTTGCCCTAAATCCAAAACCGGCCGTTCAAATGTAGATGGTTCCAGTGGTGGTGCGATGAGGTTCTCACCTCCGCACCACCGTCACTCTCCTTCCTTCGTCTCCGACCGTTTTCGTCCTCTCCGTTCTGTTTTCCGGCCGTCGTCCAGATCTCCTCTGTCGCTTCACAGGTTCGATTTTATGGGTTTTGGGTGTTTGTTGGTGCTTGGCTGGGTTTTGTAGGGTGTTCGGACGGTGGTTTTGGCTGCCGGTGGTTCTTGAGGTGTTTTGGGCCGTGTTGTGCTGGTGGTGGTGGGTCATCGGAGCCGGATATGGAGTTTTCGATCCTGTGTTGTGAAGTTTGGGTGGTTGGTCGGAGTGGGGTGTTGAGTTCTGTCTCCGGCGGCGTTTTCGCAAGGAGGAGGTGACAAGGTGATGAGGTTGGGGTTTTTTCTGAGGTGGTTCGGTGGGTGCTGGTTAGGTGCTCTGTTTGGTGGTGGTTGATGCTGCCTTTCTCGGTGATATGGAGGTGGGGTTGGGTTTTGGTCTTGGCAGCTGTGGTGGTGGCGGTGTGTTGACTGAGGTGGTGTTTTGGCTGAGGCTTTTCTTGGTCTTGATTGTTGTCCTGGCGTGCCCGAAAGGGCGAGGTATGTAGACACTCCGTGTTGACGGTTGTTGTCGTTTTATCGTACCTCTGGGACGTATTGGGGATGGAGAGGTGGTGGATGGTTAATACCGAGTGTGTGTGGATTCTCCCTGATATAAGAGTCTCTGACCATTTTCAAATCTGGTGAGATTTGCAGGACTCTTTGGAGTCGCTGAGGGGTGTTCAAGTCTGTTGAGACTTGCAGGTCTCTGGTATCTGGTCGAATTCTTACGGCACCAGGTGTTGACTGTCGATTCTCTGACTACCGGGGTCCCTCAACCTTTGACTTTCGGGGCTACTTTCTGGGTCTAATGGGCCGAGTAATTTTAATTCGAGTTCGGAAGTTGGTGCCTAGTGGTGTCTCCTAGGGTCGGGTAGAGGTTTTTTCTGGTGGGTTTAGCGAATCATTATTGGTGTAGGGGTGGATTGGGGTGTTTGATTTGGTGTTGGTAATTGTGTTATATCACGTTACCTTTTGTTTGTATGGTTCGACGATAATTCCTTTCACTTCTTGTGGAGGAGTTGTCTTTTAATAAATTTTGTCGATTCAAAAAAAAAAAAAAACCAATACCTATTAGGTACTCATTTGTATTTTGCTCCAATGAGGGTACCTATTAGGTACTGGTACTTAAAAAATAGGTACCCACCATTGGAGATGGTCTTATTATTTTTAATAAATTTTAAAATAAAATTTATACCAACCAAATACATATAACTAGTTTAGAGGGCCTCTAATATGAATTCGATTTAAAGCGGAACTTTATTAGTAAATTTTATTGAAATATTATCTATGTTCTCCATTTTTATTCTTATATAATTCCTTTTTTTTACTAAAAATGATAAGAGTTTATTTATAAATTATTTTTTAGAGGTTCATATTAAATGCACAATATTCTTCATAAAAAAACTCAAAAAAATAATCCATAAATTATTAAATGTCAAAGTTACTTTTTTTTTTATAAAATCAAAGTCACTTTTTTAAAAATAGCTCATTAAAATTATAAACATTTAGAGTATGCCCAATTTGCCAGAATTATTCCCCATTGTGCACGTGTACGTGTAGGGAGGAAAGGGGGAGAGAGGGAGAGAGAGAGAGTGTTAAAAGGGATTGGATTAGTCATGAAACATTCCTTAGGGACTAGCTATGAAGCCCCGATACGGGACACGATACGGATACGATACCGATACGCCGATACGTGAAATTTTTTTAAATTTTCAATCCGATACTGCCGCGATACGTTATTTAAAAATTAAAGTTAAAATTAAATATATAAATACACAATATATAAATATACATAAAATCAATAATATTAATAATTAAAATCAGAAAACATCTATTCTTATACTAAAATTTTGGGACAAGTTCAAACGTTTAACTACCTATTACACTATGAGAAATGCTACTTAAAGCGAAAAAATCACTCACGAATACACTGCGAATGATCTGTCATCTATTGGACCCCACTGACATTTATTTAATTTAATAATTCATATCTATCTTTTTTCTCATCCCCTCTCATTTTCTACCGGTACCACAAACCAACAAACGTCTTTTCTCTATGAACTCCTTATCCAAAATTCTTAGTTGATATTGTCCCTCTCCCTCATCTTCTTAGTTGGTCGTTTGTTTTCGTTGGTGGTCTCATTTCTCTGCCGTCGTTCGCCGCCGTTATTCCTTTTCCTTCCTTAATTGATTTCATGCAAATTGAATAATTTTCTGTTGCTAATTGAAGTGATATGTGGTTGTTTTGCTGATTTTCTGAGTTTTTCTGCTATGTGTATGTTGTTGATTTTGTGGTTGCTAAGCTATTTTGCTATTTGATTGCATTGTCTTCAATTCAAATTTGTGCATATAATTATTTGTATGTACTAATGGAGCTTGATAAGGAGTTCATATTGCACTTTTGGGTACTTGTTCACCGATGGAGTTATCACAGATTCACAGCTTCACACATGAAAAGTAGTGGTGGTGGTTGGTGGGTTAAAGATAAGAGGGGACGTGATAATTAGTCGGCACCGCAACTTCTAGTTTTATTTTATTTTATTGATTTTTTTAAAATAGTAAAAGGTGTAGTTTACAGTTTACACACTTCGTGAAAATTTGCGAATCAAAATTTCGCTGCATATAGCAGCGCTGTTACAGTATATAGTAGGATACCATAGTTTTTTTTTTTTGAAAAGTAAAAAATTATATTGACAAAGGAAAAACACAGGAAGTGCTAAAGATACAAACAAACATGTCTGAAATAACCCAAAGTCAATCAATACTGGAAACTCCCAATGTCTGATACATGAGAACATCTTAAGTTAGTCCCCAGAACATAATGATTACTGATACATCTTAAGCTACACATCTTATTGTAGTGTATTATACAAAAAGAACACCATTAAAACTATCCAAACAAAATCACATATACTATCCAAAAAATAATCTTTGTATCGGACACATATCAGATGTTATTTGTTTATTTAAAAATAATAATATAACCGATACTTTTCTGATACGTGTATCGGGACGTATCGGACACGTGTATCGGGTATTATTTTTTATTTAAAAATAATGATTTAATCGATACTCTTCCGATACGAGTATCGGGACGTATCGAAAGAGTATCGGTATCGAAGACGTATCGGACACGATTCGTCACCATTTTTTGAGTATCGGGGCTTCATAGGGGACTAGCTAGTTGAAATGAACAAATATGGAGTGGTGGTAGCACCTGTACCATATTTTATTTTTATTCTTTTACACCCCACCCAATATAGAACTCCTCTTTTCACTATTTCTAATTAATTAATTAAATTATATGTTGCAACATATTTTAAACGGGAAAAATAACTTGATAGATACTTTTATGACAATATAAATATGGAGCTTAACATAACTCATTTACTCAACAAGAAGAATTATCTGAGTTATACTCTTAAGTTCCCACTCAACTTTCTCTTTTCACTCTTTTTTTCTAAAATGGCAAGAATGTCTCAAGAACCACTAATTGTTGGGAGAGTGATAGGTGAAGTTCTTGATTCCTTCACCACAACCATGAAAATGACTGTGAGTTACAACAAGAAACAAGTCTTCAATGGCCATGAGTTTTTCCCTTCCACTATCAACATCAAACCAAAAGTTGAGATTGATGGTGGTGACATGAGATCCTTCTTCACACTGGTATACCATGCATTTATTTTCTCTTTATTTAAGAAAAACAAACTTCAATAGTTAATTATTCTGTTTTTTTTTGTTGTTTTCTATAATTTCATACATACTCACACACCTACGTGTCTCTGTCCCCAAAAGAATAGTCCAATAGTTTGAGTTGAGACATCTAATGAGTTATATGCAGAAGATTTAAACTACGTTAAATCTTTGCTACTAACATTTTCCGTTTGTTGTATAAAATAAGAATGACAAGTTACGAGTTAGTTGTAATTAGTTGCTAGTAATTGGTTATAGCAAATCGGTAGCTAAACCTAACGCCTTTCTGTCTATAAAAAAACATTGTGTGTGTCTTAAATGTAATGCTTTTGACAAAACCTAAATCATTGAGTATTGACCTAATTTATATCATATATGTTTACCATTTTTGTTTGTAGGTGATGACAGACCCTGATGTTCCTGGCCCTAGTGATCCTTATCTGAGAGAACACTTGCACTGGTATATATTACTCGTCCATATTATTGACCAGATAAATTAATAATTGAATAAACTTAAAAAATATTTAAAATTTATTTATATATGAGACCAGAGAAAACATATAATATAATGATATATCCTACTCTATATAGTTAAAAATTATTATTAACTAGTAATTTTCTTTGTTTAATGCAGGATTGTGACAGATATTCCAGGAACAACAGATGCTACATTTGGTAGGTTATCTATTTATTCAAGAAAATGTATATATATGGATATGATATGATGATGAAAGAGAAATAATATGTATGAATTTTTTGTAGGGAAAGAAGTGGTGAGCTATGAGATACCAAAGCCAAATATAGGAATACACAGGTTTGTGTTTGTTCTATTCAAACAAAAAAGTAGAGATTCAGTGACAACAACACCATCTTCAAGGGATCATTTCAACACTCGCAACTTTGCTTCACAGAATAATCTTGGTTTACCTGTTGCTGCTGTTTACTTCAATGCTCAGAGAGAAACAGCTGCAAGAAGACGCTAGAAGAAGAAGAAGAATTGGATCAACTTGAGAACCAAATAATTAAAATATTAAAATATTAAATAAAGTGATTAATAATAATATTAATATTAAATTATGCTATATATTATATTTAACCTAGCTAGTAATTTAAGTACGTCGGAGGAGGAGCTTCTTTGACTCTCATCACATCGTGTGTGTCTCAGAAAAAGAATCATTTTCTGTACTATGCTATTGCTATGTCCATTAGATATTGGTTATTGTACTGTATCTTTGTTATGTGTATGTGTATGTATCAAAGTAGTAATCTTTAATCTTGTCTTATTATATACATATTAAGAAATAAAGAGATTGTTGTTTTCCTTTCATTATTTCACTTTAGTTAGGGTTTGGTTTTTAGTCATGATCACTATACAAGTTTTACAAGTGCCTCTTCTTAATTCAAGTAATTCAGTTAAGAAAGAGTAGTGATGTATATTTGATATCACAACACTGAGTATGTCAAATTCACGGTGATCCACCGTGATTTTGTTTAAGTTACCGATCAATGTAATTAACTTGTAAAACTACGGTGGATCATTATGAATTTAAATACTTGTCATATATAATAAAATAAATATAATGGAATTCAAGATTTTTCATTATGGATTTGAATATTTGATTCAAGAAGAGTAACAATATGAATATATCAAAGATTTGAAAGTTAACCTTACGAAACTGAAAATAGATATGTAACTATAATATGTACTTGTTCTACATTTTTTTATATTAATGTATACATATTTTTGCTGTTAAAAAAATAAAGCTATCAATATTGTATCCCCATAAATAGAAAAAAGCACTTATATTTAAACACCCTTAACTTTCCTATATTCATTTAACATCATTAACTTATCACATCACATCTATCACACTCCTGTTTTTATTTCATTATTCTCTTGTGATAAGAGTTTTTTTTTTTTTTGAATGGCTCTCTTGTGATAGAGTGTTTGGGTGTCTACGAATTATTTTTCTAAAAAACTATAAATATCATATCTTAAATGTGAAATAGGATTTTAAAATTACATTTATACATGTTCTCTAGTTTTTTTGACAAAACATGTTCTAGTTTTAAATCCTTGCTCTAAAACCATATGCGACAAAGTTATACTTGTCTTTCGGTCAAACTTTAGATTATTATTGTTACTTTTTCCTCAAACACACACGGTTAGGATAAAAGGATGTTCTCTATGTTCAATCGTGCATGGATCAATTTTTTGAGGCACCAAAATTTTGGTTAACACCGTTTGTAGAAAATTTGATGGTGATCAACTTAATTAAGTTATGTTTAAACATTTTAAATTTGATCTAAAATTTGATAATTTTGATTTTTTTTATATGTTAAATTATCTTTTACAGTATTAATTAAAACTCAAACTTTATGGTCTTAATATTTTTATAGATATTTAATTATTTTCATATTACATACATAACTTATCTATTTTTAGTGAGAAACCTAGATTTTTCCTATGTATATATAGTTTGTAGCTTGGTATATATAACTTTTTTTTTTATTACAAAGAGGATCAAAGCTCAATAAAAAAGATATTACAATAAAACTAAGCAAGCATATGTAATCCCCATCATAACATCACTAAACTCAACTTAGCATAAAAAAAAACTATAAAATTCATATAAAATCCGTGATTATCTAACGTATTTGGACATTAATTTGCTTCACGATACGAGTCATGCAGCACGACTTGTGCCAAGATATAACCTATATTTATACAAAACGAAATTATTAATTAGATGAGATGTATACTTTCTAATTATATACAAAATATTTTTATTTGTTATATTCTTTGAAATAATCAAACTCAACTTAGCCAACATAAACTTCCTTTTGAAATAAGCCTGCAGACCAACTGTTAATTGTCTATCTTGTCCAAAACAAAATCTGTTAATTGTCTAATATCGATTCTGCTTGAAATGTGATCCACTCACAACTAGAAACGTGTAATATTAAATGTACTTACTTACACTTTCTCACATTCACATACAAGTACAAACCTTTCTGGAGTGTGATATGATATGTTTTCACTTTTCAAGGTACGGGTTGATTTTTTAACTTTTTTTTATCTTAAAAAAGCATGCCCTTCATAGGCTTCATGTATTAGTTTGGCTTAATTTGTAGGTCCCTTAAAGATTTTTTTGATTTCATTTTGGTCCCTTAAAGAAAATAAGTTCCACTTTGATCCTTATCGATATCTCCATCGGTCAATTTGATTATTTCTGTCCATTTTTTTCAAAAATCGTTAATTTCTGTACAGGTGCCATGAAACAACCTATTTTGCCACATGTACAGAAGTTAACGGTTTCTGATAAATAATTGACAAAAAGGACCATATTGACTGTCGGAGATATCTATAAGGGACCAAAGTGAAACTTATTTTCTTTAAGGGACCAAAGTGAAACCAAAAAAGTCTTTAAGAGACCTACATACTAATTAAACCTATTAGTTTTTATAGGTTAGGGTTTAATACTTTAATCTTTATTTCGTTGTGAGATGTAGAAGTACTATGATCATCATCTTTGCAACTGAACTGAACCAAATTTACTAGAGTACATTTTAGTTTAACAAAAAACCGAAAATCACAAAATGTCGAATATTTTTGGATGTATTTGAAAGTTCTTTTGTGAAAACCGCCGAATCGTATCGAATTTTGGATTGATTTTTCAAAATCAATTCAAACCGAACCAAACCACATACATATGTTTTTACTATTTATTTACATTTTTATTAGTATGATATATTGTATTAACTTATTATTTGTTCGTTTTTTTAATACTACTTTTTAGTTTAATTTAATCTATTTTTTTACTATTTCATGTGTTTCAAATATAATCGATAATTATTCTAAAATATTAACTTTTAATATATTATGTTATATTATATTTTACGTCAAACCTATTATTTATAGTGTGTTTATAATATTTAATAAAAAAATATAATTTATAATTCGAATATCCAAAAACCGATCCAAATTAAATCGCCTAAATTTGGATCGGGTCAAATTTTTAAAATTTGTCATCCAAAATTGAACTACAAATAAATTTATTTTTAGATCGGATATTTTTGCCTCAAAATCGAACATCTTTGTTTCACACACAATTGTAGAGATGTGCTCTTTGATATTTTTAGGCGTGCAAGAATTTCTGTGTAGAAAAGGCACCCGTGAACTTCTTGACTAATCCACAAGAAGAAAGATCAACACTTCGTCCAGTGGATGTTTTGGTGTTTGGATGGGTAGGTGGAAAACATGATTGTGTGGATTTGACTGAAGTTTACCCCTTATGAGACTGGGGTCAGGGATATTTATAAGAAAGAAGTTATTTAGACTTTTTTAATATTTTTTTACAATCACACACTCAAGATATTTCACTAACCAAAGTAGTTTTAATACAACTAGGTAGCATCTCAAAATAATAGCACCTAGCCCAAGCCGCTCTAGCAAGCTTATGGACTACCATGTTCACTTGTTGTTTAGCAAACCTCACTTTAAAGTAAAAATTTAAAGATAAAATATTTTGAATATTACAAATTATAGAACTAAATTCGAAAGCACCTATTTGTGGCTTTTATGTTGTATACTTGTATCTACTACTCTTTTAGAATTGGTCTAAAAAATGACATGATTAATGCCTCGTCTAATCACCTCCTTCATAACTTTCCATCAACGGCAAAACTTCATCTTCAATTATAGAGCATCTTCCTAGAATCCAAGATGTTACATTATCTTGCAAAGTACCTCCTTCATAGTCACAATATTTTCATTTTGATTGACAATATTTTATTTTTTCATAAAAGAAGGGACCTAAGCCTTTTTTTTAGCCAACGGGGACTAAGCTCAAGGGAAAATAAGAGTAAGAATATAGAGTATTTTTTTTCGCGCCCTCTATAGTTTCTTGCACGCCCTTTTAAATATCAAAATATTTCACTTGTTACTTAGAGTGAAAATTCGAACTCGGTATGCTACTTAAAGTGCAAACTCAGTTTGCACTTTAACTAATGAACATTATAAAAATTTGGCCACACCATATAATTTTATAAATTGAAACTTTTTTTTTCATTTTTTTTAATTACTCGCTCATACAGTTATTCATTCAAGATACTTTCTTAATTGGTGAAGAAATGATTCGTACTTTAACTTGCAAATTATGTTTCATTTAAATAAAATTCATAAGAGGTGAGAGAAGGGTGAAGGGGATAAAAAATTTAATTTTTATAAGGTTTGCTACTTTGAAAGCGAATTCAGTTCCCTACTTAGGTAGAAACTGGTTTTTCCCCTCAATTTTTACTATTTTTCACATTTGCTATCTAACCTATGAGGGAGATAAAATTGAAAGTTCAAAGGGCACTTGAAAAGCTCGGAGTGTGCGAAAAGAAATAGTCAAGAATAAAACTTCCCTTTACAACTAGAATAGAACAAGTCAACAATCCGTTGATTGAAATCAATTTGCGGGTTACTGAATCCAAATCAGGTGGGCCTAAGGGATTTTTGACAATAATTATTTGATTCCTTCTTTTCACGCGCCCCCAGCCTTCCAATCCTACCCGCTCGCAACGTAAGATGTGAGTTTGTAAATAGCAAAAATGAAAAAAAAGAAGAAAAAAATTTGCATCCTAGAATCCAAACCTTATAAAATAAGGGTAAAAAAAAGGTGAGAGATACAAAAATATTAAATTTTATGAAGTTCGCATCCTATAATGCATGCGAATTGAGTTCACATTCTAGGATGCAAATTATTTTTTTTTCCAAATTTTGCTCCTTCTGAGTTCGCTACTTAAATAGCAAAGGACGTATTTTTGAAATTTCCAGGGGCGAACAAGGACTTCCAAGGGGCGAAAAAAGAAAAAATCTTATTATTTTTAGTTGATCCAATATATTAAACTTATTTTAGTTCTTCTAAAAAAATATAAATAAAAAATTGGTTATTGTGATATTGGACAAAATTTTCACCCGCAGTTAGTGATGATTAAACTCTGTTGGAGAACCTATAGGGAGTAATGGTTGGGTTTTTTATGTAAGGAGTAGAGTTCTTACTTTAGACATTATGAGTTTAAATTTTTAAAACTTGAAGTTAAATCTTATTAATTAGCATCAATAATGTAAGATAATTAAAATTTTGACCCACCATAATCGTGGACTGACAACAATTTAAAGTGTGTTTACCAGTCGACTGTCTGCAAGATTTTTCATTGCACGTTCAAGCGAAGCTACATTGTGTAACTTCATTGTAATCGTTAATTATTTCTACCATAAGCTACAAACTTTTACTTAGAGCAACTCCAATGGAGGTTGCTTAATGCCTACATGGATACATTAGTTTTGTGTTTCAATTTTTTTAGCATTGGAGTAGATCGTTGCTTAGCATATGGTGTCAGTTGCTTTCTGAAGCAACGAAAGCGACGTGTTGCTTATCATTAAAAAATAATAAAACTTTGGTACAATTTCGGTAGAAATTCACATATGAGAAAAACAATGAAAAAATGGAAGATAAATTAATTTCAATTGCAGAAAGATGAAGAGAAACAGCAACCTAAAAAACCATGTCTCAAAAAATAAAGCAGATCTATAAAAATGGAGAAAGAGAATAGTAGATCCAAATTTGTTCTCAGTTATCAATTGAAAGAGAAATGAGAGTTTGAGAGTGTTTTGTTTTGTGAAAAGATTTTGAGAAATTGATTAAGGAGGAGATGGAGAAGAGAAGTGTGTGTTGTTCCGTTGTGGTGAGAGAATTTGGTCTATGGTGTTTGTGTTTTGTTGTGAGATTGGGTTTCTAGGGGTGATCATATCCGAACCAATCCAAAAGTAAAACCGCAAACCGAACCAATCCAAACCGAAAACCGCATTTAGTGTAAAAATAAAAATAAGTTCTTATGTAGTATATGTATATTATATCATGTAACCAATAAAATAAATTAAAATTTCTTATGTTTATTTTGTAACAAGTTGGTAATATTGTCATATTTTTTATATGGAAGATAAATTAATTTCAATTGCAGAAAGATGAAGAGAAACAGCAACCTAAAAAACCATGTCTCAAAAAATAAAGCAGATCTATAAAAATGGAGAAAGAGAATAGTAGATCCAAATTTGTTCTCAGTTATCAATTGAAAGAGAAATGAGAGTTTGAGAGTGTTTTGTTTTGTGAAAAGATTTTGAGAAATTGATTAAGGAGGAGATGGAGAAGAGAAGTGTGTGTTGTTCCGTTGTGGTGAGAGAATTTGATCTATGGTGTTTGTGTTTTGTTGTGAGATTGGGTTTCTAGGGGTGATCATATCCGAACCAATCCAAAAGTAAAACCGTAAACCGAACCAATCCAAACCGAAAACCGCATTTAGTGTAAAAATAAAAATAAGTTCTTATGTAGTATATGTATATTATATCATGTAACCAATAAAATAAATTAAAATTTCTTATGTTTATTTTGTAACAAATTGGTAATATTGTCATATTTTTTATATCACGATAAACCGCACAAACCGAACCAACCCTAACCGCATTGGTTTGGTTTGGTTTGGATGACTTTTTAAAAACCAAACCGAACCGCGTGTATTTTAATCTCGCGGTTAGGATGACTTTTATACTAAAAACCGAACCAAACCGCACCGCGATCACTCCTAGTTTCTAGAGTTACCAAGAGAAAGAAAAAGGATGCTAGATCCCGTCTACTTCTCCATCCCAAATTATACTCTTTTTATTTTTTTTATTATATTTATCAATTTTTAATATATATTTTTATTATATATTTTTTAAAATTTTAATAGTACGTAATAGTAGATTAATTAATTAAATTAATAAATTGAATTAATATTAAAATTTAAATCAATATTAAATGAAAATAAAAAAATATAAATGGTGGGGTCAAATATAGGTTGCTTGTTGTTATACCATTGGAGTAAAATTGGTTGAGATTGTTTATGAGTTGCTTAGATCTAATGTGGCAACTTAGACCCACAAAAAGCAAGTTTAGCAACCATCTTAGGTTCTCTCCATTGTTGATGCTCTTAGTGCTCTTCTTACATATCCAGATTTAGAATAGAAAAAAAAAAAAAAATTATCTCAATACCTTACAAAAAAAATTAGTTTTTCTTCAAAATCGAAAAATGGTCATTTTCGATATGGGCATAAACTAGCATACTAACTAACCCATACACAATCAAGAGGAGTGGCCATAAACACATAAAAGTTTAATCACGCTACATGTTTAGCTATAAAGTAGAATATTAATGCTTAAACTATTTTTATTTAACAAACATGCCAAATTTTTCAGCTCATTAAGTTAACACACTGAGTAGCCAAGAAGAATGAAATCCCTTCACACTTCACAGCAAAGATATTTCAATTATAAAAAAAAATAAAAAATAAAAATAAAAACGAGTTTCAAGCACTTAACGAAATAACCAAACAAACAGGTGGAATATTTGATGCATACTCACTGATATTCTCAATTTTTGCCCAAGCTAAAAGGAAAAGGGAAAGTTGGAGCAAAGGAGATTAAAACAGATTCAGACAACAAATCCATTTAACCAAACCAGTTTAATTATGAAGTCTTCAAGAATTTATTCTGCAAAAGAAATCCTATAACAGCAACATGCACAACAGAAGAAATGTGCAAAGGCGAATTTCAATTATGCGGCAATTACATTAAATAAAGAAACTGTGATGACAGCTAAACAAATGCACATCAATTGCAGATTATGCAAAAACGCGCAACCAGAAAACATGCAGCAGAAGGAGCAACACAATTGACAGAAATACATGACACCAGAATACGCGATATGTGCAGAAACAAGAGTGAAACACAGAATGCAACGGTAGCAGCAGGAAATAACAGTATCACAGAAATCAAATTGCAGCAGCAAGAATAAAAGGCTAAAATAAAATGCAATATTGAGAGATGGAAATGAACACTGGAATTTACGAGGTACGGTCAATGTGACTAACAACTATGGGTGAGAGCAACTTCATAATCAATCAAAGAACCTGATAAAGATTAAAGAAACCTGGATTCTTGCCATTTTTATGTTCAAGATGAACAAGAACAGAGAACCCAAACTTTAATACACTATTTCTCTCAAACCCATGATCCCTCAGATTTTCTCTCAAAAGTCTTTCTTTTTCTTTTCCCTCAATGCTATTCCTTTCCAATTTCTGATCCAACTTGTTGTAACCAAGTCAGTGAAAGGAAAGAAAACTTATTCCCCTTTTTATCTCATAAGCCCAAGAGACTAAAGGAAGACCAACACAAAAACAATTCCCACAAGAGAACATATGAAATGGTCCCGATAAAAGATATGTGGAGGCACTCTTCAAATTAGCCATCATATTCAACAATATGTCTTGTTATTGTAGAATAGGAGAAGATCCAAACATATAAATTTCACATGCTTAGTAATATTTTAACGAAACAATGCACTGGCAAGGAAACACTGGCACCTTTTTAACACCAATAGTATAATGACATTTAAGAAGAATTCTTGCCAAATACTCAAATGTCAAACCCCTGGATATAATATTTTAACAAAAACAATGCACTGGCAAGGAAACACTGTCACCTTTTTAACACCAATAGTATGATGACATTTAGGAAGAATTCTTGCCAAATACTCAAATGTCAAACCCCTTGAGACTAGGAAGTAGCCTAAACTTAGCGGTTTACGGGCTTACTTTAACATGCTATAGTGAATATCTAACCTTGAATGACAAATTCCAGCATTGACGCTTAATGTCTAATTTATCTACTAGATATTATATAAGAGTTTATAGTTAAGAGTTATTATTGAAATAAGTAATATAACTCGTTCACTGAATTTCAAGATCTGCTATTTATATTATTTGCTCTAACAAAATTGCTCCTGTGACAAATATCTAACCTCGAATGAAAAATTCCAGCATAGATGGTTGGTTAATGTCTAGTTGTCTACTTAATATCAAACTACTATGGTTATTACCTAAATTATTAATATAACTCATTGTCATGATTTCATAATTGATCTGCTAATAATAGCTCATTACTTGTTGTTACAAACAATGCTATGTGATAATTAACAAACAACAAAAGCAGATTTATCATATAACAAATTTCATCCCAAATCACCGAATTCAGTAATTGTTATTTGCTCGTAGAATGACACTTCTATACATAAATGGGGGAGGGTTAAAAGCTATCATCCGTTCTCAAACCTATCAAGTTTCAAGATAAAAATAAATACCCTGATTAATTTTTATCTGGTTGTTACAATCCATTAAATTAAGAGTCAGTGAATAGGATTCAGCAAATTGACAACTGGACTTACAATTCATATATAAATCTCAGTTTGTATGTTGGAAGACTATAACAGTGAAAATAGTTGAGACTATATAGCTCCCAAGAACAACATAGCCTTCCCCAACTTGAAGCTCCTTAAACTAAAAGACAGTGCTAGCTTTTTAAGATATATATGCAATTGTTGTTGTTGTTGTTGTTTTACCATAAGTATGTGTATTTACACAGACCAATCCATCAAAATGAATGCCTAATCACCCTTGTGTAACAAAATACATACATAGCTACAATGTTAAAATGTACAACTCAAATTTGCAAAATAAGATTAGCATGTAGCTTCTGAGTTGAAATCCCTTTAATCCGGCTGCATTGCTAAAAATTTGAATCAATAAGAATTCATCTTATTTTGATTATGATATATTTAAGTACCAAACCGTTAAGCTAAGTTCGGCTTAGTTATGCACACAAATTTGACATCCATTTTTCTGGCAACACAAATTACAAATATAAACACACTCTAAGTGGATTGGACTTGCCGTAATGCACTAGCTAGTGAGAGGAACTCTACTCACAACCTAAACCAACATATTTTTCAAAAACAGAACAATAACGATATGCTTCCAGACACAGACACAACGGATTACAATTCACAAGTAACCTAGCTAGGGATTACATGTTAAACAAAAACATTGAATCAAGTGCAATAACTCCATTTTCTATATCATAATATAACTGCAACACAAAATCACAAGGTTCATAATGCAATAGCAGAAGAAGAAAAAAAAAGTGTTCCCTAAATCAAAAACATAAGCACTATGATCCAAACAATCTCTGCGCTTAAACACATTTCTAAAATATAACAAGCAATGAAAACAGAGTGTAAATCAAGAAACAAGCGTACGCTATCAATCCACGATGTTCATCACCACCATCAGTAAGAGAAACCACCAAACCAGTCGAAGCCCTCGTTGCCCACAACACGAAAATCGCCGCAATGGCGAGTCCAAAGAAACCTCCCTGTGGAAGAAAAAGCGACAGTGCAGAGAAAATCACCACCGGCAACATTGAATAACCAACAACACTGGTACATGTATGTAGATCCAAATTCCCGGTTCGACCAGCCAGCATATTGAAAACAACGTATAAGAAGATCGAAGAAACCACGATCCAACCTAAAATCACACCGAATTGAATTTTTCCGGCGAGTAATTGGAAGAGACAAAAAGCCATGTAGAGAAGAATAGGACCAGATAGATCAGCGTCTTTGTGCACAGTGTGATTCACACGAAACGGATTAAGAACCGATCTGATTTTGCTCCAGATTTGTTCCGGATGGATACCGAGCTCGTCGAGAAGAGGCTCTTCATCGTCGAAATTAGCGGAACCACCGCCGATGCCAGGACCGGAGTAAATTGGACCGGAGGAGGTTGATACGGCGGCGGAACCTATGTCGAATGACATGAAAGGGATTCCGGAGTTAGGTTGAAACGGCGGTGTTGGTACACGGCGGTTTTGAAGATTTTGACCGGCGAGATTGGGGTTTCCGGCGGATGCGAATGATACTGGTGGGACTTTGAATTCTTTCTCCATGATTTTGAGATCTGATTGAAGGGAATTGAATCTGTGGTGAAATTAGGGTTTTGAGAAGTTTGAAATTGAATCTTCGAAAATTGGGGTTTGTTTTGTGTGTTGAGTTTTGATTTTGTGGGTTGTGTGTGAAGGAAAAGAACGTTTTACTTTTTGATCTATTATTGCTTTGAAGCTTCCATTATCAATGAAAAAATAGAAAGGGAGGAGCCCAAGACCAAGAGATTAATTGGACTTCAATACAACTAGGGATGTATAACAACAAAGATTTAATTACAATGTTTATTTATTCACAAATTGAAATTAGTCTTTTGTCAAAAAAATTAAAATTAAAATTAGCCTCTTTGGGTATAAAAATTAAAAAATGAAATAAAATTAGTCTCTTTATAATTGTAAAAAAATAAAATAAATTAGTCTATTTTAAAGTTATTTAGTTTTATTATTTCTATCTTATTTTTGTATTAAATATTGTGGAAGAGGATTAATTTGTGGAGGGGGAGAGTTTTATCAAAAGCTTGTAAAAATATTACGATAAAGTTGATACTTCAAGTCACTCCTGCTTATGTTTATTTTTCCTTCTTCGTTCATAGATGATATTGAAAAAATTATTAATGTCTTCAGGTGGGGTAGTGGTGGAAATAATAGGAAATGCATTCAATGGTTGTCGTTGGAGCGGCTTGATTGTCCTAAGGCAAAAGGTGGTATAGGAATTTGTAATTTTGAAGCATTTAACATAGCTATAGTGGCGAAACAAGGGTAAAATATTTTTCAAAACCTGAATTCCTTACTTGCTCGTTTGCTTAAGTCAAGGTATTTTCCTCGCCCTTCTTTTCTTTAGGCTTTTTAGGTCATAATCTTAGTTTTGCTTGGAGAAGTATTTGGAATGCCCGACAACTTCTTATGCATGGTTGTAGGTGGCGAATAGGTAGGTAGCGGTAATAACATTCGTATTATGACGGATCCATGGCTACGAGGAGACCAAGTTAATTGGATTAACGCTCCTCAAAATGAAGGTGTATATCACATGTATGTTAAGGACATATTATTAGATGGTTATAAAACTTGGCATAGCACAAAAAGTCATAATTTATTCATATGTCCAGTTGTGAACGCTATTCTTGAAGTGCCACTTTTTGCTTCGGTGCATAAGGATAAATTAGTGTGGGAGGATGATAAAAATAGATGTTATTCTGTCAAATTCGGTTATTATTTAGAAATGAGCCACATTGTTCACAGTGAACGATTGCATGTGATAGGCGATTTGAATGGTATATGGAAGTCTCAAGCTCCTCACATAGCGTGTCATTTACTTTGGCGAGGCTTTGTCGGGGACGTCTCCCAATGAGATCTCTTTTGTCACGGCGACACGTGGACTATACGTTGCTATGCCCTATTTATGATCATGATGAAGAAGACGGCTTGCATACTCAAGCTAGATGACAAGCAACAGGCTTTGAGATGGTCCTACACAATGATTAGTATTGTTCTGAGCATGTAGCTGCTCAGATTTTTGCAATTTGCAATAAGGGAGATAATGGTATAGTATGGCGTGTTGCAACATTGTTCTAGTGTATATGGCATAAACGAAGTGAACAAGTTTGGAATGAAAACAAATGCACGCCAGCTCAAGAAGGGCATCTTTCGTTATGTGGAATGAGTGGTTTTATGTTAATACACTACAACAACCTTTAACAGACCCGAGTGTAACTAACATTATATGTTAATGGATGAAACCAAATGTTGTATGGATAAAATGTAATATCGACGCAGAATGTGACTACATCAACGTGTTGTTTCCGTAACCATGAAGGCCGGCTTTTGGCTGCAATCACTACATGGCAGCAGACTTTATTATCCACCGTGGAGGGGAAAATGGAAGAGGCATGTGCTTGAGGTTTTGTTCATGTTCAATTTGAAAGCGACTCTCAATTGCTGGTAGATGTGATTCGATTGAAGCAAAAAGACATCTCTTAGTTAATTATGTTTATTTCTTGCTAATATTAATCATATTATGTCATCATTTGTAAACTTTGAGGTAAAATTCGTTGGGAGACAAACACATTCGGTTGCTCATACTATTGCTATGGCGGCCAATTCTTAGGCTAATTTTCATAAATTTGAGTTTGTTCATTTTTGTATTGAACGTTTATTGTTTAATTAAATCAATTAAGTTTGTTTTAGTAAAAAAAATACATATTTTGAATTACATGACATATCATTTGATGACCAGAAATAGATTAATTATTTAAATTGCAAAAGTTTTTAATTAATAATTTATGAAATCGAAACCAAAGTTTTTTATGAGTTTTGTTGTAATTTTATAACTTTTGATCATTCAATATCATTAAATCGTATATCATATTATTTAAAATATTTTAAATGATCATTTTAAAGTACAAAAATTTGATAGAGGAACCAAAATTTAGTGATTTTAAAATCTAAAGATCAATTTCATAAGTAAACGAGAAAATAAGATGGAGTTAAAAATAAGCTTAAAAAAAAATTAATCACTTAATAAAAAAATGAACAATTTAATCAATTTTACGCTTTAATAGTGAAAATTAATATATATATATATATATGTGTGTGTGTGTGTGTGTGGGGGGGGTGTGTGGGGGGGGTCCACTTAGGCTTCTCTATCTCTCCCACTCTTCAACATCTCTCTTTTTTTCCTTTAATAAAAATTTCGGAACGTGTTTTCTAAATTTTCTCATATTTTGATCTAGAAAACTTCGGCAAATGTGTTTCAAAGTTTTTATTCAAGGGCGAAAATAGAAATTCAGGGGAAGAAAAGAGATATTGGGAAGGAGGAGGGAAGAGAATTTTTTTTAAATCAAATAGATCTAATACTATGACAATTTTGAACTGTCAAATTTGAATTGGATTTGGTATTTTATCACCTACATTTTCATTTTTGTTTATTTTTACAAAAACTATGGGCTATTTTCAATAAAATTCAACATTTGGTCTCTTATGTTTATTTTAGTTTCAACTTGGTCCTTATATTTTAAAAGTTTCAATTTGGTCCCTTATGTTTATTTTAGGTTTCAATTTGGTTTTTTCCGTCAATTTTGTCACATGTGGCAGACGGTTTGCATACGTGGATAGATACGTGGAGACCTGGACACTTGACATGTGTCCAATTTAAACGGAAAACTAACGAAAAGGAACAACTTATGCAAACAGTGAAAACATAAGAGATCAAATTGAAACTTTTAAAACATAAGGGACCAAATTGAAACCTAAAATAAACATAAGAGACCAAACGTTGAATTAAGCCAATAATTTTTGTTATAATATATAGCATTAAATATCTTTGTTGTCCCATTAAAATATATCAACTTTCATTTTTAGTCCTTTTACAAATTTTCTATAAACTTTAGTCACTCTAAATTTTTTTATTTCAATTTTACTCCCTATTTTTTTACAATAGTTCATATATCATATTTCAATTTTTTTTGACATATTTTATTTTAAAATCTTAAAATATGATTAGTTTAATAATTTAACTATTTAATCTTGGGTAAATAGGTCTCTACCCCCTGTAAAGTATGCGAATTTTGTTTTACCCCCTATAATATTTTTTTTAGGATTCCCCCTTACAATCTGAAGATTCTTTGCATTTTCCCCTGATTGTACAACTTGGCATATGACTGGGATAGAATGATGACGTGGCACGCACACGTGGATTTTTAAATTTTTATTTATTTATATATAACTACAAAATATATTTAAGCCTGGAATATGATGACGTGACTAGGACATAATTTAAAGATATGGGACCAAATTTTATAATTTTTTTATTCTTTCCCAACTAAATATATTTAACCCTAAAATATATAAACATACGATAAATAAGAATAGTAAAATAATAAAATTCATCATAAAATACTTGGAATTAACTTTATAAGTATTAAATATTCAAAATGACCAAAGTTTCAGGCTTGAAGAAGATGAGTTGTTGTTGAAGATGAAGATCATGGGTCACTAGGTTTGAAGAAGATGAAGATTAAAGAGAGTTTGATGTACTTGAGTGATGAGGATGAAGATTTAAGAGTTAAAATATTTTTTGTTTTATAAAAATTAGTTTTTTTCAAAAAATAATAATAATTAGGTATTACATTTATCTATGTGTCAATAATAAAAAATAAATTAAAATCCACTTAAGCATGCGATGTCATATTGGTCCATGATTCAAGGAATTATATAAATTAACTCATGAATTTGCAATCTATTAATCACTTTGATTCCTAACGTTAAAAATAACTGTTAACTGGAAACAGATTCAATGCAGTTGCTTTTTGTGCAGTCAAGCTGCAGTCAGCAGCTGTAAACCATTTGATTAGAATCATGTGGCTCAGATTTGACTGCAGTTTTAATTTTAATAAAACATAAAATTTTAACTTTAAAATCTAAACTGTCCGATCAAGATCGGACGACTGTGATGGCTCTGACTGCACGCAGTCACAGGTTCCGACTGCACCGAATCCATATCCCTGTTAACTTTAAAGAAAAATTGATGTGACATTTTTTGGGACATGTGACACACTGAATAGACACATTAGTTTGACAAGTTGACCGATGATATGGCCAGAGGCCAAAATGACAGTACTGACAAGGACCAAAATTATAGTACAAAACAATTTTTTCATTTCAAATTCTAAATTCCAAATCTATTCCATTCTTCTTCTTGAGCAACAGAGAAGAACAATGGAGTAGATTTGAGACTTGGGGATTTTTAAATAGTTATTTGTTTTTGTTAAATTCCACTTTTTATAAAATCTCTAAAAAGTAATCCTTAAATTTATTAAATATCAAAATAACAATTTTTTAATTTGTAACAAACTGACCTTAATCACGTTCTATATGCGTAAAAAAAATCACGTTCTATAATCGAGTTATGTCATATTTTTTTACAGACTTTTGTCATCATTACTAAAATGCAAATACAAATATCAAAATATGTAACCGACGACTATTTTTATTTTTTGCAATTGCTATTTATTACAAAGAGAGGATAACAAAAAAGAGAAGAATTTGTACTGCTTTTTAGTTGGAATTATCAAACTATCCATTATATATTTTCTATATCACCATACTACTCGTATGATAAGTGGTTTCACACTTCGTCAAATTTCGTTTGTTTTCTTTTTTTGATAGAGAATTTCGTTTGTTTTCTATCCGTAAGCAATGCTCTTTTTTTTATTAAATGTAACCGAAAGATTTCTATAAGTGCTTGGTCAATACTCCATAACAAGCTTCTATGGTACATTAGAATAATTCTAATGTACCTGTACATTGTGTCACAAATGGGGGTTGCTATATAGCACGGAAGAAGAAAAACGAAAACTGACGAAAAAGCAAAACACACTAACCATACAAGGGTAGTATGGTATTATAAAAAATATGTAATGGATAGATTTGTAATTTCACACTTAAAATAGTGTAATTCTTCTTTTTCTTGCCGTCACTTTTCGTAACAATCAGCATTATGCGTCACAAATTAATAAATTAACGGATATTTTTATGAATTAAATAACTATTAGTCCATTATTGTATTTTAAAAATAATAATATATTACAAGAAAAAACACAATTTCATTGTTTATAAGCATGACATTAATTTTTTAAAATCTTTTAAAAAAAATTCAATATTGACTATTATGGAGAATAAAAATTCAAAAATATCAAATTTTATATTTTTGATAGTATTGATAAATAATATTTGGTTATTATAATATTTTTAATGATAGGAAAAATGATTTATTTTAAAAAACATCCATTTAGCCATTAATTTAATGTCACAATGTACCGGTACATTAGAAATTATCAAGTGTACCATAGAATTTCCCTAACAATATAGGAATAGATTTTATTCCGTCAAAAGAAAACTTTTTTTTTAATAAAAAAACTCAAAAAGATTTTATATATATAAAAAAATAAATAGATTTTATTCATTTGGGTCAAAAAAATAAAAAAGTGGCTTTTATAAGAAATATATTAATTTTAGTCAAAAAAAGAAGAAGATATATATTAATTAGTCAAAAAGAATATTTTAAGAGCAAGATAATTTGTCAAAAAAAAAAAGCAAGATCATCTTTTCAATGAATAATAAAGACACAAAATCATAAAACTCTCTAATGAGGATAATATTTCAATTTTTTGTGAAGTATCATAACGACTTCAAATGCGATAAAATGTTATAAATTGATATATAACAATAATGTCGGCGTGCGACATTGTCGGTATATGTGGGCATTTGATTTTATCCTCACAAATTTGAGAATGAAAATAATCAAATCACTAATACATATTTTTTTTAAATACAACAAGTTTCTTTTAGTCGACATATTCATGAATTTAGAATACCATGAATGATGAATACAATAATACATAAGTGATGGTTACTTGTTTCTTTTGCCAACAACATAGTGTAAGAAATTAACCAAAAATTCCTACCTAGCAACATGTGTTAGTCCTAACTATTCATGACCAATTATACATTGCTTCAGAGCATGTTCATCATTGTAACAAAATTCACGTTTTTTATAGTATACATGCATGCATCGTTATAACTTGTTTCATTCCTTATTCATTTTGTGTTAGACTAGATAAAACATAAACAAGATCGAACATATAAAAGTAAAATAAAATTCTTATATATCAATTAGTATAATAATTTATAAAAATATAATCAAGAATACATTGCAATCAGAAGATAATCCAATATATCATTACATCCTTGTTCAGAAATTCATATGAAAAACATATAGAAGATATGATAAAACAAATCACTACAATATTGCTCACAAATTTATTTTATTTCTAAGAATTTAATTTTAAAAAAGTCTAATAGTTGGATCATGATGATGATGATGATGCTTCTTATCTCTAATTGCTGGAATTGGAAGGATTTTGGCTTGAACTTGGAGCATTGGTTTTTGAGTTGCTACCAGCACCATTTGAGAGGTTTTGCTTGAGTTGAGACAAAAGTTCTTGATTCTCTTGATTCAGAATTTGAGCTTTTTTCCTAAGCTTTTCATTTTCTTTCATTATGCGACAATTTTCAAGGAACAATTCTGCATTCAATTTTTCCATCACTATGAAAGATGAAATAATTCTCACAATCTGAACAAATATTTGGTATGAGAACAAATAAGAATTGTGCCTATTTATATATATTCACCACATCGTGAAAAACGTGAATAATTGAGTATAATTGGAAAGAAAAAAAAATAAGGAAAGGTGTCATCATTTTGAAAAAACAAACAGCCAAAAAAAAACCGTAGAAGATATACAAAGATGGTTTCTTTTTGTACAAGATATACAAAGATGGTTTTAGTGGCATGTTTGGGCTTTGATTAGTTCTCATGTTATTTTCATTTGTTGACACTTTGTAATTTTTTTTTGGTTTTTTCCGTACATTTTGTGTTAAGAAGGTTATTTGATTAATATATTCATTTTATTTTTGTCTTTTAAAAAAAAGATTTTAGTGGTTGCTACTAATCTTGATGTGTCTCAATAACTTATCAAATTATTTTAGATATTTGTAAAACTCAGCATAGATGATCTATAAGATATAAACTTTCAATCCAACAGTGGATTTTGCAAAATTTGAATTTATTAAAGCGTTATTAAGCGGTGTAACATTACTCAAATGTTATACCGATGTAACTTGATCCCTCCCCTATATATATATATATATATATATATATATATATATATATATATATATATCTTTTTTGTATTTGCTCTTTACTTTTTTTATTTATTCTTTTAAAAAAATAATTTTTATTGAAATTGTCCCTATTATACATAGAATATATGATTTTAGTCTTAAATATATTGCAGCGATTTACAAGGACATAAATATTACAAATAATTTTACACTGTCAACTAATCATAATCATATTTTTTATCATATCACATCACTTGACTCCACATTCTTATTATGCCATGAAAGGTTGAAATATTCTTATTAGTTGTCGGTATAAAGTTAATTTACACTGACAATACATGTCCTTTAAACTTAAATTTTAATATGAACTCTTTTTTTTTACGCAAATATGAACTCTTTTTTTTTTCTTTAGGCAAATATGAACTCTTAAAAGATGAAATATCTTTTGTCAAAAAAAAGAAGAAGATGAAATATGAAAAAATAAATGTTTAGATTATTCATCAAACTGACATCCCAATAATATTATCCTTTATACTGTACTAATTATTATTCTTATGCCACCAAGATATTCAAAGGAACCACCTTATTTCAAATGGTTTCACACAATGGAGAACTTTCATCATAATCATAATTACAATAATCAACAACCGATAAATACATATATACTCCTCACTATCACATACAATCTATACTATCATAGACCTTTTTAGTGCCACAAAACTTTAAACCACAACTCACCACAACTCATGAGTTCGTCCTCAACCTCCAACATCATATTTATTTTAATTTTTTTATCTAATATCCTAATGATTAGACTCACATTGTAAGTGTGAAGAGGTGGAGAATGTAGAGTTTGAATCTTAGCCCCCTCCAATAATATCCCTAGTAGTTACCAATTGAACTACCCTAATAGAATCTAACATCATATTTTTAATTAAATATAATTAAACGCTCGTAAAAAGAATGTACCCATCTATCCCATCATGAATCATTTAAATATCTTTCCACCACATAAAATCTTCTACCTGAACGACCTGCCAACCCCACAAAACACTAACCCTAGTTTATTTGTGCTACAAAACTTTGAACCACAACCCTCTCAATCCGTTCTTAACCTCTAACACCATTTTCTTAATAAAGGATAATTAAGCACACACAAATTACTCCCACTCAATCCACCTATTTCTCAATCAGACACGCCTTATCTCATTTAATTTATTGAAACTTGTAAGTTTCCTCACTACCTCACCCGAAAAGATTTACAAAGTGATTCACTTTTAGAAATGATACCTAAATTGTGTTAAAAGAAACACAAAGAAATGATGCTTGAATGATCCTTGAAAAAAAGAAGAAGGAAGTAAGCTGACCAAACAAATAAGATAGCTTTAAGAAGAACAACACGATCTCCTATGGATAAATTACAATTTTTCCACCTATATAATCTTCAATAAATCCTCTTAATCACCATATTCCAAAATGATAACTTTATCGGGTTAAATGTAAAAAAGTAAACAAAATGTTATTTTAAGAACTTTTTTAATCTCTTATCATTATCTTTTAAACTATTAAAAACATTAAATCATCAAATATGACTCATGAAGACAATATCTTGAATCTTTTATGAAGTATTATAAATTATAACGACTTGAAATGTGATAAAGTGTTGTATAGATTAACATTGGTGTTGTCGGTTGATCACATTGTTGAAACAGGCAGACATTCAATTTTGGCTTAGTTATACTTTTAACCTCTCAACTTTTATAATTATACAAATTTAATTCTCTAAGTTTAAAATGAGCAATTTCAACCCTTTAACTTATCTCCCTTATGATTTACCACTAGAGCTGACAAATGGGCCAGCCCGGCCCAGCCCGGCGGGCCAGCGCTTATATGTGGGCGGGCCTGGGCTAGCCCGATTTTTATATGGGCTGCCAAATTCTAGTCCGGCCCAAGCCCTATTGGACCATGCAGCCCGATGGGCTAGCCCGGCCCATATAATTTTTTTAGCGCACGCCAAAAAGGATCAAAGACACAACTGACAAAATAATTACCACATAAAACAACCATCAAATCAACATTCATACAAAATATATCTACCAAATAAAGATAAAGATCCATGCACATGTAAGAGTATTTGTGGCAACATACAAAGTGCATCCTTAGATAATCAAAATCAAAATCAAAATATATTACAAAATAGTTAACTTCTTGGCCTAAGCCCCTTGAGCACTTAATTCGGCATACAAGTATATCTTCTCTACTTCCGAGTATTTGTGGGCTTACTTTAAAAAAATGGGTTAGCCCAAAATGTTTTTTTTTTAACTAAAAACTCATTTTTTTAATTTTAAACGGGCCAGCCCAAAGCCCGGTGGGCAAGCCCAGCCCAATCCATTTTTTAATTGGGCTAGTTGAGCTGGGCTAAAAAAGGCCCGGATATTTTTTAACGACTTTTTAAATGGCCCGGCCCGACCCAAATCCATGGGCTAATGGCCCAGTCCATTAGCCCGGCCCATTTTGACAGCTATATTTACCACCCACTTCATATTTTGTCCAAAACTTCATATAAACTTTTCTTTTACATGTGGCTAGTTATAATTGGAGAGAGTGAAAATAAATTGATTGAATATTTAAATAAAGAAATAGGTAATAATGATTGATGCAATTGTGTCTCCGCATGCAACTTCTTCTCAGTCAAAAAAATTATATATTAGTAAGTGCAAATATGTAATTGAAAGACTTTTATACGTTCTTCGTCAACAGTAATAATATACTGCAGATTTTATTCCGTAAAAAAAAATGTAGAGTTGTTTTAAATTCTTTTTTTCAATAAAAACTCATCAGTATAATATAAGTAAGATATTTTTTATAAAAAAATTTAAAAAGTAGTTCTTATAAAATATATTTTAACTGCGTAAAAAAATTATCTTTCAAAAAGTAGTTTTATATTTTAATCTATATAGAAAATTAAAATATACTTTGGGTCCGTTTGATCTTCAAAATGAAAGTACTTGACAGAACAATACATGACAATACAAGGCAGAACAGCACAGGACAAACATTTACGATATTAAACAAATTTTGTCTTGTATGATATTTGATGGAAAAAATGTTATTTTGGTGATTTAGAAAAGTTGTGCTGATGACAAAAAGTTGTCTCATGGTTCAGTGGGGGACAAGAATATTTGATTTTGTCCAGTCCCTTGACCCCCAGTTTGTCCAGTACCAGTGGCAGTTTTCAAATAAAACACAGTACAACAGAAGTTGTCATGTCCAATCCCCTATTTTTTAGCAGATCAAACGCACCCTTTAAGTTAGTCAAGAAAGAAAAAATTAAGAACTTTTTTCTCTAAAAGTCATCTTTTTATTTATATATAAAAAAAGATATCATTTTAAAATTAAAGATTTGATAAATATAATATTCCAAATCTTTCATGAAATATACGACGACTTTAAATACAATAAGATTTTATAGATTAACACGGTGATAAGACTTTAATAAAAACGATATTCCGAATTTTTTGCAAAGTATATAACAACATTAAATGCCGAAAAGATGTTATAGATTAAAATGATGATAAAACTTTAATAAAAACGATAATATGAATCTTTCGTGAAGTATATAACAATGTTAAATGCGACAAAATGATATAGATTAACATTGTAATTAGACTTTAAAAAAGACGATATTCCAAATCTTTCGTGAAATATATAACGACTTTAAATGCGACAATATATTATAAATTAATACGGTGATGTTAGCCCACCACATTATCGGTACATGAAGAGATTTGATTTTACCCTAACAAAATTGAATTAAAATAAACAAACAAATAACACATAAATTTTTTAAAAATATAATAAGATTCTTTTAGTCAACATATTGAATTTGAATTGACTAATACAATAATATACAAGCGACGGTTTACTTGTTTCCTATACCAACAAAATAGTGTAAGAAATTAAACAAATTTCATATCTAGCAATATGTGTTAGTCCCGACTCCTCATGACCAACATTGCTTCAGGACACAATGTTCATCCTTGTAACAAAATTCACATTTTTTAGTACACATTCATTGTTAATTTGGTTCATTCCTTATTCCCTAGCATTTACGTTACACTTTGATATTAATTTTTTTAAAGAAATCAAATGAATATATTAAAATTAAGTATAAGATATATGAGTAACAGGAAAAAGATGCGAACAATGTCAATCATCCACGGCTAAATTCCAAATAATTTAAAGGGTTAGAATCACAAATTCATATGGTAAGAAAAACATTTTTTCCGAGACTTTGTCTATCACCAAGATATAA
The DNA here is from genome assembly GCA_030408175.1 of Trifolium repens. Taxonomy (NCBI): domain Eukaryota; kingdom Viridiplantae; phylum Streptophyta; class Magnoliopsida; order Fabales; family Fabaceae; genus Trifolium; species Trifolium repens. The sequence continues at coordinate 51,534,070 of CP125849.1, read as the reverse complement.
TTTTCGCCCTATCAAACCCAACTTCAACCGAAGACTCTATATAAGTAACCTCTTACAATTTTTTAATTTTAAAACTTAAACAAGCTTGAACATATGAAATTAAAATAAATTTCTTATAGCATAAACTAGTATAATTTTTTTATAAAAATAATCAAGCATACCCACATACAGAAGCAAAGTCAATATATAAGATCGATGAACATATAAAATCATAATCCTTTATTGAAATGTTAATTAGAAATGATAAAACAAGGAAATGGAAGTAATACATTGCTCACAAATTTAATTTATTTCTAACAATTTTATTTTTAAAAGTTGGATCATGATGACGATGACTCTTATCTCTAATTGTTAGGATTGAAAGCATTTGAGCTTGGACCTAAACGAAGGTTAAGATCAAACATGTTGTTTGGAGCATTGGTGTTTGGGTTATTGGCACCACAATTTGAGAGCTTATTCATGAGTTCAGAGAAGAGTTGTTGATGCTCTTCTTGCAGAGTTTCAGCTTTCTTTCTCAACTTTTCATTTTCTTCGATTAAGCGAAGATTTTTGAGGTACAACTCATGGTTCGCTTTCTCCATCACTATGAATTATATGATATGAAACAAAATAATTGGTATGAGAGAAAACAAGAAATATAGGTCCTATTTATAAATATTCATGACATGTTGAAAAACATGAAAACTATGGGTATAATAATTTAAAAATCCCAAACAAGGAAAAAGTCAACATTGGAAAAATAAATAAATATACTAATAGATAAGAAGTTTCTTTTTTTTTTTTTGTGAAATGACAAATACAACCTAAAATCTACTCATATAATTGTAAAATTATGGATTTAAACTAGGGTAAAACCATTTATCCTAGTAATATCCACATTGCTACAAATATAAAATGGTCAAAATAAAACGTGAAGTTATATGAGGATGATCATGTGCTTGCAAATATACAATTTTTTTTTTTGTTTTGTTTTTATTACTTAATGTTTTATTTTAATTTCTATAAAATATATTTAAATTGAAATTGTCCCTATAATATATAGCATATTTGATTTTAATCCTTTTAAATATATTGCAACAATATTTACAAGGAAATAAATATTACAACGATATTGTACAAAAAAAATATTACAAAGATCAATATTTAATACGGACAAATTTCGTAGAGACCGATTTAAACAAAATGATAAAGACGAAATGTAAAATGTTGTATAATTGCAGGGACTAAAACAATCATAGACTAAAAACATATTTTAATATATAAATTCAAAAAGTATATTTGTTAAATTAAATAAAATAAAAAATGATTAATGTCATTCTTGTAACCGTGTTTGGTGAATATGTATATAAGGAAATAATTCTTTAGCTTTGACTAATATAAAAAAAAATAATTGATTAGCTTTGACTTATTTATGAAAGATAACGAAATATAAATATCTTTCAAGCGTTTTTTGTGTTGTGAGGTCCTTCTTGTGCTGCACTATGTTATCATTCACTCACCCTAGACAATTTTTTTTAAAGAGAACACATAACTTTATATATATATATATATATATATATATATATATATATATATATATATATATTTAAAGAAAAAAATAGATTTTTTTAAAAATTAAATTAAATGGTTTTCTAAAAATTCTATATCAAACACTATTAAAACGATAAAATAATTTTTTTAAGAAAAAAATTGATTTTTTTTTTAATAAAAATAACTCTAAACAAAAGGACTCTATGTAAAAAGATAAACCGTATAATAATGTGTTGTTAACGAAAATTTTGTGTGTTCAAGAACAATTTTCTATCGTATTTTGCATAGTCACTTTCAAATTGTATTTTTTCAATAAACCAAGAAAAATATAGCACAAGATATGCCAAAAATAAGAATACAGCATAGTTCTTAAAAATTTAAAGTATTCAAGCAATTAAATTGAAAGATCAAATAATAACCAAAATCATCAAGACTTTGATAGATATAATATTTCAAATCATTCACGAAGTATATAACGACTTTAAATACGATAAGATGTTCGAGATTAATACGGTCATAAGATTTTAATAAAGATGATATTTTGAATCTTTCGCGAAGTATATTAGGACTTTAAATCTAATAAGATGTTATAGACTAACACGGTGATAAAACTTTAATAATGATGATGGATTGATATCCCGAATCTTTCATCAAAGACAATTTAGTAATTGTAATATTCAAAAAGTACATATTAATTTCACTATCAACTTTTCTTAATATGCGTGAAAAATGTCAACATAGACTTATAATAAGAGACAGAGGGAATAATACATAAATTTTTTAAAAAATAAAAAGATATTTTTGGTCAACATATTCAATTTGAATTGACTGATTAATACACAAACGACAGTTACTTGTTTCTTATGCCAACAAAATAATAATGTAAGAAATTAAACAAATTTGATACCTAACAACATGTGTTAGCCCTGACTCCTCATGACCAACATTGCTTCGGGGCAATGTTCATCCTAATTGTAACAAAATTCACATTTTTTTTAGGGTATATGTAACACCCCGTTTTTCAAAAGCCAAAAAGGGCATTATTTTTTTTTTTTTTAACAAACGCTCAGAGTGCGCAAAACATTTTTAATTGAGCCGACATTAAATATTACAAACGAACCATATATATATCACACCATATATATATTGTATTCGAAAATGCTAAGTGTAAACCTGAATAATTACAATCCATAAGTCTATGTGCTCACAAGCACTAACTAACCAAAAGAAGTTAGAATGTCCTATGCTAATAAAAAAACACAGTGCACAACACACCGGCGCATAGTCTAACTAAAGCTACCACTCCATCTTCAACACGAGCTCACTATGGCCTAGAGCTGCCAACACCATCCTCTCGACCTACATCGTCATCTGGGGTGGGATGAGCCCGCAAATGAAAGAAAGGGTCACCACAAAATAAAAGTATATATATATATATATATAACCGGTGCGAAAGATTGTACACTTAACAAAATTTCCACAAAACACAAGAGAAAGCTCTTAAAACATTCAACAATTCCCGCCAACGGGCTTATATATATAATGCACAACAAGCCTAATGCAGACTTCTACTATGAGTGTGGTACTGCCAGAGCTACCACATGCAAATGAATTCCGGAATTACTAATCATAACCAATAAAACCGCAAAGGGTTAGGGTGGATCCACTCACGCAATCACACCCCGTGGTCCACTCACGCAACCACTTATTGTACTCAATAAGATCCCGTAGGATTTTGGGTGGGTCCACTCACGCAACCAACACCCCGTAGTCCACTCACGCAACTACGCACAATGAATGCATGAGCATACAACTCCCTACATATGCTAATGCCACACATACATACCTCTCAAGCATATGTAGCTAAATCATAGCAATTCATACATATATTTTCAAAATCATATGTAAATTGCACAAGTAACGTAAACACGTTCCCATCAACGGGCATACATAACACAAACATGTCAAACCGTTTTAAAAGACAGAATTAAAGTGGAGCCCTTACCTCGGCAAGCTTCCTTTACTAAAACTCGTCCAAACAACACAACGCGCTTCCTAAAACAAGCAACGTAACAATCAATACATTGTTCCCTAACCAATCGTATTGAAACTACACCAAAACCCCAAAAACCTAAAGGTTTCTAAGGAAAAACCACTCTTTCGGACATCGAACCAAAAACTACCGTATTGATCAACCCCCATGAGTTATTTGTACTATTTTTAGGGCCCAAAACAATTGCCAAAAGTCTTAAATAATTTGAATTGCAAAATGGCTATTTTCTTGCGTTATAAGTTACGTACTTTCCGAGTACCCGAAAAACTCGTTTCCAATCCCCATCACTTCCATAAATTAATAAAAAGGGATTAGAATGTTAAAAACCAAGTTTAGAAATCAAAATCCACAATCTCAACTCCCAGAGCTCGCCCTGGCAAGTTGGTGGCGAGTGAAGGCAGGGAGTACTGGTCTTACTCGCCCTGGAGCTCGCCCTGGCGTGTTGTCATGACCTGTGACACTCGCCCAGCGAGTTGCACCTGTCATGACAGCAAAAGACAGCAACTCACACCACCTTTTTCCACCCAAGCCTAGTTTGATTCTATTAGTTCCCAACACTTTTTCAAGGCACAAAAGCAAACCATTTTCATAAGCAAGCAATTCGTTTCCGAAAGCTTGTTGGTTGCTTCGAGTGCAAGTTATTTGATTTTCATTTCCAAAATCAAAACCAAATCCGAGCACAAGTTTTATTACGGGCCTTAACCGTCCGGTAATCATTTTCAAACATGTTTTCAAGGTAAAAAGCGACACCACATGTCACAATAGTTTTAAACCATTTTTGACCCCAAAACACTACCCAAAACACTTAGGAATATTTCCATAAACCTCAAAATATTTTTCATCGGATTTTCTAAACAAAACCATACAACGCATTTCCCTTTCGCCCAAAGGTTCAAAGACAACTTTTCTTTTCAAAACCTTACAACATAGCCTCATGTTATTGATCAATATATAACCAAACCAAAACCCTAACTTTTCTCATGAGATTTTTCACCAACTCATGGAAAACAAAAACAACAAAGCCTAGCATGCTTACTAAACTCTCATGAACAACTTTCATGAAACAAGAACTAGCAAGAACAACCTTTCTTACCAAACCCTCTTAAGAACATAAACCCAAAAACCTCACAACTCTAAAAATCTACCAACCTAGGAGATGAGAAGAGAGGGTTACCTTTAGAAAGTGATTCTCCACAACTTTCCTCAAAGTTCCCAAGCTTGAAATGGAGTGAAATGGTGAGGAAATGAAATTTGTGAAGGTTGGAAAGTGAAATGGAGTTTCACGTACAAGAGAGAAAGAATGGAGATGTTTTGTGATGTTTTTCTAAGTGCCAAGGTCATCAAACCTCCTTACTATGACAAAGCTCTTGCTAACTCATGGCCATTGGATCAAAAACACAATGCCAAGACCAAACCATAGCCATTGGATCAAACCAATTCAACCCACTTGAGATAAAACTTAATATCTCATAGAAACACTCGCACGTTCAGCTCTCGCGCGCCGCGACGAACGTAAATCGCAAAAACGTAAGACCTACGGAAAGAACGTCTATCGTCTAACATTTCCAAAACTTATCGCCGAATCTTTTTCCGCGACTGTAATTTTCTTCCATACTTCAGAAAATTAATCTCAGAATATATCCTAACTCGCGCAGATATATAAAACTTCCATCCGAAACCTCACTCAAAACAGACGAAATAAGATTTTACAACGACGGGTAAAATCCTACTCGTTTTTCCAAAAACAAGAATAATCCAAAACTTATTATTCTGAAACCACAAGTAACTTCTTATACAAGAAACAGGATCACAAGACAAAAGTCTGTACAATTACAGTGCACGAGCACAAAACAGACTCAATTACAGCAAAACCTCATAATTACACGATGTTTCATCACACGAACACATCGAAACCCTAATATTCCTTAAACCAACTATACAATGAAATCTTGGGTCTTACAATACTACCCCCCTAAAAGAAGTTTCGTCCTCGAAACTTAGACGTCGTCAAACAAACCGGGGTATAATTCCTTCATCTTACTCTCGAGCTCCCAGGTGGTATCTCCCGTAGCTTCATTCCATATTACCTTCACTAAAGGTATCTCTTTCGTTCTCAAACGCTTCATCTTCCTATCCGCGATCTTGATCGGCGGAACTTCAAATGACAAGTTATCCCTCAACTGGATGTCATCTGGTGTGATCACATGTGATGGATCTGGTGTATATTTCCGCAATTGCGACACATGGAACACGTCATGAATCAAAGATAGTACCGGTGGCAACGCGATCCGATATGCTACCTTCTCAATCCGCTCCGTAATCTGATAAGGCCCTATAAACCTCGGAGTCAACTTCTTTGCTTTCAAAGCCCTTCCAACACCAGTTGTTGGAGTAACACGGAGAAATACATGGTCTCCCTCCTCAAACTCTAAAGGCCTCCGACGCCTATCCGCATAACTCTTTTGGCGATCTTGAGCAACCTTCATCATTGCCCTTATCTTTCGGACCTTGTCCGTCGTCTGTTGTACCATTTCCGGTCCTACTATCAAACTTTCCCCATCTTGGTACCAACACAAAGGAGTCTGACATCTCCTCTCATACAAAGCCTCATATGGTGCCATTCCGATAGTCGAATGGTAACTATTGTTGTACGTGAACTCTATCAACGGCAACACGTCGTCCCAACTCCCACGATCATCCAGCACACATGCTCTCAATAAATCCTCTAGTGACTGATTTGTTCTCTCAGTTTGCCCATCGGTCTGGGGATGATAGGCGGAACTCAATCTCAATTTCGTCCCCAACGCCTCATGCAAAGTCTTCCAAAAATGTGAAGTGAACTTTGGATCTCTATCCGACACTATACTTGACGGAATCCCATGTAACCTCACAATCTCAGCAATATACACATCGGTCAACTTTGCCGCCGTATCCGTAATCCTTACCGGTAGAAAATGAGCGGACTTCGTCAAACGATCCACTATCACCCAAATGGAATCATGCTTCCTCCTGGTCTTGGGTAAACCAGTGATGAAATCCATAGAAATGCTATCTCACTTCCACTCGGGGATATCTAAAGACTGCAGCATCCCTGCTGGTCTCTGATGTTCAATCTTCGCCTTCTGACAAGTCAAACACGACGCCACGAACTCGGCCACATCCCTCTTCATACCCGGCCACCAGAAATCTTGCCTCAGGTCCTGATACATTTTCGTTGCCCCGGGATGCATGCTAAGCTTACTCTTGTGTGCCTCCCCTAGAATGGTGTTTCTCAAGTCCATCGCATCGGGCACACACACCCTACCATTACATCTCAAAATGTTGTCCGGTCCCACCTTGAAATCTCGGTTGGTTCCTCGAACAATCAAAGCTCTTTTCTCCATAAGGAACTCGTCACCTTGACAATTAGCAATGTCCTCTAACAAACCATTCGAGATGGTGATCATACCCAATCTCATATTTCCTAACGCAAACTCCACTTCCAGGTGCAAGTCTCGAAATTCTTTCAACAACTCTTGTTGACTAGCCATTTGTGCCGAACACGCTGACACACTCTTTCTACTCAAAGCATCGGCTACCACATTAGCCTTCCCCGGATGGTATTCTAAGGTAAAGTCAAAGTCTTTCAATGTTTCCATCCACCTCCTTTGCCTCATATTCAACTCCTTCTGGTCGAACAGATACTTGAGGCTTTTATGGTCACTAAACACAACGAAAGTGCAACCATAAAGATAGTGTCTCCAAATCTTCAATGCAAAAACCACGGCCGCAAGCTCCAAATCGTGCGTAGGATAATTCTTTTCATGCACCTTCAACTGCCGTGATGCATAAGTCACTGCTCTCTTGTGCTGCATCAACACACAACCCAAACCCTGATGAGACGCATCACAATAAACCTCATAAGGTTCATCTGACTGAGGTAACATCAAAACTGGTGAAGTCGTCAATCGCTCCTTCAACAACTGAAAACTCAACTCACACTTCTCCGTCCACGCAAACGGTTGATCTTTTCGCGTAAGTTGCGTCATTGGCGCCACAATCTTAGCGAAACCTTCAATGAATCTCCGGTAATAACCGGCCAAACCAACAAAACTCCTTACATCAGTCACTGTTTGAGGTTGCTTCCATGAAAGTACCGTATCAATCTTGGCTGGATCCACGGCTATTCCCTCTCTTGATATAACATGACCCAGGAAATTCACCTCTTCCAACCAAAAATCACACTTTGACGGGTTTGCATACAGCTTACTTTCCCGCAAAACTTGCAATACTAGACGAAGATGCTCTACATGTTCCTCTTCATTCTTCGAATACACCAAAATGTCATCAATGAACACCACCACAAACTTGTCCAAAAATGAATTGAATATCCGATTCATGTAAGCCATAAAGATAGCAGGTGCATTCGTCACTCCAAACGGCATCACCAAAAACTCATAATGCCCATACCGCGTCCTAAACGCCGTTTTCTGAATATCCTCATCTCGTACCCTTATCTGGTGATAACCAGACTTCAAGTCAATCTTGGAAAACACTGAGGCTCCCCTCAACTGATCCATCAAATCATCAATACGCGGCAATGGATATCGGTTCTTGATAGTCACCTTATTAAGCTTCCGATAATCCACACACAGACGAGATTTCCCATCCTTCTTTTTAACCAGTAAGACTGGTGCTCCCCACGGCGACACACTAGGCCTTATGAAACCCTTCTCTAACAAGTCCTCAATTTGACCTTTCAACTCTACCAACTCGGCTGGAGCCATCCGATAGGGCGATTCCGAAATCGGACCCGTACCCGGTTGCAAGTCAATAAAGAATTCCACCTCTCTACACGGAGGAAAAGCTGGAATCTCCGATGGAAACACATCTTGGAAATCCTGAACCACTCGAATTTCCTCAATTCGGATCTCCGACGTCACTCCTAAACTAGCAAGTGAAACAATCTCTGGCTCTCCGTTACACATAATCACTGTAAGCTGATTGGCCGATAGGTATCTCCGCACACCTGGCTCGGGAAAGAAAACCAATTTCCGAGCACAATCTAGTATAACATAATGATAAGATAGCCAATCCATCCCGAGAATGATCTCGAGAGATGTAAGCGGTAAACACACCAAATTGACCAGAAACTCTCTATTCTGAATTACTACCAAACAATGCAAGCATGCAGTATTTACTACCAAATCCTTAGCAGGAGTCAAAACATTCAAATCAAATGGAAGAACAGAAACATTCAAGTTCAAACGATTTGCACATGCCAAAGAAATGAATGAGTGGGTTGCCCCCGTGTCAATCAAAGCAGTTAAAGAATTACCTGCAATGTGACAGCTCTCGTGAATGGCATTGCTAGCCTGCCCACTCACTTCTGTGCCCATACAGTAAGCACGTGCCTTTGCCGTAGGTCTGGTACCTTGTGAGCCTTGTGCCACATTAGCCGACGGCCCGGCCTTCGGGGCTTTGCAATCTCTAGCAAAGTGTCCCGGCTTCTTGCAATTAAAACAAACATGCCCCTGATTCCGGCATTCATTCGCATAGTGGCCCACTTCACCACACTTAAAACAGCCCTGCTTCCCGGTATTCTGACTGTTCTGATTCACCGATCGACCCTGTCCCTTGTTATACTGTGGACGGTCATATGGCTTACTGCCTTGTTTTCCACGGTTCTGACTTTGATTCGGACCACCAGAACGACTTGGTCCCCCAGCACTAAAACCACCCTGACGGTTCACCCTTTTGTTTCTTATATCTTCAACCTCTTGGCACTTTTCAACCAAGACTTGAAATTGCCGAATACCCAATGGCACAACCGCATCCTGCAGTTCGTACCTAAGCCCATCTTGGAAGCGACGACACATATAGACCTCATCTATCCCATCCCTAAAGAAGCGGAAGAAACGGGATAATGATTCAAACTTCTTGGAATATGCCTCCACATTCATACTCCCCTGACGTAGTCTCAGAAACTCCTCACCATACCTTTCCCTTGCAGTCTCAGGGAAATACTTAGCCAGGAACCTCCTCTTGAAGTTCTCCCAGTTAATCTCCTCATATGCATTTTCCATAATCAGACGGGTGTTCCTCCACCAAAATTCGGAACCCCCAAGCAGCTGATAGGTAGCTAGAACTACCTTCTCCCCCTCCGGACAATGAATTGCCCCATATATTCTTTCCATAGCATGGAGCCATAGATCCGCTGTTTCTGGACCTCCCTCCCCATTAAACTTTGGAGGGGCCTGCTGATTAAAACTTGCGAGAACCCTAGACCCAGCGGCCAGGATCTCCCTGTCGCGCTTTTCAAGGTCTCTCTGCGCCTTAGCATGAGTTTGCGCAGTCACCGCTGCTGCCATTGTATTCATGGCATAAGCCATCTGATGGATGTCCACATCATCATCATCTCTAGCAGGTGCCCTTCTTGGAGGCATCGTTTCCTGCACATACCAATTCTCTTCGATTAGATCCTTATCCAAACATTTCTGAATTCCAACAGAAAACCTCACTCAACGGATTATTAACCCATAACCCGACACAGAACAAACCCTAGAACTAACCCAACACTAGTTACGTTCTAACCGACTCTGAACTAACGACTCAAGTATACACTTTCCCTTTGAAGATTTAAAGCCGGGCTCTGATACCACAAATGTAACACCCCGTTTTTCAAAAGCCAAAAAGGGCATTATTTTTTTTTTTTTTTAACAAACGCTCAGAGTGCGCAAAACATTTTTAATTGAGCCGACATTAAATATTACAAACGAACCATATATATATCACACCATATATATATTGTATTCGAAAATGCTAAGTGTAAACCTGAATAATTACAATCCATAAGTCTATGTGCTCACAAGCACTAACTAACCAAAAGAAGTTAGAATGTCCTATGCTAATAAAAAAACACAGTGCACAACACACCGGCGCATAGTCTAACTAAAGCTACCACTCCATCTTCAACACGAGCTCACTATGGCCTAGAGCTGCCAACACCATCCTCTCGACCTACATCGTCATCTGGGGTGGGATGAGCCCGCAAATGAAAGAAAGGGTCACCACAAAATAAAAGTATATATATATATATATATAACCGGTGCGAAAGATTGTACACTTAACAAAATTTCCACAAAACACAAGAGAAAGCTCTTAAAACATTCAACAATTCCCGCCAACGGGCTTATATATATAATGCACAACAAGCCTAATGCAGACTTCTACTATGAGTGTGGTACTGCCAGAGCTACCACATGCAAATGAATTCCGGAATTACTAATCATAACCAATAAAACCGCAAAGGGTTAGGGTGGATCCACTCACGCAATCACACCCCGTGGTCCACTCACGCAACCACTTATTGTACTCAATAAGATCCCGTAGGATTTTGGGTGGGTCCACTCACGCAACCAACACCCCGTAGTCCACTCACGCAACTACGCACAATGAATGCATGAGCATACAACTCCCTACATATGCTAATGCCACACATACATACCTCTCAAGCATATGTAGCTAAATCATAGCAATTCATACATATATTTTCAAAATCATATGTAAATTGCACAAGTAACGTAAACACGTTCCCATCAACGGGCATACATAACACAAACATGTCAAACCGTTTTAAAAGACAGAATTAAAGTGGAGCCCTTACCTCGGCAAGCTTCCTTTACTAAAACTCGTCCAAACAACACAACGCGCTTCCTAAAACAAGCAACGTAACAATCAATACATTGTTCCCTAACCAATCGTATTGAAACTACACCAAAACCCCAAAAACCTAAAGGTTTCTAAGGAAAAACCACTCTTTCGGACATCGAACCAAAAACTACCGTATTGATCAACCCCCATGAGTTATTTGTACTATTTTTAGGGCCCAAAACAATTGCCAAAAGTCTTAAATAATTTGAATTGCAAAATGGCTATTTTCTTGCGTTATAAGTTACGTACTTTCCGAGTACCCGAAAAACTCGTTTCCAATCCCCACCACTTCCATAAATTAATAAAAAGGGATTAGAATGTTAAAAACCAAGTTTAGAAATCAAAATCCACAATCTCAACTCCCAGAGCTCGCCCTGGCGAGTTGGTGGCGAGTGAAGGCAGGGAGTACTGGTCTTACTCGCCCTGGAGCTCGCCCTGGCGTGTTGTCATGACCTGTGACACTCGCCCTGGCGAGTTACCACTCGCCCAGCGAGTTGCACCTGTCATGACAGCAAAAGACAGCAACTCACACCACCTTTTTCCACCCAAGCCTAGTTTGATTCTATTAGTTCCCAACACTTTTTCAAGGCACAAAAGCAAACCATTTTCATAAGCAAGCAATTCGTTTCCGAAAGCTTGTTGGTTGCTTCGAGTGCAAGTTATTTGATTTTCATTTCCAAAATCAAAACCAAATCCGAGCACAAGTTTTATTACGGGCCTTAACCGTCCGGTAATCATTTTCAAACATGTTTTCAAGGTAAAAAGCGACACCACATGTCACAATAGTTTTAAACCATTTTTGACCCCAAAACACTACCCAAAACACTTAGGAATATTTCCATAAACCTCAAAATATTTTTCATCGGATTTTCTAAACAAAACCATACAACGCATTTCCCTTTCGCCCAAAGGTTCAAAGACAACTTTTCTTTTCAAAACCTTACAACATAGCCTCATGTTATTGATCAATATATAACCAAACCAAAACCCTAACTTTTCTCATGAGATTTTTCACCAACTCATGGAAAACAAAAACAACAAAGCCTAGCATGCTTACTAAACTCTCATGAACAACTTTCATGAAACAAGAACTAGCAAGAACAACCTTTCTTACCAAACCCTCTTAAGAACATAAACCCAAAAACCTCACAACTCTAAAAATCTACCAACCTAGGAGATGAGAAGAGAGGGTTACCTTTAGAAAGTGATTCTCCACAACTTTCCTCAAAGTTCCCAAGCTTGAAATGGAGTGAAATGGTGAGGAAATGAAATTTGTGAAGGTTGGAAAGTGAAATGGAGTTTCACGTACAAGAGAGAAAGAATGGAGATGTTTTGTGATGTTTTTCTAAGTGTCAAGGTCATCAAACCTCCTTACTATGACAAAGTTCTTGCTAACTCATGGCCATTGGATCAAAAACACAATGCCAAGACCAAACCATAGCCATTGGATCAAACCAATTCAACCCACTTGAGATAAAACTTAATATCTCATAGAAACACTCGCACGTTCAGCTCTCGCGCGCCGCGACGAACGTAAATCGCAAAAACGTAAGACCTACGGAAAGAACGTCTATCGTCTAACATTTCCAAAACTTATCGCCGAATCTTTTTCCGCGACTGTAATTTTCTTCCATACTTCAGAAAATTAATCTCAGAATATATCCTAACTCGCGCAGATATATAAAACTTCCATCCGAAACCTCACTCAAAACAGACGAAATAAGATTTTACAACGACGGGTAAAATCCTACTCGTTTTTCCAAAAACAAGAATAATCCAAAACTTATTATTCTGAAACCACAAGTAACTTCTTATACAAGAAACAGGATCACAAGACAAAAGTCTGTACAATTACAGTGCACGAGCACAAAACAGACTCAATTACAGCAAAACCTCATAATTACACGATGTTTCATCACACGAACACATCGAAACCCTAATATTCCTTAAACCAACTATACAATGAAATCTTGGGTCTTACAGTATACATTCATTGTTATTGTAACGAACTTCACATTTTTTAGACGATACATTCATTGTTAATTTGTTTCATTCCTTACTTTACACTTGATACTTATAATATTAAAACAAAGACAAGCTTGAACATAGAAATTAAAATAAAATTCTTATAGCATAAACTAGTAAAATTTTTATAAAAATAATCAAGCATATATATACACACCCACATAGAAGCTAAATCAATGTAAGATCAACGAGCATATAAAATCATAATCCTTTATTGAAGATATTAAGAAATGATAAAACAAGGAAAAGGAAGTAATACATTGCTCACAAATTTAATTTATTTTTAACAATTTATATTAAAAAAGTTGCCCTAGTTGGATCATGATGATGGTGGTTCTTATCTCTAATTGTTGGAATTTGAAGCATTTGAGCTTGGACCTAAACGAAGGTTAAGATCAAGCATGTTGTTTGGAGCATTGGAAGCATTTGGGCATGGACCTAAACGAAGGGTAAGATCAAGCATGTTGTTTGGAGCATTGGTTTGTGGGTTATTAGCACCATCATTTGAGAGCTTATTCATGAGTTCAGAGAAGAGTTGTTGATGCTCTTCTTTCAGAAGTACAACATTGTTTCTTAGCCTTTCATTTTCTTCCACTAAGAGAAGATTTTTGAGGTGCAACTCATGGTTCGCTTTCTCCATCACTGTGAATTATATGAGATGAAACAAAACAATTGGTATGAGAACAAATAAGAAATAGGTCCTATTTATAATATTCATGAGGGTGTTCGCGGTGCGGGTTGGTTCGGTTTTGAGCATAAAAGTCGTCTAAATTGCAAGACAAAAATGTATGTGGTTCGGTTTGGGTCGGTTTGTTTTTAAAAATTCATCCAAACCAAATCAATGCGGTTAGAGTTGGTTCGGTTTGTGCGGTTTATCGCGAGATAAAAAATATGACAAAACTACCAACTTGTTACAAAGTAAACATATGAAATTTTAATTTATTTTATTGTTTAGATGATATAATATGCATATACAAAAATTGCATATACATATGAACTTATTTTTAATACCAACGGTGTAATTATGAGTCACGTGAAATGATATGTTTTGACAGCTTACTGTTTTATGGACTCAATTTAGGTTGGCCTTGCTAAGTTGGACTAGGTAATAGTTTGATTGCTATTAGTTTATAGAGTTAAGTTAAATATTGCGGTTTGGTTTGGTTCGGTTTTCTGAAATAAAAACCGGAAACCAAGTCGAATCGTGCAGTTTAGAAGAAAAATGGTTTGTGCGGTTCCAAATAAATGCAATTTTTTGTGATTTTCAGTTTGGATTGATTCAATTTGCGATTTTACTTTTGGATTGGTTCGGATATGAACATCCCTATTCATGAGTCATGACATCGTCAAAAATATGAAGACTATGAGTATAATAATTTCAAAAATCCAAAAAAAAGAAAAAGTCATCATTACAAAAATAGAAAAAAAATAAATATGAAGAAAAAAAATTTGACCAAAGAAACGTTTTCTTTTTTGACAGAAAGAAACGTTTTTTTTATGAAATGGAAAACACAACATAAAATTACTCGTATAATTGTGAAATTCAAAATTTCAACCCGGATAAAAATGCTTAGCCTAATAATATCCGCATTGCTACAAATACAAAAGGGTCAAAATAAAACGTGAAATTATATAAGGATGATCTTGTGCTTGCAAATATGCAATTTTTTTTTGTTTTTGGTTATTAATTAGTGTTTTGTTTAAACCCCTACAAAATTTGTTCGTGTTGAAATTATTCACTATAATATTTATTTTGAATCCTTATTTTAAATTACTACAATCAAATATTCTATATATTATAAGTAGTAATTTCAATATGAGTAAATGATAAAAGGTATAAAGTGGTATAATTAGACTAAAAATAAATAAAATAGTTAGAGAACTAAAAATGACACATGATATATTTCAGGAATGAAGCGTTTTTTTTTAAGCATGGGTTTCTTTCGTGTGTAAAATTAAAGATCAATTCCTCAAAATAATTAAGATTTATTTAATGGACTGACCTCTTTTAAAAAATATCTTTCATCAACTAAAAATTGTATCAGAACCAAGTAATTAAGTGATATATTTTAATCATATTTAAATCAATAATACATTTTAAGTTTGACTTCATAAAAGATTATATTCGTCTTTAGTAAAAAAATGATTATATTCGATAAATTTAAATGAAAAATGTAATTCTATTTTACAGCTTTGACTTATTTGACTTTGAAACATAGAAATAAAAAAAAAAATGACTCGTTTATTTATTTTTTGACTTTGAAAAAAGAAAGGAAAGAACTTTGACTCTATATTTTTATTTATTTTTTAAAATAAACTAAATATTATTAATAGACTATCTAAGAAAATAAGAAGGATAATAAAGTTATATGGGTTTCATCAATCCAAATGCATTTGGGCTCTATATGGGTCAGTTGGGCCAGAGTATGCACAACCATATTGGCGGAGCTCCCTATGTGAACAAAATTAATTGCAATCCCTAAATCTATCTTTGTTACTCTTGATCCCTAAATTTAAGTACCTAGATAGCTCCTGCCGGGAGTGGTTATGGTGCATAAGATTTTTCCTTATGCACCGTGCATAAATAATGAAAGTTACTTAATGCACCCCTCAGATTGCTTAGCACACCCCCAAATTACTTAGCGCACCCCCTAGATTTCTGGCGCACCCCCCAAATTTCTAATGCACCCCCTAAAAATCTAGGGGGTGCGCTAAGTAATTTAGGGGGTGCACTAGAAATTTGGGGGGTGCACTAAGCAATTTTGGGTATTTATGCATGGTGCATAAACATTACTTATGCACCATAACTTATGCCGCTCCTGCACGCGATGACATATCGTTGTTGATCAAAAGAATGATGAAAGCGCAATCATTTTCAAAGATCACCTCCAGAAAACAATAATCGATTGCTAAGTGAACAATGTTGTACAAGGGCATGGCCTCCGCCTTCGCCGAATCTTCAGTTACCGATAGAGCTGTCAAAAAAACCCCATATTGAAAGGCCCCATTTTTAGGCCCCATGTTAAGCCTCACTTGAGTAGATTTGTTTTTGTTTGTTTATAGGCCCAGCCCCCTATCCTTTAATTTTACTCTTGGCCCCCTATGGGGCCTAATATTGGCCCACAAAAAATATCAAATAAATTTTGAGAATTTATTCACGAAAACTTTTCGAATATTTTTTCTCGTAAACTTTTTGAGTATTTTTTTCTTGGGAACTTTTCGAAAAAATTTCTCGAAAACTTTTCCGAAACTTTTACGGAACTTTTTTCTCGAAAATATTTTGAATATTTTTTCTCGAAAACTTTTCGAGTATTTTTTCTCAAAAACTTTTCGATTATTTTTTCTCAAAAACTTTTCGAGTATTTTTTCGCGTAAACTTTTCGAGAATTTTTTCTCGGAAACTTTTTCGGAACTTTTTTCTCGAAAACATTTCGGGTATTTTTTCTCAAAAACTTTTCGAGTATTTTTTCTCGTAAACTTTTCGAGTATTTTTTCTCGAAAACTTTTCGAGTATTTTTTCTTGAAAACTTTTCGAGTATTTTTTCTCGAGGACTTTTTGAGCATTTTTTCTCAAAAACTTTTCCGGAACTTTTTTCTCGAAAAATTTTCGAGTATTTTTTCTCGAGAATTTCGAGAATTTTTTCTAGGAAACTTTTCCGGAACTTTTTTCTCGAAAACTTTTTGAGTATTTTTTCTCGGAAACATTCCGAGAATTCTCGGATTGTTTCTTCTGTTTTTAATAACTTATGTGTGAATTCTAGGAATTTTTATCAAAAAACTTTCGTTTCCGAAATTTTATGGAATTATCGATTCCGAGAATTCTCGGATTGTTTCTTTTGTTTTTAATAATTTATGTGTGAATTCTAGAAATTTTTGTCTAAAAACTCTTGTTTCCAAAAAAATTGGGGCTTTGGGGCCTTGGGGGCCTATGTTTTATTTTGGGGGCTTGTTTTTTTGGGGCCTATATAATAGAGGGCTCATTTATACTTACCATATTTAGGCCCCCTTTATATTGGGGCTGGATCCAATTTTACTTGGCCCCCTAAATTGACAGCTCTAGTTACCGAAGCCTCCCAACTCGCATATGCCACGACACACTCGGAATTGTCTTTAAAGACTGCTCCTAGATCCTAACGACCATTTAGCGCCAGGTTAGGTCGCAGTTACCTTTGATTTTCCCTATTCTTGGTTTGCGTTGTTTAGCTTGTCTAGTGTGATTCATTTTGTTGTAAGCTCTCCCATTTTGATTATTGTCTCCAATTCTTTGATTATTGCTAGTAGGTGATGTCATAGTCAAATCATTGTTTGCTTGGTGATAATCCTAAATACATTTGGCTGCTATTGGAATGATTTTACTTTTGTTAATTTCACGTTGCTCAAAAACTTGTTTATTTCTAGCATGCCATAGGCCATAGCAAATAGAAGCAATATAGGATAAGTCTTCCTCTTTTAAGTCTAATAATGTTGTGAATAAGCCAATTAGTGAAACTGATGTTGCGGTTGCTATTAAAAACAATGCCCATTTCGATCCAAAACAAGTTTTAGTAGCTCTAGGGCACGTCATAAACATATGGTCAATAATTTCTTCCTTCTGAAAGCAATTCGAGCACAAATACACTGAATGTCTCTCCTACCAAGCTCACTATAGTAACCAGGAGAACTATGTTGATAATCCTCCAAATTAAGACTTTGTGTAGGAATAGTATTCACAGTCCATAATTTCTTTCAAATAGTATTCATAGTCTCTTTTATAAATAAGTCAGTTCAAACAGTGTTGAATTTTGACTTATTTATGAAAGAGAGTGAATGATATTATATTGAAGTAAGTTATTTACACATACAAATATTTACACATAAAAAAATTGACATGATATAAAATATACACAGTATAAATGTTAATGTTCAACGCAATGAGAAAAAAATAATTATATTTATTAAAATAATAAAAAGCATAAACCACATAAAAAATTGGTGTTCCACTCAATAACCAGATTTCAAAATGAAATTATTTAAAAGAAGTTTCACCCAATGTACAATTTAGTTCTCTTGCCACTTCTTCCAAACATGAAAGATTCACATTAGCATCAACAAATAAACTTAACTTTAACTTTTATAGTAGTTCACCTTAATCCTTACCACCAACTCAAAGATAACCATTACAAAGACAGAGTCCATAAAAGCACATAACATGGAATTTAGTTTTAAAGTTGGATTTTGATCTAATTCAATTCTATAAAATCGACTTATAAGGTGAAAAGTGTCACTCTATATAAACTCTAGACATACCTTGTTTTTCATCAATTGTGACTTGATTTTTCTAATACACTCCCCATTTTTCTAACACTATTGGGCTTAGTAAGCGTGGATATAAATGGTGGGTAGCCCAAAACGATAGGCTTTGATACCGTCTTAAAATTGAGATTTTGGCATAACTCAACCTTGCAAACCGGCTTATAACGTGAGAGGTGTCACTCTTTATAAACTCTAGTCAGGCTTATCATTAATCAATGTGAGAATTGATTTTTCCAATATACCCCTTCACGCCCAACACTATGAATGGTGGGTGGCACGAAGTGATAGGCTCTTATAACATCTTAAAATTGGGATTTTGGCCTAAATCAATCCTACAAAAGGTGAGAAGTGTCACTCTTTATAAACTCTAATCAAGTTTATCTCTAATCAATGCGGGACTTGTTTTTTCCGATATTAAGACCTTCGACATATAAGCAAAAATGGGAAGAGAGGATCTTCACTTTGATTCAAAATATGAGCATAAAATGTAATGGCTACATAAGGGTTGGAATAGGCCATACCGGCCTATAGAGGCTTACAAATTAGGCCTGACCAAATGTTTTTTATTCTAAATAGAATGACTGGGGCTTTTTCAAAAGCCTATTTAAATAAAAAAGTCATACTACACGCTGCACAAAAAGCCTTTTTGGCTTACCAGCTTATTTAAATAAATACAAATAATGTTTTTTATTAATAATATTATTATAATAACATTTGTACTTTCGATTAATTATAATCTATTAACTTTTTTAATAATTTAAATTTATTAGTCTACATTAATTTTTTCGCATATTTAATTGTAATATTATAAACTTAAAATTAAAATATGATGTCAAATGTAGTCAAATTATCTAAAATATCATGTTAAATATCAAAAAGGGATTTAATCTCATTGTCTATATTAATTCAATATTTTATTTGAACATAAATATCAATATTTATTTAAATGCGTTCATATAAAATATACTTTTAAACAAACTAATGAGCAATATCAAACTTTCAAAATGTCAAACTCAAACTTAAATAGAAACATATGCTACAAGCTAGAAGTAGACCTTAAATTTTTTGGCAGTTCAGACTCGGGCCTAGCAAATCTAAACAAGGGCCATGTGTCAACAATGTGGCGCAGACATTATCGATGTCAATTTATGGCAATACTATACCACGTTTGAAGTCATTGTCATACTTCATTGAAGATTCAAGATATTGTCAAGGCCGACATTACCGTGTCAATTTATGTCATCTTGCAACGTTTAAAGTTGTTATTAAGGATCGTAGTATTGATTAATATTCAAAGTATGTCCCTTGTTAACCATGACATTGAACTCAAGTGATTAATGAGTTTTTCATAGGACATGTCATTTAAAAAAACCTGAGTTTTGATTTCTAATGGGACAATTCTTAACCAAACTTTACTTATCTAACGGACGAACTCTAGATTATCGGGGTTGTGATTTAATGGGTATTCTATTAGTGAGTTTTGATTTATTCATGGTGGGCTTTTAAATATTTTGAATGAATGAAGTTTTTCTGAGTTCCAAAAAAGAAAATCAAGTTAAATATTTAAACTATATAAGTTTAAAATATGTGTCCTATTACAATATAAAAATTGTTGCAATAGTCTTTCAATCACAGTTTATATTAGAGTTATGTCATAATAGTATTTACAGAAATGTACATATATCATGATCTTATGTAATATTTAGTGTTTCATTTTTTTTCTTTAAAATGAGGACTTTGTTTTAAAATTTCTTTAAAAGATAAGTTAGTTTGTATAGAAAAAGTTCAAAAATGGGTTTTATAAAATATTATTTTACCTTTAAAATTAAACACATCATTTTAAAAGCTTTTTCATCTTTTCTCATTATCCTTTAAATTAATAGACATAGAAAATTCGAGTAGGATTCAATAAGGATAATATCTTGAAGAGAAATGCTATAGTCACACTCTCAAACACACTCTTTAAACACACCCCAATTATAATATGCCACATCACCCACTTTTCTTATTCATTTACCTTTTAACCGGTTGTTCCATTTAGAAACAACACTGTGCAGAAAAAAGAAAAAAAAAAACAAAAAAGAAAGAGAAACGGTAAAATATCCTTGCCGTCAATGTTCCGGTTCTAGAGTTGCAAAGTTCTTCAAAAAATAAAACTGCAATTTTTTACCTTCTTCTCATCTATCTCGTCAGCATTAGTCGCACTGCACCATGTTCTTGCGAGGTTTATCTGTTTCATCTCGTGCTCTGTTAGTGGCACAGATCTGCTCCTCTGGAAATTATCCTTGCCGTCAATGTCTTGGTCATGATCGATCTTTGTTTTTGATATAGGGGTTCCATTTCTTATGAAATATTGAGTTGGGCTCATCTTTAATTTTGGTTGTTTTCCATTTGTGTTGCTGATTTTTTCTCTTCCAGATCTAAATTGTCTTCCATTTCTTAATGATATGGGTTTTTTAATCTATGTATATTGAAGCATAAGATAATCGACTGGCATTCTTTTTATGTTGAAATTACAAAAATTAATATAGTGGATTGTTTATATTTCATTGAGAATTTGGAATAGATATTCCACTCAATTTTGTAAGTGGCGTTGTTTCTGTACAAAAATTGTGTAGAAGTTTTCAAATACTGTGTGTTCAATAATTTAGATAAAAAACTGAAACAGAGTTAAAATTTCTAGAAGTGAAGAAATAGCGGTGGAGAAGGTTGAATAAAGAAGATGAAAAGTTGAAATAATTATTAGTAATAAAAAATATAAAATAAATAGTAGTTAGAATCTTTTAAAATGAAACCGGTTCCAAGTTAAAGGAATAAGTAAAATGAATGATGTGGCAAATTATAATTGGGGTGTGTTTAAAAAGTGTGTTTGAGAGTGTGACTATAGCATTTTTCTATCTTGAATCTTAACGACTTCAAATGTGGCAAAGTGTCATAAATTGACGTTAGTAATGTCGGCCCGACAATATATGAACTTTTTGTAAAGTATGATAATGATTTTAAACACGGAAAGATGTCATAAATTGATGGGTAACACGAGCCCCCGCACAGGGACAATATCTCAAATCTATCATGAAATATGATAATGACTTCAAACACGACACAATGTAATAAATTGACCGATAATGTCCGTCCCAAATTGTTTACACATGTAACCATCATATTTTATCTTAAAAATTTGAATAAGAATAAACAAATAACTAATACCAAAATAATTAAAAGACATATGACGTTATATATAAGCAAATTATTCAAAATGTCATGTTAAATATCAAAAGGAGGTTTAATCTCATTGGTCTATTAGTTCATTAGAATATTTAAACATAGATATGATTATTTATTTAAATGTGTTCATTTAAAATAAATTTTTAAACAAGTTAACAAGTCATATATTCGACTTTCAAAAGGTAAGCTCAGATATAAAAAAGAAGCATGTGATAGGGCTACAGACTACGCTTATACCTTAATTTTTTGGCAAGCTACACTCATGCATAACAAATCCTAACTAGATCTTGCCATGTGTCAACAATGTGGGGCAGACATTATTGATGTCAATTTATGACAATAATTTACCGTGTTTTGAGTTGTTATCATACTTCACGAAAGATTTGAGATATTATTCTTATATGAGAGGTTGTGTTGCCAATTAATTTATGACATATTGCAATGTTTAAAATCATTATCATACTTTATTAAAGATTCAAGATATTGTTAGACCGATATTATTAATGTCAATTTATGACATCTTACCACATTTGAAGTTGTTATTAAGAATCCTATTTACAAATGTTCAAAGTATATACTATATACCATATTTCTATTGTTCATATTGCTTAGGGAGGTTATATTACTAATATTCATTCAAAGTGTGTCCCTTGTTGATTTGACATTGCTCATGAGTATGCATCTTACATGGGTGTTATTTGGAACCAATTTTGTGCTTCAATAGTGAGTCTACCAATGTTGTAAATATTAAGCTTAAGTTGCTTTTAATGTTTATGATTTTTTACAGTATTGTATTGTAGATTTGTCGGTTGTCTACATACAAGTTTCTATTCCCACCCCTATATATTTTTTTCACCCTCTAGCATGCAAATTTTTTTTGGGAAATATGTTTCGAAGTTTTTTCTAGTGTAAATTTCAGTAAAATTTACAGTAAAAATAAATTCGGTAAATGTTTTGGGAATTTTTTTGCGCGCTAGAGAGGTGAAAAAGAAATGTGAGGGTGAGAAGAGAAACTGTCTACGTGTAGTTCTTCTTTGTGTTTTATTTTTGTCAATTTTTTTGGGCTTCCTTATCCTCCATAATATGAAAATAAAGGGATTTACTTTTGTCACTCTACTCTTTTACTTGTGTGCCCTATAAATTTACTAAAATACTCTTGTCCGTTACTTAGGTAGCGGATATCCTCAAAAATACCTTATCAGATTTTATTTTTATAATATCCGCTATTTAAGTAGCGGACGGTATTTACAAAAATTTCTCATTTTTATAACGTTCACTACTTAAGTAGCGGAAGAGCAAAATAAAAAAGGCGTAGGGCGCGCGAGAAACTGATAAGGTGGTAGAAGTGGATCTCAAAAATAAATAAATCAAAATAATGAGAAACATCAACGTTGATAAAAATTGTTAGTCTTTCAATCACATTTTATATTAGAGTAAGGTCATAATAATATTTACAAAATTGCACATGTATCATGATTTTATGCAATATTTAGCTTTTTTTAAAATTAAAATGAGGACTTGTTTTGAAATTTTTTCATTAATATATTATAAACCTCTTTTAAAAATTTAATTTTTTATAGAAAAAAGTTCAAAAAGTAGATTTATAAAATATTATTTTACAAAAATTAAACACGTTATTTTAAAAACTCAGTTTCATCTTTTTTTCTTTATCCTTTAAATTAATAAAGGCAAAGAATCATCAAGTAAGATTCAATAAGGATAATATTTCGAATCTTAACTACTTCAAACGTGGCAAAATATCTTGAATTGACATTAGTAATGTCGGTCTAACAATATCATGAATTATTTATAGAGTAAGATAACGATTTAAAATACAACAAGATGTCATAAATTAATCTGTAACGCAATCTCTCACACAAGGACAATATCTCAAATCTTTTGTGAAGTATGATAACGACTTCAAACGCGACAAATTATAATAAATTGACATCATAATCGTTGTTGACACATGTAACCATCATATTATATCCAAAAAGATTTGAATCAAAATAAATAATTAACTAATACCATAAAGTTTAAAAGAATTACAAGCATACAGTTACTCCTCACAACTAACTGTACATTGCTTTAGGGAAGGTTTATCCTTGTGTAACGAAAATCATGTTTATATATACTTGCATTTTAATTACATATTAGTACTTAATCTCAAAGAAATTGTATCTTCTTAGTGTATAGTAATAAATGATATATAAATAGAGTAAATTGAAATTCTTATATCAAAACAGAACAAGCAAATCTTACACTGCACATAGAAACAGAGTAAATGTAAGATAAATATATAAAATTATATTCATTTCTAGAAGATAGTCAAATACATCATTATATCCATGTTCAGAAATTCATATTCATATCTAAAATAGATAAAAAAAGAAAGATATGATAAAACAAGGTAATTGAAGTCATAGTACCATGAAACCACTACATTGCACACATTGATATTTTTTTTCACAAAATAATAAAAAAGTCTCCTAGTTGGGTCATGATGATGATGATGATGATGATGCTTAGTATCTCTAATTGTTGGAATTAGGAGCATTTTGGCTTGAACCTGAACCAAGGTTAAGATCAAACATGTTGTTTTGAGCATTGGTTTTTGAGTTACTAGCACCACCATTTGAAAGTTTTTTCTTGAGTTGAGACAAAAGTTCTTGATTCTCTTGATTCAGAAGTTGAGCTTTCTTTCTTAGCCTTTCATTCTCTTTCATTATGTGACAATTTTTGTAGTACAATTCTGTGTTCAATCTTTCCATCTCTATGTTAATGAAAAAATTCTCACAACCTGAAAAATAATTAGGAAAAATAAAATTATGAATATTAATCACATTGTGAAAAACATGAAGATATATCATATATGAGTATGATTGAAAAAAAAACAAAAAAAAAAGAAGGAAATGCCATCATTAAAAAAAAATTATAAAGAAGAACCTTATAATAATTGATTCAAATATGCAAAAGGGCCAAAATAAAATTTAGTATAAATAAATAAATTTATATATACAAGCTTCCTAGTGATTGTGTTGCTTTATGATTTGCTTTGGTAGAAAAACAATTATGACACATAAACAAAGAAATCAACAACCATAGGGAAAAAAAAGCATTTTGGACCACCCTGTCAAATAAATAGACCATATGGGTTTTGTCTAAGTAAATAACTAAAGAAAGAGACACTCACTTGAAAGAACATTAAAAATGGTTTCTTTTGGCTGTCCCTAGATTGAAGAAAAGGATAAAGTTCATACATTAAAGAGACAAGTTTCATAGGAAGATCTTCTTATGTTTGTCTAATGTAACAAGCTAAGTTCATGTTCTCACTTCTCACACATTTAATCATATTATAATAATATTCAAATATTTAACACTTAAATGGAATAAAGTTTTACAAAAAAAAAAATAGGTGGGGACCTAAGTAAATCCATACATGTACATTCATATATACATAAAAAAAATGTTATGAAAAAAATAACTATAAAATTGTTATCTTAGAGAGCTAGAGAAAGACATAGAAGTCATGCATTGAGAGGATCTTCTTGTATTAATTAATCAAAATAATGATAAAAAAAATAAAATGTATGGAATAGTATCCACAAGAGAAAAGGATTGAAACTTGAAAGCCAAATATTTTTCTTTCACTACCATTGAAGTTTTTTTTTAAAAAAAAAAGATAGAAGAAGCCTGCCTATAGAAGAAAATAAAAAAGAAGAAAAAAGATTACCTTTTGATAGGAATTGGATAATAAGAGGGTGAGTATTAGAATTGTAGAGATAGTGAATGAAAATGAAGAATGTGAATGTGAATTTATAGAAGAAAAAAAAAGAAGAGAAGGGGTAGGGGGAAGGACCTCAGTGAATCTGACACAACTATCATGCATGTGTAAGCATGGAAGGCGGCTGGTTATAAGAACCTAAAAGATTTTCATGTTTCGGTTTCATTATGATCATGATTATGGTTATGGCGTCATGTGAATGATTATTTTGAATGGAGTTTTGTTTCTGTTTTCACCCTTTTCTTGTGTTCTAGTGCAAAAGGGTATATTGGGAATATAATAAAAATTTAATTTTGGTGTTATAGAGAGAGAAGAACAATAATGGATCTTACTTATAGGTTTTGTAAAAATGATGGTGGGCTAGGCCATCCCAAGATTTGCAATCATGATTTGGATTGGGTTTTTAAAACCTCTCTTCTCTTCCCATCAATTGCTCTTTTGTTTTTATTTAAATTTTTTTTTTTTAAATTTTATTATTATGATTCTTCTATTTTTAGTCCTTCATGATTCTTACTTTTATTTTGCAATTTCCATGTTTTGGGCAGTATTGGAAATAATCATTCTCATTGCCGTATTACTATTATTCCTTTTGTTGAAAATACACGGTTTTCATTTTTTGTGCATAATTTCCTATGGACTTGTCTTCAATTTTTGGTTAATAAACCA
This sequence comes from Trifolium repens, assembly GCA_030408175.1. NCBI lineage: Eukaryota > Viridiplantae > Streptophyta > Magnoliopsida > Fabales > Fabaceae > Trifolium > Trifolium repens. The sequence goes on along the minus strand of CP125849.1, from coordinate 51,507,803 downwards.
TACTAAATAATCTTTTTATTATTGCTTTTTTCTAAGATATGGAATGTGAAATGATTAAAAGGGTACTACAAAAAGGGGTGTATAATGCAATGAAATTATTTCAAAGCAAGGTTCTTTAAGTTGAAGTTCCTTTTGAGAATCTATTTTTACTTTTAGTGGAAATTCAATCAAATCGGTTATATAAATTAAACATCTTTTCTTACCATATAAATTGTGTGAGTGTGTGTGAGCTAATGAGAGTTTTAGAAACCATTGATGGTATTTTGTTTTTACGTTATTATAATGTTACTAGTAATTATAGGCAAAGACAGTATGATCATAATTAAAGGTCACAATTTCTTGCCAAATTCAGGCTATAAGCATGATTTATTTTTGGAGGTGATGGGTAATAGTTGGGGACAGGTAGCTTCCAATCCTCTCATGGAGTATGAGTGGCATAACGTGGAACATCATAGTTGACACATGGAATTTTGGATGTGCCTAATTTCCTTCATGTAGCTTGTTCATTTTTCTTATGTTCATGACTTTGCTTGAATCAATACATTTGGGATTCATATTTCATACTAATCCTTTTATATTGAGTGAGTGAATTATCCTCACTTCTTTTCCAAGAGATGTAAATAGTCCACATCTCTCTTATTTTATGTTAAAAGAAAAAAAAATACACAATACTCTAATTTAAATTTTCCCTTTAAACAATTTTTTGTATTATTTCAAATACATGTTAACTAATTTTATTTTTTGGTAAGAAGTTAACTAGTTTTAAAAATTTAAAAAAAAATACTGTACAAAAAAACTATTGTATGCCCATTATTTTTTGAATTGGTTAATTAAATTTTATATTCTTTAACTTTTTTATTTGGCTCTATTAATTTTTATGGAATGAAATAATTTACCTTTGACTGAACCTTTTTCCATGTTGTATTTTAAATAATGAATTTGTTGTAAGAATTAAAATTTAGAGATCGATATATTATATGAAATTAGAACACATTTACTTGATGTAATGAGAATCATAATTAATTGTTATCGGAAGCGCCAATATCAGAAATCATTGATACGTTATACTAAGGTCTTCCTCTGCCTGATCACATGTTTCGATCTTTGTGAACTTTGAAGGGAAAAACCACAAATGAACGTACTATATGTTTTTGTGTGTGACGGCAAAGGGAACCTAGCCAAACTTATATACAAAAGATCTCAACCAAAGTACCACCCATCATGGACTCTAGAGTTGAGCCTACACTTTATTCTACACAAATCCGATTCAGTGTCTAAAGCCAATTATTACTGATCACGTTTGTCGGGCTGAAGCATCATCAACTGGATCACATTAAATAACATCAAACCCGTTTTTCATAAAACCAAAACTACAATTGATTGTAGCCCACAAAATATTAGGAAAAATTCTAACATTTGTTTCCAATATATATAACAATGTTTTTACTCCTATAAAATGCATAGGTTCATACTTTAAGTCAAAGGGGGAATTGATGGTTCTCCATTTTTCAAAGTGAAATGCGAGAAAGAATGATAAAATATTTTCATAATTTTTTGACCAAAAAATATTTCTATATGAAATTATTCGTTAGTTTCTATAAAAATCAATCTCTCTCTCTATATATATATATATATTTATTTATTAGTTTTAAATATTTTTTTAATAATACTTAGGGTTAAGTACAATTTTGGTCCTCCAAATTTTACAATTGCTTGATTTTGGCTCCTACATTAAAATTTTCTAATTTTAACCCTTCAAATATTATAATTGCTCAATTTTACCCCTTAAAATTTATCGTCTTTTGTACTAGTTGATCCCTTATTATTTTTTAATTGAAAAATGTTTATGTGACATTTTAAAATACAATAAAATGTTTTACAAATTTTTTTGTTTTTTTAAAAACAATTTCTTATTTTATAAGCATTTTTTTAAAAATCAATTTTCAATTTTTTATTTATTTTAAAAACATATATTTTTATTTCATAAACAATTTTTCTATAAAATTTTAAAACTATTTTTTATTAGTTTAAAAAAATTATTTTAAAAACAATTGTTATTTAAAATTTTAATACTATTATCTTAAAATGACACAAGTAATTTTCCGTCAAAAAGTTAGTGGAGGACTAACAAATGTAAATGGGATAAATTTGGGGGAATCATTCAATTCATTATGCTCGACCTCTCACTCAAAAGCTTTCTCAGCCACACACATTTGTACCACTGTTGCCACACTCAATGGGACACGCCGCATAACCACTCTTGTCAGGAAGACTTTCAACATAAGAATCTTGGATGTTATCGAATCCTTTGTCGAACTACCGACTCTTATACTAATGTGGGATTATGAGAAGGAACTCGAGTGATCATCAACATTGGGACAAAAACAACCCTCAAAATGAGAGATACACCACATATTAATTAAACATTTTCTTAATGTAATTTCATATCTATAAGATATTTCAACAACTAGTTTTTTTTCAAAACAGCCAAAATTAATAATTAATTGTTAATATTAAAATTTTCACCTTTGTCAGAACTTGAACCTTAAACCTTTAACTCATTTAACTCTTAGCTCAAATCTGTTGAACTAACTCATTTTATATATTTATAAGATAGGTCAATTACTAATTTTATCAAATACTACAAATTCAATCAAGTAATTTGTCAAATATTCATTATTTTTTGTGGAACAAAAACTTACATGTTTCTTTACCTCCATTTTTTTCAAATGAGGTAGGACTTTTAACATTACACTTACACAACAATTAATTTAGTCACATCCTTATGCTTGGGAGTACTAGTACATACAGTATTAGTTGGGGGGGAGCTCTCTATACTTGAGTGGCTCTATAGAAATTGAGTCACCACCTTACATTTAACCCACCATATAGTAAGCTCTGATTAACCAAAGTTGTAGCCTCATGATTTCCTATCCCATCAATATGTTCAAATTGAGCTTGGTCAACAACTCCCCCATATGCCAAACTATAATGAAATTCAATTCTGATAGTAACAATGGTACAGTCAGAAAGTGTAGGGGGGCAAAAGGAGGGTATCCCCCCAAAAGCAAAGCCATAATCACACGGCATAGGCAGTAATTAATTTGCATGAATGAGTGAGTGAATCCAATTTAATTAAAGTTATGTAAATCTCGTCAGAAACTAATAATCATGAGAATGCCTCAACAATAATCCTTAGTACTACTAATCCGGAACATATTATATGCCGTAAATTTTAGGGTACATAAGTCTTTATCTCTTTGTAAAGTAGGTCATTTTTGTTTTACCCCCTGCAAAAAATTCCTTTGGGATTCTCCCCTTGCAAAATATTTTTTTTTGGTTCCCCCTGGGTGCAAGGAATTTGCACTTTTTAAATCGGTTGAACAGAATAACCGATTTAAAAAATAGCACTTTTTAAATCGGTTGAACAAAATAATCGATTTAAAAAGTGCATCTAAAAGGGGAAATCTTAAAGGAATTTTTTGCATAGGGTAAAGCAAAACTCACCTATTTTGCAGGGGGTAAAGACCTATTTACCCTAAATTTTAACACTATTTGATGTGTGATTGATGACTTAGATCTGAAACTGTATGATTTTAAATGGTAGTAAATCTGAATCCCTACTAGTCCCTCCCCTTTAAAAAGTCCTTTACATTTCCCCAACAATTTTATGTCACTCGACATTTAATAATTTATGAAAACTTGTACTAGTACATTCATGATTTAATGTGTTTTAAAATTGTTCTTCTCACTAGTACTAGTAGTAAATTTTTTTTGTTCATAAATGTGTGTGACAATGCGCTAGTTGTTTACTCACGGCTAGATGTATAATTTGTACTCATGAATACCCCATCCTCATCATTTACGTTTCTTCTATAATTACAATTATTATGCAAGGTGGTAATGATCTCAAACTTTAATTTTGGAGGGAGTTTGGGGGATGATTAATGCAGTGCATCACTATTTGATGTGAGTAGGAAAGTAAATTATGAATGTGGAGCATCAACTATCAACACACGTGATGCCTTTGAAATTTCACCCTGTAGTAGCAGTAGTAGTTATTGTATCAGCTCATCATTGGTGTGTGTGTGTGATTCTATAGGCTAGAGCATCAACTAAGAGACCATCATTTTAGTTTTTTTTTTTTTTAGACATCATTGTTTTTAAAAAAATTATTATCCCTCTGGTCTCCAGAGGATGAATAAGGGGTTGTATTTTGAAATTCGATTGTAGGGTAAGTAAAATTTAATTAAGAATTATTTTTATTAGGAATTAAATTCGGGCTTTTCCAAATGATTCGTCTTAGAATAAACTTATCAACCTTTTGAGCTCAATGTCTTGGTTATAAAATATGTCTTTTTGAATGGACTTGTTGTGGAGTGTGGCTCACATATCATAATTTTTCTCTTCCCACCTCCTGTATTTCTTTTCTACCCCCCATTTTTCCATTTTGCCATTGTATTTTTCTCTTCCCACCTCCTGAACTTTAGAATGCGTTTTCCGAAGTTTTTCTAGTTCAAATTCGGAAAACACATTCCGAAATTTTTCTCCAAAGCAAAAAAATTTCAAAAACGCGTTCCGAAATATTTATTCAAGGACAAAAATAGAAATCTGGAGGTAGAAAAGAAACACAGGGAGTGGGAAAAAAAAATTCCACATTTTACAAACAAAAGTACGTTGGGCCTCTATCTCTTTGGCCCTTATAGTTATTGTTAGATGATATAAATTTTGATTAAAAAAAAAAAGAAGAAGATAGATGACCTAAGATTATTAGTCGAGTTATAAAATGGGTTGGTCTGTATCGGTCCAATTACAAAAGACTTTTTCCTTCCTATGGGTTACTCGCGCGCCCTATAAAATGACCAAAATATCATTCCGCGGCTTAAGTCACGGATGTAGAAAAAATGAGTAATTTTGAAAAATAACGTCCGCTACTTAAGTCACGGATGTTATAATTGATAGGGTGTTTTGGGGGTGTCCGTAGCACAAGTCACAGACATAGATATTTTAATCATTTCGTAGGGCGCGCCCCAAAAATCATAGGATGGCAAAAGTAATAATCTTACAAAAATGGTATGGCCCTGCCCTGACCATTTTATTTTGGTTTATTCACTCTTTTATTATGTCACTTTGATATATTAATTTCTCGCAATTATTAATTAATTGAGATATATAATTTATTTTTTCTGAGAAATTAGCTAAGATATAATTGGATGCAACTGTAAATAACTTTTACAATAACGATGATATCAATTAAATTCTAGTTTAATTTTTATGAAAAAATTGAACCAAAGTAATAATTTAGGATATTTTTTTTAAAGAAAATAGTTAAATGCATCCATCTTATTAAGTTTACATATTTAAATATATTTTAAAATTAGATGATAATTTTTATGTTTTTATTAATATTATTTCTACAAAAGTGCGCGACTAAGAGCATCTACAATGCATTGCCATTGTTCCTTGTTTTTGGTTTCTTGAGCTTTTTGAGTGGATCCCTCATGACACATCATTTATAAGTAACACAAATTTATCTTACTTCAATGCAATGTTCCTAAAATGAATCACTATATGTCGTATTTTAATACGTTCACTTTCTTTTTATATACTTTATTTAGGATATGGACAAAATAGAGTAATATTTTATATCGATTTATTGCTAAGAGACTTTGTACTTTCATCCCTTGCATATGGGACTGAGGGAGACATATTACAAGAGCCATTACTTCCAATGCTAGAAACAAATAAGTGATGACACATGGAAAAAGATACCGCGTCAACGCAATAGTGATTTTAATCCTCCGATCAATAATAATTGGTTGAGATTAAACTATACTTAAATTACAATGATTAATCATAGTTGTTTATTTCTTTTTGGATTGCTGTAACTATTTACTGTGTGTAGCTGCGTGAAACAATTACTGCAGGGAATTCAGATCCAATGACACATAACATCTAAGGGACACATAACGCATAAGGAACATGCATTGGAGATACTCTAAATTGATTATTGTAGTCCTTAGAGAATCCGCAATGGAGCTAATCATTTTTTAATATTTAACTGGACTCCACGTGTATTCATCAATCATTTTGTTGCAATACTATAACATCTTTATTATGTGATACTCATGCTTTGCTATGACTTATGAACTCTAAATTATGGCGATGATTGAACCAAAATATATTTCATGGAAATGATCCAAAATTCAATTATTAACTTAAATAACACCTCTAACTAGCCCTTACAGTCATTCACATAATGGTTGTAGAACAATTTATTTAATTTTCAAAGTAACATTACACTTTACATGCAGGAGTAGAGGAAAGGCTTGTTAGCCAAACAGAATCACTAATAACTGGTTCCTCATTATCATTCTTATGCCAACTCCAAATTGCATGTGATGCATTAACCACCTCTAATATCCCATGTCCAAAGCTAGCCTCTCTGAATATTGATATCTCCGGTTTAGGTTCTTGGTAACTATCATCACATACACCACATAATTATCAAAATAATGGCTTATAATATAGAGTATAATTGCAAAATTAATAACTAATAATACTTAGAAAAACTAATAAAATATTAATTACCGGGTGGCTAAACCTTCGCGATTGCCCCCATCCCCAATGGTAATATGCACCGGACCACATTTGTCGATTTTGTCTTTATAAACGCGTGTCTAAAAAAAATAAAATCATTAGTTACTATAGAAGAAATGTTAGCAATATACTTTCTAACACAAATGAAATAAAAAAAAATACTCACAAAGCGTTCATAGGCATGGACGTGACCGGTAAAAACAACATCAACGCGAGCATTATAGAACAAATCTTCCATAGAAGTTTTCATATTAACAGATTCAGCTTCACCTTGATGAGCTTCATTAGAGTTATACCATGGAGCATGAATCAACACCACTACCCAAGGAGTCTTTCTTCTGTTTATCTTATGCAAGTCACCTTGAAGCCATTTGTATTGCGAAGACTCAGGGTCGAAATCGGTATAAGATCCCAACATGATAACATGAACACCAGACACATCAAAAGAATAGTAAAGGTTAGAGTCTGATCCACTTTCTTCAAATGGCATTTGCCATCTTGCATTGTATGCTGTGAATGGTGTTCTGTGGATGACTGGAATCTTCTCAACATCATGGTTTCCTGTTGTGACCATCCATGGACGTTGACTTGCCAATGGTTCAACCAAACGACCAAAAGAGTCCCATAGATTTTGTACAAAATCTGCATAGGATAAATCCCCTGGTAATAATAACATATCGTAATTTGATTTACTTAAATGATTCAATGTTGAAACTGTCCACTCTGTTTGTCCAAGATCTCCTGCACATGTTAATTATAGATGTTAGTTACATATTTTACCATTTAAATATTGGTATCTGAGTCCCGTAAGTACAACTCAGTTGTTAGGCGTAAGGTCATTGATATGTGGTAGCCTGAGTTCAAACTCGGGATTTCAGATTATTTCGCATTTAAAATGTTTTAATGTATGTTTGGTATCACGGTAAATATGTCAGAATCATGGTGATCCACTGTGATTTTCCCAAAGCTACAGAGTGTAGCTTCTGCAAAATCATAGTAGGTCACCGTGATTCTGATAGATTCATTGACATTGTGATACCAAACATAGGTTTAGTCTAGCCAAAAAACTACTATACTTAAAATAAATAAAAATGAAAAATACTCGTATGCGAAAATAAAGATGAAAGCATGTATGTTTAGATTCAATGCATTCTGAAAATATTGTCATGCAACTCTTTTCTTTTTTTACTTGAGTGTGAAGTTAAAGAGTTCAATAGCGAGATATTGTGAGTGTAAATCAATTTTACAATTGATATTGAAACGAGAATTCATCATAAATTTTTAGATAAGTATAATTTGTAATCACATTTTTAAAATATATGCAAAATATTAATTCTATTGAATGTCAATATAAAATTAGTTTACCTTATAGTTCATGATTTTTTTTAAGATAAAAATAGTGATAATCTATATTAAGATGTAGAGCACATACCAACTACTCCAAACTTGATAGGAAATTGAGAGGGTGTAGTCTTAAAATTGTATGTTTTGGTTGAGTCACCCAAACGGTAGTAGTAAACTGTGTTGGACTTGAGGGGACCAATTAGGACATTGTGAATTTCACCAGACTCATAAAGAGCATAATGGTAAGAAGAAGTTGTTCCAGTTGCAGAAAATGAGATTGCTGAAGGAGATGGGCCGTATTCCACTTTTGCTGGAGTTGGGCTTTCTGTTATCCATGATATTCTCATCTTGTCTTGGCCCACTTGAGATATATGTACCTGCAAAGCCCACATAGTCTTATTAGACTTCTCAAACTCTTACTCTGTGTTGACCCTTCCGGAGGAAAGGACAAGGCCGGTCCTGACTATTTGGAGATCTGATTTAAATATTAAAAATGGATGTCTAATAAAAAAATTAAAAAATAAAAAGAATCACCCTCTATTTAAATTATTATTTTAAATTTGATACGGATATTTTTTTACCAAACATATGATATTTTATGAACATTCGTAATATATAACAATTATTATACGGCATGAAATTTAATCGATTGATAATTTTGATATTATGATTTTCATGGAATTATAATCTTAGAATAAAAAAATATATATAACTAGTTTATCCAAAAATCTATATTTAGTGCCCCGTCAAAGAAAAAAAATCTATATCTAGTGCTAGTTGTAGTAATAACAAAATATTCTCCGAAGATAAATACAATGTCATCTATGAAGCACGGACACTTCTATGATTAGGTGTGTCGCGGAATCCGACACTTGTCGATGTCCAACACTCGTACGACACGTGTCGGATAAGTGTCCAAAAAATATATTTTTTCCTTACTCCGACACACCTTAGATCGGTATCTGACACCTATAAGACACTCGTACAAACGTGTTGGATAAGTGCCCTCCAATTTTTTTTCATTTCTTCTACTCTCCTTGAACATATTTACAAGGATTAAATGTGTCGAAATAATAATATTAATCAATGAGAGATTAAAGTGATTACATTTTGATTACATTATTTTTAATTTTTCGATAGTAGATGGATGAATAAAGGTCAAATGTACTATCATATATTCTCTTAAAACTTTTTAATGAAAAATTTGTTCAACTTAGATGTATATGTATGTATTTTGATTCTCAATTTAGATATTTTATAAATATGTAGCGGTATCGGTGTCATATACTTTTATATTAGCAGTATCGAAGTATCCGTGTCGTATCATGTCGCAATGTCGGTATTAGAGTCTTTGCTTCATAGATTGCCATTACAAGCATTGGAAAATTATTAACAACTTAATTAACACAAAAAAAAAAGTATTTTTTAATTATTTCCCTAGAGCATGGTTTATAAAATATCACATATATCAGATTGGTATTAGTTAAAAAAAGAAGAAGAATGAGATTAGTAAAAAAAAAAAAATCAGATATGTACCCAAATAATTGGTCAAAATACCAAAAAGATTGGTATTATCCACTGCCTTTATTTATCATTCATTTCAGGGATAAAATGATTTTTTACAATTTTTAAAAATGAAATTGAAATTTATTCTTCTTTAGCAAAAATATATATAAAGTATTTTCCCTTTCTTTGGTCAACAAGACATAAGTGATATGATACTAGAAGTATGTACAGTACAATATCTATATTTTGGTCAACAAGAGTATATTTAAAAGACATTATATTTTCCTTTTCTTTGGTCAACAAGACTATATTTTCCCTTATTTCTAATTCATGTTATATAAAAATTGAATGCATTCAATCCAAATTCTTCACTTAGATAAACAAGACATAAATGGTACTAGTACTCTGTAAATTCCAACATCCCGTGAATGAATTTGATGACTCTATCTGGCGTAACACATTTGTTCCGCCACGTACTATATATGATCAAAGACAATGACATGCAAATCCAAAACCCAGTTAATTACTTCCCCACTTCCCATTTTGTTTTTAATTTATGTAGTCGACATTGTTGCTTAATAAATTTCTCCAACTAACCAACCACCGACCTCAACAAACATCAACCCATGTCGATGATATACAAGTGAAAGCTTCACTGTTAATTTCATTTTTCTATTTTTATTAATTAAAAAATGTACCGTACATAAAAGATTTTTCTATTTTTATTGTCTAGATACATCAATTTTATAATGAATCTAAAAAATCAACTTTTTCTTATATATAGGACCGGAGGGAGTACATAGATAGATAGATACATGACTCGTCACTTTCATTGGTAACTAACATTAGTATATGAGAGTAAATATAAAAATAATAAATAAATACCAATTTGAGTAGGATTGAACGGTTTTTGTCGTGATATGATTGAAACGCAATTAATGATCCAAAGACGAAATTTAAAACATAAATGTACAGTAATTAGTGACAGATGTACGACATACCTGTTGTGGTGATGAGTCATCACCGTCGTGAGAGACAAATAATGTTTTACGAGGCGGTGGTCGATTGTAGCAATGTACGGTGTCGAATCCAAAACATCCGATGATAATAATTACCAAAACCGAAAGAGCCAAATGAGTTCCTTTGAATCCCATTTTGTTTTTCAAAAAATGGGTGAATTGAAGAGATTTTTATTAATTTATTTATTTCCTTCTTTCAATACTAGACTAGAAGAGAATAAAGAGAAAGGTTTTGAAGAAGAAGACGAAGGGTAACACTATATTTATACACGAACCAATGAAAATCTCAACCTCCCCCGGAAATGAATGTTATTCGCGCTTTTGATTTCTCCTATATAGAGTCCATACACAGATACACTACATATAATAATATTGGTAATATATTATATTATTCCTTTGAATTATAAAAATAAATAAGTAAATGTATTATGTATTACAAAAATATTCTATAAAAATATAAATTATTATTCTTATGTCTCAAATAAATAAATGGATGAATTTAATGGAGATGCAATAAAATAATTTTACAGCATCATCGAATAAAAAACTATAAATTCGCAATGTCATATCAGAAAGTGGGTGAAGTGGGGTAATATGGCGAAAAACATGAATTGTATTGGTTGGCAGTGTAAAACTATTTTATACTGTTGATGTATATTCCTTTTTCTCTAAACGTATTGTGTAGCATGTTTCATTGTCACGCAGTTGTTATCGTAAGTTGTAACTATTCAAATATGATACAAAAAATTTAGTGCAAATTTTCGTGCTGAGTTGAAATCGACGATAACAATAGACTTGTTATTTTGATAGTTTTTTACTAAAAATTCGAAGAACATTATTTTTATTGATGATGGTTCAAATTAAAGTTTAATTTCTTTTTTTTTTTTTGCTGCTTTCTTTTTCTTTACCAATGTACTAAAAAAATATGTATGAATTAAAAAATATTTTAAAATAAGTGGTCAAACTAGTGATTTTTTACCAATTATAAAAAAAAATTCTCTAATAGTGATTTGACTCGATTCAAATATCTGATCATTTGAATATCTCTATTAAAAGTAAATAACAGTTTAAATGTATCTTTACTTCATCTATTTTATCTAAAATGAAATTTTACTCTTATTATAAAAATTTGAATTTTTATTTTCACACCTTATTATAAGTTTGGTCCAAAGTTTAGATTTTTTTACCCAAAAGTGATTTTTATGCCCAAGTGTGATGAATTTTTGCCCGAATTCCCATTTTGAAGAAAAGATGCATAAAATTATCACTTTTAGGAACCAAAATCACCATTACTTAGGTAACAAATGTGGATTATATATATATCGCAAGTAGAGATGGTAAAAAAATTTGTACCTGTAAATATTTACGGATAAAATTCGTTATGAACACGGAGTGAATAACTTAATGGATATCTGCGGATAAAATAAGTGGATATTTCAATTATTCGTATTTAATGGATACAAAAGAAGATTTAATACTATTCGCGCCCGCAGATATCCATACCCCGCTAAATAATTATTAAAATTACTTAACTATCCCTACTTAAATATAAATTCTAGTATTTTTCTTGTATAAAAAGTAGTATTTTATATTTTCTTTTTATATAGAAATTTTTTTTCATATTCTTTTTTCATTTTTTAGGGAAAACTTTTCATTTTTTTCAATAATAATTAGTTTTTTTTTTATAAAAAAAACGCATCCATTGATATCTGTTAATACCCGCAGATACCTCAATATCGATGGATTATCCGCTTGGCGGATATCAGCACGGATATGGAGTGAACACGAATATCATATTTGTCCAACGGGGTGGATACAAATATCACACTATCCGCATCCATGGATATCCATTGACATCCCTAATTGCAAGACATGGCAAGAATATACCGAACCAAACCGTAATATTAAACTTAAGTTTCCATTATATTCTTATATTCCAATATAAATATTCCAATAAATAGATTTTATCGATACTATAATGTTATTTTGGAACTTCAAGTTCTTTTTTTGGATATTTAAAATTGTAAGGTACTAGTCTCATACGGTTAGCTCACTTGGTTGGGACATCGCATTATATATGCAGGGAGTCGGAGTTCGAACCCTGGTCATCCCACTTATCCACTTAAAAAAAAAATGTAATTCTAGCCACTAGGTTACTTAACCAAAAAAAAAATTGTAAGGTACTGAAATACTATCTTGGATAAACGAATTTTTATTGGTACTGTAATTTTATTTTGAAACTTCAATTTTTTTTTTTCGGATGTTAAAAATTATTTGGTACTGAAATGTTTGTTGTAAACCACACCAACCGAACCAATCTAAAACACATTATTTTGGTTTGGTTTGAATAACTTTTTATAAACCAATCAAACCAAACATACATTTTTACTTCGCAGTTAAAATGACTTTAATGTACAAAACCAAGCCGCACCGCGTACATCTCCGGCAGTGAACCATGACCTGACTTTCGTGTATAACGCGAAGCCACGTGGACGTGTATTGGAAACCCCATCTGTGTACGGTGGTGACTAGTGACACACTGACAGTATATTCTTTGTGCATAGTCTTTGACTCTTTGTTTGTTTGCTACTCCCTCCATCCTTAATTATAAGCAAAAGTCAACTTTTTAGATTTATTGAGTAACTAATGTATCTGGTCTATATTATAGACCAGATACATAAGTTTTTGAATGAATCTAAAAAGTAGAATTTTGTTTATAATTAAGGATGGAGGGAGTACACGTATAGCTTTATGAAAAAAGAAAAATGATATTTTGATAATCATTTAGTTATAGATAACTTTCATTTATACTATTTATCTATTTTTTCAATTTTTTATTACATCTCGAACTATATGCATTGTGAGTAAGTTGTCAAGTGGTTGTCTATTTTAAGATGTCAAAATAACACAACTCATGAAAAAAATGTTATAGAGTAACATGTTTTCTAAAGAGGTGTGTATTATATGAATAACTATTTTTTTAGACAATTTATGGAACAACTTAAAAAATTATTTAAAAAAAAAAGTGGCTTTGTATGAAAGGTTGTTCTAAATTAGATGTCAAAATATCATTTCTCTTTCTAAATGCATATGTTAACAAGATAAATGTAGATTGAAAAATACTAAACAGTGCCTCAAGAGCATTGTTTAAGAAAGCAAATATAATATTTTAGCTTTGGAGTGTGTGCAGTCAATTTCTCAAAAATATAAGAAATGTTATAGTATTCAACTTAAAAGTTTCTTTTTTTGATATGTTTTGATATGTTTCTATATTTAGATATTTTGATATGTTTTTTTAGTAAAAATAATAATAATTTATTTACCATAAAAGATAAAAAAAAAGTTATATCAATAAGTTTATTTTTTTCAAAGTGACAATAAGTTTATAGTTTTTTTACGACATAGTGACTTTTATGTATATCTATACAATTTCTTTTATCAAGTAATCTAGTGGATAAATGGGATGTCCGAAATTCAAACTCCGCCCTTTTCATAAACTCATGGGACCTATACAATTATATTTTAATATTTTATATTTTCAAAGTGACAATAAGTTTATAGTTTTTTTACGACATAGTGACTTTTATGTATATCTATACAATTTTTTTTATCAAATAATCTAGTGGATAAATGGGATGCCCGTAATTCAAACTCCGCCCTCTTCATAAACTCATGGGACCTATACAATTATATTTTAATATTTTATATTTTCGGAAAAGGCCAAATAGAATGCAACTCTGCAATCCGTCAAAAAAAATATGCAACTCTGCAAAAAGAACATTTTAATTTAATTATATGATGTTATTATAATATAATATTGAATGTTGATTAAAAAAATATAATATTGAATGTCTTATAATGTTTATTTATGGTCAATTAGTTAGAGACTAAAATTTTATATTTTAATTTTGTAAGTTTAACTCAATAAAAATATTATATTTTATATGCAAAAATTAAGGTTTGAATTTTAGATGCTCCGCTTATCTATTTTAAGAGTGAAATTTTTAGCCACTAAAATACTTGACAAAATAAAATATAGTTACAAAGATGAAATTTTTAGCCACTAAAATACTTGACAAGATAAAATATAATTTTAAAGATGAAATTTTTAGCCACTAAAATACTTGAAATAAAATAGTTTAAAGTGTCTTAATGAGTGGATGTTATGTAATTTTTCTTACAAACTAGATTATGTAATTTTTCACACATTTTGACAAATATGTAAATTACATTAGGGGTGTGCAAATAATAAAATAATAAGGTTAACCATATCCAAATTGGTTTGAGTAAAAAATTGGTTTAAAATTGATTCAAGTGTATAATTCAATTTTTATTACAAACCGGTTACAAATTGGTTTCAAACCGATTATGAACTATATTCAAATTGATTTTATAAAAGAACCGGTTGTCGTTGAATTGATTTTAGATTTAAATCAATTCCATAAATTTGATTTGGTGCGGTATGGTTTACAAACCATACTCACCCCTAATTATAAACACTAATAGTTTTTAAAACACATATTTTTAAGACACATATTCAAAACAGAACATCTATCTTGTTTGTATCATAAATATATTAAAATGTAATTTTTTTAAAAAAATTACACACTTGACCCAAAAAAGAAATTACACGATGGGGTACTTAATTTTCTCTTGAATTTTAATTTGTTCGCTCTAGCTAGATAAATCTACTATTGAGTAACACTTGTTTAGACACAAATCTATATAATAGTACATGCTAGATACATACGTACAACAGTTTGAAAAAAACAAACTATGATTGAAAAGACGATGAAGTGATATTAAATGATGTGACTAATTTTTTTTATATTTAAATTTGGGAAAATTAATAAGCTAACATGTGCCCTTCCTTAAGGGCACATGTTAATAATTCAAAAATGGAAATATTTTATCATAACTCATATTCATTTTTTAAATTTGATTACAAATTAATTGTATAAAATTTAAAAGAATGTTTCTACTCTTTTCTTAACATGTACTCAAACGACACATTTTAGCAAGAACTTTAATTTTTTCAATTGTGTGTCTAAATAATTATTAGTTGGGATTATGCCTATATAAGAATTACTTGCTATTAGTATCAATTTTATTTTATTTTTAAATGTCATTTTTTTTTTTCTCTTCTCCTAGGGATGGCAATTTACCCATACCCAGTGGGTACCCACAAAAAATACCCACAACGGGTAGGGTAAAAACCCGCATTTTGGGTATGGGCATGGGTATGAGTAATTACCCACAAAATTGAACGGGTATGGGTGCGGGTACGGGTACCTTAGTACCCACCCCATATACCCACATAGTATATATTTATTTATTTTAATTATATTATTATATAATAATATATGTAAATAAATTTTAAAATATACAACATTATTATACTATTACACATTTGTAATGAAAATGTTTATTTATAACATAATCAAAATATGTCAATATATAGATAAATGAACTTTAGCATGATATTACTAATAATTTTGTTCATAATTTTCATGAGTCAACGTTAAAATCTTTAAATTTTTTTAATTATATTAAACTGATATGATATTTTATAATTTATGAATTTATTTTTAGCAAAAATGTGGGTAACGGGTACGGGTATGGGTATTTAGGTACCCATAGGGTATGGGGACGGGGACAAAGAGTGTCACCCACGCGAGTATGGGGATGGATACGGATATTTTTTCAAATCGCGGGTATGAGGATGGGGACTGTAGTACCCTACCCATACCCTACCCATTGTCATCCCTATCTTCTCCCGACATAGGAAAAAGAAAGAAAACAGATAAAGGGAGTGTGGTGAGTAACAAAAAAACGCAAACAACAGAAAAATGAAGATGAGCGGCGGAGTATTGTGTGGCGGAGGTTCACGCGGCAACGTCGTGCCGAGGTTCTTCAGCCACCGCACATCTTCTCTTCGCATCTCTTCTTCTTCCTCCTCCAACTCCGGTAACACCACTTCTCATCTATCTCATTCTATTTGTTTATCTTTTTTCCATTGTTAGCTTCATTCATTCTTCACTTTCCCATTGTTGCAGAACATGTTTCTTTTGTAAAGGATGTAGCTGCAATTCAACCACCTCAACATCTTTCACAACTCTTGAGTATCTTGAAAACTAGAGGTACCATTACCAACATTCAAATTATTTCTTCATTTTGTGAATGTAGTTAGTTGAACATGTCACTTTGATTATTTTGTGAGTAAATATATCCAATTGGAAAGTTTTCTTGAAACAACCTAGTCTCGACATCATCGATATTTTAAAATGATCCTTGAAATTATAAAATGTTAATCAAATTCGTCCCTCGTATGAATCTATTATCAAATGCATCACAGATATTACGAACTTAATGTCATTGCTCATTATAGAGAGACGAATTTGATTGACATTTTGCAATTTTAGAGATTATTGATAATGTGAGGGACTAGATTGATCATCGATACAATCACACAATTTTGAGGACCAATTTTGGTATATGAAACCATGCTTATAGAGTATGAACATACTATGTGGTTTGAAATTTGAAGTACTTCTTCTAGGGCCTGATTTTAATTAGGTGTTAATTATTTGTTTGTTATGGTTTGTGTATAACAGGTGAAACTATAATTTCTCCGGGTGATAAGCAAGGGTTAATCCCTCTTGCTATACCCTTGTCAAAAAACAGCTCAGGTATGGGTTCAAGATATAAGAGCTTTGAGAACTAGGGTCTTGTTTGGATAAACAACTTAATTAAATGTTTATTGCATTAGTGCTTATGTTACGTATAAGCTATTTTTATAACAAAAGATAAAATAAAGTCAACTATAAGTTGTTTTTATAAGCTACCTTGGAGAGCTTATGGAAATAAGTTGAAAACAACCTTGGAGAGCTTATGTCATAAGCTGTTTTCATAAGCTCTACCAAACTGTAGCACAAATAATTTTATGCCAGTAGATAAGCTCAAATTAGTCAATCCAACAGGTACTAAATCTTAAGCTTATGTGTGGAATTGTTTGTGTTATTATTGTTTTCACAGGTGCTGTAACTGCACTGCTGCGATGGCCCACAGCTCCACCCAAGTGAGGGTCCATGTTCATCCCCTTTTCATGGTTAATTTGTTGTTCTGAATCTGATAGTCTCATAGTTGCAAACAACTGCAGATTGGAAATGCCGGTGGTGGAAGTGAGAAAACACGGAGTTTGGCTTTTAGCTAAGACTGTAAGCGACACTATATTGCCATGTCTATTGTTGGTTGCTTGATAATATACATACATAGATTTATGGACGCTTCGTCTTGTGTTAATTTTGGCGATATTATGCGATTGAAGAAGATGCTAGGTGGTGATATACATTCTTGAATGCAAGTTGTCTATTTGCTTCATACAGGTAGACCAATATATTCACAGGATATTGGTTGAAGAAGATGCGAAGGACAGTCAAGAGAGAAATGAAGAACTCTTTTATGCTTCCGCTGATGCTGGTGAAAAGCTTTATAGAAAGGGCGATTTTGCAGAGTCTGGGATTTCTAACTTAGATGGCTATCTTCTGAAAAAGGTATTCATAAATTTATAAACATGTTTTGTTCACTTTCACAATCAACCATTGCAAGAACCTAATCTATTTTTAGGTAGGTATATTTCCTGATATCTTAGAGCGCAAAGTGAGGCGGCATTTTGATGAAGGAGATCAGGTATTATAAGATGTTTTTGAATTTGATTTGTTCCTCAAACATTTAGTCATAAGTGAATTGATACATATTAGCTATGTCTGTGTGTGTAAGGTTTCAGCTTTAGTAACGGGTGAGTTTTATACAAAGAAAGAACATTTTCCAGGATTTGCACGACCTTTTGTGTTCAATGCTGAGCTTATGTTGAGGTTGGTAGTAAACACTTTCGATTACATCTCGAGTGAGAAATCTGAACTTACTGTTATCGACTTCTAAGGAGCTTTTTTTCCCTCTGAAAAAACAATTATATAGGGTTGGACGAAAAGTAGAAGCTAAAGATGCTGCCAGGGGAGCTTTGAAATCACCGTGGTGGACTCTAGGCTGCATGTATCGGGTATGAATTATTTACTTAAGTGTAGGCTAGTGATTCATCTCTTTTCCTTTTGTACTTATTCCCATCCATTTCCTCCTTTTCGGGTACTTCTTCGGTGAAATTCGTTTCTTTAGGACGTTGCTAATATAGCCCAATGGGACGATGAGCAAATTGAGTATATTAAGGAGAAAGTGACTGAAGAGGGAAGGCAGGAAGATCTTAAAAAAGGGAAGGCGCCTGAACAGGTTTCGGACTATTTATTGATTTAATTTGAATATCATGGCTATGAACATCAAACATGCATGACAAGAGCACATGCTGATTCATGTTAATCTTATTTTCACTTACAAATCAATTGCAGGTTGTACTGGATGAAGCAGCTTTCTTGTTAGATTTGGCTTCAATAGAGGGAAATTGGGACGACTATGTGGAACAGATTGCCAAATGTTACGAGGAAGCAGGACTCAATGATATTGCAAAGTTCATTCTTTGTCAATAATAATTTGCTCGAGAGATTTTTGTCTATCTACAGGCTTTCAGCGTCTTCTGTCTTCTCAGTTCGGTGTTTCCGGTACTTCATCATAAGTATTTCATATGTTACTTTATACACGCTTACATGCGAAATAAGTCAATATTAACAAGGCACTTGCAATGTCTTTGATTATTTGCATCTCTTTCACCCATAATTAGTTCTTAATATGTCATTATAAGTTGATGAGAGTATCTCAGTAAGTTTCTAAAAATGGCTATGAACCTTCTTTGTTAATCAGTCAAGAGAAGTATAGCTAACATGGATTAGCTGTGGAACATTTCAAGTTTTCAACCAAATCATGTTATGAATATATGCAACATTGTTGTTTTGGCATATATACTGACCAAATGTAATTTCAAGTAGCAACACATAAAAGTGATTATTAGTTGAATGTGAAAAATGAAAATACTATGGTATCACAACATTACCCTACATCAGAATTTCTCTTTGAGCAATCTGGTGTCATTGGATAATTACCCCCCACATTCCTTTCTACACACCAGTTGTTAAACACCGCCAATTTAAATTACAACTTTCTTTTTTTAGAATTTTTTTTTTTGAACTATGGTTCTATAACAAATTTAAAGAGTCTACATTTTTGTTATAACATTGATTATATAACAGTCATTCAACTAATTCAGAAGGATTTATAAAAAAATTATTTAAAAAGACAAAAATGTAGTTGTGAATATGTGATTGACAGTAGCATTATTTAGTGTGAACACTAGCCATTTTCGATGGAAGCATATCCTAAAGATATTCTGATACATTACGTGTCGAAAATAATAATGTAACACTTGAAATCTAAAGTCACTGTGTATAGCCTAACATGCGTCCTAAAATAGGATTGCCCAAAAAGCGACAGTACATTATTCTTCATATACAAAAATCTCATAACTAAAAATTTATGTTATTATATTATTCTTAAAATTAAAAAATACCAATTATAACATCCCATATCGAATATCTAGAATACAATACTGAACATACATAACAATACGGGAATATATTAAAATTACAATAGAAATTTCTTGTACAACAAATATATAATATGAAAATAGTTCTGACATCTCAAAACTTAATACACGATCAGTTAGATGCACTAATACAACATGTCCAAAGTACATATTACAATACATGTAAACTATATAAATTTTAATAATAAGTATCTATTTATTATTGTTTATTAAAATACTTTAAAATGTAAAAAAATTCTCTATTTTTTTCTCTAATTCCCTTCCTCTAAAATATTTCTCTCCCTTTCAAACTCGCAAATAAAGTAATATAAATTGGTGACAGACTCTTATTCATGAATATAACATAGTTGATTATTAATCATCTTTTATTTCTTAGTAACTTCACTTCCAAGGTTCTATATACCTCATAGCATATAATACTCAATTTTTTATTTAAAAAGTATCAACTAATATTTTGATGGGCTAACTTGATGATTCCATGCTGCATAAATGAGAATCTCAACATTGTAAATGTAGGGGAGAGAGAGAGAGAGAGAGTACCGACATGTAATTTGTAGGCATTCTTACGTGTCCAAGAAAATGTACAAAATGTGCCAAAGCCAAGGAAAGAGATCTAAAAAGTATGTGGTCCTTGCTTTAAGATACTCCTTATAGATCTTCACATATCTTCAACTTCTATGCCATTACAACTCAATAAAACACCCTGCACTTTAATCCCCTCCCCAAAATATTCACCATTAAAAATAATAATAATATTTTTATGTATTCCATCTCATTTTCTCTTACTTCTACAACCCCATTATATATGTCTTCATTCTCCATTTTCAAGAACCTTAACACCATACACTACTAGTACTCCCATCTCAAAATTGCATCAATTAACAAGTCCAATCCAAAACAACTTCATGACAAAATGCATCAACTTCCCAATCCTCTTACACACCCTATGTTTCCTTTTGTTCCCACAATACCTTCTTTCTCAAGAAAACATTTTTGTTCGTCAACCAGCTAGTCAACTCATCATCACTCCCCATCAACGCTCGAATTCAGACCCCCAACAGGTTCATTCTAAATTATATACTTACATTATAACTCGTTATTAACTTCATCTTCTCAATTTATCATTTCATATATTTCCGCCACACTAAATAAATCGGTCACAAATTCATTCAACAAACAATTTTAAAATTTATTTGCGGATCAATTATATATTCCAGTCTCTAAATTGGTTGCTAAATAGTAATTTTTTTTAATGTGACTAATTAAGCATAGTATATTATATATGTAGGTACATATTTCATTGGTGGGGAAAGACAAAGAAACAAAAAGTGTGGTGGAGTATGGAACAAAATCAGGGGAGTATAGTGAAAAAACAATTGGAGAAAATACCTCGTACCAATATTTTTTCTATAATTCTGGTAAAATTCACAACACTGTGATTGGGCCTTTGGAACCAAACACTACTTACTTCTACAAATGTGGAGGTTTGGGTCCAGAATTTTCCTTCAAGACACCACCATCTAAGTTTCCAATTGAATTTGTCATTGTTGGTAAGTTGTGATTGGTTTCTTTTGCTTCACCGTTTGGTTTCAGTTATATATGATTAATAATTAATTATTGCTTATTCGTTTGTACTTTGTAGTTATATTTATGGTCCTATTGAGTTAATTAGTTGGTAAGATTTGATACTAGAAAGTAATGAGTGCTTTAAGCTAACGCAATGTTTGAATTGGCTTAGGATAAACTCTTAGGGTGCGTTTGGTTGTGAGGAAAGAAAGAGGGAGGAAGGAAAATTACGCATTCCAATGGATGAATTTAGACTAACATTTAGTCTAAATTCATCCATTGGAATGCGTAATTTTCCTTCCTCCCTCTTTCTTTCCTCTGAACCAAACAAAGCCTTAATAATTGAAGGGTGCGTAAAGTGTACACGGTCGTTTGATAGTTACATACTTTTTTAGGTATAATGAAATGTCAACAAAGACATATTGAAAGTGTTTGTAACTTGTGGATCATGGCCTCTTTTACCCTAACTAGGATTATGCTTGATATTTCTATTTTAGCTCATTACAATAATAGAATTAACCTTTCAATATTTAAAAATAGAGTTTGATTCCAAGTACGTTAGAGGTCTTTAAATACATACTCCCTCCATTCCTTTTTATAAGAATCAGTTTGAAAAAATTACACATATCAAGGAAACACATTGTAAATAGTTTTTTTCATTTAATACTCTTATAAATTTAAACTTATTTCATCTATACCCCTATTTAATTACTCTAAATTCAATTAACTTACTTATTTTTAATATTCTCTTTCATAATAAATAAGGGCATAAGTGAAATTCAACATTTAAAAGATTTGAAAATTAGTCAAAGTTTCTTATAAAAAGGAAAAAAAAAATCACTTTTGTTTCTAATAAAAAGGAATGGAGGGATTTCTATCACTATTTCATTCTTGTTCTGAACATAACTAAGAGTTATTCGAGAGTATTGAGAATTTTACAATGATGAAGATCGACACTAAAGTTGATCAGTATAAGCTCGAGGTGGATATTAAAGTCAGAAATGAGACATATCTTGTTAGATTATGTGGTGATGCTCATATAGGTCAATGAATGTAGTATTGAGCTGATGAACGTGATATTGAGTTTAACCCATCCCAAAACTAGTCTCGAGCAATTCTTACACGCATTTCAAAAATAAATAAAAGAAACACCTTATTAAGTTGACATGAAAATTTTGATGTCCAAAATTCATTTCTCTTGACCTTATAAAATAGACCTGTAATAGCATCAATGATTCAATGAATGATTATTATTTTCTTAACATTGTACATATTATGCTATGTAGGAGATTTGGGACAAACTGAATGGACTGCATCAACCCTAAAACATGTTGACAAAAGTGACTACGATGTATTCTTATTACCTGGAGATCTATCATATGCAGATTCACAACAACCATTATGGGATTCTTTTGGTCGTTTAGTAGAGCCATATGCTAGTAAAAGACCATGGATGGTTACACAAGGAAACCATGAAATTGAAATTTTTCCAATTATATACCCAAAAGGCTTTGAGGCCTATAATACACGTTGGCCCATGCCATTTCAAGAGAGTGGATCCAACTCAAATCTCTATTACTCTTTTGATGTTATTGGTGCCCATATAATTATGTTAGGTTCATATGCTGATTTTAATGTTGATGAATCACAACAATATGAATGGCTTCAATTAGATCTTGCTAAAATTGATAGAGTGAAGACACCTTGGGTTATTACATTGGTGCATGCACCTTGGTATACTACTAATGAGGCACATCAAGGTGAAGGTGAATCAATGAGACAAGCTATGGAAAATTTGCTTTATGAGGCTCATGTTGATTTGGTTTTTGCTGGACATGTTCATGCATACGAACGATTTGTATGTCATGTCTTTCATTAATTAATTTTTTTTTTATTATTATTATTATTATTCATTCATTTCAGTTTAACATTATATTAATTGGTTGGAAATTTAGTATTTGTTTTACTATTTGGATCTTTTTGCAGACTCGAATTTATGATAAGAAGGCTGATTCATGCGGTCCAATGTATGTGACAATTGGGGATGGAGGAAACCGTGAGGGACTTGCATTAAGGTGAGATACATTCTACTATTATCTTTTTGTTTAGTATTATTTTTCTTGACACACTAGTATAATTTTTTCATATTATCTCATTATATCATATTATATGAAGTCTCACGCTACTAGGTTTGGTCCAGTAGTGAGAGAATTATGTAGTATGCTAAAGGTCGTAAGTTCGATTCTCAGTTCTATTATTATATGAAGTATCTTGTTTTGCTTTCTCACGTTGTTGTTTGTCCGTCTCTACCATTGTAGTAGTGTGTATTTTCTCTTTTCCTATTTGAGTACATCTTGTGTTCGAATATGGCCTACCTATCAATATATTTGCGAATTTAAAATAAAAATATAGTATATGTCACTTTTTTTTTTGGTAGAATAGTATATGTCACTTTATTAAAATAAATTTCTAAAATATTTTCGCACAAACATGTGTGTGTGTAAAAGTTTGACCTTGATTTTATACAAATAGGATTTAATTTTCTCTTAGCACTTAATATTATGTATTGTCAATAGGTTTAAGAACCCTACAAGCCCTCTCTCATTGTTTCGGGAGCCAAGCTTTGGTCATGGAAGGTTACGAATACTAAATGAAACTCATGCACATTGGTCATGGCATCGCAACAACGATAAAGATGCAGTTGTAGCTGATGAAATATGGATAGAGAGCTTAAGCAATTTGAAAGGTTGCTCAGTGACACCAAACAACAAAGTTGCTCATGAAGAGTTGTAAATTTCAATTTGGAACAATATAAAGAATGTCGGGACTAAATACTTGTGAATGTCTTAATTTTCTAGTCTTCTTGCTATACTTGAGTCAGTTTTTGATAAAGCTGTGAGTAAAATTTGACAAAATATTGTTATAGTTATAAGAATTTAATTTGTATCGATTTGATTTTTATTGAAATTTATTAACCCTTTGAGTCAAATTATCTATTTAGTTTTATTTCATCTAATTGATGAAAAATATAAATACAGCTCTCTAAATTTAATTTTGTTATATTTTAGTAATATGGTACAAGGGCTCAGTGAAATATACTATTCCTCAACTCAATTCACGGTAAGTCGAGTGTAAAATTTTACACATAATGCATTTACAAGTCCTAATTCAATAGATAAAAATATCAAAATTGCTAGTATCGAACGCTATAACCAAAGTTCGAACCTTGATCTCTCCAAAAACACTTCTAAGTTCTAATTAACCCTAATTACATGAATTCAAATCCTCTTCCTCGGTTTCTCACATGTAGCTTATTCTACTAGATTCTAAACAAATATATTTGTTTCTTTTCAAAATCACTCATTTGTTGAATTGGGGACATAATAGCTGACATAAAACATTATGAAGGAGATGATGCAATTTCATTTAATCAAATAATCACAACTGGTCTAAAGCAATAAAATGTCCATTGCTCTTTTATATTAGAGGTGTCTCTTTTGACTTTATTATATTCATTTTCACACAAACCAAAAACTCTAGAAAAGTTCCACCAACTAGAAATTGCCATATAGTATATGCTACTAAAATATTAAACGGCAACGCTTTACAATTTGGACCACACCATAATTTCCAAACGCGTGGGTATGGACTTCAAATTTTTAATTCCATCCAACATAAGAAAATCACTTTTTTTTTTGTTTTCCTTTAATAATACAAAGCAAAGGCACTTAAAAAAAAAAAATAAAAAGACTTATTCAACCTTTTTTAATAGATTTTATACATTTCATTTCATTCAAGCGTTGCCACATGAACGGTCCAGATCAACTCAATGAAATCACAACATTCATCCAACGGCGAAGATCGAATCAAATTCTTCTCAGCTTATCAGCTTTGATCACGGGATTCGCTTTCGCTATCTCGTCTCGTCCCACGGCTTTGAAATCGTAACCGCACTCGTGTTTCTCCGGATACCTGTGGGTCCCACAAAACGTGATTCCACATCTACACTTGAATCCAGTTAACCCGACCCGTTTCCTACACGTTCCACACCGGTTCGGTTGAACCGATCCGATCGAGGAATCCGATTCGTCAGGCACGATAGACGGAACAGTCAACGACGGTTGTTGAGGCAGAGATTCGATTTCCAGAACCGGAGAGGCGACAACCACGGTAGTTGAAGCGGAGGCTGAAGAGAGAGCGGTTTCGATCGTTGATTTGGTTTTGGCTTGTTCTTGTTCCTTCAAATGAATATCTCTGTAACATTTTGAACAGAGATTCATCGTAGCTGAACTTCCGAAGAAGCCGCAGTTGTTAGCGCAGAGTCTGTGACCTTCTGGTGTTTCACATCGGTGCTCTTCCGCCATAGATCGTGGTAGATCTGTTCTTTCAGATGAAAATAAAAATCTCTTAACCTGCGTAAATAATTCACAGCAACAAAAACAACGTCACGTCACAACGACGATGATGAATATTGTTTTGATTCCAAGAAAATTCAAGGAATAATTGAAAATTGAAAGAATTAGATATAGCGAATTGAATAGAGAATAATTAGAAGAATTGTTGAAAAGAGAAATAGGAAGGAAAATTATACCTGATGATTTGATGAAGAGTGGTTGAGGAAATGAGAAGGAAAGAGAGAAAAGGGAAAGGGGAAATAGGAGAGAAAGAATATAGTTGGAGGAATGAATGATAATAGAGTCGGAAAGGGTATGATGATGAGAGAGAAAGAGGAAGAAACGGCGAAAGGGGACAAATCGTTATTAATCGTTTTCAAATGGGTTATGGTCAAGAAAATATTAGTTAATTAATTAATAGAATAAAGAATGAATGAATGAATGAACAGTTGTTTTTGAGGAGGATTAGTGTTAATTTAGTTGATTAAAAAAAGGTAAATGATAATTTAATGTATGGGATTAGAACAAACAACAGACAGGCTGGCTGTGACGGCAGTGGTGTGGTGGTGAAGAACGTAGCGGCTAAAATGTACTCCCTCTACCAATCGTTAGTTGCTTTAGTGGTGATTGGCGCTGAACTTGGTAGGGAGGACCACGGTTCGATCCCCCGCAACTGCGATCGGAGGGGGCTGGAACACTTGATGACAGAACTGACCCCGAACCAGATTAAATTGGTGGTGAAAACCAAAAAAAAAAAAAAAAAAAATGTACTCCCTCTGTCCCAAAATAAATGACTTGTTTGACCACTGACACGTTTGCCAATGCACATTTTTTATCGCTAATATCTCTAATTATCTATTATTAAAAATTATAAAAATGGTATATTTTGAAAATACTCGTCGAGACAAATCAAACAACATCTCATATGCTAATATTTATATGTATACATTAGTAGAAAAATAAAGTCAAAACGGATCAAATGAATAGTACACTAAGTCAAAAAAAGATGATTTAAAATGGGACGGAGGGAGTATTTAATTAATTTCTTATTTCTCATCCAATGAAACTAGACGTATATTCAAATTCATGAATTCATAATTTATTTATTTTTTCTCTCTATAATAATACTGATAGTAATATTTAATTTGTTTTACAAATAATAATCATTATTATTTATTTTAATGAATGAACGGCGTTGGTTGATAGTATTGTGGAGAGTAGATGCGTGTTTGGATAGAAGGCGTGGTGGCACCATGTTGGAGGGTGGGAGGTTGGTTGGTGGGGTCGTTCCTATCTATCTAGTTCTACTAGTGGTGTCATGGAAACAACATTTTCGGTACATCACTTGGTAGAGAGAATCGTCATATATTAATGCATTGCATTGCATTGCATTTACACAGTTACATTAGATATTTAAGTTTAGATTATTTATATTTAAATTTATTAATTTGTTATACTAACAATAAATTAGTCCAAATCATAATTTACCAAAAACAAAATTAGTCCAAATCATAAGAATTTTGTCCTTCAATATGTGATCAGAGGTTGCATATAAAAAAAGAAAAAAAATTGTAGATTTCTTTTCTATTTTTGGATCATGACCAAATTCGGATGATTATTTTTTTGGGTATATAATCGAATGATTATTAATATTTTTGACTACGTAAATGTGTGAATTCATTAAAAAAAATCTATAGAGAATGGTCTTTTTATTCATGAAAGTATAAGATTTATTTGAAATTACCAACACATTTATAAAAATGTATTTTATTAGACTTTTTGTTCATCAAATATATTTTTAGATCATCAATTTGATCCTAAATATATGTTTTGTTAGTTAATTTTTGGGGGTCATGATAAGACAATCCATATGATCATCTACATTGGACTCAAGAGTAACTATAAATGAACTAAATACCGCATTGTTAGCTAAAAGCTTAAGACATTAGATTTATTAATCTTATATTTATAATGGGTTAGGATCAAATGACACCAAGGTGTCAAACTTAGTAACATGACACCTTTGATAATTCTTTATCGGATAATCGTATTACAAAATCCACCGTTGGATTCAAAGCTATTATCATATAGATCATGTCTATAAAATTTAACATCGATCGGAAATCATTTGATATGTCAACGAGAAGCATAAAAACCAACGTCTTACAAAACTTCTTCAAAACCGTTAATTTTGATTCTTCTCTTTAACCCATCAAATGGTTTCCGATTGATGTTAAATTTCATAGACATGATCTATATAATAATAGCTTTGAATCCAACGGTGGATTTCATAATACGATTATCTGGTAAAGAATTATCGAAGGTGTCATATTACTAAGTTTGACACCTTGGTGTCATTTGATCCTAACCCATTTATAATATTTTATAAAATATTCAATCTCCATTCTTTTATTTTTAAATCAATTTCATGCTTAACTTCCTTCTCACTTACCAACACATAAATAACATGGAGTATTAATTTTTCTTTTTGAGGGGAAAATTTAAGCAAGTAAATGTACCTTACTCAAAACAAGCTCAACAAAAACACACACACACACACAACTTACAACACCTTTCCTTTAAAAAAAAACACACACACATAACAAATATACTAATTACTTCTTCCGATCCTTTTTATAAGAAATAAAACACAAAAATTACTAGCACCAATAAAATACATGGTAAATAGTTATCTTTATTTAATACCTATAAACTTCAATTTATTTCATGAATACCCCTATTTAATCACTATTAATTCCACTAATTTACTTACTTTTAATATTATCTCTTATGTAATAAATACAGGTACAAATAAAATTATACATCTAATACATTTAAAAAGTGGTAAAAATTTCTTATTAAAAGAACATAAAATATTTTCACTTGAGTATGTCACTGGAAAATTAGTGACATAATTTTATTTTATTTTTTGTGTAAAAAAATATCATATCACTGGATATTTTTATTCTAATTATGTCACTAGATTTTCCCTTTTCACGTTGCTACCACCATTCAATTCAAATAACTCAAGAACGGTAGCTACATGCATATATGCATACAAATTTCAAATTCCATTATATGACTGATATGTCATATCACGATGAAATTTAATTTGTTCACATTCCATTGTTGTTTATAAACTTATGATAAAATGAATTAACAAAGAAAAAATAAAACATAACAAAATTTTCAATAATGGATTGGACTACAATGAGAAGTTGCTGGAGCAGCACTCCAACTTTAAAAGTCATTGGCATACTTCTTCTTGGTCAACTACTTTCTTTCTCAATTGCTCTCATGAGCATCACTTCTTCTCTCATTGCCCAATTTGGTATTCTTAATTTGTTATTTTAATATCCTGGTTTTTAATTACGAACTAAATGTAATTTTAATCTTTCATATGATTTTTATATGTTTTTCCCTATGGTGAATAAATGTAGGTGTTGATGCACCTTTAACTCAGAGCCTATTTACATATGGATCTTTAGCTTTGGTTTATGGAAGCATATTGCTTTATAGGCATCAAAAACCTCTCGTATGTATCTAGCAATGTATACATATCTTCATTTTAATTAGAGTTTAATTTTGATATAGGGTAAAAAGTTTTACATTATCGGCAAATTATAACTAATTATATGTATGATTTTAAAAATAATAAGTATATATAGTCAAACAATTTTTTCCATAAGGCATACCTCAATTAGTAATGGAATGTTAGTTTATGGGAATAATAATATTAAATTTGATATTTTCACTTGAGTTCGAACTCTGCACCTTGTAAATGTAATAATATTAAATTTGACATCTTCACTTGAGTTCAAACTTTCCACTTTGCAGATGTATGTGAGTTTTATGTGGTATATATCACTTCATTTACAAAAATAAATGAAAAAGTCAAATATTTTTATGATTATCATTGATTGATTGTCTAAAAAAATTTATGTTACTGTATATGAATTAGAACATTTTATTTCTTCAATTATCTTCAACAAATGAATTTAAATTATTAGTGTTTTTGAGATCTTGCATTATGTTGTGCAGGTTTCTTGGTATTGGTATCTATTATTAGGTTTTGCTGATGCTCAGGGATGTTATTTGGGTAAAGTAGTGTTATTC
The DNA here is from genome assembly GCA_030408175.1 of Trifolium repens. Lineage (NCBI taxonomy): Eukaryota > Viridiplantae > Streptophyta > Magnoliopsida > Fabales > Fabaceae > Trifolium > Trifolium repens. The sequence continues at coordinate 51,477,711 of CP125849.1, read as the reverse complement.
CATATCTATCAATAGTTAAAAAAATATAACATATGTGGATTTAAGCTGAATTTTAATTTAGCATTATGCTTGGTTTTGTATGCAGTTATCAAAGCATATCAATATAGTTCAATTACTAGTGTAACATTATTAGATTGTTGGGTAGTACCTTGGGTAATTCTACTCACATGGATCTTCCTTGGCACAAGATATTCCCTGTGGCAATTAGGTGGAGGAACACTCTGTGTACTTGGTCTCTCTTTAGTCCTACTCTCTGACACTTGGGATGGTAGTGATGGAGGTAACATTAATTTATTCAACCTATTTAGATTTTAAATTTATTTTAATCAAATAATTTTAGTATTATTATTAATGACAAGAATTATTGTCCAAATTAAAATTTTCAGGTGGATCAAAAACTCTCTTGGGTGATGTACTTGTTATTGTAGGGACAGTTTTCTATGCAATAAGCAATGTTGGCGAGGTAATACAAAAATATTAAGTACTAATTTTATGTGTCCGTTTGCACGCTAGTAATCATAAAAATTGTATATGCAGGAATTTTGTGTTAAGAATAAAGATCGAATTGAAGTAGTTACAATGATTGGTGTTTATGGATTCCTAGTTACTGCTATTGAAGTGTATCCTTTTTTATAATGTTTATTTTTTTGACAAATTTTTTATAATGATTTTTGTTACTTGGCTATTACAAAATATTATTCTAATTTGGATTTCCAATTAGGAGCTTAATTTTTTGGCCTATAATTTGGACTAGTTCCTTTACCACATTATTTCACAGATCTATTTTAGAATTGAAGACTTTGGAATCAATCAAATGGTCTGCGGATATTGTAAGTGGTACACATTTTCATATCATTTTTGGTATAGTGCATTTATCTCTAATTTCTGATAGTTAAAAACCGAACACTGAAAATTCATATTTGCATAGTTTAATGTTTATACTAGAAATCTAAATTCCTTAATAGGTACTTGCTTTTGCTGGCTATGGTGTGTCAAGCTTCATATTTTACTCACTTGCTCCTTTTGTTCTAAAGGTTTGTTTCCTTCTCATGGACCTGTTTGCATTGTGACAATATGATATACTAAATTTGCTCAATTATTTAAATGAAAGGTTAAATATGTTTTTAATCTCTATAAAATATCATTTTATCAATTTTAGTCTCTACAAATATTTTCATTGATATTTTGTCCATAGCCAAATCGATGATTTTGATTTAGGTGAAAATTTCATTTAATTTTCGTCGATGGTTGAAATCACGAAACTAGAGACTAAAATATTTGCAGCGAATACAACTTACTAAAATAATAGTTTTTAGGCAATAAAAATATTTTTGAATGGAATTTTGTCCCATGCAGTTAAGCGGATCTACGATGTTTAATCTATCTCTACTAACATCTGATATGTGGGCAGTGGTTTTCAGAGTTTTCTTTTACCACCAGAAGGTAATTAAACTATTAATTTCCAAGACTAATTAGGCACTTTGTTAATTTAGATCAAGATTCATTTATCATTTAAATGTGACATAATCTCTATTAATTTTGATGTTGCAATGTGATCACAAAGTGTTAATATTGTAGGTGGATTGGTTGTACTTCCTTTCATTTTTAGTTGTGGGCATTGGTCTCATAATTTATTCAACAACGTATGTTTGTTTTTTTACATTTGGCCATCTTTAAACTAAGCTTTGATTATAGTAAATTAATTTCTTTTCAAAAAAATATAAATCATGTTACTAACTATTGGAGTGTTTTCTATCAGAGAGAAGAAATCAATTCCTCCATCAGTTACTAGAGAGGATGAGAATTTGAATAACACAGAATACCAAATACTTAATGGTGAACATGATTAAAGCACATCAGTTTGATTAAACAATTTTTTTTGCTTCATGAGGAAAATCTCCTTTTGCAATTGGATGGAGAGGATGTGTTGGGCACTTGGGCTAGTTCCTTTATGATTTGGCATTTGTCATTGTAAACAGACCTATTTACAATATCAAATTCTAGATTCACAATAATTAGAGCGGAAGAAATTAAGTGGGTAAAAAATAAAAGTTGAAAGTGTGACAGATAATTTTGAAAATTTGGATGTATGTTTATAAAATGTGGGAGTTTATCTATCAAAATTCTCTGTTTTGGTAAGGCCCATATGTACCCTCTCCTAATATAAAGCCCAATAAAAAATATGCCAAATGCATATAGAAAATAAGTTTCGCGTTTATAATATTTAGATCTTTTAAATTTTTTACGTAATAAATAAGTTCTTAAAGTCTTGATTAAAAAAAAAATTCTTTAAGTTTTTAATTTATTGCACCCTTATCCTTCAAATTATCCTCTGTTACAAAATTTATTTCACCATTACCCTTCGAGTTAATCTCCTCCAACATTCATGTCTTTTTCATCAAAATATTCACCATGATGAAAGTCAACGTTATCGGTCACAATGTAACAAGTAAGCGAAGGTTAATTATATATTAGAAGGGTAACAAATAATGATGCAACAAGCTATAATATCAAAACTAAATATGAAAATTTAAGTCGTAATAAATATAAAGTTGATTATCAAAATATTAAACTGCATGCATATCTTAGAATAATACTTTACGCATAATTAGAACTTGATGTCAAGATTATCCCAAGAATAAAACCACCAAAGCAATTTCCTTAGGCCTCTAAAAATTTTATAAAATGACTTTATAAAAAAGCTTCATATTTTACAAATTTCAAATTAAAATTAACAAAATTCCATCGAAAACTAATATTGTCTCAACACTTATTAGATCAATTGATATTATTATCAACTAATATTTTAATAAATAATATTGTATTATAGAACGTATTTAACATAAAATTTAAACCAAGTATTTTATAGTAAAATACTTTTATGAACCAGGTCTTATCATAAAATTTTCCTCAAGTCTTCTAATGTGTTGCGTCGACACTACTTAATATCATCAAATTGAAGTTTATAATTATAAACAAAATTCCATATTGTTTGGGTCAGCATGGTGGACGGGGATCGTGAGGATTAGGGATGGAGTAGATGGGCTTAGGGATGGCTGGTTTGAGGAGTGTGTGACGAGGAAGGTGGGGGATGAGACATATATTTTTTTTGGTCAGATCCATGAGTGGGCGGGATACCTTTATGTGAGAGATTTGGGCGTCTGTTTGATTTAGCGGCTACCAAGTCGCGTACGGTCGCTGAGATGTTTGCTGCAGGGTGGGAGGCTGGGGGGGAGGCGTGGGAGTGGAGGAGACAGTTGTGGGCGTGAGAGGAGGAGTTATTGGGGGGAGTGTCAGACTTTACTTCTTTCCTTGACTTTGCAGGCCGAGTCTCTAGACAGGTGGCAGTGGCGGCCTGATCCTGCTATGGGTTATTCCGTTCATGACGCGTATCAGATTTTGACTTCTCATGATTCAGTCACTTTGGGGGAAGAGGATGATCTACTATGGCACAGACAGGTTCCCTTGAAGGTGCCTATTTTTGCGTGGCGACTATTGCGTGATCGGCTTCCAACAAAGACAAACCTAGTTTCTCGCGGCATTCTCGCTCCAGATCTCCACGATTGTGTGGTAGGTTGTGGTGGCACTGAGACAACTCGGCACTTATTTCTATCATGCAGTGCTTTTGGTTCTCTCTGGCCCTTGGTCTGGTCTTGGATCGGCTTCTCGGCGGTGGATGCCTACAACCTCACAGATCATTTCATCTAGTTCACTTATTCAGCTGGTGGCCTCCGTGCTCGGCGGTCCTTTTTACACCTCATCTGGCTTGCTTGTGTTTGTGTAGTGTGGAATGAAAGAAATCTCCGGGTTTTCAGAAATTCGGAGAATACTATGCATCAACTCCTGGACAAGGTCAAGCTTTTTTCCTACCGGTGGTTGCGGACGACAGATGTTACTTTAGCTACTAATTTTCATCGCTGGTGGTCGAACCCATTGCTATGTTTAGGCATCGACTAATTGTCTCTTTATTTATGTTGTTTATCTGGATTATCTTGTAAACTTTGAAAGTGCTTTTTGGTACGTCTTGTGCTGAGGGGTCTAATTGTTCTTGTGTTTTCCTATATATATATATATATATATATATATCATTTTATCTTGTAAAAAAAAACTAATTTTATATAGAAATCAACTTACCAAATAACAACACCAAATAATAAAAGAAAGAACAGAATACACAAGGAGGAGAATATTATCCGAATAATGAATGAGAGGTAAAACATGTGTAACTGCGGTGTTTCTTTACAACTTAAAGTTAGATTAAAAGTTAGATCAGACTACTTAGATTAAAAGTTGTATTTTTTGATTAATTGACCCCGACCTTTAGAATCAAATCAGACGGTTAATAATAAATGTAACTGCGTTGTTTCTTTACATTAGGATATCCAATTTGCAAAATTAACGCATTCATTAATGTATAGAACAAGGTTTTTGTTGCCCTCTCACGCTGCTTGCCATTTTGCTAACATGGCCTTGCCCACGTGATTAAATTTGAGAAGGCGTTTGATTGACCCATGATTCGCACGTGGCCAACTGTTTGGTGCATGATTTTTCCTTTTTTATTGACTGAGATGCATGATTAAATTCTTCTACTTATGATTTTTTAATGCATGTAAGCATCTTTAAGTTTCTTCTAGTAAAAATAGGAAGCAACAATCTTTTAAGACCACGATGATTTGTCGGTAGAGTTTATGTTAAACTTACAATGAGTAGGAGAAGCATAAACAAAATAGTAGTGACAATTTGGGACAACTTTTTGTTTCTTCTTATTTTATGTGATAAAAAAAATAAAAAAAAGATGAAGAGAGAAAGTAAAATCATAATGTTAGTATGAGAGAGAGTTGTCTAAAAAGCTGTCCCAATTTAAATGTACAAATATCATTAACAAAATATGAAAAAGAGAAGTAAAAAACAAAATTTCAATTGTATCTTTGTCATTTTGCTGTAGAACTTGAAAGTTAGTTGAGATATCGGTTAATATATTTTAATTGTGTGATTTCCTTTTGTGATTGTGTAGAATCCAATGTTTTTTGTGTTTTTGAGCTATTAAACTAACAAATAAATAAAAAATTAGAAAAAATAAAATGATAAAAGGGTAAAAAAACATTAAAAACTTGTTTAATTGATTGTTTGTTGAAAAAAATGACAAGTTCGGTACTCAAATAATTTTATTTTATATTTAAATAATTTACTACTACATTTTTTAGCCAAAATGATAAACACAGATGAAATCCACTCATACAACAATGACGAATCCACCGCCCGATCATCCCGCGAGCTTGCCCAAATTGTGGTTAAAAAAATTGGTATTTTAGGAAAGAACTAAGATTTTAGGGATTATTTTATGAAATTCCAGTTTCAAACTCGGATGAAAGTTTGTTGAGTTACTATTTGTGGAGTTTGTGGAGTATTGAAATTGTTTTTTATCTATTGATGCTGATTTTTAAAATTCAATATATATATAAGTTTTTTAATTTTTTGTTGATAATTTTTATATTTTACTGTAACACTCGTGGTATGCTTGTAGATGTTCATATTAGTTTATCTTTAGACGTGGCATTGGACAACCTTATTTTGTTGGCATCAAGGTGGAATTTTGTATATTAGTTATTTTAAAATTAATTCTTTGCAAGTTAATAGGCTTTTACCCCTGCAAAGTAGGCGAGTTTTGCGTTACCCCCTGTAATATTTTTTCTTGAGATTACTCCCTTGCAAATTTTTTTATTTTATTTACTCCCTTTTTGCCGACGTGGCAGGCAAAAGTCAACTGCCACGTCAGCAATGTTCACTGACACGTCAGCAAAAAACTTGACTTTTTGTCTGCCACGTCAACAAAAAGGGGGTAAATCAAAAAAATAAATTTTGCAGGGGGTAATCTCAAGAAAAAATATTACCGGGGATAACGCAAAACTCGCTTACTTTGCAGGAGGTAAAAGCCTATTAACCCAAAATTCAATTATTTTCATTTTTTTTCAATTGTATATAGTATACATCATGGATCACTTGGGCTATATTTCTTATCCTCCGTGTCATCAATAGTTGGAAATACATTGATATTATAAGTAAATTATTAAATGAATATGTTGGTACACATTTTGCATGAATATATACTAATATAGCGTTAAAATGGTTTAATTTGTATGCACCGACAGTGTAAAATAATTTTACACTGTCAACCAATGACAATCATGTATTCTGTCACGTCACCCCACTTTATCCCACTTTCTTCATATGATATGGAAGATTGGTGATTTCTTATTGGATGACCGTGTAAAATTATTTTACACCGTCAGTGCATATCAATTAAACTCTAATTTTAATAGGTTATTTTTATAATATTTAATATAGAAAAATTAATAAACAATAATTATGAACATATTAGAATTGTCCACCTCAACAAATGTACTGATACATATCTAAATAAGATCGATACTAAATAATTAAGCAATTATTAATAAATTAAATTAATTAACTATTGGATCTTTTCTCTATTAGTTATAAATAATTTAAGGTATTAACAAATCTTATGCATAAAAACAAATGAGTTAAATTATATTTTTAACATTCTAACTTTGGTAATGATATTTTTAGCCAAATGCTAAACATTGCACCCCTTGCACTGATTAAGGAATCAAAAGTGGTAAAATTGTTTTGGAACTTGTGTAGTCTACTTTTTTAAAATGTAAGTTATGCTCTTTTCAATGTAAAATTTACTACTTTTAGATTCCTTAACTAGTGCACTGGATGCACTAGTTAGCAAGACCCATATTTTTAACCCCCTAACTTTAATTTCTTTTGTTAAAGGTTGTCGCCCACTAATTTTAATCAAGTCAACATAATGAGGACAATGATTCACATGTAACATCAGTCTTGTCTTGCCAATATGCTGGCACAACATATGAGTAACTTTCTGCATAGCAAAACATTTTGATGTGACATGTGAGTCATTATCTACATGTACATTGTTTTGGTCAAAATTAATGGGATGCAACCTTTTGTAAAATGGGTTAAAATTATAGGCTAAAAGTGTTAAGATGAAAATTGGGGTGTCAAAATTGTAAGTTTATAAAAATTAGAAGGCAAAAATGCAGTTTAACCAAACAAATTATATACATTAAAAATATGAATAACCAATTATTAGACTCAATTAATTGATAAATTTATCTAAGAAAAATCATTGATTAGTCTTGAACTGGACTATGGCCCAAAAATAAGTGGTATAAGCCCAATAACAAGATGACTCAATCCTCCAACCCATTAGATTCGAAAAGATAACTTGGCGGGAAAGACATTCAAAGGCGAGACAACATGAAGGTGGAGTACTCGCCCCAAGAATAACTGCTGATCCATGACTCAGCGCATACCCACCACGTGGAAGAAGATAACCACCCCCGACCTCCATGATCATTACCGCAGTAGGAGGAAAACCACCCATTATCTCCACTAAGAGACGGTGATGAAGGAGGAAACCGCCACGATCATGGGGTATCCATGACGTGGTCGGCAACGGTTACTAAGGGAAAAATCTATATAAATAGAGATTCATATCTCATTGTAAAGGGTTCACATTTTTTATACCTTAAAAAATTATATTCATCATTTATACGAACATTGCTATTATCACCCTCATCATTTGTTCACCAGAACAAGTCTATACTTATATATATATATATATATATATATATATATATATATATATATATATATATATATATATATATATTATTAAATAATAAATTTTGAAAGATGATATATATTTTAAGCTTCAGTACATGTTTCTTTATTTGATTTTTAAAATATTTAAAATTTAGTGTAGAAAAATTAAACTATCAATCGACCATAATTTTCATAACTAATTTTAAAATTATACATATTATAGTTGTAATTTATCAACGAAGTCTTAAAATATAGTAATTTTTTTTACAAGTAAAGAATTATATAATATATGTTTGGTATGTCAAAATCACGGTAATTTACTGTGATTTTACAGAAACTGTATTTTGTAACCTCTGTAAAATTACAGTAAATTATCGTAATTTTAGCATATCCACCTTAATATTAAACATAGGCATAATCATCTTAGTTGTATAGTCGGAAACATGTGGGATTCAACTATCTTTTTTGGGACCACAATCTCTAAAGTTGAATTCAAATGTAGTTTCTAAATTTAGTTTAAATTTTGTCAAAGAGAAATATTAGAGTCTAATTTGTTAGTATATAGTTAAATAAAATTCCTTGATAATAATGTAGCAATAAAAATCTCGATAATAATGGCATTACATGGCATATATGCAATAAAATTAGGGATTTCGAATTAAAGGAAGAGAAATTTCTTTTTTATTTTACATAAAAAATAAGTTTTGTTTTTGCAAATTTAATTTTGAATTGAAAATTAAAATAAATTTTCTCTTTGCAAAATGAAAATAGAAACAAATCAATTTTTTTTTGGGTCGAGTATATAATGAAATTCTAATTCTTTCTTTGATATTTTGTTGACAAATATAATGTTTTGTTTTAATTTTAATTAAAAAAAATCCATAAAAAAACAGCTGAATTATTAAGAATTAAATGAACATGTATGATCAACGTATATCTAATTTATGAATTTGGATCCTCTCCATTAAAACTCTTTTCAATTGTTTTCAAGTGGAATTTCAATAAAAAAAACATGACTAAAGTGGTTGAAACCACATACCTTAAAAACAAGATAAAGATCGAGAAGATCAAGAAAGAGATAAGAACATATTGTTAAAGGAAGGCTATTGAGAGAATTGTTAGAAGAAGAAGATCCAATTTCAAGAGAGACATAAGTAAAGTGGATATTTTTTTTTTCACCCTCTGATTTTTAGAAGAAGAAGATCCAATTTCAAGAGAGACATAAGTAAAGTGAATTTTTTTTTCACCCTTTGATTTCTAGGAGAAGGGGTCCTAGTAGTACATAGTTTTTGACGAGTTCTGACATCAAGCGGTTCCAATCTTCTTCCAAATGCAACTGTGGGGATCAAATTTTATTCATCCATACCAAGTTCAGCATCAATTACCACTGAACCAACTAACATTTGATTATAAGTAAAGTGGTTGGAACCACATCCCTTAATTTTTTGTTAGAATCCGCCTAATGCTGCTTAAAATTGTTCTTTTATTCTTGATACAACCAACTAGAAAAAAATCATCAATTGATAAAGATCCAACAAAAAACTGTTTCAACAAAAAATAAATTTTTTTTATCTACAAAAAAAAGTTTTTTATTTGGTGAAGATATTAATAAAAACATTTTTTCATTCTTAAAATAAAATGAGACAGTCATAATAATTTTATTTATTTTTTAATATGATGACAAACTTTACAATTAGTACAATAGAAAACTAAACGGATGATGACAAACATTTACGGTATCCCCAACTGATTTTCGGGAATTGAAAAAAGGATATTCAAAAAAAGAAAGATGATCCACTACGTGTAATATTATAATTGGTCAAAATTACATAGACGTGTTATATCATCATCGTCGTTTTCCATCTTCAACTTCATCGTCCCCTCTCTGCATATTCCTTCACACACTTTCTTTCCCTCTTGCGTGTGTATGTATGTATGTATGTATACTCTTTCACATCAACACATACATACATAACATAATCACATACATACATACACATACATCTTCTAACCGCTCTTATATATATCTTTCTCCGCATTTAACTGAATCCCTAACTTGTTGCAATTCACTTCGATTCGATTCGTGATTCAACCTTTCATCATCATGAATACTCTAGTCAACAACGTTAACGGTTTCGTCAACGGTGTAGTTCGAAACGCCGAGAAGCTCATTATCGATACTGACCCTGGGATCGGTTTGTTTCATTCAATTCTTTATCTGATTTTTTTTTTTTTGAATTTTGAATTTTGATTTTTGGATCTTATTTATTTTTTGTGCGCGATGATTTGGATTAGATTTGGATTTGCTTGTTTGTTAGGTTTATGAGGTTGAAAAATGAAAATAGAAATATAGTTTTACTTGATTTGTGTAGTTTGTAACTGTTTTTAGTTTGAAATTTGAATTTGAATTGAAATTCTGTTTGTAAAATTGGAATGAATTTTTTTGTGATTTTGCAGATGATAGTATGGCGATTTTAATGGCATTTCGTTGTCCTGAAGTGGAGGTGGTGGGTTTGACAACTGTTTTTGGTAATGCTGCTACTGAAGATTCTACACGTAATGCTTTGCTTTTGGTATGTGTTTTTTGTTTTTTCTTTCTGAAATAGAAATCATGTAAATCTGGATTATGGCTATTGATTCTGAATTTTTTTTTCTTGTCTTTTTATGTTTTTGGAATATGTTCTTGATTGTGTTTTTAATATGCAAAAAGGATAGTGTGAGATCGCAGGCCGTGGAAATGTTCCTGTTGCAGAAGGAAGTACTGAGCCATTAAAGGTATCTATCTAGTTTTGCCTTTTCGAGCTTCTCTGGTGTCAATTTAATCGTATTATCAATTTAATTCGTATAAATTATAACTGTCAAATCATTAGAAACGTTTGACTTTTATTGTAACCACTTTTAAAACCGCACACATGATTGTTTCTGATGTTATTTACGCTGACAGTGCATGGAAATTAAACTATGTTGTATTTCGATGTGTGTTTTGGTTTCCCCCTTGATTTTAATCTGTCTTTATAGTATTCATTATGCTGTATTTTCCGGAATAGGGTGGAAGGCCTCGGGTAGCTGATTTTGTTCATGGTAAAGATGGATTGGGGAATATATTCCTACCTGATCCTAAAGCTAATAAAATTGACCAAAGTGCTAGTGAGTTTTTGGTGGAGAAGGTTTCTCAAGATCCTGGTGAAATAACTGTTTTAGCACTTGGACCACTTACTAACATTGCTCTAGTAAGTTACACGTTTTTGTCTTATGTTCTTTTATGGTCCTGGCAACTTCAAATTACAATTATATACATTTTTTTTAATCTAATAGTTGTCATTTTGTTATTAGGCAATCAAAAGAGATTCTTCTTTTGCAAGCAAGGTGAAGAAAATAGTTGTACTTGGTGGTGCATTCTTTGCCTTGGGAAATGTTAATCCAGCTGCAGAAGCAAATGTAAGTTGTATAATTCTGTTTATGTTTCCTGCAATAAGAAAAAGGCTACAGTGACTTGTTTCTTTTCAACTTTTTCATTGATGTTTTGTAAGCTTCATTTGCTTGAAAATCCACTGCTGATCTCCTTTTGCTTCACAATAACAGGAATTGTTTTGACTTTGTGTTGATATATCCTATTTCCTTTTCTATTTTTTTGCCTTAAAAATATGTTTGATAGTAGTTTGGTTTAGTGTTGTCAAATAGTAACTATAACTCTACAACACATAGGGATTTGAACAAATTGCTCTTGTTTGTGATCTGTGATATGCCTACCATTGTTGTCAAATAGAGGCTATATTAGTGCTATAGCGCTAAAGCATAGTGGAACATGAACAAACTGTTTTTTTAACATTGATTTGGTTGTCAACTTATGTATGCACGAGGCTAATAGCAATTTTATCGAGTTAAAAACTAAACCTTTATTTTTATGCTGGTTGTATATGGTGTGTTGCAAATCACAATTTGTGGTAGTAAATTACTGATAGTTTCTGAATAAGGGCCTTTTATGGTATGATTCAATAAGCAATCTACACTTTTTTATAGAGTAAGCCTCTTTTCTGCTTCTTTACAGTGAGGGGACTATGCAATGTCCATTCACTCGGCACTATACATTAATTCACACGCATATTATTTTCTTGGGGGAGTGGTTATTTAAAAAAAGGATTCATTTTCGGCGAATATGATCTCTTATCATGTCGGTCCTAATCCTGATTGTGATTACTATTCATAAACTTGCAGATATATGGAGACCCAGAAGCAGCAGATATTGTGTTTACCTCTGGGGCAGATGTTGTTGTTGTCGGAATAAACATCACAACCCAAGTGCAATTGACAGGTCGGGTTGTAATCCTAATTGGCAACGATTTCTATGCTACCTTGTGCAATTAGTTGTTATTCCTTATCAGATACTGGAAAGTGATGATTTTCTGTTGGTTTCAGATGCTGACCTCCTTGAACTGAAGGAATCAAAAGGAAAGCATGCAGCTCTTTTAAGCGAAATGTGCAAATTCTACAGAGATTGGCATGTAAAATCTGACGGCGTCTATGGTAACCTTACATACTATTTTGATGCAGCTAGTTATACCACTATGGAATATATTAAAGTTCACATGGAATTGATAATTTAATTTCTTCTTTCAGGAATTTTCCTCCACGACCCTGTTAGTTTTGTGGCAGTTGTCCGTCCAGATCTTTTCACATACAAGAAGGGAGTAGTGAGGGTAGAGACACAAGGCCTTTGTGTTGGACATACACTTATGGACCAAGGACTAAAAAGGTTTGTCCAAATTCGAAACTATTATTCATATTCACTCATTTCCGACCTACAATATTTTTATGCTCAACATATAAATTGGGTTTCATTTCGTACAGATGGAATACAAGCAACCCATGGACGGGTTATTCTCCTATTTCAGTTGCTTGGACTGTGAATGTTGATGGAGTTCTTAATTACATTAAGGAGCTGTTGATGAAACCCTGAAGTATAGGCATTTGTACATGCCAAAGCTTTGGAAAAATTTATGTATAAGGTCATTCAATTTATTTCACTAATTGTCAACTAGAACTTTGGGTATCAAGGGCATATAATTGTTTCCTGATCTCCAGGCCTGTGATTATGACTCTATAAGTCCTTATCCCATTCAATCTAAAACTTCATGTACCAATAAATTTCTCTTTACATGATAGTATAATTTATTTACGATTTCACTGCTCTGTGAATACTAATACAGGGTCAGCCTGAAACCACGTGAAGCCTTTATTCTTTTGCATCAAAATAATTTCTACTTAGTATTTTTTTTTTTGAGGCAATTTCTACTTAGTAATATTCTTTCATAAAATGAAAAACTGAAATAAAGTTACTAATCGCTCCGTAGGTAATCTTGGGGGTTAACGTTTTTCTTCGGAAGAATTAGACCTTATATATTTGAGGTAAGAGACCAATATGACTAACGGAAACATAGTTATTAAGGGAGTTAAAAGGACATGAAATTATTTAAAAGATTAAAATGAAATAAAATTTTTATTAAGTGAACAGAAAAATAATTTTATCTTAAGGTTAAGAGTGATTATTTTACAACTCTAAGTTTGAACAATTAAATTCCGAGTAACTATTTTGCATATTTTTTTAAAGTATATCCACATGCCATTTCTTGTAGTACTCTAACTCATTTGCTTTGAGGATTTTTGCTTTCTCCAAATTCAATTTATGTAAGGTTATGTTATGGATGGAAGTTGTTGGTAATATCTACTCGTATATAGATTTGTATTAGTTTGAATATGAAGTGGGTAATCATAATTTGCCGTCAAACCCACCCTTATCACTCATGTCGTCGCCTTTAAAGACTAGATTAGGAGACATATTAGATGCTTTTAAAATTTCAAATTCTTCTAGATCAGTTGCTAGGCAACTAATCCTTTTAGATCCACCCCATTTATAACTCCTGAATAAATCTTTCAAGTGAAATTTTCAATAATTTAAGCATTCATTTTTCTTATAAGACAATTTAAAAATTCATAATTTTACGTGTTCTTGCTAAGATTCCTCTAATGAGACCTAATCGGTGATTAGCTCGACATGAGGATTCATAGTCCTACGTATACCTAAGCGGGAATCAGAATCACATAGTTCTTGTATTAATAATAGTTCATGATTAGCTCAACATGAGGATTCATAGTACTATGTATACCTATGGCGGGCCTAATAATCTCAAAGAACTCGCCCGGTACAATATGTATTACAGTAATAATATATTTAATTTTGAACTTTTTTCAATAATATCTTCATTATTCAAGTATATTATTCAAGTAATAAAATGTATTAAAAGTCTCTCTATTTCGAAACACACACACGCATATATTAGACAAAAATAAAGAATATTAAAGAGATAAAATTAGGATTAGAAGAAAACCAATATCTTCTATGGTCTCTTTCACAAAATTTCAATCCAAGTACCAATCGTTAGTTGGTTCAGTGGTGATTGGCGCTGAACTTGGTAGGGAGGACCACGGTTCGATCCCCCGCAACTGCGATTGGGAGGGGGCTGGAACCACTTGATGCCAGAACTGACCCCCGAATCAGATTAAACTGGTGGTGAAAACAAAAAAAAAAAAAAATTCAATCCAAGTGGTTAAAAACTTGTACGAGATCAATATTATTAGTCATCCAAATAGTAAAGGAAAACCTTGAAAGTCAAAGCAAAGATAAATAAATCCAAAGTAAAAAAAGCAAAAACTTAAAAGAGTCAAAGAAAATATTAATCCAAGTAAAAAAGGAAAAACTTAAAAAGTCAAACCAAAGATACATTCCATTTAATAAAACAACAAAACCAATTATTCTAGTTCAAACTTTGAAAGTCACCTATTTCAATGAAGCAGCCATCTCAACTTAGTACACAAAACCATTTTTTATACCAACTCCAACCACCAATGAAAGGAACCTCTTCTCTTATATATTACTCTCCTAAGTTATGACCAAATATGTGTCCTTCTCAGCGTGACTACATTTGAAAGCTAAACCTTCAATAAGCTGACAACATCAAATTAACAAACAAGTGAAATATTACATAAATTATTGAACAAGTAACTTGTCATATATATATAGATATATAGCTTCTGCATTGTTCTTCAATAACAATAGCTATGAAGGTTTCTCAGTATTGTGTTCTATTTGCAACACTAATGTTTCTTTTATTGAATTGCTGCGAATCAAGTCGAAGCGGATTGACGGTTCAGATGATGAAGCAAAGGATTAGCAATAACAATAAGGCATGTGATGAAGTATATGTTGTTCGTGAGGGAGAAACTCTTCAAACAATAAGTGAAAAATGTGGTGATCCATTTATTGTTGAAGAAAATCCACATATTCATGACCCAGATGATGTTTTTCCTGGCCTTGTTATCAAGATTAATCCTTTTGCTAATCAATAGAAGTCTTGTTGAAGGTACAAATAATACAAGAGGAAGAGATACACTTTTTTCAATCAAAATTTCTCATGTATTTTAGGACTTGAAGCATAATCTTGTATTAAACATGTTCTGTTTTTATGATTTGTACATACTATTACTTAATTTGTATCATTTTACTTCATTTTTAGTCCTGAAAAATAAATACTCCCTCCGTCCCTATTTATAAGAACTAGTTTGAAAAAATACGAGTATTAAGAAAGTGAGTTTTAATAGTAAATTGATTGACAAATTATATTAATTTTACATGTTTACCCTTACCATTAATTATAGTGTTTTGTATCAAACAAAAGAGAATTTAATGCAATACTTCATCTGATCAATAACGAGTAAGACGTATTTATGAGAGTTTTATTGTAAAGTGTGCAATACTTCATCTGATCAACCAATAGTTAGTTGGTTTAGTGGTGATTGTCGCTGAACTTGGTGGGAAGGACCACAGTTGAATCCCCGCAACTGCGATCGGAGGTGGCTGAAACCACTTGATGCCAAAACTGACCCTCGAACCAGATTAAACTGGTAGTGAAAAAAAAAAAAATACTTCATCCGATCTGATGAGATATATCATCATCATTTTTATAATGAGAATGTCTTAAGTTTCAATCTAATTGTTTTAGCATATATAACTAACGAAATAACTTGCCAACTCGTACTAGTGAGGAAAAGAGATCTCAAGTAAATTAATAATAATATAATAGACTTTTTAATCGGTTTATCAAGGGTTTTAGAATGCCTTAGTATATATGATCTTTAAAGCTGGTCACAAAAACCAGCTTAAAATGAGATTATTAAGCATGTCGAGAAATAACCGAGTTAAAATGTCATGTAATAGCACGTTTTTGCAATATTTTAGGTCCATTATTGTAGCAACCGACTTAAAAGGTTGTTTTATCTTTTATTTTTATAGTATATCAAATCTCTTTTATATTCTTTTTACGATAAAATAAAATTCATTCATTTATATGTTAAATAGCAACAATACAAGACATAAAGATTACTACATACTCACTAAAGATACACATAAAACTTTCAGTCATCAATATAGTGTTCACAAACAAAATTTAAATTTTAATAAGCAGACTAAATCTTTTCACATATGACCAAAAGTCAATAATAATTTGAGATCCACAATCTTTGATGACATCCAATTCCGAAAAAAAATATTTGCATGTGTTCGCACAAAAATTGACTATATATTGTCATTTAGATGCCCGATTCTGCCACGTACTGACTTGATCCCCTTCTTTATTTGATCTTCAATTTTTTTGATTTGACGTATAATGACGTGACATATGTACCATGCTAAGATTTTTTTTGGTTTTTACCACCAGTACCAAATCATATTTAAATTCGTTACCAATTAGAATATTTGTGAATTTCCTGTTATAAAACAATAATTCGGATCCTAGGGTCCCATTCACTACCAATTAGAAGATATCTTCTGAAATCAAGTTTTATTCGGAAGATATGTTCCGATTTATAATGACATTTCAGAAGATTTCTTCCCATAAGTGTCTTGCCTCAAACGTATCTTGCCTTACCTTGTTTCGGATCCTATCTTCCAAAACCACATGGTATTTTGGAACGTATTTTCCAAAACACTTCTATTGACTTGTTTTCGGATCCTATCTTCCAAGGCTACCTGAGATTTTGAAAGTTATCTTCTAAAATCAGGTGACATTTCAGATCCTATCTTCCTATTTGCTATCTTTTGGAAGATACGTTCGCATCTATATAAAGACACTTTGGAAGTTATAATTTCATCCACACTAGGCCATAAATGTAGGGCATTTTTGGATGAATTTTTCTCTTCCCACCCCATGTGTTTCTTTTATACCCCGTTTTTTTATTTTTGTCCTTGTATAAAAACTTCCGAATGCGTTTTTCGAAGTTTTTTAGTTCAAATTCGGAAAACATATTTCAAAGTTTTTTCCAAGACAAAAATAATTTGGAAAACGCATTGTAAAATATTTATTCAAGGACAAAAATGAAAATCCGGAAGGAGAAAAGAAACTCAAAGGGTGGGAAGAGAAAAATTCTTTTTAGGTTTTTTAGAGGCTATGAGCAACATAGAGAGCCTTAAGGCAATTTTTCTCAATAACATATATATGTAATCTTCTGTTTAAATATAGATCCAATTTCTTGTTTAAATATAGATCCAATTTCTTAATTAACTTGAATTACCCAAAAAAAGAAAAAGATTATTGTTATTCGTCCAATATACAATCGTGGGAGGCCTACATAACTGAGGGAGGTAATACTATTAGTTAGTTAATAACAATTAATTATTTTATAAAAAAAATAACAATTAATTATTAATTTTAGGAGAAACATATTAATATTAATAACTAATTACTAACTTATTTGACAAAAAAACTAATTACTAACTTTAATTATCTTAAAAAATTAAAATTTATGAAAAAAATTAGTCAATAATATCTACAAATCTTAGTTCAACTAGTAAAAACATAAAAAAATTATCAATAAAACTAAATGGTGGGAGAGGATAGATGACGAAAAACGACGAAGGAACTATAACTGTTGGATTACAAGTTGTATTTAGCTAAGCTTTACTTTTATTTATTTAAAAACTATAAAAGCACTACCCACGTGTATCCGTATTCAATCGTGCTTGTATTCCTTAGCACCATATAGCACTTCTCAAAAATTATTAAATCGAATATCATGATCGGAGTTTATACTTCAAGTACTTGTATATATGAATTTTTCAATTGTTCTTTTTTCTTTTTTTTGAAAGATGAATTTTCAATTGTTATTTTGTCTGTTAAAAACAAATACTGTAGTCATTAGTATTAAAGATCCACTAATTTAAGCCGTGTCAGCTGATGAACATATTCCTACTTACCAAATCTCTTAGTAGTATTTTTTAGCGACACCTTTTTCTCATGTTGTGTACACCGCTGTTTATTTAATCATTATCTTCCATGTCTTTCTGGCCCTGGATTATGAATTAAACCATTTTAAATTTTCGTTTTGTTATTGTTATGTTCAAAGTGTTCTAGTAGGGATGAGCATCGGTTGGATTCGGGCCGAAAATCGTCAAACCGATAAAAACTGCGACCTTTTAATTTTGATCCGATTTCGACCGTTCACATTTTCGGTTTGTTCAGGTGTTGGATCATACAAGTGACGGATATTTAACTTATTTATCTTAAATGTGATATTTCAGCCACAAACTAGTATTTGACATTAAAAAATATGTTCATATAACAATTTTTATTTTAATCCCTGTAAATTTTTTATTTTTTATTTGAGCTCATTAAATACCTGCAATTTTTAAAATATTTATTTTTAGTCTCTAACGTTATACGTGACTCAATATAATCATGTCACGTAGCACTACATGGTCCAATCAAATTGGATTAGAGACTAAATCCAACTATTTTTAAAATTGTGGGAGTTGAATCTAAACAAAAATTTTAGGAACTAAAACAAAAAAGTACTGTACTAGTATATCTATAGAGACTATCATCCTCATATTTAATTTACACTTATTAAAAAAAATTACTTTCATAATTTTAAGTGAACACATATTACTATTTGATGCCTTTTTTAAGTGAACATATTACTATTTGATGCTTTTGTCGTCCTTTTGTTTTGCTTTAATTTTTGTCTCTTAGGCTTTGTTTGGGAGTTTTGAGAGGAAGGAAAGGAAAGGTTAAGGAGGGGAGGGGAAGGAAAGGGAGGGAAGGGATAAAAGAGGAAAATTCTTCCCCTTGTTTGGGAGTTGAAAAACCAACAAGGAAGGACATAGGGGGTTTATGTAATGATTTTACTATTTTACCCATTTTTCCCTTAAAATTAATACATTGTGTTATATTATTTTGCCCTTTTTGAGAATAAGTTTCGATTTCAGATAAAAAATAATTTCCGAACAAAAGTTTACGATATTTTTTCGGGAAAAAAGATCTAATATTTTATTCGAAAAAAAAGTTCCCGATTTTTTCCAGAAAAAAGTTTCTGATTTTTTGTTGGGAAAAATGTTCCCGATTTTACCGGAAAAAAAGTTCTCGATTTTTCCCAAAAAAAGTTTTTGATTTTTTGCCGGGAAAAAAAGTTCCCGATTTTTCCGAAAAAAAGTTTCCGATTGTAACGAAAAAAATATTCCGATTTTTTCCGGAAAAAAGTTCTCTTTTTTTTTCCGGAAAAAAAGTTCCCGATTTTTTCCCGAAAAAAGTTTCCGATTTTTTTGCCGGGAAAAAGAGTTCCCGGTTTTTCCAGAAAAAAAGTTTCCGATTTTTTTCCTGAAAAAAAATTCTCGATTTTTCCGGAAAAAAGTTCTCGATTTTTCCGGAAAAAAGTTCCCGATTTTCTCCCAAAAAAAGTTCCCGATTTTTCCCGAAAAAGTTTCCGATTTTTCCGGAAAAAAAGTTTCCGATTTTTTCCGGAAAAAAAGTTCTCGATTTTTCCAGAAAAGTTCCCGATTTTTTCAGAAAAAAGTTTCCGAATTTTTGCCGGGAAATAAAGTTCCCGATTTTTCCGGAAAGAAGTTTCCGATTTTTTGCCGGGAAAAAAAGTTCCTGATTTTTTTCGGAAAAAAAGTACTCGATTTTTCCGGAAAAAAGTTCCCGATTTTTTCCAGAAAAAAGTTTCCGAATTTTTGCCGGGAAATAAAGTTCTCGATTTTTCCGGAAAGAAGTTTCCGATTTTTTCGGAAAAAAAAAATTTCAGATTTTTTTCGAAAAAAATGTTTCCTATTTTTTTCGGAAAAAAGTTTTTTATCTTTTGGAATGAAATTAGGCTAGGGCTAAAATTGGAATTTTGAATTATTGTAAGGGGTAAAATAGACAATTTATATAGTTAACCCTCCAAAACCCCCCAATTTGGGGGAACTTTAAAATTGGATAAAATAAGCCCCCCAAAACCCCCCAAAACCTTTCCTTATTTTTTTAAAACTCCCAAACAAAGGTTGACCTCTTCCCAAGCCTCTCCTTCCCCTCCCTTCCCCTCCAAAACCCAACTCCCAAACAAAGCCTTAGTCGTTGTAAGGTGACTCTCGTAAGTTTGTTGTAATTAAGCTGCTCCATGCAGCTCCTTCTGCGCTGTTGTATTTCTCTAGCTTCCTAAAAAATAAATTCCAAATCCATATAGAAGCAGCCATGTAAAAATACTATTCCAACTACAACTCCAATTAAACCACTTTCACCCTAATAATAGTGATACAAGGATTAAGGATATAGCACGAATCAATAAAAAAAAATGTTAAATAGTGCACCCAGTATACTAGTTAACGAAACTTGATATAGTAAAGTTATCTTGAAGTTTGTGCGGTCAATATTTTTAAATTTTAGGGTTGCCTAACTTCAAATAGAGCATCCTCAATCAATTTTTTTGTCCGTTAACAATGAGATGTTAAATTTAATTTAGTAAAAATTCACATATAATCTAATGTTTAAACTAAAATTCACATATAACTATGAGATGTTAAATTTAAATTTAGTAAAAATGTTTAATCTAATAACATCGATATGATCAAATGAACTTATAAGATTATGCTTATGCATAAAGAAATTATCATTTTGTTGCCTTTTTCATGTAACAAATCATGCTATTGCCTTTTTTTGGGTTATTTATTAGATTTTGGATCTCCAGCATTGTATACGACCGCTAAAAACGAGACGAACGTCCATATGATATTGTGAAGTGATGCTGTATTTTTGGTAAGAAAATATTCTTTCTTTGTTTTGTTTTTTTATTTCTTTCTAAAATTATTGAGTGTAAGTATAATCATTATTCTCGTGAAAAAAAAATATCATTACCATTGTATAATACTTTCTTCTTCTTTTTTTTGTTAGAAAATACTAACTTGCATAATACTTTCTTTTCTTCTTTTTTGAAATAGCATATAGTGACTAGCTACTGACATCTTAAATTTAAAAAATGAAAAATTTTGGATTTAACTTCAAGACGCTTGCATATCAATATTTTTACAGCTATCCACTAATCAGATACATATATTTTGTCAAGTAGCCTAGTGGGTAGAAATTTTCACCTTTAAGATGGATAATGAGATTCAAACTCCGGTCCCCTGTATATATAATGCAATGTTCAACCAATTGAGCTAAACTCATAAAACACATACTTGTTCTCGTTAATTATAAGAAAAAATAATTCATTTTAATATATATCAAGGGCTCAAATTCCTTTTTATGCTTTTATTTTAATATAGTGGGGGTTGTAGAGTTTCTAGTTGGTGGCAAGATATCAATAGTATTCGTTTTGGGAACGAGGTAGGGGATGAGAAGTGGTATGTGGACAATGTAGTGAAGAGGGTAGGGGATGGAAAAACGACTTTTTTTTGGAAGGATAATTGGGTAGATGGAATTTCGTTGAAGTCTCAATTTGATAGATTATTTAAGTTGTGCTTAGATAAAGAGGTGACTGTGGCAGATATGCATAGGCGCGGGTGGGAGGTAGGAGGGAGTGGGTGGCGGTGGCGTAGACGTTTGTTTGCTTGGGAGGAACAATTGTGGGCCGATTGTTGTACTATTGTGGCTAATGTTGTGTTGCAGGTTAATTCTTCTGATAAGTGGGAGTGGTTACCCGATCCTGATACAGGTTACTCAGTTTGGAGGAGCCTATCATCTGTTGACTCACTTGTATCCACGAGAGACATCTTCACACAACGATCTCATCTGGAATAAACTTGTACCATCAAAGATCTCCACTTTTGCTTGGAGGTTTATCAATGACTGGTTACCAACAAAGTTGAATCTTTTTGTTTGTGGTTGCTTACGGAATGATTCCTTGTTATGCTCAAATGGTTGCGATGCTATTGAGGATATCCATCATCTTTTCCTGAATTGTCCTATCTTTGCCGCGGTTTGGCGTGGCACCACTTCCTGGATAGGGATCACGTGGGTTCTTCCTAATAATGCAATTTCGGTGGCTTCCCAATTTTGTGGTGCTCATGGCTTTTGCAAAAATATTAGGAGCTGTTTACAAGCAATTTGGCTAGCATCTATCTGGTCTATTTGGAAAGCTAGAAATGATAGAGTTTTTAATGGCACAACAATCTCTATTGACAGGTTACTCTTTTCCATCAAAGTCCATGTATGGTGGTGGTTTAAGGCAAGGAAAAAAGGTTTTTGTTACGATCTAAATCATTGGATGCTAAATCCAAAAGTTTGTATAGGGCTCCGTGCATGATAATTTTGTACTTTATTTTTGTGTTTGAACTCTTTTCTGTTGGCACATCTTGTGCTTTTTTCAATTAATATATTCTTTGGCTTCTTCAAATTTTTTTTTTTTTGAATGAAATACAAATATTCGTTATTATAATTTTGAGGAGTTTTAAAATATATATTAAATCATTGGACTTCCAAAATATCATATCATATTATTGTATTTATATATTTGCATTGCATAACTTTAATAATGATCAAAATAAAAATGGAAAAAAATGGAGAGGAGATTTTGGCTCGATATGCACCATCCTCTTACTGAAAATTCAGCATAAAAAATCATTTGGCAGACCATGGATTTACTTGGAGTAAAATTTAAATTTAAATATACATTTGGGTATTTTTTTTTGTTGACAGATACATTTGGGTACTTTAATCATTTGGTTTAGGATCAATTTTGGCAATGCCTATAAAAGAATATTTATTGAAAGAGATTAATCTTTTAAATGAATTTCAATTAAAAATTTAATTTCTACAAATACACGTAAAAAATATCACAATTTATCAAACAAAAATGTATACATGAGTTCATTTACTTTTTTTTTTTTGACGGAATATTTACCATTTACTTGATCTTTGCCTAAAATGGATATTTCTCTACGTCAACGAAATCTTGATTCTTTATTGATCTTTATGATTTATCCAAAAAATAATAATTATGATTTTTATTTCCTATATCAAAAAAATCAACAAATATAACAAGGATAGATAAAAACAAAACAAATGATGGTCAATTGCATAATGGCTTATAGTGGTGGCCACTTTAGGTCAATCATAGCTACAAACAAAGATAAAATAAAACGCATAAAAATCCCTTCACATCACAACAAACCAAGCTTCACCACTTCTCTATCTCTCTCAAAGCTTTAGCTACTATAATACTATAACATTGCTAATTCTTTTAACTTTCACTTTGAAAAAACTCCACATTCATCATCATGGATTTCTTTCCCTTTCTACTCTCTCTAGTTTTCTTCCTTATGTTACATCTCTCAGGTAAATACATATATACATACATACAAATAAAATATATATATATATACTCTATCCGGTCTCATATATAAATAATTTTTTACTTTTTAGATTTATTCAACAACTGGTGAATATATAATCAGTATTATAGACTTGATAATGTGTTATTCAAGATTCTAAAAAGTGAAAAATTACTTATATATGAGACCAGAGAAGTATGTAATATGTTTATGTTCTTAATTAACTTATTTTGATGTAAACCTCTAATTTATTTACAGGACAAAGGGTGGTAGAAGCTGA
This sequence comes from Trifolium repens, assembly GCA_030408175.1. NCBI lineage: Eukaryota > Viridiplantae > Streptophyta > Magnoliopsida > Fabales > Fabaceae > Trifolium > Trifolium repens. The sequence goes on along the minus strand of CP125849.1, from coordinate 51,454,141 downwards.
AAGTGATATTGTAAAACATTATCATCATAAGAGTATAACAAAATTATTTGTTTTTGGAGATTCATATGCTGACACAGGAAATATCAAAAGAGGTTTTGCTAGTTCTTGGAAAAATCCATATGGTATCACCTTTCCCGGCAAGCCGGCCGGCCGTTTCTCCGACGGCAGAGTCCTCACCGACTACATTGGTATGTGTGTTTCTGTCCAAATGCTAGTTTCATTATGGATTTGGATTAGGTGCAGTCGACTGCACGGTGCAGTTGCTTTATAACCGTCCGATCGTAATCGGACGGTTTAAACAAATACAGTCAAAAAATTCAGTTTTTAAATTATAACCATCCGATTTTGATCGGACGGCTATAAATAGGGCGACTGTGCGACTGCACCCAAAAAGCAACTGCGTGGAATCCAGGTCCTTTCATTACATGTTCTTGCTTTTTATTTTTTAATTGATTAAATTAGTTAATTTGTAGTATATGTTATCTTTAAGCTCTTTTTTTGTTCTTAGCAAAAGTTCTACTTTTTAATGAGCAACATTTTGCTTTTGTACTGGCCGTGTTCATTCTTTATACAATAATAATAATCAAAGGTTTACATATATTATCTCCCTCGATTTTTTCTAATTTTTTTTGTAAATAAATGGGGGCTCAATTCAAAGCCCTTCTAAAATTTGACATGTTTTCAACCCTATTTTCACAATATGTCATAAGTGATTATGTATTTTTCTTTATTCAGAAGTGATTATATATATTTTATTTTTGACAAAAAGTGATTAGATATTTTTTTAAAATTGGTCATTTGTGATATTGATTTTGTTGTAAATTGACTAATATTTATTTATTTTGGCCGGATTGAAATGGAAATTTATTTACAAAGTATTTATTTGTTGACCAAAACTAAAATGGAATTTTGAAAACTACAAATAACATATTTCAAGAAATCTAGAATCCACATTCTTCATCATGGATCATTCGCTTTCTACTATCAATTTTTTTATAATAGTCAATAAATTTTAGCTTAATTGAAAATGTTAATACTATTACGTTTAACATCTTCATCTTTGAATTTGAAACATCACAATTTATTACTCCCTCCGTACCTTCTGTTCCTTTGTATAAGAGACAGTTAACTTTTTAGATTCATTCAATAATAAATATATTTAGTCTATAATATAGACTAAATACATCAATTATTGAATGAATCTAAAAAGTGAATTGTTTCTTATAAAAAGAAACGGAGGGAGTATTTTATCTACGGAAAAATACTATTTGAAACATTACAATTTAACTACCATTTAATAATGGGATATTTCTAGTTATGAGAAACAAATGGATATTTCCAAAGTTATGAGACAAAAATGTGTCACTTTCCAATAGGGAGAATAATGCCAAAAATGTTTAGAATTTTTGGAGAGAAAAGCATATTAACCTATAATAATTTTGTTTATGTAAAAAAGAAACCCAATAATTACTATGTGGTTCACACAAAACACAAAATCATAGTTTTTGGTAGGGTTCATTTCTCAGCTGGCTTGCCACTTTTCCTTTTCTCCTGCTAATTGTTTATCTATTATTATGGTCTATCTTTTACCATTTAAAATAAAACACTCCATTATCGTCATATTGAATTATTAACCGCATGTTTTTAATCCACCTGGGGTTAATTTAGTAGTGTTGGCTTGGGTCCTTGGAATTTGCTTCTCTCAAGAACTCTGACTTTAAACAGGACCCCCGCAAGTGGACGGTGAAATTGGTCCCCTCGAAATAGTCGGTCTTTCAATCAGAAATTAAGTTTAAAAAAAAATAAAAAATTTAACGGCATGTTTTTGAGCTCTCTCGCGTGACACCAAACTTTTGCACAGATATACTTTTGTCTTTTTTTTTTACTTTAGTATCATTATTATTACTTCAACACTCAAAGTGTTCCTCTATATTGTCATTGACCTCTTTTTAGTAATTGAAGCAAAATACTTCGTAAAAATCTTTGGTTACACTATTTTTATTTGGATTAAGATTAATTATATCAAAGTGAATTGATTAATCACCAAAATGAATTGATTAATGTCAAACCACTGCATATTTTGACATTAAGCAATCAAATTATAAGTACAAATGCAATTGTGTGACTAAATTACAATTACTACAATGCATCTTTGGATTCCGGATATCCTTAATACTATGTATTTTTGTTATTTCAAAGTGGATCTTTTATCACAAGAATCTGACGTAGACCCTTCTAACTTTGTCAGTTAAAGCAAAAGCATCCCCCAGCTTTAATCATGTTATGTTGCTGTGACTAGAAAATAATTAGAGGCAACTTTTACATTTTTTCATATACTTAATTAATTATCAATCATATTACTGTATTTGGTTCACATATATGTTTGGATTTGTGATAAATTTACTAAAATTACTATAAACCACTGTAAAATTTTAAGATTAATTAAGTGTATGTTTGGTTCTGCGGTGACGAGAATTGATTTTGATAGAATTGATTCTGTAAAATTGATTCTGGCCAAAATTGATTTTAAGTTAAAGTGGTTTATGTTTGGATATATTCATGTAAAAGTGAGTTGAACAAAAATTTTGAGTGTAAAAATCAATTCTAGAGTCAGAAGCTACGATTTTCAGCTTCAAGTAGAATCAATTCTGGAGGCAGAATCAACTCTACTTTTGAGAAACCAAACAAGTCAGAATCAATTCTACACATCCAGAATCAATTCCGCCTGCTCCAGAAGTGAAACCAAACATACACTAAATATATTTTGTTGTCTTACTAAATATCATTTTTTATTTTAGCCACAACCCTTAAAGAGAAAATTCTACTAGTGTGTGAAAGTGAAAAACAAGAATTGTTTCTTGCACATTGCTGCAAGTTTCATAAAATGTGTCAATGTGATATGACACAAAATTATGTTTATAAATGAAAAACATTCTTCATTTTATAAGTCAACTCAAATTCTATTATTATAATATTATAACATTAGAGTCAAATATGATTTCAAACATATAAAACTACACCTAAAACTAATTTAGACACATTTGGATAATGTGCATTGTAGTTGATTTTATTTCTATAATTATGTACTTCTAATTTAAAATTAAGATCTGAAGCTCTTTACTGAAATATAATTTTTACACTTAAATTTATAATTTTACTCATTTTTACGTAAATGTATTCAAACAGAAATCACTCGCATTCAGTTCATTTTCAACTAAAATAATTCATTTAAATAAACTTTTATCACCGCAAAATCAAACGCATTTTTATCTGTATCTGATAAGTTACACTATGGAATTGCAGCCAAGTATTTGAAAATGAAATCACCAGTCTCATATAGAGTGAGAAAACAGGTTATGCAACACCATTTGAAATATGGAATGAATTTTGCATTTGGTGGTACTGGTGTGTTTGATACGTTGTTTCAAGGCCCAAACATGACAACCCAGATCAATTTTTTGGAAAGGGCCATAAAAGACAAATTGTACACAACTGAAGATATCAATAATTCAGTTGCTCTTGTCTCTGTCGCTGGAAATGATTACACTCGTTACACTGTCACAAATGGCTCTATTGAGGTATTTTAATCTCATCAATTAAACTTTCTTGTTCTAGTTACATTATTTTGTTACCGACATACGTACTTTGTTACGTATATCAAATAACCGATTATCCCAAAAGTTTAAGCTGTTAGGATTAACTATATCAATGGTTTTATATTATTTCTAACAACGTATAAGTAACAAAAATTTTCAGTGCACATCTTGTTTAGATATTATTGATATTAATCAAATGAATAATTCAGATAGATTCACAAAAAATATTTACTAATTTTTGAAACTATCAGAATTATACGACATAATAATTTTAGTCGGTAAAACTAGGCTCCACTCAAATTGTTGAATTCATCAACTATCATGGAAATAAATAATTTAGCTTGAACTCCAAATGAATTGTTTTGTTTGGTCAATATTATTTTTAGGCAATGATAAATTAATTTTGTGTGTATTTATATATGCAGGGTTTACCATCATTCATAGAATCAGTGATTAATCAAACAATCACAAATTTAATTGACATCAAAGGATTAGGAGTGAAGAAAGTGATTATATCTAATCTACAACCAGTTGGATGTCTACCTCAAACAACAGCTTCATCTTCATTCAAACAATGTAATGAAACAACTAACAATCTCCTAGCACTTTACCATAACACACTCTTAACTCAAGCTGTGACCAAATTGAACCAACAAAATAAGGATCATCATTCTTCAATACCCTTTTTAGTTCTTAATCTTTATGATAGTTTCATGTCAGTGTTGAATCATCCATCCACACACAACATTAAGGATAAGTTGAGACCATGTTGTGTTGGAGTGAGTAATGAGTATGCATGTGGAAGTGTTGATGAGAATAATGTTAAGAAATATTTGGTTTGTGAGAAACCAAAATCAGCTTTCTTTTGGGATTTGGTTCATCCTACTGAGGCAGGGTGGCATGCTGTGTATAACAAGCTGAGAGTCATGAATGCTCTTCAACAGATTCATTATTAGTTACTATAATAGTGCTAAATTAAGATTGGTTCTTGTTAGATTTGTGTTTAGGTTGAATAATATATACTCTGCATGTTCACATTTTGTTTGTTAAATTCATTGTTAATTTCTTAAATTGTGTTTTGTTTGTAATAATTTTTTACGGCATAATATAACCTCTTCCTCCAAATCATGTTACTTGCATTCCAAGTATTCTCCACAATCACCTTTTATAGAGAGAATTTGAGACTATTGGAGCATTGAAGGCCGACCATTACGAAGCATCGTCCATCAATGTCATGTTTATAGAGTTTGGGATCTCGCGTCGTGCTACTAATACGCTCAGACAAAAACAGAAACCAATATGCGACTGTCACGAAGCAAACAGACGATGACCTTATGAGAATCAACCAAGACATAATTATATCAAGACGGCTATGCATTTACCTCCTCCACTGTCAAACTCTTGACCTGCAAAACAATCAGATAGATAACAACATACTAAACCATAACTCAAAATAATTATTTCCAATTAAAATCAAAATATGACTATTTCTCTTATAATAATAATTTGCAAAAATGTATTGTATGTGCCCAAGTTTCAATCATGGGAGCCAACTTCACTGGCTGCAACAAGTATTCTTCTACTCCTATATATATATATATATATATATATATATATATATGCATTCTTTCACAATGCAAGGATGATTTGATTTAAACTTGTTTTCTTGCACAGCAAGGTAAATGGAGCAAAATACTTCAACCTCGCCCAACTGGTCCAACCATCAAAAACCCGAGTCCAGTTAACGATCAAGGCCATGGAACCCACACGTCATCAGCTGCGGCCGGATCAGTAACACAACAAGTGTATGTCTTTGAGAGCGAGAGGAAAAGTAGAGAGAAAAATTTATAGTTTATCCTGTGAGGTTTCTCCTAGTGTTATTCAAGAGAGAGTGTAATTGTACTCTCCTTGTATTTAGAGAGAGGTCTTGTAATTGCTTCCAATTGGTGAAAGTTCTCTACTTTGCAACGTGATTTTCTCTCCTTATTTTGTTGAGGGGTTTCCATGTAAATATTGTGTGTTCAATTCATGTTTTCTCGTCTCTTATTTCAGCTGTGATAAATATTTTTGTTACTCTGGTACCCAACAACATTAAAAAAATAATTAAAAATAGATTTATAAATTCAAAAGTTATCCCGATTAAGGCAGGAAGAAATTGTCTCAAAAACTTAACAAAGATAAAGATAACAATTGCATCCTAAATTTCATCTATGTTTTTTTCTTAAAAGAAAATAAAACACATTCATCTGGTAAAAAGTTTAAATAAGAAAAACAGAGTTCTCTCTGCAGCATGTCTTAGGAAGGGGGAGAAATTCCAATTTGTTGGCTGTTTGGTCTCATACACTGGTTGAATTAGGTAGATGGAGGAGATGAGGTCAGCCGGCCAGATTGCCCTGCATTCATAGCCGCCTTGCAACTGTCACGCTGTTATTAGAACAAAAATATAGTGAGTGACCTCTCTACTAGAAAGCAAAACCCAAACAAACAAGTCACAATTGTCAAGTGCGGATCACAGAATATAGCAGTTTGTTCAAAATCCGCTACATGGTACTATAGTGCTGCTGCTATAGCAATTTGACATCATTTTGTACAGAATAGTATTTCGTGGAGCAACAACGATTTAGCTGCTACAACCACAAGCTAACAACACTGAAACAAGAGAAGATATATAAGCACTAACCCTCAATAAAGTCCAGTCAAAAACATGGTCAAATTCATAACCTGCATAACAACATCCAGATTGATTTGTAATTATTTAACACGATAAGCAGCCAGACAAAGTATACAGAATACTAATGTACGAATTAAAATGTATTGGATTGTGAACCTTCTCGAATAAATAGAGCTTTAAAAAGCCTTTTCAAACGTGAATAGTCGGGCTTGTCTTCAAACTGCAATGATCGGCAGTAGTGAAAGTATAATGCAAACTCCGGAGGATATGATCCGCAGAGAACCTATCATACAAGTGCAAAAATTAATGAAATGAAACAAGAAGCGGCGAGATGAATGTAGTTGAGAAATGAAACAAGAAACGGTCAGACCAATGTAGTTGAGAAATGAAACGGAAGTCATCGCACCTCTATGGAAGTTTTCATCTTCTTCTTGGCGATATTATCATATTTTTGTTGTTTCGTGTCCGCCTTCAGTCCCTGCCAAGGAAGACTGAAAATAAAAAGAATACATGGAATGGCGATAGTAAGAATAATATGATAAATATATCCAAATCTAGCAAGGGAAAAATACATATGTATATTAAGAATCCAACCTTCCTCTTAAGAAGTACATAAGAACATAACCAAGAGATTCTAGATCATCCCTTCTGCTTTGTTCTGCCAACAAAGTAAAGATAAAAATATTAAAGCATTCTAATTGTTTGTTGTCAATGTAAAAAGAATTAAATAACATAACATATCACTCACCAATTCCAAGATGAGTGTTTAAACTCGCATATCGAGCTGTCCCTGTAAGGTTCTTGTTTTCCCTGCGCGCAAGAAAGAAAGCTTTTGACAACTAAAGAAATATGAATTTACATTAACTAAAATGATGAAGTAACATTAAGTGAAAGGGCATTTTCATAGAGTATTTGATAAGAAAAAAGACAATAGACAAAGGAGACCCGAAACAATGCCACGAGGAGGAAAATAACTCCTACATTACGATACTTCAGGTGCAGATTATACTAGATACCAGTTCCAATCAGTCATAAGCATACATGCATACTTGCAAATGCAACCAAACTTGAGATAATTTACTTTAATCTCAATTATCATTGTTGTTGTTAATAGATTGAATGATACTTGGTACCACCTAATTTAGGTATACGGTATCTACTTGAAAAATGGCAACAGAATACATATGAAAAGATGCTTAGAATACAAGAAATGTGGAATTAATATGGCAACAAAAGGTTGGGTCTTCCCCAAAGAGTTTTTTATACAACATCGTAATATCTTGAAATAGTAGTGGTGACAAAAGTTACCGGTATGGTCTGTGGCTATCAGTATGAAGAACTGGAGTAAAACATTAGCATTCCCTCCTAAAATATAAAAACATAGGGACTAAGTGAAAAACTAAGGATTGCCTTGTAAACCAAGAATAGCGGAACTTTTTTTTGAAAGAAAGCATTTCAACAAGATAATATACCTGTTTTTCATTTTTACGTCCTAGGCCCATTAAAAAATTGTATGGTTTTATGTCACGGTGAAGGAAACCTCTTGAATGCATAAATTCAACTCTGTTAATCTGAACAATATTAACCAAGTGAAACATTAGGGTCACAATATAATTAGTCCCTTTACTTTGTAATAGTTTTCATGTTGACTTACTAATTGATCAGCAAGCATTAATTAACACCGTCTTCAATGTAAACTTCCTGTTGCAATAATTGAACAGATCTTCCAAACTAGGTCCAAGAAGGTCAATTGCCATGACTTTGTAGTTTCCCTCAACTCCAAACCACTTGAGGTGAGGCACCCCCTCTGCAAATAAGGAACCAATTTGGGTTACTAAAAAGGAAAATCTCAATTGTTTTCTGAAACTTTTTCAGTCTTAAATCTACTTTAAAAGAGTATGGCCGCATGGCTTAAGACAAATGGTTCTTCTGATTATAATAAAATTAAGATTATGGACATCAATGAATCAATAAGGCTACCTTGGAACTCAAGAAAACAAACACACTGCCATGTGAAGCTTTAGCATTAGGTATTAGTTAATACTTTCACTACCAAAATCGGTATAGAGTGTTAGATAATAGGTTATGGCTTATAAGTTATTGGCCTTATATGTTACGCCTTTTAGTATTCTAGTCTTTTAAGTTTTGCTATATATTATCTCTTTGTAATCCTTATTTCAACTCTTATGCTAATGGTATTCTATTGAAATTCTAGCCCCTTTGTCCTTTCGTATTTTGTATCTGATTGTTAACAAAGAGAAATAGCAAGATTGACTTACTTCCTCTTTGAAGAAGCAAATACAATTGTGATTCATAGAGAAGTCGTGGACGGTTGGTGTTCACAGGTTCCTGGAAATTTTTCGGGGGCAGGACATGTTGGTTAGGAATTGAGTATGCGGTGGCAGTTATAACCGCTACTAATTGCTTAGCGGCCGCCACATACTCAATCCAACCACTGCCGCTTTCCAGTTTTGTTGTAGTGATGAAGATAATTTAGCATTTCAAATGTGAAATGTCACTACAACCCATATTTAGATAATTTATGAGAACTTAACATACCAGCTTGACAGCAACCACCTCCTCAGTTTGTTCATTAACAGCTGATAAAAAAAAAAAGAATGAAATTGTCACAACAAAAAGGAAGATTACAATTAATATTTCAAAAGAAAAATAAGAAACATGAAACAAACCCATATAAATCTCTGCAGAAGACCCTCTTCCGATTTTCCTTCCTAGATTAAACTTCCCAGCAATTACATGATCCAAATCCATTGTGAATTAAACTAATTGTGAAACCAGCAATCAGCATGTAACGTTGCATAGATGAACTTCAGTTTGAAGCTTATTATTATAAATACCAAAATGAAAGGAACTATAAACTATTAACATTTATAAATCTCAAAGAATATTGATAGATTAAACATGAAACTTGAAAGCATGCTTAGATTATGTATGTTTCTACCAACATTCATAAGCTATGAAGCACGGACACTTCTCGGATTAGGCGTGTTCGACACGTGTCTGACACCACACTTATGATTACACTGAATTATGTCATTTTTCCAAATTAATATCGGTTTCGTCATATCCGTGTCAGTGTCGTGTCCGGTGTCCGTGCTTCGTAGTTCATAAGCAATGTGATAAACAAATAGACAAAAAAATAAGAAAAAAGAACCTGACGGCAGGGATTGTGACAGTAGGAGAGAATAAATAATAGAAAACTATTTATATAAAGGGTTCTTGCATGAGACTGTTGTGTCAGACTACTATTTATATCATTTTAAATCTTGCAAAATTAAATTCCACAAGCTGGCTCGACCCAAAGCATTTTTTTAGCATTGGCCCATTTTGGTCGGATTCAAATCGAAAATAAAATAAAAAAATTGATAAAAATTACAACTATTTAATTTGTACTCAATTTTGATCAACTATATCTTCAATTTATCTCTCAGTTTATTAAAATGTCGGTTCGTACATGTGACGGTAGATTGGATCGATTATTATGGGTTGGTTCTCAAGATGGCTAAAGAGATTGAAGGCTGCTTCAACATTCCATGGATTTGTAATCAACATGACACTATCTTCATTGGATGAAAAAGACCTCTAGATGGGTGGGTGAAGCTCAATTGTGACGGATCTCAGAATAAAAATAGTATAGGCCTTGCAGGCTGTGGTGGTTTGTTAAGGGACTCAGATGGCAGATGGATAAAGGGATATTCACGAAAACTTGGAGATTGTGGTGCTCTTCATGCAGAGATGTGGGGAATGTACTTGGGTTTGGACCTTGCTCACCAACAAGGAATCAGAAAACTCTATGTTGAAAGTGACTCTAAAGTGCTTATTGATATGGTGACAAAGAAAAAAAACTTCAATGGAAACATACCCACTTTAGTGCGTCGTATCAGACAACTTCTGCAATTGAATTGGCAGGTTCATTTGTCTCACACTTGGCGTGAAGGAAATCGAAGCGCTGATTGGCTAGCTAATTTCAGCTACACTCTAAGTTCTTTCAATGTTCATTTTCTCGAGTCTCCGCCTAGGGAGCTTCAGAGTCTTCTTTTTGACGATATATCCGGGGCTTGCATGCCTAGGAATGTCCGTCTAACTTTGTAGTTTCTTTTCTTTTGGGCTTCGGCCCTCTTTTTTACCAAAAAAAAAAAAAAAAAAAAAAAAAAAAAGATTGAAAAGTTTGTTATGCAAAAATTCTTAATTTTTAAATAATTCAATATTTTGTAATAATGGAACAAAGAATAAAAGAAAAGTAAAAATTAAAATAAATCTAGAATATAAATTCACACTTCCTTAATCAACGTAGTAAAAAGAGTAATGTGATATTTGAACTTAAAAAGGGTGATATGATATTTTTTAAATAATGCGCATTTTATAAGAAAATATACTTCGAGAAATATATTTTAACATATTTAAACATATAGTAGGCGGATTGAGAAACTTATCTACCATTTTTGTAGGAAAAATTCTCATTCTATCCCTCAAATTTTCTTTTTCACCTCAAAAAAGTTCGGGTTGTGTTTACCGAACTTCTTTTGCCTTCTAAGGGGTAAAAAAGAAAGATGGGGAGTGGGATGATAATTTTTATTTTTGTAGTATTTAGACTTTGATTTAGTTTTCCTCCGAAGTAAGCTTGGGCCAAACATAGTGGGCTTTCTTTCACTACTATTAAACTTTAATATTTTTTGCCGCCCTACCTATTTCTTGCGTGCTCTACGTATTTTCATTTATACTTTTCCGCTATTTAAGTAGCAGATGTTATAAAATTGATTTTGTTTTGTAAATGGCGTCCGCTACTTAAGTAGCAGACTTTATAAAAAACAAATCTGGTATGAGTGTTTTTAGAGGTGTATCTACTATGTTGGATATTTGGTGTTGGCATCATTTTTGCAAAAGACAAATATACAAGCAGGATGTGCGATGTCATGTTCCAACATCTGGATACCTGTCCAGGTGATGTGTTTTCGCGCTTACTTGGCGCCTGTTCTATTTATGGAATCCACGCCTTTATTCTTCGTGTCCAAAGAATACATTTTTATTCAGAATCTCGCATTGATTATTTTCCGGATTACGCTCATTTGCTAAAGGAAACGTGAGATATGATTCTTAAATATGTAAGGTGGATTTGTTGGTAAATGAAGCCCATGCATGGTATCCAAGCCCATGCAAGCTCACCTTATTTAAGCAAGAAGGCTAAACCTAGTTTCTTACTGAAGCCGTCATATTCATAGAGTATTATTAGGGTTTTGAGTCCTGTTAATTGTGAGCCTTTCTTGTGTCTCCTTGATGCAAGTTTAGGACTTTGTTTTTATTGAGTTGTACTTTGTTAACTTCTCCAAAGCTTTGAAGCACGGAGTTAGTTTTGGTTTTTGAAACCGTTTTCAAACCGCTATTATAAAGCATCAACACAGGGTCTGTGTTTTGAGTGGAAGTGAGATGGGATCTCTGCTCTAGGAAGTTCCTAGGGTGAAGTCAAACAATAGTGTCTAGGCGATAAGTGTTAAACGGTGGAGTTTTGCTTTGAACTAGAACAATCATAGTGGATTTCCTTTCTGGATTGGTATCCCCCAGATGTAGGTTGTGTTACGCACCGAACTGGGTTAACAAACCTCTTGTGTTCTTTATTGCTTTCTGTCATTTTTAGTATCCTTATTTGTTATGTTAACTGTCAGTATAATGCTTCAACATTGATCACAACATTCCAGTATTGAAACATTATATAGCACATCCTTGTAGACGCGCCAGGAATTTCATACTACCTAAATAACGGATAGAAGTATTTTAATAATTTTATAGAGTGTGGGAGAAAACGGGTAACGCAAAAAAAGAAAATCTCTTGAATTTTTTGTTGTTGTTGATAAATTCACCACTAATAATCTTTTACTGCACAATAATACTACATTTAAGTCAATAATTTTATACTACTTTTCTATCGTACAAAATCATGTTTTTTATTTTACCTTTCTCACCTTTTTTTTTCTTTTCATTTTTCACTTTTTTTAGGATTGTTATTCAATGTAATCAAAATGGATCGATTATTGAATCGACATGATTCCTGATTTAAGATTCAATTGATTGGACCAATATATATATATATATATATATATATATATATATATATATATATATATATATTTATTGGTTAATGCTAAGGTAAATCAATTTTATAAGTGGTTTACCGTAGATCATTGCTTAAAATTATCAAAAATCCTAACGCATGTCGATAATATTGTTTAAAAGTAAAAAAAGTATAACTCTCTGCATTTTTACGGCTTAAAAATGACATTATTAACGTCAATTTGACATGAGTTACATCTTTATTATATATTATTTTAATCAAATTGATGTCAATTAAGTCATTATTATTTCAATCATAAAAATGAGAATAACCATTAAATTATACTTTCAAACAACAACATATAATATCAATAATATTTTAAATATTAGTTCAATATGAATCAAGTGTTCCATTCCATGTTAGAATTTACCTACATTTATAATGTTAAATGATATAAAATAATGAATAAATAAAATTAAGTAGATTGGCATTGGTGGTGACTTGTCAGTCTAAAAGATCCAAAATTCAAGCCACTAAATACCAAGTCCTATTTTACCTCATTTTTGCTCCTTCCTCAAAATGTCACTCATTTTGCGTTCTTGCATAATCTACGCCAAGTGTCATTTCAATATAAATGAAAGAATAATTTTTTGCACTCTACTCTATTTATGTTGTTACAAAACATTGTTTTTTCTTTCACACAAAAAGACAGTGTTTGTTAGAGAATGAGTAATACAATAAAAATGTTACAAAATTTGTTACTACTACTTCTACTTCCTATCTTTCTCCATTGTTTTCCTATATTGATTCAAGGATCAAATCAATATGAAAGAAAGGTATACACTAATGAATGAGTTTAGTTTCAGTTTGACACCTTAACTTAAACTATTTTTGGTCACACTACTCTTGCTAAAAGAGCATTCTTGTTAGTTATTATAAGATTAATCTATGATTCTTCTTACAATTGATGTGAATTTTGTGACTATAAACAGCCATATATTGTATATATGGGAGAACTACCAGCTGCAAGAGCTCATACGATGGAGCAACATCACTATAACATGTTGGAGGCTGTTATTGGAAAGTAAATTCTCAAATTCAAATCCATTATATTCTATGAAATACAGACACTTCTCGGACTAGGCACGTCCCAGTGTTGTACACATATCAGTGTCCATCAGTGTCCAACGCCGACACATATGATTATATTGATTTATATCATTTTTTAAAACGTATTAGTGATGTGTCTGTTATCTGTGTGTGTTCGTGCTTCATAAATTATATTTCCTACAATATTAGTTAATAATGTACCAATAATATAAAAATAAAATTAATCTAACCATATGTGTCAATGTCATATGATCTATATCACAATATTTGTTACTATGATGTCAAGTTGTGGTATAGATTTTTTTTAATATTTGAACAATTTTTATATACATAGATAAGATTAAATTCTCATATAAGATGATAGGTGGTGGATCATGCATAGTTACTAAAAGTAATCACTTCTTCATGAGTGATTCTTTTTGTTACGTTTTTCCACAGCAAGCAGTTAGCCAGAGAATCCAAAATACATAGCTATGGAAAGAGCTTCAATGGATTTGTTGCAAGACTTTTGCCTCATGAAGCAGAGAAACTGAAAGGTACATGAACATTTTACTAGAGAGAAAAAAGTGACAAATTCTCTAACGATGTAATTCATTATGATGATGCATATTGTGGAATTTAATTGAATGCAGAGGAGGAGAATGTGGTGTCTGTGTTTAGAAATACATACAGTAAACTACACACAACAAGGTCATGGGATTTCATAGGAATGCCCCTCAAAGTGAAGAGAAACCCCAACATAGAAAGTCACATCATTGTGGGCGTGTTAGACACAGGTATGTATGGTATAAATTATTTGAAATAATGACAAAATATATATATATCATATTTTTTTGGTCAAGTAGTCTGGTGAATAGAATTTCACCTTTAAGCTGAATAAATAGAGTGTCTAAGGTTCAGAGTTAATAACAACTTAATTATGTTCACGGAGCCACAAAATATATATTTCTCTGATATTAATTTGTTGGAAAAATAGAAAAATATATAGTAGTATAATAAATGAATGATATATGTAAACAGGTATTTGGATTGATTGCCCAAGTTTCAATGATGAGGGGTATGGACCTCCCCCACGTAGATGGAAAGGCAAGTGTATCATGGGAGCCAACTTCACTGGCTGCAACAAGTATTCTTCTACTTCTGTATATATGTGCATTCACTCAAAATTTCACACTATATAAACTTCACAATGCAAGGTTGATTTGATTAACTTGTTTTCTTGCGCAGCAAGGTAATTGGAGCAAAATACTTCAACCTCGACCCAACTGGTCCAATGATCGAAAACCCGAGTCCAGTTGACGATCAAGGCCATGGAACTCACACGTCGTCAACCGCGGCCGGATCGGTGGTGAGGGGTGCAAGTCTTTATGGAATTGGTGAAGGCACTGCACGTGGCGGTGTCCCATCAGCACGTATTGCAATGTATAAGGTTTGTTGGAGTATTGGGTGCAGTGACATGGACATGCTTGCTGGATTTGATGAAGCCATTGCTGATGGTGTCAATTTCATATCAGTGTCCATTGGCGGACCCTCACGTGACTTTTTCTCCGACCCAATTGCTATTGGAGCATTTCATGCTATGAGAAGAGGTGTTCTCACTTCTTGTTCAGCTGGAAATGATGGTCCTCGACCTATGTCTGTTGAGAATGTTGCTCCTTGGATTATGACTGTTGCTGCTACCACCGTTGATAGACAGTACACCACACTAGTTTCCTTTGGTGATGGAAAGAATGTTACGGTAAGTAACACTGAAATAGTATTTATTTAGGACCGGTTTGAATTGACTTATTTGAATCTATCTATTGGTATAAGCTTATTTTGGTTTGTACTTTGTAGGGACTATCTATTAATACATTTTCCCCTGAGAAAAATATGTATCCACTGACTAGTGGAATTCTTGCTGCTAACATTAGTGGAGATGCATATGGCAATCCTAGGTATTGTTATTTATTCTAATCATTAACCCTTAATTGTTTGCTACATTTTTTATTTCTTGAGAAGATTATGAATGTTTGAGGTAATGATGATGGTTATGATGATGCAGTGGTTGTGATTATGGGACTCTAAGCAAGGATAAGGTGAAGGGGAGAATAGTGTATTGTGCAGGGGGTACAGGTGGCCAGGACTTGACCATTAAAGAGTATGGAGGAGCAGGAACAATTATAGCTCTTGAAGATGAAGTAGATGCTTCTTACACCACAGTTATTGCAGGCGCATTTGTTGATATCAATACAGTAGGCAAAAACATTGAAACCTATATCAATTCCACAAAGTAAGCTCTTTTTCACCATACCCCAATTGGTTAATGTGATGATATTTTGAAAGTAAATTAACTAACCTCAAGAAATATCTGACGGATTTTAAATTTAGGAATCCTCAAGCTGTGATTTACAAAACAGGAAGTGCAAAATTCCCAGCTCCATATCTTGCTACTTTTTCATCTAGAGGTCCGCAACAAATCACTCGCAACATCCTCAAGGTGATCAATTTTCTGTCTCTAATTACTCCATCGTAATGTTTTCAATTTGGCTTTTCTTCTAAAATGTCAGCATTTTCGTGTGAAGCCTGACTTGGCTGCCCCGGGACTGGACATACTAGCTGCTTACTCCAAACTGGCAACGCTAACAGGGTACCCCGAAGACACTCGTTATGATGTTTTTAATATAATATCAGGAACTTCCATGGCTTGTCCACATGCCATTGCAGCTGCTGCTTATGTTAAATCCTATGATGCCCGGGTGCGGGTACGGTACCGGTATCCGGTACCGGTACCGGTACGTGGTACGGCATTTTTATAAAAATTAAGGTACGGGTACGTCAATATTTTTTTTTTAATATAATTATATAAATAAAATAATAGAATATATTGTAAAAACAAATAATTAAACTTAAACATAAAAAACACCATACTTTAAAAATAATTGAAATTGTTCAAAAACATCAAAATAGAAACTCAAAAAGACCAGTAATATCCATGTAGTCAAGAACAAAAATAATAAAAAGACAAGATTGATTCTCAAATGTTTCTCGGAGTACTTTATAAAATAGTAAACTGAATAAAAAAATAAACAAATATAAAAAAGAATGTGAACAGTTGTTATGAAAAAAAAATAAAAAAAAAAATTTTGTTGGATATGTACCAACGCGCGTACCGGCCAAGTACCATGCGCGTACCGGCCAAGTACCACTCGCGTACCGGGCTTAAAAAAAAAAAAAAAAAAAACTGGTTCGCCGTCGGTGCGTACCCATGGTGTACCGTACGCGTACCGGTACCCGGTACGTACCCGGTACTGGTACTCTTTCAAAAACGGAGTACCCGTGCATCACAGGTTAAATCCTTCCACCCTGACTGGACTCCTGCTGCAATTAAATCTGCCCTCATGACCACTGGTAAGGAAAATTCCCCATCTATATAATCAATAGCTCAATATGAATAGTATAATCTGTTATTAAAAATTACATTATTGGGTGGTAGTAAAATTCAGGATTTTGAAAAACAGTCCGCAACTGCGACTGCGGTCGCAGCATCATGACTTTTGATGTCTATGCAACCACAGGGTGATTGCAGTTAAGGTTGCATCAGATGTACTTGACAATGTCAATGATCGTAACACGACTGTTTTTTAAAACCTTGATAAACTTTCGAGGTACACAAAAGATTTCATATTTAAATCTGACCTTTTCGTCTCTGCGGATCAGCAACTCCTATAAAAGCCAACGACAATTTCACGGAACTGGGATCAGGGTCAGGACAGATTAGTCCAGTAAAAGCATTGCATCCTGGCCTACTTTATGACATTAGAATGGACTCCTATATTGCCTTCCTATGCAAGCAAGGTTACAACAGCACCAACATTGGTATCCTTATTGGTAGTAAAAGTTTCAATTGCAACAGCGTTAAACCTGCACCTGGCACTGATGGAATCAACTACCCTACGATGCATATCCAGCTAGTAAATGCCACTTCTAGAATTTCTGAAGTTTTTTACAGGACGGTGACTAATGTAGGATATGGAACTTCAACATACAAGGCTAAAGTCACAGCACCTGAGGGTCTTTCTGTGGAGGTCATCCCAGATACATTGAAGTTTAGTCAGTTGCACCAAGACCTGTCATTCAAGGTTGTCCTGAAGGGGCCTCCAATGCCGGCAGACAAATCTATATTATCTGCAACTCTTGAATGGAATGACTTAAAACATAGTGTTAGAAGTCCAATAGTTGTCTTTAAGCCAACATTTTGATACCAAAACCTGTATTAGACAGATTTCATATCCTAGGAATTTAAGTTCAAGAGGTTTTTTTTCTCCTTCATATTGTGTACATTTAAGTCTGTTATTTGCTTTAGCTTAATGAAAAAGAGATTTAGTTGCACAACACAAACTATCAATCCATTCGGTACTAATAATGAATCCTAATGAACATAAAAAATATAAACGTTGAGGTTAGAGTTTTATTAATTTATAAAACACAGGAGAATCCACACACATGACATCAAACCCCAGTGTGCATGCACTAAAACCTAGCTAGCTCAGCTGCATTTTGAGTTCAATACCAACTTCTATTTCAATTGGATGAGGTTCTCAATTCTCAAGTGTGGAATTGATATGTGTCAAAAAAAAGTGTGGAATTGAGAAATATTTTTTGAATATTATTCAAAAGTAATTTGAGTACAATCACTACAGTATTTAATAGACTATGCTATTAACAGGTGAAATTAAACTGAATAAAATCTTAATAATAATTATACAATATTTACAACATTAAGTAACAGTAAAAAGTAGTATAAATATACAAGGTTATCCTTGTGACATATTGTGCACCATTTTATGGGATTAAGCTGCTCATAGACATCCTTGAAAATTGAAGAATCCGGATAAAAATAACTGCCGGTAGAAAAATTGTTCAGCTTGACCACTTAAAGAAAACTAAATTCCACGGGAGAGGAAAATTCCCAGTAAAAAGAAACAAGCAAGATGATCAGAGAAAAACTAGACTTTAAAGCTATCATTGCTATACGTGATTTGGAATTTAATTCCCTTCCAAGGTCCTCAGTGGATTAAGTTAACACGTACTCTCAATTTCGGAAAACTTCTTTTTTATCAAACCATAAGCAGGTGCAAAAGCTGGTGAACCTTTGCTCCTTTTGAACATCAAATCAAGTTTACAGATAAATCAACACTCCATCCGGAACTGGCGGCTTTGATTGCTTTTTAGTTTTGTCAGCTCCTTTCTCCTCTTTCGTGCCTCGGCCGCAGCAACTGCATCCACTAGATTTTTACCTGGGCATATGAACTGTTCTTGTTTCTTTTCCAGTGAATAAGGTTTGATATGAGAAGCTGTTGAAGATATGTTGGTATCGGAAGCGGAATGTAATTGAAGCTCAGGTTCTTGCTTGACTACATAAGCATGTCCATTGCAATCAACTGCAGGTCCATGGAACATTTCTATGGGACATCTTGTTTTCTGCTCACCTCCATCCAAAGAAAAACTTGGAGTGGCATGGTCAGGGTCATTACTAGATCTGGATTCTGTCCAGTCAGAAGCTTCTGTTTTCAGTTTGATAGGTAGAGTTGCATGATAATCCCCATTTCCCACACTATTTAAGGATAAACTAGTACTACATTGTTCACCAGGAGGAAGATTATCTTGTTTATCTTCTAGGCTACTGGAAGGTGGTGGTTCTCCATTTCCAACTCCTGGAGGAGGGTATAACCAAGGACATGGAAACATGTACAATGGATTTTGTGTTTGATTGTCATTTACAAAGCTATTTTGCTTGTGAGGAGATTCAGACTCAGAAGGACATGGTACATATACATGTGATGGAATGGCAATGGAATTAAATGGTGTATGTTGTAACTGAACTTGTTTAGAAGATTGAAAAATGGCGGGCCAAAATAGCTGTCTAACCGGAAAATGGTTATAAAGAAACCATGGACTATTACCAGGCATAGGTGCTGCCTCAGCCACAGATAACTCCTGCTCAACAGGAGATTTTTCCACTTTTGTGTTTATTGACTTAGTTACCTGCAAACAAAAGCAAATGTCAATTTTCCTGTAATTATTTACTTTTGCAAACAAAGAGATATACCATACTTAAGGATTTCTTCCATATAAAACATCTTACTTGTGCTTTTAAGAGCTTATTTGTAGTCTCTAAAGACTGATACTCTTTCAAAGCCAACTCCTTCTTCTTTTCACCACCACAACATGTAGAAGAGTGAATGATTAGAAAAACATCAAAGAGATGAAATTAAAAGGAAGACATAAAAGGTAGCTTCATAATAAGTAACAAATATTGAATAATAGCATACCCTCTTCAGGTTTTCATTTTCCATCTCTAAGGTCGCAGCTTTTCTGTTTAACTCCTCAGTCAGAGCCTGAAGCATTTCATAAAAAAGAGAAGAAAATAAACTGCTCAATATTTCAATGAGAAATCAATAAGCCAGAACAATGAGAAATTGGTGTAAATTATAGATTATAGACATTGGTGTAAATTGGTGTAAACTAATAAAAGGTTGTTTACGCCTTTTTTTTCTTGTATATATTATAGAAGTCCTGAACTTTTTTAAGCATAAGGCTTATTACAAATTTACTTGTTCAGGTAAGGAACTTAGGAATGAAGTCTACAGTAATGATTATGTAAACTATAAACTATAATTTTAGAGTCTTCAGGTCCTGTAGAAATGTGTGTCTTTAAACTGGACAATATAGAAATGAAACTACTAATCTGAAAGTTTTGCTTCATAGATTTTGCTAAATAAAATAAAGATTAACATAAAGTTGCTCACAAAGGCATCATGAGATTCACGACCATAGCGTTATAAGTGTAGTAGACTCTTATTTTTAACCATCCACTCATGTTTTCCCCCAAAGGAAGACCCAAAGATGGTAACGACTTTGTGACATTATAGTTTGTGACAAATACCAGTGCTGTTTAATATTTCCTTTACATAATACTAGTATATATTTACTTTCTATAGTATAGAAAAATTAAGAATATAGGTTTACTTTTAAAAATGAGAGAACTGAACACTGCATTTATTGCATAGTCTTAGAGATACGGGCATTACTACACTTGGATAAACAACATGGTAATATTAAGAATATAGGTTTGCTGTCAAACTTCTTCATTTTGGGACCTGGAGGACACATCCAATTATTAAAACTAAATTCCTATGCCGGTTTCCTGATATTTTTATATAATAAAAATAGGACTTGTTACTGTTAATGTGCACTATAAAAAAAACTACATGTTTAACAACATTAACTTTGGGTCACATAACCGTACATTTGGGCTCATTACAAGTAAAGATGGTTAAAGAAATTTGACTGTGAAGTGATAGCTTATATAAACACTTGTGGCTAGTGGCAAACCGGGACTAGGCTATTCTACAGGTTTGAAGGATGTTATAAAATGTGATGTTCTAGGATCATGGATACATTCATTTGCTACAAGAACATCTTAAATGATCGTTGAACTAATTGGTGCAATGTGAATAAGCAATGTTCAATTAACAACAATGCCAAGGTGGGAATGAATAATTAATGGAACGGTTAATCTGATGACTCCTATGTGGGAGTGGTGATCATCAAAGTACAAACAATGTATATCTATCCACAAACAAACTATGTTGTACAGAGAAAAACAGAGAAATCATGACTGATAGTTCATGACTGATAGTTCAACAAAAGATTAAACACACCAAACATGAGCTAGTTAGGGTGTATTTGGTTTATATTTTGGGCTGTCCTTAAGCAAATTTAAACAATGGTCAGTTTATCTGCAGATGTAAATACCTGCCTGCGGCGAATTGTCTGCCTAGCGGACTCTCTATTTGCCAATACCCTTCGTATCCTCCGTGTTTCTTTTTCTTCCTGAACAGAAACCCAGTAAATTACAAGTATCCTCAGGAATCGAAATAAAAGAAATTTCAGTCTTTTATACCTCGGTTAAATTACGTCTTGACTTATTACAGTGAGTAGTCTTAGGTAAATCAGCATCCTGCTCCACCTTCATGTTTCTTAAGCAGTCATTCTCCCGAGTCCTTTCTGTTTTAAGGGATGTAGTATTGGATATTTTATCATCTAGCTGCTCTGCAACAGCTTGGCCCTGCCATAAATTAAACGGTTTCTAAATTCCTCCATAAAATGTTCCAACTTTGGTGATGTGATACTCCTTTAATTATATGACTTATCGATTTTTATTATACTAAGAAGAAAAAAAATATGATCAGGTTAGATATGTTTATATTTTTTCTCCAGAAGTAACAAAATAACAAGACCATAAATAGTACGGAGTAGTGCACATTAATAAGAAGTACCGTATTTAAATAAATACAGTAATAATTAAAACCAAAATCAATTCAATAAACAAATATTATTAGTTAGTGCTCACATGAAGATATAATAATACTATATTTCAACATCAAATCAACAACAGTATAATTATTTCTTTCTCGAAGTCAAGTAATATGCGATATTAATTAAATTGAACTATAATTAAAAGGATTACATTAGTCATCATCACAGTGGTTGGGAAAGGAAGCATTGGCATCATCATAGCAGAAGAAGGGTGTGAATGAGTGACACGTGTCATGCCAGATTTGAATGTGGACAAGTTTGGTAATAAGCAACATTGCCACGTTTTGGGAATCAGCCCACGTAGTTCATTGCCCGCACTGCAAAAGTCGGCTTATTACCTCTTTTTGTTTTTTTAATTAAAAAAAAAAACAGAAGGAAAGGTAAAAAAAAACTAAAAACCATCACCGATATATCAAATTAATTAATGCATTGAAAATAAATTTGTAAGTATTCAATTTTTTTATTACTCTCTTTTAGTATTGAACAATTTTTTTATTACAAGATCTAGGGTTTATTTGGTAACACAAATAAGCTAACTTACAATTTATTAAATTAATTTATAAACTTATTTTATAAAATTAGAGATGTTTTTGTTAACAAGTTTTTTCCATTAGTTTATAGTTTTTTTAGATGTTATTTTAAGTAGCGTTTAAACTTATAATTTATAGCTTTATACTTTTCATTCCAATTTTAACATTATTTTAATTTTATTATTGCTTTATTTTCTAAAGCACCCACTCATATAAAATAATCATGTACTTTTATGTCATTTTATACTTACAACAATTAAATTTATCAAACACTTTAATTTTATTCAACTAGCTTATAGCTTAAATTTACCAAACAGAGGCTTAGTCGATGACACTTTCTCGCTCTCTTCTCCACCATCTAAAATACCCTCCATCTTTATTCTCCATTTTGAGGGTTATTCTTTCCTCGTCCTCATCCTCGCAGATCTTCACGGTTTTTATGGGATCCATCAACATTAAAAAACATCAAATTTTTATTATTTTCAATCTAATTTGTTTTCAATAATATTAAATTTAGTCATAAAATAAATAAAAAATTATGAGTTTATTGTGGGTCTTGTGATAATAATTAACAATACATATAAACAAAATTTATGTGAAAATCTAAATATATATAATATACAAAAGTACTTGAATATACATATATTATATATAAATGTTATTATTTTAATAAAATATTCAGAGATGTAATCTCCGCAGAGTGGATGATAAAATCTCGTCTCCATCTCCAAACTTTTCAGGGGAGAACTTTCTCCTTCATCCACATCTCCTTCCCATGCAGGAAAAAACTCTCAATTTTTGAATTTCCAAACAGAACAGTCTCTACATAAATCTCCACTTACGAATACAATTGACATCCCTAGTTCAACCGGTTGGACCAACTAATTAAGTCCAATTTTAAGATATTCTTTAATCCACATAAACCTGCATCCAAATAGAATAGTTTCCTAAGCATGCTCATCAATTTTAATCAATTTTGCATTTGAAAACGTTTCCTTGAACACACAATTCAACATCAACAGTATGGTGTCCATAAATTCTAGCTTAATTGATAAAAATCTTAAAATTGTTATGTCGGACGGTTCGAACTTCGATTCATCCACTTTATGTGTGTGAGTTTTCAATGACTTGTCATTTTGTCTATCCACTAAAAAACATCAACACCATATTTTTTCTTTCCAATTTGTGTTTAGGCCAAATATATTTAGGGGTACTTTAAATTTAACATTTGTAATAGATTGATCCTTTTTAGTTTTTTATGTTTCAAATTCATCATTTAATTTTTACCCTCTTAATCAGGGGCGGATGCAGGTAATAGCTATTGGGGGCTCAAGCCCCCACCAAAAAAATTAGCTTTCCTTTAATATTAGTACTATATTTTTCTAAGCCCCCATAATTAGGTCTATTATTTACAATCACTATAAATTTATCTTCTCAATTTTCAACTTTTTATTACTTCAACTTTTTAATTTAAACAAACTTTCTATCTTAACTTTATTATTTTTCTCTCTTAATTCATCTAAGCATTAACCATTTTTTCTCTCAACATCTTATGAGTTTTTTTGTCACTATAATTGTGTATTTTGTAAAAGTTCGTAATTTTTTCTTCAGTTAAAATATATACACTATTTTCTAGCCTCCACCAAGAAAAATTTCTGGATCCGCCACTACTCTTAATGATCATTCATACATAAATGCTCATGTGACCGATTATTGAGTGGCACGACATTATATTGCTTACGTCGGTTACAAAAATGCTTTTGCATGACTCATGGTTGGTGGAATTTATATGTGTCTCAAAGGTTGTGAGCATAGTTTCATAAAATGCAAACAATCGTTGAACTTGATAGATACCTTTCAAAGGGTATTACGGTGGTATGATACCTATGGTTGTTGGTAGTAATTCAATTGATCAAATGTCATAAGTATCAATAGCAATTGATGAAGGCAATAACAACACCACGAACATTAATGGAAGGTCATTAATTGGGTAAAGATGTAATTTGTTACAAAATTATAAAATCAATTTAATGTATAAAAAGTTAAAATGATCAATTTAATACTTTATTTTTTTGAAAAAATGATCAATTTAATACTTAAAAATTTAAAAGAGCACTTTTTTACAAACGTTAAATTTAAAGACTCAAAATACATTTGACATTTTGTTTATCTATACTATATATAAAAAGGATACATATTTTTGGGATGATTTTTTCATTATTCCTATTTTACCTTTAAAAAAAAAAGTAACCATAATTCCAAATTAAGTGGATTCGATTAATGAATCGTATTATACTTTTGGTCCTTTAATTAATTTTTTGATTTTATTTATGGCTTCTAATTGTATAACTCTATCTATCATCAAAGTGACCCTTTCCGTCCTTTTTATTCAAAAAACGAGTTCCTCCACAGGGTGGCAATATTCATTTTCTTTTCATCCATTTTCATCAATATATTCCACACAAATCTATAATTACTTTTTTTAAGTAATCAAAACTCATTCCCATTCTTCCCCAGCTTTCATTTGTTTTTCCCGATTTCACTCACAACCCAAATTCATTTCTCAATTTAAGTGTACTATCAAAATATTTTAAGCCTAATCGAAAATCATTTGAATCATGTTAGACACGACCTAATATCCTAATTGGTCTGCTAGAGGCGGAAAGACAAATTGGACAAGCACATGGCTAGTACAACATGGAAGTGGCTGATGACTGCTAGGACTAGTATCACTGGCAAGTATTACATAATCGATTGGTGAAATTCTTTCTAGTGACATTTCATGTCTTGTGGAATCTCATCCGCCCATTTCCTTTACCATATAAAAAATTTTAATTATTTAAAAAATAATCGAAGGCAAACATTGCACTAGATATTATTCAGTACAGAAGACAAAAACTCTGATATCAGGGCAATGGTACCTGCTAGTATGATATCACCAAATAATTTATGCAAGTGAGAACACTAAGTTACACTCTTTTATTTTCCTTTCTATTTTTACCACCAAAAACAAACCCAAACAACAAATTAAACGTAATCACAATGTATTCAAAATCTAATAACATGAGTTGTGGAAATTGAAATTTGGCTTTGCATCATTGATTTGTCATTGTGTAATTTTTGTATATCTTAAAAATTGAGATTTCGAAAGCCACTAGGTTTGGTCTAGTGGTGAGGGATTTGAATAATATGTATGAGGTCCTAAGTTCGACCCTCTTTAGCAACATTGTAAATAAAAAAAAAAATTGAGATTTCGATGGATTATTTTAGGATTTTATAAATGGCGTATAAATCTGGTTGTTAACCGGTGGATTATTTTCTGATTTAATAGAAAGAACTTTTTGTCTAATAGAAATAAATTTATGGGACTAAATCTCAAGTTTCATCAAGTAGTTTCAGCCCCTCCCGATCGCAATTGCGGGGACCGAACGGACTAAATCTAAACGTTGTTAATTAAGAAATACAAATAAAACAAATTAGTTAAGGATTCAAATCAGTAATTAACCCCATCACTTATAAATTACAGACAATAATAAAGGGCTGAAGTCGTGTGTTTCATTTTGCTTCAGAACCAACCGAATCTAACCCATACTAGAAGACAAGAACAAAATGCCCACCTCTTTTCCCCTCAAGTAACCAAATCGTAGTGTCATATGCGTATAGCATGGGTATGATATATATTTGGGAAATTTATCGTCAAAAATAGTTTATAATATCTAGCAAATTAAATTAGTGTTGAAAGTAAACATCCTTAAGAGTGAAAGTAACATAGTTTAGAATATCTAGCAAATTAAATTAGTGTTGAAAGTAACATCTTAACAAATACTCCTGTTTATCAAGCAAAGACAAATCTCAGATTGTCTATTGTAAAGTAGTAATTAATAATAGTTAATTAAAATTGGTCTCATATGCTAAATAAGCACGTGAAAATCAAATATAAACTTATACTACATCATTTTGCTAGTACATTCTTCCAATTGTATCTATCAATATCGGTATATTTCAGTGTTTTTGTATCCACATTTGAAATTTGATTTTAATGTGTGACATGAGTGGGACCCACCCATGAGCAAGGAACAAAACAATTATCAGTGGCATGGAGAGGACATTGCTGAAAACGGAACAGAAAACCAAAACAAAACAAACACTTCCTACACATTTCTCTCCTTCTACCAACCTTCTTCCTTCACTATCTTCAATGCGCATCTAGGGTTTCTCTCTCTTTTCCCGTTTCCACGTTTTCCTTCACTTCAAGTACCAGCTTCAAACTTTTACTTCCACTGGTATTGATTCTGTTCCTGATTCACAGTTTTTGCTTATACTATACGCTCTGCTTTGTCTGCATCTTTAAACTTACCTTTTTGATTTTGCGGTGGTTTGTTTCCTTTTACTTATCTGTATTCTATGCTTTGAAAAATTAATAGTAGTTGTTGTTGGATTCTGGATTTCTAATTTTGTCCCCATTTATAGATTTTTTTTTGTGAAGTTGTTTTTTTTTGTTAGTATGAATTTACATTTCTCTTGATCTGTTGATTGATTAAACTCATTGCTTATAGCTTCTGATTAGATGAAATTTGATTTCATTTGTTTTTTTGAAAAGGATATGTAATTTATTTAATTTTTTAAGACTTGGTATCTGGTCCAAGGACCAACTAATTCGAGGACACCAATCCCACCGTCCACTAGAGGGCTCATTTAAAACAACTGTCCCAACACATGCCATGCCACTGGGATGATTCGAACTCGAGACCTTGAGAGGAACACAACTCCAAGCCTTCACCACTAGGCCAACCCATATGGGTTATGTAATTTTTATTTTTGAATATTTTTGGGTATAATCTTCAAATTAAACTAAGATTTTGGAACTAATTAAATAGTGACTGACAAGTGACAACAGAAAATGTTCAACTTGTTTCTTTTCCCGTTTCTTAGTAGTTAATTAAATGATTACAGTTTTCGTTTCAAGTTTTGATTTTGCTGATGCTTTTAAATGTTAATCATTGTATCAGGGTTTGAAGTGTCATGCAGCCTGTAAAAGAGTGTGTATAAGTTCAAATTGGATTGTACCAGAAAATGGTTTGGATTCATTGTGGAAGTTGGATTTTGTGAAATATTTGAGTTAGCCCATCATTTTTTACTTATAATGGGTTCATTTTCTGGCACTTGTGAAATAGTTGAAGCAAGAGAGGATTTAAGTAGAGGGAAAGGTGTTGTAGGGATTTGCCAGTCCAATTCCCGGTGCAAAACGTCTGAGAAAAATAAGAAGCCTTTGGTGTTGAACATGGGATACAAGGATTATATTGATGATGATATTAACAAGCTGTTTGAATCATTTGCTCTTAAATCTTCATCAAGGGATTTGGGCATTTCACAAGATGGTACGAGTCATAAGCTGAAAAACACCTTAAAAAAGCCTATGACAATGGGTGTTCCTCGGTCCCCACGAGTTGGAACTTCCGAGTCAGCTAATTTGAAACAGGCTTTGAGAGACCTTTGTATATCTAAGGCATCAGAAGTGGCTGCTATGAAACGGTTGTCAAAGTCAACAGCTTCTCCAAGAATATCTGAGGTTGGGAGGATACAGACATTGTACAGTTCAGTTGTAGATGAAACCTGTCATTTCGGGCCTGATGTTCCTGAGAGTAAAGCGCACAGAAAAGAAATCCCTCTAGTGCCAGGAAAAGGCAAGTTACCCTCCTTGGATAAAACATCTCAATCTCATCAAACTATGCAAATCACATCATCGAGCCAAGCCATCAATTCTGCTTGGGAAACCGCTGTTACAACTACTCAACTTGATTCCGGGACTTCATCGGTGCAAAGTGATTCAGCATGTTCATCAAGTAAAATTAGGTTTCAATCGCAGCATGTGGTACCTGTTCAACCAGAAAAACAAACATCTGCATCTTATCAATCTCTTTATAATGCATCTGATAGTAAATTAGAGTTATCTGTACATGCTTCTTCCTCTAAAAAGTTAGGAAATAAAGTTGTTGTGTCAAATACTGGACGGAAAGGTAGGTTGCAGACAGCATCTTCTTCATCTACTTCTGTAAGTGGCACCAGAGTTAACAAACAGCCACACCATGCCCCTCAAACAGTTAAAATGGTCATCAAGAACAAGAATCCGAGTAAGAAGAAAGTGAAGGAGGAGGATTCAGGTTCTGCATCATGTGATCCTACATCAAATGAAGTTAGTAAGTCTGTTCCTGGCCCAGCTCGACTGATTTGTGAAAGATGTAAGTGTGCTTTAGAAAATACAGGCGAAGAAAAAAACAAAGAGATTATGATCGCGGACTCTACTAGTCCTGGAAATGGAGCGAACTCGAGTGATGTGCACTCTGGTTCAAATAAACCTGGTTTGGCATCAACTAGCGGTAATATAAACAAAGGTGGCAAAGCAGTTGCAAAGGTGGTGAAGAACACCAAGTTGAAAGAGCAACTTGAGTTTTCACAAAGCTCAAAGAGTAGTCAAGGTGAGTATAGTAGTAGTACTAGTACCAGTGATGAGAGCAACATGAGTGGCTCAAGTTTCAGCAGTAGGCCTCACATGTCAAAGGATGTTAGGTGGGAAGCCATTCGACATGCTCAAATGCAGCATGGAGCCTTGGGCTTGAGACATTTCAATCTTTTGAAGAAACTTGGTTGCGGAGACATTGGGACTGTTTATCTCGCTGAACTAATTGGCACAAGCTGTTTGTTTGCTATTAAGGTCATGGACATCGAATTTTTGGCAAGGCGGAAGAAGATACCTAGGGCTCAAACTGAAAGAGAAATATTAAGGATGCTGGACCATCCGTTTCTTCCTACATTGTATGTGCAATTTACATCAGATAATCTCTCATGTTTGGTCATGGAGTATTGTCCAGGTGGAGATCTTCATGTTCTACGGCAGAAGCAGCTCGATAGATGTTTTTCGGAGCTAGCAGCAAGGTAAGAAGCTAAGAAGTATTGATTAATATATTAGCATTGTATTTTCTGCAAGGTCATAAATAACATGCATCCTCCTTGTTCAATTTGAGTTGTGCAACAAATGATATGATGCCTTAATTATTTCCTGATACACACTAATACTTTATTAATTCGCATAACTGCTCTTGCTGAATATGCTTGTGCTTTATTGCTTAATATGCAACATACCTGTGCCCGCAGGGGTATGTTGCATATTAAGTTACTACTTAAGTTATTTTATTTTCAAGTTTGATACCATAGTAGTACAGATTTTGTAGTAAGAATCTAAAAGTTGATGAGTTGAAATTATAACTTATTAATTCGCATAACCGTTCTTGCTAAATATGCTTGTGCTTTATTGCTCAACCTCAACTATAATAATATGGTTCTATGAATCATAGGCTGCTACATTGATTATGAATACTTTTGCACTGTTGCAACTTGTTATATTTGAAGAATCTACATAAAGTTAGCAGTTTGTTGCACTTTGATTGTTCTTACTTGGAATAGTCCATTCTTTCTGGATAGAAACTTTGTTCCTTCTTTAAATTTTAGAGTTAAAACAGTTAGAGAACAAACTCTGTCAGTTGCCCTGTGGTTAGTGGGCGGTTTTCGTGCAATTGGTTGTGGAATACATGTTGCATATGTCCTTTTCCCATGATTCAGTCAGGGATGTAATTTTCTCCTGTATCTACCTGCTAAATCACCAGCAAGTTCCCTTAATCTGACCTCTGTTCTTGATTTTCCTTTTTTCTAGCATTGACAAAGGAGATATTGTCTCAATTATGAATTAACCTTTGTAATAATTTATTTGCACATTATATTGTGGACAGTGGCGTCTCCAGGAACCTGGAGCAGGGGGTTCAGACTATTTTACTTTAAGAAAAATTTTGCTTCAAAATATTTTTTATATTCTAGTTAGCAATTGTTTTTCTAAATAGGAAAATTTTATTGAAAACGGCTTAAAATTAATAAATAGTTTACAAAAAAATAGAAAATATTTTTTAAAAAAATTATCCTAAGGTTAAATTCATCCAAAAAAATGTTCTACCAAAATTAATAGTTGGGTTAGTATCTTACAAAAAAGTGTTAGTTAACCAAGCAAATCAGAATCAGATCGATTATTGAATGGATGTACATACCGGTTCAAGGTTCAATAGGTCAGACCGGAGATCAACAGATCGAACTGTTTTTAATTAAATATATATTTTTTTATATTTTTAAATACTATATAAAATAATAATAAATAAAATTAGATAATATTTATAATTTCATACTATATAAAACATAAAACATCATAAGTCAATACATAAAAACTAGACTCGATAAGAATTGGTTCGATTAAAAACTAGACTTGAGTTTGAAATAAACTCTTTTTTCAGCTCGAGTTTGACTCGTTTATAGTTTGCGAACAGTTCGGTTCAGCTTATTAGGTTCAATTCATTTTCAACTTGAAACTAAAATCAAGAATTCGATATGAATTTTTTTTCATTATATTTATTCTCCATTTTAAATTATATAAATTTTAAAGTGTTGTTTAAAAATATATTTTTAAGTGTTATATATATAATCAAGTCAGCTCGTGAACCAAACAAGTCGAACTATATATAGCTCAAGTTCAGTTCATTTAATTAACGAACTTAATATTTAGCTTAAGTTTGACTCATTTAGTTCTTGAACCAAGCAAGTTAAACGAATTAATTGTCAAATCGATCTCAAACTTTATTCGACTTGTTTAGGTTCATTGTCAGCCCTAATAAAGAGAGAATAAAATTTGAAAATAAGTAAGTTAAAATTATTTTGAGTTTAATTGGGTCAGTGGTGCAATATAGAAAAATGAGGGGGTTCAAAATATAAATTATATAGGATTATATGTGTATATTTTTTTTAAGTCCAGGGGGTTCGGTTGAACCCCCTCAGCTCTATGTGGCGACGCCACTGATTGTGGAAATCAATTTGCTGTTTCTGAAACTTCCATACATGTATTATTCAGGTTTTATGTTGCTGAAGTCCTCCTTGCTTTGGAATACTTGCACATGCTTGGAGTTGTTTATCGTGATTTGAAACCTGAAAACATTCTTGTTCGAGAAGACGGCCACATTATGCTCACCGATTTTGATTTGTCGTTGAGGTGTGCTGTTAGCCCAACGCTTCTGAAGTCATCTTATGATGTTGACTCTACAAAAATTTCTCGTCTTAGTGCACAATCAAGTTGTATTGAACCATTTTGCATTGAACCATCTTGTCAAGTTACATGCTTCAGCCCCAGATTCCTACCATCGGCAGCAAAAGCAAGGAAATTAAAAGTTGATCCTGTTGCCCATATCAGATCACTGCCACAGCTTGTGGCCGAGCCCACTGATGCAAGATCAAACTCATTTGTTGGTACACACGAATACTTGGCGCCTGAGATCATCAAAGAAGAGGGACATGGAGCTGCGGTTGACTGGTGGACATTTGGTGTTTTTCTTTATGAGCTTTTATATGGTAGAACACCCTTTAAAGGTTCTAACAATGAAGAAACATTAGCAAATGTGGTATTGCAAAGTCTTAGATTCCCTGATGACCCATTTGTTAGTTTCGAAGCGATGGACCTGATTAGAGGGCTGTTGGTTAAAGAGCCTGAAAACCGTTTGGGTTCACAGAGAGGAGCTGCTGAGATTAAAAAACATCCCTTCTTCGAGGGTCTTAACTGGGCCTTAATTCGTTGTGCTACCCCACCAGAACTTCCAGAATTTTGTGATTTTGAAGTTTTAGACATGGCCTCACAAGGCAAGGGTGCTAAGTATTTAGAGTGTAATGTAGGAGAGCACGTCGAATTCGAGTTGTTTTAAAGACACTGCTCTCTGTCGAGAGTGACATTTCTGTTTATGGATTATCATGTTTGTGGCTCCATGCTCTCATATATGGATATGTAACTTATATGTAACCCTATTAGCAAATTAGTGTTGATTATATCACTTTGGGTTAATAGGCTTTTACCCCCTGCAAAGTAGACGAATTTTGCGTTACCCCCCTGAAATTTTTTTCCTTTGAGATTACCCCCTTGCAAAATATATTTTTTTGATTTACCCCCTTTTGCTGACGTGGCAGGAAAAAAAAACATAATAACCGATTTAAAAACAACACTTTTTAAATCGGTTGAACAAAATAACCGATTTAAAAAGTGCATCCAAGGGGGTAAATAAAAAAAATAAATTTTACAGGGGGTAATCTCAAAGAAAAAAATTCCAGGGGGTAACGCAAAATTCACCTACTTTGCAGGGGGTAAAGACATATTAACCCTATCACTTTCAATGTGACTGACATGTAGAATCTATGAAGTTAAGGTCTATAGCAACTTTAAAGTTAATAATAACATTCCTGAGAATAAAAAGATTGTGCATCTGCACGGGTCGTTAGGTTATGCATATAATTTTGAAGTTACCTATGTCTAAGAAGTTTAATGAAAAGGTATTTAGTAACAAAAAATTAATGTAAAAAAGAGAAGAATTTTATATGGCAATATTTAACACTTACATATTATAACAACTCTTTATCATAGTTATTCAATTTTACATGGTTATTCAATTTTTGATTAGTCAAATTCCCTATTTTTATGGATTCTTTTATTTTTTGTGTAAATATTACTTACTAATGGAAAAGGGCGGACAAAACATTTAAATAATTGATGACAATAAAATTAATAATTTGATGCCAGAAAATTTTAGAAATGGTAAAATTACAATGTAAAAGTATAAAATAATGTTGCTTCTAGGTAAATTAATAGGGTATTATAGTTTTGTTGGGAATACAAAATATTTTTGGGCACATGAAAAATGTTATAATAAAACCATTATTGTGAAAAGAGTTGAGATGACCACACACAGCGGCGAAGCTAGCCGAAATTTTACGAGGGGGCCAAATATATAGGAAAAATAAAATATTATTTTATTAAGTTTTATCTAACAATTTTTGTAAATGACAAGGTTTTCTATGTAGTTATCACAAAGAGTAAAAGCGTTAAAACAAAAAGAATTTATTTATTCGATGATAACTTTTTTTTATCTTTTGTATCTCTACTATTTTTTGACAAATAAATTTATTTGGAGTTGCTAAATCTACATTATTGAAGTAATTAAGTGTAAAAACACACAATCTTATTAAAAAATTAATTAAGTTCCAAAAAAAGGGGTAGCCAAGGCTACCCCATGAATACACTGGGCTACGCCCCTGACCACACACTAAAAACTTAGAGCATAAATAGTTGAAAAGTGTAATATATTATATGGGCCCATTAATGCCACCATATTTCTGATTAAATAGTTGATCAAAGCTGATTCGTCAATATGAACAAACAAATACCGCAACAAGACGAGAAAACAAACAAACACCGTATCAAAACGGTAATCACACGGACACTGCAAAAAGACGGAAATTTTTACATCGAAGAATACCTAAACCACCCCTTGTTGAAGCAAAAAGAAGAATAAAACAATTAGGGCTGCCTCGGCAAAAAGAAGAGAGAGGTGGTTCATGAATCGTTGACTACTTAGCTCAAGACAAAGATATTATTTTGGAATCAATTCAATAAATTTTATCTTGACTAATAAAAATGTCAAAATTATTAAGTCAGACATTTAATAATCACCGGAGTTCGAACTCTGACTCGTCTATCCCATGCCCACCTATGTATAAATAAGTTGGTTCCAGATCCAACTGATGCATAACTTGGCAAAGTAGCTAGCAATATCAATGGAGGTCTCAGATGACGATGATGAAGTTATCCTCGTTTGCACCAACCTTGATCATTCAATTCAAACAACACAAATCCTCAACCAACAAATTCTCTTTTCAACTACTGATATCATCGTTTCCGATTTATCGACATTTCTCAATTTTCATACTATCAAAATTCAGACACATCGTAATAGGTGAGTCACTTCCTTCAACTTCAACCTCTCTCTATATTCCATGTATTACTTCTGCTTTGTTAGTTATGCTGCTCATAAAACTGATTTTGTATAAAATTTTAATTTAATTAGAAGTTGGTTGAACTTGAACTTGAAGTTATTTAGGGTCTGTTTGGCAAGACTAATACGCTTTGCTTATAGTTTATCAGATAGTTGAACCGCTAATAATTTTTGTAATCTCAGCTATCCACAATTTTATCCAATAAAGCCTTATGTTTGTTTACATTTATATAGAAGTGAATTAAACCATAACTTTGAGTCTAAATCATTTTTGTACACAAAAATACTAAACTATAGCTAGGTTAGAATTCATTTTGAATGTCAAAGCAATTCTACTATGAACAACAAACATATCAAAATCAGTTTCATTTATGTTTTTAAAATGACTTTTAATTTTCACTAAAGTGAAGTAAAAAATGAACATACAAAGGTTTTAAAAAAAGGTCGCGGTCGCGTCTCAGTTACGTAAAGATTTTCGCGATTTCGGTCGGTACATGTTTTACGACACTAATTGCGGTCGTCGCGGTGTGAATTAATCATAATTTGTTCTTTAATATAAAAAACGGTGATAACAGTAACGGTATCGGCACCTGCCAAAACTGTTTTGTCGCGGCCGTTTTCGCGGTCGCGGACCTTTATTTAAAACCCTTAGTTTCAGTTATGTAGCAATTGTTTTTGTTGTGTGTATGACAGGCTCATTGAACAATCTATGTATTTCCGAGGCCTACTTGGCGGAAGCTTCAGGTAAGACGGCATGTAGATTTTCACTCTCTTTCGTTTTTATTACCTGTTCAAAATGAACTTAAAAGATTGCATAACATGCGTATTAATATTATTTGTGTAGTGAATCATGCTTGGGCTCTATCACTATCAACTGGAATTTGCCTGTGTTTGTGCAAATTCTTAAGCATATGTGTGGCTGTCCATTGGATATTACTACTGAAAATGTCCTCTCTCTTTATGAGGTACATGGTTTGTTGGCCCAGAAGAAACTATCAGATTGATCAGAAAATCAATGAATGTAGTTTTCTGTTTTGTCGTTTAACTGCTCGATGGCTAATGTGGTTGGTCTTTCTCTGGTATGTCTCAGGGTGCGCTTTATTTTGGAGTGGAGACACTTCTCTTAAAGTGTGAGACTTGGCTTTCCGAGGTATTCTCTCCTAATGGATTTCAATTAACGCAAATACAGATGGAGGATTTGATCCAAATCTGGAAATTTGGCTTGGATCATGGTACGAGTTTATTATTTTACATTATTATGTAAAAAATGATCATCTTACAATTTGAGTCAAGGTTTTTTGTTCACTTTTAGCTTCAACATTACAAAGTTCATTCTAACTATTTTTTAATATATTTTGCAGCAAGTGATTTCATTCGAAACTTATGTACTGACTACCTAGCAAGAAATTTTGTATGTATTCATCTTCATTCACTAGAGCTTGAACAATAAACAACAATTTCATGTTTCTCCTTAATTATTCATTCCTGCCCTTTTAAAATGGTTTTTCAATTGTTATTCATTCACAATTTTGCTTCTCTCTGGATTACTTTTCATGTAACCGAACAACACTATTATTTTTTTATTAAGCGTAGCTTAAGAAAGATTTTTAAAATGTTCTCTGTTTTTTTTAGCAGAAAAGATTCTTAAAATGTTCTTTGTTTATGATTTTTATTTTCATTTGATAGATGTGGGCCAAGCAGAACACATGTTTTGGAAAAATTCCGTATAACTTGTTGTTATCTTCAGTAGAGCACCCTCATTTGACTATTGACAGGTGGACGGGTTATTTATAAAATGGCTTCATTTTATCCATTGCATTTTACTTTTTTAAATGTAAGATTCTAATGTTATAGTATATACTATCTTCTTGACAGTGAGATGCATCTTTCTGATGCACTTCTTCTTTGGCTTGAAAGTAACATGGAAAATGTGGAGAGGCAGAGCAAAGCAGAAGACAATTACAATGGAATTTTAAAACAAGTGAGGTTATGTCTCATTACTGATATTGAGGTCTTGAATCAACTGTTTAACTGAAACTTACTTGGGAATGAAATACAGGCTGAAAGGGTCCTATCCTATCAAGTCGCTTTTTTTCTCTTGCATCTGCTAAAATGCAGGATATCACTCCGCCATATTACTGAAACCCGATTGTCATCAATGATATGCTGTTTATGGGCAAGGTTGCTTTCTGAAGGCATAGGGAGAAGAATGAAATTAGCAATTATGAGATGTTATAAACTTATACTTGAGAAACCAATAAAACTCTGGGAACTAGAAAAACAACAATGTAAGGAGAAGACTTTCAGAGGTGATAAGTGTAGCTTCGAAGAAGCATGATGACTATCAAAGTCTTTCCAGATCCAGTCTCCAAGTACACTATGGTATTTTCACGAATTGCTTTGTCCAATGCTTCAAGTTGATAGCTACACACAAATAAAAAAACCCTCTCAACAATCCAAATCATCAATCCATCCGTTCAACATTACAATGGAAAGGGTGTTGTTTTTTTTAAAACAAAACCCTTTCCATTGTAATGTCGATTAGATGGATTGATGATTTGGGTTGTAGAGTTTTTTGTTTTTTGTGTGTGTAACTATCAACTTGAAGCATTGAACAAAGCAATTCGTGAAAATACCATAGCGTACTTGGAGACTGGATCTGGAAAGACTTTGATAGCCATCATGCTTCTTCGAAGCTACACTTATCACCTCTGAAAGCCTTCTCCTTACATTGTTGTTTTTCTGGTTCCCCAAGTTTTATTGGTTTCTCAAGTATGAAACTTATGATGTTGTGATAAGAAAATACAACCATAATTCTTCTATTTATTCTAATAATCTACGTCAAATGCTAATGTAGCACAACTAGGACAAGCTTAGCCCAATAACAATAATTAAAATGAGATTCTTAAAACATTAAGAATCCTAATAATCGACTATCTGATTGCTAAAACTCAAGACTTCAGTGGAATATGCATTTTGTTGTCATATGTGGTTGGATATTGCAGGGAGTTTGCCTACTACTTTGATGCAGGAGCAATTCAACGCAACTGCGGTTGATTTGATTTTATTATATTTTACCTAGATTTGATTTTACTATAGTTTAGTATTTTATAATTTTAGTTAGATTTATTATTTTTATTTAGCTAGGTTGGTTATTTTCTTTTACTATCTTTTAGGAAGATTTGTTATATTTTTATTTTAGCTAGATGTGTTATTTTCTTTTACTATCTTTTAGGAAGATTTGTTATATTTTTATTTTCCCTACTATTTAAGCTAAACTATTGTAGCCTTGATGGCAACCTTTTGATTCAATAAAATTATAGAGATTTTTCTCGAAGTTTGGTGGATTCCAAATTATTTACCTTTTCTGGTGGATTCCGGAAATCTGGTGGATTCCAGAGTTTTATTTTAGAGTTTAGCGCTTGCTATTCTCTTCCTGGTGGATTCCAGGAAACCAATTTACTAGGATTAGCGTTTGCTGATCCTTTTCGAGCTTCCGTACTGCGTCAGGTGGCATCAGAGCAGGCTTTCTCATGTTCTTTTCACAACGTGATCATCTATGGGAGATCAACCAGCGACCAGGGCAGACCTTGGGAGATTAACCGCGACCCTAAATGCTTTGACTGCACAATATAAGATCTTTATAAATCAGTTAAACAACAACAAATCCAAAACGTACAGATCCAAAGCGTACATCAAAGTTATGTCGGATCAGATGACAACTTTAACAATTCAGATCCTCAACGCCGTCAATAATAACAACACCAGCAACACCAATTACAACAACACAAACAACAACACTGATGCCAACAACAACAACAACAACAACAATGCCAACAACTTCAATAATAACAACAACGACAGCAGAACTAATGAAGTCGAGCAGGTTCACGATGCTACTAGGGATTTCCAATATCATGAAGTCGTGAATTCAGAAGGCGGTGACACCAAATCAGCTATGGTTTCAAACACCACCAACCCTAAGGTGCAATCCGCTCTCTCGATAGAAACTTGTGCACCAGAAATTGTTGTGGTTCCTTTGACATCGATAATTCCGATGGTGTCAAATCATGCCGTCACACAATGGTTGAAACCCACATCAATAAACCATGTTGTCCGTTTCGAAGAGAACTCGTGGTCGAGTTCTTTGAAGGTGGAGGAGAAGGTAAAGACATCAGAGGTGCTTAAGTATGTCGCATCTATGTGGGCATCAAATAGTTCTACACAGACTTTTGTGTTCGATCCTGGTATTCGTGTTCGTGAGTTCCGGACAAAGGCATCTCTTTGTTATAATAGAACTCGAGGTCGAGTTCTTCATAAGAAGAGGAGTCTGATGCAGGAGCAATTCAACGCAACTGCGGTTGATTTGATTTTATTATATTTTACCTAGATTTGATTTTACTATAGTTTAGTATTTTATAATTTTAGCTAGATTTATTATTTTTATTTAGCTAGGTTGGTTATTTTCTTTTACTATCTTTTAGGAAGATTTGTTATATTTTTATTTTAGCTAGATGTGTTATTTTCTTTTACTATCTTTTAGGAAGATTTGTTATATTTTTATTTTCCCTACTATTTAAGCTAAACTATTGTAGCCTTGATGGCAACCTTTTGATTCAATAAAATTATAGAGATTTTTCTCGAAGTTTGGTGGATTCCAAATTATTTACCTTTTCTGGTGGATTCCGGAAATCTGGTGGATTCCAGAGTTTTATTTTAGAGTTTAGCGCTTGCTATTCTCTTCCTGGAATCCAGGAAACCTATATACTAGGATTAGCGTTTGCTGATCCTTTCCTCGCTTCCGTACCGCGTCATACTTAAATCACAATCCTCATATCCTTTGCAGTTAACGAAGCTCTTCATGTGCTAATCTTGTCTCAATACATGCTGTAGACACTGTCATTAGGATGGATATGTCACACATGCTCTTACGAAAACAAAGAAGAGAAAAATTATTTGAATCATTACATGTTTAATTATGTTTTGATTAACTTGATGTAAATGTATTTATGATTTCTATTTATTTTGAGAAACAAATTTAGAATATCAAGGTCTTTAATTTTGAGTAAATTTTTCCATTCAAATTCTGGCTCTGTCCTCTTCAATAACAAGTTTGCTATATGTTACCAACTTAACATGTCGTATATACTTAAATATTGCATAACCTGTTATTATTGGTTCTTAACAGGTTCGTGTGGACCTTTTGCCTTTGTGGTTTGCGGCAGGTATATCATTTTCTAGAGCTTTTACCTGAAGCATTGAAAAGTCTTTATTCTTCATCCAGAAATTCCTAGATGATATAAGGTAATTTTTTGTTTAACAGGAAAAAGAAACTCTTATAATTTTAGGCAGCTGGCTGAGGAAAGCCTTGTTTCAATTTTCAGAGCACTGAATATTCTACCGATAGGTTCCCTTGATATTTCCGGGTACAGTGACTTGCAACATCTCAGGATTCGACTTACAGAATATTCGAAGGTACTTTTAAGTTTTACTACTTGGAAAACACTTAATTGATTTAGGCATTGTTGTTATGCTTGTTTACTTGATAAAGAGACTTGAAAGCTTATCAATTAGCATTTTATTATTGCTTGGTTTTTGCAGAAAGAATGAAAAAATTGATCATTGTCTTCTATTAATTTCCTTTCATTAAGAACATAAATCTGTGTGTATAGTTAGGTAGAGTGAGAATGCACTTACTCCAGGAGCAAGTTTAAGTTTTTCTAACTCTTATTCCACATAATAACCTTTTATAAACATTTATTTCATCGATCCAATGAATTGAATTTTTTTATTAAGTAGGCGAAATGTACAAAAATTCATACAAAACTATAAACTATTAGATTGCATACCTATGAGTGTTTAGTATATCTAATATTTGGTATGCATGATAATCATGTTAATATTCCATGATTCATTGGTAAGATACTGAGATTTGATAAATTCACGTACAAGGAAGTTATTACGTGGAGTAATTCAAGACTTACTCTCAGAGTAAGTGGATCCCATCGATATGTAGCGTGAAATGAATAGGCAGTATTCCTTCATATCCCATACCAATCTAGAGGGCCAAGTATATTTGTTCGAGAAAAGATTATCTATTATCTTTTGATGATATGGACAAACATATAATACAAACACCGTGAGGTTCTTATTTGACAAGATTAGCGCTGCATAAGCACAAGTTCACGTTTGTTGTTATCCAATGTAGTAATGTCAAGAGAACGTCTTTATTATATTAAATCGTATGGGTGATA
This sequence comes from Trifolium repens, assembly GCA_030408175.1. Lineage (NCBI taxonomy): Eukaryota > Viridiplantae > Streptophyta > Magnoliopsida > Fabales > Fabaceae > Trifolium > Trifolium repens. Next base: position 51,413,646 of record CP125849.1, on the reverse strand, counting down.
AGGTTCTTTATTATTCTAGCTGCTTAGCTTTCACGTCTTTGGTATTTGACACTAGTAAATCAATGCTTTGTTGAATGTATCTATTGGCTCCTTCTGGTTTTTGGTTTTGATATTTGCCTACTGCTATTTTCAAACACATCATTTGGCATACTTGTCTTTCATTTGTCTGCTAGTAGTTTGTGATTTTCTATTATTAGGAATAGTCTAATGCTTCTTAGTAAACTTTCCACTGCATGCAGAAAATCGACCTTTCCAATTGTCCGCAAATAACATCTGCAATACTGCTTCTGTCACTCATACCTGCATCATATCTAACGGATCCCATGCAAAGGAAGATTATAGAACAATTCTTTATTAATTCTGGACATCCTATAAAAGAGAAATATGAATTCCCACAAAAGCTGTTAGAACCCGTCATCTTTGAAGCAGTTCAGGAAGTGGATATCTCGAAGTGTCGAACACTGCTTATTGAACATGCTGTTGATTGCTTCAGCCAGTCCTTTCCTTCTTTAAGAATATTAAAAGTAGCTTATCTTTTGCATATCAGGGCAACCAGTTTCCTCCAGTTATTGGAGAAGTGCTCTTTGGTCAGCGAAATTGACTTGACTGTTGATGTTACTCCTCTAATACCAGCATCAGTTACAGTTGTATCCTCTAGTCCTGCTGTGACACCACTGGTACCAGAGAAGACCTCAAGTCTTAAGTATAAAGCAGTGGAAACCATGTCATTTCATGAATCTAGACATCGACTATCTTGTGTTACAAAGCTCGCATTGGAAGGAAGAACTGATGTCAGTGGTAGGATGTTTTCATGGTGAAAGAATTCATGTTCAACCCAAATAATTTTGTTTTACTTTTTTATATTTTTCTCTGCTAACAACCAGTAACTTCTTCATTTTATCCATGGCAGATTCGAGTCTCCAGTATATCTCCAAATTATGTGTTTCATTGTGTCACCTGAATATTAAAGGATGTATTTATGTCACTGATATTGGCATATCAGATCTCATAGACCGATGTAAAAAGCTTAATTCATTAGTGGTCTGTGATACTTCATTTGGGATAAATTCAGTGCAAGCTCTTTGTTCACCTATTTCTGATGGTGGCAACTTTCCCTCTTTACATTCTAGAGATAAGCATTTGAATTCTGTGGTGGGTAATCTTCAAGCTCTGCATATGGGTGGCTGCATAGGTGAATTCTGTTTCTTTCTATTAGTTTGTTTGGCTGAACTGCCAAAATGAATTTGTAAATCCTTGCCTTCGATAAATTTTTAATATAAGGTTTTAATATGTTACATATGTGTTTAACATTCAGAAGCTATTACAGCATTGGAAAATATACTCAACTTTATTTAGACCATGTTTCATATAGATGGTTTAAATAAAACAACCGGAATGATACATGAAGATGGTTTGGCTTACCTAGTTTTGTGTAGTATAGTGAAAAATTTAGATTTTGCTGCTGTATATATTTGCTATACAACATGTACTTTAGTGAAAAATCTAGGGTTTAGAACTATTTTACGACACTAAAGTTTAGTTAATTTGAGGAGGACATTTTACGATCTTATAAACTTTTAACTTCTACATTGGAAATATATGATAAATTAGTTTGTTTTTCAGGTGTTTCTGAGTTATCTCTACAAAATCTTATGTCCCAAACACAAGTTTTGAAGAGTCTATGCCTGAGAGGGACTTACTTGGTTGATCAGGCACTATATAATTTCAAAGGTTCTTCATTGGAGATGCTTGATGTGTCAGACACCAAGGTTTGTTGCCATATTCCTGAAGTTTGGCATGTTTTTGTTTATCTTTGTACTCTTAATAGAAGATGTTAATGGCTTGTTAGTTGTTATTTTGTTGAAATTTTATTATTGGTTAAAGTTTTAGGGAAATGAGGTTTGGCATGTTTGCTTACATCCGGTGGAAATTGTAAGGTTATAGATGAAGAAAGGAGGGAACAGAATGAACAAATTTTTTATTTAAGATAACGATTTGACATAATGTGGAGAGGGATTCTTTGTATGGATACCTTTTCAAAGTGCAATAGGTTATTTGTTAACTTTGATTTTCTTTTTCCCTTCTATTTTATTAACTTGTGTAATTGCAGATTTCTGAAGCCGCGTTAAGTTATGTTATTCATAGACATCCAAATTTGAAGAGTCTGAAAGCAAGAGGTTGCACAAATTTGTTAAAAGGAGATAGTTCTATTGAAAAGAGAGAATGTAGCTTTTCCTCCTTGCATGACGAACTACATGCTGAGTTAGGAAAGAAGTGTAGATTGGAAGAAATTGAATTTGGTTGGGGTTTTTCTTCCTTCTCTCTAAGTGCTTTGGAACCTGCGCTGATGTCATTAAAGACCATCAATGTAGGTTTAGGTGCAATGTTAGGTGAAGATGCACTGAGAGAATTACCAGTAATCTGTCCCCTGCTAGAAACAATAATTCTTTATTTTCAGGTAATTATTTTCCCTGTGGATTGGAGGTTCTTTTTGGTCGCTAAAGAATATGAAAAAATTGTTTCTATTAATCATAGTATGGAAAACATTAGAGAAACTCTTATTTGTCTAGGTACAGGTACAACAATAGAAGAAAGATAAGAAATGTGTAAAATGATAAAATTATATTGATAGTGATGTAATTATATGTTGGATCTTATTACAAAAGACAAAGCACTGATACCCCAACCTATTGTAAGTTTCCAATCAACCTATTTAACAAGACAAGTCAAGGCGTATACTTCTTTTTTTTGAAGAAGCAAGGCGTATACTTCTAATATCAGTTATTGCTAGTGTTTCTCATATTCTTTGTATCTATGCATATGAGATGAATGATTCTACTTTTTAGCCTTTCCCTGGTTGTCTGTTTTTGTGTGCGCTTCTGTTTTTCAGTTCTCAGATGTCCTTATCACATTTCTAAAAGCATGTTTGTTGCTTATCTTTGTTGTTATGGTTTTCTACAGGTAATATCTGATATCATTGTGACGAAAATAGCTACGTCCTTGATGAACTTACAAGTATTAGCTTTGTGCTATTGTTTTGGTGATATATCCATGTCAAGCTTCAAATTCCCCATGCAAAACCTAAGAAAGTTGAGGCTTGAAAGAGTAACCCCATGGATGACCAATGATGATTTGGTTATTTTAACTCAAAACTGTAGAAATTTGGTTGAACTTTCATTGCTGGGATGTCCACTTCTTAACTCAGGTTAGGATCACATAGTTGGAAATAAGATCAATTGCACTTAGCTTAATTCCTTGGACATGAATTTGTAAACGAAACCTCTAATTTGATTAAGTTGAACCTTCTGGATATTAACAATGTCAATAAGCACCAAACAACCATTGTATGTCATTTTGATCATTGGTTTGTGTCTTCTATTGCTACTTAGTATTCATCGGTAAAAAATATATAGCAAACAGAGGAAAAGTAACTGTGTGTGTGTGTGGGTGGGGGGGGCAATATGGTGAATTTTCTTATTTAGAGTTTATATTACAGTGATTGGTTGATCTATGACAACTTGATCAAATGTTTAAAACTTAAACGTTTGACAATATAATTTTTTTCATTGCAGATTCTCAACAGATAATTTCACGTGCATGGCCAGGCTTGGTCTCTATGCATCTAGAGGTTTGTTTAATATTTTTTCCATTTCCATTTAACCCTTATGAACTATTGGAATTACCTATACATGATTATAACATGATATATAATCATATACAGCCATACAGAAAGGCTGTCTTTTATGTATCATGAATATGCTGGCCTAATGAGAGAAGAGTGGGTGCTTCTCCCTGATTAATGGCTATTCAATTTTTTAAGTCGTTTTATTGGTTTTAACATAGCAGATATTGTAGTTGATTAATGGCTATTCAATTTTTTAAGTCGTTTTAACATAGCAGATATTATAGTTTAGATTATGCATCTTTCGTTGTAACATTTGAAGAAGAGAGAAGAGTAATGGAGAGTGGATTCTTACTTTTGTTTGCAACTACACTAAACATGGATGCCTATTGTTTAGGAATGTGGAGAAATAACAGCAAATGGGGTCTCTGCCCTTCTTGACTGCAGAGCTCTTGAAGATCTTTTGTTGCGTCATAATGTGAGCTTTCTGTTGACCCTTTCTTCTGCAAAGAAGTTTATGTATCTTTCATTTTCAACAAATTATAGAGTTTATTATATATAGAATGTTATGAACTTCAACGGCTACAGCGCAACACTTTAATTTCTAAAGTATGCTCCCTCACAATAGCAAGAGTAAAATCTAAGTTATTCATGCGTTTTTCTAGAAAGACTGTTTTTGGGTTGCTTTGCTTACATCTTGATAATTGATTTCTGCTTGTCTTAGATTATCCGGTCATTGTTTATAATTATATTAACATAGCATCTTGTTCGTTCTTACTGAAAATCAGGATTTGAATTACTGTTCTAAGTTTATCACCATAGATAACATTTATGAAGTATATCATTTATAAACAAAAAAAGAAAGAAAACCTTGCATTGTTGGTTGCTATTCTCCTTGATGTAGCGTGATGATTCCAGGTGCTGTCGTGATGTATTGATTGGTGTACAAATTATTGTGGCAGCATCTATATTCTTTAATTTACTTTTATTTTAAAGACCTGAGCATTTCATTAGATAATTATGTGGGAGCTTGATTCTCATTATCAATAAGGATGGATTAAATTACAATTTAACAAATAGGCGTCATTCTTCTGGTTTTTGCACCTTTTGTGTAGTTATTTGGATAAATTCTGTTATGCTTTCTATTGTATCCCCGCTCCCCAAAGACAATAAAAAAGCTTCATAAAAACAAGAAGCTAAAGTTTGCTATGTGGATTCCTCTGGATTTTTAAATCATATATTGAAACTGCATCATTAACCATTGATTTGATCTTTTGCATATGCAGGGGCCTGGGATACAAAGAAACTTCATTTTTAATGCAGCTTCAAAGGTTGCACCTTGCTTGTGTTTCTTTATTTTATTTTTTCGTTTTGTAAAATGTCAGAAACTTGATATCTGCTGTTGTAACTAACAGATGCCTGTTGTTGTACAAAAGTAAGTATAGATTTATCGTCTCCACAGGGACTGATGCGATATCGATGCCGTTCAACAATTAATATAATTTTAAGTAAAGAGATTCAAAGGGTTTTTGAATCGTTTGTTTACGAAAACTTGCGAAAGCATAAAAGTAGTAAATTGACAGAGATTGAATTGCTGGGATTAGATTTCACCGACCCAATCGCATGTATCATTCGAATCAGTTACACAGGTTCTAGCTATCAATCAATTCTATCACATATCACTCACGTACGTGTCCGTTTCCAGAGCACGATGAGAATCCCGCTATATTCATTAACCCTCGATGTCTCGAGTGATCGATCAATATACCGGCTATATCATATTGCTCAAACTCCGATGTCTCGGACAATTTAATCAACACAATAGTTTTAAAACTTGATATTTAGAGTGAATGTTAAATCTAAATCTATGTCTAGAGTTTAGAGTTTAATAGATGATTGTTCTAGGTCTCAGATTCAAAAAGCATACGTCTATACCATTTCAAAACCTAGAATTTAAACATACAATTCAAGAACAACATCAAAATTGATGAATAAACTAAAACCATATATAATACCATGATCAAATTAGATACATACTCATAGGTTGATTACACCTAATCCCAACAAAGAGAGATTAGCTACTCATTTTCATGGTAGCTTTACAAAGATTAAGAATAAAAGAGATGAACAAACTTATCAATGATGATTTCTCAACTATTGTAGTGAATCCACCTTCAAATCCCCTTGAATCTGGCTCCTAGGGTTTCCCTCTGCTTCTGATTCTCTATTTTACAAGTTATATTACAAGTTATCCCCCTCAGAAAAATGACAGCAAGCTCTATTTATACTATTTCCGAAAATTAGAACTCGCCGGGCGAGTTACAACACGCCATGGCGAGTTCACCTTTCTTCACCAGAGGGTTACTGCCACGTCATAAGTGAGTTTTGAACCGCCTTCACTCGCCCTGGCGAGTTGTTACTCGCCCTGGCGAGTTGCTGCTCGCTCTGGCGAGTGCATCAGTTATCCAATTTGATGCTCTCTGCCTCTACTCGCCCTGCACTCGCTCTGAGCTCGCCCTGGCGAGTTAACTTGCAATTTTTCTTCAAATTTCTGCACAAATGTTGAGATTTAGGGAAACTTAATTGAAAGAAATGACTTAAACAAATATGTACATTTAAGTGAGGAAAAACTAAAGAATATCTTACAAAATAGTTAATAAGTGCTTAAAACATATATGTAATTTGAGCTACTTTTTGGCACTTATCAACTCTCCCCAACTTAAAACTTTGTTTGTCCTCAAACAAAAGTCCAAAATAAACTTTGAAAACATGGCTCAATCATCATTAGTGCACATTCAAGCTTTGTAATCAATCAACACTTAGGATGTAAATTGTTTCAAATTTGCATGATTCAAAATGTTGCAAGTTCAAAATCACTCAATCATAATCATCAAAGAATCAAAGCATGAATTTGAAATAGTTTCGAAACTCAAGTAAGATTTCAAACTTTCCAAACCAATAAGATAATCAACTAGAATCACAATTCTCACAAGTGTTTCAACTCAAGGGTGAAGTGTTTCTCTCAATCCAAACAATGTGTTCACAACAAATCAATTCAAACATACATCTCAACATAATCACAAAACATATTATCAATCATGGATCACTAAGGACTTTCTTAAGCTTGTAATGGGGCTAGGCTACAAGAAATCATTGTTTTTCTTTGGATTCAAAGAGCCTTAAGGACAAGAGAGCATAAACTTTGAGTATCTTCATTACATAAGCTATTCATCCTCTTTCACTTTCCCCATTCTTTACTTTTGGTGATTCTTTTGTTTTGACACCATTTATATTCATTTCTTTTCTTTTGTAACACATTTTCTTTGATTTTCAATTGTGTGTCAAATGACTTTCAATATTTTTCTTTTTCTTTCTCAATCACCATATTTCAACTACTTGTTACTTTTCTCAATTTGATCAAATAACCTCTTTCTCCCCAACTTGTTTTCAACCCTACATAAACTCAATGCTCAATCATCCTAAGACAAGGGTTAAGTAATTGTTTTTCTTATTTGTGGTTCAAGGGTTCAGAACAAACAAATTTTCAAATTTTGGCTCAAGGGGGGTAACAAAGGATCACACCATCTCACAAGGTAGGTTATTTTAGGCTTAAGTAGTTGCACTCAAATAGAAACATGGCCTTGATCATTTCCATGACTTCAAACATATCAAGTTATAGCAAGATTCAGTTAAAATTAACAGAGTTAAACACAATTGTCGGCTCTCAAATATATAAACAATTGAAGGTTCAAACAATCTCACCCGGCTAAGTCTATGTGATTCATAATTAATCAATCATGTTAAGAAGGAATGAATGAAATCAAATTAAATCAAGCTACTTAGTTCAAATTCATCCTATCATTCAAAGATAATCACAAAAGGTTGATCTCAAACTATAGCAATTGAAAGAAAATCATTCTAATCATGCATTTGCTTTTGATTGATCACAAACCTAGACATTTCATTTCATATGCACATTACCAGTTCAAGGACTTGTTTTTATAAGAGGCTAAACATGTTCAAAAACTATTATAACATATAAGTAATTAAAAATGCTTTAAATAAAAGAAAAGGAAAGAAAATTGGGTTGCCTCCCAACAAGCGCTTGGTTAACGTCGGTAGCTCGACGCCTTTTTGGTTAGGGTGGCCAAAATGAGACGGAAATCACATCATCCGTCTTTTTCCTTTGGTTTGGGAGGAACTCCATGAATTTGAGATATAGATATTGCGGAGTCCATATCCTCCCCAATTTCTTCTTGTGGAACAAGGCACAAATTTCATCTATGACCCGATCTATCTCTTCCTTGTTCTCTATCTCCTTCTTTTGTTCATATGTTATTTCCTTGTCAAGTAATCCTTCATTTTCTTCTACAACCATCACTACTTCTTCATTATCAACAATGTTGGAATCCTCAGTACATAGCACTTCTTGAGGAAGTTCTACTTCGTGTGGTGTCTCTATTTTTCCCACTATTTTCACTACACCACCTTCTTTGAACATTCTTTCTTCCTCAATTTTCTCAACATCTTCCTCCACACACTCTCCACATTCCTCATTTTTCATTAGATTATTATCTTTTTCTTGAGTGGTTTGAGGGTTGGTTTGAACTTCCATGCTTTGCTTATTAGCCATTTGCTTGATCATCTGGTCAAACTGCACATCAGTCATCGGAGGACAATGGCCAGTGGGATGGTCTCCATTGCAAAGCTCACAGTATGCAACTTGTTTAGCTTTAATTGACTCTTCCTGTAGACTAATCAGTTCAGAAATTTGTTTTGAAAGTTCTTCCAATTGTTGAGTCAAAAAAATCTCTTCATGTGTTGGAGTTCTATGAAATTGTTGATACGATTCATACTCATCCGGAGTATAGAAGTTGTTATAACCACGATCAGTCATGGTTTTGTTTGTGATGAGTAACCTGTGAAAGGATTAACCTAACAAGAAAAATGCTTCTTTGTCTAGCAAAGAAGGATTAGTGCAGACCACAACTATATAATATAACAAATATATACAAATACTTAAAAGAATACAAATTGTTGCAATGCTCCAATATCTAAACGTCAGTCCCCGGCAACGGCGCCAATTTGTTGTAGTACAAAAGTAAGTATAGATTTATCGTCTCCACAGGGACTGATGCGATATCGATGCCGTTCAACAATTAATATAATTTTAAGTAAATAGATTCAAAGGGTTTTTGAATCGTTTGTTTACGAAAACTTGCGAAAGCATAAAAGTAGTAAATTGACAGAGAGATTGAATTGCTGGGATTAGATTTCACCGACCCAATCGCATGTATCATTCGAATCAGTTACACAGGTTCTAGCTATCAATCAATTCTATGACATATCACTCACGTACGTGTCCGTTTCCAGAGCACGATGAGAATCCCGCTATATTCATTAACCCTCGATGTCTCGAGTGATCGATCAATATACCGGCTATATCATATTGCTCAAACTCCGATGTCTCGGACAATTTAATCAACACAATAGTTTTAAAACTTGATATTTAGAGTGAATGTTAAATCTAAATCTATGTCTAGAGTTTAGAGTTTAATAGATGATTGTTCTAGGTCTCGGATTCAAAAAGCATACGTCTATACCATTTCAAAACCTAGAATTTAAACATACAATTCAAGAACAACATCAAAATTGATGAATAAACTAAAACCATATATAATACCATGATCAAATTAGATACATACTCATAGGTTGATTACACCTAATCCCAACAAAGAGAGATTAGCTACTCATTTTCATGGTAGCTTTACAAAGATTAAGAATAAAAGAGATGAACAAACTTATCAATGATGATTTCTCAACTATTGTAGTGAATCCACCTTCAAATCTCCTTGAATCTGGCTCCTAGGGTTTCCCTCTGCTTCTGATTCTCTATTTTACAAGTTATATTACAAGTTATCCCCCTCAGAAAAATGACAGCAAGCTCTATTTATACTATTTCCGAAAATTAGAACTCGCCGGGCGAGTTACAACACGCCATGGCGAGTTCACCTTTCTTCACCAGAGGGTTACTGCCACGTCATAAGTGAGTTTTGAACCGCCTTCACTCGCCCTGGCGAGTTGTTACTCGCCCTGGCGAGTTGCTGCTCGCTCTGGCGAGTGCATCAGTTATCCAATTTGATGCTCTCTGCCTCTACTCGCCCTGCACTCGCTCTGAGCTCGCCCTGGCGAGTTAACTTGCAATTTTTCTTCAAATTTCTGCACAAATGTTGAGATTTAGGGAAACTTAATTGAAAGAAATGACTTAAACAAATATGTACATTTAAGTGAGGAAAAACTAAAGAATATCTTACAAAATAGTTAATAAGTGCTTAAAACATATATGTAATTTGAGCTACTTTTTGGCACTTATCAACTCTCCCCAACTTAAAACTTTGTTTGTCCTCAAACAAAAGTCCAAAATAAACTTTGAAAACATGGCTCAATCATCATTAGTGCACATTCAAGCTTTGTAATCAATCAACACTTAGGATGTAAATTGTTTCAAATTTGCATGATTCAAAATGTTGCAAGTTCAAAATCACTCAATCATAATCATCAAAGAATCAAAGCATGAATTTGAAATAGTTTCGAAACTCAAGTAAGATTTCAAACTTTCCAAACCAACAAGATAATCAACTAGAATCACAATTCTCACAAGTGTTTCAACTCAAGGGTGAAGTGTTTCTCTCAATCCAAACAATGTGTTCACAACAAATCAATTCAAACATACATCTCAACATAATCACAAAACATATTATCAATCATGGATCACTAAGGACTTTCTTAAGCTTGTAATGGGGCTAGGCTACAAGAAATCATTGTTTTTCTTTGGATTCAAAGAGCCTTAAGGACAAGAGAGCATAAACTTTGAGTATCTTCATTACATAAGCTATTCATCCTCTTTCACTTTCCCCATTCTTTACTTTTGGTGATTCTTTTGTTTTGACACCATTTATATTCATTTCTTTTCTTTTGTAACACATTTTCTTTGATTTTCAATTGTGTGTCAAATGACTTTCAATATTTTTCTTTTTCTTTCTCAATCACCATATTTCAACTACTTGTTACTTTTCTCAATTTGATCAAATAACCTCTTTCTCCCCAACTTGTTTTCAACCCTACATAAACTCAATGCTCAATCATCCTAAGACAAGGGTTAAGTCATTGTTTTTCTTATTTGTGGTTCAAGGGTTCAGAACAAACAAATTTTCAAATTTTGGCTCAAGGGGGGTAACAAAGGATCACACCATCTCACAAGGTAGGTTATTTTAGGCTTAAGTAGTTGCACTCAAATAGAAACATGGCCTTGATCATTTCCATGACTTCAAACATATCAAGTTATAGCAAGATTCAGTTAAAATTAACAGAGTTAAACACAATTGTCGGCTCTCAAATATATAAACAATTGAAGGTTCAAACAATCTCACCCGGCTAAGTCTATGTGATTCATAATTAATCAATCATGTTAAGAAGGAATGAATGAAATCAAATTGAATCAAGCTACTTAGTTCAAATTCATCCTATCATTCAAAGATAATCACAAAAGGTTGATCTCAAACTATAGCAATTGAAAGAAAATCATTCTAATCATGCATTTGCTTTTGATTGATCACAAACCTAGACATTTCATTTCATATGCACATTACCAGTTCAAGGACTTGTTTTTATAAGAGGCTAAACATGTTCAAAAACTATTATAACATATAAGTAATTAAAAATGCTTTAAATAAAAGAAAAGGAAAGAAAATTGGGTTGCCTCCCAACAAGCGCTTGGTTAACGTCGGTAGCTCGACGCCTTTTTGGTTAGGGTGGCCAAAATGAGACGGAAATCACATCATCCGTCTTTTTCCTTTGGTTTGGGAGGAACTCCATGAATTTGAGATATAGATATTGCGGAGTCCATATCCTCCCCAATTTCTTCTTGTGGAACAAGGCACAAATTTCATCTATGACCCGATCTATCTCTTCCTTGTTCTCTATCTCCTTCTTTTGTTCATATGTTATTTCCTTGTCAAGTAATCCTTCATTTTCTTCTACAACCATCACTACTTCTTCATTATCAACAATGTTGGAATCCTCAGTACATAGCACTTCTTGAGGAAGTTCTACTTCGTGTGGTGTCTCTATTTTTCCCACTATTTTCACTACACCACCTTCTTTGAACATTCTTTCTTCCTCAATTTTCTCAACATCTTCCTCCACACACTCTCCACATTCCTCATTTTTCATTAGATTATTATCTTTTTCTTGAGTGGTTTGAGGGTTGGTTTGAACTTCCATGCTTTGCTTATTAGCCATTTGCTTGATCATCTGGTCAAACTGCACATCAGTCATCGGAGGACAATGGCCAGTGGGATGGTCTCCATTGCAAAGCTCACAGTATGCAACTTGTTTAGCTTTAATTGACTCTTCCTGTAGACTAATCAGTTCAGAAATTTGTTTTGAAAGTTCTTCCAATTGTTGAGTCAAAAAAATCTCTTCATGTGTTGGAGTTCTATGAAATTGTTGATACGATTCATACTCATCCGGAGTATAGAAGTTGTTATAACCACGATCAGTCATGGTTTTGTTTGTGATGAGTAACCTGTGAAAGGATTAACCTAACAAGAAAAATGCTTCTTTGTCTAGCAAAGAAGGATTAGTGCAGACCACAACTATATAATATAACAAATATATACAAATACTTAAAAGAATACAAATTGTTGCAATGCTCCAATATCTAAACGCCAGTCCCCGGCAACGGCGCCAATTTGTTGTAGTACAAAAGTAAGTATAGATTTATCGTCTCCACAGGGACTGATGCGATATCGATGCCGTTCAACAATTAATATAATTTTAAGTAAAGAGATTCAAAGGGTTTTTGAATCGTTTGTTTACGAAAACTTGCGAAAGCATAAAAGTAGTAAATTGACAGAGAGATTGAATTGCTGGGATTAGATTTCAACGACCCAATCGCATGTATCATTCGAATCAGTTACACAGGTTCTAGCTATCAATCAATTCTATCACATATCACTCACGTACGTGTCCGTTTCCAGAGCACGATGAGAATCCCGCTATATTCATTAACCCTCGATGTCTCGAGTGATCGATCAATATACCGGCTATATCATATTGCTCAAACTCCGATGTCTCGGACAATTTAATCAACACAATAGTTTTAAAACTTGATATTTAGAGTGAATGTTAAATCTAAATCTATGTCTAGAGTTTAGAGTTTAATAGATGATTGTTCTAGGTCTCAGATTCAAAAAGCATACGTCTATACCATTTCAAAACCTAGAATTTAAACATACAATTCAAGAACAACATCAAAATTGATGAATAAACTAAAACCATATATAATACCATGATCAAATTAGATACATACTCATAGGTTGATTACACCTAATCCCAACAAAGAGAGATTAGCTACTCATTTTCATGGTAGCTTTACAAAGATTAAGAATAAAAGAGATGAACAAACTTATCAATGATGATTTCTCAACTATTGTAGTGAATCCACCTTCAAATCCCCTTGAATCTGGCTCCTAGGGTTTCCCTCTGCTTCTGATTCTCTATTTTACAAGTTATATTACAAGTTATCCCCCTCAGAAAAATGACAGCAAGCTCTATTTATACTATTTCCGAAAATTAGAACTCGCCGGGCGAGTTACAACACGCCATGGCGAGTTCACCTTTCTTCACCAGAGGGTTACTCATAAGTGAGTTTTGAACCGCCTTCACTCGCCCTGGCGAGTTGTTACTCGCCCTGGCGAGTTGCTGCTCGCTCTGGCGAGTGCATCAGTTATCCAATTTGATGCTCTCTGCCTCTACTCGCCCTGCACTCGCTCTGAGCTCGCCCTGGCGAGTTAACTTGCAATTTTTCTTCAAATTTCTGCACAAAAGTTGAGATTTAGGGAAACTTAATTGAAAGAAATGACTTAAACAAATATGTACATTTAAGTGAGGAAAAACTAAAGAATATCTTACAAAATAGTTAATAAGTGCTTAAAACATATATGTAATTTGAGCTACTTTTTGGCACTTATCAATGCCATTACTTCGAAAATTGTCACTGGATATATGTGATGCAAGTGAAGGTGAATTTGACATTCCAAATGTAAGCTAGTGCAGTACCATCCCTCTTCTGATTAGTTATCTTGACAGTTTTGAGTTGTCATCCGAGTTTATGTGGAATTTATGTGGTGTTATAGTCTGATGACTATATTTCACTCATTTCTCATTTGCATTTTCACTTCCATTCTGTGACGCGATTCGTAAATTGTGGTAAATTTAGCACGTTACCCACTAAACATTAGCATATCTTCAAAGGCACCATGGAATGAGGCGACACTTCAGATTTAAATCAAGTGAAGCAATTCTTTGAACATTCTAACTTTACCACAAATTACGAATCACGTCACAAAATAGAAGTAAAAGCATGACTGCAAAATAGTTAACAACATGTATGAACCTATTTCATGCTCATAAGCCTGTGTTTATTTCAGAATTTAGATTTTGATATTTTTGCTTCTATTGCAGTATGCTGCAGACAGATGCTTTTTGAGTACCTTGAAGATAGCAAGATGCAAATCTCAAAGATGTTTATTTAATCTCCCAGTTCCTTCTCGTAGACGATCCGTGCATGTAGAAACACTGGTGCTTGTGTGGAACAGCAAAAGTCTCACCAGAACAGTGGTGAAGGAAAGGCTTTAGTGCTGAAGAATTAGTTTTACTTATCAATGGTTCAGTGGCACAGGAAATAACTTGTAAATGATATAATGGAGCTGCTTCTCTTTTTGAAAAGATGGGAGATTATTTAGAATTAACATGGTATTCTTGCTTCTGCCAAAATTTATGCGAAAAATCACGTTTCTACATAATATTATTTCAATTTATGCGAAAAATCACGTTTTTATAATTATTATTTCAATTTTATCATCTAATTAATAATATTTACGACGCCTCTAATTTAACATTTTTCTCTTTACATTTATAAATATAATACACATACTTTTATGATAATTGTAAATACTTTTATTTTTCTTTATAGTTCACACATTTTGATCACAAAGAGAGGAATTAATAAGGAGCGACTATGAGCTAATCATAAATTTAGGATTATGCTCATATGTGTTATAAGAGCACATATATATTAAGGCATCATATTAAAGAAATTTTGCATTAAGTAATTTTAAAATAAGTTTTTTTTTTAAAGCAATTTTAAAATAAGTTGATTATACAAATTTCAAGATAAGGACACATGTTAATATTTTCTATAAATTTATGGGATGGAATATTTTAGTGTTGATGGCTGATAATGATTGCTTACTTGCAAACCACATACTAACATTACCTAAAACAAATTGAAAACTGGATTATATATATATATATATATATATATATATATATATATATATATATATATATATATATACTAGCATTATAACGAATACAAATTTTACAAAATCAACCGTTGGATTGAAAGTCTATATCATATAGATCATCCATAAAAAATTTCAGAAAAATTGAAAATAATTTGATATGTTAACTAGACAAATCAAGATTAACGGTATTACGTTTTTTTTCTTCGTAAACCGTTAATTTTAATGCGTCTATAACATATCAAATGCTTTTAAATTTTTTTCAAAACTTTTATCAATGATCTATATGATATAAACTTTCAATCCAACGGTTAATTTTGTAAAATTCGTATTCGTTATAATAGTATTGATCACATGTCTACGGTGGACCACTTGTAGCATTAGCATATATATATATATATATATCTGTGTGTGTGTGTGTTTTTTTTTTTTTTTTGAATTTCTTGACATCATGTGTTGTACTTCCATGTAGAAGTTTCAGAACAATATATCTACATTAATTCATTAACTTCCATAAAAAAAATGTAGCTACTAACTCAATTATATTTATAAAACAAGATGTTGATATATTGTATTATTGAATGAATTGAGATCACAAATTAAATTAAATTGAAAAATGAAGAAGAAAGGAAACAAAAATCTACCATTATTATAAAACAAAATCAAAGCTAGGGGTGGTGGTCCGGGACATAGAAAATGCATATCCTATAGTAATAAATTAATGAATCATGATTCATGATGCTTCTCCATATTGTGGTCCAGCATTTCAATAATTATTAATAAGGACCTCAACATTAACCTAGGCATATTCTAACAGGAAACATGCAAAATCTCGTTTTGCTTATTCTTCGGGAATCTGACAAAAGGATCGGTTTGGCACATGAAATTGAAGTGAATTATAAACCATATTTATGACTTCAATATAATATAAACAAAATATATTATCGTGAAAATGAAGAATATCTTGTATAGGTAGGTTTCTTGTCATTGTCACATTATTAATTGTTTTATTCTGCAAACGTATCTATTCGAAGTAATAATTAATTAGATAATGCTTACCAAAAACAGGCTGGGGAAACAGATTACTAGTTGATAGTGACAGGATATGATACTGACAGGATATGATATAAAATAGGATAAGGATAAGATATGATATGAGTTGGATAACAATTATCTTCAATTATCCTATCATCTGTTTGGTGCACCCAGGATAACAAACATGATAACTATCATATCATGTTTTTAATACATGCATTGCTCATAATAATATGATAAGATATATATCATATTTAAATGACAAAATTAACCTTATAAAATAATTATATTCTAAATTAATTATTTTATAATACTTTGAATTTTATAAATAAAAAAATTAAATAAGCAATCAAATAATATCATGAGCAAGTAAACACGACAAACTCATTATATGAAACATGATCAAATAAAAAACTTATTTATATATGTTAGATAAACTAAATAAATATATATGATATAACTTATATATAAATAATAAAACTACCATTGCAAGAGAATTCTATTTAATTTATTATAAAATTTAGATTAATATCCCTAATTTTCAATTTTTAATAATTATTTTATTTTAAAAATATTGTAACTTTAGTAGAATTTTGATTTTTAAGATTGTATAAATTACAAAATTACCCATGTGCGAAAATTGTGTATATATTTAAAAATTAATTATTTTATTATTAATTTAATATCAAATTATTTTATTATTTATATTTTATTAATTTTCATTTTTTATTTAAAATATATTTTATAAAATAAATGAGTAAATTATTTTCTTATCCTATCATGTTGGTAACCCAGCTCAAATTCAGGATAAGAATTTTAACTAGAGAGACAGGATATGATAAGATTCAGGATTAACTTATCATATCCTGCTGCTACACCAAACACTAGATTAAGACAGGATATGATACTGTTATCATATCCTGTCTCTTATCCTGCGCACCAAACGGGCCCGAATAGTTTCTAATGCAATCTCTCCAATTAATGTTCAAACTTATTTTGAGTTTTGTATATCTTTCTGAATACTTAATGTTAGAGTATAAGAGAAAAGGGAGATTGAATTCTCATTAATGAAAAATTAGTTACAAAGAGTGAGCTATGATGTATATATACAAGAGGAAGAAGAGTCTACTATAAGCTACACTACACTGTCTACATGTAATCACCATCACTAGTTAGTTAGAAATGGTGGGAAAGGTAGTTATGTTCATGAAATGAGATTTCTTCAATAACAAGCTACAACTATCACTTATCATCTTCACCACTATTATCTGTATTGTTTAACAGCCTCCCACAAGCTGATGCTTGGTAGATATCAAGCAATCCAAGCTTGTTCATAAAACCTTGAAACTTTGGTGCTGGTAGTGCCTTGGTTAAGAAGTCAGCTAGCTGTTCATTAGTGGGAATAGGAAGCAGTCTCATAATGCCTTGTTGAACCTTCTCTCGAACAAGGTGACAATCAATCTCCAGGTGCTTGGTTCGTTCATGTAAAACAGGGTTGGAAGCTATGTGAAGAGCACTTTGATTGTCACAAAATAGAACAGGTAACTTGCTGCATGTAATTTTCAGATCTGCTAATAAGTATTGCAGCCAAATCAATTCACAAGTGGCAGTGGACAAGGCTCTATACTCTGCTTCTGAGGAGGATTTGGAGATTGTGGATTGTTTCTTAGCTTTCCATGAAATCAAAGATGAACCTAGGAAGAAACAATAGCCTGAAGTAGATTTTCTTGTATCCAAGCAACCGGCCCAATCTGCATCTGAATATCCCAATATCTGTAGATCAGAATCTCTAGGAAAAATGAGGCCTCTACCAGGGTTGTGTTTGAGATATCTGATAACCCTGCATGCTGCTTTACAATGTGTCATGGTGGGTTTGTGCATGAACTGACTCAACTAATGAGTAGCAAAAGTAATGCCAGGCCTAGTGTTGGTCAAATATAGCAACTTGCCAACTAATCTTCTGTAGAGACTAATGTCATCAAATAATTTTCCATCGTCATTGTGCAATTTGACTGAAGGATCAAGAGGTGTAGGGGCAGGTTTAGAACCAAGTAACCCAGAGTCATTAAGCAAATCTAAGCAATACTTCCTCTGTGAAATACTAATACCAGCTTTAGATTGTGCAACCTCAAGACCAAGAAAATATTTAACCACACCAAGATCTTTGATCTTAAAATTGTCATCCAGGATAGCTTTGATTCTATCAATCTCACTGAGTGAAGTACCAGAGAGAATAATGTCATCAACATATATTAATAAAGCAGTGAATTGATCTTGTTGACTGAGTGTGAATAAGGAATGATCAACATTAGATTGTATATATCCCTCCTTAACTAACAAGGATGTAAGTTTCTCATACCACTTCCTGCTAGCTTGCTTGAGGCCATATAAGCTCTTCTGTAACTTACATACTTGATTTGGTTTGTTACAAGCAACACCATCAGGTACACTCATATAGACATTCTCTTGCAAATCTCCTTGAAGAAATGCATTATTGACATCAAGCTGATATAGAAACCACCCTTTGATGGAAGCTAAGGCAAGCAACATCCTCACTGTAGTTAATTTGGCTACAGGAGAAAATGTATCAAAAAAATCCAATCCCTCTATCTGAGTGTAACCCTTGGCCACCAATCTTGCCTTATACATCTCAACACTTCCATCAGCCTTATGTTTCACCTTATAGACCCACCTGCTTCCTATAGGTTTAACATTTGGTGGTAGGTCCAGAATCACCCAAGTACCAGTCTTAGTGAGTGCATCTAATTCAGAATTCATAGCCTTGTCCCAATGTTCTGACTTACAAGCTTCAATATAGGATTTAGGTTCAATGTGTTGTGTGAGAGACAAAGTGAAGACACTGTGTGAATTAGATAGTTGAGACAAAGAATGAAAGGATGAGAGTGGATAAGGAGTACCTGAAGATGTGGATCTTGATGATGAATCTGAAGAAGTGCATACATAATCAGACAAATAAGAAGGTTTATGCCTCACCCTATCAGGTCTTGTAGGTTGAAGGTTGTTATCTGGTGATGTGGATTCATGAATAGGAATTGGTGATGGAGGATCAAGGGTAATAGTTGGAGAGTTATTGTCATGATCAACAATAGTGTTAGGGATAGTATCAGATGAGTTATTGTCATGATCATTAGTGTATGTGTCATGAGCAATATTGGGGCTATGTTTTGTGGATTCTATCACATGTGTATCCGGTGAGTTGGTAGTGTCAGCAGGTAAAGATGAAGGATCTATGGGCAAGTCAGCTATAGCTGGAGCAGGTGAAGTGGTGTAATAATTCCATGTAGGTTTAGATGAATTAGTGATATAGGGAAGTATATGATCATGATGAATTACATTTCTAGAAATGAATATTTCCTTTGTCTGCAGATCATATAGAACTGTGCCCTTAACACCTTGCTTGTGACCTAAGTAAACACACTTCCTGCCTCTAGAAGACAGTTTAGTTCTATTAGCTTGTAATGTGGATGCATATGCAAGAGAACCAAATACCTTAAGTGTGTTTAAATCAGGTAGAGTATTAAAAATCATTTCATAAGGAGATTTTCCTTTCAAAACATGTGTAGCAGTTCTGTTGATAATATAGGTAGCATGAAGCACTGCATAGCACCAGAATTGCTTAGGCAGATTAGATTGAAAGAGTAATGCTCTAGCAATATTCAAAAGGTGCTGATGCTTGCGTTCTACTCTACCATTTTGCTGTGGTGTCTCAACACAACTAGTTTGATGAAGAATGCCTAAAGAAAAGTAGTAATCATGCATTAAAAATTCTGGTCCATTATCAGACCTTATTATTTTGACAGAATGATTAAATTGAGTCTTGATCATGGTTATCAAATTTTTAACATGTTGTCTAGTTTCAGTTTTATTCTTCATTAACACAATCCATGTGTATCTACTATAATCATCCACAGCAGTTAAAAAATAAGAGTGACCATGAAAAGACTTTATTGAAATAGGACCCCAAATATCCAAATGGATTACATCATAAGCTTGAGAAGCTTTATTAAAACTATTATTAAAAGGGAGTTTCTTATGCCTAGCATAGTGGCAGATATCACATATTCCATTTTGATCTGCAGTGACATAAGGAAACTTGAAATGTAAGCTAGCTAATCTATGATGAGATAAGTGTCCAAGTCTGAAATGCCAAATGGCAGCTTTAGGTATAGTAGGTAAAGTTGAATCACTAATGGTATTGACATGAACTGTCTTATTTGTGAGATTAAAGTAGTACAATCCTTCATATTCATCAGCAGAACCAATCATCTTCAAAGTCTTTTGGTCCTGAATAACACATTTTGAATCACTAAATTGGATTAGACAACTTAATGAATGGCACATTTTGGATACTGAAATCAAATTTATAGAAAATTCAGGAACATATAATACATTTGAAACAGTGAAATTAGGTGAGAAACTGACAATGCCGGAATATTTTGCAATTGCAAAATTTCCATTAGGTAACTTGATCTGTATAGGAGTGATAGCAATATATGATTGAAACCACTGTAATGAAATGCATATATGGTGACTAGCACCAGAATCTAATATCCAAGTGCTAAGATTATATGCATTATTGAAAGAATGATGTATACCTGTATTAAGTCTTGATGAATGATCAAGAACTTTAGATGAACCAACCTGATTTGAGCTTGCAGTAGCAGAATCTTGAGTAAGATTAGCATTTTGAATTAGAGACAACAACACCTCAATCTGATCTAGAGTGAAAGTGTTAACAGTGCTTGAAGTGGATGAAGAATCAACAACATTACCTCCCTCAAGAGAAGCACTGTTAGCAGAAGATTTGCGCAAATGTGGAGGAATTCCATGCTTCTTAAAGCAGTTATCTACTGTATGATTATCCTTTCCACAGAAAGAACAAACACGTTTTGCTCCACCAGAGTGATTCTTGCCAGTTTTAGCAGCATTGATCAAAGCTTTAGAATCCTCGAGAGAAGGTAGATTACTCTGGTGTTCGTGTTGAAGAACCATGGAAAACACCTTGTTCAAAGGTGGAAAGGAATCCATAAGAAGGATCTGAGATTTCACGGTGGAGAAATTCTCATTCAAACCTGTTAAGAAGCGAATCGTGTGAAGCAAAACATGATTAAGACGAGCAGTGCGCATAGCTTCACAAACACAGCGATTCCGGCAAGTGCAGGTAGGAATCGGAAGATACAGCTCCAATTCTTCCCAAAGGATCTTAAGATCGGAGTAAAACTCAGTAACAGAGCGAGAATCTTGCTTTAAAGCATATATCTCTTGTTGTAATTCAGAGATACGAATCAAATCACCCTGCGAAAAACGTTCACGAAGCTCATTCCAAATGTCAATCGCATTTTCGAGGAAGACAACGGATTGAGCAATAGATTCAGAAACAGAGTTCAAAATCCATGAAGAAACAAGTTGATTACAACGATTCCACGCACGGTAAGACGGATCAAACGCGTCGGCGGGAACGGGAAGAGTACCGTCGATGAAATCAAGCTTCATCTTCGCGCCAAGAGCTCGTTTCATAGATCGTGACCAAGAGTGATAGTTCGAACCGGTGAGGAGAGGTGTAACCGTGACAGAGGACGGTCCATCGCCGGGATGAACGTAGAACGGAGAAGAAGCATCAAGAGAAGGTTCTAGAGGTTGAACACGAGGTGGCATTGTCACCGGAGAAAGAAGTTATGATCACCAGAGAAAAACGGTTATGTTCACCGGAAAAGTTAGTTACAACGGAAGATGGATCTAGAAGGCTTAAAATACCATGTTAGAGTATAAGAGAAAAGGGAGATTGAATTCTCATTAATGAAAAATTAGTTACAAAGAGTGAGCTATGATGTATATATACAAGAGGAAGAAGAGTCTACTATAAGCTACACTACACTGTCTACATGTAATCACCATCACTAGTTAGTTAGAAATGGTGGGAAAGGTAGTTATGTTCATGAAATGAGATTTCTTCAATAACAAGCTATAGCTATCACTTATCATCTTCACCACTATTATCTGTATTGTTTAACACTTAAAAATCCCATATAATTTGAAAACTGAGGTCAATAATAACATTTGCACTTTTCAATTCGCGACACACACCTTTTATAAATAATAATAAAATTATGATATTTCACATACGGTTTAAACCAGAATATGGTGTGATATAATCCCTCTGTTACAATATATAAACAAAAATCCACTTTCTAAATTCATTTTATAATTATGGATTGTCCAGATACATTAATTATACAATAAACTTAGAAAGTGAATTTTTGCTTATTATATATTGCAACGGAGGCAGTATGTACTTCTAATAAAATGTCTCTTTAGCACTACGTCATATGTATGCAATTTATAGATTAGGATCGTTTCAATTGGGATCTCTCTCAATTGTTTGTCAAGTGCAATCTCAACCCAACACAAGAGAGAAAATAAGAGTATATAAAAAAAAATAGTGTTTTTTAGTGTTGGAGATTAATAGTGGAGGAAAATTGTGGGAATTCTCAATAGAGGATCCAAATTCGCAACTTATATACTTTAATTATCACGTCAAATTTCTTCATGGAGAAAAATAAAAAATTCATGTTTCTATGAAACTCACTTGGATTAATTATTTCATTATAGATGCTTTAATTTTATGTGGAAAAGATTAATTTTTAAAATTTTAAGATATATATTAAATGCATTTTCAAGATTATATTTTATATTTATCTTTTTAACAAGAGAAAATAGGATATGCATATTTTTTATTCAATAACGATCATGTATTTTGTCAAATCATCTCATTATAGAGACGAATTTTTATTGGGGCCGGCAGGAGCCACGACACCTCTCAGATATCTTATATATATATTATATTAGGTGTATACTAATTAATATGATATTTGAACCTCTCATGTATCATATATATGCTATATATATATATTAAACAAAAATTAACATAATATTTACATTTGTTGTAGTGAATAGGGAGTTGTTTTTTTAACACAAGGTCACGGATTAAATTTTAGTAATTTCTTTTTTAATTTACTTTTATTATTTGATGCGGTTTTATATATGCATTATCAATTAATGAAATATATTACACAAATACAATTTACATCGAACATCCATGTTAAAATAATTTATACCGACAAAACCTGTCCATTAAACACTTTTAACAAATGTCTTTCTTAAAATAAAATAAAAAATATTAAGGCACCGCACCGTGCACAGTAAAGGATTTGGACCCACACTTAACGGTTCTCAGGGATGATCATGCAATTGTACAACAAAAAAAATTCTTTCTTTTTTCTTTCTATTTGTTGGCTTTCATAACTTTCGTACCAACTAATGGTAATCTTTAATCATGACTTCCATGCAATGAATATTGAAACTTAGTCGAGATTTAAAAATTAGAGTAAATATGAGTAATGGTAATATTAAATATTGTTCACTTTAAATTTAAGTAAAAATAATTATAAGATGGTCTAGGAGTCGGAGATCTTCCTATAAACTTGAAGTTGATAGTCAAGATTGAGAATATTGATGTTAATCCTTTTTAACCCAACTTTCCAGTTAGTCAAAATAAAATACTAGCTAGCAACAAGCTCAATGGAAAATGCAAGGCAGATAAAATCTCCATAATTGAAATGACACTCCTCTGGGGAACTCTTTCTATCCCTTGTTATAAGAATTAATCAAATTTATGGGTATTAAAAATATAGTTGTAGCTATAATAAATTTGTCAAAAATATGTGTTAGTTTTACACAATTATCTTTACAATTAATTTTATTATAGGAGAGAACAATAATTTTGATATTTTAATAGTAAGTTAAATAGAAGAGGTTTTGTAAAGAAAGTTGATAAATGTGAAATTTTGAAAAGAATCTCATATTGAGAGTAAAAAAGTTGAAAATGGTGCTATATTTAAAATTGGGGAAAGAGTTTTTTTTAACAAGCTAAAATATCCCACCCAAATTGGCATCAGAGAGAATCGAAGCTGAGACCTCAAGGAGGAGCACACTTTCAAGTTCCAAGCCAATATCACTAGACCAACCTAAGTAGGAAAAAATTGGGGAAAGAGTAAATACTTAATAATGTGAAAATGATACCAAAAAAAAAATGTTTCCTTACCACTCTCCTCAAGAAAATAATTTGGATTCAACTTTTGGAATCACCCATAGAGGTGGTTCGTTGTGATAAAATAAATCCAATACCAAAATTGTTAAATTGGATGTCATGATCATAGTTTGAACTCCAATCTTTCTACTTTATTTATGTGAGGTTACAAAGACTTGCCATTTTTTTCTATCTAGTAAAATTGAAATCAAATATTCTACTACTAATTTGAAGATTAGTTCCATATCGAGCTCAAAAAACTTAAGTCATGGAATTATCATAATTATACCTATTTGAAATTAAGTATACTAATTACAAGTTTGTCAAAAAAATACTAATTACTTCCTCCGTTCCTCTTTATGAGAGACAATTCACTTTTTAGATTCATTCAATAATTGATGTATTTGGTCTATATTATAACTTAAATACATTCATTATTGAATGAATCTAAAAAGTCAACTGTCTCTTATAAAAACTAAATATTATAATAATAATCCAATATTTTTTACTAAAAGTATTAGCAAATAAAATTTAATTTTTTTAATATATTTCTATTACTAATAATAGTACGTCAATATTAAAAAAAATTACCATAAAATATAAAAAATTATTATATTACTTTTTTTTGTTTGTAAAAATTACTATATTACTTATAAACAATTAAATAATTTTTTTTCTTATGAACTGATCTTTTTTTGAAATACAAAAGTCAACAAATAACTTTTTAATTCATAAAAATGGTCATTAAGTTATTGGTTTAGACAACCAATGTATTAAAACTCTTATGGTTCGTTTGATGCGCAGGATAAGAGACAGGATAGGATAATTGTATCATATCCTGTCTTAATTCAGTGTTTGGTGAACCAACAGGATATGATAAGTTAATCCTGCAACTTATCTTATTCTGTCTTTCCAGTTAAAATTCTTATCCTGAGTTTGAGCTGGGTTACGGGCAGGATAGGATAAGAAAATAATTTACCCATTTATTTGATAAAATATATTTTAAAATAAAAAATTAAAATTAATAAAATATTAATAATAAAATAATTTGATAGTAAATTAAAAATAAAATAATTAATTTTTAAATATATACGGGATTTTCTCATAAGGGTAAACTTTGTAATTTACATAATTTTAAAAATCAAAATTATACTATTTTATAGTAAAATAATTATTAAAAATTGCAAAATAGGGATATTAATTTAAATTTTATAACAAATTAAATATACTTCTCTTGCAATGGTAGTTTTATTATTTACATATAAATATATGATATATTTATTTACCTTATGTAACATATATAATTAAGTTATTTATTTGATCATGTTCATATAAAAATTTAACATGTTTATTTGCTCATTATTTTATTTAAATTTATATGAAAATATTTGATTGCTTATTTAAATTTTTTATTTATAAAATTCAAAGTATTACAAAATAATTTATAAAAAAAATATTTTACAATGTTAATTTTGTAATTAAAATATGATATATATATATATATATATATATATATATATTATCATATTATTATGAGCGAGATATATATTAAAAACATTATACGATAGTTATCATGTTTGTTATCCTGTGTGCACCAAACACATGATAGGATAACTGGGGATAACTATTATCCTGCTTATATCATATCTTATCCTTATTCTATTTTATAACCCTCTCATTTTTTATTCTCTGGGTACATTTTTTTTTTTTAATTCTCATATTTCCTATATCCTCCCAATACACTTTCAAGTTCAGTACGTTTTTCTTTGATTCTGCCTACTCTACTACTAACGCCCACCACCAATTTAATCATAACTACTCTATTATAAATTGTAACTAATCTCTCAATTCTGAAACTCCACCATTCACATGTTACATACATCTCTAACTACGCTTCATCAAAATAAAAATAAAAAACCTCTTATTCTCTAAGTTTTTTTTTTTTTTTACTTGAGAGATATATTCACCAATAAAGTAACATGATTTTTTCTTCAATGTACGTCGCAAACCCAAAGTTAAAATGAAACCAACTCATCATTGAAAAGCATCTTAAGCACATTAATTAGAATTGTTTCTTACTATGGCCGTATTATTAACAAACTATGAACCTAAACTCATTTTGCTATAACACATATTTATGATATGTACAATTTATTTCATTCAAAGTACATACTTATGTTGAAAAGCAAGATTGCTAGACTGAAAAGACGTATGAAGATATTTGAGGATGAAAGAGATGCTTTGATATCTTGGTGAGCTCTCTATCCAAGACTTATATACATAACAATTCAATAACTTTCAAGAGAAATAATTTCGACAATAATGCTATGAATGTTTGCCTTTGTAATAATACCTTAGATCATGGACTTGGATTTACTGCGATAAAAAAATAACACAGTTTCGCATTGTTTGGTATTATCGCCTTTAATTTTTTATTGAATGGTATTGATTGAACCTGTCAAATCACCATCTTATGGTATAAATTGATCCAATTAGTATCACTCATTAGTAAGACTCATTTACATACTCACACGTTGAGAGTTCTATTATGGATGCATGTTGTAATTATTATGAGAATTTTTTTAATCAGAATTGTTTTTTATTTCAAGCTTTCTCTCAAATTTTTATGTGTAATGCACGGTCCATATCTAGTCTAAAATGAATTTCAAGAAGTTAGATCTTCCTACTTGTTTGTTGGTACTCTTCTATGGCACAAGTTATGGTGCATAAGCCATGTTTATGCACCGTACATAAATACCCAAAATTGCTCAGCGCACCCCCCAGATTTCTTAGCGCACCCCCCATAATTTTAGGGGGTGCACTAGAAATTTGGGGGGGTGTGCTAGAAATCTGGGGGG
The DNA here is from genome assembly GCA_030408175.1 of Trifolium repens. NCBI lineage: Eukaryota > Viridiplantae > Streptophyta > Magnoliopsida > Fabales > Fabaceae > Trifolium > Trifolium repens. The sequence goes on along the minus strand of CP125849.1, from coordinate 51,386,655 downwards.
TGCGCTAAGCAAACTGGAGGGTGCGCTAAGTAATCTGAAGGTGTATTAAGCAATTTTCATTATTTATGTACGGTGCATAAGGAAAAAGCTTATGCACCATAACCACTCCCCTCTTCTATCATATTATAAATGTTTCTTTAAAATTTTGTATCAAATTAATTGTTTCTTAGTGGCTCAGAAGTTAAGAGAAAATCAACTCTCAATATATATTTTAAAAGAGAAAATAAAATTTTATAAATTTCAAAATGAAAAATACATGCAATGTTTGACCCTATTTATAGTAATCGGAGATTTTTTTTTTCTTTTTTATCAACGACCTGATTTCTAGGGAAGGGAAATCCTGCGTCTTGATTACAATCGTAAATAAATTAACTATAATGTTAAAAGCAATGAAAATTTTCTAAAATAGTGGCTATGTGGTTAAATGTCAACAGTAGAGTGTTTGGCAATAGAAACACTAACATACTAGGATGGTAGCATTAGGGAGACGACTTATTATCCATCTTAACTTGTATCACAAGTAGTTACGATTGATCTTAGATTTATTTGGTAAGTGAATATAATATGTGGTGGGTAAATCTCGGAGAGACTCTAAGATACCATTTTAGAATTGAGATCAGTTGAGCCTAACTTAACCTACAAAATCGGTTAAGATGAGAAGCGACTCTCTTTAGAAATTCATGCAGACCATCTCACATCCAAATTTTTGAATAATTGAGAAAATCCATGTTAAACCTTTTTAATCCAAAAATGCTAGTCAAAACCACATAGCAACACGTTCAAGAAAGCGACAAACCCAAGGAACCAGCTACATATAGTAAAATTTAATTTACAAATCATTTCAGAAGAAATAATATGATACTATATATTACAATATATATATTGTAGTAAGATATCTATATATATATATATTAGTTATAAGTTTGAGAAATCAATTAGTTAGTAACATGGCATCGGTATTGGCGGGGGATGAGGTGTCCATATCAACAAGCAGTCGTCGGAGTTGGACATCAACCAGTTTTAGAGACGTCTGGACGGCGACATCGGCGGCGGTTCCAGACGTATTCGAGCGGAGTGATCGGCACACACAAGAGGATGATGAGTACTACCTTACTTGGGCAGCCATTGAACGTTTGCCTACTTTTGAGCGTATGACAAAAGGTGTAATGAAACATGTTGGTGAAAATGGAAAAGTTGTGCATGATGAAGTTGATGTTGCTAAACTTGGTTTACATGACAAAAAGATTTTGTTGGATAGTATACTTAAGATTGTTGAAGAAGACAATGAGAAGTTTCTTAGAAAACTTAGAGACAGACAAGATAGGTCTGTCTCTTTATCTTTATGAGACGTATATGTGTTTTGGATTTTCTTGATCCGTTAAACAACGTCTTTGGCCATTATTCAACAACCAACTAACGGTCAAACAGACCATAATACATGATCTGTTAAACCGGATTAGTTGGTTGTTGACTATTGTTCAATAATCACCTAGTGGTCTGACGGACCTTGAATATATGACCCGACAAGGCCAACCAGTGGTGAGACGAACATGTGGTTTGTCAAACAATACTAGTTGTTGGTGGTTGACCATTATTCAACCACCAACTACTGGTTGGATAGACCACAAAAGAATATGATAATCTATAATAAAAAAAAATGGATCCTCGACTGCTGCAATATTTTTATTGCAGCAAGAGGATCCAGTTCTCTATTTATGATTAATTATGTTTTTAATTTGAATGTGCTTACATTTGTGATTGCAATGAAATACAATACAGGGTGGGGATTGAGATTCCAAAAATTGAAGTTCGTTATGAGAATTTATCTGTGGAGGGAGATGTGTATGTTGGAAGTAGAGCACTTCCAACACTGCTTAATGTCACCATCAATACTTTGGAGGTACTTATTTTTTTCATATATATTATAAAACTATCAGATTTAATGTTAATAAATGCTTTATCAGTTTATCTGATTAATTTGATTGTTTGCATGGTAGAGTGTTTTGGGATTGTTTCATCTTGCACCATCCAAGAAGAGAGAGATTCAGATTCTCAAAAATGTTAGTGGAATTGTGAAACCATCAAGGTAACTTAAGATAAAATTAAATTGATGCATTCTTATACAATTTATTTTATGTCACTTAAACTTATATATATTTTATTTGGTGTGGTAATTTTTCAGGATGACACTGCTTCTAGGTCCACCAGGTTCTGGAAAAACAACATTGCTTCTAGCATTAGCAGGAAAACTTGATAATAATTTAAGGGTTAGTTTCAATTTACTTTTTAATATTTTTCTAACTCAGTTTAATTAAATTATGCATTTTCATTGTTTTTAACTTGTAAACTTTGTTTTAAATAAATAATGAGCTTTGTTTTTGGATGTGATTAGGCTTCTGGGAAAATCACTTATTGTGGTCATGAGCTAAATGAATTTGTTGCTACAAAAACTTGTGCTTATATTAGTCAACATGACATTCACTATGGAGAAATTACAGTGAGAGAGACTTTGGATTTTTCATCGCGTTGTCTAGGTGTTGGTACTAGGTATGAATTGTTGATGGAACTCTCAAGAAGAGAGAGAGATGCAGGAATCAAACCAGATCCTGAGATTGATGCTTTCATGAAGGCTATAGCATTATCAGGCCAAAAAAGCAGTTTTGTTACTGATTATGTTCTCAAGGTTTGTATCTATGTTGTGGTATTTAATTTCAGCTTAATTATATATTAGTCTTACCTCTATGCTTCTATTTTAGGGTCTATTTGGATTGACTTATTTGGTGGCATAAGTACTTGTGAGACTGTTTGGGAGAACTTTGTCCATAAGTTGTTTACAACTTATTTTTATAACTTCTCTAGAATAACTTACGAAAACAGTTTGACTTTATTTATCGTTTGTTAAAGAAATAACTTAAATATAAGCATGTATACTGAAAACGCTTAATTAAGTTGTGTATCCAAACTTAACTAGTTTTGTAAGAACTGAAGTTAATAATATTAACAGATGCTTGGATTGGATATTTGTGCTGACATTATGGTTGGCGACGAAATGAGAAGGGGAATCTCAGGCGGACAAAAGAAGCGAGTAACGACAGGTTCTATTCTTTTTAATTATATATTTGACCAACAATCTTGACTTATTAACATTTCATCTCACAATTTTTCAATCTGTACTAATTGCTTTTGTTGTAATTTGTTGTAGGGGAGATGTTGGTAGGACCAGCAAAAGCACTTTTTATGGATGAAATATCAACAGGATTGGATAGTTCTACCACTTTTCAAATATGCAAGTTTATGAGACAAATGGTTCATATAATGGACGTAACTGTCGTCATTTCGCTTTTACAGCCAGCACCAGAGACATTTGAACTCTTTGACGACATTATACTACTTTCAGAAGGACAAATTGTATACCAAGGACCACGCGAAAACGTGCTAGAGTTCTTCGAATACACAGGTTTTCGATGTCCAGATAGAAAAGGTGTTGCTGATTTTTTACAAGAAGTAACATCCAAGAAAGATCAACAACAATACTGGTTTAGAAGAGATGAACCTTATAGATATGTTTCAGTTCCTGAATTTGTTGATTATTTTAACTCATTTCATATTGGAGAGGAAATCGCGACGGAGCTTAAGGTTCCTTATAATAAGAGTCAAACTCATCCAGCTGCATTAGTGAAAGAAAAATATGGTATTTCAAATTGGGAACTATTTAAGGCATGCTTTTCAAAAGAATGGCTTCTTATGAAGAGAAATTCTTTTATTTATGTATTCAAAACAACACAGATAACAATCATGTCGATTATTACTTTTACTGTGTTCTTTAGAACAAAAATGTCGGTTGGTACCGTTCAAGATGGACAAAAATTCCATGGAGCATTATTCTTTACACTGATAAATGTGATGTTTAATGGAATGGCAGAACTATCCATGACAGTTACTAGGCTTCCTGTTTTCTACAAACAAAGGGATTTCAAGTTTTATCCTGCATGGGCATTTGCGCTACCGATATGGATTCTTAGGATCCCTCTTTCCTTTTTGGAATCATTGATATGGATTGTTCTTACATATTTTACCATTGGTTTTGCTCCTTCTGCTAGCAGGTAATATGAGTTTACTTATCAGACACTTCAAATTGAAGGCATATCTGGTGTCCGATATGCGTCAGTGTCAGATACTGACACGATAAATTTTTTTTGTCTATATGATCAGATTTTTTCGACAATTCTTGGCATTATTTGGCATTCATCAGATGGCTCTTTCTTTATTTCGGTTCGTCGCTGCAATTGGTAGATCACTAGTTATTGCCAATTCATTAGGTACCTTGACCTTGCTAGTGGTATTTGTGCTAGGAGGTTTCATCATTGCCAAAGGTAAGTAATTGAACATCCACACACGCTGTGCACCAACCACTTGCGCCAAACCAAATAGTGTTTTCTATAGTTTGAAAAAATACTTATTGCGACATATTCTCTTTTGTTCTTCTAGACGACATCAAACCATGGATGATATGGGGCTACTATATATCTCCTATAATGTATGGCCAGAATGCCATAGCAATTAATGAATTCTTAGACAAAAGATGGAATATAGTAAGAATTTAATTTTCCTATTCATGTTTGTCACTGCCTTATAAGCATTCTTAAATAGTTAGTCACTGCTATTATATGATATATGAACTTAAGCATTGTTAAATTTTTTTATTTTTTGCAGCCAAATACAGATACAAGAATTGATGCACCAACAATAGGAAAAGTACTTCTCAAATCTAGAGGCTTGTATACAGAAGATTATTGGTATTGGATCTGCCTTGGAGCCTTGGTTGGGTTTTCTCTTCTCTTCAACCTTCTCTTCATTCTTGCATTAACTTACTTGAACCGTAAGTTATATTCTTTTGATTTTCGATGTTTGTAATAGAGTAATTTTTTTCACAATTGCTTAACACTTATAATATTAATTTAAAAATTTCAGCGTTAGTTGATTCAAAAGCAGTCACTGCGGATGAAGATGACAAGAAGAACGGAAATCCATCCTCTACACACCACCCCATTGAAGGTTTGTGCATGTACTAACATATATATATATATATATATAGGGTTAGGATCAAATGACACTAAGGTGTCAAACTTAGTAACATGACACCTCCGATAATTCTTTACCAGATAATTGTATTATGAAATCCACCGTTGGATTCAAAGCTATTATTATATAGATCATGTCTATGAAATTTAACATCAATCGGAAATCATTTGACGGGTTAAAGAGAAGGATCAAAATTAACGGTTTTGACGAAGTTTTGTAAGACGTTGGTTTTTAGGCTTCTCGTTGACATATCAAATGATTTCCGATCGATGTTAAATTTCATAGACATGATCTATATAATAATAGCTTTGGATCCAACGGTGGATTTCATAATACGATTATCTGGTAAAGAATTATCTAGGGTGTCATGTTACTAAGTTTGACACTTTGGTGTCATTTGATCCTAACCCATATATATATATATATATATATATATATATATATATATATATATATATATATATATATATATATATAAAGAGAAATTTGTGTTATATCTAATCAGCACCATTGATTTTGATTATAGATTTAAGTGTTACAAAATTTTCAATACAAGTCATTTTGCTGCAATATTGTTAGGAAATTTTAGTTGCACACAGTTCTCATGTATTCAATAGCGATGATTCATTTAACACTGCTAAGTGCTAACCATTTCTCATGTATTCAATAGCAATGAGAAATTCTTCAGAATTTACTAGTCCATCGAACCATGAACCGAGAAGAGGAATGGTTCTACCGTTTCAACCTCTTTCAATGGCATTCAATCATATTAGCTACTTTGTAGACATGCCAGCAGTAAGTTACTCAATTCTAAGCAGACACCAATTTTGCAAACTACCATATTGAACTCACACGGAGCTTAGCATTCGCTAGTGTATAAATATGTGACTTTTATCTCATCAGGAAATGAAGAGTCAAGGAATCAATAAGGATAGACTTCAACTGCTACAAAATGTTAGTGGCGCTTTTCGGCCAGGCATATTAACAGCTCTTGTAGGTGTTAGTGGTGCTGGAAAGACAACACTCATGGATGTATTAGCTGGAAGAAAAACGGGTGGATACATCGAAGGAAATATCAGCATATCAGGTTACCAAAAGAACCAAGCAACATTCGCTCGAATAAGCGGTTACTGTGAACAGAACGACATTCATTCTCCACATGTTACTGTCTATGAATCACTATTGTTTTCAGCATGGCTTCGTCTTCCTTCGGATGTAAAGACGCAAACTCTAAAGGTGTGTTGGTACAAGCTTTATCATCTTGAGTCTTTGATGCAATTCATTTTCAATACAATTTTGATTTAGTCTTCTACTTCTATTGGTGATTTAGATGTTTGTTGAAGAAGTTATGGAGTTGGTCGAGCTTAAACCGCTTAGAGATGCTCTTGTCGGCCTTCCAGGTGTGGATGGTTTATCAACAGAACAAAGGAAAAGGCTTACTATCGCTGTGGAACTGGTTGCCAACCCTTCAATCATCTTCATGGATGAACCAACTTCTGGCCTTGATGCTAGAGCTGCTGCTATCGTTATGCGAACCGTGAGAAACACAGTAGACACAGGAAGAACAGTTGTTTGCACAATTCATCAACCAAGCATAGACATTTTTGAAGCTTTTGATGAGGCAAGTCTAGAATCTCTAGACCTTAGAGTTTCTATGTTATATATTTCCTTGGTTGATTATTATTGCATATCTTTATAACTTTGATTTCTTTGTTACTATAGCTATTCTTGATGAAAAGAGGAGGACAAGTTATCTATGCCGGACCTCTCGGTCACCGCTCACATAAGCTTGTAGAATATTTTGAAGTGAGTATTGAAAATTTTGAAGTTTGTACATTTTTGAAGTATTTATTATAGAGCTTAATAACATCATCTAATTTACACAAACTTCAGGCTATCTCAGGAGTTCAAAAAATCAAGGATGGTTATAATCCGGCTACATGGATGCTTGAGATCAGTTCTACTTCAGTTGAGGCTCAATTAGATGTAGATTTTGCCGAGATTTATGCCAACTCTACCCTTTACGAGTAAGCTTTTTTCCTGTTGTAATTATGTTAGCTTAATTACACGCAACGAGAATTCTAGCTTTAAAACTCTTATTTTCTCATTCTTTAGGAGGAATCAAGAACTGATTAAGGAGCTGAGTACTCCAGCACCAGATTCGAAGGACTTGCACTTCCCAACAAAATATTCGCAATCACTTTTTGTTCAATGCAAAGCTAACTTCTGGAAACAACATCTGTCCTATTGGAGACATTCTCAATATAATGCCGTCCGATTCTTCATGACCATAGTCATTGGAGTATTGTTTGGTCTAATATTTTGGAAGCAAGCAAAGAATATGTAAGTCATAAAAATGCACATTCATTCAATTTTTTCTTATCAATGGTGTTTGCTTTTCTAACAAGTCATATTGCATTTCATTAATATTCACTTCAAATTTTTTGACAGCAAAACACAACAAGGATTACTTAATCTTTTGGGAGCCATGTACTCCGCGGTTCTCTTTCTTGGTGCAACAAATTGTACATCTGTTCAACCAGTTGTTTCCATTGAAAGAACAGTCTTCTATCGAGAAAGAGCAGCAGGGATGTATTCTGCATTACCCTATGCATTCGGTCAGGTATAAAAGCAAAGTGGAAGAGTAATCTATAAACAACTATTTTATGTATTAAATGATTCGATAAAGTACTTTCGATTTTTATTTTCTGTTTTTCACCCCGTTTGTGTTTTCAAGGATTTGTGCACCTGCACGAATCCTTAAAAACAAGAAACGAAAAAAAAACTGTTTTCTCAAGCTTAACATATCCTAACAAATTCCATTTTGTTTTATTTTTTGAAGCTTTGTTTATGTTGATTTTGAGAAGAAAGTAAGAATAGATCAAAACTAAAAGCACTTAATTGATAATGCAGGTGGCAGTTGAGACAATTTATAATGCAATTCAAACAGCCATATACACACTAATCCTTTATTCCATGATGGGATTTGAATGGAAGGCAGCAAACTTTTTATGGTTCTATTACTACATACTAATGAGTTTTATCTACTTCACATTGTATGGAATGATGCTTGTTGCACTAACACCAGGTCACCATGTTGCCGGCATTTCTATGTCATTTTTTCTGAGCTTTTGGAACTTATTCTCCGGCTTCATCATTCCTAGGACGGTATGTAATCCACCACCCTTTCGTTACTCAATTCTTATTTTGCATTACGAAAATGATACTCGTTCCTTTTCTTTTGGTCAAGTAGTCTAGTGACCAGGGTTCGAACCTCAGCCCCCTGCATATATAATGCAATGTCCCTGCCAACTGAGCTAAGCTCATGGGACTACTCATTCCTTTTTTAATATGCTTAAATACACTTTTGGTGCCAAATTTCGCGTGAATCAGTGAAAACAGAAGGACTATTTAAGCATTTTTAATATCGAAACTAACATTTTATTTGTGCTATATGATATATATTACAGCAAATTCCTATATGGTGGAGATGGTACTATTGGGCTTCACCTGTTGCATGGACATTATATGGCCTTATAACCTCACAACTAGGGGACAAGAAAACAGAAATAGTTATACCAGGAGCTGGAAGCATGGAACTGAAGGAATTCTTGAAACAAAATTTGGGTTATGATCATAATTTTCTTCCAGAAGTTGCTGTTGCTCATATAGGATGGGTTCTTCTCTTTGCATTTGTGTTTGCCTTTGGCATCAAATTCTTGAACTTCCAAAAAAGATAGTATATGAGCAAAACACAGAAAATGACACCTCAGTCATCGACGCCGTACATCACCATGCGAGCCATGCAAACAACGCAGTCTGTGCGCGCAATCCAAGGTCGAGGAAAATTATAAAAACAAATCTAACCAACCCTATGAAATATGGTGCATATCATTATTCTGAAAGTTACTACACATATAATTTTTTTTCTTTGGTATAGAAATTAATGTATTCAATACATAAAACTTTAGGAATCTCCTCTTTTTTTAGCAATTCCAACCTATAGGAGTTGATTAGATAAATAAATAGATGAAGAATTAGTTGTATGTCTCATGTGAAATCACCAACAATATTGTTTTGATATTATACTTATTTAACAGTTTAATATAGTGTGTTCATTTATTTTCTGCCAGCATTAGACACTAGTGTTGCAAATTCGCGATTGAAGAATAGATGTCATTCATTTCTCAACATTATATATAGTCAATAATCTAAAATGTCATCTTAAATATCAAAAGAGGGATTTAATCTCATTGGTCTATTAATTCATTAGTTTATTTAAATATAGATATGATAATGTATTTAAATGTGTTTGTATAAAATTGACTTTTAAATAGATTGACACACCATATCAAATTATCAAAAGGCTAGACTCAAGCTAAATGATAGGCTTAGAGCAACTTTATCGCAAGGTACTTAGATAAATTTTTAAGCTAAGTAGACGATCCTTATATTTGGTTGCCGCTGGAGGGAGTATACATGGCAGTGCTTAATTCTTAAATTTAAGAAAAGTTTCTTGTGCAAGAATTTTTCACCTTTCGATTCTTAGATTTTAATAAACATTATTTCTCTTTCATTCATCGTTCTTCATCACCACAAACTACCGAAACCAAGGGAAAATTAACCGAATCACACCCAACAAACAATAAAGAGAAATCAGAAAAACAAAAAATTGAAACTTAACACAGAAATTTAGAAAAAGAAAAAGAAATGAACAAAAAATACAAAAAAATAGAATGAAGATTGAGGGTGGGAGAGAGAGGCGGATAATATATTCTTATGCATTTTCAGGATATTTTTTTATTTATTTTCATTGGCATTTATTTTTATTTATTATGTGTATTTCATTTCAAATGTATTTTTATTTGTTTTCATTGGCATGTATTTCTTTAATTCTTTAAATATATAATATAATAATATAATGTGTCTTCTTTTTTATTTTAAAATTTACGTGGTTTATATTTATTTATAGTATATTCATTTAAATATTAATTATATCATAATGAATTCATATTTAAATTTTAATCGAAATTAGATGAAAATAAATAATATAAATATATGTGATATTGTGGGACTAATGACTAGTGTTAAGTATTTTACGATAAGAATTTGTGAATGAAGTAAAATATGTCCGAGTTCCTTAAAAGTTGCTTAATCATACGTAACATAAATAAGAAGAGAACGATACAAAGACTGGGGGACATAAAATCTGACCCAGGTATAACCCAAAAGGGAATGCAGCAATGTAAAACAGACCTAGAGAAACAACCCTAAACTATCTCAACAAAAATCCAGCAATCTCAGGCGCAACTCAGCGAACCCGCGTACGGGCGCGAAACCAAGTTACAAAATAAAAGAAAAGATAAGTGAACCTCTTCTAAAACAGTTAGAGTTTAGAAACGGCGAATGAATCAACCGCCAACACGGTAAAATCCAAGTGCCAACAGCTCCCTCAACGACACAGCAAGCATAAAAGATCTTTCGAGCAACAAATACCCACTCTAAGTCAACAACTTCTCCCCCTTTCACAACTTCTAGGTTTTTTCTTTACATCCTATCATCAAAAACTTAGATTGATACACATATTAGGACAAATTATATTTATATATATATATATATAGAGAGAGAGAGAGAGAGAGAGTGAGAGAGATACGCACACAAAAAATATGAATTTTTTTTTATTTTTCTTTCGAGTGTGAAGTATGAATTTTAATAACATTACAAACATTGATAGAACCAACATCAAATAAGAATATCCTGTAAATCATACCCCTTGAAGTTGGTCTTTGAATTTGTAGATCAATGCACTTCGCACAAAAACTTCAATTCAATCTCCCTACATAACAAAGAATAAATCATCATAATCTAAACTTTTTATAAAAAAAAATAGAAGTTTATTATTTTTGCAAATATTAAATCTCCCAAACATGCACAACTCTTACAACCAATATCCATGATTGTTTTCTTAATTATATGTCAATAATAAAATCGTGCATGAGTGACATTGCTTTCACAAAAAAAAAAAGAGAAACAACACAATACAATTTTTTAAATATGGATGAAAATGAAATGACTTTGTGGATTTTGTTGTGGCAAATGACTTATATTTATAGTGAGCTATAGAAACACAAAATTAAACATGATTTTATGACAATTAATAAAATATTGAGACGTTTCTTATTAATAATTTTTAATAATATAAATGTTACAACTTTAATATATCGAAACGTTTATTTTATTAATTATGACTTGCATGTAACCGACGAAATTACATTAATTTGTAACGTAATAATGTAAATATTTTTTATTTTAGTATTTAATTTAAAATGTAACGTCACATCAACTATTAAATAAAATGTAACATATTAAAATAATAATATAAATATTACTTATTTTAGTATATAATTAAAAATGTAATGTCATAAAATATTAAATAAAAATTAATGTAATAAATAATTGTAATGCAAAATGACACGTGTCATATTCTTATGAATAGGGTTGCATTTGTTTATAGTGGAGATTCATTTATTTACAATAAAAAAAACTTAATTTATATTTTCTAAAAATACATTTACATATTTTAGGTATTTCTTTTGACATTTACCAAAAAAATAGATATATTTTGACCACTTTTTAGTCTAAATTCCAAGTCTCAAAGCATCAGTCAAACAATTGCTGTAAAATGAATGCTTTTTGACCCAAAAAACCGAGTGTTGTGTATACACATAATTAACCATCACTTTTTTTCCTTTTTAAATTTGAGTACAATTTGTGGATGTACTCCCTCCGGTCCTATATATAAGAAAAAGTTGACTTTTTAGATTCATTATAAAATTGATGTATCTAGACAATAATATAGTCTAAATACATCAATTCTACAATGAATCTAAAAAATGAAATGTTTCTTATATATAGGACCGGAGAGAATAATATTTAAATGATTTAATTTGAGTACTACATAAATCTTCTTGTTCCCTGAACTTTGAAGTACTAAGTACAGTTTATTACAAGTGATTTTATTTTATTTTTGATGAATTTATTACAAGTGAAATTGTTTTAGCGAAAGAAAAAAATTGTTTTGACATGACATCGACATTTTCATGGAATATGTCGATTGGGGGAAGGAGACAGAGACAACATAGAAGTTGGCCTTCGACGAGTTTCAATCCAGTGAGGGAACCACATGTGTTCAATACAAGAGATGGAGACATTCAAGAGGAAAACGAGGAGGAACTTATATGGGCAGCAATCGAACGTTTACCTACGTTCGATCGCATTAGAAAAGGGTTGTTGAATCTAATGCTTGATAATGGAAAGATTGTGCATTGCCCAATTGATTTTACCAATCTTGGATTGGAGGATAGAAGATTACTTCTTGAGAGCATGCTAAAGTGTGTTGAGGAAGATAATGAGAGATTACTACGCGGACTTAGAGATAGGGTTAATAGGTATGATCTATTTATATATCTATCAATTTTACTAAAATATTATCTAATTCTTATTATATACGGAGTATTTTTTATACATCTGTGCATAATGGTGAACATTTTATTACGTTTATCCATTTTATGAAGATAATGATTTTTTTTATAGGAGTATGAGAGTTTTCTAATTAATTATGTCACAATTCACACGTCAAATACTTTCGATACACTCTATAATCACAAAATCAAGAGTAGCATTGAGTAGGGTAGGAAGTGATGGGAGTAGATCATCTCCCATGTAAAAATTTTATGGTGAAATCTGTAAAATAATATAATTGTCAACAAATTTGTTTTCTCCCAAAAATAAATATTTTCATTTTCTATATTTGTAATTGGTACAATACAGGGTGGGGATTGAAGTTCCAAAAATTGAAGTGCGATACGAGAATGTATCGGTGGAGGGAGATGTGCATGTTGGTCGAAGATCACTACCTACGCTACTCAATGCTACTCTTAATGCTTTTGAGGTATACTTGTTTTGTTTCTCTAATATCAAAATTAGATATTGAATAAATTAGATATAAAAAAGAAAATTAGATATTGAATAATTCTTTTTTTTTTAACATAAATTCAACTCTTTTTTTATGAGAGTTTTCAACTCATGTTTTATACTTTATTGATCGAAAGAATATTGATGTTGTTTATAATACTACCTCTGTCTCATTTTATAAGAACTCATTTGATAAAATGCACTCTTTATATGTCTTGTTTTGACCTTATTTTTTTAAAAGTCTATAAATGTAAATATCATCATATGAGATCTTGTTTGATTTGTTTCGATGAGTATTTTCAAAATATTAAATTTTTATAATTTTTACTAATAGACAATTAAAGATATTTGTAATTATAATTGTGCATTGACATACGTGCATTGGTCAATAGGTTCTAATATTTTGGGACGGAGGTAGTATAAAATAATTGGGCACAAATATTATTATTTGTTTTAGAGCACCGCTATGCAGTACGACAAACGTAACCGACGAAATTGGACGATAGTGGAAAAACATAACCATACATGGGGTAGTGGTGGTAAAATAGGAAGATATATAAGGGCAAAAAAGTAATAACAAATTAATAAAAGTGAAATTCTTGCATTTCTTAAAATCTAAATTCATAACATACAGCATTTTCCTTTGTTTTAACATACTTATCTAATATATTTGTTGTGACAGAATATTTTGGGATTATTTCCCCTGGCGCCTTCCAAAAAGAAAAATATTCGTATTCTTAAAGATGTTAGTGGAATCATCAAACCATCAAGGTATTGATCTTGTGAGAATAATATTCAACATATTATTTTGTACTTACAATGATAGATATGAGTCTTGCTTGTAATATTATGATTACAAATTTTTAGTTTTACCTTAAATTATATTGTCAATTAGTCTCACAGTTAGATTAAAATATCATGTTATATTTTATGTTATTTATCTAATGGTAAGATTTATTAATTTAATAATGAAAATAAATTTATGTATTATGAAAAATTTGTCTTACGTATTGACTAGTTAGTTTTTTGAAAAATATAATCAGACTGTGTGCGAGAAATATCATTTTGTATGATAATTTAAAAAATTGATCATTAAACAACTTTTTTCTTCTAAAAAATGTTATTTCAATATTATTTACCTAGCTGACAAAAATGTCGATTAAAAGTGAATGTTGAACAACATAAAAATAAGATGATGACTCATATTTAATATTGATGGAGCAAACAATGAACGGTGCAAGTAGATATGTGACTTGAACCTAGATCATACTAAAACTAGAGTGACTTGAACCATTTCCTTAATTTGTTGCACTCGGTCACATTTTTCTTTAATAATTTTATTATATAATTAAAGATATTTTTAAATTGAATTTCTTTTGAAATATGGAATTTTTGTTCAGGATGACCCTACTTTTGGGTCCTCCAGGTTCAGGGAAAACAACATTGCTTAAGACACTTGCAGAATCTCTTGATCGGAATTTAAAGGTTTGTCATGTGATTCTTCATATTTAATTTATTAACCTTTTGGCTCCAATCAATTTACTTATAAAATTCTTTGTTTAAAAAAAAATCACTTATAAAATAATTAATTTATTCTACTTTTTATCATCATCGATCATCATCCTAATTCAGGGTGTATTTGGTCTCTCAAAAATAGTCTAAAGGTGGACCATTACTATATTTAATAAAAAATAAAAGTGAAATGGTTCACCGTTGGACCGAGAGTCCATATTAGACGACTTCGAATTTATTTTATTTTTTACATTGTGAGCAGGTTAGGGGAAGAATTACTTATTGTGGACATGAACTAAATGAATTTGTTGCTAGAAGAACATGTGCTTATATTGGTGAACATGACCTTCATTATGGAGAAATGACAGTTAGAGAGACATTAGATTTTTCAGGACGTTGTTTAGGTGTTGGAACAAGGTATCAAATGTTAGAGGAACTTTTAAGAAGAGAAATAGGAGCAGGAGTTAAGCCTGACCCTGAGATTGATGCATTCATGAAGGCTACTTCACTATCAGGCCAAAAAGCCAGTTTGCAAACAGATTATGTTCTCAAGGTTACATTTCTCATAAGATGCGTTTGATGTCTGACACTAGCATGTCTCAATCAATTTATTTTTTAAATGACTTATTAATATCGTGTCTAGTGTTTATGTTTGTGTCAAAATAAAATAATCTAATACATATAGTTAGTTATAAAAAATCAAATTAGAGCTACTCTAAATAGTTTTTTGTGAAATCTTACATATAATTAATTTTTGGTATCCATATTTCAGAATTTATTTACATTATTTTTTTTATGCTTGTATATCTAGTTACTTGGATTGGATATTTGTGCTGACACCAAAGTTGGTGATGACATGACAAGGGGTATCTCTGGTGGACAAAGGAAGCGAGTCACAACAGGTTAATTACTTTTCCATCCTCAATGCTTAACCAGCCAAATTAAGTTAATAAGTTGTTAAACAATTCCTAAACATTCACTTGCATGACATAAGTTCAAATTCCTATGCGACCATTTTGCTAGAGATTATTACCGTAACACCGACACTTTTGATAAAAAATGTGTCTGGTGTCCAACTCCAACATATGTCAGTGTCAGACACCGACATGACACTGCCACATATAATTATGTTCTATTAATTCATTTTATCTTATTTTGTTACCGATGTCGACGTGTCAGTGTCATGGTGTTCGTGTATGTAGTACTTTCATAACAAGCAATATTTAAATTGAAACTATAAGTGTTTCAGTTGTAAATTTTTGTAGGGGAAATGCTAGCTGGACCAGCAAAAACACTTTTCATGGATGAAATATCAACAGGATTAGATAGTTCAACAACTTTTCAAATAACCAAGTTCATGAGACAAATGGTTCATATATTAGATGTAACAATGGTGATTTCTCTTCTACAACCAGCACCAGAGACATTTGAACTCTTTGATGACATTATACTACTTTCAGAAGGTCAAATTGTATACCAAGGACCGCGGGAAAACGTGTTAGAGTTTTTCGAAACCATCGGTTTCAAATGTCCTTCAAGAAAAGGAGTAGCAGATTTTTTACAAGAAGTGACATCCAAAAAAGACCAACAACAATATTGGTTCAAAAAAGATCAACCTTATAGATATGTTTCAGTTTCTGAATTTGTTGATTGCTTTAATTCATTTCATATTGGAGAGAAACTTGTGGAAGAGCTTAAGGTTCCTTATGATAAGAGAAAAACTCATCCAGCTGCATTAGTGAAAGAAAAGTTCGGAATATCAAATTGGGAAATATTGAAAGCATGTTTTTCAAGAGAATGGTTACTTATGAAACGTGGATATGTTATTTTTGTGTTCAGAATGATACAATTAGCGATATTGGCGATTTTTGCAGCTACCTTGTTCCTTAGAACTGACATGCCTTTTGGAAGTGTTGAAGATGGAAACAAATACTTTGGAGCATTGTTTTTTACCATGTTGAATATGATGTTTAATTGTGCCGGTGAACAAGCCATGCTTGTCGACAAACTTACTGTCTTTTACAAACAAAGGGATTTCATGTTCTTTCCTGCATGGGCATTTGGTTTGCCTATGTGGTGTCTTAGGATCCCTTTCTCATTTATTGAACCAACCATTTGGGTTCTACTTACATATTATACAATTGGATTTGCTCCATCACCTAGCAGGTACTACTTCATTTTTTTCGTCGCAAAGATGGACACATTTTTTTTTAGTTGTTCTTTATTTTATACTTATAATTATTTCCTTTGTGCAGATTTTTTCGACATTATCTCGTATGTGTTAGCATTCACAACATGTCTCTTGGTCTATTTCGACTTGTTGGTTCAGTTGGTAGAACACAAGTTCTTTCAAACATTCTGGCTGGTTTGACCTATCAACTTGTATTTGTTCTTGGAGGATTTATCGTCGCTAAAAGTAAAATACATCATGTTTCTTTCCTTTTTGTTGTTATATCATATGATTTTATCAAAATTCTCACTTCAACATTATTTTGTTTTACATACAGATGATATTAAGCCATGGATGTTATGGGGCTATTATGTTTCTCCTATGTCATATGGTCAAAATGCTATTGTAATAAATGAATTTTTAGATGAAAGATGGAGCAAAGTAAGAAAAATATTTTTCTAATTCTTGTTTTTCAATATCTATGTCAAATACTATAATACAAAGATAAATTTGCAATATGTCTAAATAGTTAGCATAAGTAGCTAACCGTTGTTCGACATGTTTCACATATTTTTTGCAGCCAAATACAGACCCTAGATTTAATGCTACTACTATTGGGGAATTACTTCTTAAAGCTAGAGGATTTTATACACAAGACTATTGGTTTTGGATATGCATTGGAGCATTGTTTGGGTTTTCGCTTCTTTTCAACTTTCTCTTCATTCTCGCAATAACTTATTTGAATCGTAAGTGTTATATTATATACTTTTGATTTTAAACAATTTTAATTCAATTGAAATTTTGCATTGATAAATTTTTTTAACATCAAATCAAATTTCAGCTATAGGCGATTCAAATGCATTCATCGAGGATGAAGGTGACGAGAAGAATGAAAATTCTTCAGAAATTAGTTCTTTAAATGAAGAACGAAGAACGGGAATGGTTTTACCGTTTCAACCTCTTTCACTTGCATTCAATCATCTGAACTACTATGTAGATATGCCTGCTGTAAGTCACTCAATTCGTATCCTTTTTTCGTTACTAAGAAATATCAAATTCCACTTAGTACTCGGTTTTTTTATTCGTCAAAGTAATGTTTTTGGTTTTGTTTTATAATGTCAGGAAATGAAGAGTCAGGGAATCGATGAAGATAGACTTCAACTACTACATGATGTTAGTGGTGCTTTCAGACCAGGAATATTGACAGCACTTATGGGTGTTAGCGGTGCTGGAAAGACGACCCTCATGGATGTATTAGCCGGAAGAAAAACAGGCGGATACATTGAAGGAAGTATTAACATTTCTGGTTATCCAAAAAACCAAACAACATTTGCTCGAGTTAGTGGTTATTGTGAGCAAAACGACATTCATTCTCCCTATGTTACTGTCTATGAATCTTTACTATTTTCCGCATGGCTTCGCCTTCCTTCAGACATTAGCACACAAACAAGAAAGGTGAGTACGTTTGCGAATGAATACTTTTCATATTGTATTGGACAAATCCTAATTTGCGGTATGTAACATAAATGTTTTAGAGGTGTCTGCAACGATATTATGAGTATTATGAGTTAATAACTGAGTTTTTTAATTTTAATATCTTTCATGCGGCTCGTGATGTTGTTTTGTTAATTATTGATGATGGTGGCGATGCAGATGTTTGTTGAAGAAGTCATGGAATTAATTGAGCTTACACCAATCAAAGATGCACTTGTAGGCTTTCCAAGAGTGAATGGTTTATCAACAGAACAAAGAAAAAGGCTTACCATTGCTGTGGAATTGGTTTCTAACCCTTCCATCATCTTCATGGATGAACCAACATCGGGCCTTGATGCTAGAGCCGCTGCTATCGTGATGCGAACTGTTAGAAACACAGTAGACACAGGAAGAACTGTTGTATGCACAATTCACCAACCAAGCATTGATATTTTTGAAGCTTTTGACGAGGCAAGTTGATTCGGAATTTCAAATCTTTAGAGTTCATGACTCATGAGTCTAATATGATATTTCATAACTTGATTATTTATTTCAAAAAATTATTATTAATGCAGCTATTGTTAATGAAAAGAGGAGGACAAATTATATATGCAGGACCTCTTGGTCATCAATCACATAAGCTTATAGAATATTTTGAAGTGAGTATTGAAGCTTTCCTTTTTTTCGTTCATCACATGTTTTGGATGTGTCAGCTTCATAGTTTGAGCATTGTTATGATATCTACTTGTGAATTTCATGGTTTCTTATGTTGTAGGCTATTGAGGGGGTTCCAAAAATCAAGGTCGGATATAATCCTGCCGCATGGATGCTTGAGATCAGTAGTCCTTCAACCGAGGCCCAACTTGGCGTAGATTTTGCAGAGATTTATGCCAACTCTTCACTTTACCGGTGATTGTTTCTTTTAAGACTCTTGTTACTACTATGCATGATTATATGACATAAAAATTATATAGTTGTATAACTTCATTTTCTTAATTTTTACATTCTCCAGAAGGAATCAAGAGCTTATCGAAGAAATCAGTACTCCAGCACCAGGTTCCGCGGACTTATTCTTCCCAACCAAATATTCTCAACCATTTTATGAGCAGTTCAAAGCATGTTTCTGGAAACAATATTGGTCGTATTGGAGAAATCCTCCATATAATTGCGCTCGATTCATCTTCACAATATCAATCGGATTATTGTTCGGCCTAATCTTTTGGAATAAAGGCCAAAATTTGTAAGCTAATTTACTTATTTGTATATTTGTTCAACTAGTCAATAATCTTTGAATTTATGAGATGGCTTTGCATTGATGTTTGTTGAACAAATTTCATTGGTAGGCAAAAACAACAAGATTTATCTAATCTTGTGGGAGCTATGTATGCTGTTGTATTCATCCTCGGAACCATTAACGTTATGGGAGTGCAACCAGTTGTTGACATGGAACGAATTGTCTTATATCGCGAAAGAGCTGCAAGAATGTATTCTGAATTGGCTTATGCATTTGGTCAGGTATGAATATAAACAAATACAAATCTAGAACAATTTGTTCTATGAATTTAATCTTATAATGTTAAAAATATTGTGCATTTTTTATTTTTATGATTATGCAGGTGGCAATAGAGATAATTTACAACTTAATTCAAACAGCAATATACACTACTCTTATTTATTCCATGATGGGATTTGCATGGAATGCAGCAAAATTCTTCATTTTGTACTATTTTTTGTCAATGTGTTTGATCTTCCTCACCTTGTTTGGGATGATGTCAGTTGCTTTAACCCCAAGTTACCAATTTGCTAACATTTTTGGTCCTGCCTTAATGGCTATATGGAACTTGTTTTCTGGCTTTGTCATTCCTAGGATGGTAAGTTAATTAACTCATTTTTTTACTACCTCCGTTCTTTTTTATAAGAGACAAATTACTTTTTAGATTCATTGAATAATTAATGTATCTGGTCTATAATATTATTGACCAAATACATCAATTATGTAACTTATAGTAGTAGTTAACCAATGTTAAGTATTAAGGTTCATAATTAATTGATTTTTTTCCTTAATATATATGTTACAGCAAATTCCTAAATGGTGGAGATGGTACTATTGGGTTTCTCCCAATGCTTGGGCAGTGTATGGCATAATTACATCTCAATTAGGTGACAAAAATGAACAAATTGAAGTACCAGGAGTTGGATACATGAGGGTTAAGGAATTTCTCAAACAAACTTATGGTTTTGAATATGAATTTCTACCTGTGGTTGCTATTGCTCATGTGGGTTGGGTTCTTCTTTTCTTGTTTGTTTTTGCATATGCCATGAAATTCCTAAACTTTCAAAAAAGATAGGTTGATATCTTTTTTGAAAATGAGAGGGTCTTTTGTTTAGTGTTTCATTTTTGGTTAGAAAATATTATTTATGGCCATCTTAAATAATGGTTCAACAATATGTATAAAAATTGTATTTGTGCACAAAATGTCAAAATAATCTAAAGTTCAAGGGTTATTTGTAATGTTTAAATTTCTTAAATACAAGTGCAAAACCTTATTCTATAATCTTTATTCGGAAAACCTCATTCTATAGGAGTATATTTTTTCATCAACTTGATCCCATTCGATAATACTATCCAATTAAAAATTTATGCGACATGGTGCGTTTGTTTTAAATTTTTGTAGATTCTCGAGAATAAAATCATAGAAATAACATTCTCATGTTTGTCACAAGTTTATTAAATTTTATTTTTAAATATAAAAGATTTCTAGGAAAAGAAAAAATTTCCAAAAAAAGGGGGTGCAATTAATAGTTTTCATGAAGATAGGAATAAACAACTCATATTAACTATACCAATTAACTTCTTTATTATAATAGTTTTCAGAAATATTGAAATTTAACCAAACACTTTTTTTAAAACCAAATTGGATATACTATTTAAAAAAACAGGAACTAAAATTGAAAACATAACATTTAGAATGATCATGAATAAAATATTTAGAGGGACTAAAAATAAAAATTGATATATTTAAAGGGACAAAAAATATATTTAACGTATAATCTATAGTTTAAGGTATTTGACAAGAATGAAATGACTTTAATATATGAATCTTTTTGAGTTGATTTACTAAATAGTTTTTTGAGAGTTGAACGGTAAGTAAAAGTTTACCGTTTTTAATAAATTAATAGTGATTATATTCGTCCGAGAACTGTGAGACACACATCAAACTTATGATCATTTGTTTAAAGAATTCAAATTTCTTATTACTTGAATAAATCTATTGTTACTTTTATATCTTATATAGATAGACATGTCAACTAAAAGACACTGTTATTTTTGAGGTAAAACTATTACTAAGTTAAGTGTAATATTTATGTGTTGCTAAAAAAGGAGGCATCGACCAATCATTAATTAGTTCAATGGTGATTGGCGCTGAATTTGGTAAAGAGGACTACAGTTCGATTCTCCGCAACTGCAATCGGGAGGGGGCTAGAACCACTTGATGTCAGAATTGATCCCCAAACGAAATTAAACTGAGAGGTACTGAGAGTTGTTTGCCTTTGAATTGGCCTTGATCTCTTTTTCTTTTTCCCCGAGTTTGTTGCTCTTTTCACCTCATATTACCAAAAAACTTGTTTAAATACATTTTCTTACAAGCTTCCATATGCTCCAAATAAAAAACTTCAAGCACTCGTTCCTGTAATTATAACTCAGTTGATATAAACATTCTATTTATGTAGGAGTTTCAATTCAAAATTCTTCACTTATTTATTTAAGAGCGAATTTTTAGCCACTAAATTATTTATAAAAAAGAAAAACTTTAAATACTCCAATTGACTGCCTCTAATTGCATCCAGCAAGTTACTAATGTATTTGTTTTTCTTGAGATAACTGAGTGATAGGGACTATTTAAGTATTAATTAGCATTACTGAGATTATATCTAAGGGTAATCAAATAAAAAAGTATTCAAATAAATTATGTTTGCATCATTTTTTTTATTTTCTTTTTTGTAAAAACCACTTAGGAAAACAGAATGAAACCATGAACTTTAATACAATCTTGTCCTTTTGAAAAATGGATGGTCGGTTGAGTCAATTATCATGGTATATTATTGTATTTGGACAACTTAAACGAGACATTCAAACTTATATCTTTCTAAAAACATTGCTTCAAATTTAATTAAATACATGAATTTGAACTAACAAGTACTATTTGATCTAATAGAAAGAGCTCAACTTTCACAATGTAAAGAATCAATATTTGAAATCCCAAAAAAAAAAAAAAATCAATATTTGAATCATAATAGAAAGAGATACTATATTTATTCTTGTGATTTTCATATGATATCTTGGGATATATTTCCATTCCATCCACCAAACAAAGCATATACGGGATCTTTATATAAGCCAATGAGCACTAAAAGACAAACATATAGCAAACTTTTAGTACTGTCTTCATTTTGGATATTTATTCTCATTTGAGACTTTTGTTTATAATAAAGTAATCAAAGTTTCGGTCCTCCAGAACATAACACTGCAACTCTCTTTCTATGAAAGGAAAATAACATTGCAACATCTTCAAGTAGTGCTCATAAAATATAATGTCTCTATTAATTAAAGTAACCTCATGGAGATGACAAAAATTAGTTTTATTAGATCAGTGTAAAAATGATTGAAAGTAAGAAAGTAAATATATAAAAAAAATACTATTACTAGTAGGGATTCGGATTGTATGCGGTCGAAACTGCATACAGTCATATATTTATGGTTTGTTTGTTTTGAATGAAAGAAAGTGGGAGAAAAGAAAATTGCAAAAATCGATGAATGAATTTGGATTAAAAACAGTCTAAATTTAAAAAAGTCTTACAATCTAATTAAGTCTTCCTTCAATCTAAAACATCCAATCATGATCGGGATCTATTCGAGTGCATGCCTACATCCTTACCACTAGCAATACTATAGTAAGAATATGAACAAAGTCAAAGAGGTCAATTTGGCAAAAGAGAACACAAAAAGGATATACTACACACTCACTCACTCACTCACAACCCAAAAGATCCTTTTTACTAGTTTTTAACCTTTCCGTGGTGCTTTGCAATACTATAGAACCAATAAGGGAAACTAACACCAAGAGCCAGTCATTTCATATCCAAAGCGGGGTCCTTATTGTTAGTTTAGAGAAAACAATGAACGATCACAATTCATAAACAGAACCCTTAGTGGACCCCACTACCCCAATCACCATGCTAATCTCACTCACACTTCTGAACTATGCTCACACGTAGCAACATCATTTCCCAGTTTTCTTTAGTCCCTCCACCCAGATAACGCATTCTTCACCGTACATACATTATTATTATTATTACATCCCTATCCCTATCTCTTTAATTAATCATATCAAACCACTTTCTTTTCATCAATCATTATTATTTATTTATTAATTAATTAAATTAAAATCGTTTATTGTTTCGAGAAATTAATGCGACTCATTTTTACTCTTACAACCGCCACTATCATGTCACACTTCTCTTGCTTCCTTCAACTCAACACTTTTTAGAAACTTTTTCGATCTCTTTCTTCTTATTCTTCTACTTCACAAATCATCACAATATAAAACCTAAGCTGAGAGAGAGAGAACAAAATGGTTTACACTATATCAGGAATTCGATTTCCCGTTCTTCCTTCTCTGCAAAACTCGACCTTACGTGGTGCCGATCGCAGAACTTCTTCATCTCACTCCTTCCTTCTCAACAAGAAGAACTACTCGTCATTCTCTCGTAATAATCAATCTATCTCGTTTTTCGTCTTAATGCTTTTTCAATTTTCGTTACGTTCTGCCAATTCGTCTTGCTTCCTATTCTTGCAAACTTCATTCAATACATGCATCGGTGGAAACTTGTTTGATTTCGTTTTGTTTTTCGTTTTATTACCGAAATGGTAAATTAAGCAAAATTGATGCATGAGATTTTGGTGATAATGTTCAATTTCGTTAGGTAGAACTGGTTTTGTTTGATTTGGTAATTCCTGTTTCGTAGTGATTGATAACTTAAGTGAATCTGAAGCATGAGATTCTGTTGAGATAATGTTGAAATTGAATTGACTAGGTAGGACTGGTTTTGATTCCATTTTAGTAGAGATTACGAAACTGAAGCATGAGATTCGGCTAATTTCTTCGATTTCAGGATCTTTTGGAGCTTAAGGACTTTGGCGTAGCTTTGTTTTTGACTTTTTGCGCATTCGGATGCATTTGTTATGAACTGGAATACTTGATGTATATTGAGTTTTAGCATAACTGATAAACTTAACATTTGATATTCAGCACCAGTAGTTTATTGAATACAGAAAGAGAATGCATAATGTTAGCTATTGTACTAAAATTATTCTATTGAATTCGCTGATAGAATCTGATTCTTTCTATTATTTTTGCAATGCAGTGGAAAGTATTTTGATGATCATGAATATTTTTTTGTAACATATATGTAGTTTCTGCTTGGAAATTTGTATTGGTCATGAATGAGTTGGTAGAATGTTTTTGGAATACTCATTACAAGATTTTGTGAAAAGTTTGTAGTTGAATGGTTGATTCTTAACTGTTTGCAGTTTCCTGTTGAAATGAAAATAGTGTATAATCTGAATTGCAATGTTTGAATAAAAAATTATAACAATGTGAAATTAGCATCATTTGACTTGTGAAACTGATTATCAATATTTAGTGATTGATCAATTATCAGTTTAAATCACTTATACACCAATGTAGTAATGCTGAAAATAGAATAGGCAAAGATTGTGATATTAACTTTTACTCTGGATGAATATAAAGTGCAATCTAGTCTGTGTGTGGCATTACAATTACACATGATAGCTGTGACACCTTGCTGATATAATTTATGGCATCTTTCAGGGACATCACTTTATGCAAAGTTTTCCCGCGATTCTGAAACCAAGTCTTCCACAATTGCTGAATCCGATAAAGTACTTATTCCAGAAGATCAAGATGACTCTGCATCCGTGACAGATCAACTTGAAAATCCTGATATAACCACAGAGGATGCACAGGTGTTTTCTCCTTCTCCGTGTGGAATATGTTTATTTAAATAATTTCGCATGATTTCTGGCGCATGCCTTTCACCACATTGGGATTGTGGATTTGTGGTATGCATTTGGAGAATTTGTGAAACTGAGGCATTTTAAATGCTAAAGTGTTGCAGTATACTTGAGTTTCAGCAGTGTTTGTTAGTTGATTGTATCTATGAGCAATAAAGATTCTAGAGGATAAAGAAAACATATTGAGAATCTTTATTGCTATATATCACCCAAAAAAAATTAAAAGTACAAATGCTGGGTTCACTGCAGATTTGTATGCATACTTTTGATCTTTGGTTCAAATGATCTTTAAAAAAATTCTGATGTGAAATCTATTTAGAATGTTGTCTCAACTTAGACTGATACATTTATATTGATATTCCAAACTTTATTAATCTATCCAATTTCGGTATCTTCTGAATTCTATTTACATGACATATAAACTTTAAAATTGGAAAGAGAGGCTTCTTTATACCCCTTACATAAAACAGAAGGAAATGTGCAAATTTTTTTTTATAGGAAATCTTAAAAAGTAATACTACAGCTCTTTGCCTGACTTAACATTTTGAATTATAATTGTTTAACAAGATGTAGGAGTACATTAGTTTGATTAAAAAATGGAAAAGGAGGCTTCTTTATACCTTGTGCGCACATAAAATAGAAGGAAATGTGCCAAGTTTTTTTTTGCACCTCTTATAAGTTATAACCGTTTTATATTTTGGAAAATATTTAAATGAAAATATAAACAGATTATGATATGTATATTGTGGCTTTTGTGAATTAACGGAACAAGCTGAACTATGTTTAAGGTGGACTTGGCCGAGCATGTCGTGATAGAGCGGTTATCATTTGTATGTGTACTATCGTTAGTCATTTGAAAGATTATGTTACTCTTCGGAATAAGTTTATAATGTTTTCGTAGTCATATCTAAATTTTTTACCAATTATGCATATGCAGTATGCACTTAGTCTTCTTTCTTAATTCTACTCTGATTTTTTATTTTGTTTGCAATTTCTGCTAATTAGATATTACTGATCTCAGAATAGGTATTATGCAGAACTCAAAAAAATTCAATGTTCTTAGCTGAATGAATATTTTCGTCATTTCAGAACTTGGAGGATTTAACAATGAAAGATGGGAATAAGTACAATCTTGATGAAGCAGCTAGCAGTTATAGAGAGGTTGGGGATGCAAAAGGTTCTGTTGTGTCATCATCACTTGCAGATGTTAACACCGACGCTCAAGTCAAGAAGACATCAGTTCATTCAGACAAGAAAGTAAAAGTAGATAAACCAAAGATCATTCCTCCACCTGGTACTGGGCAGAAAATATATGAGATTGATCCATTTTTAGAACCTTACCGTCAGCATCTTGATTTCCGGTAAGCTAACCCTAATGCTAATATAGGTGAAGCAAGTACTCAATTTTCTGAATGATATAATGAATGTAAAGCTTTGGATGTTCAATTAACTGCGGAAGGTTATAACGGTGCTATAATTATCATGTAACTGAAGTTTCATATTTCATGCTGTTAGATTGGGGGGAAAATGACAATTAGCTTGTTGTATGTGCTATTGCTGGTTAGCTAGGAGGTAATAGTGGGATAATGCTTTGAATTGAGTTGGCCACTATCTTGGATATCTTTTGCAGAGATCTGTCATTTTAATGTTCAATTTAAGAGTATGACTAAAATGAGATTATTTTAGTTCATTACATGTGGCTCATATTTTGCAAATGATTTCACATGAATCATGCCAGAAAGTAATTGTCCAAGATCTAGAACCTATATGTTTTAATTGTTTCCTTTGTATCGTGCAGTTCTATCAAAAAGCATAATTGTGATGTTCTATTAAATCATACTTTCAAAGAATTATTTTCATCCATTGCATGAACTATGTAATTGGACAGAGCCGAGTTACACTGTTGGTTCACTATGTAGCTAAATTCACCTAGGTGGATAAGACAGATTTATTATTGTTAGTTATGCAATAGTGCTCACTAGAATAGCATTTGAATGGCTTAAAGTAATTAATTGGTCATGGGAACTTGGAACAACCCATAAGAACCTGACAAATAAAATGATAAGTTTTTTTGGCTCCGGCCCTGTTTGCCTACCAAAAATACAGGGCCACATTTCCTGCCTGTTGGAATTCCTTTCACATGCTAGAGGTATATATATATTAAAGTTAATTTATCAATCCAAAATCCAGAAAACAAATTAATTATTCTATTTTCTGCTCCACAATTATTTGATTAACATATTGTTCAGCATGTTAATTTTTGTGTTCCCCCCCCCCCCCCCTAATTTTGTGCTTTTAGTGCTCAACTGATGTGTGAAACAAAAGCCTGATTTTTGCTGAAATATATATATTTCTGAAATTACAGTTATGGACAATACAAAAAAATTCGGGAGGAAATTGACAAGTATGAAGGTGGTCTTGATGCATTTTCTCGTGGGTACGAAAAGTTAGGCTTCACACGCAGGTATTTATGTTACATTTGTTTTGGTCAGTCAATCCCCTCCTACCCCAATTTAACATTTTCTGTATCATAAGTTACTTATGACTTGTTCGTAAGATGTTTTTTTTAAAGTCTATTAAACGTATCTAATGCTGGTCAATCAAAAAACACATACTAGATTGGAAACGTGCTGAGACTAAGCCTTGTATAATGTGTGAATGCTGCAACTTATTAAGGAATAATCCAATAACAAGAAGGAATCGAAATGGATACTAGAGTAAACCTATGTTGAATTGTAGGTTTCTGGAATACAGGGAAGAAAACATTGCTAGGAAGATAACTCAATAAGATGGTTCGAATGATCATTATCATGGAGAGCTAGTTGAACATTGCATGATCAAAGAATACTTTTGGAAGCTTCTGGAAGCTTCTGTTAGAGGATATATGAAAATATATTAGAATTTCTTGATATTTCAGAATGCAATAGATCATCTTTTAAGATTACTATCTTATTTTGGAGTATCTTAGACAGTATTATCAATTCTAGAAAGTAGACCGAAGTGGCCACTATTTTGAATTTTTATACAGTTTATTTAATTTTTACTCCTTGCATAAAACTCAACAACTACCTATGACTGACCAGTGAGAGGGTGAGATATGACAGCACAAATGGGATAGAGTGAGTGAAGAAACCCAAAAGCTATTGCCTATTATGATGTTTTTTAATTACAAAATTCTTAAAATATCTCAATCGAGAAGCTCTAATTGTAAAATTTTGAGGGGATTTTTGGAATTTACTATCTCATTATGACGTGCGGCACTACTGCTGCTGCAACAGCCACTATTTTGACCGCTGTAGCAGCTGCTTATGTCTGCTGCACTGAAGTGCTGTTCTATTGCATGTCTTGTAGCTGTTGCTACGTCTGCTGTTGACAACACTGATCTTAGATTATCTCTCAGTACTAGATTCTTATCCTGGAATATCTTAGACTATCTCTTATGATAGGATTTGAAGTCTTCTGTTAGTATAAATGATGGTTGGTGTTTAGCCTTTTTGTATCAAATCATAATCATCAATCATATGAAACCATATTCATAATTCAAAATAAATCCTCTTTCTTTTCTCTTTATCTAAAAACCTATAACTTCAATGGCTTCAGGCTGCAAGAGAACCGATAACACCTGTTGAGCGATATAAAACAGAGGCAAGTGATGTTGAAACTGTGTGTCTTGACTACACAACAAAGTCTATTTCAATTTACATGATACAATGTGCCTAATGGTTGAAAAGTACCTAATTGAAAAGAAGGAAACAAATGCAATATAAAACATAATATAATTCCTAACAGATCATATAGGATACTCTAAAACAGTTTAATATATAAAAAAGATATTATCATATATTTCTCAAGTTTTCTTACACTCTCCCTCCCACAGTTAAACTTACACAGTCTTCCAAATTTTATTTGTAATTTGAGTAATTTCATAGTGTAAGGTTTGATAGTCAAACAGTAAACATGCTTAAAAAGGAAATGACTCATGCCCTAATTTCCGCTTGATTGATATGGTCTTTAATAACTACAAGCATTTGTTTGCAGTGCTACAGGCATTACGTACAGAGAGTGGGCACCTGGAGCTAAGGTATACTTAATTTTAATGATTGATATTAACCCTGATTCTAGTTTTTGGGTTCAAATTGTTTTGTAGAGTTCTATAAGCAAGGATACAACACAGGATATTGCGATAAAACAGATTTTAAAATTATAGGCATGATGTAACTGTAGTGCAACATGTCGGCATATAAAGATTGCATAAAAATAATGTGAAGGAAAATCCCAAATCAAAAGAGAGAGAATGGATGGGTCACTAAAGACATAATCAATTTCTATAATTTATTATCTAATTATCATGGTATTCCCTTTTATCAGTAGGAGTGCCTTGACTAGAAGGTCATAGGTTTGAGTTGTGAAATCTGCCTCTTGCAAATGCAAGTATGGTTTCCTAATTCCTACAATAGATTCGCATTAGATCTGACCCTGCATTGGACCCCAACTGCTATGGCGGGAGCTGTATAACACCCATTTGCCCTTATTCCCATCTCACCATTTGTATTGGTGATTGGTGTATGAGTTCAAAAAATTGAAGTACAAAGATATAAAATGAAACTAGGAGTAAATTATATGCTTTGTTGGCAAAGTCACTGGGAATTTTAATTTAGATGTAAATTCTGCTTCAATTGACGTGCATTATAATGAGTGTCAATGTTTACATATATCTTATAGTTATTTAGGATTTAATCGAGTTCTCTTAGAAGCTTGAAGAAAACATGCTCTATTGAACTTTGTCTTGTTTAGTAACCGATCCAAACCAAACCGCGAACATGTAAACAAATGTTTACATGGTCAAATTCATTCATTTACTTGATTTACAATTGCACTTATAGACTATAGTTACTGTCTTACTGTCAATATAATGATAGTAGTAATTGTGAAGTACGTGAAGATGTAAAACAGTTTATTTGGGTATAAAATGTTAAAAGTCATTGTGTTTTTAGTTTTTACTATTCCTTGACTTTACATCATCCTAGGCTATTTTTTAGTATTCCTAGTCATTACAACTTGCTAAATATTTTATGTAATTATTGCAACATCATTATAAATAGGTGTGTGATCTTCTTCTAGACACACAGAGTATTACATAATTTTACATGGTATCTGTTAAGAAGTCCCACATCGGTTGCGAGATGGCCTGAATGTGTCTTTATAAGTAAGTGGCAATCCTCACCTTACAAGCCGGTTTTGTAAGGATGAGTTAGGCCCAATATTATTTCTAAGATGGTATCAGAGCTGGTTCGAAATCCTAGTTTCCTATCGGGTTTCGCCACCGCCAAATCCAACCCTAATTTTTACAGAGCACTGTTCACCTTTTAATCTAATATCAATTAGTAAACTTACTCGTTCTCTCAACTGTTCCATAACTTTTTGTTCGGACTCTTTCATTATACAAGACCGGAGTACGGGAAAGACTATTGGAACAAGATTTGAATCACTGGGTCTCTATTACCTTAATCTTCATTCATCCCCTGTTTGTGGTGTTTCTGCATCTCCGGATATCATCCATCGTCGTTTGGGTCATCCAAGTATGGAAGTTAAAGGCGTTGGTCCCTCAACTTTCACATTTAAAGACTCTTGATTGTGAGTCTTGTCAGCTTGGTAAACATGTTCGGGTGTCTTTTCCCAATAGTGCAAATAAAAGATCCAAGTCTCCATTTGATATTGTGCATTCTGATGATATTTGGGGTCCTAGCCGCGTGCCTTCTAATTTAGGATATCGATACTATGTCACTTTCATTGATGATTTCTCGCGATGTACTTGGATAACTTTATTGAAGGATCGTTCAGAATTATTTAGTGCGTTTCAAACCTTCTATTCAGAGATAAAAACTCAATTTGGAAAAACAATTAGAATTTTGCGGAGTGACAATACCAAAGAATATTTTTCCACACAGTTTAACTCCTTTTTGGCTTCTCAAGGTATCATACATCAGTCTAGTTGTCCACACACACCACAACAAAATGGTGTAGCCGAGCGGAAACATCGTCATATAGTTGATACAGCTCGGACCTTATTGATCAATGCTCATGCACCTTTAAAATTTTGGGGAGATGCCGTTCTCACTGCTTCTTATTTGATCAACCGCATGCCATCCTCGGTATTGAATAATGAGATTCCACATTCTCTTTTGTTTCCTAGCAACTCTCTATATTCCGTCCCTCTTCGAGTGTTTGGCTCCACTTGTTTTGTTCATGATCTTTCTCCCGGTCGTGACAAATTGTCTGCATGAGCTGTTAAGTGTGTATTTTTGGGATATTCTAGAGTTCAAAAAGGGTATCGGTGTTATTGTCCTTCTACGCATCGTTTTTATGTCTCTGCAGATGTTACTTTCTTTGAAGACGTGCCCTTCTTTGCAAAACCAAATCCAACAGAATCTACTCCGCAGGTTCTACCTATTCCATCATTTGAATTCGAAACATCTGTCATTACTCACAGACCTCTACAACCACAGACTGGTCCCGAGTTTAAACGTTATGGTATCAGAGCCTCTCCACGATCCGTTGGGCCACCTGTTATCAGGTTTCCGCTATCGGACCCACCGTTTATATCCACGCACCAAGCCCAATAGTGCTGGGCGTGAGGAGGTGTGTTAAGAAGTCCCACATCGGTTGCGAGATGGCCTGAATGTGTCTTTATAAGTAAGTGGCAATCCTCACCTTACAAGCCGGTTTTGTAAGGATGAGTTAGGCCCAATATTATTTCGAAGAGTATCAAAGCCAGATCAGAGAATGTGGCAGAGGGAGTCCTGCAGTGACTGTCGCTGAAAACAGTGGCCGGAGAGAAGCTCCCACATGCAGCTCCTAAATCTGGACGTGAGCTTCTCTCCAGCCACCGTTTTCAGCGACAGTCACTGCAGGACTCCCTCTGCCACATTCAGAGGTGTTTTTCAACCCTTTGGTGATTTTCCAGCAATCTTTTCTCTTTCGCCTAGATGGTCACATTGGCGACAGATCTGCTGTTGCCTCCATAAATCCAACAGTTGTCAATCTTAGTTTCAATTTTTTGTGAGAAAATGTTTTGATATAACAAGCTTAAAGCATAGTAAGCTTTAGCTTGAGGAGGAGTGTTAAAAGTCAGTGTGTTTTTACTATTCCTTGACTTTACATCATCCTAGGCTATTTGTTACTATTCCAAGTCATTACAACTTCCTAGACATTTAATGTAATTACTGCGGCATCATTATAAATAGAAGGTGTGTGATCTTCTTCTAGACACCCATAGAATTACATAATTTTACATAAAACAAAAAGACATTCTATTGGAAAGATCAAACTCAGGATCTACTTAGGGAGTCATTATTACTGCATTTTTTGAAGTAGTTGTGTATATCTTCCCTCATCTTCGTTTTGTAATTATATCAATATATTTTCAAACAAAGCTTGGAGACAATATGGTTTTGAATATCATGTATGTCACTTGTGTTTCAAATTCAAGACAATTCATTTAATCATTCACATTATAACTGGATTTTATTTCCTCTGCAACCATTCTGGATATTATTGGCTGCTTCTTCAGTCAGCAGCATTAGTTGGAGATTTCAACAATTGGAATCCAAATGCAGATGTAATGACCCGGGTACGTAATTCTTAATTGCTCTTTGAAGTTTAAATATGTCATTAGAAAGTCTTGCTTTCATCTTCTTCCTATTTTTTCCATCTGTTTGACTTTGACCTAGAATCTCACCTCCTCTCCCCCCCTGTTCTGTTCCTTCTCATTCTTTGTGTAAAATTGAATTGGATCAATGTACTTCATTTATTATTCTTAGAATCTGTATTTGTTTGAGATCTACGATTCATGGAGGACCATGACAATACAGCCATTTTGATTTCTATTGTAAAATCCTTGATGAATGTAAATGCGATTGTTACAACCCGGCCCAAATTAAGAGTAGTAATAGCCTGTATGGATGGATAGATGTGATTGTGACAAATCGTACAGACTCCTAGTCCTGGATATTGGACATCCTTACTTAGATTTAGTTGAACCTTGTATTGATTTTGGAATTTGTTAAATGTTTTTGTTTTGTCAAACAGGATGATTTTGGTGTGTGGGAGATCTTCTTGCCAAACAATGCTGATGGTTCACGACCAATTCCTCATGGTTCTCGAGTCAAGGTAACTTTTCTCTTGCAAATAATGTTTTAAGGAGTTGGAAAATCCTCACATATGTTCATATAATCATTGGTTATAGTAGTGTTGTCGATTGCGGATCGCAGAAAATAGCAGTTTGTTAGTGCTGCTATTTCACAATACTATTTACTAAATAGTGTATTGCGGAACAATAGTGATTTGTTCAAATTTTGCCGCTATTTAACAACACTGGGTTATGGTCTTTCTTTTTATTTCCTTTATAGTTCGTATTTTGAGTATTTTTTGGATAATGAATCTTGTATTACAAATGATGTAGATCTTTCCAACTATTGACCTGGTTCCACATAACTTTTTCTTATATTTTTACTTTTTATCAAGAATTACTTTGAGAAAGGACATGAAATTCCTTGCATGTATCAAGAAGAATGCTGTATCTTATAACATACACAAGAAAAGGAATAGAAATATTATCCGATGGATAGATTGTCTTCTGAAATCATCCATCTCTATGTTCCATAATTCTTTCGTATAATTTCTTCCTTTTATAATTTTTTTATGGATGAATTGAAAAGATGTTATGGTTAGAATTGTGCATAGGAAGCTCAGCACCCTGGAGGGGAGCCCAATCATACAAGTTCATTAAAAATCATGTTTCAAATTTTCTGGAAATAAAAAAAATTATTACAAATATTATGTGAATACTACTTAAACCAAAAGAGAGATCGATATTTTAAAACTCTGCATGAGTCATTGTACTTTATAAATGACAATGGAATCATTTATGCAATTGTTATGGTATTCTCATTTGTATAGTATAAGAATTCATAAAACAAAATATTGTAGAATGTGGCTAGGAGTATCTGAAGTGTTCAACACTGATATGCCAAATACAAGTATTGCTTTTATTTTGAAATGACCATACTTTCTCGCAAACCACACTAGTTTTGAAGAAGATTGGCAAGCTAGGCTAGTTGATCTATCTTTCTCTTCATATTTGGTTTTTATGTGCTAAATGTTTCTTTTACTAGGACATAACTTATACTTGCCAGGACCGTACATTTCTTTCTCTCGTTATATGTTTTTTATCCTAAAATTGCAAATTATATGTTTTTTATCCTAAAAGTGCAAATAACATCAATTTAGCCAGGATCGTACATGTTAAACGTTTCTTGATGTCTTGAACTAAGCCTGTGGTTATTTTTGTAAATTGTAAACTAAATATTTCGTAAATATATATTTGTAGATCCACATGGATACTCCCTCTGGGATCAAGGACTCAATTCCTGCTTGGATCAAATTCTCTGTACAGGCTCCTGGTGAAATTCCATATAATGGAATATACTATGATCCCCCAGAGGAGGTAAGATTCTACGTTTCTTCCATGCAGGTTAAGCATAGAAAAAGAGATCACCAATCTAAGGGGGGTGTATTGAATTGAGATTTCAAAGGATTTTAAAAGACTTTTTTATAATAAAAGACTCTTGTGGTATTCAATCAAGATTTTTATGGAATGTAAAAAAATCTTGTGGTCTTCAATTAAGACAATTAAGATTTTTTTTGCAAGGCAATAAAATCTTCGGGACTTTTTTTGCCGAAATTGTCTATCAAAATCTCAATCCAATCACCCCCCTAAATATCTTTCCTCCTTACACTTATCATGGGATAGAATTGTATTAATGACCTTTCTTTGGTGATCTATTTGTGGTGGTTTCAAGGGAACTTTTATTTAAATGACATACAATGAGGTAGATTGCTTTTCAGCAATCAACCACTTTGACCCTTTTTCGTGTAAATTTTTATATTACGAGGATTCATTAATGCTCTCCTTATTCCTTAATTATGATTATTTTGACCTAAAAAAGCTAGACAAAGCTGCAATGTTTTTGTAACTACATTTTGCAACTGCCAGATTGCAGAACATTATCGAAGTGGTTCTGTTAAGACATCTGTATATTAAATTAATATAATTAAATATTGGTATAGTATACCGGCTATTTGTACAACTACAGTACAGAGTACAGACCTTAGGTGCTATTCAATATAATACGTGTCAGTTACTAAATTGTAGACTTCTACGTATCTTTTAACTTTTCTCTCATGCACTATTGTGTTATGTGGTTTAAATTTTTCTCTTTTTACAGGAAAAATATGTCTTCAAACATCCACAGCCAAAGCGACCAGACTCGATTAGAATATACGAGGCACACATTGGAATGAGTAGCCCGGTGTGTACTTTTTACTTTCTCTAATTTGATGTCAATAAGTGATTATTGTGTGAGGTCAATGAACTATTGCAATGAAGATATTGGTCTCATTCATACAATCGGTGTCTTTCAGATTTAAATACAGAATATTTTGGTTAATAACAGAGAGTAAATCTATAAAGTTCAATTAAGTGTCTATTTAGAGCTAGTGTTTTTTCTGATATTAATAATGCTTTGAACCATGTGGTGCAGGAGCCAAAAATCAACACATATGCCAATTTTAGAGATGATGTACTACCTCGCATAAAAAGGCTTGGCTATAATGCTGTCCAGATTATGGCTATCCAAGAACATTCTTACTATGCTAGCTTTGGGTAACTCTTCTAGAGGGGGGGGCCTATCCAGTGTTATTATTAATCATTAATTTTTTCACCTCCCAAAATGCCAATAGTTCCCAATGTGATTCAAAGGATAACAGGATTTTTTTTTCAATATTTCTTGTTTCTTAATGCAATAGTGTATCCCTCCTAAAATTGATGGCCTGGCTTTAAAAATATTGTTCTGCATGATGCAGGTATCATGTTACTAATTTTTTTGCACCTAGCAGTCGGTTTGGAACTCCAGAAGATCTTAAATCTCTGATAGACAGAGCCCATGAACTAGGCTTGCTTGTCCTGATGGATATTGTACATAGGTATTGTTTATACCTTACACGCTACGTATTCTTTTCATTTTTCTGGAAATATCTTGATAAGTATGAAGTATCTAAGAACTTGGAGAACCCTTCCTTAAAAGCTAGCTATCAAGGGGGAAGAGGGAAGAACCAAGCCACTAAACATCTCATACTACTTGATGTGGGACTTAGGCACCCGAAAATAACCAAGTCCCTATCATAGCACCGGCCCTCAGAGTCAACATCCTGACAGCTGCAGTCTACGACGCTTTACTCAACCTTTCCTGTCGGTCCCTCCGTAGGTAGCCCTTTCCAAGCCACCGGCAACCAGCTCTGATACCAATCGATAGAAACTGGTCTGAAATCAATATAGTTACTGAATAATACTTCTGCCTTATTTAATCAATCTCTTGGAATGCTCTTCCAACAGAGAAGTACTTACAGGGAAATAGAAAATACAACAATTAGAGTAGAGAGGAAAATGGTAACCGCAAGTCACTACACTAGGAGTTAGATAGCCTAGTCTCTCCTAACCAACTAAGATACAAATAACCGAATATCCCCCTACTTTCCCTTCCTCTCTAATTTATAATTTTACTTAATTAACAAGTTAGCCCATATAAATTTGTGCGCTTCGTCCTAGAACAAGTCTTCACAATTGGAAGCCTATTACTAAAATATCTCTAGTTCTAATTTTTCAACCTAATCAGCAGCTATGGTTGCATGAATGATAGTACATGCAAGGTCTTATTGATGGTATTTAATCTGCTGCTTTGACCTGATCACCAATATCTGATGAATGTAGCCATGCATCAAATAACACATTGGATGGCCTGAACATGTTTGATGGAACTGATGGTCATTACTTCCATTCTGGGTCACGGGGTTATCATTGGATGTGGGATTCTCGCCTTTTTAACTATGGAAGCTGGGAAGTAAGTGCTATTCCCCCAGAGTTCATTGACATTGTTCTGAATATTTTTCAATCATGATTCTTCTACACCCTTCCGGTTGATAGTGACTTATTTTCTTAATTAGGTCCTAAGGTATCTACTTTCAAATGCAAGATGGTGGCTGGATGAATATAAGTTTGACGGGTTTCGATTTGATGGTGTCACATCAATGATGTACACTCATCATGGACTGCAGGTACATTCTAGTTGGTTTATGTATGTGGTTTAAATTTATGGTGTTCTAAGATAAACTGGCTGCATTTGTACTAGGTCATCATGGATTATAGTATTTCCAAGTGAAGAAAAAAGGGTTGAAAAATTTTAAATACCATTTTGTATTATTATCAAAACATTGCAGAGAATTGGGTAACCTTATTGTTTTATCATTTATGGTCCTGTTTGTTTTTTACGCTCTTGTAGATCTGTCCTCCTCTTGCACTTCTTTCCTCTCTAAATTTTCTTCCTTCATGCAATTTTTTTTCTTCTGAATGATAGTTTTACAGCTAGATGGGTCTACATATATACACCAGTGCATAGTAATTGAAAAGTTGTTCAATAGTGGAGTTGACAGTTTATGTTCCCCCTACCAGCTTCCACCCCACTCTTCACATTAAGTAGATCACTGAAATGTGGGTCTAAATAGCCTACAGTTTTTTTGGTAAATCAAAATATATTTTTTTTAAGGGTAAATCAAAATATATTAATAGGAGAACAGGGGATTCTCCATCCCATAGACAAATCTCATAAACAAACTCGGGATATACAGTATATGATACACCGTAAAGGACAATAGCACCAATCAGGAATATTGAATACTATAGTTGTTCTCCATCCCATAGACAAATCTCATAAACAAACTCGGGATATAGGATACACCGTAAAGGACAATAGCACCAATCAGGAATATTGAATACTATAGTTTTAAACAAGAATGATTTTGAATTGAAAGTGGTTTTCATAATTTTAATGATAACATATAATCTAAAAGCAGTTTACTATAGAAAAAATTATATAGCTCCCTTGTTGACAACAATACGGTACTGATACAGAGAGATACCACAACGCGGATAATGAGATAGGAAAGGGTGAAAATGTAGATAAAGAAAAAGAAGGAAATGAAACAGTGTCAAAATAATTGTTGAAATATATTGGGTATGTTTGGATGGGGGGTTTTGGAGGGGAGGACTTATATTTCTCTTTTAAATTATATGATCATTTATCATGTTCTTTTCAAAAAATTTAAAATATCAAATATATTTTAAAATATAGACTTAGCCCTCGAATGCCCTCCTCTCCAAAACCCACCTTTAACCCCCTCCCAAACAGATCCTTATGGATGCGGTTATCCTTTGAAGAAAAGGGTTCTTATTTAAATTAGATATATATAGGATTCTTCCTGTTTCTCAGTTGTTCACTTTTTCCTTAAAATGAATGATTGAATCTTGCTGTAGGTAACTTTTACTGGAAACTACAATGAGTATTTTGGTTTTGCAACTGATGTTGAAGCTGTGGTTTACCTGATGCTGGTTAATGATCTCATTCATGGGCTCTTCCCTGAAGCCGTTTCAATTGGTGAAGATGTATGTTGTCCTCCCAAGTTTTAGGCTAATTCAGTTATACTTCATTTAAACTGTATTAGTAGTTGAGTAACTGTGATCTCATGAATTTTATTGTCTCTCCATGCTTAAATTTCTAGATGGCTCTGTAACTGTTGTAAAGAACTAAAAGATAGTATGGTGTTTGAACACCCTCTAATTGACTCGATTAAAACTGGCAGCTGATGTTACAACTTTCTTACCATTTCCAGGTGAGTGGAATGCCAACATTCTGCCTTCCGACGCAAGATGGTGGGATTGGCTTTAACTACCGCTTGCATATGGCCGTTGCAGACAAGTGGATTGAGCTTCTCAAGTAATCTTTTATTCATATTCTAGAGTGCAAATACAGCATATTATGTTTTTTTTCAAATAATCCTGTCCGTGGATGGCTATGATTACAAATATAACGCATCAGTGTAAAGTAGACTTTCTTGTTATGGAATTTCCAATCCTTATATCAAATCATGAAAGAGCCATGACATGGTGCAGCTGAATGATAGAAATAAAAATAAATAAATAATTACACAAAGACTATAAATGGGCTCATATGTATTCAATCCTTTATTGCAATCGGACTACAAATAACATTTAGGCTGAAACCAATGTGAAGATGATGCAGAATAGAAAAACATAATGTTAGATTTTTTATGTAATAATGATTTACTAGAATTATCTTATTTTATTATAGTTTATCAAGGGTCTTTTATCATCTTTAGTTTATCAAGGGTCTTATGATATAAAATCTTTTTGCATAATTTGTAGTATTGAGATGTTCATTTCTTGCTATAGTATCAGAAAATTAAATCAGTAAAGTATCTACCCTAGAGGAATACTCTACGTTCATTGTTTTGCCAATCTGCATCAAATTTAGAATCTTGGATAAATCATAATTAGATATAAATGTTTTTCCAATCTGCATTGATGAGCCCAAAGTATATCTATGTTCAATAGTATAAGCAAATCATATATGGCATTGGTTTTTGTTTCGTTAGTTACTAGCATGCATATAGACTGCGTTACTATTAAGAAATTGGGGTTTAGATACCAGTTTCAAAGAGATGTTTAATGGTGAGTATGCTTAAATAACATAACCTCCGAAGTTTAAGGTGTTTGAAATTGAATACATAGCATGTAAGTATTCCTTCAATGTACAGAGCTTGGTAGTGTGTTATCTAAGTCTTTGCATCCGGACTCCGGAAACATACAACATTTTCTGTATCTCAATGTTGCAACTGTCAACTGAAGCCTACATCTAATTGTATCTTTTTTGTTGCTAATTATTATTCAAATCAAATCCTATATCCATTCAAGCGTCTTGCTGTAATTTCTCCAATATAGATCGCTGTCATTCAGTCTTACGGTTTGCTAGGAGTGTGAAAAGAAATCATGTTAAATTTCAGCCATATCGTTTTTCATGTAGGAAAAAAGATGAAGACTGGAAAATGGGTGATATAGTCCACACACTAACAAACAGAAGGTGGCTGGAAAATTGTGTGGTTTATGCTGAAAGTCATGACCAAGCCTTGGTTGGTGACAAGACACTAGCATTTTGGTTAATGGACAAGGTGCGTAGCTCTTGAATATATATTGTTTCTCAATTATGTTAGAAGAATTTATTCTGGACCATAGCTATCTCTTTTTTTTCTGAAGAGATTGGGAGTTTAGTTTCTCCATTTGAAACTGCCTACTGCAGTGAAGTTATTTTTTGTAGCATATACATCAAATTTTCTGAACTATTATAAATCTTGTTGAAACTTCTCTTGTATGCTTTTGCAATCAGCCTCTGTAATTATGCAGAGGAGTGTTGTTACAGCTTAGGCATCTGTTGATTGCTTGCTTTTGTTTAATAAATGGGAATTGCTGTAGTTTGTCGCTGGACATTTACATTTTACTTATGTTCTGTTGGCTGCTTTAGGATATGTATGACTTCATGGCTTTAGACAGACCATCTACTCCTCTAATAGATCGTGGTATTGCATTACACAAAATGATTAGGCTTATTACTATGGGCCTTGGTGGTGAAGGGTATTTGAATTTTATGGGGAATGAATTCGGCCATCCTGGTAAGCATTTTTGACTTAACACTTTTCATTATTTATTAAGAGAATCGTAATTATTTGACAACTTGAGAAGTTGTTGGATTTGATGTTACCAAATCAATGATAACTTAAGTTTGATAATTTATTATTGTTCTGTTCAGAGTGGATCGATTTTCCAAGGGGTGATCAACATCTTCCTAATGGCAAAGTGGTTCCTGGGAATAACAACAGTTTTGATAAATGCAGGCGTAGATTTGACTTGGTAAGTTTCTGGTTCCTTCATTCACAACTTTTGTGCTATTACTACTTTATATTCCGATGTTTGTTGTTATGGTCTTTCAGATAGTTGGGAACTACTTTGTGGTGAAATACATTTGATCTTACTGCTGATTAATTATAAAGCTTACTGTAGATATCATTTGCATACATGTTTCAAGTAGATTTGGAAGAACGAGTGCCATATAACATTTACTTTCTCAATTCTTATTCTGAGGATATAATGATAAAATCATAAAAAAGTTTGTCTCAAAGGAACCAAAGAACGTGTAATAGGTTTTCCAATTTGGTGCTGTAAATTAAGTCAATATTCTGTCCCTGGCCATTTAGCATGCATGTATATGATTGACCTTTTATAACCCAAACCCTTATTATTTGAAACAACATTTTTTTGTAGAGCTATGC
This sequence comes from Trifolium repens, assembly GCA_030408175.1. Lineage (NCBI taxonomy): Eukaryota > Viridiplantae > Streptophyta > Magnoliopsida > Fabales > Fabaceae > Trifolium > Trifolium repens. The sequence continues at coordinate 51,345,055 of CP125849.1, read as the reverse complement.
AAAATAACTAATTTCATAAAAATCTATCTATATGCATTGATTGGATTTTAAAACCAAAACCACTTTACTCATCTCAATTTGGGTTCAAACCGGTACCAGTGCCAAATCTGGTTTTTAACCAATACAAAATAACATTGCTCAAAACTCCAATTTGAACCAAAACAGTGAGCCACAAAATATGAGATCAAGTTTGCTTTGCCATTAGAATGAATGCAAACATGTGGTGTTCAGGCTTATTCATCAAAAGATGTAACCACAACAAAAACATCATCTATATATTTTGCTTAATCAGGGTGATGCAGAATATCTAAGATATCGGGGAATGCAAGAATTTGATCGAGCTATGCAGCATCTAGAAGAAAGATATCATGTAAGTTTTTAAGTTTTGTCCTCTACTATTTTATTTAGTGAAAGGCCTAATAAAATTTTCTTTGGTATCTGCTTGTGATTTAATGTTTGTTGCTCATCATTGAATTTAGAGACAACTTGTGGGAAGGTTGTTTTGAATAACAATAATAGACACTTCATGAAAGCAGTCTTAATTTTTACTCATTTCAAGACAAGCTCTACCTGCAGTGTTATGCAACTTAATTTTAAATTTTTTATTATAGTACAGATAGTATTCAACCTGGGTTTGTTATCACAAATGGGTCAGCGGTTAATTTTGTTTGTTTTTAATAACTAAGCAGTTAATGAAAATTATATGTACCTACATTTGATGCAGTTCATGATTTCTAAGCACCAATATATTTCACGGAAAAATGAAGGTGACAAAGTTATAATCTTCGAGAGGGACAACCTGGTCTTTGTATTCAATTTTCATTGGACCAACAGTTATTCAGATTACAAAGTTGGCTGTTTAAAGCCAGGGAAATATAAGGTACTACTATCTATGTATTATTACTTTGGCAAGACTAAAGTGGTAACAATATGTTTAAACTAGTATTCATGGATTATGCCTTTCCTTTTTCCAGATTGTCTTGGATTCAGATGATGCCTTGTTTGGTGGCTTCAATAGGATCAGTCACACTGCGGAGTACTTCACCTCCGTAAGGGACTTCTTTAAACTTGTTTGTGTGTGACCATGTTTACGGTGCATAAGCACAAATGTGTTGTTGTGTATTGTTTGTTTCTATTTTGCTTTACCTTTTTTCCCCGCTTACATTCTTGTGGTCTTGGTTTTACCATTTTGGCTTCTCAAAACTTCTCCCAGTGGAATTAACGAACTCTTTGAATTCTCTTGAATGATTTTGCAGGAAGGATGGTATGATGACCGGCCTCGATCATTCCTCGTGTATGCACCTTGTAGAACAGCGGTGGTGTATGCCCTTGCAGATGTTGAATCAGAGCCAGTTGAACTGTCAGTTGGAGTTGAATCAGAGCCAGTTGAACTGTCGGTTGGAGTTGAATCAGAGCCAGTTCAACAGTCAGTTGAAGTTGAACCCTGATGACAAGTTTCTGAGATAAAATATAGCAATTGCATAATGGCATTGATGCAATCAAGTCAAAACTGGCCAACCAGCTTATGGTGATTTAACAGGCTCTGAAACTGCAAATCAGAACTCAACCAAAATATGTGGAGCGCTAGTTAACTTAATATTTAGTGGGGAAGCAGATCATCGTCAAAGTGTTTATACATGTGCCTTGCTAGGTTAATTATGTATAGCATGTCAAGCATTCTGTTTTTACATTTTGGGGTTTAACATGCACAAGTTACATGGCGGTGTGAAGAATGTGAAACATCAAAAAGTATGGTCCACAAACCTCAGATCCACCGTGTATGTGCACATATCAATCTTTTGTCTACATAAGTGCATAGATCTTAATTTACCCTGGAAAGTTTTGCAGGAGGTTTTTATATATGATAGTATCTCCTTTCAGAGTTAAAAGTTGAGTCGCAGCAATACAGCAGTGCTAATGAAGTAATTGTACAATGAAAATATAAATGATGGAACATTTGCATCCATTTGTCATGTGTGTAAGTAATAGCAGCAGCACCACCACCACCACCACCGATAATAATAACAATAATAAATAATAATTCATTTCTATATAATGTAATCCCTCCGGTTTTATGAGCAAAAATTATTCATAACTTGGTGTCTTAAATATAAGTGAAAGATCGTTAATTCAATTCTATTAATTTCATTTCAAACATGTGTCTCTTGCACAATTCAAAGGAGGGAGAGTAGGGTTAATGAGTAAAAGTGGAAGGAAAGTAGAGGAAGGTAGAGTGTGGATGGAAAGGGTGGTGAATAGGATTCAACTCTAAATTGAATATAGGGGTGACTCGGGTGAGTGAATACGTAACAAGAGAAAGTGGTTTCAATGGTTAGTTCGAGTCTCTTTTGTACACTAGCATTACCAATTATATGTGAAACAATAATGTGTATTTATTTTCACGTCATTGTCAAAATAAAATAGAATTGTAGGATTTATTAGAGACAAAATGTATGCAAGGGGAATTATGTTTTAAGGGTCATGCTAACTAGTGCCCCCTACCTATTATAGTAATATTACATTGGAAATTGTGTAGTCAACATTTATAAAGTATTTAAAGTGTTGTTTTCTATGTAAAATTTACCATTTTTGTATCCTTAACATTTATAAAGTAGTTAAGGATACAAAAATGGTAAATTTTACATAGAAAACAACACTTTAAATACTTTATAAATGTTGACTACATAATTTCCAATGTAATATTACTATAATAGGTATCCTTAACTAGTGCCCCGGGGCACTAGTTAGCATTTTCCATGTTTTAATAATACACCAAAGGGCAGTAAATGTATATGGTGTTGTGTTCACAAACTATGTGTGGGGTATGTGTAACACTGACCTTTAAGAAATGAATTAGATTAACTACAAGCATAATGAGATGAGATGTTTAAAACAAACATATGGAGTAGTTTATAAGATTGATACAAAACACATGACCGTGGTCCAAGAATTCTCCAAAAGTGGAAACTAAACCCCAAAAAAAACACAAGCTAATAAAAGCCAAAACTACTAAACTTAGGCACTAATGTAGCTGGTCTCAGAAGCAGAACAACGTGACAATTGATGTAAAACACTAGTAGGTGAAGAAGTTGTGGTGGATGATCTAAGTGCTTCAGCAAGTGGTCCTCCCATTGAAGACACTTGATTACCTGAACTCCATCCACCGACCCAATTCACTTGAAGTTGTTGTTGTTGCTCAGTTTGTAGGCCCACATTAACATTTCTTGGGCATGGTTCTTCTCCATAGCCAGTGGACAGTTTCAATGATATATCTGAAGAAGTGTTACTATTTCCTGGCATTGAAATTGAGAGACATGTGGAGGATGACCCACCACCATTGTTGTTGTTTTCAGCATTGTCAGACTTTTGTTGTAGTGATCTTGGCCAATCGTCAAAAAAATGTCTTAGCATTTTCCCACCTGATCTTCCATCCCCACCCACATGATCTTCGCTTTCAAATAAGCTGCTTTTGCCTTCATTCTTGGTCCCAGAGGAACTACATTGGGCCCAGTAATGAGACATCATAAATATCATCAAGGACATCATATGAAAAATATGTATGAAAAAAATTAAATAATAATAAAATTGTAGCTCTTGCAATTTGAGTTTAGTACTACTATATGTTTCCCTAATGGGACCTAGACTGCCTAATGCGAGATTAACACACAGTTTTCAATCACAACCGTTGATATTAAATCGAATGGTTTATATTACATATAAACATAGTCATCGGTTTCAGATCAGACGGTTATGGTGTGTATAATCCCATTCCCATCTCATGTTAATGCTACAAAATTGGTTTGTAACACTATTAGTGTTAATAATAAATTAAACTAGTGAAGAAAATTTTGATAGAAAAACATTTTAAATAAATAAATAAGTTTGTTTTCCATGGATATCTTCCACATGAAGTATCTGTATTCAAAGTGTGTAGAGCATTAAATATGAATATTTTTTCGATTGTAGTTTTAACATTGGTCCACCATGTTTTAGGAGTCGAGATTCCTCTATGAGACCGAATTGACGAATTCTATTGGTCTGGTCTATTAAAAAAAATCTCTAGATTATGATATGAATATTTTTTCGATTGTAGTTTGAACATTGGTCCACCATGTTTTAAGAGTGTAAAAAAACAGTGCCTCTTAGAAATTGAATTTGATCTAACTCAAATTTAAAAAAAGGACTTTATGGTTAGAGTTGTTGAGAGGTATTAATATTGGGTGTCCAACAAATCTAAAGAGATAGATACTTTGACCCTATCATAAATTAAATTTAAGCCTCAATCCTATAAAAACCAAATTGTATGGTAAATTATGACCCCCACTTTTTCTTTTCTTTTATTTTTTTGAAGAAATATGACCCCCACTTATAACTACTATTCATACTAGTAGTATATTATTGTACCACATTGGGTTCTCAAGTCTCAATAGTGACCATAAATCATATGGACGGCAAGATTGATGATTTATAAATCTAGTTTTAGAAAGAAACGGTTGGGGATTATTTGTACCCAATCCAAAGCTTCATTATTTGCCAAAGCATGAGACATATTGGCCATGCTCCCTCATTGGGGGTCCGTATCCCAGTTAGGTATCAGTCTAGTCATGTCACAATAGTACTAACCCAATTAACATCTCCTTTCATTATTGGTTCAATTGATTATGCATCAAATTCAAACTTTCTTTTTTCAGGTCAATGATCCCATCTTAAAAACAAGAATCACAAAAGACAAAGAAGAAAAATATACTAGTAGTTCAAACAAATTATGTCCTACTAAATTTAAAATGTTCTTCACACACAAACAAAAACCACTTACCCTTCTTCATAAACAAATCTTAGTAACTACCCTTTCATTTTTAAGGAAAATTACTAGTACTCTAATAAAATTCTTTTGTTTAACCAAAAAAAAATCCATTAGGGAATGCACCCTCATATTCAAGATTTAAAAAATGTACTACTTTTATTACTTAAATAAATGGAAAGTCAAAAAAATATTTGGTTAACCAGCCTTTTTTCTAAGAGAAAATGTCCTAATAATTCAGAGTTCGGCTGCGTGGTAATTAAAATCCGGTCAAAAAACTGTTCTACCCGGAAATCAAAATTAGATTCTCTCAAACGATTTATTCTTTAGTGCAGGTCATCAAAGTGAAAAATGGAACTCGAATACTAGTATTTCCTATCAATATGATCTTAATTAAACTCATTAGTGCAACTCATCCACTTGATTAACAAAGCATACTAAATGATTAGCCTTTTAATTAGAACCACCTCATTATTGCAACTGAAGTAAAAAATCTGTATTAGTAGTAGTAATCAGTCATTAAGCTACTACTAGTATATTGTTAACTAATCATCATTTAAGTATAGAGAGAGCAGAGAAAATGATTACCATTCATTGAGGTGAAGATTAAAAGGAGATTTCAATGAGGCAGTAGCAAAAGACTGTGAAGCAGAGAAAGTTCCACCACCACCACCATTACTGGCACTACTAATTGGTGTGGGAAGTTCCACAGGCTTTCTTGAACGGTTTCTACCACGATGCATATGTCTTTCACAGTACTTTTGTCCAGTCACCACATCCCTCGAACACCGCCATTTTTTACCGTCGGTTCTCCGGCAACGACCAGGCTCTGGATCCATTGCTCCTCTTCCCCAATACCCTGCTTGCAACACTGATAAAAAAACAAGCAAAAACAAAAAACAAAAAAAAAAAAACATTTTTTAAAATATACCCTTTTGCTTCAAATGCTGATGCAATAACCATGTTCCCAAAAAAAATTAAACTTTGTTGCTATCAATGAAAAAAAAGTTTTGGGGAATATTCAATGATATCACAAAACACTAAAAAAAGTGTGTTTTTTTTGTTTGTCATATGGAAAAATGTGTAAAGATTTGTTGAGAGAGAGAGAGAGAGAGAGTGTTAGAATGAAACTTACAAGATGTAGATTGATAATGTTGAAGAGGGTTATGAAGAAAATAAGGAGATGAATGAAGAAGACTTTTCTTAATAGGTTGAAGAAGTTCAGGAGGAACAGAAGCACCAACCAACATGTATCTAAATATCAAAGCTTGTAACTCAAGTTCTTGCCATTGAGATAAGCTAAAATGGCTTCCAATATTTCTGGGAAATGATCTGTTAGTGATATTGGAATGTGGTAATGTTATTGAATCTGACAAGTTGGTAAGTTTGGTGTTGTTGGATTGAGGAGGAACAAAGAAAGGAAGTGCAGAAGGAACAGAAGATTGTTGTTGTTGATGGGATTCTGCAGGGTGGTGGTGGTGAAGAACAAGTTTTGGCATCTTTGTGGAATGTTGTTCCTCTTCTGACTCATGCTGGTTTCTCCATTGTTTCAGATGAAAGTCCATGGAGAGAGAGAGAGAGAGAGAGAGAGAGAGAGAGAGAGTGCAGTGTTTGTTAGTGCAGTGAAGTTTGGTTGCTTTTTGTAAAGCTAATTAAAATGGTTAGGTGACTGTGTATGTTGGATGTGTAAAAACCAAGTACTGTGTGTAAAAAGCTTTTTGTACAGACCCTCTGTAGGTTCCTTTATATCTTTGGCAGATACCTCTAAGACACAAATAGTAAATAAATATACTCCACTTAGTACAGTGATTTTGCAAACAAGGTGTGTTAAAAAATAAAAAAATAGAAATTTTATTTTATAATTTGTGTAGAAAATAACAATTTTAAAGTTTTAAAGAGATACTGTTATTCATTTGTCAAAAAAAAAAAAACTTTTGAAGCATAAATATAATTTCTAATTTTCTATCATCTGATTCTTTAACATGTACTCCTAAATATTTGTTTGCATAAATATAATTCTATTTTAGAGTTTGTGTAGTACAATATTTGTTTGCATTTTCCTTTTTCTAAATATATTAAACTCAGATGTGTTACTTGATTTTCATATAGTACTAGTACTATGACTACTATTAAAGTTTTCTTTTTTATAATTAGTGCTTCAAGAGTACTAATTAACATGAGACAATAAATAAATATATAGTGCTTTGCAAATTTTATTTTGGAATTTGCATAGAAAATAACAATTTTAAACTTTTAAAGAGATAACTTGTTTGTCAAAAAAAAAGCTTTTGAAAGAATAAATATAATTTTTGTATTTGATTCTTTAACTTGTACTCCTACACTTTTAGAATATTTGTTTGCATTTTTCTAAATATATTAAAACTCAATAGTGTTACCTGATTTTTATCAAATTGGATCATTTTTCTCTCATTCTCAATTGTGAGATTAAGAGAGAGATCGAGAGTTAGAAGAGAGGGGAAGAGAAAGAGTGAAGAAGATGATCCGTATCCGATTTTCACTTAGTATTTATTAGTAATATTTTAGATTTAAAAATATTTTCTCAAGATTTAAATTATAAAAAAAAAAAAAAAAACTCTAACCAATTGATTCACATATACACTTCATATTTCTAAATAGAGAATTTTTAGTCCTTCCATTCCATTCATATGAAAGAATTTTAGTCCCTCATTTTAAAATCAAGAATTTTGGTATTCTAATTTGACATGTTGTTACAATTTTGATTTCAACTTAATTTTTAAATCCAAAAAATGTGGATTGTGTCCCTATAGAATTGGTGAACTACAGTATATCATCAATCAATTTTTAATACAAAGAGGAAATATAAAAAGTATCACTTTTGATAAATAAAAAAATGTTATAGCTTTGGATTTAAAAATAAGCTATTTTAGGGTTAAAAAGTAAAACCAAAATTCCAACTATATGTTTACCTGTAGAGTAAAAGAATGAATTTTATAATAAGGAAATTGAAACTTTATTTTAAAATAAAAAAGAGAAATCAAATATAAATTTCAGTTTAAATGTAAATGTAAATATTATGATCTTTATTATAAAATTAAATGAATGTCACTTTATTGTTGACCGATAATATTTCAAGATTAAAAAAGGAAAAGAATAATTCCTTGAATTTAGAGTAATCTCTCAATCTAGTGGGATTCAAATCAATGACAAATTATTCTTAAGAGTTTTAACATTATTTCATGTCCAAATTAGAGATTAATTCATGATCTTAGTTAAATTAAAAAAGTCGCGGCATTTCATTTAGGTTTTGTTTGGTAAATCAAATAAGCTAGTTTTTAGCTTATAAGCTAAAAGTTCTGTTTGGTAACAGTTTTTAAAAAAGAGCTTATAGCTTATTTTTCAAGTAGCTTATGAGCTTATAGCTTATTATCTTTTCTTCCAATTTTACCTCTATCATCTTACTTGAAAAGAATTAAATATTAATTAAACATATCATTTTTATGTCATTTTATATTTATAAGCTAGTTCAACTACTAATTTTATCAAACACTACAAATTCAATCAGCTAGCTTATTCGCTATAGGCTAAAAGCTAGCTTATAAGCTATCCGCTATAAGTTCATCTGTTATAAGTTAGATTATCAGTTATCCGCTACTTTTTATCAGACAAAGCCTTAAGTGTCTTTGGATAAAACGATAATATTAATAAAGAATATAAGTATATAAAAATAATAAATACATTTTAAAAATTTATAGAATAATTTACATTTAGAGATTAAAAAATTGTAAAAGAGTCTATAATTAAAAAGGGTGAGAGTAAGAATAAATAAAACTTAATTTAATAAATTGTCATGAATTTTAATAATATTACTACGTACTTTTTTTAATTTATACTTAAAATTTCAAACGATTATTTATTTTAAAACAGAAAAAAAAATATTGTTTGAAAATAGTAGAGGAGAAGGGTTCTGACAGAAAAGGCTGTAAATTTTGTTTTTTTGCAGGGAGTGGGGAAGAGTTAGAGCACTTGAGAAAAGACAGTGAGACAAGACAGTTGAGAGAAAAAAGAAGAGCTAGCTTACAAAAAATAATATTAAAATAATAGAATGAGATAATGAGAGATGAAAGAACCTGCGGTATTTGTCTTTCTGCTTTTGCTTCGGAAAAACCACTCTCCAGGGAAATAGTAGCAGCAACCACAACCAGCATGGGATTTCTAATTTAACTATAAAAAATTACTACTGTAATAATGAACACTACTCTCCTAAGTCCTATAGCAGCATCTACTACCAGAGTCTAGTAAAAAACTTATAACTTAAAAAGTTTGGTTTGGTAACGGTTTTTAAAAAAAAGTTTATAGTTTATTTTTCAAACGATATTTTAAGTAGTTTATGAGTTTATATTTTATCATCTTTTTTTTCAATTTTATTTCAATCATTTTACTTGAAAGAAAATTAAATATTAATTAAATACATCTTTTTTTATATTATTTCAGACTTATAAATTAGTTCAACCGCTAATTTTATTAAATACTACAAATTCAATCAACTAGCTTATTTGTTATAAGCTAAAAGTTAACTTATAAGCTATCTGTTATATGTTCATCCGTTATAAGTTAGCTTATCAGTTATCCGCTGTTTTTTTACCAAAAAGAGCCTTAAGTTGTATGTAACATACTTCTACATAGAGTACGAATAACATTATAATGAATATAAAATTTACTGTTAGATAGGAAATTTATATCATATATATTATCCATAATTTTTTTTGAAGAAATTAAAAATTATTTGATATATTATTGAGATGCATTAATATTAATGATTTATGAATTTTTATTGAAAATATTAAATAGTACCCTAAAAGCAATGGTTAAAAAAATTTTAAAATGATAATATAATTTTAAAAACAATGAATTGAATGTTTTAAGATTTTAAAAAAATAATTTTTTAACTTCAAAATGTTGCTTTCCTTTCCTTTTTATTTCATTAATAATAACTATCGTCCTAGAATACTCTTTTAACATGACCCTTTTTTCAATATGTGCTTTTAAGTCACGTGTTAGCGTTCTCTTATTAACAATATTACTATTTATTTCAATAAAAAAAAAGAATAATAAGGTAATGTTAACTAGTGGATTTGAGACATTAGTTTTTTTTTTAAACAAAAAATAAATATGTTAAAAGAAGTACTAGTAATATTCATATTGGAACAAGTGTTTCTTATATACTCTAAAAAAAGTGTTTCTTATATTTAAAAAAATACTAGTAGTACTAGAATACACAATTTCCAAAACTTGTTTATCATTTTTAAGTTCTGAACTAGTATATTCGGCGAGGAGTTATTTTCCAAAAAAAATAAAATATTATTCTTATTACTACTATACTAGTATTACTTGTATTCAAATTTGTCTTTTGGTATTTTTATTAAAGGAAATAAAAAGAATTTGATTTTCATTTTTAATATACTGGTACTGCATGTATAGTAATTTAGTGTCTCCTAGGACTGTAAATATTAATTTTAAGAGAGTTGATTTTATCATTCAAAAAAGATTAGTGGCAAAGTTTATTGATTTTTGTTTTTCTATTCAAGTGTTATCATCTCTGAAGCACCGATACTCTAAAATTGGTGAAGTATCGTGTCCGATACGCACCCGATACCGATACTCTTCCGATACGTCCCGATACTCGTATCGGAAGAGTATCGGTTAAATCTTTATTTTTAAATAAAAAAATAATATCCGATACGCGTCCGATACTTCCCGATACTCGTATCAGAAAAGTATCGGTTAAATATTTATTTTTAAATAAAAAATAATATCCGATAGAATCCGTGTTTCCTAGTGAATGTCAAACTATTATGTTGTTATACGGGTAACTAACAATGTCTTTTTTTGGATAGTACTAATGATGTTGTATAATACTTAACTTAATATGTATAACTTAAAATGTACTGATGATCATTATTTTTTAGGACAATATTAATGAAACACAAATACTTAACTTAGTATTAATGATTTTAATTTATTATAATTAGTATTTTTTGTCTTTGTCACTGTTCTGAAGTCACTATGGTGTCCTACTATATAACAGGTTGTTTAAGTATTTGAGTTTGTCCCAAAATTCTAGTATAAGAATGAATGCTTTATGCTTTTAATTGGTCAGCTGCAGGACCTATATAATTGTCTGATATTGCTACAAGATGAATTTGTTGAAGAGGCTTGATGTCATGACTATTATATGTTTTTTGAGCTATTATATGTCTTTAGTTAGGACTTTATAATAATAATTATAATAATTTTTTTTCTTTCAAAAAAAAAATTATCATTATTAATATTATTGTGCATTTATATATTTAATTTTAAAATTAATTTTTAAATAACGTATCGCGCCAGTATCGGATATGAATTTTTTAAAATTTTCACGTATCGGCGTATCGGTATCGTATCGTATCCGTATCGTGTCGCGTATCGGGGCTTCATAGGTTATCATGTACTACTCCTATAAAATTGACTCATAGTATTTATTTATTTGATTTTCTGTTGTTTTTTTTTTTAATGAAATTATATACTCCCTCCGTCCCATTTTAAATAACATTTTTTTGACTTAGTGTACTATTCATTTGACATGCTTTGACCTTATTTTTCTACTAATATATATATGCAAATATTAGCATATGAGATGTTGTTTGATTTGTTTCGACGAGTACTTTCAAAATATACCATTTTTATAATTTTTAATACTAGATAATTAAAGATATTAACGAATAAAGTTGTGCATTGGCAAACGTGTCAGTGGTCAAACAGGTCATTTATTTTGGGACAGAGGGAGTATATATAATTGGATTTCTGTTGTTGTATTTCTAGTTTTGGAAATTGGATGAATCTGTCTTCTGCAGAGTGCACATATATTGTTGCAGAGAGATGAAGACTGACAAATGGAGTTTTGATCCGACACTGCAGTTCTATTTCAGTAGCTGAGATTGAGATTATGAAAAGATTTTCGTTATTCCAATTTTGAGCATTGAGGTGTGAGAGTGGGAAAGGAGATTACCGACATTGACTTTGCTATGATTAGTTAAGTTAAGAAGCCAATATTTTTTTAGTACTTCCTCCGGCCTTAATTATAAGTAAATGTCACTTTTTAGATACATTGAAAAATTAATGTATTTAGTCCATTTTTTAGACTAAATACATTAGTTATTCAATGTATCCAAAAAATGACATCTGCTTATAATTAAGGTCGGAGGGAGTACTAAGTATTTAAAATTACTCTTTAATTTTAATAATTATGATAATATTTTTAAAATTACTCATTACAAACATCATTTTTATGCTGTTGTGTGAGAAGTTATGAACAAACTCAAAGCTACAAGATTCATCAATGTCGTAAATTGTTTTAATTAAATTGATACTATCAATTAAATCATTATTTCAATTATAAAAATGATGATGTTTAATTTTCTAAATAATAATGTATATTTTTTATAAAATTTAAAATACTTTTAAATATATGTCGATAATGGAGCACTTATAAAAATGATATATTAAAAAATTAAAAAGTTGTGAAAATCTTAGTTTAAAAATTTTTAATTTATGAAATATTAATTTTTTTAATTTAAACGATTTTGATTAAAATGCCTCGTCTATTTATCTTTGTCAAAGACGTCACGGTGTCACTTTATGTGACACTTGACTTGTTCGAGTCGGGCAATAAATAAGCTACTAATTGGAAGAGAAAATTTGGCTAAAAGAGAAGAATTTATATTATGTGTCTCGCATTAATCACCACTAAACAACGATGGTAAAATTTTTATATGTATAAAATAGTAAAAGAAAAAAATTCACATACAACACTTCTTTTGTTTTTAATTACAAGAGAAAATATAAATACGAAACAAGATGTAAAAACAAAAATATTATAATTTGGAGTATACTGTATTTTTTCCCTCGAAAGAAATAAAAATAATTTCAATGATTAATGTTTGTTGAGAAAAGAGAAGAATGAAAATTATGCAATTAAGGAGTAACATTTAATTTCATGAGATTAAATGAAAATTATTCTTAAAAATTGAAAATATTAATTTTAATAATTTAGAATAACATAATATTTTTTTCTTGTATAGTAATTTAAAAGTACACCATGTACAGGGTCATGTCAATGAAGTAAGCCCGTGGAACTATAAATATATATTATTATTTTTTGGTTTAGTACTCTAGTGACTTACAATTCCACTTTGAAGATGAATAAATAGAGTTTCCAAAATTTAAACTACAACTTATACATAATATATATGATATTCCTACCAATTAAGTTAAACTCACGTGGACTACAAATATATTCTAATTCATATCATACTTCTACAGGTACTACTACTACTATTTTATTTTCCCCATTTCCTCACAGTTATCATTATCAATGCCTGGAGCTTTTGTTTTTATCGGTTGATGAAATAAAAACATACAGTACCAATAATGAGTGAACTAGTTTTTTACTTTTTTCGAAAAAAGAAATAGAAATAGTATAATTTTTTTTAAAAAAAAATAATTAATCCTCGCTTTCTTAATATTCTGGATACATTAAAATAGTCTGACATCGCTTGGTACTCAAGGTAAATGGTAGTTTATATACAACACTCACCTTTCAAACCAACGAGACGCATTTTCTACAAAGGACAAAACCGTGACAGGTCAACCCCAAAGCGGACAATCTCTCAGAGATGTGGACTTGATGTCGGATCGGAACATTGACGCCGTATGTGGGAAACAACTCGTGGGTCGACACCCTTCAGCCCCTTAGCCTCGACTGGGGGGCTTCTGTTCTGGATACACCAAAATAGTCCACATCGCTTGGTACTCGAGGCAAAGGGTAGTTTATATACAACACCCACATCTTTCAAACCAACTGAGGCGCCTTTTCTACAAAGGACAAAACCGTGACGGATCAACCCCAAAGCGGATAATCTTTCAGAGATGTGGACTTGATGTCGGATCGGAACACTTAAAAAATAGGTTGATAATCTATAACTATAAGTAAAACTGAGCTTAATAAGAATTGGAGTTTAATATATCGATTAAAATAAAGAAATAAATAAATAAATAAACAGTTTAACAACACCTACTGGTGATCAATTTAGAAGAGTGATTTCATGGGGTTATACTAGAGCTAACGAGCTACTCCACCATTTTGGGACGGTTGAAGCGGACTTCGAGCTTTACCATGTTGGATTAAAAAGCTCGAATGCAAAACGGGCTCAAACAAGTATGACCCGAGCCTAGCCCTAATTGGACATTCGGGCTAACCCACATTCTTTTTAATTTTTTCAAAAAGAAATATCGAAAATGGCGGAAAAAAAATTTTATTTTAAATTCTATTGTTTAGTAAGATTTTTGGTAAAAAAAAAATCAATAATATATATACAGGATCAATAATTTTTTACAAATTGAACTTAATCTATATTGCAACTTCTATACGACAAATAGGAACTATTTATTTGTTTTCACAAATTAGACACAAATACCTAAACCCACATTGCATTTATAGCAAACCAAATCACACACCTCTAGTTATCAATCATAAAAAATAACACAAATTCAATCTAGGCGTCACATACGAAGCAACCACAACAAAAAAAGACAAGGTTCATTGACTAATAATACAAGAGAGTCTGTTTTGTCGCTCAATGAGTTTCTCGCGCCCTATTTTTAATCGTCCGCCACTTAAGCAGCGGATGAGTAATGATGAGAAATTTCAGAAAAAAAACACATTGTCTGCTACTTAAGTAGCGGAAGGTGTTTGAAAAACTCGTAGGACGACAAAAAAAATTCATAAAATACAAACTAAGTTCAAAACATCCAAAACAAGTTACTCGTATTTATTACGCATTTATTTTTAAATTTTTTTATCATTTATTTGGACTCGGGTTACCCGTGGCACATTCGGGTTAGCCCATATTTTAATCGAGGTTTAACAGACCGGGCTAAAAAGCCTAGCAAAAATGCGAACAAAATGGACCACTAATAGGTGCTTATATATATATTGTGGCGTATCTAGGGAGAAAGAGATTTTTATGTGTGAGTGAGAGGATCTTTTATCAACCGTCGGGTCAAAATCAATGGTGCAGATAAAAATTGTTAATTTGATCAACACATACTTTTGTTTTTGTTTTCACCACCAGTATCCAACTCAATAAACCGTCAATTCTAACATTAATTGATTTCAGCCCCTCTCAATCTGCGCCATTGGTTTTGATCTGAATGTTGGTAAAAAATCCTCTCAGTCTCACATATATAATAGATCTCTTATTGTTAAAGATGTGCATTTATTAGGCCGCTTCAAATATCATAAGAATATTACAATTTACTTTGATTATGCTATATTGTGAATATAGTTTATTGTTCTTTTTTTTATGAAGTATATATATATATATTTTAAAATCCAGCTTATAAAAATTAATTTAATAATATATGAGATATATATTAATTAAATTAATGAATATCTTAAATAGATATCTTAATGAATATATGAGAGATATATTAATTAAACTAATGAATTTAAAATATTAAATTAAATTAATAAATTTCAAGTATCTTAAATAGTATTAATTTGATATATATTTTATTGAATTAAAGATGTTCTTAAATATCATTTTATATTTATCAGTTAATTGAACTGTTAATTTACTAAATAATTTATATAAACTATCAGGTATCAACCATCAACTATAAACTATTAGGCATCAAATATAAGTTAGTTTATCAATTAACCGCAATTTTTACCAAATAGAGTCAAAGAAGATTCAGGAAAAATGTTAAACTTAAAAGGATTTTTATTATCATTTGGATTTAAAAATTTCGAGCAATTAATATGGAGTTTTTTTTTCATCACAAATTTAATCTAATTTGGGGGTCGGTTTAATATGGAGTATTTTGATTATAAAAATAAAAAAGTGATGGGTTTAGAAGTCCTAACTCACTTGACAAATGCCGAAATTGCTAGGTCGGACGTCATGACCCGGGTTCGAACCTGGGACCTCACAGTCGTGTGTGAGTTTAATTTCACTGGATTACCACTTCATCTAAGATAAAAAAAAAAAAAAAAAGTGATGGTAACCCCACCACCCATTTGTCACATGTCTCAAAACTGAAATACTACTCCATATGTCAGAGAACGTGGGACCCTTCTTTACAATTAACTCACTCTTTCTTTTTTAATATTTTTTGTTGGAAAAAGCGAGGCACGCCGGCACGCGACTTTCTTTACTATTGCCTCACGTGCTTCCACGTGACTGTTTTTTTTGTTATGGGAAAAAAATAAAAAATGAGTGTATTTTGTTTGGTTTTTAAATAAAATAAAACAATTGTGGACGAATAAAAAATAATTGATTTGTTTGATTTTTAATACTTTATATGAAAAGATATAAATCAACTTTTAATTAAACATTGTAGAAATATTATACTATAAAACATGGATAACTTGTGAGCATAACTTAATTCGTAAGAATATTATATGTAATATTCACGATTAATGTTTGAATTCTGATATTTTCATTTATTTTTTTTTTTAAAGTAAAATTATAACTAATAGATAACTTGATAGAAAGAAATTATATAGTCGGTTCACTTTGAATATATCAACCTTATGTTTGGATGCATGGAAGCATAACATTCCCTAAGATAATTTAAACCGGGCTACTTTTAACCTCCATAAAATTTATCTTATTTTTTATGCATAATTTATTTTTATTATTTTATTTTTCGACAGTTCTATACTTAAGTAGAAGTTCATATAAAATTTGAAATTTCATGAATATAAAACTTTAACAAACACAATTGTCTATGTAGAGAATGATGTAAAATCTTCAACAATTCATATATATGGAAATTTAGCTAGTTAAATTGAGTATTTTGGTATAGGGTGCGAGCAAACATATGGGGCATAAAAAGATATTCTCTTTGATTTGTGATTTGTTTGGGCTGGATGATAAGATAAAAAAATTACAAAACGTAAAAGAGATTTGCTATCTAGGCCCCAGTATTGTTTCTAGACCCCAAATATTTTGTTTTGGTTGTCCAATTCAATTTAGAAGTAATGTCTTGAATATGGATGATAAAACGGGTCAAGCTCGTTGGGTTGGCTCGTATTTCTATCCTTTCATTGCTTTGTCTTCTTCCTTCTTGTTTTATTTTTTTATTTTCACAAATGGATTTCAAATGAGTTAATTTATCTTGTTGAGGAGTGTGAGATTTCTTCGTATATTCATGAAAGTAGGACAAGAAATGAGAAGAAACGAAACCAAAAGAAGAATAAAGAAATGGCAAAGGATGGAGAAAGCACAGCTGCCTCACAACTTATTTAACTTGATTGTTCATCATCCTATGAAATATGAAAGGTGGGAATGGGATTATGTTAAAATGGTGATATAAGCATTGGGCTATAGGTATTGGGCCTGAAAAGTTCTGGTCAATAAAAGTATTGGGCTCTATATACATTAAAGACATTTACTTTTGCCAAACTACTGATTTCTTGCACGCCCTACGAGTTTAATGGACATTATAAAAATAAGAAATTTTGAGAAAAAACACATAAATTCAAGGTTTTTACTTGTTCTCTATTTAAGTAGTGGATTCGTCCACTACTTAAGTAGATGACATTATAAAAATGAGAAATTTGAGGAAAAAAAACACCCCCTAACATGAAAATTTCTCATTTTTATAAATTCGCTACTTATGTAGAGGACGTTATAAAAATGAGTTATTTGAGAAAAAAACTCCCTCCTACCATGAAATTTTCATGATTTTAAACGTAAAATCCGCTATTTGAGAAGTAGACGGAGGTATTTTGGTAAATTCGTAGGGCGCGCGAGAAATGGCGTAGGGTGGCAAAAGTAAATCTCTACATTCAAATGTATATTTATTTTTTGGTTAAAAAGAAATATATTTATAAATTAATTAATTATCCGGTTCAATCGGTTGAACCGTGATTTAAAAGTCTCGTTGGTTCAATATTTGATTTATAAAACGTTTACTTTTACATATTTTACTCCAATAGTAAAAATAAAAGGTACCACATACTCTTGATGTTGGAATACTTTATTTGATCAAACATTAATGATACCATATCTAATTTAAGCTACTTTTACAAATTTTATGACTTTGTCACATCAAATTCATCCATTGAAGTGAGAAAAATACGGAACACATTCATCAATCCTTGTATAAAACTCACTAAAATATCCTTAATTCCTCCCCCCCTCCAATTTTTTTTTGTCACTTGAATCAATTGTTGGCTACTCAATGTATTTTTATTATTGTTGAACTATAATATTAATAACCACTAACCACCTCCTAAAATCCCACCTCATCTACAATATTTTTATTTCTTTTTGGTCTGTTTGACAAGCCCTGCTCCACACTTTTTGCTCAAAGAAGCTTGCTATTTAGGCCCCCTAGTATTACTCGCAGGCCCATCATCGTGACCAAAATGCCCTTATAAGCATTCGTATCCTAGGAAACGAAGGCAACAAATTTCGTCACCTAGAAGACGAAATTATGTTAAAACATAGTAAGCTTGCATTGTCACGCACATCTGTGCACAAAACACGCAATTTCGTCTCGTAGTTACCGAAACGCCAATTTTTTGAAATTTTGTCATCTAGAAGACGAAATTGTGTGTTTTGTCACCTAGAAGACGAAATTTTGGTTAAACGTAGTAGGTCTGCCTTGTCGTGCACATCTGGGCACAAAACACACAATTTTGTCACCTAGAAGACGAAATTGTGTGTTTTGTCACCTAGAAGACGAAATTTTGGTTTTTTGCAATTTTGTTCCTTACGTGACGATAATTTTTCAACTATAATTTAGGGGTATTTTAGGATTTTATGGGGGCCTGATAGCAACCAAGGGGCGTAAATAGCAATTTTCTTGCTCAAAATGCATACGATAGCAATCCAATAATACTAGTTTCATAAAAAATAAAAAGTCCAATAAAGTAGTATTAGGTAATTATTTTCATTGAAATTTTAGCATGTTTTGTAACTTTGTTTAATAGTAAATTCAAATTGCATACGTTGGCATTAGGTAAAGTCTCCACAACCCTATATATATTGCATAACTTCAATATCTTGTGGGTAGATACATGATAAGATTTTCTACTTTAGTGGCCAATTAATTATACTTAATTTTATTTAGCTGAAAATTACGCAGGCCGCAGTCGAGTGTTGCTTTTTTATTTTGGGCCCCCAACGTGTGATGTGGGCCCCAATTGAAGATTCTTTTGTCTTGGTCTTGGGCCGTCACAGATTCCATCATCTCATCACTCATGATCACAAGCGTTGAATTTAAAACATCACCCTCCATTTTTCTTGCTGTCTCTTTTCTCATTAAGCACAAGAGTTTCATTGTTGGAAAGGTTACATTGCTTCGATGGACATGATGGTCCATTGGTACCCCACACCAACGATGTGAGAGATGTATACTAGTGTGGTTAATACTTGATTTTGATTTAAAACGTATAAAATTTCAATTCAGGAAATTAAATTGTGAATATTTTGTAAAGTAGATATTCCTTACTCAAATATCTTAACAACTAAAAAGGGTGATTAAGGGTGCGTTTGTTTAAGCTTTAAAAAAAATGATTTTTTTGTAAAGATTTGAATAAAATCTAAAGCTACTTTATGTTTGTTCACAATCATAAAAATCTATTTTTTTTAAAAAAAGAAGTTCATACACTTAGATTCCTTAGTTTTAAAAAAATAGATTCTTGAAAAGCTATTAAAAATAGCTTTTCATTTTTGGGCTAAAAATGATTTTTTTTAAAAAATAGTTTTTAAAAAAATCTATAACAAACACTATCAACATTACAAAATAGATTTTTTTAAGAAAAAAATAGAGTTTTTCTTAAAAAAATCAAAACAAACGCACCCTAATTCTCTACCATAAAAAAAGTGATTATATATGTACCAAAAAATAAGTTGATTAATCAATGTAAGTTAGTGTAACTATCAATACCGATATTGCTATGCTGACACTTTCATTTAGGTTTAATTCGATTAACGCTCATTTAACGGGGCTGGAATTCTTAACATATCCTAATGCTATGGTATCGAGAATTTTCAAAGTTAAATATTTCCCAAATGGTCATTTCGAGCTTTGTTAGTGATAATTGCTGCTCCAAATAATTGCTGCTCCAAAGTTAGTGATTTAATTGACGTAGAAACAAACAGTTGGAATGCTAGTCTGATCCATACTATTTTTGATGAAAGAGACACGCGAAATCTTGCACATACCACTTAATGACCTAGGCAGAAAAGATGAGATAATTTGGTGTTATGATAAAAAGGGACTCTTCTCTATTAAGAGCCTTATCGTGTTTGTGTTGATTAATAGAGAAGAATGGCGAGTACAAGGGCAGTGGAGCACGATGTGGGACTGTCAATTTCCCCCAAGGTGAAACATTTTATGTGGAGACTTGGGATGGATTGTCTCCCTAATAGACAACGCCTTGTTACCAAATGGGTGGAGTGTCATGAGAATTGTAGCACGTGTCTAACCTATAATGAATATAATTGGCATGTTTTCCTTAATTGTGCAGATAGTGTGGCTTGCTGGAAGAAAATGAACATTTGGGATAAACTTGAAAGACCTATGCAGCAAGCTGAGAGTTTTTCTCAATTTTTCACAAATATACGTCGTCTCGATCAGTCACAACTCACAACTAGTTACCTTTGCGATGGTTGCTTGGAGCATATGGAGAAAAAGGAATACAAAGTTATGGGATGATAAAAATGAGACCGTTGAACAGGTTGTAGCACACGCTCAAAGTGTGCTGTGTGCATGGCAGCAAGCACGTCATCACAGGTCCAACCATGGCAGCACGACACAAAATTATGCCGAGCCTCAAATCCAATGGAAACCACCACCAACAGGCTTCTTGAAGTGTAACATTGACACAGCCATCTTCGACACAAGCAAGCATGTTAGTATGGGAGCTTGTATTAGAGATGAGAGATAACACTTTGTTGCGGCAAAATCAATGTATATAGATGTTGTGGTGTCACCAGCCGAGGGAGAAGCTTGGGGATTGCACCAAGGACTTCTTTGGATGGAGATGCTCGGATATCACAAAGTGATCTTTGAGCTAGATTGCAAGACGGTGGTTGATGATGTGCACAATATTAAACCAAATGCTTCTGAGTATGGTCTACTTATTGATGAATGTAGAACCTTACTTTTAAATTATAGCGATTTTATTATTGCTTTTACTAGACGTCAAACAAACGGTAGCGCTCATGCTCTTGCACAAGCAGCTTTAACATGCTTTTTGCATTACTTTTGATGTTATTCTGAGTTGTATTAACACTATTATCATGGATGAAATGTCTTGAGTTTGCTTGCATAAAAAAAAACTATTTGTAGATTAGCTAAACCTAATTCGATTGTTTCTCGTATTTGGCTAACAACTTATTCTTAGATTTTTTATTTTGAGCCTAACTCATCCTTATCAAACTGACTTGTAAGATAAATATTATCTCTACTTTATAAGCACATATATAGACCATCTCACAACTGTGAGAGACTTCATAACACCCCTTTGCGCCAACTTGGGCTTGGAGCACAGATATATTTGGCAGGTGACTCAACCAGAAACATGAAAGCAGGCAGGACCCTTCAAATTTTGGAGAGACTCTAATATAATCTTAATTATATTTTTATATTAGGCCTAACTCATTCCTACAAAATCAACTAATATAGAATTACTTCTACTTTATAAACATGTATTGAGACCGTTTCACATAACTTCATAACACTTATAATATTTTTAGGTGTAATTAAATATAAACATATGATACGGCAAGATGAGAAGGATAGAGTATTTGTCAAAAAGTTAGATAAGGTGCCGCCACGCCACCACTATTTCAAAGTCCAAATGTAGTAGTATATAATTTGCCTTACACCTCACGTCTACCTTTTGGTTCTTGTTAAGGAAATGCTCCTAAGTATACTTAATTATACTGTGTGCTGTTCTGGACTCATTTGTTTCTTCTGACCACCTCACCTCAAAGCGTACCTTAAATATGGGTTTTCCCATTCTTTCAAGCGTTAGTCGTGACTTGGTCTCTTATGTATTGACTTGTAATTAACGCGTTAAAGTGCAGGCAAGACATTGTTTGTGACAAAACAAAACAAATTTATGCGTATAGTTCAGAGTTTAATATATATTTGGAAATTTGATGTGCCACTTGAGAATTATGTGACCCTTGAGAAAATCCTGTACGCATCGTTCTATATGTAAATGCATATATAGCAAAATTTTACACCAACTAACATAATTGTTATTGTTAATCTTTTATAGAGATATATTTATAATTATAAGTAATAGAGACAATTTTCAACAAATTTTTTATAGAGCTGAATTAGATTTAACCTAAAAAAATAATCGTTGATATGAAAGTAATAGTAATTTTAATTCTCTCTCTACCATAGTAGGGTTTGTAGGTGAGTAAGGTGAGCCACCGCGTATGCAGGCCTCAAATATTTAGGGGTCTTCAACTTTTTATATTGTCTATTAATTTTTTTTATAAATGTAAAAATAATTAATGACTTTGTTACCACTACAAATATTTTATTACTCAAAAAAATAATAATTAATAATTAAGTTTAACAGCCGCATTCTTAATTTTATAAGTAACTTGCGGTTGATCGTAAAAAAAGAAGTAACATAGTTGATAATAATATTAACTTGAAGACGTATTTTAATATTATTGATTAAAATATGTCTATTTTGAATGCTATTTACTATGATGACTACTGTTATTATATATTTTTTTTTATGTTACTTACAATTTAAATAGAGAACGATTCTTTTTGAATTTTTTTATTAGAAGTTTATTCTTAATATTCATTCCAGACAATACCTCCAAATATAGTGGGACTAAACCTACTCTACTAAATAATAATCATTAATCCAAATTGCTTTAATATATAAATTATTATAAATTTGAAACCCCAAATTCCGGTGACCAAAATCCAAGTTATGAGCAGAGGAGGAATTACATGGTGAACATATATGATGGAAGTTTGCTTGTCATTGTGGTCCAGTTTAGAGCTACCTGTCATACTCATACATGTGCATATACAACACATATCCTTGCTGTGTAATTAACCCCAAGGGTACCACCAACAGTATACTTAATTTTTAATTAAGCTATTTTTTATTATAATAAATAATTAAATAAAATTAATTAAGGAAGAGTTAGTTGAAAATTTCATCTAGCTAGCTACCAACTGAATAACGATATATGTATAATCCATAAGGATCATATATATGCGAACAAGAGTTATTTTCTTCTCATTTCACATGCATGCCGTACACAAATAAGAGCAGAAAAAATGAGTAGGGGCTTGATAACGACCCTTTCGGCTGTATTAGAATTTTTGGATTGTTTTTTTTTACTAAATAATTTTTGGAATTTGTTTTTATTTTGTATAATAAAACAAATTGGTAAATGGTAGCTAAGAGACAATCTCAACGGTTGCATTTTCTGAATCCGTTTATTGTGGGTCATAACGTACTTATATGCACTTATAACCATATACTTAAGGGTATCCATATGATCCATGACTTTTTTACTTCTTTCTTATAAGGAGAACGATTTATATTAGCTTTGAGTATTCAAAAGCCAATTCATAAAATCAATCTAAATAAAAATAGATGTATGTTTAAAATGATTGGTTTTGTCATCCAAAAAAGGTTTGCGGCCATCTCATTTACCATTTACCTTCCATTAAAGTGTAATATTCTCCCTCTATATATACTAGAGCTCTCTCTCTCTATCTATATATATATATATATATCAAAAAAAATTATTAATGTTGACCAAGTGAGTGGATTGGTTCACCAATTAGCAAAAATAAGATTTTTGTTTCAACTTTCTCTATGGATAAACCGAATTCATGTTATCTACTAAATCCTATCGACCACCTCCACAATATTAGTTACTATTTTTTTAAACATAGATAAAATGACAAAAATATCATAAAATAAAAATATACATACAAATGAAGAAGTAATTCAAATCCCATATTAGTTACTTTTCTATTAAAGATTATATTATTTGACTAACCAAATTAAATGAGACATCTTACAGTTTTATGAAAGTTTATAAATATTGCACTCATGCAACCCCTTGTACAAGTTAATCAAAGGGTAAAATATTTTTTCAATCTTTACTATTATAGTAAATTTAGGTTTTCGTCTCTATAAAATAAAATCACTTGTTTTCCAGTGGCAAGGAGCTCATTTCAAGGACGTATCCGTGAAATACCGGGTTCGATTTCCAGGGGGAACAACGCTTGGCCAGTGCACATGCCTCTACGCACGAGCCGGATTAGTCGCCCACCTTTGGAGGGTCGGAAACCGGTGCGAAATAAAAAAAAAATCACTTGTCTTAATTCCTACAAAAAAATTTCTTTTGTTTTTAGTACCTAATGGACAAAATTTTGACATATTTAACATATACTTATATAGGTTTAATATGATATATATATATACATAATATAGACAATTTTGAACATAAAAATTTCATAATATTGGCATTAAAATGACAAAATATGCTCATTAAGGACTAAAAACAAAAGATTTTTTTGCAGGGATGAAAATAAGTGAATTTATTTTATAGGAACGAAAATTCGCTACAAAAGTATAGACTGAAAACATGTTTTATCTTAATCAAAATTAGAGGTTCATTTGCCTATTAACTAAAGCCAGAGGGTACTACTTGATTTTTTTGGCCTATGTTTATAATTATAGACTAATGGAGTATTTTTGATGAAATTATTAATTTTTTTAATATATTTTCAACTATTTATCATCACATTTCACATATTTTTTCCTCTGCAATAAATAATAAATGTTTTTCAAGTTACCATGTTATAAAATGAGTTTTTTTCTCTCAACTGAATTTTCTTCATATACAAGAGTTAATAATCAAACCAAATCATTTGCTAGAGAAAAAAAAAATTGAATATTTGATGTTACTTTAACTTTGAATATGACAAATAAATAAATAGTAATTATTTTTTCTACAAAAGAGATAAATAAACATGAATGGAAAGAGTAACATCTGATTGTTGAATTGAGATTCTTTTCATTTTTTATTTTTATTTATATGTTGGATCGATTCATATTCATACATGATTTTTTTCTAACTTCAATTGGGTTCACCGCTAATGAAAGGTGAAATTGATCTTTCAAATTAATCAATTATAGATTTGACGGATATTGAGTTTAAAAGAAATTATAAACCAGTAAAAGAAAATAACAATTGCATAAAATTATTTCAATGAGAAAATAACAATTTCATAAAATTATTTCAATATTACATTTATTTACAACCTATTTTTAATGTGCTATATAAAAGCTTAAAGTAGCACTCACAATAAATGAAACTCTAGGGATACTATTTCTATCTGGCTAGAATGATCCCAGCTAATAATAATTCATGTAAACCAAAGTTAACAACCTTTCATTCAGTAAAGTTGAATAATATTTCCTCTTTATCAACAGTGATTGTCTGGCAAATGGGCCGTATCACATTCAGCTTTACTAATCTTTGTCTTTTTGTATTAACAATTTTTTAAATTCTATTTATAATAATACAGTATTTGTTTTTGTGGGTTAAAAAGGAGAAATCCAAGCTGGGAAGCAAAGGAAAGGAGGAGTATAAGTTGTTGGAACAGGTCACCCACATTTTGTCCAATACTTAATTTATTGTGACCATTTCTTCATAAAGATAAAGTAGAAGAAAGAAAGTGACAGCATATTCTAATTTCCAACCCAACCTGGAAATTTTTAAATTAAATTTCAAATCCATTTTCTTTTTTTTACCATATAATATAATTACAAATTTTCTACTATTATTAAAGATGACTAATCTCCCCCACGAGCTTAGCTCAATTGGTTGGAACATCGCACTATATGTGCAGGAGACGAGGTTCGAACCCCAGACACTCCACTTATTCACTTTTAAGGTAGAATTTCAAACCACTAGATTACCTACCAAAAAAAAAAAAGAATGACTAATCTCCTAACCATCAATTCGTCGTGAATGTGATTATTATGTTGTGTTATACATAAAGCTAACTCCTACAATTATTAGTTGATTTAGTGCTGATTGACCCTAAACTTAGTAGGAATAACCACAGTTTAATTCTCCGCAACTGTGATTGAAGGGGACTGAAATCACTTGATGCCAGAACTGACCCTCAAACTAGATTAATCTGGTGGTGAAAGCAAAAATAAAAATAAAATAAAGCTAACCCCTAATCATGTTTTTCAGAGTCTAAAATTCTTACCAATATTTTTTATTTTCACCACGAGTATTTTGCTAAATACACCGTTTAGTTTAATTCGGGTCAGTTTTGACATCAAGTAATTTTGACCCACTTCTGATTGTGATTGCAGTTGTGAAGATTGAACAATGGATCTCCTTATCAAACTAGCGTTAATTACCACCAAGCTAACGATCGGTTAAAATTCATATAATTTGGAACAATTTAGCTAAAATCAAATCTTTTTATTTGTTATTCATTAATTAAAAAATAAAGATTCTTTTAAAATGAATATTTTACGTTTTTATTTGGTCCATAAAAGCAAATGGGCTAAAACAAAACAAAGGGCAAAACAGATAACAAAAGAACCGCACTCACAACAAAGGAAACATAACAGAACACTTCATCATCATTTCAAGTCCAAAAAAGAAAACAAAAAAAGAGAAAAAAGAAAGAAAAGATAATAAAGAGAGAAATTAAAGGAAGAAGAAGAAGAAGAAGAAGGGTTTGATTGAAGAAACAAGATGAGTGAACAACAAAGTAACAGCAACAACCAATTGGTAGTTCAGAATTCAGGAAGTTTAAGCTTCAGTAGTCATTTGTCTAAGGAAGATGAAGAGATGTCAAAATCTGCTCTTTCAACTTTTAGGGCTAAAGAAGAAGAAATTGAAAAGAAGAAGATGGAAGTTAGAGACAAAGTTCAGTTTCAGTTAGGTCGTGTTGAAGAAGAAACCAAACGTCTTGCTACAATTCGTGAGGTATATATATATTTCACTTTTTTTTATTTTTAGATTTAACTTTCATTTTTATTTTATATCTCAAATTTCAATTTCACTAATAAAACTTAGAAACCCTTTTTCTATTTATGATTTTTTATTTAAGATTTTTACCAATTTTTTTTGTTGTATTTTTTTAAATAAATTGACCAAAACATAGGACTAAAATTTAAGGATTACATAGATGGAAGTATCTGTGGTGTTGGAATCTGGTGAACAAGAGTTTGTTGAGATATTTTATTTTATTTATTAAGTTTAATTTAAATAATTTAACTATTTATTTATTTATTTATTTAGGCTAAATTATAAATTTAGTCCCTTAACTTATTTTATGGTTTCATTTTGGTCCCTTAATTATTTGTTGTTCCATTTTAGTTCTTTAACTTATCTCCGTCTATCAAATAAATCCTT
This sequence comes from Trifolium repens, assembly GCA_030408175.1. NCBI lineage: Eukaryota > Viridiplantae > Streptophyta > Magnoliopsida > Fabales > Fabaceae > Trifolium > Trifolium repens. Next base: position 51,317,764 of record CP125849.1, on the reverse strand, counting down.
TTCCATTAAATTTTGGCAAAACTGTTAATCTTCATCACATCAATCACAAAAAAAAAAAATCCAACAAAAAAATAATTAAAAACCAGATGTGGTCACTTTGTTTCCTGTTCCTCTCTTTCTTCTAACAAGTTCATCTTTTTCTTTTCTTTTCTCCTTCTACTAATCTAACTATTTCTCTCCAAAATTGCAAAATGATTTTTCAGAAGCTTCCTGGTTAACCATTCCAACCCCATTTCTTTCTCTTCACAACTTCCATTCTTTTTTAACCCAATTCTCTTCCACATGAAGAATCTTAAATCAATCATGTGATGGAGGAATTTGGGGTAATTTTCTTGCTGTTAGAATGTTAGAATCCTGAATCGATCATGGTGATGAGGGAATTTAGGATAATTTTTTGGGTTTGATATAGGGAAGAAAAAGAAAGGAAAATATAAACTGAGGAATTTGGGCGAGTATGTAAAGTCCAATGACTGTAAATTTTAGGAATGATGTTAAGGGTTTGAATTTGGAGAAAAATTGGGAGAATTTGTAAAATCCAGCCGTTGTAATGAATTTATGGGTTTGAATCCAGAAAAGATTAAACATTGGAGTTTGAAGTTCTAATTTTTGATTTTCTGGGTTTTGAACATGATGAATATTTTTGGGTTTTTTTTTTCATTGAATCTGATGAATATGTACGAGTTTCTGGGTTTGGTGTTGAATGTGATGAATAAAGTGATGCAGATTAACAGTTTTGTCAAATTTTAACAGAAAATGATTTATTTGATGGATGAGGATAAGTTAAAGGACCAAAATGGAACAACAAATAATTAAAGGACCAAAATGAAACCATAAAATAAGTTAAGGGACCAATAGTATAATTTAGCCATTTATTTATTATTTTTTGCAAAAATATCAAGCTGCTTTGGTCCTTTTCATGCATATTATTGTTAATAAAACATGTTTTGTTGTAATAAGGAGATTAATTGAGGCTTTAAGAACATGTAGAGCACTTGATTATACCCGATCTGTGGTTTTGTTCTTAGGACAGTGAATTTTGAATAAAAAAAAAATTTATGAGGAAAATAATTTAAAATTTGAAAATTCTTAATTACCCTGATTTGTTCTTGTCAGAAAACAAATGATTAATAATTTTGCTTTAGAACTTTTTTTATTAGTTTACCATATCATTAGGCCTCAAATTTTGCTGCAATTTTTGTTATGTAATTGAACAAATTGCAAACTTTTTGTTATTTGAGGAATATCAGGAGCTTGAAGCACTTGCAGATCCAATGAGGAAAGAAGTTTCAGTTGTTAGAAAGAGAATTGATTCAATAAACAAAGAATTAAAGCCACTTGGTCATACCTGCCAGAAGAAGGTGAGGCTAATTCAAATTTCAAATTCATAGTAACTGTTCATAGGTTTTAATAATATTATTATTATTATTATTATTATTATTATTATTATTATTATTATTATTATTATTATTATTATTATTATTATCTAATGAGATTTTGTTAGAGACACCATTGAAATTTGGTTATTGATATGTTACAGGAGAAAGAATACAAAGATGCTCTTGAAGCTTTTAATGAAAAGAACAGGGAAAAAGTACAGCTAATTACTAAATTAATGGAGGTTTGTCTCAAATTCCTAATTGTTTTTGTGTGAATGATTTGAGTATGGCTTTGGTTCTGTTGCGATAAAAATTGATTTCAATGAGTTTGGTGAAATCGCGGTGAAATTATGATTACGTTGAAGCTCTCAGCGTAGTTTTTGTCAAAATTTTGGTGGTTCGCCATGATTCTGATAATCTCACTGCCAAGCCAATCATACCACCATGCATTGATTTTAATAAAAAATTAGTTGAATGTGAAATAATTTATGTTTGAATATATTAATGTATGAGTTTGATTGTGAAAATCATATTTATGGCTAGAAGAAGTTGTAAATCCTAACTTAAGTTAAAATCATAAGGCAAAACCAATTCATAACAATATTAAACAAATATGTCAAAATCAGTTGTATGTGTCTAGTGATAGAAAATACAAATTGAATACACATAAATATCTTTATGTGGGGTTTTTGTTCTTAATTTTGTTGATGTTGATGCTACCAATTATTAATTCTTCTTAAATTCTTGATGTGATTAGCTGGTGGGTGAAAGTGAAAGATTGAGGATGAAGAAGCTGGAGGAGCTGAGTAAGAACATAGATTCAATGCAAATGCAATGATTTAGCTCAAATGCTAGTGAATGAATCTGATTAGTCTTGTGTGGTATATTAAAGATGATGACGATGACGATGACATAGTATATTTATATGTAATGGGTGTCTTGTGCTTGTGTAATTTTGTGATCATGGAGTAATTTGTTTTAACTAGCATTTGATTTGATGATATGGGATATTAGCTTAATTTAGGAGGGTTATATGCATACCCTACAAACAAAGCTTGTAACTAAATACTTTGCATTTTGTTATTTTTTTTTTACCTTACTATGCTTTAATTTGTTGCTCCTTATTTAATTTATTGATGTATGTAATTTGAATTTTTTGTTGCCACGAATGTGTTATAAGTTTCAATTATTATTTGTCAGTATTAATTGAGTGTAACATTATATACACTTCATACCATGGCATTCTAATGGAACTCTAGATGTAGATGCCATGTTTTATTGCTTAAGGAATTTCTACCTAATTATTATTCTATCCGTGTGATTGTGATTGCTCATGGGAAACTCATGATGAAATTTATAGTTCATATATGATGTATCTTTTTACATTCATTTACACTAGATGGTTATTCTCCGTGATATATGATTTTTTTTTTCCACTTAAGATTTGCAATTCTTTTAGTTAAACCATATGGTAAGTTAACCACTAATGGCCTATGACTAATGAAACACTAATTGGGGGATGATAGCAATTCCTAATCTCATGTCAACCATACACAATTTTGCATCCAATCATGTCATTTGTGATATAGAAATGAAATACACAATGTTATCTTTCGTCATAAATTATTCAATCAATTGAATGTAATATTTGTTTCATTCTATTCCATTCCATATCATTCTGCATTGTTCGGCTTAAATATTAACATATATGTGCAAATTATTTGGGCAAATCACTATTTTATATCTTGAAATACAAATTGTTCTCCTAAATTGTTTTAACGTTAGTTAAAATACTCTCACCATCAAGGAGCTATATCGGAGTAGATAAAGTGTCATGTTAAGTAACAATGTGACTTGTTCACATTGACCATATTACATGAAATCTTAACCGGAAGTTTCACATGGATTTAAAAACTTAAATTTCGATAAATACTTTAATTATTTCATAAATTTGGTGGATAACTTAAAGTAATTTTGGTGAAAGGAGGCAAATAATTTAGAGATTAACGAAAACAAAAATGAATTAGTATTGGGGTTGCGTGAAGGTAGAGTTATTGGTAAAAGTAAAGGTTATCCAAATTATTGTGTTTTACCACAAACGAAGGAAACATGCGCAATGTACTTTGAGATGGAGGAGTACTGCCTACCTGTGATTTGTTGTGCCATAAAAAGCATCCAAAGTGAAAACGTTGTGTTGTATTGTAGATTTGTAGTATGAGTATGGGAATTCATATAAAATCAACTTTCTATCAGTTTTTTTTTTATTGTTTTTGGCTGCACACAAACTCAATGAAAATTAAGAGAATCAAGAGGAGAGATAATTGTTGCAATTGACTTTCATTAATTATGAAGAATCACATTACATTTACAACAAACCTTTTTTTTTATCGACTGCACAATAGTTTCTTGTTGGCCAAGTACACATAACAAATCACTCTAACTTCCTAACCAACTTTGTATGTTGTTATGAATTAGTTTTTCAATCTTATTCTCCAATGAAACCTAAAACAGTAGCAATATGCACAATTCAGGAATCAGGACTTCTTAATGTTTGGTATCATCAGTATGAAAATTAAAGGATTTTCAATATCAATACGTATATGAGCAACATGCTCATCAAAAAGCAATTAAGGAATATCAAACCTGTAATTGGGGCAAAAACATAGCAGAATATATAATTAATAAGTTCAAGAAATGATTTTTGACTCTTCAAATTATATATCTAAAGTTTCTTAAACATGACATGAGCTAATTATTCAAATAAACGATGGTCATTATATGCAAATGAAAAGAAAGAACCATCAACTCATTATATGAAGCAAGATTTCATTTACCATTAACTCACCTTCTGTTTGATTTTCCTCTCCTATATACCTGGAAGCCAGAATTTTATAAGTCATGCCACCGGGTTCCAAACCCTTGCTCGAAGAAAGTTATCTCAACCTATTCGCCTCATCCGTCCTTCCCGCATCGCAAACATCTTGAAGCACATAAACTCATAGATAAAATAATCGTATCCTTTAGGCAAAACCCCTCTGTTAGATAATTTCATTAACAAATCGAAGAAAATCGCAAACAAACCCGACCTTCCTTACAAAGCCCATCAACCAAACTCTCACAAGTGACATCAGAAAGTTGACACCCCAACTCAATCATCTAATAAACCATCCCAATCCCTTCAACAATCCTACACTCCCTAAACAACCCTCTAATCAAAGTATTAAAAGTAACAACATTTGGATGACACCCCATTTTGCGCATTTCATCAAACATCTCCAATGCAAAAGTAAACTTAAAATTTCTACAATAACCACTAGTCAAAATATTAAAAGTAAAAACATCAGGCTTAATCCTCCTATGTTTAACCATCTGATTATAAAATTCAAAAGCTCTATCAAACCTACCAGATTTAACAAACCAATGAATTGAAATATTACACAGCGAAACACTATATGAGCAACATGCTCATCAAAGAGCAATTAAGGAAAAGCAAACCTGTAATTGGGCAAAAACATGATTCTCCATAGCAGGATATATAATTAATAAGTTCAAGAAATGATTTTTCACTCTTAAAATTATATATCTAAAGTTTCTTAAACATGAGCTAATTATTCAAATAAACGATGGACATGGTCAGTTTACAATCCATTTATTATAGAAAAAGTATCATAACACTCAACAATGTAACAGAAAAACAATTAACTAAGTATTCCTCCAATAGGAAGTAGGCTTTCGTTATAAATAACCACTTGACAACTTGCATACCTTCCTTTAAAACCGATCTTTTCAATCATCTCGGTATTTAAATTATACTTTGCAATTTCTTCTTGTCCATTGAAGTAGAATATATCGCCATTCTTGCCAACCCCAATAGGTTCCTGAATGCTAGGTAGGGGTCCGATTCTAAAAAGTCTCGTCAATGACTCTGCTACACCCAATTCACCCAAAATTGATATCATATAACAATAATCACAACAATCATCACCAATAGTGTCCATCTCTATCAGAGCAATGGACTCTCTCAACACCACTAAATGTATTTGAAAAGGCCCATCATCATGATGAATCAAGGGTGTTCTAATAAAGGTCTCATCCCTTAAATTAAATGATACCAACTCATCGTTCCAACCATTAGTACCTTCATTGCCCCCCAACCAATGACACATCCCATATAAGTTCACCGCAAAACCAATGGTGTGAGACCGGTTACCTGGCATTTCAACTTGAAGATCTCTCCAACAATTACTTTTTAAGCTATATATCTGCCATAAGTTCCCAATCTCATTTCTAGACATATAGTTTTGGGGATCGACACTCAAACAACAAAAACGTCGAATCAGCTTGTAGTCATCAGTGACGGGGTCATAACCAAATCCATGAATGCCAACATAAGTCATTATAACAGGTGGCTCTTCTAAAACAGTGCTCGGAGGAAATGCTTCTAGAATTTTATGCTGCTCAATAGAGCCATTGGGAATGACCTTAAATTCCCCAGTAGATGGAATCCACAGTACTACTTTTCCCCCGACCGAAGGTGCAAAGGCTGATACAGAGCCTCGATCGAGACAAAGTATGCCATTAACAGCAGAACCAAAGACAAACAAATCATAATGAGGCCGTTCAAATGGAGGTGGCCAATCTAACTTAACATTATTCTCAAAAGTCTCATCGGAAAGAAAAAATATATTATCATCTTGATCATCATCATTAATATCAGCATCACAGTCGTATTCAGGACGAGTCTGCTTCAAGAGGACGCGCAAATTATGATCATCATACATAGATCCGGATAAATGTTTGCGATACATTCTCATGAATTCAGGTTTTTCAAATAAATTAGCCCAAAATTTACATACACATGTAAATCGCTTCAAAGATTTCAAAGGCAATTTGGATAGAATATCAAAACAAATATCATCAGGTATATAATTGCTAACCTTATTTTTGGGGAGATTCATTGATTCCTTTAATTGCATAACCAAGTGAAAAACGAATCAATTGAAGAAGAAGACGAATAAAACGTTTTGCTTTAGAGCACAATTGTTGAGAGAGAAAGATGACAATTGAAATCTGGTTAAGTGATTTGGACTCTTTTCTTTGTGGTCAGCAGAGATTTTGACAATTTATTATTTTCCTTAAACAAAATGCAGAAAAGAAATTCTCCTTTTTTGTAGGCAATGCAAGAATAGAAAAAAGTTAAGAAAGATAATTTCTTTATATATTGAAAGATTATAAGATACATTATATAAATTTTGGCCCTGTCTACCGTGAGCATGGATGGCAAAAATATCCAAACCCGCGGATATCTGCGGATAAAATCCGTCATGGATACGGAGTTGATAGTTTAATGGATATTCATGGATAAAATAAATGGATATTTCAATTATCCGCATTTAATGGATACGGATGCAGATTTAATACTCTTCACGCCCGCAGATATCCATACCCGCTAAATAATTAATAAAATTACTTAAATATCTCTATTTACATATAAACTAGTGTATGTGCCCGTGCCAAGCATTTTTATATTTTATCTTTTGCAGTTTATCTATTTTATATAAATTATACTTTTGTTTGACTTTTTTGCAATTTTGTGATGTGATTTTTGTTTGTATATTCGGTGTTTTCATTAAAAATAGAGAACAAAATTTATGAATATTATATGTTAATATTTTGTCTTTAAAAAAAATAATTTTTTTTTGAATAAAAAAATATCATCCATGGATATCTGTTAATATTCGCGGATACTTCAATATTCGCGGATTACCCGCTTAGCGGATATCCGCACGGATATGGAGCGGACACAGATATCATATTTGTCTGACAGAGCGGACACGAATATCACACTATCCGCGTCCATGGATATCCATTGACATCCCTAACCGTGAGAGACATGAATAGGTCTCTTACGGTGAGAGACTTGCTTTTTTTATTTTATTTTTTTGCGACTTACTTTTGGGCCTTTGATTTAAAAGTGGTATATGATATTATGATGCATTATCAACAATGTATTATTTTTTATTTCTTTCATTTTTCCATCAATTGCTTATTTTTTTTATACTGTTATTATTTTTTTAATCCCTACAAAATAGAGACCTTTTAAGTTTAGTCCTTGCTTAATTTTAATAGTATTTTTAGACATACAAAATTTTTCTGGATACATAGTTTAAACCTGTTAAAATAAAACTTGTTTTATTTTATTTTTTTGATAGAGTAAAATTTGTTTAATTAATCTTAAACTATTAAATTTTATTAATGATTTTTTACACACGTGTTTATCACTTTATAAAATGTTCATTAACCAAAACTTATAATTTTGTAATGTGAGATGAATTAAATATCAATTTTACGCACGCATATTATGTCTCATACCGTACGCGAGTGACATTTTTTTTTTTACTTTATGTTTTATGGTTTAGATTAAAATGAGTACATCATATTATAGTGCACTGTCACTGTCAGTATTGAATTTCAATTATAAACGTTTATGAGATTCTTTGACGACTGAATAACTATTCTCGAACTTACATATCTCGCACATTAATATCTCCCACATTAATATCTCTCACTTAAATATCGGTTATAAACGTCTATGAGATTTTTATACGGCTCGATCACTCTTATCCCACTTAAATATCAATTATAAACATCTATGCGATTCTTAGATGACTGAATCACTATTCTCGAACTTACATATCTCTCATATTAGTATCTCCCACATTAATATCTCCCACTTAAATATCGGTTATAAACGTCTATGAGATTCTTATACGACTTGATCATTCTTATCCCACTTAGTTATTATTAATTAATCTTCTAATGCAAACTTTTAATTGATTATATATTTTCTAAATTTCAATTATGCTCTCACCTATCGCTCAGATACGTGTCCGTGTCTAAAGCACGACGAGAAATCTAATATACTTATAACCCCCGATGTATCGAGTGATTAATCAATATAACGACTATATTGTATTACTTAAACTCCAATGTCTCGGACAATTTAACCAACACAATAGCATTAAAATTCGATAGTGTACGTGAATGTGAACCTAACACTATCCCTAGCAATTAACGTTCACAGATGATTTATTTCAGTTCTTTTAAATAAAAAGTCTATGTCTAGAGCTCTCTGAATCAAATAATCAATTTTGGAGTTTTACGTCGGAAAAGCATTAAGTGCGGAAATAAACCATCAACATAATCAAAATAGAGATTATATGTAATCAGCCAGATTAAAAGTTTACATGAGAATTCAATTAACAAAACCTAATCCCAATAACAGAGAGAATTAGTTACACATAATAACCTTACAATACATAGCTAGAAGAGATGGAAAGATGGATCGATGATTCCGCCGCTCCTCTTGGTCGCTCTCTGCCTCGTGAGAATTGTTTCCTCCTTCCCTTTGTTTCTATCTCTGTTCCTCTCTTGTTGCAAGAATGAATGAATTTTGAGGAATGGCTGAAGCATGCTCTTTATAGGCTTGAAAAAGTAACCTTATTTTTGGGGAGATTCATTGATTCCTTTAATTGCATAGCCAAGTGAAAAACGAATCGATTGAATCAATTGAAGAAGAAGATGAAGAAAACGTTTTGCTTTAGAGCACAATTGTTGAGAGAGAGAGATGAAAACTGAGATTTGGTCTTTTTTTCTTTGTGGTCAACAGAGATTTGGACAATTTATTATTTTCCTTAAAAAAAACAAACAAATTGAAGATAAGAATGGTACGTGTTGGGTTCTGATGATGTGTTGAAGATGAATAGTTTAAACTTTAAAATGAGGGAGGGAGATGCAAGAACAAGTGGAATGGTGCTGCAATTTATTTAGCAATTTATTTGGCTCTGCAGCGAATGACTGATGACTGATAGTTTATAGCTGATAAGGTAATTAAAGTGTTTGATAAAATTAGCGGTTCGATCATAGATAAATTAGAAATGATATAAAAGGGCATTTATAATTAATAATAGATTTTTTATTTAAGATATTTATAATTTATAATTTAATTTTTTTAATTTAATATATCTTTTATATTTTAATATAGAATGAAATCTATTCACTAAAATTTTACTTTAAAATTATTTTCATTTCAATTTTTATATTTTATAAAAAAATTGAACGAAACAATAATAAATTAATTCAAGTGGTAATTACTTAATATTATTTTTATCAGTTAGTTTTTATCATCATAATGTTATATTAATTATTAAATTATATAAGATTGTAAATTTTTATGTAGTTGTTATTAATTAGCTTTTATTAGCAACTAAAATTTTAAATTTTCAGTTTAAAGCAAAATTTATCAAAATATATTATTTATAAGTTAATAAATTTACAAACGCATTTCTACCCGTGCTTGGCACGAATCTGGATACTAGTTATTATTAGTCAAAAGGAATATGCCATAATAGTCTATAGCTTATCATTTGATATTAATTTTTTTTATATGTTTATCATTTGATTGATATTCTTTGCCAAAAAAAAAAGCATCTTTCAAATTTCTGTCCTTACAAAATACTCATATATAGAACTTAAAAAAAGGATGTATTGAAAAAAATAAATAATTGATGAAGAAAAAAAGAATTTTATTATTTGTGTGCGTATTACTAATAAAGAAGTTTGGTAGTTATAAGTTATAACCCAATCTGTTAATAAACTAGCAGCCCAATTTCATAATAGGCCCATTTCTTCCTTAGTAACCAAACAAAAAAAAATACTGATATTTCAATCCAACATGTGCCATCCTATGAAGTGCCGATACGAGACACGATACGGATACGATACCGATACACCGATACGAGAAATTTTTTAAAATTCCCAATTCGATATTGCCGCTCTACGTTATTTAAAAATTAAATATATAAATACATAATATATAAATATGACTAAAATCAATAATTAAAAGCAGAAAACATCTATTCTTACTAGCCGCCCGTTTGTGTGATCGATATTCTTTTTTTTTTGCTGTGATCGATATTCTCTATTGTGCAGATATAAATAACTACTTAATCTCTTTTTTTATTGGACTTAGTTAATTGATAACTACTTGACGTCCTTTTTTGTTGTGGCTAGTTATTAAGAAGAAAAAAATATTTTTTTTTTACTATAAAAAAACTGAAAACCTACTTTTACGTGGAAGTTGTGCTTAGTTTTTTTGTTTTAGTTTTTTTAAGGGTAAAATAGGAATAATGAAAAAGCCATTCCAAAAATTTGTATCCCCTTTATATATTAGTATAGATATCAGAATTTTGGGACAAACTCAAATGCTTAACAACCTATTATATAGTAGGACACCATAGTTTTTTTTTTTTAAAGTATAAAATTATATTGACAAAAGAAAAACACAAGAAGTGTTAAATATAGAACATGCAGTTCTGATACATGAACATCATAATAAGGCAAAGTGAATCAATACTAGAAACTCTCAAAGTCTGATACATGAGAACATCTTAAGTTAATATTATCCCAACAAATAATGATCACAAGTACTCCATCCGTTACAATATATAAACAAAAATGCACTTTTTAGGTTCATTGTATAATTAATGTATTTGGATTGTCCAGATACATTAATTATACAATGATCCCAAAAAATGCATTTTTGCTTATATATTGTAACAGAGGGAGTACATCTTAAGCTATACATAGGGCTGGAAATGAGTCGAGCTGAGTCGAACTCGTCTGAGCTCGACTCGACTCGTCAGAAATTGATTCATTTTGAAACTCGGCTCAATTGTAACACGAACTCTCTTTTCAGCTCAAGTTCGGCTCGTTTAAAGTCCACGAACAGTTCGGTTCGGCTCGTTAGGTTCAACTCGTTAAGTTAAATCACATGATTCTAAAGTCAATATTTTTTGTCAAAATTTGATCTTTAATTTTTTAAACTATTTTTTTTAAAAGAAAAAGCAAATATTAAATTAAAATAAAATTCATCCTAAGTGTATAATGGATAAACACATACAAAATTTAATCCGACATAAACCGATACAAGTAATAAAAACTATAAAGGAAAAACCAACAAAATTTCACAATTATTCTCAAAATATTCTTGCAATTCCATACTCCAATAGGTTTCCCCTTCAATATATATATATATATATATATATATATATATATATATATATATATATATATATATATATATATATATATAACCGAACTAGTTCATGAGTCAAACGAGTCGAACTATATATAGTTTGTGTTCAGCTCATTTATTTAACGAACTTAATTTTTAACTCAAGTTCAGCTCATTTTGTTCATGAACCAAGTTCACGAGTCAAATATCAAATCGAGCTTCGAACTATTCACGAATTGGCTCGAGTCAAAGATGATCTTAAGTTAAGTATTATACAAAAAAGATATCATTAATACTATCCAAAAAAACAACACAAGTACTATCCAAAAAATAATCTCCGTATCGGACATGTATCGGGTAGTATTTTTTTATTTAAAAATAATGATTTAACTGATACTTTTCCGATACGAGTATCGGGACGTATCGGATATTATTTTTTTATTTAAAAATAATGATTTAACCGATACTTTTCCGACACAAGTATCAAGACGTATTGAAAAAGTAACGGTACCGAATACGTATCAAACATGATTCGTCATATTTTTTGAGTATCGTGGCTTCAGAGGTATCTTCTAAGAGCGGACACACGTGGAGGTTGGAAACAACCATCACATACTATGCTTTTAATTGTGTCATGCTTACTTCTTAATTATTATTTGAAGTAGCAAAGTTTTTCACAAGAAAGGGAGGTTTGAATTGTGAACCTTTAAAAATTACCTATTAAAAATTAATTGAGAAACACTATGGAAGAACAAACGTTAGAACGTTCTCAGAACGTTTGGTTAGTTATATGTAAATAAGTAGGAGAACGTTCTCGGATCAATCTCAAGAGATAAAGTAATTTAAAAGATAAGTGATGTGTGTGATCTGTGTGCACAATTTTAAAGAGAGTAAGGAAGAGAGAAAAATACACAAGCAGTTATACTGGTTCACCCCTTTAACAATGGGTTACGTCCAGTCCTCACGCTCCAGTGAGTTTTTCCACTATGAGATGCTACCGATCTCAAGATACAATTTCTTCCTTTGATCTTATATCCAAGATCAATAAAATCCTTTAAGCCCTACAAGCTTAAAGATACCCCAGCCTTTCAGACTAGTAAGGGTATACCATTCAAACAATACAGCCCTATTGACTTGAGTATATCTTTTACAAAGATGATAGATTTGTTCTAAGCTTTTACAAAACTCACCACGTGAGAAGCTTAGAGAAAAATAGAAACTCTCAAACACTCAGTGTATATACTAATCCTAGTATTGAATTACAGATCTGGAGTGAAAGAGATCAAAAGAGAGCTTTAAGATTGCTTGTATGATAAAAACAAGTAGTGATCAAATAGTAGTGAAAGCTCATGCTCTTCAAAGGTCACCAAAGGCTCTATTTATAGCAGAGGCTTGTACTTGAAACTTGGTGTTGAAATATGTCCGTTTGTAACGGATACTTGTTCAAAAAATGACAGCTCATTAGTTGTTGTTGATAAATATTCAAACTGAAAGAATGATCTGAGAATGTTCTTGAGCCGGATCTTTATGATTCTTTCAAAGGAGCGTGGAAATGAGCTTGCAGTGAGCTGTAAAGTGTCATTTACACTACATTCTCCAAGGGTTGCCGTTAGACATCTTTAGGCATGCGTTTATCCAGCTGTTCTTGGGCTAGATAGTAGACTTGACATGAACAACATTCTCCTATAACCTTCTGAGAGCGTTCTCCATTCTGGGCGGAGATAAACTTTGATCTTCAAGGAAACTTGATCCTTATCTTGATTGCTAGCTGTGAGATATCAGAAATACAGCTGTATAGTCCTTGAAGCACTATTCATGTTGTCCTTGTATGGTACTCCTTGTCATGAAAGTAATCATCAACATGGGAGAATGTTCATATAATACTCAACAAAAAGGACATCCCAACTTTTAGTTGCAAATGAGTTGGCACATTCTCATAGGTTTATGAATCATCTGTCTTCAATGGTAATGGACAGCATAAAATCTTTGTCTTGCATTAAAAACCATGAGCACATGCTTGTTCTTCAAAACTTGTCCAAAAGGGAAAGTCACACATTTCATTCAAAATATTTCTTGCCTTATTTGACATGAATGCTGTTGTGATCTTGTGAGTTAATACCAAGAGAAAAGTGCTTATTTGTCTTGAACATAGTTGACTTAGAAAAATAAGTACTTTGTCTTTGAAGCTTGTTCTTGAGCGAAACACAGAGAATGTTCTTGGAACATTCTTACACAACAAAATTGAGTAAATAATAATATGAAAAGCTTGATTAATCCTGGCTTGATTAAAACACTCAAGAGCACTTGTTAGATAACAATATGATCAGAATTTATCTTAAAATATAATTAAGATGTTTGTAATCTTTAAAACATCAAATTGGGATTTTGCCTCAACAATCTCCCCTTTTTTGATGATGACAAACTTCTTGAATTATGTTTTAAAGTAATTCTGATTTAAGTAAATTTAGTACAGGATTTTGAAAATGTTTTTGATTTATCTTATCAAAACTCCCCCTCAATTCAAGCATTCAAGATTTAAAGATTTAAGAATTGAGATATCACATAATTGAGTCAAACATAATTTCATTAATCATCATGCTCACCAAGTGAGAATCTAGACACGGTTTATAGAACAAGATTAATACAAAAAGACTCAAAGGAAATTAGAAACCTAGTTTAGATTTTAAACATAGCAAGAGAAGTTCCTATTAGCAAAAAGAACTTCCCAAAATATCTAGTCTTCTAACTAGGAGATAAGCAAGTAGCATAATCAAACAAACAGCAAGCAACATAAACAAACATTTTTTCAAAATACTAGTACTCCCCCTAAATTACTCAGAGTCACATTCTCCCCCTTTTGGCAGCATTAAAAAGGGTGATTACTTAGGCACGGTAGGGCTGGAGTCATAAGACGAGGTAGCATCATCATGTGGTGGTGGAAATTCTGGGATATGTGGAGGAGGATTGAGTGGTGGTGGAGGAATATTCATGGCAGGGCAAACATTTGCAATCAACCAGTTCCTTAAAGTTTGATGCTCGATCATAAGATGCATGAGCATGTTGTTTTGGATTGTCATTCCATCAAGAATTCTTTCAACATTTTTCTTTGTTTTGGACACATCCTTTTCCATTTTGGTTCTTTTGAAAGGCCTCTGATCAGAGGTACCTTCACCAGCAAGTTTCACATTTGGTTCAAAACCAACATGTGTGTTAATAGCATTTGTGGCAGTAGCAGTATTTGCAGAAGAGCAAAACGAGTCAAGAGTGCCAAAGGCAGTGGGTAGTGATGGGAGTGAACCAGAAGCAAAAATAGGTTGTGTGAATTGTGGAAAGTTTGGAATATCATCAAAAAATTTTAAAAATTCAGAGCTTTTAAAAGTGTCAAGACTTCCTTGTGATGAAGTCATGAGTGGTGAAAAGAGAGTGGTATTGTAGGGTGAGGTAGTGGAGAGAAAACCTTGAAGTTCCTTACCAGCTCTTGGGGGTGCAAAGGCTCTAAATCCATGAGAGAATGGAGTACCAAAATGAAGAGAGGTACTGATGTGAGAGGGAATTGAATCAGAGGTTATTCCAACATTTGTTCCTGCATTGTTGCCAGCCTGGAGATTGTTCTCAAGTTGATCTCCCAGTGCATCAGCAAGGATATTCAATCCTTCTTTCTCAAACTCATCTCTCTTTCTTTTTCCCAAATCAAAAGAGTCCTCAGAGACCAAATCTTTCTTCATGTGATGAATGTTTTTGAAACCAAATGAAGTACAAGAGTTTTCAACCCTTTGATTTGTTTCATCAATTTTGAAAGTTCTAAAAATTTTGGTCAAAATCATTGCGTAAGGCAGGGTTACCTTTTTGATCCCAGTGTTGGCAACATGAATCATATGCTGTATGATTATGTAGGGAAGGTTCAGTTTGATACCTGTGGATAAATGATGCATAATGAGCAGATCATTATCAGTCACTTTGTCCAAGCTACCCGTCCTAGGAAAAATGCAATGTTGACAGAAATTGTGCAGCAATTTGTATTCCTTCTTCAGCATTGAGGATGGAGGTTTTTCTCTTTGAGCCCCTTGTTCATTGAACATTTCCAAAATTAAAGCATCCTTGCTTACACCGGAGCCGGTGTACCAATTCTCTCCATAAGTTTCCACCCCTTCAGCTTTTAATCCAAGTATGTCTCCAATGACTTTTGGATCAAGGTGAATCTCTACTCCTTTGATATAAGAGATTATCTCACTTTTAGCAATATCAACCTTAGCATTGAAGTGAAATGCTTGAACAAGGAGAGGGAAGATGGATTCGTTGATTTTGAAAAAGCTAGTCCATCTTAAAGGTTCGGTGTACTTCAACAAATCTATTCCACCTTTTGCTAAGTCCTCAAACTCATATGTTCTTCCCGCAGTGACTGACTTCACTTTCCAAAAGGTTTCAAATCTCTCTTCGTCATCAGGGTGAATGAGAGGAATTTGAACAATTTTGGTTTTTGATCCTTTGTTGACAGACATTGTTTTTGCTTTTGGTTTGGGGGTTTTTGAAACAGAGTGAGATTTTTTGATTGAAGCAGGAGATGGTTTAGGTTTAGATTTAGGAGGAAGAGATTTTGAAGAGGTAACGGGTTCAGGTTCGTTATCAGCAATAACATCTTCATGATGATCTGAGAGAGTGTTCTCAAAATCATCTTCATCATCATCGATGACATGCACAGTGGTATCTTTCACAATCTTTCTCCCTGTACCAATTCCAGATAAAATTCGTGCTGATCTTCTAATTTTTGCTGAGTCACAAGATTTGGTTTGAGATTTTTTGGTTTTGACCAAAACTGGTGGAGTTTCAGCTTGGCTAGGAACAGCCATAGTGGGAATTGGGGTTACCATTCCTTCAGAGTGAATGGGTTGATTTTGGGTGAGTTGGATTTCAATTTCTGGTTCAGAGGGATCGTTCTCAGAAGAATCTGGGTTAGTGGAAGATGGAAAGACGGCTGAAATGGGTTCAACGTCTTCAGGTTCAGTTTGGGGGTTTTGAGTTGGAGAGGGATTCTGAGTTGAAATGGGAGAATCATCAACAACACTTTGGTTTAATTCCTTCTGAGTTGTGTCTGGAGATTTTTCAACAGTGTTTGTGTTTTTTGGAGATGATGGTGGATTGCATGGAGGAGGAGATGGAGTGGGTGATGGTGTACGAATTCTAGCGCCTCTTCCTTTGGTTCGAGCCATTGTTGATGGTTGAGTGAAGTTGAAATTTGTTTGAGAGTTGTAAGAAGAAGAGCGGTTTGAGGATTTGTGATGATGGAGGTTGGTATTTTAAGATCAGAGAAAAACGTGGGGAAGTGTGAGAGAGAGTAGGCTAGGTGTACTTAGGAATAGTAAATGTGTACTTGTGCTAAGTGGTAAGTTGGAGAGAGAATGATGAGAGTGGGAGAAGGTAACCGTTGAGTGACATTAGGGAGAGCCAATCCTAATTTTTTCTACTTAATAAAATAAACTAATAAACAAAATAAACTCGGAAACAACATAAAAACATATTCAACCATTCAAATATATATCAAACAAAAGATTATTCTCAGGATGTTCTCTATGGCAAACATAAAATATAACATTCAATTTTGATTAGGATTTTTGATGATTTTCAATTTTTCTTTGATAAAATTAAAACGATCCTCAACCAATGGTTTAGTAAAAATATCAGCAAGCTGATTTTCAGTATCAACAAACACTAATGAAATATCCTTTTTGTTTACATGATCACGAATAAAATGATGTTTGATTTCAATGTGTTTAGATCTTGAATGTTGAATAGGATTTTTTGATAAATTAATTGCACTGGTATTATCACAAAAAATTTGAACATTTGTGTACCTTAAGGAGAAGTCTTCAAGTTGGTTTTTGATCCATATTACTTGAGAGCAACAATTTGATGCAGAGACATATTCTGCTTCAGTAGTTGAAAGTGCAATGATATTTTGTTTTCTACAACACCAACTAACAAGAGCTTCACCAAGGAATTGACATGCTCCACTTGTGCTTTTTCTTTCAATTTTATCTCCAGCGTAATCAGCATCACAATATGCTTGTAGATCAAAATGTGTTCCTTTCTTGTACCACAAGCCAACATTTTGTGTTCCAACCAAATATCTAAAAATTCTTTTTACAGCAATTAAATGTGATTCTTTTGGAGATGATTGAAATCTAGCACAGAGTCCTACTGAGAAGACAATATCAGGTCTACTTGCAGTCAAGTAGAGAAGTGATCCAATCATTCCTCTAAATTCCTTTTCTGACACATTTTTGCCACTTTCATCTTTGTCCAAACTAGTTGATGGATGCATAGGAGTTGACATGATCTTTGCTTCATTCATTTTATATTTTTTGAGAAGATCCTTGATGTATTTTTCTTGACAAATAAAAATACCATCTTCTAGTTGCTTGATTTGTAAGCCAAGAAAAAATCTAAGTTCTCCCATCATGCTCATTTCAAACTCACTTTGCATAAGATTAGAAAATTCTTCACACATTTTCTCATTAGTAGCACCAAATATAATATCATCAACATATACTTGGACAATAAGTAAATCATGCTTATGAGTTTTTCTAAAAAGTGTGGTGTCAATTTTTCCTCTAGAAAAATCATTTTCAAGTAAAAAAGTATTCAACCTTTCATACCAAGCTCTTGGAGCTTGTTTAAGTCCATAAAGAGCTTTGGTAAGTTTGAAAATATGATTTGATTTGTTTTGATCAATGAAACCAGGTGGTTGGTGAACATAAACTTCCTCATTTAAAAATCCATTTAAAAAGGCACTTTTGACATCCATTTGAAAAAGTTTTATGCACTTATGAGATGCATATGCAAGCAAAATTCTAATGGCTTCTAACCTGGCTACAAGAGCAAATGTTTCATCATAATCAATTCCTTCTTGTTGGTTGTAACCTTGAGCTACTAGCCTAGCTTTGTTTCTAATTACTTTACCATCTTCGTCCAATTTGTTTCTAAACACCCATCTAGTGCCAATGATTGAATGATCCTTTGGCAGTGGTACCAAATTCCATACTTCATTCCTTTCAAATTGTGATAATTCCTCTTTCATAGCTTCTATCCAAGATTCGTCTAAAATAGCTTCATCTATTGTTCTGGGTTCTAACTGAGAGATCAATCCCAGATTGTTCTCTATGATCTGCAGTGACCTTCTAGTTCTTATTCCATCTTCTGTGTTTCCAATAATTTGTTCTGGTGGATGATTAGTAACAGTTTTCCAAGTTCTTGGAAGCATTTGAGGAGATGGTTCTTGATTGGGTTCAAGATTTTGATTTCTTATAAATTCGTCTTCCTCATCTTCTATTAAGTTTGGTTGATCTTCAAACTCATCAAATTTTACATGCATGCTTTCTTCCATGGTTTGGGTTCTTAAGTTATAGATTCTATAAGCCTTTGATGTTAGAGAATACCCTAAGAAGATTCCCTTATCTGACTTTGAATCAAACTTGCCTAGATTGTCTTTGATATTCAAGATATAACAAAAACATCCAAATATGTGAAAGTAAGAGATGTTTGGCTTTCTTCCTTTCCAAAGTTCATAGGGTGTTTTGTTTAAAATTTTTCTGATGGTGACTCTGTTTAAGATATAGCAAGAAGTATTTATGGCTTCAGCCCAAAAATATTTTTCAACATTTGATTCATTTATCATAGTTCTTGCCATTTCTTGTAGAGTTCTATTTTTCCTTTCCACAACCCCATTTTGTTGAGGTGTTCTTGGACAAGAAAAATTATGAGATATTCCATTATTGTCAAGAAAGTTTTCAAAGAGAGAGTTTTCAAATTCTCCTCCATGATCACTTCTTTTGGACACAATATTTGAACTTTTCTCATTTTGAACTCTTAAGCAAAAAGATTTGAAAGCTTCAAAAGCATCATCTTTGTGTTTTAGAAAAAGCACCCAAGTAAACCTTGAAAAATCATCAACAATGACAAAGCCATAGTTCTTACCACCAAGACTTGTAGTTTTGACCGGTCCAAATAAATCAATGTGAAGCATTTCAAGAGGTTTGTTAGTTGAAATAAATTTTTTAGGTTTAAAACTACTTTTCACTTGTTTTCCTCTTGTGCAAGATTCACACACTTTATCTAGATCGAAACTTATCTTGGGCAATCCATTTACTAGATCAAGTTTTGAAAGTTTTGACATAGTTTTCATACTTACATGACCAACCCTTTTATGCCATGTCCATTTATCTTTTTCAAGAGAAACAAAGCACGACTCAATAGGTAGTTCATCTAAATAGACAACATAGACATTTTTAATCCTTGATCCAACAAATAGAATTGTTTCACATGAAGATTGCTTAATTTCACATGTGTTAGTTTTAAATATAACTTCAAAGCCATTGTCACATAATTGACTTATGCTTATTAAGTTATGTTCAAGACCTTCCACATAATGAACATTTTCAATCTTGGCAGAACCAACCTTACCAATAGTTCCATTACCCTTGATTTGAGCTTTTTCATTATTTCCAAAAGTAACAGATCCACCTTCTTTTTCTTCAAATGTAAGAAAGTTTTTTCTATCTCCCGTCATATGTCTTGAGCAACCACTGTCCAAGTACCATGGCTTTCTCTTGACTGCTAGAAGACATTCCTACATTTGATTTTAATAATATTTTAGGTACCCACAGATTCTTGGGTCCTTGAAGGTTAGTGGAATTTACTCTAGCATGCTTATTTATAACTTTATGTGGTATTCTTCTATGAGAAGGTTTATAAACCTTCTTTCTGAGATTATTCTGAGAATGTTCTTTGTGTAGTAGAAATTGTTCTCTATCCCTTTTTTTAAAACAAAACCTTTCAAGATGTCCTTCCTTGTGACAGAAGGTACATTTATATTTTTGAATTTTCTTTTGTTTCTGAGGAAGGAAAAATTTTTCATATAGTTTCATTTTTTGAAATGGTCTATATCCAAGACCAGCTTTATCAAACATTCCAAATTGTGATCCCAAGATATTTTCAAAAGTTTTTGTAGAGGTAATAAATTTTCTTAAATCATTTTCTAACTCAGAAACTCTATTTTTTAGTAAAACATTTTCTTCCTTCAGTTTGGAACATTCCAGAATATTCTGATCTTTTCTAATCTCAACAATTTGTTTTGACATATCTTTGTGAGTATTTTGCATATTTTCGAGCATCTTATGTAGAATGATGTTCTGTGCTTTATACTCATCTCTTTCTACATTTGCCTTGGTTACTTCATCCCTAAGTTTACCATTTTTTTGATTTAGCAATTGAGTATCATATAATAAGTTATCAAACATATGTTCAGTTTTATGACAAGAAGAGCAAGGTTCGGTGTTTACCTCTTCGGTGATGGAGTGTGTCATTAGACATACATTTGCTTGTTGCTCCTCTTTTTCTTCTTCTGATTCTTCATCACTTTCATCCCAGGTAGCCATCATGGATTTCTTTTTGAAGAAAGGCTTCTTTTGATTTGGACATTCATTTTTGTAATGCCCAAATTGATCACATCCATAGCATTTGACTTTGCTAATGTCTGTTTCTTTGGGTCCACTTCTCCTTGGTTGAAACGTCTTTTTAAGTTGGTTTCTCCTTTGCATCAACCTTTGAATTCTTCTTGATAGAAACGCCATTTCCTCATTGTCATCTTCTTGAAGTGTTTCATCATTCTCAATATTATTTTCAACATTCTGAGAATGTTCTCTGGTTTGAGAGTCTAATGCGATCATCTTCTTTTTGACCGGTTTGTCTTCTTGGAGGATTGATTCATGAGCTTTTAATGATCCAATTAGATCTTCAAGTTTCATTTGTGAAAGATCTTTTGATTCCGTAATTGCAGTTACTATGTGCCTCCAACTCTTTGTTAGACATCTAAGGAGTTTCCTTATTTTTTCATGTGTTGTGTATGTCTTTCCCAAAGAGTTTAGCTCGTTGATGATAATTGTGAATCTTCCATACATTTGATCTATTGATTCATCTTCTTGCATTTCAAATAGCTCAAATTTTCTTACACCAATATCAATCCTTGTTTCTTTTACACGACTAGTTCCTTCATGATGGATCTCGAGAGTTTCCCACATTTCTTTTGCCGTTTTGCATTGCATGATTCTATCGTACTCTTCTCTGCTCATAGCACTTTTAATGAACAGTTTTGCTTTGGTATTTAGGAGTACTCTATCAGCTTCTTGTGTTGACCATTCTCCTTGTGTCTTTGGTGTAGTTGTATCTTTCACCAAAGGTACATATTCTCCTATTTCAATAACTGACCACATGTTGTTATCTTGTGATCTGAGAAATAGTTCCATCTTATCCTTCCAGTAGTAATAGTCATCTCCTTCAAATAGAGGTGGTCTATTTGAGGATCCTCCTTCAGAGATAAACTTTGCGCCTTTAGTCATACTTCCTTCCTAGATCTTTTCCTCTAGCACTTGTTAGATGCTCAACCTTAGAGGCAGAGCTCTGATGCCAATTGAAGTAGCAAAGTTTTTCACAAGAAAGGGGGGTTTGAATTGTGAACCTTTAAAAATTACCTATTAAAAATTAATTGACAAAACACTATGGAAGAACAAACGTTAGAACGTTCTCAGAACGTTTGGTTAGTTATATGTAAATAAGTAGGAGAACGTTCTCGGATCAATCTCAAGAGATAAAGTAATTTAAAAGATAAGTGATGTGTGTGATCTGTGTGCACAATTTTAAAGAGAGTAAGGAAGAGAGAAAAATACACAAGCAGTTATACTGGTTCACCCCTTTAACAATGGGTTACGTCCAGTCCTCACGCTCCAGTGAGTTTTTCCACTATGAGATGCTACCGATCTCAAGATACAATTTCTTCCTTTGATCTTATACCCAAGATCAATAAAATCCTTTAAGCCCTACAAGCTTAAAGATACCCCAGCCTTTCAGACTAGTAAGGGTATACCATTCAAACAATACAACCATATTGACTTGAGTATATCTTTTACAAAGATGATAGATTTGTTCTAAGCTTTTACAAAACTCACCACGTGAGAAGCTTAGAGAAAAATAGAAACTCTCAAACACTCAGTGTATATACTAATCCTAGTATTGAATTACAGATCTGGAGTGAAAGAGATCAAAAGAGAGCTTTAAGATTGCTTGTATGATAAAAACAAGTAGTGATCAAATAGTAGTGAAAGCTCATGCTCTTCAAAGGTCACCAAAGGCTCTATTTATAGCAGAGGCTTGTACTTGAAACTTGGTGTTGAAATATGTCCGTTTGTAACGGATACTTGTTCAAAAAATGACAGCTCATTAGTTGTTGTTGATAAATATTCAAACTGAAAGAATGATCTGAGAATGTTCTTGAGCCGGATCTTTATGATTCTTTCAAAGGAGCGTGGAAATGAGCTTGCAGTGAGCTGTATAGTGTCCTTTACACTACATTCTCCAAGGGTTGCCGTTAGACATCTTTAGGCATGCGTTTATCCAGCTGTTCTTGGGCTAGATAGTAGACTTGACATGAACAACATTCTCCTATAACCTTCTGAGAGCGTTCTCCATTCTGGGCGGAGATAACCTTTGATCTTCAAGGAAACTTGATCCTTATCTTGATTGCTAGCTGTGAGATATCAGAAATACAGCTGTATAGTCCTTGAAGCACTATTCATGTTGTCCTTGTATGGTACTCCTTGTCATGAAAGTAATCATCAACATGGGAGAATGTTCATATAATACTCAACAAAAAGGACATGCCAACTTTTAGTTGCAAATGAGTTGGCACATTCTCATAGGTCTATGAATCATCTGTCTTCAATGGTAATGGACAGTATAAAATATTTGTCTTGCATTAAAAACCATGAGCACATGCTTGTTCTTCAAAACTTGTCCAAAAGGGAAAGTCACACATTTCATTCAAAATATTCCTTGCCTTATTTGACATGAATGCTGTTGTGATCTTGTGAGTTAATACCAAGAGAAAAGTGTTTATTTGTCTTGAACATAGTTGACTTAGAAAAATAAGTACTTTGTCTTTGAAGCTTGTTCTTGAGCGAAACACAGAGAATGTTCTTGGAACATTCTTACACAACAAAATTGAGTAAATAATAATATGAAAAGCTTGATTAATCCTGGCTTGATTAAAACACTCAAGAGCACTTGTTAGATAACAATATGATCAGAATTTCTCTTAAAATATAATTAAGATGTTTGTAATCTTTAAAACATCAAATTGGGATTTTGCCTCAACAATCTCCCTCTTTTTGATGATGACAAACTTCTTGAATTATGTTTTAAAGTAATTCTGATTTAAGTAAATTTAGTACAGGATTTTGAAAATGTTTTTGATTTATCTTATCAAAACTCCCCCTCAATTCAAGCATTCAAGATTTAAAGATTTAAGAATTGAGATATCACATAATTGAGTCAAACATAATTTCATTAATCATCATGCTCACCAAGTGAGAATCCAGACACGGTTTATAGAAAACATTATTTGCCCTGGACCTCTAAAATGTCGGGACCGACCCTGGTCAATTTCATATATGTTTTCAGGACGATCCCAAGCAGTCGCTTATCATCTCTTTAGGGAAAAAAATTGTCTTTAAATTTCTTTATATTGCAGATTATAAGATACATTATATATATTTTTATGGGAAATATACTCCGTATTAATAACACCGAATTACTTTGAAAGATGAGATACATGAGTTAGAAACATCTATATACACAAAAAGAAATAGCTTTAAATGTAATTTTGGTCCCCTTACAATATTTGCAATTTTTGTTTTCCTATATTTTTTTCGCAATTTCGGTCCTCCTATTTTCAAAAATTCAAACATTTGACCCCTCTTAATTTGCTTTTCTATTTTAATAATTTTGACATCTCATTAAATGACATGGCAGGATACACCTGCTTATGTGGCGGACATGTCATATAATTTTTTTAAGTGTTTTTATTATTATTTAAGTTTAAAATTATTATTTTTTCTTAAATTAAAATAATATTTTTAAAATTATTACTTTAATTGAAGTATCTGTTTGGGTGCAGATCAAGTCTCAAAATTAAGTTTTAGACAACTTTTGACCTCAAAATTAAGCTTAACAAACAATTGAGTTTCGGAAACATATTTTGGATCCAATTGAGATATTTTTCAAGCATGGAGGTTAATTAGTGGTTGAACTTTTGTGTAAATTGAGATATGAAAAATCAGTAATTTAATCTAGTTTCACTAGTATTGGATATTGATTTGTGTGGAGTGAGAACTCAATTTGGTGCACAAGAAATAAAGAAAGAAGAAAAAAGAAGAAACACTGTTGCACAATACAAACATTGAAGTAATCATTTCTAATCTTTTTGATTTTAGGTTGTTGGAAATGTCTTTTTTTACTTTTCTTTTTTTATTATATATATTCCCCAACATTTTCAAGATTTACTTAAGTGGTTTACTTAAGCTCTAATTTCGATTTGTATTTTCTGAGTAGTTGAATTTGAAAAATGGAGTTTACAAGTAAATTATATATTCACTATTATTATATATTGATATATGAGAAAATACTTGAACATAAATTAAATATTTTTTTTTTGAATGAGAACATAAATTAAATATTGGAAGATGCAGCAAGTCAAATTAAATTTATATCCTTTAAAAGAAAATAGTTTGAAATACCAAAAAGAAAAAATTAAAATGAAATTCCCTTATATATCTTGCAATATTTTCCTTATCTTCCTTCAATTATGAGACAATATTCCTTTAGATTTGGAAAAAGAAAAAGATAGTTTATATCCTTATTTATTTATTTATATCATTATCCTTATTTAAAAATGTTTAGAATTAGGTGTGTATCGATCTAGTTTTGATGAATTCAGAGTTAAAGTAATTAATTTGTTTCCAAGTCATTTTTCAACATTTTGAAGTAAGTATTGAATTATGCATGTAGTGTAAGCCCGAGTAATAAATTTATCAAAGCACTAACACATAATTAAGATGAAGGTGGCATTTATTTATTTAAATATATATATTAACTTTGTTACATGATCATATAATATCATACTACATTAGTAATTTTAAAAAAAAGAAACAAAGAGTATAACACTCAAGATACTTTGCCACCATTCCAAACAACCACTTTTAAAGTGGCAATAGTCTAACGTTTTGGCCCTTACAATCTGTAACACGAGGATTAACAGGAGCTTGAGTAGGAGCAACACAGTCAATGAAATTACTTCCAGCAGCGTCTAGGCACAACCCTACTTCAAATAAATACACCACACTTACACGACCACGACCACGAGGAACAATGCAACGAAGCTCCGGTATTTTTTTAGTAACCGACATTATGGCGTTTTCAAAATCAACTATAGGATAGAGTTTTGTTGGATCTGGATTAATTTTACTGAGAACAAGTTCATTCAAAATATCAACTCTATCTTTATTATCCAATGCAAGTTTGAAATAGCTCAAAACATTGAATTTTTGTTGAGAACAGGTGCCGTGATTATCCCACTGTTTACCCCAAAATCCTTCTTCGTTCCCCGACTTCAAATCTGGCCAAGAAATGTTTATTCTAGGAAATAAACTTTGTACCTACATAAACATATACAAATATCATGCATGAGTACGTATTAAAATTGAAGAGAAAAAACTCAAGATATATATATATATATATATCATAATACAATACACAAACCATAGCTGCGGTAAAAACTACACGAGGAAGATGATTAGTTGTATAGCAGGCCCTTGGTTCATAGCCACTATAATTGCTGGGCCAGATTCCATGCAAAGTGAAGTTTTGATGGGGCTTTCTAAGTGGTGTACAGCTGAATGTCAAACAAGCGGTGGGAGGCCATTGGACAACCAACTTGAAGTACTCATATTGTGCGAGTGATTGTTGAGCAAAAAGGCTTAAGAGAAAAAGGAGAATCACAGTTTTCATTGTTGAACAAAAAGGTTTAATTACTAAAAGATATATGAGAATATACAACTGATGATGCAAATTTATACAAGAAAAATTGTGTGTAGAGTATATTTGTCACATGTGGCATGTGGCTTGTACTGGGGGAGGTGATTACATTATTTCTAGTTTGTTGATAAATAAGTAAATAGAATTAGAATTAAATAGTGGTTGAGATTTTAATTAATAGTAAGCTAAGTAAATATGTGTATCATTCAATTCATATGTTGAAAAAGTTAAGAAAGATAAGATAATTAGATTAAGAAAGTTAAGAAAGATAGGGAGTTGATTACATTATTTCTAGTTTTTGATAAATAAGTAAATAGAATTAGAATTAAATAGTGGTTGAGATTTTAATTAATAGTAAGGTAAGTAAATATGTGTATCATTCAATTCATATGTTGAAATAGTTAAGAAAGATAAGATAATTAGATTAAGAAAGTTAAGAAAGATAGGGAGTTGATTACATTATTTCTAGTTTTTGATAAATAAGTAAATAGAATTAGAAATAAATAGTGGTTGAAATTTTAATTAATAGTAAGGTAAGTAAATATGTGTATCATTCAATGCAAAAATAGAATATGTGTATCATCACTTGTTGAAAAAGTTAAGATCATTTGTATCCTCTCTTAAATATGGTTTTTTCAACCTACGTACCAACCATAGTTAAATGAAAATAGGGATAAGTTTACTAAATAACCTTGGACTAGCTTCTTAAGGAAACAAAGAGGTCTATCCTATCCTTTTCCTATCTAATTAATAATTATTTACTATACTAATGAAAGATATGAGTTACTCTATTTTATGTTGACATATATGTAATAGGAATTTGATATTCCTTCATTAATCAATACAAATTGGGTGTTAAATACTTAAATTGATTCTTATTAATTTTCAAAAAAAAATCAAATTAACAACAAAATTTATGAAAATTATAAGCGACCGCTATAATTTTTCAAATATGACAAATCGGTCTTTTTTTATATTCAAAGTTTGCAATTTGGTCCTACTTTTCAAATTTGATAATAAAAATCAACTTTTATAAAAATAGCCCAAAAAATTAAACAATAAAGAAATTTATTTGGCCGAAATTGATCTATGCTCAATAAATGAAAAGACAACTCTCTAGGTCAAAGAAATGAGGCCTAAGACAAAAGTTTGGGCCAACCTTAACTGAAACAAACTTTAACTATTGACAATGAATAAGAGGTTTATCAAGTGGGAAGTTCTAGCGTGAGCAAACCTTAACTTTAACTTTTGTACATGGAGTGAGGAAAATTCTTGCAGTTATAGCAGGTGAATATATAATATACTACTCCTCTATTGCATCACTTATCAATTGTCATCACTTCCACTCTCTCTCTATCTGTTGTGTTGTTGGCTTCCATCTTTCCAACTTGCTCTTCATTATCCAGCAATTTCTTTTTCTCATTTTGAATTGGGAAAAAAAAATAACACAAACATTTCTCAATTTTAAAATGTAAATAAAGAAAAATTGGCAAAGATAACTGCAGTAGAGAGTGGAAAAAATGACAATTGATAAGTGATGCGATAGAGGAGTAGTATATTATTCACATGCTATAACTGCATAAATTTTCCTCTCTTCAGGTACAACATCACATCCGTTTAACTCATCCAATAGTTGAAATTCAGTTTCTCACAGATGAGAGATACAAATGGTTTGCTCACGCTAGAACCAGGCACGGATTTACAGCAAAGCAATTAGGGTCACTTGCCCCCACTGCTTTCTTATATTTTGATGCATATCATTAATTTTTTTCTACTGCTGCCTCCACATGGATGAGTATCATGCCCCCACCGTATACAAATGCAAATCATGAAACAAGTGTTTGTTCATAATCAAATGCAAAACTATAAGAGTGATGAATTTTTGAATGATTATTCTAATCTAAACATAGAGATTGATATTTTTTATAGTGTTAAAAGTGAAAAAGTAAATAAAATCTCATTAACACTTTTCTACTATAAAAATATGTAGAGAATATAATTATAATTTGTATTCCCTCCAACTCTATATATAAGCAAATTTTAATTTTCTAGATACATTGAAAAAATAATATATCTTGTTTATATTATTGACTAGATACATTACTTTTACAATGTATCTAAATTGCTAAAATTTGCTTATATATAATATAACTAGAGGGAGTAAATGTTAAGATATCTTCATTTTCTTAGATATACAATAGTTTTTTTTTAATTAACTTTCTAATATGCAAGGTAAAGGGTCCAATAACCCAGAGTTCGTTCGTAGAAAAATTCATTAATCACTTGAACCTATTTACTTGATGATTATATATAGTTTTGTCACTATAATATCTCTAATTATTGCTTAATAATAATGATATGGTTGTTATTTTATCGTTCGTTAGTTGATAATATATTCTTTATATAAATCTTTATCGTAAGAAATCTTGGCCCCATCTAGCAAAATTTCTGGATCCGTCACTGGCTAGAACTCACCTTGTCTGAAGTGACATACTCTATTTTTAAATTAAGTCAACCCTGAAATTGTAGTAGCGATAAACTCTAGAGAGAGATCCACTACATGGAAACCGGCCAGCGGCGGCGGTTCAAAAGGGCATTTAGCGGCGGTTCAAAAGGGCATATGTGGCGGTTCGAAAGCGTCGGTATATGCGGCGTCGCTAGGTCATTCAGCGGCGGTTCAAGTGAACCGTCGGAACAACCGCCGCTAGGTCGGTTAGCGTCGGTTCATTCAGTTTTGCGGCGGTTTTGAACCGCCGCTATTAGTCACTAGGTCGCAATTGTTTTTGAGCTCTTTGCGACGGTTTAAACCGCCGCTATATGTCACTAGGTTGCAATTTTTTTGAAGTTCTTTGCGACGGTTTAAACCGCCGCTATTCATTAAATTTTATAAACAATTTTTTGTTTCCCACCATTTTTTTTAAACTTTTTCTTTTGTTTCCCACAATTTTTTAAACGCTTTTTTTTTCCCGCATTTTTTTAAAACTTTTTTTTCCAGCAGTTTTTTCTTGCTTTCTTGCAATTTTTTTCAAATCTCCTTTTTTTTGGTTTTTCACAATTTTTTTTAAATGCTTTTTTTTTCCCACATTTAATTTAAACGGTTTTTGAAATTTTTTGTTGGTTTCCGACATTTTTTCCATGCATTGCATTTTCATAATGTAAGGATATACAAAATAGATCTTTGCATTTTATTTTTAGATTCGAACAAAATATAAGTCAAAAAAATAGTAATTGTAAACAAACATTCAAACAAAATAATAATTTAACACAATAAGAAATTTCATATAATCTCATGTATTTCAAAATATTAATGTTTCGCTAAGCACTTCAAATACCAAATAACCACCCTTCAAAAAAATATCAATAACAACCCTACTTAAAAAGATATCAATAACCACCCTACTTAAAAAGATATTAAAGTACCAAATGATAAATCATTAAACCTAATCTAGTGTTTCATGACTAGCTGAAAAAGAAGTTCATCCTCTTGTATGAGCGTCCATGTCTGAAACCTGAAATTTAAACCCATAAAAAAATGAGTATTACAAAATATATTATCATCAATTGTACTTTTCCTGTGACAATTGAGAGGAAATATCAAGTAATGTAAACTTTATTAGAAGAAATTGAAACATGCATGAACAATAAGACAAACAAGTATCTATAGCCCAATTCCAAAAATTGTACCATGTAATGTTTGATTCATATCTGAGTCCATGTCTGAAACCTGAAATTTAAATCCATAAAAAAATGAGTATTACAAAATATATTATCATCAATTGTACTTTTCATGTGACCATTGAGAGTAAATATCAAGTAATGTAAACTTTATTAGAAGAAATTGAAACATGCATGAACAATAACACAAACAAGTATCAATAGCCCGATTCCAAAAGTTGTACTATGTAATGTTTGATTCATATCTGAATCCCACAAGACCATGCATGGTCATAATTATTATATACTAGTTTTTTTTTATGGCATTATGTTTTGAATTGATTACCTGACTGCCTCTAGAATGTAGAGCAAATTGTTGCGTCAAAAAAGCAACTTGTTCCTCCAAAGATCTAATTTTGGCATTACTTGCATCCAACTCTTCTCTCGTAACATCATTACCACCACTAGTTGATGCTGGAGTTCCTGATGACCTTCCAAGGTATTTAGATGGGACAACACCATGGCCCATGCCTCGAACATGTCCTGCATGTTCTTTTCCAAAAACAGCAATGTATGCATCATCACTCACAGAAGAATTTGCTTGTCCCACTGGTTGATCGTCTCTGCTCCATTCCATTAACGCCCTAAAAGGCCAGCAGCCTCTCCAACTGGTTGATCGTCTCTGCTCCATTCCATTAGTATCTTTTTCCCTGGAGGAAGGCTAAATACATCTTGAGATGTCAGACGGACTACTTTAACTACTCCTCTAGCATCTGCAGAATATAAAGTCCATCAAAACAACAGGTCATACAAAGACAATTGGCAAATCGACAATTGTACATGAAAATAAATATTTGATTATGAACCTGTTAGCAAAACTATGTTCCTCTATCACTCTTTTCCGTAAAGAAAATGCACTCAATGTTTGGTCCAATAACAGGAGCATGCACAATAATCAAGTAAACTACGTACCTCTTACATCAACCGTCCAATATTTTTGTGAAATTTTCCTTGACTTGTTTGCTGGATCGTTGATTGAAAGTCTAGCTTCAGGTTGTGGAGGTACGTGATGGCTCATAGCTGGTGTAGGCTCATCCGTCGGCGCGGGAGCACTATGGTTGGGATGGTCCGCAGCCGGTGTAGGCTCAAATCTTCTTCTTTTTGGCGCCATACCTGAAAATACATAACAAGGAACATTAATCAACAAAATATTTGACAACCGTTAAACATAGCAAAAGTTAAACTCAGTATATTTATTGGCATGACTCTTTTGTATACTACCATTTTGAATATGCCGAGAGTAATCAAATCAAAGTGTAGGTGGAAAAATTATAGGGTATAGCCTAATGCTAATCTTCTTCTTTTAGTGATTCTACGTTGGGATTAAAGAAATTAAGTGATTGCAGAAGCCAATCACACACACACACACCAGCAGACCATAAATATGACAGGACAAACCGAACAAAAAACAGAACAATAAACAACACCTAACATAAAAAATTAACAATCCTAAGTCCTAACCATCACGATTGGAACTTGAAAGATACATAAAAGATTCAGATTTTGATTGATTTTATCTTTTGAACGGCCAGATTTTGATTGATTAATCATACTCATGATTCAAACACAAGAACAAGATTGATTTTAACAGACAAATAACTTACGAGCTATGAACGAGGCAGACGGAGGCTGTCGAAGGCAGAGAGAGGCTC
This sequence comes from Trifolium repens, assembly GCA_030408175.1. Lineage (NCBI taxonomy): Eukaryota > Viridiplantae > Streptophyta > Magnoliopsida > Fabales > Fabaceae > Trifolium > Trifolium repens. The sequence goes on along the minus strand of CP125849.1, from coordinate 51,286,028 downwards.
ACGAAGGCGGACGGAGACGCAGAGAGGCTCACGAAGGCGGACGGAGATGGAGCTTAGGGTTATGTTTCTTAGTTTCTAAAATACGTTTGAGTTTCTAAAATACAAAGGCGGACGGAGGTTTATGCATATTTATTTATTTTTATTTTATGCATATTTATTTATTTTACTAATACTTTTTTTTTACATACTATGCATACTTATTTTATTCTTTCTATAATCTATAAGTTTTTTATTGTTTTTTTTAATGTATAGATTCATTTACAATTTTTTTATTGTTTCTATTTTTTTATATAATTTCTTTTACTAAATTTTTTTGTTCATATATAATATTTTTCTACTTTAGACTTTAGTAGTATAAATTTTCTACTTTAGTATAATATCAAAATTAAATATCAAATTTGACAATATTTAAAAGAAAACATAATTTTGACAATTAAATTAGAAAACCATGTATCTTAAAAAAATAATTACAAAACCATGTCATCATTATCAACATTTTCATTTATGGTCGGATTCGTAAGATCATCGTCTATAGCGTCTCTTGCCAAGTGTATAGGTAAAACATCATCTGAAAATAAGACTCGTTGGAGATGCTGATGGAAGGTGAAGAGGGAGAAATACTTGACGACTCATTTGACAAGATAGTAGAAGACTCATTGGTGTTGCTGATGGAAGATGAAGAAAAGATTGTGGCACATATCATTATTGAAGCATATATGGTACCTCAGACATTATAATCCATGGCATAGCTCCCATTCCCAAAGAGAATGCAATAACCATGACCTGAAAGAAATTGAAAGGTTATAATAAAATAGTTAGACAAAACAAGTAATCAAAAACTTTAGTTGTGTATAGTGAATTTGCATTTTTATTTACATACCACAACTCCACCCGTAGACAAGAGGCTCAGTATCCCATATACAGAGGAATCTGGTGAAATATAATCCTGAGAGCAAATTCAACACAATATATTATCCATCTAAAAAACCAAAACATAAAGAAGAATTTGCTGATATACAATCCTATGATACTAATTTCTAAACAGTTATGCATGGTATGTTATAATGTACTGTTAAAGTATGATGTGTATACAATAACAAACAAAAAAAATATTATTACCTTCAAGTAGAATGCGATCGAAACCACCAAAAGAGACGGATTGCCATTCTAGATGAAGAAACCTACAATAGGAGATTTTGATTACTCTCTTTCCAACTCTCTAAACAAATAGTAATTTTGAAATTAAACATGGTAGAAAAAGTTTAAACTCACTATAAGTAGAAGCCGGCGACCAGATTTGTCTGCTAACCACAAAGTTAAAGTGGTAGCAAGAACCTAGATAACATGTAAATACTTTTCAGGTTATGGTTTGAGAATAATTGACAGAAAAAAAAAACATGGGAACTTTACAAAGTTTTGTTTCATTTCAGTCAAACCTGAACAGCGCCAACTCCAAATGTAGCTGCGTCACTCGAACTAATTCCTGTTTAATATATAATGAAATTATGAGATATGTGATTTTCTTAAAAAAAAATAGCTTCTAGTATAAGTTGAAATTTGCTTAGGAATGTAAATTTTTTCAGAAGCTCTCTCATTTAGTTTTTGCATAAACATTTGTAAGCTTATAAGCTGCAAGTCAAGAATCTTAAAATGATTTTAATTGAGAAATAGTACATGACTTTTGAATATATAAGAAATCAATACAACATACCAGCATTTTGAAAGATAGTACTGGAGTAGAAAAGAACGCCATTAATCCCAGAAAGCTGTTGCAAAACAAGAAGTCCAATTCCAATCTATATATCGAATATATGACTCGGAGTTAGTATAAGCTGATTAGTCTCTGATTGTCAATGTTAATTTATGCAGCTAATGCTTAGAGAAAAACAAGTTACCATTAAAGGAAGCCAATATCTTCTTTGCTTGAGTTCTGCAAATCGAGCGGTAGTTCTTCTGTTTGACGATGCAACCGCAGTCTGAATGAAATGACTCATCAATATATGAAGAACATGCAACCAAAATGAAAATGAAACAAATGAATGTTAATTATCACCTTAATTTCAATGACTTCGACCGAAATATCAGTTTCGTAACCTCTGAGCACTTGTAAAGAATTTTCAAATTCTTCTGTCATGCCCATTTTTGCCTGTAATTCATCAGCAAATCAAATTAACTTTATATCACATTACATATTCATTGAAACTTGAGAATACTGATTCAAAAAGCTTACTAGCCATCTAGGAGACTCGGGAATGAAGAATAAACCAGGTATAAGTAATGTACAAGGTATAATTCCTGCAAGAGTAGGGAACAAGTTGCTTATTGTAAATTTTGTCACATAACATTTAAGCCAACTCAGAGACGTTGTATATACCATCAGAGTCTAGCACAAGTGGTTGGTGCGCAGTGTGTAGGTGTTGTAAATCTTGTGGTACTGAGTTCGATTTTTAATCATAAAAAAATAGTATAGTTGTATAGGCTATATTACCTAAAATTGCAAGGTATCTCCATTGAACAAAAAGTCCTAGCAAATAAGCCAACATAATTCCAATGGTGACAGAAAGCTATGCAGAAAACAAACAAACAAAAAGAAAGATTAAGTTCACTTAATCTAGTAAAGTGAAAATTTATTAAAATCTAGCATGAAAATAGCAATTTAACTATAAACTAATCTTGATGGTATCTACCAACCTGGTTAACTGAAACTAGAGCTCCCCTCAAGTTTTGAGGCGATATCTCAGCTATATATACCGGCACCTATATGAATTTAAAAACTCGATTATTTCTTAACACATAACTTAATCACACAGCAGAAAATGTGAAAACATTTTGACATTACCGTGTAAGATATTATTCCGACGCCAAATCCTTCCAACAACCTCCCCATATAAAGAAAAGAAGAATCCTGAAAGATGCAACTTTACAAAGTTAAACTCTTATCACTGAGCTAACACCATGAATGATGTGATTTGTGAATGGCATGAAAGAAATTGTGCAAACTATATACTCTCTCCTGCCCGAAATTCTTCCTCCTTTCCAATTCTAGACCTTATGTACAAGTTACCTTTTCAATTCCATCAAATGGATTGATTCTATAACACTTCTAACTTGCTACTGCTTCATTCAATAATAAGCAAAGGCTTCATTAACAATACATGCAAAATTTAAATAACAAAGTCAACAACGTTTCTGCAATGTGCAGCAAAACATCACTATGTACCAAACAAGCAATTTTGAAATCAATAAAATATATGATATTAGGCAATTGTACCATATACAAGCAACTTAGAAATCCAATATCATTAATTCAACCATTGTCTCATTAGTTCACTACAACTTAGAGAAACCACAACTAAATTAAATACCTTAACAATGGAGATATACATGATTTAGCAGAATTCTAAATTGCAATAAATACCTTAACAATGGAGAAACCACAACTAGTTCAATTGTTTTGGAAAGTCCAATAGCCTTCACATGCTTTTGCAGATTTTCAACCTGTTATACAAGCATTTCAACATGACATTTAAAGAACATAAAATTTGAGCAGGAAAAACTAGCAAGAGAGAGATACATGTAAGCGAGGACAAGATTATGATTGACAGTTTTTTTCCTGAGAAATCAAATCGTAGAAAAACCAGGACAGCATACTAAATATGTTAGGAACCAATAAACAGAGTAATAAAACAGTAACCAAACAGATGATGAATATAATGAGAGCTTTATTAATGTATGATGAAAATGGAGTATTACAGATAGAGGGGAAATGATTAACCCTAATCTGACCAGAGCAAGCTCCGTAGGCAAGGTTAAACCTGCCTATACATTCTAACAAGACCAAATAGGACACAGTGCATAGCAGCAAAAAAGGGAAAGGGTATTGATGCAAAAAAAGCACCAAATTTTCCTGAAGAAATACATGGATTATTCATGAACTATTGTTCCTTGTAACTTGTAAGTGAAGATTATGAAATATAGATCTTGAAAGGACATTAGATTTGATATGATGACTCACCTAACATTGAGAAGAATATCATAAAGCCAGCTGAAATTTGAATGACTCTTCGACTTCCAACACGAGTGCTTCCTAGAAGCCCTACATTCTCTCTGTCATGAACCTATAAGAATCAATATGTATCCCATTTGAAGTGAAAACTATGAATAATGAAGAATAGCACTTACACAGAAACTGTTGGACTAGTCAGTGTTCCAAATAGTCCATTCAACAAGACTCCAATTCCCTGCCAGCCAACACCACGGCTCAGAACATGAGGAGTAGGCGGTGTTGCACTTGCTAGCCGTGATGCAGCTTTATATGCTCCAGTTGACTATCAGATAAGCAACTTAATTAAGCGCTTATAGCATAACCACGTATAATATAAATTCTTACATATAACCTATTTCTATAACAAAAGATAAAATATCGTCAAACTGTTTTCATAAGCTATCATTCATAGAGAGCTTATGGAAATAAGCTGAAAACAGCTTATGACATGTCATAAGTTGTTTTCATAAGCTCTCTCAAACACTCTAAAAAGTGTTAATTCTATTAGATAAGCTCAAATGTGTCGATCAAAATAGACTCACAGTACCTCAATTAACGAGACCAAAACAGTAGCCATCATGTCAAAAACATGACCAACATCAAATGTAGGAGCACCCCACTCAATAGGGTATGGAATCTTTATCCTGCAAGTCAATATATTCAAGAGACATTTACAACAATAGCTCAACAAACTCATTCATACTTTGATATAAATAAGTTTTCTAAGTTAAAAATATGAAGCAAAATATTCAACTATTTAAGCGATTCTTTTGGTACTAACCATGGAGCAGAAGAAGTGAGGTTAGCCCTATCTGTTCTACAATTATGTTGAGTTAATTCTGGACTGTTTTGTATACTCTGCTTTCTGTTAAGAGAGGTGCATAAGCCCATATCATTGTGGTTGATATAAGCAAAGCAAATCTCTCTAATATCGGTAGTTGTCTTGCATTAAAATTCTTCAAGTACTGCATACAACACAACAAATATGTAACACAATCATAGTAAAATGTTTGTCATAGCAAAGTGAAGTTGGTTAGTACCTGAGAGAAGACTATAAACAGAAGTAACATGGGAATTCCAATTTCGACACAACGGCCAACCTGAAGAGAAAACAAAATTAATGCAGAAAAATGAGCCTAGAAAGAGATGAGTTTAAGAACATGTATTATTGATAAGTGAGCTATCATTGTACCACAGGGAACCCTCGGTTAAATAACCCGAAACCAGATAATGCAATTACTGGAACCATTCCAAGTGGACTGAAAATCCTGAAAATTAATAAGATGATAGAAATTATTTGATGTTGATATATCTATGCATTTTGTCACATAGAATAGCTTACCTAGAACAAATAGCCCATAATTGACTAAAGCCCAAAATAATCTGTAAGCTTGATGCTACTACCATTGCACCTTGAACTGCTCTCATAGTGTTAACAAATCTCTGGATATAAATGGAAGAGCATTAGTGAAGTGCTTAAACTTACACATTCTATTAACTAGATCCCAGCTATTATTCATTGAATAAATACCAAGTAGTTAACTTCAACATAATATGTGTGTAAATGTTCAATAACTTGGATTTTGGACTTCTTAAACAACTCAATCATTAAGCATGACTTGTATTCACTTATAAGTGGACAGACACTCGAGTGAAGTATAGCAGAACGAGTGGAGATGAAAGGGCACTGTAACCTTGTATGATAGAAAAACTACAAGAATCACTACTCAGTTGTCGTAGACGTAGACACAATTGGTCGAACTTTGTGATCAATAGTTGTATTCTTGTGTGCGTTTATTTATCTAATTACTTTAGAGCCGGATTAGTTGTTCTAACATTAATTGTCCACAAATACTATACTACTATAATCATGAGCTTAAAATTGAAATGTACTACTAACCATAAAGATTAGAGAAATGTACTAACCAAATGTGGGTCTTCTATGGAAGCCAATTTGGAGTCATGAATAATGGATATAATTGGGACCATGAATGCATAAGATCCTCCCATCACTGTTGGTAACCGTGTTCCAAAGAGTGCTAAATTAAGCCTATTCTTTGTTTCCTGCATATGTATTTTCAATTTTCACACAGGTGGATAGTGCCAATTACCATTTCAAAATTACTTCATTTTTGGGGAGGTAATGATGAAAATAATACCTGAGGGACCCTGATAATTTCACACGGAACCTTCATATGCTTGCGAGCTTCTTGGGCACCTTCATAATTCATCCAATCTTCGGTACCATATATGAATGTGGTGGGCACCTTCCACTCTGGAGCACTGCAACAAAGTGATGTAGGATAAAACATTACACCAGAAGTCAATAATATTATTAGTAATTATCAGGTGAATGGGGACTCCGTATTTGAAACTAGAGGTGAAATCTTAACAAGACATTGGCTAAAAACCATGGGATATTAATCCTAGTATTGGCTATACTCTATCTATCAATCCATTATTCCATCCTAAAAGAAGAACAACCACACAACAAGCAAACCAATTTGAATCAAAACTAAATAACCCCACAATAAAAAATATTTATTTTCATACTCTTTGTGAAGAATTAAAAGATCAAGCATCATAAAAAACAAAACTTTAACATGAAATGTGTGACTTTCAGCCCTATTGTCTATATTTATTCAATCAATCAAAGAAACAAATCAAAATTTTCCAAAAACCTAGTCTATGTTGAATGGTGGCTTATAATTAGGGGCGAAGAGTAATTACAAGGTCTTCAACATCAACTAAGATTGGTCTATGTTGAAACCATTCAAGCAAGTTGAAAGCAATAGTATGGATATTATTAACATGATACAAAATAGCCTAGTGCTTATTTATTTAGATGAATCATACAGAACAAATTTTGACATTTTATCCAAAAGAAGATTAAGAGATACACATCAAAGTTTTATGCGTACTACCTTTAATGCAGTTGTATGTATAACACATGCTTGAACCTCTGTCACCGGCACGAATATCTGCTTCAAGCACTCTACCAATAGGCCCTGCAGCAGCACTACAACCGGCACCGAGAGAAAAATGCATGCGACTGCAAAATGTCTTCACAGCTTTGATATCACGAAGCACAATTATAAAGTCCATAAGTTCACCGCCAATCTGTTTCAATCACATAGAAATCGTATCCATTTAAACAAATACCATATCACAAGACCACCCAAAATTAACAATCAAAATTAATAGAAAAATTATAGAAATTTAAAACATTATAGAAAAATTATAGAAATTTGTCTCAATTCATATCAAAATTTCATCACCGAACAAGGGTTTGAGCAAATTTCATCGTCTGAAATTGAAAACCACCACCTGAAATTGAGAACAAGGGGTCGAGCAAGCAGAGAAGTGCTGAACCTGGATTGAACGATGAACAAAACTAAATTGAAGCTTGAGAGGTTATGAATCGAAGCAGAAACTGAATTGAAGCATCGATGAGTTCGTGACGGAGAATAAGAGAGAGGAAAAATGAAACCGCCGCGGATACACACTAAAACCGCCGAGAATTGCATGTCGCTAGTTGGTTGTTAGCGGCGGCGGTTGAAAACCGCCGCAAGAACGGCCGGGAGAGAAAGAGCGGCGGCGGTTGTCTTTATAGTGCCTCAAATGGACTGTCGCTGAATCCCTTTTTTCTTGTAGTGATCTTTACTTTTACGTTTGATTTCCATATGATTTGAGAAATTAGTTTTAACGGGTTGCACACGGATGATATATAATTTTAAAACACAGAAAAATTACTTATCAATGAATCAATATCAATAGTGTGTATACATAAAAACTCTTTTTTTTTTTGTTATTACAAAAGAAAACTTTTATGCCATGATAAATCTCTGTCTAAGCATTTCAATTGAGTCTTTTCCTAGTATAGAATTTGAAATAGTCTCAAGTGTGCTAAAAGTGCAACTGTAAGGTCTTTAACATCCCTACTGGAAAACTCCATATTGTGTCATATAATTGGTGCCATTTTTATGTTATGGAAATACAAAGTCAACTCAATTCAAAGAAACATGAAGCAATGTTTGAAGATACTGCCTCCGAAGTGAGGCGTCGGAAGATCCGCACAAGGCGTCCAAGTATGCATTTAAAAGACTGATCAAGAAACACTGTCTCATATGAAAGCATCCATAACAAGATTTGAAAGCCTCAGTCCCTACCTTAGACGTGAGACATCCAGGTTGGCCGTGAGTTTCTAGCAATAGAGATAAAACCATTAAGACAGGTTGTGGTTCAAATATCTTATGTATATAGTTTTTGTAGAAGTGTTTTTAGGCTTCAAATACACAAATAATTAAGTTTTAAACATAAAACAACTGGCTATGCATGCCTCAACTGATAACTCCACTGGTCTTTATCAAGGGGCTGTGATCATGTGGTAAGGGAATTGGAACTGATGAAACAGAAATTGCAAATGAAAAGAAAGAACCATCAACTCATTATATGAAGCAAGATTTCATTTACCATTAACTCACCTTCTGTTTGATTTCCCTCTCCTCTATACCCGGAAGCCAGAATTTTATAAGTCATGCCACCGGGTTCCAAACCCTTGCTCGAAGAAAGTTATCTCAACCTATTCACCTCATCCGTCCTTCCCGCATCGCAAACATCTTGAAGCACATAAACTCATAGATAAAATAATCGCATCCTTTAGGCAAAACCCCTCTGTTAAATAATTTCATTAACAAATCGAAGAAAATCGCAAACAAACCCGACCTTCCTTACAAAGCCCATCAACCAAACTCTCACAAGTGACATCAGAAAGTTGACACCCCAACTCAATCATCTAATAAACCATCCCAATCCCTTCATCAATCCTACACTCCCTAAACAACCCTCTAATCAAAGTATTAAAAGTAACAACATTTGGATGACACCCCATTTTGCGCATTTCATCAAACATCTCCAATGCAAAAGTAAACTTAAAATTCCTACAATAACCACTAGTCAAAATATTAAAAGTAAAAACATCAGGCTTAATCCTCCTATGTTTAACCATCTGATTATAAAATTCAAAAGCTCTATCAAACCTACCAGATTTAACAAACCAATAAATTGAAATATTACACAGCGAAACACTATATGAGCAACATGCTCATCAAAGAGCAATTAAGGAAAAGCAAACCTGTAATTGGGCAAAAACATGATTCTCCATAGCAGGATATATAATTAATAAGTTCAAGAAATGATTTTTCACTCTTAAAAATTATATATCTAAAGTTTCTTAAACATGAGCTAATTATTCAAATAAACGATGAACATATACCAAAATATGACATGGTCAGTTTACAATCCATTTATTATAGAAAAAGTATCATAACACTCAACAATGTAACAGAAAAACAAATAACTAAGTATTCCTCCAATAGGAAGTAGGCTTTCGTTATAAATAACCACTTGACAACTTGCATACCTTCCTTTAAAACCGATCTTTTCAATCATCTCGGTATTTAAATTATACTTTGCAATTTCTTCTTGTCCATTGAAGTAGAATATATCGCCATTCTTGCCAACCCCAATAGGTTCCTGAATGCTAGGTAGGGGTCCGATTCTAAAAAGTCTCGTCAATGACTCTGCTACACCCAATTCACCCAAAATTGATATCATATAACAATAATCACAACAATCATCACCAATAGTGTCCATCTCTATCAGAGCAATGGACTCTCTCAACACCACTAAATGTATTTGAAAAGGCCCATCATCATGATGAATCAAGGGTGTTCTAATAAAGGTCTCATCCCTTAAATTAAATGATACCAACTCATCGTTCCAACCATTAGTACCTTCATTGCCCCCCAACCAATGACACATCCCATATAAGTTCACCGCAAAACCAATGGTGTGAGACCGGTTACCTGGCATTTCAACTTGAAGATCTCTCCAACAATTACTTTTTAAGCTATATATCTGCCATAAGTTCCCAATCTCATTTCTAGACATATAGTTTTGGGGATCGACACTCAAACAACAAAAACGTCGAATCAGCTTGTAGTCATCAGTGACGGGGTCATAACCAAATCCATGAATGCCAACATAAGTCATTATAACAGGTGGCTCTTCTAAAACAGTGCTCGGAGGAAATGCTTCTAGAATTTTATGCTGCTCAATAGAGCCATTGGGAATGACCTTAAATTCCCCAGTAGATGGAATCCACAGTACTACTTTTCCCCCGACCGAAGGTGCAAAGGCTGATACAGAGCCTCGATCGAGACAAAGTATGCCATTAACAGCAGAACCAAAGACAAACAAATCATAATGAGGCCGTTCAAATGGAGGTGGCCAATCTAACTTAACATTATTCTCAAAAGTCTCATCGGAAAGAAAAAATATATTATCATCTTGATCATCATCATTAATATCAGCATCACAGTCGTATTCAGGACGAGTCTGCTTCAAGAGGACGCGCAAATTATGATCATCATACATAGATCCGGATAAATGTTTGCGATACATTCTCATGAATTCAGGTTTTTCAAATAAATTAGCCCAAAATTTACATACACATGTAAATCGCTTCAAAGATTTCAAAGGCAATTTGGATAGAATATCAAAACAAATATCATCAGGTATATAATTGCTAACCTTATTTTTGGGGAGATTCATTGATTCCTTTAATTGCATAACCAAGTGAAAAACGAATCAATTAAAGAAGAAGACGAATAAAACGTTTTGCTTTAGAGCACAATTGTTGAGAGCTATGAAGCCCCGATACGGGACACGATACAGATACGATACGAATCCGATACGCCGATACGTGAAATTTTTTAAAATTCACGATCCGATACGGTCGCGATACGTTATTTAAAAATTTAATTTAAAATTAAATATATATAAATACACAATATATAAATATGACTAAAATTAATAATATTAATAATGATAATTTTTTTTGAAAGACAAAAAATTATTATAATTATTATTATTATAAATATCAATAGTTCATTGTACAAAGAGTAAACATAAACCAATTAGCTTGCACAAAAACAAAACAATTTGATGTTCAACATACAAGGACTTCACAGTCCTAACTAAAGACATATAATAACTCAAAAAATATATAATAGTTATGACATCAAGCCTCTTCAATTCGTCCATCTTGTAGCAATATCAGACAATTATGTAGGTCCTGCAGCTGACCAATTAAAAGCATAAAACATCCATTCTTATACTGGAATTTTGGGACAAGCCCAAATACTTAACATGTTATATAGTATGACACCATAGTGATTTCAGAACAGTGACAAAGACGAAAAATACTAATTATATTAAATTAAAATCATTAATACTAAGTTAAGTATTTGTGTTTCATTAATATTGTCCTAAAAAATAATGGTCACCAGTACATTTTAAGTTATACATCTTAAGTTAAGTATTATACAAAAAGAGCATCATTAGTACTATCCAAAAAAAGATATAGTTAGTTACCCGTGTAACAAACATAATAGTTTGACATTTACTAGGAAACACAGATTGTATCAGATATTTTTTTTTTTTTTAGAAATAAATATTTAACCGATACTTTTCCGATACGAGTATCGGGAAGTATCGGACGCGTATCGGATATTTTTTTTTTATTTAAAAATAAAGATTTAACCGATACTCTTCCGATACGAGTATCGGGACGTATCGGAAGAGTATCGGTATCGGGTGCGTATCGGACACGATACTTCATCAATTTTAGAGTATCGGGGCTTCATAGGTTGAGAGAGAAAGATGAAAATTGAAATCTGGTTAAGTGATTTGGACTCTTTTCTTTGTGGTCAGCAGAGATTTTGACAATTTATTATTTTCCTTAAACAAAATGCAGAAAAGAAATTCTCCTTTTTTTGTAGGCAATGCAAGAATAGAAAAAAGTTAAGAAAGATAATTTCTTTATATATTGAAAGATTATAAGATACATTATATAAATTTTGGCCCTGTCTACCGTGAGTATGGATGGCAAAAATATCCAAACCCGCGGATATCTGCGGATAAAATGGATACGGAGTTGATAGTTTAATGGATATTCATGGATAAAATAAATGGATATTTCAATTATCCGTATTTAATGGATACGGATGCAGATTTAATACTCTTCACGCCCGCGGATATCCATACCCGCTAAATAATTAATAAAATTACTTAAATATCTCTATTTACATATAAACTAGTGTATGTACCTTTTTATATTTTATCTTTTGCAGTTTATCTATTTTATATAAATTATACTTTTGTTTGACTTTTTTGCAATTTTGTGAGGTGATTTTTGTTTGTATATTCGGTGTTTTCATTAAAAATAGAGAACAAAATTTATGAATATTATATGTTAATATTTTGTCTTTAAAAAAAATAATTTTTTTTTGAATAAAAAAATATCATCCATGGATATTTGTTAATATTCGCGGATACTTCAATATTCGCGGATTACCCGCTTAGCGGATATCCGCACGGATATGGAGCGGACACAGATATCATATTTGTCTGACGGAGCGGACACGAATATCACACTATCCGCGTCCATGGGTATCCATTGACATCCCTAACCGTGAGAGACATGAATAGGTCTCTTACGGTGAGAGACTTGCTTTTTTTATTTTATTTTTTTGCGACTTACTTTTGGGCCTTTGATTTAAAAGTGGTATATGATATTATGATGCACTATCAATAATGTATTATTTTTTATTTCTTTCATTTTTCCATCAATTGCTTATTTTTTTTATACTGTTATTATTTTTTTAATCACTACAAAATGGAGACCTTTTAAGTTTAGTCCTTGCTTAATTTTAATAGTATTTTTAGTCATACAAAATTTTTCTGAATACATAGTTTAAACCTGTTAAAATAAAACTTGTTTTATTTTATTTTTTTGATAGAGTAAAATTTGTTTAATTAATCTTAAACTATTAAATTTTATTAATGATTTTTTACACACGTGTTTATCACTTTATAAAATGTTCATTAACCAAAACTTATAATTTTGTAATGTGAGATGAATTAAATATCAATTTTACGCACGCATATTATGTCTCATACCGTACGCGAGTGACATTTTTTTTTTACTTTATGTTTTATGGTTTAGATTAAAATGAGTACATCATATTATAGTGCACTGTCAGTATTGAATTTCAATTATAAACGTTTATGAGATTCTTTGACGACTGAATAACTATTCTCGAACTTACATATCTCGCACATTAATATCTCCCACATTAATATCTCTCACTTAAATATCGGTTATAAACGTCTATGAGATTTTTATACGGCTCGATCACTCTTATCCCACTTAAATATCAATTATAAACATCTATGCGATTCTTAGATGATTGAATCGTTATTCTCGAACTTACATATCTCTCATATTATTATCTCCCACATTAATATCTCCCACTTAAATATCGGTTATAAACGTCAATGATATTCTTATACGACTTGATCATTCTTATCCCACTTAAATATCAATTATAAACGTCTATGAAATTCTTAGATGACTGAATCACTATTCTCGAACTTACATATCTCTCATTCTTAGATCATTCTTATCTCACATAAATATCTCCCACTTAAATATCTGTTATAAACGTCTATGAGATTCTTATACGACTCGATCACTCTTATCCCACTTAAATATAAATTATAAACGTCTATGAGATTCTTAGACGACTGAATCACTATTCTCAAACTTACATATCTCGCACATTAATATCTTCCACTTAAATATCGATTATAAATGTCTATGAGATTCTTAGACGACTTAATCACTATTTTCGCACTTAAATATTTTGCATATTAATATCTCTCACTTAAATATCAGTTATAAACATCTATGAGATTCTTATACGACTCGATCACTCTTATTCCACTTAAATATCAATTATAAACGTCTATGAGATTCTTAGACCACTGGATTAATATTTTTGAACTTAAATATCTTGCACATTATTATATATCTTCCACTTAAATATTCATTATAAACGTCTCGCACATAAATATTTGGGATGACAATTTGACTCATACTCAGTGGGTACCTGCAAAAAATACCCACAACGGATATAGTAAAAACCCGCATTTTGAGTACAGGCATGAATATGATTTTACTAATAGTTTTGTGTATAAATTTCAGGGTAAATAACTATTTACCCCTGCAAAATATGTGAGATTTGATTTACCGCCTCTAATTTTTTTCTTTCAAATTCAACCTTATAAAAGGTAGATTCCCTCATTTACCCCAGTTGTACAACAAGACATATGATTGTACCAATAAGATGACATGGCCAGCCTATATGGCTTTTAATTCATTTTTTATTTTATTTAATTAAAACACATAGATAAGTATTGATCTAGATGGATTTTTAATTCATTTTAATTAATTTAAAACGAAAAAAATATAAAAAACCTGCAAACATCATGAACATCAACAACTCTAAGAACAACAAGAACAAAATCTCCAATTTCTCAATCCTCTCCACCAATCACTCTCTCAACAAATTCTCTCGATACTAAATCCATCGACCACCACCGCTAACCTCAAACTAACCATCGCCGATCTCTCAATCTCGTTTTATTGCGATTCTGGGTTTGGGGGTTTGTTCAAGCTGTTCGATTCAAGTTGTTCAATTCTGTTCGATTCAAGCGTTTGCGAGTGATGTTCTTGTTGGGATTCAAGCACCAAAATCCCTACACACACACTATGCCCACTCAATGCTATGACCTGATGAGGGCTTGGGCTCTAGCACAAGAGGTTATGATCTCACATACACATACACACACTTTGCTTTAATGGAAGAATTTATGATGAAGAAGAAGATGAAATGATAACAGAAAGAATAGTGAAATTGAAGAAGAAGATAGAGAAAAGAAGAAGCTTTTATTAATCACACACCAATGAAAAGTTACAATGCAACTCCTTATATAGATGTTGCTTTATTAACAAGTTACCTAATCACTTAGTAACTAACTAACTTCTAATCCCTAACTGTCACTTAAAACAGAAAATCAACAAACTCTTAACCAACTAAAAACATTCACATCACAACTAACTTGTGAGACAAGCAACAAACTTGTAGCACAAGTAACCAACTTAACAACTATGAATTAATCTCAACACACCACCTAAGACATAGTTGCTAATGGACACAATCCAATCATGTTTCTCAGCCTCTTAAACACATCAGTTTGCACTGCCTTGGTCATTATGTCTGCAATTTGGTCTTCACTTCTGCAATGCTTCAACACTAGCTTGCCATTGCTGACATGTTCCCTTAGGTAATGAAACCTCATTTCTATATGCTTGCTTCTTCCATGTGACATTGGATTTTTAGCTAAGTTGATTGCAGACATGTTGTCAATATTCATTTCTATAGCACCATGACTTTCTCCCATAATCTCATCTAGCAGATTCTCCATCCAAGCAGCTTGACATGCACAAAGAGAAGCTGCAATATATTCAGCTTCACATGAAGATAGAGCTACCACAGATTCCTTTTTTGAACACCAAGCTATTGGGGCACCACCCAATAGAAATACAGAGCCAGCTGTAGATTTTCTATCATCTACATCACCACACCAGCTAGAATCCATGTATGCAGTCAATTTACACTTCCTCCCTTTATCTGCACTTGGAAATAGAATTCCATAATCCAATGAACCTCTAATGTATCTCAAAATTCTCTTTGCTTCAGTTAAGTGTGAGAGTTTTGGCTTTTGCATAAATCTACTCACCACACCTACACTATATTGATGCCCTGTGCGGTCGCTTCCCTCGAACACCCTCCGGAATCCTCCTGACCATTGGAGAACCAATTTGTAGTAATAATATTGGGCGAATGACTGTTGAACAAAAAAGTTTAAGAGAAAGAATAGAATCACAAATTTCATGGTTTAGTTAAGAATATATATTAATGAAGATTTACCAAAAGATGAGAATATAACTAATGATGCACCAAGCAAATTTATACAAGAATAAATTGTGTAGAGTATATCTAAAGCGTGACTTGTTAATAAACTAAAGCTAGAATTTGGGCCGCTTTATGATTGGTCCGGCCCTGATTTTAATTATAATTTTATTTATTAACTAGTTTTGAGATCCGTACATTTGTACGAGTCTATTGACTTTTATTTATAAATTATTGTTAAAATATAAATGATGTTATTGTGCTCTTTCTTATTAAATTAATAATTTTTTTATTAAAACAATTGTCTACATGATTTTTGTGTAATAAATTATAATTAATAATAACAAATATTTATTACTCAATTTCTTTTTTTATTAAAGTAATTTTCCCGTGTATGATTAAATTTTTTTCATTAAAGCAATTGTCCCGTGTATATTTAGAAATATGTTACGGGGTATAAAATATTTTCAAAATATAAATTGTGTAGCTTTATATAAATTTCTTAAATGAATAAAAAAAAATTATTAAAGTTATTGTCACGTGTATGATTAATTTTTCTTTATTAAAGCAATTGTCCCGTGTATATTTAGAAATATATTTTTTTTTACAGTATATTTAGAAATATGTTACGGATATAAAATATTTTTAAAATATAAATTGTAGCTTTATATAAATTTGTTAAATGAATAATTTTTTTATTAAAGTTATTGTCCCGTGTAAATTATAATGTAAATTTAATAACTAAATTATATTTTTAGTTGTAATACCTTTTAATATATTAGACCCGTTTAAATTTTGCTTATTTTTAAGCTTATGAAAATAATTTATGCTTATAAATAAACTTTTATCTTAATTCGTAAGTTTGTTTTTTACGCATGTTAATTCATAAGTTTTCGGTAACAAAAATCTACTTACAATATATTAAAAGAAACTACTACTAAAATACCAAATTTGTCCAATCAAGTTTAATAATATTTCAGAGTTTATGCCCTTAAATGTAATTTTAACTCTAAACTAAAAAGAAGATACAAAACAAAAATAGGAAGAATAAAAAAAGATAAGCATAAAAGAAAAATCTCCCCTTAAAAATAGCATTTGAAACTACTTCTAAAAAAATATATTAATCCAATATATTTAACAAAAAAAATTAATTAAAAAAATTTACCCATAAAAATAGGAACAAAAATAAATATAAAAGATACGCATAAAAAATAATACTAATGCTTTTTGAATGATAAAATAGTAACTTAAAAATAAAAGAACATTAATAGAAACAAAAACATAGTAAGTCAGTTTGGATTGATTTATTATAAGTTTTATAAGGTAGTTTATGAAAATAAGTTATAAAGATATAATTTTTGTAAGTGAAAACTAATGAATTAACATGCATAAAGAATCTCTATCAAAAATAAAAAACATGCATTAAAGAAAAAAACTTACAAATTAACACGGGACAATTGCTTTAATAAAAAAAGGAATTGAATAATAAATATTTATTAATACTCCCTCCGTTTCTTTTTAATTGTCTTTTTAGAAAGATAACACCAAATTAAGGAAGTGTATTTTTGCACGTTATCTTCCTATTATACCCTCCTTTTAATCCCTAATAAATTCCTATTTTTTTGCCCACATTTTCTCTTTCCAATAAATTTAATATATTATATAAAAAAAAAATTAATATGTTATGTATCAACAAAAAAAAAATTAAAAAAAAATTTAGTTTTCCAAATATATAGCATTAATTGGTTTTATGGAAAAAGATAAGAGCAATTAAAAAAGGGTATAATTGACAAATCATACCCATAAAATACAAAAAGGACAATTAAATAGAAACGCTAAACATGATAGTAAAAGACAATTAAAAAGAAACGGAGGGAGTATTAATTATAATTTATTACACAAAACTCATGCACGGGACAATTGTTTTAATCAAAAAAATATTAATTCAATAAATTTTACAAGAAAGAACACAATGACGTCATTTATATTTAAAAAATATTTTTTAAAAAAATATTTAAAAATATTTTCTAACATATTTCTAAATATTTTATTCTAAACAAATTTGATACTTTAGTATAATATATTAATATCAATCTTAAATATATAAAAAATAAAAATCAATGGACATGAGCTTTTACAAATAATTTTTGGCTTAAATATGTAAACAGTCCCTGCACTTAGGGGTCGTTTGATTTTCAGTCCCTGCATTTGAAAAACCTTTCAATTTTGCCCTGCACTTTCAGTCAACTTTAAAAAAGGTCCCTGGGTTGACTTTTTTGATGATGTGTCACTAATGACTGGGCTGAGAGGGATGCTGACTAAGGAAATTGCAATTTGAAAGGCCCAAAATGCCCTTTAACACATTATTAAAAAATGCAAAAAACTAATTAAATTTTATTTGTTTCAATTAATAACATTAGAAAACGATTAACAGCAACTCAACCCAACAACATCAACAACAATGGCGCAACAACAACAACAACACGGCAACGACGACGACAACCACACAGTAACACGATAACAACAACAAAGTTTTTCATCAATTCAACACCCTACCTTCTTCAACCAGTAAAAACCCATAAAATCCCAATTCCTTCTTCAATTCTTCAAAATTCCACACTACAATTTCAATCCTTTTCAAACAAAAATCCATAAATCTTGTCGTGAACAGAAGACACTATTTAATTAGTGTTAACAGATAAAATTCATCAAATTCTTTAAACAAAAATCCCTAGTTACATACCCACACTGCCCATCTCTATCGATCTCTTCTCCAAATTAAAATGAAATACAAAGTTGTTCCTTCTTTCTTTATTTATCGTTAGCTAATATCACTACAAACTACAACAACCCAGAAATTAATTTCTTCCTATGTAACATTAAAACTTAAAACAACTTTCTTTCTCTTAAAAATTAAAACTTGAAAACTTAATATACAAATCGAAAATAGAAAGAAAGAAAGAAAGAAAAAGAAGAAGAAGAAGAACAACAACAACAACAACAACAACAACAAACTAAAGTTCCAAATTTTCCAAATCTACAGTTTGACTACCTTTGTTATGCGTTGTAAGGCTGGATTTTTTAGATTCTTCTTTGAAAAGAAAGAAATTGAATCTGGTGTTGATGTTTTTGTTTGGAGAATTGGAAGGGTGAGTGAAAATTGAAAGGATTTGATGTTGGAGGTGAAATGGGTTTCAACGATGATGTTGGAATTGGATGTGCAAGTAGAAATGAGGTAGATGATATGGGTTTGTGAATTTCTTCCAGAATCACCTTCGTTCACCTTCAGAATCGCAAATCCTTCGCAAACCTAACTCTTGTTTCTATTTTTGAAGAAAGAAAAAGAGAAGGGTATTTTTGTCATTTTCTGGAGGCCAATAGTTACTAAGGGCATTTTGGTCTTTTTGTGAAGCAATTTGCCTAGTCAGCGTCCCACTAATCCTACTCATCGGTGACATTTGGCAGAATCAGTGACACGTCATCAAAAAAGTCAACCCAGGGACCTTTTTAAAAGTTGACTGAAAGTGCAGGGCAAAATTGAAAGGTTTTTCAAATGCAGGGACTGAAAATCAAACGACCCCTAAGTGCAGGGACTGTTTACATATTTAAGCCATATTTTTTTTTAAATAACAGAAGAATAAATTTTCATCAATAATAAATATAAAAAAAAAACACAAGACAAAATATTTATCACTAATACATAAAAGGAATTGAATAAAAATTCATACAGGAGACAATTGCTTTAATAAAAAAAATTTAATCATACACGGGACAATTACTTTAATCAAAAAAATATTAATTTAATAAATTTTACAAAAAATAACACAATGACATCATTTATATTTTAAAAATATTTTATAAATAAAAGTTAATAGACCCGTGCAAATGCACGGGTCTCGAAACTAGTTATATTTTATAAACTGTTTTTATAAACCACCTAAAAAAACTTATAATAATACATAAAAGATTAATTGTTTGCATAAGTTTTTTCGCATAAGCTCATGAGTTACTATTTTTTCATTCAAAAAAAAAGTTACTATTTTTTATGCATATACCTCTATCGTGATTTTTGTTCTTATTCCTATTTTTATGCGTAAAAATTTTTTAATTAAATTTTTTTTGTTCCTATTTCGGAAGTAAAATTAGATTGGATTAATATTTTTTATAGAGGTGGTTTCCTATGCTATTTTTATGGGAATATTTCTTTTATGCTTTTTTTTTTCCTATTTATGTTTTGTATTTCTTTTAGTTTAGAGTTAAAATTACATTTAAGGGCATAAATTCTGAAATATTATAAACTTGATAAGGACAAATTTGGTTTTTTAGTAGTAGTTTCTTTTAATATATTGTAAGTAGACAAAATAGGAATAATGTAACAACGAGCACTAAAAAACATCTCCACTGGTACAAGCCACCGTAACATGTACAAATAGATAGATTAATATGATCGATCTCCAATTCATAAAAAATGACTCTTTTATATTTCTTTTCATCTCATGATATACAGTATGTCTTTAAAATTAAAAAATTTAACCTAATTAAAGCTCTAAATTTGCACTTTAAAAAAATGACCTTTTTAAAAAAAAAATGGAAAAGACCTCTTTTATCTTTAATTAGAATTTTTTTAATAGCAAATATATTATACTATACTAGCCGCCGTTTGTATGATCGATATATTTTTTTTTTGATGTGATCGATATTCTCTATTGTGCAAATATAAATAACTACTTAATCTTCTTTTTTATTGGACTTATTGAATTATAACTACTTAACCTCCTTTTTTGTTGTGGCTAGTTATTGAGAAGAAAAAAAAAAAATATATATATATATATATATATATATATATATATATATATATATTTTTACTATAAAAAAACTGAAAACCTAGTTTTATGTGGAAGTTGTGTTTAGTTTTTTTTTTTGTAGTTTTTTATTTAGGGTAAAATAGGAATAATGAAAAAGTCATCCCAAAAACTTATATCCTTTTTATATATAGTAATAGATAAATATATAAACGAAAAAGGTAAAAGAGATAGAGAAAGTTAAAAAAAACAAAGGGGTACAAAAAATATACTATACTAGAACCCAACAATCTCTAGGATGATACAAGAAAACAAACATGCAAGGAAAACAAAAAGGCATACCACCAACAAACTATAACCTCTCAATGTCACCACCGCGAGAAGAAGAAAATTTCTAAAAAGAGACAAAGATCAATCACATATAAGACAAAGCAACAAAAAAGTCTCTAATCTTTCTGACCCATCAAGACCCAAGAGTGACGACGCTCAAGAATCTCTATCAATTTCAACATAAAGTAGGGTACCCCTTATCTTTAATTACAGTAGTATAAATAAAGTAGGGTACCCACTACTCTCTGCAGCAAGTAGCAAGTGATGATGATTTTTTTCAAGTTAAACAGTCTGAAATCATGGAATGAATTAAACTTGAACTATATACTCCCTCCGTTCCTTTTTATTTGATGTTTGAGAAAAAAAAGGTCAAATTAAGAAAGTGTAATTTTGCACTTTATTTTCCTATTATACCCTTTTTTTGGAATATATTATACTCTAATTTTAATCACAAAAAAATTCCTATTTTTTTGCACACACTTTATATTTCCAAAAAATTAAAACCACAAAAAAATTAAAGGCGAATTGTAACAAACCAATTTTTTTGTTTTTGCCTTTTCAACAAAAAAAAATCAATTTTTTGACAAAATATACTTCATCGGAAGAATAGAAAGGAAAACTTATTTAATGAAAAACAAAGGCTATAAAGAATAGGACAACTACCCATTCAAATGAAGTGTGAACTAATTTTAGTACGAGAAGTCAAAGATTATTTAGGCATGGAATAATACTTATTGTGATTGAGTTGTAGTCACATTTTTATTTTTAAAGTAGAGTATTTCAAAAGTTCATGTGTTCTAAAAATTCTCGTATTTTCAAGTTGTAGTCACTTTGAGTTTCTTAATGTTGTGTAACAAAATTTTCAACAAACATGCAAGGAAAAAAAAAAGAACAAAACAAAAACAATAAAAAGGTTATATGAAGAAGTTTAGTAAAAAAAAAAAAGATACAATAAAAAGATTATATGAAGAAGTTTAGTAAAAAATAAAGATACAATAAAAAGATTATATAAAATTTAGTAAAAAAAAAAATTAGGAAGGAGGGTATAATAGACAAAATATAACCTTAAATTATCAAAACATCAAATAATTTGAAACAATTTTTTTTTTCTAAAACATCAAATAAAAAGGAACGGAGGGAGTAATTTATTTGTTTGACTTATAAATTGGCTCAATAAAGGACGAATTAAATTACACTGATATAATATTACATCGTTCAATATCGTTTTACTCAATACATATAGGTCATATTCATGTTAAAAAAATTCACAAATCTAAAATTATTTTATATGTTATTGAAATCACCTTGATCTTCATTCTTAATTTTGCTGATGTTGTTGCTACTATTTAATATTAATTCCTCTTAAATTCTTGATGTGATTAGCTTCAGAGTGAAAGATTGAGATGAAGAAAGGGTGGGTGTTGACAACTAATTTAATTTTTGATTTTAGACAAAGTAACAAACACTATTAAAACTCGCAAACACAACTATATAAAGTTCAAAGTTTGAAGTGAAGGTGTTCGGCCTAATGATATTGGTATTTGCCGCTTGAGCTAAGACCTCTGAACAATTTTTTATTTATTTATATATCATATTTTCAGTTACCATAATATAAGTACAAATTTAAAATAAATAAATGAGACTTTGGACTAATTAGGAATAAATTTATCTCAAAAATACAAAAAGAATTCAGATTTTAGTCCATTGAACCAAGTTATTAAAAAGGAAATATAAATTTGTCGATAAACCCTAATAAAGTGGATTTTTATTCCCTAAAATATTAGACCTAAGTTGTCACTATAAATAGATTTAAGAAATTGTGAAAGGAAGAAAGAAAAGAGGGTAAACGAAAACAAAGGAGAGGCAAAGGATTGCGAATTCGGTATGTGCTCTTTTATCAAAACTCTTTCTTTTTTCCTTTGATGCATCTCAAAACTCTTTTTAGGTACATGTTTTCACTAATATTGGTCTATCATTAATTTATTTCATATAAATATATTCGTTGTTATTTTTGACATGGACCTTTTCAGAAGTTGTTTCCATGCCACCACTATTAATATAGGGTAGGTATTTACAATATGTAAAGGTGTGTTCCATGTATTCCTGACTTAATTTATTTTAGATTTTTTTACTTAATAAAAGAAAGAGTTAGCCCATATATATTTTCAAAAAACTCTTGATAAAAAATAATTTACTTAATTTTTATGTGTAAAATACATAGATAAAAGATTTTTGAAGATAAAAAACAACAATTACCATATTTAGCTTTTTTCTAAGAACTCTTATTTTCACTTTTACCTTTTAGATAACTTTTAAGACCAAAAAAAGTTAGGACAAATGATACCTTGATTCAGCGACGGATATAGTGTGGGGGCAATGGGGTCAGCTGACCCCACTTGCCAATTTTATATTTAGTTAATAATTATATATTTATGCAATGTGACCCACTTATATAATACTTTTTTTATTTTTGTTTATAATAGAGTCAGTGATGATGAAAAAAACGAACCTATGTTGATATTAATAATATAAGAGAATAACTTTAAACTTTATAAACATAAGAACCAAAGCGAAACTATTATAAAATTAAACATAAGAGATTAAATATGTAATTAAACCATTATAAAATTATAAGAATATTGATAGTGTCTTAAAAGTATTGATTAAGCAATCAAAAAAACTAACTTTGTATAAAAAAATGTTGTATAATTATAATATCGATAAATGATAAATATAACTATTTATATTTTTATTTATAATATAATTTTGACCCCATTTATTAAAATTTCTGGATCCGTGGCTGCCTTGATTACTGTGGTTTTTGCACTTAAATGTTTTCGTATCCATGTTATATGTGAATTTTTTTATACAAATTATTTCTATTGATTTTAGACCTATTAATTTTGGATCTTTGTATATTACATTGCACAGTAATCAGTCCAAATCTGTAAGTCCCAGCTTAAATAAAATATTATATTATGAACAATGATGTTTAAGATTTAATCCGGAATCTCTCCGCGTTTGTTTGGTTTTTTATTTTACTAGACTTTTTATCCGTGCTCGCACGGGTTCAATCATTCAATTCAATTATATAATAAAAATGTTGATAATGTGTGATTATTTATAATAATAAGCATTTAGGGCCCGTTTGGATAAATAACTTATACAGGTACTTATAACATTAGAGCTTATAGTATGAGACCTTACATCATAAGCTCTTATACTCAATAAGCCTTTTGTGTTTGGATATGTACACTAAAAAGTACTTATATAAATTAAAAAGTACTTATATAGAATGTTAATATGATTTTAATTTCAAAAAACAAAAAAATCAAACCATGATTAAAAATATAATAATTATATATATATATATAGGGGAGGGATCAAATTACACCGGTGTAACATTTGAGTAATGTTACACCGCTCAATAACGCTTTAACGAATACAAATTTTACCAAATCCACCGTTGAATTGAAAGTTTATATCATATAGATCATTTATGTTGAGTTTTACAAAAATCTAAAATCGTTTGATAAGTTATTTAGACACATCAAGATTAACAGTTTAAGCGTTTTTATTGAATACCGTAAATCTTAATGTCTCTCAAAAATGTCTCAAACGATTTTAGATTTTTGTAAAACCCAACATATATGATCTATATGATATAAACTTTCAATCCAACGGTGGATTTTGTAAAATTTGTATTCGTTAAAGCATTATTGAGCGGTGTAACATTACTCAAATATTACACCGGTGTAATTTGATCCCTCCCCATATATATATATATACTAATATATAAAGGGGATACAAATTTTTGGGATGGTTTTTTCAATATTCCTATTTTACCCTTAAAAAAAACTACAAAAAAAAAACTAAGCACAACTTCCACGTAAAAGTAGGTTTTCAGTATTTTGTATAGTAAACAAATATATATATTTTTTTCTTCTTAATAAGTAGCCACAACAAAAAATGAGGTTAAGTAGTTATCAATTAACTAAGTCCAATAAAAAAGGAAATTAAGTAGTTATTTATATTTGCACAATAGAGAATATCGATCACAACAAACAAAAAAAAATATCGATCACACAAACGGGCACGGAACGTGCCCATTTGGCAGCTAGTATATATAAACTAAAAAAAAATCCATTAAGCTATGTTACCAAAAAAAACAAAAACAAAAAAAAACTTAAATGAAAAACAGAAAGTTTCTGTCAAAAAAGAAAATGAAAAATAGAAGTGTGTAGATAAGATGCATAAACATAAAAAGACAAAAATAAAATAAAAATTAGTTAAAATAAAAGTTTAAAAACCATTATCTTCAGGTGGTGTGTAATAGAGATCATTAGGCATGGATAACACTTCAATTCCATTGATGAAAGCATAGTTATTAGAATTTTCATTACTTGGAATGAAACTCAAATCAAGCATTTGATCCTCACCAACGTTAATAACATATTCTTTCAATAAAGTATCAACACCTTCAACATCAGCGTTTAATGAAGCATTAAAATCCTTAAGAAGTGTGAATCCGTTGGAAATAACAGTGAAAGAAGCATCGTGACGGTTAAAACCGTTGGTATAAGTAGAAAGGTAGAAAAAAAGACGGAGGAATTTAGGACCTGTAGCAACGAGAAAAGAGTAATTGAATATTGTGTGTGATAAACGTGCTGATGAATAAAGAATTTTGCATTTATACATAATTTTCGTAACTGATTATTAGTTATTTTTGTTTTATTAATGTTTATCCATTTTCTCTTTTTTGACAGATATCAATTTGTTTTTTTTTTTAAACACATGACGTGTCACATTCATTAATTGATGTGGCAACATAATATTGGTTTAAAAATTGATTATTTAAGTTTTTATCATAGCCGTTGATATTTTTTTTTTCAAGTGTCAAAATCTAGACCATTCATATTAGGGTTAGGGTTTAGAGTGCCTCTAATTACTCTCGTTTTATTATATTAAGATTAAGATTTTATTTATTTTATTTTTTTTAAGTTGACCGGATGAAAACATAAGTTAAATTTCTGTACACTAATAATTTAAAGAAATAAATTAAAATGCATCAACTCACAATGTAAAACTTTGTTCTCTAAATAGGGAAGATATATTATAAACTAATCTATAAAGAACACATTATATATTTAATTGAATGAATATAAACTAATCTTTTACTTATATTCAAAAGATAGTAGCTCTTGTTTGTTCTTTTGTTTCCATCTTTGTGCATTTAACTTGTTTTTCCTGCTTTCTTCAATTTCCAATTCTACAAGTACGAATGAAACAAGTAAGTTAGTTACTTTATTACCAATCATTAGTTGGTCCAGTGGTGATTGACGCTGAACTTGGTAGTGATGACCATGATTCGATCCCCACAACCACAATCGGAAGGGGGTTGAAACCATTTGATATCAGAATTGACCACTGAACCAGATTCAACTAATACTGAAAGCCAAAAAAAATAAAAAATTAGTTACTTTATTTCTCTCTTTTCTTTTATATGATTCCCTAGTCGTTGCTAATTATTTCTACATTTGGTGCCTCTCAAATTGGAATTACTACTCATTTCAAAGTACTCACTCACTAGTTATTGAACAATCAATCAACAACTACAACTGTTGATAACAAACAAATTCTGATCCAATTTTTTACCATTTGGTATCGTAGAATATTTGATGTATCTGATCCATATCACGAATCATATATATCAAACATTTTACGAACTTAAAAAATGAACATTTTCTTATAATAAGGATCAGAAAGGTATCATTTCGCTGTCTTTTTCATTTCGTTGGTATAAATAAATTAAAGTGTTATCTCTCATCATACAGCAGTACGTACTCTAATGGCTCACTGCACTCCAATATCTGGTGGCTTAAGAGTATCACTTGTTGAGCGGCAACGGAAGATCAATTGCGCATGTTCCTCGCTCATTGAAATCGGTTTCCTTTCAGACTAGTTTAACATCAACAATATCCATGAAAATGGCTACAACGACAAAGACTTTCTAGAGTTTATCAACCCAATTACTTCCATTGCAAATGTTGCACAAGTAAGGAATCTTTACAACACATAAATTTGCTTGTCACTAGGTTTCCACCGGTACTTATACATTATAGTTTCTTGAATCTCATCGACTTTATCAAGTGGCTCAATGGTTCTGAACAAGGTAAGAAAGCTATGGCTAGTATATCCATAGGGATTTCATCAGGAAATAAGAATCTACCAGAAAAGAATGAAATGACAAAAACTGATGTTGCCTTAGCAAAAATGCTAGTTGATTATGCTGCTTCTCGTAAGCTAGACCGCAAAAACATTCAAAACGAGATTGATGAGTTAAAGAAGCGTCAGAAGGATTTAGAGATCGAATATTCTAAAATCGACGTTGATTTGAAGTCAAAATTAGGTCCTCTTTATGTATACGAAGAGCCTTCTATAAATCAAGTGAAGATTGAAGCATATAAGCTTTATGAAGAGGATTGTAAATCTAAAGGGATAACTGCATTGCCTAAAGTTCACGAAATGGGATTTCAAAAGGCGATGGAGGCTTTCGGTGAAGTTGTGAAGGAGCGTTATTTTGTTAAGTATTTGAATGATCCTGCTAGGAAAGTAAACATTGAGAATCATTTGAAGCAGAGGATTCTTTTGTTGGAATATGTTGGTGGTGACAAGAATGATCATAGTGGTGATAGTTATCGAAATTTTGTGGTTGCTGACACGAGTAAAGATTTGAATGAAACTGCGAAATTTGTTTATAAATTTGCATGTGATGATTCTGAGAGAGGTCCAGTTTCAAAGAAGGCAAAGACTGTTAAACAAGAAGGTGAATGAAATTAGGGACACTAAGTTGGTTAAAGAAATTCCAATAATAACCAAGAAGCCTTATAGTTTTATCTTTTGTTTTTTATGAATGACTACTAGTATTTGTGGAATCACAATTTACAACTGGTTTATGTGAAATGAAGCAGACTCATGCAAATAATTATTCACAATTTTAACTCGTTTAGTTTAATTCATTTTCTTAGAATCAATTTTTTTTTCTTTCTTGACACTTCATAAGTCTAGATTAAAGAAGGCAAAACAATTGTACAAGAACGTGATACACATTGTTAGCAGGGGTGTGCTTGGAAAATGGTTTAATACTGTGACCTTGGTTATCATGTACTATATATGTATGGACATGTATGATTCGACCGGAGCTATGCAACTTTTTATAGAAGGTGAGTAAAACCCAAATCTAAATCTATTGCAGTAATATTTGACACAGTTTTTCACTGTTTTAAATCACAACCATTGATTTTAAATCAGATTGTTTTGTTTTTATAAAACTCTTCAGCTTTTTATTTTATTTTTTATTTATAATAAAACTCTTAAACTGTTTTGTTTGCAATGAGGAACAAAGCAACAGTTTTTCAAATTAAAGTGTAGTCTTCCCTTTCTATAATATTTTGGGCCATTTCTATGGGGGTATGGGCTTTAGCTCCAGTGTGGTAAGTCATTCCAGCATGGATATGCACAAGGAGGCCTTAGACTTTAGAAGAAAAATTTCCCTATTAAATTATAGGCTAAACTACATATTTGGTCCCTTACGTTTATTTTAGGTTTCAATTTGGTCCCTTACGTTTAAAAAGTTTCAATTTGGTCCCTTACGTTATCAACGTTTGCATTAGTTGGTCCCTTCCGTCAAATTTCACCATTCCACTGTTTCAATTGTCCACGTGTCAACGTGTCCATGTGTCCACGTGTCAATCCACGTGTGCAAACCGTCTGCCACGTAAGCAAACCGTCTGCCACATGTGCAAAAACTGACGGATGGGACCAAATTGAAACCTAAAATAAACGTAAGGGACCAAATTGAAACTTTTTAAACGTAAGGGACCAAATTGAAACCTAAAATAAACGTAAGGGACCAAATGTATAGTTTAGCCTAAATTATATCTTCAACCCTACAAACCAATCGATATTCTAATGTTACCCATCGTTTCTTCACCCTTTCAAACAACACACGAGTTCACCCTCACATGACAATTTTTGCTATGAATTTCGGGCCTTAGACTTTAAAAAAATGTTTTTAGGTGAAGAACACCAAACCGAATTAATTTGAAAAAGATTTATGGTATGATTATATCTACGAAATTTGGACTTTTAGTGATAGTTTTGTCTGTCATTATAAGTCAAGTTTCTTATACTTAATTTAGCACTCTTCCATGAAATAGTTTATTTATGTTTAATTGATGTTTTTAATTTATGTTTAATTGATGTTTTAAATTTATGTTTATGTTATTGATCTTTATTTTAATATACTATGTTATGTTATTGTAAATTCATATTTTCTACACTAATTCCTAAACCAAAAAAATGTTTGAATCCTAGAATGTGAAAACGGTTTCAACTCTAGGCAAACCTTGTTATTTTATAAATTTTGGGCCCGTTTGTTTTGGTTTTTTTAAAAAATTGATTTTATAGTTTTATATAATTTTGTGTAAAAAAAATTTACAAAGAAACTTTTTATAAAAGTTTCAAATGAAAAATTGGTTTGAATAGTTTTTTATTTTTTATTTTTTTGACAAATTTTGAATAGTTATTCTTAAAATGTCATTTTAGGCATTTTATCATTTTATTGAAAAAATTTTGGATATCAAAATTTTAAAAAAAGCACTTAATTTGAAACTATTTCAAATAGATTTTCATAAAAATCATTTTTGAATATTTTTTTTTTTACTTTGTTTTGATCTTCAATATTGTATGTTGATGTTATATGATGTCAAAATTAGTGTTTCAATTTAAAAAAAATGAATATAAAAAAAACTTGTAATATTTTGAAAAACGGTTTTACAAAATCTATTTTCAAAAATACAAAAAAAAATCTATTTTTTTAAAGCTGAAACAAACGCACCATTTGTTTCTAACACGCTCGAACTTTAAAAACTAAAAGAGACATTTATTAAAATACAAGGGGCACATGAGAAGGATAAGATCTAACATAAATACTTGAAGTATCCAATTATCTAATTAAACTGCATCTTCATTATTCTGTCACCTTTTAAATTATGTTTTTGAATAGAGGACACAATTTTAAGATCATCTGAAGAAATTTATAAAAATAAGGCCTATTAAATAGTTAAGATAAAATAATTCATTCATCTAAAAATTCGTGGTAATTCAACAATGTTAGATCATCCAATCAAAAGTTTTATATTTTGCCAATTATTCAATTCAAACAATATTTAAACGAATTTACAACAATGTTTAGTACCGTAAAAGTAAGCGGCAATGACAAGGATCAAAGCCAAAGTATAGACTACAAGTAAAAATAAGTTTATCTTTATGTTGTCTAAAAAGAAAAGTTTTTTTTTTTTTTTTTTACAGAAAAGGTTTATCTTTATGTACTTCATTTTGTTCTATTATATATGTTTCGCTCTCCTTCTAAGTAGTTGTGTACTTTTCTATATCACGGTTAGCCTCTATGCATATATAAGTAATACGATAGGTACCATATCGGGGAAGGACTATGGTGTGTCCAATTGCAAAACAAAATCATACATTGTATATGTAGAAAATGAGGGTTTTTTTTAACTACTCCTTTATAATTTGTGGTTATATTTGTTATGATAAGTCAAAAAATTTATTAGCTAAATTAAATAGACAAATATTGTGTGTAAATAATACATTTCTACATATGTGTGATAAGATATTAGCAAACGTTAGACTGTATTTGAACAACACTTCTAGTTGTTGTTTAAATATACGCCATTGAAGTAAAATTATTATGGATTATATAAATGTGACGTGAAATATTAGAGCCCACTAAATTTATATTCAAAATGAGTTACATAAATTATGTTTATTAGAGATGCTCTTACTACTCTTGGTGTACTCCTTGTAATCTTTATTTTCATTTGGTTCTTGGTTTTAATTACTCCCTTCAGTTCTATATATAAGAAATTTTTTATTTTTTAAATACATTGTGAAATTAATGTATCTAGACTAT
Organism: Trifolium repens; assembly: GCA_030408175.1. NCBI lineage: Eukaryota > Viridiplantae > Streptophyta > Magnoliopsida > Fabales > Fabaceae > Trifolium > Trifolium repens. Next base: position 51,254,975 of record CP125849.1, on the reverse strand, counting down.
ATTATTTTCTAGATACATCAAATCTAGAATGAATCTAGAAAGTAATTTCTTTCTTATATATAGGACTAGAGGGAGTAATATACTCCTACGTATTTTGCAATATTTCAAAAAGAAAAGGTTGGTAGTTGTTCATTGAAATTGACAATACAACATCAATGATACTAAATTGAGTTGATAATTTGAGAAGTACACATGTTATATTCATAGGAAGAAGCATCCACCACCAAACACTACAAAGATTCCAATGACAAAAAGGAACATTGGATTCGATCACACATCAAATTATATTTTCTGAATGAACTTGGAAGACGGTGTTCCCGTATATAGTCATAGTTATGCACCCACCCAATTGCAGTATGGAGGAACATTCCCAATCAACAGTTGAACATACCTCATAAATAATTGGTTCAAAATCATGTCCATTATTCCATTTACTAAATTTCTCACCACAATATCATATATATCATATCAATTTGTTTGTGTTGTTTTGTAATTTCAAATCCATATAGTTAGTTAGTTACTTGACTATTTTGACAGTTAAGAGTTAGTTGTGGTGGTTACTTAGAAACAAGTAACTCACACTAGTTAGGAGAATCTATAAATAGTGTACATAGTCTTGTATCTTGTAACACCTAATTTTCATTCTATTCAATAAACATTATTTTCTCCTACTTTCTCTCTCTCTCTCTCTCTCTCTCTCTCTCTCTCTCTCTCTCTTTTAGATTCATTCATCTTCTTCGCGTGTGTGTGTGATCAATTTGCTCCAACAAATTGGTATCGTGAGCTCTGGTTCAAGGTGTAAGATACACAAAGATCCAAGATTTTTGGGTGAATTCCTTCAAACATTCAGCAGCTATGTCAGGGAATGGATTACCCAACAATCTTCCCATTCTTGAGGGCGAGAACTGGGAGAGATGGAGCAAGCAGATGAAATCCTTGTTCGGGTTTCAAGAATCACTTGAAGTTGTGACTAATGGGTTACAAGACTTGCCGGCCAACGCGACTGAAGCTCAAAGAACCACTCATAAGGATCTGAAAAAGAAAGATTGTAAAGCAATGTACGTGATACAAGCAGCTGTAGATTCAACAAACTTTGACAAAATATCTCATGCTGAAACATCCAAAGAGGCTTGGGATATTCTTGTAAAGTACTATGTGAAGGTGGAAAAACACAAGAAGGGGGGGGGGGGGGGTTGAATTGTGTTTTGAGAATTAAAGCTTTTTCGAAAATAAAATAAGTTTGCAGCGGATATAAACACAAGATAAAGAATGGTGCTGAGAAAGAGAAAGAAAGACACAAAATTTATCCTGGTTCCTCTCACAAATCGAGAGTACTCCAGTCCCCTTGTTACTAACAAGAGCTTTTCACTATAATCTACTCAAGATTAAAAATTGCTCAAGCACACTTGCAAGAGACTTCTCAGGTGCTCAAGTTTCACTAAACAAGAGACTTCTCAAACAAACTTAAAATCTAAGAATGATTGTTAATGGACACTTGATATACTATCAGAGGTGTTTACAAAATACAACGCAAATTGCTTTAAGACTTGAATGACAGATTGAACAAATTATGTCAGAATATTTCAGAGCCTTAAACGCAGTAATAGAACAGTAGTCATTTCTTCCATTTGAGTCTTCTATTTATACTTGAAGGAAGATGATGACCGTTGTAGAGAGATAAGGTGCCAGCTGGAATGTGCTCGTACAATTGCTAGCTGTAGATTGCCTTCTTTAGCAAAGAAATCCAATTCCACTACCTTGCAATTCAAATTATCACTCATCCATTTTGAGTAATAATAGTACGATAGTACGATCCTCAAATGCGCTCCACTTATGGATAAGATTAACGTTGTACCAACTAATATTCCTTCCTGTGGATGTGATAGAGCCTTTAAGTAAATTGTTCTTCAAACATTGGTTCTGATTCTGTCAGTTCTTGAGTGACGTAAATTCTTTTTGCTTCAGATGCTTTTGTCGTAGCTTCTTAAGGACTTCAGCTTCTGAACTCCTTAGAGTCTAGCTTTTGGTCCTCAGAAGCACTATCTTCAGCACGCAAATTTTAAGCTTCTGATGAACAGCGACACGCTTTCAGAGCTTCATAGCTTGGCTTCTCTCTTGTTATTCATAGTGCTTCTGAATGAATTTTAACTTATAATTCTGCACACTAGAATAATCATTAGTAATACCAATTGCAATTTTAATACTTTGTTATCATCAAAACCACTTAAAATCTTAGAGGTTCATGTCAGACCCACTTTGTTCCAACACTGTGAAGGTGGGGAAAAAGTTAAAGGTGTGAAGTTACAGTCACTGAGAAGGCAATATGAATTGCTACAGATGGATAAAGATGAATCAGTGGGATCCTATGTCTCTAAGGTTCAAGGTTTGGTTCATACAATGAAGGCTTGTGGTGAAGTAATGACTGAAAGAATGATTGTGGAGAAGGTAATGAGAACTCTGACTCCAAATTTTGATCATGTGATAGTTGCAATCCAAGAAGCTGGGAATGTAGCTACAATGCAGATGGAGGATCTTGTTGGATCCTTAGAGGCACATGAGTTGATGATCAATGAAAGAAAGGGTGTACAAGAATCAGTTCAAGCCTTGCAAGCTCAAACAGTCAAGAAGAATGGTGGTTACAAAGGAAAGAATCAAAGCAAGTCAAAGAACTTCTCACAAAAGCAGAATAACTTTGATGAAAAATCTGAATCCTTCAAGAAAGGAGGAGGAATATCAAAGAAAAAAGATAAGAGTCATATTCAGTGCTATAATTGTGAGAAATGGGGTCACTATGCTTCTGACTGTAGATCCAAGAAAACCAAAGACAGCAATGATGAAGCAAAGCTGGTGCAAGAAGAACCAATTGAAGGAGCTGTAACCTTCATGGCTGCAATATCAGAAGACAAGATTGCAAATGGAGAATAGTTCTTGGATACTGGCTGTTCTAACCATATGACAGGTCACAAGAATTGGTTGACAAAGTTTGATGGCTCAAAGAAAAGCAAAGTGAAGCTTGCCAACAGTAGTTCATTGCAGGCAGAGGGTATTGGTGACATGGTAATCAAAAGAAGCAATGGAAGCTCTGCAGTGATTGAAGATGTGCTGTATGTACCAGTTATGGACTGTAATCTACTTAGTATTGGTCAGCTTATTGAAAAGAGGTTCTCAGTGATTATTAAAAATGAGAAATTTGAGCTATATGATCCTGCTGGCACTCTGGTTATGAGAACTCCATTAGCTAAGAACAGAACCTTCAAAACTTTGATCAACACTACTGAGGTTGAATGTATGAAAGCAGTGACTGAAGATAAAGAAAATTGGCTGTGGCACTTGAGATTTGGGCATTTGAATTTTAAATACTTGAATCAGTTAGTAAGTAAAGGCATGGTGTCAGGGTTGCCTAAAATTCAAGTACCAAATGAGATCTGTGATGGTTGCTTGGTGGGTAAGCAATCCAGGAATGTCTTCAACAAGGAATTGCCTATGAGATCATCAAATGTTCTGGATGTTGTACACTCTGATGTGTGTGGACCATTTGATGAGAAATCTCTTGGTGGAAACAGATACTTCATTACTTTTGTAGATGAGTATAGCAGAAAGATATGGATATACTTGATACAGACAAAAGATGAAGTTTTTGATGTGTTCAAGAGATTTAAGGTGCTGGTAGAGAATCAAAGTAGCAAGAAGCTTAAGATTATGAGGACTGATGGAGGAGGTGAGTACACTTCCAAAATTTTTGAATCATTTTGTGTTGAGAATGGTGTGGAACATGAAGTTACAACTCCATATACACCTCAACACAATGGTTTGGCTGAGAGAAGGAATAGAACCATCCTTGACATGGCAAGGTGCATGGTGAAGCATAGGAACTTGCCTAAGTCATTTTGGGGTGAGGCAATCAACACTGCAGTTTATGTGTTGAACAGATGTCCAACTAAGAAGCTCAAAGATAAAGTTCCAGAAGAGATTTGGAGTGGTAAGAAGCCTAGTGTGAGTCATTTCAAAGTCTTTGGTGCATTATGTCACAAGCATGTGCCTGATGCAAAGAGAAAGAAGTTGGATGACAGAAGTGAGGCTATGATTTTGGTTGGATATCATGCAACTGGTGCATACAAGTTGTATAATCCAAAGACAAAGAAAATGACATTCAGCAGAGATGTTATAGTGGATGAAGCAAAGTCTTGGGGTTGGATAGCTAGCAGTAGTACAGACAAGTCACAAGCAAGCCAAATCTCAGATGATGAAGCTGATACAGTGGAGTCAAATGATGAGATTGAAGTACCTAATGTTGAAGTCAGAACAAGATCAATAAGGGTAAGAAGCACTCCTGCCAGGTTACAAGATTGTGAACTGGTTAATGATAATGAGGTAACTGCTGAAGGGGACTTAGTACATTTTGCACTACTAGCTGGGTCAGAACCTCTCAATTACATTGAAGCTCTGAGTAACTTGAAGTGGAAGCAAGCCATGATAGAAGAATTAGCTTCCATCAAGAAGAATCAGACATGGGAGTTAGTTGAACTACCATCAAATAAGAAGGCAATACAAGTGAAGTGGGTGTTCAAGTTGAAACTCAATCCTGATGGTACAATAGCAAAATACAAGGCAAGGCTAGTGGCAAGAGGATTCTTACAGAGAGAAGGGTTGGATTATTCTGAGGTTTATTCACCTGTAGCAAGGATTAAAACTGTGAGACTTGTAGTAGCAATAGCAAATGCAAGAGAATGGCCAATGTATCATCTTGATGTTAAATCTGCTTTTCTGAACGGGCCATTAGAAGAACTAGTTTTTGTAACTCAACCACCTGGGTTCATCATAGAAGGCAAGGAAAACAGGGTATATAGATTGAAGAAAGCTCTATATGGGTTGAAACAAGCTCCAAGAGCTTGGAATAAAAGAATAGATGGGTTTCTTCAGAAGCAAGGCTTCAGCAAGTGCAAGTCAGAGTATGGTGTATATGTGCAGGATTCAACATCAAGTACTATTTTGATTTGCTTATATGTTGATGATCTTCTAGTAACTGGGAGTAATTTGGCCAAGATTAGAGATTTCAAGAATGTCATGATGACTGAATTTGAAATGACAGACTTGGGAGAAATTTCTTACTTCTTAGGAATTGAATTTCTGAGAACTTCAAAAGGGTTAATGCTACATAAGAGAAAGTATGCTGGTGAGATTCTGAAGAGGTTTAACATGACTGATTGCACGTATGTTGTGACTCCTATGGAGGTGAATCTCAAGTTAGAGAAGAATCAGACTGAAGAAGCTGTAGATTCTACAATCTTCAAGCAAATTGTAGGATCATTGAGATATCTTTGCAACAGCAGGCCGTATATATGCTTTGCAGTGGGACTAGTAAGTAGATTCATGGAGAGTCCTAGAAGATCTCATATGAATGCAGCAAGAAGAATACTGAGGTATATAGCAGGCACACTAGATTTTGGAATTCTCTTTCCAAAGTCAGCAATGAAAGCAAAACCTGAGATAATTTGCTATTCAGATGCTGATTGGTGTGGTGACAATGTAGATAGAAGAAGCACTACAGGGTATTACTTCAGATTCATGGAAGCTCCTGTTGCTTGGTGTTCAAGAAAGCAACCAGTTGTTGCACTGTCATCATGTGAAGCAGAGTACATAGCTGACTCTTATGCAGCTTGTCAAGCACTATGGATTGATTCAGTTCTAAAGGAGCTGAAGATTGATGTTGAGAAGCCAATTGTGTTGCAGATTGATAATCAGTCAGCCATCAATCTTGTGAAGAATCCAGTTCTACATGGCAGGAGCAAGCATATAGAGGCTAGATTTCATTTTCTAAGGGAACAAGTCAATCAAGGCAGCCTAGAAGTGAAGCATTGTGCCACTGGTTCGCAAATAGCAGATGTTCTGACAAAGAGTTTGAAAACAGATAGGTTTTTGGCTCTGAGAAGTGCACTAGGAGTGTTTCAGAAGGGTTCAACAAGTTCTGAAGAGTCAGAAGATCTAAAAGTCAGAAGCTCTGAAGAGTCAGACCCTGAACACTCAAGGTTCTGAAGAGGATCAGAAGCTCTGAAAAAATCAGATTCTGAAACTCAAGTTCTGGAGACAGTAGATTTGAAATTAAGGGAACATGTTGTTTTGTAATTTCAAATCCATATAGTTAGTTAGTTAGTAACTTTCAGTTAGTTAGTTACTTGACTGTTTTGACAGTTAAGAGTTAGTTGTGGTGGTTAGTTAGAAACAAGTAACTCACACTAGTTAGGAGAATCTATAAATAGTGTACATAGTCTTGTATCTTGTAACACCTAATTTTCATTATATTCAATAAACACTATTTTCTCCTACTTTCTCTCTCTCTCTCTCTCTCTCTCTCTCTCTCTCTCTCTCTCTCTCTCTCTCTCTCTCTCTCTCTCTCTCTCTCTCTCTCTCTCTCTCTCTCTCTCTCTCTCTCTCTCTCTCTCTCTCTCTCTCTCTCTCTCTCTCTCTCTCTCTCTTTTAGATTCATTCATCTTCTTCGCATGTGTGTGTGATCAATTTGCTCCAACAGGACATAAATAAAAAGAATCTATATATCCCATTTTCATATCTTAGATGAAAATAAAAAGATATGTACATTTTATTGACTACATAAAAAGAACCTATAGTTTGAGTGAAATGATATTCTAATGTTGGGTGTCGTTTTCCCATGAAAGATTTTTGAAAGAAGTTGCGAAGATTTTCATGTCTGCTTTGGGAGGGACCTAGGTAAATATTATATAATTTTACGAATGTCTCATGCAATCTTTCATACCAGTCCAAATATATATTTTACTATTAAAAGAGTTGAATTTGACCAAACCATAAGTATATAAATAAATTAAAATGAAAATTCATATTTTTGTCACATATCACCGCTGAAAATAGACATATTTTTTCTTCTTTCTTTATTTATAATAAAAATCGACATATTATTTTTGGTTTTTTATAATGAAAAAAAATAATAAACACATTGTCCTGATTGGTTGGCTACATTAAAACAACATGCCATTGACGTTTTGTTCTTATTTTATGATTTGTCGTTAGTATTGAGTGGGGGCCACGCCCAATTTGACTAAATTTTTTTTTACAAGGATAAGAAAATAAACAAGCCTAAACTATTTTAAGAAAAAGATACATGAAAGTCGATCATCTACAAGAAGATTCGAAGTCTCGGAGAATGAGAGGAATGAATAAAAACTGCAACATTAGAAATCATGCCTAATTTTGCTATGAAATTTGTACAAGAATTACATTCTTGAAGAGAATGAATCAACATTGCAATTTCAAAATCAAGCAATAAATTTGTAATGTTTTAAATCGGCACAACAAAAATGTAAAACCTTGGAGTTGTATATTGAACTAGATTTCAGCTATTCAAAGAATTGGAGTTGCAAACAATATGATCATGGCATAAATCTTTAGCCATGGAGAGACCATATTGACTAAGATTTGCATAGAGAATATCAATAGATCCATCCATTGTCGAACTCTAAACAATGACAAATATTACCCATTTACAAAAATTATGAATCGATATTCACCAAAAAAATAAAATAATTACAATTTAATATATAATATGGGAGCAAGAGTTCAAGGCGATAATCAGATGGTGAGATTATAGTCTTATGCATGCAAATTCGAGAGAGGAAAGAGAATGGAGATGTAAAGGAAAATTATGTGTGAGAAGGTAAAAAAAATGAGGACAACACCTATTTTTTTTGGTAAAGTAATTTGATGGTTAGAAGTTCTACCTTCAAATTGAATAAGTGAATTGTCCGAGGTAACTTCGACTCCTACACATATAATGTGATTTCCTTACAAACTGACGTAAACTCACGAAGACCGAGAACAACACCTATTTTTATATGGGACAAAAGGAAATTTTATGGTTATTAATGTATAAATTAAAATAACTAGTTTGTAGGTGACATCAATCTTTTAATTTGCCAATTTATCTTTTCTACAAACAAATATATTTTTGGGTCCAAATCTACAAACAAATATAAGTAGTTAGTTTGTTAGAGAAAAAAAAAATCTTTTTAAAGGATTACAGACCATGCAAATAACTATTTTGACATGCCAACTCCAACCATTAAATTCTCATTCACAATATTTTAATTAGTGTTGTAACTCAAACATACTATCTCACTAAAAGATAGCTTAAATTGTGTAGATTTGAAGTATCCCTTTATTCTTTTTGCTGGAGTTTATTAGTGACTAATCTTTATGAGGAACTTATTTGATACATGAAGGTTTTTTTTTTCTTTCTGTCAATTGAATATTTTTATACACAAGAGTATGAGATTGAACACCTAACAAACAAAAGGTTCAAATCGTTTACTACTTAGGCAAATTTTTCTTTTTGTTGGTCCATTGTATTTTTTTTTTCTAATTGTAGTAAAAATGACAGCATACACATACATATATTTAATTTGTGTAACACCCATCGTTATATTGTGGCTTATCTTCAAAATAATTGTAGTGCACACAATATGGAAAATAACTTTATTCTATGTTTATGCTTTATTTATATAAAACTACACGATCGAACTTAGTTCTTGAGTGCTTATAATTGTTTTAGCACAATTTTGCTAACAATGTTAAATATCATGATATGATCAACACTGTGGATGAGGTCGAATGTTGCAAATTGAGTGATAATTAATCATGACTATAATTGTTAATTCAATTTTAGAATAATTCTGCCACTTTCCAGCACGAAAGTTGTGGAGTGGAGGCAAACAAAAGAGATTCCTAGCTATCTCCCTCCTTCCTTATATGGAGGAAAAAGAATTGAGTGTACAAAAATAAATAAGACTAATGATTGGTTTGATAGGTGCTATACTATATGCATTCACAATTAGGTGGATGGATTATTTTACCAACTAATTAATTAGCGAATAATATTAGGACAACAAAGAGAGACAGAGAGATGACTCAAGATTCTCACAATGACTCATCCATCACCTTTTGTAACTAAAGTCTTTAATTAATTTGTTTCAGCTAAAGATATAATTAAGTAAACGTGCAAAAAGAAACAATATTAATCAAATGTTTAAATATTGAATTGTAATTAGGCATGCTAAGAATGAATTGTTAAAATTGGGTTATGCCTGGCATATGGAAGTGAGTGTTAATTAAATTAATATGTCAAAGAAAGACATGTAAAAGGGAGATTTACACAACTTGTGTTTGATCTGCTAAAAATTAGGGCTGGACAGGATAACTTCAGTTGTACTGTGTTTGATTTTAAAATTGTTTCTGGGACTGGACAAACTGGGTGCTAATGGACTGAACAAAAACCTAAGTTCTTGTCCCCCACTAAACCACATGACAACTTTTTGTCCTCCGCACAAGTTGTCTAAAATACCAAAATAATCTTTTGTCCACCAAACATTGTACAAATACAAAATTTATTTAACACCTTAAACTTTATCCTGTGTTGTACTGTTCTGTACTGTTTTGTCAAGTGTTTTTATTTTGCAAATCAAACGACTCGTACAATGCAATTATTTTATATATTATATCGGGTAAATGATATAATTGATATGTAAAATTCAAAATTTGGAGACAAATTAATAAGAATAAATTCATTATTATTTTTTTTGGGATATAATAAATTCATTATTTTACTCTATGTAAAATTGACAAAATGCATGTGGAAATTGAAAATGAATGGTCGAGGCCCTCGACTCGAGGGTTAGGGGGACCTAATTAAATTCACTACTGTAGTGAATTCACACAATTTGTCACAGTTGTGAATCTCAGTCCTCCATCTACGATCTAACAATTTTTAATTTAAATTTTAATAGTTTTACACTGTATAAAATTTAAAACCTTTATTTCTAATCGAACAATCTAAATCAGTTACTATCAATACAACAATTATATGTTAAATCCAATTCCGAAAATTAGGACATTGAAGTTTCAAATATCTATGACCATGAAAATTCAAATGGAGTATCTAAACTTAATGAATTAGTTTTACATAATTAATTTATTAAAAATTAATATTTTGTCATCGCAACATACTAAATAGTTGTAGTTTGAAGTTTGAACCACAGCTACTTTTATGCTGCCATTCTTTTTGAGTTTGGCCTTTCATTGGTGATAACCACAACACAAACACAAAATCTTATTGGTCCATTAGTTTACTCACATGGTGCCACATATTTTAAGGGGTTCAACACATTTGGCATAATATATCCAACCAAAACTTACTTAAGACAAGACCCATTTGGCATAATATATCCAAACAAAAAACTTACTTAAGACAAGATTTGAGTTATAGCCATGTAGTGATCAATGTAGATGCTCTTATATAAAGAGCCATTTTTTTTTAATTTGTACGTATTATATATCTACATATTTTGAATATATTGGTATCAAAGACGTATACAAATTTTCCATTCCTTCTTAATTATCTTCAACCATATACTCCTACATCGATCCCTTTTCCTTACAATACAAAGAAAACAAAAATTGAAAGTGCTATGAGTAAGACACTAACATAGTTACATTTCACATACTACTAAAGTTTGGTGCTAACTAGTAACTATAGTGGCCATATATTAATTTTGTGTAAATTGACTTAGTTTGGATTTAGTGCAAGCGTGCAGTATGTCAAAAATCAAACCAAACATTCTTTATCTCTCTCAACAAAGAAAAAAACAAGACACTGCAAGTTTGAAATTTGTAACCCATATACACTTTATACAAAAAGTGAGCAAATATTTTTTTAAAAAAAAGGACTAGTGGGTCATGCTCACTCTTACCAATGTAAGACAATCCCTGTGTATTTTGTTTTAACAGTTCAAAAAACATAGAAATAGAATTGTAGTACATTTGACAAATCTCAAAATTTGGATATTTACCCAATATTTGTGTATAAAAAAATAGGCCAATGGGGTCTATTTTTTTAATTTTTTTTTGAAATTTAAATTAAAGGTGAAGTAAGTGGAAATGGAAAAGGACAAGATGTGCATGATAATAGGGCAGGGTCCATAGTACACTCTCTGAAGTTAAAGATTCATGTTTAGCCATGATTTAACGTAAAAAGTTAATAAAAAGATTATGATCATATCATAAATGTGGAAATATAAGCATGGAGAGGAAATAAAGTTGGAATTAGAGAGTCAAGATCCGGTTCTCCGCTGTGTATGTGACATAAATATAGTGCATGCACCTTTCTCAACCCCCATTTTTGTCGTTTTTATCTTTCTATAGTATATATCGATCCATGTGCTTAATTTAGCTCTTAGGACTAAATTTTTCTTCTTTATAGTAAGGGTATAAAGTTTGAATCTTTGAATCAAAGACAATATGAGACATCCTCATTTTGACTAACAAAATTAAAAGAAATTTATAACTAGTAGTATTTTGTTATTTATTTGTTATAGTAGAAAGTTATAAATAGTATTAGTAAAAAAAAGTTATAATTAAATCAAAAAGAATTTTTTTAACACAAAATTTTAAGACATTGAGTTGTAAGTCCAAATACTTGGTCATTGGACTAGCCTGCAGATATGTGAGAGATATTGCAGATTTAAAATTACACAATTTTTCCCATCTAAATTGTAATACAATGTGAATTTATATATGTCTCATCTTTAGTATTATCTTTTTGTTACAATAACATTTTATCATATAAGAGTTCTCGATTTTTTTTGAAATTCGGTATCCGGCCCAAGAACCGACTAATCCGATGAGACCAATTTCACCGTCCACTTGTGGGAGTCCCGTTTAAAGTCAGAGTTTTTTTGTTCTGTATGGACTAGCCACCGAAATTGACACCGGTGAGAATCGAACCTGAAACCTTGAGAAGGACAAACTCCAAGACCCAAGCCAACATAGTTTAACCAGTGGGATTTAACATAGTTTAACCATTTAATGTCATCGACAATGCGAAAAATTCAAAATAACATTTATTGTGAGACGGACATAATAATTCAAATAGAAATCAAATTCAACTGTTGGTGATTGAATGATCATTATTAATTGAAGTTGATTGAGTTCAATTCAATCTCAATCATTCAACAAAAATTCCTTCCTCTCTAATTATTAGTTTTATTGCATTCAATCACCATGATGATGAAATTAAAAAGGGACCATAGTTGCAGGTTTTTTATTTTTCATGTTTATATATCGGGAAAGAAATGAGAGGAGTGAGAGGAACCATGCCGTTTGGTTCAGACTGTTGGGACATAAATTGCAGCAAGGTGTATTCATGCAGGGGCAGTACTATTCCAACCCATCATGTTTTCCAGCAAGCAAGCACATCGTAACAACAACAACAACATAGTTGTAACTACTGACCACAATCCACAGCTGGACTAAAAACTCTATGAAATCAATGCTCCTCCCTCCTTCTATCTCGAATAAGGTGATGGTATGGTAGTAATATAAAACTTCAAAGATGGAATTATACTAAAAAAAAAATAACAATTGATTTAATAAACTAATGTAACGGTCAAATTTATTTTTTGAAAAATTTAATATAATTTTTGTTTTAATATAGATGCTATATAATCAAAGGAAAATGCAAGTAGTACCCTGCATAACTCATAATCAAAGTTTTGGTAATTTGGATTTTGAGAATAAGTAAAATTTGAGAGAAAATAATTTACTTGGGTTGGTCTGTGGTATTGGCTTGGAACCTGAAATTATGTTCCTTCTTAAAATCTCAAGTTTGATTATCTCTGGTGCCAATTTGGGTGCGCTAATCTAGCTTCTTAACAAAAATTGAGAGAAAATATTTTCATCTAAATATTATTCAAATAACATTATCCTTATAACTTCCACTAGTTTTTTTTTTTTTTTTAAATTTATTTATTTTTTATCTTAATTTGTTTTAAAAAATCCAACTCTTTAGTTTTTTTTTTTTAATACAAGTGATTTTTTCCTTTATTTTTATTATTTTGTATATGATCAGTACTAGGGGTGGGTAACGGGCTGGGTAGGGCGGATTTGGGCCAAAAAATACCACCCATTTTAACCTGCGGTTGCAATAATTAGATCCAATCCGACTCTTTTTAAAAGTTCGGTTTGTGCGGGTTCGGTTTATGCGGATTGACGGTTTGACGGATCGGTTAATTCGGTTTTGAACTAACAAATAAAAAATTATCTATAAAATAAAATAAAAAACTCAATTGTGTGGTGTGAAGAGAACATTAGTGCAAGTGAAATAGAATAAAATATAACGTATAATAAAATAGTAACAATAAATGTATCATGATATTAGTATTTGAGTGAGAGAAAGCTAGTAGTTTTCAACTACTAGTTAGTGGTATCTTGTTTCCACTTTCCGAGGAAACAAACAATAACAAGTTATGAGTTTGTGTGTTTCGAGATATGTTCAACCACTCATCATATTTTATATATTAAATAAAAAAAAGCTTACAATTTATGTAACTCGGGCGGGTTCGGGTACCGTTGGGTTGATTTTAGAAAACCGAACTTGTCCATTTCAACCTGTCTACAACCGAAAATGTTTGACTGACAACCCGACGATCCGCAGCAACCCGCCCGCTTAACCATTTTTCGGTTTGGATTATTTGGTTTGAATCAGTTTGCGGATTTTTACCCACCCCTAATCAGTACCGTTTAACCTAGACAGACTTAGATAAGTATATTAGAACTTGTTATCATTCTCGGACGGGTCGGCCCAATTGGTTTAAGTTGCGGATCTAGACTATATACTCAACTTTAGTTTTGAGAGTTTAACTCCTTCCGGGACATTCAACCCAAATTATGACTATAAAACATTAAAACTATTTAACTTTTACTATTGTACAACAAAAAATTGTTGACAAAATTTTATCAAGTGTAATTTGTGTATTTTTGAAATATGTGTGAAGTATAGTAAAAAATATTTTGATGTTCAAATAAGGGCTTAGCACGAATATGCACTTCGACTTTAAACCGACATAACCACTAACACATGAAAACATTTGGTCATATGCAGGTCGGGTATTAGGTCAACAATAGTGAAAAATGGATCATTAATAGTTGCTACAGGTTGGCTGCGGGTCTCTAAAAACATATATCTTTGTAACCCAAACCGAGCGAATAATCAGTAAAATACAAATTAATTTCTTTCTTCTGCTTCGAGAACTTCTTCTCATTCTCTATCTCATATAATCTTCCATTTGTTGCTCTTATCCATCTTTGATAAAGAATAGAAGTGAATATTTTACAAATTTGTAATATATTGATGAAGGATGTGTGGAATATACTCCAACATTCTAAATCTATTTAAATTTATAATTCTCATCTACTTGATCTATTACTGTATTTAGAGCCACAAATTTAAAATAAAGTAATTATATCTCACCCTCTTTGTTGTTCATTTAGTTCTTTCATTCTTCGTTGTCTTGTGTCAAAATATTGAACCATTTGAAGAATAGGAATTTATGGATCAATGCAGTTTTCTATCTAATAACAGAGTTATTATCCACATGACCTATATCACTTAAATAAATTGAATACGTAGATGGTCAGAATTTAGTTCCAATTAAGTGGTTACTATTTTTATCCGTTTGACAATTTTTACCCCGAAACCGACCCGATACTCCGCCCATGGTTCAAATAACACAACTCTATTATTATAAACAGAGTAAAATTTATACTGTACTGTAGTATTTTGTTGTACATACGATCTAGAGCACAATACGTATTATTGTGTACATGTACCGTATGTATACCATAATACCATGTGCCATACTATTGAAGTACAACTTAGACGACAGGAACAGAAACAGAACAGAAAGCCTCTTCCTAGTCCCTATAGACTCTATAATCCTACTACTGTGTGACTATGACTCAAATCAAACAAACAAACTAGGAAATAAAACAACACAATTCATTCACCTACAATTTGCTGCCAAATTTTAATTTTATTCTGTCCCTCATTATTTTACAATAATACTAATAAATTCCATTTACTTTTTTTTTTTTCACCACCGGTTGAATTTGGTTCGGCGGTCAGTTCTGACATCAAGTTGTTTCAGCCCTCTTCCAATCGCAGTTGCGGAGGATCGAACTGTGGTTCTCCCTACCAAGTTCAGCGTCAATCACCACTGAACCAAACGATCGGTTAATAAATTCCATTTATCTTCACTCTCTACTCTACATACTCCTTCTTCCCTTGGTTTCCTAACCCACCTCAGATTTGAATCACCTCAACTCAATGCCCCTCCAACAAACTACCCTCAAAATCAAATCAAATTCTCTCCCATTTTAACAAAACTTCTTCAACTTGTTTTTGTTTCATTCTTCATTATGGCTCAAAAGTACTTACATGAACTACTAAAGGAAGATCAAGAACCATTTTTTCTCAACAACTACATTTCAGATAAACGTAACCAAATGAAAATCACTACTACTACTTTACAACTCAACAAAAATCCAATAAACTCAAAATTCAACATAAATCTATGTAATAAAAACACTTCTTGTTTTTTCTCATTTCCTCAAACACCAGACTTAAAAAAATCACCACTTTTTGAACTAACTTCACCTGTTAAAAGTCCTTGCAAAATCCCTTCTAGAACTGCAACTCTTCTTCTTGAAGCTGCTCTTAGGATCCAGAAACATTCATCATCTTCTTCTTCTTCAAATCACAAAACTAAAAACAAAGGTTTTGGACTATTTGGGTCTTTATTCAAGAAACTCAAACAACGAAACCAGAACCGTAAGCTTGAAATAGAGACTGAAAATGTGTCTGTCAAAGATTTATTGAAGTGGGATTCTTCTGTTAAGCGTAGAGAAAAAGTGGTTTCTCAGAAAGAAAATGAAGATAAATCATTGGAAATGGAAATGGAAACTTCTTGTAGTGGTTATTCTGAAGGGATTATTCAAGAAGCTTGTGCTTGTTACAACCGTGCTTTTTCTGAAAGTCCTTTTCGTTTTGTTCTTCAAACTAGTCCTTGCTCCGGTAGCCACACGCCGGAGCTAGCCTGGCCGAGTCGCCACATAACAGAGGTTTGTTATTATCATAAGACACTGATTAGCATTTTTCTTATTTATTTAATTTTTTAAAATTTTTTGGAACTTTGGATGTTAATTTTTGAAATTAAAATTATTTTGTAAGTTTAATGGTTTTGATTTTTAGAATTTTCTTAATTGTACTTTTCAATTGTGTTACTGCCATGCAAATCTTTTCTCTCTATGAATGTTTGTTTGTTTGATAAATTATTACTTTCTTAAAAGATGACAAACAAATTATGTTTCTGTTTGTTCTCTTGTTTGGTTTCATTAGATCCACATGTTTCATTCACTACAAAATAGTTTATCTTTTGTATTTTTGTATCAATTATTACTGTACCAAAATTCACCAACAAAAATGAGTAGTTGTAACAATAGGTTAGTAATTTTTTTTTCTAGTTTAGTTTATACTTCACAGAAATAGCTTATACTATGTATTAAATTCTGTACAATAAATAGTTACTGAAATGTATTTAATTAAGCTAAGAAAATTAATATATGTTTTAATGAATGTTTTTGTGGAATTTAATATATAGGACAAAGAAAGCAATGGAGGTGAGATTCTCAATCAATTCAAGTCAGGGGAAGAAGAGGAAGAAGATAAGGAACAGTGTAGTCCAGTCTGTGTTTTAGATCCACCATTCAATGATGACGACGAAGGACATATAAACGATGAAGATGACGATGCTGGTGATTTTGATTTGGAGAGCAGTTATGCCATTGTACAGAGTATGTCATGGTTATATTTATTTCTGCACCATTCTAATTTGTTGGTTGTATGGTCGTTTTCTATCGGTTTCAAAAACATAAACTTGTCTGTCAGTTTCAAAAACACCGATCTAAGGTTGGTCTAGCCGGTAAGAATTTAACTCAGTCCCCACAAGAAAATGTGTTTGAATTTAACTGTCGATGTGAGGACCTAGTTGGCGGGTATCAGTACCATCGCATACCAAATTCGCTAAACTTTTTAGTTAAAAACACATTAATTAATCGTTGATGCGATTATGTTGATTGTTACAAAATACATTAAGAATGTTGGTCTACAAATTTCATAATTGATGTGAAAACCTCGTTAGTAGATTAATATGTAAGTAATCTTTATTATTAGCGCTCTCTAAATTTTAAGATTTTTCGTACCTTGGTGAACCTCGAGACCAACTCGTCTCAACTTTTTATTATCGATGTTGTGTGTGCTGAATATTCGAACTGTGCTATATTTAAAGATTACAGCTGCTTAACATGAAAACAGCATTTTCCATTCAATGAGGACTTGGCCTAGTGGCCTACATTTTGTTCACAACTATATATAGCTTTTTTTTTTCTTAATTTGAATATGACCCACATTTTTCATGTTAGGAGATATGTCTCAATTGGGATCCTTTCAATCAATATCTTGGATAACTTTTGAGCTAGCAAACCCTTATAAAATTTTAAAATTTTTGTGGTACATTTTTGTTTTTGTATTGATTTGCAAATTTTACTATGTAAGTAATTTAGTGAGGTATTATGTAACGTGTGTTAGTTTCGATTTTTTGAACTTTGGACATTCTGATTAGTATTCATTCAATGTCCCTCGACTCACCAACCGAGCTTCCGACAACAAATTTTGTGGCTCTTTTAATTTGGTTGTTGAGAATGCTTTATGTTACAAATAATGCTACATGTACTATACCTTACTATATAACTTTTGAATGTTCAATCATTTATGTACTTTAAGTCTTTATGATGTTAACAATTATTGAATTTATCTAACCAATTATTGAATTTACAGGAGCTAGACAGCAGATATTGTACAAGCTTAGCAGATTCGAGAAACTCGCGGAGTTGGATCCATTAGAACTCGAGAAAAGAATGCTCGAAGAAGAAGAGGATGAGGATGAAACATATATGGAAGAGGATGAGGAAATGGATGATGTATCATGTGAACAAAATGATTTCAAACATTTGGTTTTTGAAGCTGTCTATCTGTCAATGGTCCAAGACAGACAAAAAATTCCACAAGAGTTTAAGAAACTAATTTCTGATCTTATTTTGGAAGAAGAGAGAGAATTTAATTCTTTAGAAGAGAGAGACATAGTGATAACTAAGATATGCAAGAGACTAGAATCATGGAAAGAAGTGGAATCAAACACAATTGATATGATGATAGAAGAGGATTTTTGTGTAGAGGATCAAGGGTGGAAGAAAAATGTTGAGCAGGTAAGGAATATGGCTGGTGAGCTTGAGTTTGCTATCTTTAGTATTCTAGTGGAGGAATTTTCAGAGGAATTAGTGTGTTAATTTGGGTAAATTTTGAGACTAAGTATGAATGGATTATCTTTATTCTTTTATCTTAGAAGAATATAGTCTAACATTGGATGTATTGGGATTAGGGTAGTTAGAAAAAAAGTAAAAAAAAAAGAAAGTGGCCCAAGAATATAATTTGGGTTTATGTACATGGTGACTCATGTTTGCTTGATTAAGTTTTATAATTTTGACCCTCCTTAATCACATTCATATATGTTACATTGACAAATTTGATTCAAAAGTAAGAAGAGATATATGCATGAGCACGCTAATTAGGAAATGAATTAGGAGCATTCAGTTTTGCTGAAGTCAAGGTGTAGTTAATGCATCATAATCGCCTGATTAAAATCAGACGATTTGAATTTCAACCTTCATCAAACGACCTTGATTGCACTGAATACAATCACTTGTGCTGACTGCAACAAATCCAAATCACACTAATTATCACAGATTGACTAATTGTGGCTACGTCTCCTAGAAGAGCGTAATTGCTGTAGATTTTCTATTATGTAATCAATTAGGTTTGCAAAGTACAAGACTTAGTTTAAAAACTACAATTCAGCTTACAAAATTGTCCTTGGCATGGTAATCTTGTAAGGGTCGCAAATCAAATACTCCGCTTTTCATTTTTTCACTTACGCCATTTTTTTTGGCTTTCACCACTAATTTAATCTGGTTAGGGGGTCAATTCTGACATCAAGTGACTATCCATTGTCTTAAATATTAGAAAAAATTCATTAAAAAAAAGTTGATATCTCTCTACATCAATTTTCGACATAAATTGAATGCATATAATGTTAATATCTCTTTCCATGGTAGGTTTTTAGTATACAAACGCACAACCACGTTATTAAGCTTAGGACATAGAAATGATACAAGTTTAGTAATTTATTAAATGGACCTTTTTAACATCTTGAGAAGGAATAAGTAAGTGTAAAAGATAGAATTACAGTTGTTGGCAGAGAATCAAATAATTTTGAGAAGCTATCTCTAGGAAGAAGCAATTTGATAACGACTAATCACTAATGAGTCTAATCTCAATCTCATGTTATTTTTCTTTTCCAATACAAGGGTCCTTTTATTGATATGCAAATATAATATGTAAATGACTTGTCAATTTTTATATCATGTTTTTTGGTTTTACCTTTTCCTTTTCCATGTTATGTTGATCTTGATCACTCTTGGTATAGTTTCTCTGATTATGCTTTTCAATTTTCAGTGATAGATCACTATCATATTGCAACCCTTTCTATTAGGGATCCAGCACCTTTTTCTTTGCTGAATGATAGTTATAGATAGATAGAATGAGGGTTGTGCATTTTTTTCTTTATCAACAACGTCATAATTGCTAGGGAATAAAATTGGTGGCAATGTGTCCCCAAGAGCTTGGCTCAATTGGTAGGGACAATAGCATTTTATATGCAGGAGCCAGGGTTCGATCCCTGGACACTCCATTTATTCACCTTATGAGTGGATTTTCAAGCCACCGGGCTACCTCACAAAAAAAAAAATAATAAATAAAATTGGTGGCAATGTAGCAATAGTATATGATTGCCTGGATTAAAAAAGTCTTCTATCTAGACTGCAACAAGCATGTAGTAACAAACAATTTTTGAATATTTTTTAACTAACATTGGGAGTAAACAAAAAACAAAGTCAATCTCTTCTCGGTCATAGTTCAACCGTTTTTTGTTACAATCGAGAGGATTAATCCACCAAAGATTAAGATCATAAGAAAACATCTTATATTTAGCTTTGATTCATCACCAAATAAGAATTTTCACACAATTAATGATTGGAGATGAAGACATTTTCTTGAAGCCGAATAATTTGCTATTACAATTAGACCTAATGGTTGAAGAGCAAGCTACCAAATGACTCAAAAACAATCATGAAATTGCTTTTAAAGCGGAAAATGTCAATCAATTGTTAAGCACGAAAAACAAAGACAATTGACCTGGGATACTTAACCAATTCAAAATGGTATACCAACCACTCCCAAAAACAGAGAATCAAAGAATAAGTGTTGGGAGCTTTCTTTGAATCCGCAAAGACAAAGACAAGATTTTGAATTAATGATGCCACGATGAATCAAATTGGTTTTTTTAGTAAGCCGGTTTTGGATTAGCCTCCGAGAGAAACTCAAAACCTTTAAGGGGACCAGTTTGTTCCAAATCAAATTCTAAAGGGATAAGGGGTCCTTTGTCACATCATGAATGAGAAAATGATAAGCAACTTTGACGGAAAAAGTCTCTCTAAGATCAAATGTTAAGAGTCTCACATTGAATGATGGATAATCTGAAGACATGGTAATAAGTGAGGACAATAATCACTTTACAAGCAGGTTTTGTAGGATTGAATTTGACCAAATTCAAAAATCTATGAAAGTACTTAAGCGTCTTCCAAGATCCGTTGGACCTCCTGCTTAAGAGCTAATGATGCAGTATTTGCTCGTGCACAATATCAAGATACGGAGGGTGGGGGGTGCAAGAAGCCCAATACACAAGTCTAAGGAAATGCGGAGGGAGATGGGGTCAGCTATCCTATCACAGTTGGGCTGAAAAAAAGCCCACTGAACTTGAACGAAGTGTTGGAAAAAACACACTTCTTTTGATCATTTTTCATATTTAAAATTAGAAATTTACTTTTGTCATCTTACCGATTACTCGCGCGCTCTATGTGTTTTCCATTTTATCATTCTGCTACTTAAGTAGCGGATATTATAAAAATGAGAAACTTTAAAAAATGTCATCCGCTACTTAAGTAGCGGACATTATAATAGTGGAGTGTTTTTGACTGTATCCGCTACCTAAGTAACGGACGAAAGAATTTTGGTAAAATTGTAGGACACACTCAGAAAATAAATAGGGTGGAAAAATAAGTTTTTCTTAAAATTATCTGCATTTGATATGATAAGTACTCCAATTAATCTAT
The DNA here is from genome assembly GCA_030408175.1 of Trifolium repens. NCBI lineage: Eukaryota > Viridiplantae > Streptophyta > Magnoliopsida > Fabales > Fabaceae > Trifolium > Trifolium repens. The sequence continues at coordinate 51,233,774 of CP125849.1, read as the reverse complement.
AAAATCGTCATCTGACCCGAACTTTAAAATTCAACTTCAAGGGTGGCTAGTTCAAACTAACGTGGTAGCTTATATTTCCTTGAAGCTTCACATCATTAAGCCAAAGACAAATCCATTTTTCTCTCCTATGATACAAAATAAATAACCAAAGCCGTAAGCCTAAAGAAATTGAACTTTCAAAAATGCTAATTGGTATTAACAAGTAGGTATGACTCATTACACGGTAGCCAATACTATTCTATGTCGTAAACCTTATTATTCTTAACAAGTAAATGCACCTTTGAAAAATTAAATGTTACTATTTGCACACTAAGATACATAAATTAATTCTTCATATCATTTTCAAACCGTTACTATGACTTCATCCATACCATCATATAATAACAAATTTATATATTTTTTCACATCATTAATCATCTAATTAACAACAACATAACACAACACAAAACCATAGAAACAATGAAAACCAATAATCACAATGAGGAAGAAATCAATAGCAATCACCACGTGATAGATATCTTCAAAATAGACACAGAAAAGTTAGCTTCAATGCAAAACAAAATCTTAGAAAACCCAAAATTACTAAGAAAATCCGCAGGAAAAACATCTTGTTGCATTTTCAAGGTACCACAAAGCCTAATTGAAGCAAATGGAAAAGCATACCAACCTCGTGTAGTTTCGATAGGACCTTACCATCGTGGACAACCTCGTCTCAACATGATCGAAGAACATAAATATCGTTACCTCGGTTCTCTTCTCACAAGAACGCAATTACCCTTAGATGAATTCTTAAAAGCCATTGCTCCATTAGAAAATGAAGCTAGAGAGTGTTACTCCGAAACAATTCAGCTTGATTCGCACGAATTCGTTGAAATGTTGGTTCTTGATGGTTGTTTCATTATAGAATTGTTTCGTAAAGTTGCAAGATTAGTACATTTTGAAGTTGATGATCCACTTGTTAACATGGCATGGATTTTACCATTTTTTTATAGAGATTTTCTTAAGCTTGAAAATCAAATTCCTTTCTTTGTTCTTCAACGCTTATTCGAAATTTCAAAACCGCCTCATGAAAATTCAACGGTAACACTTTCATTTCTTGCTATGGAATTCTTCAACAACTCGTTACAAAGACCGGAAGAAATAGTTAATAAGGTGATAACCGAGAAAAATGAAGTGAAAGCGAAGCATTTACTCGATTTGGTTCGTTCGAGTTTTATTCCAATCGATGAATTAGAAAAAGAATACAAAAGCGTCACTACACCAACCCACGTGATCCATTGTGTCTCAAAGCTTCGTCACGCGGGGATTAAGATCAATCCAGGAAAAAACAACGAAAAAGAGAGTTTCTTGAAAGTGAAATTCAAACACGGCGTAATAGAAATGCCAACGATAACAATGGACGATTTCATGAGTTCATTTTTATCAAACTGTGTAGCATTTGAACAATGTTACATTGGTTGTTATATGAAATATTTTACAACCTATGTAACATTATTGGATTGTTTAATAAATACTTATAGAGATGTTGAGTATTTATGTGATAGGAACATAATTGAGAATCATTTTGGGACAGAAGGTGAAGTGGCAAGTTTTATTAACAATGCTGGAAAAGATGTTGCGGTTGATTTTGATTCGTGTTATTTGTCTGGTTTGTTTAATGAGGTTCATGAATATTATAGAAATAGTTGGCATGTTCAATGGGCTAGTTTTAAATACACTTACTTTGATACACCTTGGTCTTTTATATCTGCTTTGGCTGCATTGGTATTGTTGATTCTTACTGTATCTCAGACTTATTTTGCAGCTTATCAGTATTTTGATGCCTAAAGTTCTTTCATTAGGGAGAGAATTGTGTTATTAGTTTTTTATTTTTTGGTTTATGAAACAAAATTATTGGTGTAATTAAAGATTTATTGATTTTATTTCAAGCTCAAATATACCAAATCACTCTCTTATTATGATGGCATGAGAGGGAATTGGATTTGCCACAGTGACATTGAGGCGATGTAACATATATGGTTTGTTTGATTTTCAATTGACAGTTGAGATCTTTGAATTGTATAAAATTGAGTTTGAAATTTGAACGTTCGATCTTAAATCAAAGAATAAAATTGACTACAGTATGAAACAGTGTGATTATTCTACAACATTTCGGTTATAATTGATTTTACCATGTTTAATTTTTTCGATGAAATTAGTATTCATACATAAATTGTACAAAATTTATTTTTGACTTTTACATAATTGTATTCATACATAAATTATTTTACTTTCGATCCATTCTCAACTAGAATCAATTTTATAAAATGAATTTTTGTTATAAAAAAACAAAGCATACATTGAGTTCATGATTCATGAGCGGAGCATTGGGATCCAAATCCTAAATTGGACTAAGAACATAAAGTTAAAATTATACACAATTTGACATAAGAATAATGACATGCGAACAAAGTTAAAAATATATTTTTGATCTTCTAACTTGCATATTATTCAACATCTGCTTTTCTAATCAATGTGAAAACTCTTATATTTGATATACAAACAAACACTAAGACAAAATTACCCAATGTTTTCATAATATCCTCTTCCATTCATGAAAATTTTATGATTAATGGTAAGATATAATGTTTGTGTATGCAAAGGTTTTTTTTTTTTTTCAGATTCCAACATTACCATTTTTTTTGCATAATTTATTTCTAGTCATTTTAAATTAAATTAAAACTGCTTAATTCAATCTTTGCTGCAAATTTAATCTTTGGTCATGATGTGTCTTTTTTATATTATTTACAATGATAATTATTTTTTGTTTCTTTTATGCTATTTATAATTTAAATTTAGAATGATTCTTTTTTAAAAAATTGGACGGTGGCTCTTCACCCCTAAATTGTTCACACTAAAAAATATGTTACCGAAAGATATATCCTGATAAGATTTGCACTGCCAAAACATAAGTCCGGTAAAATTTACACTACCAAGTGGGAAATGGATTCCCTGCAGTCACTATTTGACTGCAGGTTAATCTTAGCCATCAAAATTTATTAAAATATATTATTTATTTGATCAAAATTTAATCTAAGGGCTCCAATGCAGTGACTGCAGGGTATTTTGACTGCATGGAATCCTAGTCCCTACCAAGTGATATCTTCTAGTAAATGAGGGGACATGGAAGGATTATGATCAATTTAAGGTGGACGAAGAACAACCATAAATAATTTACAATTTTTTTCATTATGAACTATTTTTTAATATTCAAACAGGGCCTAAAAATAGTCGCGGCCAAACATTGTAGCAGTCGATTTTTTTTTTTTTTTTGACGCAGGGCCTATATAAATCCACGTTATTCCTACTAAGCTGTGCTAAGACAAATTATTACCAAGTATATGCTGTGCTAAGACGAATTATTACCAAGTAATAATAAATAAATAAATAAAATAAAATATAAAACTTCTATTAGGCTGCTATGTGGTGGGTGGTGGCGTTTGAAGATTCAAACTATCACCCTCAATGATATGATCCGTGTCAAATACTCCCTCCCTAGTGTTTAATAACTGGTCTCATAATTCATAACATTAATTAATTATTGAGAGATTAATATTCTTCCTGATGTTTACTTTGTCATCAACATCCACACCATATTGACCATATCAAAATGACTTACCGTGCAAGACATGTTCCCTCTTATAGAGGACCATCAACCTTGACATTTCAATTGCTTACTAGTAGTCAAGTATTAATACATACCATACATTCCATGAAATTTCCATAATCCATGACTCTATTGTTGTATATATATGGAAAAGACCAATGCATAAGTTCTTTGCTATGTCCAAGTGTTAATTAATTAACGTGCATTATACAAAAACTAGACAAAGTTATTAAAACAGTTATTTTCTATATAAGTTTAACACATGCAAGGTTCCACAATGCCAATGATTTCAACAAGTGAAAGCTTGGTTGTTAATCAACTTCCTCAACCCACAAGACCCTCCACGGTTTATCTTCAACACGAAGATGACATTTTCGGTTATCCGCAACAATCGATTGATCAATTTAACAACCATGTGGTACCACCAACAAAGTTAAAAGAAAAGGAAGAAGAAGCAAAATTTGTACTTGTTGATAAGCTTGGAAATCGTGTTTTGGACAAGATTTATGAGAAGCTACCAGCAAAGTTAAGAGAGGAAATACATTTGGAAGAAATGTTGGGTAAAGAAGGAAATAGAGGAGATAAATCAGAACGCGGTACTTCACGCGATGTTGGGATATCATCGGATAATGAGAAGCTTGGACGGTTTAAGATTCGAACTGTTGTTGCTGAAGAGGTTGTTAAAGAGGATGAGCGGAAATAAGCTAATTTCATTTTGTTGGATTTTTTTTTAATTGAAGGATTTGTTTAATTTGGACATTGTAATTATTTTTCCATTATTTTTAGATAGAAAACAAAAGAAAGTAACAGATTCTTTGATTCATTCCAAAATTGTTTTGGTTTGTACTAAAAATTCATGTTACACACTAAAAAATCCGTCATAGTGCAAAAATTACCTAGTTTAATGATTTTCATTCCCACTTTGTTGTTCACTAAATTTTTATTGTGAAAAATTATCTGAGAATGAAATAATTGTAAAATAAAATGCAATAGAATGGGCTTAAAAATGTTATTTGACTTTATAAAAAAACAAAATTCATTCATAAATTCATTAACAAACACAATACTTCTTCCGTCTCAAGAGAAGTCGACTTTACTAAATATCTTCTTAAGCATAAGAGAAACACGAAAATGGATCATCTCCATTTTTTCCCTTAATTTTCCTCAATTATTATATCTCAACCCTTAATCAACTCTTTTTTTAATTCCAACTTTATCATCTTTTAATAATATAAATGGTATAGATTAAACATTACTTCCTCAATTGTTATTTATAATTGAGAGAATTCACTCTCGAAAAAAACATTCAAGATTCAACAAGTCACGAGAACGAACTTTGGTTATAGCACTTGTTCTAACTTTCAAGGGTGTATTCCACTCTTTTTAATCGGATTTTTGTTTCATTGGATTTAGGTAAGTCCAGTCAATCTTATATTTTTCTTTTTAACACCCCCCCCCCCTCCCCCATGGATAAAATGGTGATTTGAATGATGTCAATTGAAAACTATATACATATTTGTTTTGTCTTGTTTTTACCAAGTCGATATGTTAAGTCATTATCTTAGACGTCAAAATAAAGATAATCATTCGTTAACATCTACTTTTAAATAACGATGTATGTTGTTATGAGAGTCTTAAATACTTGTTAAGTGCAGGTACATGTTTTTACCATATTAGAATATACTTTGTGAATGTTTGAAAATGTCATCTAAATATATTTTGCACAATGTATAATTAAAAAAAAACTGTCAAAATAATTAATAAGAAACTAAAAATTCATAAAAATGTCATTTACAATTCATAAAATTATATACAGACTATAATTTATCTGGTCAAAATTATAAAAAAGTCATTTTTTTAAAAATTAAGGTATTACTTATATGCAATTATAGAGACTAATTAATTTAAAATAACCGAAATTTATTTAAAGAATTGACATCTTTCAATAAATACTTTTTCATACGCAACTAATTGTACCGAACAAATCTTTATTGAAATGTTTGAGAGATTTTGTTATTAGTTGAACATGTCCTTTAGAAATTTTCTCTTCCCAACCCCCATGACTCTTTCCCCCCTCCCCCCCCCCCCCCCCCCCCCGGATTTCCGTTTTTGCCCTTAGTTTTAAACTTTGGAACGCGTTTTCCGAAGTTTTTTTTGCCTTGAATACGAATTTCGGAATGTATTTTCCGAAGTTTTCGACGAATTTGAACTAAAAACACTTCGAAAAACACGTTCCGAAGTTTTTGTATAGGGTAAAATCCGATTATTGGGGGGTTAAAAAGAGTCATGGGGGGTGAGAAGAGAATATTTCTGTCCTTTACTTCACTGTTGATGCGTAAAACTTATAAAGCCCATACCATGTTGTGACCCAAACTAATTAAGGACAAGTCCAATAAAAACAACTTAAGAGCAATTCAATTCAATTCCCTTGTCAAAAACATAACCAGTCAAGTATTTGATTTATTTGATATTTTCCAAGAAACACTTTCCAAGAAACACCCCCATGATTTAAGGAGATAGTCCTATATATACATAAATCACAAGCAAAATAAATCATTGTATACTCAAAACTCACAATTTCTACTAGCTTAATTCAGCAATCAGCAACAACAATATCTATTTAGAACACTACGTACCAAGGTTAATTTAATTAATTGGTGTTCAATCTATTTAGAACATGATGCAAACATTATTACAAAATGATAGCAAAGATTCAGAATCAAACTTTGGACTCCTTGATCAACCTACACCATCAACTTTAACATCATACAATTTGATGAACTCCAATACTATTCATAATTCTTCTGAACAGGATACGTACGATCAATATAAATGTGCGATGTATTATCCAACAACAAAGAAACGGGTGATTAGAATTAAAAGGGTTTACTCAACAAGAACTCGCGGTCGTTCTGGTCCATTACAATCGCTGGCTAGGAAACTTGGTCGATTCAAGGTTCGAACGGTTGTTGTAGAAGTGACTCCAAACCAGTAATATTGAGTTTATTATGTTGTTAGAACTTCATATTTCTAAACTCACAGTCTAGTCCTTTAAATATGTTCTTTTTAATCATTATTTTCATAAGTTATCATATTCACATTATTGAAACTCTAGATTATGCTTTCTTGTTCACCTATTTTTTTATATCTGTTGTTAACATGATATCATATCTTGTTTCAATCCTTCTTAGAATTTATTTATTTTAAAAACAATTTTTAATTTTAAATACAATTTTCGTTTGTTTTTAAATGGCGCATGAATAATTTTTAGTCAAAAAGTCAACAGAGTTAGTAACAAATATAAAATGGAACTTGGGTGTTAAAGTCGAGTAATTGTGAAATTTGGAAGGTTAAAATCAAACAATTGAAATTTGAAAGACCAAAATCAAATAATTGTGAAACTTGAGGGGTCAAAACTAAAGTTAAATATTTTATTTATATATTTTGTAACTTTTAATTGATTGTAATGGTATACTTACAAGCCTTTATGTACGTACTCATCGCATAAGTGGACAAAACACTAAAATAGACACTATAAAATGTGGACTTAGCTTCTAGGGTAAATGATCTCACACTACAGACTCAATACTCAACCAAAAACCCTACGCTACCTCTAACTCATAGGTCAAATACTAGGACTATATTCTAAATTGAAACATTAACGTTCACCGTGGAACTACGATAAAACTTTCCAACGACCTAATTTCACTACCATCATTATCTTTAACCGCTCATAATGGCACCAACATTGCGCAACGGTAACGCCGCAAACAACATTGGCAAATGTACGTCTAACACCATGCTGCAGCAACACATTTAAAAATTATCAACACACATTGGAGACACATAATCTATAACATAGGCCCCATGTCCTTTTTTGTGTGTCAAAACTAGGTGTGTAGATATTGTCCACACACCCAATTAAGTGGGTCTGTATCTGCCTCATATTATATCAACACATCATATATATCTTAAGATGTATATACTCATATAAGGTGTCCACAAAACTTTTTTCTTATTATAAATAATTTCAATGAAATATACATGCTACTTTGAAACGTGATTGGGATGTACCAGCAGCACCCGTTAATTTATTCTACAAAGTAATAATGATTAGATTGAATATATATGATTAACCACTTCCCATTTGTTACCTTTTCTTTACCAACCTGCTGTGATGGTATTCTGTGCTTACTTTTATCTACTAAGTACTAACAAAGCCCTGCAGAGAGACCGGATCATTAGTAGAAAACTATTAAAGCTACACTTTGAATATGTACGTTTGACTAAAAATTGTTCTAACTAGGAATTGAAATCAGTTTCTCTCAAACGATTTGTTCTAGGAGTTTTCTTTATGTAATGAATACCAAATCTTCTATTTTCTTTAAAGTTTTGAGAGATCATAAATTGGCCCGCAGCAGAATGAGTTTAGATTTATATAAATTAAAACTAGTTACTTAAAGTTTGATGTGGCCATTTTGGCTTAGCTTTATAAAAATCATGTGATCATTCCTACGTGAGTGAATAGACTAGAAGCTGGAAGATATATAATATACTAACCAAAAAGATTATTTAATTAACACACATTACATGACAATATATACATTATTACATATATACATTACATATTTAAGGTGCAGCAGCAAGCAAACCTTAATTAATATAGAAGGTAGCTATAATTAGTTAATGTACATAAGGTTGAATAAACGAACAAAAGAAGCAAAGAAAGACACCATTCCACTTCCACACACACATCAGTGCATTTCCTCATGTCTAAGCAAAATCCTGATGTGAGAGTTCTCCCATTTATTTTATTACATCTTACCTTACCTTTCCATTTATGATTATAATTATTTTAAGATTCATTCATGCATTATATATATTATCTTATGGGAAATAAGGATAACTCCAAAGGTTTGAATCATCAGACATAACATTTTCTTGTGCATCATACTCATTACTAGCAAAATCAAAACGAGGAGGACTGAGTAGCATTCCTTCAGCCATATTAACCAAAACATTAGGCATATCAAATATCGAATCCTCATCAACAAACTCATAGCTAACATTGTTGTTCTCATTCGCACTTGCGGAAAATTCATGCGGCGCCATTGCCGTACGATTATTATTTCCCTCTGTTAAAATTAGTAATTGTGCTGTCTCTACTTTGTTGATCTTTCAAATCCATAACAGAATCCTTTTCAATAGGGTCATTAAAATGGACTTTTAGTTTTCTATCAGTTTTTAAATTAAAGTCTATATAATTGTATTGATAAAAGTTGTAATTATATCAATTCAATAAAATTACTTCCAACAGATTGGTATCAAGAGCTACAGATCCAGTGGCTGAAAAAAAAATAATCACAAAGGAAAATGGCTTCCACAAACAACATTGCTGCCACTTACAGCAATGTCAAAGTTCCTCTATTTGAAGGAGAGAACTATGATTTCTGGGCCGTTAAAATGGAGACTCTATTCACCTCTTTGGATGTCTTGGAGTTCGTCCAAAACGGGTATGAAGAACCAGCATCAACAGAGGCTGAAAAATCAACAGAAAAGGCTGAAGAATCAAGCCAACGACTTGAAGAATTGAAGAAGAAGAAGATCACAGATGTTGGAGTACTCGGGATGATTCAAAGAGGAGTCTCTCTATCCATTTTTCCAAGGATTATGAGAGCTAAAACATCGAAGGAAGCATGGAGTATCCTACAACAAGAGTTTGAAGGAGACTCAAAGGTGCGAACGGTGAAGCTTCAATCTCTTAAGAGAGATTATGAAAATGAAAGGATGAAAGAGAATGAGAGCCTGAACGAATACTTCAACAGACTCTCCGAGTTGGTGAATCAGATGAAGTCGCATGGTGATACGATTGAAGATCGCAAAATTGTTGACAAAATTCTGATCAGTTTGACAGCAAGATTTGATCCAATGGTGGCTGTGATAGAAGAAACCAAGGATCTATCAACCATGACTGTTCAAGGGTTGATGGGGTCTTTGAGATCCTATGAGCAAAGGTTGTTACGGCGTGGTGAAAAATCAGTTGAGAGTGCCTTTCAATCTAAACTCAACATTCAGCCCAACAATGGTGAAAATAAGCCCCCAACACAGAACAAAGGTGAGTCTTCTAGAGGTGGCAGATTTGGAAGAGGCCGAGGTAGAGGAAGAAACTCACGAGGAAGAGGAAGAGGCACGCATGGCGGACGATGGCATGAAGGAGCATCAAATAAATGGTGCAAAATTTGTAACAGTAACACTCATGACGAGAAGGACTGTTGGAACAAAGGCAAACCGCAATGCCACAATTGCAAGAGATTCGGGCACCTTCAAAAGGATTGCCGTCTTGCAAATCAGCAACATGCTTCGTACGCAGAAGGAGAATCTGATGAAGGAAATTTGTTTTTTGCTTGTCAAAAAGCATTTCATGAAGAAGGTAAAAATGTTTGGTATTTGGACAGCGGTTGTAGCAACCATATGACCGGACAGAAGGAACCATTTATAAACATTGATTCTTCGTTCAGCTCAAAAGTTAAATTGGGCAATGGAGAACATGTCGAAGTGAAAGGGAAAGGAACCATTGGAGTCACCACGAAGCACGGAAGAAAAGTCATACATGACACGCTTTATGTGCCGGAGTTAGACGAAAATTTGCTTAGCATTGGACAACTTTTGGAGCATGGCTATTCTCTAAATTTTGTGAAGATGACTAGCAACAGGAGCTTTCCACTATCTTTCAATTATGAGAAAAATGTAAGCATGATGGCCAGAGAAGAGAATGACTCGTGTTTATGGCACAGGAGACTTGGGCATTTAAATTACGAAAGCCTCAAGTTACTCTATCAAAAGAAAATGGTGTATGGGCTGCCAAGAATCGAAGAAAAAGCTGGTGTGTGCGAAGGTTGTGTGCTAGGCAAACATCACCGACAACCTTTTCCAAAGGAAGGAGCCTGGAGAGCTAAACAAGCATTAGAACTTGTACACACAGATGTGTGTGGCCCAATGAACACCTTATCTCATGGCAAAAACAGGTATTTTGTCTTGTTTATTGACGACTTTACCCGCATGACTTGGGTATATTTCATGAGACAGAAATCTGAAGTGTTTATAATCTTTAAGAAATTTAAAGCATTTGTTGAAAAACAAAGTGGCAGATTTATAAAGATGCTGAGAAGTGATCGAGGGAAGGAGTACACCTCGAATGAGTTTCAAAAATTTTGTGAAGATGAAGGTGTTGAAAGACAATTCACCGTTGGTTACACACCACAGCAGAATGGTGTGTCGGAAAGAAAAAATCAAACAGTGATGGAGATGGCAAAATCTATGCTATTTGAAAAAGGTTTACCGAAAGCCTTTTGGCCTGAGGCCGTTAATACTGCTGTGTATTTGATGAACAGGTGTCCAACAAAGGCCATATGGAAAAAGACTCCATTTGAAGCTTGGAGTGGAAGAACACCTTCAGTGAACCATCTTAAAGTTTTTGGGTGTGTTTGCTATGCTCAAATTCCAAAACAAAAAAGGACAAAGCTGGAAGAAACAAGTGAGAAATGTGTCTTTATTGGCTATAGTTCCATGTCAAAGGGCTATAGACTTTACAACTTGAAGACAAACAAGGTGATCATTAGCCGTGATGTTGTATTTGATGAGAAGGCTTCTTGGAATTGGGAAGAAGACAAATTGGAGCAGAAAACAGTCCCTGCAGTGTTGTTACAACAGAATCCAACAGCTGGAAGTGAGCAACCAGCCCCGAGTTCACCGAGTTTCTCAAATTCACTAAGTCCCTCAAGTGCACCAAGTTCGAGTTCAGCATCTCCTAGTTCAACTCCTGTAAAAATGAAAGATTTAAGTGATGTTTATGCAAGATGCAATTTCTGTGTTGTCAAACCGGAAAATTTCGAAGAAGCAATAAAAGAAAGTATTTGGAAGAATGCTATGCAGGAAGAAATAGCTGCAATTGAGAAAAACAACACATGGCAGCTTGTAGAAAAACCAAATGACAAAGAGCCCATTGGTGTAAAATGGGTTTACAAGCTGAAGCATAATCCAGATGGGTCAATTCAAAGAGCCAAGGCCAGATTAGTAGTAAAAGGCTATGCACAACAGCCCGGAATTGACTATAGTGAAACTTTTGCCCCAGTGGCAAGATTGGATACTGTACGAACAATTATTGCAGTAGCAGCTCAGAAAGGGTGGAATCTGTACCAGCTTGATGTGAAATCAGCCTTCCTAAATGGAGAATTAAAAGAAGAAGTCTATGTGCAGCAGCCTCAAGGCTTTGAAACTCCCGGCCAAGAGGAGAAGGTTTACAAGCTGAAGAAAGCACTCTATGGGTTAAAACAGGCCCCTAGAGCATGGTACAGTGAAATCGACAGCTACTTTGTTCAGCAAGGATTCATCAAAAGTCAAAGTGAGCCAACCTTGTATGTGAAACGACAAGGTAAAAATGATATTCTTCTTGTTGCCTTGTATGTTGATGATTTAGTGTACACAAGCAATAACGAAAAATTGATTGAAAATTTCAAAATTGAAATGATGAAAAAATATGAAATGAGCGATTTGGGCCTGCTGCATCATTTTCTTGGTATCGAGGTATATCAAGAAAAATCTGGAATTTTCATCTGTCAAAGAAGGTATGCTGAAAATATTCTCAAAAAATTCAGCATGTATGGCTGCAAAACAGTCGATATCCCCTTAGTAGTAAATGAAAAATTGAAGAAGGAAGATGGCGGAAAATTGGTAGATGAAAGCTTGTATAGAAGCTTGGTCGGAAGTCTATTTTATCTAACAGCCACACGACCCGACTTAATGTTCGCTGCCGGGTTACTTTCAAGGTTTATGAGCAAACCGAGTCACTTACACCTTGGAGCAGCAAAGAGAGTTCTGAGGTACATAATGGGGACTTTGGAGCATGGAATAAAATTCGAAAAGAATGCTAAAATCGAAGTTAAAGGCTACTGTGACAGTGATTGGGCTGGAAGTGTTGATGACATGAAAAGCACTTCTGGTTATGTGTTCAGCCTGGGTTCAGGAGTAATTTCTTGGTGTTCAAAGAAACAAGACACTGTAGCACAATCTTCAGCTGAAGCAGAATATTTGGCAGCTGGTTTGGCTACACAACAATCATTGTGGTTGAGAAGAATACTTGAAGATATCGGAGAAAAGCAAGAAGAAAGTCTGCTGCTCCACTGTGACAATAAATCAGCAATTGCAATGGCAAAGAATCCTGTTTTCCACAGTCGAACAAGACATATTAATATAAAGCACCACTTTATTCGAAGTGTGATTGAAGATGGCGATGTGCAGTTAGTGTTCTGCAGTTCTCAAGACCAGCTAGCAGACATATTTACGAAAGCACTACCAAGAGGAAGATTCCAACAATTAAGAGAAGCGATGGGAGTTAGAGAACAACACATTAAGGGGGAGTGTTAAAATTAGTAATTGTGCTGTCTCTACTTTGTTGATCTTTCAAATCCATAACAGAATCCTTTTCAATAGGGTCATTAAAATGGACTTTTAGTTTTCTATCAGTTTTTAAATTAAAGTCTATATAATTGTATTGATAAAAGTTGTAATTATATCAATTCAATAAAATTACTTCCAACACCCTCATTAATATTACTTGCGAGTGCATCCTCTGCTGCGCCTACGGCAGCTGCAGCACAAGCTGCAGCTGTCTGAATATCGCGAGCAGAGGAAGACTCAGGCACGGGCAAAGAAGAAGAAGAATTCGGGAAATTTAATTCAGCATTTTTACCCTTAAGAGCAAGAGCAGCTACATCATAAGCAATAGCTGCCATTTCAGGTGTTGGAAATGTTCCTAACCAAATTCTATTTGGTTTTTTAGGTTCGCGGATTTCAGATACCCATTTTCCGTTATTCCTACGTCTCACTCCTCGGTACACCGGATGACGACCAGCCAAAACTTTGCCCGACGAAGATGAGGATGCATAAGTTGTAGGGTTTTCAGACATGGTGTAATTATTGTGTTTTGAGTTATGAATGATTGTGGCAGTTGGTAGTTGAAGAAAACGGTTGAAGCCATTTATTTATATATTTTGAGATTTAAGGGTGAAAAATATGATAGCTGGAGAAGGATTTGAAAGTTAAGAGATGAAAGTGCAAACCAGTTATAGATTAACAATGGTGTGTTAAGGATTTAAAGTGTAAAACAGCTAGGTTTAGTAGATATATGTGTTGGAGAACGCGTTTTGTTAATTAAGAACAGAAGGAGAAGAAAAATTAGGTTTAATGAATAGTGATATTGCACTTTGTGGTGCATCTACGTGATATATACACCATCACTAACACGGATGATACTCCATTTTATTTTTGTTTTTTTCAATATTTTTTTTCAACATGGGTTTGATGTAATGGAGAAAACATAGATTGATTTCGTTTTATTATTGTTATTTTAATTTTGTGGAAATACAGATATAAAACAGTGTTGACATGGAAAAAATTTAGTGGCTAAATTTCATCGGAGGAGGATTTTTTTGTTCCTTTGTTTTCTTTGATTTTGAGACAATACGTACGTAGTTTCACTTCGTATGCACTATGGTAATTGGCAACCAAATTTTAGCTTGTCAATTGACAGACTATATTTATATTTTTGTGTTGTCTCTTACCATATATTTTGTCTGGTTTTATAACCAATTTCTGAATCAAACAAGGTACAATAAAAGTAGTTCAATATTTTTTATTAGATAAACACACCCATAGTATATATTTGTAAAGTCTCACCTAGCTTTATATATATATAAAACTATAATCTCAGAGGGACTCTTGGATGGGGAGATGGGTTTTTGTTATCTTTATGTATTTCTTTTTCTTGTAAGGATTCATATTGAGAAATTAACTAATTAAGTATGTTCATCATGTGCATTTGTTATTAACAATGATATTTGACACAATATCTTAATCCAAAACAATTATATATGAAAAAGTGTTATTCTGATGCACTTTTCAAAAACATATACATATACATAATAACATCATCGATTAAAGTTAACATGTAGAAATAATATACAACTCAAAGTTATAATAACATGAATACATATGGTCCTAGTCGAGTGGTAGATACTCGAAACTCTTAACTATTTGGTTTTGGCCAAGTTCGATTTTCAGCTGGTGAATATGAAAAAAAAAATTTATTGGAAGACGTCAACCTCTTAAATGAATTTCAGTTATTTTAAAAGAATTAGTCTACACAATTATGTGCGGAGAATACATATGTTTTATCAAAATGAAAAACAAGCCACCGCCATCACATTAAAAAGACTGTCATTTGAAGCATATCCAAACACGGTCATAGGCTCATAGCCATTCCAAAGGCTAGTATCACCAGTTTAATTAACCCATCTTCTATTGACATTTCAAATCATGGTGCACAAAAAAATTACACTTGTTGAAATGTTTGTTAAGGTATGCACATTCAAAGCATTGATATCTAGTAGAGTCATAGTGCACGTGCTGTACAAATTACAAGCTGGATTGCAAGTAGCACATATTCGTGAAAAATTTGTGATAAACCTTTCGCGAGATTTAGTATTTTTGAAAACAAAATAAAAACTTATCCAAAATTTTGACCTGACGGGTTATTTTTTTGGCGAATCTGAATATTATTGTTTTAGGTTTCCCTTTTCCTCAAATCTTTAAAAAAATCTTAAATCAAAATTTCAACCTCACAGTTATTATTCTTTTAAGTCAAACTTCACAATTAAATTAGGTGGATTTTCCATAATAAAAAGGCCCTTCTATTCGGCCCTTTATGTTAGAAAGGGGGTTAATTGGGCTTTTAGCTTGGGCCTATTCGAATTTTATCTTTTTGAAGATTTACAATTTTCAATGAAGTTTTCTTTTCCCACCCCCTGGTTTGCTTTTCCACCCCCTGTGCTGTCCTTTATGCCCCTGACAAAAAAGTTCGGCAAACGCGGGCCGAACTTTTTCACCCCCTACGTTGAACCGAACTTTTTTTTTAGTGTAAAATTTACACTAAAAAAAAGTTCGGTTTACGTAAACCGAACTTTGAAGGGTAAAATTGGATTTTAGGGGGCTGAAAAAGAGATACGGGGGGTGGGAAGAGAAATCTCCATTTTCAATTAATTGTATTTTAGACATATTCAAACAAGTTCGTTTGTTTCACGTGTTTTTAGATGAAGAAAAATTTAAATATTTTAGATATCTTCAAATGAATATGACATGATCATGATTAGGTCACTCAATCACGCTCCTCAAGTTCTATCTAATGGAGAGGAGATCCTCTCCCGTGGGGAAAAAACTAGAGGGGGAGCAGTCTTCCTATCCACCCTTTATTTAATTATTTTTTAAAATAAGTTACTGTTTAACCTTTATATTGATGGTTAGGATTTAAATTTAGGAGAAATTGACTGGAGAGGATCCAGACTGCTATCTAATGCATTAGAGATATATGTTAAAAGTCTTGCTATACATGAAATAAAATATGACATGAATATTTGTTTGTAGACAATAATCATCTTACAAGCAATTTCATTTTATTTTTCTTAACGCAAGCAGTTGTTTTTTTAAGAGAACACGGAATAAAGGGATAGGCGTTAAATTGTTCAATTTTATCAAAAAGATATAGGGTGCGTTTGTTTGAGCTTTGAAAAAATGATTTTTTTTAAAAAAAATCTAGAGATTTTTTTGTAGAGATTTTGAAGAAAATCTAAAGCTACTTTGTGTTTGTTTACAATCATAAAAATCTATTTTATTAAAAAAAGAAGTTCATACACTTATATTCCTTAGTTTTAAAAAAATATATTTTTGAAAAGCTATTAGAAATAGCTTTTCATTTTGAGACTAAAAATAATTTTTTAAGAAAATGATTTTTAAAAAAATCTATAACAAACACTATCAACATTACAAAATGGATTTTTTTTAAAAAAAAACAAACGCACCCATAATCATGGACACACTGCGTAGAGTTTATTTTCTCTTCATGTTATTAAAAAAAAGAGTTCTTTTTCAACAAAATGGGTCTGGGAGCCATCAAAAGACTAATAAGGCCCGCATTTTGATCTTTGATGAATCGCTATCTCTTATATAGTCACAAAAAATCAATACGCATATTTTTTTAGAAATTTGGGAGGTGCGCTAAGCATGACATATGCACTATAACTTGTGGCTAATAATAATATATATCATAAATGAAAAATCAATAATAAGAGATAATCATGAAAATATTTTTTATACTCCTATTTTTTTTTTTGACTAAAAATAATAATATTCATTCATTTCAATAATCGATAGAGTACATCATAATCAAATACAAATTCAACATCGTTAAAAACAAAAAGGATGAATCTGCGAACAAACTCACAGCATCCAAGTTAATAGCATAAAACGGCAAAATGCCTACAAATAATATGATAAAATTAAAGTCACCGGAATATCCAAGCTTCCGGATCTGCAACGTTGATGCCAAAATCATTGATTGAATTGAATCTGCAATTGCTTGAAGATGATCCGTCGTTATGAACTAAAGGAATACCGCAACAAGACGGAAAATCAAATAACGCCGTACCAAGATGACGAACAACACAAAGCCGCACCAAGACGACGAACAACACAACGCAGCACTCAGACGACGAAATCACAACAACAAAAAACAACTAAAAGACTCGATCTATGTGAAAATCACTTATTTAGATTAAAAGCAAAAAAAGAAAATATGTAGAGAGGTGATTTTAGGCCAAAAAAGACCTAAAATCACCCCCTCACTCTTGAGGATGATGAGAATTCAAGGTTTATGAAAAAATAGGGCCAGCGAGATTTTTTTATACTCCTATTTATTCATTTTAAAAAGTAAAATTTTAGACATTAAATTATTTGACAAAAAATAAAATAATATTACCGGTATCATGTATATCCAAGGGCACTTATGGTATTCTTCTTTTTCTTTTTTTGATAGGTGCAATTTGATTCTTTTTGTTAGTTTTTAGTGGTGACAACATCTTCTCAATATCATGTTTATTTATGTACAAAAATTTACTACCTAGCATTGTTGGGTACATATGGCGAGTTTAAGTTAATGAGTTGGTACTCATATTCTCAATATCTTACATTTTGAGGGGCTAATTTAGACCCACTTAAAAACATGTGGGTCTAAATTAGCAATGTGCATCTTTTCACTTTGGACAAAAAAACTTTGCATTTAGTTATTTTACACTAGGAAGTTGAGGGTTAGTTAGGTAAATTTTATTAAATAGTGTGCACCCACTTTACTAATTTAGACCCACTTAATTATAAATATATGCAACCTAAATAAACAACCTAGGAAATCAAAAAAAGGACAACTTAAAAAAACATATATACAATCCAAACTTATATATAAAACTATAAAATTAACCTTTATATTAAACTTACTTAAAATAGTGAAAGAAGAGTATTGTTGTCCAAAGTGAAAAGGTGCACATTGCTAATTTAGACCCACATAAAAACATTTGGGTCTAAATTAGCAATGTGCACCTTTTCACTTTGGACAAAAAAACCTTGACATTTAGTTATTTTACACTAGGAAGTTGAGGGTTAGTTAGGTAAATTTTATTAAATAGTGTGCACCCACTTTGCTAGTTTAGACCCACTTAATTATAAATATATGCTACCTAAATAAACAACCTAGGAAATCAAAAAAGGACAACTTAAAAAAACATATATATATATATATATATATATATATATATATATATATATATATATACAATCCAAACTTATAAAACTACAAAATTACCCTTTATATTAAACTTACTTAAAATAGTGAAAGAAGAGTATTATTGTCCAAAGTGAAAATGTGCACATTGCTAATTTAGACACACATAAAAACATGTGGGTCTAAATTAGCAATGTGCACCTTTTCACTTTGAACAAAAAAAACTTTGACATTTAGTTATTTTACACTAGGAAGTTGAGGGTTAGTTAGGTAAATTTTATTAAATAGTGTGCACCCACTTTGCTAATTTAGACCCACTTAATTATAAATATATGCTACCTAAATAAACAACCTAGAAAATCAAAAAAAGGACAACTTAAGAAAACATATATATATATATATACAATCCAAACTTATAAAACGACAAAATTACCCTTTATATTAAACTTACTTAAAATAGTGAAAGAAGGGTATTGTTGTCCAAAGTGAAAAGGTGCACATTACTAATTTAGACCCACATAAAAACATTTGGGTCTAAATTAGCAATGTGCACCTTTTCACTTTGGACAAAAAAACCTTGACATTTAGTTATTTTACACTAGGAAGTTGATGGTCAGTTAGGTAAATTTTATTAAATAGTGTGCACTCACTTTGCTAATTTAGACCCACTTAATTATAAATATATGCTACCTAAATAAACAACCTAGGAAATCAAAAAAAGGACAACTTAAAAAAACATATATATATATACAATCCAAACTTATAAAACTACAAAATTACCCTTTATATTAAACTTACTTAAAATAGTGAAAGAAGGGTATTGTTGTCCAAAGTGAAAAGGTGCACATTGCTAATTTAGACCCACAGATTTTTAAGTGGGTCTAAATTAACAAATCCCTGTATATATAGTTTCAAAAAGAATGTGTTATATATGTTACAATTTTTTACTGTAGGTGGAGCAAGGCAAGAAAGATGTCTTACATTGAAACAATGGAAGAACATTGTAAATTTTCCACCAAGAAAGATGTCTTACATTTACAATGTGAAATATTGACACGTTATTACTCACAATTCTCCAGCAAGCTGTTCTTTCTAACAAAAATAAAAACCAATGTCATGCAACACAAAAAATGCCCCTTTTTTTATATATATATTTTGTTTCCTCTCTAACCCCTTTCTGAGCTACACCTTCCTTTGATTTGTTGTTATGGTTTTCTATTTAATATTTTGAGCGATGTCCATACCCCATACTACTGTGATTTAAAGCTCACAAATCTTAATTAAATAAAAATAAATTATGTAATTCAAGGACAGTATATTAGTCGTTCCATCTAAAAATAATTGATTTAGTTAACCAATTCACACTGATTAAAAAAATAATTGGTTAAAACTAAAAGAGATAGCTCTTGGTTGGGTTCCTTAGACACATGTTGGGCCAAAGCATGTGCGACCTAGATGCCTATACGACCCGCGTATGAGGGTCATTTTGAATAGGATGGAGAATAATGTTTTATATTCATTTAAGAGGCATGTTAAAATGTGGATGAGGCCTATTATACTTATATATAATTTAAGATATTTACCCATCAATCAATGAGAAAATGTCATATAAGTATATTTATTTGTAGTTTCTACAACAAACTTGTAACAAGTATGTGGAGACAACATACAAATCTACTTATTAACTTGTTTTCATTGGTTGATGAATAAATACACCCAAATTATGAAAGAGTGGTTTAAAAAAAACCTAAAAGGTGTTATATATAAAGGCACATGTTAAGAATTTAAAAATAAAAACATTTATTAAAATTTGTGCAATTAATTTGAAAAATAAAATGCAATCATTACAATAAAATCCTTATTATAAAAAAAAGTTTGATTTTTAAATTTATAAAATGTTTGATGTATATTGTGTCAAAAAAAATGTTTGATGTATTTTGTTTATGATAAGGATTAAATGCATTAACCATTCTATGAAGCTAAAAGTAAAAAATTTCTTATGATAATGATCAAATAAAGTATTTAATTAAGTCATTTGCATGTGTTCTAATCTTTCGTTTAGATTCTCTATATTAAAAAATCATATACTAACCAATATTTCGTTTATTTATGTCGATTTTGTTAGTACAATTTAGGCTTAATTACACATTTGATCTCTTACGTTTATTTTAGATTTTAATTTGGTCTCTTATGTTTAAAAAGTATCAATTTGGTCATTTACGTTTCCAACATTTGCATTAGTTTGCCCTTTTCTGCCAGTTTTGTCACATGTGGCAGACGATTTGCATATGTGAATAGACATGTGGACACTTGGAAACATGGACACGTGTAAAGTTGAAACGGTTTTAGTGACAAAACTAACATAAAGAACTAACTAATGCAAATTGTGGAAACGTAAGGAATCAAATTGATATTTTTTAAACATAAGTGGTCAAATTGAAACCTAAAATAAACGAAGGGACCAAATGAGTAGTTAAGTCTACGATCTACTACACCCTCTTTAGATTTTTATTTGTCCCTTTTTATAAGACTCTTTTCAAATTTTCAAGAGCATTAATTATTTCTTTACCAACACATCCATAATTAAAGTGCATATTTTTCTACATTCGTTAACAAATACTTTAGAAATACAAAAGTTCATTCTCTTTCTTAAAGGATAAAGTTGTTAAAATTGTCATTTGTCAACAAATTTAATATGAAAATTCACTTTCATAATTTCTGCAATTTTTTCAATAAAATCTTATAATTAGAGACGGAAGTAGTATATTATTTCTCTCCTAACATATTTAAAAATAAATGTAAATAAATATTGGGTGGTTAATTGTACAGAATATATGAATCTTGTTACGAGCCATTATGTAAGCATTTTCTTTAATTTAATTGTTGGGTTTCGAGTTGACAAAAGACAATGGGTTGATGATATTTGCTCCCCTTACCTTACTTTTGTGATCACACTTTGTTAGATCCGATGCTTCGAATAATGGACAAAAGTGAGGATACATACATATGTCATACACCTTTGCTTACTCTTTCTCCACCTCTCTCTCTCTCTCTAACTCTGTGACTGATGATGATGAGAGTGAAATGTGTCAATTTGTGATGCATGCATGAGTCCAATCCTGTCCGTTTATCATGATAATAACATTATTAGAAAAGAGTGTGTGTGATGACCAACCATGACCATGTCTAATATATAAATTCCATACTCCATTTTTCCATTTCTTCTTGTCCCGACAACACCAGCCTCGGGCCTCGCCCTCACGAAACCCAGATCTTGTCTTCCATCTTGACCTCATCAATATTATTTCAAGCAGCGCAAATCACTGTTTTACTCTCAGTATCATATTCTCAGAATCAATTTCTCAGTGATAGTAACTCTTACTACTATTTCTGAGAGTGATTGTAACTCTTACGTATTTATTCTTTTTTACGGTCAATTTTATTCTGTGTGTATGTTTGGTTTCAATTTTGGAGCAATTAGAATTGATTCTAAATCTGTAGAATTGATTCTGAGTTATTTGATTTTTTAAAAGTAGAATTGATTTTGTCTCTATTATTGATTCTACTTGAAATTAGAAATCGTAACTTCAGATTATTGAATTGATTCTTACACTAAATTTTTTATTTAACTCATATTTGCATGAATATATCCAAACTTAAATCACTATATCTTAAAATCAATTTTGGCCTGAATCAATTTTACAGAATCAATTCTATCAAAATCAATTTTTCTCACCGCAGAACCAAACATATGTGCTTGGTTTGAGGGAAAAAAGGTTTTATGTTCGGTTCTCTTGCGTTGGATTGTGTATTATATATATAGAAGAATATGATGAGAGTAGTGGACTAGGTAGTTGAGATCATGGGGGAGGAAGTGGCTCCATGTGTTCCTATTTTTTCGGTCCCATCTCACCCAAAGCATGACCGAGTCCATAGGCCAATAGGCGAGTTGGGCCGAATGGTACCCTAGTATTTGGTCTGATACAGGTCCTTTGTTTAGAAATTTTAACTGTTTAAAACTTTGACGTTCAATTTGATGATGTGACAGTAAATAAGTGACCTGATTTAAAAACGAAGAGCTTGTCTAATTGCCTTGTGTTTTTAAAAATAATGTTAAATTGAGTCGTGACTAAGCATACACTCAAACGAAAATCAATTAAAGTGATACAAGATATTAAGAGTGATCAGTTTATTGTCATGTTATTAAATTGGATGGTCAAAATTAATGGTCGATCAAAATTTCTGAATTGGATGACTAAAATTGTGCAATTAGAAATATGAGACCAAAGATACCACTTTGAGGGCTTTGGCCCCTCTTGTATTAAAAAAAATAATAGAGGATGAACATTAAATTTATTCTGAATTGGATTAGAGTTGTGATTGGCCAATGGTGATGTTTGCAATGCGAGTATATATATTCTAGTGCGGCAGAGGCAGCTGAGGTTTACGACAAAGGTTGTTCTTCGATATGAAGGGGAAGGTACTTACAAATTAAAAAGGTTAGTACTTCGAGACTCGAGTAAATGTCTGAATAAGAAGGAAAAAATGTGTAGTACATGTAAATGAATCATAGCTAAGCGTGTCACGAGGTCATGTTTATATTGGTTGGGTGGTAGTAATCGTCCCTGACTTTGATCTGGTGTGAGATGCAGATGACAATTGATTAGTTGAATGATGATCCAACGATCTAGGGAGAAGGAGACGTACGTGAATTGTTGTGGTGGGGCGCATTGAATGTCTCTTGGTCTAGCATGTTGAATGAACTTTGTGAGAAATAGACGAAAATGGATTCTATGGATTCAATGATTTTTTTTATAAGCAAAGATTGAATTATAAAAAGTACAAGTGGTACTCAACCATTACAAGCAAAACATCAATGAAAGCAAGCTAGCTAGGGATTTATACATCAGTCAAAAAAAGCCACATTAACATTAATCCCTCCCCGATCTATAAACCAAAACCAAGCAATAATTTGATTCGATCATAGTATTTGTAGTCATCTGATTAACCTCAGGTAAACCAGGAAAAACATATTTAATTTTTGTTTAATAATTTTAAAAAACATTATACTTAAATCACAACCGTTCTATCTTTATTAGACGGCCAATAATATCTGACTACAAAATTGTATAGATATTTTGACTAATCCTAATCCAAAATGAACGTGATTGATTTGGCTTAGGAGTTATTCTTGCTTGGGCACGTAACCAACAAGTCATATTTGGGCACATCCAACCAAAATAGGACAACACATAAAAATTGGTTTTTTGTGTCAAAAGTATAATAAAGGTAGTTTTTAAAGACCAAGATCGAGTTATGCTCTGATACCAGAGTTTTTGGTCTAAATTCATCAAAAAATTTATAGATAAATCTAGATTCTTTTGTCCAATTTTTCGAGCTGCAAAGACAGCCCTGCTACTGAGCTTTGTAGCTTATGTAATTCCTTTTGTTCTGAGATTTCAAAATCTCTTTTGGGTGGTGTTATTCTAAGGCTTTGGCTTTTAAATAACGTTCTTTCTTCTGTTTCTTCAAACTAATTTTTGTCAACTTCTATTAGAGAACAACTATTCCTTGCTGGATTTCTAAATATAGGTGATTCTAATGTTACCAGTGGTGTGAATAATTCATCAATATGAATTGTATCTTTTCCTGTAAATTCTATGCTGTGGTGTGAATTGCTTAGAGCATAATTAATCCTATAGCAGATTGTAAAGGGATGATTACCTTTTTTCATAAGATTTGGGTTTTCCAATTTATAGTGAAAAACTATAGATCTGTCTAGATCTTTATCTTTTAGGGATAACCCCATTTGTAAGTTTATATCAAACTTAATTTTTCCATATTTCAAATTGCATTTTCCTTGTGCAATTATTGATTGTCCTCTATCTATAATCCTAGAATCCTCTAAAATTATTTCTAGGGGCGAGTCAATACCTTTCATGAAAGTACTTTTAATCAAAATCTGAATGGTTGATATGTGAATATAACCAATTTTAGTTTTTTCTTTTTCAGATAGGTTTTCAATTCTTCTTCTAATTTGTGTTCTATCTATAGTAGATACGACTATATTTCCATAAGTAGAGTCAATTGGAATTGCTTCTTCTCCAGTCATTATTCCAAATTTCAAAATATTTTTTCTTGAGAAAAATTCCTTGAATTTATTAAACTTTCGTTTAAAGTTTTCTTCTGCAGTTAAGGATAAATCTGTTTCTTCTATTTTATGATCTGATATGCCATCAGCAAAATAACTGGATTTATTTTCCAAAAGTGAAATTTCAGACATGATAATTTTTTAGAAAGGACTTGATAGTTTCTTCATGAAGTTTATGTCTTGGTTGTTCAGAACTATCTAACAATAAATATTCAGAAGTAATTGAATATTCGAATTGTTCTAAAAAATCTATACCAAACAAGAATTTATTTGGTTGTTCATCAATTAGTATTTTTAATTGGAACTCTTCCAATCCTCTGAGTTTTAAACGAATAATAGTGTTTTGTGACATAATTTTTAAAGAACCATCAAATTTTAAAACAGTTCTTGGTTTTGATAATATTTCAAAATTATCACAAATTTCTTTTGATACATGTGACCATGCAGCTCCTGTATCAATTAAAATTGGTACTATTTTTTCATTTATCATACCAATAATATGGTATTGAAATGTAACTTTTGAATTTAAAAGGGATATAATCATACCTGATTGAATTCTCTGTTTGATGTTAATGATATAATCTATTGATTATATTGTTGGTATGAGTGGTCCTTCCAGAGTATTATCTCAAGGATCTAGCTCCTCCAGAGTATTACCTCAAGAGCTACTTCTTAGAAATGATTCTAAGGACAGAAGAAATAATTCTTCAGAAAACTAGATAGTAGTTTCATATATTTTCAACTGTGTTTACAAATGAGCTAAATGCTCTTATTTATAGTGGAGAAGGGCTCACATATTAGGTAGCACGTCCCTTTCCATGACAGCACACTACATCACACTAGAGTGACATGCACTTATAAAAGTAACATGCACTAACTAAAGCAATACGCACTAAGGAAAAAACATCAAACAATAATGTACATAATTATTATGAGGCTTACTAAGTGGTCCCCATCTGACTCAGATGTGATAAGGTACCACTATACATTATTGTCTACATTGTGATGTGTAGCTTTGTGTTGTTGGCTTCTTTGTCTTCTTGTGCCGACGATTTTGGTGGACAATTTTTGCACATGTGTCCTTTGTAATACTGTAAAAAGTATTGACAGCATTCTTCTTGAATTACCTTGGGTAATTTTTCATGATCATCTTTCAATTGGTCAACCTTTTCTTCAAGGTTCTTGATTGCTTTGATATCTTTGTCCTTCGCAGGCTTTCTAGAGTCGCTGTATACAACCATTGATGAATCTTCGTAAACAACTCTGTAATTTGTTTGGGAGGACAATCTAGTAACTTTCTGGTGAAAGTGCTTAATTTGTTTAAGGTAAATAGCAGGGTGCCATTCAGTTTTTTCTCTGTTCATCACCGGATATTCTTTATTTGAAATTCCAATCTTGATGAGGTATAAAGGTTTTGTTGTAAGTTCTAGGGTAATTTCATCGTACCAAGGATATGTGGATTCAATTTGAATGAAAATTTCTTTTCCTCTGGCAAACAAGTTGTTGAATTTTTGTGCCAAATTTTGTAACTCCTTTGGAAGGAATTTGAGTTCTCCAAAAGTTTTTCCGGCTTGTTCTTCCAAGTATATAGTATGGATCAACCCATTTTGAAAGAAAGATAGACATATAGTACTGTCTATTCCAGGTAGTACAACTGCCTTGGTGCAGCCAATTCTGCTAACTGGATAGAAGCATTCAGTGGTGAATTCTTCTACATAGTGGTTTAGCCATTTCCATCTGAGACTAAATTCCATATAGGTTGGATCAGTTATCTGAAAATTCTTCTGATGTTCGAGCTGGCGAATTTTGTCGATTGACAACTTCTTTTTTGACTCCATTGTGGGAGATTTTTGGAAGTTTTTTGCTGTTGTAATCTCTTTGTAGGCTCCATAAAGTGCATGTTCCGCTTCTTTCATGGTTTTGTATCCTTTGTGACGTACATTCTTGCCAATGATATGTTGTTTAGCTATTGCCCATTTTCTATAGATCCCTTTCATTGGACCATCGAATATGACATAGGCTTCAAACTTTCCTATTTCATTGTCTACGGGATCGCTTATTTGGATGGTTGTTGATAAACCATTTTTTCTGGCTTCATCTTCTTCCTCAACTTCTTCAGCCCATGATTTTTTGCTGTTTGAAGTTGTTCCTGAGGATTCGGCTTCCTGTTCTTCATTTGAATTTGATTTCCATCCGCTAGGTGTCACTGCTTCAATGGGAATTTCTGAACTTTCTGGGGCTGTATATTTTACATAGTAATCATACTTCCCAGAAGGTTGTCCTAGCAAGTCCCAGTTTTCTTTATCTTTGAGAACTTTGTCTAAGCTTGCTGTTTGTGTTGAAGACTGGTCTATATTTGTTGTCATGTTTTGCAAACTTTTGAGTGTTGTAATCATCTCCCCCCTCTCGTCGGAGATCTTTTTTCTTCTAGAATCAATGGCAGCGAGCTGCTCATCCTTCTGCTTTATGTTGTTTTGAAGTAGCTTTATTGCTTGCTCCATTATCTCGTTAGTGTATCTGCAAAACTGTTTTGTTCAGATTTTATGTATTGAATATATGGCTCGAATTGTTGTAACTTCATCTGCCATCTTATTAGTCTGCCTTGTTTATGGTCAGCTTTAATTTTATATTTCCAAAATCCTGTAAGATATTTAGAATCTGTACGAAGAAGAAACCTTGATGGTAATAAATCAATCTTCCATTTTTCTAATATCTTTACACATGCCAGGGTTTCTAGTTCCTGGATATGGTATCTAGATTCTGTATCTGTAAATGTACCAGAAATATATTTACATAAATGTAATTTTTCAGTATCCTTTATCAGGATTTTAGAAGCACTGTAATCAATGTCTTTTATAGTATCTGTCCCTTCCCTCGAAGTTTCAGATTCTTTTGATTGAAGATCCTTAGATTCTTCAATTTTATATCCCTTCTCATTAAGAGAAAGTTTTGCTTTACCATTAGGTAAGGCTCTCATACAACCTGCCCAGGTTGTTTGTGATGCATCTGTCTCTATAATTAAAAAATCTTCTTTCGTTGGATTGTAAAGTTTAGGTAAAACTTGAATTTTTTCTTTAATTGTTTTAACAATATCAGAATCTGTTTTGGTCCAAAACCATGAAATTTTTTCTGAAATTTTCTTTTGCAAATGTTTTCTTTCTTTTGCCAAGTCCTTGAAAAATCCTTCATTAGCAATATAATTTAAACATCCAAGAAATCTTTGGATTTGCTTTCTATCAGAAAGCTCATTTGGAAAGGCTTGTATTTTTTCTTGGGTATGAGGTGCTAAACTCAGTTCCCCATTTTCTTTTAGGATCAAACCAAGGTATTCTATTTCTTTTTGTAAAAGTTTTGATTTCTTTTTTGAAATCACAATACCTTTTTCTTTAATTCTTAAAAGAACAGTTTCTATATCTTGAAGATGTTGTTCCTTACTTCCTTTTGTGAAAATAAGTATATCATCTATATATGCTAGACATATATGGTCCAATCCTTGAAGAGATTGATCCATAAATCTCTGATATATTGATGGTGCTTGTTTTAGTCCAAAAGGTAAAACATTCCATTCGAAATGTTGTTGTGGTGGACATGAAAAAGCTGTTAATGGTTTTGTTTCTTCAGCTAGTCTTAGCTGGTAATAGCCAGATTTTGCATCTAAGGAAGAAAACCAATTACATCCTTTTATTTTTTCTAGAATAAAATCTTTTCTTGGTAATTTATAAGAATCTCCAACTGTTGCCAGATTAAGTTTCTTATAATTAATTACCATTCTTCTCTTTCCTCTTTTTATTTCGTTGTGATTTTCAACATAAAAAGCTGGTGCAGAATGTGGGCTTGATGAGGGTCTAATAAGGTCCTTATCAAGTAGATTTTTACATTCTTGTTGAAATTCTTCCACATCTCTAATAGAATATGGAATCCTATTTGGAACATTTATCTCGTCATTCGGGTTCTTAAGTTTAATGACTATAAGTTCATGATTAGTGTTTTTAAGGCTGTTTAGAGGGTTATCTGAACAAACTTCATCTAATCTTTCTTCTATATTGACATGGAAGCTTCTTTCTTCCCACATTGTTCTTAACTCTCTAAGGTTTCCCTTAATAAGATTTAAGATTTCATTTCTAGTAACTATTTTGGTGGTTACTATTTTGCTATTCTTAGGATTTCCCAAGTCCTTCCATTGAAGTGATATAGTATCCTTTCTTTGAGTAAAAGGTTCATATAACTTTAAAAAGTTATTTCCTATAATTAGGTCTAATCCTGAATCATGGAGGTATATTGTTGGGATAAAAAACTTATATCCTTCAATTTCTATAGATACATCTCTAAGGTTAAACCATATCTGATGTTTTGATTTATCTGCAACTATTATTTCTTTTGGTTTAACTAATCTTTCCCAATTTCTAGAGATAGATTTTCTCCCAAAACAAAGAGTTGCACCTGTATCTATATAGGCTAAGAGATTTTTATTTTTTAGTATTATTTTAATAAACGTAGCACTTGGATTTCCTTTACCAAGTATCTTCTTCGACATCGGAATCTGTTTCTGTACAGTATTCGTAAATGTCTTCATCAGATTCTATGTCTGATTCTATAGGTTCATATCCTATTGCATATATTGCATGTAAGACATTTTTCTTAGGATTCTTCTTCTTAGGACACTCGTTTGCATAGTGACCTTCTTCATGACATAGCCAACATGTACATGATTTTTTACCTTGTGGACATGTTTTCTTCTTAGGGTAAGGTTGTTTTTTCCTAAAGAATTTTTTATCTCCTCTTCTGAATTTTCTAAAAGGGACCTTTTTGAATTTCTTTCTTTTATAAGGTTTGTGTGTCCTTATCTTTCTAGATTTCTTTCTAGAGTTACAACCATAATTTCCTACTTTGTCTTGTAATTTGTTACAACAAAGGGATATTTGAGCTTCTTTTTTGACTATCTTTTGACTACACATTTCTTGAAGCCAAGTTTTTAAGGAAGTTATTCTTCCTCCTAAAGTATCGTCTACTTTTCCTTCTGCTAACGCTGAAGTAAAGAACATCTTAACTTGAACCGATACTTTTTCTGGTAACTTGTCATAAAATAGTTCTAACAAGTTTCTAGAGATTCTAGTATTATTATCTATGCTACAGTAATAGTCCTGAAATTCACAAATGAAGTTATCCACATAACACATATTGCAGATTTTTAGGTTGGTGATTTTCCAAAGGTTTTGGTCAGAAAATGCTATTTTTGATTGAATGGAGTTTTTCCATCCTTTGAATTCTTTTATTAGTAAACCGTAGACCCAATCTACTACTAGGGTTCCTGTTAGAGGTAATTCTCCCATAACTTCTAATGGTAAAGTGGAAATGTATTTGTAAGCATTTCCTCTAGTTTTATATTGGAGATAGTTGAAAATGTCAGATGCTCCTAAATGTTTAAGATCTTCGTTTAACTGGATTAATACACTGTTTGTATTATACCAGTCTCTAAGATCTCTTTCTGTATTAACACTGCAGTCTATATCTAAAATTCCTTGTCCTTGAAATGGATTTTGTGAAGGTACATAATAATGAGGTACTTTCTGGAATTTTTGTTTGGTGAATTCTTTTTCAAAATCTGCAGGTCTTTTAATTCCTGAAGTTTCTCCATATTCTTCTACTTTTACATAATGAGGATTTTCAATTTCATTAGCTTCTTCTTCTGAGCTAAAGTCATAAATAATCTGATTATTATCTTCTGATTTGTCATCATAAGTTTCCTGGCTTTTGCCACTAATATCTAGAGAGACCATTAATCTTTCTAAATTTTCTAATTGCCTATTGAGGGCTTCTTCTGTATCATCCATATCTAAAAGTAATTAAATGGTGGTTTAATTCTTAATTGTGTGGACTCAGAAGTTTCTTCGAGTTTAGAACTCTTTTCTCGAGGTTGGTTTTGTGGTATGTTTTGTAGTATTTCTATTTGTTTTCCCTTATCTTCCCCCTTCTTAAGAAATTGAGATAACTCATTCAGAGTTAAATATTCTTCTTTATTTTCTAAGAGTTTTGAAAGAACCTCTAATTTAATGCAGATATTCTCTATATTTCTTTTTTGTTCTTCTTGAAATTCATCCATTCTTTGGTGAAAATTTTGATAGCAACAATTTTTTATTATATAAGTTAACATACATGCTATATTGTTGAGTTGCGGATTTGTTGTATGAAAAATGTGAGGATATCTATGCAATTCATCCTTTTCATAGCAGGTAAGGTTTTCTTCATGAAAGTTCCAAGTTTCATGAGGTTTATACTTACTTTCTTCAAATTGTAAGTTTTCTAAATATAATGTTTGTTTTTCTAGGTTATCTAAAACCTTTTGTAGAACACTTGTTATACTCTCTTCAGTCATCTTGCCATAGACCTTAGTTTTTTCTGAAGATATTCAGCTAATTCTTTATATCCTTTGGATAGAAAATCATCTCCAGTATTTCTAAACCAATATTCTAGATGTTTAAACCATCTAATCTGAGCCTTATAAAGTCCAAGATTATTTAAATTTGGTTTAAGGATAATTACTGGATAAAGTATTTTTCCAGCTGGACTTCTTAGGAATTTCTTCCCATGTCGTTCTACTTCCATGAATTTAGCTACCAAATCTATAGTATTGGTCTTCATAATTTCCAGCCATTAGATCTAAAGTTGACATATAGAAATCTTTGTGCAATAGATGCACTAGATTGATGACTTCATTGGTGAAGTTATAATTTTAATTGATACGTGTTCTATTTTTATTTATTTTGCCTAACTTTGATGTGTTGTGTCTGTGCCTAGAGAATAGTTTCTCTTGGCTTAGTGAGTTGTAACCCCGTCCAAAACAAAATTTAAGCATATTTTTAATACACAATTTTTGCAAAACACAATGCATCGATCTATTTTGTGGAACTTACTTTGTACAATTTGAAATCGGGGAAGCAAACAAACAAAAGAGAGCATAAGAGAAATGTACTGCAATGGTATTTAATTTTATGCCAAAGTAGGCATGCAGTGCATATATCTGAGCAGTGATGGACTGGCACTGATCAACTACTATATACATACATCGCCATCAACTGCATGTGGTCACATGGCGCATATATAGCCATTAATTTAAGATCAATGAAACATATATAGCAGACAATGACCCAGGGGGGGTCCTTTCCCTGCTCACTCATCACAACTTTCTCCAAAAGTAGATAATAATACTGACACAATTCTTCACTTATCATCAGTCTTCTTAATTCCACTTAATTACCACTGCAAATTCTGTTCGAGTGAATTAAGGAAAATTTAATTAGCCTATGTTTCAATTAGTTTTTTTTTACTTGATATATATATATTTTATAAATTTAATTTGAAACATACATTCCTTTAATCAGAAGAATTGTTGTCTAATATTAAAACTTGCACTTATAATTGCATATATATGCTAGTTGCAGCTGTCAATTGTAAACTTGTTTGTTCTCTTTGTTAATCCAATACATTTGCTATAGTTTAGAAATGGTTAGGATGGTCCTTCTTTAATTTTTATATAGCTTGACCAATATTAAGTCGGTATGTACCCTATGAGTTCGGTCTAGTAGTAGGTTTGAGAATTTAGAATTTACTTCTCTTTATATTTTAGGTCTGAATTATTCCGATGTTAATTTCTTTGTTAGACAATTTTAATTAACTTTGTTAAAAAAGTTGCAATCCATAAATTTAATTTTCGTTAAATAAATAAATCATGCAAGGGTAAACTTATCTAAATGTAAAACAAGAAGAAAGTGTTAGTGTTAGGCTGTTAGCTAAAGTCTAAACCTTACTAGGATTAGTTATTATAGAATCATGATGAAAAGTCAAAAGTTAGTATCAAAGCCACACTATATACGCGTCAGCAAGAGAAAACCGACTGTCTTCCATTTTTCGTTTTGTTTTAAGCCGCGTGTCGACAATGAATTAGCCAACCAAAAATCATACATATACAATTAATTAATCGGGAAATTATTTAATTTTACCTGAGTAATTAATTAATCAATATTTATAATTTTAATCCCTTTTCTATGATGATATCGAGTTTATAGTTCAATCTGTTTAGTTTTGAAATCACAACAATGTTGTTTTGTTTCAATTTCCACAACAATACTAGTGAAATTTGATATCATATAAGTAGATGTTAAGAAGCCTCACATCAATTGCGCGTAGAGGCAGACATATTCAAGGCTTAGAGCCACACTAGCCCGGTCCAAATTTTGTTACATATTAGTTTAAATATTAGTGCAAATATTAGTTCATAGTTTATTATTGATGATTCCAAGTCTTTTGTTATAGTACAATTTTATTTTAAGTTATATAGTTTAATTTTATAATAAACTTTAATTTTGCTTGTTAAAAAATAGTGTATTACTAATTGATTATGTAGTATTGGGTAAAATTAGCAATTTAACTAACATATAAATATGAAATGATATAAAAATATATATAATTGATATTTTTTTTTTCAATTAAGATGGGATCTTGTGAAGCTTATGCATGATTTAATAGATATTCAATAAGTTATAGTCCTTTTTTTTAGAATAAAAATTTTGTGATTTTTTTAATTTGGTTTGTTGGTTTCTCTTTTTGAATAGAAATTTTCTTGTTTATTGGTTTGTCGTTGTTCTTTTTTGGCTAGAGATGTTGTATTGGTAATAACTTCATACATTGTTTGTTGTTTAACTGAATTATCAAAATGAAAAAAAAATATCCGATAGTATATAAAACTTTTAGCCCCACTGAATTTTTTTGTCCAGGTCCGCCCCTGGTTGTGGGATAGCATGAATATGTGTTTATAAAGTAGAATTACCCTTCACCTTACAAGTTTCTTTTATATGATTGAGTTAGACTCAACTCTCAATTTTAAGATTGTATTAAAACATCTTCACGATCTGTTGGACCACCTGCTATCAAGTTTCTGATCCGGTCATTTACCATTAATATCCGCCTCAAGCCCATGGCGCTCTCACATCGCTGCGAGATGTTCAGCCGGCTTAGTTGACGTCCCACAAAGTATACATAAGGTTTTTTTTTAATCAGCAAATATATTATAACGCTTGACCGTAACAACATCATTTGAGATTCAAACAAGAACACACTATCATCCAACTCCATCTCCTACCCGAAAAACCAAAAGTCGAGCGGAACATATTGTTGAATTGAAGCAGAAGCAGAACAGAACCATCCCTCACTAAAAAACACCCTTGGCGCACCAAATTCGTCCGGGCTAAGTATACATAAGGTATTGAGAGGATCTCTAATTACATTATGCGTAAAGAGATTTTGAAAGGTCAGAATCCTATTCCGAAGGAGTTGCGAAGAGAACACTATCACTTTGAAAGGCGCCCAAGACTTCCACACTTTTACCAAGACTTTTGCTCGTGAACCACATGAGGTGCTACTTGAACTACTAAAGTACCTAGCGCAACACAAAGTATGTCGATTTAACCGAGAAAATCCCGACGGTATCATGCTTCCAACCAACTCCAAATATCTAGGGCATCTGAGATTTGATAGGAATTGAGAGCCCGTAGGATATCGTCCAAATAAGACCACCTCTAAAACAAATATCTAGGGTATTTCTAATTCAATCAATTAATGATCATCTTTATGAATTAAAAAGCTATTCGTCTATTTTTAAATGATAAAAAAAACTTTCAAAAAACACTTATTTAATTATTAATTTAAAAATTTAATGTACCAGTACATTCAAATTTCTTACTGTATCATAAAATGTCATATTGATTAATATTAATATATGTTTTGTGAAATATTAATAATAATTAATATTTGTTAAATATAAATATTATTATTAATTGATAGTAGTTATCATTGGTCCGTCAAGAAAGAAAAAAAAAAGTTATCTATGTTAGGGCATATATAGGCACTTGTTTATGCAGCTGGTCCACTCCTCCATCAAAACACTCCAACCCCACCTCCTAAGCTGTACTGAACAACGACACACAACGAAACAGCATTTTTTGTTTTTGAAAAAGATGAACGAAAGATACACACATTTTTTTTATTAAGTAGTGTAATAATTAAAAAAATTATATTTTTAAGCTGAATAAGTTGAGTGATTATTTTTCACACACGCTTTTTATACACTACGTACTATTAGAAATTAGTATTGAGCCTAACTCATCCTCATAAAACCGGCTTGTAAGGTGAGGATTACCTCTTACTTATAAAGACTTATTCAGGCCATCTCTCAACCGATGTGGGACTTCTTAACACACCCCCTCACGCCCAGCACTATTGGGCTTGGTGCATGGATATAAACGGTAGGTGGCCCGATAACGGGTGGCCCAACGGATCTTGGAGAGGCTCTGATACCATATAAACAGTGGCGGAACCAGAAAATAAATTTTAGGGGGACCGTTAAAAAATTTATAATATATAAATTAAATAAAAAATAATATTTTATATAAAAATTTAAGTAATAAACAACACTAAGTTGATCATAAAAAAATCAAATTGCATACCATAAAGAGCAATGTTATTTGAACATCCAAAATTGACAACTTTTTTGGGACAACTCTCTTTTTCTTTTGTAACAAAAACTATAGGTTTAATCAACATTTTCGTCCCTGTAAGTTCGCGATTTTTTGGTTTCAGTCCCTGTATTTTTTTTTTGTTGCAAATTAGTCTCTGTATGTTCAAATCTTTTGGTTTTAGTCCCTTAAAACTAAAATCCGCAGGAAAATCTGCAGGAAACCAGCGAATTTTCCTACAGATTTTCCTGCGGATTTTAGCTTTAGGGACTAAAATCAAAAAGATTTGCACATGCAGGGACTAATTTGCAACAAAAAAAGATACAAGGACTAAAATAAAAAATTTATGAACTTACAGGGACGAAAATGATGTTTAAGCCAAAACTATAAAGTGAGAGGATGAGAGAGTAAAAATATGATGAGAGTATGAGAGAGAGATTTGTCCAAAAGTTGTCAACTTTTGGTTGTACAAATATCATTTTTCTACCATAAATAATATTCTATGTGTGTCAAGTAACTTAAAATTATCAATAATTTACTTTAAACTAATACTTGCACAAAGTTGATTATCAAAAAATTAAATATTTTATCATTTTACGCATATACCTAAAAGAGAATAAGTGTTTTTATTTGAAAATAGTTGTGCTATTTTTTGAAGAAAAAAAAATAGAAATTGTCCATTGTTATATCTATAAAAATCATTTTTTTTGAAACAGTATTATAGGTTCCGTGGCTTGAGTATTAAACAGATTTTTTCAAAAGAAAAAAGAACAAAAAAAATAAAAAATTAAGGCAATTGGGAGTAGAACGCGCAACCATTAAGATGACAGGACACACTATTTTCATTCAGAACCACTGGGCTATGCGCATCATTTGTTATTTTTGGTGTGCAAACAAATATATATTAATATATAGTTTTTTTTTAAATACCAAGGGTATTAAAGTAATTTCTAATTTTTTCGGGGGTGGCCGTGGCCAACCCCAGCCACCCCCTGGTTCCGCCACTACATATAAACAATATTGGCCTTGCCTTTCCATTCCTTTGTGTTAGGATATATACAAAGAGAGTTTCCATACATGGTTTCTATATAATTATGACTAATCAAATACAATTATTGCTAGTCAAATACAATTATTGCTAATCAAATAAGGAGATATGCACAATAATAGTCTAATACACCCCCGTAGTTGAAACGGGAGGTTGACGAATGTTGAGACTATCACAAAAATCTTCAAAGAGTTGCAACGGAAGTCCTTTGGTGAATATATCAGCAATATGGTAACGGGGAGGAACATGTAAGACTCGTACTTGGCCGCGAGCAACTTTTTCACGCACAAAATGTATATCCATCTCGATATGTTTGCTGCGCTGATGTTGAACTGGGTTTCCGGATAGATAAACTGCACTCACATTATCACAATAGACTAGAGTAGCTATTGTAATTGGACAATGTAGTTCTAATAGTAAGTTTCGGATCCAACAAGATTCAGACACTACATTAGCTACTCCGCGGTACTCGGCTTCTGCACTGGACCGAGAAAGAGTGTGTTGGCGTTTGGCAGACCATGAAATCAAATTGTCACCAAGATATACACAGTAACCAGAGGTGGACCGCCTAGTGTCTGGACAACCAGCCCAATCCGCATCGGTGTAAGATACTAATTTGCTGACAGAGGAGGGATATAAGTGAAGGCCAAAATCAAGAGTGCCGTGAATATACCGAATGATACGCTTCAGAGCTGACATATGTTGCGTTTTAGGGTCATGCATGAATAAGCACACTTGTTGTACTGCATAAGATATATCGGGTCTAGTAAAAGTTAAGTATTGTAATGCACCTGCAAGACTTCGATACTCGGTCGGGTCATGATATGGATTCCCAGAAGAGCCACTGAGTTTTGCCTTGGTGTCTACCGGTGTAGGTGATGACTTGCAAGAGGACATGCCTGCTCGTTCGATAATTTCCTCTGCATATTTCTTTTGAGATAGAAAAAGACCACCTGAATGTTTAGTGACAGATATTCCCAGGAAATAACTCAGAGGACCCAAATCCTTCATGGCAAATTCAGAGCTAAGTTCAGACATAATAGATTCACGAAGAGCATCCGAGGAAGCAGTAAGAATTATTGCTAGTCAAATACAATTATTGCTAATCAAATAAGGAGATATGCACAATAATAGTCTAATACATACATATAAAGAATTATACATACACTTAGGGCTGGACAAAAAATTGAGGTCATTCCTATCCGAAAAAATCTGGAAAAATAAGAGAATTGGACGGTTTATAATAGGTTACAGATTAATAGATTGAAAAATTCGGTTTGGATTGGGTTGCTATGGACGAGTTCGGGTGGAGTAAACTGGACCGATGATACCTGAAACTCGTTCGCATGAGTAAATCAAAACGCCACATTTAACGCTTTCCTTTTGCGAATACACACTCTAAGCTCTTTTTCCACCTCCTCTTCACACTTTCTCATTTCACTTCATATCCATGGATACTGAAACAATCATGAAACATTTTGAAATCCAAAACTTGATCTTTCTTCGTCTTGTTTGTTTAACTTTGTTGAAATCAAAGGTTATATTTTTAATTTTTTTTGGGATTTTTGTTTTTTTTTCCTACTTTTTATGTTGATTTAGAGATTGTAACATTTTCATGTTGTGTTTGTTTCATGATTCTCTCATCTCTGATTGCATATTGAGCCTTATTTTTTGGGTGAATTGAGCCTTATTTTTTGACTTTGAGATTTGGTCTGAATGACAATTTTGAATCCAATTCAATCCGTTCAGACCAGCCAATTGTTCATCCCTACGCACACTAATAAAGGCAAGACAAACGTTTTTTCTTGAACATGTAATTTTTTTTCTTTATATATATATATAAGCTAGGATATGCAGACACTATATATTTATTAAGTCCAAGTTAATATTTCTTTTTGGATGCTTGTTCTCACTCTTTAGAACTAAAATACATGTTCAAGGTTTGGTTGCCTAAGCAAAAGAAAAAAACCATTTGAGAATCAAGGGATTGCGCCATAATAAGAGAGAAGGAGCTAGAGCATATGAATACCATGAGATAAAAGCTCATAATGAAGTATGCAATGGCGGAAACAAAAAATAAAATTTAGGGGGACTGCTAAAAAATTATGATATCTATATTAAACAAAATTTTATATTTCATACAAAAATTTAAATAATAAATTAAAAATATAAAGTTGATCATAAAAAAATTAAATTGCATACCCTAAATAATATTCTACGTGTGTTAAGTAATTTAAAATTATCAATGATTTATTTAAACTATTATCAATTATTAGAAATAATTTTTTGTATTGATAAGTACATATAAAAATTAACTTTATTTAGGAAAATGTTTTACTAATGGTTTGTCAACAAAGTATATATTGATTTTCAATTAAGAAAATAAAAACAGAAAAAGCCCTCTCCAATTATTGAACACAAGACTCCTTGAAAGAGGAGTGCTACATTAAACCACTCAACTAGAGTTCTATACTATTATTTTTACGCTGACCTTAATATATATAATATACCTTGGTAAAAATATCAAGGATATAGTAATTTCTTATTTTTCCGGGAGTGGCCGAGGCAACCCTCGGCCATCCTTGGTTCCGCCTCTGGAAGTATGCAAGAGCATATATATAAGGCGAATATTGATTGATAAAAGATGAATTACCCCAACCAATTAAGTAACTATTACTAATTTTTAATTGATTAACTAACATCAACAAACCCTTACTATATCTTTACAAATCATACTTAATTACTCTATATTTGGTATGACGGTGGATATATATGGTGGACAGAATCACGGTGTGACATATCCACCGTGATACCAAACATACACAGAATATACAGTAGGTACAAGCTTCATATTTTCAGGAGCCACAGTGAAACTTGGTCTTGCTAATGACTATTCTCGTGTTATTATTTAACGCTTTAAAATAAATAAAAAATGGCTTAATTAGTCTGTAGGTCCTTTAAAGATTTTTTTGGTTTCACTTTGGTCCCTTAAAAAAAATAAGTTTCACTTTGGTCCTTATCGATGATTTTCAATACTTTTTCTTGGAGGAGTACTAAAAACGTCTTTTTAAAATACTTGCTAACATTCATTTTGTAATTAGTTTTTTTTTTTTAACAGCAAATGAATTTTATTGATAGCACATCAAAGTACAAGAAGTACTATGAGGCAAAAAGAGGATACAAAGTAATGGATACAAAGGCAAGACTAGGCTACTAAACAAAACAATAAGTTACAAGCAACCCAAAACACCAAATATTCATTTTGTAATTAGTTGAAATCAATGTCAACATTTTAGAAATAGGTCTCACATGATGAAATTTATCTTAATTTTATCTAATTAGAGAATGAATATTCAAAAGAGAGCTTTCCAAACAATACTCCTCAAATATTAGATATATTATACATAGTCTTAATTTGGTTTCAATTTTTTTTTATTAAATATGTTTAATCATATAAAAATTATTAATGGAGAATAAATATCTTAGTTTGTATATAATACTCAAAATCTCAAAATTGACATCTGATGTCACTAGTATATATGTTAAGATCATTCATCCTTAAAAAAAATTATTATATTTTTATCGGTTAATTACTCTTCAACAAATTTTTTTTAATGGATCGGTTCCTAGTTTGGAGAGCACTCCATTTGCAGAACTTCGCAAATCCTGCCTTATTGGGATTCCACAACAATATTGTTGCATAGGGGATTGTACTCTACATTGCAATCAACACTGTATACAAAATGGTTTTGTAAACGGTGGAGTATGTGATAAAATATAAATTGATCAGTTTTGTTGTTGTTATAAGATATGAATTATATGCTGAAAAAAATAAGATGTGAACTATATTATATCACTTGAATTTCCTATTGTACTCCACAAATTATAAAAGAAATAACACATGAAGTTTAGCATATAGCTTTACGCCTTGCAAATTTTAAGAGTTTTGTGAAAGAAAAAACAAGATCATATTGGTTCATATTTCTCTTATAATATAAATTTGATTTTATTTATATGTATTATTAGCATAATTTCTTTTACACCTTTACTCAATTATTACCGTCCAATCATAAAAATTGTATGACTTTGATTTTAGCTACTTTTAATGTAAGTTGTTAACGGTGAAATACATTTTACACTGAGTGGATTTAAAGTGAAGTAAATCGATGTAATAAAAATTCAAAACTAAAAAAAAATGAATCTGCAAATAAACTCATGACATCAGTGTTAATTTGTATAAGCCTATAAATATGACTGATCGTATTGAAGTGTCTGAAATATTCATATTATAAAATTTGCAGCGTTGATGATACCAATATCATTATTTTTTTGGTTTTTTGAATAGCAAATATATTAAATATATACAAAAAGGAAGACCGAGAACAATACAAGAGATAAATAGAAAAATTAAAGGAGTATAAGCAGCAAGTACTCCCTACAAAGAAACTAGAAAAAACAAACATCACACCAAAAAACCCAATCCAATTATGAGCCAACCGGCCACAACTGGCAACTTCCATCCCAAAGAACTCAAATAGAAGTTAAGTCCACCAAATCGGAAAAGAGGAATATTCAAAGTCATTCATTAGATTTACACTAAATCAAAATTAATCCTTCAATCTAAAATAAATAAACGTCGCACTAGATGAAAAAACAAAATACACCGCACCAAAACAAGAAAATGAAACAAACATATATATAGAAATCACACTTATTTAAATAAACGGAAGAAAAAAAAACTTTTTGGATTGGTGATTCTTAGACAAAATTGATCCTAAAATACCTATTTTTAATGGATTTAAAAAAAGATAATGGTGGTTACAATTAAGATTTGAAGAAAAAAGAGAAGATAAATCAATATACATTTTAAGATATATATAGGGTCAAAAATCATTTTTGTTTAAATCAAAATATTCTCCACTCGCAATTGCAAAAAAATCGAT
The DNA here is from genome assembly GCA_030408175.1 of Trifolium repens. Classification (NCBI taxonomy): domain Eukaryota; kingdom Viridiplantae; phylum Streptophyta; class Magnoliopsida; order Fabales; family Fabaceae; genus Trifolium; species Trifolium repens. The sequence goes on along the minus strand of CP125849.1, from coordinate 51,192,816 downwards.
CAAAAATTAAACTTAGAACTAAATAATTAAAAACCTAAATATCTATCACTTATATAAAAACAGATTATATGCCGTAAATTTTCACACAGTTTGTTATCAAAACCGTACAATCTATAACGTACGGCCGAAATTGTTTGATGTGATTTTATAACAATATCAACTTGTACCATCCGATTTATAATCGATGGATAAAATTTAAAACTGTGTCAAAAGTGCATCAAAACTTACGGCAGCAAAATCACAGTGCCACTTATATCACATTATCTCAATTGAAAATGGTATTTGTAAATAGCAACAAAAAGTGTACCGGTAAAGAAACAGTATTTTACACAGAGAAATAGTTGATTTATTTATAAATCTGAATTATATATATATTTTTGAGTGACTATAATATGGTTGGTACGTACATGATATACACCACAGCACACGCATACTACACACAGTCACAGAGAGACGGGACCATTTCCCTTGTTGCTCGCTCTCACTCTTATAACTTTAGCCTTTTTCATTCACGACAGGATCCGTCTCTGCCGCTTAACAACATCTTCATTCCTATTGAAATTTATTTATTCTTTTTTCTTATCTACTACTACTATAATAATAATTCACTCTTTTTTTTTTTTTTTAAATTATTAATTTCATATGGAAATGGAAGACCATAATCATCATCATCATCGTCAACATCACCATGAACAGCATCAACAACAACAACAACACTATGTTAATGTTACTAGTAACACTAACAGTATCACTGATTTCAGACAACTCATGAATATTGGACAAAGAACAACATCAACAACAACAACAGCAACAGATCATTTTCCTACGGCGGAGTTATTCCCCTCCGCCGGCAACAACCCAAATCTGACAGTGACACCAACACATCAACAACACTATGAGATGATCATGTTTGGTCGCCAAGTATCTGATATAATGCCTCGCTCATTTCATGACTTTGTTTCAACAGATTCTGCTGCTGCTATTGCCACCGCCACCACTACAACTAGTGCTTCAACTCCTACTCTTAGTGGTAATTTAGAACCCGAAACAACAACAACAACCGGTTGCTTAGGTATTGTTGATGCTTCAAATGGAAGATGGCCTAGACAAGAAACTCTTACTCTTCTTGAGATTAGATCTCGTCTTGATCCTCAATTCAAAGAAGCTACTCATAAGGGTCCTCTTTGGGATCAACTTTCTAGGTAAACCATTTTTACATTTTCTTTTTACTCTTTTTCCAGCTTAATAATGAGCTTATTAGAAAATTAAAATTAAAATTACTTGTTAATATCCTTGTGTTAGAACAAATGGGTGGCTAAATAAACATACTAAAATTCAATATTAGTTTTCTACTAGTTGAATATTGAACTTGGTTTTTTTAATTTTGTCACTTGATAATGCATTTTCTGGAATTTTTGTTAAGCTTCTTTGACTAGAAATGACTATACACTGATGTAGTCTCTCACAGTCTCACTATACAATTTTTTTATTTTGAATTTGAGTTTATGTTCATATACCATGATTATAGTACACATTTTTATCACTACCCTTTTTCCTTTTTGAAATTTTGTACCCTCTTTTTGGTGCAAAAGTCCAATCCCTTTTATTACTTAATTAGTTTTTCCTTATTTAAAATTCAATCAACTTTTGGATTCTTTTGGATTTTGTGATATCTTACATGGAATATCAACAATCAATCACTAGCTCTTCCTTTGAAAACTCATTCCTATTGACAATTTGAATGACATTGCACAATAGCATTTTTTTTAGCAAAAGCTCATTGTAGCTAGCTAGCATAGTTCTTCACTTCTTTAGAACTAGGGTTCAATTTTTTTGTTGTTTTGTAAATCAAATTTTCTTCACGCAACTACAAAGATTAATTTAAGAGATTGACGTCTTTCAAAAAATAATTTTTCAAATGCATCTGCCTAGGATCGAACTCGATATATCCATTGGTTAATTAAGGAATCAAAATATTTACCAATTGTGTCACTCACAATGTTGGTGCTACTAGCTAGGGTTCAATATTTAAATCATCCCCCAATAAGCTTTAATTAGCTATTAATATTATGGTCTTTTGTTGTTTTTCTTACATACTAATTTTGCATATTGTTTTTGTTGTATTAAGGATAATGTGTGAAGAACATGGATATCAAAGGAGTGGGAAAAAATGCAGGGAGAAGTTTGAGAATCTATACAAATACTACAAGAAAACAAAAGAAGGAAAAGCAGGAAGACAAGATGGAAAACATTATAGATTCTTTCGTCAACTTGAAGCCTTATATGGTCAAAACAATAACCCCTCTTCATCTTCACTCCCAGAAAACAATTTTTGTTCCAACAACAATCAAGATATGTTTCATTCTCAAAACAAACATTGTGATAGCCTCAGCCTCACAAACTCAACTGAATTTGACACATCGTCGTCCGATAACGATGATCGTAATAATGAAAGCTCCATGGAGAAAAGAAAAAAGAAGATGAGTGGAAGAAGCTTCTGGAAGGTAAAGATAAAAGACTTCATTGATTCACAAATGAAGAAGTTGGTGGTGAAACAAGAGGAATGGTTGGAGAAACTCACAAAAACATTGGAACAAAAGGAAAAGGAAAGAGTGTTAAGAGAAGAAGAATGGAGGAAACAAGAGAAAGAACGGTTAGAAAAAGAGCACAAATTTTGGGCTAAAGAAAGAGCATGGATTGAAGCAAGGGATGCTGCTTTAATGGAGGCTTTGCATAAATTTAAAGGAAATGATGAGATAATAAATACTCAATCTTCTTCTCATGATGTCAACAAAAAAAGAAAAGAAAACTCAAGAAGTTGTTTTTACTTTGATAATAACAACAATGTTGATAGGTCTTGTTTGTATAATAACAATGGAGGAGGTTCTTATTGTGGTGATGTTAATGATCAAAGGGAAGAACTTGGGAGAGTAGTAAGAAATGATGGTTCAAATTCTAGTAATGTTATTGTTGCAGCTGAAAATTGTTTTCCATTGTTGATGAGTGATGGAGGAAATTTGTGGGAGAATTACAGCTTAAAGGTTAGTAAAGCAAATCAAAACCAGTGATCAGTGAAAAGTTTTACAGCCTCATAATCAAACATTGTTATGTAAGCAAGAGTTAAATGAAGTTATTAATTAAGATGCTTTTTATGTATAGAGACCGCAGAGATTATGATATGATTAGGTAATTAAGGTGGTCAATATATTAATATTATTGTCATGGGAATCTATGAGAGAAAAACATTAGTCCAAGTCATGAAAGTTTGTTTAATGATGAAAAGATATAGTTGATCAAGTGTTGGGGTATGACACTAACTCAGGTAAGTGTCTCTTATGCCTAATTTTCTTTTATGTGTATGTGCAAATGAAATTGGAATTTGTATTACTTCATATATATATTATTGATTGCATATTCTAATGATATTCATGTATCAGTTCTTAACTTGTTGTAGTGGCTTTTTTCTCTGTAAAAAATAACAAGTTTCTTATGGTCTTTCTCTCTTTACTTCTCCATCTATGTTCTCTTTTATGTAATCTTGGGATATTTAAATAGTTATTAGTTTTGTAGAGTGTCTTATATTTATATTTAAGGGTATACAATTTTTTATTTTTTTTAAATGGCAAATATGTCCAAATGGGGAAGAAGAACTCTATTTGCTTTTAAAAAGAACCTTCACAATATTTATTGTTAATTACTTCTTTGCTTTTTGTTAATTTACTTCTTTGCTATAGAAAAGATTTAAGTAATCTAGATTTTTCTATATGAAATAAAATGTTCCTATTATGGTGATGTTAATGATCAAAGGGAAGAATTTAGGTCGGTATGGTGGTGAAGTTTTATGTTGAGTTAAGTCATTTAAAATTTTACTTTGATTTTAATTGAACTCTTCATAGTGTATTACTTTTTTATCTTTTTTTTATATAGTTATATTTGTTATTAAAAAAAATTGAACCCTTCAAAATTGAAAGGTGAAATTGATTTCATAAATTAGTTAGATATTGAATTTATTAAAAAAGAAAACTAAAAAGACATAAGTATTTTATATTTAGGGATAAAGGAGTTTTAGGCCTAAATTTTATTTGAAGTACTTTTTGAATAAGAAAATTGTAAGCATTTATTGTTGATATGATAGGGATTTTAAAATAATGATTTCAGATCTTTTGTAAGAATGTTCTATCTTTTCTTTGACTTGATCTGTCCTCATTGAATTGTAAAGAAAAGTCAAACAATGTTTTTTTATATGTATTTTTTATACATGTATAAATAGTAAAAAAGAAAAAGTAAAACATAATAAACATATAAAACAAAATTAACGGAGGTAATCATATTTAAAGTGTCATAAATTAAATATGGATATCATATTTAGTCGAAGTTTAAGATCAATTTTGTAGTACTTTGTTGTATTCATTTTATTTCACGTATAATTTTCGAATATATGATTTGGTGAGAGCTCTGCAATCCTTCATAAAAGATGGATATACTTCTTCTACTATGATGTTGGGTTATCACTTTTCCGGTAAGAATTCGAGTACCCTTGTATTTTCATTAATATATTTTCACTTACCAAAAAAAAAAGTTGTTTGGTCACATTGGGAGTTGAGTCGCTTCTATTAAATTAATTCAACCATCATTAGTCAATATTTTTCTTCTTCACCGAGACTTAAACCCAATTTTTTTTTACACCTTAACACCTTTAATTATTAGCTCAAACTAAATAAATTATCCACATCTACATCTCTGATACTTGGTGTTGAACTATGAAAGATCTACTTATTATTGATAGTACAATTTTTTCCCATTAACAGTATATATGAGAATTAAACTACTAATAAATTGAATTGCAATAAATATGCAATACATGGAAAAAGAAAAGTATTTCTCAACAGCAAAGTTTCTGTGTTTTTGCCTAACCAAGAATGAGGCATGATTTGAACCATATAACCCCATATGTGGCCTTATTGCTGTAACTGCACCCAAACTGTAGCCTATTGTAAATGAAGTTTTCTATTATCAAGGCCATGAACTACATGTTGGTTGCAGTTAAGATATCAAAATATATATTCCATCTTCTTTTAGAATATTTGCACTATTTTGCTTGATAGGTCACTATAAAATGACAACACTGTTTGTTGGGTTTTGTACTTAAGCAACATTAAATGCTATCCAGCATATAGTAAAATTGCAGTACAAGAATTCTCTGTCAAGATCGTTCTTTGCTTTGGAATTACATTAACATTGTTTAGTTATTGTATTAGTAAAAGTATATAAAAAAATAAGTTGAATTAATAGTTAAGTTACATCTTATTTCTTTTCTATGAAAAATGTTGACTATGTGAGGCAATCTCTCAAATTAGCTCATCAAAATATTAATTTACTTTATATTTTTTTAAAGATTTCTCCAAGGATGTAAAATGTTAGTCAAGTTAGGGAACAAGATTTGATGTTGTAATAATACACACAGTTTTCACGGTATTTTTAATTAGGACCATCCGAGATCTATTATTGTGTGTAACTGTGTGATCTGACAACAGTAGAGAATCTTGATCCGTCCACTTAGTCATTTTAAATGTTGATGTGCACAGTGCACTATTAAACACATTGATAGAATATTAGGCGCAGATGTCAATTGTTGAAATAAAACAGTGATACCAAAATTATAGATATTATTATTAAACATATTGTGTTATAAACAAGTAAATTGTTTTACATGTACAAGAAAGATAAGTCTTTTACCGTGTATAAACTTATTTTTAGTTGGATTAAAAAGTTTTATTATTGAATTAATATGTCATATCATATTTTATTTATTTTAATAATAAAATTTATTGCTCTGATGGTTAAAAAAAATTGTTCACAATGAAAGACTTATCTTATCTCACTTGTCTATAATTAGCCTATAAACAATAGTATAAATGTGTACCTCTCATTCATTCCAATAGTTTTTTTTTTTTTTTGATAATACATTCATTGCAATAGTTGAATCCATCATGCAGTTGGAGAAGAAGAAAGAAGAATGTGTGAGAAGTTGTACTCCCCTCTTACTGATGGAACAGTCACTAGAGTTAATCTCAGATAGAGTAAGTTGAATTAAAAGTGTGATTGGTTAAATTCTACATCTACTATGAATGAAAAAATGTTAAATTTATATGTCATTAATCTAATGACTTAAGATTTTGAATAGAGATGTGTGTCTTTTCTGTGATTCTGAAATATTGGTTCTATTATTTTGCCCGAACTCCCTGATAGAATAGACTAACTAGCTCATCACATGTTATTCAACCTCAACTATACAACCGGCCAGTACAATATTAATTTATTTAAAAATAAGTACAATATCAAATTTAAAATAACTGATTTAATATTTTAATTAAAGTAATCCATAAAGATAAAGTGATGGATGAGTAATTATACATAGATTTACATAACACATAAGTGATGAATAATTACCCTATCTGCTGCATTAGTCATTATAAAGTGATGAAAGCGAAGTACCCTACCCCCACAGTTTTACAAACAAATCACTATTAATTTTCTGCAGTGAAAGAGACAAAGAAAGAAAACAAGGTATAGCATAGCAAGCCAGAGAGAGGAAGGGGGGGATTCTATACTGTACATACAGAGTCCAATAATAATTTTATTTGCATTTTAAGGCTTGTAGTAGTAAGCAGCAGCAGAGTACGTAACGGCACAGGCACTATTCTACACGTAAGTATGTCCGAATCAATGTGACGATCACCGTGATTTTACATAACCTACATGTGATTTTGCATAAGCTATATAATGTAGCTTATATAAAATTATGGTGAATCACGGTGATTCAGACGTACTCACTGTGATACTAAACATAGGCCGAGATGATGATGATGATGATGATGATGATGATGAAGATGATATATACACAAAATTACATTACACATGCATTGCATCATGAACCTTACACTGGCTGGTTCTAATGAACTGCCAGTATCCGTACTAATACCTTGGAAAGAAAGAAAGAGTAAAGAAGTTTCCTGCTAAAGGGAGACATATTGGCAGTTTTTTCTTCACCTTTTTCTTCCTCTTTTAATACCTAATTTGTCTTTAACCTTATAGACAGTGTGATGTAATTAAAGAGTCAAAGGATGCTAAAATAACTTTTGTGTGTGTGGGTGGGGGTGTGCAAATAATACTATGCTTTTTCTCTGATGCGTCTGACGTGACTACAACCTGCACAGTTCCAGCTTGCAGCTCAATTAGTATTGGTGGATTTGGTTTACACCACCAGTTTAGTCTGGTTCGGGGGTCAGTTCTGGCATCAAGTGGTTCCAGTCCCTTCTCGATCGCAGTTGCGGGGGATCGAACCGTGGTCCTCCCTACCAAGTTCAGCGCCAATCACCACTGAACCAACTAACGATTGGTAATTAGTATTGGTGGATTTGTATTGACTTATTTTTCAAATTTAAAAAAATTAGGTTAGGTAAATAAATAAATTTTTTATCTTAGTTTTTAACTAGTAACAAATATTGTATATTCATATTTATAAGCTGTTTGTCATAAACTTTCTTTTAGTTAAACTTATTTATTTGTATAAGTTGTTTTGTATAATTTAAAAATAAGTCAATTCAAATGGCTTAGTCCATCAAAAATACCATAGTTGATAGCTCGAAACAATGATCATTTCATTGTCTTTTTTTTTTGAACGGCAGATCATTTCATTGTCTAGAGCAATCGGAATTGATTTTGGAGATGTAAAATTGATTTTTGTATATTTTGGTCGTTCTCATTTCTCAAGTATAATTGATTTTAAGTTGAAGCTAAGATTTATAGTTTTTGAGTATAAATGTGATTTTTACATTAAATTTGTTGTTCAGCTAATTTTTACATGAAAGTGGTATTCAAACTCAAATAATTTTTTATTAAACTCACTTTTAAATCAAAATCATTCAAAATCATTTTTTATCATTGACCCCAAACCAGATTCAACTGGTGGTGAAAGAAAAAAAAAACAAAAATCATTTTTTATCAAGTAGCCTACAATGGAGTGTCGGGGGTTCAATCCTCGATTCTGCATATATAGCCTAGTAGCTAGTGGAGTGTCGGGGTTCAACCCTCGTCGCTGCATATATAATATGATGTCCCTACTAGCTAATTGAACTAAACAAATGGAACCATTCAAAATCAATTTTAATCAGCATAGAACCAAACATGCTTTCACTAATGAAGTTTTTGCCAAACTTAAAGTCCTTTTACTTTTGATTTATTTTTGTACGGGTTGTGTTACTGGGCATAGTAGCCTTTTGCAGTATTTTCCATGGCAACACAATTCAGGGTTGAATTGAAGAATTACAAGTGGGACAGCACTTATGGAATGGGCCCATACAAGAAGTACTATAGCAAGTAGTGCAAGTGCAACTCAAAATACTAGAAGGTCAACATGGGTTCTTACTTCTTAAGCTGTTGCAAGTTGCGACATCAAGAGCTACTTTTGGAAAATTGCTATTTAGGCCCCCCATGTTAATCTCAGGTCCCTTAAAAATTCCAAAATACCCTCACTTTTGCACCAAGGATACTTTGGTTTCTAGGAAACGAAATCGCAGAAAACCAAAATTTCGTCTTCTAGGTGACAAAACACACAATTTCGTTTTCTATGTGACAAAATTTTAAAAAATGGATTTTTCGGTAACTACGAGACGAAATTGTGTGTTTTGTTCCCAGATGACGTTTAACCAAAATTTCGTCTTCTAGGTGACAAAACACACAATTTTGTCTTCTAGGTGACAAAATTTCAAAAAATTGGCGTTTCGGTAACTACGAGACGAAATTGAGTGTTTTGAGCCCAGATGTGCGCGACAATGCAGGCCTACTATGTTTTAACATAATTTCATCTTCTAGATGACGAAATTTGTTTCCTTCGTTTCCTAGGATACGAATGTTTGTAAGGGCATTTTGGTCACGACGGGGGCCTGCGAGTAATAGTAGGGGGCCTAAATAGCAAACTTCCTACTTTTGCTCTCTTGAAAACCACAGTCATCTGAATTTATAAAAGAAAAAACACCACTTTTTTCATGTCTAGATGTGTAAAACAAATTCCTGTCCAGACAGACGTTTTTTTTAAGAATCATGAGGGTGGGAAAATAAGCTCTCTTCATGGTTTGTATCCCAAATCTTCAAAAGCCCAATGAAGAAATTAACATGACTTCCAATAAAAAAAAAGCCCAACTATTCAACTAACACTTACAATACCTTGCACACATATTTTAATCCAACAATGATTTTGAATATAAGGAAAAACAAAACAACTTTCTAGATTTGTTGAATAAAACATATACCTTGTCAGATACCCTGACTAAATCTTTTGATTCAAAATTGGAGGGATTATAAATTTGATCTTTCGATTAAGTCTGAAAGATACCGTGATTATTAACTTAGTCACTTGATTGATTTTATCAATTTGCTTATGATTGGATGGAAATAAATACTACAGAAAAAAGTTCAAGGTGTTTATAAAATTGTAAGATACAAAATTAATGATAGGGTGTATCTGAGGGGGTCCGGTTATCCTGCATAAGGATTTCTTATGCAGCGTGCATAAACCTGCTATTCGCACCCCTCTTATTGCGTTATAAACCCCCCACCCAGCCCACTTTACCGGTTACTGTGCGCACAAGCCCAAAGACAGCTGCTTAGCGCACCCCCCAGTTGCTTCGCGCGCCTCTCCATATACTACCCCATTACTTGTGCGCCCCCCATTTGCTTAGCGCACCCCCCAGTTGTTTTTTTTCCCTTTTTCTCCCTATATTTTCTTGTGAGCCCCCCATTTTTTTTCCTCCCCAAATTTCTAGCGCGCCCCTAATTTTTTTCCCTCCTCCAAACTTCTAGCGCACCCCCACCCAAATTTCTAGCGCGCCCCCCATTTCCAATTAAATAATAACTTTTGTTCCTTTGAAGTATATATTATAAGAATCCATTTTTAATTAATTTTCGTCATACAGCCCCTCAAAGCCCAACATAATAATCAATGGTTCATGTATAACATCTTGAAACCAAATAACAAAACTAATGGTTTCAATGTATAACGCTATGAAACCATTTAACTAGAATAATGGTTTCAGTGTATAACGCTATGAAACCATTTAACTAGACTAATGGTTTCAGTGTATAACATCTTGAAACCAAAGTAGCCCTCTTATGGTTTCTAATAAAATATCCATATTTAGTGGTTTAATGGTTTCACTAGTGTTGTATGTGAAACCAAAGTAGCTCTCTTATGGTTTCCAATAAAATATTCATATTTAATTTAACATAAATATTATAACTGAAACCATAAGTGTGGCTTAATGGATTCACTAGTGTTGTATGTGAAACCACAATAGCTCTCTTATGGTTTACAATAAAATGATTTTCAAAATAACATAATGAATTTCAAAATAACATTGCATAAATAATCAATGAAGCAGTAGCTCTCTTATGGTTTCCAATAAAATGATTTTCAAAATAACATTGCATAAATAACCAATGATTTTGTAACAAAGTAATAATGGTAAAAATTCGTGGGGGTGCGCAAAGTAATATGGAGGGTGCGTAAAGTAATATGGAGGGTGCGTAAAGTAATCTGGGTGCACAAAGCAACTCTGGGGGTGCGCTAGAAAATTTGGGTGCAAACATAAAAGGTGTAAGTGAAAAAACAAAACCAACAAAAAAAAAAAACTGGGCTTTCAGGCCCAGTAGGCTAAAAATAAAAACAGAAAACCAACAAAAAAAAAAAAGAAACTGGGCTTTCAGGCCTAGTAGGCTAAAAATAAAAACAGAATGTATGCTATCAGCAGAAAGGAGTGTGTGAATAGCAATGCATTGGGGGGATGGGGGGCGCGCGTGGAAACTTTTGGGGGGCGCGCGAGAAATTATGCACCATGCATAAGGGGGGCTTATGCATAATATCCTTTGCCTATCTGAGGTATTAAAATATTCAAAGAAAAAAAAAAGTTTCAAGTATCTTTTCACTAAGAATAGCTTTATGCATATGCTGCTAAAAATGTTCTCAAATCCAAGTTGCATTGAAACAAGAAAGGCAAATTCTAAGGTGAAGTCATAGTTTTAACTTTACCAATGAAGTCATCAATCTAGTGCATCTATTGCACAAAAATTTCTATATGCCAGCTTTAGATCTAATGGCTGGAAATTATGAAGACCAATACTATAGATTTGGTAGCTAAATCCTAGGAGATTTGGTAGCTAAATCCATGGAAGTAGAACGACACGGGAAGAAATTCCTAAGAAGTCCAGCTGGAAAAATACTTTATCCAGTAATTATCCTTAGACCAAATTTAAATAACCTTGGACTTTATAAGGCTCAGATTAAATGGTTTAAACATCTAGAATATTGGTTTAGAAATACTGGAGATGATTTTTTATCCAAAGGATATAAAGAATTAGCTGAATACCTCCGTTTGGGTTGATGGAATACAATGGAATGGAGCGGAGCGGAATGAAATATAATAATAATGTTCCAAATTAAAACATTATTATTATATTTCATTCCGCTCCGCTCCATTCCATTGTATTCCATCAATCCAAACGGAGCCTTAAGTCTATGTCAAGATGACTGAAGAGAGTATAACAAGTGTTCTACAAAAAGTTTTAGATAACTTAGAAAAACAAACATTATATTTAGAAAACTTACAATTTGAAGAAAGTAAGTATAAACCTCATGAAACTTGGAACTTTCATGAAGAAAACTTTGCCTGCTATGAAAAGGATGAATTGCATAGATATCCTCACATTTTTCATACAACAAATCCGCAACTCAACAATATAGCATGTATGTTAACTTATATAATAAAAAATTGTTGCTATCAAAATTTTCACCAAAAAATAGATGAATTTCAAGAAGAACAAAAAAGAAATGTAGAAAATATCTGCATTAAATTCGCGGTTCTTTCAAAACTCTTAGAAAATAAAGAAGAATATTTAACTCTGAATGAGTTATCTCAATTTCTTAAGAAGGGGGAAGATAAGGGAAAACAAATAGAAATACCACAAAACCAACCTCAAGAAAAGATTTCTAAACTCGAAGAAACTTTTGAGTCCACACAATTAAGAATCAAACCACCGTCTAATTACTTTTAGATATGGATGATACAGAAGAAGCCCTTAATAGGCAATTAGAAAATTTAGAAAGACTAATGGTTTCTCTAGATATTAGTGGTAAAAGTCAGGAAACTTATGATGACAAATCAGAAGATAATAATCAGATTATTTATGACTTTAGCTTAGAAGAAGAGGCTAACGAAAATGAGATTGAAAATCCTCATTATGTAAAAATAGAAGAACAAGGAGAAACTTCAGGAACTAAAAGACCTGCAGATTTTGAAAGAGAATTCACCAAACAAAAATTTCAGAAAGTACCTCATTATTATGTACCTTCGCAAAATCCATTCCAAGGACAAGGAATTTTAGATATAGACTGCAGTGTTGATGCAGCAAAAGATCTTAGGGATTGGTATAATACAAATAGTGTGTTAATCCAGTTAAACGAAGATCTTAAACATTTAGGAGCAGTTGAAGTTTTCAACTATCTTCAATATAAAACTAGAGGAAATGCTTACAAATACATTTCTACCCTACCATCAGAAGTTATGGGAGAATTACCTTTATCAGGAACCTTAGTAGTAGATTGGGTCTATGGTTTACTAATAAAAGAATTCAAACGATGGAAAAATTCCATTCAATCAAAAATAGCATTTTCTGACCAAAACCTTTGGAAAATCACCAACCTAAAAATCTGCAATATGTGCTATGTATATAATTTCATTTGTGAATTTCAGGATTATTACTATAATATAGATAATAGTACTAGAATCTCTAGGAACTTGTTAGAGCTATTTTATGACAAGTTACCAGAAAAAGTATCAGCTCAAGTTAAGGCGTTCTTTACCTCAGCGTTAGCAGAAGGAAAGGTAGATGATACTTTAGGAGGAAGAATAACCTCCTTAAAAATTTGGCTTCAAGAAATGTGTAGTCAGAAGATAGCCAAAAGAGAAGCTCAAGTATCCCTTTGTTGTAGCAAACTACAAGACAAAGTAGGAAACTATGGTTATAACTCTAGAAAGAAACCCAGAAAGGTAAGGTCACAAAAACCTTATAAAAGAAAGAAATTCAAGAGGGTCCCTTTTAGAAAATTCAGAAAAGGAGACAAAAAATTCTTTAGGAAAAAACAACCTTACCCTAAAAAGAAAACATGCCCACAGGGTAAAAAATCATGTACATGTTGGCTATGTCATGAAGAAGGTCACTATGCAAATGAGTGTCATAAGAAGAAGAATCCTAAGAAAAATGTCTTACATGCAATATATGCAATAGGATATGAACCTATAGAATCAGACATAGAATCTGATGAAGAAATTTATGAATACTGCACAGAAACAGATTCAGATGTCGAAGAAGATACTTGGTAAAGGAAACCCAAGTGCTATGAGAGCCTTACCTAATGGTAAAGCAAAACTTTACAATCCAACGAAGGAAGATTTTTTAATTATAGAGACAGATGCATCACAAACAACCTGGGCAGGTTGTATGAGAGTCTTGCCTAATGGTAAAGCAAAACTTTCTCTTAATGAGAAGGGATATAAAATTGAAGAATCTAAGGATCTTCAATCAAAAGAATCTGAAACTTCGAGAGAAGGGATAGATACTATAAAAGGCATTGATTACAGTGCTTCTAAAATCCTGATAAAGGATATTGAAAAATTACATTTATGTAAATATATTTCTGGTACATTTACAGATACAGAATCTAGATACCATATCCAGGAACTAGAAACTCTGGCATGTGTAAAGATATTAGAAAAATGGAAAATTGATTTATTACCATCAATGTTTCTTCTTTGTACAGACTCTAAATATCTTACAGGATTTTGGAAATATAAAATTAAAGCTGACCATAAACAAGGCAGACTAATAAGATGGCAGATGAAATTACAACAATTCGAGCCATATATTCAATACATAAAATCTGAACAAAACAGTTTTGCAGATACACTAACGAGAGAATGGAGCAAGCAATAAAGCTACTTCAAAACAACATAAGACAGAAGGATGAGCAGCTCGCTGCCATTAATTCTAGAAGAAAAAAGATCTTCGACGAGAGGGGGGAGATGATTACAACACTCAAAAGCTTGCAAAACATGACAACAAGCTTAGACAAAGTTCTCAAAAATGAAGAAAATTGGGACTTGCTAGGACAACCTTCTGGAAAGTATGATTATTATGTAAAATATACGGCCGCAGAAAGTTCAGAAATTCCCATTGAGGCAGTAACACCTAGTGGATGGAAATCAAATTCAAATGAAGAACAGGAATCCGGATTGTTAGACTACTTGGCTATCACTTAGAAGGGGGGGTTGAATAAGTGAACCTTGAAACAATTGCGTTTTTTAAAAAATTATTTGTTTCAATCGAGCGCAAGCAGAAAACCACCGGATCGGTAGTCTATGCACCGATTGACCAAAAGAAAAGTAGTATAAGCCTTTGAATGTTTGATGAAAAGATTCGAAACGATAGCGTTCAAAATTCGAATATAAACTATGTACTAATTTCAGTCCCAAGCAAGTTACAATATCGAATTAAACACAATCACAATCAAGCATAACAATTGAATTTTGATGTTCCAATGCGAACATGAAAAATTCAATCGATTCAAAAAATCAATGAAATTATAACAAGTAAAATATTGAGAGAGAGAGAGAGAGAGAGAGAGAGAGAGAAACACACAACGATTTGATTAGGGAGTTCCCCGGATTTCGCGTCGTCCACGCGTTTGTCCGAGTACGTCTCCCCCCAAATAACCAAACAGGTTATTTGAGAGTGTATAGATCAAAAATGATTAACAACACGTGCACAGTTTACAATTGAATCTTATAAACCTATAACGAGACAAAAAGTAAACTATGCAACAAAACCTCGACACACAACGAAACTTCGCCCTCTGATTCCAACTATCCGACCCGTGCCAAACCGCACTCGATCGTCCAGCTGAGTCCTTCGTTTCTTGTTGTCGATCCTTCAAGACAAGCACGATCTTGAATCCTTTGAGAGAAACTAGAACCTTCAACACACAATCCAACCCGACTACGATTCTGATTCACCACGAACCGTATCGAACGTTATCACACAAAAATGCAACCTCTATTGAATTGATCTCATACTCAAACTTCAATTTTGATTGCAACCTTTGATGAAGATGATGAATTTGTGTTGAATGAAACCTTTGATTCAAATTCTCACTCAATTTGCAACCCAAAGCGTTTTCTGATCTTTCACACTAGTTTCCTCTGATTACAATGACACATCACATTGCTATTTAAAGAGAGAATAGAATTGAGCAAATTTGGGCAAAATTCAACATACGTGTATCGATACAAATGATGGTTTGTATCGATACAAATCCTTTGACCAGCGTTCAAATTGAAAATTTTGACCTATGTATCGATACAAAGATGTATATGTATCGATACATATATCAGTTTCTTGAAATCTTGACTGATATGTATCAAATCATGCAAGCATGATTCGATACATCATGCACTCTCTGGTTTTTTGAGAGAAGTGGGTGTGTATCGATACATGCAAGCATGATTCGATACACAGGTGACTCTCTGCCTCTGAGAGATCACTTTTGTATCGATACAAGTGATAGATGTATCGATACAAATTGCACAAAATCAGTCTGAAGTAATTTCAGGACATTTGTATCGATACACATGTTTATGTATCGATACATAATACCTAAAACTCAGTTTTTCAAAGTTTAAAAATAGTTTTTCGCTGTCAAGTCATTTGTAATGTTGCCAAAATGTGTTCTACTCTATTTTCATGTGTTTTGACAATTATTAAAACATGAGGATGAACTGGTGCACTTACATTCTCCCCCTTTTTGATAATTGTCAAAACTTTGCATAAGCTAGCTAAGCCTATACCTAACATGCAATAAAATAGCAATATGTATACAGACGCAATTACACCAAGGCTAACAATAAGCACGCTCCCCCTGAGTTGATGCCATAATGCGATTGTCATAGTAGATAATGTTCAAGATTCTTTTAGCTATTCATCCTTAGCTTGTGCATCCAAATCTCTCCCCCTTTGACAATATCAAAAAGAAGAAGAGAGTCTATTAGAAGTATCGTGTTCAAACAATTTTAATCCAAAGTCATATAGTGCACTTACATTTGTTGAAATGCACTTATATGATAAAAGTTCCTAACCAATATAAATACATACAAAGATATGCCAAAATGTATCAATGACGAATACCAAATTTCATGACAAATATGGAATGTAGAATAACAAACCAAAACCAACGCATGAATATTGTAACACATCGACATTTTAAATCAATCAACATATCAAAATATGGGACGAAATAAACACACCAATGCAACCAATGCATGAACATAAGAAATTAATCCACACAAACCAAATAATCCAACAAAGTCATACATAAACCAGAATGAATGTTGTCCAAACATGACAACATTAAAAATAATCCGTACAACCAAATTGAAATAGGCAAAGTCATAAGAAATAACAATAAATTGTTCATGCGGAGAAGGAAATAAAATGCAAATAAAAACAAGAATTAAATCATCATTGACATCATTCATCCATATTGTCCGGGTTAGGAGGAGGGTTAGGATTATAGTAACCATGCATCTGAGCCTGCATCTCATCAAATCGGGTGGTCACATAGGTTCGGAGGTCATTGGTGGTGGTGTACAACTCTTCAATCCTAGCATTTTGAGTTTGATAGTTTTGAGTGTACTCATTGTAAAAGGTGGTTTGTTGCATGCTCATATTTCTCATTAAGTCCATCATCTCATTCCAATTACCACCGTCTTCACCTTGACCCTCACCTTCACCTTCATCTTGCCTAGCATTCCTCCTTTGCCTCCTACCTCTTGGAGCAGCAGCTTGACCTTCATTCTCATCATCTAGACCATGGTAGACATACACATTATCAACATTCAATGCCCAGTTCATTTTGGCCATTTGTGTCTCACTGAATTTTTGCAATCTTCCAAGAGTAGTGTACTCAATTGGAAGATTTTGGCCAACCTTGAACTTCTTCAATATGCTAGCAATCAAGCTACAGTACCCAAAGCTTTGATCCCTACTAGAATTCCTTAAGTCAAACATCCGACTCACAATATAGAACGGCCAATCAACTTTCCGGTCCTCCATAAGCAAGAACATCAGATCAATGTCTTTTCTATCCATTCTAGAACTAGCACTTTTCGGACGCAATATGTGACTCACAATCCAGTAAACCACTCTAGCATTTACACTTAATTTTTCGGTTCCCATGGTTTCCGGAATATTGCCATTTCTAGTAATAGAGGAGATGAAGACATTTGAGTCATAATCAACCTGACTCGTCTCAGAATATGCCAAGAGATCCTCCCCGGTTATCCTATTTCCGGTACTCATGCCAAATAAATCAAACCACATATTCGCAGTGAACTTGTAAACCTTACGACCCCAGCAAAATTCAAACTCAGCCTCATTTCTTTCCTGTAGTCCAGCATAGAAAATCCTAACCAAAGTATCATTGTATTTGGTTTGCAAATCACAAAATGTGTCAAGTTGCTCATTTTCTAAAATATCCGCAATATCATTCAAATGCAAATTTTTGAGGGTTTCAATACTAACAGATTTCTGAGGTAACACACTCCTATTTCTACAATATTGAGTGTATGTAGTAATGCAATCTTTATGAACAAATTCATCTTCCCTAAGTCCAAAGTTAGGAACCTCACTACTACTACCTTCTATTTCCTTTCCTCTCTTAGATTTCTTTGGTGCCATTCCTAGGAGATTAAGAAGTAGAATGAGTTACCTTGAATTTTTGATGAAGAACTTGAACAAATTTCACAAACCCCAAATTGATGAATCCTTTGAATTTGAAGAGTATGCAGCTTTGAACACGAAATTGATGAGGGAAAATGAGTGGGTAATGAATTTGAAGTGGTTTGGTGTTAATTTTTGTTGAATTGGTTGAGTTTTGAGGGAGATTGAGAATTTGGGAATGAGGGTTTTTGATGAGATTTTCGTGGAGAAGAAGAAGTATTGGGTGTTTGATGAATGAATGAGTGAAAATTGATACATAAGTCTGTTTTTACGCGTTTATATCGATACAAATGTATGTTTGTATCGATACAAGTTGGTTTTTCTGAAGCATGTATCAAAGCATGCAAGCATGTATCGATACATGAGACTGTGTCTGTCCAAACTGAAGAGTTATGTATCGATACAAGCATAAATGTATCGATACATATCAGTTTATTTTAAAATTTTGAAAAATAACCAACATGTATCCATGCAATATTTATTTGTATCGATCCAAAATGCATTATTTTCAAGTTTTCTCAAAATACATGAACATATAAGTTTCAAAAATAATTTTTATGACTTCCTAATAACATGTATGTATGAAACACATATAACCAATAAGGTACATTCTTATGTATGTGAGCAAAACAAAATACCAAAGCACATTATAACATGAGAACACATGTTTAAACCATATATGCATGATAAAGCATCCACATAAATGAATCAAGGTACCAAAATTAATTATATGAAAAATATATGTCTATCTATGCACACAAAGTCACATATATAAGAACAAAACAAACATATACAAACCTAAGTATAAACTTAATATGGTAATTGTAATGATTTTTGTCAAATCCCCATTTAAAATGTATGAATCTCAAAAACTTATCAATATCTTTGAGCAAAATTCTTGGAAACGAAGGATGAGACAACTATCAAGACAAGTATCATATTAATATATAAGTTGTGTATATGAATCAAAGTACAAAAGCTAAGTAAAGTAAAAGTAAAAAGGCAAAGGTAGAGAGTAGAATCTTCCCTTGAGTGTTAGGTGGAGAAGTGATCAATTTCCACACCATTGTAAATGTTGAGTTGAAGCTTTACTCATTCCTCTCCTTGTTCGTAAGTCTTGAACTCCATTGTTGTCGGTGTCTCTTGTCAATGGCTTCAAGACGCTTCCCTACATACTTAGACATTTGAAATAGGTCCCCAACTCATGTTGGGTCCTAGTTGGTTAGTAGAGACATTATTGCCTAACTTAGGTAACCATTGCAATTTGCCTTTTGGTACCAAAACTTTTCGAGCATGACATTTTGCAATAGTATGACCCTTGTCACAACAATAATGACAAACGATATGAGGATTACTTTTCTTATGATCCTTTTCAACAAATTTATACTTTTTATTACTAGGTTTCAATGATTTGTTGAATTTAGATGGATCAATTGCAAAAGTAATCTCCGGCTTGGATGGTTCTTTTAGCTTATCTTGTAACTTTCGTAAGTCTCTACGTAAGTAAAAGCATCCATCACATCCGGTATTATTGTTACCACAAGTATCATAAGTCACAAGAGGTTTTTGAAGCATAGACTCTTTGAGAGCTTTCAACTCAAGCTCTGTTTCCGAAACTTTTGCCTCAAGGTATTTATTAACTTCCATTAAACCTTTTAGTCGTTGAAAAGCTTCTTTAGTTTCTTTGTGTAACTTTTCAAAAGCGACTTGTAACTCATGATATTCTAAAAGCGTATATGAGCTAGAGGGATTTTGGTTTACCTTTTTAGGAGCAAGTTTCTTGCGATCATGGGATGATAGGCACACATTTGCCATTGCATCTTCATCACTTGAGCTAGAGCTTGATGATGAAGAGGAAGATGAGCTTCCGCTTTCCCATGCAACATATGCTTTCTTTCCTTTGTCCTTGCTTCCCTTTTTGAATGAAGGTGACTCCTTCTCTTTTCTCTTGAGCTTGGGGCAATCCGGCTTGAAATGACCAACTTGGCCACATTCATAGCATGCTCCCTTTTTGGAGTACCTAGCATCTTCATTCTTCCGGAGGTAACCACTATCTTTCCGAAACTTCTTAAGATTGTCATCGGAATGTCTTATCCCATTCTTTCTCACATATCTATTATAGCGTCGAACGAAGAGTCACATTTCCTCATCATCGGAATCGTCTTCGCTTGAGCTACTCTCCACTTGCTCAACCTTTTTGGACTTGGATTTGGAGGCCTTTAGAGCAATGGACCTCTTATCCTTTTCTTTTTCCTTTTTATTGTGTTTCTCCTTTTTCTCACCTTTCTCATGCTTTTCCAACAAATTCAGCACTTGTTCATGTTCCGTTAGCTTACCAAATAAGGTTGTGAGACTCAAAGTTGTGAGATCATTCGCTTCTTTGATTGCGGTGACCTTTGGTTGCCATGATCTATTAAGACATCTCAAAATCTTATTAGTAGCATCTTGATTTGTGATTGGTTTACCTAGACCATGTAACTTGTTGGTGATTTTTACAAATCTTTGTTGCATATCCGCAATGGTTTCACCATCTTGCATATGAAACAATTCGAATTCTTGAGTTAAGGTGTTTATTTTCGAAATTTTGATCTCATTAGTTCCCTCAAAGTGAGTAACTAATGTATCCCACATTTCTTTGGCCGATGAGCAATGCGACACATGATAAAATTGTTCAATCCCAAGGGATGAAATAAGTATGTTTTGTGCCTTTGCATCGTAATTGACCTTTTTCTTTTCATCATCCGTCCATTGTGCCATAGGCTTATTTTCGACAATGCCATGAGGATCCGTGATAGTTGGAACAAACGGACCATTCTCAATAGCATTCCATACTTCACCATCAAAAGAATTGATGTGAATACGCATACTACTTTTCCAATAGTCAAAGTGATCGCCATTGAATATAGGAGCCCTATTATACGCCCCTTTCGGTGCAAAAGCCATGTTTTCTAATAATTGGCACAAATTACTCGGTTTAATCGTTTAAAATCGAATCGGGCTCTTGATGCCACTTGTTAGGCTACTTGGCTATCACTTAGAAGGGGGGGTTGAATAAGTGAACCTTGAAACAATTGCGTTTTTTAAAAAATTATTTGTTTCAATCGAGCGCAAGCGGAAAACCACCGGATCGGTAGTCTATGCACCGATTGACCAAAAGAAAAGTAGTATAAGCCTTTGAATGTTTGATGAAAAGATTCGAAACGATAGCGTTCAAAATTCGAATATAAACTATGTACTAATTTCAGTCCCAAACAAGTTACAATATCGAATTAAACACAATCACAATCAAGCATAACAATTGAATTTTGATGTTCCAATACGAACATGAAAAATTCAATCGATTCAAAAAATCAATGAAATTATAACAAGTAAAATATTGAGAGAGAGAGAGAGAGAGAGAGAGAGAGAGAGAAACACACAACGATTTGATTAGGGAGTTCCCCGGATTTCGCATCGTCCACGCGTTTGTCCGAGTACGTCTCCCCCCAAATAACCAAACGGGTTATTTGAGAGTGTATAGATCAAAAATGATTAACAACACGTGCACAGTTTACAATTGAATCTTATAAACCTATAACGAGACAAAAAGTAAACTATGCAACAAAACCTCGACACACAACGAAACTTCGCCCTCTGATTCCAACGATCCGACCCGTGCCAAACCGCACTCGATCGTCCAGCTGAGTCCTTCGTTTCTTGTTGTCGATCCTTCAAGACAAGCACGATCTTGAATCCTTTGAGAGAAACTAGAACCTTCAACACACAATCCAACCCGACTACGATTCTGATTCACCGTGAACCGTATCGAACGTTATCACACAAAAATGCAACCTCTATTGAATTGATCTCATACTCAAACTTCAATTTTGATTGCAACCTTTGATGAAGATGATGAATTTGTGTTGAATGAAACCTTTGATTCAAATTCTCACTCAATTTGCAACCCAAAGCGTTTTCTGATCTTTCACACTAGTTTTCTCTGATTACAATGACACATCACATTGCTATTTAAAGAGAGAATAGAATTGAGCAAATTTGGGCAAAATTCAACATACGTGTATCGATACAAATGATGGTTTGTATCGATACAAACCCTTTGACCAGCGTTCAAATTGAAAATTTTGACCTATGTATCGATACAAAGATGTATATGTATCGATACATATATCAGTTTCTTGAAATCTTGACTGATATGTATCAAATCATGCAAGCATGATTCGATACATCATGCACTCTCTGGTTTTTTGAGAGAAGTGAGTGTGTATCGATACATGCAAGCATGATTCGATACACAGGTGACTCTCTGCCTCTGAGAGATCACTTTTGTATCGATACAAGTGATAGATGTATCGATACAAATTGCACAAAATCAGTCTGAAGTAATTTCAGGACATTTGTATCGATACACATGTTTATGTATCGATACATAATACCTAAAACTCAGTTTTTCAAAGTTTAAAAATAGTTTTTCGCTGTCAAGTCATTTGTAATGTTGCCAAAATGTGTTCTACTCTATTTTCATGTGTTTTGACAATTATTAAAACATGAGGATGAACTGGTGCACTTATACGGATCCTCAGGAACAACTTCAGATAACAAAAAATCATGGGCTGAAGAAGTTGAGGAAGAAGATGAAGCAAGAAAAAATGGTGTACCTACCTTCCAAGAAAGCGTCCTCGTAGATCCTATTGATCAGCAGATGGGAAAATGTGCAGCATATGTCATCTTCGAAGGACCATTTAAAGGTATCTATCGAAGTTGGGCAATAGCAAAGCAGCACGTTATTGGTAAGAACATAAGGCACAAAGGTTACAAGACTATGGAGGAAGCAGAAATAGCTCTTTATGGATCATACAAAGAAATTGCAACTGCAAAAAACATTCAAAGATCACCTACAATGGAATCCAAAAAGAAGTTGTCAATTGACAAAATTCGCCAGCTTGAACATCAGAAAGATTTTCAGATAACTGATCCAACCTACATGGAATTCAGTCTCAGATGGAAATGGTTAAATCACTACAACGAAATATTCACCACCGAATGCTTCTATCCAGTCAACAAGTTTAATTGTACTAGAGCAGTTTTACTACCCGGAATAGACAATCAAATTTGTTTATCATTCTTTCAAAATGGACTAATCAACATCATATACTTGGAGGAGCAACCAAGAAAGGCATTTGGAGAACTTAAATATCTTCCCAAAGAACTTCAAAATTTAACACAGAAATTCAACAGCCTATTTACAAAAGGAAAAGAGATATTCTTGCAGATCGACTCAACATATCCATGGTATGATGAAAACACATTGAAACTAGTTACCAAACCACAATACCTCATTAAAATTGGGATCTCAAACAAACAATACCCAACAATGAGCAAGGAAAGTAGTGAATGGCACCCTGCTAGTTACATTGCACAAATCAAAAAATTTCATCAGAAAGTATCAAGATTATCTTCTCAAAACAACTACAGAATTATGTATGAAGATTCAACAATGGTTGTATACAGCGACTCAAGAAAGCCTGCAAAAGAGAAAGACATCAATGCAGTCAAAAATCTTGAAGCAAGAGTTGACCAACTCAAGGAAGACTATGAAAAATTACCTAGAGTAATTCAAGATGAATGCTGTAGAATTTTTTCACAGTATTACAAGGGACACATGTGCAAAAATTGTCCTCCAAAATCGTCGGCACAAGAAGACAAAGAAGCCGACAGCACAAAGCTACACATCACAATGTAGACAATAATGTATAGTGGTACCTTATCACATCTGAGTCAGATGGAGACCACTTAGTAAGCTTCATAATAATTATGTACATTATTGTTTTATGTTTTTTCCTTAGTGCGTATTGCTTTAGTTAGTGCATGTTACTTTAATAAGTGAATGTCACTCTAGTGTGCTGTAGTGTGCTGTCATGGAAAGGGACGTGCTACCTAATATGTGAGCCCTTCTCCACTATAAATAAGAGCATTCAGCTCATTTGTAAACACAGTTGAAAAATATATGAAACTACTATCTAGTTTTTTTTGAAGAATTATTTCTTCTGCCCTTAGAATCATTTCTAAGAAGTAGCTCTTGAGGTAATACTCTGGAGGAGCTAGATCCTTGAGGTAATACTCTGGAAGGACCACTCATACCAACAATATAATCAATAGATTATATCCCAAAACACAAACATCTTTAAGACGAAGATTTCATTAACATCAAACAGAGAATTCAATCAGGTATGATTATATCCCTTTTAAATTCAAAAGTTACATTTCAATACCATATTATTGGTATGATAAACGAAAAAATAGTACCAATTTTAATTGATACAGGAGCTGCATGGTCACATGTATCAAAAGAAATTTGTGATAATTTTGAAATATTATCAGAACCAAGAACTGTTTTAAAATTTGATGGTTCTTTAAAAATTATGTCACAAAGCACTATTATTCGTTTAAAACTCAGAGAATTGGAAGAGTTCCAATTAAAAATACTAATTGATGAACAACCAAATAAATTCTTGTTTGGTATAGATTTTTTAGAACAATTCGAATATTCAATTACTTCTGAATATTTATTGTTAGATAGTTCTGAAGAACTAAGATATAAACTTCATGAAGAAACTATCAAGTCCTTTCTAAAAAATTATCATGTCTGAAATTTCACTTTTGGAAAATAAATCCAGTTATTTTGCTGATGGCATATTAGATCATAAAATAGAAGAAACAGATTTAGCCTTAACTGCAGAAGAAAACTTTAAACGAAAGTTTAATAAATTCAAGGAATTTTTCTCAAGAAAAAATATTTTGAAATTTAGAATAATGACTGGAGAAGAAGCAATTTCAATTGACTCTACTTATGGAAATATAGTCGTATCTACTATAGATAGAACACAAATTAGAAGAAGAATTGAAAACCTATCTGAAAAAGAAAGAACTAAAATTGGTTATATTCACATATCAACCATTCAGATTTTGATTAAAAGTACTTTCATGAAAGGTATTGACTCGCCCCTAGAAATAATTTTAGAGGATTCTAGGATTGTAGATAGAAGACAGTCAATAATTGCACAAGGAAAATGCAATTTGAAATATGAAAAAATTAAGTTTGATATAAATTTACAAATGGGGTTATCCCTAAAAGATAAAGATCTAGACAGATCTATAGTTTTTCACTATAAACTGGAAAACCCAAATCTTATGAAAAAAGGTAATCATCCCTTTACAATCTGCTATAGGATTAATTATGTTCTAAGCAATTCACACCACAGCATAGAATTTACAGGAAAAGATACAATTCAGATTGATGAATTATTCACACCACTAGTAACATTAGAATCACCTATATTTAGAAATCCAGCAAGGAATAGTTGTTCTCTAATAGAAGTTGACAAAAATTTATTTGAAGAAACAGAAGAAAGAACGTTATTTAAAAGCCAAAGCCTTAGAATAACACCACCCAAAAGAGATTTTGAAATCTCAGAACAAAAGGAACTACATAAGCTACAAAGCTCAGTAGCAGGGCTGTCTTTACAGCTCGAAAAATTGGACAAAAGAATCTAGATTTATCTTTGAAAATTTTGACGAATTTAGACCCAAAACTCTGGTATCAGAGCATAACTCGATCTTAGAATAAAGAAGTTAAAATATATACCATTGATCTATGAAGGTGTACCATGTATCATAATAGAAAACACACATCATATAATAATGATATAATAATGATTTGGTGGGGACAAGGAAATACTTTAATTCTATTGGGCCACATAAGCAAACTTCACCAAAGAAGTCATAAAGGTAACTTCGCCATAGAAGCTCCCAATAAGAAATGACACCTAACAATAATAAAGGGCAACACTAAATCAGAGAGAAAAAAAAAGTGGAAAAGGGACGATACCAAGCCAATATAGCTTGGAACTATTATTTGTTAATCCATAAAGCTCTAATATTGTTGATGTCAATAGCAGTATAGCACAAAACCTTTCCAGAAGCAGCTCACAACTTTTAGTATTTGTAATCCTTGACATGGAGAGACTCAGATGCACCTTCACCAAGGGTAGAGTCACCTTTATAGGTTCCCAAAGTTGCTTGTGAGTTAGCTTTGCACCTAGAGATGAATGCATCTTGAGCCTTCTTAATGTTTTCATCTTTCCCTGCCCATGCCTTGAGAGTACTCTGCTGAAGTGCTCTTCCAAAAGAGAAAGAAAGTGCCCGTGGCTTCTTTCCCTTAAACTTGTTCATGGCATTGAGGTTGAGTGTTGCTTGCTCCTCACTCTGCCCACCGGACAAGAACACAACAGCAGGAACTGCAGCTGGAACGGTTCGCTGCAAAGCTTTAATGGTATATTCGGCTATAACTTCGGGGGCAACCTTTGGAGAATCTGAACCGGGGGTCACCATGTTAGGCTTCAAAAGAGTGCCTTCGAGCAGAACATGATGATCGTTTAAAGCTTTGTAGCATGCAGCAAGAACACGTTCGGTCACCTCGGCACACTTGTTGATGTCATGAGATCCGTCCACGAGGATTTCAGGCTCCACAATAGGAACTAGGCCATTCTCTTGGCATATGACAGCATAGCGAGCTAAACCATAGGCATTCTCATGGATAGCCAGCTCCGATGGCTCATTGGGGCCAATCTTGATGACAGCACGCCACTTAGCGAATCGGGCACCAGCTTCATAGTACTTTTGGCAACGCTGGCCGAGGCCATCCAAACCTTGGGTGGTTGTTTCCCCATTGGTTCCGGCAAGCTCTACAGTTCCCTTGTCAACCTTAATACCAGGAAGAACTCCTCCTTCCTTCAACAACTCCACGAAAGTTTTTCCTGCAATAAATTGCACAAAAAATCAAAGTTTAGGAACTAATGACGACTGAAAAATATGTCATTTGTCATGATTTAGATTTTAGACCGTGTTTGGATAAACAACTTAATTAAGCATTTATCGCATGATTTCTTATCACATAAGTGGTTACATTGTTATTTATATTAAAGAATTGTAAAATAAAGTGAAACTATACTATCCTAGAGAGCTTGTGGAAATAAGCCGAAAACGACTTATAAATGTGTCATAACTTAAGTTGTTATCATAAATTCTCCCGAACAATCTCTCAAGTACTTATGCCAGCAAATAAATCAATACAAACAAGCACTTAGACATAAACTGAAAAACAAGGCAATAGTCATAATCTAAGAACATATAAAAATACATAGGTGTAACCGTGTAAGTAAGATTTTGCTCATAGATTCCTCAGAAGGA
Source organism: Trifolium repens (assembly GCA_030408175.1). Classification (NCBI taxonomy): domain Eukaryota; kingdom Viridiplantae; phylum Streptophyta; class Magnoliopsida; order Fabales; family Fabaceae; genus Trifolium; species Trifolium repens. Next base: position 51,165,684 of record CP125849.1, on the reverse strand, counting down.
GATACTTAACATGTAATGCAAAATGTATGTATATTTCTAAGATCATAAATAAGGAGCATAAGTACCTGCAGCTGTCTTTTGGTACAGTGTTTCCTCAAACAAGATGACACCACTGAGGCAGTCAAAAGCACCAGGGGTGGTGAATAGAAGTTCACGGAGAGCACGCCTGTTTGTTTCGACATTCTCAACACTAATGCTGGCCAAACGCTTTCCAATTGTACCAGTTGACTCATCAGCAGCAAGGATACCCTTCCCTGGGCTGCCAATTCATCAGCACATAACCATTAGACTACATCATTTTTCATTCTAGCCATAGTAGCAATTTACCTCTATAATAATTTCATTTCGACTCAACGGTAATTACCTTCTAAAGCGGAAATACATAATGACAGCATGTTTCAACAAGGGAACGAGACATTATTTTGAACTGAACTAACTTTTATCAATCCAGAGTTATTGAATTTAATTACATCAACGAAAACCCCAAAAAGCGGCACATAATGACCAGACGGCCCTAAAAACGCTACAGCAGGAAAACGCATAGCTGGATGACGGGTATTCTAAACTTTTTTATACATATTAAATAATTAATAATTAATTAATGAAATATTGATAAATAACAATTAAAATCCATAGGTCTTACTTAAGTTAAACACAGAAATAAACACCAAAAAATGTCAAGAAAACAAACAAGTTGAAGAATCTAAGGCTTAAACTAACCCAACAGCCCAGACATTGTTCAACTGCTATAATATAGTCGATTCAAACAAGAGTGAATGAAAATACCTTGGTATTTGTTGTTGAAAGAAGACATGGCGATGAGTATTGCGTGTATAGAGAGATTGAGAGAAGAGAGGGTTTTGTGTTATTTGATCACAAGAATGAAGAAGGGTTTATCTATCTATCTATATAATATGGTGGTGGCGTGGAGAAGGGGTACGTAGTTGCGTTACCATCTATATAGTTTTTTTTTTTTTTACACAACATTATAAATACTAGTATCATTTAATTTCATCAAAAAATATTTTTTATTTACTCCCTCATCTCTTGTTATAGAACCTTTTTAAAAAAAATATGCCTAAATATAAGATTTTTTTACAAATTTTTAGATGCAATTGGAATATGAAAAACAACATTGAATACATTAAATATAAATGGCTAATGATATGAAAATAATATAAATGGCAAATTGGTAAAGATCCTCACACAAACTTACCAAAAAAAAAAAAAAAAACCTCACACAAGTTAAAAAAATTATTATTTCAACAACTATTCTTAATATCTGTGTTTATTTGTACAGATTCATATATTTAGGGATAGAGAGAATATTTAGACAAAAAAAAAATTAATATGGTTTGAAAGACATGTATAATTTTTAAAAAAAAATACGAGGGCCTAGGCCCCAAAAAATAAAAAAAAAATAAAAAAAACTACAACAGAAATTTAGAAGTACATTGTCCAAATATCCGCAGAAAGTAAATCCCTAACATAGACATGTATAGTTTGATGCTGCGAAATGATCACTCAAAAATTGCATAAAATTTTCTAAAGTATTAAATTTTAATTTTATAACTTTAATTATTTTCATAATTTAATTAATAAAATAAATAATTAACAATCTTGATGATTTGTACACCATTAAATCTTAAAACATTATGTTTATGGTTCCATTCAACCTCCACTTTTCCAAACAATGTGAAACTTCTAATCTTGCACTTATTACGTAGCATTCTTCCCCTCAAGTGTGATTCATTCAATTCATCATATTCCTCCTTAAGCGACATGACCACTTTTGTTAGGAATACTTTTGATACAAGAAGTCAATCAGGCCATTTTTCAGACCATCTGGATCATGAGGGGGAGGGCTGATGGATCATCCACATTGGACAAAGAGTAACTACGCAAGTGAGTTGGACATCACATCTTTATCAAAAATCTTAACATATTAGATGGATTATTTCATTTATAAAGTACTTGACCTCTAATTTTCAAAGCAATGCGAGACTTCTAACCTCATACTTGCTGCACAATAAATATTTGTCATTGACATATATGAATACAATGAAATATCATTTTATTGAATTATTATCAAATATCAACGTATCAGTTTCTGTATTTGTGTCCATACTTCTAAGAATATAATTAACAAGCATACACTAACATTTCAATAATCATTCCGGTCCATCGGATGGATAAGTCAACTTCGAAGTGAATTTGTTGCGTGAAGAGCGTGTGACCCGTGGCCGCCCACATGTTGAGTAAGGGTTAAAAGGTAACCTCTTATTTGTTTGAATCAACAAAAGGTAACTTCTTGTTGATTTTCGAATGTAAAATTATTTGTTTATTAAGGTTTAATATCTACGTGAAAATCAAGGTTTATTTGTTTATTTTCACCAACTCTTTTTGATATGATATCATAATTCTAAATATTTTTTATACTATCAATCAAGTTTAAAATGGTAATATCATATAAAAGATATTTATCAAAATAAATAAATTTTAAAAAAAATTACTCGAGCTAGGTACCCCCCTCTTAAGCTATTTAAAATTGTATAAGTTTTTTTAACTGCTAAGTTGGGTCTAGTGGTGAGAGATTTAAATAGTATATATGCTAGAAATTGTAGGTTCGATGTTCAATTCCTTTGTAAACCAACTAGTTTTTTAACCCGTGCAATGCACGGACGACTTTATTTTGGATTGTTATTAAATTAAATGAAACTGATTGGAAAATATGATATCTAATGATTTGTGCGATCGTACATATTGGATTAATTTATTTATTTTTTAACTTTTTTATTTGGTTATGGATAAAAAAGAGCAATAACAAAAATAAAATGATTCAACTTAAGTTTATCGTTATAAAAAATTGAAAGTTACAACAATATAATTTAAGGAGTTTATACTTAATTCTTTTGAAAGACTTTAGGATACACAACATTTACCGTACATGTCTTTGCTTGATCACTGTCATATATCTATGATAAGAATCTTCAATCCAGCTCGGATTTTTTAACACGAGAAACAATAACATATAACTGACCATGTGTAAAAACAGGCCTATAAAAATACAAACCAACATGACCAAGAGATTAACATTTGTTTTTGTTAATAGTCATTGCAAAACAAACAGTGCGTTGAAAGCGAGTCAATGTACTTAAGATGAATTTATTTGGGTCTGTGTCAATATTAGCATTTCTCTAAAATTAAAATCCAGTCGGGTATGAAAGATAAACTTAAGTTTAAGATTCAAAAATCAACTCAAATTCAACAATAACAATTAATATTTAAATGATTTTATTATTTCTAATAAAATTTAGAGATGTATTTTTTTATGTATGTGTTTTCAAAATTAAGTGACATAAACTATAGGTTTGAATTTTTTTTATTATTCACCAAAAATAGAAAAAAAATTGTTTTAAAAATAGAATCTATCCCAAATAAGGGCTGTGCAAAATTTGGGTGCTGGCAGTTAATACTCTTGACACACTTGAATTTGAATAAAAAATTAAAAACCTAGAAAAGGACAAAAAAAGATAGAAGCATCTAGGTGGCTCAATGAGAGCAATCTACAGTGGTCATTTTGCCTTCTTCTTTTGACAAGAGTATAGATATAAAGTTGTATAAGTTATGTGCTTGTTAATTCAACCTTATTCACCAACGTTAGGGCGAAGCACATTATAGACATGCCTATTGCCTAGAGGCACACTAAATCAAGACTGCTAGATCCATTAAAATTGTGTTAGATCGATGACCTACTAAGATCTTCATGCACCTGTCTATGAGGACAATTGTCTAGTAAAATGTTGAGACTTAAAAACCCTACTTAAGGTATATGTATGCACTATTCTAACACTAAAATCTCACATTTACAATGTTTTCTTATTTGATTGTCGGAATGTTTGCAGGCACACATTTTTATTGGAAGCATTGAACTTGAATTACTTTTTTTGACTAATTGAATTATTCCATTTTCGCCAGTTCTTCCTGTTGCTTGCAATTGTTGACATTGACAATATTAGTAAACAAATAACTCTGGCATGCTACTTAGCAATTAGTCTAGCATGAAAAAAAATTCTGAAATTTTTTTATTATTACCATCCACAAATAATCATTAGAGTTGAATAACATATTTAATGAGTTAACAATACATTTATTAACCCTAAATTGTGCTCAGACTCCTAAGAATGAATAATTATAAAGCTTTTAATATTGATACGTTTTGTTGTCTAGAAAATTATTATACATGAATTTCAATAATTTGGAACGTTGGCTCCTATTTAGAGCTTGGGCTAGAACTGCTAGCCAAAATTTAGAACTTTGAACTAGGTAGAAATTTTGGCTATAGTTGTTCTAAATTGTCTAGAAGTTCCAAAATAATATCCCATATATTAGGGAAATTAGATAAAAATTTGGCTAAAAGTTCTAAATTGTCTGTGATTTGACCGTGTAGTTATCTTCCCACTTCAATTGTTTGATTTGACCGTATAAATATCAAAATTCAACTAGTTAATTATGCACCAAGGAGTCCAAAACCAACACGTATTGATAAATAGATCGTTCTGAAATTGAAGTCCTCTTCATAATTTCAGAAAGAAAAAAAAAATCCATTTCCAATCTTCTAGCTAACACCATTAATTAACAAAATATACAGAATCAACAATTTTGTACATTCATAACTTCAAGTTAAACTCTTTTGAATAAAAAAAAATTATTTATATAAGAGTGTACTATGTAATTACAATTACCTTAAAATCTGCATGTGTTCTTTCAGAACAGACATTACAATACAAATCAAAAACAAAAGACATGTTATCATGTGACATATGTTATCAGTTTTTTTCAATCTTAAAAAAATAAAAATCAAAAAACAAGAAAAATTAAACAAAAAGATAGAATCAATTAGGTTTCTTACATCCACATATCAACAAAGAGAATCCAATTCTATCTTGTTCATTTTGCTTCTGCAAATTCTTCTCTTCCAACCATAATCTACTATCCAAACCACTCCTTGTTCTAAACAAAAAAACCGCAGAATCAGAGTTATTATTATCATCACTAGGATTAAAAATCCAATCATGCAAATCCCACATCAAATCAACAACTAAACCATCCACAAAAATTGTTTGATTCCCACGAAAATTCCACTTTAATCTCTTAACTTTAAACACCATTTTCTTATCCATAAACAAACACAACACGTTACTCTTTGATCCTTCATCTTCAACACCACACTTTATCAATATCTCATGAGAATTTCCACTTTCAGAAAACTTTGCCTTTGTTGAATAAACACTTGTACCAGAAAATCTTTCAATTCTTGAAACCATTGAGAATTTTGCTCCATGATTTTTCTTCAACGATTCTTCTTCTTTATCTCCAAGGAAAAAACCCAATTCAGAATTCACCAAAACCATAACGTAAAACCCATTAACCGGTTCAGGTCCTTCTTCATATTTAGCTTCAGAAAGATCCCATAAGAGTTTAACTTCAGAGTTTTGAAATTGAAAAGTTTCAGTTCCTCTGTTTTTCATCAATAACAGAGGAGGATTTGAATTGAACTTTGAGATAACATTAACATAATCAGAACCAGAACCAGAACTAGAACTAGAGCTAGAAACAGAAACAGAATCAGAATCAGAAAAAGTGTTGTTATTTGTGATATTTATGATGAAACCTTGACCAATGAGTTTCTTGGTCCAAGTTAATGTTATGAGAAATTGTTTATGATGATTGAGTTTGTATGTGTTTGTAACTGAATTTTGAATTGAAGGGTTATTGAATTTTGGAACAATATAAGAATGATTTGAATTTGAAGGTCTTGAACAATATAAATCAGAAACTCTAATGGCATGTTCATTGTAACAAGATGTTATACCTCTCATTATTTTTTGAAGAAGAGATTATAAAAAAAAAAGGTTAATACTCTGTTTTTGTGGTTGAGAAAGAAACCGACATGTGAAATGGGTGAAGACAAGTTTGTTGTACGTGTGATAGGAATAATTAGAGGAAAAACTTAGGTCGCAGGTTATTCTTGTGTGTTTGCTTGTGTATATGGTGGAAGTAAGAATTGGTTATTATATGAGAGAGAGAGAGAGAGAGAGAGAGAGAGAGAGTTCCCTTTATCTGGGATTTTTGGTGTGTGAAAGAATTGTCTTTTGTGTTTTGTAGCGTAAGTGTAGAGACAAATAGAGAAACATTGTAAAGACAAAATACAAGAAAACGAAACCCATGATACTCTGTTCTTCATTCAATATTATTATATCTCTAACCTTATATTTATTTATTTTTTCCTTTAACGGTTTTATTTTGTTTTTCACAAATTCTAAATATTGTACCCCTTGCATTAGTTAAGAAATTAAAAGTAGTAAAATTGTCTTTGAACTTGTGTAGTCAACTCTTTTAAAGCGTAAATTATATTTTTTTCAATATAAAATTTACTACTTTTAGATTCCTTAACTAGTGCACCTAGCAAGATCCTTTGTTTTTTGGTGAATTAGAGTATGAGTATGTAATTATAGAGTTTAATCTTTTTTATTTATTTAAAGTGTTGATTTCTCTTGTTATATATCTTTTATCAAATATTTCTTACAATTTTTATTACAAGAGAAATTTTATTGATGAACTAATGTATATGGACTATATCCAAATATATTAGTTTATCGATGAACTTAAAATCTTATAATAAGGACTAAAGAAAATATCTTTTTTGATGTAATCAAATGGTTGAAAAATCGAAATATTATGTTGGTTAATCCTCTATGAATAGTTTTTCTTTTTAGTTTTGTCTTTCCCTTTTCTTTTTAGCTTCCTTACCAAAAAAATAAGAGATTGGGTCCGTTTGATCTGCAAAATGAAAGTACTAGACAGAACAGTACAGGACAGTACAAGGCAGAACAGCACATGACAAACACTTACGATATTAAACAAATTTTGTCTTGTATGATATTTGATGGAAAAAATGTTATTTTTGTGATTTAGAAAAGTTGTGCTGAGGACAAAAAGTTGTCCCATGGTTCAGTGGGGGACAAGAATATCTGATTTTGTTCAGTCCCTTGACCCCCAGTTTGTCCAGTACCAGTGACAGTTTTCAAATCAAACACAGTACAACAGAAGTTGTCCACTTGAATACTCTCAATTAATTCAAAATTGAAACACATTAACTATTTGAATTCGAATTAAATTAATGTTTGACTATCTTATATAGGGACCAGGGTTGCCTGCAGTCCAATTATCACGTTTTACACAGTAATAAACCTAAGTTGTTCAAATCAAATACACAGTAAAATAATTTCAACTATTCATTCAAATCGGACAGTTCAGAGCCAGTTATGGCAGAAAATCATTTTCCCTCATATTGTTAGAAGTAATATTGTCAATCCTTACGAAAGGACTCAAAAGATGGTTGTATATGGATCATTCCCAATCCTTTATCCTATATTGTCCATGCTATTCAAATATAGATTATTCATTTATCTTAATTTGACCCTTATTATATTTGTAATATAAAATTTTAGTCAAAAAACATATATATAATATTTTTCTCAATCGTATATGTCTGGATTAATTAACTATGAATAAGATTTCTATTTTTATGACAACTAGGGACCAAAACTATGGATAAGATAATAACAAATATAATATGCAATAAGGCATTGAATAGTGAACAGTTTTAGGAAGGTGGGTGTGTATGAAAAGCAAGAGTTTGTTAAAAGGACTATCGAAGGATGGTATTTTCATTTGCTTTGACATGTGGGTTAGGATGAATGTGACAGAAAATATAAAAGATAATAACAAAACTGAGTTAGAAATGAAGATGAAGATGCAAATATGAGAGTGATAGTTAGGACCCACGAATTAAAGTCAAGCTGGAAACGAATACAAAAATCATTCAAGTATGCTTTAAACCTTCTTTATTATTATTTTTTGGGTTAGTTATTACTATAAGTTACTAAAACTTTATCCTTTCCGTTTATTAAAATATATATGGACATAGGAAAAAATAGGTACCATAGCCAATTTGAACTTTTCATATACTTTGCTTTTTAATGCTAGTATTAAAAGTTTTGCCAAAAAAATAAATTTCAGTTACGTGAGAAATACATATTCAACTTACTAATTAAGGAATGTTTAACAGTCTACCTAATGTTTCTGTAGTACGTGGGGTCGGATGATATGGAGTAATAAAATCATAGAGTTTGGATCCTCTTCTTCTTTTACTTATTGGATATAAATAAATTTTGAAATTTTGAAAAATAACAGTTGTATGTAAAAAATTTAAATTAAGGTTTGACTTCGTATATAGTCGACACAATGGTGATTAATTTGTGCTGAATTTGATATGGATGATCACATTTCGATTCCCGCAACTGCAATTGGGAGGAAGCTGAAATCACTTGAGGTCAAAACTGACTTCCAAACCAGATTAAACTGGTGTTGAAAGCAAAAATAAATATTACTTTATTTTATAGAACAAAATAAAATTTGATAATTTTGTAGGGACCAAATATATATAACTTTTATTTTCTTAATTATATATCATACTTGCTCATCACATTATTTATAAGATTTTCTGCTTTTTGGTTATTGTTTCAAATTTCAATACCTCTCTTCTTACAATTACTATTCGTTAAAAGTGGCTCGGGGTTAGGAGTTTGGAAAAACATTTGTCCATGGACCAAATAAAATGAAATTTTTCTTATGTCTCGTGATGCATCTAACTACAACCACCATTGACAGCCTATAAAGAGAGCGAGGAAAGTTATCAAAACTCAAACACAACTCAATGATGTATTACTACTACTAATATAATTACATAAATAAACCAGCAAAATAAGACATTTACAATTTATATACATTAGTACAATAGTAAAAATGGACATATAAATATATCCGTCAACACCTTAATATCCGTCAACATCATGCATGCCACAGTGGGAACAAAAAAAATGAATGCCCAACTGTAAAGAATAATATCTTCATCCTTGTGGGATTCAAATAGGTGACAAATTTTTTTTTAAGAGTTTCTTACCATATCTCTTATGCAAAAGGCGTAAAAAGCAACGATATTCTAACACACAAAAATTGAACACAGTATATTGACATGGTATATAAAATACACTCAAAGTGTTAATAATTTTCCCAAAAAAAAATGTTGAGCGGAATAAAATGGAAAGAATATTTGTTTATTTGCATGTATCTTGCTAGATATTCATCCCAAAGCATTTATTATTGACATAACTTGAAGGTTTAATTTTGCTTTGGCATATGTCTTAAAACGAGCAATAGGGCATAGAACATATGGCGACATGGCGCAATGATAATAGATTCATTTAAAGAAGAAAAAAAAATACCAATGCAAAGAAAGGTGTTTTGGATCGGACCTAGGCCCATGATGCTCAATTCGTTCAGGAAAATTGCTCTTTAAGGTCTTCTAAATTGCTTACAGGCCTCCCAAATTGACGAAAATATTCTTTTGAGTAAGATAGGAAGTTAGGATCGGAAATTACAGTATGTAAGGGATCCTACAATCCGAAATATGTATATTTTTTAGGGTTTTTTTTTTTGAAAAATTATGTGTTTTGGAAGATATGAGCTGAAAAGTTAACATTTTGGAAGTTATTTTTCGAACTGGTTTTTTTAGTAGCAATTGTAGCAATTATACTTTTATATCATCTCCAACAATCAACTTCAATGCTACAATAAAAAGGTGTTGAAGGTATGAAAGCAACATTTATTCACACATGGAGGATTTTTACACTTACTTGTCATTAAATAACAGGTAATAAGTGTTTTAAACCGTTTACTTTTTTGAATTTTTTAAGAATATTTGTATACCTGCATATAGGAAGATATCTTCCGAAATGTGATGGGAAGATATTTTCCGAACATTAATGGGAAGATACATTCCGATCAGTGGCGGGGCTCGGACCTTGGCTTAGGGGGTGCAAATTTTTAATCAATATTTTAATAATGGGGAGGGATCAAATTACACTGGTGTAACATTTGAGTAATGTTACACCGCTCAATAACGTTTTAACGAATTCAAATTTTTCAAAATTTCATACATATGTTTGATAATTTGATCCCTCCCCTTTAATAATTAATTATATATAAAATTTCATACATATGTTTGATAATTGCTCGCTGCGCAATTTCATGTTTTTAAATCATCAAATAATCAACTTGTTATCTATATTGTTGAACAAATCTCTTTCGACATAAGTATTGATTATATGAGAAAAATATCAAATAAAAAAGAAATTAAACTGGTGCATAAGTATTGATATGGTAACAACATAAATACACAATCAAGTGGATAGTTTTCTCATTGCTCGATTTACAGACCAATAACCGGATATTAGCTTCATGAAAACATTGATTTCCACATGGCTAAAATTGAATCAAATTTGTGGATGGATTAGCTAGAAATCGTAAAACAGAAATCCAAATATACATTTCGACCAAATTACAAACTAGAAACAAGCAACCAACGAAGCACACAAATACGTTATTAGAACCTCAGTTGAATAATTCATCCACCAATTTATCACTATTGAAATTATATAAAAAAATCCCAAATTTTAAGACTCTAAACTATAGATTTTTTTATTGATTACCTAAGTGTTGTTTCAAGATTGTTTGAGGATTTTTTTACTATAGATTGTTTCACTGTTTTACGTATTTTATTTGATGTTTTGTTTGAGAGAAATTAGAACGAAAAAATGAGAATAGTGAAAAGTGTTTTGGATCTCTAAGTATGTGGTGCAAAACAAAAAATTTAGGGGGTGCAAAATGCAAAAGACATAGGAGTATTGGTGAAAATTGTAAAATTCCAGGGGGTGCACCTGCACCCCCTCACATACACACAGCACCGCCAATGATTCCGATTGCAACTGAATATTGGGAAGTTACGTTCTCATATGTCATGAGGTTTCAGAAATTATAATCTCATCTTCTTCATGCATGAAGTATTTCTTTCCTTTCTTTGCCTTGGAGCGTTCTGCATTACCACTAAATGGAAATTTATCTTCCAAAATTAAAGCTCATTTCGGATTATACAATCTCATTCATACTAGTCTCAAAATGGAGGATATTTTTGAATTTTTGGGGGGCCTGTGAACTTCATGTGGGGCCTTAAGAGCAATTTTCTTCGTTCAGCCTAGAAATGCAAAGACCCAATCATGTCCGGCCTAAAAGCAAGTGTAAGATGGGTTACAATACCGGATTTCAAAACATTTTTTCAATTATAAGGCTTTAAAATAATAGTTATATATTATCAATATTAATAAAATATTATATTTATATCAATTACCTTGTCGTAGAATATGATGTTTACTGCATGATTTTAGTTCTAGTTATTTTTTAAATTAAATTAAAATCGACAATAAGTTTGTAAAACTTAACTTAGAAATTGAACTCATAACATTAAAAATCCATTCAGAAACCCACCACTGGGCCATTTAAATCTTTGCATCAAATTTGCAAATTAATTTATATTTAACAGTTGATACATTGCAATCTATGACTCTGTTTTAGTTATTGATGTTATTTACAAGTTTCTTTTATAGTAATTTACAATTTAAATAAAAGAAGACTATTTGAATTGAATTTTTGGTACTTTTTTATTAGTAGCCAATGTTTAATATTTGAACTCGGTCTCCAAATTGTTTGGGACGATCATGGAGCCACCCCTGGATCACAAACGGTTACACCCTTCTTACTTTATAACGCCGCAGAAGCTAATAAGGTCTTTAATGGTCATCAATACAATCATCGATGAGTGTTGTTCATAACCGCTCTATCATTAATGATTGGCACCTCTACACCGGGCCTATATATTCTTTCACTAGAAGGACCAAGATATGGAATTTCTATCATAAAATTTGTCGCTCTATATCCTCGTACCTGACATGAACAACAAAATATTTGCAGGTACTCTCACCAACTTTAACCTTAACAATTTATTATTTGATGCATACTACCCATTCTAATTTCTAATCACTCAAGATCAAGAATAATCCTACCATTAGAGAAGATAGTATCTTAATCATCATATTCACATTATTTTATTAATGAGAAATCATATATACTCACATTCTATTATAGTATTATTTTTAACAAATTCTCTTATTATTACATACATTTATCTTTAATCATATTCTAATTAACAACCATACAAAAGCAACCCTTGAGTTGGTCTTGTACATCAAGAACATTCAAACAAAAGCAAAGAAAGGATTTGTTCCAAATCTAACCCTTCTTTGACCAGCTGTATGACCAAATTTAATTCAGCAATTTCTTTCTGGAGTTACCAAAGCATTGATCAAGCCAAAATATTTCTGGTTACTATGTTTACGATAGTTTAAATGGCCCATTAGGCCCACTTCACTGAATCTTTAGTGTAGGATAATATTCTGCCCATGCATTCCAGCCCATGAAACTATTATTTTTTTTCTTTACTAAAAGCCATGAAACTAGTTTTTTGTCATAAGTACACACATCCGTTGACCTAAAAAATATACAAGCAATATTAGACCAAAAAATGGAGAATTGTTTGATCATAAGTGCACGCATCTCTAAAGTAAGTAATTGTAAAGTAAAAAATTGAGAATTGTTTGATCATAGATTCATAAGTACACACTCCTCTGGTGTGTAAATTGTAAAATAAAAAATCTGAGTTATTTGATCATAAGTACACACATTTCTAAAATGAGGAAATTGTAAAGCGAAAAATCAAGAATTGTTATTTTAATAAACTTATGACTTGTCACAATGTATCTATCTTTGATTTTGTAATTAATAGTTGATTTTACTCACCCCGCACTCGATAATATTACACCCTATGTTCCTTTGTGCACGTTATTTTAGCAATATATGTATATATATATATATATAGAGTTGGGATCCGTTGACACCAAATAGTTTGACATCAAATCTTACACCTCTTAATAACGTCTTAACCGATATAAATTTTATTAAATCCACCGTTAGATTGAAAGTTTATATCATATATATCATTTATGTAAAGTTTCAGAAAAATCCAAAATCATTTGATATGTTATTGAGGTACATCAAAGTTAATGGTTTGCGTCATTTTTTAAATGTCATTGATCTTTATATGTCTCAATAGCATATCAAATGATTTTGGATTTTTCTGAAACTTTACATAAATGATCTATATGATATAAACTTTCAATCCAACGGTGGATTTTATAAAATTTATATCGGTTAAGACGTTATTAAGAGGTGTAAGATTTGGTGTCAACGGATCCTGACTCATATATATATATATGGGGTTTGCTAATTTAGACCCACTTAAAAACATGTGGGTCTAAATTAGCAATGCGCACCTTTTCACTTTGGACCAAAAAACCCTTGATATTTAGTTATTTTATACTATGAAATTGAGGGTTAGTTAGGTAAATTTTATTAAATAGTGTGCACCCACTTTGCTAATTTACACCCACATAATTATAAATATATGCAACCAAAATAAACAACCTAGGAAATCAAAAAAAGACAATTTCTTAATTTATCCATCATTAATTTTATTTTATTTTTAGATCATAATGATACTTTTCTTCATATGAAATATTTTAGTCAGCAGATATTTTATTTCATATAAAAAAAATCGACGAAAATCTTAAAACAAAATAGAGTGGAAAAAGATGAAATCGAAGGTGTTTCATACTACTACTACTAGTGGTGGTGAATGAATATGAGTAGAACTTGGGAAAAGTTCCAACTAGCAATGAATCCATGGAAACTGTTGAACACAGCAACTATTTCTCTTCAACAATGGCATGCACTCGCCTGCGAGATACTCCCTCCAGCCTAATTTATAAGCAACTTTTACCAATTTCACACTTATCAAGAAACTCTAGTTTTATGTAAAATTTAAGTGATATGGACCAAAATACCCTCAGCCTAATAAAACATCATCACGTTTGTTCACTGCCACACGTTTGGACCAAAATACTCCAACTACCACACGTTTGTTCACTACCAATGCTACATAGGGAGTATTCAGGTTTCTCTATTAATAACTTTACATATTCCTTCCATAATCTTTCTATAATAAATCCACAAATCCAAATCTAAAAAATAAAAATCAACACCATAATTTATTTAAAAAATCACTTATTTATCTATAATTAAATATGTGTGAAAAAATGCCTTTTGATGTTGATTTAAATCAAATTAATAATAATGAGAAATGAAAAAAAATCACCAATTTATCTATTGTGAAAATGAAAAAAAATAATTTGACTTACCTAAGTTATTTTAATTAGTCCTTTTCTTTTTTTATTGGTGAAAAAATATTAATAATTAAAACAATATTAGTATGGTTGGTCAATTTTATTTTATTTAAAAAAAAAATCAAAATAAAATATTGCAATTGTATTAGCTTAGTGCAAAGACCAACTTCTACTCCCCATAAACTTGAATCAAGAGTGAGTAATTAAGTTCAAACTAGCAGAAAAAAAAATGGTGTTGAGTGTAGTAACAATTACTGGAAGAAGAAGAAATGTAGTTGTAGTTAGTACAAGAAGAAGAAATACGGTGGAAGACCAAGAGAGTAGCATGTGGGATTTTTTCTTGGAATTCGTGCGGACTAATGAAATGGTTATTTGGTGTAAAGTAAATGTTGGTAGTAGAATTTGAAAGAAAGGGCATTTTGGGTATAAAGGTATTAAATAGAGTTGAATTTGTTGACTTTTGCTTATATTTAAGGATAGATTTTTTTGAAGACTTTTGCTTATAATTAAGGCCGGAGGGAGTAGTATGAAAACAGAATTTGTATTTTTTTCAGCATTGAGCAAACATTGTCGTCATCGATTTGATAAATTCAATTATCTATTTGATAAATTTATTTTAGAATGTATCTCTGCCTGTTTTTTTACATGTGAATGCTTAAGGCTAATTATATATTCTTAACGGGTTAGTAAAAAAAGAAAAGAAAAATAATTTCAAAAAAAAATATCAAAATTTACTAAGTATTATGATATATGTATTTATCCTTAAGGCTAATTATATATAGTACAAAAGTGAAATAGGTAGTATTATATTATACACAAATTTGATTCTATTACTGGATCAATATATTAACATTGAACTCAAGTGGTTAACGAATTCTTTCTAAAACGAATCTTGGAAGGACCCAAGTTTGATTCATGAAAATGATTTTTGGCTAGACTTTATTTATCTTGCGACCAAACTCTGGATTACCAAAAAAAAAATATTCCTGAGAACAAGAGGATTAACGCAAAAATAAAAAATCACCATCAAATAAATAAGATGTAATGAAGTTTATTGATTTCGTGATAAAAATATAAACAAAAAAAAATCACCATCAAATAAATAAGATGTAATGAAGTTTATTGATCTCATGATAAAAAAAAAAAATCACCATATCTTACAGTTTTTTCTTCAACAATACTATCTAACCTATGCACATAAAATTAACCTAACTTTAAAACCATAAATAAAAAGGAATCAGGGAGACATGATACTGTTGTCTGTTGATATGTAGTATTTGATTTTCCACTCCACGTACGATCACTCTATCACGTATAAAAATATACAAATCTGTGTGTGAATGCACATAATCTATTGCTAGTTGTCTTTAAAAATAGATTGTTGATCAAAGAATTATAAACCGCAGGCAGGTTTCAAGTCAACTGCATTTCACCGTAAATTGCCAAATAAAATAGTAGAGCATGTCTGACAGCCAAATTAGACAATTACAGTATAATAGTCTTTGATGTAAACCGATAATATTTTCATGCTCAAGATACTATGTCACTTGTTTCATTTCATCCACCACTCCAAAACTACTATAGTAACTAAAACCACTTGCTTTTCAAATTGGTTGGTGAGAAATATATATATACAACAAAATTAAAGTGACGGTCACCAATTTAAATTCGGTTCAACTTTTTCACCATAACTCAACCTATATGCCAACTTCATCCATCATCATCATGGCCAAATAGTATTGAATTATCAATAGTCAAATACTCAAATGAACTCAATAGGGAAAGTATGAGGGTCACATCACATGCACACATATGCACCTACCACTACATCCATAGTATGATAGTGGAT
Organism: Trifolium repens; assembly: GCA_030408175.1. Taxonomy (NCBI): domain Eukaryota; kingdom Viridiplantae; phylum Streptophyta; class Magnoliopsida; order Fabales; family Fabaceae; genus Trifolium; species Trifolium repens. The sequence goes on along the minus strand of CP125849.1, from coordinate 51,149,577 downwards.
AATACTAGTATTAGATTATGTGGACCCCACCACCCCCACCACTACCACCTAAATGCATTTTGTACCAAAATCATCATAGTGGAGAGACTAATATTCAATTCATAATCTCAATGTCAAACCATTAAAATGCGTCACCCCTTCCGTCATACACTTACTACTATTACTTTCTTTATTGTGCACTACCCGACATCTCAACGGATCTAAAACTTTCGGATCCAAGATTCCTATACGGGCCGGGTGAAGCCCAATTCACATCTTCCTCTTTTAGATTCCCTTTCTTCTTTTGCCACCTCATTACACAAATCCCAACACCAATAACAAAAACACCAAACAAAAGACCAACCACAATTCCAATTATAACCCCAACTTTGTTCCTCTTCCGTGCACCTTTCCTCACCTTAAAATAACCCACCTTTGACTCATCCCTTGTTCCCAACATTGTCCCAATTGTATAATCCAAAACATAACAAAACCCGGTTTGGTTATTATACAAAGCTCCCCAACACCTACAATCTTTCTCACACAAATTTTCACATTCCGTTAAAGATAACGTCGTTACTTCCTCTAATAACTCCTTATGAGGTGGCTCCACGCCGTTTCTTCTCAAAACATAGTAACCGTTATCTCCACCAATCCCATCACCACCGCACAATCCTCCATCTTCACCACCACCATTACTAAAACAACCACCCGGTTCACCCGACTCACCCGGTTCAAACCGGGTTTTGTTATCTAAACAAGAACAACTAGACCCACCAGGAGTACACAAACCATACGAACCACAAGGATTAGGAAGCTCACAAGTTTCAGTAATAGCTTGAAAATTAAGCATCCAACTAGACTTTGTTATATCCCAATAATACCCTTTGAGGTTTCCATCAGATTCTAACCGAATTAAAAGAAACGACGACGTTTGTTGAAAACTATTAAACTTCTGAACATCAACGGGTTTAGGGCTAGTTTGGTACATTCCTATATAACCCTCAGTGCTAACTCTTGCATAAATGGGTCCGTCACCGTTTACTATCAAAGCTTTAGTTTCTAACGCCGATCGTTTCCAGTATAACAGAAATAACCGTTTTGATAACGACCTTCCTTTTTCTTCGCCGTTGTTTTCGTATAAACCCATGAATTTATCTCCTAACCGTAACGAGTAAAGACCATTAGAAGAAACTAACGACATGTTAGAAGTGAAATTTTGATTCTGAACAAGGGTATTTGTGGGAAAATGAAAACTTTCCCAAAGTGGTACATTTTTTGTTTGAATTTGTAAATTTGAGGTGTTGAGGAGAATCACACGGTCACCGTCTGTGGCGGTTGACCAGGTGATGGTTCTTTGTGGGTCCGACAAAACAAGACTGCCGTTGAAGAAGAAGCGAGTGGTGTGTGACCAAGAAACGGAGTGAGTTGGGTTAGCGATCCAGAATGGTTCTGAGGAAAGTGTGTGAATGATGGCTAGTTTTAGATCGTTTTGGTTTTGACGGAGAAAGCCGAGTGAGAAGTTTCCGGTTGAGTCGGTGAGAATGGGTTGAAAAGATGTTGAAGGTGATGAGAGTGGAACTGTGGAGAAGCCTTTGAGAAGCTCTTGTGGAATTGAGGTTGTTGTTAAAGATGATGCTAACGTTGTTGAGAGGGATAGAATGAGGATGATTGTGAATTGAAGGTGATGAGTTGCAGACATGTTTGAATATTGCAGGAAATAAAAAAGAAAGTGTGGATGGAGATGGACATTCACAAGAGAGTGGACTGTGGGATATATTTATAAGGTTAATTCCTAATGGTGGTATGGTGTTAGATACAAAAATATATGTAGAATAATACAAATTGCTGTTGGTGTATTACTACATAGTTGTATTTTAATTTAAAAATAAAGTTATGACCACATTAATTTAATAAATATGGGGTACTGTTAACCCCCTCCAGGGTATTAGTTAAGGAAGAAAAAAAGAAAATTTGTGTTAAAAAGATCATTTTTTACATTTGTAAAAAGTTGACAACATTTTTACTTCCTTAACTAATATAAAATCTTCATTGTTTGTTGTTTTGAACCGTAAATTTTGATTGTTATGATTGAAATAATAACTTGATTTTTTAAATTTGTTGGACTAAAATAATGCAATATAAAAATGTAATTTATATGAAATTGACGTTGATATATCATGTAATTTTTTTAACCATAAATATTTGGAAGAATCACAATTTTTTAAATTAAAAAAAAAAAAAGCATTATTGACAATTGTCACAATTTTTAATACTTTTAAGCCCTAATTCACAGTCACACACACAAAAAAAACACTAATCTACAATAAACCACTTAAAATAATTCATTTGTGAAGATGATCTACCTAATTAACACGAGCTTATAACTTATGGGAACTAGATTTCCTGTTGTAATTGTGTCATGCAGTTACAATTGTCAGCTGTTCGATAAAATGAATGGCCGAGATTGATTTACGCTATAAAACTTAGTTGAAATTTGAATCATTCGATCTTAAATCAACAACCTGTTTACACCGATTTTTTTTAAACAAACGCTAGTTTGAAATTTATTACTTGCAAGATCAACTAGTAAATCCTAAGGACATATTTGTGCATAGTATTCCAGAAAGTTATGAATGTTCATCATTTTTACTAATAAATTTATGATATTTGAAACTATTAAAATGCAAGCAATCTCGCAGGAAAAGCAATTAAAATTAAAAAGATAAATGCATAACTTAAATTGGAAATTGCATTAAAGGTATAAAAGTTTACAAGAGTTGGTGCACATAATCATACATTTTGACCTTGATATTCATTTTTCTCGATAGCATGGATACTCAGAGTTTTTGTAAGGTTTTTGTATGTGAAATAGTGACCCTATTTTCAAATGAGAAACTACACGTATTGCCCCTTCCTCCTCCATGTCTCATTCTCTGTGGCATGCGTGGGACTGATCCGGACTGATCACTTGAACCCTTCGTAGACTGGACTCTCTTCTCTCTAGGCTCGCGCATCTCAATCTCATTCCAAAAGACTAAGAATGAAGCGAGGCAACTAGCCTGTCTCTACCTAGTAAGGCATTGTACGCCAATTTATAGACGAAGGGAAAATAATTTCCATTAACGTTCTTATGCTAAAACTTCAACACATGTACTGCCACATTTCTTCTGCATTTCAACTGCTCTTGTATTGAAGGCGCTAGAACAATCGAACTCGAACTAGTTCTTGAAACTCTGAATGGAAATATCCTAAGTCCACAACCACAAAATGACTTTCGATTTGTATATGAATAGAATCGAAGCATCAAGACTTCGAGAATCGAAGCCACATGATCTCTTTCTTTGAATTCTTCTAACCTTTTTTTTTAAAAAAACTTGTTAGGTTGTCCAATATAATCAAGCCATTTGTAAAAAAATCATTTTAGCAATTTTTTAGTCAAAATAGTCAAGAGGACCATGAAATGCAAAATGGGACAAACGTGGGGGGTTAAAATCGCACGTTTGAAACTAGAGGGGCCAAAATCACACAATTAGGAAATTTGGGGGGCCAAAACTGCAATTTAGCCTTAAAGCTTTCAAATGAAGCTTTTCTCCTTTCCTTTTTCAGACTTTTAAACATTAAACGTCTCATTTTGCATTAATATTCTTATTGAAAATCCAGGCTAACACAACCTAAATTGCTTACTGCGTTAAAATGTGTGTGAAAACTCTGCTGCGCAGCCAATCTCAATCCCAACTTATGCATGACTTTAAATAACAATGTATTCATATTTTATTTGTTTCATCAAATTTTGACTGTAGCAGTATATGACTATGTAAAAGTGATGAACAAACATGTATGTTGACTGTTAATTAGTTAGGTGAAACTTTACCCCGACTTTAAAATTACATTAGTCGCTGAGGAATATGTTAATGTTTCATGGAAAATTGGCGGATTGACATATATATGTGGACTAATCACGTTTTATTGATAGTATCTCTTAAAATATTTTGTGTTGGTTCTAATTTGCGAAATCCCTTTCATTTCCCATGGATTGTTTGTCCTTACGTCATTAGACGCTTAGTTTCTAGAGGCTGAATTATGTAATTTGTGCTTGCACCATTGCAATTTAGTCTTCAACAATTATGTATTTATTAACTTTATATATAATTTGATTGATGAACATGGAATAAATTTAAGGGCTAGTGATAGTAGATACGGAGTAGTTTATTTGAGTATATATATTGACTAAACCAATGTTTTACTGAATTTTCTTTTGTTGCAAAAGCACCTAACCGAAAAGTCTGAGAATTGATTGAACTAATTAATTTCATCAACTTCTTTCTGTTCATCATGTTCCCACCTTTGACAGTTCTTAATTCTTATCCATTCATGGGACATACTTGAGATGATATTTCAAAATCAAAACTAGATCCAGTAACGTTGTCCGATTATTGAACGTATCTGCCATTTCCATTTATAGCCCCACTTGGTTGGGGTATGCGTTGAAAACAAGAAAGGGTTGACAATTTGAAATTGACATACGAGTACTACCTTTTCACAAGCTTCTACTAGTAATAGTACTATACTAGTACTTTATGGTAGCCGCAAAAAAGACTTTAGAGAGTGGAATTTGTGTATTTATTAAGTCACCTATCAAAAATGAAGCTGTGTCATTAAGGATAATAGTAGAAATTAAGGGTACCTTCACTTCTTCTAAAGTAAATTGATCGCTCTAGATGAGTCTTATCCCATAATTTGAGCCATTGTCTTTGTCAATCATTCCTCTTATAAGTTAATTTTGTTTTTTAAGAGGATATGATTTGAGAGAGTGAATGAGGAATGACAAAGGAGTCAAAAGCTAGTTGTTTTAAGCATTTAATAGTTAACAAAGTCTTGTAATTGGTTGTGTGGAAAGAAGAAAAATAAAAACTCTAGTAGGTGCTTGTTCTACAAACACCCGTGACTATCTGTGTAGGGTTCATTACTTTTCACTTTAGAGTTTGGACAATGCCGACCACAGTTAAACTAAAAGCGCAAAAGTCCAACCAAGTTTCTAGATGAGTCTGTATTAAAGAACCGAATTGCGTTTGATTTCTTCATATTCAATCCTAACTCATAAATATATGATGTAATCAAGTAACTTCAAATTCACTCTGTTTGGTAAAATGCAGCAAATAACATATAAGCTAACGGATAGCACATGAATATATTTTTTTTGTTACAATAGTACATGAATTTAAAACAGATAACAGATAAATTACCAGTTTTATTATTGGTCGGTAAATATTTTCTACCAACTGATAATTATACAATATAAAATCTAAAATATTTAGATTTTTCCTGAAATAATCAGTGATCATTACCAACAAATAAGTATTACTCCGTATTTAAGAAAATTTAAACATTAAATTTCACAAAATGCATAAACGAGTTCTCTGACATCAAATACTAGTTGATAATTGTCTGCAGTGCATATAAAAAAAACAAAGACTGGAAGCATCCTAGGTCTAGAATAGCACACCCGGAGCACTTCTAAACCAAATCAACAACCAAAAACTTAAGTCAATAGTTGGCAACAAATGACACAATGCATCATTATTGATTATACAGCTAACAAATTCAGGAAACCAATAATAGACAGGTAATGAGTATTACTGCACTTTCAACTCCCTCTCAAATAAAATGTGCAGAAATAACAACGGAAAATTAAAAGAGCGAGGATTGGGGAATCAAAATCAGTTATTTTAATGACAACGATTATGTTATCCGCCATTTGGATGACGATGGCCCCCTGTATTATCCCCATATGCGTTAAATGTGAAAATCCACTTCACCACCATCATAAAATAAAGTTATCTCAACAATATCAAAGATCAAGTTTAGCTGCAAAAAAACTATCTCACGTTTATATATTTTGAATGCTGCTTAATTTCTCTTTTCTCCCTCTAGTACAGTAAAAAGAAACAAAAAGGGCACAAAATTTGTTTGATTGCTTTGGAGAGCAGTTAGAGGCAATGATTTTAAATGTGAAAGGGCCATCTAGTTTTAGTGCGCAACGAGAACCTGGGTACCCTTTGTAATCTTCTGACTTTACCTCAGCTCCAATGCTATAGGGGTAACGTACTAATCATGTTCCTGCATAAAGAACAGATCCAATCAATAACTACTAAAAATTTGAATGCGCACCTTCAAATAAGACTAATTGAAGCCTCGAAAATCAAATTGAAGACATCCATTCCATTCGATACACTATGAGCCTTACTGTATTGGTCACACCAGATATTGAGTTCTCGGATAAGCATCTAGCATGAATGATGGGGCCCAAATTTATACTTTCCATCTCACTATCGCTATCTGAATTGTTCAGATAAACAGCCCCCTTGAACATCCACTGGTCCCTTTCCTGACAGTATACATCTTCAAATAGCTCTCCACACAGTACACACAAGCACTGGTTTTCATCTGCTACAACCATAGAATCCAATTGACTGTCCTCTGCAATTTTATCATCATATTCATCGGCTGAATCGGTAAATTCAGACTCGGATAGATATTTGGCCTTGCCAGCAATCCAGTCCTCTGACTTAACATACCATCCTCTTGATGCTCCAGTCGGACCACTTTGTTCTCTTTCTTTTGTAGCATGCCATTCCAAGTGCCTATCAAACTGTTCTTGCTCTTTAAGCCTAATACCACAATTACTGCAATGATGTGGGAGTTCAACCAATAATTCTGTGATTACATGTGGGTGCATTTCTCGAATTACATCAGGTTTGAAATCAAAGCCAATGAGATTTCTAATTTCTGTGCTAGTTGATTGAGACAAGGCAAGCGAGGCTTTTGCAGCAGCACCCGTCTCATCTCTGGAAGACTTTACCGGGACGGCTGCAGAATCAGGAGCTGAAGCAACTGGCAAAGAGGAACTGGCAGTAATGCTTTCAGTTTGGTCTTTCGATCGCATCACCATCTCACTTGGCAATACAGTTGCTGAGTCTGCTCCTGCAGATATCAAACCTTTGGCAACTAAAGAGCTTAAAAGATTTGAAATTGGATATAAGGTATTCTTATTGGCGGCATTTGAGCTCGGAGCTGATGCGCCGCGTTCATTAGAGGGAGCAGAGGGTTGATTAGAATCCTTTTGCTTTTTTCCAGCCTTCCCTTGAAGTAGTTTTGGCAAAGTCTGTGGATAATCATTTGGGGAACCTAATGACACGGTTGAAGAACCCGGAGAAACTAATGTGGTAGGGGAAGGACCAACTGACCGAGTAGGCTTAACCCCTGATTGAGCTGTACGATTACTTGCATCCAGACTTCTGGTAATTGATTTGTTTGGGATGATTCCACTCTTCACAGATGGAGCTGGAAGACTCTTTGTGGCTGACTTTTCTGAAGTGGCTGTGGTTTTGGCTTTGGCTAAAGAAACTTTAGACTTGAGTGGCTGCTTAGCTTTAAGAGTAACTTCAGCCTGTGAAGGGGCCAGCTGCCGTTGCTGAGGTTTTGGCTGGAAAGAAGTTGCTGAAGATAATGGACCCCGCATGTCCTTTTCTTGTGATTTTCGAAAGTTACCAACCTGAACATTGGGACCAATGGCAGGTGCGGGATCTCTAATATATTGACTTGAAGGAGGTTGATGTGCTGTTACTGGCACTGATAGAGACTGTTGTCGGGAAGGTGACTGTTCAGAAGGGGATTCGGCCCCCTCAGAATCAAATTCCTGCTGTCCCATAATTTTGGCTGTTCCTATTGTTGTATGCGGCATAGAAGACTGATTCCTCATCTTCGCAGCCAAAGAATTTGAACTTTTAGGTAAGCCACTAGGAGCAGAAACAGATATTTCTGAGTGACCTGACTTCATATTCAATTTGCCACTTGGGATCTGCTTCTGCAATTCCCATGATAATGATGGATGACCCCCGGATGATGGTAGTTGTTTCTTAACAATGGGTATTTCTTTATCAACCTTTCTTCCAATTGGGTGTGTGATTTGGAGGTGATCTTCACTTTCCTGCATGCAGAAAGCAAAATTGTTCAAGAATATCCGAAAATATATAAATATGTAATGTTAGTGGTGCAGAATGAAGGGATGAAATTTAAGATTGTTGCATCAATTTGCAGTGCATCTACCATTTGAGCATTATGGTTTACAATTACAGATTTATCCATTATTAGTGTTAATTGTCAAGTCCTAGGATATATAATGCCAAGTTGAATTAGCGAATTATTTCTTAGTTTTATTAGGTTATTTGGAATTTAAATTAATATTTTTTTACGTCAACGGAATGAGGCATATTATCTTGGCAATTTCTTTTGTTTCTATAAATTGTTCATTGGCTCCAGTTTTGTACTGCTTAAATCTGATGCCAGAGTTTTGTTAGTGTCAAATTATACTTTGCCTCCCTATTTTTCTAGGCATTTACTTTCCCATCAAGCATTTTGTCATGTTGCTCTCTCCTTTAGTATGCTTTTCTGCAATGTCCCCTATCTTTCAAGTAGGGGATCGATTCTTCCAATTGGACAGAAATTGCATACAAATGACTTTTCAAGACAAGAGATAGACTCTAAATGATGTTCTAACTGTGCCAAAAACCATAAGTAATTTTCTTGTGGACCATTCTCATCAAAATCAAACGGCGTGAATTGGTCTTCTTAATTGTTGCCATAGAATTACTTGCACTCCATGTGCTTCTCAAATTTGCAGGAGTGTAAATTTCTATCTTGAAGGACTAGGGACACATTCCAAAAAAAACAAGGTAGATCAAACTAGAAAGCACCTCATTTCGTAAATTGGGAAACAGACTGAAATTGTTAGCAATGTGCACTTGACCCTATATTGTAGCAAGCTTACCAAATTATCATCATCGGCCATCCACGGGTCTGAGCTCAAGTTGCTAGAGACATTAGGTACATGATCAGGCAAACCAGAGTTCATCTCATCCCACACGAACTCCTCTTCCTCTGAATTTTTCCAGTTCCTTGACATCACACTGTTCCTGATGTTATGTGCATCCAAATTCATAGGTTTCGGTGCTTCATGATTTGAAAAACCATGTTTGAGGCTGAAACCACTTCTTTGCCCTGATAAGGTCTCTGCAACACCGCCAATGAGCCTATTTCCAGTTCTTCCAACACCTGAGCCCAAATTATTGGAAAGACTAGAATTGTATTCATTGTCTCCGTAGGCGCCGCCAATGCTCTTGTCAGGAACAGAGTCATTAAATGCATCTCTCTGAGTACGCTGATTATTCTGCAATATACACCATTATATTAAAATATGGAAATTGACAGATTGAATAATATAAAGAGGAAAAGAAAAATTACTTCACTAACATGCATGTTAATCCTAGGATCCAGCCATGGTCGTGCAGCACCCAAAGCTCTATCTGGCCTCTCTGGGTCCTCATTTGAGTTTGAAATAACTCCACTCATATCATTAAATACTCCCTTAGTCTGCATGAGACAAAAAATAAAGATATGACAAACTAAATAAGTACCAGAGATAGGGTGTAAAAAAGGCATGTGTTATAAGATATCTAGTGCTATAACTTGACAAATTTTAAAGGCATGTTTTATAAGATATCAAGTGCTATAACTTGACAAATTTTAAAGGCATGCAGGATATGAACGACAACTCAAAACCCACCATATAGCAGGGAAAAAATAAGGACAATTCATGCATTTGGTTTGAAAGTTCCAAAAAGCTTAAATACACAAATTGCTAGAATACTGTATTTTGTTTCAATAAGTAATTATCTATCAACCTCAATTTGATGGCAATGGTTTATTTTTCATTCTTGTTTCACCATTCAAGGAACACATGACTGTGATTCGATTCATCAAAAAAAAAAATCTGCACTACTATCTAATCTTGACCTATTCCAATCAAATTCAACATTTCTATTATTTATTTAAAGGATTGGTTTATTTGAAATCATTTCACCTACCCTGCTGGACTGCTGAAGACGTTGCCTTTCTAAATATTTGGGATTCACATGAATGCTATGAGCTGGGCGTTGAGACTGAGAATCACTTCTAAGGGCGGCAGATGCAGAAGCTGAACCATTGACTGCGGGAGTGAAGCCGAGTTCCTTCTCAATTATCTGAAGGGTCTGAGGAGGAAAAACTCCTCTCCAAGTTCCAAAAAGATGCCTCATACTTGAATGGACAGGAGGATCAACCTGCCTGTATGTATTGCAGTATACCTAAAATGTAAAGGAGTAATTGGCAAGTACCTAGTTAAAAATAGGTGTATAAAATTAGAAAATACTCGCAGTCGCAAGAGAATGCAAATTGAAAAACTCCATTTGTTAACAGTTAGATAATTCATTTTTTTATGGCAATGTCAGAATTATTTCAATATCATTATACATGTATAACTACACATATAAGTTGTAACCAAATCACATTAACAAATCACATTTAAACAGTTTGTGTAAATTTTCATGATTTCATTTCACAATCAGAATGATTCATCAATTCATCATAGATGATAATAAGTATATTACAATATTTAAATAAAGAGACGAAGACCAATGAAAGGAAATTTTATAGATATCTGACCTCGGGTAGTCTGGCAGCAAAGTATTTTATGTAATCCCGCCCAATATTCTTAACAATACTGTCTAAGAGATAAAGAGATGGCAGCTTTTGGTCACTTGGTACCTGGAAAGTTATTAACATTGTTCAATTAAACACGCCCTTTCTTATGACAAATGCACAAACAAGCAGTGGGCTAAGTAAGATTGCCCTAACAAATGTAAACGAGGAACTTAAACGAATAATATATCCCAATACTAGAACTTAGCATCAAATATCACCAAAAGTTGACTTCAACCCTATTTGAGAAAGGAAACTGACATTTATTTCCCCATGTCAGACGCAAAAACAAATGTTTCCAAAGATTCTTAACCCTTGTCCTTTGCATACAAAGTCAACAAAAGACCAGGAGAATCAGAAAGCACCACATTCCAATGATGCTACTTGTCAGTTGCATGTGGACTCTATTAGGCTATGGAGCCAGTTCCCAAAACTGGTAATTTAACAGAATCATTACAGTATCATACTTGACATTGACCTACCTGACATGAACTCATCATCTATTGAAAGTGCTTTTTTCCATTTGTGTAACGTGGACTGAAAATCTAAATACAGTATATTTTCCTTTCTCTCATTTTCAGGTAGATAGAACAACTTGAGAACATCTACCTCAGAAAACCTAGTCGGCACAAATGACGACAAAATAGATAAATGACAAACACCTTTTCTAATTAACATTCACCATTATACCGAAAAACCTCTACACAACGGGTACAACACTAACCCAATTTATCAATAGCACAATCATATAATCAAACCACAAAGATAACATCAAAGTGCACTAAACTTTCTCATTCAAATTTCACTTCCAAATCAATTACAATTGAATTGAATTTAATCAGCTATAAATTATAAAACAGAAACGAAAAGAGATACAATACAAACACAACACAACACAAACAATTACTCAGTGTAAATAAACTGAGATTCACCTCTAGAATGTTAGCACAAACAGCTCCAGCAATTGATTTTGCAGCAGAAAGATTCTCTCCAGCAATTATAGTCAAATTGGTAATTATAGGTTTCGAGTTGAAAGTAAGTTCAGCAAGAGCAGCCTTATACTGAGTCACAAGTTCTTGATGCGGCGGTGGCTGTGGATGATAACCACCACCACCATCACTACTATCGGAGTCTCTATCATTCATTGGAAACCTACCAGATGACAACATCGAAGCAACACCAGAACCACCTTGTCGTTGAGAAAACGGTCGTGCAGTTGGATTCGAACCTTGTTGAAGCTCATCGATCAATCGAGGCTTCTTAGCACCTGGTTCTCTCGATCTATCCAACGATCTACGTGTGCTCTCCATATCCATCAAAATCAAACACAACAAATCTAAATCTAAAACCCTAATTCTAACCCTAATCCACTAGATTTACAACAAGAAAAATAGCATCACGCTTAATTATTATTATTATTATTATCGCGCGGATTTTATTGTAAATAAAAAAGAATTGGAAAATAACATAGATGAATCAAAATTGTACAATGAGTATTGAGATAAACCCTAATCCCCAATTCGCATGGATGGGGAAAAATAAAAGAAAGAGAAGAGAGAGATCGAGAGAGTAAATAGAATCAGAGAATTGAGGGTCTTTTATACGTTGAGAGCAACATGATTATTGAATCAGTAAATAGATAAATTGAGCTGTGTTGAGATTGAGATTAGATTTTACAGTGCTATAGATCCAAAAGACAATGATTGTTTAGAGTATATATTAGGTACGAAAAATTGATGTGTTGTTGTAATAAGAGGTGAGTATAAAGATTTTTAAGTGAAAGATCAACTTTTTTTTCTTAACCAAACAAACTTAATTCATATCACTCGCTAATAAATGTTTCGGGGAATAATCTTAAATCTACGGAAACTAGCTTAAATATTGGTCATTCTCGCAAAACTATGAGTAACCAAATTTGTTTGTGTCCTAACAAACTTAACCTCAAAGTTTACGTAAAAGATGACATAAGAAGAATAATGTCGTTGACAATTAAACTAAACTCTGAATGGCCTCGTCTTCTTGAATGGATAGTGTCAACCAACAACTTTCAATCGTTTTTAAATTGAACTCGCTCAAACCCACGATGAATAGCCTATTTCATAGCATGTAATAGAGCCCAAGCTTCGCCTTCCACTACAGAGTAAACATGTTGCTGCCATTGGGTCAAGCCAGCCACAAACTATCCATCAGAATCATGAAAGCAAAGACTCATAGAAGTGATACCAGAACCGGCTACAAACGCAGCATCTACATTACATTTTATCCAACCCACTCCTGGTTTCTCCCACCGAACCGGCCCAGGATCCTCAGCAGGAACAACACTATGATGTTGTAGCTGGTGAAATGGTAAACCACTCATTTCATATGACGAACGCCATCCTACCTAATTGGCTTGGTGGCTGAATGTTATCATTCCGATTATGCCAAATGCACCAAAATAACCATGCTACCCGCCCTACCGTCGCACTGTCCTCATTTATACACATTTCAAATACCTTGTCTGCGACTGTCCCATGTTGGTACATTGTATTTTGCAGTAATCGTGTTTTCCAATTAGAGAAAATTAAATTAGGTCTTCACTCAAATTTTTTTATATTTCTTTTGTATGGAAATTTTATAAGCAAATTTCATTATTATAAATAAGTATAAAAGGTATCCAATCTCTTATAATTCAAAATGAGTTATTATATGTTTTGAAAATATATAAGAGGATCGATACACAAATTGGAAAAAACAAGGAAGATAGATGTCTTAAACGATCGCTAGACTAAACTATAAATCTATGAATAAAAGATCAATGGAAGAAATTAGAACAATCTTCACTATTTAAGAAGCAAAAAATACAACAAAAATCATGCGAGTTGGGCAAAATACCTCTACGATTTAGAGCTGCCCTCGTAGGTAACTTCTGTAAGAGTAATCTCCATCCAAAAACATGTCTTAAAAGGAACATCATTCTTCCAAAATCTATGAACGGCCAACAATACATTTGAATCCAAGGCAATAAAGTTGCTAGATCCGTTTGGCCCGGCTTATTTTTTACTTTTTATTTTAGTTTAAATGAAATAGAGAAGTTGTTTACACTGATTTTTGGTAAACAAACGCTAGTTTGAAAATTACTTGCAGGATCAACTAGTAAAATCCTTTTTTAAGGGTTCGTTCAAGCCTCGGGATTTACGATGTATTTCATGCGTCTTTAAGAACAAAATCATTGTTCTTGTTAGTGTTAGAATCGCATCCAACACTTTTAATAACAAGTTGTCTCATGACAACATAATAGAAAAAATACTCAAGTGAGTATTGAAAAGAAAGAAAATTAAAGGAGATGAAAAGAAATGCATAATTGCAAGAGAAAAAGGAAAATAAAGTAAGAACAAGGCAAAATTAAATTGCATGAAAGGTAAATGGTGGAAGGAATCCATCTCTATGCACTCTTCAACCCGTTTGCACACGCGGCGTGGGAATTAGAGTTTCTAGAAAATAGGATCCAACCTTTTGTTCTTATTACAAACAGATATATATATAGACCTTGTAGGAAAAACTACCACTAGATCCTACGGTCTAAGTTAAAGCAATAAATAACTTCCTATACTAGAGCCCTACACTTGGCATAGTTACAAGACAAATTAAAAAAACTTCTAAAATAACTTCCACTTGCTTGCTTGATGTGTTGCTCCATGTTGCTTGTTGCCACGTTGATAATGCTTCAATGTAATCGAATGTCACAATGTTCTTAGTCTAATTCGACTAATATGACTAATTTCGACAAGTCTTTGTCGAAATACTCACATGGCTAGTCGAAATGAGTTTTTCATTCTTTTCCAAATTCTACCACCAAGACATTATCAATACCATAAATATTATAATTTTGGTGTTAACAGAGGCCCCCAAAAATGTTGTTTCTCGAAGGAAGTGAGAGGAATAACATTTTTAATCATGTCACCAATTTAAAGAAAAAACTTAAAAGCCTCTTTTCGAAAATTTTACCAAATTTTGGAGAAGATGATTTTGACTCCATATTAATTTTATCGAAAAAATAGCCCAAGACTTAACCAAATACTTGGTTGAAAAAATTAATTACATACCATTCTAATCCTGGTCGAAATATCATGTTAAAATTACTATCATGATGATCAATCCAATGACTTCATTGTTATTAAAACAATTCATGGTGACATGTTTGTCATATTTCATTGTAGACATGCTATAGTAGCATCAACAATAACTTGCCATTTTCTTCTTTCTTTTTTTTTTTATCAAAATAATAATTTGATACCATCCAAGGAAATCAAAACATTATTGGACTTTAATCCTTAAAAGTCATAGTCGAAGACATCCATATCTTTTTTTTAAGCCAATGTTCGACCAATAAACTAATTGTCAATTAAACACACTTTAAGTGCCATTGACAACAATTCAAAAGTATCAAATTACAAATGTATAATTTGCTTCTTGAAACACACCTTCTATTGACATGCAAATTAAATTACAATATCAATCATCAGAGACCTTTCAAAACTAAAACTTTTCAGTTTCAATCTTTGTAAAATTTTTCAAAACCATTTTAATAAGATTTTCCAATTCAGTTGGTGTCCTCTTTTAATGGCTTCGACAAATATTTTTTTTCTTTTTTCTATGGCTCAAAAACCATTTTCATTAACGGTTTCAAAAACCATTTCTAGTGGCCAAAAATTGATTCGAAATTTATCTAAAAATATCCATATTTCAAAATCATTGTTAACCATATGAAGATTAAATCACAATCTTCAAACGCCTAAAGCATTGATCAACCCTAAACTTGAAACGTCCCACTGAGCGTGCCAATTTGTTTACACTGATTTTTGGTAAACAAACGCTAGTTTGAAAATTACTTGCAGGATTAACTAGTAAAATCCTTTTTTAAGGGTTCGTTCAAGCCTCGGGATTTACGATGTATTTCATGCGTCTTTAAGAACAAAATCATTGTTCTTGTTAGTGTTAGAATCGCATACAACACTTTTAATAACAAGTTGTCTCATGACAACATAATAGAAAAAATACTCAAGTGAGTATTGAAAAGAAAGAAAATTAAAGGAGATGAAAAGAAATGCATAATTGCAAGAGAAAAAGGAAAATAAAGTAAGAACAAGGCAAAATTAAATTGCATGAAAGGTAAATGATGGAAGGAATCCATCTCTATGCACTCTTCAACCCGTTTGCACACGCGGCGTGGGAATTAGAGTTTCTAGAAAATAGGATCCAACCTTTTGTTCTTATTACAAACAGATATATATATAGACCTTGTAGGAAAAACTACCACTAGATCCTACGGTCTAAGTTAAAGCAATAAATAACTTCCTATACTAGAGCCCTACACTTGGCATAGTTACAAGACAAATGAAAATAACTTCTAAAATAACTTCCACTTGCTTGCTTGATGTGTTGCTCCATGTTGCTTGTTGCCACGTTGATAATGCTTCAATGTAATCGAATGTCACAATGTTCTTAGTCTAATTCGACTAATATGACTAATTTCGACAAGTCTTTGTCGAAATACTCACATGGCTAGTCGAAATGAGTTTTTCATTCTTTTCCAAATTCTACCACCAAGACATTATCAATACCATAAATATTATAATTTTGGTGTTAACAGAAGTATAAAATTATATTTGACACTATTTCTTCTTAAAAATATTAGAGAAATAAAGTAAAGAAGTAAAAAATAAAGAAAAGTGAAGTCAAACACAATTTTTTCCTTCTTTACTATTTTTAAGGAGAAGAAAAAAAAAAGAGAAAATAAGTCAGGCCAAACGGGGCCTAAGCAACAAATTATAAGCAGATTTTACCGGAAAAAAAAAAAAGACCAACCGATCTCGGCACCCACTGCGACCTATTAGCGTTTTCCGGTTGTAAAGGAAAAACAATCTAACAACTCCTTAAAACCGTCCAGCTACCAACCTTAGCTATCAAACAATACATCACAATGAAGGTGGAAAAACACAAGAAGGGGGGGTTGAATTGTGTTTTTAGAAATAAAACATTTTCGAAATAAAAAACAAGTTTGCAGCGGAAATAAACACGAGATAAAGAAGGGTGCTGAGAGAGAAAGAAAGACACAAAATTTATCCTGGTTCCTCTCACAAATCGAGAGTACTCCAGTCCCCTTGTTACTAACAAGAGCTTTTCACTATAATCTACTTAAGATTACAAATTGCTCAAGCACACTTGCAAGAGACTTCTCAGGTGCTCAAGTTTCACTAAACAAGAGACTTCTCAAATGCTCAAGTTACACTTAACAAGAGACTTCTCAAACAAACTTAAGAATAAGAATGAATGTTAAGGAACACTTGATATACTATCAGAGGTGTTTACAAAATACAACGCAAATTGCTTTAAGACTTGAATGACAGATAGAACAATAATGTCAGAATGCTTCGGAGCCTTAAATGCAGTAATGGAACAGTAGAACAGTGGTCATTTCTTCCATATGAGTCTTCTATTTATACTTGAAGGAAGATGATGACCGTTGTAGAGAGATAAGATGCCAACTGGAATATGCTCGTACAATTGCTAGTTGTAGATTGCCTTCTTTAGCAAAGAAATCCAATTCCACTACCTTGCAATTCAAATTATCACTCATCCATTTTGAGTAATAATAGTACGATAGTACGATCCTCAAATGCGCTCAACTTATGGATAAGATTAACGTTGTACCAACGAATATTCCTTCCTGTGGATGTGACAGAGCCTTGAAGTAGATTGTTCTTCAAACATTGATTCTGGTTCTGTCAGTTTTTGAGTGACGTAAATTCCTTTTGCTTCAGATGCTGTTGTCGTAGCTTCTTAAGGTCTTCAGCTTCTGAACTCCTCAGAGTCTAGCTTTGGTCCTAAGAAGCATTATCTTCAGCACGCAAAATTTAAGCTTCTGATGAACAGCGATACGCTTTCAGAGCTTCATAGCTTGGCTTCTCTCTTGTTATTCATAGTGCTTCTGAATGAATTTTAACTTATAATTCTGCACACTAGAATAATCATTAGTAATACCAATTGCAATTTTAATACTTTGTTATCATCAAAACCACTTAAAATCTTAGAGGTTCATGTGAGACCCACTTTGTTCCAACACACAAGACCACTGCCATGACCACAAGTGGCTCGCCATTCCAAGTCAGCCTATTAGCAATCATAAAATTCTAAAAAGCTTTAATTAATTATAGTATTGACTATAATAGTCGAATCATCTTTAAAAAGAAAAATTTATAATCTCTAGATTATAAAAATGTTTCATTTATATAATACTCCATCCGGTCCTAAATATAAAAAAAAATTTATTTTTTAGGTTTATTGAGAATCTAATGTATTTGGACTATATTATGAACCAAATACATTAAATTCCCAATGAATCTAAAAAGTAAGCTTTCTCTTATATTCAGGACCGAAGATAGCAACTATTTAACTAAAAATAAATTACTCCAAATCATAAATGTAATTTACTTTTTGGCCGTTGAGTAATAGTTGAGAGTTTAATTTCTAGATCCAATATTTTTCATTGTGATTTACTTTTTGCACCCCTCAGGTTTCCTTCTTCACCCCCTGAAATGATCATAGTATCCCTCCTCGCCATTTAGAAAGCGAGCACTTTTCGCAATCTAAGTAGCGAGTGTCAATATTTTATACTCAAACTGAACGCCGGCACCCTCCATGGATGAAAAAATCATGAAAAAAAAAAGAGTTTGCATCCTTGGGAGCGAACTCTTTTTTCATGATTTTTTCATCCATGGGGGTGTCGGCGTCCAGTTTGAGTATAAAATACTGACACTCGCTACTTAGAGTGCGAACTAAAACATAGTTCGCTACTTTGAAAGCAAACTCAGTTTGCACTTTAAAAAGGGTGAAGATAACAAATAAATTTGACTTTTATAAGGTTCGCATCCTATGATGCGAACTGCGATGTTCCTCTTTTTGCAATTTTGCACACTCGCTTCCTAAGTAGTGAGTGGGGTAAAAAAGGAACGCCATGAGCTGCTTGTGAGACTCGAGGGTGCGAAAAGTAAATCTATTTTTCATTTGATAAAATCTAGATCCAATATTTTGATTGAGAGGGAGTAATCCTTTTTGTGTGCCCCGTAGATTTTTTATGGGGATAATTTCATAAATATATCATGGTGTCGCAAAGAAACAAATAATAACTAATTGTGCTTAAAAACAACTGTATTTAAAAATGATATTAGATCGTAACAAAAAATATGATATTAAATTATAGTTTTTATCAAGTAAATACAGTTGTTAAGTTAGCACATTTTAAATGTTGAGAAGCGGACTTGTCGAAAAAAATGTTGAGAAACTGATAATTTTGGTTCAAATTCAGACTTCTACATAACATCCCTATGCTTATCAACCATGTTATAAAATACCCAAACTCGAACATCCCTAATTTTGTTAAATTGGCTCTAGCTTAGTCCCACCAGGGGCCACGTGCTCCTCACAGCTAGAGCTTTCAAAGTGGATCTAGACGGGTTCATTAGCCCTGAAGTTATCTAAACTGAGAAGTTACCTAATTTATAATTTACTTTGTTATGTATTTTGAATTGTTAGGTTGAAAATTTAGTTTGTAATGTAAGTCTGAACTTTGTTAGCTTTAAGGGTGCACTATGTGATCCATCATCCACGTATCTCTCTACTTCAGGGCTAGTGGGTCGGTCTAGGTCCATTTTGACAGCTCTACTCACACCCCTCTGAGTTTTCGATCAAGTCTCTGTCCTATTAGATAAGACCGGTGACATATGCCTTATTGGGGAGTCGATAGATTTTTGGGTCCATATGGTTTTTGCATAATAAACCCAATGAAAAAAAAAGAAAAGATTTTTATTTTTGCCACCCTATTCTATTTCTCGCGCGCCATACAAAATTACCAAAATATCTTGGTATGCTACTTAAGTAACGGATTTTACGTTTAAAATCTTAAGAAATCATGTTATGAGGGTATTTATTTTTTGAAAATTTCCATTTTTATAACATCCACTACTTAAATAGTGGATGTTATAAAAAGAGAACTTTTCATGTATGGTGTTTTTTTTTCCCTTAAATTTTATATTTTTATAATGTTTATTACTTAAGTAACAAACAAAAATTTCATGTAGGATGTTTTTTTAAAAAATTACTCAATTTTACAAAGTTCACTAGGGTGCGTTTGATTCGTAAAACAGTACAGTACAAAACAAGATAGTACAGGACAAAACAAAGTTATTCCGGAGAGGGATAGAGAGATAATATTTTTTATATTCGAAATTAAATGAATTTTTTCGTATTTTTTATAGTTATACTATGGACAAAAAGTTGTACCATAATTCAATGAGAGAGCAAAATTCTTGTTTTTGTCATGTCCCTTATTACCTATTATGTCCAGTCCCATAGTCAGTTTCTAAACCAAAGAAAGTATAATAAAAGTTGTCCAGTTTATTCCTCTATTTTTTAGCAAATCAAATGCATCCTAAAAAATTGGTCGGGTGACAAAAGTAAAAGTAAAAGTAAAAAAAGGGGCAATGGGCCAATCTTATTGACCAATCCGAACTGGCCGGCCCGTCTTAGTCCAGCTGGTCCCCACCACTTCCACCATCCACACAACCAAAAGTAAAAAAAAGTCCCAATTGCTCAACGACAACAAACACCGTCACAGTGTAAAATATATAGCGACAAAAAGAAGAGAAAGAGAGGGAAGAACGAAGAGCATGAAAATGGTGGAAACTATATTTACTATATTGCATTACACAGCTATCAAGTTTGGCCAAGAAACAACGAGAAGAAAGAAACACCAAAAAACACTCTACAATCTACTTCGTATTTCTCTACAAAATCGTTTTTCGTATTTTTGTTCGTGAAACACAAAACTTCAAAGGTACGTTTCTTCACTTTACTTTGATCCAAATGCAGTTTTATCAAACATTTTCACTCTTCAATAAAATTTTATTTTACTTCTCAACTTCAATTTGGTCAGAAATAGTAACTAAAATAGTTAGGTTAAAATAATATTTACGATCAAATTTTCATCAAACTTTGATTTTTAAAGTAAAATTATAGATAGATAGAAACATATAAACACTTCACATCAAAATCTATTTTAAACATGTTACCATATTTTTTTCTGCATGATCAAAAGAATGGTGAAAAGTAAAATTTGGACTAATTGTTTAAACGAAACTGGTAAATTGAGGTGCATAAAATTTAAATTACAAGAGTATTTATGCATTCACATTCCTCTTCATGAAATCTAAGAACCTACATTTTACCATGATACAGTTTTGGTCCGAAAAAACTGCCCGGCCTGGTCCGGTCTCTTTGCACGATAAGGCGGGGGGGCTTAAAGTTGGTTAGCAATGACCCTGTTGTTATACACATGTTACAGGATGAAAAAATATGATGTATCTTCAGGATCCGCTGTTCTGTCGCAAGTTGGGAATGCTAGCAAGAAATTCTGGCTGGTCTGGATTTTGTTTCGAATTCAATCCTTGTGTGTTTGCAGCCGTGGAGTCTTTTTTTGTCTTCTCCTTGGTCTTGGCCAATTTGCTAGCTGGGAAATGTAGTCTAGCTTTCAGAGGACGGGGTGCTCGTGTTTGCCTGTCAAACCCTCGCACACAGACAAATCCTGCAAATCATTTTTAGTAATTTGTTTAGACAGGTTCGTTGTTATATGCTCACGTTATTTTCTCGTAGATGATTGTGTGGCATTTATATAATAAGTATGTGGCATTGTCGCACATATTGCATTCTGTAGATTATTAGATGATTTAACCTAAGATCAACAGATAGATGGTGGCATTACATTCTGGGAACTATATCTTACCTCTCCAGAAGCACTGTTGAATTTCTTGTGTTGTTAAACCTGCGTACAAAAAGCGCATATTAAAATTGGTTGTTTGAGATTTGCTATAAATGTTTAACCTTTAAGTGTGTTTATTACCTTTGAATATGGTTGGTATGGAGGTTCCAAAATGCACTGTTCTCCTATTTAGGTTCCATATCCAACTTCTGGGAACGCTAATCGGGTTAAGACTTGATTCATGGTCTGCGAAAACCTGTTTCAAATGACACTTACTTTTTAACTTCTTGAATTAGAAACATAAATAAATATATTAAAGGAAATAAATTTGATGATATGATATTTCTCACTACTTTACCTCATTGACTTGAAAATAGGTGCCGTTTAGCGGAAAGCTCCCTCTCATAGCTGTTCGACATGGTATCTATTCATAATTTATTTCAAGTCAGGGGTAAGAATACTTGCATTTATATTGAAATTACTCTCTATTTTCCCCCTATAATGTATAACAATAACAATTAATAAACATTGCATGGTTAAGCATTCATACCAGGATTGTCCCTCGAACTATTTGTGAATTAGCTTCACGGAAACTGTTGCATGAAAAACATTCCTCCTCATTACAGAGCTGGCCACGTTCCTGAGCGCTGCATTTTCCTTCTGGTGGTTGAATAGAATTTGCTGTCTCACCTGATGTACACATTAATGTATTTGGCAAATAAATCAGAAAACATCAGAGAACTAAATTATATTGTAAAACTTCCCAACTTATTATGCCCGTATAATATTGAAAATAACTTTACAACCAATCTAATTCATATCTATAAGGAGGCAGTGCAGTCAAGTTATTTCTGGCCCACCTGGAGTCCATATAGCTAGAAGGTATTTGCCCGGATCGTCAGGTTCTCGCTTTTCCCACTGTATTGCATAACAAAATAATTAAAGCTGGGCATATAGCATAAACACAAATGTAAGTAACAGATCCAGCAATCACTAACCCCTTCCAGAAGACGATGTGTATCTGGGAGTTCATAACTGCAGGAAGGTAAACAAATATCAGCATAAATTATCATAATATTTGACTAATATAAGGTAATGGATATGATGCCTACAAAAACTTCATGCCAAATACTAAATCATATGTTGGATGAGATTATTATCTATTTCCTCAGGCCTCAGGGTGTAATCTCCATCTTTGTGTGATTCAAGATTAATGTGAGGCAAATCATATATTACTTGTTGTTCATGCTTTTCTAGAATATTTGTCAATTTCTTTGCCCCACATTTCATTAGTTAAACTATTTAATTAACTAGTTGGAGATAAGTTAGTTTTTTACTTACACAGAATGCTCTGTGCGCAACCGGCTGACGTTCTTCAGCTTTGGTGTAGGAATGTAAGCAGCTTCTTGATTTAGAGCAACCAAGGCTTTTGACACTTCACCTTCTTGAAGTTCCATGTTTTCTTGCATATAATTTTGTAAATTCGTAGTGAACTCTTCTATGTCTAGTTTGATGGTTGGAATTTCATCTGATTCATCATAGAAAGCATCCTCTATATCATTTTCAAATACTTCAGAGCATTCTGGTTCTGGAGTTGCTGGCTCTTCAATAATGGGTTGGCAAATATCAATTTCACATTTTGTTTCAAGTTGCCTGATCATTGCTGTCTGTTGATGTTCTTCTGCTTGGTTTGTGTTTTCAGTGATAGACATGGGCAATTGATTGATGATTACTGATTGGTTCTGATCAGTTGCATTGTTTCCATTTGTAATATCGATATTCTTCTGCTCCGGTCCTGGGAGAGGCAGGGGCAACTCATTGATGATTACTGATGGGTTCTGACCAGTTGCATTGTTTCCATCTGCGATAACTATATTCTTCTGCTCTGGTCCAGGTAGCGCAAGCCTTGCACTACATTCAACATTTGTTCATTTGTTTGTATATTGATCTATCATAACTTGGAATATATGCAAGTTATTAAATTTTCAAAGTGATATTGACAGAATATTCAACTGTTAAAACTGTTTACTAAGTTCACTGTTCTAACAAGATAATGCAAAATCAAGTAGTGGATGGTGTTGTGTCACATATCGAAGGTTATTTTCTTCTCATTATTCATTGTAAACATGATGGGTGCAAATAATCTTCTTAGAGAAATACCTTGCAAAAGCACTTGCAAAGTGTCTGCATTCCCCTCTCATTGGACATGCATTACAATTTGGTTTGCTTTTTGTACAGAAGACCTGCATGCATTAGTTTAGTTTAAACTATGTTTTACTAATATATGGTCAGTTTCTGATGTATGAGAAAATGTAGTTTACCTTTCCAAATGTAATCAGCTGGTAATGCAGCTCGTACCTTAAACAAAACATGACAAAAAAATAAATCAATATAGAGTTCAAATTTTTTATCCAGTATTAGCGGGAAACTTGTATACACTATCATGCAATCATGTATTGCCGCATAACTAGATTGTTGTTACCGTAATCAAATTCTCTGAACAGTGTGGCAATGCATGACTGTATGGTATTGTTTAAAAGTTACGTTTAGGTGCTATTGGTCAAAACTTAATCCTTAGATAAATTATCCTTGCTAAACGCACACTGAGAAAGATTTTTTTTATTTTTTTTTGTATATTTTAACTGTAAACTGAAAATAAATCTTTACAATGTTTTTTGGTCAAGCTTGCACAGTCGGGGCCAGAGATATTTTTGTATGGATTCCAACACTGGGTACCTGTATAGATTGATATTGTTAGCTCTTCTCTAATTGAATAACTGCCTTGTATGATCTATTTCTGTAGTACTCACAATTCTAGAAGATGCAACTGTAGTGACTCAGGCAGTGGCTGGAGAGGTACCCATCCCAATCGCACCGCAATACGCCCAACATTTGTGTCCACCTATTGCACAACAATAACTGTTCAAATATATTCCGTATTAATGATTAATAATGTAATTACATAATTCTATTTTCAGCTTACCGGGAAAGCAAGATGGTGCAGTGTTAATAGTCGCACGCACTCCACACTTTTCAATCCCAATCCCCTTATGCTGAGCAAGAATTCTCTGCATATATAAATTGAATTAACATTATGCATTTTATCCTGCTTGGTAGTAGGTCTAACTGCTTGATGAGTATGTATCTGTTTGTGTTTGTAAGAACACAGTATGTTGGTTTCACCAATGATATAATCATGGCAAGTTTACAATGTGTGGGAAGTACAATTTGAATAAACCAGTTCAATTAATCTCTGGACTTACTTTGCTTGGTCAGGTGGAACATCTCTCAGCCACTCGAGATCAATAGCTCCGTGTTTTTCAACTAGTAGATTCAGGAAACTCTGCATAATACATCAGTTGACAATTAGCTGTTTTGAAGGGTTTTCTCTTTCCAGCAAAGTGTATATAAAACACATGGTAATTGTGGGGGGGGGGAGCAATCAGCAACAAAACATTTTATGGATATTATATTCTACCTGAATACGTTCAGCAAGCATGTTGTTCATGCCCCTTTCTTTTATTGCATCAGCAATTTCATTTACGTTTGCACGTCTCACAGCATCCCAGTCCAAGGAGTCCATGGTGCTTTCTGTCTTTTCTCTCTTCCCTGCCTTAGCTTGTGCCTGTATTCTTAAACTATCCCAATTGAAGCTATCCTTTTTCTCTTTCCCGCGCTCCTTGCCTTTTGATTTTACAGGGGCAGAATCTAACTTACCGTTTTCATTCGTCATAGCATAATTGTGGTCACCAGAACCTGATTCCCTTGATTTCTGTATAAGATCTTGACTTTGTCCAGAAATGTCGAAAGCTTTGTGCTGCTTGTGATCACTATGTTGCTGAAGATGGATTTGGGATAGCATGCTGTGAGTCTCTGTTGGAGAACTCGAGCTTATGTTATTCATTGAGGAGCCACTTGATGAGGCTTCAAAATTGACAGGATTATAGCTGTTGAGTTCTAGGACTCCAGAGTCGGGGGTCATTTTCAGACTATAGTCATTGCATTGTGTCACGATTGCTTCTAAGGAGCTTTGAGTAACATTTGATTTTTCCAAGTTCTGTTCCAGGTTGTCATGCCTCATAGCTACAGATTGACCGTATGAATCTCTCAAGTTCTCAGTTGGATTGCTTCTCTGACTGTTAACTTCATGTACCTGGGTCGAACATGCCATTCCTAAAAGCTTACTGAAAGAAGTACTATTGGAAAAATTGTATTCGGCTGTGCTTAGCTGATCTTCTACTTCTGCATTGCTGTCTGAGAATGATCCTATCTTCTCAGGATTTTGATCAATTGAAAAACCTCCAGACAATTGAGATGTGACAATGGAGCAATGAGAGGAAAATAAAGCATTTAACTCTTTCCTAACACCTCCGTGACATGAATTTTCTTGCCCTTTCCCAGTATCTGGATTAACAAATTCCATTGTACTATGTTCCCTAATATTGCTTTGAGCTGGTTCTGACAGTTTACAATTTGATTCATCTTTTAAGCTATTTAAGCTTCCAGCAGTTCCACAGGAATCAATGCTGTTGCTGTCAACAGTTTCTCTTTCTTCAGAATGTTCAATGATATCTTTTGTCATAGAACTCAATTCATGAACAGATTGATTCAATATTAAGTCTTCCAGCTTTGCATTTTCTTCTGGTTCCACAATCTGTACCTCTGGTGTGTTGACTATCATGCTTGCACTTTCCTCATGGCATGTATCGAAGTTGCTGCTTGACTTCAGTGGAAATCGAGCAGCAAGGGACATGAATGCAGAACTGTCAACAGAAAAGAAAAAAAAGAAAGTGGTGAATCATATATTTTAATTGTATGTTTCTCTATAACTAAACTTGCATAATTTATACCTGGAAAGATGATCTGAGACATTCTGAGTGAGAAAAACTCCAACCACTGAATCCACCACTGATCCTTTCCATCGAGAAAAACGTCTGTCTCCTGTTGAATACACATTATTTTTTGTTAACCATGTAACCTAATCATGCAGAATGGATATTAAAATTTCAGATAATTTGTAGGCTAATGTATTCTTAGCTCTAGTTAGGATTTCCTACTGGTATATCTTGGCATCTTTCTTTAATAAATTATTACCAAAAAATATTATTGTCGATTTTGTGTAAATTTCTCCTATGCTCTTTATCTCTTGGTTCCCTGAAATAGGATTTGTGACTTCCTTTGTCTCGTGTTTATATTTTCAGGCAGGAAGAGAGATATGTTAAATTTATTGGTATTTTCCTACAGGTTAGTGTTCTCATTTCTTCCTCCTAGAGCACAGATATTATGTATAAAAATATGAGAAAATAAAAGTGGTCAGTGTTGTTATTCTTGAAATTGAAATATATCACTCATACCTTGAACAAGATGCATCCGTGCAATAAATGACTCTGCTCTTCCTCGGAAAACATTTCGTTCATTTTCCCACCATTTGGCCTTGTCTTCATCTGTTCCATCAACCCCATGACTGTTTATATCCAACATCAGAAGCTTCCACACTTTATTAGTTTCCTCATCAAGATCAACTTTAGGTCGTGGGCGCTGTTTCTTTATGGGATCAAACACACCCTCAAAGGGAATGATGGTGCCATATTTATGAACCTGGCCTTTGTGTTTTTCATTTTGCCGGTTGTAAGGGACAAGTGCATTCTGTTCACACAACACAAGCTCTCTAGCTTCTCTATATATGTTTAGGTGTCTAAATTGCTGTGTTAATGCGTCGACAGTAGGTACGCTTTTCCAAGTCTCTCCGCAAGCAACACCTGCATCAATGTCTTAATTAGGACAAACTGCACGATACTTCTCTTTTTGTTTGATTTGTAACAACTATAATATCATTGACTAAACAAAAAAAAGTTTCAGTTGAAATACCTAATGGGTTCTGCAAGGGCAGATGTTGTTGCATTTCATTTATGCGAGAATATGCAGAACTGATTGACACACTTCTCTTTTTACTCCGTTTCTTTTTTGTGAGTGATGCACGCATCTCCGCAACTAGAGCATCAATGCCTGTTTGTGGTCTTTCTGCATCCTCAAATGTCTGTCTATCAGAATTGCCTAGGCTTGCAATATTAGTCAGTTTGGCATCACAGTTTCTAATTATGGTCAGTGAAGTGCAATCTTGAATTCTGGTAGTGACTCTGGATCTTTTTTTGGTTGGTCTGCTTTGTCCTGAAAATAAATTGTACTCAAGCGATTGAGATTTGTCATAGGTAGCTGTTTCTGTAGCTAGCATGGTTAGGAGTCTCGCTGTTTCATATTCAGAAGCAGAAGCCGTAGTCCAGCCATTAGAAGTTGATGCATCCGGATGAGATCTAGCATTTTCGTCAGAGCATCTTGCAAGTTGTACTTCTTTAATAGCAGCCATCGAAGATGTATTTGATGTATTTGAAAATTTCCCCTTCTCACTTCTCTTTTTCTTCTGAACATTTGGAAATTGAGCCCAATACTTTGACTGGTATGCCTGCATTAAATTATATTGTGCCCCGATCATATTAATGCTGCTGCTGTCTGCTTGCTCAGCGGTACCAGATGGTTTTCTCTTGGAACGAACTTCTTGTGATCCTGTATTCGGAAGTTTTCCGTTACTGCTGGAGGCTTGTGCATCTTCTTGTAAAGCATGTGTTTCCTGGACCTCTATACCATTTTCTCCACCAAAACGTGTAGTTGCATTTTCTTCTCTGCATGCAGAATTTCCATCTCTTGGTTGTTCTGGTATTTCAAAGATTAAGGACCTTCTACATGTCTTTTTGGCAGACTCTGTCATCAATGGTTCAGTGCATTCCCCTGTCACTTCTGCTGGAGTTGTGTTTGATTCTTTCTTTCTCACATACTTCCTCTTTTGAGTTGAGTTTTCTTTTGATTGATCAGGCTTTGGAGTTCTTTTGGGTTTGCCTTCTTTGATGACCTTGGGGCGGTGCTTTCTTCTTTTCGGTTTTGTTTGGGGTATTTCATTAAGATCAATAGCATGGTGTATTTCCTTATTGTGGTTGTTATTCTCCTTGCATGGTGTAGAAACAGCAGTCAAGTCTACAACAGGATCATAGAGTTTGTTGTGTGAATTGTTGCACATTGTAGCCGAGGCATTATTCTCGTCTTCCCTTTGATCCATACATATTTGTGTCTCCACAACTTGTTTGTCTTTTGATGTTATGTTATTTTCTGGAGGCAGAGCAACCTGGGAATTGGTCTTGTCATAATAACCCAAGTACGGTGTACCTGTTGTAGGACATCATATAAATGCCAGAGTTAGCAGTTAGAACCATATGATCTCACATCAATCACATTGTAAGGAATTGAAAAAATAATTGATATAACGGTGGTTATTGTGCCTACAGATCAACATGGTCCCAAAATTTATCAAAGTTTCGAAAATCAAAAGTAAAATCATGTAAAAAAAACTGATTTTGGTGGAAAGCTAGTTCTAGGAATGACATGGTTTCTTAGAGAAAATAAAACAGATTATAGGAAAATATAGTACAGTAAGCAGTGTTTTAAAAATCAAGGGTTGAACCGTAAAACGACTCTGTCTATGGCTCAATTATCTATAACGGTTCAACCACAGTTTTGCTTGGTTCGAGCAATTGAACCATTTCAGTTCGGTTTTTAAAACACTGCGCATAGTAATTGTTTAATCAACTGTCAAAGCTATAGTACAGTAAGCACAAGCAGTGTTTTAAAATTCAAGGGTTGAACTTGTTCAACCGGTTGAACCGTAAAACAACACTGTCTACGGTTCAATTACTATGTGTAGTGTTTTAAAATATGAACCGGACGTTGAACTGACAAAAATCTCCAGGTCATGATTAAATAAAACAAATTATAGGAAAACGAGCAGTTGAACCATTTCAGTTCGGTTTTTAAAACACTGCGCATAGTAATTGTTTAATCAACTGTCAAAGCTATAGTACAGTAAGCACAAGCAGTGTTTTAAAATTCAAGGGTTGAACTTGTTCAACCGGTTGAACCGTAAAACGGCACTGTCTACGGTTCAATTACTATGTGTAGTGTTTTAAAAACTGAACCGGATGTTGAACTGACAAAAATCTCCAGGTCATGATTAAATAAAACAAATTATAGGAAAATATGGTACAGTAAGCAGTGTTTTAAAAAGGTAAAACTACACTGTCTATGGTTCGATTATTTGAGCGGTTCAACTGCAGTTTTGTCTTGGTTCGAGAAGATGAACCATGACTTGGAGATTTTGTCAGTTGAATGTCTGGTTCGGTTTTTAAAACACCGTGCACATTAACCGTTTAATCAACTGTCAAAACTTGAAACCTAAAAACCAGGGTACCAAAACCAAAATATAATGCACTTACCCTGAGGATCTTGGTAACTGTTATGAATTAAATTGAGGAAGGGTTGTTGCTGATATAAAAATGCATAACTTTGGTTGAACTGTGAGTTCCACACACCAGGAACAAATTGGTTCCCTGAAAATTCATATGCTGCATTCGAATACGACGACGACTGAGCCGCCTCTGCCTGAGCCAAAAGTTGAGCAAAACTATTACTTGAACTAGGAACATTATCATCAAAGGATATCTGTACCCTAGTTCTGGCATTGTCATGACCAATGTCTGATGCTACAGCAACAGTTTCTGACCGGTTGTTAACATCTCCACCGCTTGAAGATTCAATACATGAAAATTCTCCATTGAAATGAGAATTCAGCTGATTTCTCTCTCCAGAATTGCAGATCGGCACTGGTCTCTGAGCAATTGGCTTAAATGGTGTTGTGGGTATCCATGGAACATGTGAATTAA
Organism: Trifolium repens; assembly: GCA_030408175.1. Taxonomy (NCBI): domain Eukaryota; kingdom Viridiplantae; phylum Streptophyta; class Magnoliopsida; order Fabales; family Fabaceae; genus Trifolium; species Trifolium repens. Next base: position 51,119,460 of record CP125849.1, on the reverse strand, counting down.
CCTCTTTCTTCTCTGTTTCACCAAACTCCATTTTTTTCCCTATACCAAAAAAAAAAAAAAACCTTAATTGAAAATGTTTCACAACAAGAAAATTAAACACAATAACCGACAAGAACTGTGTAATTGATTAAGGTTCATTTTCAGGTATGAAACAGGACAGAGGAAAATAAAATAAAAGTCTTTAATTGAACCAAAAAAAAAAAATCATTAAATTAAAAAACAGAACCATAGATCCAATTCATGAAACATTGAAAGATGTGGGTTTGTGAATTACCTACCTTATGAAACTAACCGGTGAGTGATGATGGAGCTGATGTTGGTGAAGATAAAAATTGAAGAAGAAGAAGAAGAATTTATAATACTAATAAACATTAAATTATATTAATATTAAAATTCTGAAACATGTGAGCTAATTTGCTTGAAACCTCCGCTTTATGTGATGAGACCAAAAACTGAAACTCAGAGAAATTTATGAAGAATTGTTACAATGAGTCACTACTGTTAAGATCTGATAATCTAAGTATCAATATGAGAAAAATTGTGAGAATATATAAGCATAGATCATTTCACCGAATGAGTGAAATAAAGGAAAAAGGTAACAACCGGCACAAAATTTTATGCATACGCATCCTGAGCTAATTTAATTAATTAATTAATTAAACTCTCTTATCATGATTCTAGTCAAGAAATCGATTTAATATTGATTAATTATGTAATTTACTTTTGTCTCTTTTTGCTTGTTTACATTTAATATAGTGTGTTACTATGCGGGTGACTGACACCAAAGATAAGAAGAGATGCGAGGATACGTCGATTTGTTTTGCATGTGCATATATTTTTTTCTCTTCTCTCATTTCTCACGTGTTGTAACAACGTTTCGGTTGAGACGTTGTTGACATTGACAGTTATTATAATATACGTGATTCGTCTTATCATAAATAAGACGAATTACGTATAATAATATTAATTTATTTTACGTATCATATAATATTGAATTTATTTTATGTAAATGTACGAGGTTTTGGTAAAAGTGTCGAAAGTGACGTAACTTTATATTAATTATTATAAAATTATTAAAAATGCACTGTTTTTTTTATTGTTACTTTTATTTGGTCTTGGTTAAGGTTTTAAAATCATGGTATTATTTTAAAGGTAAAATTACACTAGTGATCCTTTATCTTATTTATTTGTAACATTTTGGTCCTTTATATTTTATTTGTAACATATAGGTCCTTTATTTTATTTATTTGTAACACTTTAGTCCTTTATATTTTATTTTTTCCATATAGATCCTTTATCTTTTATAATTTATTCATATAAACCCTTGTTTTCTTTTTTTTAATTAACAAAAACGCTGATATTTATTTTTTTTAAAATATTTTATTTATTAAAAAGTTAAAAATCCAGAAATATGATGAACTTCTTCATCTTCAACATCTTCTTTCAATCTCCATCCTTAAATCTTCATCTTCTTTCATGAATAAAAAAAATATCTACTCAAATATACTTCCAAATATCATGAATTTATGTTATGTTCACATCAATCATCTTTTAAACACCAAAATCAAAATCCCTAAATTGTCAATAAATCCTAAAATCCCAAATATCATTAAATTTGTTTCTTAACTGTGAACTTTTGGATCGAAGAAATTGACTCAACAATGGCGGTGGACTTTTTTTTTGAAATGATTAATATTATTAAGCCACAACTCTAGGCACAAGAAATGCCAAGAGAGGGAAAAAGCATCCAAACAAAACACAACCACAGGGGAGGCAACAAAGCAAACAGCACACTCCCTGGAACAAACAAACACACCCAGCGACAACACGGCAGGGATAGGAAAACAACAACAATCATATGCCAGGTCCCAAATTTGCTTTGCAATCATATAAAAAGATTTATTAAGGATTTGGGGGTTTTGATTTTTGTGTTTATAAAAAGATTGAAAATAAGCATAGCATAGATTTATGATATTTTGAGGTAAATTTGAGTAAACATTTTTTTAATTCTAAGAAGATGATGAAGAAGATTCATGAAAAATGATGAAGATGATGAAAGTGTTCTTCATTTTTTTGGATTTTTAATTTTTTAGTAAATAAAATATTTAAAAAAAATAAATATCAGCATTTTTTAATTAAAAAAAAAAGGAGACAAGGGTTTATATGAACAAATTATAAAAGATAAAGGATCTATATGGGAAAAATAAAAGATAAAGGACTAAAGTGTTATAAATAAATAAGATAAATGACCAATATGTTACAAATAAAAGATAAAGGATCAAAATGTTACAAATAAATAAGATAAAAGACCATTAGTGTAATTTTGCCTATTTTAAAAAAGGATACTAGTCAATAAATAAAATTAAAATGATATTTTAAATATTATTTAAAATTTTATACTATTATTTTAAAAAAGGATACTAATCAATAAATAAAATTAAAATAATATTTTACACATTATTTAAAATTATAAGCATTTTATGAAATATAGGATATTAGTAAGGATTTAAACATTTATCATACTAAAATTTTAAAATAATTTAGAATGTTTAATTTCTATAAAGAAACATATAATTATGATAATGATATATTGACCATGTAAATAAATATAATTTTGGTAATTTTATATAACTAATGTTAATGATATATTGACAATGTAAACAAATTTAATATAATTATTTAATGATATTTTTTGGCTAATCATAATGATATATTGACCATATTTTTAATTTTATTTTTTCAAAATAAAAATATTATATATATAAGATAATTACTTATGAATAAAAGGAAGACATACAACAAGCTACGGCGCTAAATCTTTCTGTATGACAAAACCTAATCTTTGAAAAATTACATTCATAGATCTAGGCGACATAACATTACTGTGTATTGACCATATTGTATTGTTTTTCTTTTTTTATCAAGGACCATATTGTATTGTTTTATTATATCATAATATTAAATATTGCATGATATCTTTTCAATTTGTTACCATAAAAAACAAAAATAATTCTTTTCAATTTTATCATAAATTTAAAGAATATATATATCGTCTAATAAAATTTTACTACTTATTGATATTTTTGTTAGTTTTAAACTTACATAGACATAAAAAGTATTATTAAGTCTATATTTGAATTGAGGGAAAATAATACAATAAATAAAATCAAAGTAATAAATTTAGGTATATACTATCTTATAACTGTAGCTCAATAGCTATCAAAGTTTAAACTTCAAATTTTTCACTTTTCTATATATTTAGTGTGTGAGCTTAATTACAAGACTAGTTGATATTTTTTTTAACTATATATTCTAGTGAAAAAAATAACTTCATTGTTAAAATATTTAAACAATAACACTTGAGAAAAATGATCGTAAGTTTCTTAATGCTTAGGCTATGAGTTTTTTTTTTTTTTTTTGGTAGATAGCCTAGTGGCTTTGAAATTCCACCTTAAAGATGGATAAGTGGAGTGTCTGGGGTTCGAACCCCGGCTCCTGCACATATAGTGCGATGTCCCAACCAATTGAACTAAGCTCATAGGGACGGCTATGAGTTTAATTAATAAGAAAAGAGTTTAATGACTATACATAGCTAACATAACACTCCTTCGAAAAAAAAGGTACGGTAGCAATCTTGTTTCGCTATCTTCACATATCACAAATATCATTTCTCAAAAGGTATTTGTACTTCAATAGGTAAATAAATTTGATTAAACATATGTGTATTGCTTACTTATATGGTTAATTATAATTATTGAGCTTTATACTTTTTCTAAAAGAGAAAAATTTAAAATAAAAAAAGAAAGGGATAAATATGTGAGTCTCAAACCGCGTTTCTTGTTTCGTCATAGTATATATGAAGAAACGAGGAAATGTAGTCTTATTTTTCTTCCTAACTACGTCATAACTCTTCTTTTTATTTATTATTTCTTTGTTGTTGTGCGATGAAACGGTGAAGATCAGCTTTGTTCTGCTTTATGACAGTGTCACCCTTTTTTTGGCGTTTATTTATTAAGCGGCGGCGAAGAATCAGGGAATGGCAACTTTGTTTTGCTTTCTGGCCACGTCACACTTCTTTCATTGCGTTTCTTTTTTGACGTTGTCTACATAAACAAGGAAGCACATCTTTATTTTTCTTTCAAACCATGTCATCCTTCCTTTTTACGTGTTTCTATCTTAGTCGTTGTGCATACAAAAGTCGATTGTTCCCACAAACCAACACAAGTCTTTTCAGTGTATTTTGTCCTCACTCACACACTTTACGGGAGCTTCCCCAAAGGCCATTCGTCCAAAGAGTATTCCAAATCAAGCACGCTTAACTGTGAAGTTCTTATAATGTCCACCGTCAAAAAGAAAATTCACCTTGTTAATATATGTTGTACAAATCAATTCTTACAAGTCTTCGTTCATCCATGCAATTCCATACATACACGGTCTCCGGATCACTCTCATTCCAATGTAAATTCGATTCATTCATGTGTCCATAATTACCTAGAAGCTACCAAGAGCCGCTCATTGTTGATGCCTATGCAAGGAGATCACTTTCACCGTTGTCTATCTCTAGTATCACAAACAAGACAGAAACATACCAACTAAGGAATGTGGAAGACAAACCATTCTCAAAAAGTCTCTCTCTCTAAGAACTAAACGCATCTGACCTATTTCAAAAAACAAAAGCCGCCGCCTACTACCCTTTCAATCCAAACTTGGTTTTTCCGATGTAGCTTCTACAATGGTGGTGCGACGAGTTTTCTTTGCTTCGCACCACCGTTCCATCCCCGTTGAGGTTCTTAACCCCATTTTTTCTCCGGCAGTCACCAAAGCTACCTTTCTGTCTTCGTCGCGAACGCCGTTTCTTGATTGGTTGTCGCTTTGTGGGCTGCTCTGTTTTTCAGATCTGAGTTTTTGGTTGTTCTTGGTGCCTGTTCCTTTTCCGGTTGTGTTGGTTTGGTTTGTGGTTGTAGCAAGCTTTGTTTTTCTGATTTTTCTCCAGGTCTGTTGAGATCCTGCAGACACAAAGTTTTGTTTCACTACACCGGTGAATTTGGGGTGATTTTGACAGTGGTTTACAGTTCTGTTTCAGCCACCACACTCTCTCGTGGTGGTGGTTGGTGGCGTGATGGTTGCGGGATTTGGATATTAAAGGTGGTCATTGTTCCGACGACGTTAGTGGTGTGTGTGTTAAGTTGTTTGTGGATCTGGTTGTGGTATTTAGAGGTGGTGATGTGGTGTTTGAAGGTGCTGAGGTGGTGATATGGGGGTGGTGTTTCTGTTGGGCCGCCGGTTGATCCGAGTAAAACGACTGCCATGGTGAGGTTTTGTAATATGTGTTTTGGTGATGGAGTGTTTTTGCGGAGAAGATGGCGGAGCTGCCGGTGACAGTTTGATGGGTTTGGTGCTGAGGTGGAGTTGGGTGAAGGTGATGAGATGGTGATGTGGTGAGGTGTGTGGTTCGTCCAGATACCTGATTGAGTTGAGGTGGTGTTGGCGGAGTTCGGATTTGGCGTTGCCGGGGTTTGGTTTCGGTGATGATTGTTGGCGCTGTGGTGAGGTGGTGGTGGTGGTGGTTGGTGGTGATGAGGTTGCGGTTGATGTCGCGAGATTGGTTTTCTGTAATTTTAGATTCTCTGACCACTTTTCAAATCTGTTGAAATTTGCAGCACTCTTTTTGAGTTGCTGATGATTTTCAAATCTGTTGAGATTTGCAGGTCTCTATATATCTAGGTTGACCTCTTCCGCGTCGGCGTCGGCTGTTTTATCCTTGGTGGTGTTTTATTTCTTTGGTGCCTTTTTCGCCACTACTGGCCTCATGGTGGTGCCTCTGTTGTTGCCGAGACTTGACTGCTTGGGTTCGTATTCTACCTTTGTTTGGTTAGCGGTTCGCCTGATGAAGCTGGTTGTGGATTCTGATGGGCCGAGCGCTTTTGCTTCGAGTTCGAGAGTTAGCGTCTAGTTGTGGCAACTTTCTGGGTCGGATTGATGACTGCTCTGGTTGTCTAGAATCTGTGGGGCGCCTTTCTGATTTGGGATTAGGAATTGATTTTTGATTATGTGGTGTTTGTTTAGGGGTTTTTTTCTTTAGGTGTTCCGCTTATATACGGCACCTATGTTATGTAGTTCTTTTTACGGGTCTCTGTTCTTCTCGTGTAGAGACTTGATTATTAATATATTTTGCCATTTCAAAAAAAAAACTAAGGAATGTGGAAAATAGATACACAGTGCCATGAAGAAAAGAAAGAAACTAGCAATAAGGTGTGAAACTAGCAATAAGAATTCTAAATATTATTGATAATGAACAAACAAAACGCTTTGATTATAAGAACCAACAAATTAAACTAATCAGATACATTTCTTCAACAAAATATAATTTAAATCATATAAATATCTTAAAACATATTACAAGATATTTTATAATATTCCAACGAGATGTCCATTCTAATGATTCACAAGGAGGTCATGACCATGTACATGAATGGTTAGTGAAGCATACATAGGTCTACAATGCCCTATACGGTATAGCTTTTGATACTATAGTAGTTTGTTTGGACTTGAAGAATGGTTTTGAGCAACACCATATGGGGGCATGCTGCCCCAAGTTTACTGCCTTTGTAATGATCAAGGGGAATTCATTCTTGCAAAAATATATTGTTTTCCATCTTGGCTTTAAGTGTGTTTGAGGAAGAAGTTGTGGGATATTGGAAGATTTTGTGGATAATGTACTGAAATTTGATGAAGGTTAACTTAGAGAGCAATTCTTAATTAAGGATTGCATGGTTTCATTTTCGAGGTATAAATTCAAAAACTTTTGTGTTGGTTTTACACTTTGTCTAGGTAAAACGCATTCCATGTTCCTTTTATGAGTGGGGTATGCACCATATTTTGTGTTGGAACCGGTAAAGTTTGGTGAATTTTGTTGGAGGCCTCTTATGTCTGGTCTCTTGGTGGTTTGATTTTTGTCTTTCTCTTTGCGGGGTTTGTGGATCTTCTTGTGGTCGGAAGTTAGAGGTGTTTATTTGCGTTCATGTGTTATAGCTTGTTAGGTCATTTGTATTTTAAATTTTCATTTATACTTTCGTCATTTTTATATATAATATTATTTTACCATTAAAAAAAAAATAAGAAGAGACCAGAGAAACAGATGTGAATTTTTTTCACACCTTATGTTGGATGGTACTCATATGTGGAGTTAACTATAAGTTATTTTATAGTTTCGATAAGCAAAATTGCAAAACTAACTCAATTATTTATTTTAGGGTAAAATAACTGATACCCCCTGTAATATAGGCGTGTTTTGCTTTTCCCCCCTATAAAATTTTTCTTTGCAACTCGCCCCTTGCCAAAGTTTGACTCATTGCATTTGCCCCCTATTACCAAAACCTGGCAGCTGACTGGGCATTTTCGCCACGTGTCAATTCCACGTGTATTTATTTTATTTTTTAATTAAATTTAATGACACGTGTCAGTGACACGTGTCAAACTAATTATTAATTAATTTTTTTAAATAAATTGAATTTAATAGAACAAAAAAATGGTGGAATTGTCACCACAGCTACTCGAACCCGCGCCCTCCTCAATACTGGGCTCATCTCTCAACCAACTGAGCTGTACACGAGCTTGTGATGTGTATACAGCTTATAATATATTTGAATCAAACCAACAGCTTAAAATAAATATTGTGTTAACTAAAACAATTAAATTACTAGTGTATAATTTTTTAATCATAAAATAATAATATAACATTATTTCCTTATTAAAAAATGTATTCTTTCATTATCTAAATAAAATGTATTCTTTTGTTATTTTTTTGCTACACTATTTTATTTTTGACTAATATTCAATGTATTTAATTTTGACAAAATAATAAAAATCATTTTTAAATATTAGAGAAAAAAATAAGTGAAGACGAAATTTGTATCTTGTGAATTTGTTAAGCAGTGAATGAATGAACCTTTAGCGAATGCGAATATCTAATTTTAATTGTAATTTTTAATCTAAATTAATTTAATTTTAAATTGTATATTTGAAATTAAAAATTAAATTACTTTTAATAAAAAATTAGATCTTCGCATTTGCTAAAGGTTCATTCATTCACTGATTAACAAATTCACAAGACACAAATTTCTTCTTCACTTCTTTTTTTCTCTAATATTTAAAAATGATTTTTATTATTTTGTCAAAATTAAATACATTGAATATTAGTCAAAAATAAAATAGTGTAGCAAAAAAATAACAAAAGAATACATTTTATTTAGATAATGAAAGAATACATTTTTTAATAAGGAAATAATGTTATATTATTATTTTATGATTAAAAAATTATACACTAGTAATTAAATTGTTTTAGTTAACACAATATTTATTTTAAGCTGTTGGGTTGATTCAAATATATTATAAGCTGCATACATATCACAAGTGCGTGTACAGCTCAGTTGGTTGAGAGATGAGCCCAGTATTGAGGAGGGCGCGGGTTCGAGTAGCTGTGGTGACAATTCCATCATTTTTTTGTTCTATTAAATTCAATTTATTTAAAAAAAATTAATTAATAATTAGTTTGACACGTGTTAAATTTAATTAAAAAATAAAATAAATACACTTGGAATTGACACGTGGCGAAAATGCCCAGTCAGCTGCCAGGTTTTGATAATAGGTGGCAAATGCAATGAGTCAAACTTTGGGAAGGGGCGAGTTGCAAAGAAAAATTTTATAGGGGGGAAAAGCAAAACACGCCTATATTACAGGGGGTATCAGTTATTTTACCCTTTATTTTATGAAAATTCTTATAGTTTTTTTTACAGAACAGTTTTACAGTTTTTGTTTCTATTTTTGTGAAATAGTCTATTGATAAAGCTCACATGGTATGGAAAAGTGAAAAAATTTGTATTAAAAATTCAAACCCTACATATCAACGTCTCTAATTACCAACTGAATTATATTAACATGACAATTTTTGTAAAAGAAAATAAAATCAAAGCAATTATATTTCTAAAAGAATGCCATAAACCACAACCATTAAATATATAGATTTTTGCTACTCACACCCCAAAAACTTCTAGTTACACCCATATTTCATAAAAATTTAATCATAATACCAAAATTGTCTTTCTTTATATAAATGTTTAAAAATATTTTTCATCTTTTATTCTATCTCTAATGCTTCTGTTTCACTATTCTCTCTCATAAACCTCATTAATCCCCATTAATGCATTCTCTCTCCCAAGCCCCAATTGTTTTTCATTAATTTCAATTAAAGATTGAATTTGAAGGTATTTTATTAAAACTTTACTGCATTTTCCATGTTATTTATGGTTTCTTATACGATTGCATAGTTTACAAAATGTAACTGAACCACCAATGCTAATGTAAATTCAGTTTACATAATCTTATGTAAACTGAGTTTACACATACATCGAGCAGTTTAATGGTTTACGTTAATTGTTAGTTTACGTACACGGCAAAAGGTTATGTAAACTAAATTTACATTTGTATAACGCTCAATGTAAATGTAAACTAAATTTACATATAAAATACCCAAATTCAATATACATAGGTACACAAACTCAGTTTACGTCTGTACGTGAAATGAATTCACGTTAACCACTTGCAACAGATTCACAATTGAACTCAAATAAATTGCAGAATCATGAACTGGTAATTGGAAAACTTACTTTTCAAATTGAGTTTCAGAAGTGTAAATGGAGATGAACACGACGTAGAATTGAGCGGCGGAGATTAACATCAACGGTGGTTCAAGTGACGTCGACGGCAACAGTGAAGATGAATTGAAGCAAGAAACGCGCATAAGGGTTTTGGATGCAATGGAAATTTAATTTATTTTAAGGGTATTTTGGTCAATTTAGGGTGTAACTAAATTTTTTTGGGGTGTGAGTAGCAAAAAATCTTAAATATATAAGAGAGTCACGAGCAATGACATGCATACATCTATTAAAAATTGTTAATCATTGATTGAAAATTGTTTCCTCTTCATCATTGATTGAAAACTCTTTTCTCTCTTTTTTTCATCGTCTGAAAATCTCTCATTGACGGAGGGAGGTACAATTTTCGTCACTTCTCTTTTTATCAACGTGAAAATCAATTATGTTGCGATGAATTTGATTCTTAGAAGATACGAACAATTTGATTTAGATTTTTTCTAATTCCATTTTCCTTTAATTTTCGGTTGCTCTGTATGTTTTGATTCATGCAATTTTTGCTAAGAATACTGATGATTAGCAAAAGCTTCCATTTGTTAGTTGGTATTATTAGTTTGTTAGAGTTAGTTAATAGTTGGTTAGTTAGTTAATTCTCAAATTGTTCTATATAAGAGTCACTACGGTACCAAATTCATTATCTTTTATCAAAATGAAATCTTACAATTTTTATTCTCTCTCTAACTTTTTAAGCTCTAACCGAGAATCTTCTCCATTTTTTGCGGTGAGAGCGATGGATTTGAATTCACATTGAAACCTCAATGAAAATATTTATCAAAGTATGCAATACATTCTCTTCTTGGAACGAGAGCTACTATTTTTTTTTCTTTCTTTTTCTTCTAAATCCTTATTTGTAAATAATACTTCACAACTATTTAACTCACAAGGATCACGAGCACGCGCTAACCGCAACCCTTCCAAAACTCCCCAAAGCTTCGCTATATGCACTGCAAACCCCTAGACCTTATTAAAGCCACATATCCAACCACCATCCTCTAATAACTCCTCCACATATCCTGCCACACCACCACCTTTGGAAGCACCATTGATGTTGATTTTAACCCAACCTGGATCCGGAGGCCACCAACAGATAGATATCAATCATTACTCTATTCCATCACACTGCAGCAAATTGACAGCAATTAACCAAATAACCATAGCCAAGGGATAATTCAAAAGGACATGAAGAGTGGTTTCCATCACATTCCCACAATGGTAACACTAAGGTTCACCAATGTGCATGTAGTTCAATCTATATCTTGTAAGTAAGTGTCCATTTTGATTTGTTGATTGTAAAATGGGTCGCATGAAAACAATTCTTCAATACACTTTTTATTTAATGTGTACCGATACATTTAATAATTTAGACAATTGTGATCTCGTTTCACAAATACTACTTATTACTTTTCTTATATTATGGATCTTGTTGAATTTTATACGTCAGCAACAATATATCTGTACATATCCAAATAAAATGTTAAATTAAAATGTCAGGTTCCAAACAAAAAGTTAAAAAATAATCTACCAATTTGAAGCAGAATTAATTTTAGGCTAGTTAAAAGGAAATTAAATCCAAATATTACCGTTAATCTGTATACTTGTGAACAAAATCAAAGGGAAAGGACCACTTAATCGGTGGAGATTAGAGCCAAACAGTTTTTAACAATGACACCTGACAATGTCTAATATTGTAATAAGCTAGGCATCTGTATTCTGTTTACAGTTTTTATGATGCAGAGCATAAAAAGTGTCTGTAGCATGCTTTTAATTGATAAGGGAAGGGCAAGGACAATAAAACATATTGCCACAGAGAGCATCAATGATGCAGATACCAATACAGTACTCCATTTTGACCTTTCACCGAGTGAACTAAATCCAGGAAGTGGATTCACTGCATTTATTAGTTCTATACATTCAGTGCAGTCAAATTAATCTCAACTGTTCCTATCATCCAAGGCTCTATATACAGCCATGCCATCCCATCTTAATAAAAAAAATATAAATCAAATATCAATTGAAATTAAGTCTAATAGATAGGACTAGACCTTATAACATGATAATTTAAAATTCAATTTTCAACTAAATGCTTTGTTTAATAACATGTATAAATTAGACAAATCTTTAACCATGCATCAGTTTGTTTTTTTATTGGATTAATACGTTATATCACATCTCATTTGTTCCAATAGTGAGATTTATTAATTTAATGATTAAATAAACTTATATACGATGAAAAATATGTATAACTTATAGATCGTCGATTTGATGACCTCAACTAAATTCTTATATAAAGAAAAAGGAAAATGATCACCGGTGTATTTAATATTTATAAAATATAAAAATGTTATTTTTAAATATAAAATTTATATTTTTTTATCCTTAATTAATGTTTCGGGATAATGGTTATCATAACCTAAACAAAAATTACTCATTGTTTTGAAATGAAATACAAGTATAAGTATAACTGTATAAGTAAAAGTTAACAATTCACGCATAAAGAAAGTCTTGTGTAGACATAAAGATTTAATCACTCTATTTGATTAAAGATAGAAAGAGGTGATTAGAGAGAGAGATGTTTCTAGAGAGAGAGAGAGTGGCGATCACGTAATCGTTGTTTCACCATCAACCTCTTGCACCGATCATTACCTTCACCGGCCTTAACCCTTTGCCCTAACACCATGTTAACCTTCAATATACCTTGGAAATGCCTAGATCTCACTATCGAGCCAAAAATCACCATCAATGAACCATCCAAACCAGCCAAACCACAAAAAACCTTCGCCCAAGCCCTAGCCCCAACAAACCTTTGTGATATCCCCCTATCCCAGTTCCAACAGCCAGTGGTTAAAGGAGATCGTCTTGCTATTGAAATCCCAGAAGAAGCATATGAAGCAGGTCTTGAAGCGTGTAAGCACAATCTTCATGGTCGTATTCTGTGGCCTAAGGGTTCAACGCCGCTATCAGTTGTTGCCTTGAAGTTAGCGTTGATTTGGAAGGATCTATCTCGATGGGGTGTTATCTCGCTTGGCAAAGGATATTTTGAATTTACTTTCTCTTCTCTGGAGGATGTAAGAAGGGTTAGATCCATTCCCTCATGGAATCTAAATCCTGGCATACTCAAATTCTTCGCGTGGACAAAAGATTTTAACCCTAGATCACAACACAACACTTCAGCTCAAGTATGGGTGAAAATCTTTGGTTTATCTCAGGAGTATTGGCATAAAAATATCCTATTTACCATTGCTGGTAGTCTAGGTACACCTATTTGCATCGATGCAGTGACTGCCAAACCCATGCACGAACGTACGTTTGGTCAGTTTGCTAGGGTTTTGATAGATATTGATTTACTCCAGCCTCTAAGATATAATTTGCTTGTGGAAAGGAAGGGCTTTGCTTTCTTTGTGGACTTAGAATATGAGCATGTTCCTGATTTTTGTTCTGAATGCAAAATGATTGGACATAGCATTGACAATTGCTATAAATGGAACAAGGAAGAGGAATTAAGGGTTAACAAAGATAACATGATGAAGCAGAAGATTACAGAGAAAAAGAAAGCCTATGTACCTGTCTCTGATGGGAGGTTGCAGATTAATAAGCACAAGGATTCTAGTAATGCTGGGAAAGAAGTTATCAATGTGGAGGATTCAAACAGTAAAACACCTCAACACATCACTGATGCTAACAACATGGAGGTAGTTCCTATAATTGCTGATCAAGGGGTTGCCTCATCAAAGCAAGTCAATTTGGAGACACAGCCTATCTTAGATCCGGTTAGCCCTAAATCATTGCTTAGAGAACAAGATATGCAGTTAGAGAAGGAATTGAATGATGTTGAAGATGACTGGAGCACTGATTCTCAAGATTCAGTGGTTAAAGATTCTCAAGTGGATGCTGGATGCATGGTTCTAGTGGACAATGTTGTTGACAAGGATCAAAACAAAGAGACAGATGAGATCAATACACCAACTCCTTTCATGCCACAGGTTGAGACTAGCAGGCCTGTTGATGCTTTGATTACACCAGATCGAGTTGCTAAGGATATGGCCTTCTTGAAGGAATCTTGGGCCAATATGGTTGAGGAGGAGGAAGATACTAATCAAAGGGTAGAAGATACAACTGTGCAAGCAGATGGATTTCAAATTCATTTGTCAAAGAATAAGAAAAAGGCTCAAAAGAAATTGTTGCAGTCTAGTAGAGATTCTTATGCAACCCGTTCAAGGGTACCCCCTAAGCCTTTTAGATGAAGTGCATTGCATGGAATGCACGGGGTCTTGCTAATTCCCCCACAAGATTAGCCTTAAAGAAAATTATCAATGACCATAAACCTGACATTATCCTTCTTGCTGAACCATGGATGGATTTTTCTAATCTACCTAGTAGATGGTTAGCTAACCTTAACCTAAAACTCTTTGCTTCAAATTCTAGACCTAACCTTTTACCAAATCTCTGGTGTCTTTGTAAACTTTCCATTTCCCCTACTATCTTAGCCTTAGATGATCAACAAGTAACCTTCACCATATGTGAAAACAACAATGTTCTTGCTTTTTCTGCTGTGTATGCATCCACAAACTATCTCACTAGAAGAAAGCTTTGGAGTTCTTTAAATTTGTTACAAACTCAACATTCTCTACCTTGGTGCTTCTTAGGTGATTTTAATGTGATTCTGGGGGCACATGAACATAGGGGTAGGTCTTCTCCTGCTAGACTACCTATTGAGGATTTTCAAGAATGGACAAATTCTTTTAATCTTATCCATCTACCTACTAGAGGAGCTGAATTCACATGGAGTAATGGTAGGGGTGGCATTAGACACACTGAACGTAGATTGGATAGAGTTATATGCAATCAAGCTTGGCTGGATACTTGTTGTGTCTCTTCAGTCACTAGTCTCATCAAGCTTAGATCTTATCACTTTCCTTTACTGTTTGATTTCAAATTGACAACCACCAAACATGCTTCACAGTTTAAATTTCTGAGAATGTGGTCATTGCATCCTGATTGTTGGAATGTTATCTCAGAATGTTGGAACACAGTTGTAGTTGGTTGCCCTATGTTTGTTCTCACCACTAAGTTAAAAATGTTGAAAGCAAAGCTTAAGTCTTGGAACAAGGATTGCTTTGGAAATGTAAATGACCTGGTTAGTAATGCTGAAATGAAGCTTGATCAAATTCAAATGCAAATCCAACAACATGGCCATTCTGAGGCTTTGTTATTTGAAGAGAAACAGGCTAGTTTGAGTTTGGAAGATGCTCTATCCAAGCAAGAACTCTTCTGGCAAGAAAAAGCTCGTTTAACCTGGCATTTGGAGGGGGATAGAAATACCAAATTCTTTCATAGACTAGCCAAAATTAAAACCTCAACCAAACAAATACACTCTTTACAAGATGGTGAAACAGTGATTACAGATCCAAAGCTCATCTCTGATCATATTGTTAACTTTTATAAGAATTTATTTTGTTCTAACTTTGTTTTGCAGGATAGCTTACTTGCTGAGGAAGTTATTCCTCCTCTTGTCACCAATGATATCAACGCTCTCATGACTGTTTTGCCCTCTCATTCTGAGATCAAATCAGCAGTTTTTGCACTAAACAAGGATAGTGCTCCAGGACCTGATGGATTTGGTGCTTTCTTCTATCAACATTTCTGGGAGATTGTGAAGCATGATGTTGTTAATGCTGTACTTCAATTTTTCACATCTAGCTGGATCTTGCCTGGTTTCAATTCAAACATCATTGCCTTGTTGCCCAAGTCTCCTGAAGCTTCTTCAATTGATCAGTATAGACCAATAGCAATGGCCAATTTTAAATTCAAAATTATTTCTAAGATCATTGCTGACAGGTTAGCCTCCATTATGCCTAC
This sequence comes from Trifolium repens, assembly GCA_030408175.1. Lineage (NCBI taxonomy): Eukaryota > Viridiplantae > Streptophyta > Magnoliopsida > Fabales > Fabaceae > Trifolium > Trifolium repens. The sequence goes on along the minus strand of CP125849.1, from coordinate 51,103,894 downwards.
ACTCATCTCTGTTGAACAGAAAGGTTTTATACATGGTAGAGATATCAAGGATTGCCTTTGCACAGCTTCAGAAGCAATCAACCTTCTTCACAATAGAGCTTTTGGTGGTAATGTTGCTCTCAAAATTGACATTACTAAAGCTTTTGACTCTCTTGAATGGAATTTTCTATTGAAAGTGCTTAAGCTTTATGGTTTTAACGAGACTTTTTGCAATTGGATCCATGTTATTTTGCAATCAGCTTATCTTTCTGTTTCTATAAATGGCAAATCTCATGGATATTTTCAGTGCAATAGAGGTGTTAGGCAAGGTGATCCATTGTCACCTTTACTTTTTTGTCTTGCTGAGGATGTGTTAAGTAGAAGCATATCCAATCTTGTGTCACAAGGCAGATTGAATCTGATCAAGGGTACTAGAAATGTCACTGTTCCTTCACATTCCTTTTATGCTGATGATCTAATGATTTTTTGTAAAGGGAACATTGCTGGTTTGAGGGCATTAAAGGAATTGTTCAACAGATATGCATTAGAGTCAGGTCAGGTAATCAACAATGCCAAATCAACTATCTTCCATGGCTCCATCACTAATAGAAGATTGCTTTCTATTGTTGATCTACTTAATTTCAAGGTTGGCTCTCTTCCTTTTCTTTATCTTGGTGTACCTATCTTCAAAGGTAAGCCAAAAGTGCTTCATCTCCAACCTATTGCTGATAAGATCAAATTGAAGTTATCTGCTTGGAAAGCTTCTTTGCTCTCAATAGCTGGCAGAATACAACTAATCAAATCAGTCATTCAGAGCATGCTCACTTACAGCATCTCTTTATATTCATGGCCAGTTTCATTGCTTAAAGATCTTGAGAGATGCATAAGAAATTTTATATGGAGTGGAGATATAGAGAAAAGAAAGCTTGTCACTATATCATGGAAGAAAATTTGCAGGCCATTAGCTCAAGGGGGACTCAACATTAGATCTTTGATCCATCTAAATAAAGCTTCTAACTTAAAGCTTTGTTGGAATATGGTTAATTCTCACACTTCATGGGCCTTATTACTCAAGGATCGTGTTTTTAGGAAGGGTAAGACAATACAACATCATATTTTTTCTTCCATTTGGAGCAGCATAAAGGAGGAGTTTAATGTGATCAAAGATAACACGGTTTGGCTAGTTGGTAATGGTGAAAGGATTAATTTCTGGCTAGATAGCTGGTGTGGTGATCCTTTAGTTGAACAACTTGGTATTCCTGATCATGCAAGGCTTGTGTCACAAGTTAGTGATTTTATTGTTAATGGACATTGGTCCATTCCTCCTGCTCTTTCACAAATGTTCCCTAACTTATATTCAATTATTTCTCATGTTTCTATTCCTTTGGAGGTTACTCAAGATACACTTATTTGGAAGCACACAGACAATGGTGACTTAGAGCTCAAGCAGGCCTATGATTTCATGCTGCCTCGAGTTCAAGATCTACACTGGGCTAAGATGGTTTGGAATGCAGATATTCCACCATCAAAGTCATTCCTTGCGTGGAGATTGATGCATGAAAAGCTTCCTACGGATGAGAATTTGATGACAAGAGGCTGTGCTATTCCTTCAATGTGCTCTTTCTGCCACAATCATGTTGAATCCTCTTTTCACATATTCTTTCAATGTGATTTTGCGATTAAATTATGGTCATGGTTGGCTGGTTGTCTTAACACAACTCTTCAGTTCACTTCTATGGATGACATGTGGAAATTATGTGATTCAAATTGGTCTCCACAAGGCAAAGTCACGATCATAGCTGCTATCATTAATCTTTTGCATACCATTTGGATAGTGAGGAATAAAGCCAGATTCAATGATACCAATACAACATGGTTGGCTGCTATTTCCAAGATCATTACCTACACAGCTTTGTCAGGAAACAACACCAAGAAATTGGCTTCTAATTCCATGCGTGATTTCACCTTCTTGAAGAATTTCAAAGTTCAAATTCATCATCCTAGAGTAACCACTTATAAAGAAGTTTATTGGTACCCTCCTTTGACTAATTGGATTAAATGCAACATTGATGGAGCTTCTAGTGGCAATCCAGGCAATGCAGCTTGTGGAGGTATTTTTCGTGATCATGAAGCAAACTTTGTTCATAGTTTTGCTGAACATTTAGGAGTGGCTAATTCTTATTTTGCTGAGATGTGTGGGGCAATGCGTGCAATAGAAATTGCCTACCACAATCAATGGTCTACTTTGTGGTAGATTCAACTACTGTGGTGGCTGCTTTTAACAATCCTAACAAACCAGTTGCTTGGAGCTTACGTAACAGATGGAAAAATGTCATGTTCATGATCAGGCATATGACTTTCATGGTGTCTCATATTTATAGGGAGGGTAATCAAGTTGCGGACTTGTTGGCTAACTATGGTTTATCTTGCTCATCCATTGTCTATTGGAATAATCTACCTTTGTTTGCTAAAGAATGCTTTGATAAGAATAAGCATGGTTCTCCGAACTTTCGTTTATGTACTTCTTAGTTGGGGTTTTGGCCTAGTCCCCCCCTTCTTGTACTTTCTCTTCTCTATTTTGAATAAATTTTTGGGTGGTTAGCGCTTTGCTCTCCACTTTTTGATCAAAAAAAATAAAAAATAAAAGATAGAAAGAGAAAGTAATTAAATCATATATATTTTTAAATTATTTAAATGGTATGTATTTTTATGTGAGTATGATCAAATTGAGTGATCATGTAAATATTTTTCTTTACTCGTATAATGATTTGAAAAGGAGAGCAATTCTTGTGTAGTTGCTTTTTTTAGCCACCTCTTTGATTATATACGGTAAAAAGTTATATAGTAATTATTTAAAATATACATATTATTTAATTATTATTTTTCTCTGATGCTCCAGGTCTGTTGAGATCTGCATGTCTCAAGGCGTTGGGTTTGTCTCCTTTCTGGCTCTGTCTGCTTATCCGTCTCAGTTCATGTGACTGTGTTTGGATTGTTATACTCGAAAGAGTTATTATGTCTGCTGCTTCGTTCAGGGGTTGTTGGTACTTGGTTCCTTCCGTGTTGACGGTTGTTCCATTCGCATGTTGAACCCTTTTTTATTCTAGCCGATGCTCACTCCTCTTTTTTTTTTTGTAGCTTGGTTTCGCGCCCGTACGCGGGTTCGCTGGGTTGCGCTTGTGTTGAGTGATATTTTTGTTAGAATTGATTAGGGTTGGTTCACTTTGTTTGTATGATCACGTTGTAACTGAGTCAGGTCTAATGCCCCCTCAGTCTCTGTATCTTTCTTTTTTTATTTTAATATATTTTCCTTTTTTGCTTAAAAAAAAAAATTTATTATTTTTCTTCACATTTTTTATGTGTGATCAAAAAGTGTGTACAAATCTTTATGGAGAAACACTTGCTTGGGCACAAGTATTTGAACACAAAATTTAGACACACTCACAAGAGTGAAGAAAATTAAAAGAAAAATAAATTTCTCACATCAATTAATACCACTTTATTTTTATTTTATTTTTCTTACTTATTGTATGTGTGCATAATATGTAATATTTAGTGTTGTGCCTAACCAATAATTTTTCATCCTTATGACTACTTAAAAATTAGGCCAAATTATACTTTTAGTCCCTTAACTTATTTTATGGTTTCATTTTGATCCCTTAATTATTTGTTGTTCTATTTTGGTCCCTTAACTTTATTTTTATTAGTCATTTTACTCCTTTGAATCAGTTTTCAAATCCTGAATATTGGATATGAGAGACACACGGTATACTTGCAACATCTGATAATTTCTCTTTTGTTCAAAAAAAATTCTCCCTTCCCTGCACACTAATCGACTATCACAAAATTTTTACTTTTATTCCTAAGAACAAACATACTGAAAATGTCAATACACAAAATAGCCATTATAATGTATAAAGAAATTGAAAGGAAACTTGAAAGAGAGAAACAAGTGAGACAAGAATTAAAATGAACATAAGAACAAGAAGAATAACAAACTCAAAAAATCAAACCCAAAAATTAATTTAGGATAAAGGAACAAACTTTACCATCAATTCTCATAAATTGGGAACGAAATTTGAATCTTAAATCTAGATTTGAGAGAGCAATCCTTGCTTGGGTTTTTTTTCCTTCTTCTTATCTTGTTTTTGTTTTGGTTCAAGTTTGTTGTTTGTGTGATGTTTTCAATTTCAATGACAGTGTTCCTTAGACGCCAGAGCTTGCATGATGCAGATTTGGGTTTGGCGGAGTGGTTGTGAACGAACTGAGGAGGTAGACAACAGAGAGGTGAACGAACTGGGTCTGGGTCAGGGGGAGTGAGTGAACGGAGAAGATGGATGATGAAGGGAAAAGTAACGATTGAAAATGAAAATTATAAGATGTTGTGAGTCTACCGTAAAATCTGATGTACCTCTCATATCCAACGTTCAAGATTTAACAACTGATTGAAAGGACTAAAATGACTGATAAAAATAAAGTTAAAGGACCAAAACAGAACAACAAATAATTAAGGGACCAAAACGAAACTATAAAATAAATTAAGGGACTAAAAATATAATTTAGCCTAAAAATTAGTACGTATTCTAAAGAGGATCCAAATCCAATAATGAGGTGTACTTTAGAATTTCTCTCTCTCTTCCCTCATTGCCAATAAGCTCATTACATTGTCATGCAAAGCACATTTGTCGCATCATCTTTAATCTTAGTACTTATGATGATTGGTTATTTTGAAATTTGAGCAATAGACGGTTAATTTACGTTTCAGTTGGACTTTAAAAGGATCATGTGAATTAGTACTTTTTATGTACTCCCCCGTCCCTAATTATAAGTATTTTTACAAAGATAAAATTTGTTTCTAAAAATAAGCTCATTTTCACTTTCATAGAGATATTTATTATTAGTTTTCCAAACATAACCTTACTTTGCATTGTAATAAGAAAAATCAACTAAAAATACATCTTTTCACAAAGGACAATTTAGTAATTGTAATATCAAAAAGTACACATTAATTACATTATCAACTTTTCTTAATATGCGTGAAAATTTTCAGTAGAGGTTTATAATAAGTGGCGGAGAGAGTATTTGTTAAAATATCAAAATAAGTAATTTTTAAAATAGTGTTTTTGATGTGTTTAAATGGTCAATTACACAAGTTCCAAGATAATTTTACTATATTTGGTTTTTTTAAGTAGTGTCTCTGCGACACTAGTTGGTACTTCCCCTAAAGATATTTGTACTTAGTCGTTTAAAATTTTTTCACACATAAAAAAATATAATTATATTGTCAAAAAAAGTAATACTTCTATTAAAACTTTTCCTATAAATTATTGGTTGGTTTTCTCAAAAATGATGCATATAATAATAATTAGGGGTACAAAAAAATTATCCATATAGGTACGGAACAAAGATGGACGTTGGGAATGATGCATGTAGTTTTCTTGAAAATAATTGGTTAGTTTTCTTGAAAATGATGCATATAACCAATTTTGTGAGAATGACATTCATTTTGAATCAAAATTTTATTTCTAAAGCAACACTTATTTTGAAATATAAAAAAGTAAAGTTTGTGTTTTCTCAAACACAAATATTTTTGAAATTATATCAGTCAATCCAATATAATTAGTGGTCCAAACTCGATGTCTTGTAAAATAAAAAATTACATAAAGTTTTATGAAAATAAATAATAAAAAGATTAATATTGCTAAGACTAAGAGTTAAACTGGAGTCTTACGAAATTGAGGTCTACAACTTTACCAACCCAACTGAAAAAATACGTAAAATTTAAATGTCATATTATATATATATTTATAATTAAATGAAACTTTTTCTATATTTTTTCAGCCCAAAATTTTAGAGTGCCAAACCCTTATGTGAAAGCCGGGTTATTAAAATGCCCTTGATCAGATAAATCCACCCTTAAACGAACATTACATCTTAATGTGTTGCAAGGCAACTCTAAATTGTAATTTGAATTTGAGTGCATTTGCATGAAAGGCGGACAAGCAATATCCCTTAACATTGGAAAAAAAATCTTCCTAGTTATTACAAGATTACGTTGATGATTTATTATTCTCTTCCCTTCATCATATAGTAATGTTCACTGAGAAATATACAATTGTATAAAATTGGCTAACAAAAAACAAAATATTTGAATATATATACATAAACGTTTAGCGGTATAATTTGTTATCGTCTATTCTTTATTCATGTGTAATTATTTATATATTATATATGTTTGTCGAGCAATACGAAGAGAGTGTTGGAAGAAAAAAAATTATAATTTTCAAGGAGTTCATTTTTACCTGCAATACGAAAAACAAAAATTAGTATGAGGTGCAGCCAATTTGCATATTGGAAATGACTACATGTTTTCAATCGATTTACTAGTTTCACAAAGTTGATATGCATTACTTTCGGTTTTCACTAGTTTTTAACCCAACATTTATACATCTTCTCTATTTCAAAGTAACTCAATTTTTTTTAACAAAATTAAAATACTTGACTCAATTAATTAATCCATAAGTTTAACTACAATAATTCACCACTTTAATAATTACATCAACCACGTGCGTCGTCTTGTGCAAATTTACTTTTTTTATACAAAAGGCAAAAAACAAAAACAAAAAGAAGACAAGTGACAACTATTAATCCCTCAAGAATTCAGTCAAGACATCAACTTAATTCCAAGAGATGTGAGAGTTCAGAAGTCTATCATTCTAAAGATGAAGAAATTTTTGATAGTATAAATCTTACAAACCAATATATCTTTTGATAGTGTTTTTGTAGGATGAAGAGGGCCGAAGGAGTTGGGATTTTCTCTATATTCTCTCTCAAATTTTCATTTTCATTACTATGGTTTTGAAGAGTTATGATGGATATAAAAATTAATTGGACCCACTAATTGTTACATTATCATGTTTATATTTCCAAAATTTTGATATGAAAAAAATTAAAAATGGAGAGGATCTTGACTCCGAGGGCGAAGAGGGTGTAGAACAGACGAGTAATTGTTAGGGTGACAAAAGTAAAAAAAAAAAAAAAAAAACCTTTGTATGCATAAAAAGTAAAACCGTCCAATTGAGCCCATGACCCAAAATATCCATTCGAATTTCGGTGAAATAAATACTCAGCGCTATTCATTCGGTTATTCTAGAAACGTCTTTCGCACTCTCTCTCTGATCAAGCTTTCTCTCTGCAGTCATGGAGTTTTGGGGTAACACCGTCTCTTCCTCATTTCTCACTTCTTCTCATAAGCCTTGTTCTATTCCTTTCACATTTTTCTTATTTTACTTCTTGATTTTCATTTTCGTAGCATTTCTTCAATTTCTATCGAATGCGTTGTAATCGCGCTTTTACGATGCATATTAAACTATCATTTTCTTCGTGTATAAACTAGCATTTCTTTAATTTTTGTTTAATTTTTCTTCGTGTGATTAATGATTAATGCCGCTAGGTTTTGCAAAGATTTGGTTCCTGGATAAAATTAGCGGAAATGCAATCATAGTTTATATTGTTATTAATTTTTTGATGAAATAGTTTATATAATTTTAGTACTAAACCCTAATCAACATCATCAAAATCACTAATGTAATGTTTTACCAGAAGAATACTTTTGCCTTTTTCATCCTTGTGGATGATGTGATAGCGCATATCATTCATCTGTCATTTGTCGAGTTATGAAGTTTCTATAATACTTCATCATCTAATTTAATTTTTAAGTATGTTTTTTGTGTTAATCTGTTTGAATATGTCTTGTTAATCTTTGAAATGACCTTGACATGTTTATTTGAAAAAATATATTATGTGGTATGGTATTTTATCGGAATAGTTAATGTTGAAGTGAATCGCTCTGAATTTGTAGGCGTGTAGGTGTTAGATTAGAAAATAATCCGTGAAGCTGAAAACTGCTGATCATATTAGTTATTTTTAGTTAATTAATTTAGTTCCAAAAAACATGTTGAAGGGACTAGATTGGAGTTTTATTAGTTCCAGGGATCATTTTGTCTTGCGCCTATAAAAGGCCACTAGTTGAGTCATGGAATCAGCTTGCAAAGGCACTTTACTCTGTTCATCTAAGTACACTTTACTTTGTAACATAATTTGTTTTATACCAAATGCGGAGTCAGGGAACGAGTAATGACACAAATCAGAAAGCTAATTTGAGTTAGTAGTAACCCATTGGTCTCACAATCAGTTAGATCACTTACTCTAAACACCAAAACCCCTATCATTTGCTATTCTGTTTTTCATTTAATCAGTTTACAAAAAAGGAAATTCCATTGATCTCTCTCTGTTTTCTCTGCACTTTGCTTTCGGTCTTCTTCAACCGCCTTTGTTTCTATTACATTGGACCCCACATAAAAGGAGTTTTATATATCCTGATTGTTATTTTGTTATATAATGTGGTTTTTAAGACAGGTCTTGTGCATTATCAAATTATTACAGTTGCAAAAGTAATATTGTATTTCCTTGTTTGGGTTATTTCATCTTGTTGCTAAAGTAATATTGGATGTCTATTCCCAATCCTTTTAGGTGTTGAGGTTAAAAGCGGAGAATCACTCAAGGTTGAGCCAGAAGATGACAGAATTATCCACCTTTCCTTGGTAATATCATGACAAATAAACACCTAATCGTCTATTTACTTGGAATAGATATGTTTTTGTATAAATGGTCTTAAACCTTTATATGACAGGCATGTCTGGGGGATGTCACCAAGGATAAAGGGGGTGAACCAGTTTCCCTGTATGTGAAGATTGATAATCAGAAGCTTCAACTTGGAACTCTTTCTTCAGAAAAAATTCCTCAGATATCTTATGATTTGGTATTTGAGAAGGAATTTGAGCTATCCCATAACTGGAAATATGGAAGCGTCTGCTTTACTGGATTTAAGATGGAATCTGAGCTGGTTTCATATCCTTTTAGTACTATTTTATTTTGTCGTGACTCGTGAAATCTAATTTTCTCTTTACTAACAATAATGCATTCTAATATCATCTAACATTCTTGCACATCCTTAACTTCATTCTTTTATCTTTACTGATGATGATGAAGATTCTGATGGTGAGACACTCTTCTTAATTTTCTTTTATCATTATTAATATTATTATTATTAATTGCTTCTCAACTTATTCTATCGTCTTTCTTTTAGATTCTATTGAGGAAGATAATCCATTTAATGCTGCTAATGGTAAAATTATTTCATTATCCATCTTATGCATTTCTATTGCTGTAAAAAAAAATCTCGTGTCATATTATTCCAAACATTTATGTAGGGAAACCTGAGTTTGAGGTTAAGAATGGTGCCAAACCTGGTGTAAATGAAGCTCAACAAAATAAGACATCAGATCCAAAAAAGAATCAGAAGGATATTGAAAATGATGTTAGTGCTGACGATGAAGAAGATTCATCTGAATCTGGCTCTGATGAGGATTCTAGTGAAGATGAGGTATCCATATAATCTAGAAAATCGATTTCAATATATAATGGATAGCAGATTGTCTAAAATTTTATCACCTAAATAAATGCTGTGCTGATAATGATATACAGAATTGTTTGATGGTATCTAATTTCCAGCTGCTGATATTGAATTAAATGAATTGTTTTTGAAAAATACAAATCTTGGGCATTGGTAATTACTAATTTGCTAGAAAAGGTAGATTGTGCCAAAAGTGAATGTGTATACCACTGCTAAGATATGAGAGCAACTAGGTGCTGCATTCCTGTGATGATATATCACTTACAAAAATAGATGAAGTTGGTAGCTACTTATAAACATAAATGAAGTGATGAAGCGAACATTTCCCACTTAAAAGTGAAGGTGTTTTCACATACATTTTTACCGATTTGTTTTAATTTACTTGATGTGAATGAGCTTTTAGATAACAGCTTGTGACTATAGAATGCTTCTATTATAGGTCAGTTTTATTTGTTATTTGTTGTCCAAATTTTCCTCATAATCCTTTACACATTTTTCTTAGCCAGTCATGATAATGATAATAGTTATCAACTATGTATTCCAATTTTAATTTTGAAATATATATGTTAAGTAGCATTTAATCAGGGGTATTGTGTCTTCGTGATTTATTTAATATATGATATGATGTACTGTAGACTTGGCTTTTTTTATTACTGAATTTTTTATTGAATGAGGTTTTAGATAATTCATATTTTTGTTTGTTTCATTAATTTTTTCGGTAATATGTCGTTTAGCCCATGGTGAATGGTCAAATTGAAAGTAGTGAAGATGACGATGATAGTGAAGAGGATGATGAAGATTCTGATGATGAGGAGACACCGAAGAAGGTAACGAGGAACTATATGCTGCTTCAATTTGTCTTTGTCTTTGAATTTAATTTTAGTATTTATTTTTAGATTGAAGGAAGCAATAAGAGGGTTGCTGAATCTTCCAAGAAAACACCTGTAGCTGTGAAGAAAGCAAAATTTGTTACTCCAGAGAAGACTGGTTAGTTTTATTTTTTTCCTGTACTTTGTTTATTAGTTTTTTTTTTTACATAATGAATTTGTCTATTATGATTTCCATCACACTCATTGATCTCTAAATCTTTCAAATCATCAAGAAAGATTAATGAGTTGGATAGAAGTATGATGTTTGATCCTTGTAGCCAGCCCCATTGTCTATTGTAATTTCAACCCCTACCTAAGGCTTGTTTGGCACTAATTTTGTGTAGCTAGATTGGTACTTTTGCTGCTCATTTTGGATACACTAACATGGATAAAATAAGAAATGAATAATGTCATCTAGATGTATAAGGTTTGAGAGTAATTCATAACTTCTTTTTGCGCTGCTATTGCTTAAAATTGCATCGCTGTGTACGATGTTCTCTCATCATTTTGCACATTCATGGAGCAGCTATTGCCTAATGTTTAAACTACCTTGTGACTTGTGATTCACTGTGAACTCTGTTAAATAGGATTAAACTATCTGACCACATGCCTGATATATTTTTCCCGTTAATTTTTTTTTTCACAATGTTGTCTTTTGGTTGAATCACAATAAAATGTAATCAAAACTGAAAGACTGGAAGTACAATTAGAAAGAATAAAAAAGTGAAACTGCCAGTTTAACCTTGTCTGACTCGTAAATTTGTTATGCATGCATGTTATTGGCAAAGTAAAGCCGTAAGAAAATGATTGAGAATTATGATATGTTCAGGTAGCAAGAATGGTGTCCATGTTGATACTCCTTACCCTAAGCAGGCTGGTAAATCAAGTGCAAGTAACAAGCAGCCAGTGAAGCAGCAGACTCCACAGTCAACTGGAGATTACAGCTGTAAACCTTGCAAAAGGTGATTGGAGTTGTCTTTTTATATCTATTAGCCAACTCATAATCCCCCTTTTACACTTGCAGGTCATTTCACACAATTTTTATCTTGACTTGCAGGACATTTAAGACTGAAGATGCCTTAGGTTCTCATAATAAGGCCAAGCACAGTGCCAAGTGAAGGGTTTCTTAGCTTTATTTCAGAATAGTGAGCATCTTGATGTTTGGATCTGGGGTGACCTGAAAATACAGTTGTTGGTTTAGGAAAGCTAGCTGATTTTTTTTTTTTTTTTAATCTCATGAGTTTATTCAACTTGGATTATCATCAACCTGAGATCGAATTCTGACTTTGGTTTTATGGTCGCGTTTACCTATTCAGTTACTGGTGATTTTGTTGGAACATGGTTTGGTGTTTGAACATATTAGGATGGATGTGTTTGGATCTTAATTTTAAATTTTAAAAATATCATAACAGTTCCAACTAAAATTGGACCTAAATATAAAAGTAACAACTAAATAGAATTATAAGATCAATACAAATGAATGTTGGAGCATGATGATGGAGCTGGTGGTCCCCTGCCAATGTAACTTTATTTTATAAATTTTATAAATGTTTATGACAATATCGTTATTGCTCAAACAAGACAAGGCTAAAATCAGAATTTGTCTGCGAAACTCTTGAGGATATTAGGCTCACATTTAGGCAAATTTCATTAACTTGGTGTGGGTTTGCATCTCCTCTGAAATGAAAGCTTTGTTGTAGGCTGTGGAAGATTTACTCTAGTTATAGAGGTATCGCTCCCAATCCGTTTGCCTCGTGGATTTAGTGTCTAATTTCAGCTACAATTAATTTAGCTGTGTGTAGGGTTACATAGTTATCTCACCTGGCTTTTGCGAAAAATCTTCTATTTGTGTAGGCAATGAGTAACCGAGTGGAGATCATCTAAACTATTCTTTGATTATTTTTGAGAATTCAGACCAAAAATTATTTATTGGATAAAACAATGGTCTTTTTTAAGAATTTTGTTGGCATGCATGTTATGAAGATGGGCGAGGCTTTAGAACATACAGGAGTTGGAAACAGCCCTGAGCAACTTGTTGGTTGGCAGAATGTATGACTTTTACAAAATCAGCTATACAAGGCATGCAAAGTTAAGCTATGAAGTTAACCTTTCTTCTTAGATCCCTTTGTGAGGAAATTGAAATTAGATGTAGGGATTTCACAAGTACACTACCTCATGTGTTAGGTTGTATGCCCGTCAATAAACTTAAGAATATATGGTCTTTATGTATATCTTATCGAGTCAAACTAGACAGTGTCGTGTGGATTCACTGGCTATATAAATTAGTTGATCTTTATGTATATCTTATCGAGTCAAACTAGACAGCGTCATGTAGATTCACTGGCTATAAATTAGTTGTTTTTTAGAGAAATTTTAGTAGGAGCTCCTGTTGCTCCAACCATTCTAGTGAACCGGTCGAGACCACTTTTTTTTTCCTTTAATTTAAGGGGTGAGCTAGGCCTTACAACACACAGTGTTGACCGCTCCTCGTTTTTCTCCATTCGATCGATTGTGAGCAAGTGGCACTGAAACTTGGATTAAAGAATCTACCGTGATACGACGAAATAGAGCAGTATTAACTCAGACTGATAGTGTCACTTTGTCATGTGGCGGATCTTTTATAGACCATGATGACTTTTGTTGGGAGATCCAGTAGCTTTCTAAGCATGTTTTTATTCATCAAGCAGAAAGAATTATGTGGCCAAAGAAAGAGGTTTGAAACAGTTTCAAGTGGAGTCCAATTCTCTAGCTGCATGTGGTTCTTCAATTGAGGTTGTTCTAGTTTGGTCATAATTTTATTTTTAACAGTTAACACCATGCCGGGAGATGTAGTCTGCCGGAGCTTTTAACCCCCCATCACTTTTTAGGTGAAATAGTGAGAGTATCGGGGTTCCAACCACGGTATTACATTCAATGTCCATACCAACTGAGTTATGCTCACGGGGATACCCCATTTCTAGTATTCCCTTCCTACACACTCAATAATTGGTATGCACTTCATATACCCTCCTCACTGAAAGTTTTGGAGTCCATTTGGGCAAAAGATTTTAAAGGGGAGGACATACTTTTGAGCAAGCAATAAAATTTCTTTAAAATGAATTGTCATTGAACCACTTAGAAGACTCCACACTGACCATTTCCACAAAGTGGGTTCAGGTTTTCTATCTTCCATTTTCACCATCTTCCACATCTTCAATTATTTTACAGTTTTATGCAACCAAAAATAAAAAATAAGGAAAAAACTCAACATGCTACAGTTGAAATATTGGATCCATGTGATGCACAATACAAATTGAGGATGCCCAAATTTGGCAGGGGACCAAAACCAAAATTGGTTCACACTTAAATCTCTTAACATTCACATACTCGAAATTCAAACATTGTTTCCTCCGTTTCATCCACATAATCTCCAACATAGTAACCATGGAACATCTATCCAATTACAGAAATGAAATATCCACTGCTGAACTATATCAAAATTAAATACTTCATCTAAGAGACAATTCAGAAATCAAAATAGCATGATAAAAAAAACTACAACCAATTCGATAGGTGCAGACTAAATAAACCAGATTACTTGCAGCAATTATTACAGGGTCTTTTCATTTTGGGTCAAATCACTGTGTTCTTACTATATCTGATGATTACCTGACTCATTGCCATTTTTTAAGCTCGGCTCTTCATAATCATTGTAACTCTTAGTGTCCTTGTTACCAGAATCGTCAACTTCTTTCTCCCTGTTCCATTGTTCTATTCTTGCTCTCCTTTCTACACTAGTTTCTCTTTCTCTGATCGGATTCGGACTCCTGTCCCTGCCTGCTGGACTTCTACTTCGCTTTCCTCTATGACGAGGGCTGCGGCTTCTTGGCCTCCTACCATGGCTATGAGACCTGTCAGAATCCCTTCTACCAGAACCACGGCCAGAATATGAACGCCCCTCATAGTTACGATTCCTTGGAGGGCTCCGGCTTCTGCTTCCACTACGGTCATTCCAACGCCTACTACTACTTCTTCCAAATAATCGCTTTCGCAAATCTCTGAAATCAAAGAGAAGGATTTAAGGCAAGAACATTGAACGTATAAATACAACTGTAAAATCATTGAAAATCATGGAAAGAGCTATGTTGAGAAGTCAACCTGCTAATCTTCTTTAGATGCATAAAGTTGCAGTAGCCACCCCGATTGCATACATTTTCTTCATACTGCCTACATGTAGCTTCTCGAAAATCCGTAACAGGTGAGAAGTCAACAATGATCGGTCGACCTACAAGAATGGCAGAGTCAGAAGTTTCATGACAATACCAATAGAAAAGTGAGGAGCACCAAGTAATGATAGACAACACTTGGATTATTGTAAATGTTAAATGAAACATCAATTTTCTAACATATCTTTATCTCCTGCCCACAATTATCATCACAACCTTGTATATATATGGATAATACACCAGCCTCATCTAGTGCAAAACACCCAATTCAGGAATCAGGATAAAAATTAATTTCTTTAGAAAAACAAAATTATTGCACCAGGCACCCAAATGTCAAAAGATCATAGGGACCTCCTCCCTGACTAAATGTAAAAACACTAAACCAGTAAAAACAACATTGGAAAATAGATGAGTAATGTGAAACACACTCTTCAACACACTTTTCTATTAGTTGGAATTCAAATGCATGCCCATAAATCACTAAACCAGTAAAAACAACATTGGAAAATAGATGAGTAATGTGAAACACACTCTTCAACACACTTTTCTATTAGTTGGAATTCAAATGCATGCCCATAAATCACTAAACCAGTAAAGACACAATTGGAAAATAGATGAGCAGTGCTAGCAACACACACTCTAACACACTTTTCGATTAGTTGCAATTAGAATGAAAGCCCATAAATCAGTATGCCACACATAAATTTAGTGGGAAAGATGAATTTTAACCACTAAAGAGTGTGCTGAAAAGTATTCCAGAATGTGTTGTTAGCATAATTCATAAAACATATACATATTAACTAAAGAAAATAAGAGCTACCGTGTGACAGAGCACAAGGTACCTTATCAAAATGCATATCATTAGATAAATCCCAAGGACACCCAAAATGAGTAAAAGGAGGGAACTAATATCAAACCAGCTGAATATCTCAACCTATTGAGCTAAAACCAATGTGAATAATGACTATACTTACACAACCGAACACTTTAAAAATACACGCACGCACGTACACACACACATATGTATTGAAAATTGACTTTATTATCATCATTGTATTACAATTAGTTTACAGATGTAACTAAAAGTTCACATAACAGAATTAAACCAAACAATGAACAATGTATAACAACAATAATAGTGCACTATGTCATATTTTCAAAGTGTGACCGAAAACCCTAACTGATAATTAGGAAAAAGGGAAAAAATTAAGAACCTGAATAAAATCTTCCAGTGAGATTCACTAGGGCATTAGCAGCATGGTCTTCCTCTTTATATTGAACATATACATTGCCAACCTAAAAAAACATAACAAAAAACACAATCATAAAAATTAGGGTTACAATTTACAAAATTGAAAAACATAAATAAAAAAAGAGAAAAGGATTTAGGGTAACCATGTGATCAGCCAAATTATCACAAATATTCAAGCTCTGAATTTGACCATACTTGCTTAGCTCCTCAAATAGATCTTCATAAAAATCCTAAAAATAATTATAAAATAAAAATTAAAAATAAAAATAAAAATAAAAAATGAACAAGAGATTCATTGAGGTTATAACAACATACATCGAAGTGTTCTTGGAGTTTGTCAGGGTCAAGAGATTCAGGTTGAGGTTGTTGAGGAGGTTGAGGCTGTTGAGGTTGATTAGGGGTAGGGTTGATGAAGTTGAGGTTCATGTCAGGTCTTTGATACATGTTGGAGAGAACAAGAGTGGGACTAATGGTTGGTTTAGTATGAAGACGAGAACAGCGGTCACCATGTCTACAAGCTCCGATCTTAAAGTAGAAAGGACAGTTAACTCTGTCTTTCTCAGTTCCGAATATCGATGCCAAATGCTCCGCCATCTCTGGCTTAGGGTTTCGCTCTCTTCACCACCGTTCGAGCCACCCTTTTCCTTCAATTTATTTATGTTTCGTTTCCCCCTATTATTATTTTTCACATTTTATATTGGGGATTTATTTTTATTTTTTTTGTATAATATGGGTGAATATGCAATGATGTCATGTAAATTCTATAGTACCTTTTTTTTTCTTCTTTTTACATACTTACACCATGTAAATCTTAGCTATGCTATCTATGGTAAAAAAAAAATACCTCCTCAATTAGTACTAAATACACTTTTTTTTTTGGGTAATATAGTCGTTGATAAAAGATTGTTGATAATTTTGATATCCTATTTTATCATTATATAAATTTAATTTCTCTATTTTAATATACGACATTTGGTTTATATATAATTATACATATACGACAGTTTTGATCCCTATATTATAATTTTTAACTATAAATTGACAATGTGATATATTTTAAACGACGTGATATATGATTTAAGGAAGAGAAAATACCAACATCGATGAAATTATGAGAAAAATCTTTCATAATGTTAATTTGAAACATGTTGTATCATCATATTTTAGATAAAATATGTGTTGGAGGTAGCAAAACTGTCAAATTTTAAAATAGGGGACAAATTCTGCAAAATGGTGAAAATAGGGGGACCAGACCTGCAATGAAATCAAATTGTTATCATAGGTTGATTTTAGACAAAAAAAAATGTTAAATCGTTCAACATTTTTTTTTTGAAAGCAAAAGGCAATATTATTAATTCAAAATAGCAGAATCCATATCTTTTTGGATATGTTGGTTAATACAAAGAGGGTAGTTTGAAGTCCAATCCTTATTGGGCTCATAGACGGCCCATCTAGCTAATTCATGCGCCGCTCTGTTTCCACTTCTGCGAACCCATATCACGTCGACTCCTTGCATGTCTTTTATCATCTTCACGCATCGTTCCACCACTTTCCCCCAAATGGTTCTGGGTCGATTCCTACTGTTCACGGTGTCCACAATAACTTTTGCATTTTTTCAATGATTGTGTTACGAAGATCCCATCGCTTTACCATCTTAAGAGCTTCTTCGAGACCCATCGCTTCAGCAAGCGTAGCACAGTCTGTTCCCTTTCGAATCCGAGTCGCCGCTCCGACGCAGCTCTCATCATCCCCACGCAAAATCAACCCTAAAGCCCAACGGCCATCACTCAGGGAGTGAGCATCCACGTTAAGCTTCAGAGCATCTTTTGGAGGGAGACTCTAGCAAATGTCGTGACGGTTCTTCACAGATTCAATTGGGTTTTTTGCTGCCTTATCGTTCTGATTTGATTGGTACTCGTGGAGATGCTTCAAAGCTTAATTCACCATATCTGCCGGAGGTAAGCTTTTTCCTTTAAATTCTCGATCGTTTCTTGCCATCCATATACTGTATAGGATAGTAGATATGATTTGTAGTTCCTCTGGTTTTGTTTCCTGTATCATGTGATCCAGCCAATTTGTGAATGGTGTTACTCGTCTATTATCTGTTCTGATTGTTAGTGGAGATGCAAACCAAACTTTTTTTGCCCAATCACAATCAAGGAATATGTGTTCAATGGTTTCAACTTTAGTAGTACATTAGGAGCACAGAGGGGTACATCTAATTCCCCTTGATGTTAGGTTTTCCTTGACAGGTATGGCGTTGTTAATGATACGCCAAATTAGGTGGATCTGTTTTGGGGGGACATGGAGTTTCCGTAGCTTTTTCCATCTAGGGTGGTCATCATAGTGGTTACTAGTAGATTGGGGCAGGTGTCTGTTGGTCCAGTCCATAACAGCTTGGTATCCAGATTTTACTGAGTAGTTACCATCTTTTGTACTCTGCCAATTCACAAAATCCTCTTGGTCAGTGCTAGTGAGGGGGGATGGAGCATATCTGATCAGCTTCAGAGGGGTAGAAGGTTTGGTATATAGTTTGTTCCTTCCAGCATTTGTTTTGGTCATCAATTAGATCACTAACAGTGTGGCAAGTGGTATTGTCAGGTTTTTTACTCCAAGTAGTGCTACCAAATTGGTTGTGAATCCATTTATCCTCCCATATGTTGATGCTCTTACCATCCCCAATATTCCAGTGACACCCTTTTCTAAGAATCCAGCTAGCTTTTTGTATACTATGCCATGAGTAGCTCATATTGTGGCTCTGCTTTGCCTTAAGAAACTCACAATTTGGGTACTACTTTGCCTTGAATATTCTGGCTATAAGAGAGGTAGGATTAGTAATTAGCCTCCAACCTTGTTTGGCTAGGAGAGCTTCATTAAAAGCTCTCAAGTCTTTGAACCCCATCCCTCCCTTTGATTTTGCTTTACAAGTTTTCCTCCAGTTTACCCACTGGATCTTTCGTTTATCCACATTACTGCCCCACCAGAAGTTACTGATAAGGCTTTCCATATGATCACAAAGACCTTTAGGGAGTAGAAAGCTGCTCATGATATAAGTTGGTATGGCTTTGGCAACTGCTTTGATGAGGGTTGCTCTGCCAGCAAAGGATAGATTTTTTTCCTTCCACCCTTTTAACTTTTTCATATCTTGTCTTGAATAAATTGAAACACCTGGTTCTTAGATCTACCAATGTGGGTTGGCATTCCAAGGTATTTAGAGAAGTGTTCCACCTTATGCATAGGTAGAATTTGGTGAATGGATTCTTTAACATCATCACTGACATGCTTGCTGAACATGATTTCTGATTTGTTTACATTAACAAGTTGTCCTGAAGCATTCTGGTAGGTTGTAATGATGTTCTGTATGTGATTGATTTCCTCTTTTTTTGCCCTGCAAAACAAAAGACTATCATCAGCGAAAAATAGATGGGTTACTTCAGGAGCTCCATGAGCAATTTTAACTCCTTTAATCCACATATTCTTTTTAGCATGATTTATAAGTTCAGAAAACACATCTGCACATATTATAAATAGGTAGGGAGATAAGGGGTCTCCCTGTCTGAGACCCCTTTGAGGGGAGAAAACTTGAGAAGGAACATCATTTATACGTATAGAAAAAGTAATAGTGGTGACACATCTCATTATGATATTGATGGTATTCTGGGGAAAACCCATAGATTCCATAGTGGCTTTAAGGAACTCCCATTCCACTCTGTCATAGGCTTTTGCCATATCCGTTTTAATGCCAACAAAGCCCTTCTTGCTGCTAGAATGAGAAAAGTAATGAAAGATTTCATGGGCAATGAGAGTGTTGTCAGTGATAAGCCTCCCTTGGAGGAAAGCACTCTGGTTTGGGCTTATAATGTCAGGCAAAATAGATTTCAGTCTGTTTGCTAAGGTTTTAGTGATAATTTTTAGGGTGACATTACAAAGGGAAATAAGCCTAAACTCACTAGCGGCACTGGGGTTGTTTACTTTAGGGATAAGACAGATGTGAGTGTGATTGAATTGGCTAGGATCCCCATTGTGGTTGAGAATATTCAGGGCTGCATTGATCACATCTTTTCCAATAATATCCCAATATGTGTTGTAGAATAAAGTTGGTAGCCCATCAGGTCCAGGGGCAGCCATGCTCTTCATATCTCTAATAGCATTATAGACTTCAATTTCTTCGAAATCGACACTAAGATAGTTTTTCATATCAGTGTTTAGCTTGTCTTTCACAACTGACACAGTGTTGGTTATGTCATGAGTGGATTGAGTTTGGAATAAAGTTTTAAAATGATCCAGGAAGACCCTTTCAATATCATCATGGGCAGTCCATTTATTTCCTTGATTGTCCCTAATCTCTGTGATTTTGTTTCTTTTTCTCCTTTGGCTAGCCTTTAAGTGGAAGAACTTGGTGTTTTTGTCCCCATGTTGGAGCCAATCAACTCTAGATCTCTGCTTCCACCACATTTCCTCTCCATCAAGCAGATTTTCCAGCTCTGTTTCTTTTGCTTTGATTTGTTGTGTCTGGTCTTTAAGACTGTGATTCTAATTTAAGGCATGTAGCTCGTCCTGGACTTGTTTAATTTTCCTAGGGAGGGTACCAAAGATGTTATTCCCCCACTTATGAAGATGATCCAGAGTTGAGTTTAATTTGGTAGCTAGGTGCCCTGTGTTAGCATTCCAAATCTCTTTTACTTTAGTGATATGCTGATCATTTCTAGTCCAGATTTGCTCAAATCTTTTAGTTCTGGGAGTCAGCTTCTGAGACCTGTTACACATATTTAAAGAGAACTCAAGCAAAATAGGGTTATGGTCAGATTTAAAACGAAGCAAATGAGTATTATTATAGTAAGGGAATTTATCTATCCATGCAGTAGTAGCAAGAAACCGGTCCAGTCAAGAAAAAATGAGTTGATCTCCTTGGTGTCTATTAGTCCAAGTGAACTTGTCTCCTTTGTAGCCTAGGTCCTGTAAGCCACACAGAGAGATGGTGTTTCTAAAGCTGGTGGTGAGGTTAGGCTCAATAGGATTCCCACCCAACTTTTCCTCATTACTCAACAGTATGTTAAAATCACCAAAAAGAAACCAGTTTGGATGATTATTGATCTCAGACAAGTCATTAATAAGTTTGCAAGTAAGGTGTTTGTTATGTTGCTGAGGGTAGCCATAGATCCCAGTAGCACGCCAATTATCATTTTCATTCACTGTATTAACATTTACTGTAGAAATTAAAACATCAAAATAGTTAAAGTCAGCTTCCATTATATCAACTTTGATATTACAATGATTCCAAAGTAAGGCAATGCCTCCAGCCTTGCCTCCACCAGTGGTGGAGCAGTTAATAGATTTAACCCTATAGGAATCAAACATATTAGTAATGAAATTAAAATTTGAGTTTAGCAACTTAGTTTCCATAATGAAGACAAGATCAGGGGAGTGATGATTCAGCAACTTCCTGAGGGCTCTCACTGTCTTTGGGTTGCCAAGCCCTTGACAGTTCCAAGATATTATTTTCATTGTCTTGGGCTGGCCTGCTGAGCTAGGCCTACCCTTGGTTGTTCATTTTGGCAATTTGCTGTAGTGTTGTCATTCTCTGTCTCCATCTTCTGTCTTTTGGCTGGTGTTATCTGTTTTACCATGTTGCTATACATAGCTTCACTTGTTTGTATTGCCTCTTCAATCTGCATTTTCTGCCTGCTTTCCTTAAGGTGGATGGTCTTATGCTGGGTTGAGCTGTTACCCTTAGTTTGTTGGCTCTGATTAGTGTTGTAGTGGCTATTCTGTTGGGGCTCATCCCCTCTTGGGGTGTTAATTTTCATAGCAACAAGTTGTTCTAGTAGGGCAGTGGGTACAGGAGAGCTATATTGGCCAAAATTTGGTGCTTGAGAGGGGTTGCTGTAGAATTTTCTGTCCTTTGCTTCCATTTTTCTTTTCCCATACTGGGTAGATCTGATCCATGTGCCAAGGGGTGCTAGGGTACCTAGAATTATAGGGGGTTTCTGCATAGTGTGTCAGCATGACCAACAAGGCCACATTTGAAACAAACAAGGGGTAGTTTCTAATATCTATAATCAACCCAGCAATTATCATCATTTGGGTTGCCAACATGAATGCCAGATGTGATTAGTTTGTAAACATTTATATTCACTTTGATTTTGATAATGACTTTCTTGCCTGGGTATTCGTAGAATTCTGAAGCTTCTACAGTGCCCATCAAAGCTCCTAGACTTGCTCCCATGAGTTTGGTTTTACAGTGTGTGGGTAGACCCCATAATTGTATCCAGATAGGTACATGATCAAAATCTAGGGTTTGTGGATTTGTCTCTCTGTCCCAATGTTTCACGATGAGCCAAGAATTGCGAAAAATCCATGGGTTACCTTGCAAGATTCTATCTTGATCCTCCACCCTATCCATGCAAAATTGGAGCAGTTTACCTTCAATTTCTTGAACCTTCAGACCTGGTGGTGATCCCCATATGCTTTCTAGCCCATTTTGTATTGAACTGACATGGATGAACTTATTTGTTATTATTTTTCCAATGATGCTTCTAGCACATGCAGTTACTCCTTCTTCTATGATGCCTTCAGGATATACAAAGAACTCTGGTAGTTTTTGTTGCTGTGTATCTTGGTTATTTGGTTGAGATGATTCACCTATGTATTGATGTTTTTCTTGTGTATCTTGTTGGTGGCTAGAACCTTGGTGGATTGGATTCATGTTGTTTATTATAAGGTTTGTAGTAAAAGAATTACTAGGACGACTGAGATGGTTGTTTGAGTTCTGCATAGTTGACAGTGTTGAATGAATTTGCAGGGACAAAGGTTTGAAAGAAAAGAGATTGGTGGTGGAGAATTCAGTCTCGGGATTTGGGTGAATTCAGCAGAGGAACAGGAAACAAACTGAAGCAAATGTTAGATAACAGAGGGTTGAAAGAAAGGGATAGATGGTGGTGTATTCTGTCTCAAGATTTGGGTTGAAACCAATAGGAGAAAAGGAAAAAAGCTGAAGTAATTGTTAGAAAACTAACTAATGAACATCCACAGGGGAGACAACTACTAAGCAAGTTGATCATACATGATTCATGAAGATGGATCTTTGATGAGTCATGAAGATGGTTCTTGGAAGAATGTGGTTCTTGGAGAAATCTTGGAGAACTACTGCATAATTTTTTCGTGGCTTCAATAGTGGGAAGTTCCGTTAAACATTACAACCACTTCATTTTTTTTATCAAATTTCATTTATCTACATCTTCGGTTTGTTTGGGTGTTGGGCCAGACATTACAACCACTCGTTAAATTTAAAACCTTCTTTCTACACCCAAAATTCTATTGATTCAAAAATTCTTATTCTTCAAATAATTCAATAACTTGTGTACAAGACAACAAAGGATAGAAAAACTAAGTGAACAAAAAAGAGTGTAAAATGCAGTTACTTTGTTGAGCATATCTTGCCACGTGGACAGTGATGTATGCCATGTCAGCATAGGGGACAAAGATATGTTAATGTGACATGTGAGTTATTGTCTACGTATGCGTTAAATTGGTCAAATGGTAGGGGTCAATCTTTTGCAAAAAGGGCTAAAACCATTGTCCACGTCAACATAATTGGGTTATTTAAAATAAGTTTATGTTCGATTTTTCGCATGATATAAATCCTACTTTTTTTCGCATGATATAAATGCTAAGTCATTTGTGTTTGGTTTTACCATGACCAACATTGATTCTGAGTATAATTGAATTAAATATAAAATTATTTTATGTTTGAATACATTTATAAAATGGGTTAAACAATAAATTCAAGGTTAAGTACCAATTGTAGAGACCAAAGTTTCAAATTCTACTTTAAAGTTAGAATATATATTTTAGAGGCAAAATCAATTAAGCTCAAGAACATTCGGTCATTTCAAAATTAAGTATACATCTCTAAAATTGCCTTTATCTCTTAAAAAATGAAATCAAACATACAAGTGGCCTGTGATTTATAAAGTCGTAAATTATAGCTTTTCATCAAACTCACGATTACACTAATTTTTACAAAATCCAAATACTAAGTGCATTCATGAATTCACGATTACACCGTAATTTTTGCACAATCTAAATACTCACGATTACACAACGACTTATTGTGATTTCGACAAACTCATTGTCAAGCCATACAATTTTCGGAGAGTACTCAATAGTGCTTGAATGAGATACTTAGGGTATTATTTTTTAGCCTAATCTGAAGGTTATAGTTTTGAATCCATTTTTTTTAAGAAGGAAAAATATTTTATTTATGAAACAAATTCCAAGTACCTACCAGTGGTACTAAAGGATAGGATACAAAGATAAATCCATTTCATATATACAACTAGAGCCCCACCACTTGCCTAAAAGAAAATGCAAATGACAGCATCAATCTATTAAGAGCTCACTACCTATAGCAACAAACTAACCTCTACTATTGAATCAACACATTGAATAAGTACACCACTCATAGAAGCAACCAGTTACGGCAAAACATCAATTCAAACCAAGAGTTTGTAGTCAACCTCATGCTAAAGAGTTGTTTCAATGAAAAATTGGCAAAAATGCAGCATATGACTTCCTCCAAACATATGCAGGGGTCGACGGTCGGGGTTCGAACCCGGTCATCCCACTTATTCACTTTAAAGGTGAAATTTCTAGCAATTAGGCTACTTGCCAAACAAAAATAAATAAATTGTTTTGAATCCATTTTTAAAACACAGCATTTTTTTTTTACCCAAAAAATGAAGCAACATTAAAACTATTCAAGAGATATGTATCACTCATTTTGGTCCTGCTCGACTTAAATTCAACAGAAAATGACTTAACAAGTTTGTAATAGAGAGTTGTAGTTTGATCCCACACATAACACACTTTTAAGGAGGGCGAATAGTAAGACCTAAACAATCTCAGTAGAGATTAGTCACACTCACATAGCTCATCCAAAATAAACCAAAGCCTGTGAAATACTTTGTGGAGACACTACAATGAGTCATTGACATATCCATACCCTAGCTTATAAAAAAGATGGCATATACCCTAATTAACATAATTTTCTAAAATAAAATCAAACTCAATAGTGTAATGAATAATTCCATGCTAATTTAGAGTCAATCTTTTTTTTTTTTTTTGACAAGAATTTAGAGTCAATCTTTAATTACTAAATTATTTGTAATTACTTGATATTTATCCACTCCCAAAAGGAAGTAATACATCCTAAGATCTACTTTTGGCTGAAATTCCATTTTATTTTCTTTGAAATTGAGAAACTGAAAAAGAAAATAACGTTGCTAGAATTGTAATTTGTGGGTTAAACTTCATTATAAAGATTACACTCCATCAGCAAGACTTGAATAATTTGTGAAGCATTTAGCATACAATAAAATATATTGATCACAAAAAATGATTGATTGAATCGAGAATTTCATAGTAGTCATTTGAAAAGTAAAATCACACTAAAGGTAGTGTTTCGTGAAAGTTAGAAAGTTAAATGTGTCGGGTATGAATAACATTTCTGTAAAAGTTAATAGACCAAAATCATAAATTTGCAAAAATTAAGGAGCTAAAAGTACAATCAGCCAAAAATAAACCACATTATATAAAGTCCTCTTCAAGGTCAGAACTCATATAATTTGTTAAGAATAAATGTTAATTGAAGAATTTTTTAAAGGGAGGAACTTTTTTTTTGGTAGAGTAAGGGAGCAACTTTCTAACTCCACATAAAGATAACAAAATCACATGCGCCTTTGGACGGAAATGGATTCTTTCCATTAAAAACTCTTTCAAAAAAATTTCAATTGTTTTATCTCAACCATTAACATGTGAGAGAAACAAGACATGAAATTATTTATGATGAAATTGAGTTTAGTGTTTGAGAAGCAACAAATGAGAAAAATGAAGAGGATTTCAACAGGGAGAATTCATCAAGACCGCATAATTTGTCTGAAAGTACGTTTCTAAAGGACACAAAATTTACATTTTTTGCCCTTCTTAATGTGTACATTTAAAGTGATATTGAAGGGTGTGAAAAATTCAACCCAATTTAAACTGTACCATGAATTCGTGTAAATTGTCTTCAAGCATATAAACCTGAGGAGTGAGGATAGGAGCAGGTCGCCCCTGTAAAAATGGTCTTTTGACCTGTTACATGACCAAATTTTATGACATCAAATTATTATTATTCATATAAGCCAACCAAACTGGAGTACTACTTTTTTTGGTACCATACTGGCCAGTAATAGTCTGTGTAGGAAAATAAAACAAATGATTAATCGGTTAGAAATCTGATGTTTCAAATGTTGAAATTGTAAACCTTTCCAGATATACAATTTTTTGTACAGAGTTTACCCGTCTAGAAAATAAGTATTTCAAGTTGCACAAAAAAAAAGATGAAAAATTGGAACGGAATTGAAAGTAGGCTGCAAGCATTAAAAGCTAAATATCATTGAAGTTAACATTTAAAATCCAGGGTAGAACTTCTCAGCCCCATAAACAAGAGTCAAAATTTATTGGTATCAAGTCTTTTAAAACAAGACTGACTAACATTCTAACTATAAAAGTTTATTCATCGCAACTAAAACCCCGCAGCCAAATCTCATTGCTCAAAACTCACTCAGGTCGGATATTCGGATTATCAACGTTTTCCACTTTCAAAGCTCTAGTAGGGCTCAACAGGGGTACGGAAGTTTGCTCCAGCATACACTGCTTCAGCACCAAGCTCCTCCTCAATTCTCAAAAGCTGCCAAGTGAGCTCCAAACATTTAGGAAATGCTTAAGCTTATCTATGGAAACCAAACCTATCGTAATTAACACTAACCTGGTTATACTTAGCGAGACGCTCTGACCTGCATGGTGCTCCGGTCTTAATTTGTCCCTGTTTAAGATACAATTAATAAAAAGGAAATGTTATTATATTGGACATGGGACTTGAGGTGATGACACACTCAGCACAACGGTTAAATTTAGATAAGGCAATACCGTTGCCAAACCAACAGCAAGATCAGCAATGAAGGTATCCTCAGTCTCTCCACTGCAACCAAAATATAAGTATGTTAGTGCTATAGTGAGAGTGATTGAATAGTTTTTACGGTTGCCATCTGCATTTAAAGACAAAACTCAAACCTTCTGTGGCTGGTCATGACACCCCATCCAGCCTTTTTGGACATCCTCACGGCTTCAATACTCTCAGTCACAGATCCAATTTGGTTAACCTGTTTGTTCATGTATCATGTATGTTAAGCAATTGTGTATATCAATAAATTTATCTACCCAGGCCTAATAACTTATCTGCAGGAAATATTTGCCAGAAAAATGAGAGTACCTTGAGCAGAAGAGCATTGCATGCTTTTGAGTCAATTGCCTTTTGAACCCTCTGTGGAGACAACACAAAAAGCAAGTCAAAGGACAATCTTTCTAATATCTCCAAACAGAATAAAAAGTTTCGTTTAATATGCAGACCTTGGGGTTGGTAACCAAGAGATCATCACCAACAATTTGTACATTGGTTCCAATCTCAGTAGTCATCTTAGCATAGTGCTCCCAGTCATCCTGGTCAAAAGGATCCTCAATTGAAACAATTGGGTACTCTGACACAAATGACTTGTAGAGATCTTTCAAAGCCTCTCCAGAGATCTTCTGTGAGCCGTCGTTGTTCTGGATTATCAAATAGAAAATGACAGAGATAAATAATCTAATATGCATCAACATTTATGTTACTAGCTTATACTATTTCTGACTGGTTCTTTTAAAATATTATGCTTCATGAATGTGAGAGTCTTTATGATATGAATCAGCGCTACAATAAAAAAGAGAGCTCACGTCTTCCTTGAAGTTCAAATCATATGATTTGTCCTCCTTGTAGAACTCAGAAGCTGCAACATCCATTCCAATGACAACCTAAGAAGAACAGTATACAAAATGTCAAACTCCCTTAAATGAAGACATTTGAAAAGCCAAAGCACCAAAACAAAATTTCAACAAGGGGAAAAACTAACTTTGCCTGTGTAACCAGCTTTGTCAATGGCAGATTTTAGCAATTCCAAACCTTCCTTGTTTTCCTGGATGCCAAAGAGCACATTAGCAACAGGCCGAATAGTGACGAGGTACCCAAATACAATGTGTATAAAAGAAGATAATTTTAAAATCGTCATTAACCTGAATGTTGGGGGCAAAACCACCTTCATCACCAACATTTACTGCATCTTGTCCATATTTCTTCTTAATCACAGCCTGAAGTGACATCAGTAAAAGCCAACATTAACAACTAAAAAAAATGCAGTGGTATAGCTCTACAATAAAGTTCACGAACCATCAAGATATAGAAGCATATGCGGATAGACACCAGGGCTAGCAGGCCATGATACAGGAAACTTTCATATGTTATGTTTCCAGTAAAAGCACCCACTTAATTACTGGTAAAAAACAAAGCTTAGCAACTGAATAATGAAAAGGCTTTGTTTGGCATGATTGAAGTTTGAGAAAATTTAGATGATACATTTTAGAAGAGGGAAATTCATGTAAGGTGCAAACTGACCTTCAAATGGTGATAGACTTCCACACCCATCTTCATGGCTTCCTTGAAAGAGGAGGCTCCCACAGGAAGAACCATAAACTCCTGCATATACAATATATATCAGAATTTAAATGTCTTGTATCTTTCAAACGCATGCACGCAAGTACAAAAGAATGGTTTTTGAAATCATGCCTGCATAGCAAGTTTGTTTCCTGCATGTGATCCACCATTAATGACATTGAAAGCGGGAACAGGCAAAACCAGGTTTTTGTTACCAGCGATGTTTGCAATATGCTGCACCCAAATAATAGCCATAAATAAGTTAGATACAATTTATTAAAAAAAAAAAGTTAGATACACAAAACTTCAAAATTTCTCAACTCTCAACCAAAAATGAAGGACGCAAAAAGAAACCGGGGAAACAAATTAGGGGTGACACCACTGTAAGAACTAGCAAACTTCCACCATCTATTCTAACAACTCATTGTAAAAGATTGTTTTTAATTAATCAGACAGTAGAACTACACATAGACATAGTTAACATGTTATTAATTCTTAAATAATGACTACAAAAATATATTAGATGAAAACAAGGTTGTCATCAAGTAGTAAATATTTTCAGTAATGAACAACTTTAATTGCACCAAGAGGCAATATAATACGAAAGTTCATGGACAAATTACCTTGTATAGGGGAATTTTTAGGACATTGGCACCAGCTTTGCACACTGCAAGAGATACTGCCAATATGGCATTGGCTCCAAGCTGAAACCAAAAACAAAACCTTCAGATTTATACAAATCAATTGAAGGTGATTACTTAAAAGCATAGTCAGCTAAGCACCTTTTGTTTGCACCAACCCCACTCATTAACAGTTCCATCGAGCTTCTGAACCATGAAGTTGTCAATATCTGTTTGCTGAGTTGGATCCTGTTTGTTAAAGAAAAGTAAGTAAATCAATCACTAGAAGCTTTAGTAATGGAATTAAATGTAAATCTAAGATGCTTAAATTCACTGACGGGTGGGTACAATTAACAAGTCGGTGAAAAAACTAATGTAAAACAAATTTAAACATACCTTTCCGATCAATGCTGGGGCAATGATGGTGTTCACATTGTCAACAGCCTGCACATGACAGGAAAAAATCAGGTGAGCAAAATGATAAGTCAATCAACATGACCTTTTCACAATATGCATTTCATAGTTGTTGATGTTTAAAATTAGTGTACATTAAACCAAATTAAAAACTTATAAGTAATAACTTAATATATATTTGGACAATTTAACAAAAAATTCATAAACTGTGAGTCTCCTATGTACTAGTATATATTTGGAGGGAGAAAGTATTAATTTAAACACTGAATTTCTAAAACATGATTACTTTCTATGAAGCACGGACACCGACACAGACACGAGACACGACACGGACACTGACACAACGACACCGATAATAATTTTGAAAAATAACATAATTTAGTGTAATCGTAAGTGTCGTGTCGGTGTCGGACACTGACACGGACACGTGTCGGACACGGACACGCCTAATCCGAGAAGTGTCCGTGCTTCATAGATTACTTTTGAATAAAAAAAAATATCCCTCTATTTCAAAATAAGTGAGACATGAGATTTACCTTTGATACACCTTTTCCAAGGTAGTCAGATCCCCCATCTCTTAACTCAAGAGCCTCGTAAATTCCTAACAATTCGTTACAAAAATACAATTAAACCATGTTTAACATGTTAAATCCCTGACAATTAGTTTCAAAAATACAATTTAGGAGTATTATATAGAGATTATATCTAAGAATACTGCCTAAATATCCTTTAAAATTTGAAAATATATGAACTATTTTAGAGTATTTTCCAAAATTATTTAAGAAAATCATTCCAAACTAATTCAATATCCTTTGGTTACCAATGGAGCAATACATCAAAATAATATCAATCATCGAAAATAACGGTTATGGTTTTCATTTTCTAGCATGAAAAATTTCCCAACTCTGATTCAGAGAATAACAACAAAACAATTATAGTGATAAAAAAAATAGAAAATAGTGAGAAAATAGTGAAACTTACCAGTGGATGCACCGCTAGGAACAGCGGCTCTAGCAAAAGTTCCATCAGAGACAGTTATATCAACCTATAATCATCAGATTCAAACATAATCAGATTGAAATTGAATTCACAATAAGAAAAATGAATATCGAGAAATCAAGGCATAGATCGGAGATTAAGAGAAGAAAAGTGAGAAAGTATCGAAATATGGAAGAGAAGATGAACCTCGACGGTAGGATTGCCACGGCTGTCGAAGATCTGACGAGCCTTGATGGATGTGATAGCGGCCATATCGGAGGAGAAATCGATGTAAAATTGAGATCTGAAGGAAGAAGAAGAATAGTGAGGAAAAGTTTTAACACTGCGTGTTGTGTGGGTGGGTTGTTTTGGGGTTATTTATAGACCCGATTAACTCTCCCTCGTTATTAGGTTTAGGGAACTTTAATCTTCGTATTTTCGTTGTAAGTAAAAATTAAATCTAATTAATCCAGAATAATAATAATTAAATCTAATTAATTACAGTAGTCAGTAGTAGTAATTAATTAGGCACCTGCCGCTGCTTATTTTTCCTTTCACCCTTTCTTGTTGTACACGAAAATTTTCCTAGAAATATTTTTGTTTTTATTTTGCTGAAATCTGTCCAAACACAAAATTTTAGTATGTACTAGTAAACCTTCATGTGTGATGAATAAATAATTTATTTATTTTTGGTACACTAAATATTATTGAAAGTTAACATACATTTTGAATTTGAAGATAAATTAAATGTTCAATTTAACATTGTAAAAATTGTCAATTGAATAAAATTTTACGAACAAGTAAAATATTTTAGACAAAATGAAAAAGAGACTTGCTATTTGGTGCGAAATGATATATTGCGAGTGCACAGCGAAACAAAAGGATATGTGGGCTGTAAATTGTTTTTTGTATTTTAAAAATAAATAAAAATTAAAGTATGTCAAAATCAAACACAATCTAATGGCTATAAAGCATTCGTTGAATTTCGTCAATGACAATTCGCACCATCCAGTTTTTCCAATGAAAAAATAAAATTAAAAAGTTTCTTTCAAAACAAAATCACTTTAGTAAAAAGGTGTGGTAGTTTTTTTTAATATGTGTGCATGCATTTTCATGATAAGTAGGAAACAAATATTGGTTGTTTGGTTTAAAAAAAAATCCATTTTCAAATTTCTTTTAGCTACTTTTAAATTCTAACAATTTTTTATTGATCAATAATTTTATTACGATATAAGCAGTTTTGTCCATTAAAGTCAAATAAAGAGATAAATTATTTTTTCTTTTTGTTGTTGCAAGGAAAAATCTTTTAAATTTGTTAATTCGGTCTCTTGATATTGAGTCAGGAGCATGGAGTTTAATCCAGTCTAAAACATGATTCAAAAACACTTAAAGAACTATTTATTTATTTTGCATGAGAATAATGTTAATGAGGGAATTTATTCCCTTACATTAACATGAGTGAGTTGATTTCTATTTTGTTTCATTTCTAAGTTTCAACTAAATTCAGTGATTGTTGAATGCCAAAATGATTTTGTCTTCCTTTTGCTTTATGCCCAAGAAAGGGATTCGCATACAACTGGCGCAGCTGAAATTTGAGTACTCATTTTTCACATTCCATTTCTCCTTGTTAATTACTAGGAGTATTTTCTAATTTAAAAAAATGGCACACTTTTTTACTATTATATTATTCATTTTTTTTTTATCTCACCACGAGAGAATATTATTATCATGACCATTTTGTTTTTTGCTGTCAATCGTGAACCTTTTTTCTTTTTGGATACATAATCGTAAATGAAAATCTTTTAGTTCAAATGGTTTGGTGGATGCATGCATCACGTTTACAAAGTGTTGTTCTCACTTGTTCAAACAAGCACACAGGTTTGGTGATGTTAACATGCAAACATGTGGCCCAGATCCATCGTTACTCGCGACAACTACTGTAACTAAAGTCGGTTGAGAATATGTTTGGAATCACTGTGGAATATCCACTTATTGTACCCTTTACTCCTTTAGTTCTTGTGTTAATTTTTTAGATATAGGAAGAAATTAGTGGGTTAATTTTTTAGTTCTTATCGTAGGTTCCAATAAAATTTAATTAAGAATTATTTTTATTCATTGTTTTATATTCATTTTCAAGGAGGAATAGTTTTTGCCATAATTTATATTATTTGTGGTCGAACTCTAAATTATTATGTCTTTTTTTTAAAAATCAAAAGGTTAGCGCAAAAAAAAGTGAAAAAATAATATAAAATAAAAGAATAAATGTAAATCTTGACAAAAGAAAATGTAATGAGAGTAATTTTTTACTATATTTTATTTTTTCGCAGTTAAACTTTAAATTATCAGACTATTCTCCTAAGAAACAGAGGATTAAAAATATATAATAGCGATAAGGTGAAGAAAAAAAATAATATAATGCAGATAGTGCAACATAATATTATATAGTACATTTGATCCGACACATGTATATGTACCGTTTAACCTAACTTATTTCAAATTTTTATACTTAATAAAAGGATGAGCTATACCAAACTGATTTTCAATAAGTTAATATGATAGAAAAAAGTTGCAAATTTTTGTGATTGAAATACATGAATAAAAGACTTTTAAAACTAAAAAACAGCAATTATCAAACAGCTTTATTTTCATTTTTAGATAGCTTCTGCAACCTAAAAAAATTAAGACCAAACAATATGTAATGCACACGGTGAAAGATTAGGTACGATGATATAATATAAGAGTACCTCTAATGATGATAACACTTTGGATATCATATATCACTAACAAGTGGTCCCTACAATGTCACGCAATACTTATGCAACTCATATATATATTTTGCTCCAATTGTGATACCACCTTGGATATCATATATTACTAACAAGTGTTCTCTTTTATTTAATTTAAATGAAAAAAAAAATGTAATACTAAATTAATGATACGGTAGCTTAAATAAGGTACCGTATCATTAGTTTTGATACATCTATACTACGTCATGGAACTCCAATAATAATTAAAAATAAGGTACAAATCTTTAGTCTATGAAACTCTATTTGATACTCTTATTGGTGGTAATACCACTTTGGATATCATATGTGTTCCTTACAATGTCATCTAATACTTATGCAACTCATATATATTTTGCTCCAATGGTGATACCACTTTAGGACGAGTATCATACATTACTAACAAGTAATTCATTCTATTTAATTTGATATACAAAAAAAAATAATATTAAATTGATGATACAGTACCTTATATAAAGTATTGTATCATAATTTTGATACCCTTTATGTCATGTCACGGAATTCCAATGATAAAATAAAATAAGATGCGAATAATTAAGTTATGAAACTCTCTTTGATACCCTTATCAAAAATGCTTTAAGTGTGTATTAAATCATATAAATGTATCTCAAATCCTGAATTAATATTTTTTTTTTGGCGGTTACCTCAATTGATACTTGTAAAGACATGTTTTGCTTTTGGAGATACTAAAGTTAATTTTAAAAATGTAGAATTAATTTTCACATTTGAATATTTTTCGATAAATTGACATATTGACTCCTTATTGATTCTAACAAAAATTATGATTTATAATTTTTTACTCTAAACATAACTTTCTATGATTTGTAATTTGTTACTCTAAACATAATTTTCACACTTAAATTTTTATTGTTCAACTAGCTAATGTTTGAATTTTCTTTAATAAATTGACTTTTGTTTCTTAAAAAAATAAGTTGACCTTTGCTTCATAATTGATTTTAATTTTATCATCTCCGTCAAAATATTAGTTGGCAACCTCTAGTAGAATATCATTTTTCTAACATGTTTTCATCTACAATGTTAAAAAATGAGATACTACTTGAGGAATTAAAGTTCAATTTCACTAAAAATATAAGGTCGGCATTATTTTTGTCAATAATAGCGAGAGAAGAGTTGTAGTCAAAATCCTCTCCATTTTATCTTTTCATTTATTCTCTCCATTACTATAGTTTTAATGTATTTAAAAATATATATATTAAATAATAGACTCCACAAAATGTCATATTATTACATTTATATTTTCAAAAAAAAAAATTTGAACAAACAAAAATGGAATATATAAATATAAAAGTCCCCTTAGTACAAGGTGTACTAAGGTAGACTATCAAAGGTTACAAAGAGATCCAGAAGTCGACAAGAAAATACACAACAGTTAGTCAATACCCAAACAAAGTAATGGGTTTGACCACCAAGTGATAGTTCGTAACTAAAGAAACATTGGTCGCCTTCAGCCACCGATATGAAAACATTTTGACTTTTTCCAATAGCTGGTGCACTGAATTTGCTGAGGTTCCGAACAATCTAAGGTTTCTTTCATTCCATAACACCCAGACGCAAGCAAGCCAAATGAGCTGCATGAGAGAACGTCGCGCTCGAAGGCCACCAGCTGAATATGAAAACGGAAGAAAGTGCACAGAGATGATGTGAGCATCCGCCGTCGAAAAACCAATCCAAGACCGGACTAACACCCAAAGGGATCTGAAAGTACTGCATGAGAGAAATAAGTGTTGAGCCGATTAGACGCCTCCACACCCAGACACGCAAAAGTGATTTTCTGGAGAGATGATGCCTCGGTTGACCAAGTTTGTTTTCGTTGGCAACCGGTCTCTCAAAAGACGCCACGCAAAGATGGATACCTTCAAGAGAATATGTTTGTGCCACAACAGATCTTCAGCCGTTCCCAAAGTGGAGAGGTTCAAAAATGGAGATGATCCTAACTCGAGAGTTGGTGGTGTATTTTTTTAGATAAAATGATAAACATCACACTATACTCAAATACAAAATCGAAATTTTTTATGTTTGATTCTTGATCTTGCAATCGGACGAAAAAAATAAAAGAGATAGAATAATCAATTTTAAAAAGTAATAGAATTATTTTATTCTGTTAAATTGGCATTGCTTTTATTTTGATCAAAGGACAAAAGTGATAATCCAACAATTTTTATTCAAGGAATTTTGGACTTCGCATAAAGGTTTTTGTTGGAAATCATTGTAGTTCTGGTATGAATCTATGGTTTTTGGGCTACATATATCGACTTACTAATAATTTTGACATAATCAAACTATATTAAAAAAAATCTCAAACTATATTAATAAAAAGTTAAGAAATCACATTTGTTTTAACAAGTTAGATTCGCTGTTAGGAAATTTGAAATTATAATATCATTAATTGAATTAAACAACTTTAAATTTGACCATATTGAATCAGAGTGAACTTACTTGAATAAGTTCATATAAAATAGTAATCTCTTTGGCCTTATTTATAAGTAAAAGTTGTTTTTTAGGTTCATTCAATAACTAATATATCTAGCTTAAATATAGATTAAATACTTTTCTAATAAACCTAAAAAGCAATATTTGCTTATAAATAAGTCCGGTAAATTGAAGTGGTTTGATTCATTGAGTTGAATGATATCCAAACTTGTGAACACATCTGATTATTGACTTAATAAAAAATAAAAAATAAAATGAACTTTATTCAACATAACACGCATGTTCTCGCACTCATGTTGACGCCTTGACCAACTCTAGAACGAATATTGGAGCACGCACTTCTCACCAGTCTCCATCATTATACACGCCTCTCTTCATTTTTATTTATTTTTCATTTTCTTTATAATAATAAAACACATGCATTTTTTTTTAATTACCAATGTATTATATTTCATTTATATCGTTTTCCTCTTCTTTTTTTTTTCCCTTCAATGTTCTTCTCCTCACATAGACGGAACTATACGTGCGAGCTCCCTGTGTGGTGTTAAATAATAATTATATTATTATTGTAAGGGTAGTTTAGTCTTTTATAATTACTAGTTTATATACTCTATTGTATCTATTGTTCCAAACTACTTTTTTGGTTTATTGTAATGGAAAATCTAGCCTCCTTTTTCTCTTTGAATAGTTTACATGGTATCTAGAGCTTGTTTCGATCTCTTTTGAATTTGTTATTGTTCGGTTGTTGAGTTCCCAGTGGTAGGGAATTTGTTCAGTTTATGTTTAGAATGATTGGTAGAATTTTGTGCTTCCGCCGCTTAAAAAAAAAAACTATCGCATATAAGGGTACTTGAATTGGTTCCTTGGGTTGTTCTGCCGTCGCAACTTGCAAAATATTATCGATATTGGTTTTCCATGGATTATTGGTTTTCATAGTATGATATTGGCTATTCCTTATTGGCTCCTTCAATTGATATTCTCTTCTTTGGTTAATTGTTATTGGATTGCACACCTTGGTCATTGTTATTGGTTGCTTAATTCGGTTCACAATTCTTCTTGCTATCTTCAGGGTGTGATTTTTTTTAAAAGTAATGCAATTTGTGATTTGATTTGTTATTGTTTAGAAGGTTGATTAAGTGACTGTTCGCTTTTCTTTGAATTCTTTGTGATATTTCTATTGAGGAACAATTTGAAAGTCTAATTGGTTGGTTGGTATATTGCTGATTGAATTCCTTATTGTTTTGGCATTGTTGGTGATTGGTTGGATTTTTACGGTTGAAATAATTGTTTGTTGGTTCATTTGATTGTTTGATAATATGGCAATGTCTTTGGCTGCTCCTCTTCCTGTTGGCTTTGGTATTGATAATGTATATCCACATGAGACTACTTCAAGAGTGTTTGATCTTGCTGCACAGTTCCAAAAGTTTCTCGCCACCCAGCCACATGCAACATCTGTCTCCTCTATTAAAGGTTTAACCCCTTCTAATTATTCAAGTATTTCTTCAATATGGATCCTTGATTCTGGAGCATCGCATCATATGTCGTATGATCGTAAGTCCTTTTTGTCTTTAAATTCTACATCATCCATCTCAGTTATGACTGCCGATGGCACTCCTATGCCTTTAGCAGGAATTGGGTCAGTGTCCACATCTAATTTGTCTCTTCCTGATGTTTATTATATTCCTAATCTTACTTTGAGTCTTGCTTCTGTTAGTCAATTATGTGATTCTGGATATTCTGTTACGTTTTCTTCTACTCATTGTCATGTGCAGGATCGACATTTAGGGAGGTTGATTGGAAAAGGTCGTAGACATGGGGGACTTTATGTTCTGGATGAGTTGAGAGTTTCAGATACTGCAGCCTCAACTTCTACCTCCATTGATTTATCATCTTTTCGTTTGAATTTATTATCTTCTAACTTTTATTTGTGGCATTCTCGTCTTGGTCATGTTTCTGCATCTAGATTAAAATACTTGGCCTCTACCGGAGCTTTAGGAAAATTAAAAATTAGTGATATTTCTGATTGTTGCGGTTGCAAACTTGCTAAATTTTCTGCTTTGCCGTTTAATAAAAGTGCTTCTGTGTCTAAAGCACCTTTTGATTTAGTTCATTCTGATGTATGGGGTCCATCACCGGTTCTTACCAAAGGTGGATCTAGATATTATGTCTCATTTATTGATGATCATACTCGTTATTGTTGGGTTTATCTAATGAAAAATCGTTCTGAGTTTTTCGGCATTTATCAAAAGTTTCGTGCTATGGTTAAAACTCAACATAATGCTGTTATAAAGTGTTTTCGTTGTGATCAAGGTGGTGAATATACTTCTAATAAATTCTCTGAGTTGCTTGCTTATGATGGTACAATTCACCAGACCTCATGTACTGATACTCCTCAACAAAATGGCGTTGCTGAAAGAAAACATCGTCATATTGTTGAAACTGCTCGTTCTTTTTTGTTGTCTGCTTCTGTTCCAAGAGAGTTTTGGGGTGAAGCAATTCTCACAGCTGTACATGCTATTAATAGGATTCCATCGTCGGTCACATCAGGTTTGTCTCCCTTTGAAAAATTGTATGGTTCCAGTCCTGAT
Organism: Trifolium repens; assembly: GCA_030408175.1. Lineage (NCBI taxonomy): Eukaryota > Viridiplantae > Streptophyta > Magnoliopsida > Fabales > Fabaceae > Trifolium > Trifolium repens. The sequence continues at coordinate 51,065,694 of CP125849.1, read as the reverse complement.
TATTCTTCTTTTAAGGTATTTGGTTCTACTTGTTTTGTTCTTCTCCCACAAGTAGAACGAAATAAACTGTCTCCTCGTTCTATGATATGTGTTTTTCTTGGCTATGGGGATGGTCAAAAGGGTTATCGTTGTTATGACCCTTCAAGTAAAAAATTGTATGTTTCTCGTCATGTTGTGTTTCTTGAGCACATACCATTTTTCTCTCTTTCGTCTGATACACATACTCCTAGCTTGTCTGAACTAACGAATATTGATCCTTTCAGTGTCGATAATGATATTTCTGGTGACTGTAATTTTGAGAACTGCAGGGATGATACTAGTGCTACTCCAGATACATATGCCCCTTGTGTCCCATCAACTACTCAACAACCTCCTATGACTGTTGTTCCTACAGCACCTCCTCCACCACCTCCACCACCTCCACCACCTCTTCCTCGTTATCCTTCTCGTGATCGTAAGTCTACTCAATTGCCTGATTTTGTTTATTCAATTTATTCTGCTTCTTTTGCTTCTTTTCTTACCTCTGTGCATAGTTTGTTTGAGCCGTCGTCCTATAAAGAAGCTATTCTTGATCCTCTTTGGAAAAAGGCTACGGCTGAGGAACTTGCAGCTTTGCACAAGACAAATACTTGGGACATAGTACCTCTTCCGCCAGGAAAACGTGCTATTGGGTCTCGTTGGGTATATAAGATTAAAACCAAGTCTGATGGGTCAGTTGAGCGTTACAAAGCTCGTCTCGTGGCTAAGGGATTCTCTCAACAATATGGTATGGATTATGAAGAAACATTTGCTCCTGTGGCCAAAATGACCACTATTCGCACTCTTATTGCTGTTGCATCTGTTCGTCAGTGGAATATTTCTCAGATGGATGTTAAAAATGCATTTTTAAATGGTGATCTTCAAGAGGAAGTTTATATGGTACCTCCATTAGGTGTTTCTCATAATCAGGGTGAAGTATGTAAGTTAAGAAAAGCTTTATATGGTTTGAAACAAGCTCCAAGAGCTTGGTATGAGAAGTTCTCCACTGTGATTAGATCTCTTGGATTCTGCTGTAGTGATCATGATTCTGCTTTATTTGTTAGGACAACTTCTAATGGTCGTATTATACTTTCTTTACATGTTGATGATATGATTATTACAGGTGATGATGTTGATGGAATTAATGAGTTGAAATTACAGTTAGCTAAAAGATTTGAGATGAAGGATTTAGGCCCTCTTCGCTACTTCTTAGGGATTGAAGTTGCCTATTCTCCTAAGGGTTATCTCTTATCTCAATCCAAGTACATTGCAAACATTATTGAGCAAGCTCGTCTCTCTGATACTCGAGCAGCAGATAGTCCTTTAGAGCTGAATGTGAAATATGTTCCCTCTGATGGGATTCCTCTACCAGATCCTACTTTGTACCGTACATTGGTTGGAAGCTTGGTCTACCTTACTATTACTAGACCCGATATTGCTTATGCAGTACATGTCGTTAGCCAGTTTGTTGTTTCTCCCACTACAGTACATTGGGCAGCCGTGCTTCGTATTCTCCGTTATCTTCGGGGAACTCAATTTCAGAGCCTTTTGTTTCCGTCATCCTCTTCCTTAGAGTTACGTGCTTACTCTGATGCCGATTGGGCTGGTAATACTACTGACCGTAAGTCTACCACAGGCTTTTGTATTTTTCTTGGAGATTCTCTCATCTCTTGGAAGAGTAAGAAACAAGACATCGTTTCCCGCTCTTCTACAGAAGCTGAGTATCGTGCTATGGCATCTACCACTACTGAAATAGTTTGGTTGCGTTGGTTACTTTGTGATATGGGTGTGCCTCTTTCTGAACCAACCCCTATGTATTGCGATAACAAGAGTGCCATTCAAATTGCGCACAACTCTGTATTTCATGAACGTACCAAACACATTGAGATTGATTGTCACTTCACACGTCACCATCTTCAACATGGTACCATTACTTTGCCGTTTATTTCTTCCACCTTGCAGATTGCTGATTTGTTCACAAAGACGCATTCTATTAAGCGCTTTCGTTTCTTAATTGACAAACTCTCGATGCTCCATGTTAACACATCGTGAGTTTGAGGGGAGATGTTAAATAATAATTATATTATTATTGTAAGGGTAGTTTAGTCTTTTATAATTACTAGTTTATATACTCTATTGTATCTATTGTTCCAAACTACTTTTTTGGTTTATTGTAATGGAAAACCTAGCCTCCTTTTTCTCTTTGAATAGTTTACAGCCCCCTGCTGCTATTTTAATAACCACATCCACAGTTGAAATGGATGGTGGACTAACTATAGAGTAAATTAAGCTCAATTGGTTGGACATTACATTATATATGTAGGAGGTTGGGATTCGAACTCCGATCATCCCATATATCCACCTTATAAATGAAATTTCAAGCCACTAGACTACATAACAAAAAAAAAACAACGAAAAAATGTATATAGAGAATGTTAGAAATGATAGAAAACCATTGATGTGGCCCTAGCCTAACAGCTTAAGCTTTTGGGATAATCGGTTATTTGACATGGTATCAGAGCCTCTATGACTAAATGATCTAGAGTTTGATCCTCGCTCCTCTCACTTTCTAATTAAAAAGTGGAATTTAAGCATATGGTATGTGGACCTATGCATCATCCACGCTTCAAGCCCAAATAAACTCTTGCATGAGGGGGCATGTTAGAAATAATATAAAACCATTGATGTGGCTTATCCTAACAGTTTAAGTTTTTGGAATAATCGGTTAATTGACAGAGAACATTAAAACTTTACAAAAAGAAGTATAATATACATATATCTCGTATAATTATGTTATTGGATGCTTCAAATTTTTACCACCATATGGTGCTCTAAAAACTATAGTTTGAAAAAAGTAAAAAGCTTTTACGACAAAACAAGTCGTCCTTCTCGTAATCAATCTATGTCTGTGCAAGGTTGCCGGATGTGGATGAGATTTTAATTGCTAATGAGATAGCAAACGAAGCTAAAATTAAGAAAAAATTGCTTATATTTAAAGAGGATTTTGAGAAGTCCTATGATTCAGTGGAATGAAATTACTTACTTTTTGTTATGCAAAAGATGATTTCTCTGCTAAAGTGGAGATGATAGATTTTTGAATGTATTCAATTAACTTCAACGTTAGTGTTAGCCAATGGTAGTTCAAGTGATGAGTTTTATTTTGAGAAGGGTTTGTGATAAGGTGACCCTTTATCGTCGTTTCTTTTTCTTATTGCAGCTGGAGGGCTGAATGTTTTGATGAATGTGTCGGTGTAAGCCAGTCTTTTCTTAGGTTTCACTGTTGGAAATGATTGGCTTTTACGGTGACTAATATTCAGTTTGCTAATGATACTATTAATTTTGTTTGGAATAGTTGGCCGAACATTCGTGCCATTAAAACCATTATGTGATTATTCGAATTGATGTCGGGACTAAAGGTTAATTTTCATAAAAGTATGTTGCTTGGGGTGAATGTTGCAGACTCTTCGTTGGAGGAGGCTTCTTTGGTGTTAGATTGAAAAAATGGAAAGACTCGTTTTTATTATTTAGGATTGCCTATTGAGGGTAATCATAGAATAATACACTTTTGGAAACCGATGATTGGTCGTATCAAGTCCCACCCGTGAGGGGTCGCTTGGTTCTTCTCAAAGTTCTCTTGTCCTCGCATCCAGTTTAATTTTCTCCTTCTTCGAAACTCCCACATGTATTATTTCTATTATTTAACCTCTTTTAAAAGCTTTTTTTGTGGGGTGGCAATGGGTAGTCTAGGAAGGTCAACTTGATTCATCGGGATAAGGTGTGCCTAGATCGGAGTCATGGGGGCCTAAATATTAAGAAGGTTAAGGAGTGTAATCACTACATCAATATCAGCAAGCGGCGGCGGTTCAAATTGGCATTTAGCGGCGGTTCAAACCGCTGCTAAATGCCATGTGCGGCGGTTCACAAGCGTCGGCATATTCGGCGTCGCCAGGTCATTCAGCGGCGATTCTGATGAACCGTCGGAATAACCGCCGCTAGTAAGTTAGCGGCGGTTCTGTTTATTTTTGCGGCGGTTCACAACCGCCACTATTAGCCACTACGTTGCAATTTTTTTAAGCTCTTTGCGACGGTTTAAACCGCCGCTATGCATTTTTTTTTGGATTTTTTCACAATTTTAACTGAGGTTTTAGCGTCGGTTGAAACCGCCGCTATTCGCTTATTTTTTTAAAAAAAAAGATTTTTTTTGTTTATTACAATTTTTTTTAAATAATTTTTTTCCCACAATTAATTTTTTTTGTTGTTGGTGTCCCACTTTTTTTCCCATGCATTGCATTTTCATAATGTAATAATATATAAAGATAGATCTTTGCATTTTATTTACATTCAAACAAAATATAAGTAAATAAATACTAAGTAAACATACATTCAAACAAAATAATAAGTAAACATAATAAGAAATTGGGTATTTACCCAATTCTCATTAACTAAATGAGTCTTACTTTCTTATTACTAACTAATTCAATAAACCTTTGATTTAAACATTAAAATTTTATGAAAGTAACTCATTTATATGTACAAGGAGTATAGATTAGAGAGTAAAGATACAAGACCTGCATTAAAATGCAGGAACCAAAACCATCATCAGAAACAAACAAAATTAAGAAAAAACACTCCTAGCTTTTAATCTTCCACTCTTCCATCTTTTTTGGTGTTGTCTAGACTTTTAGAACTTGTTTGGTTAGAAGCACTAGAACCACCTTGAACATATTTTCAAAAAAGAATACAAGTTACAAACTGAACTTGATAGATATTGTATTGAATATGAACTCAAAGGGTAAAACATACCTTAACACACCATCACATTTTCAAAATCACATTTCCTGAAGCTATTAAACGAGGAACAATTCCAGCATATCCATTTTTGAAGCACAATCAAACCTTAACACACAAATTGGAAAAATCAAATAAACTAAATTGATAATTTGCAACACCACCAAGCATCATTAGTGACCACTCCCCCACCTCTTATGAAGGTTTGAGAGGCCACCCAATCATATGCTCTCACTGGATAAAAGAGTCACCGAAGATACACCAAATTCCTCAAGGCCTACTGCCAAACTTCTAAACACGATAAACCAAAAGTAAACCACACACCCACACAGTAGCAGGTGTGATTTAGCACGCATTGCTCCCCAAAACTAGACCTATAATACACCTTACAATAATAAAAAATCAGCAGGCTTAAATAAGGTAATATACAAGTAAAATGGCACATCAAAAACCCCGTAACACAAATAGACCCTACACCGAAATCAGAAAAAACCAGGCAGCCACTACGACACAAAAGGACTTTTATAGCACTGAGTATGTACCCTATCATCTACCTATTTATCTCACAAGTGCAAAGATACACACATACTTGGCCTACGATACACAGATACTTGGCCTATATTCAACCACTCTTGACACTATATATAGATATAAAAAATTAACTAGTCAATCATCATAGTCAGTCATAATTTCCTAAATGATTTGACATATCCCGTAGCAAGTATACTAAAGTAAAGGCAATAAGCTCATTGAAAGAAATAGAGAATAGATATCCAACCTCAGGAAGCATGGCAGCAAGGCATTTGCATTTTATACAATCCACCCAAGTATAGTTAAATTGACAGCTTTCGTATCACTTTATCATTAATGGTTTTAGAAATTCAGCAAGCCCAGGGTCAAGTTTCTACACAATGAATGATCATGTTAGAGGACATATACTCCAAGATCATTAACATAGGCTAGTTAAATCAAAATCTCTTTGGTTAAATATGTTGAGACACTAACATACATGATTTTGCATAATGCTCTGTACTGATAAAGATAGTAAGCAGCACCATAGTAGTTTCTACATTTCAACTGAAATTTGACATAAGCTAACTCAACAGAAAAAACAAAGTTGAGCTCAAATTAGTTAAAAAGAAAAGAGAGCTAGCTAAAATGAATGCCACTTATCATAAAAATCATAAATTTATTTATTTTTCATTTGTATACAATAATTTTTTTTCTTTCTCTTCAAGTCACATCACCCACATATCACATCACTCTTTCTCTCATAGTGTTGAATGTGTATATGGATGTTCAAATGGTAGAATTAAGTTAGGAATATGTTGATACTGATGGGTTGGATTTTGAAAATTCTAATTTATCGGTGTCTAAATCATCCAATGTATGCACAAAGGACAATTCTAGCTTACAATTCAGTACAAAGTTGAGAAGGACAATTGTATTGCCTAATATACCTATTACTCCATAACCTAAGCCTATTAATAATAAGGTGAATTAAAGGTTCACAAGTGGATTAACTCATAGGAATATTTTCCCTTACAAGTAATTAAGCAAGATACCTAAAAGGGATGGATCCAACTTTACAATTCAAGAAGCATTTAGGCGCATCGCCATGAAACATTGACCCCCCCCCCCCCCCCCCCTCCAAAATACTACTTAAAGCAACATTCTTTGAATTTCTCTTTGAACTACAACAAATCTGCCACATATAGAGGTTAATGTTGCAACATCTGACTGTCAAAAGTAGTAATCTACCACACTATCATCAGATGCTATAGTGTTCAAGAACAAGTTAGATTCAAGTAGAAAGAGAACAAATACATGTTATAGATGCTGAAAAAAAAGTCATTTGATCATCTAAGGTTTGAATATCAACTATACAAATCACTGGACGCACATTCTATGCACAAATCAACGCGAGTCAGATGCTAACTCATGGAATATCTGAGAGTTAGAGAGCTCAGTACATGGACTTCAATTAGTGCAGGAGATCTGGTGTAAGAGAGCAAGGATAATGAGGTAAGAGAATATCAGAGAAGAAAAGAATTATGCCGTGAAATTGATGATTATAAAAGGAATATTCTAACGACCTATAGGCCACACCAGCAATCATGACATAATGCATAATGGTAGCACTACATAATATGTACAACTACATCTTTAGTGTATACACAAAAAACACAATCAGGGTATCTACTGAAACAATAAACAAAACTAAATTAAACGATTCATAAGCATTCTATGATAAAAGAGAGAAACCAGTTAAGCACGGAGAATCAAAACAATACTAGCACTACTATCACTATTAGAACCACAAACAATACTAGCACTACTATCATTCATCCAAGGATTCAGGTTTTTGAACTTATCATAGTTGCACAAAATTGTAGTTTCATTTACTCAATATAGTTCTAAAATGATTAAAGTATATAGTAATAATTAAATTGAAAATTAAAAAAAAGCATATGCATATGTAGTGAAAATAGACCTTGGATGTGAGACAATATTTGATCCTTTGGTAGCATATGCATATTTGTGAAATTTGTAACAAGATATGGAATTTAAGAGATACTATTTCACATAATAATAATAATAATAGCCTATTATGTAAAACTGAACTAATATTGTGAAACTGAGTTGTGAAACTGAACTAATAATAGCCTATTTCACATAATAATAATAATAATAATAGCAATTTATGTAAAATTCCATATAAGAGAAATGATAAGAAAAAAACATAACAGTAGTTAAATATAACAGTAGTTAAACTCCCTCCCAGTCTATATTAATAGCATGTTCTTTGTATGATTGCAGCTAAAACTAGATCAAAAAACATATTGAGCAAACTTGTAACCACATTTGGTATAAAAAGGGACTATCTCAAGTTTCTGAACTTTCTTAGCTAGTACATCAATTAAAAACCCCATTTTTGTAACATAAATGAAGAATAACATAGTCATAGTCATAGTAATAGTAATAGTCATTTATGAAATTAAAAAGATAGAAATCAGTGTTGAAGAGCTCTTATTAATTTATCATACTCATGAATCAAACTCAACCATAAGATTAATTTTAACAGACAAATAACTATAGACAGATCAAAATAGGACTCTATGAATGAATATCAATAAAGAAAAGTTTCAGATTTTGATTGACACTAAATTATCATATACATTAATAATTTTTTACACAGCTAGTCAGTCATAAGTCATAACAGCCAGATCATTAGAAACGTTTGATTTTTATCTTAATTAACCACTTCTAAAATCTTTTACACTGACTGCACAAAAATTAAACTCAAAGGATAATACAGTGTTCAAAACATTAACAGTGATTTAAAAACAAACTTACCTTGACAGATCGCCAATGATCCAAACACTCTCGATGAACATATTTTGAAGTACCTTTGCACTTACAAGGAGCTATGAAGTCCCTACCCGAAGAGAAAATAAAAGATACAGGGTAAATTATACGATATATCATGATACATCCCAATGCCACCACAAACTGATCACCACATGCTGCTGGAAAATCAAAAGACTTGTCATCAAGCGTTTCAGGAAGAACCTAAGACAAACAAAGAATTGATCATCTCAAACTACCTAATAAAATTATAATAGCTTATGAACATGTCATAATCTAGATAAACTCAAATAAACCAATTTAAACAGATTCATAGTACAAAACTCAAAATCAAGAACATCTATTAGCTTACAACAAGAAACTGAAATTCAACCTCCCTCTTGATAAAATCTGGAACCTGATTACATATCATTAAAATGTTAGTTCCAATCCTCAGTTAAACAAAACATGAATAAAATCTAAAATTGAAAAACTCAATGCCATCACTATAACTCAGATTTTTTTTATCTCAAAAATTGTTACTACAAGAGTTTCTCCTCATCTCCTATTAACATTTTAATCAACACAAATTAAAACAATAAACTATGAAGAAACTAGAAACTCACTTTTATCATAAAGATTCCAAGTAGAGAATGAGTGAAAACTTTATATCTTTCTCTTTTGTTACTGTTTTGTAATCTTCTTGTTTCCTCAAGAAACAAATCTTCTCTTGATTGTGGGAGGATGATTATGAAATTGGTGTAAGAACTCAGAAAGGATTGTGAGAGTGAATTTTGAAGTAAGAATTTTCTAACTATACCACTAAACTCAAAAACCCTAAAAAGATGGTAAAAATACATTCCTAAATGGACAGATCTAAACCCAAAATCTCTTAAATAGCTATCATAATATAGAAATTGAACATATAAACTCAAAATCCCTAGTTCATCAAAATCAAACCATCAACAAATTAACAAGAGAAAATCCTAAAATTGAATACCAAAATCAATTAACAATTGAAAAAAGAAATTAACATCAAATTGCAAGACACATGAATAAAACCCTAAAATGAAGAATAGACAAATTGAATACATAAACTCAAAATCCTAAATCATCATAATCAAAGTGTCAACAAGTTACGAGATCCACATACGGGAATTGCGAAATACACACGGAATTGAGAGATACACATACAGAGGAAGTTAGAGGGAGAGAGAGAGGTGAAACCTGCGATTAGGAGAAGCTACGGTGGCGATTAGCGGAGCTACAACGATGATGAGAAGCTGCATAGCGAGAGAGAAAGAGAAAGTTGTGATTTGGAATCTCTGAAAATTTGTTTTGTTAATTTGACTGAAAATAGTGGAAAATAAATAAGGGAAAACAAGTGAGGGAATGAAAATAATTTGATTGGAACCTGTTGAGCAAACAGCTGCGGTTTGTAACCGTCAGAGTACCCGCTGCTGTAGTGGGAAGCGGCGACGGTTTATGTTCACCCGCCACTGTATGCCTGCCGCTATACTTATTTTTTCTTGTAGTGAATGTTGTGTTATTAGGCAATTGGTGTTGGTGGCTAAAACTGAGAGGGGTGGTTTGTGGAGACTGGTTTTAGTTCCTGCAAAAAATCCTTTATGAAGCCAAAATTAATTCGTCGGGTCCTGAACTTTTGTAACTATCACAATCCCACACCGCCACCTTCACCTCCTCTACAGAAAAAGGTTTGGTTAAACTACCACATTGTAACAGATCCAACCTCCTGAACTGGAGATTATCCACCACGGGCCTTTCTACGTTGTTTGCCTTGAAGTGAGATTCAAAATGGGAGAAACCACTGCCTAGCAAATAAGGTGCACCCCCTATGTAACAACACCATCTACATGGATTGAGGAAATAACATTTCCCCTCGTAAGACTAGCAAGAGCATAATGAAAGTACTTAGAATCCGCGTCGCCTTCCTTTAACTAGAGGGAGCGAGACTGTTGCCAACAAATGCTGCATTCCTACGTGACAGGGAGTTTATATCCGACATAATCCTATGAAGTTCCTCTACCTCAGTACTGTCAAACCCGCTTCTTCCCCTTGCTCTCAAAATCTTAAAATTTATCTATCATCTTTTTTTAATTCACTCTTCGATATTTTTTTGTGTGTGTTAACCATCCGATTCTCAAGGAAATGAGGTATTGCTATTCCAAAAATCTCTTGAAAGATAAGTCAAATCTTACAAAAAACTGTTTATATAAAAAATTAAACTTAAATTCTTTCGAACGATTATCTCTTTGTATTCTAAAATAAGATGAGGGGTGATAGTACATTTAATTTTCAAACATGGGAAATATTTTTGCCAACATGGACTTAATTCGATATAAATTTGAACTTGTTAAAAAGAAAAACACAACTTAAATTCTAAACCGTTCAATCTTACTTAATTCAAAGACATCAGATATTCTGAATGAATGTGTGAATGAATGGTGATTTAATGATTTTGTTAAACTGTTACAACTTACCACAACAATATGCTCGTGAATCTTCCACCTACCTAGGCCGGACGACGATTACAAGATGATGATACAAAAAAAATATCAACCCTACTCTTGGATTCATCTATTTTCTACACCTAATCCTTTTGTCATTTTACTCAAATTTTTTTATTGTAAACAAATAAATAAATTTAGTCCAAAAAAAAAGCCTTTTGCTAACATGGACGGGTAGACCTGACCAAAATGATGTTTAATCTTTTTTTTTGGTACAAAAATGATGATGATGATGTTTAATCTTTTTTTTTTTGATGGATGATGTTTAATCTTATTAATACATATTTATTTATAACAACAATATTGTCATTTTGTTTGTGAAAAATCCATTTTTTTTTTGCAACAATATTATACTCCGCGACTTTAATTTATAAGCAAATGCCATTTTTTTGGTTATATTGAATAACTAATATGTAATATCTAAAAAGTGACATTTGCTTATAATTAAGACCGGAGGGAGTACACAAATTAATTGATTTCTAAGAATTCTAACCAGTCAACAAAATAATTTTTTTTTTCCAAAAACATAGTGTTAATTTTTTTTTGGCAAAATGCATTCATAAATCCTTTAAGTTTTACGTTTGTAACAGATAGGTCCTTTAAGTTTTTTAAGTAACAAATAAGTTCTTTAAGTTTTTTAAGTAACAAATAGGTTCTTTAAATTTGTAATTTAGGTCATATTTTTTAAGTAATTGAGGGACTTAAATGTTAGAAACGTAAAACTTAAATGACCTATTTGTTATTTACAAAATTTAAAGGACTTATTTTTTACTTAAAAAACTTAAAGGATCAATTTATTACAAACTGAAAACTTAAAGACTATGCATTTTGCCTTTTTTTTTTATATTGTAAAAATCGTTTTTTAAAATGAAATAATGAACACAACAATTTTTTTTTGTCTTAAAATAAAAGCTGTTAAAAAAACTCCACAAATGAGATTCCAGAGAGATAGAGAGGGTGCTACCTGGCAGAAAAAGAAGCAGCCAAGTAGTAGTAATAACCTAGTTTTGTGGGTGAGGCTGAGACAACATTAAAATCTTCACTCTCTTCATTCAACCATTTCCACAAACACCTTCAGCTCAATACATCTTCTTCACTCACTCACCTCAATTTTCTCTTCAATGGCTACCTCTCTCTCTTTTTCTAGACTCCTCTCTTCTTCCACCACCACATCACTCTTATCTCCCAAAACCAAAACCCTCTCTTCCAATTTTACCCTCCCTCTCAAACTCAACCGTTTCAACCCAAAACCTCTCCGATTTTCCTCTTCCCCCAAAATCTCCGCCACCATCTCCATCGGCGACAAACTCCCCGAATCCACCTTCTCATACCTCGACCCCGCCGGCGAAGTCCAAACCGTAACAGTTTCCGACCTAACAAAAGGCAAAAAAGCCGTTCTCTTCGCCGTACCAGGAGCTTTCACACCAACATGCTCACAGAAACACGTTCCAGGATTCGTGGAGAAATCAGCAGAGCTAAAAGCTAAGGGAGTTGACACAATCGCTTGCATTTCAGTTAACGATGCGTTTGTGATGAAAGCGTGGAAAGAAGATTTGAAAGTGAACGATGAAGTTCTTCTTTTATCTGATGGTAATGGTGATTTCACGAAAGCTATTGGTGTTGAGCTTGATTTGAGTGATAAACCTGTTGGATTGGGTGTTAGGTCAAGACGTTATGCTTTGTTGGCTGAAGATGGTGTTGTTAAGTTTTTCAATTTGGAAGAAGGTGGTGCTTTTACTTTCAGTGGTGCTGATGATATTCTCAAAGTTCTTTGAATTCTCTTCTATTTTGTGTTACAATTTGAGTTACTTGTTTCTTTAATCGGTTTAGGTTGATGAACTTTTTTAGTTTTGGTTTTTCTTAATAATAATAATAATGTGGATTTGATTTGACCTAATTGGTGTTTGATGTGCTAATTATTATATCTTGTGCTGATGATAAACTGTTGAGCTTTGTGGTGATTTGTTTGTATGATGGTGAATTAGATTTTCATTGTATGAGCCACATACACCGATAATAATCTACGAAAATGATATAAATGTAATCGTGTAGGTGTTGGACACCATCACGTGTCTGACACCTATTTCATGGAGTGTCCGTGCTTCATAACTATCAGTCACATTGATAAGTTCCAAATGTCTGATGTTTAGCATGAGAGGGTGTGTTGAGAGTCTGACAACAGGAAAAAATATGATATGAAAATGTAAAATGTGTTTATTAATTTATTAGTAAGAGATATCTATCTCATTATAAGTTGAACTGTTTTGTATGATTTATTTAGATGCATTCAAATTTTAAATTGATGTGGTTGCATTGCTCTGCAATTGATGGAAATATGGAATAGTTTATATTTAGCAGCATGTCCATCAAAGTCATTTTTGCAAGGCTGAAAATTAAATTAACCTTGGCTTTGTAAGACTGCAAATAGTTTGATAGATGATTAGCACTAATGACAGTTTTATGAAAATTATTAACCTTATGATGGATGATACCTTTGTTCTATTGTCTGTAAATTGGGAACACAAAAGACTAGCGGTGTAGACAAGGCTTAACTTTTTTCTGTTGAGATCACAACATGGAAAATCTTGATGTATAACTGTTGTCATGAATGTTTGATTATTTGAAATGTTGATTGGATTAGGATTATGCAGTTCATGAAACAAACAGTCATATTATGCAGTCCAAAAAATTGCACCAATGTAATGCGATTTTATTTTGCTTATGAAGTGTGATGTTATCACAAGTTTAGGTGTTTAGATCAATGTAACTAGGAAAATGATAATTAGTGTTTTAGGGGCATTAGTTAAAGAACTAAATAAGGTAAATGACTCTTAAATCTTGTGTAATTTACTTTAAAAGTATAAAGAATACACTGTTCTCAGTGATCAGTTTAAAGTTCTTTGGCCATCACAGCTGTTGGGTTCATAGGTCAATGTGTTATTCTTTTCAAGCAATCAAATACTATAGTTAAAAATAGTTCTAATTCATGAGAACAATTTGATGCAAAAACTCAAGCAAATTATTGTGTATACAGTGAGTGAACTTGCAAATTGAGGACCCGTTTACTTCCATTTTTGTCTGTTTTTATTTATTCAGTTCAACTAATTATCATAAGATAATAGAAATTTAATATTCTGCTCAACATTTCCTGTTGAAAATGGGAAAAAAGTTTTAAAAATCACATTCTTCCTAGCTTAGGAGTAGAGGTGGGAATAGGCCAGGTTTTCTAAGCCTGAGCCTGGCCTACGATAAAAAAGTGTAGCCTGAACCCGGCCTATGGTCTATTATAGGCCTTTTTATTTGGATTGGCCTGACCTGAAAATCTATTTAAAAGTCTATTTCACAATAAGACCTTTAAACAGTTATTTTACCTGTTTTTAATTACACTAAGCGGCCTGATATATATATATATATATATATATATATATATATATATATATATATATTATTTGGCCTGTTTGTGAAACTTTTTTCTTTTAAGAAAAGACAAAGCAAAATTACTAATAAGATTCTACTAACTAGACATTATAGCAAACAACCCAATATATATGTTCTTTACTAATAATTGACATGATAAGCATTATGAAGCCCCGATATGGGACACGATACGGATACGATACGATACCGATATGCCGATACGTGAAAATTTTTAAATTTCAAATCCGATACTGTCGCGATACGTTATTTAAAAATTAAAGTTAAAATTAAATATATAAATACACAATATATAAACATACATAAAATCAATAATATTAATAATTAAAAGCAGAAAACATATATTCTTATACTAAAATTTTGGGACAAGTTCAAACGTTTAATTACCTATTACAGTATATAGTAGGATACCATAGTTTTTTTTTTTTGAAAAGTAAAAAATTATATTGACAGAGGAAAAACACAAGAAGTGCTAAAGATACAAACAAGCATGTCTGATACAGGAGCATCATAATAACTCAAAGTCAATTAATACTGAAAACTCCCAAGGTCTGATACATGAGAACATCTTAAGTTAGTCCCTAGAACATAATGATTACTGATACATCTTAAGTTATACGTCTTATTGTAGTGTATTATACAAAAAAAAACACCATTAAAACTATCCAAACAAAATCACAAATACTATCCAAAAAATAATCTTTGTATCGGACACATATCAGATATTATTTGTTTATTTAAAAATAATGATATAACCGATACTTTTCTGATACGTGTATCGGGACGTATCGGACACGTGTATCGGGTATTATTTTTTATTTAAAAATAATGATTTAATCGATACTCTTCCGATACGAGTATCGGGACGTATCGAAAGAGTATCGGTATCGAGGACATATCAGACACGATTCGTTACCATTTTTTGAGTATCGGGGCTTCATGTCATGACATTATAACAAGTTTATGTCATACTTCAAAATTACATAATTACTAAAGAACATTAAAACAAAAATTCAAAACTCCAGAAAGCTAATCTCTTCAATTCAAGAACCAAATATGAATAGCTCCTCAAACACAGAACACTTTCAGAATCTAAGAGAGGAACAAAAGGGATATCAAATCTTCAAGGTGATATGTGTCTCATCTTTTTCAACCTACAAAACAAGTAGTCAAACTGAAACTTTAGAACAAAGCCATGACAGAAAATCCAACAATAAGTTTTTATCAACAACAAATCTTCACAAAAGGCTACACATCAACTTCCAAAAAATAACACAATGAATAATCTTCAATAAGTTGCTGCAAGTATACTTGAAAGAATATTCAAAGCCAATGAATCTTTGATCAAATGTAAGCTAAAGTTATCCAAAAATAGTCTCTGATGCATATGTGTCTGTAAACTCATCAATACTTAGACTTCAAACATTGAACTGCACACACAATTGTGCAACATAGGCAGATAAAACCAATCCTATAGGCAGCAACTATAACAACCAAACCAATTCTATCTCAGTATAAAAAAAAATAGACATATGTTGGTTATTGTACTTAGTAATGCTGTTAAAATAAATAAACAAAAGAAGATAAAAATGAATAAATATTAATTGATAAAATATCCAAATAAGAAATAATAACCTTTGATTTTTTCTTCACATTATACTTATGACAGAACCAATATCCAAATAGTAATGCTGTTGAATCAATGGGCACTTGTTCACTCACCTCATTATTAGTCAAATGAGTGGATGAATTTGAATCACTTCCATCCTAAGTTAGGAGTATCTTTTTTCTATTACAACTTACAAGTGTTCGCTATATAAATTTTTAATTTCTTGTTAAAAATTTAAAATGAACATATAGTTTAGAATATGAAAATTGGAAATATTTTTTGAAAGTAAAACAGGCCCGACTTTGCAAAAACAACATTTTCGTTCTTTCCTTTTCATAATGAGTTCCAAGATGAAAAATGCAGCAAAATGCATTTTACAAAAAGACACAGCAGAAAATCATACAAAGATTTAGATTTAATTATAATTTTGATCTCTCTATTTTAATTCACTCATAAAATTGGTCTCGTTATTTTAAATTTTTCTTATTTCGGTCTCTCCTATCCTATGGATTTTTGAATGCAAAATGATGATGTACATTTTAAACCACACGTGATTCGATTTTATGTTTCAACTTGAAAATCCACCTGAAATTTTCAGTTTCAACTTGCAAAATTGTTAATTTTCGTAATTAAATGAAATGTAAATAATTAATCCACTTGGATAAATCTACATTAGCCGACCGATGTCTCACATCACTATTCTTAAGCCCAAATATTCCAGAGAGACCAAAACTTAGTAATTTTACAATATGATTTAGAACCATCTATGTGAGCGAGTTAAAATAAAGAGACTATAACTACATTTTGCAAAAGATATAGAGTAGTGTAGAGATTTTTTTTTTTAGCAAATATTCCAACATTGGTTTGTCACGTCGTAGAAGATTACTAACACCTGTTAATCTTTGCTGATTTGTAGAGCTTTGGTATGATCTAATGAATCAATTATTATATAATCACACTATAATAATTACTACAAAGTGTACGCTATTTCACTACGTAAATAAAGAAAGAAAAGATCATGTTAACATGTGCCTAAAAATATACATGTCACGTCAGAATGTTTTTTCTTGGTTTATGAAGCTCTTTTAGCATTTTCTATTGATCTTTGTCATATTCAGGCAAGATTGCGTCGTCGTACCTGTGTGTGCACAAGAAACATCCACCACAGTCTTCTTTTCACAAAGCATAGTAGAATATCAGCCTCAAACGAGAGAAAATCTTCTCCCGTGGAAATTTAACTGAAGAAAGTCCGATGTATATTCACACCATCCAAAATTCTTTCAATCAACTTTAATCACATATACTACCTCTGTTCCAATATATAAGACCTTTTTGGTAAATTTTGCTGTTCCATTTTATAAGACTCTTTTTAAAGTTCAATGTACATTAATTAAATTTTCACGAAAATACCCCTAATTAAATGAAGAAAAGTAAAAGATCAATATTTATCTCTCTCTTAATAATTGAAGGGTAATTTTGGAAAAAAAATGTATATCATTGACAAATTTAATGCAAAAACTATTTTTCTTAATTCTTGTGCATTTATGAAAGAGGTCTTATATATTGGAACAAAGGGAGTAGTCATCATAATGAATGACTGAGATCACAATGCAAAATAATGTCACTTCAATGAATTTGTTCTCGTCTCAAATAACTATCATTCTATCAACAATGACAACGAGCTAGGAGATGTAGAATCCTTAATCTAGTGATAAAGACCTTTTTCAATATTTCTTTGAAGTTTATATTCTAAGCAGTAATGTTTCCATCCAACCAAATCTTATCGACAATAATGATTATTCAACTTAACTTCCCAATTTTAAAGGCTAGTTTCCACAAATAAATATCAGCAATAAATAATTATGATTGAAAATGTCCATCAGTTTTTCATTTTCCACCATCTTCATCATACATCTTGAGGACACAAATTAAGAATCTTCTTGTTTTCCTATCTCAGCATGTGGACGTAGAAATGCCCTCAACCTCAAGCATGCCCCTGTACTAAAAAGTGAGGTCTATTGTAATCTTGAAGCTCCAGTGCACCTTAGCATCATGTATAACTTTAATACATCCCTATAATTCTCAATTCAGCAGTGAAATGTTTTATTTACAAAACACGAATGAAATTTTGAACTCATATAGTAATTAGTAAACACTAATTTTAAAACGAGTTAGAATAATATTGAGATAAGGCCGTCCATGGGTGCTGATGTTTTTTTGGTGCTTCAAGCCGAGTTATCGGTTGCCTTTTGTCTGCTGGAGACTGTGATAGTCCTATTTTCTGTCACTGATTTTCTGTTCGTGAATGAATCTGCTCTGAAACTGGTCTTCTCCGCTTTTTGGTTTTCCATGCTTATCATAGAATTCATCATAGATAGTAAATTGAACTGTACAAAAGATATATTTCTATTGCATTTATCATTCAAATATTGCAATACAAATAAAAAGTTTCAGCACAAGCACAATAACAATATGCAATTATTTTGAAACATTTTAAGCTGTATTGCTTATGCCAAGAAAAAGAAAATGATTCATCTCTTTCTGTCTTTGCTGCATAACTGCTGCCATATGACCATATGCTAACAAGATGTGTGAAAGTGGTTTTCCTATCTGTCAAAATGAAGGCAGTGTAGAGTACATACCTAAAAAGAAATTGAATCATTAAATTACTTTATAAGAGAATTCAGAAAAAAACTAACTAGAAAGCAAACTACATCAAGATGCAACGTGTATTCTTCAATTGAACGGGATTCACAACACAAGATAATTTAACATTTCAAAGCAGGATACACAATCTGAAAAAACAAAGAAAATTATTGCCTTTTGAAAAAAAGAAAGAAAAACGAACACATGACATGTCCCAAGACAAAAGCACTCAACCACCTCTTAATACATCTCAAGCAACATCACCAAGATAAAGCCAACACAGTCCCAGCCACAGGTACATTAACCAGAAGACCAAAACCAGTAGGAAAAAAATGTTCATGAATAAGTGAAGGCATATATCCTAACCAAACACCCCCGGCAAAATCAGAAGGTTGCTTACAATCCACTACCTAACATAGTAACATAGATGTTAAAAGCGCATTCTAAGTTTAACTGCTGTTAACAAAGCACATAGATGTTATAAAACCAAGCTGCTCCAACATGTGAGGTAATAATTGTGATGCCCCTAACTGATTGCAAATTAGTACTCCAAGTTGCAAATCAATGCTATACAGGATGCTTTGAGGGACAAAAATTTTACTTTACAAGCCACAAGGAAAACAGTTTAATTTGAGGGAACTTCTATAATATCAGTATGTAAGTTAACTTAATTCGATAAAATTCCCTCACCGCCGTCGTTTCTTTGTCGACCAACAGCTCCCAAAGGGCCAACAGAGCTTCTCCAAGTACCAATCACCGCCTCACGTGCCTTCCCCCCACTGATTGAACACTCTGCACAAACATTCGAAAGACAAACCTCGGCATCAACTGGAAATCAGGCACCGTCGCCTGCGCATCAGAAAGGCCGGTGATAAGATGAGGTTGGATACCGTGTTGTCGCGATAGAGGCAGATGGTGATGCTGTGCTTATTTCCCTGTTTCTTCTGTCTTCGATTTTGATTTCAAGAGAAAAAATAAATAAAGAGGACAGAGAATGATAATCCATGCCATTTGTGTGTTTCGTTTACAACGACCTTGGTAAAAATAAGCCTTTTTCTTACCAAAACGGTAAAGTTTGTTATTGTACAAGGGTGTGTATTATTTGTTAGCCTTCAAGTTGTTGAACTCTACTACTCAATTCTGAGGATACAATTTGGGCTTCATGCAGCATTCCCTCCTCTCTAAGCCCGGATATTAGCTGATAGCAGATGCGGTCATTTAAAATGAAACCAGCGTCAAACATTTCCCTATACCAAAAATACGCACCATTGAAATCTTTTAAGTCACAATGTCCCTTCACCAGAATTTTATATGTATCAGTTTTTGGAACCAGTCCCTTTGCCTTCATATCATCAAAAATATGTTTTATTTCTGAGACCCTTCTATCTCTAAGGTGTGCTAGAATCAAGCAGTTGTAGGTCACCTTGTCGGAATCAACTCCCTGATCAACCATTTGTTGGTGCATGGATGTTGCCTTCAGAACATTTCCATCTTCAGCATAACCATAAATCATTTCATTATATACAGCTCGATCTGGAATCAAATCCATTCCTAACATTTCTTGAAACATTTTCTCCATTGCCACTATACCTTCCTTCCTACATGAATAGATCAAAGGATGAAAAGTTCCAATTGAAGGTTTTATGTCCCTCTTCTTCATATTACCGTACCATTCAAGGAATTTTGCGGTATTTCCTGACATTGCATATCCTGACATTAAGGAATTGTATGTAATCACATCTGGATTATATCCCATGCTGGTAATCCGGAGAAACAAATCCTCAGCTTCTTCTAACCTTCCATTTTTTCCGAGTCCATTTATCAGTGTATTGTATGTCACAAGAGTTGCATCTATTCCCTTTTTTACCATTTCATAAAAAAATCTAAAGGCATATTTCAGTTCACCCAATGAGCAACTAGCTTCAATGAGCATATTATATATTTCTGCATTTGGGGAAATTCCGCGATCTACCATATCCAACCGTAGCACAGTTACAGCATCAAGAAGCTTACGATATTTGCACAGACAATTTATCAGAGAACCATAGCTTATGACATTAGGCTTTATCCCTTCCATTTCCATTTCCTCAAGAATCTTAAAACACCTGTCAAAATCACACACCATTCCATAACCATTAATCAAAGAGTTATAAGTCTCTACAGTGGGAGAAACACCCTTCTCTATCATTTTCTTAACCCATCTCTGTGCCTGGTCCAACTCCCCAGTTTCACAGAACTTGTTAATTAAGGTATTAAAGGTGACATAACTAGGCCTCAACCCCCGTTGTTCCATTTCTTCAGCTGTCAATATAGCTTTACTCAAGTCACCCTCTTGACAATAAGCATTCACAAATATGTTATATGATATCTGACTTGGAATAACTCCATTATCTTCTAGCTTAGCCAAAACCTCTTTAGCCTTTTCAACTCTTCCTACCCTGCACAGTCCCTTCAACAAAACACTATAAGTACGCTCGTCAACCCTTGTTCCATTTGCATCCAGCAAACCATTTTCATTCGCACACACTAAATGATCATCAAATACAAGACACGAAAATCCACTAGGTAAAAAACCCTTCCCCTCCATCTCCAACAACACACTCCTAGCATCTTCCAATCTCCCCAAACCACAAAGACCATTTAACAAGCAATTGTAAGTAACAATATTCGGCTCCGAATACGGAGCCTTCATCCTAGCTTTCAAGCTAAAAGCTTCCTCTATTTCACCCACCTTACAATACCCATCAATAAGCGTATTATAAGTCACCGTATTACAAACAACATTTATTTGAATCATTTCATCAAACACCTTCCGTGCATCCTTTATTTTATTCGCTTTACACAACAAACCCAATACCAAATTATACACATAAACATAAGCACGAATCCCATCTTTGTTCATTAAATTAATCAACTCAAAACACTTATCTAAATCCTTCAACATAACAGCAGAATAAACAGCTTTACCATAAGAAAAAGCATTGGGTCGAATACCTGATTCAACAACATCGGTAAAAAGAGTGAGAGCTTTTTCAAACTGGTGTGAACCAACAAGGGTATGTAGAATACGGTTGATAAAACAAATGGGAAGGAGAAATCCGTCATTTTTCATTGAATAGAACAATTCAATAACTCTGTTGAGTGTATAAGGATTGGAGCAAAAGGGAAAGAGGGTTTGTAGAAAGATGGGTTTGGAAATGAGTGAGTGAAATTGTGAAGGAAAAGAGTAATGAACATTGGAGAGAAGAATTGATTTGAGGATTTTTTGAGCAGGTTTTATGTGACCTTGGTTTGTTAAGGTTTGAAGCAATTGTAATTGGTGTTGAGAAAATGTGAATGATTGAGAAGAGAATAAAGAGATGGAAGAGTTTTTGAAATGGGAGTTGGGAAGAAGATGAAGAACGTAGCGTCTTCCTGAAAACATTGCCGCGTCTTTCAACCGAACTTTGGTTTAAGACAAAAATGAATTCACTCTCTCCACCCTGCGTCTTCCTGAAGATGTTCGATAGTAGAAAATTCAAACTTCATTTTTGTTAATGGTACTCACTGAGCCTGTTCATGGTTCGGTTCAGGAAAAAAACCGAACCGAACTGAACTGAACCATAACCATGGTTCGAAAAACCCAAACCAAACCGTTATGATTTACTTTAGTCGAACCGAACCGAACCGAACTGTACTTATGGTTAAGCTAAAACAAAAATGTATTTATGGTTCGGTTAACCGAACCGAACTGTTAAATATTCACAAAATTTTTGAGAATTTTTTAGTTTTCCAATTTAAGTTATGCAGTTCGGTTCAAACAGTTAGGTTCAGTTATTAACGGTTCGGTTTACAGTTAATGAACTGTACAAATTTATTGGTTCGGTTCACAGTTAATGAACTGTACAAATTTATTGGTTTGGTACATAAATTTTCGATTCGGTTAGGTACGGTTTGACGGTTCGGTTCATGGTTGTTTTTAACAGTCCTAGTACTCACGCCACGCCCGTGGATATTTATATCTGGAAATAAAATAAGAAAATTACTTAAATAATCCTCCCGTCTCAAAATTATTGTGGTTTAAGATTTTTGCACACATATTAAAAAAGAGGAATGCTATTTAGCAAGAAATATTGATGCACGAAAGAGAAGAATACATAAAATTAGGAAATTTGACCAATTAAAACTTGGCTAACCATACATGGGAAAGAGAGTGATTCTTCTTTTTCTTGCATCAAAAAATTCTTGCTAAATAACATTTTCCATTAAAAAATGTAATTATGTTGTAAAAAAAAATACTTTTACTAAATTACTCCTATAAGTTATGGGTTTATTTCTTTGAGAATAGTGTATAGAGTAATAATTATATGGTATAGTTGGAAAATATTGTATTGAAAAGTGAAAATAACATTTATTTTGAAACAAAATTTTATTCCTAAAGTGACACTTATTTTGGAACGGAAGGAGTATAAAAGTCACTTTTATATTTAGAAGAACTTTTTTTGGTTTTCACCACCAGTTGAATATTAGTATAAAAATCACTTTTATATTTAGAAGAACTTTGTTTTAGTTAGAAATGCATGTATATTATTTTTTTTAAAGAGAAATATACGGTATTATTAAGTTTAGTTAAAACAAGGAAAATGAATGTGGTAACTTGTTGCTAAATTGAAAGGGAAATGCATGAATATTATTGAGTTAATATTTTTTTATGTCTTTAAAAGAAGTTGAAGAAATTTTAGATAATTAGAAGGATTTTTTTTTTTATTATCTATAGTTATATGTAAATATTTGCAGATACTTTAAAATCTTCAGATTATCCGTTTAATGGATACCCACATGAATATGGGACGAATACGAATATCACATTTATCCAATGAAGTGGACACAAATATCATACTATCCAGTTCACCCCACATATATCCATTTACATCCCTAATGTTGACACAATAACTATGTGAAATCCAAATTCTTGCTCGACCGGACTCTATTCGAATGGACAGTGTAGAATGTTTATATTTCTAATACTAATGTTTTTTAGGCATAATAATGCTTAGAAATCCAAGAACCTTTACTTAGAAATCCTGTCCAATAATTTTACTATCTTTTGCTCATTATTCTTTGGTGTAACATCCACCATTCTGTTGTTTCTATTAGGAGAATGTCCTACACATCAAACGTATATCTTTGCCACAATTTATATCTTTCAAATATGACTAACATAGAGGATACAGAATTAAAAAATATATGCAAAATGAAACTTTATGTGTTTTATATCAATTTCTTGAAGCTATTTATTTCTTCAAACAAATACAATTTCAAAAAGAAAAGACCTACAAAATCTTATAAACAATCCATCCAATAAAACATTATTGCTTCCATGAAGATCCATGTCAGTAGATTCCTGTTGTATTCTTGTTTTGTAGACTTCACTTACATGAGAAGAACTTTATATACTTTCTATATAAGTCTTTGGTGAATATTCACAAGAAAACTAAACTCTTCCATAGTCACTGACCCTTATGCAAAACCTCAAAGAATAACAATCTTTTCCTTTAAACTAACACGCTATAATTTTCCAGAACTATTCTGAAAACACAATATATTACAACGCGTTCAATATTGAATCAACGGAAGATGATTTTGTTGAATGAAGAAATGCCAAGTCCTTCTAGGGGTTGGGAACAAAAGTTCCAATATATCCAAATGCCATGATGAAGAAGGCGAATGCTTGGATAAAGAGAAAGATGAAGAACTGGTTTTTCCCGAACATAACATCATAGCAACCGATAAAGAAGAGGTACATTCCAACACCGAGTTCTAACAAGTGAATCCTATTGAAAATTGAGAACAGAGATGACATATATATATAGGTAAGTAGATATACCATATAACATTTACTATTTAGAAATCATTGAATGGCAGAATTTTTTTAAAAAAATGTTTGGAATCGCAAAGTCAAGGTTTTTGATGTTTCTGCAACATATATGCGACCACAATTGAGGTCACATCAGTTGCTTAGATCACAATTCTTCGTAATAGTAAAGATTGCGAAACAATTGCAACTTAAAAACTTAACGAAAGCTCTTGATTATCTAAGGCTATAGTACC
Organism: Trifolium repens; assembly: GCA_030408175.1. Lineage (NCBI taxonomy): Eukaryota > Viridiplantae > Streptophyta > Magnoliopsida > Fabales > Fabaceae > Trifolium > Trifolium repens. The sequence continues at coordinate 51,041,232 of CP125849.1, read as the reverse complement.
AATTTATACCTGTCTTCAATCCTGACTCGAGGTTTCTTGAGTGCTTTAGTTCCTGCTTTAACCTTAAGAGCATCTCCAAGTTTCTCAGTCACAATCCATTCATTCACTCGACTAGTCTCCAGTAGACCAACAATAGTAGCCTTCGCTCGATGTAGAGACATAACATTCTCAAATAGAATCCAAAAGACAAGTAAATGGAGTGACCTGACATGTAGAAAACACAATCAAGTCAACAAAGCTTTGCTTGCAAAACAAGTTACTTGTATTTTGATGGAACTTTGGCTTATGTATTTGATTAAAGGTTTTGCAAACTAATGCTAATACATGTAACATAGTAGCAACATAAAAATATATTCAAACTAGTGTCTTTGATTGTAGAAGAAAAATTGAGAGAAATAAAGACCTTGGAGTTCCGACTGCATTGAGAAGAGTGATAACTGAAGGGATATAAACAGCTCCCCATTTAGGAACCGCAACCTCGGGTACTAAAACTGTTGCAGGCAGCACAATGCAATAAAACACAAATGTATTGATGTGTGCTATGACTTTTCTAACAAAGAAGAAGCTGTAAATGACATGTATCTTCTTCCACAATGACACTTTCTGCAATGTACACACATATATACAAATTTAATTTGGAGCATTAGTTTTAGTAACAAATATAGTTTGTACTTGTATAGATTGAAAATAATTCAAGGAAGCAACCTTAACCATACCTTGTTTCTAATTATCTCCATGACCATTTTTCTGAAAAGATTGGCTGGTCCGCAAGACCAACGATGTTGTTGGTAACGGTAGGCCTTGAAAGTACTTGGCAATTCATTTTTAACCTGTATTCAAAATAAATATCTCAAATTAGTGACCAATTGATAATATACAACCAATACATTTCATGTATTTGTTTGTTTTAACATAGTATTTTCATGTCAAAATAATACTTTAAAAGTTAAATTAGACATCAATCTAACGAGACCCTGAATCATCATTCAACTCTTTTAAGCCGCTTAAACAATGTAGGTTCACATTTCAATTGGTGAAATTATCTCCACTTAGTTTTGAAACATTGTTTTGAATTCAAATTACGAGAATTTTCAAAATCCAAATTGAATTCATGAGTATGAAATTAAGGAAGTGAACCTTCAAGTTAGACAAGTATAAAAATTTCCATCCTTTGAGACTAGCTCGAACAGCCAAGTCCATATCTTCAACCGTGGTCCTATCTTTCCACCCACCAGCCTCATTTAGCGCCGCAATTCTCCAAACTCCCGCGGTCCCTATTGTAATTCACAACGGTACAAATTATAGGTGGTTTTTCATGCCACAACAAAACATGAACTAGCTTTTCTTTGTTCAAATTTTTACCTTAATAATTTATTTCATTTCTTTATTGGAAAATGGTTAAATTAAATATTTCAAATTGTATATCATTACTAGTTTATTACTATTACCATTGAAGCCAAAGAAAGCGTAGGTGGAAGAGCCCACTTCTTGTTCTACCGTAAAATGGTAATCTAGTGACATCTCTTGCATTCTGGTCATCATACATTCATCAGCATTCACTGAAATAAAAAAAATTGTAAAGTTGATATAACAACTTATTAATGTTACTATATACTACTTGAATATTGGGTAACGTTGAATAGTATCCTGGAGTACTTGTTAATCATATTAAAAAAATAAAAGTGATAATTAATATTGCAAAGATAGTTTTTTTATACTTTTAAAATATTGAGTGTATTTTGTCAAAAAAAATAATAATAGTATATAAATTTTAAAATAATTTTTTTATTAATATGTTTTCCTGGCATCTGCAGCAATATTTAGCATTTTTCTTGAATATTTGACAGAAATTATAAAGTTCAAAATAAATGCATATCTGTCTGTTGGCAGAAATAAACAATGACTAAGTGTGAAATGAGACCACTATTAAATATGCATGTGCAATTGCCGGGTTAAGCTGAAGAGTAGTAGAGGGGAAAAAAAAAAGATGAATTGAAGGAGCACTAAAAGAACAATGATATGATATCAACAACCACAATAATAATAAAATGTTTGTAAAAAAAAAAAACCACAATAATAATATGGAAATGTTAACAAATCTACTTGAAACATTTTTAAAAATCTTAAATAGTAAATTTTTATAAAAAATTGTATAAATTTAAAAAATTAAAATGTTTATTTTTAAAAAAAATATATATTTTAAATAAAAAAAAATATTTTAAGGACATTCGTTATCGAGACAGGTATCAATATTTTAGTTTTTTATTTATAACAACAATATCAATAATTCTACCGTAAAAAAATATCAATAATTCTGTTGCTCATGCCCTTTGAAATAGTACACATGCATGTTTTAAGTATTGCCAACTAGAGACATCAACTATAATAATAGTTGGTCCCGCATAAAATCTTCAATTTATTAGCTGAAAACATTAATTTGGAATTGCACATATATAGCCCCATACATAGCAATTCTTTGTGTCAATTGAGTGTGGCCTTTTTAGTCCCACACGTTTTAGGCCCTGCCTTAGCATTATAACCCCGGATAGCACATTTTTCTTAGACATTATCATTTATCATCATCTTCATTTTATTTTTTCTTATGACATGATTGCATTGTTGAAGATAAGAAAACAATTTTTCTAACAATGTAATGGTTATAGCATTATACACTTTTGCCGGATTTGGATTCTCTGTATTCAAGAATTAATTAAGTGGCGAAGCTAGAGAAAATATAAGGCCGAGTAAAATTTTAGTTTTGAATAAAAATTTCAATTTTGCCCTAAACAAACTCTTAAAAGTCCCAATTTTACCTTCACATTTGAACAAAAAATTTCAATTTTGCCCTAAACTAATTAAAATATTGATTTTATCCTAAATTAACCCCTTAAAATACCAAAAATTTTGACGAGAGATCGGCAATTGTACGGGCTCACCGGGCCTTAGATCCGCCCATGTAAAAATCCTATATTCACCTACATTTAGTTTATTTTTATGATCAATTTTATTATTACCACCTACCTAATATTTCTATTCATTCTCTCTCGTAACATGTTTATACTATGTAATATAATTATGCATGGAGTAACATGAAAGAATCACCGGTATTACTAATTTACTATGTATCTTCTTAAAAAAAGTGTTACTACTACTACTAGTACTTATTTATTTTTGACTCACTACTAGCTAGTGTTTATTAATGAATGGGTTTACCTCCAAATTTACTAATACCATTTAATTATCTGTTTCCACATTAAGCAGTGGCATAATGTTGATCTAAGTATCTAAATTTTCGGCCACACAGCCAACCATATATAAATGAATCATTAACCAAGATAATTTAATACGTGAAAACCATTATTACTCTATCTTATATCATGGGTCATGGCCTCATGAATAATCATCTATCTATCAGTTTCGTTCACAACTTTTTGTGACAGCCTGTCCGCAATTTTTTTTTATGCCTTCCCCACCCTTTTTCCTAAGAGCATGGAACATAAGAACCAAACAAAGTAAATGTATTAAAAAATTAAATAAAATAAAGGTGTTGAAATATTTAATAACAACTGAAATAACACATTCTCTTAAATGATTTTCTAAGAGGTAGTAGGTCCACATGTATAAAAAAGAAGGGCTAAATTTTTTATTTACAATAAAATATTTGTTTATTTTAGTTTTTTTATAAAAACAATATTTAATTTTTAGTCACCCCCGTTTATTAAAAAGGGATGCTTTAGTTCTTTATTCTATAAATACCACGTGTTTGCAACCTAATTTTTTTTTAAAAAAATGACTTTTATTAACATGTATTTTAAGAGTATATGTTAAAGAATCCAAAAGTAAAATAGTTACATTAACAAATATACAACTTTTGAAATAAATATTTTTTTATTAATTTTTTTATTATCTGTTTTTAGGACACATTTTAACATTTGTTTTAAAAAATAACATGTCAAAAAATAGATAAAAATAGACAAAGTGAGTTAGAGTTACGCTCACAATTTCTATTATATACAATATTCTTACCAATTAAACTATTCTTACTAAACTTATAAATATATTTTCACTAATAAAAATTTTAATTTAACCTTAAAAAATAAAAAGAAAAGCATACGTGGCTTAAACCAAAGGCAACCACCAAAGCTGAAGGTGGCACCATGGACTATGATGTTTGCAACTTTAAAAAGGGTTGTTCAACCACAATGTGGGACCCACAATCCCCCAACCAAACTAAAAATTCCCAAACCAAAACAACCCACCGACAGTTTTTAAAACCAAAACTCAAGTTTTTAGAATTTGCTATCTAATTAAAAAAATCATATTAAGATTATGTCAAATGAAGCCGTCATTAAAAAGAATATTTAATCTAAATTAGAAAAGTGTTTTCTTGTTTTCCTTAAAAGAAAAAAGAAAGAAAATTACCAAATTTCCATCTAGCTTGAATAAGACCAAGTTCAGGATTATGCACCATAAATGGCACTGTACGCCATAAGAAATTAGGCTCTGGCTGAAAATCAGCATCAAAGATTGCAACATAATCACATTGTTTCACATAGCTATGCTTCATTCCTTCTTTTAATGCCCCTGCTTTGTATCCATTTCTATTGTCCCTAACTTCATACTTTATATTCACACCTTTGCTTGCCCATCTTTGGCATTCTAGTTGCACCAATTCCTACATTTATTTTATTTTTTTTACCACAAAAATCTAAATTAATCATCATCAATGTATTTTTACAATTGGCCATTTTTTGTTAGCATAAATCCATGAAATATTAATTTTGGCATGATTGAATCTAAGTTACTTTAATAAAGATATATATAACTGCAATCTAAGTTGCAGCATCAATATTTTTTATATCTGTACGAATAAGTGACTAAAAGATATTGCAATCGATGAAATTTGCGCAAACATAATTTGTTAGTCAATTTGTTGTTGACTATGATTTTCTGCAATATTAAAAATTGCGGAAAAAATTAACTAAAAATTTTGGATTTAATAATATTAGTGGTTACCTTGATTGTTGGATCAGTGGAATCATCAAGAACTTGTATGATGATTCTATCAGAAGGCCATGAAAGACCACAAGCAGCTCCAATTGACAATTGATAAACCTACATAGATACATACATTAAACATAAATTATTAAGCCTTAAAAAGTGCTTAATTACTATGCTTAACAAAGTTAAGTTACATTACATTAAAATAAAAAAATAAAGTACCTCTCTTTCATTGTACATGGGGATTTGAACAACAACCATTGGATAACAAGAGTTTCCTAACTCAATATCATCCTTAATTGGTTCCCATTTGTAACGTTTTTCAGGTTTTCTTCCAAATAGCTTCACAAGACTAATGACAACACCCATATAAACTCTTTCAATAACCATCATAACCGACATTATTAAACATAAAAACACTGATATTCTTAGTAATGGAACAATCAATGGTGCTTTGATTTGACTCCAAATCAAAGAAAATTGCATGGTTATGTCATCTTTAGCTCCTTGTAATGCAAAAGGTATAGTAGTAGTAGAAGAAAAATGATCCATTTGAAACTAGTAGTTTTGTTTTGTTTGATAGAAGAATGTAAAAAAAGACAAGAACTCAAGAAGACAAAGATATGAAACAATGGTTGAGGACAAAAACTACTAGATCCAAAAGGGTTTAAAGGAACAAGAATATTTGTTTTTGTTAAAAATTGTTATGTTTTGCTTCTAGTCCAAGCAAAACAATGTTGTAGATCTCAAAAATTAACAAGAATTTTTTTTTAGCTTTTCATATAGCTATGCATGTTTCTTTTGAAATGGAAATGTTGCGTGAAAAGTCAAAATATGTTCTGCTTCTGTGACAAAATTAAAAGAGAAGCAGAATAGCACATTTATTAAAAAAAATGAAAATTATAAGAGGGATATGATAGGAAATAGAAGAAAAGGTAAGAAGAGAAATGGAAGAAAAGAGAATGTTTTTATTTTGTGTTTATTTAGAAGTTCTCTATGTGGTAGTACATTGCATTGTGTTCTGTCTCATGAGTGGGTTTTATAGTTCTAAGTTGAAGCCTCAACCACATGTTATGGTAAGCTTCTAATGGGGAACAGCAATATGGCATCAGCATGTTAAGGTAAGCTGCTAATGTCAAGATATATATATGAAAGTATTAATGATAATTAAACAATTTTAAAACTTGTTAATCACTTGCTATATTTTTAGTTATTTATACTCTTAATTAGTAAAATAGAATATACAGTTAATATTTGAGTATCATTTTCTATATTTTATTTTGGTTTAAATATAATATTAATCCCTGCAGTTATATAGTGTTTAATTATTTTAGTTCATGTAATTTTTTTGTTTAGATTTGGTCTCTCTAAATTAAAAAATAATTGATTTTAGTTTATGATGTCACCTTATTGGATCACATAACACCACATGCCATGATTATATTGGGTCACATATGCTATCATGGACTAAAACCATTGACTATTAAATATGCGTTGACTAAAACTAAACAAAATTATTTATAAGGACTAAAACAAAAAGTTTATATATTTACACGACTACAATCGTATTTAAACCTTTTATTTTTTACTATACAAACGGAGTATTCAATTTAAGTTTGAAACAGATTATCAAATAGAATTCAAGTCCAAATTAGAGTTAAAACAATTATTAATAAGATTTTTCTCACCTTTCCACCAAAATATAAATTTTCTTATAGAATCTCTACCCTCTTGACACTCGAGATTTAAAAATAAAATGAAGTTACACATATATGTTTTTCTTCATTCAATATATGTGAGTTGGAGTGTTTATTCCAAATTCTAAAATACAGGAATAGTTCAATGAAATGGCATATGCCTAAATATAGTTTTGTCCTTTAGATTGTCATTTTTGGTTCCAAGGTTAGCTAGCTAGCATATGTAATATTATTATTGTGAAACATGCGCATGTTAAAGAAATCTCACATCGATTACGAGATGGTCTGGACAATTGTTTATAAGTAAGTGGCAATTCTCACCTTACAAGTCGGTTTTGTAAGGATAAGTTAGGTTAAATATAATTTCTAAGATGGTATCAGAGCCTCTCCACGATCCGTTGGACCACTTGTTATCAGGTTTCCGCTATCGGGCCACAATAGCGCTGAGCGTGAGGGGGTGTCTTAAAGAAGTCCCATATCGGTTGCAAGATGGCCTGGACAATTATTTATAAACAAATGACAATCCTCACCTTACAAGCCGGTTTTATAAAGATGAGTTAGACCCAATATCATTTCTAAGAGCACAAAAAACAAAAACAATGATCTCATTTTTTAAGTCTAATTCAATTTTTTATATTTTGAATAGAAAAAGTCTTACAAGCAATTTTAATATTGCAATAAATTTGTAAATAAACAATGATTAATTTCAGTAAAAAAAAAACCATTACTAATTTTCTGTGAATTTAAAATTCTTGATTTTTAGACTTGCAACAACTTTTTGACAAAGACTTGCAATACTATTGGGCCGGCCCAGCACCAAAGTGAAAATTACGTAGTGTAGTGTACCAATTCGTAGACTCATTAAGGACACAAAGTAAGATTTAATTAAGTTGGTTTCATACGAAAACTTTGTTTTTCATTAGTGTAAAGTTTTTTTTTTTTTTAATCATCCTTAGTGTAAAGTTGAATCAATGGAATAATATTATGAGTCAAGGAGAAATGAACCTTGCTCAGTTATCCAATTGGTAATTGATAGTTGTTTGAATTAACTTCAACTTTCTTCTATTAGAAGATAATAAAGTGATTTAAAATGATTATATTGTTCAATCGTGTGGAATTTTCGTTTTGAACGGTGGTAATGAGCAATTCGTAAGCTATACAAGTATACAATGATGTACGAACCTTCTGACTTTTTTGTGTAGAATACGCTAGGAATAGGAATGGAAATAATAATTAACTAATCGGGCTAAATAAATAATAGCTAGAAGTTCTAATCTCCTACCTAATACAATTAATTGGATAAATTAAAAATACATTTCCTAATCATTGAACTAATCCATAAAAATTCATTAATAAAAAGAAAAAGAAGAAACCAATTGTTAGTTGGTTTAGTGGTAATTGACGTTGAACTTGGTACGGAGGACCACAGTTCGATCCCCGCAACTGCGATCGGGAGGGGGCTGAAACCACTTGATGCCTGAACTGACACCCGAACCAGATTAAACTGGTGGTAAAAGCAAAAAAAAAAAAAACCAATATCTATACAAATTATTAGGGGTGTAAGCGGATCAGAAAAATCAAATTGAACAGATAATCCAAAACAATCTAAACCGAAAAAAAAAAAAAATTTTTGGTTCAGATAAAAAACTGAACCGAACCAATTGAAAACTGAAGTGGTTTGGTTCGGTTCTCGATTCCAGTTTTCATATCCAATGGACAAACCGAACCAAACCAATATATAGTATATATGTTAAATTATTATTTTAGGCAGCCTATATCTATCAAAAACTACAATTGGTCCAACTACTTCTAAAAAATAAAATAAAAGGGGAGAGATCAAATTACACCGGTGTAACATTTGAGTAATGTTACACTGCTCAATAACACTTTAACAAATTCAAATTTTACAAAATTCACCGTTGGATTGAAAGTTTATATCGTATAGATCATCTATGTTGAGTTTTACAAAAATCTAAAATCTTTTGATATGTTATTGAGACACATCAAGGTTAACGGTTTATACGTTTTTATTGAATACCGTCAATCTTTATGTGTCTCAAAAACATGTCAAACGATTTTAGATTTTTGTAAAATTCAACATAGGTGATCTATACGATATAAACTTTCAATCCAACGGTGGATTTTGTAAAATTTGAATTCGTTAAAGCGTTATTGAGCGGTGTAACATTACTCAAATATTACACCGGTGTAATTTGATCCCTCCCCAAAATAAAATGTGCCTTACTTAGAAACTCTAACTTAAAAATGCAAACTTAGAAACACTCATAGCCGTAAACGTAAACTCATAAACGCTGCTCTCATCACACCTCACCCTCATCCTTCATCTCACATCACCTCATATTCAAGATGCTCTCAACACCACGCAAACAACACTCTCACGTCACACTGCTTCTCTCATCTCAAACCCTCAGAACGGTAACTTCTCAAGCGTTGTTTGATTATTATTTTTTTTCGATTTAAGTGGGAATAGACTTGAAGTTTTATTTTTATTACACTTTATTATTTGAAGAACTTATGAACTTAATTTTAATATGGTTGTATTTTGTATTTGATGAACTTAAGCGAAAAAAATTGTATTTTGTATTTGTTTTCAATATGGTTGTGTTATGTATATCTATTTGATGAACTTATGAGAAAAGAATTGTATTTTGTATTTGATAAGTTTATGGGAAAAAAATATCGAGAAAAAAATAATAGCATGGAATACATAAAAAAAATGATTAAAGTATTCGAACCAAACCGATGATGAGTTTGGTTCGGATTCATTTTTAAAAAATGCTAAAAACCAAACCAAACCGAACCAATTGAAGATTCATTGGTTCGAACATTAGATTCACTCAAAACTGATCCAATCCAGTCCAATTACATCCCTACAAATTATTATGATAAACTTGATTAAATTTATGAATAATAATATATCTTGACTATCCTTGTACTTGTCATTTTAGTATTTTTATTAACACTGTCATCATTTTAGTTTAGTCTATTTATTTACTCCATCAGTTCTAAAATATAAGTCGTTTTGAGAAAAAAATTGTATCAAAATATAATTTGCTTTACATTACTAATGAAGTATTTAATGATCTTTTTCCTATTATACCCTTAACTATTTTTTTCTCTTTCTTCTTTCAATTTTTTAATTTATATTTTTCATATCATTAATGAAAGATAATTTTATAAACTAACTCATAATTTCTCTTTTTCATACAACATTAAATACATTTCTTAATTTGTGTAATATGCTCAAAATGACTTATATTTTAAAACGGAGAGAGTAACAAGTTAATTAGGTTATATTTTTCCTTCTTTCTTACTACACTTAGAGATAAGTAATTACATCTTTCGGTTGAGATTCAAACAATAAATTATCATGTTGTTAAAGTCTAAATCTCATTTGTTCAAAGGTGTACATTTAGTAGAGCATATTCAACATGTTGCTAGTTTGAACTTCCACTAATCTATTTAGAGTGAGATAAATGTAATTTGTTTTATAGTAATTATTATTATTAATTCAACAAAATGACTGTAACGTCAGCCGCAACGTCATTTGACTCATTTCTCTAATGAAAAATTCTCATCTCCATCATCTATATTTCTTTTTCACCCTCTTAGAAGGTAAAATATTTCGGAAAACACATTTTGAATTTTTTTTCCTAGTGTAACACCAAAAAGAGTTTAAAAAACGTTTTCCAAAATTATTTCAAGTGAAAAAGAAATTTTTGGAGGTAGGATGAGAATTTTTCTTCTCTAATATTGTTACTTAGTAGCATGGGCGGACCTGCTTAAGGCATGGTGTGGCTATAGCCACACCAGCCCAGTCCAAATTTGTTTTTTTAAAAATAAATATATATTTTATAAATTATTTCAAGTAATTCTGTATATATATTTGTACAAATATTAATGTAAATATTAGTTTAGAGTTTATTATTGATGACCGTAAATCTCTCGTACACATATTAGTTTAAGTATGAGTCCAAATATTAGTTCAATGTCTATTATTGATAGTTTAAAGTCCTTCATTATACTTAAAATGTTATTTTAAGTTATATAGTTAAATTTGATAATAATTTTGTTTGGTAAAAAACATGGATAATAATTGAGTTTGTAATATTGGGTAAAATTACTAATTGAACTAGCATATAAATATGAAATGATATAAAAAATGTGTTTAATTAATATTTAATTGGAATATAAAAATTAATAAGTTATAAGCTAGTATAACTTTGGGTTCTATATATTTTGGTTCATAGTAGGATATTTTGAAGCATCAAACAATAATGATATGCATAATTTAATAGGAATTTTTTGGTTTCTTTGTTGGTTTCTTTTTTTCTTAATAGAAATTTTCTAGTTTGTTGTTCTTTTTTTGAATATACATGTTGTATTGGTAATAATCTCATATGTTTTTTGTTGTTTAATTAAATTATCAAAATGAATTTTTTTCTTTCAATAATAATTAAATTTTTAGCCCCACCAATTATTGGTGTCCAGGTCCGCCCCTGCTTAGTAGTTAGTACTATAAGTAAATTGTCTAAATGGATTGTGCTGAAGATATGAATGAGAACCATCAAGTTGTGATTGGTTAGCATTCTCTTTTGCATGCGGGATGTGGAGGTTTGATTAGAGGATATGCATGCAGAGGGAGTGGATATGGAGGTTTGATAAGAACGAAACAAAAAAAGTCAGCAATTATTTTGGCCAGCACAAGCTCACAACTTACTTTTTCCTTTGGTAGATGAGACTTTCTTATTTATTTATTTTTACTATAATATATGTACCAAATTTTTACCGCCATTAATTATTAATTTTTGCCGGAGAATTTCTGGGTCACGCAAGATAAGTTCTCCTCTTCTAACCAAAATTTTTAATATGAAGGAGCTAAAAATCAATATCTTTTTAGCTTTCTTAAATTTAATGAAGATAATATTATGCTAAAAAACAAAATATGAAAAACACATTTTAGGCATATATAGTACACCATATAGAGACCCCTAGTTTGCATAATAATTGCATGGTTCGGTAACGATGGTGGCAGAAATTTCCCAACCCTTGCAAGCAAAATATTGTGCATGTGAAAGGAGTGGATTGCATTTCCATCGACTAGACATTGCACCTTCTGCCTCCAATATTCTTCAATTAGACTTGAATACGGTTGACACAATTTTTGTATGGTCACAACACCTAATATTAAATCTTCTATAAAAATAAATTATATCTATCTTTTATTTTTTCATTATTTAAAAAATAAATGAATTCTTTTTTTAATGGCAATATTAATAATAATAATCATAATCATAATATTCTAATATTACTTTTGTGTGTGCGTAAAATTTGTGACAGTAATTTTGTAAGTTATAACTATAGACGAATTGCTCGGTTGTGTATACGATTTTGTCTTCACAACATCGACTAACCCTAGATTAGGCAATGGCCAATGGTAATTGGGAAATTCACAAGTAATATATAAAAAAGATTTAGTAAAAATTAAAATAAAATAAGAAAGAAAACAACTCTAAAATTCTGATCGACACAAAGGGAAGTGTTAAAACTTAAAATCAATAACCCCCGCCTTTGTACATTGTATGAATTAGGTTACAACTAAATGCTTTCAATCATACATGCTATCAGACAATGGGTCTGCTTTTTTAATGATATTTATAGTGTATTGTATTTTTGTTAAAAAAATTAACAAATAATTTTTTTTTTTGTTAAGTAGTTTAGTGGCTAAAAATTTACTTTTTAAAGTGAATAAATGGATCGATGTACCACGATTTGAACAACGGTCGTTGTATATTACATGCAATGTCCCTACCCCACTAAGCTAAGCTCACGAAAATAACAAATTTTTTTTATAAAAGCTTCAAATAAAAAATTGGTTTAAATAGTTTGTCTTAAAACTCGTTTTAAGTATTTAATCATTTCAATACAAATTTTTTTGGATCATAATTCTTTTTTAAAAAAATCTATTTTAAATAGATTTTCATATAAATCATTTTACCTTTTTAATTTTTATTTATTTATATTAAGTTAAAATCTCTAACATTAATATTGAAGTTATTGAATGTCACTTTAAAAAAAAAATTTGAATTTGAATGTCAAAATCACTCTTTTAATTAATAAATGGATAAATTTAAAATAACTTTTATTATTTTTAACTAAGTTAATATAAAAATTATTTTTAAAAATATAAATAAAAAATCACTTTTTTTTAAAAGTTAAGACAAACGCACGCACCCAATATATAAGAGCGCCAAATCGTCAACCGACAAGTTAATTTTAGTTTCTTCTTGAATTTATGTTACCAAGGATTCTTACGATGAATTTCCATCCGTCCCAAAATAAGTGTCACAGTTTGACTATATATATTCAATATTTATATCAGCAACTTTAACCATATTTTTTTGTTTAATTGTACTTTTGATCCTTCTATTTTATAAGTTACACGATTTTGGTCCCCCTATTTTAAAATCAAATATTCTTGCGCCCCCTTTTTTTTTCCCCACTCCATTTTTTAACTAGCTGGCAGGAAAAACGTCGATACATGTAATAGTATCCTTGTGGCAAAAACAAGTACATGTCAGCAAATATATTCTTTTTAATAACAAATAAAATTTAAAACAATATATTTTGACCTAATTTTGAGCCCTTATATGAATTTATAGTTTATTTTATTTTTTATTTACTTAACTGTTTTTTTATAAGAATATAATTACTTAATTGTTTTAAATTTTATTTATTATTAAAAATAATACATTTGCTGATATGTAATTGTTCTTTGTCACATGGATACTGTCACATCAACATTTTTTCTTCTTCTGTCAACTGGTTAAAAAAAGGGTGGTGGACCAATAATGTAAAAAAATCAAAATGGGGAGACAAGCATGTTTAATTATAAAATAGGGAAACCGAAATCATAGATCTTGTAAATTAAGGAGACCAAAAGTGCAATGAAGTTATTTTTTATTAATATATAAAGATAAAATATTAACATATGAAATTTTGTTAGATTATACGCGATGCATTTGAAGTGCATAGCAAGCCTTTTACCAAGTATTGACCAGAGTGACCAGATTATATAAGTTACCACACCGTTTTGTGTCATGGAAGTAACTATCATTGGGATAACATATGGTCCGGTCGTGTGGCACAAGAGACTTGATTTAGAAATTATTACAAAAGACAAATGTGAAAATGTCGTAAGCAAGTAGTAACTAATAAAGAAAAGCTGAGAAATGCAATATTTTTCTAGTTTAAAAAAAAGGAATAAAAGCTATATATATATATATATGGCTGTGAACAAGCAAATTGGATGGAAACCTCCAATAGGTAATTTTGTGAAACTTAATACGGATGGGGCGAGAAAACAAAACAACAGAGCTATGGATCGAGGTGTAATCCGGGGTAGCCAAGGAGAGTGGTTTGGTGGTTTTGCTAAAGGAGTGGGGGATTGTAGTGCCTTCGTGGCAGAACTATGGAGAGTGTTTGAAGGGCTAGAGTACGCAAGGCGTCTAGGCTTCGTGAATGTCGAACTCAACACTGACTCAGTCACGGTAGCTCAAGTTATTACCACATGAACATTGAAAAGCACGGTGGGGGCCTCTTTGCTAAGGAACATTTGTAGGCAGCTGGCCTGGGATTAGGAAGTTAATTAAGGTGGTGCATGCGTATAGGGAGTCAAACCAGTGTGCGGATGCTTTGGTTACTATTAACTGCACGTTGAATAAATAAGTTATTTATTATACTGTTTGTCCAATTAAAATTAGGGGCTTACTGTTAGTTGATGAAATGGGGATAACTACCCCTAGAGTAATTCCCGTGTAACATTCTTTTTCGGGGCTTCGACCCTCATTATCATAAAAAAAAAAAAACTACAATTCAATGATTAATATTTGCCTACTAGTTGGTAATCCAATCATTATCAAGTTTGAAGTATTTTGCTATGTTTACCATTTTTGAACTCTAGTGGCAAACACAAGATGACAGTTGAACCACATTGAAAATTCCTTAACATCTCAAAGCAAAGACTGTAAAATCAAAAAGCTCCTTTCTAACCTTCAAAAACCGTTCAAACTTCAAGTTCTTTTTATTTTTTGACCAAATAAATTTCAAAGTTCTTGAATAACAAGTTTCAGTTCATGTTAGATTGTTAGGAACACAAGACCCTCTCAATGTTGTTGTAATAGAAAGCTCAACGGAATCTGATTATTTTAATTATCCTTAAAACTTCAACAAATAATAGTTCTCTATACAACCGGCTTTAACAGTGATAGTTCTCCTGCCATTAATTCAATATTGTACTAATTCAAAATAAATAAATTAATATTGTACTTTATTATTTGCTCACAACTAAATAAATAAAACAAATATATATATGGAATTCATTATTAATTTTGTTTCTAAATGGCCAATGCCTAGCCTAATCCTTCTAGAAAATAAGGCCCGACAACTCACTTGACATTTTTCCTCATTCATTTAAATATATAATACGTTTTCTTAAAATTTTCACTAGCTTAAACTTTTAAGAGTGTTTGCAAATACTCTCCTACCTTTGATGAATAGAGCCACCGTCCTCCGCCACATCACAACCGCTCTGGCTGTTGTCTTTGAGTTCTTCCAAAATCAATTTTATTGTTTTTGTAGATAACATTTTTAAATATTTGGTTGTTAGATTTATAATATTTTAAATATTTGTAATTAATTTAAACAAAGTCAAACCGATCTCCTAGGTAGCAATTTTAGAAAAATTGTTTGTTATATTATATTTTATGATGTTATAATAAACACCGAATTAGTATGATAATTATATATGATTTATGAAGCACAGAGACAGAGGGATATTGATATCACATAGACATGGATATCAAACATTACAAGGATATTGATAGACTAACACTGATAATAATTTAAAAAATAATACAATTTGATGTAATAATAATTGTCGGTGTCGTGTCAGTATCCAACACGAACATGTATCCGGTGTCCGTGCTTTATAGTATATTATTGAGTTATGGTTAGTGGCCGGTCTAGACAACAAAGTTACTTAATAATAATAATAATAATAGAAACAAACACACGTAAGATGTGTCTAATATAATATTATATACTCCTGATTTATGATATCGAATGTGACTTTGATCCATTTATTATATTATTTTTTTGTCCATTATGAGAGAAAGATGAACACAAATAATAGATTAATAAGATTCATTTAATAAGTGAATTGTGTTTCATAAATATACAATAACTAAAGGATAATAAATAGAGCATAGCTACACTTTTTTTTTTAATCTTAAACAAAATGCACCCATAAAGTGTATGATTGATCCAAAGATTCACAAGCATTGAAACTTGTAAGTCACGTGACGCCCTAAAAATAGAGAATATGAATCCGATTTCTGACCCAACATTTAACTTTAAGATGACAACTGATCT
Source organism: Trifolium repens (assembly GCA_030408175.1). Taxonomy (NCBI): domain Eukaryota; kingdom Viridiplantae; phylum Streptophyta; class Magnoliopsida; order Fabales; family Fabaceae; genus Trifolium; species Trifolium repens. Next base: position 51,025,081 of record CP125849.1, on the reverse strand, counting down.
ATATAATTTCAGCTTTATTTCAAAATAACAAAGGACAATTTGTAGGGTGCTTGAATAAAAATTCTAGTTGTTATGAATATTATAATTTGAATCAGTATTTTAAGTGCACAAAATACAAATTCTATAAGTTGAAATAGCATTTTACAATATTATATAAGTATTGTTTATATTTGAATTTATATTTAACTAAAACATCACAAATTCATTCAAATTAATCATAAAATAATTATAATCATAAAATTTAGGAAAATGTTAAACTGTGCCCCGGGCACTAGTTAAACATATTATTAAACTTGTGCATTCATTATCTTGAAGATGTAAAAAGTTATCTTTCCAATATTAACTTTGTATATTTTTTTTGTATGTTTAACTAGTGCCCCGAGAGCACTGTTTAATATGACCCTAAAATTTAAATTACAAACACAAAATAATAATCAAAATAATATTATCCAAAACATTTATACAATTTAGCAACTTCAAAAGTGAGAGGCGTACAAAAAAACAAAAACAGACTTACAAAAAAGAAAAGTGAGAGGCGTAGGGAGTGGGTCGGGATTTGACGAACACGAAGGCCCATTCTCTGCTCAAAATGAAGAAGGCCCTTACTATGTTTGACAAGATATTTTCTCTTCCCACCCCCCATGACTCTTTTTAACCCCCCAATATTCCAATTTTACCCCTGTACAAAAACTTCGAAACGTGTTTTCCAAAGTTTTTCTAGTTCAAATTCATCGAAAACTTCGGAAAATACATTCCGAAGTTCGTATTCAAGGCAAAAACTTCGGAAAACGCGTTCCGAAGTTTAAAACTATGGGCAAAAATGGAAATCCGGGGGAGGGGGGGGGGGAAAGAGTCACCGGGGGTGGGAAGAGAAAATTTCGTTTGACAACACTTTTTAAAGTTTTTTTTTCTTCCATAAATTAGGTATCTTCTGCGCGCAATTGCAGAAATTAATTATTTGAGTTTTGTGGAATTCAAATGGCCAGATTTTTTACTTCACATAGATAAAAAAACTACTGCATAGTATTAAGTATGATAAATGCATTCATGAGTCATTTAAATCTATCGTTTGTAATAAGTTGATCTTTTTTTAGTTTCTTAAGTTTTAAATTAATCTTTTAACTTTCTAATAGATTACACCGTTATCTTTTTAATGACTATTTGTTACAAATTTTTTAATGTTTGTTGAGCGAGTGACATAACATTCTATGCTTTCGTAACCGTTACAAAATACCTGCATAATCATTGGCCGAGAGAATTCATACGTGCCTTGAAGGTTGTGAAAATATTTTTCTAAAATACAGATCATTTGTTGAGCTTAATTGATGTTTTTTTAAAGGGGTATATGGTGGTACGATGCATACAACAGTTGGTAGTTATCCAAATGATCAAATGCTACCAGTAGTGATATCAATTGTTGTAGGGTAATAATAACAAGATAAACATTTTTATAATTGAGGGTCATTACAAAAGGTAAAAGTATAATCTGTTACAGAGCGTTAAATGACCAACTCAATATTTAGAAAAATTAAAAGGACCAATTATTATTATTATTTTTTTTATAAAAAAGTGGTATTAAAACACTATGGTTTTCAAAGGAAGGGGTCCTATGTAATACAAAGTTCAGTCGTGAGGTAAGTAAAATCTGACCAACAATTATTTTCACTAGGAATTAGACTCGAGTTTACCTAAACAATTCGTTTAATGGAAGCTCATTAACCTTTTTTTTTGTTCAACTGCGTAAAAATATTTTAACACACTGGACCGGGCTGAGGCCTAAAATTTTGTGGCATAGGCCTAACAACAAAATGACCCAATTAATTAACCCATATAATTCAAATTGATTACTTGGCGGGAAAGACAATATGAAGGCGCCACTGCGATCTCGCCAGAAATGTCAACCGTTTGAATATGAAGCTCTAATTTCCCCATGATCCCACGTAGAAGGGGAGATAACCTCCCATTCCCACCACGATAGCATGTTGGAAAGAGGGGAGACACCCACGATCGACACCATCACATGACGGAGGAAGAAGTGGAAGATGTAGATTGCTAAAAACCGAACTCTATAAATAGGAGAGTCAAATTCATTCCACAGGATAGATAATTTTTCTGGCAAAAAGAAGAACGATCCACATACTGTAATTTTTAACTATCAATAATAGTATTCATACCCCCTTATTTATTTATTTATCAGAACACATACATATAATTGCATCCAATCACATAATTTTAGTATATATTTTAACATACATCTAATTGCATCCAATCATTATAAACGTGAAAAAAAAGTAGAAAATCTGAATTTCAAACCCCATTTGTTAATGATCCTAATCCTAATAGTAAGAACTACCAAACAAAAATTTCTACGTGACAGTTTACTACAACAAATTTAATCTAAAAAACAAATAAAATGAAAAGGAAAATATAATGGCTAAAATTAAAAGTGGTGTGGACTGTACTTTTGGGCTGGATCATCAAGCCCAATGTAACATCCACCGGTGCAAAGCCAAAATCATTAGCCTATATATACAACCTTCACAAAATTCACAAGATGCATGATTCTAATATCTACCTCAAGCTTACATTAACTTTGGCGTCATAATGTTTTCTGCAGGTACCCTCTTTTGTCATTATTGGTCGTTTCCAACGCTTGAATTCTAACCTCCAACTCGGAACAATCATTCCACCAATACACATTGTGATTTCTCTACCTTTTTTTTTTCATTTTAGATAAAACTTAAGTTCTGTTACGAGCAAAAAGTAACCACAAAAGTTAAAGGTGATACCATAAAAAATGACATTAAGAAATCTGATTTGACACCATAAACTTTGATATTTGCAACTTTAAAAAGAGTCGATTAACTTCAACCACAAAGTGGGACCCCACAATTCAACAACCAAACAATTTGATTCAGCAGTAAAAATTGATTTTATAAAATTGATTTTATAAATTAAGTTATTAAGTTTAAAGTAATTTATGTTTAAATATATTATGTAAGAGAAAATTTACCAATTAAAGTTGTTTGGATAAGTGTGCTTTAATCTTCTTTTTACCAAAAAAAGAACTTGGATAATTTAAATTAATTTTTTTTTACATGTATAATTATCAAAATAGTTTTTTTTCTCGTTCAAAAAGTTTTTTTTCTTTTGCATCAAAATGGTTTTTTTTCGTGCCTTTTGCCACAAGTTCCAGCCTCATTCCAATTGCAGTTGTGAGGGATCGAAAAAAAGTTGTGAGTAATAAAACGTACTAATTGTCTGGTGGAGAAAATCAATAAAGCAAACCGAAAAATATGTCAAGAATCGACATTAATTGATGTAGAAGCTAGGAATATTAGCTTTGACATTCGATTTATCTTACATGAACCCAAGCATAATACTTTTAAGTGAAAAAAATTACGTTTGAGTGATTAAACATGAGTATATGGAGCAAAAACGCGTATCCAAACAAACAATTAAAATTCCCAAAACCAAAACTATCCCACCGACAGTTTTTAAAACCAAAGTCTGTTTTTAGAATTTGCTAATAAGGGTTGGTCTAATAATAAGATATCTATATATATATATATATATATATATATATATATATTATTTGAGACCTGTTTTTCAAAGTCTAATGTACACGTGGCAATCTTAGAAGCATCCTCTTCTATAATCGTTTTTGTAATAAATGTAATTATTTGTTCAGTTATTATTAAATCAATTTTATTTAATAATATTTAGTAATTCAATTTTAATAAATGCAAATATTCTTCTTTGAGCGTGATGGTCACGTTAGTCAACTGTTTGAAAACATATAAGGCAACAAATCATCATCATCAATCAATGAATATAAAGGGAAACTTATGATGTTAGTATTTGAATTCATGCGATTTTTTTTTCATTGGAAAAGAATGAATAGGTTTATACATATATCAAAAGACAAATGCTAATATGTGCCCTAAGGGCACATTTTAAGGTGCATTAAATGAATTGTTATCTCATTTATTCCATCCAAATTAATGATTAAATTAGTTATAATAAGATTCATTAAGTTAGTTATAATAAAATGCATTAAATTGTTTGACTTAAGTTATTTTTTTTATTTAATTAAATATTTGAGTACTATGTTAGTACTATTTTGGTTTTTGAATTGCTAATATATTTAAAAATTTCATATTATTTATAATTTAATTTTTGTTACTAGATGTAAATAAATAATAAATAAAAATTACTAAAACAAATGCAGTTAAGGGCATGTGTGTATAAAACAAATATATGACAATCATGTGGATTTTTTTTTTTTTTGTCTTACCAATTCTTTTAGGCAATTTACCAAAAAAAATTCTTTTAAGTATATTAAATATAGTAGATCATAGCTTTTAATTGTAATAATTGTTAAAGTTGATTATTGCTTATTTTAAAAGAAAATTAATTAAAGTATAACAAATTTAATGCACCTTAACATGTGCCCTTGGGCACATGTTAGCAAGACCCATATCAAAAAAATTAAATGAATAGGTTAATATTGAAAACCAAATAAATGAATAGGTTTATATTTTCCACACGTTTCATCCCTAAATTAAGGGCAAATTAATCTGGTTATTTGATTTTTTAGCTATAAAAATTGTCTTTGAGATTCATAATTTTCACACCACTTTGAAATACATTACAAAAGTTCAAACAAAAATCTTCTCTAAATTCATTTTTCGTTTAATCATTTTTTATTTCTTATCTTCATACTGATGGTGGTGTTGCTTGACAAGCTTTAAATCATTTGTATATATTGTTGTAGTTTTTCAATTTGTATAGTTAATTTTTTATTTCAAATTTTTACTCTTTAAATTATTATCAAATTTAAGTATTTTACCATGATTGTTTTTATTTTTCAGGGACAACAATATGTTCATCACTTCATCTATTTTGGAGATTAGTATTATCAAGTTTCTTATTTTTATATGTGGGAGTTAATTTAAAATTCCAAAACCAACAATCATGTTGTAGATTCCTTTATATATGTTGTATTTTTTTAGGCAATATAATTTAAAATTCCACACAACATCTCTCACTAACACTGTATTTGTTTGATCGATTTCAACTATATGAAATGTTGCAAGATCATATGGGTGAAAGGAAGGTAGCGTTTGATAGGAGAAAGATGTAAAATACGAGGTTAGCTTTGTAGCTTATAAATTATAATTATTAAACGTAACAATTATTCATAAGTTTTTCCTCTATTTTATTTTTAATTTCTTTGCTTTTTTATGTGTGAATTTTTGAGTCAAATACTCAACTGATTTTGTTTTTTTTTTTTTAAAGGAGCCAAAAAGATCCAAAAGAAGATTATACATAGATCAAACAGAAAATAGAAACTCCCATAATATCGGCAACAACTAAAGACTTAACCTCAATTATTGATAGAAAGGATTATGGTGGAGGGATGGTGTTGGTGATAGAATTTAAGCAATATGTGTTATTATTTATATGTAAAATACCCGTTAAAAAAATTGATATGTAAAATTGATATTTGATTAAAGTAATCAAAATTAATGCTTTCATTTTTTTTCAAAAGCTGTAATTAAAATAAAATGAGTTGTACGTAACGGTTATTTAATGGATACTATTTTTTTTCCCATTTCTATCCTTCAAAATATAACATATATATTTTTATATTCAAAATATTATATATACACTTTTATTCTTCTAAAAATGTTGTTTTGCATCTTTGCCTCTCTTTTTATTCTCGACTCTTCTTTTTTCTATTGACTAAATTTTATTGATTTATTCTACCCTTTAATTTATGTATATTCATCCAAAGATAGAAATATGAAGTATCAATTTAATTTTGTTTTGCTTGGATGTCTTTATTTTAGAACATTTATACATGACTCATATATTAATACATGAGCTTTTTTTTTGTTGCATTTTTACGGGATTTATGTTATTTTTTATGTAATTTATATGGGGCTTACTTTTTAAATTTATACGGGGCTATATTTTATTTTTATGTAATTTATACGGGACATAATTTTTCATTTATATTTTATTTGCAGATGTGTAGAAATGCTATGAAAGGAATGAATTAAGACCAAGATGGTTGCAATTGAACGGATCAAATTTATTTTTATGTAATTCAAACTCTTTGTTCCTAAAATTGTTATCAAATTTAAGTATTTCACAATTATTGATTTTATTTTCGAGGGACAAAGATTTGTTCATCTATTTGAGAGATGATGGGAGATGAAGATTATCATATTTCTTATTTTTGTATGTGGATGTTAATTTGAAATTTCATAATCAATTATCATGATTGTAGATTCATTTAAATATTTGGGGAGGGATCAAATTACACCGGTGTAACATTTGAGAAATGTTACACCGCTCAATAACGCTTTAACGAATTCAAATTTTACAAAATTCACCATTGGATTGAAAGTTTATATCATATAGATCATCTATGTTGAGTTTTACAGAAATCTAAAATCGTTTGGTATGTTTTTGAGACACATCAAAATTAACGGTTTATGCGTTTTTATTGAATACCGTTAATCTTTATGTGTATCAAAAACATGTCAAACGATTTTAGATTTTTGTAAAATTCAACATAGATGATCTACACGATATAAACTTTAAATCAAACGGTGGATTTTGTAAAATTTGAATCCGTTAAAGCGTTATTGAGCGGTGTAACATTACTCAAATGTTACACCGGTGTAATTTGATCCCTCCCCTAAATATTTTGTACTCATTTAGAAAATTTATATTGTACACTATCATGTGAAAAAATACAAATAACACAAAAATGTATGGTGTGCTTTTGATCCATAATTCAGTTATAGACATCGTCATATTACACATTGAACTAAAATTTGAAAATTGTAACCCACGTGATGCTCACATAAAATCATTGTTTGTTAAGTTTAGTCACTATATTAATACGGATAACTATTATTTTTAAAATTTATGCAGGAAACTGTATTTCTACTCATATTAATACGAAGCTATCTTTTTTGTTATTTTTATGTGACTTATATTTCTATTTATATATTAATATAGATGCCTATTTTTATTGCAATTTTTGCGGGAACATATTTCGTACTCATATATTAATACGGAGGTTTTTTTTTGTAGTTTTTACGGAATCTTTATTTTACTCATACGTTGATTATTTTTTATTGAAATGAGAACCTATATTTCTATTCATACTTTAATACGGGGTCTATTTTATTTTTGTAACTTATATTGTAGTAATTTATATTTCTACTCATGTTAATACGAAGACCCCCTTTTTTTATTTCTACGAGATCTATATTTCTACTCATACATCAATACGGATGCCTATTTTTTGATAAAAATGTCTGGTATTTTTACTCACATATTAATGCGAAAGACTTTTTTTTTGTAATTTCTATGAGAACATATATTTCTATTGATATATATATATATATTAATATGAAGACCCATCTTTTATTTTTTTGTAATTTTTACGAAACATATATTTTTACGAAACATATTAATACGAGAAGTATTTTTTTAATTATTACATAAACTTTTATTTCTTTTCATATAATAATACGTGATCTATTTTATTTTTATAATTTATATTGTAGTTTATATTTCTATTCATATATTAATACGAAAACCTATATTTTTAACTTTTACGTGACTTATAATTCAACTCATACATCAATGCAGGAGCATATTTTTTATTGTAATTTTTACTGGAGCATATATTTCTACTTATGCATTAATACGGATGACTTTTTTATTTATAATTGGCTTAATTCAACATTTAGTTCTTTATGTATATATTTTAAGTTTTAATTTGGTCCCTTATGTTTTAAAAGTTTCAATTTGGTTCATTAATTATGTTTATTTTATGTTTCAATTTGGTCATTTCCGTCAGTTTTGTCACATGTGGCAGACAGTTTGCATACGTGGACACCTTGACACTTGGACACGTGTCCAATTGAAACGGTGGAAATATTAAAACTGACGGAAAGGACCAACTTATGCAAACGGTGGAAACATAAGAGACCAAATTGAAACTTTTAAAACATAATTGACCAAGTTGAAACCTAAAATAAACATAAGAGACTAAATGTTGAATTAAGCCTTTATAATTTCTACTTAGATTTATATTTTCACTCATATATTAATACGAAGATATACTTTATAGTTTCTACGTAATCTATATTTTTAGTCATATATTAATAGGGAGACTATTTTTTTTAATTTCAACGAGAAGCTATATTTCTGCTTAAATATTAATACGTGAATCGGTTATTTTTTTGTTATTTATATTGTAGTCTATATTTCTACTCATATATTGATACACTGACATTTTTTTTGTAATTCTTATCCACGTCAAAATCTTTTTACGAAACCTCAAAATCTCTTCCATATATACCATATAGAAATTATTTTCCATCCACTTTATAATTCTTTTAGTGGAGAATAATAGAAACATCAACTATGATAAATTTTTAATTTGATAAAAAAATACGAACTATAGGAATATTCCCTAAGAAAATATATGACACTATACATAAATTTTACAATTAGTTTTTATCAGATAATGCTATTTTAATTATAAAATTATATATGATAAGATTATAAATATTTACGTAGTTGTTATTAATTATCTTCTATTAACAATTAAAATTTTAAATTTTGTGTTTAAAGCAAAATATATAAAAAATATATTATTTATAAGTCAATAAATCTAAAAACGCATTTTTACCCGTGCTTGGCACGGGTCTGGATACTAGTTTGAGTAATATGTTAAGGAAAATGCTAATAAGAGTTTTCAAGGCACTCTTTAAGCACCGTTTAATGTATGAAGTCAACATATTAAATATTGAAAAGTTTCACATTTTGAATAAAAAATTTATTTAAATAGAATGTTTAAAAAATGATATGGGACATTTATTAGCGAGACCCATATATTAAAGGTTTTCTGTTCGATTAACGAGTCTATTGTAAAAAAAAATAATTTGCTATCTAACTAATAAACAAGATTTGCGCTTGCTTAAGTTTTAATAAAATCTAGAATTTTTTATAGAGATTTCAAAAATCTGAAATTATTTTTCATTTATTTACTATTTAAAAATTATTTTTGAAACTCCTACATGTAAATTCTTTATTCCATAAAAACATTTCATTTCAAAGTTAAAAATAATTTTTAACAAAATAATTTTCTAAAAAATCTAAAAGAAATTCTATCAAAATAATATTTTTAAAACTTTTTTTCTAAAATAAATCCGTAACAAAGCGGCCGCCATTTAGAATACTACCAAGATTATTTGTTAATTGTTATTGCCTAAAAAAATGATTTTAGATATTTTTCTATCTTTGTTACAATGCCACCTATTATTATGAGATGATGAAGAGATTACAAGAATGACAATGACTATTGAGTATTGACAAGCTTTCTTATACGATGGATCATACAAAGGGACATATATTAATGCATTAATTGAAATTAAAATCGCTAATGCACTTGACTCCTCTTCAAGAGTGACTCTTGTATGGTAGTGGGAAGTAGAAGCAGTTGCAGTTTTAAAGATTTTCAGTGTCACTAAGAGAAACTTAATCGGTTAATTTCATCTTTTAATATGCTAATTAATATGAGTTTAAAGTATACGATGATGTGCGGTGACCTTTTAGTTCAGTTAGGAAACATATTACATTGTATATATATAAGGGAGTCGATGTTTTATGATGATCCACTTGTCCACATTAAGGGTTAAAATAAGTATTTAACAAAATAAAAATTATATGCACAATCAATATAATTTTTTTTGGAAACTCGGTATCCGGCTTAAAGACCGACTAATTCGAGGGGACCAATTCCACAATTAATATAAATTAATTTCACGGTAATTAACTAACGGGCGGATAAGAATAATTCAATATTCCGATATCATATAAAAAAATTATCAAAAAAGAATCTTCACAAACAATGTAAAACAACCAATCACAACTATATTTTCCGCAACTTCACCCCACTTTACCCTACTTTTTTGATATGACATGAAAATTTAAAGTATTTTTATCAGTTGTCAGTGTAAATTTTTTTTTTTTTGTTCAGAGTTATTAGTGTAAATTTAATTTACAATGACAGTACAGATTCTTTAAACTCAAAAATTATTATTAATTAACGGTGTAAAATTATTTTATAATGTAGGGATATATTCTTTTTTCTCGTTGTAGAGAATCTCCTCTATTTTCCACTTTTGTTGCGTCTATAAAGCAAGTAAAGTAAACGCATTTTGTGATCATCATAATCATAAATCATAACCGTAATGGATGCAAAGAAGAAGAGCAACAGTTATGGAAAAATCAAGTTGAGTGACTCTGATGATGATCATGATGATGATAGCAAAAACTTGGAAGAACCAGAATTGGATCTTTCACTTGAGAAACTGAACCTTGGACCTAAGAAGAAGTTGCTTATTTTCAACTTAAATGGATTTCTTCTTCACAGAGTTCATCTTCGTGATAAGAAAGCAATTCCCAAATCTCGAACTCCTGATTACAAATATCGTTACTTTCTCCGTACGTAATATTATTTACTCAAACTCATTCAATTTATTTAGGAATGTCTTTTTTATTATATGCTTAATTTGATTGACTATATTGTGTGAATTTTGATGCAGTTTTTAAGAGACCATTTAGTGAAGAATTTATGAAATTCTGCTTAGAAAGATTTGAAGTTGGACTCTGGTCTTCTGCAATGGAGTCAGTAACACTTCTAAATTTGATTGATTATTTTTAGTTTTTTAAAAGTTGATTAATTATTTTTTAGTAAAAAAAAATGTGATTCATTATTCAGTCTTATGGTTTTAAATTGCTGTTCTTGCGATTACGGTCATTGCGGTTGTTGCAATGTGCAACGCGATTGTTGCAGCGTGAATTTATTTAAATTTTCACAAACTATATAAAATGACACGTCTATGTCATTGCACTGTTTACCCACCATTGTAGAGTCTCAGTTTAATTAAAAGTACTGATTTGAAGGTGCTTGAAATATACGGTTTAGAGATTGTTAAAAGTAAGATTTTTCATTATATTTGATGCAAATTAGGATTTGAGATTCATAAATTTTTCATTTTTTGGTGCAAAAATTTGAACAAACAATGACCGAAATCGTCTGATGCGGCTCCTAATGCGGTCATACTTGTACACGTGAATGAAAGTTACACCCCAATTGTGGTGAAATGCGGTTCTGGAGACTACCGCATCAGCAATATTCGCGAGTAAAGACTGTCTTACATTATAACCCTTTTAATACTATATATTAATATTAATGCATTGCAGGCATAATATTGATGGTGCTTTGGCCTGTGCTATGGGAGAATCAAAGAACAAGCTACTATTTGTTTGGGTATATTTACTTGAATTTTTTAGTTGTTGTTTTAAATATAAATTAAACATATTGCATAAAAAAAAATAGATAAATATAAAATACATTGTTGGATAATGTTGTCTGTTTCATATATTTGTTTTAGGATCAAGATAAATGTAGAGATTCTGGTTTTAAGTCATTGGAGAACAATAAGAAGCCTCTTTTTTTCAAAGAACTGAAAAATGTGTGGGATACTGTCAAGAAAGGAGGACCATATTCTGCTTCAAATACTTTGCTGATTGATGATAAACCATACAAGTCCTTTCTTAATCCTGTAATTTAATTCTATACACTTTTTTGTATTATATATAATCATCTTTGCTTCTGTTTTGATCAAATACCTTAACAATTTTAATCATCCTAAAATATTGCAGTCCAATACATCAATTTTTACTGAGTCATATGATCCTGAAGATAAGGAGGACAACGCACTGGGTGAGAACACTGCTTCTATATTTAATATTGTTTAGCAATTTGATGTATTTGATTTTAGTAACTTCTAAGTTTTTCTCATTTGTGTAGATCCAAATGGTGAACTGTGTAAGTACTTGAAAGGACTAGCTGAAGCTGAAGATGTTCAATCTTATGTGAAGGAAAATGCTTTTGGTGTACCAGCAATTACATCATCTCATCCTGATTGGGGTTTTTACTCGCGAGTTCGTTCACGTCTTCGCAGTATCGAATGAATTATTGAACGTTGGAGTATAAGGAAATATAGTGGTTTGGTTTTCATGGTGGTTTCATAGTATTTGGTGAAAAATTATGTTTTGGAGAAATGATCTAATGTTCTATTGTCTTACTATTTTCAGTACTTATTTTGCATGCACTTAATGATTTTCTCTTAATTGTTGTTGATGTGAAAAGACTTATGTATGGTTGTTTGGATTATATTTCTTTAATGGTATATGGTCTCATGGATGATCTTGCTGTTTTATATATAGTTGTTAGATTTGACAGTATATTTTTCAAACTATACTAATTCAAAAAAGTAAAAACCATAATCTATAATCTAAAAGGAGTCAAATACTCAAATGACCATTGACAGAATATTTTATTTTCCTATTCAGCAATGTGGTCTAAAGAAGAGAATTTCCAATCTGATTAACAGTAGAAGTTTACCTTATAGTAATCATATTCAACCAACCTAACTTGTAAATTTGTTTCACTGATTAAGAGTTGCAAACATTTTTGGTTTTCAAATTCCAATCCAACTATGCATATTACTCAATTCTAAAAATTTGCTCCAATGATACTTATAACTTTAAAAATTTGCTCTTAATATGCATGTGATCTCATATTTTTCAACCGGTTCTGATAATGAGACCCTGACTATTTAATAAATGATTTTTGCAATATACTTATTAGTTATATATGATTAAGGTGATACAAATAGATTATTAATGCTAAAATAGCAGGATATATCTTTTGTGAAACTTTGTCATCTGTTTCTCTATGTATTCTACAATTTATCGTCTAATATCTTTTGATTATCGTCAACTTTAACTAAGTTCATTAGTCTTTGATTTCATTGGTCAATCTTAGTTTTGAGTTAGTTGTTTTCTTCTGTTAAAAAATGTTACACAACAATTAGTTCAGAATTATTTTTTTCTTTATTAGTATTATGAAACTTATTATGAGAGAGTTGAACACAAATAACTAGCTTTGTGTTATACAAACTATCCTAACTGCATAAACAGAAAATAACTAACTACTAACAAACCATAACAAACCTAACTGCCATTTCTAGCTCCACAAATATACTATCTCCCTCATTTTCCACTTGTATATATAAAGCAAGTAAAGTATAAACAGTTTCTCATAATCAGCATAACCAAAATTCATTCAAACTAAGTGTGAGTATCAAAGAATGGAAACAGAGAAGAAGAGTTGCAGCATAACCACCAAAGATGATCACAAAGACTCATCGGAAGAACAAGAATCGAGTCTTTCTATTGAGAAGCTGAATCTTGTAGAACCCAAGAAGAAGAAGTTGCTTGTTATGAGCCTTAATGGCTTTCTAGTTCACAAAGTTCATGTTTCTGATAAGGAAGCACTTCCCAAAACTCGAACCGGACATAACAGACGTCTTAACTTTCTCTGTAAGTAACCTTTGCTTCAACTCAAACATATTTACATTTCTGATATTTGAGGATTTCTTTTTATCATATTCTTAATGCTTAATGATTAGTATATATTGTAAATTGTGATTCAGTTTTTAAGAGGCCATTTAGTGAAGAGTTTATGAAATTCTGCTTAGAGAGATTTGAAGTTGGGATTTGGTCTTCTGCACAAGTGTTAGTGATTAACATTTTTCTCAATATCTTTTTTTGAATTTGATTGATTATTTAGTATTACATTGTTTGTTATTAATTACCCTTTTATTATTAATTAATACAGGCAAAATATTGATGAAGGTTTAGACTTAGCTATTGGAAAAGAATCAAAAAATAAGTTACTCTTTGTTTGGGTACATTTTCATGACTTTTCTTTGTGGATTCTTTTTTACACATTTGTATACAAAAATGTATAAATCTCGTTTGTTCATTTTGTGTTTCATGATGAATTTTTTGTAGAATCAAGATGAATGTAGAGTAACTACTACTTCTATGAAATCTAAGGAGAGCAAAGAGAAGCCTGTTTTTTTCAAAGAAGTAAAGAAAGTGTGGGAAAAAGTGGAGAAAGGAGGGCCATATTCTGCTTCTAATACTTTGATGATTGGTGACAAACCATATAAAGCTTATCTTAACCCTGTAATATTCAAAACTTATTTTTATAATATATATTTATTTATTTATTGAAATGTTAACAATTTTCATAAACTTAAATTACAGGTGAATACAGGAATTTTTGTCAAGTCATATGATCCTGATGACAAGGAGGACAATGCATTGGGTGAGAAAATATGCTTCTTATTTATTTAATTTTTTTAGTGATTTTATGTATTTAATTTTAGTAATGTAAGGTTTTTGATTTGTATAGATCCAAATGGTGAATTGTGTGAGTATTTGAAAGGAGTAGCTGAAGCTGAAGATGTTCAGTCTTATGTGAAGAACAATCCTTTTGGGATACCAGGACTTAATTTGAAGTCTTCTACAATTACTGATCCTGATTGGAATTATTACTACAAAGTTCGTTACCTTGATAAAATATAGGATTATGTTCTAGAGAAATGTTTTGTTCTGTTAATGTTTTAGCTACATTTTTTTCTTTCAAAAACTCAAGGTTGTATTGCAATATGAATGTTCTCTGAATTGTTGTTGATTTGGAAAGAGTTACATATATGGCTATTTCAATTATGTTTTGTTTGGCGCCTGTATATTTTCAATCCATATTGAGACTTATAATCTGATAAAGAAGGCCTTATAAAACTAATAACCCGAAACACAGGATCATGCTCCTCTCAAATCATTTAAAAGTAGAGAATCAAGAAAATGTAAACTATAAAAGTAGAGACTTATAATCTATAGTAGTATCCAATAGGTAAGGAACCTTTTGACAAAGTGAGACTCTGATACAACAGTTCTTTTAGTAGGAAGTTTAGGAACTGCTGTTCACATTGCGCATTCGCACATGAACACTCCTTGGTTAGCTCTTGTACATCCCAAAACAGGAACACCGATAAATGCTACACTCTTGATAACAATTTCAAGTGCTTTCATAGCCTTTTTCACTAGCTTTGGATGTGCTATCAAGTTTGTTATCAGTAAGTATGCTTTTCATTATCGTGATGATATCGATTGCACTTTTGGTGAGAAGGTACTATGTTAGAGGAGTTACAACAAAAGAGAATCATTTAAAGTTTGTTATGTAGTTTTTGATTCTCATTGTTGCTTCTTCAATGGGAATTTCAGCTTATTGGGGATTGAGGCCTAATGGTTGGATTGGATATACAGTTACTGTTTGATAAAACACATTCAAATCAGGACTCCAAAATGGAAAACATGTCAAGTGCAAGGTTTGAGAAACCAGCCATGTAACAAATTTCTAGCACGATTCATAAGAGAAGCATGATCATCCATCAATTTAACTAAGGCTCTTGGACATGGAGTGAGAATTTAAACTAATTTGGATGCACTGTATTGTATGTGTTCCTTAATAAGCTTAAATTTTATATTGCTTATGATATTTGCCACCTTTGTTGCCTCAAAGTGAGGTATTCAATATGGCCGAGAGTGATGTAGGAGAACGAGAGGAATATTACACCACTTCTTTCAAAATTATCGGCTTCATACTAGGAAATTCTATAAGCATATTTGATGACCAAACAACAATAAGTTTAGCCAAATAGAAAACAACATATTGGGCACTCCCGAAATATATTGTGAAGCTTAGTCCGAAATTGTATGAGTGTTGTTTTTGGGCTAATGGCAACGGGAAAGAGACAGATGCTTGGCAACATGCTTGGATATGAAAATTGTTGAGCAAGTTTCGCATGTGCCTACTACACTTCAGAATATGAAGGTTTGTGATCTTGTAGACGAGGATGGGAATTGGAAGTGGAACATTTTACAAGGGTGGCTGCCGAGTGAGATAATAAATAGAATAGCAGCTATTCTACCTCTAGTCAGTGCAAACGGAAGAGATATGAAGGTATTATCAGGAGCTGGAACTGATATATATTATATATATTCAGAGCTGTAATATCTGTTTTCTTAGCTTTTCGTAGCTTTTCTGCATAAATCTGTAAGACTATTAGAGTTCACATTAGCAAATAGGTTATATCTGCACAAGAAGCATAAAATTCATACGAATTTGCATAACTTGAATTTTTTTTGTACTTGCCTTGAGATTACACAACAGATAATCCAAAAATAACAAAAGATAAAGGTTGTGTGCTACCTAATATCTAGTATTGAAGAACGTGGGAAAATAAAAGAGTTTACCATATATGTGATCATGTGCTCTAGTCTAAAAGAGAATGTAGGCCATGGATGAGAATAACTATTGTGATGCTCAATACCTTGGATAATTAATCATTGATTGAATGGAAACTGAGAACAAGAGTTGCTGCATAATCAACATAACCAAAATTCATTCAAACTAAGTGTGAGTATCAAGAATGGAAACTGAGAACAAGAGTTGCAGCATAACCACCAAAGATGATCACAAAGACTCGTCGGAAGAACAAGAATCGAGTCTTTCTCTTGAGAAGCTGAATCTTGTAGAACCCAAGAAGAAGAAGTTGCTTGTTATGAACCTTAATGGCTTTCTTCTCCACCGATTCATCCATCGACACACACTTCAAGATGGGAGATATGCAGCTAATCCCTTTCTAGGGTCTCGAAGAGCTGATAAAGTATCGGAAAACTTTCTCCGTAAGTAATCTTGAGTCATAATATATGATCCCAAGGACACGGAGGACAATGCATTAGGTGATAATATATGCTTCTGATTATTTTAGTGATTTTATGTATTTAATTTTTGTAATGTAATGTAAGGTTTTTGTTTTGTTTAATTTTTATAGATCCAAATGGTGAATTGTGTGAGAACAATCCTTTTGGGATTCCAGCAATTACAGAAGATCATCCTGAATGGAGTTTTTACTCTAAAGAATTGTTTTCTTACTTTAAAGGATAATGTTCAGTCTTATGTTGTAGAGAAATGTTTTGTTTTGTTCTGTTAATGTTTTTGTTGGGAAAACCGGCATAGAGAAAATAAAAGAACACAATCAACAACACAAGAATATAACGTGGAAACTCCAAAACCGGAGAAAAAACCACGGTCGTTGTCAAAACCGACAACCAGAGAATAAACACTATATGAAAATTGCTACAACATATAGACTTCACTCTCAACCACCCAATGACCCCAGTACACTCACACTCTCCAAAGTAAATATTTAAACTACATCTCAAATACTCTAAAATAAGAGCATAAGAGAAAAAGAAACAAACGCAAATATAAACTTAAAGTGTTTCTAAGTGCTACTGCTTGGTATGTTGAAACAAGAAAATTGAGGTCTCTATATATAGCATTGAGCTCCTCCACTCTTCACTTCTCTAAGCGATGTGGGACTTATCCACTATAATTTTCTTGACCTTTTTTTCTTCCTTAGCAATGTGTGACTTACATTGCAATCAACCCCAACAGTTTTAGCTATTTTTTTCTTTCAAAAACTCAAGGTTGCATTGTACTATGGATAATATTGTGGTTTAATTTTCTTTGAATTGTCGTTGATTTGAAAAGAGTTACATATATGGCTATTTGGTTTGGATTATGTTTGGTTGTTTGATTTGGCAGTATATTTTCAATCCATCATAGTGTGGATTAATAATACTGAGATAAAGAAGGCCTTGTAAAACTAAGAAATGTAAACTATAATCTGATTTTTCAACATATTGAGACACTATAATCAGAGAAGCATGTAAGCTATTTTCTAGCATTAGTCATAAGAGAAGCATATGTTCATCCATCATTTCAAATGGCTCTTTAACTAGTTTGGATGCAGTGTATTATTAAGCAATTAAAAAAAAGCTTATTTTATATAACTATCATTTGAGGAAGCTTATTATGTTCATTGTTGTGGAAAGAGAACTTAGTTGCAAGAAAAGCTTACCAAATGAAAAAGAACATATAAAGAGGAAGCTTATTATGGAAGCAACTAAATGAGAACTTAGTTTTTGACTTTTCAATTAAGCCCTTCTAGCCAAACTAAGTTAGAGATTAATTATATTTCATTGGTTTCTTCAAGGTTAAGCCCTTCTACACAAGGTTTCTTCTATTGGTGCCCTTGTTTATGAGTTTTCATTGGTACGGATGAAAGGTTTCCACAAGTCAGTCATTTTGGGGGACCGAAGGCAGTTCTCCTTGCACCGGATACGTAGCTTACCGAGTGGAAATAATGCATGCTAGGAAGGGTCGAATATGAAACGTCAACCTGTCAAAATATCCGTGTACAAGTCCACAATCACTACATGAGATGAACTTCGTCCACTCAAATGAGCCAACGGTACTTGGTTTAACTAACAAACAATCCTAACTGCATAAACAGAAAATAACTAACTACTAACAAACATAACTGCCATTTCAAATACTAGTACTAATTACTACTACTAAGTGATAACTAATATGAGAAACACACAAATTGCAATTTCTATATAAAATCACACATTTTATCATTAATTATCATAACCAAATTCATTCAAACTAAGAGTAATTATCAAGAATGGATGCAAAGAAGGAGAGTTGCAGTTATGGAGATATCAATATCAAAGATGATCACAAAGATTTATCCGAAGAACAAGAATCGAGTCTTTCTCTTGAGAACCTGAATCTTGAACCTAAGAAGAAGTTGCTTGTTATGAACCTTAATGGATTTCTACTTCACAGAGTTCATGTTCGTGATAAGGAAGCACTTCCCAAATCTCGAACCGATCATTACAAATCTCTTAACTTTCTCCGTAAGTAATCTTTACTTCAACTCAAACACATTTACATTTCTGATATTTGAGGATTTATTTTTATCATATTCTTAATGCTTAATGATTAGTATATTGTAAATCGTGATTCAGTTTTTAAGAGACCATTTAGTGAAGAATTTATGAAATTCTGCTTAGAAATATTTGAAGTTGGGATTTGGTCTTCTGCACAAGAGTTAGTAATTAACACTCTTCTTATTATCTTTTTAGAATTTGATTGATTATTTATTTGGTGTTACATTGTGATTAGTTTCAATTTTACTATTGATTAATGCAGCCATAATGTCCATGGTGCTTTAACATATGCTATAGGAGAAGAATCAAAAAATAAGCTACTATTTATTTGGGTACATTTTCTTGATTTTTAAATTTTATTTTTTGCAAATTTGTATATGAAAATAAAATGTAGAAATAAATCTTGTTTGTTTATTTTCTGTTTTGTAGAATCAAGATCACTGTAGAAATACTGGTTTTAAATCAGTGGAAAACAAAGAGAAGCCACTTTTTTTCAAACCATTGAAATATGTGTGGGAATATGTCACAAAAGGAGGTCCATATTCTCTTTCTAATACTTTGCTGATTGATGACAAACCATACAAAGCCTTCCTTAATCCGGTAACTCGACACTTTTTATGTGTGCGCACGCGCGAGTGTGTATAGTATATTATATTTTTTAATCATATATTAGTAACAATTTTAATTACCTCAAATTGCAGCCTAATACAGCAATTTTTCTTAAGTCATATGATCCAGAGAATAAGGAAGACAAATCATTGGGTGAGAACATATTTGATAAATTTTTATTAGTGTAAGTTTTTTTATATGTATAAAAATTTGATTAATTTTAGTTATGTAACATTTTTAATGTGTCTATATTATATAGATCCAAATGGTGAACTATGTAAGTACTTGAAAGGAGTAGCTGAAGCTGAAGATGTTCAATCTTATGTGAAGACTAATGCTTTTGGCTTACCAGCAATTACAAACACTCATACTGATTGGATTTATTACTCGCGAATTCGTTACCGTGCTGGTAATAAGATTCGGTTATACATTATGGATGAATTGGTGCTATGATTTTCTCTTAATTATATATGATTAAGGCGATACGAATAGATTATAACATGGTACATTCTCCTGCCTTTGTTCTTGAATAGGACCTAAGAAATTGCTTATTATGAATCTCAATGGCTTTCTGATTCGAAGAGTTTATGATCGTGATACGGAAGCAATCCCCAATTTTCGAAAAGCTGATTACAGATATGGCGCATTTTTTCGTAATATTTAACTCAAACTCAAACATATACTTTAGTTTATACATACATTTCTGATATTTGAGGATTTATTTTTATCATATGCTTACTGATTATATGATAAATTGTGATTCAGTTTATAAGAGGGAATTTAGTGAAGAATTTATGAAATTCTGCTTAGAAAGATTTGAAGTTGGGATTTGGTCTTCTGCAAAGGAGTCAGTACTAATTAACACTCTTCTCTTATCATCTTTTTTTTTTTTTTTTATAATTTGATTCATTATTTTTGGTGTTACATTGTGATTTTTATCTTACTATTAATTAATTAATTAATATAGGTACAATATAACTGGTGCTTTAAGCTGTGCAATAGGACAATTGATGTATAAGCTATTATTTATTTGGGTACATTTTCTTGAAATTATTTGTGTTTTTGTTTTCAAATTTGTATATAAGAATAAAAATGCATATAAATCATGTTCCTTATTTTGGTTTTTCATAAACTTTTTGTAGGATCAAAAGAAATGTACAGATTCTGGTTTTAAATGTAAAGAGAACAGAGAGAAGCCTCTTTTTTTCAAAGAAGTAAAAAAAGTGTGGGATAAAGTCAACAGAGGAGGCCCATATTCTAGTTCTAATACTTTGATGATTGGTGACAAACCATATATGTCCTTCCTTAATCCAGTAATTCAAATCTCATTTTATTTACTATATAAGTTTGATTAAGCAACTGAAAACATGAATTTGATTTTGAAACTGTTAAGGGACTAAACAAAAACTTAAATTTTTATCTCTTACTAAATCATATGACAACCTTTTGTCCTCTAAATAAGTTGCCTAAAATAACAAAATAATTTTTTGTACACCAAACATCATACAAGATAAAAATTGTTTAATATTTTCAAACATTTATCTTGTATTGTTTTGTCTTGTATTATTATGTCTAGTACTTACATTTTACACAAGGTTTTAAAAATCGGTCGCGGTCGCGTCTCGGTTACATAAAGGTTTTTGCGATTTCGATCGGTACAGGTGTTACGATACTAATTGCGGTCGTCGCGATGTGAATTAATCACAATTTGTTCTTTAATATAAAAAACGATGATAACGGTAATGGTATCAACATCTGCCAGAACTGTTTTGTCGCGGCCGTTTTCACAGTCCCGCGACCGTTATTTAAAACCTTGATTTTACATATAAAAAAAATGTTTTTTATATTTATTGAAATATTAACAATTTTCATAACCTCCTCAAATTGCAGGAGAATACAGCAATTTTTACAAAGCCATATGATCCAGAGGACAGTGAGGATAGAGCACTTGGTGAGAGAGCATATGCTACTTTCTTTAATTTTTGTTGTAAATTGATGCACTTGATATTTAGTAGTATAACATTTTAAATGTGTTTGTTGTATAGATCCAAATGGTGAATTGTGTGAGTACTTGAAAGGAGTAGCTGAAGCTAAAGATGTTCAGTGTTATGTGAAGAATAATCCTTTTGGTGAGCCAGCAATTACATCTTCTCATCCTGATTGGAAATATTACTTCAAAGTTCGTTATTACCATGATGGTAAAAGAATTAGGTCATTTCGATGATAACATTATGTTTTGGAGACATGTTCAAAACTTGCATTAATATGGATGAATTGGAAGTTTAATTTATCTTAATTGTGTAGTTCATGTTAAAAGTATGCTGGTTGGTTTGGATTAAGTTTTTATTTTATTTATTGTTGTGGTTCAAGATAATCTTGTTGCTTTATGTATGATATGATGTAGTTTAGTTTTCCATCCATGGTTTCTCTTAAATCAATTTAGAGAAATGTTTGTTGAAAAAAAAAACAATAAAATACAACACCATAGAGACATTATTAAAGAGTGAAAGAAATAATTAATCTCTACAAATTTATATGATTAATTATTAACTTACGTATATATATAGGATGAATGGATAGTTTGAGCCAAGAATTAGAGTTAAGGAAATAATTAACCTAAAAGTCGAAGTTTAGACCGCTTATATTAATTCTATCTATGGAAAAGATCATGAAAAAGACGATCAAAATGGTAATCTAAATTTCCAGACACATCGCACTTCCGCTCAAGTCGAAGTGCTACTCGACCTTAGACGGATCAAAGAAGAGTGAAAAAACTATTGTTAGTTTTTGAAATTCAAATTCATAAAATACTTTCACACTATTGACCGCTAATAAAAAATCGACCGAGATATAAAAATATGACTAAATATAATCATTTATATACACAAAACTACTCCTTCATATATTACCATATTAGTCGAGAAATATTTCTATACACAAGCCATCCACAAGATGCAAGAAAAATTAATGAGAAAAAATAATAAAATGGTATTAGTTAATTAATATGACAAATTTATTTTTCATTTAATTTTTTAAAGATTTGAGTGTGTGTCTAAATTGTGATTAAATGCTTGTGATACAAAATGAAGTATATAGCTGGTATGCAAATTTAATTTGAAAGCAAATTAAAACGAACTGCGCTATATTTCAATTGTTTGATTATAATTACAGAACTGAGTACACATTCCACAAAATCAACACAAAAAAAACACCCAACTTAGAAAGAAAGAAATTAAACAAACAAAATCCTTAATAATAAGATTTCAGAGTGAGTTAATAGGTTTTCAACCCTGCAAAGTAGACGAGCTTTGTTTTACCTCTGTAATTTTTTTGTTGAGATTAGCCCTTGTAATATTCAAGAAAACTCACCTATTTGCAGGGGATAAAAGTCTATTATCCCATTAATTAACTTGCAAACGAGGATCAACATCAACTCTAGAAACACCATCAGTTTCAACAGCCTTAGCAACATCAACTTCACCAACAACCAACTCCTTAACATCATCTTGTTCATATTCAACCTCATCATCCACATAATTAGGATCCTTTTCATCAATAGCAGCAGGAGCTGCATCCAACATATTATCAACCATACCAGCAGAACCTTCCCAAGTGAACTTACCACCACGACCTGATTTCGGCGGCTGACGTCCGATTCCTATTCCGTCAACAGGATGTCGATCAAGACGCTGAACACCGTTTTTGATGAGTTTTTTCTCGACATGTTTGATTGTATCTATGTTGTGTGTGTTTAACTCTGTTTTTTCTACTCTCTTTTTTCCTTCTTCGTCGTGGCTTACTGCTCTTATTGTTACTGTGTCTTGTTTGTCGTCAATTGGCTTCATTGTTGATTCAAGGTACGTATGTGTATGATTTTGTTATACGGTAGTATTGATCATGGATGGTTGGTTTATATAGGTGGTGAATTCAATTTTTGCTTAGAATATTTGCAGAGAAGAGAAGACCAGAATGTACTCGAATTGAATTCTCGGTTTTGCTAGAACTCTCCACCACGTGACCCCTCCTAGGTGCTGTCACGTGTCACATATCTTCATTTATTCTTTACAATATTTGAAGGCTGCTTGTATAACGCACCGATCTAATTTGGATAAAGTTTAATTTATATGTTTTTTATTTACCAAAATAATTATTCATAGCCTCTTCAGCTCTGTTGAGTGGAAAAGGGGTTTTGTATATTTTGATATTTAAGTCGGGAAGAATGTGAAACAAATATTTTAAGAGAGAATAGAAAAGTACTTATGTCTTCTGTATGAGAAGGTTTTATATAGCCCTGACGTCGGTGTGAAGCCAATACCATTAATGAGAGAACGGATTTGACATCCTCACTATTAATGATTGTCAAAAAACGACTGAAAAGTTATGATTGACAGTAAATACTAATCATTTCGATGTCAAGCGTTATGGAGGATTTGTCTTTCTTGACCGTTGAGTACAAGAAGACGCTTTGGGCCTACAAGTGTTTTGAGCTTAGTTCGGCGCATGAGAGGTGAATCCTCGACAATAAAATGTATTATTTTGACATGAAAAAATATACACTATTAATATGTACAAGATGGAAGATTTTCTATGAAAATAAGTGGTCATTAGCTTAAATCTGCGAAAACAAAACATTAAAGAAATTATGGGGATTGTTCAAAGGTCTGGCGAATATTTCGAGAAGATTAAAGCTCTCTTTGTTTTGGAATGTAAGATTAAATTATTCATATTTACCCTGGGACAAATAGATATGTGAATATCCTTATCAATATAGGTTGAACTTGCTTTATCCATTACTTTTTATAATTAACCGCCTTAACATGAGGTAGAGTGAGTGGCTAAATTGATTTGAAGTTAAAAGTTAAAAGAGTTAAGTAATGGGGCTCATATATAAGACAATTTCTTTTTCCACAAACATGTTCCGAAGTTTTTTTTTAATATAAATTTCAATAAAATTTACTCTAAAAAAAATTGAACTTCCCAAATTTTTTCTGAGTAGAAAAAAAAATTGGGGTTGTGGAAGAAAAACTTTCCATATATAAGATTGCAATTTGGGTCGAATTGAGGTTTTTAGTCCTAACCTGACAATGTCCACTCTAAATTGAAATGTTTGTTGGAAGTTCAAAAATTTTTTGTCTCGTAATAATTTTTCTGAGAATATAAAGATGACGGGTTTTTTTTTTGGTAATCAACAGAGCCTAAGCCCAAAAAAAAAATATTACATCAAATTAACTTGGCGGGGGAGATTCACCCCTATAATCATCAAGAACAATTTGAGCAACCTCTAATGGAGGCACTTAATAATAAACTATAGTAGTATTACTAATACTTCCCATCGATGCAAGTTTATGGGCACATCTATTCGCTTCCCGATATATGTTAATTATCTTCACTTCCATATGGTCTTGTAGCAGCCTTCGTATGTTCCTCATGACAGCACCTCCAGAAGCACTGCCATTGCTTTTCCCTTGTAGGTTGTTAGCTATGACTTGAGAATCAGTTTGGATTTCAAGTTTTGTGACTCCCATTGTCATTGCCATTTTCAACCCCTCATAAATACCCCATAATTCTGTCATATATGCCGTTGTATCGCCGAGGTATTTTGTGAACCCTGTCATATAAAGATGACGGTTTTATTCGTATGTATTTTGAAAAAATTTGTATGGTTGTTTCAATATTTTCAAAACTTTTATAATATGAAACACACAAATTTATATTCATTTTTATGGAATCTTTCTTACTCCCTTTTCTTTGGATTGTTTTTTTCTTGTTGGAAGAATCTTTTGGACCAAAGAATAAAATTTCATATACACTTGTAACAAAACAAATACGAGAGCATATTTTCTATCATTTTATTTTTATAAATTTATAAAAATAACTTGAACAGATGCACTCTATTTATTTACTAGTATTTTTTAGTACAAGTACCATTTTCAACCAACAAATTCCCAATTATCAATATACAGTACAATATTTTGTGTCCTTATCACGGCAACTGCATGGTACAGTACAGGTAGAAACTCCCAAAACGTATACCAACCACTATAAACTAACCCTTCCACTTGGTCCTACACTACACTGCATTATTTCAAACGGCCTTTAAAGTCCTACTAAATGCGAAGTTATTAACAAAGGCGTCTTCGATGTATGTGCCGCATGAGCTACGGCATAGGGTCTCATAAATACGTGGGTCTCAAAAAAATGATTATCTTGTTTATCAAATGCAGAGACGTGTGATATAAATTATCTTGTTTATCAAACTTTTTTTTATATTAGTGAAAAAATGATTATTTTTTAATGTTATTGTTGTCATTGTAATTTAAATCATTGACAATTCTTTTAATTTTTTTTGCATTTTATCCTTTATTAAAACTTATTTTTAATAATCCTATCGGACTTCGAAAAACATTTTTTAATAATTTCACAGGGCCTCCAAAAAGTTGGAGACGCCCCTGGTTATTAATGTCAAATGTTGACAAATTATCATAAATCCAAATACTCACACTCAATGAGTCTATTATCTGCAAAATATAAGCAAAAGGCAATATCACAAGACAAATTTTTAACAAATTTTATCTTACAACAAGATGTTTAGTAGATAGAATGTTATTATTTTGATATAGTAATCAAATTTAATATTTTCTACGACACATTTATATTAGGACAAACCTATAGTTCAAAAAGTGTCCATTGAGCACAAGTGAAGAAGCAAATGCCAAATCCGACCAACTATTGAATTCCACTTGAGAGGGCATATTTTTCTTTGTTTGTTTTGTTATCTTCCTTTTTTTTTTTATATTGATATGAAATTTTCACCGCCGTTAGCAATGACTAATCTCCATCGGAAAACTTGTGGGATACACAAGATGAGTTCTCCCTTCTCAACCAAATTTTCTCTATACGCATGAGTCAGAAATCGAACTCCTGACCACATGCTTAAGGGGACCAAGTCCCTTACCACTTGGATTAATTCATTGTTGGTATCTTCCTTTTTATTGTACCAAAAAAATATGACTTATATGCATTATTATATATAAAAAAAGTAAGTCTCGATAATCTACAACATGAGATAAATGGCTAATCCATCAGTTGAAATTAATTACTATTTTCTAAAGATTGGCTATCTTGTTTATATATGCGGATCTTCTCTTTTTGGAGGGTTTACGCCACAATTGAGATTATCTCTATTTTGTATTTTTTTTCTATTATTATATAGTTTTGAAAATATAAATATAAAAGTGTGACAATAAATTATTCAAAATCTCTTTTATACCCTTCAAAATACTATTAAATTAAAAACCTTTGGTAATGGAAAAAATGAAGATCATAGAAAATGAAAAGAATTTTTACTCCATCAGCCTCTCAACTAGTATTAATATACTATCAATAGATGTATTTAATGGTTCTTAAAGAACACAAAAGAAAAATTTAATCTATGTGAAAATTGTTAGAAATAATATAAAACTATTGGTATAGCTCTATCCTATTAGCTTGAGTTTTTGGGATAATCGGTTATTTGACATGGTATTATGAAAGACATCCTATGGCGTTAGTAGATTCAAAGCAGAACTACTCATCGGTAGCCTATCTGCCCCAGCCATGGGTGCTACTGTCCTTCCGTGTTATTATAGAAAGCTGATTTTTTTTTAACTCTCAGAGTAAGGTACAAGTGCGCAATCGTATACAAGATTTTTAGTACCATCCCTTGTACTGCTTCCTTTCTCTCTCTGCCCACCGCTCTCACTGTGGGTCGAGCCTCCTTTTCAGTCGCCCTCTAGAACTAAGTAAGTTGAGCTCTTTCGGCTCCTAGACCAGCTGTGATCTTTCCTCCTGTTGGTTTGCTTACTTAAAGTGGTCTAGAGTTCGATCCCTGCTCCCCTCACTTTCTAATTAAAAGGTGGAATTTAAGCATATGGTACATGGACCTATGCATTATGCACGTTTCAAGCCCAAATGGGCTCTTGCGTGAGGGGCGTGTTAAAAATAATATAAAACCATTGATGTAACTCTATCTTATCAGCTTAAGCTTTTGGGATAATTGGTTATTTGACAAAAATCACTTATTTATATTAAAAGAAGAGAAAAAAAAGTTGTAAAGGAAGAGATTCTAGGCCAAAAGTGACATAAAATCACCCATCTATATATGATGAACAAAGAGAATTTGGAGATAAAAGAATTTTGTTATCGGCTGGTTTGCTATCAACAAAAGTTGGTATATTTGGTGTAAAATTTAAATCGCATACATTAATTTTTGTTGATCAATTTTTGTTTATATTTTAAAATAAATGGAGTAGATAACTTTTAATCTTATAATTTCCTATTTTTCTACTATATTTTTCGATTATAAACTATCATAATGTGTTTGATTTGCAAAACAGTAAGTACTTGACAGAACAGTACAGAACATAATAGGATAGAACAAGGTAGAATATGACGGAACAAAATTGCATCGGTGAGAGAAAGGGAGATAATATTTTTTATATTGAAAAATAAATAGGTATTTTTTATAGTTGTACCATAGACAAAATGTTGTCATATGTGGTTTAGTGAGAGACAAAAAAAATCTTATTTTTGTCCTGTCTTTTACTGTCTATTTTGTTCAATATCATAACTAGTTTCTAAATCAAATAAGGTATAACAAAAATTGTCTTGTCCAATCTCTTGTTTTTTTTAGCAAATCAACACATCTCAGACATCAACTACTATTAATTATAAATTATCGGCAATATTTATGAAAATGTAACCCAGGTTTGATTCCTAATTTATTGTATGATCATATGCTATGTATGCATTCCAGTTAGTGATTGATACTCTTGTAAAAATTCCCCAACTGTCCTCAGCACAACAAGACGACGGAGAAGTTGAAGAAAAGCTATTAGCAAACCAAATACCTGTAAGAATTATAATTTAGAGATCGATATATTATATGAAATTAGAACACACTTACTTGTGAATCAACATTCATATTTACCGGAATTGCCAATATCGAAACCATCGACATATTAGACAAGGTCTTCCTTTGCCTGATCACTTGCTCCAGTCTTTGTGGACTTTGATGGACAAGCCACAAATGAGCCTACTGTTTGTTTTGTGCGTGACGGCAAAGGGGACCTAGCCAATCTTATATACAAAAGATCTCAACCCTAGTACCACCTATCATGGACCCTAGAGTTGGGCCTACACTTTATTTCTACACAAATCCGAATCAGTGTCCGAAGCCCATTATTATTGATCACGTTTGTTGGGCTTAAACATCATCAACTGAATCACATTAAATAACATCAAACCCGTTTTTCATAAAACCAAAACTACAATTGATTGCAGCCCACAAAATATTAGGAAAAATTCTAACATTCTCCCACTTGGGCAAAATCAATTGTGTATTTTAATTTGAAAAAATATTTTGAAAACGACTCTCGGGTAGATAACACATTTCCTAATTTTGACCGGTCACTAAATGAGTGATCCCAAAATGCAACACTTGATTAAGACTCCATCCAACAAAAATTAAATGATATTGAATCATGGCGGTAGTTATATCCCTATTGATAAAACACCTTCCATGGTTACAAATACCACCAATTCCGTCGACTAGTCATTCATGTAGAGTGTAGCAAGAAAATGTTATGTCATCGTGATCCAACAACCATATTATCACTTTCTTTGTCAGTCCTAAATCTCTCTCAAATGCATCAAAGCCAGAGAGATTTTATGGTCCATAAGATACCACAATGTTTGTGCTCCAAAACAGTGTTGACCACCGCAGTTTAATGATCTAATCAACACCGAGCACCAAATTTTAGACATAATTTCTCTCAAGTGCCTGAAAGCCAGAGAAATTATATGGTCCATAAGATATCATAACACCTCAGCTCCAAATAGTGTTGATCACCAGCTAAGTGATCCCGACAACACTGAGCTTTAATTTATTTATGTTTACACATAATGCCTCAGCTCCAAAATAGTGTTGATCACCGGCTAAGTGATCCCAACAACACTGAGCTATAATTTATATTTTCACATTTGATTAAAATAATTTCAAAATTATAAAGGAGTTAATATAAATTCAAACTCCCACTGATCAATAATTTCAAAAAGAATCTTAATTCTTTTCAAGCTCCCACTAATCAAGCATATTAAAATGACTTACAATGTCCGTGTCTGAAATATTACTCTTGAAAACAACGGACCTAAGTCTCCTGATTAAGGGATTAATACTATAAAAGTTTTACAAAATCAGTGTGACACTCAAGTAGTAAATTCTCTCCCACTAACCCAAAAGTTCTTTCTATTCAATTTTTCTCCGCATGGTTATTCTCCAAATTTTGCTTCCATTTCTTATAATTTTAAGATTTTCAACATTTCAATGGAAAGGTAGTAATTATGTGTGGAGAAATTCATTATTGAATCAAAAGTATTATCATAACGAGGCCAATATAATAGTACAATCACCTTTAGGCAGAATGCACAAACTAAGGTTAAACTCTCAGTCAAAACCTCAGATGAGTTAATCAATGAGTATACATTGAACTTCGAAACTTGTCACCTTTAGACAGGCAAATTCCTCTGTTCAATACATTCTCCAATAACTTCATCTCAAATCAATTTTTAATTATAACATATAATAATCACCTTTAGGCAGAAAATCACATGTCACAATTAAAAACATTCCTCAAACTACAAAGAAAATTCCATCAATCAATATAAGCAGTCCCACTTTGATGGTAACGGCCTATACCAACGCATGAAATCTCTTGCATAGGAATCAATATCTCTTGTCAGAACACGAGACAGTAAAAATTATGCATCTTTTAATACATCTAAACTGGTCGCTCATTATTTTAATTTGCATTCAAAACATGTTTTGATTCATTCGCAGTAGAGAACTGGTATAAGAGAAGCATAATATATTATTTGGGGAGAGAAATCATTACTATGAAACAGTCAACTCATAATTAAATAATTTATGCAGCGGAAAAATTAAGAGACATCAATTTCAAATCAATTGAGGTTATAAAACAAATGTCCCGGACTTTTATAAATAACATAGGACAATGCTTCCTCAATTTAAGTCTCTATAAACATTTATATATAGTTGACATGTAAAACTCTCTCACTTGATAGAGAATTATAGTTGAATTATAAATCCCAGTTTTTTAAATATTTAAACAGATATTCAACTATTTTCTCTATCACACAATGAACATGTCAAGTAATGACACAATAAATTCGAAATTGTATTTTATCCAGAATAGAACTCTCAAAATATTAAACTTGCAATACTCCCACTCAATAGAGTTTCGGCGGTTCCGGTGGCCTCGTCTCCCTTGCTCCAGTTTTGATGGTGTGCGCTGATTTTGTCCACTGCTCCGACGGTTTTGTATTTTTGTTTGTCTGTTCTGTCTATTTACTTATTGTTCCTTTATTATTTTCTGCGTTTATGTTTGTCCAGAGATCGGGTGGTAATGGATATGGCCTCTGTTGCGATGGTTTGATTTTGTAAATCCGAAAGGATTTGTGGTTCTTTTACTCGAAAGGGTGGTTTGATTTCTAATGTGGTTCTTTTACCCGAAAGGGTAGTTCACTCAAGTTTATGGTTCCGGTTGGGTTGGTGCTTCAACGCTCTTTGTTTCTCTGATGCTCCAGGTCTGTTGAGATCTGCAGGTCTCAAGGCGTTGGGTTTGTCTCCTTTCTGGCTCTGTCTGCTTATCCGTCTCAGTTCATGTGACTGTGTTTGGATTGTTATACTCGAAAGAGTTATTATGCCTGCTGCTTTGTTCAGGGGGTTGTTGGTACTTGGTTCCTTCCGTGTTGACGGTTGTTCCATTCGCCTGTTGAACCCTTTTTTATTCTAGCTGATGCTCACTCCTCTTTTTTTTTTTTTGTAGCTTGGTTTCGCGCCCGTACGCGGGTTCGCTGGGTTGCGCTTGTGTTGAGTGATATTTTAGTTAGAATTGATTAGGGTTGGTTCACTTTGTTTGTATGATCACGTTGTAACTGAGTCAGGTCTAATGCCCCCTCAGTCTCTGTATCTTTCTTTTTTTATTTTAATATATTTTCCTTTTTTGCTTAAAAAAAAAAAAAATAGAGTCAACTTTTTTTAAAAATAAAATAAAATTGGAGTATATAACAAGAAAAAAAAAATCATTATAGAGAGTTTCTAATTTTAGAATATTCAGGAAAATAATAACACTTTCATATATAATTGCATATTTATTATTTTAAAAGGAGTATAGTCAATGTTGAAAACAAATTCTTCCTTATATGCAATTATATAATAAGTCACAAGAGGATAAATAATTGCGCCACTAACCTCCAAAAGTGTGACTTTCATCCTTGCAATCAGAGTCAATGAGCTTTGACTTTACAATTATCATAAAATCTTTGACGGTATCATCTCAAACAGTCACAAATCAGACAAACCGTTAATAAATAATTGCAAGGATAATTCAATTTTCAATTGCCTTAAAAATTACTCAAAAAACTTCTCTTATGATATTTCACAACTGGGCATTTATATAAAAACAAGGCAATACATATATAATATTTGGTGTCATAATTAACAAAATTGAATCTAAAATAACTTCCCACTTGTAACGTCCTTAACAAAATATTTAACAATATTACTGTTACAATTTTAAAAGGGATTTAAATAATATTTTAGGCTCGAAACTTGAGAATATGATTTACAAAACTGTATACGATTCTCACATTAATCAACACCAAATATTTAAAGATTTCACAAAATATTTCATTCCCAAGATCAAGAATATATTTGTTAAAACAATAAAAAAATATTCTTGTACTGAACATATAAAAATGTTACAAGTATATGTGAAATCATAATTTTATTCCACAAATAAAATAAAATAAAATATCACTGTCAATCCTTTTGCATACTAAATTGCACAAATTTAGGCACATCTTCAGTAACTGATTTTGCTCTTATAAAGTTCAGCCAATTATTTCAAAGTTATCACATACTTTTAAAACTGAACAAATTTAATCGTATGATATTGTATAGTTCACATATGAAATTAAGCAAATCAAGTGGGAGAACATCAAAATTGAAACTCACTTGATCCAGAATTGAGTAGTATGTCATTTATTTATTTTACTTTTATTGAAATTTGAATATAATAATGCCCAAAACAAAGTTTTGTTCCAGCACCAACAAATAATATTGTACACAGTAAACTGAGTAAAGTGGTGCATATCAAAGTGTCACAATAATAATAAGAAACCTCCACAAAAAGATTGGACACAAATATTTGAGAATATGATAATGTAAAATTACAATTTATTCTCCAATGCATTAATAAAATATTTTCATGTGTCCAAAAATATCAAACAAATATGCCAAAATTATCATAGTTGAAATCGCAAAATGGCACTAGCTAGTTCAAATCACAGTATACACAACAATAAATCAAATAGTTTGAGGAATTAATCTATAATATAACACAATTCATACCGTGAACACTCTGGTAGCTGAATTCATTCATTGCGAACAGAAACCATACAAATATATGAACCAATATTATAAAATTGGCAGCATATTTGGAAACAACAAATATGCATACCCAAAATATCTTGTGCATTAATTCTAGATTTCCATAAAGCACGTAGAATATCCTCAAAGAATATGTAGTGTTCATATGAATGGAACATTAATTCAAAGGCTCAAAATTCATTGGAAACCATGGCAATCACACAAAACAAGTGGGAGATAATTTTATTATATAAGAAAAATAAATTAACCAAAATCTGAATAAAGTAACCTCAATGACCTTTTAAGAAATAATTTGTCATTTACTTGGTCAAAAAACTAAAAGGCCGGTTAATAAAATTGGAAAACCAATCCAACTGATTATGTGTTGCACATCTATGAAAACAATTTGAGAAATCCAGTAAAAGGAAAATATTAGTGTGTGTATACTCTGCGATCTAATTCATACGAAAGGTAAAAGGTCATTGGCTTAATCAAATAAAGTTTAAAACCAGTCGAAAATAGGGTTTTAAATCATAGCCAAAATTAACTAAACGTGATTGATCGAAAGATAAATATAGCCGCGAAGAAAAATTTCTCAATCATCAAACACGGCTATGATTCACATATAAACATGGTTCTAACTCATATAATACTAGGCTCTGATATCACATGTAAGAATTATAATTTAGAGATCGATATATTATATGAAATTATGTAAGAATTATAATTTAGAGATCGATATATTATATGAAATTAGAACACACTTACTTGTGAATCAACATTCATATTTACCGGAATTGCCAATATCGAAACCATCAACATATTAGACAAGGTCTTCCTTTGCCTGATCACTTGCTCCAGTCTTTGTGGACTTTGATGGACAAGCCACAAATGAGCCTACTGTTTGTTTTGTGCGTGACGGCAAAGGGGACCTAGCCAATCTTATATACAAAAGATCTCAACCCTAGTACCACCCATCATGGACCCTAGAGTTGGGCCTACACTTTATTTCTACACAAATCCGAATCAGTGTCTGAAGCCCATTATTATTGATCACGTTTGTTGGGCTTAAGCATCATCAACTGAATCACATTAAATAACATCAAACTCGTTTTTCATAAAACCAAAACTACAATTGATTGTAGCCCACAAAATATTAGGAAAAATTCTAACAATACCAACCCACCCATTTTGGTCCCACCACTAACATATTTCCAAAGCAACCTTTGAAACAAAGTTAAAGTTAAAGTCAAATTAACTTTGACAAACAAAGTGGAACAAACAAACAATCCTTCAAATCCAAACGCTCAAAAAACAAAAATGACATCTCCACATCCATCCAACAACATCAAATCAAGAACCATTTCTCAAACGTTATTTTCAAGCTGAGTCTCTAATCCATTCTTTCTCCTTCAACTAGAGAGGTATGTTTTGGACTATATCCTATGTTTTTGTTTTCGTTTTGGTTTCTTATGTTGTTTTGTTTAGCTAAGTATGTGTTACTTGGTATCTGTTTTGTTTGAAATCTGGTGAATGACAACAAAAAAAGACAAAAAAATTCAACTTTTAAAAGTGGGTTTTGATTTTGAACCTTTGAAGACCCAAGTCTTTTCATGGGTGAGTTTCAAAATCAAATTTTTACCAACCATATACATGCCCAAAATAACAATTAGGGGTTAGGTTTTCTTTTCCTTAATATATCAAAAAAATGTTTTTTTTTCTCTTACATAATATTGCAATTTATTTATAACTAGTACTATCCTAATCCATGCAAATTGTTACTAACACCAGTGAGTTATGAAGTTCTAATTTGTAGTATTGGGTTTGGTTGATTTCAGGATACTGAGTGTGTATTAGGATATTGATTAGGTGAATTGAATATCTGTTAGATTGAGTGAAATCATGAGAGGTGAATTGGTTAATGGGTCATGGCTCAATTCTTTGTGGCCGGTTTCGCGCAAGAATGTATCAGATAACAAGGCGGTTGTTGGAATTTTGGCGTTAGAAGTTTCGAGTTTGATGTCGAAGATTAGTAATTTGTGGCAGTCTTTGAGTGATTGGGAGGTTTTGAATTTAAGGGAAGAGGTAGTGAACTCTGTTGGGATCAAAAGGTTGGTTTCTGAGGATGATGATTACTTGATGGAGCTTGTATTGAATGATATACTAGATAATTTTCAATCTCTAGCGCGATCTGTTGTTAGGTTGGGTAAGAGGTGCACGGATCCGGTTTATCATGGATTTGAACATTTTGTTCGCAGTCCGGTGCAAAATTATACTCAATGGTCAGGGTGGGAATACAAATGGAAAAAGATGGAGAGAAAAGTGAAGAAAATGGAAAATTTTGTTGCCTTCACGACACAATTTTGTGAAGAGCTTGAGGTACTAGCAGAGGTTGAACAGACTTTCCGAAGAATGCAAGCAAATCCTGAACTGCATCAGGTAAAGTTGCTCGAGTTTAAGAAGAAGGTCACGTGTCAGCGCCAGGAAGTGAAGAATCTAAGAGACATGTCTCCATGGAGTAGAAGTTATGACTATGTTGTCCGGTTGATGGTAAAATCACTATTTACCGTACTCGAGAGGATCATATTTGTGTTTGGAAATAATCACTTACCATCTTTACAACAAGAAAATGACTCTCAGGATATGAATGCTAATAATCTTCTCCGTAGTCAATCTTTTTCTGTTTTCATGCATTCTTCCATTTATCCTTCAGAGAATGATCTCTACAGATTCAACTCAGGTCCTGTTGGGAGAAGGCCGTACTTTTTATTCGACAAAAGCAAAAGAAACAAGGAACCTAAGAAGGCTCTTCATTCATCAGATAAACGTGGAAAGCACAAACGTTTGGAAAGCAAGCAGTTAGGAAATATCGGTCCATTCAAAAGTTGCATGTCTGTTACAAACAATTCTCCTGTCATACAGAGTTATGTGCAGACAAATGGTTATGGCGGTTCTATGAGGTTGACCGATTCTCATATGAAATATGTTGATAAAATCAATACAGTCGAGAAATCATATGTCTCCAACAGAATTAGAATCTATTCTAAACTATGCATCAACAACAGGTTAAAGCCAACTTCATTCACCCTTGGTGATATGGCTTTGGCTATACATTATGCAAATACGATTGTATTGATCGAAAAGATGGCATCGTTGCCTCATTCAATTGACCTTAAAGCAAGAGATGATTTATACAATATGCTTCCAACTAGTATAAAAAATGTTCTGAGGGATAAGCTCAAATGCCAAGCAAAAAGCAAATCTTCCACAGTCCATGATGCGGACCTTGCAACAAAATGGAGACCTATACTCGAACAGATATTGGAATGGTTGGCTCCACTTGCACATAACACTATAAGTTTGCATTCTGAAAGAAATTTCGAGAAGGAGCATACAACTGTAAATGGAAATATTTTACCGGTGCAAACTCTTTATTATGCAAATCAAGCAAAAACTGAAGCTGCAATGATTGATCTTCTTGTAGGTCTCAATTATGTATGTAGGATTGAAACAAAAGTAGGTATGAAAGATAGAATGGAGTTTGCTAGCTCTAGATCAGTTAATGGTCCTTGTATGAGAAATATGAGAATGTAAAATTATTGTTCATTGTTTATAGACTATGATCTTGAAGTTGTATAGCTATCATTTTCAAATGGTACTCTATGATCTAATCTTGTAGTAGCACCTTTATTATTATTACCTTAATTCTACTCTTAGTCTTAGATTACATTTGGGTGAAACAATTTAGTTTAAGGTAATCTAATTAGACAATCTATTCAAAAATGCATTATATTTCTTTCATTTGCTTAAAAAATGCATTATATGCCTATATCTTATGGCCATGTTAGACCTTGTCCATAAACATGATGATACATACCCTTATTAGAGGGTAAAATAATGAATATTTTGTGTAATTAAGGGACGACTTTACTACAAAACAATATTATTTTTAAGATTGTTTTATAGATGAGCAAGAAACAACTACCTAAAGAAATCAAATTACATGTTTGTTATAGATAGTTGTTAAGAGTTGTCAATGGTTGTACTTGGTTAGTTTATCACTTATATTAATGTTAAAAACCAACTTTTCATTGTACCAAAAAAAAAAAAAAACCAATTTTTCAGCATTTCTGAATTAAAAAAATTACTTTATTTTTGCTTCTGTTTCGTTAATGCAACGGAATATGATTATATGTACTGTACTGTGTATGTTACTGTGAGTATAGTGGCTGCATTAAAACTATAATAGCGTATACCTTAGTTCAAATA
This sequence comes from Trifolium repens, assembly GCA_030408175.1. NCBI lineage: Eukaryota > Viridiplantae > Streptophyta > Magnoliopsida > Fabales > Fabaceae > Trifolium > Trifolium repens. The sequence goes on along the minus strand of CP125849.1, from coordinate 50,987,889 downwards.
CGTTGTTATGAAAATTACATACAACATGGTTTCGTGGTGTAGTTGGTTATCACGTCAGTCTAACACACTGAAGGTCTCCGGTTCGAACCCGGGCGAAGCCAATTTGTCAATTTTTTGTGATATTATTTTTTCAACATTGACAATTTAGTTTTCCATTTTAGGAAAAGTGCGCCACCAGCTCCACAATTTTAAATCACAGTCCAATATATTTCAAAATTGGTTTTTTTGTTGATAATACACTGTAATGTTTTTTTATAACCAATACACTCTGTAAATGATTTTAATGTTAAAATATTATTAATAATTTATTTTATACTTTTAATTTCTCGACAAGCCTCAGTTCAATAACTCTTTTAATTGAAATATTATTAAGAATAAAACATTTAATTAATTTATAGTAATAGTTTGTTTGAATAACTTATATAATTTTCTAAAAAATATATTCATATTTTTAAATAGAGATGAATTGTCAACAAATAAATAATGGTGTCAACATTGGAATTATTATTTTTTATTTTAGTCACCATCGTTTGAATTTGAGAAATGATTATTATTACGAATGATCAAATTGAAGAAAGACAAGAAGGTAAAATGTAAAATGGAAAGAATTACTTCAACACCAACCCAACCATGATTTCCAATAAAATAGGGAGTTATAGTTTTTTTCTTTTTAAGAGAACAAATCATGTTGTTTTCTTGCAATTCTTGTGTGGAATCTCCCGTAATATTTAGGCACTGTTTGGTAAAAAATAGCAGATAACTGATAAGCTAGCTTATAGCGGACAGTTTATAAGCTAGCTTTTAGCTTATAGCGGATAATCTAGCTGATTGAATTTATAGTGTTTGGTAAAATAGCGGTTTGATTAACTTGTAAGTATGAAATGATGTAAAAATGATATGTTCAATTAATTTTTAATTTTTTTCAAGTAAGATGATGTAGCACCCCAATATGCATTTGATCAATCTTGTGAATTTTTTTAGAAAATCCAAAAATATGTTATAATGCTTATTGTGTATAATTTATTACCCTTTTTAAAATATCTTCATAAAATCTAAAAATATGCATTTATTTCCAAAAATATTAAATTGCTTAAGTTTTTGTTGTTTGTAACTTTATTTTATTTAAAAATCCAAAAAAATATATATTAGATTCAATTTGTTAGCTTGAAGTCCAAGATTTATTATATGTATATATATAGAAAAAAAAAAAGAGGACAAAAGAACAACAGCACAACACAAGTGCTGCGCCCCCCTCCCTCTTGTTTTATTTTTTTATTTTATTTTTTTAATTAATTAATCTATAATCTTGACAAGAAGGAAAGATTAATTCTTACTGTAGAATCTATAATCTATAATCTTGATATAAAGGAAACAAAAAATTGCTACTGTAGATTACTATTAAGTGTGCCACGTCATCACCGTTTAATTTTAATTTAGAATTAATTTTAATTGGTTTTATTGTTATTTTAATCCTCGTGTTTTTTTTCTTTCTGTGTGTAAAGGATGCTACCATAGGCCTACAACGACTAGGGTTGAGGCGCAGAAGGTGCAACGAATCTGATCGATATGTGTCGTTTTTTCGCTGATTCGTCCGATAGGTTCATCTGGTGTAGTTTCATCCGGTGGAGGTCGAATCTGCTAAGGTTGCGACTCAGAAGATGCAATGAATCTGGTCGAGTTGTGTTGGTATGTTCTTGATTTGTTCAATAGCTTCATCTGGTGTAGTTTCATCTGGTGTAGGTCGAATCTCGTGTTATTATTTTCCCCCTAATCAAGCTTAGCTTGGTTTTGAATTTTGAATTCTCTGTAATTTTCCCTCCTGGTTGAATTTCTTCTGATCCAATTGTCTATAAATTGAGGATGGAGAAGAGTTGTGATGCAGAAATTGAGACCAACAAATTATAGTTTGGCGAAGGATGGTTCATAACGAGAAGAAATTCGACGACGTTTCTCGAAGTACTGTACACAGGGGGTGTTGCTCCCTCTTAACTGATAGGAACTAGCTACAATAGTTTTTTCCCCACCGTATACTCCTCATTTTTATTTTCTTTCACTCGTGTAAGTTTATTTTATATTTTACCTTGTGTGGTAACTGACCTTTTGAAAGGGATAGAAATACCAAGACCACTATGTCCTCTGTAACATTATTTTTTGTATAGGTCTTATAATTGCTACACTAGAAATTTATGCATTTGGTTTTGCAATGGCTGAAAAAGATTGTGAAGAGGCAAATCTTTAATTCAACAAACCCTGCATTAGCCTGTAAGTCTCTTTTGGATCAAGGTCTGTTTGTGGAAGTGCATGGTAGTAGAGTTCAAAACATCTTTCTTAGTATAATTGATTACATTTACTCTTTAAATATTTTGCACTACCTGCATTAAACTTTTAAACTGTGAATATTATGAGTGTCTGTCAACTGCCAAAGACGTCATATTATATTGTCGGAGACTATTTATACTAAAGAAAAGAAGGATATGATTCACTTCACCAAGAAAGATTTTTTCTTAGATATTATGTCACCCTTATGGTTTTGCTTATTCATTATGCTCTACTTTTTGTGGCTTTGTAGTCTCTGCAATACAAAAGCTACAAGTAAACAAGCGCTTCTTCTCCATGCTGAAGGAAAGAAACACGGGGCAAAAGCCCGAGCCTTCCATGCTTCGCATCAGCCACCAGTCCAGACGGATAAACCTGCCCCTGATGCAAAGGATGCCGTGGAGACTGCTTCTAATGGCACGGCAAAAGATGACAAAAATGCAGAGCAACTAAAATTGCAAGAGTCTTCTGAACAAAATAACTTGAAACCAGGGAGTGAATGTTATGTGTTCTCCTGCATTGCTATGATGTGAATGCCACTATCTTCAATGTATTATAAGTTATGGTAATGAAACTATTTAGTTCTAGGAGTATTTTAGATTTGGCTTTTTAATTAAACTTTGTTGCAGAGTCAATTTATTACTCTTCATTGGTAGTTTTATATAGAAAAAAAATGAAATTGATCTGCATGATTTGTAAAATCAATCTCTGAAAAATGTGATTGTTCTTTAGCTTATGACGATGTTTTGAATCAGTCTCTGGTTGATCTTTCAGTGTCTTCTGGTTTGTTTGACAGTAAATCTGTAGCGCGCCGGTTGTTAAAGCAAGGAGGTCTTTACTTGAATAATAGCAGAGTAGATAGTGAAAATAAGAAGATTGAGGCAGCAGATATAGTGGACGGTAGAGTTCTCCTTTTATCTGCTGGAAAAAAGAATAAGGTGCTGGTACGAATAGCGTGATAGGATTTATTCGATTATTGTTCTTGGCAGAGTGTTTTATTTAAGAATAAGGTGCTGGTTTGAATAACATGATAGGATTTATTCGATTAATGTTCTAGGCAGAGTGTTTTATTTATTCTGTTGGTTTGTTGTATGCTTAGTAAATCTTTGATTTTGGTGCTACATAGTAACTTTTAAGTTGCCCATCAAAAAAGTATGTTTATCGGTCACTGGTAAGCCAATTTTTTTCATTTGTTAGGTATTCCAGTGAATAACTTTCACAAGACATGGCATGCTTGTGACATTTTTTACTTGCTTTCATTATTGATAAACTTTGCAGCTGTATAATAATGTTTTGAGTGTCTATCATCATTGCAGCACAACAATCAAATTGTAAGATTAAAAGTTCTAGATTATTGAATACAAGTAGATAAGTTGATTAACCATAGTTGAATTGAATTATAAATACCAATAACATTGAGTATAAATTAATTAGTGAATTCTTAAATTATTTGAATGATTATCTTAAGTTGAAACGAGTGGCTAGCTTCTGTCTGCTGCAGTTGCCTATTACTATACAGAATCTAGAAAATTTGATGTTTGCTAACAATATTCATCCCTAGACTTAGTTGAAGGTTGGTTGAATAAATTGAAGTTTTATTGGCTTTCATCGTGTCTCAAATTTATATATATGTATTGATTCGTTTTCTAATATGTGCAGTAAAAAAAATACCACCGGAACAAAAAATAAAACCATCCGTGCGACGCACGGGTAAAAAAACTAGTTATATAACAAAAAAACAAAAAAAAAAAGGGGAAAAGATGAACAGACAGAACAGGGCACGCTTCCTTCTTCTCTTTTTTTCAAGTTTGCAACTTTTCAACAATTCACACTCAATCAAACAAAGCAACAATCTTTTCAATTCCAATTTTTCTACCAAGAAGCAAGCAAAAACATTATTTTACATATATTGTAGGATTTTGTTTAGTCAGAAAATTTTCATCAACAACTTGCAATCTGATTTTTCTTCAAAGCATTAAATACACATCCATTTTTTTCTTCTGATTGCAAGCCTATGGTACAGCCTTTTGGTGCAAAGAGGTGCAGAGACAATTTGAAAATTTGATAACATGGTGCAGATTTCACACTTGACAGTTGATTAATTTGAAATTTCTGCAATCATATTCACACTGTCATTGCTACTATAAATAGAGGTTTAGGTAGAATGAAAAGAGAGAAGAAACCGAAAAATTGAGAACTGAACACAAACAGAAGCAGAGAAAGAAAAACCAGAAAAAACAAAAACATCATCTTCTCCACCACACAAACCACCACCACCTCCAATAGTTATCAAATTCATTCATCACCACCATAAAAGCCAGCAACACAAGCTTCCATCCCGACCCATCTAAACCTTCAAATCAACCTTTAAAACCAAAATCCCAAACAAAAAAAAAAATCAGAATAAAAAAGTAAGACGGGAGCGAAGAAGAATCAGAACAAATATGAAGAGAAGAGGATAAAATGCAACCGCAATCCCGCCGCCGCACCGGACCTCCTTCTCTTTCTCTCACGCGCTACTCCCTTTCTCTCTCGGTTTCTCCCTTTCTTTCTCTGTTTCTGCGTGTTTTGTGATTCTGTTTTCATCTTTTGATTTAACTTATTTATTTATTTGTTTATTTCTTTTATTTATTTATTTATTTATTTACTTATTTGTTAAAATTGGGCTGATATATGTCATGTGCTTAACCCATTTATCATATTTGCACCCCCTTTAAATTCTTAATAAACAAAAAAATAACAAAACAATTTTTCGTGCGAGTGAAAAAGGAAAACTTGGGTAGACACTCGACGCTTCTCCGAATATTCAGAAACGAGGTAGACACTTTGTTTTCGATCAGATATTCGTCCTCCATTTAAAATCAATCTCAATCCACCAAACAAGTCTTTTCACGCCCGTGTACATTTAATTTTTATTTTATTTTTTCTTTCTCAAAACGGATATCATCCCCCAAGTGCGAGTCCGTCTTTTTTAATCAAGCAAACATTTTTCGCCCAAGCGCGACCAAACCATTTTTATAAATAAAATCAATCAACACACAAACATTTTCTACCAAAGAACTACATAGCTTTGATTTCTCCATTGCACTGGGAGATACGTATGAGCAAGATAAACTCTTGTCAAGCACACTAATAAAAAACCCATTTTTTGGTCTTTAAATTATTTTTCTTTATTTTTCTTTGCAAACACTTTTCATAATAATAAACAAACAAACATAGAACTAACACCTAGTTAAACACTAAACTAATTAACGGTTCCCGTTGGATACAACGGATGTGAGGGGTGCTAATACCTCCCCCTCGCATAACCGACTCCCGAACCTGAAATTTGGTTGCGATGACCTTGTTCTCATTCTCGAAGGGGTTTATCGACGTTCCCATTTTCAAAAATAAAACTTCGGTGACGACTTTACTGTCTAGCGAGCGTTTTACGCCCGCGCATTTTTCCCGCCGCTTCAGATGATATGGATAAAATTGGAAGAAAAGATAATAAGCTATAAGCTACAAGCTCATAAGCTACTTGAAATAGCGTTTGAAAAATAAGCTATAAGCTCTTTTTTAAAAATTGTTACCAAACACAGCTTTTATCTTTTAGTTAGCTTATTTAGCTAACCAAACAGATCGAGCCTTAGCACTTCTCATTTTGCACAGGCCGTTTACCCGACCACGAGAACCAAGAATGTTTCTCTTTCCCCCATGACTCTTTTTTCCTCATAAATTTTATTTTTTGTCCTTAAATTGAAATTTCGGAACGCATTTTTTGAATTATTTTTTATTTGAATAAAAATTTTGGAATGTGTTTTCTGAACTTTTCCCGAATTTAAACTAGAAAACTTCAGAAAACGCATTTCAAAGTTTTTATTTAAGGTCAACAATAAAATTTTGGAGGAGAAAAGAGAGTTCATACGGAGGAAATAGATTTATTTCATTTTTTTTATCATGATATATATTGATATGAAGTTTCCACCGCCGTTAGCGATGACTAATCTCCATTGGGAAACTTGTGGGGTACACAAAGTGGACTCTCCCCTCATAACCGAATTTTCTCTATACGTATGAATCAGAAATCGAACTCCTAACTGTATATTTAAGAGTATCAAGTTCCTTACCACTTGGATCAATTCATTGTTGATTGGAAATAAAAAATTTTGAAAACCAATCTCATACAATTAAATAATTGACATAAAAAGGCCAGAGGGGTATCTCTACCCTCCATTGCCAAAAGATTCTCAAGCTTTTGTCATATATTTAAGTAAGTATTTGAGGTCCGACTTTTCAATAATTGTTGTTTCTTTAAAAAAAAACTCCACTTTGTCTAGTTTGTAAAAAATATTTTACTTTTTTTTTTAAAATACATTAAGTATATTCAATGAGTTTAATTAAAAAATTAAATTGTCTCATAAAAAAGAGCAGAGTACCACGGTACATCTTTAAATTATTAAGTGTCACATACAATAGACAACCTTTGAGTGCTTCAAAAAAAATTAACACATTCTCCTCCTCTTGTAAAGGCAACAAGTACTCCCTCCGTCCCAAATTAAATGACACAGTTGATTAAATTATACTATTCACACATATTGTTTTAATCATAATTTTCTACTAATAAATAAAATAAATATTAGCATATAAGATGTTGTTGGATTCGTCTCGATGAATATTTTTAAAGTATCAAATTTTTATAATTTTTACTATAATACATACAATTAAAAATATTAATCGTCAAATTATGCACCGGCATGCGTGATACAGTCAACTATGTTACCCATTTTATGACGGAGGGAGTCCTATGCAACTGCAAGCTGCTGTTTTGCGTTTTTAAATTAAAGAGTTACTAGACGTCTTGCCCGTGCATTCGCACGGGACATATATATTTATGTATAACATAAATAAATAAATCAATATTTGGTATTTTTAATTGGTATTATATTTATGATTATCTTTGACAAAACATTAAGTAAAATTTTCACCATTAATTATTGACAAAAAAATACTAAACTAAAGATCAAATTTGTGACTCCTATTTAAATGTTCAATATTTTTTATCATTTAGACTACTTTATTGTTTATCTGCCGATAAGCAGATTAAACTAATGTCAAACGAAACCTTTTATATTTGTTTTGTCTGCCAACTGGTGAAGATGCCATCTCCGATACTCATGGAATATTCATGCAAGCTGGCCGGATTTAAATATTAGCACCTGATTACTAATTTTATAATCAAATAGATGCATCGATCATGCATATTTTAAAAATATAAATTTTTATATTCCAAAAAAATAATACAAATTTAACTTTTGTGGAACAAAAATTATTTAACTACGCATTAAAAATACACATCCTTAAACAAGTACTTTACTTGTTTATGTACGACACTATAACCAAGCTAGTGATAAAAGAGGAACCAAAAATTAGCATCTTCAAATGCAAATAAGTTGTACATGTTAAGAAAAAACCATGGCATCTCTTATAATTTTTCTACTCTTATCTTTTCCTATATTCCTCTTCCTCCTCAACCGCCGTAGAAATATCTCGGCCGCCAAGCGCCGTCTTCCACCCGGACCACCGGGATGGCCCATAATTGGAAATATGTTCCAATTAGGAGAAATGCCTCATCGCACACTCACAAATTTAAGAGAAAAATATGGTCCAATTTTATGGCTCAAAATAGGTTCAATAAACACTATGGCAATACTCTCGGCCAAAGAAGCTACAACATTTTTCAAAAACCATGACCAAAATTTTTCGGACCGAACCGTAATCGAGACCATGCGTGTCCATGATTACAACAAATCTTCCTTAGCTTTGGCTCCTTACGGCCCTTATTGGCGGCTCATGCGCCGACTTGTAACCGTCGATATGTTAGTTATGAAACGCATAAACGACACCATTTCGGTTCGTCGTAAATGCGTAAATGACATGCTGACGTGGATTAACAAAGAAGCATGTGAGTTGGAAAATGGTCGTGGACTTCATGTTTCACGTTTTATTTTCTTCATGAGTTTTAATTTGTTTGGGAATTTAATGTTGTCACGTGATTTGTTTAATATGGAATCTGAGAATAGGTCTGAATTTTTTGATGCTGTTATGGGGATGATGGAGTGGACCGGACATGCTAATGTGTCTGATTTGTTTCCTTGGTTGAGGTGGTTGGACCCACAAGGACTAAGGAGAAAAATGGATAGGGATATGGGAAAAGCGATTAAATTTGCTTCCACGTTTGTGAAAGAGCGTTTGGAGGTGGAACGTGATGATGAGAAATCAAGGGATTTCTTGGATGTCTTACTTGATTTCCAAAAAAATGAGAACCGGGAAGCAGCTAAGATCTCAGATAAAGATCTCAACATTTTGATCTTGGTAATCCTATAAATTACATGATTTTTCATATAAGCATGTTTATCTCATATATAAATGGATACTCCTCCTATCTCATATTATCATGGATTTGGATTTTTCTTTTCAAAAAATTTCTCATATTAATCATGTTTTAATAATCTTAATCATTCATTCATTCACTTAGAGAGGATTCAAATTTTGTTTTATATATATGATTCACATTGTGTGACATTTGTAAGACCGATAGGAGGGACTAATTTTTCTCATGTATAAAAAATAGAGTTTAATGGAGATGCACTGGTAATGTAAAATAATTTTACACGATCATCCAATAAAAACTATTACTTTTTCACGTCATATCAAGAATCTGAAATAATGTGAAGTGATGTGGCAGAAAATATATTTGTTATTGGTTGATAGTGTAAAATTTTGTTTTTCCAGTATCATTGCATATTTCTTTTTCCCATAAAAATATGAGACACCAATATAAATATTTGTTGTCGAATTGAACGGTTAGAAATCTGAGCAGCCCCATGTACTATATGTGCATCCATTCTTGAGTATAAGTTTATTTTACACAATGAATTATAATGTTAGATTATTAGAAATATTTGACTGCTATATTAATATAATTTGGTCGGTTATAAAATGTGATGGCATTCAGGAAATGTTTCTAGCTGGGGCAGAAACAACGAGCAGCACAATTGAATGGGCTATGACAGAGCTTTTAATCAACCCTGATTGTATGTCGAAGGTTAAAATAGAGCTTAATTCGGTTGTTGGGGAAAAGGATGTTGAAGAGAGTGACATAGACAAACTTACTTATCTACAAGGTGTTGTTAAGGAAACATTAAGGTTACATCCTCCGATTCCACTACTTGTCCCACGAAAAGCAATACAAGACACAAAATTCATGGGATACTTTGGCCCCGTTTGGCCCAGCTTATTTTTTACTTTTTATTTTAGCTTAAACGAAATAGAGAAGTATAAAATTATATTTGACGCTATTTCTTCTTAAAAGTATTAAAGAAATAAAGTAAATAAGTAAAAAATAAAGAAAAATGAAGTCAAACACATTTTTTTCCTTCTTTACTATTTTTAAGGAGAAGAAAAAAAGAGGAAAATAAGCCGGGCCAAACGGGGCCTTTATACCGAAAGACACGCAAGTTTTTGTGAATACGTGGGCAATTGGAAGAGATCCAGATGCTTGGGATGAACCATTGGATTTTAAACCTGAGAGGTTTTGTGATTGTAATAATAAGAGTTATGAGACTGATTATAAAGGACAACATTATGAGTTTATACCATTTGGAGCTGGAAGAAGAATGTGTGCTGGTGTGCCTTTGGCACATAGAATTCTTCACCTTGTTTTGGGATCATTAATTCATCGATTTGATTGGGAGCTTGATAGCAATGTTACACCTTTAACTATGGACATGAGAGATAATCTTGGGATTACCATGAGAAAGTTTGAACCATTGCTTGCTGTACCCAAATTAGTTGTTGGTTCTTAGTTAATCATTAATTTTTAATGTTTTATTGTATAAATAAATGCTATTGGTAAATTTATGTGCTTGTATGTCAAAAAATGTGATAGCTAAATGAAAATCTTCAATTATTGAAAATAAGATTATTCTTAAAAAATGACTTATATGCTATGTTTGCTAAAAAAAAGTTTAAGTCAACGGATTATAAACGCTAATACAGATAATTAACTACTTATAGTGGGTGGGTGGGGTAGCTCAGTTGGCACTTGCTGACTGAGCGGGTGTAGGCTGTTGGTCAGGGGTTCGATCCTTGGCAGCAGCAAATATAGTATTTTCTTTGTAAACAAGTTGGTGGTACTTATAAACCATCAACTTTTTAAAAAAAATAAAATAACTACTTATAGTGAAATATGTCAAAAAAAAAAATACTTATAGTGAATTTTTTTTCAAATGACAAATATGATATATATGCATGAAGCACAAGTACTTCAACCCGAAGCAATAAAAACAAGATCCAGCAAAGTTACAACACCCAAAGGCAATAGAAACACTATAAATAACAAAATAATTATGGGATCAAGTGTTGATAAAAAGCTGGCTTCGCCCGGACTCGAACCGGAGACCTTCAGTGTGTTAGACAGACGTGATAACCAACTATACCACAAAACCATATTATGTTTGTTCCTTTTTTTTTAGGTTTGATATTATGTTTGTTTCTTAAAGACAATATTACTTGATATATTTTGGAGTACATACCTATTTTAATGGAAGTAAATGTATGTATCATGTATGTATTCCGTATTCCTCTAGAAAAAAATAGAGTAATTATTATTGTGAGTAAATAAAACTGGAGTGAACTATAATCAACAAAAAGTGTAGCATTTGCTAAAAATTAAAGACCACATATGTTGTGTGTAATAATATCTCTGTCCCAAAATATAAGAACTAGTTTGACTACTGCATATATGTCAGCGCACAATTTTGATCACTAATATCTTTAATTTTTTTATTAGTAAAAATTATAAAAATTGGATATTTTGAAAATACTTATCAAAACAAATCAAACAAGATCTTATATACTTATATTTATATCTATATATTATTAAAAAAATATGGTTAAAGCATAATAAATGAATAGTATCATTTAATCAAATCTACTTACAATATATTAAAAGAAACTACTATTAAAAATTCAAGTTTGTCCTTATTACTTTTAACGGTGTTCCAAGTTTTATGCCCTTAAATGTAATTTTAACTCTAAACTAATAAAAAAAATACAAAAAAAAAAAAAAGAAAGATAAGCATAAAAGAAATATTCCCATAAAAATAGCATCAGAAACCACATCTCTAAAAAAAACACAAAACAAAAATAGGAAAAAAAAGAAGATAAACATCAAATAAATCTTCCCATAAAAATTTAATTAAAAAAAATTTACACATAAAAATATGAACAAAAATCACTATAAAAGATACGCTTCAAAAATAGTAACTTTTTGTTTTAATGAAAAAAAAAACTTATATATAAAAAATAAAAATAGAATAACCTAATAAAAGAATATACTTATTTATGAGCCTAAAAATAAAAGAACAGAAAAATAGAAACAAAAACACAATCGACCCGTTTGGATTGACTTATTTATGAGTTTATGCGAAATAAGTTAGTCAAATAAATAAGTTTTTATGTATTATTATAAGTTTTTTAAGGTAGTTCATGAAAAAAAATTATAAAGATATAATTTTTGTTATTGAAAACTTATGAATTAACATGCGTAAAAAAAACTTATGAATTAACATACAAGTTTATTTATAAATTATAATCATAAACTATTTTCATAAGTTTATAAACCAAATTCAAACAGGCCCAATATATTAAAATGTATTACTACTAAAAATTCTAATTTTTCCTCATCAATCAATTCTTAAAAATATTTCAAATCTTCTATTTCATAAAAAAATTATATTTTTTAATTTAATATACTATTATATAATAGTTAAATTCTACTATATTTTTATTATAAAAATATCTACTCTATTTTTGTTTACTGTTATATAAAAAATACATAAGAAGTGCATTATTGATGAATATATATATATATTAGAATAATTACGGGGTAAATATTTGTCATTATACTTAAAACATCACGGGACAAGTGTTAATCAATAATTTTGTCAAAAAAAAGAAAGTGTTGATCACTAATATATAAAAAATCATACACGGGACAATTGTTCTAATAAAAAAAATTAATCATACATGGGACAATTGCTTTAATAAAAAAAATTTAATCATACACGGGACAATTGTTTTAATAAAAAAATTTAATCATACACGGGACAATTGCTTTAATAAAAAAAATGAATCATACCCGGGACAATTGCTTTAATAAAAAAAAATTAATCATACACGGGACAATTGCTTCAATAAAAAAAATTAATCATACACGGGACAAATGATTTAATAAAAAAAATTTAATTATACATGGGACAATTGCTTTAATAAAAAAAATTTAATAATACACGGGACAATTGTTTTAATATGTAAATAAAAATTAATCATACACGGAACAATTGCTTTAATAAAAAAAAATGAATAGTAAATATTTTTTATTATTAATTATAATTTATAACACAAAAATCATATACGGGAAAATTACTTTAATAAAAAATGACTTAATTTAATATATTTTATAAAAAATTACAGAATTACATCATTTATAATTTAACAATAATTTATAAATAAAAGCCAATAGACCCGTGCTTAAAACTAGTTAACTTTAATAAAATGGGAACGAGATTTTGGTCCGAATAATGTTAGAAGTGTAAAGTTGAAGAAACCAGCAATAAAGAAGTCATTCTAAATTTGAGCTACACTATATTTTTTGACTATTCATGAAAGCAAAATATCAAGTGCTTTTAAATTTGGAACGCCAATCTCGCCTCCAAATTCGTAGAGAAAAAAGCTGAAACATTTGCTTCACTTTTTGCCACCCTATGCATCATCATATCATGGTGGTTGAAATGCCATGGAAGGCTAGCTTGAAATACATGATTGAGATGTATGTGAATAAATACCACACCACCAGTGTACCATGACCCCATTATTCATGTACACAAATTAAGATTAATTATATTCTAGAGTCGAGTTTAATTTAAAATAGAATTTTAATTTTGAATTTATTGTTCAAGTTACTTTAGCTAATTAATGAGTAGATGTTTTAACTAATTTTAGTTGCTACAGTATTTGAATGGAAAAAATCAATTGTCAGTTGGTTCAGTGGTGATTGATGCTGAACACGGTTCGATTCTCGCAACTGCGATCGGATGGGGACTGGAACCAGATTAAACTGGTAGTGAAGTCAAAAAAAAAAAATTAGGTATTTGAATGAAAACTTGTTTATTAGGAATCTTATACCATATGCAAGTTAGTCATTTGTGGACTACCTCGTTTGTTTTCTATGTATAGTTTCTTTTCTTTTACGGGTTTGGGCTCTGTTTGTAATAAAATATATCATTTACAAGTTACTAGATTTGGTTTAGTGGTGAGGGAGTTCAGGTATTTCAAGCTATATATAGATTTGCGGGACTTACCTATATATAGATTTGCGGGAGTTCATTTACAAGTTACTATACATGATTGAGATGTATGTGAATAATTTATCTATATATGAATGACAGGTAAGTCCGAACCCGCAAGGCTCACCTGAACCCCTCGAAACCGAGTCAACGGGTAAAAATCTGCGTTGACTGAGTTCGGATGAAACCCAATACCACGGGTGCGGATTTTGGATTACTCAAACCCGCACCCGAAACCACACCCAGGTTGATGTTAAATTACCTAATTATCCATATGTATATACTACCTCTGGTCCCTATTATAAGAATAAGTTTGCTTTCTAGATTCATAGAATTTTGCATGTATCTAGTTGATAATATGGTCTAGATACATAAAATATTCTATGAATCTAAAAAGTACATTTTTTTCTTATAATAAGGATCAGAGGGAGTATATATAAGTGTAAAATTAGGGTTTTTCACACATTCCCTCACACAGCCGTCATCCTTCTCCTTCACTCACTCCTCCTTGAACCCAGTTTCCCACAAGTCCACAACCATGAACCTCCGGCGGTCGTCACTGCCGCTCCCTCTTGATGTCGCACGCTCCATTTCTCTCTAACGGAACATTTAATATTTGAGCTTCCCGTGAAATCTCCTTTTTTCAGGTATCGAATCAATGATTCACCACACGTACCTTTCACTTTCATTAATATTTGTTCTTCTATTTCCCTTATTTCATTGATGCTTCGTGTCGATTTTCTTCTTTATTTGTTTTCGGTATATTATTGATTTGAATATGGAAAATTTGGTTGATTTCTAAGCATCGATTATTCCAGGTTTTAAGGTGGATGAACATCGATTATTCTAGGTTTTATACAAAGTTTGCAACTTTATGAATTTTCTGATACATAGTTTCAATGTGCTGTACATGATGTTTTTTACAATTTTACAGTTTTTTGTTGCAAAAAAAAATTTGAATGTTGGAATCTTGTCATGAAAAGGGAAAAGACCAATGAATTCCGGCCAGGTTCGAACCGGGTTCAGACAGGTAATTAATTTTGCGTGTTCTTGCTGCGGGTTTGGGTGGAAAAACACAAACAACCTTGGGTTTGAGTTTGAGTGTTTGTTTCGGGTGCGGGTTTGGAAAGTGTAAAACCCGCACCCGATCCTACCCTATCCGTTGCCATCTCTAGAATTGGGTAATATATGTTTGAGGTTTCAGATTCGATCCCTAGGTCTGTTACCAAATGAATTCTTTAAAAAGTAGGAAACACAAATTTCAAAATTCTTTTACCATATTGGCACTCAGGGGCGGAGGTACAGGGGGGACAAGGGGTGGCTGTAGTCCCCCCTAGCTTTTAGATGTTTTATATAGTATTAGTAATATATCATTCCCTTTAGCTACTATTATAAGTAAAAAAATTATTTTTTAGGTTCATTGAGAAATGAATTTATCTACTTAATAATATAAACTAGATACATTTATTTACCAATGAATTAAAATAGTGATTCTTTGCTTATAATAGTGACCGAAAGAAGTATGTTTTTAGTTCCTATAAAATTAACAAGTTTTTGTCCCTATATATAAAATGTACATGTTTTATCACATAAATTTTTTTTATTTTGTTTTTAATCCTTAATGACCAATTTATATTCATTTTAATGTCAATATTAAAACTCGTGTTTAAAATGTGACTATATTATATCTATACATTATGCTCAATACGGAATATATATCTACTAGGTCTTTGTCTTTGACTTTGAACATTACTCATATGTTCATAAATTTCTTATATGTGTAGTAGTGCATATAAAAAAAATTATTTTATATATACTAAATTATACCTTTTAAACTTGGTTCCCTGTATGTTTAATTTCTGGCTCCGCCCCTGTTTGTAGTAGTGCATTTAAAAAATGTTATTTTATATATACTAAATTATACCTTTTAAACTTGGTCCCCCTATATTTAATTTCTAACTCCGCCCATGTTGGCACTAGTTAACATTTTTTAAATATAAATGATCCCCAACACAACACCAAACCAAATACACTCTCAAATGAACATATTATTAAAAAAATGGAAAACAAAGTAAAAGCATACACTCCTCATAAGATTGTACAATGTAGTGTGTGTTTTGATTAATCCATGCCAGTTTGATGCTCGTTTTGTAATGAAATTTAAGCTTGAATTCCAGTCATGTTCCTTGCATTGACATTTTAATCATTGGATTCGATAGCTTATCTATAGGGTATGATGTGAAATAAAAAAACTTTGCTTGCGGTTGACTTAAAGTTGAGGGCCTCTTTTTTCTTTACACCACATGAAAAAGAGAAGCAGCAGCAGACAAACCAAATAATGAATCACTTTAGTTAGTTTGGTGAAAGCCTTTAGTTTGTCCATGGAATTGATAAATCAATTTCATCCAGGCAAGATTAATTGATTTTTGTACAAGTGGTGTAACTTTGCAATTTGAAGTGTAAAGGGGAACTATGGAAGTTGTATATATCAAACAACAATTTCCCAACTATATATAGAAGAGGAGTAATAAAATTAAGAGTAGTGCTAGGAACACACCTTCTAACACACTCTTTTGAACACATCCTATCAACTAAAGCCACATCAGCCCCTTATTTTATTATTTTACCTGTTTACCGGATAAGCAGGTTGTGAGGCAAAAAATTTACTTAGGAAAAAAATAAAAAAGTAAAAACAGCAACACGGTCCCCTTCTCCATGAGCTCTGCTCCATGGCTTAGCAGATCTGTCTCACTCGTGTTTGTCTCGAGATCTATTTTTTCGCAACTCCGATCTGGTTACTTCCCTCAGGCATTGTCAGCCACCCCCGACTCTATCTTTGCGATTTCTAGCTCCGATCTGACAATCGATCTAAATCGTTTTCTAAATTAGATTTCTATGATGACAAATTGAGTTGATTTCTATGTGAAACAATTAATTCATGTCTTCTTATCTTATTTATTTGTTATTATGTTAAGCCTTACAAATTATCCACATATAAATTTTTGAAATTACACTATCCAAATATAAATAGAGACATAAAAAGACTATGGTTGTTATGTAGTATAAAATGAATTCATGAGCAATGAAACTTAAAAGAAAATCATATTGATAATGCTCTACAATTAATGGTCTACAATCCATGACCTAACTCAACACCTCAAGGTAACTTGCAATTTCCCAACTATTTTTTCATGTTACATTCTATTCCTCACTTCATATTCATGAGAACCTTCTTTCCTCTCCCTCTGTGTTCAATCTTTTCCCAAGCAACCAAAAAGGAATAAAAAAATGAAAAAAAACATCTTAAATGCTACAACAAAAACTAGGGTTTGCTTATTTCATTGTCTCCCAAAATTTTCATTCTCATCACAAGCTGCATGGCTACTGTTCTCTCTGCTTCTCTCATCACTTTTCATTGTCCAAATTTTCATTCTTTTTTCGAGAAAAAGATAATAGCATATGTGATTTCTTCACCTATGGCTCAGTCTGGAACTGTTGTAGCTCTAGTGGCTGCAACATTAACCACTAGAGGCTCACTTGTGAATGCATCACTTTATGTGGGTGATCTTGAAGAGAACGGGAATGAGGGACAACTTTTGATCCTCATTCACGTTCACTTCAAGATCACCAACATAAAGCGATGCATTCGCAAATGGGCCTCCAGTGGTCAATACTGCAGTCACCAGAGTTATAACAGTTCCAGATTGAGCCATAGGTGAAGAAATCACAGCTTCCATTCTCTTTTTCTCGAAAAAAGAAAAGAAAATTTGGACTAAGAAAAGTGATGAGAGAAGCAGAGAGAATAGTAGCTGCGCAGCTTGTGATTAGAATGAAAATTTTGGGAGACAGTGAAATAAGCAAACCCTAGTTTTTGTTGTAACATTTAAGATGTTTTTTTTTTCATTTATTTTTCTTCCTCAATTGGTAGTGGGAATGGATTGAACATGTACTTGAACCCCAGGGTACATGGTTCGATTCCCACAAAAGGCAAAATCTCCACTAGTGAAGGGGTGGAGAAGATCGTGAGGTGGCATTGTTTGGACCACCTAAGGTGGTGGGGTCCGGACTGTTACAAAAAAGGCGCTTTTTTTGGTTGCTTCGGAAAAGATTGAACACACCACGGAAAGGCAAAGAAGGTAATCATGAATATGAAGTGAGGAATAGAATGAAGTTAGAGATATAACGTAAGTGAGAGATATCATGAGTAATGAAACGAAAATCATAGTGATAATGCTCTACAATTAATGTCTACAATCCATGACCTAACTCAATGCCTCAAGGTAACTTGCAATCTAAAATTCAAAGAGTTTTCTCTGAAAAATATGCAAGGTTTTAAGTTTGGACCATTGTGTTTCAATTGCTTCTTTCAACCCCACAACGAACAAGGTTTCAAAAGAGGGAACGTACGGATAAGGATAATAAGACACATGTACTATGTATTATGTAATGTAGCATGAACCCAATTCAAATTTGTAGTTTTATTATTTTGAAAACTATCACGCTTAAAGAGAATAACTGTTTAATGTGGACCTCATGTCTTATAAATTGGTTCTGCATGACCAAATTACCAAGGAAATATGTCATTGTTTAAAAGGGTGGTGGCAGTAAATATTAATTTATTACATTATTAATCTATTGAGTAAGGAAAAGGAAGACTTTTTTAAATGTAGTTAACAAGCAACCCTTTTACATTTTCATAGTACGAATTTGAAATTTAGATGACACCAAAGATGGTTAAACCATATCAAATACTACTGGAAGTGAACACATGAAAATTTCAAATTGGATAACACATGAAAAATTGGTTAACCTTCTCTATTCTAACCACATTATTCAAATCAGTAAAATGACAAAGCATTTGACTTAGGGTCTACTATATAATCTATATTAGTAACTACTATTAATACTACTAATCTCTGTTCTTAGGTATAATTGTGTTAATCTAAATTCATCCTACATAGCATTATTTTTTCCCACTTTAGCTTAACAAGACAAACAAAACAAAAAGTAGAATACTGTCACTCATTCTATTCCTCTGATGGAGTAGAAAACAGCAATCATACAGATGACAATCTCCTTCCAAATCCCATAATCACCTGCTATCTTTAATCATCATATTCCCCTAATGACCAATCCTAATTACCTTACCAACATATAATAAATAACATGTGCAATACAATGCTTTTTCTCAATCATCACACACACCACTTTTCTCTCATAATCATGCCACATTTTCTTCCTCACTCAAATTCTCAAACACTACTCTCTTCACTCTTCACACTCTTCACCTTTAAATGTACTAAAACATAAAACACACCATTGTTCCCTCTCTTCCCATATCATAACATGAACACAAAAACACTAGCATTAGCCTTAACCTTGGTATTTCTCTCCACATCATTAACACAAAGTGCACAACAAAATGATACACATGCCCTAACTGAATTCCGTCTCCAGACGGACTTTCACGGCTACCTCGTCAGTAATTGGACTGGCGAGGATGCCTGCAACGCCGCATGGCGCGGCGTTGAATGCTCCCCGAACGGTAGAGTTATAGCTCTCTCTGTCCCTTCCCTCAATCTCCGAGGTCCCGTTGATTCTCTCTCGACGCTAATCTACTTACGCTTCCTTGACCTACACGATAACCGTTTAAACGGAACCATTGTTCCTCTTTTAAACTGCACTGATCTTGAACTACTATATCTTTCAGGCAACGACTTCTCCGGCGAGATACCGCCGGATATTTCATCGTTACGGTTTCTTATCAGACTCGACATCTCCGACAACAATATTCACGGTAAAATTCCGAAAGAAATTTCAAAATTGCATCATCTCCTCACTCTCCGGTTACAGAACAACGAACTCTCCGGTGAAGTTCCCGATCTTTCTTCTTCCCTTAACAATCTCAGAGATCTCAACATCACCAACAATGAACTTCAAGGACACTTACCAGACGCTATGGTTACTAAATTCGGCAACAAAAGCTTCTCCGGCAACGACGGTCTTTGCGGATCGAGTCCGTTACCGAATTGTTCCATCACCGGAACTCCTCATCCTCATCCTCCTTCCGATGATGCTGGTTCTGAAACTGTTCCTTCAAACCCTAGCTCAATCCCAAAATCTAGCAATAGTACTCACGGTATAATTCCATCTGAAACTCCTAGAAAACGGAAAATGTTGAGTCCAGGAGTAATTGTGGCAGTTGCGGTGGCGGCTTCGGTGGTTTTACTGATGGCGGTTTCTTTCACGGTGGCGCAATGTTGCGGAAGAGGAAGATCTAATTCAACGGTTGGGATGGATAGTGAGATTGGGAAGAGAAAAAGTGATAGTAGCAGTGGAAGCGAGAAAAAAGGGTACCGTGGAAATAGTAATAATGGGGGTGTAGATAGAGATAGTGATGGAACAATAACTGAAACAGAGAGAAGTAAATTAGTGTTTTTTGATAGGAGGAATGAGTTTGAGTTAGAGGATTTGTTAAGAGCTTCAGCAGAGATGCTTGGGAAGGGTAGTTTGGGAACTGTTTATAGGGCTATTCTTGATGATGGATGTACTGTTGCTGTTAAGAGACTTAAGGATGCTAACCCTTGTGATAGGAATCAGTTTGAACAATATATGGATGTTGTAGGGAAGCTTAGACACCCTAATGTTGCTAGACTTAAAGCATATTATTATGCTAAGGAAGAAAAGCTTTTGGTTTATGATTATCTTTCCAATGGAAGCTTGCATGCTCTTCTTCATGGTATGTTTAATCTGATGGCCTCTTTACCTTTTAGTTTTCAATTTAGTGATATAATTAAGTATATCTTTGGTATCACAGTGAATATGTCAGAATCACGGTAACCTACCGTGATTTTGCAGAAGTTACAAAACATAGTTTTTGGGAAATCATGGTAGATCACTGTGATTCTGTCCTATCCACTGTGATACCAAACATATGCTAAAAATACTAATTAATTGTATGGTATTAATAACAAGGTTTTAAAATGCGTTTGATATCAATCCTTGAGACTTAAAAACTTCGATATTGTGGTCTAAATCGCGATTACAAACCTTTTTTTAAAACTTGAAGTAGTAGTAGGAGGTAAGGTTTTAAATTGAAGTTGCGGTAGAGATTACGCTACAAACCTTTATATTTCTGCAAAATGTTGGAAAATGCATGTAGTCAAAATTGAAGTTGTGATGTCGTGTTGCAGATACCTTAAAATTCTTTACATTACGTCTGCACACTGCAATTTAAAACCATGGTAGCAAGATTTTAAAACGCAAAATCTTTGATATTGCATACAATTGTTCTATAATGAAAGAAATGCATTGATTATTATTTGTTTTTTGTTTACTAATTGGCTAATGGCTTTGGGAATGTATAGGGAACCGTGGTCCGGGAAGGATTCCATTGGATTGGACAACAAGAATAAGCTTGGTGTTAGGGGCAGCAAGAGGCCTAGCAAGGATTCATGGAGAGTATAGTGCAGCCAAGATACCTCATGGGAATGTGAAATCTTCCAATGTATTACTTGACAAGAATGGGGTTGCTTGCATAGGTGACTTTGGTTTGTCACTATTGTTGAACCCTGCTCATGCGGTTGCGAGGCTGGGAGGTTACAGAGCTCCAGAGCAGGCGGAAGCGAAGAAACTCTCGCAAGAGGCAGATGTATATGCTTTTGGGGTTTTGGTATTGGAAGTTTTGACAGGAAGAGCCCCTTCCTCCTCTCAGTATTCTTCTCCTGTAGGAGTTCGCCCTTGTGTGGAATTCGAGGAACAAGTAGCGGATCTTCCAAAATGGGTTCGGTCAATTGTGAAGGAAGAGTGGACATCAGAGGTGTTTGATCAAGAACTTTTGAGGTACAAGAACATTGAAGAGGAGCTTGTTTCAATGCTGAATGTGGGATTAGCTTGTGTTGTGTTACAACCTGAGAAAAGGCCAACTATGTTGCAAGTTGTTAAGATGATTGAGGATATTAGGGTTGAACAATCTCCTCTAAGAGAGGATTATGATGAATCGCGCAATTCACTTTCACCCTCACTTGCAACTACTGAAGATTGCCTAGCTTAATAACATTACTGTTATACATTGCCTCAGGATGAAACTGTCTTTGATCCTCTTCTGGTTGCTTTTACTTATCGGTATCGTTTAAGCTAGCTCTTTAATTTGCATGAGTTGTTAATTATTGTTTTATATTTGTAATATCTGTGAAATGATTATGTTGTTGCACTTGTCTTGAGTTAAGACATGGCTGATATATCTTGATAATCAATGGTTCTGCTACTCACATAGCACAGCCAATATTTTGCAGTTCATTGTTAGAAAAGGGGAAAAGAGAGTTTACATTCAAAACAAAACCGTCTTTAGCTTATATTTTGGTTACATGGATGGAACTTGGTTATTGCTGAAATTGAACAAAAAGGTATTGAATGGAATCTTAGAACAATTAAACTAACATCGTTGAAATATTGTTCATGCAAATAATAGCTCTCTTTTTTTCTTTACTCAATCATCTACACAATATTGCGTCAAAAAAAATAAATCATGTGCACAATATAGAGTAAATGCATATTACATGATAATATGATATGGTGTGGGGCATATATGCTGGTCAATTACCAAAACTTGTCAATTTATTCCTGACATGAAAAGCCTTCCAATTCATTTCTATCATAGTATCATCCAAATTTTTCAAGGGAACATCAAACTAATGCAGAACAATGAGCCAACACGTAATAGGCCAGAGATAGACTGAAAATGTGGAGAATATGCGGAGAATAAGCTGAAAATGTTGGAGAAAAACTTCCCACAATAAAGAATACAGTACATATTATAGATAAAAAATATAGCCAATAATTGAAGGACAGATAGAGTATTAATTCCCTCCCCCACTCCCCCCTATTGACATATGTAGTTTGTGTGTTATGAGCTACATTACAAAATTGTGCTTTATTGATTGAAATTAAAAAGATAAATTGAAGAATTAAAAAAATAGAGAATAATAAATAAATGAGTTTAATAAAAGAAATAACATTAAAAAATGATTTGTAGTTTGGGATAAACTTTTTTTCAAAATGACTTATAATTTAAGACAGAGGAAGTATTATCTAAATCATAAGTTTACATGATTTGAGTTTAACCTTTGAATCAGGTAATTAATTATCACAGACTACTTTCTTTAATACCATGTGCATCTCCCATAACTTCTTTCAATACCTTCCAAATCTTTTTGGGAGTACTGCCTACTTCTCCCACAGTATCCTCCAACACACTGCCCAATTATGGAGGTGCCTCTTTATGTAAAAGTTGCTTCTTCCATGTCTAACAGCGAGAGTTGGTTATTGTAAAAGGCATTTTCATGTCAAAATCAGATAGTGTGTTAGAATTGATCATGTGATTGTATTTGGGGAAGAATAATGCTATTTATATAAAAATTATTTACTTAAAAAAGAGAAGAATCTACTCCCAACGTCCCTTTTTATAAGAACTAGTTTGACAAAAAAATTGTCCATTTTTATAAGACCCTTTTTTCAAACTTACCACTATTTATTTTGCATAGTTTTTTAAATAGCATTAAATTATCTTTGTTTGATACAAAGCACTACAATTAATTGTAAGGGTAAACATGTCAAATTAATATAATTTGTTTTTGAAAAATCTAAAAATTGAAACCGTCAAATGTATAACCCATTCACAAACTCAACTATTATATCATTTTAATATTTGTGGTAAATTTAATACTCCCTCCGTTCCTTTTTATAAAAAACAAAAGTGAAATTTTTTTTGTTCCTTTTTATAAGAAACTTTGACTAATTTTCAAATGTTTTAAATGTTGAATTTTATTTATGCCCTTATTTATTATGAAAGAGAATATTATAAATAAGTAAGTTAATTGAATTTAGAGAAATTAAATAAGGGTATAAATGAAATAAGCTTAAATTTATAAGAGTATTAATTAAATGAAAAAACTATTTACAACGTGTTTCCTTGGTATGTGTAATTTTTTTAAATTGTTTCTTATAAAAATGAACGGAGAGAGTACTTGATTATAATATGTATTCTTTTATGTTAATTATTTTTTATTATGTCATTTCAAACTCAAACAACGTAGACTTACATGCTAAAGTTTCAATGAGATAGATAGACTAGATCTTTTTGATGAATAATAATAACTAAAAATGAAATATGGATACCAAAAATTTGCCTATACTAAAATGAAGAGAGTGATAGAGACAAACTATAAAAGGAGGGAGATGGAGAGATTGGTTGGTAGGAGACGATCCAATCTCTATATATTGGGTCATTTTTTGATATGATGTTTGCTTATAGTGTTCATCTTATGAAATTATACGAATATGATGACCCATAATTTTTTTTAATATAAGATAAATTAAATATGACTTTTTCAAGTGTCAAAAATTAACCAATTTCTTTTTTTAAAAAAAATTAAAACAAAATTTAAAAGATTTTAAATATTTATAGAATCATAAACTATTTAACCTAAAAAAAAGTAAAATAACCAAAGTAGAGATTTGAGAAAAGTGAGAAGAGAAAGTTGTGAAACGAGTGAGCGGTAAAGGGAATAGAAGCAAAATAAATAGCGGAAGCATATTCTTGCCCAAGAAACCTTCTTATTTAAATTAAAACAATACTCACACACTTTCTTTCTGTCTTCCATCGGTCTCTTCACGCAGCCCTCATTCATTCACTGATCAAACATTCTCCTTCTTTCTCTCGCTTCGTTTTCGTCTTCTAGGGTTCTCACCGGAAAAACCTTAACAACAACCGAAAATGCATTCCAGTAATTTGCTTATCGAAGAACCTATTCGCATGATCTCAATACTCGAACCAGCCAAATCCGTAACTCTCTTTATTCTCCTTTCTCCTTTTTTATTTTTTAATTTTTTTTTATTATTATTAAATTATATTTTGCTTTTTCAGAGTTTCTTTCCTGCAATGACTAAGATCGTCGGTACCTTGGGACCTAAATCTCGTTCAGTTGATGTTATCTCTTCTTGTCTCAAAGCCGGAATGTCTGGTATATATTATTAAGTTTTTTAGGTCTTGTTAGTATAAAAGAGTTTTACACTGTCAATAAATCACAACGATCATACGCGGCTTTATAAGGACTTTAAAAGTAGTTACGATTAAAGTCAAATAGTTTTAAGGGTTAAATATGCTTTTAGTTCCTGTGTATGTATCTCGAATTTTGTTTTTAGTCCTGTACTGTACTGAACTTTTAGTCCTGCATTATACAAAACTATATCTTTGTAGAACTAAAGAGGGACTAAAAGTATACTTGTTTTGTACTTTGGAGGGATTGAAAAGTGGGAACACGGAATAAAAACAAATCTCAAGATATTTATTATAGGGACTTAACACATGTTTAACCCTATTTTTTAATGATGTGATGATTATGATTGACTAACAGTGTATAAAATCTTTATATGACAGTGTATATATGAATTAAATCCAACATTTAGATGGTTGTTTGATGAGGGTTTGTAATGTTTGTTGTAGTGGCTCGTTTTGATTTCTCTTGGGGTGACTGTGAATATCACCAGGAGACTTTGGAGAATTTGAAGACTGCTATCAAAACTACTAAGAAGCTATGTGCTGTGCGTGGTTAATGGAAGTTTAAAACTAAGCACATTGTTTTTTGCATGTTTTTTGTTTGTTTGGTTAAGGTTAAGCTTTTGGTTTGTGGATGTGTTTATTTGTTGTTTTAACTTTTGTTGTTTTAACTTTTGTTGGTTTCTTTGTTGTCTATGTCAGGTTATGCTGGACACGGTGGGTGCTGAGATGCAGGTTGTTAACAAAAACGAGACATCAATTTCACTTCTGGCTGATAGTCAGGTCATTCTAACTCCTGATCAGGGACAAGAAGCTTCTTCAGAGATACTGCCTATCAATTTTGATGGACTGGCCAAGGTTCCTTTAAATTTTCAAACTTCTATGAATTTACCTGAATCATGTTATTCTTACCAACTACCTATGGTTAGCTTAGGGCAAAATGGACTCATTTTTTGTTGCTTTCGATGCAACGTTTGTGTTATTTGAACCTTAATCTTATTCATACTGTTTACAGTCAGTGAAGACAGGAGACACCATCTTCGTTTGTGTTATTTGAACCTTAATCTTATTCATACTGTTTACAGTCAGTGAAGACAGGAGACACCATCTTCGTTGGTCAATACTTGTTCACAGGAAGTGAAACTACTTCTGTATGGCTAGAGGTAAGATAAGTGAGGCTGATTGGCAATATTTTTTTCCTTCCAATAAGTCCCTTTCTATCTTGTTATTGCGGTGTTCTTGAGTATATATTTAATCTGCATCAGCCATTTGTTTATAACTTTTATATTATGATTTTGTGTAATTGAAGTTAAATTTCCAAAGTTGATATTTTTAAATCTAAATTACGGGCCTAGCCGCCTAGACCGGCATGGATAGAAATAGTTGAAATGAAGTCTTACATGCATGATGAATTCTACCTGAAACTATGCAGGTAGTTGAAGTTACAGGGCAGGATGTTGTTTGTACTATAAAAAATTCGGCAACATTGGCTGGGGCATTGTTTACCTTGCATGCATCTCAAGTTCATATTGATTTGCCGACCCTCACTGAGAAAGACAAGGAGGTAATTTCTTCTTATCACTTGCATCTTTTAGTGAGTTACCCACTGTCAAACATCTAGAGCTTGCCTGTTCCTGGATTGTAGGTTTCTTTAAAGTTCCGAGGTATCATTTTTTGTTATTGCAGGTTATAAGCACCTGGGGAGTTAAAAACAAAATTGATTTTCTATCATTGTCATATACTAGGCATGCTGAAGATGTTCGCCAGGTAATTTGTGTTCTACATCCTTTGTGCTAGTTTCACCATCTGAAGTTGACAATCGGTCATTTAATTTATTTTTTTCCTATTGCAGTTTCAGGCTTTCTACTAACAAACCTTATTTGTTTAAAATGCAGGCACGCGAATTCCTTTCTACATTAGGTGATCTCAGCCAAACTCAAATTTTCGCGAAGATTGAAAATGTTGAGGTGAACTGCATTTCTTCATAGTTTAATGGACAAATTTAAATTCTCTGTAAATTAGATCCTTTTCAGCTATGCTGATTCAAATGCATTTATATATCTGTTTTTTTAGGGATTGACCCATTTTGATGAGATTCTGCAAGAAGCAGATGGTATTATCCTTTCTCGTGGGAATTTGGGCATTGATCTTCCACCAGAGAAGGTTAGATTATTGTTGTAATTTGAAGTGTTTTTACTTATCCTGTGTTGTTGTGTGGCTTTAGGCATGTTGATAATGTACTTAATACTTCATATATTGTAAAGATTTGTTCATTGAATAAATTGAAGTACATGCTTTTGTTAATCAACTCTCATTCACTTTTGTAGGTATTTTATTTCCAAAAATCTGCACTTTACAAGTGTAATATGGCTGGGAAGCCTGCAGTACTCACACGTGTTGTGGATAGCATGACCGACAACTTAAGACCAACACGTGCGGAAGCCACCGATGTCGCCAATGCTGTTTTAGATGGTGAGTCACTAGTCATATGATGCCACTAGTTGTTTCGGTGACTATAGTTATAGGCTGTTCTGTTAGTGTTGATTATCAAAGACAGGAAATATTGCTTTGCCTTTGATATTTTTTTTCATGTTACCTTTCAACCTTCATTTCCTGATTAATAAAGGCTATAAAGAACTATTTATTCTTTTCTTCCCCTGGTTTTGGCCCTTCTCAATGATTTGTTTTCTTCTAATAGTGTTTGTTCTATCTTCTATGTGGTTGTTAGAAACGGTTAATCGTCGTATAATTTATTAAACTGTTATTAATATACAGGAAGTGATGCAATTCTTCTGGGTGCCGAGACTTTACGTGGATTATACCCTGTCGAGACTATTTCTACAGTTGGCAGGATTTGTTCAGAAGTAAGTGCATTTCAATGCTCCTTTAATTTTGTTTGGCACTTGAGATTTGTTCTGTTATTTAGATTTTTGATTTTTGGGAACATTGCTAATAAAAAAACTGTGAATTGAGTTTTTGGCTTAAATAATTTATAATTGGTATATTATTGTTTGCTGGGTGATAACTTGGTCTTTTAAAAACATTTCTAGTTTTGCAATTGTTTGACCGGAGAAATTCCTGAATTAATGTGCTTGATGGCTCTGCCTATTTTTCTTTGTCAAGACAAATGTACATGACTTCAGTATTTTCACCTATAATTGGTATTACTGGGTATCTCTTTTGTTTTACAAATAATAATTTATTACCATTCGTCCCTTTTACAATATAATGCACATATGTCTTGAAACTGAAGAGAAAATTATTATACAATGATATTTCATTTCAAAAGTTTCTTGTAACCCGAATAAGATACTATGGTCTGAATGATCTGAGTTCATAGCCACAGATCGAGACGATTTGTTTCATGTTCTTTATCTAACTTAATTCACTAGTCATGTCATGATATACAATCAAAATGAGGCTGAGAAGTATATGGTGGAAGTTGCTGGATGAGCACATTGGTTGCACCGTGAATCTGTTTGTTTCTGGTTTCACTGTGAATATATGTTGCACCTACATATGTGTAAAATCTTCTAAAAGGATAGTTTTGCATAATAGCACAGCATATCATGGAAATTAGTTATGTTCTCAATTCTTTATTTGAATATTAATTTATTCATATCGTTTGTACTCCTTTCTATGTTAGGATGGTATAAATGGATAATTTTGCATAATAGCATAGCATGGCATTAGTTATGTGAAATCCTTTGATTCATACGAATGACCTGTTTGAAATTTCGCCAAGAATGCTGGTTGATATCTCTGCCTTCTGTTTCAGGCTGAGAAAGTTTTCAATCAAGAGCTTTATTTTAAGAGGACAGTCAAATATGTGGGAGAACCCATGACCCATTTGGAATCCATAGCATCCTCTGCGGTAATTACATTTTAACCCTGCCCTAATTTTATTTTAATTAATGGTGATTCCTAGTGCATGAGGTGCTGAGGCGAAAGTGGCAAGGTTGTGGTGGTCACAGGTTATAGTTTCAATATCACCATCTAAGCCTTTTTTTTGATTTTGATGGGACCTTATGATGTGGGGGATCATTTTAATTTCTCGTGCATGCCTTTTTTTTTAAAAAAAAAAGTAGAGTAATTTGTCTATTATTTTTGCTTTTTTGTCTTGGTGTTTGTTAAGTTCATATATGGAACGAATCTTCTAAACTGAAAATCCTGTTTATTTAGGTACGTGCAGCTATTAAGGTGAAGGCTTCAGTTATTATTTGCTTCACTTCATCTGGAAGGGCTGCAAGGTACTTTCTTTGAATAATTTGATATGAATTATTCATAGTTAACATCAAGGAGAATGGAACTAGATATCTTTTTTTTCAATTGGATCAAGTCATGGAAAATGAGTGCTATGGATTGTTTTCCTTGTATTTTCACAAATCTCTGCAAGACTTTTCTAAACTTGCTTTGTGCACTTTTCAGATTGATAGCAAAATATAGGCCAACAATGCCGGTTCTCTCTGTTGTGATACCCAGACTTAAGACAAATCAGCTAAAATGGAGCTTTAGTGGAGCTTTTGAGGTTAGATTTTAACCTGTCTCATTACATTTTTTCCCCTGTTAGCTATCCATGGATTGCTTATTTTCTTTTAGCTATCCATGGATTGCTTATTTTCTTTTAGCTATCCATGGATTGCTTATTTTCTTTTAGTTATCCATGGATGTGACCGATTGTGGCAATATCCATTGTTGTAAATGTAAAATTAGTAAGCTGTAGAAAATTTTACATGTGTCAAAGTTCAAGATGTTTAATTTGTTGATGATCTTTCCAATATACCCAAAATTCTTGGCTACAAAATTTGCATGTGGATCTCCGCTATCTGTTTTGTTTTTCTTTGCTAATTTCAATTCCTCAAATTTTGATCTTTGTATGTTTGAAGTCTTCCATGAAATAATCTCACCTCTCTTCCATTTTCTTTATTGTCTGAATCTCAAACTGATTTTTTCTGTTTTTGCCGAAAAATAATTGCGCTGATTTTTCTGAAGGAACAAGCTCTTTTTCCAGTCACTTAAAGAGGAATGTGAGAATGAAGATTAAAGTCTTGGAAAGGTAAAGAAATTTTTTTGCATAATTTGTTTTTATTCATCTTTAGTCTTTTTTAAAGTTGTAAATTTATAATTGTATTGGTTAAGTGCATTGGTTATAATTTTGTTTTGGATTTTGTTTGGAATTTGTTCACTGTTATCTATTATCTATTTTTACCTCACCAAGTTTTAATTTTCAATTTAATGGCTCTGGGGATGACATGCAACAGGAAGATTTTGCTGGAAATTTGGTCATAGTACCTCAGGTGATACCATTTTTTCATGAGCAATTAGACATGATTAAACACATACTATCTTGAAGATTATTAAACAAAGTTTTTTCTTTTAAAGGTTTCTCAATTCCATGAACACATTAATTACAAAGATGATGTCTTCTTGACTGATTTGAGTAGTCAACATGGCACCTGGATTACTAAGTATTTCATCCTATATGATTAATTGTTGCGGGGATAATGTGCTAAAGATAAACTGTTATAATTTCATTGAATATTCAGTTAGATGACATCTCTGATCCAATTATGCAGAGTTATTTTCAGTTCCTTAGTATTTTTTAAGGTACTGCTATACAATAGTTATATAAAATAGCTAATTTGGTTATCTTATTAAATAAAAAGGGCAGTATGGTTTTATTTTTTGGGATGAACAGTACATATCAACGTGGATAACTCTTCTCTCCAGATGAGAAACATTAGGGTCATTCATTCATTCATTCAAAGGTACAATAAAGATATAATACCAACAACTGAAATAGTAGAATCATCAATACTATCATTAATAGTTAAACAGCGGTTCACAATTTTGGAATATTGTTAAAGATACACTGATTAGAAATAACATAATCTTGGCCGTAGATATAGAAATGGATATCCATGATTGTAGCAAAAGATATTAAGCAAAAAATTGGATCTGCATCCAAAGGCCTTCTTGATAAGCAAAAAGTATGACTGTTTCAAAATAGTGCAATTTGAGATTATATCTTCTCCTTCTTGATGAGCTTGGCAGCTCTAGTTGAGGAGAACTGAATTTCCATGCCTGCTGTCTCGAGTGCACTATGCTTAGGGGAACTTCTTTTGGCTGGTGTTTTGTGGGATGAAGCAGAGTTGGCATTATCTCCTGTGCCAGATACATTTGGCTGGAAAATAAACATAATCCTAGTTAAAAACATGCAGTGGAGACAACCCCTTAAATTTGAACTGATATATATATTTTTGTCAAGTATAAACATTAAAAGATTTAGATGGTTTTCTTAATACCTTTTGATCCATGCCATCCATCTGCTTTCCAATAGTAATGAAACAAAAAAATGTAAAAAATATTAGAGAATAGGCAGAGATAAAAACAAATTGAGATGGAAGGAGATAAATGTGGTTTTTTACCTTAACTATTTCCAAAGGTCAGTATAGTACGATTAGGAGTGTTAGTATGGTTTTGTTTCCTTGAGCAATGGAACAGTCCCATCGCCCCCTATATTATAGGATTAGTAGTTGTGCAACTCAGTCTTGCTGCTTTTGAAAATAGGGAAGAGTGTATATTTTATGCAAAACACCTATTCTAACCTTGTATTTTAATTATTCACAAGACTGTTAAACCAAAGGGTGAGTTAAAAATTAGCAAGGATAAAATAGTCATAAGCGTTCAAAGTAGCATGAGGATGAATTCTGGATATTTGGCAAAAATATGACAACATTGCCCTCACTTAATAGATGTTAAAAAAACAGAAAAAAATGAAATTTAGGGGCAATCAAGGTTTTTAAACAACATATTGTTTCTTTAGATTAGTAGTTGATTATTGAGTTACTTAAACTTATATGTATTTTATTATTGTGAATAGGTCCAATTTTTACAACAATCTTAAGGATTTATCTAATATTCTTGATTAGAATTTATTTCAAATTGGAAATGGTAGAGAAATAGAGAGTAGTAGGTGGACTTCATCAAAACTAAGACTTGTTGTCTCTGATGGTTGCTTCAAAACAGGTTCTAAATTTCTATCAATTTTATATCTATGACTTTAAATATCATATGTTGATGAGAGATGTTTTGATTCTTGTTAATGTTATTTAAAACTCAGTTTGGTTTTTTTGGTTGCGGTTAATGCCTTCCGTTCAAAAATAAGAACTTGGTATTGGTTATAAATATGATTCTATGTAGTTTGAATAGATTACATAATTCTTTGTTTCTATGGCACCTTGACAAACTTAATTTATTTTCTGTGACTAATTTTTGGTACTGGATATGGACTTTAATTTGAAAACTATAATTTAGTTGTCTTTATGAAGAATTTGTGATCAATTTTGTGAAGATGTGAAATCAATTTATGATCCTAATATTGTTATCTTTGTATAGAATTTAAAACAGTGATCAAAATGTTCTATATATGAGAATCTTAATGGAAGGATTACATGATTATGCATTATTTGATTGAAATTACTTTGTGATAATTGCATAGGGTATTAACCATGTGATTTGAGAAATTTTACTTTAAATTTTTATCGTTCCGTATAATTTTACATGCATTGACATAAGATATTAGTGAGAAATTTGTTACATGTGATATGTAGTTATAATGAGTTTCACTATTTGTGACTACTGACTAGAGTTAAAGTCATGCTTGTGTTGACATAATTATGTTGAGCTAGTTGATGTCACAATTATTAGAAATGATTTTTGTATGCGCAAAGGAAAATTGAAATATATTGTTTGGTGAATTAATTGTTGATTAACCATTGTAGTAATACAATGATGTTTAATGAATTTTGTTTATGAGAAAATGAAGACTTATCAATTGTCATTAATGTGAAAGTATTGTCGCTTGAAATCATTCAAGCAGACCTGAAATATGGAATTATAAATTGTTCTCATTGTGAGGACATTGTCGCTTGAAATCATTCAAGTAGACCTGAATAAAAATTCACTATATTATAAAATGTGGGGGTGTTGTCGCTTGAAAGTCTTTCAAGTAGACCTGTTAATAAATCTAATCATAGATTTAATTTTTCCTTTTTTGTGGAAATATTGTCGCTTAGAATTTATCTAAGTAGACCTGATGAAATATATTATGAAAGTCAGTTTGACAATATATGAGATAATGATGAGCCATTATATTAAAATAATATAATGATGTTAATTGGAATTGAATTTCAATGAGAATAAATCTAAATGAGAAATTATTCTACTCATCGTGTGAATGATGTCGCATTGAAAGTATTCAAGCAGACCTGTATAGTGATAAATTTATGAATTGATACATATTTATCCTCGTTGATAGTGATGTCGCTTAATAGAATATAAGCAGACCTGTGTAGATTCATTGTGAAGAACAAGTTTATTGTTATAGACTTGTATAAATATTATGAGATTAATTGACTTAGAGACGTCTTGGTCAATATTATTTTGATGAAAGAAAATTGTCTTCATCATTTGTGTATAAAGTAGCTACTAAACAAAGCCCCTGGGAAGAAAATAATTTGTGACACATCGAGGGGAATTGGACTTAAGCCGTTTGAAATTAACAAGTGATGGTAACCCAACCTTTGTGATTGGAGATCCCATGAATAAGGTTCATATGGGTAAGAACAAGTCACAAGTTAAATCTGCTAACACTAAATTTAATTTATTTTGTCCCTTTCCTATGGTGTACTTGAGAAAGTGTTAGACACTGGATTATTGAGAGGGTAAGCTAGAAAGCTTTTAATGATTTTCATATCCTTTATGGGTGGTGTACGATTTGCAGCATACACTTGATGAAATCACCTATATGAGTGTCAAGTGGGGCCGCTTGTATGAGATCTTGGCGAAATCTCTAGAGCACTCAAGAAAGAATCCAGGCACGCGCACGGCCTATTCGCGCAACACAGCGGCAACAGCAAGAACTGTGGGGGTGTAATGCGATTGGTAGACCGCTAACATACGCTAAGTTTCGTTGGTTCATATAACTTGCTACACCAATGTTACTGTGTGTTAAGTACTATCAGTCTAGCACTGGTTCATATAGCTTGCTACACCAGTTTGATGCATTACATCAATGATGTTAATCCAGGAAATGTTTTGAGTAATCTTTTAAACTTTAAAATAAATTGTGGGGGATTGTTGGATATTTTGATCTTATAATTTATTTTAAAGTAATTAAAATTATTTTATATATATATAGTTTTTAAAAGAATTAATTAATGTTATTATTATTACTGATTTGTTAAACATGTTTTAAATTACTTGGTCAATATGCCGTTACTTCTCATGGGTATCAATCCTATATATTAGGCTTTAAGGTTTTGCTGGCGGAGATTACTTTGGAGTCATTAACTGTATATATATATATATATATAAGAATGGAACAGAACAAGAGGGGTGAGGAGATAATTGTAATGAACTATCACGGTTTAACATATTGCTCTCTCCTTTTGTTTTGCATATGTGATCAAAACTCCACTGTTAAAATAGAGAAATATTTTCCTCTTCGCATAAAATTGAGTTGTTATCTTCCTGGGTTACATACCGGTGTCTATTAATTTCTTGCTAGTTATGTTACCTCGTATATGATTCATATTCGGGAAGGACCTGTTGAATCCTGGGGGATTTGCGCTTATGAGGCGGATAAATCCTTAAGGACAGTGCGATCAGCACGCCTCAGGTATTATATCACGGTTTAGTATTTGCAGGTCATTCATTGTTTGTTTACTATGCAGTAGCACCGACATCAAATTACTATACTCGCTACAGATAAGTTCCTACGAACTCTATTTCTATTTATTGTCTATAATATTTATTGAGTTACTTAAACTTGTATGTATTTTATTATTGTGAATATGTCCAATTTTTACAACAATTATTATATCTTGCTAGAATGACATATAACTATTCTTTATGTAGTTTTCAATCTACTCATCCTAGTATATTTTATATAACTATTCTTTATGTAGTTTTCAATCTACTCAGCCTAGTATATTTTACGTAACTAGAAGTTTTCTTTTCCCACCCCGTGGTTTGCTTTTCCACCCCCTGTGCTGCCCTTTATGCCCCTGGCAAAAAAGTTCGGTAAATGCGGGCCGAACTTTTTCACCCCCTACGTTGAACCGAACTTTTTTTTTTAGTGTAAAATTTACACTAAAAAAAAGTTCGGTTTACGTAAACCGAACTTTGAAGGGTAAAATTGGATTTTAGGGGGGTGAAAAAGAGATACCGGGGGTGGGAAGAGAAATCTTCATGTAACTATTCTCAGGGCCGGCCCAATCCCAAAGCTGATGAAGCTAGGGCTTTCGGCCCTCAATTTTTGGGCTAAAAAATAGGCTTCAACAAAAAAAAAGGCCTCAACATTTAATAAGTAACATTGTTCCGAATTTTTAACAAAACATGATTCTGGTGCAGCGGAGGGATGGCAAGTATACTCAAACCCGTGGGGCCCACCCGCACCCGAGTCAACGGGTGAAACCCGAGTTGACTGGGTTTTGGTTCGGGTTGGGGTGGCATCCGATATTTCGGGTGCGGGTTTGGGATCACTCAAACCCGCATCCGAAACCCGAAATTACACCCGCTTAAATATTAAATTACCTAATTATCCCTATGTATATATAATTGTAATTTAATTTCTTTAAATTATATGTTACCAAACTATGTTATTGTTGTATCTTAATGTAATTACTTGTAATTTAACATTATTCAATTTTATTGTTGTATTTTCTCGAAAATTTGAACTATGTTTGTTACCAAACGATATTGCTATTTTATTTTTATATGTTCTTACTACGGGTTCGGGTTTGGGTGAAAAAACCCGAACCCAACGGGTGTGGGTGCGGATATTATTTTACCACCCGAATATCCTTTAAGTTTGGGTTCGGGTGATGATTTCGGGTACGGGTTTGGGTAGTGTGAAACCCGCACCCGTGGGCACCCGTTGCCATCCCTAGTTAGATGCCTTGTATTCTTTATTCCTAGTCACACGATCAAATTCTACATTTTGCACTTTCAACTTTTTCCAATATTTTTTCTTTAAATAGGGCTCATTTTCCAAAGTTTAAATAATAGCACACCACTACCTAGAAAGAAAAAACAAACAAACCATGTTGGAACAAAGTGAGTCTGACATGAACCTCTAAGATTTTAAGTGGTTTTGATGATAACAAAGTATTAAAATTGCAATTGGTATTACTAATGATTATTCTAGTGTGCAGAATTATAAGTTAAAATTCATTCAGAAGCACTATGAATAACAAGAGAGAAGTCAAGCTATGAAGCTCTGAAAGCGTATCGTTGTTCATCATAAGCTTAAAATTTGCGTGCTGAAGTTAATGATTCTGAGGACCAAAAGCTAGACTCTGAGGAGTTCAGAAGCTGAAGACCTTAAGAAGCTACGACAACAGCATCTGAAGCAAAAGGAATTTACGTCACTCAAGAACTGACAGAATCAGAACCAATGATTAAAGAACAATCTACTTCAAGGCTCTGTCACATCCACAGGAAGGAATATTCGTTGGTACAA
This sequence comes from Trifolium repens, assembly GCA_030408175.1. Lineage (NCBI taxonomy): Eukaryota > Viridiplantae > Streptophyta > Magnoliopsida > Fabales > Fabaceae > Trifolium > Trifolium repens. Next base: position 50,951,600 of record CP125849.1, on the reverse strand, counting down.
CGTTAATCTTATCCATAAGTGGAGCGCATTTGAGGATCGTACTATCGTACTATTATTACTCAAAATGGATGAGTGATAATTCAAATAGCAAGGTAGTGGAATTGGATTTCTTTACCAAAGATGGAAGATTACAGCTATCACAATTGTACGATGTATTCCAAGCTGGCACCTTATCTCTCTGCAACGGTCATCATCTTCCTTCAAGTATAAATAGAAGACTCAAATGGAAGAAATGACCACTGTTCTATTACTGCGTTTAAGGCTCTGAAATATTCTGACATAATTTGTTCAATCTGTCATTCAAGTCTTAAAGCAATTTGCGTTGTATTTTGTAAACACCTCTGATAGTATATCAAGTGTCCATTAACAATCATTCTCAGATTTTAAGTTTGTTTGTGAAGTCTCTTGTTTAGTGAAACTTGAGCACCTGAGAAGTCTCTTGCAAGTGTGCTTGAGCAATTTGTAATCTTGTGAAGATTATAGTGAAAAGCTCTTGTTAGTAACAAGGGGACTGGACGTACTCTCAATTTGTGAGGGGAATCAGGATAAATTTTGTGTCTTTCTTTCTCTCTCTCAGCACCCTTCTTTAACTTTGTGTTTATATCCGCTGCAAACGTGTTTAAACCTCGAAAAAGTTTTAATTCTAAAAACACAATTCAACCCCCCCCTTCTTGTGTTTTTCCACCTTCAAACCACTGTAATTGCATTGTAGTGAGCACCACACCAATATATTCATTCACCAACAAAGTTTATTTTTTTGACCTGATTCCTTATAATTATTCATAAGTGATTAATTATATTTAACTATTTTTTTTACAAAAGTATCTATAACTTTAATATTTTTATTGAAAGAAAAATATGTAACTTTAATGGAAATGTTAATTTGGCCCCTTCAAAATACTGATAAAACTCCATTATGGATTAAGATAAAAAATATACATTAAATATACCAATTACAGTATTTTTTAAAAATATAAAAGGTTATAATAAAGATAAAATATACACCCTTTATTTCACAATAACCGCCACAATTAAATAATTTAAATAAATTAATAAAATATAATAGATGAAAGAAATTGATTTATCCTTTCAAAAAAATTGAATTGTGATTTTCTAATTTATCATTATTGACTATTAATGTATTTTTGCTATCATAAATGTAAAGTGCAAAGTAATAACATAAGAATGATGCACATAATTTTATTTAAATGATACTATGTGTGTGTGTATATATATATATTACAATTAGTAGAAAAAACAATTAAAATAATATTAAGAAAACAAATTTTTAAGCTTAGGTGGTCATTGTATAAAAAGACTAATATATATATATATATATATATATATATATATATTATTTTTTTTTATTATTTCTAAAGGGCATTATTTAAATTTTTGTTTTAGGCCTCAACATATGTTGGGCCGGCCCTGACTATTCTTTAAGTAGTTTTCTCAAAAAATAAAAAAAAATTGTTTCTATATGTTACATGACATCAGGGTCGGTCGACCTGCACATATGTGCAGGGCGTGCGACGGTCTCGGGCCTCAAAATTTTGGGGGCATCAATTCAAAATTTTGAATTCCTATAATATTGGTTATATTATTTATATTCAGAAAATATCATATATGTATTAATAAATTAATTTTGAGGCCCTAAAATAATAGTTATACATTATTAATGTTTATAAATATCATATGAGTATCAATGAATTAGTTATCTATACTCATAATATAGTTCTAGTCCATTTTAATTTGCATCAAATTTAATCTTAGATTCAGATGTCTCTGACGTTATATATAATGATGATTGTTTTTTATGTGTTTCTTATTTAAAATGTAAATAGAGGATAATTTTTTTTTAATTGTTTTATATTTTTTTATTAAGGTCCATTTTTAATATTCAAACATGTCCTCCAAATAGTCGGGGCCATCAAAATGAATTTAAAAAGAAATAGAGTAATTAAAGTTACTACATATACTCACTGCATCCCATATCTATTTCTAATATACACTTCTAATATAATAAAATTTATTACTACCAAATTACTAATTTGTTTTACTAATAATGTTTCAAAATTTGTATCCTTCATTGTAATTTTAGAAAGAAAAAATATAGAAAGAATAAGATAAATACAACAAAATGATTATATATGAGTCTATGCATAAAAATAGGAACAGAACAAAAACAATAAAAAGACTATTGAAAATTTTATCAATAAAAAAATTATAGAAAGAATAAGATGAACTAGTATGTAAGCCCGTGCATTGCATGGATTTTTTTTAATATTATTTAAGTGTTTATTTTAAAATACTACTAGTTTTGAGACCCGTGCGATATTTAGAAAATATTGTTAACATATAAGTTAAGTCACTGTGTTTTTTTTTTGTAAAATTTATTAAATTAATAATTTTTTGATTAAAGTAATTGTCCCGTGTATAATTTTTGTGTAATAAATTATAATTAATAATAACAAATATTTACTATTCAATTCCGTTTTTTTATTAAAGCAACTGTCCCGTGTATGATTAATTTTTTTGATTAAAGTAATTGTCCAGTGTATGAATTTTTTATTCAACTCCTTTAATGTATTAGTGATAAATATTTTGTCTTGTGATTTTTTTTATATTTATTATTGATGAGAATTCATTCTTCTGTTGTTTAAAAAAAAATTTGTGAAAGCTCATGTCCATTGATTTTTTTTAATATTTAAGATCGATATTATACTAAAGTATAAAATTAATTTATAATAAAATATTTAGAAAAATGTTATAAATTATAGGGGGTACAGGGGTAAAATGAACTAGGAAAGAAAATTCAACATTGCAAGGGGCGAGTCACAGAAAAAAAAATTATAGGGGGGAAAACCAAAACTCGCTCACTTTGCAGGGGGTATTAACCTATATACCCTAAAATATTTTATTTACTAATTTGTCTTTTTTACATAAAAAAAACTCATTTTAATCTTATTTTCCAAAAATATTTAATTAATATATCATTCTACATACGATTAAACAACACAGTAATAAAGAGACTCTTTTTTTTTCTTTTTTTTTGTCCCTAATTATAACAACTTTTGTGTGGAATTTATAAGGAGAAAAACAATTTATCTTTTTGTTATTGATGGAAAATTTATTTTAGTATCAAAAACAATTTTCTTTGGCATTAAGTAGGAGCTTCATAAAAAAATGCTCTATATATAAGCTTTAGTTTAAGACATGATTTGCCTCCGTAATAAAATAAAGACATGATTTACCATTCAAATTTCAAACAAGGTTGGTTGATGCCGATTGTGAAATGGAATATGAATTAATTAACGAAATTTTCAATTAATGTTTCTAAAATTTGTAAAAGTTTTCTCAATTTATTATTAATTATTTAGAAGCAAATATAAATTTAAATAAAATAATATTAAGGGTAAAAATAAAAAACAGGCGCCTGTGGCCTAATGGATAAGGCGTTTGACTTCTAATCAAACGATTGTGGGTTCGAGTCCCACCGGGCGTGCATTTTTAATTTTTGTTTGGATTTATTTTCATTTTCTTTTGTTCATAAAATCGACTCTTTTTCAATCAGTTGTCTAAATTTTATTTTTTGCACTAGTTTTCATTTCATTTTTATAATTCCCATGAAAAAATAAATCCAATTGAGTTATTTTAAACAAAAAAGTAAAAAGCAAAAACAAATCTAGGAGCCTGACATTGACATACTCATTGTTCATGAGAGCTAACTGGATGTACACAGAAATTGTGTGCGTCTGAGGGGGATTTCCATATTTTTGAATTTAAGGGGAGAAATGTTATGTGAGACAACTTATTAATAAATTTTGGGTTATGCTAACTAGTGTCTCTGGAGCACTAGTTAAAAATATCAAAAAATTTAGTTTTGTATTGATAATTATATTCTTTATACTTTAAAAAATGAAGTACACAAGTTCTAAGATATTGAGCACTTGTTAGTATTTTCCTTAAATTTTTTATCTCTTAATTATAAGTTTTAGTTTAACTGTCAAATGATAAAATTGTTAGTTCACATTCACAATTAAAATTTCTCGGTGGAAATTTTTTATGGTATTTATTATCTCATCTACAAACTAATAATAAAATAAATTTAATAGATCTCATGACTTGAAAATATTTAAGGGTATTTTATCAACAACAAAAAATGTCTAAGGGTGTATTTAGTAAAAAAAATGTTTAAGGGTATGTTTAGTTAAAAGATTTTGAAAGGTTAATATAATATATATTTGAGATTTGTTAAAGAAAATAAATAATAATATAATAGATAATTATATAATATTTCAATTTCACTTATTTACTTTTTGAAAACGTTTTATAATTTTTTGGTTTAAAACATGGCAGATTATTTATTCAGTTTACTTATTCATCTGAAAGTTTCAGAGCGCAACACTTCTTCCTTCAGCTCCTTTGGCTATTATTTGTTTGGGTTATTTGGAATGAAAGAAATCAACGATTATTTAGAAACTTGGAACAGTCTTTACCTCAGTTGCTGAACAATTTCAAACTTTATTCTTACTGGTGATTGAAGACAACAAATATTAATTGAATCTCTAACTATCATAGCTGGTGGTCGAGCCTATTTACTTGCTTGGGCATGGTGTAACTGTTTAACTTTTTTTTTCATAATTGTTTTTCGTTTTATGTATCTATAGACATTTGATGTCTTTTTGACATACCTTGTGCTGAAGGGTCTTGTTTGGTTGATTAACATACATTTCATTTTGGCTTTTTGAAAAAATAATTTTGGTTTAAAAGTCCTTTCCCGATTTTTTTTTTATCAAAACATACTCTTAAGTAAATTTTAAAGATATAAGTGGAAATTTACATTTATGATTTTATGTCATTAAAAAAGTTAGATTTCTAGTCATCTATTTGGAAAACTCTGTAGAAGAAAAGAAAAAAAAATTGTTGTATACTCAGAGAATTAGTCGTATACAGAGCTAAAATGGTCTAAGTCATGAGAATATATCTAAAATACTTGCTAGAGCTCAAAGATCCTAATAATACTGGATTAGGAAAAAGAGAGTTAATCTTAAAAACAATTTTTTTTATGTTAACATTCGAATAATTTAAAATTCTATCACAAGTTAAGGAAAATCTCATAAATAATTATTCGAACGCTGGTTCTCATAAATTATTCGTTCTTATGTGGAGTTCAAAAAAGACAAGTTTTATTTTTTTAACTTAACCCATGTTTAGTGTCAAAAAAAAAAACTTAACCCATGTTTTTTTGTCAAAAAAAAAACTTAACCCATGTTTTATAATACCTAATCACTGTCGGATCTTTTGAACGAGTTTTAATCGATATATACTGCTATAACCTTTTTTTAAACCTATAAACTCAACTCACTCAAATTTATTGGCAAGGACGAATCCCACAAAGAAAGAAAATGTATGAGACAAATAAAATATTAAAATTTAAATAAAGACTAATACTTGATTGAATAAATCATCATTTTAATTTGTTATTGAAATTGTAAGTGTTATGTTTTCACGGTGTTGAAATTGTAAGTATTGAATAATTTAGTCTCTAAAGGCCATCAATTAATTTGACCGTTTTCTCATCTTATGATATGGATAAAAAACATAATTAATTAAGTTATTGAGTTTAAGTATTAAAAAATGAATTTTGAAAGAATTCAGATTCGATCTTTAGGTGGAGTAGTTTATTGGTCAAATTTTATTTATTTCGCCGTCGAACTCTGAACAACTAAGACTTCTTCTCCTAAAAAGTAGAGGATTAAAAAAAACATGAGTTGACATATTGTTTAGAGCACCTTAATCGTAGCGTATTCCACAAATTTATTCAGAAATCTGTATTATTTTACATTAGAAATGATTAAAAAAATGTTTTTTTTTCTAACTTTTATATAAATAAATAGTTTTTTTAGGCTTAATTACAGTTTTGGTCCTCCTATTTTCATCATTTTGCAGTTTTGGTCCCCCTATTTTAAAATTTGACAGTTTTGGTCCCCCTATCATATAATTTCTTACTATAAATTGGTGATTTGATATGTTTTAAAAGACATAACATATGAACGGACGATGAGAAAATACTAACATCGATGAAATTGTAAGAAAAATTCTTCATAAAGTTAATTTAAAACACGTTGTCTCACCATATTTTAGACAAAATATATATTAAGGGGACCAAAACTGTCGAGTTTTAAAATAAGAGGACCAAAACTGCAAAATGGTAAAAACAGGGGGACTAAAACTGCAATTAAGTCTTTTTTTAAATTAAAATCCTTAAAAAAACACTAGTTAGCAATGCTTATTAAGACTTTTTTGTAGGGGTATACATGGATTGGGCAAACCCATTTGACTCGGTCAAACCCACTCAATCCAACTCAAAAAAGTGGGTCGGGTTATTGGGTGGATATGAATTTCAAAATGAAAAATTCATAAAAAATATCGGGTTTCGGGCAAAACTCAACTCAAACCCAAAAAATCCACTGACCCACCGAATCGGTAGTGCCATGATTTTTTAAAATAATTTTTATATTAATATTAAAGATTTTCCATCATTAAAAGATAAAAACCATAAATTCAGTACTCAAATTTCCAAAATAAGTTGTATGCGAGTCTATTATTCCAAACGACAAACGATTACTCCTCCTTATATAATATATATCATAGTTTTAACGCATTCTCTGATCATCTCTTTCGAGTCTCTACTCTTCGACTTCTTTTTGTCATTTAAAAGTAGTGATGCTAAAAATATCATTATTTGCAAATAGTGAAAATGTTATTTTTATGAGAAAAAAATATGGTGATGATATTATCATTTTATGATATTAAATAAGTAGTAAAAATATGTTATACTACTATTTTTTAAGAAAATAAAAAAGTTGTCATTTTTATAAAAAAAAATAATGATGATTCGTTATTTAATAATTTAATATTAAAAATTGGGTAATTCATATAACACACCCAACCCAATCCGAAAATAAGTGGATTTATCCAACCGATCCAATATTAAAGTGGGTGGTTATTTTGCTCAATCTAATTCAAAATACCATATATGATTCGGATTTTAGTTTTGCCTAAACCGAACCCAATCCGGCCAATATACGGCCCAACTTTTTTGTATTTGGGTGCACGGAAGTACCCTCAAAACTACTTTTGACTAATTTTTGGCTTTAACGCTGACTTTGAAATAACCACGTATACAAAATGCATCATTGTTTTGCTGTTTCAAACGGCGCTTCAGTGAACTTAGTAGTAAACTTAACCAGTTTCACACAAAACATGTGGCTTATAATACTAAAAAACACACACAAACCAAAACTATGTGCTGTTTCCTATCTCACCACCAACAAAACCAGTTGCTTCACTTTCCTTTATATACATACTTTAATACACACTACACATCCTAATACACCCTTCTCTTCCATTTTACTTTTTTTCATCTCTATCTTTTACTTCACTTCCAAGCCAACTCTTCAAATACCTCAATCATAAAACCACATACCTAAGCATTATCAATGTGTTCTTAATTTTTAATTCTATTTCTTTAAATTTTAGTTTTAAAGTTGCAAATTATTTTGTTTTATCATAAGTCTAGTCGGTGCGTACTTTGCAGTGTGTGTGAATGTTATAAATTTTACGAGTATTAAATTTGATTTCTACTCGATATTTATTTTGTTTATTTAATTTTGTTGTAGACATAAACCAATATTGATGAACTAGTCTTGATGGAATCCAATGGAATATTTCCTACCATTAATAATGGATTTCTAGGAGTAGAAAACCCTTCAAAACAACAACAAAACCTTCAAAATCAACAAAATCCTCACAATTTACAACATCACCAAATGGTTTCCTATGATCAACAACCTCATCAATCAATAAAACAAGGCTACCCTTATACATCAAAAACCAACAACAACAAACCACAACAACAAATCAACCTTAGCGACGAAGACGAACCGTGTTTCGGAGCAGATGAAACCTCTATTGGTGACCCAAAAAGAAAAGGATCACCATGGCATAGAATGAAATGGACAGATACAATGGTAAGACTTTTAATAATGGCTGTTTATTACATTGGTGATGAAGCTGGTACTTCAGAATTAGGAATAGGCACTGATAATAATAAAAAGAAAACAAATGGTTTGTTACAAAAGAAAGGTAAATGGAAATCAGTTTCTAAAGGAATGATGGAAAAAGGTTACTATGTTTCACCTCAACAATGTGAAGATAAGTTCAATGATTTGAACAAAAGATATAAAAGAGTGAATGATATTCTTGGTAAAGGAACAGCTTGTAGAGTTGTTGAAAATCAAAGTTTGTTAGATACTATGGATTTGTCTATAAAATTGAAAGATGAAGCTAGAAAGCTTTTGAATTCAAAGCATCTTTTCTTTAGAGAAATGTGTGCTTATCATAATAGTTGTGGACATGTAAACAATAACAATAACAATTTGCAACAACAAACTTCAAATGAGACACAACCACAACAACAACATCAACAACAGCAGCAACAAAACCAACAACAATGTTTACATTCATCAAATGGGGTAGGAATGTTGAAGTTGAAAGGAAAAAGTGGAGAAGAGGAAGAAGATGAAGATGAAGAAGATGAATGGGAAGATGAATCTGAAGAGGAAGAAGAAGAATCAGGAGATCAAGGTGGTTGTTATGGATCAAAGGGTAATGAAGAAGATGAGAATATTAATATTAATATTGATCATCATTTGAGGAAAAAATCAAAGAAAGTTTCATCACAAGTTATGCAACAGTTGAATAGTGAGGTGATGAATGTGTTGCAAGATGGAGTGAAGAGTAGTTGGGAGAAAAAACAATGGATGAAGAAAAGGGTGGTGCAATTAGCAGAAGAACAAATAAACTATCATGTTGAAGCATTTGAGATTGAAAAACAAAGGTTAAAATGGGCAAAGTTTAGTGGTAATAAAGAAAGGGAAATGGAGAAAAATAAACTTGAAAATGAAAGGAGGAGTTTGGAAATTGATAGAATGGTTTTGTTGCTTAGACAAAAGGAGCTTGAGTTGCAGAATACTCAGCAGATGCAACAGCAGCAACATTCTTCTACTTAGAGTAGAAGAAATTTGTGTAAATTTTGTGGTTGGTGATGTTACAAAGAGATGTGGATTAGTGAAAATGGTTTTATTCTTCCAAGTAAAATTTAATTTTAAAAAGTATGTAATAAACTAGTTTTTACAGAAGAAAAAATGGCTTAAATTCACTTTTAGTCGTTCAAATATATCGCAATTGTGTGGACATCGATAAATCCATTTCTTTTGAGCAATTTGATGCATATGCCGAGAATTTTTCCTTGAGTGTGTGGACATCCATAATGTCGCCATGGCATATGTGATGTGACAAATTTGGATTCGCGAAAAATCACATGACCATGAAATTAGATAAGAGAGAAAAATATAAATTAACAACTAAAATGTTTAAAAAATTGGGATTAAAATCAAATAATCTCGATATTTGATAACTAAAACTAGGTATTTAAGCCTAATTTCAAATAATAAATTAAATAAACATGACAGCAATTTAATTCTTAAACTATCGCAATTTTCCTTATTTGGTTGCTCAAATATAGAAATATAATAAATAAGCAATAAATCAATTTTTATTCACCAATTTATTTTCCTTATATAAAATTCTCCATCCTATTTTTAAAAGAATAATGGAGATTCATTTTAATCTTTACGATAGAATAATAGTTCCTATCTGAATCGCTGTTAGAAAATTGACAATCGAATTCGAAATTTTTCAAACAATTTATTTTATGGAAAATTTATTAACTATTTAAACTCAATAACTTGATTGTTTGTCCTAATTTCTAGAAAGAAAAAAAACTTCATTTCTTTATTCATCAAAGAGAGGTATTTTAGTTCAATTTTTTTTTTTATATAAATACAATTGCAAACCATATATATGGACCGTGTAAAAGGTTGAATTATATCCCATATAAGGTGGATCATGTAAGGTTGAATTATATCTCATTTAAGTGGTATTTCTTTTTTTAGAAAATGAATTAATTTTTTTATACAATTAAATGTTATTTTTAACTAACATTTTTTTCAAGTAATTTAATAATTAGAATTTTTTTTTTTTTTAAAAATAAATAAATGATTTGTAAAAATAAATAAATGAAAGTATAGAAATTTCAAACTTGGTCCCTGCATCAAATGTCCTGCCATTTTCTTTGCACTTATTATTAATTAACATGAGTGTGTTTTTTTGGTCTAACATGGGTCTTTTTATTTTGTCTTAAAATAGTAATGAAATTAATTATCCAAGAAAAATAAAAGGAATCCAAAGAGTATAAAATATTAAAATCTCGATAATTATGAGAAAATATGGATAAGGATACGATGAACAGATATAAACGCGTGTAACACGCTGATGTTGACGCCACTGTATCCATTTTCCCTACACACCAACTCACATTCTTCCAACTCTGAAAAAATAATCTCATACAACACAAAACACACTATCACACCATACACTCCTTCAATCCCTAACAATATTCACTCTCTCCATCATCATCATCATGATCTGAAAACCCTATCGTGTTATGGGGGCCTCGTTGTCGAACCTTGGATCCAACGGTTCGACCATCGGTCCTAGTCTCGGCGATATCCCGGAAAATTGTGTTGCTCGTGTTTTTCTTCATCTTACTCCACCTGAGATTTGTAACTTAGCTCGTCTTAATCGCGCTTTTCGTGGCGCTGCTTCCGCTGATTCCGTTTGGGAATCTAAGTTACCTTCTAACTACCAACATCTTCTCCGTTTAATGCCTGAAAAGTTTCACAATCTTTCTAAAAAAGATATTTTCTCTCTTCTTTCTCGTCCGTTGCCGTTTCATGACGGTCATAAGGTACGGTTTGTTTTACTGTTTAGTTTTATTTCTTCTGTTAAATTCGTTTTGTGAGGTTTATTCACGGAGTTAGGGTTTTGCAGCAATTGTGGCTTGATAGGGTTACTGGTAGGGTTTGTTTGTCGATTTCGGCGAAAGGTCTGTTGATTACTGGAATTGATGATCGGAGATACTGGACTTGGGTTCCAACTGAAGAATCTAGGTTACATTCTTTAAACCTTATGCTTTCATTTTTTGTAATTTAGTTATTATTATGCTTTGTAAGAATTTTGAGCTTGAAATGTGGAAACAATAAGAAAAAGTTGAGTTGACAAAAATTGATGTATCTGGTCAAAATATTAAACCAGATACATCAACTTTTGTTGATTCAACTTTCTCTTGTATAGAGAACTAGAGGGAGTAGTGTCAATGACTTTGAATTTTATGGTGTTATCATGGATTGCTATGGCCTTTCTAAAATTGTCATTTGTTGCCTGTGTTGGCTTATACTGATTTTTCAGTTCACTTCACATATGAAAGTTAGTGCTGTTATTTTGTTTAGGATCGCAATCTCGATTGTTTTACTTAGGGTTCTATATTGTTTTGAGTTTTGACAAAATCTTGTTTGATAGGAACTTTTAACTCTGCATTTGTGTTGGAGTGATGTCATTGTACATTTCAAGTAATTTATTCTCCCGAGATTTCTTTGGTTAAGTCATAAACAAGATTGTCTAGAACTCTGGATTGAGTACTCAATGTGATTTATGTTGTAGCTTCCAACTACTTGTAGGTTTAATATGGCATAAATTCTAGTCTAAGAGTGTGTTTAGATATACTGCTTTATTAAAGACTTTCTGAGTAAGTGTATATCGTACACATTTGTGTATATGCTATTATATAAGCTGTAAGTTGATTTTATAAGTTAAGATGGAAAGCTTATTGAAACCAGCCGCATATGAACATGTCATGAGCTATGTTACACTTAAGCAAGTGCTTATGACATAGCCTAGTTGAACTGTAAACATACTTTTCCAAATGCACCCTAAGATCCAAATATCCAAAGTTATATAATTTGTACCCTAGTTATCCTGATTGGCTTGTTCTGATTGTTTTTTGCTTGTCATTCTGAGAAAGTGGAAAAAATATTATATTTCTGTGGTGTTAAATTCTTTTGATTCGAGAGGAATGCTAAGAACACACTTTCGTGACACACTCTTGAATGTAGTCTTTACCTTGTAAATTGATAAAAAAATTTAAAAATGAAAACTTTTTAAGAAATGAACCTTTCAAGAAGAGTTTGTTTTTTTTTTGACTAATCAAGAAGAGTTCTTAAAAAGAGTGCCTTGCTAGTATTTCTCTTTGGCTCAAATACAAGAATATTTACTCTGTATGCATTATAACTTGTTATCATCCATTCGTTTAATTTCCCTGATTCTACGTGTCTTGTTTTGTGCTTTTAACTGCTTGATTTGAAAGTTGTAAACTTATTTGAAATGGGAATGTTAAATCATTGGGCGCTGGCTGGAGCTTAGTTCAATTTGAGTTGTAAAACTTGATTTCAATAATTTAATGAATGAAACTGCTAATGGGGTGTCAATCAGATCCCACCCACCCTCCCCCCAAAAAAGGCCCAATTCAAATGTGGAGGCAGCCCTACTTCTGTATTTTCTTTTGTCGGTACAGATGTTCTCAGCTAAGTTCTGTATTCTCTCACCCAAAACGATAATTATCACTGTCCACCTTTTGTTATTTTTTTGGGTATCTATGAAAAATCATGTTGGTATTTGCACATTAAACTTCTCTGCAAACATGTACTGCTTTAATCTGGATGAGACATAATTGCCTGCTTTAATTATTAGGTAAATCGCATTCCTTCTTTTGAAATATTCTTAAAATTGTACTATATTCATCTTTAATTTTTAGAAAGTATACTGCCTATTGCCTTCTCAAGATAGATGAAGTTTTCAACATTTTAAGGATGACATTGACTGGCAATTATGAATGAGTCTCCTAAGGGTGCTTCTCTTTGCAACTTTTGCTGTCATAGGAATTTAGTTTAAACATCTCGTTATCAATGGTAGAAGTTTAGAAGATTAAATGAAGTTTTCCATCTTGAATTTTTACCCAAAGTCTTTGGGTAAATCTTCTGAGTTCCCGAAGTTTAGAATTGTAAATGATTTAGAAGAATCAGAACTAGTTGCAATGATGCTATGAGTTGCAGAGATAGACAAAACTATTGTAACTTTGTAAGAGGGTTGTTCGCATCAAAACTAGTGTAACACATGTTAATCTCTCTGAAAAAGGAAGTGTTTGTTCTATTAATTAATCATCAACAGGTAGTTTTGGCTGTTTTGCATAACTTAATTTATTATGGACAGTTTGACACAGGTAACCATAAATTTTGTCCAGTTTCCAACTTTCTATAAATAAAATCATGCCAGCTTACTGCTTTATGTGTGCTTCTTTTCACAAATATTTTGTACTATTAAGCTTCAGACTTAAGTTGCTTTCTTTAATCTGTCCTCATTCTGTTAAGTATTGCATTACATTTCTATTTTCATTCATTTCAGGTTCAATGTTGTAGCATATTTGCAGCAAATATGGTGGTTTGAAGTGGACGGGGAGGTCGACTTTCCATTTCCTGCTGATAGTTATACACTTTCCTTTAGGCTTCACCTTGGACGATTTTCCAAAAGGCTTGGTCGGCGCGTATGCAATTATGAACAGACCCATGGTTGGGATATAAAGCCTGTAATATTTCAGTTGTCAACTTCGGATGGTCAGCAAGCATCATCTGAGTGCTGCTTGGATGAAACCGAGCACGATGACACATATGGAAATCATAAACGGGGATATTGGGTAGATTACAAGGTAGGCGAGTTTATTGTGAGTGGATCTGAACCTACTACTAAAGTTAGATTCTCCATGAAACAGATTGATTGTACACACTCAAAAGGTGGGCTTTGTGTAGATTCTGTATTTATCATACCTAGCGATTTGAGAGACCGCAAGGGAGGCTTTTTGAAATGATCACACATAGAATAGGAAGTTTTTTTTTCTTTTTCTCCTTAACTTGGTTATGTCAAATATCCCAAAATACTTTGTTGGGATCTATTACACAGCTACACTTGTGAAGATGATTTAGGATGTAGAGGATATCATCTTTTGCTGGGTTTTTTAAGTTTCTTTTTCTGCAGTTGTTATGGCCCATGTGTACTCACTAGTTTTATGTAATCGCAATTTATGTGTATTTAAGTAACTCTGTTCTAAAGATTTGTCATGAAATTGATAGAGAGTGAAGAGAATAGCTTGGCCACGAGTTTTATGGAAATTTGACAACATCAATGTACAAGCGAAACACCTTTGGAAATACAAAGGAGATTAAAAATATGTTTCAATGAATATTTTATGGAAACACAGGAGATACTTATATAAATAAAAGAGAGATTTCATATTCGAACTCAATAATCACATAAAATTTTCATCCTTACAATCTCAACATTCTCAGTTAAATTAAGGCTTTGTTCGGTAAAAAATAGCTGATAAGCTAGCTTATAGCAGATAGCTTATAAGCTAGCTTTTAGCTTATAGCGAATAAGCTAGCTGATTGAATTTGTAGTGTTTGGTAAAATTAGCGCTTGGACTAGCTTATAAGTATGAAATGATATAAAAAGTGTATGTTTAATTAATATTTAATTTTTTTTCAAGTAAGATGATAGGGGTAAATTTGGAAGAAAAGATAATAAGCTATAAGCTCATAAGCTACTTGAAATAGCGTTTGGAAAATAAGCTATAAGCTAGTAAAATAAGCTATAAGCTCTTTTAAAAACTGTTACCTAAATATTACAAACTGCTAAGTTATATGTTCGCAAAGGTTTGTAAGGTGGTTTGCAATGCATAGTATTGTTCTATTTGATTTACATTATTTTATTTTATTTTTGAGAATCCACATTTTCTTCCTTCGATTGATGAAATAGCAAACTATTCTTTCACATTTTACTAAATAACATGTAATTTTGTAAAAAGAAATTACCACAATATTAGTTTCTGCAAAGTATCACATTTGATTTGTAAAATATATAAATATAATTAGTATTTTTAAAGTATATAAAATTCGTTTATTTAATCTTTACTATTAATTTGTTAAAATTAAATTGACGAATTTTGCATACTTTAGAACTATTTTTTGTGTGTATGGTTTATAGATAAAATTGGAGATGAAGAAATTCTACTATGGATTAAATTTAAAAATAAAATAAAAAATGCTATAAATATTTTTTCTTTCTTCGTATAACAATATAATAGTCTGACATTCACTAGGAAACACGGATTGTATTGGATATTATTTTTTTATTTAAAAATAAATATTTAACCGATACTTTTTCGATACTAGTATCGGGACGTATCAGACGCGTATGAGTATTATTTATTTATTTAAAAATAAAGATTTAACTGATATTTTTTCGATACAAATATCGGGGGACGTATCAGACAAGTATCATATCGGGTGCATATCGGACACGATATTTCATCATTTTTAGAGTATCGGGGCTTCATAGAGTGCATGGTAACTGGACCGGCTATAGATGAGAATAACGGTTAAACCGGCCGGTCCAATCCGCTTTGATAATTTCGGTTCAGCCTGCAAAATTACACCCTTCTATTCTATTCTATTCTATTCTATTCTATCTATCTATCTCTCTCTCTCTCTCTCTCTCTCTCTCTTCACACAAACAAAAGCAAAAGCTCGAACAGTGTCTCCCTCTAGCGGCCGTCGCCGTCGCGTCTCCTTCTTTCTTCACCAATCTCGCCGACGCTTCCAAACCCGTAGGTATCTCTCTTTCTTCAATATGTAGTTCCCAATTTTTAATATCTCATTTTTCTATGCTGTGTGTGGTTTCTAAGTTTCGATTTCAAATTGCTGATGATTTTTGAAATTGAGTTGTCAAAGAATTGTTTATCCTTCTCTAATTATTTCCCATAACAATACACGCAGATAATGTGCTCACTTTACATACAATTTTCTATTAACCGCATCTAAAGATTTTTTATTTTTTTTAGTATACTGAAAATTGTGCTACAAAACTATAATCTTGATAAGATTATGATTATACTTAGATTAAACGTATGAGCGAAATGTTCAGGTTAGAAACTTGTTTTATTGAGTATTTTGTAATTGTCAGAGTTTTCTAAGTGTTGATATTTTTGTGAGTTTTTTTTTTTTTTCTATCTTGTTATACATTATGATCAATATCATGAATTAACCGTTTCGTTGGATTAACCTATTTAGTTTGATGTTGGAACTGAACCCAAATAACTCGTTCGATTGTGGAGGATAAAATTGCAGCACTATATGTTCCTTTAACGGGTCTTCTCAAGTTTTAAAAACTTCTTGAATATGTAGTTTAAAACATTTTCTCTTGTGTTGGTTATTATTATAATTGAAGTTATCTCCACCAAGTTTTAATATACATAAGACTGTTGCCAGTAATCTGGTAAATTTGTTTATATTCGTTACCTCTATTGTTTATGTTAATATCTTGCAATGCAATTCTGTTGTGGCAATTGCGCTGGAATTGAAGATGTTACTTGTGATATCAGATATTTACATCACTTTGCTTTCTGCTTAGAATGCTTATTGTTATTTTAAATAAATATCTCTTATGATTATTTTTTCACCTTAAGATCTAAACTATATGTCTACTCTTACTCTTTATTATATATGCTTTTATATGTACAGTTTGTGAATTGGTAAAAATGGAATCAACCGATACAATTCAAACTGCATATAATCGGATCAAATTTTTTTAAGTAACTCAAACGAAACCAAATTACTCATTGTTTTAATATTTAGATTGGATGACTTTTTTTCCTAAATATCGGGTTTGTGAGCCAGCCTCGCAGACTCACTTTTACCCCCAACCCGTAGTGAGCCAACTAGGGTGAGCTGAGTTTGCTTGTTTTGACAACTTTATTTCACTTGTTTACTACATATTGAGTCGATGCACATTCTTCGTTTAAGTGGAGCTCTCACTGTTGTTGTCCCTCTTGTTTTCCGATGGAACCACTACTTTCCTATTTTGTTTCGAACAAAGTTACATTTATGCAATGTTGAGTGATGATTGTTAATTGCCAACATTTCTTTAAACTTGTTGATTAATTTGGTATATGACGATGCAGATAGTGGTAGGAGGAAGAAATAAAAAAATGCCTCCTTATGATTGCATGCTTCTATTCAAGCCCACTGTTAAAAAAGAAGCCCTAATCGGTTTAGTTGCAAGGATTGGAAAACACATCTGTAGAAGAAATGGGGTTGTCACTGAGGTTAAGAGTTTCGGTACAGTTCAATTGGGCTATGGTGTGAAAAAGCTTGATGGCCGATTTTATCAGGTAAGTGTCGCATTCATTGCTCCTCATGCTGTAATACGATGTTTTTCCATTTTGAAATATTTAATTCAATAGACTATTTTCATTTGGAAATATATGTTGAAAAACTATTTGTGTTTTCAATATTTTTCTTTCCGTTTGTAAATATTGAATTATGGTCTGATTGAATTAAAATGGGGACAAGAAATAAGCTTTCCTAAACTGTTTTTATAAACTATCTTAAGGATGAAATCAATTTATGGGTATGTACTATGAAACTCTTCCACTGAAAGGTACTTATGTCATGTTATAAGAAATATAAATAAACTCTAAACAGGCTCTTCAGAATTCCCCTTGTGAATATTATTTTTGCACTCAATGTTATCAAATGTTTTGTTTTCCACATACTGCTGAAGTTTCAGCTAACTTACATATCTGTTTAGTTTGAAAGTCTGCCTTTGTCTGCAACAGAAGGAGTTGCATGTTCTTCTCTAAGATCGAATGGAAATTACGTAATTGTTAAGTAATGTGTTGCTGTTTTCTATTTTTAATGAATGCAGGGCCAACTGATGCAAGTAAGCATGATGGCTACACCGGAAATCAACAAAGAACTACATTACCTAAATAAGGAAGACAAACTACTGCGTTGGCTTCTGGTTAAGCAGCGTGACACAAAGTTTGGGCTTGAGTTTATGGGTGATGAAGGTAGACTGGAGCCAAGCAGATTCTCTCAAATAAGTAAACCTGATGATGAGGACGATGATGAAGATGACGATGCTGAAGAATATGAAGTGAACGAAGAAGAAAACAAAGTGAACTAAAAGATGGTTGTATTTTGTGTGTTTCCATTAGGAGAGGATAAAACCATTGTGCATCACAGGTGCCAAACATATGCTTATTGATAGTGCTACATGACAATCAGACATGATTAGTGACTGAAGATTTTGATTAGTAAACTGCATGTTGCCTCTAGATTTTAGACAATAATTTTTTTTTAACTGGGTGAAATAGTTTATTTACAAACGTTTTTCTTTGAACACTGGAGCACATGGTATGTGAATATTGTACACTCTCTGATGTTGAGTTTGATTCCCACCGATAAAAAAAAACACTTGAGCTCATTGACTCCTCGCAAAAAAGAAAAGGATATCACAAGAACTCAGTATATAATACAATTTTTAGCAGAAGAATAAAACCAAGAAAGAACAAACATGATTAAACAATAGCTCTTAAACTTTGGCCGAGATCGAGTCTTTTTACTTATTTTAAGTGTTGAAATCATTTAGTTTACCCTTCTAGTAGCTTCTGTTGTGCTGACAATTGTAACCAGCTCCTCTATATAGAAAGGATCCAAATCTGAAGAACAAATGTAATGAAAAGGATGACTTAGAATTTACAATCAAACAACTCTTCTCTCTTACTACTACGTATACTATTTCTGCAATTATACACTCATCTTCCATCAGAGCTCATTCATTCATTGTGAACTGGATTTTATTGGAATCATCCCTAGAATCCGAATCCCCGAGTCATTATAACCAAGAAAGAGATGCTTTCCGGTTGCACTTCGAATTACCAACGTCACTTCTCATACACAAAAATCACCATGAACAAATACTATCGCAACTAAAGTCTAAACAATAAAGACAAAAATACCACATTTCAAATAAAAACTGAATTTTTGTGTCTACAAGAAAAAAAACTAGTACAGTATATGTATGCACTCAGCTGAGCCCAACTTAAATATGTCATTCTAGTTCCAGTTTTGAAAACAAATAAACCATTATTTCAATGACACAATGATCATTTTTTTTTGTGTAAAAATATTTTACACTAGCACAATGATCATTATTTGCATGTATACACCAGCTTAAAATAAATAGTTTCCAAAATGAACAAATACAACAGAATCTCCATGCACTGCGATAATGGAAATTGTTGGAGTAACAACCATGGCACCAACTGGCTGTTTGCACGCAGTCATTACTCTGTTTGGCTCTGGAAGCAACCAATATCTTCCCAAACTGAACCATGATGCTATTTTCTTTGTCGAAAACTTAAATAGCATCTGAGAGTTTGCAGAAACAGTCCCCTTGTCTAAACTTGCGGTAATATGTACTACCTAGTAGCCTCTTTGGGATAAGATGGCTAGGCCCACACCAAATGCACATGCTTGAAAACTGACACATAAAAGTGGCGCGAACAAATAGACTATTCACAAAGTCCATAAATTAGAACTGAGCTGCAAAAGATTATACGTGATTAGTTAGACCAACAGCAGCATTGAAATATCTGAAAATCATTGTAGATGCAACAGAAATTAGTGTGATTTCATTATATCATACAACGAAAAAATACTGACCTGAAGCAAATCAAGATAGTTCAAATCCTGCATTTGAATTGATTGCATATAGAAGCTTTGCTCTCAAAGTGCCTGGACGTTTGTATGTTGGAAGCTGTAGTCATTGAGAGGAGGAACATAAAAGTGTAAGGAATTCAAATGTATGACAAGGGATTGTCTAAAAAAGCAACACGTTTGTCTCAATGACTTAAATGACCAAGTGTGGGTGTGTTTAGTAAGTGGACATCCAAAAGTCTATACTTATAACCAAGCTTATCTATATGATATTTTCGGCTATGAGATCATGAAAATTTCAAGATCCCCATGTTCAATACATCATAACTCATAACTGACATGAGAATCTTGCTTTCAAATATTCATAGCCAAATACCTTGTTTGTAGATTTTCAAGAGTCTATTGTGCTACATGTCACCCGCATATATGGTTAGGGATTTGTTCTCCTATTAGTTTTTACTCTATTAGTTCTTCAGTAGTACCTTAAGGGTATTGTAGCAGGTTGAAGCTGATGGAAGCCGCTCTACATCTTGTCCTCCAATTGTCGCCCAAAGAGGGACATCACATGCAACCTAGGTGAACATATAGACCAAGTGATATTATTCAATGAAATCAAGACATTTTAGTATTCGCTAAACAAATGCATCATTTTTGGGTATTCTTTTAGATCATGCTAACAAGTGCCCTAAGGGCACTAGCTAAGAAAGCAAAAATAGAATCTTTGCATTGGAAATGACAATTTTAAACATTAAAAATGTTGAATACACCACTTTTCAACTCAAATTTCTATATTTGTTTTCTTAACAAATGCCCTAAAAGGGTACACTTTAGCATTTTCCTTCTTTTATTTCCAGTAAAAAAAAATTAAACCATGTCATATTTCATTATGATAAACAAAGCAAATGGGATAATAGAGGCGATAGTATAAATGATCTTGTGCCTATCAAACATAGAAAATAAAGAACATACCTTGTGGATGGTAAAAGGTGGCTGTAAGTATTTGAACCCAAGTAATGGAGCACGAGAACAACTGGTGACAAATTTAAGAAGCTTACAACGGTCTTTTGGTTCAAAGCCTTTAATCACCTGTAAACAGTCAACAGAAAGCAGAAAATGAATATTGATGTCATAAAATTGGTATCTACAGAAATTGCATGCATAAATTCTTCAATATAATTCAGAGGTTGAAAATAATGGTCAATAGTCACATTCTACAGCAAAAATGCATGTATTAGAGAGGATGAGAAACTGCAATTCAACCAAATTCACCAAACCAGCAACCCCTGCTTGGAGAGGGAGAGAGAATGGGGAGATCCCTGAGACACTAATTGGATGATTAACTTATTTGTAAGCCACCGATCTGAAACAACAGGAAATATACAGAAACAGTCTACTGACTCTATCCAGTGCCTTTATTTTGATAGGAATACACACCATAGTGTGTGCCATTAAAAAAAACACACACCATAGTGTGTACCCATCACATATTTGGTGTTAAATTCTGGAAGAACAAGAAGTATCAAATTTGACTTGATTGTTTTAGTTTGACATGAAAAAACTGTCTAATCTCGTCTGGAAGAAGAAACAATGCACTAAGGTCCCCCGGTACTATTGTTACTAATGGTGTAAACGAGCCGAGCAGAACACTTGAATCTTGAGTTCGGCTTATGGAAAAAATAGGTACTCAAGCTTGACTCATTTATATAAACAGCCCTAACTAAAAATTTGAGCCTGACTGGTTAAAAAAGGATAAAACTTGAGCTTAGCTTATTTAGCTCATTTATATAGCTTAGTAATTTTTGCATTTTTTTTTTAGATTTGAAGTTTATCAAATTACTATTTTAAAAACATATTTATAAGCATACACTTTAAATCACAACCAAAATTGCATTTTTCAGTCATATATGTCCAACATATGGAAATAAATTGAAATAATAAAATAAGGGAGACAATTTTTAATCAAGTCAATAATTCTCCCTAACAAGCAAACTCAACAAGAAATAAATGAAATCTGCAAATCGTGCTAGATATGAGTCATATGACAACAAAACTGAGGTCTGAGGGGTTTGCATATAACAAGGGAAGCACACACAATATTACAGCAGTTTAAATAATTTGGTATGCATAGATGATGTATTGGGAATGGGATTGCTATGTGTGTGCATGTATGCAGTAACCACCAGTAAGGTTCCAATACCTCCCAAAAGATTTTGATTGTCCGGCTCCCCTCACAGTAACCACCAGTGTATCGTGTGTTACTTTTAAAATCATCAATGTCAATATCATAATTGCCACCTGAAAGTAACTGCATTCTTGAATATCTCAGAATTCGTGCTGTAAAAGTGAACTCATCACAAATAAAATTTTCAGTACAAATTGTCACAAGTTGATTGTAGTGAATGAGTGAGCAACTGCATCTTGATTCAGATATTTTTCTCTTATAGAGCACATAAATTTTTTATTTTTGACAGAGGACATAGTTTTAGTAAATGGAGAATTCTGTTGCAGAAATGCTCCATTGTTCATTGTGCAAGAGAGACGAGGAAATATTAAACTCGCAAAGAAACCCTTTTAAAGAGACTTAGTAAAGAAGATACCTGATTAAATTCACTAGCGTTGAATAATTTCAACCAGGATGGAGATATAAGATCGGCCAGCCCTCTATAAAATGCATTTGAAAAGGGAAATATCTGCAATTTAAACATTGTTACATCTATAGCCATGATACAACAGTTAATACAGTAAAGAAGTGAATAATTTGCATTAGATTCAATGATGATAAAACCTGTTGGTTGAGTTTGTAGTCTGCCATCGCATGTATGTACTGCATCTTGTTCTCATTTGTCACAGAAATATCTTTGCCACCAGACTTGAGCTCAACCACGTGTCTTTTGCCAAATGATTCTTCAGTAACTGTGAAATCAAGACAGAGCTCCTTGACATCACCATCATAGTTCTGCATGAATAATTATGTGAACCTTCCAGTGAAATGTAAAATAGCAAGAACAGGCATACACAGTAACCACCCAAGTCAAACTTGGGCAAATTAAATTAAAAATGAAACAAAGACCAGCACAGTACTTCAAGGAAAGAACGATCCCAATCTTAAAATCAAATCTAACACCAAATGCAAATTGGATCTTGTTAATGAATTTTTGAGGTTTTTATTAATAATACTGTTATTTAAGAGTTATATAACATCCAGCAACCACCCACCAAGACATTAGCTCTTCGAGAAAATTCATATACAATTATACATGAGTATTTGTAGTTTAGAAGGACTGCACATGGAACAAGGTTGTCTAGAGAAGGAGGAACATTGTAGGCCAAGAAGCAGCACCAAACCATGTAAAATTTTAAATACAAGGATTTATAAGAGAAGCAACACGATACATTATGGATGGCCCTGATTAACTTTAACAAAGGATTTACAAGAGAAGCAACAGCATGGATGGATATGTCTCTTGGTATTACCTTCACATACACAAGATTCTTGTATAGCTCTGGGTCGAGTGTGGATAATTCATCAAGAAAGCTATATCGCCCCAATAGCTTTTGTACAAAAACATGCGAGAAAGAGTAATCAAGTAATATCCCTTCATAAAGAGCTTTACCAACTATTCTTCCAAGGAACTCAATCATCTGAAGACCATTGTCCAAAAATCTTGCAGATGCAGTTGGAATTAGGAGACTGTCAGAAGTTGAGGTTTGGGAAAAAAGCCCGTATCTACAGAAGAAGGAAAAGTTTCAGCTAAGGAAGTCACTCCTGGAAGAGGACATAACCATTAAATAAAAGCTAGAAAATACAAAATAAAGTCTCAAACTTACTCAGGGGAAAATGCTTCTTTTGATAAATCAGTCAAAAACTCTTTCGACAATCCACCATAGTCCAGACCAGCCTCCGTAAGGCCACATTCACTGACAAATGATACATGGATGGACGACTTCAACTTTGACCCAAGCGAATTTAATTGTTGAAATCCATCTTCAACAGTATGACCCCGACGTACTACTATCTCAATGGTTCGTGAGCCAGGTTCGGAAATTTCACCAGCCATTTTGCGTGAGGCTTTATCCATCTTGATAAACTCACGAAACATCTCAACTCTATTTCAACAATAAACCAAGTGATTAAGTACTTCCAATCAGAAATGTATCATGTGTTACTTTCGAAACAAATGAATATGATTTTGATGACACATTGCAGTCAAATACCGCTTCCCCTCTACTCTCACAATGAAAAAAAAATCCAACTCAATTACATTATGAATACTCTCATTGACAATCTTTCTCCCTTACAAAGTTTACTCTTATTGTTTTGCTTCATTTAAGGTTTCCTAATGCTCAACATATAGCATATAATGGATAAATTATAAATGAAACTACCACTCATGTTATGAAATATCCACTATTTCACAATATAGATGATTGTATTCCCCAAGTGATTCTTCATGCACATACTAAGATAGTTCGAAAAATGAAAAGGACATATTAACGGTAATGTTCTAAGTTGATCATAGTTTATCAATTCTTAATTTAATCCACCAAGAGAAGAAAGAACAGACAATATTACACGGTGAAGATAGCCGTAAATTTTTTTGCTCGTTTAGGAAAACTAAGACCACCAGAAAAAAAAAAGAATAAAAAAAAACTAAGATTAGATTCTTTTTTTAACTCTTGTACTTTCTCTACTGGCATGAGAAAACTTAAGAAAACAATTCAATCAGGCTTCACCCCTGATCATTAGCTCTTTTTATATATGATTTATCCTTCTAAAGGTTCACTTGATGTGACAATGAAAATGTCCAAAAGGGTAAAAAGTACAGAATGCCAGAACTGAATAAAACAGAATTTATGACAAACAAGAGGCCTCATATTGGTCATAGTCACAGAGCTAGTAGTTACCTTTCTTGAAATGGGAAAACATGAGGAGTCATGGTGATAACAGAGCCTACGCTCATGGAAGATGATGAATCATCAGATCTCAGGTTGGCCAAAAAAATTTCATGAGTTCTAGTAGCAACTGCAACTGGTGGCCGACTTTTTCTAGCAGGAGATAGCCACAAATCCGGAGGACAAAATGGGTGTC
The DNA here is from genome assembly GCA_030408175.1 of Trifolium repens. Taxonomy (NCBI): domain Eukaryota; kingdom Viridiplantae; phylum Streptophyta; class Magnoliopsida; order Fabales; family Fabaceae; genus Trifolium; species Trifolium repens. The sequence goes on along the minus strand of CP125849.1, from coordinate 50,926,934 downwards.
TGCAATCCCGTTCATACATTAAATGTAAGCATCTGACAGCACAATCCATGAGAGGCCTGTTATGATGACCATTACCATGGGACAAACCATTATAGACTAGTGTATTGAGCATTGATGCAATTCTTCGCTGCTGCTCTAACTTGAATGGAACCTATTAATGTTAACAAATTCTCTGGAAAAGTAAGTTTCTGAAAATGTGAACTAATTCATAAAAGGACTGGGACAAGAAGAAACCAAGTCGCTACCTGTTTCTCATAAAACTCTATGTCGTCAAGAACTAAAAGCAGGTGAGAATAGGTCGCACAGAAAAGATGAAGCGTAGCAAACATACTTTTTGGAATGCCTTGTGGACCATGCCTCATAGGTTCTATGTCCCATACATCTGATGGATCTAAATTCACTCCACTAGGTGCAGAGTGACTGCCAATGGGATTTGAGCTGTCTGTTGCAGATTGTGACTTACCTGTAAATTTATTAAGTACACTGACCCACTTACTGGCCCCATCTTTACTTGACTGTTTTGGAATCCTCTCAAAAGCTTTATGTTTTCCATTTTCACTTGTGTGATTATCCGACATATGTTTGTCTCCAGAGAAAAAGGAATCCTCAAGTTCACCCCACAATCTCACAAGAAATCCGGGAGTAAATGCTAGCATGTTAAGAACTGACAATGAACCATGAATTGGACTCAAGGCTGAAAATATTCTAAGTAAGTTAGAATAAAAAAGTGCAACATCACACAGATCTAGCTTCCCCAAATATTCCAGACTATTTGATATCGAAGTCTCAGCCTTGTTAGTGGTATCTCTATTCACTGATGCTAAAAGACTTGTGAGATGCCATTGCTGACAAACAGGCCTAAATTGATCCATGTATGACATTATTAATGACTCATGGGTTGAACTTTCAGCATCAGTTTGGAGAGATTTCTTCTTCTTTTTGACCCACTCAATATTATCAAGACAAGCCAGTAGGCTTTCTGCTAGTGTGACAATAACATGGACATACAATGCACAGTCTAAACCTTGATTGAAGGATCTGGAGTCTACAGAATTATTTTCATTCCCTGTTGCTAGACATATAAAGTTAGCGAGAGACCAACCAACTGGTGGAATAGTCTTGATAGAAACAAGAGTTTCTGACTTAACCAACTCTGACATATCCATTAAAACATTCTCTTTCAAAATCTGTCATCACCTGTCAAAGCTTGATCAGTTCTGATATGTTTGAATAATAAAGCATAATCTATGAAGTTATACAAATTTATAAACTTATTGACTCTAGAGGATGCGATGGCGGTATATTAATACTTCAGAGAGACTCTACCCTTTGCAAAAAACTAAGAATGAAATTTCACCTTTGAGACATTGTTTGATATCTTTTACAGATAGAGAAAAACAAGTAAAGAACTGTTATATATTCAAATTAAACAATATTAGAACCAGAATAAAAAGTAGAACTGTTTCTAATATCTTTCAGTTTAAGAAGTATTGAGTGTGTGCGCGCACGCACACGTATTTCTACATACAAAAATACTGAAAAATTATAATTAGACGGCAGATTAAAAAGAATATTAGAACCATTTGCATTATCATAAATAACTCAAATACTAAAAGACAGATACTAACAAATACAGATCTTAATTATAAACAACAAAAATCCATCTTTGAAAGTAGCAAACTTATAACTACAATATCAAACAAATTACATAAGAATATAGAAGTAAAATATGCACACACAATCATGAATCATCAACTCAGCAAGTCAAAAGTTGGAACAACTTCCAATTATTATACACAAAAATGAGATGTACCATTACTGACATCAACATATAAGATTTGAAAATGGTGAACACTCCGGTACACATCTTATTTGGACATGTACCGGTATACTGCTGAGGTGTACAATTCTAATAGGTCCACAGATAGTATTTAATATAGAAAAATTAATAAGCACTATTTGTGAACCTATCACAATTGTCCACCATTGAAAATTTCATACAGAATAAAAAAAATAAAAGAGAACAAGTTATCATTAAAACAGAAGAGACGGTTAATAATTTTGAAGGTGAAATTGTTCTGCTTTAAATATGCTTACCAATAGTGTCTGAAAACATGTGAACAAAATTGATTTGTGCTTTAAAGCAGGTAGAAGAACAGGTGGGAGATGTTGCACAAGCCAAGGAATAGTCATTAGATATACAATATACTGCTTAGCACCATGGTTGACATTCAACATATCAGGCCTTTCTCCACCAGAGTTTGTCAGGTAAAACGGACGCACTGCTAAAGTTATTGCACTTGCAGTAATAACAAATTTCTCATCTGCCTGGGTGATAACTTTCATCTGGGAAGAATAATTATCCAATGCACTAATATATCTGGCAATGGAAACATAACTACCACTTTTTTTACTCCCTGTAAACTCAACTAAACCTTTCACGGCTAAATCCGCATCTAAGCGGTTGTCGTCTGTAATGCCTTTCCATCCTTTTAGATCAGTTAACATTACAAGAATACGCATTGCTAGATATGTAACAGTAGTAATATCTTGAGCCCCTGAATTGCATTCACTGTACTCTGAAAGAATAAAAAAACCAAGAGAAGTAAGTTGCTGTGCCTGGTAACTCCAAATTCTTCTCTCTTCAGCTGTACCAATCGCCAAAAAGCAAAAGTTCCGCTTTGAATCTAAACAAAGAAAAGAATAGATCCATTAGAAATATAATAAGTATGTGCGTTAACAAGGAAAAGGAAAACAGGTCCACCGAATTTTAAAAGCTACAAAAACAAAGCAACAGAAAGTATCTTGCCATATTCAATTATTCATAATTTCATATAAGCTGTAGACAAGCCATCACATTAAAATGGGTAACATAATTGGAACACTAACTTGAAGACCAACAAAAGAATATCAAAATGAGAAAATATACCAGAAGATTGCAGGCTTTCCAACAGGAATGTAAAGCACGTCCTCATAGAGTCTATTTTCTTGCTACGGACCTTCTCATACCGATTTGAGAAACGGGTCACAAAGAATAGAAATGGCCTCAACAGATTGTTTGAAATCCAATTTGCAGTCATCACCCCAGTATAACTGTTCACCGATGTCTCCCATTCCTGCTGAAGCAGCAGAGCAACCGCTTTTGTAACCTTGAAGCGCCTCCATACTCTCTGTCAAAATTAAGAAAAAGCTGTCATTTCTCCATTTTGATACAAACATGAGATGTGAATGAATACCAACACAAGATCAGAAGAATCATGCAAACAAGTTGTTTTTAACTTATGTGAGAAGCTATTATTTTAGAAGACTCATATCCAGTACAAGATCATTTCAACAGTATTTCATAATTTTTCATTGCGTCTTAAGGACTTATTCTAACTTTTAGAATATTAAAAAAAAAATCTTTTGAGTTAAGGTTTGTATTTCTATATTAATTAATTGAGTTAAGTGGGGACACTCTCAGTCGAAATTAACCTTACACCAATGTCACATGAGAATTTATCATACTGCCACATAAGTCCACTCTGTAACCACACTTTAAGGATCCATTTGATATGCAAAATGTCAATACTGGATAGAACAACACAAGACAAACGTTTTGAACAACTTGATGTCTTGTAAGATGTTTGGTAGACAAAATGTGATTTTGATATTTTAGACAACTTGTGCTTGTGACAAAAAGTTGTCATGTGATTTTGTGAGGGACAAGAATTTCAATTTTTGTTCGGTCTCTTTTATACCAATTTGTCTAGTCTCAAACAATTGTAAAATCAAACACAGTACAATTGAAATTGTCCAGTCCCTTATTATTTTTTATCAGATTAAACGCACCCTAAAAATAACTTTGAAATATTGAATTCTTATTAGATGTCAGCGTACAATAGTTTACAAACACATACATTGCATGTCCCTTCTTTTCTAAGTAATTTATAGCCATGTCATGTGTCCTATTGATAATTTTAAAATTTTACCTATCCTCATTTCATATCATATCTAATCTATGCATCATATCATGCAAATAAGAAATACTAGCAAGTTAAATCTTGAAAATTTTCAATGAAATAAAAAAAAGGCAAAGATGTTGAACCTGAATGAAGAGAGCAGCAGCAGCAGCACGTTTTGCATAATTGCGAAGTTCTCTTTCTCGTGAGACCTTCTGAAGAAGATCATCTCGCGTAATCTCCTTCGCACTCGCTCCTCTTAACGATACCTAAACAACAAAAATTTCAATTATCAAAACCAACCAAATCAATAATTCGAGTGGTTAAAGACAAAATTGAAGAAAAAATTGAGAGGAAATTATGAAATTGATGATGAGTACCTGGTGTTTACGATGTGCATCCATGGAAAATCAGGAACAGGTGTGAGGTTCAATGCTGAAATCCATTAACGTCTTCTCGTTAGTTAAATTAATCCCTTTGTATAATCTTCTATTATCTTTAACTAAGTTCGATTTCAAGTTTGGTAAAGAAGAAAGAAAGAAAGAACAATGAAGGAAAAGTTCGGTTTATGTTTTTTCTTTGTTAAGTTGACATGTTAATTCACAAAAATATTATTAATTATTGTTGTGATTTTTTTTTCCCCTTTTTGTTGATGGACTTTGTTATTTTCTTTTGAACAATATTGTTATTGTTATTTGTTAAAAAAAATAAAATTGTTATCGTTATGAGTTTAATTGTTGTGTACCATCAGTGTAAAGCTTTTTTTACACTAACGATGCACAACAATTAAATTCTATTATTATTGTTGTTGTTCTCTTGATAATAGTCTTTAGTTGATTAAAAACATGTCCTAGAAATGACTTTTGACTTGTTTGATTATAATTAAATTTTATGTATTGAGTGTATAAGTTTTTTTTTATATAGGTAGACAATTAAATTACACTATTATTCAATTTTTATAAATTAGATTTTAAAATACTTTTTCAAATATTTATTTAATGTTTAATAAAAATATATTTATTTTATGTGATTTTATTAAATAAATTTATAAATTAAAAAAGTTTTGTAGTTTGTATCGTCGATGCATACAAATTAAAAATATTGTTTTCATGCAAAAACTATTGGATCCCGGAGGTCTAGATTCGATTGTATTTTTGGAATGAGATAAATATAATTATTTTTGTAAGTGCTTGATTAATATTTAATATTGTTGCAATCCTAGTGTGATAGATTAATGTTGACTTAATATTTGCTAAACCTATTAAACCCAATCAATACTGCTAAACCTATTAACAATTTGAATGAAACTTCCCAACATATTAATACAATTTTTATTTTTTAAAAACTACATAAAGAGATAGATTTAACAATAGTTAAAATTTAAATCAATTTCATGTTCTTTAATTTCCCAAGATGCAAAAGGAAGATAAACAATAGACCATATACTCATATTTAATTCAGTTCTTAATTGTTGATCAAATTAATTAATAAATATCAATGCAATATCATATAGTGACGTAAAAATATAATAAATTGTGCATAAATTGATACGAAAAAGATCGAGACATAAAGAGTATACGAGATATAATAGGCGAAAAGCAAAGTTTGTCTCAAAGAGAAATAAGCACCTCCTCTTATGAAGATTGTGTTGTCGAGCGAGCTTGATTATTCAATAGTTTCAAGAATTGGTATCTACAAAAGAAAAAGACAACCATGTCAATAATGAAAAAGTAGATGTACACCTCCATCAAATGACAATACAAACTTGTGAACTCGACCAATTCATACCCGGGGTTCTTGACAATGCATAAATTATTAGGGATCAAGATGACAATATTGTGGCAACAACTTTGTGGGTTATGGTTATGGGGATTGGTGACTCGAAGAAAGTTAAGGCAATGACTTTGAAATTGGGACTAGGGTTTGCAGTTAAGATGTGTTTTTTTTAAGACGATAACTAATGAATATGATTTGTTGGGCGTGATGGAAAGTTTTTGGGCTCATTCTAGTCTTAACTCCCAAATGAGTCTATTATCCACTAAAGCAAATCGTTGTAAGTGTTGTTTTTATGCGTTGACTTTTCAGATATAGAAAGAGATAAGAATCAAACGATCCATAAGTATTGTTAAATATGCTCTAACAAAGTCCAACAAAAATACTAATAATACATAGTCATTGTATTGTATATCATGTGTCATCTCCCTTACGGCACAACACCATACAACAATTGTACAAAATTCGTCTATACACTCAAACATAACCCCACATCGTACTCTAATTGTTTTTCCTCCTTTATCATTGTATATCATGTGTCATCTCCCCTACATCGTATTCTAATTCATTGGTTGCTGTAATTTTTTTTCCCTCTTTCTTTCTTTCCTTCGAAACAAACAGACCATTAGAATCCGCCCCATGCATTTGCTTTCATTTGTGTAAAGCTTAAGTTATATGGACAAGGTAGTTTCCATTTATATGTCATTTAACACACACATAACTTTTTTTTTATGCGATTTATTCAATAGATTACATGTAGTGAAAACTTCATATAGTAACACAATTAAAAAGAAATTTAACCGTGTAATCAAATATCAAACAAGATAGTTTTACCATATCTTATCTCATATCTCATATGTGTATAACTAAATGCCTTACTCTAAAAACGGAGGGAAATTCCATGTAGACACACACTTCTTCAACGGTACAATATCTCTATCTTCTAGCGGCAAATAAAATGCAGTTGAAAAAAACAGAGGATATATAGAAAAAAAATGGAGGCACTCCTCCAACTCCAACAACCCAATTCTTCCTCTTTCATTCATCATCACAATCATCATCACCACTTCAATTTCAAATCTAAAAAACCTTCATTTTTTAACTTTCCTCTCAAAATTTCCAAAACCCATTATCCCCTTCAAACCCATTCCCTGCATCCAGTTCCAATTTCCACCCCCCAATCACACCCCCCTTCCCTTCTCTTCTTCCTCCTCCGTCTCTCTTCTCACCACAACCACACCAACCTCGCCAAAGCCACCCATGCCACTATCCTCAAACACCATGAATTCCAAAACACTCATCTTTCTACCGCTCTCATTTCAACCTACATCAACCTCCGTCTCTTATCCTACGCATATAGTCTCTTTCTCTCACTTTCTTCCCCTAATGTTGCTTCTTACTCTGCAATCATCTCCGCTTTCTCCAAATCGAATCGCAAAAAACGAGCATTGTCCCTTTTCCTTAACATGATTACCACTTCATCTATTCGCCCAAATAGTTACACTTATGTTGCCATTTTAACTGCTTGCACTCGAATTCTTAATTTTCAATTTGGTGTTCAGTTACATGCTGCGGTTATCAAAACTGGGCATTTGAAATCTGTTTTTGTTTCCAATGCGCTTGTCTCGTTTTATTCAAAATGTGGGTTTTCCCAAACTGCTTTCAAGGTGTTTGATGAAATGCGTGAAAGGGATATTGTGTCTTGGAACACTGTCATGTCGTGTGCGGTTGACGATTTTATGTATGATACTGTGTTTCGATTGTTTCTTGACATGCAGTTAACTGATGGGTTGAAAGTTGATTATTTTACTTTGTCAACGCTTTTGACTGCGTGTGTTGCAAGTGATTTGGTGATGGAAGGGAAGCAAGTGCATGCGCTTGCTGTTAAGGTTGGTTTGGATGCTGAATTGAATGTTGGGAATGCTCTTATTGGATTTTACACCAGTTGTGGAACTATTGATGATGTGGTTTGTTTGTTTGAGAGGATGAATGTCAGAGATGTTATAACTTGGACGGAGATGGTAAAGGCGTATATGGAGTTTGGTTATGTGGATTTGGCGTTGAAGATGTTTGATGGAATGCCGGAGAAGAATTGTGTGACTTATAATGCTCTTTTGTCTGGGTTTTATCAAAATGGTGAGGGTTTAAAGGCTGTGAAGTTGTTTATCAAAATGGTGGATGAGGGCATGGAGTTAACCGATTTCTCTTTGTGTAGTGGGATTAATGCTTGTAGTTTGCTTGCTGATTACAAGGTTAGCAAGCAGATGCATGGATTTTCCATCAAGTTTGGGTTCGGATCAAATGTTCATGTTGAAGGGGCTTTGCTTGACATGTACACAATGTGTGGGAGGATGGTAGATGCTAAGAAGATGTTTGGCATGTGGGAAAAATTGGAGGAAGATAGCTCTGTGGGTTGGACTTCCATGATATGTGGCTATGCTCGAAACGGGCAACTGGATGAGGCGATTTCTGTTTTCCACCGTGGTCATTCTGAAGGGAAATTGATTATGGATGAAGTGGCATTAACTTCTATGCTTGATCTTTGTGGAACCATCGGCTATCATGATATGGGAAAGCAAATCCATTGTCAAGTTCTTAAATTTGGCTTTCATTCTAATGCACAAGTTGGAAATGTTGTTGTTAGTATGTATTTTGAATGTGGCAATGTAGATGATGCAATTAAGATGTTCAGTGGCATGTCCTCTACCGATATAGTTTCATGGAATACTTTAATTTCTGGATATCTTATGCACAGACAGGGTAATAGAGCATTGGAAATATGGTTGAAAATGCAGGAAGAGGGCATAAAGCCTGATGAAGCTACATTCTTTTTGATAATTTCAGCCTACAGGCAAACTAACTTGAATTTGGTTGATGACTGTCGTAGTTTGTTTAATTCAATGAGAACTGTTTATCAAATTGAGCCAACATCTCAGCATTATTCATCCTTCATCAGTGTTTTGGGTCATTGGGGTCTTTTGGAAGAGGCACTAGAAACCATCGATAAGATGCCTTTTAAGCCCTCTAGTTTTGTTTGGCGCGCTTTGCTTGATGGTTGCAGACTCCATAAGAATACAGTGATTGGAAAATGGGCTGCCAAGAATATTCTTGCCCAAGAACCTGAAGATCCATCTACTTATATACTTGTTGCAAATTTGTATTCATCTTTTGGGAGATGGGATTGCTCTGAGATGACTAGGCAAAATATGAGAGAAAAGGGATTTCGCAAATACCCGGCTCAAAGTTGGATCATTTGTCAGAAGAAAAGACATTCATTCTATGCAAGAGATAGATCTCATCCGCAAGACAAAGACATATATAGTGGGTTGGAGATTCTAATGTTAGAGTGCCTAAAAGTTGGATATGAACCTGACACGAGCTTTGTTCTCCACGAAGTGGAGGAGCATCAAAAGGAAAAATTTCTATTCTCTCACAGTTCAAAACTAGCAGCAACTTATGGACTATTGACGACAAAACCAGGGAAGCCCATTCGGATCGTAAAGAACATCCTTCTTTGTGGAGACTGCCATACATTCTTGAAATATGTGTCTATTGTCACTAAGAGGGATATTTTTCTAAGAGATTCTTCTGGATTTCACCGTTTCTCTGATGGCCAGTGCTCGTGTAAAGACCTATGGTGAGACGCAGGTAAAGCTGGTTGATCTACTGGTCCTCATTCATATTAATGATGTAGCTGCATTTTCAACCTTTTTGTATAATTTTTTTTCTTAGATATTACTGCGAATTTTATGACACCAATTAAGAGAAGATAGGCGCTCTTTTCAAATGCTTTCCTAAAAGATTTAGGAATGAGTTTATTTTTTATCATTTTTAATGTAAAATCATATCTTCCATATTAGTTTCTGCGATGTAATTTTAGTATCTCCATCCTTTAAACTTTAAAGGGTGCTTATAAAAAGGGATGGAGGTAGTGTATTTGTTTTCATAGATACATGAATGAAGCATATACTTCCTGTAAGATACTATATATCTATAGTGAATGAATTTTGAATTCCAAAATCAATAATTACTTTATTTTCCTGTAAGTTATTTATTATTCAGATCTATGAATAAGAATGCATCAAAATAAGTAAAGGTCTATGATTAAGAAGCTGTTTTATTGTTTATAAAATAAATAAAAAATCAGAATTTATCGACTCATGGCATAAGAAGTGATAGGATTAGTTGTACACTTGTACTCATTCTGTATCATATTATGTGTTGCTATATTGTCTTACCTGTGTTTCTACACATTTTTGTGTTTGCCATCTCCTTCACTGCATGCCATTTGTATCTTAATCTCTCTCCCACATTTCTGATTCCCCATCATATTCAGTTTTGTCAATCCTTATGAATGCTTTTTTTATTAGGAGAAAACAAACAATCCTTATGATTAAGAAGCTATTAAGTTTTTTGCCACACATAATATACTTGTATTCCTCTAAGTTATTATTGCTGCATTATAACTATTTGATTTTTGGGGGTTTATTGAATTCAAATTTCAAGATATTTTAAAAGAATTCTTGTTTGTAAAACAATCTTGTAGTATTCAATCGTGACTTTTATAAAAAATAAATAAGTCATGTGGTATTCAATTAAGATTATTATGACTTTTTTTAAGGGAATGAAATTTAATGCTATTCAATTGAGAATTTTCACAAATTATAAATTTTCTTTTGGTATCCAAAAGTATACAAATTTTAAGAGATTGTTGTATGAAATAGATTTTGCGAAACCTTTTAGTTAAAATGTATCTATCCAACAATCTCACCCAAACTCTCAAAACTTTCTCATACTCTCCAAAGACTTTTTTTTTGTTTTCATCTTCATGTCAATCAAGTCTTTCGATTCAGTTTTTTTCAATTATCATCGAATGTGATAATTTGCTATGTGGATATAATTATTAGTCATTTTTTCCCCTTTCTTTTGCTGTTCCAAAATATTATTAGTCATTTTTCTATGCTATGCACTCATACTCGCTCATTTTTGCATGCAATTACTCATATCCGTATCCATATCTAAAGTGTGAATTTTTATCCTATCTACTATGGGTATATTTTACATATACTAATTGGATATTATTCTAATTGTCATCCTGCATATTTAGTAGTACAATGATTTAAGTTATCGTAAGAAACATCAAAAAATGAAAATTAAAGATGTCATGAGAAGTCTATCGGATACATGTGAACACAATAAAACGGAGTTATAATTTTCCCCACCTCTCCGTACCACAACAAATATTGTTCAACAAGCATGCATGTTGAGGGTTGGCCACATGATCCATTAAACAAGATCTTAGACAAAAAGAGGTGTTCCCATCCCCTAAATATGACTTTTTTCAATTTGATTGCCCATTTTTTTTAAAAGGTGTTTGTATTGAAGAAAGAGAAGTATGGATATCATCTCCAAGAAAGAATTTTGTTACTATAGTTTTTTTAATATATATATATATATATATATATATATATATTATAATTTTAAAACATGTGACATCATTAAGCATATTTATATGATTTTATACTCATAAAATTATAGTAATTTTTTTGGGTTATATAAAACTATAGCTAAAACATATTTTTTTTGACGAACAAAACTATAACTAAAACATTAAATTCAAGTACATAATAAGTTTTTCTTAGGACCAATGTTTCGAAAGAGTCCGAGTCATTTCCTCATAAGAATAATTTTTGGTCAAATATTTTATTTACAGTCAAACTCTAAATTATTGATTTCTCTTCCCTTATAAATAAGAGGGTTAGGAAAAAAAACAAAGTATTTGAACTTGAGGATCTAAGAAAGCACCGTTTTCTATCAATTGTTCATTATTTTTAGTAATAATTTATTTCAATTCATTTTTTTTAAAAAATAAATTAATTTATTTGTGCAGAAATGACTTTTAAAAAATGTCAAGTAGAAAAACATAGAGAATTGTATAATTTTGCAACCATCCAATTGTTTGTATTTGTATAGAATCAAATTTGAGAGCAACATTCACGCCACGCATGACATGTATTTTTGGACCCTAAAGTACATGGTTACAATTGTTTATTTTTAGGGATGGTGGCAATATTCCTCAATCCCCATTGAATTCATGAATGCTATTAGTAGTATTTTAAGAGAGCTCTCGTTCTTGTAACTATGTTGCGGTGCCGTTGGGTTAATGACTCACTCAAGCAATGAATCACACAGACATACACTCTTAAGTTAAGTTACTCACCGCTACACCGTTCAACGTTGCTATTTTCTATATACAAAAAATAAGAAATATCTAAGTAATTAATTAGTTTTTAACACCAAGGGTGATATTATTACTAAGAAAATGAATATATAGGCTATATAGTATTACTAGTATGTATTTTTAATCTTTTAACCTAATACTAACGTTTTCATTACTCTATCCTTGTTGCTTGAAATATTGTTGAATCTTTACTAGCCAACTTGGAATTAAAATTCAACTCTCAGCTTTTGTTTAATAAAAAAAAATACTCAGCTTAAACTAGTACTATAATATCCAATTCATTTAAAATAGTGTATGAAATAAAGGCGTTCCGTTTGGTTCTATCTTAGACGTTAAAAAGGAAATAAAATTTTCTAGAGTCAACTTTTTCACACAATAACGCAGTTATGACGTTGGTGGCCGTTTGGTCTTGATTAGATAACCACCAACACATGATTGCGGAGATTTTAACTGCAAGAAATTTAGGTAATTAAAAAAAGTAAAAAAAAAAAATACAGTTAACCGTGTAAAACATTTGAAGCAATAAGTTTAACAATATGACACAATTTAGTTTTGTTCACAGTTGTTGAACTTTTGTTAGCTTTTAGAAGGAGATTGATACTTACATTTCTGAATAGAATGTTCAATAATCTGATATGAGTTACAAAAAGGGGGAAGTTTCTCGTACTCAACATCTACATAAAAGTCAAAATCATTCTTTTCATCAAGAATTCTTTCCTGTAGATTCAAATTTAAATCATCCTCAAATAAAATTCTAGCAAAATTATTGAAAGTTCTTTTCATAATTGCCTCATCGAGTGTTCAATGAATGCCTAGAACTCCTGCAATTTCGAACAATATTTTAGGTCATCAATATTCGCGAGCAAGACCATGGAAGTGTATCCATGTTTTAGCAATGGTGTGTTGTACAGTGTGAGGGTTGAATTGAAGTCAATGGTCCAAACAAAACCCGATGAAAGATTTCAAGAACCACTAGATTTAACTACACTTAGCTCATCCAAAGAATTTAAAAAAAAAAAAAAAAGTAGTCCTTACCTAATGATACCATAGACCATGGAGTATTAATTTTCCAAAATATTAGAATTCTTGCCTTCAAGTCTACCATACAAACTAGGGAGGAATCCTTTGTGAGAGCGAACCTTCTGAGAATGACATTTTGACCGTCTAAGACATTTGCCAAATATTAATCTTCGGATATTTTAATTGAGATTTGCTTAACTTTCAAACACAATTTAAGTAATTCGCCACTCTCTGTTTTCTAATCCCCCTTCATAATTTACTCAAAAAACTTATTTTTTTTTTATATTCTATATTAATATACTCATACTTTAGATTTTTAAAAATATTTATCCTAAAACGGTACTCGAACCCGTACCGGGTAGCGAAACCGTACTATCTATGTAATCTATCACATTCACATGTGTATCATTTTTTTTTTCATTTTGAAGATGTTACATTTGGATAAAAATGAAAGGAGCTTAAAAACACCCAAAGAACTCAAGCCAAAATGATGATAATGGCCTACTAAGAAAATATAAACTCAGCTTGTGATTATGGGTGGGCATGGTTTGGTTTGGTTCTAGAGAAAAATCAAACCGAACTGAATTAAATTGTTTTTAAAATTTATAATAATTGAATTGAATTGAACTATTTATATTTCAAATCGAACCAAATTGATAATCATAAATTGAACCAAACTATTTCAGATTAATTTTAAAACAGTTAGTTATAATTCAGTTCAATTTAGTTCAAAAGTTCGATTCAATTTTTTGGTTTTTTTTTTCCATCCTTAGGAATAATAAATTGTTAAGCTGAATAATTTTCTTGACTATCCAAGTTGAAATCGAAATCTCTCATTGTGTGTGTAGGTGCCTAGGTGGTACTTGTTACTCTGTTTAGAATATGAAAAAACATATATAGCCTTTGTACAACAAAAAGCATTACGCCTCTTTCTTTCTGTTTTTGTTCAAACATAATATTTAACATTATGAATTCTTTCTTTCTGACATAAAACTGTGTCTGTGGTTTTATTATTGCTGAAAATTAATATTATTAAATATTAAATAAATACTCGTATAAATTTTGTTGCATGCCTCGTCACCCGTGGTTTGACTACCGCTAAACGAAACAAGTCTGTGTTTATGGTGGTCGGCATTCCTAAGAAGCAGCCGGGGCCCGGATCCTAAGCCACAGAGAATACCATAAACATATAATTACCATTCTGTCCCCATTTGTATTTTTTGTCAGGTTAAACTATACATCCGTACACTTATTAAATATGATAAAAAAAGAAATAAAAAAAATAATAGTGATAAAATAAATTTGTATATTTTTAAAATATTAAATCACAATTTTCAAGAAAAAAATTCAATAATAATTAGCTTAACTAGTGTATCTGGTACATTGTTTCGCATTTTCATTTTTATTATTAACCTTCTTAGTTCTTAGAAAAAGAATTTTAATAACTTAAAATTCAACCGCAAAATAAATAAAATCTAACCAATATAATTTTTACTAAATTAAATTCATTTTAGAAGAACTCATTAATCAATTGAATATAAAAAAATTATATTGTATTGATGACATAAATTATTTATATATTGTATTGATGATTTTAATTTTTCTTCTTTATCATGCTATATGTCGCCTAAAATTATAAATTTTTTTTTAATTAATCATTCCAATTCGAAATAATAACTTTTTTTGAAAAAATTCTAAATAACAACTTGGTAAAAAAATATATATTTCAAATGACTATTTTAGTCTGAGGTTTTGGATTCTAGCTTAAAACTAATGTTTTAATAATTAAACTAGACGTTAGATTGACGAGAATTTTTTATCACGATTCAACTATTTAAACTATTAAATCATAACATAAATTGTTAAGTATATCTAACAGTACAGATAATGTCAACTCACACACGTGAATCACCATGTATAACTGATTGATTCAGTTAGAATTTCTAAAAATACTAATTAAATTTATAGAGATAAAACTTTGTCATCTATTTCACCCCACGCCAAACTGAGGTTGCCAAACTGAGGTTGCCAAACTCAATCAATATGAAAGCAAAAGGAATTTATAAAAATACTAATCAAATTCAATTTGCTAAATAATACTCCTAAAAAGTCAACTTTGGAGAACAAATAAGTACTATATGTTTGGTGATGTGAAATTTTGAGATAATAACTTATACAAATATGTAATAAAAAAATCTGTTTTTTTTGTTACAATTAAAAAAAAGAGTAATTCTATTTAACAAGAAATATTGATTCAAGAAAGAGAATAATCCATAAAATTAAGAAATTTGATCAATTAAAACTTGGTTAACCATACATATGAGATAAAGTGATTATAATTTGACCAATTAAATGTTGCCACCTAAGATTCTCCTCTTTCTTACATCAAAAAATTCTTGCTAAATAACATTTTCCTTAAAAAAAAAAAACTGTTTGTCACTATTTGTCTTTTCACCATAAATTTATGAATTATTTTACTGGTTTATAATTTATCTAGCAAAAATAATGTTTGAACTATTTATTAGGTGGTATTTTTGTGGATCAAGTTGATGTTTTCTCTTCATGATTTAAAAATTGAGAAGTGTCTTTTTTAAAAATGAGATTATAATGTTGAAAATAATGTCTGTTTTAGTATTTTAATTGGTATTCCGCTTATATACGCCATTTTTATTTTGTAGTTCCTCTTTTACTGATATCTCATCTTATATATAAAGCTAATTTTAATAATAATATATTTGCCTTAAAAAAATAGTGTTTGAACTTATAATTTACTAGAATTTATCATTTTTCAGACATATTTTATAAGAAATAAAAAATTGTGCCATGCATTCGTCTTTAGTTTTGTCCTTGAAGTCCCAAAAACAACACGTCCTGAAGCAAAGGAAGTCCAAAAACGACACGTAGGGGACTAACCAAGACATATAATATACTGTCACATTGAAACAAAGACCGAAACGAAAAACGTTTATTTTTATGGTTGATTTTTCCTAAACCAAAAAGAACGGAAATAAATCATTAATATTAAAATTAATTTTATATGAAACTGATTACTCATATGACAAGGATATTCCAATAATTAAGTCAATAAAAGGATAAGCCAACAAAGTAACAAAAATTAAGGACCCCAGCTAATACGACATCATAAATTGAACTCTAAATAAATTTTGATAAAAAAAAAATAGAATCATTTTTAAAATTAATAAAAATATTTTATTATATACTCCAAAAAATAAAATAATTGTAATTTTATTTAAATTTAGATTTTCTTACTTTTTGATATGTAAAATATTTTAATTAAATATTTAAATAATTGTATACTTGTGAATTTTTTCAATTGTTGTACTTAAATGATTTTATTTGTTTAGCCTTAAAACAATATTTAAGTGATTTAAAGTCATTGTTGTAGTTATAGAGAAAAAAAGTCTTTGTTGTAGCAACTTGAATTTTATGTCGACAGTACTTAGTACAACAATGTCTAAAAAAACAAATATAATTTTATAATAAATAAGAAAAATAAAGAAACTTCGTAAAAAATAAATAAATAAAGAAACAAATATAAAAATGTCATATTAAATATTTTAAATCACAAAATTACTATTTTAATTAATTTCTATTTTTCTTTTCTGTAATCAAATAACCCACCAACAAGAGATCGAATTTAAAAATAAGATCATACTAAATAATTTGTGACAATGATTAAAAAGTAAAAATAAAAGCAAAAATTTTAAACATAATTTTTTTATGTCAAAATATCAAATACACTATTTTTAATATCATATTATTATTTTATTTCTTTAATTATTATCCCATTACACTAATTAACATTTTCTTTAAAATTAAATGGTTAAAAAACTCAATTATCTGCATGTTGATTTTTTTTTTAGCTTTCACCATTATTTTAATCTGATTTGAGATCAGTTCTGACATTAAATATTGTTTCAACCTCCTCTAATCGCATTTGAAAAAGATCAAACTGTAATTCTCTCTACTAAATTCAGTATCAATCACTACTGAATCGACTAAATTTTGGTCGTATCTTGATTACCTTTGGCTTAGTGCATTGAGGTCAATTGTGAAGATGACATTAAATAAGTGAATCGGTGGGGACATTGATAGCAGCTGAAGAAAAGGGTAAACTCGGAAACCCAAAAAAATGCATGCAAATACAGAAATACTCACAGTTTAAGAACAAAAATATGAAAGAGATCACACCAATTTATTACCAAGATTCTTCCTTCTTATAAATACTCTCCCACCAAAAACCTCTCTGTTTTAACCTTCTCTATTTCTTCTATTTTTTTTCTCTCAAAACACACACACAAAAACATCATGAATTTTCCTACCATATAATATAATTATACTATATAGTATATGAAACATTAACATCAATAACATCAATACAATGGCATCAGAATCATATTCATCTTCATCATCCATGAAACTCTTATTGTTTATGGTTCCACTCATAATAGTTGCTGGGCTTGTTTCTCTATTGGGTCCTAATCCATCTAATTGGGCTTTTATTCCAAACACAAGTAGTTCACAAAGTGGTGATAATGTTACAACAACAACAACGTTGGAGAAGACACAAGTTGTTGTTGCTGTTGATTTTCATGACAAAGAGAAAGCGAAAGCTATTTCTGATGATTCTGTTTTCAATCAATCTTCTACTCCTCCATTTTCTGTTCAACCTATTGATCATACAACTCAACAATTGGTAAGAGAATACTTTTTTTTTTTTCTTTTGATTCTATCCTTAAAAAAGTGTTTGAATTTTCTTATTAAAAATTAAAAGACAATTTTATTGCTGGAGTATTTTTTTTTGTAAACCCTCCGCTTCAGAGCTAATTGAAAGTTCGGTTGCGAGATAAGTAAAAGTCTGACATACAACTGTTGTGGTAAAAAATTGTTCCAGAATCAAACTCGAGTTATCCTGATTGTTCTTTGTTAAAACTCATTAACCATTGAGTCAATGTGTTGGTGGAATATTAAGTTACTTTGTTGGAATTTTTCATAATTTTTTTTTTATGATTAATGTACTTAAGAAGGAAAGAATGTAAAAAAAGGAAAGAATTTATGACTGTAATAAAGCGGTTGGCGTTTCTTTTAGTATCCTACTTTTTTTAGAATAAATTTATGCTATTCTTTTCTTTGATGATATGATGAATGACTAAGATAGAATCTTTTAAGATTTTAGAAAAAATTAATTGAGAAATTTTAATATATTGTCCTTTTTGGTAAATATCTTTATTTGTTTTTTAGATTTTAAGGAAAAATGTCTTTCTAACAAATAAGGCAAATATTTTGGTACAGTAATTTTTTTATAAATTTGTAAGGTTGTTCTTACAAGTAATTTAAAATTGACAGTTAACGGAACCTTTCCTTTTCATCTAAGCATTGTACTCCTATAATAAATTTGTTTATTTTGAAATGATGATATTTTCTAGGTAATTTTGCTTGTGAAATGGAAAGATTTCAATTTACGGCAATTATATTTGCTGTATCAAGCTGGCCTTATTGCCGTAAGTGAAGCGATCATAGGAATTAATTACGGATTTCTGACATAGTAATAATAAATTTCTTGATTATCCCCCATAGTACAAAACTATTTCATTCAATCACTAATATAATAAAAAAATTATTTTTTCAATAACAAATTCACTTTTTAAATTTATAACTTAATCTATATATTCTTTTAGACCGAGTAGTATATCACTTATATTTTTATTTTTGGTCAAAATGATTTTTGTTTATAATATAGTCACGGAGACAGAGGGAGTAAAAAGTAAATGATTGAATTCAAATGGTTAATGAATATTTTTTAAGACGAATTATTGAACAGGACTCATGATTGGAATAATTCTCATCGACTTACTTATTGGCGTGGCATGATGCTCCGAAAAGTTTAATACACACAAAAAGACTACACTAATTTGACACTTCTAAATAGCAGTACAAAAAAAAGTTTGACCCAGTTGACCCCATTAATTTACCTTGGATTTTATTTGTTTGTTTAAATTTTCTATTTGTGCCCAATAGTGCTCTCAACAAAATTTTCATGTTCGAGCTGAGTTTGGGTATCTTTGCGCAGTTACGCGCAAAGTACAAAAAATATTATTTGCTCCTTTTAAGTTACTGCCGTAAATTTGATTTTTGGAGGATAAATTGCTAATGTGGATTATTGGTTTTTCTTTTGCATTGTTCTTGGACCACATTCATTCTACGTTATTCTTAATCCACGCTTGGTGGTACATTCAACCCTAAACAAGAACCAATGATTGTGAAAGATTTGTTTTAAAAAAAATGTTGATGTCATTTTTGTTTTGGAAGAAGGAAAAAGACAAAAATGGTTACATCAATTTTTCTCTTGTTCTTTTTTATTGAATTATATTTATACAAGCTTCTTGTTAGGTAGATCATTCTAGTATAGTCAGAATTAACATGTGAGTATTTTAATGACCCATAATGTATTTTTTCTTTACCAGAACAAAGATAAAGAAAGTTTCAATGCTTCTCAAGTTTTTTCCAACACAACATCTATGAATGAATCTCATATTCCTCTAGAGAAACCAAACCTACCAAGAAAGTTTAGCATCTTAGATAAAACCGAAGCTGGTCTACTACAAGCTAGAGATGCGATACGAAAAGCAAAAAGTGGGAATCAAACACAAGACATCGACTATGTTCCGATAGGACCAATGTATCACAATCCTAAAGCCTTTCACAGGTACATAATGCACAACAATTTTTTTTCAATCACTAAATAATGTACTTACATTCGATTGCGCACTTTGATATAATTCGCTTGTCTTACTTTGCAAAATTGTTACAGGAGTTACTTAGAAATGGAGAAACAATTCAAAGTATTTGTCTACGATGAAGGTGAGCCTCCGGTTTTTCACAATGGACCTTGCAAAAGTATATACTCCATGGAAGGAAATTTCATCCATGGTATTGAGATGAACGAACAATTCAGAACAAGAGACCCAGAGAAGGCACATGTATTTTTCCTTCCTTATAGTGTAGCAATGATGGTTCAATTTGTCTATGTTCGCGATTCTCATGATGCTGGCCCCATAAAGAAAACCGTTGCGGATTATATCAATGTCATTTCCAATAAATACCCTTATTGGAACCGAAGTCTTGGAGCTGATCATTTCACTCTTGCTTGCCACGATTGGGTAAATATTTCACTATCTCTTAAACATCGTAGTCCATGCATCCTCAATTTTAGATTGAGAATTACTTTTGAAAAAATTACACTACTATTTGTCTTTGATATTGAGGAGAATTGCGGTCGAATACCATTGATACAATGGTTACAATGAGTTAAAAATATTTTTAAGATAGTTACAACTTAGTTACGGTTAGTTGTAAATTGGTTGCGATTAGTTACCTTAGTTTGGAGCACTCTAATAAGTGTATCATACACTCATTGTAATTGATTTTTTTTTCGTTCTATCGATTTTCAACTAATCACAAGTTAACTAACTTGTAACTACTACAAATTTTATTTAGAGAGAAATATGCTCTCTAAATCAAATGGTTCTATATGCCACCGCACATTATACATTGTGGAGGATGTCGTCGATCCATACACAAATTGCTTATAATTTTTTTGGAGAGACATTAAAAACTTCGATGTTGCGACCTAAGTTGGGATTGCGAACTTTTATTCAAAACTCTACTTGCTAGTACTAGACTGCTAGTAATGTAATGTTGTACAACTTTTTTATTTTTGTGTTGCTTCTATTTCAGGGGCCCGAGACATCAAAAGCAGTTCCAAATTTGTACAGCAATTCGATTCGTGCACTTTGCAATGCCAACACCTCAGAGGGATTCAAGCCAGCAAAGGATGCATCTATTCCAGAAATCAATCTTCGAACCGGTACAATGCAAGGTTTGTCCGGTGGACCTTCGCCATCAAAGCGGTCACTTTTAGCCTTCTTTGCTGGTGGGGTTCATGGGCCCATTAGGCCCATTCTACTTGAACATTGGGAAAACAAAGATGAAGATCTTCAAGTTCATAAGTACCTTCCAAAGGGTGTGTCTTACTATGATATGTTAAGAAAAAGCAGGTTTTGTCTTTGTCCTAGCGGATACGAGGTAGCTAGTCCAAGAGTAGTGGAAGCAATTTACACAGGTTGCGTTCCGGTACTGATTTCAGATCATTATGTTCCTCCATTCAGTGATGTTTTGAATTGGAAATCATTTTCGGTCGAGGTTTCAGTGAATGATATACCTAATTTGAAGAAAATATTGATGAGTATTTCTACAAGACAATATATAAGAATGCAAAGAAGAGTAGTACAAGTTAGAAGACACTTTGAGGTAAATTCTCCTCCTAAGAGATTTGATGTGTTTCATATGATCCTTCATTCTATTTGGCTTAGAAGATTGAACTTCAGAGTCCATGATGATCAATAACATTTATAAGATTATTAGTTAATTAATAACCATGGTTGGTAAATTAGTTTTAATAGTGTTTTTGATTGGTAATGTAAGATGGTGGTGTGAAATTGTGAATGTGATTTTTTTTTTCCCTTTAATGTACTGTATAAAATTGTTGAGATGTAAAAGTGATATTTTACTTTTTCTGCTATTTGATTCTCTAAATAGAAAATAGTATTATGTTTTTTGTGAATTGTATTTTGATAAACTGTTTTTCTTTTATAAATTATCTTGATAAGTTTATAATAATACATAAAAAAATTATTTATTTATTTATATGTTTTATTTTGCATAAACTCAAAAATAAGGTCTTCAAAAATAAAATTTAAAAGAGAAAATCAATTGTGAGAGTTAACAAAGTTTAAGGTTTTAGCACTTCAAAACAAAAATGGTGGAGAAATTTTTTTATGTTATATTACATATTCTTTTATGCTTTTAATTTTTCACTAACGGAATATTGGGTGACTTGCTAATTTTTTTTTAATTTAAATTTTCATGATAAAATAGACTTCATTTGAGGGATAGGATTAAAATAGTATAATCAAATTGAACATGATTGGGATATTTTTTATCCCCATTTTGAAATCAGCACAAGTAAGCAACCAAATAAAGTATTATTTCACAACGATGCTCACAAATAAATCATAAGTCAACCGATTAACAAATAAAAATTTTAATTCTAACAATTAAACTAATTTTTTTTCACACATGGTCAATGGTCGCCAAAGACAATGAAAGAGAATGAATGATCTCTGAAATAACCAATTTAACATGTTCAAAAATCATTTGTAAAGTTGAAAGATTGCTAAAGTTCGCGGTAGTCATAATCTTCTATTTATATTCTTTTGTTTGAATATTAATTTGGAGAATTTTTAAAATGATAAAATTTATTAAATATTTTATTTGAATTAAATTTAAGGAATTTCAAATGACATCTAAAATTAAGAATTTGAAATTCCTTTTTTCCATATGTTAAAAAAAATTCAATTTCTGTCAAAAAAAAAATCAATTTACCCCTATTTTTAAAATTTGCAATTTGACCTCTAAATTTATTCAAAATATGCAAATTGGCCCCTAAAATGTTTAATTTGGTCTTTTAAAAGTGCTCAAAATGTTCATAAAGCAATTTTCTACTCCCTCTATGCCAAAATAAATAACTCAAGGGGTGAAAAAGAGACACGTGAGGGTGGGGAAAGAAATCTTCGGAATACGGTGGCTCATGAGATGGCTCGTTGGGCCATTAACGAACCCAATAGAACTTGGTTTCATAATTGAAAATTATTTTTGTCACCCTATGGGTTACTGGTGCGTCTTACGAAATGATCATTTTACCTTTTCGGTACTTATGTAACGGACGTTGTAAAAATAAATAATTTTTATAAATATCGTCCGCAATTTAAGTAGCAGACGTTATAAAAATAAAATCTAGAATAGTGTTTTTAGGGGTGTCCATGACTTAAGTAGCAGACAAGAGTATTTTGGTAAATTCGTAGAGCACACGAGAAAAAAGAATAAGGTGGCAAAAGTGACTGTCTCATAATTATCCTATTTGTATCCAAAAAGATATGGCCCTTGTAACCTAGTTGTGTTCAATATAAATTTTCTTGTTTAAATAAAAAAAGGACAGCAGAAGTATTACTCTATCCAAACAAACACGAAAATGAATTGCGCACAATAATTGTGTGCCGCTATAATCAATTACGGCCGTCTGATCTCGAATTAATGATAGAGATTATTTTGTACTGGTTTTATAAAGGTGTAATATGAATCGACTAATCTTAAATTAATGACTCTGATTAATTTTTGCGTGAAACTATGACATATTTTTACAGTAAGGGAACATGGTCCAACAAACACTAATAGATATTCTCAATCGAAAAATACTTATATGGTTAGACACGAGATTGAATTATCTCAATTTTTTTTCCTCAATTGTGTACATCTCCACTCTTAAATCCATTTTTTTTCTTTATTTCCTTCTTTCTCTCCTCCCAAATCAATGGTTGTAAACAAAAATTACCATAATATAATAGAGAGAATAATTTTTCAGTCACACACATTTAATCATTCAACTTAGTCACACTCACCTAAATATTTTAAAAGACATAAACTTTAATTATTTTAAAAGACATAAACTTTAATTATTTTCTCTTTCAATCTTTTAACAAAGATGTATGTATGACCAAATTTTTGTGACCACTAAAGACTTCCTCTTCTCAAACACATTACATTACACTTTTAGAAGATAGATGTCATCACCAAGGAGCTTGTTAGGCTACGTGTAAACTTGAATACATATATCTAAACAATATCCAATTTTACCAAGCACCACTTCATCCACGTGTCACCATAGTAAAATCCTGTCCTCCACGTGTCACTCTTCCAAAACATCATCCCCTCAATGTTCTACTTGATATACACACACCGACTCTGTTTCCTTACATATATATACATGAAATTTTAGACCATTCTATTCACTACCATCTTTTTCACATTAAAGTTAATTTTGAAACTTCATTTCTATAATATTTTCAAAGTCACAAAATCATCAATGGCGTCAAGGAAAGTTTACAAGGAAGACAGAGCAGAAGCAGCTGCAAAGCTAGCTGCAAAAGACATTGGTGACATAAACAGAACAAATGAACGAGAAGAAGGTTACTCTCTTAATTCCGAAACACAGTTCAAACAAGCAAGAGCAGAAGCAGCTGTGAAACTTGCTGCTAAAGATCTTGAAGATGTTAACAGAGCAAAAGAAAGTGCATTCAATGCTACTTCTGCAACAGGGTATTATCAACATGAAGAGAAACCAGGTGTTATTGGTTCTGTAGGTTCAATGTTCAAAGCAGCTAAAGATGCTGTAGTTGGTAAAAGTTACGAAGCTGGTGAAAAAGCTAAAGATACTACAGATTATGCTGCTCAGAAAACAAAAGAAAATGCTGATTATGCTGCAGAGAGAGCGAGGGAAGCCAAAGACACTACTGCGAATAAAGCAGGAGAGTATACAAACTATGCTGCAGAGAAAGCGAGGGAAACGAAAGACACTACTGCAAATAAAGCAGGGGAGTATACAAACTATGCTGCAGAGAAGGCTAAGCAGGCGAAAGATGCGACGGTGCAGAAGGCCGGAGAGTACAAGGATTATGCTGCAGAGAAGGCTAAGGAGGCGAAAGATGCGACGATGCAGAAGGCTGGAGAAGCGAAGGATGCTACTGTGAATAAGGCTGGGGAGTATAAGGATTATACTGCTGAGAAGGCTAAAGAAGGGAAAGATACTACTGTAGGGAAGCTTGGAGAGTTTAAGGATTCAGTTATGGGTTTCTTCACTGGGAAGAAAGATGAAACTAAGGTTTGTTACTTCAAACTTTATCAAAATTTCCATATTAATATACTTCTTTAGTGTCCCAACTCCCAAATATACTATTCAGCATTTTTTATTTTAAAAATATTATTTGGTAATCCACTTGGGTTGATCTATTGGTCTGGGACATGGAAGTGTCTTTTTTCTTAAAATTTCAGGTTTGATTTTCTCAGGTCTCAATTTGGGTAGGTTAATTTTTTTTATTCAAAAAATAATAATTGGAACAAATTGAACATGAATAAAATGCAAGCAGACAACAAACTGCGCTGCTAATTATTATTTGTTGTGAATGTGTAATTTGTGGTGTGTGCAGGAAATGCTGGGTGGAAGGGAGGAAGATGCGAGGATGGGAATGGATGATTTAAGAATGGGAGGAAGAGGAGGGATGGGTAGGGAGAAGGTGGTGGTGAAGGTGGATGAGAGTAGGCCAGGAGTGGTGGCGGATGGGCTGAGAGCAGCAGCAGGAATGGATCAGGGTGATACAGGACATTTGGAGGAAGAAGGCACCATTCATGTTGAGCGTCGTCGTGAGAAAATGTGATCATCATTATCATAATAATAAGCAAATACTATATATGCAATGTTGTTACTGGTCATGTTATCATGTGACTACTACATGATCACTGGTTTTTTTGTAAACATAATCTGTTCTTCTGTAATAATAATATTTTGTGTTGTTTAATGTTTTTAATCTTAATTTTTCTGTTAATCAATCAATTCTCTTTTAATCTTATGGTTTCCAATGTTTTGTTTTTTTAATGGGGTTGAGTTACCCGCTCATTTTCTGTTTCCAGTACAAGTCCCGAATGGTTTGGAACCTGCCCCTTTAACTGCTAAATATTTCAAAATAAACCAGAAAAAGAAAGTTTCTATTCGCACTAACCAACTTTTCACATCTTCTAATTTTTTATTTTATCCTTCTTATTTAACTATTAAATATTATAAAAAAGAGAAATTTGAGAAAAAATATTTCTTTAACATGACACGTTCGTGTGAGATAAGAAATTTGATGAAAAAAAGTAACTTCAATATAAAACTTTCAAAATCTTAAATCTATGGTGTATGAGAAAATTGGTGAGATAAGAAATTTGATGAAAAAAAGTAACTTCAATATAAAACTTTCAAAATCTTAAATCTATGGTGTATGAGAAAATTGGTAAGATGTAAAAGAATTTCTCTTAAATAAATATATAGGTGTTATCTTTTGTCTAAATGTAGTCAACATTAGTGCCACTCCATATTGGAATGAATGGGCCATTGCATATTGGACCAACAAATAGGCCACAATATTACTTCGTACTCCCTGCTACACTCGTATGCCCCCTGCTATTTTTAATTTACCTCCTTTCTATTTAGAATGCGAGTGTTTAATATGTTTAAAATGTATAAAATTTGGAAAACTTTGTTTGCTGCATGCATAGTGAATTGGATGTATAAAATGTTTAAAATGTATAAAATTTGGAAAACTTTGTTTGCTCCATACATAGTGAATTGGATGGAAGAGATGTTCGCATTCCACGTAATGAACATGTCGGCAGTAAAAAACAATCTCTCAGATAGTCAAAGTTGATTGTCATATGGTCAAATATTATTAGTCATGTGGAAAGTGGTGAATAGTGATCAACTAATCAAAATTCATTAAGAATTTTATAAGGGGAGCATTTGTGTGAAAGAAAAAAAAAGCACATGACTACTACTCTTTCTCTCCCTCCCTCATTCTCTAATCTCTTCTTCTTCTTTTTTTTAGTTAGTTTCGTGGGTTACTCATATCGATCCCACCAGTTGTTTTATTACCATGGATGGAATCAATATGGTAATCGACAAAAAAAAATTTGTGTCCTTATTAGGAACAATATGAATAACCAAAAGGATATTACTTTGATTAACGTTGGGTTTTCGAATAGTGGACTTTTTCTCACACAAATGGGACCGTCTTATCCTACAAAATTGGGCGGTGGATAAGAGTAAAGAAAGATAAGGCAAAGAAAACATCTTAACCAAACATAAGATACAACAACAACTGTATCAACTCACCCCTTACAATAGTATTAGCACATATCAGCAACACTGAAAAGGAACAAAATAATACCAACAGAAACAAGTTTAAACACTAACACATGTTAAAACTAGAAATAGACTAATGATCAACTAAAACCATCCATTTTAAAATCCATCATAGGCAAAACTGATACAGAAACACTGAGACCTGACACATTAGTACACCATTTAAAAATCAACAATGACACACTCATCCTACTCAAAACTCCATCTCCAACATAAAATTCAAAACCTCCATTACATAATATAACAACGTCACGACTCACAAACTCTAGACATCCCCGCAATAGTCACAACCAAAACAACTATTCCAAAGCCACATAAAAACTCAAACCATCCATCCACTTAAACTATCCGAGACCACCTCACCAACAACAACATGCAAAAACGTCTCAACCATCAAGTTGAGGTAGAACTGAAACATCTCTCTCGTTGATACTCTTGTCAAATTAGACTTTTTTTAAATATTAAAAAAAGAAGAAGAGAAAAACATGGTCAACTAAAAGCTTTTCACACACTTTTGAACAAATTGCAACCCATCAAAATATTAGTCGCGGTGGAGATTGTTGAAAACCTCTGATTTTGTTAAATTAGTTGTTAGTTTTTTGTTATTAGGGGGTTATTAAGTTATAGGGTTAAATAACTATTTAGTCACTATAAATATCTCGAATTTTATTTTTAGTCCATATAAAAAATTTCAGCAATTTTTGGTCTCTCAAATATTTTATGCCACAGTTTTTGGTCCCTACTTTCATACAATATTTTAGAATAATTTTGTTTATTCATGTTTATAATATTATAAGAAACTCTCCTACAAAAATTTAGAATTTTTTTACTTAAGATTAATTATTTATGAATTTTTAAGTGCAAAAAACTATAAAATTCATATTTAATTCACATCTTGTTAAACAAATTTAAATTTCTATAAGAGAGATTCTTATAATGTATTAAACATGACCGTGGAAAAATATTTAAATTTTTGAATGACATATACGAGTTGATCGAAAAGCCAAAACCATAGTAGAAAATATTTGAGGATAAAAAATTACTGAAATTTTTTATAGAAACTAAAAATAAAATTTAAAATATTTATAGAAACCAAAAATATATTTAACCTATAGTACTGTCTTTTAACGTAAGTTCGTATCCTTTGTATAAATACTTCAACATAATAACTGTTGAGTCTTTGGTATTGGCTGCATTTTTGGTAAAATAAACTCTGTAGCAGGATGCTGGATCCGATGCCTCAAGCACTGCCTCAAGCATCATATCATGTTACTGGAAGTGTTACTTGTGCGCCAAGCATGCGCGTTTTCCTTTATGCGCGTTTCTCTCTCATGAATCATATCTTATGCTTTAAGAAAGGTTTTATTTTCTAAACATATCTTTTGTTTAAAAGATTGCTTTGGAAATTATTGTGAAGATTGGAAAAAGATTTATTTTCAAAACATATCTAATCTTTTAAGATATGATTTGTTTTTATTTTGTGAGTTGGATATTCTCTTGGATCAGATCTTCTGAAGCCCATGTCACCAGCTATATATATGGAAGGAGCTAAACCTAATTCAGTAGTTGTTCACGCCGTCTTGTTTTTGTCTAAGAAATTAGGTTTTGCGTGTGTGTTTTTCTTGTGAGCCTTTCTTGTGTCTCATTGATACAAGTTTAGGACTGTGTTATTTTGAGTTGTAATTTCTGTGATCCTCTCCTAAGCTTTGAAGTATGGAGTAAGGACTTTTGGTGGTTTAACACTCTAAGCCTTTAGGTACGAGTGTGTAGTTTTTTAGGAGTGTGTCTCCAAAACTTTTGTGATTTGTGTTATTGAAATCCTTGATGTCTGTAAGGTTGTAAGGGAGTGAGATGGGATCTCTGATCCAGGAGTTCCTAGGTTGAAGAGTCATTGGTAGTGCCTAGGTTATAAGTTGTAAACGGGGCGTTTGCTGATAACTTAGAACTAGGACTATTATAGTGATATTCCTTCCTGGATTGGTATCCCCCAGAGTAGGTTGTTGTTTGCGCTGAACTGGGTTAACAAATACTCTGTGTTCTTTATTTGTTCTCTTTTATTTGTTTTTCTTTACTTGGTTTACATTATTACGCGCTAGACCGGATAGAGTGCTTAGAGCATCGTGTAGAGCATCGTGCATAGCGTGCCAGGAATTTCAATTGGCATCAGAGCAGGCACCCTGCCTGTTTTTAGGGTGAGATTCAGGACCTGAAATCTCTGGCATCATGGAAAAAGACGGAGGGTACATGAACAGACCACCTTTGCTCAATGGATCCAGCAACTATGATCATTGGAAATCCAAGATGACGGCATTTTTGAGATCAATTGATAGCAAAGCTTGGAAAGCTGTGTTGACTGGATGGGAACGTCCCACCCATGCTAGCAAGGAAGGTACTTCAACGGGAGTGCTAAAACCTGAAGTAGAATGGACTCCAGAAGAGGAAACTGCAGCTCACTATAACCACAAGGCCATCTATGTCTTGTTTAATGGAGTAGACACTAGTGTTTTCAAACTCATCAAAAATTGTGTGTCAGCCAAAGAAGCATGGGAAATATTGGAAAAGTGCTATGAAGGAACTACCAAAGTGAAACAGTCAAAGATTCAACATCTCACATCTAAGTTTGAAGCCTTGAGAATGAAAGATCATGAGAGCATTCAAGATTTTCACTTGAGTCTCCTAGACATTGCAAATTCTTTTGAAGCCTTAGGAGAAAAAATGTCTGATGAGAAATTGTCAAGGAAACTTCTTAGATCTCTCCCCAAAAGGTTTGACATGAAGGTAACGGCAATTGAGGAAGCACATGACATTTCCACTATTGATGACTTTGTGTCATTACTATATTTTCTAACCACATTTCAGGACATTTTCAGTAGTTTTATCGCATTTTCCGTATTGAATAAAGAGAAGATAGCATCATTACCAAGATTGCTTGAAGCACAAGAAAGAGAAGAAAAAGAGAAAAACCACAAAGAGGCTGCGCAGTGGCGCAGGTAGGCGGCGCAATGGCGCAGAGCCCTCGGTTAGCTGCGCAATGGCGCGGGGTTCTGGCGCCATGGCGCAGGCGCGTAGAGAAAAACCCTATATATTTAAATCTAATTCAGAAAAAAAGGGTTACAGTTTTTTACGGCAAAGAATACTTATCTGAGGCGATTTCTGAAGAATATCAAGTGGATTTCAAGTGTGAAAACACCTTCAATCTTCTTTGTAATGAATTCTATTACTCTATTTTGTTTTATTAATTCAATTATGAGTAGCTAAATTCCCATGATTGGATCTTAGGGGATTCTAATTGCTATTACTCTTGAACCATGTAGTTTCATATGATATTTTAATGAATTACGAAGTTAGTTTCAGTTAATTATTCCTTGTGCTTAATGCTTTACATAAATTGATCACTTATGTGATGAATCCAATTGTTTGTTTGACTATGAGAGTAGGAATAAATTTATCGATCTAGGAATAATTATTCAATTAACCGTTACTTAAGAGATTTCGAATTGTTAATTGAGAATTCAAAGATTAAAGTGCCAAAACCTCAATTGATCATAAATCACCTAAGAGATTAGGGAGTTATGATTAAGGGAGAGGATTATGTTATCAAGAGATTGAGCATAATTACTTTTTTTAATCGAATCGTGAAACTGAATTTGTAATTTGTTAACATGCATGAACTACCAAGAATGATAGTAATTAGATGAACCGAATAGGTCCAATCGCTTTCTTCTCCTGAAATCAAATCATATTTTCTTGCCGTTTATTTCTAAGAAACCTGAATCTTAAACAAATCCCCCCTTTTAATTAATGCAAATTTACTCTCGTATGATTTCAATTATTTTCGTTTGATTCGGAGCAATCCCTGCGGATACGATAATTTATATACTTACTTTGATACTTCATCAAATGGCGCTGTTGCCGGGGATTGTTGATTGAATCAACAAGGCAATTGAACCATACGTAGTTTATTTTACTGTTATTTATTTTTCAGTTATTATTATTCCAAAAAAATACAAAAAAAATATATTCTGAAATCTTGCTTTTTTTTAGTGCAGTTGCTTCTAAAGGTATTTGTTGTTTGTGTGCATGCGCAGTAAAGCAGACGAAGACCTTCAATACGATCCTGAGATCGAAAAGACAACAAAAGCACGCAGAAAGCAAGCTCGACTAGAGCGTGAAGCGGAATTAGCCGCAACAATTACTCAAGGGCTCAGTGACGGAGAAAGCAATTTCTCAGACTCCGAAACTGAGAGTATGGGTGACGTTCCTCCTCCTCCTCCAGAAAAGGACATTGGGTGACTATGGGCAAAGAAATAATGCTGGGGATGCCAATCTGGGCTTCCAACCAATCAACCCAGTGTCATTCGACATAAAAAATACGGTGTTCAACGCCCTCAAGGAAAATCAGTACACAGGGGCTGAAACTCAATGCCCGAACCTCCATCTGGAGCATTTTTATGAAGCATGTGATTACACTGATCCACCGAATATTTCTGACTCTGCCAAGAAGTTGAGACTTTTCAAACTATCTCTCGCGGGGGGAGCAAGAGATTGGATAGACACTTTACCCCCCAACACCATTGGAACTTGGGATGCACTTGCTACAAAATTCAAAGATCGGTATTTCCCAATTCACAAGTTTCTCGAAAGGAGGAATGGCATCACAACCTTTGAACAGGGGGATGCTGAATCATTACATGATGCATGGGAAAGATTCAAACTATGCTTGAAGAAGTGCCCAAATCATGGTCTTGACAATCATACTCAGATGCAACACTTCACCCAAAGGTTGAGACCTCAGACTAGAATGTTATTGGATGCATCAGCTGGTGGATCGATAACAAACAAAGTGGAACGTGAAGCTAGGGCACTGATCGAAGCTATGGCACAGAATGAGTATAGAGTGCAACATGACAGGGGAGCAAAGAAGAAAACTGGAATGTTAGAACTAGATACAGGAACAGCACTTCTGGCTCAACAAGCCAAGATGAACAACAATATTGAGACTCTGCTGAAGGCGTTCATAAGCCAAACAACTCTGACTCCTCCAGCACCTGTCAATGCAGCCCAAGGGGTGCAATGTGATTTCTGTGGCCAAGGCCATGCTAACGGTGAATGTTTCCCTGCAGGTTCTGAACAAGCAAACTACTTAGCCAACTACAGGAAAAACCCCAACAATGATCCATTCTCGCCTACTTACAATCCGGGATGGAGAAATCATCCAAACTTTGGTTGGGGCGGTAACCAGAATCAATCTCAACAACAAGCTCCTCAACATCAAAACCAACAAAGATCATCCTCTAATCTAGAGGACTCTCTTGCTCAATTCATCAAAGCCACTTCGGGACAATTTGATTCGATTAAAGCTAGCCAAGAACTTGCCAACAAAAATCACGAAGCCTCAATCAAAAATCTAGAGACTCAAATTGGACAACTGTCAAGACAATTCTCTGCTGCTCAAAATCATGGTTTCGAAGGGTCCACCAAAGACAACCCAAGGAATGGCAGTTGCAAAGCCATTCACTTGCGGAACAGAACTGTTCCTTCGCCGGAGGTTACACCAAAGAAAAAGGAAGGAAAAAATGATGAGGGAGTGAGAGAAAAAGAAGATGATGAGAGCGAAAAAAGAGTTGAGAATGAGGGAGAAGTTGAAAAAGAGTGGGAGATAATACAGGGAGATTGGAGTGACGATGAGGTGTTAGTTGAAAATCAGAGGGAGAAAAAAATTGAAGAAAAGAGTGATGAGAGCTTA
Organism: Trifolium repens; assembly: GCA_030408175.1. NCBI lineage: Eukaryota > Viridiplantae > Streptophyta > Magnoliopsida > Fabales > Fabaceae > Trifolium > Trifolium repens. Next base: position 50,894,340 of record CP125849.1, on the reverse strand, counting down.
GTGGAAGATAGGAAAGGTAAGGGTGTGGAAGAAAAAGAAAATTCGGCGCCTACTAAATTACCATATTCACGAAGGAAGAAACCAAAGGCAAAGGATCACCAAAACTTCAAAAAGTTCATGAAGATGTTCCACAGTCTCCAAGTGAATATCCCATTTGCCGAGGCATTACAACAAATGCCGGCTTATGCAAAATTCATGAAAGAACTCTTGACTAAAAAGCGGAAGCCCCTTGATGATGATACTGTTGACATGACTGAAGAGTGTAGTGCTATAATCCAACAAAAGCTTCCACAAAAGAAAAAAGATCCGGGGAGTTTCACTATACCTTGTTCTATAGGTAACATCACCGTGGGGAGAGCTTTATGTGATTTAGGGGCTAGCATCAACTTAATGCCCTTATCAATGATGAAAAGAATACCTGGAGCTGTGGCAAAGCCAACAAAAATGCAGTTGTCCTTAGCTGATCGATCCATTGTGCATCCTTACGGCATACTTCATGATGTGTTGGTAAGAGTGGCTGAATTTGTATTCCCAGCTGATTTCGTTATTCTTGACATGGACGAAGACGCCGGATCAGAACCACTTCTTTTGGGTAGACCCTTCTTGGCTACCGGAAGAGCTTTGATAGATGTTGAGATGGGAGAACTGATGTTGAGAACTCATGGGGAACAGGTTATGTTTAATGTGTTTCAAGCCATGAAGCACACAGATGATTAGCCCCAATGCTTCAAAGTTGATGTGATCGAGGAAGCGGTTAAGGATGTTTTTGTTGAAGAAACCTCTTCTCCTCCACTAGAAAGAGTCATAGCTAATTCCATTGATGATTTGGAGGAGGAGTGGGAAAAAGAAATTGAAATCCGCCTCCGTCATCTTGATGCGTGTAAGGAAGAAACAGAACCACAGGTAATTGAAGGTGTTCTTGCTTTGGAAGGCCAGGAAGATGGTAAAAAGGAAACAAAGGCTGTCATCCCGGAATTGAAGGAACTCCCCTCCCATCTAAAATATGTATTCTTAGGAGGGGATTCTTCACATCCGGCCATCATAAGCAGCGGGTTGAGTGCACTAGAAGAAGAAAAGCTTGTTCGAATTTTGCAAGATAACAAAGAAGCTATGGGTTGGAGCATTGATGATTTAAAAGGGATTAGTCCCGGATTTTGTATGCATAAGATAAAAATGGAAGATAACTACAAACCAGCGATGCAGGGCCACAACCACTCTGATGATGAGATTGCTGCCCTGATGACGCAGCTGGCCATTGCAGAGGCCTGCCATGTGCCACACACCTACTACAGCACCGAGTCGACTCTCTACCAGGCTGCTATGGCACGGAGAGCTTCTTTTCAGCCTGATCCCATGTACCCGACCTATTCTACCTTGGAGCAGCTCCGGGCTCAGCATGCCATTGAGAATGCCCAGTCAACAGCTCGGCATGTCAGTGAGGAGCAGAGATGGGGTGACGAGTATGCTGCCTATCAGCAGACACACTTTTATGAGGCAGACTTGGGCCTCGGAAGGAGACAGGATGGGAGCGGACCTTCCCATCAGTAGTGATTCGACGGTACTTGCTTGATCCCTTGAAACTTGAATTTTATTTTGTCTTTTATGAATGTTGGTGTCTTTTTGAAAACTTGTGCACTATTAAGATGTGTTTGTTCAATATCTGCGAAGTCTGTTAGGTTAGCATCTATGATGCATAAATGTGTGATTTTCTTGTTGACTGCCTTGTATACTTGAATGTTATTAGAAAAGCTGAGGAAATTTTTCAAACATTGACCACTCGATAATCCGGCCCAGCCGTGAGGATTCGAGCTTAAACACCGATTTTTTTTTTCTTCTTGTTATGAGAGATTCCACAGCTTAGCTAATTCTCTAGAACTTGTATATGTTCTCTTTCTTGATTGATCGTTATGAATATCACACCGAGGCAAGTTGTTTTTACCTTGAACCTTTTGAAGCCACCCTGATTATATAATAAATCCTTTGTTAACCCCTTTTGAGCCGAAAGAAAAATGTTATTGTTTGCTGAACCCAAAAATTGTTAAAATATGAAAGAAAAAAAAAATGATTTTCTTGGAGTTTAGAAACTTAACTAATAAATTGAGCACATAGCTCATCATTAAGTTTGGGGTTGCTTTTGGTATTGGCAACCGAATAAGTTTGGGGTGGGGTACTAGAGAACTGAAAAAGAAAAAAATGATGAATGAAAAGAAAAAAAAATATATATGATACAAAGAAAGCGTATCTCATACACCTCTCAAAAAAAAGTGATTGAAAATTTTTAAGTTCTCTAGTATAAACCGCTAAATGTAAAGGGGAGAAAGAAAAAAATATATATAATAGCTTCAATGTTTGGAAAGAAAAGAGGATCTTGAAAACTCCAAGTTTTTCTGCTTACCATCCAAAAACATCCACCCTTTAACCTTAGCCCCACTATAACCCTCAAGTCCTCTAAAGGTGTGAATTTGTTTGTGTGTCGATCAATTGTAGAATGATTGCAAGCATATGGTTGAATGGCTATGACTGTGTTGATTGAGCGAATTGAACAAATAAACAGGAGAGAAAGTGAGTGAGTGAAGGGATTATGTTTGGTCAATATTTGCAAAAGGTTCTTGTTTTTCTAATATTATTCGGTGTGCATGTGTAGTTATAATAGGAATGATCATAGGAGTGTTGATTATGATGTTTGACTTGACTGACTTTGCTGATGTGGACTAAACTGTTGAGATAGTGTCATGTTTTCCGATAGATACAGGTATAACCACAAGGCCATCTATGCCTTGTTTAATGGAGTAGACACTAGTGTTTTCAAACTCATCAAAAATTGTGTGTCAGCCAAAGAAGCATGGGAAATATTGGAAAAGTGCTATGAAGGAACTACCAAAGTGAAACAGTCAAAGATTCAACATCTCACATCTAAGTTTGAAGCCTTGAGAATGAAAGATGATGAGAGCATTCAAGATTTTCACTTGAGTCTCCTAGACATTGCAAATTCTTTTGAAGCCTTAGGAGAAAAAATGTCTTATGAGAAATTGTCAAGGAAACTTCTTAGATCTCTCCCCAAAAGGTTTGACATGAAGGTAACGGCAATTGAGGAAGCACATGACATTTCCACTATGAAGATGGATGAGCTTGTTGGATCCCTCCAAAATTTTGAAATTGTTTTGAATGAACGTGGTGACAAGAAGAACAAAAGCATTGCTTTTGTTTCAAACACTGACGATGGTAATGATCAAATTGAGGATGAAGAGGAAGATAGCATAGCAGATGCCATTGCCATGCTTGGTAGACAATTCAACAAATTGTTGAAAAGAGTTGATCGTAGAAATCGACAGAATGGGCAGAGCATCCGGTTCGACATCAACAAGCAACAGAATAGTCTGAAGAAAACCAAGCCTGAAGAAAAGAGCAGTCAAGGCAAGGGTGTTCAGTGTCATGAGTGTGAAGGTTATGGACACATAAGGTCAGAATGTGGAACATATCAGAAAAGACAAAAGAAAGGGCTAACTGTTTCTTGGTCAGATAAAGACACTGATGAAGAAAATGAATCAGCAAGACATGTGACTGCCCTCACTGGAACATGTGTTAATGTTGAGGATTGGGAATCTGATGAAGATGAGGATGTGTCTTATGAAGAACTTGCCAGCACCTACAAAGAATTGGTCACTAGATATGAAGAGATGTGTAGGATTCTTGAGAAACAAAAGAAGACCATCAACAAACTTCAAGCTGAAGTGAACATGCAAGTTGAAAAGGCTACACAGGCAGAAGAAAAAGTCATCCAAGTGAGTGCTCAAATGGATGATCTAAGGAAGCGTGTTAGCCAGCTGAACTCAGGAGCAAATCTTCTTGAAGAAATTCTGGATAATGTACCAAGTGGAAAGTTAAAGTCTGTTGGATACAACTACTCTAGTCTCAATCAGTATCAACAGAATCCTGAAACCAAGTTTACATCCAGTGAAGAAGTATTTGACCCCTGTACTGGAAAGGTAATGCTGGAGCATCAGACTCAACATTCTAAAGCCTACCCAGTTCCAAAGTTTGCTCTTGATCCCAAATCTTCAGTTCATCAAAGACCAAGACCTTTTGTTCATCAAAGGCCTAAAAACCAAAGGAGATATCGTAGGTGGGTGTGTCACCATTGTGGAAAAAGAGGACACATTAGACCTTTTTGCTACAAGTTGTACGGATACCCTAAACAGGAGCCTAAACCAAATGTGATACAGGAAGATAATGTTATTAAGAAGGAGTGGAGGCCTAAAGAAGAAAATGTTGGGTTAATTGCTCACACATCCCTCAGAGCTTCTTCTAGGGAAGATTGGTATTTTGATAGTGGATGCTCTAGACACATGACTGGTGTTGAGAAGTATCTTATAAATGTGAAACCCTACAAATCTAGCTTTGTAACTTTTGGAGATGGTGCAAAAGGAGAAATATTAGGAATTGGGGATCTGATCAACCATGGATTACCTAACTTGGAGAATGTTCTCTTGGTTAAAGGCCTTACAGCTAATCTAATTAGTATCAGCCAACTATGTGATCAAGGCATGAAAGTAAATTTCACCAAATCTGAATGTCTTGTCAATAATGAAGAGGGACAATTACTGATGAAGGGCACTAGATCTAAAAACAACTGCTACTTGTGGATGTCACAAGAAGAAGCCCACACATCCACTTGTCTTATTTCCAAAGAAGATGAAGTGCAACTATGGCACCAGAAGTTAGGTCATCTAAATCTGAAAGGGATGAAGAAAGCAACGATAGCTGAAGCTATTAGAGGACTACCCAAGCTCAAGATTGGTGAAAGGAATGTATGTGGAGAATGTCAAATTGGGAAACAAACCAGGATGTCGCATCCAATGTTGGAGCATCAGACAACATCCAAGGTTCTTGAACTATTACACATGGATCTCATGGGACCCATGCAGGTGGAAAGCTTGGGAGGTAAGAGGTATGCTTTCGTGGTTGTTGATGACTATTCCAGATACACCTGGGTAAATTTTGTTAGGGAGAAGTCAGATACTTTTGACGTGTTCAAGGAGCTGTGCATTCAACTTCAAAGAGAGAAAGGAAGTAATGTTGTTAGAATCAGAAGTGACCATGGAAGAGAATTTGAGAACTCCAAATTCAACGAATTCTGCTCCACTGAAGGGATCAAGCATGAGTACTCATCTCCTATAACCCCACAACAGAATGGTGTGGTTGAAAGGAAGAACAGAACCATCCAAGAATCAGCTAGAGTCATGCTTCATGCCAAAAGCATTCCATATCACTTTTGGGCTGAAGCCATGAACACTGCATGCTATATACACAACAGAGTCACCCTGAGAAAAGGTACAAATTCTACTCTATATGAACTGTGGAAAGATAGAAAGCCAACTGTCAAGCACTTTCATATTTTTGGAAGTAAATGCTACATTCTAGCTGATAGAGAGCCAAGAAGGAAGCTTGACCCTAAAAGTGATGAGGGAATCTTCCTTGGGTACTCTACAAACAGTAGAGCTTACAGGGTCTATAACTCAAAGACTCAAGTTGTGATGGAATCTGTAAACGTTGTTGTAAATGACTCTCCTTTGAAAGAAAATGATGGCATAGATCAAGGTGATCCTGTTAGTGTCGATGCTGAACAAGATGTTGAAGCATCAGCACAACCCAGGAGTGAAAAATCTGATGAGGAGACTCTTGAAGATGAAGGAGAAGCAAATACAGGACCTCAAGTCCAAAGTAAAGGTCCCTCTGTACGTGTTCAGAAAAATCATCCCATAGATCTGATTATAGGAAATCCTGAACAAGGGATAACCACAAGAAGGACAAATGATGTAATTGCAAATTCTTGTTTTGTATCTCTGTTTGAGCCCAAAAATGTCAAAGAAGCTCTAACTGATGAAGCCTGGATAGAGGCTATGCAAGAAGAATTGAACCAATTTGAGAGAAGTGAAGTGTGGGACCTAGTTCCAAGGCCAGAAAATGTGAATGTGATTGGAACTAAATGAGTGTATAAAAACAAGTCAGATGAGAATGGTACCATTACCAGAAATAAAGCAAGACTTGTGGCACAAGGATATACCCAGATTGAAGGGCTTGACTTTGAAGAAACTTTTGCACCTGTTGCCAGACTAGAATCCATCAGACTTCTCTTAGGAGTAGCTTGCATTCTCAAGTTCAAACTGTATCAAATGGATGTGAAGAGTGCATTTCTTAATGGATACCTACAGGAAGAAGTGTATGTTGAGCAACCCAAAGGTTTTGTAGACTCAGAACATCCTAATTATGTCTACAAACTAAAGAAAGCTCTATATGGATTAAAACAGGCACCTAGGGCATGGTACGAAAGATTGACTCAGTTCTTGGAAAACCAAGGATACAGGAAGGGAGGATCTGACAAAACCCTATTTGTGAAGGAGGAAAAGGGAAAATTCATAATAGCCCAAATCTATGTTGATGACATAGTGTTTGGTGGGATGTCGAACACGATGGTCCAACATTTTGCCAAGCAGATGCAGTCAGAGTTTGAAATGAGCCTTGTTGGAGAATTGACTTATTTTCTTGGCCTTCAGATTAAGCAAATGGAGGACACTATTTTTATATCTCAAAGCAAGTATGCAAGAAACATAGTCAAGAAATTTGGAATGGAGAATGCTACTCACAAGAGAACACCATCACCTACTCACCTGAAACTAACCAAGGATGAAAAAGGAATAAGTGTTGATCAAAGTCTCTATAGAAGCATGATTGGAAGCCTACTATATCTAACTGCAAGCAGACCATATATCACCTTTGCTGTGGGAGTGTGTGCTAGATACCAGGCAGATCCAAAGGCGAGTCACTTAACACAAGTCAAAAGGATACTGAAGTATGTGAGTGGTACTAGTGATTATGGAATCATGTATTCCCATTGTGAAGACTCTACCCTATATGGATATTGTGATGCTGATTGGGCTGAAAGTGCAGATGATAGAAAAAGCACTTCAGGAGGATGCTTCTTTCTAGGCAACAATCTCATATCTTGGTTTAGCAAAAAGCAAAATTGTGTGGCTCTATCTACAGCTGAAGCTGAGTACATAGCTGCGGGGAGTAGCTGCTCTCAACTAGTGTGGATGAAGCAAATGCTGAAAGAATACAATGTCGAACAAGATGTTCTAACATTGTACTGTGACAACCTGAGCGCCATAAACATTTCAAAGAATCCTGTTCAGCATAGCAAGACCAAGCATATTGATATTCGCCATCATTTCATCAGAGATCTTGTTGAGAATAAAATTGTAACATTGGAGCATGTGGGTACAAAAGAGCAAGTGGCAGATATTTTCACTAAGGCTCTTGATGCTGTGCAATTTGAGAAGCTAAGGGGCAAGTTAGGAATTTGCCTCTTTGAGGAGTTATAGCAGTTAACGAGCTTGAAGCGTGCAACTGTCATTTTTTTCTCCAACCTATGTGTGCACGCTATCCTAGGAGAATCAAATCAAATTCCTTCTTCCCATTACACATGGTATTTGCTATCAGATATCCTAACAAGTGGTGTGTGTTATCTGTATGTTTGCATTTATCTACTGATGCATGATCGTTCTGATGATGGTAGTTGTAGATCAGTTGTAGCATGTTTGCCTATAGAAGCATGCGTATGTTATGATGTTTACACATGGCTTGTCTGCCCCATGTGCATTTGTAGTTGTGGTATGTTTGGCCTATGTGCATGAGATTGAGTAGTGAAGGGGAGGAGTAACTCTTGTGGTAGTTGGTGGTGGTTACTACTATTCTTGTATGTGCTCCTTATGTGCGAGAATCTACTTTTTTTTTCTGCATGCTGGTAGTAAGGGGGAGCTGGTGAGTTATGTATCCCGTGGTGTTATCTTCTATTCTCTCTGCTGGTGTGTATTTGTCAAATTTGTGGCCAAAAGGGGGAGTAAATGTTATGTTTAATTTGTTGGTTTGGTTACCAGCTCTAGGTTCTGATATGTGCTTCTAATATGTGTTGTGACTGTGAACTGTGTCTGTTCTGGTATGTGTGCTTTGGATGGTTGTGTATGCTCTGAGATATGCAGGTGTTTAGGGGGAGCTAATTTTTGTTATGCAGGGGGAGATGTTGGATACGATGTTCCAACATCCTGTGCATATGTGCAGGGGGAGATGTTTTGTGAAATGTTGAAGCATTCTGTTCCACATCCTATTAAGTTTATTTTCCTGACCATTTAAGGCGAAGTAGTTATTGTGTTTCCGCTGTTGCATGCCTCTCTGATAATCTTAAAAAGATACATCTTATTCTTTTCTACTCTTTTCCATGAAGGAGTAGTATGGTAATGGTTTTGAAGGATAGCTGCTACTTAATCTTTATGCTTGTGTGATTATGTTGAGAAAAAGATATGTAGTTGAAGTATCTGTTTAAGTAGTATCTGTATGGTCATAATTTGTTTAGCCAAAAATTTGCCAAGGGGGGAGTTTGTTGAGTCTTTGGTATTGGCTGCATTTTTGGTAAAATAAACTCTGTAGCAGGATGCTGGATCCGATGCCTCAAGCACTGCCTCAAGCATCATATCATGTTACTGGAAGTGTTACTTGTGCGCCAAGCATGCGCGTTTTCCTTTATGCGCGTTTCTCTCTCATGAATCATATCTTGTGCTTTAAGAAAGGTTTTATTTTCTAAACATATCTTTTGTTTAAAAGATTGCTTTGGAAATTATTGTGAAGATTGGAAAAAGATTTATTTTCAAAACATATCTAATCTTTTAAGATATGATTTGTTTTTATTTTGTGAGTTGGATATTCTCTTGGATCAGATCTTCTGAAGCCCATGTCACCAGCTATATATATGGAAGGAGCTAAACCTAATTCAGTAGTTGTTCACGTCGTCTTGTTTTTGTCTAAGAAATTAGGTTTTGTGTGTGTGTTTTTCTTGTGAGCCTTTCTTGTGTCTCATTGATACAAGTTTAGGACTGTGTTATTTTGAGTTGTAATTTCTGTGATCCTCTCCTAAGCTTTGAAGTATGGAGTAAAGACTTTTGGTGGTTTAACACTCTAAGCCTTTATGTACGAGTGTGTAGTTTTTTAGGAGTGTGTCTCCAAAACTTTTGTGATTTGTGTTATTGAAATCCTTGCTGTCTGTAAGGTTGTAAGGGAGTGAGATGGGATCTCTGATCTAGGAGTTCCTAGGTTGAAGAGTCATTGGTAGTGCCTAGGTTATAAGTTGTAAACGGGGCGTTTGATGATAACTTAGAACTAGGACTATTATAGTGATATTCCTTCCTGGATTGGTATCCCCCAGAGTAGGTTGCTGTTTGCGCTGAACTGGGTTAACAAATACTCTGTGTTCTTTATTTGTTCTCTTTTATTTGTTTTTCTTTACTTGGTTTACATTATTACGCGCTAGACCGGATAGAGTGCTTAGAGCATCGTGTAGAGCATCGTGCATAGCGTGCCAAGAATTTCAATAACTTTATACTTTCAATCAATTAATTGAGAATCTTTTTATTTCCTTCAAAAAAAAATGAGAATCTTCTTATTGGTCAACTGTTAATAGTCAATCGAGTGGTTAAAATGTTACATCAGCTGCAAAAAAAGAATGAGAAAAAATCCTATTATTTTCCATATCTAGCTAATTGTTTGGGAGGTGTAGGCCTATCTTTTTTTTTTTAAACCAAAAAGGAGCTAGCAAAGAGCTAGCTACCCACAAAATATATTAGAAAGAGAGATATGATACAAACTAGATGGAGGGGACCAAACCAAAACTCCATCAAACAAAAGAGGTTCTATAATTGGCCAAGCCAAATTTGTTTTTGTCAAAAGTATCCTTAATAAACAAAGGCCTATCTGAAATTACCATATATAGCTTATTTTCAATTAACCAATTATATAATCATTGAGAAGTCATCGATGGAGATTTATATAGAACAACATACATTTTAATTTATTTTTGGTTATCAACTTATCATGACATGGATTCATGATGTAAGTATGAAATTTCCAATTGTTCTAGGAATGGAAACTTTTATTCTTTTCACTCCTACAAACAAAATGAATTTCTAATTTTACCCTTTTTTATCATTTAACTTTACTTCTACAAAAAATATTTTGCTATACAAAAATAATTTAGTAACAAAAATACAAACCGAAACACTTTATAAAATATTGTATTTCCAATAGCCAACTAAAATCTAGCTTACAAACCGGAAAATATTGAAAAAAATAACTCCGGTGTTATAGAATGATGGTCGTACTAATTGAGTTAGAATTTTAAAATATGGAATGGTTTAGTTATTGATTTGAGTTGAGTAAACCAAATATTTTGACACCCTATTAGATTCTAGACCCAACATATAAGTATATTGTACACGCATCTCTTTCTTCACGAAAAGCCAGCGGAATAGCTTCCTGAATCAATTCCAAACATTAACATTTCCAAACATTAACGTTAATTCATATAACAAAAAGGTAATTGAAATTGCAAACACAGATATTAATTCATTTAACCTTAATTTCGGTGCTAAAAATTAATTAGGTATCGTTTGTAAAAAAAATAAAAAAAAATTAGGTAATTGAAATCCTGATCTCAAGCACATGAATAGATCTAGCAAGGGATCAAGCAAATCGTTATAATTTAGATAGGATAAATTGGGATGTAGAAACAAACAAAAAGAGTAGGTCTATAAAGGTTTCATGAAAAAATTGGATTTAACTGAAAAGTTTCGAAGATATTTCTCAATTTTTTTGACTAAAAATAACGATATTCATTCATTTCAATAATCAATAGAGTACAACATATATATGCAAATACAAATCCAACATCGCTAAAAACAAAAAGGATGAATCGGTGAACAAACTCATATCATCCAAGTTAATAGCATAAAACGGCAAAATGCCTACAGATAATATGATAAAATTAAAGTCACAGGAATGTCCATGCTTCCGGATCTGCAACGTTGATGTCCAAATCCTTGATTGAATCTGCAATTGACTAAAATTGATCTTTGAATATGAACTAAACGAACACCGCAACAAGACGGGAAATCACACAACGCCGTAACAAGACGACGACCAACACAATGCCGCACTCGACAGCGAACTTACAAGTACAAAAGAAAGCAAATAAAAGAGAAATTATGTGAAACCCACTTTTTAATTTAAAAGCAAGAAAAAAAGATGCAAGGGGTGATTTTAGGCCAAAAATGACCTAAAACCACTCCCTTACCGGTGGAGGAAGAAGAAATCTCAAAAGGGAGAAATAGAATTAGGGTCGGCACTGTGAGAAGATATTTCACAATTGAAAAGTTATAGAATCGTTCAATATCTCTTGTGACATTAATATCCTAATTTTCTTAGGTATCTACTTTTTAAAAACAAATTTATCAAAATTCTTTGTTGTTAGAAAGAAAAAGAAAACTCGAGTAGGCAACAATAACACCTGAAAAATATAATATTGAGTTCGAATTGAACACCAATTTACTACAATTGTATGATTCAAATAGTTGAAATTGAATCTAGGAAATTACATGTTAAGTAATTGTATGATTCAAATAGTTGAAATTGAATGTAGAGTAGGATGCAAGGCGAGAGGAAAAGGGAAAAGTTATTTCTTTTTTTGGAACTAAGGGCGGTGACATCTCTCGTCCACCATCAAGGTTGGCCCATGTTTTGATTACCCCTACTTAAAATTTTAAGACTCTTACCACTTGGATATTTTTTTTTTTGGTTTTCACCACCAGTTGAATCTGGTTCGGGGGTCAGTTCTGGCATCAAGTGGTTCCAGCCCCCTTCCGATCGCAGTTGCGGGGGATCGAACCGTGGTCCTCCCTACCAAGTTCAGCGCCAATCACCATTGAACCAACTAACGATTGGTTCTTACCACTTGGATATAATTATTAGTTAACCGTAAAAAAATTATGTCATTTCTTATTAATATATGCAAGCAAAGATTGAACATAGACCAAAACAGTTAAAAAAAAAAGCTTAAACATTATTCTCGTTCTTGTAAGTTCATAAATTTTTGGTTTTAATCCTTGTATCTTTTTTTATTGCAAATTAGTCCCTGCATGTGCAAATCTTTATGATTTTAGTCCCTAAAATTAAAATCCGCAGGAAAATCTGTAGGAAAATTCGCTGGTTTCCTGTGGATTTTAATTTTAAGAGACTAAAACCAAAAAATATGAACATATATGGACTAATTTGCAACAAAAAAGATACAGGGATTAAAACAAAAAAATCACGAACTTACGGGGAGAAAATGATATTTAAGGCAAAAAAAAACTTATCAACAAACTTGTGAAAAAAGTCGTTACGCTTATCTTTAGGAATTTCTATTTTATCTTTTAAGATTATTTAGAAGTTGATATGTTTCATTTGTGTTGCGCGTTATTGTGTGAACTTATTGAATTAAGTTTATGTCCCCAATTTTGGTATCTATTTCTTTTTTTTTTAATATAATTAAAGTATACGGAGTATAAGCAAAAGATGGATGAAATATGCTTTGTCACCTAGTATATAAATACTCTTCTCTTTATAAAAAACTAGTACGTTAGTCCGTGCCGTGCACGAGATTATTTTCTTTTTTAATATTATTTATATGTTTATTTTGTTATATTATTTGATTAATTTGGTTTAAAATTCTAAGGTATAATTGAGATAGATTTTGCATGATATAGATTTACCGATGTTACAGAATAAAGCGAAATTAAGAGTATTACTTCACTTCCCATTTTACACTATTATGAGATAGATTCTTTATCCCATCTTCATCCCCGAAACTATATAGTGATCCTATAAATATAAAATAATTATAAACTTCATTCTCAAAGGAAAATATGCTTTGATTTTTCATGGTTTTAAAATTTTTTGGACCGTACCCATAAAATTAAAATATGCCATGATTTTTTTTAATTTTTCATCTCGAACCGAGTCTTTATAGAAAATTTACATTAGGTTCATTGTCAAAAACAGGATAATTTTTATTTTTTTCCACAATATTTATTTTCATATGTTATTTTTTCTTTTGAAGATTGTCTATGTCTTTTTTCCATTTTATATTATTTAGAATGTTATCTATGTTTTTTCAATTGTTTATGAAATTGATTTCTTTTAGTTTATTTGAGTATGAAAATACGATATGTCTTTAACACGGAACTCTGTAGGACTTTATCAACAAAAAATAATTGTAATTTTAATACTTTTTTTAAAATGAATATTAACATACTTTGACCCTGTTTCTATTCTAGAAAATTTTCATTTCATCGTACCACAAAGAAGCAATCTTCACGCGTGAGCGTCAAATGAGAAAACTTATGTGTGAATCTCCTCACTCATATTGATAAATTAAGGTTCTTAAAAAAATTCGAACGAAGGTTATGGAAAGTTTAAAATAGCATAAATTATAAAAAATCAAAATTATATTAATTTATTTTAGATTTTCCATAGATTTCATCAGCCATATGTAATCTAATGAAAGTGTGATGGACACATAATATGGAAAAACCCCCTTAGTCAAAATTCAAATTTTAATTAGTCAATGTGTATTTTTTATAGTGAGGTGGGAAGTGTTACCCGTTTCTTATTATATACCACTAAGAGATTCTCTCTCTCTCTCTCTCTCTCCATCTCCCGTCTCCATCGCAAGACTCTATAGGGGCTCCGTCAACAATAAAATAGTTGTTAATTCTATATTATTATTTTTATTGAATATCAATAAAATCCTCGTGTTAAGTTATCACTATCTTCTACATGCACTTTTCATCATGGGGATCACTTTTTATCGTGCTAAATAAAATTTTGAATAAATAATCCCCGTGATAAAATATTAAATATGAAAATATGGATAACCCCCGCAGTCGGAATTCAAAATTTAATTAGTCAGTGTGTATTTATAGTAATCGGGTGGAAAGTGCTCATCGTTTTCTATTCTACACCATTAAGAGATTTTTTTCTCTCTCTCTCCCTCTCTCTCTATTTTTATCTCTCTTTCGTCTCCATTACATGATTCTATAGATGCTTCATCAACAAAAAATAGTTGTTAATTCTATATTTTTTTAATGAATATCAATTAAATTTTCATGCTTAGTTCTAACTATGATCTACATCACTTTTCATCATGGGGATCATGTTTCTTCGTGCTAGATAAAATTATGAATAAGTTTTCCCCGTGATAAAATATGAAAATAAGGATTATTCTCGCAGTTGGAATTCAAATTTTAATTCGTCAATGTGTATTTTTAATAGTGAGGTGGGAAGTACTTGTCGTTTCTCATTCTCCAACACTGAGAGTTTCTCTTTCTCTCTCTCTCTCTTTTTCTCTCTCTCTCTCTCTCCCTCTCTCTCTCTCAAAATCTTCTATTTTGATTTTGTCTGTAATGAACATAATTTTTTCTTCAAAATAAAATATTTTTACGTAAAAAAAAAGTTTACAGATATGTCATAAGCTATTTTTTCGGTTCAAGACTTCAATTCTTCGAGTGATCTTATTCATGAAAAAAGTAATGTAATAAACTCAGTTTCTAAAATATAATAAACTCAATTTTCACAAATATAATATGATCTTATTATATGTGAGAGTTTATTATATTTGAGAGTTTTCACAAAAAAAAAAATTGAGTTTAAAAAAATATAATATTTCAAAAAGTTTCTACAAAAAAAAAAACAAAAAAAATATAATATTTGAAAGAGTTTTTACAAAAAAAAATAATTATAAAATTTCAATTATTGTTGTCAATGAGATTCGAACAACATACTTTTGTTAGTAATTATAAGGTAATTTTTTCTACAAAAAGAAATGTAATTTTCCATAAAATATTATAAAAATTCAAATATTGTTTACAGTGGGATTCGAACAACATACCTTAAGCTAAAAACTATGAATGACAGCTAAGCAAAAAAAGCTCTAATTGAATGCCACATAAGCAATTACTATTGAGAATGCACGAGAAAGCTCCGTGGGAATTTCGTAATGTATATAATAGAGATAAGTACTTGTGATATTGTTTGTGAGAATTTGTTAATTTTTTTCTTTGAACGGCAAATATATTATTAATAAATCAGGTCACCGTATAAGACGAACAGAGACCGGTAAAAGTAGAACTACAGAGCGAGGTGCCGTATATAGGCGGACACCAAAAACCAAAAATAAACACCGCCTAGAAGAGATTCACTCCTAATCCCATACTTAGAAGGACACTCTACAATTTTCAGACTACCACATAAACATCAACCCGACCCAAAGAAATGCCACTAGACACAGACTCCCAATCTCGAATCAAAAGTGATTGGCCCATGAGCATCCAAAAAGCAACTCCGTAAGCCGAAAGTTGATGGGCAACAGTAGAAAGAAAACTTAGACGGGTAAGTCTCAGCTTGCAGTCTTCAACCAAACAGTGCAATCAACATCGGTGAATTAGGGGTCAACCAGATACTAAACGCCTGCAAATCTCAACAGATTTGGAACCAACAGAGACTCAAAACGAGTCCTGCAAATCTCAACAGATTTGAAAGCGGTCAGAACGTCCAATATCCAGACAACCCCGAGCACCCACAGTTGTAACCACACGCTGGCAGCCCAAAACCACCACAGCCCCCCCCCCCCCCCCCCCCCCACCACCACCACTTACAACACCTCCTTATCTCCAACACCCACCAAACGTCTACGATAAAACAACACTTACCGCCAACACGGAGTGTCTACGCTCCTAACTCTTTCGAGCATATCAGGACAAAACCAACTCAAACAACTTCATATCACCTCACCGCCTTTTCCGTGACAAATGCCACCACCAGAACCAAAACTCAAACCATCACGGCCACCCACCACAGCACCTCACCGGAAAAAACTGTCCCCCACCAGACCACCACACAAAAAACCCCAACACCTCACCTCCTCCGCCGAGACAGATCCACACCCAAAACCAAAAACAGGCCTGCTGCTCCGCCAACGACCCACCTAAACCAAATCAGCCAGAACCCAAAATTGGACCAGATCCAGTCCAAAACCCAAACCGGAAAACCCACAGAACAAAAACGTTGCAGGAGGCAGAAACCGACGCCGGCGAACGGAGAACCAACGCCGGAAGCAACAAAACCCGGCAGAGCAATAGGATACAGTAGGAAAACGGTGTGAATCACACAAAACGGAGGAGTAGAAACCGCAACCGGAGACGGCCGAAGCCGGAGAACCCAACCGATGCCGGAAAACGGAACAGAAACAGATGGTGTGGAGGAGAAACGGCACCCTCATCACACCACCAACTTCTTTTAAACTGTTGTTTTTGATAGCTCTACAAAATTACTTATAAAAAATAAGCAATAGCGTATATGAAAATAACCTAAGTTTATTCTATCTTTGTTATAAAAACTGTTCATACATAAATTATAAGCAGTAAAATAAGTTAGACATTATACATAGACACATTTAATTAAAAAATAAAATTGACAGATGTTTTGGATTATAGCTGTGTAGTCGTAATCTTAGACATGAATTGTATTATGACAACAGAGCCACTTATGCTCACCTGCAGATAATTGTGGTTGGCTGGAGAAGACAAATTGAATTAGAACTCAAACCATAGTACATGTTATCTTTTTATGTTTTTCTGTTTGAGCAATCGATCTTAGCCATCAATTGTGGTCTCCTACACTCACGTGTAAGTTATTTGCATCGAGGCAGAGACAAAAACTTTCCATTGTAAAAAAATGTTGGGTCATGAGAACAGTCTGAAAATCGTTCGTATTAGACTAAGAGCAATAATACAAATAAGTGAAATATTATATTTTTATCTAAAACTTTAACGTTTTAAATTTACGAGTATTTTCATTTATAATGTTTAACCTTTACCTTTTTTTAAATAATACATATGACTTAACCCACCTCACTTAAACAAAAAACACTTGCAAATCAATGTATATCATAATTAATGATATTATTTTATAGTGGTTATGCGGTAACTATCTTAAAAACATATTACCATTTTTTAAATTGTATTTCACTATAATATAATCTTTTTATACATAAAAATATATATCTAGTCCTCCAATTTCAATCTCAACTATATACAAAACTAATTAAATACATACATGACTGAAAACCTTTTGTCTTTTAAATAATTGAAATAGGCAAAAACACGTTTAGAGTAAATGATTTTCAAGTCGGTAGATCAACATCAACTCAAATTTATGATATTTGCTCAATTTTTATTTCCACTAGCCGCCACCGTGCCCGTTTGTGTAATCGATATTCTCTTTTTTGTTTGTTTGCTGTGATCGATATTCTCTTTTTTTTTATAAGAGAAATTTATGGTGAGGGGATGGTGCCCCAGTCCAAGGCAGGGAAGACCTTAGGGCTCAAAGAGCACTTACAAAGGTAATTACATTTACCTCCCTCCAAAGTGTGATCGATATTCTCTATTGTGCAAATATAAATAACTACTTAATCTCCTTTTTTATTGGACTTAGTTAAATGATAACTACTTAATTTCCTCTTTTGTTGTGGCTAGTTATTAAGAAGAAAAAAAAAATATTTTTTTTACTATAAAAAAAACTGAAAACCTACATTTATGTGGAAGTTGTGCTTAGTTTTTTTTAAGGGTAAAATAGGAATAATGAAAAAGTCATCCAAAAAATTTGTATCCTTTTTATATATAGTAATAGATATATGATATTTAATTGTTGTGGTAATTGTGAGGTGATTAAGTTTCACATTGCTTAAAAAAGGTGGAGGTTTTGAACCATTTATAAGTGAGATATCTATAAACCTAATGCTTTAAAGTTTTGGACAATGGTGTCCAACTCACTTGTGTAGTTGTTTTGAGCCCAATGTGGATGATTCATCGGCTGGCCCCTCGTGACTTAACAGTGATATTAGAGTTGATGGTTCAACGAAGGATTCGATGACTCTTTGTATCGAAAGTTTTTGTGACAAAGGTGGTTAAGCGGTGAGTCTCATTGAGTGCAGCGGCAACAACAGTGCAAATCCAATGCCTTAAGGTGTATAATGGTTTTGTGCCCAACTATGAAGCCCCGATACGGGACATGATACGGATACGATACCGATACGTGAAAATTTTTAAAATTTCCAATCCGATACTGCCGCGATACGTTATTTAAAAATTAAAGTTAAAATTAAATATATAAATACACAATATATAAACATACATACAATCAATAATATTAATAATTAAAAGTAGAAAACATCTATTATTATACTAAAGTTTTGGGACAAGTTCAAACGCTTAACTACCTATTACAGTATATAGTAGGATACCATAGTTTTTTTTTTTTTTTGAAAAGTAAAAAATTATATTGACAAAGGAAAAACACAAGAAGTGTTAAAGATACAAACAAACATGTCTTATACAGGAGCATCATAATAACCCAAAGTCAATCAATACTGGAAACTCCTAAGGTCTGATACATGAGAACATCTTAAGTTAGTCCCCAGAACATAATGATTACTGATACATCTTAAGTCATACGTCTTATTGTAGTGTACTATACAAAAAGAACACCATTAAAACTATCCAAACAAAATCACAAATACTATCCAAAAAATAATCTTTCAATATTTAACCTATATCAACTTGATATCTCTTCAATATTTCATATTGTAGTTACACTACAAGGAATTTGGATCTCTCAATTGAAGATTCTTTCAATTTTTCTCTATTTTAATCAACTACTAAAACTCATTATCCATTTTCCTTTATAATTTTACTCTTATTTTCTCTCTCATGTTGAATCGTTGTGATTGCACTTGAAAATAATTGAGAGGGGTTCCAATGGAGAGGATATCCAAATCCATACTATAAATATGAAAGTTGATATGAATTGTTGGTGGATTAGGTGGAGAGAGTGTGAGAAGATAAAAATGTGTAAGAAATATAGTAAATTGATGAATTGTTCTTGTGTTTAAGAGAAAGATAAGATAAATAAAAAAGAGATAATTGTATTTATTGTTTATATTGGCAAAAATAACCTTTACCAATAAGTATAATATAATTTTATTTTACATTCTATATATGAAACTCTTTTTGTAAATATTTTGTGGGTAATTGTTTTCGTGTTCAGCAAGATTTTTCATAATCAAATTTTTGACATATCAAAGTATTAGGACGAGTCTTGTATATTATTCCCTGCGTTCCTTTTTATAAGAGACAATTCACCTTTTTAGATTCACTAGATTCATTGAATAATTAATGTATTTGGTTTATAATATAAACTAGATATATTAATTATTCAATGAATCTAGAAAGGTGAATTGTCTCTTATAAAAAGGAACGGATGGAGTAAATTATAATAGAACTCTTTGTATATATAATGTTAGGAACTTCATATCAATATTAAAGTATTTAATGTGATACTTAAGCCATAAAATTCTTTCACCTATTGAATTAATTTTTTAAATTGAGTTCTCCTCATTTACTTAAGTCATACTAACATATAATTCACACACTTTTAGTTAATCAACATGCTTTCTAATAAACTTCTATATTATATAACTATGGTCACTTATATTATATGCTCCTTTGGTGGCTTACATCAAGAAATTCATGTCTTATGATTGATATATCCTTTGTCTCTTCATCACATGCTTTTAATGTTCTACGGTTCTTCAATCCCAATGCAACGGGTTTATGGTCATCTTAGCTTTTACTGTTTCTTTTTGTATTTTCATTGATAAAAATAACTTAGGTTCAAACTTATGTTGACATGGAAATATAATTTTTTGGTACATTTTTATTATTAATCTTCTTTCAATGAAGAGATTTTATTCACCATTTTGCTAAACATGATTTTAGAAAAGTTATTCAAACATTAAAGCAAATTCATATAGACCAAAATAAAGTTTGTAAAACAGATTTAATCCAGGCAAACTCTAATTTATATATATAATCTTTTAAGGATAAGGTGAAATATACATAAATAATGCTGTACGTCTCTACGTCCATCAGCTTAGATGTAGACAAAAAAATTATTTTAATTTAAATATTACAATAACATGTGGTTCGATACCATTTTAATTATTCATCACACAAATCTAACTGGATATTTTATCCAATTAAGTGTAGCTTTGTATTGCAATTTGGAATTGATCGATAAATTTTATTCTGACCTCAAATTTGTTTTACTCAAGTTTTGTATAAATTGACTAGTGTTATTTATAAATTATAAACTATATTAATTATTTCAATTTCTAAAAAATGTGACTTTTTTAAATAGCCCTTACCAATAAAATTAGATTTTAGCAATAAAATTATTTTTAATCCAAAATAAAATAACAGACAAGCGAGCAACAATGAATTAATCCTAGCTTTTTAAAAAATGAATTAATCCTTAATTACCATAACCAGAAGTTTAATTTTTGCCTAATACAGTAATACATATGGAAAATTTTGATAGAGAGGAGGAGAATTTGTGTGCTCAAATATTTTTTTTTTATTTGGTCTAGTAGTGAGGAGTTTGGGTAGTATGCTAAAGATACATCAAAAAGTAGTGGCTTCAAAACCCCTCACCACTAGACTAAATTTAGTGGCTTCAAAACGTGAAATTTTTAATCACTAAACTACTTAAATGTGAAATTTCTAATTACTAGGCTACTTAAAAAAAATACATCAATTTCTTATTGATTGAATCAATAAGATGAGGGGACCAACATAGTGTGACACAAATGGTAGATACTTGGGTCCCTTACTAGCCGGTGTGTATGGAGAAGCATTTGTTGGGAGATATCAACTCCTTAAATGAATCTCAGTTACCTTGAGAAATTAGTCTCTATAGTTGTGCGGAGAATACCTTTAGGTTAAAAAAAAAATCAATAAGACGGTATTTGTATCTTGGTTGGGATGGTTGTGGAATATTTTTGTTACGAGTAGTTTGAAATACAGACGACACATGCCATAACGTTACTCTCTCTTGGTTTGTTCCAGAACAGAAAATTCATTCCCAAATTGACCACAATGTCCTTTTCCACCAAAACATTCATCGTCTACCTCGTATCCGCTTTCTCCGTTGCAATTCTCTCCGCTCTTTATCTCACCAATGACCACACAAAACCCTCTCTATCTCTTCCTCTCAATAATCTCCCCCTTCAACTCCATGCCGGATCCATAACCGATAAAACATGGCCCGTATGTCCTCACTTAACATACTCATAAGGTACTTATTTTCTCCAATTATTCGTTTGTGCGGTTAAAAACATTAACGTTTTTGTTTCTTATGTGTCTTGTAGGAATTGGAGGTTAGTTGGAGACTTGGTTTGGCCACACTTATTGGTTTTCTAGGATCTGCTTTTGGAACCGTTGGTGGTGTTGGTGGTGGTGGCATTTTTGTTCCCATGCTTACTCTTATCATTGGTTTTGATACCAAGTCCGCTGCTGCTCTTTCCAAATGTAATAATTAAATCTCTTTTCAACTCTCAACCGCACAGACACCTGACATGACACTAACACGACCAGACCACACTGATATAACAAACAATATGAGAAAATGAATATAATTTTAATTGAATGTAATCACACACACGTAGTTGGATGTCATGTTGGTCTGGATACCAGATAATAGACACGCCTTCAATCAGAAGTGTCTATAGTAGGTTTTTGTATTTAAAATGTTGTTGTTGTGACTTTGTGACTAAATTTTTAAGTTGTTGTTGGCTTGTTGCTTTGATTTTAGGTATGATAATGGGAGCATCAACATCTTCTGTATTTTATAACCTAAGAGTTCGTCATCCAACAAAAGATGTTCCAATATTGGATTATGATTTAGCTCTTCTTTTTCAACCTATGCTTATGCTTGGTATCACTGTTGGTGTTGCTCTTAGTGTTGTTTTCCCTTACTGGCTCATCACTGTTTTAATCATTATTCTCTTCATAGGTTTGTTACCTTTTTCATGCTTTTCATTTTAATCATCATTTTTTAGTTAGTTGAAAATTGAAATATTGACCGAATATATATAACTTTTTTATTTTCTTTTTGGATAGGAACTTCTTCAAGGTCTTTCTTTAAGGGAACTGAGATGTGGAAAGAAGAGACACTTCTTAAAGTAAAATTTTCACAACTTAAGATTATGGATATTCTATGAAAGTCATTAGAAGATACTAAATAGCTTTTTTGTTTTGTTTTGTTAATTACAGAAAGAAATGGCTATGGCACAAACAACTTTTGTTAATTCTCGCGGGGAACGTAAGCATGTCTTATCTATTTCAACTTTATGTTGGATTCATTAGGTGTATCAGTATTTTCATATTAATCAATAAATGACAAATATATAAATCTTGATCCATAGTTGGTAACTTTATTTCCTGAATTATGCAGTTCTAATCGACACAGAATATGATCCGTTGGTACCTAGAGAAGAGAAGACACCTATGGTATATTAAAACTTCTTAGTTTACACAAAACTATAAATCTTTCATCTACTTATTGGTTGGTAGGTAGTTATGAATTTAACTTTTTTTTTTTTATGTTTCTTAAAACAGCAAATATTTTGTTCCAACCTTAAGTGGAAAAGAATTTTGGTGTTAATGGTTGTTTGGGTTTCTTTCTTACTACTTCAAGTGATTAAGGTAAATTCCTCTCTATTATTTCCTGCTCGCATCACAAGTTTGTTTAATTTTTATTTTGTTTTTTAAAATATATTTTGTTTGTTTTTTGCAGAATGATGTAAAGGTCTGCAGTGTATGGTACTGGGTCCTTTTCTCCTTACAGGTATTGATAATAACAATTTCATAATGAAGTTAAATTCAGCTTATGTTATGTACCCTCAATTGCTGTTGCGTTGCGGTTATGGAAGCATCAGAAACTGTGATGTCACGATCTAATTTGCAGTTGTCGACTTTTTTTAACTAGCTTTTTACGTGCATTTATCTTTGTTTCAGTTTCCTATTGCTCTAGTGGTGTTTGGATATGAAGCGATGAAGTTGTACAAGGATCACAAGAAAAGAATGAGTACAGGAAACCTGGAATGTATCTGTGAAGCTTCAATTGAATGGACTGTGTTGCACATTGTGTTTTGTGCACTTTGTGGAATCTTAGGTGGGACAGTTGGAGGGTTACTTGGTTCTGGAGGTGGATTCATTTTGGGTCCTCTTCTCATTGAGATTGGTGTCATCCCTCAGGTACATTTACTGATATGAGTTGTTTAATAGGCATACACCATCGGTGTAAGCAATTTTACACTGATAACCAATAAGAGACTGTAATTTTATCCGTACAAAAGTAGGATGGTGTGGAAAAGTAGTGGATTTTGATTGGATGTCAGTACTTTACGCTGGCAACTATCCTTTCCATGTGCATCATAACGCGGTTTGGTTTCAAGCTAAAAATTTAAGCAATTTAACTTCTTTCGATTGAAAAATTGCAGGTTGCTAGTGCAACGGCAACATTTGTGATGATGTTTTCATCATCATTGTCTGTGGTTGAATTCTACCTACTCAAGAGGTTCCCCATTCCCTACGGTAATTTTCATCAACCTTAAATCTCTTTTCTAATTTACCCTGCCTTTAATTAATTCTCATCAGTCATCACATGTCCTGTAAGAGTGAAAGTGAGAGGACTATAAGCAAATTAATTGATGCTGCAAGGTATTCATTGCACAAACACATTTTAAATTTAAAAACAGTGAACTATGACAATCTGATATGTGATGTGTTCTGATTATTATATGAAAACATGAAAACATGTCTATATAGCTTATTGTTGTGTTTGTATTTGTTTTGCAGCATTATACCTCTTCACAGTGTCTGTTTTAGCGGGATTTGTGGGACAATTATTTGTAAGAAAATTGCTTAGAATTCTTGGAAGAGCCTCAATCATTGTATTCATCCTCTCAGGGGTCATTTTTGCCAGCGCTCTCACCATGGGTAAACCGAATCAAATTCAATTGCACGTGAAGTGAACACACGCGCACTACGCACGCTTGTTTTTGCACAAGTTCTAGTATAATAATACATAGAAATAACAAATGTAATGTAACCCTTTTTCTTTCAGGTGTCATTGGCATTGAGAAAAGCATTCAGATGATTCAGAACCATGAATTTATGGGATTTTTAGGCTTTTGTAGCAGTCAATGATTTGAGCAATGGATAGCCAAAAAAATGAACATTATGGAGTCAATGTGAAAAAGGTTGTACAAAATTTCAAGGTAGGACAAAGTGAGCATTTGTTGATGAATGTTGATCAATAACTAGTTGACCAACAACAAGAAGATCTATTTTCTTCAAGTAATCCTAATAAATAAGGCTACTTTGTCCTAGAGTCTTTAAATTTGAAGCAGCACAATTTGTAGTTAAGTGTTAACTACTTGTTAACACTTTTCTCATAACAGTGCAGCATATGTGTGATATATTTTTTGTTTGTAGAAAAAAAAATGTTTGTGTAGTCATTCAATGAGTCTGTAATATAGGACAGAAAACATGTGTATTCATTCAATGTTTATGTTTCTATGTGGCCAATTCCTTGTTGGCCACATTTAAGGTCATTTTCATTTTTCAATAAACAAGGCATGATGGCATGCCTTCCCTTCTAGTAAGAATCTGTGGTTGACTGTTAGCTACTCACTAACACTCATCTCATGTATCATTTTTTTTTAATTCATTCTGTTGGCAAAAAATTTCATATGATACCTTTACAATACATTGGGACTACTATTTTTTAATTTTGAACTAAGCTATGATGCCATCTTAAAATTTAGATTGTAAAGGGAAATTTGCACTCATTTATCTTATAAGACTAATCAATATATTTTTTGGCTTAGCAAATGATGTTTTGTAAAGGTATCATGATCATGCTATGACTATGTGGTTGGAAGTTTCTACACCAAAAGGCATTCATTGCAAACATAGTTCACTGTTATATCTTTGGCATATTCATCATGCTGGTCCCTTCGGGTGTGTTTGGTTGAGAGGAAAGAAAGAGGGAGGAAAGAAAATTACGCATTTCAATGGATGAATTTAGACAAACATTTGTCTAAATTCATCCATTGAAATGCGTAATTTTCTTTTCTCCCTCTTTCTTTCCTCTCAACCAAACGAGGCCTTCATGTTTCACCGCTCAAAGCTATCTTTCCACATGGCTTGCCCAATAATTTCAATCATGTGATATTTTAATGTTTTATAACTAGAATATCATATCATATCACCTCATGAGTACAGTAGCATCTTTTTACATGATTTTTTTTTGTTGCTATAGAGTAGCATCTTTAACATGGTTTTTTATTTTTATTTTTGCTACAAAGTGCTTGAAGCATTTGAAAGAGATTTAATTTGGAGGTTCGCTCAATTTTAAATTTTATCAAATAAATTCGTTACATGTTTGATGGTCAGGATAGTGAGTAGGATATGATAATTATATCATATCATGTTTTAATTTTTTGTTTGATGCACCAATAGGATATGATAAATTATTCCCTTTTTTAATCACATCCTATCACTCCTTTGTAATTTCTATCCTATGTTTAGGCCGGGTTAGAAATTATCCTGTTGTGTTATTAAGAAAGTAAATCTTTATTTGCCAAAAATAAAACCACCTACAATGGAAACTTGTTATTTAATTATATTTAATTGAAAATAAATAATGATATCTTGTTTGTTATCATATCCGCATCAAACACATAATAAGATAAATGTTATCATGTTAATATCATATACTAACTTCATCCAACTTCATATCATATCCTGTATCTATCATATCCTGGCCATCAAACAGGCCTAAACTTCTTCAATATGTTTAAAGAAAATCAATGATTTAGACGAGTCTAACACTATAAAAACCACTTAATTTGAATAATATGATATCTGATTGATCTAATCTATAAGCTAATTAAAATATTCACCGTCAACACTAATGATTGTTTGTTTAATCTTTCAATGATATTGATTGCTATACATAGCACTACAGTCTAATAAAAATACGTGGTTGATTGATTAATATTGATCAATCGAATCATATCATAATGTAGTATATTTGTTTGGTTTGAACTAGTCAAGGTTTTATTATGTAAGAAAATAAGTGTTATGTATCATAACAATATATAATATAATGCTCATCTTTCAATTATTGAAGATAGTGAAAGTCCTTTGATTATAAACATGTATTATATAATTTTTTTTAGTACATTGATGAAATAAAAAAGTCATCGTAAACTCACACATATAAGTGAGGGAGCCGAGGTTCTAACTCCGATTATAACATCTAATCTAACAATATAATTTTGATATTTTTTCGTCTGTTGAGCTAGGACTTATAGACAACTTATTTTATATATTATTATAAGAAAATATTAGGGACACCAATTAACATGATCCTCTTTTCTTCTTTTTTTTTTTTCTTTTTTTTTTTGTACAAAATAAGGGGCATAGCCCAATTAACATGACTCTCTTTATAATGAGTCGTAAGTATTTTATCTTTAATTTAAAGTCATACATTCGTATGTGGTCATACAATGTGTCTAATATGAACTTGAATTAAAGAGAACACAAGTTTTTATTTATTTTGAGTGAATTAATTCCACAAAATATCATAGCATAAATCAATTTTGAGGTGAGCAAATTAACAAAAGTTGAACACAGCTAAAAATAATTTGTATCCGTGGTGGATCACTCGTGAATAACATTATAACAAATATGAATTTTATAAAATTCATCGTTGGATTGAAAATTTATATCATATAGATCATCCATAAAAAATTTAGAAAAATTGAAAATCATTTGATATGTTATTGAGACCTATTAAGATTAACGTTAATCTTGATATGTCTCAATAAGATATCAAATGATTTTCAATTTTTCTAAATTTTTTTATTGATGGTTTATATGATATAAACTATTTTTTTGGTACATAGATGAAATGGCAAAGCCATCATAAACTCACACACACAAAGTGGAGTGATTAGGGATCGAACCCCGGTCATGGATGTCTGGCTTAACAATTTCGACATTTTTTGTCAGTTGAACTAGGACTTCTAGACTATATGATATAAACTTTGAATCCAACGATGAATTTTATAAAATTCATATTCATTATAATAGCATTGATGACTTGTCTACGGTTCATCACTCACCGTAGCATTGACCATATTTAGACATGATTTGAAATTTGGATACTAGAGTAGTGAATAAATATAAAAATCACAATTAGTGACAATGAAAATTATAGTTATTTATATTTCGTTGATAGATATATAAAACCATCTAATTTGTGGGAGGTGAGAGAAGCAATTATAGGGTCTTAAAAATACTATCAATCAAACCACACCTTTATAGAATGGGCTAGTTCAGTTAAGCCCAATTCGGTATCGCACCGAGTAGTAGCATTTCGTGGTTGGGTTTTTTCATGGTATATAGCTAAACCAGAAACGTATCCTTCATTTTTCGGATTTTAGGGTTAGGGTTTACATCTAGCAGCTACAACCAACGCAGCAGCCATGGTTCTCAAGTAAGGATTCATCTCTTCTCCATTTTCCTCGATCATTTCCTTTCTTATAATCTCATCCCCAATTTTTTATCAGATCCATAACTCGTATTTATGTGATTTGTGTTGATTATTCATCTATTCTCGATAATCTGTAAACGTTTACACAGTTTTAACACTTTGCGTGGATTTTGTTGGTTTCCATAGGTTTTAGTCGCTGAATCGATATTTAGTCTTATTGTGTTACATTCAGTATCTGAGAATTTGATTGAATTCATGATTTTAGTAGGCTCTGAGAATTCGATATATTTAGGATTAGGATTAGTATGTGATAATTAATTAATTAATAGTTCTAAAATGACGACATTGTATTAAACATTTTCAAGTACAAGGACAATTTCAATTAGATGTACATTATTTTGTTTATTTTATGTTCCTTGTTAGTTTGCTACTTAAGATGAGTACTTGCTTGCAATTTTGTGAAGTTTTTGAAAATGTTGACATGATTTTGGAACTACTTCCTAATGCAATTTCAATTTTTAATAGCTGAGGTGATTTTGAAACACCTCTGCATGAGGTTTTTTTTTTTTTAAATTAGTCTTTAGAAATTTATCAGACATACCATGTGTAACTTTAAAGATTGTTGGAAATGGTGGATCGTGGACAATTCAGGGTTGTTGCATTTTGATTTAATTAGTGGCTATGTTTTCAATTTATTGTCTTCTTATGTGGAAAGTTAGTAATTGAAATTTCCATTTCAGAACTGAACTCTGCCGA
Source organism: Trifolium repens (assembly GCA_030408175.1). NCBI lineage: Eukaryota > Viridiplantae > Streptophyta > Magnoliopsida > Fabales > Fabaceae > Trifolium > Trifolium repens. The sequence continues at coordinate 50,866,197 of CP125849.1, read as the reverse complement.
TTCAGTGGTGCAAAGATCTACCCAGGAAGAGGCATCAGATTTATTCGCAGTGATTCTCAGGTGATAAAAATGACTCACATAGAATTTTGGGTTGATGCATTTCTTTACTTAAACAGCAGTGCTGTGTTTACTTAATAAAAATGTTTTTTTGTTGATTTGACAGGTTTTCCTGTTTGTGAACTCGAAATGTAAAAGGTACTTCCACAACCGTTTGAAGCCTTCAAAGCTCACATGGACTGCCATGTACAGAAAGCAGCACAAGAAGGTGATTTTTAACTCTTTAACTGATTTCTTTGTAATGTAGATTGAACAATGTGGAAGTGTCAAGATAAATTAAAATTAAGATCCTGAACATGTTGAAATCAAAATTTTTATAGATGTACCTAGTTACAATGTGAAGATGTTGCAGCTACTTGTGTCAAATTTTTCGTTATTGTACTTCGACCAACTTTACTACACTCGTAATCAGATCACATTTTTCAGTTATTTGATTTTATTCTTGTGATGTGTAGGACATTGCTCAAGAAGCAGTGAAGAAGAGACGCCGTGCTACCAAGAAGCCATACTCTAGGTCAATTGTTGGTGCTACCCTGGAAGTCATTCAGAAGAAAAGAACTGAGAAGCCTGAAGTTAGAGATGCAGCCAGGGAAGCTGCTCTACGGTGTGTTTCTTGTTTATCCTGCCTACTATTTGAGAGCTCTGTTTTTAGGGATTTCCTATATTCTAGCATGTTCATATATTTTTTACATAAATCATGTAATCTCATTCAGGTTTTGGAGTCTTATTTTTATCTGCTTTTGTTTTCTATCTTACATATATGGATGTCATATCTAATTTTCTGAGTCAATCCTGCAGTGAAATTAAAGAGAGGATTAAGAAAACAAAGGATGAGAAGAAAGCCAAGAAAGCAGAAGTAGCATCTAAGGCACAGAAATCCGGCAAAGGGAATGTTCAGAAGGGTGCTATGCCCAAGGGTCCTAAAATTGGCGGTGGTGGCGGGAAACGCTAAGTGTTCCAGTTTTGGCTTCAATTTAAATACATTTGGTTTGAAACTTCTGTTCTGATATTTTATTTGCTTGATTAGCCATTTATATTACCGTATTATCTCAGTTGTGTTTGGAGCTTCAGACAGTAACTAGTTACCGAATTCATTTTGCTAGTTGTGGTATATTTTTTGCGCTAGTATGATTAGCCTTTCCTTATTATTGGCATGCGAGTTTTGACTCTTGGTATCTATAACCTCAAATAAAATTGCATTTGGTCAAATTTGGTAGTGGCTGGCATTAATTTTTTCAAGAGGCACAAATTCAAGACAATGAAGAGAAATTAGTTGGAGGGGGAAATTGAATAGAATATTCTATTGTTTGGTCATGTTTGAGCAGGTACCTGCAGGGAGGGTTGATGAGTGCGAAAGAGAGAAACCATTTTCCACTGTAACATCAAAAAAATGATTTGAAGAATCTGTAAATTTTCCACCAAGTATCATTTTTACCCCACAACCCACCCAGCCACCCCTCCTCTCCCAATCAACTACCCATTGTTGTGTTTGTAAATTGAACTTACAATTTGAGATAATTAAAACTTAAATAGTACCAAAAATGAGAAACTGGTTAAAGTTAAAGGACCACATTACCATGAATAAAATGAGCAGCCACAATCTTTATCTCTATCTAGTTACGTATCATTTTCTTCCTAATTTCCGCACACGAAAGGTCTGGAGAATGTTAGGGTTGATTTTTGTTCTCTATTCGAATCTTCACGGTCTATATTATTATAATCTATCCTCATAAATTTCATACATATGCTTAAGTGGAGTTGTGACATAAAAGTAAATTTATGTAAGCATTTTGTGAAAATATAAATAAATATTTGCAAGCAAATGTTATTTTAATAGTGTTCGGAGATGAATTGAAGTCTATGAGGTGGGAGATAGAATCTCATCTCCAAACCAAAGAAATCTCCGGCTTTAGATTTTACAGATTAAATTGACATCCTTTGTACCAAGAAAATGAAGGGTAGAGTTGAGGGTAATGAGAAAAGAGAAGAAAAAAAACCCAAAAGAATGGAGCAAAAACTCCAACGGAGTGGGAAGAAACCCAAAAGTCGGAACGAGGCTCCAAGGGAGTTATTTTTCTTCTTTTCACATATATTTTTGCAATTAAATAATAGTTTGTTATGTACTTATTATAATATTAAGGAAAATACTAATGAGATCTCTTAAGAAATTGATTTACAGAAACAAATATAAAAATTTATATTGAAAAATGAGGAATTCAACTTTTAGAAATTTAAAATTTGTTTTCAATATAACAATAAATTGATCGTAGTGGTATGAAATTTTGAACTTGTTAAATAAGTGGTCAGAGTTGTTATCTGACTATTGTGTATGGAAAAAATTAAGGTGTGAGGAGATAATTTATCTTATGTGTACAACAGTTCTTCGATTGAAATTAATTGGCACTAAACAACGATAAAATTTTGTACCTTTAACATAGAAATCAAAATTAATGTTTCTAAACCTTTAGCTTCCTTGACTAAATGTCCATGAGACTTCTTTTATTATAAGCTCATAGAACATTTCTTACTATGTAGTATCAATAATTACTTAAAACCCATTGTTCTAACTAATATTTGACTTTTAGAGAAGTAGAATTCTTCCATTGTTAAATAGATAAAGATGGTCACAAACTCACAATGAAACTTCGTACAAAACAACGGCTTAATTTCAATCTAAAATTTAAAAACTATTATTTTGCACACTATTTTGGTCACATTACATAGTTTTCACACCTCACTTTTTGAATAAAACAAGAAAGAAAAATCCAATATTTGAGCTCACTGTCATCATCATTGTGTTCATGAGCCCTCTGTCTCTTACAGTGAAACAACATCGTGTAAATGTAAAATGAAAAGTACTGTTAAAAAAACAGTGTGCAACTGTCCTTTTCTTCCTACCAAAAAGCAAAGTACGTAGTAAAACTTTAACTTAAAAAGATTGCAAACCATAATGAGACATAGACACCTATCTTTTATAAACTCACGCGACATCTTGTTAATCACGTTAAAAAATATGGTTAATTCAGATGAGTAGATGTTACTGTAGTCTAATTTACTGTTAAAATAACTATCTAATCTACTCAACTGAATTAATCGTAATTTTACACATGATTAATCAGGTGTCGCATGCATGAAAAAGTGGGTGTCAATGAAACGAATTTTGATTGAAAACTACTACTAGTACATAAGTTTTTACCCTATAGCATCCCTGAATCACTGCATTATGAGTCATAACTCATGACTACTACTCTGAATGGATCCTAACGTCAGTTCTGATAAAACCATTAATACCTAACTACTAGTACACTAAAATTAAAGTTAAGTTCAAACTACTAGCTCATAGAGTAATTCAATTAAAATTACTTTGACTTGTAATGTAGATTAGGGATAATAATTAGGTAACACAGGCCAGTGACATTGTTGAGGAGGCATTGAAACAGGGTTATTAAAATCTTCAACAGTGAAACAAGTACTATTGTTGTTGGTGTAATTCTCTACAGTTCCTCCTTGTTGTTTGTTGGAACATCTTAGACCTTTTGATGTGCTTTCTACTGTTTCTTCAACAAATGTTTGTTGTGTCCTAAAATTATTACTTTGTTCTTTTAGCTTTCCCTTCAACTTCATAACCTGTGTTTTCAGGACATATCAGTTACATAAATCAAATCATAACCAATTTAGGGTAAAACTAGGTTCAAGATCAAACAAAAAGTAATGTTTTTGCTATACATATATATATTTATTAAATGACATAAATAGAAGAAAAAAAGTGCTTAATTCTCCATGCTTTTAAATCCAAAAAAGTGTAAAACATAATGTTGAATATGTGTGATGAAAAATAGTAGTAATTTTGGTAATAATTAATTACACAAAATTTGCACTCTTATTTGTAAGACAATTATAAGATAACTCTTAAGATATAGAATTATAAGATAACTCTTATTTGTGTGCATATTTCTTTTTCTAGTTTTTTTGGAAAAAGAAAAAGAAATAAAAATTGAAATGTAGTAGGTCTTTGAACTTCTAAAGGCAAAGAATAACTCATACATATACCATAGAATCACTATTAGAAAACTTGAATTTTTGACATAAATTAGAGACACAAAAAAATATTTTTCAAAGAGATTAGATACAAACTTTTTGTTTTTTGTTTGGTCTCTAATATTTGTAGATGATTCAACTTTACACGAAGGAAAAAAAGAGATGCAATAGATATGCAAGACTATGTTTAGATTCGTGGTACGGATAAAATGGAGTGGAATGAAATAGCACAGAATAAATAGTTACTAAATGGTAAAAATAAAAAATCGATATGTTATCTTATTCCATTTCATTCAAATCAATTAGTTACCTCTTCTTGAAGTTTCTGCTTTTCTTTGGAGACAATATCAAATTCTTGTTTAAGCACATCATACAAGTGTTCAAGGTGCTTAGCTTTCCACCTTGTACGCCTATTTTGGAACCAAACAGCAATTTGGCGAGGTTGAAGCCCTAGCTCTCTTGAAAGCTTTATCTTCCTTTCAGGATCTAATTTTATTTCCTCTTGGAAACTCCTCTCAAGTAAATCAATCTGATTACTTGTTAATCTCTTTTTCTTCTCTTTGTAATTATTTCCATTGATGTTCATTTCATCCATTTCTGGAAGCAGCAACCTTTGTTGTGTCTCACCCATTGCTACTTGACTCACATCCATTCCTAATCCAAACATATTTGAATTAACTTCAAAAATCATTTTTTCACTTCTTTGCACATCTATCATTTAATTTTTTTTTTAGTTTTTCATCATATCACCATCTCATGAATTCTTTTATCTTTTTTTTTTAAATCTTATTTTTTAACAATTTTTTTTTTGGTTGTTGCAAAAGATCTTATAACAATATCCAAACAAACATGTTACATATATCTTTTTCAATATGTATTTGTATTAATACAAAAGTGTGTGTCCAAGATTACCAAAAGTGTAGTTTTCAAATATGTTTTGCCTTCTAAGTAAGTTGAAATGAAAGCAATAAAATGGGGAAATAACTTGGGATTCAAGTCAATAAATTCATGAAAAAAGTGACTCAAAAGTTGTAAACTATTATTAGGGGTAAAAAAAGCTAAAAAAAAACATTGGAGAATAAAGGTCAATGATATGAAGACTAATGTTTTTACCTGAATAAGGGGTATTGTTATAGTTGTAGAAGAAGCTTAAGGAAGATTCTGCATGAGGAACAAAGGGTCTTGTGTTCTCAATATTCCAATCCATTTTAGGCTTTCACTTTGTTGATTCACTTCAATATAGTTGATTCTATACCCAAAATGTGTTTCTTTTATTTATGGGCTTCACTCGTTAGGATGCATGGACCACATAGTCAGAGAGAGTGAGGAAAGAAGATTAGAGTGGTGCAGTCAGTAGTATACTATATAGTGAGGCGTGGCACTGTGTTTCTGACTTTATAGTGATTATGAGAGATAGAAATCAAAGTTTCTACGTGTCGGTTAAGAGGGAATCTTGAGATAATTACGGATTCACGGCTTTCAAATAATAATCGTTCACGATCGATGATTTGAGATATGACGTTTCAAGAATTAAAATACAGTTTTATAGAGTAAAACGATCTTAACTGCTGATCAAAAATCGAACGCTCCAAATCAGTTACAGCACCATACTGTAATTGTGGGAAATCCATACCATAATATAAGTTGAATCGTACGTAGTATATACTTCATCCATACTATAATATAAGTTATTTTGATCAAATTATACAAATTAAAAAATATAATTAATGTAGTATGAAAAATAGAAATTATGAGTTAGGTTACAAAATTGTCCTTCATTAAAGGTATAAGAATTAAGAAAGATAAATTTGAGAATTAAAGAAGAGAGAGTAATAAATAGTTAAAAGTATAATAGTAAAAATGACTTTAAATACTTCATTTGATAATGTAAAACAACTTATAATTTGGTACAAATTTCTTCTCCAAAACGAGTTATAATTTAGTACAAAGAGAGTATTCACAAAAAAATATCTTAAAACATTAAGTATGAGATTGGATCCTCTCCGGTGAAAGGAGGGATCCAGTGGGATTCTAGCCATCCATTAAAAATTTAAAACTTTAAAAAAAAATTAAAAATGATATTTCAATGGTTGGATGCTGCACTGCTCTTCCGGCTGAAAGGATCTGCTCTCATTAGTATATATGAATATTTTCACTTTGTACTCCCTTCGGCCCATTTTAAATATCTATTCAATGATTTCACACACTTAAAAAGTGTAATAATTAAAGAGAGAAAATGTAACTTTTACTTATAACGCTTTAACGAATATTAATTTTATAAAATCCGGTGCTGGATAGAAAGTTTATATCATATGAATCATCTATGTTAAATTTAATAAAAATCTAAAATCGTTTGATGTGTTATTGAGACTCATCAATATTAACGGTTTATATGTTTTTATTGAATACCGTTAATCTTTATCTGTCTCAATAACACACCAAATGATTTTAGATTTTTGTAAAATTTAACATATATGATCTATACGATATAAACTTTCAATCTAACGGTAAATCTTGTAAAATTGATATTCTTTAAAGCATTATTGAACAGTGGAGTAACTCTTTAAAGTTGCTCTTGGAATCAATGTATTCCTCCTCTTAAACTTTTAATTAACGTGTATTTTTTTTTTTTTGTTACAAAATTAACGTGTACTTTTAATAAGTACTATTATTTATTTTTAAAACACATGTTAATATATAACATGAAATTTATTTTAATAAGTTGCTCTTGGAGTATTTCACATTATTTAATGCGTACTATTTATTTTTTATTTGACATAAAATTTGTAACTCACTTATGTCACCATAACTACACTAATCTTTTTCTCTTTTTAGAAACATTCATTACTTCTATCTAGTTGTTTTCACAACATTTATTTCCCAAAATAACATTAAGACCATTTATGACTTCCTCATCCCTTCAAAAAAGTTATATTGCAATGTTGTATAATCCTAATTCTGTGAATCTAATTTTTAAGAGAATTAATTTTATAATAAAAAAAAAAATTAGCCGTACAATTTGTTATTCGTTTATTTGCTATTTATATATAATTATTTTGAATATAGTAAATTAGAGTTACCAATAAATCTACAGGGTATATGCGTACCAAATAAATACTTCCTCCGTTCCAAAATGTAAATAAAAGTTGGTCAACAAAAGTGAATGTATTTTATCCAAATCTTTAACCAAATATATCAAGTTTCTTTAACTAATTTTTGCTTATATTTTGAGACGGAAGGAGTAGTTAATAAGGAATTAACAAGTGTACAAACTAGATAAATAGTAGTGTTGTAAGGTATGCTAAGTTCTCCTTTTAGAGACATAGTTGGGCTAAGGTAGAACGAACGGACCGTGCTGTCAGAACAAGGCGTCAAAAAGGGGGGTCATGCTTAGGCCGCCCCCCTATACCTATTCCTCATGCAAACCTTTCTTTTTCTATTTTTTTTATATAGTTCAAATTTAATTCAAGTGATTAATAAGCTCATTGTATGTTTGGTGCTGCGGTGACGAGAATTGATTTTGATAAAATTGATTCTGTAAAATTGATTTTGGCCAAAATTGATTTTAAATTAAAGTGGTTTATGTTTGGATATATTTATGTAAAAGTGAGTTGAACAAAAATTTTGAGTGTAAAAATTAATTCTAGAATCAGAAGCTACGATTTCTAGCTTCAAGTAGAATCAATTCTGGAGGCAAAATCAATTCTACTTTTGAGAAACTAAACATGTCAGAATCAATTTTACACGTCCAGAATCAATTCTAGCTGCTCCAGAAGTGGAACCAAACATACACTTAGTAAGTACTCCCTCCGTCCCATATTGTAAGCAAAAAAAAAGATTTCACACTTATTAAGAAAAGTAAAATGTAATAATTTGAAGTATGACTTTTTGTGTCTTTTTTAGAAATGAGTTTCATGGGAAGATGTAAGAAGAGTTTTTATTGGTTATTGATTATGGGGAAAGGAAGAGAGAGTAAATTAAATGCAATTTGTATAAAATTTTATGAGAGTAAGTAAAAATAAACCTTGAAATTAATGAAAATGAGTTACTTTTGCTTATAATTTGGGACAATAAAAATTGAGTTACTGTTTCGCAAACAAGTGCGCAACTATACGTTCTCCATGAGTGACCTGATTTACACACAAAAAAAAAAAATAGAATTCAAATTATATATAGATTTTTTATTTTACTCTTGAAATTATATGAGCAACAGTTGTAAGGGATTTATATGGTGGTTAGATACTATACTATAGAAAGTTATTGATTAAGTTGAAAAATAGCTTTGATTGGGAAAAGCAGTGAAATGGGCCCAAAATTGGAAAAGAGAGGAAGAAACAGAAATTGCTCCCCCACTGTGGTGCACCAATAAAAGACAAATGAAGAACAACGACAAGTTGGTCTGAATGCATTTGTTTTCATTATGATCATCATCTCCCTTTCACCTTAATTAGTAATTATGATGATAAAGACAGTGCTGCTGTGTGCTTTGCTGCACATCACAGCTGATTACTTTCCTTCCTTCTTTTGTCTTTCCACTTAATTTGGATCTAGCTTCCTTTCCTTTACTACTTATATTATTATATAGTTATATTTTCAATTTGATGCTGCTATATATATCCTGCAAATTATTATTAGTCCAGTCTAATGTCGAATCCGATTTGTCTATCGTCATGGACTACATGCAATCATGTAGTCAAGGGTTTGTAACAGATTAATCTCTTCAATTGCACGCTGAGGTTATTTAATGTATAAAAGGGGGACAATTAAAATATTTTACAAATAAATTGAAAATGTAATGATAGATGAATTGAAGCTTGATTTTATATTTGTGCCACTAATAACAACGCCACATAGTTTAATTTAATTTAACAGGGAGAGGCTCACTGAGTTTTGGTGTGTACGGACATGGAATAGGTACGGCCAAATCATAATGAAACACTGCACGTAACGTAATTCAAATGGGGGGAGAGGGAGAGTCTTCAGAGAGTGCAATTAATCCCTTCTTCAGAATGCGCAGGGAAGAAGAATTCTTCTACTCTTCATTTTTCTTGTGGTTATTATTATTATTATTGCATATTAGTATTTTTTTTGGGTTGGTGGCTAAGTTTATTTATTTCATCAATAATAAAAATGTTTTTCCTAAATTACTTTTTAATAATTTGGGGTATTTACCCACTAACCAATAAAAATAAGTCACATAAGTAGTTTTGTATGTGGTCTCCACAAGTTAGTAATGGAAACCACATATAAATCTACTTATGTGGCTTCTTCTTGGTTAATATGTAAATATATATATCAAATTATAAAAGGGTAGAGTAGACCTCACCTAATAAAAAACTAAATACAATCACGTAACATTCCCGACAATTTATGGCCTTATACAAAAGAGAAAAGAGTTTATTTTATTTAACATAATACACATTTATAATACAAAAGTAATAATACAAAAATAGAAATGAATTGTTATTAGTATTAGATAAATAAAAAAAAATCAGCAAAAATAATAATATTATAGAATAGAAGAAAAAAACAATAAACCACAAAATTACAAAACAAAAGCAATTGAAAATTGATAGCTTTGCCGAACAAAAGTTGATCGTTTTGCAAAACCAAAAGGGAATGTTCTACAATAAAAGATTGCAAAGCTTCTGCTATTTAGGGTCCATTTGGAATAGTTTATTTTTGAGTTTAATTATGCAATAAACTTATGTAATAAATAAATTTTTATGTATTATTATAAGTTTGTCAAGGTAGTTTATGGTATAAAATTACAGATTTTGTTAGTGAAAACTTATAAACTAACATAAAAATTTATTTATTTGCATAAGCTCAAAAATAAGTAATTCCAAATAGACCTTTAATTATTATTTGCAGGTCGAATAAACTAATTAAAGTTAGTATATTTTTTTCTTCTTATAAAACAATAGGTATATACAAATTTTGGACCCTCTAAACACATGAGTCATGATAATGCATAAAAAGGATTTCCTGCGGAGTACGTAGTAATAAATCAGAGCCGTTCAATTTAACTTTAATAGCTGAGATTATTTTTATTAAAAAACACATTTTTTGATATAAACTATCCGATCTAAAATTAATGGTTGAGATTAAATGTTGTATGTAACAATGTGTAACAATCCAAAAATGCATGTGTTGTACTTCTAAGTTCTATACCAGTTGTGCGCTTACTCACAAACTTAACCTTGTAGTTTTCTAAAATCAAAGACAAAAATGTCTACCATGTGACATATAGCCGCTTTAAAACCATGCACATCTTAATTTAGATTAAAATCCATAAAATCCTCTGAGGTATAAAGAAACTGCAAAACTATAAAATCCTATATATAGACACAGCTTGGTCCCGCTTGAATTTAGGCCATGGAATGGAGTCACATATTTTTTAAGCTATATACTATATGCTACAAGAAATAGATTACAAATAAATTTATACATACGTCAAAATTTAGCTTTGACCTTTATGATCTATATATTATCCATATATGTACATGTGGTCCTAAACTTTGGTGGCTTGAAAATTAAATAATACTGAAAATATGTAAACAAATTTATAGTGGTAAAATGTTTCCTTGATCCTAGCGGTCTAAGAAAGGTTAAAACAGAAGAGAAGGGTAAGAAAGGATATGTGATGCCACGCAAACGGCGCCGAACATGGGTCGTGGACCCCTTGCATGCCTCATCCTCTGTCTGAATACTTTTGCTTGCTAGACTAATTCATTCAAATACCACAGACATAGAAACAGACTATAGTATTAGTGATCATACATATTATACACAACAATTAATCATCCTATGTACTGTACGTTATTTGTAATTCTAATATTTATATGCACACATCATGATACTATCTTATACCATATATCAGTATTTTCTTTACTATTACAGTTACAGCCTACTCTACAAAGTACGTACACCTAGTGAACAACCAAACTAATGTATGTAACACTTAAAAGATGGTTCGATGCGAAGGTCTGTATGTCTGGTTTCAATTCTAGAGTAGTTAGAATGATTTTAGAGGTGTAGAATTGATTCTGATTTGTTTAGTTTTTCAAAAATAGAATTGATTCTGCTTTTAGAATTGATTCTACTTGAAGCTATAAATCGTAGTTTATGATTCTAGAATTGATTTTTATACTCAAATTTTTTGTTCAATTCACTTTTGCATGAATATATCTAACCATAAATCATTTTATCTTCAAATCAAATTTTATCAAAATCAATTTTACATAATCAATTCTATCAAAATTAACTTTTTTCATCGTCGAACCAAACATACACTGAGACTTTAGAGAGGTTCAAATCTTTATGATACCACTTGTTGTAGTGAATCTGTTTATACTGCAACGCCCTCACACTAGATATCGAGTCTTCAAAAAAAAGAACAAACAAGTGTTGCTTAAAAAAAATCAATAAATTTTAGGGGTGTTCAAATTAAAACCAATCCAAATTAAAACTGCAAAAAACCAAATTTATATGGATGTGTTTGGATGTCCATTTTTGAAAATTGTTGGATCGAATTAGATTTTAGATTGATTTTTAAAAACCGATTCAAAATGAACCAAACAACGGACATATATTTTAATACTTATTTATCTTTTTATTGGTATGATATATTGCATTAACCTATTATTTGTTGGTTTTAAATTTTTTTTAATACTACTTATTAGCTCAATTTAATTTATTTATTTATTAAATATTTCATATTTTTCAAATATAATCGATAATTGTCATTCAAAAATACTAATTTTTAATATATTATATGCTATATTTTACACCAAACATATTATTTATTTCGTCAAAAAAATCAAACACGTTATTTTATATTACAGTGCCTTTATAATATTAATATTTAATAAAGAGTTTGCAATTTATAATTTGAATATCCAAAAATTGATCCAAATTAAATCGCACAAAATTGGATTGGGTCAGATTTTTTTTAATTTGTCATCTAAAATCGAACTGCAAGTAATTTTATCTTCAGATCATATGAGTTTTTGCTTTAAAACCGATCCAAACTAAAAGACAAACACCCTATTGAATTCAATCTAATTCAAACCAATTGAATTGATTTCAGGTTATTAAAAAACAATGAACGGAAATCTAAACCAAAATCAATTGGCACCATTTGAAAATATGTTGTGTACATGAACTTTTGAATCGTGTTATAGTTTTTTTTTTTTACCAAACAAACTTAATTCATTTCATTTTAAACAATAAGTTCAAAATAAGAAAGGCAATAATTATAAAAATGGGAACCGACAATAAATTGAGTCACCTGAACTTATTCATGGCCTATTCGATTAGCTTGTCTTCTGATATATCTGATCTTCTAGTTGTTATTAGTAACAAACATCCAACGACACATATCAACAATACTACCAAGTTTAGAGTAGTTTGTGCATTCACCGTTAATAGATTGCACTACTTGCAAACAGTCACTTTCAATTTCAATTGTTGCATTTTCTATGTCCATAATGCTCAGCCAATGAAGAGATTCTCCCACACCCCAAGTTCCTGCCTCTGCAATCTCTGGTACGCCCCACAAATCGTTTCGAAAAAGCTCTCACAAAACGTTCGTGCTCGTCGCGAAGAGATGCTCCAATACAATACACATTCTCTTCCACATAGCAAGCACTGTCAATATTGCATTTAAATGTTCCCGCAACTAATTTTTGCCAAGTGAATGCTACCGTTACTATTGCATCTTGTCTGCTACTATTGTGTTGCATGTTCGCACTTTTCCAGTCCTAAAGTGTATCTAGCTCGTCTTATAACATAAAAAATTGTTGGTATTTTATCACGCCAACATCTTTTATTTCTTCTCCACCATAATGTCCAAAAAGCCATAACAATTTTAGCCATATTGTCATTATCAATATCTTCTATCATATTAAAAATTACAGCCACAAAACCGGTAGCTTCTTATTTTATTATAGCTCATGTATTTATTTTAATAGTATAAAAAATATAGAAAAATAGAGCACATGTTAATGAATTAAATATAAAAATATTTATGTTAAAAGGTCTTGAATTTAAAGTTATAAAGATAAAATATTGTCCCGTCAAAAAAAAAAGATAAAATATTGTATTTAAAATATAAAGTTTATCCTTTTAAATTAAAAAAATTACTATTATGTTTTAGTTTTTTATTTTATTTTTGAAAATAATTTTCTTAATCTTTTTAAACAAGAATCCGATTAAAACTAACCAAATCAACCCGTTGTTCTCAATTTATTTACTTTAAAGTTCATGAAAAATATCATAAAAACAAACTGACTTGTTACCAAACTCTACATACACTTCTCCATAAAATGTTTGCACCGTTACCATATTTCATTCCAATTCTTTTTTTTTTTTGAGTAATATTTCATTCCAATTCTGTTAAAACTACTAAATAGATAGACATTTTTTAATGGAACTGGATTGAGAGTGACAATTTTGTGCTATTAGTTAGAATTTAGATTTGGGCCAAATAAAAATCCAAACCAAGGATCTGATGTGTTTGGCTTCAGCAGGGTCCTTTATTAACAGCAAAGCATTGATCCGAAAGTCTCGTCGGTTCGACCTCTGTCCGGTTTTTAAAACATTGGTAGTGTGGGAGGAACCAATGAGAATATTAATGGTACTCATGCAAAAATTATATATAAATTTATGATAGATTAGAAGAATTTGGATCTTAGTGTGCACTATGAAAAGTTTATTTACACTTTAGCTAGACTAATCTTATATCATAAGCACCTGTGTTAGTATAAAATAGCTTTTGAGATGTTCATAAACCTCTGATTTCAATGAGCTTTCGTTAAATTTATGAAAAACAACTTATATATAAATGCTTATTCAATAACTTATACAGTAACTTGTATGATAAACACTTATTCAGTAGGTGTCTAATTAAACAGGTTTATCCATACACACTCTTAAGATTAGACTTTGAAGCATATATATGTTAAGCGTGTATTTGTCACTAAGTCCCACATCGGATACATATAACAAAAATTCAGCGTTTATATATTGTCGCAGAACAGGATACAATGGCCCTTCGGGGACATTTGATAAAATTGGAACGATACAGAGAAGATTAGCATGGCCCCTGCGCAAGGATGACACGCACAAATCGAGAAACGGTCCAAATTGTTTTGCCATTTTTTTTTTCAAATTTTTCTTCCTTCTTTCTCTGTGTTTTTTCATTCTGCAAATTACTACTCTTCTTTTTCATTTTCAATTGAATACTTGATTTTGTTTTTTAATCATTGAATGAATAGTTGATTAACTACTAAGAATTCTGAATTAATCATATTATTACACTGTGTGCTGCTATATTAACTAGAATTTTCTTTTGAAAATATTGCAAAATTGCAGTACAATTTTTTTTTTTTTTGCATAATAAAAAAAAAAATTTTTTTTGCAGTACAATTTATTTGACACAGGGCAATGGCAATGGCAATCAATCTAAGCTGGAACCATCAGTAGTTCACATTTGGATTGACTGTGAGATTGTTAGAAACACGGCGAGTGACCGCAATGTCGGTAAAAATCTACACTTTTGAGCTTCAATAAACACACACTAAAAGGATTAGATTAGATTCTATGCAGTTAGTTGAAAAAGAGATTCTAGGACCCGGTTTTCGTTGTCTTATGTTACAAAATTATGCCATTCAAAATCTTGACCAACTGTGTGTGTGTGTGTGTCTTTTTTCCAACCTTTAAATCATGTCAAATCATATTTATCATCATGCTTCATTAGGAAATATCTAATCTATCTACCATAGATTCTCCATTCAATATTAAACATGTGCTGCTCAACTTGTGGGACCTTTACTAAGAATGTTTGAATACATATGATTTTTTTGTGTTAACCCTCTAGTCGGTAGAGGAATTAGGCTCTGGTAATCCGGAGTTTGGTCAGGAGGCAAGTAAAACTTGACCAAAAATTGTTCTACCTAAGAATCGAATGCGGGAGTTTGTATCAACCACTTGAGTCTAATCACTAACTAGTTTAGAATGTTTGAATATTTAAATACTACTTTTTTATATGTCAACTCTCAAATGGAGTGTAATAACAATTTCTTAAGCAAGTGCAAGTATTGTTTATGATAACCTTATTTTAAATTGAATGAGTAATAATATAACAGCATTAGTTCCCTTTGCAAAATCACTTTATTATTGTAGAAATCTGTTAGCACTTGAATCTGCGGATATAATTTGCAGATGCTGTTTCCAGTTTTCAATTAGCACATGAATCTGTGCATACAATTTCCTTTTTTCTAGAATTTTATTACGTGAAAGTAAATTTGTCTTTTTTCTTCTTTGTACAGTTTTGCAGATTATTCATCAGTAACTATAGATTATTTGATTAATTGGCTTAGGAACCTGTTGTGGTTTTAAACATTCTATCAAATGTTTGAAACTTAAATTCACTAACAAATATTAACGGTATAACTGTAACGTACTTGGCGCATGTTCCATGTGCCAGAAGTCATACCATTACACAGGAGAATCTTGTGATTGGCTCTTCAATTACCGATAGTGCAAGAATTACAATGGTCTAGCCTTCAAGCATTTTACATATTTTAATCAGTAATTTCTCCACTATGATATTTATATTTATGTACTGCTTGACTAAAATGAAAGGAAGAAAAACTCAACAAAGTTGAGCAAATTCCAAAGCCTTTTCTCTTTGCACCTTATAAAAGAGAGTATATTTACAAAAGCTGTTTCTATGACCATACATCTCGTATCAATCGGTCCCGTAGATCTTTATATTTTTATGGTATTCCACGCTGTAGATTCTTGGATCGACTTTAACTTGTATTTTACCTACTTTATTCCATTGCAGTAACTATGCCTAGCCTTTTTATTTCTTTGATTGCATTCATATCAATGCATAATAGTTTTCTTCTCCTAATTGTCCATCCAAAATGATTGTTGAATCAAACAGGAGCCGTTTTAGCTATGTCTTTCTTCTTTGTCTTTTCCTTTGTCGTTATACTTATTCACAAAAGACTTGTCCAAACTGTGGCTCTATGAAAGTTCCGTATCCTTTGAGTACAGAACAAAACTGTGGCGATCCATTCTATAGGCTTCGATGTGATCCTCATTCTCAAAAGCTTTACTTCGACACTCTCAATGGTAGTTCCTATGTTGTAGTTAAAATCATGTCTTCAATCCAGCGCATGGTGTTGCAGTCACCACCTTGGTTACCTAGTTCATGCGTCACACAAGACATGCCGGTAAGCAACGGTATTTGGTTAAATCAGTCACTTCCTTTCAACATAACTTCATCCAACACAGTGTTCCTCTTCAACTGTTCCCCTCGCCTCTTGGTTTCTCCTCTTAACTGCACTTCTTCTAGTATTTGTCATCGTTACTTGGAAAATTCAGGTCATGTTGACAAAAATCGAGCACTCGAGTGTGCAAATGGTCTTCACCCTTGTTGCACTTTTGTTGCTGGTGGTATGCCTTCAGCTTACAAGATTCGCCTTCACAGTTCCGGTTGCAAAGCATTCAGAAGCATCCTTCATTTGGACCAAGACAAACCTCCTAATCAGTGGGAGGAAGGCCTAGAGATTCAATGGTCTCTTCCATCTGAACCTGTATGCAGGACACAAAGTGAATGTTCGAGAGACTCTAATTGTTCGCCTTCTAGTAGAGAAACACTCTTTCGCTGTCTTTGTAATAGAGGATTCCATTGGGACCCTTTTGCAGCAACCTGTGTAAGGTACAAGAGAAAATCCAAATGGAAAACCAGCTTGGTTGTCTCAATAGTTGTTATTGTTTTTTTCTCATTGGCTGTGGTTCTTGTCATCATCACAAAATCCTTCAAACACAGGGAGAAGCAGGCCAAGGAAAGAGAAATTGTACTGAAATCAAACACTGGTGGAGAGAAACCTTACAAAACTTTTCAACTTAAAGAGTTGAAAAAAGCAACAAAATGTTTTTCTCAAGATAGGATCTTAGGAAGTGGTGGATTTGGAGAAGTTTACAAAGGTGAACTACAAAATGGAACAATTGTAGCTGTCAAGAAAGCTAGAGTTGGTAACCTCAAAAGCACTCAACAAGTGCTTAATGAGGTTTCAATACTTTCTCAAGTCAATCACAAGAACCTAGTCAGACTCTTAGGCTGCTGTGTTGAATCTGAGCAACCTTTGATGATCTATGAATATATCTCAAATGGGACCCTCTATGACCATCTTCATGATAGGTATCCCAATTTTCTAGATTGGAAAAAAAGGCTTAAGATTGCTTTTGAAACAGCTGAAGCATTGGCTTACTTGCATTCTTCTGCACACACCCCTATTTATCATAGAGATGTTAAGTCAACAAATATACTATTGGATGATGAATTCGACGCAAAAGTTTCGGATTTTGGACTCTCAAGATTGGCTAACCCGGGACTTAGTCATGTGTCTACATGTGCTCAGGGAACACTAGGGTACTTGGACCCTGAATACTATCGCAACTACCAGTTAACCGATAAAAGTGATGTTTATAGCTATGGAGTTGTGCTGCTAGAGCTTTTGACTTCACAGAAAGCAATAGACTTTTCTCGTGATCAAGATGATGTTAACTTGGTAATTCATGTGAGTCAATATGCAAACAATGGCGCAATCATGCAAGTCGTCGATCAAAGGCTTCTTCTATCTGTGGAACCCTTAAGTAGTAAATTGATCACAAGCATAAAACTCTTTTGGGAGCTTGCACATGATTGTCTTAGGGAGAAGAAAGTTGAAAGGCCTAGTATGAGGGATATTGTTGAACGCCTCCTATGCATAATTAGGATTGAAGATCAAGAGTGAAGTATACATATTGTGGTTTATGTTTGATAATAGTAAAGTGTATTGTGTAATAGTGAGCCTAATATTTAATTATTGAGCTTTGTTATTGACATAAAGTTCTGTTCAAATACATATACTAGTTAATTACATTTAGTAGTTTAGTAATGAATATAACAAGCTGCTGTAACTCATTAACCATCCACATAACACAATAAACTACGATCTTGAATGTTATTAACCATGATTTTCAAGTGTATATTTGAACAAAAGTTGTGTTTATTACATATTATGTATATTTGAAATCCTAAAAATCATGGATATTCTTTTTAACATAATTTTCATGGTTATAATATTATGTTAAAAAGAATTAACATAAAAGGGATTTATAGTCTAATAATAACATTAAAATAACTTCTAGCTACATATATTTACAAGAATGTTGCAATACAATTATTTTTACACCCCTTATTTACTAATACTACTACAATATAATTTTTTTTTTTAGGCCCTCAATTTTTGGAGGCCCTGTGGAACAGCCCATGCTGCACATGCAGTTGGGCCGCCCCTGCAAAGAAACATTAGAATCATATGCCATCTTCTTTAGAAAGTATGAACTATATTATTCAAAAGTATATGCAAGTATATTGGAATATTTGGAATGGTTTGTCTGGTCCTCTAAAGTAGTATTCCTTTTGCAACTTAGGAAAGTGTTTTCACTCAAACTTTTAAAATGGAAATTTCATTGTTATAGGAAAGCATCATAAAATGGTTATGATTAGTCTAATCCATGAAAGATTATGTGATGATACTTATCAATCACCCATCACTTATTCCTTTGCATATATGAGTCGCCAATTTATTTTCAAACCAATAAATCATGAGTTGAAGAAAAACAATAAAGTATTATTGACAATTTTATTTTTCTTCACAATTCCTAAAATATATATGGTTAATGACTTACAAATACTTCATTATTTAAATTTGTAATATGATTAATGAATTACTTTGATACTATACTAATATTAACCAATTTGCAGTTAATGGTTGATTACTTTATGTAGTATTGAAAGGAGTTAAGAATTAAGATCACCTCCATTTGCAAACTCATGAATTAACCAACTATTTGTATGTCATTAATCATATACTATCTCCGGACCCGGTCGCATGTATAAACAAAAATTAACTTTTTAGATTTATTAAAAAATTATTGTATTTAATTTACAATATAAACGAAATACATCATTGTTTTAGTGGTTGACGACGGTGATTATATGATGTCTATACTCTATACGTGTGTGTCAAGAAATCATTTTTCACCATTTATATGAATTCATTATATGGTGGAAAACTTGATTACGGGTGGAAATTAAAAAAAAATTAAGGCAAAAATATTTCACTTTAAAAGAGTGGGATTAGTCAAAAGTTATGTCATCTGCTCCTATAATGCGTTGCATAATTCTTTCAAGTATAAAATTTTCCACTGCTTCTTCACAGTGGGAGAGGGAGTTAATTATGGCTTCACAAAAAGCTTATTGTGTTGGTAATGGCAGCACTGATTACACATAATGCAAATGTAGCCCATCTTGGAGTTCAAAACGCCTTTTAATTAAGTTGAGCTCATGAGTGCTATTTTAACTATTGAAATTGCCTTTGAAAAGAGTTGACATTCTCTTTAGTTTGAATGCTATTCATTTCTTGTGCTTTCTACGATAATTCTTCCCTCGTCCCTTAAATTGCATAATAGATGGACCAACTGCATGTTAAAATTAATTGATTATATAAAGAATGTTAACATTATAGATAATAAAATAATTTAAATGAATTGTACCCAAAAAAAAAGAATTTAAATGAAGGATAAAGTTGGAAGTTAAAAAGATATAAGAATATCAAATTTTCCATTTTTAAATAGGTGTGGATTTATATGGATTGAATAACACACTTCTACATTTTTATAATTTTAAAGAGTTTAATGGATGAATATGCACATACCAAATTAAGTTTACACTATCATTTAATAAAAATTCATTACCATGCAAACATATTGTATGACTGTTTTTCAAAAATATTTGTCAAATACTCAATTCTTATTGAACCATAAAATATCATTGACGGTTTCGATTTTCTCTACTAATAATATAAAGAAAACTCTTTAGTAAAAAAAATATATATATAAAAAGAAAACTCTAAAAGTTACTTTAATGTAACTTGAATTTGATCAGATTTTTTATATGCAATTATTATTAATGCAATTCAAATATATGGTTAATTAGATTCAATCAATAGCTAACAAATTACAACAAATTGTTGTATTTGGCAATTGTATGTTAATCATGAATAAATGAGTTGTGTACCCAAAAATATGAATAAATCAATCGTGTTGTGTAAAGATTATCAGTGTTCAAAATATATACTATATTTCATTAATCATCTATTAAATTAAATATAATAACTCCTATATAATAAAGAACAAATGTGTTATTAGAACACCTTTCCTTTGACAAAAATACCACACCATATAAAACTGTTTCTTTATATCACTCACAGCACAAAACTCAAGGGGCATACATAAAATATTAAAAAAAAAAAGTGTATAGTTGTATAATTGTTAGAAAATGGTGATTAACATTTTTGAATAAAGAATGGACAAAGCATACAATGTCTGTCAAAATAGCCTAACCAAAAAAAGGTGTCAAAATAACATTTTGTTGAAATCACTGTCCATTAGACCCTATTGCCATCGTAATTGCTATCCATCCATCATCATCCTCTGGATTCTTGTGTATATTACCATACACAATTCACTTAAAAATATTACTAAACTATATGTTTACATTAAAATATTTATAATAAGATTTAGATCAAATCTGAATCATGGGGTTTATAAACACTACAACTCCATACTACTTTAGAATTTATCCTTGTCTCATTTCAAACATCGATTTCCTCGACATCTCTATCTCTGGTGCCAGCACCTCTTTACTATATAAAAAAAAATATGGCAGCAACTTACAGCCTCCCTCAAAACCAGAGGAGAAGCTCAACAGAAAGTGAACCATTGCCTGATAATTATCGGCGGTAACGGTGGCGTTTGAAATTGAAGTACACATGCAGAATTCCACGTTCAAATGTGCACTTAAAACCTTTCTTGTGAGAATATTCCCATTCTTTGTTTACAATGCGAAAAGCCTGTCATGGAAGAAACAAGGATATAAGATTATTTTTTCAACATAAAATGTTAATAATTAGTGTCTAATGTTAGTGGAAGGAAATGAACTCTATCTCTTTATCACCCCAACCCTTATATTCCTCCCAAAACCATCTCATCCACCTTAGAACCCCCCCTACCCTACACAAGGAAACAAGTAAACTGACTGAAAGTCACAAATTTTTTAGTGATCAAGAACAATAGACTTACTATATCTTCATATGGTGGCCCTGCATGGAATCTTATAATGCAAGTTTCCCCATTGCTGCCATCCTTGTCAATAGTGTAGTTTGGGGCTTTTATCTTGTCTACAAGATCAGGATAGAAAATATTAAATTTGTAACCTTGTACAATCTTTGGAGGTGGGTTGTCATGATCATAGTGAGTCTGGTTATATTTGTTCCACTCATATCCAGTGTGAACACGGTTGAAATACTTTGGCTTCCTTGGTCTGTACTTGTCATGCCACCAATAAACCTGCTCCAACATTTACCGATAGTGTCAGGAACTTAAAATTGAAAAGGATGAAAAGAATTTAGATAATATTAAACTTCTTAAAATATGAAAATAAATTGAGTGTGCATTTGCCAACTTTTATGGTGGAAAGAAGTAATTGAAGGACATGACAAGATGGTATTTGAACAGTTGGCACAAGACTGTCCTCTATGATACCCATCCACAACTTATAACTTCCAAAAATCCAAATCATTCTATCCTATCTTTTTTACAAGCTGCACCCTATCCTATCTAATGACAATTCCTATCCAAAAAAGAATTCAAAATTCTAAGAATCATGGAGAGTGAAATGATGGTTCTATTCCACAAAGAATGAAAATTATATATATGGTCAAGAAACAATACCTGTGAATCAAGGCTCACTTCAGCTCCAGATCCAAACACTGCATCTCCATCCTCCATAGCTCCCATAGCTTTAAAGGCTTTCATCTCTAAATTCTCTTCAGATGGAGCTGGCTTTGATGCCATTGCTTCCTGAACTCGTCTTTGCTGCTCTTCTATTACAGCCATACGTTTCCTCTCCTATATGTACCAACATAGTAAAATTATAATTTATATACTCATAATATAAGCAGGGATTGCCATTAAATTTAATAATTGTACTTAAAATTACCAGTATAGCTTTGTCCTCTTCAGGATCAATGGCTTCCTCATTTTCATCATCATGCAACAGTTGTGGTGAAAATGATCCAGCCTCGTCTTCAGCTTCTTGAATCTCTCTAATGGGCTCTGGTGAAAATGATTCATCTACAGAATGGACTGCCACGAGAGAGAACACATTTCAACGAGGATGAAGATATAGATGGAACCAAATGAAAAAATCACGAACAACAAAACCACAACAAAAGTATATACCTTCAGCATCATCCTCGATATATGCCTCCTCAGGTATCACGTCCTGAGAACTCTCCGGTTTATCTTCATCCTCCAATGGTTGCTCAAGACGTTGCAAATGCTTACGTAACATTTTAGCATGGATTTCCTTTAAACAAGCCTATATTTGAAGCAAATTAATAATGCATTAGAACAAACATTTGAAGGCATCTAATAGAATAAGAGGAAAATAATATGATGAAGAATACCTTGGCCTTGTATATGTGAAGGTGTTTTAAAATGGCCTCCCAGTACTCAACCACCTTTGCTGTACCAGTACGCATCTCTGACTCGATGTGAGCCTGCAAGTCTTCCAACTCTGTACGTGTCTTTCCATGTAAAAGGTTCTTCACATCTGGCTCAACACTCGAATGTAGACCCCTTTGTTCAGCAAGCAACTCAGCAGGAGGTTCTTCTCCACGCACCCTAGCTCGATCAATTGCATCCTTTTTTCGAGATTCAGCTAGCTCCCAATCGCACACCACAAGGAGAGCCTACATGAAGTTGTCGGACAATAAGTCTTAAGCTTTGAAGAAGGTGCCAACCATAATGGCCAAATGATGTTACATAAAAGAATAAAAGGAAGAGATCATGAAAGTCATTTAGTTCTTTTGGTCTCTAGTCCAACTCAAATATTTATGTTGAAATTATCTTGAACGTTTTGTGTCAGATATGGTAAAACTTCTTAATTGCATAACTGTGCAGGACTCAAACCAGAAATCAAACAATGGAAACACGGTGATACCTCCCAATATTCCACATGGGTTGGTGTTGCCCTGTCAAGATCCAGATGCATTTTGATATCGTCACGAAGTTCACTCATTTCTTTAACAGTCAAACCCTGTACCATATATCAAATCATTATTTAACTTGTTCAATAATATTTATATTCGAAGTTGCATAATTAAAACGGTCAGAAATAAGAGAATAAAATGACAAGGAATTAAAAGCTAGATATTAACCTTGAAGACCATGTATGGTTCATTTATTTCTATATCCAAATCATCAGATCCATTGAGGTGCTTGGTTAGGACATCGATTGGCCTGGCACGCCCTTCACGCAATCTAATCTCTGACCTAACTTTGCTTTGATCAAAATGGAACTGCAGATTAAATAGTCTAAGTCAACAAAAAGACAACATTATACTAAACAGAAACAAATGTACACAAACTCAGAGTACATTACCTCCTCTTCCTTTTTTTCCCAGTCCTGGAACTCAGCTCGAGCACGTTCCCTAGCTAATAATGCCTGGAAGAAAGAATTTGTCAGATGCCAATAAGATAACATAGTCTGTGACACCATTAATCTAACACTTATGTCAAGCCTTGACTTGACTCTAACATATTGCCACCATATTTGAGTCTTAAAATACCGAGAGAAGTTGAATTATAGCACCACTGGCTAAAGAAAATAACTGAAATGCAGTCTTGCAATTTTCCCCGAATACAAGAACTGATATGTAGCCTTGACATTATTTGAATGCCATATTAGAATAGAACCACAAAATTTTACAGATAGAAGTTTTTCTTCCAACAAATTAAAAAATGACAGTTGAAACTTAGGGATTAGATAGAGGAATAACATAATACATTTAACTAAGAAGAATGAAAAACAGTACTACACTTATACTAGACACCAATCTAACTAAGACTCCCATTTAAACTAATATGTCAGGTTAGGTATAGAACCTACTCGTAATGAGTTGAGATCCTCTAGTCTCCATTTGTTTTCTCCATTGTTCCTCTCCATTACTATAGTTTTAAATAGTTTTCAAATATACATTAAATAGTTGGACCCACCAAATGTCACATTATAACATTTATATTTCCAAAACATAAGTAATGGCAAAAATGGAGAGGATCTTGACTCAATCGTAACACACTAGTAGAGATAAAGAAGCTTAGACTAATAATAGTTAACACAACATAACTAAATTGCCATAATACCTATTAACTAACAACAAATAATGAGAGATGACTTACCATTTCTTCTTCATGTTGTGCTTTCTCAAGTGCCCTTTCCTCTCTCCTCTTTTTCACCTTTTCAATTTCTGCCTGTATTGTAATTGTGAATAACAGCAACGGTGAGCAGCAAGAACATTTAGTTGTTTGACCATTAGTAACAAATCACAGGACCAATCAAATTGTGGAAAACATAGAAACATGCAAAGCCTTACCTCAAGCACAAGCTTAGCTAAATAAGACTAGTGAATAGCTGAATAAATCAACTATTATAACCTATTCCCAGTTATTGTTTAACACAGCTCAACAAAACCAGATCCCTAAGCCAACCATCCCCAATGAATACTAATAAATAATTCGAAACAAGTGCTCCAGGTAAAAACAAATTTACTGATTCAGAATAATATAACATTGTTTTATGCATGTCCGATTTCATCCAGTTTTAAATTATGAAGATGGTTATTGAAGAAAATGGCAGTTCTTAATAAAAACAAAATTTTCAGAAAGTGAAAAGATTAGATGAGTGACGAAAATAGTTTATTGTGTACACCAGTCAAACAAGAGGCAAGAATAATAGGAACCTGGGTAGTAAGAATCAAGTGCATGCCAAGTACTACAGAAATGGAAAACAGCAAATGAAAATACAAACTGTTTGTATCAGAGATATAACAGAGTTCTTACAACTCTAGCTTAGACTAGAACAAGTTTTAGACTAGTGTTAGTTATGACAGCTGGTATTATGTTGACAACTGTCAGTAACTGATAGGTGTAAACCTGCTATAACAGGTCAGTGCTAGCCCTCTATAAATGGCAGCCTGTAACTGAATTGTAACTGACAGTTTCAGTATCAATGAAAACTGAATTGAAGATTCAACAATTCTATCTCAATTCTTAATAGTTTGACTACAGCTTTTGAAACAGTTTTGTTTTCAAAACCTAAAACATAAGTGATTCATGTCAATCTTTCATCCAATTGGTTTTAAAACTTGTTTTCTTGAGCTACTTTTTTATACATTCTCAGAAAAAAGCATTGATATTATCTCAAAAGGTAGTACAGAGAGTCATATAATATTAGGCACCAAGTTCTTGTAAAAATTATTTCCTACCCACAACTATTGTCATGTCCTAATGTAAAGTCAAAGCAGATATGTATCTATCAAATCAAACCCTTCACCATGAAATTTATATGGAGTGTTAAAGAAGTGAAGCATGTCCTAAATGATAGGCTATATGATGAAGTTACCATTCCTACTATTGGAAGGAAATATGTAGGGAAAAAGTCAAGCAAGTTGGTGCAAGACTAAAACCACCAGAGTTGTGTAGTAAGATCCCACTGAGGACTACAACACCTACTACATCCTCTGGAACAACCACTGGATAGTGTAAGTTTGATGTTCTCCTACGATTGACTTCTCTAACTCCCGTCTTGTTAGTACCCAAAATTGAGGGGATTAGAAGTTCATCAAAATGTTTGCATAAATGGCCTATGAATTAAAATTGGTGCCAAGATACCATTATGTTGTTATTATTTTAAAGCTTCTCAATTGTTTGAAGTTGTATGAGACATGTTGCTGAGGTTTATGAGAATAGTATTGTCCAGTAGTACCATTACTAGAGGGGTCAATGAGCCTAGTGTTATTCTTCCATTCACAGCGCCTAGTGTTATTGGTTCTATCTACTCATGTCATGCTTATATGAAATATCGCCTATTAAGTAAGCTAAAGCTTAAAGTGGAAAAAAGCAACAAAAAATATCTGCTTAAATTCAGAACACTAATCATATACAAAGAAATATGCACACACAAAAGTAAATTTCTAGTAATGAAAATGCATACCATCCTTTCTACTTGTCTTTTCTTTTCGGCCTTAACTGAAAAGGAATCAATAGATGCGCCTTGAGTAACATCCCGCTCAATCTTCTTGCGCCAAACAAACCTACAAATAACAGTTTTGTAGGTTTATAAATCATATACATTATAATAAATGATCTAACATAAGTTTAACTCAATTATCAAACATCACTCAATTATCAAACATCAAACAATAAAAGCAACAATGAGAAATAATAACATACTTTTCATTGAGATTAGAATCACCAAAGGGATTGGAATCATTGGAATAACCAGATACAGTATTAGTCTTCAATTTTTTTGCAACTTTTGTAGCCTGAACAAAAATAGAAAGAACTGAACATAAAATTCAACTATGAAATCAAATCATGAAAAAAGTAATGAAGAAACAAGTTGAAACCTTTCTCTGAGCTTTTTTCGCCATGTACTGTGAAATTTCCTCATCTGTGATTGTTCTGGAAGACTTTTTTTTTCTTCCACTTCTATCATCGTCGTCACTGGAATCATCAGAATCACGCCGTGACCGCCGACTAGTTTTCCGGCGGTGGTCGGAATCCGACTCTGAAGCAGAGTCATCGGATTTTCTTCGTCTTCGAGATTTTCTACTGCTACTACCGGTCGCCATTTTCTATGAAGAAAAAAGCTGCAACGTAATTATCACAGTTAGAAGAATTTGATTGATTGTTGAACCCTAAATATTACTATGCGAGTTGTTAGATAAAATTGTTGAAAGTAGTTTTTGAAAATTGAATGAAAATTTAGAAGGGTTGAGTGAGAAGAGAAAAGAAGGAGGTGCCTGTGGCGGTGGAAAATAAACGTAAGAAGAGAAATTGACGATGGTGGAGTATGGCGGCTTTGTTATTGGGTGCGTTTGTTTAGCTTTAAAAAAAATGATTTTTTTTAAAAGATTTTTTTTGTAGAGATGCTTAAAGAGTGTTCGGGACACTTGTAAGCAAGACCCTAAAAATAATTACACTCATTAATATCCTTGATTTTATTTTGATTTGGGGGCTATTATTGACTCACTTATTAACTCACAAGATTCTATTAATAAATGAATGAATCTCCACTTTTTTTAACCCTCATTTTCTTTCCATTTTTATTTTTATTACACCTTGCACTTTTTCGTGCCAAGTGCTATTTAGTATGGGGAAGTTTATTTCTCCACCGTGGTCTAGTTGATACTTGACTATTAGATTAGATAGAGAACCTTATTTTACTATAGTCATTCAACAATAGATTTTTTTCTCACACTCAAATCTTACCAACCACCCTCTACATCTCATCTCCTTCCTTGCCAGACCACCACCTATTTTACAACATTTAAACTAATGTCTGAGACTTCTATGGAGACTTTACTTCTTTGCAACCTGATTATGAAATTCATAGACTATTGGGAAAGTGTTATTGAGATAGCACTCCTCTATTGTACTATGTTGGACTATACTTATATGATTACTAATCGATTATCAATCAGACTTTTCAGGGAAGATTAGTTTGAGTTTGAGCATGAACAGTGTGGCTCTTGAGTTTGCTGGTTGGGCAAGATGGGTTGTAGAGGGTGGTTGGTAAGATTTAAGTGAGAAAAAAATGACTATAGTAAAATTGTGTTCTCCATCTAATCTAATGGTCAAAATCAAACTAGACCATAGTGGGAAAATTTATTACTTCCCCTTACTAAATGTCGCCCTAAAGTAAACGTTTACATCTTGAAGTGATTAATTACTATAAGGTGATGGTAGCATGTGGTTTAAAGAATATTTTTATACATATTATAAATAAATATACAAAAATATTGTGATAAAATGTTAAATTTTTAAACTTTTAATTAAGAAATTACATACACATATATTTTATAAGACAATATTTT
This sequence comes from Trifolium repens, assembly GCA_030408175.1. NCBI lineage: Eukaryota > Viridiplantae > Streptophyta > Magnoliopsida > Fabales > Fabaceae > Trifolium > Trifolium repens. Next base: position 50,838,034 of record CP125849.1, on the reverse strand, counting down.
CATATTTAGTTTCTTTTGGAACATGTGAGTTTTGGAGAGAAACTTGGTATAGAAATAAACATAAGTTGCGAACTTAGAGTAGTGTGAATTGAAATAAGCTAATTCAAGTTTGACATCGGAGGAAACACACTTCTCATTAGTGTTTATATATGGAAGAGTAGTGTGAATTGAAATAAGCTAATTCAAGTTACGCGTGACCTACGAAAACTTATCACAATCAGCAAATGCCACATAGGTATAAATTGGCCAAATCTGCTCAAAATTCAGTCTAGCGACTTTTTAAAAACTTTTGCAATATTTCAGGGATATAAATAAATTTTTATTTACATGGACCAAAATCAAAATGAGCTATATTTGTCGGTACTAAAATCATATTTAAACTTAAACTTAAATATCGAATAAAAATCAATGGACCTGTCTTTTAACTAGTTAAATATTAAAAATTATAAAAAAAAAATTATTATAAAAATTAAATACTTATATGCAAGTAAAAATTGCATTTTAAAAATTAGAAAATAAAATTTACTAACATTGACGATCCTAATGTATAAACCCCTAACCACATCAGGTCTCCACCATTCTCACTCTCTCCGCCGCGGTTCCTTGAGCTGTTTTAGAATAAAACAAGTTTCCAAAACGACCAAAACGACGACGCATAGCTCCACCTTCAACCCTCACTCTGAACAAAATCCGCCGCAAACAACATGTCATCTCTGAGAAACGCCGTTCCCAGACCTGCTCACAAAGAGCGTCATCAACCGTAACTCTCTTTTTCTCTTTCTCTTCATATAAATCATTGCTCAATTTTCTTCAATTTTATTCATTTTTTTTTTCATCATCTAATTAGGTCTTCGAGGAAGACATTCGGATTGCTCGAAAAGCACGAAGACTATGTTGAACGTGCAAAAGCTTTTCACAAGAAACAAGATACTTTACGGGTACATCAATTTCACACATTTTCTGCAATGTTTCACTTTTTTTTTTATAATTTAACTTTTTGATTTGTTTTAATCACAGATACTTAGGGAAAAAGCTGCAAATAGAAATGAAGATGAATTTTATTTTAAGATGGTTAATACAAAAACTGTTAATGGAGTTCATAGACCAGTGGATGAAGATAACAAGTACACTCAAGAAGAACTTATTTTGATGAAGACACAGGATATAGGATATGTTCTTCAAACGCTTCAAAGTGAGAGAAAGGTTGTTCAGTTTACTCAATTTATTTGTTTTGCTTTTTTGATGTTTATGTAAAAATTGTTAATGTGAATTATTATATTTGTGAATATCTTGCAGAAAGTTGAAAAGTTATCTGCCATGTTGCACTCTATTGATAATAAGCCATTGAACTCTCATGTTTACTTTGCTGATGACAGGTTTGAGTTTCTGAGCTATCTTTCGATAACAAACATTGATTTGATCGGTTTTTCATGCATATTAGATTGGTCTACTTACTTAACGGTTTATGTGTTTCAACCTTGTCTCTTTTTAGTTTTAGTTTTACAATTTTATTCTTACCCTACATATTACAAGAATTCATTGTTGGAATTTGACGGGTGGTCTTTGTGAATGTTATGAGAACTTTTTTTCATCTTCAATTTCAAATTTGTACCATAGTTTATGCTCAAGCTAGTGAATTTGATTAGGCCGTTGATGCAGATTGATGGATTAGGATCAATGTTGTAAAAATTGAGATTCTACCTAAGATTTTGAGAGGGGGTTGAAAGATCGTAATTTGAGAATCTTAGCACGGATTGTATGGTAAGACCATACCTACAATGGAAGACTAATATATCATAGATGAAGTAAATAACATCTAAAACCTAAAACCATAGCATTAAACTAAACTCATAATAAACCATAGCATTAAGCTAAACTCATAATAATAAGTTCCTAAGTAACTTGAAAGACTAAGTTCAAAATGAATCAAATCTAGAAACACCAATCATAGATGTTTAAGAAATTATCTAATCCCAATTCAGTATAGTCATCCACATCCCCATATTCATCCTCATTCTCTTCTTCGCCAATACTTTCATCATTAATAGGACTTGGATTAACATCCAAACCGTCACCACCAACACCAGTAACATCTTCTCCAACATCAAGATGTCCTCGTCTATATTTTCATTCTCCTCTACATTCTCAAGCCATTCATCTTCAGAATTAATCTCTTCACAAGAATAGTTGGCTGATTTCCTAATTTCCTTCATTTTGCCCTACCTTGAATTATCCATCTCATAGATAGATTACATTATTCATCTTTTTATTTATTGGATACTTAGGATTTTAAAGAATGAAATGCAGTTGGTTTCATAAATTCAAAATCCCACCCTTTCAAAGACACTCTAGTTCTGCCCACAACTGGATGAAATACATTGTTAAATGAAGTACCAGCAAAGTACTGCAATTCTGGATATACAACCCCATAAGATTCCCACTATTGTGTTGGTGGTTTTAAGTGCAATTGTAGCTGATTGACCACTAAACTTTCCAATTTTTTCTTTGAAATCTTCTTGTTGGATATCAATCTTAGCACATTTTTCGAGGTTTACATTCTTTCCTCCCTGTAACTTATCAATAGTGAATCATAGAGCATAGCACGATAGGAGTATTGTTTTCTTCTTGAAATCCTCTTAACATCAACCTGATCTGCCTTGTGATCTTGCAAACATTGGTTGGGATCAAAGTAGGAAACAATGTTATTTAGGGCCCGTTTGGATTGACATGTTTTTGAGCTTATGAAAAAATAGTCAAATAATAAGCTTTTAAGTTAATTCATAAGTAAGTTCCCACTAACAAAAATTGTATCTTCATAAGCTATTTTTTCATAAATTATCTTGATAAACTTATAATAATACATAAAAGCTTATTTATTTGCACAAGCTATTTTGCATAAGCTCAAAAATAAGCCAAACTCAACGGGCCCTTAATTAAAAACAAGGCATCAGAAAATGCAACATTGAAACAGAGAAACTTTTGACTACGTTAGCAATGGCTAGTTTAGTTTTGATAGTCCATTATCAAAAACCAACTGTTATTCTTGTTGTTGTTAACTTGTTTTTAAGATGCAAAACTATGTTGCTTTTAATTCAAAATAAATTATGTTGAATCTACCATTATGGCTATGATAAACAAGATTTGGGGTACAATTTAAGTGGTTGCTTTTGCAATTTATTTTTCCATGTATGCGTGCCCACATTTATATTACATATTTTGGTTTCTAATATATGTGCTGGTCTAGTCATATTATATGGTCCATTCATTGGGAAAAGTCATTATCATTTTTTAATTATTGATCGATATGTTATATTGTCTTCCTTATCTTCTCCCTTCTCTCCTCTTCTGTATTCTCTTTACTTGATATGTTCCATGTGCACAGTAGTAGATTTATCCTCAGTCCTTAAATTTATTTTGAATGAATATATTTTTTATCATTCATCTATGGAAATGCAGGGAAGAAGCTAAAGAATTAAAATTACAACTCTCAAAAAGAAAAACCTTACCCACTTCTGAAGATATTCCTTCTAATATTACAAGGTACATCCCTACATTTGGCTTTGAAGATTCTGATTTATTTTTCTCATTTTGTTTGATGTTTTCTTTGGGATTAAACAACTTCAAAAAAAAAAAATACTTCTAAAAATTTGTCAGTACTAAATAACTTTAGGGATATGTCATACTGAATACTTTATTTGCTATCTTCATTGTCTTTCAGATTGTTAATTTTATATATTTCTTAATTGCAATAAATGCCCAAGTATTAGAATGTTTTGTACATTAATGTATTATTGGCTGAGCCATTGTATTTTTTTTAAACCTCTGACCCTTTGGTGGGTCAATGACGATGATTGATTGACTCGATCAAATTTTTAAAATTTGTTTGGCTCGTATCTTTTCCAAAGAAGATCATGTCAATAAAGTTTTGTATGGGATATTAGTTCAGAAATAATACTACATTTTCCATGAACCCTCAACATCAACCACATCCTATACAAACACAAGGATTGCGGATGTGGTCCTGACTCCTGAGTGATGAGTTTAATATTACATTTGTATCTTACTATGGCATTATTTATTCATTGACACCTAAGACAGCATTTGATAGACAAGTTAAAACAGGGAACAATAGAATAGTGTCAATGCTCACGTAGAAGGGTATCTAATGTGCTGTGGATCTTTTTGAGGGATCCCATGTCATGTTGGATGTTGAGGAGGTTGTCAGAATTGATCAAACAGACGATTTCATCAAGAAAATAGGATTATCTAAGTTGGCATTGAAGGGACTGTAGATGGCGGTGAAGTTGTGGGCCGAAGAACAGTGGTGGCGAGTTTCATCCTTGACATTGCAGGAAGCGAAGGAGATTGATTGTTGTTGGTGACTGCCAGGGGAGGGATGGGGGGCAGGTCTTGGGCAGTGCTTCACGAGAGCTTAGGTCGAAGGTTGATCAGGTTTCATACTGGTGAATGAGAACTGCTGGCTGGGGTGGTTTGCGGGATTTGGGAGTTTGAGTGTCACTGTAGATAGAGAGTGTTGGCAGTCGTAACTGAGGTCTCTTTAGTAATCTAAAAATAGACTTTACTCTTTATTTGTTGAACACACTATTATTTAGTATTGATATTAGTTTTCCGCTTTTAGGCGATAATGAATCATTTCATGCCGCTGGGTTGATTCTGTGCTGTGGTGATATCGCTCATCAAAAGCTGACTTGTTCTGTATTGTGAATTGTGATGCATTAACTGCTATGAGATTTATTTATTTTCTACAAACACTTGTTATTTCCATTTGTTTTTATTTTTCATCTTGATTTGCAGCACCATGTTGGATTTCTAGATTTTTTTTTTTCATGCACAGGAAAATAGAACGATCTTACAAAGAGTTGGAAGCAAGGAAAAATAGAGTTAGCCAGCTAGAGAAAGTTTACATGGATATGGCGATGAAGAAGGAGTTGCAGGTATTGATATTTTAGTTTTCCTTATTGTGAACCCGTTTTAGTCTTGCACATGCAGAATACTCATAAATATATTATTCCTATATGAACAGAAAAATGGTAGGAAGCGCAAACTCCGCGAAGATGAAATTGTCAACCCAACCAATAGACCGGTATACAAGTGGTTTGCTGAAAGAAAGCGATGAAAGAGTTGAAAATATTTTGAGCAGATTCTTCCTTTTTATGTATTATTATAGGTTTGTCAAGCTAGTTTATGATATAATAGTTTATAAGAATACAATTTTCGTTAGTAGAAACTTATAAATTAACATAAAACCTTATTTATTTGCATAACTGTTTTGCATAAGCTTAAAAATAAACTAATCCAAACGGATCCATATTCTCTTTAGTTGATTTTTAATATGAGGTGGACCTACGTAATAGATGGTCTACTATAGAGCTTAATAATTTTTTTTGATTTTAACAATTTAATATTACGTTTTTTAAAAAAAATAGAAACTTTCTAACCCAAAAATGCTCAGAATAGAAAGTTATAAATAGTATACAAACCAATGTGTACCCGCTTATATAAAATAAAACAACCAATGTGTATCCCAAAAAAAAAAAACAAACCAATGAGGAAACACAGGCAAAAAAACAGAGAGATTTTTTTTTTTTTAAGAAAACATAAATAATTAGACCACCATTAACGCAAGTCATAAGAGAAACTTTTGAATCTAGCCTTGATTGATCTACCACCAAACTTAAAGTTTCACACTAAAATTTGAGATGGAGATAAAACTACATGAACGAATGGTCTATTGTTGCGCTCTAATCAAATAGACCAAAAACTAGCCAACCAAATAGCATGAAAGTCAGTCTGCAATTCTTTTGAGAAAGAGTGAAGACAATTAAATTGGTTGGCATGCAAAGTAATATTATTGGGAAAAGTAGTGGAGAATCCTAACCAATTCAAGATATCATTCTAAACACTATTATAGAGGAGACAACTGAAAACAAATGTTGGAAATTTTCTTTGAATATGAGTTGATGATTCCACAATGTGCTAAATTGGTCTTTTTTGTATTAAGCTTATCTTTGAGTAGCAGTCAAGTGAGGAGAGACACTTTAAGAGAAATCACTTTGTTTCAAATCAACTCTTTTAGAGGAGAAGATTCATCCGACTCGATTTGTAAAAGAATTTGATAAGTTTTTTTTAGCTAAGTAGACATCATTATTATCAGACATTTAAAGGTGTTCATGTCGTCTCGAACTCGAAAACAAAAAGAAGTGTAGCCTTTATTTTAGAACAAAATGGCTCTACACTCCTTTTTGCTGCAACTTCCACAGGACATCAAAAGTCATTAGACCTCTAACTTTATCTTGGGTTAGAGTACACTCGTCCTCTTCTTTCTTCTAAATATATCTATTTGCCATGAAAAATAAAAGGCTAAGATTCTGACTATTACGAATAATATGGATAGATAATAATAACTTGGGAGTTTTTGGTGTATAATCAAGTTTATTCTCTCGTAAACTAAATTTACTGGATTCATTGCAAAAGCAAAAAAAAAAGTAGGTAAATTTACTGGTTTGTGAAATAGAAATATGATGGACTTTTCGCAAGTATACGAATGTCGCAAGTAATAAAAGATTATCGATCCACGGAGATTGTTTTTAATCGAATTTCAAGGCAATTAGAATTATAAAACTATTATCTAACATACACATAATTGGGGGGTTTTCAAGTACAAGTTCGAAACAAATGCAATTAGCAACGAATTTTTCAAGTGCGAAATGACAAACGATTGAACCTCCATGCTTCCATGAACTCATAAAGGCGAAGTAGCTAAATTCACAAGCATTGAATCAATTTCATGCAAGATTGATTAACCAAGGTTGCAACTACAAATCTCTTTGCTAGTCACACTCTCTAAATAATGTCAATTACCTAATCTCTTAACTAATTCAACATTAATAGAGGATTAAGAACGGTTAATCATACAATCACACACATACATACAAAATCTCTTAAGCATACACATGTGTTCTATTAATCTAGATCCATAATTAAAGTCCTATTCTCATAGAAACTCAATTACTAAATTCAAATCTAACTAGATCAAGGAAAGATAGGCATTAAACACAAGATTAATAGATGCATAAACTTTGAATTCAATACAAGAACTTAGCTACAACATGAGAGAGTTCAAGTTACATGGAGATTCAATCCTAAAGAGTCTTAGCCAATGGTCATGATGGATTTGAAGTGGAATTCTTCATCTCCATTCATCATCATCAATCTTCTCTTCAAACCTTCTTGGATCTGGTCCTTGGAGGTAGAAAATCCTCAATACTAAGCTTCCAATCTTCAAAATCCGAACCTGGGCAAAGTGTTGAAGTTTGGCTTTTATATTTTTCCCTGTTTTCGCGCACGCTACTTCTGGCATCGCAGCCTTCGCGCACGCGAACTCGCAGCTCGCGCAAGAACTCGCGCACGCGGAACACGATCTCGCGCAAGAACTCGCGCACGCGAACATGTACCTCGCGCACGCTAAATCATCAGAATGGTTACAACTTTCTCAGTCACATCCTCGCGCACGCGAAGCAAGATCTCGCGCAAGCGAATGAGCTTCAGCCTCTTTCAACCGTTTTGTTGACTTTTTCCAACCTTCTTGACTTTGGCTTGTAGATTAAGTTATCTCCTTTTTCTAACACTTGTAGCAACTTTTATTGGCTAAAACCTACCAATTTACCTTGAAAACACCCTTGAATTGTAATCATGATGAGGAATCATCACAACCCCAAACTTATCTCGTTCCTTGTCCTCAAGGAACACTTTTATCAAACGAAAAACCACAAAATCTTGACAACCTTCTTAAATCACTTCAACACACAATTCATTTGATCTTTTCATCAAGCACTTCAATTGATCAACCTTCCATGCAACATTTTCCTACAATGACTTTAATTCACACAACCATGGAAACATTCACAATATTTGATAAACAATGATCACTTCACACCACTCACATTCACTCAATTTTTATAGTAGGCTAGTCACTCAATCAACACATACCTAACTCTTCTACCATAAGCTTGCAAGCATTCTAAAGATAAATCAAATAGCATATGAAACACACACATTAGAGGACTTTCAAGGTTGTAACGGGGCTTAAGGTAAGGTGGATGTTTTTGGGAAGTGAGTTAAAAACTTGGAGTTAAAAGCCACAATTCACACAATTTTCAACACAAAACTTCCATTTTTTTTTTTCTTTCAAGGCTATACTAGAGAGCATTTTATTTCCACAATCATCAACATTCTTTTTCAAAGATATTCTTTTCACAATCTTTTTGAAGAAGTCATTTTTTTTTTTTTTTTTTTTCTTTTCAACTTTTGGACTTCTTATTTCTCACAACTTTTCACAATGTATTTTTTTTTTTTTTTTTTTTTTTTTTTCACTTTCATTCTTTTTCAACAATTTTCATAACATTGACATTGCTTGCTCTAGTATACCCACCCCAAACTTAATTGGTTGCTAGTTCCAAAAGCAACCCTAAACTTATGCATTTGCCATAAGAACAAACAAAAACAATCAACTTAACTCCAAGAAAACAATTTTTTTAGAAAAAACAAGGGTTAAGAAGACAATCAACCAATAAAATTTGTTTTTAGGCTCAAAAGTGGGTTAGCAAAGGATATAACATGATAAGGTAGGCTACAAAGGCTCTAGGTACCAACAAACTTGCCTCGTGTGCTAATCAATGCTACTCAATAAATCAAGAGAATAAAAGCAAGTTCTAGAGTCGAGAGAGGTAGTGGACTCACATATTCAAGCAAATAGAGTGTATAGGCTCAAATCCTCACGGTTTAAAGGCTCGGATCATTAGATCATCAAATACGTGAATGTCCCCTAGCTTGTGCTTCAATCCATGCATTGCAAAAATCCGTTGCACTTCAAGCATCACAAATCCATGCCTAAGGTCAAAACCAAACAAACTATTCATCAAAGAAATTCAAAAATGATATCAAAAGTTTGAGATATTCCAAAAGATAAATTTGTGCCTAGACAACAATTAGCAAGACAAAATTAAGAGTCATGGTTCACCAACATCATTCAACTTATTTCCCCAAGAGAGATAGAGATACCAAACCATGGGTTGCCTCCCATGAAGCGCTTGTTGTTGACGTCTCAAGCTTGACGTATCATCACCGTGTTAGGGAGGATACTTCATCTTTGACTCCACCCGGCTCCTCTTGAGCTTCTCCACAAGGATCGCCTCTTGAGCAACACACAAAACTTTTTCAAGAACCGGAGGACTCATGAATTCTTCCCACTTGTTCTCCCCTTTGTTTCTAGTTTTCTTCTTGGCTTTGGGAAGAACCTTTTTGGCCTTTTTCACAACATTCTTCTTCCTGTGGACAACTTGAGCCGAATCAAGCATTCCGGACTCAACAAGCTTCATTACCTCTTTCCGCACCAATTCCTCCAAAGATGGGTTAGGAGGCTCAAGTGGCACATTACCCGGATTGGGCTCTTCTTCATTCTTGACCGGGGTCACACAAAGGACCGGGATAACACCATTTAAATCAAAACCTAGGCCACCTTGGCCTTCCTTGAATTTCTTCAACAAAACCTCTTCTTCCAAGGGAGTGAGAGAGCTACTAACGATAACCGGATCCTTGGAATCTTCATTCAAGAACACATACTTCCAATTGGGTGGAAGTTCTTTCAATTCCGGAACGGTAGGCATAGGTGCCTCATCACTAGAGCTATCCTTCACAACTTCTTCATTTGCCTCCACTTGGAAACATTTAGGCTTCTCTCTTTTGTAGGGCTCCATTCCTTCAAAGACTTTGAAGCTCACACTTTCCTCTTCCAACCTTAACATCAATTCACCCATGGCAACATCAATTAGTGCACGACCGGTTGCTAAAAATGGCCTTCCCAACAAAACCGGTGTATCCACGCACTCATCCATATCAAGAATCACAAAGTCGGCCGGAAATACGAATTCGGCACATCTCACCAATACATCTTGAAGTATTCCATAAGGGTGTGTGATGGATCGATCGGCAAGGGTGATTTGCATCTTAATTGGCTTGACCACGGCACCGGGAATGCGCTTCATCAAACTAAGAGGCATCAAATTTATGCTAGCTCCCAAATCACAAAGGGCTCTTCCTACATGCAAATTCTCAATTGAAATAGGAATTGTGAAGCTACCGGGATCCTTTTTCTTTTGAGGTAGTTTGGATTGGATAGTAGCACTACACTCTTCATTCAACAACACCGGCTCATCTTCTTTGAGCTTTCTCTTCTTCGTCAACACTTCCTTCATGAATTTGGCAAACAACGGCATTTGCTCCAATACGTCGGCAAAAGGAATATCAACTTGAAGGCTATGGTACATTTTCATGAATTTCCCGAAAGCTTCCTCTTGGTTCTTTTCTTTCTTTGGTGCACGAGGATAAGGTAGCTTATCATATGGAGACACTTCTTGAGGACCGGAATCATTCATGAGATCCCTCTTCTTTTGCTTTCTCCGTTTATCAATCTCCTTCCTCAAGGCTTTTCTCTCATTTTCAACTTCGCCCTCATTCTCTTCATCACTCTCATTTTCAACTTCTACCTCAAGCTCACTTTTTTTCTCCTTTTCTACTTCTCCCTCTTTTTCTTTACCTTTCTCATTTTTTTCAACTTCTCCCTCAACCTTTCTTTTCACTCTTGGCTCTCTTACCGGTGGTGGAGGAAGCACTCTAGATCTCAACTCAACCACATTACAACTCTCCTTTTTAGGGTTTTCACAAGTGTTCCCTACAAAACCTCCACTAGATGACGAAGCCATTTGCTTTGACAATTGACCAATTTGGACTTCCAAGTTCTTGATCGATGCTTTGTGATTCTCATTAGACGTCTCTTGGTTAATCCTCATGGTTTCAAAATTGCTTTGCGTCATCTTAATGAATTGAGTGAGTGTGTCTTCCAATGGTGAAGCACGACTTTGTTGAGGTGGATTCGGGGATTGATTTTGGTTTTCACCCCACCCTTGATTGTAGGGATTACTTCTCCTAAAATTTGCCATATACTTTGCCTCTTCGGACCCCTTAGGCATGCATTCCCCATTCTCATGGGCTTGTTTACAAAAATCACATCGGAGTCCTTGCGCTTGACTAACTTGTGCCTTTGATTGGTGTTGAGCGGACGAAGCTTTGGTGAAATGTTGGACTAATGCTTCCATTTTGTTGTTCATCAACTTTTGTTCGGCCAACATTGCGGAGTTTGCCTCAAGTTCAAGCATGCCCGGCTTCTTCTTTGCTCCTCGGTCATTGTTGGCCCTATACTCATTCTGAGCCATCGATTCAATTAATTCCATTGCTTCTTGCTCATTCTTATTTTTCAAGGATCCACCCGCCGAAGCATCCAACAACATTCTTGTTTGAGCTCTCAATCCTTGAGTGAAATGTTGCATTTGAGCATGTGTATCAATGCCATGCTTGGGACACTTCTTTAAACACAATTTGAAACGCTCCCACGCATCATAGAGTGATTCGGCATCCCCTTGCTCAAAATTTACTATGTCGGCTCTCCTTTCAAGGAATTTGTGAATTGGGAAATACCGCTCAAGGAACTTTCTCTCTAGTTCTTGCCATGTGTTGATGGTACCACTTGGCAAAGTATCCAACCAATCCTTGGCTCTCCCGGTGAGCGAGAACTTGAATAACCTCAATCTCTTTTGAGAATCGGTAACACCCGGTGGGTCCGTATAATCGCAAGCCTCATAAAATCGTCCTAGATGAAGATTCGGACATTGGCTTTCCGCCCCCGAGTATTGGTCTTCTTTCAAAGCATTGATCACGGAGTTCTTGATGTCAAAATTAACCGGATTTGCCGGTTGGAACCCCAAATTCGCGAGTTGTCCGTCATCCCATTGACCATAATCGCCTAGAGTCCTCCTAGGTGGAGGTGGTGGTGGTGGATTCGGCTCCATCTCAAAGTGCTCCTCTCCTACCTTGCATACACAATACAAACAAGAAAAGGTAATTCCGAACAAGCAAACAAATGAAATTGGAAATTAAACACTATCCTAATTTTTTTTTTGGTTTGGGTTTTTAATGAAAGTAACAACTAAAAACAGAAAATTAAAGCTAAACACGGTTCCAATGTCGCAAGTAATAAAAGATTATCGATCCACGGAGATTGTTTTTAATCGAATTTCAAGGCAATTAGAATTATAAAACTATTATCTAACATACACATAATTGGGGGGTTTTCAAGTACAAGTTCGAAACAAATGCAATTAGCAACGAATTTTTCAAGTGCGAAATGACAAACGATTGAACCTCCATGCTTCCATGAACTCATAAAGGCGAAGTAGCTAAATTCACAAGCATTGAATCAATTTCATGCAAGATTGATTAACCAAGGTTGCAACTACAAATCTCTTTGCTAGTCACACTCTCTAAATAATGTCAATTACCTAATCTCTTAACTAATTCAACATTAATAGAGGATTAAGAACGGTTAATCATACAATCACACACATACATACAAAATCTCTTAAGCATACACATGTGTTCTATTAATCTAGATCCATAATTAAAGTCCTATTCTCATAGAAACTCAATTACTAAATTCAAATCTAACTAGATCAAGGAAAGATAGGCATTAAACACAAGATTAATAGATGCATAAACTTTGAATTCAATACAAGAACTTAGCTACAACATGAGAGAGTTCAAGTTACATGGAGATTCAATCCTAAAGAGTCTTAGCCAATGGTCATGATGGATTTGAAGTGGAATTCTTCATCTCCATTCATCATCATCAATCTTCTCTTCAAACCTTCTTGGATCTGGTCCTTGGAGGTAGAAAATCCTCAATACTAAGCTTCCAATCTTCAAAATCCGAACCTGGGCAAAGTGTTGAAGTTTGGCTTTTATATTTTTCCCTGTTTTCGCGCACGCTACTTCTGGCATCGCAGCCTTCGCGCACGCGAACTCGCAGCTCGCGCAAGAACTCGCGCACGCGGAACACGATCTCGCGCAAGAACTCGCGCACGCGAACATGTACCTCGCGCACGCTAAATCATCAGAATGGTTACAACTTTCTCAGTCACATCCTCGCGCACGCGAAGCAGGATCTCGCGCAAGCGAATGAGCTTCAGCCTCTTTCAACCGTTTTGTTGACTTTTTCCAACCTTCTTGACTTTGGCTTGTAGATTAAGTTATCTCCTTTTTCTAACACTTGTAGCAACTTTTATTGGCTAAAACCTACCAATTTACCTTGAAAACACCCTTGAATTGTAATCATGATGAGGAATCATCAAAATATACTCGTCCAAAGTGACACATTGTTATACACCTATGGAAGGAGCAAAAAGGTTAAGGTTTGCTGTCTGGTCTGGATTGTGCCAAGTCAACATCTGGACTAATTTAACAATAATGTGGATTGAGTGAAAAGATCGAATGAAAAGACTTGAGAATATGTGCCCAAAGAGGCTTAGACAAAAGTGTGGTTAAAAATGTGTTGCCAAAAATAGATAATATATATATATCTAATAACACGTGTGAAATTGTGAACTCTGAATATAGTAAAGGGTGAGCCTAATTTCACAATTGATGAGTATATAAAATTATGTGTCATGAATTTGTCAAAAAAAAAAAAAAATTATGTGTCATGAAAACCATGATTGCAAATAAATTGAAATGGGTTAGCCGGGTAGGGTTGTCAACTCCAATGCAAAAAAAAAACAAACGACTGAACAATGGGAAGACTATAAGCAGCAAGTGGATGCAATTGTGGTTAGGGAATGGGAATGGAAACTGGCTTATGGTCCTGCAATCACGAGTTAGCAGCAATATGAATGTAAATCAAAGTACTCAAATATACATTTGTAGGTTTTGCCACAATCAGTAACAACACATAATTCCTAAATGCATATATAGTTGCGATTATAACTATAATTGATAATTATGTTTATATATTTGGATATACGAGTGACGAGTAAGTCTGCGCATGTGCAACTAGGGGAGGAACAACCGAACAAGGGTGCTGGCCTAAACTCACAGTCCAACCCAAACTGCGAGGTTGGTCACTTCTGGTTACTGATTGTCTAGATTATAAAAAATTTGAAGCAAAACTTCCTAAGATGATTAAAAGTGTGACGTGTTTGCATATTACTCGATTCAGAATTGTGTGCATGCATATATCAGAAAGTACCCTATTTGTGCTGGCTACAGACTATTAATGAAAAATGAAAATATTGAACCAAAATTCATCAATGTAAACAAAGTTTACCCTAAATCTTACTATTACTACCAATTTGTGTCATCCCTAAGGCAGGAAAATATAAAACTAACAGTTATTTTCATGAAGAAATATACTGTAGAGAAAACTGTAAGGTAATCACAGATGTCAAAACTCATGTATCAAGTTTTTGCATTCCTGGAGGCTTCAATCACTTAAAGTCTTCAGTTCACTGCAACCTCAGCTGAGAGGAAATTCGAATGAAGTACATCCTGACCAGAAACTTTAGTTTTAGAGTTCTTCAGCACTTGGAAAGCTTCTTCCACCTTGGCAGAAAGAGACTCTGGTGATTCCATGAGAACCAGCAATTCAGCATTGTCCATCTCCAAAAGCATCCCAGTAATCTTTGCTGCTAGGTTAGGCTGTTCAACATAGCTTAGTGAATATACTTTCAAAAGCCCAATCTTAAATACCCAACAAAAGAGAATAGTGCATGGCTATACCTTGAGTTTCTGGACAAGCATGTAGAGATGCTCGCCTAGTATCTCTTTCTGCTGCTCTGGAGTAGCATTAGCAAGCATGCTGTGCAGCACTTCTGATCCCTGGGCGCCTCCACCAGAGTTTGAACCACTACATGAGAATCCAGATCCCTTTTCCATCTCACGGTGGCGCCCACCAGGTACGTACTTAGCCTGTCCGGTCCTCTGCAAAGGATACAAACTTCAGAAAACAGAGCTATGAAATAGATGTATAGAAAGGAATAAAAGCACATGTTCAGAAAAACAAGTAGCACTGCCACAGTGGCACCTCCGGGAGACCTGATAGTTGTGTAGAGAATGTGCAATGCATAAACATTTACGACTACAAATCATGTTCTATAAGTGAAAAGGGGGGCAAGAGAAAGAAAAAACCTGCTGAGTACTTGACTCTCTTGAAGAGATCACTGACTGAGAAGTCTGCTGGGCTTGTGGCATACCAGAGTGAGTATTTCCCTGTGATGCTGCATGGCCATTCATCCTGCCCCTATTTTGCCTATGCTGCCTAGTATTGCTAGAAACCTGTGAATGAAAGGCATTAATTCAATTGACTCGTTAAACTCCCATTGAAACAGTAGCAGCTTCTCCAAATAAAATGATTGTCGCTATTTAACTCCTCCAAGTTTTTTTTTCCTGGAGTTCCATTTTTTCATTTTCCCAAAATCCTTGTTAAAAATAAATGTCGCTATTTAGAATCAAAGTTGTTACTTACAACCGGTGCGGGTGATTGTTGGAATGATCTTGCAGGAGGTGCAGAGCCATTTGCCCTCCATCCTGGCCTCAATGCCATAGGCTGATACATGAGCCCAGCTCGAGGAGGTGCGTGTGAAACAACACCAGTAGCTGTGTAGTAGAAAGGAGGATATCCACCATGGACAATAGCAGTTGAAGGCCCAGCTAGTCCTGCAATTTGCTGTGCATATTGGAGCTGCAACTGTGCTTGTCTGTCCTCTTTCCTCTGAGCAAGAGCAACATATAGTGGTTTACCATGAAACATGAATCCTGCAGATAAATTGGTGTTAAATGTAAATGTCATTTGCATAAAAGTATAATAAATCTTCAAATAAAAAGCCTTGAAGAGGGAGATATGCAAATTTGCAAGATCTTCAGTTCCAGACTAGTATACAAAAACTAATATAAGACAACATATTTTCAGACTTATTGAGTATCCTTTATTTGCATTAACATGTAAAGTTGACTGTTTGATTGTTTCTAATATCATAAACCTGAATAAAGCTCCTCTAAAATGATCTTTGCTAAAAGATGCAGATAAAGATATATGCACCCTTCACTATAAGTAAGTTAAGATCACAATGTGCTTTAGATTAAATCAAGAGTTGATATATACTTGTGAAATTTACAAATTCTTTTTGGGAGCCTTACCCCATAAACCCTATGGATAGTTGTGACATTCTCTTTAAATCATTTAAAGAATTAAATTTTCTAAAATCGACACAAGAACACAGTTAAGTGTACACAAAGAAATCTTCAACAACAACCACTGCTAAAAAACATACACGCAGAGTCTCGTGCAAATATAGAAAAAGGACTAGGCTGGAACTCATGCAATTATGGAATGGAACCCCAGTAATGATACGGGATAAGACACTGAGAGTTCTACTAACCTTTCAAAGTAATTATAAAATCCTATACAATAAAATGAACATGAACAAAGAACTATAAGTGTTGACGCTTGTGTGAGTGTGTTTATCTCAAATTGTTACCCAATAAATATATCATACAGTTCTTAACATCATGCATTTGTTTTCCTATTTCATATCACCACCAGACAACATAACTATTCTGAAACATGTATCATGTAGGAATACATCACATCAACAACTTAACTCACTTACCATGAAAAGTGTTCACAGCTTTATTAGCCTCCTCAGGAGTGGAGAAGCAAACAAAACCAAATCCTTTGCTTATTCCTTTTTCATCTCGCATAACTTTTGCAGAAGTTATAGTGCCACATGCACTAAAATGACCTCGCAGTTCTTCATCACTAACATTGTCATCAATATTCTTCACATAAATGTTTGACCCCTGAAAGTTAAATGATGACACTCTAAGACAACTGACAAGAAAATGGATGGTTAAATATAGGAGAGTGGGAAAAAAAATTACCTTATATTTCAAGACTTGTTCCTTTCGTTTCTCTTCGAACTGCTGGTGCAAGATCTGCTCACGCTCAGCCTTCTTCTGTGCCCGGGCTACATACAGAATCTTTGAACCTGTTGATACAAATCATAACCAGAGAATATACAGGATCAACATCAAGACATTTCAACCTAGCCAGCCAAAAACGTACACAGTAATGAAATAAATAACTACCAAGTTGCAATCCATTCATTGCTTCCATTGCCCTTTTAGCGTCATCCGGATTCTCGAAGTTCACAAAGCCAAAACCCTTTGACATCCCATTGTTGTCCTTTGCAACAGCCAGGCTAATGATGTTCCCAAAAGAGGAAAACCTTTCCTTTAGAAATGTTTCTGTAATATCTAGGTCCAAATTCTTCATGTACAAGTTTGTATATCTTGCATCAGCGCCAGACATTACGCGGTCACTTTTCTTGACAAACTTCCCAACATATCTGTGACAAGTATGATCAGATTAAAATCAATGTCAAGAAATAATAGGAGTACATGAATTGAATAATGCAATTAAATGTAGACGCACCCAAGAATCATAGAATTCAAAGCATAAACATATATAAACCATGAATAAGTAAGTTACCACAAAACAATGCATAATTTCACTTACATCTGCTTATCATCAACAGTAGTGCCATTCATCTTCTCGATAGCAGTATTTGCAGATTCCTCTGTTTCAAATTGAACAAAGCCATATCCTTTGCTCTTCCCATCCTCAGACATTACAACTTTGCTTGACAAAATATTCCCAAACTTTTTAAACATATCTTCTAGTCCAGAATTATCTATTGATTCAGCTAAATTCTGTGACAATTACACCATAAACCCCCTTTTAGAAACAATAACCAATACCAAACACTAGTTTTAACTATTTCAAATCAAAGAATGGTAGATACCTTAACAAACACGTTCCCTATGCTACTTTTCCTTGCATCAGGATCACGTCGCGACCACATAACCCTTATCGCCTTTCCATTCAAGGTAGAATGATTCTTTAGCTCAATCGCACGAATTGCTACATCACCAAAATCAAATAGAACAAAACAGGTTAACACACTCAAGATCATCATCATCATAATCATAATTATCATCATAATAAAGAAATAACAAATCAAATTAACATCAATGGAGTAAACACCTTCAGATCTTGATCACTACATTTCTCTCTCTCTCTGATGTTCATCACAACAGAAAACGATAAAACTGATTTTAATCTTTCCGTTTATTTCATCGGTAATCGAAGAAAACACTAATTAAACGAAGATCTCACCATTCAAAGAAAATATCAAGAATCATCATCAATCATCATGATAATCATCATCATAATCATCATTATCATCATTATTATCATCATCATAATAAAGAAATAATAACAGATTTAAGATTAGAAAACCTAAAGAAAAGAAAGTAACGATGAATGAAGGAATGTGATGTAATTACCGTCTTGAGGAGAAAGGAAGTTGACATAGCCATAACAGAGTGAGCGTCCGGTAGAAGAATCTCTACAAATGCGAACGGAAGCGAGAGTCTTAAAATCGGAGAAAGCTTCATGAAGTTGACCGTCGGAGACATCGGGATGAAGGTCGCCGACGTAAAGAGAAGCCGGAGTGGCGGCGACCGACGGAGAAACCGCCATTGATGAATCGATGTTTTTCTAAGAAAGAAACGGAAAATGAAAATGAAAGAGAAAATTAGAGAGAATGTGTTTGTTTTGTGTGAGAGAATGTGATGTGATGTAAGAGAGAATGAAAGAATATGATATGAGGGAGAGAAAGAGGGTGGTGTGTGTGTGTGAGTGAGTGAGTGTAGGAGAGACTCGGCATGCATGGCCGTTCAGGTACTACTATCCAAATACCACGCGCTATTGTATTACGTATTTCTCACGCGATACTTTTTCTTTTTCGTTTTTTTTTTTTCCTTTTGACTTCTGTTTTATTAATTTTTTATTAAGTTAATTATAAAATTATTTATATTCATGGAAACTCTTGCCTCATCAACTAATTGTCAATATGCTGTTGTGGCTGCCTCTGCTACAGAACATTGCTTTGGATCACCTTTGCATAAATAAAATTATCCATAGTGTTATAAAAAACTAATATATTCACTTAAAAATAAAAAATATTTAATTAAAAATAAACACAGTAACTATATATAACACTAGAAAGATATTTTCTTTAGATGTCTTTTTTCTTTTTTGCATTAGTCAAAGTAACATTACTGAAACACATTCTAGTAAGATCTGATATTTAAATTCGGATAAAACTGATCATTCTAAAAATTAATTGATTTAATGTATTAACACCTTAGAAATATTTTTTTCCTTCTTATTTGATAAGAGAATCTGATGAAATATCAGTTAATCTTTCACAATCAAATTGCATATTCTTTGTATTCAACTTCATTTCTTAATTCTCCTTCAAAACACAATTTGAGTGTCAAAGATGATTTTGTGCATAATGTTTATTCATTTTGACTAGTGTTCATTATTAATGTTACTAATAAAAAAAATTTAAAGTCTTTTTTATATTTTTAAAATATTCATGAGAAATACATCCGGTATTTTGACGCAAAAATGTTTTCTCTCTTAAATTTAATAGAAAAAGTGTTAATTTAAATATACAAATTAATATTAACTAAAAAGATTTGTTTAAGTTTGTAAATAGGGCGCGACTCATGTTGTACGGTATTTGATTATAAATTATGTGTCTGGGATTAGACAAAAATTAAAATTTTTGTTCATGACTAAATCACAAGACAGTTTTTTGTCTCAAGTACAAATTGTCTAAAATATCAAAATAATTTTTTGTCCATCAAATATATAAGATAAAAGTTGTTCTTTTTTTTTTTTGGTAAAATAAGATAAAAGTTGTTCAATTCTTAAAAATTTGTCACGTGTTATTCAATAATAATTTTTCATATTAAATGGACCCATAATGTAGCAACTACACGTGCATGTAATCAAACCGGTCTATATGATGTCATTTTAAAAATAAATAAATTATATTTCATTTCTAAAAATTAGTACATAAAATATCTACAAATATATCTATTTGTCGTGACTTGATTGAACGTATATGTAAAATAAAATTACATTATCATTGTATAAAAATTAATCTCTACATTATTACCTTCATGGAATATTTCTATTTTGTTAGTCATGGACAAACATATATTTAGAACGAATGCGGCTAGTCAAAATGATTAGGAGCTTGTTTCCTTTATTAATCAGCATCTTCAATTTTGAACCCTAAGTAGGAAAAATTCAATAAATAAATACTATCATACCAAGAGTCTTGTTCCCCTTTTTTATGTTAAATGTCTTTATTGGATTTTGTTTCAAAAAAATGTCTTTATTAGATTTAGAATTAATGGAGTTTTTACTCTAATAATGTATTTTATTTATAGAATTTATTTTCTTATCTGAAGTTGATACTGCACTATTTAATTTGTGTCATAAATTGATAAACATTTGATACGCAAATAATGAAAATATGAAATGATAGTTTGATCTTATCTTATTAATTAACAATGGATGGAAACACACAGCCAAATGGAGCATATGGTGCAAGATAATGGGCAACATTTATATGGCAATGTATATTCAATCATGCATTACTCACTTTTGGTGATGACAATTAATCTTATAACCATTTAAGGTAGTATAGTTACTTTATTATTTACATTTAAGGCAGTATAGTTATTATGATGAAAATAACGTTAACCATTTAAGGCACTATAGTCCGAAAATGTCTAAATTTAGACATTAAGTTGGTGAATGGTTAAAATGATGAGATAGTGGCGCGTGTGTATGTGAAATTTGTCACCAAAACATGACAAGGGAGAAAAAAACGGGAAAAAGAGCGTTGCGGAATGAAAACTTGAAAAGAAGACTGTTTCAAACAAATAAGAGAAAACGCAAAAACGTAAAGGAAAAAGTGCGTTTCATTACGCTCAATATTGGCACCACGCACACTATTGTTTTTTGCATACGGTGGATGCATCATGCATAGGTGGAAGAATCAAATCCATGAGACTACAAATCCTACCATTCATTCAAACTAAATCAATCACATATGTAAGCAAAATAAAATCAATTAAATAAAATTTATAGCGAAAAATGATGCTCCAATTCAAGCCAAAAAAGATTTTAGGATTTAAAGAATACTTATAAAAATGATTATTGCTCTGTTTGTTAAAAAATGGCGGATAGTTGATAAACTAGCTGATTGAATTTGTAGTATTTAGTAAAATTAGCGATTGAATAAGCTTATAAGTATGAAATGATAGAAAAAGAATATGTTCAATTAATATTTAATTTTTTTCAAGTAAGATGATAGGGGTAAAATTGGATGAAAAAATGATAAGTTATAATCTCATAAGCTACTTGAAATAGTGTTTGAAAAATAAACTATAAGTTAGTAAAATAAGCTATAAGATATCTTATTTGCCTTTCCAAACATAGCCTATATTTACCTCCCTTCAAATGTATTAACGGACTTGAATCAAATTTTTCAAATTTCAAACTTATCTTTTTACTACCCGATCAAATGTTTAGAGTTCTTAATTGGTTAGATGTTTTCTATATTGGTGTTGAAGCTGAAGTTTTATTGATTAGGGAAATAAAAAATAGTACGCATTAAGTAGGGCCGACCCAACACTTATTGAGGCCTAAAGCGAACTTCAAAGAAAGTTATTAACAAAAAAATTGCAGGCCTTTTATTATTAATAATAATAATAATAATAATAATATTTTATTGTTATTTTATTGTAATTTTATCTTTATTATTTTTTGGGATACAAAATATTTAAATTAAGCATGTCAATTGGAGTATTTTTTTATACTTCTGAGGCTTTTTACTTGTTGTACTTAAATGTATTTTTTATTATTTGTGGCTTATAATACATGAAAAAAAAATATTTTATTTTTCTGAGGTTTTTTTACTTGTGTAAAATTAATTTTTTTGTGAGGCCTAAAGCCCTAGCCTTATTGGCTTCCGCCTTAGGCCGGCCCGCCATTAAGAGAATTATAATTTAATTTTTAAAGTGAGTAACTATGCAACTTGTTAGCATTTTTTTTTAGTTTTTTTTTTGGGTAGATGAATGAAATAGCAATCACCATTGAAAACTTATAAGTGAAGGAATCAAAGTTTGAATTTTAATCACTGTGTTTGATCTACATTTTATCTACATTTTTATCAATTAAGTTAGAATTTGTATGAACCATTTGTCTTAGTTTTATGTTGTTCAAAACCATCATTTGAGATTTGAACCATATATTATAGTATTTTTTATTTTACATTATATTGATCATTAATGTTTTATTATTATTATTATTATTATTAATCTGTTAGGATTTGATTTATTTGAGTTTCTCTGCCGACATAAATATTTATGACATTTTATAAGTTATTTTAAGCTTATTTTCATAAGTAATGTAAGATAGTTTATGAAAATAAGTTATAGGGTTTATACATAAACTATTTAACTTTATTATATTTTTTGTTACAAAAATTGATTATACATATGCGTTTATTATGATAAACGTTGATATTATAAGCGGTAAAATAAGTTATGGGTTTGTCTAACATTCGCAATATTGCACATGTTAAAGTAACTACAAATAATAAGTATTTATTAAAAAATATCAATTATTTATGAAAAAGTTACACATTTAATAAAAAAATTCACAAGTTCCCATACAAATTTACTCTTTTGAACTTCTTAACAAGTGCAAGTTGTATATGATAGAAAAACCCATTAGTTATTTATCTACATATATCTATGTATTATTTTTTTATTGTAGCTAGCGTGCTTGTTTTTAATAGTGTAAAAATTTACAGTGATTAGATGGAATGACACGAGTCTCTTTTAACTTAATTAAAGTTTTGCGTTTAATCTTTGATTTAGATATGCAACAACGTAGGAAGAGTTTTATCAAAAGAGATGACTATATATAAGTACCAGTTTGTAGGGAGCAATACATTCACTTAATGTCACAATTGCAAAAGAAAAGGGTAATGAAAGACTAAAGATAAATGGTATTGATCACAATGATATACATTTTGTTTTATATAGCTCTAGTCAGACATTAGAAGGTCCATGATCCAGTATACAAATAACATTCATAACTAACTTCTTTAACTATCACTAACTACCATTGAATTACAGCTACAACACAACAGTGATTGGTAGAGTGGAAGTGGACTCTGCTAAACTTTATATAAATAGTAGAATTTCCAATATACAAATTTGCCAATTTCTCAACAACAGATCCCTTTTACAGTGAGATCTGCACTTTCCTCATACTAATTGGAAATATATCAATATGATCAAATGTGGAGCAGAATACAGCAATCACTTCCGTTTCAAAATATCGAGGGTATGTCGACAATAAATAAAACATCGACGACCCAATTCCACTAAGTTTTTCAAGGAATGAGCTTTGACTCTTGAACACTATCTACAAAAACTGGGGCTCCATCAAGACTGTTATATGCACAAGAAAAGCCACAATGCTTACGAGTAGAAACTTGGAGAGTAGGTCTACGTGTGAGGAGCTGACACTCATCTGTCCTGTACTGATGTAAGCGTCCTTACTCTTGGTCGTAGCAACAGAGACATTTACAGCCGATGAACCTGGGCAGCAAGCACCAATTTAAGATCATGACAATGTAAAGGAGCATATATGCAATAAAAAAAATGATAACGCAGTTAG
This sequence comes from Trifolium repens, assembly GCA_030408175.1. NCBI lineage: Eukaryota > Viridiplantae > Streptophyta > Magnoliopsida > Fabales > Fabaceae > Trifolium > Trifolium repens. The sequence continues at coordinate 50,814,447 of CP125849.1, read as the reverse complement.
CTCACAATCATAGTCGGTCCACCCAATTCGTTGATTCGCTAAGTCGTATACAAAAATCTTATCTTTTAGGACAAGATCTGCAAATGAACAAACAACTAAAATTACCGGACAACCACCGATGACCTGATAAATTATATGTATAATTAACACAATAAACATGAAAATGCAAAATGAGAGAAAGAGCTTATTTCTTCAGAATCTTTGTAGATTTTAATCTCTTAAAATAATTTTTCCAGTTCCTAACCTCCTAAAATTGTGAATCCCTTCTGCACCTTTTGGAAACCAATGCACCACATAGCAGCACCATCCTATAAAAACGAAGTAGTGCATTAGAGACTATTATCAGTGCATGCAATTCACAAGAACTACACCTGCTTGGAAAAGAATAAGAAAGTGATCAAACAAAAAGAAAGACATAGTTACCAGGAAACCATAATGTATTAGATACTGTTCTGGTTTTAAAACCATGGATGCTCCACCCATGAAATTTAAACTGACTTGAGGAAATATATCACCTAGGCTGTATGAGCAAAAAGCCAAATGACATTTCAGAAATCATAATAGCATAAAATATATTTTTTATTATCAAAGATAAACAGAGAATTAAAAAGCTTTTATAAAAAAATTGAGTCAGAATTGAATAACCTGGTTGCGACCAGATAACACTGGTTTCCTTTGGAAATAATCGGTTTGGAAAACTGTGACACAGTGGTAGTTATCTACACATTCGTTGAGATATTTAACATCAGTGCATGGGATATCAATTCTAAAATATGGCAAAGGTCAAGATCATTTCTTGATTATTTTACAACACAAGATAAATAAGCCAAAAGAAGAACTTGAACGCATATTGCAACATCCAGATATTGATTAATATCGAAGTTAAGCATTTTTTTGTTAGCACAAAATTACAGTTAAAGAAACCTTTGCGGCTATTCACATCTACCCAGATGTCTGGAATCAAAATTCAATTCTATTATTTGGACTCTATTTTTCAGAAACATTAGAAAGGGGTCCTCTATTTTTCAGGTAAACATTTACTCGATTCAAATTCTGTAATAAAGTTCACTCATGTAGTTTTAATACAAGCCTTCTAGTAACTTCATCATAGTAATATTCTCATCATACCATCTTCATATTTAATATATTAGTTGAAGTGTGTGAAAATGTTGCAAGGACACCCCTGTTTTCAAAAAACAAAGAGTTTTATGGGTGTGAAAATGCTCCAAAATATATGAGGTAAGCAATTAATTATCGTGAGTACCTTGGTCAATGTGATTTGTTTTCCAAAGTAAGAGATTATGCAAATAGATTAATGGGCGTGTAAATAGCCCCATAATGAAGACTTACCATATAGACCTTAAAGTATCTTTGAGGATTGGGCATTTGATAAACTAAAACATGTTTAAAATTGAGGACATTAAATTAACAATCAGACCTTCTGATTGAGACAGAGAAGCCTTTCTTATTACTCTAAGTCATTACTGTTTATTTTATTAAGAATACTGAGCTTCATGTATCAGATTTTATGTTCCCTAATAAATAAATTTGGAGAATGGCAAATAAAATCACGGGACATAGCTACAACGAAGAGTAGTGTATCAAAAGTTCAAGAGAGGTAAAACAGAACTTACGGCATTGAGAAAAGGATCATAAGCTTCTTGAACAAGGTATGCCAATGTAGTACCAGAATCAACTATAGTTCCTCGATTGTTACCTGTTGCGAATACATCTTGGTCGATTGGGAGAAGTTGTCCATTAACAGCAATGCTTTGAAGATTTAAGTTGTAATGAGGCCTGAAATTCGATCAACACCGGGCAGTATGTCTGATATAGCACATATTAATATACAAATATAATGGGGATAATGGTTGCATGACAAGCATTTTAAGAACTCAACTTTCTGAGCGCGTGTGAGCCATAGTACTTTCTATATTCAATTCAAAAACTTATTTCATTAAATTAGAACAAATGCGTTGTTTAGTATCATCATCTATATTCATTTTGAGATGTTTCTTACAACAAACCAAGACAATGCATTTTAATTTTGTTCAGAAAACAACGCATTGTTTAAGGCCAGGATTCGATAAATACCCAAAAGAGAAAATGTTATTGAAAATGCTTTACTACTTCCAGGAGTCACATTCATTTACCAAAATACTCCCTCCGTCCCTTTTTATAAGAGCTAGTTTGACAAAAAATTTGTCCCTTTTTATAAGATCCCTTTACAATTATCAATGACATTAATTATTCTTTTTCCATACTTACCCTTATTTACTTTGCATAGTTTTTTAATAGTATTAAATTCTCTTTTGTTTGATACAAAGCACTACAATTAATGGTAAGGGTAAACATCTAAAATCAATATAATTTTTCAATCAATTTAATTCTAAAACCCACTTTCTTAATACTCGTGTTTTGTCAAACTAGCTCTTATAAATAGGGACGGAGGGAGTATGTGTTAGGAGAGAGCTGAGCCCTTCATAATAATATTGTATTGAGAAACCAAGAAAATTTTGTTCTCTGGAAGAGGCACCAACCCAAACATACAAATACAAGACCTATTATTACTTTCGTAACAAAAACATTGTCCTAAAGAATAAATACAATGAAATGGAAGGTCACCTTTCCGGAAATTTTAATCACGATTAAAAGATGACAGTTTAATAACATTCCAAACATTGATATATTGTACCAAACAAAATGGCGATTCATTAGTTAAGTTTCAAGATGGCAACTAACAGTGCTTATTTTATGTCATCTAAACTATTATACCTACCAAACAAGCAATTAATCTTTGAAAGTGATGCAATGTTAGGGAAAAATTTGTTCACGATTGGAGATGCGAGAAGAAAACAAGGAAAGAAATAAAGATGAGAGGACATACTGTAATGGGACAAGTGGGGTATAAACAATATTTGGCTCCAAAATTTCACCAAGAACCAGTACACCTCCTCCATTGCCCTCTCCCTTTAAGCAATGAGAGAACACTTTGGGTGTCATACCTTGAGATGACAATTGTGATATAACAGACAAAGCACTGGGGCCAAACCCAAAAATTCCATCAACCGCCTTTTCCGTCCGAGCCAAATCCCCAGACTGATAGGTGCTACACCTATTTCCAAAACAGCCATCCCAATAAGATCAATTAATTTGAAACCAATTAGCAATCTCAAAATTTCACCTATTGACAATATTTTCTATATAAAATGTATGCAGTAACAGTTAGTTTGATCCACAATATTTGCTACTAATAAAGCTCATAATGTATTGTTCACTTAAAATTTCCCAACCACACATTAAGTACACCCTTCCAACAATCAACAACATCACGAGGATTGAGTACTCACCCAAAAACTACGGTAGATGAAGAGTTAGAAAACACAGACTGTCCCATGATCACATCAAAATACATGGCATCATAAACATAATAACCAGAAGTCCCACTTCCATCCCCATACTGAAAAGTGTAGCTGCATTGATTAACCTGAGAAGCGCACTGACTTGTGGCAGTTTGAACCGCATAAGAACACACTGGGTCCGAGCAGGAAACCAATGCAGCAGTAGACGAACTAGCCGTATCAAAGAAATTGAGTTCAATCTACAAAATGCACAACAACATTAAGCACCAATAATTACACTCTTAAAACAGATTTTGTATTTATTGTATATTTAATGTATCCGATCTATAAATATAAACCGAATACATTAAATATACAATGAATTTAAAAAGTGCATTTTTGTTTATAAAGTGTTACGGAGAGAGTATGTCATACTAATAGTTTTTAGATAATCAAGACATTAGGCTCAAAGCTTCACAAAAGTTGAGAAGATTCGAGAAAATTTGAATGAAATAATTTATTAGTTAGAAATCACTAGTACTATTTATTTCACGAGCAAACTAAAAATTATTAAGGTCTCATTTTCCTAGGAATCGGATGGTCAACAACACCAAAGTTTTTTTTTGTCAACAACACCAAAGTTTTTAGATGAATAAAAAACATTAAATAGTTTGATAAAAAAAACATTAAATAGTTATTTTGGTCCATGATAAGTGATGCACGACGATGACTAGTGGTCCTTGCATAATTTTCGTTTGTTTAGCTGACTTATCAGGATCACAAATTTATACAGTACATGAATTGACAATTCTTCGATTCATTTCATTTTATTACTCATGCCGGAAGATAAAAATGTTACTTTGGTCCAACTTAATAATTTTTTAAATGTCATGTTCAAAAAAATAATTTTTTAAATGTCTAACTCCAAATCAAAATACATATCATCCGTACATTCAGATGAAAATATAAGCAAACTTTTATATAGATGGGTGATTTTTTTTCTTTCTTACTAATATTGCTCACTACTCCTTAAACGTCTAGCTTTTATTTAAATAAATAAGTATATGTACAAATGAGAAATTACTTTTCAGGATATTAACAAAGGAAGAGATTATAAAGAAAATTAAACATATACATGTAAATCATCAATATCATCCATATCTTGAAGACCAGGCAATGGAAAATCTGAGAATGGCAGCAACACCAGTTAATTGAGCCAATTGTGGTGTTGAAACATGCATAAAAGAATACACCAATGCCTTTCCTCCACCTTCTTTAACTGATTTCACCAAACTCAGGTTATATTTTTTCCTTGTCTCAATTTCTTCATTCTTGTATTTACTAGACGCCGGCCCGTGCGTTGCACGGGTTCGACGGAATAGCATAGGTACACCAATCATGATCATGATCAATCATGGCTATTGCTTGAAGAAAAAGGTTTAATCACAAATAAACCCAAAATGATTTAAACCAAGATAACATTAGAAAAGCACAATAAAACCATGGGACAAACAAAATATAATGATTCAAGTAAGGACATAGAAATTGAAACTAAGCATAAGATTGCAAGTTTATCATAATTATAAGGTAATGGATCATACAAAACATGACAATTCAAGTAAAAACAACATTATAAAAGGATAATAAGACTATGGCACGGGTTTGGCGGAACGCCATATATATTTGGCAAAAAAAAATATCGGCAATAAAAATTGTCACCTCCCCGTGAATTATAAATTTTTTTGAGTAATAACATGTAATAGTGTTTTGAAAACTTTTATCAGCGATAAAAATTGTCATCTCCCCGTGAATTATAAATTTTTATCAATAATAACTTGTAATAGTGATTTTAACACTTTTGTCAACGATAAAATGTCATCTCCCCGTCAATTATAAATATTTATCAGTAATAACATGTAATAGTGATTTTAAAATATTTATCAGCGAAAAAAATTGTCATACCCCGTGAATTATAAATTTTTATCAAAAATAACTTATAATAGTGATTTTAAGATTTTTATCAGCGGAAAAAATTGTCATCTTCCCATGAAAGTCATTGGAAGTGGGAAGGAAATGCTTGGGGAGAGAGAAGGTGCTTCCCGTGATTTGGTATCACGCTTTTGGGTTTGTATTAGACACTGATACCGTGATCGAAGATCAACACGCTGGTAGGTACAAAGAAAATCCATGCCAAAAAAACTCCATTCATATAATAATGGATAATAGGATAAAAAAGTACATTACTTAATCGTTGCATTCAAAAGGTTTTGCATTGAAAGACCCTATTATTAGAAAGTTCAAATACACCAAGTTTTATGTGGACTTAAGATTCCAATTTTGGTTTACCCCTTTCGTTGGGCATGCCACGTCATCAATGTAGTCGATTTTCAGCATAAAGATTAAGGAACATACATATTATTTCGACAAAGATGTGTTATATATTATTTTTCAACTTGAATCCTAATCTCCAAGATGCAAAGTAGAGTTTACATTCCCCATGAAATGTCTTCTTCTTAACATATGTAAAATTTGGTTATCCTATCCCCATGAAATGTCTTGTTAGAAAAATCATTTACATTGATCACCAATCACCATGGAAAATGTGCATGCCAATGTCACATAATTGTCAATTATGTAAGTGGAATCTTTGTCTTAGTACAATTTGTGTTTTCATTTCATTTTTCTACATGTTATTGATGTTGTAGCTCTCACTTTCTTTAAGTATCAAATACCACCTCCAATTCCAAGTGCTCCAAAAGCTGAAATTCCCTGCAACCAAAACCATAAATATTAGACTAATTTTAAACTTCAAAAACCCTACATTTGTCAATGTTAATTACTATTAAATAACTTCATTTCTATCACCTGCAAGGGAAGAGTTAGAAGACACATTAAAATTCAATAATCAATCACAAAATATAAGCCATAATGATCATCATGATCAAATACGTTATCTAAACTAATCATCTATGCAGGTACAAATCTAAAAATTCAAAAAGATGGAGATCATAGCCTTAACTCATCAAGAAGACTTTAGGATAAATAAGATTCCTTTGATGAAGATGGAGATCATAGCCTTCCAATAAGATGGGAGTTAATATAGCCTTTTTGATCTGCACATAAATCAAATAAAATTTCAAAATTTTCATTGATGCTAACAACATTCCTCATATTCAATTGGGTCAATGTGCTCCACACCCATTTTGTGTTCCTATTTCACCTAGTTAGCTCACCCCTCAATTTGGGCAAGTGTATATGATATATACCCATCATGTCTATATTCAAAGCCAATGAACCAAACTACTAAATAATCTAAGTTTAAATATGAAACATAAAATTTATTTTAAGAAAATCAAAAAACTACATAATAGAATTTATTTCACGTTTTTGTTATGTAACATTGACATTTTTCTAAAGGTAGATTAAATTATGTAACCAAAATACCATGAGAGCAAACAATGCATGAAAGGTTGCAATAAAAGCCAACTAATTTTAATTTTTTTTACGGAAAATGGGATTGAAACATACAAAGATCAGTAAAATGGAAGCATCAGTGAATCAGAGTTACATCTCAGTTCTGTCATGATTACTAAGGGGGAAATATTGATGTCAAGTCGAGAACAATAAATCACTATATTGATTTATATTGAAGATATAATTCATAGTTTTAGCAACAGTTTTGGCATTTTCAATTATTAACAATTAGCATAACAGCCCAGCATTTTACAAAGAGAGTAGAGTTACCTGAGAATTTGTATAAGAAACTCCTTGTAAAGAAAGAACCTTGATAAGCAAGCTGCAATTTCAACAAAATATGTCAAAGACAGTCACAGTTCTTATTTATTTATTTATTTATCCCCTCTGTAAGTGTGTGTTCACCGGCAATAAAATCGTGCATAATTCATGTGTATGTGTGCGCCAATCAATTTGAGATGAGAACACTAAAATGGTGGGGATATTCTTCATTTTCTCTACCACCTGAATTGATTTAGCTAGACTTGTCTATGAGTGGCAACCTCATGCACAATATATGCATCTTTTTCAAGGAAAAGTATTGAAAGTGCATAACAATTCAACATTCAAAAGTTGGTATACATAATCAGTGTAAGCTCATAACCAAGTAGAAGACTATAGATGATAAAAGTCAAAAATTGATACTCTATTTAGTATCGAATATACCAGACTCATAAATGCAATTATTGTCTACGTTGCTAAAAAGACCTATTTGCAAATAGTGTCACTTATATAGTTCTAGCACTTGGTAAGCTAAGAATGAAAAAAGCACATATCGTCTCAAAAAATTACTCAAATAGTAATAAACACAGAGAACCATAATAAACACATGATATAACAAACAAATGACTCAAATAGTTACCAAAGGAGATGAGTCAGATGCATGACAGACATATGATCTCCATCTTCATCATCGAGATCAGAAGATGAGTCATGATGCATGACAGACATGTCAGATGTTCTGTAAATTCAGGCGCCTAAGTTTGATCGTGACACCCGTTCTGAGCAAGGGGATGGAGCAAATGGTGGGATCATTGAGGCTACAGCAATGGGTGAGCCTAATAGATTGTGAATTATCCAACCCTTTCTTTCATTCTCCAGTTGTCCACTTTGATCAGGCGCCTAAGTTTGATCAATGTACTCAGTTGCATTAAATAGTTCAATCTCTTTAATTGTAGCAGCAGCCAATGTAGAAGGAAGATAACTCATCATAACCCTTCAATCTGACAACAATAGTAACATTGAATACACATAAGTGGGATTATTGTTAATGCTATCATTGCTATGTCATAGATTCAGTTTAATATGAATATCTAGTGCTAGTATGTTATTATCTATTAGCATTAATGATGAAAACATTCTAGGATTGGAGCTGTTGATGATTCCTCAACTTCTTTACTTGAGTCCATTTGAATCACATTATGTAAATGTTCTCTTGAAGGATATATGCTAATATGGAGAATATTTTTTTGTAGTATGTAATGTTGAGACTGTTACATATGTATATATAGATGTATAAATTAAGAAGCTAGTTTAGAAAATTAATTATAGGGTCTTTGAAGTTGTGTGAAGATTTTGATTGTGATAAGGTTTATGATTAAGGAGTTGTTAAGAATTCACTTGCTCCACCTCGTACCAAAAACATTCTTGTTTGATTATGTTAGGTTCCTAGTTCCTACCACCAGTATGACTAAACCAGTAACTAAACTAATGAATGGATGATTGTAAAACCAAAGAATAAATATATATATATATATACTTATGGATATGATTTGTATATCTTAGAGTCTTAAATTAGATATCTCAATGTTATGCTTATGCAAGGATATTGGATTAAGTTGTCTCAAGCCTGAATCAAAATATCAAGTACTATATGAAGGTTTTGCCAAGATGTAAATCAAAATATCAAGTATTATTTGATATATTATATGTTTGATCTATTATTACTACTTACCAACAATGACATGAAGAAGAACCCTCTCACAACGCCACATAAACTCCCAATGCAAACAACTCTTCAAACCAAGTCTTCTAACAATGTGTTCAAAGAAAGAAATTGGTGTCAATGGATGCATCCACCATTTCAAAGTAGACAACACCAAAAGCTCCATTGGTTGCAAAGTCTTAGCTTCAAACACAAATCTAGATTCCTCAACCTAAAAACAAAACACAAAAAACACATAAAAATCAAACCCTTGTTCTTATTTTCTGCACCTCAAGTTGAAAGTGAGTGCTAATATTCACGGGCCTTGAATCAATAGAAAGTAGATTTCATTAATTAGGTAGAATACCTACAATCACAACCACTATGAGCATAAATCGTCCATTTTGAACAGTTCAAGTTTTTCATACATTAAAATGAAGCATCAAAACTGATTTGCAGAAAAACATATCACCAAGCCACAACAGAAAAAGGATTAGGAATTAGGAAATGATAGAATTAGGCAATAAATCCTTCAAGAAATTACAGTCCAATAAGGATTTTATGATAAGTGGTATGAAATAGTTATTGTAATTTTCATGATAGCATCTAGTAGTAAAGTATACTTTTCATCAAAGACAAAACCCACTTTTCATCAAAGACAAAACCCATGTCACCTATAAAACAAAATCAGTTACTACCACTACATCCCTAAGAGAGACCATTTGACCAAATAGCAGTGCAACTGAAAATTGAACATGCAAACAACAAATTGAGTTAACATATTAATAGCATGTTACAATAAGAAGGGAATATTTCAAAACCACAACCCTACTGCTAAATAGATTAAATACAAAGAATCACATTAGTGATTAGTTATATATTCTCATTGCTCAACAAATGAAATTATTTTTTAGCTAGTTATCTAATCATATGGAGCCATCACACCAAAATGCATGAGAAACTTACGCTGCACAATACGCCAAAGTTGCAACAGCCAAAAGAAGGTTACAGATCACAACAAATGCAGGGTCATCATGTGCCCATTGGTTCTTTGTTTCTAATATCAAATAAGAAAATCAATTAAAATCAATTTAAATAGCAATCTCTGATTTCACATGCACAAAAGAAAACATGTGAGTAGAAGAAAGAGGAATAATCACAAATAAATTGAGGACACATATAGAATGAATATGAAATCCTTACCTCTATGTCGGAGGCTAAGTCATTAATAATAATTGCGTTGTTTTTATCATCTTCACCTCAGCTTTGTAAAGAACAAAACAGAGCATGAAAGTAGAAGAGTAAGATTACCATGAAACCCAGGTTAAGAAAGATCATAGAATGATCAACAACTTTGGCTAGAAATTGGGAAATAACCACATGAATATCATATAGATACAAATTAAACTACACTGCAAAAACAAAAAAGATATGGATTAATTTTGTTTTTCTTCTTAAAAACCAAACTTCTTGAAATCTCATAGCAATAACAAAACAATCATATAGCAGTAGCTTCTAACCTATATATGAGAAGAAGAAAAAAAGTCCACATATCTTTAACAAAAAAGAAGCAATTTTACCTTGTTGGAAATAGTGTGTCAAATCAATTTTCTCAAACACCCTAAAAATCAAAATAACACAAATTATCAAATCACCTTTGAGATTGAGAGAAACCATCAAAAGATCAGACAAATGTACAAAATATATATACCAATATCAGAAAACTACGGAATAAGAAAAATATACCAGAAAATTACCTTCTTTAAAACTATTATTTCTTTTAGCAGGGAGCTCACATCTTCCTTCGATTTTGTAAAGGACCTTTTTTCCTGCACCTTTTGCTAGAGGCTTAGTTTCATCCGTGGTTCTACCAATTTCAACTTAAAATCATCATAGGACAATCCTAGAATTAACATGCAAGAATTCTAATCAATATAATAAACAATAGGAAAAGATTGCAGGTCAATAATTGAGTTTAATTCATGCTTAATTATCTTTTCTTAAGTCATAATCTAAAACCTATTTCCAAAATCATTTGTAAGTAACAGCAACAACACCAACAACAAAACACAGTAACAGAACATCAACAACATCCAATTCAAACCCAAAAACATAACATCAACAACATTAAATTCAGCACCACAAACAACCAAAAAAAAAAAAACACAGACATGCTACAGAAACAGAACCAAAGAGAAAGAAGGAGGATGAGAGATGAGATTATTCTAGTCACCTGAGTTTATTGACATCCAAAGGTTCAATTGCATGGTAGACTTCAGACATGCAAGATCAAAATCTGAGAATTGAATTTGGGGTTAGGGTTGATGAGGGAGGGCAGAGAGAAAGAGAGAGAAGCAGTGCGCGAGAGAGAAAGAGAAAGCTTACCGATAGTGTGGTGGTCGGTGGCATGCGCCGGTGACGGGATTTGGTCGGAGAGGGTGACGGCAGAGAGGAAGAAGAAGAGATCGCATTTTGAGAGAGAGAGTACGCGTCCTCTCTTTTTCTTTCCTGCTTTCTTTTGTCTGTGCTCTCCAATAAAATTTCATGCATACTGAACCAACATACATAAGTCATTTGGTTATTGGAACATGTATCAATCAGTATTTGGCCAATTATTTAAACATGACATCATTGATGACATAGTGTAGTAGGGTTTTCAAAAGGGCATTAGGGTTCAGCACCATCACTCTTTAGTATAATAGAAAGATTAAAAGTGTCTCAAATCTCAATTGCTTCATCCCACGTGCCTTCTCCACATGTTTTGGTCCATAAAACACACGATTTGAATTGTTACACACCATGTCCCACAATTCCTAAGTTATAAACTTACAATCTCTAACCCCAAATTTGTGTCCTTTATCAAACTCATCACTGCCATGTCATTCAAAACATTCTACTACTTTCTAGTATTATCGACCCTTTTATATTATATTTGAATAAATTAAAAAACTAATTTAATTATTAGTTGAATTTATTTATTTAAAAATATTTAGTACTAGTAATCCCTCCATCCCAAAATGAGTGACTCAGATAACCTTTTTACACATGCCGATAATATGTGAAATGTTCAATTTTCTATTATTAATAGAATTTATTTATTTAAAATTGTTCAGTACTAGTACTCCTTCGGCCCCAAAATGAGTGACTCAGTTGACATTTTCACGCATGCCGATAATACGTGAAATGTTCAGTTTTATATTATTAGTAGAATTTTTATTAAAAAATGTCCAGTACCCTCCGTCCCAAAATGAATGACTCAGTTGACCTTTTCACGCATGCCAAAAATATTAATCGTCAAAGTTATGCATTGACATACGTAAAACAGTCAACTGAGTCACTCATTTTGGGACGGAGGGAGTACTGATACTACTAGTACTTTTTTTATTAAATGGAGGGCCTTGAGCATCCAATCGCAATTCTCCACGCATGTATCCTTGATTCCAAGCAAACTTCAAATGACATAGGCAGGGATGGAACCAGAAAAAAAGGGTTAAGGGGGGCGAAAATCTAGACACAAGAAAAAAAATCCATAATTATTAATATATATTTCTATTATTAATAACTGCATTCAAAACGACCCGAAAAAATATATTTTAATTGTGATTTCACTTATTTTCACAACTACCTCATGGTTGAACACTTAATTACGGGAGTCTTCTTCCCCTAAGAATTAAAGGATTAATACAAAATAGTTAAATTACACTTTTGCCCCTTTAAGTTAATTTTAGATTTTAGTTTGATCCCTCGATTTTTTATTGTTTCATTTTAGTCCCTTGAGTTACAAATGTTTTACAATTTAGTTCTTTAAACTTTTTTCTTTTCATCTTGCTCCCTTAAGTTTTGAATATTGGACAATTTGATCTTTAAGTTACAAACTTTTAGACAATTTAGTCCTTTTTAGAGACCAAAAATATTACATTTATAACTTACCGGACCAAAATATTTAGTAATCATAACTTAAGAGATCAAAATAAAAGGAAAAAAATATTAAGAGACCAAATAATTTAACATTTATAATTTAAAGACTAAAATGAAACAAATAAAATTTAAAGAGCTAAAGTGAAACCTAAAATAAATTTAAGAACCAAATATATACATTATGGAGTAATTTATTGTTTGTCTGTAGTGGTAAACTTTTTTTATTTCAAGCCTTATCTTATCATCAACACTACATGATAAGGCCTAATTAATTAATTATTTAATATTACTAGTAGTATTTCAATTTCAATTTTCAAAATAAAAATAAAAATAAAAATAAAAGTGTAGTAGTAGTGTCTAATTAATTAATACTAATAATAACCCCTTTTCAGACATCATCCCTAAAACATAAAACATCTTTTATCCCAAAAAAAAAAAAAAAACATAAAACATCTTTCTCTCATCGTCTTCTTCCTTCAACTTTTCCCCAACTCTGTCTCACTCTGTATCTAAAATCTCTCTGCTTCATCATGTTTATTTTATTTTTTCCTTTGAAAATAAAAAACAAAATTAGAAGGAATCTCACTTCATACCTTCCACTACCTCATCCAATTTCATCTTCCACTTCTTCTTCCATATTTTTTCAAAATTAGAAACACATGGCCCCACTCCTAACAGAATCGGAAGAAAAAGGATCCCGCCAAAAATTTGCAACAAACAAACCACACACACTCACTCACTCGCTTCGTTTTTGAATCAAATTCATTACACAACAAACGCATGCACCTCAATTTCTCACCCCTATATATAACAGATCACACAAACACTCGTTCTCACACCTCACTACTCACTCACTCACTCAGTAACTTTTTTCCTCCTTCTCTTCCTCCCCTCTCTCTCTCTCTCTCTTTATCCTTTCTCCAATTCATAATTCATTCACACGATTTGTTTTATTTTTCAGATGGGATTGTTTGATTTTATTCTCGGAAACAGGAATGCCAGTGATGATGAGAAGAAGAAGCACAATTCCAAGCAGTGCAAACAGATTCTGGGGAAGATAAAGAGAAAGATGGAGAGATCCGAAGGAGTGCTTCTTAGGAAGATCAACAAGCTTGAATTGTCAACTGTTGAGTTTCTCATTGCAGACAACAAAGAAGATGCTAAGAGTCAGGTATTTCTCATTGCCGTTGTATGTTGCAAAATCTGACTCTCTGCTTATTTAATTTAATTAATTTAATATTAATATTAGAGATGCCCACTTAAGCTTCTGTCTCGTCGTCAAATCCTAATTATAGACAGATATAGCCATATAAGAGTGGTTGAAGGATGGAATTGGAATTTGTTAGCCACATGGTTGATATTGATTGCTTTAATTCTGGATTGTTATTACTAGTATTTATGTTGATTGCTTTAATTCTGGATTGTTATTACTAGTATTTATGTTTTAATATTAATTTCGTGAAAATCTTGTCGTGGTATACAACCATTCTCTTTTCAATTAAAAGTAATTAAGTTATTTTTATTACCTTTTTTAATTAATTCTTTATTACATTTTCAGGTGTTGCAGATTGTAGGACTGAGGAGGAAGTTGGCATTCAACCGAGATGCCATACATTTTTGTGCGGCCATCTCCCCGTGCTCTGATGCACTCGCCCTCAAGATCTAGAAATGCCAGTTGCGAATCTCGTATACGCTTCTACGAGACGATCTGATGTTCCTCAGCTGAGCGCTTTCCGTGATCTCATTCAGAAAAACTATAAGCTGAAAGAGGGTTTTCTGAAGTTTCCCGACAACACCTATGCAAGAGGAACAAAAATCACACCTGAGGTGATTTTTATTTTATTTAATTTGATATGATTTTCTTGATTTATTTTGTCATTATTAATTTGATTTTGTGATTGATTATTTTTTGTTATTTTGTTAAAAAAATGTAGGTTTATACGGCTTTGCAGCTGGCACATCCCAATGATAAGCAAATTCAAATCCTATTTGACCACATCTGCCTCAAACATGGAGCAATATACTGGAAAGGATTCAGTTCGGGATTGATGCATCAGCTTGGCCAAATTGAAAAAAATTTGTATAGATAAAGGATTTATTGATAATTAGAGACTAGTTTGGACAGACTTGAATCTTTCGCTGTATTGATATGCAAAGAATATGAATGTTTTGACTTTGCATTTATTTGAAATATATTGATTATGATATCAAATGACAATACCTCATGTGGATAAATGCAAGTTTGAAATGTTTTGGTTCTCTTTCTCTCAGCACAGGCAATTGCAAGTCTTAGAAAACCATATAAATTAGAGATAAACTTAAAATAGAACTGGTTAATTAGAAGAGTGCTATAATAGAAAGAGCTAACTTTGTCAGAATAAAAATCTCTTATAAAAAATATATTTCATGTTATAGAGAGGCTCATAACTTTCTAAGTTTTATTTAGATGTGCGCTATGAACAAAACTAAAAAAAAATCTCATTAAAATAAGGTGCAAATCTCATTTCAAAGCACATCTTATTCAACCATGTGGATCAAACACGTAACTATTTCAAGGACTGAGTATCATTTAGGCGCGCATCATCGTTGAGACTAAAAAAATCAACATCTCTTATAAAAAATAAGGTGCCTCTCATAACAAAGGAATTGATTTGAATGAAAGATGAATACATGATAAATAGAACCAATCCTATTTTAGACAAAGTTATATGCATATGCTAGCTGCTATGGATTTGCTACTGTTGTTGCTTGGCTTGGGATCTCTAGGTGGATTTTAATCTTAAGTTATAATTGTCTCTTCAAATTTTTTGGACAAAAGAGCTTGTCAAGCCAAATTTTTATACCAAATTTATTACTACTTATGCAGGAATGTTGTTATACCAGATTTTTATCTAACTAATATATACTGGTTACATAAAGACTTTTAAGTTATCAATCAATTTGACCGCATGATTTTAATAGGACAATGCCTTTTTTTATAAGTAAAGAAATGTGATAAAGTTTTTTTAGCTTTTGCATCTTTAGTTATGTTTTGACATACATAGTTAGCTCCAGCTCTTATGTTTAGCCTTAAGTTACCTCTATAGATAATTAGAGAAAAAGAAATTAAGTACTTTCAAGCACTAATAAAAAAAATCATGTTAATATCTACCAATAATGTTTGCTTTAATATGCCTCTAAATTATAGAAACTGAGGATATAATAAAGATGCACAAAGTAATTTTATAGGTTCATTTATCTTTCCTGCAAATCTAATGTTAAAAGCTATTAGAAGCAATTGATTTTGTAACTATGTATTTAGCACGTTTGTTTGATCATGCTCATAGTGACCAATAATGTTAAAGGAAGAGTTAACTAACCTATCAACAAAGTTGTCTTTTGTGTAATTACATTATCTATTAAAAATCCAATCAAACTGAATTATGCAAATGGCTAACTTAAAAACACTACTTTACTCACAAATCAAACATGCTCTTTAAAGAGATCATGTTACAACTCCAAACAATTGTGTTACAAATCAAACTTTGCATGATCTTGAAGTCCTTAGTTATTACACTGACTCAGATATATGTAAAAAGGTTGTCAAAGGTCTTACTTCCATGATGACCAAATGATGCATTTCGTTTCAGCTCTCGGCAAAATGCACTTTCAGATAGTCCGCCCATCTCCACCAGCCAAAACTCTCATACATGTGGAGAATTGACATAAAAGCTGCCACATATATATAACAAAAGTTAATACTTAATGCTGAAAATTGAACCACATTAGGCCAAACCATGTTAGACCAGACCAGAATAAATTGAACAACATAGGTTCATAGCTCCACCACACCATGCCAGACCATGCTAGACCAGACCAAAATACACAAACATAGCATCACAATTCAAATTTGATGGGAAAATTCACACATCACAATATATGTTCACAAATCAATCAACACATAAAAGGAGCATAAAAAGTTCAAATATAAACACAATCAAATTTAATGTTGTAAGACAAAGCAAAGTTATAACAATGAGCAATATTTATTGTAAAAGCATTTAGTCTACTTACTTGAATAAATGCTTATCAAGTCATTAACTTCACATAAACCAACTTAATTTAGTTTAATTCTATACCTAAAAACTTTCTCCAAAATTAAACTTCAAAACCAAACATTTTTAAGGCTCTTGCTTCTCTACCATTTTCTTTTGAAATCAAGGTTTTAAAATATATTATGATTGCTTCAGTTGCAAGAAAAACAACATCAATTGAATAGTTAAGAAATTTCTCATCAACCATGCTCAAGTTAAGTGAAAATCTATTTGCCTAATTACAATTAGTAAGTTCACAAAATGGCAGGAATGATTCATCCTTTCAAGATCAGATTCAAATGCATGACTAACTTCTCTACTTTTTCATCACAGTATTCGTGTAACTTGCATGTAAGAACTTATTTTGCTGCTAGAGCACTCATACAATGTTCATTTTTCTTCTTCACAAAAACAGTAATCTTTAACATAGAAACTGTGACCAAAGATAAGAGTATAAGTAGTTACCAACCAACTGACCTTTTTCATAAAAATTAGAGACTCTAATTACCACACCTTGCCTCTATGTTGATACAACTTATTCAATCAAATATTTAAACTTTACACTTACACTCCACTAGTCATAAGAGATATGATTACACTCATGACAGTTCCACCAGTATATCCTTTCTCAATGACTAATTTGGAACCATACCACATTGCAAGTCCATAGGTGCTAAATAGAATCAATAATAGTGCCCCCATTCCAAAACCCTGTGGCAGTGCAAAAACATCAATGCATAAACTCAACATATTTCTCCCTTTTTTATTTATTGGATAATAGAAACAATAAAGCTTAACCGACACAACAGAGTGAGTGTGCTTTCCAAATTAGTAAATGACTTTCTCTCCTTATTAGGAGTAGGAATAGGTGAAGCCAACCGACACGGGCCACGAATAGGTGAAGCCAACCGACACGGGCCTATGGCCTAGTATACATCAGACCTATGAAAAAGGCAATGATATTCACGAAACATGTATGATTTTAAGTAATGTCAATCAACACATAACATATAAACATGTAAACTCCTTACCTTTGATGTCATCGGAGGTGATAAATGATGGGTGTAGTAGCACAGTAGCTTGGATTAATCTAGACTTGGCAAGTTCTACCATAGTCTTGGCTAATAACTTAAAGGGAAATATCAACACCAATCAGTCATGAAGCAATACATTTATGAATAGTTCATTTATCTATATTTGACCAAAAGCATATATTTGATGAATCAAATATGCCATTTAAACAAATAAAATAAACAATTAAGTAGGAATCAAGAACTTACCACCCCAACAAAAAGAGGCAGCTCATGACAAAACACCTCTGTGTTTTAAAGCTTCAATTAGTGGTTTTGCATCTTCAAAAATCTCATTCTATTAGCAGAACATTATTAACAAATCAGATGATGCATTACAATTTACATCTTTTTTAATTTGTTTAGTGAAAGTCACACTAACTAATCATAAAATACCAATAGAAATGTCATAGAGGTAGCTAACATAAATTTTTCGAGAATAATCAATCATACATGCTCAAATATATATTCAAATTTCGATCAAACACGCAAATTATCAATTCACGATTAGTACAAATAATTTTAACTAATAATCAAATACCAAAGTAATCTCATAAAGGTAGCTAGCTAATAGAAATTTCCAGAGAATAATCAAATCATAAATGATCAAACATCATATTCAAATTTCGAACAAATACGCAAATTATCGATTCACATTTAGTACAAATAATCCTTGAAATAAAAGAACATACTGGTTGATGATCTTTCAACCAAATAGGTAGAGGACTGCTAACATTCTTTAGAATGAAATTAATTCACCCATTCAGAACTAATCTTTTTCCAAGTTAAGACATATTTTAAGAGTTGAAATCCCTATAGTTTGATGAAAACTTGATCCTTATGGCTAAAGTTCCATTTTGGTACAGAAGAAACAATATATAAATCAAATGATAACAATATGATGAACCATTGATTGCTGGTCTTATAAATAAATCCAACTACATGTAAATAACTTCAACTACAACATTAAAAATAGACTCTATTCAACTTACTGATAAGGTATGGTTGATTAGAGGGCCAATTCACCTGAAATTTCTCTCTTCCTTTGCTTCAAGGACATCAACTTCTTCATTGGCTAGAAGATCTACAATTAGTTCATATACATCCCACTCCTTTCTTTTCATGATACATTCAACCAAAACAGCCAAAGCATATGAAGTTCTCATTTTGAACTTTATAAATAAAGCCATAAAATAAAATACAAACATAATATTAACAGTGGATGGTATTTTTGAACCAAGAATTGCAAATAAGTTTGAATCTAACATATAAATAGGCTTGTCATTGTATGTTTAAACTGGCAAAAGATTACAAATAGGTAGCAAATGAAGTGTAGTAAAAGAATTATGCAGACAAAACACATGCGAACAATTAATAAAGCAATTACTTTTGTTTCATAAGCAATGTTGTCAATCTATGATCCTTTTTCAGAAGCCACACATTGTCTATGAACCAACCCTTTCTTAATAGCTCCAAGTAAATCCCAAAGAACAATAGTTAACCAAGCAACACAACACTTTTGAGAAATACTACCATGCCAAAAGAATCACCTATAATTATAATAATTTTAAATCACTCTAATCGAATTACGATTCTTGATATTGCAGATTTATTGTCAAATAAAACTGATGATTTAGTAAAATCAATATATTTAATTTCATGAAGAAGCATACCGACATTATAAAAGGAATAGAAAATGCAAAAGAGTAGATAATAAGACCCAAGTTGCAACAACAAAAAGTTTCATCCGAAGATGAAGAAAAAACAGCAGAACTCGTTCATTTGAGTCAGCAAAACTCATCCATCTGGGATGCCGGAGAATATCATTGGAATGTTTTCTGCAAAAAAAAAAATTTTAAAAAATGAAGACAGTTTGATAACCCAAAACAAAAATTAAAAAGTGATTATAAATCACAATAGAAAATAAAATTACATCAAACATTATATGCAAAATTTGTATAAAAATAAATGATTCCAAGTTGTACACTTTACATTAGTAGTGAATATAACCCACCAATTAATTAAGAACACATACACCAGTCTGCAAGAACTTGATTAATTTCTCTGCAATACAGCTACTGGAGCATCATTACATCAATTTTGATTTCTCTTTGGTGATTAATAATAACTTTGTTCTATGGAATTACTTTTGCATTAGTTGTTTTAAAGTCTAGGAGTATGTCATTTTCCATTCTTTTATGATGCAAGGAGATCAAAGATGTAATTGTAACCAAGAAAGAAGAGAATCTCACCATAGATGGAAATATATAGCACACACGCAGAGCCACAATTAATTTCATTGAATTTGACAGAGCAAATAATTTTTGCAAAAATAAAAATAAAAAACGAAAACAGTTTGAGATTCATCAGTCAATATAGAAAAAGGAAGAGAATGAGATCTTTCCAGTCACCTGAGTTTATTGACATCCAAAGGCCCAATTTCATGGAGGACTTCAAACATGCAAGATCAAAATTCGAGGAATTGAAATTTGGGGGTTAGGGTTGATATGAGATGGAGAGGGCTGAGCCATAGCAAAAAAACACATGTAATTAACCATCAAACAGCCATCACAATAGAGCAAACTAAGAAAAAAAAGGAACTTTAAGAGCACCATATGCAACAAAACCTAATAAACTTAAGCATATGCAGTTCAAAAAACTCAGAATACAAACACAAATCTAAAAACAATGTTGCATGGTAAACTCCTTATGAAATAACAAAGACAACAAAACAGTGGAAAAAGATGAACTTTAAGAACACATTAATTGAAGATAACTTATGGAACCCCCCCAAAAAAAAAATCAAAAACCAAATAACAAAGGCAACAACTTTACAATAACAAAGACATCCAACAAACTATTAGCAAAATACCAACACAAAGCAAACAGGAGAAAAAAATGAACTTTAACAACACATCCATTGAAGATAACCCATGGAACCCCAAAAATTAAAAATATCGAAAACTAACAATACATACACACCGAGCATCAAACTCCATCTGATATGTCTGTAGAGTAGCAAGAAGATCATCGAGGAAGCTGCTCTTCTCGTGACCAATATCCTGTGAAGACAGAGCATTAGCAAAGAATGAGTGATGAAGCAAGAAAACATCGGTGGAAGCCATTAGAAAGAGAGAGGAGAGAATCAGTGAAGGGTGGAAGTGAGATATATCAAGGTCTCAAGAGTAGGGATTCCAATGATCTAGAATAGAATCCGGTACAATTAAGAGATATTATGCAAACATAATATTGAATGAGAGAGTTTGAGGGAAGAAGATAATTTGTTGAATATTGATTGATTTTCAAAGTGAGGCACAATGCCTTTAAATACAACCCTAAAGGATAAAAATGTAAAATGACATAAAATAAACAAATATTTAAAATAAACTAATTCTAATACTTATTATTTCCTGTTACAATACCCTCCCCTTCAAACATCCTTGTCCTCAAGGATGAACAATCACAAGTGCCATGTTTAAGAGGCCAAGTTTTCCATTTACTTAGAACTTTAGCATCGCGAACATTTCCCCTATTGACCATCTTCCTGTGAAAAATAACTATAAAAGCAAACCGGTTAAGAACCAGCAGAGATGACCCAGTTGATGAGTGTTTCTCAAAAGCAGAATTTCTGTTGAGTAAATTGTTCCATGCAAAAAGTATGACATGAACAACAACGAAAATTTCAACAATAGCAAATTCCCAAGTACCATGCTTAGGAGGCAAGTCCATCCATTTGAGCATAATTTTAGTAACAAGAACACTTCCTCTGTTGACATAAACCGCAATTTCAAGCATGATATAGAATGATTTGCAATTAAGGCTCCTTGACACATTCTCATGATAAAACTTGAAAGTATCTAAGGACTGCAATAGCAACAACTGTCCTCTAAGAAGTACTTTTCCATGCCAAACAGCCACAACAGAATATTTTTTTACATTCGAACTTAAGCACAACTGCAAAACAGGTAGCTTGACATGTTGTGATTCCAAGGCATATTGGTATTGACTCAAGAGAGCACACGCCCTTAAAATAATTCACTTTCAAATAAGGAGACATGAAAGCCCTCCAATAATTTGTATCTCTATTAACCATTGTATTAAATATTTTCAAAAACCAGTTCAAAGATCTACAATTGAAATGCATGATTATCATTGGGGCAGTTCCTAAAGACGTGTTTGAATATGATCCATGTTTTGAAAACCAGTCCTTCCACTTGCTTAATACTTTTAGAGCATAAAAACCACCATTGTAGATCATCTTCCTATAGAAAACAATCAACAACTTTGTGTGTCGCGAGATCAGCAAAAAATTGATAGTTAAATGGTGGTAAGTATCATAAAGTGGTGCTAAACATGATTTCCATGTAGGAGAATTATAGACATCGATCAACCACTTTTTTCCGCTATTAAAATTAGCTTCAACCAACAAGTCTACATAACTCATAGCCATCGGCAGCAGAAAACCATAAATTTTCGCCATCACCATCATATTAGAAGGAAATGCAACACCATCGATTAATCTTACACAACGATCAAAATAACCTTGACGATCCACCAAAACAGAACCATAATCATCAAGAAAAAGAACATTCAAGTAACTCCAAATGTGAACCTTTTGTATTTCAATTTCCAACTCTTGAACTTGTTGTAAATTACTTTCAATTTTGTTCAAATAATAAAAAATACCATTTATTTTAGATGTATTAGCTTGCTCTTGAAGACAAAGTTCAGCCTGCCAATATGTACTCAAAAGCTTTGCACCCATGCACAAGTTACCGAGAAATTGATCAAATTCAAATTTTGGAGCTTGGTCTTGAGGGTTAGAGCCACTACCATAATAGAAATAGGCGAACCCCATAACATGCTTGATATTGCTGGACATAGATGTAATTTCAACAAGATTGGGTATGTCATGTAATGTAGCTAAATCAATAAGTTGTGCTATCAAAATATAGTAAGACATTTGATCAAACACTTGGAAGGTAGATGGAAACAACCTATAGGCAGCAATATTGTGGTATTGAGTTGCCGTAACACTCTTTGTTTCGCTAAGCAACAGAAATAGATTGGGTAACGGTGTTGCAGCGACATCAGGTGGTTCTGGTGGCGGTGCTATCAACCCGCGATTAAATGAAGATTTCATCGTTATTAATGACTCATACTCCCTAGTTGGTATGTCATTGACTGATTTGCAAATGCTCAATGTGGAGTTTAAAGTCGCATGTGCTTTGGGTAGGTCAACAACACATTCCATAAATGTGGGTTTAGATAATTTTGCCAACAATTGTGATGTATTTCCTAATCCAGTTAAGCAATTCATCAAACAGTGGGTGGGATATAGGATTACCTGGGAGTCAAGCATAGAATTTTGGGTAGTGGAAATCATAGTTTGCTCTATATCACTCTGTGATTTCTTGGGGTCGTCATCACCAAACATCAACGAGTTGGAGAAAAACATAGTTGACTCGGTGTGTTTCTCCATGTTCATGTCTGTGGAGGTTGGTTTTGGGATATGAGAATTACAAATAGAAACACAAAGCGAATCTTCAGCAATCCCATGAACTTCCTCCTGCTTTTCTTTTGGTGGTTCTTTGGTGGTGTTTGTTGAAAGGTCACCCACCTGCTTCCCGAGAACTTCACTTTCTGATTCCACTTCTTCTTCATCCTTCATTGTTATCCGAATATTTGTATGATGCTGCAATTGATGTTCCACACTAAAAGGTTTATCGCATATAAAACATATACCCATTTCCATCTTTTCTTCTGCTTCCTCTACACTACAAATTTTCACCAATTTGTATTTTGCACCCATTATGCGCGCCAAAACCAGGCTCTGATACCAATTGAGACCGTAAAATAGATTCTAGGGACGAACCGGTAGAATCAAGGTTTCAAGAGTAGGGATTCCAATGATCTAGAATAGAATCCGGTACAATTAAGAGATATTATGCAAACATAATATTGAATGAGAGAGTTTGAGGGAAGAAGATAATTTGTTGAATATTGATTGATTTTCAAAGTGAGGCACAATGCCTTTAAATACAACCCTAAAGGATAAAAATGTAAAATGACATAAAATAAACAAATATTTAAAATAAACTAATTCTAATACTTATTATTTCCTGTTACATCAGTGAAGGGTGGAAGTGAGATATATCAATTACCTGTGAGACACTGCTAGTTAAAAGTGGAAGTGAAGGATTGTCAATAGATTGGAAGAAGGAAGGTGGAGAGGTATGATAAGAGAGGGTGGCATTAATGAAAACCAAACGGGCAATAGAAACAATGGAATAGCAATGATGGCAACAGTAAGAAAACTGCAACATGAGACACATGGCTTGGGGTCTGCAATGGTTTGAAACCACGCCACACCAAACCATAAATTAGGATATGGTTTATAACCAAAATCATTTCAATGACAAACCGGTTATTTTATAAAATCAATTTGGATATGGTTCATAACCGGTTTAAAACCAATTCATAACCGGTTAGTAATAAAAATTGGATTATTCAATTGAACCAACTTTTTGCCTAAAAAACCAGGAATATTTTTCCAAAAAAAAAATTAGAATTTTTCTTCTGAAAAAATATTAGAAATTATCACGGAAAAAATCGGAAATTTTTTTACGGAAAAAATATCGAGAACTTTTTTTAAGGCAAAAATCGGAAATTTTTTTTTCGGAAAATCTGAAACTTTTTTCCGGAAAAATCGGGAACTTTTTTTCCCGGCAAAAGATCAAAAACTTATTTCAGGAAAAAAAAAACGGGAACTTTTTCCCGGAAAAGTCGAGAACCTTTTTCCGGAAAAATTGAGAACTTTTTTCCGGAAAAAATCGGAAACTTTTTTCCGGAAAAACCGGAAACTTTTTTCTGGAAAAATCGGGAACTTTTTTTCCCGGCAAAAAATCGAGAACTTTTTTCTGGAAAAATCGAGATCTTTTTTTCCGCAAAAATCGGAAACTTTTTTCCGGAAAAATCGGGAACTTTTTTCCCGGCAAAAAATCGAGAACTTTTTTTCCCCGGAAACTTTTTTCCGGAAAAATTTGGAACTTTTTTTCGGAAAAATCGAGAACTTTTTTTCCGGACCGGAAACTTTTTCTGGAAAAATCGGGAACTTTTTTCCCGGCAAAAAATCGAGAACTTTTTTTCCGGAAAAAATCGGAAACTTTTTTTCCGGAAAAATCGGGAACTTTTTTCCCGGCAAAAAATCGAGAACTTTTTTTCCGGAAAAACCGGAAACTATTTTCCGGAAAAATGGGGAACTTTTTTTCCCGGCAAAAAATCGGAAATTTTTTTCGGGAAAAATCGAGAACTTTTTTCTAGAAAAAAGCGGAAACTTTTTTTCCAGTAAAATCAGAAAATTTGTCCAGAAAAATCGGGAACTTTTTTTCCTGACAAAAAAGCGGAAACATTTTTTTTTTCCGGGAAAATATGAAAAAAAAATTCCCGCTGAAATTCATGAGTTTTTTTTCGAATTAAATATTGAAAGTTTTTTCGATATTGTATTTATCTGAAATATCGAATAAAATAAAGACCGGAAAGTTTTTTTCGTAAAAAAATCAAGTACTTTCGCTAAAAAAGATCGAAAACTTTTTCCGAAAAAAACTTCAAAATTTCTTTTCTTTGAAATAAAAAAATTTAAAAAAATGGATATGGTTTACAAACCAATTATAAAAAAATGAATATGGTTTATAATTGGTTTTTTTTTATTGGATTGGGGATGTTTTCTTATAAAATGGATTTGGTTATTAAAATTGGATTTGGTTTGGTTAGTACTTTGGTTATGGTTAACCTGATTTTTTGCACACCCCTACACATGGCAGCATAGAGATAGGAAAATTGCATGCAACCAATAGAAGAAGGAAAGAAGGAATGATGAAAGATTTGAGATTTCATTCTCAATGGTTTCTTATAGACAGAAGGAATAGAAGCTGCAATTTGACAGGGTGTCAGCAAGCAATTGATCATGCACGGCCATATCAGCATATTAAGTAAGCATTACATCAAAGATTACATCAGCATATAGGGTTTCTTGAAGGGCAGTAGGGTTTAGCATCACCAACCCTTAGTATAATAGAAAGATTTTGAATGCTTTATCTATTTGGTTACGCGTTATAACTCTCCAAACGCGAGTTCGCCGCACCAAACGTGAGTTTGTCGGTTTTTGAGTTGTTTGGATAAAATTGAATTTGAGTTTCTGAAACGTGATTCTACACCCAGACGTGAGTTCACTGTGAAGCTACATATTCAAGCTTCTGCGTTAATCAGAATCAATTTGGGAATTATTTTTTGCGATGCTTTTTTTACATTATTTCTTATTCCTTCTTTGCCCTTAATACTTGACACGCTGCCTTTCCCAAATCCACCCTCACATATCCAAACCCACCAATCCAACCAGCTGCATGTTGCTTTTCCCCTAATTCAACAACCATACAGATTTGCCTCAACCATTGTAGAAACATTGATGATGAAGGAAAAGAGAAGATTAGATGAAAAAATGGGAGAAGAATATTGAGATATGGGGAGGGAGAAACAGGAAGAGTATTGAGAAATAAGAGATGGGGAGGGTAGATAAATCAATAGTGTAGAAATGGTAGGAAGCTCTACAGAGAAATGGTAGAAAGCTATGGAAAAATAGAAGTGATACACTAATGTCGGCAAAGAGAAAGAACTAATTGAGTTCAATTTTTTTTTTGACAGAAATTGGGTTCTATCTTTTCATTATTGTGTTCTACTGTTCTGTTATTTTTTATTTTTTGACAATATTATTCTATTGGGTTGGGTTTGAGTGATTTTTTTTTTTGATAAATTTTCAAATGTGATTTGTTTTGGTTTTACTGTTAATTAAAATTTATTTATTACTTATCTATACAATTAAACCCCATTTTAGTAATTAGACATTCAAAAGTAATTTTGATTCAAACTATCCAAACAACATAAATTTGTAAGAATCACTTTAATGTTAATGTATCCGAACACAAATCAATTCAGGTTCAACTCATTGTTTGGTCATACAAAGAGTCAAATCAAAATTAAAGAAAAGCTTAAAGTGCAAAAATGTTGAATGATTGGATGACTAAAATTAAGATTTTTTTTGTTGATTTAGAATTTTTGTTTTGACACATTTGTTGATGTAGGATTAAAATTAAGGTTATTATGCAATAATTCTAGTCTCAGTGATTATTAACACAAAAATGGTTGATTAATCATAAAATTAAGGTTATTATCCTATAGATTCACAGGAGCTGATCAATTAAGTGATTATTAACATAAAAATGTTTGATTAATCATAAATTCTTAATCGTGGGATAAAATTAATAGGATAAACTTAATCGAAATAAAAACAAAAATTCAAATAAGAAACTAAAGTGTAAAATTAAGACAATAGAAACGTCTCAATTACAAAATCCACTATAAAACCTTGAAAAATATTTAACTATCCATAATTAAGAAAAGAACACTAAAAAGTAAAATTCATTCATGAGATAAAATTAGAGAATAACCCTAACTAATACACCAATGCTATTGCTCTCTTCTCTCCCTATATCTAATTTCAATCTCTGCATCCAAAGTGTTCTCTCCAATTACAAACAAGACAAGATAGCTATATTTATGTTACCTCCTGATTCCAAATTGCTTCAAGTGTAAGGGTATGTTTGGCAAGATAAAAAAAATGACTTATAACTTATAAACTAAAATATTTATTTGGTATCCATCTTTTTATCAGAAGCTTATAACTTATTTTACCGATTTATAATTTATTTTTTGAACGCTATTTTATCTAACTTATGAGCTTATGACTTATCAATTTTTCTTTCATTTTTATCTTTATTATTTTAACTAAAATCCATATTTACCCTTTATAAAATATTATCATTATAATTTAAAATAAAATAAGTAAAAGTGTGTTTTAACGTTGCAAGACTCCCTTGCATATAGTATATATGGAAAAAATAGGCACACCCTATTAATATTTTTTTATTTATAATATGAATACGTTTGATTTATTTTTTTTGGCAACATATGAATATGTTGGTAAATGGTAAACAAAGAAAAATAGAACTTGAATATATGGTCTGTTTTGATTAGCTTATTTTTGAGCTTATGCAAAACAGCTTATACAAATAAATAAGCTTTTAATAATTATTATAAACTTTTTAAGGTAGTTTATGAGAAAATGTCTTATAAAAATATAATTTTTGTTAGTTAAAACTTATAAATTAACATAAAACTTATTTATTTGCATAAACTATTTTCATAAGTTCAAAAATAAGCTGAATCCAAACAGGCCCACAGTATCCCTTATAAAATGATTTTCAATAGAAGTATTAAGAGAAAAATATTATGATTTGCCCCTGTCATGATTCAATAAAAATAAGTTAGTATATTGTTAATTAATTTACCTTCATTATGTTATATATATATATATATATATATATTTTGTTAATGTATTTTTTTTTTCCGTAAAGTATATAAAATGAAATGAAAATATTTTTTTTTTTATAAAATCACTTCATAAAAATTAATTTAATAGTAATATATGAAAGATATATTTATTAAATTAATAAATTTTAAGTATCTATTAATTCGGGTGGTTTCTAGGGTGAATGCTCAATCAAATATCTATAAATTTCATTGAATTGAAGATGTTTTTTTTATGTCATTTTACATTTATCAGTCAATTGAGTAACTAGTTTCACTGAACACTCAAATTAACTTATTAGCCATCAACCATCAGCTATAAGTTACCAGTCATCAATCATCAGCTATAAACTATAAGTTAGCTTATCAGCTAATCGTTATTTTTAGACCCTATTTGGGGACACAAATAAGCTAGCTTATAATTTATAAGCTAAAAACTCTATTTGATAATAATTTTTAAAAAATAGTTTATAGTTTATTTTTCAAACGCTATTTCTAGCAGCTTATAGCTTATAGTTTTTTTTTTCAATTTTACCCTGTTATCTTACTTGAAATAAAATTAAATAAAGGTGAACACTCCGATACATATATTATATGAATATGTATCGGTATACAGTTTAGGTGGATGATTGTGATTGATCCATAAATAATATTTAAAATAGAAAAATTAATAAATTCTATTTCAAAATAAATCAAAATCATCCCTCACCAACAAAAGATAATCAAATTCGTCAAAAAAAAAAAAAAAAAAAATCAAAATCATCTACTCGACAAAAATACCGCTGATCCACATAATATGTATGTGTAGTTGTTACCCAAGAATTCATATTTAAGGTATAAAAAAAGTAATCCATGCTTGCCAGTGCCAGATGCCACAGGTAAATTTTACTTTTCTATATAAGCCCCCTTTTTATTCTATATAGACCTAAACGTATCGTATAAGCAAAAGAGGCAAGGAGCTTTCATTTACACTTTCTTCCTCGCTTCATTCTCTGAAATTTCGAGGGTTCCGTTATTTCATCGCTCGTTGAATCATCAATTCGGTACCAAATTACGCAATTAACGATGTTTCGATTCTGGTAATTCTCTCTTTCAATTCCAAAACCTTAATCATACTTTCAATTTCTGATTTATTGCAAAGATTTGATATTAATCAACACCAAATATGAACTTAGGGTTGAACGTTGATGTTAACGTTGATGTTAATTCTGGTGTTGTTGTTTATGCGCAGGGGATCACAAGAGCAACAATCGCAGGATGGTTCTTCATCACAGTCATGGTATCCACCATCTGTGATGAGTTCATCGAGTTCTTCAAGGCCTGCTACACCTAATTCATCTTCCGGTTCACCGAGACCTTCGACTACTCATGTTCCGCCGGCAGAAGCTGCTGGAACTATTGCTTCTTTGAAGGACAAGAGGTGAAACATCAATTACACATTGATTATTTTGTTTTCTTAATATATATGGATATGATGATGATCTTAATGATGTGATTATTCTGTTGATTGAGCAGTGTTGATGAGTTAAGGAAGCTTTTATCTGATAAAGATGCGTATCAACAGTTTCTAAATTCACTTGACCAGGTCAAGATCCAAACCAATGTAAGTTTATTATCTTTATAGTTCATGCTTGTTTATTACTTGGAAGTTTTTTTTTTTCATTGCTGCATTGAGGTTGAGGCCTAACGGTAGTTAGTTAGTAGTAGGTGATTGACCTGGATGGGAAATACTATCTTGTTAGCTTAGTGTTGTTTTATTGCATTGTTTGTGCAATGAATACTTCAGAGATGGTTTGTATTTATATATTGTGTTGGATGTGTGTGTGGTATTCTACCATGATTTTTGTGGTCTTTAAGAGTTTGAGTATGTATGATTGCCTTATACACCCTTGGACATTTTGGGGGAAGGGGGGATATATATAAACATATCCATGAAAACTCTTGTAGTTGACTGTCTACTGCTTGGTCTTTTCTACATTAGAGATGGAATTGTTGAATGATATCAAGGTTGTTACCAGACTAGCCAATTATCTGTAGAGTTCATAGATAGGAAGCATCAGATTCTGTTATCTTTTTAGATTATGTATTGATCAGGGAGTGTGTCCATGCCTATATTTGGCAATACTTAGCTAAGCTTATACTATCTTAAGATGCGATTGTGGACTGTATACTTCTTGAGCTTTTCTGCATTAGAGATGGAAGTTTTGAATGATAAAAGTTATAACAAGGTTGTTACCAGACTAGCCAATTATCTGTAGTGTTCATAGATAGGAAGTATCATATTCTGTTATCTTTTTAGATTATGTATTGATCAGGGAGTGTGTCGATGCCTATATTTTCCAATACTTAGCTAAACTTATACTATCTTAAGATGCGATTGTGGACCAAATATTTGAAAATTCTTTTTGATAATCCTTTTTCCTTGTGAGTCACCCCTAATATCTAAAACTAAATATGACAACAGTCATGTCTTTTTAGTGATTTCGGAGGAGAGGAAGAGGAAAAATGTTGGTTTGGATCATGCCAAAAACATTTCTAAGATTCCTGTGCTTAAAATCCCAACTTGTAGGCTGCTGCGCCTATAATGGAGGCTTATGCTGAATGCTTCCAAAGAATACACAGATTTATAAAGGGGTTAAATTCATATAAAAAGTCAAACTATGAAGTTTTAGGAGAGTAGTTAAGTGGAAATTCAGACAACAGACCTACATTACTGAAAATTCATTTTGTTTTATGATCAAAAGATTGACTAGGGAAGCGATATATTTGCTTGGATGATTGATGGAGAGATATCAAAGTAGTAAAAAAGAATTACGCGCTTTTTATGAACTTGAAAAATACATGTATAAAGTACCTAAAAAGGGGTTGTGGAAGACTCCACAAAACAAAGTAGTTTGGAGCATTTATATTCGAACAATAAAAAATACGTATGAAGGGCCACTACTGATGTAATAGCACAAGGTGGAAATATAGGTTTCCCTGTTGCTATAGATGTGCATCAAGGGTCAATTTTGAACCCTTGCATATTTGTCTTTGTTCGGATGTGTGTTTTTTTACAGATGGTACCGTGATGCGTGTTTTTTTACAGATGATATACTTTTAATTGGAGAATCCAGAGAAAAAAGTAAAGTTGGAAATTTGGAGTATGCAAATACGACTTCTACCCAGTTTGGAGTAAATAGAGTATATAAGTTTAGTGAGAAACACAGATATTATCTTAGAGGTGAAAATTCAGAGAATATACCATACCACAAGTTTAACATTTGTAGTGCCTAGAGTCCATCATACAAAATGATGCTAAATAGAGGGGGTTGTCAACTATAGGATACATGCCAGATGGATGAAATAAAGGATTTCTTCAAATGTAATTTGTGATAGAAAAGCATCACTAAAGCTTAAAGGAAAGTTGTACAGCACAACTATAAAATTTGTAATGTTGTAACGTAAGAAATTGAATGTTGGACTAGTAAAGGCTAACAAGAAGTTAAAGATTGGTGGTTGTTGAGATGACAGTGTTACCATGGGCGGGGGATTGTACATGACAATATTGGAAATGATATCACTAGAGAAACAATAGAGGTAGCTCCTATTTTTGGAAAGATGGTAAAATATTATCTTAGGTGCTCTAGATGTGCGTAGCAGAGACCCATAGAACTTAGAAGCAGTTATAGGGAGGGCAGTAGAATGAAGGATAGATAATCCCTAGTTAGAGGTAAAAGCCTAAAAGGTGACCAAGGAAAATTTTAGGTGGGAAAAGGATCATTAAGACCTATCTTTAAGCCTGGAGGATCATTAAGAGAGATTTTTACTTAATGACCTATCTTTATACATGACAGGACATCATGGCATCACTTGAACCATTTAGCCAACACCACATAGTGTGGGAAAAGGATTTGGTTGTTATTATTTTTGTAGTGATAGAACTAGCTCAAATTATAAAACAAATAATAATGTGTATATGTTAGGTAACTAAAATCAACAAACAGAAGCAAATCAAAAGAACAACAAGATAAGTGTAAGTATCATGTTTATTAATGATGAAAATTGGGAAAATACAGAGAGGGAAGTGATCCCTAAATCTGACCAGAGCAAAGCTCTTATGGAAAGCTAGAGCTTTCCATCCATAACAATAAATGAATTCTCAAGGATAATCCTCTCAACCCCTCCTCACTCCCTTATGTAACGGGATGGATACACGATTACCAAATCTCTCTCCTCAATCCAATCTAACATAATTACTTCATATTTCCTCTTTTACCCCTTCTAGAATAAACCCTCCAAATCCTGGGCCCATGAATCTGTGATCAATGATTGCCTCATCATAATTCTCTGCTGCCACGTGGTCTCTATCAGTATATAGAAAATTTCTATAACTGAATCTGTGCCAATGGAATACAAGATCAGAAATGAAGATTCAAAGACATGTGGAATCTGCAGATGCAATAATCCGTTCTAGGCATTCGAGATATCTGGTTCTTTCCTTTTCTCATCGCTCAACTGACCTTAACTAACTCATATCTTCTCTTATTTCTCATCATGCATGTGACTATGATAACAAACATGGCTCCTAACAAATAGTTGCCATACTGAAAGACTCAATAAAGCATTCTAGAATGACAGTATGACATCTATCCACAAACAATTCGAATGATGTTTAATCACACTACTCAAACCGTCACAAGTAACTGACTGTGATCAACTGCACAATTGGTTCCATAAGAGTGTGCTGGAATTTTTGTTGTATTATATTCCTATGCTAAAATTGTTTTAGACTTTTAGCAGCGTTTTTGCTTTTGTTTCTCATGGTCGAATTTGTATCTGCTTGTATTTTAACTATTTTATGGCCCATTGATATGATCAGCTGAAAGATGAACTTTCCAAGGAGAATTTGCAGCTTGCAGGTGAGTGATTGAATTTATTTTATTTGCAATACTGGTATTAATTGGTTTGCCATCAGTGACGTGTTATAGAACTTCTCAAACTTTTGTCTTTAATACAGAGGAGAATCTACAAAAGGAGCCACGTATGATGGAACTTAGGAATCAGGTAAGATCACGGCCCTATGATTAGTTTCTTT
The DNA here is from genome assembly GCA_030408175.1 of Trifolium repens. Lineage (NCBI taxonomy): Eukaryota > Viridiplantae > Streptophyta > Magnoliopsida > Fabales > Fabaceae > Trifolium > Trifolium repens. The sequence goes on along the minus strand of CP125849.1, from coordinate 50,781,109 downwards.
ACCCGATTGGAGTTCTTGGAAAATGGGTTCTGAAGTTAAGGATCATCTGCATTCACATTGTCAGCACATCACCATGTTTAAAATCACTCGAAATCTATTAATCAAGATTTGGACGGTGCCAAACTGTTGACCTCAGGAATGCAGACGGTCACTGGCTGCAGAGAATTAATATCCAAAACCAAAATCTTATATGCTGATCACAGAACTTTTCTTGTTCCTCCTATGGAAACAGTGTAGAATAATCCGGACAACCGAATTAGCTACTGCTAATGAGAAACTAAATGAGCTTGAGAAGCAGAAAGATGAAATGTTGAAGTTAAATTCCCCTGCATCCCTTCTCCAAAGGATTCAAGGTATGACTTGAACTTACAATTTGCTGCAATAGTTCTGGTGGTAACAATTTTTTCTCTATTGTGACAAAGAGTAAGTCATACATATGACAAATTTGTAATTTTGCAGAGTCTGTGAACCAGACAGATGAGGAATCTGAAAATCTGCACCAGCAACTCCTTGACAGAGAGATTGACCTTGCAGCATTTTTGCAGAAATACAAGAAGCTACGCACCACTTACCACAAGAAAACTCTTATACATCTTGCGGCTAAAACATCAAATATATGAGCCTTGACATATGGAATATGAAAAATAATAATGTAAACTAATTGTATAAGTTGCACTCTGTGTGGATAGAGCTATCCTTGTTGAATGATTAACATTTATATGTACAGATTGAATTCTCTGTAGCGACTTGTATTTACAAGTCATAAATGTCTATTTTCACTATCGAGTATGCGCCATCTTTAGAAGAGGTGCAGACTTATCTGAAATGCATAGCATAGTGTATGTTATCTTGCATTGAAATGTTTCTAATGTGAAATGCATAACTGCACGTAGTAAAAAGAAACTTCATTACGAGGTTTATGTGATAACAAACACCCACTTCTTTCCCATTTTAAAATTATTGGTAATTGGTGGGTGACTAATGGCAAAGTCTAGGTGGCGATAGGGTTCTGAGATTGGAAAAGTTGAAAAAAGTTGCATAGTTGATGGGTCTATTAGCAATTACTTGACAATTGGGTGTTGTTCAGCGCCTATAAAGATGATACATACACCCCTAGAAGTTGTCTATATTTTCAACCTTAATTTTTGTTGTTGCTAGATTTGCATTTCTATAATAATAACTGAGGTGCAGTTTAAGATGGGAACATATGTATAATTTTCCCACCATGGGAAACAATCTTTTTAACCATTGGATATATTATATAAGTATTGGAGGGCTTATATCACATGACCGTATCTTTTGTACCAATTCCAAGTCTGTACCTTTTGCAAGTTTGGCTTTGCACTAATTTTCATTTGAAGTACTTATAAGGTTAAATATATTTCTGTTAAAAAAATAAAAAATAAGATTAAATATATTTTTAGTTCTTTTAAATATACTAAATTTTATTTTCAATCTTTTTAAAAAAATTTCCTTCAAATTTTGTCTCTCTAACTTTTTAGTTTTCAATTTTAGTTCTTGCATTTTTTTTAAAGTTCATGTATGATGTTTTAAATTATATTTTGTGAAAGCATATCATTATTATCAAAGATAATTGGATATCTAAATGACATTTTGTGAAAGCATATCATTATTAAAAATATCATTAGTTTGAATATTTAATTATTTTATTGTAGAATTTAGCATTTGTATCAAGGATAATTGGATTAAATATATTTGGGCTAAATATATTTTTAGTCTTATAAAATTATGAGATTTGCATCCCAGAATCATTTTTATAATTTTAAGTAAGTCTTTCTATTAAACTTCCATTAGTCAACGTTGATGCATATAAATATGTCCCTGAACTAATTTTGTAATTTGTAAATAGGTCTACGAACTAATGCAACAAAGTTATATATAAAAAATAAAAAGGCAAAGGCTAATATGTAATTTGGTGAATGAACAATTTCTTTTAACAAGACACGTGGTATTATTTTTCTAAGATCATAAATTATATACTGTATAGTCGTAAATATAATTTAATTGGTAAAAATATTATATGTAATGTATAAGGATTGAGTTCAAACTCCGATACACCCACTTATTTACTTGAGGTGAAATTTTAGCAAATTGGCTACTTACCAAAAAATATTATATAAATACTACATAACATAAAAGTTGGTACTTATAAACCAAATGTCTCCAATTCTGATTAAGTAAGAAAAAAGTACTTATCTAAATCAAAGCCATCCAATATATAGATAGTGTATCTAACGGTGAGATAATCATTTTCCCATCATGGGAAAATTAATAGACATTCCCATCTTAAACTTCACCAATAACTGATACATGTTTAAAACATCCCATTTTCAGGAATTGAGAAATTTAGCTGTTGCTTTCAATATTGTTTTGAAAGAAAGAACACTACATGTGAACATTTTTCCTCAAATAATAAGTTGATACACTTTCTTGCATAATGGAAAAGACTCAAAAGAGAATAATAAATGAACATTGAAGCAAAAAAAGAACATTCCCATTAATAATAGCCTCCTTGTCCTTGTCTTTTGGGATCTTTGGCTTCAGAATCATAGTTATCAGTATCAGGCATATCACACATAGGAGTAGTATAATAAAAAGGGGTAACCATATATTTGATCAAACCACGATACTCTGATGTTGGGTAGCTGAGCTTGAAACCAGACTTTCCACCACCAAAGTTAGTGAGAATGTTGCAAACATTATCAGGGGATGACACTAACCTCACATAGCAACCTTTTATATCCAATTCTTTGCCATATATATACTTGTTCACTGCCATATCATATTGTCCTAACTCATCTGTTTTATCACTTGTATAAAACACAACCTTGTTTCTCTTGTCCATACAAGTTAGTGACACCTTAGCTCCTGTTAGTATTTTGCACAATTAGCAACCAACGAAAGTATTTTGCACAATTAACCTCTAAGAATATTAAAATCACTTTTTTTTCATAATCCATAACAAATACCTAGAATTCATTTTGTATTTGTTTATCACAGTGAAAAGAATTTTTTAAAAAAAAAAAAAATAGAAGAAATTCATCTACCGAAAGATGATTTTTAAGAGAAGCTACTCAAAACGTCTTTTTAATTAGATGAACACTCTAGTGTATCCAACTTACATAGTTGGATACTAGTACCTCTAAGCAAAATTCAATAAAATGTCACATATATTTTTATATTAATTTATATTTTAAATTAATTTTGCAACAATTTTCAACAACAAATAAAATCTCCTAGAAGTGATTTTTATTTTTATTTTCATATAAAAGAAATTTGATTTTTTTTTCAAAAATCTTTGTAACAAATTGTATACCTTTGATTGCTTTATCACCATTAACCCATTCTTTCCAGCCCTTGCTACAATCCTGGCACAGAACTTTTCCTCCAACATGAATGACTTGTGCTGGTTCATCCCAAGCTGATGCTAGTATGTTATTGGTGCAACACACTACCATTCCAATGATCATCAATGTTATTGCAAATGCCATTTTCTTCTCAATTCACAAGGATATATTGCTTGATTGACTTGAAAGGAGCAATTATATATAACAAGCTATGTGTGTATAAATTGGGAACAAAAGTGGAGGAGCACCACTACTATTGGTTCTTGACGTGCAATCCATTATTCAATTCTTTAATATAATGATACTAACCAACTACAATATTAATTTAACACTCTTTTTTCTTGTCTATATGTGTACTGTGTACACAACATGGGCCCTTGGCCCAAACATATATATAATCAGAAACAAAAAACTCAATTTTGAAAGAGTTTTTAGTTTTTTTTTTGAAAAAGTCAAAAATTGAGTTTTCTAAAATGTATTAGATTTTGGAAGAAAGAAAAATGTTCTACAAAATCTTTTGTTTTTAGTATTTGAAATAAGTTTTATTTTAAGAAGACGGTATAATTTATTTAAAAGTATAATTTTTTTTGACACATTTAAAAGTATAATTTTGGAGGCACAAAATTTGTATTTTGCAATATATTATATATATACATCTGAAATCATTTGGAGGAGAGTAAAGTTTCTCACCGTGTGCCATGCTCCTGCTCCAAACTCTAATTTGCAAAATGGGTCGGATCCATTGTCCAAAAAATGGGTTCGGTCAATTGCCACCTCATCCATTTTTAATAAAAAATGATAAAATAAACAATTAATTTGTGTACATTTATAAAAATAAACGACTTGTGCTCTACCCAAAAATATATTACAAATAAATAAAATAAAAAATTAATTGACACACATTTATAAAGATAAAACAAATTGTTATAATAGGGAGCTTCTACGAATTCAAGTGTACCGATACATGACATCGCAAATTAATAAATTAACAATTATTTTTATGGATTAAAAATACTATTAGTTAATTATTGTATTTTAGATATAATAATAGCACAAGGAAAAATACAATTTTATTGTTAATAATGATTACACTAATATTTTAACATTTTTTCAATAAAAAATTGAATATTGACTATTATGAAGAATAAAAATTTAAAAAATATCAAAATTTATATTTTTGACAACTTTGGTTAATGATATTTGATTATTATAATATTTTTAATGATAGAAAAATAATTTCTCTTAAAAAAATATTCATTTTATTTATTAATTTGATAACCATGTACCGGTACATTAGAAATTGTCTAATGTACCATAGAACTTGTCTCGTTATAAATATAATTTTGCCATTAAATTTAGCTATTGGACTTGGACCAGTATAAATTCTTTAGTATGTTGCAAAAGCAAGGGAACATTCCATTGATGAATCCAACAAATGCATTATTTAGCTTGTACCCAAAATAAGGAATTGTTTTCACGATAAAACAACACCATCAAAATCCAAAACTCCCAATAGGAACATAACACGCAATATAACATTATTTAGAGCACACATAAAGATTTTACAATCCTAAATCTGTGGCGTAAATTGCGAAACACCTAAATCGTCGTAACATCTCATTCTCACTACATCCATTGGAAATTAATTAGTTATAGTTAATTTGATATGAAGCTCTTGGAAAAGGATTTTGTTCTAAATCAAGGAGGAAGTGTTAAAATTATAGCAGAAGAGCCCGATGATGTTTGGCTCCTTTACAACCTCATCACCATTGGCGATGTCGTCACCGCCGATACCACACGGAAAGTCCACCTTGAATCAAATAAAAACACTGCATCACGTGTTAAACTCAACCTTCATCTCAAAGTCACATGTCATGACTTTCACAAAGACTCGTCTACCCTTCGCGTCCACGGTCGCAATCTTGAATCAAATCAACATGTCGCTGCCGGCTCCTTCCACACATTAACCCTTGAAAGAAACAAACCATTTGACCTTCAAAAGAAGTTGTGGGGTCCAAATGTTGTTGAAGCATTAGCCGACGCCACCGAAAATAACAATTCTTCTTCATCTGACGCCAATCTTACCGTTGTTGTTATTCAACAACACCAAGCAGAGATTCACTTGCTTGGAAAAGGGGTCACCAATTGTTGCTCCAAGATCGAAGCATCTTCACGTTCACATTCACATAAAAAATCTTCTTCCTCATCTAACGTGTTTTTTCGTGATGTTTTTGCAGCTTTTGTGAAGCATGTGAATTTTAAAGTTGTGCGAAGTGTAGTGATAGCAGGGGATAACGATGATAATGCATCGTTATCCCCAACTACTTTTCGTAGGTTTTTTTTGTCAGAAGCAAAAAGGTTAAGAATGAGGTGTATCGAAGAGAACAAGTCAAGTCACGTATCGTCGTTGTGGGGTCAAAGTTCAATAACAAGGGTAGTTGTGATTTTGATTTGAGGGAAGTTTTTAATGACATGGCAGTGATGAATTTGATAAAGGACAGCAATTTGGGGTTAGAGATTAGAACTTTTAAGGAATTGTGGGACATGGTGTGTAACAATTCAGATCGTGTGTGTTATGGACCAAAACATGTGGAGAATGCACATGAGATGAGAGCAATTGAGACACTTTTAATAAGTGATGATTTATATAAGAATGAAGAGATTGGGACAAGGAAAAAATATACGAGTTTGGTGAAATCAGTTGAAGAAGGTGGAGGAAGGGCATTGGTGTATTCTTCTATGCATGTTTCAACACCACAATTGGCTCAATTAACTGGTGTTGCTGCCATTCTCAGATTTCCATTGCCTGGTCTTCAAGATATGGATGATATTGATGATTTACATGTATATGTTTAATTTTCTATTTAATCTCTTCCTTTGTTAATATCCTGAAAAGTAATTTCTCATTTTGTACATATACTTATTTATTTAAATAAAAGCTAGACGTTTAAGGAGTACTGATCAATATTAGTAAGAAAAAAAAAATCACCCATCTATATAAAAGTTTGCTTGTATATGACAATTTTCATCTGAATGTACGGATGATATGTATTTTGATTTGGAGTTAGACATTTAAAAATTATTTTACCAATTTCTTCAAAGAACAAGGAATCACTAATATACGATTCAACTGCAAAAACAACCTTAATTTCCACGTTTGCTTTATAAGACAAAGTGACACGCTTCACTGCATATTCAAGAAACAGAAGAACAAATGCTGAAACGGTGATTTTCTCAAAACCCGCAACCGAAACGACAATTACAACCATCATGAAAAAAGTAACAAGAACCGATTTTGAACCCGACCCATTATTGTTTTCCCCAACCCGATCAACCCCATGACCCGAATCCACAACCCTATTGGTTGGGGGTAGGCTTTCGTCAGTGATCGACTGAGTAAAACTCGGTGACTCGGAGCAATCCGACTCGGTGCTAACAACCGTGCAACCGATGAAAGTCAGTGTTTTTGGCGACGGTGGATAAGAGATTTAACGATGAAACGGTTTGTTGGAGTTGGGTTGTTTGAAGTGGGTACAATTGTTGACGAAGAGATTGATGAGGGAGGTGGGGAAACGAGTTTGAACTCGGAGAGAAGCAGCGAGTTTGGATGAGTGAAGATCGGAAATGATTTGGAAAACTCGGGTTACCCTGTTTTTGTTGGTCCATAGAAGCGGCATGGTTTAGTTCTGTTTAAGAAACGCTATTGTGTCTGATGCAATGTAAAGTAGGGTTTGGAATATTTGGAAGAGCGATCATCATGGTTTTATATTTATAGATTGAATCAATTAACGTGTATATTTGGAATATTTGTTAGAGTTCAAAAAAAATAAAAAAAGTATGTGTGAGTGTGGAAAAAGGAAAGAAGGGGGAAAAATGAAGTGGTGCAGTACTGCTGTCCTATTGTAATGTTCATTTTAATTAAGATATTGATTGATTTGGAGTTTGAGACACTTGTAATAAGTGATAATTTTATATAAGAATGAAGAAATTGAGACAAGGAAAAAATATAATCTGAGTTTGGTGAAATCAGTTAAAGAAGGTGGAGGAAAGGCATTGATGTATTCTTCTATGCATGTTTCAACACCATAATTGGCTCAATTAACTGGTGTTGCCGCCATTCTCAGATTTCCCTTGCCTGGTCTTCAAGATATTGATGATCATGTTTAGAAGTACTATTAGAATATAATGCTCTTCTAAATTAAACTATATATTACATCTATATGATTAATTTTCTTTTTAATTCCTTTCCATTGTAAAATAGACGCTTCGCTTACCCACGCGATACACGGGTCTTATCTTTGTTTTATATTGTAACGTAATAAATACTAGTATGGATTTTTTTTTAATATTGTTTATATGTTTATTTTAATATATTATTTGAGCAATTTAGTTAAATATGCTAAGATAAAATTGAGATAGATTTTGGGATTTGAATTTACTGCAGTTGTAAATCCTGCAGTTTGGTGCAGTCAAGGTAGATGTGAGAAAGAAAAAAATTGTTAGGAGAGAGAAAAAACAAATTTTCAACAAAAATAATAAAAAATATGATATATGAAAATACGATATATGTTATAGGGGCTTAGTGGGGTGGAAAATATCCCCTCATTATCCGTTCAACAACATTATTCCCTCTCACGTCTCTGTAGGGACTCCATAAAAAAAATTGTAAATTTTATACTATTTTTCAAATGAATATTAACATACTTTGACCATGTTCATATTCTCAAAAGTTTTTTTGTCATTGTACCACAAAGAAGCAATTTTCACATGTGAGCGTCAAATGGAAAAATCTATGCATGGATCTCCACTCACATTGATAAATTAAGATCCCGAAAAAGGTTTGAACGAAGGTTTATGGAAAGCTTAAAATTGGAATTTATAAAAAAAATCATTGATTATAAAAAGTTAAAATTATATTCATTTATTTTAGGTTTCAATTCCTATAAATTTGTTCAATTGGATGTAATATAGTGAGAGTGCGATGAACACAAAATATGGAAAAACTCTCATAGTCAGAATTCAAATTTTAATTAGTCAATGTATATTTCTAATAGTGGAGTGAGAAGTGTTTCTCTCTCCCTCTCTCTCCCTCTCTCTCTCTCTCTCTCTCTCTCCCGTCTCCGTTACACGACTCTATAGGGGTTCCATCAACAAAAAATAATTATTAATTGTATATTATTTTTATAATTAATGAATATTAATAAAATTATTGTGGTCATTTATCACTATCTTCTACATACATTTTTCTTCATGGCGAACTAATTTTCATCGTGCTAAATAAAATTTTGAATAAGGGATCTCCGTGATAAAATACGAAATATGAAAATATGGATAAGCTCCGCAGTTGAAATTCAAATTTTAATTAGTCAATGTGTGTTTTTAATAGTCGGGTGCGAAGTGCTCATTGTTTTCCATTCTACATCACTAAGAGATCCCCCCCCCCTCTTTATTTCTATCTCAATAAACATTTTTTATCATGGAGATCATGTTTCATCGTGCTAGATACAATTTTGAATAAGTAATCCCAATGATAAAATATGAAAATATGGATAACTCCTACAGTCAAAATTCAAATTTTAATTCGTCAATGTGTATTTTTAATAGTGGGGGTTAAAAGTTCTCAGTCTCCAACACTGAGAGACTTTCCTCTATCTCTCTCTCTCTCTCACTCTCTAATTCTACTTGTCTTATGTGTCCTTTACCGGACTCTATAGTCGCTCCATGAACAAAAAATAGTTGTTAATTTTTTTTATTGTCTAATGAATATCAATAAAATTCTCGTACTTAGTTCTCACTATCATCTACAAACTTTTTTTTTATCATGGGGATCACTTTTCATCGTGCTAGATAAAATTTAGCGAAAATTAATCAAGATATAATTTTAATAGTGTGGTGTGAAGTGCTCTCTATTTCATATTCTACATTACTTAGAGATTCTCTCTCTCTCTCTCTCTATATATATATATATATAGAGGACATATCAAATGAGAGGACTTGTTATTGTGAGAGATGAGAGGAACAATTAGCAACCGTTAGATTTATATCAATGGATGAGATTAAATGTGTCATTAGATAGTGCACTCACACACAATCTCTTCGGCTCCCTCTCCCCAAAATCTGATACACCGTTTCAGATTCAACCATTCAATTTCATTTTCATCGAATCTTATTCTTTTCTACATGAGCAATTTGTTCACTTTGCAATATCCAATTTATGATTCCATGGCTTACAATTTTCAACATAAAAAATCTCAACTTAGTTTTATTAGACTTCCCAGTTTTGCTGCAATACCATATATTTATGAAATTATGATTCTTCCATGGTGTACGAACAAGGTATTTAGTGTTGTGTTCTGGTGGAAGACAAATCGTGGTGCGATTCCGGAAGTGAAAGCACCGCTTGGGATTTCTACTAATTGAAAATAATAGCATCTGTCATAAATTGATATAGTGTTTTTAATCAACTAAGAAAATATTGGATTTTTTGTCTATAATTTTCTGTGTGGTTTTGATTGTTGAGGTAGTGTAGTTCATTTTGTTTGCAAGTTGAAATAATTAAAAGAGGATTTTAATAAGCAAACGATGAAGAGAAGAGAAAGAAGCACAAACGTTTTAGTTTCAGTGAGAGGAGAGAGATGTTTGCATTTCCACTTTGTTGATTAATTGAGGTAACAAAACCAAAACAATATTTTGGCAGAATATTAGATTTTTGTTCATTAACTAGTTTGTTGAGAGAAATACATGGAAGAATCATGGAGGAATAATTGTTGTGGTGTTGCTACAGAGAATAAAGAAGGAGAAGAGTTTATGAAGAAGGAAGCGAATGAATAAAAAAAATAATCATGTGCAATTAGATCTTTTAATCTTTATTGTACCCTTTGATCTAATGGTCAGTTTTAACTCCTCTCATCTCTCACAATAACAAGTCCTCTCATTTGATATGCCCTATATATATATATATATATATATATATATATATATATATATAGAGAGAGAGAGAGAGAGAGAGAGACATATCACATGAGAATAATGAGAATGAATATGAGCCATTATATTAAAATCAAAGGTTGAGATTAGAATGCTGACTTGTTGTTTACACCCCCTAGGTTACACTAACTTTCTTTTTGCACCCCCCGGTTAAATTAATATTTTCTGCTTATTTACAATTTAAGTAGAAAATTGGTCTTTTATAACAATTTTTATTAAGGATCGTTGAAAGTCGGACTTCTATTTTAATTGGAACGGACCTGCTAATTACTCAGTTTTTTCGATTTTTCTTCTATTCTAATTGCTAATTTATTCTTTTACTTTGTTTATTTGTGATTGTATTTGAGAATTGTTAATTATCTCTTAATTTTTTTTTCCGGTTCAACTTCAACATTGTTTATCAACCCGTTTTAACTTCAATGATGATTATTATTTTGGATTTTTTTAAATATATTTATTAGGGTCTACTTTTAACGTTTAAGTCGGGCCTCCAAATAGTCCGGACCATCCCTGCTACTTGCATCTTTCTTTCTCTGTCTTTTGCGTTTCCATTCACTGAATTCTACCGGCTTCTTTTCTGGTGGTGCTGCCTCTCTCTTTCTCTCGACATCCCCTTCTCTCTCCTCGACCTTCCCTTCTTCTCTTCTTGTTCTACATGATCCTTTAATTTCTTTGATTTCAAATATCCTAATTTCGATCCTTTTGAGATTTAGGTTCTGTTTAGTAAAAATAACGGTTAGCTGCTAAGGTTGTTTATAGCTGATGGCTTTTATGGCTGATGGCTTATGACCGATGGCTTATTGGCTGACAAACTAATTGAAGTGTTTGGTAAACTTAGATGTCCAACTGACTGATAAATATAAAATGACATAAAAGAACATTTTTAATTTAATAAAATTTATATCAAATTAATAGATAGTTAGAATTTATCAATTTAATTTAATATTTTAAATTTATTAATTTAATAAATTTATATATATTTCATATATTATTATTGAATTAATTTTTATAAACAACTTAATTTTATAGAAGAAAATAGAAAACATATTTCTAAAATGTTAAAAATACTAACTTATTTTTATTAAATCCTAAGATGGGCAAATCATTTTTTTTCTTTCAATACTTTTTATTGAAAATCATTTTAGCACTACAAAAAATTTGCCATATACCCACGGAGATTTTTAGTGACGGATTTTAAAACCGTAGGTATAGGGTTTATTTAGTGTGGGTATAGACACTATGCTAGTTTTAAAAGGCTACGTACGCTTCAATTAAACACACGCTCAAACCTATCTTGAAGAAAGCAATCACGCTCTCATCTTTTCCCTTTCATAGTTGGTCGTCGCCATCTAAAATCTTTGCACCAATTATTTCCCGGTGTTGTTCCGGCCGCCATAGATATGGATCGTGGGTTAATTTGACGTTTATAGGAATCTCGACTGTTGCTTCCTCCTCTTCGCCACGGTAATTTCTTTCTCCTTCAATTTTTGTTTTGTGAAAGCACCATCATGTCGGAGTTGAAGGTCCGCCGTCTTGTTGTTTTTCTTCAACGATTTAGTCTTAATCTTGCTTACTTTGTTCTTTGTACTTAAAAATTGTAAAGCCCCAATTTTTTTTAAAACCCTAGCCCTCTTCTCTCTCCCTAATCCGAAAATCACATTATCTCTGAGATAGATTGAATAGTATATGTTCGTTTTCATTTTGATTAGCTCTAATTTGATTTTGTTGTTGTTGTTCGAGTACTAGGCAGGTGTGTTGGAGTTTAGTGTGTATTACTAGTGTGTTTGGATTTTGTGTTTGGTGCTCCATTTGTTTTTCTTTTACTGTGTTGCTTGTGGATTGAGTTTTTTTGTAGTGGTAGTTGGCTAGTTGCTTCTTTTGTTCCCTTACTCTATTATACTCTTCAAATTGTATAGAAGCAATATACTGCTTTAGTGTGGATTTCCCGTCCTCTGAAGGATGAAGATTTTCAACATGTGTCTTCAGTCAAGGATTTGGTTAGTCTTTTTGTTGTTGCATAATACTTGCTAAGTTGTTACCTAACTTGTACTTTGTAAGAAATGTGTTACATAAATTGGCAATATGTCGGTTATTTCGGTCCTTGCATATATGATTGATATAAGTATAGGCCAAGCAGTGCACAAAGATTGTCAAGTTCTTGCATGTTGTTAATTAGTGCACAAAGGTTTTGCCCAAAAAATAAAGTAATGCACAAAGTTGTCAAGTTTTATTATATCACATCCTGATTGTATAACTTTTTCTCATTTAAGTCTTGTTGTAGCTTGACCAACATTTGTATTGCCTTGACTCATGCTCATAAACATTGGGATAATCTCTACTGGGGTTTTTGCATATTAGCAGATCTTTTTGTTTTAATATGTAACTCTGAAAACTACTTTTTGTTTTGTGCAGAAAGTTTTGCAAAGGACACCAATCAGGGTGCTACACCGTCGCAGTCCTTTAGAGCGTGAAAAAATCATTCATTGGTATGCCTATATGTTGATAGTTAATATTTTTTATGCCAATCTCCCAATCAAGGCCAGATTCAAACCAGTAACTGAAATTTTGCCATCCCTTCTGTTTCTCAAATCATTAGGATGAAAATAGAGGCAATTGCTGGAAGTTCCCAATATTTTCTTTTGCATCTATGTACACAGGTATGGTTTTATATTCCCTCGTGTGTAGATGAAAATTCTCAATGACTGAATTAATTTTAAATTAGAGCTACACAAAGTGATGGTTTTAACACAACTAACGTGGTAGCTCCAATTCAACCATTTGATAGCTACATTTGATTGGCAATGAATGGTGACAACTTTGCAGAGAAAAAAATGTAAGCTAGTAGTTCATCCTATATATTATACAAGCTTTTGCCGTTCAAAAAAAAAAATACTATCATGTGTCATTTGTTTACTTATATTGAGCTAGACTTTTAACAAGACATCAAAGAGGAAAGAGAAGAAGAGTGTTCTACATATGGGCTTGTAAAGCAAAGCATTCATATGTCGACAAGTAAGTATATGAATGTGTAGCACTCATACATGCATACATCTATTAAGTTGAATTTGTAACATTCTATTTTTTGTTCATACGTTGCTTGAATAAATATGGCTTGTTGTGTGAAGATAGTTTTCTTTTGAACAAGCTAGAGCTTCTAGGCTGATCCATGAGGCTTATCTCCCCTCTCATGAAAAGAAAAGGACTAGAAGTCACGACCATGACACAGTTTATTGTGTCCTATCATCTTCCATTATTTGCTTTCTCTCGCATTGCCCTCTATTTTGTGTGCTAAGGTTGTGATTCCATCGACATCAACAAGTTTTAACTCTTCCTAATTTCATTTTTTTCCTTTAATTTAATTCAGTTGTTTATTGTATACTGTTTGATTTGTTGAAGGTCGATTGAAGAAAATGACAACTTCATTTGGGGAAAATACAAGAGAGTGGGTGAGTTTAAACTTTTAGCGTTCTCTCTGCAGTTTACAATTCCACTTGAAACCATCTTTAGTAAGGTAATTACTACTTTCTTAAATGCTTTGCATTCATGTTATAGTTTGACCCTGATGATCATAGTTGTGATTTTTCATTATGATTTTTAGTGTAAAATTTTTGCATTTTTATCCTGATCTCAGGTACAATATTGAATGTGGTTTGTTTTGAAGCTACTTGAATGAACTAAATAACCTCAGATGTTTGATCACATTTCAGGATATTGTAAGTAATTTATATTTGAAGTTCTTATCAGGATGGCTTGTTTAGTTTATTATCAAGATATGATTTACTTAATTCCATATTTTGTGTAAGCGACAGTTTCTTATATGAACCAATTGGTAATGTGTTCACTGGTTTTAGGTAATCTCAAAGAAATGATGTCTTTTTCAATTGAATCTTTTGCTCTGTCATCTTGTGCAAAATATTTCAATTAGTATATATATGATTTAAAATAAATGGTCACGAGAAATGAAGCAGAAAAATATAGATGTTTTAATTGTATTTTACAAATCATAGTCTTTCAACTCAGAGGGTAATTTATTCTTTTTATCAAGGACCCTTTCATATAACTTCACATGAGATATGCTAAAGTTAATTTGGTCCTTTGATAAACCTTATGAAATTCTAAGTTTCTTCACCCCCCGTCTTGTTTCTTTTACTAGATTTGTATTTCTTTTTATAATGAGTCATAAGTTTTACTACATTAAGGGTTTTATCTGTTATATATTTTGTCTTTACAGATTTCCTGGAGAACAAGAGATTTATTGGATCAGTCACTTGCGTTGCTTAGCCTTCCCAGAACCATAAAAGAATGGGGGCAACATGAAGATGTTTTTATGAAAGAGTTAAATTTTACTCGGAAGACAAGTCATATGGGGTGTTTTTTTTTTCTTTTTCTTAGATATAAGATTTGCATATAATTTAGGATTTGAGATTGTTATGAATTTACGTTATGTTTTTAATTATTTTGAAGTTCGACATTCTTGTAAAGATTCGGTGCTATTTTTTTACTATGATAATTAAAGTTCTCTTTTATTTAATTTCATAAGTATATTTATTATAAGCTGCAATGACTGGAAAAGTTGTATCAAGAGGAAATTATAATATTTATAAAATGTATACAAATTGAAAATGGTTCTATACAGAAAATATTGTCAAACCTATACCAACGGAAGAATGCTGTAAGTAAAGAAATTCATTAGGTTTTATTGGCTGTAGGTATAGCTCTGAGACTTTGACCAACGGCTGAAAATACTGTCACTATAGGCTATTGTGACGACAAGTTTCTGTGGGTAAAGGGTATTTAAAGTCTACGGAGCAAAACGTCCGTCGGTATAGATTTTAGCGCCTATACCCACGGTTTTTAGACCTTTACCTACGGATTTTCTCCGTCACTATATGTCAATTTTCTTGTAGTGTAGGAGGGACGTTATATTTATATTATATTTTTCTTTGTTTATCACATAACCATGTTGCGTAAAAAAATCAACACATTCATGTTCTAAATAAAAAAAACATTAACACGTTGTGGCAATTTATTTTTGGTAGATTACATGTTGTATAAATATATATAGCAACGTTACAGTATATATTTACTTATTTTGTTTTAAATTATAATGATAATAAGTTATAAAGAGTATACGTGGATTTTAGTTAGAATAATAAGGGTAAAAGTGGAAGAAAAAATGATAAGTTATAAGCTATAAGCTCATAAGCTACTTAAAATAGCGTATGTAAAATAAGTTATAAGTCAGTAAAATAAGCTATAAGCTCATGTTGTGTAAAAAGAAATTTACAAAGAAACTTTCTATAAAAACTTCAAATGAAAATTTGGTTTGAATAGTTATTATTAAAATGTCATTTTAGACATTTCATCATTTTACTTTCAGTTTTTTTGGATATCAAAATTTCAAAAAAATTTACTTAAGATAACTAGAAGATTTTTTTCAAAAAGTTGTATTTCAAAATTTCAAAAAATCACTTAATTTCAAAAATTGTAGGGATAATTAGAAGAATATTGGGTGTTGAAATGATTATTGAGATCTATTTCACTAAAAAAAGACTAAAACTTCAAAATAAACACTAATAGAAATATAATAATAAGATTAAGATAGTGAAAAGTTTGATTTTTTTTTTTGTATCCAAATCAAATGAACCAAGTCTCTATTTATAGACAAAGAAAAATCATGAATTTTGGTAAAAAAAATAAAAAATTAATTTACAATAAAATAATTGAGTTCAAAGTATTAATGTGATAAAAATTCAGCAAGCCAATCACAGAATGTCACATGTCCGCGCCAGTTTCTCTCTCCCCGTTCTCTGCTCGCCCAACGCGCCCTGTCTGCGCGTGTCGTGCACGCGCCAAAGGCAGGGAACAGAAACGCACCACGCGTCCCTCCTGTCAGCGTTCAACTGTGTTGATTATTTTCAACACCTCTCTCCTCCACATCATTGAACATATATTTTCAACACCATACTCCAATGGTTTTCTACATTTCAACACTCATTCAACACCAAATTTCAACACCATTGTAAATGGTCTTATATAATATAAGGATATGAAGTATGATTTTTTCTTTCATCAATTTACACTAAAAATTTTGTGCTCAGTTCACACTATCATCTACGAACACTTTTCATCGTGCTGGATAAAATTTTGACGGAAGATAAATGTAAATACTTTTGAGTCCTAAAAGGTATACTCTACGAAAATTATGCAAGACTACTATTTCATCGCGCATCACTTATCATGGACTAATTAAAATAACTATTTAATGTTTTTCAAAATATTTTATTCATCTAAAGAGTACTATTATATGACAAACTAATTTAACTGGTTAGTAAAGTCTCCTTAAAACGGATTGTTTAATAGAATCTGAGTTCAATTTTTAGTAAGAATAATTTTTTATCAGATGTTGCGACTTTTACAAGTATTTGTATATAGAAATGCTAACTTGGGCACAACAATTCCAAATCAAATATATCTAGCTGCAGACACATCAATGAGAAAAAAATTAAAGATAAATAATTTAGTCACATCATCTAATATTAATCAATTATTTTATCTTTTAATTTTTTTAAAATTATGCATGTGTGCCTAAGAATAATTAATTTAGGTTTGTGCCTATGTAAGAATAGCTCGTCTGTAAATATATTTATCTTTTCAAAGTGACAAATATCACTCAAATTCACACACAACTGCATATCCCAAATTTTAAATGTACAACCTACCAATATTCACATTGTTATGGCTTAGAGCATCCGCAATGATGCTTTCCGTTTTTTTATACTTAACTAGATCTCACGTGTACATTTTAATTGTAACACCCCATTTTTCACGAGCCAAAAAGGGCATTATTTTTTTTTTTCTTTTTTTTTCAACTAACACTCAGAGTGCGCATAAAAGATTTTAAATGAACCGGCATTCAAATATACAAGGAACTCATTGCTAAAAGGTGCTTCGACAAGCAAAGTGTATTTCCTGAATAATTACAATCCAAGTCTAAGTATCGAACAAGTTAGAAATCCTATGCTAACCAAAAAGCACGGTGCACAAAACACACCGGCGCATAGTCTAACTATTCTAGGCTACAACTCCAACCGCTCACTGGGGTCTGGAACAGCCACCGTCGTCGCCACGACCTAACCCATCATCTGGGTGGGATGAGCCCGCAAATGAAAGAAAGGGTCACCACAAAATACAAGTATATATATATATATATATCCGGTGCGAAAAATTGTACACATAACAAATATTTCCACAGACACAAGAGAAAGCTCTTAATCTCAAAAGTAGTTCCCACCAACGGGCTTATATAAATAAATGCACACCAAGCCTAATGCAGACTTCTACAATGAGTGTGACACCAATCACTGGCTGCCACATGCATGATTTTCCGGAAAATTAACCTCTCCTCGAAGAGTCGTGGGGTAGGCAAAGCCACACAGAAATATACGTACCCGCACTAAAAATTGCCACACAAGGCAGGTGAAGTCACACAGACAAACATCAGGCGAAGTCACACAGACAAACACCAACTCAATATAAATCCAGAGGGATTTGGCGAAGCCACACAGTCAAACGCCCGGTACGTAGGCAAAGTCACACAGACATACACCTAGGCACGCAACTATGAAATGCATGACATATATTCTCTTCGGCATATACAGGATAGTCACACAAGACAAAATCCTCGCATAGTCCTATCTGACGCACGCATTCATATATGCTCATGCAAACATTCACATAGCCTAAAGCCTATGCACAAGTCGTCACAACATGCATACATTTTCCTAATCATATGTAAGTTGCACTTTTAATTTATAACCACGATCTCATCAACGAGAATACATAAATACAACATGCCAAGCACACAGCAAATGCATAAACAGCAATTTCAAGCATGTCGTAACCATTTTAAAGACAGAAATAAAGTGGAGCCCTTACCTCGGCAAGCACTCAACTAACACACGATCGTACAACACTTACTTGCTTCCTAAAACAAGCAAAGTATTCAATCAAAATCATAACCAATCAATCCTTAATGATTTGGACTCTAAAACCCCAAAACCCAAAGGTTCTCTAAGGTAAAATCCTTCTTTCGGATACTAAACCAAAATCTATCGTATTGATCGACCACCATGAGTTATTTGTACTATTTTTAGGACCCAAAACAATAGTCAAAAGTCTTAAATAATTTGAAATGCAAAATGGCCGTTTTCTTGCGTTACAAGCTACGCACTTTCCGAGTACCCGAAAAACTCGTTTCCAATCCCAACCACTTCCATAAATTAATAAAAAGGGATTAGAAAGCTAAAAACCCAGTTCAGAAATCAGAATCCAAAATTTTAGGTCCCAGAGCTCGCCCTGGCGAGTTGGTGGCGAGTGAAGGCAGAGAGTACTGGTCTTACTCGCTCTGGAGCTCGCCCTGGCGTGTTGTCAGGACCTGTGACACTCGCCCTGGCGAGTAACCACTCGCTCAGCGAGTTGCACCTGTCATGACAGCACAAGACAGCAACTCACACCACCTTTTTCCACCCCAAGCCTAGTTTGATTCTATTAGTTCCCAACATCTTTTCAAGGCATAAAAGCAAACCATTTTCATAAGCAAGCAACACATTTCCGAAAGCATGTTGGTTGCTTCGAGTGCAAGTTATTTGATTTTTCATTTCCAAAATCAAAACCAAATCCAAGCACAAGTTTTATTACGGGCCTCAACCGTCCGGTAATCATTTTCGAACATGTTTTCAAAGTAAAAAGCGACACCACATGTCACCATAGTTTTAAACCACTTTGCCCTCAAAACACTACCCAAAAACTCTTAGAAAATATTTTCATAAACCACAAAATATTTTTCATCGGATTTTCTAAAACACAACCATACAACGCATTTCCCTTTCGTCCAAAGGTTCAAAGACAACTTTTCTTTTCAAAACCTTACAACATAACCTCATGTAATTGATCAATACATAAACCAACCAAAACCCTAACTTTTCTCATGAGATTCTCACAAACTCATGGAAAAATTGAAACAACAAAGCCTAGCATGCTTACTAAACTCTCATGAACAACATTCATGAAACAAGAACTAGCAAGAACAACCTTTCTCACCAAACCCTCTTAAGAACATAAACCCAAAAATCTCACAACTCTAAAAATCTACCAACCTAGGAGATGAGAAGAGAGGGTTACCTTAAGAAAGTGATTCTCTACAACTTTCCTCAAAGCTCCAAAGCTTGAAATGGAGTGAAATGGTGAAGAATGGAAAATTTGTGAAGGTTGGAAGTAATGGAATGGAGTTCACGTGAAAGAGAAGAAGAATGGAGTGAAATATGTGATGTTTTCTAAGTGCCAAAGTCATCAAACCTCCTTACTATTACATAACCTCTTGATAGCCAATCCACCAATGGATCAAAAACAAAATGCCAAGACAAAACCCTAGCCATTGGATCAAAAACAAACCAATCCACTTGAGATAAAACTCAATACCTCATAGAAACACTCACACGTTCAGCTCTCGCGCGCCGCGACGAACGTAAATCACAAAAACGTAAGACCTACGGAAAGAACGTCTAACGTTTCACATTTCCAAATCTTATCGCCGAATCTTTTTCCGCGACTGTAATTTTCTTCCATACCTTAGAAAATTATTCTCAGAATATATCTTAACTCGTGCAGATATATAAAACTTCCATCCGAAACCTCACTCAAAACAGACGAAATAAGATTTTACAACGACGGGTAAAATCCTACTCGTTTTTCCAAAAACAAGAATAATCCAAAACTTATTATTCTGAAACCACAAATAACTTCTTATTCAAGCAACAGGATCACAAGACAAAAGTCTGTACCATTACAGTGCACGAGCACTAAACAGGCTCAATTACAGCAAAAGCTAATAATTACACGGTGTTTCGTCACACGAACACATCGAAACCCTAATATTCCTTAAACCAACTATACAATGAAATCTTGGGTCTTACAATACTACCCCCCTAAAAGAAGTTTCGTCCTCGAAACTTAGACCTCGTCAAACAAACTGGGGTACAACTCTTTCATCTTACTCTCGAGCTCCCAGGTGGTATCTCCTGTAGCTTCGTTCCATATTACCTTCACCAAAGGTATCTCTTTCGTTCTCAAACGTTTCATCTTCCTATCCGCAATCTTGATCGGCGGAACCTCGAATGACAAGTTATCCCTCAACTGGATATCATCTGGTGTAATCACATGCGATGGATCCGGTGTATATTTCCGCAATTGCGACACATGGAACACGTCATGAATCAAAGATAGTACCGGTGGCAACGCGATCCGATATGCTACCTTCCCAATCCGTTCTAAAATCTGATAAGGCCCTATAAACTTCGGAGTCAACTTCTTTGCTTTCAAAGCCCTTCCAACACCAGTTGTTGGAGTAACACGGAGAAATACGTGATCCCCCTCTTCAAACTCTAAAGGCCTCCGACGCCTATCCGCATAACTCTTTTGTCGATCTTGAGCAACCTTCATCATTGCCCTTATCCTTCGGACCTTGTCCGTCGTCTGTTGTACCATTTCCGGTCCTACTATCAGACTTTCCCCATCTTGGTACCAACACAAAGGAGTCTGACATCTCCTCCCATACAAAGCCTCATATGGTGCCATTCCAATACTCGCGTGGAAACTGTTGTTGTATGTGAATTCTATCAACGGCAACACGTCGTCCCAACTCCCACGATCATCCAGCACACAAGCTCTCAACAAATCTTCTAAAGATTGATTTGTTCTCTCGGTCTGCCCATCGGTCTGAGGATGATAGGCGGAACTCAACCTCAGTTTCGTCCCCAACGCCTCATGCAAAGTCTTCCAAAAGTGTGAAGTAAACTTTGGATCTCTATCCGACACTATACTTGACGGAATCCCATGTAACCTCACAATCTCAGCAATATAAATGTCGGTCAACTTTGCTGCTGTATCCGTAATCCTTACCGGTAGAAAATGAGCGGACTTCGTCAAACGATCCACTATCACCCAAATGGAATCATGCTTCCTCCTGGTCTTAGGTAACCCAGTGATGAAATCCATAGAAATGCTATCCCACTTCCACTCGGGGATATCTAAAGACTGCAACATCCCTGCTGGTCTCTGGTGTTCAATCTTCGCCTTTTGACAAGTCAAACACGACGCCACAAACTCGGCCACATCCCTCTTCATACCTGGCCACCAGAAATCTTGCCTCAGGTCCTGATACATTTTTGTTGCCCCGGGATGTATACTAAGTTTACTCTTGTGTGCCTCCCCTAGAATGATGTTTCTCAAGTCCATAACATCGGGTACACACACTCTCCCTTGACACCTCAAGATGTTGTCCGATCCCACCTTGAAATCTCGGTTGGTTCCTCGAACAATCAAAGCCCTTTTCTCCATAAGGAACTTGTCATCTTGACAATTAGCAATATCCTCCAACAAACCGCTTGAGATGGTAATCATACCCAGTCTCATATTCCCGGAAGCAAACTCTACCTCTAGGTGCAAATCACGAAACTCTCTCAACAGCTCTTGTTGACTAGCCATTTGTGCCGAACAAACCGACACACTCTTCCTACTCAAAGCATCGGCTACCACATTAGCCTTTCCCGGATGGTATTCCAACGTAAAGTCGAAGTCTTTCAAAGTTTCCATCCACATCTGTTGCCTCATATTAAGCTCTTTCTGATCGAACAGATACTTAAGACTTTTATGGTCACTAAACACGACAAAAGTGCAACCATAAAGATGATGTCTCCAAATCTTCAATGCGAAAACAACGGCCGCAAGCTCTAAATCGTGCGTAGGATAATTCTTTTCATGCACTATAAGTTGCCTTGACGCATAAGCTACTGCTCTCTTGTGTTGCATCAACACACAGCCCAAACCCTGATGAGACGCATCACAATAAACCTCATAAGGTTCATCCGACTGAGGTAACACCAACACCGGTGAAGTCGTCAACCGCTCCTTCAACAATTGAAAACTAAGTTCACACTGCTCAGTCCACGCAAACGGTTGATCTTTTCGCGTAAGTTGCGTCATTGGTGCCACAATCTTAGCAAAACCTTCAATGAACCTCCGGTAATAACCGGCCAAACCAACAAAACTCCTCACGTCCGTCACCGTCTGCGGTTGTTTCCATGCAAGTACTGTGTCAATCTTGGCTGGATCCACGGCAATTCCCTCTTTTGATATAACATGACCCAGGAAATTCACCTCTTCCAACCAAAAATCACACTTTGACGGGTTAGCATACAACCTTTTCTCCCGCAAAACTTGCAAAACCAAGCGAAGATGCTCTTCATGCTCCTCTTCACTTTTCGAATACACCAAAATGTCATCAATGAACACCACTACAAACTTGTCCAAAAATGAATTGAATATCCGATTCATGTAGGCCATGAAGATCGCAGGTGCATTCGTCACTCCAAACGGCATCACTAAGAACTCATAATGTCCATAACGCGTCCTAAACGCCGTTTTCTGAATATCCTCATCTCGTACCCTTATCTGGTGATAACCAGATTTCAAGTCAATCTTGGAAAACACTGAGGCTCCCCTCAACTGATCCATCAAATCATCAATACGCGGCAATGGATATCGGTTCTTGATAGTCACCTTATTAAGCTTCCGATAGTCCACGCAAAGACGAGACTTCCCATCCTTCTTCTTAACCAATAAGACCGGTGCTCCCCAAGGCGACACACTAGGCCTTATGAAACCTTTACCTAACAAGTCCTCAATTTGACCTTTCAACTCTAACAACTCGGCTGGAGCCATCCGATAAGCTGATTCTGAAATCGGACCCGTACCCGGTTGCAAGTCAATAAAGAATTCCACCTCTCTACACGGAGGAAAAGCTGGAATCTCCGATGGAAACACATCTTGGAAATCCTGAACCACTCGAATTTCCTCAATTCGGATCTCCGACGTCACTCCTAAACTAGCAAGTGAAACAATCTCCGGCTCTCCGTTACACATAACCACAGAAAGTCGATTTGCGGACAAGTACCTTCGCACACCTGGCTCGGGAAAGAACACCAATTTCCGAGCACAATCTAGTATAACATAATGATAAGATAGCCAATCCATCCCGAGAATGATCTCGAGAGATGTAAGCGGTAGACAAACCAAATTAACCAGAAAATCCCTATTCTGAATTACTACCAAACAATGCAAACATGCAGTATTCACTACCAAATCCTTAGCAGGAGTCAAAACATTCAAATCAAACGGAAGCACAGATACATTCAAACTCAAACGATTTGCACATGCCAAAGATATGAATGAGTGGGTTGCCCCCGTGTCAATCAAAGCAGTTAAAGAATTACCTGCGATGTGACAGCTCTCGTGGATGGCATTGCTAGCCTGCCCACTCAGTTCAGTGCCCATACAGTAAGCACGTGCCTTTGCCGCAGGTCTGGCACCTTGTGAGCCTTGTGCCACATTTGCCGATGGCCCAGTCTTCGGGGCTCTGCAATCTCTAGCAAAGTGTCCCGGCTTTTTGCAATTGTAGCAGGTGTTTCCCACCTTCGGTTGCGTGCACTCATTAGAAAAATGCCCCGCTTCTCCACAGTTGTAGCAAGTCCCCTTACTACCCTCTGACTTTCCCCGGGTTCCCTGATTCACCGATCGGCCCGGTCCTTTACTATTCTGAGGACGGTTATACGGCTTACTCCCTTGCCTCCCACTATTCTGGGTCGAACCACGATTATTGGTGCGACTCGGTCCTCCGGCATTAGAATTCCCTTGGCGGTTCACCCGCTTATTCTTCATGTCTTCTACCTCTTGGCACTTTTCAACCAAGACCTGGAACTGTCGGATACCCAATGGCACAACCGCATCCTGCAGTTCGTACCTCAGCCCATCTTGGAATCTACGGCACATATAATCCTCATTTATCCCATCCCTAAAGAAGCGGAAGAAACGGGATAGTGATTCGAACTTCTTGGCATATGCCTCAACATTCATGCCTGCTTGCCTCAGTCTCAAAAACTCTTCCCCATACCTTTCCCTAGCTGTCTCAGGGAAATATTTGGCCAAGAACCTCCTCTTGAAGTTCTCCCAATTCAACTCTTCATGGCCATTCTCCATGATGATACGGGTGTTCCTCCACCAATACTCAGAACCCCCGAGTAATTGATAGGTAGCTAAGACCACCTTCTCTCCCTCCGGACAATGGATCGCCCCGAATATCCTCTCCACAGATTGGAGCCACAAATCAGCAGTTTCCGGACCTCCCTCCCCATTAAACTTTGGAGGTGTCTGGTGGTTGAAATTTGAAAGGAGTCTAGAACCAGCAGCAAGTATTTCCCTTTCGCGCTTTTCCAGATCTCTCTGCGCCTTAGCATGGCTCTGAGCTGTCACAGCCGCTGCCATTGTATGCATGGCATAAGCCATCTGATTCACATCCACATTGTCCGCCATAGGTACAGTAGGTGCCCTTCTTGGAGGCATTCGATTTCTGCACAATACCAATTCTGATTAGATCCTTAGTCATACAACTCTGAATCCTAACAGAATATCTCACGCCACGGATTACTAACTCGAAGCCCGACACAGAACAACCACTAGAACTAACTCCACACTAGTTACGTTCTAACCGACTCTGGACTAACGACTCAAGTATACACTTTCCCTTTGAAGATTTAAAGCCGTGCTCTGATACCAAATGTAACACCCCATTTTTCACGAGCCAAAAAGGGCATTATTTTTTTTTTTCTTTTTTTTTCAACTAACACTCAGAGTGCGCATAAAAGATTTTAAATGAACCGGCATTCAAATATACAAGGAACTCATTGCTAAAAGGTGCTTCGACAAGCAAAGTGTATTTCCTGAATAATTACAATCCAAGTCTAAGTATCGAACAAGTTAGAAATCCTATGCTAACCAAAAAGCACGGTGCACAAAACACACCGGCGCATAGTCTAACTATTCTAGGCTACAACTCCAACCGCTCACTGGGGTCTGGAACAGCCACCGTCGTCGCCACGACCTAACCCATCATCTGGGTGGGATGAGCCCGCAAATGAAAGAAAGGGTCACCACAAAATACAAGTATATATATATATATCCGGTGCGAAAAATTGTACACATAACAAATATTTCCACAGACACAAGAGAAAGCTCTTAATCTCAAAAGTAGTTCCCACCAACGGGCTTATATAAATAAATGCACACCAAGCCTAATGCAGACTTCTACAATGAGTGTGACACCAATCACTGGCTGCCACATGCATGATTTTCCGGAAAATTAACCTCTCCTCGAAGAGTCGTGGGGTAGGCAAAGCCACACAGAAATATACGTACCCGCACTAAAAATTGCCACACAAGGCAGGTGAAGTCACACAGACAAACACCAGGCGAAGTCACACAGACAAACACCAACTCAATATAAATCCAGAGGGATTTGGCGAAGCCACACAGTCAAACGCCCGGTACGTAGGCAAAGTCACACAGACATACACCTAGGCACGCAACTATGAAATGCATGGCATATATTCTCTTCGGCATATACAGGATAGTCACACAAGACAAAATCCTCGCGTAGTCCTATCTGACGCACGCATTCATATATGCTCATGCAAACATTCACATAGCCTAAAGCCTATGCACAAGTCGTCACAACATGCATACATTTTCCTAATCATATGTAAGTTGCACTTTTAATTTATAACCACGATCTCATCAACGAGAATACATAAATACAACATGCCAAGCACACAGCAAATGCATAAACAGCAATTTCAAGCATGTCGTAACCATTTTAAAGACAGAAATAAAGTGGAGCCCTTACCTCGGCAAGCACTCAACTAACACACGATCGTACAACACTTACTTGCTTCCTAAAACAAGCAAAGTATTCAATCAAAATCATAACCAATCAATCCTTAATGATTTGGACTCTAAAACCCCAAAACCCAAAGGTTCTCTAAGGTAAAATCCTTCTTTCGGATACTAAACCAAAATCTATCGTATTGATCGACCACCATGAGTTATTTGTACTATTTTTAGGACCCAAAACAATAGTCAAAAGTCTTAAATAATTTGAAATGCAAAATGGTCGTTTTCTTGCGTTACAAGCTACGCACTTTCCGAGTACCCGAAAAACTCGTTTCCAATCCCAACCACTTCCATAAATTAATAAAAAGGGATTAGAAAGCTAAAAACCTAGTTCAGAAATCAGAATCCAAAATTTTAGGTCCCAGAGCTCGCCCTGGCGAGTTGGTGGCGAGTGAAGGCAGAGAGTACTGGTCTTACTCGCTCTGGAGCTCGCCCTGGCGTGTTGTCAGGACCTGTGACACTCGCCCTGGCG
Source organism: Trifolium repens (assembly GCA_030408175.1). NCBI lineage: Eukaryota > Viridiplantae > Streptophyta > Magnoliopsida > Fabales > Fabaceae > Trifolium > Trifolium repens. The sequence goes on along the minus strand of CP125849.1, from coordinate 50,754,439 downwards.
AGTAACCACTCGCTCAGCGAGTTGCACCTGTCATGACAGCACAAGACAGCAACTCACACCACCTTTTTCCACCCCAAGCCTAGTTTGATTCTATTAGTTCCCAACATCTTTTCAAGGCATAAAAGCAAACCATTTTCATAAGCAAGCAACACATTTCCGAAAGCATGTTGGTTGCTTCGAGTGCAAGTTATTTGATTTTTCATTTCCAAAATCAAAACCAAATCCAAGCACAAGTTTTATTACGGGCCTCAACCGTCCGGTAATCATTTTCGAACATGTTTTCAAAGTAAAAAGCGACACCACATGTCACCATAGTTTTAAACCACTTTGCCCTCAAAACACTACCCAAAAACTCTTAGAAAATATTTTCATAAACCACAAAATATTTTTCATCGGATTTTCTAAAACACAACCATACAACGCATTTCCCTTTCGTCCAAAGGTTCAAAGACAACTTTTCTTTTCAAAACCTTACAACATAACCTCATGTAATTGATCAATACATAAACCAACCAAAACCCTAACTTTTCTCATGAGATTCTCACAAACTCATGGAAAAATTGAAACAACAAAGCCTAGCATGCTTACTAAACTCTCATGAACAACATTCATGAAACAAGAACTAGCAAGAACAACCTTTCTCACCAAACCCTCTTAAGAACATAAACCCAAAAATCTCACAACTCTAAAAATCTACCAACCTAGGAGATGAGAAGAGAGGGTTACCTTAAGAAAGTGATTCTCTACAACTTTCCTCAAAGCTCCAAAGCTTGAAATGGAGTGAAATGGTGAAGAATGGAAAATTTGTGAAGGTTGGAAGTAATGGAATGGAGTTCACGTGAAAGAGAAGAAGAATGGAGTGAAATATGTGATGTTTTCTAAGTGCCAAAGTCATCAAACCTCCTTACTATTACATAACCTCTTGATAGCCAATCCACCAATGGATCAAAAACAAAATGCCAAGACAAAACCCTAGCCATTGGATCAAAAACAAACCAATCCACTTGAGATAAAACTCAATACCTCATAGAAACACTCACACGTTCAGCTCTCGCGCGCCGCGACGAACGTAAATCACAAAAACGTAAGACCTACGGAAAGAACGTCTAACGTTTCACATTTCCAAATCTTATCGCCGAATCTTTTTCCGCGACTGTAATTTTCTTCCATACCTTAGAAAATTATTCTCAGAATATATCTTAACTCGTGCAGATATATAAAACTTCCATCCGAAACCTCACTCAAAACAGACGAAATAAGATTTTACAACGACGGGTAAAATCCTACTCGTTTTTCCAAAAACAAGAATAATCCAAAACTTATTATTCTGAAACCACAAATAACTTCTTATTCAAGCAACAGGATCACAAGACAAAAGTCTGTACCATTACAGTGCACGAGCACTAAACAGGCTCAATTACAGCAAAAGCTAATAATTACACGGTGTTTCGTCACACGAACACATCGAAACCCTAATATTCCTTAAACCAACTATACAATGAAATCTTGGGTCTTACATTAATAATAGTACTTAATAAACACTTAATCTCTTCGACTCTGCATCTCTTAAATATTTTTAAAAGAATCCCACCAATAATTCTATATATATCCCACTAATAACTTTATATTATTATAAATAAATTCAACAAAAATATATAAGTATAAATGCTTATTATAAAAGTGATATGTTATGAAACTAATCTAAACATGACTAAGAATATAGAACAATATAGATGGAGGAGAGAAAGAGAGAATAGAGAAATAGTAGAATATGTATTTTCTCTTCAAGTGTCATTTACATTGTAACATATGTCATATATATAGGACAATATATTGGGCCAATGATGTGGGCCAAAACCTATTGGACATCTACTAACTAGAATTGTTCATAACACTCCCCCTTAGATGTCCATTGAGGATATGCCTCGTTAAAACCTTACTAGAGAAAAACCCTTTTGGGAAAAAAAACCTAGTGAAGGAAAAAGAGTACAACATCTTTTATGTTTTAACTGCCTCATTAAAAACCTTTACCAGGAAAACCCAGTGGGACAAAACCATGGTGAAGGGAAAAAGAGTGCAGAACATGTCTCCCCCTCATAAAGACAATTATATATGGGGTGAACAAAAATCAAATAATCTTCCATATTAATTTCTCAAAAACTTTACTTGAAGTTGACTTCGTAGAAAGACCTGTCATATCTTCTTTATAATCTCCTCCAAATTTGCAGTTTGTGCAACATTATCTTCATATTGAATTGTTGTAGGAACCCTTAAGGAGAAAAATTACAAATCTCTTGTATGTGATGAAAACTATCCTTCAATCAAAACACATTCTTGACTCATCTCTCGGAGTGCTAAAGTTCTTCATCATTTCATGAGATTGTTGTTGTGATTTGTTTCACAAATTTCTATGAGTGATTATACCTCATGTAAACATATAGTTTGTTTGTGATATATACCATTATCAAGATAAGACAAATAACCTGCAAATATCTAAAATAACAAAATATATATTTTATGATATATTGACAACAAATAATAAGCCAACAATATATTTGTCTCCATTTGAACTAAAATGTGGTACTTCAGGACCAATTAGTTCTTCATCATTTACTCGAATTCTAAAATGACATTTGTTTACATCGACGATCTTACAAAATTGGGTATCATAACTGATCTTATTTATCATATAGAATCATTTTAGAAACCTTTGTATATAAGCTTCATGATTCACAAAATATTACTTCTTTAGTAAGAATGACAATATCTCATATGCTCTTCAAGAGTCTTGATGATATTTTCATCAACATAAATCTTAAATATAACAAATTCCTTGTTAAATATTTTCTTTAAAATGAACAAATTGTCATTTTCATATTTCTTATTTGGAAATATTCAACATGAATATTATACAACATGCATATATTACTGCTCGAGTATATAAGGAGACTTATTCATGCTTATTAAGTCGTCTCTTCAATAATTTGATTTTATATGTCTCACAAAAATTAAATCCTTCAGGGATTCTCAGATAATCATCATTATCAAGTGAGCCGTTCAAATATGTTAAAACACATTTTTCACATAAAGTGAGTATTTCATATGCTACTCAACTTAATTAATTATAAAGAGGTTTTTAAATTCACTTCAGGTGAATATACCTTTTGAAAATCAATGATAGACATTTATCAATATCCTTGAATAACAAGTCAAACTCTAAATTTTATTTTCACGTGATAAATTGTTCATATCTAATTAATTCCATCTTTAGGTGTATGGACTGCTGGTCCAAAAACCTTTCGCTTTGCAAAGCTAGTTTAATTTTGTATGACTTGCGTCTATCTATTTAGTCAATCATTTCATTGTCTATAATCCTTAATAGACTTTGACTCATGATCCTCATTGTCGTCTATCACATATAGCGCTTTATTATATGCACAAATATTTTCAACATTGACTTCATCGCGGTTCCATTATATTTCATTCATGACATAATTTATTGAGATCTCTTTATTACAGGTACCTGATAAGTTCTTCTGGAACTGAAAAATTAATTATGTCAGATATTCTTTTCATATCCTCAATAGGGTATCTTTCATTTTAGCTCCTTATCTTATTTGAGGATTCTTTGGAACCGACTGGTCTACCATGCTTCAGGGTGGTTAAAACTCATTTGCAATATAAGATTGTCCAACTGGGACATCCATTTTGTTCGGAGCATTAACAGCTGATAGTTGATTTTATAAACTTTGCAAATGATCTATCTTTTGAACATCTGGTTCAAACTATGAGGATCAAGATGGGATAATGATAATTTATTTCAAGTGATTCATTTGAACTTCTGGTTCATATTTTCAGCTGCTTATTCTCTCCCCCTGATATTGGGAAAATAAATTCATCACTTGATAATCAGCCTACCGGGCTATAAAAAGATCTCCAATTATTGGCTCAAGGTAATTTATAATAGTTGGAGATTCATATCAAAATTCTTTTTCCAATATTCTTTTACTACCCATTTAAATGCATTATATTGGAGCAATTGACATGCACACAACACATCCAAAAATGCTTATATGGGAAATTTGGTTTATAAACCAAAATTCAAACAAATTAGGGGAGAACTTATTTATTTAATAATTGTTGGCATGATGCAATTCAATATCTTAAATTCATGTTTGAATGTTTCCAAAATATAAATTGGAAGTTATAATCTCATAAGTATCGGTTATGCCATTAACTTTAGACGTCTAAAGAATGAATCTTCAAGTCCATATTTTTTTTTTTGACCATACAAGGTGTTTCATATCAATTTCAATTGGCATACGATATTTATCAATTGCTTTCTATTATATATAAAATGAGCTCTTAATCAAATTAGCAAAGAGAATAATTCTCACAAACTTCTGGTTGTGAGTTGATAACAAATATACATGTGACCATTTAGTTGATACATCAATTAAAATTACAAAAAATTAATTGGTCCACATGATCATGGTCTGTGTATTGACTTACAAATATCACCTTATATAATTTCTCAAATTGTGAGAGACTCTTTCAAATATTCAACTTCCTTTGGGAACTAATAACACACAAATTATTGGATTGAAGAATCTTCTGGCTCTTCAATACATATCCAATAAAAAATATAAATTATTATTTTTTTGCATCATATTAGATCCGGGATAACCCAACCGGTCTTGCCAAAGATAAACTTAACATGATTTGTAAACTTCTGGTTTACAATATTTTGTGCTTCAGTTGCACTAATATATTTATAAGTGTAGTATAAACTTCTGGTTTATAACTTTTTCAATACACTTATTTTATCCAAGATACGTGTGTGTCATAATATATAGAGATTTCGGCATCTCTTCATTTATTGTTTCAATATGATATTCATTTACACGAATATATCTTTGACACTTAGGGTCCGTTTGGTTCAACTGAGAAGGAGGGGAGGGGAGGGGAGGGGAGGGGAGGTGAGGGGAGGGGAGGGGAGGTGAGGGGAGGCGAGGTAAAACATAATTTATTATGTTGACAAAATTACCCTCATTTTTTTATTAAAATTCAAAATTATCCTTGTTGGAATACTAAAATTCTAAGTTTTATTTTTTTACAACAGAAAAAAAAAAATTAGATTTTCAACTCATTAGATTTTTTTTTGTTATATATCCTTTAGATTTTTTTTTGACGAAATATATCCATTATAATTTAATACTTATTTTGAGTTTATAAGGTTAAGAGTAAAAAAGTAAATTACTTCTCCCCTTCCCTCCCCTCCCCTCGTTAAAAAATTGAACCAAACATAAAAATTTAAAATATTCCCTCACCTCCCCTCCCCTCCCCTCCAAAAACTTCGAACCAAACGGACCCTTAAAATTTGAATCCAAAAAGAAGGATTTCAATATAAACTTTATTCCTCCATATAATAATATAATAGCTCTTCCGGAGCCTTAAATAACTTTTGAGGTGCCAAGAATATTTTACAAATTTTGTGTGGGCGATACTTATAGTGCCAAAGTCGGTGTTACTCTTTCGAATGATATTTCCAAATTTTTCTTAAAGCTCAATATTACCGTGACAATTTATCTAAACATAAAATATTTGGAACTCGATAGCATGTCACTAATTTCCTTGTCATAAAGCCAACAAAACATGGAAAAATGTTCATTACAAGGGAAAAAAAAAACTGACTCTAATTTATCTAATAATTATTGTGCTCCAATGTGTAACCAACTTTTAATAAAACCTTAATTTTCAAAGTAAATTATCATTAAATTCCAAACTTTAAAACACAACACACTATATTTTAAAAGATGAATAAACACAACATTTCTTGATCGTAAAATAATTCAACCTTAAAAAAACTGTAACATATATATCATTTCTAAGACCCATGATAAATATTTTGGAAAATTATACTTTAAATATGACAAGAGGAGGACTATAAATCTTATTTATGGTCAAAGGTTTAATTCTTCAAGAATTCAACCACCACAGAAAATTACAAATTTCAATCTTTCGAAAATGTTTGATGATTATTAGTTCTTCAGGAACTATATCACAAATATAAGTGATGTTCAAAAATATTACTTTGAGCAATTCTACAAGATTGCTTTATATTAAATTAGTAGTTCTTCAAGAACTACACTATCAATGAAAAGTCATATATGGATATTATATTTAAGTTCTTCAAGAACTAGGCAATTAGTTATTTTCATAAACTATGATCAAGAAAATCATTTTCTTTTATACTTTAACATTATACTATTATAGTTTTTCAAGAACTATATTGCAAATGATGCTCATTTATAATGTTCAAGAGCAATTCATTCTTTCCGCAATCCTTCAGGGATGTGCGATATTAAAGTTCTACTTTTGCAATGATGCTCATTTATAATGTTCAAGAGCAATTCATTCTTTCCGCAATCCTTCAGGGATGTGCGATATTAAAGTTCTACTTTTGCAAGGACTGTGTCATGTTCAAAACAATGATAGAATTCATTCTTTTATAAATCCTTTAAGGATGCTTCACTATTACGATATTTTTTTTTCTTCTTCTTTTTATAGTCCTTCGGGAACTATATCACATATGATCTTCATAAACAAAAACAAAGAGCAATATTTGAGCAATTCTTCGACAATGCTTTAATGTTGAATTCTTCTAGATTCATCAAGATTAAATATGACAATAATAACTTTTAGAAAGTAATGATAATAATATTCATTAAGGAAAAAATTGGTCATATGAAATCAAATGTGATAAAATTAATGGAATTAATTGGTCATAATGTATATTCCTTAATTGATCCGAATGAATCGAAAAATAAAAAAATAAATAAAAGGCATTCAAAATTGTTTTCAATGGAATTAATTTAGTTTTACAAAATAGGAAAAAAAGTTGCCTTCGTGCTTATTGATTTATTTGGATATGATCAGTAAAGAAAATGTGACCTTTATATTAGGCACTTTAGTTATAGTACACCATAATAATAGTGATTTTATGAGGAGAAATTGCACATGTTTTTCTTTCTTTTCTTAAATGTTCCTTAAATTTCGGTAATTTGCTTGCAATTTGATGATGTGCATCACGTTTATTAAAAAAAATTCTACAGGCTTTTGTAAGTTTATTTAGTAATAAAACTGTACAAAAAATTGCTAATAGGGATAAACAAAATATAAAAGTTGATTATCATCCATTGAATTTCTATTTATTTTTTTTTTAAAGAATTACTCATACATAATAAATCACTATCATTGTAGAGTTTTTAAGGATATATGAATATTGAATTCTTCGGGAATTCATAAAAAAAGGAAAATCTAAACAATATAAAATCATTCATATGTGCAACCCATCAGGATGCATGATTATTGAATTATTCCAAAATTCATAATAGGAGTTGAGCCTTTTTAAGTTCTTCGGGAACTATATTAGTGAATTCTTCCGGAATTCATGATAAATAAAAATTGAGTTTTCTAAGTTCTTCAGGAACAAATATTATTGAATTCTTCAAGAATTCATAGAATAAATTTCAAAGTTCTTCAGGAACTATATAATATAAATAAATATGTTTATGTTCTTTTTGGATGATCGAAGTATCGATGTTTCACCATACACGTGTCGGTCACGAAACTCGGACAATATCGAACATCCAAATATATATCATAAATAAATAAGCGATCAATATGTTTATGTAATATGAATGATCAAAGTGTTATGCTTCACCATACTAATGTCGGTCACGAAGCAAAAACAACATTGAACACTCATAATTTTAATTATTTTATTTCTTCTTATAGCTATGAATCTTCAGGATTCATATTTTAAGTTATTTTACGGTTCTTCTAGAAACGTAGGTTTATGAATCTTCGGGATTCATATTTTAAAATTTCATCATGGTATGAATCTTCAGGATTCATATTCCAAAACTTTCACCACGATGCTTCTGGATCGTAAGCTATGAATATTCATGATTCATATTTCAAAATTTTAACTATGGTGCTTCTGGACCATAGGTTGTGAATCAATAAAAAAAATAAAGATCCAAAAAGAAATAGAATTATAAAATCCATACATAAAATAAAAGAGAAGTGAAAGAACTTACAAATTTTAGAGATAATTGTTTAGGAGAGACTATCGTGTTGATAACGTGTTATGAAACTAATCTAAACATGACTAAGAATATAGAACAATATAGATGGAGGAGAGAAAGAGAGAATAGAGAAATAGTAGAATATGTATTTTCTCTTCAAGTGTCATTTACATTGTAACATATGTCATATATATAGGACAATATATTGGGCCAATGATGTGGGCCAAAACCTATTGGACATCTACTAACTAGAATTGTTCATAACATGATACCTATTATATATTCAATTTTATTTTTCTTGGATCCTTAGAGCTACCTGATAGGTACCAATGTATAAAAATTAAGATCTCCAAAAGTATTATGGGCGAGGACACAAAAAATGTATTGAATTCACTATTACTTGATTATCCAAACAAACATCGGTGTCCCATGGAAGAGGGTTTCCCCCAACATGTCCCAATAGCTATAAGCTATTTTTACTATTTGCATAAAGAGGAAGAACAAGCTTCAATTTGACAAAGTTAATTAACAATCAATACAAGACGTTTTCAGTAAAATGCAAACAATAAGTATTAAAGACTGAAACATATAATAAACTAGAAGAAACTGCATGTGAAACAAAACACCATAACTGCATCAAGCATCAAAATTTCCACCAAACCGGCACAATCTCCATGGTATCCTGTAGCATAAATAATGTAATGTATAATGTAATGTCCGTACTTGCATTTTATGTGACATTGTACTTACATTATGTGATGTCCGTACTTGCATATATAATGTAATGTCCGTACTTACATTATGTGACATTGAATTTGGAGGAGCAGAAGCCATTGTATCTTCCTCACCAAATGATGGATCCCATTTGTTCAATTTACATTTGTACCCCGGATCCCATGAGAAGTCGCTTCGTAAAGCTATTTCTTTTAGAAATTTGTTTCGCTCATTCTTTGTCGGATTTGGAAGTAACAGCAACTTCATTATCTACAATTGAAATCGTGTATGAGATGTTTTATCCGCAACTAAAAAAAAAAAAAGTACGACGAGCATACGAAATATTCATAGAACCTGCTTGTTAACACAACAATCTGGTTTGCTCTTAGTGAGATTAACTAAATATTGTTCACTGTAGTAGCTAGAAAAGTGCCACCGGAGCTTCACCAAAGATGGAAGCTCACTATACTTTAATCCAACATAGCATAAAGTAGCTATAGCTTCCTTCATGTCTGGGGGAACTTCCCTGAACAACATTGATACTTTAGATACAAAACTTTAGAAATGGTTTGCTTATGAAACAATAGTTGAGTCTTTGAGTTTCATCATAACATTAACCTTTTCTCAACTTTTTATTCCAAACATATCTTGTTCTGATTATTACTTATGAAACAAACTGAGACTCTGCTATTATGAGTAAACATTGTAGTAGCATGTGATGGTGTCACTTAGTATTTGTGAAAATCATTTCACTTAGTATTTAAACTAGAGATTAATTTATATATGAGTCAGGATCCGTTGACACCAACTAGTTTGACACCAAATGTTACACCTTTCAATAACGTTTTAACCGATATAAATTTTATAAAATCCACCGTTGGATTGAAAGTTTATATCATATAGATCATTTATGTAAAGTTTCAGAAAAATTCAAAATCATTTGATATTGTATTGAGATATATCAAAGTTAACGGTTTGAGTCTTTTTTTAAAAACCGTTGATCTTTATGTGCCTCAATAGCATATCAAATGATTTTGGATTTTTCTGAAAATTTACGTAAATGATCTATATTATATAAACTTTCAATCCAACGGTGGATTTTATAAAATTTATATCGGTTAAAACGTTATTGAGAGGTGTAACATTTGGTGTCAAACTAGTTGGTGTCAACGGATCCCGACTCTTATATATATATATATATATATATATATATATATATATATATATATATATATATATATATATATATATATATATTGTCATTATCAGTTTTAATCATATTCCAAATTTTATATCTTTCATTGTAATTTTACTTTATGCATATATAAAAATAAAAACAAAATAAAAAAAAAAGGAATCTATGCATTTTATAGGGGAAAAAATAATAAAAAGATTAAAGAAATTTTAGTAAAAAAAAATTATAGAAAAAAACAGGAACAAATATCACTACAAGTTTATTAATTTGTCCTCATAAATTTTAATAATATTAATTATTTTTTTTACGTTTCTATGTAATTTTACTCTAATAAGTTTATCACAAATCAATAAGTTAAATATATTAACTTATTGATAACTTTTAAATAATTTTTTTATAATTAGAACATATACATAATAATTTATTTAAAAATATACACGAGACAATAGCCTGAATAAAACAATCTTTTTAATTTAATATAATGACAACGTAAATATCGAAAACAAAAAAGAAAACAATCTTCTTGTATCTAGAACGGGAGGCAATATATAAATTAAGGGTCATGCGTACACCTCCAAGATACTGGTTAAGAAAACAAAAAAGAAAAATTATTGAAATTAACACTTTTTAAATTTTTGAGAAATTGAGTGCATAACTTCCATAAAATAATACCTTTCTGATTCAATTGAAGCAAGACGACGAGCAATTAGTTCACAAAAAGGTATGACAATCTCTAGGACTTGAGTCAAATTTTTTTGATCAATAAAATCCACTACCTGCACAAATATGAAAACAATTTCACAAAATAAGCAATTCTACTTCTTGTAGAAAATATACAACAGTAGATGGATAGATATACCTTTAAACGAGCTATATTTTCTCGTCCAGCGTGTAGCAACGATACAATTTTCATTCGCATAAGATCCATCTGAGATTCTTTTTTACCTATTAGTTTTTTTGCATCTTTACTTGTCTTATACAACAATGCTGCTAGTTTTGTCTTTTTCTGCAAAGAAGTCTCGCTGTAAAACAATAGACGATAAAAAACCACACGAACGTTAGAAATTAGAAATACATGATAAAAGTATTCATTTAAGTAAATATATGAAGTCCTTACCATATGATTGACTCGTAGTTGCAACAGGGGATCATATTAAAAAACATTGTGTCCTACATCATAGAAAACGATCATGCATGTTAATTAAAAAGAGAATTAAACATGCTAACAAACATTATTATTTATTATTATAAAGAAAACGGATCGAGGTATGAAACTCAAAAACTCTTATGAAAGAATTGAAGAGAATGTTGGTTCTTACGTCTTACCTATCTGCCTTCTCTTGGCTAAACAGGGAGGGTATGCTTATACCCTGATTTTTTATTACATATACAACGTTACGAATGTAATTTTTAAAAGTATATTTATAAATTTAGAAATAATCTCTTAACAAAAGATACGCTTTGATTATTTGAATAGCTAGCTCAGATTTTGGAAATTGTTGGATTCTGCTCACTCGAGTAATAATTATGATTATTATTATTAAATAAGTTTTTTGTCTCTAAAATATAATGATTAAATAAGTTTTTTGCCTTTCAAAACTTTCTTTTTTATTTATGATTATAATTAACTATGAATTACAATTATTCTTTTTGTAGAAAGACATGTATTCCTTTAAGTTTAATTGTTATGCACTGTCAGTGTAAAGTTATTTTACACATGCAACCAATAAGAGTGATTTAAACTTCCATGTCATATAAAGATAGTGGGATGAAGCGATGTGATGTGGCGGAATACATGGTTGTTATTGGTTGACAGTGTCAGTGCATACAAATTAAATCCTATTCCTTTTATATAAATTGTGAAGGAATCATCTCGTATATATAACCAATAATATTTTGTCGCAAAATATATAACAAAAAATATTTTGTCACAAAAAAAAGGATTCCTTATAAAAAATAAAATGTTGAAAGGATCGGGATCTATATGGACCGATGTTAAACCTCATGAATTTTTTTTTAATCTAACCGTACATCACCATTTAATTTTTATTTTTTCATCTTCTTCCTTCATTTCTTCGCATGGACGAACCTGTCTGAAGCTTGATGTGGCTATAGCCACACTAGGCCAGCCCATATTTTTAAAAGTAATAATAATAATTTTGTAAATTATTTTAAATTATTCTATATACATATTTTGTATAAATATTAATGTAAATATTAGTTTAAAATTTATTATTGATGACTATAAGTCTCCCAGTATACATTAGTTTAAGTATTAGCGCAAATATTAGTTTATACTCTATTATTGATAATTTCTAGTCCTTGATTATATGTAGTGTATTATTTTAAGTTATATTTTAATTTTATAATAATCGAGACTTTGTTTGTAGAAAAAAGTGAATAACTAATTGAATTTGTAATGTTAAGTAAAATTAACGATTGAACGGACATGTAAATATGAAATGACATTAACGGTCCACTTGGTTTAAGAGAGTTACAGACGAGAGAGATATGAGCGAGAGAGAAACAAGAGAAATGGCTATTTTCTCCTGCTTGGAGCAGAGCAAGCAGAGTAGAAACACAGAAGAGAGAGTAAAAAGTGGTGGGTCCTACCATCTTTTTGTTTCTTCACAAACCAACGAAGACAGTAGCAGTTGAGGCTTCTTTTTTATTTGTTTCCATTTATGCCCTTTGTTATTTTCTTTGTAAAACGTCATGGCGTCACTGTTACTCGCGTATTTGTTCAGCTATACCACACTACCACTAGCATTTATATACATACCGTATAATTTATATTTTTATTATAAGAAAAAAATGTGACGGTAATGATGGTACGAAATTTTGAAACAATAGATAGGATAGAACAATGGAATGAAGGGTGGTTGGTTTAGTTAAGTTATTTATTTATTTTTTATGTTTAAGTTATTTATTAATTAATCTATGTTAAAATATAACAAAATATTCAATTTCTTAATGAATAGTTTTTAAAATAAAGTCTGCAGTAAGTCAATCATGTGGTTTAATTATATAAAATAAATAATTGACTAAGATTTTACTAGATAATTTAACAAGGTTATTTATGTCAATTTATAAAAGCATTAAACTTCTCTCTTTTCTATTTCTCTTCTCTTTCTATTATACCAAACAATAACTTAACTCTACTCTATTTCTCACCTTTTTCTCTCTTTTATTACTCTCTCCCCTATTTCTCTCTTCACGATTTCTTCTTACAACCAAGCAAAGCATAAACAATAAGTTAAATTTTTTCAAGTATGATGATATGGATAACATTGGAATACCAATTAATAAGTTATAAGGAAATTGAATTAATTTATCAAAATAAACTAATCGTATAAAATAGATTACTTATATATGTAGGGGGCAGTGGTCGAATCCCGGTCATCTCACTTATCCATCTTAAGGTTGAATTTCTAACCACTAGACTACTTAACTAAAGAAAAACAAATTAATTAAGAGATATAGACTAATTTAGTATAAAATCTATAAAAAAAATTCTTCAATAAACAAATTGTATAGAATATAATTATTCTTTTTATTAAATAAACGATATTCATTCATTCAAACGATATTCAAATTGTATGGAATATAATCTTTTTGTTAACAATAAATATCTCCATGTACATATAATAATAAATATTTTTAGTATTTATAATATTTTTTATTATTTAAACTTATTTTTATACTTCTACTAAAAAAATAAAAATTGTGCACCCACTGAGCCAGGGTCTTAACTCCGCCACTGAAAATAGTAGAATTTTGTGAATTATCAAACAATAATAATATGCATGATTTAATATTCAATAAGTTATAGTCATTTCTTTTTTTCGAATAGAAATTTTGTGATTTTTTTTATATAGTTTGTTGATTATTTTTTTTTAAATAAAAATTTCTGGTTTGTTGGTGTTTTTTTTAATATATATATTGTATTAGTAATAATTTTATATAGGAGTATTGTTTGTTGCTTAACTGAATTATTAGGATGAAATTATTTTCTCATGACTAAATTTTTTTAGTCACACTGATAATTTCGGTCAGATCCGCCCAATGTTTTTTCATCATCTCCTTCACAAATTCATTATTTAAACCCATAATTTCAAAACAAATCTCAAATCTTATTGTCAAAAAAAAAAAAACCTCAATTTTCAAAATTACCAACTAAATTTGGAAAATTTAACATTTTCATTGGTATAGGGAGGTTGATCAATTTGTGGGATTGATTGATTTCCTATAATTTGTACCTCAAGTTGTTGTCTTTTAAACGAGTTATCAATTGATTGATTTTGTTTTCCTATGCTTAAACAGGTGGGGGTACTTGAGATGGTTTTATCTTTTGGCTCAATAGTTTCAACCAATTGTGGGTGAGTAGTAGGTTCTTCCAAATTTTTATCAACAAATACAAATTGATTAAGGAAAGCCGTTGTGGCGTTTGCTCATCACTTTGGGTGATTCTCTCTTGTTTGATTCACTAATCAATCTACCCTTTAGCTTGATGTAATTAGCTCTTGTAATTGAGTTGTGTAACAAAGTTACAATTGCATGTGTATGTACATTTACAGGTGTGTACTTTGCCGCAAAAGGGTATGTTGTATTGATTAGACCTGGTAACATTGTTCTAGTGCTTGTGCCGCAGAAGACATGCCGAGCAAACAAAATTCAAAGGAGGTAACTTAAAAGCTCATGATCTAGTGCTTGTGCTAGTTTCTGTAATGTAGTCATCTTATATTAGCACTTAACAGAACCAATGTTACCTGTTTCAGCAGGGCCGTCCCCGACTATTTGGAGACCCTGTTCAAATATTAAAAATCGGCCTAATAAAAAAATATAAAATTATTAAAAATTATTCTCTATTTAAATTATACATAAGAAACACATAAAAAATAATTATCATTATATATAATGTCAAAAAGAAACATCATAATTTAAAATTTAAATGTAGTAGAACGATGTTTATGAGTATAGATAACTAATCTATTGATACCCATATGATGTTTTATGAACATTAACAATATATAACTATTATTTTAGGGTATTAAAATTAATCTATTAATACACATCTGATATTTTATGAGTACAAATAATATATAACTAATATTATAAAACCTCAAAATTTTAAATTGAGGCCTCGAAATTTTGGAGGCCCGGCACCGGCGCACACCCTGCACATGTGTGCAAGCCGGGCCTGTGTTTCAGAAGTCTATGCAGACCCTGCTCAAGCTTCATATGAGAAACAGCCTAATCTTTATAATCTTTTATTATAAAGTTGATTGAACAATCTGTTAACATGTGATGAATCTATCAAATACCTTGATTTCAATTTAGTCTGAAAAACATTAGGGGGTTGGAATATTCTTTGATGCATTAGGACAGTGCACAATATTTAAAGGGTTCGCTTTGTTTTGATGATGAATTTGAATATAATGTAGTGTTGCATGAATAGCTTGATTTCGAATAAGTCTGAAAAACATCAGGCTGTGTTGTAATATTCATTGATGCATTAAGTCATTGTTAGGCCAAACATTATAATGTGGTTTGCTATGAGCATATTATAATTGAGCAGCCTAGCTAATTACACTACACCAACTTAATTTATATTATTTGAGATGCACACCTAGAGAAAATTAAATTAATTGTGCTTTTAGGTAAAAATTAAATTTTATACATGTTACAGGTCTTTGAAAGCTCCAATAGAAAATTCAATGTGATGCTTCACTTGATTCGCTTTATTATGGCGTTCACAAAACCCGTTGTTGCAACATGCATCTTTATAATGATACATAGATGCTAGCAAACATTCCATATCTGTCTATAAATACTCAGGGTCTCCTTGCTCACATATCATAACCAAATAGTCTTTCACTCTTATATTTTAATCTTTTGCTTCCCATGGCTAACTCAGGTTAGTATATATACTACTATTGTTCTTTCACTGAATGTTTTGTTTTAAAGCTTATAGTCTTTCTTATGTTTTTATGTTTTCTGATTTTAATGTGCAGGAATATATGTAAGGAAAACAAAAATTTCTGAAATCTGTGGTGGTAAAATTGATTTCCAGCTGCAAGTACGGGTGATCAATCTGTGGACTACCCCTGACCGTGCTAATCCCACCAAAGAAGGGGCTATTCACATGATCTTCCTTGATGAAATGGTTTCCTCAGAATTTTCTTTTAGTACTTTACTTGCTAGAGTGGTTATCGGTTTTACCTTACATGGATCTATTTTTTTATGCAGCGTGGACGAATTCATGCAACTGTTAGAAAAGATTTGATCCAGCATTTCAGGGATCAAATTGAAGAAGGTTGTGCTTACGTGTTTGAACGGTTCATGGTTGCTAAGAATGACCCTACTTTCAAGAGTACTCAACATAAACACAAGCTGAATTTCATGCGTGGAACTAAAGTTTATAAAGTCACTTCTAATGAAATATCAAAGAATCATTTTGAGTTCATGCCCTTCCAGGACATTCTCTCCTGTACTGCAGAGGGTTGCTTGCTTGGTAGAATTTATACTGTATTTCGATTTTTATGCTCCTATTTTACTGATTAAGTAGGCTTTATAAATAGTTATTTCTACTTAGTTTATATAATTGTGATACATCTTTTTCATTGTAGTCTTCCTAATTTAGTTTGTTTTTCATAGATGTTATTGGTCATGTTGTTAAAAAAAATGCTATGAAAGAGACAAAAAAAAATGGAAAGATAAATAAGGTCATGAATGCCACTCTTGAAGATCTAGAGTGAGTTTGTTACTTAATAATATTAGATGCATTTTATTTTATGGTATTTTGTCGTGTGCTTGCACATTGATTTTCTTTTAATGATAGAGGGAATAGGGTTCATTGCACTCTATGGGATGATTTTGCTGTCAAAATGCAACAATATTTGGATGGCCATGACCCATCTCTGCCTGTGATCATCATACTTTAGCTTTGCAAGCTTAAGAAGTATCTTGGTGAGGAAATTTATCTTTATATTATAGTTAGCTATTTAGTGTTTATATAGATTAATTGTTTCCTTCTATTTGTAACTTGGGTTAGGTCTTATGGGAATTTCGAATTCATTTTATGGCTCTAAATTGTTCTTGAATGCTGAGGTTCCCGAAGTGGCTCATTATATAGAGAGGTTATTTTAATTTGTCACTTTTTTGGAAACTATTTGATTCTTTGATTGTTCTTTTTTAGTGAGTTATGTTACTCTGTCTATTAATAGGATGAACGTTGCAAATGTCGAGTTAACCCAAGTGGTTAGTCAATTGACTGGACCACCTGTCATTAGTATAGCTGATGATCTTCTCCAGACCCAAAGGATGACCATTGAAGATTTGATTGAATCAACTGAGGTTTTTTTGGGTTGACAATAACAGAACTGCACATTTACCAAACTTTGCTCAAATATGTTTTTTTGTCATTTAGTTCTTAAAAAAGAATTTTTAAAACATGTTTGTAGAAATGCTGTGGTTCTATCTTGGCTTGGGCATGTGAGTTCGACACCGATTCCGGTTGGTTTTACCAAGCTTGCACTAAATGTGCATCAAGGATCAATTTTGTTGGAGGACAACTCTACTGTGATAAGTGTAAGATGCCCAGAACTGCGGTTCCTAGGTAGCTGCAAGTGGAGATGTGGATTTCGTTAATGCAGTTGGGGTCCTGACATGCAAGTCGGTTGGGAAACGGTCTGTTGATCTTGATGAGTACCATGTTGTTGCCCCAAAGGAAACCAAGATAGCCTGTGTGAAAAATAGAAATTCTAAATGATTGTTCTGATCATGGCTGCTGTCTGTATTAAAATGGTTATGTGTGTGTGCTCTGCTTGCTTGGTAAAATAATTATGTTTGTTGGTCTTTTGGTGTTTCCACCCATATCTATTTGGGCCTGTATTTGAGTGTTAGACTCTTTTATCTGTGTTTAGTACTTGCTTTGTAAAATAATTATGTATGTTTATCTATTTGGGTGTGTACTTGAATGTTGGACTTTGTTTATGTATGTGTTTGATGCTTATTTTGTAGTGATTAGTCCAACTGTTTGTATTACCACTCTTAGCTTCAATTCATTTTCAGCTCGAAATTAAACTAAATAAATTGTAATTTATATCAATTTTTAATTAGAAATCACATATCACAAATGTGTTTGTCTTAGTTTTTTAAAGTATTATTATATCTATAATCAATTATCTAAGTGTATAAAATTAATTATATAAATTTGTAAAATCAAATATATAAATTTAAAAACATTTTTGAAGTGTAATATATAACGAGTCAGCTCGTGAACTAAATGAGTCGAACTTTATAGTTCGAGTTTCACACATTTAATTAACGAACTTAATTTCCAGTTCAAATTCGGTTCATGAACTTAGTCCAACAAACCAATTATCGAACTGAGTTTCGAACCCTGTTCGAGTTGACTCGATTCATTGTCAGTTCTACCCATGACTTTTTTATAAGGGTCACGCTAACTTGCCCGTTAAGTATACCAAAATGAGAAAATTATACAAAGAAAACAACACTTTTTACACTCTTTAAGGATTGACTACACAAATTCCAAGAAGATTTTACTATATTTGCTTTCTTAACTAGTACTCCGGGGGCACTAGTTAGCATTTTCCTTTTTACAATAAGAGCAGAGAGCAAACCTTATCACCCCACGGCTTAACATCTCAATTCTAACTACCGAATCAACCTTATAGATGTATGTAGTTGTTATTAGAATGTGTAATTTGAATATTTTAATTGAACATAATATGAAGAAACTTAGAAAGAAACGAGGAATAAAAAATATTATTATTAAAATGGATAGTATTATTATAAACTTAGAAAGAACATAATATTATGAAGAGTATTTTTAATTTTTGCTAATTAAAATGATATTAATGATTATTTTGTTAGATAATAATATATATATTTTATTGTAGCTTAGTAAAAGTAGTTTAGTATTTTTCTAGTATTTATACTCTATTGTAATTTGTAACCATTATTTTAGAGAACTAACCTCTTTTCTATTTATCTACGAATAGTCTCTATTGTTACATGATATCAAAGTTTAGCTAATTCTTTTTCCAATGTGGCGACCTGCTCCCACAACTAGCTTTGTTTTCCTTAATCATTAGTTTAGCTAAGTGTAATTAAAGATCATAATGTGAAAATTGGACTTAGGATTCACCTTTGACGTGAGAGTGAATATTTTCTAGTATTTATACTCTATTGTAACACTAACTCTAGATAACTCGTCTCTTTTCTCTTTATATATGCATGCATAGTCTCCTAACATGGTGGTATCAAAGATGAGCTAAGGATTATAATGTGGAAATTGGACTTAGGACCCAGGTTTGATGTCAGAGTTGGTATTGAAGTTGTTTTGAAGTCCCATGTTGTTCAAATTCTCTATATGCTAGTTATATTAAAGTGTTTGGGAGTAAAAATTGTTCAAATTCTCCTTACTTTTAAGTGTGTTTGCAAAATACATAATACCAGAATTTGTTCAATAAAATGAGAATTTGCAAACTAGAAGTTGTAGATCATCTAATTTGAATAAAGTAAGATGCCGACACAAAAAAGTCTAATATTCAAAATGCATTACCATGCTTTGTTCTATTTGAAGGAAGTTTATCAAAATAATATCAAATATTAAGAAGGTAGTCTACACAACATTGATGTCATTGACTTCGAACTTCAATATGTCAGAATCCCCTTCCTCAACGTACCTTTGTGCCTCCTAATAACACATACAAAATCAAAGTTTAATCAGTCACTCGATCAATTCTTTTTCTTTCGACCAATTAGTAAATGATAGAAATCTCAATCAAAACCATACTATACAAAGAAGAAACAAATTCCAAAATGTGTACAAGTGCATGCGTTTGTTTTGTATGCAGATGTATGTTTAACATCATATAATTTTTGCTATTATGCAACAAAGTTAACAATATGCCTTAATGCTCCGTAAACATCAAATCAACCATTGACAAAGTTAACAATATGTCTTGGGTGGAGTACCACACGTACTTATTACCAGTAAGATGCACACAGGATTGCAACACTACATAATACCAGTATTTGCAAAATAGAATGAGAACAAGTTGTAGATCATCTAATTTAAAAGTAAGATGCCGACACAAAAAAGTCTAATATTCAAAATGCATTACCATGCTTTGTTCTATTTGAAGGAAGTTTATCAAAATAATATCAAATATTAAGAAGGTAGTCTACACAACATTGATGTCATTGACTTCTGTTGGATATGCCTTGAAATCTCAGTTACAAGAAGTCGAAAAATTCTGAAGCTGATGTGCCCTGGTGAGGGCTCAACAGGCAGCAGGCAACGGGCAGGCGAGCCCTCGTGAGGGCGCCAGGGCGCAGGTCTGGGGCGCCAGGGCGCAGGTGTCTCGGGTGCTGGCGCCATGGCGCGGCCAGGAGCCCTCGTGAGGGCGCCAGGGCGCAGACGCGCGTGACAGCTTGGCTGTTTTGCAGATTTTGTGTAAAAATTGTTTTTGGAAGAATATCTGACTTGGATTGTGTTTGTTTTTAAATATTAGATATATTTAAAAATAATAGGAGATTTGGTTTTATTTTAAAAGATTGCTTTTAAAATAATAGGCATATATTTTTCTATAAATAGAGGTTGTTTATTCATAAAAAAATTGGGAGAGCAAAGAGAGCAAACATGTAAAGGGTTTGTGATACACCTTGGGTAGACTAGGTCAAATTGAGTCTCTTGGCCACAGGAAGAGATTCGGGATTTGGGTAGAATTAGGATTAATTTTTGTAACCCAATTGGGAATTTCTTGTGTAAAGTTTCTCTTTGATCATAGTGGAACGGAGAGTTGCTCTCTCCCCCAGACGTAGGTTCATTAACACCAAACTGGGTAAACAATATTATTGTGTTCTTTTCTTCCGCCGCTTTATTGTTTGGATTATTGCATCATCATCTCTATCGTCCTTATATTTGGTTGCTTGTTTCGCTTGTCCCACACATCAGTTTATTATTGGTGTGAGTTAATTATCGTCGAATTCACAACAACTTCGAACTTCAACATGTCAGAATCCCCTTCCTCAACGTACCTTTGTGCCTCCTAATAACACATACAAAATCAAAGTTTAATCAGTCACTCGATCAATTCTTTTTCTTTCGACCAATTAGTAAATGATAGAAATCTCAATCAAAACCATACTATACAAAGAAGAAACAAATTCCAAAATGTGTACAAGTGCATGCGTTTGTTTTGTATGCAGATGTATGTTTAACATCATATAATTTTTGCTATTATGCAACAAAGTTAACAATATGCCTTAGTGCTCCGTAAACATCAAATCAACCATTGACAAAGTTAACAATATGTCTTGGGTGGAGTACCACACGTACTTATTCTTTTATTATGGGTTACGTATCTTTTGTACCGATTCCAATTATTAATATATACTATATGTTTTACTATTCAATATATTTTTTTTTACAAAAGATGAAATGTGAAAACTTTGGTACATATATTATTTTGATATGTACTGATATATCATTGAAATAGATAATTTTTATAGGTCCATAAATAATATTTAATATAAAAAATCATATTATACAAAGAAGAAACGAATTCCAAAATGTGTAAGTGCATGCGTTTGTAGCACCCGACAATTGTATGCAGATGTATGTTTAACATCATATAATTTTTGTTATTATGCAACAAAGTTAACAATATTCCTTAGTGCTCTATAAACATCAAATCAACTATTGACAAAGTTAACAATATGTCTTAGATGTATGCTTTAGTGCAAAGTTAACAATATGCCTTAGTGAAAATGTATGTTTAACATCATATAATTGTTTAAATATGAGATTGTCCTTACGGTATGTCTTAAATGTATTTGTCAGCACACTTGTCAGCACACTTGTCAACTCACTTGTTAGCTCTCTTCTCACCTTGCTTGTCAGGGTGAACAATCCGTACAGACCCAAAACCTCCATTTATCAGTGGTATATTATTTTTACGCTTAATTGCCATGTTGAACTTGGCATATCCACGATCTCCCCATCCTACTCCATGTGAGTTTTGGACTATCGAAAACTCCACGGGAATTCCTTCACCAATCTCCGACCCAAAGCCAACAACGAGTTAGGAATGACATCCGACTTTGTTATTTAGTCCATCTAGAAATGTGTCGTCTTCGATAGGCCCATTGTATATCCCATCCTATATAATTGTAAAAAAAAAAACACACAATTTAGTCGAATATTATATGTTTATTTTTTTACTAAATAGAAAAATATAAAAAATTATTGCTACCCCTCTAAAGTGAGATAAGTAATAGTATTTAAATGTTTAATATTCACAAGTTGTTTAATATTTGTTATAACAATTTAGTTATGTTTTTGTTTCATAAAATCTTTGAGGGGTCTTCTTACATGGATAAGAAAGACACAAGATGTCATGGGATGTTGCTTATAGAGTATGATTATTCGTCTTTAGGACGAGCATATTGGATATTAAAGAATTCCTGAGGAGTGGATTGGGAAATCAATGGATATATGTATTTATTAAGAAAGAAGTTTGAAAAACAAATGTATGATATACACGAGTCTACTTACTTTCCTATTATTAGAGGCATAGATTAGCTTCTTTCAATTTTTTTCCCATTGTTTTTGGTTTTTAGGAGTGAACCATGATATCTATAAAGACTACAAAGTGAAAAGCGTTTTTCTACCGTTCACTCAGAGAGTTTTATACCATGTGTGTGTGTCCACTATAAGGCTATGTATGGTGTTCCTTTTGTTGCTTTAGTGTACAAGGTGATGTGCTTGGATTTTACATTCCAAATAGTATGATAATCAATTTTATGTGATAGAGATCTAATTTGTATAGGTGAAAAATTGGCCAAATGAAGTCATTATAGTATTTTGTATGCTACAAAACTGTCGCGTTTCTCTTATTTATTTATTTATGACTCTCACATATTAGATGTAAGTATCTATTATTTATATTTCCTATATTTTGCAATATAGAGAAAAAATGATTAAAAAAAGTGGAAGATATGAGGGACGATATATGATTAAACAAAAGTTATCATTTTCTAAGTTCTCGCACGGTAAATAGTGATTTATTATTTTCTGCTAAGTTAAGTTCTAACATTGAGCACAAGTTATCCCCCCTTATTTTTACCACTTTCAATTTAATTTTGAACTTTTAAAAAGAGATATTTCATCGCATGTTTGACTTGAGGGAAAAATGTCCTATTAGTTCCATTAAAAACTAAGGGAGATGTGGTAAGTTCTCATATATAGAAATTTAACTATGGGTAGTGTTTGAAGTGAGGTGTTTTATGTTGGATGTTTTTTTTTTGTTGAGAATGCTTGTTTCTAAGAACAAATCTGTTATATGTTGTTGTTGGGCTTTCAATGCGGTGGAGTCCGTTGAATCAACCATATAGAGTGCGACATCGACTCTCCGCCGGTGGTTAATGACCCTAAGAGTCATGGCTGTATAACTGGTCGACACTATTATGCATTCAAATATATACAAAGGAATAGAATCACTTGCGACATTGACTATCCATATGTAGTTGACAAAGTTCATCGTAAAAGTTATGTAAAGAACTGCCGAAAGAATCATGTAGTTTTTTATTGTCCCTGTTAAATAAATGTGTGCTTTTATAACTGCGTGTTTTTTTTTTTTTACTTTCAGTTTAAGCATTCTCATCAATTAGTAGTTCCTACGCTTTTGGAGCAAATAACTTTTGTTATTCAATGTTGCTACAATCTTTATCAAATTTAGAAAATAGAAATGAATAGTAAATTTCTCTCATTCAATTAATTATTACTTACAACATATATGTACATGGTTAAT
The DNA here is from genome assembly GCA_030408175.1 of Trifolium repens. Classification (NCBI taxonomy): domain Eukaryota; kingdom Viridiplantae; phylum Streptophyta; class Magnoliopsida; order Fabales; family Fabaceae; genus Trifolium; species Trifolium repens. Next base: position 50,730,593 of record CP125849.1, on the reverse strand, counting down.
CACTAGGGGAGTGGATTGGGAAATCAATGAATATATGTATTAATTAAGAAAAAAGTCTGTTGAAGAATTGTTTAATTGCATACAACTAAAAGCCGATGTGTCATTTGGTGAAAAATCACACTTATTCGTATAAGATGGTTTAATTGCATGCAACGGTGAGATGATGGTTACTTTGTGGTTTTTTGTTAGTTAACTTGTGGTGAGAAGGAGGTGGTAAGATGGTGTTGGTAAGGTGGCAGTTTGAGGATGATTATATGGAGGTTGTTCAATGACTTTTATGTTAAACGACCTTGTTGAAGGATTATTTGTAAAGATGTTGCTACACTTTTGTTGTTGTGGAGTACTTGTATGACAAACAAACAAATAATAATGTTATACTATCTCCCCAGGACATTTACGAGAATTTGATTCATAGTACAGAGAAAGACCTTCAAGGAAGTAGCCTTCAAAACGCTTTCGAGCAACCATATACGAAAACTTTTGGACCTCCATTAGTAGACCGCTCGGTAACATTTCATTTTAACAACTTTAAATTGCATTTTATCTTTTCTTTCACCTTTTTTATTGGTTGGGTTATATCATTCTTATTCAACTTATTATTTGTTATATTTAATATCATCGATTGGAGTTCGATACCACTTATGATTATGAAAAGTTATCTAATGAAAGAAAGAGTGGAAGGGGAAGGCGCGGCAAGTACTTTATGATTATACCCCTAAAACAAACCAAATAGCTTCTACATAATAAATACAATCACACCAAAAAAACATAAATCAGAGGGAAAACGCAGCAAAGAGCATAACAGTAACAATAATCTTAGAGACAAAGTTATAAAAACCAAAAAATGTAAAAGGTTAGAGATGAGATATCCGAATTTAGTATGTTAATTTATCATATTGTATAGCTAGGTATATCAAAAAACACTGCCCATAGAAAACAATAACCACTACCTCATAAAATAACATTACGACACACACTCTAAAACAAACCAAATAGATGATCATTAATGCGACTCCCATTACGAAGGATGTGGATTCGTGGTCTCTTGTTTTTGAGGGTGTGCATACCAAAAGAGATGATTACTTGTTTTGTTGAATATATTTTCTCCTTTATCTAGTTGATATTGTTTTTCATGAACATTATTTGGTGAAGTTGGACTCCTTTGAAGATCATAGTTTTCTAAAGTGGTGTGACGAAACAATATTTTGCTAAAGTGGTGTGAGTAAACAATAATTACTCCGTCTACTATCAAATATAAACAAACATTTTTATCTAAGTACATCAAATGATTTTTGTATTTGGTCAATAATATAAACCAAACACACAAATCATTAAAAGAATTAAAAAATAATATTTGATTTGGAGTATTTTTTTTGAAAAAAAGATTAATTTTTTTTTTATTTATTTCAAAAAAAAAATAAGTGACGCAAGATTCTTTTCTTTGTGATGCCAAGCCACGTAGATAGCCACCAATCAATATACACTCAATCAACGGTGGCACGTATCCGAACCGAACCACGGGCTTATGTTACAACTTGTAACACCGTATAAACCCAAACCAAACACACAGATCCAAAGTAGCGTAAGCGCCAATCTCATCTCTCATAATCCAACGGTCACAATTCCACCTCAGCCACCTCTTTCAATCTCATCCGTCCATTCTCTTTACTTGTTTAATTTAATCACCCTATTTCGTCCCTAATACACTATACTCTTTCTTTTGCGTTGTTTTGTCGTTGAATTCTAAGTTGAAGGCCGTTTACTCTCTCTCTCTCTCTCTCTCTCTCTGCATTTTTTTTTCATCTTCTTCTCCAAATCTCCGTCAATTGAAATTCCAACACCACCATTCTCTTCAATCTACATTCATCCACATTATCAACAACTTTACTCACAATGGTATTTATTTTATTTTTTATTAATTTCTTTTTTTTTTTTGTGTGTGTTATATATTATATATAGTCTCAGATTTAATTTTTTGGTTTGAAACAGGACACAGTGTTGGTACCTCCTTGGTTAGAATCATTGTTGAAAACACCGTTTTTCAATATGTGTCGGATTCACGCTGACGCAGCTAGAAATGAGTGTAACATGTATTGTTTAGATTGCAACAATGGTGACGGTGCTTTTTGTTTTTACTGCCGTTCTTCAAGACACAAAGATCACCAAGTCATTCAGGTTGGTAAAATACTCCAAAAATTGGTACTTTATTTAATTTTATTTTCTGGGTTTTATTTTTTAATCTATTTGGAAAAATGGGTTTGGCTGATTTTACAATGTTTAATGATGTAATGTTATGTTTCATTCATCTACATTTTACTTTATTGTTAAATTTGTGTTCTTGTTAATTGGGTTTTGTTGTTGTTGTTGTTGTTGGGTTAATTATTATAATTAGATAAGAAGATCTTCGTATCATGATGTTGTGAGAGTATCAGAGATTCAGAAAGTGTTGGATATAAGTGGAGTACAAACATATGTGATAAACAGTGCTAGAGTATTGTTCTTGAATGTGAGGCCACAACCAAAATCTGGGAAAGGAGTAGCTCACATTTGTGAGATTTGTGGAAGGAGTTTATTAGATTCATTTCGGTTCTGTTCTTTGGGATGTAAGGTAAGATTTTTAATATTAATTTATTAAATTAATTAATTAATTTTGAATAATCAATGTTATTATGTTCTTACAAAATTGTCCAATGTCCATATCATTATCAACATGCACATCATTCACAACTCAATTATACTCATCATATGGGTATAACACCCACCACCCATACATCATCATCTACATTTGAAAGCCCATCTCCATCATTCAACATCATAATTATATTCCCACCGATTTTAATTATTCATCATGCCTTCATTACTAGTGGTTTATTTAGCATTCACATTTTAATTAATTAGTACTACTAAATTTTATGTTATTCATCATGCCTTCATAACTAGTAGTCAATTTTATGTTATTTATCTTACTCCTATAATATTCTTAATGCTACTTTATTAAATTGAAGTCATGAGTTTTTATACATGAGATTAATGTGTGTATATGAACCAACATTGTGATTTTTTTTAATTTGTTAACCCATAGTAATTAAGCATTTGGCTCCCTTGTTGATGTCCACAAACTTAGGTCTTTTAGACATGCTATGGGTATTTGAGTCATATTCATCAGATAAATTTTTACATTATCATCCATTCAATTCTCATGGTTTCTGATCTAATTATTAATTTTAAGGGTTAAAATTGTTCCTTTAAAATTTCATTTTTAGTTCCTAGATTTTAGTCTCCACAATATTTTCTGCCATGAGTTTTATTTTTCTAATTAAGTATTGTAGTGATTAGAAATTTCACCCTTAAGACGAGTAAGTGAAGTGTCTGGAATTCGAAATCTATATAAAAGCCAAAATAATTGGAGGCATTATTAGAATGCTACCACACTTTGCAGGTACACTCTGTTATGATAGAAGTTTTTTCAAAAAATGAACTCATTTTTTATTTATAGGTCCAAATATATGTTACTTTGGTTTTTTTAGCTCTCAATGCTTAAAAAAGATTAAAATTCTCATGGGGGAGATGTTTCTAATGTTCTTAATATATCTACAAAAGTCATTTAAAATTTCAAATAGAAACACATGAGTTGACTTAATATAGTAAAGACTAAAGCCGAGTTGATAGAAAATATTATGGGGACTAATAATGGATGAAATCTTTAATAGGGATTAAAAACAATTTTAAAATTTATAGGGACTAAAAATGCATTATATATTGTGTGCATTGATGAAGGAACATGGCATGTCATAAACTAACTAATAATTGGATGATGCAGTTTATTAATTAATTAATGATTTGTTTAATTATTGTTTAGCTTGAAAGAATAAAGAAAAATGGAGATGCAAGTTTTGCTTTAGAGGGTATGAGTGAAGCATTGACAATGGAAGGGGTGTCAAGTAGTAGATCAGAAGAAGAATTGCGTGAAGGCTCAACACAAGATATGTATCCGGTCACGCCTCCTCCACCTCCTTTAAATTCAAGGAGAAGAAAAGGTATTCCTCACAGGGCACCTTTTGGTTCCTCATTCTAATGGGATTGATTAATTCCTTGGTACATATTCAATACAACCCTATTTGGTGGGAAGAAAAACCTATTATTATTATTATTATTATATAATTCTTTTTTTACAATAAAGGTGAAAAAGAATAGGAGCCTTTGGAGGGGGTTTTGTCCAAGGTACATTGATGATTTTATTTTATTATAATTGGAAATGAAAAGGAAAGAAAGGGTATATAGGAAAGTTCCTTCTTTTCCGGTTTGGGTCCCTAAAAAAATTACAAATTCTCTCCCTTGTGAAGAATCAATAATGCATATTTGTTTAATAATTATTATTTAATAGTTGGGGGTGTAACATTTCATTAAGAAATTAATTAAAAAGCAAGTCTTTGTGGAGTCCGTTTTTTTCATTGCCCCACCATTCACATGGCCGTTTACATAAAGAAGATAACAACATCTTTTTCATATTATTTAATATATTTTTAATTTTATTAATACGTGTGCATGACCTTTCTATTTATCCTTTTTATTGTTGCCAATTTTGGATATCTCAATGGATTTGTCACACTTTCTCTATGTTTCCCATTTATGCTTTTCAATCCGTCCTCTCTCTTTCTATGCTTCCAATCACATTATTGATTCATTATTTTGTTACTCAACTTATATTGATTAATTCATTTACTTTAGCAAAGGTAAAAAAATATAAGTGAACGGGTAAAAGTTCGTGCAGTTTTTGCAAAATCACGGTAACTTATTGTAATTCTATCAAATTTGCCGTTAAATTAAATATAAAAGGGGCTAGTTCTACGGAAAAAACTAATTGAAAACCTCCATGCGGAGAGTTGGGAGATGTTGCGTGGGAGGCAAAATATGTCCCCGCTATATTTTTTGTGTGAACAAAGGGGCTAAGTTCCATGAAAAAAACTAATTGAAAACCTCCAAGCAACTGTGGAGACAGAAACTTTTTGTAGTGTGGGCAAGAAAATTGTTTGATATATATATATATATATATATATATATATTTGAAAGAGTAATTAAAGTTGTGTTGAAAGAAATCAAAATTTTAAAGTGTTGAATATAGAACTTATAAGAGAATATTTCTATAGTTGAATTCTTAATAAGAAACACATTTTGCTTTTTATACATTACTAATAAGTGCTTCTTATAATGTCATGTCACACTAACACAACTTATACATATATTTTGCTCCGATAAGAAAAAATTATACAACTTTTATGCAACTCATACACGTTAATGGTGGAGCGATAAAATAAATTAAAAGGTGATAATTTGATATCAATCATCATCAATGGTAATAATGTTTTACATAGAAATAAATAATTTTAATTTGATGTGAATAAATAAGCTACTTGACCCATTTTTTTACCGTCCACATTGTTACATTATAATTTCTCCAATGAGAAAAAGAAGACATGATTCACCATTTTATGAAACTCATCTATATATTTTTATTGAAGGTGCTCTCATGCACTACATGTTAGCATTTCCATGAACTAAAATGGGTACCAATTTATGGAAGCCCCTAGTATGGTTATATATTCTTTTATTTCTTATAACTATACATTATATTTTTAATACTGAAGATTTAATTTAATCATTCACAATTTGTTCCCAATTCAGTCCCTTACAAAAAATAAAACTAAATTACTACCTTTCATTTAATATGAGAAGCAAATTAGTCCTCACAAATTTGAATCAAAATTAACAATGAAGCTCAAAACCAAATCTTTTTACTAGCTAGCTTGTTTGAAAACACATTTCAAGTAATTTATGAGCTTATAGCTTATAATTTATTATTTTTTCTTCCAATTTTACCTCTATCATCTTGAAAAAAAATTAATATTAATTAAACATATCATTTTTATGTCATTTCATATTTATAATTAAGCTAGTTCAAACGCTAATTTTACTAAACACTACAAATTCAATCAACTAGCTTATTCGCTATAAGCTAAAAGCTAACTTATAAACTATCCGCTATAAGTTCATCCATTATAAGCTAACTTATCAACTATCCGTCATTTTTTATCAAATATAGCCAAATATAGAGTTTCCTTTAAATTATAATATATTTTTATTCGTATGTTAGAATATCAACAAAGTCATCATTAAAAGAACTCAATGAGTTTCGTCTAATGTTAAATGATTTAGTATCTACTCTCTCATTATTATCAATCCATAAAAAGTATGACTTTTAAGTCTAGTTCTATGCTTCTTCAAAAGACAACTCTATTAATTTGAAAAGTCTAGCGTTATCTTGAATTGAATCTTGTTTATCTCTCCGAATTTTCACAACCTTGTTTCACCTTTTAACAAAAAAAATCCATTATTTTACTTTTTTATGCCCTTCATATTTTTTAAGATACCTATCCACGTGTATTTGTGAAATACCTATAATATTTTAAAAATTGTACAAAAAAAAAGTATTTTAAAATTTAAAAAAAGTATTTTCAATTGTATTTGCATTATTCGGTCCCCCGCATTTGCGATTGGGAGAGAGCTGAAATCTTAATATTAAAACTGATCTCCAAACCAAATTAAATCGGTGGTAAAAACCAAGATAATATGTCACTATTCTTGGAATATCTGAGTTCATAAACTATACGTGACATTTAAAATAAAAACATAGGGAAATTAAAAAATTCTAAGATTTGAACTGAAACCATGTTTGGCCAAAGACGACATTGTCATACCTAATCAAAGACAACATCATCCGCCCCCACTATATTTCCATACCTAATCAAAGAGAGAGAGATCAACTTATTTTCAAAGGTTATATTCATATCTTATTATTTTAAACCCTTCTTCTTCATTTTTTAAACGGATTTTAAACCCTTCTTAATGACAGTAGAGTAATTTTTTTGACCAAATGTTATATAGTAGTGTAATTTAATCTCAAGGATATTTGCTTTTGTTTGGTAAGTATACCATCCCGTGGAGAATTTGGCTATCTTAGAATAAATTTCATAAAGAGAAGTTTGGTAAAATAATTTTCTCACTCCTGACATATTTTCATTAGTATTTAGGGTCCGTATCATGGCGAAGATAAGAGATAAAATATGACAATTGTATCGTATATTATTTTAATTCAGTGTTTAATAAGACAACAAATTATAATCGACTAATCCAAAATCTTATTTTAATTCATATATTATTTTAATTCAGTGTTTAAAAAATGTATTATAAGTATGAGCGAGTTAGAAATCAGCAAGATAAGATAAAAGAATAAAGAGTAAAGACCCGTTTTTGTCCCTAACAAAAATAAAATTCAAATTAGTTCATGACATTTTCATACTGAGGACAAATTAGTCCCTCTGTTATAACGAATAGGGGACTAGTTTATCTTTAGTATAAAAACGTCTGAAATTAATTTAGGTTTTATTTTGTTAGGGACTGAATTGTCCTGTCAATTTTTTGCGAGGACCAAAATATGTCTTCACTCAAGAATAAATTACAGATTTATCCGTATCAAGTATAATTTGAAGTATAAAAAATAAAAAAGGAATTTGATATTAAATTAAAAAGTTAATAACTACTTTATTAAAAAAATATTATTCAAATTTCAAAAATATGAATATTATTTTTCTTAAAAAATAAAAAATAAAATTGATTGGATCTAATGATATCTTTGTTATGGTCCACTGCCTCACCCAAGAAGCACAAGGAAAAAAAGAAAGAACAAAAATAAAGCCCAATATAGCCGTGGATTTCCTCAATGTTCCTTTCCCTTTGAGCAAGACGTTTTCAGCAAGACTCAATCTCAGTGTGGCTCTAATGATAGTTGAGGATGGGGAAAAGAGAGCTTGGGTTCAGATTCAATCTCGGACAAAGCAATGTAAACAAGGCGTGTAGGAGTTTTTTTGTGTGTTAATATGTCCTACTAATCAAGAGTTCAGCTGCAGGGTAACTATATTCTGATTAAAATTGTTTCTCTCAAAAATCAAAGCGTGTAGGAGTTTAGTTGGCTTATATTGTATTTTGTTGGGGGAACCCGGTTATGGTTTTGGTGTAATAAGATTGCGCTGATTTTAAGGCTGCTTATGAAATGTAAAAAAAAATGTAGTTAAGGAAAAGGAAGCAATGCTTGCTTGTGTCACACGCAACATGCAAACAATTTGGGCTCTTAATAAAGAGACACCTAGTGTGCTTATATAGTTCCTAATAGTTTGTTATATACAAAATAGTTCATGAAATTTGCAAACACTAACATGTTAATTCATTGATAGAATGTGTTACTCAGATCAGTTTAATTTCTATTTAAATGATACTTGTCTATTCAATCATGTTCATAATGATAGCTTGTTCTATAAACAATGAATAAAATAAAGATACTTGTCAATGTTGCACATGATAGGAAGTAACGAAAAGTCATAGGAAATTATACTGATCATACTTGGACCTTTTCATTCACATTGAGACATTAGTTTCTACAACTTTAACAACAATCAAAAAGAACTTCTAAGAACTACAATCAACATGGTATCCAATTGTCTCAACCTCCATGTTTCTTCTTCTCATTCCAATCTTTTTCTTGCAAATTCAAAAAATCCAAAGCTTTCTAAGTCAAACTCTCTCACCCTTTCATCATCAACAAAACTAAACAAGACCAACCATGCTCTAAACCACTCCATGTCTTATAATGTCTCTATGAGATACTCTAATTCTAAAGTCCATTTTTCTTCACCAAGGTTTGAGATAGAGCCTGATCCCACACTTATCAATGATGATCTTAAGCCAACTACACCTAGCCAAAGGACATTTTCTGGGTTAGAAATGGCTAGTCTTTGGGTAGGACTTGTTGTGGGAGTCCCTTCTTACTACCTTGCTGGTAGCCTTGTTGATCTTGGGATGGCTTGGTGGCAAGGCATAGCAACTGTTGTTGCAGCCAACATGATCCTTTTTGTTCCCTTGGTCCTCACTGGTCATCCAGGTACTTAACTTAGAGATCAATCTTCATAACATTGAAGCATTTCCTCCAACTATAATTTTGATCTTTCTCAATATTACTGTACATTATATACTCTCTCTGATCTCATATATAAGCAAAAATTCATTTTTCAGGTTCATTGAATAACTGATGTATCTAGTCCATATTATGGATCAGATACATCAGTTATTCAATGTATCTAGTCCATATTTTGGTATCTCTACTTGAATTTATATATGAGTATTGTCTCCACAACTTAAAATCTCTATATCCGTTACGCTACTGCAGGTACTCGTTATGGCATATCATTTCCGGTTCTTGCTAGATCATCTTTTGGAATCCATGGTGCTCATATTCCCACACTTTTAAGGGCTTTAGTTGGTTGTGGTTGGTATGGAATTGAAACATGGATTGGTGGTGAGACAATTTTCCTTCTCTTACCAAATTCAATAAAACAAAGTACATTGTCTAAATCTCTACCTTGGCTTGGAACTTCCCCATTAGAATTTTTTTGCTTCCTAATTTTCATGTTGGTTCAATTATCAATTGTGTGGAAAGGAATTGATGGGATTAGAGAGCTTGAAAAATACTCAGCTCCAATACTCATTCTACTCACTTCACTCCTCTTGATTTGGTCTTATGTTAATGCTAATGGTTTTGGTCACATGCTCTCATTATCCTCTAAACTCCCAAATTCACAATTTTGGTCATTATTTTTCCCTTCTCTAACCGCTAATATAAGTTTTTGGGCCGCTTTAGCTCTTAACATTCCGGATTTTACACGATGCGCTAAGAGCCAAAACGATCAAATTATCGGTCAAGCCGGTCTACCTATTTTTATGGGAGCATTCACATTTGTTGGTATAGTAGTAACATCATCAACAAAAATTATATTTGGTCATGTTATTTCAAATCCAATTCAATTACTAGGTAAAATTGGTGGATTTGTAACTACAATATTAGCAATACTTGGTATAAGCTTAGCTACAATCACAACCAATATTGCTGCCAATGTTGTTGCACCTGCAAATGCTCTTGTAAATCTTAGTCCAATGATGTTTACTTTTCGAAGAGGCGCAATACTAACGGCTTTTCTCGGAATCGCTTTTCAACCTTGGAAGCTTCTTAAATCAAGTGAAAGCTTTGTTTATACTTGGTTAGTTGGTTATTCAGCATTGATGGGTCCTATTGGAGGAATTATACTAGTGGATTATTATCTTGTGAAGAAAACTAATTTAAGTGTTGAAGATTTGTATTCAAGAAATCCTTATGGAGCTTATTATTACTCTAGGGGGTTTAATATTGCAGCAATTTTGGCTCTAGTTGTTGGAATCTTACCTGTGATTCCTGGTTTTTTGCATAAAGTTGGAACATTAAAATCAGTTTCTGAAACTTTTGTTGTAATTTATAATAATGCTTGGTTTGTTAGCTTCTTTTCTGCAGGATTGTTTTATTGGATTCTGTCGAGTTTGAGATAGAAACCAGATGAATCTGCTGCTGTTGGAGACAACCTTTTGCATAATACTAAGTAGTAAAAACAGAGAAAATTATGTCATTTGTTCAATGTCAGAAACATTTGTAAATTGTATTATTATAGTTCCCATCCTATGAACATTACCAATGAACAATTTTTTTTTTAGACACATTTCCCATATAAAATTAAATTTTTATGTTGTAGCATCTTAATGCATTTGATTAAAATTTATACCGCAATTTATATGTGATACCGCTTTTAGTGACAAGCAACAATATTCTTTAGTAAAAGGCGAAAGATTGTTTTTTTTTTTTACAAAGAATCATCGTATGTGTCTTCACGTTTCAACAATATGATAGTATTTGTTCATTTAGATTTAGATATAATTTCAAATCTTCAAATGAAAATCTCAAATTTTCTGAATTTAGTTTAAAATTTTGAAAATTTAGAATTTTTATCTAAAGATTTGAGATTTTTAAAAAAGTTAAAATTTTGTAACTTTCATTTTGAATTTCTTTTTTAGATTTGTTTTGAAATTATGAGTTTAAATAATGAATTTGTGAAGAAGGTGATGAAGAAATGGAGGAAGAAGATGAAAAAATAAAAATTAATTGGTGATGGTGAACTGTTAGATCCAGCCGACATGCAAAATTCAATGCTTTTTTTACAAGATCAAACAGTTTAAATAATTTTTTTATTGAGGTTTATGGTGAATTTAAGATATTGGTACGCCTTAGAGGTTAATGACCAAAAGATAAATTAAGAGATCAAAATAAAAAAAAAATTAATTAAAGAACAAAAAGGTAATTTAATCTAATTTTTTGGTTACGAAAAAATATAAGGAATCTTCTCTTATTTTGTGACAAAATATTTTTGGGTATATATTTTGTGACATAATATTATTGGTTATATTTTCCATTTTTATTTTTAAAAATAAAATAAAACTCATTATATTTTAGAGACAAAAAACTTATTTAAACCGTAAAAAAAACTTACTGTATTTAATAAAATGTGAGACCTACTCTATATTTTTTTTTATTGAATATACTCGAGCATATCTTTTTTTGAAGAGATTATTTCTAAATTTATAAATATACTTTTAAAAATTACATTCGTAATGCTATATATGTAATTATTACAAAAAAGCAATAATAAAAGATTAAAAATCAGAGCATACCCTCCTTCTTTAGCCAAGAGAAGGCCGATAGGTAAGAAGTAAGAACCATCATTCTTTTAAGCAAAAAAAAAAAAAAAATCGCAATTTTTTTCTTTCGCCATCAGTTGAATCTGGTTCGGAGGTCAATTCAGACATCAAGTAATTCTAGTCTCCTCCTGATCGTAGTTGTAGGGATCAAACCATGGTCCTTACCAAGTTCATCGTCAATTACCACGAAACCGACTAACAATCGGTTTAATCACAGTTTTCTTTAGAATATTAGATGATAATGGTATTTAGCATGTTTAATTCTCTTTTAATTAACATAACATGATCGTTTTCTATGATGTAGCACACGATGTTTTTTAATATGATCCCCTGTTGCTACTACAAGTCAATCACATGGTAAGGACTTCATATATATATATATATATATATATATATATATATATATATATATACTCTAAAACTAAATGAATACTTTTTATGTATTTCTAATTTTGGTGTGCTTTTTTATCGTCTATTATTTTTCAGCGAGACTTCTTTGCGGAAAAAGACAAATCTAGCAACGTTGTTGTATAAGACAAGTGAAGATGCAAAAAAACTAATATGTAGAAAAGAATGTGAGATGGATTATATACGAATGGAAATTGTACCGTTACTACGTAACGGACGAGAAAATATAGCTCGTTTAAAGGTATATATCTACCTATCTACAGTTGTATATTTTCTACAAGAAGTAGAATTGCTTATTTTGTGAAATTTGTTTTCATATTTGCGCAGGTAGTAGATTTTATTGATAAAATTTTTTTGACTCAAGTGTTAGAGATTATCATACCCTTTTGTAAACTAATTGCTTGTCGTCTTGCTTCAATTGAATCGGAAAGGTAATATTTTATATATATCGCCTCCGAACCTAAATACAAAAAAAGAAAGTTAGGCCAACAAAAATTTATGTATTTAATCTAAAATGTAATTACGGTTGCTGCGACATACACTACGTCTGTTGCTGTGTGAAATGATTTTTCACTTTCACAAATACTAAGTGACACCATCACGTGCTACAACAATGTTTATTCATAATATAATACTAGGGTCTCAGTTTATTCCATAAATAATAACCAGGACATGTTTGGAATAAAAAGTTTAGAAAATGTTAATGTTGTGATCAAAGACTCAACCATTGTTGTATACAAAAGTACAAAAAGCAAACTATTTCCAAAGTTTTGTATCTAAAGTCTCAATGTTGTTCAGGGAAGTTCCCCCAGACATGAAGGAAGCTATAGCTACTTTATGCTATGTTGGATTAAAGTATAGTGAGCTTCCATCTTTGGCGAAGCTTCGGTCGCACTTTTCTAACTACTACAGTGAACAATATTTAGTTAATCTCACTAAGAGCAAACCAGATTGTTGTGTTAACAAGCAGGTTCTACGAATATTTTGTATGCTCGTCGTACTTTTTTTTTTTTTTTTTAGTTGCGGATAAAACATCTCATACACGATTTCAATTGTAGATAATGAAGTTGTTGTTACTTCCAAATCCGACAAAGAATGAGCGAAACAAATTTCTAAAAGAAATAGCTTTACGAAGCGACTTCTCATGGTATCCGGGGTACAAATGTAAATTGAACAAATGGGATCCATCATTTGGTGAGGAAGATACAATGGCTTCTGCTCCTCCAAATTCAATGTCACATAATGTAAGTATATTAATCACTAGTTAGTACGAACATTACATTATATATGCAAGTAAAATTATATTTGTAAGTGCATGTGTTTTTTATGCATATATCTTTATTTAACTGCTTTCTAATTTGTATGCTGCAGGACACCATGGAGATTGTGCCGGTTTGGTGGAAGTTTTGATGCTTGATGCAGTTATGGTGTTTTGTTTCACATGCAGTTTCTTCTAGTTTATTATATGTTTCAGTCTTTAATACTTATTGTTTGCATTTTACTGAAAATGTTTTGTATTGATTGTTAATTAAATTTGTCAAATTGAAGCTTGTTCTTCCTCTTTATGCAAATAGTAAAAATAGTTTATAGCTAATGACCGATAGTTTATATCCGATGATTGATGGCTAATGGCTGATAAGTTAATTGAAGTATTTGGTAAAAATTACCAGTTAAACTAATTGATAAATATAAAATAACATAAAAGAATATTTTTAATTCATAATAAAATTTAGAATAAATTACATTAACTTCCTCTAACACCTACTCACACCTGTCTATTTTAACAAAATCACTAACTTCCCCTAAACTAATCTAAACCATCATTTCTCTTGGTGATACATGTCTATTGTAAATATAAATGTAAATTTGATCATATCAAATAAAGTAACAATTCAATATAGCTATCTTTACGGCACATGTGATTGGTTGATAATGTCACAACCGCTCCAGTGACAAATTAAAATGTGATATAAGATAGTGACTATATTTTTATAAGATTCACTCGTTAAAGTGTAAATTGAGTTCACACTCTAAATAGCGAACTGTGTTTCCGTTCGCTCTCTAAGTGACGAACTTTGTTTCAGTTCGCACTCTAATTAGCGAGTGACAATATTGTGTACTCGAACTAGACGTCTGCGCCCTCATGAATGAAAACATCATGAAAAAAAAGTTCGCTTTTTAGATAGCAAACTCAGTTCTCATTCTAGAATGCGAACTCTTTTTTTAGTAATTTTTTTGTTCATGGGGGCGGAAACATTAAGTTTAAGCACAAAATATTGTCACTTGCTACGTAGAGTGCAAACCGTGCTCGCTTTAGATAGCAAGAAGGTTATTATGGTTATTTCCGGGGGTGTGTAAGGAAATTTAAGTGGCGCAAAAAGTAATACGCTTTGAGTTCAAATAATTGTATGGCCAAAAATATTCCATTTATTTTGAGCTTGCTTTTTAATGGCCTGGCCCATATTGAAATATGGGCCGAAAGTGACATCTTAATGTGTGAATTAACAATATTCTTCTTAATGGAATATTTTGTCTAGATATTGGTGGTGTCACTCGTAAATTTGGGGGTAAATGGTTCTCGTGATTGAACTATGGGGTATCCTCACAATCACTACTATCTAACTTGTTTGTCAATGAATTTTTATCGATCTTATTTGAGTCAGACTCAATTTGTAGCAGTTTACTTCATTAATATAGGCAAGTTCTATGGTACATTAGACAATTTCTAATGTACCGGTACATGGTTATCAAATTAATAAATAAAATGAATATTTTCTTAAGAGAAATTATTATTTTATCATTAAAAACATTGTAATAATCAAATATCATTAACCAAAGTTGTCAAAAATATAAATTTTGATATTTTTTAAATTTTTATTCTTCATAATAGTCAATATTCAATTTTTTATTGAAAAAATGTTAAAATATTAGTGTAATCATCATAAACAATAAAATTGTATTTTTCCTTGTGCTATTATTATATCTAAAATACAATAATTAACTAATAGTATTTTTAATCCATAAAAATAATTGTTAATTTATTAATTTGCGATGTCATGTACCGGTACACTTGAATTATTCAAACTAGACTATGACCCGTGCGATGCACGGATTATGTTGAATATTATGTGTATAATTTAATTTCTTATAGTAAAAAATTGCAAATAAAAAAGCTAAGAAAATATAGATAATTGGAATTGAAATTATGCAATACATATAGAACAATATTGAATAATTAAAATCATAAAAGTAATGGTAAAACATCATACAATACATATAAAGTGATCTTTATAATGATTTATTGTTAACTACCGCCCATTATGGAACACATCTTTGTAAATCACACTTTAAGTTGTATTTGAATCTTCACCGTCTTCAAGCTTCAACCCGTAATTATTGACAAAACAACTCTACAATTTTCCTTTGGGCTGCATATCAAAGAAAGAAGTATGACTCACAATTTAAAATTCAAAGCACATAAATTCATCATATTTCTTTCTTTTTTTATCAATTGATATAATACATATCTTATACATACATCCAAACATGCTCCATTTTTCTCTTTTAAATGGCCCTGAAAGAACACATGCAATAATATCCAACACCTTTATTGTCCAGTTAGTCATATAGCTAGCAAATTATTTTCAATTAGTCACGTAGCCACCAAATTTGTTGGCTAATTGCATCATATAAACTTTAGTTTAAAATGAACTTGTTTATTATGAGATCATACAAAATAAAAAATATCACATAAAAAACTTACAATAATATAGATTTTTTTCTCTCATTTAAGTTAAGTTGGTATAAATTGGTATAATTAAAATTGCAATTTAAAACTAAAATGAAATAAAAATATAAATAGATTGAAACTGAATGTTTACGGCATTCGAAATAAATATTGATAAAAAGTATTACATAATAGTAAATAATAAAATTATCTTTGTAGAGATTGACCATTGGAGATGCTCATGTTTTTTTTTGGACACATTGGAGATATATGCTCATGTTATTCACAAACAATTCAGTAAAGCAATAACATAAAGATAGATCAAAACATAAACTCAAACCTCCACAGTAATAAAAAATAAAATAAAAAACATAAGCACAAACCTGTAGATATTTAAGCATGCTTTCACGAAATTGATTTTGCCTTAATGTCATCAACCAGTGCTTTGACTTTTAAGTACATGTAGTAATTTTTAAAAAGCACACATACAATGAAAGTTATTAAATGTAGAGAGAAATATATACTATAGTACAACACACATATATATGAACATAAATATTTCTTTTGAAACTAATATGAACAATAAACTTGGTAACATGAACAAATTACAATAAGCATTGAGTTATAAGTCTTTTGGTATTTCTAGTATGAACAAATTATAATAACCAAAACAAAAATTAAATTATGCTTTGCAATTGGCTAGAAGTAAACATTGCCGCATAGAATAAAACATGGCCATTCTTTTATGATTTTTTGTCGCATTGAATATCTTTTCAGAATTTTGATAATTAACATTCATATTAGCTGGTTGAAGCAAACATGCCAGAAGAAAGATAGATAAGCTACAAACTATAAAATATAGTCTATAAAATATGATGATTTTGATGACTTTAAATTGCCAAGTGAAAACGGTAGTCGCACAAACCAATATTTATAGTCTTTATGAAATTTACAATAACAAATGTATCCACCTATCTTTACAAATAAATCAAATCAAAACATATAAAAAGAGAACAATAAATCATCAAGTAGAAGAGTGAAATAAAAAACATATAAATAAACAAATAGATAAATAAATAAGGTTGGATAAAGTTTAAAACTTACTTGATAATAACAATTTCATGATCATTCATAGGTTTTTTTTTCCAATTCTGCAACAATAGCAAAATCTAATTAGTATAACAAAAGTAATGGAGGTTATATAAAAAAGAAAAAAAAAAATTATAACACCATCAACCCAGATGAGCAATAACTCCTTAACAAATCAAAAGAGAAAAACAAAAAAGGTTGAGAGAAAGAGAGAGAGAGAGAGAGAGAGAGAGAGAGAGAGAGAGAGAGAGAGAGAGAGAGAGAGAAGAAATTAGAATTTAAAATCAATCAAAATGTAACTTTTAGGGTCTGTTTGGTTCAATTGAGAAGGAGGGGAGGGGAGGGGAGGTGAAGGGAGGGATTTATTATGTTGACAAAATTACCCTCATTTTTTTATTAAAATTCAAAATTATCTTTGTTGGAATATTAAAATTTTGGTTTTATTTTTTTTTACAACAAAAAAAATTTAGGTTTTCTACTCATTAGATTTTTTTTTTGTTATATATCCATTAAATTTTTTTTTTTGACGTAATATATCCATTATAATTTAATCCTTATTTTGAGTTTATAAGGTTAAGAGTAAAAAAGTAAATTACTTCTCCAAAATTTAAAATATTCCCTCACCTCCCCTCCCCTCCAAAAACTTCGAACCAAACGGACCCTTAATAGGATTCTATGTAAAAAAAAAGTGAGATTATCACTTTATCATATTTTTGGGGATTGACATGAGATTCAAATTAGCAAACTTTATTTTTTTTCGATCCGGATCCTCAGCAGCGGCAACCTCTGCTGCGGTGCCTGCTGCTGGATCCTAGCCCTTTATTTAATCTACCACGCTTGATTCTATCAAATACATATCAGTTCCACCGCACATAATTTATTTCTATTTTCACTGCCAAGCCAACGAAGTATACGTGCTATTATTATGCAAACTCTTTGTTATACCTGATTTATTTATACTTATCGTGTTTCCTTGTTATTTTAATTGTAAATGAATTGTGTTTCCACAGTCACAGTTCTTTGAAGCTATGAACACTTGTTAACCGTAGTACACGACACTTGTGAATTGTGGTGAAAATAATTTTCTTTGAAGCTATGAAAAAAATTTATTGCTGCAGGTTGTTGTAATGAATAAAAAAATCAGTTTATCACCATGTTTAGGGTGTAATTGGATCGGTTGAAATCAATTTTGGTGAATTCAATGTCCTTACCAATGAACAAATATTTTTTTTATTCAACACTCACCCTTCATCGATGTAAGGACAAGTTTCAACTATATAATTTATATTTTATACTAATTTGGTGGTAAGAAAAATCAATTGTTTATTTTTAGACAATATGCTCTTTAGCTTCTCTTTCTCATGATTATTTTCATCCACATTCTTGAGTTTTAATCTTGCTTGACAATTAGTAGCACAATTTATATAGAATATCCAAAACACAGTTGTTGTTTTTTTGGTTAAGTCTAATTCCTATAATTTGCAGACACATTAGCATAAATATCATAAAGGATCATGTGCGTTTTACTTAATTTTGCTGATTCACCACTTTTATGTTAAATTGTTCCAGGAAGAATGATAAAAATATTATTGCATAATCTTGCTGATCATGTGCTTTGTAGTAAGTAACAATAGATAAAAATATAATAAAATGAATGGTTGACTCACCTTAAAAGTAAAACAATTGTCCACCACAACTCAAGACAGTGGCGGTGTGAGTAGACTTTGTGGCTACAACAATAAAGAATTAGCATAATAATAGCGCGTATACAATTCGTTGGCTTAGCAGTGAAAACAGAAATAAATTATATGCGGTGAGACTGATATGTATTTGATAGAATCAAGCGTGGTAGATTAAATAAAGGGCCAGGATCCAGCAGCAGGCACCGCAGCAGAGGTTGCCGCTGCTGAGGATCCAGATCGATTTTTTTTCTTTCTCTTGTGAAGGTCAAATTTCTCTTCTTCGTTATAAATCTTAATTGGATTTTATGCCAAACATAACTTATGAGATAATCTCTTTAGCATAGTTTTAGGGATGAACATGAGATTATAAATAACAAAATTTTTAATGGATAATAATTGGGAACAGTGAGGTTTATTAATTGCACATTATTAAAAAAATTGTATCATAAGAAGTAAGATTTCTTTTTTATTTTTTGAAGGATTTTCAAATTTTATTTTTTTAATGGTTATCTCATATTTTTTCTTCGTATGCAGTTTTTTTTTTTTTTCAAATGTCAAAATCTAGAGCAATAAAATTAAACATTACTAAAATTAGGGATTAATATATAACAAAATTAGGGATTGATGTAAAATTATTTTATACACACATCCAATCATATATTGACACATCATATATTGTGTTTCTAAACACATGACGTGTCACATTCATTAATTGATGTGGCAACATAGTATTCAAGTTTTTATCGTAGCCGTTGATATATAATATTTTTTTTACGTGTCGAAATCTAGACCGTTCATATTAGGGTTAGGGTTTAGGGTGCCTCTAGTTACTCTCGTTTTATTATATTAAGATAAGATTAAGATTAAGATTAAGATTAAGATTATATTAAGATGATGTGTCACATTCATTAATTGATGTGGCAACATTTAAAAATTGATTATTTAAGTTTTTATCATAGCCGTTGATATAATTTTTTTTCCAAGTGTCAAAATCTAGACCATTTATATTAGGGTTAGGGTTTAGGGTGCCTCTAGTTACTCTCGTTTTATTATATTAAGATAAGATGTACCGTAGAAGCTCCCATTAATATAACCTCCCATCCTTGTGTTTCTGTTGTCTTTCTCATCAATCACTCTAAGGTGGAGGATTGTCAAGCTCAAATCTCCCACATTAATAGGAAAATCAACAAAGTCGCCGACTTAATTGCGGATTATATTCTCTTTTTACCTATGAGATCTCTTATTCTTATTCATCCGCCTTAGAGTGTGTTAATAATCTTTTTTGGCAAGATGTTGTCAATATTTTCTTTAATCATTGAAATTTGATTTAACAAGATTTAACAACGTACATCACTCTTATTCAAGAACGACCCAACATAATTAGAGGCTTAAAACAAATTTGCTGCGAGACTTTACAAAATAAAAAAGTTATGTAGAGTTGTATGAAAAATTAATAAAAAATCTAAAAATTGTTAAGTCATAGGATTAAACTTGACTTAAAAAGGATTTAGGATATTCAACTTTACCAAGTCAACTAAAAAATACTAAAAATTTAATTGTCGTATCATATATTTATAATTAAATTAAGCTATTTTGATGGTTTTTTTTTTTACCTAAAGTTTTGAGCTAAAGCCTTGACATGCTCTTAGACCCCATTTGGATTAGCTTATTTTTGAGCTTAAGCAAACAACTTATGCAATTTTTATGTATTATTATAAGTTTGTCAAGATAGTTTATGATAAAACAACTTATAAAAATACAATTTTCACCAGTTTAAACTTATAAAATAGCATATGGACTGGACTACGGCCCAAAAATAAATGGCATAGGCCCAATAGCAAGATGACTCAATTATCCAACCCATGAAGTTCAAAAGAGTAACTAGGCGGAAAAGTTATTCAACGGCGACGTGTCATGGAGACGGCGCCCTCGCCCCAACTGCAACTGTTAATCATGAAAACTCAGTATGCACACGCAACATCACATGATCTTCACTAAGCAAAGACTTGAAAGGAGGTAACCGTCCACCAAGCCCATGATCTCTGCACACATGAGAGGTGGGGTAATGGTAAACCACCCATGATCAACATAATGGAGGAGTGGCAAAACGGTTACAAAAGGGAGAAGCAATTCATGATCACCTAGAGGGAGATGTCTATAAATAGACTCTTCATACATCAAAGAAAGGGATCATATTTTTCTTGTATACTCAGATTACTCATATTATTATCTATTGAATCAATACAATTATCACCCCCCTTAAATGTTCACCAGAACATTTTGGCGCCCACCGTGGGGCCTCGGTAAAACGATTCCCAGGCCTCAACAGAAATATGGCAGTCCACAAAACGGATGATCTCTACATGATTATTGAAGAGGAAGCATAGGAAATTGGTATCGCCTTCAAGTATTCGGAATTCCTAATCAGGTGCTACCTTTCCTTTACTTTGCTTCTTATTCAAAATGAATCATACGCTAATTACATTTTCTAATTCCTTTACGCGAATCATACTTTCCTTTACTTTCCTTTACATTTTTTCCGTCTATATATATTTGCAAATTTGTACTTTGTTGATTGTTTTCATTCCGATATATTTTGTACAATATACGATATGATTCTGAATGATGAGTTTCAGTTTGTTTGTTGAACAAATTTATGCATGGTAGATCACTCATAAAACTTGCGCACCATAGTACTAGCCATTTTTCAATTGTAGAAAAGAAACTCTTTTCAAATGTGTAAACTATATATCTCTAGTCTTTGTTCCGTAGAGAAGTTTTAGTTATATTTACTATTGATTTTATTTGGCTTTTATTAATGCTAATATAACAAATAAAGTTGTTGTTAAATGATTTTGTTGATACATGTGTGTTCACACTCTCTTTCGATAGTTGCTAACTGCATTCATTATATGGACTAACTAACTGCATTCATTAGACCTTATTTAATAACGCCCTAAATTCATTATATTGACAAGATTTTCTATTTTACTCGGATTCACTCATGTTTGATTTTGTTTCAACAATAACGTCGGTCTGAGTTCGCCATCCCGCCAAATTGATATCACCGAGCAATGATGCCGTCTCGCCGCCAAATTGCTGGCGTGACACCTTCAATCATTATTGTTTCAAATACGGCGGTGTCCGTTAACAAGAGGCAGTGTAATCCTTATTCATTATTCATTCCTTTATTTTTGTTTTCGATGTCTTAGAGCTACTCTGATGGATGTTTGGATGTGTTTGATTTCAATTTACTATTTATGATATCAGACTGCCATTGAACATATAATAATGATGCGTTTACTTGATGTTTATTTATTCATTATGTGTATAAAGGCGTGCAATGAATGTCACAATGACCAAAAGATTGCACATAAAATGAAACCATATGTTATAACTGATCAATAAGGACAACTAGTTGAGTTGAGTTAATTAGATTAGATAATGCAAAGATGAGGAAAGCCATATTGGACATTTAAAGCCTCCAGGTTCTTGAGTTTCAATATTATCATGCTTTTTACATTTGGATTTTGTTCTAAAAGGTATAATATATATCCTATCGGTGTTACTTTAAAAGAAAATTCATATCATGATCTGTCAGAAGAAAAATAGGATATATGAAGTTGTCACTCTTATAGAAAAGATAAGAGATAAATTGAACAAAGTTATCGCTTGTTACCTTTGTCATTAGCTGTGTTATTCAAGCTCTATAGTTCAAAATTGTGAGTATGAAAATCTTATGACTCTCTCACAACTCACCAAGCTAGTTTGAAAATATATTTGCATAAATAGCTTGCTGAATAAAGTATATTTATATACAATCATTAAAGAACCTGCAATGAATTTGATAGTGTTATAATGGCTATCATTTAGTGCTCTCGCTTTAATAGAAGAAAATTACAGTTTTTCAAGCACAATCATGTCATGTTATAAAAAAAAAAAAATATAATAAAAAATAATTCTCTATATAAAATTGCATTATGCTTTTGAATTGATGAGGAAAAAGTATTAGTGTTTCTAATCTAAATTCTAATAGCAATCCAATACTAAGGCGTTTTAACTCGTTTATACTACATATAAAGAATAGGTATTATCTTATATGGGAATTGTTGTAACTTACTAGCTTTTCAAATATCATGGTTTGAATGATGAAAATTTAACCTTATACATTGATCGGATAATTATGTGTGTGTATATGCCCTGGAAATGCTTCAATTCCTTAATAGTTTATTGTTGATCTCATAAGTACACATAATTAGATATATGTTACAACCTTCTTAGTAGTCTGTTATAACCCTCTCTTCCGTGGAGTCATGGTTTGATAGTACTATGTTTAATAATCCATTTCTTATTTGTACATTATGATCAATAAAAACATGAATTAAATCTATGAAGTTAAAGTTTAATATGTTTCTTCACATGGAATACATGCATTAGCTTTATGGTTGATGATTGACATTATTATTATAAGTTATAGGGTGATTTCTTGCACATTATTATATATACGGACCTTGATATATCTTTAACTTCATTCTTTGCAATATTGTCTGTATTTTTTACATGTGCAAAATACTTGGAGCACAACACTCTTTTAAGAGGAGATCACAAAAAACAAGACCGACAAGTGTTCGGGACATAGGCGATAAAGCTCCATTTGATAAAGCGCCTCTTGAGATAAGACGCCAAAAGAAAAAGCGCCATGTGATTGAAAGAAAAAAAAAAAAAGGTCGAAATACCATGACGTTATCCGTAAATCTTACGAGTAGGAAACGTCAAAAATAGAAACGGCGATATCCGTAAATCTTACGAGTTGGATACGACGGAAACGAGTTGAAACACCATGGCGTTATCCGTAAATCTTACGAGTTGGATACGACGGAAATGAGTTGAAATTCCATGGCGTTATCCGTAAATCTTACGAGTAGGAAACGTCAGAAATAGAAACGGCAATATCCGTAAATCTTACGAGTTGGATACGACGGAAACGAGTTGAAACACCATGGCGTTATCCGTAAATCTTACGAGTAGGAAACGTCAGAAATAGAAACGGCGATATCCGTAAATCTTACGAGTTGGATACGACGGAAACGAGTTGAAACACCATGACGTTATCCGTAAATCTTACGAGTAGGAAACGTCAGAAATAGAAACGGCAATATCCGTAAATCTTACGAGTTGGATACGACGGAAACGAGTTGAAATTCCAAGGCGTTGCCCGTGAATCTTACGAGTAGGGAACGTCTAAAAAAGACACGACGCTATCCTTAAATCTTACGAGTTGGATACGACGGAAATGAGTTGAAATACCAAGGCGTTACCCTTTAAACTTTTTAGTAGGGGGCGTCCAGAATATTAAAGCATGGTTAAAAGTCCAAAACGTTACCCATAAAACTTACGAGTAGGGAACGTATAAAAAAGTAGGGGTGAGCACGAACCCGCAACCCGACTCGAAACCGACATAACCGCCAACATATGGAAGCACTTGGTCGGGTGCGGGTCGGGTCTCGGGTCAACAATTGTGAAAAATCAGTCATGAACGGTTGTATACGGGCGGGTGCGGGTCTCTAAAATTTATCTCTTCATAACCGAAACCGACCGAACAATTACTAAAATATAAATTAATTAATTTTTTTTTGTTTTGAGCACCTCTTAATCTCTTATACTCTTCGCTTTATTAATTTTGTCTATCTTTGATAGAGAAGAAAAATGTTATATTTTACAAGTTTATGCTTGTAATAGGTTGATAAAGGAGATGTGAAAGATAATATTCTAGATTTATATTAATTTTTACTTCTCATCTACTATCTATTATTGTCGTTGGATTAACAAATTTGAAACAAAATAATTGCATCTTATCATTTTTATTGTATCATTTGTTGCAGTGTGTACGGAATATTGAACTATTTGAAGAATTTATTTTTTTTATCAATGAAATTTTAGATGTAACAACAAAGTTTCAATGTAACCCGTTAAAACCGACCCGCTACACCCGTCACCCGTATGACCCGAACCCGAACAAACCGAAGATGTAGACGGTCGGAATTGGGTCCAAATTAAGAGGCCGCGGTTTTTGTCGGTTTTACGATTTTCGGCCCGAATCCGACCGAACCCGACCGACGCTCACCCCTATAAAAAAGGCACGGCGCTATATCCTTAAATCTTACGAGTTTGATACGACGGAAACGAGTTGAAATTCCAAGGAGTTACCCGTGAATCTTACGAGTAGGGAACGTCTAAAAAAGATACGGCGCTATCCTTAAATCTTACGAGTTGGATACGACGGAAACGAGTTGAAACACCATGGCGTTATCCGTGAATCTTACGAGTAGGAAACGTCAGAAATAGAAACGGCGATATCCTTAAATCTTACGAGTTGGATACGACGGAAATGGGTTGAAATACCAAAGCGTTACCCTTTAAACTTTTCAGTGGGGGCGTCCAAAAAATTAAAATCAGATTGAAAATCCTAGGCGTTACCCTTTAAACTAACAAGTGGGGGGCGTCCAAAAAATCGAAGCATGGTTGAAAGTCCAAAACGTTACCCGTAAATCTTACGAGTAGGGAACGAAGAAAAGAAAAAGAAATACAGATCAAAAGATCATGGCGCAACCTCGCAAATAGTAGACGCCCAAAAAAAAAATGTTATAAAGAGCAATTAAAGGTAACTCTATGCATTACTTTTATTACTAACAAATTTTTATCTTAAATAGACAGATTATCCTCCAAGATGCCATAAACAAAGAGATATGAGACGAGTCGCCCAAGGGCGATAGAGGCAAGAATAAACTCATTCAGAGTCAAAGAAATTCATTGATTGAAATCAAGATACAAAATTCAAAGAAAAAAGAAGTTGGTCCAACGGTGTTAAGTCGCCTATGGTCACTCTGAAAAAGAAAAGAAAACGCCACCACGTCGCCACATTATTTTCTCTAGAGCGACTCCGCCCACCATCTTCTCTGTGGCACCAGTATTTTAGCATAACCCAGTCCTTCAAGATTGTCAAAAACACCGAAGGGAAACAAAAAATTAATATGCAGCAAAGAAGACAAAAGTACGAACCAACAAAAGAGGGGACGATGCAGAACAACGCCACATCGCCAATGATCGCCGAAGAGATGACGCCAAAAGAGGCAAACACGCCCAAGGCGAGGCGAGATGAGATTTCTAAGCAAGGAGCAAAAGAATCCATGACTCAACTACAAAGAAAAGTTAACGCAAAGATGAATGGAAATCAACACTGCAAACATGATTATTTATAGAAGTTATTATGCAATAAAGACGAAGTAGGGGACAATTATTTCTCCACGTCCTACCACTATCACCACTTCGCCTCTTTGAGCCTCGTGCTTGGGGGGCTGTGGACTGGACTACGGCCCAAAAATAAATGGCATAGGCCCAATAGCAAGATGACTCAATTATCCAACCCATGAAGTTCAAAAGAGTAACTTGGCGGGAAAATTATTCAACGGCGACGTGTCATGGAGACGGCGCCCTCGCCCCAACTGCAACTGTTAATCATGAAGACTCAGTATGCACACGCAACATCACATGATCTCCACTAAGCAAAGACTTGAAAGGATGTAACCGTCCACCAAGCCCATGATCTGCACACATGAGAGGTGGGGTAATGGTAAACCACCCATGATCAACATAATGGAGGAGTGGCAAAACGGTTACAAAAGGGAGAAGCAATTCATGATCACCTGGAGGGAGATGTCTATAAATAGACTCTTCATACATCAAAGAAAGGGATCATATTTTTCTTGTATACTCAGATTACTCATATTATTATCTATTGAATCAATACAATTATCACCCCCTTAAATGTTCACTAGAACAGCATAAAACTTAATTTTTATTAAAAAGTAATTATTCTTCCTTTTTTGGATTAATAATTATTCTTCTTAGGAGTCACGGACTTGTGATTGTGATGTCGGCTTGTATGTATAACACACGAACGAGCTTCACACAAAATTTCCCATGCCATAGCCCATAAGTTCAATGTGAATGAATCTCTTCCTTCTGATATTAATTATTAATTGTTATAGATACCATAGGTTCATAGTGACAAGATGCATAAAAATGGCTTAGATTATTAGGTTTGTGCAGAATCTTGAATCCATGTGTGCTTCTAGCTGTAAGCCAATAGTTTTATTATAATTATGAGAGACTCGATGTAATGCATGAGTGTTCAAAAGATAATTATTTGACATGTGATTGGGTGACGGAACATAAAATGTTACTATGAAACATAGCTTCAAGTTCACTATATATACAAACAGTTGGATATGCCATTAAATCTCAAGATTGGAAGTCAGAATATTGCAGATTTTGTGAAAAAAATATATTTTTGAAGAATATCTGACTTGAATTCTGTTTTGTTTTTAAATTGGATATATTTAAAAATAATGTGAGATTTAGTTTTATTTTAAAAGATTGCTTTTAAAATAATAGGCATATATTTTTCTATAAATAGAGGTTGTTTTATTCATAGAAAAATTGAGAGAGAGGGACAAGATGTAAGGAATCGGGGTTTGCCACCACAAAAGACTAGGGTTTGGAATCCTAGGGCAGTGATAGTCATTGATTCTAGTGGAACGGAGAGGTGCTCTCTCCCCCAGAGTAGATTATTCCGAACTGGGTAAACAAATTGGTATCGTGTTCTTTATCTTCTGTCGCGTTATTGTTTGAATTATTGCATCATCGTCTCTATCTTATCCTTATATTGGTTGCTTGTTACACTTGCCCCATACATCAGTTTATTATTGGTGTGAGTTATAATCGAATTCACAGCACAAACATTAACTTGACGTGGGACAAGTTAATTTTTAACTAGAATAAATGCCATCCAATGAATTGAGAACATAGGACAAATTTGAAGCTTGTCAATCACCAAAACTATTGGCCATGAAAAATATATAATAAAATGCAACTATTTATAGTAAGGTCGATTCAGGTTAACATTTATTCTTATTTTATTTTTGTACTAATTATATATTTATTAACCCTATTTACATATTTAATTATTATATAAAATTTTCACGTGAGAAAATATACAAGCCATCATAGCATCACAGTGTAAATTGTCAACAACAAAAAACGTGAAAATGTGGAAGCATCCCCCATTCACCAATTGGTAGGAACATCAAAATATTTATTTTATAGTTTACCTTGATGCCTTTGTTTATGATGATGGCCCCGCCCCGTTTAGGCCCGTTCCGTTTAAGTCCGTCCAAAAATAGGGCGGGGCGGACCAATTTAGATGTCCAGACTCAAAATTCAAGCATGTCCGTTTATTGGCGGGCATACCCGCCAATTTTTTTTTTTATACAATTTGAATTATAATAACTTCACAATTAAATCTGTCCAATCATATAAATTAGGACTTCAAACATTTACCCAACTAAATTTCTCAACAATAATATATACTAAATTTTCTATAATGATATATCAAGCTATATATTCAAATTAGAAAAGAATTGTAAGTGCATGAGGCTTATTTAATTTCGTTTGATACTTTTGTAGCTTAGTTTCTTTTAATGGTACTGCACATGAAACTCTAAAAGAATCAAACAACATAGATTTATTATAAGGCAGATGAAACTCTAAAAGACTTTTTTTTTTACTGCAAATAAATTTATTATAAAGCACTTCATAGTACAAGTAGTACTAAGAGGCCAAAAAATACACAATATGACAGTTCACATAGAGTACACAACACGCAGTAGCACGCACGGGGGAAAAAAATGTGCACGTAGAGTCACAGGAAATAAACAAATAGAACTCTAGAAATTACACATTTTATCATCATATAGACTTATTCAAACAAAATGTGTCAAATTGACTAATGTGATAGATATGAATACAACAATCACTTCATTCTTTCTTCCTCTAGCATTTTCTTTTTCTTTTTCTTTTTCTTTTCAAACTCTATCTCTTAAAAACTTCAAACCCCAAACACTCAAAATCCTACTTAAATTTATGGTTTTCCATCAAAATCACCTCCAAACCATCACATTTTGCTCATTTACAATTCAACATGTAAGTGTTGATTTTCCCTCGTTCTCATTTTGAATTCACCTTTATATTGTATTTTGTTTTGCAGGCTTACTAAATTGATCCAAAAAGTGGGTAACCTCTTACTTAATTAGATTGGTCTAATGCTGAATTTTTATACAAATTATTTAATGGTTTATTAAACAAATCCGTCATCAGATTGATGACAGATTGACAACCAATCTATATGTGGCTACAAAAAAACAAAGCATATATAGGACATAAATTAATGTAGCTAGCTTAGCTTAGCTACAATTAGTATATAAATTGGTGAGTTGCAATTCAATCTGGTAGTGTCATTCCCATTTATCAGCTATTACTCCCTCCGGTTCTATATATAAGAAACATTTCACTTTTTAGATACATTATAAAATAGATGTATTTAGACTATATTATTGTCTAGATACATCAATTTTATAATGAATCTAAAAAGTCAACTTTTTCTTATATATAGGACCGGAGGGAGTACTTATTAGTGTGACTGACATATGCTACTGGTTTCATTGTCCATAGGAAACTTCATGCTTGTTAGAGTGTAATTAAGATATTAAAATTTAAAGATAACTCCTAGCCTAATATTTCATATTATCTATATTGTTTTCTTCTATGCTGCTGTAAATTTTGATTATTTTCTCTTTGTTGTTTTCTTCCAAGTTGCATGCAACCCACATTTTTCTTCGACATGTCTATATATATTGTCTGTTTTTTCTAAACTACTCTTTCATAATTTTGAGTATATTTCCATCGAACAATGAGAACATACCACATAAATAGATTTGTATGTGATCCCCATAAATTTGTTACAAGTTATTTGTAGGGACCACATACAAATATACTTTTTTTTTGACAAATCATACAAATATACTTACGTGGTTTGGTTGATGAGTATATATCCCAAATTATGAAGGGGTAGAATAGACCTCACTCATATAAAGCGGAATAACATCTAAGAAAAGGTACTTCAATTCAATGACACCACAAGTTGAAACCAACAAGAGAGGAAAGGATAATAATAATTTTTCAAGTTTTTATTTTAAGATATGATATGAGGAAAAAAATAAAACTCAATTGAATGACAATGTAAAGGGTTTGACACTTGACACTAGTACTATAAATTAATCTTGTATATCTAATTAACTTTAAAAGAAATTGAATGCACCCTTTTAGTTTTTATTTGTTAATTTATATATTTTAAATATAGACATTGACACGACTATTGAAGATGTTATTCATGAGAATACATTTACCATGTATTTTTCTTTTCACATCGTCAATATGGGAGTGGTTATGGTGCATAAGCTTTTTCCTTATGCACCGTGCATAAATAATAAAAATTGCTTAATGCACTCCCATATTGTTTAACACACCCCCAGATTACTTAGCGCACCCCCAAATTTCTAACGCACCCCCTAAAAATATGGGGGGTGTGCTAAGTAATTTGAGGGGTGCACTAGAAATCTGGAGGGTGCACTAAGTAATTTTGGGTATTTATGCATGGTGCATAAACATGGCTTGGGAGTGGTTATGGTGCATAAGCTTTTTCCTTATGCACCGTGCATAAATAATGAAAATTACTTAATGCACCCCCCAGATTACTTAGCGCACCCCCCAAATTTCTAACACACCCCCTAATATACTTAAATTGAATGCACCCTTTTAGTTTTTATTTGTTAATTTATATATTTTAAATATAGACATTGACACGACTATTGAAGATGTTATTCATGAGAATACATTTACCATGTATTTTTCTTTTCACATCGTCAATATGGGAGTGGTTATGGTGCATAAGCTTTTTCCTTATGCACCGTGCATAAATAATAAAAATTGCTTAATGCACTCCCATATTGTTTAACACACCCCCAGATTACTTAGCGCACCCCCAAATTTCTAACGCACCCCCTAAAAATATGGGGGGTGTGCTAAGTAATTTGAGGGGTGCACTAGAAATCTGGAGGGTGCACTAAGTAATTTTGGGTATTTATGCATGGTGCATAAACATGGCTTGGGAGTGGTTATGGTGCATAAGCTTTTTCCTTATGCACCGTGCATAAATAATGAAAATTACTTAATGCACCCCCCAGATTACTTAGTGCACCCCCCAAATTTCTAACGCACCCCCTAAAAATCATGGGAGTGTGCTAAGTATATTAGGGGGTGCACTAGAAATCTGGGGGGTGCGCTAAGCAATTTTGAGTATTTATGCACGGTGCATAAACATGGCTTATGCACCATAACTTTGCCATAGTATAATATTGTATTGTATTCTGTTAACCTACCTATTATAATTCCTAAATTTAAGGAATTGAGTATGTTATCGACTAGGTTAAGGCTCATCCCTTATGGATATTCGGTCTAAATATTACAGTGGTCATGAACTACACATTAACACAACTTGAGATCAATTCACCGCTCTATGATCAACATCATATGATCATTTGTGAATTGTATTGGGATATTTACCCAACCGCTATAAAAGACTATAATCGATGGTGATGATATGAAGTTAAACATTTGACTCTCATAAAACCCACACTAATTTGATCTAACTAGTAGCTTATAGTTTGGTAATATGTGATGTGACTGTGAGGATGTTTGTGATTTTTTAATTATGAGCTCGCCCCAATTCTTTAATTTTGTTGATTTAATGGGTATAACTACTCCTAAGATGATTGTTTTGTCATGTAATCTTCCTTTTATTAGGACTTTGGTCCTCTTTAATTTATCCCAAGAAAATAAATGAATGATGAGATTAGGCTTGTTTGAAACAATTTTTGTTTTTAGTTTTTAAAATGTGTTTTATAAAAATGTTTTAAAAAATTGTTTTTAAAAAGAGAAAATAAAAATTTCTTGAATATGTTTTACTTTTTTAGTTTTAAAAACCGATAAATAGAAAACAGTTTTTGAAAACACTTTTGTAAAATTAGATTACCAATAAAGTTTTTTTAAAATAAATAAATTAAAAAATTGTTTTTGAGAAAGGAATCAAACAAGCTCTGATTCTCGATAGTTCATTTATATCGAGTTAAGATATCAAGCAATACTTTTTTTTACCAAAATATCAAAAAATACTTTTATAAATTAAAATATCGAAAAATACATATATAGTCACAATTTCAAATAAAAGTTATTTAAGCACACATATAAATACATATCATTTTATTATTTTAAAATACATATTATTTATTTCTTCTTTGACCCTTTTTCATATGTATATGTTCAAACAAATTTTATATAAGATTATAACTATAAGCAAGTGTTTGTAATGAACAATTTTTTAGCCGTTCATTAATTTACTCTACTTCGATGGTAGAGAAGTCTGCTAAGAAAAGATAAAAATAAAAGACTAATTTCTCATTGAATTTGATTGCTCATAATTACTTTTCTCAAAGCCTTTTATTTATAGCACTGGTATGTACCCTAACAAATTAATCACGAGTCATCAAATTGGATCTATCTAGGTCCTTCTACAAAAATGATTTATAACTTAAAAAAAATCTAATGTAACCTGAGTCTATTCTATTCTTTTGAACCTATATTAATTTATTATGGCGTTTGTCTAAAATAAAATTCTCGGGTCCAATATTGTGACTAAAAACATGCAATTTTTTCAAAATGTGTGCTAGAATATCAACTCGCGTGTACGAAAGAATAAAGAAACAAATGAACAAGCAGCCTTGTTCACATTATCGGTAACTATAAGTCATACTCAACAAATGTACATAAGCAATTTAGCACAATAATATGAACAATATTGGACATAGAATCATTCAAGGGACAAAAGAAAACGAGTAAAGTCGATAACCACCTAGAAGATTTGAAATCTTTATCACATTCTAACATTCGAGACACCATTCAAACAAAAGTAGGAGAGGAACAATGAGCAAATTAAAGGAAACAGATCGAATAAATACAAACTTGATCGATTGAGACTTGAGAGTATATCTTGCTAGCTTGATAATTTAATATTCCCGTAGCTACAAAATATGCACATAACCCACTAATAAAAGTTTTAACATTACGTGTGGAAAGTAAATAAAAATGTACACGACATAGAATTTGATTTTCGGTTATTAATAATTAATACTAGCAGACTTTAATAGCCATCAAGAATGAAAAATGAAACTAGAAGTTGATTGAATTCAAACATTAAGCTAGGAAGTTACCATAGTAATAAGGGCATGACAATCGATCAAGGATATGTGTTCAAGGCTGCTAGACATATACTATAGTTTTAAAATCCATCTTGGACCGGCCGGTCCACTCCAACCAAAAAACCGGAATGATCAGCTCGAGTCAAGCATTGGGCTGGCCATGCAACTAAATTGGTATAAACCTGTTATATTTATGAGAAAAAAGGAAGAAGAAGATAATCCGGTGATTCTTGTCTCGATCAAATTTAGTTTGATCAAGAATTGTTTCCATCAGGAAACAAATTCGGATTTTCCGAATGATTCATCTTAAGTAGAGTTTATTAATCACATGAATCGAATATTTTGATTCAATTTTTTACACAAACAAAATGATAAATCATTAAAAACTCATACATATAAAATAGAGGACCAAATTTAAACTTCAGTTATTATAATATTCGACGTATAAATTTTTGTTATTTTTTAATATAGGCCATATAATTTTTAGACTATGTGTCACTATGCCTATGTGGTACTACGTCACACGACACATAACGGGTGAAAGTTTGAAGATATACTCCATATAAAGCAAGAAGACATCTTGAGAACAAAAAATTCGACATTAATTTGGAAAGTGTTGGATGAAAATAAACAGCTTTTTTTTTTGGTACCAAAACAAACAGCTAGTATTTGTATACCAAAACAACATTTTGTGTATTTTTTTCAAAATTATTTAACAATTTGTTGTTGTGGTACATAAAATAAATTTAATTGGTCAGTGGGAAAGCAGCAGTAATATTATATATATGCACATCCAAAAGTCAGCTATGCCTATATATAGTTTTCTATATTAAACAATATTTTACAAAAAAAAAAAAAAAAATTGTAAGAATAAGTAGCAATAAAATTAAATAACATGATAAAAAACAAAATAAAAATAATTATAACAAAACTACAAAGTGAGAGAGTGTCGATGAAACACGAACACAGACACCGAACACGATACAGATACTGACACGTTGATATAGAAAGTAGTTTGTAAAAATGACGCAATTCAATATAATTATAAATGTTGGTGTTGTATCAGTGTCTGACATTGATACATGTTCGATATTGAGATACGTCTAATTCGAGGAGTATCCATGTAGAGTATAGGGTCTAATTTATTTATTTTTTTGTATATATGGTCTAGTTTAGAAAGAGACAATCTACGTATTAGAAATTTTGAGAGTGATGAGATGAGATAGGTGCAGCCTTTGTGTAATGGAACTCGTGGTCTGACTGAACTTTTGTCAACGGTTTTGTTCTGTTACTAAATTGGACTTTTTATTTTTTTGGTACAATCATCAATAAAAAATTGGACTTTAAATGAATGGATCATTAGAATCAGTCTTCTCTGGTTTCAGAAATCTAAAAGTGGTTTCTTCAAAACTTGCAACTTATTCTCTGCCCCACATTTTCTTCTTCCCTTTACTATATATATACATCAAATTCAACATAACATTATAACACTCATCATTAATCAACCTTCTTTCTTAATTTCTCCTCAATTTCTAAGCCCCATTTTGAACCTTCCATATTTTTCTCAACCAAGGTATTGGGGAGAATAACTTAATTCATATAGCATATTGATATTAATATTAATATATTATATATGTGCACTTAATTATTATAGTATAATTGCATAAAACTAAACATATTTTTCCCTCATGTTATTTGCATGCCAATTCTAGAAACATTAGTTTTTAGTTCAATGATAAGAACTTGATTCAATAATCTCGAGAAATATAGTTCAAATTCTCTTAGAAACAGTCGTAAAATGAAAATTAATGTCATTTTAGTAATTCATAATAATTTCTCCTTTTATTTTATTTTTTGAAAATTTGCTTGTTTTTTCTTTGATTCTGATCTATTTTAAATAAAATTTCTTTCTTAATAACGCGTGTCAGAATTTTACACATCTATTTTCAATCATCAATTTTACTAGTATTTCTGATATAATTTATTTGCTTTCAGAAGTAATTTTTATTACTACATCGTAAGCGAATGTCACCGGCAATGGCGATGAATAATGAAAGGATTGATGCAATAGAAAATGAATATCATAAAGGAGTGAAGCATTTGTATGAGAAAGGTTTTCTTCACAAGGTACCAAAGAAGTATATATTTCCTGCTACTGAAAGACCAACAAGTATTGATGATTCAAATGTTGCTAAGGAAAAACTTCAGCTACCAATTATTGATTTTGCTGATCTTATTGGTCCAAATAGGCCACAAGCTCTTCAGTCACTAGCCAATGCTTGTGAAAAATATGGATTTTTCCAGGTAGGAAATTGCTATCCAACTGTCACAAAAGTTTAAAACTATAATAATGTTTGAGGTGTCAATGACAATGATTGCATATTATATCTCCCATTGAGGTGTCAATGAAAATGCCACAAATAGTAAATCACTTTGGGATTTTAGTTATGTGCAATCACAATCCGATGCAACTATGTGGCCGATTACATTAAATTAAGATCAGATAGATCAAATTTTAGTACAAATTTTATTTTATTTTTAATTTAAAATACGTTAAGCCTAAAATTTAGGCGGTTCGTTCTTAATCCAACGATCGTCAACATAGTTAGTTGTGTAATTGCATGAAATCCAAATATATCACTTTATCTTAGAGATTGTACAATAATCATATATTCACATTTTTCCCCTTAGTCAATCTGTCTAAGATGAATTCTCGTCTATGAATCATTAGTACTCCTAAAATGGTGAAGTACTTGTACCGGTATACGTACCAGTACCGTATACGCATACGGTACTCGTATAGTACGCACTGATTCATACCCATTTAAATTTGGTTGATTTGGGATGGTGGATAGAGGAAAAATGTATCGGGAGTTGAAATTTTTTAAAAAATATTTTGATTTTTTATCATATTTCAATTATCTTTCTCACTTTTAATGAAAATAGTGGAGACATTGAACAAAAATCTTCAAAGCATGATAATAGTAATTCACTTATCAACAATTTTTAATATTTTATATTAATGCACTAATACCTCAATTTTTTTTAAATGTTGTATTTCGTACCAGTACCCATATAGGGAACGTAGGTCCTCATGCATGTTAAGCTATAAAATAAAGAGAGATTTTCAATGTATTCTAAAATTGAAAGTTATTTTATATGATTTTTGCAGCTAGTAAATCACAACATATCAGAAGATATCACAAGGTGCATGGTAGATGTTGTAGGAAGGTTCTTTGATCTTCCATTAGAGGAAAGAGCTAAGTACATGACAACTGATATGAGAGCACCTGTAAGATATGGGACCAGTTTCAGTCAAACAAAAGACTCTGTGTTCTGTTGGAGAGATTTCTTGAAACTTATTTGTCAACCTGATTACATTCCCCATTGGCCTGCTTCACCATTGGACTTTCAGTAAGTGCTACATGAAGAGTTCACCTTAATTTCATTATTATTTTTTGTTGATTTGGAAACATATTTATTAATTAATCATATCATATTCATTAATGGGTCCCCTATGAGGTCTGTCTTATAAGTAGACAAACTTTTGTTGAGTAATCAAATTCATTACAGGTGTTAAAATGACAAAAAATATTAAAATAATAATAAATAAATAAATAAAAATAGATAAATTAATCCTAAAAATTGTACGATTAATACATGTTCATCATTTTTGCATATTACTATTAATTAAATGTATTTTTATTTTTTATTTTCACCACCAATTTAATCTGATTCGTAGTCATATAAATGTATTTTTAAAACTATAAAATATCATTCAAAAAGTTGATCACACATCAATGTCAATTCATTGTGATT
Source organism: Trifolium repens (assembly GCA_030408175.1). Lineage (NCBI taxonomy): Eukaryota > Viridiplantae > Streptophyta > Magnoliopsida > Fabales > Fabaceae > Trifolium > Trifolium repens. The sequence goes on along the minus strand of CP125849.1, from coordinate 50,693,991 downwards.
AATTTAATTATGAATATTTGGGAATAAAATTGTCAAATTAACATGCGATATTATGGTCTCTAACTATATAAATAATTATTTTGACTAATGCTTTATAAACCAATGATGTATTTTTTTTATTCATAAATACAATATTACCTTTTTGTCAAAAAAAAAAACAATTTTTACCTTTTGTTTTTCACTAATTACATATTTGATGTGATTGCAAATTTTTAATGATATTATTATTTTAAACAGGGAAGTGGTAGCCACCTATACACAAGAAACCAAACATTTGTTCTTGGCAATAATGGAAGCCATTCTAGAAAGTTTAGGAATTATGGAAGACAACCAAGAAGAAGAGGCCAAAGAAAATGACAACAATAATAATAATATTAATATTATGAAAGAATTGGACAATGGTAGCCAAATGTTAGTAACAAATTTCTACCCACCATGTCCTGAACCAGACCTAACCTTAGGAATGCACCCTCATTCTGATTATGGTTTCCTCACACTTCTCCTTCAAGATGAAGTAGAAGGTTTGCAAATTCAATTTCAAGATAAATGGCTCACTGTTCAACCTATTCCCAATGCTTTTGTTATCAATATTGGTGACCATTTAGAGGTAATTAATTTTGTTACATATTTAAAAATTACATTACAAGGGTCGAGTCTAGTAGAAGGAGATAATCTATTACAATTATTATTATTTGTATCGTGCTAATTTTATTTTTTTGTTTTCTTTTATTTATCAGATATTTAGCAACGGAAAATATAAGAGTGTATTACACAGAGTTATGGTGAATGAAGCTAAGAGTAGAGTATCGGTTGCTTCGCTACATAGTCTTCCCTTTGATTGTACGGTGAAACCGTCGCCGAAACTTATCGACGAAGCAAATCCAAAGCGTTACATGGACACAGATTTTGGTAGCTTTTTAGCATATGTGTCTACTAGAGAAACTAAGAAAAAGGATTTCTTAGAGTCCAGAAAATTGATATACACATAATTGGTACTCAAATTAATATTAGTAGTAGTAAAGGGACAAGAGCTATAGATGATTAGAAAGTGAAATTTTGTGGATGGTTGAGGAAATTGTATATTTGGTTAAGTTTATTGCATATACGTAGCTTATTTAATTTCTTTCTAATTTGTATTATCAATTATTTAGGATTATTATTTATTATAGTTTGATCAGTTTGTTTTATGGTTCAATTACCGTTATAACGGTTTCCCTTTCCCTCCATTCCAATCATTGTATCCTTCTTTGTAAAATTGATTGATACTGATCAATGATGAAATATACAACTATATTTAGAAATTCTTCTTCTTTGTGTTCTCTAAATATATGCCGAAACCACAAATCTTATAAATATCTATAGGTTTTACATGGATCTTTCTTTGCTCCTCCATCCTCCAGCATTCTCCACGATCAATGGATCAGATGTAATAGGTTTTAGCTAAGGGTCAAAGGTGTTAAGGTGTAAAAAGTTTCATGTTCAAGTCTCAGGAGAAGAAAAATATTAACATTAACAACTATTTATTAACTTTGGTCGTTTAACAAAATGAATTGGACGTTATAACATGATTTTGTCACGGCTTTAAAAATCCATTTATCATAATATATGTAAAGATACGTTTATAAGTGAGGACAAACGATATCTTATAAGTTGGTTAAAGGGTCATGTTTGCTCCTACTTATAAACGTATTTTCATGTTAGGACTTCATCAGGACTGTTGTTTTTGCAGTAGCCTGTGTTTTGTTTGTGCTTTTTTATATTGTCCGGCTTTCGAGCACATGATTTGGCGAAACTCTGCAACCCTTCATAGAAAGTGGATAGTTTATCTTGCTATGATGTTGGACATGGACTTCTCTTATTATACATGGGTTGGAGTACCCCTTATACTCCTTTTTATCAAATCTATTTTGCTTATAAAAAAAGCCTAAAAAAAATTACTAAATCTTGAAGAATTCTAACTCTTCAATTTTATGAAAGATTAAAGAAAAGTCAACAAATACATGCTAAAAATGAATTTAAACAACAAATAAAATGAAAAGTGTAGTCGGTTGTGTTTTTTTTTACCTTTGACCACAAAGTGTAAGTATACACACTTCAGAAGTAGTACTAGGAGGAACTACTATGAAAAATGACATTTTTTCTAAGCCGCCAATGCATGTTTTGGTAAAATCCATAGGGTAACGACTTGTACCTTGTCCCTTGACCTTGACCTTAAATCCATTTCTACGTACTTGCCAAATTGACTTGACCAATTTACCCTTAATTAACCACATGATGCAGGTCTTTGGCATCATCAGTTGACTTTAAATAATTCTACATTTTATATCTATAATATCATAGTCATCATGTTAGTATTTCAGATAGTTCATAATTATATACTAATTTCTGATGTGGCAATGGCATCATCTCATACTCAAAATATTTTATTGCAATTGACTTAATTCATTTGGTAGTTGTTGATTGTTATATGTATACCTAACCTTACCAATAAATTCAGCCTCATTTATTTAAGACGGGTCAATTATATCCACGCCATGCTAAAGCTGGCACATAAAGTCCATTAGTTACATGCAATGTGAGGGAAAGGAGAGCAATAATCTGCTTAATTAAAAAAAAAGGAGAGTGATAATCATAGATAAAATAATTAACACTAGACTAAGGTAAACGGTTCACATTTCCCTTATATTCAAGCAATTGATAACATAAAAAGAGAGAGAGAGAGAGAGAAAATAGGGGATGTATATACAGTTTCATTCAATAATAATAATATGTATTTCGTCAAATTATCTGCAATACATTTTAATTATTACTACTATAATATGGAAGAATGTTTAATTTCTATTAAGTTGAACATTCCAGTACACATCTTATTTGGATATATATATATATATTGTTGCGGTTGTCAATTCTAGTAAATCTATAAATAATATTTAATATAAAAAAATTAATAAACAACTGTTTGTGAACCAATATATATATCACAATTGTCCACATCAACAAATGTATCGGTATACATTTAAATAAATATGTACCAAAGAATTCACCTTCTATTAAATGTCAATATAAAATAATTTTATAGCGACAAAACCTATCCATTAAACTTTGACAAAAATATACCTGCTTATTTTAAGTGATAAATTAATTTCCGACAAACAAAGAATAAATAAATTAATGATTCATTACAATTACAAAATCTATTTGGGCCGTTTATCTTCAATACAGTCATTTCAGAGTTCAATTTGATTGTCCAGCCCACTTTTTCACCTAATACTTTGATGATGACAAAATTAAGCGTTAGAGTCTTTTATTTTCTCCTAAACATGTTTTCTGCACCCCCGCTCTTTCTATTATTCCTATTGCACCTTTTTATTTTCTTCCAATATAAATTTTGTTCTGATGTATACTATAAAATTTATAAAACTTTTTCCCTCAATTTTTTTTATAAATCTTCGTAAACAAATTAATAATTTGTTTTATTAATAATTTTGTTTCGATTTCAACATTTAGATAACTTATCTGAACTTAATTCGCTTAAATCATCCTAATATTACAAACCAGATATTATCACTCATTAAATTATGATATGAATATTATTATCCGATAAAAATTGTATAGTCAGTTAGTTTGAGTTCTTTCAACCTTTCAACTTCAAATTTGAACTACTAATTCCGCCTAAAATACCATATCCTATTAGCAATATATATTAATGAAACCACTATAACAAAACACTACAAGCTAAGCTTTTCACTTGGAAGCTAAAAGTGCAATCAACTATGAATAGACTGCTTCAAGACGGAACAAAATCCATAAAAGTGGTCCAAAAAGAAAAATCTACAGCATAAACAAAGTAATAAACAAACATATATTGTAGAATAAAGTAGAGAGAAGGAGTCACATTGAACAAGAAGGAAAGTGCGTTGGGGGTTTTGGAAGGTGTTCGGAGGAGTGATGATACAAGATATTAAATGCGGTAAAAATAAAACAAAATTCGGAAAAAATAGGGTAAAAATAAAACAAAATTATGACTTAAAAAAATAGGGTACCAAATTCATTCTTCTGACAAGACACTCAAAATCTCATGGACGCCCCTTAAATTTAATATAAAGAATAAGAAATTATTTGTAAAATAGCTAGAAAAAAAAGAACAAAATTGTAATTGTTTTATTAATGTGTCCATTCTATTGCATATACCATAAATTGGATGAAATGAAAAATTGAATGAATAAATGGTACTGAATAGAATGAATTTCATCATACTCCAATCCAGTCCTTTCTTTTTTACAAAACCAAATGATGGAACATGACTCTATTTCACTCCACTCAATTTCATCACTTTCTATCAATCCAATCATAGGCTATATTACTAGAATTTTGCAGCAAGTTAACAAATGAAATTTTATTTGTCAAAATATATTTAGTGAAAAGCGATCCATGTCACTTCGTTGAAATTCAAAAAAAAAAGTTTCCGCAACATATAACACTGCTAATATGGGTTTGGTTATTATACATAAGTCATCGTTATGCACCATGCATAAGTTACTTAGTGCACCCCCCAAATTACTCGTGCACCCCCCAAATTACTCATGCACCCCCCAAATTACTTATGCACCCCCCAAATTTCCCGCGCACCCCCAAAATTTCTCATGCACCCCCATATGACTTTTGCCCCCCAATTTTTTTTTCTCCCCTCCACATTTCTATCCTAAACCATTTTGCTGTGGGAATGGTTTCAGAGATATGCACTCAAAAACCATTAAGTGTATAAGATGGTTTTGGAGTACAACCCTATAATTAGAATGGAAACAATAATTGTGGTTTAATGGTTTCGATTGTCTTATATGAGAAACCAAAATTATTGTTAAATGGTTTTAAATAATGATTATAATTGTACCAAAAAAATAAAAAATAATGATTATAATAAAAAACCATTAAACCATTTTGCTGTGGGAATGGTTTCAGATGGTTGTAATAAAAAAACCATTAGGTGCATAAAATGGTTTTGGAGTACAACCCTATAATTAGAATAGAAAAATTAGAATAGAAACAATAATTGTGATTTAATGGTTTAGATTGTCTTATATGAGAAACCAAAATTATTGTTAAATGATTTTAAATAATGATTATAATTGTACCCAAAAAAAATAAAAAATAATGATTCTAATTATAGGTTGTACTTCAAAACCATCTTATGCACTTAATGATTTTGGAGTGTATATATCTGAAACCATTCCCACAGCAAAATGATTTAGGCTAGAAATGTGGGGGGACAAAAAAAAAATTGGGGGCACGAGTCATCTGGGGGTGCGTGAGAAATTTGGGGGGGTGCACAAGAAATTTGGGGGTGCACGAGATATTTGGGGGGTGCACAAGAAATTTAGGGGGGTGCACGAGAAATTTAGGGGGGAGCACGAGAAATTTGGGGGTGCGCGAGAAATTTGGGGGGTACGCGAGAAATTTTAGGGGTGTGAGATTAGGTGTGAATGTGTAAGTTGAGATTGGCTAGGATTATTACATGTGCATACTCAATCTAATGGGTGTTATTGACTTATGTACCATGCATAAGGATTACACTTATGTATAATAACTTCCCCCTGCTAATATATACTTAACGAGTCTTAATAACTTTTGAAAACAATACACACATACAAACTCAATGATGTTTTTTACACAAAATATTTTTTTTTGGATATATAACACAAAAGTGTCTATATTTTTTTTAGGGATAAATATGTTTTCAGTCCCTATAAATATTCAAAGTTTTGTTTTTAGTCCCCCAAAAAATTTTCTTCGAATATTAGTCCCTAAAAAATTTTCCGTTTCCAAAAATAGTCCCTATTTTTTAGTCAACTCATGTATATCATTTGAAATTTTGAATTTTCTTTTGTGATCATAGTACATTATTAAAATCTCTCTTACAAAAATTTAATTTTTTTTAACTAGGGATGAATTAAATATGAATTTTTAAGCTATTTGCGCTAAAAAATTCATAAATAATTCATCTTATGTTAAAAAATTCTAATTTTTTATGGGAAAGATTATAATAATATTATAACATGTATAAAAAAAATCATTAAAAAATTTGAAAGTATACAATAGTTGGATTAAAAGTAGGGACTAAAAATAATGATAAAAATATTACGAGGACTAATATTCGAAGAAAAATTTTTGAGAGACTAAAAACAAAAAATTATATATTTACCGGGATCAAAAACATATTTATATATTTTTTTTATAGAAAAATAGGGTTTTATTTTGGGTAAATAAAAAAGTCTATAAATAAAATACCGTATCAGAAAGAAAAAAAAAAGGTCTATATAGTAAATAGTAACAAGAATACAAGAGTACAAGATTGTACTCGTGTCTGTCCTCGTTAGTTATCCATTCGTTGCCTAGATTCTTTGCGCCAGCCAGCAAGTGATTGAAGAAAAATAGTGGACCCCACACTTCCTTCTTCTTCTCGCAAAAGATTTTTCTAAAATCCAAAAACCCTAATTTCATTCTAAACCATCTTCAATTCAATTCAATTCAACCTTTCAAACCCTAGCACATCTCTCAATTCCTCGATCTCCTCTTTCTCTCAATTTCGCGCACTGAAACCCCTCATGGAGGCTTCCGTCAAGCCAGAATCGGAATCGACCACCGTTTCTCTTGATCAGTTTCACGACGAACGGAAAAATTCTACGGTCAACGGTTGCATTGTTTATACTCGAGTCAAGAGGTCTCTCAATTCTTGTAACAGTTTTTCCGAAGACGTTGATTCCAAGAGATTTAAGGAGAATGCGGAGGTTCCGCTTGAATTGGAGAATGGAATTGATTGCTGCACTGGAGGTAGGGATGGTGGTGAGTGCGGTGATGAGCTGAAGAGTAAGGTTCCGGTGACGACGTTCAGGCGGATTACGAGGTCGGCGATGAAAGCCAAGGTTGAGTCCGGTGAAGAGACTGTGACTGTGTTAGAACAACAAGGTGAAGCCGTTGGAACTGTTAATAAAGATGATGGTAAGGTGCCAGTGAGAATTTTCAAGCGAATTACACGTTCGGCGATGAAAGAAAAAGTCGAGTCCGGTGAGGATAAGGTGTATGTGATAGAACAACAAGGTGCTAATGTTGCACGTGGTAAAGGTAAAGGTAAATGTAGTGGTAAAGGTAATGTGAAAGAAAAGGTTGAGTCTGGGGAGGATAAGGTGAATGTGTTGGAGCAACATGGTGCTGCTGTTGCACGTGGTAAAGGTAATGGGAAGGTGCCTATGAGGGATTTTAAGCGGGTTACACGATTGGCTATGAAAGTAAAGGTTGAGTCTGGTGAGGATAAGGTGACTGAGTTAGAACAGCAGGGTGCTGCAGTTGCAAGTGGTGAAGTTGATAGGACGTTCAAGCGGGTTACGCGATCGGAAGCAATGAAAGCGGGTGAGGAGATGGTGACAGAGTTAAAACAAGATGGTTCTGTGGTTGCCAGTGAAATTGACGGTACATTCCCTGCTTCGAGAAATAAGTTGGAGTTGAAAATGTCGAAAAAGATTGTGGTCAATAAAAAGCCTACAACAGTCAAGGAGCTTTTTCTTACGGGTTTGCTTGATGGTGTCTCTGTGGTTTACATTGGTGGCATTAAGAAGGTTTGTTTTGATATGCTTATTGTTAAACAAGAAATTTGCATTTAGGGAAAAAACATAAAACTAGAAGGATGGATAGTGTGATTAATTAAGCACTTATGTATATCGATAAACTATTTTAACAATCAAAGACGGAATGTGATTAAATTGTTTCTATTCTAAGTTGTTTCTGAAAGCTATATTGAAATAAACTAGTAAAGACGGAATGTGATTAATGTATGTGAAATTCTGTCACATATTATTAGAAGACTTTTCTTAGAATATATAGATTAAAAACTTCTCCAAATTTAGTGCATAACCCAAATAGATTGAAATTTTTAAAAGCAAATTGAACTCTAGTAGCATTGTATTTATTTCTGAATTTTAGGAGGACGGTTTAAGTTAAAATGGAAAGTGCATTAATTTGTCGTTTGCTGAGAATTGAGTAACTGATTATCCGAGGCATAAGGAGATGGTATAACCGTATAAGCGTTACTAGTCAATAACCTTTTTACTAATAGGAATTATTATTAGTTTCACCCCAAACATGGCATTACTGACTTAGTTGTAATTTCGCACGCCAACATGGTATATATTACTGATTTTGATGCTAGCTCTTTGAGCATCTAGTAATTTGATCCTGTAATTTTTTTTCTTCATTATTAAGCTTCACACTGGGGCTCTTGGTGGTCTGTTTTTTAAAGAAACGTTGCTTTGATACGTTCACTGCTCATGGTGTTTAGTATTGCAAGTTTGATATGTTTTTATTACAGGGTCCAGGATTAAGGGGTGTTATAAGAGATGGGGGAATACTATGTTCATGCTGTCTCTGTAATGGACACAGGGTGAGTTGTAATTCTGTCTCTGCTTACCTTGTTTCTTGGGTCTCAGACCGTCCCATAATTTATTTTGTTATTTTTAAGGTTATTCCACCTTCCCAATTTGAGATCCATGCTTGCAAACAATATAAGAGAGCAGTAGAGTATATTTGCCTTGAAAATGGTAAGAGTCTGATTGATCTGTTGAGAGCGTGCAGGGGAGCTCCCCTGCATGCTTTGGAGGCAACAATTCAAAACTTTGTTTGTTCAACACCCGAGGAAAAATATTTTACTTGTAAAAGGTGCAAAGGTAAGCTTTGCGTCTACTATTCAGATTTATCATTATTTTTTTTTTGTTTTACAGTTTGTCATGCTAATCCTGAATTTGTGTGACAACATTACGGGAAGATAGTGTATAGTTTTCTTTATTGTTTCTTTTCTCTTTTTGACTGACTTGGGTGTTTCTTGATATCATTATTTTACCCGTAGGATGTTTTCCTTCATGTATGAAAAGAGTGGGACCTATATGCTGTTCTTGTGTAGAATCAAGTAAATCTGAAGAAACTGCCAAGAATGTAGTTGGCAAAAGAATCAGGTACTGAAGTCATTTCCTTCATGTAGGTGCAATAAGATGTGTCCGAGACCTCCCTTTGCTCCTCTCTAATTTATATTTTCTTATCATTCAATAACAATATTTCAGGTCTCCTAGACCAGTGTTGGCCTCCAAGTTATCCTGTGCTTCTGAGCTGGCTATCTCTTCAAAAAGTAAGATACACAAGAAGAAAAGAACAAAGTTAGTATTCATATCTATTTCATCTATCCGATATATATCAAACGAATATATAGTTTTTGCATAACATTTGGTTTTCACCGACCAATGCATGAGTTTACATGGTTTCAATTTCTTGGATTCCATGAATTAATTTTCTCTTTATAGTGGTCTGCTTTGTTGGTTTCTTTTAACTTACATGTTGCAAACTGTGTTATCTATCAAGGTCATCAATAAGGGTCAGCAGCTCAAATTCTTCCAAGAGAGCTTCCGTGCCCATTCTACCCCGGAAGAAAATTATGCCGAAGATGAAAAAGAAGTTTGTACCTGCCTTTAATATTTTAGCACCCTTTATGTAGTTAGAATAATATGTTTGTGGGTAATTGTTTACAATCAAATAATTTTTCGTCACCCTTTTATTCTAATCAAACGTTATTACAGGTCATCATCCGTAAAGTTGAAGACCACTTCAAATTCAAATTGTTTATCTCCACAAAATAAGAGTCAATGGAAGATAACTAAGAAGTTAGTTCCATACTCCCTCTCCATTTGTGGGTAACAGCTGTAGTGTTTTTATCATGTTAATCATTATTTGTTTATCCGTTGTATTTTTTTCAAGGGATCATCGACTGCACAAGTTAGTATTTGAAGAAAATGGATTGCCTGATGGAACTGAAGTAGCTTATTATGCAGGCGGACAGGTTTGTTTGTGCTTGATGCAACAGTTATTGTATGTCTATTATGCTGCTGCTGATGGTTATATTCTGATTGACAGAAATTGCTTGAAGGTTTCAAAATGGGCTCCGGAATTGTTTGCAGATGCTGCAACACTGAGGTATCCTAAGTCGCCCACTTAGCCTGTACATTTGTAGGAATTCCTTGAGAGTAAATAAATTGTATATAATTTCCATTCAATATTTAACACTGCAGATCAGCCCCTCGCAGTTTGAGGTTCATGCAGGCTGGGCTTCTCGCAAGAAACCGTGAGTCTTTTTTCTTTTCTTTTCTTTTCTTTTCTTTTATCTTGGGGTGATGGGAGTTTGGGAGGGATATTTAGCAACTACTTGACCTGTTTGTTGTTCGAGCCTGTGAATTTTATTGGAAGTGCACAATTTTTTGGCAGTTATGCATACATTTACACATCAAATGGGGTGTCTCTCCATGAATTATCAATATCTCTCTCAAAAGGCAAAAAATACTCTGCAAATGACAATGATGATCTATGCGTTGTTTGTTGGGATGGTGGAAATCTGTTGCTTTGTGATGGATGCCCAAGAGCATTTCATAAAGGTTAGATATACATTACAAAATATTTGATGGAGAAAATTGACACTTTTTTGTGATCTATCATCTATGCCTACTATATCCTCTTCCTGCAAAAATAAAAATCGAGAAGGACAAAGAGAAATGATTATTTATCTATTTTATTTTTTGTAAATCTTTTTTTCTTTCTCGGGTAAATTTAAACACCTCATCAACGTGTTCTAGATTTTTTTTTTGATGTGTACAAAATTTATTATCTAAATGCTTCGAAGATGGATAAATCTTATGGAATTAGCCTCTTGCATACGTAAGATAAGGCTGTTTACAAAAATATCCACAATGGGTTTGACCCTTCCTTGCGATGGACCCTGCTTATAGCACTAAGTTGCTCTTTTTATCTTGATAGTGTCTCAGATATAATTTATCACATCTAAAATCATCTCTTATGATTGGCTTTCAGATTTCCTTATTTATCATAATTTGTTTACTTATTTAATTAAGTATAGGTTTCTAGTATTAGTATTCATATACATAAAGCTTATTGCTTTGTCGCTTGGAATGACATTTAACATTTTGTTCATGCCATATAAATAATTTTATAATTCCTAGTATTCCTTTTCCTCCTTCTTACCTAAAAGATTAACCCTATAACTTCAACATTTGCTTTATTTGGTAAATAATAAAATGATAGTCTTAGTGAACTTTCATGTTCCGATTTTTGGAATGTACAGAATGTGCATCTCTATCGAGTATTCCACGTGGTGACTGGTACTGTCAATTTTGCCAAAACATGTTCCAGAGGGAAAAGTTTGTCGCATACAATGTCAATGCTTTTGCTGCTGGAAGGGTTGAAGGAGTTGATCCTATTGAGCAAATCACCAAGAGATGCATTCGCATAGTCAAAGACATTGATGCTGAGCTTAGTGGGTGTGCTTTATGCAGGTAACATTGTAAAGATTAGAAGCCATTTTATGATTATAGACTTGGCTTTTGTCTTCACTGTACTTCTTATTGGCAGCAGCCACCATGTGGACGTGCTTCACTGTACTTTGTGATTTTTATGAGATATACTATATGAAGAGAAGTTTTTGTGCATGCAGGGGTGTTGACTTCAGCAAATCTGGCTTTGGTCCACGCACAATAATATTTTGTGATCAGGTATGCACTCTAGTATTGATGTCCGTACAAAGGCATCTCTAACATAGAGTTTATTTTTTCTTTTATTATATAATGATTTAGTGATCGATGCATATATGAATTATCAACTTAGGGATTTGTATTGTTTTACTGAGCCAACTTGATGTTGCCCCCCCACTGTTGCTGCAGTGTGAAAAGGAGTATCATGTTGGCTGTTTGAGGGAGCACAAGATGGCATTTCTAAAGGTGTGCAGTTGTTGCTATACTTATACTTGGATACTTTAGTTTAGGCACCAACTTCCCTTTTGTCTTTTGAAAAAGAAAATCCCTTTTGTCTTCTGAGCATATGCATGTAACTAATTACAGGAATTGCCAAAAGGTAATTGGCTTTGTTGCAATGATTGCACGAGAATACATTCTACTTTGGAGAACGTTTTAGTTAGAGGGGATGAGAGACTCCCTGAATCTCTATTGGCTGTTATAAAGAAAAAGCAAGAGGTAAAAGGATTGGATCCCATGAATGATATCGATGTGAAATGGAGGATTCTTAGTGGAAAAAACGCTTCTCCTGAAACTAGACCATTGCTTTTGGAGGCTATCTCTATCTTTCATGTAAGTTCTGCCCATCTTTCTCAATTCGTTATAATCCTTTATGTTCCTTTTTTTTGTGGAATGCATTAATTATTGTCCATGTTTGTTCCACAACAAATGATGGAGCTTCTTTGAAATTTAACATTTCTGAATTTTGCCTTCCTTTTCTTTGTGCTCTTACTTATCTGAAATTATGGGGATCTCATGATGTGGTGCTCTGTGCCACATAACTTGATATAACCCAGGTAAAGAGGGACCAAATGTGAGCATTTTTAGAAAAGATGGGCTGAAATATATATGGGTGGACGGGAAAAATTATATGTGAACCTTTGTAATGTATTGTGTAGTAAGTCGTTGGATTTCATAGCACCACCGGTGTCTTGAATATCTTAGAACTACTTTGTTGTGTATGATGCCCTGCCTTGAATAAGTGGCCATCATCACGGCTCAAATCATGGCAAATAATGGCCCCTTTTGGTGATTTTGAAAATTCCTGTGTCCTATGGTTTTTGTCAGGCCTTCCTATGTGGTTAACCACATTTTGTCATTTCCTGACTACCCCCGGCATTTTGTGCACTTCACAGCATCTGCAGTCCTGTTTTGCCTCTGTTCTCAAGGTTTCAATAGTGTCTAACATGTGTAACTTAAGGGACTAAACCGATACAAAACAAATTTAGGAGACTAAAGTGTCTTAGCAGTTTGAAAATTCCTGTGTCCTATGGTTTTTGTCAGGCCTTCTTATGTGGTTTGAGATTCACCCCATTTTGTCATTTCCTGACTACCCCCCGCCATTTACTGCTCTTTGCAGCATCCACAGTCCTGTTTTGCCTCTGTTCCAAGGTTTTAATAGTGTCTAACATGTGTAACTTATTGGACTAAAATGACGCAAAAAAACTTATGGGACCAAAGTGATATCTCAAAATAACTTAGGAGACCAAAAGTGTAATTTAGCCAACTAATAAAATAAAAATATGATATATTATTAAATATTTTTCTATAAAGTATGATTAGTTTACCACTTGTTCAAAAACGGTTCAACCACGGTTGAATGATTGAACCTTGAGCTGGTGCCTTTACTGGTTCAATGACCTGTTTGATTTTCAAAACATTGGACGTTGGTCTAGACAATGTCAGTAAGCCACCATGACATTTGATTACTAATAAGTAATAATTTTTTTTTACATGTAGTTGAAATAAATTATCTATCATAATTTTCAGTGTAGTGGCCATCACAGATTTGAAATCCTGCTAAACCGCTCTTTGGGATTGGCTTCTATGCACTTTGCTACACAATGACAATATGACTTGAATATATGCTTCATATATTCAATATAGCCACATTCACACAGTTGTATGATTTTATGATGATTATCATGCTGCTGAAATTTTGGGTTGCTTTGCCTTGACCCGCTTTACTGGTCTTTTCATTTGTTGCTTAAGCCACTCTCAACTTGTTTATAAGTTCCCCCCAATATTTTCACCATATTTATGAGCTTTATATATACGGCTTGCTTTATTGTAATGTTACAATAGTTGGGTTTGTGATTTAAACTTCCCTTGCATCAGGAATGCTTTGCTCCTATAGTTGATGCAGCTAGCGGACGTGACCTTATTCGAGCAATGGTTTATGGGTAAGAAACTGTTTAAAGCATTTGTTTTGTCTCATTTTTCTTTTTAATATTTATTGTTTTTACCTTTGTCTGAAATGAATTGATGTATCCTTCACATACAGAAAGAGTGTGCGGGGTCAAGAGTTTGGAGGAATGTATTGTGCATTACTAATAGTCAAGTAAGAAGTGGTTTTCTGTCTGTAACTTCTATTATTTGACTCTTACAAATTACAATATTATTTACAGTTTGTTTCTTTGATATTGAAGTTCATCTGTGGTATCTGCGGGCATGCTTCGAATCTTTGGCACTGATATTGCTGAACTTCCTTTAGTTGCAACAAGTAACAGTCACCATGGGAAGGTGAGACTTTACTGGTCCTCTGCCTCATTTGCATCATACACTTTTCTCTATTTAATTGAATAATCTCTGCTGAGATTTTGATTGATTTACTTTGTATTATGTTCACTTGCGGCAATGGCTTGGTGGTATTGCATTAATTAAAATTATTATTTTTGGTCAAATAGGGCTACTTCCAAACACTCTTTTCCTGCATTGAGAGGTTATTGGCTTTCATGAAAGTAAAGAACCTTGTGCTACCAGCTGCAGAAGAAGCACAGTCCATTTGGACAGATAAATTTGGGTTTAGCAAGATTAAACCAGACCAGGTATGAAATCTGTTTTACTGCTCTCCAGGTTTTAGCTATTTGACATTTTTGCCACTTTTCAGTCTAGCTTTTTTCCAAAGTTGGGATTTAATTATGTTTCTGGGGCTAATATTTTCAATATCGGAATTACTTATCACGACACCTGGCCTCCAGCTTGAAATATTGAATTTTCCATTGTCCTGCAGCTTGCCAACTACAGAAGGAACTGCAATCAGTTTGTGACCTTCCAAGGGACAAATATGCTTCATAAAATGGTGCCTCCATGTCGAATCATCAATAATCATCCCTGACAAATTTTTATCGACAAAAAATCAATTATGAATGAAGAAATCTGCTGGCTTTCCCGCCTCCATTTATTTATTTATTTGCTTTCAGATGGTGTGTGTATATATAGACTGTCGGCGTTTTTGGACTCATTCCTGCTGATTGTTTAAACATTTATGATCCCATGTTTTATATGTTAATAGTTTTTAAGAAAACACTTGTTCTTGACCTTGGATTAGTGCCTCAAAGTATAAATTTAATAAAATATAACAGGTTCTACTAGTTCATTGTGTTGCCTACAACAGAAATATCTGATATTCCAGTTCCAGTGTAGTTTTATGTGTTGAGCAGAATTTTGACATAGCACATTAGTATTTTAATTCATGAAATGCATAGAGCAAGAAAGTAGTAGAGTAGGTTTATTATAATTATTATTAATATTATTATTAATTAATTAATTAATTAATTAAGCATACTTATTAAGCATACTCCTACCTATAAGTTGATGGGTAACAAAATAGTCAATACAGTACCTGTCGGTGTTTGCTTAGATATCTTGTGGATACATACACCGTCCTTTAGTGTAAGGCAGTGCATTGAATTCAATTCAAAGTTGGTGTGCAATAGAACTCAACACATGGTGCATTAGAAGGTAAGAATCCAACCTCATTTCCTAATTAAAACGAAACATAAAAATAATAAATGTTGATCAACAAATCCCAGTCCCACCACTCAATAATAAATTGGCACCCAAAAAACTTTCATTTTGTTATCTTTACCTCTTTCTAATTTCAATCTTTCTTAAGTTACTTAGCGTGTCCATCTTCCAAAGTCTAATTAATTACAGCATATCTTTGTCTTACCACCAAAATTCATCATTTTTTATTGATTCATTCATCCATAATACACACACACACACACACACACACACTTTTTACATGCACATAATAAAACCATTCCTCACTACTCCATGCATCACCCCATCCTCTCAAAACCCATTTCTTAGACCAAAATACACAAACATATATACTAACCAATTCATAAAACTCAAAACATGAGATTCAATAGATACAGAACCCTCTTTTGGCTTTCCGGCTTTGTCATCTTTCTCTTTTCTATCATTATTGTTCATTACACCACACCACTTTCCAACACCTCTAACACTTCCATTAGTAGTTCTCAAAGTATTTTAGGTTTTCAACTTGGCATATTGAGCAAGATTATAAAGCTAAGTGGTGCTCAAGATTTTGTTTCTTTGTTGATAACAAGTATTGCTAGTAGGAGACATCATCATAGGAAGAGTCATAAGGAAAAATGTGATAAGGCCAAATGGGCTTCCAAGCTAATTTTAGACTATAATGCAACCACTGTTTTTACGGTTGATTTAAAGGGTTGTGCTAACTTTACTAGTGTGCAAAAAGCGATTGATGCTGTTCCTGAATCTAGCTCTAATATCACTCGTATCATAATCAATTCTGGTACATACAGGTTGATATTCTTTGTTTTTGTCATTTTCTCAATATTTACTACATTCGTTCTTAAATATAAGACTTCGTTGACAAAAACATAAGAGTTGATAAAAATAATTTTACATTAAATTTGTCAATAATGTATATTTTTAAGAATAATATTATAACGTGATAAGATCGTGAAATGTGATTTCACTTTTTTTGTTCTCGATAATTGAAATATAATTTCACATATCTGTTAAAACAAATGTACACCGTCATATAAAAGATAGATACTCCATAGTAATATAATACACTCACTATTTCACTCAAAATATTTGATGAATCTTTAGAGAGAAGGTAGTGGTCCAAGCCAACAAAACAAACATAATACTACAAGGTCAAGGGTATCTTAATACAATTATAGAATGGAATGACACTGCAAATTCCACTGGCGGAACTTCCTATAGCTACTCATTTGCAGTCTTTGCTTCTAAATTCACAGCTTATAACATTAGCTTTAAGGTAAGCAATTTTCTTAGCTACTTATTCAATATTAATAAGTCTCTATTTTACAAAAAATTATTCCTATAGTAAGTCACTTTGCAAATGACTAGATACATTTATGATATTTTCCTAAACATAGTTGTAATAAAAGTACTACATATCTTGGAAGATATATAAAATGTGAAAATTAAGTACATACATTTATAAAAGGGTATTTTACAAACATTCATACACAAAATAATCATCACCTAGTGTATTTAATTAACTTATGATACCCATAATTCACATTTGCACATGCGCGCGCACACACACACACATATATATATATATATATATATATATATATATATATATATATATATATATTACATATTTTCATGGTGAAATTTTAACCATTTGGATTGTGTGAAAATAACAGAACACTGCTCCTCCACCATCACCGGGAGAGGTTGGGGCACAGGCCGTGGCACTGAGAGTTACAGGCGATCAAACAACATTCTATGGATGTGGATTTTATGGTGCACAGGACACACTCAATGACGACAATGGGAGACACTATTTTAAAGAATGTTTCATCGAAGGATCCATTGATTTCATATTTGGAAATGCAAGATCGCTTTATGAGGTAATTAATATGACTATCTATCTTTCTGTCTATCTATCTATAGACAGACATATTATTTGTTACTGTAAATTATTATGACTAATTAAGTTTTGACAACAGGATTGCACTATAAACTCTATAGCAAAACAAGATTTGAATGGCATTGGTGGATCTATCACAGCTCAAGGAAGACAATCTTTGAAGGAACAAACAGGTTTTTCCTTTGTCAATTGCAACATTGTTGGAAGTGGAAAAGTGTGGCTTGGAAGAGCTTGGGGAGCATTTGCCACAGTTGTTTTTTCAACAACAAACATGTCTGATGTTATAGCTGCTGAGGGATGGAATGATTGGAGAGATCCATCCAGAGACCAGTTAGTAACTAATTGCTATATTCACATATTATTAATTTTCAAGGCGGCCGTCTCACTTGCCTCCCCTCGGGACGACCCTGTGTACATAAATAAAATATAAATAAAATCTTATTCACATTTATCTATTTCATTTTTTAATATCAAAACATTATTGACATCATTTTAAATTTTTGTTAACACAGGAGTGTTTTCTTTGGGGAGTACCATTGTATAGGACTTGGAGCAAATTATACATCTAGAGTCTCTTATGCAAGACAACTCAGGGATTATGAAGCAATCTCATATATAAATATTTCATACATTGATGGGAATGATTGGCTACTTAATTATAATTAGTCTGTTTATTTAATGATGTCTCTATTTTTTTATAAATAAAGTTAAAAGTTGCATTCAAGTTTTATCCGTTTTTCATCCCTTGTTTAATGTTTATTATGGGTTTTTTCCATTCCTTTTCATTTAGAGCTGCCTATTATCCAGACAACACATTTTTCAGTACCATTAATGTGACAATTCATAAAGGAAAATCTTGAATCTATGCATCTTTTTAGGTTGCATAGTTCTTCCATATATCTGTGTATGCGCGTACGTGCGCATGCATGCGTGCTTGCGAGCATGACTTATAAAAAGAATATGGTAGAAAAGTTATAGACACATGACATTTAAAATTTTATAGAAGGCCCTGCAAGATGTTCACAAAAAATATTCAAGTAGATTTTATTTTTTGTCACAGATTCAAGGTATTTGCATCATCCTTAACTTAAATAAATTTACAATACAACAAGAACAAAACAAAATTGCTTACCTTAAAACTAATATTGTATGCGGTGAACTTAGACGCAAAGACACCGAAGCCGTTGAAAGTTCTTGCGAGATTGACATTGTCATTCCATTCTATGAATATAGGCCTTGCATTATCAAGTTTGTCTTGGTGGCATTGACCTTTACCTTCCCTAAAGATTCTTAAATAAATGAAATGGTAATTAACCTGTATGTTCTGGAGTTAAGTATGATAAGAGTGGCATCAGAGTTTGAGTTAAAAACAACGTCAATGACGTTTTGTAGTCTAGTGAAATTCTCACAACCGTTTGAGTGTCCACTGTAAGAATGAGTGTTACATTGTAAATTTTAAATGAGCAAAAAATTCCATTTGGACTCATCACAATTAAATGTAGGAGTGGGAGAATGAATGACATGAAAAAGAATTGACAAATCAAAATAGGTGTTGAATCTCATGTTTAAGAAGGGTCGTTTACAATTTTTCAAGACACTTGAGCTATTCTTCTTTTTTCTTTTATGGATTGTATGAATATGTTAACACTTTCTTATATATAGATGAATAAATTATTTAGAAATTATTGACTTTTAAGAGTGAGAATTTACATGAACTAATGAATTACTACCATCTAAATTATTATGGCCAAAGTTTACATTACAACAATGGTTTATTGAAAAAGACATGCAACCACAATTGAATAATATATGAATTAACCTAAGTTAATTCTTAACTTATAGTGAATTAACCTTACATGCCATGCAAAAATGGGATATTTAATTTAATTGGTTGATCTTGTAATACCCTTCCCACTATTAGTGTGTGGCTTTAACTTATCAAATAAAAATTGACACATTCTTATAACTTTTCACTAAATTCCATGAACAATTGAACATGAACTAAATATAACATATATACACCATTATCAAAATAATTATTTAGAAAGTGTAATATATATATATATATATATATATATATATATATATATGATTCAAATCGAATCATATATATATATCACAAATTATATCATTTATACTACCTCATTTCAATTAATTAAAGTATTTTTTTTATGACAAAATTAGTTAAAATAGTTTATAAAAAATATTTTAAAATCATAATTAATTGAAAGTGTCCGGTTTAGAGGAATAATAAATTTAATTTTAATATAGTAAACCTGATATTTGCAACCTAAGACCTACTAGTACTCCTTCTAGGCTCCATGAAGTAAAAATTATTATAGGTCAAATTTAATTATTGTTTAATTTATTATAATTTCACTAATGGTTATTCTAAATTATAGGTGACAACAGAGGCCAATGTAACACTTACAATGGAGGCCAATTTAATTATTTCCCATTTCAAACTTACAATGTAACACTCATTCTGACAGTGGATTCAAATGGTTGTGGGAATTTTACAAGAGTACAAGATATCATTGACGTTGTTCTTAACTCAAACTCCGATGCCACTCATATCATACTTAACTCAAGACCATACGGGTTAATTACCATTTTATTTATTTAAGAAATCTCAACAGATTCATCGAGTGGAATGACTATGTCAATCTCACAGGAACTTTCAACAACTATACTCATTTGTTGCCAATGTAACACTTACAATGGAGGCCAATTTAATTATTTCCCATTTCAAACTTACAATGTAACACTCATTCTGACAGTGGATTCAAATGGTTGTGGGAATTTTACAAGAGTACAAGATATCATTGACGTTGTTCTTAACTCAAACTCCGATGCCACTCATATCATACTTAACTCAAGACCATACGGGTTAATTACCATTTTATTTATTTAAGAAATCTCAACAGATTCATCGAGTGGAATGACTATGTCAATCTCACAGGAACTTTCAACAACTATACTCATTTGTTGCCAATGTAACACTTACAATGGAGGCCAATTTAATTATTTCCCATTTCAAACTTACAATGTAACACTCATTCTGACAGTGGATTCAAATGGTTGTGGGAATTTTACAAGAGTACAAGATATCATTGACGTTGTTCTTAACTCAAACTCCGATGCCACTCATATCATACTTAACTCCAGACCATACGGGTTAATTACCATTTTATTTATTTAAGAAACCTCAACACCTTCATCGAGTGGAATGACTATGTCAATCTCACAAGAACTTTCAACAACTATACTCATTTGTTGATAATGAACAGCTTCTCACAGAGTTGTCCCTGAGATTTTAAGAATTTTATGCGAAATATGAATTTACTATATATATACCATGTTCTTTTTATAAATCGCGCCCATAGAGCTGCGCACGCATGCATGCGCGCACGGCGCACACATATATTTATATTTGAACTTGGTACTCCTTCTAGGGAAGAACCCAAATTTTAATGGAGATTCATTCTAATTTTCTAAAACGTTACCTATAATTCAAATTTGGATAAAGTTAGTATGTGATGGGAATTAGAAATTGGCTATTAAGAATGTTAGTTTTCGGTGAACTAATGAATTACTACCATCTCTAATTTTTTTTTTCTTTTGAAGCAGCTCTAAATTATTATTGTCAAACCTTATCTACATCTTTAATGTAAATTATTCTTTCTAATCAAGTTTATACAAATTTCGTAAATATGAATTTAAAAAAATATAGCAATTCTTTTTAATTTCCAAGAGGGTATCATAAATTTTTTTTGCTGAAAAAGAGTATCTCATAATTCTATAAATTAAAAACCCTAAGTAACTTTTATCATCCATCACAAACCAAAGAATGGCGCCGTCAACATTGTTATCTTTGTTGTTCACCATTTCAATGATCTTTATTTCTCATGCCATTTCACCAACAGCTAGTCCCAAATCCAGCCCTAAATTGTATGAGACTATATGTAAAAGTATTGGTGAATCATTGAAAAATAATGAACAACCATGCTTGAAACTTCTAGAATCCAACCCTCAAATTCCTTCAGCCAAAGACTATCTTACTCTTTCAAGGTTAGTCTTAGATTTGGCAATAGAAAAGGCCACAAAAGGTCAAAATTACCTCAAAAGTTTAACCAATAAGTACCCTACTTCTCAAGCCCTAAAAGGTTGTGCAACAAAATTTTATAATTATTTGATTTGGGGGTTTAGAACTGGAATGCGTGAATTGGCTACAGAACCGGATGGAGCAAGTTGGGATGTCTCAACTGGTTCTGAAGGACCTGATTGGTGCCAGCAAAGTCTTGTTCAAGAAAAAATAGTTAATGATTCTTCTATTTCAATATTGAATAATGAAATGAGATTTCTTTGTTTTATTGCAGTTGAAACCATAGCCCATGTAGAACATTGAGATATGTAGTTTTCGTTGTTGTGTTGGCTATTAGGTGCTGCTATCTTGTAACAAAATATTCCAAATCATTAAAATAAATTATCATTATGTTATTTTAATTAGTAATAATTTCTCTTTCTCTATTTTTTTAATTCCATAGTTTTTAAAAATGCAATAATTAATCATGTTAGATTTATTCTTTTCTTAAAATTTTTGACATTTGTTTTCCACCCGACACGCTTGGATCCTCTCCTTCGTAAATGTCTACAATCATCTTTGGCTTACTCTTCCTGTGATGAATTTGTAGCTAGATTTTACTTACTTCACAATCAAACTCTAAATTTTCTCTTGAAAATCAGAAGGTTAATACCAAAATGAAAAAAAATGAAATCAAGAAAAACGAGGTGTTACATGTTTGACGGTTGCACATGGTGGTTCTATTCTTTTCTTCGATTCAATGATGTCTTATAAGGTTTAATCCACTTGTTCCATTTTTATTTCCCTCGACTCAAGGTTTTGCTTATTTGTGAAATTGTGTACCTATGTTTGTAAATTTGATATCACTTTTATATTCCAACAAAGCGCATAAATGATAAGTGAGACGAGCAAGCCAGCTCAACCTTGTGCCTATGCCTTTTGGCCAGCTCATTTGGACTTGAATTTGACTGGTCAGCCCCCCTCTTGCAAGGATTTGGCGCCTCCGCTTGATGCTTTACGCCCACACTTCGTTAAGTCGGTGCTACTCAGATATGTCTTGCCAACCGCCAAAGCAGTGCTACTTCCTGGATTTTTTCGGACGAGCTTGGGAATCTCCCCTTTAATGAAAGGCTCTTTCATGAGACGAGGAGGAAGAGAGGGGGAAGGCCAAGTACTAGATGAGATCATCAGGATCGGGTTGAAGCTTGACAAGAGAAATACAGGAAACCATACAATCGAATGCTAGCAAGAAAGATAGTAAAAGCTCAAGGGATTCATTACATAGGAAAGTGCTTCCAGCTATCGATTAAAATTAATACCGAGTAGTGGTAGTTCATAGGTATTCTACTCACTTTGATTTTATCAAATTATTTGTAGGCACGAGCTCGTATGCCCTAAACTCTATGAAAATATATGTAAAAGTGCTCACCATGCTATTATTATTATTAAGGTTAAATATGTTTTTATTCCCTATAAAATCATGTTCTTTCAAGTTTAATCCCTATTAAATTTCAATGGTAATTTTAATCTCCATAATATTGCAATTTGTATGAATAGTCCCTATTTTTAGTCCTATAAAATGCAAGTTCGGACTAAAAGAGAATAATTTATTTTTTTCTGAGACTAAATTTATTTTAGTTGCGATTGGAAACCATCGATTCACAACTAAAATGATTAGAGAAGTGGTTAAAAAAGAAAAGAAATTTGAAGAGAAGGAAAATGAATTACAATTAAAGGGTGGGCCCCACAAATTAGCAATGATTAAGCATAGCAAAGTAGTTCTTATTTCATTTGTAGCTTCACTATTTTATAATCCCTGTATCTCATGTCCTAATTGATACTACTATATAGTACTTATTTCATCAAATTGTGCATATATAACTTCAAACAAATAAACTTAGATAGAAAAGGCAAATACTGATCTTGAATGATAACAATAATTCCATAATCAAGATATTTTATACTAAACAAACACTAAATAAGTGTTCAAGTTTGACTTTGCCATTTCAACTCTTCCACAAACAAGAACAAGTTGGTAAGCCATCATAATCTTGAAATGGTTTCTTGTGTTGTTGTGAATTCTTTTTAGGAATTGGAACCAGAATATGCAAGGATTACATGAAAACTAGGAACAACAAAGTTTGGTGTGTTGGTCCTGTTTATAATGTGATCTGTTCTTGAGCAAGAAGTTGACCTGTGTGGCTGCCATCCTATCCTATGTGGTAAAGCCATTCTAAAATAAATTAAGAAATGAATGATATAAAGTTGGTTTGTATAATTTCTAAGACATGCATTCAATTCAAAAATTTATTATATGTGAGTTTATTTATACACAATGTATAAAAACTGCTAATATGCTTTGTTGCTTAGACAAAGGAACTTGCCTACAAGAGAAGTGTTGCAAACAACATCAATCTACTTAGTTGATTGTTGAAGGATATCTTGGATCAATAGAGTGACATTGAAGTGAGAAGAACCTCCTTCTTCTACACCTCTCTTAGCCATCTCTGCAAGCTCTTTAGCCCTTTTTCTTCTCTCTTCATTTTCACAATTCTTGTTATCCATTAACTTCTCTATAGCTCTCTCAACATCTTCTTTCTTCACCAACACGCCAACATTCTCTTCCTCTCCCCAATTTGAAGGACTCTCCACTCCAACCATCACGCCAACCTTTAATATTTCCACAACAAACCTCTCATTAAAAAACTGGTCACCGAACAACGGCCACGTAATCATTGGCACACCAGCACATATTGCTTCTAACGTCGAGTTCCAACCACAGTGCGTTAAGAATCCTCCAATCGAACAATGTGATAGTATCAATACTTGAGGAGCCCAACCCTTTATCAAAAATCCTTTCTCCTTAGTCCTTTCCACAAAACCCGATTCCTCGATCCAATTATTCAACTCTTCCGTTTGATTTCTTTCCCTAATAACCCAAATAAACGGTTTTTCACAAGCTTCTAATGCCATACCAAGCTCTATGAATTGCAAAGAAGTTAAATTACACATACTTCCTAAACATACATAGATAACAGAATTTGGATTTTGTAAATCAAGCCACTTTAAGCAATTTTCAACAACAATTGAAGTAGCAACCTTAGTGTTCCCTCTTTGAGCCATATCTAACTGATTCTTGTTTCTTAGTGAAACAGGACCAACACACCAAACTTTACCATTCCTAGTTTTCTTCAAATCACTTACATATTCCGGTTCCAATTCTTCGAAAGAATTCACAACAACACCATAAGAAACCATTTCAGCTGCAGTCATTTTATCAACAAATTCTTGCCAATTTCCATCATTTGATGATGGGGTTTGTGCTTTTGTGATCTCAATTTTGTGAGGAATTTCAGGTATGAGAAAATACTCAGAATCTGTTGCTATTTTCTCCATAACATTAGAAAGTATCAATTTTTGTTGCCAAACAAGACAAAAACAACTAACCCCATAAAATGAAATTCTGGGAATTTTATATTTTGTAGCAATTTGAGAAGTGTAAGGAAAACTAACATCAGAGATTATGCAATTTGGTTTTGGTGTTAATTTTTCAAAAGCTTTTTCTGCTTGTTCTTGTAGAAGAGTATTTGCTACGTAGAAGAAAGTGAAAGCCATTGACATTGATGGAAGCATGTCGAAATTCTCGCATCCTTCTGGAAATCCTGCATCTTGAGATGGGAATTGAAGTTGAAGTAAACGAATTTTGTGACCAGAATGTGTTTGAGAAAATGTTTCTGAGAAACGTGAAGCGTTGTGTGGTGTTGTGACAATTGTAACGATGATGTTTTGTTGTGTTAATGTTTTTGCAAGGTCTATCATAGGAAGCATGTGGCCTGGTGACATAAGTGGAAATAACACAAAGTGTAGTTGAGGTGCTTGAGACTCCATTTTTAGGGAATCAATGAAGGTTTCTACTTTCTAGTACTATGCACTTGTTTACTTTTAAAAGAATCATCTTGTTTTATTTATTGATTGAGAATAAAGAGTATGCACCGACAGTGTAAAATAATTTTACATCGTTATCCAATAAAAACTATGTTTTCTGTCACATCTCACACTTCATCCCACCACTCAGCAAAGTAGGACATGGATTTGTAATTTGTAAACTCGTGCAGTTTGCCGTAGTAGTGAAGTTCAACCATTCATTTATGATTTAACGGTTCTGATTAAACAACCCAAATTTTAATAATTTGATATAAAATATCTGATCTCGTCTATTTATTTCTGATCAGACGGTCTAAATTAGTTACTATGTTGACGCAGTGACTGTGTAATATCCAATCCCCTGCAAAGTAGTCTTACTAATTGTCTAACGGTTATTGCGTAAATAGTTACATTTTACACATGCAACTGTAGTATCAATAATAGCAGATAAGATATAGTGATTATAAAATAGTGAAAGCTGCAAATGAAAGTAAGAATTACTTTATTATTCTTAATCATTGATTATGAGTTTTGATCTACAATTTCTTGTATAAACAATTTCCAATTAGAATCAGAAGATCCACCATCTTCAACAGCCTTATAAGCCATATATTTGATCTCTTTAACTCTGTTTCTTCTCTGTTCCTTATTCCTCTCTTCAAAATCCCCTCCTTTAACAACTTCTTTAACTCAACAGAACAATCATTTTTTCCAAACACCCAAATGAATGGATGGTTTTATGCTTCCAATCCCAAAGCAAGCTCCTTTAGTTGTGAAGCATGAATGAAAGACAAACCACCAAAACATACATAGATGATGGAACAAGCTTTGCTTGATATAAGAAACTTTAGACATTTGGATTCAGAATCATCAATGAATCCCTTATCGTCTTTAGGTTAACTTGTCATGCAAGAAAAGTGGTCCTATATACACCAGACCTTTTCAGCAATGTTCTCATAACCTCTAACATAATTCTTCTCCAACTCTTCAAAAGTATTCACCAATATCCCTTGTGCTGAAAGTTCAGATTCTTTGAATTGATCAATAGCCTCGGGTAACTGTGCTTTTGTAAATTCAATTGTATAAGAAAAATCTGGTACCAGAAACAGCGTCGGCATTGATTCGACCCTTTCATGAACTTTGGAGAGGTTAATGTTATGTGAACACAAGAGTGTGAATCACAACTCTTGGAATGTTGAATTTTGATGCAAAATTTGAAGTCCAAGGAAAACATATATCAGAAACAATGTAGGTAGTTTTTCCAACATTGAAAGCCAATTTTCTAGTGGTTCTTTAAGCATATTGCAAGCTACAAAAACAAAGGTTGGTATTTAGGAGAAGGAAGTGTATCCATATTTTCACACCCTTTTGGTAGATTTTGCTCCTACACGAGGGAAAGGTAACAATTGGAATTGGATTTTTAGGTTTGAGGCTTTTGCTTGATCAATTACCATGTTGAACCTTTCTGCATTATGCAAACAATTTTGCCAATTCTGTGAAAGGAATGAGATGGCTTTGAGATATAAATGGAACAATAAGTTAGTGTTGTTGGTTTGATTGTGAAGCCATTGGAAAATAATGCTAAGGGTGAGATAATGAAAAAGAATATGAAGAAGAACAAGTTATAGAGTGCCTTACTATATTACCAATACTTATATTTCTTTATTAATTCATACATTTCAACTAATTATTTTTCAATTTATAATACTATTTCTTTATCAACTTATAATTGATATGTTAATAAGTAACTTATTTAAAATATAAATAAGGCTTAAATAGTGTTTTAGTTCCTGCAATTGTCCCTCATTTTGAAAAGAGCCCCTGTTAAAATAAAATTTGATTTTAGTCCCTGCAAAATTTAAAAGTTTTGAAAAGAGCCCCTGAACAGGAATCCTTGATTCCATGTCACCATTTTAATGACTTTAGCAGAGACTAAAATCAATTTTTTTTAACAGGGCTCTTTTCAAAAAGAGGAGCAATTGCATGGACTAAAACACTATTTTTTTTACACGTGTACTACTCAGCACAGTCAGCAACTGGCACGTCAATAAAATGGTGACATGACATCAAAGATTCCTATTCAAGGATTCTTTTCAAAACTTTTACATTTTGCAGGGACTAAAATCAATTTTTTTTTAACAGGGGCTCTTTTCAAAACGAGGGACAATTGCAGAGACTAAAATACTATTTAAGCCTATAAATAATCATGTTAGTGGTCACTTCAATATCCGTAATTAACCAAAAAAAAACTATTTCAAATACAAAATTTCTTTTTTTTTTTAAAACATAAGTCATTATAACCAAAAATAACCTATTTCAAATACAAAGTTTCTTGTTTTATAACTTGCTCTCTAGTAAAATATAACAATGTACAATATTCAACCTAAATCAATCAAATTTGTTGGGTTACCCAAATATAATAATCAACCCAATGTATATCTATGGGTTCTCATTCATCAGCCAGACAATCACAATTCACAGTAAAACTTGTAAAATGTCGCATTAAAAGCTAAAGCATTCAACACCAAGGAAACATTGTTACATATGTTGTTGAAACAAACTCATTACTGACAGAATAAAAGACTCAAAACATACTGAAACATTCAGCAATAAAAAATGTTTATATAAATTGATAGGCATATATATTATCACGGGCACATTTGTATTTATTATAAATAAGTCATAGAAACATTTAACTACTCATAATTTTTCAATACATGGTTCAAGGAAGATGAATAAACCTACACTACCCTTCTGCATACCCGACAAGTTATATTATTTGCTCGTAAATATGTGGTTATACAATTCTTGTGGAATGCATGCATGACCACATATTAACATGAATAACTTTTCATTGTTTATATATTCCTTCAAACATATTGCTCAATGTTTTTGATTAAACGCAAGAGTAATGGATGTCTTATATGAAGCCTCACTGACATGCACCAATCTATTATGTGTTGTTGTTGCTGCTGTTGTTGCCGTTGGAATCGAAGTTTCTGCATTTGGTGTTGCATGAGTCATCTCAGTTTCTTCAACTCTAGGAGTACTCTGAGAAGTTATCCACTTTCTAATGGCGAAGTACACCCAATATGCAGAAACTGAGAGTTGAAGAAACTGGGTGTACTTCGCCATTAGAAAGTGGATAACTTCTCAGAGTACTCCTAGAGTTGAAGAAACTGAGATGACTCATGCAACACCAAATGCAGAAACTTCGATTCCAACAGCAACAACAGCAACAACAGCACCACATAATATATTGGTGCATGTCAGTGAGGCTTCATACAAGACATCCATTACTCTTGCGTTTAATCAAAAAAATTGTGTTATATGTTTGGAGGAATATATAAACAATGAAAAACTATACATGTTAATATGTGGTCATGCATTCCACAAGAATTGTATAACCACATATTTACGAGCAAATAATATAACTTGTCCGGTATGCAGAAGGGTAGTGTTGGCTTATTTATCTTCCTTGAACCATGTATTGGAAAATTATGAGGAGTTAAATGTTTCTATGACTTATTTATAATAAATACAATTAATGTGCCCGTGATACTATATATGCCTTGTTTTTTATTTTTTTCACCAATATATGTGATTTGGGAGGGAAATGTTGTAACATTCGGTCATGTTCTAACATTCAACAATAAAAAAAGATTGATAGCCCCTTAAATGTTGTCTTAAATGTTGTCTCCTTTACTGCTGCCCACGTATCCCTAAGGTGGTGACAACACCGAGCAATCACTTTCGCCGTTGAAACCAGCAAAATTGCTTGGAGGAAGTTCAAAGATAGATAAAGGATTACCATCATTATTCATTTGGTGCTTGACGGATGCATCTTCCGATCTCTTTTCTACTTCAACTTCTCAACAATCTCTTGTAGTTGTTTAAGCTTGACGAGTTTTTCTTCCAATCTCTTTTTCTCCTTCACCAGATGATCCACATCAGCCTCTTTGTTTGCTTTCGATAATTTTTCAATCATGGCAGGAGATACTAAATTGTAGGCCTCGTATCACGTGGGCCTTTGGTAATTACGCAGGCCTCAAACCACATTGGGCACTCAGTGCGTCGATATCCTCCAACAACTTTGGTAATATTCTCTTGAATCTTCTATCTCCCCGTTTCTCATCCAAAATAGTGGAATCCATGAATGCAAGTGTTTATCAAATGCAAATGACCTAGTGTTATCAATTGCGGACTATGAAAATAGAAGTTTGTTCAACCTCCGCAACGCAATAATGCTACGTCACTGTAATTGATATTTGACAATATTTTGTAATAAATAGTGTATCACGAAACATCAATGATTTGTCCAAATCCTATTTTGCTATGGCGCTGCTCTTTAACAAGACTAACAAAGACATTAACCATAGACAGGCCAACCCTAAGGGTGCGCAACCATGTCTGTAGCTCATGGCCTTAATTTAATTCTCCTCTTTCTATTCATACCTCCCTCAGTTGTTATTTCTACACTTTGATTCGTATGAGATTTTGTCTTTGAAGGCCCAACCCACTTCGCACTTCAGGCCCATCATCAACTTCACTTTCTCTTATTCTCTCAAACACCATTAGTGATACACAACCATTCTGAGCCTCACCTCTGTTTGCCGGACAGTCAACCTCTTGTTTCGCTCTACATTCATTTCTCTAGTTTTTCAACCAGGTTGTTTTTCTTACACTAATCTAGTTCGTCATCCTTTTCCCTCATAATTCTCTTTACTTTTTCATCAAATTCTTCCTTTTATATCTGATTTCTCGATTCTTTCCCCTTTCAATTTCTAGGGATTCTGCTTCTCTTTTATTTCTTTAATTCTTATATATATTTGGCTCACCAATTCATCTTGAAATTTATTTGGTTAATTGAATTTAATCCTAATCTTTTTCCTTGATAAGTCCCTAATCGGCAAACCCTGATCCCTAGATTTACAATTTGATTTAAGTTCACTTGTGATTGTTTGTTTGTGATGCATGATCTAGGATTTTTTTTGTTCAGTTTATGTTTGATTTCACTTTTGGATTTTGGTTTGTTCGATTTCTTTTTAGGATTTTGTTTGTTCGATTTCATTTCTAGAATTTTGTTCGTTTGTGATTTTCGTTTGTTCAATTTCATTTTAAGGATTTTGTTCGTTCGTGATTTTGTTGTGCTCATTTATTTTCTTATTTTTCTTGTATTACAGGATAAACACTTGGGTTCATGACTTCCATCAATTTGGATGACAATCAAGTAGAGAGAAGAATCAAGAGAATATTACCAGAGTTGCTGGAGGATATCGACGCGATGAGGGCCCAATTTGGTGTTGAGGTCTGTATAATTACAAAAGGCCCACATGATACAAGACCTACAATCTGGGCATCTCATGCCATGGTTGAAAAATTAGTGGAAGCTAGCAAAGAGGCCGAAGTGGATTTTTTTTTGAAAGCTAATAAGAGATTGGAAGAAACACTCGTCAAGATTAAACAAATACGAGAGATTATTGAGAAGTTAAAGCAGAAAAGGAGATCGGAAGATGCATTCGTCAAGCATCAAATGAATGATGATGGTAAGCCTTCATCTATTTCTGAACTTCCTCCGAGCAGTTTTGCAGGTCTCACCGGCGAAAATGACCACTCGGTGCTGTCACCGCCTCAAGGAAGTGATGGTAGCAGCAGCAAAGGAGGCAACATTTAAATGACTGTCAATCTTTTTTATTGGTGAATGTTAGAACTAATTAACTTTTTATTATGTTTTGAGTTTTTTATTCTATCAGTAATGAGTTTATTTCAACAACATATGCAATGATGTTTCCTTGGTGTTGAATGCTTTGGATTTTAATTTGACATTTTACAAGTTTTATTGTCATTGTGGTTGTGTGGCTGATGAATGAGTATCCATAGATATACATTGGGTTTATTATTATATTTGGGCAACCCAACAAGTTTGATCGATTTAGTTGAATACTATACATTGTTGTATTTTACTAGATAGCAAATTAGGATTGTATGTATATTTATATGAATAAACATGATGAGACAAATATAAGCAATGAATAAAAGGAAAGAAATTCTAACATAGGCACAAACACAAATGACAAATACACACACATAAATCAAAAAAATAATGTTGATTAATGTGACTATATTATTTAGGTTTGTGGCTACGTAAGTCTTTATCATAAAAGGAATAGGGAACACTATTTGTTTGATGAGTTGGAAGAGCCATAATATCATCATCGAATGGATCATTTGTTGTTGGATCTTTAACGAATTATTGCATCATTAAGAAAATTAAGAGGGGGCAAAAGAAATTAAGAAGAAATTAATATTGCATCATTAAGAAAATTACATACTAATCAGATAAGTTGCATGTACAGATGATAAAATCCTTGAAACGAATGCTAAAAAATCAAAGCACCTGAGCTCTGTTTGAGATTTCTCGATTGCTGCACGGGCACTCGGCGCGGAGAGGTTTTTGCAACACAAACTTGTCAGTAGGTGTAGAAGAAATTGGGGATCAAACGCTGTTGCAGTAGGTTGCTGAACATGTTTGTAGGTCTACCCTAGCTTCCTTGAACAGAACTATATGGCGGCCACCACCAACCCCCCTCCAATAGCATAACGGAGCGGGCCGACCCAACTTAGATGTCTGACCTCAAAAGTTAGAGTTTTTTTTTCTTCATGCACTCCCGTAATTTCTCGCGCATTTTTAAAATTTTTAAAATACTCTATTCTCTATTTAAGTTGCAAACTCAGTTGCACCTTAATTATGAAAAAAGAAATTTTATACTTCAATTAACGAATTTTATAAAAAAATCTGATCATTTTATCCCCTTCACCCCTTCCTTATGCGGTTATGCCCATGAAAAATATTTTGAATGAAATATTATTAGTGATTGAAATTTGATTATTTTGCCCTCTTCACCTCTCTCTATTTAAATTGTAAATAACATAAAAATCACACAAAAAAAAATAGTTATCATTGTATATAACATAAAAGAAAAATACATCATAATCAATGATTAAAATGACTATAACTAAAATTATGGTTAAGAAAAACATTGTAGGAATTTGAACCAAAAATTTGCACTAAAAAATATTAGAGGCTACTAGTAATCTATCGATACACATTTGATATTTTATGAATATTAAATATATATAACTATTATTACATGGTCTCAAAAGTTTAAGGTGTGATGCTGCCGCACACATTACTAATTCATATAATATTTCATTCAAAATATTTTCTTGAAGGGCAAATGAAGGATTCACACTTTAACTTGCATACAGTGTTTCATTCAAAATATTTTCATGGAGGTGAAAGAACGATAAAGGGGACAAAATAATTAGATTTTTATAAGGTTCGCTACTTAAATTATATGTGAACTATGTTTTTCTATATTTTTCATTTTTACACACTCACCATTTAACCAACGATGACGTGAAATTGAAAAGACAGGGGCGTGCAAGAAGCTTAGGGGACGAAAAAATAAACTCTCAAAAAGTGAAGTATTTCTTTTTTTGACAGTAAAAAGTCAATTATTCCTATTTATCGTTAAGTTGACGGATGGGTCTGGCAAAAAAACTATTGATGAAAATATACAATTTTCATAATATACAATTTTTTATTTATAAAAATATATAAATTATTAATCATTATCAAATAATCATTTTTAAAACATAATACAACTTCACAAAATCTTAATATCAATATCACATTCTTATTCAACTATAACACTAAAAACCCAAAACAAACCGCATAAAGAAATTCAAGAGGATTGAAAAAAAAAAATCTAAATAAAGATTAAGACTTAAATATTATTTTTGTTTTTGTATGTTCGTGAGTTTTTAGTTGTAGTTCATGTATCTTTTTTTGTTGCAAGTAAATTTCTGAATGTACAAAATTTGTTTGTTCTAATCCCTACCATCTGCTATCGTTACAAAAAATGTTGATTTGTCAAATATTTGTACACACAGCTACTATTATGTGTCAAGTTAAGCTGATCCGATCATAAATGAAGGATCAAAATCAAACCTTGGTGAAAATGAAAACAAAATTATGGTGTAAACATGCTTTTTCTTTCTATCCGGCCTAAATGTAATTTTGGTCTTTCATTTATAATTGAATCAACTTAACTTGACACATCATAGTGGCCACGTGTGTGTACAAACGTTTGACAAATCAACATTTTTGTAATAGTAGCAAACAACAGGGACTGAAATCAACAAATTTTGTACATTCAGAGACCTATTTGCAAAAAAAAATACATGAACTAAAACAAAAAATTCACAGACATATAAAAAAAAGATATTTAAGCCAAAGATCAATTACAATAGAATATAACAAAAATGGACTCAAACACAAGATATTAGAGATATTTAGTTTTTCTGATACTAAGAACTCAAAACTTAACTATATCAAGAGTATATCACACTCATAAATGAAATTTGTAGATTCGCCATCGTATGCTATTAATTTAGGTGTTGCAAGATCATTTGTATATTCACATTTTTTAATTTTTAGCAATTTTAAATTTATAATGATCTATGTATTTTTAATTTGAATGAATAATACCTATTTTTAGTTAAAAAAAAGAGTACATCACACTTATGACAGAAGCAAAATTGAGAATGTCAAAAGGTACAATCACTATAAAGTAAAACAAACTGACCATTGAATCAGATTAAATTGGTGGTAAAAAACAAAATAAAAAATAAAAAACAAAATACTCATTCACTAACAAATTAAATAGAGTATCAAAATGAAAACCATTTTTAAGGTGAAAGACACATGTTTACCATCTTTTACAAATATTTATTACATGTGAGTTCAATTGTCATCTAGGAAAGATTTTGTGTAACAAGAACAAATATATAAGAACTTTTTTTGGGTACAGTATAAGAACTTAGTATTATTCAAAATGAAATGAAAGAATAAATTAAATTAAGAAAAATGCTATAGCTAGTAAATAATACTAGTATTCCTGAATATTAATTAAATAATAAATAAATACAGTAAAGTTATTTTAAAATTTGTATAATCAACTTTTTAAAAATATAAATAAATACTATATTTAATACTAATTTTTTAATATATTATTTTTAACTTATACTTCCTCTGTCCCAAAATAAATAATCTGTTTGATCACTCTTACGTTTGTCAATGCATAACTTTAATCATGAATATCGTTAATTATTTATTATTAAAAATTATAAAAATTGTATATTTTGAAAGTAGTCGTCGAGACAAATCAAACAACATCTCATTTACTAATATTTATATGTACATATTAATAGAAAAATAAGGTCAAATTAGATCATATAAAATCAAATTTAACTAATTTATTTTGGGACAGAAAGAGTAATTCAGAAACACAAATTAGCATGATCTAACGAGTGATGCCGACCGCACTCTTGAACTGTACCAAAAAACATTACCCACACGAACCCCCAGCTTGGAGTCACTTCTTTGGTACTTTAAAGTTTCTATGTCTGTCTTTTCAAAGGTTGTTTGCTCTTTGTAGATAAGAATGATGTTTATCTCTTTGTCCCATCGTCCTTGTACAGTTGTACTATTCTACCACTACAAATTTTATGTCTGCCTGTCTGCTGCTTCGGTGTCTTCATACTTGATGACTCATGCCCTCCTCATATTCATATATAATTTATTTTAAAAAAAAATGCTAAATAGTATTCTCGGAGTATTAGTTAAAAAAGTTAATTAATAATTTTTTTTTGAAATTTACATAATCAATTTTTAAAAGTATAAAAAGTGTTTTTTTCAATGCAATATTTTTTTTTTGTTCCTTAACTATATTGTCCCAAAGGTATCAGTTAACATGAATCTTTATTTTAATTATTACTCCCTCCGTTCATTTTTATAAGAGACAATTCATTTTTTAAATTTATTTGGGCTATATTATAGTTTAAATACATTCATTATTAAATGAATCTAAAAAGTTAATTGTTTCTTATATAAAGAAACGAAGGAAGTATCATATATGTAAGCTATGCTGAATGATAAACGTCGGAGACTTTGTCGATACTAAAACCTTTGTTTGTAACATGGTTTGTCTAATATATACAAATCGCACAAATTAAAACAATTAAAAGTAGCGTTATTTTATCGAAAACATCCATTATCAAAAAGTTATACCTTTAAAATAAAATGCATAAGTTCAACTATGAACTTACTATTTTGAACTTTTAAACATTTGCAAATTTGCATATGATAAAATATCTTTATAATATTGATACTAATAAAAGAAAATTAATTTGTAATTTTAGATATTGAAAAATTGATCCAAATTAAACCATATTTATTGAATCTGATCTAATTTTTAAAGTCAATCATCTAAAACTGAATCAAACTACATATAATTTTCCTTACCAAAAAAACTACACCTAATTCTATCTTTGAATCGAATGAATAATTGCTTCAAAATCAATCCAAATCACACTGCAAACACCTCTAATTACCTCTAATTTTTATTATGGAACAATTTCTAACATATAAATTTTCCAAAAAAAGTAAAAGAGCAGAGAAATTAAACAACTAAATACTCAAAAATATACAATAATAGAGTGAAAAAGTCGTTTCCAATAACACCAAAAGTTTCTTGTATTTCTCACATGCATGAAGATAATAAAACAAAAACAACATAATCACCTATTTATTTTTTTCACTTGCCCTTCATATCTTTATTCTCTAACCTAACTTAACATAAACTTTGGACATGCATTATATCTTCAATTAGTTGAGTCATGTTGTGATAAGAAGAGCCACCTTCTTCTAATGCATCCTTTGCAAGATCAGCATATTTTCTTGCTCTTTCCCTAATCTTTTCATTTTCTTCACCTTCACCCATCACCTTTTCAATAGCATCTCTAACATTTTCCTTCTTAACCACAACACAAAACTTTTCTTCCTCTCCTAAATGCACAGCACTTTGAGCTCCCAAACTCACACCATTCTTCACAACTTGCACCACAACTTTCTCATTATAAAACTGCTCAGCAAACATAGGAAAAGTTACTAAAGGCACCCCACCACAAATACCTTCCAATGTTGAATTCCATCCACAATGTGTCAAAAAAACACCTATTGCTTTGTGTGACAAAATCAACACTTGTGGTGCCCAACCTTTTATCAAAAAACCTCTATTTTTCACCCTTTCCTCAAACCCTTCTTCAATTAACCATTTCTCCATTTCATCTTTTCCATATGCACCCCTCAACACCCAAATAAATGGCCTTTTTGTTGCCTCTAATCCTAACCCAACCTCTTTCAATTGTTGAGGTGTTGCACGGTTTAAACTACCAAGACAAACATAAATAACAGAATTTGAAGGCCATAAATCAAGCCAATTGAGAATTTTATTTTCACTTTCATCAT
Organism: Trifolium repens; assembly: GCA_030408175.1. Lineage (NCBI taxonomy): Eukaryota > Viridiplantae > Streptophyta > Magnoliopsida > Fabales > Fabaceae > Trifolium > Trifolium repens. The sequence continues at coordinate 50,657,305 of CP125849.1, read as the reverse complement.
TTAAGTTTATTATTTTTTTCCCTCTTTCAACTTTATCCAACTTATCATTGTTACATAATGAAACTGGACCAACACACCATACTTTATAACCACTTACTCTTTTATACTCTTTAACATATTCTTCTTCCAATTCTTCAAAACTATTAACCACTATACCATATGAATATTTTTCTATTTCCCTTACTTCTTCGCGAAAACTATTTAATTTTTTATTTTCCCCAGGATTAAACAGCCCTGGAAGCTGACATTTTCTCAATTCAATTTGATCCGGCATTCCCGGAACAAAAAAATTTCCTTCATTAGGAATACGACCATTTAAATTGCGCAAATTATGATTGCACAATAGATGAAAACAATTAGTCCCATCGAATATAATTCTCGAAACTTTGAATTTCATTGCAATTTCAGCTACACACGTAATGTGTTTATCTGAAATCACACAACTAGGAATCGGTCTTAAATTTTCAAAAATATTTTCTAATGGATTTTTCAATTTACATAGAGCTATGTAAAAATTGGACATTAAATCCATTGAAGGTAAAGTATCAACACTTTCACATCCCTCAGGGATTCCAGACTCTACATTTGGAAATTTAATATTAACAATTTGAATTTGTGATCCTAATTGAATCTCTCTATCTATGCTTGCTTTGAATTGAATGGAATTAAGGGGTGTGGTGATTATTGTTACCTTAACTTTGCGACGTGCTAGTAACTTAGCCATATCTACCATTGGAAGAAGATGACCAGGGGCCATTAAGGGAATAAATATGAAATGAAGATTGTTAATGTGACATTGTGTTGTTGAGTACATTGTGATAGCTAGGTTTCTTCTTTTGGTAAATAATATGATAGTTTTTTTGTGTGTGTGTGTGTGTGTGAGTTTGTGTTATTTTGGCATGGAATGATGGGTATAACCGTATAAATAAGGACATGATTGTTGTTACATTTTGGCATGTAATAGGGAATAAAATAATTCAATGAATATGAATGCTAATCTTTAGCAATCATGTTTTTCTTTTTTGTTTTGTTTACTGTAGATAAGGCGGTATGTTTATCTTTATATGCTCTAATCAATTCGAAATTTGAATAGAAGAAAACTTTCTTTTCTTTTGTTGTTGTTATTATTTAGCTACGTTTTTTTTTAGTGTTGTTGAAATATATACAGTTCATATATTTCTCTTGTGATTCAAAAATAAAATGCACCATGCACTTTTTATCAAAATAAAATAAAATAAACTGACCCGAATCATATGATTGATTTGGTTATAATCTATAAAGTTGTTTTAAACAATCAAGGAGGATTTCAAATCTCTAATAAGATCTTAAATAGTTATTTTTAAGATACTATTTTGAATTTTATACACTATTGTCAAGTTACATTCACAATGTCATCTTCCACCTCATTAAGCTCACAAAGACATAGGTACTATGTATTGATTACTAATCTTTGTCGGAAAATTTTATGGAGCATACAAGTTAATTCTTTTCTTCAATTGAAAGAAACACACTTCTAACCACTTAGGAATCTTACTTACTATCACTTGAATTGAATCAATTTATAGTTAAAATAAATAATTGAGAAACAAAGTTTTTTATTTTATTTTGTAAAACCATTTCTAGATACCTCAATTGGAGATGCTATAAGATGGAGTCAAACATTAAATTTATGAATTATAAATAAGGTTTAATATAATTTCTAATTTTTTATATATTATTAATTAATATAAGTTATTTTATACATGAATTTAATTAATAATATGTTGCCACATACATATATAATGTGTCATATGTTATTGAATTTATGTGTAAAATAATTACACTGATAATTTATATAAATTAAACCCGTTAAGAGAAAAATAATGAATAAAAAAAAATTATGCATGCACAACACAATAAATTTGATATAATAATCATAATTTTTAAAATAAAGTTAAACACAAATGATAAAGGTTAATTGAAAAAAATTTATATTTTGTAAATAATAATTTTCATTTTATTTAATAGTTTTTCTATTTATATTTTTTTGCTATTTTTTAGTTTTGAATAGGGTGGCATCTAGCCCTAGGGTAGACATTAATGAAGTCTCTCTTGAGGATGAGGTTGACATTTGAGTTCCAGCCTTCTAGGTTCTTCCTTCTCAAACCAAAATTGCAAAGTCTCTTGAAGGGCTCCACCACCACCATTTGTCTTCCAACAAACCAACCATAATACTAATAATACTGGCCATGGGATTCCTTGTAAAAATTTAATATCGTTTGAAAAAAACAATGGAAGACAAAAAAGGGCCCCAAAAAATTGTCGATCAATATGTATGCGAAGAGAAAGAGGCTATGAGAAAATAGGGAGAAATACAACTAGCCATGGGAATTGTACCAATAATATAAGTTAGATATCGAAAATTAGTGTTATTTTTAAAAGATAAATATTAATGCAAATGATAAAAAAATTTAGAGAAAATTAAAGAATTTTTTTTTCTTTTATAAAAACAAATTCATACTATATTAGAATTGGGCCTAACTCATCCTTACAAAACCGGCTTGTAAGGTGAGGATTGCCTCTTACTTATAAACAGAATTGGGCCTAACTCATCCTTACAAAACCGGCTTGTAAGGTGAGGATTGCCTCTTACTTATAAACACTTATTCAGGTCATCTCACATACTAACTAATGTTTTAGGGTATTAATTAACAAAACTAAAAAAAGTAAATTTTGCAATGAAAATAATATTATTTATTATTTTCAATAGACAAGTTTCAAAACTTTTTACCTTAAATACTAATAGTTCTTTAATTAATGTCCAAAAGACGAGACTAAATACTCTTCTGTCACGGAAAGTTCAGCTGAATCTAAGCCATTCATTCTTCTTTTTTTAAATCAATGATTAATTTTTTTTAAGGGTTCAGATTAAGAAATTTCCTCCTCTAGTAAAACTACCACTGAAGAAAATCCGCTCTCCACAGAGACACTGATTAGTATTTTAAAAATAAATGAATAAAAAAAGAGAAAAAAGAGTAATGAGAAATGCAGAAATAATGGAACTGGAGCAAGGGTTAGTTATGAATATCACAAATTTAACATAAAAATAATGTCAAATCATCACAAATTTATATGAGATTGTTTTTTTAGTTTTGTTTGAGTTCTAGGTGCTTCATTATGTATTTGATTTCGTTTCAATTGTGTATGCCACATAAAGATGGCATGCATATTCCCAATTGAACTGATCATATCCAATCCTCAAAACCAATCACCCACCACCACCACATGTAACAAATACTGCCTCTTCCAATTTAAACCAATGCATCAATATCGTTGGCAAAAAAAAATGGAAGGCAAAAAAAAATAAAAATCAAAGGGACATTTTTTGGCCTTCTTGTCTTGTTAGTAATAGTAACCCTTCTTGTAAGTAAGCTGAGAATTTTTCGCAGGTGAAGGACAGAGAATGGTGAGAAGAAGAAAGGAATAGTGAGAAGAGATTTGAGATTTTAGGGATTTAAATTTTTTGCAAAGTTAGATTTTTGATTTTGGTCCCTCGACTTCCTTTATTTTTTGGTTTTGGTCTCTCATTAATCTACTCAGCATCTTCATTTGCCACCTCATTTCTACCACGTGTGCAAAACGTTAGCCACATCGGCATTTTTTGAACGGAATTGGACGATAGGGACTAAAACCAAAATCTTTTGCACATGCAGAGACTTATTTGCAACAAAAAAAGATACAGGGACTAAAACAAAAAAAAAACACAAACATACAAGGACGAAAATAATATTTAAGCATCATAGCAATTATTTCAAAATTTGACAACAAATGACTAATTTATTGCCTAACTTTTGCGAATATGTCTAAATGGTCAGTCAAATTACTAAAACCAACTTTATGATAAAACTAATACATTGACAGTCCCGTGAGCTTAGCTTAATATTATAAATAATATAAAATCATTGATGCGACTTATTCTAACAGCTTAAGCTTGTTAAAAATTCCCACATCGAATTGAATATGAGATGACATTGACAAATGTTTATAAGCAAGTGGCGGTCCTCACCTTACAAGCTGGTTTTGTGAGGATGAGTTAAACCCATACTTATTTCTACTAATTTCTAACATGGTATCAGAGCCTCTCGATCTATTGGACTACCTATTATTTGGGCAACCCGTTATTATTAGTTCATGTTTCAGCTTGTTCAGTTCTGAATTTAATTACATATTCAATTTCATTAATCTTTTTTTTTTTTGAAATAATTCAATTTCATCAATCTAACAAATACCGAATAAATAAATGCAGAAGCATTCATATACTTTACATAAGTTTGTATACAAAGTTTTTCTTCAACCCCTTGTCCCTAACTAAAAATGGAATAATACTCCTTGTCCGACCTATCCCTATCCAATGTAATTGAAGACCCAATCAGTAGATAGATGATCTTGACAATTGTTTATAAGCAAGTGACGATCCTTAACATTGCATTATATATGTAGGGGACCGGAATTCGAACCCCGATCATTCTACTTGTCCACTTTAAGGGTGAATTTCTAGCCACTAGGCTGACCATAAAAAAAAAAACTAATACATTTGACAAATAACATCATATTAAAATACATAAACAAAAGACGATATCTTAATTGTTTTTGTTCTAAAATTACGTTATCCATTTTCTCCATAAGCTTAACTATATCCTCTATTAGTTGATTTTAATCTTCCATGACACGTTTTGTCAAAAAAAAAAAATCTTTCATGACACGTTTAATCTTCTATTAGTTGATTTTATGAGTAGATTATTTTGAAATTATGAAGGTCGAGTTTGGGACTAAAGTTCCGTTGTCGGTTTTGTAACCAAATAGGTTGCATTTTAAATGGTTTGCCTATTATTTTTGTAATGGAACACTACCCTCTCTTATGGTCCGTTTGGAAGAGAGGAAAAAAAGGGGAAGGAAAGAAAATTACGCAAATCAATAAATGAATTTGAACAAATTTTAGTCTAGATTTATTCATCGATATCCGTGATTTTCTTTCCTCCCTCTTTCTTTCCTCAAAACCAAACGGACCTTTAAAGTTCCCGTAGTTGGCCAAATAATCACAAATGGTATTTAGTGATAGTGATAGTGAAACTGTCAAATACCTAGTATACCGTTACTAGGAAAAAAAAAAAAAAGACTCCTAGTATACTTGCTAAAAAAAATCAGAAATGTTATCCTTACAATTTTTTTTACAACTATACTACAACTAATCTCACTATTCTATTATACTATCAATTTTCATTTATTTTTTTAAAACCATCTCACACATGTGACCTTTTTTTTATATTAATTAAAAAAAATCAAATACAGTAAAAACAAAAAAACATTGTGCTTCATCTTCTCTCTTACCGAGTTGATTCGCTCTCTTCTTTTCTCTTCTCCTTCTAACGCCGAAGCTTAGAGTTGCCGCCTGCCACCTGCCACCGTCACCGCTGCTATGTCTTCTTGGTCGGTGCCTCTTTCTCTGAATCGTATTTTGTGCTCGTGAGTTTCCCTCTTTTCTTTTTTCTCTTCCACTATGTTGATCTCGCTTTCAATCTCCTTCATTCTTCAAAATTTACTTCCAATTTATAAACTTTTGCAATCTTAAATTGAAAAATTAGTGCCCATTTTGGTATTGGATCTGAAATTGAAAGGGTTGCCTTCCATTGTAGAAAATCAAATTGGGGGAAAACTCTCAAAAGTTAGGTTTAAGAAATTGAATTGCTCTGCATTTTCTGTTTGAGTTTGGATACCATGATTTTCCAATTTATTTTGTATATTAGGGTTCTCCTATTAGTGTGAGATGATAAATATACTGTAACAAAGTAATTAAACTGATGCAAGTTCACTTTCTCTTGATTGTAATTTTATGTGGTTTAGTTTGTTAATATTAACTCATAATTTTCATGGTTGGATTTAAAAACAGTGGCAAAATCGGATTCTTTGATACAGGAGAGGTGCAAGATAACTATTACTTGTGAGCTATGCTTACATTGGGAGGTAAGGATTTCATGCTTTTTTGATAACTATTTGAGTAGTTTGTTTATTCTATACTCCGTATTTGTTTCTTCTTAATTGTGTAGTTATTGCATCTTTTTTAAGCCATATGATTTTTGCATCTATATTGTGTGGTTCAGCACACAGGGATTTTCTTGTTCTCATACTGGAGTAGGTAGCCAGATCGAGTAGATTGGCAAGAAGTTGAACTGAACCATGGTGGTGGGTACGGTTTCAATGATGAAGCATGATGGCTAAGTGGACTTTCAAAGTGTCTTAGAAGGTTAACAAAAGGACATCGACAAGAGCATAAACAATCTCGCATATGGATATCCGACAACAATGGAGGTTAAAGAATGGTGATAGATCATGTGTTCAAGTGGTGTGGACGGGAAAAGCTCTTTTTAGGTTTTCGAAAGCTTCAAAAGCATTGTTGCAACGTTGGTGTAATTTTAGGTATGTTTTCACTTTCTAACTTTTGGTATCCAAGTCAAATTAAAGAATTAGTTAATATCTCAAGCAGTAGAAGGTTGTCTTCTACTTTAGTTTGTTGAGAAAATTTACAACTTCTACTTAGTTTGTACTAGTATAACTTGCTCAATGTGATTGCTATCTCCAGTGATAACTTGTACCGTAACATGTTTAAGGTTATTACTTATTAGCATGTACTTGTATATATGAATTGTTTGTGTTTGATGGTTAATGGCTGAAAGTGGAAATTGAGTTGGAACTTGAGAACAAATTACCTAGCTTTTTCCACTCGGTGGAATTGATTACATGGATGATTTGATGTTATCATAATTTAGTGTTTGCCTATAAAATTTGTCTCCTGCTTTTTTGCTTCCATTTGACCTTGTGTTTATGATTAATGTGACATTACTTATTTCTCTCTTTTCCATTGGTTAATAGTATGGTGGCATCCTTTTCTGAAGGTTTACTTATCAGTGAAAAAGTTGGGCTGAATCCAAAAGTACTAGTGGAAGTATTTAGTTATTCGTCAGTTCACAAAATAAAACTTGTAGTGTTTGGTGTTTGTGTTAGAGTCGGTGCTTCATAGGTCACGGGTAATGAAATAACCATTCTTTTATACCAGACCCTTTACGAAATGGAAATTTTGCAGGTAATTTCACAAGGTACCATTAGTACTCCGATGTACTCGATGAAAGGCCCGTCCATGATACCGTCACATTACTCGACTGCATTTTCCCTAAAGCCGCATCAGTAGAAGGCAAATTTCAGCACTCAGAAAATCAATGAGGTTCTTATGAAGACATGTTCAAGTTGACTTGAAATCAACTAAAGAAAGGTTGTGACTTGTGAGACTAGTCATATTTAATGCAATTCCCAAAATGTAGATACTTTCAAGGATGTAAAATATTTGGTAAAAAAATATTGTCAACAACTTTTTCATGTAGATGGTCCTCCTCTAAACCAGTTTTATTTTGATTTGTTCTTGCATACCATTCTTCTTAAACATTTTGTACAATGAACACTTAATTTGAGATGTAAATTATGTCTCAAATTTACTATGCATATTAATGAACACTTAATTTGTATATGGGATACACTTCTGACTATTTGCAAAGGTAGATAGTTTTAAGATTGGAAGATTTTAAACTAGTTAACCAAATTAGTTTGTCAACTCCCCAATTATCTGAACATGAGACCCCACACATGTATTGGTAATAGTTTTAAGGAATTTTACTATTTTCTCACAAGTGGCATTGTATATGGGACATAATTTTGTTTTTTTGCAGACGGTAGAGTTAAAACAAAGTTAAAGGTGAATGACTTGGTTAAATTTGGAAGATTTAAAGTTAGTTAACCAAATATGTACTCCAACTCCCCAGTTATAGACACTTGATTCCCCACATCGATATTAGTAATAATTTCAAGAAATATCACTATTTATTAAATAGTGAAATTATATATGGGACACACTTATGATTGTTTTCAGATGATAAAGTAAAAAAAAAAAAAGGTAAAGGTGAATGATTTTTTCAAATTTTTAAGATTTTACGCAATTAACCAAATTTGTTCGCCAACTCCACAATTAACTGAATAAGACTCCCCACACTTGTATTGGTAATAGTTTTAACTTTATCTTTTGCAAACAATAGAAAGTGTATCCCATACACAATGTCACTCGTGAGCAAATAGAGATTCCTTAAAATTATTAATAATATAGATGTGGGGAGTCATCGACGTCGATAAAAAATTTGAAAAGTTGACATAATGTTGTATCAAGTGACTTGTACTACAATTTATTTACATTTCATCTTCTCAAAATATATGTCCTTTCTTTTGCCAAAGAATTTCACACAAAGTTAAATTGTAATGATTGTTGCAAGTTTGGAAGGTTTTATGCCAATTAACCAAATTAGTTCCCCAGCTCACTAGTTATCTACACATGACTCCCCACATTTGTTTTAGTAACAATTTTAAGGATTTCATTATTTGTTCACAAATGGTATTGTAATTGAGACACACTTCTGATTATTTGCAGATGGTAAAGTTAAAATAAATTTAAAGGGGAATAATTTCTTCAAGTTTGGAAGATTTTAAACTAGTTAACCAAATTTGTTCCCTAACTCCCCATGTATCTACACATGACTCCCACATCTGTATTGGCAACAATTTCAATGAATCTTACTATTTGTTCACGAGTGACATTGTATATGAGACATATTTCTAATTATTTGCAGATTATTACCAATACATATGTTACCAATACATATGTGGGGAGTCATGTGTAGATAACTAGAAAGTTGTTTGACATATTTGGTTAAATTGCCTAAAATCTTTCAAACATGAAAAAATTATTCACTTTTAACTTTATTTTAACTTTTCAGATGAAAACAACCAGAAGTGTGTCCCATGTACAATGTCACTCGTAATCAAATAGTGAGATTCCCTAAAATCATTAACAAGATATATGTGGGGCGTCATATGTGTATAACTGGGGAGTCGTATGAACTATTTGGTTAACTGAACTAACATCTTCTAACACATGAAAATTCATTCACCCTTAACTTTATTTTAACTTTTTCACCTGAAAACAATAAGAATTGTGTCCGATATACAGTGTCACTCATGAACAAATAGTGAGATTCCTCAAAATTATTACTAATATAAACGTGGGAAGTCATTTGTGTATTTCTCGGGAGTTGTTTGGCAGATTTGGTAAACTAACCTAAAATCTTCTAAACTTGAAAATTCATTCACTTTTAACTTTGTTTTAATTTTTTCACCTGAAAACAATAAGAATTGTGTCCGATATACAGTGTCACTCATGAACAAATAGTGAGATTCCTCAAAATTATTACTAATATAAATGTGTGAAGTCATGTGTGTATTTCTGGGGAGTTGTTTGACAGATTTGGTTAACTGACCTAAAATCTTCTAAACTTGAAAATCCATTCACTTTTAACTTTGTTTTAACTTTTTCACCTAAGAACAATAAGAATTGTGTCTCATGTACAGTGCCACTCATGAATAAAGAGTGAGATTCCTCAAAATTATTACTAATATAAATGTGGGAAGTCATGTGTGTATTTCTGGGGAGTTGTTTGGCAGATTTGGTTAACTGACCTAAAATCTTCTAAACTTGAAAATTCATTCACTTTTAACTTTGTTTTAACTTTTTCACCTGAAAACAATAAGAATTGTGTCTGATATACAGTGTCACTCATGAATAAATAGTGAGATTCCTCACAATTATTACTAATATAAATGTGTGAAGTCATGTGTGTATTTATGGGGAGTTGTTTGGCAGATTTGGTTAACTGACCTAAAATCTTCTAAACTTGAAAATTCATTCACTTTTAACTTTGTTTTAACTTTTTCACCTGAAAACAATAAGAATTGTGTCCGATATACAGTGTCACTCATGAACAAATAGTGAGATTCCTCAAAATTATTACTAATATAAATGTGTGAAGTCATGTGTGTATTTCTGGGGAGTTGTTTGGCAGATTTGGTTAACTGACCTAAAATCTTCTAAACTTGAAAATTCATTCACTTTTAACTTTGTTTTAACTTTTTCACCTGAAAACAATAAGAATTGTGTCCGATATACAGTGTCACTCATGAACAAATAGTGAGATTCCTCAAAATTATTACTAATATAAATGTGTGAAGTCATGTGTGTATTTCTGGGGAGTTGTTTGGCAGATTTGGTTAACTGACCTAAAATCGTCTAAACTTGAAAATCCATTCACTTTTAACTTTGTTTTAACTTTTCACCTAAAAACAATAAGAATTGTGTCTCATGTACAATGCCACTCATGAATAAAGAGTGAGATTCCTCAAAATTATTACTAATATAAATGTGGGAAGTCATGTGTGTATTTCTGGGGAGTTGTTTGGCAGATTTGGTTAACTGACCTAAAATCTTCTAAACTTGAAAATTCATCCACTTTTAACTTTGTTTTAACTTTTTCACCTGAAAACAATAAGAATTGTGTCCGATATACAGTGTCACTCATGAACAAATAGTGAGATTCCTCAAAATTATTACTAATATAAATGTGTGAAGTCATGTGTGTATTTCTGGGGAGTTGTTTGGCAGATTTGGTTAACTGACCTAAAATCTTCTAAACTTGAAAATCCATTCACTTTTAACTTTGTTTTAACTTTTTCACCTAAAAACAATAAGAATTGTGTCTCATGTACAGTGTCACTCATGAATAAAGAGTGAGATTCCTCAAAATATTACTAATACAAATGTGGTGAGTCATGTGCGTATTGCTGGAAAGTTGTTTGACAGATTTTTTTTAATTGTCCTAAATAAACCAACATAAAACCAATAAAACTAGAAATTGTTTACATGACGTGAAACAAATACTTAATTATCACTAACATTAACAAATATTGTACTTTACATGGTCATACAAAAGTTAAGAAAAAGGAATATCAAATAAGCACATCTATAGTGTAGTCACGCCTCTTCGCTCTTCCTTTTTTCGCATATGTTTTCACCCACGGTGTCCATGTGACCACACTATCCACAAGCTTTCTTAACTTTTCTTTAAGCCGAGTGTAGAGGTTTAATGTTTCGTCATCTTCATTATGTGATAATTTTGTTACCTCTCTTTTCGTCAACATCCTCCATACTTACATCAAGTGGACTTCTCAATTGTGTCATTTCTCACAATTTACCTCAAGTGGTGATATTCTTTTTGAAATGGCAAAATTCATTAAAAACTAATAAGCCAAGCACAAGAAGTGCAAGGTCTAAAAAATACATCATTGCTTATACACTTGCCTATTAGTTCAGACACTTATATAATTCTCAATACACATGTTACATTTCAAACCCATCCTCCACCCATTTAACTAGCGCTATTAGGCAAAGCCAAAAACACAAGACAGACAATCATTACATATCCATTACATCTAATTCAGCAGCTGCAACTTGAAGATTCTCACGGCATTCAAGCTACATAACAAGACAATATCCTCCTTAGTAAAGCAAACCAACACTAAACTGCAATACCAACCAATAAAACTATCTTCTCATCAAGTACATGGTTGTTAAATCCAAAGATGTTAAACCAAAAAATAGTGATAAAAGGAAAATTGGATAATGAGCTATGCTATATGTCCCAAAGAAAAAAAATCACTGTTATTATAGAATAAATTATAGAAACCACTGTTATTATGTATAGCTAAACTAAAGACTCCTTGATGTAAAAAAACAAAACTAAAGACCCCTTCTTTCAACTTCAGCCTCTCTTATTCCTAAAAGAAAACTCGAAAAACTTATAGAAAAAACGAGAAAAGAGACTGCAATTTCAAACACCTTTTGAACCATTGTTTACTAGAGACACGAGCATATTCTAAAATAAAAAACCATGAGAAATTTCATCAAAAGAGAGCCCCAAATCCCATTTCAAATCACCCATTAAACTTAATTTCTACCTTCAGCAGCTCCATGAAATCATCACCTGTGGAAGTGATGGCAGATGTATAATTTATAAATAAATCCATTCTTAAAATTGAACTTTTGTGAATGTCTCCATTCTTAAATATTTGGACTCTCCATTCTTAAAATTGAAAACTACATGTCTAGTTCCTCGTACATATGTTTTCTTACATTTAAACAGTAATATTTCAAGAAAACTCTCTACAAAACACTTGTATTTTGCAAGCACCCAATAAACCAGATAAATCAATAGATGGAGTAAATAACCTGTAACTCATGTAAATGACCCTTGGCAAAATAGCAGAGAGAATCTAGATTTTCTGGAACCAGCACCTTCATCGGCAATTTAATATTATATTGACCAGTGCCTTTTGTCAGCACGCCAAAAGGGCAGGGACAAGCAAAATTTGTAGTTCTCTACCTTATACCCAAGTACTCCACTATAGAAGCCACTCATGAATCAGTGTATTGAGTAGGGGTGTTCAAAAATCCAGTTAACTGAACCAAACTGTAGTTCGAACTGCACTGAACCATATTTTAAACTGAACCATTTAATACAGTTTTGAACTGAACCACTTTTTAAAAACAGTTACAATTCAGTTTATAACCGGTTCAAAACTAGTTTAAATTTATGAATTGTATTTTATTTTATTTTTATAAAAAATATTTAATAATTCCCAAAAAAATGGGAACTTTTTCCTTAAAAAAATAAGCGGAAAAAAGACCGGAAAAATTTCTCCCGAGAAAATCGGGAACTTTTTTCCGAAAAAAACCGGGAACTTTTTTTTCGAAAAAACCGGGAACTTTTTTTCAGAAAAAATCGCGAACTTTTTTTCCGAAAAAATGGGAACTTTTTTCCCGAAAAAAAATCGGAACTTTTTTTCCGAAAAAATCGCGAATTTTTTTTCCGAAAAAATCGGGAACTTTTTTTCCCGAAAAAAAACCGGAACTTTTTTTCCGAAACAAACCGGGAACTTTTTTTCCGAAGAAACCGGGAACTTTTTTTCCGAAAAAATCGAGAACTTTTTTTCCGACAAAATCGGGAACTTTTTTTCCGAAAAAATCGGGAATTTTTTTTCCGAAAAAATCGGGAACTTTTTTTTTCCGGAAAAAATCGGGAACTTTTTTTCCAAAAAAATCGGGAACTTTTTTTCCCGAAAAAATCGGGAGCTTTTGTTCCCGAAAAAAATCGGAACTTTTTTTCCGAAAAAATCGGGAACGTTTTTTCCGAAAAAGTCGGTAACTTTTTTTCCTGAAAAAAATTGGAACTTTTTTTCGAAAAAATCGGGAACTTTTTTTCCGAAAAAAAATCGAGAACTTTTTTCCTGAAAACAATCAGGAACTTTTTTTCCTGAAAAAATCGGAAACTTTTTTTACGAAAAAAATCGGGAACTTTTTTCTTGAAAAAAAACTCCGAAATTATTTTTATCGGAAACCAGTTTTTTTTTTTTAAAAATACAGAAAATTGGTATAAAACCAGTTTTTCAAAAAATAAACCGGTTTTAAACCAGTTAACTGAAACTAAACTGGTTTAAAGATGTAAACTGGTTCTAAACTGGTTCTGAACTGAACTGAAACTGGTTTGAGAAATAAACCAGTTTTTATAAAAAGTGGTTTCAGTTACTAAACTGAACCATTTATATGGTTCAATTCAGTGCAGTTTATGAACCGTGAACACCCCTAGTATTGAGTGATTAGTTAGATCATATTAGAGGTTGTTGTTGTTTATCTGACTGGTAAGAAAATTTCTCATAATAGACACGTATAATGATATAGCCATTAGCCGGAATTCTCTCATTCTCTCACTCAAAGAGATACAAAGGATTTTGCTTTGAACTTAAATAAGGAATCAGATTATCTAAATTGAAATTGGAAAAGGAGGAAACAAGAATGGTGATTTAGGTTTCCTGTTCTCTCACCTGTGTTTTTGGAAGAAAGAGGGAGGGAGGGATAAAAATTAAAATATAAAAGAAAATGAAATGTCACATGTGTGACAGTTTTAAAAAAATAAATAAAAATTAAACATGTAAAAATGAACAGTTAATTGTTGTAGTAGAGTTGTAAATTTTTTTGTAGAAATAACATTTCTGAAAAAAAATAATCTAAGTATACGGTTTCTTTTTCATAAAAAACTCCTTCCCCATTCTACGGTTTCTTTTTATATTTTTGGCTTAATTGCAGTTTTGGTCCCCCTATTTTCATTTTTTTGCAATTTTGGTCCCCCTATTTTAAAACTCGACAGTTTTGGTCCCCCTATCATAATTTTTAACTATAAATTAACGATATGATATGATTTAAACGGCATGGTATATGATTCGATGATGAAAAAATACCAACATCGATGTAATTGTAAAAAAAATCTTTCATAAAGTTCATTTAAAACATGTTCTATCATCATATTTTAGACAAAATATGTGTTAGGGGACCAAAACTGTCGAATTTTAAAATAGGGGGATCAAAACTGCAAAAAATTAAAAATAGGGGGACCAAAACTGCAATTAAGCCTATATTTTTTTTATTTATCATTCTCAGCCCTTTCGTAACCATCGTCGGTGACAACTGCAGCCACCACTCTTCTCTCAGACACAGTGACCTTCTCCTCTCCCTCTCTCTCTTAATCAAAAGGGGAAAAAGTAAGAACCAAGAAAAAGGAAAACAAATTCAAGGTTAATTGCTAATTGCTCAGTTCAAAAAATTTGAGGTTGTTAAATAATAGTTATATATTGTTAGTGAACTTATTGGGAGTGTACTTTTTGTTAGAGCTGTCAAAAGAACCGGCCCGGTCCGCCTCGGTCCGGAGGGCCAAGGCATATAAAGGGGTTTTAGTGGGCCGACCCGTTAATGTCCGGCCCGATAAGCAAATGCCTATATGGCTTGATGGACAGGCCCGATAAACTCTCATATTATTTTTTTTAAAAATTGACAATTTTTTTAAAAATAAATTTAGTGGACAATAAAACTACATATGTAAAAGATAGGCCCGGGGGGCCAGCCCGATAAAGCTCAATAATTTTTTTTGAAGCCCAACCCATGTAAAACTATAGGGCTAATGGGTCGGCCCGGTAGCTCAGTCCCCTTTTTACAGCTTTACTTCTTGTACCTCATTGATTTACTAAACATTCTTTTATACTTTTTTAGCTTTATATTTTTATATATAATATATTTTCCATTAAATAAAAAGTTATATACCATTAGTATTCATAAAATATTGATTAGATGCATATGCATCAATAGATTAATTGTAAACTATGATGTTTCTATGTCCAAAGTTTTTGATTTAAATCCTAACATTGTCATTTTTTTTTTGCATAAGCTTAGTTCTAATCATTCAAGTGATTTTTATTTTATTTTGGTCCTAGAATAATAGTTGAAAAATGAGAATGACATTCATTTTGGAAAAAAAATAATTTCTTAAAGTCACTTATTTTAAGAAACACTTTGAAAATAAAATTTAGTCATTTTTATTAAGAAACACTCTTTAAATTTATTCTTATAAAATACACAATTTTATTTATACTTATATTAATTTTGGAATAAAATATAAAATTTTAAAATTATTAACGAGAAAAATTAACTTTTAAAAGGAGTATTACTTTCTTAAATGCCAAAGATCTTCGATCCCAAGTTAGACTAGAAGAGTATCACACACCACTTATTTATAGTGTGAATCCTCCTCCTTTATTTTCTAAACATTTTCGACGTGGGACTTCTCAGTTGTCATAAATGTTTGTTTGATAGGTATCACAAAAATGCATACAGCCACTAACTCACAATTCCTTTAATTATCCGTTTTATTTTGTAATTAATTAAACTGTTATAGTAAAATTGGTATTTATTTTACAAATTAATCAATTTAGTAAATAGTATAATTCTCTATAAAAGCAACATACAAGAATATTAGCTTTAAAATATTTTATTTAAGACTGCTATTTCTTTCTTTTAATATTTTAGGAATATATATTTATTATACTATTTAATATTAGAGCTGAACCTTTGTAAAAAATAAAGTAACATCTCCAAATAGTCAGGATCTGTCGGAATATTTTATTGTATTCCAATAATATTATGTGGACAAATATTTTTATATAATTATATTAGCTATTTATAAATTAGAAGCGTTTATTGATTAAGTGATCAAATAAAGTTAAAAAACTATTTAGATATCTATTTAAACATTAATTAATTGGATATGAGCTTAATATGAGTGGATGTCAGGATGACCCATTTCAGAATAATGGGAACCCTAATTGGCCATCACACTATATATAGGCTATATATGGTCCCCAATATATACCAGACACACAACATATCGCATCTTCTCCCAATCTGAAGAGCGCTTAGAGCATAAAGAGTCCTAATTGAGGAAGAACCACAAGCCAACGGGTGCTCGTCATCCGATTTTGCCAAACCGTGTTTCAGGTTTGTTCATATGTGGATTTGTCAATTCAAGTGTTCTTATAATCCTTGATAATCCTATAATTATAGACATGCTCAATAATCAAGATTAAAAAGTATACTCTTACTTTAGTGCGGAAGTCAAATAATAAGATCTACAACAACATATTGATTTATCAAGAATTATAGGAATACCTGAATAGATAAATCCACATATGAACAGACCTGAAACACCGTTTGGCAAAATCGGATGACGAGGTGAGACAATTATGTGAACCATATACATTCTCACATATATACAAATAACATCATCATCATCCCTTAATCCTTTAAAAAAAAACCATATCCTTAAATTCTTCCAAGTTCCAACAATAACATGGGATCCAAAGATGCAAAGATCCACTTTGTATTGTTTCCAATGATGGCACAAGGTCACATGAATCCCATGATGGACATTGCAAAAATATTGTCACAACATAACAATGTTCATGTCACAATAGTAACAACTCCACAAAATGCATCACGTTTCTCATCAATTCTAGAACGTTATCTTGACATTCAAGTAATTCAAATCCAATTTCCATGCAAAGAGTTTGGATTACCAGAAGGGTGTGAGAATCTTGACATGTTACCTTCACTTGGCATAGCCTCAAACTTCTTCACTGCTTCAAAATTTCTACAACAAGAAGTTGAAAAGCTATTTGAAGAGTTAACACCATCACCAAGTTGCATAATTTCAGATATGTGTTTGCCATATACAATCCATATAGCTAGAAAGTTCAATATTCCAAGAATTTCTTTTGTTGGAGTAAGTTGCTTTTATCTCTTGATTCTGCATTATTTATATTTCAATAATATGAATGAAATTATGGAAAATAATGAATCTGAGTACTTTGTTTTGCCTAATATTCCTGACAAAATTGAAATAACCTTAGAACAAGCTGGATTAGGATTTAAGGGTGAAGCTTGGAAACAATTTAATGAAGATGTGCTTGAAGCTGAAATGGGTACTTATGGGATACTCATGAATTCATTTGAAGAATTGGAACCAACATATGCAAGAGAATATAAAAAGGTAAAAAATGATAAGGTTTGGTGTATTGGTCCTGTTTCACTTAGTAACAATGATTATTTGGATAAGTTTCAAAGAGGTAATAAGAACAAGGATTCAATTGATAAATGGAAGCACATGAAGTGGCTTGATTCTCAGAAACAAGGGAGTGTTATCTATGCAAGCCTTGGAAGTTTATGTAACTTAACATCAACACAAATGATAGAGCTTGGTTTAGCATTAGAAGCTACTAGAAGACCTTTTATTTGGGTTATAAGAGATGGAAATCAATTAGAAGCATTGGAAAAATGGGTTGAGGAAAGTGGATTTGAAGGGAGAATCAATGGTAGAGGCCTAGTAATTAAGGGTTGGGCACCTCAGTTAGTGATATTGTCACATCCTTCAATTGGAGGATTCTTGACACATTGTGGTTGGAATTCTACCATTGAAGCAATATGTGCTGGTGTTCCAATGGTTACATGGCTACTTTTTGCTGATCAATTTTTGAATGAAAGTTTAGTTGTTCAAATATTAAAAGTTGGTGTGAAAATTGGGGTGGAGAGTCCTTTGAAATGGGGTGAGGAAGAGGAAAGTAGTGTGTTGATTAAGAAGGAAGATATAATTAGTGGAATTGAAAGATTAATGGATGAATCAAGTGAAAGTGAAGAAAGAAGAAAAAAGATTAGAGAGCTTGGTGAGATGGCTATAAAGGCAGTAGAAAAAGATGGATCTTCTCATTCTAATGTTAGTTTGTTCATCCAAGATATTATACAAAAAAATAAAGATATGATTCAAGGAATAGGAACAGAGGAGTTGAAGGAAATTGAGGAGAAAATGTATGATGCTGAAATTAAGTCAAATGGTGCAATCATAAACACTAGTGAGGAGTTGGAAAAAGAATGTGTGAAAGATTACAAGAAGGAAATAAATAATTAGGTTTGTAGTGTTGGCAAAGAGTGCTATTGAATTCATACTCTTTTTTGTAAGAAAAAGGTGCTATATGTTTACATTTTATTTTTTGTCTAATCACAATGAATTTCTTGTAATGTTGCTTTCACTTAAAAACTTATTCAAAAGCGATCTAACGGTTCTTAGAGTAGGGTCTGATATTATTTCAGAATTTGGACTTATGATTTCATCTTTATAAAATCGGCTTGTAATATGAAGATTATTGCTCCCACTTCTAAATTCTTAACATATGTTGAATTCATCTCCAATTTGAAACTTAGCTTTTAATACATTAAATTAAAGCTCTATTTGTAAGCAGCATAAATTGAAGTGCTGGATTAAAGAAAGTTTTGGCAACGTTCATGATTTTGTCTCTTCTGCTGAAGCTAAACTACATCAAATTCAAAACCTCATTCAATTAAATGGTCAATCTAAGGCTTTACTTGAAGAAGAGAAGCAAGCTCACATGGAGTTTGAAGAAGCTCTCAATAGACAAGATGTTTTTTGGAAAGAAAAAGCTAACCTGAAGTGGCATTTGGAAGGGGATAGAAACACTAAATACTTTCACAAAATAGCCAAAATCAAAACCTCTTCTAAAACCATAACCTCCCTACAGGATGGTGATCTAGTTCTCATTGAACCAGAGCATATTTCAAATCATGTGGTGTCTTTTTATAAAAATCTTTTTTGTACTAACCTTGTTTTGCAGGAACCGTTACTTGCTGAGGAAGCTATTCCAAAACTTATCACAGATGACATTAATGCTCTCTTAACTCTGCTTCCTTCCATCCAAGAGATTAAAGCTGCTGTGTATGCTCTTAACAAAGATAGTGCTCCGGGGCCTGATGGATTTGGTGCTTTCTTCTTCCACCACTATTGGGATACTGTCAAGACTGATCTTTCTAATGCGGTGCTGCAATTTTTTACTACTAGTTGGATCATGCCAGGTTTTAACTCTAATATTATTGCCCTTTTGCCTAAGGTTCAGAATGCAACATCTATTGACCAATTTAGACCTATAGCCATGGCAAATTTCAAGTTTAAAGTGATTTCTAAAATTATTGCTGATAGACTTGCTTCTGTTTTGCCTTCCATTATTTCCGAGGAACAAATGGGTTTTATTCATGGTAGAAATATCAAAGACTGTTTGTGTATTGCCTCTGAAGCTGCTAACCTTTTGCATAACAAATCTTTCGGTGGTAACTTAGCTCTTAAGATAGATATTTCTAAGGCTTTTGATACTCTTGAATGGTCTTTTTTGTTGAAAGTTCTTCATTGTTTTGGGTTTAATGAGGTTTTTTGTAACTGGATCCATGTCATTCTTCAATCAGCTTTTCTATCTATTTCTGTTAATGGCAAGGCGGAAGGCTACTTTAATTGCTCTAGAGGGGTGAGGCAAGGGGATCCTCTTTCCCCTTTACTGTTCTGCCTGGCTGAAGATGTCTTGAGTAGAGGCATTTCTAATTTAGTTAATTCTGGTGTTTTAGACCAAATTAAGGGTACTAGGCATTTCAAAGTCCCTTCACACACTTTTTATGCTGATGATTTGATGGTGTTTTGTAAAGGAAAGTTGTCTGGTCTCAAGGAGCTCAAAAAATTGTTTAACAATTATGCTTTGCAATCTGGTCAGGTTATTAGCACTGCTAAATCTACTATTTACTCAGGGTCCATTACTCATGGTAGATTAAATCTCATAGTGGATTTGCTGAACTTCAAAGTAGGAGCTTTACCTTTTAACTACTTAGGAGTTCCAATCTTCAAAGGTAAACCAAAGTCCAGTTACTTACAGCCTGTTGCTGATAAGATTGCCTCCAAACTTACAGCATGGAAAGCTTCTTTGTTATCTATGGCTGGCAGGGTTCAATTAGTCAAGTCTGTCATTCACTACTAGAAAACCCGCTTTTAGCAACCAGTTTAGAGACCGAAATATTTCGGTCACTAGAGAGACCGATTTAGAGACTGATATTTTAAACGTAAACTTAAAAAAAAATTAGTCACTATATCAGTTGCTATGTAATTATAGAGACTGAATTAGAGACCAATAATTAGTGACCAGAAAATCGGTCTCTTTTAGAGGCCGAATTAGAGACCGATATTTCAAGCTTCAAAGTCAAAAATTTACAAGTCACTATATGAGTCGCTACCTAATTATAGAGACTGAATTGGAAACCGATAAATAGCGAGCAAAATATTCGTCGCAAACTTTTTTTTTTACAAATCATTTAAAAAACAAAAAGTGAATTAGAGAACAATTTGTTGAGTTTTAAAATCAAAATAAACTTTTCACTCTCGCTATTTTTAAATTTTTTTAAATATGAAATCTTTTATAATTCAATACTTATTGCTATTATTTTTCTTTTTTCTTTTTGTTTTAAAACCAAAACTAACTTATGTTAAGAACAAAAAAAAAAACACAAAACAAACTTCTCCCTCACGTTTTAAATTTTAAAACCAAAATAAGCTTTTCTCTCTCACTTTTAATTTGCAATTTTTTTTAATTTATCTCTTCCCTCCTTAACCTCAAACGCCGCCGATTTCAACTTATCTTCCTCCCAAGACCAATCACCGCCACCAGCCACCTATTTTCCGGCCGACATATGCTTACCCTCAAATCTATTCCCCTTCAGGCCCGCCACAAAACCTACGAAAAAGAATCAAGATATGGAGCAATTTTTCCGGTTATGTTCGAAATCAACCGCCGTCACTGAAGTTATTGTCGCTGCCACCGTGTTCTTCTACTTGAAGGGTAAGTAACATTCTATCATTTGCTTGCTCAGATTTCAACATTAAATCAAAAGGCCCCAATTTTATTTGAAACCATAATCCCCTTTCCTTCAAATACGTAATTAATAAGATTATGCAGATGATTTGTTTCCTTGTATGTGTAGAAGAACAATTATCTGTAATGAAATCATATTCATCATATTATTAATATGATTTCATTATTGCTTGCAGAGATATTATATTTGTTTTGTGTTCCTGTCTTGATGTTGATTTTTTGTTTGATTTTAGAAGAATTTCTCAGAGACACCTTTGTTTCCAATATGAATCAGTTCCTTTAAACCCTCAAATCAAAATCTCAAAAACTTATTCTTTTTTCGATTCTGAATGTTCGCTGATTTGAATCCCTATAGTGTTGAAGGCTAGCACCATGTTATACCGTGGTGGATGCAATTTTGGAGATGAAGGAGATGGACCAGGGTCGTGGTGTGGTCACATGTTGCTGGCTGTGCTGGCAATGGGAGAGGAAGGAACATCATGATACATTGGGGTCGGTGCTGATTTTGTTTGGTGGTGCAACTGCGCTTGAAGGGACTCCTACATCTGCACAAGTACTTGTGTATTTCTTTTCTTCGTTATTTTGCTTAAAACAGCTAGTCACATAGATGTAGAGTGTTTTGGAACTGATAAATAGTTTGATTAAAATTTGAAAATCGAAAAATATGCAATAAACTTTGTATTCTTGATTGGTTTCTTGTAAGGCATAGTTTAATTTATCTATACATGTGGGATTTTGTTTTTTGCATAGTTATTGTTGATAAATGCAGAGGCCCCAATTACCGGGATGGTTTTCCAAGCTTATTAAACCTACAATGTTACAATGAAACCATGCCCTATACTATTGTGAAAGTGACATAGTAACACTGATAATGGTATGATCTTTTTATGATATTTTTATTATATTATCATTAAGGTTTGGTTTTATCAAATGGTTTATGTAATGAAGAGAGCTATTGATATTGGGAGGGCATTAGATGGGTGGTTAAATTTTTTGTTTCAAAAGGTAGTCTATTAACTTAATAATGGGAGATATGAGTTGCTCTTTTTAATTTTCTTCCCTTTATTTTTTACCTTATTCTTGCAATTTTGGTGTCGAATTGAGTGTTAAAATTCAATTACTTACTTTTGCAGGATTCAATTGCAGGAGCTAGAGATTAGAAAGAGTCATTATATTTAATATAAGGGCTACTTCACATATGCTAACAATTGCTAAATCAAGTGGAATGAACAAAGAAGAAGGCAAATCGCTTACATAGCACAATTTTTGAAGGAAAAGTAAAAATGAGGATCGGTGGTTGCATCTTATATGGTATTGTTTTAAGTTAGTCTTCATTATCGAGATATTTATTCATATATTTAGTTCATGCCTGTCTAACAGATATGTTGTGGTTGTGATAATGCTTGCTAGGTGTTACATTAACAAGTAGAAAATTTGTTTCTTCAATTTTTGGATCAAACTTTAGTATGTTTTTGTTAAATTTCACTATGTCTTTTATTCAACTTATTAGGATATGAGAAACTAATATATGAAGCTAATGGATTATTTGCTCATGTGGTTGCAGGTTTGAATCATGAACAGTTTGAATCTTGTTGAAGAGAAAATAAATAACGAGGAGCCTGCATTTAAGTTATATCAAAGAGAATACTAAGACCAGAACTTTGACAATCTGAACAAATAATACCTCTATGAATTTGAGGCATAATAAAATGTAAGTCATATTCACTTGTTTTTTCATTTTTGTCATATGTACTTAACAATGTGATAGGTTTCTCATCTATATATTTTGCCTAGTATAATTTGCAAAAGAAGAACAATGAATAAAAGGAAAATGCTAACTTCTCCATGGCATGTTTGTTATCTAGGATATCATTTTGATTAGCTTAGGTAATTATCATGAATGCATGAGTTGATGACTTGACTAATGAATGTATAATTATCTGCCATTTTCCTATATCTCTGTCATTTAATTAATTTTATATCTCTTGCATGCCTTCCATATTCCCATTGGATCTAACTAATTGTATTTTGTGCAGAATCTTCTCTTGGCTAGTGGGAAAATTTGTTTTGTTGTTTATGTATCGAGTAACTAAAACTGGAAGATGATGAAGATGAAGAACAAGAACATGGTAACAAACAACTCTAAATTTTTGTTCTAGCGTGTATGAAGTGTGGATGAAAATATACAGTTGGTTAGGGGTGATTTTAGTTTTGCATAAGGATAGTATTACTCGTTTTAATGGACCAACGATACTGCTATTCACATTATTTGTGTTTGATATGTTGGTAGTATAACTTTATGCTCATGTGATGTGAATTGTACATGATCCAGATTTATGCTACAAGTTGGAAGTAGCTGCTTGGTCAATGTATGAAGTTGTCAGAACCGAAGGATGCAAAGCTATACACTAAGGAAGCCATTGATAACGATGGGCATATTTTATATAAGTATATTATTAGAAAAATAAATTTATCGTTACAATGAGTTTAGATCTGGGTATATAGTTGTAATATGTACATGTACATAAACCTTTGATCTACATGACTAGAAAAAAAGCATTAGTTAAGCATAAATTGTTTAATATTATGCTAACTTAGGCTAGGAATAAATTTAATGTAATAATGGATACATTTTATATATGATAATTTTTTATTTATGGATTTTATTTATGATATTATATTAATTTTTAGTTTAAAAATTATATTTTTTATTATTTAATTTTTTTTAGCCATAAACCAAACTAGTGACCGATTTAGTGACCGAATTTTTAATAACCTGATAAAATTGGTCGCTATATTGGTCTCAAAAATCAGTCACAAAATTGATCGCTACTATAAGTCACTAAATCAGTTGCTATAGCGTCTCACAAAGCATCGCAAAATGCGTCGCAAAAAGTCAGTTTCTAAACCGGTCACTGAGGTCAGTCGCTAATTTGGTCTCTAACTTAGGTCGCTAATTCGGTCACTATGAAATCGGTCGCCTGTTTGGTCACAACAGATCAGCGACCAAGGTTTTTGTTACCAATTTTCATCGGTTGCCATTTCGGTCGCTAACGCATTTAGCAACCGATTTTCATCAAAATTGGTTGCTAATTCGGTGGCTAAACACTGTTTTTCTAGTAGTGATTCAAAGTATGTTAATTTATAGTATTTCTGTTTACTCTTGGCCCACTGGCCTGATCAAAGAGGTGGAGAAGAGTATTAGAAATTTCATTTGGAGTGGAGATGTGGATAAAAGGAAGTTAGTCACTACTTCTTGGAAGAAAGTTTGCAGGCCTTTGGCTCAGGGGGGTCTTAACATCAGATCTATCTCTACTTTGAACAAAGCATCTAATTTGAAGTTGTGTTGGTCCCTTCTGAATTCACAAACTTCTTGGGCCATGCTTCTGAAGGATAGAGTCCTTAGAGATAATAAGCCAATTCAGCATCATATCTACTCTTCTTTATGGAGCAGCATCAAAGAAGAGTTCTCAACCACCATGAATAATTCTTTTTGGCTACTTGGAACAGGTGATAATATCAACTTTTGGAATGACAACTGGTGTGGCTCTCCTCTTTCTGATTTGTTCAATATTCCTCACCATGTCAGTCAGCTTCTTACTTCAAAAGTTAGTGACTATATCTGTAATGGTCTTTGGATTATTCCACCTCAGCTGTCTCAAGCTTTTCACAATCTTAGTACTCTTGTTCACCAAGTAACCATTCGGCATTCCTTTGGTTCCTTGTCATGACAAAATCTTATGGCACCATTCAGATTCAGGGGATTTGCATCTTAAAGATGCTTATAATTTCAAATTACAACAAATTCAGGACTTGCATTGGGCTAAATCTATTTGGAGTCCAGACATTCAACCCTCAAAATCTCTTTTGGTCTGGAGGCTAATGCATAACAAGGTCCCTACTGATGATAATCTTTTGCTAAGGGGTTGTGCCTTGCCTTCCATGTGTAGTTTATGTTGCAAGCATGTAGAATCCTCTTTTCATCTTTTTTTTGAATGTGATTTTGCTGTCAAACTATGGTCTTGGTTTGCAAATTGTCTTAATTTGGTTTTACAATTTAACTCCATGGAAGATATGTGGACAATTTGTGATATGAATTGGTCCCCTCAATGTAAAATTGTCATTACAGCTGCCATGGTAAATTTGATTAATGGTATTTGGCATGCTAGAAATCATCTCAGATTCAACAACACTAGCATTAATTGGAGGTCTGTTATCTCTTTAATCATTGCCAATACTTCTTTGACTGGAAACAACACTAGGAAAGTTTCTTCCAATTCCATTAGAGACTTTACTATTCTCAAAATTTTCAAAGTCAATATTCATAATCCTCATGTTCCGGTGATCAAAGAGATTCTTTGGCATCCTCCTTTGGAGAATTGGATTAAATGTAACATTGATGGTGCTTGTAGACAAGATAAGGCTTCTTGTGGTGGTGTTTTCAGAAACAGTGCTGCTGATTTTATTTTCGGATTTGCTGAACCTTTGGGCAATTTTTCTCCCCTGCAGGTTGAGCTGACTGGTGCCATGAGAGCAATTGAGTTGGCTTATCAGTTTAATTGGAAGAATATTTGGTTGGAAACTGATTCTCTCTTGGTTGTCTCTGCCTTTTCTACTCGATCTGTTGTTGTTCCTTGGAATCTTAGAATTAGATGGCTCAATACTTTGAAGCTTCTTAATGAGCTGAATTGCATTGTTACTCATATATATATATAGAGAAGGCAATATGGTTGCTGATTTGTTGGCTTGTCATGGTTTGTCTCTTCTCTCTTTCACACACTGGTTGGTTGCTCCTTCTTTCATACAAAAGGATCTTGATAGAAATCACCTAGGTTTACCTAATTTTAGATTTTGTAGTGCTT
Organism: Trifolium repens; assembly: GCA_030408175.1. Lineage (NCBI taxonomy): Eukaryota > Viridiplantae > Streptophyta > Magnoliopsida > Fabales > Fabaceae > Trifolium > Trifolium repens. Next base: position 50,631,347 of record CP125849.1, on the reverse strand, counting down.
AATGGAGCTTTTGGTTTATGTCCTCTCCATTTGTAATTAGTCCTTTTGTTATTATATATCTTTTGGGTGTGTTGCTCTTTGCAGCCACCTTTTTTTGCTAAAAAAAAAAAAAAAGACATTTACACGTTTATGCAACATACTGAGGTTACATATAGAAGCTCTTTAAGTTGTCTTGTCGGTGGGGATATTTGTATCAGCGTTGCTATATGCAGCGAAGCCTTTTTTCACGAATTATCACGAAGTGAGTAAACTACAACTTTTACAATCTTAAAAAATCAATATAAGAAATAAATTGCTGCGCCGACTCACATTGTTCCACACTAATCTTTAACCGACCATATCCTCTGTTTCTTCATGTGTGAAGGTGTGATAACAGAGCAAAAAAAAAACTTCATCGATGAACAGGCCACAGGGCCCCAAATACACTGGACACAAAGTCTATTATAGCCAAAGTGAAATACTGATTCCTTATCTAGCTCCATCACTACATACAAATAACTATAAGCACAAACTTGAATTGAAGACAATATAATTAAGTAACAAAACAACTTAACAATAACAACCGCAAATCAATTCAATTAGCAATAGAAAATTTCTCAATTTGCACAGAAAATTGATGAAGGAAGGTAAAGGATTGACGACGGCGAACGGCGGCAAAGAAATGGCGACCGCAAGGAAAGATAAATGAATCTTCATTGTTCAATGTCGAGAGACCATTTCTTCTTATGTTATTCTAATGATTCTATGGCTAACTTCCTTCAGTTGATGAAAAATCCCTGTTCTACTTTGGATATACTTTTCAAATTGGGTCAAAATTTCTTCTCATAATTATGACATGTGTGCTACAAATATGCATACATGTGTGAAAACATACACAACGATGGATGATGGAGCTGAGGCAAGTCCACTTTTGGATGCGATGGAAGTTGTGTGTGGTTGTGCTAGAAGAAAACCATAGATAAAAGTATTAAAAATACTGAGGGGAGAAACGAGAATGAAAAAAACGCATGAGAGAGAGAAATGCGTTTGCCACGTCGTCCTTCGTGAAACGTTCGCGATGAAAAATTCGCTACATTTAGCATTTTTCTATTTGTATTGTTTGTTGTAGGCAAACATTATTCGGGTAATGAGTATTAACTATTCATGTATAGGAAATAATTCTGCCAAGGTACTGCTTGTACCATTTCTAATTAGTAATTAATTTGAATAAAATTAAGTAATTCTTGCAGCATATCATTTAATTCCAAACACTTTTTTAGCAAATTAGCCATTTATGCTATTTCAACATAATTTCAACATTTTTTTTAGGTAATTTTGGATTTAATGGATTTTAGAATGAAGAGTATAAAGGTTTTGTGTCTGAGTTGGTGATAAATAATTTAAAAAATAAAACTGTACAGAAAAATTTAAATTCTTTTTTTAATATATATATATAAACAATAGGCAAAAAAATTATATGAAAAAGTTGTTAAGAAGATCTACGAAAACAGCAACAAAGCTAAAAAACTACGGTAGAATATAAAAATAAATATATGAAAGAAAAAAAAGCATTGCAATACATATATTACCGTAAGAAAAACTAAAAAGTGGTCTTAAGTATAAAGTGATCTCTAATATCTATGGATAAACACCGACGTAACAACAAAAATAGAGCAAGTTAACAGAAAAAAATATTGATAAGGATAATTTTGGTATTTTAAAATAAATATAAGGATAATTATGTCAATATAATTAAAATTGTAATAATTCATCTTCTCTCACCTCACCTCCCCTCCAAATCCCTCCAATTCGGGGGAAGCAAAAATAATCTTATATTCCCTCCCCTCCCTTCCCCTCCCCTTCTTAACATCAGATGTTTTCACTTTGGCTAAGCGAGAAATTTGTCGCTAAGTGAGCCAAGGCAGTTTAAACTTTAAAGAAGTTCAAAGACATAAAAGTTGTTGTGGAAAAATTACAAGTCTTAAAAAGTAGAAGTCTTTAGTAGTCCCCCCCCTCCCCACCCCAAACAAAATGGCATGGTGAAAAAGAAAAATAGGACAATTCTTGATATGACTCGAAACAAACTAAAAAATAAGAAAATACCGAAAGAGTTTTGTGTGCACATTTAAATAGTATGTCCAATAATTGTGATTATTTAAGTATTTTTCATCTTAATATAAACTCATTTTTTGAACTTTTTGCATATATGGAAAAGAAGTGTACATAGTCAAATTTTCCATTTTACTATTTTTTAAAATACTACTATATATTTTGTGAATAGACAAAATAATATACTCCCTCTGTCTAATAATATTATAAGAAAAAAAATACATTTTCTTGTCCTAAATTATAAGCAAAAAAGATCAATTTTATCATTTTCAAAATTTATTTTTACTTATTCTCATAAAATTAAATGTAAATTGGAATTAACTTATCCTCTCTCTTCTTTTTCCCATAATAAATAATTAATAAAAATTCTTTTTACATTTTCTCATGAAACTTATTCAAATTATTATATTTTACTTTCTTAATAAGTGTGAAGTTTATTTGCTTATAATATGAGACGGTGGAAGTACACTTTTGTGTACGAATGTACCCGACTCTAACAGTTTAGTATGCAAGAAAAATCCATTCAATTCAAAAGCATGCAAGAAAAAAGATTCAGATTAGAAAAAAGATACTTCTAATATAGGATGATATATTTGGTAATTAAATACATAATACCACATTCAAAATATTGAAAATCACAGAAATGGTGCATGGCAAGAACATTATTCTGAAGTATGAAAAAAAGGACATTTCATTCTTTTCTTTTTTTGGTAAGAAGGTCTTTTCATATTGAATTGGTGTTTCCATTGGCAAATGATGATGACACAATATCCTTACTTTTTTGTATGATATCTTGGATGAACAAAGTAATATTAGTGTGAGAAGATCCTCCTTTTTCTACAGCCTTTTTAGCCATCTCACCAAGCTCTTTAATCTTTTTTCTTCTTTCTTCACTTTCACTTGTCTCATCCATTAACCTTTCTATTCCTCTTTCAATATCTTCCTTCTTAACCAACACCCCACTTTCTTCTTCCTCACCCCATTTCATAGGACTCTCCACCCCAATTTTCACACCAACTTTCAATATTTGCACAACAAAAATTTCATTCAAAAATTGATCACCAAAAAGTGGCCATGTAACCATTGGAACACCAGCACATATTGCTTCAATAGTAGAATTCCAACCACAATGTGTTAAGAATCCTCCAATTGAAGGATGTGACAATATCAATAATTGAGGTGCCCAACCCTTAATTACTAGGCCTCTACCATTGATTCTCCCCTCAAAACCACTTTCCTCAATCCATTTTTTCAACTCTTCTAATTGATTTCCTTCTCTTATAACCCAAATAAAAGGTCTTTTTGTAGCTTCTAATGCTAAACAAAGCTCTATCATTTGTGTTGATGTTAAATTACATAAACTTCCAAGACATGCATATATAACACTCCCTTGCTTTTGAGAATCAAGCCACTTCAAGTGCTTCCATTCACCACTTGAATTAACCTTATTATTATTACCTCTTTGAAACTTATCCAAATAATCACTATTACTAAGTGAAACTGGACCAATACACCAAGCTTTACCATTTCTTACCTTTTTATATTCCCTTGCATATGTTGGCTCTAATTCTTCAAAAGAATTCATGAGTATCCCATAAGTAGCCATTTCAGCTTCAAGCATATCTTCATTAAATTTTTTCCAAGCTTCATCCTTTAATCCTAGTACTGTTTGTGCTAAAGTTATTTCAATTTTGTCAGGAATATTAGGCAAAAGAAAGTACTCATTTTCATTATTAGCCATAATTTCCTTCATATTACTAGCATGTATATTTAACAAACTTAAGAGACAAAAGCAACTTACTCCAACAAAAGAAATTCTTGGAATATTGAACTTTCTAGCTATATGGATTGTATATGGCAAACACATATCTGAAATTATGCAAGTTGGTGATGGAGTTAACTTTTCAAATTGCTTTTCAACTTCTTGTTGTAGAAATTTTGAAGCAGTGAAGAAGTTTGAGGCTATGCCAAGTGAAGGTAACATGTCAAGATTTTCACACCCTTCTGGTAATCCAAACTCTTTGCATGGAAATTGGATTTGGATTACTTGAATGTCAAGATAACGTGCTAGGATTGATGAGAAACGTGAAGCATTTTGTGGGGTTGTTACTATTGTGACATGAACATTGTTATGTTGTGACAATATTTTTGCAATATCCATCATGGGATTCATGTGACCTTTGTGCCATCATTGGAAACAATACAAAGTGAATCTTTGCATCTTCGGATCCCATGCTATTGTTGGAACTTGTAAGGGTTTGAGGATATGTTTTTTTTATTTATTTAAAAAAGGATTAAGGGACGATGATGTATATGTAATGTAATTATTGTGAACAATTGAAAGTTGTAGATATATTTATATACTATAACTCTGAATATAACCAAACTAGCCTTTTGAATTTTCTTTTCCCAATAAGTTTTATTTTAAATTATTAGATATATTATTTTATTTCTTTTTGGGTATCTGATGGTTTCTAAATCTGTTGAGTTGTAGGTTTCTTGTATCTGGTTGACCTCTACTGCGTCGGTGTTAATTGTTTGGAGGCGGTCTGCAAGTTGAGACTTATCTGTCTAGGTTCTCATCTTACTGGTGCCCCATCAACTTTTGATTCAAAGGGAGCTATTTTTTGGATTATGATGGAGCGATCACTTTTGATTCGAGATCGGGAGTTAGTGTTTAGTGGCATCTCTATGGATCGGGCTGATGTCCTATCTAGTGGTCTGAAAGCTAAACAGTGTATTTCTAATAATGAGATTAAAAATGGACCTCTATTAGGTGATGTCTATTTTGATATTTTCATTGATATTCTGCTTATATACAACGTATTTGTTTTGTAGCCCCTCTTTTAAATTTTATTCATGTTTTAAATATACATTTTATTAATATTATTTATTTACTTTTGGTTAACAAATCAGAGTTAGGGACATCCATACACAAATAGTATTTAACAAAGTCCCTTTTAAGGTATGTTTGGTTGTGGAGAGAAAGTGATAAGAGAGAAATAGGTGAGAGAGAATATAAGAAGAGAGAAATAAGTGAGAAATAGAGTAGATTTGATAGATTGTTTGGTAGAAGAGAAAGAGAAGAGAAAGAGAAGAGAAATAGAGAAGAGAGAAGTGTTGATTACATTTAAAAGGACCAAAATACCCTTTGAATAAAAAATCTCACATAAATTATTTAATTAATTAAACAACTTTATTAAATTTCACTGATTAATAATTATATTTTATTGCTATTTTCGGTTTAAAGTTTATTGTCTTTCATTACCTTTTTGAAAAAATAAAAAGAATACCCATCAATTTGCTTCACCTACCAACCACAGCAAGTATCATCCCCAACCCCAAAACTCCACAAGCAACACAAAAATGGTGTTACTGTTACCATATCAAAAACTTTTTTATCAATCCATCTAGTAACAGATCGATTAACAATCACATATCATATTCTTTACTTATTCAAACTCCATTTAGTTAATTACTTAATAACAAAAACTAAAATCAAGTTTTCAACTTGGTTACCCTGTTTCTTTGGCGTTGATCTTCTTCTTTTTTATTGATATTTTTACTTTCACCTTCTACAGAGATGGATGCAAGGTAAATTATTTATTTTTTGTTAAAAAATTTCACGTATTAAGTAATCATAAACAAGGGCAAAAATGGGAAAAACAAAATAAAGAAGCTTTCTATTCAGTTTCTTCGCTGTTGAGGGAAGAAGAAAAAAGGTGTGGGTCCCGCGCCCATTTTGTCTCTCTCTTCTATTTCTGTCCTGTTCCAAACCGGAGAAATTCAGTATTTCTCCTCTTACTCTCTCGTTCATCTTTCTCTCTTTTACATTTCTCTCAAAACAAACAGACCCTTAGGGTGGGTAAGCGGAATATGTCTCCTATGGTGAAAAAGTGAAAAAAAAAACTATTATATAATAGGCTATCAAGATAATAATAATATAAAAATAATTTTGGTATATATAGATTTAACACATGGGTCATATATATATATAGGGGAGGGATCAAATTACACCGGTGTAACATTCGAATAATATTACACCACTCAATAACGCTTTAATGAATTCAAATTTTACAAAATTCACCGTTTGATTGAAAGTTTATATCGTATAGATCATCTATGTTGAGTTTTACATAAATCTAAAATTGTTTGACATATTTTTGAGGCATATAAAGATTAACAGTATTCAATAAAACTGCATAAACCGTTAATCTTGATATCTCTCAATAACATATCAAACGATTTTAGATTGATAGATTGATGTAAAACTCAACATAGATGATTTATACGATATAAACTTTCAATCCAACGGTGAATTTTGTAAAATTTGAATTCGTTAAAGCGTTATTAAGCAGTGTAACATTACTCAAATGTTACACCGGTATAATTTCATTCATCCTTATATATATATATATATATATAGACGGGATGTTTCAAATGTGAGAAGTCTTAAAATGAAAGGGTGAAAGAGTTAAATTTCAACCACTAGATTAATCTTTATAGTGAACTTTTATATTTTAAATTGTAGGTAATTTTTTCCTTTCTTCTTCTCTCTCCACCTCGTGACTGTTCATTTTCAAATGTGACTGTTCTTTTTTCTAATCTATGCTAAATTAAAAAATGTAAGTCAATATTTCATCATGATTTTTTTTAAACTGAACATCCGACCCAAGGATCGACTAATTCGAGAGATCAATCTCACCGTCCACTTGCTGCGCGGAGGGGGGGGGGGGGGCGTTTATAGCCAGATTTTTTTTTACTATGTATGAACTTATTAACCCACCAAAATTGGCACTAAGAGGAATCAAAAATAAACCACACTACAAGAAATATGATTTTTTGCAACAACTTTTTTTGTTAAAAGTTGTTACAAGTCGCTGGAAAAACTACCCAAGATAGTTTTGCCAGCGACCTGTAACAAAAAAAGTTGTTGCCAAAAATCATATTTCTTGTAGTGCCACGAGAGGAGCACACTCCAAGGTCTCAAGCCAATACCACTAGATCAACTCAAGTTCATCATAATTAATCATCATGCATAAACATAATAAAGATATCAGTCGAGGTTTTGGGTTTTACAAATAAAATATATTCCCACATTTGGATAGTACTATGATAATACAATCCTGCACAAGGAGACGTCATCTATCATACATAATTATTATTTTTGAAATTTTTAAAAAAACCGCCGCAAATCCGCCAAGAATGTTTTGGTTCTAATTTATTGTGAAAGTAGAAACGTAGAGATGTCGGTTTCAATTTAAAAGTGAAATTCCTGGCGCGTCTACAAGGATGTGCTATATAATGTTTCAACGCTTGAGATGTTGAGATCAATGTTGAAGCATTATACTGACAGTTAACATAAAAATAATAACACAAGAAATAACTAAAAGCAATAACAAACACAGAGATTTGTTAACCCAGTTCGGTGCGTAACACAACCTACATCTGGGGGATACCAATCCAGGAAGGAAATCCACTATGATAGTTCTAGTTCAAAGCTAAACACCACGGTTTAAAACCTATCGCCTAGACACTATTGTTTGACTTCACCCTAGGAACCTCCTAGAGCAGAGATCCCATCTCACTTCCACTCAAAACACAGACCCTGTGTTGATGCTTTATAATAGCGGTTTGAAAACAGTTTCAAAAAGCAAAACTAACTTCGTGCTTCAAAGCTTTGGAGAAGTTAACAAAATACAACTCAATAAAAACAAAGTCCTAAACTTGCATCAAGGAGATACAAGAAAGACTCACAATTAACAAGACTCAAAACCCTAAAATATTCTATGAATAATGACCGCTTCAGTAGTGAAATTATGTTTTGCATTCTTGCTTAAATAAGGTGAGCTTGCATGGGCTTGCATACCATGCATGGGCTTCATTCCACCAACAAATCCACTTACATAATTCAGAATCGTATATCAGTTTTCCTTTAGTAAACGAACATGATCAGGTAAGTAATTAATGCGAGATTTTGAATAAAAATATATTCCTTGGACTCCAAAAAGAATAGCGTGGATTCCATAAATAGAACAGACGTCAAGTAAGGGCGAAAACACATCACCTAGACATGTATCCAGATGTTAGAACATATCATAGCACATCTTGCACAACTTGCACATCTTGCTTGTATATTTATCTTTTGTAAAAATGATGCCAACCCCAAATATCCAAAAAAAGAATGAAACTTTAAATTAATTTTTCTTTTTTTTTGGTACAAACTCTAAATTTATTTTTCTACCAAGAATGTTTTGGCACCTTTAAATTAATTTTTCTACCTTAACCAACTTTTTGAGTAATTAAAAATAATTATTTTGCAAAAAGGATTTTGCATTATAATATATTGGAGTGTGTGTATACCTAGATAGTGTGCTCAAATAGTAGTTGCAGACACCTTAGTAAAAGTAAAAAAAGGTTGTGACGACCCAAAGACAAGAAGAGACACTTGCAATTGCATAGAACTCCCAAAAATTTTAAGGTGATGTAAGCGCTTACATATGAGAAAGTTGGATTATTATTTGGAATCATAAGTTTTTTTGTACTTTTGTCTATGTCATTTCATTTTCTTCACTAGTTAGCTAGCAAGCACCGACAAAGTGTCTAAGCAAAAATGGACTGGCATTTTTAGTTGCCCCTGTTTACTTTGTTTATCGTCAAAAGTCAGTTCTCTAAACACAACTTCTTAATTTAGAATTAGATTATAAGTGTTTTTTTAGACGTACTAACTTATAAGTTAAAATACATATAAGGTACCAATCGTTAGTTGGTTCAGTGGTGATTGATGCTGAACTTAGTAGGGAGGACCACGGTTCGATCTTCCGCAACTGCGATCGGAAGGGGGCTGGAACCACTTGATGCTAGAACTGACCCCGAACAATTAATGATTTTTTAACATTACAAAAATTAAAATATTTATTAAATATTGAACTCTTTCTTAATAAAATAAAAACAACTTAACTCATTAATATTTTTTCTTAAACCATATAATTTTTTTTAAAAGGATCAAAGTTAACAGGCGTATTTAAAAATTGTGCACCATTAATAATGGTTGAAATTTTATATGCTCAAGATAAAATTTAAGACAATTGCTAAATAGTTTGGATTTTTTTCTCTCTTTTTTTTCTTCTTGTGAATAAAGAAATGAAGCGTGTACAGTTCTGGAACAAGTGCATGTAATCCAAATGCCATCAAATCAGTGATAGAACCTCCTATGGTGCAAAATTGAGCAGTGCTATAAGACAATTAAGCGCTTAAATATGTCAGTTGGATTATTTGAGTTATGTTTTTTCTGACTTTTATTTGTCTATATTTAATTTCATTGTCTTCTTCACTAGTAGCTTAGCAAGTGAAACAAAATTGATACAGTATATGCGAAGAAATGGACACAGTACAATATTTGTTTTAATGTAACTTTTTTTAACGATTTTTTATTTTGAACGGCTTTCTGTTTTAATATGTTAATTCATCTACATGTTGGAGTGTGAAATGTGAATAATAGTAATGCATGTTAGAATCAAACTTGATTGGTAAATCCTATGATCAATTATATTAATCATTAAGAAATGATATAAAAGTGTGTCCGAGTTTAAATAAAGTACCGATTAGTATTTGTGGTTTGACATTTTAGATCAACACACTTTTCATGAGAGAAACTTTTAGTTATTCCCTCTGTATTTGTGATAATGGGAGGTCAACAACTATCTCTAGAAACCGTGTGTGTTTTATATGCTCAAGATCTCTATACATTAAAGGTTCACACCCTATTATATACTCATAAGTTCATTTTAGTCAAACCTTAGTATATCCCTTATAATTAAGATTAACATAAGTGACAGTCCACAATACATAGTTATTCACATATAAGTCCAATGTCGGATAAATGATCCAACAATCTTCCACTTGGACTACATGTGTAACCTCATTAATATGGATTGCAAGAATTTTTTTGAATGAGCTCAAATGACTGTCAATACTGAATATATTCGTAACCAATATGGTCCATCAGTCATGCTAACATAGGATCAAAGGAGTTTTCGTTACAATTATTGTAACTAAACTCACATATGTGGACACAAAAAAACGACAAGGATCATAATGTGGATGGGTAGCATAGAATTTTCATGTCATGTGATCTTAAGATGCCTAATTCCAACTGGTCCTCCTTAATCCTTAGTGAGATCAAACCTTAATCAAAATCAGAGTCTAAAATACAAAAAATTTATTTCTGCAAAAAATATTCTTAAGTCTTACTTGAACTGAAGTATGTCTATATCATAAAAGCATTAAAAATAGCAAACTCCCACTAGAATTGAATATCACTTAATGACTTAACACACATACGTGCAATATGCTCATGATGCCTTTTGGGTGGAAAACTTTATAGTAAGCGGATCCACAAATATGGATTTTGTACTGATATGCTCTATATATAGACAATTGTTCACTCTGAACTTAACCTTTAATAACAAAAACTTGATTTTTATATGTTTGACTTCGTCGAGTTCCTGTTGTTATTGAAAATAGAACTACTGATTTATTGTCACAAAATAACTTTAGTGGTTTTCAATTCCTTATCCACTATGCGCAGCTCTGTGACAAAGTTCTATGATCGGATGCCTCATGATATGTTATCTTTGCATCCAACAAAATCAAATTCTGTATACCAAATGATGTCACGATGATTTGACCTCCAATATATGAGAATGTAATATTTTGTTCTCTTTAAATTCTGTGTGACCCATTTGGGTTCTTTCTAACGGTCTAATCTTAAATTTCTTAAATACCTGCCCAACATCCCAAAAATTGTACGTAATAGCCAAACGCAAACAAAACTTAACGTACATTAGACTCCCTACTATTTTTGCATAAGAAATCTTTTGTATTTACTTTTCCTTAAAGTTACTCATCGAGCACTGATTAAGACTAAATTTATCTCCCTTAACCATAAGGATATCACATGATTTATTGCCTTGTCTTTCGACATATAAAACCAAGAAAATAAAACTGGAAAGCCAAAATGGGATTGAGTCTAATGGAAGAGTTAAATTTTAAATCTAGAGAAAGAAATATTTGTATTTAATATCTAATTAACAAGTAAGAAGAGTGTTTGTGATTGTATCTTTTTTACGACAAAAAGTCATCCAAACTCAATAAAATTACACCTAGAGTGCCGCACCCTATATGTATATTATTCCCATCTTCTTTGAATAGGACTTGTGAATCTAGCCACAAGACTATTTGAAGAAAAGGAAAGAGTTTAATTTGTTGATATAAAATTTCATGATGAAGATATACAAACTAGGAGCTCCTTTTGATTAGACAAATTCAAATTTAAAATATATAAGCAAAATGAAGTGAAAACATATAGCACCTTCTTCTTATAAAGAAGTATTAATTCAATACCTCTTCATGCATTCATAACATAACTTCATGCTTGCAGGGTACATTATACAACAATAGAAAAAGAAAACAAATGATGACAACAAAAGGATAAAAATTATAAATTTCAAGTCATATCTCTAAGTTTCAATTTTAATGCATGATATCTTGGATAAGCATAGTCAAATTAAGACATGATTCACATTTTCAAAAGCTCTCTTTGCACACACTATAAACCTCATCATTTCTTTCCAACTTGTAATCATTGACATATTCTTTCTCCAACTTCACACAAGTGTTTATGGTTTCACCATTTGACATTATTTCAGCATCATTTACTTTCTCCTCAAATTCCTTCAATTCCTCTGTCCCTATTCCTTTACTCATATCTTTATTTTTTTGTATGATATCTTGGATGAACAAACTAACATTAGTGTAAGAAGATCCATCTTTTTCTACAGCCTTTTTAGCCAAATTAGCAAGCTCTCTAATCTTTTTTATTCTTTCTTCACTTTCACTTGATTCATCCATTAATCTTTCAATTCCACTAATGATAGCTTCCTTCTTAATCAACACACTACTTTCCTCTTCCTCACCCCATTTCATAGGATTCTCCACCCCAATTTTCACACCAACTTTCAATATTTGCACAGCTAAAGTCTCATTCAAAAATTGATCAGCAAAAAGTGGCCATGTAACCATTGGTACACCAGCACATATTGCTTCAATAGTAGAATTCCAACCACAATGTGTTAAGAATCCTCCAATTGAAGGATGTGACAATATAACTAACTGAGGTGCCCAACCCTTAATTACTAGGCCTCTACCATTAATTCTCCCTTGAAATCCACTTTCCTCAATCCATTTTTCCAATGCTTCTAATTGATTTCCATCTCTTATAACCCAAATAAAAGGTCTTTTTGTTTCTTCTAATGCTAAACCAAGCTCTATCATTTGTGTTGATGTTACATTGCATAAACTTCCAAGACTTGCATAAATAACACTCCCTTGTTTCTGAGAATCAAGCCACTTCATGTGCTTCCATTCATCAATTGAATCCTTATTCTTATTACCTCTTTGAAACTTATCCAAATAATCATTGTTGCTAAGTGAAACAGGACCAATACACCAAACCTTATCATTTTTTACCTTTTTATATTCCTTTGCATATGTTGGTTCCAATTCTTCAAAAGAATTCATGAGTATTCCATAAGTACCCATTTCAGCATCAAGCACATCTTCATTAATTTGTTTCCATGCTTCACCCTTAAATCCTGCTGTTCCTGCTTGTGCTATGGTAATTTCAATTTTGTCAGGAATATTAGGCAAAACAAAGTACTCATTTTCTTTATTAGCCATAATTTCATTCATATTAGTGACATTTAAATTATGCGAAACGAAAAGATAAAAGCAACTTACTCCAAGAAAAGAAATCCTTGGAATATTGAACTTTCTAGCTATATGGATTGTATATGGCAAACACATATCTGAAATTATGCAAGTTGGTGATGGTGTTAACTCTTCAAAGAGCTTTTCAACTTCTTGTTGTAGAAATTTTGAAGCTGTGAAGAAGTTTGAAGCTATGCCAAGTGAAGGTAACATGTCAAGATTCTCACACCCTTCTGGTAATCCAAACTCTTTACATGGAAATTGAATTTGGATTACTTGAATTTCATGATAACGTGCTAGAATTGATGAGAAACGTGATGCATTTTGTGGGGTTGTTACCATTGTGACATGAACATTGTTATGTTGTGACAATATTTTTGCAATGTCCATCATGGGATTCATGTGACCTTGTGCCATCATTGGAAACAATACAAAGTGAATCTTTGCATCTTCGGATCCCATTCTATTGTTGGAACTTGGAAGGGTTTAAGGATATGTTGTTTTTGTTTTCTTCAAAGGATTAAGGGATGATGATGATGTTATTTATATATATGGTGAACAATGAATTTTGGTAAATTAAAGTTGTAAGACATGCATATATATATATAAATAACATCATACACAAAGTACTAGTATTTTATAAACATTTCTTTGACTATACTGATACTTTCTAACATATGCGAAAATGACAAAAAATAATAAGATGAAAAATAAGTGTATCGAGATGAAAATCCATTAAATTTTGCTGGCAATGACCCGAACCAACTCGTGAATAGTTCGAAACTCAATTCGATAATTGATTCATGAAGTTGGTTTATAAACCAAATAAGCTGAACTTGAGTCAAAAATTAAGTTCGTTAAATAAATAAGTTGAACGTAAACTATATATAGTTCGACTCGTTTGACTCATGAACTATCTCGGTTATATATATATATATAAATTGACACTTTAATCAGCTTTTCAGTTTCCCATGTATGGATAATATTCAGTCTGCCTTTAGCAATTTTTTTTTACTCCTATAAACTTTCTTTCATTTCCACTCCTTTATTTTATTTAATATTTGCTTTTTTCTTTTTTAAAAAATAGTTTAAAAGGTTAAAATCAAATTTTAAAATTTTGACAAAAAAATGACTTGAAAATTATGTGATTTTATTTAACGAGTTGAACTTAACGAGCCGAACCGAACTATTCGTGAACTTTAAATGAGCCAAACTCGATCGAGCTGAAAAAAGAGTCAGTGTCGAACTTAAACTGAGTTTTGAACCAAACCAATTCTTATCGAATCGAGCTCAGACGAATTCGACTCCTTTTCCATCCTTATCTAGTAGTAGTGATGACCGAAGGTTTTGAGTAGTACGTACGAGTTTTTAAATTCAAACTTCAATAACACTAATGTAATAAAAAAAAAGATGAAAGTTATTTGAATGACCAAAAAATATATGATTTAATTATTTTAAAAAGTATATAATTTGAATTTTTTGTCTTTCTATTTTACTGAAGTGTGTGTAATTAAGTGCTCAAATAGTTGCGGTACGCGTCACCTTGGTAAAAATAAAAAAAGTACATAAGTTATTATCTTTATTATAAACAAATTCAACCCTATTCATAAGAATGTGACACGTGTATTTTTCATTTAATTATTTATTGCATTAATTTTTATTTAATATTTTATGACGTTACATTTTTAATTAAATATTAAAATAAATAATATTTATATTATTATTCCAATACGTTACATTTTATTTAATAATGGATGACGTTACATTTAACATTAAATACTAAAATAAAAAATATTTACATTATTACGTTACAAATAAAATCAATACATTAAGCGTTTCTATATATTTTTTAATGCTCATAAACATATTTCAGTTACGTATAATTTTCAATTATTATAATAAATATTTTTTATATTTATTTGAACGTTACATAACAATTTCGTCGGTTACATACAAATTATAATTAATTAAATAAATATTTTATTAATTGTCATAAAATCATGTTTAATTTTGTGTTTCTATAATTCAATATAAATATAAGTCATTTGTCACAACAAAATCCACAAGTTCATTTCATTTTCATTCATATTAAAAAAAATTGTTTTGTTTCTCTCATTTTTGTCTGAAAGCAATGTCTCATATGAACGATTTTATTATTGACATATCATTAGGAAAACAATCATGGATATTGGTTGTAAGAGTTGTGCGCTTATAATGATTTATTCTTTGTTATGTAGGGAGATTGGATTGGAGTTTTTGTGCGAAGAACATTGATCTGCAAGTTCAAAAAGACCCACTTCAAGGGGGTATGAATTACCAGATATCCTCATTAGATGTGGGTTCTATCGATATTTGTAATTTTATTATATAACAATTTTTTATGTTAATTGTATTTATAAACTTCATACTTCACACTCGAAAGAAAATATAAAAAAATTTCATAGTGTGTGTAGGTGTGTGTGAAGCTTGACCTAATATATGTGTCAATTTAAGTTTTTGATGATAGTGTGTAAAAAAAACAGAAGGTTGTGAAAGGGGAAGAAGTTGTTGACTTGAAGTGTTTCTTCACTATTTCTGTTAAAAATAGAATGTTTTCTTTAGAAGAGGAATGAGTAACATTCAATGCAAATGTCCAAATGAGCAAAAAAATTATGAAAATAAAGAAATAGTTGTTGAACAAATATGTTTCTTTTGAGTTTTTACTTAATATTTCTTCATTGAAATTTCAATTTATTATAAATTTGTGTTTTCAAATATTATTCTTTATGAGATTATGTGTCAATTTACCTATATTATTGTTTCTATAAACTTTTTGGGTTGATTGCATCTAAATTTTGCAAAGATATGGGTCAAAGATGCAGCAATTTGGCGGATGAAAGATGAAGAAGATGTAATGAGAAGAGGAAGAAGAAATTAGCGATTTTGATAATTATAATTTTTATTTAGATTTAGTCCTTCAATTTAAAGAATCAGTTGAACCGGTGTTCAATAATCTATGTGACACGCGTGTGTATGATTGTTACCTTCAATTTTTTAATGATGACTAACGTCAGAGACCATAATCAAATTAAACAATTTCAATCTTTCAATGACTATTTCCTACAAAAAAAATATACAGAGACGAAAACTAAGAAAACACAAACTTATAGGGAAGAACTGCCTATTTAAGCTTAAAATGTTTGACAAATTTTATGTTATATTAAAATGGTATCATATTTTGTAACCAAAAAAATGGTATCATATGTTTTTAATTGATCAGGTTATTCTTAATAAAATTGTGAGTAATGGGTGTGAATATGAGTACTATAATACCTCAAAAGTTCATATACAGGTACAAGTGTAAATATTGTTACCCATATATGTGTGAGTTATAACACAAACTTATTTAAAATTGAAAGGAACAGACTCTATAAAAATACCTATTTTGTCACAAAAATGATCAGAATAACAAAAATATTGAGATTCAGTTCATAAGTTAACTTTCATTTTTTATTCTCCTTTAATTGTTCGATAAAATTAGAGTTATCCAAACAGACTATCCGACCTTCAATGGGCTGACCCAGATGGGTTACGAGTCCTATCGGACCGGGCCAACAAATCTATATTTAAATACGGATTTTTTCGAGGCATGTAAAAAAACTCTAAAAATATTCGTGCTAATATTTTAAGAACCAAACCATATATTTATTTGTGCTCGGCGGGCCAGTGCATACGGGCTAACTCATTTTGACAACTTCAGAGCTGTTAAAGCAGGCCGAGCCAAAAAGCCCATATTTAAATTCAGACTTTTTCAGGTTGGGGTAAACCCTTAAAAAATATGGGCTAATATTTTAAGTTCTAATCCCCATAATTATTCCGGCTTTACAGGCTGGTCCATATGAGCTAGCACATTTTGATAACTCTAAAACTGTATCTTGAAAAGAGTTAATGTCGCTAATTCTTTAACATGACCATAAAAAAAAATCATCAAAACAACAAAAATACTGAAACATTCACTACCATCCTAGAAACATTATAGTCAAACATTTAAAAACAGATAAAAATCATTACTTACTTATGACTGAAAAACAGATAATTTAAATAGCTAGATTACAATGAAATAGAACTATGTAAAAGTTCACAATTGACGAACTGATTCAATGACCACAATAATTTTAGTTTAGAGTTAAATATATTTTATGTTCCATAACATATATCAACTTTTATTTTTAGTCCCTCTATAAATTTCCTTTGAACTTTGGTTCCACTAAATTTTATGTTTTAAATTTTAATCTGTTTTTTTTATCGAGTTCATATTGCATGCTCAAAGCGACTTTAAATGAATCTAAAGAGTTGTTTTTTTCTCAAGAATGACAAGTGGACACATATACAATAGGTATCCGCAAAAAAAGAACACACACATTGGTAATTATCCGCAATAATGAACGCGTATGGGTACTTTAGTACCCACCTCTCCCCATACTCGCATATTATATATATATATATATATATATATATTTAAATTTTTTATTTATATTATTATATAAAAATATATGTATATCAATTTTAAAAAATATAACACTACTAAACTCTTACAAATTTGCAATTAAAAAATGTGTATTTAGAACATAATGAATATGTCAAAAAAGATATATATGAACATTAGTATGATTACTAATATTTTTTCTATAATTTTCAAAAGTCAACATTAAGTTTTTTTATAAAAAAAATTAATAATATTAAAATGATATATTATTTTTTAATTGATCAATTTATTCTCTGTAAAGTTGAAGGTAATGAGTGCGAGTATATGGGTACTCTGATATTCAAATGGTACGTGTATGATACGAGTAAAAATATTGTTATACACGCGGATATGAGTCATGATCTATTAAGCACGAACACTCCTCAGATTAGTTGTGTCATGTGTCGGACACCAACACTTATGATTACACTTAATTATATTATTTTTTTCAAATTATTATTGATGTTAATGTGTTAGTATGTGTGTCGTGTCTAAGGTCCTTATATATATTCGCGCTTCATAGATCATAATATATGCATATATTTAGAACTGGAAGAAATGTTAATTATCCGTCCTTGGCACGGGATCCATTCTAGTTCCTATAATATAAGTGTGTTTTGCTTTACTCTTTGTAGAAATAAATTTTGCGACTTGCTTTTGTAATGTGTTTTTTTTTTCCTAATTCATTTTATCCCTTTGGAATGTTGGCCTTTACCCCTGCAGAAGGGATAAAATGAACTCGAAAAAAATTCAACATTACAAGAGACGAATTACAAAAAAAAAAATTACAAAGAGAAAAATAAAACTCACCAACATTAAAGATGATATAAGGCCCTATTTGGCCCGACTTATTTTCAACTTTTTTTCTTCTCCTTAAAAATAGTAAAAAATGAAAAAATTGTGTTTGACTTCATTTTTCTTTATTTTTTACTTCATTACTTTATTTCTCTAATACTTAAACATAATTTTATAATTCTCTATTTCGTTTAAGCATAAATAGAAAAGAAAAAAATATACCGGGTCAAACGGGACCTCTGTTTATCCAATTAAAAAAAAAGGTTGTGTGACAAATATAAATAATAGATGTTAGACACTCTCACAAGAAGTGAAAAAAATTCAAGAAAAATGAATTGAAGTGATATAAATTGATGTGACAATTTTATTTTTCTTTTAATTTTATTAATTTATGTGAGTGTGCCTAAATTTTATGCCTAAATAGTTGTGCATATGTAAGACTTTCTCTGAAGAGACACTTGGTCAAGAGTAATTTTAAGGTGATGTAAGCGCTTACATACGAGAAAGTTGTATTATTGAATCCTAAGTTTGTTTTGTACTTTTGTCTAACTCATTTCATTTTCTTCACTAATTTACTTTGTTTATCGCCAAAAGTCAGTCCTTAATACAAAAGATAAAACTCCTAATTTTAGAATTAGATTATACTGTATATTTTTCCTGTTATTATATAACTATAGTACAAATTATTATTTTCCGTTTAATCATTGTTAAAAAACTTATAATACATGTAAGGTGGATTCTCTCTTATCAGTTAAAATTTTTTCATACATAAGTGACGAAAGAAAAATTCTTTAACAACTTTTATAAAAGATTTTGTAAAAGAATAATTATATTTTGAAATCAAAATATTTTCAAAATAAACATGCATCATTAATAATACATGCATGCATATAATTTAAGGCAATTGCTAAACTAAATAGCTTGGTGGATATGGGCGACCGCTTGGTGGATCCTTAATTATGCGTATTCGGTGTTTGTTAGAGCTTGATTGGGAAGTAGTGATTAATCATACATATCGGGAAGCGAACAAATATGCCGATATACTTGCTAATATTGAATGTACTTTGGATTCCAATATAGTTTATTATGATACTTGTCCTAGAGAGTGTCATATGGTGACACTGACATTAGCTTATGTATTGGGGATAGCGACCCCGCGGTCTATTTATGTGTAATTTTTCTTTCCGGGCTTCGGCTCTCATTATTATAAAAAAAAATAGATAGCTTGGTTTTTTTTTCCCCTTTATTTTTCTTGTGAATAAGGAAAAGAAGCGTGTATGGAACAAGTGCATGTGATCCAAATGCCATCAAATCAAGTGATAGAACCTCCTACGCAGGGACGGACCTGGACTCAAATAATTAGTGGGGCTAAAAAAATTTAGACGTTACTGAAAAAAATCTTCATCTTGATAATTCAGTTAAACAACAAATAATATATGAAATTACTACTAATACAACATGTATATTAAAAAAAACAACAAACCAAAAAATTTCTATTATAAAAAAAAGAAACCAACAAACTATATAAAAAAAATCACAAAATTTCTATTAAAAAAAAAAAGGACTATAAATATTAAATCATACATATCACCATTGTTTGATGCTCACAATATCATACTTTGAACCAAAATATATAGAACAAAAAATTATACTAGCTTACAACTTATTAATTTTTATTTCAATTCGCCGATATTATCTTACTTCAAAAAATTAAATATTAATTAAACATATTTTTTATATCATTTCATATTTATGTTAGTTCAATTGGTAATTTTACTCAATACGACAAACTCAATTAGTTTTCTATTTTTTTTTGCCAAATAAAGTCAAAGTTGATTATTATAAAATTTAACTATATAACTTAAAATAATATTTTATGTATAGCGAAAGACTTTAAATTATTAATAATAGACTATGAACTAATATTAGCATTAATGTTTAAATTAATATGTGTACGAGAGACTTACAATCATCAATAATAAACTCTAAACTAATATTTACATTAATATTTGTATGAATATGTATACAAAATTACTTGAAATTATTTATAAAATATTTTTTTTTTTTTTTTAAAAAAAAATTGGACTAGGCTGGTGAGGCTATAGCCACACCATGCCTTGAACAGGTCCGCCCCTGCTCCTACGGTGCAAAGTTGAGCACTATAAGACAATTAAGCGCTTACATATGTAAGTTGGATTATTTGAGTTAAGTTTTTTCTTACTTTTTTGTCTATATATTAATATTAATTTCATTGTCTTCTTCAGCTAGTGAAACAAAATTGATATGCGAAGAAATGGAGACAGTATAGATAAATGATGAAATTATATTTTTCATTATGTTGAGATAGTTTACAAGCAGGGTATATATACAGATATAATAACCTAATTTGGAGTGAATCAAGGTAACAAATCTTCTCCACTAATTAAGTTATTTGACTTTTGACAGATATACAAATCTAAACTAATAATTGATAATTGAAATGCTAATTATTATTGATATCCTCCCGCAAGTTGGATGATCTGGAAGAGAGGTGCAACTTGGATAGTAAAAACTCAAACCGAGGGCGAAGCAGAGGCTTTGTTAGAATATCAGCAAGCTGGTCATTAGTAGAGACAAATGACACACGAAACCGGCCACGTTGAACATTTTCACGGACAAAGTGATAAGCTAAGGCTATATGTTTCATTTGAGAGTGAAAGACAGGATTAGCACTTAGATGTGTGGCACCGAGATTGTCACAATAGATAACCGGACTGGATGTAGGAGTGTGACCAAGTTCTGTAAATAGGGAGAGAACCCAGAGTAGTTCACTAGCCGTGTCGGCCAAGGCTTTATACTCTGCTTCTGTGGATGATCGAGCAACCGAACGTTGTTTGCGGGAACTCCAAGAGATGGGAGTTTTGCCAAGATACAACAAGTAACCAGTGGTAGAAACATAATCATCTTTGTCACCCGCCCAGTCCGCATCCGAGTAGGCATGAAAATTCAGCGGAGCGGTTGCTGAGATAAATATTCCTTTGTTACAAGAGCCAGCTAGATAGCGGAGTAAACGTTTGAGTGCCAACCAGTGCACCGTGCTCGGGTTCTGCATGAACTGCGCGAGTTTATTGGTGCTGAAAGCAATGTCTGGGCGTGTGAGACTCAAGTATTGAAGACTTCCAACTAGTGCTCGGTACTCAGTTGGCGAAGGCAAGAGATCACCAGAGTTCTTGAGTAGTTGAGTAGTTGCAGCCAGCGGAGTAGATGCGGGTTTGGCGTTTGCCATGCCTGATTTTTGTAGGAGATCAATGATATATTTCCGTTGTGAGAGAAACATACCCGCAGCGGAAGGAATAACTTCAACACCCAAGAAATAGTTGAGATAGCCAAGATCTTTCAATGAGAAACGAGCAGCGAGTGTGGCAATGAGTTTGGATAATTCAACAGAGGAGCTCCCAGTGACAATGATATCATCGACATATACTAATAAGTATAGTGTAACACGTGGTGTCTGGTTGATGAACAAAGATGCATCGGCAGTTGAATTGACAAAACCAATGGAGAGTAGAAATACTCGAAGTTCCGTATACCAAGCGCGGGGTGCCTGCTTTAACCCATATAGTGCCTTTTTGAGGCGGCAAACATGATCAAGAAAGTGTTTGTTAACAAAGCCAGGTGGTTGTACCATAAATACTTCCTCCTTGAGCGTCCCTTGAAGAAATGCATTATTAACATCAAGCTGACGGACGGACCACCCTTGACGAACTGCAAGTGTTAGGATGATCCGAATGGTTACTGGCTTAACAACAGGGCTGAATGTTTCTGTATAGTCACAACCGGGACGTTGATGAAAACCTTTGGCAACTAATCGAGCTTTGTAACGATCAATTGACCCATCTGGATTCCGTTTAATTCGATAAACCCATTTACAACCAACCAAATTTTGAGCAGAGGAACGGCTAACAAGATCCCAAGTGTTGTTGCGATGTAATGCATCAAATTCGGCTTGCATGGCGGAACGCCAGTCTGGGTCACGAAGAGCTTGGGTGATGGTGCTGGGTTCAATAGGTGGGGAAGGTCGGACATGTAGGTTGAGCTTGTGAAGAGGTTTGACGATGTTGTTTTTGGACCGGGTGATGATCCCACCGCCATTGGGGGGGATGGTTGTTTGTGGTGGTGGGAACGGTGAGAAGTGTATAGAGGGAGAGGGAACGTTGTTGGTTGGTTCATGATTGGTGATTTCGTTGGAGGAGGATGATTGAGCCATGTTTGGTGAGTGAGTCACGGATGGGGAGGGAGGGACAACAAATGAATTGTTTGGTGAGTTGGGGTTGGTGCTGGCAGCGGGTGGGGCGATGGGTTGCAAGACGGGGAGTTGAAATGTAGTTGTTTGTGGTTCGGTGTGAGAGGTTGATGGAGTTACCAGAGAGCGGAATGGAAATTCAGATTCGACGAACTTCACATGGCGAGAGGTGTAAATTCGTCCGGTTGAGGGATCAAGACACATATACGCGTGTTGATCAGCTGAATAACCTACAAAAACACACATAGCAGACTTTGGGGCAAGTTTATGGTTAGTATATGGTTTAATCCAGGGAAAACACAAACATCCAAAACATTTTAATTTATGATAACCCGGACTAATGTTTAGCAATTTAGAATAGGGTGATTTGTGATTAAGAATAGGAGTTGGAAGACGATTAATGAGGTAGGCTGCGGTAGTCATGGCGTGAGGCCAATAGGTGAGGGGCATGCCTGAGTGGTGAAGAAGGGAGAGGCCGGTTTCGGCGATGTGCCGGTTCCGGCGTTCAGAGATACCATTGTGTTCAGGTGTATGGGGTGGAGTGGTGTGGTGACTTATACCATGAGTACTTAAAAAGGGGCGAAGTCCAATGTATTCGCTACCATTATCTGTGTATAAAATTTTGATTTTGTGTTGGTAAAAATTTTCAACTAGCGATTTAAATTTGGGAAATATATGTTGCACATCAGATTTTATTCTCATCGGATATAGCCATATATAGCGAGTAAAATGATCAACAAACATATAATAGTAACGAAGACCATCAACAGATAAAACAGGAGAAGTCCATACATCAGAAAAAATTATTTCTAATGGAAAAGTTGATGTAAGAGTGGATTCATGAAAAGGAAGTTTATGACTTTTACTAATTTGACATGAATTACAATCTGATTGCTGGAATTTATTTGAACCCAAAGAAAAATGCTGTTGAATAAATTTAAAAATGGAAGATGAAGGATGTCCAAGCTTGTGATGCCATGATGCAGAGGATTCCGTTTGGACGGTGTGGACGGATGGTGAGGTGGTAGGCCATAGATAAAGTCCATTCACACATGAGCCTTTAAGGGTTGTTTGGCGTGTCTGCAGGTTCATGACATAAAAAGAGTTTGGCAAGAAAACAACAGCAGAGTTAGTTTGTTTGGTAAGTTGAGAGACAGAAATAATTTGTTGTTTCATAGAAGGAACACATAGAGCATTAGACAAGGATAAATCATTAATTAAAAGTGTTCCAGAGTGAGAGATGTTTAAACCTGAACCATTACCCATGAATAGTGAGTCAGGGCCGGTGTATGGATGGTGAAGTGCCAGATTTGCAAGGTCGTTGGTTACGTGATGTGTTGCTCCACTGTCAACCAGAAAATCAGTCTGAACTCTCCCCAACTTAAAACTTTGTTTGTCCTCAAACAAAAGTCCAAAATAAACTTTGAAAACATGGCTCAAACATCAGTAATGCATAATTCATTCAAGCTTTGCAATCAATCAACACTTAGGATGTAAATTGTTTCAAGTTTGCATGATTCAATATGTTGTAAGTTCAAAATCACTCATTCATAATCATCAAAGAATCAAAGCATGAATTTGAAATAGTTTCAAAACTCAGTAAGATTTCAAACTTTCCAAACCAACAAGATAATCAACTAGAATCACAATTCTCACAAGTGTTTCAACTCAAGGGTGAAGTGTTTCTCTCAATCCAAACAATGTGTTCACAACAAATCAATTCAAACATACATCTCAACATAATCACAAAACATATTATCAATCATGGATCACTAAGAACTTTCTTAAGCTTGTAATGGGGCTAGGCTACAAGAAATCATTGTTTTTCTTTGGATTCAAAGAGCCTTAAGGACAAGAGAGCATAAGCTTTGAGTATCTTCATTACATAAACTATTACTCCTCTTTCACTTTCCCCATTCTTTACTTTTGGTGATTCTTTTGTTTTGACACAATTTCTTTTCATTTATTTTTCTTTGATTTTCAATTGTGTGTCAAATGACTTTCAACATTTTTCTTTTTCTTTTTCAATCACCATTTTCAACTACTTGTTACTTTTCTCAATTTGATCAAATAACCTCTTTCTCCCCAACTTGTTTTCAACCCTACATAAATCCAATGCTCAATCATCCTAAGACAAGGGTCAAGTCATTGTTTTTCTTTATTTGTGGTTCAAGGGTTCAAACAAACAAATTTTCAAAATTTTGGCTCAAGGGGGGTAGCAAAGGATCACACTCTCACAAGGTAGGTTATTTTAGGCTTAAGTAGTTGCACTCAAATAGAAACATGGCCTTGATCATTTCCATGACTTCAAACACATCAAGTAATAGCAAGATTCAGTTAAAATCAACAGAGTTAAACACAATTGTCGGCTCTCAAATATATAAACAATTGAAGGTTCACACAATCTCACCCGGCTAGGTCTACGTGATTCATCATCAATTAATCATGTTAAAAAGGAATGAATGAAATCAAATTGAATCAAGCTACTTAGTTCAAATTCATCCTATCATTCAAAGATAATCACAAAAGGTTGATCTCAAACTATAGCAATTGAAAGAAAATCATTCTAATCATGCATTTGCTTTTGATTGATCACAAACCTAGACATTTCATTTCATATGCACATTACCAGTTCAAGGACTTGTTTTTATAAGAGGCTAAACATGTTCAAAAACTATTATAACATATAAGTAATTAAAAATGCTTTAAATAAAAGAAAAGGAAAGAAAATTGGGTTGCCTCCCAACAAGCGCTTGGTTAACGTCGGTAGCTCGACGCCTTTTTGGTTAGGGTGGCCAAAATGAGACGGAAAGCACATCATCCGTCTTTTTCCTTTGGTTTGGGAGGAATTCCATGAACTTTAGAAATAAATGTTGTGGAGTCCAAATCCTCCCCAATTCTTTCTTCTTGAACAAGGCACATATTTCATCTATGACCCGATCAATCTCCGCCTTGTTCTCTATCTCCTTCTTTTGTTCATATGTTATTTCCTTGTGAAGTAATCCTTCAATTACCTCTGCATCCATCATCATTTCTTCATTATCAACATTGTCGTCCTCCTCAGTAGATGGAAATTCTTGAGGAATTTCTATTTCGCGTGGTGTCTTTGGTTCCTCAGCTATTTTCTCTACACCACATCCTTTGAACATTGTTTCTTCCTCATGTGTTTCAACACATTCTTCAACACTCTGTCCACATTCTTCATTCTTTGTCAGAGTATCATCTCTCTCTTCATGAGTGGTTTGAGTGTTGGTTTGAATTTCCTTGCTTTGGTTTTCAGCCATTTGCTTGAGCTGAATTTCCATATTTTTGCTCCGTGCAAGACTGTTTTTCATATATTGTTGGTGCTGGTCTTGCATCTGTTGCATTTGGCTTATTTGCTGCTGCATTTCCATGAATTTAACCATGGTCTCCTCCAATCTAGCCTCTGGAGTTTGCCCATAATTATCAAGAGGACACTGTTGATACGATTCATACTCATCCGGAGTATAGAAGTTGTTATAACCACGATCAGTCATGGTTTTGTTTGTGATGGTGAATCTGAAAAAGGATTGAACTAACAAGAAAAAATTCTCTGACTAGCAAAGAAGGATTAGTGCAAATACTTGAAAGAATACAAATTGTTGCAATGCTCCAATATCTAAACGCCAGTCCCCGGCAACGGCGCCATTTTGTTGTCATACAAAAGTAAGTATAGATTTATCGTCTCCACAGGGACTGGTGCGATATCGATGCCGTTCAACAATCAATATAATTCTAAGTAAAGTGATTTGAAAATATTTGTTATGAAAACTTGTGAAAATAAAGTAGTAAGTGCAATAAAAGGAATTGTTATCAGAGAGAAAAGTTTGGTGGGATTAGATTTCACCGACCCAATCGCATGTATCATTCGAATCAGTTACACAGGTTCTAGCTATCAATCAATTCTATCACATATCACTCACGTACGTGTCCGTTTCCAGAGCACGATGAGAATCCCGCTATATTCATTAACCCTCGATGTCTCGAGTGATCGATCAATATACTGGCTATATCGTATTGCTCAAACTCCGATGTCTCGGACAATTTAGTCAACACAATAGTTTTAAAACTTGATATTTAGAGTGAATATTAAACCTAAATCTATGTCTAGAGTTTAGAATTTAATAGATGATTGTTCTAGGTCTCGGATTCAAAAAGCATACGTCTATACCATTTCAAAACCTAGAATTAAAACATACAGTTCAAGAACAACATCAAAATTGATAACTAAACTAAAACCATATATAATACCATGATCAAAAGAAATACATACACATAGAGTCAATTACACCTAATCCCAACAAAGAGAGATTAGCTACTCATTTTCATGGTAGCTTTACAAAGATTAAGGATAAAAGAGATGAACAAACTTATCAATGATGATTTCTCAACTATTGTAGTGAATCCACCTTCAAATCCCCTTGAATCTGGCTCCTAGGGTTTCCCTCTGCTTCTGCTACTCTATTACAAGTTATCTCACAAGTCTCTCCTTCAGAAAAATGACAGCAAGCTCTATTTATACTATTTCTGAAAATTAGAACTCGCTGAGCGAGCTCCAACTCGCTCTGGCGAGTTGACCTTTCTTCACCAGAGGGTTACTGCCACGTCATGAGTGAGTTTGAACCGCCTTCACTCGCCCTGGCGAGTTGTTACTCGCCCTGGCGAGTTGCTGCTCGCTCTGGCGAGTGTATCAGTTATCCAATTTGATGCTCTCTGCCTCTACTCGCCCTGCACTCGCTCTGAACTCGCCCTGGCGAGTTAACTTGCAATTTTTCTTCAAATTTCTGCACAAATGTTGAGATTTAGGGAAACTTAATTGAAAGAAATGACTTAAACAAATATGTACAATAAAGTGGGATAAACCTAATGAATATCTTACAAAACAAGTTAATAAGTGCTTAAAACATATATGACTTTTAGCTACTTTTTGGCACTTATCAGATGGGCCAACACTAACAGTGTAGGCTTGAGCCTGGTCACTGTGATTCGGATAGGCACGGGGCGGTGGTGGTACACCAGGATGTTGTTTCTTGAAGAGTGAACAGTCAGATAAAACATGTCCCTTGACATTACACCATTGACAGCGACCGAGAAAGGGTTTGCGATTGCTGGTGCGTTGGTTTGATGGTGCAGAGGAGTGACCAGGTCGAGGCCTGTTGTTGTTAGACCGAGCCTGAGCATTCAAGGCTGTAATCGGAGCAGGTGGTTGTCTTTGAGCATCACTAACGGAGAGTTCCTGGATTAGAAGCTTTTCAAGGAGATCATCAAAGGTAATTGGAGTATCCCTTGCATTTACTCCATCAATGATCGCTCTGTAACCATCATCAAGGCCACGCAAAACATGATCGGTCATGTCTTCAGTCAAGACAGGGGATCCGAGTGAGGCAAGAAGATCTGCGGTTTGCTTCAGAGAGTGCATATAGGTTGTGATGGATTGAGTACCTTTGGAAGCCATCCAAAGACGTTCCTTGAGTTGTTTGAGATGGCTGCGGGAAGGTTTTGCATAGGTATTCTTGAGGAGAGTCCAGAGATCATGCGAGGTCCTTGTCCGAGACACCAGAGAAGCAACTTCGTCGGAGAGAGTGGTGAGGATAGCGCCATAGATGAGGCGATCTTGTCGTCGCCATGTTAGATAAGCAGGGTTTTCTGTTGTCGCTGGAGGTGTTGCAGTGGTGGTGATCGTTGCCGACGGCGCAGGGAACGATCCATCTGGGTATTTGAGGAGATCAAAACCATCAAGAAAAGCTTCAACTTGTAGTTGCCAATTAGGGTAATTGGTAGGGAGAAGCTTAGTGACATTGCCGAGAGTGATGCACGCAAGAGGTTTGGATGGTTCATGGGGATTGCCGATGTAGTGAGAGCTGTCGGAAGCCATGGAAGGCGAGGGTGACAACACAAGGGAGAAAACGGCGTTTCTGTTTTAGCAAGGTAGGGCTGGAACTTTTCCAACTGATACCATATAGATAAATGATGAAATTATATTTTTCATTATGTTGAGATAGTTTACAAGCAGTGTATATATACAGATATAATAACCTAATTTGGAGTGAATCAAGGTAACAAATCTTCTCCACTAATTAAGTTATTTGACTTTTGACAGATATACAAATCTAAACTAATAATTGATAATTGAAATGCTAATTATTATTGATACACAGTTCAATATTTGTTTTAATCTAACGTTTTTTAAAGGTTTTTTTTTCTTAAATTTTGAACGGCTTTCTATTTTAATGTGATTGATAATTATCTAGGCTTTAATGCAGTTTTGGTCCTCCTATTTTGAAAAACCTGAACTTTTAGTCCTCCTATTTTAAAACTCAACTTTTTGATCCCCTATCTTGTTTTTTATGAATTTTGGTCCAAATTTAAGATAGAGGACCAAAATTTAAAAAAAAACTAAAATAGGAGGCTCAAAAAGTTGGATTTTAAAATAGGAGGATAAAAAATTCAGGTTTTTCAAAATAGGTGGACCA
This sequence comes from Trifolium repens, assembly GCA_030408175.1. NCBI lineage: Eukaryota > Viridiplantae > Streptophyta > Magnoliopsida > Fabales > Fabaceae > Trifolium > Trifolium repens. The sequence continues at coordinate 50,602,414 of CP125849.1, read as the reverse complement.
AAATTGCATTAAAGCCAATTATCTATTATCACTATAAGAATTGAATTGCATGTACTCCACTCCCTAAAAATCACAAGTCTTGTCAATAATCATAAGATCATAGTGTCATAGATCATACAAATAGAATAGGAAGAGACCATAGCCATGCTCATAAGGTAAAGTTCATAAGAGTTCATATTTTCCTTAATTGAAAGGACACTACAAAAAAGTGTATAATGGCAGCAACTGTACGTTATTGCGGCCGTTGACATGGAACCGCCACAATTAATTAAATAATTGTGGCGGTTGTAATGCTAACTGCGGCAGCTACAAACCGCATGCTAAATATAAACCACTGTAGAAACTGCCATTAAATGATCTTCCAGCACCTATTTCAGTGTTTGGTTCTAACCGCTGTGAGATACTTACGGCGCTTAAAATTGCGGCTGCAAAAGACTTTAAACGGTGGTTTTAACCACCGCAATTTGCTATATTTGTTATAGTGGGACTCAATTAATTAATAAATTGAGTAACCAACCGCTAACTAATTAGTAACTAACCATTGATACTAACAGAATCCATACACTTTAATTAACAAGTCTCCAAATACAAACGAACTTGAAAATGGGAGCATGTTATTTCAAGAAAAGAAAACCATTATATATATATGCAAGATGAATTATCCTTTTTTAACTAAATTTTCTCTATCACAAGAATCAAGATAATTCCATTTTAAATGAATTATTAGTTGCTGGACAAGATAATGAGAGGGTATCAAGATATCTATATTGGAGCCGCCCCGCCCCTATTGATAGTAACATCTTGGAGTGTGAAATGTGAGAAATGTGAATAATATAAGTCATGCATTGAATAGAAAATATTAGCGTTGAACAATATATAATATTTGAACTTAAAGTCACTAGAATTATCCCATAGCTGTTAAAAAAAAAAAACTAGAATTATCCCATAAAAATGCCATTAAACATGGATATCGATCTACCCTACCAATACGAATACGTTTTATTGGATAAAATTGACCCGTAAGAAAAATAAATTGTTCCTTATTTTAAACTGCATAGTCGAAAATAATGATTGTTATGTGCTTTACACATTTACAAAGAACAGGGCCGTCCTCGAGTATTTGGAGGCCCCGAACAAATTCGATAAAGAGACTCTATGAAGATGAAATAAATTTAGTTAAATTAAAATGCTTTTATTAAAAAAAAAATACAATTTTTTTTAAAGAGTTATCTTTTTTATTTAAAATATAACTAACATCAATAATGTAAAAAATAATAACATTTAAATAAAAAATAATAAAATACACCTTCAAGCTAATATAATTGAAAATTGATAATATTTTTTCAACAAAATTAGAGAAAAAATTCATCATTTTGTAAATGAAAATAATTTTTGAAATAGTTTGAATTATAATTTCTATGGTGGTATGATGATGTTATTTGTTGAAATCAAACTTCAAGCTAATATAATTGAAAATTGATAATATTTTTTCAACAAAATTAGAGAACAAAATTCATCATTTTGTAAATGAAAATAATTTTTGAAATAGTTTGAATTATAATTTCTATGGTGGTATGATGATGTTATTTGTTGAAATCAAACTTGATCTATTTAAATAAAATAAAACAAAAAGTGACACAGTTGGGAGTTGAACCCATCCCCTCTTGATTCTGTATTTACTGGCCTCAACACGCAGCCACTACACCAATCGTCCGCTTATGAAAATAATATTCAGCACACACATACTTAACCATTTCAAACATGATGGACCAAAAAAAAATATTTTGAGGCCCCCAAAATGTGGAGGCCCTGTTCTATGGGCCTGGTTGCACACCCTCTGGGCCGGCCCTGACAAAGAACACTAATCAAAATTGTGCAGTTAAAACCAATTTTCCATGAAATGATAACGGGACTATAACAAATGCAATGAAATAAATTTGAAGGTAAAATTAAGCGATTAAAATTTATGGAACCAATGTCCACCAATCCTAGTCCTAGTCCTAGCTTAATAGGCAAAAAAGCCAAAATTGTCAGGTTTCTCATTTTGTTTGAGTGAGTTTATAATAGTTTTGTCATTTCATTTATTGTAACGGGCGAGAGGATGTGAGGTCATTCGCCTCCCAATTCCCTTGTGGCCCAATCCGTTCAACGCCAATGCATTTGATCCGTTAGGAGACCCAGAACCACTAACAAGTCCGACCCAAGCCCACTATACCTATATTTCTGCAACGTGTGGAAAAGGCGGGAATCGTTCACTTCACTAAGCTTGTAGCGGGTCCGAAATGCATGGAGTATGGGAACTCACTACCCACTACCACAATTTTGAATATCATGGGATCGTGCGGGGAGTTCTGAAGAGCATGGGGACAGTTTACTGGTCCTATAAATACCACCCTCAATGGCATTTCAAGACGGACAAAATCCATTGCAAAACACCTATATTGCACACATATCTACCAAGCAACTTAGAGAATATACACCCCCTTGTTCTACAAAAGAACATTTATCAACCAAAAATAAATAAATTTATGGAACCAAAATTAAATCAAGTAGTTGCGAAACTTAAAGAATTAAAACAGAGCGATTGACATTTGTGAGATCAAAGTTAAATAATTGTAACTTTCAATAAAAATAATTGTAAAATTTGGAAAAACAAAACTTCATTTGAACATTTCATAGTATAGTAGTTTCAATCCATTCTTCTATTATTTTTCTAACATGAGTGCATAGTCCCAACAAATATTATACTGAAAATAATATTTTAGTCAATAACATTTTAATACGGGTGAAATAATAAACTTTTGCCTATAAATAAAAGAATAATGCTAAAGTGCACGACTCATTTTCTCGTGTAAATCTGATATGATGTGGCACCCTAAATCCAATAATATTTTATCTGAAATTGCATCTTCATTAAAAGTCGCACATCTTCATTAAAAGTGCCGTCACAATTGGTTACCCCTCCCTCGCTAGCTGCTGCAAAGTGTTCCCCATTTGACTGAGGTACTTCTTATGAGTCATTAGAGTACTTTGACAAAGATAGTGGTTTTGCTTATTATTTTAAACAAGGAAAATGCTAATTATTGCCCCCGGGGAACTAGTTAAGAATACTTCAAATAGTAATAATATATTAAAGTGCGCGCAATCAATGTTAGAAAAGTAAAAAAATTGTTGTTTCCAATGTAAAAATAACTACTTTTGTATTCTTAACTAGTGCCCCCGGAGCACTAGTTAGCATGACCCTTTAAAGAAAGCAAAGTAGAGGTATACACTAGAACTGTGGGGTGTTGAAGAAAGCAGCGACAACTATGAATACGACTACGACGAAGTAAACAAGTTTTGAGAAATACTTATATGGTCACAAGCCTAAATAATATTTGTTAGACACACTCACAAGAAGCATATAAAAATAAAGAAAAAATGATTGATGTGATGTGAATTGATGTGACAATTTTATTTTTCTTTTAATTTTTTTGATTTGTGTGTGTGCTTAAACCTTGTGCCCAAAGACTTGTGCCTAAGCAAGTATTGCTCACAAGTTTTGTAGATGGTGAAAATTATTCAAGATGTTCTCTTTTCTTTTATTTTTGTTTAAAAGAAAAATGGGTTAATAGGCTTTTACCCCCTGCAAAATAGGCGAGTTTTGCGTTACCCCCTGTAATTATTTTTTTTGCAGGGGGTAATCTCAAAAAAAATAATTAAAGAAGGATAAAGCAAAACTCGCATACTTTGCAGGAGGTAAAAACCTATTAACCCAAGAAAAATACATTAGAAAAGGAAGTTGTTTTTTAGCTGGTAGAGAAATGAAATATGTACTTGTGTAGTTGTCGTGCTATTGGCTCTCATGCCATATAGCAGTGCCGATGAATGAAATCTATGAAATAAAGAAACTAAGGAGAATATAGCCACCAGACTATTTCAAGAATAATTTGTTGATGTTTTGGACGAGCCTTTTGGCCCAAATACCGAGGAAGTCCATCATCGACCACGGCCCAATCTTGCAGGCCCATCGGCGCGCACCTTTACTCAACGGAATAGTAACAAGCCAAAGTGTAACGTCTGACATCGGAATGATGGGCCATTATTGTCCATCAAGGCTCCTCAGCCGTTTTCCGACAGCTATTGATGGCATCATTATGTTCATTAGTGGCTTTGGCCTAGCGTCAGATGCATTCTATTCTTTCCTTAAAACTTTGTTTTACCTCTTATTAACTTGAGCGTCGAAGTATTTGCAAGTACAAAACTCTCTTCCCATTCACCGGAACGGAAGACGAGCACCACAAGACAAAAGTCGAATCTGATCGGATAAGATGAGTTGATAAAAAAATTCATGATGAAAACATACGTACAAACTAGGAGCTCCTTTTAATCAGACAAATTCAAATTTTAAATATATAAGCAAAATGAAAACATAAGCACCTTCTATTTAAAAAGAAGTATTAATTCAATACCTCTTCATGCATTTATAACACAACTTCATGCTTGCAGTGTACATTATACAACAATAGAAAAAGAAAACAAATAATGACAAATATTATAAATTTCATATCTCTTCAAGTTTCAATTTTGATGCTTGATTCTTGATGCATGATATCTTGGATAAGCAAAGTCATATTAAGATGACATGATCCACCTTTTCAACAAGTCTCTTTGCCAACACTACAAACCTCATCATTTCTTTCCATCTTATAATCCTTAACATAATCTTTCTCCAACTCCTCACACCTATTTATGATTGCACCATTTGACTTTATTTTAGCATCATACATTTTCTCCTCAATTTCCTTCAACACCTCTGTTCCTATTCCTTGAATCATATCTTTATTTTTTTGTATAATATCTTGGATGAATAAACTAACATTAGAATGAGAAGATCCATCTTTTTCTACTGCCTTTTTAGCCAAATTAGCAAGCTCTCTAATCTTTTTTATTCTTTCTTCACTTTCACTTGACTCATCCATTAATCTTTCAATTCCAATAATGATATCTTCCTTCTTAATCAACACACTACTTTCCTCTTCCTCACCCCATTTCATAGGACTCTCCACCCCAATTTTCACACCAACTTTTAATATTTGAACAACTAAACTTTCATTCAAAAATTGATCAGCAAAAAGTGGCCATGTAATCATTGGAACACCAGCACATATTGCTTCAATAGTAGAATTCCAACCACAATGTGTTAAGAATCCTCCAATTGAAGGATGTGACAATATCACTAACTGAGGTGCCCAACCCTTAATTACTAGGCCTCTACCATTGATTCTCCCTTCAAATCCACTTTCCTCAACCCATTTTTCCAATGCTTCTAATTGATTTCCATCTCTAATAACCCAAATAAAAGGTCTTTTAGTAGCTTCTAATGCTAAACCAAGCTCTATCATTTGTGTTGGTGTTATATTGCATAAACTTCCAAGACTTGCATAGATAACACTCCCTTGTTTCTGAGAATCAAGCCACTTCATGTGCTTCCATTCACCACTTGAAACCTTATTATTATTACCTCTTTGCCCCTTATCCAAGTAATCAGTGTTACTAAGTGAAACAGGACCAATACACCAAACTTTATCATTGTTGACTTTTTTATATTCCTTCGCAAATGATGGTTCTAACTCTTCAAAAGAATTCACTATTACTCCATAAGTACCCATTTCAGCTTCACCCATATCAATATTAAATTGATTCCAAGCTTCACCCTTTAATCCTAGTCCTGTTTGTGCTAATGTTATTTGAATTTTTTCAGATATACCAGGCAAATCAAAGTACTCATTTTCCTTATTAGCCATAATTTGCATCATATTATTAGCATGTATATTATGCAAAGCCGATACATATAAGTTACATGTTCCAACAAAAGAAATTCTTGGAATATTGAATTTTCTAGCAACATGGATTGTATATGGCAAACACATATCTGAAATAATGCAATTTGGTGGTGGTGATAACTCTTCACATAACTTCAAAGCTTCTTGTTTAAGAAATCTTGATGCATTGAAGAAATCTGGTGCTATACCAAGTGAAGGTAACATGTCAAGATTCTCACACCCTTCTGGTAAACCAAACTCTTTAGATGGAAATTGGAGTTGAATTAATTGAATGTGTAAACCAGATTCAATATAACGTGCTATGGTTGATGTGTAACGTAATGCATTTTGTGGTGTGGTTACTATTGTAACAACATTGTTATGTTGTGCTAATATTTTTGCTATGTCTATCATAGGAATCATGTGACCTTGTGCCATCATTGGGAATAATACAAAATGGAGCTTTTGATTTTGGGATGACATGTTTGGTATAGTTGGAAGGATTAAGGATGTTGATTAACTAAAGTTGCAAGATATATTTATATACTAACTTTGTTCATGAATTTGATTAATTTTTTATGGTGAGAGCTTACATATGGAAATTTAATTGTTGGACTATTTGAATCATATGTTTGTTTTATGTTTATGTCTATTTCATTTAACTTTTTGTACTAACTAGGTGGCAACGCCAAAGTTTCTATACCCTATGCAAGATTGAAGGTGACTTTTATTGTAAATAAGAGATTTTAAATATTTTTTTACATATTTTTTATTTTGGAAAGTTTTTTTTTTGTTGTTGTGAAATTTGGAAATATTGAAGGAAAACATAAAGCAAGAACAAATCAAACATCAAATCAAGTGATTAATGAGTTTTATCATAGAATGAATCTTTCAGAAATATTTATCTCGCTGCCTATCATGTGTCTTCTTCTTTTAAGAATCAGACGATTAACACTAAAATAATTAAAATAAAAACAGAGCATAATTCTCATTTTAGAATTATTCTATGCTTGGATTATGCAATTTTAACATATAAAAAATATTCATCAACAATTCTTATGTATATATGAGTGGTAAAATTAGTTTAATATTCCCTTTATACTCTGTTTATTATTTATTTATATATTAATATTATGTATAGAAATACATTAGTGGTAAAATTAGTTTGATTTCCCCCTTGTACTCTGTTTATTATTATTATTATTATTATTATTATTATTATTATTATTATTATTATTATTAGTGGTCCGTGCTCGTTTGTGTGATTGACATTCTCTATTGTACCAAAATAGATGATTATTTAATCTTCTTTTTTATTGTGCTTAGTTAATTGATAATTACTTAATCTCCTTTTTTGTTATGCTTAGTTATTAAGAAGAAAAAAAATTTACTAAAAAAAATATTTTAGTAAAATAAAAAGTAGTGCGTTCAATGTCTTAAAATTTAAGAAAAAAACATTTTCTACCAAAAACGGTTACTTTTGTTTCTTTAACTATTATCTAAAAGTATGGTTTAGCATGACTTTTATAAAAAAAAATATATCATTTATCAAGCCGCCATGCCGTCTACTACATAGTTTTTGTCAAGCCGCTACGATGTCAATGACATGTCAGCTAAAGAAGCCAGGTGGAACATGCGACATGAACTTTAAAAAAAATAGAGATTAAAATTATAAACATAAAATTTAGAAGGACCGAAATTTGAAAAATAAATTTAAAGAGACTAAAAATGAAAGTTTGTATATTTAAAAGAAATATATATATATAGAGTTAGGATTAAATGACACCAATGTGTCAAACTTAGTAACATGACACCTTCGATAATTCTTTATCGGATAATCGTATTACAAAATCAACCGTTGGATTCAAAGCTATTATTATATAGATCATGTCTATAAAATTTAACATCAATCGGAAACCATTTGATGGGTTAAAGAGAAGGATAAAAATTAACGGTTTTGACGAAGTTTTGTAAGACGTTGGTTTTTATGCATCTCATTGACATATCAAATGATTTCCGATTGTTGTTAAATTTTATAGACATGATCTATATAATAATAGCTTTGAATCCAACGGTTGATTTTGTAATACGATTATCCGATAAAGAATTATCGGAGGTGTCATGTTACTAAGTTTGACACCTTGGTGTCATTTGATCCTGACCCATATATATATATATATATATATATATATATATATATATATATAGTCAGGATCCGTTGACACCAAATAGTTTGACACCAAATCTTACACCTCTTAATAACGTCTTAACCGATATAAATTTTATAAAATCCACCGTTAGATTGAAAGTTTATATCATATAGATCATTTATGTAAAGTTTCAGAAAAATCCAAAATCATTTGATATGTTATTGAGGTACATCAAAGTTAACGGTTTGCGTCATTTTTTAAATGTCATTGATCTTTATATGTCTCAATAGCAAATCAAATGATTTTGGATTTTTCTGAAACTTTACATAAATGATCTATATGATATAAATTTTCAATCCAACGGTAGATTTTATAAAATTTATATCGGTTAAGACGTTATTAAGAGGTGTAAGATTTGGTGTCAAACTATTTGGTGTCAACGGATCCTGACTCATATATATATATATATATATGGGGAGGGATCAAATTATACTGGTGTAACATTTGAGTAATGTTACACCGCTCAATGACATTGAATATTGAACAATATCAAATAAGCGCACACAAGTCATACATAGTTTTAAAAAAATAACGGAAATGTGATTATCCTCAGTTATTTTAAACTATTTCTTGATCTAACCGTGTAAATTAAGAGAGGTTCTGTTTGGTAAGTTAAATAAGCTAGCTTATAGCTTTTAGCTTATAAACTAAAAGCTCTGTTTGGTAACAGTTTTTATAAAAGAACTTATAGCGGATAAGTTAGCTAAAAGACTACTTAACTAAAAAATAGTGAATATTGAACAACATCAAATAAATGCGCAAAAGTCATAGAAAATTTGATTATACTCCAAATAAGATGCTAAGGATTAACCTGTCATATTTAATTTTTAACTAGTGTTCTAGTATTTTAGACGTATTTATTTTTCATTATTATTATTATTATTATTATTATTTTTAAATTGCACAATTGGTCCCTTAACTTATTTATTGGTTTCATATTAGTCCCTTAACTAATTAAAGTTACAAATTGGTTCCTTAATTTATTATTGTCAAAATTGATCCCTTAACTTTAATTATATTTGCCATATTGGTCCTTTTTAACATATCGATAGTGTATTTATCTTCCATCTAAGATAGACGTTTGAACTCATAATCATATTCACTAACAATATTACTCTTAAATAAATCGTTTGTGTTCATATAATGAATAATAGAAAGTAAAATTAATGTTTTTTCATAAAAACTAACAAAAAAGATCAATATGACAAACAAAATTAAAGTTAAGGGACCAATTTGTAACATTAACTAGTTAAAGGACCAATATGAAACCAATAAATAAGTTAAGGGATCTATTGTGCAATTTAGCCTATTTTTAATTAAGTTGTCTAGTGGCTAGAAATTTCATCTTAAAAATAAATAAGTAGAGTATTCGGAATTCGAACACCGACTCCTGCACATATAGTGCGATGTCCTTACTAACTGAACTAAACTCACGGGAACTAGGCGTATTTATGTTTTATTAATATTTATTAATAAAAGATAAGCAATTGGACCCTCTTTGTCCTACATATGTTTTTATTGGTTGACTATAATAAGAATTGATTACCGTAAGAAAAGGAAATTCTTTATTTTAAATTGTATAGTCCAATGTACGCATTGCTATGTGCTTTACACATTTACAAAGAAAACAAATCAAATTTGTGCAGACCAAATCAAGTGGCCATGAAATAATAATTAAAAAAATTCTTAATACGTCAAGTAAGGTTGACGGTGATACATAGGTTATATTGTTCCAAAGTTTTTTGAACATCAATAGTGAGGTGATAGTACCTCCAAATCCTATTCAATGGTGGCCATAGTGAGTGGTCTCTGTCTTTTAAGATGATATATTACAAGCAATTTATTGTGTATACGACTCTTCCGTAAATTCCAGAGTAATGAGTGGGACATGAACTAAAAAATAGTTTATTTATAACTAAAAGTTGGAAAGAAATACAGTAAAAAGACAAACCTTCGAAGTTCGGTTTTGGGTTGGAATTCAGTTAGTATTTTAATATCCAAATTTTTAAAACAAAATGTTAAATCGCATTTTTTTTATTTATAATGGTGTCAATGAGGATCGAATCTATGATCTCATGGATATTAATCCAAACTCCTCACCATTAGATCAAATCTAATCCCTTAATGTTAATGAAAATGAAATTAGTTAAAGTAAGGATTAATGGTAGAAAGGTATATTCTTTGTTATTGACTTGTGTAAGAATTACATATGAATATATATTGCCTATATAGCAACGGTAATAATATATACATGGAAATAGCATTAAGTAGCTTTATGGCTATTGTCTAATTTTGTTTATAACACCAAACGGTAATAATACATGATATAAGGAAATATCATTAAGTGGCTTTATGAGTATTATTTGGTTTGACTCCATGTATTAAAGCAATGCACTCAGACAAATTGTTTTCCAATGGTTTGATTGATTTGTCTTGATTTGATCCATTAATTATGGAATCTTCATGATTCTTTACACCCCCCTTCAAGGTTGGCAGAGAATGCGGATGAACGCCAAGCTTGTATCGAAACGTTGAAAAGGAATCTTTACCCAATGCTTTGGTGAATACATCTGCAATTTGTTGAGTTGTAGGTAAGTATTGAAGTTGGAGATGACCGGCAGTAACTTTTTCTCGGATGAAATGATAGTCAATCTCAATGTGTTTGGTCCGAGCATGAAATACTGGATTATGAGCCAAGTGAATTGCACTTTGGTTATCACAAAGGATGAGAGGACGTCGTTCAAGTTTGATGCCGAGGTCATGTAGGAGATGCTGGAGCCATGTTAATTCAGCAGCTGTGGTTGCTAACGACCTATATTCTGCTTCGGTGCTTGAACGAGAGACTGTGGGTTGTTTCTTTGAGGCCCAAGATATGCAATTTGATCCAAGAAAGATGCAATAACCAGTAGTGCTTCTCCTAGTATTTGGACATCCAGCCCAATCTGCATCACAAAAAGCATTAAGAGTTAGAGAGCTTTGAGATAAATATCGAAGGCCGTGTGTCAAAGTTCCTTTGATATAGCGCAAAATGCGTTTGACTGCACGCATGTTCCTTTTTGTTGGATTTTGAAAATGTTGGCACACAACATTGACAGCATGTGTAATGTCTGGTCTTGTGAAGGTAAGATACTGAAGAGAGCCACATAAACGACGATATTCAGTAGGATCCACAGACTCGTGATCATCAGATAGTTCAATGGCTTTGTGAGCAATAGGAGTGTTGATTTTTGAAGCTTCAAGCATGTTGGCTTTCTCTAGAAGATCTCGTGCATATTTTGTTTGGGAGATTGTGATACCACCGGAAAAATATCTAACTTCAAGTCCTAAGAAATAATGTAGTTGTCCCAAGTCTTTGAGAGCAAAGTCCTTGTTGAGACGTCGAGTAAGGCTAGATATGAAGGTTGAGTTGTTGCCTGTGATGATAACATCATCTACATAGACAAGTAAAAGAATGAAGTTAGTGTCATGATGATAAATGAAGAGTGACGAATCGGCTTTACTGCAAATAAATCCAATAGAAACAAGACAAGTAGATAATTTATCAAACCAAGCACGAGGTGCTTGTTTTAGACCATAAAGTGATTTATGGAGAAGGCAGACATGATTAGGATATTGCGTATCCACAAAGCCTGGAGGTTGTTCCATGTAGACACATTCATTGAGTGTGCCATGTAGGAATGCATTCTTTACATCTAATTGTTTGAGAGGCCACTTGAAGTGCACAGCTAACGAAAGAATAACCCGAATTGTTGGAGCTTTGACAACTGGGCTGAAAGTTTCTCCAAAATCAAGGCCGGGAATTTGTGTATATCCTTTTGCAACCAATCGAGCTTTAAACCTGTCTATTGTTCCATCTTCTTTCATTTTTGTTCAAAAAATCCATTTAGAACCCACAACATTGGCACCGGGTGGGCGAGGAACAAGAGACCAAGTATGGTTGTGATGAAGGGCATTAATTTCATCGTGCATAGCAGTTCTCCAATTTGTGTATTTAAGTGCAGTTTTAAAAGTCTTAGGTTCTTCAGTAGAGATGATAAGGGCGTCATGGGATTGTGGAGGTTTGTTGATAGTTGGGCAATTATAGTCTCTTAGGTAAGGTGGAGGGTGTCTATCTCGAGTTGGTCGACTAGTATTAGAGATATGATTAACATGATTATTGGATAAAGAAGGTACACTATCGACTAAATGAGGGTCAATCATTGTAGGAGACGAATGAGATGGCGGGGATGTGTTTGCCTCAATGTTGGAAGGTGTGCTTGCTTCAAAATTAGAAGTGACAGAGTCTAGATTGGTAAAAGTTAAGGGTGGTGGAGTTGAATTAGTTGAAGGTGGGTCAATTTGATCTAAGACTAGAGTTTTAGAGGTATCGGTGGATGATTCTTTGGGTGCTAAAGTATCATTAGTATTTCCTGAAAACCATTCATCAGAGTTAGGAAATGTAGTAATGGATGATTCATAAGATTGTGAGTGTGTGGATTTTGTATGAGATAAATATGGAAAATAATTTTCATTAAAAACTACATGACGAGAAATGTAAACACGGTGAGTGTGTGGATCAAGGCAGCGATATCCTTTATGAAGTGGACTATATCCTATAAAAACACAAGAAGCGGTTTTTCTAGAAAATTTATGCAATCCAGGTGTCTTTAAATATGGAAAACATTGACAACCAAAAGTTCTAAGCCCAGAATAATCAGGATGCTTGCCAAACAATTTAAAGTATGGAGTGTTCTTACCAATGGATGAAAGAGGTAGTCGATTAATAAGATAAACAGAAGTTAAGAACGCATCAACCCAAAATTTTAAGGGAATATTTGCATGAAAAAGTAAAGTTAACCCTGTTTCAACAATGTGACGATGCTTTCGTTCGGCAAGACCATTTTGCTCAGGTGTGTAAGGACATGATACTTGTTGAGCAATGCCACTATAATTCAGATGATTCATAAACTCGTTGGAAGTGAATTCACCACCACCATCGCTTTGAAATATTTTGATCTTCCTGTCAAAATGTTTCTCAACAAATGCTTGAAATTTAAGAAAGCATGGATAAAAATCAGATTTATTTTTCAAAGGATATAACCATGTGTAACGAGTAAAATCATCAACAAAGATTACATAGTATTGAAACTTTTGCGAGGAAATTGTGGGGGCAGGTCCCCATAAATCACTATGAATTTTTTCTAAAGGAAAATGAGAAGTTGAATTAGATTTATTGAAGGAAAGTTTACAACGTTTTCCAAATTGACAACTAGTACATAAAGTATTTTTTGTTAACCAATTTGAAACATTGATGACTTGCTTATTTTCTAAAGTTTGCAAGAATTTTAAATTTGGATGTCCTAAGCGAGCATGCCAAATCTCAGAAGATGCTTCGGTAAAAGTAGAAAGAGCCTCAAAATTTCCCCCTTTTAGTGCATAGAGGTTGCCTTGTTTATGTCCTTCGGCTAAGATCCTTTGTTTCCGATCCTTAATAACAAAACCATCAGAGTTAAATTCAAAAATACAATCATTATCATTAGTAAGTTGACTCACTGATAATAAGTTCTTTTTAAGGTTAGGCACCACCAAAATATTGTTGAGATTAAGGTTACCTTGTGTAGTTTTAAGAAAAATTTGACCTTTATGAGTTATAGGTAAGGCTTGCCCATTTCCAACAAAAACTTTGTCAGTGCCTAAATAAGGTTTAAGATTTTGTAAGTTACCTCCTTGGTTTGTCATATGAGTGGTTGCTCCCGAGTCAACATAGAAATTTTGATCATTATCATCATTCAAATACAATGATGCTAATGCTTCTTGGGCATTTTCTTCTACATTAGTGTATTCATACCTGTAATGACACTTAGTGGCAATGTGGTTTGTTCTTCCACAAATTTGGCAAGCTTCCTTGTTTTGTTGCCTTGGTGGTGCTTTCCAATTGGAATTGGCATTTGGTGGAAACCTTGAGTTAGAGGCTTGAAAGCTATGACTTCGATTGAGACGGCCTTGAGTATAATTTTGTGAACCACGTCCTCTGAAGTTGCCTCTACCTCCACGCATATTATTTGCTTTTCCTCTAAGGCTAAAGAAGGCTTGATTATGATCAACAGATGACTTTTCTTCAGCAAGATAAACCTGTTCAAAATTTTGCAATGACATAATAAATTGATTAAATGTGGGATAAGGAGGTTTTGATAGAACTGCAATTTTGAACTCTTTATATTTGTTTCCAAGTCCCTTTGAGATTTGGAATACTTTGTCCACATCTGAGAGTGGCTTTCCAATGGCTGCAAGTTTGTCACAAATATCTTTGAATTTTCTGATGTACTCCTCTAGGGACAAGGTCCCTTTTGATAAACCATAGAGATTATTTTTGAGTTGTGCCTCATTGTCTTCACTGTCGGGCAATAATTGTTCATTGATTGCACTCCAAATTGAAAAGGTTGTATCCCCACCATAGATTAAACTAAGAGTTTCTTCCTTCATATTACTAAGGAGCCATGATGTGAGTAAGCCATCATTAAACACCCATTGATCTTTGTCAGGGTTGTTTGATTTGTTTCCAGTTGAATCAGTAACTTCATCAACTGGTTTTTCAGAGCTTGTGATGTGATGCTCAAGTTTGAGGCCACGAATCAATGGTAGGATTTGTGATTTCCACAGCAAGAAGTTTGTGGTGGATAGTTTAATTGAAACTAGGTTGGAGCATTGGTGAAATGACAAAATAGTGAGTTTAGGTTCTTCTGATACCATAATGAAAATGAAATTAGTTAAAGTAAGGATTAATGGTAGAAAGGTATATTCTTTGTTATTGACTTGTGTAAGAATTACATATGAATATATATTGCCTATATAGCAACGGTAATAATATATACATGGAAATAGCATTAAGTAGCTTTATGGCTATTGTCTAATTTTGTTTATAACACCAAACGGTAATAATACATGATATAAGGAAATATCATTAAGTGGCTTTATGAGTATTATTTGGTTTGACTCCATGTATTAAAGCAATGCACTCAGACAAATTGTTTTCCAATGGTTTGATTGATTTGTCTAGATTTGATCCATTAATTATGGAATCTTCATGATTCTTTACAAATGTTAAATCACATTTTGTCACAAAAGGAGTTAAACATGTGTAGCCTAGGAGACATTCGGACTCTAAAATTTAAATGTGTAAAGCTGATTTTTTATCAACCAAATTATAAAATTCAAATGAAAATTTTGAAAAAAATAAAGATAAAATAATTTAGAATGTGCATGAGAACTTTGAGAGGAAGAATTTCACATTAATTAATTAATACTTAGTTCCACCTTATAAGCTACAGACATATGTACAGCCGTACAGGAGAAATCAAATTATACACTGATATAATATTTGAAATTTTACATACTTAATAATGTATTAATAGATACAAATTTTATAAAATTTATATTGAATTGAAAGTTTTTACTATATAGATTATTCTTGTAAATAATTTCACAAATCTAAAATTATTTAATATATTAATTGAGAGTCATCAAAATTAACCGTATTCTTTAAAAATGCATAAAAACCTTTAATTTTGACAGGAGTCTCATGTAATAAGGAGCTGGCTGGACAATTTTAATTTTTAATCATGTAACCAAAATAAACTAAAAACATATAATATACCCCCTTTTTTTTAATATTAATGTATAGTACACCCTCTTCATATAAACTAGTATATTCAATACCATTTCATGCATGTACAAACTACATAATTTCATGCTTTGCAGTGTGGAATATGCACTAACTAAAAAAGAAAACAAATTTATAATACATCAAAAGGACACAAATTTTATTATAAATTGCATTTCTCTTATAAAGTTTCAACTTTGGTGCTTGATTGTAGTTGCATGATATCTTCTATAAGCAAAGTAATATTAAGATAAGAAGATCCACCTTTTTCAATAGATCTTTTTGCAATTTCACTAAGTTCACTAGCCCTTTCTCTTCTCTCTTTACTTTCTTCTCCTTCCTCATCCATCACATTACATATTGCCTCCTTAATAACTTCTTTCTTCACAACCACACCTGATTTCTCTTCCTCTCCCCACTTCATTGGAACCTCAACACCAAGACTCACACCAATCTTCAAAACTTGAGTAACAAGTTTCTCATTCAAAAATTGATCGGCAAATAACGGCCAAGTTATCATCGGAACACCAAAACTTATCCCTTCAAGTGTCGAATTCCAACCACAATGTGTCAAGAATCCACCGATTGAAGTATGTGACAAAATCACCATTTGTGGGGCCCACCCTCTAATTATTAATCCTGTCCCTTTATTTCTTTCCTCAAATTTTTCATCACTAATCCATTTTTCCAACTCTTCACTTTTACCAATTCCATCTCTAATAACCCAAATAAATGGCCTTTTTGTTGATTCTAATCCCAAAGCCAATTCAATAAGTTGTGAAGAAATTAAGTTACATAAACTTCCAAGACAAACATAAACAACAGATTTTGGCTTATGTAAATCTAGAAACTTTAAACAATTATTTTCACTTATTGAAGCTATGTTACCTCTTTGAGCCTTATCTAAACCATCTTTGTTGCAAAGTGAAACAGGACCAACACACCAAACCTTATCATTTCTTATCTTTTTGTAACCCTTAACATATTCTATCTCTAACTCCTCAAAACTGTTTATGATTTCACCATATGATTTCATTTGAGCTTCTACTATTTTCTCAGAATATTCCTTTAGATTTTCATGTTTTACTGCTCCTGGAACCTGCTCTTTGGTGACTTGAATTTGATCAGGTATACCAGGAACAGAGAAAAACTCAGAATCTGAATTGATACTTTCAAGAATATTTGAAGTAAATACCTTAAACATGCAATGAAGACAGAAACTAGAAAAACCATGAAATGAAATCCTAGGAATATGATGTTTTTCAGCAATTTGAGAAGTCCAAGGAATGCAAAAATCAGAGATAATGCAATTTGGTTTTGGTGACAATTTATCAAACAGTTCATCTGCTTGTTTATGAAGCAAAGAAACTGCATGAAAAAGATTGTACATCATGTCTTGTGAAATTGTAACCATATCGAAATTTTCGCAACCGTCGGGTAATCCAGCTTGTTTTGATGGAAAATTTAGGGTTATTAGTTTGATTTGGAGGCCATTGAGAAGAGCACGAGAAAGAACTGAAGTAAAACGTGATGCATTTTTTGGTGTAGTGAATATGGTAACAATGGCACCATTTTGTGCTAAGAGTTTTGCTATATCTATCATTGGGATAATGTGGCCTTGTGCTATTAAGGGAAATAGTACAAAGTGTGGAACATTAATATTTGCTTGCAAAACCATGTTGGAAATTTAATAATAAGGAGTTGTTATGTGTTGGATTTGAATTGAAAGTGTGTTTCAACTTCCAATTATATAGATACTATTTTGTTGGGCAATGGGCAGTTCATGGTTATGGATGGAGATGGGTAGGGTATGGGTAGGGTACTATAGTCCTCATCCTCATATCCGCGGTTTGAAAAAATGCTCGTACTAAATCCCACATCCGCGTGGGTGACACTCTTTGTCTCCGTCCCCATATCCTATGGGTACTTAATTACTCATACCCTTACTCGTTATCCGAATTTTTGCTAAAAATAAATTGATCAATTATAAAATATCATATCATTTTAATATAATTAAAAAAAAATTAAAAATTTTAATGTTGACTCATGAAAATTATGAACAAAATTATTAGTAATACCATGTTAAAGTTCATTTATCTATATATTGACATATTTGGATTATGTTATAAATAAACAATTTCATTAAAAATATGTAATAGTATAAATGAATATATGTAAATCAATTTTAAAAAATATAACATTATATATTATTATATAATAATTTATATATTATTATATAATAATATAATTAAAATAAATATATATACTATGTGTGTATTGTTGAGTAAACAATACTCCTTAGCTTTATTATTCAATGATAGTGGCCTTATATAGGCAAAATACAAAACAGATACACAAACTTGCTAGTCAAGTAATAGCTGCTAGCCAAGCCTTAGTCAGGTCGCGCGCGCGGCTACACACAGACACGGCACACACACACACAAGCTATAGGCCAACACTACAAATAGCTAGCAACAACAAGATACAACAAAGCAAACTCAAGCTAATACACCTAACATATCCTCCCCTAAACTGAAAACACTTTTAAATCAGTTTATCTCTTCAAGCTTACACAATCCAAGCTTATCTCTATTCCTGCTAAAGCTCTCGAGGCTCAGAGCCTTAGTCATGATATCTGCCACCTGATCAATGGATGAACAATGAACTAGCTGAACACTTCCACTCTTGGTCAAGTCTCTGAGGAAATGAAACCTTACATCAATATGCTTGCTTCGACCATGCATCACAGGATTTCTAGATAGCTTGATGGAGGAGCTATTGTCACACAGTATAGTGATACACTCTTTCTTTCTTCTTCTATCAATAAGGGCCAAAATTCTGGATAACCAGATTCCTTGACAAGCACAACTAGCAGCAGCTATGAATTCTGCCTCTGTAGTAGACAAAGTCACAATTGGTTGCTTTTTTGAGGACCATGACACAGCTTTTGTACCAATCATGAACACATACCCTGATGTACTTCTTCTATCATCTATATCACCTGCATAATCAGAGTCTGACCAACCAGTCAACTCATCTCCCTTACCTCTTCCATACCACAGGCCATAGCTAGTTGTACCCTTCAAGTACCTAAGTATTCTTTTGACTGCTGCTACATGTATCTCAGTAGGTCTCTCCATATATCTAGCCACTAAACACACTGAGAAAGCCATATCAGGTCTTGTGGCAAGTAAGTACATTAGACAACCAACCATTTGTTTGTAAGTAGTTGCATCACTGGCCTTACCTTCCTCATCTCTTTTCAATCTACAACTTGGTACAATGGGATTGCATACACTGTTACATTCATTCATTCCAGATCTCTTGAGAATTTCAACTGCATATTTCTGTTGATGGATGAAGATACCATTGTCATCTTGCTTCACTTCAATTCCTAAGAAGTATCTCATTCTTCCTAGGTCAGTCATGGCAAAGTTTCTTTCCATAGATTTCTTAAATTCATCAAACATATTCTGATCATTCCCTGTGAATATCAAATCATCCACATACAGGCTAACTATAATAGTTCTACCATCATCATCATGCTTAACAAAAAGAGTGTGTTCATGGGGACACTTGACAAATCCTTCACTGCCAAAATAAGTCTCTATCTTACTATACCATGCTCTGGGAGCCTGTCTCAAGCCATATAGTGACTTTTTTAATCTGTAAACTAGCTCTTTTCTTTCTCTTTGATAACCAAGAGGTTGCTCCACATATACTTCTTCATTCAATTCACCATGTAGAAATGCACTCTTGACATCAAGCTGGAACACATACCAATTGTTAACTGCTGCAATAGCCAGAATTGACATGATAGTGTCCCACCTAGCAACTGGTGCAAAAACCTCATTGTAGTCTATTCCATACTGTTGAGAGTATCCCTTGGCCACAAGTCTTGCCTTATGTTTTTCTATCTTTCCTTGCTCATTATACTTTGTCTTGTATATCCATTTGACCCCAATTTTCTTAGCACTAGCAGGTATAGCTGTTAATTCCCATGTGTTGTTACTCTCAATAGCTGCTATATCTGCATCCATTGCTTTCCTCCATACATCATGTTTAGCAGCTTCATCATAGGTGGTGGGGTCTTCTGAGGGAGAAAATACAGCTAGGTTTTGTAAATCTTGACTGATTTTGTAGTTCTCATTAGTGACAAAATCATCAAGATATGCAGGTCTTCTAGGGATTCTCTTGCCTAATTCCTCTTCATCATTACTCTCCTCAGAATCAGGCACTTCTTCTACTGGTGTATCACTTGTGGTCTCATGAGTATCAATTCCTCTTTCATCATCTTCATCACCGTGCTTGCTTGTAGAGCAAGCATCAGAATCAACACAGTCAATGATTCTTTTAGAGCTAGAGTTATCTTCAATTTCATTATTCTGCCAGTTCCACTGCTTGCTTTCATCAAATTTCACATCTTTACTAACAAGGATTTTCTTCTTAATAGGATCATAAAGCTTATAAGCTTTAGATTCTTCACTTAACCCCAAGTGTACACATACAGTGCTTTTATCATCTAGCTTCTTTCTCAAGTTATCAGGTATATGAGCATAAGCTATACAAGCAAATACTCTAAAGTGACTTACAGAGGGCTTTCTTCCACTCCAAGCTTCTTCTGGAGTCATATCTTTCACAGCAAAAGTAGGGCATCTGTTCAATATATGTACTGACAACTTGACTGCTTCAGGCCAAAATTTCTTAGGTACATTTCTATCACCAAGCATGCATCTAACCATGTTCATAATGGTCCTATTTTTCCTCTCAGAAACTCCATTTTGGTGTGGTGTGTATGCTGCAGTGAGTTGTCTTCTAATGTCATTTACATCACAAAATTCATTGAAAGCTGTAGAAGTGTACTCTCCACCTCTATCTGTTCTCAAGCATTTGATCTTGTTCTTAGATTCATTTTCAACTAACACCTTGAATCTTTGAAACATGCTTAATGCCTCTAATTTTTCACTAAGAAGATATATCCAAGTCTTTCTGGTGAAATCATCAATGAAAGTGATGAAATATCTCTTTCCACCATTTGACTCAGGATTGATTGGCCCACAAATATCAGAGTGTATCAACTCTAGCACTGCTTCAGCTCTCCATGTGCTCTTCTTGGTGATGTTTTCTTTTTGTTGCTTTCCCTTCATACAATCAGTGCATTTTTCAACAGGTTCTTTCACCTTAGGCAGGCCCAACACCATATTCTTGCTAACCAGCACACCAATTCCTTTGTAACTCAAGTGTCCATATCTCTGGTGCCAAATCTGGTTCTCAACATTCTTTGACACTTTGAAGCACTGAGGAATTAAAACAGGAGCTTTGATTACATACATACGATTTTGAGACATATGTGTTGACATAATGAGACCCTTTTCTTCATGATACACTTTGCACATGTCATTTTTGAAGATCACTGTGAGATTCTTCTGTTGTAATTGCCCAATACTCAACAAATTATTATTTAATCCTGGCAGATAATAAACATTTGTGAGTACCTGGGTATAGCCCCCAATGTGAAGCTTCAAATTCCCTTTGCCTTCAACAATCATTTTTGAATCATCACCTAGCTTCACTGAATCCTTGTAAGTGTCATCATAATCAAAGAGCCATTCTTTGTTCCCAATCATATGGTTACTGCAACCAGAGTCCAAGAACCAAATTTCATGCCTGTTTTCTTGACCCTTTGTGTTTTCTTGTGCCATAAGCAAGATTTCTTCCTCCTCATCAAACTCTGCATAGTTTGCATTATCTACCTCCCAGCTTGGACATTCAGATTGTAAATGCCCTAATTTGTGACATTTGAAGCATTCAACATTTTCTTTGTTGATCTTAGAACCTCTTCCACCTCTACCTCTATTTTCTCTGCCTCTTCCACCATGATTTTCACGGCCTCTACCTCTTCCACCATAAGAAACTTTGAGAACTTGCTCCTCTTCTTTCTGATGTTTCATTCTTTGCTCATGCACAAGCAAACTACTTTGTAACTCATCAACAGTCATAGTTGTTACATCGTTTGACTCTTCTATCGAACACACCACATAATTGAATCTTGAAGTCAAAGAACGCAAGATTTTTTGAACAATTGTACCTGGAGTCATGCTTTCTCCATGAGCGTTCATCTTATTGGCAATAGCAAGGGTTCTTGAGAAGTAAGAATCTACAGATTCACCAATCTTCATGTTCAAGACTTCAAAGTCTCTCCTCAGAGCTTGAAGTTGAGCTCTCTTCACCTTTGTAGAACCTTGGTATTTCTGGCGCATAGAATCCCATATATCCTTTGCTGTATCACGAACAAGAATGGTTTCAAGAATTGATCGATCTATTGCTTGAAACATATAGTTTTTGGCCTTCAGATCCTTCAATCGACTATCATCAGCAGCTTTCTGTTGTTCTTGGGTTGCACCTGCAGGTGCAGTGATCACACCATTCTCAATAAGACTCCAATATTCTTTGGATCGCAAGAGATTCTCCATAAGCATTGCCCAGTGATCATAGTAACCATCGAATCGAGGAATTGATGGTTGCATGAAATTGCTTGATTCAGCCATGGAAGGAAAAACTAAGAGCTTTGTGTAACTAACTTCGGTTATTGCAACAAAGAGAGAGAAAGTGGATCGTAACAACCGGTAACTGATACCAATTGTTGAGTAAACAATACTCCTTAGCTTTATTATTCAATGATAGTGGCCTTATATAGGCAAAATACAAAACAGATACACAAACTTGCTAGTCAAGTAATAGCTGCTAGCCAAGCCTTAGTCAGGTCGCGCGCGCGGCTACACACAGACACGGCACACACATACAAGCTATAGGCCAACACTATAAATAGCTAGCAACAACAAGATACAACAAAGCAAACTCAAGCTAATACACCTAACATGTATATGGGGTAGGTACTAAGGTACCCGTACCCGCACCTATACCCGTTCAATTTTGTGGATAATTACTCATACTCATACCCAAAATGCGGGTTTCTACCCTACCCATTATGGATATTTTTTGTGGGTACTCATTGGGTATGAGTAAATTGTCATCCCTATGGTTGAGATGTAAAATAAGTCCATGGTGGACAATTCCTTTTTGCCATTAAAAAAAATAAAAATAAATCCATGGTGGATAATATTTATATCATGTACTATATGTTTGTTTTTATTGTTGAAATAATAAATTTTAGGAGAATGTTAACATGTGTCTTATAACACATATTATAAGAAAATAAATGTAGTAACATTCTATTTAAACTTGTGCATTCAATTTTTTATGCATTAAATACTCCTCCGTCTCTATTTATAAGAACTAGTTTGACAAAACACGGGTATTAAAAAAGTGAATTTTAGTATTAAATTGATTGACAAATTATATTGATTTTACATGTTTACCCTTACAATTAATTGTAATGTTTTGTATCAAACAAAAAGAATTTAATGCTATTAAAAAAACTATGCAAAGTAAATAAAGGTAAGTTTCAAAAACAAATAATTAATGTCATTGATAATTGTAAAAGGATCTTATAAAAAAGGACAAATTTTTTGTCAAACTAGCTCTTATAAAAAGGAACGGGAGGAGTATTTGCTATCATTAAATACTAAATTTCTATATATATTAATTAATATGACCCTAAATTTTATTACTAGACCAAATGAAATATTAATAAAAATTTATTGATATATATGTGTGACTTGCAAAATCTTGTTTTGTTTTATACCGATGTCACTCCTTCTGGCCTATAATAATTGACTAATTTATATATTAAAAAATAAAAAAGCAAAACAAATGTTGCTTTTAATTTTCAATGTTATATAATTTTTAATTAATAATACATGCACAATTTTCAATTTAATATTTTTTATTTTGTTTTTATGATAATGAGAAAAATATTACTCCATTTATTCCAAAATATAAGGAAAAATTGATTAGACAATGTTGATATATTTATGGCTCGTTTGAATTAGTTTATTTTTGAGCTTATGCAAAACAGTTTATGTAAATAAATATATTTTATGTATTATTATAATCTTGTCAATGTACTTTATAATATAATAACTTATAAAAATACAATTTTCATTAGTAAAAACTTATAAATTAACATAAAACTTTATTTATTTGCTTAAACTGTTTTACATAAACTAAAAAATTAATTAATTCAAACAGACCCTTAATCCAAATTTTTGACTAAATATATCAAATTTCTTTAACCACCTTTCCCTTATTATTTTGTAACCGAGTGATTACATTATATATCATTCTACTACCCTTATTATTTTGTAACCGAGTGATTACATTATATATCATTCTACTTTTTTTTTTTTTGAATCGGCTAAATTTTATTAAAGGACAATACTCTTAACAAGAAGTATAAGAGATTGTCGAAAAATATACAACAAAAGACAAGATGATGAAAACATCTTAACCAGTCAACAAGTACAACAAACAACCACCTGAAACCGCCCCTTACAAAGACTCACTATCACCCTAATCCATAACATACAATGAGACTGAAGCGAAACAGCATAGAAACATCTCCCACAGAAAACACCATTGCCGAACACATCCCTTCCAACCAAAAGAAACCAACGCCAACAACTAAACACACTCCACACAGATCTGAGCAAACTGCAACCCACCAAAGCATCTAGCTCGGTGGAGACCGCCGGAAGCTTCTGGTATAAGCAAAAAGTCTACATTTGCGGTCTGATTGCGTGACTGTCGGCGGAGGCTTCAGGAAAGAAAGCAACGACAGAGTTTTGACGGAGGGAAACATTAATCTTGAACTGCCACAAAACCAGCCACCATCACCAAACCGGTAGAACAAGAGCCGAGGCAGAAGAGCCTCAGCTTGCAAACCAGCTCCAAACCGTCAACACCAACGCGATAGGATTCAAACAACAGATACCGAGACCCGCAAATCTCAACAGATTTGGGAACCAACAGTGACTCAACAGGAGAGTCCTGCAAATCTCAACAGACTTGACAGCGGTCAGAGAATCAAATATCCGATGAAAAAACCCATCTCACACGGCATCAACCAATCCCCAGCAGCGCTAAATCCAACCACCACCATAACAACACATCAACATCACAACACTCCCCTCATCACTGCACCCCCGTCAACAACACCACCTCCACTCCAAACAACCATCCCCACCACCACCATTTTGTTACTGTAATTAATAGTAACCCACCTTCACCTTGTAACCTCCAAAGTCCAAATCACCAAACAGCCCAAACAAAGTGAGCCGCCACCATTATGTCACCACCTCAACACATCTCACCACCATGGCTCTTCACCACCGACGCGATGGTGAACGATCGAACTCCGACAAGACCCCAAACCGCCACCAGAGATCAACACCTATATATATGGGGTCAACACCTACCGAAATGTGATGACTCAAATGATCATTCTACTATATTTTGAAATTGACCCTATATATATATGGGGTCAACACCTACCGAAATGTGATGACTCAAATTATCTTCTTAATCAATTTGTTAATTTATGTAGTGAAAGAAATAGCTAGCTTATTGTGGACACACAGAGTAGAGTAGTATGATTATGATATATAGGTTCTAGAAGGTTTCTATTTTTAATTGGTGATGTAAGAGCATATGCAATGAAAGTTGGATTATACTAGTGGAATGGAATGGTCATGGTGCATGGATGGCACCAGAATAGAATCATGTGGATCTAATAGCATGCTTTATTATTACCACATATTCTCTGCTTGGACGCAAACAAAAAACTTAGTGGGGTTAGTGATGTGAACATTCAGTTCTACGTTTTTTCAAAAAAAAGTTGATAGCTTTGGTGCCCACTTCTTTACCTGAATAAATTCTGCATGTACATGCATATCTATTTATATATTATTATGTACAATGAGCAAATTATTTACAATCAATTTTTTTACACAAATAATTACTTATAATCATTTGAAAATTACTGCCTCGGATTCTTTTTATTGTTGGGGATAAACCAAGCAAAGAGAAGAACTCAGAGAAGAGAGAATTTGAATATTAAAAGAGAGAGTTAAAATGAAAGGATTAGAAAATTGCATTATTTTCAATGAGGTTACAATCGTATATATAAACAAAAAACTGTTACAAAACTGACTTAACAAACTATGCCAGCTGTAACAACTAACTAACTGCTAACTACTCACTAAGAAGGCATAAAACTAAGTTCAGAACCTAAACATCAGAAGATACATCCTTCAGAACCTGTATCAGAACCTAGTAGCTTTCAGAGGCTAAGACATGCAGAATCTGTTAGAGATGACTGCTTCAGAAGCTCTAAGGTATCAGAAGCTCTGATAGCTTCAGAAGAAGCAAAGCTTGAATTACAAAACCAATACTCCTCTTTAATTCAAGCTGTCAAAATTAACAACTCCTATTTCTCTCCTGAGCTTGAGAAATTGGTCTCTCTTCACAGCCTTGGTCATGATGTCAGCTTGTTGATCCTCACTTGAACAAAACTCTAATTTCAATTTTCCTTTACTGACTTGGTCTCTGAGGAAATGAAATCTAGTCTCTATGTGTTTGCTTTTGCCATGGCTAATTGGGTTCTTAGCCAGGTTGATTGCTGATTTGTTGTCAAGATTCAATACAACAGTAATGTTTTCAATAATGCCCATTTCACTAAGGAGTGATTGTAACCAATTTGCTTGACAAGAAGCTAGAGATCCTGCCACATACTCAGCTTCACAGCTTGAGAGAGCTATTACTGACTGTTTCTTAGAACACCATGAAACTGGAGCTCCTTGAAACTTGAATAGGTAACCACTTGTGCTTTTCCTTTCAATCTTATCTCCACACCAATCTGCATCAGAGAATCCAACCAACTCCAGAGTTTCCATGTTGCTTGAGTATGGAAATAGAACACCATAATGCACTGTGCCATTGATGTATCTCAGAATTCTTTTAGCTGCTAAGAAGTGAGATTTCAATGGCTTGCTCATGAACCTACTGATATAGCCTACTGCATAGCTTATATCAGGTCTGCTTTGACATAAGTATCTTAGTGATCCCACTAGTTGTCTGAACATAGTTGAATCTACTGCTTCACTTGTGTCATCATCTTCAATCTTAACCTTAGTATCTGCTGGTGTGACTGATGAATTACAGTCAACCATCTCAAACTTTCTTAGGATCTCCTTGGCATACTTTGCCTGGTGTAGTACTATACCTCCTGAAGTTTCCAATAGTTCCATTCCTAAGAAGTAGGTAAGCTTGCCCAGATCAGTCATTTCAAACTCACTTTGCATCTGTGATTTGAAATTCTTAATTTCTACAAGTGAGCTACCAGTCACCAATAGATCATCCACATATAAACATATGATTAACATATGTTTGTCATCACTTTTCTTCACGTATACTCCATATTCAACACTACATTTTTTGAAGCCTTGCATAACAAGAAAGTTGTCAATTCTCTTGTTCCAAGCTCTAGGTGCTTGTTTCAAGCCATACAATGCTTTGTGCAGTTTCCACACCTTGTCTTCCTTACCCTTCAGCTCAAAACCTGGAGGTTGCTTCACATAAACATCTTCCTCTAAGGGTCCATTTAAGAAGGCTGACTTCATATCTAAATGGAATAAGGGCCATCTTCTACTACAAGCTAGAGCAATCACTAGCCTGATAGTTTCATGCCTTGCCACTGGAGAGAATACTTCATCATAGTCTAACCCTTGTCTCTGCAGAAAACCTTTAGCTACAAGCCTTGCTTTGTACTTGATTATCTTGCCTTCAGGGTTTTGTTTAGCCTTGTACACCCATTTCACATCAATTGCTTTCTTGTCTGATGGTAGATTACACAAATCCCAGGTTTTATTCTTCTCAATTGACCTTAATTCTTCATTCATTGCCTCTTTCCAGACCTTGCTCTTCAATGCAGCCTTCACATCTAAAGGCTCAGTATCAGCTAGCATAGCATAGTGTACAATTTCTCCTTCATTATTCACCACATTGTCTGGAGCTATTTCACAATCAGCTAGTCTTCTAGGCATTTGAATGTTTCTCCGAGGTCTAGTAGGTAGAGTTCTGTCATCATCATCACTCGAGGTGTGCATATCTTCATCAAGGCCTGTACCATGATTCCCATTCACAAATGTAGCTGGTTCATTGTTTTGAGCTGAATCATCATCTAAGTCCACTTCATAAGCTTTCTTAGATGTTGATTTTTGTTTCCAATCCCAGTTATCATTCTCAATGACCTTTACATCTCTGCTGATTTCAACCTTGTCAGTGATGGGATTGTATAGTCTATAAGCACCTGTTCTGTGATATCCTACCAATATCATAGCTTCACTCTTGTCATCTAGTTTCTTTCTCTTGACATCAGGGATATGCTTATAACACAAGGAACCAAACACCTTCAAGTGTGACACACTTGGCTTGACTTTTGACCAAACCTCTTCTGGAACTTTATCTACCAATCTCTTTGTGGGTGATCTGTTGAGAATATACACTGCAGTAGATACTGCTTCTCCCCAGAACCTCTTGGGTAACTGCTTCTGCTTAACCATGCTTCTAGCCATGTTAAGTATGCTTCTATTTCTCCTCTCAGCAAGACCATTGTGTTGAGGAGTGTATGGTGCTGTAACTTCATGAATTATGCCTTTTTCCTTGCAATAATTCTCAAACTCTGTTGATGTATACTCACCTCCACCATCAGTTCTCAACACTTTGATTGACTTTCCACTTTGCTTCTCAACTAGTGCTTTGAACTTCTTAAACACATCAAAGGCTTCACTCTTGACCTTTATGTGATACAACCATGTCATTCTAGAGAATTCATCGACAAATGTCAAGAAATATTTGTTTCCACCAGTAGATAGCACATCTATAGGTCCACAAATATCTGAATGTACAACATTCAACACTTCATTGGATCTCATAGGTAGATGATTTTTGAATGAATCTCTTGGTTGCTTTCCTAACAGGCAGGTAGTACAAGTCTCTACAGGAGTTATAACACTAGGCAGACCTAACACCATGTTCTTTGAATTCAATAGTGACAAGCTTTTGAAATTCAAGTGTCCATACATTTTGTGCCATAATTCACTGTCTTTATTCTGAGAATGTTCTCCTGTTGATGCAGCTAGGCATTCATGTTCAACAGCTTTCAATTGTGTCTTGAAGGTCTTGTTCTTGCTTTGAATTGACTTAAGGATCAAATTATGGTTTGAATCAAACAACTTCATTGTTCCATCTTCCAAAACCACTTTGAATCCTTTGTCAAGTAACTGACCTACACTCATCAAGTTACACTGCATCCCAGGCACATACAATACCTTCTCAATCACTGATTTCCTTCCATTCTTCCTCTGAATGACCACATTGCCAATACCCTTAGCATCAATGGATTTACTGTTTGCAAGTTTGATCTTTGTGTTGAGACAATTATCAAAATCAGTCAAAATGTTTCTGTTGGAACAAAGTGGGTCTGACATGAACCTCTAATGTTTTAAGTGGTTTTGATGATAACAAAGTATTAAAATTGCAATTGGTATTACTAATGATTATTCTAGTGTGCAGAATTACAAGTTAAAATTCATGCAAAAGCACTATGAATAGTAGCAGAGAAGCCAGTCAAGACAAGCTCTGAAAGAGTACCACTGTTCATCAGAAGCTTAATTTTTGCGTGCTGAAGATAGCACCTCTGAAGACCAAAAGCTAGGCTCTGATGAAGTTCAGAAGCTGAAGATCTTAAGAAGCTATGACAAGAACATCAGAAGCAAAAGGAATTTACGTCACTCAAGAGCTGACCTATACAGAACCAATGATTGAAGAACAATCCTCTTCAAGACTCTGTCACATCCACAGGAAGGAATATTCGTTGGTACAACGTTAACCTTATCCATAAGTGGAGCGCATTTGAGGATAGTACTATCGTACTATTATTACTCAAAATGGATGAGTGATAAATTGAATAGCTAGGTAGTGGAATTGGAATTCCTTACCAAAGAAGGCAATATACAGCTATCAATTGTACGAGTAAATTCCAGCTGGCACCTCTCTCTCTGCAACGGTCATCATCTTCCTCCAAGTATAAATAGAAGACTCAAATGGAAGAAATGACTACTGTTCCTACTACTGTTCTATTACTGCATTCAAAGACTAAGAAGCATTCTGACATCATATTTTAAATCTGTCATTCTAAGTCTTAGAACAAATTGAGTTGTATTTTGTAAACACCTCTGATAGTATATCAAGTGTTCCTTAAACATTCATTCTTATTCTTAAGTTTGTTTGAGAAGTCTCTTGTTAAGTTTAACTTGAGCATTTGAGAAGTCTCTTGTTTAGTGAAACTTGAGCACCTGAGAAGTCTCTTGCAAGTGTGCTTGAGCAATTTGTAATCTTTAGTAGATTATAGTGAAAATCTCTTGTTAGTAACAAGGGGACTGGAGTACTCTCGATTTGTGAGGGGAACCAGGATAAATTCTGTGTCTTTCTTTCTCTCTCTCAGCACCCTCTCGTTAATTTGTGTTTTTATCCGCTGCATACTTAGTCGCTATTAGGCAAAAAGTTTTATTTTTTAAAACACAATTCAACCCCCCCTTCTTGTGTTTTTCCACCTTCAATTGGTATCAGGAGCTGGGCTGTTGCCTAACTCTCACCTATCAGTGAAACAGTTAAGATTCAGGGAGGAAAAACATGTCTGCTGAGAAGAATCTCAATGAAGTTCCATTTGACTATGATTCTAATTCTAAAGACAGAAGGTCTTCTGACAAAATTCCCTTTTTCAATGGAACTGAGACTGGTTATCCATTCTGGAAAACCAAGATGTACAGTCACATCATGGCGATTGATTGTGATCTGTGGGATTTGGTAGAAGATGGAGTGAACTTTGAAAATATGGACTTAGAAGGCGTTGTTAGCTCTAAAGACAGGAAGGCTTTTACACCCACTCAAAAGCTGGAATATAAGAAGCACCACAGTGTAAAAGGGATGATGACAAATGCCATCTCTCATGATGAGTACTTGAAAATTGGAGATAAGAGAACGGCTAAGTCTATCTGGGATTCTCTTAAATCCAAGTATGAAGGAAATAAACAAGTTAAGGAGGCTAAGGCCAACTTGTTAGTACATCAGTATGAATTATTTAAAATGAAGGACGGAGAGGACATTGAGACAATGTTCTCTAGGTTTCAAATTCTTGTTTCTGGACTTCAAGTTTTAGATAAGAGCTATACTGAGGCTGATCATGTAAGGAAAGTACTCAGAAGCTTGCCGCCAAAGTGGAGACCAAAAGTGACAGCGTTTCAGGAATCTAAGGATTTAGATACTGTGTCTCTTGAAAGCTTGGTTAGTTCTCTAAAGAGTCATGAGATGGAACTCATGACTGATGAATCGACTAAGAAGCTAAAAGGGATAGCACTAAGCACCAAGAGTTCCTCTAAGGCTCTGAAGGCAAAGGTTATAGTATCTGATGAAGAAGCTTCTGAAGAAGGTCACGAGATGGACTCTGATGAAGAAGAAGAAATGGTTCTGATGGCTGCAAGAGTATCGCAATGGGCTAAGAGAAGCAAGAAGTATGCTGGTAAGTTTGGAGGTTCTTCCAAGAAGGTTGGTACTTCTAAGGATAAAAAGGAAGAACAAAACAAATGCTTTAAGTGCAACAAACCAGGACACTTCATTGCTGACTGCCCAGAGAACCTGAGTAAATCATCCAAGAGAACCTCTAACAAAGAAAGATACAAAAGTAAGCTCAAAAAGGGGTTCCTTGCCACTTGGGATGATTTGGATCAGGAATCAGATTCTGATGGGGAAGAAGAAGCAAACCTAGCCTTGATGGCAACCGCTTCTGACCAAGAGAACTCTGAGCACGAAGATGACTCAGATTCAGAAGATGAAGATGAGGTACTTGCTAAACTTTCTCGTTCTGAATTAATAGATTCATTAAAAGATGCCTTAAAACTTTTAACCAAAAAGGCAGGTGAGTGTAAGGTCCTTAAAAAGGCTTATAACAACCTGACCGAAAAGGCAAATGAAATAATTGAACAAAATGAGTCCCTAAAATCAAGAAATGAATTTATGGAAACTCATTATGTTCTTGATGATAAGGTTCCTCCAGAACATGAATTTGCTCTTCAGGAATTCCTTATCAATGGAATGAAAAGAAGTAAAATAGCCTCTTTAATTTATCATGTAAGTAGAAATAGAGGAGAAGGTCTTGGATTCTCACGTTTTAAAGATAATCCATTATCTTCAAAGTCCTCCAATATAGATAAATCAAAACCTAAGGTCGTCTTTGTAAAAAGTCAATCAGAAGTTCTAAATGAGTCGGCTTCTAATAGAACATCAAAGCCAGAGGCTCAAAAGTCAAAGACTCTGAAGGATAAAACCTCAGAACCTAAGATTGTTAAGCCTCAAGCTAATGTTAAATCTAAAGAAGCTCTGACACATTCAAGAACAAAGCTCAAGAGCTATACTAAACCCAAAAACTTTTCAACAAGGGTGGTTAACTCTAGAAGCTCTGATAGGTCCTTCAAACAAAGACCACCTGGACCTGTAAAGACTAACACAAAAGGACCCATAAAGATATGGGTACCAAAATCTCAAATAATATTTGCTTCAGGTTTGCACACTAAGAAGGCCAAAGCAGCAATGCTGGTACCTGGACAGTGGCTGCTCACGACATATGACGGGAGAAAGGCATATGTTCCAAACCCTGACTCTGAAAGAGGGAGGTACTGTGGGGTTTGGAGGAAACCAAAAAGGGAAGATCATTGGTACAGGTATAGTTGGTAACTCTTCTCTTTCAATTAAAAATGTTTGGTTAGTTGATGGCCTCAAACATAATCTGCTTAGCATTAGTCAATTTTGTGATAGCGGATTTATTGTTAAATTTGATAAAAAGGCATGTACAGTAATCAATGATTCTGACAAGTCCATATTGTTTAAAGGATTAAGAAGAGGTAATGTTTATAAGGTGAATCTGTCAGAACTCACTGAGCAGAAGATAGTTTGCCTTCTATCCCTGAATGATGAAAAGTGGGTCTGGCACCAACGCTTAGGTCATGCTAACTGGAGATTAATCTCTAAGCTTAGCAAACTAAAGTTGGTTAAAGGCCTGCCAAATCTTAAATATCATTCAGATGCTCTGTGTGGTCCTTGTCAGATTGGCAAAATTTCAAAAACTTCTTTTAAACCTAAAAACATTGTCTCTACCTCAAGACCCTTAGAACTACTTCACATTGATTTGTTTGGTCCAGTAAGTACTGCCTCAATCAATGAAAAAAAAAATATGGATTAGTCATTGTTGATGATTACAGTAGATGGACTTGGGTAAAGTTTCTAAGAGTGAAAGATGGTGCATATGATGTGTTCAGCATCTTCTGTACTCAAGTGCAAAATGAGAAAGGTCTCAAAATCTTAAAGGTTAGAAGTGATCATGGTGGTGAATTTGAAAATGAACCATTTGCAACTTTTTGTGAAGATCATGGCATTGTTCATGAGTTCTCTGCTCCTAGAACACCACAACAAAATGGTGTTGTAGAGAGAAAGAACAGGTCTTTACAAGAAATGGCAAGAACCATGATGCATGAGACAAAACTTGCTAAGCACTTCTGGGCAGAAGCTGTAAACACAGCTTGTTACATTCAAAATAGGATCTACATAAGACCTCTATTGAATCTAACAACATATGAACTCTTCAAAGGAAGAAAGCCCAACATCTCTTACTTTCATCAGTTTGGATGTACATGTTACATTCTAAACAACAAGGCCTACAAAAGAAAATTTGATGCCAAAGCTTGTAAGGGAATCTTTATAGGTTACTCTGAACGCTCAAAGGCATACAGAGTGTATAATTCTGAAACCAACACAGTGGAAGAATCTATACATGTTAGATTTGATGATAAAGAGCCTGACAGTAAAATGTCAGAGCAAGATAATAGTTATGCAGGTGTTCCATACCAATACATCGATTCAGAACCTGAAAAAGCATCAGAAGCTGTTGAAGCTTCAGAAGCTGTATTGGAAGAAGATGCTGAAGAAGCATCTCAATTAGAAGCATCACAAGAACATGATGACACTTCAGAAGAAGACACTCAACCAAGTGCTGATGTTGATGAAGCTCCAAGAAGGAAGTTCAAATATAGATCATCACATCCAGAAGACTTAATTCTTGGAAACAAAGAAAGTCCAAGAAAGACAAGATCAGACTATCAACAACTTGATTCTCTTCTGGGACTAATCTCAATGATAGAACCAAAGAATGTTGATGAAGCACTTACGGACGATGGATGGATTGTAGCTATGCAGGATGAGCTCAATCAGTTTCAAAGAAATGATGTATGGGACTTAGTGCCAAGACCAGCACATAAGAACATCATTGGAACTAAGTGGGTATTTAGAAACAAGATGAATGAACAAGGTGAAGTGGTAAGAAATAAAGCTAGACTGGTAGCACAAGGCTACAGTCAGCAAGAAGGTATAGACTTCACTGAAACATTTGCTCCAGTAGCAAGACTGGAAGCAATCAGGTTACTTCTTTCATATGCTGTTAACAATGGAATCACATTGTACCAAATGGATGTTAAGAGCGCCTTTCTTAATGGTGTTATTTCTGAAGAAGTCTATGTCAAACAACCCCCAGGTTTTGAGGATTTGAAAAATCCTAATTATGTTTATAAACTTAAGAAATCACTCTATGGTCTCAAACAAGCTCCAAGAGCTTGGTATGAAAGATTGAGTAATTTCCTTTTAGAAAATGGTTTTCAAAAAGGTCAAATTGACAATACATTATTCAGAAAGACATCTAAGAAAGATATCTTAATCATTCAAATTTATGTAGATGATATAATTTTTGGTTCAACTAATGCTTCTCTTTGCAAGAATTTCTCTAAGCTTATGCAGGATGAATTTGAAATGAGTATGATGGGTGAATTGAAGTTCTTCCTTGGAATCCAAATTAATCAAGGAAAAGATGGCACTTACATTCATCAAAGCAAGTATACAAAAGAGCTTCTGAAGAAGTTCAACCTTGATGACTGCAAGATAATGTCTACACCCATGCATCCTACCAGCAGCTTAAGCAAAGAAGAGATAGGAAGCAAAGTAGATCAGAAGCTGTATCGAGGTATGATTGGTTCTTTACTCTACCTTACAGCATCTAGACCTGATATTCTATATAGTGTATGCTTGTGTGCAAGATTCCAGTCAGATCCTAGAGAACCTCACTTAACTGCTGTTAAGAGGATCTTTAGATATCTGAAAGGAACTACTAATCTAGGACTTCTTTATAAAAAATCCCTAGATAGTAAGCTAGTTGGATTTTGTGATGCTGACTATGCTGGTGATAAGATTGAGAGGAAATCCACTAGTGGAAATTGCCAATTCATTGGTGAGAATCTCATATCTTGGGCCAGTAAGAGACAAACAACTATTGCTTTGTCTACAGCAGAAGCAGAATACATCTCAGCTGCTAAATGCTGCACACAGCTTCTCTGGATGAAGTATCAGTTGGAAGATTATAACATAGCTGAAAGGAGTATTCCACTATATTGTGACAATACTGCTGCTATTCATTTGTCTAAGAACCCTATTCTACACTCAAGAGCTAAACATATTGAAATAAAACATCATTTTATAAGGGATCATGTTCAGAAAGGTACAATAGATATTCAATTCATTGATACTGAACATCAATGGGCTGACATATTTACTAAACCTTTAGCTATTGAAAGATTTGATTTTATCAAAAAGAATTTGAACATGCACTATATCTCTGAAGAAAATTAGCTCTGAGAAGTAGAATAAAATTAGCATCTGAAGCTCTATCAGAACCTCTTATAATTTAGAGTATCCCTTGGGAAGCTCTGAATAATTTAGGCTCTGAAGAGTAACAGGTTCTGATGAGGTGTCAGATACAAATGAGTGAGGCTCTGAACCTTTTAGAAATGAAACGTTCAGTACGTGTAAGTGTACAACAGTTGTCTATACACGCGTCAGCTATGTTTAAACTTTTTCAACACGTGTCTAGATCCTGACGGGCAGAGAACAGTTAATGATGATTATGGCAGTTAAGTATATTATTTAATTTTTAAAACTGCTCGCGCTCCCTCCCAATGTTTACTTTCTCTGTGTATGTGTGCTAGTTACTATTTATAAGTCACTTCACTCACTTGCACAACTTTTTACACGAAATCACTACCTACACAACCCTAGGCTTTACAGAAAATTCCCAATCTTCATCTTCTCAATTTTCTGAAACAATGGCTGCTCGTTCATCAAACGAAATCGTTCAAGAACCCTTTAACCCTACGTTACCACCCATCATCGATCTTAATTCAAAAGATAACCTAGTCTACGAACATCATCAAACTGACGCTGGACCAGATGCTTATGATTTCTTCACTGAGAAGTTCGTGGATTTTGAAAGTTTGAAAGCGAATGGGATTGACATTCAATACTTGTTCTACAACCAACAATGGCAAAATTACTTTGAGATGCTCAATGGCTTCGTATACTACGACATAGTGAAGTATTTCTGGCAGAAGGCTAAAGTGTACGATAGAGCAAGTGCTGATAAAGAATACAAGGATATGGTTGAGAAGAACAAGGAATTACGAGGGAAAACAAGAAAGGAACTTGGTCTTAAACCTTATAGAGAAAGGGAAATTAGGTCAAATATTTTGGGAATCAATGTTGTGATAACTCAGGCACACATTGCTAAGATTCTGGGTTTAGACAACAAAGGAGAAGATATAGAAGTGTATGATAAGAAAAGCAAGCATTTGGATTCAATTCATCAGGACCTCTTTAAATCTGGATGCACACAAAAGGATTTTGGAAAAGTAATGCACATGAAGAATACATTTGAATTTGCTTTCAGAATGTGTTTGTCTACTATCTTCACCAGAAAAGGTGGATTGGATACCATCTCCATTCCACACAAACATCTCATCTGGTTCTTATACAAGAGGGTAAAAGTTAATTTGGCTAAGATTCTTTTTGATCACATGTGCCTTACCATCAATGAGGGTAGAACCAAAATACCATCAGTCATTCATCACCCTAGGTTAATCTCAGAACTGATAAGGCAAACCAAACTCACAGACATTGTGAGTGCCAAAGAAAAACTTAGAGTTTTCCAAACTGCTAAGTATGATGCATCAGTTCTGGTCAACATGAAGAGAAAAACCAAGGAAGAAATCATTCAAGTGAAAACACCTCTACAGCAAGTGTACGAAAAGTACTTCTGGTGTGATGGGTTTCCCACCATATCAGAACATGATAATGATGAGGTCATCAAGAACTTTCTTGAATCAGTAAGAAGAGAAACTGGGGTCAGTGTGCCTAGGAAAATGGTTGTAAGTGTTCCTAATTGGGATATCTTCAAGGGACCAAGAGATATTACAAGGAGCAGAAGAAAGCCAAGAACTACTGAGAAAGAAATGATTGATGAAGGCTCTGATGATCAAGGACATGCTAGTGCTGATGAGATTGAGGAAGGTGCTGAAAGTATGATGACTGAAGCTGTTCAGAAGGAAAAACGGACAAAGAAAAGGCATGATAGGCCTTCAGCTTCTGAGGAAGATCAGAACCCTGCTAAACCTGCAAAGAGATTAAAGACCAGAGCTTCTAAACCAAAAGGTAAGATCTCTGAATCTAATACTTCTAGCATTCCTGTAGCTCAGGTTATTGGTTCTGAACCGCAACCCTCTATTGCTAAACCATCTATTTCCCAACCTCCATCATCTACCGATCAACCTCAACCCATAGACTTCACTGTACCTATTAGTGTAGTCTTACCTGATCATAAAGCTATATCATCATCATCTTCATCAGATACCAGCACTGCCTCGGATGAGTTAATTGCTACACTCATCAGAGAATCCAACCCAAAACAAAAGAAAACTCTTACACCAAAGAGAACCTCTTTCAAGAAAACCACAAAGAAAATCACCATAAAGCCCATTCATCTTTCTTCTGATGAAGAACCTACTATTAATGTAGATACCACCATTCTCCATCAATCCACAAATCAAGGTTCTGTCATAGAACATCTTGAACAACACATGTGTGGTGTTGCATTTACCAACTCAAATCCAAATTCACCACATCAATTTCCATCCATGAATCTCACAAATGATTCACCCGTCCATAAAACACAAAACACACAGGTCATTCACACACCCCCTCCCTCACTTGATCACATCTCACGAGTAAATCCACCTACATTCACCCCTGTTCAGAATGAGCCAATTGCTCATTCTGAAGAACAACAAAAAACACCTCACTCATCACCAATCAATGTCATGACTGAACAACAACATCAATCACCACAACCTGTCCCTGACCCACTCAACAGACCTCTAGTTTTAGAAGAGGTTCTTGAGATTTACCAACACCTAACTAAAGCTGAACATCAAATATTCAAGGATTCCATCAATCTTGATGATGATATCATACCTCCAAATCTCAGCAGAATCAAAATTATTGAACTCACAAGAAAGAAACCTGAACCAACCATTCCCTTTGACTCATCCTTACCCTTTTTCAGTTCTGACTCTGAACCAAATCTTGAGCTGCTTAATAATGCTATAGGTATTAGACTTAAGAGGTTCAAACAAAGAGAGGAAGAAGCTCTTATCTTTCCCTCTGATTTGGATGCTGATGTCAGGGAATTAGAGTACTTATTTGGTGAATCTTTAAGGATTCTCAGTACTCATCTGAAGGATAAGATTAAGGGTAGAGGAGCAAACACTGTACGGGAACTATTTGAGATTGCTGAGAGGACATGTGCTCCAAGGCTCACATTCTTCAACCATGAAGAAGAATGTCAGAGGTTAGCCTTTTTAGCTGCTGTTGATGAAAGTATGAGAAGATCTTTGGATGAAGAGCAGGCTAGGATAGCTGCTGAAATGGAACGTCAGAGGCTTGCTGAACAAGAAGCCTTAAACTTATTGGTTGATAGAGCTGTTCACATTGCTGTCATTGAGACTAATAAGATTCTTGAGAATCAAGGAGCTACAGAAGATACTGTTATGAATGATCAGAACCTTAGTAAACCAGATTCTGATAAAGGAAAAGCTCCCATTGTTGCTTCATCTCCTCCAAGATCTCCACCAGTACTTGTCCAAGGCTCTTCTTCATCTGCTATACCCTCTGTTATGCAAGAAGCTCTGGATGTAATCAAGCATGACATAAGAGAGGAACTAAGAAATGAAATGGATGAATTCAGGGCCGATATAAGAGAAGACATGAACAGATCTGGTGAAGCTACTAACAAGAAGATAGATGCAATGATGGAACTTCTTCTGAAGCTTACTCAACAGCAACCCAAACCTTAACCCTCATGTTTGAGCACTTATTTGTAATCATGTTTGTGTAATTTTTGGATAATTTTTTCTTTTAATTCATATCTATATTATCCATATTTGTGTGTTTGTTATTTGCTTCTATGTTTGTTTTATATTTGTTTTTCAAAATTTAACTTTTCTATATACTCTGATAATGTCTGATACTCTTGTGGATTCTGAATCTAGTGTAAGATGTTGGAGAACATCTTGTTTTTAAACTTATATAGGATTTTGAAAACCTAAGATTCCCCCACATCAGTATTCCTGTTTACTCATGAAATAGCTTCTTAGTATTATAGCCTGTTTATAAGCGGGGCAACAATACCGTATGAGGCGTGTCTGGTAACTGGTTGTCTGACGTTTGACAAGAGTATATATATATATAAGAAACTTGCTCAAAACAAAGGGAATTAATAGCATAAACTTCTTTATTAATATGGTTGAAGAATTTCTATTACATAGAATGATAAGACTCTACTTAGAGCTAGGCTTCACTTCAGAAGACTCTGCATCTAGCTTCTTATGTTTCTCCTTAATGTAAGAAAGCAAGTTGGCAGTAGCCTTTTGCACTAGTTCTTCAGTATTCTTCTGAACAGCAGCCTCGTACTCTTCGTATGGAGTGTCATCATTGTATGTCCATAAAAATTCTTCCAGATCAGAACCCAATTCCTCCTCCTCTGACTCTGTCAAAATCAGTTCTTGCTTGTTCCTTTCGTAGCGAAGCTTGTTTTCTTCGCAGCGCCAGGGCTCTGCTCCCTTCTTGCTCTCTTCTTTTGAGCCTGAAGCATCCTTGGTAACCTGCCTTTCCATTGTATGTTTTTCTTTTGATGTTACTTGATTACTCTGGATGAGTAAAATGAGAGGAATCATCCCTTTTTATAGTGCCATCAAGCTCTCTTGTCAGGACGGTTTTCAACATAATTCATTAAATGAATTTAGTTGTCATAACTTTTTGACTTGACTGCCTTGTTATGACGCATTTGACTGCTTGGTTTTCTGTGTTTTTTTTACTGATGCCAAAAGGGGGAGTAAGAGTAGCGTTAAAATTAATGTTGACTCATTCATATACTGCTCAATCTGAAACTGTAATGTTAAAAGCATTATGAATCAATATTTATCTCTTATGATTCTTTCTCATTCTGAACGATTATTGAAAGGGGAGAAAATTTAAGAACCTAAAATAAAATTCATAGACAATGTCAGAAGAGCTTGCAAACCGCTTCTGAGCATTATCAAGCTCTAAGAAGCAAAGCTTGCAAAACTATGCTTCTGAGAGTTAAATATGAAAATTTATTTTAAGTTAATAAATCAACTCTTAAACTGTTTTAATTAATTATGGATAAAACTTAGGGGGAGCTTACAAACCTACCCTTATTGATTATCAGACTCAGGGGGAGATTGCAAACCTTTGAAACCTGAAGTCATCATAATTAAATTAAATCAACAACAATTGAATTTTAATGCTTTGGTTTGTCATCATCAAAAAGGGGGAGATTGTTGGAACAAAGTGGGTCTGACATGAACCTCTAATGTTTTAAGTGGTTTTGATGATAACAAAGTATTAAAATTGCAATTGGTATTACTAATGATTATTCTAGTGTGCAGAATTACAAGTTAAAATTCATGCAGAAGCACTATGAATAGTAGCAGAGAAGCCAGTCAAGACAAGCTCTGAAAGAGTACCACTGTTCATCAGAAGCTTAATTTTTGCGTGCTGAAGATAGCACCTCTGAAGACCAAAAGCTAGGCTCTGATGAAGTTCAGAAGCTGGAGATCTTAAGAAGCTATGACAAGAACATCAGAAGCAAAAGGAATTTACGTCACTCAAGAGCTGACCTATACAGAACCAATGATTGAAGAACAATCCTCTTCAAGACTCTGTCACATCCACAGGAAGGAATATTCGTTGGTACAACGTTAACCTTATCCATAAGTGGAGCGCATTTGAGGATAGTACTATCGTACTATTATTACTCAAAATGGATGAGTGATAAATTGAATAGCTAGGTAGTGGAATTGGAATTCCTTACCAAAGAAGGCAATATACAGCTATCAATTGTACGAGTAAATTCCAGCTGGCACCTCTCTCTCTGCAACGGTCATCATCTTCCTCCAAGTATAAATAGAAGACTCAAATGGAAGAAATGACTACTGTTCCTACTACTGTTCTATTACTGCGTTCAAAGACTAAGAAGCATTCTGACATCATATTTTAAATCTGTCATTCTAAGTCTTAGAACAAATTGAGTTGTATTTTGTAAACACCTCTGATAGTATATCAAGTGTTCCTTAAACATTCATTATTATTCTTAAGTTTGTTTGAGAAGTCTCTTGTTAAGTTTAACTTGAGCATTTGAGAAGTCTCTTGTTTAGTGAAACTTGAGCACCTGAGAAGTCTCTTGCAAGTGTGCTTGAGCAATTTGTAATCTTTAGTAGATTATAGTGAAAATCTCTTGTTAGTAACAAGGGGACTGGAGTACTCTCGATTTGTGAGGGGAACCAGGATAAATTCTGTGTCTTTCTTTCTCTCTCTCAGCACCCTCTCGTTAATTTGTGTTTTTATCCGCTGCATACTTAGTCGCTATTAGGCAAAAAGTTTTATTTTTTAAAACACAATTCAACCCCCCCTTCTTGTGTTTTTCCACCTTCAGTTTCTGTTTCCAGTCATGTGGTTTGAACAACCTGTATCAAAATACCATTCCATAGATTCTGCAGTTTCATCAGTGAGAGTCACCATGAAACTCACATCATCATCTGAATCTTTGTTCCTGCCAAATTTGCTTCTTCACCATTTTTCTGATTTTTGTTCTTCTTTTCATTTCCACATTCACTTGCATAATGTCCAAACTTTGAACATTTGAAGCATTG
This sequence comes from Trifolium repens, assembly GCA_030408175.1. NCBI lineage: Eukaryota > Viridiplantae > Streptophyta > Magnoliopsida > Fabales > Fabaceae > Trifolium > Trifolium repens. The sequence goes on along the minus strand of CP125849.1, from coordinate 50,560,587 downwards.
AATGTGAGACTTGTCTTTCTTCTTTGAATTACTCTTCTGTTTCCCTCCTCCTCCACTTGAGGATTCAGGTTTGTCTTCAACACAATCTTTGCCATTCTTGTTCTTTTGCCAATTTTTCTTGTTGTTCTGAAACTTCTTGAACTTTGCGTACAAAGCTTGCTCATCTTCTTTGTCTTGGTCTTTCTCACCATGTTTCATCTCATGAGCCTCTAATGTACTCTTTTCAACCGTTTCTTGTTCTTCAAGATTACTACCACAATTCTTCATTTGATTAGTAAGTGTCACTAACCTTGTGAAGTAATCTGAAATCTTTTCATCACCTTTCATCTGCATCAATTCATATTGCCTCTTTAATGCTTGTAATTTCACTTTCTTTACTTTAGCATCACCACCATAACTCTTCTGCAATATATCCCACGCAGCCTTTGAAGTTTTTGCATCAGCAATCTTCTCAAACACTTTTGAATCTACACACTGATGGATCAGAAACAAGCCTTTGTTGTCTTTCTTCTTGGCCTCTCTGAAAGTTGTTCTTTGTTCTTCATTCGCATTGGCTGGGAGTGCAGAAACACCATCATTCACTTGTTCATAAACTTCTTGAAAAGTGAATATAACCTTCATCTGCTTTACTCATGTATCCCAATTCTTTCCATCAAATACTGGGAGATTTGCATGAAAATTATTGTTTCCAGCCATGGTTGATTGCAGTGATCAACCAACAAGTCTTGCTATACCAGAAAGACTTGGAAAAGATCAAGTCTTGATCACTTTCTTGATCAAGGTCCCTTGGAACGAACAATGCTCTGATACCACTTTGTTGGGGATAAACCAAGCAAAGAGAAGAACTCAGAGAAGAGAGAAGAGAGAATTTGAATATTGAAAGAGAGAGTTAAAATGAAAGGATTAGAAAATTGCATTATTTTCAATGAGGTTACAATCGTATATATATACAAAAAACTGTTACAAAACTGACTTAACAAACTATGCCAGCTGTAACAACTAACTAACTGCTAACTACTCACTAAGAAGGCATAAAATTAAGTTCAGAACCTAAACATCAGAAGATACATCCTTCAGAACCTGTATCAGAACCTAGTAGCCTTCAGAGGCTAAGACATGCAGAATCTGTTAAAGATGACTGCTTCAGAAGCTCTAAGGTATCAGAAGCTCTGATAGCTTCAGAAGAAGCAAAGCTTGAATTACAAAACCAATATTTATTAGATACATATATAAATCAACAAACGTTTGTATTTAATTTGATTATAAATATAGAATAAATATACCAATTTTTATTGATGTATCTTTTATGAAAAAGACTGAAAGTAGTATTGATTATAATTTTAACAAACTTGGAGTGAGCCACTAAGATTGAACGTGGCTTGGATTCGTCAAAGAAACAAAGCATACTTGGAAGTGAGATAGATGTCCACTAGAAAGTAAACTCGTCGAGAACTTCTCTATTTGTTTTTTTGTAAGGGATATTTGCTGGAGTCACATGAGTTTAAATAGAGTTGATTTTGTAAAATTTATTTACTAATATAATTTAGCTATTTTATTGCTGTAAAAATATTGTTTAATACTATTAAATTGAGAATGTTACATCTTTTTTGGTCAAGTTTGAGATTGCTACATAAACAAATAAAAAATTTAGACTTAATATCGTCTTAGAAAATTTAAAGTCATAGTAGGTCAATTATTGTAAGACGTGGAAATATTCAAATATCTCTCTATGCATAAATCACTAATTTTACTTTTTAATATTCTTTTAAAATGTTATTTTTATATTACTTTTTATAGTTTTTTGTTTTTTTGTTAAGTAGTCTATTCATAGTAGGTCAATTTTTGTTATTTATAGTTATTCTTTTAAACAAATGTTATTTTAATGAAATTTGTCTAATAAATACGTATTCCCATGCACCAAGATATGAGGTGTATAGTTTTTTTTGGTTACATGAGATATTTAGTTTGGTCGTTGCTTCTAGACTTTTGATACCGACACTTCACCTCCATAGTCAAGATGTCTTGTGGACAATATTTTCCAGACCAAACATATACGTGGGATGTTTCAAACCTTTTCAACTCTTTTAATTAAGTATGGCCTCAAATTTCTTGATTCTGTTTGTTTTTATCGTATCTTCCTTACCTACTATATATTGCCTTTATTACTCAAATAATTACTATTACTATTGTTCTTACAAAATATTGGAAAGACGCTGAAAAATTGAAATAAAAACGATAAATTCTTCGGTGCAAATTTCAATTTAAAAATACAGAAACACCAATGACATGACACTCATTTTTATTTTAGTTTTTATGAAACGGCAACAATTATATATATATAGATAGATAATGAAGAAAGGAGGAATATGAATTCGGTACAAGAGGTACTTTACCCATCCTCATAGACGCAACCACGGTTAAAACAACCAATATTGAAAACTAACACTAGAAGTTTCCAACAAATACCTGTCTATACGGTCAAAAGGGTTAATTAACATGTCATACGTAAAGTACATAAAGAGAATTAACTTTTTTAGCAAACAACCATTTCCAAGATGTGTTTAATCCTATCAAAGACATCACATAACACTGGTTCCTTCTTCGAAAGAATTTATCATTCATAGTCAAAAGTGTTAACATGTCATTCGTAAAACATACAAGGAGAATTAACTTTCTTAGCCAACAACCATTTCCAAGACGTACATTTAATCCTATCGAAGACATCACATAACATTTTCTTCAAAAAGATTTTCTCATTCATAGTCCACCAGAGCGCCCAAGCAACCGTATACCAAATCATAAGGATCCCCTTATAGGCTTTCTTACCTCAATTTAGAGAGGATAAAAAACTTCCCAAGAGAACCCAAATATTGCCCGAGAGGACTTCATCAACTCCAAAACACCTATACACTTCAACCCAAATTGCTCAAGCAAAAGGATAAACAAAGAGGGGGTGATTCTCCAATTCCACACAATTCCCGCACAAAACACAATTGGGAGATCCACCCAAGAGGGACACTCCCCTAGCTAACAAATTGGACTTAGTAGGGAGATATCATTGTCAATAGCGCCTGCCAAGAAAACACCATAACTTTTGACGTAGTCCAACTAACCCACGCGTTAGACAACACCATAGCTTTATCGGAGGACAAAGAAGAGGGAGATTAGCTTTTTTTTAACGGCAAAGATATATATATATATATATATATATATATACATATATACCAAATATAAAGTACAAGAGATAAGTAAAGGTAGTACTCCACCCTACTAAGGGTCCGTTTGGCCTAGCTTATTTTTGAGCTTATACAAACAGCTTATGCAATTTTTATGTATTATTATAAGTTTTTCAAGGTAGTTTATGATAAAATAGCTTATAAAAATTCAATTTTCACTAGTTTGAATTTATAAAATAGCATAAAACCTAATTTATATTGCATAAGCCATTTGCATAAGCTCAAAAATAAGGAAATTTTCTCTTCCCACCCCCCGTGACTCTTTTTCCCCCCTGGATTTCCATTTTTGCCCCTAGTTTTAAACTTCAGAACGCGTTTTCCGAAGTTTTTTTTGCCTTGAATACGAACTTCGGAATGTATTTTCCGAAGTTTTCAATGAATTTGAACTAGAAAAACTTCGGAAAACACGTTCCGAAGTTTTTGTATAGGGGTAAAATTGGAATATTGGGGAGTTAAAAAGAGTCATGAGGGGTGGGAAGAGAAAATTTCAAAAATAAGCTAGGCCAAACAGGCCCTAAGAACCGATTAAAAAAAAGGCCCAATCTTAAACAAGAAAAAACTAGCATGGTGTCATACCAAAGAACTATCTCTTTATATAGTCTAATGAGTTAATACACCATTCATAAAATAAACAACATGGATTATTCTGTTTAGATAATAACCATTTTCAATAAACTAATTTTACAGTTTCAAAAATTTGGATAGGCTCCAAAACTTTGGCACTAAAAACTCTATCATTCCACATCCACCAAAGAATCCAAAAAATCACATACCAAATTAAAAGCACTCTCTTAACATTGCGCCTCCCTTTCCTAAAAGGAGTAAGGAAACTTTCAAACAAGAAATGGTATCCGGCAATACCATAAATTGATTCAATGAACGCCAAAAGATCTTCCTCCCAACACCTAATATTTTTCTTTGTTTCTAAACTCTTCTCTCATTTTATTTCTCTGTTTCACTCTCTTGCAAATCCAACACTACATGACCTAAAATGAATCGAGTTGAACTCACCTAAGTTGAACTTGATGAAAAATGGTTCAGTTTGATACTTGACTCAAGTTTAATACAAATCTTATTTTAATTCAAATTTGACTCATTTAAAGTTTACGAACAACTCAATTTTGATACTTGTTTTGTCTTCAAAACAAGTAAAAAAAAAAGATCTTTGAACCTATTTTGATTTTAAAAGGCATAGATTGAAAGAAAAAAAAAACACACACAATCAAACGAGTTGTGAACTACTCCCTCCGGCCCTTTTTGTAAGCAAAATTCTTTTCTTTAACACATATTTAGAAATTTGTTATTTTTATTAAATTATCTTTTATAATACATTAAATTTGCACGAATAGCATTAAATAAAGTTGATTTGATTACTTTAACTTACATTTGAGGCAAAAAGATTTTATTAACTTTTGCTTATACTTCATTTCTTTGTCATTTCTCTCTTTTTTATTTCTCTATTTTATAAATCTACTCGAACAAACACGATCTATCTCTCTCTCTCTCTCTCCTCCCACTTTACTTTAACTATGAAGAGAAGTGCAAAGTGAAAAAGATCTAGAGAGGCAATTTTTAGTGGAGACGCATCAGTGTCACATCATAGATGTATGTATTTGTATATTTTTAAAAAAAATTGGTACATAACCAAAAGTAAAAGAAAAATGCAAAAAGAAGCGAAATCAAGAACGAGGGTGAGATGTCTTCAAAAAAAAAAAAAACGAGGGTGAGACACCCTTAAGACATCAAACAAAAGGATATTCACCATCTGTGCATGTGGAATTGTCGAAAGGTCAACTTCTCAACATTAGCCCATCCGAAATTTGTCATAAAAAAATCAACACTAGAGTGACCTTTCCCTAAGAAAATAAGAAAGGTGAACTTTTCAATCCAAGTGAAGAAGGTCCTTGATGTTTGCTATGATTATTAGCATAACAAATGAAATAATTAAAATCCTTAAAAATGCACCAAAGTGTTCCCAACAAACAAAAAAAAAATAGTTGCATTAAAAAAAAATATTGAACTTTTTGAGGAATTTAATACATAGCTTCAAAGATAATATTTTTTTATTTTTTTATTTTTTTTTTATAAAATTGAGGGACTAAGCCCAAACAAAAGAAACAATTAAACAGCAACCATCCTAGGAGTCTTAGTACCCACCATATCAGCAGAGACTAAGTCAGTAAGGAAGAAAGGACATATCTCAAAGATTTGGAGTTCTAGATCAAGGTTACATCCAACTTTTGCCAAAGTATCAGCACACTTATTTGCTTCTCTATATATATGAGAGACTTCAACTTCCCAATCTCTATCCATCATCCTCCAAATATGTTTCATTATCATTCCCCCAACTGCACTATGACAGGTCCTATTCTTAATGATATTCACCAATGCTAATGAATCAACATTAAGTTCCACCTTCCTAAATCCCTTGTTCCACACATATCGGAGACCTTCGAGAACACCCCAAGCCTCAGCCACAACCGCGCTGCTGCTTCCTACATACTTGGCAAAACCTCCCAACCAATCGCCCTCCCTATCACGCACCAGACCATTTATTAGCATTTTTATTAATAATTTTTTTTACTATTTTATTCAATATTATTAATTACTTGACCATATTTTGAGCACCAAAAAAGTATTGATATTTTAAAGAATATAGCATAATTTTTTTTGGTCCAATATAGCATACATTTTAGTCATGCAATACTGGCATTGTCAAAGGAAATATTGCCACCACAAAGACATCAAAATCCTTACTACAGAGAATAATAAACTTCAATAGAAATTAATGAAATCTGCTAGGAGATGCACAAGTTTCATGGAAGTGAAATTAATATACAACAACACACAATCAATTAGAACATTACTTACATCTATAAAAATAAAATAAAAAATAAAGAAAAAACAAAGAAACCAAAGGTCCTTTAGAAGACAGAAAAAAAGGATAACATACAAGGAGGTGAATGCTTACAAGTTACAACAAACACTGTACAAGACGTCAATGTGGAAGGAGCAACATTCCGATCCACTCGACCACTTCTAAATAACTGTTCTTCATAGTTCCTTATTGTTGAGTTGTTGCTAGTTTATCATAGACTCCGTCGTATCATGGTTCCTTATTGTGGAGTCTAGCCGATCGAGATGAACTGCTCTCCATGAACATGAGTTGGAAGATTTGAGCAACAAGCCCAAAGCAGCAGAGCATGTTGCCCTTACAACAGCATCAGGTGATCGACTCATTTGCCCAACCAGCATACCGAATACCTAAAATAAGAGACAGATCTCTGTAAAACCTTTTTTTTTTATGCACCATCGGTGAAATACATTTTACACTATCGACCAATCACAACCTATCATTTGTATGACTTTTAAGTCAAATAATTCTTATGATCCAATGATCACGATTTATTGATAGTGTAAAAAAATATTTAGTCAGTTTGAATCAATTAAATCCTTCAGGAAATACCTGTGTATGGTAGTCAGCTAAAATATGCTGATTGTCAGATAGAGAGAGCATGCTGCTACATAAGTACATAGCATTTGCCTGAATTATGGGCCATGGTGCATCAAAAGCCTGCCTCATCAAGAAAGTAATAAGCTAAGTTCTCAAGACCTTAGATTTAAAAAGTTAGAAAAATAATTAACATTGCTTTGGTTTTGAAGTCTTCAATAGGCTTTATTATTATAGGATTATTCCATGTTCCATAATATTCTCAATGGGGGGAAATCAAGCAGAAAATTCATGAAATTTACAGGAGACCCAATTGATTTAATATTAATTTCAGTTATGAAAATAATCATGAATGATTTTATGGCGAAAAGCATGCATCTACTGGATTTAATATGTTATGTAAAGTAACATGTGTTGAACCCAGTATGGTGAAAAGAACCTGCACTGTTGACGCCATATAAGTATCCACTCTGGAAAGAAGATGCTGTGTAAATTGCTTTGCGATATCTCGTAGAAAATCCTCATAGTCACTTCTAAAAACAAAAAGGCAGTTGCAATATAATTCTTAAAAATAATTTTTTTTTTCTTCTTTAAAAGTTCAATTTTTAAAATCTGTCAAATCATACCGGTGATCAGAAAGGAAACTCGATGTGTTTAGTAGGGCAAGCAATCCTTCAATTTCCATCAATGGAAAAACTTGTCTCAGGGTATTCTGTCAGCAAGTTCGTTTCAGAAAAAAATGATTTACCATGTTAGAAGTTTCTTTATGAATCTCCAATTCAAGGAAAATTGAAGATGATGATTGATTACCCGGCAGGCTAGTCGGACACTAGCATCTTCATCATGAAGATGTAAAACTAGACGAGGAATAGAAGCATGCACCTTTGAAAAACAATCAATAGCATCGAATGAGCTTTCTGAAATACTAAGTTAATATATGGACATTAACAGAGAATAATAGACAGTGTGATTCTATGCCACACGGTTTCCATTCAATCAGAATCAGCTTTGCTGGTGAATAGATGGAAGCTAGAATTCATATTTTAGTCCATAATTTAGAAAATAGGATAAAGAATAAGTAACAAATGCAATCAGAATCAGCAACATACCTGCTCAACAAATGCCTCTCTTAGTGCCCCAATTCCATAGTTGCTTAGTGCTCCAAATACTGCAAAGGAACTGGCTCGCATCTTTGCATTCATGCTTGTCTGTGTTTAAATTAATAGTATTCAGTATTTCCTAAAAATGAAACTAGAAAATTCTCTAATTCTTTAGAAACCGAAATATTAAATAAGAACAAGGGTAAAATATCCTTCAACGCAGAAAATTCTAGAAACAAGAACAAACTAGCTTTAATTTAATATATACGGTTACACAAATTCCTATTTTTTATAATGGCATAGTGCAAACCATAACTGGAAGAAAGAAAAGCAACAACAAAGAAAAGGAAAGCCAACAGTTTTCTTGCTCTGACTGAACCGAACCACACTCCGGATCCCATTTTAACCGGTTCAACCCGGTCTGGTTTGGTCTTGAAAACATTGGTTCTAAGCAGAGATATTCAGCACTAATCACTTATCAATCAGTACCAACAAATGCTGCCCATTATATTAAATCTAACATTTAACAATAGCAGTTACAGATCATGCAAATCTGCCTGAAGACCTTCATGATAAAATATTTGAAAAATGTTGGTAGGAACTTAGCAGGTTTGGGTTTTATCCGGTAAACTTCCTGCTGCACTATTTAATCTTAAGTAATAGATAGTGTGAGAGGTTTTTTTATTTTTTCAGAAACTTATTGGTTCAACAATAAAAATGTTGTTTTAGAACAAATAATTCAGTCTGCCTTGAGCCAAAGCTGAACATGTAAACAATTAATGAAAATTTTCAATTGCATATCTAGAAAAGAAAAATATTGGATATACTGGCATATGGATGTAAAGAAAACTAACTTGTAAATTTCGAAGCCGTATTGAAAGATTAAGCAAAATCGGCTCAACTGCATCATCAGGTGAAGATTCGAGAATCTGAAAGCGAAAAAAGCAAAATTATCAATTGAATTTTAAATGGTTTTAAAAAGTAAAAATAAATAAATTGAAACACATGAAAATATTAACTTCACCATCAGTAAGCATGACACTGCAGTTAACTGTACAGATTCATCAGAATCATCTAGCAGAGCTAATATAACACCCAGGACTTGAGTTGTATACTTCAGAATATGAATTGACGGGATCTGCAATATCAATATTTGGAGATGTTAATTCTTTCAGAAGGGAGCAGGAGGAATCATGGTGAGTATAGATCAGATAAATCCCATATGGAGAAACATTCACTGGTCTAGATCAGATAAACAGTTAGTATTACATAAATTCGACAATTAAGTTAATTTTTACAAAATAAGTTAATTTTATTGGCTAATTAACATGAAGCACCTGACTAACTATTAGACTATGATCCAGGTTGTATTATGTATATTAGCGTGTATTTTTCATCTGTTCATCTGTATTGATTACACTTCTAGATTCTTTTCCTACAGTTGTTCAGTTATGCTTTATGTTTACGGTTGTTAGCAACTCGTGCAGCTAATTAGTGATTTAGATTTAGTAAGGAAAAACATTAGATATGTTCAGCATTAAGATAAATTATCTTAGATAATCCAAAATAACCTATTGCAACAATAATGTTACGCTTTCTGTTTATAACTGTAACCAACACATGCAGTTAATTAATGATTTATAATTTCTAAGAAAAAATGTTGGAATCTATTCAGCATTAAGAATATAACCTATAGCCTATTGCAACAACAATTGAAGTGTATGCACTAATTGAGACAAACTTAAATCTGAAAGTATTTAAAACAGCTAAATCAATGTTGATTTAACTAACATTCGAAATAAGAAACGATGGTCAAATGATGAAATAACAACCTGTACTAATCCTCTCAAACAAAAGCGCCGAACAGTAGAAGACTCATCTGATACACGTCTACATAAAACCTCAACCATTTGCTCCAAAAGCGAACCAAGTCCACCGCTGTATAGTTGATGGTAATAAATAAGCAGTTTAAGTCAACAGTAAAGACCTCTTTTAAAATGTCAAAGTAATTAGTAAACAATTATTATTATAACAGGACAGCAAACCGCAAAAGCTATTTGTTACTATAAAAGTTAAAAAATGAAACATTGTCAAAGGCTGACTCTTCCAAAGGCTAAAATGGAGATATGTGAAAGTTTCCATCCCTCAAGCAAAAGCTAATTAGTCCTGAGGTGAGGAAAATACACAAGCCTTTTTTACCTTGTGCATAATGTTAATTTAATAATTAAGAATGGAGCCAACAAGGATTCAAACTCCTAACTACCCGATCATATAGACACGTATTAACAATCAACTCTCCCAAAAGCTTAAACTACTAAGAGGAGAACCATGTATAACAAAAACCAAGCAGGCATATCACCTAAAAAGTCAATAAAAACCACATACTATATTCAATTAAAGTAATGTTAGTGAGACAACCAAATCAACCATGAATCAGACCCACGACTGCTCTAGTCAAGCAATCAAAACAACACATTGGACTGCATTGAACAGCTGAACAAGCTCTAACCTGGAGGAATTGACATGAACTGGCATGGTTTAACAAATGACTAGGCATCATATCTTCTCCATGTGGCTTGGAGGTCTCCAAAGAGATCTTATCTATATAATAACTTGGATGTGTACCAGCTTGTGGGAGAGTGTTGAGATATTTTTCATTGAGTAAATACAACGCGACACATTTGTTCATGCTTTAAATGTCCAATCCTATGTGTAGGGGGGTGTTCTGGGACCCCACATAGACTAGAGATATGTACAATCCTCGCCTCTTGAACTAGCTTTTGGGATTGAGTTAGGTGCAACCCAAATTTTAAGGGTTTGAAAGGCATCAAATTGATCTATCATTAAAATTAATCACGTAGAGTTAAATGTCATTAATGAGAATTCTTAGCTTTTTGGGCCTAACTAAAACGACTCACAAGGTGAAGACTGTCCAAGCCTTATATGAACACTATAGAGGTCATGTCTTTAGTCATTGTGGTACTTCCTAACACATTCCCACACACTCAAGATTGGACATATGAAGTAACAGACAGGGATCTCAATACACCCCTCACGCCCATGGAACAACTATAAATTGACGTTATAATCAGGTTTTCATGGGGATGGTGGGGGGGCTTCAACATAGCGGCTGCAATGACTGCTTCTCAACTGAAATGCTACTGCATAGCACATAGGGGCCACTGTGTGGTCTCGTGTAGAGCCTAGGAGCCACCACGCCACGCTACAACTGCTATTGACTATTCCCAAGCCTTATAAACAATATATAGGCCATTACTAATCAACGAGGTACTCTTCACATAAGTAAAATAATAACCATATCCTAAAACAGAAGGAACATGAGTAGGACCCTAAATGTTATAACAAACAAAATCAAAGAGTCGGTAGCTTCCACATATACATCCATAATTTAATACAACATTCCAACATTACTGGAAGGCAACTTGTAAAAAGTATCATTCTATACGCACCTATAACGAACAAATTCTGACAAGGCAGCAGCAGCAGCTTCCCTTTGGTATTTCTGGGGTCGATCCAACGATCTTATCAAAACTTGGCAAATATTTTGGATCTGTGTTTTCAACAGGACAAACAACATGGTCAAAATTTTCTATGAGAAAAAGAGCTGTATTACCAAAATAATTAGGAGAAATTCTGTTCACAACCATGCAACTTCAAAGAAAGCAAATGATCTCTAATGATAAGCCTTTTTCTATCTCATTTGTAGAGAATCCTACAGCAACAATAAAACTACAATAACTCTAATGATAAGATAGGTGCATTTCTTGCATGTCTTCTACTCCTTGTTCAAAATTTCAGTTGATTCATTGTGTAGGAAAATATGAGGGACGTATCTGGGTGGAGCTAAAATGAGGCATCCTCCTATTCGGTAAAAGAGAGGAGAAACAGAATAACAATTTAAACATCAAACTAATAAGCCTATGTAATAATCATGTAAAAGGTATCTTTAAACATTGAACCAGTTTGGATACATTTCCGCACGACTACTTGTGGACAAAGAAATATTAAAAATATTTTACAATAACTATGAGTTTGATAAACAATGACTCTTGTATAAGAAATTACTTTCTAAATCTCAAATGTTTTGAATCTTCTCATAAAAATTTCAAACACCACTTAAAAACTAATAATTTAGCTACAGTAAAAAAAACTATTAATTTAAAGTTTTTTTTGAGTAAATAGTTAATTTACTTGAATATCCTTCTTCTAGTAGTATCATCTTCTCACTTCCTTAAGAGGAAATAAATTATGTTCTCTATAAACATCTATAAGCTTATAAGATCTTTTTTGTAAGTAATAACCATAAATTTATTTTAATTTCCCAATAGCAAGAAGCTAAATCAAACCAGGACTAAATTTAAGTGATTGTTGTATCAGCTATGAGTAGAACACTGAAGTAATACCAAAATAACCTTATACTAGGAGTAGCAAATTAATTCTTTAATATCTTTGTATTTAATGATTGGAAGGCAGGCTTTCTCAACAATGACATCAAACAGCATGTTTCACATATTCCTTGAAACTAAACAATGTAAATTAAATTATTGAGACATTCTGAAATATAAAATTACTACCTAAATGCATACTTATTATGTTTTGGTTTTTGACAATCATATCAATTGGGTGTGAATTAATAAAATATTAATACACAGCCAATTGATATAAATATAATTATCCTGACCGTCTGTAAAAAGCCAAAACAACCTAAAATGTAGAAGCTTGAGCTGTTAAGAGAAGGTTCAAATATGGTTCTAATTCATACACCAACATGCATACCCTGTTGTGCAATAGAGGCAATGACAATTGATCTCCTGATCGCTTGGTCAGAGAGTTTTATTTATGATACCATGTCAAGAACTTAATCAACCTAAAACTAAATACTTTAAGCTATGGCAGAATTTTAAAAAATGGGTTGAGTTATATCTCCAAAATTATCAACAGATGAACAAAACATTCTCACAAATCTACACTTTCTTAATGTATAATAATGACATTACTCTTTGCGTCAAAAAAAAAAAAATAATGACATTACTCCAATAGCTTATCAGTATTTAATGTCTGCTCATGCAAATATGCATTCATTTGGATATTTGGATATATTATATTATGTATATATCTATTAATGTAGGAGTATACTTGAAAATATAATACCTCTTTTGGCCTCTTTATAGATATGCAACCGGCTATGTCTCCAATGAGATTAATCCACCTCTCTTTTTCTGAAAGTTCCCCATCTCTGGCTAAAATCTGAATAAAGAAATAATGTGTTATATTGTTTTACTTACAATACCATCTTACATCCTTAAAATGGAGCAATTTTAATGTTTGTCTACCTTTCCCATCTCAAGGTCACCAACACATTCACAGAATGCCTGGAATGCAGCCAGAAGATTCCTACACAAGGATTTAAGATGGATTAAACACAGGATTCACAAGTGCAGCTGTTTGTATAATATATTTGGTGTAGTCATATAATTTTGTTGGCACACAATATGCTTACTTAGACATACAGCCCTGACTTTAGTTTCCTCGGTACCATCCTAAGGAAACCATCTAAACCATATTAGAATGGTGGGTAGAATGGGAAATTTTGCATCAGGGGTTTTCTTGCAGATTTAAAGACCTCCTTAACTTCAGTAGAGAGTCAACGAAAATTAACATCAACCTCTACATTAGAGCATTTCAATACTTAGTAGTAGTGTGGTTGACAACTATTCCCCATTGTCATTTCTTAGAATTGGGAGTAGGGCCTAAACCAACCCTACAAAACCGACTTGTAAGGTGAGGGCTACCTCGACTTATAAACCCATGTTCAGGCCATCTCTCAACCGATGTGGGACTCTTCAACACACCCCTTCACGCCCAACACTATTGAGCTTGGTGCGTGGATATAAATGGTGGATGGCCCTATCGCGGAAATCAGATAGCAAGTGACCCAGTGGATCTTGGAGAGGTTCTCATACCATCTTAGAATTGGGAGTTGAGCCAAACTCAACCCTACAAAACCGGTTTGTAAGGTGAAGGCTGCCTCTACTTATAAACTCATGTTCAGGAAATCTCTCAACCGATGTGAGACTCTTCAACATCATTGACAGTGTCAGTTAAATTCTTGTTGAAGTTGTAGTGGTAGTCTTAGGTAGAAAGGGAAGATAAAGAATACTCGTAATATTAATATTGATGCGAGTTCTATATGTTGAGCTTTATTACAAATGACAAAGTACTAATCTATGTTTATACTACTCTTAGATTCTCTAAATTACTCAAATATGTCATAAAATATTATTCATATATTCCACCAAGTCTAATATTAATCTTAGACTCTGTTATTCATGTGCAGGTGGGGTAAGATAAACCACGACACAAACTTCACATGCAGCACAAATGTGGATGCCAACTTTCAAATAGTAATGCTAATCCTCACCGCAATGGTTCAAGGTGGCCAGAGTAAGCTAACCCATGACAGCTTCCAAGTTGCAGCATCAGCTCAGAAAGAACAGAAGCATAGTTTTGCTCAACTGCCCTTTTTCCAACTTTTCCCCCACCTCTGCATCAAATAGAAGTTTAAAAATTGTTGGATGGTTCATATATTTTAAACTTGAATTATATTGATAATACGGACCTGAAAAAAGCGGTAAGAGCAAAAATTGCAGCTTCCAGTTTTCCATCCTCTGTATGATTGTGAACTTGGCTATCATCAACTCTGTCTACATCACATTTAAGGACAGGAATCTGACTAAGGACAGATATCACATGTTCTAGAAATAACCCTGAAAGAACCATGTGCTGCGAAAATGCCTGGAAACATTTATGCACTAAATGAATCAAATAGTTGATAAACATATCCTTTAAAATCTACACAAACATTGTGTCAAAAAAAAAAATCTACACAAACATCATATATAGGTATTTGAAACTGTAAACATTTTGTTACAACAAACATGATAGATTAAGATCTGATTTAAGATTGATTTTATCCCTATAACCAAAGGACTTGGTTGTACATATTTATTAGTATAAATTTGTATAAATGAACACACTGAGGGCTGCCGACACCACTTGTTGAACAAACTGAGGGTTTGATCTCTCAAGCATTCAGATTCGTTCAGTTTCATATTCAACTTGGCATAAAAGTTCATATCATGTGGGCTAAATAAAACCGTAAAAATCCAAGTAAGAAACCCTAAAAGTCCCAACAGCAGCTAGTAGTCCCGTCGACCAACCACCAGCAACATTTGGTTGCTTGCACTAGTTTAAGTGACCGTCCATCTGCTTACTGTAGAAACACCAACGCCATCAGAGCCCACCACATGCATAAACAAGCCTCGGTCTACTCCGACCGTGAAGTTTACAAGTCCCAATACACGTCTTTGTTTTCAATGCCGTCAATCCCAAACGACAATTCTTCCTTTCATTTTGGGGGTAAACCTCCAGACCCATTTCTGTTATGTGCGTCTCACTGGCCATCTTCGTTTGCAAGTTCATGTCCTCTAATCGTCAGTTTTGTGCAAACTTGTATCCTAATATGTATTCCACATGCTCCACTTCACTCCTACTTAACTATGAAAACTTTGATTCCAATGCCTCTTCTAGCTCAAGTTTAGAAATTACTCCCTCCGGTCTCATATATAAGCAAATTTACAAAAAAGCTCTTCCTTTAAGAAAAGTGTCTAAATGCATTTAAGTCATACACTTTTCTAATTTTACCCCTATCTTTTGACTTGGAAACCGTTAAAAACATGGGAATGTGAAAAAAGTAGGGATATATTTGGAAAAGTGACATTTATTGTAATGATTAGAGGTTACTTTTGCTTATATTTGAGACTTTCAATTTTTCTGTTTTGTTGCTTATATATGAGACCGGAGGGAGTACTCTCTAAGTCAAACAAGATGCGTATCATAAGTGAAAAACATGTATGGAGACAGTGGCCCTTGCATATGCCCATTAAATAAGTCAAATAAGGAGGTAAAGAGGTATGCACTCAACCCCCAGTGCGAACCTATTGTATTAAACAACTGACTCTAACTGACACCATCACCAGCAGATACGGTAACTGTGTTGTGTACTGTAAAGTTGAGAACAATCTGAACCTAATCCACACTAATAGTTACAGGAAACACTTCTATCACAGCTTAATAGTTTTCATACTACTGTTATCCACCACCATATATATCATTCATAGCAAGAATATATACCTCAAACCATTAACCCCCTAATTCATAAACATTCCCAATTTTAGATCAATATCCATAATTTTAACATGCAAGGGACATACTAAAACAGACAAATTCCCTTTTTTAAGAATTCATAAACAAATAATCCTCAACCGAAGTCCTAACAACTTCAAGTAGAATAATTAGAAATTTCTTTTGCACGACAAATATCAAGATTCCTGTTACATGCTGGAATAAATTTATTCCACTTTTGGATAGTTCTAGATATGTATAGTTTTTTACATATTTAGGCTTAATTTAATATTTGGTCCCTTTTGTTTATTTTAGGTTTCAACTTGGTCCCTTATGTTTTAAAAGTTTAAATTTGGTCCCTTATGTTTATTTTAGGTTTCAATTTGGTCCTTTCCGTCAGCTTTGTCACATGTGGCAGACGGTTTGCATACGTGGACAGACACGTGGACACCTGGAATTGAACCAACCATTATTTATTTCAATTGTAGTTGGTCCAGTGAATACTTTTGTACAACCATTATAATCATTGTTATGAGAAAATAAATTGTAGTTGGAATTGAACAGGGGGGAATATACTTATTACTGAAAAACAACAGACTTACATAGAATGCATCCTGCATGGGCCATCCACCACGCAGCCTAGATATATCCTTCGTTACTATATCCTTTCCAGCAGTAGCCAGGACTTCATCAAAAACAGTTTTTGCACTAGTAGTTTCAGCCAAAGAAGCAATCTTTTTTATATAGTAAAGGATAATACACCAGAGGCTAACAGCAAGAAAGCAACATTTATTAATACACAGAGAGTGGGGGCAATGATTGTCAGTCAATTTATAGGACTGTGACTGTGTTATTATTTAGGTAACGTGCGGAATCTAAGACTTTAGGAAAAAAAGGATACAGCACCAAGAGTTTCCACACGCAAATGCTTATCAATTGCATGCACAGTGGCGGAGATCAATGACTGTGTTGTCCTGTAATACATTATGTCAAAATAATTTACGCTCAAAATTTATCAGGTAAGAAGATGATATAACCAAAGGAGGTTTCTCCATTAACACAACATTAGTACATAAAATATGCTTTACACCTTGAGATATCAATCTCAGTCAGTTCACCCCCTCTTCTCGTGACAAACTCAACAACAGCTTGAATAGCGCCTTCAGCTGACTGCTTGATCTTATCACATATAGCTACTGAGCAACCATGAAGCATAGCAACCAGCTGTATACAAGTGTCGACAAAGTTGTTAATTATAATTTACACACACACACACACACACACACACACAAATGTAAGGAGAATAAGAAAAGACAATTGCCTCATCCTTTGTCAACAGAATACAGAGGGAGGAAATGATCCTGTTGAAAACTTCTGATGGATCAATAGAGGTATCCTATATACACATGTGAAAACTGTTAAACTGTCTGAACAATCCATCATCATTACATGATATAAAAAAGAATAGGTTAGGGTAACTTATATTACCTAATAATATTGGCTCCCATATTTTCTTATATATCATTAGTTTTCTTATTTAATTAGGATTAGTCAGTATAAACAAGAATAAGAAATGGTGCTTTGTCTTTTATATTACCATTAACATCTATATACCTATATATAAAGGGAATACAAACTTTTGCTGTGGTTTTATCATTTCCAATTTTACACTGTATATAAATTATTTTATTTGCAATTTCATCCTTATTTATTTAATTAAGTAATTGAATATTTCAATTATCTATACTTGTATATATTGAGCTTTGGTGCAACATTTTTTCTTCCAATTTTACCTTTCACTTAATTTCTTCTTACAACTATATTTTTCCTGACCAATAAAATAATTTAATTTTTAAATAATCGGATAGAATTTTACAACTATTATTTTTATCGATAAAAGTAGAAGACAAGACATTAGTGCCTGTCTGGATGCTATCAATATAAAGTTATTATTCAAAATATTTATTTTCCTCTCCCTCTATACCAATAGGACTAAATCCTACTTCAACAGAAGCCAAGTACATCTTAGGTCTTGTGATTTTGGCATAAATATATTTTTGGTCCCTCAAAATATGATTTTATAAAATTTCTCCAGTTTTTAATTTTATTCATTTTTTTCCCCACGTCTAACAAAAAGTGTGTTTGTAGTCCTATTCCTCACCAAGGACTAAAAAAACAGTTTTTATTGAATGAAGGGAATTAGTGAATGATGTCAAAAATTGTTGCATATCCAAAATCGGTACCCTGTTTCTTCTCCATCAGTAACTTAAATGCAAGAAAGGCAGAAACAGTGTGGTCAATGAACTCACATTCCTCAGCATGGCTATAACATCTTCAAGAGAAGACAAAGCGCTGTATGAAAATTCGATATCTTCAGCAGATATAGACAAACCAGGAGGTTTAGGAAGAGAGAGAGAAATGCTGAAGAGCTGATCAAGAATCTGCAAAATATAATCATTAAATGGACTGTTTAATTATAAGACAACAATGTCCTCTTTGAAGTAAAACTAGCCAACACGTTTTTTGTAAACCTTATAATATTTCAAAAAACTAGACAAGTATTTGAGAGAATATGCTTTTTTCATAACACAAAAGATATCTCAGGTACATACTTGCGCTGATATTTTCCGGACTTCAGAATTTGTGTCTGCACAGCGTGGAAGATACATAGTTACTCTATCTCCCAAGCACAAAGCTTCACGACTTGGCAATACAAATGCACCTGAAAGTTGAAAACCAAAATAAATATTTTCTGTTAGGTGAAAATATGTACAATGAGGTTTGTACCTGTGACCTCATTCAAACTACCCAAACCCTTTAACAACTAGCCCAATCCCAGTGGCATAAACAGTTGTATATACTTTAGTATAATTAAACTAAAATTCAAAGTTGTCTGATGGAACATATTTACATGGTAGCTTAGAAAAATTCCCATATAGAGTACGGTCAATTTGCTTGGTATGTACACAATTCCCATGGCATCCAAGTGCGCAATAGCCACTAACACAAACCATCCGAAACTTGAGAAGCAGCTCATGGACTGCAAGACAACCTCTTTTCCTCTGATATTCAACCGGGGAAGATATAAATTGATCAATTTGCCTCAGGATAAGCATTAGCAGCTCTGCTCGACTTCTTCCATCCTCTCCACTAAATATTATGTATTTACTAATTAGTACAAGTGAAAAAACACCTTTCCGGTTTATTCACACATGATGACAATATAAAGCTCAAAAACTTTTTAATGTATTGAGTCATGGATATATATAGAAAGAGAAAGATGAAGGATAACATATTAGGTTCATAATAATAAGCAAACAATGAACTGCAAAAGTTATAGCCCAGAATACAAATATGATTGAAAGAGTAACAATTCTTTTTTTTTTGGAAACAAAAAATAATTATTTGAGAAGAGCAATGGAAATAAAATGAGGAAGCAATAAGAATATAAGAATGAAGCAATTAAAACAATATTCAAAGGGAGAAGATGCATAAATAAACACAAATCTTAAGCAGAATAATATGACGATTTTAAATAAATTACCCAGTGAGAAGAATTGCACATAAAAGAGATATCAGGTTGTCTATAAGGGGACTGACGACTTCAACTGGATCATTTTGTATCGCAAAGAACCCTAATGTGGCCTGTCAAGTTCACCAGAAAACTTAGATGACTGAAAATTTGCAAATACATTCAACAGCCAAAAAAATGCCATACCTTCATCACATAGTTTCTTGTTTCAACCGTGAGCTTTGGCTCCACAGAGACCAATGTAGTGCAGGCACTTATCGCAAGAGCCTTAATAATTTTAAAACAAATGAAAAATTAGATATTATTGGCTTAAATTGACAAGTGACTTCACTTTAGACACAAGTATTCATTCAACATTTTATATACCTGAGTACGTAAGAGTTCATTGTAATCAGCAAAACCATCATTATCATCTCGACCCATTAAAGTTAAAATATAATCTAGCAGTTGGTCCCTTCTTTTCAGTGGAAACGGTGCACCACTTTCAGCAGCATTAATGACAGCATTACCTGCATATCAAAATTGCATCATGTGCACAACTATCAGGACAATAACAACCTTAAGTTTGATGAAGTTCTGGCAAACTCTCAACAAGAGGCGAAGCAAACTGGAAACTAGCTTCTAAAACTCAAGAAGGTAGCATGAAGATGTTGCAAATGTTATCTTGATTTCGTGATTGCTCGGGAGCTGTGATTTAATTTTAACTCCACATAAGACAATGGCAGCAATTCAAGTTACCCACAGATACATCTTGAAGTGCAACTCTCAAGTGTAAATTTTTTGATAGATCTATCAAGATTAAACTGGCAAGCCTCTTTGTATCAAGTTCTCCTACCATTATTGCTTGCTAAAAAAATCATCTTTTTTTCAAACATAGCCCGCTATTTATGCAAGATAAAAATATTTTATAGAAGATCTTCTCCAGAAACCATCTGTTCTTAAAAACCTATCTTCTCCTATAAACATGGCATTGTGGCCTATGGCAGATATAATAGGTGTTGGACCCTACGGCGGCAAGCACAAAAATCCTCTATTTCATAAAGCAAAGGCAACGAAATGGCAGAAATTTGACAACACTGTTTCACATATGTTCATTTTCTAGAAAAACATGAAATAAATGTGTTCATTAAATAAAAAGCATGAAAAGCTGTAATGAGCATATAAACAGCAGAAGCAACAACAAGGACAACACAATGAGGATCAATAACAAGTACAATATGAAAACATGATTACTGACCAAGTAAATCAATTGCTGTGATCACAGCTTGCTTTGCTATAGGGTGACGCACATGAAGAAGCCTTGAAAGCATGTTGGTGCCCTGCCCACAAATAAATAATACGATCAAATCAGCTTTACAAATAACCACTATTAACGGGAAGTGAGATAGCAGTTTTCTCATGATTCACTTGAAGAGAGAAAAAGGATTGGTTTTAGACTCTTTCCGATTATTTTTTCAGTACTAAAAACCAATCAAAACTGTTTTAGACATTGTTTACACTACACAAAGACAAAAGTTATCAGTATTTACAGTAACCGTTATTTCTTAGAAACAAACTTCAGTAGCTAGCAGCTTTTAGTGCAGCTGTCAGACAGTTGTTATTGAAGATCTTTCTATTAACTATTTTTATGTTAGTTAAAATTATAACTGTGACAAGGTTGTGATAGCCCTCAACCTCTTAAGTAAATATCATTCGTACACTCTCTTTCATAAGACATAATCAGAATTCAGTTTTCCCAAATCCTTAATCATCTGAGTTTCTCCTCAGATTCTATATATTACTTTTTTACAATACGGTATCAAAAGCTGGTTCTTGAACCATTTCCATGGATTCTGAACATTTTGCACCACCTGCTCCACCACCATCAGTGAGCTTTCTATCGAGTCCTTTTCCACTCTATTCATGGTCACTGCCTCCATCTCCTCCATCATCAGCGAGCTTTCTGGTGAATCCTACACTAATCAAGTCATTCCCACAGCTGATGAATACACCATCCACACTGGAAGAACAGACAACTGTCCTATTTTTGCACTCTATTTAAGAAAAATTAGACAACAAGAACTTCTTTATGTGAAAACAACAAATAAAGCTTACAACCAAAGATCTTCATTATCTTCAAAACCCGCTAGTCACTAAGCATTCCTCATGCCGTGTATCTGATTAACTAACTTGCTACTTGCACACTCAACTATGCAATCCCGTATGTGCCCCTCCCCCTCAACAATTGGCATCTCCAAACCTCATTAAAAATTAGGGTAACAACTCATGAAACTGTTTTCATTATTATTGGGAAAACAGTAATAATATATAAACATCTAGTTGCTTTTTTCTTCAAAAGCTATTTCTTATTTTCTTGTATTGATCTTAAAAATTCTTTGGTTCGTCTGAAATAAAGCAAGACAGCAAAAGATAACCTACAACAAGGGCATTAATTCTGGCTTCAATAACCGATGATGGGGCATACTTCGCAGCATATCCATACATTAAAGCCAAGGCAGCATGTATGTCATCAGACTCTACTGTTCTGTAACTATCAGAGAACAATGACAGTAACCTGCAAATGATAAAAGTTAAAAACAGGTCAGAAAGATTCTCAATCAAATTCAAGGTTGGAAAAGAATAATGAACATTCAATGTGGATGCACTTTTGTCATGTTTGATTACAAACTAAATAACTGTTCAACCAAAGGAACTTTTTTCTACATTGTTGCCAAGTTCTGACGCAAATTAAGTAATTGTTTAACCAAAGCATATATTGATCTACAAATATATCAGATCAATTATGAATCTAATTGAATCTTATAAAATGAAAAGGAAAGAGACCCACTCTTAGAAGTTTTGAAGGAAGGGTGTGGAATAGAAACTTAAGACATTAAGTACAATATGAGTAAGGGACATAATGTGGATTTGGGCTATAACAATGTTGCCTAAATGGAATGGGGAATGGAAAGCAAGGAAGGGAGGAATGGTCAGAAGCACTGCATAATGGGAAAGAAAGGGCATTGCAGAACCTAGAATTTTTTGCAAGTTCTATCTTTCTTTTCGTGTTTGTCAATAATTCATATCTGTATAACTGGGGGTTTATGAATTATAACTATATTTTGTGTAACAAGATACCAATTCCTGTCAAGTTATTATTTCCCTGACATATTCCAAAAAGTGGTGCATCTAACAGAGGCACACTTGATGTTTTGTCCTTTAGGCTCCGTTTGGCCCGGCTTATTTTTTACTTTTTATTTTAGCTTAAATGAAATAGAGAAGTATAAAATTATATTTGACACTATTTCTCCTTAAAAGTATTAGAGAAATAAAGTAAAGAAATAAAAAATAAAGAAAAGTGAAGTCAAACACAATTTTTTCCTTCTTTACTATTTTTAAGGAGAAGAAAAAAAGGAGAAAATAAGCCAGGCCAAACGGGACCTTAATGTGAGATATGTTAAACTGTGAACATCCAACAGTAAAACCAAGACCAAAAAAGGAGATAGAGAGTTATGACTATAACACTCAAATAGTAAGATCCTAACAATCGTCACAGACACAAGAGCATAATATTCCATAGCAAGCAAAGATTCTGAAACATTCAGACCATAATGAAATACATAAAAAATAAGATTTTAAAAAAAGAAACAGTTAGAAGTGAAAACCATTATTTGTTTCCATTATTTGTTTTTAAATCTCATTTTCACTTTTAATTACAAAAATGCCAGTTTACCATAAAAAGCTGCTTTCATTGTTTTCTGAACAAATTTCTGAAAACATAAAATAAGGCGAAAACACTCCGACATTTTTGTAATTAGTGAAAAGTGAAAACCAGAAAAACAGAAAATGGAATGAGAAACCAAACAGACCCTTATAGTTTCACATGCATAAGCCTGGGTTTAGAATGTGAGTGGATAAACCAATTTCGAAACAAAAGTGTATGCACTCAATCCTACAAGATTTGCATAAACCTCTGAATTATGGTTTGTCCAACATTATCTATGATATCCTTCAGCTTCTCCAACACTGTGTCCAAGTGAGATGCAGCAACCTTCACACACAAAAATAAAAATAAGAAGCAATGGAAAAGGGAAAATATATCTAACGAAGTTTTAAAAGAAACTGAATTACCAATCCCATTGCTTTTGCCAAACCAAGCCTATTTGTTGGGATTGCAATGTTTGATTGCTTATACATCCAATTCATTTTATCATGGACATAAGCTCTGTCATTAACCTTTTGAAGCAGAATCCCCAAGCATCTGTGTCAAAGTTCAATATCATCTGTGTCAAAGTTCAATATCACTTAGATTCAGACAGCTGGCATCAAACCAAATTTGTAAATCTAAGGTTGTTATAATGAAGATGGAATTCTGAAACAACTAATGTGGCAGATGAGTCCTGACGTACAGGGTAAGTTAATTGTTAAATTTATAGTATGTTTGTATGTGTGTGTGTTTATATCAAAGCTCCATTATGTAATACACACAAATCGCATCATATGTCTTTTATTTCTGTTATCTTTCAACATGGTATCTAAATTCAGATTCCCAAAAAAGATGTCACCGCATTTTCAATATTGTCCCGTAGATACATCTCAAATGGTAAAAGGCTGTAGAAGCATTTGATATGTTGGGGAACAGGTTCGAACCAGCAATTCCCCACTTCTCTGCACATAGTGTGTGTGAGTTTCGCCACTATGCTCTTTAGAACCAAAAAAAAATATTAACCGTTGTATTTATCGCAATCCGGTGTGTAAAAATAATAACAAAACTCCATTGTGTAACACTGACGAATTTAATCACATTCTTTTTGCTTATCTTATATTTCAACATGGTATCTAAATCCTAACAGACAATCATAAGTCATAACCCATGAAACCCAGTAGACCCACCCATTGTCCATTGGAAAAATTCTTTTCCAAGAAACCATGCTTCATCTGTTTTCCAGCCTCAATCCTTTTTTTGTGGTTGTGTTCTTCTTTCCAACCACCCCAAATTCTTTTTCCAGCGACTGTTGCTGCTACTGCCATCAACTCTGATCCAGTTTCTGCTATCCTAATGTGTTCAATGTCATCGTTACAAACCACAAGATAGTTTCACACTTTCACTTACAGTTTGTGGCCAAAACCTAATCCATTAGAACAGTTCCACAAATGACTCCTATTCTAATATTTCTAAAAAATTATACTATTTCTATATCAATTATTTTCAATATCAAGATTCGTTGTCAAAGTTGTAAAAAATCCTAAGTATTGAATTTAGAGAGAAGATGATAGAAGATTCATTTTATGTTTCATTGATTCAGAATCAATTAGTTACAAAACGGTTACAGAGTGACATTTATAGTAGTCCAGTCATGACCTGCTATAGCAGGAGAAACCTACTGGTGACAGACAGCTGTCAGACAGCTGCCAGCTGTCACGACACCTTTTGTATTATAGTTCTTACACTTAGCCTATTATACAGAAACATACAAGCTAATGTAAATTAGTAATGCGAACTGAGTATTACTCTGATACTATGCAACCATCAATTATAACCACTACTTTGGAAACTGGTTGCACAGGACATACGAACTGACAAAATACCGATCACCCAAACCAGTCTAGTCACACCATAAAACTGCACCAGCAATTTTGTTCTATCTAATTTTGTATGGATAAATTGCTAATGAGAGTCCCACATTAAATAGTGATGTGGCCTGAATAGCAATTATAAGACATCGACATCCCTCAGCTTACAAATCAGTTTTGTGAGATTCAGTTTGATTCTACCCAAATTCTAAGAACTGTGAAACAGTCAGCTTCTCATGCAACAAAAAGAAATATTTAACATATAATTTTTGCATCTACCAAAGCATGCTTTAGATAGGAGAATTGATACCGGTGAAGAATTGCAGCATGTTCATCATCAGATGTATAAAGTTCATAATGTTTGGCAAATACATTTCCAAGAGACATAATCCAATCTGCATCTTGAATCACATCCAAAGATTCTGCAAGAAACTGCAACCCAAAAATAAAGAGATGCAATAAAATATCTTGCTGGCAGAAGCTGTTTGGATTTCACATTTGTTATAATGTCTACAAATTGAAAAGTGGAGGACAGGATTTTGGCAGGTCAGTGACACTTACGTTGATTATCATGTCATCCCAAGTGTCTTGATATGATGGATCTTGTTTCAAATCATCTGTATCGCTAACATATGCCTTCATCTTTGGAATCTAGAACTTACCAAAAACACAAATTAATTACATTTTGATACATAATACCATCTCAAAGTTGTAAGTAGCAAACTGATACAAAATAGCAGATTATGATAGACTGTATTATAAAATGAATGTATATGAAGTTTTTTGCTGACTTGTGACAGTTACAGAATGATGAGAAATGTGGTACAAAATTATGAAGTGGTTCTAGAGCTCATAAAATACTCACCTCGTCTAAAAAGTTTATAAAAGATCAGTTTAAGATCCTACACCATGGCCAGAATACACCTTATAACCTTGAGTTAGTTTCTTGGGTTCAATTAGACCCAACTTTAATGACAAGAAAGTTTAAAGATCAGTTTAAGATCCTACACCAATGGCCAAAATACTCCTCATAACCTTGAATTATTTTCTTGGGTTCAGTTAGACCCAACTTTAATAACGAGAAAGCCCAACAACAAAATGAAGTTTCATTAATTCCGTATTTATATTAACAGATGCACAACTAACAGCTGACAAACGAGAAATCCCAACAACAAAAATGAAATTTCATTATTTCCGTATTTATATTAACAGATGCACAACTAACAGCTGACAATGTGAAATCTTTGTTGACGTTTATTTGCAGAAGTACAATATAATGCAAAAATAATTTATAACTCGAAATTTGACAGACTCTCAACATTCAACAAAGCTTTTTCAATCTGTTAACACAAGTTTTCAGGACAATTGTTACCTCATCTTGCCAAAGCAAATTGATATTTTTTGGAAATAGAGGTGCCAGGAGACATAGAACCTACAAAAACATGCATATACTTGTCATCCAAGGAAATGAATTCTTCTAAATAACAGGTAGAAACTATGCAATAGACATGTACAAAACCTAATAATGAATTAATAAATGTTACTGTATCTTCTTTTTTATGTAAAAATGTTAGTATATCATTGAAACACTATGATACAATTATACAGCCTCGTCCAACAAGTAATGATTTTTACAACATGCTGAAGGACGTATCTATTTGAGAATAATGAGTAAAAACCTCCAAATTAGTCCCTGACTCTGTAAAACAATCTCAAATAGGTCCCTGACTTCACAAATATTTCAAAAAGGTCCCTGACTTTGTTAGTGTCAAATTGGTCCCTATGTTTAACCAATTATTATCAATTAAGTCCTTATATTTTACAACTTACTATCAATTTTCTCCTTAAGTTTATCCACTTATTCTCAATTTAGTCCCTAACTTATTTTTTGAAGGACTAATATGAATAAAATTTATCAAAGTCAAGGATCTTTTTGAAATATACATAGAGTCAGGGACCTATTGGAGAGTGTCTTACAGACTCAGGGACTGCTTTGGTGGTTTACTCATTTGAGAAACATCAAAGAATAATTCAAAAGCAAAATGTGCAGTATTCAAGGATGGCATGAGCTCACTGTCAAAATCTGGGTGGCCAATTGCTCCCTTGCTAGAGGATCGTGTAAAAGCACCACAAAACGGGCAAGAAGTTCCTATATCAACCATAAATTATTTAACCATATATATGCTGAATACAACAAACAATGAATTTCCTTGTACTGTAGAAATTTGGAATTAAGGAAATTCAAACAGAAAAATCAGACTGTTGGGTAGAGAACCTACTTCGGCAGTTGGAATATCAGGACGGCTTTTGCACTCACTTAACATATCACTACCATAAGATCTATGCCGCCACAGTTCTGAGATGCACCTGCAAACCTGTAAAAGTAAAAATGATCTCTTCAAATTTGCCTGTCAAACCTCTGTGATATCAAAAAATCACTTCACAGTGCATACAACATGAAAGGATAAAACACATCACAGCATTCACTTCATATTTCTAAAAAAAAATATTAAAATACTAGACATAACACTTTTACCATAGCAACAGCACCAGTGTAGGTCTGTGGTATAATCATCTTCAACAGAAAAGGCCATAGGATATGCTGTAAGTAAAGTCCAAAAGCAATATAAGACATTTTCTTTGGCAAAATAGCCAATAGGAAACTAAAAGAAATAATAGGATCCAGTAAACTAATGAAATCACGACCACAAAATTGATCAGAAAATGAAATTTACCTCCATTTCAGGAATTGTAATAGTGACCAACAGGAGACCTTTTTCACAGACTGCTCGTAATTCACCAGGGGTAACCGCTCCAATTTTCATCTGAAAATAAAAACATGAACAACAGAGATTTAGGGGCCTGTGATAGATAAAAACATGCCAGAACTATACAGATATTTTTATATTATTTGTTTTCGGTAAAAGAAGAAATTTTATGTTAGAACAAATAAATTGGAGGATGAGTAAAACCATTATAAAAAAGAGTAAAAGATACTAGAAAGTGGAAGGGGTTAAAAACAAGGCAGCCTTTGAATGACATCATATGGAAAATGCCCATAAATGCATAAAGTAATGAAGCAAAGAGGATTAAAATATCCAAGGAAATAACCAAATATGCCAATATTCTTAAAACAATTTTGGTATCAAGCTCCAAAACAATTTTGATAGTGATGGATTGCTCTTAGTTTTTCCATGATGGATTGCTCAAAAAGAAAAAGAAAAAAAAATAGTTTACAATTTTCTTTTGTCAAAAAACAAATGATTTTTTTACAAAAGATTTATAGTAATGTTGAAAATATTATCAAGTGCGTAAACGTGGATGGTTTAAAAAAATCAAAATTAGAAATCACATCAAATCCCCTCCTAAATGTCACATAAATAAACTCAATTACATATAAATAAACTCGGTAGTGAAGAAGAGAACTGTGGGTGCATCCATTTTAGTAAACCAATGGTTACATCTGTGCCATTAAAATTTATTTTATTATATCAACGATGATCATACAATTTAACCCATGAAGGGAAAATTAAGGCTTTTGCCCACCATAAACGGCACGGTCGGCACCTATAAAGATATGTGCGTCACTAGCAATTACGGACGGAAACAAGAGGAAAGTGTACCTCGATTCTCTTATTTGGTATGCTATCAAGATCACTGTGATTTTGTTCTGTTAAAGCACAATTGCGTATGAGATATTCTATGAACAACTCTCCAGATGAACCAACCAAGTAACAGTGTGAAGCCATAACCACAATTAACTGGAAAATGAGGAAGACAGGAGACAAAAAACATTGACTTGGGTAATAATTTGCATTCTTGTTTAAAAAAATATTAAAGAAAAATAGGAACAACAAGGGTAAATGATCAACAAATTACCTCAGAAACTGCCTTTCGAACACCTAAATTATGCTCTTCTAACAAGGACTTAACAGCTTCAACCAGTAGAGGTATTTTACTATGCCAAGCTTCAGATAGCCTTTGGAAAACAAAGATTTCTGTCAGCTGCTAATACTATATATTTACCAATAATTACCATCAATCAAGACTTGGAAAAACAAAAAACACCTCGGTAAAAGATGTTTCAAAACACAAAGTGCACCAAAAGTCACTGCTTCTTCCTTCAACCTACATTTCTGGAAGCATTGACAAAGGACAGGCGAAGCAAAATTGCACATCACATTACAAGAAACATAATAAGAATCATTTTATCTAGGGAAAAGAAGAGTCTTAAGAAAGAGACAAATATAAAAGATAAAATGCCCTCCTCAATTGCATAGACTACCAAACCACAACACTTGTAAAATATATATAAATATATGATTCGATTTAAAATTGAAGAAACAAGATACGGGTAAAACTAAGGGTGCCTGTTTTTGTAGTAGTTACGAAAGAGAAAACATTTCAATTGAACATTAAAAACAAAAAGAAAAAAACTAAGGGGCTTTTTACTTTGTGAAAACATTTTTTCTTTTCATTTTCTAAAATGTATTCATTTTAATTTGCTAATAAGAAGGTATGAGGCTCAAAAAATTAACAATTGTGATTGAAAGAAGAAGAAATGCTAGTTAGAGATGATGCATTTTTTGAAATAATAAAAATAATATTTTCGGATTTCATTGTTTCCTAAAAATGCACACAATTGTTCACTTCAAGAGTCAAATATTTTCTTGTTACCAAAAAACATTAACACTAATTTTAGGAAATGAAAATAGAAAACATTTCACAAAGTAAACGGCACCTAAGGCCCCGTTTACTTTCTGAAAACAATTTCAATTTTCATTTTCTAAAATTTATCTTCATTCTAAATTGCTAACAAGGAGATGAAAGCCTCATGCAGTAACATTTGTGGTAGAGAGATATCAAAGACAAGCTATGAAGAGTACATGTTCAGAAACAATGAAAACAATGTTTTGACATTCTCAGAAGTTCTGATTTGTTTTCAGAAGTTCTTATGTTTTTTTTTTTGGTAGAGATATTCTCTTATGTTTATTAGTTGAAATAAAAATGAAAATATGTAACATTGGAAGTAAACGGGCCCAAAATACAAAACATTTTTGTAATCCCAGAGCAAAGCTCCTCATAAATGAGCTAACTCTCACTCTACCCAACCCATAAGGTTCCTATCTGTTGAGATATTGTTATTTATTGTAGTATAATTTGTTAGTATCTTTTGGAGTTATGATAGGATATCATTCCTATTTAGATATGCTCCATCTCTTCTGAATATAAATAGTTGTTTCAACCTTTTTTAAGTTAATGACAAATATTCATATTCAAGTTGGTATCAGAGCCTCTCCACGATCCGCTGGGCCGCCTGCTATCAGGTTTCTGATCGGACCATCCACCATTTATATCCGCGCCGCAAGCCCAATAGCACTGGACGCGAGGGGTTGTGTTAAAGAAGTCCCACGCCGGTTGCGAGAAGGCCTGAACAAGTGTTTATAAGTAAGAGGCAATCCTCGGCTTACAAGCCGGTTTTGTAGGGATGAGTTAGGCCCAACTCAATTCTATGATTTGTTTGTCTCACATATTTGTTGACTTCATAAAAATTATGTAAGGATCTTATTGTATAAACATATCGTATTGTCAAGTCATGTAAATAGGAATAATACCGCTCATACTCCCTCTATCTCATACATACTAAGTGTCATGTTTGTAATATGTGTTTGTCTCATATTATGTCATTTTAAAATACCAATGAAACATTAATTACCTTTTTCCACCAATACTTTTTTATTATATCTCAACTCACCTAACTATTCTACTAACTACATGATAAGTTCAGGTATTTTAGTCAATGAAGCTCATTTTATCAAAGAAATTAGTATACTAGACAATTTTTTTTAGTGTGCAGGGAGTATTAATTTTGCACTTATTGCCTTAAGCCCATATAAAACCAAATTGGTTGTGCATACGATACATGGTATCCTGAAATCGTATTGACCTAGTGGACCCACTATCCTCAACAACAACCAAGCCGTATCCGGTTATCCCACTAAGTGGCGTCGGCTACATGGATCAAATGACGCCATAATGCTCTATCATATACCATATTTCTATCCAACTCTATAATCTCTAGATCTCTTAATAGTTTCTCTTATAGTTTTTCTAGGTCTTCCTCTGCCTCTAGTTATTTGACTACATTGGGCAGATCATATTGTACTTTATCATGTAAATAGGAATAATATCTCCCATATTTATTTTGTATTTAATTTCTTGAGCCAATATAAAACCAAATCCGTTGTCTTGAGCCTATATCAGATTGTATCTTAACATTATTGGTTTTTTGTAATTCAACAGACTTCATATATCCTCTGATATTATAGTGTTCCTATTATTGTCAGTAAACTTTAGTTGTTTCAACCAGAAAGAAAAAAGTGAATAAATAATACAAATGTTATCATGTATACAGATATACTTGAAAATTTGCAAATACTTACGGTTACGAGGAACAAAAACAAATCATCAGGATACACCAATCCAACCGTCAGAAAACAATGCTGCACCTCATTATACATCTGCCGTACATGATTAAATAAATAAAACATTGGACTTCTTTTATGGATAAAAGTAAAAAGCTGATCCAGACTGAACAAAATAAAGTTGCGTCCACCCTTGAAATTGAGTGGGTTCAGACAATAATGGTGCACTTTAAATAAAATGAAGGTCAAATAAACCCTTGTTTCGTCAACTGAATGAAGCATTATCCAAAAGAAAATCAATGAAAGAGAGAGTACAAGTACAAATTCAAAGAAAAACCTTCCACAAAAACATAAAGAACAAATGAACAAAATGTCACCTCAAAAGGGTCTCCATATCGTTTGCACATGTGAAATAGAAAACCCTAACTGGGATAAGGCTGCTTTAAAGTAAGCAAGGATGGATCCACTACCCACCCTTGATTCTAAAATGCATTCTGATCTCAACCCCGCTAAAATTTAAGGGTGAATAAGCGCTTGCTCACTTTAAAGCAAACTTATTTTAGAGGAGCTTTTTCCTTCTAATCCATAATAACAAATTCTAGAAGACAACTCTGTCCCAAAATAAGAACAATGAATGCTGCCTAAACCCAAAGATTTTAACATCAAACTAGCCAAATACACCAAAACTGCAGACAATGAAGATCTCCAGAAAATGATACAAAAGTTATTATACAAAAATCCCAAACAATTCCAAGTTCCAACAAATGAAACTGATACTAATACCTTCAATCCCACAGAGAAATCTGTTTGATCTTTGTTTTCACTATTCATAGAAACCACAGGTAGAAGTGTCGCTAAAGTAAGAGTCAAATCCTGCACACCACCGGTAATTTTAATTGAATATTCAATTGATTAATTCCAGCAAGACATAGAGTGTTAATAATCACATGACAGGAGAACAAAGCAAAATAAAAAGTTATTAACAAGGAACTTTTAAAGTTACATGGAGATCTGATCAAAGATAATCACCGAAAAAGTAGGGTAAAGACATTCAACATACAAGGAACTTCTAAAATAACTTTATAGGATACATTACCTCAAAATCAAGCATAGGAGGGCCACTTTCAGACAGTAAAGAGGCATTCAACAGATTGTGGAGACTGCATGTAGCTAGAAAAGCAATGTCGAGATCCTTTTTATACCTGACAGAAGAATAGAATAATAAGAACTTATACTACAATACCTGTTTATATTCATAAGTATCGTCTATATTCTAGTCTTATTATAATGCACTAGTTAAAAAACTAAAATACAAATGCTTTCCCACAGAGCATGCAAGCAACTAAGGTTGTAATCTAAAGCAAAATGCAGATCAATCTTACAAATCCAATATTGTAGGAACAAGCCTTGGTAAGGCTGCTTTTAATTGTGTCCGTGTTATGAGACCAACCATTTGTCCAAGTGCTTCAACGGATGCTACACGAACCTATATCAAAATAAGTTGAAATAACCAAATACATGAGAGTACTAAAAATAGGTAAAGAGATCATCTAAATAATATGTTAAATTACTTATTTTCAATCATTCAACTACAAAAACACAGTGAGTTTAGAAACTCAAATTATAATGAGTGGTTTTATTCGAATTAATGCTTCATATCAACTGTTAAATCAAAGTACTGTCATCAAGTTTCTTGTCATTGACTATTAGTCCAATGAAAACATTATAAGTGTTGATTATTCTCTACTTAGGGTCCGTTTGAATTGGCTTATTTTTGAGCTTATGCGAAACAGCTTATGGAAATAAATAAAGTTTTATGTATTATTATAAGTTTTTCAAGATAGTTTATGAGAAAACAACTTATAAAGATACAATTTTTGTTAATTAAAACTTATGAGTTAGCATAAAAGTTTATTTATTTGCATATGCTATTTTCATAACCAAACGGGCCCTTATTATGGTTGATTTAGTTTCCTTATTTTTCTATTTTCATTTCTTGTGAGATTCTCTCTTGTATATAAGTTTGCACACCTCGTTGTAATATACAAGCTATTCATTCTAAGACATAATTAAGGTATAAGACATAATTAAACCAAAGATATTGAGGTAAAATGCACTTAACATGCCATGTATGCAAGAAAATAAAAAGGTACAACATAACTATTGTAAGAATTATTTGTTTATGGTAAGTGAAAAAGGAAAAGAGAGAAAAATTGTAAATGGCAGTAAAGTAAAAATATATTTCGTGGATTGAATGTGTTATAATGTCCTAACCTGATATTGATATTCATAGTAATAATTAGGGTTAGTGAATAAGGCATGGTGAATAGTCGTAAATTAAAAATATGATTGATTGATTGATAGATATAAATATAATGTGTCACAATATTCTAACTATTGATACTGATAATTAGGTAAATACAAGAACTACTAGTATAAGGTTCAGCCCCTTACACTAATACCCAACTAACTATATCTTAACAAATTTCTTAACTTAGTACAAAGAAAGAAAGAGAACGTTTTGATATAGAATATAGTTTTATTGAAAAACCACTCTGGATCAAATTATGGACAAGGAGTTACATCTCCCACCAGGGTATCAATGAAAAAAATATATCAGTAAAAAAATAATAGAGGACTATATAAGCAATCAAACACGGAACCAAAATGGGATATGGTGACAAACCTTTAGGTCTCGTGAAGCTGCCCAAACTCTTAACAAAAGCTCAAAAGCAGAATTTAGAAATGACCTGCACTAATAGAGATATCTCTAACCCTCAGAAAAGAAAAATAGGATATGTAGTAGCATGAATCAGAAAAAAACTAGAAGACTATATTGTGATCTCACATGACATCACCATCCTGAGGTAAATGTGAAGGAAAATCTGTACTATATTGCCAAGCAGCTTGACACCAACACTTGAAAGCTGAAAACAATAACAAAAGATGAGTTAAATTGATCGGACTATCAATAGAAACTACACCATTGAGAAAGGTTAGACAAAGTTTTTTCCCCATCCCTGCACCACCAAGTAATAATGACATAAATTGAAGCTATAAATATTAGCAAAAGGATCATAAATCTACAAAATGTACATTTGAAAACAACTAAAAATTACCAAGATTCATCGGTAGAGATATATCACATTACACCGCTATAAACTATGGGTCCGTTTGTTTTAGAATCTTAAAAATCATTTTTGATGTTTTAGTTTGCGTATAAGCTTTTTTTTAAGATAATTTTGCTATAAATAATTTAGAGATTTTTAAATATGCTATTTTATATT
The DNA here is from genome assembly GCA_030408175.1 of Trifolium repens. Classification (NCBI taxonomy): domain Eukaryota; kingdom Viridiplantae; phylum Streptophyta; class Magnoliopsida; order Fabales; family Fabaceae; genus Trifolium; species Trifolium repens. The sequence goes on along the minus strand of CP125849.1, from coordinate 50,525,798 downwards.
TGTTTCCAATTATAAAAAGAGATTTTGTATTTCTCCCTTCTATTAAAAATAATTTTCTAACACAGCTAATCAGACTAGCTTTTCATTTTCAGCATAAACTTTTTTTTTTGAACAAAAAATATTTTAAAGAAAGCTTACACACAAACATAACCAAAACATCATAAGTGATTTTTAAGAATCTTTAACAAATGGGCACTAAACCTAGAATGTACTTAAATAGAGTACAATGAAAATAAGATTTCCCAAATGGTTGTTCAAGAAATACTAGTTCAGTTATGCTCAGCTGTCGGTCTTTTTTAACTGGCTGTTAAGTGGTAAAAACAGTTAGGAATATATATTTTTAAAGGGCCAAAAGTTAGTAATTAGTTGTTAGATTAGTAATTTTCTCTTTTGCCAGGTTTTGAACCCTAGACCTCTCACTCCTTTAACCCTTAGCTCAAACCAGTTGAGCTACCCAACCAACCCCAAGCAGTTAGGAATCTGAGTTTGGTTTTCTACGAATATGACCGAATCTACACTTTAGCTGGTTTCAATCAGTTAACAGTTTACTGAAACAGACTCTCTCTCACTTTTTTGCAAGTTCTTAATTTCCGACATACCTGCTCAAAAACCCCGGAGACAAAGTTGTTCATATCTAGGATAAATAAGAAACCACCTACCAAACTTTACCATTCATTCAAGAAGTTAGTCTACTAACAGTCAATTACATCACATCGCAATATTCTTCTTGGACCTGTTCGTTTTAAAATTTCACACACTGCAAAGTGCACTGTCATTTGAAAAATCTGCAAGATTTTTAACTTGTTCATTGTGCACGACTATATTTAATAGATTGTGATAAGGAAGTTTCTCACTTACCAATACAGCTTTTGCTTTTTGGTATGAGGCAAATGATATGAATGTGTCAGAGGTCAGAGGAGAGACTAAAACAAAAATAATGGGTATGGAAAAACTATAGAATAGACAGACAAGCAAACAACACATTTAAAATTACACCTTTTGTGCAGAAAGTGTATTTCATACTAACCAGCATTTTCTCTATCTGTATTCGGATGTGTCTACCTTATATGGTATGCAATTAACAACAACAACAAAATATTTCATATGCAATTAAAACTAGCCAGGCAACTTGGACAATTCAACCAGTTCTTGACAAATCAGCACAACATCAAAAGCAAATATCACATATTACACATCCATCAAGAAAATCACAGAAAAATCACCACACCATTTGCAAACGTTGGCCGGTGCATGTCTCGCACATTTCCAAGAATTGGCAAAATTCGTGAGAGTACACCTTTCCAGCGGGGAATGAACAGCAAGGCTGTATTAGATTTATAAATTAGAAAAAAAAGAAATACATCAGTGTTTACCGCAGAATTTGAACCCACCCTTCTCCCCACCCACAAAAAAAAAAGGTGACAGCTGAAAAACTGTAAACTTTTATCACTCACGACTACTAGAGGCAAATTCTGCAAGGATTTGAACCATAGCCTGTAATGCTGAACTTGTCCCAGATAAATGAAGAAAAATTTCTTCCATCACCTACAACACCAATTCAAGGGTAAGGGATTTAAGGACAACGACTGAGAATAAGCTCAAAACTTAGTGTATAGCAGTGAAATTAAAATTAAGGGGAGATATTACTTTGGCGTGTTAAAAAATAGTTACAAATTTTGAAACTAAGGGAAGAGTATAAAGAAATTATTTCAGCACATAAGAAAGACAAATATGAAAATGGATACAAAAACAAAATAGTTTTTTTTTTTTTCGTTGCAATTCTCATGATAGTTCAGGATTGATCTCCAACAGAGAGCATTACAAGTATCAAGAGATAAAATGAATTATGGAGTTTGTAAAGGATATTCTAATTAGATTTATCTAACTGGCAATCACATAGACTGTAGGGCTGCATTCTGTTAATCTTTTTTCTCCTTGTCTTGTCTCCCTTGTAACCTTATTATTCCTTTTCTCTATTGAACTAAAAATAATTCTCTATTAAACTAAAAAAAATTATATTTAAAATACAATAAATAATCTTTAATAGTTCAAAGAAAAATAAATAACTCACAAGATCAGGTAAATGTGACCCTATCGCAACAAGTAGGCTTGTTGCTGCTCGTTGCCAGTCAGAATTGAGTTCCTGCAGAAGACAGTCGATGTGAATCCATAGACTATGAGCAGTAACATACAAAATATGTTTAAGACAATAACTAAAATGTCCTTAGGTAACTAGGATTTTAATTGGAATATTATTACTATTCCCGTACTAGAAACAAACCAATCAAGAGTGCAAGAGAATAACAGTCATTTCAAATAAATATTGAAAAGACGGAAAAATAATGGTTACGTAGACCAATAAGCCTAAGGTCTCTAAAAGTTTAAGATACTCGCATAGAATAAAAGAAAAGGAAATAACAAAGTTGTAGATTAAAGTATCAATTCAATTGTTTATTCTAATGTTCTACTTATAGACCAAAAATAACCAAACTCGCTAAAGCTAAACCTATAAAATACTGGAAAAAGATAACCTAAAATAGGACAAAATCCTAAACAACAAATAGCCCCAAGTCCAAAACATAATTTCATAAGTAAAAGGAAAAAACTGTGTGCCCATTTGACATCACATGGTTACATGCTGTCACACGGTTCAAAACCAAATGTCAAGCTACAGAATCTTGTACACGCAACCACATTAACTAAATGGTCGTGATTAGCCTTCGCATGTCTAAAACCATCAATCACATGCCCAGCAATTTCCAAACTCAATTTTGACAGCCAAAATCCCTTCTTTCATTTAAATCCAAATCTTTATTTCTTTGCACACTCACTTGACTTCCGTTCTCAATTCCCAGCAAACTATTTGCTGATGCGAGTAATTAAAGAAATGGCTTTGAAACAGTTTGCTTAGAAAGACTGGATAACTAAATTTCGATCACTGAGTCATTATTTACAAGTTGTAAACCATACAAAATAATAAGATGTAGAAAGATGTTAACCATTTAATCCATGCCTAGGTGGATGAAATGGATAAATGCTTTTGGTGCGATCTATACAATATAAAAAGGTATCGCTCAAACTTGAAGGAATGTTTTACGGCACAGCAATTGGATTGAATATTGGACGATAAGAGACAACAAGATTTGTTATTGCAATATTAAGAGGAATATTAAGTGGTCACATTAGACAAGATAAAGTTTGGCATAGAACTATTAATAAGAAAATTGGAGTAGCTCTCATTGTACAAAAGATGGCAGAGTCATGTCTTAGGTGATTTGGACATGTGTACTGTGTAGAGAAGACCCGTAAAAGAAGCTATATCAAATAAATAATAAGAGGGATATATATATATATATATATATATATATATATATATATATATATATATATATATATATATATATATATATACACATATATACATATGTCAAACCATTAAAAGAGAATAAGAGGTAAACAGTCTATTTTTAAACTTATACATGATAGAAAATTATTGTGTCATTTAATACATGTATTCGATCCATCTAGTGAAAAGTGAGAAGGCTTAATTGTCATTGCTGTTATTTTATTAGTTGTTAACCCGTTGCTTTAGAATTAATATGTAAGTAAGTTGCTTTACAAATCCACGGGAATTACCAGGGTTACTCTATAAGGAAATTATCTTTCAAAATTCAAATCACCATCCATAAATAAGCATGATCCACTTAGGGTATGTTTGGATTGAGGGTTTTTGAGGACTAAGTCTGCATTTTACTCTATATTATAGCTTCTATAATTAAGAAAGAAAAAATAAATCCTCTCCTCCAAAACCCCTAATCCAAACACACCCTTGATCATTTTTACCTCTTCTACTGCATCGGTTCAGTTTAGTGTAGCATGATGATTTTGTCTCCTACCTTACCTTTATATTTCCCATCTATTCACTTAATAATATTCACTAAGCTGAGTTACAGCAGTGATTACTACTCTTTGATACAAAAAGTAAAATCATGCCACATAGTCATTAGTACTTGAACTAAACTACATAAAGCACACCTTAGAAGATATCATCTCAGATGTAGCAATCTTAGCAAGTTTTGCCATGAAAGCAGAATCAACATCTCTTTCATCAAGAGCTCGAACTCCAAACGCCATAACTTGAAAAACACCAGCCATATTTCCAAATCGCTAAAAACACACAACAAAACAAAATTAACAGCAAAATCATTAAATCTAACAACACTCTAGAACAAAAATGCTAATGCTAAGAGAATGAATATCCTCACCCTACGTCCACCGCGTGAAACAGTCGCACAACACTCTAGAACAAGAACAGGATTTCTACAAAAGCATGAAAAAGATCATAATATAACGAAATTAAAGTGAAATTAAGCAATGAAAAGAAAAGGTGACGGTGTGATTACAGTGCAGCGAGGTCTTTGAGAGAGGACATGGAGGATTCTCTAACAGAGGAAGAATCATCGTTGAGTAATGATAGGAGAACATTGATTGCCTCTGTAAGAAAGAGGAACGAACGGTGGTTGAGAGATCGTAAGAGGAATTGAAAGAGTGAATCGAATTTGGAGAAGGAGTAGAAGGTACCTTGTGCGGGAATTGAGATTGAAGAAGCCATGGATGAGGATGAAATAATCGCATAGAAACTTTGATGAATGAATGAAATGAGAAAATATATATAGAAGAGTTGGGGGAACTGAAGGGGCCTTCTTCCCCGGCGCGGACACACACAACAGACACACTGCTGCGCTGGTTTTGCCTTGCCGTGACACAAAATGCTCTTTTTTTATTTTCTTTTTTTATAATTAAATGCTCTTTTTTTAGTTACATTTTTTTTATAATACATTTTATTAATTAAATACAATACTAGTAGTATAATATATACATTTTCTCTTTGTTATTATTGTATGACCAATTAATGTTGAATAGTATAAATTATTTTTTTTTCGAACAAGCCAAAATGGAATATATAAATATAAAAGAAACAAATAATCTCCTTAACATAATGTGTGCTAAAAAAAACTACAACAGTGTTACAAAAGTATCAATACAAAAGAAAAAAATGAAATAGTATAAATTATTGAAATAGTTCCATTGTATAAGATTAAATTAATATGCATTACTTTATCGAAAAAAAATAATGCACGTTATAAATATTAAAGTCAATTAATTGTAATATTAGTTATTTAATTTACTTTTTATTCTCTATAATAATTATTTATTTTGTTTTATTTAATTTGTTGGCACGGATTAACTTTTATTTTTAATATTATTTCTCTGTTTATTTTAAAATTGTATGGCAATTTTTGTCTATTATTACACGATGAATATTAAAATGATTTTATTTTGTTTATGTTCATAAAGATTACAATATTTATTCAAACTTATGAAATTTTGATAAATACGTGTTAAAAGTATTAACTTAAATTATATTGTGTTAGAGAAAATTTGAATGACTCATCTTCAATAATATATTATTCCTCCTGTGGTATATTTTTGTAAACAAACCTCATGTATTATGTTGAATGAGAGAGATATAATAGTTAAGATTTGTAAATTTTTGAGTTGTCTTTTTTTTTTCTTGGTATGTTTCCTTTACTAAATGCAGTTATATACAAAACATGTTGAACACTATAAATGAATGTCTCACTTGACTAAAACTTAAACAGTTTGTTATGCAGATGTTTGACTCATTTTGTAAGACTAATGTTCGTTGGTATTTTAGAGTTGTATTATTATTATTTTTTTTTTGGTCAAGTAGCCTAATGGCTTGAAATTCCGCATTTAAGGTGAATAAGTGGGATGACCGGGGTTCGAACCCCGATCCCCTGCATAATAATGCAAATGTCCACCAATTGAGCTAAGCTCATGGGACTTAGAGTTGTATTATTAATATCTAAAAAATCAAAATCATATATGCCGATATATATCTTCTAAGACTTTCTTTTCTTTTTCAATATCTTCTACTCACCGATAATTAAACTCTAAAGATAACATTTAATAATCTATTTTGAAATAAATTACAATTAATTTAAGTTTGTTGAAGAAGTCACAAATACCATACAAAATTTACATATATAACCGTGAAGTTCTGGAATCAAATTTAAGTGAAAATATTATTTTTTTGAACAAGCAAAAAATAAAACTTTATATTAACAACAAGTTCTGACTAGTACAAGGTGTGCTAACCAAAATATTAAACATCTACAAAGGTTAAACAGTGAATCACCAACTAGCCAATATCCATACAAAGGAGGAAGCTTACCACATGCGAGAATTTAACCCAAATTTAATGATTAACTTTCTTTGAAGATCAAAGACTCCTTCAAAATATGAATAACCTTATGAATGAACTAGACATTATGAATGACCTTATAATTTTAAATATATTTTATAGAGAAGAACTATCTTCATTCTCATATCAATACTAAAGCTTATCTCATAAATCAAATAAAATATGAATAAATATTTGATGTTCCCTTTCGTCTTTTCTTGTTTACTCTATTCTTTTGGCTGATCCAACATCCTGCTTGTCATTTGGTTTTTTTTATCATGTTTGTATTAGTAACTTTATTGCAACTCTCCCAAAATTGAACAAGACACACATATGAGACTAAATATTTGGAAAATCATTGAAAACAATGACTGTGTGAAACACCAATAATACAGATCTAAGTGATTGAGGAGACATGGTCATTTTATCATTGATAGATAATGTTTCATCGACTATAGTTCACTTTTTCTTAAACACTTTTTCATAAGCAAATGTTAATTATTAGTATTAGTATTAGCATTAGCATTAGTGGACCTCCCTTGTGTTCAATGAATCACATGAGCTACGCTACGTCATGCTAAGAAATGTGGTGTTAGTCTATCTGCTGCTACTTCATGTAGTGTTTGGTATTTTAGAGTATTAGAGTATGTAATAGTGTATTAATTAACATTGTAACTAAGATTTGATTGGATATAACTATACAAAAAAGTTTCATTATGGGTGCATAGTTGAAAAAAGTAAACAAATATTATAACATTTTCGTATCAATATTGTTTTTAGTAAAAAAACAAAAATGTAAGAACAAATAAGTATGTAAACAGTTTTTTAAAAGTTTTGGATATACTTTTTTTTTGTTTTGAAAGTTGGATATACTTTTTTTTTTTTTTTTGGTCAGGTAGCCTAGCGGCGAGAAAGTTGGATATACTTTAATCAAGCTACTAGATCTGAGTTCTTGCATATTATACGATACATTTAGAATTACCTATATCAAAAAATTAATATTGACTTATCTTTAATTAACTGTTCAACTAAACAAATTTTAGCTGCTTTATTACTTTTTATTTCTTTAATCAACAATTCTCCAATTAGATAGTAAATATATACTAATAAGATTTATCTATTACTATATATAAAAATGATACAAATTTTTGGGATGACTTTTTTATTATACCTATTTTACCCTTAAAAAAAACTACCAAAAAAAACAACTAAATATTTGTATATGTTGAAAAATAACTTCCACATAAAAATAGATTTTCAGTTTTTTTTAGTAAATAATTTTTTTTCTCTTAATAACTAAGCACAACAACTTCCACATAAAAGTATGTTTTCAGTTTTTTTATAGTAAAAAAAAATATTTTTTTTTTCTTCTTAATAACTAGCTACAACAAAAAAGGAGGTTAAGTAGTTATCAATTAACTAAGTCCAATAAAAAAGAAGATTAAGTAGTTATTTATATTTGCACAATAGAGAATTTCGATCACAACAAATAAAAAAAAAAAAGAATATCGATCACACAAAGGCAGCTAGTAAATAATAATTACAATATTATAAAAAAAATTAATAATTACAATATTAAATATTTCAATCTGTATTTTTTATATTTAATATATATTATTTTTTTTTTTGGGAAACAAAGGGGCTAAAGCCCATAAAGGAAAAGAAACTACAACGCTACTAGTCGGGGGAAGGAAACACCCCTAATATCATCATCTAGCACTTGCATCAAGTCAGGGAAAAATTATGTCAATATATTTAATATATTTTTATTATTGTTAAGATAAATTATGTCAAATTAATTTCTCAGGGAAAAATTAATATTCGATTTTTACATTTCACGGAAATACTCGCATAGATCCTTATGGCTTTAAAGCAATAAGCACAGCAAGACATAACCTGTCTAGATTATTTGCTCTCACAATATGTAAATTGACTTATTTTGAGACATTTTAATCACAGTTCTTAAGTTTTGAAATAAAAAACTGGTCCAAACATATGATGAATGCAACTTTTATTATACAACTGATGATATATTCCTTCATATTTTTATACGAATTATATTATTTTTACAGATAATAATGAAACAATGAGACTAGATCATCCGAAAACGTGTTGTTACTATGCTAATGGCAAGAAGTAGAAGCAATTTTTTGAATTATGCCGAAAGTTTATAATGGTTTTGTAAAAAATAAGGGAGAACCAACTAGAGCTGTTAGGCTGGAAACATATGAAATTTGCATTACTTCACTCGTAATCATGGTCAAAAAGGAGAACCAACTGGAGGTGCAAGGCCAAGGTACCGCATTATCTTTAACCGACGATCCTTCCTTTCCGTTTTCATTGGATAAGTCGCCTCCTGAAGAGTAATTATTCATTTAGTGTACATGAGAAATAAGTTCTTATAATGATTATGCCATTAGTATCGAGTTAGCAACTCACGTCAAAATGAACTTTGGGCTTTCGTTCCCTTTTCCCTCTTCGTCTCTCTTGAGAATCATTTTTTGTTCCGCTTGAGCTGGGCGAAGTGTACTTACCTGCTCAAACCACAAATCCATATTAAAAAAGCAAAAGGAGAAACAGAAAGAGTAAATCATTTTATGAGGGTTTATGACGTATTCAGTGAGGTGTGGGTGTGCATGTGTGATGTGTATGCTTTAGAGACATTAGACAAGAGTCATACATCGTTCTGTAATTGAGGCCAACAAATGTCCAAAAACATGCATGGACAAATGAAATGATCCATGGATAACAGACAAGACGACGCATGTGAGATTTTTTTTGAAGGAAGTGAACCGAAAACCCTTTTAGTTTGGCTAGAAGTATTTGCAACATAAAACCCATAACTATCATATATCACTGTCATTTAACAATGGGTAAAAACATTTTTGGATCTACAATTATTTTGATGTAATTCGATAAAACAATAACTTAACAGAGTCTATGATGCCTACTACTTTTGGTTAGAAACGTAGTATTCCATTAAAGCACAATATAAACTGATTCTTCTTATGAGGAGTGTTACGAACACACTCTCTAACACACATTTTTCAACACACTACCTTTTATTGGTTAAAACCCATATGGGTCCCACCAAATTTTAACCAATAAAAAGTGTGTTAAAGAGTGTGTTGCTAACATTATTCTCTTCTTATTTATTATAGGTGTTTCCGAACCCACAGAACTCAGGAATGCAACTTCCTGTTCTAAAAATCACTTTACTGTGAAGCAAAACATAATTGTAAATAAAAATAAGGAACATACCAGCTGAACGTTCTTGCTGATTAGAATGAGCAGACCTATCAGGACTCAAATTATGGCAAGAACTGAGTTGTGCCTTTCTTTGCAAGGCCTAGTATCATATTAAATTAGAAAGAAATGAATAGTTTAACAAGGAAGGAGGAGGGAAAATTAGAAAGAAAAGCAGATAGCTGAATTTTAAAATTTATTGTAGCCAAAACATGCTCAACATACTTGCTGTAGAGCTTCTTGAAAATCATTTGAAGGGTTATTGATCCTTTCTTCAAAAGACTGCAATAAAAATTATACATAATAAATATGAGATAATGACAACGTATACTTTAAGAAAACATCCATAGAATTATCTCCTTAACAATAGTTCAATTTACAGCCTGCATAATAGAATTTGTGGAGAAAAAAAGCCTCCAAATTATCCAACAACCCAAGCCTCAAAAATAATAAAAGGGAATTTAAAAAACGGTGGATTTGAAGAATTTATAACTTCAAAAATAGTGCAATGCAAAACACTAATCAAATGTTGACTACAAATGTGTGAGAAATTGATTTGCACTAGGTGGATGAGTGATAAGATAAGACTTTTTCTGCTATCTTCTTTCTTCTTTTGGAGGTTGTGAGGATGAGGGATTCCTCAACCACCTATTCTAGTGTGGCTTTATTTATATGTTACATTGTTATCAAAATGTAAGTAAGAGATAGCAAACACCCTGAACTAGAATGTGCAAAACCATAGTGTGGGACAAGGATTAAACTCACATCCTCAAATATTGAAATATCTGTTGCTGGATCAATCCAAGCACTGTAAACGAACAAAGTATTATTCAATACAATCAGTAGACAGGATTAGGTAAATTGAAGAAACTCCCGTGTAAAATATATGCCACAATACCTGGGATGATTTCCATAAAACTGCACTAAAACATGTCCATCACTGACACAGTCAGATAATGCACATCTCTCTTCTATGATCTGGAAAATTAATTTACTAAAATGAGTATAGATGAATGGGTTATGAAATTCAAAGCACAATAGTGGTGCAGAAATATCAGCTCCACACCAAATTCATAAGCCAGTCCATTTTATAAACCAGAATCTGAGAAAGCTGGATTCAAAAAAATCTTAATTATATAACATACATCAACACAACATCAAAACAATGACAATTTGCATCAGTAGTTTCTAGTATTGTAACCTACAGAAGTATCCAACAAGTAAAATGGAGCGTCATTTTGTATTAAATGAGTCTTCCACTCAAAAGTAGTTTAAGCTTCAATTTATTAAAAAAATTTGATCCGCAAAAATGGACTTTTAAAACATTACTTTAACTTCTAGATTTCCCATGAGAGAAGCAGGTTAGAACGAGTACACATATAATTAAAAGGGTAGTTGGTCATGGTTGATGACAGCCAATACAAAAAAATGATGATACTCGCTTGTATTTATATCAGCAAGTCTTTAATTAACATAATGCTACTCAATTATACACAATTAATAAGGGAAAAGGAACATATACGGCTTAAACTGATACAGAACTTGTTCCATTGATTATATCTAAAGCCATTTTACATTTTAAAAGCAGATTCTTCAATTTGAAAAATGAGCACATGTGAGAATGTGCAGATGCTTGTGTATTTTCCACTAAACAAATTAGGCAGTAAGTTAAATGTATGCAAAAAGATCCTTTAAAGATGCCAGAAAGAGAGGGTGGGCACTGTAAATATGAATTATCTTGCCAATTAACTTCATTTTGGCCTATGCCCAAAGCACATAGACATAGGCAAAAAACAACAAATATTACAAGATATCAAGTAAATACCTCAGCAGGCCACCACATTTGACAAGATGTTCTTGCCCATACAACATTTCCAGGGGTTACAGCAAGAGAACTGTTATCACTGACAGATGATTCACGAGGTGTAGATTCTGACATCTTAAAACAAGCATCCCTATAAGGAAACATAAGTTTCAGTTTGCTTAGAAACATAAAAACTGAAAGGTCTCAAAATCACTTGATTGTACTAGCATGCCAGTCCAGTACAAAGCAAACCTATTGCCGCAAAGGTCAACTGAATCCAATTCTACAACTGGAACATCAAAAGACTCAGATGAACAGACTGGTCTACCCTCTTGGTACTTGTTGCATCGAACTAGGGTATCTTTAGAAAATTGTTTAATTGCCATTCTCCTCTCCAGTGAACTGTTTGCAGTGACATTGGAAAACCTCACTTCACCGGAAGATGAACCAGGTGAGGAATCTGATTGAAAAAATTGACCAGATGAAAGATCAATTCTTACGAGAAAATTCTATCAACTTTACTTATGATGGATTTATCTTAGATTTAGATCCTGATGGAACAGGTAAATCAAATTATATGTCACATACAGTAAATGTAAATGTTTGAAGAAACAGACTAAACCACTCGCAAAACCTTTCATGTTTGGCAACATCAGTAACACAGTGTTAGCATCTATAAAATTAGCTCTAATAGAAATATAGAATCTCATGGATCCATATAACAGCAAAACAATTAAATCCTTTAAAAATTTGACACTGTCTATAAGAAGCAGTTTAGCTTAGAAGAAAAAGTAAACTTTAAAAAGTTGAGGCATGTGAGTTTCAATATATCCATCAGAAACGTTTTAGCTTAATGGAGCCACTATCAAAGTTGATCGTGTGAGTTCAGATACAATACAGTTGTAAAATACAAAATCCAATATTCAATTCAACGAGTGTTCATTATTTTTCTATGACACAAAAATCAAATTCTACACTTTCTCTCCAACACAAATATGTAAAACAGAACGCTGGAGCATAAAATCAATTGGCTACAAATAATTTTATTATGAATATGCATGATTCTAGTAGTATGCTAACAGAGCCATGATTTCTTTCCATTGCCATGAGATGAAACTCATCAAAGCAACAAGAACAAAACTACATTGTTATTTCATAGCTGAACCATTCAAACACCATAAAAAGATATAATATCATCATCATGTATGATCTGTTGGGGAAACTCGCACATGCCAAGGATTAACCCACACACCCAACCCAAGGACATTTGATAAAACATACACGAACACACCGTAAAGAAAAGTAATAGCATACACAAACATTTAACATGGTTCGGCACCTCTTGCCTGCACTCACAGAAACACCTAAACAAACATATCCACTGTCTCAAATAGTATTACAAAGATTGTATCCCACCTAAGCTGTATCAACCTATGTATCCGAGCATCCACTCGAGTTACAATGAATGATAAACACACCTATCTCACAACAACTTACAAATAATCACCCACACTAGTCCTCCTCACTAGGACATCGATCGAAGATGCTTCTGCTCTTCACAATCCTCGTATTAATTGTCTCACTCTCACCTCTCTTTTCAATTAATTTCCCAACATAATCAACAAAGGAAAAAGGGAAATTTCAAAATTTCAATTCGAATTGCTTGTTTAATTATGAAAAATCTACAATTGAAGTCATTTTCAATCAAATTGGTAGTAGCTTTGCAATCAGCAGTTAACAATCAATCAAATTGAAAAGCTAAAATTGCATGATCCCCAAAACTAAATCACCAGAATAATTAACCAATTAAACAATCAAATTTCAGAACCACAGCATAGTAAACAATCAAATTGAATAACAATAACAACTGGACTATATAGAATTGGAATAAATTGGGAATGTGAATTGAGAAAATTGAGAAAAAGAATAGCATACCAATAATAGGAGGATTAGGAAAAGAAGAAGGAGCACGATTGAAAAAAGAGAAATCAGTGCGGCGTTTAGGAGGTGAACTTCTTGGCTGTTGAGAATGTTTGGGAACACGATCAATAATCGGTGGAGTGTTCTTCATCATCTTTTTCTTAGCCATTGTTGTGAAGAAATGAAAACAAAATTGGAAAAAGGAACCCTAAAAGATGATGTTTGGAATAGAATTTAATTGCATTGACACAGTTGAATGAATTGTTAATTGTTAATAGAAATAGTAACTAAGTTATAATGAGATTGTTTGTGTTTTGCTTTGTTGTGTAGTAGTTATTCATTCATTTATTTATTCAAGAATCATGGTTGTTTGTAACTATACATGTATATGAATGAATGAATGAATTGAAGAGAAGCAAAAGGAGTATAGTATTAACTCCCAAAGAGATTTTGATGCTACGGACCAAAATAGTAATACAGCCCCGACATGGCAACAAACCACTCCGGATGTGTTTCATAAACAAAACCAACTTCACGGCTAAATTTACAGTTTTAACTTTTACACTACATTTTATTATTATTATTATTATTATTTTGTTTTAATTACATTTAATTTTAAAATATATAAAATAATGGATAATAGTGTAAATAAAAAGTATGGTTTGTTTGGCTGATTAGTGTGAATAAAAATGGTTTTTTATTTGTGTTTAGATGAAGTGACAAATACTATTGAAATTTACACATAGCTGTGTTCAGCCTAATAATATCAATATTGTTGGTTGAGTTAGGAATTATAGGTGGTAAAAGTGATAGGGGTTCTTTGGCTTTGCCATGAGAAGCAAGAGTAGAGATTGTTGCATTCCAAGAATGTGGCGCTAATAGAGACTTGTGTGGTTAGTTGATCAATTCGTTTTGGGCACTTGGGTGGAACTCGGGTGGAGGGTCTCCGTTTCTTTTGGATTTGGTTGGCTCTGTTGGTTGTGCCTCTTCTGCATGTTTCTCTTTTTGTTTTTAGTTGTTTCCTCCCTATATTATAGTTATTTGGCGTTTTCTTTTTATTTTATAGTTAAGAAGGTTGAAGCAAAGACTAAAGTTTTCTCCTCATTTTGCCTAACACCAGAAACTATAGATTAAAATAATTTTACAATGTTATTAACTTGTTTTTTTCCTATCAAGTTCTACATTTGGTCATTTTGATTGAAAATCTTTGGTCAAATCAATTCCACCCAAATTCTCACTTCTCAACCACCACTCTAAAAACTTTTAGTCGTCAATTGATGAGTAACAAGATAATAAAATGGAAAATGAATACAACGGGTTGTTTCTAGAATAAAAATGTTCCGATTTTTGGGACACGCTTCCGCATAAACCCTAACCGCCATAGTTACAATCTTTTTCTCTCAATTCTTTTTTTCCATAACTTTTTCCTTGAAACCTTTTCACGGCCAATACACATCAATATGTCCGTGTCGTTTTTTATACTTCCAGTGAGCGTATCAAAACTTTAAAAATACCACAGTAACCGCCTCAAAATTCCGAGTCCAACGGCGAAAACACCACCGTCAAAACCTCCCTCACGCGCCGCACCTTCATCAGCGAGTGACGCCCACTCGCGGCGTCGTGTCTAGCGCGTGGTGTGCACGCGCCGCCTTCCCGGCCTCCTTTTTTGAAGATTTTCCAGTGTCATTTTTCTCGTCTCGACATCCTCTTTCTGTTGGTGTGTTCAAAACAATTTTCTGAAATACTCGAAATTTGGGTATTTTTTTGTTACCTCTCGATAGTTAACCTTACTTCGTTCCTCAGGTTATTTTGATTCAATGGCAACAAACGATCCTCCACCCCCTCCACCCCCACCTCCATCTCCGGTTGTACCACCTCCTTTTAATGCTATGGATTTCGTCATTCAAAAAGGCTATTGGCTTAATGGCGAAAAGAATTATTTTCAATGGTCTCAATTAATTCGTCAGACACTGAAAGGTTGTGACATGATTGACCATCTTGATGGTGATCCTCCTCTGGTCACTGCTCCTAATTTCTATTCTTGAGATAAAGATGATTCTGTTATTATTACGTGGCTTTGGAACTCTATATCTCTTGAAATTAGTAGAAATTGCATGTTTCTCTCTACGGCACGAGCAATTTGGAATTACCTCAGTTGCAGTTATTCCATGAAACAAGACATGTCTGCTTGTTATGACTTAAAGAGGAAAATTTTCAACACCAAGCAAGGAAATCTTCCGGTCACCGAATATTTTGGGGTTCTCAATTCTCTTTGGATTGAACTTGATCAATATCAAAATTTGAAGATGGAGTGCAGTCAAGACACTGTCATTTTAAATGTTGTAATTGAGAGAGATAGAATATTTGATTTATTGGCAGGTCTAAATGTGGAATTTGACCCCATTCGGGTACAGATTTTGGGAAAGGAAAAACTTCCCACTCTTACTGAAGTTTTTTACACTGTTCGCAGTGAAGAAACTCGTCGTCATGCTATGCTTAGCGAGCATCCTCCTAATGTGTCAGCACTCGCCGCCGGCAAAGGACCACAACAATTTCCATTCATATTCTATTGTGAGCACTGCAACAAGCTTTGGCATAGAAAGAAAGATTGTTTCAAACTACATGGAAAAGAACAGGTTCTTAGCCGAGGAGGAGGCCCTCGGAATCTGCAGCAGAATGAGGCACACGTTGCAACGGGAGGAACTAACTCGTCCTCTTTTAGCCAGAATGATGTGGAACGTCTACAGTCTCTTCTTGCCTCCATAAGTAAGCCTTCTGGATCTGGGTCTTTAGCAATTACGGGTAAGAATATGTACTCCCGGTCCTTTAATGTTTGTGATGTTATCCCTAAAAATGCTTGGATTCCTGACTCTGGGGCTACTAATCATATGACATTTGATTCGACTTTACTATCCTCATATACATCACCTTCGAGTATTCCTTATATCACTGTTGCTGATGGCTCTCATGCTCGTGTTGTTGGCATTGGAAATATTGACCTACAACCTTCATTCCAGTTGCAATATGTGCTTCATGTTCCTACACTTTCCAACAATTTAATTTCCATCCATCAGCTTACCCGTGATCGAAATTGTAAAGTAACCTTTTTTGCTTCTCATTGTGTTTTTCAGGACTTGACCTCGGGACAGACGATTGGAATTGCTAAAGAAAAGGAAGGGTTATACTACTTCTCTGATGAGCCAGATGGTCTAAGGGTATTGTCATCCTCTCTTCGGTCTGAATCTTCCTCTTCTGCCTCACAAATTTGGCTTCAACACAAGCGTCTTGGTCATCCCCCATTTTCTTTAATTAAGTCTATGTATCCTGAGTTGTTTTTACGACATTCTGTTGAGTCATTTAAATGTGATGTTTGCGAGTTAGCAAAACATCACCGTGTTTCTTTCCCTCCTAGTTTTAATAAAAGTATTGAACCATTTAATATTATTCACTCTGATGTTTGGGGACCTGCCCCTACCTCTAATGTTTCTGGTGCAAAATGGTTTGTTTCTTTTATTGATGATTGCACACGATTAACTTGGGTTTTTTTTATGAACACTAAATCTGAAGTACCACAACTATTTATTCAATTTTATAATATGGTCAAAACACAATTTGGAAAAGGTATAAAAAGACTTCGTTCAGACAATGGTAAAGAATATGTCAATCATATTTTTTCTGCCTTCACCAGTAAACATGAAATTATCCATGAATTCACATGTGTCGACACCCCTCAACAAAATGGAGTCGCAGAAAGAAAAAACCGTCATTTACTTGAAGTGGCTAGATGCCTTACGTTTCAAATGTCTGTTCCCAATTCATATTGGGGAGAGGCAGTTCTTACTGCTGTCTATCTCATTAATCGAGTCATATCTCGTGTTTTAGGTAATACTAGTCCTATTAAATCTATACTCTCACATTTTCCTTCTGCTCCTATATTACAGAATCTTAAGACCCGTGTGTTTGGTTGTGTTGCTTTTGTTCATGTTCATAAACAATATCACAACAAGTTGGATCCTCGTGCAATCAGGTGTATCTTTCTAGGTTATGCACCTAACAAAAGAGGGTACAAATGTTATCATCCTCCCAGTCGAAATTTTTTTGTCTCCAAAGATGTCACTTTTCATGAGAATGTGTCGTATTTTACTCGTCCTCAGTCTCAGGGGGAGAACGTAAATGACTTAGAGTCTGAGTCCGAGTTTCTAGTCCTAGGTCCTAGCCTTCCTAGAACACATGTCCATGCACCCACTTCTGTTTTAGAGGAATCAACACCTTCAGCACCAATTCAGGAGTATCAGAGAAGAAGTAAACTCGTCCCGCTCCAACAGCAAACTCAATCGTCTGAACCAGTGGTAAGTACTGAAAATGACCATCCTAATGATAATTCTCATATTTCTGATACTTGTGATACTAACCCGAATGATGTACCTCTTGCTTTGGGAAGAAAAAAGAGATCATGTCCCTCCATATATAGACGTCCTACTTCTAATTTTGTCTCTTCTAAACAACTTTCACCACAATATGAAGATCCTATGAAGTTATGTTATGATAATCAACCAACATTTACTGACAAAAGTGGTGAAGACGAGATTACCAATAGAACAATTCAGCCAACTTACTTGCAAGCTTCGAATGATTGATATCCATTCATCAGCTTGAGGGGGAGTGTTGTAAATATTGTATAATTATTATTATTGAATTTATCCAAGTTTACTTAGCCTATTAGTTAGGCCCATTAGGTATAGCATAGTCTATTTAAACTCTTCAACAATTGTACTCAGATCATTCCATTCTATTCTATTTTAATATTACACATATTTCATTGAGTTTAACAAGAGGTAAATGTAAGAACTTCTCTCAAAGTTCAAAGAGATTAAGACGTTAATTAGCACAAAACTATTATTTTTTATTGACGAACACACAAAACTATGATTTTGGCAGGGCATTCCTATATTTATGAAAAAGGTGAGAATTTTTTGATATTATAATACACGTTAAATTAAGTAATTCATGTTGCTCTTAGATTGTGGATGGGGAATGTCCTAACACATGTTTGTACTCTTAGATCAATCACCGACAGTATACTCATAGCTTCGGAAATCATTCACTATCTGAAGTGTAAATCAAGAGGATCAAAAGGGGAAGCGGCTCTCAAGATTGATATTAGCAAGACCTATGACCGCGTAGATTGGAGCTATTTGTTCAGCGTAATGGAGAAAATGGGCTTTGAGGCTATGTGGATAAAGTGGATGCGCATATGTGTTACTAATGTCAAATATCATATTTTGGTTAACGATGAGAGAGTTGGCCCAATCAATCCAGGAAGAGGTTTACGCCAGGGAGATCCATTATCACCATATTTGTTTATTATTTGTGCTGAAGGAATGACTGCCCTCACCAAGCAAAGTGAAAGAAAAGGTTTGCTACATGGTATCGAGGTATGCAGACGAGCTCCATCCATTAGTCACCTTTTATTTGCCGATGATAGCTTTCTATTTTTTAGAGCAAATGAGTCTGAAACAAATGTTCTAAAAGGAGTTCTAGATACTTATGCTAATGCCTCCGGTCAGATGATTAATATGAACAAGTCAGAAATATTTTTTAGTAAAAATGTTGCACCACATATAAAGGAAACTCTCTCCAACATTTTACAGGTTAATGAAGGACTTGGTACCGGCAAGTATCTTGGTCTTCCATCCATGATTGGAAGAAGCAAGAAAGCCATTTTTCACTATATAAAAGACCGTATATGGAAAAGAATATCTTGCTGGAGTAGTAAAATGTTGTCCCAAGCAGGGAAGGAAGTCTTAATAAAGTCAGTTGCCCAGGCTATCCCTTCGTATTGCATGGGAGTTTATTTACTTCCAACATCATTGGGAGAGGAGATTGAAAAGATGTTAAATTCATTTTGGTGGGGCGCGAAAGGACCCGGTCAAAAAGGATTTAGGTGGATGAGTTGGGATAGGCTTACTATGAGGAAGGAATGGAGTGGTATGGGATTTAGAGGCATCCATGGTTTCAACTTAGCAATGTTGGGGAAGCAGGGTTGGAATTTTTTAACCAATCCAGATGCTATGGTGTCACGTATTTTCAAAGCTAAATATTTTTCAAATGGGAATTTTTTGGATTCGTCCTTGGGACATAATCCTAGTTATGTATGGCGTATCATATGGTCCTCCCGAATAGTGTTAAGAGAAGGTTACCGATGGAGAATTGGAGATGGATCTTCTATACCAATTTGGAATAGTCCGTGCCTTAGAGATGAGCGAAATCCATGTGTAACAACACCCTCCAATCAACAAACAGAGGGGCACATGGTTAGTGATTTTATTGATGAGGAGTGGGGCTGTTGGAAGACTCAAAGGTTAATAGTATGTTTAATGATAGAGATGCGCAACAAATTCTTCATATTCCTCTCGTGAACTATGGAACCAATGATGAAATGATATGGCACTTTGAGAAACGAGGTTTCTACACGGTCAAAAGTGCTTACCGGGTATGTGTGGATATACTGTTGGATAGGGATGATTGGAAGGTTGAAGGAGATTGGAATCAACTTTGGGCACTACCTATCCCTCCTAAGGTTAAGCATTTTATGTGGAGGCTTGGGAGGGATTGTCTCCCTAATAGACAAAGATTATTATGTAAGGGAGTTAATTGTCAGTCTAACTGTGTAGTGTGTAACACTTACCTTGAAGATAATTGGCATATTTTTCTATCTTGCAGTGATAATGTAAGTTGTTGGAGGAAGTTAAATTTATGGGACAATCTTGAATCCATTATGCAGCAGGTGACTAACTTTACTGGTTTTTACACAAAGCTTTGGAAAAATCTTGATCAAAGGCAATTGGTGAGTTTTGCTATAACAGCTTGGAGCATGTGGCATAGGAGGAACTTGCAGCTCTGGGAAGGCAAGCAGGAGGCATCAGACCAGGTTATAGCACGAGCAAGAGGGCTGATCCAGGCGTGGCAAAATGCGCAGACGGCTGACATTAGGATACTGACAGCAAGACAATCATCGCAGCATGTAAAATGGTGTCCACCGCCAGCTGAGTATGTTAAATGTAACCTCGACGCTGCCATTTTCTCGCCGGAAATGAAAACTAGTATGGGAGCTTGTGTTCGCAACGCAGAAGGACAGTTCATTATAGCAATGTCAACTCACATCAATGCGGTTATGACACCTACAGAGGCAGAGGCTTGGGCATTACAACAAGGAATATTGTGGATGGCTATGCTTGGTTATAGGAAGGTGATTTTTGAGTTGGATTGCAAGACGGTGGTGGACGACATAAATAGCTCCAAAGACAATCATTCGGAGTATGGTTTACTAATTGTTGATTGTAAATCTATGCTCTTTACTCATTGTAAATCTACTCTAGAATTGATTTATCCAAACTCTAAATGAGTAAAACTAACTCTCAATTCAATACAAGATTGAATTTCAAACTCATATATGGATATTGCTGAATATTTCTTTTGATGAGTTTAATAATATACTTTTATAACTTGCTCACTAATATTGATATCTGGATATTTTTGTTTTAAACAATTATAAAATAGGAAGAATTTTTTTAACCTGTGCAACATTGCACAGGATAAGGAGTGATTAATTCCTTATTTTAATTTATTTTATTGTACTCTCTCTTACTAATTTTGTATCTCATTAATTTTTTCTAATATTCTCTCTCCCCTATTCACTGTATAACAAAACAACAGTATGACAAAACACGAACAGGGATATAAAAGGGAAAACTAGAAAGAATTTCTAATGACCCTTTTACCGGGATCAATTACAGAGATGTTTCTGCTAAGAATGTGACGATTGCGGCAAAACTAGAAGGAATTTCTAATGACCTGGAAAAAAGGGATCGGAACACGAACAACAATACATCGTATAACAAAACAACAGTTATGAAAAAAAGCCACTAAATCGGTTGTTATGAACAAGGGGATCGGAACCCTAAAACATGATGAGTGAAATGAACAAGGGGATCGGAACACGAATGGAACGCGACCGGAATTTCTAATTTTAAATTTGAATTTCATTTCGATTAAATTCAGTTCATCTAATTTACGCTCTAGTTGATGGCATAATAGATTTGATTGTTTGACTATACTAGATACAAAGTCTGTTCTTGATCGAACCAACCGATACAGTTCAATTTTTAAAATTATGCATTTTTTTTACAATAAAATAAATTTTATTCATATGTTAAAATAGCAACAATACAAAAGATAAAAATAGTTAAATATTAATTCAAATACAAAAATTAATCTCTCTCTAACATATCACACACTCTATTCTCTCTCTAACTTAATTGGATCTAGCGCCTCTGTCACCCCTAAATATCCCAAACCTTGACCTGAAGATGTAGCTCCTGTCCTCCGGTGGTGCGATGAGCGGTGCGGCCCTCCGCACTACCTCAGTCCAATTTCAGTGTCGCCGGAATTGGTGTTGTGGTGCTTTCGTGTTGACGCGTTTTCGTCTGGCCGACGAGTGGTGGTGTTGTAAGGTTCGTGATGGGGGGGGGGGTTAGCTCGACGTCCGTTTTGCTTCTCAAACGTGTTTAGCTTGGGTTTTCTCTCCTTGTGGTGGTGTTTGGTAAGGACCTGGGGTGAAAACCCCCACAGTGGTTGGATTTCAGTGTTGTTTTTATGGGGGATGACACTGTTTTTAGCTGCTCGTGGCTGTTTGGGGTGGTGTGGTGATCGGAGACTGTTGGATGGTGCTCGTTGCTGTACAGTTTGGTGGTGGTGGTGGTGACGGGTCAGGTCATGGGATTTGGGTGGTAGAGGTGAAGTGGTGGTGGTTGAGGCCGTGTGTGATGAGTTTTCTTTGATATTGATTCTCTGACCGTTTTTCAAATCTGTTGAAATTTGTAGGACTCTTTTTGAGTCACTGATGGTTTCCAAATATGTTGAGATTTGCAGGTCTCTGTATCCGGTTGACCTTTATCGCGCCGGTGTCGACTATTTGGAGGCGGTCTATGTGCTGAGACTCATCTGTCTAGGTTCTCATTCTATCGGTGCCCCATCAACTTTTGTCTCAAGGAGCTCTCTTTTGGATTTTTATGGGCCGATCATTTTTTATTTGAGATTGGGAGTTAGTGTCCAGTGGTATCTCTATGGGTCGGGTTGTTGTCTTATCCGGTAGTTTGAAATTCTAAGAATGAGATTAGAAGTGGATCTCTATTAGGTGGTGTCTGTTTTTGGTATTTCCAAAGGCGTTTCGCACTTCCGCTTATATACGGCGTCTTTGTTTTTGTAGCCCCTCTTTTACGGGTCTCTGTCCGTCTTGTGCAGAGACTTGATTATTAATGATAATATTTGCCGTTAAAAAAAGTTAAATATTAAATCAATAGAGATTCGGGCATATAAAACTCTCAGTCGACAATATAACATTAACAAATCAAAATCTAAATATTAACGACAAGACTAAATTCTTCCACATATGACCAAAAAGTCAAAAATAGTTTCATATCCACAACTTGCGATTTCAACTTTGAAAAAGAAAAATATATCTGCATGTGTTCGCACAAAAAATGGACTATATGTGATCTCTGAGATTACCGATTCTATCACATACTAACAAAATATTTGCAAAATTGAGAAAAAATTGACCTAATGATAACCGCCATAAATCCCTTGCTCGAACTATAATATCTATATACCTCTAAATTTGTATATCATTGGTTGAACCTGTAATAAGTCAAAGTTGATCTGCCACTTCTATTAAAGAAAATAGACCCTTAATATCAAAATATACTTTGTAGTTTTGACAATCTTCTTTTAGTTGTTCTTCATTTCTGCATATGCATCGCCACATATTGATTTCATTATTTTATCTATTAATTTTCCTTAGTTGGAGCACCATAACCACCTTATTTCTGCATAAGCCCTTTTGATATATGGGTATTGGATAATTGTCTTGTGTATGAGTTGAACGATGTATTTAGTTTTTTAAACACTGTTTTACTTATTTGATTAATGGTAAAACATTTCTTTTGTAGGACACGATCATTGATTTTATTTTTATTTTTAAAGAAAGAGGGTGATATCATGCTATGCTATTATGAAATGAAAAGGAATGACGACAATAAATAATGTATGATAGTGTGCTTTATAAGAGAAACACCTGTATAACCAATCGTTAGTTGGTTTAGTGGTGATTGGCGCTGAACTTGGTAGGGAGGACCACGGTTCGATCCCCCGCAACTGCGATCGGGAGGGGGCTGAAACCACTTGATGCCAGAACTGACCCCCGAACCAGATTAAACTGGTGGTAAAAACCCAAAAAAAAAAAAAACACCTATATATGTTATCATCATTCGGAAGAATTCGAGTTCGATATCTAATTGGAACAATTTTTTATCAAACTTATTTATTCCACAGTCGAATTCAAGATTATCGGGATCACTTTCTATAGAAATCAGAGGATTAACACAAAAAAAAAAAAAAAAAAGAAACCTGTTATAATAATTGGCAAGTAGCTTGCATATCCTTTGTTTAGTGACCATAATTAAAAAGGTGTTGTAACATGATGATACACGAGATCGAGAAAAAATAAATAATTTCAAAGTTTAGGTGAATAAATATAAACAAAGGTAACCCGTGCTGTGTTCTGTTTCAGTAGCAGCATCCCTTTCAACATAACTGAAAAAACCACACACCAATCCCTTCCTCTCACGTAGGCCATGGAGTTGAGATACTAACATTGCATTCCACACAAAATGGCACACGCATGTTGTAGGGAACTCAAAAATGAAATATAGTATATTCCAATTATTATTACATATACTACTATATTATATACTACATCCGTTCTACAATAAGTATTGAATTTGATCGTTTTACACAAATTAAAATAAGATGATAAATGGAAGAAAAAAAAATTATGAAAAATTATGATTTTATCCAAGTATCCATCTTAACTATTAGTATATTCCAATTATTATAAAAATAAAGTGGAGAATAATAATTAAAATTGAGAATACAATTGAAAAAAGAGTCATTATTGTTGCATTAAAAATTTTAAAATGACAATTTTTTTTGACTTTTTCTTTTTCCAAAACAATTACTCCTTCCATCCTAAAACTTTGGTCTTTTTAAAGTTTTACACATGATTAAGAAACAATAAAATTTGACAAGTTAAATCATTTTTACCCTTACTTTTTCAAGAAAGATAAAATCCATTTAGTGAATATTTTAGTTTTTGAAAGGGTACATATAGTAAAACATTATTAATTGTACCTTGATTTCTTAAGATTAAAAGGATCAAAAATTTGAGACGGATGAGATATTATGAGACGGGGGAGTAGATACACAAGGGAGTGGAGATATATTGAGTTATTCTTTTTAATAACTCATTAATAACAATGAATTTTATTATTTAACTATAGAATCTGTTGAAAAAATCTTCTAACTCAAACCACACAAAGAACAAACATGTGCAAAACAAAATTAATGACAAGCAAAACTAAACAACTTAAACAATATGCCCGGTGCATTTAAGGGTCCGTTAAATTTCACGTTTATAATAGTTAGATTTTATAAAAAATTTAGATAATAAATAGGTTATTTAATTAATTTTTTAACTTTGTCAAAAAAATTAATTTTTTAACTTATTGCACTGTTACTCTTCAAGTTATTCCATATTACAAAAATTTGTTGCACTGTTATCCTTCCGGTTAATCTCATCCAACATGTATGTCTTTTTCATTAAAATATTCATCATGGCGGAAATTTACGTTAACCACTTAACCTTCATGGTCCAACAAGGTGACAAAAGTTAACTAAAGGGTAATAGTGCAACAAGTTAAAAACATAAATGACTTATTTATAATTAGAAAATGTAAAGATCTAATTATTACCTAAAAAGCTGAAAGAACTGTTACAAACACGAAACTTAAATAATCTCTAAATATATTTGCCCCTAAACAATAATAATATAGTGGTAACAATTTAAGTGTAAGCAAAACCAATTGCTCTAGCTAAAACAATAAATAAGTGAGAACAAACTTGCATAAGGTGTGCCTCCAAGTAGTAAGAATTACTACTAGTTGAAGTTGGTTATAGGTTGCTATTAGTTGGTTAGAAAATTAGTTATATTGTTATGGTTAATTAATATTAGTTAGGATTGTTGTACAAAGTGTAATCTACGCTCATTGTAATTTTCACTTACTAATTAAGTTTTCCTTTTTGTCATATTACACCATCCTTCTCAAATTTCTCAACGTTCAAATCCTTTGTAAATTACAATGTCACCTAGCAAAAGAATTTTTCTTAAATTTGAAGTGATTTATGAACTCTACCAACAATTTTATTTTTATCTATAAATAAACAAAATACAATAATTTCTTAATTGAAATTTTTTTTTTTGAATTGTTACGAAGTTTCCACCACCGTTAGCGATGACAATCTAAATTTTATTTACCTTGTATTGAATTTTAAATTACCGGTTCTTTAATATCTTTTGATTAAGAATCCGATTCTTTAATACATGCAAAAGAGAATAATAACACAAATATAACGGAAAGTATAAAGAAAAGAAAAGAATCCGTTGGTGTTGTTGAAGAGAAGAAAAAACAAAAAAAAAGTGTTACTTTCTCTCTCTCTTTGAGTACTTTAAGAGCAAATAAATGAAGTGATGATACATAATAATACATAACCCATTGCCATTGCCATTGCCATTGCCATTGCCATTGCATTTTCTTACTCATAGATAGAGAATGAGTTCATCCTCAGCTCAGAACAGTGGCCATGATCTTTCTTTCAAGATCTTGTTGATTGGTGATTCTGGTGTTGGAAAAAGTTGCTTACTTCTCACCTTCATTTCCAATTCTTCTGTTGAAGATCTTACACCAACCATTGGTATTTATTTCTCTTTCTTTTTGAATAATCTTGATTATTGATCTAGCTATTTGGTTTGTTTCTTGATTTAATCTGTTTGGTTTTCAGTTATTGACTTAGGCAATATGATGTCATTGTTTGGATTGAATTTAACAAAATATTCAATTTATGCTCCTTTTAATTTTTTGTCTGACGATGTGTTAGCTCGGTAGTAAGAATTCGATCTTGTAACTTATAGAAAAGAACTTTAAATTCGCTCGAGGATAGTTTTAATTAATAATAATAATTTCTCGGTTCCCCAATTTTGCTTTTATCTAATTGGAGTTTTCATATGATCTAATGTTGATTCTATGATGATTTGTAGGTGTTGATTTTAAGATCAAAACGCTAACCGTAGGTGGAAAAAGATTAAAACTTACAATTTGGGACACAGGTATGTATATACTATAGTCGAATTAGATCTTTTGTTCAATCTGGGAAGCTTGTGATCATGAATCATTTGTTAATTGAAGTCTCAAAATGACTTATTTAATTTAATTGGTATATTGACTTATAAAATAGCATTGGATCTATTGCAGCTGGGCAGGAAAGATTCAGGACTCTAACAAGTTCTTACTATAGAGGAGCACAAGGAATCATTCTCGGTATGATAATGTGGTTTATGTGCATATTGATATCTGCTGCATTTTTCTTCTCATTATCTGCTGCGTGAAATGAAGAGTTCAGTAGGCATATTTATTTTCGGACTAAAGATGGTCTAGTTAACGTCGATAGAGTAAGCTGTTTGAATTAATGATAATGACTTTTTAATATTAATGATTTCTATTGATAGAGTGCTTTGTTATCTTTTCTTAGTTTATGATGTCACAAGGAGAGAAACCTTTACAAACTTATCAGAAGTGTGGTCTAAGGAATTGGAACTCTATTCAACTAATCAGGAGTGCGTGAAGATGCTAGTTGGAAATAAAGTCGACCGAGTAAGTTTTATGTTCTAATTAGTAAAAAACTTGTGTAAGATTGCACGGATGTGGGAAAAATGACAGGAATAGTTGCGTTAAATTCTGCTACATGTACTGTCAAAAAAAAAATCTGCTACATGTCATTACCAAGTACTGGGTCTGAATTTATGATTACCATAAGGAATGAATCTTATTGGATTGGTTGAAAGTAGTTGTGGTTATGATCTTAGCTACGTTTATACAATGACATTTAAGTTTTGTATTCCGAGTCCCTTTCACCATTTGTTAGAATTAATGACAATGAATACGGATCAGTACTGACATCATGAGAAAATTAAGATATTATCATGATTTCAAATGAATAAATTCAATTCTATCCCATCATTTTTCAGCTTTAGGTGTGGACCGACTTAGAACACCTTGTCCTTCCTATGACTGATTTTGGTATATACGAATATGCATATGACACTCATACTAGAGTCTCACATTTGATGTAATATGACCTAAAAAAGTGTCTATAAGTAAGAGACATTTCTCGCCTTACAAGCCAATTTTATAAGATTGAGTTAGACCAATCCAAATTTTAAGATGGTGTTAAAGTTTATCGAAGATTTGTTAGGTCACATGCTATCAGGCCACTTGAGTCACGCTCCAGATGTCTAGTCTTGGGTGCAAGGTCCATTGAAAATCGCACATTCGATGTGATATGGCCTTATAAATTGTTTGCAAGTAGTTGTCATCTCTTACCTTATGTAAGCCGGTTTCTATGGCATACCATTGCTCCATACTTAAATGCCACTATCACCATGATATTCTGATGACATCCATCAGAACACCAGATCATTGCATTATCAGCCAGATTAAATTAAATTCTATAGCCGTATATATATGTATGTGGCTTGCTTTATATGTTAACGCTTCCACTGCATCCACGAAGCATTTGCCTTTGAACTAAATTTCGATTCAGTGAACATGCAGATTTGTGCACGTATACACTTTAGGAGGCACAGCCATTTTGTCGAAGCATCCAACTACGCCAATGATTTACAATTCACTAATATCTGCTATGGTTTATTTCTCTATTTATAGGATTCTGATAGGGCTGTCAGCAGAGAAGAGGGCTTAGCCCTTGCTAAAGAATTGGGGTGTTTGCTTCTTGAATGTAGTGCTAAAACTCGAGAAAATGTGGAGAAATGCTTTGAAGAACTCGCTCTAAAGGTACAATTTCAGAAGTTTCCTTTAGTGATGTTTCTGTCATATGCATTTCACAACTTTCCAATCAACTGACAGTTGGTATTAGGATTACACTTCACGTTTTTGGTAATTTGCTACGTTAGTTAATCTGTTAGAAATTACGTTATAATGACAAACTAGTATGACGCGATTTTGTAGATAATGGAAGCTCCTAGTCTGTTGGAAGAAGGATCAACAGCAACAAAAAGGAATGTTTTAAAACAGAAACAAGAACCACAAACATCCCGAAATGGTGGCTGTTGCTCTTAAAATTCTGCATTGTGAACAGTTTGGACAAATCCTCTTATTCTGTATATGGGAGATTCTTCCGTAGTTTTTTACTGCTGTCAGTGTCTTTTGGTTGCTCAATTACTTGAATGCGGAAATTGGCAACAATGACACGTATTAGGTTGTGTAAATTTGTTTGCCTATGAAAGAATGATGTATCATTTGTGTGTTGCTCCCAAGTCAATATGATAATCATACTTGCACAGTTGTTTAATCATAAACTTGTACAAACTATATAACATATCTTTGTTTTAAAGATTACAGTGCATGCCATGAATATGTTATTCTCTTTGTTGTTACCATTCAGACCACTGAGTGAAGAAACTCAGATTCAATTGTGTACCATAATCAATAGAAAGAATCAACAATTATACAATGCCAAGTTAAAATAAATAAATAAATAGTGATACTTAATAAAGAAAGTTAAGACTATAGAGTATTGAACTTTAATAAGGGCAATTCAACAGAGAAGTTGCATGAAACAGAAACTTGGATTGTGCATTAACATCATCATCTGCTGGTGTAGGAAGATTCAAGTTCAAGTTCAAGTCCAAATTCAAATCATTTACAGGTGTCTTATGAATTTCATGTCTTCCCCCATCATTTGTCACATCATGATCAATACTCAACATTGTTACAAGAGAGTTAGTTACTCAGAGAAGTTCCATGCATCCTCATATCATATGTCCCCCCCTAAAGCTTGTTTAACTCAGAGACACATATACATCACTCATGAACTTTTTTAGACCTAGTAGTAGCCATAGTGCTTTATAATTGTAAAGTAACTGTAGTTCTTGTGTTTGTGGGGTCATATTGAATCATTGATGATGATGATGATCACTTTATTCACAAAGGTAGTTTTTTTCCCTCTTTTTTAACAACTATTCACAAAAGTAGTAGTTAAAACTGCTTTTTGTTGATTTTCTTGTGTGTTGCAATTATTTGTCTAGGTTTCTTGTTGTAACTAGCTTTGTGTCCACCAATTGCTTGAAATGAATGAAAACAATTGTCACAAGTCTTCCCTTTGTTGGAATGAAACAATTGTCACAATTTCATTTGTTGTGAAATTTCTTACACTTGTGTTTTTTATTGTTTTAAAACAAATGGAATTAATTATAAGAAAAAACTAAGGTAAGTGGTTAGAGATGCATGGGAGTAACAAAAAAAATGGTACTTTTTGGCTTTGACAAAGTTGTCACTATAACATTTTGATGTTTAGGCGGCAGTCAAAATCCGTACTTATATCCAAAGGCAATAGTTTTACAAGCGTGCTCTATACGACCGTTGCCTTTTCTATAGGCAACTGTTTTCTGAGTTTTGCACACAGTACTATATAACCGTTGCTTAAACCCGTAAATGGCAGTGGTTTGCTGTAGTCCAGTGGCAATGGTTTTTAGATTTTGAGGAACGGTTTTTAGAGTGTTGCTTAATCTTTGTAGCAATGGTTTTAAGTTAACATTTAAGAGAGATAAATGTAAAAAATTTATGACAAGTGTTTTTTGAGTTTAAGATATCTTCCCTATTTTAAATTTGAGCTTCGTCACTTACTCGAATATATTTTTTTTCCTATAAATAAAACAAAACAGAGTGATTCAATAGAGAAGTGCCAAAATTCAAGTGAGAAAAATCCCTTTATTTTATACCCTTTATTTTTTTGTACTCCATAAAATCCAGTTGAGAAAAAAACATGTACCCAAAAAAAATATCATACATACTTACACACACGACTTAAAACAAAAATCATTAAACATAAAAACAAGAAGACATAAACTGATAAAAGTATAAAACACAATAATTTTTTTCGTAACACTTTTTTTCAATTAGCCCGATAAGATAACAACCAAAAAGGCCCATAAAGGCCTTATACCTATGCAATACCCCCAGGTTCACACACTCAAACATAATAATGAGATTTAATTTTTGCACCCCCGTAACATTCACACACCCCTGTAAATTGCAAAAAACGGAAGCACCACAGTTCGCTTTCTACGTAGCGAACTATATTTGAGTTCGCATTCTATGTAGCGGACTTTTTAAAAATCAACTTTTTTTTAATAATTATGGAGCAAATCAAGAGATCATGCTCATAATTGCATCATGATATCATGTATATAAGGTAATAATATTGTGTAATTCAAAATTATTTAATTGAAAGAACAATACAGCCATATCTAGTAGTGGTGCGCTTATGGTTGGCACGCTGTTACAACAATATGAGGGAATAAATTACTCTTACTACAATAAGCATTATTAACAATGAATGATTATTATACGAAGAATATTTACAATAAATGTGAGATATCATGTGAGTCTAATATCATGCACATAACTACAATTTATTACATATCGATTTATATTAAGAATATAATAATTAACATTAAAGTATAATGTTAACTAGTTAAAGTGCAAACTGAGTTCGCATTCTACGTAGCGAACTATGTTTCCGTTCGCTCTCTCTATATAGCGAACTTTGTTTCAGTTCGCACTCTAAGTAGCGAGTGACATTATTTTATATTTCCTATAGGTAGAGAGGTATGCCTTTGTAAGTGTATCCATCCACCAAAAAGAGTTCATAGCAAGTTTGATCATCATAACTCTAAATAAAAATGAATTTAGACATTCATATTAAAACACATATTACTTATTTATGTTAAAAATACATATTATTTAATTTTTTTGTTTTACTATTTTTATTTGTGTGTTCAAATATTTTTATTTAGGATTATGACTAAACAAGTTTTTTTTTAGAGTATAAAAAAAGTTCACAAAAAAAAACTTCAAAATAAGAGAGTACTTATATAAATATATCACCTCTCAACGAGGTTCTCACATTGACATTGACATTCAAGTCTAGCTCTTTGTAAGATTAAGTATGGATTGCTAAGAAGTCTCATATTGAATGTGAGATGGATGATATATACATGAGTTTATAAGTAGAGGAAATCATCATCTTGCAAATTAGTTTTACAGAATTAAATTAGACTAAATTTTCGATTTTAAAATGGTATTAAAGCCTCTTAAAATAGCTTGTATGTGAATCTTCATTATGAATTCTACAACTTTGAAAAACAGCTGCCGTACGTCTAAATACTCTATCAGCTCAATATTTAATCATAGAGTACTAATACATTAAATGAAATGTTAAAAATGTTTTTGTTCACGTATGTAAACATAAGTTAGTTACAACAGGTGAGCTGCTCTAGAGAATTCTAGAGCACTTCAGAAAATGACTTATGTTGAAATGCATTGTTTACCATATAATGGATCCCCCTTTTCTTCCTAAGTGTCTCCTTTTATAGTCCACAATTCCTTGACTTAATGGGCCTTTCACAAGATTTGGATGTCTAGGCCCAAAAAGATATAACTCTGATGTTCATATGCAGCTCGTCCGTACAAGACGCGTGAAGCTGAAGCACATGTGACCTACGTCACTCGTCCGTGCAAATCACGTGGAGCTAGAACACGCCTAACTCACGTCACTAAGTTCGTACATAATGCATGGAAGACCAAGTCAAGATCCAAATAACTTGCATAGTTGAACAAAGGGTGGAGCTCAGCATGACCACACTGAGCTTGTCATGATGAAGGTTGGGCTCAACATGACCTGAATTATTCAGCTGAGCTACACATGTTGATGGTTGATCTTACGGTCGAGTTGAGCTATGCATGCTGAAGGAGGAGCTTATGGCTGAACTGAGCTGGCTAAGCTGAAGGGGAAGTTCATGGTCGAGTTGAGCTGAGCATGTTGAAGGATGCGATGAGCTGAGCATGCAGAAGGAGAAGCTTTTGCTTGAGCTGAGCACGCTGAAGATCGGCTGAGCTAATCATGCTGAAGAAAGAGCTCTTGCTCGAGCTGAGTTGTCAACTGAGCATGTTGAAGGTGGAACACATGGTCGAGCCGAGCTGGCCAAGCTGAAGGGAAAACTCATGGTCGAACTGAGCTAGGCATGCTGATGGATGCGCTGAGCTGAGCATGCAGAAGGAGGGGCTCTTGCTCGAGATGAGTTGGGCAAGCTGAATATCAAGCTCATGTCGAGCTGAGCTGGGTATGCTGAAGGTTGGGCTTAACTAGCATGAAGAAGAAGGGGCCCTTACTTCAGTTGAGTTGGGCATACAGTCAGTGGCGGAGCTAGAAGAAAATGTTAGGGACGGTCGTAACTGTGCAAAAAAAAAAATTATGGCGCTAAACATACGTAAATCATTAATTTTTATAAATCTTAATAACATATTAAATGAAAAAGAAATTCAAGAAAATTAACACTTTCTACTCATACTTTTATTCAAAATAAAGTGAAACTCGAGAAATTATAAATACTATAATTTTGTAATTTTGATAAACTTAGTCTCCAAATTACCAAAACATTGATTTGGAAAAAGAAAAAAAAAACATTGTCAACGATACAATTTGATTTATCTAATATTTTATATGTATATATCGAACTTTCCTTTAAAGAAAATAATAATTTGACTTACTATTATTTTTCTTGATTTTTTATTATTGTTTGTAAGGGCAACATAGCAATATCTATTGAAAAAATTCAATAAAAAGTTAAATTTGCAGCCAAGAGGACTTGATGACCTCTTTGTTAGTGGGAGCGCCACATTATCACTTGGCTGGGCGCAATCTTGTTTTTAAAAATAATGGTTACATGTATATATAACATAATTTACCTATAAAAAATGAAAAAAATAAAATAAAATAAGTTGGGGCGGACCATGGCTCTGCTCCACCCCTGCATACAGTGACATATGAATGGTGAAAGTGTAATAGAGTTCACATGGTATGGTCCTCCATACCATCCCACAATCCACCAAGCGTCAAGCTTGTTAAGACTTAGACGTTTGTTCTACATTGGGTCGCTCTATATCAGTCCATAGTCCACCAAGCATCAATCCTGTTAAGTCTTAGACATTTGTTCTACATCAGGTCAACCTACATCAGTCCAGTTTAGATAATATTTTTTTGTTCCTCCGACCATATTTATAAGCAAAAATCTATTTTTTAGATTTATTGAATAATTTACGTATTTAATCTATATTATATAGACTAAATACATCAGTTATTTAATAAATCTAACAAATAAATTTTTATTATTTTCTTCTTTTTTTTTCTTTTTGGAAGCAGAAGAGACCTAATACCAATGAGAAATTACAAAACGTATTATCTAAGTGTATGTTTGGTTCCGCGGTGACGAGAATTGATTTTGACAGAATTGGTTCTGTAAAATTGATTCTGGCCAAAATTGATTTTAAGTTAAAGTGGTTTATGTTTGTATATATTCATGCAGAAGTGAGTTAAACAAAAAAATTTAAGTGTAAAAATCAATTCTATAATCAGAAGCTACGATTTCTAGCTTCAAGTAGAATCAATTCTGGAGGCATTATCAATTCTACTTTTGAGAAACCAAATAAGTCAGAATCAATTCTACACGTCCAGTCTAATTCTGGTTTACAAATTTTATTCACAAAAATTCAGAAACAAACAAAATTAGACAAAGAAAAAGGAAGGTCCACAAATCCGAATAATATCTTGAAAAAAATATGTAGCATTCTCGACACTGAGCTTTGTTGTTTAAGATTCATAATGTAAATGTACGTATGGGTGGTGTGGTGGGGGTGTGGCCGTCCTTACCGACCTTTCATCCATGTCCATGTTCATGACATGCGCCACCCCACTCTCTGACTCTGATGTGCTAGCAAAGAAAATAACCTGTTTACAAATAAATTAAACAAACCATAGGCCAAGAAATATTACATAAAATATACTTAGTTTAGGCGCCAACATTTTTTGGACAATTTTTATCATATAGTTTTGATGTACCTATGTCTGATGAGTACTGAATGATGGAACATGTGTGGCTCAAAAATTTTCTCCTTCTAGTGAAATATAGAATTGGGCCCTAATAACCACAGTCCACAGATCTTTTTATGAATTGATATTGCTCCATTAATTCATGACATGTTTCTCCAATTATTTCACTTTCTTGCTCATATTGCGTCTCATAATATATTTGTTTATACACGCCCAAATCAACTTTGGACTTTTTGACATGTAGTAAATTAAATTAAATTAAATTAAAATTATGTTGCTGTCGGTAAAATCTTTATTTCAAGATTTTAAAAAAAGTTCCAATAAAAAACAATTTTAATTGGAATTTTTTAAATTGTGTTTTTTTGCTTTCGCTACCAGTTTAATCTGGTTCGGGTGTCAGTTCTGCCATAAGTGGTTCCAGCCTCCTCCCGACCACAGTTGCGGGGGATCGAATCATGGTCTTCCCTATCAAGTTCAGCGTCAATCACCACTGAACAAATTAACTTTAAATAAAGAGATATAGGATGAATTTCATGGATTTAAAGTTACAGATTCAATTTATTTTAAACGAGTTTTCTATATGATTATTGAAAGTTCGCAGTTTTCACACTTTTATAAGTAATCGCTTTTAAGAGTATGGTGTTTGTTTATTGTTCTAGTCTTGGTTCTTTCACTCATTTTTATTAGTCATATTAGACTTAATACCAATATTGTGGCTTACAATTTACTTAAATTTATTTTGTATTCTATAGATACTGTTTGAATGGAGGAATGTCATTCTTGTATTGTTTTAATTATTGCAACTAATTTGGTTGCCTAATGAAATTGAGTTTTACCTAAAAAAGAAAAGAAGACAGTCTCATCAATTTAGTTTGAACAAATTTGAGTCCAAAGTTACAATGCGTCTATAAAAGTCAATAATATGATATGCAACTTGATAAAATATGAATCTTTTTCTACTCTCTTAATTGACATAACCATGCGTGGAAGAAATTAATTTCGTTATATATATACTACTTCTAGTCTTAAATATAAGCATATCAAAGTATTTGGTCGAATTTGGACTAAATTTATTTTTTTCATGTATGTAAGATAAAAAAATTCTAACTATTGGTCAAGTAACTCCCTTTTAATTTTTGAGCTCTTTATGTATGTCGCATTTTAAGAATTAGTTCACTAAAGGGGATGTAAAAATATTGATTTGTATTAGTTCATTACGTAGATTCTAATTTGAAGATAATTGTTCACAAAAAATGTAAATTTATTTTGGAGTAATAAGTAAAACTAATTTAAAATTTGAAAATATTTTTATAAAGTAAACTAAGTTTTAACATTTTAAAGGTGAATGACTAAAATACATTGAAGTCATTTTAACACATGCTTGTATCATCTTGTCTTTTTCTGTTTCTGGCCGGTGGAGTGAGGCCCTCTATTCTTTTTCATAATAAATATTTCATTGTCAACAGAAAAATGAGAATGAATTTTTTAGTTTTCATTCTTGCAATCTTGCATATGCCTACAATTTAGGAAGAGCAATAACAAACGTTGAAAAGTCACATAGCAGGTCTTAATTAAGAATCCCCTAAATTAAATCCAAACACAATTTAAATGGTTTTATGTTTCTAGAGTACTTGATTCCATTTATTTTTTCTAAGTGATTATTTGTATAAATGGAGTCGCAATGTAAAACTTTCTTATATATAACTCTAGTGTCACTCTCTAATGTTAGTTAACAAAGTATCCTTACAAATATTATATATATATTATGAATTGATTTGTTACATTTATAAAAAAATGAGTGTAATAGTTTCTTTCTACTTCTATTTTTTTGACTAAAAATTTTGCTCAAAATTTAATTGCCACGATTAATAGTAACATTTTTTGTTGTGAAAATAGAACAAACTTTTTTTTATTATGAATCCAACTTTTATTGAAGGCGATATGAATACGTTGATTAGAATTTATATCACATGAATTTAATTTAGGGGAAGTTATTCAAGTCATACGCTCCGTAGGACTTGAACTTATGACAACGGGTTTTGGAGACCCGCGTTCTATCGAACTAAACTAAGAGCATTTTCTTTTTGTAATGAATTTTATTTTATGTGTTGGAAACACATTTTACATGGATAGACACTCAATATGGAGAACTATTCACATTAAGTGCTCATACACAGTAAGTGCAAACATAGTATTAAAATGATAAAAAGACATAAACAAATTATTAAGGCGATTTTATTTTTTTGATAAAAAATTAAGGGGATTTTGATTATATTTACTAGAACATTATGTTTGCATGTATATAACAATAATAACTCCAAACTAAACTATAAATTTTGGATAAAGGCAGACACGGATCCATAAATTTTAATAAGTGGGGTTAAAATCATATTGTATATAAAAATATAACTAGTTATAATTATACATCACTTTTTTAATGCAAAGTTAACTTTTTGGTTGCTCAATCGTTACTCTTAAGACACTCATCAGTATTTTTATAATTTTATAATGGCTTAATTGCATATTTAATCTCTTATGTTTATTTTAGATTTCAATTTGTTATCTTATATTTAAAAAGTTTGAAGTTAGTCCTTATATTATTGATGACTAATTTGAGACTTTTTAAACATAATGGACTAAATTGAAACTTAAATAAACATGAGGACTAAATATGCAATTAAACCTTTTAAAATTTATTGTAGTGCAATGGATTGACTATGTGGAAACAATAATATCATATAAGTAAGTCACTCAATTTGGTACAATGGTTAAAGATTTAGGTAGAATGCATAAGTTCTCGGTTGGATCCTCATTGACTCTATTATAAACAAAAAAATAATATCATATAAATGGGGTCACATTGCATAAATATATAAGCATTAGTTAAAAATAAAATAGGCAAGTGGGGTCAGCTGACCCCACTGCCCCCACGGTCGATCGGTGCCTGGATAGAGAACTTTGTTTTGAAAATTTTCAAATTAAATCTACTCTTAAAATATTTATTCTATTGGATCAGATGCAATACTTACGAGGTTGTGCTTGATTGTCTATGCTTAGATGCGTGTGGAGGTATTTTTCGAAATAGCTCTACAACTACTTTTGGTTATTTTGCTAAAAATCTTGGTGTTATCTATGTTTTTTAGGCTTAAATTGTCTCAGAGATTGCTAATAGAAAGAGTTGTAACTTACTCTAAATTGAGACTGATTCTACAACTGTTACGTTTACTTTTAAGATTCCTTTTATGCGTTGTGTTCACAATACATATATTTTTAACTAGCTCACATATTTACAAAGAAGATAATCAATATGTTGATGATGAGAGTGGGTTCTCTCCATTCACTTTACCCTAGAGTGGATTTTCAACCTTTAGATTGCCAATTAAAAAAATCATAAAAAATGATAAAAAAAAATTTAAGGGTAGATCCTTTCATTGCTCCCCCTCCAGTGTAATATACACTTGAGGGGATCCACTCTTGTCGATGATATACTACTCTTGGATTGCAAATTCAAAACTCTTAATAGTGAGACATGATTCATAATAAAAGTCATGCTTCAATAGATTTGGTTTGCCCAAAATATAAATTTTGTTAATCAGCATTTATTTTTTATAGGGAAAAACTAAAATATCTCCTTAGGACATATGTTAGTGATTCAAAAATAGAAATATTTTATTATAATGAGTATATCTATTTTATATATGTGAATAATATTGTTAAGTTTATTTAATACTGTAATTAATAAGCCTCCAAAATTGATTAAACAAATTATTAGTGCTAGCTTAAACTCTCTCTAAAAACATCCCTCTGCCTTCTCTCTTAACCCAAACCCTAGATCCGCCGCCGCAAGTTTCAAACCCCCAAATCCAAACCGGCCGGCAAGATGTAAACGTGAAAGTGGGTGGTGCGACAAGCCTCTCTGCTCCGTATCACCATGCCAGGTTCGTTGGTTGCTCGGATTCTTTTTCTCTCTTCCGTTTGATGGCGGTGAGGATGATGCTCTGGGTACTCCGATCTGGTCTCGGATCCTCTGTTCTGGTATGATTTGGTTTCCCTCCCTGCCGGTCGATTTTTGCTCTGTTCCTGCTGCCATGTTTGTCGTTGATCTCTGTTTTGGGGGTTTTGGTGTGGTGACGTCGTGGTGGCAACGGTGGGGTGTTGTTGGGGGTGCGGTCGAGTTGAAGTGATGGCGAGGTGTGGTGTTGCCCGGTGGGGTGTAGTGGGGGTGCTGTTCGGT
Organism: Trifolium repens; assembly: GCA_030408175.1. Taxonomy (NCBI): domain Eukaryota; kingdom Viridiplantae; phylum Streptophyta; class Magnoliopsida; order Fabales; family Fabaceae; genus Trifolium; species Trifolium repens. The sequence goes on along the minus strand of CP125849.1, from coordinate 50,487,185 downwards.
TAGGGAGGTGGTGCTGTTCCGACGACTTTTGCAGCGGCTCACGGTGGGGATGGTGTGAAGATGTGACTGTGGTGGGAGTTTGGTGTTTGTGTTTTGGCAGAGTTGGTGGGGGTTTTGGTGCTGTTTTGAAGGTTTCTGGCAGTGGTGGTGGTGGTGGACTGAGGTGGTGTTTGGCTGGGATTTTTTTCTTGGTCTTGGTAGTTGTCCTGGCGCGCCCGAAAGGGTGGGGTACGTAGACTCTCCGTGTTGACGGACGTTGTCGTTTTATCGTACCTCTGGGACGTATTGGTGATGGTGAAGTGGTGGATGGTTAATATCGAGTGTGTGTGGATTCTGCCTGATATAAGAGTCTCTGACCATTTTCAAATCTGGTGAGATTTGCAGGACTCTTTGGAGTCGCTGAGGGGTGTTCAAGTCTGTTGAGACTTGCAGGTCTCTGGTATCTGGTCGAACTCTACGGCATCAGGTGTTGACTGTCGATTCTCTGACTACCGGGGTCCCTCAACCTTTGACTTTCAGGGCTATTTTCTGGGTCTAATGGGCCGAGTAATTTTAATTCGAGTTCGGAAGTTAGTGCCTAGTGGTGTCTCCTAGGGTCGGGTAGGGGTTTTCTCTGGTGGATTTAGTGAATCAATATTGGTGTATGGGTGGTTTGAGGTGTTTGATTTGATATGGGTAATTGTGTTATATCACGTTACCTTTTGTTTGTATGTTTCCATGATAATTCCTTTCACTTCTTGTGGAGGAGTTGTCTTTTAATAAAATTTTGCCGTTTCAAAAAAAAAATAAGCCTCCAAAATTAGCTTATTTTTTCCCACTTACTTTACCTTTTTCCTTCTGGTTCCCTCCTTGCACATGCCAATGCAAGCAAATGATTGCCCCTCCTTTGTATTTTTGCCGTAAGAAATGCATAAAACACTTTATATTCAGTACGAACCCGTAAGGATCTATATGCTGATATGATGTAAAACTGTAACAAACACAAAAATAACATAGCGCGGTAGAATAATTACGTCAAGGGATTGTTTTCAACCAAAACTAATTTCATCAAAATGGAAATGGTCAATTTGTGTCTTCTAAAATGACTTCTAAAATAAGCACTTTTATTTGAAAAATATATATTATTTTAATAAGCTTACCCGCCGCACCTTCTTTGTAGTGATAGATGAGTCTCCCTATGACCCTATCCATTTATGATCTCCTTCTAATCCAAAAAGATCTATTTGTCACGTGATGGCCCACTCAATACAGCTGTAATTTCTGTTCATCACTTCTCAGTGTTGAATTGACCAATCAGTATTAGCCTGTAAACGAACATGATCTGGCCCATTTCCACGTCAATGTCACGTTCTATTTCTCTATTTGTCTATTTCATGTTTTTTTCAAATTAAAAATAGTAAATATTCCGATACACAACTTTTTTATACATGTATTCATATACTGCTGAGGTGTACAATTTTAATAGGTCTATAAATAGTGTTTGATATAGAAAATCTAATAAACATTGAACCTATTATAATTGTCAACCTCAACAAGTGTATCGGTATATACTCTCTCTGTTTCTTTTTACTTGTCCTTTTTCGTCAGATTTAACATTCCTATATAATTGTCTTTTTTGTATTTTAACGGTACGATTTATCAATTATACCATTTGTCAATTACTTTTATTTTTTAATAAAACTAATTAATGCTATATATTTGGAAAACAAAAGTTTTTTTTAAAATTTTTATTGGTACATAACATAATATATTAAATTTATTGGAAAGAGAAAGTGTGTGCAAAAAAATAGGAATTTATTGGTGGATTAAAATTATGTTATAATAGGAATATAAGGTAAAAAAATACATTTCCTTAATTTAGTGTTACTATTCTAAAAGGACAAGTAAAAAGAAATCGATGGAGTATTTAAATAAATGTGTACCAAAAAATTCACCATTAAAAATACATATCAATATCTTGTCTTCTAACTTCATGAATTTAATTTTTAAGAAAATTAATTTTATCGATAAAAAAAGTTCAGAGATACACAATTTGTCGCTCACTTACATTTCAGTTATATATAATTATTTTGAATATATTATTAACACAAAATGTCTCGTAAGAATAACTCAGTTAGTAACTACTAGGAATTATTTTCATAAGTTTTTACAAATCTCATACATTATTTATGTTATTATAAGCTCTTAATGATTTTTTTTTTTTAAGTTTCATTTTTTTAAAATAAAATTATTTGACGTTTTCAAATTTAAAATAATATTATAAAAAAGACAAATAATCATATCAAAAATAGAAAAATTATTGGTTTCTTATGTAAATAACCATAAAACAATTTAAAAAGGACAATAAGAATAAGCTTAAATAAGTCATTCATATTATCACATATCAATCAAAACACTCTTTTATAGTATATGGGTACAAAATCATAGTTATATCAATCAAAACATGCTTTTATTGAATAATATGATCTCTTATTTTATATTTATAGAGAAATGTGCTTTATTGGAAGAGTCATATATCTCTCTTCAATTTTCGTAGACCTCATGTCATAAAACATCTATAAATTAAAAATGAATGTTCTTGAAATATAAATTATATAGAATTATGGTTAATGCTACGGTGGACCATCTTTATAAGTGGTCCACTGTGAACAAGTGATTTACCGAATACGAATTTTACAAAATTTACTGATAAATTGAAAGTAATTTATACCATATAAATCATTATCATAGAATTATTTATGTGACATGTTTAGTTATTTTTGATGGTGCTAAGTTGGAGGACTTATGTACAATGCAAAATCCATTCAAGCATTCAAATGAGAGAACATTATTGTGGATGTTCTTAAAGTAGGTAACTCTATTTTAGAATTTCTACTACACATGTAATAAATCAATCTCTATTTTGTGTATGAAAAAAACATTATCATAAAATATACAAAAATTATAACCATCGTGTTTTGTCTAACATTGTGTCAGGTCCGTTGTATCCCGGGTTTCCGAGAATCAATACGGGTTAGGGCCTTCAGATTTAAATTCTGATCCACCGAGCTTTTAATTGGTCTAATGTAAAACAATTAATTGTATAAATTATAATTGTACACTTTTTTTTTACTAAACAACTCAAATCTTAGAAAAAGTCATGACTTTATGATCATTAATTTGTTAGCATCATCCCACCAACGTGTAAATTTAGAATTGTGACTTTGTGAGCTCAGTTTACTTTCATTGTAAGAAACTAATTAAGAAATAATTATAGAAATGTTAGTACAATATTACGTAGCCATGGGATAGAGTATAGTAATTAACTAATTAAGATTAAATGCTAGCAGCCACACCGTATTCATAGTATTAATTTGGGTTGAAAAAGGAGAATAAGGTAGGTGATAGTGATTGATAAATGATGTTCAAATGTTGTGGTGCTTTTTGGACGGTTTCATTATCAACACCAGACAGAGACAATGCTGCACTACCGCTCCGTCCAAACACACAGCAAGGGCGTCACGTTGTGGTGGTCCTCTCTCTTCACCTCACATTATTTTTTAATTTCATGTGCTGCGGGGAGGCTACTTTTTTTTATTATTTAGTCCTTATCATGCTTTTTTTTTTCTTTTAAAAAATGTTGTGTTTTGGATTAGTCCAAAGTTCATGCTCGATAGCTCGCCACAACAACAGTTGACATCGGATTGTAACGCCCCCGCGATGTTTAAACAAGACATTGAAGGGCGCCGTCCTATAACGGTCGGAATTCAATGCTCTAATGACCTCAAGGTCAATAGTTATAATCCTAAATTATTTTATCTTATGCTCTATTTGAACATCGGAGTTTTTGTAAATACTCATGTCAATTTCGACCTTATTATGATCACTTCAGATAAAAAATCTAGTTAAAATTATTTTCACTAAAAATATAATTTAGATTCTCCCAAACAATTAATTAATCACTTGAAATTAATGTCTTAATTTACAATATATATACACATATATAAATTAGTGTTCAAAATAACACACCTATAAAATTAATATGTTGACTAACTTAAACTACACACACAAAGTCTCATGAGCTTAGCTCAATTGGTGGACATTTGCATTATTATGTAGGGGATCGGAGTTCGAACCCCGGTCATCCCACTTATTCACCTTAAGAGTGAAATTTCAAGCCATTAGGCTACTAGACAAAAAAAAAAAAAAAAAACTACACACACAAATTGCTAGCTGTGTTTTGCAACCGCTAAATCAATCTCAGCCTCACAATTTCACATGTATATACCTAATCATTGATAAAATATACAAATAAATTATTAATATACGAGCGTCTGACAAAATGGGAGAATATGATGTTGTTTTTTATTTTGAGCAATATGCCATGAGTAAAAAATAAAACTTGCTCTCTTGATTTGTCTAGAACATTTGAATTGCAAGATCGATGGATCACGAGTTATGCGAGTTTTGAACTTTTGAGCCTATGAATGGGGCCATTTGTTCCCAATTTATTTGGTTTCACCATATGTACCTAGCAAAAGGACTAATCACTAACTTTTCCAAAGTCAGTTTACTTTATATAAATATTTTCTGTTTTTCTTCTTTTTCAAAAATGAAAACAAAAATTATTTTTACAAAATAATCTAGCTGTTTACTTTTTGTTGATTTGTTTTGTTTTGATGATAACATAAAAATTAAAGATGGCATATGCCACCGGATATCCTTTACTAATTAATTGATGATAATATGTTATGTTTTCTAAACAAAGTGTGGACTGAGGTTTTTAGACAAAATGAGAAAACATGTTTTAATAATTAATATACGTACTTTATATTTGATGGTTTTAGTTTTTTAGTATCAGAGAAGTAATCTTGTTAATCATGTTTCACAATATTATATGTTAATCATGTTTAGAATGACAATGTTACTTAAAAAAAAATGTTTAGAATGACAATGTGATTGAAATAATTACAATAAACTACGGTAATTTTAACAAAAATTATATGTATAAAATGAAAGTGTACATTGTCACATCAAACACGTCTAACATTAATCCAAACATATATTTTAATAGAGATGCATTGATAGTGTAAAATAGTTTTACATAATCATCCAATTAAAAGTCACCAATTTACTATGTCATATTAAGAAATTGGAGTGATGTGGCGAAAAATATATTGTAATTGGTCGATAGTGTAAATTACTATCTGTGCATATTTTTTTTTCCCATACGATAAAATGACCGGTAAGTTACCATAATTTAAAGCTTGTTTTGAAATTTAATTTATTTTTAAAAGACTAAGATTATCTCCAATTGTGATACCACTTTGGGTATCATACATTACAAAAAAATGGTCTCTACAATGTCATGTAATATTTATGCAACTCATACATAATTTGCTTCAATGGTGATATCACTCTAAGTATCATACATTATTAACAAGTTTTTAATTCTATTTAAGTTTATATACAAAAAAAAAAAAATATTAAATTGATGATACAGTACCTTAAATAAGGTATCGGTATCATCAATTTTGATACACTCTATGCCACGTCATTGTTGGTGCACAAAGGTGATAAATGAATAGAAAAAGAGAATATTATTAAATGCTCTGCAATGACGGCTACAAAAGTGAAGAATAAAGATATTTTTTAAATGACATCAACTACTAACCTATTTATAAGCAAAACTAGGTCATAAGGACAATACTAAAATACCCTCAAATATAAATTACTTCTAACATCATCCCTTAATTTATATTTACACACAAACTAACGCTCCAGAAGTTAAACAAACTTTTGGACTTTTGGATCCTCATCAGAAGCTTGTGCTTGCTTCTGGCTTTCTGTTTCTCCTTCAGCTTCAGCTTCTGCTTCTGCTTTTCTTTCTGCTTCGGCCTTTTCTTCTTCTTCAGCTTCAGCTTTTGCTTCAGCTTTTGCTTCTTCTTCTGCTTCTGGCTAATAACCTCAGAAGCTCTACTACTTCTGAGCAACACTGCTTCTGAGTAATTGCCACAAAAGTTTCTTCTTCTAACAGCTTATGAATATGAATTACTTCCAGAACCATTCCTTAATTCATATTCAGCAAATTAAATTTCTGCAACACTAATTCCATCCCTCAAATGGATAAAGTGTTCAGCCTTGACATCCTTCATCTGAGCATCTGCAAGTTGTTTTTGAGCACTACAGTGAGCAGCTTCTAACACTTCATTCTGGACTTGACCTCTTCGCAGATTCTTGTCTTCAGACCAATCAGAGTCTATCATCTCTGCATTAGTTTTAACACCAGAAGGGCCCAAAAAATCATACATCAGAGTCTCAAGTTCTTCTCTCATGGCCTGCAACCAGACTTGCTTCTCGAGAATTTCTTCAGCAGTAACAAATTCAGAACTTCGGACCTCAGAACTTGCCCCTTCAGAGCCTTGGACACCAGAACTTGCTCCATAGTCTATTCCAGAGTCACAATCTTCTTCCAGTTCTGGAACAGTATCAGATGTTGGACAACCCACTCCAGAAGCTCCACCTTCAGAGTCTTGACCACCAGAGTCTTGAATACTCCCAGAAACTCTGCTTTCAGAAGTTTCACCTTTAGAAACATGACCATTGTTAGAGGCTGGACTACCTTTAGAAGCTCCTCCTTCAGAAGGTCCACCTTCAAAGTCATGATTTCCTCCAAAGGCATGATCTTCAGAATCTGGATCACCACCATCTAAATCACCACTAGATTCTGGATCAGAATCAGATGCACCATCTGAATCATCACCACCATCTGATTCAGAATCAGACTTGCCTTCAAGGTCTTCTTCTTCTTCAGAAGTTTGAGACCTAGAAGTTTCATCTTCAGAAGCTCTTGCATCTGAAATGTTATCAGAAGTACTTCCTCTTTCAGAACCTTCAGAACTTTGACTTTCTTCATCTTCTGAACCTTCAGAATCTCCTTCAGAGTCACCTTCAGAGTTTGATCCTTCATAATCTTATCCTTCAGAATCTCACTCATCTTCAGAACTTTCAGGTTCTGACACTTCTTCATCTTCAGAGTCATCTTCTGACTCTGACTCATCTTCAGAGACCTCAGATTCTGACTCTGAGTCATAGAGTTTGACTCCAATTTCATAATCATCTTCTGAAACTTCTTCAGAGTCAGAAAACGTCAACTTCACAGGTTCATCATCATCAGATTCATAAGCCATTAATAGCACATGTTCATCATCGGAACTTCTGGCCATATTTGCTTCTTCTGACTCCCTTTCTTTGTTTAACAAGCAATCATTGGCATAGTGACCAAAGTTCTTGCAACAGTAACACTGAACATTCTTCTTGTCAGACTTCTCCTTTCTTTTCTGATATTTCTTCTCATCAGAGTAGAACACTTCTGACATCTGAGCCTTACCATGTCTGTTCTGCTTCTGGTCCTTCTTGACAAAAGAGGCCTTCAGAGCCTGCTCTGCCTCTCTCTCAGAGGTTCTCTCAGTCATACGCAACTCATGCGCCTCCAGACTGCTTTGCAGCTCTTCAACTCTCATGGTGCTCAGATCCTTAGAGTGTTCTATTGCTACCACAATGTAATCAAACTGAGAGGTAAGGGATCTCAATACCTTCTCAATGATTACTTGTTCAGAAAGAGTTTCTCCACAGGCTTTCATCTCATTAGTGATTAGAATCATTCTAGAGATGTAATCAGGGACCTTCTCGTTGTTCTTCATGTTGAGATTCTCATACTGCTTTCGTAAGGACTGAAGCTTCACCTTCTTCACTGATGCATCGCCACCATAGCATCTGACCAGTGTGTCCCACGCAGCCTTCGCCGTTGCTGAATCAGCAATTTTCTCAAACACGTTTTCATCCACATACTGATGGATGTAGAACAGCGCCCTCTGATCTTTCTTCTTCGTATCCTTCTATGCAAGCTTTTGTGCATCTGTTGCATCTGCTGCTACTGGAACGTAGCCTTCAATGACAAGTTCAAGCACATCTTGAGCACCGAACAGAACAATCATTTGTTTCATCCAACGATTCCAGTTTTTGCCATCAAACACTGGAAGCTTGGTACTCATACCACCGTTTCCGTTCATCTTCAACCTTTGTGCGTTCACTCAAATCTCACTAAACACTCGTGTTTCCCAATCCCGCAGAATCAGAAAATGTGATTCTGTTACAACTTCGTTCAAGATTCAACTCGAATTCAAGAAACGAAATCAATCACACAACGCCTCACGTTTCACTCGTGTTTCCCGTGGATTCGAACCGGAGCTCTAGATACCAATTGTTGGTGCACAAAGGTGATAAATGAATAGAAAAAAAGAATATTATTAAATGCTCTGCAATGACGGCTACAAAAGTGAAGAATAAAAATATTTTTTAAAGGACATCAACTACTAACCTATTTATAAGCAAAACTAGGTCATAAGAACAACACAACAAAATACTAAAATACCCTCAAATATAAATTACTTCTAACAGTCATAAAACTCTAATGATTAAAAAAAAATAAGGGAAACAAACGGAAGAAGCAGGATCCACCAAAAGGGAGAGCTTAAGAACTATATATGGAAATTTAAAGTTGTTACAAGGAAAATTATGTTCAACATCCATATATGATAATGCTAATAGCATGTCAAATAATTTTAAAAAAAGTCGGTAAAAAATAAAGGAAAGAAATAAAAAGGAGTAGTAGTACTTAATTTGTAATGGTTTATAAAATATTTTGATGATAACCTATTTAAATTGATGATAATGCAATCATTAACCACCAGTGATTGCGACTGAGTTGGCAAATCATGTACATAATATTTAATCCAAAACCCAATTGAATATTAATTAACTCATTAGTACTACAATTAAATTAAGTTACCTTAACTTATATGTGATATTTTTCTAACTCTTACTTACCTTTATTATAATGCAAATTTGAGATGGTATACTTACTCTCTCCCGCTACATATTTATTTATTTCCTAAACTGATCCATTATTATTTTTTCACAAAATTAATTATCATATATATGAATGCTTAAAAAAACCGAACAAACAATTGCATCATTAAATTTGTCATGATGGCAGGTGAGAACACTTCAATACTTGTTTTTATTATACATACAAATTAAGAATCGTAGTTTTATTAACATAAGAAATATATATATAATATGGAGAACTCAATTTTTTTGAAAAAAAGATGCCTCGAAACAGAATATTTTGCATGATTCAAGGGACATGGCGCAGCTGTTTACATTGTAAAACTACTGTGTACAAATAATTGAGGGGACCAACTTAGCTTATAGCTAATCCAAACAAAGGACATAAAAATGGAGGGAAATTAAATTCAATTACCGAAAGCCACTTTTTTTCCTATAAAGGTAACCTTTTTCACAAAAATTGGCATATTATAAAAAAAGTTATGTGCCTACATACCACTTAAAGGTTTCATCATAAACAAACACAAAACTCTTACCAATCTATAAGTAATAAAAATATTTGTTTTGAATTTCATATGCAAAGCCGGATTTCCAACCCAAATTTTTTTATTTATTTATTTGAAGAAATGAATTTCTAATAATTAAACTATTTGATTAAAAAAAAATTGAATCAACATATTATGGCAAATATTTTGAGTTGTAAACATCTATTTTACTGTTTAATAATAATTAATATCTTTTAAAGAATATAATAAGTACATAAATTGAAGTTCTCCTCATTTGATCATTTTTTTTCATATGCACGAGTTAACGATTCTACTATTTAGAAATTTAAAATTGTTTTAAAGATATCTATCTAATAACATTCACATCATAGTACAATTTTATAAATTTATTTTTAAAATATAGAGTCAAATGTCTAATTGTCGCGATATTCGATGTATGTGTAAAATAGTTATACAATATATACAAATTAAATTAAAAAAATAACCAACACATTAATTTTTATTTTATAAAAGAAATTATTAAACAAATATAGTTCACCAACGTGTCAGTCGTGGTCCGCTAATATTTTATTTTTCCGGTGGGTCACTCACAGCACCACAGCGCTTATCTTCTTCATTGAATTATGATTAATCACGTCATTAGAGCTCAAGATGTACAGTATGTACTATTTAATTGAAGCTCTAGATTATTTAATTTGTTGCATTATGCGCTATAACACTTCACAATTAAAGTACTTCATTTTATTTTATGCACACAAGATAATCAAAACAATTCTATTGTTAATTTGGTATAATCATGGCATCATACACTTAAAAGTAAATGAAATGTAGTAGGTACTATTGCTCTTGGAACAATCTAGACATTAAAAAGTTCATAAAACAAATCACCACTTATAAGTTATAAGCTGTCTGACGTGGCTCTTATCCATCTCTGACACGTGTCAGTGCAAGAAAGGGAGATCCCCATATTGCTTCGCTGTATTTGAGAGCAACTCCAATCCAACACTGCTGTTCAAGATATATCCAAAACAAATTATATAATAATTAAATAAAAATACAAGTATTATTACTATTTTTTCCAAAACTAAGACTAATAATTCGAAATTAGAAATGAAGAACATGTAAACCAACTTAAAAGAACTTAAAACATTTTATTTGTAAAAATAATTTTTAGTTTTATACTCTTACTTCACGGTTGAAGTTTAAATTACTTTAATACCTTATACTAAAATCAAAATATTGATAATCAAGTTATTAGTTGTACCAAAAAAAATAAAATAATCAAATTATTAGACTCGGGTGACTAATAAATTTTACTAAGAAAATAATCATTTAAGATAATTTGAATTTGATTATTAAATGAAATAATTTTTTTATCACACTTTATTATAACGAAACTAAAATTCAGATTATTGGATGTTCTTCTCTAGAAACCGAAATGTTAACAAAAAAAACTAAAACATTAATATTCCAAATTACTGCCTTCGATTTTTTGCATATAAGTAAAATTTAACTATTTAGATTTATTGAAAAAATAATGTATCTACTATCTAGTTAGGGATGTCAATGGATATCCATGGAAGCGGATAGTGTGATATCCGTGTCCGCTCCGTCAGACAAATATGATATCCGTGTCTGCTCCATATCCATGCGGATATCCGCTAAGCGGGTAATCCACGGATATTGAAGTATCCGCAGATATTAACAGATATCCATGGATGATATTTTTTTATTAAAAAAGTACTAATTATTGAAAAAAAAAAATAGTTTTTCTTAAAGACAAAACATTAACATATATGGCTTAAAGGACCTTTTGGTCCTTGTATCTTCCAAATTTTTTGGTTTTAGTCCCTGTATCTTTTTTTCTTGCAAATTAGTCCCTGCATGTGCAAAATTTTTTGGTTTTCGTCCTTGCCGTCAGATTCCGTTTAAAAAAAGCTTATGTGGCAGACGGAATCACACGTGGCACTATGAGTAGGCAAGTGAAGCTGGTACAGTCACAAAGGAAGGACCAAAACCAAAAAATTTGGAACATACAGGGACAAAAATCAATTGTTTCATTGAAGTTCTTGATTTTTTCCGGAAAAAAATTTCCGATCTTTTTCGGGAAAAAATTTCGATGTTTTTTCGAAAAAAGTTTCGATTTCAGATAAATACAATTTCGGAGTTTTTTCCGAAACAAGGTTTTCGATCTTTTTTCGCGAAAAAAGTTCTGATATTTTATTCGGAAAAAAAGTTCATGATTTTATAACACCTCACGTTAAATATCTAAAATATAACATAAAATTATTATAAAGGTACTGAGTTTATTATTATTACAAAACGGGAGTTCAAATTGCACACACAGATGCTGGAATACATCGATTAGAAGTTAGAAGGATACATCATTAAACAGGATACAACAAGGTAGTGAAAAATATCAAGGTACAACAAAAAGAAACAAGATATGACAAGCATCAATAAGAAACATCGTGGAAAAGGGGAGAACAATTCCAATGCAGCCGGAACTACTCCATGGCCTGCTTTTTCCCGAAAAAAGATCGGAAACTTTTTTCCGAATAAAATATCAGAACTTTTTTCGCGAAAATAGATCGGAAACTTTTTTTCGGAAAAAACTCAGAAATTGTATTTATCTGAAATCGAAATTTTTTTCCCGAAAAAGATCGGAAAGTTTTTTCCATAAAAAATCAGGAACTTTCGCGAAAAAATATCACAAACTTTTATTACGAAAAAAATTCGGAATTGTATTTATGTGATATCGAAACTTTTTTCCGCAAAAAAATCGGGAACTTTTTTTCGAAAAAAATTGAAATTTTTTCCCGAAAAAAAGAAAAAAGATCGGAAACTTTTTTTCGGGTAAAAATCATGAAATTTTTTCCGAATAAATATCGGAACTTTTTTCGCGAAAAAAAATAGGAAACCTTGTTTCGGAAAAAACTCCAAAATTATATTTATCTGAAATCGAAATTTTTTCCCGAAAAAAGATCGGAAATTTTTTTCCAGAAAAAATCAGGAACTTCATTGAAACAATTGATTTTCGTCCCTGTATGTTCCAAATTTTTTGGTTTTGGTCCTTCCTTTGTGACTGTACCAGCTTCACTTGCTTACTCATAGTGCCACGTGTGATTCCGTCTGCCACATAAGCTTTTTTTAAACGGAATCTGACGGCAAGGACGAAAACCAAAAAATTTTGCACATGCAGGGACTAATTTGCAAGAAAAAAAGATACAGGGACTAAAACCAAAAAATTTGGAACATACAGGGACCAAAAGGTCCTTTAAGCCTATTCATAAATTTTGCTCTTTTTTTTTGTCGATTGTAAGAAATTGAAAAGTTTTTTTTCTCAAATATTAAAATAGAAAGATAAAATATAAAAGTACAATTTTTTTATATATAAAAATACTATAATATATATGTAAGTAGATATATTTAAATAATTTTACTAATTATTTAGCGGGTATGGATATCCGTGGGCGCAGATAGTATTAAATCCGCATTCGTATCCATTAACTGCGGATAATTAAAATATCTATTTATTTTATCCGTAGATATCCATTAAATTATCCACTCTATATCCATGACAAATTTTATCCGCAGATATTCGCGGGTATGGATATTTTTGTCATCCCTATATCTAGTAAATAATGTAGATTAAATACATTATATTTTCAATGAATCGAAGATGTCAAATTTTACTTATATATAAAACTGGAGTAGTAGAAGAACAATGTCATACAGGCTGTCATCAAATAAGATTGTTTCTTTTCTAGCTTGGTTTTTTGTTTTAAATCTTGATTCCTCCCAATTTTGGAGCTATTATAATTAAATTTCTAATATTGAACTATTTTAACCGGTAACCGGTAACAGCCAGTGGAAAGCAAGGCCGGTCGTTCTCCATATAAACAAGCGAAGGAAGCGAAAAACAAATCAAAAGCGGAAAATAGAAAAGCACTTTCAGTTACAGTGACTGAGAGAAACAAAACGCGATTCTATAATCAGTGATAAAACGCGATTATTCAATATGCCGATCAGAAACATAGCAGTCGGAACTCCAGCAGAGGCAACTCACCCAGACACTTTGAAAGCTGGTTTGGCTGAGTTAATCTCAACCTTCATCTTCGTCTTCGCTGGTTCCGGTTCCGGTATCGCTTACAACAAGCTTACCGATAACGGTGCCGCCTCTCCCGCCGGTCTTATCTCTGCTTCCATCGCTCATGCATTCGCTCTCTTTGTTGCTGTCTCCGTTGGTGCTAACATCTCCGGTGGACATGTCAACCCCGCCGTCACTTTCGGTGCCTTCGTTGGTGGTAACATCTCCCTCTTCCGTGGTATCGTTTACATCATCGCTCAACTTATCGGATCCGTCCTCGCTTCCTTGCTCCTCGTCTTTGTTACCGCATCGGTAAGAAAATTCTCCGAGTTTAATTTTCATACATTAGATATAAAAGTGTTACCTTCTTGTAAAAGTTACCTATATTAGTTAAATTACTGTTTTTTCTATAAAAGTTAGTTATTCTTGTTATCTGTTTTGAGATGAGTGTCCCATTAAGGGTCTGTTTGGTAGTGCAAAGAAAATGAAAGCAGAAACCGAAGAATGAACTTAGATTAACTTTTTTTCCATATACCAAATTCTAATGAAAGAAGAAAAAAAATGTTTAAAATAAACCTTATTTACAATTTACACTTTTCAATTATTGTAAAAAAATTAGTGTGTACATTCTTTTTAAAATATTATATTTTACGTTAATATTAGTAGATATGCCAAAATGACTGTGAACTACCATGATTTTTTTAATTTAAATATAAAATTAATGTGATTTTGACATATTTACTATGATAGGAGTGACATATGTCAAATACTTTTATAGTAATATTGTTGCAATTTTTTACTGTCAGTGTAAAAATTTTAAACTGACACTTATTTTGTTGTTACGGTGTAACTGCAGTCTGTTCCAGCATTCGGGCTATCAGAGGGAGTTGGAATTGGACCTGCTTTGGTGTTGGAGATTGTGATGACCTTTGGATTGGTGTACACTGTCTACGCAACAGCCGTTGACCCAAAGAAGGGCAATATTGGAATTATTGCACCTATTGCAATTGGTTTCATCGTTGGTGCTAACATTTTGGTTGGTGGAGCTTTCACCGGAGCATCCATGAACCCAGCTGTGTCATTTGGGCCTGCTGTTGTGAGCTGGAGCTGGTCCAACCACTGGATCTACTGGGCCGGCCCACTTATAGGTGGTGGAATTGCTGGAATTATCTATGAAGTTCTTTTCATTAGCCACACTGGCCATGAACAGCTTCCAACCACTGACTACTAGATGGGAAATGAAATTTGAAATTGTGTATTATTGAATTTCTCTTGTGTATGTTTTTCTTGCTTGTGTCTTTTCTTTTCTTTTTTCTCATTATTGAGGTTGTTAATTTCATTGTGTTAAAAAAATGGTGGCCGTTGATCTTTAGTTGTACGGTTGGTGATCATGAAAATGGTTAAATTATTTTGTACATGCTTGGGTCCACCACTGAATCAATGTTATAAATTTCGGGTCTGGTTGGTTGTATGATTCAATTTTCTTTGTTTTTTTCTACCTTCAAAAAAAAAATCTTTGCTTTTTCTTGCATGTTCTCTAGTAGATATGATTAAAATGATTGTCCTTTTTTGTTTGATTTAACTCCTACTACTACTACTACTAATCATCATAATGGAATTGAAGCTTGTAGAAGGAAAAAGATAGAGTTAAGTTAATTGAGTTGGTATGGTATACGACAATGAGTTTAGTGAGGGAATATGGGGTATATGCCCCAATAGGGGCCCCATTGTATGGAGGAGAAAATGGAACCTTTTGTGTAATAGAAAATTAATGTTGTGAGAGAATGAATGTGGATAGAGAATGGACTAGAACCAGATCATGGAGTATTTATCTCCTAAGCATCTTTCTTTTTCTTTGTTATTTTGGTTGCATTTATCTTAGAGGCTTTTTTTTTTTTTTTATTATTGGTTACATCATTCTTTAAAAAATAATCTCTCAGTGGTTAACATGATAATTCTAAATATAAATGGTAATCTCCTTTTAAAAGAAAAGAAATCAAAACGGCGATTTGATGTGACAGGATGAAGAAAATAAAAATTAGTAGAGTAGTGAATAGATAGTTAAGTTTTTTTTCTTCCCCTAGAGTAGTGTATTGATGTGATATAGAATAATATCGATAGAGAGGAGAAAATTGAGTTAATTCATTGTGGCATAGGCCGGTGTCCAGTGGACTGGCCCAATAATGGACCGGGATTGACTTTTATAGTAGGTGTAAGCAGTAGTTAATTTGTGATCGACAAGTCATTTTGCCAACGTAA
Organism: Trifolium repens; assembly: GCA_030408175.1. Taxonomy (NCBI): domain Eukaryota; kingdom Viridiplantae; phylum Streptophyta; class Magnoliopsida; order Fabales; family Fabaceae; genus Trifolium; species Trifolium repens. The sequence goes on along the minus strand of CP125849.1, from coordinate 50,471,441 downwards.
ATCGCGCACCATACGATTTTATCAAAATATCCAACTCAATTCAAAGACTTCTTAACACGTATTTTTAGGACACATGTTAATAATTTCTTTAAATTAAATATTTTTTTAGCATAATTGACACAAAATTTCCAGTATTATCATGCCTATCAAGAATAGGTTTATGTACTAAACATAAGGTAGAGGAAGAAATCCAATTTGTTTGCCAACACATTACACACACAACCATTTTTTTGAGACCTTGATGATCGGATATTAGTTATACACGTACCTAAAATAGAAACTCATTAAATTACCACATAATTCAACTTTATAATAGCATCTTTAAAATAACTACTTAAATAACTACTTAAATTTATTGGTTAGGTTTTTTGAGGTTTTCCCTGAATCAAGCAGCGGCTATAGCCTCAAAAGCAATAAGAGAACAAGGAGTTAGGTAGGATAAAGTTGAAAATCGATTTAATTTAGCGTAATGAGTGTTGAAATCACATAATTTATCACAAATGTAAAACATAAAACCTATAAAACATATGGCCAAAAAATAATTTCATGTCACACAATATCAATAGCATATCATGTGTATCTAAACTAATATTTTGCACATGGATTAATCACATTAATCAATGACAATCATGCACTACTAGTTCGGTGTTATTATGTCTTTAGTTCTGCATTACTACATATTGAATAAGACACAGTACCCCTAATTTGTAGGGGCGGGCCATAATTCTTGATTTGTTGTGCTTTTTTCACATGGTGTGAATAATACAAATATAGAAGGCACATGCCAATACCAATAATTTGTAGATTAATTAATAATTATGCTATGAAACCTTTCTCACATTTTATCTCCTGCATGTTGCCAAGTCCTAACTTTGTAAATAAATTAGTTTTAGACCCGGGTAATGCTGCACATGTTAGATGGCATCTTCATAAGAGATGGGTAGGTAATGTTGAACACAATTGAGCATTCAAGATCTTGATTTACCTGGGTGTGGAGGCCTTACTAGAGGTAGTACTATGGGGAATAGATGTAGGCCTTGCAAAGCATTTGAGTGCTTGTAGTGCTTTAGTGGCTGAGTTTTGGAGAGTGTTGGAAGGTTTTCGTGCTTGGAATTTAGGATTTCGTTCAGTGAAATTTATATTCCACTCACTTTTCTTTGCATTAAATTCACATTTAATTATAAACAATTTTGTAGGATCAATTTATTTAAAATCAATTTTATACGCAATAGAACCAAACACGCAAATACTGGGGCACCATTCGCCTAAGCCCAACACGCCTAATTGGGCCACTCGCCCAAGTCAGAGGAGCCCAAAAAAGACTAGGTCATAGAACTAGCCCACTAGTCCACCATCACCCCACTACTCCACAATCACTCAACTACTTCCTCCATTATCTCCTATGACACTCCTATGAATAAGACATCATAAGCATTATGAAAAGGAGGTTCCTTCTTTCACATAAGACAGAGAAAAGCTAACTTTTTGTCAAAATGGATTTTGCAAAACCAATTCTTTCAAAATAAATTTGGTACCACATGGTAGGTAAATATCTCATTTTCACTCTATAGTCTTTTGAATTGGGGAAGTAGATGGTTATAACTTATGTGGTGTTTTTCATTGACAATGCATTATGCCAATTGCCAACTGAGAGAAAAAAATAAAATCTAGAACATTTCTTAATATTGACGTGAATTATGAAAAACAACAATAGTTCAGAAACATTTATTGCCAACACTCTTTGTATCTCTAAATGCTACTATCATAAAACACAGGTTCTTTAGAAAACTGAGGATGCTTCTCCTATTGATTGCAAAGAAAATGATAATGTATGAATCAAGACCACAAACTGTTATAGTACACAATATTATTGTCACATTCCTTAATGCTCTCATATTGCCAAAACCGCGATTAGTTATCAAGCCGCTACTTTCTTGGATGTGACTGAATTCACAATGGTGGCAAACTCGGGACCCTGCATCTCAGCAACATAAACTTGTAAGTGATAATGGTTTTGTTAATTTGGTCAGAGAAATTATGAAGAAACCATATACCTTTAATGAAGCACCGCCAACAAGAAACCCGTCAATATCTTCTTTCTTTGCAAGCTCAGAACTGTTGCCTCCATTTACAGATCCTAAGAACAGATTAATCTAAATGTTAATATATATATCCACGTGCTGCTGTGCTGGAAATATTTGACATTCGAATGAAAACTATATTCTCTATTAATCGTGACTAAACTGAATTTAAACCAACTTTATGCAATCGAAAAAGTCAGGGGCTCAGGGCCAATCTAATGTCTATGAGAGATTTATACATGCAGAACTTTACAGATATGTATATCACCTATCGACAAATGCCTTCATTGATAGAAATTTTACATTTTTCCTTTGGTTGGTCTAGTTTCAATTAAATTCATGCATCATAAATGGGCTTACAAGAATGAAGAATGAACTCACTTGGTACAGACAGAACAGAATGCTCTATAGGAATGGATTGGCAGAAAAATAATGGGTGCAAAAATGGCAAGAGTTGTTTCCTCAGCACAAGAATTCGTGAAATTTCCACAACAAATGAAAATGCAACTTAAGGTACAATAAAAAATTTACCTCCATAAATAATTCGTGTTTTAGATGCGACTTCAGCTGAGACATTATTTTTAAGCCAATCACGAAGAGCTACGTGTACTTCCTGAGCTTGCTCGGGAGAGGCCACTTTGCCAGTTCCGATGGCCCATACAGGTTCATATGCAATAACAATATTATCCCAACTAGGCACCGCATCTGTACAAAATGGATATATTATAATGGATGTTATGGAAGCAATCAGCAAAACCAACACCTACCCTCAATTCTTGTTTTCTCCCCAAAGAAAATTGATCATGAAGAAACATAGCTTTCACCTGCATAAGCCTTCAATTGCTGGAAACAGACATCAAAAGTTTTCCCAGCTTCCCTTTCTTCTAACAATTCCCCAATGCATGCAATCACTCCAAGACCCTCGCTCAAAGCATAGGCAGCTTTCTTTCCTATGAACTGGAGTTGATAATTTTCAGCTAATATCTTATATACTGTGTATCGCTTACAAAGATACCAAAATCATATATTCTCTAGGAAAACCGATGTAAATTATTTCTAAATTTGTTTTACCTCATCCTTTTCTCCAATAACATGCCTTCGCTCAGAATGTCCGAGAATAACCCACTTGCATCCAAGGTCTTTTAGTTGTTCCACACTGCAAGAGTCGGATGATATTTATTGAGTGGCCGAGCTAACTTGTTAAATTGCAACATAGGAGTAGAACACTAGAAAAAAATTATATGAATTGCTTAAACATCAGACAAACACGTCAAAAACAGCAAGGACATTTGTGATAATAGAAAAGAGTATCTGTATTCATCCAGCAGGCCTAACTTTATGCAATGAAAAACAATGCCGAGATCAATCAAGTTTTGACAGGAAAGAGAAAGCTAACCTGATTTCTCCTGTGAAAGCACCACCTTTTCCTACCCAAGAATTCTGGGCAGATATTTCAATCCTATCAGTAATTGAGTTTTTCACCTGATCGATGTACACAAAGGGAGGTGCAACAACAACATCTGTACTTCTCACAAAATGGAAAAATCTTATGAACATCAAATAACAAATATAGAAAAGATGTCATTAAGAAAATAATTCTAACATAAACCACATATGTAATGATATACTTTTCTTGAGACAAAATATGAGGAACACGTTTCATTCTTATATTTTTGTACCAGAGTGAATGGCCATGAGCACACTAGAGACCTAGATTAATTTAATGAATCAGACATTTATAACCATTAATATTATGGACAACAAACTAGGTAATATATTAGTAAAAGGGAATGATAAAAAATTTCAACCTCAGCAGGTTCATTATAGATTTAAGAGTTTGGAAAAAGCATAATATAAAACTGTGTTGTCAAACAATTAAGAATGAAGATTGAATGTCTCACCAACATCAGGCTCCAATTTTGCACTGTTCAAGTCAGAGATAAGCTTGCTGATGGAGTCTTTTGTTCCATTCTAGAGATAAACAACAAAAGTAATAAACCTCAATTTTAGAATTCAAAGAAAATAATACTGGGAATTGATAGAACCATGAAACTCAATTACTTCATTTGTATTACAATTGATCTAGTCTTCAGTGTATAAAACAAAAATAACAAAAACTACTGAAAAAACCAAGTACCTATGTCAAAAAAAACCTGGTAAGACTATAAGAGACAATAATGTTGTTAATTTACACAAGCTAACTGATAAGTTAAACAAGGAACTATGAAGGAAATTCATCATACAACCAATTATCTTGTGACTTGAAGATTGAGTAGACTATCATTCTGTTCCCTAAATTTATGAGGCAGTGTCACTATAGTCCTTGAATGTATTAAAATTACAAAAACATTTATGTGTGACTTTTGCTAGTAAATTGATGGACAAAAATGACAGACAAAAACACATTCTAGGACAAAACTAACCAAGGGAAAACACACTTGGAGATATTGTTGTAATTTTCATACAATCAGGAACTATAGTGACAATGTATGTTACATCCAAGGGTCAAAATGACTGTTTACTCCATGGAGCTTTGTTTCTTACAAATATTAAGGAAGAGTGAAAAAAGACTGGTCTTTATCATCCAGATTTGCTTCAATTGTGATCAAGGGGAAAATTGAGTTTTTTGGGTTTAATATTATAGAAGATAACTTCTCTAGTAAGAACAAGGTATGGCAGATGGAGAGACAGGGAGACAGGACCAGTGTTGTCAATCATGGATTGTGGAAATAGCAGTTTCTTTGAATTCCGCTTTGCTGTGATGCAATAGTGCCACTATAACTACTATTTGACAACACTTTCACTTTGTACTAAATAACATATCGCAGGATAATTGTGATTAGTTCAAATTACACTACGCTATAAGTGCCACTATAGTCGCTATTTGACAACACTGGACAGGACAACAGTTAGAAATAAAAAGGAAGACAATGCCTTAACAAAGGGTATAAGCAGACTCTATGCTGCTAGTACTACAAAAAGAAATAGATATAAGTCACAAGTCATGAGTAGCAAAATGGGATGAATTGAACCAGATGGAAACTCTGGAAAAATAAGCTTGATACGTTATTACAAAGGGTACTATGTTACAAAGGGCATTTACTCTAAATCCAAAAATAAAATGTATATAGCTATGATGTTAAATTTACATTCCAATAGTGTGCTGGTGTAGCGTACGATTATTCAAACAAACAAGTAGCAAAATCAACTAGTAGTGTAAAAGTAAAGAACTGTATGAGAAAGATACTTACACATTTCCAATTGCCACCAACAAAGAACTGAAATCACAAACAAAGGAAAGAAAATATCAATATAACACCATACTAAGTAGCAAAATCAATTACACACCTAAAATATAAAGAGACAATAAATATAAACCAATAAACACAGCCTAACTAATTCTATGTTTGGTTTCACATTTGGAGCTGTCAGAATTGATCTTAAAGATGTAAAATTGATTTTAACATGTTTGGTTGCTCTCGACTAGAATTAATTTTACCTCCATAATTGATTATAACAGGTTAGGTTTTGTAGTTTTAAAGTATAAATAAATGTGATTTACACCGAAATTTATCGTACAACCCAGTTTTAACTAAATGTATCCAAACATGAATAATTTTACATAGAAGACACTTGTAAAATAAATTCAGTCAAAATTAAATTTTGTGACAGCAAACCAAACATGTAGTAACCTATTAAAGAGAATTACATTGCTGGCAGAAATTACAGTTCTATTTAACAATAAAATGTATAAAGTATAAACTTTTGATTTTGATTTGAAATGAGAGTGCAATAAATTGGGAGAGGAAAAGAGGAAGGAATACCTTGCCGGAGCCGGCCATGGCGATAACGGTACGGGAGGGTTTGGCAGAAGAGACGGATAAACGAAGATTGGAATCGAAGAAGGAGCTTGTAGGAGAGAGAGAATCAAGCTTGGGGGAAGGGTGGCGGCGGAGACCAATGGAGAGTTGAGAAGCGAGTGATGTTGAAGTTACCGCCATGGAAGAAGAAGAAGAAGAAGAAGAAAGTGTGTTGTTGTTGGAACTTGGAAGCAGAGGCAGGTGAGGTTTGGATCAGCTTTTTGTGTTTGGTGGGTGGTGAGTGTGTGAGTGTGTGTGTGAGAGTGTGACCCTCCTTTTTACTCCTCTGGTCGGTTGCATTCAAAATTCTTGTGACGATCACAAGTAAAATATTGAATCTCTTTTATAATAAAAATAAAATATGAATAATATATTGAATCTCTAACCTCATTTTTCAAAAAATATTATTGTATTGATTTTCTTAATTTGTGTTTTTAAGACATTCGTTAGTATTTTTTTAGTATAATTCGGAATGGGATTACCTGCAGTGAACCAAACTGTCTCATTATTATTATTTAAATTATTTAAATAAATTATAAAATTAAAAAAAATGTTAATGAGGCTTAGAAACACAATTGCACAGTCCAGCAGTTAAAACACGACTGTAGGAAATTCTCACGCGTATAATTCATACAAGTTTGAATTTGTGACATTTAAATAATTGAATTTAAGGTGTGTTTGTGGGAGACTTTTTTTTTTAAAAAAAAAAAACCACTCTTATCATTTTAATAGATTTTTTAGAAAATCATATTGTAAAAAAATTATTTTTAACCTAAAAATTATAAGCTAATTTTGATAGCTTTTTTAAAACCAATGAACTTAAATGTAAGAGTTTTAAAAATCATTTTTATGATAGTAAACAAACAAAAAATAAATTTAAATTTTGTTAAAAATCTCTAAAAACATATACATTTTGGAAATAGAATATTTCTTTAAACTTACGCAAACACACTTTTAATCTTTTAATCCTAAACAAACACACCCTTAATCTCAAACTTAATTTTGTTTGTTCATGTTGGAAATTAACACATTAATGTGGCATTGATGTGTGGAAGTTGAATAAACTTGATTGGAAATGAGAGGATAAAACATATGACATAAGTCTTGGGACTTGGAATTCTTTTGTGTAATGGTGTGGAGCATATGGAAGCGCAGGAACAATAAAGTGTGGGATAATATTGCTGATTCCGACCAAGCAGTGATTGAACGAGCTAACCATTTAATTACAGGGTGGCGTAATGCACAAAAGCTTCGAAATCTAGCCAACACAGCCCCGACGGACCCTCAACAAACGGTTTGGGTCAAGCCAAATAGTGGACGTTACAAGTGCAACGTTGATGCTTCCTTCTCGTTCAACCTCAACAAGGTGGGACTCGGCATGTGTATAAGAGATGACCATGGTCGTTTTGTGGCTGCAAGAACACAGTGGTTAGAGCCTATTCTCGATGTGGAAATCGGAGAAGCCATTGGTTTGTTACAGGCACTCAAATGGGTGGATGAGATGCAGCTTTATGACATAGACTTTGAGATGGATTGCAAAAGGATCGTAGATGGCTTGTACAGCAAAAAATGCTACCGTTCTGATCTTGGTGCTATTTTAAATAACTGTAGAACTATTTTGGCTTCAAGCTTTGTGAACTCTCATGTTAAGTTCATTAGGAGACAAACAAATGAAGTTGCTCATAGGCTTGCCGGGGCGGCTCCATCACTAGCTAGTTTCCATAATTTTATCGATATTCCAACATGTATTTACGATATTATTATTAATGAAATGAGATAAGCTATTTACCGTAAAAAAAAAAGTCCTGGGACTTAAAAATATTGAAGTGTGAATTGAAAAAAATAAAATAAGTCTCACATTGGAAAGAACGAATTCATTATTAGTGTTTATATATCCTAAAGTGACTACTTGGGGTGTGTCCCAAGGGGTACCCTGTTTTGAAACGGTGACCACGCATAACCTTGACCATCATACGCGCGCCGCTGGCCTTCTAACTTAGATCGCGCCAGGCTTTGGCTTAGTGATGAGTTATTTTTTAGTCACATAAATTAATTATTTTTAATTAATTAACGCATTTAATGACTTCATTTATAAATAGAGGACTTCACTTTTTATTTAGGTTTGCTTCAGAATTCCGAAAATACATCTGAATTCTTTCTTTTCACCCTTTTTCTCTTCCTCTAAAAAAACTTTTTATTTTTCTTTTGTTTCAAAAATACGAAGCAGTATTGTCGTACTGCTATAGATTGATATTGTCGTATCAATTCGGGTGATATCGTCGTATCGCTCATGAAAGTGTTGTTTTTGACCGATTTCTACAAGTAAGGTAGTAAATCGGTATCGGTTAGAGTTTTATGGACAGTTATATCCTAGAGATGTCGTGGTTGATCGCCTGTCTTACACAAATTCTGGCAGTATCATGAAATGTCTTAAAGAGATTGTATCGATCTGCGACTCGGCCGGTAATTTCTTCGGTTCCATATTTTCCCAAAAACTATTTTCGGGTATAAAAAATAACAGTTCAGTTAAACAGACTATTTTAATCAAATATGCAGTGATTCAAACTTTTTTTTGTTGATAACTTTGCATCTCCTTTTCTTTTTGCTAAAAAAACTTTGCATCTCTTGTTTAAATATTCTTCTGGTCGTTTTCATCACGGGCCAGGTTTTCTAAATACCAGTATCTTTTTTGTCCCCTTTCAAAAAATATTTGCCAAATTATTGTTCATAATATTCGGCCACGTGTCGTAAGACAAATGAAGCACACTATAGTATATCACTATATCTAGATGAGAATAAAGTGGCATGAATAATTTAGCAAAATTTGTGGTGACGAGGAAGATCCTTGCAGTTAACGCTTGCTTAGACAATATCATAATATTTGGATCAGGTTGGGAAACTTGTAAATGGATGGGACGGCAACCTTAAGCTACATGTTGTAGCTTTCAAACATATGATTTAGGACATGTTCCAAACATATTAATATTAGATATTGATCTAAGTGGTAAAAGATTTAGATTATTTAATTAAATAATTATGAATTTGATGTTTGGTTTTTGCAAGGAAATATTGGGAATTTTTTTTTGAAATTGAATCAATTACCTTTAGGAATTTGACGCATCCACATAGTTAGGGATATCGGTAGTTGTCTGATCTTGATTACATGGTTTAGAATAAAAGTAAACTTTAATTTTTATTTTATAATTTAAGAAACCAGGTTTAAATTTAAACTATCTAATATCGATCAAATAATTATCGATGTTTGACTGCGTAAATGCATTATTAATTTGATTGCGGGGGAATGCAATCCAATTCTATGACGTTTTGGAAGACAAGTATTTGTTGCTCACATCGAAGGTGTGTACTTTGACAAATTGAAGGTTCATAAGATACAACAACCACTATGGAAGAAACAGATTTGGTCTCACGAGATATATAAGTGTTGCAGGCTTGTGGCCGACCTTTTTTTTTGACGTAGCTTGTGGCACACCTTCGTAGCATAAGAATTGGAAGAATTCTCTTTAAACCCCCTGCATTTCTTTTATACCCCCCGTAAATCTTATTTTACCCCTTAAAATGGTGTAAAATTTGAACACAAAAAATCGGTTGTTACGAACCGAAGGAAACAAAAATCCGGTTTCTAAGAACCGCTCGCTTAATGTTTCGGTTTGTATGAACCGAAGGATGTTTATATCTATTTGAATTTCATCATCAGCTCATCACTTCTCATTCTTCATCATCACACTACCAAAAGTGTTCCACGATCCAAATCCGTTTTTCCCTCAATTGGTAGCTTGAAATTGGAACGTATGCTAAGGGTTGGGAAGCGAATTGAAGCTCAATCTTAAGGTAATGTTCGGTTTAATTTGTTCATTTTCATTGTCATGGGTCTAGTTTTCCTAGGTTTTCTGACACAGAAACGGTCGGTTGACAGAAACCGAAATATGCTTCAGTTAATACAAACCGAAATATCCCGGGACTTTGAATTTTCTTGTGCAGGTCACTGCCTTTGCTTGCTATGGCTTTCCTTACACTAGTTATGGCTTATAGAATTTACCTATTCGTTTTGAATTATGTATAGGAAGTAAACTATTAGTACTATGTGTATTATATGTGGCTAATTATATTTTATGCGTTTTTATAATTTGTAGTTATGTCGAACGAAAGCGAACCGCATCGGGCTATTGTGCTAGGCATTAGTGCACCCGGCCTTGTTGAATTTAATCCTATCAGTTCCAAGCCTTCCGTCATAGAAATTGACACAGCAGCACATTTTGTGTTGACAAAGCAACTTCCGACTGCGATGAGTTGATTGAATGGGCTCGCGGCATTGCCGTCAAGTTGAAGTTTGCGATTGTTATTGCAAAATCCGATTATGGTGGTGATAAAAGAAAGCCGTATTTCAAGTTGGAATGCGAACGGGAGGCTCTTATGTGTCAACAAGTAAGAAGCTTCGGTTCGTAAAAACCGAAACACCGTGAAGGGGCAAAAACGTCCGTTAGGGGGGTATAAAAGAAACGCAGGGGGCCTAAGGAGAATTCTTCTAAGAATTGTGTTGGTGTAATATTTTACCATGAATAAACCTTTTAATTTGGTTCATCAACTATCAATCTCTCTCCAATTTAGTCCATAAACTATAGAAATATACTAAATAGTTCTCTAACTATTAATAATCCATCAATTTAGTCCCTGAACTATCATTGTTTTTAAAAGAAATGAGAGACTAAATTGATGTATTAATAATAGTTTATGACTATTTAGTATATTTTGATAGTTTAGGCACTAAATTGGAAAGAGATTGATAGTTTAGGGACCAAATTGATGGTTTATTCATTTTACCATCATCTGATGAGGTGTTATCACATGCATAAGATTGTCATCCTATATGAAAATGATGATATATAATTTGTTTGTGACATGTTTTTTTAATAGAAAAGATTCAAGTGCAAATGCCATATTTACAAGAAATGAACATATATTTAAAGAGAAAATAGTGTAAAATAATTTTATATTGTCAACTAATTACAATTATATTTTCTACCATGTCATCTCACTTAACCTCACTTTCTTGATATGACATACATATCCTTTAAACTCATATTTAATCAAATTGAAATCATTTTTAAAATTGGAGTTTAGCCTGAGCAAGTTTTATTTTTGTGTTACACTGCATAAACTAATCTAAGAGTCCAATTACATTATAAATAACAATTATTTAACCACTTACATTTCTATAACTCAAATTCATACCACAATCACTACAATGGAACACAAATTAAAGACCCATGTGTAAACTTTTTTACCATGTTACATGTACGGAGTTTTTACCGTATTTTAGCAACAAATAAGTTTTATAAAAGAAAATTATAGAGCATGATGAATATTCATGAGTAATATTAGAAATGTTATTTGAATATTTTTTATTCTCATACTCACATTATACTCTCTCTCTCTCTCTCTCTCTCTCTCTCTCTCTCTCTCTCTCTCTCTCTCTCTCTCTCTCTCTCTCTTGTTTTGTCCAATAAGAATAGGGCAAAAGAAAGTTGTTCAAGTAACATTCCTCATTGAGTAACAGAAATTCAATGTTTATATGACAACCAAGTTGGAGGGCCCTCCCTCCATCCATCGAGTCAAGTAATTCGCTATCGGAAATTTAGCCGCCGCGTATCTCATGCCATGCTTCTTGTTTATCCGAATCGGTTCCGTCTGTCAGGCAATCAAGATTCGCCATCAAGAGAGGGAAGAGCCTTGACTTTCGGTTAGGCCGGTCTCGTCATTCATGCAATTCCCCCGTCCATCGATCACATTGCGAGTGTGCAATCTCAGCCTTTAACTTTTTATTACAATTGCAATTTAATTTACTTTTTTTAAAAAAGAGCATTTGAGATGTTCACTAAACCTACTCCGGTGAAAAGTTTATGAAAGAAAATTCAATGTCTATATGACAATGAACATTTCGTAGGAATATAGCACAAGTTCACAACTTAAAGAGTGACACACTAGGTCAGTCATATTTCATATTAAAAATATTTGATTGGTCGTAACTCTGAATATATCAACAATTATTGAACTAATTGATTGAGCTCAAAGTGGGTTAGATTTTTTTTAGCACAAAAATTTACCAACAATCACTTTTTACTTTTTATTTTCTCCATTTTTGTCAATACTAATATTTTAAAAAAATTAATGTAATAATGTAATATGAGTTTAATTGTTATGCACTGTCAGTGTAAAGTTATTTTACACATGCAACCAATAAGAATGATTTAAACTTCCATGTCATATAAAGATAGTGGGGTAAAGTGGGGTGATGTGGCGGAATGCATGGTTGTTATTGGTTGACAGTGTAAAATTATTTTACACTGTCAGTGCATATAAATTAAATCCATGTAATATTTGATAGGCCAAATTATTAATGGAGATGCACTGACGGTGTAAAATAGTTTTACACGATCAGCCAATAAAAAATCATCATTTTGCCATGTCATATTAAGAAGGTGGGGTGTAGTGGGGTGACGTGGCGGAAAACATGGTTGATATTGGTTGACTGTGTAAAATTATTTTACACTGTCTGTGCATATACATTTTTCTCTTATTTAATATATATTTTAAAACTCTCCAAAATTATAATAATGAAGTAGAAACTTTGAGAAAGAAAATGAAAAAATACCAACTCATAGGGGCAATTTCGGAATCGCCTTTCTAAATATTTTTTGTTTAGCCACATGCAATGGTGGTCTTTCTGTTTAGTTTGAGGATATAGGATAGACAATCAAATACTCCCTCCGTTCCTTTTTATAAGAGACACTTCACTTTTTAGATTCATTCAATAATTGATGTATTTGGTCTATATTATAGCTTATATACATTCATTATTAAATGAATCTAAAAAGTTAACTGTCTCTTATAAAAAGGAACGGAGGGAGTAATTTGTTATGTTTTTTATATTGAGAAATGATTGTTGGAATAAAGAGCATGAAATTTAACGATTCATAAAAAAACTTTGTTTTGATATATTGCATAAATACAATATTCCATTCTCTTTTGTTAAGAGTTAAAAAAAATTAACTACTCTCATTTTTATAGTTGTTAAATAATTGAGTTTTGATCACCTACTTAAAAGAAGAGTTGCTATTCAAATAACTATTTTCCAGATAATGTATAGACATCATATACATCATAAGTCTATATATGCAGTCTGAAATATCTGAAAAAATATAAAAAAATTGTAAAAAAATATAATTATCGTATTTTTGTCTAAATATTTTGTTCAAATATCTTTTTTCATTTAAAAGATCTAAGACTCATAGCATTTGAATCAATTTATTATTTGCAATGATTATTTTCCAATTAATATTATACAAAATTAAATATGTTTTTTGTCTCTATAAAAAAATCACATGTTTCTGTCCATAAAAAAATTTAAGTTTTGCTTCCTTTTTGGTTCAACCGAGGGGAACAGGAGGGGAGGTGTGGTGAGGGATTTTTAAGGAGGGGATGCGAGGTAAAACATAATTTATTATGTTTACAAAATTACCCTCATTTTTTTATTAAAATTTTAAATTATCCTTGTTGGAATATTAAAATTTTAGGTTTTATTTTTTTTACAACAAAAAAAAATTTAGGTTTTCTACTCATTAGATTTTTTTTGGTTATATATCCATTAGATTTTTTTTTGACGTAATATATTCATTAGAATTTAATCCTTATTTTGAGTTTATAAGGTAAAGGCAAAAAAATAAATTACTTCTCTCTTTCCCTCCCATCGTTAAAAAGTTGAACCAAACTTAAAAATTTAAAATATCACCTCTCTTTCCCCCCCCTCCCCTCCCCGAACCAAAAAGACCCGTCTCTAATAGATAAAATTTTGACATTTTTTTAACATAATATAAACTTATATAAATTGAGTAAAAAAAAAATAATATTGACATTAAAATGAATAGTAAATTAGTAAGTAGAGACTAAAAACAAAAAAGAAATTTCTTTAAAAAAAGTCAAGTTATTATCCTAATTAATTCTGCTTACTTTATGATTAATGTGGTAGTTGGGGGTATTTTGAATTACTTCCTTCCTTCCTACCTCTGTTGTGTTCTGTTCCGTCGTTTATAATTTTGGTGAATCTGATGGCGATGCCCATAGTATAGTTTACTTTATCTTCATTTCTTTCTCATCATATCAAAATTAACAACAAATAAGGGTAACTCTCTCTCTCTCTCTCTCTACTACTTTAGTTCTTCTCATCATTTTCATCTCATCCATCCATTTTGTTAAGTACAAATTACTATGATATGATGATATTTATCTTTCATTCTTAATTCTTAATTAATTAATTAATGATTGTTAATCTCAGGCATCGCCACCTTTAACCACCAAAATGGAATCTCATAACGTTCATGTCTCTCCATCCGAAACCGGTTTTGGACATTACGGGTATTTCATTTCTCTTTCATAACAATCCGAGTTTTTTCTTTTTCTAAATAATAGTAATTACAAAGCTTCATTATAATTATTATTTTAGGTGTTCGCATTATAAAAGGAGATGCAAGATCATAGCACCTTGCTGCAATGAAATTTTCGATTGCAGACATTGTCATAACGAATCTAAGGTTCTTAATTACTTATGTTCTTATTATTCTTTCCTTTATATTTGTTAGTTTAATTGATAAATATATATATATATATATATGAAATAATAATTTCCACGGTTTTGTGACAGAATTCGATTCAAGTTGATCCTGCTAACAGGCACGACATTCCTCGCCATGATGTTAAGAGGGTACGCATTATGCACTCAACAGTTTATTATTTTGTATCAATTCCACTCTTTTGATTCTATGCATTGTAACTTTTTAAGATGAAAGGTGAATATACATAAACAATAGTGCCTGCTTGAATGTTTTTCCCCACTTTCCCTTTTCGATTTCTTCTGTTTTCTGGTGTGTTCTTGAGTGGAAAAGCTAGAATTTATTTAGCACTGATGAGTATATTGTTTTTTCTGCCATTCATTTCCAGGTTATCTGTTCCTTGTGTAGCACCGAGCAAGATGTAAGTGTCATACACAGCCTAATTGAAATTATAGCAACGATTTATTTGATGTGTATAGATTTCTTACACTCAATTAATCATAACTGTTGACTTTAATCATATATCTACCTTAAAAGTCATACAAATAATGGTTTGTGATTGGTTGACAGAGGAAAAAGTTTTACACTGACTTCGATCCTTTTTTATTTTATATTTGTACTTTGCAGGTTCAACAGGTTTGCATTCAATGTGGTGTTTCCATGGGTAGATACTTCTGCTCCAAATGCAAGTTCTTCGATGACGATGTTAGCTTCTTTTATCTCTCACTTTATTCCCAAGATCTTTAGTTTTTCTCTATTTGTTCAGCATAACTGAAAAGCTACTTGTATTTTCAGGTATCAAAAAAGCAATACCATTGCGATGAATGTGGCATATGCAGGTCCAAATTTTTCCCGTCCCTTTAATGTTTAACTTAACTGATTCATTTTGGCAACCAACCATAACTGCACTTTATTATTTGTATTTTGACGATCTATGCTTTAATTATCACAGAACTGGAGGTGAAGAGAACTTTTTCCACTGCAACAAATGTGGTAAGCTTTTGATTGAACATTGTTTCTCTAAAGCAACAACAACCCTTTTACTTTTGTCAATTCAGTGTTCATACTGAGTGTTTCTCTAACGAAATACCTTGTTAATTGTCATGATCTCTTACTGTTGGCAGAATGTTGCTATTCATCGTCGATGAAGGATTCACACCATTGTATTGAAAAAGCAATGCATCACAATTGCCCAGTTTGCTTTGAGGTAATATTGGTTGGTAAAGAGACCTAGGACTAGGATGTATTCTTGGTAGATTTCTTTTTCAGACTGTAAAAATCAGTTGATCCACTCTTTTCATCTGTGCAGTTTCTTTTCGATACAACGAAAGATATCACTGTATTGCCATGTGGTCACACAATACATTTGGGATGTGTGAGAGAAATGCAACAGCATTTCCAGTTAATGTTACACACGATTAAAGACTCCAATTTTATGCATGTTGAAAATTGCCTTCTTTATCTTTATTTAAATATTCATAATTTTGCAGGTATTCATGCCCTGTTTGTTCAAAATCATTCTGTGATATGTCACGTGTGTGGGAAAAAATGGATGAGGAGGTAACTATTTGTGTCACAATCTAGTTAACCAAGTTATCACGATTTACAATAATTTCATTCCTAAGTAGTTATTTGATTCGTTAATCAGATGACCATAGCCTTTAATTTATCTGCATCATAAAATTTCAGGTTGCATCGATGCCTATGCTTGAAATGTATCAAAACAAGATGGTATATGAATTTTGTAAATAATATTTTTCTGTTGCTGCAAAAGTGGTTAGCATATAAAACCCTTAATATATTTGTTACATGTGACTAGGTTTGGATTCTATGCAACGACTGCGGAGAAACATCTGAAGTAAAATATCATATTGTAGCGCACAAGTGCCTTAAATGCAAGTCCTACAACACCAGAAAGACACAAGCCGCGTCTGCGTCGTGCATGTCAAGAATGGAAGAGATGGTTAGATGAATGACTTATAAGATCAAGCTCAAGATGGTTGCTCATTTGAAACAGCTGCTGAATATTTCAACTTGTAAACTTCATGTGGGAACAAAAGGAATCATGCAGAATAACCAACCTCTAAGCATGTATAAAAGAGATGAATCCTTATTGTTAAACACGCATGCAGTTGCAAGGTTATCATTTATCAGATGAATGCTCAAGTGCATTTGTTTATTTCAGATTTAGGTCAAGCTTAATGTACTTAACCAAATTTAAATCGTGATGACGTGGCAATTGTTTAGGGGGTACGGCGATTCCCTGCCTTCTTAAATGTTAGAGTTCTGTTGATTCCGCAATCCGTTGATATGTTTCGCAAAGTATTATTATTAAGATCGCCAACCTTTACTCCCAGTAGATGTTAGCAACATCTAAATATCTAATGTCTTGCAAATGTGATTAGTTTTTTTTTGTCGAAATTTGCAACAAGCTTGCTCCTGCAATTAAATAAAATAAAAAATATTTTCTCAAACTAAATAATTCATGAAGTTTCACTCCATAGGCTTGCGAGTTCACAAGTGACTGAAATATGGATCTGGTAATAAGTATTTTCAAAGTTTTACAATCTTGTAATTGCAGTACATTTATTTAAAATTACAGGTGAAAATTTTATTAAGAAAAAATAGTATATATTTTGCAAATAAAAGTCACAAGTGTAATAAAACTAGCGTGAAAATAGAACTTGGTTTGAGTTTGACATAATGTTACATGTACTCATGTCCTTTCAATTTAAGTGTCTCACAACAATTTCTGTAGAAATGCTCTTGTGCAAATTTATGGAAAATACTGAAGTAGATGTTCCAATGAGAATGTTCAATTAATCAATCTTAAAACTTGTGTAAAAAAAAGACAGTATTGAAAGAAATGATTATTGGAACCAGTTGGCACAGCTCAACAGAGAAAAGAGATAAATCTAACACAACATTTATTTCAGTAATGAAACTATTTTTTCATAACAAAACTTGACCATATTATGTCATGGTTGTATTAAAAAAGAACAGATCCTCATTCAATCCATTATCTATGAAAACAACTATGACAAGTTTGTGCTATTTCAGACATAATTTCACTCAAGTGCTGATTTTAAGGAGCGGGTCAAATTTTCCAGATCTTTCAATCCCTCTTGAGGAGATTTGGCATCACCAAGCAACTTCACCATAGCACTGCCAACAATCACACCATCAGCTCCCCATCCCGCTATCTGTAACAAATTATTTGATTTAATTGATTATTTAACCAAATATAAGTAGATGCATATACAATAATAATATGGACAAAGTACTTACCTGCTTCACATGCTCAGGTGTTGATATCCCAAAACCAACTGCCACAGGCTTAGTTGTTGCCTTAATTTATAAAACAAAACGGAAAAATAGTCAATGAAGAGCATAAATATTATGATTCGCTAAGTTCTATGGCATACGATTGTATCGATCTTAGTTGATTAGTTATGACCTCTTGAAACAAAAAAGAATGGGGAGTATAGGGAGGGGTCGAAAAAGAAGGGAAAGCAAATTTGAACTGGATTTGGGTTTCCTGCAGTCTACTGTCATAAGATTCAGATAAGTTGGATTAAGATCAAATGAGTATTTTAACTTGGCAAATTGGATTTAAAATATAAAGCCATTTAATCTTCCTTTAATGACTTCAATCTCATGACAGTAGTAACTGCAACATATTTTGGCAGTATTCAGTTCAAATCCCTTTTCAGAATGAACAGAGACATACCTCTTTGATGTCCTGGAGAAGGGCCTGAACTTTACCACTAACTGACGCTCGGGCTCCAGTGACTCCCACAGAGCTTACCTATAAATTCAATCAACAAATGGTTACTTGGCGGCACACAATGATCTGAGAAATTTATGCAAGATATTTTTGGTTTTCAACATATCCTATTATTTCTCAAATGTTGGCACTAAGGTGACTTGTTATCTTGATCTAGCCTAAAAAATTAGAAGTAAACGTTTGAAGACTTCAACATGCAGTAAAATAACTGAAGTTGAACGACTTTTACTAAGAATTACTTCTAAAACCTTTGTCTTATTGCAGCCTAGTAAAAACTACAAAAAGCGGCCTTAATGGCAGTTAGTGGGTGAATAGCTCATCTTGTACAGACAATTAAACTAATAAACTGTTAAAAATAAGAGGAACAAAAATAAACAGATATAAAAAAGAAGTATGATTGACAAAAGCTCTTACAAGATACACAAATCCTTCTGCAGCATCAACAATGGCTTTCATCCGGTCTGTAGGAGTGGTGGGTGTTGTGAGGAGTACCTTGATGACATCAAAGAAGCAAATATACCAAATCAACTAACTATAGCTATGTGCACATAGATTAATATTGCCACAAAAAAAAAAACACACACACACATTACAAAATGTTAAACAAAATATACCACAATTAAATTTATACAATATTGCATAAAGTATAACACAAGAAAATACATTTATGTTTCATAACAAAATTTCACTGGTGCAATCACCACCATGCTTCCTTTGTTATGTTCAATAACTTTTGGATTTCATATTTAAAAATTCATAATGCAAACAAATAAAATGAGGTGCAACATTGTTTCTCTATCATTATAATCAACAGTATAAGGGTTATCCACATGAAATTCAGAAACAAAGCAAAAGAGTTTCAAAAGTAAGCAAACCAGTTCAATTCCATTCTTCTTAGCTTCTTCCCTTAAAGTTTTTGTCTCCTCCAGAGGAACATCAGGGACTACAAGCCCTGCATGCATATGAAAAAAAAAAAGAATATATTATCCTGACTACGAAACTGGATGAAAAAGGGAAAACAACATAGACAAGTGTTTATTTCATAAGCAATTTCTAAGTGGACTTGGCCGATAAAGAAGCCTTAACCAGGACTTGGCAAGAGAGTGTTGAGATGCTTTTTTATCTATTTTTTATAATGATATTAAATTAGCAAAACCAAAAAATGTTGACGTGGTTTATCATATAATGTGTTCAGAAAATAGACCAAAAGTAGTGAAGCACAGTGTAATTTTAATATAAAATCATTAGTTCAGTTGAGTCTCACCATGAACACCAGTGTCTCTTACGATGGACATAAATTTCCCAGTACCACGCTTCAGTATTGGATTGTAATAAGTAAACAATGCAATCGGGGTAGACAATTGTGGAACAACCTGCCAAATCAATCATTGAGAATTATAACCAGTCCATGAATCATGAATCCAAGGGAAGATACGTTTCATAAAGCAATAAGGTTTTGAACTCCTCCTAAGTCAGAATAATAGTTTTAACTACACAACAATGCACAAAATATCCTGTCAAAAGTTCAACATGGTGGAATACATCACGGATTCATGGTTTTATGAGTTTAATGAACAGATGAAATTGAGACAAAAGAAATTATTGTTAAAACATAAAATATGTTTGCAGTTTGCAACCTCATTATGAACAATAAGCATCAAATAATAAATATCTATCTATTATCTTATCTTATATTACAAAAACAGACGCAATTTATATATGTTTACGAGACACAAGTGCATCGGTGCTTGCAAAAGCAGGGTAGGGTTTGTTCAAGTAATTTTTTCCTATGATAAACATAAGGGCGGGGGCTTAAAAGTATTTCATTCCCCTTCAATTATAAGAACATGGGCGGAGGATAAACATCGGCAGTTCAATCTTCACAACAAAATCGAAAATTCTGATAGTTGCTCCACTAATTTGTCAAATAAATAAGATGATTGGAAAGAATAATAAATGAGTGGTGAATGAAAATCAATTATTGCAGCAGAACCTCCTCCTATAAGCTGTAGTTTATGACAGTAATATTTAACAAATGACAAATCGTTTCATAATTTACCTCCTTCAACATAGAAATAATTGAATCAAAATTGGTCCCCCTTGCTAAAGATCTTGTAGCAGCAGCCTGGACAGAGACACATCACTTTGATTTGAGAATCAGACAGTGGTAAGTATCACTAGAAACGACGAAAGAATGTAGCCAACCTGAATAACAGGACCATCTGCCAAAGGATCAGAGTATGGAACACCTAGCTCAATAATGTCAGACCCACATGAATCAAGCACTTTCAGTGCTTCTGCTGTTGTTGAAAGGTCAGGATCGCCGGCTGTGATGTATGGGATAAAAGCCACCTTCACAAAAACATATATGCTTCTTAGAAGATAATCATTGCATGTCAAGAATTAATACTAGTATTCCTATTCATTCATCTTGTTGCAATAAATTAAGTCGGCATCATACATACAAACTATATACAATCATTCTATCATAGTTACTAATCCATTATAACCAGGCAAAGAAAATTATTCATTTGAAAAAATAAAAAACATGGAATAATTAAAACAATAAGTATAATACATTACTATATAGACCAGATACATCAATTGTTCAATAAACCTAAAAAATGATTTTTGCATAATTTGTAACGGAGGGAGTACAAGCACACTTACTTTTCCTTGTTTCTTCAGCCTGCTGAATGTTTCAGAGAGCCCAATTGTTTCCATAGTCTTGATAGCCGCCACTGGAGTGAATCTTCTTTTAAATGATATTGTTACAGGTTTGTTGGAGGAAAAGCTGACCGCGAAACGGGTCTGCGGTTTGTTCAATTGCAAGAAGCAAGATGATTTGAATGCAATGGCCATAAAAACCAATTCTCTTCCCAAATCTAATGAGCAATTGCACATGCATAGTTAAATGAAGAAAAGAAAGAAAAGAATTGACAATCACAATTGAAAATAACAAAGAAAAGAAAGGGAGAGGGTTCTCACTTCTGAATCTGAACCAAAGAAAAAGGAGCGGCGGTGACAAATGAGATTGAGGAAGAAGTGAAGCTTCAGTGACCGTCGGCGATGGTTCTTGTTCAAGGAGTAGATGAAAGCTTCGTCGTTTAATCGTTTTTCATGTTTTTTTTTTTTTTTTCTGCACTGTCTCGCTCTTATTATATATATTTGAAATTCCAATGTGGCCGCTAATGTATCAAGATTGATTTGATTTATGTGAAATCTTTATCTTTATCTATACCAATTCAATATATAAATAAATATTTTTTGGTGTGGAGATTTTTTATTGCCACTTGGAGATTTTTTATCGGCACTTTTACCTTTTATTTTATTCAAATTTTTTTTTGACATAGATTCAAATATTTGCGTAAGTTAAAAAATAACTTCTACACAAAAGTTTGTTTTCAAAAAAAGATTGGGTTTTCCTTAATAACTAAGCACAAATGTACAACAAAAAAAAAGTTAAGTAGTTATCAATTAACTAAGTACAACCAAGAAGGAGGTTAGATAATTATCTACATTAGTACAATAGAGAATGTCGATCACACAAACAAGGCTGCTGGTTATTATAAAACGGATATAATTAAAAACACTAAAGTCCCTAAGACTAATTTTAATTCAATATTTTGTTATCACATAAATTAATAAATGTGACACATCATCTTAATCTTAATTACCTTAATCCTAATTTTAACCTATTAATCTTTACTTTTATCTTTATTTTTATTAAACGAATATAACTAAAGACACTCAATCCTAATTTTAATGCAATACTATTTGCCATATTATCTTAATCCTAATTTTAACCTACTATAATCCCTATAAATTTGAGATAAACATTAAAAAAACAAAAACAAAAAATTGAGATATGTCAACAACAAAAAAAAAGAGATAAACTTTAATACAGTTTTTATTATTATTATTATTATTATTATTATTATAACTAGATATATTGATAATAGATGATTAATTATATTATATTATATTAATCTTTATGAATATAGCTTATATCTTATAGTTTATAAGATAAAAGATCTGTTTGGTAATAATATTTTCAACTTGGACTCACAGTTTATTTTACTTACTTATAGCTTATTTTTCAGACGCTATTTTAAGTAGTTTGTGAACTTATAGCTTATCATTTTTTCTTCTATTTTTACCCTTATTGTTTTATCCAAGATCCACTTTTACCTTTTATTATTTATTGTACAATTTAAAATAAAACAAATATAGAGTGTTTTTTTACACAA
Organism: Trifolium repens; assembly: GCA_030408175.1. Lineage (NCBI taxonomy): Eukaryota > Viridiplantae > Streptophyta > Magnoliopsida > Fabales > Fabaceae > Trifolium > Trifolium repens. Next base: position 50,448,839 of record CP125849.1, on the reverse strand, counting down.
AATGTAGAGTTGTGGTCCAACTATTTTTTTATATAAAATATTACAATTTTTTTATTGTATAATTCTAATGACATATATAGATTATATTGTTACTTTTTTAAAAAAAATAGGTATTTATTATTCCTTTTTACGTCGGGTCTTGCTCCAATTTTTATAAAGATGAATATTAAGACCATGATCTAACTCCAAAATTGAAAAAAGATTTCACTATAAATAAGTTAATTTTTATTTTTGGTTATACATTAATTTTACCAAACACTGTAATTAGTTTATCAGCTATAAACTACTCTAAGCTATCAGTCAATAGTCATCAACTATATAGTTTATCAATTACTCGTTATTTTTAATAAATTGAGCTTTGATATTTATTATTTTTGTTCATAGTTGTATCAATTGAATTTTTTTAACTATAGTTCTTAAATTCACACTTTCCCACCCAAATGATTAGCAAATTAGAGTTTTCTAAATTGCACATTAGAGATACTAAAAATAAATAAGATAAGATAAAACAAATATAACTAAAGACACCTAATCTTAACCCTAATTTAATCCAATATTATGTTGTCATATCAATTAATGAATGTGACATGTCATCTTAATCTTAATTATCTTAATCCTAATTTTAACCTACTAATCCCTAAAAATTTGAGATAAACATTAAAACAAAAAAAAAAAAAATTGATATCTGTCAAACAGAATACCCTTTTGGCGTGAACTTTTTTTATTGCCACTTTTGCCCTTCACTCTATTCAATTTTTTTTTACACAGATTTAAATATTTATATTTTATATATGTTTAAAAATAACTTCCACACAAAAGTTGATTTTCAATTTATTTTTTATGCTGAAAAGTTTAAACAAAAACTTAAATTCAGTAATTCACCCTTTTATTTCCATAGGACAATATGATATTCTCTTCGCCTCATTATAAGTGTTTCATTTGCAATATTATATCTTAAATTAATTGTCATTTTAAAATATTAATAAAATATTATTATGTTTTCCACTAATATATGCATTTGTTTATTGTTTAATTGTCACTTTATGTTAAATTTTTGCCACCCTTAACCATTTTTTTTGGTTCCGTCCATGTACAAAATGTTAAACAAAATATACCACCATTAAATTTATACAATATTGCACAAAGTACAACACAAGAAAATACATTTATGTTTCATAACAAAATTTCACTGGTCCAATCACCACCATGCTTCCTTTGTTACGTTCAATAATAACTTATGAATTTCATATAATTCATATTGCAAACAAATAAAATGAGGTATGACATTGTTTATCTATCATTTTGATCCAATATAAGGGTTATTCACATGAATTCCAGAAACATAAGTGTTGAAAGTATTGTTTAAAAGTATTTTTTACTACAATAAACATAAGTGTTGAATTTAATTTGAGATCTTAAATTTCTTGTTCCATTATTCCTTGTTTCTTCAGCCTGTTGAATTTTTCAGAGAGCACAACTATTTTCATAGTCTTGATAGCAGCCACTGAAGTGAATGTTTTAAAAGATATTGTTACAGGTTTGTTGGAGGAAAAACAGACCGCAAAACGGGTCTGGGTTTGTTCAATTGCAAGAAGCAAGATAATTTGAATGAAATGGCCATAAAAACCAATTCTCTTCCCAATTCTAACGAGGAATTGCACACATGTTAAGCTTATGCATAATTAAATGAAGAAAAGAAAGAAAAGAATTGACAATCACAATTGAAAATAACAAAGAAAAGAAAGGGAGAGGGTTCTCACTTATGAATCTGAACTAAGGAAAAAGGAGCGGCGGTGACAAATGAGATGGAGGAAGAAGTGAAGCTTGAGTGACTAAGGGTCGGACGGCGTCGGCGATGGTTCTTGTTGGAGGAAAAATTGACCCGAAACGGGTCTCTGGTTTGTTCAATTGCAAGAAGCAATATGATTTGAATGCAATGGCCATAAAAACAAATTCTCTTCCCAATTCTAATGAGGAATTGCACACATGTTAAGCTTATGAATAATTAAATGATAAAAGCACAACACACACAATGACACAACACAAAATAAAATTAATCTTTATAAAAGACAACAATAAGTTTGATTGTAGTGAAAAAATGCATGCTAAGTGTATTGATTTTACAATAGATTGTATGAGGATTGATTTGATTTATGTGAAATGTGAAGTAAAAATACAATAATAGGTTTTGCATTGATTGAAACATTGGATTTGAAACTAGTTTTTGAATCAGACGAAGGTCAAATTGAGGCGCATTAGCGCGGAATCGCGGTGGGAAGCGAAGCTATGGTCCGATGCAACAGGAGAGGGGAAAGAGGTATAAGGTAAGCTTGGAGTGACATTTTCGCCGTTTGTGGCGGTCGGCGACTGCGGTATCCGGCGAGTTGAGTTGAGTGTGACTGCAACTTGTTGTTTCAGACACTATGAAAGTAGAAAAAGTTAAAAAAAAAAAACCAAAATGTTGCAATTGTAAGTGTATTGCATGGATTCAGATCCTCTATCAATTGCGTTTTGTCCTGCGCTCTTCCCTGTGTTGTTAGATTGATTCAACGGTTACAATATTAAACAGAGATAATATAAAACATATTAAAAGGAAATCAATGGTGGAATCCACTAGGAAGAGAAAATAAATTTACAAAAGAAGTTTTTATGACAAACGGTAATTGAATTGACTTCAAATAGGCATGTCTTTAAATAGACTTACAATAGAAACAAACTTTAAAAAGATAATATTGTAATGGCTTAAATATGTAAAAGGTCCCTGCACTTAGGGGTCGTTTGAGTTTTAGTCCCTACATTTCCAAAACCTTTCAAATTTACCCTACACTTTTAGTCAACTTTAAAAAAGGTCCCTGGGCTGATTTTTTTGCTGATGTGTCACTATTTTTGCCATTTATCACTGATGATTGGGCTTAGTTGGAAGCTGACTCACCCAATTGTGATATAAAAGGACCAAAATACCCTCAGTGGAACAATTGAAAGGATGAAAATGCCCTTAAACCTCAACTTTGATTAATGACTACAAGCAACTACAAGTAATACACATAGGAAACACATACAATCTTTCTGCACCATCACATGGAAGAAAGAAAAACTTCACAAATTACATAGTAAGTAGTAACAGAATAACACAAAGGAGCAAATCCACTAAAGCTCTAAAACAACACCTTACCTATTCAAAGATCTGCACATACCAGAACAAAGGAAACCCAAACCAACAATTACATAGTAAAATAATGGGGAAGAGACCCTAAAAACCAGATAAACACAACCACCAAAATAAAACAATCTTACCAACAACAAAAATCTGATCGAAGAACCCGCAAATAAAATCCCCAAATTGAATCATCTTCAACCTTCCATCGCAAGAGCTTTTATTTTCTTCATTCAATCATCCTCTTCCTTCATCGCTATCTTTCTACATCGCACCCCCTGCTTCACTTGAAAACAAAATTGTCGAATTCGAAAGCGAGAAATCGTGGCACACAATATGTGATGAACGACAAATCGAAGGTGGAGGATGGTGGAACGACGAGATTTGGTGGATGTAAGGATTTGAAATCTGGACTGATGAAGAGAGATGTGCTAGAGAGAAAAGAGATTATGGATCAGTGAAGAGAGATTTAAGGAAGAGCGGTTCTGGAATGAATTTGAGATTTGAAAGCAAGCAAGACATTATGGATTATTTTGATTTTCAATTCATCACCTAATTTCCTCTCTGAACCACATGAACCCTAATTTTCAACTCATCCCCTTTTCTATTTTAAACATATTAATTTCTATTTTTCATTTTTATTTTATTTTCAAAAAAATGATAAATGTAATTTTTAATATGCAAAAGGGTATTTTCGTCCATTCAAGGTGTTATTAGAATGACTCATCATCCAACTTGCCCAGTCATCAGTGACATATGGCAAAATTAGTGACACATCATAAAAAAAGTCAAGTGAAGGACCATTTTTAAAGTTGACTGAAAGTGTAGGGCAAATTTGAAAGGTTTTAGAAATGTAGGGACTAAAACTCAAACGACCCATAAGTGCAGGGACCTTTTGCATATTTAAGCCTATTGTAATTAACTTATTCTAAATTCATTATCCGTTAAGTTTAAAAAATAACTATATTAATGAAGATAATAACAAACTTAAAAAAAAAAATAATAAAAACAAACTATCCTAATAAAGATAATAACGAACTTAAAAAAGGATAATTTAAACAAATTTAAACAAAACAAACTTAAAAGATAATAACAATTAATCGGGATTCAAGCTCATCCTCCTACATCACTTATTTATCGTCTAATATTATTAAACCACAAATCAGCCATGAATGCTTCTTATCATGTGAACTAAGCTTCATTCAATTTATGTCTTTAAGTTGGGCTCGAGGCATCTCCATTTAATTGTAAGAAATTCAGCCAATTTGGTACAACCTTTGATGGATAACGATCTTCTTTTTCTTTGATCTTTGAGTGTGACTCCAACTTGTTATTTCAGACACTATGAAAGTGGAAAAAGATTAAAAAAAAAAAGGCAAAATATTGCAAGTGTATTGTAGGACAAGGATTATGTGACTTTGCAGCGAGAATGACGGTCTGCCTTTGGAACAATGTGGTCCGTTTGATAAATCAAAGGGGTTAGACCAAGCCATGTCAATGAATTAATTTTTTTAGAAAAAACCCAAAAATAAAAACCAGATCCAACAATTTCATCTCTCTGCTCGCGGCGCACCGTCCACTACCTCTGAATTGCCTCACCGTCCCATCGACGCCGAAGCCCTTCTTTTGAATCTTTCCTCGCTGTAATAGTTTTTATCTTTGCAAGATATGAATCTTTCCCAGTAGGTATGGAAGTTGAAATCCCTTTATAAAAGGGAAAATTACTATGTTTTTAGGTTTGTTTTTCTCAACAAAAATAAAAGATTTAAAACCAAAGATAAAGCTCAATGCAAAAAAAAAATCCAAGATAAATTTTATTTGTTTTATTTTAAAAAGTGTTAAAAGTTTTTTTTTTTAATAATTATAATAGGGTTAAAAGATACTCCCTCCGTTTCTTTTTAATTGTCTTTTATTATCATATTTAGCGTTTCTATTTAATTGTCCTTTTTGTATTTTATGGGTATGATTTGTCAACTATACCCTTTGTCAATTGCTCTTATCTTTTTCCATAAAACTAATTTATGCTATATATTTGAAAAACTAAATCTTTTTTTTTTAAATTTTTGTTGGTACATAACATATTAAATTTTGTTTTTTTTTTACATAATATATTAAATTTATTGGAAAGAAAAACTGTGGGCAAAAAAATAGGAATTTATTGGTGGATTAAAACGAGGGTATAATAGGAAGATAACATGCAAAAATACATTTCCTTAATTTGGTGTTATCATTCTGAAAAGACAATTAAAAAGAAACGGAGGGAGTATTTGATAATAAAATGAAGTTGTTTTTTATAAACAATAACTTATTTAAAGATGAAATAAAAAAATATATTTTATTTTAGGTATAGAAACTATTTTAATCTTAAAGCTAAAAACAAAAGATTTAAAACCGAAGATTAACCTGTTTGGTAAATCTTATTTCTTTTATTTTAAAAAGTGTTAAAAGTTGTTTTTTTTTTTTATAATTATAATAGGGTTAAAAGATATTTGATAATAAGATAAAGTTGTTTTTTTATAAACAATAACTTATTAAAAGATGAAATAAAAAAATTATTTAAAGATATTAATTAGATAAATAATAGTAAAGTTGTTGCAAAGTAACTATTATTACCTTTTTTTTTTTTGACAGAAAAATAAATATTATTACCTTATTTTGAAATTCTTTTATTAGTATTTTTCTTTGAAGTTTTTTTTACTAGAGCATTTAAAAATTATTGTTTGATCTAAATTCTTATTTCTAAAAAAAGAGAATAGAAAAAAAAGCTAAGTCAAACGATACCTTAGACATGTGACTTGTCTTAGATAGTTTGATTCTGTTGGGAAAAACCGGCATAGAGAAAATAAAAGAACACAATCAACAACACAAGAATATAACGTGGAAACTCCAAAATCGGAGAAAAAACCACGGCCGTTATCTAAATCGACAACCAGAATAAACACTATATGAAAATTGTTATAACATATAGACTTCACTCTCAACCACCCATGACCCCAGTACACCCACACTCTCCAAAGTAAATATTTGAACTACATCTCAAATACTCTAAAACCAGAGCATAAGAGAAAAAGAAACAAACACAAATATAAATTTAAAGTTTTTACAAGTGCAACTGTTTGGTGTATTGAAACAAGAAAATTGAGGTCTATATATATAGCATTGAGTTCCTCCACTCTTCACATCTCTAAGCGATGTGGGACTTCTCAACTATAATTTTCTTGACCTTTTTTCCTTCCTCAGCAATGTGAGACTTACATTGCAATCAACCCCCAACAATCTCCACCTTGATTGTAATGGTCTTCAATCTTCATTGTCTACACCGACAATCATTGTCTTCACCGACAATCATAATTCTCATTGTCTATACCGACAAATTAAATTATCATACTCCACCATAAAAAGTACACTGCACTTGGAACTAAACCATACCAAGAATTTTCTTCACTTGAAACTAAATTATCCTAAGAATTTCCTTCACTTGGAACCAAGTCATCCAAAGAATTTCATCTTGAAATCCTGCTGAAATTTATGGTGCAACTTCCATGTTGGCTTTCTCCGGAAGTTCATCAACTATCGAGATAACTGCGTACCTTACATCAATGCCAACCAATGCATGCACGCTATCACACACCTTGCATCCATGTCAATCGATGCCCATGTGCCACTTGAACAACTTCAAACTGCCCTGAAACTACCTTCAGGCCATTGTTAGGCTCCAACAATTCCAGTTTAGTTACATCACCTAGTAAACCTTATTTCACTAGTCCAACTAAACCCATGTCACTAACAAGTACTCACCCGAAGACCCACGACTCAACCACATCATGAGAATCACCACTAGTAACAGATGCATGAGCAATAGTAAAACCAACTATCTTTGCAACAGACGAAATTTCTATAATTCCATGCTCAAATCTAGTCTCATACCCTAGATCATCAAACATAATTATAGACAACAAGTTTCGCTTAAGTTCGGGAATATACCTCACATCATGTCAAAAGGACCTCATCCATACCTTGATCCTTTACAAGCTTTCTCGTCTCCAAGATGAACCACTCCACCTTCAACTAGCTATAGGAATTCAAAGTATACATTCTTCAAACACATGTGATAGGAGCATCCAAAGTCCACGACTCCAAAACTCCACCGATTCCGAACTTCACACCACTAGCACCTTCACATCCTCATGATAAAGTTGTTGTTTCGGCCGTAACCCGAGTATTATTCAACCGCATCTTCAGGCCAATGTTGAGTATTCTTACCATCGCCTCTCCAGGCTGACCTTGTGTAATCCTGATTGTATCAACACATCCTTGACTTAATTTTCCACCAATTTTCTCTAGCCTAAACTTCACAACGGAATTCCCTCCTCATTGAATCAAACCAACCAAGCTCTGATACCAGTTGTTGGGAAAAACCGGCATAGAGAAAATAAAAGAACACAATCAACAACACAATAATATAACGTGGAAACTCCAAATTCAGAGAAAAAACCACGACCGCTGTATAAACCGACAACCAGATATAAACTTAAAGTGTTTACAAATGCAACTGTTTGATGTATTGAAATAAGAAAATTGAGGTCTCTATATATAGCATTGAGCTCCCTCACTCTTCACTTCTCTAAGCGGTGTGAGACTTTTCCACTCTAATTTTCTTGACATTTTTTCGTTCCTTAGCAATGTGGGACTTACATTGCAATCAACCCCAATAGATTCATCGGGCGGATCAAATTAGTCCAAAGTCATGGTAACATTCTGTGGTCAAAGTCATGTAATCCCATTCCTGTATTCGAATCCTCTATCAACTGCGTTCTCTCCTGCGCTCTTCCCTGTGTTGTTAGATTTGATCCAACGGTTACAATAAAAAATTAGAAATAATACAAAACGATAATAAAAGAGAAGGAGGTCGAGCTGTGTTTCTATGTGTTTCTTTGTTTGCTTACTTAAAACAACTAAATAAATTTTTGTTTTATTTTCGCAATAAATAAATCTTTGTTAATTATTAAATGGATAAAAAATTAGACCTTAATCGCGACTTATCGGTAAAACCGAAGTTATCAAGCAAAGTGGAAATCTAACCGCGACCTACAACACTGTAAAATTCTTATCTCAAGAACAGAGGAAAAACTCTCACAATAGAAAACTCTCAAATTTGATTAAACTTGAAGTTGTGATTTGAGAAATACATGAGAGTCTTATTTATATTTAACCTTAACATGGTTGGATTTATTGTTCACTACCATACATTTATCATATGCATTAGAAAATAAGCACTAACATGTTTATAAATCCGCACTAGCCACTATAACAATGATTTAGTGCACCACTAGAAAACATCTAGAAAGGCTAGGAGGAAACTAAAGGTCACGTAGAAATTCACCCAATAATAAAAACAAAAATTGCAATAAGAATAAAGAAAATTAAACTTAATTATTTTCCATTTAGTCCAATACTATTAGACCACAAATCAGACCATGAATGTTTTTTATCATGTGAAATGAGCTTCATTCAATTTATGTCTTTCAAGTTGGGCTCAAGGCATCTGCATTCAATTGTAAGAAATTGTGTTAATTCGGTACAACCTTTGATGGATACCGACCTTTTTTTCTTTGATCTTTTATTGTTGTAAAACTTGATAGATCCTTATAGTCTTGGACCTAGTTATAGCACCTCCTATTTAATGAACATGATCTTTAGACGAGTGGTTGCATCTCCATCACCTGGAGTCAAGTAAATACATTGTAACCAAATTACATTGAAAAAAGACCTCCAATACATAACATTTTTACTTAAAATTTGTACTTAATCATGAGTGACAACTGACAATATAATATTAGATCAGACTAAATTAGACTATGCAAGAAACTCAAGTTTAATTTGGTTAAAAACTTCAAGGGCATTGTCATAATTATTTGTCTAACATTTTTAAAGTTTGGTATGACTTGTTAAACTATATAAAATTATATTTCATACAAAGTCGGTCCAATTAAGGGTTTAGGTATCATAATTTTGGATAAAAAAGACCAATTTTATTTTAAGGAACCTATAATTTGTTTTAAGAAAAACATATTAAATAGAAAAGAAATATAAAATAATTGGGGCACAGAAAACCTGACCAACAACCCTAGAAATGTGTAAGAAACCATCCAAAAAGGGTATTACAACATTAATTAACCTAAAAAAATTCAACTTAATTATAAATATATGATATGATACGATAAATTAATCATAAATGTATGCATAATTTAGTCAAAATAAGTTTGTCAAAAAAAAAAAAACTTAGTCAAAATAAGAGTCATATTTTTCTTGACTTAGGTTTAAACCTTGAACTTTGCAAACTTTTTTTTGTTGTATCTATAACTATATATAAAAATGATACAAATTTTTAGGATGACTTTTTTACTATTCCTATTTAACCCTTAAAAAAAATACCAACAAAAAAGTAACCGACTACATATAAAAAAGATACAAATTTTTGAGATGACTTTTTCATTATTCTTATTTTACCCTTACAAAAAACTACTATATATAAAAAGGATGCAAATTTTTGGGATGACTTTTTCATTATTCCTATTTTACCCTTAAAAAAAACTACCAACAAAAAAAGTAACCAACTATATATAAAAAAGATACAAATTTTTGGGATGACTTTTTCATTATTCTTATTTTACCCTAAAAAAAAACTACCAACAAAAAAAGTAACCACCAATTATGGTTTACTCTTTTTTAAAAAAGTAACCACAAATTAAATCATGGAACTTTTAATACATTTCTATACCATAATACTATTATGTATTCATTAATAATCTTCTATTATACATAACATTTTAAGTTGAATATTATTAAAATATAGTAAAACCCAGATTGGAATTATGAATGATAGCAACATGAATTAGTTTAGGCCAAAAGAACGATTTTATGATAACAACATGAATTATGTAAGTTTGCTAATAAAAGTAAACTAAACAGAACAAAAAATTTTATTTATCATAAGTTTGCTAAATTAAATTATGATTTGTATTATTAGTTGAGCACACATGAAGGATTTAAAAAATAGGAAAACTAAAGATACACACGTTAATTTAAATAAAAATCGAATTTATAATAAATCACGATTTACAATTTATATACCTTAATATAATAGAAAACGCAAATCACACAAACGGACACGGTGGCCGTTAGTTTGAATAAGCTATATATATATATATATATATATATTTTATTTAAACATTTCACTATAAAAATTTGTTTCAGACCTTTGAATATGATAGGTCGAACTTTGATTTCATATTAATATATTTAAATAAATTTTGTCATATATCTTGAGCTAATATACGAAAGAAACTTTGCTCTATTTTGATATATTTTGACATATTTTTGGAGAATCTAACTTTATATAATATATCATACTTCAAATCTAAATCACATATAAATACATTAAAATATACAAAACATTTAACGTAGGCTTATAATCTTTTTTTGATATGCTAGGTCTTATAGTATGCTAGATCGTAAACTCTATTCATGAGTCACCATGATGACTTATTCCATAGTGATATATAGTGGTGAACATATAGACTTTGTTTGATAAAAAATGGCGGATAATTGATAAGTTAGCTTATAGCGGATGAGTTTATAGCGGATAATTTATAAGCTAACTTTTAGTTTATAGCAAATAAGCTAATTAGCGGTTGAACTATAGCTTATAAATATGAAATAACATAAAAGAGATATGTTTAATTAATATTTAATTTTTTTCATATAAGATGATAAAAATAAAATTGAAAGAAAAGATGATAAGCTATAAGCTCATAAGCTATTTGAAATAGCATTTAAAAAATAAGCTATAAACTAATAAAATAAATTATAAACTATTTCTTAAAAACTGCTACTAAACAGAATTTTTTATTTATAAACTAAAAGCTATAAACTAGTTTATTTACCTTCTTAAATAGAGCCATAGATTTTCTCATCATGTTGGCTTTTTCATTAGCCGCGTAAGAAATTTTCTTGAGGTGGTTAATTAGTGTCTGCGGAAGTATATGGTGGGTAGATAATTTCTACCCAATTTGGTGATGCGTAAGCACGTTTGTAAGAATGAGAATATGAATTCTTAATTACTATTTTGTTTTTGTACCATTCAAACTGTGAATATTTTCTGTCTCTTGATATAAAGTTCTCTAATAAATTGGAGGATATATATTTTAAAAATAGTTAGATTAATGAATTAGTCAAAAAATTTGTGTTATTTTTATATATGTATACATAAAAATTAAAATTAATAATATCGTAAAAAAGAGACAACCAATTTACATTTTTCAATGGCAAGTTATAATATGAACAAGTATTTTTTTTAAAAAAATTATTACTGAATTTTTAAAATATCTTCTATTAATGGACAAATAAAAAATGAAAAAAGGAAAAAAGTATAAAATAAGTTTCAAGAAAAAATATAATTTTTTTATTGGTTATTGATTATGGAAAAAAGGAATGAGATAAAACAAATTAAATGCAATTTACATTTAATTTTATGAGAATTTAAGTAAAAGTAAATCTTAAAAATAATAAAAATTTATCTTTTTTTAATTAAAATTTGGGACATTAAGAGTAGTTTTTTTTCCCTTATAAAGTGAAATAAAGGGTGTATGAATGTATAATTATAAGCACAAAGGGAATAATATAATACACACATGCTAATTAAATGTATATATCTCTTTCATTCATACTAATTACTCCCTCCATTCCTTTTTATAAGAGATAATTCACTTTTTAGATTTATTCATAATTGATGTATTTGGTCTATATTATAGCTTAAATACATTCATTAATGAATGAATCTAAAAAGTCAACTGTCTCTTATAAAAAGAAACGGAGGGAGTAGTTTATTATAAGATATATACTATTTCAAAAAAAAGTAATTAAGATATATTTTCTTTTTAATAAAATATTACCGGTTAAACAATATGAAACCTTCAACATGGATATATGCATGCATATATTGTTATGTGCACATCAATTTGTTGATTAACATATCAATTTTTTTTTTTTGGTAAGGACCATATCAATATATTTACCTCCACATTACATCAATACCTAAAACGCTTTTGTTTTGTTCTCGAACGCTGGTATATATGCAATGAAAATCAAAGTCAACAATTTTTAACCTGCACACCTGAGAGATCATTTTGACCAAGTTCACAACAAATGGAAATTAAAAAAAATTAAAAACCAAAACCCCTTCAATTTTCTCTCATTCTTTTGGACTAATTCTCTACTATTTTTAGTAAAGTTAAATATGAGGTGGGTAAGGTGGCTTCAATGGATGAATTTTGAGCTAACATGAGATGACAAAATCAATTAAATTAATAAATGTTGTTCATGTTTGAAACAAAAAAAAAAAAATTAGTCATGCATGCCTTACAAAGAAAAATTCAAATTGAATAATTAAACACACTTTCCCCCTTGTTTCTTCTTGACCAAATCCATGAGCACTATATATATAGTGCTAGAGTGGTGTACCAAATATTTCATAATTCATACACAAGAATTAATAATCTCTAATATTCAATCTCAAACATGAAGCACCAAAACCAATTTTCGATTGCAATTTTGCTAATATCAATAACCATCCTATTTTATTCAACATTAACAACTTCTCTTGAAGAACCTGGTACTAAAATAATTTCCCTTCCCAATTTTTTTTTTGTTTCTTTAATATACAATTTTCGTTAGTTTGAAATCATATATATAAACCTATACATACGATACAAGATATATAACTTGATTCAATAAAATTTAAGCTTAAGCTTGTTTAATTTAATTTTATTATAAGAATAAATTTGTGATGAAATTATATTAGCATATATGCATGCAAGTCATGTAAATTTAATTGTAAAAATTTGTCATTAATATTGGTGCACTGCAGAGTATGGATACAATGAAAAAAGTGAAAATGGGCCTAAACATTGGGGTGATCTGAAAAATGAATGGGCAGCATGTAAAGGGGACATGCAATCTCCAATTGATTTGTCAAGTCATAGAGTAACTTTGATTCCAAATACATGGAAGTTAAAGAGTAGCTACAAGCCACAACATGCTACTGTATCCAATAGGGGTCATGATGTTGCAGTAAGTATATATATTATATATATGCAATTCAATTCAATCTTATTGTTATGGTTATAATTAATTATATATGCAATTCATTCATGTTTTTAGGTGACTTGGGAAGGGGATGCTGGCTCTATTGACATAAATGGATCAGAGTATTTCCTCCAACAAAGCCATTGGCACTGGCCATCTGAACATACCATCAATGGAAGAAGGTTAATTTAATTACCTTCCTCTCATATATTTTCGCGCGCAGAATTGTTCTTTTGATCTCTCTATTTTTATCACCTTTCTTTGGCAAAGTCTCTCTACTTTAAAAATCAAACGGTTTTATTGTAATTTTCTTTCACCTAAATCTATTGAATTTTCTTTTTTCATTAAAATATTTGGATGTGTTTGAGGTATAAATTAATTTTTAATTAAAGTTTAGAAGGTAGAGATTTGGTGAAAGTTTGATTGACAAGTTTTGAGTGGAAGAAGGTTTAAAACAATTTGATTGATTCTTTGTAAAAAAAATTGACCTGGCTATATAATGAAAACTATTGAAATTTTTTTCTATTTTTTTTAAGGAAAATCAATTTATTTCATTACATCAATAAGATCAATTGTTAGAGAAACATAACATATACTAGTGTTAAAAATTTAAGCAACTAAAATTAAACAACTAATAATTTATTTTCTTAAAAACAAAAAAAATACCTCAAATAATATTATTGGAAACACAAACTAGGTACAATATAGTGTATAGTACCATTGACTCATCACATTTTCTAACTTTGGTCTTTAATTAATTAATCAATAGGTATGACTTAGAGTTGCACATGGTTCATGTTAGTCCTCAGCCAGATGGAACAAACAAGACTGCTGTTGTTGCTATTTTGTACAAGTATGGTTCACCTGATCCATTTCTCTCCGAGGTATACAAATAACATATAATAATTATCATGTATAAAAATATAGTTCAAAATAATATCTTATATATTGAGTTAAAAGAGGGACATATATGTCCATAAATTCTAGCTCAGTTGACAAAAATGTCGAAATTGCTAGTGTTGGATACTATGACCAGGATTAGAATCTTGGTCCCTTTACTTTGTGTGTGTGAATTTTCAATGGCTTCCTATTTCGTCTACCTACCCAAAAAAAAGAGGGATATATTTTTATACATAATCTTGTATATTTATATATGTATTGCAGTTGGTAAAGTACATAGTAGAAGTTCCTGAGGAAGAAGAAGAGACAAGCATAGGTGTTATTGATCCCTCAAAAATATTCAAGAGTTCAAAGTTGTATTATAGATACATGGGATCACTAACTGCACCTCCTTGTACTGAAGGGATCATTTGGACCATTAATAAGAAGGTATAGAAATACTACCATTTTTTCTTATTGATTATTAAAATATTATATCATATGATCATTTTTTAATTATCTGTTTTTTCATTTCTCTCATTAGATAAGAACAGTTTCAAGAGGACAAGTGAAGTTATTGAAGAATTCTATACTTAAATATGTAAGTAAACAAACTGTGATGATTATACACATAATTAATTATACACATTTTTCTTTTCTAGACAAAAAATAAAAATTGCTAAAATATGCATACTACAAATTTATGGTACACATAAAAAGTACTAAAAATGAAGTTATACCACAAAAATATTCCAGTGAAGTGTTTTCTAGGGAAAATTTTTAAGTCATCATTTTATTTATAGAATTTTTTTTGTTGAACTTAGTTTCAATTGTAATTAATCCTTATTATGTGCTTTGTTTCACCACAGTATGCAAAAAGGAATGCAAGGCCAGTGCAGATCCTGAATCAGAGAGAGATTGAACTGTATGAACCAAAGGCAGAGAGCAAACCTCACTATTGATGGATGCATCATGCATGCATAATATATTGAATTAATTTTCCTATTTAATTAATTATTTCCATTCCATTAATATGTGTGTAATAATGTGTTAAACGATTTATTATTATTTTTTAATAATCTTTTAATAAATATGATCTCCAAGTTGGGAGTTTTTGTAAAAATGTTTGGATTAAACTATTACAGTAGCTTTAATCACAAAACTCTCCAATGATAAGCACAACATCTTGAATCATCGAAAAGCTGCAAATCCAGTAATTCTCATAGTTTCACCCTTCACCAATTCTCCATCTTTCGAATCTTCATCAGGACGAGTAAAATATTGTTTTAGAATATATTACAACAAACAAATAATTGACTAACATAACATACATCAATGAGCGAAATTCATTTATTCAACCAAATAATATAAAATTTTAATGAGCAAGAAACCGATTCAAAGACCCTTTCAAAAAAGGCGAAACCGATCCCCTCAATTGACAGTTTCTAATTTCTATGTTTGAAAAACTCTTCATAATATGAAGTATGAACAATTATACTTTTTTTTAAACGGCTAAAGTCAGTAATTAGTTGTTAATATTAATATTTTTCTCCTTCACCGGAACTTGAACCTGGGTCCTTTTATACCTTAACACTTTTTAACTCTTAACTCAAATCAGTTAAGCTACCCACCCCTAAGAACAAGTATACTTGCTGGAGCATTTCTGGCTTATGGCGAGTCTCAACATATCTCAAGAGAGACCACCAGTTGAAGAATTTTAGTAATTGACATCAAATATGTGAATGTTGATTTTGAAGTTTTCTTTTTGTTGTTAACCCTCCGGTTCCCAGTTCCGAGAGGAAGGAAAACCCAACTAATTGATAAAATTGAAGTTAATACCCGTCAAACTATGGTCTTCTAGTTTTTAAGCTCCGCTCCTTCATGTTAAGCACAATTAATGTTAAAAATCTCAATTTCATTTTCTTAGCTTCCAACAATTAAGCACTCATTCAAATTTGATCATCCAAAACCAATAATATGAATTCAAGTCGAATACCTCAAAAGAGATAAATGAAGTTGTAAGTGCTGAGATTAAAGTGATGGAGATACCTTCTTCAATGAGTGAGACCATACATGTCATGATAGAGAGAATTCATAGAAACCAGCTTCTTTTCCCCGGCTTTGTAGAGTATCGTTGCATTGCATTAAGTACAACTCAGTTGGTAGCTACAATGATGCTCACATTGAAAATATTTCCGTCTAGCCATTAGCCTACTAGAAAAAAAGAAAAAGAAAAACGTATCTTTGCATCCTTCTATTCATCTCTCTATTAACCTCAGGGCCTATGTGGCAATTTGGCAAAAGGGTGCTTATGCAATTCTTCAAACTCATTCTGGTTTCTGACTTTTATAATGGCCAAAAATATATTTTCAAAGTTATCTATAAACTTTGTCAAAAAAAAAAAAAGTTATCTATAAACAACACCTATGATAATTGATAAACACTAGAACACAATATTGACAAACACTAGCTTTTATGATAATTGATAAAACTCATTTCTACCTTGAGTAAAGTGATCAACTTCAATTTAAACTACATAAATTATATGAATCAAATATACTAAAAGAATCGGAGAGGGGAAAATCATCACCTCCATCTTCACCATTCAACTCATCAAACACCGGTAAACCCACACCTCACGATGGCTATACCAAAGACCCATTAATCATCTGGCCACCATCGATACACCTCTCGCCAACCACCGCGAACGCCTCCACCGGCCGATTTCCCCATCAAAGTAAGGGCATGTGGAGTAATAAAATTGGACGAACACTCTGTTACACATCTTATTTAAATATGTATCATATGTTTAATATAGAATAGTTAATAAAAATATTTATAAATCTATCAGAATTGTCTTTCTCAACGGATATATCAGTACATATTTAAATAATATGTGTACCAAACTAGTAGTATTTTTAAAGTAAAAAAAAAAAAAAACTAGTACTAGTATTTTGCCATGCCAAAATGTCGTGATTGGTGCTAATATGTGTGCATAGCATAGGCAGCTATAGGTCTTAAAGTCAAAAGGCTACTCATTATACCAATAACGAGTGTGTATATAAATTCAGTATCTTTGACAAAAAACATATTTGAGTTATGTTTACAAGCATACTTTATTAAAAATTTTGATGTTTTTAACCAAGTTTATTATCTGTGAGTTTTCAATAATTTATCATTTTTTTAACTAATAAAAAAATGTTGTATACATGCACAAATTCAACACACAACTACAAAGTTTTTTTTTTTTTTTAACAATATGACTACAAAGATCCTGATATGTGGAACTGTGACACTAGTATCTGTGACTGTGTCCGCAAACAAAGGAATTGACCATTTCCTCGAGAGCAGTGGATTCCTTCACACTTTTTAGTTTTTTCTCTCATTTTCACCCTTTCCTCTTTTTCTTTTTCTCATTATTAATTAAAAGAATTTCTCTTTACCATCATTATCAACAAAGCACCGAAAATGGTAAAATACAATAACTACACCATCCTAATAGCCTCAATAAGACAAATGAGAATGAATACTACTACTACTACTACTATTATTATTATTGTCAAGAAATTAACATAAAATAATAATTATACAACCATGCATTTTTCATCTCTTGAATTGTAATGTACTAATGTAATTAAAAACTCGTTTGCCACTTAGCTAACACGACAATACTATCATTGTTATTAAAAAAATTTGATAGTACTAATATTTTGTAGGTAAAATTAATTAAAAATTTAAATCAATTTCTAAATAATTAAAGAAAAATGCTAACAAGTAGTATTTGTTAAAGAACTAGGAAAAAGAAAGAAAATTTTGAAAGTGATGTAAAAAATGCTAAAAAGTGAATTTAATACCTTAATATTTGAAAAAAAAAATGATATTTTTCACATAAAACTTTATTTTTATGTACTTAATAAATACACCAGAGACACTCGTTAGCAAGACTCATGATTAAATATAAAAAATGACATAAAATTAAATAATTAAAAACTCTAAACTATTATCAATGTGTTCACCTTATAATATGGAAAATCCTGTTACTTTTCACACTCAAACCTCGTTCTTGAATCATTGATTTTCTTTCCATGCTTATTAATTCACCTTACTCAAACACTATCCAACACTTTTTGAAAAACTAACCAAACCATGACACTGTAACACTAACTCATACCCTTGAAATTTCATCAACAATGTTTCAAACACTATGCATTTTGCTAATTATCTTTGTTTTGAGTTCATTTTCACCACTTGGAAAAGCAATGCTGAATTTAACTCTCCCTGGAACACACCCTGATCCTGAAGCTGTTGCTCATGAAGTTCATAGGTACTCTTTCCCCTGTTTCTTACTATACATCTCGATGTAGCTTCATACATTGCATTAATTTAGTGAGAAGATGGTAGATCTGGTCATAATGGTCTTTTTCCATTTTGTTCTTTCTTGCATTTCAGCTTACTAGTTCTAATTCATACCCTACAAGACTATATTCAAATTAATGTAGCTCATGACCCTAACTTAGATGATATGATTTTGTTTTCCTTTTTTAGGTATTTTATTCTAAGCTAAATATTTTTTTAATTCTTGTTAAATATTTTTTCATAGAGTTTAGTTTTTATAAGCATTTTCGTGTGTTTGTCTATACATGTATATATAAATTTTTTTATAAACTATAATTAATAAAAAAAATATGTATTGATAAAAAAATGTAAATTTCAAAATATTTATCTATATAATAATCTTCTTTCTTGGAGAAAAAAAGAATATGGGTTTTACTATATATCTTAATGTTTTATAGTTCAAAACAAAGTACTTAAAACACTATTAAAAAAGTAAAATTAGCGATGGAAAAAATGTAAATTTCTCTAATTTAGTGACATATTTATAATGAAATTTCACATTTTTTTTCTCTTTAAATTTCTTTCGTCGACATTAAAAACTCGAAAAGTAAATAAATTGTTACTTATGTGATTCTATCTGGTACATAGTCTCCGAAATAGTGTGCATTTGATACCCAATTTCAATAAATAATTAAGTAAATTAGTAGTTATGCTAGTTTCTTAGATCTAACCATAAGTTTTTTCTTAAAACTTCTTCGATTACGCTTAGCTCATTGACCGACCGGGCTACTTTGTATGCAGGAAGGTGAATGCTTCAATGGCAAGAAGGGAAATGCTATCTTCTGGATCAGCATGCATGACAGGAAACCCGATCGACGATTGTTGGAAATGCGACCCAGAATGGCCAAACAATCGACAAAGATTAGCAGATTGTGCAATAGGGTTTGGTCAGTATGCTAAAGGAGGAAAAGGTGGTGAATATTATGTTGTAACAGATTCCTCAGATGATGATCCTGTTACCCCAAAACCTGGTACATTAAGATATGCTGTGATAAAAAATGAACCATTGTGGATAGTGTTTCCTAGTAACATGTTGATTAAACTAAAGCAAGAACTGATTTTTAATAGTTATAAGACCATTGATGGACGTGGTGCTGATGTTCATATTGTTGGAGGAGGGTGCATTACTTTGCAGTTTATAAGTAATGTTATTATACATAACATTCATATTCATCATTGTCATCCCTCAGGTAACAAACTTGCTTTTTCTCAACTTCATTAATATGCTTTGAAGAGTTGTCGTAGCGACATTTAGTGTATGTTTAGTCTAGCGATGGAATGGGATAATACGTGTACTATTGGAGCGAAGCTCCAAATTCAGCTTCATAATGTCACGGCAAAATTGGAATTGAAATGCGAGAAAAATTGATCCAACACCAAACATTAAATATACTATGATAATTTTATTTGAGGTGTGTCAGACATTAAATATTATCGATTAAATGGATCTCGAGTTCATTAATTTCAATATGGTGGGATCCACTTTATCAATAAGAAAGTAACAGTTAAAAAGAGAGTCTCATAGTGTTGCTATCACTCTTTGAAAGGCAAAACACAATTGCATTGGGCACATGTTTTGTTTGGAAGAATGGGAAAGTTATGTTTGTTTTGTGGAGATTTTTACATATACTCCTACTAATACTATAGTTTAAGAAAATATTTTAATTTAATTGGTTTATTGGTTACGCTGCAGGGCAACATTTGTCATCTTGTGGGGTCTGTTTTGTACTATCTTAAAAGAGAAAATTGACTACTAAATTATTCCTCAAATGTCTCAAAAGTCTCTTCTTCTAAATATTGCCATCATGTTGAAACCAAAAAAATAATATTGGGATTATGGTGGAATAAAAATAAACAAATTGTCATTTATGTTTATTTATAACAAAATCCTTAAATCCCCAAAATTTTGTTTGAAGATTTAAGATATTAGGGATTTGGTTAAAATTTTGCAAATTTTAGATTGTTGAATTTTTTAAAATTAATTGGGGTTAAAATTCTGAATTTCATTGATGAATGTATGAACATGAAGAAGAATAAGAGGAAAAAGATGAAGAAATGAAAGCGAAAAAAAATACTGGGTGGTGGTATACTATTAGATATAGTGGACTTGCAAAATCCAATTGTTTCTTTTTTTACAACAAAATCAACCGGTTAAAATTGAAAATTTCATATGATGGACCACACACAATGTTGATTCACCTTATACATTTGGTGTTAAAAACTGACAAAAATAACCTTTTTGTCCGACAAAGATAAACTTAAGAGATTTATTATTTAAAGGACCAAAACTAAACCTGAAAATTAGTAAAAGAACTAAAAGACTAATTAAACCTAGATATCAATTATGATTGTTATGATATAAAAAGATGAAAGATCAAGATTTAAAAAAAATCTAAAAAAAGTTGTATGAGGGGATGTGATTTCAAAAACAAGAGTAATTGTTGAAAAAGCTGTCTAACAACTTGTAAAAGTGCCAAGTTAAAGAAAAAGAACAGAAATCCCAAGAAAACACAATCATTTTATTTCATGAAAAATGTTGTGCACACTCATATACTATAGACACTTTGACAGAAAAAGAGATAGAGAGGGTGATGCAATAGAAATAAAGAGAGAAAAAATGAGAGTTGAATGTGTTAGAAAATAAATAGTGTTCAAACATTGCACAATTTTTATCAAGATTATTATATATTATTAATCCAAAGATGTGGTTACTACTAGTTTAGCAAGCAAAAGCATAAGTGAATAAAATTTGAGTGTGATATATTGCAGGAAACACAAACGTGCGATCAAGTCCAGAACACTATGGTTACAGAACAATGTCGGACGGAGACGGAATATCCATCTTCGGTTCAAAAGACATATGGATTGACCATTGCACGCTCTCACGTTGCAAAGACGGACTAATAGACGCAGTAATGGGATCCACGGGAATAACAATATCCAACAACTTCATGTCACACCACAATGAAGTCATGCTCCTCGGACACAGCGATGACTACCTCCCTGACTCAGGAATGCAAGTCACAATCGCATTCAACCATTTCGGTCAGGAGCTCGTTCAGAGGATGCCGCGCTGCAGAAGAGGATACATCCATGTGGTCAACAATGATTTCACTCAATGGGAAATGTATGCCATTGGTGGGAGTGGAGAACCAACTATTAATAGTCAAGGAAATCGTTACGTTGCGCCTGTTAATCTTTTTGCTAAAGAGGTTACCAAGAGAGTTGAAACAGAACAGAATAAATGGAAAGGGTGGAATTGGAGGTCTGAAGGTGATGTTATGATTAATGGTGCATTTTTTGTTACTTCTGGTGAAAGTTTAGAGGTTAAGTATGAGAAGGCTTTTAGTGTTGAACCTCAATCTGCTAATCGGATTGTTCTTCTTACCATGAACTCTGGTGTTCTTGGTAATGCAAGGTACCAATGTTTAATTCATTATTACTTAATTTTTTTTCCATAGCAAGTGTTATATTATAATTTTATCTTCAAGTCAATATTTTGGGCAGTTTCAAGTTATTATACTCTACTATGAATTGAGTGATTGAAGTGTGTGTTGTGATGAATGAACAGGGACAATAACCTGGGGATGTGGAGCAGAGGACCAAGTAGCAACGATGGTGGCGCTTTGGATTCTGGCCCGGATTACACAGATGACATGTCGGCCAGTGTGCGAGTGTTGCCGTCTTCTTTTACTATGCTGATGGGCGTCTTATTGTCTTTTAGGGTGATACTGTTGAGGTTTATTCAATGACCATTCAGGAATGTTGTTGCCAATGTAATGGGACACTCTTTCTGTATTTGTATTCTCTTAATTGGAATTGGAATCAAAAGGGTATGTTCCTCTTAGAAACTACTATCATTTAAACTCTATAGGATTTGCATTGTTCACTTCCTCAATAGTCAATAGTCAAATTGCTCAAATTTTGCAAATCCTAATAGGTTATGAACTATGAAGCACAAATAGTCTTTGGATTAGGTGTGTTCCGGTGTTGGACACGCGTAGGTGTCTAACATGTGTCCGGTGTTTCATAGGTTAATGAAGGTTTGGTGTAACACAAGCAAATTCAATACAAAAATATTTAGGGTTAATAGGCTTTTACCCCCCTGCAAAGTAGGCGAATTTTGCGTTACCCCCCTGGAATTTTTTTCTTTGAGATTACCCCCTTGCAAAATTTATTTTTTTGATTTACCCCCCTTTTGCTGACGTGGCAGGAAAAAAAAACATAATAACCGATTTAAAAACAACACTTTTTAAATCGGTTGAACAAAATAACCGATTTAAAAAGTGCATCCAAGGGGGTAAATAAAAAAAATAAATTTTGCAGGGGGGTAATCTCAAAGAAAAAAATTCCAGGGGGGTAACGCAAAATTCACCTACTTTGCAGGGAGGTAAAGACCTATTAACCCAAATATTTATGAGGGGTGCAGGCTACAAGAAGAAATTGCTCAAGTTAACTTACGAGAGTTTTTCAATTTAAGTTTTATGATTATTTATTAAAAGAAAGTCTTTAAAATTTTATAGACTTCTATGAAAAAGTTAAATAGTAAGAGATTAAAAAAAAGAGGTACAGAAGAAAGACGGGGTTGGGGAACGCGTACAGAAAAAAACTGTCTTAGACTGCTCTCTTGGAAAAATGCACGCAAGACTGGATACAAAACGAGCCGAATCTTCATCTTTCAAAAGTTCATCTTATCAACGATCTATGAATGATTTGTTCATAAGTTCCACAGCGTCGTCCATGAACTGCATGCACACAAATAACTACATTAATCATGAAAGTTCATTGTATAATTAGAATTGCATGTCTCAACTAGCGATATTGCCATTAATATCAAAGATGATCAGGCTGATTATATAACTACCAGGCCATTCAAAATATATAAATCCAAATACAAGCAACTGTGTTAGTCATAATAGTAATAGATGATTCATTGATTTTCAATTTAACTAGTTCAACAAAAGCATTAACAACAGGCCTGAACCAACTCTAACCATTTAAGGGAAAAATGCATTGAACTATAATTTTATAAAATAAAAGTATAGGTTATGAGCAAAGCATCTCGCAAAATCTGCTAAACACTATGGTAAAAAACAGGTCAAGCCGACCTTTAACAGCGTCATGATTTATAAATTTTCTAGCATATTGAAACTTAAAATTCATTCAAGGTAAGTATTATGTATGATGCGCAGCACAGACATCTGTTTCAGAGCAATAATAATGACTGGCAACCTTGTTATCACAAGGAGCAGGTTAAATCATTACCATCTCCATTTCCAAAAGCATAAGGGCACATATATCTACCTAGTAGCAATATTGATTGCTTTGTTCCTGATATTCTATGCAAGTTATTGTGCAAATATGTTGCATTTGAATACAGTCAATTGGGAGGAAAATACGTAAGCAACTCTGTATAAATCGAATACAAATAACTCATTATGTTCAACTGCAGAAGTGTCAATGTTCCCCTTGCATGAAGAAAAAAGATATACAAAAGACTTCACCTTTCCAAGCACCTTAAGTTCTCGCCCAACTGGTTCCAAAAATTTCAGGTCAACGTCTATAGGCCAGACCTGTCCAAACAAAGAAGCCAAATGAAAAATGTTAAAGTGCACCTCTTTGCCTAAACAAAATATATCTATAGAGCATCAACTCAAAAGAGAAGCATAAATATTAGAGAGAACCTAAATATAAACTACAGAAGGAAAAAACATGAAAAGACTTGTAGGAGCAGGATAGATCAGCACTCATGAACATAGCAAATTTTTAAGTTACACAACAAGACGAAGACCCCTTGTTACAAAAACGATCACCCATTTGGTATGATGTACGGAAGATTTGAGGTAGCAAGAAAACTTGGACCGTAAAAAGGTGTGTCATCGTTTTCTACAAATCTTTCGAAACAAGGAACAAAGTAAAACAAGATGACATTTTCGTAATTATCAGTGAAAATAGGCAATAGAAACATAAAACAATTTCTTAAACCAAATAGGTCATGAGATTGATATAGGCATATTCATATTCAGAAGAATATGCCACAAATTTGTGAGGACAAATGGCTAAACAAAATTAACAGAGTGTATTCCAAGTTTTTGAGTAGTATGATTATTGTGGTTGATGGTATTAATATTGGGGTTACAGCTCATGAGATCAGCATTCTACCATTTTCATTACTCAATTATCAGGGGAAAAACAGTTTAAACATAAACAAAAGAGCATCAAGAGAAGAAAATATATACATCAATACAAACACCCAATAGTAAACAAAGAGAAATGAATTCAAAAACTCAAAGATAACAACACGGCTACTTTTACAGAAGAAATATTAGCAGTGGTTGAGAATTAGGTGCCCGTTAGTTACCAGACATTCCCTCAATGTGAATACATTATTAGTACGAAACGAGCAAGGGGTATATAAAATCAACAAGTAGTACCTAAATTACCGTTAAGAGGCTAACACAAAGTACTCAATTAAAAACCATTAAACAGATAAATTTCACATAATTTGATTTGATTTCTGATACAAAAAATTGAAACAAGAATAAAATAGGTACCTTGAGACCAAGTACTTTGATTGGAGTCATCTGACCAGGTATGATGCATTCAGGACCAGCTGCTTCCACTATAGCTTCATCACCTAAACCATTCCCTATAGGGTCAGGATGCTGCAAAACCCCAAAAAAATCAAAAATAAAAATAAAAATCAAAACTTGGATTATGATAAACTAGTACAAAATGCAAGAAAATGATGAATGAAAAGTGGAAAATTGAGAGAAAGAAAGAGACCCTCATGGTGGAAATTGCATATTGGGAAAAGGGTGTCTGAGAAACGCGAAGAATTGGAGATTGGTGAATTTTGGGTATTGGCTTCCCTGAAGAAGATGAAACTCTCCATGGTACGTCGTTTTGGAACGAAGTGTTCTTCGACATTTTCAATTTATCTAATTTTTTAATTTTTATTATCTATCTATTTATTTATGTAGTTCGTACTCTATTTCTTGTTGTTCTTCTACACACTTCACAACCAACACATAATAGATGAACTGAGAATGAATGAAGCTAATCTAGGACACAAATTTTGGATTTTTTTTTTTCCTTTTCTTTTTGTTTCTTCTCCATTTTTTCATTTAATATCTTCTCTGCTTGACCAAAAAAATATGGCTAAAAAAATGAAAAAGAAAATACTCTCTTCATCACAAAATGGCAGTGAGTTGACAAATTCACACAATATTAAGAAATACCCCATCCGTCTTAAAATATATGCAAAAGTTTGTCAACAAAAGTAAACATATTTGGTCCAAATCTTTAATCAAATACATCAAATTTCTTTACTCTACTTATATTTTGGGACGAATTGAGTATATATAAATGAAAAAGTAAAAAGAAGAGTATTTTTACTAAAGTGCACATTTATAATTATTGATATTTTCATATTTACATAACCAAAAAAAATAAAAAGATATATTCATATTTACCATAAATATAATGTCGAAGCAATTTAGATCGATGCAAAAATATTAATTAGACTACAATTGGAGTTTAGAAATCCTAACTTAACTAGAAAAAAAAATGTTAAAATTATTAGATCCGATATTGTAATGATGTTCAAACCTCGACAGCTCAACTCATCCACCTGTGTGTAAATTTTTAATGGTTATTGTTATTCATCTATCTACCAAAAAAAAGAGTGTACAATTGAAAAAAAGAAGTTTAAATGTTATATTGAGAATCAAAATGAATCATTCATTTTCGGAAGAAAAAAATTACAAATAAATATTCATTTTGAAACAGAATAAATAAGCTCTATTTTTTCTTAAAAAAGGGGTTTATGATCAATCATCATAGTTATTTTATTTTATTTTTTGAAAAATCTCTAAAAATGATTAAGTTTATCACCAAAATAATATTTTCATAAATCTATTTGATTTGAGAAAATAGTTTTATGTTTATTTTTAATTGTAAAATACTTTTTACTAGTGTATTTATTTCTTGTTTGACATTCATAACAAATCCACCGTGTAAAGAAAAGTTAAGACTATTCAAATGTTATTATACATAGGGAACAATATGACCTAGAGGATTAGAGATCTTCCTTATTTGGAAGAGAGGAAGTAGCAGCAACTAACAAAGAACCTCAACCAGCTTAGACCTCATCTGAAAAGTGTCAATGAAAACAAATCTAACACCATTACACCAAGAATTAACACCCTTCCCATTTCCTAACATTATGTAATGCATTCATAAAGGTGAGATACATTACTGATGTTAAGACCATCCCCTACCAGGACCAACCTCGGCTTTACTTCAAGTCACCTTCGATCAAAGTACAAAGTAGAAATCGAGCAGAAAAAGGTCGGAGGAGTTATTTCTTGTACCTAAAAAAATGCACTTTGTTCCCATAAGGAAAAGAAAATTTCCGTATCTTTCTATACGGGAAATAAATACAAGTATTTCACAAAACATTCTTAACCTGCTGCAGACATTGCTAACAATGTCCCAATACATTTTTATCTTACATTAATCACTGCTTTCTTTAACTTTCTGATAATCCAACTGAGAAAATGGGGAACAAAAATAAATTACAGGGGGAGAAAGAAACCAATCAATAATGGCACCAAAATGGCAAGGAGTGTATATAAAATATAATACTCCACCTATCCAATAAACAATCCCAGTTAGGGAAGTAAAATAATTTTAATATGGCTAGGCTGTGATCATATCAGCCCCATTCTGTGCAGCGGCATCTACCAGTCTCTTCCAATTCAATTCCCGCAGCTCTTCCACCTCTTTGGCTTTAGCCTCTTTCTCCAAATACTGCCTCTGGCACTCCTCAAACAATTCAGCATCCATTTCCAGGAACATTTTCCTAACATTCACAGTCAGCCCATTAACAGCCTGGTTCCAATGACTCTGGACATTTTTCTCCAATGCTTCGAATATAATGGGCAATATTACAGTCCTGTTTTGGGCAATTAAACTGACAATGTGTTCATTATTCCACAAAAAGAGGGTTCGTTCTGCAACCTGCATTGTAAATGTGGCTAGGCATTAAGACTTTTGAGAGATAATTTAACTAAATAAAATGCAAATTTTGTTTGGAAAATTAGAGAAAAATAAAGTCAATTATGAGCAATCAGGATTCTGAAGCCAAACCAGTATGGTAATTATCATTTGAGGGATGATATTTTCCCGAAATAATGTTCGAGTAAGGCAGTTCCAAGACCGAGCTTGCTCTGTGGAAGTTAATAAAGTCAACTCTGAGCAATCAGGATTCTCGAGCCAATCCAATATGCTAATGATCACTTTAGCGATAAGATTTTCCAGAAATAATGCTCGCGTAAGGCATTTCCAAGACCAAGCTTACTCTGTGGAGGTTAACCTAGATCCAAACCCAAAAGCTAGTGTGCATGAAGATACGTTCTGAATCTTTTGATCCTTTAAGCCCACACTTATAACCCTCAAGACTAATCATTATAAGAAAGAGAAATGCCCAATTATTAAACAAGGACATCTAATTGACCTTCCTTAAAATGTCACTAATCATGCATTAGGCCAACCTAATCTGGAACGATTACCATTTAAGTTCAAGTGGAAGCCATGAAGACATTTACCAGTCCAACAAGTACCAATTCATTTTAATGAAAACAAATTTTGCATTTTATACGTTAAATATTTGCCTGGGCAGGGTTTGGACTTAGTTTCCTTGGCATAATACACGTCTAATCCTATTTCCATCTTCTCATTCAATTCTTTTCTTTTTCGGTTACCATGATATAGATACGAAGTTTCCACTGCCGTTAGCGGTTATTAATCTCCGTCGGAGAACCTGTGGGGAACTACAAAGTGGGCTCTCCCCCTCCCAACCAAATTCTTCTCATTCAATTCTAAAGAGGTACAAAATAAATGGTTTGTGTTAGACATGTGAAGAGACCACTGAGATTTGATTATATCTGTTTCTCTTCTTTTTTTCATTTTTAGAATTTGTATTTTAAGAGTGTGTTTGGTTAGGTTTCATTCAGTTTCCTGTTTCGGATTTTTTTTTAAGGCAGTGGTGAAAACTGAAAACTCACAGACACACTCTTAGGTTTCTCCTTTCATTTTTCTCCAACATATTTACCATTTTATCAAATAAAAGCAATTAAATGTCTAAGTAAACCAAAATCAATGTTCAGCCCATCGTCTGCAAAACTCTTATTAGCATTCAAACAAATAGAAAAGATAATATCAGAACAAACTTATAGAATCTATAACTATTAACAAGAGACCAGATTATGCACCAATAGGTTTCAACTGAATGACAAAATGCAATGTGGTGAAAATACTCATCTACCCATGAAAACACATAAGCTGATACTGCAGCCTAATGATCTAAATGAAAAAGAGAAGGAACAATTATTTAAACTAAGAGATTGAATCAATACAGAATGGAAGGATTTTGAACCAACACATTAAAAGTTTTAAATTTATAATATAATGCAAAGCACATGCTTCAACTCGTCTCCATCAAATAAACCCATGGTTATCAATGTAGTCAGGGTCTAGTTTCTACGTAGGGTCGTTAGGCTGGTGACGAATCGTAAGCACGGTTCGTAAGACCCTACTCAAGGGCAAACTTGTAACTTCACATATATAAATATACACACCAAAATAAAATATAATATATGAACAAAATAAACTTAGTTATTTAATATTATTAATTGATTATTATTATTATAAAATATTTAGTATTAGTAAAAATAAATTGATTGTTAGTAGTAATATAAATGTACTATTTAGCATTAATATAAAAAAAACATTTAGTATTAGTTAATATTTAGTATTAATATTAATGTGTATTTATTTGTTTATATTAATTGATTTTTTAAATATTACTAAGTAGTAATAAGTTATAAAGTTAACCCTTTTGGGTTTGTAGGTTACTTCAATGTGGGCCTAGCCCAATACCCAATTATAAAAGCAATATGTAACCCTAGTTATCACGTGATATCATCGGCCGCCGCCAGCTATTATTTTATTTCTCATCAGCTGCACTTCTACATTTTCTCATCACTCGTTCTTCTTTGTTCTTTTGCGACATCGTTTTGCAGTCGCGTCAGCCGCTTTTAACAACATATAATTGCAGAAAGGAATTTCAGCTTATGAAATAACCTGACCCGATTCGCACAACCCAACCCGTTTGAAGATCAAATTGGGTCGAGTTATTTCATAAACCGGAATTCCTTTCTGCAATTCTATGTTGTTAAAAGCGGCCGACGCGGCTGCAAAACGGCGGTGCAAAAGAACGAAGAAGAAAAAAGAAGAACGAGTGATGAGAAAATGTAGTAGTGCGGCTGATGAGAAATGAAATAATAGCTGGCAGCGACTGATGCTATCACGTGAGAACTAGGGTTACATATTGCTTTTATAATTGGGTATTGGGCTAGTCCTACATTGAAGTAACCTACAAACCCAAAAGGGTTAACGGGTTAACTTATTACTACTTAGTAATATTTAAACAATCAATTAATTTAAACAAATAAATACACATTAATATTAATACTAAATATTAACTAATACTAAATAGTACATATATATTACTACTAACAATCAATTAATTTATTTTTACTAATACTAAATATTTTATATTAATAATAATAATCAATTAATAATATTAATTAACTAAGTTTATTTTATTCATATATTTTTATTTTTTTGTGCATATGTATATATGTGAAGTTACAATTTGCCCTTGAGCAGGGTCTTACGAACCGTGCTACGACCCTCGTGCTTACGATCTGTCACCAGCCTAACGACCCTACGTAGAAACTCGACCATGACTACATTGCTCATAACTACCAAACGATAAAAAATAATAAAAACAAACTGGGTGAAATAAAAGCATATTAGGGCCTATTTGGTATGAGAAAGTGTGTTATTCTCATTTCTCGTTTTCACTTTTTATTACAAAACCGCTTTTTGTTTTCACTTGTTCATGTCTTCAAAGATTTATAGTTTTATACCTGAAATAGATTTCAAAGGTGGCAGTTTTGTAATTAAAAGTTAAAACAAAACAAAAAAATCTGATACTAAATAAGCCCTTAGCTTTCAATGATTGAAATTTGCCAAACCAACAATCTTTATATTCTAATATATTAATTGAAAGGTACATAAAGTTTACTATGTGACAGTGTCGTCATTCTCATAAAAGACTCATAAAAGACGGGTCCTTCTATACAGGCATTTAGTGGGGGAGTTTGTAGGGAAGAAAATGTTAAGTGACACATTGACAGCGATTGTGAAAACTTTCCAGAAAATGAGGTCACTAAGGGTTTTTTCCCTAACCCATTGATCACATAACTTGCACTTGACTCATATTTTCATAAGATCAAATTTAACCCATGATTGGATGTCATGTGGCACATTGCAAACAATAATGTTAAAGTATGTGTTCAATTTCTTATATCACGATGGGCATTGTATGTGACATGATAAACTACAAGGCACATGCAGTTGACCCCCAACAATAATTACTAATCAGTTATGCTAAAATCAAAATTCCATTTCAGGTTTACTGGCATTAAAATTAAAATATCATTACATGTACCTCGCCAAAAAAGTAAACAACAATAATGGTTATATTTAGAAAGAAGCAAATCTATAACTCAAAGATATCTTAAATAGTGCATAAGCCAACAACAAACTTTGCTATTTTGCAGTTATTAAACAGAACATTTACAGTACAATCACTTTGGTATGCGATGGAATCTTTTTTCCAGCAAGGGTTGTAGACCATTTAATAGACGATATACATCTACAAATTTCATCGAGTAAAATGTCATAAAATAGTCGTCAATTGAATTTTAGATCTGCTTAAGTTTGGCAGTTCAACATTATTTTTGTATCTTGGTGTGTTAGGTTGAAGACAATTATGAGAGAACATTATATATCTTTCCGCCAGCAAATTCTAGTGTTCATAAGTTACATAGGTGGTGTATTGTGAAAAACCATTTTCTACCATTAGATTATAAAGTTCCACTAATTGTAATGGTACACCTTTCCACAATAATTTACTCTCTCTTCTTCCTTCGCTCTTCCTCTGCCATTTCCCTTGCCCTCCTCTACCCCTTCACCATTAGTAAGTGTATAAGCTTTAAGCCAGATTTTCAATCTGGTTATAAATTAAAAAGGAAGGAGAGAAAGAGGAAAAAGAAATGAGTGTGACTTGTAAGTGGAAAAACAAGTGACATGTGAATTTGTTATTTTTGCTTCTTTGAGCTAAAATCAAAACAAAAGGATAAAATTGAATGGGGGTACAACCATCCATCAAGCAACCTCATAACCTAATATTTTAAGGTTATAAATACCCGTTGAACAATTGCAACTTGATGACAAAAAAATTAGGCTTAAACTTTGTAGTGTTTGAGTGGTGAATTTTATTTATGTTGGCTAAAATGGTCGATTGGTAAAGGGAAAAGAGGCTCGATGAAAAGGTTTGAAAATATTTCAGTTTTGTGGAAATGAAAAATATATTGAATGTTGGACTAGAGTTAATGCAACATCTATGGCATCCCCTATTTCTCAAGAGAAAGTTTTGCATGGCGATGAAAACAATGCTGGATGAGGGGCAGGCGTTTGGAAATGGAGGATTGGACTGTGGAGATGTCAAGAGAGGGAGAGAGATGGTTATTTTGTATGGTAAATGTATTACAATTTACAACATATGTGCAATTGTTTGATCCAATGGTTTTAAAATGGTCTTGCATGGTGCACCACTTAGGTGACTTGTGCACATTAGAAATTTCCCTTTCCGTATTGATATAATGATAAAACAGTTTTTATTGCTTTTCCACCATTTCCGTATTAGGTGACTTGTGCACATTAGAAATTTCCCTTTCCGTATTGATATAATGATAAAACAGTTTTTATTGCTTTTCCACCATTGACACACACAACATCATTAAGGTGCAAAATTATAACTGAACTATCCACAACACTATAAAACAAAAAAAAAACCTAGGTTTAATACATTAATATAATCACAGCAGAGTTTTTGACTTAGAACTTAGAGAAGGATACGTCAGTTGAAGTTTACTAACTAGGCAACCGATTGATTGAACTTTATATTAAACTTAGGTTATTAATATTATACGATATGAGGCCTAGTGTAGATCTACTCTATATAATAAAGAAAGTAACATTTCAAGAAGCATTGCAAATTTATAACACAATTATCCAAAGTAAAAGGAAATTAGTAATTAAAAGAAGCTTGTACTATATCCTATTCAATCAACATCATGAAAAAACATTTTCGACAAACCTGAAAGTGCGGACTATTGAGGCAGCGTGCAATCTGTCTAAAAAGAAGAACCATGCAGCGTTGGAATTCCGCAGCTTGCGTAGCCTCCAGCACCTCCTCCAGTTCCCCGAGAAATAGAACTTCCTTCTGGCAATTAGTCACAGGCCAGTACTTCAACAAACCCCTAATAACAGTATCCGCTAGCTTATAATCCTTCTCAACAAACTGAGAGATGCAGTAAGACAACTGCTGATGATACACAGCAACAGGTTTCGGTTTATGCAAAGGCAACAACGCCCTCACAAGAAACAACTTATGCTCTTCCTTCATCGGCAACGCAAACCCATTAATGATACTCCCGAGAATCTCAAGAAGCTCGGTAATACCGCTATGTCTCTCAGTCTCGTATATAAACCGATAAAATATGTTGTTAATAGCTTTCCTAATATAAGGTCTATGAACCATAAATTTTCCATAAACACGATGCAAGATAGTTTTCACATATTCACGTTCTCTAGGATCCTCAGAATCAAACAAATCAAGCAATTTAAGCACAAATGAATGATCAATGTAACGTTTAGCTACCTTTGTATCAGTATCAGATGAAACAACATATCTAAGAAGAAGCTCATAAACGAGCTGCAGATGAGGCCAAGCCGGTTCCAAACACGGTTCCTCCTCTTCCGGATCGGTAGCATCTTGTCCGGTATTCTCATGAAACGCCGGCGGGAGACACCGGAAAATATTCACCGACACCATTTTGATCATCTCTTCCTGACAAATCTCATTTATCTTACTCGAACCAGATTGAATAAATTCAACCAATTCCATCAACGCTTGTCTCTTAATTTCTTTCTCCCTAACCGATTTCAGCGTATCGGTGAAATCCAAAGTGTGGCAACAAATCTGAAGCTTACGGATAAACAAAGTTTGCCTCTCAGAAACCGGCACGTCGCGGAACAACGGAAGCGGTTCAATTGTTCCAGAAGGTGGTGGTACAACCACCGCTGCCGTTGGATTGACGTTATTCGCCGGAGGACCGTATCCATCGGTTGAATCCGATTTGGAGGGCTTTTTTTGCCCTCCTTTCATTAATTTCTTGAACATTTTTTTTCTTCTACGAACCCTAACCCTAAATTAACGAATTCGAAAGTGATTATGGAAAACGAAAGCTACGACGTCGTAGAGTGTTTGTTATCGGTGAATGGTTCTTCTTCTGCCACGATTTTCGCATCACAGCTTAAACGACGTTGGATCTGAGGGAATTGGATGATGCTTCAACGTGCTCAGTGAGTGGTCAATGATCGGTTGATTGATCGGAGATGTGTTTCTCCGGCGATCAAATGAGTGATGAATATGAGAGAGAGAGAGAGAGAGAGAGAGAGGGGGTGTGTTTGTGACTTTGTGTTGTGTAATGATGATAGTTTTGAGTTTTTTTTTTTTTTTTTGAGGTAATAAAATTGAAGAGATTATTAGAGGGATAGGTGCATATTGGTGTGAGGATATCAATGGATAATGCATTACATTATCACAAAATTACAATTAGGACAAGGAGAAATGATGGATTTCTTTTCCACTTGTTCAATTTTTTTTTTATTTACTTTTTGACAAATGGTAGGAATATATTCTTTTTTTTCTTTTCAATAACATATACTACCTCCGTCCCATTTTATTAGAGCTCTTTTGATTAAATGACACTATTCACTTATCATGCTTTGACCATACTTTTTTAATAATATATAGATATAAATATAAGCATATAAGATCTTGTTTGATTTGTTTTGATGAGTATTTTCAAAATATCCAATTTTTATAATTTTTACTAATAGAGAATTAAAGATATTAGTGATCAAAATTGTGCATCGGCATACGTGCAGTAGTCAAACTAGTTCTAATATTTTGGGACAGAGGTAGTATATCTCTTATGTTTGCTTATAGCTTGAATTTATTTGGTTTATTTGTATGTTTTGAATTGGATCAAAGCTTAATATATATGGTTCAAATGCTTCAGATTCAACTTAATATAATTTCTTTGTGGAAGCTTCTTCCATATGTAAATGACAATGGACATGATAATTGATGTACCGCCATTTTCAATAGAAAAGCGCTCCACATGTTCCTGGACCGTTAGGTCGATTTAGACGGTTCTCATCTTCTCCAATGTCAGTTGACATAGATAGTTATAATTGTCTTCCCTTATTAGATTGCAGAGTTAAACTAGACACAATATCCAATGAATAAGGTCTCCTCTTAACTCTATTAAAATGAACATTGACGATTACTATATAAATGAAAATTAAAATTGTGATAGCCTCATTAGATATCACCATGTTCACTATGCGAAGGTTTTTCTTACGTATTATTGGAGTAGGAAGTGTGTTACTTGCTAAGATAAGGAAGTATTTTATTTTGTTGACAAATGGCTAGAGAAATGTAGTTTACTCGTGTCATCCTAGAAATTGATTCAACTCATGTCGTCAATATGATTCACAATCAATTTACCTACATCATTCTTCTTTAACCTCTCTTTTATCCACCTCCCAAATTGAAATGTTACTCTGATATTTTCGCATGCATTAGATTTATAATAAGTGTGTGCATAGTTATATTTTAATCATTAAGTTTATAAATAATTAATGTTGTGTGTATGTGTATTTGATGTGATTATCCATGCATGTTTATTTAAGGCAGTGATTAATATTAAGTGTCATTATTATATTTATTTGTCATTTTAATTATAAATTCTTGAAAAAGGGAGATATAAAATTGATTTGGCAGTTGTACCAAAAAAAAAAAATTGGTTTGGCGGCTGAAGTAAAAGAATTAAAGAATAAAATAATAAGGGGAGTCTCAAATTTGAGGATTTGGATCCTCTCCAATTTTTTTCCTCATGTTTTCTCTCCAATAGTAATCTTAACCATTCATTCAATTTAGTTCTCTCTCTTCTTAAATGTTTTTAGGTTTTTTATGCTTTATCAACCATTAGATCAACAAAAGGAGAGAAACACATGAGAGAAAGAATTGGAGAGGATCCATATCCCAAATTTGATTCACACCTACCGCATAAATTAACAACTAACATACTAACATTAACTGTGTAAAAAAAAATACTAATGTTAGTCATTTTAAAAGAAAAGTATCCTACAAAATGCTAGTATTTATTTTAGTTGAGTATTAAAATAAAATAAGTTAGAGTATGTATTTAATACTTAATAGAGTCAAGTCTAAAATAAAAAGTGAGTAGGTGTATGATATTGTGTGGGGTGTGTATTAGAAATAAGAAGAATAGAAGTGGATTTTGGGTTAGGCCCGTGTTTTACTTTCAAAGGAAAAAAGAAAGAGAGGGAATTACATCCCCAGTTTAAAAAACTTTCAAGAAAAAAAATCCCCAGTTTAAAAAAGAAAATAAGACAGGATTATAGTTATATATGAATATTTCTATGCTTATAAATCTCAGTAATCTTAAAAAAATAAAAGACTCGAGATCTTAATGACATGAAAATTTAAGAAATTCAGACAGAAGTTCAAATCAACAAATCAATCAACACTACCGTCAAAAAAAAAAAACAAATCAATCAACACAAACAAAGGAAAAGAAGGGACTACAATCAGAAGTGCAAAACATCATACGACAATAGAGAAGAATGAGAGCAAAATCAGTTCCGGTGTTTCAAAACTTCAATTTCCTCCACTAATATTCACCATTTTACTTCGTCATTTCTCATAGTAATTCTAATACGAGTGAAATCAACGCCTAAACATTGCAAAAACATTAGTTACGTTATCCACCAATTTATTTTTCGATTCTTGGTAAGTTTATTTCACTCAAATTCAAAATTGATCTTTTTGAGAGTGTCATCATATGTTATTTTTGACATCTAACCATAAATTATCAAGTTCGATCAAATGGAGAATGAAAAATCAAATTAAAAAAATCTTTTCTCTCGTAAATATTTAAAGAATAGGCTTAATCATCATTTTCGTCCCTGTAAGTTCGTGATTTTTTTGTTTTAGTCCCTGTATCTTTTTTTGTTGCAAATTAGTCCCTGTATGTTCAAATCTTTTGGTTTTAGTCCATTAAAACTAAAATCCGCAGGAAAATCTGCAGAAAACCAGCGAATTTTCCTACAGATTTTCCTGCGGATTTTAGCTTTAGGGACTAAAATAAAAAAGATTTGCACATGTAGGGACTAATTTGCAACAAAAAAAGATACAGAGACTAAAACAAAAAATTTATGAACTTACAGGAACGAAAATGATATTTAAGTCTAATGAATATAAAATTTGTAATTCATACGGTTTAGTTTGGTCAATTGACCTGATGTACTATTTTTTTAGCTTATGGTCACATTTTAGAGTCCAGTTATAATTTGTGTAGACAAAAATACAATGCTTCACTGTCTTTTCTTTTGACGAAAATGTTTTACAACCATTGAAATAATTACACAACACTACCTACATAATAATTCAATTATTGTGTATTTCAATATTAAAATGTTATCTATCATAATAATTCCAACAACAAAAACCTACATAAAATATTAAAAATTATTAAAAAATAATTACCCATTTTTGCTGAAAATATTTCGTCTAAGTTTTCCCTTAACAAATTTAATTAAATATCATTTTGCTTGTTCACCATTGAAAGTTAGTTAAGTTTGAATAATATAGATAATATGATTTTAATTAGATTTATTATAGTGTTTCAATTTAGCTTCAATTAGACATCCATATCAGATAGGTTCATACTCAGCTTCATTCTTCCGCACCAATTTTTATGTTGACTTTGGTTTCACCCAAGCTTCAATCAGTCCTCTATTAGTGGACAATAAACTTGGTCTCCTGGGTTAGTTTGTCCATGAACCTGCTCGGATACGGAGTTTCAGAAAAATATCTTTACCAAAAAAGGTAAATTATTATTTTTTATTTACATAAGACTTCGTTTTAATGTTCATGTTTAGCCTAACAATATGTTAAGGCAAACCTAGTATAGTGTTAGGGACCAATCATTTTTTTCCGCACTGGACTATATATTGAAAAGATGGCGGACCTAATGGTCCGCACTAACCATGTATACCCCTCCTATTATCAATATGTTAGGGCGGTCCACTATTCACCGAATCCAATCTGAAAATAAGTGAATTTATCCAACTCAGTTTATTATTGAAATATGTGGTTATTTTGCTGGACCTATCCCAGAGTATTCTATGTGGTTGAGTTTTAATTCATGTATCAATATCCGGAAATTGAACTTTAACAAGACATTGTTGTAACATAAAATAAGTATATGAGCAATTTTTTCTTTTTGACAATAAGTATGAGCAATGTTATTTGCACACAAAATTGTTACTTGGGAAAGAAGCTGCAATTGGTAAATGGTAAATAAATTTGGTTGTGCTACACTAGATAATGCAAAGGAAAATTGGTGCAGCAGAATTCAGCAAGTTCATTTAAATTTATCGGGTTTAATACCAACGAGTCAACTAATTAAACTCGATTTTTTTTTATAAGTTTACTAAAATTTGAATTTACAACTAAGTTAACTCGAAATTAATACTAATTAAATTTGTTGGATCATGCGGTTATACTGATTTGCTGAATTTTGCTGCACCAATTTTCCTTTGCATTATCACTTTCAAATTAGCCAATTGCATCTAATCAAAGTGATCCATAGCAAATTGACCCAAAAAACAATGAGCATGTCCTAATTGAACTATAATTCTACTTTTAACCTGTATGGTTGAATATGAATGAGTTATCAACATCAAGTTATCACATTCACAATTTGGTCCCTACCAAAATATATATCTTGTGTACATTTATTGATTCCTGATTGATCACTACATTTTCTCTCGTGGTTGAAGAATGATGAGTGGAATATCGATCGGGATCCTCGGCAGCGTTGGTCCTCTGCTGCCATCATGCTGCAATGTATGCACCGTTGGATTTGTTGCCTTGTGTGTAATTGTGACATTAAGTTTTAGATTAGCACAACTCTAATTTTCTTTCAACCGCCCACTTGTGCTTCTTTTAAAAAAAAAAATTATATAGACTTTAGATTGTGCTACAATATTTTATTTTTATACAAAATATTCAATAATTTTTTTTGACAAACTCAAAAATAAAAATCTGCTTAACAATTGATATTATTAAAAAAATTCTAATATTATTTAGAGAAAATTTATAATATTATGAACACATATACAAAAACTTATTAAAAATTAAAATTTGAAAAGTATCCACGAGTTGTTTTGAAGCCCCGATACGGGACACGGCATCGATACGATACCAATACGGGAAATTTTTTAAAATTCTCAATCCGATACTGCCGCGATGCGTTATTTAAAAATTAAATATATAAATACACAATATATAAACATGACTAAAATCAATAATAGTAATAATTAAAAGCAGAAATCATCTATTCTTATACCAGAATTTTGGGACAAGCTCAAATGTTTAACAATCTGTTATATAGTATGACACCATTTTTTTTTTGTGAAAGTAAAAAATTATATTGACAAAAGGAAAAGCACAAGAAGTGCTAAAGATACAAACAAACATGTCTGATACAAGAGCATCATAATAAGCCAAAGTCAATTAATACTAGAAACTCCCAAGGGGTTGAACCTCCCGGTCAAACAATTTTAAAATCAAACTTTTTTATCCTCTATTTTCATATTTGTTGCAAAGCCATATTTTACTCTAAAATTTGTGATTTTTAACATTATAAAGATGATTTATTGTCTCCAACAGTAAATTTAAAAATAAAACATCACATTTGAACTAAAATTCATCTTTTTTGGTAATACATCACATTTGAACGTTATAAATGTGAAAATAAAACATCACATTTGAACTAAAACATCACATTTGATTTAAAACATCACATTTGAACTAAAACATCACATCACATTTTAAGGTTAAAAAAAATATGAGTTAGGACCAAAATTACAACATAAATGTGAAAATAGGGATCAAAAATTTCGATTTTAAAGTATATAGACTATTTTTATGAATTTGATAAAATAGGGGGACCTTTCAATTAAGCCTAATTTGCAAGTAAACATGGTTAGAGAAAATTAAAGAAATTTTCCTTGTGATGCATAGTGAAAAAAAAGGGTCCGTAAATGAAGTGGGATTGCAGGCTGTCTCATGTTTATTTGTAATATAATAGATTATCATTTAATACTTCAATCGGATGGTTGTGGAATTGCAGCAGGATCGCAGCAGATAATATAGCAGCCGAGGATCCATATTCCACGAATATGGATCCTCGGCTGCTATATTATCGATCGTGATGAGTGAGGCTATTCATGTATGTTGTCTTCATGTTCTTTTGCCAACTTCAAATGTTAGGTTTATTTTCACACCTAATTAACCTCATGTCCTTTGCATTAGTTGCTCTTAGAATATACAATTGAAAATAATGTACAAAATATTTATTAGAATATACAATTGAAAAAAATAAATAAAAAAATATACAAGTATAAATATTATGTTTATTTTTTTACTCAAACAACAATATTCATTCAAATTCATAGGAAATACATCAATCGAATCATTATAAATTCAATTTCGCTAAAAACTAATAAGGATGAATCTGCAAACAAGCTCACAGCATCCGAGTTAATAGCATAAAACGGCCTAATGTCTATGACAAAGCCTACAATTGATATTACAATCTTCAAATATCTGAAATAATCATATATCCGGATCTGCAACGTTGATGATGCTAATTTCATTGAATCTGCACTGAATTTGGATCGAAACAATCCTGCAAATTTGAACAAAAACAAACACCGTACCAAAACGGGACAAACATCGTATCAAGACGGGACAAATACCGTACTATGACGGGACAAACAAAACAAAACTCCGCACTAAGACGGGATTAAAACAATACCGAATGAAAAAATCACCAAAGAAAAAACTCGAATAAAACCAAATAAATATGTGAATATCAATTATTCAAGTAAGAACTAATTATGTTTTAGACAAAATATATTTACATAATTGACAGTCACTATATAAATTATGGAACAAGAAATGGAGTAAGCAAAAAAGTGGTGATGAATTGCAACTTCCACTTCCAATTGTTAGTCCTATTATTATAGAAACAAAAAGTGGTAGTCATTTTATCATTGTTTGTTCTCCATGTGATTGCCAGGAACAGGGTACCACCATTTTCACTAGTAGTAGTAGTACTCCATAATAATAACTAGATATTAGTAATTTCAATATATATGACCAAAAAATTATATGATTAAATTGAGGTCATGGATTATTCAATTTTTTTTTAGAAAATCATCACACTAGTCCTTAACTGTGTCCAAAACTCTCAATTTGGTTTATAATTTTATGAATATTTTTTTAAAAAAATTCATTCTATTAAATTGTCAAGTTAATTTATATATTTACTCACTTATTATAATAGGACTATTTAGTCTAACTAAATAAACTCGATTTTATTTACAAGTTTATTGAAATTTGAGTTTACTCCTAAGTTAACTAGAAATTGATAAATAAACTCGTTAGATGATGCGGTTATACGAGTTAACTTGTGATAATAAATTTTTTATTTCTCTTGAAATTTAAGTCTGGTGCTTATAAGGTGATTATTGACCTTGCTTATAAATTTGTGTAGGATATATCTCATCAAATATAAGACTTTTTACCATTTTTGAAAAGTGAGTTTTAAGATTCAAAGATATAAGGCTCAATAGATTTTATATATATATATATATATATATATATATATATATATATATATATATATATATATATATCCTAGTATCTCTTTTGGTTGTATGAATTAAATTGAACAAAAACAGAATTTTAAGTTCAAACTTACTAATAAAATATACATTTGATGACAAAAAAATCACCACATTCACATGGCAGGCTTGAGGGTAAGATGACTAAGACAAATCGCCTTAAGCCTCCCAACATATTTAAAAAATCCACTTCATAAAAAGCCTCATTTTATTTACTTTTGTATAGCAAAATGCCTCATATTTCACTAATTTCAAAGCTAAAATTAACACAATTCATCTAAAATCAGTATATTACTTCAACAGGATTAAATAAATTGAATTTTTCATCTAAAAAAATATAAATATAAATTGAATTATTATATAAAAAAAATATTGAATAAAATCAATTACATTCATTTAATAACTAGTTATGTATCTTAAATATATTTAACATAAAATTTTAATCAAAATTTAGGAACTTTACTAAATTATTTTAATGTACTTTAAAGAAGTCTCACACGACACAATTGGTTTTAAGTCTCCTAATATGTTAGGCTGGTCATGCACACATTCAATTTTTTGAAAATTATTCTTATTACACGTTGATAAATTATTGTTTACCCGTTTTTGGATTTTTCATTTGATCTTCAATTCCAACCAAACTTTCAAGTCATCGTTGCATCAGATAATACAAATATCAACTAGTGTCGGTGAATAAATGTGTTAGAAGTTCCATAGCTTGAGTGGAAATAATTAATTTTTTGCCACATTCTATTTAATTTTGTTGGTTTGGACAACTCCATATAACTAAGATTCTTTTGTTAATGAATTGCAATGTTAAGATACAAAATTATATGTACAATTAATTTGTTAAGATCATTGAATATAATTATCAATATAGTCCATATACAGGCCAAAAATGAATTGGTCCAAGTGCTAAGAGATTTGGTCCCCTTAAGCGTGTGGTTGGAAACTTTGTACCAATATCATGATAAACAAAAAAAATAGCAAAAACAAAACAAAAAATAACTATATATTCATAATTTCACAATATCAAATTAAACTACTCATCCAAGAAAACACACTCTATTCTATTTAATTTTTAGGGTTAATAGGCTTTTACCCCCTGCAAAGTAGGCGAATTTTGCGTTACCCCTTGGAATTTTTTTCTTTGAGATTACCCCCTTGCAAAATTTATTTTTTTGATTTACCCCCCTTTTACTGACGTGGCAGGAAAAAAAAACATAATAACCGATTTAAAAACAACACTTTTTAAATCGGTTGAACAAAATAACCGATTTAAAAAGTGCATCCAAGGGGGTGAATCAAAAAAATAAATTTTGCAGGGGGATAATCTCAAAGAAAAAAATTCCAGGGGGGTAACGCAAAATTCACCTACTTTACAGGGGGTAAAGACCTATTAACCCTAATTTTTAAAAGGGGTATACATCAATTGATAATTACAACTAAAGTACATTTTCCTTGAGGAAGAAGGGGTGAACACAAAAGTGAGACGAATTATACACGGATCAAAGGTACGTCGGGGATAACAGCATGTCTTAAATTTTGACCGGATCAATTCTTTAGACTCCGACATCCCTCGGGCGACTACGAGTAACCCCGGTGGCGCTTAACATTGTGTTGCCATTGTCTTCCCTTTCAAACCCATCACCACCATTTTTCACAATCCTCATCTCAGCCTCTGCTGCATCAAGTTCCTCTCTATATTTTCTATACACCCCCTTTATAAAACTTTCTAGTCCTAAGCACCAAAATAAAAGAAACAAAACATCCAATTAAAGTTGATGCTGTAATTATAATAAAAGCTAACCTATAACATTCTACTCCAACACAAGTTAAGTCCTCCCCTTCTTGTCTCTTTAGTCCCTTAGCCTTCAATTGTTTCAAAGCTTCTTTGTCATATAAATGACCAGCCACTCTCACATTAAATATATAAGATCCCACAGGACTTGCCACAGCTCCAAAATTATACAAAGTTGAGTAATATTTCAATCCAAAAATCTCTGATATGATTGCGAACATCAACGGCCATTGAGCTCCGAAACAAAATCCAATAACCACCGAAGCGATATAAAGAGAGTTTGAGATACCAAGAGCGATTAGAATATGACCAACACAAGAGAGAAGCATAATGAAAGTGAGTAGATACGGACGGGGGATTTTGTATTTGGTTAATAAGATCTCCGATATATAACCCGATGCAACCCGTCCCAGATAGTTCCATATACTCACTAGCGACACAAAAGTTGTAGTACTTTTATTTGGATATCCTAACGAATGACCAATTTGTCCCAAATTATCAATCGCCGTTAATGTTCCACCAACA
The DNA here is from genome assembly GCA_030408175.1 of Trifolium repens. NCBI lineage: Eukaryota > Viridiplantae > Streptophyta > Magnoliopsida > Fabales > Fabaceae > Trifolium > Trifolium repens. The sequence goes on along the minus strand of CP125849.1, from coordinate 50,404,887 downwards.
CCAAAAGTTGTTGCTAGGAAAAGAATTAACATGTCAATACTAAACAAAGCTTGCAAAATTGTGTAGTCTTCACCTCTATTCGGAGGTTTGAATATTGTCCTCAAACAAGAAATTTTCTTCTCCGAATCCACGTTAGTTGCTGATACTTCCACTTCATTTTCGTGTGATGACACATTCTGAAGTGGAACATCAGTAACTACTTTCAACTGAGATATCGAACTATCCTCCGCGAGTTTGTTGAATTTGAATTCTTCTCTAAATACCACAACAAGTGGAAGAAGAAGTAAAAAAATAACACCAACTCCATCACTTATATACTCAATCCTTGAAAAATTGAACTTATTTTGAACAATGATCAAAACCATGAGTAAACAAGCTAGACCAAGTGAAATAAAAAGAAAATTATAAAAAACTTTTGTTTCTTTTTGTTGTTGGAAAATATTTTCCAATTTCAAAATTCTAATAGTTGGAAGAAAAATAAAAGAAACTGCAGCAGGAAGCCAAGCTATAAGCAAAATAAGAGATTGAGTATTATTATTATCACTATTATAATATAAACTATGATAAATTTGTGTAATTATAGCACCACTTAAACCAACATAACCTTTTAAAAGTCCTAAAACACTACCACGACTATTAGGAAAATTCTTAACACAAGTAACTAAAGCACCAGTGTTAGTAAAAGTTTGAGAATTTGCACCAAGACAAATATAAAGACACATTTGCCAAATTTTAGGTGTAGGAATTTTTTTTGTGACTGAAAGCCATATCATGAAGTAACCAAAGAAATTCATGATGGTACCGGTTAAAAGAACGACCCAAGGCGGCGTTATTTCGTTGATTAAACCTGAAATAACGCCGACATTGGCGCCGAGGTCTTTGAAGAAACTAAGAAGGTTGAGTGTTGTTTGGTCATAGGACAAAGATGTTTTGATTTGGTTTGAGTATAGACCAAACATATAGGTTGCACCTGCTACTGACATGATTAGTGATGATGCAAATAACATGAACCAACGTCCTAGGAGAAGTTTGTAGGTGAAACTAACGACACCATTGGTGGTGTGCTCTGCAGCTACCATTTTGCTACAAAACTCTGTTTTTGTGGTTATGTGAGTTTTTGTTTTGTGAGTTGTTGTGAATAAATGGGAAGAAGCTATGTGAGGTGATATATAGAGGGAAAATATGAGTATATTGATTTTGTGGATAAGACTTCTTATGTCATTTTTTTTTGGTCATGACTTCTTATGTCATTTATTATTTAGAATAAATAATCATTTAAGTATAAGAAAAGAATTTACTAATTTAGATTAGTTTTTAAGATAAAAGTTTATACATAATTGGATCTTTTGACCCTCTTTTCTATTTTATGATAGTTTTTGACCTCTTTAGTTACCAAATAGAAAAAGTTTATGTATATTTTTTGAAAAGATTTAATTTAATTTGTATACATGATAAATACAATTTTTTTGACTAAAATAATAAATATAATTTTGGTCTCCAATATTTAAAATTAAAAAAAATTGAAAATAAAGATTAAACATTTTTATATGTGCATTCAATCACATTTATATCATTGATATACATGAATTAATATCTTTATGAAATTATAAATTTTAGCACAAAAATAGTTATTGAGTTGAAACATATTAGTTTATGATAATGAAAATTGGATTGTAAGTTTTAAAAAAATTACAGTGTCAATCAAGATGGGTTTTATGATGTCATTTTTTAAATGATGTATTTAAATCAGTCTCTTCTAAATATTTAAAATATATCATCTATTTTTTTAAAGAAAATTAAGAATGAATTAAAATAACTATCTTTTCCTAGTGGCTAATAAAATCACTTTTATTTTTATTTTTGTTTGAATTTATTGTGTACATTATAGATAATTATATATAAATTGTACATAAATTATAATTATTGATTAAAATTTTGTATTTAAAAATTTTGATAAATTGGTCAAAGAAAATTGATGTATTTGGTTAAAAATTTGGACTAAATACATCAATTTTATTTGACCAATTTTTCTTTATATTTTGGGATAGATGAAATACTATTTAAACAAAATATTTTTTAATAAATTATTTAAAAGTGATTTTAAGACCCTGAAAACATATTTAATGTTATTATAAAAAAAAAATTAATGTTTTTTAAATGTCTAATTTTTTTGACTGATTTTTTGTCATACTTATGGCATTAAATGTTTAACACCATTTTCCAAAGTCACTCTTTTGTTCATTAAAAATTTAACATTATTTTCAAAAACTTTTTTTTTTTTAAGCCAAACGAAAAATATAATAAATAAAAACAAAGAGAGATACAGAGACCGGGGGGACATTAGACCTTACCCAGTTACAATTCAAAGTAATACAACATGACGAACCAGGAAAAAACAACCCTAATCAAATCTACCAATACCGACACTCATCACGAGCGCAACCCAGCGAACCCGCGTACGGGCGCGAAACCAAGTTACAAAAAAAGATGAAGAGTAACCACATCGGCAAAGATCAAAAGGGACTAAAACTTGGCGAATGAATCTTCCGCCAACACGAAACAAGACCCACGTGCCAACAGCCCCTGAGCAAAGCAGCAGCAGGCATAAAAGCTCTTTCGAGCAAACGACGGGTGACACTCAGATCGAGGGATAAGTGCAACACGTTAGAGAACCAAACCCTTGCGGGTTAATAGAGCCAACCCAAACGGGTTTACGAAACCAAACTAGGAGGACCTGAAATTACCACCCAATCTCTGATCAAGAACACAAAGCATAAAGCATAACAACAAACATTACAAAAGAAAATAAAAAAACAGTACACACAAAAGGGAAAAAAATAACAGAGCAGAAAAAGCAAAACCACAGTGAAAACCACCCCAAATCCGCCGTTGTAGTGATGGAACCTTTGCGTCTGCAGATTTCAACAAATCTGGGAAAGAATCAGAAAAACAAAGGAGACACCAACCACAAACCAGTCCAAGGCAAGCTGGAGAAGGAACAGCCACCAAGAATCACGACCAACCGAAGAAGCACGACCAACCACCCAGAAGCCAACGAAGGAGGAGAGTTAATCGACAAGGCTGAAAACCAACCATTCCGACCCTTGCAACGACGACGACCGCAAGATAGAAAGGCAACTGTGACAGAGACGAGAAGATCTAGAGCTACGGTGGCTACCGGAGAAGAAGGGGTTAACAGCTTAAACGTGGCTCAAAACGGTGGTGCGGAGCAAAAAACTCATCGCACCACCACTGGAATGCTTACATCGTGATATTTGAGTTTGGATTGAGAGGGTTAGGGTTAGGCGGCTAAGGGTTTAAGAGAGAGGTCAGAGCGTTGGTTCTAAGATAGAGAGAGAAAATCTTTTTTTCAAAAACTTAACTGTAGTGTGCATTGGAAATCCGAATACATTAATTGTAAAGTCATTTCTAAAGCTTAATTATAAAGTGTGCATTGGAAATCCCAATACGTTAATTGTAAAGTCATTTCCAAAGCTTAATTATGAATTGTGCATTGAAAATGTACATACATTAGTTTCAAAGTTATTTTTCAAAGTTTAATAATTAAGCTTTGAAAATTTGGACTCATTAATTTAAAGTCTTATTCATATCTGTATTTTGACAACCATTATATTCTACAAAAATAGCAGTTTGTGTAAACTAATTTACATTCTTGGCACAATAACTTTCATTCTATATAACCAATAATGAATTGATTTAAGTAATAAAATTTTTGAGACCCTCAAACAGATGATCGGAAATTCAATTTATGGCTCATATATATATATATATGAGAAAATTCAATATGTTCTTCAAATTTTAATTTTGTTTAATACACAATAATATTGATAGTTTGAATAATTGATTAATGTTGCCCACACATCCAAAACTAATTAACTAGGAGTAGGGATGAAAATGGGTAGGGTATTATAGTTCTCACCCCTATATCCGCAGTTTAAAAAAATACTCGTACTCATACATGCGTGGGTGACAATCTTTGTCCCTGCTACCCGCATTCTTGCTGAAAATAAATTGATCAATTATAAAATATTATATTATTTTAATATAATTAAAAAAAAATCAAAGATTTTACTGTTGACTCATGAAAATTATAAATAAAATTATTAGTAATATAATGTTAAAGTTCACTTCTCCATTGAGATGTTTGCATTATGTTATAAATAAATATTTTTATTAAAAATGTGTAATAATATAATTATGTTGTATTTTTTTAAATTGATTTACACATATTATTGTATAATAATATAATTAAAGTAAATAAATATATACTATGTGGGTATGGCGGGGTGGGTACTAAGGTATCCGTATCCGTACTCATACCCGCTCAATTTTGTGGATAATTACACATACACATGCTCGTATCCAAAATGCGGACTTTTACCCTACCTGTTGTGGGATTTTTGTCTGTACCCACTGGATATGGGCAAATTGTCATCTCTAACTAGAAGAGGATACTTCCTATAAAATATTAGTGGAGACTACAAAATATGTTGTGCACAGGTTATTAAATTTGTGGTTAAATTTTTTTTTGAATCAATTTGTTGTTAAAATTATCTCTATTATCATTTGGAAAAATTAAAATTTGTTGAAATAGTATTTTCTGCTATGAATATATTGTCAAAAATCCGATACAAAATCATGAGAGATAAATGGTGGTAAGTTTTATAAAGAAAAATCTATATTCCTATGTTATGTAAGACATGTTTCATGTTCCTCTGTTTTGTCGTGTAACATAATGAATGAAATGAGAAAGCAGATAACTACCACCATTACCAAACGTATCATCTGTCAACATTTTCTTTTTCATAAAACTTTTAATTATCATTTGTTATTGAATGTGCCACGTCACTTGGAAAATGAATCTCCCTACAGAATAAAAAACTCATATAATTAGAGATACAGATAAAAAACTCATACAATTGGAGATAAAAAATCTACTAGCACTTTATAGACTTGGACGTTTTTATTCGAATTATACTAAAAAATACCAATATTGTATGGTTAGACGTTTTATAATTCCAAAAGTAAAATGCCAGCTAAAACAAATAAAATGGTAGAATATTGTAATTTAGTAATTTATAAAGCTTAGCTCAACTAAAACAAATACCAATATTATTAGGTTAGACGTTTTTATTCGATTTATTAAAAAAAAATTATAATTGTATGTCAATTTGAATAGTAATTATCATTTCATCTAAAATAACTTAGTACTTATGGTAAGTAACTATAATTAAATGAAGGGTAATTCTTAGCATTAACCATAATTTCTATATATATATATATTATATATATATAAATCTTGACAAAATTCCAATAAAATATCAAATGATTTTTAATTTTTTTATAAATGATCTATATAATATAAACTTTCAATCTACCAGTAAATTTTGTAAAATTTGTATTTGGTAGATCACTTGTCCACGGTGGACCACTTGTGAAGGTGGTCCATCGTAGCATTAGCCATATATATATAGAGAAAGAAATATGTTACATCGCTCAATAACGCTTTAATGAATACAAATTTTATAAAATACACCGTTGGATTGAAAGTATATATCATATAGATCATTCATGTTAAATCTTACAAAAATCTAAAATCATTTGATATGTTATTGAAACTTGTAAAGATTAACGGTTTACGCATAAACTGTTAATCTTGATGTGTCTAAAAAACATGTCAAATGATTTTAGTTTTTTATAAAATTTAACATAGATGATTTATATAATATAACAACAAATTGAGGTGATATATTGTTTTAGATGCAGTTTTTATTGTTTTACTTATAAAGAGGTAATTTGTTGTATTTTTTTATTTTGAAAAAAAAAAAACTGTTTTGTAATTAAAAAAAAAAAAAACCTCTTTATAAGATGAAAAATCAAAACTGGACCTAAAATAATGCATTATATTTTGTTCTTTACTTTAAAATTTTACTAGACTCTGACCCGTGCATTGCACGGTTAAGTGGAGTGTCAGATATACACTTTAAATTGATATAGTTAAATGTGCAATTAAAAAATTAAATAAAATCAAAATATAAAAATATTGAAAGAGCATACACATTAAAACCCACTAACCTCTCTATTTAGAAAATCTTACTTCTGTAAAAATTGCATAGTACCAAGGGTCAAATTTTACAAATAAAAGTAGCAATTTGATAATCAACATTAACATGCTAAAATTCCAGGGCAACCACACTATTTGGGGAAGATCACACATACTATTAAAACTCACGCCTATAAATATGCAATGGCTATATCTCTTTGGGGGAATCAGAGCAGTGCCTCAATCCTCTTAGTCCTTATCCTTATTATCCTTATTATATAATAGAAAACACATCCAACCCTCCTTTGCTGCTCACAGCTACATTTATGTTTGATGTATGTGACTCACAACAATTAAATAATCAAAACCAAATCTGATAAAAAAAAATTGAAATGCCTATACCATATATAAAAAACAAAGATAAAAAATACCGGACAATCAAAGTTAATTTAAAATAAATCATTCGTGATTATTAATTTAATCCACAACAAATGGTACCTATTTTTAAGCCAGCCTTTATTTTTGTTTAATGAGCGCACATCTTGTAAAATAAGGAGAGCACAAATTCAAATGTTATATATTTTTCAAGTATATCCTTATTGTTTTGTTAAAAAAAGTGTTATTTATGAGTGTTTTTAAGATATATTTTTCAAGTATAGATTTTATTTTCTCAAGGTTAAATCCTATTTTTAAGGAAAATAATATTGATTGATATTAGTGTATGTCACGACAAATGACACCTATTTTTACTCATTTGATTTCATCTACTTTTAATATGATAAAGTTATTTATTTAATTTAATATAATAAAGTTGATTACTACCAAATTTACTAATTTGTCCTTATCACTATTAATAATATTTCAAGTTTTATATCTTCATTGTGATTTCACCAGATAAAATATACAAAAAATATACTACATAGAAAGAATAAGATAAATACAAAAAAAAAATTATATACAAATCTATGCATAAAAATAGGAACAAAAAAAGTTAAAGATTTTAGATGAATTTATGCATAAAAATAAGTTAATATTCCAAATTTTGTATCCATCTTTGTAATTTCACTAAAAAAATTATAGAAAAAATATGATTAATACAATAAAACAATTACTATATACGAATCTATGCATAAACTATAAGAACAAAAAAAAATATTATAGATGAATTTATTCATAAAAATAGGATAATATTCTAAATTTTGTATCCTTCATTGTAATTTCACTAAAAAATTAAGAAAGAGTATAGAAAGAATAAAATAATTAAAATAAAAATATTATATATTAATATATGCATAAAAATAGGAACGAAAGAAAACCAATAAAAAGTTATACAAAAAAGATAAATACACGCATAAAATAAATCTAATAACAATATATTTAAAGAAACTACAACTAAAAATCCTAATTTGTCCTCATCTATTTTAATAATATTTCAAATCTTCTACCATTGAATTTAATTTTACCTGTAAAGATAAAAAAAATACAAAACATAAAAATAGAAAAGAACATAAATTAAATTGAATACTTATAAATCTTAAATTTTGACCATGAAATTAAATTGAAAATATGAAAGCAACAAAAGAAAAAACATGAAATACTACCTCCGTTCCTTTTTAAGTGTCCAAAAACGTCGAATTTAGCGTTTCTATTTAACTGTCCATTTGGTGTTTTAAGGGTACGATTTGTCAATTATACCGTTTGTCAATTACTCATCTTTTTCAATAAAACTAATTAATGCTATATATTTGGAAAACTAAATCTTTTTAATTTTATTTATTTTTTTTGGTACATAACATATTAAATTTTGTTTTTTTTTTTGTCTGCATAATATATTAAATTTATTGGAAAGAGAAAGTGGATGCAAAAAAATAGGATTTTGTTGGTGAATTAGAATTAGGGTATAATAGGAAAATAAGGTGCAAAAATAAACTTTCTTAATTTGTTGTTACTATTCAAAACGGACACTTAAAAAGGAACGGAGGGAGTAATAACCAAATTGATACAGAACATAACAAATAAAAAAAAATCAGAATTCAAACACCTAAAAATATTCATAGAAGTACATAACTTTATAGAACCCCAAAACAAAACCTGCACCAGTTTGTTTTCTTAAATGGGAGAATCAGAATTAATATCAAACACTACAAACAACAAAAACAAAAAAAGATGGAATCCATACCTTTAGGAATAAAAATCAAATTCAAAAAGAATAAAGAATTAATATGGAACACTACAAACTATAATCATAATTTAAACACCTAAAATATCTATAACAATCCATACCTTTCTAGAACCCCAAAGTCAATTCTGCATCAAATAAAAAAAAATGTAAATAGTTGCGAAAACGTGAAAATAGATGCATAATTTAAGGCTATAATTAATGTGAAAGATACACTCTTGGTCTTGGGAGAAAGAAATAAAAAGGTTTATATTTATCGTAAAAGATGCATAATTTAAGACTATATATTGTTATACCCTAATTTTGCCCCATACATTTTTATTACCCTTTTGCCCCTCATATTTTTTATTTATTCCAATTTTGCCCCCATGGCATTTTTGCACTTTTTTAAATAAGTCAACAAAATCTTTTTTTCAATTTAAAAATCAATGTTGACACAAAACACATGGAACTATTTTTTCTTGCATGATTATGGCTTAGCATGATCATAAGAGATAAAATTTTACCATTTTGCCCTCACATTTTCTTTATTTATTTATCTTTAATTAGTTACTTGCATTTCAAGAAACCTTTTAAAAATCAATTTTCAATTCTTTTTTCTTCCATTCTTGATCCATAAATATTTCACATAATCATATCTCATCATGCATATTTTTATTTCTTGACATATTTATTTTATTTTCATATATTATTTTTAATTTGTTTTATTCCAAAAAAAATCAAAAGAGATACAAAAATTTCCCCAATCATTTGACACCTCATCATGGAATAGAAGGTTCCATTCCTTCTCACCACCTCATCACTTGGTACAAAAAATCAACAAAGGATAGTACAAAAATCATCAAAGAATCAATTTCCATTTTACCCTCAACAACTCTCACAAATCACCATTTCTTTAACCTAATTCATTCCTATAAATAGAAGCATGAAATTCAGAGCCCTGGGGGGAGCCAGGAACCTCAGAAACGGCGCAGCTAAAATCTCACCCAAAAGCTCCATTTTTTCCATTTTTTTTCTCAAAATCCAAAATCAATCAAAAACACCTCATACCTTCAATTTCTTGACCAAAATAGTTTCCAAACACTTCCAGTAGGTGATACTAGCTTCAAATCGCAATCAAAACGACCCAGAAACCCCTCAACCAAACCTCAAAAAAGCTTGAAACTAAGGGTAATGGGTAGAGAGATTCATAGCACCATTTGACTTGATTTCAGCTCCCTAGCGTTCGTACAGGACCCCAGAAGCTCAATCCATGGCCAATTTGATTTAGTTTGAGCTGTATCACGTTTTACTATTTTCATCCCCCTTTTGTTTTTGCTTCGTTTTTGTCTTTTCAGGCCGTTCCAATAAAAAACAAGGTGATATTCGTGATCCTTGTGAAAAATCGAGCAAGATAGACTACCCACTTGTCATTTTCGTGGAAGTTTTGGAGCTCCGGTAGAACCACTGTCGCCGGCGACGGGAGGAGGTTCGACGGAGAAGAAGGAACACGGTGGGTCTTGTTTCAGGTAAGTTTAAATCTCAACCGTTTGATCTTCTGATTTTACTTGGTGCGTTGATCTTTAGATTAAAACGGAACCGTCAGATCTCATTTAAATGAGATCTGACGGTGATGAAGTTGGCTCGTACGGTGCACCCTTTCCCAGAGCCACACATGATTATTTTTGTTTTTGACTTTCCATTTTTTTTGTTTGACTGGCCTTTTCAGCCCAGAATTGATATCTGCACCCCCCCTTCTGCTACGTTTTAATATTCGCACCCCCATCTGTTTATGATTTTAAGTGTTTTTTAGCTTATTTGCAAAAGCACTTATGTGACTTATTAGCTTGCTTAAGCTTGGTAAGTCACTGTTTATGCTTATATCATGCTAACTTCATTTTTGAACTTTTCCAACTTATTTTCATAAGTAATTTTCAATTAAGTTGTTTTGTGCATAAGTGCTTATTTAGGGTTTCCAAAAAGCTCTTTAGCTTATTTGACCCTAATTCTTGCACAACATTGATTCATATACAGTAGTCACTGTATACAATCATTTCCAAACTTTTTTTAGCTTATTTTCATAAGTGATTTTTCAATTAAGCCATTTTGTTCATAAGTGCTTATTTAGGGTTTCAAAAAGCTCTTTAGCTTATTTGACCCTAATTTTTGCACAACATTGATTCATATACAGTAGTCACTGTATACAATCATTTTCAAACTTTTTCAACTTATTTTCATAAGTGATTCTCAATTAAGTTGTTTTGTGAATAAATGCTTATTTGGGTTTTCAAAGAGCTCTTTAGCTTACTTGACCCCAATTTTTGCACAATATTATTTCAAATACAGTAGCTTTTGTATATGAATTTTATTTTGCTTTTCCAACTTATTTTCATAAGTCATTTTTAGCTTAAGTGGCTTTTAGCTTATTTTAATAAGTGCTTAAGTGATCCAAATTACTTCTTTAAGTACTTTTGGATCATTTTCTCTTGCACAACAAATTGTTCAACCCTAATTGGCTTAGGTGAATCATGTTGCTTGTGTTTGTTTATTTATTCATAATTACATGTGCTTATTTAATTGCTCGCAACTTCATTTTTATACCATATTCAATTTATCGCTTCATACATGATTATTTAGTATTGCACATTTGCATTATTCATCTATATCATCTTGATTCATGCATTTGCATTCATACTTTGCCTATTTTATGATTCGCTTCATTATTATTATTACTTGTGTTTCGTTATTCTGTCTGCTCTGGTTCTTTTGCCCTTTTCTTTTGGACTTTTGTTTTCATAATAAAAATAACAAAGATTTTCATAATAAATAATGGATGAAAAAGGGAGAATCTGGCCACTGCTTCTTTCTTCCCTGAGTTGTCTTGGTAACCGGTCCTCTGACTAGCTTACTCAAGCTGCTCTCATTCTAAAACCAGTATTAAAACTGACCAACCCGCGTCTTTCTTTTTGACTTTATTTTCTCAATAAAATTAATCAAACTCTTTGCAATAATTAATGGGTGAAAAAGGGAGAATCTGGCCACTGCTTCTTTCTTCCCTGAGTTGTCTTGGTAGCCGGTCCTCTGACTAGTTTACTCAAGCTGCTCTCATTCTAAAAGGAACATTAAAACCAACCAACACTCGTCTTTTCTTTTAGACACTATTTCTGAATAAATCTAACCAAAGATTTTCATAACAAATAATGAATGAAAAAGGGAGAATCTGGCCACTGCTTCTTTCTTCCCTGAGTTGTCTTGGTAGCCGGTCCTCTGACTAGTTTACTCAAGCTGCTCTCATTCCAAAAACAAGCGTTAAAAGTTAACCCTTACACACTCAAACTTCTTTTCAGAAAACATGGATATACGCTTTATCCGTTCCTCTGACACATACACAGCTTAAGCCTCCAAGTGGAGCATACAAGCGTTGTTGTATCAGCGGAATGCGAGTTAAGTCACATCCATTATTCAACTTTCTTTTTTACAATGGATATACGCTTTATCCATTCCTCTGACACATACACAACTTACGCCACTAAGTAGAGCATACAAGCGTCGTTGTATCAGCGGAATGCGAATTAAGCCACATCCGTTATTCAAACTTTCTTTTTTACAATGGATATACGCTTTATCCATTCCTCTGACACATACACAGCTTACGCCTCTAAGTAGAGCATACAAGCGTCGTTGTATCAGCGGAATGCGAAATAAGCAACATCCGTTATTCAACTCTTTCACAATGGATACATGTTTTATCTACTCCTCTGATACATACACAGCTTAAGCCTCTAAGTAGAGCATACAAGCGTCGTTGTGTCAGCGGAATACGAAATAAACGTTACCCGCTAAAATCAACCAACCACACAAACATTTTTTACCAGAACTACGTGAGTTTTGAGTTTCCCATTGCACCGGGGAATACGTAGGAGCGGGCTCCTACAACCGTCAAACTCAATTAATAAATTCTTATAATTTTATTTGGAAACGAAGTAGAAATTAGATAAGATAAAAGGCAATTTAATTCAAACCTACGCAAACAAACCCCAAACCACCTAAACGGTTCCCATCGAGTACGATGGATGCGAGGGGTGCTAACACCTTCCTCTCGCATAACCAACTCCCGAACCTAAACCCAGGTTTTAGCGATATTTCCCTTTCCCCCCCACGGGATAAATAAACGTCGATGGCGACTTCATTGTATGAAAAATGGAAGTGATTTTCCAGCCCGCTACAGCTGGCGACTTCACTGGGGACTTTTGAGAGTTAAGCCCAGTTTAGTTGATTTGTTTGTTTGTTTGCTATTTCCAGGTTTGCAATATCTTGCCTTATGTTTTATTTTTCTGTCAATTATATCTGCTTGGATTGGCTGTTTCTCTTCTTCTACTCCTTCTTTTATTTTTCTTTTGCCCTTGTGGCGTGGTTACTGTGAGAAGCTCTACACCCGAGCTTGAGAAAAGCTTAGGCTAAGCTAGAGGTCTTTATGTTGGGTAACCGGTCCGCTGACTAGTGACTCTGGCATAATCACCTCGCCTAGAGTAGATCCTCTTGGAGATGTCAGGACATCGGTCTGCTGACTAGTGTCTCTGATGTTTTCTCGTTGGGTCCATGACTCTAGGGACCTTTTATTATCCGGTCTAGAACCAAACCTTGTTATTAGGGACCTCTGTTTAGAACCCGTGTCAAGGTTGCTCAACGACCTTACCTAGAGGAGATTTCCTTTTGGACGCGTTTGTCGTGAGCTTTGCAATAGCGACAACGTTTCCAAAGGGGCAATCCGTGATTTAACCATGTCAAACTTAGAACAACATGTGAGAGGGGTGGGTTACAGGTAACTTTGAGCCTTTTGACCTCAGAAATGATAATTGAACCCCTGCTTCACCGCGACAGCATCTGCTACAAAAGTGCATTCATGCATCCATTGCACTCATGCATTTAGTCATACAAAAATATTTTGCATAACATTTGCATAAAAAATAAAATGATAAAGCATAAAAAACTTTTGCATGCATTTGCATTCATATACAAAATCATCATCTCATCTTCACCCGTTCACATCAACAGCTACATTCCCGACACTGATACCAGACTCAAAGCATTTCAAGGAAACCATGGAAAACATGCAGAAGCAGATTGATGCCTTGAGAGGCGATGTGGACCAAGTGACCGACAAGTTGGACCGTGTTTTGGAAATGCTAGCTAGTCTTGGCTTGCCTTCACATCAAGCTATGAGAGTGGATGATGCAACCGTAGGGGCAAATCTTTCAATTGACCCCTCATTGTCAAAGGTGGTATGGCCTTCATGCGGCTCATCTTCCGGACATACTTCTGCAGCTGCTCAAGTCACCCAAGAGCCAATGGCCACCAACACCGAATTCATGGTTGGCCAGCCAAGAACTCATCAGGTCCAACCCGTGTTTGCTATGCCTCGAAGTCCCGAGGATCACATGAATGCTCATCAAGGTGATAACTCTAAGGGGAAATCTGTTGCATCCCCGAGTGAGGAGACTCGCCAAAAGTGCAAGGTAATAGAGGACAAGCTAAGGATGATGGAATCATTCTTGCCCAACAATGTCAGCCCACCTCGCTCCCACTCTCACTCAGCAGTGCCTGCTCGCACCCCTTGCTTCAAGCGTCAGTATCCAGTAACTGTTCGACACCAACAATCCCAAGGGTTTCCAAAACAGGCAACACGGGCGCCTTTGAAACATTCTCAGTCAGGACGGTTCACGCAGAACTTGGGACATCAACAGAATCAGCCAAATGCCGCTAAAAAGAAAAAGGTCTTTGATTCCATCCCAATACCTTGTAGTCAGCTTTTTCCACATCTGGTGAGCAATGGGATGGTGGTGCCAATAGCGTCATTACCAAGGAATTCACCTTTCCCTGCTTGGTATAACGCAAAGGCTAAATGTGAATATCACGCTGGGGCAAAAGGGCATACTATTGAAAATTGTAGAACCTTCAAGCAGGAAGTTCGGAAATTGGTTGATCAGAAATTGTTGATTTTCAAGGAAGATGGGGCAAATGATGTCACTCCCCAAAATGGTCTGACATCACCAACGCAAGTCCCATACCTAGCAGCTGCACAACATCAGCAACCTCATGGGTACTCTGTCCAAGTGCCTGTGAATCTTGTGCCACAAAGAAATCAGCATGTACAATAGACTCAACAGCAAGCTAAAAAGGTCTTTGATCCAATTCCTGTGTCATACAGTCAGCTTTTGCCATATCTGGTGCACAATGGGATGGTGACCCCAGAAGCTTTAAGGCCAAGGACTGCACCATTCCCTGTTTGGTATGATACCAAGGCCAAATGTGCATACCATGCTGATGCCGAAGGTCACTCTACGGACAATTGTAGGGCATTCAAAAACAAGGTTCAAGAGCTTATTGAGCAGAAGCTGTTGACTTTCAAAGAGGGAGAGCCACACCGTGAAAGTTAATCCATTGCCCGGTCTCGCAGACCCTTATGAGGATGCTAGTTGAAGAATTCAAGGATTGAATCAAGCCATGAAATTATCATTTAAGCAGTTTCTTTCTTGTAATTTCCCTGTTTGCTAAGTATTTACTTACATTTAAACTTTGTTTGTTTGCAATAGTAATCTTAATGAGATAATAATGCATGTTTTGAATCCATTCTTTCATGTCCATTCACTTTTCTTTCTTGCTCTTCACAAAAGCAAAAAATATATATATACTTCTCATTTTACTTCTTTCTTTATCATTTCTGTTTGAACAAAGATTGGAGAGAGGATGATGAAAAACAAAAAACCAAGTTGCTACAGTATGCTTTCAAATAAAACTTTGCTGATGATGTAAGGCATTGTTTCAAATCCCCAAACACCGAAGAAATAAGGGAGATAATCCGTAGTCACCCCCTTTGAGCCTAGAAGTTGGTGTTTCTTTCTATACAAAAAACCCGCAATCTTAACCCGGGGCAGGGTAGTGTTCAGTTAATTCGACCATGCGTTCGAGTTTCAAGAGAAAAGCAAAAATCAATAAGGTGTTCCTCATCACCCATTATCAAGGCAGTCACAATTCGCCAAACAAAATACAAAAAAAGACAGAAAGAAAAGCCCGCTAAGTCAAAACCTCAAAATGGCTTAGGCAAAAATTAGGGTATCCCGCTAGACTAAAAATGCAAAAGAATAGTCTAGGCAAAAGTTAGGGATTGAAAAAAAAAATGCAAAAAAACGAAGGTCACCAAGATTCACGACAAAACAAAATCATGTGACCAAAACAAAAGCCAATGTGACTGTCACACCAAAAAGGGAACACATCCTCTGTTCCCGAGCCATCATATTTTCACCATCACAATCTCAAAAATCTCTTGGGACTTGAATACATGAGTTGAGTTAATTGAACGTAGGGCTGAAGATCATCACGAAGAATGGGACGGGTTAAAATCAAACTTTGAGCCTTATATCCTTTTATTCATGAACCGTGAACCAGGCCACGTTACAACCTTCAAAAGACCTAATTGAAGCAAGGTTTAGCTTGAAAGCATACGGTAGCAAGGTTGCGTTAACCTGACTCCCAAAAATCTTTTGTTAATATCTTACTCTCACACCATCTTCCACAATATACATCCATTGTACATAAATACCATCTCAATTTCAATTTCAAAACTTGCATTAAAATGGCATTAGAATTACTATTTCAAGCAAACAGGTTTATCTGCAAGTCAGCACTTGACAATAAGGAAGTTCCAACTCCGAGCTGTTACCAAACAATCAAGAAGAACCTTGGACTAATCTGGGGCAACTATCTCAGAACTTCACTTAATCATGGGGCACATCCCTTAGAAAGGTCATTCGGCATGGACAGAGTGTCCTAAGGTCGCATCATGGAAAGCGGTATCGGAACCCAGTTTTCAAGGACCTAATGAATCAGTTCAGAACGCTCTTAATCAGGGGCAAATCACCTTGGTATTCGGCCAATCAAAAGCAAACTCTGATGACAAGGGGCAGATCACATGAGGATCCTGTTGGCCCAGCCAAACATGTTTCAGAATGGCTCAATCTAGGGGCACACCTCTCAGAGAGGGAGAACCAATATCAGTAAGTTGGCCGAAAGTCAAGGCAAAGCACTTCAAATGCCCAACAGACAGGGGCAAGACAATATACACAGGGGCAGGTTCTCCCTATACCTTCAAGCTACTCAAGCGAAGACTGGTAGACGTCTGCAACCATCAAGTCCGGAAGTGGTGTCGGGGATTAACTTCAAACCATCATTCCACAAAAAGCCTTGATACCCGAAACATTCACCACCCACCATAGGGGCACCAATCATTGTCATGCATTAGTCATGTCATTTCATTCATACCAATCATTGTCATGCATTAGTCATGTCATTTCATTCATTCAGTCATCGTCATGCATTAGTCATGTCATTTCATTCATGCAAATAAACGTCATGCATTAGTCATGTCATTTCATTCATGTAAATCATTAGTATGCATTGATCACGTCATTTCATTCAAGCATCAGGTATGCCCCATACCACAAGACCAATGACTCAGAAAAAACCAAAAGCCAAATCAAACACTCACAATCAAGAACCTAACCTTGCATTGCCACCTTCAAAGTCCAATGATTATTGGCACAAAGACAAAGTCCAATGATTATTGGCACAAAGTCAAAGTCCAATCATTATTGGCACCCACTCAAAGTCCAATCATTATTGACATACCCTCAAAGTCCAATCATTATCGGCATCCACTCAAAACCCAATATTCAATGGAACCTAAATAAAACCAAGTGTTCATTAACACCCATTTTGAAACCTGACTTCCAATAGCACACAGTCATTTCATGTCATCACATACATTAATCATGCATTTCATTTCATAAATGATCATGGTAAACATGCATACATCAAGCAAGTTCAAAGGATTCTCCTTGCAGAATACAGGCTTTGGTCACTTAATCACAAGAAAGGCAGTTTGACCTATTTTTCTAGCAAGTCGGTTGGTAAATTGTCTCCCCGACAGATTAGTTGAAGAAACCATATTCAATCTCCTCCCCAGTGAATTGCAAATTTTCTGGAATATTCTTCTACAAGATAATCACAACAGTTTGTTTAAGCACATCATCACAGCAACTTCTGATTGAGTTTCGGATTCGAGTGGCTAGATAAGGTTTACTCAAATGACCGCAACATCTTCAACTTTGTCCGGTTCCCCAAAAGGAACAACAAGAAAGCATCTTCAACTTGGTCCGGTTCCCCAAAAGGAATGATAGCAATTCCTGAGATAAAGAGAATCCTGAAATAGGGATATTCAGTGGAATCCGTAGGCCTGAAGGTGGTGATTTCTCTTCAAGTGCAATACCGAGGTGTTACATTTATCTTTCTCAAGGACGTACAACTCCTGGTTTAGGCGTTAGCTCCTTCAGATACAGAATCCTGAAATAGGGATATTCAGTGGAATCCGTAGGCCTGAGGGTGGTGATTTCTCTTCAAGTGCAACACCGAGGTGTTACATTTATCTTTCTCAAGGACGTACAACTCCTGGTTTAGGCGTTAGCTCCTTCAGATACAGAATCCTGAAATAGGGATATTCAGTGGAATCCGTAGGCCTGAGGGTGGTGATTTCTCTTCAAGTGCAACACCGAGGTGTTACATTTTTCTCAAGGACGTACATCTCCTGGTTTAGGCGTTAGCTCCTTCAGATACAGAATCCTGAAATAGGGATATTCAGTGGAATCCGTAGGCCTGAGGGTGGTGATTTCTCTTCAAGTGCAACACCGAGGTGTTACATTTATCTTTCTCAAGGACGTACAACTCCTGGTTCAGGCGTTAGCTCCTTCAGATACAGAATCCTGAAATAGGGATATTCAGTGGAATCCGTAGGCCCAAGGGTGGTGATTTCTCTTCAAGTGCAACACCGAGGTGTTACATCTATCTTTCTCAAGGACGTACAACTCCTGGTTTAGGCGTTGGCTCCTTCAGATACAGAATCCTGAAATAGGGACATTCAGTGGAATCCGTAGGCCTGAGGGTGGTGATTTCTCTTCCAAGTGCAACACCGAGGTGTTACATCTATCCTTCTCAAGGACGTACAACTCCTGGTTTTGGCGTTAGCTCCTTCAGATATAGCAGCTCTTGAAATAAGGGGATTCAATAGAACCTAAGCACCTGTTTAGGCGACGGTTCATCTTCATCAGTCCAAGCACCTGGTTAGGCGACGACTTATTCAGCAGAATCTAAGCACCTGGTTAGGCGACGATTCATCTTCACCAGTCCAAGCACCTGGTTAGGCGACGACTTGTTCTCAGAATCTAAGCACCTGGTTAGGCGACGGTTCATCTTCATCAGTCCAAGCACCTGGACGATTCATCTTCATCAGTCCAAGCACCTGGTTAGGCGACGACTTATTCAGCAGAATCTAAGCACCTGGTTAGGCGACGATTCATCTTCATCAGTCCAAACACCTGGTTAGGCGACGACTTGTTCTCAGAATCTAAGCACCTGGTTAGGCGACGGTTCATCTTCATCAGTCCAAGCACCTGGTTAGGCGACGATTTGTTCTCAGAATCTAAGCACCTGGTTAGGCGACGATTCATCTTCATCAGTCCAAGCACCTGGTTAGGCGGCGACTTATTCTCAGAATCTAAGCACCAGGTTAGGCGACGGTTCATCTTCATCAGTCCAAGCACCTGGTTAGGCGACGACTTATTCACAGAACCTAAGCACCTGTTTAGGCGACGGTTCATCTTCATCAGTCCAAGCACCTGGTTAGGCGACGACTTATTCTCAGAATCTAAGCACCTGTTTAGGCGACGGTTCATCTTCATCTGTCCAAGCATATGGTTAGACGACGACTTATTCCCAGAATCCAAGCACCTGTTTAGGCGACGGTTCTTCTTCATCAGTCCAAGCACCTGGTTAGGCGACGACTTATTCTCAGAATCTAAGCACCTGTTTAGGCGACGGTTCATCTTCATCAGTCAAAGCACCTGGTTAGGCGACGACTTATTCCCAGAATCTAAGCACCCTTGAGGCGACAGTTCACATTCAAGAAGAAATCCTGAGATAAGGATACCAAAGATGCCGAGCAGGTTTACTCGTTCCTTTCATCATCATTCATACCCATGCAAAATTAGGGCATTCTGTATTTAATTATCTTCCACCAAAAGAATACGAATACCAGGGCTATTCGCATTCTTATGGTTTAAGCTAATTAAATAGGGGCAGCTGTCATACCCTAATTTTGCCCCATACATTTTTATTACCCTTTTGCCCCTCATATTTTTTATTTATTCCAATTTTGCCCCCATGGCATTTTTGCACTTTTTTAAATAAGTCAACAAAATCTTTTTTTCAATTTAAAAATCAATGTTGACACAAAACACATGGAACTATTTTTTCTTGCATGATTATGGCTTAGCATGATCATAAGAGATAAAATTTTACCATTTTGCCCTCACATTTTCTTTATTTATTTATCTTTAATTAGTTACTTGCATTTCAAGAAACCTTTTAAAAATCAATTTTCAATTCTTTTTTCTTCCATTCTTGATCCATAAATATTTCACATAATCATATCTCATCATGCATATTTTTATTTCTTGACATATTTATTTTATTTTCATATATTATTTTTAATTTGTTTTATTCCAAAAAAAATCAAAAGAGATACAAAAATTTCCCCAATCATTTGACACCTCATCATGGAATAGAAGGTTCCATTCCTTCTCACCACCTCATCACTTGGTACAAAAAATCAACAAAGGATAGTACAAAAATCATCAAAGAATCAATTTCCATTTTACCCTCAACAACTCTCACAAATCACCATTTCTTTAACCTAATTCATTCCTATAAATAGAAGCATGAAATTCAGAGCCCTGGCGGGAGCCAGGAACCTCAGAAACGGCGCAGCTAAAATCTCACCCAAAAGCTCCATTTTTTCCATTTTTTTTTCTCAAAATCCAAAATCAATCAAAAACACCTCATACCTTCAATTTCTTGACCAAAATAGTTTCCAAACACTTCCAGTAGGTGATACTAGCTTCAAATCGCAATCAAAACGACCCAGAAACCCCTCAACCAAACCTCAAAAAAGCTTGAAACTAAGGGTAATGGGTAGAGAGATTCAGAGCACCATTTGACTTGATTTCAGCTCCCTAGCGTTCGTACAGGACCCCAGAAGCTCAATCCATGGCCAATTTGATTTAGTTTGAGCTGTATCACGTTTTACTATTTTCATCCCCCTTTTGTTTTTGCTTCGTTTTTGTCTTCTCAGGCCGTTCCAATAAAAACCAAGGTGATATTCGTGATCCTTGTAAAAAATCGAGCAAGATAGACTACCCACTTGTCATTTTCGTGGAAGTTTTGGAGCTCCGGTAGAACCACTGTCGCCGGCGACGGGAGGAGGTTCGACGGAGAAGAAGGAACACGGTGGGTCTTGTTTCAGGTAAGTTTAAATCTCAACCGTTTGATCTTCTGATTTTACTTGGTGCGTTGATCTTTAGATTAAAACGGAACCGTCAGATCTCATTTAAATGAGATCTGACGGTGATGAAGTTGGCTCGTACGGTGCACCCTTTCCCAGAGCCACACAGGATTATTTTTGTTTTTGACTTTCCATTTTTTTTGTTTGACTGGGCTTTTCAGCCCAGAATTGATATCTGCACCCCCCCTTCTGCTACGTTTTAATATTCGCACCCCCCTCTGTTTATGATTTTAAGTGTTTTTTAGCTTATTTGCAAAAGCACTTATGTGACTTATTAGCTTGCTTAAGCTTGGTAAGTCACTGTTTATGCTTATATCATGCTAACTTCATTTTTGAACTTTTCCAACTTATTTTCATAAGTAATTTTCAATTAAGTTGTTTTGTGCATAAGTGCTTATTTAGGGTTTCCAAAAAGCTCTTTAGCTTATTTGACCCTAATTCTTGCACAACATTGATTCATATACAGTAGTCACTGTATACAATCATTTCCAAACTTTTTTTAGCTTATTTTCATAAGTGATTTTTCAATTAAGCCATTTTGTTCATAAGTGCTTATTTAGGGTTTCAAAAAGCTCTTTAGCTTATTTGACCCTAATTTTTGCACAACATTGATTCATATACAGTAGTCACTGTATACAATCATTTTCAAACTTTTTCAACTTATTTTCATAAGTGATTCTCAATTAAGTTGTTTTGTGAATAAGTGCTTATTTGGGTTTTCAAAGAGCTCTTTAGCTTACTTGACCCCAATTTTTGCACAATATTATTTCAAATACAGTAGCTTTTGTATATGAATTTTATTTTGCTTTTCCAACTTATTTTCATAAGTCATTTTTAGCTTAAGTGGCTTTTAGCTTATTTTAATAAGTGCTTAAGTGATCCAAATTACTTCTTTAAGTACTTTTGGATCATTTTCTCTTGCACAACAAATTGTTCAACCCTAATTGGCTTAGGTGAATCATGTTGCTTGTGTTTGTTTATTTATTCATAATTACATGTGCTTATTTAATTGCTCGCAACTTCATTTTTATACCATATTCAATTTATCGCTTCATACATGATTATTTAGTATTGCACATTTGCATTATTCATCTATATCATCTTGATTCATGCATTTGCATTCATACTTTGCCTATTTTATGATTCGCTTCATTATTATTATTACTTGTGTTTCGTTATTCTGTCTGCTCTGGTTCTTTTGCCCTTTTCTTTTGGACTTTTGTTTTCATAATAAAAATAACAAAGATTTTCATAATAAATAATGGATGAAAAAGGGAGAATCTGGCCACTGCTTCTTTCTTCCCTGAGTTGTCTTGGTAACCGGTCCTCTGACTAGCTTACTCAAGCTGCTCTCATTCTAAAACCAGTATTAAAACTGACCAACCCGCGTCTTTCTTTTTGACTTTATTTTCTCAATAAAATTAATCAAACTCTTTGCAATAATTAATGGGTGAAAAAGGGAGAATCTGGCCACTGCTTCTTTCTTCCCTGAGTTGTCTTGGTAGCCGGTCCTCTGACTAGTTTACTCAAGCTGCTCTCATTCTAAAAGGAACATTAAAACCAACCAACACTCGTCTTTTCTTTTAGACACTATTTCTGAATAAATCTAACCAAAGATTTTCATAACAAATAATGAATGAAAAAGGGAGAATCTGGCCACTGCTTCTTTCTTCCCTGAGTTGTCTTGGTAGCCGGTCCTCTGACTAGTTTACTCAAGCTGCTCTCATTCCAAAAACAAGCGTTAAAAGTTAACCCTTACACACTCAAACTTCTTTTCAGAAAACATGGATATACGCTTTATCCGTTCCTCTGACACATACACAGCTTAAGCCTCCAAGTGGAGCATACAAGCGTTGTTGTATCAGCGGAATGCGAGTTAAGTCACATCCATTATTCAACTTTCTTTTTTACAATGGATATACGCTTTATCCATTCCTCTGACACATACACAACTTACGCCACTAAGTAGAGCATACAAGCGTCGTTGTATCAGCGGAATGCGAATTAAGCCACATCCGTTATTCAAACTTTCTTTTTTACAATGGATATACGCTTTATCCATTCCTCTGACACATACACAGCTTACGCCTCTAAGTAGAGCATACAAGCGTCGTTGTATCAGCGGAATGCGAAATAAGCAACATCCGTTATTCAACTCTTTCACAATGGATACATGTTTTATCTACTCCTCTGATACATACACAGCTTAAGCCTCTAAGTAGAGCATACAAGCGTCGTTGTGTCAGCGGAATACGAAATAAACGTTACCCGCTAAAATCAACCAACCACACAAACATTTTTTACCAGAACTACGTGAGTTTTGAGTTTCCCATTGCACCGGGGAATACGTAGGAGCGGGCTCCTACAACCGTCAAACTCAATTAATAAATTCTTATAATTTTATTTGGAAACGAAGTAGAAATTAGATAAGATAAAAGGCAATTTAATTCAAACCTACGCAAACAAACCCCAAACCACCTAAACGGTTCCCATCGAGTACGATGGATGCGAGGGGTGCTAACACCTTCCTCTCGCATAACCAACTCCCGAACCTAAACCCAGGTTTTAGCGATATTTCCCTTCCCCCCCCACGGGATAAATAAACGTCGATGGCGACTTCATTGTATGAAAAATGGAAGTGATTTTCCAGCCCGCTACATATATAAAATAGATTTCATAGAGTATATCCAATAATCAAATGAAAGCATATAATTAGGGATTTGTAGATAACAAAATTAGGAATTAAATGAAAGCATATAATTAGGGATTAGTAGATAACAAAATTAGGGATTTGTATAAAATTATTTTATACACACATCCAATCATATATTGACACATCATCTATTGTGTTTTTAAACACATGACGTGTCACATTCATTAATTGATGTGGCAGCATATTATTCAAGATTTTATCGTAGCCGTTAATATAATATTTTTTTCCACGTGTCAAAATCTTGACCATTCATATTAGGGTTAGGGTTTATGGTATCTCTAATTACTCTCGTTTTATTATATTAAGATTAAGATATTGTAACAATCATAAAATATCACTCTTACGTCAATAAACCTATACGTCATGCCAAATACGCACTTAGTAACATTTCTTCATACATTATGAAAATTAACATCGGGAGTAAAGTCACGATTACTGAAATTTTTTGGTGGATATATCATCTTTTTAATAATAATAATAAAACAGACAAATATATGTCTCATGAGCTTAATTTAATTGGTGGACATTTGCATTATTATGCAGGGGATTGGGGTTCGAACCCCGGTCAGGGAGGTGAATGTTGACAAAATTACCCTCAATTTTTTATTAAAATTCTAAATTATGCTTGTTGGAATATTAAAATTTCAGGTTATATTTTTTTTTACAACAAAAAAATTTAGGTTTTCTACTCATTAGATTTTTTTTTGGATATATATATATCCATTAGATTTTTTTTGACGTAATATATCCATTATAATTTAATTCGTATTTTGAGTTTATAAGGTTAAAGCTAAAAAAATAAATTACTTCTCTCCTTCCCTCCCCTCCCCTCGTTAAAAAGTTGAACGAAACATAAAAATTTAAAATATCACATCCCCTCCCCTCACCTCCCCTCCAAAACCCCCGAACCAAACAGACTCTTAGGGCTTGTTTGGTTCAACTGAGGAGGAGAGAAGGGGAGGGGAGGGATTTTTAAGGAGGGGAGGTGAGGTAAAATATAATTTATTATGTTGACAAAATTACCCTCACTTTTTTTATTAAAATTCTAAATTATCCTTGTAGGAATATTAAAATTCTAGGTTTTTTTTTTTTTTTTTTTTTTACAACAAGAAAAATTTAGGTTTTCTAGTCATTAGATTTTTTTTTGTTATATATATCCATTAGATATTTTTTTACGTAATATATCCATTATAATTTAATCCTTATTTTGAGCTTATAAGGTTAAGGGTAAAAAAATAAATTACTTCCCCTCTTCCCTCCTCTCCCCCTCGTTAAAAAGTTCCGTTTGGTTCGGGAGTTTTGGAGGGGAGGGGAGGGGAGGTGATATTTTAAATTTTTATGTTTGGTTCAACTTTTTAACCACGGGAGGGGAGGGAAGGAGGGAAGTAATTTATTTTTTTACCCTTAACCTTATAAACTCAAAATAAGGATTAAATTATAATGGATATATTACGTCAAAAAAATATCTAATGGATATATACCAAAAAAAAATCTAATGGGTAGAAAACCTAATTTTTTTTGTTGTAAAAAAAAATAAAACCTAGAATTTAATATTCTAACAAGAATAATTTAGAATTTTAATTAAAAAGTGAGGGTAATTTTGTCAATATAATAAATTATGTTTTACCTCGCCTCCCCTCCTTAAAAATCCCTCCCCTCCCCTCCCCTCCTCCTTGGTTGAAACAAACAAACCTTAAACCAAACATAAAAATTTAAAATATTACCTCACATCCCCTCCCCTCCAAAACTCTCGAACCAAACAGACCCTTAGGCTACTTGAAGAAAAAAAAGACAAATATCTCACCTTTTCAAGGAGTATAATATAATATTAATTTCCTCTCTAACCCTAGCCATCGCCCACTTTTTCTTTTCTTCTTGATATATTAGAGAGGGGTGATTTAGGGTCAATTTAGACCTAAAATCACCCCTCCAAATTATTTTATTTCTATTTTAATTAAATAAGTGTGATTTTCACATATATTTAGTATTTCTTTTGTTTGTTTTTTTGATTTCATCCTTTGTTTTGATAGTATTGTTGTCCCGTCTTAGTGCGGAGTATTGTTGTCCCGTCTTGGTGCGGTGTTCATTTGTTTCAGTTTGAAAGATTACGGTTGATCCAGTGCAGATCGAATCAATGACTTTTGTGCCATCAACCCTACAGATCCGGAGGCATGGATACTCCGGAAACTTCAATATAGTCAAATATATAGGCTTATGCAATGTGCCGTTTTATGCTATTAACACGGATGCTGTGAGTTTGTTCGCAGATTCATCCTTTTTGTTTTTAGCGATTTTGAATTTGTATTGCATCGATGTACTCTTATCAATTTGAATGAATGAATATCTTTAATTTAGTCAAAAAAAATATATAATATTAATTAATAATGAATTGATTTAAGTTGGGAGAAATTTATGTCTTTAAATAAGTGAGTATAAAAGTTTTGATCACTAACTCCTGTATATAAAAAAAATCGATTAGTTTTATGGAGATCAGTTAATTACCATTAAATTTGTCGTAAATATTTTGTATAAATATTATCGTAACCCAAAAATTAAAATACCGTGTTATAATCTTTTTTATGGAATCATAATTCTCAATAAAATAATAATATGTGCAATGATATGAATGGAGAAAATGACTAGCACTATGCGGTGTTCCTCAATTAAGCACTAAAGTGGGAAAGTGGGGATGACTCACAAGTAGTCATGGTTCATATTTCTCCACTTTTAATACCTATATCGATCAAGGTCAATGATTGTTATGAATATTTCTTTGAAAAAATATTTAGAATATCGAACTCAATTTCTTGATACACACACATTATATCACATATGCATGCAGCTCTCGTTAACTCAACTTTTTTTTTAATTAATGGAAGGATTAATAATTAAGTGAACTATTTATTTATATGAAGCATTTATTCATATTTTTATCGTGAATTTAATTTGTACATTCTGTTGGTATAAAACATCCTTACAGATGCAAACATTATTTTCTCAATTCAAACATTAATCATGCTTCTTTTCTTTCTCTCTTTTCTTTTTTTTAACGAAAAATGTAAACATTATTGAAAGTAAGGAACAATTCAAACAAATTATCGGCTTTCTTAGATCATTTCATTTCTTAACTCTTCTATTCAGCCACCAAATCAATCTTATATTTTCTCAATCACATTGTAAATAATTTTAAAGATATTTAAAAAAACTAAATTAGCAAACCGGCATCATAATGTGATTTGATATATTATATTGATGTATAGCAATTTAATAGTAGTACTAGTATTTATTTTTTTTGTAGTCAAGATTATTGAAAGTAAGGAACAATTCAAACAAAGTATATCTTTATATTATACTAGTATTTTATGAAATGACTAAATTTGGTCCTATATTTTACGCAGTGACGTTCCTGACATTTTATGGGCCTTAGGCAAAAAAAAAAACTTTTTTAATTTAATATAATAGCATCAATACATACTTTTTGGGTATCTACCTTTTTGAAAACAAATTTTTCAAGAGCCCCTTGCTGTGATTTTATTAACTCTTCCTTTCATTTTTTTTTCTTTTTTCATTACCACATAAATGTTTCTTAGGAAACATCTTCTAAGCTTCAAATAGAAATAAAAAAAATAAAAGAAAAACTCAAGTAGAAAATAATAACACATGGAAGTAGAATGCTGACTTCGAAGAACAATTGAAAAATCGTAAGATTCAAATGGTTGAAATTGGATGCAAAAATTAACATGTTAAGTATTAACAATTTGTAGAAAATAAATTAAATAACCTGTTAATAAAATTATTAACATAAAAAATAAAACAACGCCAAAACCTAAACAAGGAAACCCTATAACATTCTTACATACCTCGCGAGAATGCAAGAATTAGAAAGAAAAAAAAAACAAAATAAACTCGATAGGAATTAGGAACAAAGACAAGTGGTGCCATCTTTTTTATGTTCTGGAGAGTTCTATTTTAATCTTACCATTATGCCTAATTATTTACTAGGTATAAAAAAAAATTAGACCTCAATCACATTTTAAATAACACCTATTTCCAAGATTTTATCATATTTTCTTTCCTTAAATATAATTGATTTTTTTAAAATAGTATATTTTCTTTCTTTAAATATAATTGACTTTTTATTTTCAATAATAGTAGATAGGTATAACAAAATATTTTGGGCCCCTAAAAATAATGGACCTTAGGCCATTGCACCCATTGCCTATCCTCAGGTCCGGGCCTGATTTTACGTTGCTCAAATGAAGTCTTCTACTTTCCAAAATCAATGGAATTGAGTCCGTTAATGTCCCGTCAAATTTCTACATGGAATCAGTTGATTGTACTCCTCTCTCTCTCTCATATGAAAAATAATCGAAAGGTTTTTTTTTAGGTGTCAAAGACTCATGATTATGAAAGACTTACATTGTGTGTCAAGTACCGTAGGTTTGAGCATCGGTCAGATTTGGGTCAAAAAATCACCAAACCAATAAAATTCATAACAATTTAATTATAAAGATTCAGTTTTAACCGTCTACATTTTCAGTTTGTTCGATGTCAGGCCGTACGAATGGCGGGTAGAACGGATCAGTTATTATAAGTTATATTGAAAATTTGCTTACATCTTAAACTCGATTTTTCAAAAAGTTCTAATTTTGAAATAGTTCAATACCTCGTTTACAATGCAATAAATGATAGAATAACTAAAAGACAAAACAAAGAAGGTGATATGCAGTTAATTTTTTTCAAATGTGTAGATATAAAGACAATAATAGTTAGTAAAATTGAAGTGGAATTTAAAATAATCTAGAATATATATTAGAATATCTTTCACGTCTCATTCATCAACGTATTATAAACTTGTAAAATAAAACATTTTTCTCTCAAAGATGGATAAAAATAACAAAGTGATGAGTATATGAGATTGAGATTGAGAGGGAGAAAATAATTTAATTTGCACCTAAATGGTTGTTCGGTCCATTCGGTTATGAAGAGATAGAATTTTAGAAACTCATGCTCGCTCGCATGCAACCGTTCATGCCCAATTTTTTGCAATTGTTGACTTAAAATCCGACCCGCATCCGACCGAATGCTTCAACGTGTTGCTAGTAATATCAATTTTGATTCGGGTTGCGGATCTGAGCTCAACATAAGACTCACCAACTTTTAAAAATCATTATATTATATGTTTTGTTTAACATGTATAAATAAAATAGTCTTGAACTATACACAAATTATTTTTCTTTCACAATTGAATCAAATATCAATAACTCACATCTATCTCTTTTGGTTTAATGGTAATATTAATCGATCTAATAATGGAAACTTTAAGTCTGTTTGGCAAGATCATAAAACTGACTTATAAGGTCTTATAACTTATAAGTTAAAAGACACGTTTGGTAATGTAACAGCCCGTTTTTCCAGGGCCAGAAAAGTCAATATTATTTTTTTTTTTTTCAACTAACACTCAGAGTGCGCATAGAATATTTTTCAATGAGCCGGCATTCAAATATACAAAAGAACTCATTACCATAAGGTGCTTCGACAAGCAAAGTGTATTCTTGAATAATTACAATCCAAGTCTAAGTATTCCAATACTTACAACGAAACAAGTTAGAATCCTATGCTAACCCAAAAGCACGGTGTACAAAACACACCGGCGCATAGCCTAACTATACTAAGCTTCACCACGCGCTCACTATGGCCTAGAACTGCCACCGTCGTCACCACGACCTAACCCATCATCTGGGTGGGATGAGCCCGCAAATGAAAGAAAGGGTCACCACAAAATAAAAGGTATATATATATATAACCGGTGCGAGAGAGTATACAAATACCAAACATACAATTACCAACAGAGAAAGCTCTTTAAACATATAGTCATTCCCACCAACGGGTTCATATAAGCAATGCACACATAGCCTATAATGCAACCTCTACAATGTGTGGTACTAACCCTAGCTACCAAAATGCATGAGTTCCGGAATCGTAGGTCCATCCCCTACTAACAATATCAATAAAATCCCGTAGCTCTCCCGATCACTACAAGGATTAGAGTGGGCTCTCCCGATCACCACACCCCTACCATAAGTATCAATAAAATCCCGTAGCTCTCCCGATCACTACAAGGATTAGAGTGGGCTCTCCCGATCACCACACCCCGTAGCTCTCCCGATCACTACGTATCGATCTCAACAAAAAGTCTCGTAGCTCTCCCGATCACTACGAACCATTAGGGTGGGCTCTCCCGATCACCACACCGGGCACAAAACTACCAAATGCATGAGCATACGCTTCCCCATATATGCTAATGCAATGAATACATACCTCTCTAGCATATGTAAACCAAACATAACAACATACATACATTTCTCATCATATGTATTCCAAACACCTGTTCATACAAATATTCTCATAATCATATGTAAACAACGCACGTATTGTAAACACTTTCTCATCACGAGAATACATAACACATACATGCCAAACACACAAACATGCATACCAGCAAACCAAGCATGTCGTAACCGTTTTAAAAGACGGAAATAAAGTGGAGCCCTTACCTCGGCAAGCTTCCGTTAACTTTTCTCGCGAAATTCTACAACACACGCTACCTAAAATAAATGTAGCGTAACATCAATAAAATACTCCTCGTTTATCCTATCGAAACGAAACTCGCTCTCAAAACTCCAGAGGGGTCTAAAGTACTTTCTAAAGCTGTCCCTCAATGATTTCAGGTTATTCTCATAGTGTTTAAAAATTCACGAAGTAAATTGTACTATTTTTATAACACGAAAATCATTTTGTTTTCTAATCATAAACCAAAACCATTTTGGATTTTCCACTTCAAGGACTTGTTTCACACACAACAAAACCATTTGAAACACAACTAAAACTTTTCAAAAATATTTTTATGAAAAAATCGAAGTTTTCTTGCGTTACAAGTTACACGTTTTTTCCTTCCTAACAACCTTTCCTATACTCATTTTTCTTCAAAACTAAGATTATCCAACACATACACAATTTTCACACAATTGTGGACTTAGAAAATTTTTTGGAATTTCTCCCTCACCACTAAAAGGCCACGGCCAAAATTTTTAAAAACACCATCCCACACAAAATTTTTCACTTCTAAATGCATGGTAATATCCCATAATACCTAACTAGCACTTATCAAAACGATTTAGAAATTATAGAGTCGAATCGCAAATTTCGAGAAATCTCAAATAAGGTTTTTCTTAAGGCAAGTGATTATTTTCTTTTCAAAACATCCCATAACCAATCAAACAATTAAACAATGATTATGAGAAGCTATTTGCCTCTAAACAATTTTCGAAATTCGATTCCTCGAACCCTATATGGGTGCCACGGCCATTTGAGGCAAAAAGAGCAACCCTACACATTTTTTTTCATTTGAAACCCTAGCCCACATACATTAGTTTGTAACGATATTCGATCGTGTACCCGACTCCTTTTGAAACTCGAAATAATTTTTTTTTTTTTAAATTATGTTCTTCGAGTCGCTCAAGAACACGAGAATAATTTTTTTCTTATTTTTCGAAACAAATTTCATATTCACCAATCCATTTTGCCAAAAAGCTCAAAACTAACTTCAAAACCAAAATCATACGACACTATCCAAGTTTATGATCTTTTCAAAAAATTTCTTCAAAACCCTTAACCAAAATTTGTGAAAACAAGATTTAACCATGAGAATCACTTACATGCTTCACCAATGTTTCCTACATAACACTCTTAAACACTACTATGGAATCAAAACTAATTAAAACTAAATTCTCAAATTTTTCTTCTCAAGAACATAATCATAAAAACTCTCACCCAAAAATCTCATGAGAATCTCATCCATCTCTGAAAATCTATCTCTACTAAGCATGGACAACCACTAACTATCAATGATCTAGCAATATTAACCAAGTAAAAATTAAAACCTCCCCCCAACAAACAACATGGCCTCACGGCCAAAGAGAGAAAATGAGAAAGGAGAATTTTTTCTTACCATAAAACTTAGCTCATAAGCACCTCCAAGTTACAAGGATTAATATTGATTCCAAGCTTTTCTCCTAATCCATTCTAAATCTCTCACAAATTTGAGTTTTGTGGTTACTAACACTAAGAAGAAAATGTGTTGGTGAGGAAGAGAAAGGAGCTTCTCACGTGAAAGAGAAGAGAAGAAGAGTGAAAATGAAATCAAAGTCTCCAAAGTCTCCTTATGACATAAGTCTTGAGGAATCATGGCCATTAGATCAAATAGTAAAAAGGTTGCAAGATTAAATCCTAGCCATTGGATCAATTCTAAGCTTATCCTCACAAGATATTTTCTATGCTTCAAGAAGCCACCTCGCCTCACAGCTTTCGCGCGTCGCGACGAACGTAAAACACAAAAACAGAAAACCTACGGAAAGAACGTCTATCGTTTTTCCATTCCAAAACTTATCGCCGAATCTTTTTCCGCGACTGTAATTTTCTTCCATACCTTAGAAAATTAATCTCAGGACATATCCTAACTCGCGCAGATATATAAAACTTCCACCCGAAACCTCACTTAAAACAGACGCAGTAAGATTTTCCATCAGCGGGTAAAATCCTACTCGTTTTTCCAAAAACAAGAATAATCCAAAACTCGTCATTCTGACTGCACAGAAATCTCCTCATACTTAAAAGAAGACTACGACCCAAAAGTTTGTGCCTTTCCAGCGCACGAGCACAAAACAGGCTCCGTTTCAGCAAAAATCTCATTTATGCGACGATACTCACAAAAACAGCTTCACCAAAAACCCTAAAACTCGTAGCCATTACTTATTTTATTCACCAAAAGGTACAGTGGAATTACGGGTCTTACAGTAGCTCAATTGGTAGTGGTGAATGCATTGAACATGTACTTATGCTCCAGGTACATGGTTCGATTCACCACGAGGGCAAAAACTCCACAAGGGGGGTGGAGAAGGCCGTGAGTAACAGTTATGGGGGTGACCCAGGCCTGGGACCACCAGAGAGGTGGGGTCCAGGGCTGTTACAGAAAAAGGCGCCTTTTAATGTAACAGCCCGGCGACCAGCCACACAGATGCTGAAGCCCCGCTGCTCGTTACCAGCTTAATCACTACCCCCCTTGTAGTGTTTTTGCCTCCGTAGTGATTCGAACCATGCACCCTGGGGATAAATACATGTTCAATGCAATCACTACTACCAATTGAGCTAGTAGCTCAATTGGTAGTAGTGATTGCATTGAACATGTATTTATCCCCAGGGTGCATGGTTCGAATCACTACGGAGGCAAAAACACTACAAGGGGGGTAGTGATTAAGCTGGTAACGAGCAGCGGGGCTTCAGCATCTGTGTGGCTGGTCGCCGGGCTGTTACAGGTAACAACCTTTTAATCACGAGCTTATAGTCTCTTTTACTGGCTTATATTTCAGACACTATTTCAAGTAACTTATTAGTTTATTGCTTGCCATTTTTTCTCTCAACTTTTCCCTATTATTTTAACTAAAATCCACTTTTATCCTTTATAAATAATTTTAATCTAAAATAATATAATTATGTATCAAAATACAAAACATCTCATGTATTGCATAATTATTTTTTAAGAAAGTAGAATTAAGATTATCTTAATTTTTATTATATGTTTATTGCAAAAAAATTGTAATTGCGTTGAATATATTTTATTATTTTGTCATTTTACATAATTGATATAAATTTTGTTATAAATTAATAATTTTCTTTTTATATTATTCTACACGTACACAATTTCACATTACTAGAGCATAGAATCTATTTTCAAATATCACAAGTTGGCTATTATACATGAACACCTTGACATGTAATACATATTACTTTAAAATTTTGTTAAAAAAAATATTACTTTAAAGTAAAATTTAAAATTTTAGCATATAAAAATTAATTTAATAATAATATATAAAAGATATATTACATAAATAAATTTAAATTACTATTTCAAATATAAATTTGATATCAATTTATTATTAACTAAGAATTTTCTTTTATGTCATTTTACATTTATCAGCTAGTTGAACTGTTAATTTTACCAATCACTTCAATTAACTTATAAGATATAAGCTATAATAACCTATCAGCCATAAACTATAAGTCATCAGTTAACTTATCAATCATCTGTTATTTTTACCAAACAGAGACTAGATGTGAATTATTGTTATTTTTGGCTTCCTAACACAAGATGTTGTTGATCTCTTGCAAATAGTTCAAAAGATCGTGCATAACAATGTTGTCTCTCCTAAGTGTATGAATGTAGTTTTCAAAAGGATTGATTTTGCCATCAAAAAATGATTAGTGGCGTAGCTTGCTGCCCATTTACGTTTCACTCATGTATAATTATTACATAAAAAATATATGAATAAAATTCCATTATTGTCCACCAAATATCAAACATTGGTGAATCCAATTTGTTGAGATAGAATGTGAATTATTAATGTTTGGTGGACAAAATATTAATTTGGTAAACAACTTATGTAAGAAATAAAAAATTGTTTTGGTTCAGTGAGGGACACAAATTTCAGGTTTTGTCCAATCTCCCGACCTTCAACATGTTAAATTTTAGGAACAATTTTAAAATCAAATATATACAACTAAAGTTGTCCTATATGCTCTCTTATTTTTTTAGCAAATCAAACACGCTTTAAAATACATATGATTATCACTTGTTGGGACATGTGAGCTGCAAGATTTTGCCTTAGCGATCAACTAACACTTGTCCACATGACATGTGTTCAGGATAAGGTTTTAGGTCCCCCTAGAGTCCTAATTTCCCTCATATATATAAACTTGTTTTATTGGCTATGTCGGATATGTCTTATCTAACGCTAAATATCTCTATCGTTAGCGCCTACTGACTTAATTGTTGGAGTATGCACATGTATCGCCCCCTCTTTCACAATGGAGTTTAACCACCAATGGTCCTAATCAAGGTCCAGAGAGGATCAATTTGTTAGAATATTTTTTAATATTTTGTGGGCTACAATCAAATGTGGATTTTGGTTTATAATAAAAATGGATTGTCTTTATGATTCATTTGTTTCTGGACACTAATTCTGAATTGTGTAGAACAAAATGTAGACTCAACATCTAGGATACATGATGAGTGGTCCTAGGGTTGTTATCTTGTATATGAATAATTTAGGTTCTCATTGCTATCGCGCTGAAATACACTTGTCTACTGCCTACTCCATTGAAAATCTCAAATCCTGGAGCATGTGATTAGGCTAATGTATCGATGATTATGATATTGGCAGCTTCTGATATCGATGATTATGTTTATTGTGATTCTCAAATAAGTGTGTTCTAAATTCATATAATATCAAGATTCTAATTTTATCTTAGAGCGTGCACCTGTGTATTTTGTGTTTCTTTTGTACAAATGATGATGTCATGGTTGTGTGTTTCTGACGTATATTATTCGTTATAGAACTCATAAGATGAAATTGAAGAGGAGAGTACTTAATGTTGTAAATTATTAATTAATTTATTTCAAAAGTTAATTAAAATAAATTATATATGTGATATGATTATATCAGCTTCATAGAGTACCGTTGGAATGGGGTACCATTTGTGATCTTTAGTCATAATCATATGCCTTGATTATTATCATTAACAATAATCAATACTAGAACATAAATGTGTAACTGTCATTTCCTTGCTTTGCTGATACATAAAACGGTCATATGTTGCTAACATAAATATAGAGGTATACCAAAACAAGAAAATGATTACGGCAAGAAAATACATATATAACTTGTAACACCCTCACTATTATTTTATCTCTATCATAGCATAATCAAAATTTATTCATTTTCATTTATATATATATATATATATATATATATATATATATATATATATAGTTTTAATAGAATTTATATTATTATTAATCATTTGTTAAATGTGTTTTTATGGTAAACCACACGTTTTTTTGTTCCTATCATACTAAATATTTCCTAGTTAATAGGATTTATGTTTGATTAAAGAGAGAAACCGTTTCAAGTTTTAAGAGAGAATTTAATATGTGGTTTAAGTGCAATAGAATTGTACCATTATTTCTTGAGAACAAAAAGGAACACTCATGACTATATATACATATGCTTATCAGTATAGTATTCGGAAGAAAAAAAAAACTTATCCTTCTTGATTCTTCAATCTAATTTTTAGAGTTCTTTCCTGAGTAACATAGCCAGCACTTAATGAATTCAAGTTGTTCTGTCACCTCGAATATGATTCATACTCGGGAAGGACCTGTTGAATCCTGGAGTATTTGCGCAAATATACTGCGGATAAATCCTTAAGGACAGTGACTTTGTCACGCCTCAGGTTATTACTCTATTTTGCAGGTGTTTACACTGATTTTTGGTAAACAAACGCTAGTTTGAAAATTACTTGCAGGATCAACTAGTAAAATCCTTTTTTAAGGGTTCGTTCAAGCCTCGGGATTTACGATGTATTTCAAGCGTCTTTAAGAACAAAATCATTGTTCTTTATAGTGTCAGAATCACATCCAACACTTTTAATTACAAGTTGTCTCATGACAACATAAAAGAAAAATTACTCAAGTGAGTATTGAAAAGAAAGAGAATTAAAGGAGATGAAAAGAAATGCATAATTGCAAGAGAAAAAGGAAAATAAAGTAAGAACAAGGCAAAATTAAATTGCATGAAATGTAAATGGTGGAAGGAATCCATCTCTATGCATTCTTCAGCCCATTTGCACACGCGGCGTGAGCATTTAGAGTTTCTAGAAAATAGGATCCAACCTTTTGTACATAGAAGTTACAACTATTTATAGAGAAAAGAAAATAACTTCCTACGTACAATATTTTGACAAGTGTCTTATTGAATACTTATTCTAAAATAACTTCCTTGTAGAAGTTATTTGCTTGATCGATGCACCGTGTCCATATTCGACTCTTTGAATGACGTCTTCGAATCATATGTCATTTCTTGCAGAAGATGAAGCCTTCGACAACAAAATAGTCTAGTCGAATTCCACTTAAATGACTAATTTCGACAAATCTTAGTCGAAATACTCAAATGACTAGTAAAAATGAGTTTTTCATTCTTTTCCAATTATAAAACCAAATCGAAATGAATATCATCAACTTTATAATTTTGGTGTTAACAGAGGCCCCCAAAAATGTTGTTTCTCGAAGGAAGTGAGAGGAATAACATTTTTAATCATGTCACCAATTTAGCGAAAATACTTGATGACCTCTTTCAAAAACTTAGCCAAATTTTAGAGAAGATGATTTTTTAACTCCATCATAATTTTTCATGTCCAAAATCATGGTAAGAGGTGACCATTGTTGGAGATCAAACTCAATAACTAAGCACATTTATTATGGCACCAAGCATAAAAGCATAGAAAATGCATGGTACATTATTTAGGAAGTTCTCTCCTGTTTGTATAATCCACAAAACAACCATTTCCTTGGTCGATAGTTATTCTTTCTTTCCTATTCCAAGTGATATTTTGAAGATACAATCCACATGTTAATAAAATGCTTGGTCGAAAACATCATTCTTAATTAGAATGAGATAAACAATATACAAATTCGACCAGTTTTACGGCATCTCTCGAACCATGTTTGACCAATATTTTGATTATCTTTTCATACTTGATAAGATCAACAAAATTTTGATCACTTTATCAATTTTAAAAACAACTTCCATCTTAACATCATGCATGACAAAGTATTTCATCAAAATTTAATTTGAATCTTCAAGATATTGGTTTCACAAAAATTATGGTTTCAAAAACCATTTCTCATGGCCAAAATTTGATTCAAAATTTATCTAGAAATATCCAATCATTGTTAGCCATGAAGATTAAATCACAATCTTTAAACGCATAAAGCATTGATTAACCCTAAACTTGAAACGTCCCACCGGGCGTGCCAATTTGTTTACAGTAAAATTTGGTAAACAAGCGCTAGTCTAAGTATTTTAAACTTGCGAGATTGACTAGAAATCTCAGGACAATTTTATGCTTGTTCTGTTAGAGAAAATAACTTAATGTTCATTAAAGTTTAACAAACATTTGATTTCTTAGTTTCGTTCGAAATTAAAGACAAAATATACTGATTTGAATCGCCTCAGAATCAATACATTTTAAAGAAGAATAGCAATAAAAATGTAGATTTGCAGTAAATGAACTTGCATTAAAGATAAACTTGCGAATACAAATAAAAAATGGTTCACAAACCGTACATTTTCCTCTGTGATTCCTTTCTTTCTTACGCTCGAGTACTCAGAATACTTAGAGAAATTTAGTAAACAGTTTTGCCACCCCCTTTTTCCTTCTAAGCAACAGCTATATATATTTGAACTATTTCCTAACTGCCTTGATGATAACTGCCTCGATTATCTAGACGCTCCAGATTTGATCTTCGTGCCCCACGTTCTTCAACCACGAAAACCGCTCCTCTTCGCGCTTAAACTTTGGGCTCATTTGTTTCGTTTACTTTTGGGCCTAATTCTTTTGGCCCAATAAAACGATCTCCTTCGAAGTTTAAACGAAAACTCTATTAAAGCCCAACTTAGCCCCAACTATTTCGCCTCAACACGAAGGATCGAAACATCGCTTTGTGAAATCGAAGCGTTACTTCGAATATTCTATCAGATGATTATTCCAATTGTCGGAAACTAATCACCACTCTAATATTTTTGTAATGTAGCTGCTATATGCTATCTACATATTTACTTCAAGCCGGCATTCTCTTTAATTCATTGAGAATTCTCTTTAATTCGAATATTCTATCAGATGATTATTCCAATTGTCGGAAACTAATCACCACTCTAATATTTTTGTAATGTAGCTGCTATATGCTATCTACATATTTACTTCAAGCCGGCATTCTCTTTAATTCATTGAGAATTCTCATTCATAATATTTTTGGTGCCAATTTGTTTACACTGATTTTTGGTAAACAAACGCTAGTTTGAAAATTACTTGCAGGATCAACTAGTAAATCCTTTTTTAAGGGTTCGTTCAAGTCTCGGGTATTACGATGTACTTCATGTGTCTTTAAGAACAAAATCATTGTTCTTTTTAGTGTTAGAATTGCTCCCAACATCTTTTAATAACAAGTTGTCTCATGACAACATAAAAGAAAAATTACTCAAGTGAGTATTGAAATGAAAGAAAATTAAAGGAGATGAAAAGAAATGCATAATTGCAAGAGAAAAAGGAAAATAAAGTAAGAACAAGGCAAAATTAAATTGCATGAAATGTAAATGGTGGAAGGAATCCATCTCTATGCATTCTTCAGCCCATTTGCACACGCGGCGTGAGCATTTAGAGTTTCTAGAAAATAGGATCCAACCTTTTGTACATAGAAGTTACAACTATTTATAGAGAAAAGAAAATAACTTCCTACGTACAATATTTTGACAAGTGTCTTATTGAATACTTATTCTAAAATAACTTCCTTGTAGAAGTTATTTGCTTGATCGATGCACCGTGTCCATATTCGACTCTTTGAATGACGTCTTCGAATCATATGTCATTTCTTGCAGAAGATGAAGCCTTCGACAACAAAATAGTCTAGTCGAATTCCACTTAAATGACTAATTTCGACAAATCTTAGTCGAAATACTCAAATGACTAGTAAAAATGAGTTTTTCATTCTTTTCCAATTATAAAACCAAATCGAAATGAATATCATCAACTTTATAATTTTGGTGTTAACAGCAGGATATCCGCAGTTCATGAGTTTAACCTTTCATCAAAAGATAAGTTCATCATCTTTACTTTATTTGATTCTAATTTTTATTTGAGGATTATGTTCTTACGTGTTTATTATACTGATAATCTTAGGTCTCAATTCTGTGACAATCTTGAGGACTAAATTGAGAAAGATAAGTTTATACGATATTTCTATACTCGTATATTATTGTCATATTTATTTGATGTTTATATTCTTATATATATTTGTTTATTATTATGTTTTGTAGGTCAATTCTACGACACTTAATTATGTCAAAGACAAAGAGAGACAAAACAATTGTACAAAATCAAAGTTTAGAGCAATGTTTGAGCAACAAGAAACAGCTAATTGTCGGAAACTAATCACCACTCTAATATTTTTGTAATGTAGCTGCTATATGCTATCTACATATTTACTTCAAGCCGGCATTCTCTTTAATTCATTGAGAATTCTCATTCATATACATACCAACCAAGATAAGAAGAGAAAGATAGGTTTGAACAATTTTTAATTATTTGAATTTGAATATCAATTGGTCACTATTTAGCTATGGATAAAGGT
Source organism: Trifolium repens (assembly GCA_030408175.1). Classification (NCBI taxonomy): domain Eukaryota; kingdom Viridiplantae; phylum Streptophyta; class Magnoliopsida; order Fabales; family Fabaceae; genus Trifolium; species Trifolium repens. The sequence goes on along the minus strand of CP125849.1, from coordinate 50,365,198 downwards.
GCTAAGAGAATGGAAGAAGGGTTAAATATACCATTGGATGAAGAGGCTAAAGATGTGGTCTTGAAGAAGCAAGAAACAACCAATAATATTGTAGATTCTAATATTAAGCAACAAATAGTTGAAGTGAATGATCAGCAGCCTGCATTGGTTAAGCAAAAGACAAAGAGGGTTGCAACACTTGATGCATTTAGGGGCCTCACCATAGTGGTTAGTTACCAGATTTTTTTTCTTTGATAGATAGACGAAATGATAAATTATTGGAAATTCAGACATATAGAAAGTGGAAGGACCAGGATTCAAACTCCGGTCATGATGTTCGACTTAATAATTTTGACATTTTTTGTCAGTTGAGCTAGAATTTATAGATAATTAGTAACTTTTTTGTTTATTAATTAAAGAATTATGTAGTAAGACAATATTTAGTTTGAGAGTAGTTTATATTTAATATATATGTAGATTATGATACTGGTAGACAAAGTTGGTGGAGTTTATCCACGCATTGATCATGCCCCTTGGGAGGGATGTACTTTGGCTGATTTTGTTATGCCTTTCTTTCTCTTCATTGTTGGTGTTGCCATAGCCCTTGCATTAAAGGTACGTTTTCCATTCTCTGTCTCTTTCCATTTCATCGATCATGTCTATTTTTGCCTCGTGCGTCCCCGTGAGCACAGCTCACTTGGTGGGAACATCGACCGAGATTCAAACTCAGTATTTTAAAAAATGAAATTTTTAGCCACTAAACTACATGACAAAAAATATATATATACTCTTTCACGTCTTAAATAAATCAGTATCATCTATGTCCTTTAATTCATGATTAAACTTTGATTGTAATAATGCAGAAAATTCACAAGATAAAATATGCTGTGAAGAAGATAATGCTTAGGACATTGAAGCTTCTCTTTTGGGGTATACTATTGCAAGGTACATAAACAAAACTCCTCAAACTCGCTATATCCATTTATTTTAAGGTCAACACACTCCGCTACACATCTTATTTAAATATGTACCGATATACCGCTGATGTGGATAATTCTGATAGATCCACAAATAGTGTTTAATGTAGAAAAATTAATAAACACTATTTGTAAACCTATCAGAATTATTTACCTCAGCAAATATACCGATATATAGAAAAGTACTAGATATCAATGCAGTGATCATGTAACATATATACTACAGGTGGATATTCTCATGCACTTGATGATGAGCTCTCATATGGAGTCAACATGAAATTCATTAGATGGTGTGGCATTCTCCAGGTATAAATCAAACTAATTAAATAAAATATTATGTGGAGTCTAATGCAAAATAATCACATTTCAACACAATTTTGCTTTAGAATAACAAAGTATTTTAATTTGTGTGTGCAGAGAATAGCCCTTGTATATTTTGTTGTGGCTCTAATAGAAACATTTACCACCAAGCTTAGACCCACTACCTTGACTCCTGGACGCATAGCCATTTTTACAGCCTATAAATGGCAATGGTAAGTAAGTTCTTTATTCTGTTTCCCAGGCTTTGCTTACCTCGCAGTCGAACTCTGAATTACTGGAGTCCCTTTCTCTGGGAACCAGAAAGTTAAAACAAAAACAAAAAAATTGTTAACATGCTAACATTATATATTTACACATGTGCGGCGTAGGTTTGGAGGTTTTGTGGCATTTCTCATTTACATGATCACAATTTTCACACTCTACGTTCCAGATTGGAGTTTTGTAGATCATGCTAACGGTGACGAACCAAAAAGATACACAGTACGTTCACTATATCACTCTAATTTCTAAATTTTAACTCGATTCTTTCGTTTTTCATATTCTGTTCTTCTTCCTTCATTTTAATAGGTCATATGTGGAACGAGAGGACACATAGGCCCTGCATGTAACGCTGTTGGATATGTGGATCGACAAGTTTGGGGTGTTAACCATTTTTATTCGCATCCTGTTTGGAGACACATGAAGGTACTAAAAATGTTTCTTAATACTCCTACTTGTTTCCTTCTAACAATACTTTGTATGTTCTTTTTCGTAGGAATGTACATTCAGTTCTCCAGGTGAAGGTCCGCTTCGCGAAGATGCTCCAAGTTGGTGCCATGCTCCCTATGAACCTGAAGGCTTGTTGAGGTTTTCCTTCCTCTTTAATTTCCTTTCCTCCTACCTATTGGTCACTAGTTTGAATTTCGTAAAAAAATAACCTCTATTTCTTAATCACTAGTTCCATATCAGCAATCCTATCGGGCACAATCGGTATTCATTACGGGCATGTCCTGATTCATTTCAAGGTTACAAAATCTTACCATATGTTATGTTATTATATATACACATGCATACAACAAATAATCAAAAAATTGAATTTTATTAGTGAAAGGACTAAAACAAAATAATATTTTGGCAGGGTCATTTAGATAGGCTTAAACAATGGGTCTCAATGGGGTTTGTGTTACTCACAATAGCTATTATCCTTCACTTTACAAATGGTAAGCTGGTTTGATAAGCACTTCTCAAAATCAATTCTAGAAAACATACAATTTTAGTTCAAGATAAATCTTACCAAATGTTTATGGAATATTGCAGCAATTCCAATTAACAAGCAACTATATAGCATCAGCTATGTTTGTTTCACAGCTGGAGTAGCTGGAATTGTCTTCTCTGGTCTCTACATATTGGTAATGCACTATATATTGGTTTTCAAGTATAAAACTTCATTCAATTGTTCCATTTTTTTACACTTCATGATTATTCTTTAGAGAAAAAAGAATATGCACAGACAGTGTAAAATAATTTTACACTATCAACCAATTACAGTCATGTTTTCCGCCACATCACTCCACTTAACCCCACTTTCTTGATTGATATGACATGGAAGATTGAAGCATTCTTATTGGTCGTCGGTGTAAAGTAAATTTACACTGACAGTACATGTCTTTTAAACTCTATTCTTTAATACTCTTGAGTCTTGATGATGAAACAGATAGATGTTTGGGGGTTTCGGACGCCATTCTTGTTCTTGGAATGGATAGGAATGAATTCTATGTTAGTTTTTGTGATGGCAGCTCAAGGCATTTTTGCAGCATTTGTAAATGGATGGTATTATGAAAATCCAAATAACTCACTAGTAAGGAGCAATTTTTTTCTCTTTTATATGGTATATAGTTTGTCTTAATTATCATCCTAATTTTAAAGTATATAATAAATTTTCTAATATATGTTCATTTTTTTTAACATGAAAATATAAATCAGGGACATTGGATTAAGAAGCATGTTTTTGTCAATGTTTGGAACTCAGAGAGAGTTGGAACACTCTTATATGTCATCTTTGCAGAAATTACTTTTTGGGGAATTGTTGCTGGAGTGTTGCACAAGTTAAAAATATACTGGAAACTGTAAGAGAATATGAGAGAGAAGTTAATGGCATTCAACAATTGATATAGGCAAAGATCATAATTGATCACAAAATTGGAATTTAATAAGTTGGATCCTGTTCTTTCAGAGAACCTCATAATGAAATAGAATATACCAATATTCATTTGTTGTATCTCTTTTTTTTGTTTTTTTAAGGGTTAATAGGTCTTTACCCTCTGCAAAGTATGCGAGTTTTGTTTTACCCCCTGTAATTATTATTTTTGAGATTACCCCCTGCAATTTTTTTTTTTATTTACCTCCTTGAATGCACTTTTTAAATCGGTTATTTTTTTGCCTGCCACGTCAGCAAAAGGGGGTAAATCAAAAAACTAAATTTTGCAGGGGAGTAATCTCAAAAAAAAAAAATTACAGGGGGTAACGCAAAACTCGCCTACTTTGCAGGGGGTAAAAGCCTATTAACCCTTTTTAATTATTGATCTCTGTAGGATTCATATTGATCATTTTCTCAATACTAATGTTATTTCTTTTTTACAATCAATCGCAATAAAATTAAAAATGCATTTATTAAATTTTTTTCTTATTTTTTTAGTAGTAAAATATTTTTAGTAGTAACAAAGTCATTAATTTTTTTTACATCTATATATAAAAATTAATAAATCAACATAAAAAATTGGAATCCCTAAATATTTGAGGCCCTGCACAGTGATTCACATTATACGCCAATAGGACCGACCCTACCTATTATTTATCATTTGAATGGGTGCCTAAATTATATTATTTGTGTTATGTGACTATGGAAGTGTTCCTCTAATATTTAATCCGAAAAAAATATAAATTGATTTCTCTAAAAAATTACATTTCCAGGTTATAATTCTCTTTCCAAACACACTTATCCAATGATGACCAAATTACTATTCAGCAATTCTATTGTGACAACCTTACAAAAATCTAAACACAAGAATCTAAAAGCACAAGAATTTATCATTATGAAAATATGGTCAAAGCATATATAAGATAATAAGGGGAATCTTAATGTGTCAAAGAGAGTACAAAATAAGTATACGTACTCAAAATTTAGAGCAACAACAAGAAACAACAAAAGGTGGAACTAATTAACAAGCACCATAATCTGCCAATACAAACACTAATACTAATTAATCTATCTATAACAAATACAATTATATGGTCCTATTTCTTCTCTCTCCTAAGTCCTTCATATGTCTCTTATGTTTGTAATGTAGCTGCTATATTTACAAATTGATTCTTTCCTCATATTGACTTTAATTAAAGCCGGCCTTATCATTCATTTAGAGCTCTTAATTTGTCACTTTAACACACTCACACTAGTATATATATGTTTGAACCAATTTGTTTAATTAATATCATTGATCAATTTAATTAGCCATGGATGAAGGTGCTAAGAGAATGGAAGAAGGCATTAATTTGGCATTGGATGATAATGCTAAAGATGACTTGTTGAAGAAGCAAGAAAGAAATAATATTAGTGGAGATTCTAATATTAAGCAACAAATAGTTGAAGAGAATGATGATCAAGAGCCTGCATTGGTTAAGCAAAAAACAAAGAGGGTTGCTACACTTGATGCTTTTAGGGGCCTCACCATTGTGGTAATTAAATAGTTTTTTTTTTACTTAATGGTAATTAAAAGACTATATTCTAATTCCAAACTTTTTTATTTTGAAATAGTTTTGTATACTAGTGTTACTCCATGAACATGCAGGGAGGAGAGTAGTGGAGTTATGTCCTTAACTTAACCTTTTGAATTAATTAATGTGTAAAAGTGAAAGTTTATGTAGTTTCAAAATAACATTTACAGTTTAGATATGTTTAATCATATCTTACTAAAATAATGTACTTTTGAAATACCTAACAAATATCCATAAGTCTCATCATCTTAACAGATAAATATCAATATTGTTATGTTGGACAACTTTATCCAGGTTCGAACCTGGAACTTCATAGTATGTGAGTTTCTAGTAGTGATTGACACTTACTTACAAATAAAAAAAAAAACCTTAATAAATCCATGTACGACGAGATACGAGTAGACATGTGTGTGTAAAATTATATTCAAGTAAGGAATAGTCATTAAATTTATTTATTTAGAAGTCTAAAATATATTTTTTGGCTATGTTTGTGTAGTTGATGATATTAGTGGATGATGCTGGTGGAGTTTATCCACGCATTGATCACTCTCCATGGAATGGATGTACTTTGGCTGATTTTGTTATGCCTTTCTTTCTTTTCATTGTTGGTGTTGCCATAGCCCTTGCACTAAAGGTAACTTCTCTTCCATTTGATTAATCTCTTTTTTGTCACTATAGAACTTGAAACAATTTTGTCTTTTAATTCATAGAATAACTTTGAATGTAATAATGTAGAGAATCCCCAAGATAAAGTATGCTGTGAGGAAGATAATCCTTAGGACATTGAAACTTCTCTTTTGGGGTATACTTCTGCAAGGTAATTAAGCAAAACTCTTCAAAAAAGTTTCATGTTTTACTAAAATATTGTCTACAATATTATATCCACAAAATTGAATAATTTGATGAATAAATCTTTGTGCACTAATATGTTTGATTATATAACAAACTATAGGTGGATACTCTCATGCTCCTGATGAACTCGTATATGGAATCGACATGAAATTTATTCGATGGTGTGGCATTCTTCAGGTGCGGTTTGATTTATTTATTTATTTTTAAACGTCGACAAATAGTCTTGTTATTATTAATGTTATTTATGGGGGCCTAATCCAAAATAATCTCAATTATTGATTAACCAAGTTTATGAAATTTTGTGTGTAGAGAATAGCCCTTGTATATTGTGTTGTGGCTCTAATAGAGACATTTACAACCAAGCTTAGACCCACTACTTTGAGTCCTGGACACATATCCATTTTCACTGCCTATAAATGGCAATGGTGAGAAAATACAACACACATTTAATTTCAAATTTCAAATATGTTCATTTTCAAATTTCAAATTTCAATTTGTTAATGGAAATTATGAACTTGCTTTGATTAATGCTACATAATATACATGTTTGACTTAGGTTTGGAGGTTTTGTGGCATTTCTCATTTACATGATCACAACTTTCTCCTTATATGTTCCTGATTGGAGTTTTGTAGATCATGTTAATAGCGACGAACCAAAGAGATACACGGTATATTCTCTCTCATTATTATTTCTAGAATGCCGAAGTGTTCACCTTTTAATTTTATGTATATCTAATTCTCTTATCTTCTTTTTGTTTATTAGGTGTTATGTGGAATGAGAGGACACTTAGGCCCTGCATGTAATGCGGTTGGATATGTTGATAGACAAGTTTGGGGTGTTAACCATCTTTATTCTCAGCCTGTTTGGAGACGCTTAAAGGTGAAAATTTGATAAATTGTTCTAAATAAAACGGTATTTTTAAAATGTTTTCGGTATTGGTCTAAATAAATTGATAAATTACACTATTGATGTTCTAATTTTTGTATGATTTTTTTAAGGCATGTACATTTAGTTCTCCGGGCTTTGATAAATTTCGCGATGATGCTCCAAGTTGGTGTCTTGCTCCATACGAACCAGAGGGCTTATTGAGGTATTTGTCTTAAAATTTTATAGTAAATTTATATATGGTACTAATTATATATTAAAGGAGTATTATTTTTTTGCTAGTTCCATAGCAGCAATCCTCTCTGGCACCATTGGCATCCATTATGGGCATGTCTTGATTCATTTCAAGGTTACAAAATCTTACCCTATATGTTTCTATAATTGCAATTTAGTGAAAAGGACTAAAAACAAATAAATTTTAATATGACAGGGTCATGCAGAGAGGCTCAAACAATGGGTCTCAATGGGGTTTGTGTTACTCATATTAGCCATTGTCCTTCACTTTACCGATGGTAAGTTAATGTGGCAAAAAGCAAAAACATCTCAAAAACAAAACAGGATTTAGATTGTGTGCGGTAATAATTTCACGCAGTCAGCCACATCAGTGATTTGACTGATTGCATGAGATTGTGACCGCACACAACCAGCCTAGAAAACATATCATTTGAGTTCAACATAATATCTTAACAAAATTTTCTTGCGACGCTGTAGCTATCCCAATTAACAAGCAACTATATAGCATTAGCTATGTTTGTTTCACTGCTGGAGCAGCTGGAATTGTCTTCTCTATCTTTTACATATTGGTAGGAGAAAATTCAATATATATTCATTCTAGTAGAAAAAATCCTTCTTGTTAGTAGTTTTTGACTAACAATTTTTTCTTAAACTTTTTTGCTTATTATGATGAAACAGATTGATGTTTGGGGAATCCGAACGCCATTCTTGTTCTTGGAATGGATAGGAATGAATGCAATGTTAGTTTTTGTGATGGCAGCTCAAGGCATTTTTGCAGCATTTGTAAATGGATGGTATTATGAAGATCCAAGCAAGTCACTAGTAAGAAACAAAACAACATTTTTATATTTTTCATTTGTACTTTATCATAATTTTATAGTATATAATATGTATGTATATAATTTTGTACTAATATGTTTTCATTTTTGGATATGAAATATTATAAATTAGGTACATTGGATCCAGAAGCATGTGTTTGTTAATGTTTGGAATTCAGAAAGAGTGGGAACTCTCTTATATGTTATCTTTGCAGAAATTACATTTTGGGGAGTGGTAGCTGGCGTGTTGCACAAGTTAAAAATATATTGGAAATTGTAATCTATAACAATTATTGGTCCAATTAATATTCAACTCTGTAATTGGTTTGCTCTATGTTTATTGTTCTTCTTTAGAAATGGTTGATGTTAATATCGTTAGTAATATTCATTGTTCTCTACATCTAAATTGTCTTGATCACATTCTCTACAATTTGTCAAAGAGGTATTACTCCAAAATATGGTCCAACCTCCAAAAGGGAATTAAAATGAAAGAGCACATACTTATAACAATACACGGTGCCCACATTCTTCAACTCGCATTTGCTCCGATATATCTTACAATCTCACATTTTTTGAGAATCGAGATCAATAGTAGTTTATATACAGTACGCACAATCTTCAACCTAATAAAATGTTTTTTGAAATGAATAAAACCGTGAAAGATTCACACAACGTCCAAAACAAACAATACTTCAGACTATAATATGACGTAGTTGAAATGAAACATAACATTAGTCCTAAAAAGGGAGTATAAACTAGATGTTCTTTAGCCCCATTCCCGGGGTTATGATTCAAATGTGTCTTTCCAAACCAAAATTTTCCAATTACAAAAGAAGAAAAAAAATCCTTTGTCAAAGATTGTTAAATTTTACACACTCTTAAAAAGGGCACCTAGACGGGAAACGTCGTTAAATTGTTCTCATTTTTTTACCACTATTAACAAATTAATAAGGACAACGAGAAGGACATGTTAAAAGGCAACAACGATTTATTATTATTTAATTAAAATAAAAAAAGGGCAAATTGCATAATGTAATCTAATTTAATTAATTAAAATAAAATAAAAAGGAGCAAATTGCATAATCTAATTTAATTATATCACCAGATAAACACAACAGACCAATATTATTTATTATTTTTTGGTATATCACGAATGAATCTTGTCCCTCCCAGTGTCTTTGCTGCATGGTTGATGTGACAGACAAATTGGAATATTATTAGTAGTATATGGGAAGAATTCTACGGCATAGCAACAAATGGAATTCTTTAATTTTCTTGATGTTAATGGTACGAAAAATATATTTTTAGTATACTACATTCCTCCAAAAGTGTCATTTTAAATTTTCTAAAAACAATGACTTGAATAATTTATAATGTTAAATATATTTTTATTTCCTATAAAATATCTATCATGTTAAATTAGTTCCTACAAAAATTTAATTTACGTTTTGACATCACATTTTGCAAAAATAATGTGCTTGCAGTGCCTATAGAGGGATTAAACTCGATTGTTCATCTAAATCACATAACACTCAACAAAATATGGGATTTTTTTTAATATTAGTTAAATATAATATTAATTAGGTAATTTCAAGTGAAATAACATTTAAAATAATTTTAAATTAATATGATATAATATATAGATACACAATTTTCAACTATTATTAATTTTCATGGAATAATTTTTTTAAGGAATTTTAATCAAATAACTTATGTGACACACAAGATAAATTTTTCCCATTCATATATTTTATATTCCCAATAATTTCAAATATAAACAAAATAATATTTTTAAAATTTATTAAATACTCCATCCGTTATAAAATATAAGCAAAAATTGGTCAACAAAAATGAATGTATTTGACCTAAATTTTGAACCAAATACATCAAGTTTATTTGACTCACTTTTGCGTATATTTTGTAACTGATGAAGTAATTAATATTATAAATCAGATACTCCCTCCGGCTTTATTTATAAGCAAAAGTTGTTTTTTAGGTTCATTTAATAACTAGTGTATCTCGCTTAAATATAAACTAAATATATTACTTTTCCAATTAACCTAAAAAACAACTTTTGCTTATAAATAAGGCCGGAGGGAGTATATTATTTATTCAAGTTTGACGAGATATCATCCCTTTACAACTATAGTTTAGATTGTTGAACACGTGGCTACAAACTAATGGATGTGTGGACATGACTAAAGTTAAGGTCTATGGAAATGATGTAACATTAATGCCCCGAGTGATATTCATGTCATCATGTGGGGGACAATCGACAACGATGAAGTCTACTACGCTAAACAAATCTAATTGATTAGATTAATGTGACTTGACGATGAAGCAATTTGCTGGTCAAGGTCGTATTTTAGGAAACCGACTACAATAAAAAATGAAGCAGCATATATAAGAAAGTAACGAGTAGTTGAACAAGAAAAATACTAGTGGTGATTGATGCTGAACTTAGTAAGGATGACTATAGTTCGATCTTCCGCAACCGCGATCGGAAGGGAGTTAAAACAACTTGATATCAGAACTAGCCCTCGAACCAGATTAGATTATGTTGGTGAGCTAATGGGTGAGAACAAAATGGGTGAGAACAAAGTGGCTTCAAAACTAACCAAAATGGGTGAGAACAAAGTGGCTTCAAAACTAAGGCACCTTCATTCATTACATAATTACGTCATTGTCATATTTGCAGGAAGGAAAAAAATTCTTGTGATGAATATGAATGTTGTAACAATTTCAATCATATTGTTTTTGTCCCTAAAGAGACCATTATGTTGGTGAGCTAAGAGATATTGTAGGAGTAGCTAGCAAAATTTAAACCTGAAATCGAACATAGCAAGCAAAATTTCTTTTGAAAAAATTGAAACTTACATTAACATCAAAAACTTTGATTCGCACAAATCATAATCTCAGACCTATCTATCTCAATTTTTTTCAAAGCAAAATGCAAGCAAAAATAGAAGTCCAATTAAAAAAATAATAATAATAAGTTAATACCACATAATAATTAATATAACCACTTTATAATATTTCATTTCATACTGTACATAAAATGGTAGTTCCTATCTTTTGTTACATGTTTTGTTACATTAACTTGCTAGTTCCTACATCCCTTCTCTTTATACACATCAAATTATATTTACAAAAGCTCTAAAAAATATTAGTGACAAGATATTTACACAATATATCTATATATGACAACTATATCTATCTAATTACATCTAGGAACTATATAGTAACCATGTTATCTGTATTGTACAAGGAGACGTGTTCATTGAAAAGAACAATGTCACCAACCATATATGGATCACTCCCAACCCATCAACATTTTCCAAACACCTTTCTCAATTTTGTTCCTTGGAAAAGATAACCCCTCCCCTTCATCAAGCAAGACTCTATAAACTTCGCACTCGCGGTCTCTGATCACATGCCTTCCAACTTCAGCCTGTTGAAACAATAGTGAGTAAATATGATCACACTCAATCTACTAAACTGTATGAAGTAACATAGTACATGGAGCATATCAGATGAGTAAATACCGAAAAGATGCAAAGTCCAAGCATTTTGAGTGCAAGAGTGATATCGTGAAAAACAAGAGGCCTTCCTTTGCCTGCCAATTCCACAGGGTTTGCAACCAGCAACTCTGTATCTGGACCCTTGCTCACAACAGCTACTTTGAGTGGACGGAGTAGTTCCGTCTTAAGACGCGATGACAAAGACTCCTTCTTGCTCGGATCAACTATCTTTTTTCCATCAACTTGCATGATGAACAAGTCAATTTCACATTTTCCTCTAGATTTCTTTGAGAATCTCCCATAAGATATCTGTTTACATGACAAATTTGGTTTACTTTTAGCATAAGAAATTATTGGCATGGTGCCATTGTTACAAGTTACTTAGAACATGAAATTTCATGGTGTAGTAATCCATATCATATAGTAAAAATATATTAAAATACATAAAATTTGATGTCAAGTGAACTTTTAAAGGCTTATCAACTATTTCTAGTGACAATGCTATTAAGCCTTATGCAGCACAAACACCGGACACGACACTGCTGACATGTTAACACTCATAATAATTTGAGAAAGTGAAATATATGATGCAACCATAGGAGTCGGTCGGACACCAGAAACATTTTCAATCTGAAGTGTTGGTACGTACCAACCATAAATAAAAGCATCATTGAAAAATGATTGATTATTTGAATTTTGAATTACTATACCTGAATATTGAAGTCCTTCAGAGTTCTCATGATGTCAAAAAGAAGACCTTTGTGATCTTGGCACATAATTTGGACAAGAGTGTGAGCAGGACTCAATGTGTTGTCCATCACAACAGAAACAGAATCCGATGTGGAAGTCCCACTTTGCAAATCAAACACATCTGTGATTGCATTTGGAAGGGATGAAGATGCTTGAGAAAAAACATCAGTTTCTGAGCCAACTAATTCAATGTCAATTGTAGTAAAGATATCCTCCAAAATGGCTGTTAACTTATCAATTGTGTCATCCCTTCTCTTCTGTGTATGTAGACGTTCCCTGATTATATAAGATTATACAGTTTATTAGTATAAAAGCACATTTCTTGAGCTAAGAAAAATTGATTTCACAGAACAAAATGTATAAGGAAACTTCACAAGAGTGATTATCCAATAGACAATTTTAGTAAATACATAAAGAAAGAACTAGCAATTATAGGGAACAAACTTATAACAGGTACAGAAATCTAGAACCTTGTATCTGTGATGAAAAACAGATCCAACACTTTGCCGTCGGGTGTCGTAGAGACCTTCACTTTCTTTATGGTGAGCTCTAGCTCACAAAGAACTTCTGTGACATCTGCATCAAAAAAATGAAGATATTTAGTTAGTTTTTCAATCCATCAAAAACAAACTTAAGCAAGACAGTTCAATGTTCCATGTAGAAAGGATCTACAACAAGTAGAATCTACAACAAAAAGATACACAATGAAGAATCTACAACAAAAAGATACACAATGAAGCTTTGGAATTGGAAACTTTGAAGAACAATAAGTAAATCATATCATCATGAAACCTTAAATCTAATCTCTATATGCAAGACTGCAAGAGCAAATCAACATACATGTTTGAAATTTTGAATGCTTTTACCTACTCTTGGTCAAATTGATATTTTGAGACAATCAATTTTATCTATATTTTCACTAAATTTGGTATTTTTTGGTGTAAACTGGGTATCCTCTGCTCGCAACTGCAGAGACTAATCCCTCGAGCCTTGTAAGACCCAAATGGGCGGCAAACTCTTCTTTAGAGTTTTAACACTGCTGCATGCCCAAGACAAGGATCGAACCCAGGACCTTGGTTAAGCCAGAAGTTAAAATCAGTTCTAATACAATTCAAAAGCTATATTAAGCTATATTTTTCGTCCACAAATTCTAACTCATCTGACAAATGCCGAAACTGTTAGGTCAGACATCTTCACCCGGGAGCTCATAGTGTGATTTTGTCAATCTTACCGTCAATTCAAACATGCACGGAATCTTAAAACAAACACACATAATCATAAGAGTTGAAATTCAAAAGAGAAAAATTACCATGTAAAAGACCTTTACGATCATTGCAAGAAAACTTCAAAAGAAAAACATCAGGAGGCTTTGAAGGCTGCAAATTAGAACAATAATAAGAAATTCCAGAAGCAGAAGAACAAGTAGGACAAGCAGCAATTAATCTCTTCTTCAACAAACTCCACCTTGTTTTTTCTTTTCCCACCACCCAAAATACTATATAGCACCATTTCCCATCAGTTGAAACATCTTCATTCATTCCACCAAAAAAAACAAAACAAAAAACAAATCATTCTCAAATCTCAAAAGAATCATATCAAAAGACACAGACCCAGATGCCAAATTCATACAAACAACAAAAACAAAAGAGAAAGATTTGATTTTGAATATGTATTACCTCCTCTGAGAATGGTGATATGAAAGAAGAGAATGATGCGACATAAATCAGAACCTAGACCGGTTTTGTCGGGACAGTTAACGGTTATGATTGTAGCTTCATCTTGTTTTTCTGGTTCTCTGATAATCACAACATCGTCTTGTAGTATACCCATAATAGCAGCAATACTGTTACTACTATTGTTGTTGTTGTTGTTGTTACTGGTATGGTTTTAATCTAGTATTTTGAAAATTTGATTAATTAAACGCTAAACAATGTTTAAAAACGGTTTTTACTGTGTGCTAGTGGAGTAGTGTGAGATTGAGAAAGAAAGAAAGAAAGGTGAAACTTGCGTTACGAAACGGACAAAATAAAAACGGAGAAAACGAGAGAAAGAAAAATGTCTAACATGATATTTGAAGGCAGAGTAGTAAGACTTTATAAATATTTACTTATTACATGGAATTTTTGTTATTATTATGGAAATCTTAGTATCAGGCACTTGAGATAGTCCCGTTTAAAGTCAGAGTTTTTTTTTTTTGGATAAAACTTACATGTATTGCTTTATGTGCAGTTTTTGCTATTCCACTCACAAAGAAGTGGTTTTTTGTGTTTTTTAATTTTATAAAAATAAAAGAAAACTGTTTTTCAATTAAAATAACTACCTCTTTGTGAGAGGAAAAGTAAGAAATGCATGTATAGCAATGCATGTAAGTTTTATCCTTTTTTTTTATTTGTATAAACTAGCCTACCAAAATTGACACCAGAGAAAATTGAATCTTGAAACATGTATAAACTAACCCACTTAAATGGAAAATTAAAAATTGAAATTACATTTCTAATGTGAGTAGGTGAGTTAAAATGACACTCCACTAAACTTTTAAGGAAGGAACTACGGTGCTCTTTTTCTTTTTTTTTTAAAAAAATTATGATAATTTGGAGTTCGACTGCGAAATAAATAAAATTTAAAAAAAAAATTATAAAATTTAACAAAAAATATATTTTAACTAGAAATTAAACTTAAATTCTTTTCGAACAACTCATCTTAGAGACGACATATTAACCACTTGAGCTAAAAGGAACTAGTATGTTGCTTGTGGGTTTTGGATTAACTATGGTTTAATTTTTAATGTAAAAGTGGTAATTAGGTAACCATGGTTACTTAATGTTAATATATCGAATACTACCTTTTTCCCGCACTAGAGGAGACAATAACGTGTCAGTATGCAACCAAACAATGTTTATTTAGCTAGTGTAAATTACTTACTAATACATTTTATTTTTATTAATCTATGGAAAAGGTTAATTACAATTCTCGAATCAAAATCATTCCAATTGACATGCTTAAGTAAGTTGCAAGCATGTTGTATTCTTGGTGGGAAACTTGGAAAATGGGGAAGCACTTTAGAAAAAAAATACAAAGAAAATTCCAATTCCACTAAGCTGGCATGCTCCAACTCCTATCCATATCCATAGGAGTTTAGGCGTCTACTTTTTTATTAGTACTGTATTAGTTAATTTATTACTAGTTACTAATTATACTCTTATCTATTTTTCTTTTTTGCATTTACGACTTATTTAAGTTAATTCGGGAATCAGTTCTATCATTAAGGAATCAGTTCTATCATTAAGTGGTTTCAATATTCTTCCAATTGCAGTTGATCAAACTGTGATCCTTCTTACCAAGTTTAACGTCAATCATCATTAAATAAATCTATCTAATTTATTACTAAGTATATCCTAAATAAAATATTTTTTCTTTACTTGATTGTCATTTTTTGTTTTGAGACCTAATTAATTTATTTTTGTCAGTTTTACAATCAAATCAATATTGTGTAACTATTCCTAATTTATTATACTTTATACACATTTATAATGATTATTACTATTCAATTATTCATAAAAATGTTTACAAATTATTATATCCATTCATTTACTATGTTTTAATATGAGTATAATATTTTTAAAGACAATTATTTAAAGAGCATCATTCAATGGAACAATAAATATCATTATATATAATTTGATATAAAATTTATGGAAAATGCTAACCAGTGTCCTGGGGCACTAGTTAAGGAACACAAATAAAGTAAAAAGAATCTTGGAATTTGTGTAGTCAAAGTCTCAAAAGTGCATAAAGTGTTATTTTCTATAAAAACTTACCTCTTTTGTAACCTTAACTAGTGCCCCTAGTTAGCAATACCCAAAATTTATTGATATAATTGTAAAAACTAATGTATAATTTTTTTAAAGAAAAATTAACGTATAAAAATGCAAGATTTTTCACACTTAAAATATTACCTACTACTAGTACAGTGGAGTGGAATATATAGCTAACATGTCACATGTGGCTTCCTCGAAGTTTCATTGTTTCAGTTCCACGTTATGGAGTCAAAAACTTGGTGGGAATATACCGCCCAAAATTTGCTAACAAAAAGTTGGCGAAAGTAACATTTTATGACTAAGCAATTTATATCACACTATTATGGATATGTACTGTTCTTATTCTATGAGCACTCAATCAAAGTCCACTTTAAAAATCAATTTAACACATGCTTTTATAATCAAAAATTTGGAATCTGAACCACCCCCCTCCTTAATTTCCACATGCATACATAGAAGCAAAATGTCTTAATAGGAACAAACAAAAGAAATATGATAACAATGAGATTAATCAGTGACGTATCTAATCTAATCTAATCTAATAAATAAATAAATAATAAGTGAAAGATATTATAGGTAAACAAACAAACATAAGCATTACTACTTTACTTCCCACTTGGAGGGAAAATTATAAGAAACACCAAAAGTTCAAAGGTCCCCAACCCCACTAATTAGATCTTAAGGATTCTTTTGCAAAAGATTTTAAGAATGAATATTCTGCTTTTTCAAAATAAGAGAATATTCTGCTTTGATCCCAAAGGAATCCTGACCCCTCGTGCCGCCGGCACAAACAGAGATGAGTTATTGAAGTTGAAGCAAACAAATCACTCTTATATTGTAGATCAACCGATTTAATCTACTGCAAATGTCAATAACTAAACCAAAGACTGATAACTAATATAAAACTTAGAAAATTTGTTTTTTATTGAATTGGATTCAATTTTTACTCCAATATCAGAAAACAGTGCCATCCAAATAGAACTAACCATACTCCTATATACATATGTAATATAATGCTATATGTTATGTCTTTGTTTTCTGATAGATTTTAAGATCATTTCCGGTTTATAATTTATATTTTGAATCAACTTGAGTTATATATGAGATGTGATGTTAGTCCTGCTTCACATCTACTCCTCCAGCTTTAACATGTTCTACTGGACCTGGTGCAGCTTCTGCTTCGACCTGCAAAATAATTTAGATTTGTTCAATTTCATGGCAGTTTCAAACATTAAACCATTAACATGTGTTTCTAGGTCCCTTAAAAAATCATGTGTTTCTAGGCCCCTTAAAAAATCATGTGTTTCTAGGCATGTAATGATGCAAATGTGTACATTGCATTCATGATGCAGAAAGCCCAAAACAAAAACAGAACCGACCATCGAGGACCACTCAAACTCCAACAAATCGTAAATAAAGGGAGGGAGATGTATGGATAATAAGTAATATGAGCACGCCACTTAAACCAAATAACTATGACTATGTTTTACTCACAATTATGACATGGATTATATATTCATATTTTCTCCTTCTGTCAAAGTATTATTTCTGACAAATTGTATATGTGACCAAATAACTATGACTATGTTTTGCTCACAATTATGACATGTATCATATATTCATATTTTCGCCCTCTGTCAAAGTATTATTTCGGACAATTGTTAATGTGACCACCCTTGAAGAATAGCATATCATCCTATCAGGTAACATAGAACAATGTTTTGAGAAAAATTGTGATTGAATAAAATCCAGGTTACCGTAGAACGGTAAGCCTGGAGTATTTCATAACATAGAGTTCTCTGATTATAAATCTAGGATACTCTTCCAAGACAAAGTACACCTTTAACTAGAACAGTAGACCTAAAACACTGTTTACTGAGTTTCAAAAACTATCAGGCAGAAAGGAAATCTTAATATTATAAGTAAGCAAATAAGTATGAATAATATAAGGGGGGCAGCTTCAATAAGCAAGTAATCCACGTTATTCAAACATAATCTCTTGACAGCACGAGAAAAATGCCCAAACACAACATAACATTTCAAAATTAATGGACGCATACGCAAGTCACAGGATAGGTTCATTACTCAGCATACAAAACAAAAACAAAAAAAATAATAATAAGTTGAAAATAATAGACAAATTGACAAATCACAAGGATCCAAATTACTTAAGAGTGAAGGATGGTGGGATTGGGTTCCCTTTGTTGGAGAGTTGGATTTAGCTTGATAGAGCTACTAGGTTTCATCTCATTGCAGCTGGGTCCATTCACTTCATTGGCTTGATTGGTTCATCGCAAACTTGCAACCGTGATTTTGTTCATGTTCTCTAATTCCTGATTTCCTCTATGCTTGGGAGCTATGGGGGTTAAGACACAATACAATATCTCTCCTTATGGAAATGGGCTCGTGTTGGGATGTATGTTAGATTGGGTGTATTTTTGGGGTTGGGCGGTGCTACAGCTGCAAGGTTAATATTTTGTGAACTGCAAAACCTTACTACTCAAGTGTTACATTTTGGGTCTTCTAAAAAATACCTAAACATTGTCATTTAGGGAAAAATAACCATTATACTGTAGATTTGTTCAATCATCCTCAAACACAGGATTCTGTTAATCTATATGAGTGTACCTAAGCTGTAAAATAAAATATTCTGTGATAGAATTGGTAAGGTGTATGTAAGGAGGGACATGGAGGTGCTGCAGAGAAGCATTCTCACTAGTGTTGTAAGTAACTTGGTGGGAAAAGCATGATTCTAGGTGGTTATAAAAGGAAAAGAATGTTCAGTAGAGAATTATGCATGATTTTTAGTAGTCACACTCACTCTACTTGGGAGATTCTAGGTGTCTCGAACTACCTAGCTTACCTTTACATTTTTCTGCATTTTATCATTCAATCTATATGTAATTTCTGCCATAGAATCACTTTATTCTATTGGATTATCAATATAAAGTTTGTTGCTATTCGGTCTATATTTTCCTACTTGATTAATGTTCAGCCTTAATCGAGATTGAGTCCTATCATTCTGTAAGCTGGTTAACTCAATATTTATACCTATACCTAGAGTAGTAAATTCATAAGGGTTAATTCAAGAGTTTGACAGCCATGTCTTCCAATGTATACATTCTACAAGGCCGTTGTTGGTTGAAAGATTTGAAGATTAACGTGGGCTAAGAGTGGCTAAGCTGATTTGAACGTGGATATGGATCGATGTCCTGTTTTATATTGGCTTCTCACTTACTTGTGCATTCCTATTGTTGGTTATTCTTGAGCTGCTTCATGTTGAGATTTCCCGATTCATGAGACCTATGACCACTTGGTACTTGGATAGTTAGAAGGTTGTTTTTCTACTAAATGGGTGGTCAGATCACCTTCATCAAGACTTCTTAGCATTATTCACCTCAAATACTCTCATCGTTACTGAATCTGAATCAAGGTTACAGTTCAAAGAATAGACAAAACATGTGGGAATAACTTTGGTCAATACTTGAGAGCAAACAAGGTATCATATTGTATTATTGTTACAACTTTGAGGTTTGTTGTAAGCCTAAGATTGATCTCTAAGAACATCATAAAAAGAAAAGAATTTTAACATTTAGAAATTAGAATAGAGGATCACGGTCCCAGGTATTTTGACAAACCAAAAGTTCGCAAATCGAGACGAAATTAGCTACACAGCTTAACAGAATATGCTTCATAGTCATTCATTCACTTACTTTACTATCGATTTTGGCCACAGGCTTGTAAGGACATGCCGGAGGGGTCATCACTGGCTTCCTATACTCCCAGCCAAAAAGCCCGTATATTTTTCCCTAAAAATTGTATACAATTTCAACAATTAAATAAAATAGGAAATTAGGAATACAGATATGCACTTATAACCTATCAAGAGAGAGAGTCAAATAAGATTGATTGAAATTTCTCCTACTATGATTTTCCCCCAAAACATTAGTAAATGAAAATATAAATCACTTCCTTTGAGTTTGCAGAATGATCAAAGACAAGTATTACATGAATTTATACCCCCACAAAAAAAATGACACAAAGTTTTCAAAATAGGGTTAATTAGAATAATGAATTGAAAATTGGTAATGAATTCAAAATCTTGGCAAAAACTCTACTAATTGAAGAAATAATTGAATGAATGAAGCACTTACCATGACATAATAGAAGAGAATTGGTAATACGTTGACGATCGGAACGAGGAAAAGGGGCAATAAGCAAAACAAGCAAACCTAAATCAAATAAAAAATTGAAATCAATTTAGAATCAACAATATGAATCAATCAATCGAAAACCGGGGAAGAAAAAATAGAGAATTACCATGTTGAAATAAATTATCGATAGTGGTTTGAGACTTTGGAGTTGTGATGCAAGCAAAGTCACGAGACGGAGAAGACGAGTAATGTTCTTTGAAGCCAAGTAATGAATGAGTTAATTGAATTAAAATAAAAAAAAATAACAAAATATAAATAAATTGGCCCATGCAGGTCTCGAACCTGCGACCTTCGCGTTATTAGCACGATGCTCTAACCAACTGAGCTAATGGGCCTTGATGCTTATTCATTCTTTTGTATTCTATTTATTCATAAATGGCATCTCGATAATTCTCACAAATGTATACCAGGTGACATGTGAGTATCATATATTAAAATTAGAATACTCTAATAAAGCTTATTCTATGTATGAGTTCAATCAACTTCTGTTAATCTGTTTTGAGTCGCCATAAATGATCCGATTTAATTGAGTTGGGATCCTTTCCATTTGTTTTTTTCATTTTCTCTTTTCATTATTATAGTTTTGAGGAGTTTTAACTTTTAAGATATATATTAAACAATTGGACCTACTAAATGTCACATCATTGCATTTATATTTCTAATACTTTAGTAATGGAAGAAATGAAAAAAATGGAAAATGGAGAGGATCTTGACTCGATTTAATTCTAGTATATATGAGAGTTTCACAACTAAAAAGTTAACTACTCTTTATTTACAACTATAAAAAAAAAAGTCTTTATAAGCTTATACTAGATGTTTGTAGAGAAGTTTAATGAGAAAGCTTCTAAAAAATGGATGTATAAAAGATAAAAAGCCATGAGCTAATTTCGACTTATAAGAAATTGTTATAATAAATTATTTTTTTGAAACAAAACAACTTAACTTTTCTCATTAATCAACAAAGAATCAATACAAGGAGGAATCATATCTAAAACATGGTGACTAGCCCAAGAAACGGCTGCCCTCGCAAGATAAATTAGAAAACACTAAATTGCAGTAAAATAATATGAGACACATGTGTTACTATTAATGTTGAAATATTTATCTAAAATGTTAACTTAAAATAGTAATGTAAATTATCTATCTAAATGTCAGCTTACAATAGTAAATGTGAATTATTTTATAGCAAATGTTAACAAGTGCCCGGGAACACTCGGTTTTCTCTCGGCGCTCAATTGGGTTCATGAACTTAATTTAGGACCAGTGGAGTTCGAATTGGATTCTAAAAGAGTAGTGGATAGCTTCCATTCGTCGAATCAAGACTTTACTGAGTTTGGTGTTATCTTGAACCAATGTAAACTTATGTTCTCAAATTTTTTTAGTAACTCTAGTGTAGAGTTTGTGCGGAGACAAGCAAATGAGGTTGCCCACAATCTAGCTAAGGCGGCCACATTGTCAGCTAGTTTCCAGATTTTGGTTGATGTACCAAATTGTATTGAACACCTTTTAATTAATGAAATGCTATAAGCACCTTTCCGTAAAAAAAAAAAAAAAAACAAGTGCCCGGGAACACTCGTTAGCAAGATCCTTATTTTATTTATAACTTTGGTAGTATAAATACTACCCTTTGGTTCATGTAAAGATGTACACTTTGAAAATAACAAGCTATCTCATTCTAACTTTTCCCTTATTATCATTTCCTCAATTAGTATAATATATATTTGTAGTATTATAATTAGATTAGTAATACTACCTTTTATACTTAATGGAGGTACAAAACCCTATCTATATTTGCTAATTTTCATTGTGTAGTTGGAAATGGGGCATTATTGCAATCTTATAATCACCTCTGAAAATAGTAAACAATATAAACCATGGAGAAGAACAATGTTAGGTTTAGCTTGTAGAGAGGGTCATATGAGATTTCGACAATACTAGTAACTTGTATACGAGCAATGACAATGAGATGCAAATAGCTATTTTAATGTGTCAACATGTCTAAATATATCTTCAGCTCTTCTAAAACATGACGATGCCATTCCTACTCCAAAGTAGTAGTAGACAATATGAACTATGGAGATCAAGTTTAGCATGTTTGTTTAGTTATTGCAAAGGATCAAAAAAGATTTTTGGCTTTTGCCAAAGCTTACAAAAGAACCACCAGGATGAGATGCAACTGGCATTTCAGAAGCACGTCCAAAATAGAATACATTATGGACCATGGATATCAATTTAAGATGTTTAGCTAAGCTTTTTGAGAGGGTCAAATGAAATTTTGATCAAAGCTTACATGTGACATGTTGCTCTGATAAAAAGTTCTTTGAGAAACGTTTTTTGGTTTATTTTCATGGAAATCCAAACAAAACAAGCTACTGTATCTGTCCAACATTAAAAAATACAAACCATGGGTATAACGAAGCAACCTTCAGACTGATCCAATTACATTTAAGAAAATTTGTTGCAGACATAAGTTTAACTCGAAGTCCCTAAAATGCTCGTCATCCACAACACTAACTCATGAAACTAGTCAAAGCAAAATTTCTTAACCATGTTCATCAAATAATACTATAAAGAAGTTCAGAAAGAAATTGAGTGAGTACTTTTGTTATTCTTGTCAATCATAAAGTGATGGAGAAATTAGAAACTAGGTATTCAGCTTACCTATGATTTATACAATGATGTAATTATAATAGTCATACATTTTCTTTAGTATACAAATGTTTGCAGATAGATAACACGGGAAAGATGATAGACTTCCATCCCAACCACAAAGATGTTTTTGATTAAGCACTCTCATGTTCCTTGCAAGGAACATTATTGCAGCGGCAAACAGGTCTACCAGAAGCTTCCCACCCATTGAAGCCACGTTCTAAGACCATGATGTTCTTTATCCCAACGTCTTCCTTGCTCTCTTCAAGATAATTGACAAGCTTCCTAGCACAACTTGGGCCTCGAACCTATAAAATAGTTCATACCACTTTCAGTTTAGAGAGAGACATTCATGTACCATACAAAAAGGGTATACAAAGATACTCATGTTCCCATTACAAAAATGCTTCTCAAATATCATATCTCATCATAATCAGTAGAAACTTGTTCCTGACAAGGTAAGTCATGTTGATATTTTTAAGATGTAACAACCTTAAAATATAAAAATCATTATGCACATCCAAAAAATCACTCTCAATTAGAGTGCAGAAGTGCACGTAAGAACTGGTGAATCAAACTTGTAAGCTTTGAAATTTTATAACAAGAAAAACATCCTACAGGCAGGAATCAGATACAGAATGAGAATACTCGATGTGCCACTTTGCCTAAGCCAGTTGAATATGGTTAATGCAAACGGAATGAGAATGCATAATGTAAACGTTGAATAATTTTTGTTCTCATTCTTAAAGAAAATAGTTCTCATCACCGTTGCAGCCTACTTGTCCCAAACTGGTGGCTTTCCACTTCACTCCCTCTCCCTCCTCAATTTTCTTTTGGCCAACTACCTCCCCTATTTTAAACTCTACCTTTGAACCAATCTACTCTCTCTTTCTACACACAACAGTTAGTCAGCTACAGACCTGCCAAGGATAACTCCAAAATAAGGAACATCGTCTTTTGCTAAAGGAGTTGCTCAGAACAGAAATTCACATAGCTGTCATTTGTGTCTGGAGAAGTGGTGAAAAGCTGGGTAAAACAATGTTTTATGACAATAGAGAGCTGTATTACACTACCTCCTCTTTACCAATGAATGACAAACAGTTTTTCTGCAGATCAGGACTGTCCATATATCTTGGTTTAGGTAAAACTCGTAGGTTTGTCTCTAATCTACATCAAAAAAACAGTTTTTAATCTATGACACATATACTTAATGGTGTGTCTGCTAGCCAACTTTCACACAGGCTTGGCTTTTAAATGGTGACACAGGAATGGTGGTTTTGCATCTCCAACACACCCCTCGCACAAACACAAAATTCTTTTCGGCTTGAACATGGACAATACACATACAGACCTACTACTAACATGTGTTACAAATTCAGCTTTATTTAGAAGAATGGGATGGCAAGCAGCAATATCCATCAATTTGTGAATAGAGGGTATAATACTAGGAAAATGCCAGTGTTTACAAAAACACTATCCACAAACAATACAAACTAATCTTATCGATCACTTTACATCCACAACTTCTGTGTTTTCTGCCAGATCCAAAGTAATTGGTATTCCGCCTTTTAAAAAATTTACATGTTGTGATTTATTTGTTTCGTATAATACTGCGTACCAAGTAACTGATCAACTCTTCCAAAAATGATTAGAGGAGCGTGAATGGTTGATGGATTTACGTTTCTAACGACAGCCTCAAATTTTATAGGTTCAATATAAGATGTTTAAAAGAAGTAAAGGAACTGCTGTATAGGGACTAGGGAGGCACCCACACAAGGGTGCCGACCGAGCAGTTACACGCCAAAGACATGGTGGAGCTGATATAGATTAGCCGGAAAAGTTTGCAGTATAATTAGTAATATGATGATATTGCCACCCTATCTGCTATGCAATTGTGGTATTATTTTTTTGTTAAATTGAAAAATAGTACAACATTGCTCAAGCACTCTCACAGAACATTCCTAAAGGTTTTTATACAGTAGATTAGGGATCTATTTGAATTGAGTTATTTGAATTTATCTACTTCTGCTGCATAATAGGACCTAGTGAAACTATTTGGGAGAGCTAATGAAAACAACTTATGACATGTTTATATGTTATTTCTATAAGCTTCATAAGATAACCTATGAAAACAACTTATAACTTGTAACTTATAACTTATAATACAGTTTGACTTTACTTTATATTTTGTTATAGAAATAGAAACAACTTATACATAAGCACTTATAAGTGTTTAAATTAATGGAGCAATTAACTAATGAAAATGTGGATCCATGTTGAAATTGATGACACTATAGAAATGGATGGATCTAACAACTAAAGAAAAGAGGAGTTGACCTGACTTAGAGCGCAGTGAAAGACGAGGGTATCTTTGCCTTTAACATCTTGAAGGAGTTTAGAGATGTTTTGAGAGAAACCGTCGCTTGCGTAATGAAGAGAACCAGATATGTGACCATCGTGACTCCTCTCGTCGTCTCTCACATCCACGATGTCGATGGTTGGTTGCCGTTTTAGAGACAGAAGCTGCGTCCCTGTCACATACGAGATACTCCGAGCCATCTCTTCCTCTTCGCTGTTATTGTTGTTATTCCTCCGCTCGCCGGTTCTATTTCCGATTTCAAGCCTCTGTCTCACTTTTATTTGGGGAACGGAACGAACGCTGACCCGACCCCCCACTTCGTTTTCAAACCCAACCGGATGTACCACCCGGTTCCAAATAATTCTCATTGAAAAATTAAATATGTTATGAATATTATTAGTGGATGTCCATATAGGTCATTGGCCCATATATTTGGCCCATTATATTTGTCTATATATAAGACCTATGCATCATTGTAATGTAACCCTAATCCTAATAGTGAATAACGTACACTATTCTTTCTCTCCTCTTTCTCTACTCCTCTATATTATTATTCTTATTTACATCAGTTTATAACACGTTATCAGCACGAGTCTCTACCAAATTAATATTGGAAAGGTACGTGCATAAAACTATTGTCATTTTATTTTGCTTATCAGCCATATTGCTCTGTTATCTTTTCAACATGCTTCAAATCAAAGAACCTGGCACTTTAATTTTTTTTAGTTACTAATGCTATGACGTGCAATTAGATTCAACATGTTTTCAAAGAACCTGACACTTGAATCAAAGAACCTAATATTAATTTCAACATGTTTTCATTTTATTAGTTTATTTATTCCATATATATATATATATGAAAAAAGTATTTGACATAATTGATGTTTTAGTTCTGAAAGAACTTATCAAATACTTGAAAGTTATGAAAATAAAGAGATCTCGACGAACTATGTCATGAATGGAAATTATGTCATGAATGAAATTCGATTGAACCGAAAGAAAGTCAACGTTGACAATATTTTTGCACATAATAAAGCGCTATATGTGATAGATGACAATGAGGATCATGAATTAAAGTCTATTAAAGATTATAGACAAGACATTGATTGCCTAAATGAAATGACGCAATTGCTACGTAATTAAAGTCACTTTGCAAAGTGAAAGATTTTTGGATCTGCCGTCCGTACATCTGAAGATGTGAAAATGATGAGATAAGAAACAATTTTCTTGCGAAAAAGAAAATGATATTTAAAGTTTGACTTGTTATTCAAGGATATTGATAAATGTCTATTATTGATTTTCAAGAGGCGTATTCACCTGAAGTGAATTCAAAAACCTCTTTGTAATTAGTTAAGTTGAGTAACATATGAAATACTCACTTTATGTGAAAGATGTGTTTTAACATATTTGAATGACTCACTTAATAATGATGATTATATGAGAATCCCCGAAGGATTTCGTTTTTGTGAGACATATAAGTCAAACTATCGAAGAGATGACTTATTAAAATGAATAAGTCTCTTTGTGTACTCATACACCCAAAGTGTATGTCGTATAATATTTTAGTTGGTATTCTCAAATAAAGAACATGAGAATGACAACACTTGTCTATTTTTAATAGAAAAGATTTGAAATGAAATATGTTGGATGATCAAAGTTTGTTTGAAAATTGCAAACTTAGTATTTCAATGAGGTTTTTGTGTATGATGTCACTTTATGTGAACAAAGCTCATTTCATGTCCCAAGAAAATAATGAGTTACTTGAATTGGTCTTAAAGTACCATATTTTAAATTGAGGACACCATTGCATTTTGTAAACTCAAAGATATTGGAACAAAGTCAAGTATATAATTTGTTATCTTGGAGATACAACAATATCCGCCAATTATGTGGAAGTTTTAGCTCTACATCAAAGAAGTTCAGAATGTTGTTTTGTTGAGGTTTGTTATTCTACATACACAAGAAACTTGAAGAAGATAGTATCGCATCCACGGCAAATTCAGAGAAGAGTATATTAAAGGAGAAGAATCAGATCTTTCTACAAATCAGTCATCGTCAAGTAAAGCTTTTAATCAACTATATTGAAGATTAATTGAGGTTCTTCGTCTCAGATATAATTGTCCTTATGAGGGGGAGATATCATTGTGTTATGCACTCTTTTTCCCTTAACCATGGTTTTATCCCATTGGGTTTTCCTGGTAAGGTTTTTAACGAGGCAGTTTAAACACAAAGGATGTTGTACTCTTTTTCCTTCACTAGAATTTTTTCCCACTAGGTTTTTTTTAGTAAAGGTTTTAACGAGGCACATTCTCGATGGACATCCAAGGGGGAGTGTTATGAATATTATTAGTGGATGTCCATATAGGTCATTGGCCCATATATTTGGCCCATTATATTTGCCTATATATAAGACCTATGCATCATTGTAATGTAACCCTAATCCTAATAGTGAATAACGTACACTATTCTTTCTCTCCTCTTTCTCTACTCCTCTATATTATTATTCTTATTTACATCAGTTTATAACAAAATAAGTTTTATTCATTTTAACTCTTAAATTCTATTTTCAATTTTCATTGAAAAATGTCTCAAAATTTAGAATTCGGTTGTGAAATAAAAAAAAAATCGAACTAGTTAGATTTACACTATTTGAGATGTATATAAATGTAGAATTTTAAGTTCAAATCATGTATTCTACATATATAATATAATGTTTCTGTCAAATAATTTATGTTCACCAGAACAATATTATATTATTTTTATCTCACATTTTTCTATTTTTTGAAATTTAAATGAATTTAAGTAAATCATTTAAGCACCATGTGTTGAAAATGTGTTTTATAATAAAGTTGTATTGGCATAACATTGTCTTTTAGCTATAAAGTGTTGTGGTTTTTTTTCCCTTTTGCCTAATATCTAGATTTATTGTACATTTTAAATTAAATATTAATTATGGAGGAGCGATAAATTTATGGTTCAAACTCTCACCCATATTCAATAATATCTCTTTTAATTTAACTATTAGGGGGAACAATATTCTTGCTAGCAAAATTGTTAGAGTCAGAAGTCAGAATTGCACAATAAGATTATCCAAAGTATTGTCAAAATCATAGTTTATACTTTTTATCAAAAAAAAAAAATCACAGTTTATACCACGTACTTCACTGTCTCTCAATAAATGATCTTGCAACACATAAGATTAGACCTTGGAAGTCACGAAAGCATATGAGGCGGCCTCTACCAATGATTACAATTCTAACCTCCCAAAGAAAGGATCTCGACCAAAACACAATGTCTTCAACCGTCCTCGCAACTCTTTATCGAACAAAAGAGTTGTCTCCTCCATATGAATTAGTTGGCACGTCCTGAAGCTGGAAAAAAGTTTTGCAATACTCATGCATGATTAAAGTAGAATAAGCTCTCTATGTGGATTCGTTAACTAAGAAAGAAGAGACATTAACTCGACTATCCTGAGAGTTCTTTTCATAACCTCCCCTTCTATAAAACTTCTATCTTGACTATTTGGTTCATCCGAGTAATTTTACACCAAACAATGGTCTTCTAGTGTCTAAAAGGAACAACCCTTTATGAATTTTACATTCATCACACGAAGGCCAAAAGAGTTTAGTCTTACGGATATTCAAATAAAGGCTCAATAATAGACCCGTCTCTCAAATGAAATTAAGTGATTCAATTGCTTCCTTTGAATCTCATATGATAGTTTCATCATTGAGATACTAAGTACGAAAAAGGAGCTTGCAATTGTCTCTAATCTTATGAATTAGATGGTGTAAAACAAGAGTGAAAATGAGCGGTTGCGACAGGTTTCCTTGTTGCGTTCCATGGCTGTCATACTATGTTCATCCGCAAGGTACAACCTCGTTGTCTGACCATAAAGAAACTCAATCTACAAAGAAATAGATGGACATCTCATTCTCACCTCACGCATCACTGCCGACATGACTAACATGTTAAAAATTATTCGAGAAGTTTATTGCGAGTGTAACCAAAGAACCAACTCCAAGTTATTGGCTCAACACCCTGTTGGCACTGTGCATAATAGCATTTGCACCACATGATATTCCAACCCCAGACTGAAAAATATTGATATATTTATTCATGTATTAATCGACTTATTTCATAGCAACCTTAGATATCAACCTCCAAATAGTACCTATTGGAATAGGTCGCATCCCACCGTCAGGTTTTAATAACGACGTAAATGTGCATAAGCTACAAACTCTGACAAACTCATTGGGCATCTTCCTATGAGCCATATCTTAACCACTAAAGTAGTTACACCTAAAATATCGTTTATCACAACAAAACCTTATCCACACATTGTATCTAATAAATGCTGGGTGCGGAAACAATCTTTACTTCACGATTTCTCTTTATGAAACAATTTATTACACCTGAGAAAAGTGTCAACTTCCACCACAAGGGGAACCCAGTGATACCTTCATTATAGGAGGCTATTCCAAATGACCCAAACACCTTCATGATGTCTTCATTATATGAGGCCACTCCGAATGACACCATCACTTTCATAGTCGTTGTGAAGTGTTCATCTACAACATTATAGAGACATTGTTTGATATTAATGTTCATCTTATTGTTGTCCTCCTCAATACTCAACTACCTGAAAAAAACTGTTTGCTTCTCTCCATGTAGCCAAGCAACACATTATTAACAAATTAAACTATATAACTCATACCCTTCAGTTTTGAGGATAGGAGATGAGGGAATGAAATTCCAATAAAAAAAAGTTAAAATTTGAATTAGAAAAATGTTTAATTTACAATAAAAGACACTATTTTGCAAATACACATGACACATATATATTTGTGTATAATTCATAGTTTGACTTTAAAATAAATCAAAATTGATTAAGAATTATTTCAAAAAAAAAAATAATTTAAATTCTGCGATCCATCCTAAATATTTTCGGTTAATATTTATTCAATTTAATGAAAGACACTCTTTTTGCATATTTTTTTTTGCTTTCGCATCGTTTCCGACCCACCAAAAGTGGACGACTAATCCGACTGTGTATAGAGGCATACGCACTGGCCAAACGTTGTTTCCCTGAAAATCGAAGCTAATATTTTCTGACTACGTCCTTAAAAGGAGCTCCTTGCCATTGGAGTCCAAACAACTTGGTTTCTTTTTGCATATTTAAGACCTAATAATGGGTGCGTTTGTTTAAGTTTTTAAAAAAAAATGATTTTTAAAAAAAAAATCTAAAGTTTTTTTTGTAGAGATTTTGAAAAAAATCTAAAGCTACTTTGTGTTTGTTTACAATCATAAAAATCTATTTTTTAAAAAAGGAAGTTCATACACTTAATTAGATTCTTTAGTTTTAAAAAAAATAGATTCTTCAAAAGCTATTAGAAATAGCTTTTCATTTTGGGGCTAAAAATAATTTTTTTAAGAAAATAATTTTTAAAAGAATCTATAACAAACACTATAAACATTGCAAAATGGATTTTTAAAAAAAAAAATAGATTTTTTCTTAAAAAAATTCAAAACAAACGCACCCAATCAGCACACATTAGATAAGAGGATTCTATACTATGCCTTAAAAGAACTATTTATCCCCAATTGAGGGTCCACGTGGCATGCTGTGGGTTGAGAATTGCTCTCAAACGCTCCACAGCCAAAGTTGCTTAAGATTTTGTGAAAAAGTTTTTCGTAGGGAGTGTCCCACTTTGAACGCGGCCCCCACTCCCTAAGTCTAGCACCTACTTTATTTTTCATTTTCATTTATTTTATTAAAAAATCCCTCTAGAAATTTTGTTTTAACGGTGGAAATTTTGAAAGAGAAAAACCAAATAATAACTCCTTCATTGCGTGACGCCGGCGAAGGCAAATACGACGGCAGCCGGCCACAACAGAGGCATGAATCTTATTTCTGTAGTTCTCGCTCACTGTCGTCGTGAATTTCATTTTGATGTTATTTCAACCAAGATTTCAAAACAAATTACTATGTTTCTTTTATTATTAATAGATAATATATTCAAATAACAAAAACAAATTTGATTCTCAGTGATAACAAACACTAATGAAAGCTCAATTTCCAAACACTAATGAAAGAAAAGATCTGTTATATGAGAAAAGGAAGAAAAGAAAAAACAAGAGAAGATGGGTTGTTCCTGTGAAGAGAACAGAAGATGGAGCGGAGGCACGACGGTGCGGTGATGTGACTAACAACAAGTGTTTAGAGTGAGAGAAAAAGAATGAGACTTTATTTTTGGTGTGTGATGGAGATGAAAGAGGAAGGTGGTAGTGGTTGTTGATAAGCAAAAACAAAAAACGCAGAGAGAGAGGAGGGGATGTGATTGTGTGGCGGCTAGGTTAGATAGGGACTTAATGTTAGGTTTTTTTTTGTTTGTTTATGGGTTGGGCCATTAAGCCCATATTAACACATGCTCTCTTTTTTTTTTTTTCTTTTTTTTTTTAGATTTTTGTTTCTCGTGAAGCAAAAGGGTTTTATATACTATTTCTTTAGACATAACATTATATATAATTTTTATTTTCAAATTATATATAGTATTTCGGGGATATATGTATATATATAACTAAAAAAAACTTATGAGTATATAAAAGTACACCACTTTTTGTAAATAAATCACACATGACACACAATATGCTATTGATTTATAATATTGTAGGGTTTTGTTGAGCTATTGAGCCGGTTAGTACCAACCTGTAACTGTTTACTTTCACACATCTTTATTTACTACTTAAACCAACAAAAACAATGAAAGGAAATAACATAAATGTAGTATCTTTTACGCAATAAAAAGGAATAGACACATGTGGTCGGATCGGATGTTTGATTATTAGCTCATACGTATTGAAAAAAATTCAGTTAGAGTGAGAGAGTCCATTTTGTGTGTCTAATAGATTCTCCGACGGAGATTAATTATTGATAATAATGGTTGAAATTTCATACTAATATCATAAACTTTACAAATTATAGACAAAGTAAAATTCAATTTCACCGAGTAATAGAATTTAATTGCACCGTACATCGTACGGGTCTTAATCATATCATACTAATAAACTAAATGATCTTAAATTAATCAAAATAATTTATTTGTTTTTTTTTTGTCAACTAGCCTAATGACTACCAATTAAGTTATGTTCACGGAAAATTGCATGATTTAATTAGAGTGAAAATAACTCATAATTATAGAAATTTAATTCAAATAAGATAAGAACATATTTTTTAGAAAAATTTAAAAAGTATTTTTGTTTTCTTTGAAATAAGAGTTTTATTGAGTGAAAATTCATTTTGTTCGATGATAAATTTGAAAGGTCTCAATTTTGTATGAGATAACATATTTACGGGAAAAAAATATTTACCTTTTTAGTTTTTGGAAAATAAAATAAAAACATCTCCCTTTCTTTGACAAAAATAAATTGGGAGAATTTAAAAATTATGAGACAAATATTTGCAACTTTCTTTTAGTCATTTCCTAATAAAGCGGAAACTTCCAATTTATCTTCAAAATATTTATGGTAATGACATGCGCTTTATTTTTGGGGTTATAAATTCTTGTGTGTTATTTTTCTAAAAATGTCATCTCATATTCACTGTGCAGTGTATTTTGTAACGTGATAAAGAAGATATGAATACCTTTTTTTTGGGAAATTTTTTGTACTTTTTGGTCTCTAAATTAGACATGTTAAAACTTTGATTAGTACACCACATTTAATTTATGAGATTTACACTGTATTTGTTTTAAGAGAAAGAGGAAGGAAAGACACTGAAGGGATGGAAAGAGGATGTAGTTTCATGATCAGAGGAAACCGGACGGCGACGGGGCATGGCCGAAAAGGATTGTTAGCGGTGGAAGCAAAGTTGTTTACTTTGACAGGGAAAAAGAGCAAAAGTTGCTAACTAAACAGAGAAAGAAAATTGGACGGAAGTGATTATGCGGCGGCTAGGGTTAGAGAGCAGGAGCTTAATCTTAGGTTTTTATTTATGGAATGGGCCATTAAGCCCAAATTAATACATGGTCTCTTTTTCTTTTTTTTTTTCTTTTGCTTTCTTTTTCAGATTTTTGTTTCTCTTCATGCAAAAGGGTTTTAAATACAAAAAATTAATAATAAATGATTTTTTATTTTGATGAATAGTTACAAATATATTGCAATAAAATTATACTTTGTCTCTAAATATAAAAAAACACAAATATTAACAAAGTTTGATGTAACGGGTCATGTGTTTTAAAACACATTACATAATTTAAGTAGAGAAAGTATAAATTATTTAATTGTGTAATATAATTTACTTGAACCGACCAACAATGAATTAGTTCAAATATTAAGCGTATTGGTCCCCTCAATCATGCGATCAGAAGCTCGATTTCTGATTCATGTATATAAAAAAAAGTCTGACGAAAATTAGTCATTACCAACACGATTGAATTAAAAATTAGTTATGAATACTATGGTAACGAAAAATTTAAAATATTTTACTCACAGCACTGTGCATTGCACGGGTCTGGACACTAGTATATGAACAGAAATTAATCTCTAGAAACCAAGTGGGCCGTTTCCGCGCCTTTGAGTGCCCCCTCATTACATTTAAACGCCTGTCTACCCTTGTCCCTATCGTTACACTGTTTTCTTCTACTTACTTCTTTTCTTCTTGCTCACATGTTCTCTGCAAAAGATTCACACAAATGAATTTTCCCTTCGACGATTGGCCCTACAACGACAACACTATTCCCTCCGAATTGCGCAACTTCAACGAAAACGAAATTCCAACCAGAGAAGACCTCATGGCTGCCGGAGCAGATCGTCGATTCATCAGTTTAGTTTTTGATGGACATTCCGGAAACGAAGACAGCGACGAAGAAGAAGATGAAGAAGATGAAGAAGACGAAGACGATGAAGAGTATGTTCCCGATGTACCGCCGGCGTCTAGGGTTTCTCACGAACCTCCTCGGAATCCTATATCAGACGAAGTAATTGTTATTCCTGACGATGAACGGCAAAATTCAATTGAAGATGAGAGAAACAAACGCCGCAGAACCGAAGCAGGAGAAGCTTCGTGTTCTTCGATTCCAATCGAAAGCGCCGACTGTAGTCAAGATAATGACTACCGTACCGACATTGACGGCCTCATTTGCCCTATTTGTATGGACGCTTGGACCGATAACGGAGATCATCACGTCTGGTGCCACCGCTAAACCCTAATTCTGCAATTTATTTTAATTTTTTTAAAATCATTATATATGCGCATTGTTGAATTGTGGTTGATTTATATTTTGTGATGAATGAATTTAGTTGTCTTCCTTGTGGACATATTTATGGAATGTCTTGCATAAAAAAGTGGCTTCAACAGCGAAAAAATCCGGGGAAGGTAATTGTATAATGTGTTTGAACTTTGAATGTAAATTGTTTTTGAATTTGATACCCCAGCAAAATAAGGGAGAGGGTTTTTAACATTAATATTCCGTGTTGTTTTGTTTTAGTGTCCTCAATGTAATACGAGATGTTCAATGAAGGATGTGAGGAAACTCTATGCTTCTCGAATAGTTGCTGTTGATGAAGAATCCCATAAGGTTGTTTCAATGTTAAGATCAAAAGAAAGTTTTAATTTTCAAGAAATTTGTTTGCCTGAACCTTTTTTTCTGTTTGCAGCGAATTCGGTCATTGGAGAGCAAATGTGCGTCTTTTGAGAGTAAGGTAGGATGCTGTTTATGTCTTCATGAAAACTATTTTGCTCTCTGATGCTTTTTTTTTTTTTTTAATTGCATTTTGCGTGCTTGGCTTATCTCATAATATAGAAGGCTGTGTTTTCATTAGTCTTGATTAAGACAATTTGACAATTATGTTCTTAGGATGGTAGTTGGCGCAAGAAAGAAACGGCATGGAAGAAGAAAGAAGCTGCACTGCATCTTGATGTTCAGAAACTTACGAAGGTATACTTTTTGCATTACTATTATGATGATGATGATGGATGCATACTTGCCGTTTAGATTGCAGAAAGCCTGTGATTTTTAAAACATTAGACATTTAGGTCCTTTTTACGTAATAGATCCACGTCTGGCACTGTTAGTATTTCTATTTGGAATATCTGGCAGAGCTGTGTCATGTTTATCGACATCTTGGCTCCACTGTCCCATCCATTATAGTATTTTGCATAATGGCAACAAGTTAACATCTCCAATTTTTCTATTTACTTTGCTACTGTGGTGCTTTAACAACCGTTTTATTAGTTTCTAATGATTCTATTCCATACGAGTCGATGCTGATTTGGTGCAAATTATATAAGCCTTTATGTTTGATTGTTATTGGTCTCTTTATATGTGTTGTTTTACATAATTTTAGTTTGTAATTTGGTTCTGTAGAGAAACACTTATTTGGAGCAGCTGGTAGAAGATATGCAGAGTAGACAATCTGAATTAATGGTTGCCAGTGGTAACTCTCAATGGAGATATGAATCTGGTAATAATTGTTTAAAAATTCAAATGTTTTATCCTCACCTCATATGACCTATCCTGATTTGCTTCCTCCTCCTCTGTCAATAACAATAAAAGCCTATTGTGAACCAAAAGAAACTTTGCAGTTAATTTCACTAAGCACATTGTATTTTTCACTTGATTTATCTTGCAGAGCGCAACTGTAACCCAATGTCCCATGGAAAAGGATCTTTTTGCAATTTTGAATGTCAGGTGTGCCATTTTCTCTTTCTCTTATCTACTTTATGATCCAATTTTCTTCAAATGCCTAGAATGTAATAAAAGTAGTTTGTTAAGCATTAATATATGATGTAGTATGTTTTCTGTAACATGAATTTTATTTACTAATTTGTTTCCCCATTTTTAGAAAACATTTCACCTAGAAGGTGCTCGTGTGTTTGATATGGACACTTCTAATCAAATTTTATTAATCGCACGAAAGGAAAAAGCAATGGGTGATGTGCACTTGCTAACTAAAGTAAGATTCTTGAATTTGAAATATTCATTTGTTACATGTTTGGCTTTTAAATCTCTTTATTCATTGACCAATTTTACTTTGACCTTTATGGAAACCTGGCTTTATAGATGAGCTTGATATCTCCATTTGAGATGCAAGATATTGTACTACCATCATCTGCAAATGGTATTAGAGACCTGCATATTTCTCCTTTTGATAGTAGACAGGCCCTCTATGCTTCATTTGGGAAGACATTATCAGTGCTCAGGTATAGTTGCATTAAGTACTGATTCATTTGGTCTTACAATGTTAACTTTTGTCGTTAATGTATTTCATTTTGTTACAGCCTCGACAGCGGCACCCCTGTTCTCAATTATGATCTTCAGGTATACGTTTGATCCATAATTCTGATTTAGTGGAAATAAAACTTTTGATAATAGTTTATATTCCCATCCTTTGTGTTATTTTAGAATAATATTGGAATGTAGATATTGTATTTTATTTTTATTATTTAAGATTATAGATGGGAAGAAAGAGAAGAGAGCAAAAGCTGAGTATAAGTGTCCTCCTTGAATTAAGTAAAAAAAGCAAAACGAATTGCCAAGATGGCATTTTGGAAAATTAGAGCTAGGCACTATATTTTGTAGTACCCATTAAATGAGCATCAGAAAAGAAGTGCAAGAAAACCACTTTATGCCGCAAACGGCTATCTGACTATCTTAACAATTATAGCATATTCTCCCACCTCAAAAACACCAAATAATGTACCGCAATTTGGTTCCAGCAAAACCTCCAAAATAACAGAAAAGGCTCCCACCTACTTATCAAATTACACTTATGGGCCTGTTTGTTTTAGATTTTTTTAAAATAAATTGAGGTTTTAGTTATGTTTATGTGCAAGCTATTTAAAAAAAAAGATTTTTATGTTGAAAATAAAATAGCTATTTCAATCAGTTTTTGAAGAAAATCATTTTTAATCGAAGTTAGAGAAAAACATAGTAAATTTTTGTACTTCCTGCTTGCAGCACTGATGTTATTGCTTAAACATTGCAATCTTCACGGGTCAGTTTACTTGTTATTCTATGGTGTTTATAACTTGCTATAATTGCATTCCAGGTTCCAGCTTGGTCCTGTTCATGGGATCACATCAGTACACATAACATATATGCTGGACTGCAGGTAAGCCCTTTTTTTTCTTCGTGTATTGGTTGGATCTATGAACTTCATATGCTAATCTTTATATAACTTACCTGCAGAATGGTTCTGTCCTGGTGTTTGACATGAGACAAACTTCAGGACCCTTAAAATCTTTAGCTGGGTTGACTAGCAACCCTATTCATAGTTTGCAGTCTCTTGCACAAACAACGAGTCTCCCTTCTGGTGCCAGAACCATCCTATCCGCATCTGCTATTGGCCCTTGTCAGTGGGACATTGATTCTGAAGAACGGTAGGCTGTTTAAATTTTATGGATATTAGCTTTACACTTACTTTTGTTTTATTAATGCCTTGTAAAAATTGTATTCAACTTGTTTCCTGTCACTATCACGTAGTAATAGTAATTGTGTTTCTCAATTTTGAATGACAGTTTTAATTTTTATTTTACTTTTGTCCTGGAGTTTGCATGATAGTGTAGCGTGCTTTTTAAAAATTATATGAGAATAGAGTGCATGCACTGTCAATGTAAACTAGTTTTAGACTGACTTCCAATCAAAATCAAGTGGTGGTTTTACAAAATGAACTTATGTTGGTTAGTTTTCATCGGACGTTGGTGTAAAACTAAGTTACACTGACAATGAATCACCATTAAAATCAAGTTTTATTCTCCATTTTTTAGATGGTTCTTTTGCATTTTGGAAATTCACAGTACTTTATTGTCAATGAGTCTGATATGAGATAGCATATGATGAATTTTTTCCTATTTTAGTTTGGTTCTACAAGGCCATATTAGATTTTTGAAGCAATTATTGGATAAAAGTTTATGCTATATTTAACTCTCCTGATGCTCTTTTTTTTCCTTCTGAAAATATGAAGGCCGTTTATGGTTCCTGGGACCGATAATCAAGGAGTTTGTATATCCCTTGCCTATTGTCCGAGCAGCGATGACATTGTTGTTTCATACCGTCCAAAGTTCAACATGTCGATGGATGTGCCTCTTTCTCCACCATCACCCACTCCTTCTCATGTTACTGGACAAGGAGTACAGGGCTCTAATGTATTGTTAAAGAGAATGGGCGGTAATGATTTCCAAAAGATGGGTTCCTCATATGCCAATGTAAGTAAAATCCGACTACCAAAATCTGTAATTATAGACATAGAGAATCAGAATAGAATGTTTGCATCTAGAGATGAAGTTACGTGTGACTTGGTCTTGCAAGAGTTGCCATCTTTTAGAGTTATTCAGCGATTCAAAATGCCAGCTCAGGCCCGTGATATTAGGTATTCACCTAGTCATGGAATGCTTGGTTGTTTAAGTGAGAATGTATTGCAACTTTTCCGTACCAATTTCTCGTGATTAAGGTAATTAATTCTATACTTGGTTCCTAGATGTTGACTCTTTGTAAAATTTTGTTTCTCAGAATTTCAGCTGTCCATAAAGTAGTTGAAATATTTATTACTTTTCCACGAGCCGGTGAATGATTTTTTCCTTTTTCTCTAATTATATTGCAAGTGTATTTCTTTTTGTAATTATTCCTCCTGTTCATTCATATATTTTATATTTTAGAGCCGTAATATTGATATTTATATTTTTGGACAATAGTGGGTATTCTATCATTAAGGACATTGTATGTACCAACCAGTATAAATCAATGAAAGATTGATTTGAGTCTTTGAAGATTGGTTTCAAAATGGACAACTCAAATTGATTTGAATGTTACATTTTAACCACCCCACTTGCTTCAACTTAATTGGAGTTGAGACCCTCTCCGTTTAACATGCACTTTAATTTGGAGAGAGATCATTTTATGTATCTCTCTCCAGATAGAAGGGTAAATTATATAGAGAGAATCGCAGCTCACTCGATTGTCTTCTGGTAATTAGAACTGTCTTTCACAGATGTACAAAGTAGCATGTCTGTTGACATCGACAATACTTTGAATTGCAAACGGTCATGTCCATTTAGCTCCCACCACTGTTTTTTCAATCACCATTGCTTACATCTACTAGTTGATGCATCTATTGCACCTTCCACATAAATGTCTTATGTGTGAAATTGTCACCGCCGTGATTGAGATAGAGGGATATGGTATTGATTCCTTCGTTCCCCAAAATTTGTTGAATCTAGCACCCCAATGGCATGGAAATGTGCAAATAGTTGCATAAGTGCCTACTATAGTTTAACTAGAGCCCCACCACCCTTTTCTATCAGATGCTGGTACTCCTATGTTTCTCCTTTCCTTTTGTTGAGCAATGCTCCTCTACTACGAATTGTGATTTCCCCTCTCTCACACGTTAATATCAAGGCTCCATAACAGTTTTTTTTTTTTTTTTGCATCCTATAAAAAATTGAGACTTTTGGGCACATTTCTGCATCCTTGTTAATATTTCTAAGAACTTGTAGTTGCACCTTTCGTTGATGTAAAATTGTCATTGGAAGGGGTATTGGAGGAGTGAGAAAGAAGAATAGGTGGGAATAGTTGAGTTTTAGGAGATCAGCGAGAGAGGCTATGAAATAATATGACCAATCTAAGTAAGGAGTGGGGAGGGTAGGACGACCAAAGTTTTGGGGGGAGTCTGAAGAAGTATTAAATTTAACCATTCATTTTGCACATTTATTACCCTCACCCAAAGTATGATTGAAAGAAAAAGACCAACACTCTTTGACGCCACAGATATGGCGTATCATAGTCGTATACGAGCGACACAATTGGACACCATTTTGAATCAAAGACATGGTTGTAGCTAACTCTAAGCTTTTAGAAATAGCCAACAATTTTGCTAAAAGATTCAAAGCAAAACCATATCAACCAACAAAGTAATTAGTGATGACGATGATGATATTAATGATAGTAGCTAACAATGTACACTAATTCTCATTCTCCTTAACAAATTAACAATTGACATTTACCTATAACTTTTTTTAACTCTACTAGTAACATTTATACCTTGCTTTGTGTTCCTCTCTCTGTTTTACTTTTATTTTTTTATATATATGTCAATTTATATACTATCAATGGTCCACGATCTTTACACAATTCATGTGATTTCTTTAGTTTTTACGCCCAAGGACATTTTTCAAGAAATGACATTGATTACCAAGTTTTATGTCAGATGTCTTGCTTGTTTATGATGGTGTTCTCGTTTTCATCGTTAAAATGACAATAACGTTATAAAGTGAGGACTGAGGAGTATACTTATAATATTTCGCACTCAACAGTGCCACATTTACCAACCAATACATAATAATTGTCCACTTTGCTTTTCTTGGACATTGACAAACATTATTCCTTTCTCTCTCCCTCTTCTATTTTTTCCTATTTGGTTTACACCAAATAGAAAAGATGTGACAAAGACAAAAAATAAACACACACAATCTTCCAAATTTTCTCGTGTACTTACCCTTGTACACTCAAGTGATAGTGGGACCGTTTCAAGTCACCCCCACAATGAAAAAGAAAACTTTCTCAAACAAACAAACAAATTAGATCACAAGAGAACAGTATTTTTCTTGGGCCACCCACAATTTTGATATATATATATATTTTAATCTTTAACCCCAACACTCAGGTGTTAACCTATGATCTCTTTTGGGGTCTTGACAATAATTATAAACCATATGGTATCTTTGCACCCACCTCATTGCATTATATTGTTGTGAGTTTAATCCACCAGAACCATATGGTGAGGCTGAAACTGGATGACACCAACGAGGAGCATAGGCTGTGCAACCACTAGCTTTGAAATTTGTATACTTTGCCACAAAAGGTTGATATTTGTAATCAGCTTTGTATTTTCCATCTTCTGTTGCCCATGATGAAGCATCCCATATTGAACCATAGAGCCACATTGGTCTAATAGGAAATGTTGTGTCACTCTTCCTCGGGTACCTCCTTATAGGCACATCATCCACAAGGAATCTGACACGTAATTCAATGTCAGTATAAAGCAGCTACAATTATTACTATATACTACCTCGGTCTCATTTTATTATAACTTTTTTGATTAAATGACACTATTCACTTATGATGCTTTAACCATATTTTTTTAATAATATATAGATATAAATATAAGCATATAAGATCTTGTTTAATTTGTTTTGATGAGTATTTTCAAAATATCCAATTTTTATAATTTTTACTAATAGAGAATTAAAGATATTAGTGATCAAAATTGTGCATTGACATACGTGCAGTAGTCAAACTAATTCTAATATTTTGGGACAAAGGTAATATAAAATAATAATTTCTATGTATGGTTCACATGTTTAACCCTTCCATCAATGGATTAATGTTACTAATAACTTTTCATTAGTTGGATGTTTTCATATTTGTTTGCCCCACACTTCTATGTTGTGGTTTTTGTGCCATTCATGTGACCTTGTGATTTTGTATTTCTGTGATTTTTATTAATCTTGTCAAATCTGTATTTGCCTTCTTCCTTTATTTCAGAGAAAATGATATTGTTGTTAGCCTTTCATTTTCCACTCCTTCAAAAAATTATAGACATTTCATTTTCCATAATATCAATCAGTTTTCTTGCCTAAACTTTGATGCCAAAGTGATTAACCAATCAAACAATGCCACCTACACAATCCAAGCTTTACAGTGTGGATTCTCTTCATCCCTTATCTTGGAAATAAGTATTCCATGTGGCAAGAAATTTCAAGAGTCACACTAGTCAATAACCCAAACCATTGACAAAATCGAACGGTTTACATTGTAAGTTCTAAAAATCGGTCTCGACTGTCCGATCTTTATCAATGGTCAGAATTCTCAAGAGTTACTAGGGTGTGCCCTACCCTGTCTACCCTTCTTTTTTAGACTAGTATTCATAATCTATGCATTCAATTTCACATTCAGTTAAATAATACACTGACTTACATTATTTCCTTAGGACTCCATAGTATAGCATAGTGATGAAAGCCTTTGGTAGGATCAAACCATAGATGAAACTTCATCTCTCTGCCTATAATTTTCCCATCTCCACTCCCTCTTATATAAACATTGGTCTGCAAAGTATAAGGTTTTCCAAATGTTGTCCCTAGAAACTCAATGTCCACTTCATCATGGTAACCAGGATGTGCTTCATTGTTTGATAGCTGCCAATAAGCCAATCATTAGTTATAATCAATATAAATAGTAATAATTAAGCTAAACAAAATGTATAAGCTTCAAATCAAACCAATGAACTTAGTGCATGTTTGAATTGACAGTGATTTTAGCACAATCATCAAAGATCACTGTAATTTTGACAAAAACTGTATTTTGGAGTTTCAACAAAATCACGATACAATTGTGATTTCGTCAAACTCGGTCAATGAAATGTGCATGTCATGTTGCAACATCTTACATAGAAAGCTGTTATAACTCCTGCAGTATATCCAGGTTGAAGCTTAATGGAAGCACCAAAGTAACCGGATCGAAATGGACGAACCGATTTGAAACCACTTCCTGTTTTTTCCACAAACAAAACAATGGAAAATTGATTAAATTTCATTGATATGTAACATAAAGAGAAGATAAAACATGTTTAACTAATAATCAGATTCAGAACCTGAGGTTCTATCAAGCCAAATTGTTAATGCATTTTGTTCTAATCTTTGGTGTTGAGGACCCCACAGGTTTGTAAAACCTTTGTAAAAGCTCATAGACTTGAACTTGGAACTTGGCCAATAACCAGGTGAAGGTGGCCAATAGGCATTACTTGAAGATGTCATTAAGATTAAGATAGCAACTATAAAGAGGGCCATGAAGATAAAGTGAGTGGTAAAGTTTTAGCAAAAAGAAGAATGATTTTGTTGTTTGTGAGAGTGAAAAGAAGGTAAGTGATCAAAGTAAGTGTCATATGGAAGAATGGTATGGCAGTGAGTCTGATATAAATATAAGAAATTTATTAAGTGGGTCCCAAATTAAGAATTAGTGGTGAAATGAAATTTTGGAAGGATATGAATTAAAAATAAAATACCATACCAATAATTATTTATACATCATTGTAGGCAATGAAAAACCTTTAATTATATATATACATATAAAATAATTACACACGAACGAAAAGTAGACGGATAACAAGTTGCGCAGTTGAATCTTTAATTTTTTTAATACAAAACCTATGAAAGATCTTTAATTGTTCGATAACATTCAATTATGTCTTTGCATTGGCATTTAAATTAAGAATTACTGGAATTGAAATTCTTTTACCTTATCAATCAATTATAATTATAATTATCATATCATTAAAAATATTTGACTTCAATTAGAAGTCACAGTATGATTGGTTGTGACCACTTGAGAATGTTATTGAAAGTGTATCAAAATCAAACTCAATAAATTATTGTCATTTTCTTTTTTCACATCACAATCTCTTTATGATAGAAAACCTGCTGGTTTGGTTGTAAAGGTAAAATAAAAATGATGGGATAGAAGGGGTAGATGGGTATGCCTTAAATGTGGATCTTAACTTTGTGTTTACATGGCTTTCTAAATTTCTTTCTTCTTCTTTTTCTTCTTCATTTAAGGCACTATTTTTTTGACGGGATATTCATTTAAGGCTACAGGTATTTTTGTCTGATCACTGAAAGCAATGGATTAACCAATTAATTCATTTTGGTTTTTTGTAATTTTATATTTAGAAAAATGTTAATGTTAAAAAGATAAATATAGAAATATTCTCTTCAAAATTGCGTATTTAATTTTCTATGCATTAAACATCTTACATCTTATATCATTAAAAGCTAAATTAATAATACTATGTTTAAGTGCCTTAACATGTACCCTAAGACACATGTTAATAGGACCCTTATTTTTTATTTTTGTTATTGATAATATTGAGGGCCTAGACCCAAGAAAAGAGAGATTACAGGGTGATTATCATCGGGGTAGTAATCCCCATAATATCATCTAGAAGTAAATGCCTAAGCTGGCTAGGACATACATCAAAGTAAAGTATACCATTATCTATAGAACAACCGTAATTTACTAATGTATCCACATAATAATTTGCCTCACAGAACACATGAGCTACTGAGACATCCCAATTCAAACACATTAATTGTCTAATGTGTTTCACCAAGCTGTGGCCCATGATGCTTCTAGATCTCCCAGTTTGGATAGCTTGAGCAACTATTATTGAATCTACAATCAAATCAATAATGGTATATCCCAAGCTCCTAGCATACTTCAATCCTTCAAATACTCCTCACAACTCTGCTATAAAGGCATTACAATTACCAATCGACTTGGTGAAGCCCCTAATCCATTGACCGTCATTCCCTCTAATGATGCCACCGCAGCCCGCAATCTTTCCTTCCTTGCTCGCACCATCCGTGTTAACAGGACCCTTATTTTTATCACATCATTCACTGTTTTCTATGTTGTCAAATAACCGATTATCCCAAAAGCTTAAACTGTTAGAATAGAGCCACATCAATGATTTTATATTATTTCTAACACGCTCCCTCAAGCAAGAGCCCACTTGGATTTAAAGTGTGGATAATGCATAGGTCCACCTACCATATGCTTAAATTCCACTTTTTAATTAGAAAATGAGAAGAGCAGGGATCAA
The DNA here is from genome assembly GCA_030408175.1 of Trifolium repens. Lineage (NCBI taxonomy): Eukaryota > Viridiplantae > Streptophyta > Magnoliopsida > Fabales > Fabaceae > Trifolium > Trifolium repens. The sequence goes on along the minus strand of CP125849.1, from coordinate 50,320,417 downwards.
ACTCTAGACCACTTAGTCATAGAAGCTCCGATACCTTGTCAAATAATTGATTATCCCAAAAATTTAAGCTGTTAGGATATAGCCACATCAATAGTTTTATATTATTTCTAACATATGTCAGTGACCACTAATGCAGGGATTCTCATGCAGTTAAAATTGTAAACAGTTTTGCGGTTGGTGTTTTTCAAATCACTCGATAACTAGATTATGTTGTTTAGTTTCAAAGTTTTTATTTTTATATTAATGAAAAAAATTGTTTGAGATTTTGATCATCCAATCTTAATTGATTAGTTTCGAAAGAAATCAACAAATATTGAATTTAGCCCAAGATGTTAGAATAGTCGTAAGTAGAAAATTAAATTTCAAATATCTCATAAAAAGGTATTCACATAATCACATTGATGCCTTAGACATGATTTACTTGTGTAAAAAGAAAGAGCATAGAAATGTAGCTAAATGCCAAAATAAGCCAATCAGTGAATGATGAAACAATATATATAATATATTAAAAGAAATAATGAATATGATGAAACAAAATAACACTATTAAAATCATATCATGGGACAGATTCTAATATAGTCAATTCTTATAAATCAAACAAGAGCAACGGTGTGTTTATACTTGTGAACTTCATCAATGAAGGGGGTGGTGGTGGGTCAGAAACTATCCATTAATGGACCTTCAAAGCTTGATTTGATTTTGAGTGGGGGCATGTGCATGATTGATTGACAAGTAGAATAATACTTGGTGATCATGGTGGTACGGATTATTTGAAATCTTAATCAGCCTTCAATCTATCAAGGAAATGAAATGAGTCCACGTATATCACAACCAACCAAATTATTACTATATTTTAATTTTTTCTTTCCTATTTTTTATTATAATAATAATAGTAATAATAATAATAATAATAATAATTATTATTATTATTATTATAATATTATTAGAGTAAATTATACTACTCTTAAAATATACACTCTTGTCATTGATAAAGGTTAAATCTAGCAAAAATGGCCACAATTGCACATACAACGGAGCGGATCAATGTTCGAATTTCAGTTGAAAATATATTAATTTATGAAGGATAGAATCTAAAGGAACATTCTCATTTTCTCTCATACAGAATACTAGTATGTTAGCCCGTGCTATGCATGGGATTATTTTCTTTTTTAATATTATTTTTGTGTTTATTTTGATATATTATTTAAGTAATTTGGTATAAAATTCTACGATAAAATTGAGATAAATTTTGCATGATATAGATTTAACGATGTTACAGAATAAAGCAAGATGAAAAGTAATTCTTTATCTCGTCTTCATTTCCGAAACTATATAGTGATCCTATAAATATAAAATAATTATAAACTCCATTCTCAAATAAAAATATACTCCGATTTTTCATGGCCTTAAGATTTTTTGGGAGCGTACCCATAAAATAAAAATATACCATGATTTTTTTTTATTTTTCATCTCCAGCTGACTCTTTATAGAAAATCTACATTAGGTTCATTGTCAAACACATGATAATTTTCATTTTTTTAATAATATTTATTTTCATATGTAATTTTTTTTAAGGTTATCTATGTCTTTTTTCATTTTATATTATTTATAAGGTTGTCTACGTTTTTTCAATTGTCTATGAGATTGATTTCTTTTAGTTTATTTGAGTATGAAAGTATGATATATGTTTAAACCCAAGACTCTGTAGGGACTTTATCAACAAAAAATAATTGTAAATTCTATACTATTATTTAAATGATTATTAACATACTTTGACCTTGTTCATATTCTCAAATTTTTTTCTTGTCACCGTACCACAAAGAAGCAATCTTCATGCGTGAGCATCAAATGGGAAAACCTATGTGTGAATCTCCACTCACATTGATAAATTTATATTCCTAAAAAAGTTCGAACGAAGGTTTATGGAAAGTTTAAAATTTGAATTATAAAAAAATAGCATAAATTATAAAAAAATAAAATTATATTAATTTATTTTAGATTTCCCATATATTTCATCAGCCAAATGTAATCTAATGAAAGTGTGATGAGAAAAAATATGGAAAAACTGTTGTAGTCGAAATTCAAATTTTAATTAGTCAATCTGTATTTTTAATAGTGGGGTGAAAAGTGTTACCCGTTTCTCATTATATATCACCGAGAGATTCCCTTCTCTCTCCCGTCTTCGTTGCAGGACTCTATAATAGCTCCATCAACAATAAAATAGTTGCTAATTCTATATTATTTTTTTAATGAATATCAATAAAATTCTCGTGCTAAGTTATAACTATCTTCTACATACACTTTTCATCATGGGGAATCACTTTTCATGATCGTGCTAAATAAAATTTTGATTAAGTGATCCCCGTGATAAAATATGAAAATATGGATAACCCCCATAGTCGACATTCAAATTTTAATTAGTCAATGTGTATTTTTAATAGTCGGGTGGAAAGTGTTCACCGTTTTCCATTCTACACCACTAAGAGATTTTTTCCCTCTCTCTCCCTCTCTCTCTATTTCTATCTCCCGTCTCCGTTACATGGCTCTATAGGGGTTTCATCAACAAAAAATAGTTGTTAATTCTATAATAATTTTTTTTAATGAATATCAATTAAATTTTCGTGCTTAGTTCTCACTATGATCTACTTACACTTTTCATCATGGGGGTCACTTTCTTCGTGCTAGATAAAATTTTGAATAAGTTTTTTTACCCATGATAAAATATGAAATATGAAAATAAGGATAACTCCCGCAGTTTGTAATTCAAATTTTAATTTGTCAATATGTATTTTTAATAGTGGAATGAAAAGTACTCACCGTTTCTCATTCTCCAACACCGAGAGATTTCTCTCTCTCTCAAAATCTTCTAGTTTGTTTTTGTCCCTAATGAACATAATTTTTTCTTCAAAATAAAATAAAATAAAATGTTTTTACGTAAAAAGAAAATATAAGTGTACATATATGTCATAAGCTATTTTTTGGGTTCAATACTTCAAGTGATCTTATCCATGGAAAAATTAGTGTACTTTCTTATTTCAATTTATTTCATAGTAATCTAAATATGAGTGTTCCTTTATTTTACAAAATTACAATATTAAAAATGTCCCAAGATAGTGTCGCACAAGTGGTAGATATTTGGGCCCCTTAACCATTTGGTCCTAAGTTCGATCTCTGACCAGTGCGTATGGAGAAACATTTCTTGGGAGAGGTCAACCCCTTAAATAGATGTCAGTTACTTCGAGGGGCGGAGGATACCTTTGGTTTATAAAAAAAAATAATATATATATATATTTCATGCGTCTCATTTTTTCTCAAGCTATTTCATGTTTGGATTGATAATTTGATGATATATGCTGATATGATAAATCAAAGATGAACAATTAAAAAAAAAATTATTCCCAACTTCACTTTGGTGGTTCAATAAAAAGCGTGTGATTCATTTTAATGAAAAGTTAGAGTTGATTTAGCAAGTAGCCTTTACCCAAATACCATGAAAGAAAATGAAACGCGACGGAGAGAAAGATATGGGGATTTTTGTTTACGGGAAACGAAAGGTCGGCCTCAGAGAAGAAGAGTGTCATTGATTATCTATGGTTATTAAAATTAAACAACACAGTAAAAATTAATCTAAGGGTTGTAAATTAACCCTCTCATCTCTCGCAATAAAACTCATCTTATTAAATACATCCCCTATATATATATATATATATATATATATATATATATATATATATATATATATATATATATATATATATATATATATATATATATATATATATATATATATATATATATATATATAATATTTAAGAGTTTCTTAAAAAATATAATATTTGTGAGAGTTTCTAAAATAATTAAAAAAAAAAAGAGTTTCTACCAAATATATATATTTTAGAGTTTTCACCAAAAAAAAATAAAAAATTGAGGGTTTCCAAACAAAAAATATATTTGAAAGAGTTTCTAAAAAAATATATATTTGAGATGCTCTAATTGGGATAGAAACAAAAAAAAAGGTAGTTTTTCATAAAATATTATAAAAATTCAATTATTGTCGTTGGTGGGATTCAAACAGCAGACCTTAAGCTAGAAACTTCGCATAAGTATAATATTAGAGAAGCTCTAATTGAATGACACCTAAGCAATTTCTATTGAGAATGCGCGAGAGAGCTCCGTGGGAATCTCGAAATGTATATAATAGAGATATTACAAAAATTATATTTTCTCCCCTCAAAGATTATTAAATTACACTCTCTATGTTAAAATATACATTTGACCGTAAGATAAGTAAAATCTGACCAATAAATTGTTTCATCCAACAATCGAACTCAAATTCTTCCGCAAGGTAAGTAATGTCGGCATTGTGATGATAAATGACACGAGGCAATATGTAGATTTTACTGCTCCAACGTTTCTTTTCTTTTTTCTCCCTTATAATCGATGAATTCCTTGACAAAATGACAATGCCACATTTTTGGTATAAACAAACCTTCAAAATAAAAATCATTTTGGGTTGGTTTAAATTTGGTGTTTGAAGATGAAATTGATTGTCTTTTATCAATAACCAAATTAACAATGACATTTTCTTTGATAAAAGGAGATTTGATGGGAAGTGAAGTTGTTTGATATTATCCAATCTGAAACCAAATTTTTCAAATGAATTTTTGGCCTTGGAGTGTGAACGTACATGCATGCACTTAATTAAGGCATGTACCCCCCGAAGGGAACCACAAAATCACATGACACAACACAAGAGGCTTTTATTGACCTCTAACTAGCTCTACACACTTTCGTGGATTCACCATTAATTTATAGGTACAACATCACTTTAATTGGTAAATTAAATTGATAGTAAAACAATTATTGACGAACAAGTTATTAACAAATCATGAGTGACTGAAATCAGTTGTGACATCCAAACCGGCCGATTCAATCGGTTGAACAAAAAATCAATCATTTATTTGTTAGTTTAACAACGATTCTTTTTCAATTTCACAAAACATAATGGAATTGATTTTGGATTGAATTGCGGTTTCAGTTCAATTTTCATTTTTAGAAAAATATATACTATTTTTTTTTTATTAAGTTAATTGAATCACAAATTCACAATTCAAATATCTCATCGATCAAATCGAACCAATTAAATTATAAATTTTTCTTTTCTATTTATTAAAAGAGTCAAATTTCCACCGCTTATAGAAAATATTATAGTAAGTAGTAACACTACAAAAAGGAGTTGTAATTAACCCATGTAGGCCCTTAAATGAAGCAAATAGTTAATGTAAGTAAGAGAAATAACACTAGTACACTCAATATTTTTATTTTTATTTTGAAAAAAAAGGTGTGACAGACAATTAAATTGACTTTCTTATCTTTCAATGTTAGTAGTCCAATGCCAAATAGTGTGTTGAGACATGTTCAAGTATTTAGTGGTTTATACTTTTCTCATAAGGTACATTGTGCAGTGACATGAGTTGTGTGTGAGCCATTTTTAAAGCTTGAAATATCATTATCTTTTAACCTAAAAGAGAGTTTGTATTTGATAACATTGTACTTCGTCGCAAATTATAAAGGAAAAAATAAAAAATTAAGTTTATTAAGAAAAATTAAAACATAATAATTTGGAGTATGTGTTTTTGTACTTTTCTTAAAATAAGTTTCAAAGAAAGATGTACAAATAATTTTCATTGTTTATATTGCTCATTGATAAAAATGGAGAGAGAAAATTAAATGCAATGAGAATAAGTAAAAATAATTCTTGGAAAAGAGAAATTTTGATTTTTTTTCTCTTATAATTTAGGGATAAATAAATTGAGTTTTTTTTTCCCTTTAATTTGAGGCAGAATTGTAGAAGTTATGAAATCTTGATCTTAGTGATGATTCGAACTTTGAAATACATGTCAAACTTCATTAATAATGATCTTTGACTTGAGTGTTTTCATTTTTGGAGTGTGTATGAATATTTGGGTGCTGTTAGTTTGTTTATGTGGTGATAGAGTGCTTTGTGACTTATAAAATATTATAATGTGATACCTTTATCAAATTAGAGAGATTTATGTCATTTTATTTAAATATTTTTGGGCTTATGTATGATCTATTAACCGTAGAGCCTTAGATTCAAAAGGTAAATATGTTTTTTTTTGTGTCTACAAAATTTTAAATTTGTGTTGTTTTTTTTTTTGGTACAAAAAGAGGGCATAGCCCATAAATTTGTGTTTTCTATCTCCATAAAAAAAAAATTCACCTTTTGCCTCTGAAATATTTTCGTATACACAAACGGTTCTTTTGTTAGGTCAGTGGTGCTTGCTTCAACTTTTAATTGATTATTACAATTATATATAAAAAAAGTTATTTCACATAAATTTAATTTTTCTAGCATGAGATAAATTGAATGAGTTTTTAAACATTACAAGTTCATGATAAATGTAAAGAAAATTTGAACCTAAAAATCAAATGAACCTTTGTTTTCATGAACATTTTACAATCTTCTAAACGTGCAAGAAAAAGTAATTCAAAATTAAAGCAGACTTAACAATAAAGACTAAAATTTTTTGCACAATAATTTTGCATGGACTTAAAGTTGAAGAATTTTTTATAGGGATTAATATATATGAAAATTTGATATTTTATAGGATTAAAAATGTATTTAGCTTAAATTTTTTTGGGTTAAGTGAGTAACTTATTGCACTACAAAAAACACACTATTTTGCGGGGGTTTTCAAGCCATTTTGCGGGGATTTCCAACCTCTGCAGATTATTTTGCGGGAGTTTTATAAACTGCCGCCTAATCGATTCCCATAAATTAACTGCGGGGGTTTTGGGTGACCGCTGGTATCTGGTGAAAACCCCTGTAAATCTGCGGCGGTTTTTTAGTGGAGGTTCGAAACCCCCGCAAAAACGAAAAATATGTAAAAAAAAAAAATCAAAATCTGAAACTTTCATTAAAATATAGTAATTAGCCAAAATTAAATCTTATACTAGATAAACAAAATAAATAACATAAAACATATTAAAGCTTATCAATGGAACTAAACTCTCAACCAAGGTAGAGTAAGGAACTTAATATCCCTGTTAAAATGCCAAATCACTAGTGCTAAGAGTAACATGGAATTACAACCTCCAGAACGTTACTAATTAGATAACAAATCATCCATTATGCATGAAATTTAACTTCTCTCACAATACAAGAAAATATGTGAATACTCAATTTTGACATTACCCATGCTTTGAATTGATTCCAGCTCAGAATGGAAGGAGCTCCCACTGTAAGCACAAATGAAGTTGAACCAAAAAACTTGAAACCTGATCAAACATTTTCGACGCAGATTTAGACCTACAAAATAAGAATCAATCAGATATAATTTCAAATGCATCAGCCACTAAATAATAGATGTAAGATGATAAAAGATACAAGAAATCATTAATTAGAAAAATAGTTACTTCAAAAGGTATGTGTTCTAACTTGGATTGGTCATTTGAGCTTTTATCTTTGAACTCGGCCTTTAAGGACAAGGACTCGTCTTTGCCAATGGAAGCGTTCATGACTTTGAATCAAACAAATGAATTTTGTTAAGGATAATAAAATTTTAGAGATTGTATTTAGCTTATGCTTAATTCTCATTAGTGTACCTTGAATTCCTAATGCAACTGTCTCACATACTTGCGCCGTTATCAACTCCGCGGGAATAAAACTTGGATCCAAAAGTAGTTTAAACATGGAAAATAATAATAGGAGTTTATTATAAACCAATGCAAGAAAAGTGTGTACCTTTCAACTGTAACAGCTTCACTAAAAATCCTAAAATAGCAAACGGAAGCATCAATATAGACTCTATCCAGAACGCATAACGCCAACCAAAATGACTTCCAACCTGTTATTGAACACAAAGGATAAACCAAAAAACAAGTACATGGATATTTAGTATTTGGAGTTTAATAGTGATATCGAAACCAGATAAAGACTTACGAAACCACCTAGATATAGCCAAGCGCGTATCCCGGTGGTATACACATGTAAAATATTGCGAGCCATGCTGTTTTCTGATGCAAACATTATTAGTATGAGATAGAAATTCCCACCAGAAAGAAAAAGGAACAGAAACCAATTATTGACAAATTGCAATGTCCAACAGTTGAAATGGAGCAAACTTAAAATGGAGTTGTCAAAGAGATAAAAAGTTTATAAACAACTAGAACTATTTTTACTATCACATGAATTCAAATTAAATAGTATATGATGTTGAGAAATAATTGTTGTTACCATAAAATCCTGTAAGATTTGAGAAGGTCAATATAGACCATACCAGTTGCTAGAGTTAACTTGTAGTGTGATAAGTAGCCAATGCAACTGGTTGTTTATGTAACCACTTAATGATCTCCTCAAGATAAAGTCCTTCAAAACAAGAAAAATAAATGAGAAAAATAAACCAAAGCAAACTCATACCGATGATGGTTAATTCAGATGAGACTAGACAAGTGTAATAAAACAAGCAAAGTGAGTACAATCAGAATGTCTTTCTGCAAGTGTCAAACTAGGTAGTCTAACTCAGTAAATGATTCAAATCAGAAACTCAGTAATTCACAACGGCACCAACTAATCTAAACAACACCACAATCAAAATCTAAATGGCATGCAAGTTTTTTAGGTGAAGCAGAGCTAGAAATTTATCCACCTTACTGTCCTTACAGTGCTGATGAGCTATCCATCCACTTCCCAACTCAATTTCTATCATCTTCACAACTTTTTCAACCTATCATAATAACAATTTCATAAAAACTTGTTCAACACTTCAAATCATAATAAATAACTAAAATAAATTACCTTTCATTACTCCAACCCTAAAACAACATAATCAAATCAAGAGCATGAATAAAACACATGTGCTTGTTGTCACCTAATTTAACATAACTGGTTTAGTCATGAATCAGCACCAAAAGCAATAACTTACAAAGGAAATCATAGGAACAAATGCAAATAAAAAAATAAGTTACACGACAATAAAGATTCTATATGATTGGTCACCAAAAAAAAAATTCAACATTACTGAGAAAAAGGAACCAACAGAATTCAAACCTTGTTTCCATCACCATTGAAGTTGCTGCATAAGCCACATTTTCCAATACATCAGCACCATCAATGATCAATCCAAACCTGTAGAATTATGTCTTGTAATCGACCAGGTGTGCTGGTCAAGATGTTTGCTCCTTGTTCCTCAATTTTCTTCATGACAGTGTTCACTTCCACTACACCAATGAGGATCATTGACTTAATAATCGATAAAATTGAAATGAAAGGTTGTGTAGCATTATAAATTTGGGATACTACATAATTATTCCCAGTACCTAAACACAAAGAAAAGCTTCATAGTCACACACGCGCGCACAAAAATAAGCCAAATATGAATTCTAACTTGCAAGATTTTGCAGGTTGCTATTGATACCCAACACACACAAAAAATACTTGAGCTACACACCATAACTGCCCCTTGCAAAAAACCCTAACTTGCAAGATTTTGCAGGTTGCTATTGATACCTAACACACACAAAAAATACTTGAGCTACACACCATAACTGCCCCTTGCAAAGAATTGCTTCATTAGTTCAGCTATGCACCTTCACCACCAATGATCATGCATTATCTTCAGCCAATGTCTTTAAAGAACAACTGAAACCATCAATATGAAACAGAAACAAGTCAAACAACATGATTACATAACTAATACATGATAAATCACTACACACATTTTGTTGACATTAGTACAAAAGCATTATTATCCAATATCCAATCTAATAGTAACCAAACCAACATCAATTCATATAATTTGTTTCAATATCAGAACTTTAAATACAATTCATATCTACAACAAAACATTAGCAAGTAGCAACTACACAACACTTACTCCTACCAATCAATTATAAGATTCACATTTAGTACAAGTCAATGAAATGAATCTCAAAAACATCAGCAAGTACCCCAACACTTGCTCCTACCAATAATAATGAAAATGATTCAGTCAATCTACATGCAAAACCCAAATCAACAATAACAATTAACTCATTTTCCTTTATTGAAAGTGAAACAAATTTACTGATTAAATAAACTATAGAAAAGGAATTAATAAACATAATCGAACCCTAAGTTGATTGAGAATGAACTTCGGAATTGATTGAGAAATTGATTGAAACCCTAAGTTGAAATTGAAATGGAAAATGGACTTCGAAATTTATCGAAACTGCAAAGAAATTAGAAATTGAATCAAAATTCAGAAATCAAAACTCAGAAAATAAGATTAGCGAAATCGAACATCTGAGTTGAATAGATACGTGCTGCGGACAAAGAAGCTGCTGTGAGTTCACCGGCAGAAAGTTTCGCCGGAGACGGAGACGACGGAGGAAACCTCTTTCTCGTGACTGAGTTTCTCTTTCACCGTGTGTTTCTGCTGAAAATAAAAAAGAAATAGAAATAAAAGTGGGAAAACAAAAATAAAAGGCGCCAATTGAAAAAGTAGAGTTAATCATTACATTAATTTGCAGGGGTTTAAAATCCCCTAAATATAAAAGAATTTTTTTTAAGTTTATATTAAATGTGGATATTTTGTAGTATATTCTGGGGGTTTTATAAAACCCCCACTAAATAACCTCCGCTAAATAGCGAATTTTTTGTAGTGTTGTCTTATTTTTTTTTTAACGGCACTTATTGTCTAGTATTTCATCCCTTGCGTACGGTAAATAAGTGGAAAGCCTTGAAATCAAACTCCGACTCTTGCCTATTATATACAATATTCCTACCAATTTAAGTATATATATATATATGATAAAATGTATTTAGAGGTCCTTTAAATTTTACGTTTATATAATAGATATGTCCTTTAAATTTTTTTAAATAACAAATAAGTTCTTTAAATTTGTAATTTATAACATCTAACTAGATCTTTAAGTAACAAACTGGTAGGATATGGATGTTACAAATTACAGAACGATTTCTAGTTACATTTTGTCTATATACTCTCACATGTACTTATTAACCTAGATTTAAACATAAGTCAGTATCTAACATGAATTCTTTTTACATAAAAAAGAACTTATTAATGTGTTGTTGATTTATTTATTTTTTTTGACAAAAATGTGTTGTTGATAATTTGATATAGATTATATATTTTACAAAATTGGAAACTGTTCTGGACGTATCTAGATTATATCCTGTACATCGTATCTAGCTTATATCCTACACATTATAATATTTGTAGTATGGTTAATAGAGCTGAAATTTTATTGACAAGTTACATAATACATACAGCTTGCAATCTTCTTTTCTTGACTTATATATATGTGTAGACAATTTTGCACGATTTGGAATGATACTATATTTATGCACTATTTTGTCGGTCACATACCTTGGCCGACAGATCAGAAAAACTCACAAGAGTGTGTTGAATTTCTGCTATGTCAGAAATGGACGTTATATATATATAGAAGTTAATTACTTGTACACAAGTCTTGAATAATTAGACCCTCCATTACACGTTGGAGAATAAATTAACTTTTGTCACTAATCACAAACTTTTGTTGTGAAATTTGATTTGCAAGATTATAACGGCTAAGATTTTAATTTAAGTAAATAAATGTGTTTAATATTGTGATACATAAGTTGTAAGACTCTTTTATTTATTGGATAGTGTTTTGAGTTAGACTCTTTTCATAGTTTAAATCTTAACAATTGATACTTTCATTGAGAGTATAATAAGAGAAAGATTTACCTATAAGTTAAATTAAGGTGATAAAATGAAACGGAGTATATATATAGCAGATAAAATGATACTTTCAACTTATACTATTACGATTCACGACTTTCATTTTATCTGCTCTCCTCCCTTTTCATAAGCGGAAAGCTAGGTAGGTGATTTAGGTTGAAAAATTAGGAAAGTGCAATTTTAAATTTCATACAAAAAACAACAAATGTTCCCCTAATATCAGTTTCTTTGTTGATTTCTCTTTGGTTTATCAATTAGAGAGGGGTGGTTTAGGATCAATTTTGATTCGGAATCACCCCTCTTTATTGTTTTTATTTCTTTTTATTTAAATAAGTGATATCCACATATTTTTTAAGTTTTATTCGAGTTTTCTCTTTCGTGATTTTTTGCCTGGTATTGTTTTAATCCCGTCTTAGTACGGAGTTTTAGATTTGATTTTCCGTCTTAGTACGGTGTTTATCCCAATTTTGTACGGTGTTTGTTTCTGTTCAGATTTGCAGGTTTATTTCGATCCAATTTCAGTGCAGATTCAATGACTTTAGCATCATCAACGTTGCAGATCCGGATACATGATTATTCCGGACACTTGAAGTTTGTCATATCAATTGTAGGCTTTGTCATAGACATTATGTCGTTTTATGCTGTTAACTGGGATGACGTGAGCTTGTTTGCAGATTCGTCCTTATTAGTTTTTAGCGAAATTGAATATGTAATGATTTCGATCGATGTATTCTTATGAATTTGAATGAATGAATATTGTTGTTTTGAGTAAAAAAAAATTCAGTTGAGTGGACATTGTATACAAAAATAAATCTTCAATTTAGTTCATAAACTATCACTATTTTATTAGTATACGAAATCACATCTCATTATTTTCGGGTCAAATGCTTCAGGACCACAAGAGAATGAGACATCACATTTCCACCAAAAAACTTAAGACATTAGGTTAATGAGTCACATATCTTATAAATCTAACATTCTTTCCATTCATAGTCTATATCTGACTTAACCACTCACACTTAAAACCTAACAAACAACTTCAGCGTTTTCTCCCTTTACGTACTTCGATGAAACCCAGATTGGAGAGTCCACCATTTTTGTTAAACTCCACCAAAGAAAGGTAAAACCTAAACTAAAAATATATGTGTTGACTGTAACATCCCATGGCCACATTTTAGGTGGTTCCAACACTACCATCTCACAATCTTCTCTACCCGCCCCTCACTAGTAGAGTTTAGCTCAATTGTTAGTGGGAATAAATTGAACATGTACTTGAACGTACATGGTTCGATTCCCACCGAAGGCAAAAACTCTACTAGTGAGGGGGATAGAAGATCGTGAAATGGCAATGTTGGGACCACTTAAAATGGAGGACTGAGCTGTTAAATTGGCATTGATTTATTAACACTAATTAAGAAGTGATAATTTTACACTCCAGCAGAATGAATCCAATGAGCAATCTAGCACTTGGATTAGATGATGAATGAGTTCTTAATTAACAGGTTCGATTTTTTGTGTGTGTTAGCGTGCATATGTATTTCTGTTTTAAGCAATGTATTTCTCTTTTGGAAATGAACTCCCCAAAACAGTCCAAGTTTCTCCTATTTATAGAAGAATGAAAATATCTTAGTAACCGCCTTTGATTTGACTTGGTCTCCACGTTCTCTGATAACTGCTGGTAACCGTTTTGAGAATATCAAAAAACTGTTTACTTCTTTCTTCTTTGGTTATTTGAATTTTGAATCTTGGTGGGAAAACTTCTTTTTGGCACGCTTGTCCGAGCTTTTACTTGGATATTATACATACTTCAAAGCTTAGATGACTTTCGAATTCTAATTTAAAATTTTACATATAACAATACGGTCATGCATGATTAGGTACAGAGGCAACATTGATTCTAAAAATATTTTCCATACTAATTGAGTTATAAAACTCCTAAGAGAAACACACCACTGTTCTACACACTAGTAGTACAGATTGGGGATTCCATGTCGGTTCCGGACCCGACGTAGAGACCATCGTCGTTGTAAGTGAAGGGATTCCACGTCGGTTCCCCAATTGAAGCAATATAGCTAGCATTTCCAAGAATAAAAGAAAGAACGAACCATTTTAGCATTTTCTAGTAGTGTAAAGTTCAACTTAAAAGAACACTTGTATGTCAATAAAATAGTCCTGCCAAGCATCAAAATTGACAAGCATCAATAAACTAGATTGAATTCTCATTCCATTCTTGCATTTTGCAAATATTGAACACTACCAATAGCTTTGGTGCCTGTACATATACACTAACACTACCAAAATAGAGAAGGCCATTCAAGTAATTCATACAGAGCAAAGCTGCCGCATGATAAATAAGCGTTTAGCTGGTCAATTTCTTTGTATTGGTAAAGACATGTAAATCACAAACATTATGAAGCTAAGACCTACATGTCATCATATACACACAAAACAAGTAAGCAACTAAGTAGTGGAAGTCATGACCGGCGGAGCATAACCATAGTGATAAATGGTGGTAATGTGGCATCCAATGACAATGGTGTAAACACCTGGCTGACTAATATCAATAGGTTGCAAGCACTTAAGACCAGTATGATAATCACCCAATAGACAATGGAGGTTTGGGATTGAGAGAGACTTAAGGGTGGTGAATATTAGTCTCTTGGCAAAATGGAGGTTGGTATCTCATGGTCTGGAATTGGTGTTAATGCTTGAGGAAGAGGTGTTTATAGCAATTGAAGATGATAGGTGGGAGTGGAATCGGATAATGATCATGTTTTTATGATTAAGTCAACTTATCTATTGCTTACAAACCTCTATTTGTCTCAACCGGGAGGGTCCCTCTTGGGATATTATGTCTTTCGGCATATATATGGAGTAGTCTGGCACAATCTAAAGTTTACGCTTTCTCGTAGCAACTTCTACTTGATCGAATCCCAACAAGATTAAATATGTCCAATGGAAGGTTTATCTCTCAATCATAAACGCTCGACTACTTGATTTGTCGAGGGTCACATGAAAACTCGAACCATCTCTTTTTGCACTGAGTTTGTGTTCCGATGGTTGGGATTAGTCCTGATCACCCCCCCCCCCCCCCCCCCCCCCCCCAATATTTTTTAGCTAGTAATAGTAAGAAGGTCAAAAATGTGTTGAAGCTTATTTGGCACACTGTCCTATGGTCGATATGGAAGGCTATAAATTATTGTCTTTCTTTAATAATAGTGTGAAAACTGCGGTTGAAGTGGTGGATAGACTTAAAGTGTTGGCTCAGCATTGGTAGTTAGGGACGATAGCGAAGAATCTGCATCTCTTTTATGAATGGTCATGGGGTCCATCGAGTTTTATGGCAAGGTGA
The DNA here is from genome assembly GCA_030408175.1 of Trifolium repens. Classification (NCBI taxonomy): domain Eukaryota; kingdom Viridiplantae; phylum Streptophyta; class Magnoliopsida; order Fabales; family Fabaceae; genus Trifolium; species Trifolium repens. The sequence goes on along the minus strand of CP125849.1, from coordinate 50,305,315 downwards.
AAGGTATTCTCTGAAGAAGCAAGCGGCTTCTGCTGTTTCTTGGGCTGGTGCAACAGGCTGCGAGTTTGAGGATCTGGTACAGGATTTTTTGGTAGGTTGTGATGTATGCTAATTTGGTGTATGTTAGTATTTTTGAATTGTGGTGTTGAGACAAGTTGCAATTTGTGGCTGTCTACTGTTTTCATGACAGTACCAGTTTTGAAATCATTAGAAATGCTTATAGGCTTCAAGTGTTTGGGGCTGCAATTCTGGTTTTTCGCTTCCCTGTTTTTAGCTATGTATATATACTGATACAAACAGATTGTACAATTTAGTTGATAGATTTCTCTAATCATATTCTTGAGATTAAATAGAAAGAAAATGAGCAAGGCTCACCATACGATTATGTTTTGACGGTTTGCAGTTATTATTAATTAAGCAATACATACAATTGAGGTTAAATGCCAATATTGATAAGGAATTGTTAAATGCAATAGAAATAAAGGCAATACATTGTGCCAAAATGAATCCAAAATGACTACTAAAATAAATAAAATGAATTCCAAGATTGCTTAGTTTGTAAAGCAAAACTTTATTATTCCTAAGCATTTTTCTTGGGTATGGACCAAAATTTCTGCATAATCTTGCATAACCCTAAGTCTAGATTCACATCAGAAAACAGAACAAGAACAAAAGAAGTAATAACTAACATATAATACTAATAACATTGTTTATTACTAATTACTCCTCTAAATAATACCTCGATAAAAATCTTAACAAAACATAAATTATTTTTAACCTCAAAAGAAGTAATAACTAACATATAATAATAATCTATTCAACCCACACTTGGATCATATAAAATAAAATTGTATACTTTCTTCATAAAAAATACTCCCTATTAAAAATTAAGTTTCCATTGTTATCTATCAGTGATGCAATTGAATCCAGCATAAGAAGTTAAGATCACCTAGCAAGAGGATTGAGCACTTGTCCCACAAAGAGAATTGTTTTGGTCGAATCTTCTCTAATTAGAAATAAGAAAGGGTGGTCAGCTATAAAGTCTATTCCTTGTGGAATACACTTCGCCATACATGCACCACTGGACGCAGCAGCTTCAGTGCCTTCTTCATTTACTTCAATGCAAGACTTGTGAAATATATCGGAAACAAAAAGGTCTTGATCTTCAAGAGAGTCCACCATTTTTGTGAAACCTCCAGCAGAGAAAGGTAAAATCACTCCTAACTCCTTCAACATATGAGAAGTTTCAAGCCCAAATGAAAATTTGAATCTTGGAATTCCAAAGTCACCTAATTCGCATTGAGTAACAGGAAAATTGTGTTCTATTAACTCAAATTCAGAAGCCACTTTCTCAACCAAACCTGACAGCCCATCTTTTGCATTTGGAAGAAAAATGTACATAGAGAATTGCCGCTTATCTTTTCCTTGCTCATAAGGAAGGCGAAGAACTTTAAAACCATCAAAAACTCCAATAAACTGTTCAAGGTTTGTGGTCATGAAAGGAACCTTAACCGAGCTGCCATTTAGAAGATGAAAATCATAGTTTTGCGTACACCAATCAGGAAACGGCTCATTCCATGAACCTTTAAAGTGCAGTGCATTAGCAAAGATAAGTCTGGTTAAGCTGTTGACTGACCGTGGAGGAAGAAGTTCTTTAATAAGGCCATTTGTCTTTTTATCAGCCCATAAATTTACTTCTTTAGTCACTTCAATAGCCTGTAGAACCATATCAATTAGATCATTTTCATAAGTATATCAATAGAATAAATTAACTTTTTGTTAGTCAAATTTTCACATATTATTATGGTTCTATATTAGTTGGATCACAGAAAACAATAAAGAGAGAAAAGTTGCATTTGTCAATTGTTTTCACACAAAGTAAAAATTCTAGAATATGAATATTCATGCCAATTATAATAACCAAATTTTCAACAAGCTAAGAGTCCAAAACTCGTTTAGAACTTTAATCGAACACTTGGTGAGTGTTCGTTGTTGAGTTTTTTCTTTGAAGCGTTTTCACAAACACTTGATATGCGTGTATTAAATCAATCACGAAATAAAAAAGGGCAAAGAAATAGACATAGAAACATATATACCTTGGTTATGAAATCAACGGAAGACAAAGTGGCATTATAATAACTGGACACGATTTCTTGGAAAGAAGGTTGAAGAGTAAGTGATTGATCAACCCATACACCATTGACCAAAGAGAGGAAAGGGCCACCGAGAGGAGTAGCGTCTTTGAGGACGTCGGAAAGGAGATGAGAGACAAAGGAGTTGAGATGATCGGTTGATTTGACTCGAAGGAAGTCGAGAAGTTGTTGCTTTGTAGAACCATCAGAGCCCGCAGCCAAGATACTGAGCACAACTTGGAGCGACAATGGCGAAAACACAACATTATTTTGTTGTTTGGAGAACAAATGTTTGGCCATTGTCATGGATACATTGCTTAGGTTGGTGGTGATTGATTCGGCCATGGCAAAGCTTAAAAAAGAAAAGTTAGAAACAAGTAACTGTATAAAAGCGGTTGAATCTTTTATTCGAAGGTGAAGCGCGCTGTTGAATCCTTATAGAATACCCCAAGGAGAGACTATCTATATATAGGTTTTGTTTTATTTGGGCCAGGCCTTAATTTTAGAAATTAGGTTTGACATAATTATTTTTCTACCGTATCTTTTTGTTGTAGATACGCAAAATCTAATATTATTTGAACTTTTCTCAATTTTAGTAACTGTCCACTATTCTTACCATGTTTTCATACTGTCAATCAATACCACTAATCATGTTTTCCACCACGTTACTTCATTTTCTTAGGTGATATAATAAAATTGATAATTTTTAATCGGATGATTGTGTAAAATTATCTTTTATATAATGATTTTTTCCCTACTATATCTAATTAAGCAAGCTAAACCAAGGATTGATTTGTACCGGATGATTTTTCCATACTATAATGATTTTTTTTAGCATATATTTTTTGTTTTGTTTATAATAATTATTTTTTTACCATTCTATAACAATGTTGGCATTTCCGTATGGATGATGAAACAATAGGTGAATATCGTTATGAACTCTTTTCCTAATGAAAAAAGACATGTAGCTCTTGTGCGATACGATGAAGAAACAAAAAAAAACAAAACAAGCAAATGTTGAGTTGACAATGCCATAATCCAGTTTCCAAATGCTGCAGAAAACCATCAAGCCCATGGTGGTAATCCTCAAGAACCCAACAATGGGGCCTGGTCAATGCAAGAAAAATATTTCAGTGATTTTGTAAGGGGTTGGTTGCTGTTGGTCGGGATTGGGCAACGATATCAGATGAGTATGTAGGGACAAGAGACCGACACCAATTTGAATCCATAGCCGAAACAAATTATAGTTACATAATTCACTATAGTGTCGGCGAACCGCGAAGTGGTTCATGCGTACCGGTTCAAAGTACTTTTATGTATTGATTCGTTATACTCCGTGAATAAGGATGTCAACGGGGCAGGGATTGACCGGATGATACTTTACCACTCCTTGCCCCACCATCTAAAGTATTCCCCATCCCCGTTCCCATTCCCCGCTTTGGGAAGTATTCTTCCTTCATCCTCATCCCTGCGGATCCCCACAGTTTCCACGGAGATCCGTCAACCTTGAAAAAAAGTATCAAATTTCTATTATTTTCAATCAAATTAGTTGTAAAAAAATACTAAATCTTAATTATAAATTAAATAGAAAATAAAAATATTATTGTGAATATTGTGATAGTAATAAACATCATATATAAACAAATATATATACATATTGTGTGAAAATATAATTAAAAATAATTTATAAAGTACTTAAAATATACATTTATAAATGTTATTTTAATAAAGTTTTCTGGGACGGATTCTCCGCGGGGCGGAGAGTAAAATACCGTCCCCGTCGCCAAATCTCTTTCGGGGGAACTTTCTCCTCCATCCTCATCCCCACGGGGAAAAATTTCCCATCTTCGGATCCCCAAACAGGGCAATCCCCGCGGGGATCCCCATTTACGGATGAAATTGACATCCATATCTGTGAACCAATTCGCAGAAAGGAAAAAACATCTAGTTAAAGAAAATCTACGCATATAAATAAGAATAGTAATCATGATAAAAGATAGGCATAAAAAATAATAACTCAATCAAACATATAACAATTTATCAAAAATAAGATATGAAGTTATAACAACTTTAAAAAAAATAGAAGAACCTAATAAAAGAAGATATGTTGAGAAAAAGGGAAAATATTAGGCCAACATATATAGAAAAAATATGGACAAAACTTAGGTGCATTTCTTTAGGTGCTTTTCTTTTTCGTATGGTTCTTAATATAAAATTTATATTTTGTGGATATAACAAACTTTGAGAAAATCATGAATTTGAGAAAATCATAGTTTTTATGTTAATAATCATGCAAAGAGCATCTAAAGAAATGCACCTAAATTTTATCACAAAAAGAAAACCACGTCTACAATAAAAGACTAAGAACAAAAAAATAGAAACAAAAATGCAATATATAAATTTTTATGTTAATATAATGACCAACTTAAATATCGAATAAAAATTAATAGACCTGTGCATTTTGTTTTACAAATTCACTACTCTGATGATGTTAATATTTTTCATCGGATAATTTGTTTGTGTACTAACTAAATAAGTTTTCTAATTAATAGTTTATCGATAATATATTGGAACGTACCATGAACCGAAATAGCATACCGACTATGTATATCTCCTACCTACCAAATTCTTTCAAGATTATGTACCACATACCCGAACTTGTACCAGATACCTAAGTTAATTGCGAATTAAATGACTATGAAACAAACCATACGAGTACTTCATGAACCATCTTCAGTAAAGAAAGTACAAGAATTCATTCAAGAAAGTGTTCTGACGATGGAAGTGATGGTTAGTCTTTTATTAGTTGGATCCTAGTGAGTAAAAAAAAGTGTTGAAATATTTACTAATATTTTGTGGGCTGCAATCAATTGTGGATTTTGGTTTTAATAAAAACAGGTTGATGTTGTTGTGATCCATTTGATGATGTTTAGGCCTAAATAATTGTGATCAGTAATAACGAGTTTTGAACATTAATTCTGATTTGCGTACATGATGGGTAGTATATGACTAGGGTTGTTATCTTAATAGGCTAGATCTCCTTTGTCGTCATGTCATCACTCGAGCAATACGCCAAAATAGCTTGTCTGAGGTTTGCCTCATTGATAACCTTAGCATGTGATTGGAAGAGGAAGACATTGTTTGATATCTCGATGTATTAGATATTGACGCTTCCGATAACAATGGTTTGCGATTGATTATGATTCTCATCTTATCAAATAAGTGTGTTCTAATTTCCTATAATATATCGATAGCTAATTTTAATTCTTACGTGTGGTATCAGAGTTTAATATTATATGATTTAGAACCCTAATACTATTATTCAATCCAAGCTTGTTGTTTTGTTTACCTTTGATATACTGTAAATATACTATATACCTCAAGAGATTGAATTATTCCGATGAAGCTATTTGTTTGTGTTCTTTACCAATAGCCTGATTGGTTGGTGTGTTTGAAACGATTTATGCTATGTCTTTCTCCATGCCATGAGTAATGTTTTCATGTACCATAAAATCCTGAATCCTGTTTGTTCCAAACAAATAAATATTGCTATTGGTTGTGCATTATTTAATTTGTCTCCTGAATCCCACAGGGAAAAACCACTAATCTTGAATTCTCTTGAGATATTTTCTTTGAGTAATTTACTAAAAATTTGTGTTCTCTTGAGTTTTGTGTGTTTTGTTTGAATCAGTGTCCGGTTTTTGTTTTTTTTTTTTTGTCTCTGTTGGACCACTAGAATTATTTTGTTGAAATTAAACCTCTTTGCTACATTACATATTTTTAAAAACAAGCCAAAATGGAACATATATATATATATATATATATATATATATATATATATATATATATATATATATATATATATAACAAAAATAAAGTAGTCGCTTCGGCACAAGATGTGCTAAGAAGAACTACAACAGTCTTACAACGGTATCAAATACAAGAGAGCTAAAACGGAATACAAAAATATTACTCGACGCCCAAACAGAGCAATGAGTTCGACCACCAGGTATGATAGTTAGAAGCAAGAGTTACATGTGGAGATTTCAACCACCTAAAAGAGAACATCTTGACTTTCTCCAACAGATGAGTAACCGGACTTGCCGCACTTGCCGCGTTTCTGAGCAAACGATGTCATATACTTTAAAATAAGTATTTTTGTATCTTGAGAGATCAAATTTGTTTTCTAAAAATCATTTTCTTTTGGGCTTTATGGGTGCGTTTGTTCTAACTTTAAAAAAATAGATTTTTTCTTTGTATTTTTGAAAATGGATTTTGTAAAACCGTTTTTTAAAATATTATAAGTTTTTTTATATTCATTTTTTCTAAATTGAAACACTAATTTTGACATCATATAACATAAACATACATTATTGAAGAACAAAACATAGTCAAAATCATAATTTTTTGAAAAAGTTGTATTTCAAAAATGATTTTTATGAAAATCTATTTGAAATAGCTTCAAATTAAATGATTTTTTCGAAATTTTGATATCCAATTTTTTTTCAATAAAATGATGAAATGCCTAAAATCACATTTTAAGAATAACTATTCAAACCAAATTTTCATTTGAAGCTTTTATAAAAAATTTCTTTGTAAAATTTTTTTACATAAAATTATATAACACTACAAAATCTATTTTCAAAAAAATCCAAAACAAACGCCACCAATATCATATATAAATTTGAATTGGAACTCATGGTTGAAGACTATCATCTTGATTTTATTTTTTTTGTTGACGGCGTGTGTACATAGCGATGATTCTTGTTTATTGAATCATAAACTTATGGAAATTGAATCCGGCATATGATAAGTATATCCATTTTGTGTATGAGTATGTGAATGTGATAATTTGTAGCAAATCAGAAGCTAATTTTGTGGGGAATTTATTTTAATTCCTTAAATATTTGATTGCATGGTTTCCTTTAAAATTATGTCATTATGTTAGTTTAGTATCTTCATACTGTGAACTGTAGTGAAAATAAGGATATAACACAGTAACTTGTTCAACAAGTTATCTGTGTAACCGGTTTGTAACTACCACCCTTATGTGGCTTAGTTAGTTAGAATTCAGTTTTATAGATAGATCCTTATCTGTTAGTTAGTTATGTAGACTTTGTCTTGTATATATAGTTGGCTAAGTCTCATTGTAACATTCAAGTGTGTGCTTAATAAAAATTTCTCTTCTACTAGCTTCTTCTTCTTCAATACTATTGAATGATCAAGCTTCTTTCTCCATTAATGGCATACCAGCTATACTCTTCACATGGTATCAGGCCCGAACACGGGTTATGCCATTGATTTTCTCATCTCTTGCACACTTCATATCTTTTCTTTCTCTGCAAGTTATCTCAAAACTTGCTTCATTTCTTCAAAAATCCTGTTTTTGTTTCTCCCTTTGATTCAAGATCTTTCCTTGAATCTTCATCTTCTTTCTCTCTGTTATCAGCAACCTTCATCAATCTTTCATCATGTCTCAAAATTCCAATGAAGGTAGCATCAATGGTGCAGCCAATTCTCAAAACAAGGGTTATCAAACCGACACTCTAAATCCATATTTTCTTCACTCAAATGAAAATCCAGGTCTTGTTCTGGTTACTCCCCTTCTTTCTGGCCCCAATTATCACTCTTGGTCGAGAGCAATGACTATGGCATTGCGATCCAAGAACAAGATTCATTTTGTCAATGGTACCTTACCTCGTCCAGCTGAAGAAGATCATGACTCTGTTGCTTGGGACCGGTGCAACACCATGATCATGTCATGGTTGAGCAATTCTGTTGATCCAGAGATATCACAAAGCATCCTTTGGATGGATTCCGCTGCTGAGATATGGAAAGATTTGAAGGAACGGTTCTATCAAGGTGATGTGTTTCGTATCTCAGATATTCAAGAAGAGATCTTCACACTCAAGCAAGGTGATTGTACCATTTCTGCATATTATACCAAAATTAAGAAACTTTGGCAAGAATTGGATAATTTTCGTCCCATTCCAACCTCTAATTGTGTTGCTAATTGTGAAGCAATTGCTAAAATGAAATCCTACAAAGATAGTGATCAAGTCATTCGTTTCTTGAAGGGTTTAAATGAACAATATTCTTCTGTTCGTTCTCAGATCATGTTAATGGATCCACTCCCCAATATTGGTAAGGTTTACTCATTACTTGTGCAGCAAGAAAGGCAACATGTCACTCCTTTAGATGAATCTAAGCTTCTAGCAGTTTCTGGTAATAATGCTTATGGAGGTAGAGGTAGTTCTAATCGTGGTAGAGGCCCTAGTAGAGGTGGTAGAACTACTGGTGGTCGTGGTAGAGGTAATAAACTCTGCACATTCTGTGGACAAACCAATCACAATGTTGAAAATTGTTGGAAAAAGAATGGCTATCCTCCACATCTTCAAGCTAATGGAACTGCAAATAATTGTGTTAACACTAATGGGGATGATGAAGACACTCAAACAGTCAATTATGAAGAGGATAATCATGATTCAGAAACTGGGAAATTCTCATTCACTGCAGCTCAACACAAAGCATTGTTAGCTCTTCTCCAAGGTTCTTCCACATTGCCCTCACATAGTATTAACCATGTAACCACAAATTCAGGTATCCTATGCACTATCCCTCTTTCCACCAACTCAAATCACTTCATTTTGGATACTGGTGCTACAGATCATATTTGTTTTGATTTAAAGTTTTTTCAATGCATGAAACAAATTCCACCAATCAACCTCAAATTGCCTAATGGTTCACTTGTAACCACTTGTTTTGCTGGCACAGTTTTATTTGATCAAAATTTTTACCTAACTGATGTTCTATATTTCCCTAATTTCTCTTTTAACCTCATATCTGTGCCTAAGCTAACCCTTAATTTGCACTGTTATCTAATGTTCAATGATCATGAATGCTTGATACAGGACTCTTGCTCAAAGAGGATGATTGGTGTAGCTGAGTTGTTTAGTGGCTTGTACATTCTCAAAAGACCAACTGTTAGCTTAGGAAACCTACCTGAAAAATCTTGTATCAATAAACTCAATAATATCTCTCAATTTACTCATTCTGTCAATAGCTTAGAGTCACACAAAGATAATGATTGTAATGTGTGGCATAGGAGGCTTGGTCATGCTTCTCATGACAAAATACTTGAAATCAATAAAAATTTTCCATTTGTTAAAATTGTCAATTCTTCTATTCCTTGTGATACTTGTTTTTATGCCAAACAGAAAAGATTACCTTTTCCTAATAGCACTACTATTTCTGTCAAAACTTTTGATTTAGTCCATATGGATATATGGGGGCCTTTAGCTATCCCTTCCATGCTTGGTTTTAAATATTTTTTGACTATTGTTGATAATAAATCTAGATTCACTTGGATTTACTTCATGAAATTGAAATCAGAAGCATCTACTCATATTAAAGCTTTTCATTCCATGGTTAAAACCCAATTTAATAGTGATATTAAGTGCATTAGGACTGATAATGGTACTGAATTTTTACTCAAAGACTTTTATGACAAGCATGGCATAATCCATCAATGTTCATGTGTTGCCACCCCTCAACAAAATGGTATTGTTGAGAGGAAGCATCAACACATTTTAGGTACTGCTAGAGCCTTACTTTTTCAATCTCATCTTCCTAAAATTTTTTGGGCTCATGCAGTAGGCCATGCTGTTCATATCATAAATAGACTTCCTACACCTTTTTTATCTCAAAAATCTCCTTTTCAAATACTCTATGATTGCTTACCTGATTTAACTACTCTCAAAGTCTTTGGCTCTTTGGCATATGCCCCTACTTTACAAGCCAACAGACACAAACTAGATTCTAGATCAAGAAAATGTGTCTCACTAGGATTCAAAACTGGTGTTAAAGGTCACATTTTGTTTGATTTAAAATCTAAAGAAATTTTTCTTTCAAGAGATGCTGTATTTTTTGAACATGTTTTTCCTTATCAAGTTGAGTCATCACAGAAAAATGATCAACCCTCTTCTGCTCCTCACAATCAGGTTCTTTATGATGACTTAGACTTGTCACAAAACTCTCAACCAACCTCAACTTTATCTCCCATCACTACTTCTCCACCTTCATCACCTAATCATCACCCTATATCTCCATCTTCATCTACTAACCACCCTACTTCTAGTTCAAACAACCAGCCTACTACATCTCAAAACAACACTCCACCACCTATACCTAATAATCCTCCTAATCCCTTACCATCAACACTTCCACATGATACAGTCAGAAGATCTGACAGAGTTTCAAAACCACCAGTTTACCTTCAAGATTTTCATTGTAACTTACTCACCAATACAAGTCCACTATCTTCTCAGTCTCCACATCAATCATCATCTGAGTGTAAGTTTCCTATATCTTCTTTCATTTCATATGATCATGTTTCTTCTGCACACAAACACTTTGCTCTTGCTATATCCACCCTTACTGAACCATCTACTTATGAGGAGGCAATGTGTAATGAGCATTGGAGAAATGCTATTAATACTGAGTTGACTGCTTTGTTAAAGAATCATACCTGGGATTTGGTCAAGTTACCTAATCATAAAAAGGCTGTTGGGTGTAAGTGGGTGTTTAAGTTGAAACTACATGCTGATGGCACTATTGAGAGGCACAAGGCTAGGTTGGTGGCCAAAGGTTTCACACAAACTGCAGGCATTGATTACACTGACACTTTCAGTCCTGTAGTGAAAATGACTACTGTAAGAATGTTTATGGCAATTGCTGCTTCTCAACATTGGCCACTATTTCAACTTGATGTCAATACAGCCTTTTTACATGGAGACCTAAATGAGGAAGTATACATGAAGCCCCCACCAGGACTGGCACTACCTCATCCTGACTTAGTCTGCAAGCTACAAAGGTCCCTTTATGGGTTAAAACAAGCTAGCAGACAATGGAATGCTAAGCTCACAGAGACTTTAATTTCCTCAGGATACATACAGTCTAAAGCTGATTACTCTCTTTTTACCAAGCAAACATCTATTGGATTCACTGCTATCTTGGTATATGTTGATGATTTGGTAATGGGAGGGACAGATATGGATGAAATTACTCAGCTAAAAGCTTTACTTGACTCCAAATTTAGCATCAAGGATTTAGGTCATTTGAAATACTTCCTAGGCTTTGAAGTTGCCAGATCTAAAGATGGAATATCTCTATGTCAAAGAAAATATACTCTAGATCTACTACAAGACAGTGGCCTGCTAGCAGCTAAACCTGTCTCCACTCCTATGCAACCTCAGCTTCAACTTCAAAAATCTTCTGGAAATGCTCTATCTGATCCCACCACATACAGAAGATTGGTTGGAAGATTGCTGTACTTGACACACTCAAGGCCAGAGATAGCTTATGCTGTAAGCAAGCTTAGCCAGTTCCTTGATTCACCCACAGATACACATATGCTTGCTGCTCTACATGTTCTAAAGTTCTTGAAAAACAGTCCTGGCCAAGGTCTATTCTTCAAAGCAAATTCACCATTACTACTTCAAGGATATTCTGATTCTGACTGGGGTGCATGTCTAGACACAAGAAGATCTACCACTGGTTTTTGCTATTTCCTTGGTAGTTCACTCATCAGCTGGAAAAGCAAGAACAAAATGTAATATCAAGGTCATCGTCAGAAGCCGAATATAGGGCTCTAGCACAAGCCACTTGTGAAGGTCAATGGCTACTATACTTGCTTAAAGACTTCCTGATCACACATGATTCACCTATCTTGCTCCATTGTGACAACAAATCAGCAATGCACATTGCTGCAAACCCTGTGTTCCATGAAAGAACTAAGCATATAGAAATTGACTGCCATGTTGTGAGAGATAAAGTCCAAGCCAACATCATTCAACTATTGCCAGTTTCATCCAAAGAGCAGATAGCTGATATATTCACAAAATCACTTCATCCAGGACCTTTTCATGCACTACAAGTCAAGCTTGGAACTATTGACATATATTCCAGCTTGAGGGAGGCTGTGAACTGTAGTGAAAATAAGGATATAACACAGTAACTTGTTCAACAAGTTATCTGTGTAACCGGTTTGTAACTACCACCCTTATGTGGCTTAGTTAGTTAGAATTCAGTTTTATAGATAGATCCTTATCTGTTAGTTAGTTATGTAGACTTTGTCTTGTATATATAGTTGGCTAAGTCTCATTGTAACATTCAAGTGTGTGCTTAATAAAAATTTCTCTTCTACTAGCTTCTTCTTCTTCAATACTATTGAATGATCAAGCTTCTTTCTCCATTAATGGCATACCAGCTATACTCTTCACACATACAGTGTACTTCCGTTTATTCTTGCTACAGATTGGCCAAATACAAAGATATAAAGATTATGTGTGATTATAATATTATAGTACTTTTTGCTTCAAAATATTGAATTTTTATAAGAAAGCCATTTTTTATCGTGAAATCAAATTATTTCCACACTATATATTTTTATTTTGTTTTTATAAGCAAAATTTATTAATATGAGTACAAGGGTACTCAACACCCATTACAAAAGGTCTACATCATATGCTTTGGAGATAAGTAAGCGAATCAATCCACCAATTTGAAAAAACAAATTAGGAATACTACCGTTGTCATTTTATGAAAAAATTCGGCTTATTTATGCTGATTATTATTTTTATAATTATTATTTATGCTGTGGTTTGATAACAACAAAATCCACCTTATTTTTGGACTTGTCATATTTTGTGCGATGGCCATGATTTTGTATTCTCTGTTTTAGCCTTTTTGCACTCTTCGGCTTCATGGGTGTATAGATTTATTTATCCACCTTTAATTTATATAAATTGAGTCAATTATTTTTAGAATATTTTATTATGATGTAATTGTTTGTTGTTGATTTGTGGCTATTTAAGATGACATCGTTAAAGATTTTAATATTATGAAATCATCAATGCTCATTGACTGTATTTGCAAGGTGAAAGTCATACTCTTGGAGGTTAGTACTGCAATTATTTTTTTACTCTTATAACTTATTATATAATTGCATATGAGGATAAATTATTTTAAGATATTATCGACTCTTTTGAAATGATAAATATGCAATTATATTTGAAAGTGTTATTATTTTCCAGAATATCCTAAAACTAGAAACTCTATACAATCATCAATTGACTTCTTGTTATATACTCCAAATTTTAAAAGTTTACTCTATTGAGTGGGAGTATTTCAAGTTTAATATTTTGAGAGTTCTATTCTAGATAAAGTGTAATGTATTATGTTATTTTAAAATCAATTTTTAAAATGAATTGCAATTCTCCTTATATTATGTAAGTGGTTGACATACTTATCGGTGTCACATTACTTGACATGTTAATTGTGTGATAGAGAAGATAGTTCAATATTTGTTTAAATATTTTAAAAATCTTACATTGTAATTCAACTATAATTCTCTATTAGGTGGGAGAGTTTTACATGTCAATTATATATAAATGTCTATAGAGACTTAAATTGAGGAAATATAGTCCTATGTTATTTATAAAAGTTCGGGAATATTGGTTTTACATCCTCAATTTATTTAAGTATCTTATTTTTAGTTGACTGTTTAACGATAATGATCTTTCTCTCCAAATAATATATTATGTTTCTCTTATACCACTTCTCCACCGCGAATGAATCAAAATATGTTGAGAATTGTAAATTAAAATAATGAGTGATTAGTCTAGATGCATTAAATTATGCATATTTTTAATTATCTCAAAATATGTCGAGAATTATGCATATTATGAAAGGAGATATTGATTCCTATGCAAGAGATTTCGTTTGTTGGTATAGGCCGTTACCGTCAAAGTGGGACCACTTATATTGATTAATGAAATTTTCTTTGTAGTTTGGGGAACGTTTTTAATTGGGACATATGATTTTCTGTCTAAAGGTGATTATTATATGTTATAATTAAAAATTAATTTGAGATGAAGTTATTGGAGAATGTATTGAACAAAGGAATTTCCCTACCGAAAGGTGACAACTTTCAAAGTTCAATGTATACTCATTGATTAACTCATTTAAGGTTTTGACTAAGGCTTTAACTTTAGTTTGTGCATTCTGCCTAAAGGTGATTGCACTATTATATTGCCTCGTTATGATAACCCTAATGCATTCTGGTTTTAATTCAAGAATGAATTTCTCAATTATGTTTCCATTAAAATTTTGATCATCTTAAAATTAAAATTATAAGACAAAGAAGCAGGATTTGGATAATATGTTTATGATTAATGCGGAGAAAAACTAAATAGAAAGAACTTTTGGGTAAGTGGGAGAGAATTAACTACTCGAGAGTCACACTAATCTTGTTAAATTTTTTATTTATCCCTTAATCAAAAGACTTGGGTCCGTTGTTTTCAAGAGTAACATTTTAGACACAGACATTGTAAGTTATTTTAATATGTTTGATTAGTGGGAGTTTGAAAAGAATATTTGAGCAAGTGACAATTAATTAATATTCTTTTGAAATTATTGATCAGTGGGAGTTTGAATTTTATTAACTCCTTTATAGCCGAGTGTTGTCGGGATCAATTGGCTGGTGATCAACACTATTTTGGAGCTGAGGCATTATATAAATAAATTAAAGCCCAGTGTTGTCTGGATCACATAGCCGGTGATCAACACTATTTTGGAGCTGAGGTGTTATGGTATATCTTAAGAACCATGTAATTTCTCTGGCTTTGATACATTTGAGAGAAATTATGTCTAAAATATTGGAGCTCAAAGTTGATTAGATCACTATACCGCAATAGTCAACATTATTTTGGAGCTTTGACTTGTGGTTTTTTATGGGCCATAGAATTTCTCTGGCTTTAAGGCATTTGAGAGAAATGTTTTGTCAACATAGACACTGTCACATCATTAATGAGTTTGACACATCAGCAAAAAATTAGTCAAATTGAGTTGGAGGACCAAAATTTTGAAAAAACTAAATTAGGGGACCAAAAAGCTGACTTTTAAAATAGGGGGATCAAAAGTTCAGGTTTTGGAAAATAGGGGAAACAAAAAGCTGACTTTTAAAATAGGGGATCAAAACTTCAGATTTTTCAAAATAGGGGGACCAAAACTGCATTAAAGCCAAATTATTTTTATTATGATAAATAATTTCTATCTGGTTTTTTAAAAAATCTCTACAATATGTGCAAAAATATATTTCATTTCTAAATTCATATCAAACAGGTCCTAAATACGGTCAAATAATTGTGTAAGTAGCAAGGGGGTAAATTTGGTATGTCAAAGTGTACGTGTGAGACTCGAGAGTATGAAAAATAAATCTCATAAAAAAAGTGGACTAAGCATTAAACTGCCCAAGACAAAGAATTATCTCCCACCAGCACTCTTTTATCTCCTCTGAATTTACATTTTTGTTTATGAAAAAATGTTCAGAATGTATTTTTCAAACTTTTTTAGTTTAAATATTATTTTAATAAAAAAAATTAAAAAATACATTCCAAACATTTTTTTTATGTAATTATCATGAAGGATCAAATTATCTCGTTTAATTGTTTGTAAAGAAAACATTTATTGCCATGACTTAATTATCCTTTTTATAATAACAATAATAATTTAGTTTTGCTGGGACTAATTTTTTCCTGTCTGGATCATTGGCATTGGAGTTAAGGTGAATGTGTAGAAGCACTCTTCTCTATCCTAAATACGGATAATAATGATGGGTGACTGATTGCATTGACAGTCAGTCACCCATGAACATGTTCAATTTTTTAAGTGTGGATTGGTGACTGATTGCATTCTGTCTTGAATGATATTTTGCTTTCTTCATATGAATAGGAATGTGCTTGTGAGCTATTTGCTACAAACAGAATTAGATAATTTTAGTGGCGAGGCATGACTAGCTACGATGAAG
The DNA here is from genome assembly GCA_030408175.1 of Trifolium repens. NCBI lineage: Eukaryota > Viridiplantae > Streptophyta > Magnoliopsida > Fabales > Fabaceae > Trifolium > Trifolium repens. The sequence continues at coordinate 50,289,316 of CP125849.1, read as the reverse complement.
ATGAAGTTCAAGTATTGTGAATCACGGTGGAAAAAGTACTACAAAACACATAAGCACTCCAATGCTCAAGTCGATATGTGACCGATGGAAAGTAAATTGAAAAGTGATTGAATTGTGTGTATATATATATATATATATATATATATATATATATATATATAGAGAGAGAGAGAGAGAGAGAGAGAGAGAGGGAGAGAGGGAGAGAGAGAGAGAGGGAGAGGGAGAGGGAGGGGGAGAGAGGGAGAGAGAGAGGGAGAGAGGGGGAGAGAGGGAGAGAGAGAGAGGGAGAGAGAGAGAGAGGGAGAGAGAGAGAGGGAGAGAGAGAGAGAGAGGGAGAGAGAGAGAGGGAGAGAGAGAGAGGGAGAGAGAGAGAGAGGGAGAGAGAGAGAGAGAGGGGGATCTCTCAATTGTGTAGAATGGAAAACGGGGAACACTTCCCCCGACTATTAAAAATACACATTGACTAATTAAAATTTAAATTCTGACTGCGAGACATACATACCCATATTTTTATATTTCATATTTTATCACGTGGATCCCTTATTCAAAATTTTATTTAGCACAATGAAAATTGGTTCGCCATGAAGAAAAATGTACGTATAAGATAATGATAAATAAGCACGAGAATTTTATTGATATTCATTATAAAAAATAATATAGAATTAACAACTATTTGTTGTTGATGGAGCCCTTATAGCGTCGTGTAATGGAGACGGAAGAGAGATAGAAATAAATAATTTAAAACAGAAAACACTTCCCACTCTACTATTAAAAATATATATTGACTAATTAAAATTTGAATTCCGACTACGGGAGTTTTTTTTTTTTTTTTTATATATTTTGTGTTTATCGGATTTTCACTATATTACATCCAACTGAAAAAAATCTATGGGAATTGAAACCTAAAATAAATTAATATAATTTTAATTTTTTATAACCAATGGATTTTTTTTTATAATTCCAATTTTAAGCTTTCCATAAACCTTCGTTCAAATCTTTTTTGGGATGCTAATTTATCAATGTGAGTGGAGATTCAAACATAGATTTTTCCATTTGACGCTCACACGTGAAAATGACAAAAAAAGTTTGAGAATAGGAACATGGTCAAAGTATGTTAATTTTCATTTGAGAAATAGTATAAAATTTACAATTATTTTGTGTTGATGGTGTCCCTGCAGAAATGTGAGAGAGAGGGAGGAAGAGAGAATCTCATGGTGTTGTTGAACGGGGAATGAGGGAGTATTTCCGACCCCACTATGCCACTCTAACATCCTTAAACATATATCGTATTTTTATACTCAAGTAAATTAAATAAAATCAATATCATAAATAATTAAAAGAAAAATATAGGCAACATTCAAAATAATATAAAATGAAAAATGCCATAGACAACCTTCAAAAGAAAAAAATAACATAAGCAAATAAATATTATTAAAAAATGAAAAAATTATCATGTGGGAGAGATGTAGAAATAGTGAGAGAGAGACAAAAAAAACTCACGGATGTAGAATGAGAAACACGGAACATTTTCGACCCTACTATTATAAATGCACCTACACTAATTAAATTTTCATTGGAGAATAAAGTTTAAAATTATTTTATATTTAAATGGTTACTATATAGTCTCGGGGATGAAAATGAGAGAAAAATCTATCTTTTAATAGTGTAGAACGGGAAGCGAAATAATATTTTTCATCTCGCTCTAGCTTATAACATTGCTAAATATATATCTTGCAAAATCTATCTCAATTTTATCTTAGCATTTTTAACTAAATTACTCAAATAATATATTAAAATAAATAATAATAAATAATATTAAAAAAGAAAATAATCCCGTGCACGACACAGGCTAACATACTAGTGTTTTATAATTCCAATAATTTTGTAACCAAAATAAAAATTACCAATAATTTAATTTAATTCCGAATTATTGAAATTTATTCTTCCAAATCCGAAAATTTCAATTTGAAGACGCTTTCTTTCGTTTTCTTCTCTCCCTCCTCCTCGTTTCGACGCAGTGCAGTTCACTCCACACACAGTACAAAAAGGTTTTTCTTTTTCTTTTCTTTCCATTTCCCTTTTCACTGATTCACCATCTGCGTAAGTTTCTAATCCCAATATTCACACATAACGCCATTCCTCAATTCATCATATAAACATTCAATTTCTCTTCTGAGCCAATATTCATTTGTTTTTGTTTGTTATTATAGATTATAGATTATAGATATTATTATTATTATTATTATTGTTCCTGTTATTATATTATAATAATAATGATCGTGGTTGTGTATTGGTGCCATTGAATTGATTGTATAGTATATTATAAGTCAAACAAAAGAGAAAGGGTTTATTCATTTATTTATTTATTGTTGTGTGTTTGATTTCAATTATTGTATTTTGCTTGTGGATTTCATGTCGACTCGATTTCATCTAGTCGGCATATCAGTGATCGTTCTTTCAAGATTGGATGGTATGGATTTCGTCATTGGTGTTTTGGGTTTTTCAAAAAAAGTCAAAATTTGTATATTTTGTGAATTGTCTGATTTCAATCCAATGATCATCAATATAGTGATTGTGTGAATGTATGAATATCCCAACTGCAAGAAATCCATTTTGGGGGAATTTCAGTCCTAATATTTGTTTTGATTATGATCATTTTGCCCTATGAGTGAGGGAAGGGATGCTTCCCTTAATCCTGTATAGTCGGTAAGTTTACAAGAATTACCCAGTTGGTTGTTTCACACAATGTTCCGTATGTAAGTAACTGTTAGATTTTTATACTGGGCCTAACTCGCCCTTACAGAATCGGCTTGTAAGGTGAGGGTTGTCCAATCTTTATAAACACTACACAGGCCATTTGTGGGACTAAATCCACCCCTTCATGCCCAACACAATGAAGGTGTTGGAGGCTGCAATGAAGGCAACCCAAATGCCGCAATTAGGTGGCTGGGGTGGACTGCAATGAAGTCGGAATTTCCATCAGTAACAAATGCTTTTTAATGGATTTAACTTCGGAATAAAGTAATTTCAATAGTTGATGAGATAATCAACCGTTTGTATTGCAAAACATTTATGGTTTGTTATGTATGTGCATGTTACATCGACTATTGATTTATTCCTCTATGGTTGAGATAGCTTACTTTATCCAGTAAAGTGAATGGCTTACTTCACAAGAGTAAAATCATTTCTTGATATCAATCTTTTTTCTTTCTTTCTGGAATTATTAGTTCTTGAAAAGTTTGGTATTAAAAAATAAATAAACTATGTATTTACAATTTGTTAGTTTTGAATGTGGAATTTAGATGCTGAAAAAGTATAATTTCATTTGGCATCCAACTGGTAGACATTTTAGTTCTATAAGGCCTAAATGGCACTGCGTTTTCCAATTGCTTAACTAGAAGCTCTTTCGCTTGGGAATGATTTATGTTGTGGCCTTGGAATAATTTTATTTTCACGTAGCATGGAAGGAAAGGTTTCCCTCTAATAAAGAGTCTTTTTTTTACCATATACTTTCTATACAGGTTATTGGTTTTGAAGGCAATGCTATAAGGCTCTCCATAGAGATGGAACCTAGCAGTTGTAGACTTGTAGTTCAAATGCTCATCAGGGTGACTCTTCAGGAGGCTCGCGTGATGCCGGCGAAAATAGTTTGACTGGGAAAGAAGCCTATGTAAACCATGGTATGTCCTTTTCTGATATCTATTATCCATATTTCTGCTTTAGCAAAATAAGAATTAGCTTGCATTAGTAAACAAAATCTCTTTCATGTTCAGAGTTTTTTTGGGTATCTTGTGACCACATAGATCTTAGACATATAGTGTGTTTAGTGTGTTTAACTTTAAATAGTTTCAAAATAAAATAAGAATTAGTTTTTTTTAGTGTGTTTAGTAAACAAAATAAGAATTAGTTTTTTTCATGTACTGATGTGTGTTAGTGTGTTTAACTTTAAATAGGTTTGGCACGTCTCAAGTATTGTTTTTGTTTTTTCTCCTTGCTGAGAAGGTTTTAAACTTTTCAGTGTAACATTTTAGAGTCCTTTGTTTGTTTTTCTTTGTTTCCTTAGTAAGTCATGAGGCAACTTGCATATAGTGTATGTCCACGGATTCCATTATTTGTGAAAATTGAGAATATGTGAAAATGGAGATGCATTGGCATATGGGTGTATTATTTGTTACTCTAGATTCAATATGATACACAATTGTACCTGAAAAATACATACATTTAAGTATCTATTTTGCTAAACAAGCCAGATGTAACCACAAATTTTAGAAATATCTGGCATTAATCCCTTCCAGATCAGCAGTTCCCTGAAACCATTCAGGAAATATGAAATATGCTAAAAACTTTGATATATTTTAATATTTACTCGGTTGAGACTCTTCTCAGTGATTGATTTCTTCAGTGTCAAATGCAGTCTAGTTATAAGCCTCTTCTTAGAATATTCTCAGGTATATTCCTTGTTCTCGTGCAGCTGAGATTGCGTGGAATCAAATGAGGAATGAATGGGTTGGTGATCGGTCTAAAAAAATACAGAGACCACCTGAAGCTTCAACTATATGGTATATGCATATTTCTGATTTCATCCATTCTCATGAATGACTGTAAAAAATAGGAGGGTCTGTTCGATCAATTGTAATAAAAGGAAATTCTTCATTCATGCATTTCTTTCGGGTTTGATAGACTGCTAATTTCCAAATTAACTCTAAACTGGAAAGAACAATTGTATCACGTAAGTCGTCTATGTAGCTAACAGAAATATAGGCACCAACTAAATAGAACAATCAAGATTGCTATGAACAAATTTATTGACCTCTTTGTGAATTCTTTCCGTATTTTAGAAAATGAAAGTTGTCTCTAGTCTTTACTGTGTCTTTAAGCACTTAACATGTATATCATGCTTTTAATTGTCTGTCTTGCCAATATTAATCGGAAACTTTTACTTATGTAAACCTGTACATGTTGCCAATAGCCCCCATCATAGGCATTGTGTACCAATAGCACGACTCTTGCTTTTATAAAGGGCAGGTCCTAGATGCACCTTTTTATTTCCGACTGTATAATCCATCCTCTAAGTTTTACGTAATCTTGAATATCCGTATATGTTTACCAAAATTAACCAAGACATCTGTTTCAGTCTGACAGCAAGTTCTGACCACATGCTTTTCTCTGGAGAACCATTCCATCCGCCTATACCATTACCTGTAAGTTCTTTAAGGTGTACTCTACTTTTGAAATTTGGGAATGCATTATATGAAAACATTATGTTGCTATGTTTGGGTTATGCAGGTGATGGTAGACTATTTAGTTAAAATGTGGGACGACGAAGGTCTCTTTGAAATAGCTAACAGGTAACTCTGCTGTAAATTTCACCCTGCACGAGTTTATGTGCACAAAGCCATTGGAAGCACATTGCTGAGACTGAAATTAGGGATGAGCATTTTAACCGGTTATCATGGATTATCCATAACCAAATCTATATCCAATTTTAAAAACCAGTTATTTATATTTGGGTTTTATAACCAAACCAATTAGTTTTTTATTTAGATATCCATAACCATGACCACAACCAAATTTTATGATTAAATTATTTAATTTCCAAAATTTATCCATAACCAAATTTTTTATTTCTCCCAAATTGAAAAGATGAACCCTAATCCCCAAACTCAAAAATCGTCCGAAAAACCGAAAATCGGCCGAAAACCAAAAAATCGGCCGAAAAATTGAAAATCGGCCGAAAACTCAAAAAATCTGTCGAAAACACAAAAAACGGCCGAAAACCCAGAAATCGGCCAAAAAACCGAAAATCGGCCGAAAACTCAAAAAATCGGCCGAAAAACCGAAAATCGGCCGAAAACTCAAAAATCGGCCGAAAAACTGAAAATCGGCCGAAAACTCAAAAAATCTGTCGAAAACACAAAAAACGGCCGAAAACACAAAAATCGGCCGAAAAACTCAAAAAACGGCTGAAAAACCAAAAATCGGCCGAAAACTCAAAAATCGGCCGAAAACCCAAAAATCGTCTGAAAAACCGAAAATCGGCCGAAAACTCAAAAAATCGGCCGAAAACACAAAAATCGGCCGAAACCCCAAAAATCGGTCGAAAAACTGAAAATCGGCCGAAAACTCAAAAAATCGGTCGAAAACACAAAAAACGGCCGAAAACCCAAAAATCGGCCGAAAACCCAAAAAATCGGCCGATTTTCGGTTTTTCGGCCGATTTTTGTGTTTTCGGCCGATTTTTTGAGTTTTTGGCTGATTTTTCGGTTTTTGTGTTTTCGACCGATTTTCAGTTTTTCGGCCGATTTTTTGTGTTTTCGACCGATTTTTGGGTTTTCGGCCGTTTTTTGTGTTTTCGACAGATTTTTTGAGTTTTCGGCCGATTTTCAGTTTTTCGGCCGATTTTTGGGTTTTCGGCCGATTTTCGGTTTTTCGGACGATTTTTGTGTTTTCGACTGATTTTCGGTTTTTCGGCCGATTTTTGAGTTTTCGGCCGATTTTCGGTTTTTCAGCCGATTTTCGTGTTTTCGGCCGATTTTTTGAGTTTTCGGCCGATTTTTTGAGTTTTCGGCCGGTTTTCGGTTTTTCGGCCGATTTTTTGAGTTTTTGGCTGATTTTTCGGTTTTTGTGTTTTCGGCCGATTTTCGGTTTTTCGGCTGTTTTTTGGATTTTCGGCCGATTGTTTGTTTTTTTATTTATTTTAGTGTTATTATTATTATTATTTATTTTTTGGAAAAAAAACCAGTTATTAAACCAAAAACCGGTTTTTAAAAGTAAAAACCGGTTATAAAAGTGGTTATGGATATAACCAGTTTTATAACCGGTTATGACATTTGGTTTTAATGTCCAATTATAACAAATTGTTATGGATTGGTTATGGACGGTTATTTTGGATTGTCCAAGATGCTCATCCCTAACTGAAATAGACCCTTTAAGATGAGATTGATTGGAATCATTGAATGGTATTGTTATTGGTTTTGTTAGCAGCACAAATAAGCTCAATAGCACTTTCCGCCTGCCACAACGTAGATTTTTGAGTCGTTTGTGACTGGCTAAACATTCATCCTCAATATTGTTTTTTGGTTTGTTTTGGTTTTTTACATTTTTAAACTTGAACGCATTCTCTATGATTACAAAGTTGGCAAATCTCAATGTTTGGATGGAATTTGAAACAAAAAGTTGAATTCACGCCATGGTAACAAGTAGCTTAAGGTTTCAGATGACTAAAAAAACTGTTTCTTCAAAAAATAACATAATATACAATTAGTTTTGTCTACCTATGTTGGTGTTTCTTATCGGCTAATTTTAGGTTTCAGCATGGGCTAATTAAGCCTTTTCCTTTGGGCTAATTATTTCTAAATAGCCAAATATGATTTTGAATGTGTACTCGCAGGCAAGAAAAAATAGAATATGTACCGATAATGTAAAATGTTTACATGGCCATCCGATAATAACAGTGTATTATGTCAAATTATCTCACTACATCCAGTTTAATGGTATCATATAGAGAAATAAATGATATCTATTGGACGTCAATATACAATTAATTTATACTGATAGATTATATTCATTAAACTCTTAAGATAATACAATTTATCTTCAAAATGATGATTTTATATACATCTCCAAAGTCAATATTTGTGGGTCAAAAAGTTTCTTCCATAAGCCTTTTTTTCATTATAAAGACAGTGTCATGAAAGAAAATTTAGACAAGTTTTTTGACGTTTCTCCGATATTTTGTTTGATGCCTTAAATGTCTGTTTGTTGAGCATGGAGTGTTCGAAGTCCTCTTTTTTTTATATTATTTTTTTCTTGTAGATAGATTACTATCATAGAACGTTATGATAGTCCTCTTATTTGAAATTTAATAGCGTAATTTTTAAACTGTTCAATTAAATCAACTTTAGTAGTAGCGAGGTGAGATCTTTCACATAAAATATTTTTTTTTATCAAATAATTTAGTAGTCAGAAATTCATCTCTCAAAAAAATTTAGATTTAAATCTCAGTGTCTGCATATTATAATGTTCCTATTATGCTTGCGATTAAGAATTTTAATGTGAAAGGATATAAGAGTTAATGTGAATGCTCACATCCATCATAATTTGTCAAACCACAATGTGAATTGTACCATTTGTTTCCTTCCATTCCCTCATTTTCCATGATTAAGACAACGCTTGTTTATTTCAAGAAAGTACTGGTAAAAAAGAGAGTAGTTGAGTCGAAACAAAAAAAGAATAGTATATAATTTTGTTTGATGGTCGCAAGACAAATTTAGGAAAAAGAAAATACTAATGTTTTTTTTTTTGGTAAGAGAAAATACTAATGTTAGACCCGCATAAAAGTTTTCTTTCCTCATTCTCAAATAAAAAAATTAACAAAAATCTGAAGAAAAAAATAATATGTAAATTTATTTCTTAAATCTTAGTATGGATTTTGAATTAAATTACGAGTAAATATTGAAATTGTCAAAGTTGTAGGGCCTAACACTTACTCCCTCCTAATTTGTCCATGCATCATCATCATCATCATCATCATCATCATCATCATCATCATCATCATCATTTAGCATATGATAAATTTGTAGAAATACACTTTAACAACTTGACTTCATTCATAAATATCTCTCTCTAAAAAGTAGAGTACTGTATAAGACCATGTCCAGTTACAAAATACACATATCAATCAAAACAAACCTTGAAATTGCTTACACTTGAAATAATTGACTTATTATCAAATTACCTTGTAACAATTATTGGGTTAAATATGTATTTTGCCCTTATAAATTTGCGAATTTAATCTTCAACCATATAAAAGAAAATCACATGTTTTCATCCAAAAAAAATTTGTTTTATTTTTAGTCTATAATGACCAATTTATGTTCATTTTTTTTTAACATAGCTGACATTTGTATTAAAATAAGTCCATAAGGACAACAGGTACAATGGTGGGGTGAGTTTCTTCTAACCAAATACAGTCTAACACATAATGGGCCAGAGAAGCCAACTCGTGGGCCACTTTATTGGCCTTTCTGTGAATATGAGAAAATGAACAAAAATTGAAACTATTCCTGGTGTTCCGTATTCCCATAAGCAAATTCCTCAAATAATTTCTAGGGCTAGCACCAATCTCATTGACCCCTTTCACCACAATGGAGCTATCACTTTCGAACTCAACTCTAGTGAAGCAACAATCTACCGCCAGTCTCGTAGTGAGGTAAAGCGCGTATGCCTCTGCCGTTGCTGGATCGTTGAAGCCAGGCATCTCCAAAGTAGCTGAGGCCAGGACTTGACCTTCGTTGTCGCGAAAAATCGCACCGAGACCCCACTTGCCATCCACTTTGAGGTTAGCATCGCAATTTGCTTTGATATTGCCCCTGCTTGGTTTCTTCTATTTTTGATTAGACTGGTGATTGTCTCTCTGCTGGTGTTGGTTTATGCTTCTAGAGATGTTACCATAGTTGTTGTTGTGTCTGTTGTTAGTTCTGTTGGTAAAAGTGGTAGGATTAAGATTCGCGATCTGGTAGTCTAGAATAGCAGAGGTGGCTTTGTCAATGATGTCTTTATCCTCAGTGTCATGGTTGTCAAACACCATTTTATTGCGGGCAAACCAGATACCATAGGTCAGTGAAGCAATGACACATAATTCTTCCTCCTTAAGAGTTGAGAGGCAATAAAAAAGCCAATCTATAAAACTGGTATGGGAAGAGTTGAATTTGATTCCTAAGGTAGAGCCAAACCAGACCTTATTTGCCCTGCTGCAGTCCATAAATAGGTGATTAATGGTTTCTTCCCCTTGTAAACACCTAGGGCACCAGATGGGGCAGTGAATCCCTTTGTGACTTAGAGCACTTCTGACAGGAATTGCTTTATTAACAATTCTCCAGAGTAAGGCCTTATGCCTGGGGACCGTTGGAAGGGTCCATATTCTTTTCCATATGAGATTGTGAGGGTTAGGATTGGTAGTGCCACAGTTTGAGTTGTCCTGCCATTGCTTTATCACATTGTATCCTGATCTGACAGTGTAGGTGCCATTATTAGTGTGCGGCCACATGATTTGGTCCTCAATAGGTTCATGAGTGAGGGGAAGTTGTTGGATCAGATCTCTCTCAAAAGGGAGAAAAATATTATTGATAAGACTAGTATTCCAAGCAGTGTGAGGGTGATTGGTTATAAGCTCCCTGACAAGGGTTTGGCTGTGATTAGCTTTAGTGGTTAGAATTTTGTATCCATTCTGTTGGGGGATCCAGTTGTCCTTCCAAATGTTAACTTTGGTGCCAGAGCCAATTTTCCAACAACACCCTTTATTGAGCACCCATAGGCCCTGGTGTATGCTTCCCCAAGTGTAGCTAGGCATATTTCCTATTTGAGCTTGAAGAATATCACAGTGAGGGTAGTATTTTGCCTTAAGACATTGACTTAGGAGGGATGATGGGTTGGTGTGAAGTCTCCAGCCTTGTTTGGCTAGCATTGCAAGGTTGAACAAGTGCATATCCCTGAACCCAATACCACCATTGAACTTAGGTCTGAATAAGTCTTTTTTGGCTTTCCAGTGAATCTTGTGATGACCTTTTTTGCTGCCCCACCAGAAATTGCACATAGCCTGCTCAATTTTATGGCAGATATCCTTAGGGAGAATGAAACAACTCATCATGTAGGTAGGAATAGCTTGGATAACAGCACTAATGAGAACATTTCTGCCAGCAAAAGATAACTTCTTTTCTTTCCAACCCTTTAACTTGCCCATACCCTGTCCATGATAAAATTGAAGTCCTGAGTTTTGGCCCTCTTCAAAGTAGTAGGCATGCCTAGGTATTTGTTGATGGAGTCAGTCACTTGGATAGGCATGATGTTGTAGAAGTCCAGTTGGATATTCTGCTGTAGATGAGGACTGAAGGTCATTTCTGATTTATTTAAGTTGATTTGTTGGCCAGAGACTCTTTGGTATTCATTGAGAGCTGCCATTAGGTGAGTAGCTTCTTTAGTTTTAGCTCTGCAAAACAAGATGCTGTCATCAGCAAAGAACAGGTGAGTAATATGAGGGGCGTTAGTAGCTATAGCAATGCCTTTGATTTTGTTGGTGGTCTGAAGCTGGGTTATGAGGCTAGATAACACATCATCACATATCATAAAAAGGTAGGGGGATAAAGGATCTCCTTGTCTTATGCCTCTATGGGGTCTAAATTCAGGGGAGGGGTTACCATTAATCAATATAGAGAAGGAAACGGTAGACACACATCCCATGATGGTTTGGACAAGCCTGGTTGGAAACCCCATAGTTATGAGAGTTTTTTCCAAAAAAGGCCACTCAATTCTATCATAGGCTTTAGCCATGTCAAGCTTAATTCCTACATAGCCATGTTTTCTAGATTTTGAATGCTTGAGGTAGTGAAAAGTTTCATAGGCAATAAGAGTGTTGTCAGTGATGAGTCGCCCTGGAAGAAAAGCACTTTGTTGAGGGCTGATGATGTCATTAAGGATGGGCTTAATTCTATTGGCTAAAGTTTTAGTGACAATTTTAAGGATCACATTGCATAAGGCAATAGGCCTAAAATCAGCAGGGGTAGAGGGGTGTTTGTTCTTAGGGATCAGACAAATGAAGGTCTTGTTAAGGGGTTCAGGGTTACCACCATTGTTAAGAATATCATGGGCAAGTTTAGTAATATCACCACCTATAGTTTCCCAATAATTTTGAAAATTTTTTGCACTTAGACCATCAGGACCCGGGGCACTGTTGCCTTTTAGTTGATGCACAGCTTGTGAAACCTCTCCAGGACTGAAGTCTTGATTGAGATAGTCATGCATCTGAGGCTGGACCCTGTTAGCTACACCTGTCAAAGCATCAGATATATTAGTAGGATTAGAGGTGGAGAAGATATCTGTAAAGTAATCCATGAAGGCATTCTGAATGCCTAGGTTGTTAGTCACTCTGTTGCCATACTGGGAGTTGATGAAATTAATCTTATTTTTCCTGTTTCTTTGAGAGGCCTTCTGATGGAAATAGCTGGAGTTTTTGTCCCCATTTTGCAGCCAGTTAGCTTTTGCTCTTTGAGCCCACCAAGTCTCTTCATGTTTGAGCAGGTTATCAAGGTTCTTCTCCAGCTGATTAATTTGGTCAATCTCAGCTTTGTTGGGAGTTTTAGTCTTCAGGTTATGGATATTAAGTTGAAGCTCTTTTATTTGCCTAGGGATGTTGCCATAGGTTTCCTGGCCCCATTGATAAACTTTATTAAACGTGTTGTTGAGCTTAGTATAGGTATCTTCAGTATTGTTGGTCCAAGATTCTTTGATGATGTTAGAGCTTTGAGGGTCTTGTATCCAAATGTGTTCAAATCTCCTTATAGTAGTAGAGCCTTTAGAGTCATTCCTGAAGTCGTGGTTATTCCCAAAGACCAGAAGGATGGGGTTATGATCAGAGCTATAGTTTGGTAGGTGGTAGTTGGTAACCCTAGGAAACCTAGTGAGCCAGGAGGTGCTAGCACAAAATCTATCCAGTCTTTCTTTGATATGGTGTTCATTCTCTTGGTTGTTTGACCAAGTATGCATCTCTCCATGGAATCCAAGATCCTGCAAGTTACAGTTATTAAGGGTGTCATGAAATAAGTTAGTATGATTAATATTAATGTCTCTGGTTCCTTGCTTTTCAGCATGGTTTAACACCATGTTGAAATCACCAAACAGCAGCCAATTATCATGAGTTATTCTGGTATAGATTGTTAATCAAATCACAGGTTTGAGATTTTTGATGCTGACTAGAAAAACCATATAAACCAGAGGCACGCCAACCTGTATCATTGGGAGAGAAATCAATATAGCAGTCAATATATCTTTCATTATAAGAAATAATGTCAAGAGTTACATTTTTAGACCACATCATTGCTAAACCCCCTGATCTATTACTAGTAGTTATAGTACAATCAACAATGCAAGAGTTAGGAAAAAAGTCACCAATGTTTTTGAACTTGTTTAGATAGTCAGATTTTTGAAGTTTGGTTTCCATAAGGAAAACAATGTCAGGTTGGTGACTCTGCAGCAGCTTTTTTAGAGCTGTAATTGCAGAGGGTTTCCCAAGCCCTCTACAATTCCAAGATAAGAGTTTCATTGTCCCTGGCTGGCCTTGCTTAGCAGGCCTGCCATAACTGTTGTTTGTTGAGGTTTGTTGCTTGTGCAGTTTGGTGAGTTGTTCCTGCCTTGTGGGGATGGTTGATCTGTGTGATGTTTGTCTGTGCTCTGCTGTACCCCCTTCTTAGGATCTTGAGTAGTATTGTTCATGGATGTGGCTGTCTCTTCTTCTAGGTTCATCTTAGCTAGCATTTCTAGCATAGCTTTTGGGATAGGACTGAAACAACCCCCACTCATTGACTTCATAGGATTGCTGTTGAACCTAGGGTCTCTCTTATCATTTATCCTTCTTCCATAGCTAGTAGCTCTGAGCCAGGGTCCTCTTGGGTTGATCTCCCCCTCTTCTGTAGTTGTAATTTGCTGATCACAGTTAGATTCATTGTGCCCAATGTAGCCACATAGAAAGCAAAACATTGGCAAGTTTTCATATCTGAAATCTACCCACTTTATGCCATCCTTAGCATTACCAATGAATATTCCAGGTTTTATGGGTTGATTAGTGTCAATTTGAACCTTAATTTTGATGATTCTGGCCTTGTCAGGAAAATCATAGATGGCAGCATCTTCAACCTGTCCTATTTGTGCCCCTAGGTGTTTTCCCATGGTTATGGTTTTGCAGTGAAGGGGTAAATTCCATAGTTGTAGCCATATAGGAACTTTGTGAAATCCAAGTTCTTTGGGATCTTTTTCCCTATCCCATTGTTGCACCATTAACCACGAATTTCTGATGGTCCAAGGATTTCCTTTTAGGGCTCTCTGAATGTCTCTGTCATTATCCATAGTTATGTGCAGAAACCTTCCTTCAATCTCAGAAATTTGAAATCCCTTAGGGTTACCACATATCCCCAATAACGCATTATTGATTATTTGTTTAGGGATAATCTTATCAGTAAGCAGTTTACCTATTAGGCTTCGTTGACAGCTATGAACACCTTCTTGTATGTGATCTTCTTGATACCAACAGAATGGATCCTTATCAGAGTTTGATGGAGAATTTCTTTGCTGATTTCCACTGTTGTGAGGTGTAGACTGTGTTCTTGGCCTTTCTTGCTGATTATTTTCTTGTTGATGCAGGTGCCTTGTGCTTGTAGCTTCCTGGTTGTGATGATTGTTGTTGTGTGAGTGGATGGTAGGGGTAGGGCCTGCAAACTCTGGGATATTGATGAATCCACCAGAAAATCCTGCTATAGGGGTGGAGATTTTCTGGAATTTATGAGGTCTGATTCCAAGATCATCATGGGGTTGAGGACTGTCTTGGGTGGTGTTAACATGATTAATGCGTTTGGAGGTTGAGGGATCCATGGTGAGAAACGAAGGAACAGAAAGGAGGAACAAGGACACAGTAGATGAAAACTACCGTTCTCTAATTTTATAGGAACGAAAAACATATTTAACTTATAAATAAAAGATCCTTTTGAGTTTTTTGTCCTTCTTAAAAAGCCTCTCTTTAAATTTTCAATTGCATTAGTATTTTTTTTTTACAAATATACCCTAAATTATATTACATATTTTTCTATAATCGGTTAAAAATACACTAATATAACATTAACTAATTCACCCTCTTGAATAGTAAAATTATAAAATTCATATCAATTGTTAACAAATTCAATATATCAAAATCAATTTTCTTAGTTCTTATTATTTACTCAAAGAAGTATATTCAAGGACAAAGGTAGAAATATTTTAAAGGCTTACACGTTTGGTCCTTTATCTTATTTTTTTGTAACATTTTGCCCTTTATCTTTTATTTGTAACACTTTGATCCATTATCTTATATATTTGTAACACTTTGGTACTTTATCTTTTATTTGTAACACTTTAGTCTTTTATCTTTTATAACATTCACATATAAACCATTCTTTTCATATTTTTTTTTGATAAAAAAATGCTTAATTTTATTTGTTAAGATACCTTTTTATTAAAATTAAATAAAACTCATAATTTTGATGAATATATTAATCATCTTCATCAATTCTTTCATATCTTCATGTTTTTTAAAGGATCAAAGTGTTACAAATAAAAGATAAATGATCAGAGTGTTACAAAAAGATAAGATAAATGACTAAAATATTACAAATGAAATATAAAGGATCAAAGTGTTACAAAAAAATAAGATAAAAGACTAAACGTGTAATTTTGCCTATTTTAAATTAGTCAAAAAAAAAACACTATGCAACATATATGGTAAAAATTATTCGACTTTAATTAGTCAAAACAAATTAATTTAAAATTTCAGAAAGAAAATAGTTAATGAAACTTTCTAGTCAATGATCTTTTAAATTAGTCAAGGACTACTATGCAACATATATGGTAAACAATTATTTGACTTTAATTTAATCAAAACAAATTAATAACTAAAAAATTTCATTAAAAAAAGTTAATGAAACTTTCTGGTCAATAATGTTTTAAATTAGTCAAGGAGTACTATGCAACATACTATTCCAAAATGTAATTAAGTCACTTTGGTTATTTTACACAAATTAAGAAAAGTAATAATTGTTGTATGGAAAAGATAAATTATGAGTTAGTTTATAAAATTGTCCTTCATTAATAGTATGAAAAAGATAAATTGAAGAATTAAAAGAAGAAAGAGAAATAAATAGTAAGGCTATAATAGGAAAAATAGCATTAAATGTTTCATTGGTAATGTAAAGTAACCTATAATCTGATACAATTTTTTTTTCTCAAAGTGACTTACATTTTGGAATGGAGAGAGTATATGGTAAACAATAATTTGATTTTAATTTAGTCAAAATAAATTAATAAAAAAAAAAAGAGTTAGTCAAACTTTATGGTCAAAAAATTAATGAAATGTACTAATGTAAAATTTGCGAGAAACCTTCTATAAATTTGTGAATGATTGCGACTCATTCTTCATCTTCTTTTCCATTTCACTTTTTTTAATTCTCACTAAAACATTTCTCTTCAGTTTTCCAGTCACTTTTATCCTCATTTTCTCTTCACTTTACATTTCATTTTCCCATTCATCGCTATCTTTGTCAACAACATCATTGCTCACTGTCGTCGTGGCACTTAAGAATATGGTCAATGTTGCAAAGAAAAATGGATATGAAGTGGATATATTTATTGAACACTCAGTGATTGAAGAACTTGAGTTCCTACCACTAGCTATCGACGAAATGGTTCAATAGGTAATGGTACAAACTCAGATTTTTCAATCATAGAGTGTTCCAAAAATATGACCACTTCAAGTCCAGTTTTCTTTGCAACAATATAGGGCTTACTACAAAATTTCTAGGGTTTCTTATTTGAAATTTTATGAATGCATAAAAATTTGGATTTTAACATTTATCTAAATCCTATGAAAATTGATGGTCATCTTATGAATATGGTCAATGTTACAAAGAAAAATGGACATGAAATGGACATATTTGTCGAACACTCTGTGATTGAAGAACCCGAATTTCTACCACTATCTACTGAAGAAATGGTTCAATAGGTAGTGGTACAAACTCAGATTCTTCAATCATAAAGTGTTCAAAAAATATGTTCACTTCAAGTCCATTTTTCTTTGGAACATTGAACATATTCATATGATGTCAATTGTAATATAATTTAGATGAATTTTAAAATCCAATATGCATTCATAGACTTCAAATAAAAAAGCCTCAAAATGTTGCGGTAAGTCCTATATCTTTTCACCATACTTTCCGCTAGCTACAGTATAGGCGAGGCACTACTGAGCAATTAATGTATCCCTTGATAATTTTAAGCATTGGTCTATGGTGGGCCACTTGTAAAATTGATCCACCATAGCGCATATATATATATATATATATATATATGTTTACCCTGCAGAAATTCTCTGGTTAAAAAGTCTGGCAAGGAATTCTTAATTCCTTGTATATGCTCAATCTCAAAATCAAAACAAGAGAGTAATGCTTGCCATCTTGCGAAAATATGTTTTGAAACTAAGTTTTTAACATCTTTTTGTAAAACACTAGTTGCAGCTTTGCAATCAGTTTTTAATAAAAATTGCTTTGAAAATAAGTCATCTTGAAATTTTGTAATGCATAAGACAATCGCTAAAATTTCTTTTTTAATAGTACTATAATTTAATTGGGCCGGGTTCCAAGTTCCAGAGTAAAACCTGACAACTTGTTCCTTATCCGATCCCGGAAGTAACTGTTTTAAAATTCCTCCAAACCCAAGATCAGAGGCATCTGTTTCAACTACTAATCTGGCTGTAGGATCTGGTATTCCTAAGCAGGGTAATTTCTTAACTATTGTTTTTAATTTTAATATACTCTGAGTCATCGAATCATCCCAAGGAGGTGGATTTTTCCTAAGTCTTTTAAACAAAGGAATACATATGGTTCTAAGGTTAGGAATGAAATCCGATACATAATTGACACATCCTAAGAACCTTTGTAATTGAGTCTTATCTTTTAATTCATTAGGAAACTTGCTAACAAATTCTAAAGATCGGCTAATTGGGGTGTACATTCCTTGTGCTATATCAAAACCTAAAAATCTAATTTTTGACTGATATATTTTTAATTTTTTCTCTGATAAGACTAATCCATTATTTTTAATGATTTGATAAAATAATTCCATATGTTGAAAATGCTGATTAATGGATTCCGAAAAGACTAATATATCATCTAAATAAACTATAGTGAAATCTGAATAATCATTAAATATTGAATTCATAATATTTTGGAATTCTGAGGGAGCATTTTTTAATCCTAAGGGCATAACATTCCATTCATAATGGCCAAAAGGCACAACGAATGCTGTTTTATATTTATCCCTTTCTTCTAGTTGAATTTGATAATATCCTGATTTTAAATCAAATTTGGAATAAATACTTTTGTTATGTAATCTATTAATTAAATCTTTTTTATTAGGTATGGGATACCTAATCCATTTTAATGCTTTGTTTAATGGTTTATAGTTTATTACTAATCGAGGACTTCCTCGTTCTAATTCTGAAGCGTTAATCACATAGAATGCCGAGCAACTCCAGGGAGATTTACTTGGTCTAATTAATCCTTTATCTAAATAATCTTGTATTTCTTTTTTACAGTAGTCAAGATGTTCTTGATTCATTTGTATTGGACGGGCTTTAGTTGGTATGTTTATCTCTTTAAAATCTGGCTCATACGGTAAAGAAACAGTGTGTATTTTTCTCTTCCAGAACGCATTGGGCTGTTCTGAACAAAGATCTTTCTTAAATTTTTCTAAGACATGACTAATCTTTTCTTTAATGATTGGGGTTTCTAACTGTTCTTCTATTCGTTTAAAATGTATTTCCTTATTGATAAAATTAATTTGTTTTTTCTTTTTATTTATTAGATTAATTCGAGATATAGCTCTTCCTTGAACAGAGTTTAAATCTCTAATTTTTGGTTTATCTAAAAATTCAAAATTAATTTCTCTATCTAATACTGTGGTAGTTATACCATTTTCATTTACTTTAAAGGGGTAAAGTAAAGTCAAAAAAGGTGTTCCTAGGATAATTTCTTCGGTGATATTTTTAACTAATAGAAAGGAGGTTATGTAACATATTTTATCTTTACAGACCTTAGCGTTAGATAACTTATATGAAACTTGTAATTTATTACCATTAGCTCCTCGTAAAGATTCTTTAGTTTTTTCATAATATTGGGTAGGTACTAATCCTTCTTGAATGCAATTTAGGTCTGCTCCAGAATCTACTAGTGCAGTAAAGTCATACGTTGTATCTTTGATTATTAGCTTAATCTTTGTATACCATTTATGAGATATCATTTTTTCTATTTTATTAATATAAGTTTCTTCTTCATTATTTCTGCTAGTGGAAGGTAGGATAGTATTTCGTAACCTATTCTGTTCTTGTATTATCATAGTTCCTTGTATCTCTAGCAGTTTAACTTCTAATTCATCATCTCTAGTTTTTAATGATTGAATTTCTTTT
Source organism: Trifolium repens (assembly GCA_030408175.1). Classification (NCBI taxonomy): domain Eukaryota; kingdom Viridiplantae; phylum Streptophyta; class Magnoliopsida; order Fabales; family Fabaceae; genus Trifolium; species Trifolium repens. The sequence goes on along the minus strand of CP125849.1, from coordinate 50,270,280 downwards.
TTAAGAGTTTTAATTTCCTCTTGCAAATCCCTCAAGGTTATAGGATTTTGAGAGGGTTTCTTAAAGAGTTCCATAACGTCCTTGAATTCTATTTTATGTAATTCTTTCTTTTCTATTTCGTTGTCGTCGATGATGTCTTTAATTTGTCGCATGAAAGCTTGTTTACTTTCAGACTCTTCCATCTTATCTAAAATTCCTATTAAGGTATTTGCTTGATGATTGGTTAAAACATTAATGCTTTTAATACAGTTATTACAATTACAAAAATCTAAACCTAAACATTCATCTAGTTCTTCTTCACTAGATTCACTAAGTTCAACTAAATGGTTAATATCTTCTACTTCAGATTCGTTAGACGAAGAGAAATCTTCATCTGATAATAACATTATATTCTCTAAGGTATGAATTAAATTTTGTTTTAATTCTTCTGATATATTTAAATCACTAATTTGTTGAATTTTTTCTTTAACTCTACAATCATTGGCATAATGACCGAAACGACCACACTTATAACACTTAATGTCTTTATTTTTATTACTAGTTTTCGGGTAGGGTTTTTTACTATTCTTTCTTTTTGGATTTTTATAGAACTTTTTATTTTCTTGATAATTTTCTTTTTGGTAATTATTTTTCTTATAATGTTTGCTAAATTTTTTCCTATTGTTACTAAAAGATTTCTTTTTACTCTTGGGATTACTAGGAGCTCTAATGGGGGTAGCACCATATTGTTCACAGAACGATCCCATTTCTTTCTTATTATTTGCTTTCTCGTTTTTAATTTTATTTTGTAATTTATAATCAGTACAAATCTGTAAGCCAGTTTCTACAATATAATTTGATATCTCTCCCATTGTTAAAGAATTAAAAGGGATTTCTCCATTGTAATTTTGTCTAATATTGCTTTTAACTTTCTCTGCAAATAATCTAGGTAGCCCACTAATAAATCTTTCTTTCCAATAAATGGCTGCCCCATCAGGACGCAGACATAACTTAGAAAGAAACATATCTTTATACCAGCGGTAATCTGACATGGTTGGGCAATATAGATTTAATAATTGCTCAGACGCTCTTTGTTGTAATTTTAAAGGTTCTCCTATAAAAAACTTAGTTATAGCATATAATAAGGTTGTAACACAAATTTCTTCATTTGTCTCTGTTTTAATAGCGGAATCAATTTTTATCTTATCTTCCTCACTGAGGATATTATCCCACCAACCTTTTAATTGTCCTGTAAATCCCATTACTAGCATATCTTTTGTTTTCCTATCTGAATTCTTTTTAATTTTAAAGGCAGTTGCTGCCATAGTCATATTTTGAATAATATTTAATATATGTTGTTCAGACGCGCCATCTATGTTCCATTCTATAATACATTCTCCTGAGTAACTATCTCCAATGAAACTATTTCTTTCCTCAAACTGAACATCAGCAAAGGAAGGCCTAGGATAGTAGTTCCTAGTTTTTGGCCGCGAGGGTTTATCAATTCGAGAAATAATATTTTCTTCTTCAAAAGACAAAGTATTAATTTTAACTTCTGATGTTGAGCCTATGTTTAATATTTTTAATCTATCTACTAATTCATCTAGTTTTTGTTCTGGATTAAATCCTAGGGTCAAATCTTTAATTTCTTTATCTGTGGGTATATTATAATGATAGATTGGCCTAGTAGGGTCAGATACTTTAGATTCTAAAGTTTCTGGTAAAAATTGTTCAACTCTATCTAACTGTTGAGACATGGTGTATAATATTTGATTAGTGTAATTTAATTGACTATGAATATTGTTCATATCTTTTTTCTGTTCAGTAGGGTTAATTATGGCCTTAAAAGGTGAGGCTTCTATTTCGATATTTTCTTTAGGAGGTGTGATTTTTAAAGCTTCCAAAGGTGGATGAATAGATTCAACTATTTCCTTTCTGGAAGTTTTCCATTTAAAACTCATTCTAGTTTTAGTATTTAGAAATAATTTTTTAGCATAAGGGTTTAATATGTTATTATCCAAACAATATAATTCAAACCAAGTAAAGAAATAAATATTAATTTCGTGATGTTCTAAAAACTGATAAAATAATTTAAGGTATGAGCTTCTCTTTTCTTCTGGAAAGGTATTAAAATACCATTTACGTTTATCTTCATTATAATCTGATAAGAATTCTTCCTTAATCCAACTTTTATCAATTTCAAAGGGTTCTTCTTTCTTAATCATTCCTAATATTTGAGATTCAGTAGGTGAAGGAGATCTACTGATCCTTTCTTGATAAATAGGTTGTGGTATGGTTGGAGCAAAATTTACTCCTGCTAAATTTAATCTAATAGTGGAGTCTACAGAACGTCTAGCAGAGGAAGATCCTATGTTGGGCGACTGATTGTATCTAAACGATTGACTCCTATTCATTCTAATTCTAATATTTCCATCTTGATCAGTTATAATATCTCTAATAGATCTTGATTCTAGTTTTTCTGGTTGTGTAGTATTTTCTATTATCCATTCTTCTGGAATTTTCTCCTTTAATTCGGAAATGGTTAATATTTTCGGAGTAATTATACTGGATTTCTTTAGATTAGCTTCTATAATACATGTTTCATTTCTAGACGTAGATCTTAAAGATTTATAATTATAATTAACATTTGTAACCTTATAAGTTATTCTAGTAATAATATCTACATTAGATATTCCTTCTGTAAAATTATCATTTTGATGTTGGACGCAGATGACTAAGGACGAACTTGTAATTTCATCACCCAAGCTCATCGAGTAATTTGGGTAACAATTAAAATAAACAGGACCATCGTTAAGATTAGATTCTAACATGGCTATAACAGAGTCATGAAAGTCTCTAATTCTAGAATCTCGTAAAATTAGTAATATAGGTGAATTTAATCCTAATTTATGTAATGGTTTAACAGCTACTTGAACTAGACCTAAGTGAATGTATCTAAATCCATTTTTATAATGTTGATCTAATAATTTCTTGTCTAATAACGTAAAGGTTTCTTGTTTATTCTTTACATTCCTAGCTTGTTCTAGAGTATGTATAATTTTTTGACTTTTAAAATCGAAGGTACTAATCTTATAGACTTCATTTAACTTAATCTCTGACATATTCCAATTAATTAATTTATTTTCCATTTCTTGTACTTCGAATTCTTGATTTTGAAAAGTATCTTGGTTTAATGTGGTTTCAGTATCTGAGGAAGTAGGCGGAACTAAAGTCCTATTAGATCTACTACTCCTACCACTAACACTGCTCCAAGCTCTATTCAGTAACCGAGACATCTTTGAATTAATCTTCACTTTAGAGGTTCAACTGATTAACGATAAATTATTACTCTCAAAAATTTCTTACCTTATCTTACTATGTGACTCTCTTCTCCCCCTTATTTTTGTTTGAGTTTCAAAGAAGAATACAACTAGGCTAAACCAACGGTTTCACTGCCCTATCTGCGGGTCTTACTACCTGGACCACCCAGCTATTCAGCATCTTCTTACAAAACAAGCCAACACTCAGGGTTATGGGTTGAATCAACAGCAAAATAAGTAAAGAAAAGATTTAAAGTAATAACTTAAAGTTTAAAAGATTGAAACTTTAAAATTTATTAACTCAAGAGGTCTCAGAACCGTATAGGCTCTGATACCATAATGCATGCTGGATCTTAATGGTGCTAGAAAAGCAAAACATAATCCATATAAATTGATTGTAGGATGAAAATAATGGAAGTAAATCTATAAATATTGTGATACTGGAAGTCGAAAATATAATAAGTTTAACAATATATAATTTAAAAAAGAAATTATAACAAAATGAAAACATTTTATTGATTATTTTAATACTTACAGAGGAAGCAAGACAAGGTTCTTCAGGTTTTTGATCTGAGAATTTTTGCATGGTAAACATGAGTAAAGCTCCTGCTAAATATATATATATATATATATATATATATATATATATATAAGACATCGTAATTAACATAAAAATAAAAAATAATTATCATCATATATAATATAAAAAAGAGACATCATGATCAATGGTTAAAATGACTAGAATTAAAATTATGAAAAAAAAATATTATAGGGATTTGAAACAAGGACTTTGAACTCAAAAACATTAGAGGCTACCACTAATCTATTAATGAACATTTGATAGTTTATAGCATTAAAAATATATGATTATTATTATTTTGAGGCCCTCAAAATTTTAAGGTCTAATGATACCACACACCTGGCACATGGGTGTGGACCATCCATGAATATAGTCGACCAGATGGCTACTAACGTCTGAGAAAATCAAATTTTAAAATGAGAACAAAGTTTCAATTATTTTAATTAGTGACAAAAAATTACACTTAATTCTATTTGAAGATTAGTAACATACTGCACTAATTGTGCTAATTTGTCTGTACATTAAATATGCAATTAATTTTATTTTTTTTTATAAAAAATATGCAATTAACTTAAAAAGTGCAATTTTGTTTATAAAGTGTCACGAAAGAGGTACTTAATTATGATTTTTTTTTCTATTGATCTTTTAGTTCTTAGGAGAAGAGACTCTAATAATCCAGATTTCTGTCACAAAGTAAATAAAGTCTGACTAAAAATTATTCCTACTAAGAATCGAACCCGGATTCTTTTATGAACAATTTATTCTAAAGAAAGTTTATCAACATTTGAGTACAATGTTTTAGTTTACGTTACGGTGAATTTTATAATAATTCATTATTTTTTTAACTCTTACAATCAAGGACAAACTGTAAGCTAAATGTTGATTGTCAATTGGCAATTGGCAATTGGCAATTGGCATAGAAGTGAGGGTGTTGGAGGCACAAGTTACTTGGATCAGTATCTTTTACAATCCCTATCATGATTTCATTGTCACACTAATGCCCTTACTATTTAATGTTTGTTTTTTGTGGCATATTATTTATCTATTGTTTTGTGATTTTGTAGTTGTGGGGCGGTGACTAAAAACTACTACCTCTGTCCCATTATAATAGAACCTTTTCAAAATTTTACTTGTCCCATAATAGTAGACCTCTTTCTAAATTGTTTTTTGCATTAATTATTTTCGGACCAAAATACCCCTAATGATAGTTTAAAATAGTAACTTGCAGGATGCATTCACTTTTTGTTTGCTGTGCATCATCTCTTTCTCTCACCTTTGTCCACCAATGAAATGGTTTCCCTCTCCCTTATTTCAATGCTTAATTTGAACTGCTTAATTTGTTTTACGGTACGGTACAAATTCCAGCTACTGCCATACTTCTAGAAAGTAGAAAAGGTGTAATGAAATTACTTGTAACAGTGAAATAAGTAGGGAAATAGAGTGGCTATTGAGTTACCCAATATAAAAGTAGTATGACACAAATTACTACTACTATAAGTTCCAATTAAGTATAGGGGTAAACATGGAACAATAGCATAAATTAAAAATAAAAGTATTATTTTTAATTAGATAAAATTCCTTCCTTAATTCCCGTGAAATTTTCAAAAGGTTCTACTATAATGGGACGGAGGTAGTATGTTTATCAATGGCTTTGGGAAGTGAGACTGAGTTTAAGATAATTTACCATAATTAGATAGTGTTTGATCTTGGCACCTAAGCATAAGTTTTTTTTTTCTTTATAAAAAAAATAGAAGTGGCTACGTTATTTTAGAGTATATGACACAATTGTAATGATAAAATATGAATTGGCAATGCTAGAATGTCAAGTCAAGTTGGACGGGTTGTGTTCGATGAATGTAATTCAAAAGTGACTCTCAAGTGTTGGTTGAAGCATTTTGTACAAAGCGGCGAGACAACTCAGAATTTCTTTCAATCATGATATTATTCTTATTATGTTATCATGTGTAAACTTTGAAGTTAAGTCTATTAGGAGACAAATGAATACGGTTGCTCATGTTTTAGCTAGGGCAGCTAATTCTTAGACTAATTTTCATATATTTGAGATTATTCCTTTATATATTGAACTTTTGGTAATTAATGAAATGCATTAAGCTTATTTGATTAAAAAAAACCATAGGCGTGGTTAGCATTACATGGTAGAGTATGAAGGGTTCTACTTCTCGTCTTAAAATCCTTGGATGAGCAAAGCAAAATAAAAGAAAACAAGCCGACAAAGGTTATAGACAATTAATACATGTTCCTTTCTAAAAACATACATAGACTAAAATAAAAAATTCACGAACATACAGAAACGAAAATGATATTTAAGCATTTATTTAAATATATTCCTACATCTTTATCTGCTATAGTACGTTGTTTCTTTCTATCCATGTTATGTTATTTTCTCTTTTTTGTTAATTATTAGTACTTTTATTTTGGGTTGATGTAGGAATAATAATGATCTCTGCATACAAGAAGATTATGCATAGTATTTTGACTGTTGAGCTCAATACAACAAGTCTTCTTCATCAAATTTGAAAAGAAAAAGAAGAGATGGCATGGCAATAAAACCCATACCCGCGGGTACCCGCCCAAACCATACCCGTTTTGACGGGGAAAACCCGAGTTGACTGGGTTTGGGTTCGGGTTTGAGTTTTCCCCGATTTCAAAAGATGGGGTTGGGGCGGGTAATGGGGACATTGATACCCACCCCGAATCCGTCCCCGAACCCGCCCCGCTTATATTAAAATTAGATTTTACCTCTTTTAAATTAGAAATCCTTAAACAATCTCTTAAATTACATTCATATGTTTATTTTTTATCTTTAATTTGAGTATTAAACAAACTATTTTCTCTATTTCTTTTATTTATTTAAAGATATATCGTTGAAACAAATAATTTTGGGCTTTTAACTTCTTTTTTTTAATAAAAAAATACTAAAATGCAATCCAAATTCATGTAGGAAGAGACGTGACGGGGATACCCGAACCCCGTCGGGATACCCGATCCCCGTTGGGTTAGGGTTTGGGGTTATACTTTTTATCCCCGCTCGAAATTGGGACGGGTTTGGGGAAACCCGAACTAATATGGGTTTGGGTTTGAGGAGGGCAAAATCCGTCCCCGACCCGCCCCGTTGCCATGCCTAGAGACGAATGATCCGATTGCCAAAGAAACATGTGAGTATGGAAGGAATATACAATATTTTTTTTAGGTTATTAATGTCAGGTTCATGATCAAATACAAACCAATATTATTATTATTCTCCTTTTTCAATTAGATCCACTCACTCACAATTAAATAATATCAAAATATTATTATTGTGTTCAATTTATGACTAGATCCTCTTTTTCATTTACAACTTATAAACTTCACTTTAATAAAAAAAAACTCAAAGAAATGATAATGACTCTTGAATCACATTCCATGTCAGTCTTCAATTAAAAAGAAATGATGATAAAGTAATAGTGTTTAAATAAGCTATAGATAAAGGTTATAACATTATATTTTGTTCTAGTTTGGGCCTAGAACTGGTCAAAATCTCCTTCTACTAGTGAGGTCGGGGACGCCCAATTAGGTATAATCTTGTCGGCCACGTCAGCAGAGCATGTTTTACATGTGCTCCTCATCGCGTGGTGTAAGACCCAAGATTTCTTTGTATAGTTGGTTTAAGGGATATTAGGGTTTCGATGTGTTCGTGTGACGAAACATCGTGTAATTATTAGCTTTTGCTGTAATTGAGCCTGTTTAGTGCTCGTGCACTGTAATTGTACAGACTTTGGTTCTGTGATCCTGTTGCTTGTATAAGAAGTTATATGTGGTTTTAGAATAATAAGTTTTGGATCATTCTTGTTTTTGGAAAAACGAGTAGGATTTTACCCGTCGTTGTAAAATCTTAGTGCGTCTGTTTTAAGTGAGGTTTCGGATGGAAGTTTTATATATCTGCGCGAGTTAGGATATATCCTGAGATTAATTTTCTGAGGTATGGAAGAAAATTACAGTCGCGGAAAAAGATTCGGCGATAAGTTTTGGAAATGTGAAACGTTAGACGTTCTTTCCGTAGGTTTTCTGTTTTGGTGAGTTTTGTTCGTCGCGGCGCGCGAGAGCTGAACGTGTAAGAGTTTCTATGAGGTTTTGAGTTTAATCTCAAGTGGTTTTGGTTTGGTTTGATCCAATGGCTAGGGTTTTGTCTTGGCATTTTGTCTTTTGATCCAATGGCCATGTGTGAGCAAGAGGCTATGTTATAGTAAGGAGGTTTAGTGACTTGGTCACTTAGAAAAACATCACCAAACATCTCATTCTTTCTCTCTTTCACGTGAGAAGCTCCATTACTTTCCAACCTTCACTAAATTTTCCATTCTTCACCATTTCACTCCATTTCAAGCTTTGGAGCTTTGAAGAAAGTTGTAGAGAATCACTTTCTAAAGGTAACCCTCTCTTCTCATCTCTTAGGTTGGTAGACTTATAGAGTTTAAGAGTTTTTGGGTTTATGTTCTCATGAGGGTTTGTTAGAAAAGGTTACTTTACATGGTTTTTGTTCCATGAATGTTGTTCATGAGGTCTAGAGAAGCATGTGTAGGCTTTGTTGTTTTGTTTTTCATGAGTTGGTGAAAAATCTCATGAGAAAAGTTAGGGTTTTGGTTGGTTTATGTATTGATCAATTACATGAGGTTATGTTGTAAGGTTTTGAAAAGAAAAGTTGTCTTTGAACCTTTGGGCGAAAGGGAAATGCGTTGTATGGTTTTGTTTTAGAAAATCCGATGAAAAATATTTTGAGGTTTATGAAAATATTTTCTAAGAGTTTTGGGTAGTATTTTGGGGTCAAAGTGGTTTAAAACTATTGTGACATGTGGTGTCGCTTTTTACCTTGAAAACATGTTTGAAAATGATTACCGGACGGTTAAGGCCCGTAATAAAACTTGTGCTTGGGTTTGGTTTTGATTTTGGAAATGAAAATCAAATAACTTGCACTCGAAGCAACCAACATGCTTTCGGAAAGGTGTTGCTTGCTTATGAAAATGGTTTGCTTTTATGCCTTGAAAAGATGTTGGGAACTAATAGAATCAAACTAGGCTTGGGGTGGAAAAAGGTGGTGTGAGTTGCTGTCTTTTGCTGTCATGACAGTTGAAACTCGCTGGGCGAGTGGTTACTCGCCAGGGCGAGTGTCACAGGTCTTGACAACTCGCCAGGGCGAGCTCCAGAGCGAGTAAGACCAGTACTCTCTGCCTTCACTCGCCACCAACTCGCCAGGGCGAGCTCTGGGAGTTGAAATTTTGGATTCTGATTTCTAAACTTGGTTTTTAACTTTCTAATCCCTTTTTATTAATTTATGGAAGTGGTTGGGATTGGAAACGAGTTTTTCGGGTACTCGGAAAGTACGTAACTTATAACGCAAGAAAACGGCCATTTTGCATTTCAAATTATTTAAGACTTTTGACAATTGTTTTGGGTCCTAAAAATAGTACAAATAACTCATGGTGGTCGATCAATACGGTAGTTTTTGGTAAGGTATCCGAAAGAGGGATTTTACCTTAGAAAACCTTTGGTTTTTGGAGTTTTAGAGTCCAACTCATTAAGGATGGATTGGATATGGTTTTGATTGAATACTTTGCTTGTTTTAGGAAGCAAGTAAGTGTTGTGCGATCGTGTGATAGTTGAGTGCTTGACGAGGTAAGGGCTCCACTTTATTTCTGTCTTTAAATGGTTACGACATGCTTTGTTTTGCTGTGTGTGCATTTGCTGTGTGCTTTGGCATGTTTGTATTTATGTATTCTCGGTGATGAGAACGTGGTTATAAATATGTGTGCAATTTACATATGATTGAGAAAATGTATGTATGTTGTGATGCTTGTGCATAGGCTTTAGGCTATGTGAATGTTTGCATGAGCATATATGAATGCGTGCGTCAGATAGGACTACGCGAGGATTTTGTCTTGTGTGACTATCCTGTATATGCCGAAGAGAATATATGCCATGCATTTCATAGTTGCGTGCCTAGGTGTATGTCTGTGTGACTTTGCCTACGTACCGGGCGTTTGACTGTGTGGCTTCGCCAAATCCCTCTGGATTTATATTGAGTTGGTGTTTGTCTGTGTGACTTCGCCTGGTGTTTGTCTGTGTGACTTCACCTGCCTTGTGTGGCAATTTTTAGTGCGGGTACGTATATTTCTGTGTGGCTTTGCCTACCCCACGACTCTTCGAGGAGAGGTTAATTTTCCGGAAAATCATGCATGTGACTAATCAGTGATCGGTTGTCACACTCATTGTAGAAGTCTGCATTAGGCTTGGTGTGCATTTATCTATATAAGCCCGTTGGTGGGAATTACTCGTGAGTTTAAGAGCTTTCTCTTGTGTTTCGTGGAATTATTGTTATGTGTACAATCTTTCGCACCGGTTATATATATATATACTATATATTTTGTGGTGACCCTTTCTTTCATTTGCGGGCTCATCCCACCCAGATGAGGTGTTAGGTCGTGGTGACGACGGTGGCTGTTCCAGGCCCCAGTGAGCGGTTGGAGCTGTAGCCTAGAATAGTTAGACTATGCGCCGGTGTGTTTTGTGCACCGTGCTTTTTGGTTAGCATAGGATTTCTAACTTGTTTTGGTACTTAGACTTGGATTGTAATTATTCAGGAAATACACTTTGCTTGTCGAAGCACCTTTTGGTAATGAGTTCTTTTGTATATTTGAATGCCGGCTCATTGTAAAATATTTTCCGCGCACTCTGTCTCGTGTTAAAAAGAAAAAAAAAGTGCCTACTTTTGGGCCATGAAAAACGGGGTGTAACATTTTGGTATCAGAGCACGGCTTTAAATCTTCAAAGGGAAAGTGTATACTTGAGTCGTTAGTCCAGAGTCGGTTAGAACGTAACTAGTGTGGAGTTGGTTCTAGTGGTTGTTCTGTGTCGGGTTTCGAGTTAGTAATCCGTGGAGTGAGATATTCTGTTAGGATTCAGAATTGTGTGACTAAGGATCTAATCAGAATTGGTATTGTGCGGAAATCGAATGCCTCCAAGAAGGGCACCTACTGTACCTATGGCGGACAATGTGGATGTGAATCAAATGGCTTATGCCATGCATACAATGGCAGCGGCTGTGACAGCTCAGAGCCATGCTAAGGCGCAGAGAGATCTGGAAAAGCGCGAAAGGGAAATACTTGCTGCTGGTTCTAGACTTCTTTCAAATTTCAACCACCAAACGCCTCCAAAGTTTAACGGAGAGGGAGGTCCGGAAACTGCTGATTTGTGGCTCCAATCTGTGGAGAGGATATTCGGGGCAATTCATTGTCCAGAAGGAGAGAAGGTGGTCTTAGCTACCTATCAATTACTCGGGGGTTCTGAGTATTGGTGGAGGAACACCCGTATCATCATGGTGAATGGCCATGAAGAGTTGAATTGGGAGAACTTCAAGAGGAGGTTCTTGGCCAAATACTTCCCTGAGACAGCTAGGGAAAGGTATGGTGAAGAGTTCCTAAGGCTGAGGCAAGCGGGCATGAATGTTGAGGCATATGCCAAGAAGTTCGAATCACTATCCCGTTTCTTCCGCTTCTTTAGGGATGGGATAGATGAGGATTATATGTGCCGTAGATTCCAAGATGGGCTGAGGTACGAGTTGCAGGATGCGGTTGTGCCGTTGGGTATTCGGCAATTTCAGGTCTTGGTTGAAAAGTGCCAAGAGGTTGAGGATATGAGAAACAAAAGGGTGAACCGGCAGGGTGGTTTTAGTGCTGGGGGACCAAGTCGTTCTGGTGGTCCGAATCAAAGTCAGAACCGTGTGAGGCAAGGGAGTAAGCCGTATAACCGTCCTCAGAATAGTAAAGGACCGGGCCGATCGGTGAATCAGGGAACCCGGGGAAAATCAGAGGGTAGTAAGGGGACTTGCTACAACTGTGGGGAAGCGGGGCATTTTTCTAATGAGTGCACGCAACCTAAGGTGGGAAACACCTGCTACAATTGCAAGAAGCCGGGACACTTTGCTAGAGATTGCAGAGCCCCGAAGACTGGGCCGTCGGCAAATGTGGCACAAGGCTCACAGGGTGCCAGACCTGCGGCAAAGGCACGTGCTTACTGTATGGGCACTGAACTGAGTGGGCAGGCTAGCAATGCCATCCACGAGAGCTGTCACATCGCAGGTAATTCTTTAACTGCTTTGATTGACACGGGGGCAACCCACTCATTCATATCTTTGGCATGTGCAAATCGTTTGAGTTTGAATGTATCTGTGCTTCCGTTTGATTTGAATGTTTTGACTCCTGCTAAGGATTTGGTAGTGAATACTGCATGTTTGCATTGTTTGGTAGTAATCCAGAATAGGGATTTTCTGGTCAATTTGGTGTGTCTACCGCTATTATCTCTCGAGATCATCCTCGGGATGGATTGGTTGTCTTATCATTATGTGATTCTAGACTGTGCTCGGAAATTGGTTTTCTTTCCCGAGCCAGGTGTGCGAAGGTACTTGTCTGCGAATCGGCTTTCCGTGGTCATGTGTAATGGGGAACCGGAGATAGTTTCACTTGCTAGCTTAGGGGTGACGTCGGAGATCCGAATTGAGGAAATTCGAGTGGTTCAGGATTTCCAAGATGTGTTTCCATCGGAGATTCCAGCTTTTCCTCCGTGTAGAGAGGTGGAATTCTTTATTGACTTGCAACCGGGTACGGGTCCGATTTCAGAATCAGCTTATCGGATGGCTCCAGCTGAGTTGGTAGAGTTGAAAAGTCAGATTGAAGACTTGTTAGGTAAAGGTTTCATAAGGCCTAGTGTGTCGCCTTGGGGAGCACCGGTCTTATTGGTTAAGAAGAAGGATGGGAAATCTCGTCTGTGTGTGGATTATCGGAAGCTTAATAAGGTGACTATCAAGAACCGATATCCATTGCCGCGTATTGATGATCTGATGGATCAGTTGAGGGGAGCCTCAGTGTTTTCCAAGATTGACTTGAAATCTGGATATCACCAGATAAGAGTACGAGATGAGGATGTTCAGAAAACGGCGTTTAGGACGCGTTATGGGCATTATGAGTTTTTGGTGATGCCGTTTGGAGTGACGAATGCACCTGCTATCTTTATGGCTTACATGAATCGGATATTCAATTCATTTTTGGACAAGTTTGTGGTGGTGTTCATTGATGACATTTTGGTGTATTCGAAGAGTGAAGAAGAGCATGAAGAGCATCTTCGCTTGGTTTTGCAAGTTTTGAGGGAGAAAAGGTTGTATGCTAACCCGTCAAAGTGTGACTTTTGGTTGGAAGAGGTGAATTTCCTGGGTCATGTTATATCAAGAGAGGGAATAGCCGTGGATCCAGCCAAGATTGATACGGTACTTTCATGGAAGCAGCCTCAAACCGTGACTGATGTGAGAAGTTTTGTTGGTTTGGCCGGTTATTACCGAAGGTTCATTGAAGGTTTTGCTAAGATTGTGGCACCAATGACACAACTTACGCGAAAAGATCAACCTTTTGCTTGGACAGAGAAGTGTGAGTTGAGTTTTCAGTTGTTGAAGGAGCGTTTGACGACTTCACCAGTCTTGATGTTACCTCAGTCAGATGAACCTTATGAGGTTTATTGTGATGCTTCTCATCAAGGGTTGGGTTGTGTGTTGATGCAACACAAGAGGGCAGTGGCTTATGCGTCAAGGCAACTGAAAGTGCATGAAAAGAATTATCCTACGCACGATTTGGAGCTTGCGGCCGTTGTTTTTGCATTGAAGATTTGGAGACATCATCTTTATGGTTGCACTTTTGTCGTGTTTAGTGACCATAAAAGTCTTAAGTATCTGTTCGATCAGAAAGAGCTTAATATGAGGCAACGGAGGTGGATGGAAACTTTGAAAGACTTCGACTTTACGTTGGAATACCATCCGGGAAAGGCTAATGTGGTAGCCGATGCCTTGAGTAGGAAGAGTGTGTCGGTTTGTTCGGCACAAATGGCTAGTCAACAAGAGTTGTTGAGAGAGTTTCGTGACTTGCACCTAGAGGTAGAGTTTGCCTTAGGGAATATGAGACTGGGTATGATTACCATCTCGAACGGTTTGTTGGAGGATATTGCTAATTGTCAAGATGACAAGTTCCTTATGGAGAAAAGGGCTTTGATTGTTCGGGGAACCAACCGAGATTTCAAGGTGGGACCGGACAACATTTTGAGATGTAATGGTAGGGTGTGTGTGCCCGATGCGATGGACTTGAGAAACATCATTCTAGGGGAGGCACACAAGAGTAAACTTAGTATACATCCTGGAGCAACAAAGATGTATCAAGACCTGAGGCATGATTTCTGGTGGCCGGGTTTGAAAAAGGATGTGGCTGAGTATGTGGCGTCGTGTCTGACTTGTCAGAAGGCGAAGGTTGAGCATCAGAGACCAGCAGGGATGCTGCAGTCATTAGATATCCCCGAGTGGAAGTGGGATAGCATTTCTATGGATTTCATCACTGGTTTACCTAAGACCAGGAGGAAGCATGATTCCATTTGGGTGATAGTGGATCGTTTGACTAAGTCCGCTCATTTTCTACCGGTAAGAACTACGGATACGGCGGCAAGGTTGACCGATGTGTATATTGCTGAGATTGTGAGGTTACATGGGATTCCGTCAAGTATAGTGTCGGATCGAGACCCAAAGTTTACTTCACACTTTTGGAGGACTTTGCATGAGGCGTTGGGGACGAAATTGAGATTGAGTTCCGCCTATCATCCTCAGACAGATGGGCAGACTGAGAGAACAAATCAGTCACTAGAGGAGTTATTGAGAGCATGTGTGCTGGATGATCGTGGAAGTTGGGATGATGTGTTACCTTTGATAGAATTCACATACAACAACAGTTTCCACGCGAGTATTGGAATGGCACCATATGAGGCTTTGTATGGGGGGAGATGTCAGACTCCTTTGTGTTGGTACCAAGATGGGGAAAGTTTGATAGTAGGACCAGAAATGGTACAACAGACGACGGACAAGGTCCGAAAGATAAGGGCAATGATGAAGGTTGCTCAAGATCGACAGAAAAGTTATGCGGATAGGCGTCGGAGGCCTTTAGAGTTTGAGGAGGGGGATCACGTATTTCTCCGTGTTACTCCAACAACGGGTGTTGGAAGGGCTTTGAAAGCGAAGAAGTTGACTCCGAAGTTTATAGGGCCTTATCAGATTACGGAGCGGATTGGGAAGGTAGCATACCGGATCGCGTTGCCACCGGTACTATCTTTGATTCATGATGTGTTCCATGTGTCGCAATTGCGGAAATATACGCCGGATCCATCACATGTGATCACACCAGATGATATCCAGTTGAGGGATAACTTGTCATTTGAGGTTCCGCCCATCAAGATTGCGGATAGGAAGATGAAGCGTCTGAGAACGAAAGAGATACCTTTGGTGAAGGTGATATGGAACGAAGCTACAGGAGATACCACCTGGGAGCTCGAGAGTAAGATGAAAGAGTTATACCCCAGTTTGTTTGACGACGTCTAAGTTTCGAGGACGAAACTTCTTTTAGGGGGGTAGTATTGTAAGACCCAAGATTTCTTTGTATAGTTGGTTTAAGGGATATTAGGGTTTCGATGTGTTCGTGTGACGAAACATCGTGTAATTATTAGCTTTTGCTGTAATTGAGCCTGTTTAGTGCTCGTGCACTGTAATTGTACAGACTTTGGTTCTGTGATCCTGTTGCTTGTATAAGAAGTTATATGTGGTTTTAGAATAATAAGTTTTGGATCATTCTTGTTTTTGGAAAAACGAGTAGGATTTTACCCGTCGTTGTAAAATCTTAGTGCGTCTGTTTTAAGTGAGGTTTCGGATGGAAGTTTTATATATCTGCGCGAGTTAGGATATATCCTGAGATTAATTTTCTGAGGTATGGAAGAAAATTACAGTCGCGGAAAAAGATTCGGCGATAAGTTTTGGAAATGTGAAACGTTAGACGTTCTTTCCGTAGGTTTTCTGTTTTGGTGAGTTTTGTTCGTCGCGGCGCGCGAGAGCTGAACGTGTAAGAGTTTCTATGAGGTTTTGAGTTTAATCTCAAGTGGTTTTGGTTTGGTTTGATCCAATGGCTAGGGTTTTGTCTTGGCATTTTGTCTTTTGATCCAATGGCCATGTGTGAGCAAGAGGCTATGTTATAGTAAGGAGGTTTAGTGACTTGGTCACTTAGAAAAACATCACCAAACATCTCATTCTTTCTCTCTTTCACGTGAGAAGCTCCATTACTTTCCAACCTTCACTAAATTTTCCATTCTTCACCATTTCACTCCATTTCAAGCTTTGGAGCTTTGAAGAAAGTTGTAGAGAATCACTTTCTAAAGGTAACCCTCTCTTCTCATCTCTTAGGTTGGTAGACTTATAGAGTTTAAGAGTTTTTGGGTTTATGTTCTCATGAGGGTTTGTTAGAAAAGGTTACTTTACATGGTTTTTGTTCCATGAATGTTGTTCATGAGGTCTAGAGAAGCATGTGTAGGCTTTGTTGTTTTGTTTTTCATGAGTTGGTGAAAAATCTCATGAGAAAAGTTAGGGTTTTGGTTGGTTTATGTATTGATCAATTACATGAGGTTATGTTGTAAGGTTTTGAAAAGAAAAGTTGTCTTTGAACCTTTGGGCGAAAGGGAAATGCGTTGTATGGTTTTGTTTTAGAAAATCCGATGAAAAATATTTTGAGGTTTATGAAAATATTTTCTAAGAGTTTTGGGTAGTATTTTGGGGTCAAAGTGGTTTAAAACTATTGTGACATGTGGTGTCGCTTTTTACCTTGAAAACATGTTTGAAAATGATTACCGGACGGTTAAGGCCCGTAATAAAACTTGTGCTTGGGTTTGGTTTTGATTTTGGAAATGAAAATCAAATAACTTGCACTCGAAGCAACCAACATGCTTTCGGAAAGGTGTTGCTTGCTTATGAAAATGGTTTGCTTTTATGCCTTGAAAAGATGTTGGGAACTAATAGAATCAAACTAGGCTTGGGGTGGAAAAAGGTGGTGTGAGTTGCTGTCTTTTGCTGTCATGACAGTTGAAACTCGCTGGGCGAGTGGTTACTCGCCAGGGCGAGTGTCACAGGTCTTGACAACTCGCCAGGGCGAGCTCCAGAGCGAGTAAGACCAGTACTCTCTGCCTTCACTCGCCACCAACTCGCCAGGGCGAGCTCTGGGAGTTGAAATTTTGGATTCTGATTTCTAAACTTGGTTTTTAACTTTCTAATCCCTTTTTATTAATTTATGGAAGTGGTTGGGATTGGAAACGAGTTTTTCGGGTACTCGGAAAGTACGTAACTTATAACGCAAGAAAACGGCCATTTTGCATTTCAAATTATTTAAGACTTTTGACAATTGTTTTGGGTCCTAAAAATAGTACAAATAACTCATGGTGGTCGATCAATACGGTAGTTTTTGGTAAGGTATCCGAAAGAGGGATTTTACCTTAGAAAACCTTTGGTTTTTGGAGTTTTAGAGTCCAACTCATTAAGGATGGATTGGATATGGTTTTGATTGAATACTTTGCTTGTTTTAGGAAGCAAGTAAGTGTTGTGCGATCGTGTGATAGTTGAGTGCTTGACGAGGTAAGGGCTCCACTTTATTTCTGTCTTTAAATGGTTACGACATGCTTTGTTTTGCTGTGTGTGCATTTGCTGTGTGCTTTGGCATGTTTGTATTTATGTATTCTCGGTGATGAGAACGTGGTTATAAATATGTGTGCAATTTACATATGATTGAGAAAATGTATGTATGTTGTGATGCTTGTGCATAGGCTTTAGGCTATGTGAATGTTTGCATGAGCATATATGAATGCGTGCGTCAGATAGGACTACGCGAGGATTTTGTCTTGTGTGACTATCCTGTATATGCCGAAGAGAATATATGCCATGCATTTCATAGTTGCGTGCCTAGGTGTATGTCTGTGTGACTTTGCCTACGTACCGGGCGTTTGACTGTGTGGCTTCGCCAAATCCCTCTGGATTTATATTGAGTTGGTGTTTGTCTGTGTGACTTCGCCTGGTGTTTGTCTGTGTGACTTCACCTGCCTTGTGTGGCAATTTTTAGTGCGGGTACGTATATTTCTGTGTGGCTTTGCCTACCCCACGACTCTTCGAGGAGAGGTTAATTTTCCGGAAAATCATGCATGTGACTAATCAGTGATCGGTTGTCACACTCATTGTAGAAGTCTGCATTAGGCTTGGTGTGCATTTATCTATATAAGCCCGTTGGTGGGAATTACTCGTGAGTTTAAGAGCTTTCTCTTGTGTTTCGTGGAATTATTGTTATGTGTACAATCTTTCGCACCGGTTATATATATATATACTATATATTTTGTGGTGACCCTTTCTTTCATTTGCGGGCTCATCCCACCCAGATGAGGTGTTAGGTCGTGGTGACGACGGTGGCTGTTCCAGGCCCCAGTGAGCGGTTGGAGCTGTAGCCTAGAATAGTTAGACTATGCGCCGGTGTGTTTTGTGCACCGTGCTTTTTGGTTAGCATAGGATTTCTAACTTGTTTTGGTACTTAGACTTGGATTGTAATTATTCAGGAAATACACTTTGCTTGTCGAAGCACCTTTTGGTAATGAGTTCTTTTGTATATTTGAATGCCGGCTCATTGTAAAATATTTTCCGCGCACTCTGTCTCGTGTTAAAAAGAAAAAAAAAAGTGCCTACTTTTGGGCCATGAAAAACGGGGTGTAACACGTGGATACGTGTCCATTTGAGCATATCTACTTTCCCCACATCGTGGAATAGCTCACCCAAGATATGGACCAATAACGGCTCCTTGCTCCTTCCACGGAGAGATCTTGGCAGCCTTTTTTAGTGGGCTACCCTACACGGCCCATTAAAGGGACCTTTGGCTGGAGGGTCATGTATTCAATTGATTTAATAAATACTCTCCTTCACTGGAGGGTCGGGTATTCAATTGATTCTAACTCTCTTCTCTTGTATCTCTTGTCCTCTGAACTGACTTAAGCATCGAAGTGCCTGCAGGTACAAATCCCCCTCTGTTGGATTGCTCAACTGCGGACGATATTACTGACCATCGACTTATTCTGATCACCATGTAAGATCTGTGGCGCCGCCTGTGGGGACCTAGATCTCGCCATCTTTTTTCTCCAAGAACAAAAGATCAAAACCAAAAACTCAATCTATCATGGCTAGTTCATCTCAAACTCACAACAATGACAACCAGGACGATACTGTCCTCTCCCCCGCACGAGAGAACAACACAGTTCTCTCCCTCGTTGCTTCCCCCGTCCGAAACAACGATCCTCCAGCGATCACAAATGCTACGACATCCCAAATCGACAGAGAACTTGCTTCTCCTTTCACGGATGATGAGGACGACCTCGATGAAATTAAGGAGCGTCAAGCGGGAAAACGCCCGCAGAAGACACCAGAAAAGACACCGAGGAAATCTCAATCGATTCCTTCGCCGCCAGCCGATTCTGACATCACCGTAGTGCTCGCCGCTCTTTGGCAGACCAACGAATCCTGATTGAGCAAAGTGCACGAATTACGGCGCTTGAAAATGATCGACGCCGACCACGAAGTTACTCTCGCTCTCCCTCGCAGAGACGATGTCGATCAAGGACTCCACCAACACGACAGAAGGCGTCCTCCCCTCGGCGAGGCCAGCCGTCGAGCAACAAGCGTGACCGCACTCCTCCTCGCGAGGATAGGGTCTCCCCCGTTGCCAAAAAGGAAAAACAGGTACAACACCCCGAGCAACGACGTCCAGCTTCCCCAAAGCAAAAGCGGCCGACGCTCGGACCATCGGGAGCTCGAGGAGACAATTCTCCTCACCGGTCCCCAGTAGGCAGTGACGAGAATCAACATCTTCGCTGTCCCCTCTCGCGTGACATCATGAACATCCCGCTCCCCGCTGGGTTCGAGAAACCTCCTTTGCTAGGAATATACAACAGGACCACAGACCCTGACGAGCACATTAAAAACATTGATGCCCTACTCGACTACCGCAACATCAGGGGAGCAATCAAATGTCAATTTTTTCCGACCACCAATTATCTTGTCTCATCCATAGAGTAATATAATATTCTTTTTTTTGTTTGGTACATAAATGGGGCAGTGCCCCAGAGTAATATAATATTCTAGACTATACCTTACCAATGTAATATCCACATTAAAATGCAGTAAAAACATTAATTAAGATCGATCCTGTACATTCCAAGTGGACAACACCTCTTATAACCTCAAATTCTCATTTTGTAGCACCTTTCTGGTTCTAAGTAGCGCCACATCTATTGCTTTTAGCATGTGTGGACAAATGAATCCACGTGAACCAACTTCCTTTAGGACCCATATATGCACATTACGTGGAACCTTAAATATCCACCACTATACTTTTCTTTCAAAAACCTTACACACACTACGTGGAATCAAAATGTCCCTCACAATGCTTTCCATTTTATTCTATATAAACAACCTTCTACAATAATGTATATACCTACCAACCTTAAGCATCTTAAGTTCTAGTGAAATATCACAAAGCTTTCCTATACTCATAAAAGACTTTGGTCTCTTGAATTTTCATTGTAACATTAAGGAATTACAATGGCTGTTTCATCTTACCAATCTATCATGTCAAGCTCCATGAGCAGCATTTCTAGTATGTCTAAAGTTAACCAATTTAGCAACATCCCTTCTATGTACATTCCTTGCTCAAGAAGAAATGTTAGCCTCAAAGTTAGATCCATGGCCGAGGAACCGAAGAAAGGGCAACCAATTACACCGCCGACAACAAAGATAAGCACAAAGTTTTCAGATTTGATGGCTTTTAGTGGGCCAGCACCTGAAAGGATCAATGGAAGATTAGCTATGATTGGTTTTGTAACTGCAATGGGGGTGGAGTTAGCAAAAGGACAGGGTTTGTTTGACCAAATATCTGGTGGTGGAATTCCATGGTTCTTGTATACAAGTGTTTTGTTGTCTGTTGCTTCTTTGGTTCCATTATTTGAAGGGGTTAGTGTGGAGTCTAAATCAAAAGGGATCATGTCCTCTAATGCAGAGCTGTGGAATGGAAGAATTGCTATGTTGGGTTTGATTGCTCTTGCTATTACAGAGTATGTTAAGGGAAGTACCCTTGTGTAAATGTAATATAGATATCTATTAGGACACAATTAAGATCTATAGGATTTGTGGTTAGAAACCAAATTATTAATTTTCATGTATATTCTTATGCAAAAATAAAATAAAAAAATGTTGAAAATGATTTTATTTTATTTACAAGATACTATCACTTGCCATATACGAGGCAAGCAAGAAAGATATTTAGTTTTACAAATCTTTCAAAAGGTTATCTAGTATTTATTCGTCTTTCCTTCTTTTTTTTTTACACAACCTTCCTTTTTTTATTTTTTATATACTAGTACTTTATCTGTCATAAATACGTGGTTCTATTAAATTTTGCGCATATATTTATTAAGAAATAATAATAAACATTAATAAGTTATTTTTACTTTTATTTTATTAAAAAAAAAGAAAAAATTATTTAATAGATGCTTTTGATTTTTTTGTTACAATGACGTAATTATAATTTGATTAACATATATATATGACGAGAACTTACACTTTTTTTGGTTATACTAATTAAATTCATAAATTTTGTCAAAAAAAAATAAATTAAAAAAATGTAAAAATAAAATAAAGTCGAATAAACCGTTGTTGTTAACGATTCAATCTAATTCACTTCAAAAGACTACTACGATATAATCAAATTAAACCAACTGACAATCTAGCAGTTTCTTATTCAATTACTTAATTGGTTGAATAGTTTAATCTGCTTTTTCTTTCATGTATTAATAACAAATATTATTATTACTACTTTTTAATAGATGTAGCAGCATTTGAACCTCAACTCCAACGCACTACATTTAATGTTCGTATCAACTAACTTATGATAATTTTTATTTTCACCAAGTAATTTAATGGCTAAAATTTTACTTTAAAGTACATAAGTGGAGCGTGTTTGAACTTTGAACCCCACTCTTATATATAATATGTAGGGGTGTTCGCGGTGCAGGTTGGTTCGATTTTGAGCATAAAAATCATTCAAACCGCGAGACAAAAATGTATGTGGTTCCGTTTGGTTCGGTTGATTTTTAAAAAGTCATCCAAACAAAATCAGTGCGGTTAGGGTTGGTTCGGTTGTACAATTTATCGTGATATAAAAAATATGACAATATTACCAACTTGTTACAAGATAAACATTAAAATTTTAATTCATTTTATTATTTATATGATATAATATGTATATATAGAAATTGCATATACATAAGAACTTATTTTTAATATCAACAGTATAGTTATGGATCATATAAAATGATATGTTTTGACAGCCTATTATTTTATGGACTCAATTTGGGTTAGACTTACTAAGTTGATCTAGGTAATAAGTTGATTGCTACCAATTGATAGAGTTGAGTTAAATATTGCGGTTTTTTATTTAGATTGATTCAATTTGCGGTTTTATTTTTGAATTGGTTCTGATTTTTTTTGGTGCAAGAAGGAAAAGGAAAGAAAAAGATAACAAAATAAATTATCTAAGAGATAGGGTCCCACTAGCATATGCTAGCAGGAGGATATTCATTCCATCCGGTGGAACTGCTATAGGAGAATACGCTTCAAGGTTATGAGCTCCAATTTTAGCTAAGTTGTCTGCACAGGCGCTGTCCTCCCGAAGAATATGCATCACTCTAACCCTCCAGTCTCTCGTAAGGAGATCCTTTATGTTGTAGATAATCACAGCATAACAGTGCTAATCATTAACATGATCAGATAACAGTTTGATCATAGTTTTGGTCTTTTGGAGTCAGAATAGCACCATAGATCTTTAATGTCTAGTTCCCACGTCAAAGCTAATCTATGGTACACCTGCAAATAATTTGTTCGGATATGAACGCTCCTAATAGAGGTGAGAATAGACCGGGCCGGCCTACGAGGCCTTAAGGCCTCCTAATAATATGTGATGTTTCTAAAAATTAAATTCATAAAGAACAACTTATCGTATTCTTTACCAACTGAGATAAATTAACCGAATCACGACTTTTTTATTTTCTATTAGAGTGAATGATAAATATCAATTTTTTTAAAAAAATATTATCATTGCTCACTCCATATAAATTTGTGAATGACTAACACTCATTTGGATCCAATTCATAAATTTCAGTTGAAGCATCCATTTCTTCATAGTATATCCTTAAAATATAAATAAAAACCATTTCAGTTTTTTGTTTGTTCTATTTTATAATTCACATAACAAAACAAATTTTTCATCTTCAACAATTTCTTCTTCCAATCCAATCCAATCCTATTGATTTTATTGACTTGACAAAACAACAAAACAATCACAATCGTTCAATTCACTTCACCACTACCACCTATTCCTTCACTCATATCACTAACAATCCCACTCCACATAATTCAATTTTCTCAAAAAGATTACTTTTTGACGAAAACCCAGGTTTGCTTTTTTCCAAATTACTATTCAATTTTCAATCTTTAGTTATAATCATTAACCTACCCCAATTGGGTTTCATTTTTTTTTGTTCAGATTTTTGTGGTTTTTTGGTCAACATGGATATCGATGAAGCGATTAGAGGGTGTGAGGATCGAAGACTTCAGACCAAGTACAACAATGCTACTTATGTTATTCAGAGAGCTTTGTCTTTGTATTCGTAAGTTTTCTTGGAACATGTTGTTTTTTGGGTTGTTATGTTAAACCCCCTTTTTTGTGTTAGGTTTGAATTTTATGTTTGTTTGTAGAATTAGATTCATTTGCCCCTTTTTTTTTTGGATATGGAAAAGATTGTTATGTTATGTTCTGTTTGATTTGATTTTGTGGTTGTTTTTCAATTGTTATGATGAATTAGAGTTCAATGTGAATAAATGTTGGATTTATATATGATTCATTTGATGAGATTTTTATTGTTATTGTGTTTGGGAGAAGACTTTGTTACAAAAAATAAAATCAGTCTGTTGACTTGAAGATAGTCAACGGAAATTTCGTTAAAACGATAATGTGTGACGAACATGAAGTTTTACTTGGTCAGTTACTGGTGTAAATGTGTAATCTGGAAACTGGAAATAGCTTTGATGTCTATGTGTTTGTTTGTGTTCAAAGGAGGGTACCAGCTTTATCAATCGTTATCTTTGACAGGGTTGTTTTTTGAACAACTTAACAATTCTTATAGGTTCATAGCATCATTTTTAACATTGGTGGGAAAAATAACAAGGATATAAGCTTGATTGTTTTAGGGACAAGTTCATAGATCATTGAATGATACACTCTTTACGCAACTTTGTCATTGTATATGAAAAGTCATCCTTGGATCAACATATATAAGTGAAAAAGATAATTTTACATTTTGATTTGTGATATTTTATGACTATCTTCTCAAATCTAATTGTCCTTGTTAATGTAAGTTTACCAATGTATGCATTTATTGATGCATTTCTTTTTACAGTATTGAGGAGGTTGCCTTCAGTTTCAATGGTGGAAAGGATTCAACGGTGAGTTTCATTGTTTATACTCTTTTATCATTCTGCAGAATCTTTTAGCCAAATAATGATGACATCGAGCTATGACATGTAGGTTTTGTTGCACCTACTCAGGGCTGGCTATTTCTTGCATAAAATGGGGCAGAACAGTGCCAATGGAGATGTAAAAGATTTTCCAATTAGAACAATATATTTTGAAAGTCCTAGTGCTTTTCCAGAGATCAACTCATTTACCTATGATATCGCTGCCACGTGAGTGAATTTTATTCTTCCTTTGTGCTAACATGGAAATTTGATATTTTCCGCCCTTATTTTTATCGTCTTCGCTGTCTTTTAAAAGTTAAGGCTTGTTCTCCTCTGAAGGATGAAACAACTAAATTTTTTTGTTTGTGCAGCTATGGTTTGCAAATTGACACCATCCGATTAGATTTCAAGTCTGGTTTGGAGACTTTGCTGAAAGATAAACCAATTCGAGCTATTTTCCTTGGAGTTCGAATCGGAGACCCTACTGCGGTATCCTTAGTTTTTAACCTTGACTTACCTTCGTTTTGTTTTTGTTTTGAATTGCATATTTTCTGATCCGGCCTTCATCCCCACGTTTTGTGTGCACACGTATATGTTGTGAGGTGAAAATGAAACTGCATACTCACTACTCAGTTAGTTGCAATCTAGTATCTAGTAAATATAAAATAACTATCACTTATTATAGTATAAAGCAGTAGATTCGTTTTAATTTTTAAGTGTTCCTATGCTGTACTTTATCTTATTATCTAATACTATAAATCCACTATTAATGATACATAGTAATTTTATGTGTCAATAATATATAGATCAATTTCAGTATACGTTAAATATCTCAGATTTCAAATTTCCTTCTATAGGTAACTCAATCGTTTTAATTTTCCCACAGAAAAGGTAACCTGAACTTGATTTCCTCTATTTGTGCAAAACCTAGATATTAGAACTTAGAAGGAATTAGAATCTAGGATAGATGATCACTCTAAGCTGTTGAGGAGAGAGGAATTAGGGTAGATCAGCAAATCATCTCTTTTGAAGAGAATTGAATGCTTCTGAATAAGTAATTTTACAGTATACATTATTTGGAGGTCTCTCTCCTTTATTCTTTTTAAAAGCAATGCATCGTTGGACCAACCCTAAAGATATCTTCAGAAGCTTATTATGCATATACCTGAAGAAGTTTTCAGTTTTTATTTTATAACTGATACAAATAATTGTGAAATTTCTTATCAAATGCATATTATAACCACTTTAGTGCCTAAAGGCAAGTGTTAACTATTTACAAACAAATAGTTTTTAGGAAAAAGTTTACTGTATGGCCTAGGCATTGAATTGTATGCTTTTATGCTTTAAACCATGACTTTTGGTTACTGTTATTGTATGAAAATCGGAATATTATCACATCCATTTATACACGTGTGCTACGTCCTTGCAGGTTGGCCAAGAACAATTTTCCCCCAGTTCACCTGGCTGGCCACCTTTCATGAGAGTCAATCCCATTTTAGATTGGTCATACAGGTTTGCTTCTGTGTTATATATGCTGTTTCTTCTTACTGTTTTTTTAAATTCTTATCTGGACAAGTAAACAAATAGTAAAGATTATAAAAGAAAATATAGTTCTCTTTTGGCCACATTGTTATTGGCATTTGTTCAAAAACCATTTCATTTGATGATAAATTTCAAACATACAGGGTCTGCCATGGTATATTTGTAACTGTTGGATATGATGCTTAATGTCCCTATATCATTACTAGTATTAGTGACAAAATTTACGTGGTTATTAGTTTTGCAAGCAGTGCTGCTAATGGCTAATATCACCTCATACCTAGTTCCAAACTTTCTACATTAGTTTCTAGTTTTAACTTTGTACATAAATAGCCAACAAAATCTGACCATTACTGATCTCTCATCTTAGAAAGTAGCTAACTGACTCATGGAATTTATTAGGTTTTGTTCCTCAATTTAGATGCACCTCAAAGCACTATCAGTTGGAAAATATATTGCTCTTTTCCATGATTATTTATATTGATGCTTTCGGACTGTGAATGTGATAACTTTAATTGCTTCATCTAGTTATCAATGTTAATTGCTTCAATTAGTTGTCGTATTTACTTGCTTATATATATTTGCAGAGATGTCTGGGCCTTCCTTTTGACTTGCAAGGTGAACTATTGCAGCCTTTATGATCAAGGGTAATACTCAATAGATATGCTTGATGTTACTGTTTGGATTTTAAAATTCACTTTCCTTTTCGCTTAACCCCCCCACCACACACACACACACAAATAGACATGCTTCATGTTACTGTTGGATTTTATGTGATAATAATTGGTCCAAGCTCTCATAAATTTGCTTTGTCATCTTATTTGAATGAAATGAAAAGGCTTCGCTTAATAACCTTACCAATTTCGTCTCTGTAGCATTTACTAATTGGACCATCATTATTGATCTTGAGTTCTCATTTTCTGTGATTTGAGTTTATTCATGGAATTTCAGTGTGCAATTATCACTTTATGATCTGTGCAGTTATACTTCAATTGGAAGCATATATGACACAGTTCCCAACTCCTTACTATCCATTAGCAATTCTTCCAATAAATTCAAACCAGCATATTTACTTGCTGATGGAAGATTAGAGAGGGCAGGGAGGGTTAAAAGGACATCTTCTGCTGGTGGTCAATTTCTTGCTGATAGCAATGGCTTGGATTTGCATAAAAACAGCACACTCACAGCATCAATTATTGCCGTGGGAGATGAGATTCTGTAAGTACCACAATATCGTATCACATTGATAATTGGATTCTGTTGCATATTTTGGAAACTATATGTTCTATGAACTTGTAGAGTTGAGATCCTCTCCATTTTCTATTATTTCCATTTCTTCCATTACCAAAGTTTTTAAATGTTTTTGGGTGTATAAAAGACATTTGGACCCACTTAATGTCACACTTTTACATTTATATTTTCAAAACTATATAATAATGGAGGAAATGGAAAGAATAGGAAATGGAGAGGATTCTAACTCGAACTTGTATGTGCCGCTTTATGATTTTCCATTTGGAGATTCTACAATTTTATCTGACCATCAATCTACTTTTCAAGCTTTGAATCATTACCATGCAATGGTTTAATCCATTCTTCAATTTTTTATTGTATGCTGGATGATTTAATGCCGACTTCCTACTATATCTTATCATAGTTGCTTACTCATGAACAAACATCATTCTTAAATGTGAAGCAAACTTCTTGTGAACTAGTTTCAATAAAGGAAAGAAAAAACGAAATGATACCGTAAATTTTTAATCTCCATCACGTCATACTGTGTAGTAAACTGAATAGTTTTTTTATTGTCCTTCAGCTGTTCTTTTGATGTTCTCTTTTTCTTTACCCTGCTCCATAGCTCAGGTTTGGCATTGTTGAGGATGAGTTGGGACCATATTTATGTAGGAAGCTGGGTTCCGTTGGCTGGTCTGTGTTGCAATATTCTGTAGTACACAATAATGTGAGTTCATTTTTGTTGAAGTCATACTTCTGTGTATATGAATGGTTCTGCTTTGCAAAAATGAACAGCTGGTTTTATTATGAGTATTTGGATAACGGACCATATGCAAACTCCAATGTAGGAATTATTCACCTCATACTTTAATTTTACTGTTTATGGCACATGTGTTTTGTACAGATAGATTCTGTGGCAGAAGAAGTTGAGCGACAGAAATCTAGGACCGACATGGTAATATGCAAGTGCTTAGAAAGTTACGCGACATTTCTTGAAGATTATATTATGGTTAGGGTTATTCATATTGCCTGCTTCTTGTAGGTATTTATATATGGAGGTGTAGGTCCACTGCATTCAGATGTTACCTTAGCAGGCATTGCAAAAGCTTTTGATGTCCGTTTGGTGCGTTACTTCCTTCAAGTGTTATTTTTTACAATTTGAGGCTACTTCAATCATTCTCTAAAAATACGCTGTATCCAGCTGCACATATCAATCTTGGTTTTTAAGTTAGTGTGGCATTCTTGAAAGATGAAATTTGATTGTAGTCAAGCTATTTGGTGTCTTGATGGAATAACGCTTTATAGGCTTACCTTTTATTATCAACTGCTTTTGATTTACCATTGCAACTTCGTATCTGTGGGTGATATGTTGATGCAGGCTCCTGATGAAGAATTTGAAGAATATCTACGGCATATTATTAGTGATCAGTGTATTGGTGATAGGAATGAGGTAATTTGCTTTAGAAAAGCAATGTTTTTTTTTTTTTAATTTGTTTTGGAGAATTCAACAATGTTTCTTCTGTGCTGAGTTTGAGACTGTGGGTATTGAGACTGTCTCTGCCTGAGAGTGCTCCTCAAGGGATAGTTTTTGTTACAACAACATCAACCAAGCATTGTCCCCCAAGGTGGGGTCAGCTACATGCTATGAACACGGACGCTCCTTGGATTAGGAGTGTCCCGGTGTCTGACACTCGTCGGTGTCAGACATCGACATGACACTGACACGTATAATTACAGTGAATTGTGTCATTTCTCAAATTATTATCGTTGTCGACGTGTCGGTGTCTGCCTGTTGTCCGTGTCTGTGTCCATGATTAATGGTTTAATCTCCCTCTATTTCTGCGTCATCTGGCTCAATGGACTCGAGATATTTAAACTGTGGCTTGTGGCAATCATATCATGATTGTGTCTGAAATAATGCATGCATCAGTATCTCAGATTTAACTTGCATTACACAATATACCATGTGATGACAGTTGTATGAAATTTATTAATATTGATCCACTGTTTATTCAAAAAAAATATTGATCCATCCTGTCTTTCACCTTTCAGATGGCTCAATTGCCCGAGGGCATAACTGAATTACTGCATCATGACAATTTGACTGTACCCTTGGTATGTCTTTAGAAGTTTATTAATGAAAACGGCTTGCTTTTTTTGTCATTCATCATAAGTTCAATTTTACATTTAATTAAAGCTAATATATTTTTCAAAAAATTTTATTTGTTGTGATGAACTCCTGGTATTTAAATAATGAATTTGCTTAAGTAATATTACTAGCTGTTTGAGATAAAGTTATTTTTTTTTGCAGATGAAGTGTCAAAATGTAATAATTCTCAGTGCAACGGATATTTCGGAGATGGAAAAACAATGGGACTGTTTGATTGAATTAACAAAGTCTAGTGACCTACTAACATTGCTAGAACCATACATATCAAAGCACGTGACAACTAATTTATCCGATGTATGTGTTAACTTTCATATATTTTGAATTATGATACATCTGTGGCAGCGTTTTCAATGGCTGATGGCGGATTATGGTGGCTAGCCGCAAAATCCGCCATGACATAATTGCCGTAGCAGAAATTCGAAAACACTGATTAAAGACAGCTTGATGTATTTTTGTTTATACATCAGAAACTTGGCTTGATTAATATTCCTTACGGACTCATCTGAAATCCATTGAGTTATTAAATTTGCAGGTTGAAGTTGCTCCACGTCTGTCAAAGCTTTGTCTTGAATTTCCAGACCTTTGTATCGGTACGAAGTTTATGAATTGTTATGATGGTTTTACCGATATATGATTTGTTATTCATCTTTTTTTAATTTTTTTTCTTTGCAACATCAAGGGTGTTACCGCAAATCCAGAGACGGATCTGTCATAATAAGTTTCAAAGGAAAGGTATAACTAAATTTCCACATTCTAGTCTTTGTTTTAAAAACAATATAAATTTCTCTGCTAAGCCATTCTAGTGTTGTTTTACAGGACGTAGCACGCCTTGAATCAGCAATAAAAGCGTTACAAAAGAAGTTTAAATCTGGTGCTTTCACGGAGACGAAGTAGCATGATTGTGATATCTACATGCCATGCCATGTTGCATTACAAATACAAGATGCAAAGGATAAAAATGAACAAGGAAGAAAATCAAGGGTGCTGCTATCATTACAAAAGGAAGAAAAATGGTACAAACAAGTGGCTGAAACTTCAATATTCACAACACTTTTATCTCCTTCAAGGAGCTTGATTATTATTGAATGATGATTAATATCTCAATTTACAGCACCAGTTTACAAATATACATTGATTTTTCATTGAACCTTATAAGTTGGCAGCATTATTTGCACTATCAGATTTATGGCTACTATTAACATGATTTTGATGTTGATTGAAGGATGTGTATGAACCACTTAGCCAACTTATTACTGAGGTATGGTTTGGTTTGCCCAAAGGAGTAAGCCATTTTATGTATGAACCACTTGACCATATTTTTTTAACTATTCATTACCAAAGCATTTAATGTATTGAAAAATATTAACAATCTTATATGTATATGATAAAGATAAAGAAGATGGTTTAAAACATGAATAATAATCTTATATGTCCAATCCTGACAACACTGGAGAAATACATTTTATTCTTCAGTACCAACATAATAACTTAAATGCTTATAAATGGAGTATCATATAATTATTTTTCAACTTATGGTCTGTTTAGATTAGCTTATTTTTTAGCTAATGCAAAACATTTTATGCAAATAAATAATATTTTATACATTATTATAAGCTTTTCAAGGTAGTTCATGACAGAACAACCTATAAAGATATAATTTTCGTTAGTGAAAACTTATGAATTAACATAAAATTTTATTTATTTGCATAAGTTATTTTCGTAAGCTAAAAAATAAGTCAAATTCAAACGGGGCCTTAATCATTCTGCTCACATATGCACATGTACAAATGGCACTTCGTTATAAATCCCTTGTAACATTTATTCTCTTTACAGTCATCATCAGTAAAGCAAAATGAACTATCTGTGATGTCAAATAAGAGTTAAGGAATTTATCAAAAATAGATTAACGATTATGTATATGATAGAGAAGATAGTTTAAAATAGGTGTACGAAAAAGAACTTACCGTAACTGGTTACAAGAGCAATTAGAGAACAAATAATAATCCAAATATGAATGAATTTGAGAGTTTTATTATCCATATTTTTTCCTCCTTTGCATATATAATAAATAGAAATTTAGTGATCATTTTATAAGTAAAATCTCATGCAATATAAATTTAGAATTATTATTAAATGTCTTTTAAATACATCAATGATGTTGCGTGTATTTTTTTAGTTTAAATCTCATATGAAAATTTATATGACCATTAGAAGTCATTATTTTCCTTAAGTTTTATTTGTATTTTTAATTTCTCTTTTAGCCTTTCAAGACAAACAAGAGAATTTTTTTTTAAAAAAGAAATAATAGTTTTAATAGTACAAGTAGTGATTGTAGAAACCAATCAGAGTTGCATCTAGCAGAATATATAAAAGATTCTTATAATATGGCAAATCAATATTTTTTTTGACACAGGCAAATCAATATTTAAATTTTAGATGTGACAAGTTCCAAAAAAATATTTATATATTAATATGCTTAACTAGTGTACCGGGTGCACTGTTTAGCATTTTTCATTTAATATTTATAGTGTCTCAAATAGGATTATCTCTAATAACGAAATATCTATGCAAAACAAAAATAGTAAAATTAAGTTGCAGAAATATTCCATCTAATATTCCATTTGATGTGCAACCTCATTCCAAACCTATTGGTATGACTAAAGAGGGAGTGTGCTCCTCCTCAAGATCTGAGGTTTGATTATCTCTGATGCCAATTTTAATGAGCTAATTTAGCTTTTTCAAAAAAATAAAAATATTTTTGTAAATTTGGTATTTCATATTTCCATTACACTTCTTTAGTCAAGGCAACAACTCAAGAGCAGATAGTACTTCAATAATTTCTTTTTTATCATCTAAAACATTTTCATTTGTTTATATTAACTATATGGTTCCTAGAGGAAATACTCACTCCATAACACTTTATAAGCAGAAATGCACTTTTTAGATTCATTGTATTTTTAATGTATCTGTCTATATATTATAAACCAGATACATTAAAAATACAATGAATCTAGAAAGTGCATTTTTGCTTATAAAGTGTTACGGAGGGAGTAAGTTCTAGTATCCAGAGTTTAGCCACGAAATAAGTAAAATCTGATTAAAAATTGTTTTCATCAAGAATAAAACTCGGGATTCTTCCAAACATTTTGTTATAGGGGAACTCATTAACCACTTGAATCTAATTACTTGGTATTTTTTCTCATCTTCATCTCCAAAGATTCTCACAATTTTTATGAGATCCATCAATATTAAAAAATATTAAATTTCTATTATTTCCAATCAAACTAACTAGTAAAAAAAGATTCATAATAAAACAAATAAACATTGAGACATTATTGTGAATGTTGACAACAATAAATATTACATATAAACAAAATTTATACATATATATATTATAAAAAAATAAATTAATATAGTATATAAAATAATTGAATATACACATAAAAATTATTTTAATACAGTGCTCGGGATCGGGGTCTCTGTATGATGGGGATAAGAAATTGTCTCCATCTCCAAACTTCCTTTGAGGGGGACTTTCCTCCATCTATGCGAGAAAAATTTTCCGCCTTTAAAACCCTAAATGAGACGGTTGTCCCGTAAAAATCCTTGACATTCCTATCCAAGATCAGAATTCAAAAAAGAATAGACAAGAAGCTACAAAAGGAACCCCGACTCCACTATGACCTGGTTCCCAACAATAGTTATTTACCAAAGTTCCGCATTATTTAATCTCAACCCGTTTATTTAAGATCAAATGATTAATATTATATCACAGTTTTAAACAATAATACAATTAGGACCGTCAATTTAAAATCAAATGGTCGGGATCTAATATAACACTCTATTGTAACAACATGAAACATTGTTAGAAATATGCACCATTTTCCTTGTTGTAGACTTATTTAGGATAAGGTCTTATATCTCCATTTTTATTGTAATCTTTTTTTTTTTTTTTTGATGTGCATAAGAAAAATTGAACAAAATTTGCTACAAGTGTGATTCAAGCCTAGAACCTCCTTGAAGCAATCTTTTCACACACGCCAACTGATTCTATTATCAATATATTATATTATAAAAAAACATTTTTACTTTTTTTTTTTGGGTCAAGGAACATTTAAAAACATTTTTCCTTTCAAATTGTTCTATTTTATTTCCCTTTCATTTAAGTTGTTTATTTATTGCTTCAGCAGCACAAAGCCTTAGGCACACATTTTCACGGAAGTAGAAAATTTTTATGCATCGGTCAGTCAATTGCTAGTAATTGTTTAACGGTAATTGTTTAAGAAACTATGCAAGTAATTTTTAGTTAAGAATCTATGAAAAGTAATTTTTAGTATTTTCATATTGTATTTCTGGAATAATATTTTCCCCATTCTTTTTTATATGAAACAATTTATTTATAAATTCATTTAATAATTAACCGTAGTTTATATTAAAAAACCTAAAAAGATAAATTATCTCCTGTATGATAAGAACCGAAGGGGGATATAAGAATTTAAAACTTATGTTTGATTATGTAATGGGTCATGCTAACTAGTACCCTGCTCTAGTTAAGGATATAAAAAAGGTAAATTTTGTATTGAAAACAACAATTTTCATACTTTATAAACATTGACTACACAAGTTCCAATGTGTTTTTACTATATAAGGTTTCCTTAACTAGTGCCCCAGGTAGGGTTGGGAACAGGCCAGTCTTTGACAGGCCTGAGCCTGGCCTACGAATTTTTTTTAAGCCTAAGCCTGGCCTATGGCCTATCAAATGCAATTTTTTTGGCCTGGCCAGGGTCTGCTAAAACCCTGGCCTGGCCTTGTAGCCTGTTTATGAGCCTATGTTACATAAAACTTCTATATAGTCTTTTTAAATATATAGCTAATTAAACATGCCTTAAAGCCTATTTCACATTTAAATTTTTATAATTTCTACAAGATTAAGAAAAAGCTAATAAAATGATTAGCAAAAGAATTAAAAGCTAATAAAATAACAAATACGATTACGACAAAGTCTATTAAGTGTGCTATAATACAATTTTTTTGTTAAACATTAATGTTAATCGGTGTAGTTAGCAACAACCAAAATATACACTATAATTTGTCTTTGTAAAAAAAAACAAATATATTTTGTCTAATAAATATTTTGTATTTATATAAATAATATTTATTTTTTATACAAACAAGATGATATAAATAATAATATTATATAAATAATAATTATTAAATATAAACAGGCCGGCCTATCAGGTGTAACAACCCGTTTTTCAAAGGCCAGAAAATGCATTACCTTTTTTTTTTTTTTTTTTTCAACTAACACTCAGAGTGCGCATAGAATATTTTTTTCAATGAGCCGGCATTCAAATATACAAAAGAACTCATTACCATTAGGTGCTTCGACAAGCAAAGTGTATTCCTGAATAATTACAATCCAAGTCTAA
The DNA here is from genome assembly GCA_030408175.1 of Trifolium repens. Lineage (NCBI taxonomy): Eukaryota > Viridiplantae > Streptophyta > Magnoliopsida > Fabales > Fabaceae > Trifolium > Trifolium repens. The sequence continues at coordinate 50,235,548 of CP125849.1, read as the reverse complement.
GTATTCAAATACTTACAACACAACAAGTTAGAATCCTATGCCTAAACCCAAAAAGCACGGTGTACAACCCACACCGGCGCATAGTCTAACTAAGCCAAAACTCCAACCACTCACTGGGGCCTGGAACAGCCACCGTCGTCACCACGACCTAACCCATCATCTGGGTGGGATGAGCCCGCAAATGAAAGAAAAGGTCACCACAAAATATATAGTATGTATATATATAACCGGTGCGAAAGATTGTACACATAGCAATAATTCCACAAACACAAGAGAAAGCTCTTAACCACCAAAGCAATTCCCACCAACGGGTTTATATAAGCAATGCACACATAGCCTATAATGCAACCTCTACAATGCGTGGTACTAACCCTAGCTACCACAATGCATGAGTTCCGGAATCGTAGGTCCAACCCACTAAAGCCACAAGGGCAGGTGATGCCACACAGACGCTATCACCAGGTGAAAATAGCCACACAGATGCTACCAGCCACACAGATGCTGTCACCCACTCGAAAAAAAGCCACAAGGATCAGGTGATGCCACGCAGACGCTATCACCAGGTGAAAATAGCCACACAGATGCTACCAGCCACACAGATGCTGTTAGCCACACAGATGCTGTGACCCCCCTCAAAAGTGTAGCCACACAGATGCTAACACCAGGCGAACATAGCCACACAGATGCCATCGCCAACTAAGAAACGCACATACATAGGGCAGTCACACAGACACAGCCCCGGCGGAGTCACACAGACACATCCGCCCGTGTAGTCCCAGCTGACATACACGTTCCATCCATGCTCATGCAACAATTACATATCACACAGATATATGTAAATCAAACACAACGACATACATACATTTCCAACCATATGTATTCCAACAACCTGTTCATACATACATTCTCATAATCATATGTAAACAGCGTAAGTATTTTAAACACGTTCTCATCACGAGAATACATAACACATACATGCCAAACACACAAACACGCATCACCGAAAATAACCAACAAACATGTTATAACTCAGTGAAAAGACAGAAATAAAGTGATGCCCTTACCTCGGCAAGCTTCCGTCTACCAAAACTCGTCCAAACAACACAACGCGCTTCCTAAAACAAGCAGCGTACTATCAATACATTGTTCTCCAACCAATAGTATTGAAACTAAACCAAAAACCCCAAAAACCTAAAGGTTCCTAAGGAAAAACGACCCTTTCGGATACTATACCAAAAACTACCGTATTGATCAACCCCCATGAGTTATCTGTACTATTTTTAGGACCCAAAACAATTGTCAAAAGTCTTAAATAATTTGAAATGCAAAATGGCCATTTTCTTGCGTTACAAGTTACGCACTTTCCGAGTACCCGAAAAACTCGTTTCCAATCCCCGCCACTTCCATAAATTAATAAAAAGGGATTAGAAAGTTAAAAACCAAGTTTAGAGATCAGAATCCAAAATTTCAACTCCCAGAGCTCGCCCTGGCGAGTTGGTGGCGAGTGAAGGCAGTGAGGACAGGTCTAGCTCGCTCTGGAGCTCGCCCTGGCGTGTTGTCATGACCTGTGACACTCGCCCGGCGAGTTGCACCTGTCATGACAGCAAAAGACATCAACTCACACCACCTTTTTCCCCCAACCAAACCTAGTTTGATTCTATTAGTTCCCAACATCTTTTCAAGGCACAAAAGCAAACCATTTCCATAAGCAAGCAACACATCTCCGAAAGCATGTTGGTTGCTTCGAGTGCAAGTTATTTGATTTTCATTTCCAAAATCAAAACCAAACCCCAAGCACAAGTTTTATTACGGGCCTTAACCGACTTGAAATCATTTTCAAACATGTTTTCTAGGCGAAAAACAACACCACATGTCACAAGAGTTTTAAACCACTTGGACCCCAAAATACCACACAAAACACTTAGTAAATATTTTCATAAACTCCAAAATATTTTTCATCGGATTTTCTAAAACAGAACCATACAACGCATTTCCCTTTTGCCCAAAGGTTCAAAGACAACTTTTCTTTTCAAAAGCTTATAACTTAACCACATGTAATTGATCAATACACTAAACTTTCAAAACCCTAACTTTTCTCATGAGATTCTCACAACTCATGGAAAATTGAAATAACAAAGCCTACACATGCTTCTCTAAACCTCATGAACAACTTTCATGAAACAAGAACAATTTATGAGCAACCTCTCACAAATTTCTCTCAAGAATCATAAACATAAAACCCTAACATAAGATGTTTTAAACCAACAAAGAAAGGAGAAGGTTTACTACCTCAAGTGGAGATGAATTCCTTTCAATCTCTATGATCCAACAAGCCAAAAATCCAAGCTTTTGGTGAAGAATTGAAAATCTTCTCATGGAAGGAAATGGAAAATGAAGCTCACGGCCAAAGAGAGGAATGATGAGAGTTTTGTGATTTTTTCTTAAGTCCACTAAATGATCAAAAGTCTCCCCTTAAGTCATGGTCTTGCTACATGAGGGCCATTGGATCAAATAGGATAAAGTTCTAAGATCACATCCTCGCCATTGGATCAATCCAAGTCTATCCTCACAAGATATTTTCCACAACATCTTACAACAAACGCACGTTCAGTTCTCGCGCATCGCGACGAACGAAACTCACAAAAACAGAAAACCTACGGATAGAACGTCTATCGTTAAACATTTCCAAAACTTATCGCCGAATCTTTTTCCGCGACTGTAATTTTCTTCCACACCTTGGAAAATTAATCTCAGAACCTAACCTAACTCGCGCAGATATATAAAACTTCCAACTGAAATCCTACTGAATTCAGAACCAGTAAAATTTCACAACAGCGGGTAAAATCTTACTCGTTTTTCCAAAAACAAGAATAATCCAAAACTCGTTATTCTAAAACCACAGAAATCTCCTCATACATAAAAGAGGATCACGACCCGAAAGTCTGTGCCTTTCCAGCGCACGAGCACAAAACAGGCTCCGTTTCAGCAAAAATCTCATTAATGCGACGATACTCACAAAACCGCTTCTACTAAAAACCCTAAAACTTAGCCGACGCTAAAGTTCCTTAGGAAAACCGCACAGTAAAATCTTGGGTCTTACATCAGGCTTCACAGGCTTTTTTAAAAGCCTAAGCCTGACATATTTATATAAACAGTCTTTTTTCAAGGCCTGAGCCTGAAATTTTTAATAAACAGGCCAGGCCTAAGACAGGCCAGGCCGAAGGCACCTGGAGGCCGCCTGGCCTATTCCCAACCCTAGCCCCAGGGCCACCATTTAGCATTTTCTTTTAGCCTTTTATATATTTTCCGCTCTTGTAAGAATCACATTGGAGTTTATCTTGTTTGGGTTGGTTTTGTGTGAACTGTGTTTCCTCAATTTCCTCATCATACATTAAATCTCTCCAATGTTTTGACAAAGTTTTAAGATCCTTCTAAGCTTGAGGACAAAGGATCATAGTCGGATAAGAGGTTTACGTGGATTCTCGATATTTTGTTTTATAGATTTTAGAGAAAATGCCAATACTCCCGTAAAACTAGTTCGGTTGATAGTTATTTAGGACATTATTGAAAGAGTGTTTAAGTTCAAATTCTGAATTTCTAATCACCAAATTGCTGAACAAAAAAAAAGTTGTCAATACTTTCGATTGTTGAAATTTTCCCTTCCTCAATCGGCCAATCTAAATCATTTCCATGGCTAATTATGGGATCATTAACCTGCTTATAATTTTTTTGACTTTCACCACAAGTTTTAACTGATCTGGGGATCAGTTCTGACATTAAGTGATTCTAATCTTCTCTCGATCGTAGTTGTGAGGATTGAACTGTGATTCTCCCTACCAAATTTAGCGTCGATCACTATTGAACCAACTAACGATTTGTAACATCCTTATAATTTTGTTCAACATTAACATGACAAGTTAACATGATTTTGTATCTTGGCCACATTGTTCTCAAAAGCAAATCTAAAAGAGGAACTATTTCCTCCGTTTTTGACTTCTACTTGCTTAGAATCTATTGCTTTACATTTCTTCCTTTTTTTAGTTGTGCTGATCGTTTAAAGTTTGAACACTTGGACACCAGTATTTAGGGTTATTAGAATAGTTTAGAAACTATTTTTATGACAGTAATAAATTAATTTAGTAAATCAAATTTAAACGAGTAATATGTTTATGTATATCGATTAATATTTAAAAATAAATAAATTTTCACTTTTTAATGGATTAAAATTATAGTCAAACTTGTACAAAAAAAAATTGTAATTAATCTCTGTCCGTGAGCATAACTTATAAGTTGATAGGAGTTCGAACTTTGATACACACTTATTCAATTTAAAAAGTGAAATTTTAGTTACTAGAATTTTAAATTCTCCCAAACAATTCGTTTTAAAAAATATTCATTAATCACTTAAACTCAATTATTTAGTTGACAACTTTTAAAATTACATATAACTCATTATTCTTAAAAACCGGATCACCCAATTATTCTTTCTTTTGTGACTTGATAATACACATTTTTTATTCTTTGTAACGTTTAAGTAGTATAAACATGTTATAATAAAATGTATATATTTTTTTAAAGTAAATATTGTGTATAACATGAACAATAATCTTCTTTTTTTTTTTTTTTACATTAACAATAATCTTTATATGTCAAACTCGGACAACATTATAATGATATACATTGGGGTAGTAAATCAGTACTCCACCCGTTCCTTTTTAACCATTGCTTTTGACCATTATACATATTTAATGTACAAATTTATCATTAATATATTTAATAAAAAATTATAAAAATTTATATTTTAAAAATATCCGTCGAGACAAATTGAACAATATCGTATATGCTAACATTGTTTTCATATATTAATAAAAAATTATAATCAAAGTAGATTATTGAGCATGGTCAAATTGTAACGCTTAAAAAAAGGAAGAAAATACAATTTATTAAATTTATTTTTTAAGTATTGTATCAACATCATAACTTATTGTACCAAAAAAAAAAAAAAAAAATCAACATCATAACTTACGACAATGCATAACAAAAGGAGGAGTGTGACGAATACGTTATAAATAATATAGAGCTTTTCTTATACCAAAAATAGCTTTTCTAGTTTAATTGTCATAATGCTTATTCTCGCAAAGGCACAAAAACAAACGACAATGCATAACAAAAGGAGGAGTGTGACAAATATTTTTATCACAATCATCCGTAGTATAGCAGAACAATTTATCTGTTACATCAAATAAGAATAAAAAATGTTACTAAAAAAAGAAATGAACGATTATGTATAGGATAAAAAAATTAAAATAGATGTCTAAAACAACTTACTGCTAGATACAAGAACAATTATAGAAAGAAATATCATCAATGCATAAACGAATTTAAAAAATTCAGCCATATTTTTTTTTTCTTCTTCTTTACATATAATAAACGAAAAATTGGTTGATCAATTTATAAATAAAACTCGATACAGTTTAATAAGCTTCAATTTATATGTGCTTAAGAGAGCTGGAATAAATAATTCATAAATTAATTAATAATTATTGTAAGTATGTACCTTTTAATTTAGGCATGTCAATGTGTTGCGTATATATTTTTAACTCACTCAATTGACCAATTAACCTTAGTAAAATCTCAAATGAAACTTTTGATAATCATCGGAGGTCATTTGTTTTTGTTTATTGAAGTTTCATTATATATATAGTATATATTTTTCTTTCTCTTTTGGCCTTTCAAGACCGATTTTTTTTTAAAGGATAAATAATAATATTGAACGATGAAAAAAATAGTTTAGATGAAAGCCCTGACGTCCCATTGGTGACCTATAACTAAACTAAATTTAAAATAGAGGATTATGTATATGATAAAAAAGAAGTCTCATAAGTGTAGCTCGAATGATAGCTATCAGGAACATTATTGGAGTGACCGGAGTTTGAACTCCGGGTTCCACATTTCTCCACAATTAAAAGGTGTGAGTTTAACCATTAGGCTACCTAACAAAAAAAAATGAAGAAATATATATATGATAAAAAAATAAAAATAGGTATGTAAAACTTTCATGGTGCACAAGTTATAAAAAACATCATAACGAATACGAATTTTACGAATTTCATCGTTGGATATAAAGTTTATATCATATAGATCATTCATAATTTTTTTCAAAAAAATAAAAAAATCATTTAATATGTCATTGAGACCCATCAAAATTAACGGCATTCAATAAAAATCAACTTACTACTAAAACATATAATAAATGGAAAATTCCAGCCATAATTTCCCCAAGTGGTACTAAGTCTACAAAAAAATTCTCTACGAGAGAAAAACATCTAACTAATCATACACTTTAAAGGATTAACAAATCACATTTATAAAATAAACAAAAATGTTACTATCGACATAACTCCTAAGTTAATAAAATCTTTTACAAACAATCGATCAACTATATTGTTGTTGGTTCAAACACTTTAGCTTCTATATATTTTCCGCTCTTGTAAGAATCATTTGGAGTTGGAATTTATCTTGCTTGGGTTTGTTTTGTGTGAACAATATTGTTTACTCAATTTCCTCATCATACATTAAATCTCTCCAATGTTTTAACAAAGATTTAAGATCCTTCTGAGCTTGAGGGCTAATTAAGGAACCTAGTTGGATAAGAGGTTTACGTGGAATATTTCCAATATTGTGTTTTATGGGTTTAGAAGTTGTCAATACGTCCTATAAAAACAGTTCAATTGATAATTATTATTAAAAATATTGTTGGAGTAATTTGAGAGACAGAAAAAGAATTGAATCGAAAGAAAGAATAGAGAAAAAGATTAAGTTGTTATTCATCCACTAGGGGCAAAGGTAATTATATACAAAAGGAGGCTTGCTTCACTACCAAGCAATTGTAACTAACTACCTATGACAAATCGAAAAATCTCTAACTGACTAACTGACTATCTATCAGAATCTCAGCGTTCAGAACCTGCGTGTTCAGAACCTGAGTCTCCAGAGCTTCTTTAGAACCTGGAGCTTCTTAGCTTCTGAGCTTCTGAGAGCTTCTCAGCTTATGATCTTCTAAGAACATGTATTACAAACATCACACCTCCTAATCCATGTTCTTCAATGATCCCATTCCTATAAGCTTCTTCAGAGTATCAAACCTTGCCTTAGCCATAGGTTTGGTTAGAATATCTGCAAGTTGAATCTCAGTATTGCAATATTCCAACTCAAGCTTCTCTTTGTTCACTTGATCTCTCAAAAAGTGAAACCTTCTTTCAATATGCTTGCTCCTGCCATGACTCACAGGATTGTTAGCCAAGTCGATTGCTGACTTGTTGTCCACAAGCACCTTCATCTTTGTTACTTCAACTGCCTTTAGTTCTGCTAGTAACATCTCAATCCAAATTGCCTGACATGCTGCAAATGAAGCTGCAAGATACTCAGCTTCACATGATGATAATGCAACTATTCCTTGTTTCTTAGAACACCAAGAAATTGGTGCATTGCCAATCATGAACAAGTAACGTGCAGTGCTCTTTCTATCATCTTGATCACCTCCCCAATCTGAATCCGAGTAGCCATAAGCCTCTAACTTCTTACTACTGTTCCTTTGGTTTGGAATCAAAATGCCATGATCATTAGTACCATTTACATATCTGAGCACTCTCTTTGCAGCAGTCAAGTGACACATCCTTGGTTGATCCATAAATCTGCTTAGCAGACCAACACTATGACATAAGTCAATTCTAGTGTTGCACAAGTACCTCAATGAACCTATAATCTGCTTGTACAAGGTTGAATCAACCAACTCATCATCTGTATTCTTGCTCAGCTTCACACCAGTTTCCATAGGAGTAATTGCTGAGTTGCAGTTACTCATATGAAATCTCTTCAATATGTCAGCCACATATTTCTTCTGATGCAAGAAATAACCTCTGTTTGTCTTTGTAAACTCCATGCCAAGAAAATATGATAGCTCACCTAAGTCAGTCATCTCAAACTCCTTCATTATGTCTGTTTTGAACTTCTCTAACGCAGCTTTGTTTGATCCAGTAATCAACAAGTCATCAACATACAGACATAGTAATATCATTTCTTCATGATTTGAACCTTTCACATATACTCCATGTTCTGTTGTGCATCTAGTGAATTTCAAATCAATTAGGAAGCTATCAATTCTCTTGTTCCAAGCTCTTGGAGCTTGTTTCAAGCCATAGAGTGCCTTCTTTAGCTTGAATACCTTATGTTCTTGACCCTTGATCTCAAAACCTGGTGGCTACTTCACATAAACTTCTTCCTCTAATGGTCCATTTAAGAAAGCTGATTTCACATCCAGCTGATGCATAGCCCACCCTTTGTAAGTAGCTACTACAACCACTAGTCTAATTGTCTCTATCCTTGCCACAGGTGCAAATACTTCATTGAAATCAAGTCCATGCTTCTGTAGAAAGCCCTTTGCTACTAACCTTGCTTTATACTTAGCAATTTCACCATTGGGTTTCATCTTCAACTTGAAGACCTATTTCACATCAATTGGCCTCTTGGTGACTGTTTTGTGCATTAACTCCCAAGTGTTGTTCTTCTCACTAGAATTTAACTCTTCTTTCATGGCTGCCTTCCATTTAGAGTCATTCAAAGCTTGTTCCAATGTAACTGGTTCCAATTCAGCAATCATTGCTTCATTGACCAGCTGACCATCTTCTGTTATTGCTTGATCAGGGAACACATCATATTCATTCAACCTAACTGACTGCACTCTTTCTCTAGTTGATCTTCTCAACTGTTGATTAAGTTGTTCATTAGGCATGTGAGTGTGATTACCAGCTGCATCATCTTCTGGTTCATCATCTATTTCTTCAAGCACAAGCTTTCTATTGAGCATTGAACTAATGTCCTCAGCACTAGTACTTCCAATTCAGTCCCAACCCTTTGATTCATCAAACTTTATGTCTCTGCTTATCACAACTTTATTCTCTTTTGGAGCATAGAGCTTGTAAGCACCAGTGGGGTGATATCCCAATAGAATCATTTGTTGACTTCTATCATCAAGTTTTCTTCTTACTTGATCAGGAACATGTCTAAAACAAAGTGAGCCAAAGATTCTGAAATGACTTACACTTGGTTTAAGACCTGTCCAAGCTTCATAGGGAGTTTTGTTCTTCAGCTTCTTGGTGGGACTTCTATTGATTATATGCACTGCTGTTGAGGTATCTTCTCCCCAGAATTTATGAGACATGTTCTTTCCCTTTAGCATGCTTCTGGCCATATTCATTACGCTCTCGTTCTTTCTCTCAGCAACTCCATTGTGTTGAGGAGTGTAGGGAGCAGTAACTTCATGCACTATACCTTCATCTTCACAGAATTTTGCAAATTCTAGTGAAGTGTATTCACCTCCTCCATCCATTCTCAATTTCTTGACACTGCAGCCACTTTGCTTCTCAACTAGTGCCTTAAATTTCTTGAACTTAGTGAATACTTCACTCTTCTTTTCAATAAGATAGAGCCATACATGTCTGGTATAGTCATCTATGAAAGTTAAGAAATAGCTATTACCACCAATGGACTTTACTTCAAAAGGTCCACACACATCAGAATACACCATTTCTAACTTTTGAGTTGATCTCATAGGCAATTTATTCTTGAATGAATTTCTGGTCTGCTTGGCTGCACAACACCATTCACACACTGTACTTGGTGTTTTTATCTGAGGCAAGCCATGCACCATCTCTTTTGACTTTAACAAGCTCAAACTTTTGAAGTTCAAGTGCCCAAACCTATGATGCCACATCCAATCTTCTTCTGAGTATGTAATTGAGGCAAGGCAGTGATGATCAATTACATTGATTTCAATTTTGAAAGTCCTATTGTTCGACAGTGGAGCTTTCAAAATCAATATACTCTTAGCATCATAAATTCTCAACTCTCTATTAGCCAGCTTCATAGTATAATCTTTCTCAAGTAATTAACCTAAGCTTATTAAGTTACTTGTCATAGAAGGAACATACAATACCTCATTGATGGTTGATTCTTGACCATCTTTTCTCTTCACAAGAACAGTTCCCATGCCAGCACTGGTAATCTGACTGTTATCTGCAAACTTGATGTTTCTCTTCACTGAATAATCAAGCTTCAAGAACCACTTCTTGTTACCAGTCATGTGATTGCTACACCCTGTATCAAGATACCACAAATTTGACTTGTCTGCCTCAGAATTTGTGATTGCCATCAGAAGTGAATCATCAGAATCACTACCACCTCCATTGGCATATTGGGCTTCATCTTTGTCTTCTCTGGCCACCTTCTTAGAACGACATTCTCTTGCATAATGCCCAAATTTTTGACAGTTGTAACATTGAATTTCTTTCTTATCAATCTTCTTCTTGGAACTCTTCTTGTTCTGATTTGCATCTTTAGTGGAGTCTACATTCTGATTCTTTGAATTCTTGGTTGAATTCTCTGAATCCTCTTTCTTTTTCTTCCACTTATCTTTCCCTTTCTTGTTCTGAGTCTTGGCCTGTAATGCTTGTTCCACTGCCTTGTTTGAACTCCTCTGCTTAACCCTTAGCTCATGAGCTTCAAAGGATGCTTGCAGCTCTTCAATCTTCATAGTTGCTGATGACAGGAATTCATACTGCATTTTTAGTATAATTTTATTAGTAAATTACAGCACTTTAGACGAATTAGAAAGCAAATTCCTAAAGAAATGAAGTTACTTGCACAAGAAGTAAGGAAATTCAAGAAAAAGCAAAAAAGAGCAAAAAATGAGCAAAATTGTGCCGTTCATCACAGCACGATGGTTTTCATCGTGCTACGATGAGAGCGACTTGTTGGCCAAGAAAAGAACAGAAGAAAATCTGAAGAAAATCTTTCATCGCAGTACGATAGCACACATCGCAGCACGATGAGGTTACTTGGCGACCAAGGTGATCAAACGCACAGGATCAGTTATAATTTTGAACTGAATCTTTCTATCGCAGTACGATGGGTATAGCGCAGCACGATGGCAATTTTAAGCCCATTGCGAAAACTATAAATAGAGCTCCCTTTACCTTATTTTATTCATTCAGAACAGAGAGAACTACTAGTCTCTTGAGGAAAAGGAGTCAGAGCTCTAAGGTTAGGTTTTCTCTTATGCATTTTTTTATTCTTGTAATTTAATTATGCATTTTAGTAGCTAAACCCTCTAAGGGTTAGGTGGGGAGATGAACTCCCTTAGGAATGCTGGAATCATGTAATTTGGTACTAAGTCTATTCAGTTTTATTTATTCCATTGTCTATGTTTTAAATACGTAACCTGGTTGATGTACACAATTAGGGAACGCTCTTAGGGTTGGTGATATCTAGTATTGTGCCTCAAGGCCAGGGTTTACCTCTGCCGGCAACTAACTCGTAGGGTTAGTGATCTAGTATTGTGCCTCAAAACCGGCAGCCAACCCAGATCCATAGATGATAGCTTAATAAGTTAAGGGTAAAAGAACTAATGAAACCATCCTTAATTGACTACATATTTAGAATCTAATCACTAGGGTAGGAATGTGACAAAGTGGCTAACACGGGTTCCTTGTCTAGTAATCAAGACTCTCTATACTCGTAATTAGGGTAATTATCGTACACGGTTATTACTAATTATATTAGTTCACCAGTAAGTAAGAATGAATAGGCAACGATATAGCTCCAATTACCTAGCAGGACTTAGGGAGGGACTCAACACACTTAACCTGCCTTTTTCTCGTCTGAAGCAAACTTTATTTCTTAAATTCTAAAATCAATCAACCTTAAAATCAAAGCGGAGGCAATCTCACCCACTCCTAGAATAAGCGTAGTAACTGAGGCGCTGTCCCTGTGGATACGAACCCATCCTAACTAAGGGTGTGGATTATTACTAGACGACAGACTGGTACACTTGCCAGACCGTAGTCAAGTTTTTGGCGCCGTTGCCGGGGAGTTACTAAAGATCAAGTAAGGTTACACTTGTTCAAGTTTTCACTTGGAAAGACTGCAAAAGACTGGCTAGTCTGTCTGCCAAGTGGGACAATCGAAACCTGGAAAGATCTAGAAGATAAGTTCCTGGACCGTTTCTTCACAGAAGAGCAACACAAGGAACGCAGAAGGGAAATTCTTGAATTCCAGCAAGAGAAAAAGGAATCACTTCACCAGAGTTTGGAAAGATTCAAGCTCTACAAAAGAAGATGCCCAAATCATATGATCTGTGCAGCAGAATTAATAAACATCTTTGTCAACAGTATGAAAACCAAGCAAAGAATGCTACTCGACGCATCCGCGGGAGGATCAATCAAAAGCAAGACTCCATCAGAGGTAGAACAATTGATTGAGGTGATGTGCCGAAATGAGTATAACAAAGAAGAAGACAAAGACAATGAGGAAGTTCTAATGGGTCAGCTAGAAGCTTCACTAACAGAAGTAGAAAAGCTGGAAGAGGAGAACAAGTCACTCAAAGAATTCATGCAAAGCTTTGGAGACCAGATCAAGGAATCTAATGAAAAGTTAGGAGTACAAGTACAAGCTTGGGCTAAGAAAGTGGAAGATATCGGGGAATTGCAAGCCATAACATTACGAAGCAGACAACTGGAGCCAGTAGAACCAACCCGAAAAGGAAGAAGGCAAGCAAACCAAGGAACACCTGAATCCCAAATACCTGATTCTCAAATGCCAGAGACCCAACCTCCTGATACAGAACCAACCAGCCAAGATGTGGTGGATCTAGAAAAGGATTTAGAAGTAGAAAAAGACACAACTGATGTGCCAATCACAACCAAATCTATTCCAGAAAAACCCAAAACAGTGTTCGGAAGTGATAAACCACCTCCGGAACCTAAGGACCAAGAACCTTACGTACCTTACCCCAACAAAGAGAATAAAAAAGAGAAGCAGATGGAGCAACTCAAGAAAATGGGGCAATTAGTGAAACAAATGGAGATCCACATACCATTCAATGATATGATCCAAATATCACTTCCATTCCAAAAGTATGTAAAGAATCTTGTGGCTGGTAAAATCAAACTGAAAGATGAAGAAGCAATCATGTTCACCGAGGAATGTAGTGCAATCTTTCAGAAGAACCTACCCAACAAATGCAAAGATCCAGGAAGCTTCACTATACCATGCACAATCGGTGGGGTAGAAATTGGCCGAACACTTCTAGACTTAGGAGCAAGCGTCAATCTTATGCCCCTATCAATCCTGAAAAAGCTTAAGTGTGGAGAAGTGAAACCTACAAGGATGACTCTTATCTTGGCAGATCGAACGAAAGTCCATCCGTACGGTATCCTGGAAGATGTGTTGGTAACAGTTGATGACAAACTCTTCCCAGCCGATTTCGTCATCATGGACATTGAGGCCGATCCAGAAGCACCTATTTTATTAGGAAGACCATTCTTAACTACAGGAAAAGCAATCATTGACATGGAAACAGGCAATGTCACTTTCAGAGTTGACGGAAACGAGGTAACATTCAATGTCAAGGAAATGATGAATCAAAAGAAGGAAAAAATTGAATGTTATCAAGTTGACGTGGTGGACTCACTAGTAGAAGAAGAGTTAGCAAAAGCAGCACCTGGAGTTGAGCGAGCAATCATCCAATCTATGGACGAAGAGAGGGAAGACATGGATGAAGAGACAAATCTGAACATCCGATGGCTCGGAATGAACAAGGAGCTAAGATTCCAACAGAAATACGAGCCCTTGGGGGTAAAGTATAGAAGATGAACCCAAGCCTTTAGAACTAAAGGAACTGCCAGGGCACCTCAAATATGTTTTCCTCGGGGAAGGAAAAACTAAACCAGCAATTATAAGTAATGCCTTAACCCCAGAAAACGAGGAAAAACTCATTACAGTACTCAAAAGAAATAAAGAAGCAATAGGATGGAGTATTGACGACCTAAAAGGAATCAGTCCGGCCTACTGCATGCATAAGATCAAAATGGAAGAAGAGTACAAGCCTGTGGTGCAACCACAGAGAAGGATAAATCCGGCCATGAGTGAGGTAGTGAAATAGGAATTACAAAAACTTCTAGCAGCAGGAATGATATACCCCATTTCCGATAGCCCGTGGGTCAGCCCCGTACATATGGTACCTACGAAGGGAGGCATCACCGTCATGAAAAATGAGAAAAATGAACTAATTCCCACTCAGAATGTGACGGGATGGCGGATGTGCATTGACTATCGGAGGCTAAATCAAGCTACTAGAAAAGATCACTTCCCACTACCCTTCATGGATCAAATGTTGGAAAGGATGGCAGGACAAGCTTATTACTGTTTCCTCGATGGATACTCAGGGTACAACCAGATTGCGGTAGATCCAGCAGACCAGGAGAAAACAGCCTTCACTTGTCCTTACGGAGTATATGCCTATAGGAGAATGCATTTCGGCTTATGTAATGCACCTGCAACTTTTCAGAGATGCATGTTTGCAATCTTTTCAGATATAATAGAGAAATCTATGGAGGTATTCATGGATGACTTCTCAGTGTTTGGAAAAAGCTTCGACGATAGCCTGAACAACCTTGATGCTGCACTTAAAAGATGCGTAGAGACCAATTTAGTTCTAAACTAGGAGAAATGCAATTTTATGGTGACCGAAGGGATAGTGCTGGGTCACAAGATTTCAAAAAAGGGCATAGAAGTTGACCAAGCAAAAATCGAAGTTATTTCCAAACTCCCACCACCAGTGAATGTGAAGGGCGTCAGAAGTTTTTTTGGTCATGCAGACTTTTATAGGAGATTCATAAAGGACTTTTCAAAAATATCTAAACCATTATGTAATCTTCTATTAAAAGACAGCACTTTCACATTTACCGAGGAGTGCCTCAAATCTTTCAATACACTGAAAGAGAAGCTAGTAACTGCACCAATCATAGTAGCTCCAGATTGGAACTTACATTTTGAACTCATGTGTGATGCAAGTGACTATGCAGTCGTAGCAGTCTTAGGGTAGAGACATGACAAATTCTTTCATGCTATATACTATGCCAGTAAGGTCATGACAGAACAACATTTGAATTATGCAACCACAGAAAAAGAATTATTAGCAGTAGTTTTTGCCTTAGAAAAGTTTAGATCATATCTAGTCGGATCTAAGGTAATAGTTTACACTAATCATGCTGCTTTAAAATATCTACTAACCAAAGAGGAATCAAAGCCTCGACTTTTGTGTTGGATTTTGTTGTTGCAGGAATTCGACTTGGAGATTCGGGATAAAAAAGGAGTTGAAAATGTCGTGGCCGACCATTTATCAAGACTCGAAAACTCAGAGATAACGTCAAAAGAGAAAAACATCGAGGAAGAATTCCCGGATGAGAAATTATTCGCGATCTCAGAAAGACCATGGTTTGCTGACATATCAAATTTCAAAGCAGGGAAAGTAATACCAAAGGGATATACGTGGCATCAAAAGAAAAGATTATACCACGAAGCAAAATCCTATTTGTGGGATGATCCCTACTTGTTCAAAGAGGGTGTAGACGGAGTTCTACGACGTTGTGTTGCTCAAGATGAGGCCCGCCGAGTCATGTGGCATTGTCACAGTTCAGGATATGGAGGACACCATGATACAGATCGTACAAAAGCTAAAATCTTGCAATGCGGATTCTGGTGGCCAACCTTATTCAACGATTGTGAAAGGTTTGTAAAACAATGCGACAGGTGTCAAAGAACAGGTAACATCTCAAAGAGAAATGAGATGCCGCAGAAAGGAATTCTAGAAATAGAACCCTTTGACTGCTGGGGCATCGATTTCATGGGACCATTCCCTGAATCTGACAATAAAATGTATATCTTGGTGTGTGTTGATTATGTAACAAAGTGGGTCGAAGCATTAGTCTGTCATTCTAACGATGCCAAAACTGTTATCCAGTTTTTGCAAAGAAATATTTTTTGCAAGTTTGGAACACCAAGAGTCTTGATCAGCGATGGAGGGACGCATTTCCTTAACAAATACTTGGAGAAGGTATTAGAAAAATATGGGGTGAAACATAAAGTATCAACCCCATATCATCCCCAGACTTGTGGACAGGTAGAGGTATCCAATCGGCAGCTCAAGAGTATCTTGGAGAAGACAGTGATGACTTCCAGGAAATATTGGGCAAGGAAACTGGATGATGCTCTCTGGGCATACAGAACAACTTTTAAAACACACTTGGGACTGATACCTTACCACCTGGTTTATGGAAAAGCATGCCACCTTCCGGTTGAATTGGAACACAAGGCACTATGGGCCACAAGAGAGCTAAATTTCGACAAAGACCTTGCAGGACATGCACGCAAGATGAAATTGCTTGAATTGGACGAAATCCGCCTCTGAGCTTATGAAAACGCAGAAATTTACAAAGAAAAAACAAAGCGATTTCATGACAAAAAGCTCCGCCACAGAGAATTCAAACCAGGGCAAAAGGTCCTGGTATTTCAATCCAGATTCAAGTTCACAGCAGGCAAACTAAAATCCAAGTGGACAGGACCATACGAGGTAGTTCGAGTATCTCCTTACGGAGCTGTTGAAATATATGACAAGAGGACAGCAACAACCTTTCAAGTAAATGGACACAGGGTGAAAATTTACGAAGGAGAGGAGATACCAAAGCCAGGGGAAACTCTATATCTCAAGGATGCTTAAAGCATCATGCGTCAGGCTCGAGACGTTAAACACGCGCTTAATGGGAGGCAACCCATCATACAAAAATTAACAAAAATATGCATTTACTTTTATTTTTCTTATTTTCAGGTCAAGGAGTAAGCAGGAGAAGCATGCAAGAGGTAGTCAAAAGTAAAGACAGCAAAGCCATTAGATGACTACGGGAGCTGTCCCTTCAAATGCCACCCTTGGCCAGTTACATTTTCAGTACTTTATATTCCAATAAATGAATTCCCGCTGTGTCATTTGCTGACGACCTCCTATAACTTCTAAATAATTATTCTTGTCTATTATCATGCGCATGATTAATTGTTAAAGGCAGGTTGCGGCAAAAGAGTAACAAGTGTGATTCGGAATTCCACACCTTTATGACAGATACCAAAGGTGATTGCTCAGGGCACGCAGAGGTTCGGGAGACAGAGAGACGAGTGATGAAGCTGGTGTCTATGGGACAAGTGTTCAACTTTCAGATACCTAAGCCATGTGAGGATTTGAGCCAAATATTTCCAAACGGTATTACCACTTTCTTTCGAATTACTATGAGAGTACCGTGCACTTGTTTATTTTCTAGAACTTGCTTTAATTCTCTGCTGACTAGTTGATTTAATATTATATGCATTGAGGCAATTGTTTGTTATAACCCAGAGCCTTTTCAAGCCACCCTTTATTATTATTATTATCCTTTGCTAGCCAAATTTGAGCTGTAAAAAAATAATAATTATCCCTTTTGTTTCGGTGACAAACCACGATATAAGCCTATAGACCAGAAAAACAATGATTTGCCCTCTTTGGAGTTAGGTAATAGTTCTCAAAGTCTTGGCAACAAAACAAGTTTGGGGTTGCTCATGGAACTAGCAACGTCTAAGTTTGGGGTGGGTATACGGAGAACTATCACTACAAAAAAAGAAAAATAAATGAAAAAGAGACGGGAAAACATAAAAAAATTCCCTAAAAACAGTCTCTTCAAAAAATAAAAAAAATGAAAAAGCCAAAAGGCAAAAGAAAGAGCCAAAGGGCAAAAGAAAGAGCCAAAGGGCAAAAATACTGATAGAAAAGAACCATACAAAGACACATCCGGTTCTTATTTTCCGATACCAACACAAAAAGGCACCCTAAGGAACAAAGGTTGCGTACAAAAAAAAGGAACAACAAAGTAGAACTTAACTCCAATGTTTAGCCTACTATTCCCAAAAATGTCCTACCTTGACCTAAGCCACGTTATAACCCTGAAAAGACCTCCAATAATGCATGTATATTAAATTTTGACTGATTGCTTAGAATTCTTGCAAGCCTATGGTAAAATGGCAGGTTGCACGATGATTGAGAGTTAACCCTTTCAATTATGAACGAAAAACACAAATGTGAGAGAGAGAAAAAGTTGAAACATGGACTCTTGCAGACATTTGTCCGATTTGCTACCATTGACGTCTCTTGAACCTAAGCACTAACTGAGCATGATCGCGGAGGAAAAGAAATCAGTGGTACCATAGCTGATAAATAAAAAGGTTGTGAAAATTCCTGTCATAATTTTGTTTACTTATTTGCTAACAATCTTGCTTGGCAGCATGTTACTTGAGGACAAGCAACGATTCAAGTTTGGGGTTGTGATGACAGGAATTCATACTGCATTTTTAGTATAATTTTATTAGTAAATTACAGCACTTTAGACCAATTACAAAGCAAATTCCTAAAGAAATGAAGTTACTTGCACAAGAAGTAAGGAAATTCAAGAAAAAGCTAAAAAGAGCCAAAAATGAGCAAAATTGTGCCGTTCATCGCAACACGATGGTTTTCATCGTGCTACGATGAGAGCGACTTGTTGGCCAAGAAAAGAACAGAAGAAAATCTGAAGAAAATCTTTCATCGCAGTACGATAGCACACATCGCAGCACGATGAGGTTACTTGGCGACCAAGGTGATCAAACGCACAGGATCAGTTATAATTTTGAACTGAATCTTTCTATCGCAGTACGATGGGTATAGCGCAGCACGATGGCAATTTTAAGCCCATTGCGAAAACTATAAATAGAGCTCCCTTTTCCTCATTTTATTCATTCAGAACAGAGAGAACTACTAGTCTCTTGAGGAAAAGGAGTTAGAGCTCTAAGGTTAGGTTTTCTCTTATGCATTTTTTTATTCTTGTAATTTAATTATGCATTTTAGTAGCTAAACCCTCTAAGGGTTAGGTGGGGAGATGAACTCCCTTAGGAATGCTGGAATCATGTAATTTGGTACTAAGTCTATATAATTGTCTATTCAGTTTTATTTATTCCATTGTCTATGTTTTAAATACGTAACCTGGTTGATGTACACAATTAGGGAACGCTCTTAGGGTTGGTGATATCTAGTATTGTGCCTCAAGGCCAGGGTTTACCTCTTCCGGCAACTAACTCGTAGGGTTAGTGATCTAGTATTGTGCCTCAAAACCGGCAGCCAACCCCGATCCATAGATGATAGCTTAATAATTTAAGGGTAAAAGAACTAATGAAACCATGCTTAATTGACTACATATTTAGAATCTAATCACTAGGGTAGGAATGTGACAACGTGGCTAACACGGGTTCCTTGTCTAGTAATCAAGACTCTCTATACTCGTAATTAGGGTAATTATCGTACGCGGTTATTACTAATTATATTAGTTCACCAGTAAGTAAGAATGAATAAGCAACGATATAGCTCCAATTACCCAGCAGGACTTAGGGAGGGATTCAACACACTTAACCTGCCTTTTTCTCGTCTGAAGCAAACTTTATTTCTTAAATTCTAAAATCAATCAACCTTAAAATCAAAGCGGAGGCAATCTCACCCACTCCTAGAATAAGCGTAGTAACCGAGGCGCTGTCCCTGTGGATACGAACCCATCCTAACTAAGGGTGTGGATTATTACTAGACGACAGACTGGTACACTTGCCAGACCGTAGTCAGTTGCCAAATCCTTTGATTCTTCAATAGCAACCACTATGTGATCGAATTTCTCAGTCAAGGTCCTCAAGATTTTCTCAATCTTGGACCTATCAGTCATGGTTTCACCACAAGACTTCATCAAATTTGTCAAGGCCAACATTCTTGCCAAATACTCAGAGATTGTTTCTTGTTCATTCATCTGCATCATCTCGTATTGCCTTCTCAAAGCTTGCAGCTTGATACCCTTCAATTTCTCATCACCACCATAGATTTTCTTCAGTGTATCCCAAGCTCCCTTTGAGGTTTCTTCTTCTATTATCTTCTCAAAGATATTAGAATCCACACATTGATGAATGATGAACAAGCCTTTAGCATCTTTCTTTTTCAATTCTTTGTGTTGAGTTCTTGCTGTTTCATCAGCATTTGCAGCCAAATCTCCTACGCCATCATTTACAATTTCAAGAACATCTTGAAATCTGAAAATCACTTTCATTTGTGCACACCAACGATCATAGTTATCGCCTTTGAAAACTGGAAGATTCGCTGGAAATTGTGAAGAGGTTGTACTATTGTTCGTCATGATTCTTTATCAAGGAATCAAATCAAAACGATGAATACGAACCGGGCTCTGTTATACCAATTTGTTGGAGTAATTTGAGAGAGAGAAAAAGAATTGAATCGAAAGAAAGAATAGAGAAAAAGATTAAGTTGTTATTCATCCACTAGGGGCAAAGGTAATTATATACAAAAGGAGGCTTGCTTCACTACCAAGCAATTGTAACTAACTACCTAAGACAAATCGAAAAATCTCTAACTGACTATCTATCAGAATCTCAGCGTTCAGAACCTGCGTGTTTAGAACCTGAGTCTGCAGAGCTTCTTGAGAACCTGGAGCTTCTGAGCTTCTGAGAGCTTCTCAGCTTCTGATCTTCTAAGAACATGTATTACAAACATCAAATATTATTAAAAGAGTTGGAGTTCGAATTTTAGATTTTCTCCATTTATTTTACTTCTACTTGCCTGTAATCTATTACTTTAAATTTCTTCCTTTTTTTGGTTGTGCTGATCGTTAAAAGTTTGAATACTTGGACACCAATATAGGACTAGGTTATTAGAATGGCTTAGAAACAATTTTTATGATAGTAATAAATTAATTTAGTAGATCAAAATTAAACCGAGTAACATGTTTATGAATATCGATTAAAATGATTTAAAAATAAATCAAATTTTCACTTTTTTATGTATTATAATTCTAATCAAACTGTGTCCGTGAATATAGAATATATTATAGTTGATAGATTTATTGCATGTAATATATATATAAAGAACCAGAGTTCAAATTTTGGTACACATTTATTTACTTTAATTGTGAAATTTAAGTCATTAAACTTTTGAATTTTTTCAAACAATTCATCATAAAAAAAATTATTAACCGCTTGACTTCATCAATTTCTTAGGTGACAATTTTTAAAATAACATATACAATGCAATAACTTAGAGAAAAAAAAAACCCGGGATCACCCGATAACTATTCTTTCTTTTTACAACTAGATACAAATGTTTTTTTTAGTCTTTGAAATGTTTTAGTATAAACATGTTAATAAAATGTATATATTTTTTCAGTAAATATTGGGTATAATTAACATGAACAATAGATAATTTTGGCGTCACAATTTTTTTTTCTTCTTGTTATATTACAAAGTGATGATTTAGAGTTAATTTAGACTTAGAACCACCCATTTAAATAGTTTTTTCTTTCTATTATAGTTAAATAAGTGCGGTTCCATATATTTTTAGTGTTTCTTTCGTATTTTCTGTGATTTCATCGTTTAATAGTGCGGTGTATTTTATTTTTCCGTCTTGGTGTGGTGTTTATATGTTTCAGGTTGAAAGATTAATTTCAATTTAGTGCAGATCCAATCAATAACTTTAGTGTCATCAACGCCACAGATCTGAAGACACGAGTATTATGAACACTTCAATATAATCAAATATAAATGCTTATGGAATTTGACATTTTATATTATTAACATGGATCGATGTTGTGAGTTTATTCGGAAATTCACAATTTTTATATTTAACTATTTTGAATTGTATTGCATTGATATGCTCTATCAATTTGAACAAAAGAATATCGTTTATTTAATAAAAAACAAAAATAAAAATAATCTTATATTATATATATATATATATAAATAACATGAACAGTAATATTTATTTTATATGTCAGTCAACATTAGAATGATACTATATTGGGACGTTAAACTAGCTAGTAGTACTAGGGGTGAGCATCGGTCGGGTTCGATCGGATTCGGGCCGAAAATCGTAAAACCGATAAAAATCGCGGCCTCTTAATTTGGACCCAATTCCGACCGTCTACATCTTCAGTTTGTTCGGGTTCGGGTCATACGGGTGACGGGTATAACGGGTCGGTTTTAACGGGTTACATTGAAACTTTGTTGTTACATCTAAAATTTCATTGATCAAAAAAAAAATATTATTCTTCAAATAGTTCAATATTTCGTACACACTGCAACAAATGATACAATAAAAATGATGAGATACAATTATTTTGTTTCAAATTTGTTAATCCAACGACAATAATAGATAGTAGATGAGAAGTAAAAATTAATATAAATCTAGAATATTATCTATTACAAGAATAAACTTGTAAAATATAACATTTTTCTTCTCTATCAAAGATAGACAAAATTAACAAAGCGAAGAATATAAGAGATTAAGAGGTGCTCAAAACTGAAAAAAAAATTAATTTATATTTTAGTAATTGTTCGGTCGGTTTCGGTTATGAAGAGATAAATTTTAGAGACCCGCACCCGCCCGTATACAACCGTTCATGACTGTTTTTTCATAATTGTTGACCCGAGACCCGACCCGCACCCGACCGAGTGCTTCCATATGTTGGCGGTTATGTCGGTTTCGTGTCGGGTAGCGGATTCGTGCTCACCCCTAAGTAGTACTATTTATTAAATTTATTTTTTAAGTACCAACATCATAACTTGCAAGAAAAATATAAGCTTGTAAATAATAAAGAGTTGTCTCCATGAACTTAGTTCAACTTAGTTCAGTTACTGAGACATCGTATTATATATGTAGGAATTGAAATTTGAACTTCGAAAAATTTCAAGCATCATTTTTATGTTTATTCTCACAAAAGCACAAAAACAAACGACAATGTATAACAAAAGGAGGAGAGTGACATATATTTTTATCGCAATCATCCGTAGTACAGCAGAACAATTTATCTGTTATGTCAAATAAGAATAAAAGAATGTTACTAAAAAAGAAATGAACAATTATGTATAAAAAGAAATTAAAATAGGTGTGTAAATTACAACTTACTGCTAGATACAAGAACAATTAGGGTCTGTTTGGTTCAATTGAGAAGGAGGGGAGGGGAGGTGAGGGGAGGGATTTATTATGTTGACAAAATTACCCTCATTTTTTTATTAAAATTCAAAATTATCCTTATTGGAATATTAAAATTCTAGGTTTTATTTTTTTTTTACAACAAAAAAAATTTAGGTTTTCTACTCATTAGATTTTTTTTTTTGTTATATATCCATTAAAATTTTTTTTGACGTAATATATCCATTATAATTTAATCCTTATTTTGAGTTTATAAGGTTAAGAGTAAAAAAGTAAATTACTTCTCCAAAATTTAAAATATTCCCTCACCTCCCCTCCCCTCCCCTCCAAAAACTTCGAACCAAACGGACCCTTAGAGAAAGAAAGATCATCGATGCATGAACGAATTTAAAAATTCCCGCCATAATTTCTTCTTTACATATAATAAATGGAAATTAAATTGGTTGACCACTTAATTAATAAAACTCCGTCCACTTTAATAAGCCTCAACTTGATATTGTTAGTACTTACAGTTGGAACAAATAATTCATAAATTAATTAATAATTATTAAGTATCTTATAGGCATGTAAATGTGCTGTGTATATATTTTTAACTCACTCAATTGACCAATTAACCTTATTAAAATCTCAGATGAAACTTTTGATAATAATCATAGGTCATTTTTTTTTTTTTTTGGTATTCAACGGGGCCTAAGCCCAAGAGAAAAACGGATTACAAGGAAACAGTTCGGGGGAAGGAAACACCCCTATAGTCATCATCAACAAGCTGTACCACCTCAGAGGGAGGTTGCACAAAATAAACAATGTTATCACTAATTTTGCAACCTATATTAGCCAGCATATCAGCACACCGATTGGCTTCGCGAAAGACATTAATAATTTGCACCTCCTGAAAATCTTCAAGAATTTTATAAATCTTCTTCATCAGGATAATTCCCATTATACTACCTTCCTTTCGGTCGTGAAGGTTCTGAGCTATCACTGCAGAGTCAATCCTTAATTCTAACTTAGTCACTCCTAATCTCCTAGCAAGGACTAGGCCTTCAAACACACCCCAGAGTTCTGCCATATAGGCAGTAGTGTTGCCGAGGGCTTTTCCAAATCCCTCAACCCAGACGCCTGTATTACTTCTCACAATACCTCCACAACCAGCAGTCCTGTCATTATGCTTAGCTGCGCCATCTGTATTCAAGGCATGCCATCCCAAAGGAGGAGCAGTCCAACTAACATTTATCTCTTGCTTGCGCCGATCACGACAGACTTGAGAATCACCCCACATGTTTCTCTTATATTCAGCAACATAATCTAAGACCAACACCCAAGGACGGTGCGGATACACAAACTCAGGATCGTGAACGCACTTATTTCTCCATTGCCAAAGAAGATGGCAAGTAGTCGCCCAAATAGCGTTCCAGCTGTTGCCATGAGAGTGCCCGAACTTATTAACAAGGTTGAAGGAAATCCAATCATTCTTTTTTATTTATTGAAGTTTCATTATATATAGCATATATTTTTCCTTCTCTCTTGGCTTTTCAAGATAAAAAAGAGTATTTTTTTAGTGGTAACTCAGGGATTAGTGATTATGATATATATGTGCATTAGAGATTTGCCATAACTGAAACGAAGAGACCTTGAATTGACCCTACTTCTTGATTAAAAACTAGCAATATGGCTTCTTAAAAAAAAAAAACTAGTTATATGAAACCATATTGATTAGAGTACATCGCGAAAACTTAGTTACAATTAGATGGAGGATCTTGTATGTAAAAATTTGGTTGAAAAATATATAAGACCTTAAGGAGGAATACACTCTCAGCTCTCAAGCCAATACCACCAGATTAATTCAAATGGGTTAAATAATAGTAAGAATGTCCTATAAATAATATGTACATTATTATTTTTACTTATATCATAGGAAGGATGTCCTATAAATTTAGACCATCTAAAATGAATAATGTAATATTTTACAAGAACCAAAATGGAAGAAGAAAGAGAAATGATAGAAATGATTGTTATAAAAAATGTAACATTGTCACATATATGAATTTACACTTAAATTGTTTAGCGACATGAATAGTTTGAGAAAGCTTTATTTTAAGCTTGGACCATTGCACAATGTTCCTTTTGAACATTTTATAAACTAATTCATATTTTAGCTGATGTTAAAGGTATGTCTAATTTTGTTTTGATATTGGATTCTCCAATTTGGAGCCACATTTCAAATATGCAATGAATTATATTCCTTTGAACAATACTTTTGCAATAAGCTTTTTTTTTCAAAAAATAAATAAAAAAAACCATTAAGTTTTGTTAGGTTTTAAGTGTGAGTGTTTAATATCCATATCAATCATAAACGGAAAGAATACATAACCCATGTCTTAATGTTTTTTATGGAGGTGTAACTTATTCCTCTCTTACCATCTGCAAGAGGGTCCAAAGTAGAGTGGCACATAATCGGCCGAAAAAGACAGATATGAGAATTGCATATATTGAGTGAGATGCCGCTTCAAATATGTTGCTTACTTAGGTAGTACTTACTTCAATAAGAAGTGGTACCTATTAAATACTAACATTGGAGCAAAACACTTTTTAGTACCTATTAGGTACCACTTCCTAAATAAACACCCTCCCTCTTCCTTAAAAATATTTTTATGGGACTCATTTATAAATATGTAGAGTTATTGATGAAATGTAGAATTATTAGTAGGCCCTATTTAATTTTTTTTGAAAAAGATGCTGAGTTGGAGGGACTTAACAAGTACTACTATTATTAAAAAATTATAAATAAGTGATGTGTATAAGTGGAACTCAATTAAATACTCAAAATTGGAGTGCTCCATTCTGAATGCTCTTAGAACTCCCCCAACAAGTTCATTAAATGCACCCTATAATTAATTCTTAAAACATCTTATATGGTGTCATATGATTACCATGTATGTGTTAAAAAAATAAAAAATAGACTATCAATATAATAAAATTAAATCTTTACCCTTTAAATTTGTGTTTATAATATTTAATTTTTTTTAGATTTATTTCTTAAATAAAGATATAATTTAGCTGCTATTATTATAAATAAAAACAAAAAAAATAAGACATTAATAAAAGTAGCTCTTGTAAAAAAAAAAAAAAGAATTAAAGTAGAGTATGGTTCGATAGATTTATAGTTAAGAAAAGAACAAGAAAATGTTTTTTGGGTTGAGAAAAGAAGCAAAAGTGGAGATGGATGTGAGTAGCAACGGAGAAGAAGAATATAACTCAAAGAAAAGATTGGAAGGAACTGGTTTAGTTTTACCCATTAATCGTCACTCCAATTTGAAAAGCGCTTCCTCTGATAACGACTTCACCCAAATCCTCACACACATCAAATCCTCCAAAACTCCCGTAACCAACAACCAACCATTCTCCTATGTTTTCACTTCATTGTTTTTTTTAATATGCGATTTGTCATAGAATATGTGTATTTGATTATTCTGTTGCATTATTATTTGCAGGCTGTTATCAATTATGGTGCCTCATGGTATGTTACTCTAATCCAAATTATTGTACACCAGGTGTTTGATGTTGGAACTCTTAGAATATGTGATTCAACTGAAATGTCTGAACTGAACCAGCTCAGTTTCTGGTTGAAATTTTGTTACATGATGTTTTGAAATTTAGTTTGTTTGGTTTTGGATGAATGGAGTTGAACGTTATACATAGTATTTTTTAAGAAACTCAATTGAACAGCATAGGAGAAATTGTGGTTAGGATAGTGTTAATGATGTTTTTTTTTTACTGTTTTTTTAGGTGTGGCGTTTGCAGCCAAATTCTACCTGTATTCTGTAGACTAAGCAACAAATTCCCAAAACTTAACTTTATATATGCAGATATTGATGAATGCCCGGAAACAACTCAACACATTCGATGAAAAGGTAGATGAAATGTATGGTACTGGAGAAGAAAGGCTGCATGATCGCCTGTGGTTGCACTCCTGAAGATATGTTAAGATGTAGACATTCTGTTTTCAATTTCTCAATTTATGTAACATTGGCATTTGCCTATCATCAACAATTCAATGTATTTCAAGTTGAAATCTAATTATATTGAATGACTACATTGGAAACTACTGCCGTAGGAAAACTGGTAAACAATTTCATAAATTGACTCAAATGAAAAAAATGACAATATCAAATTGATAACATCCTGAGTTTACACCAATAACATGTTTGGCTGCGAAACAATCAATAGAAAGACAGGAAAATACAACCCTCAACAGTAATGAAATTTAAATGAAGTGGTAAAACCAAAAACAAACAAGGTAGCTAATGCCGCATACTCCTATTGTGCTAACGAGTTCAACTACAAGACACCATCATCTCTGTTTCCTTTTCTCATCCAATCTCTGAAACATATCTAGGCGTGGAAGCTCCTTTATTTTCTTTCCACCCAAAATCTGAGAGATGGCTACGATGATAACCACCTGTATCAATGCTATGGTAGCATGTTAACTCAAGCCTTGGGCTTGAGTATCTTGACAGTCTCCCAGGTGAAATCAGCATCATCACGTCCAAAATGGCCATAAGCAGCAGTCTTTTGGTACCTGAAGTTTCCACCTCTTTTGAGGTCAAGATTGTTGGAAATCATTCCTGGCCTGAAGTCAAAACTCTCCTAAATCAGAACCAAGATGTCTTTGTCTGGAATCTTTCCTGTTTTGTATGTGTCAGCAAATACAGAAAGTGGCTCTGGGACTCCAATTGCATAAGAAACTTGCACAATACAACGTCTTGCAAGCCCTGAAGCTACCACACTTTTGGCTGCTTGCCTAACAATATATGCACCACTTCTGTCGACTTTGGTTGGGTCCTTGCCAGAGAAGGCACCTCCACCATGAGCACCCCAACCACCATAGGTGTCAATAATGATCTTCCTACCAGTGAGTCCTGCATCTCCATGAGGTCCACCAATCACAAACCGACCAGAGGGATTGAGGTGAAAAATAGTCTTGTCATCAAGGTATTTAGCTGGGATAACAGGTTTTATCACGTGCTCTTTTAAATCTGCAGCAATTTGTTCATTTGTGACAGTTTCGTCGTGCTGAGTTGAGATGAGGACAGTGTGCACACGGATTGGAACCATGGCTCCATTATCATTCTGATACTCAACTGTCACTTGGGTTTTACCATCAGGTCTAAGCCAAGCACATGTTTTGTTCTTTCTGACTTCAGTGAGCTTTGCACCAAGTTTAGTAGCAAGCACATGAGTGAGTGGCATTAGCTCAGGTGTTTCATCTGTGGCATAGCCAAACATATGACCTTGGTCACCAGCACCAATTTCCTCTGGTTTTTTGGTCAAGTGACCATGAACTCCCTGAGCAATATCAGGACTCTGTTGCTCAATGTTGACAAGAACTTTGCAGTTATCAGCGTCAAGACCAACATCAGCTGATACGAATCCAATTCCTCTACAAGTGTCTCTAACTATCTTCTCATAGTCCACCTTAGCTTGGGTTGTGATCTCACCAAAGACCATAACCATGTTAGTCTTTGTGCATGTCTCACAGGCCACCTTACTTTCTGGGTCTTGCTCTAAACATGCATCAAGGATGGCATCTGAAACCTGATCACACAGCTTATCGGGGTGACCTTCGTTTACAGATTCTGAGGTGAAGAGGAAGGTTTCCATCTCTGGTTTAAAAGAAGAAAAAAAGGTATGAGAAAAAATGCATGGTAAATTGTCATATAATATGAATCTGACATGAAGCTAACAATCTTGATTTTATGACAAGTACTATAAGCTGAGCAAACAACATTTATTTATTCAATTTTCATTACAGCTGCTATAGATTATAATTGAATTATTATCAGTACTTTAGAAAGGAGTTTGGATCCTTTGAAAAGTACATAAAATGTTGTCATCATTATTAATTACAATCAGCTACATTAATGTCATGCGAGGTTGATGAATGATAAAAGATAACAAAATTTATTTTATTTTCACTTTTTTCATAAAAATATAAAGTATAATTGTAAAAAAAAAAAAAAAAAAAGAGCAACATTGCTAAATGGATTGTGCCTATGTAAACTCATTGAATTTGAATACAGATCTGGAAACCAAGTAAAAAACAGTTTGAGTCTATTGGTAGATCTATAGATGAATCTTCATGATAGTGAATGAGATAAAAAAGAAGTGTTATGATTCTAGGAAGTCGAGAGCGGATTCTATCTCGTTGAATTTTCACCAGAGAGTATCCAGTGTACATCCACACCTTTTAATTCTCCCAAATCAACACGCGGTATAAAAAATGGATAGCTTAGATTTCACTCCACACATAACACGGGAGAGAATCCCTTTCTGTGGAAGGTCCTATATGCAAAATCTACTTCAGATTGCTTTGCCAAACAAATAAATCTATAACCAACACAATGCCAATGTTTCTATCATCATTCATATTAGATTCAACATTTTCTTTTTAAATTAAATATTCATCACCAATACAAACAATAACATAACAAAAAGAATCACAAATATGAATGAAACACAAGAAAACAGAGAACAAACAAGTCTATAATATAGATCTACCAGTTCTACTTCTACATAAACAATAATAATGCAGTATTATTACATACATTATACATAAATATCAGATAAATTAATCAAAGAATAGATCAAGTAACAGATCGAAATGGAGAGAACTATAATAACTTCACATACATTATGTACGTATAACTAATGCGAGATGTTAGATCTGAAACAAAGATGCAAAAAAAGCAAGGCATTGTAGATTTGGATCGAAGATCTGATAAGTACAAAAATGGTAAAAGAATCAATTGAATTTCGATGAGAGTTACGTACCAAATGTGTGGTGCTTAGAGTGAGAAGGTAGAAGAAGAAGAAGAAGAACCACAAGTTGTTAGTTGTAACAGAAAATGTGTGAGAGAGAGAGAGGAAGGGAAATGGAAAGGCAGTGATTTCTATCTATATATAGAAAACGCATGTGCATTCAGAAAATTGACGAATGACTCGCTCTTCTATTTCATGCTTTTTATTACACTTTTATTACAACTATCAAATATATTTCCTTAGTTTCATCCTTGTTGGACGCAATATTTACATCCTTGTTGATTTCATAAATGTGCACCAATCATTTTCATTTGGATTGATCATCATTTTGTACAATTAAATTTGATTGAAAAGTAATCAATAGTTGGTTTAGTGGTGATTGACGCTGAACTTAAAAGTGAGAACCACGATTCGATTCCCGCAACTATGATGAGAAGGGGACTGGAACCACTTGATGTCAGAACTGACTCTCGAACCAGATTCAACTGGTGGTGAAAAAAAAAATTGATTGAAAAGTTGAAATCAGTTGCTTCTTTTTTTTTATACAAACATTTGATTCATAGGAAAATAAATTGATAATTTATTTTTAGCTTTCACCATTAATTTAATCTGATTCGGGAGTCAGTTCTGACATTAAGTGGTTAATTAATAATTTGGAGTTCAACAAAGAAGTAAGAAAAATTTAATTGTTTATTTTAGGCGGGGTTGGTCTTGACAATTTAGAGGCATGACACCGAATATTTAAAATGGATCACTTAATAAAGAAATTTAAAGAATAATAATTCTCATTTAAATTGTAAATAATATTAATAACATAAAAAGTAGTTATCTGTTCTCAATGGTTCTTGGTGGTTCAAATGGTGTGGGGCTGGTTTGCAGTAAGGGAGTATTTGTTTCAGGGAGTTTTGGATTTGTTCTTGATGGTTCAATCTGTTTCTATGGTGGTATCCACACCACCGATCTGTTCTCTTTCTATGGTGGTATCCACACCACTGGTTTGCTGTTTTTGGTTTTGGATCTGAGTTTGAGGTGGTTTGGCTGCGAGGTTATTGGTGGGGATGGCGAGTGGAATTGGTGGAGTGGTGTGGTGGTTTCGTGGTGGTGCACAGAGGTTCCGGTGGTGGTGGTTGTATCCAACGTAGGCATGGTTTATGAGAACAGATGAGAAGTTTGGTTTTGTTGTTGGTGGTGATATGGTTTTGGCATCGCCGGAGGTTCGTGTTTTCTCCGTGTTGTTAAGTCTTTGTGATGTTGTGGTGGCAGCGGTGTGTTGACTGAGGTGGTGTTTTGGCTAAGGCTTTTCTTGGCCTTGGTTGTTGTCCTGGCGTGCCCGAAAGGGCGAGGTATGTAGACACTCCGTGTTGACGGTTGTTGTCGTTTTATCGTACCTCTGAGATGTATTGGGGATGGAGAGGTGGTGGATGGTTAATACCGAGTGTGCGTGGATTCTCCCTGATATAAGAGTCTCTGACCATTTTCAAATCTGGTGAGATTTGCAGGACTCTTTGGAGTCGCTGATAGGTGTTCAAGTCTGTTGAGACTTGCAGGTCTCTGGTATCTGGTCGAATTCTTACGGCACCAGGTGTTGACTGTTGACTGTCGATTCTCTGACTACCGGGGTCCCTCAACCTTTGACTTTCGGGGCTACTTTCTGGGTCTAATGGGCCGAGTAATTTTAATTCGAGTTCGGAAGTTGGTGCCTAGTGGTGTCTCCTAGGGTCGGGTAGGGGTTTTCTCTGGTGGGTTTAGCGAATCAATATTGGTGTAGGGGTGGATTGGGGTGTTTGATTTGGTGTTGGTAATTGTGTTATATCACGTTACCTTTTGTTTGTATGTTTCCACGATAATTCTTTTCACTTCTTGTGGAGGAGTTGTCTTTTAATAAATTTTGCCGATTCAAAAAAAAAATAAAAAGTAGTTATCTTTGTAACTTAACAAACAAAATATTCACATTTTAATCAATAACGACAATATATATTCTAGCTTGTTAAAAAAACATTCCTTCTTCTAGCCGTGTGATGGAGAAGGTTAAGATACACACATTTTTGTTTGTCTTTGAGAAACGGAAAACCTTTTTTTTTTTGTTTATTTTATTTTTTTGAAAAAATTGACCTAGCTACTTTAGATTGGACGAACAAAAATAAATTAAAATAATATTAGGACTTTTATTTTATTTTTTGAATTATCATTTTTTAAGAGATTTACTACCATAAAAAAATAATTTTTGAGGCTCCAAAAAATATAGATATGGCACTTTAGGACACCCTACAGTCCTTAAGGGCTGCTCCTAATTTTTTGAATCGAATTCAAATTTTTCTAAGCAATTTGTTTTAAAGGAAGATTATTAACTATTTAAAGGAAGAAAAATTGTGTAAAATAAATTGAGAATAATAAGAATAATGCAGTTAAGAAAAATAATTGAAGATAATTATGATAATTCAATAAATTTTTAATGAACTTTTCTCCCCTCCAAATTAGACCAAGTCGCCAAACATTAAACCAAACACGTATAATTAAAAATATTCTCTTACCATTCACCTCTTAGGTACTTCGTTTATGAATTCTAACTAACTCACATTTGATACCACTGTTAGGCTGTCAAAAGAGAACTTCAGTTATTTGAATCAATACATTAGGCATTGAACAACAACACAACAATGAGAAGTCCGGGCGAACCAGACACATTTCCATACACAAAAAATAAAATAAGAAACATCTATACAAAAAATAAATTAAATACATTAGCTATATTTTTTTCTGGTAAATAGACGAAATGGCAAACTATATTGAAAACCCACACACACAAAATGAAAGAATTGATGTTCGAACAATAGTCTTAACGTTCGACTTAGCAATTTCAACATTCTACCAGTTGAATTAGAATTTGTGGGCACGTTGAATTTTTTTTTTTGTAGAAAAAGAGCGTTAACGCCCAACTATTTTTGTTATATAGATGAAATGACAAAGCCATCATAAATTATAACACACAAGTGAAGGAGATGTACGGGATTCAAACCATAGTCATAGCGTCCGGCCTAAAAATTTTCGAATTTTTTACCAATTGGGCTAGAATTCATTGACAACGCCCAACTATTTATTATTAATATATGTAAAATGGAAAGTAAAAAATTAAAATAATAATAATAATAATAAAAATATTATAATGGATAGAGCTACTAGTGACTCCGACCCAAAATATAAGAATTTTTTGACAATTGCATATATTCAAATACATAATTTTGATTACGTATATCTTTAATAAATATTTGATATTTTGATTATATTCATCGAAACAAATAAAACAAGATTTTATATGATACTAATATTTATATTTATATACTTTTAGAAAAATACGGTCAAAACAAGACATACAAATTGTGCATTTAAGCAAAATAAATTTATTAAAAATGGGACGGAGGTAGTAATATAATAAGGGTCATGCTAACTAGTGCCCCGGTGACATTAGTTAATGATACATAAATGGTAATTTTTGCATTGGAAACAACATTTATTATATTTTATTAACATTGACTACACAAGTTCCAACATAATTTTTCTATATTGGGTTACCTTAATTAGTGCCCCGTGCCCGGGGCACTAGTTATAGTAATGGAAACTTCTGCAGGGTAATCAATTATTTGGTTTTGGAAATTGATTAGACAATTTAAGTTACACAGGCTGTTCCCTTTGACTTCTGCTGTTTCTTCTCTCAATAAAAATCTATTCAACCTTCCATTCTTGACTTCTATAGTTTCTATACCTTCCTCAATCCCTCTCTCTCTCTCTCTCTGCAGAGAAAACTATGGGGAGAGCTCCTTGCTGTGACAAGGCTAATGTAAAGAAAGGTCCATGGTCTCCAGAAGAAGATGCAAAACTAAAGGATTACATAGAGAAACATGGAACTGGAGGCAATTGGATTACTCTTCCAAAAAGAGTTGGTAAGTATATACATGCAGATACCAATCATATAATATAGAATATTATTATTATACTCTCTATGATGCTAATGATAATTAGTAGTATGATGGTGTTTCTGATGTTTTTGTTTTTTCACTAAGGTTTGACAAGGTGTGGAAAAAGCTGTAGACTAAGATGGCTTAATTATCTTAGACCAGACATTAATCATGGTGAATTCTCTGACTCAGAAGATAAAATAATATGCACCCTTTTTGCTAGCATTGGAAGCAGGTAACTTTCTTTTTCACTTAATTTCCATCTCCATTTTTAGATGCTTCCATGAAGATGAAAACAATATAGTTAATTTCCAATTGAAGAAAACAAAAAGAGATGCACAGAGAAGCATGATTGAGTTTTACTTTTTCCACTTTTATAATAAAATAGATTATTAAAGTGTTGATAAGGATCCAGATTCTCTGTAGTCAAGATAACCATGCATCCGCGCGGTCTCAAATTGCTAGTATTCTAATTTTTAACTTTAGACGAGTCCAAAACATTTCTCTCTGGTCTTCAATATAAACAAAAAGGTTTATGTATTCCTTCGGTGTACCTTTTACTTATATTTTAAGACCAGAGAGTAAGTTGAAATGTGGACCGTCTTCTGATCAATATCAAACAATCCATATTCATAGAAATGCAGATTTTCTCTAATCAAGATCAAACGGTCTATATTCACATATGCGCGAATGCAGACAATCCATTTCACGTTCAATATATCTTGCTTTTTAGATTTCTACATCACCTATGTAATTCAAAATTAAGATCTTACATTATTAGGTAATGTTTCAAAATTTTCACAAAGTGCAGGTGGTCAATAATAGCATCTAAGTTACAAGGCAGAACTGACAATGATGTAAAGAATTACTGGAACACCAAACTTAAGAAAAAATTTATGTTCATAAATCACTCAATGGAGATGAAATCTCAACAAGTTTCCCTTTTATCCATCCTTCAAAGTTCAACATCAACATCTCCATCATTATCATTCACAGAAAGCAAAAACAGCTCATACTATAATCACTCCAATGGTTCTTTCACAAGTTCCTTTTCCAACTCATCAACCTCATCAAGTCATTTGAGTGGAAACTCTTCTACTTCTGCAGCACAAGAAAGTTTCATTGGTTCATCACAGAAGTGCCAATTCAATGAAAAGTGTGGTGAAAGTGATGCAAAAAAATTTATAGAGCAGAATATTGGTGATGTTAGTTATATCTACAATGAGGTGGAAGATAGTGAGAAATTGTTGTTTTCCAATGTTGGTAGTGTTAATGGATTTTGGGAAGAAAATCCATTGGATTATGTGGTGTAGATGAAATTAAAGAGCTAATAAGCACAACTTCTACTAGTAGTTGCAACAACTTTTTGTTTGATGAGTAAAAAGTCATGAAGTTCTGATGGATGATGCTCACTATGTGGCTAAAATGAACATGAGTTAAAATTGGATTAAGTTTGTGCTTTTGTGAGATTGAATGTATTGAATGAATATACCACT
Organism: Trifolium repens; assembly: GCA_030408175.1. Lineage (NCBI taxonomy): Eukaryota > Viridiplantae > Streptophyta > Magnoliopsida > Fabales > Fabaceae > Trifolium > Trifolium repens. Next base: position 50,200,356 of record CP125849.1, on the reverse strand, counting down.
TTCTTTGTTTCATAATATTAATACATTTTAGATGTTTCCTTTATTATTTTTGCAATCATTTGAATCATCATATAAATGTCCTAAAAAATTAAATAAAGGAAGAAAAAGGGAAAGTGTTGTATCACAGTGAATTTGTTAATATTACAATAGCTTGCAGAAATTTTATCAAACTAACCATAAATTCAAATATGCATTTAACATGAGGACCTTTATCTAATGAATATTATTTTTAGACTGCGTCAAAAAAAAAAATTAGACTAAAATAATTTTTTTTTTGTTGGTAAAGTAGTCTAGTTAAATATGTCTCCGTCAAATATCAATTGATTTATACTCACAAAAATAAATATTATCTTCAAATACATTATATAATGTGGCAACAAATAATTGAGCGCATGTAAAATAATTTTACATTATGTATATAATTTTTTTTTAAGATATTCGTGAAGTTTTACACGTTAGTTACCAACTAAACTTTTTGGTACATTGCTTTGCATTATCTCTCTTAATCATTTCTTTCTTTTAGGAATATTTATTTATATAATTTTATAAATATTCTTTTCCACTTTTTATGTACAATCAAACAAAAGAAGAGCAATATTTTTATCTTTTATTTTTTGTTTTCTCTTCTAACATATAAAAAGAAGTCATATTATTTTCTATTATTTTTCTCTCCTCTTCATTTCTTTTTTAAACTAATATTTTTGGTAAGATTCTTAAAATAAATTGACCAAGCCTAAAATACTCGCGAGTGTTTTACAAATTTGATTACGACACATATTTAAAATTGATAAGGGTGGCAACTATGCTAAACAATATTTATATATAATATAAATTATTTTAGCAAATGATGCATGAATTAAAGAACATTGTCAATTTTAATAATTAATTTTTTATCCTTCATTAACTTATAAATAGCACGCAAAAGAAAGATATAGCTCAATCGAGTGTTGAGCTATATATAAAAACAAATTTTTATCGAACAGGACAAAAACAAATTATTCAAGAGAATATAAATTTGACTCTAAAAGAGGATCAAATTTTTATCGAACTTTATTTAGTTAGAAAACAGAGGTTAACACAAAAATATAAATTATACATCATTATTTTTCCATAAATTTGAGAATTTATATATATATATATATATATATATATATATATATATATATATATATATATATATATATATACGAAAGAACAAGTTATTAAAAATTTACATACAAAAAGTGAAGAGATTCGGGTTTGAACTCCGATCAAAGCATTTGATAACAATTTTGATATTTTTGTCAGTTGAGTTAGACTTTATAAACACATATAAAACCTATAATGACATATATGGTGTCTCATAATTGGGGCATGGCGCGGCAATCATGGAATGACTTTGAAAAAAAATTGTTTTAGATTCGTAGACATCAGTTAGCCTGCAAGGACGTAGCATGTTATGATGGAGTTTTGTGGTTTAATAATCAGTATAAGACAATATATCATCTCCCCAAAATATTATTTAAGCCATAAGAATAGGACTTGAAAGCAATACTGGACTATCATATTTGATCTGAAAGTAAAATCTCTATAAATAAATCCAACTGGGCATGGATTTTAATTAAATACTGTATTTAATTAAAGCATGTATATGATTCAAAATTTCAACTAATAAAATTATCACTAGTGGGAGATCGATGTCCATATTGAAATAAGGTTTCTAGAAAAGTATATATGATCATAATTAAGATATGAATGATACCTTAGCTTGTTGGTGATTTGTTTATAAGAAAAACATATATTAGTTAATGTTCCAAGGAAAAAAACACATGGATAGAAAAATTTAGAAGTATGACTTTGATCTTGGGCCATCGCCTCTCTTTTGTATAAAAAAAAAAGTCTTAGGTACCGTTTGGTCCGGCTTTTTTTCTACTTTTCTATGATTTTAAGTAGAAGGCAGGCCAAACATAATAAAAATTAAGCCCTTATTAAATTAAAGTACTTTTTTTGGAATGAACAAAATTGAATGGAAGGAGCTTTAAGCAAAAGCTGTGGAAAGGAACTTTAAAACTACTTATACAGAAGGTCCACATATCGAATACCGTAAGCAACATTTTTCTTATATTTTTAATATTATTTCAATATTTCTATTTTCATTAAACTTTAGTTTCCCGCACAATCTCTCTAATTTTTCACTCGGTTCCCGCAAAAAATATCAAACCCTATATATATATATATATATATTTCTCCTAGCCCTATGCCTCTATCATTTCCAATCCGCCGTTGCTGCAAATTGAGTGTCAGGTTCTTATTATCTTCTTCTCATTGTTTTAAATAGTTTATGTATTCTGTTTATTATATAATATATGTATAGGCTTCTAGTTTTTTATTGATTATTCACTCTTATATGTGATTGAATCATTACATCACCGTCTGCCTTTTATTTCACTGTTCCATGTGCAATTTTTTTATTATAACTTTTGTTAGACTTGTGATTGAATGAAGTGTGTATTTTTTAAATAAGTAAATGGTATATTTAAATATATGTGATCATATAAATATTTTTTATATTTTAAATATAAGTGCCCATTTGACTAGGATGAATTTGTTACTAATGCAGCAATGGCTACCAAAGAAAATTCTTCATGTAAATCTGAAAATATAGGAAAAGCAAAGTGGAATCATCCAAATGATACTAAAATTTTACTTGACATTTGTATGGATGAAATTCGAAGTAGTGGGAAACCAGGAATTGCTTTTAGGCATAAGAAATGGGAAGAGATACGCGAAACATTTAATAAAAATGCTAATAAAAGTTATAGCCAAAAATAGTTGAAGAATAGAAAGGATGGTTTAAGAATTGATTGGACCACTTGGAAACAATTAATGGGTAAAGAAACCGGCTTAGGATGGAATTCTGAAACAGGAACTATTGTAGCTGATCTTACGTGGTGGGATGCTAAAATCAAGGTGAGTGTTACGAATATTTTATTTTTTATTTGGTGAAAGTGTCGTAAGAGAATGATTTGTCTAAATCTTATGTTATTGGTTGCGCAGGAGAATGCGAAATATGCAAAATTTCAATATCAAGGATTGGAATTTCGTGATGATTTGGACTTTATATATGGGGAGACTGTGGCAACAACTCAATGCCAATGGACACCAGGTTTGGGAGTGCCACTTGAATTTGATGGCAAAAATACTATTGACGGTGTGTCACTAGAGAATCTTGAATCTGATGACGACGACGTTGTCCTTGTAGAAAATACCCAATCAAAAAAGAAAAGAAAGGCTTCACCAGATATGGGCGAGAAAGGGACAAGGGGTAAGGCAAAGGTTGGGACTGCGACAACTATGAGAAACACATTCGAGCGATTAGTTCAAGCAGCAGAAAGTCATAATGAAGTTGAGAAGGCTGGAATTGAGGCCACTGAAGGTGGAAAAACACAAGAAGGGGGGGGGGGGGGGGGTTTAATTGTGTTTTAAAAGTTAAAACTTTTTCTTAAATAAAAACTAAGTTTGCAGTGGATTAAACACAAAACAATAATGAGACAGAGAGAGAGAAAGAAAGACACAGAAATTTATACTGGTTCCTCTCACAAAACGAGAGTACGTCCAGTCCCCTTGCACTTCCAAGGGCTTCTAACTAAAATCTCACAAGATTACAAGATGCTCAAGCACAATAGCAAGAGACTTATCTAATGCTCAAGTTACAACTAACAAGAGACTTCTCAAATGCTCAAGTTACAACTAACAAGAGACTTCTCAAACAAACTTAAGAATAAGAATGAATGTTAATGAACACTTGATATACTATCAGAGGTGTTTACAAAATACAACACAGATTTGCCTTAAGACTAAGAATGACAGATAGAAGCTGTAATGTCAGAATATTTCAGAGTCTTAAACGCAGTAATAGAACGGTAGTCATTTCTTCCATTTGAGTCTTCTATTTATACTTGAATGGAATGGTAATGACCGTTGCAGAGAGATAAGGTGCCAGCTGGAATTTGCTCGTACAATTTGATAGTTGTATATTGCCTTCTTTGGTACAGAAATTCAATTCCACTACATTGCAATTTGAAATATCACTCAACCATTTTGAGTAATAATAGTACGATTGTACAATCCTCAAATGCGCTCCACTTATGGATAAGGTTAACGTTATACCAACGAATATTCCTTCCTGTGGATATGACAGAGTCCTTAAGTAGATTGTTCTTCAATCATTGATTTTGATTCTGTCAAATAAGTGAAACAAAGTATCAAATAAGTGAAACAAAGTTATTTGATATACTATCAAATAACTATCTAGTATTATGCATATGTTAAGGTTTAACTATCAAATAAGTGAAACAAAGTATTCTATTTATATTATATTTACTTTTATGCTTTGTGTAAGACTCAAGATTTCATTGTATAGTTGGTTTAAGGAGTATTAGGGTTCCGATGTGTTCGTGTGGTGAAACATCGTGTAATTATTGGGTTTTGCTGTAATCGAATCTGTTTTGTGCTCGTGCACTGTAATTGTACAGACTTTTGTCTTGTGATCCTGTTGCTTGAATAAGAAGTTATATGTGTATTCAGAATAACGAATTTTGGATTATTCTTGTTTTTGGAAAAACGAGTAGGATTTTACCCGTCGTTGTAAAATCTTACTGCGTCTGTTTTAAGTGAGGTTTCGGATGGGAGTTTTATATATCTGCGCGAGTGAGGATATATTCTGAGAATAATTTTCTAAGGTATGGAAGAAAATTACAGTCGCGGAAAAAGATTCGGCGATAAGTTTTGGAAATGTTAAACGTTAGACGTTCTTTCCATAGGTTTTATGTTTTTGTGGTTTACGTCCGTCGCGTCGCGCGAGAGCTGAACACGTGACTTGTTTTGGAAGAGTTGCTAATATCTTGTGACTTTCTCATAAAGTAAATTGATCCAATGGCTAGGGTTTAAGCTTGGACTTTTGACCTTGATCCAAGGGTGGATTGGCTATCAAGAGGCTTTGTAATAGTAAGGAGGTTCATGACTTTGTGGACTTAGAAACATCACATATTCACTCCATTCTTTCTCTCTTTCACGTGAACTCCATTACTTTCTTCTAACCTTCACTAAATTTTCCGTTCTACCCCATTTGTGTCCATTTCAAGCTTGGGAGCTTTGTGGAATTGTTGTAGAGAATCACTTTCTTAAGGTAACCACTCTTTTCCTTTCATTTTGGTTGGTTAAAACTCTTGGAGTTATGGGTTTTAGATTATGTTCATGAGATGAAAATGTTAGGAATTGATTCTTGTTCCATGAATGTTGTTCATGAGGGTTAGTAAGCATGTGTAGGCTTTGTTATGTTTGTTTTCCATGAGTTGGTGAAAAATCTCATGAGAAAAGTTAGGGTTTTGGTTTGGTTATGTATTGATCAATAACATGAGGTTAAGTTGTAAGGTTTGGAAAAGAAAAGTTGTCTTTGAACCTTTGGGCAAAAGGGAAATGCGTTGTATGGTTTTGTTTTAGAAAATCCGATGAAAAATATTTTGGGGGTTTATGAAAATATTTACTAAGTGTTTTGTGTGGTATTTTGGGGTCCAAGTGTTTGAAACTCTTGTGACATGTGGTGTTGCTTTTTACTTTGAAAACATGTTTGAAAATGATTACCGGACGGTTAAGGCCCGTAATAAAACTTGTGCTTGGATTTGGTTTTGATTTTGGAAATGAAAAATCAAATAACTTGCACTCGAAGCAACCAACAAGCTTTCGGAAATGAATTGCTTGCTTATGAAAATGGTTTGCTTTTGTGCCTTGAAAAAGTGTTGGGAACTAATAGAATCAAACTAGGCTTGGTTGAAAAAAGGTGGTGTGAGTTGCTGTCTTTTGCTGTCATGACAGGTGCAACTCGCTGAGCGAGTGTTTACTCGCCAGGGCGAGTGTCACAGGTCATGACAACACGCCAGGGCGAGCTCCAGAGCGAGCTAGACCAGTCCTCACTGCCTTCACTCGCCACCAACTCGCCAGGGCGAGTTCTGAGACCTAAAATTTTGGATTCTGATTTCTAAACTTGGTTTTTAGCTTTCTAATCCCTTTTTATTAATTTATGGAAGTGGTTGGGATTGGAAACGAGTTTTTCAGGTACTCGGAAAGTGTGTAGCTTGTAACGCAAGAAAACGGCCATTTTGCATTTCAAATTGTTTAAGACTTTGGCCTATTGTTTTGAGTCCTACAAATAGTACAAATAACTCATGGGGTTTGATCAATACGGTAGTTTTTGGTATAGTATCCGAAAGAGTAGTTTTACCTTAGAAAACCTTTGGTTTTTGGGGTTTTAGAGTCCAATTCATTAAGGATTGATTGGAAATGGTTTTGATTGTGTACTTTGCTTGTTTTAGGAAGCAAGTAAGTGTGGTGAGATCGGTTGATTGTTTGAGTGCTTCCCGAGGTAAGGGCTCCACTTTATTTCCGTCTTTTAAAACGGTTACGACATGCTTTGTGATGCTGTGTATGCAATTGCTGTGTGCTTTGGCATGTTTGTACTTATGTATTCTCGTTGATGAGAACGTGGTTATAATTATGTGTGCAATTTACATATGATTGAGAAAATGTATGTATGTTGTGATGCTTTGTACATAGGCTTTAGGCTATGTGATTGTTTGCATGAGCATATATGAATGCGTGCGTCAGATAGGACTACGCGAGGATTTGGTCTTGTGTGACTATCCCGTATATGCCGAAGAGAATATATGCCATGCATTTCATAGTTGCGTGCCTAGGTGTATGTCTTGTGTGACTTGCCTTCGTACCGGGCGTTTGTCTGTGCGACTTCGCCAAATCCTACTGGATTTTATTGAGTTGGTGGTTGTCTTGTGTGACTCACCCGGTGTTATCCCACCGTGATTGTTTTGGTACTGTCTTGTGTGACTCTACCTGGTGTTATCCCACCAATAGTAGGAGGTGTTATCCCACCAGAGACCTACGCCTTCTATAGAGAGGTTGAATTCCGGAATTAAAATCATGCATGTGGCGAACCAGTGATCGGTTGTCACACCCATTGTAGAAGTCTGCATTAGGCTTGGTGATTTATTTATATAAGCCCGTTGGTAGGGATTTCTTTCGAGATTAAGAGCTTTCTCTTGTGTTTGTGGAATTATTGTTATGTGTACAATCTTTCGCACCGGTTATATATATACATACTTGTATTTTGTGGTGACCCTTTCTTTCATTTGCGGGCTCATCCCACCCAGATGATGGGTTAGGTCGTGGTGACGACGGTGGCTGTTCCAGGCCCCAGTGAGCGGTTGGAGCTTTAGCTTAGAGTAGTTAGACTATGCGCCGGTGTGTTTTGTGCACCGTGCTTTTTGGGTTTAGGCATAGGATTATAACTTGTTCTGTTGTAAGTATTTGAATACTTAGACTTGGATTGTAATTATTCAGGAGTACACTTTGCTTGTCGAAGCACCTTATGGTAATGAGTTCTTTTGTATATTTGAATGCCGGCTCATTTAAAATCTTTTATGCGTAACTCTGATTGTGTACAAAAAAAAATAAAATATAGTGCCTTTTCTGGCCTTTGAAAAACGGGTTGTTACAATTGGTATCAGAGCACGGCTTTAAATCTTCAAAGGGAAAGTGTATACTTGAGTCGTTAGTCCAGAGTCGGTTAGAACATAGCTAGAGTAGTGTCAGTTCTAGTGTTTGTTCTGTGTTGAGGTTATGAGTTAGTAACCGTTGGATGAGATTTTCTGTTGAGACTCAGAAATGTTTGGATAAGGAATCTAATCAGAATTGGTATTGTGCAGAATAGAATGCCTCCAAGAAGGGCACCTACAGCACCTATGGCGGACAATGCTGATATAAATCAGATGGCTTATGCCATGCATACGATGGAAGCGGCTGTGACTGCTCAGAGCCATGCTAAGGCGCAGAGGGATCTGGAAAAGCGCGAAAGAGAAATACTCGCTGTTGGATCTAGACTTCTTTCAAATTTCAACCACCAAACTCCTCCAAAGTTTAATGGGGAGGGAGGTCCGGAAACTGCTGATTTGTGGCTCCAATCGGTGGAGAGAATATTCGGGGCAATTCATTGTCCAGAAGGAGAAAAGGTAGTCTTAGCTACCTATCAGTTACTAGGGGGTTCTGAGTATTGGTGGAGGAACACCCGTATTATCATGGAGAATGGCCATGAGGATTTGAATTGGGAGAACTTCAAGAGGAGGTTTTTAGCCAAGTACTTTCCTGAGACTGCAAGGGAAAGGTATGGGGAGGAATTTCTGAGGTTGCGTCAGGGGGGCATGAATGTTGAAACATATGCCAAGAAGTTCGAATCACTATCCCGTTTCTTCCGCTTCTTTAGGGATGGGATAGATGAGGATTATATGTGCCGTCATTTCCAAGATTGGCTGAGGTACGAACTGCAGGATGCGGTGGTGCCATTGGGTATCCGACAGTTCCAAGTGTTGGTGGAAAAATGTCAGGCGGTGGAAGACATGAGGAATAAGCGGGTGAACCGCCAAGGAGGGTCTAGTGCCGGAGGACCAAGTCGTACCAATGATCATGGTTCGACTCAGAATAGTGGGAGGCAAGGGAGTAAGCCGTATAACCGTCCTCAACATAGTAAAGGACCGGGCCGATCGGTGAATCAAGTGACCCGGGGAAAATCTGATGGTTGTAAGGGGACTTGCTACAACTGTGGAGAAGCGGGGCATTTTTCAAATGAGTGCACGCAACCGAAGGGGGGAAGCGCTTGCTTCAACTGCAAGAAGCCGGGACACTTTGCTAGAGATTGCAGAGCCCCGAAGGCCGGGCCGTCGGCAAATGTGGCACAAGGCTCACAGGGTGCCAGACCTGTGGCAAAGGCGCGTGCTTACTGTATGGGCACTGAACTGAGTGGGCAGGCTAGCAATGCCATCCACGAGAGCTGTCACATCGCAGGTAATTCTTTAACTGCTTTGATTGACACGGGGGCAACCCACTCATTCATATCTTTGGCTTGTGCAAATCGTTTGAGTTTGAATGTTTCTGTGCTTCCGTTTGATTTGAATGTTTTGACTCCTGCTAAGGATTTGGTAGTGAATACTGCATGTTTGCATTGTTTGGTAGTAATCCAGAATAGGGATTTTCTGGTCAATTTGGTTTGTCTACCGCTCTTATCTCTCGAGATCATCCTCGGGATGGATTGGTTGTCTTATCATTATGTTATTCTAGACTGTGCTCGGAAATTGGTTTTCTTTCCCGAGCCAGATGTGCGAAGGTACTTGTCTGCAAATCGACTTTCTGTGGTTATGTGTAATGGAGAGCCGGAGATAGTTTCACTTGCTAGCTTAGGAGTGACGTCGGAGATCCGGATTGAAGAAATTCGAGTGGTTCAGGATTTCCAAGATGTGTTTCCATCGGAGATTCCAGCTTTTCCTCCGTGTAGAGAAGTGGAATTCTTTATTGATTTGCAACCGGGTACGGGTCCGATTTCGGAATCAGCTTATCGGATGGCTCCAGCTGAGTTGGTAGAGTTGAAGAGTCAGATTGAGGACTTGTTAGTTAAAGGTTTCATAAGGCCTAGTGTGTCGCCTTGGGGAGCACCGGTCTTATTGGTTAAAAAGAAGGATGATAAGTCTCGTTTATGTGTGGATTATCGGAAGCTTAATAAGGTGACTGTCAAGAACCGATATCCACTGCCGCATATTGATGATTTGATGGATCAGTTGAGGGGAGCCTCAGTGTTTTTCAAGATTGACTTAAAATCTGGTTATCACCAGATAAGAGTACGAGATGAGGATATTCAGAAAACGGCGTTTAGGACGCGATATGGGCATTATGAGTTCTTAGTGATGCTGTTTGGAGTGACGAATGCACCTGCTATCTTTATGGCCTACATGAATCGGATATTCCACTCATTCTTGGACAAGTTTGTGGTGGTATTTATTGATGACATCCTAGTGTATTCGAAGAGTGAAGAGGAACATGTAGAGCATCTTCGTCTAGTTTTACAAGTTTTGCGGGAAAGTAAGCTGTATGCAAACCCGTCAAAGTGTGACTTTTGGTTGGAAGAGGTGATTTTCCTTGGCCATGTTATATCAAGAGAGGGAATAGTCGTGGATCCAGCCAAGATTGATACGGTACTTTCATGGAAGCAACCTCAAACAGTGACTGATGTGAGAAGTTTTGTTGGTTTGGCCGGTTATTACCGAAGGTTTATAGAAGGATTTGCTAAGATTGTGGCACCGATGACACAACTTACGCGAAAAGATCAACCTTTTGCTTGGACAGAGAAGTGTGAGTTGAGTTTTCAGTTGTTGAAGGAGCGATTGACGACTTCACCAGTTTTGATGTTACCACAGTCGGAGGAACCGTATGAGGTTTATTGTGATGCTTCTCATCAAGGGTTGGGTTGTGTGTTGATGCAACACAAGAGAGCAGTGGCTTATGCGTCGAGGCAGTTGAAAGTGCATGAAAAGAATTATCCTACGCACGATTTAGAACTTGCGGCCGTTGTTTTTGCATTGAAGATTTGGAGACATCATCTTTATGGTTGCACTTTTGTCGTGTTTAGTGACCATAAAAGTCTTAAGTACTTGTTTGATCAGAAAGAGCTTAATATGCGACAGAGGAGATGGATGGAAACTTTGAAAGACTTCGACTTTACATTAGAATACCATCCTGGAAAGGCTAATGTGGTAGCCGATGCTTTGAGTAGAAAGAGCGTGTCGGCATGTTCGGCGCAAATGGCTAGTCAACAAGAGTTACTGAGAGAGTTTCGTGACTTGCACCTAGAGGTAGAGTTTGCTTTAGGGAATATGAGACTGGGTATGATTACCATCTCAAGCGGATTATTGGAGGACATCGCAAATTGTCAAAATGACAAGTTTCTCATGGAGAAAAAGGCGTTGATTGTTCGAGGAACCAACCGAGATTTCAAGGTGGGATCGGACAACATTTTGAGGTGTCAAGGGAGAGTGTGTGTACCCGAAGCTATGGATTTGAGAAACACCATTCTAGGGGAGGCACACAAGAGTAAACTTAGTATACATCCCGGAGCAACAAAGATGTATCAAGACCTGAGACATGATTTCTGGTGGCCGGGTTTGAAGAAGGATGTGGCTGAGTATGTGGCATCGTGTCTGACTTGTCAGAAGGCGAAGATTGAGCATCAGAGACCAGCAGGGATGCTGCAGTCGTTAGACATTCCCGAGTGGAAGTGGGATAGCATTTCTATGGATTTCATCACTGGTTTACCTAAGACCAGGAGGAAGCATGATTCCATTTGGGTGATAGTGGATCGTTTGACCAAGTCCGCTCATTTTCTACCGGTAAGAACTACGGATACAGCGGCAAAGTTGACCGATATTTACATTGCTGAGATTGTGAGATTACATGGGATTCCGTCAAGTATAGTGTCGGATCGAGACCCAAAGTTTACTTCACACTTTTGGAAGACTTTGCATGAGGCGTTGGGGATGAAACTGAGATTGAGTTCCGCCTATCATCCTCAGACAGATGGGCAGACCGAGAGAACAAATCAATCTTTGGAAGATTTGTTGAGAACATGTGTATTGGATGATCGTGGAAGTTGGGATGATGTGTTACCTTTGATAGAATTCACATACAACAACAGTTTCCACGCTAGTATTGGAATGGCACCATACGAGGCTTTGTATGGGAGAAGATGTCAGACTCCTTTGTGTTGGTACCAAGATGGGGAGAGTATGATAGTAGGACCGGAAATGGTACAACAGACGACGGACAAGGTCCGAAAGATAAGGGCAATGATGAAGGTTGCTCAAGATCGACAGAAAAGTTATGCGGATAGGCGTCGGAGGCCTTTAGAGTTTGAGGAGGGAGATCACGTATTTCTCCGAGTTACACCAACGACTGGCGTTGGACGGGCTTTGAAAGCAAGGAAGTTGACTCCGAAGTTTATAGGGCCTTATCAGATTTTGGAACGGATTGGGAAGGTAGCATACCGAATCGCGTTGCCACCGGTACTATCTTTGATTCATGACGTGTTCCATGTGTCGCAATTGCGGAAATATACACCGGATCCATCACATGTGATCACACCAGATGACATCCTGTTGAGGGATAACTTGTCATTTGAAGTTCCGCCGATCAAGATTGCGGATAGGAAGATGAAGCGTTTGAGAACGAAAGAGATACCTTTGGTGAAGGTAATATGGAACGAAGCTACAGGAGATACCACCTGGGAGCTCGAGAGTAAGATGAAGGAATTATACCCCAGTTTGTTCGACGATGTCTAAGTTTCGAGGACGAAACTTCTTTTAGGGGGGTAGTATTGTAAGACCCAAGATTTCATTGTATAGTTGGTTTAAGGAGTATTAGGGTTCCGATGTGTTCGTGTGGTGAAACATCGTGTAATTATTGGGTTTTGCTGTAATCGAGTCTGTTTTGTGCTCGTGCACTGTAATTGTACAGACTTTTGTCTTGTGATCCTGTTGCTTGAATAAGAAGTTATATGTGTATTCAGAATAACGAATTTTGGATTATTCTTGTTTTTGGAAAAACGAGTAGGATTTTACCCGTCGTTGTAAAATCTTACTGCGTCTGTTTTAAGTGAGGTTTCGGATGGGAGTTTTATATATCCGCGTGAGTGAGGATATATTCTGAGAATAATTTTCTAAGGTATGGAAGAAAATTACAGTCGCGGAAAAAGATTCGGCGATAAGTTTTGGAAATGTTAAACGTTAGACGTTCTTTCCGTAGGTTTTATGTTTTTGTGGTTTACGTCCGTCGCATCGCGCGAGAGCTGAACACGTGACTTGTTTTGGAAGAGTTGCTAATATCTTGTGACTTTCTCATAAAGTAAATTGATCCAATGGCTAGGGTTTAAGCTTGGACTTTTGACCTTGATCCAAGGGTGGGTGGATTGGCTATCAAGAGGCTTTGTAATAGTAAGGAGGTTCATGACTTTGTGGACTTAGAAACATCACATATTCACTCCATTCTTTCTCTCTTTCACGTGAACTCCATTACTTTCTTCTAACCTTCACTAAATTTTCCGTTCTACCCCATTTGTGTCCATTTCAAGCTTGGGAGCTTTGTGGAATTGTTGTAGAGAATCACTTTCATAAGGTAACCACTCTTTTCCTTTCATTTTGGTTGGTTAAAACTCTTGGAGTTATGGGTTTTAGATTATGTTCATGAGATGAAAATGTTAGGAATTGATTCTTGTTCCATGAATGTTGTTCATGAGGGTTAGTAAGCATGTGTAGGCTTTGTTATGTTTGTTTTCCATGAGTTGGTGAAAAATCTCATGAGAAAAGTTAGGGTTTTGGTTTGGTTATGTATTGATCAATAACATGAGGTTAAGTTGTAAGGTTTTGAAAAGAAAAGTTGTCTTTGAACCTTTGGGCAAAAGGGAAATGCGTTGTATGGTTTTGTTTTAGAAAATCCGATGAAAAATATTTTGGGGGTTTATGAAAATATTTACTAAGTGTTTTGTGTGGTATTTTGGGGTCCAAGTGTTTGAAACTCTTGTGACATGTGGTGTTGCTTTTTACTTTGAAAACATGTTTGAAAATGATTACCGGACGGTTAAGGCCCGTAATAAAACTTGTGCTTGGATTTGGTTTTGATTTTGGAAATGAAAAATCAAATAACTTGCACTCGAAGCAACCAACAAGCTTTCGGAAATGAATTGCTTGCTTATGAAAATGGTTTGCTTTTGTGCCTTGAAAAAGTGTTGGGAACTAATAGAATCAAACTAGGCTTGGTTGGAAAAAGGTGGTGTGAGTTGCTGTCTTTTGCTGTCATGACAGGTGCAACTCGCTGAGCGAGTGTTTACTCGCCAGGGCGAGTGTCACAGGTCATGACAACACGCCAGGGCGAGCTCCAGAGCGAGCTAGACCAGTCCTCACTGCCTTCACTCGCCACCAACTCGCCAGGGCGAGTTCTGAGACCTAAAATTTTGGATTCTGATTTCTAAACTTGGTTTTTAGCTTTCTAATCCCTTTTTATTAATTTATGGAAGTGGTTGGGATTGGAAACGAGTTTTTCAGGTACTCGGAAAATGTGTAGCTTGTAACGCAAGAAAACGGCCATTTTGCATTTCAAATTATTTAAGACTTTGGCCTATTGTTTTGAGTCCTACAAATAGTACAAATAACTCATGGGGGTTGATCAATACGGTAGTTTTTGGTATAGTATCCGAAAGAGTAGTTTTACCTTAGAAAACCTTTGGTTTTTGGGGTTTTAGAGTCCAATTCATTAAGGATTGATTGGAAATGGTTTTGATTGTGTACTTTGCTTGTTTTAGGAAGCAAGTAAGTGTGGTGAGATCGGTTGATTGTTTGAGTGCTTCCCGAGGTAAGGGCTCCACTTTATTTCTGTCTTTTAAAACGGTTACGACATGCTTTGTGATGCTGTGTATGCAATTGCTGTGTGCTTTGGCATGTTTGTACTTATGTATTCTCGTTGATGAGAACGTGGTTATAATTATGTGTGCAATTTACATATGATTGAGAAAATGTATGTATGTTGTGATGCTTTGTACATAGGCTTTAGGCTATGTGATTGTTTGCATGAGCATATATGAATGCGTGCGTCAGATAGGACTACGCGAGGATTTGGTCTTGTGTGACTATCTCGTATATGCCGAAGAGAATATATACCATGCATTTCATAGTTGCGTGCCTAGGTGTATGTCTTGTGTGACTTGCCTTCGTACCGGGCGTTTGTCTGTGCGACTTCGCCAAATCCTACTGGATTTTATTGAGTTGGTGGATGTCTTGTGTGACTCACCCGGTGTTATCCCACCGTGATTGTTTTGGTACTGTCTTGTGTGACTCTACCTGGTGTTATCCCACCAATAGTAGGAGGTGTTATCCCACCAGAGACCTACGCCTTCTATAGAGAGGTTGAATTCCGAAATTAAAATCATGCATGTGGCGAACCAGTGATCGGTTGTCACACCCATTGTAGAAGTCTGCATTAGGCTTGGTGATTTATTTATATAAGCCCGTTGGTGGGGATTTCTTTCGAGATTAAGAGCTTTCTCTTGTGTTTGTGGAATTATTGTTATGTGTACAATCTTTCGCACCGGTTATATATATACATACTTGTATTTTGTGGTGACCCTTTCTTTCATTTGCGGGCTCATCCCACCCAGATGATGGGTTAGGTCGTGGTGACGACGGTGGCTGTTCCAGGCCCCAGTGAGCGGTTGGAGCTTTAGCTTAGAGTAGTTAGACTATGCGCCGGTGTGTTTTGTGCACCGTGCTTTTTGGGTTTAGGCATAGGATTCTAACTTGTTCTGTTGTAAGTATTTGAATACTTAGACTTAGATTGTAATTATTCAGGAGTACACTTTGCTTGTCGAAGCACCTTATGGTAATGAGTTCTTTTGTATATTTGAATGCCGGCTCATTTAAAATCTTTTATGCGTAACTCTGATTGTGTACAAAAAAAAAAAAATATAGTGCATTTTCTGGCCTTTGAAAAACGGGTTGTTACACTTTGGGTTGAGACATTGCTTAATGCCATATTCTCTAGTTTTCTCTCTTATTTGTCTTTCAATGTTGAATTCAAAATTTTGTATTGATATTTATGCTTATGCATTTGAACTACTTTAATGATTGTTATTTGCATTTTTGTCCTTGTTTGAAATTATCTTTCAGATGTTTTTTAATCAAATCAATGAGCTATCGAGAAAAGTTAAAAAAAGAAAATGTGAATTTTATAAGATATGTTTTGCTGCAGCAACAATTGCTTTTCACTATCATATGAAGTACTTGATGAAACAAGGTAATAGATTTCTTCATTCTCATGGATGGACTTGGGTTCGAGAAATTCTTAACACTCCAGGTGAAAGTTATAACATGTTTAGGATGGAAACTCATGCCATATTGAAACTTGAAAAATTATTGGTGAGTAAAGGATGGTTACATCCATCTAAAGAAATGACATCATTGGAAGCACTTGCTATGTTTCTTTGGACTTGTGAACATAGTGAGATTAATCGAAATGTTCAAAATAAATTTGGAAAATCAGGAGAGACTCTGAGTAGAAAGTTTGGGGAAGTCTTGGAAAGTTTATGCTTATTAGCAAAGGAAATTGTACGGCCTCCAGATTTTAACTTTGCAGAAATTCCATCCAAAATAAAAAATGATCGCAGGTATTGGCCTCATTTTAAAGGATGCATTGGTGCAATAGATGGAACACATATTCCATCCATTGTTCCTACTAAAGATCAAATTCGTTATATCGGTAGAAAAGGATATCCAACACAAAATGTCATGTTAGTGTGCAACTTAGACATGTTATTTACTTTTGTTGTTGTCGGTTGGCCTGGTACTACGCATGACACTCGTATCCTTTCATCTGTGATTGAAGAAATGAAAAGTGTGTTCCCTCATCCTCCTGAAGGTATGCACAACTTCATTATATATAACTAGAAAATTATTTTTCCATATAGAATAATAATAAAGTTTTTATAATTTTTAGGAAAGTATTATCTGGTTGATGCTGGATATCCAAACATGAAAGGTTACCTATCACCATACAAAGGTGAAAGATATCACATTCCTGATTTTAGAGATGGCAGTCAAGCAGAAGGAATGCATGAAGTATTCAACCATGCACATTCTTCATTGAGAAATGTCATTGAAAGAACAATTGGAGTTTGGAAGAAAAGATGGCATATATTATGTGATATGAGATCATTTTCACTAATTAAACAACATAAGATCATAGTTGCAACAACAACACTCCATAACTTTATTCGAATGTGTGGTGTTGAAGATGTGGAATTTAACAAATGTGATGATATCTCTCGATATATCATTGAGCCCGAAGAAGAAAGAAATATAAATGAAGAAATGGGTTTATATAATCCAAGAAGAGTACAAGATGGAGGAGGCTACATGAACAAAGTTAGAAATCAAATAGGCACATCATTAATGGAAAGTAGAAATATTTGAGTTTGTTGGATATTGCCTTGAAAACAAATCAGAAAATCAAGTTTGGAGCTGTCTGTGGCTACTGCCCTCTCACGCCTGGGCGTGGCAGGCTGCGCCTGGGCGTGGGCAGGCTGCGCCTGGGCGTGGGAGGCTGCGCCTGGGCGTGGGCACGCGGATATAAAATGCTGTTTTGCGTTTTCTGATGTTTTAAAAGGTGTTTTTTAGGGTTTCTAAGGCCAACATACATACTAGGGTTAATAGAGAACATCTTGGGAAGACTCTAGGGTTGGGAGAAACATTCTATCACCTTGGAAACACTTGTAATTGAATTTCTTGGTCACGGGAAGAAATTCGGGACTTGGGTAGAATAGGATAAAGACTATTTCTTGTAACCCTTGTTGTTGGGATTTCATTGTAACCTTGAAATTTGATTGATAGTGGAACGGAGAGGCTGCTCTCTCCCCCAGATTAGGTTCATTAACACCGAACTGGGTAAACAATAGTTTGTGTTCTTTATCGCTTTCACCGTTTATTCTTGTTGGTTGATTATTATTGCTTAGTCCATTGTTATTTGGTTGCTTTGTTTGTTTTGCCCCACACACTAAAGGATTATTGGTGTGGTTCTATTAATCCAATTCACAACAATTGGCGCCCACCGTGGGGCAAGGGTTTAAACAAATTAAGGCACCATGGGTGAAACTTTCCGGTAACAATTTGGAATTGTGGAAAGTGAAGATGGAAGCAATTTTAATGGTCGAGAAGATGGATAAAACATGGAGTGTGGTTATCCGGTGCCTCGAAGACAAGAAGGTAAAGGAGATTGCGGTTAGTGATGAAGCTTATGAGGAAGGCTATGAGAGTGCGGGAGCACTCATAGTCACAAGCTTGGAACCATAGATGGTTGTCGGCCTGGAGAGGCGGTGGAACAATACTCAACATCAGCCTGGAGAGGCGGTGGTAAGAATACTCAACCTCGGCCTGGAGAGGCGGTGGAACAATACTCAACATCAGCCTGGAGAGGCGGTGGTAAGAATACTCAACCTCGGCCTGGAGAGGCGGTGATAAGAATACTTAAGTTTTGCAGATTACAAGGTGGGAAACATAGTGAGACTTTGGTGGAGGAATCTCGGTTTGAGGTGGAGCTTCTGATAGTGGGACTAGAAGAAGGCAATCGACATTAGCTCTTGGCTATCTAGTAGATAGGAAGAAGTGTGGTGATGTTGCATCAAAGGAGTGTAGCTATGGATACCTTGTGGTTTATTATCCGATTGTGGCTGAAGAAGTGCAAAACAGGTTAAAGAACTTCAGGGAGGCAATTGGAAGCAATGGTAATCAAATTTGGAAACTTGTAGGACTGCTGGAGGTAGTTGGGATACAAGGAGAATTTGAGGATTGCAGCTTGTGGAACTTACCTAAAATTCCAAGGTTAAGTTGAGAGGCAAGCAATTCTTTGAGAGTACGAAGCGGTACACTTCGGGGTTCGAAGAGGGTGTGGTGTAAACAGGTGTAGCAGCACAGTGGTTGGTGGGAAGTTGGCATCACCATCGTTTTAAAGGCAAGGTGGAGATTGTTGGATATTGCCTTGAAAACAAATCAGAAAATCAAGTTTGGAGCTGTCTGTGGCTACTGCCCTCTCACGCCTGGGCGTGGCAGGCTGCGCCTGGGGGTGGGCAGGCTGCGCCTGGGCGTGGGAGGCTGCGCCTGGGCGTGGGCACGCGGATATAAAATGCTGTTTTGCGTTTTCTGATGTTTTAAAAGGTGTTTTTTAGGGTTTCTAAGGCCAACATACATACTAGGGTTAATAGAGAACATCTTGGGAAGACTCTAGGGTTGGGAGAAACATTCTATCACCTTGGAAACACTTGTAATTGAATTTCTTGGTCACGGGAAGAAATTCGGGACTTGGGTAGAATAGGATAAAGACTATTTCTTGTAACCCTTGTTGTTGGGATTTCATTGTAACCTTGAAATTTGATTGATAGTGGAACGGAGAGGCTGCTCTCTCCCCCAGATTAGGTTCATTAACACCGAACTGGGTAAACAATAGTTTGTGTTCTTTATCGCTTTCACCGTTTATTCTTGTTGGTTGATTATTATTGCTTAGTCCATTGTTATTTGGTTGCTTTGTTTGTTTTGCCCCACACACTAAAGGATTATTGGTGTGGTTCTATTAATCCAATTCACAACAGAGTTTGTGATGATTTATGTTATTTTTAAATAAGATGATTATGTTTTTAATAGTGAACTATTTGCTAAAGTCTTTTGATATTATTTGTTTATGATTATTAAAATCTCCTTAAATTAATTGTCCTCATAAAATGTTTTTACAATTCTTGTATTCATTTTTTTTAGACAGAATAGTAGAATTCAATCCTTGTATTCATAGCATACACGATTAACGTTTTTGTATGTCAAATATTTTATTTATTCATTTATTATGCTACTACACTAAATTGAAAACTATAAAAATATTTTACCAAACAACTTTTAACTTAAAAATAGCTTTATCATAAAAACATAAGTAGAATTACCAAACAACTTTAGCTTTATTTTTAAAGCACTTACTTTTAAGTTTGTTTAAGAAATAGCTTTTAGACGATAAAAAAGCCGGGCCAAACGAAGCCTAGATCTCTTCTACTATTTTGTTTGATTGTATATTTTACGAGGATGCATTTCCGGTTTAAATTAAATTTACACCAACTAGGTCCAACCGATGTAGAGATTTGAAGTAAAGTTTTTAGTGAGACCTTACAAAAACAACGATTTATAAAAATAAATTTAAAATACAATGTTGCACAATTTAGAGATTGAATATTGGTCAAAGAGGACATGAGACTCTCATCCTAATAAAGAGTTATCCAATAATAAGTATGAGTATAACTCATCATCACAAAACAGGCTTGTAAAGTGAAGATTGTCTCTTACTTATAAATCCTTGTTCAATCCTTCTAACAACAGATGTGTGACACTTCTTAACAGAGATGTTATCTGTGATTCTCATGGTGTGTTTATTGTAGCTTTCTCATGCGGTGTTTAGGTAAGTGTTTTTATAACTTGTGTGGAGTTATGGCGTATTGATCATCATATAAAGTGATTTTCTCTCCACCATAGGATGATTTAATATGGTGTTAGTTGCTTAATAGTCATAATAGTCTGATACAATACTAGTCTAATACTCCATCTAGTCTTTAATATAAGAGAAATTTCACTTTTTAGATTCATTGAGAATCTAATATATTTAGTCCATATTATTGACTAGATACATTAGATTCTCAATAAATCTAAAAAGTGAAGTTTCTATTATATTAAAAACCGGAAGGAGTATTGCTCAAATGTTTTTCATCAACTCCTATCTGACTATCAAATCAAATAATTATATCTCGGTCTTTTGGTATTTGTTGACAACATGTTTATCGGAAAGCAAAACAAGTGGTAGTCTCTCTTACTGTAAAGGAAAAAGCTCTCCCTTCTCTCTTCATAACCTAGCCGCCACCCTCATCCACTTCCTCCAAATCCAAATTTTATTGCCGTAAAGATGTAGATCTACGGGTTGGTGGTGCGACGAACTCTCTTTCCGCATCACCTTTCATCTCAACTCCGATTTTGGGGTTGTTTTGAACTTTAGCTTTTCGGTTTCCTGCTTCCTCTCCGGCGACGGTTTCTCTGGTGGCTGGTTTTTCATTACTTTTTTCTATGTTTGTGTGGGTTTTCTTCTGCTGCTGCTGCTCTTTTTCATACTTCCTCTCTGGCGAGCGCCACTGCTACAGTGAGGTGTTGATCTCGTCGTTTTAGGAACATGGTGGGTGGTGGTCGGTTGATGCTAAGGTGCTATTCTTGGCTCCGGTGGTGGTGACGTTTTGGTGCGGCTGTTGGTGGCTGAGTTGATTTTCTGAGGTTGCTGGTGGTTGATGCTAAGGTGGTGGTCGTTTTTGTCCCTTGGGTGTTGTGTCTTGGGTTGGCCTTGAGGGTAGTGGTTTCTGTGTGTGTTTGCTTTGGCAGGGGTGTACTGGTTCTTTTTGTTTGGCTTGCTTGCTAGTGTTGGTGATGTTTGGATGTGATGTGGTGTTGTGGTTCTGTGTTGGGCTTCTATTTCAGGTGATTTTCGTTTTTCCAGAAGCAACGGTGGATTGGGGAGTTTTTGGTTTGGTTTTCGGAGCTCCGGCGGTGTGTTAGGTGTGATTTGGTTCTTGGTGAACTGATTTGTTTTGGATCTGGAGTTATTGGACTGTTTCCGAGCTTCGGTGGTGATTTGGTGTCCTACGGCGCACTGTTCCGGCGAGGAATGAGATGGTGGCAGCCGGCGAGGATGGTGCTCGTGGCTGGTGGTGATTGGAGACTGTTTTGGAGTGGTGGTGGTGGTTGCAGACTTTTGACGATGGAGGAGTTTTGTTACTCCGGCGGCAGCTTTTTCTTTCCGGCCGCCACCACCCTCTCTGGAGGTGGTGGTCGGTGGCATGGAGATTGCT
Organism: Trifolium repens; assembly: GCA_030408175.1. Lineage (NCBI taxonomy): Eukaryota > Viridiplantae > Streptophyta > Magnoliopsida > Fabales > Fabaceae > Trifolium > Trifolium repens. The sequence goes on along the minus strand of CP125849.1, from coordinate 50,179,025 downwards.
TGAATTGGGTGTTAGAGGTGGTCGTTTTTTTTTTTCCGACAACGTTATTGGTGGTGATGAGTTGGCGTTGGTGAGGTTTAATTCTCTTTCTACCGGCGTTTACCATTTTTCAACTTGAGGAGTTGTTTTTAGATTCTGATGGGCCGGGTAATTTTAATTCGAGTCCGGAAGTTAGTGTCTAGTAGCGTCTCTACGGGTTGTGTTTGTGTTTTCTCTGGTGGTTATTGGGGAATTTCAATTGATGTACCGGTAGGGGTGAATTGGGGCGATGATTGTTGTTCTTTTTGTTTGGTTAAAGTGATTTTATCACTTTGCCTCGTGTTGTACGGTTATAACAATTCATTATACTTCTTGTTTAGGAATTGTTCATTAATAAAATTTAGCCGATTCAAAAAAAAAAGTGGTAGATATTCTTGTAAAGTTTGGGATTAGCCGATCTATTCATTTAAAGTATTTTTTTTGTTTATTTTAGTAGATTTTTTGTCTCTTTTCATCCTTAAAGATTCAACATGTATTTCATTTCCTAGATGGTTTTAGTTTATTTCGGAGTCTTTGACTCCTTTTGTTAACAAAACAAAATCTTACATTGAATAAAAATTCATTATACTAATATATAAATTTACTCAGTGATAACATTTTAAAAATATAAGCCACCAGATTTTGTCTAGTGGTGAGGGGTTTGAGTTAGTATCCATGAGATCTTAGGTTCAATTTTTATTGTTAACATTATAAACCAAAAAAAAAATTAAAAATATAGTGTCATTTAGTTTGATGTCAAATACAGTGTTATGCAGTTATATATATATATATATATATATATATATATATATATATATATATATATATATATATATATATATATATATATATATATATATATATATATATATATATGTAATTTTATAAAATTTATGTGAATTGCAAAAAAAGTCCAAATAGGTATGGCAACGGGGCGGGTTTGAATACCTCCGTCTCCGCTTCCCAAAACCGCACCCGCCCCCAAACCCGGTTGGGCATTGCAATTGCCACCGACCCCCGCTCCCGGCGGGGAACGGGTCCCCGCCCCTACTTGTTGAAGTTATGATTTTTTTTTAAAAAAGACATTTTTATTATTTTTTAAAAAAATCTTGTTTTAAAGCATATTGTTTTTAAAAATAAATAAGTGAAAAAAGCAATTCAATGACAAAAAATATAAGAGTTATGCAACACAATTTTGCACATGTTCAATTCTTTTTATTTATGTTGGGTTACTATATTAAGAAGGATAAACTACTAAATATATAGTTAAATATAAGGGTAATAAGACAATTTAAGTAGTACGGGGCGGGTGTAAGCACACCATGTCCCCGCACCCGTATTTAAAAATTGGGTTTTCCCCGCCCCCACACCCAGTAAGAACGGTTTTTCCGCACAAAATTTGGGGTGGATCCGGGCAGGGGCAGGTGGGTCTAGGTCTAGTTGCCATGCCTAAGTCCAAAAGATAGATAATGCGGATTGTGTGTGCAACAACTACAGTTTATAAGTGTCCACAAAAGAAAAATAGAGTTTTTAAGTGCTTAAAAAAAATCATACGGTAATTTATAGGGTTAATATATTTTTCAATCCCTCTAAATTTCATTTTTAGTCTCTTTAAAGATTTTTTAAAAAATTTTGGTCCTCTAAATATTTTGTTTTCAATTTTAGTCCATATATTTTTACAAAGTTCATATATCATGTTTCAAATGTCTTGTTTTTATGACATATAATTATTAAAACTTTAAAATCTCATTAATTTAATAATAGCACTAATTAAATTTTAATTTAACAATATAATCTTTAATTTCAACGTATAGGTAAATTAATAAAGACTAACGACTGATATTTTAGGATCTTATAAATAACACTCCATGTGTCATAAAAAGCAGTGTTTTAAAACATATACTCCAACAACTTATAAATAGGGACGGAGGGAATATTTATTTAACATATTCTTTAAGTACCAACTTACAGATTTGGATTTGGATTTGAGATCCAAATTCCCAATATTATGACTTACAAGAAAATTATACGTCTAAAAATAACATAGAATTATTTTTTAACTCTTTTTTTAGGCTTTTGTTGCATGCAATAACATGTCTTCCGAACACACTTCGAAATATCAGGAGGGTTACACATAATTGTAGGACATTCATTATCAGTCCTGCAGAACTTAAAACCTGTGATGTTGAATAAAAATAAAGGAGTATTACTAAATAGGAATGAACCATTACATATTTGGTAAAGAATAAAATTTGAAATAGATATGAAAAAGAACTTACGATAGCCGGATACAAGAACAATTAGAGACAAAAAGATGACAAAAGCATAAACAAATTTGTGGATTTTAACCATATTTTTTCTCCTTTGCATATTATTGATAATAATTTGGTTGATCACTTTATAATGAAAAACTCTCATTCATAAATTAAGAATTATTGTTAGATGTCTCTTAGATACATCAATATTTTGTGTATATATTTTTAGCTCACTCGATTGATCACTTAACGTTAATAAAATCTAACATAAAAATGTTGATGATCTTCAGAGGTCATTATTCTTTCTAATTTTTTTTTACCAAAGTTTCAATATATTTATATTATTTATTTTTTAGCCTTTTAAGATAGACAACAGAAATAAACTCAAAAGATTATGTTAAATAGCCTCCTTCCAATAATGATCCACCTATTTGAAGATGTTGTTTATACACACAAATGTTTTTAAAAAATAATTTATTTTTACGTAAATTTATATTAACTGTTTACACTGATTTTTGGTAAACAAACGCTAGTTTGATTATTACAAGAGAGATCAACTAGTAAATCTCGGAACATATTTGTGTGTTAATTTCCGGAAAATTTATGAATGTTCAACATCTTTTGATTGAGCAATTATTGTCTGATTTGCATTAAATGCATTAAAAAGACATTGTTTCGACGAAGTCGAAAGGATCAAATTAGAATAAAAAGCGTTGCAAATAAATGTTAAAGAAAGAATGCTTATTCTAATGAACAAACAGAATGGAAGAAATAGTCGAAATAAAGATTGATTGGGATAGAAATAAAAGACGGTAAATTTGCATTCAAATGTAAATGGTGGATGGAATCCATTTCTATGCACTCTTCAACCCTTTTGCACACGCGGCGTGGGCATTTAGAGTTTTTAGAAAATAGATCCAACCCTTATTTCTTATTACAAACACATATATATAGACCTTGTAGGAAAGACAATCACTAGATCCTGCGGTCGAAATTAAAACTAGAAAATAACTACCTATAATAGAGCCGTACACTTGGCATAATTACAAGACACATAATTATAAATTTCACTTGCATGCTTTTGCCTTGTTGTTTAGTGCCATTATAGTAGCCTTTTTCCACCAAGCATTAGTATTGAAACACATCAGTGTTCGACCGCCAGTTGCATCTTCAACCAAACTTAATAGAACTTGACCAACACATCAATATTGAAACCAAGTTGCACCTTCGACTAGATATTAAGTTGGTATCTTCGACTGATATTATAACATCTTCAACTAGTTTCATCATTTTTCAATTCATTTGGTGAAGTCTATCCTCCAATTAATATTCACATAGTCAATCGAATTGATTTTCTTCTTCTTTTCAGATTCTTACACCAAAACATTATTAATATCATGAATTTTATAATTTTGGTGTTAACAGAGACCCCCAAAAATGTTGTTTCTCGAATGAAATGAGAGGAATAACATTTTTAATCATGTCACTAATTCAAAAATACACTTAATGACCTCTTTGGAAAACTTAGCCAAATTTTTAGAAAAAATGATTTCGATATCGTCATCATTTTTATATCAAAAATTATGGTAAAATTTTACCAATTTTTGGTCAAAAATAATATCTACATTTTAATAATATGTTTGGCCGAAATTATAAATACCATTCTTAAAATGATATAAACAAGAATATTTGACCAATTTTACAACATGTAATTATTTCGACCTTTCTTCAAAAATTATTTCGACCAATGTTACCATTATCTGTGAGTGCGGTTATTATAATTCAGATTCAAATTAAATAATACCGTTTGTTGTGGCACATTTGGTAGCCGGTTGCAATGAAGATCGAAAGGGTGCGAGTTCGACCCTGGCTGGTGCCATTTTTTTTCAAAAATTTGAATTTATATAATTCAAATTAAGTTTAACGGTTATATATTTAAACATTCTAATTTAAATCATAACCGCTTCGTTGGCTTAATTGGCAATTGTAACTGTTCGTTACATGAGGGACACAGGTTCGAGTCTGACCGTTGCCATTTTTTTTGCTAAAAATTCAAATTTCGAATTAATAAACAAATAAAATACAAAACTACAAAAGGCATGGGTCGAACCTGGTACATACTGGTCGAAGGAAAACTACTCCAAAGTCACAACCACTGAACCACATTCTTCAACCATGAACATTTATGAACTGCATCTTATAATAACAAAAACTGCAGTGCATATCTCCAAATTATATATTTTGGAAATATTTGTTACATAAAATGTTTGGTCGAAATCATCATTCTTATAATAAAATAAGCATATGAAAATTCGACCATTTTTTCAATATCTCATGGTTTCAATCAATATTTTGATTATCTTTTCATAATTGACAAGAAGAACAAAATTTTGATCCCTTTACCAAATTTAAAAAACAACTTCCATTTTAGCATCATGCATGGCAAAGTGCTTCATCAAAATTTAATTTGAATCTTCTAGATATTGGCTTAATGTTAACCAAATTTGATTCATGAAATCAAGTACATTTAAAAACAATTTTGAATATTGTTTTCTTGATTTTGTTTTATTAAATCTTCTCCATAGGGAGTTCAAGAAAAAGAAATTCAATCTTTTTCATATTTTTTAAGGCTACTATACCTTCATACGTATGATGGAAACAATTCAAATAAATTGTAGATGTTGCCTCTTGAAATTTATGGTTTTGAAAACCATTTTCACCACGGTTTTAAGAACCGTTTCTCAATGATTGTTAGGCATAGAAATTAAATCACCATGATCAATCATTAGAGGCCTCTCAAAAATTATGGTTTGGACAACCATTTTCATTATGGCTTCAAAAACCATTTTTGTTTTTGCACATAAAGTGTTAAATCAAAATGATATCACTTCATGCATTTTTTAAGAACAAAATCATTGTTCTTATTAGTGTTAGAATTGCATCCAACAATTTTAGAGAACAATTTTCCGAAAGAACATAACACACAAAACAGTCCCACTGGGCGTGCCATTTTGTTTACACTGATTTTTGGTAAACAAACGCTAGTTTGATTATTACAAGAGAGATCAACTAGTAAATCTCGGAACATATTTGTGTGTTAATTTCCGGAAAATTTATGAATGTTCAACATCTTTTGATTGAGCAATTATTGTCTGATTTGCATTAAATGCATTAAAAAGACATTGTTTCGACGAAGTCGAAAGGATCAAATTAGAATAAAAAGCGTTGCAAATAAATGTTAAAGAAAGAATGCTTATTCTAATGAACAAACAGAATGGAAGAAATAGTCGAAATAAAGATTGATTGGGATAGAAATAAAAGACGGTAAATTTGCATTCAAATGTAAATGGTGGATGGAATCCATTTCTATGCACTCTTCAACCCTTTTGCACACGCGGCGTGGGCATTTAGAGTTTTTAGAAAATAGATCCAACCCTTATTTCTTATTACAAACACATATATATAGACCTTGTAGGAAAGACAATCACTAGATCCTGCGGTCGAAATTAAAACTAGAAAATAACTACCTATAATAGAGCCGTACACTTGGCATAATTACAAGACACATAATTATAAATTTCACTTGCATGCTTTTGCCTTGTTGTTTAGTGCCATTATAGTAGCCTTTTTCCACCAAGCATTAGTATTGAAACACATCAGTGTTCGACCGCCAGTTGCATCTTCAACCAAACTTAATAGAACTTGACCAACACATCAATATTGAAACCAAGTTGCACCTTCGACTAGATATTAAGTTGGTATCTTCGACTGATATTATAACATCTTCAACTAGTTTCATCATTTTTCAATTCATTTGGTGAAGTCTATCCTCCAATTAATATTCACATAGTCAATCGAATTGATTTTCTTCTTCTTTTCAGATTCTTACACCAAAACATTATTAATATCATGAATTTTATAATTTTGGTGTTAACATTAACACATAAATTATTTCTCATTCAATTCACTTTTAACTAAAATTAATTCATCCAAAATCACTATTTATTCACAAATGACCAAATGACCCTTCCTTTCATTAATTACTTCCATTAAGATCACTACCCTCAAATAACCTTCGATATTTGTTATTCACAATGATAAAGGACACATACCATACAAACTAATAACTTGATATTTGACGACAACTTTCACTACAAAACAGAAATGGAAAAGCCTAACTACTATTCTACTATTGTGCTCAAGCCTCCAACAAATAACTTGGTTTGACAATATTAAGTCTATTACCTTACCGAGCCTATGTTTGGATTGGTGGTAAGGGATGGAATGGAGTGGAATGTAATGGTAAATAATTAAGTTCCATTGTTTGGATTTATAAAATATGAATGGAGTGGAATGGAACACAATGGAACTCATTTCATCCCATACCAATGATACCATCCAATCCTTCAATTTTTCTTCCCCCCCAATTTGGGGTGTATGCAATGGAATGAAGCATTATAATTAGAATATTACCAATATAACCCTTTTGCGTTTAATGATCTATTCAATCTTTTGAGTGAAAAATTTTCATTGTACTATTAGGCTTCTTCACATCTATGCTTCTGCTTCGTTGGTCTTCATCAAGGAGTACCTCATCAATATTTTTGTATATATTTTTTCATTTCTTGCTCAGACGTGTTTTTATTTTGCTATGTTAATTCTTTTTTTTGTGAAACTTTGATTTATTTATTTTACTAATGAAATTTTGTTGTGTATATTTTACTGTGTATGTTTTTGCCTCGTGATTTTTTAGTATATGAAAACGAGTGAAGACAATTTGATCTTTACAATCACTACAAGGAAAAGGTAAATCAGCGGCAGTTGATTTTGGCAAGCGGCGGCGGTTTTGAACTGCCGCTATTTGCTTGTTGCGGCGGTTTTCAAGCGTCGTAGTTTTCGGCGTCGCTAGGTTATTTAGCGGCGGTTTTGGCAACCGCTGGAATAACCGTCGGTACGGTATTTTGCGGCAGTTTTGTATGTTTAGCGGCGGTTTATACAGAATTTTTTTTAAAAAAATATTGAGATAATAGCGGCAGTTTGAAACCGCCGCAAAACGTAAAAATCTTTTAAAAAAAATCCCAATAATAAATTGGGTATTTACTCAATTCTTTTTCCTTCTTTTTGATAGTTTTTTTTTACCAAGAAAAATGAGGAAGTTTATACATGAAATTTTGATCATATTACAAACAACTGCTATTCAATGGCAACTATATATATTGATCAAAAGACACTCTAACTTGCAGCTATATTATTATTATAGAGTAAAAATAGAAGTGAAAGCTCCATGGCCAATTATCAAGAAACAGAGAAAAAGGAAACAATGGAACCTTAACTCTAATTAATACACAAATAAGTAATCATCCCTCTAATATTTTCATGTCCCAACACATGCATCAAATCCTAAGGAAGTTCTCACCAACCAACTATTGGCCTCACAGTCACTGACATTACAAAAATAATGAAATGAATAAATTGAAGTCGTCGGAAAATAAATTGTAGCTGTCATATTTGAAGAATTACTCACCTCTAACATCATCACCTCCACCAAGCTTAGCAGTGTCGTTTGCTTTCTGGGACTTTTCTGTGGCGGAGGTAAGAAATTTTTTGTAAACATTGATAGAAAAGGACCACCAAATACATAATACCACAATTAATGTTCAGCATTAAACCTCACTATCTAGGTGCCTTCATATATAGTTAAGCATCCTATAGTATCAGTTTCATGAAATTTTTTTAGCTAGACATAATCTACCACATTAGCTATTAGCTACTAAGTAAAAGCATATCTAGAGAAGGTGCATTTATATTTTGTGCTCCAATCCATTGAACATGTTGGACAATTTGGGGGTTTATGATAGACTGTGGCTAGGAAATAATCAAGCTTCAAACGCAGCTGTTATCATCTATTTGTACATGTACATGACTGATTGACCTTGTCATATCCTCTGGAACTATCCATAATTCTTGTTAAACATCTCAAAAGAAATATATTTGTAAGTCATTTATTGATAATTACCTCCATCTTCTGGGATGTCAGAATTCCAGAGAGTCAGATTGTCACTCAGAAGTTGCATGATCAACGTACTATCTTTGTAGGACTCCTTATTCAAGGTGTTAAGCTCCGAAATTGCTTCATCAAAAGCCTGCTTTGCAAGATCCCAGGCTCAGGAAAAAGGAAAACATGTTCTCTCTCAGCAAGTACACCACCAATTTCAATCAAAATACTAGTTAAAAATTAAATAGACAAACCTATCTGGAGTTCAAGATCTCATAATAGAAAACTGAGAAATTCAAAGCCAGGCCCAATCGAATAGGATGGGTGCGAGGTAATTCAGCCTCTTCTGCAGTGGTATCAAACTGCAATAAAGAAAACAAGTTTGAGGATAAAATAAAGTATTTTGAATAGGATGTACCAAAAAAAAGTATTCTGACAAAGACATAGAATTTAAGTGGAAATGGAATTTAAACCAATATACTTTCCTTGAATTAACATCTTTCTTTATAATCTTGATGGTGTCAGTTTAGAGAAATTCTCTTAGTTGGATTCTTGTTTTCATTCAATGTGGAAACTTGGCAGCCATCATTCTCTTCAGACATGATTTTATTTCCAACTTCCTATAAAACAAAAATCTAAAATTTTATTTATATACAACTTAATATAACAATAACATAAGTTGCAGACGTCTGAAAAAGCTTTTTTGAACTTTCATACTCTCAAACACTCCTATCAGACTAAACCACACACACATAGGGATTAGAGACACAATAGAGCAGGGCACTAACCATACTGTGTGTTTTCAGTTTTGTCGTAACACTTGTGGCCAAACTTATCAACACCAAGAAGTGTAGCCTCGATATTGTGGATTTTGGTTTACCTACATCAATTCAGAAAAGCAATTAGAGTGAAAGATGAAAAATAAGGTATCACAAAGGAATTCAAATCTCACAGTAAAATGCAAATAAACAGCAGAGATATTTATAGTACTCACTTTGTCACATTTTTCAAACATTGCATAGCATTTACCTAAGGTTCAGATTTCAAGGGGAACCGAGGGAAGAATAAAGTTTTCATTTCAAAATATACTATCATGGCATTTATACTATATGATATAAATTCATATAAACATTGACATAACTATTCACATCTATATTATATATCATGCATGCCATATATTGATGTCAGGCTTGAACAAGTTCATCAGTCAGACAGTACTCACTAATTGTAGAAAAACTTAAACATGCTCAGTCAACTGTTCATTAGGCAGGACTGTTCATCATGAACCCCAAAAATATTGTTCATTGAACTCTGCTAAATTAATGGTTATATACTATTTAATTCCTTCACTATAAATAAAAGGCATTGTTGTGAAGTTATACAAATATTACATGCTACATACCTTGTTTGACCCAACATAATCTTTAGCATAACTGTCTTCTGAAAAACTATTGTTTGTATCCTCAATCAAAAAAACGGTTAGTATCTCTCCTTAGCCCAATCCTCTCTCCACATCACCAAGGCTCTAACAAACTAATCAGCATGTGCACTCTAAATCAGTATAATCTTGAAATTGCGAGTAATTGAAAGAGGAATTCCACATAATACAAAAACCATTCAGAAATACTTGACAATATGATATTTAAAAGAATTCGACCGGCAACTACCTGCTTCCAGCCAAGAGGGGTTAGGTTTGCATCAAAAAGATCGTCCGATAAGTAAGCATCATGGTTCTTCTCTCCTTCCACATTATGAACTCCTTGGGCATGCCTTACCTCTATATAACGTCTTGAAGGACATTAGTGCTATAAAAACTATAGCAAATTAAATATTCTTAAGAATCATGAATGCAACTACTTCGACACATAAGCTATTAACTTATGTAATTTAAAGAATGCCAAGTTCCTGGAATTATTGTGCGCAACTTAGTCCTTCTCAACTGAATTTCATGATGTTACTAATCTTTTTTATCACATAGAAGTTCTTGTTATAATGTCATTCAGAAAGAGATAAGTAGTTAACATTTGTTGATATATAAAATCAGAGGTGAGTAAGGCTTTGGATTTCATGCACATGTTAAAGAAACACAATTTTTGTATGATAAAGAATATACAAATATGCTTCAAGGATAAATTTGTCACAAACCAGGTGAATAGTTTTGCTATGGTGCAATGGATAGAGACTTTGACCTGCTGTAGCATCCATAACTGCAGTTACACACAGAAAAATGAAATAAAATAAACGCGATTGATGAAGTTGTTACTAAACCAGTGTAATGGAAAAGGAAAAAAAAAACTCCACACCATTGTGCAACACAAGAATAGATTAGATAAATAAAAAATAAATCACAAAAATCAAGTATAGATTCTGAAATTCAAGTATAATTCCTATGCGTTTTTTACCACATAAATGTAAGAATATTTCATGTAACCGAAATGGTGTTTATTGTTTAGTGATAGATTCTCAATTACAAACCAACGCAAGCATGAAAAATCTTGAGCAATCGGGCAAGTGGTTGAACTTGAGGGGTTAATGAAACTTTAGTTAAGATCAAATCAATAGAGAAAATCTGAGTCTAATCAATGACTAAAACAATTGATTACTCCTAAGACAAATTTCAGATTACTCGGGCACCTTTCCACTAGAAAGCAGATGGTTAAAACAAAAAAATAAGTTTGAGCAACCAATGTCGGTACCTAAAGATAAGTTACAAAGTAACAAAAAATAAAATAGTAACTTGTAAAAAGCATAAATTCCCAATTAGGTTCAAGGACTGAAAGAATAGTTTCATAAAAGTAAGCTCTACAAAGGAATCCACATTTGTTCTGTCTTAATCATAACTTTACCAATTTGTCCTGAAGCATACATAGGGTACTAACAGCAACACAATCTATAAGTTTAGAACACTATATATATAAGTTTACCGGAAAAATTTAAAGAACTCATGTATTTAACAGCTGAAGATTTGGCAAAAGAGGAGGATGATTATTCACATAAAAGTAGGTATCAGCCTACTCGTATATCTAATGTTTACTTAACAAAAATCAGCCTAGCCTAATCTATTAATGCCAATAAGGGTGAGTAAGAATTCCACAGAGCCATGTAAAAGTTGTCACATATGGCAGGCTTTCCTCAAGACTAAAAGTATTAAGAACAACATTATATTAACATTCATAAATATGCATACAGAGAAAACCAAATGATTTATACTTTTGAGGATTGGAATTAAAAAGAAGTGATATACTTTACAAGCATAAACTAATAGTTGGATGTGGATGCAAGAAAACTGATCCAATTTATAAGTGGTAATGAAAACACAAGAACCCACCATATCAAGAATTGTTGGAAGATATAAAAGGTTTATATTTAAATAGCACCATCATCATCAAGCACAAAAACACAAGTTTAAAATGCATGGGCTAAACACAATGAAAATGATGGTTTGTGGGGTTTTCCTATATTGAAGTCCCTTAATAAATATAAAGATAATTTAGTTCATTGAATTCATTTCACTTTAAAACAAGCGCAATGTATTCATTAGGTACGATATCATTGTTTTTATCAATGTATTCTAAATTTGGAACTAAAATTTATCAGCATTGAACATATAGGGCTTTCTGAAATCAATTTTATCGCAGAGTATGTGATTATTTCTCTCATACACATATGAAACTTGATTGGCACTAGTTAGGTTTAAGCACTAAACTCAAAAACCCTAAAATCAAACTGCAGAAGAATAAAAAAATTAACAAATTATCATTACTCAAAATCATCATAATATGTTAACAACAAATTAACAAGAGAGTAATCGGATATATAGAGAGATACAAAAAGAGAGAGAGAGGAAGAGAGAAGAACCTGGGTTGAGAAAGAGAAATCAGATACGAGAGGAAAATCGGTGGATGGCGATGTCGAAGAGAGGCGGATCGATCGAGCTACTCGTGTGAATCTTGAAAGAGGGAAACATGAAAGAGAGCAATTGATTTTGACTGTGTGAAAGAGGGGAACGTGAAAATAAAGGGCTTCAATCGTTTTATTAAAGAATGAAAAAGTTTAAAAAAAAAAAAAAAAACACACACACACACACACAAACAGCGGCAGTTTGAACTGCTAGTATAACCGCCGGTAAACATGGAAGCGGCGGCGGTTCTACACCAACTGCCGCTAATTGGCCGCCATTGTTTTCCTTTTTTCTTGTAGTGAATATTTTTTGCAAAACAAGCATACTTGAAAAAAAGCATCTACCTGTTTTGAATCTATACAGGGACAATTTTGAATCTATAGTTGAAAAAAAGCATCTACCTGTTTCTTACTATGATGCTATAAAAAAATTGTGTTAATTACTAAGGTTAAAATTGGAATAAAAATGTTATAACTCATTCTATTTCGTTCACTTCCCAAATGATGGAGTGGTAATTTTTTTCCATTCCATCACTGAGTATCCAAACAATGGAATGGAATTTGTGTTACATTCCGTTCCGCTCCACTTCATTCCGTTATGTTCCATTCCGCTCCATTCCATTCTATATCATCAATCCAAACATAGCCTGAATCTTTATCATAAAAAAAATGATATCTCATTTTGCCATCTACCCATTTTCTCGCGCGCCCTACAATTTTATCAAAATACCCCTGTCTGCTACTTAGGTAGCGGATATACTCAAAAAACACCTTATCATTATAACATCCGCTGCTTATAGTAGCGAACGACATTTTTCATAAACTTCTCATATTTATAACATCCGCTAGACGTAGGGTGCGCGAAAAACCGATATGGAGGCAAAAATAAATTTAAAAAAAAATTATCATTGTAATTTGCAGATTTAAAATCAAATTCAAATTAAATCGAATTAAATTAGATTGGATCAAATTATTATTTTTTAGTTATCTAAACCAAACCACGTGTGATTTTATCTTTAAATTAGATGATTATTTTACTTCAAAATCGATCCAAACTATACCACAAACACTCCTAATAAAATCTACAAGTGGTTTAACTAAAACCCTTTGGAAATTCGGGCTTCGGCCCCTTTGTACTCCAGAAAAAGAAAAAAAAAACCTTTGGAAATAATTATCTATTTCACACACGCAAGTATAAAAACTTGTCAAATTATATTATCATCAAAGTTAGTTCCAAATGTGTGTGAAGAGTATTGTTTCCATGTATGCAAGTTGAATGCCAAGCTAAACTAGATTTTTAAAACTAACATATGTGCCCAAATTACATAATTAATAGACTTTTTTTTTTTTGGTTTTCACCACCAGTTGAATCTGGTTCGGGAGTCAGTTTTGACCTCAAGTAGTTCCAGCCCCTCTCGATCGCAGTTGCGGGGGATCAAACTGTGGTCCTCCCTATCAAGTTCAGCGTTAATCACTACTGAACCAACTAACGATTGATTAATTAATAGACTTTTAAAGATAACTAAATTGTCACATGAAAGACTATCCATTAATGCTAAAAAGAATTATTCAATAGAAATAACAAAAATAAATTATTTATGTACTTGGCAAAATAAGTCTAATATTAGTATATTACTTTAACTCACCATTTCTTTCAATCGTGTCGTTTCTTATCTTCCAAGATTGGTTCTTCAATATCTTTGGAATCATCACTAGGCTTCACTAGATACAAAGTACTTCCAAGAATAGCATCTTCAATCCCCTGAAATATTATACAAAAATCATACAAAAATTTGGATTCCCTAAGCATTTAAAAAACTTTAGAATGAAGACAGTTAAAAAGACGTCAAGATCATGAAGAAGTACCTGAGCAAAGATCTTGATACCCATCACAGCTTTGATTTTTTTGTATTTGAGATACTTTCCATGAAATTAGACAACCATTACTTAGTAGGAAGACATACTAAACAATAAAGCTCCTCGGTCTAATCGTAGAGTTGATGTTGTGGTAAGTACAAGGTAAGAAGTCTCACATTGTTTAAAAAAGTGGAGGTTGAACACTTTATAAGTGAGAGGACCCATAAAACCTAATACCTTAAAATTTTGAGTTAAAGTATGGTATTTAACTCACTAGTAAAGTTGCTATATACCCGCCTACGATCAGAAGTGTCGGTGCCAAAAAGTCAAAGACCTTTTCAATCAATGCGATTCTCATCCCCTCAATTGACATAGTTTTTATTGTTTGAAAAACACTTGATAATATGAAGTATGAACAAGAACAACTATACTTCCTTGAACATTTAATTTATGGCTTACGCAAGCCTCGGTATTATCTCAAGAGAGATCACTAGTTAAAGAATTTCAGAAAATAACATCGAATATGAGCAAGTTTCAGAAGTTAATTTTTAAGTATAAACACATCATGAAACTAAGTTGATCACTAGTTATATATAGTATTAATCACAATTTTACAGAAACTCATGCACCTAAGTAATGACATATTTTCCAATAAAGCAACAACAATGATACAGAAATACCATATTAACTCTTTGCCCAATTGTATTTCACTTGAGGTATACCAATACCTGAAGTGAAATCCCTTAACTAAATGTCATTTTTCTAGTAGTATAAAATCGCAAAAGATATAATTTATACCTCAACACCAAGTTCTCCCATTGGACAAGGTATCCATAAAGATTGAATTGAGGTAACAATTTGCCCCTATAATAGAAAGTTCATTAGGGAGAAGTAGAGAGTAATAATAAGGCTTAAACATCATTTTTGTTCCTGTAAGTTCATAATTTTTTTTGTTTTAGTTCATGTATTTTTTTTTTTTTGCAAATTAGTCCCTGCATGTGCAAATTATTTTGATTTTAGTCCCTACAGCTAAAATCCGCAGGAAAATTCATTGGTTTCCTGCGGATTTTCCTCCGAATTTTAGTTTTAAGAGACTAAAACCAAAATATTTGAACATTACAGAGAATAAACCCAAAAAAATACGAACTTAGACGAAAATGATATTTAAGCCTAATATATAAATATCAAAAGATGATGCAATTAGAATCATATGTGCTTGCCTTCCTTCCACATACAGCTATTCGATCTCCTTCGCAAAGAGTACCGTTAACTAAAACAACATCCATCATGGTTCCACGAAGGTATGTCAGGCCGGGCTAGGTGGGCTGGGCCTTGGGCCTTAATGGGCCGACCCACTTAAACCTCTTTATATGTCTTGGCCCTCTGGGCCGAGGCGGGCTGGGTCGGCCCAGCCCCTTTGACAGCTCTAGTCACTAGCGTCCTGACGGGCACTCCGTGCCCGTCGGTCCGCTCTTTTTTGTTTAGCGGGCCCGTTTATGTGATACATATTTTCTATCATACTAATTTATATGTTGAAGATTATTGTGAAGAAAAAAATCACTAAAAATATATAGGATGTTTTGACAAAAAAAATAATGGTATTCACTACGTACATCAGTATGTATATTTGAAAAGTATAATAGACTACCTCAAAATCATATTTTGCATGGTGGCATAGAATTACCACCTATATTTTTAATCTTTTTCTTACTCTATCCTTATGTCTCCTTTGTTATACATGTACCTCCTTTTTTATTTCACGTTGAATAGACTTTAATAAAGAAATGAGACTGTAAAATGTACAATAAGCATCACTAAAAAATTGAAATAGTATAAAACACCCGTTGTGAATGTTTTTATTTAGTTTTTCATTTGTAGGTGTGAGAAATTCCAGCAATAAATTATCAAATGTCTGTGATTGTTTTCAAAAGAACTCAACGATGTCTCATCTTTCTTTATTCTCCGGAGTTTTCTTTTATCCTTTCTTACGATTTGTGAAGTTAGGTTTGAAATGAGAAATAAAAAATTAAACAAAAAAGTAGAAAGAAAATTAAAACCATTACAAAAAACTTTGCATTTTTTAATGCTAGTGCTTGCAATGTACACTGTAAAAGTGAGAACTGAAAAAATAGAGAAGGTTGTCCCTCGCATCAATTAATATAATCGTAAAAATATTTGCAATAACCAAACTTCAAAACAAAATGACATAAAAATTGCTTAAGAAAAATGACAAAAAAAAATGATACTCCAATAATAATCCAAAAACTTAAAATATGAAATATGACTGAAAAAATGCTTAAGAAAAATGGCTTTATTTTTATTTGTTATAGATTTTTAAGGATTTGAATTTTTTTTTAAATAACTGATAACCGATTACTTAATAATAGGAGAAGTGAAACTAAGTTAAGGGTAAATTGGGAAAATAAAAAAGTCATCCCAAAACTTGTATCCCTTTTATATATTGTTATAGATTATCTGCTTCCCTTTTTCTAAAATAATTTTTCTTAGAAAATTTTGGTTTCATAAATATTTTCCGTCATGAATTTCGATCCATGCATTTAAGTTGACTCGCATTTATTATTAGAAATTTTAACTTATTTTAGCAAGCATATTTGGTAAGACGTTGAATAATATAAGCAAGGGATCGGGGTTCGAACCCCGGTCATCCCGCCTATTTACTAAGGGTAAAATTTCTAATCACTAAGCTACTTAACAAAAAATAATAATTTTTTTATAAGGGATGAAATTAAATATGAATTTTTAAGTTTTTTGTATTTAAAAAAATTATATTTAATTTATTTTTTTGTTAAAAATATTATAAATTTTATATAACAAATTACCATTTTATAATATAATTAAAGAGAATACAAAAATTCATGCAAAATGTGAATAGTACACATCAGTTGGGATATTTATAAGTACCAAAAGCTTAATTTAACCGAAAACAAAAAAATACGTTTCAATTTGGGTGCGAATATCAAATATTCTAGAACTTTCTCTTCTTTAAGTTTTCAATCCCTCATTCATCATCTCAAAATTGCCAATGAAAATTAATTACCGTATATTATTACTAGGGGATATGGGTTCGAGCGGCAATTTGGATAACAAAGACCCTAACTCTGTGGAGATTCCTGAAAATGTTGAACCAGTTGACAAAGACCCTAAACTTGTGGAGAATCTTTCCGGTAATATTACTACTTAAGATTATCAATTAGATTGAGTTCAAGAGCCTTAAAAATTACACTTTGTTTTTTATTTATTTGAATTGGGGAAAACTGCTATTACTATTTTTAATCTTTCAGTTCAGTTTTTTTGTTTGTTGTTGTTGTTGTTTTTATCTGCAAAATTAGGTTTACATGATCAATTACATTGAGTTCAAGAGCCTTTAAATTACACTTTCTTCTTTATTTATTTTGGATTGGGGATAGCTGCTATTTTTAATCTTTCTATTCAAGTTTATAATTAAAATTAATTACTCCCTCTGTTTCTTTTTATCTTTTGTTTTTTATTGTCAGATTTAGCGTTTCTATTTAATTGTCCTTTTTGTATTTTACGGGTACGATTTGTCAATTATACCCTTTGTCAATTGCTCTTATCTTTTTCAATAAAACCAAATTTTTTAGGTAAAATTTCAATAAAACAAATTAATGCTATATATTTGGAAAACTAAATATATTTTTTTAAAAAAAAATTGTTGGTACATAATATATTAAGTTTTTTTTTTTTTTTACATAATATATTAAATTTATTGGAAAGATAAAGTGTGGGGAAAAAATAGGAATTTATTGGTACATTAAAACGAGGGTATAATTAGGAAGATAACGTGCAAAAATACACTTCTTTAATTTGATGTTACTATTTTAAAAAGACAAATAAAAAAAATCGAGGGAGTAGAATGTACATTACAATTATATTTTTTGACAAAAACATTACTAATTTTTATGCAATTTAATATAATAAATTATTTAATAATAATAGATATCTAATAGGGTTTTTCTAAAAATAAAATTATAGGGGTTAAAATTTACAATAAAATCACTTTATATTTCAACCATATATAATAGTCATTCTCACGTGATATACATGATTTGAAAAAATATCTTTTTTTTTTTTTACTTAACCCAGATTATCCTCTCAGACAAATATGTTGCTTCGATGACGTCCTCATTATCGATCGGAATGAAGAAAAAATATCTTTAATACATGAAAAAAAAAAAAAAAGATGTTATTCGTTACAAGATACATTGTGTATATAGTTGTTGGTACTATTTGTTGAGAAAATCATAACTTTCCCCTATTTTTCAACTAACACCAACAAAATTTAATATTGAAATGCATGACTATTTTTTTGACGAAGAAATACATGACTATTGTCATAATTAATTCATGAGAATGTAAGAAATTAAACTAGGTGTGAACTATTTCATATTTAAAATTGATTTTTTTATTTAAAATTAATACTCCCTCCGTTTTTTTTTACTTGTCTTTTGTTGTCAGATTTAGCGTTTCTATTTATTTGTCCTTTTTGTATTTTACGGGTACGATTTGTCAATTATACCATTTGTTAATTGCTCTTATCTTTTTCAATAAAACCAAAATTTTTAGGTAAAATTTCAATAAAACCAATTAATGCTATATATTTGGAAAACTAAATCTTTTTTTTTAAAAAAAAAAATTTTTGTACATAATATATTAAATTTTGTTTTTTTAAGTACATACTCCCTCCGTTTCTTTTTAATTGTCTTTTTAGAATGATAACACCAAATTAAGGAAGTGTATTTTTGCACGTTATCTTCCTATTATACCCTCGTTTTAATCCACTAATAAATTCCTATTTTTTTGCCCACACTTTTTCTTTCCAATAAATTTAATATATTATGTACAAAAAAAACAAAATTTAATATGTTATGTACCAACAAAAAATTTTAAAAAAAAGATTTAGTTTTCCAAATATATAGCATTAATTGGTTTTATGGAAAAAGATAAGAGCAATTGACAAATGGTATAATTGACAAATCATACCCATAAAATACAAAAAGGACAATTAAATAGAAACGCTAAATATGATAATAAAAGACAATTAAAAAGAAATGGAGGGAGTAATATATTAAATTTATTGGAAAGAGAAAGTGTGGGCAAAAAAATAGGAATTTATTGGTGCATTAAAATGAGTAGGGATGGCAATGGGTATGGTACTATAGTCCTCATCCCCATACCCGCACTTTAAAAAAATACCCGTGTCCATCCACATACCCGTGTGGGTGACAATCTTTGTCCCCGTCCCCATACCCTCTGGGTACCTAGGTACCCATACCCGTACCTGTTACCCTCATTTTTGCTAAAAATAAATTGATCAATTATAAAATATCATATCATTTTAATATAATTAAAAAAACTCAAATGTTTTAATGTTTACTCATGAAAATTATAAACAAAATTATTAGTAATATCATGCTAAAGTTTATTTCTCTGTTGATATATTTGCTTTATATTATAAATAAACATTTTTTTATTAAAAATGTGTAATAGTATAATAATGTTGTATTTTTTAAAATTGGGTTACATATATTATTATATAATAATATAATTAAAATAAATAAATATATATCATATGGGTATATGGCGTGGGTACTAAGGTACCCGTACCCGCACCCATATCTGTTCAATTTTGTGGGTAATTACTCATACTCATGCTCATATCCAAAATGCGGGTTTTTACCCTACCCATTATGGGTATTTTTTATGGGTACCCACTGGGTATGGGTAAATTGTCATCCCTAAAAATGAGGGTATAATAGGATAACGTACAAAAATACATATACTTAATTTGGTGTTACTATTTTAAAAAGACAAATAAAAAGAAACGGATCGAGGGAGTATATTAGTAACAATTAGGTCTCTACAGTTAAACAATCAAAAAGCATTCAACCAGGTTTATCAACCATGGTTTTTGAGGGCCACATAGCCAGTAGTAATAACAAATCTGGGATTCCTTCACCACTAAAATATCAAGTCCTAAAATATAAATACATAAACACCCTAAGAAAAGGAAGATTTCAACACTATAAAAAGCTACACATGTAAGAATACAATTCAATAACAGATATTGAAATCAAGTGGTTAATGAGTTTCTCCTAGGACAAATCGTTCGGGAGAACCTGAGTTTGATTCCTGAAGGAAACAATTTTTTGTCAGACTTTACTCACATCGTGATAACCAGAGGATTAATAAATAAAAAAAACCAAAATTACAATTCAATATATTAACACTAGCTCTATTATAAAAGTGGCATACATATACTATTGCATTTTGAAGAGGGAGTGAAAGAGTATTATGTTGGAGTAAGCCCTAAAAGCCAATCTATTTTGACAGTTATTGTGACTTGATTTATATATTTAATATATATAATAAGACATTTCTTTATTATGTTTGTTTTCCAAAATAATAAAGTCCCTAGAATAGATAGTTCATGTGATAAAACATTAAACTTAATCGTGAGATTATATTAACTTAAGGATACTATTCTTAAAAGTATCTGTAGTCAAGCTTTAATATGAATTGTGATAATAATAAAGCGCAGAGACCATTATGTATGTAGACTAATGACCACATCTCACATGTCATGAATATGAGATATTAAGTCTATACATATGTATAAATATTAGGAGTAATATTTATACCGGATTGACCCACCATGAGAGTACTACATAATATGTTATGAAAGTGTCATAAATTACTCTCATAGTGATAATAGTGTATATCACTTTTAGATGTGAAACCACTATGATTCCTAGATGTGGACTTAAATGTTTTATTACCGTTCAAACGTTATCTGTAACAGGATAATCATAATGTCGGTCAATAGGCATTAATTTGACGAATCATGCTGATGGACATGAGTGTCCTAGATGGGATTTGTCCCTCTTGAATAGCAAGAGATATATCTTTAGGCCTCTTGATGAACATGACTGAAAAATTGCATGGCCATGCCGAATTAAGTCAATATGAGATGTTGGACTTATTTGTTATTCAGTATGTTTCGGGATCAAGAAATATAAATATTGAACTATACAAAGATGACACTAGATATGTCTTGTGTTCAATATGGATATGAGGACAAAGGACTAATAGTACACATATACATTATCATGGAAAAGTTTCTGATCACCTGACATTTTTGTCACTTGGGTAGCAGTGATGTGTTGCTAGATACCGCTCACTGCTTATAATATTAAATATAAGATTTAATGTTATTGCCGACGTGTCAAGATCCTATAGGGTCACACACAATAGAACGGTCAAAATGAGAAACATGTAAGTAATACTTATGAATAGAGTGCGGTTAGCAAAAGTTAATAGTTAGCGAAGGCTAATGGACTTAAGGAAGCCCAATAGTAATCACCTTGGCTTGCAGAACACACAAACGGTTCTATAAATAGAACCCTTGTGGTGAAGTCATAGTCGCTGATTCTTTTTGAAAGAACAAAAACGCACACTCACTCTATAACCTCTGATTGCTTGGCTAGCACAGCAGAGGAGAACCGTTTGTGTGGATGAGTAAAGACTTTGCTACGTTGCTCAGCTTGTGATCGAAACTTCTATTTCACGGTTCATAATTAAGGTAACAATACTATCACTGATTCATTCTTCTTCGTAATAATCCAAGGAATGGAAATCGATTTTTTAAAATTCCGCTGCTTGTGGTATGTCGATTTCCCTTCATATTATGGCTACAATTTTTAGTTACCTGCTTGCACTTGTAGGCACAATGCTGACCGTTTCTCCCATTTCTTTGTTTCGCCAATATATCTCTGTACTTAACCCATGTTCTTTGAATTGGGTGATAATCTACAAATGAAAGACAACAAAACTAAGGTGGCAAATAATAACAAAATTTCTCTGCAAACTAAATACAAATACGTACAAAGGTTACTACCTTTGTGAGCTTCACATTAAATGCATTTTGAGTATACGTAGACTGCTGCTTATATGATTTAGCAAATGGAGCATTGTAACATATGGTTTCCACCAAGAAAGCATGTCAACCTACAATGCAGCAAGAACATTATACCATTCTTAAAAAGATATATTTTAAATGAAGGAACGTATGTAGCGGTGATACGTTTTGTTGTGGTATTATCTTCAAATTCAAAATCGGCGGCACCTCGAATATAATTCAGCAGCTTGGTTTTTCCAATGTATGAGTGTCCGATCACACAACAAATTGGGAAACGGAGGAGAATCACATCCTCCTTTTCAGCAGCAACGGAGAGATTATTAATCTCATCATCAACATCCAAGAATGACGCAGATAAAGCCTCAAAATCTTCATCTTTTTTACCTTCCATTTTTTTCCTCTGTTTTCTCTTCGTCGCGTAATCAATCTATCTTAAAGATTAGTGTTTTCTCTCTTCCGCACAAATTATAACTTTTGTATATAAATTATATTTTTCTCTTTAATTTCTATGTTAAGAGAGAGAATGAAATCAAGAAGAGAGATGTAAAAAATAATGGAAGGCATGGAATGCAAACTATCAACATTATGTAAGAAGAAAACTTTCTTTTGTGGTCCAAACTCCAAATAATTTAGTTAAGAAGATTTTATCATTCTCACATTTTTTTTTAAAAAGTAATAATAATAATAATAATTAAATAATGTCTATTTTTAAAATAGTTAATTAAAAATATAATTGTTTAATATATTAATATGAATAAGCCGTGATGATCTCTCTTTCTCTCTCCCGTAGAATACTCGCCTCTCATGCATTTAGGGATGGCAACGGGTGCCCACGGGTGCGGGTTTGACACAATCCAAACCCACACCCGAAATATCGGGTGGCACCCGAACCCAAAGTCTATTTGGGTGGCAAATTGACACCCACGCCCACACCCGTTGGGTTCGGGTTTTTCCACCCAAACCCGCAACAAAAACACAAAATTCAACATAATTAACACTCAGATCCACACCCGTTGAGTTCGGGTTTTTTCACCCAAAGCATGAACACACAAAATTCAACAACATTAATTAATATTGAAACACAAATTTCCACAAGCATTCCAGCAAGGTCTCTCAAAGAAATTAAATTACAATTTTTCATCTAGTTTGGTAACATTACAATTAAAATTAAGGTCTTCAACATGTTAACATTAGAATTAAAATTAAGTTCTACAATAGTACAATTAAATTACAACTTTCCAAAAACAACATTTTCGGGTGCTTATTTACACTTATATATACTTAGGGGTACTTATGTAATTTCATGTATAAGCGGGTGTGGTTTCGGGTTTCGGGTGCGGGTTTGAGTAATCCCAAACCCGCACCCGAAATATCGGGTGGCACCCGAACCCGAACTCAAACCCAGTCAACTCGGGTTTCACCCGTTGACTCGGGTTCGGGTGCGGGTGGGCCCCGCGGGTTTGGGTTTGGTTGTCATCCCTACATGCATTCTTTGTTTTAGTTCAATTGACATTTAATACAATTATGAATTTTAATGCTCATTTTCTCCTCCATCTCCGAACTCGCCTACAATACTACCGCTAACTAAATTCAAAGAATGTCAAAAGTTCTACATTGACTAGAGATATGGAATAGATAGTCTTTATATAAGGGTAGTGCAAACGTCAATTCTCAAGCTAACTTTTGTGATTGAGTATATGTCTCCCAAATTCTAATATGGTATCAAAGTCTATCCTAGATCCATTTGTTGTTTGTTGTAGAGACCTCTCATATTTGTTGTTGTTGATTTCATATTCTAACTTGTTCAGTTCTAGATGTGAGGGAATTGTGTTAAAAATTGTAGTTGAATATATGTCTCTCAAATTCGAATAAAGACCTTTTCAGAAGTGTTGGTGCTATAAATTTGCGAACAGTGCTACCCTTAACTATAACAACATGCATCATGGTTCCAACAAACCCGACATCCAAAACAGTACATTAGTAGCCAAAAACAAATAGTAACAAACAATTACGTCTCTACAGTTAAACAATAAAAAAGCATTCAACCTGTTTAGCTAACCGGCAATTTTTCCTTGTATGTAAGTTTATCAAGTCCTAAAATATCAATGCATAATCAACCTAAAAAAATCAAGATATCAATACTATAAAAAGCTACAAATGTAAAAATACAATTCAATATATTAACACCAACACTATTAAAAGTTACATACATATTGGAATTGTTGTCACAAGCTTGAGCCTTGGATGCATAACAACAGTATAACCCCACATTAACATAGTGTTAGGATGGGGAAAAATGGATGGGAGGGATTAGCCATTTTGTGAGTTTGTTTTCACAGTAGGGAAGAGAAAAAGTGATTTTAATATGTTTGGATGATACTGATTGCAAATGATTTTTCTCTAGAATAAATAATTCTAACTTTGAGTTATTCACATATAAATTACTTCGTATTCAAATTACTTTTAGATAAAATCAATTTTACAAAATTAATTTATCCAAAACCAATTTTTCTCACGGCAGAATTAAACACCCACTTTAAAATGAAACATAAATATAAGTTAGTCTTTCCCTCGATTAAGATGGCTCACCTTGAGTCAATTGTTTTCACAATGATAAAAAAAATATTCATCATACCAAGAAATATTTTGATTTGACGGAAACTTTCACCACAAAAGTAATGGAAAAAGCCAACTAATATTGTGCTCCAAAATAGTGGTGAAGCTAGACTAAAATGTCCAGTTGGACTGCTGCGGAATATGAATTTTTTATTGGGTTAAATATGTTTTTAGTTCCTATATTTTGTCATGTAGCCAAGAATAGTCCCTATATTATTTTATTGTGAAAATAAATCCTACAATTTTTTCGGTTATCAACTTTAGTTCTCATCGACAATTTTCTTAACAGAATGCTGACGTGGCATGGTGTGGGCCCATTTTTAATTGAGTTGGCCAATAGTATGAAGACACATGTCAACCATGACATTTTTAATAATAATAATAATAAAAGACAAATAATATTGTCAAAAAAAATAAAAGACAAATAATATTAATCAAAACTTAACTTTAGTAAAAAAAAACACTTAACTTAAGTAAACAAATTAATCAAAATTAACTTAATAACAACTTAGCAGCAAGAACACAATAACTTTGGATCTTAATCATGAACACAACAGCTTAGCAACACAACAATATTATAACACAACAAATCCAAGTTAACACATATAATCTTCATCTTCTTTCTAATATTAATTAACACATGAAATCCAAGTTTTTCTTTTCTCAATTCAGAAATTCAAGTTTGCATCAATTTTTTCTTTCCTCAATTCAACTTCATATTCTTTTCTTATGCTCTCACGAGAGATCTTCAATCACAACAACAACGAGATGGAGGTGAAACGACAACAAGGTTCAAACAAATCTCAAAACGAGGGATGAACAACGAAATGCAAACCCATATCAAACTTGAGACAAGCCAAATCAGCAATCCATGAAGTGAATAGCAGAGATAAGGATGATAGAGAGAGAGAGAGAGAGAGAGAATATAGGCCGCCAGATCCGAGCAATACGCGGTCGTTGTCCGTCGAAAGCTATCCAAAAGGAGTAGATCTAACCAACTTGGTTTAAATCTCTACAATCTATTTCCATAATGCGAAGCTATGATGATTTGATCTACAACTTTCATGTTGTGACTTATGGAAGCCATGGAAGAAGAAAATAGATTTAGAGAGGAATTTGTGTACTCCAAAGAAACCCTAAACTCCCAAATTAGGGATTTTGGATTTTGGTCTTTAAACTGTTATGATGTAATTCAATGTCTCATTGTTTTGTAACAGTTGCTTGAGATAAAAGTAATAGTTAGTCAGAGCACTCACTACAAGAAAATCTGTATTTTCTGACGAAAATTTTCTATGGGTACTGACGTCTGACGGCTTGGGCCGTCTATAACTTAGTGACGGCTTGAGCCGTCAATAAATTATTAAAAGTCGTCACAAAATTAAACAAATAATAAAATTTTGAACCAAATCCGTCAATAACTTATTGACGACCTTTTCCGTCACAAAATAATAACTTACTGACGGCCCAAGCCGTCACAAAAGATGGACGAAGTTATTGACGGCCCAAGCCGTCACAAAACGTTTACGAGTTCAAAAAAAAAAGTTGTTGCAGTCTTGGGCAGAGGGCTGTCAGCGTTGAATAGTGCGGTGCATTTATTGACGGCCATTTCCGTCAGTAACGGTTGGTAGTGAATTGATTACGAATTCTCCTCCAACGGATCTATGGTTCAATTGCTATATGTTTCCCTTCTCCAACACTACATATCAATTCTATCAGTAACATTTTTCTAACTTCTCCAACATCTCACTAGAATTATAGAACATCTTTGTATAGATCTTCGTCATAAATAGTATTTTTGTTCTTCTTCAAAGCTTGATGTGTTAATAAAAATGTAAGTGTTTTCTTCTTATCAAATTTAAAAGTTTATTTTTTTATGTTAATAATATTTGAATGATATTTTATATTTATATTAATTGTTACTTTTTAAATTTTAATGTAAAAAATGTAGTTTTGTTCATCTTGTTGCTGTTCGGAGTTGAATATGTTGACATTGCTTGACATAACTAGTAAGTATAATTTTATTTTGTTAAGTTTAATTGTATTATTTTACAAGTCATAAACTTTTTTTATTTTTATTTATTTTCGTCCAAAAAAATAGTTTTATTTTATATTTTTTGAAACTATTTTTTTTTCGTATGTATGTCATTTATCTATTTTTTATTTTTTTATTTTTATCTATTTTTATTTATTTTCGTACTTTATTTGTATTATTAAGACAATTATCGTACTTTTTAATTCCATCTAATTATCGTATGTATGTCATTGTTCGTATTATTATTATCGTGTTAAAAATTTAATATATGTTTTATTATATATTTAAAATTAAAAATGATGATATATTAGTTTTTATATAAAAAAATACATTTTATTCGTTTTTTAAAAATAATTAATAAATTTATTTTTGGAAAATAATTAATAAAACAATTAAAATAATTATTTTTAAAAAAAACTTTGTGACGGATTTTGTGACGACCTAAGCCGTCACTAAATATTCCAAAACTTTGTGACGAACCTGGTACAGAATTTTGTGACGACCTGAGCCGTCACTAATTAGAATTTTGTGACGACCTCAGCCGTCACTAAATGTATGTCAGAAAAGTGACTGTTCCCACTTAGTGACGACCTGAGCCGTCACAAAGTTTCGTCAGTAAGTTTGTGACGACCTGAGCCGTCAAAAACTTTACTGTAACAGCCCGAGCCTTCGGCGTTCCCGGCACTGCTACCTCACGATCTTCTCCAACCCCCTTCTCTATTGGAGTTTTTGCCTTCCGTGGGAATCGAACCATGTACCATGGGGATAAGTACATGTTCAATCCATTCCCACTACCAATTGAGCTAGTAGTTCAATTGGTAGTGGGAATGGATTGAACATGTACTTATCCCCATGGTACATGGTTCGATTCCCACGGAAGGCAAAAACTCCAATAGTGAAGGGGGTTGGAGAAGATCGTGAGGTAATAGTGCCGGGAGCGCCGAAGACCCGGGCTGTTACATAAAAAGGCGCCTTTAGTCACAGCTGCTAAAACCATTGGTATAGGTGTTCATATACCAACAAATGTAAATTGAACCGTGGGTATAGGCCAGATACAAATATATTTATTTACCTTTACTTGATCGCATCTATTTTCTCTCTCGTCTAGTAAAAGAGAAACGCGCGCTCCCATCTTTTTCCCAATTTTCCTTTTCCCTCTCACCTAGAAGAAAACCCTAGAAACCCAATTTCTTAATCTTCAATCACGAAACATGTTTGTCTCTATTTTGCCAAATCTTTCATGGTCTTCTCCAATATTAGGGGCACATTATTTTTCCCTATCAACCGCCTGCTTTCCTTCTCTCCGACGAACAGACTGTTGAAGGAAATACAGCCTTGTCTCGTTATCTCCTGTACCGACCAACATCAACTTCTTATTCTGTGAGTCTCTTTATCAACTTCAATTTAAATTGAGTTTTTCCTAAATTGTGCGAAAACCCTAACATCGTATTTCATCCCAAACTGAATTTCTCCGTTCTTGGCTCAATTAGAAGTTTGATGGATGGAATCATGAACCGTTTCTCTGTTTAGATGCTTAGGGGCTGGGCTATTTTGGTGTTGCTGCTATCTCTATGGGTTTTTGATAGCAGTGCCGGGAACGCCGAAGGCTCGGGCTGTTACATAAAAAGGCGCCTTTTTATGTAACAGCCCGGGTCTTCGGCGCTCCCGGCACTATTACCTCACGATCTTCTCCAACCCCCTTCACTATTGGAGTTTTTGCCTTCCGTGGGAATCGAACCCATGTACCTGGCACTACAAGAAAACTGCCATATACCAACGGCAGCCTTTAGTCACAGCTGCTAAAACCATTGGTATAGGTGTTCATATACCAACAAATGTAAATTGAACCGTGGGTATAGGCCAGATACAAATATATTTATTTACCTTTACTTGATCGCATCTATTTTCTCTCTCGTCTAGTAAAAGAGAAACGCGCGCTCCCATCTTTTTCCCAATTTTCCTTTTCCCTCTCACCTAGAAGAAAACCCTAGAAACCCAATTTCTTAATCTTCAATCACGAAACATGTTTGTCTCTATTTTGCCAAATCTTTCATGGTCTTCTCCAATATTAGGGGCACATTATTTTTCCCTATCAACCGCCTGCTTTCCTTCTCTCCGACGAACAGACTGTTGAAGGAAATACAGCCTTGTCTCGTTATCTCCTGTACCGACCAACATCAACTTCTTATTCTGTGAGTCTCTTTATCAACTTCAATTTAAATTGAGTTTTTCCTAAATTGTGCGAAAACCCTAACATCGTATTTCATCCCAAACTGAATTTCTCCGTTCTTGGCTCAATTAGAAGTTTGATGGATGGAATCATGAACCGTTTCTCTGTTTTAGATGCTTAGATGCTTGGGGACTTCTCATAAATGGAACTAGATGTGAAGTTTTTGATATGGACAATATAGGTAGTTATTGCATTCTTCACAATAATGAGGATGATATATAATGTGAAATTGATAATGAAATTCCAAATTACTTCGTA
Source organism: Trifolium repens (assembly GCA_030408175.1). Lineage (NCBI taxonomy): Eukaryota > Viridiplantae > Streptophyta > Magnoliopsida > Fabales > Fabaceae > Trifolium > Trifolium repens. Next base: position 50,149,907 of record CP125849.1, on the reverse strand, counting down.
TAACTCATTGCTCTTTTCCTTCTAAAAGAAATCAATTGATAATCAATTGTATGAAATGTTAACATTTGGTGTAGGTGAATAAGTCAGCAATACTAAGTGAGAAGGATGAATTAATTGAAGCATGCCTTAAAACAAACTACTTTGGTGTAGGTGAACACTGCAGCTATACTAACCGGTTAGTCATTTTCTAACAAATTAAGGCCTTACAACCATTTTAATATCTTACTTGGGCTTAATTTGGAGTGCCATTAAATTAGTAATAGGTATAACTATTTTTTGCGATTCATAGAGTTGCTATTTGAGTGAGCTGCCTACAAGGGAAGAAGATTCCAAGGTTACTCTGAATTAGACCCATATCTTCATTTCACAGGTGATTTCGTTTCTTCTTCTATTACATACATGAATCATGGTTGATTTCTTAATCTAGTTTATGAATTTTATGAATTGATTTGGTTTTCTTATTAGGAAATGAGCCCTTTATTAAATAATATGAAATAAAAATTATATAAAAATTGTGTGCAAGCTTATTAATGTCAATTGACATTGGAGAATTTGACATTTTCTATTAGCAAGAAAGAGGCATAGTCGCCAAGATCAAGTTAGCCGTCATTAATTCTCAACTCCAAGAAGGTAAATGTACACAAGTTTGTTTTGGTAAATAATTATGTACTTATATTTAAAGGCATTTGTTGTAATATGTAGACAAATTGGATCCTTACTAAGAAATCGAAAATTGTGGTGCAGGAAGCAATTTACTCTTAATAAAGTGATTCTAATTAGAAACTTCACTTGTTTGATTGTGAGTTATTTGCAATTCAATTTTCCACTGCTAATCTCATTTTGATTTTTTCACATTGTCTCCATTTTTTAAGTTAGTCCTAACCTGCTATGTTTGTACAATGAAAATTGTGTTGTCTCAATGTTTTGTATAACTTGCTTCTGTTTTAAAAATTATGCAGTGACTATGTTGTTCCTAAACCAGGAGGATCTCAATCTAGAAGAAAAACATCTTCATATTATGGTTTGTCCCTGCAATTCTTTTAGGGTAGAGGAGAAAAATAACTTGATATTAGTTTAATATTTAGTGATTGTGTTCAACATTCATGATTTTTAATCTATTTACTTTTTAATCCTCTCATTTGATTAAGTAATTTTCTTCTTTTCTTATAACTAGTATCAAATTTATTGGATTGGGTCTTGCTTGCTCTCCGACAACAATCCCTAGTCCTAATGTTTTGTGATTTAGTTACCACTTTCATTGAGAGGTCAATTATTAAACCATACTATATTTTTTGTTTGGTTTTGCTTCATCACCTTTTTGAACATACCTTATATTGCAAATAGGTTGCTTGAGAAAGCATTGATATTTATCATCATCTAAGGTATGTATCATCGTCTTCATGAATTTGATACTTCGATGTAACTTAATATGTATTTGTGAAACTATAATTGTGACAATTGTTTGAGATGCAACCCGAAAATGCTCTGGAAGTTCTTGATATATATACCTAAGGGTGAGGCTGCAGGTATATATTACTGTTTTATTTTAAATTTTTCTACTATTAAGTTTATGTTACTGCGTTATATGGAAACTAGGTGAGTCCATTATATCAAAACTAGGTGAGTTGGGTTTGCATTTTGCTGGTACACTTGTGAATGACTTTTACTTTTGTTTTGTTATCTTCTACATTTTCTTGTGCTTCCCTTGCTACTTTTATCTAATTGTATTTATGGATTGGATTTTTAGACACAGGGTCCTCTGTCATGATCACAGTTGATTGATTCTACTATTGTTTAGCTTTATTCCAAAAGTTTCTCAACTTCATGGATAAGTGGTACTTGATTTGGTTTAAGTATTGATTATTCCTTTTTAATTTATGTTGGATTAATTCCTTAAATCTCTAGACTACTTGATTTTGTTGAGGTTTGTTAAATAATTGTTTTGGTTCGATTAAGGATGAACCAGAATCGGTTCAGTTTTGCCGAACTGAAAACCAATTCGGTTTGGTACAGATTCTGTTTTAGAATTTGTTCAAAGTGTTTTTATACTTTGGAGGAAGGGCTAATTATGGTTGTTTATTGAACTGATTGCAAGATGCACAAAAGTGTTTTTATAATTTTGTCAAAGTAAATTTACTTATCTGCCGTCTTGCTTGGATTTGTATAGTGCATTGTTGATTTGATACATTTACGTGTCCAATGTTAAATCTTGCAGGCTGCCTGAGGGGTTTTACCCAGTAGTGAAAGGATGGATCAGTTATGTTGATTAATTGGAGATTAAATTAAAACCTATGCTTTAATCTGGATGTTTCAGTGGACTCTTGGTATTGTCGTGTGCACTTGGGCGATGAACAAATTCTTGCTGGAGAAGGCATAAAAATGGAATGGAGGCATGTGTTTTATATTTTGGTCATGCAACTGGTGTTGGTATTTTAAACTATATGTAGCTATATTTAGTTCACCGGTGTAGTACTAAGTTATAGTGTTAAAGCATTGTTTGCTTAATTTTCTATATTGGCTGATGTATACTTGATATAATGACATATGATAGTGGATATTACAAATAGTGTTTAAGAGAAATATAGTATTGTAGTTTGATTTCCATGTAAGATTTTTTGTTTTTATTGAGGCATGTAACACATTAATGATTCAATATAATTGAATTATATTGAATTTGTCTTTTTTGTTTTGCTGCATAATTATAGTGGATATAAAAATATCGGCAAACTTTTATCATTAAAACAAAATTATTTGTACAAAAAAAAATAGTGCCAAACCTATACCAACGGAAATTGTGGTAGGTAATGCAGTTTAATAGGTGGTTCTGGACTGTGGGTATAGCCTCAAGACTTTGACCAACGACTAAAAATTCTGTTGCTATAGGCTATTGTGACGGAGAATATCCGTGGGTATAGGGAGATTAAAGTCTACGGAACCAAATGTCCGTTGGTATAGATTTTAGAGCCTATACCCACGGATTTTAGACCTTTACCTACGGATTTCTTCCGTCACTATATGTCAAATTTCTTGTAGTGTGGGGATAAGTACATGTTCAATCCATTCCCACTACCAATTGGGCTACTAGCTCAATTGGTAGTGGGAATGGATTGAACATGTACTTATCCCCAGGTACATGGGTTCGATTCCCACGGAAGGCAAAAACTCCAATAGTGAAGGGGGTTGGAGAAGATCGTGAGGTAATAGTGCCGGGAGCGCCGAAGGCCCGGGCTGTTACATAAAAAGTTCAATTGGTAGTGGGAATGGATTGAACATGTACTTATCCCCATGGTACATGGTTCGATTCCCACGGAAGGCAAAAACTCCAATAGAGAAGGGGGTTGGAGAAGATCGTGAGGTAGCAGTGCCGAGAACGCCGAAGGCTCGGGCTGTTACATTTACCACGGGCCATTTACTGACGGATTCCGGCCGTCACAAAGTCGTCACTAAATTTTGACTTTGTGACGACTTTTCCCACTTAGTGAGAGCTTTTGGCCGTCACAAAATGAGCATTTTCTTGTAGTGACTTTTAAGAGTTTGTTATGTTAGTAATAAATTCAGTTAGTTGTTTGAGATAGAAGTGAGAAGATAGTTTTTGTTTTTGGTGTGTGTTAGTTAGTGTACAGTTGTAACTTGTTGTGTAAGTTACATGATATAAAACTCATGTATCATTGACCAATTAGTGCAAGTGTTGTGTGTTCCTTCTCTACTATTTTCTTCTTCATCTTCATCCATTTTAGTGTTTATAATTGTTACTGTTTTTGTTAAAAAACTTTTATGTGTGTGTGTAAGATTCAATCTTGCTTGTGTTCCACAGTCACGGTTTGCGTCTATTGTTTCCTTCACTCGATTTTGTGATTGAAACCCAACATAAACTACAAAGCTTGAAATTCAAAAGACATTTTTTATATAAAAAAATCTATGGAGGTCGGGATGGTATTCTAAAGGAATTATGGATTTTTGATATTCATAGAAGATTTTGTTTAAGTTTGTTTATTTTAATTAAAATTATTTGTCTTTCATCGTCATTATTATGAAAAATGCATGGTTGACATTTGTCATCATACAATTTGCTAATTCAATTAAAAATTGGACTCACACCATGCCACATCAGCATTCCTGCATTATTAATGAAACATTCAAATTAAACATTTAACAAACGAAACACAAACACACGTCAAATCTAACAACATATAAAAAAGTTATTAAAAAAAATCTTATTTTGCTTGATATACTACTGTTACCATATGTGATATATAAACATGTGTCACGTGTAGAAGCAAGACTTATAAAGTATCTTTGACTATTAGAATTTTTTTTTTCATTTCTTTCTAACAAACCCTACAATTAAAAGTATTCTTTGAGAAAAAATATTAAACACGGGGTAAAAAATAAAAGGAGGGTTTAAAGCTTCTAACTGGTTTTTGTTTGTGTCATTTCAATATAAACTATTCATGTGGCCTTTAAGTCGGTGCGACATGTAAATTGATAAATATTTGATTATGGGATGCAGTAAAAATCATTTAGTATAAGTTATGAATAAGCTTATGAACGGTTGATAAAATAATACTATTTGATTTTTACAGGCTGAAATTTGTATTATCTGGAGCTATTCAGAAGGAAATCGCATATATAACTTCTCAACGGATCCTGATAGCTAAGAAATTATGTCAGCAAAATTTATTGCAAAGGAGTATCTATCAATCATCAACATGAAACTCTACCTGGAACTTTGCAATTTCATCCTCAATCTATATATGCAACAAATTTATAATGAATTAATAAAAATGAATGTAAAATATAATTTGAATGATTTAACTTTCGATAAAGGGACTATTCTTGCAATATTAATCAAATATTCAAATTAAACATTAAACAAATCAAACACAAACATATGTCAAATCTAACAACATATTAAAAAGTTATTAAAAAAATCTTACTTTGGTTGATAGTTACCATATGTAATATTTAAACATGTGTCAAGTGTAGAAGTGAGGCTTTAAAGTATCTTTGACCAACAACATGTTAGTGATTCTTTGAAATGAGAGTAGTAGTCATAGTCGATGATACACATTAGTAACCAGCAACAACCTATGATATATTGGAGATCAATCATCCCACGGATCAAGCCCAGAGGAAGGATAAGGAGTAGAAGCTGGTCCGCGAAGAAACAATCGGTCGGTCTGTTCATGCGTCCCATAAAGCCCCGGATGCTGAAAGTCACCAACATAAAAGTCTCTGATTTCTCCGGTGTGAGGATTTGTTGTGCAGGGTACCCTAGACATGCGTTCACTTACTTCACGAATCAAATTACGATTTGTGATATTTCCGTAGAAATTAAAAAGAGTTTCAATCATTAGAGAGGTGAAAACACCCCCAATCCCCGTGGAATGGATATCTTGACGTGCAAATTCACGAGCCTGACAGGCACTTAGTAGAAGACCCACTTCGTGGCCTTCTAGCCTATGTTGGAGATAGGAATAAGCACGGCTGTGGCGAGGAAAATACGAAGTGCCAATTTTGTCATGGCCACCTATAAGGCCTCCGCTTCTACAAGAATCGAAGGCCACTGTTAGCTGAAGCAGATTTTGCAACCTCTCTGAACTCATCGTCTTCTTCTCCAGCTTCAAATGCCTAAAATGCCATCATGACATTGTCGAGGACGTGGTTTGCAGTCAAAAATGAGTTGTCTTCTGGATCGTCATGTGAATCCATCATAACAACGATGTCTTCATCTATCATGCGTTGCAACGTCATTAACATCCGCCAGAGGTGGCACACATCATAAATTCTCCAGGGTTTGGATTTCTAGATCTCATAGTGCCAATCCCAACTAGGACTGCTTTTCTCTTTCTCAAAGGTTGTGGTTCCATTTGTATTTATTTTCATTTCTTTCCAACAAACCCTACAATTAAAGTGTATTTTTGAGGAAAAAAATTAAACGTGGGGTAAAAAATAAAAAGAGGGTTTATATACATCTATATACATGGATTCACCTTCTCGAACACTACCTCCAACGAATAAAATAGAACAATACACCACTATTTAACATCAATGACTAGAAAGCTTAATACAACATAAATATATTAACAACGACAATAAAATTATATCATCTGAAGATAGATATAAAAATTGTATAATCATGTAATGTTCAATAATGTTCAATAAGATATATTAACAACCAAAAAAAGTATTATGAAATTTCACAAAATTATATTATGAGTTTTCATATTATGAAAATGTTCAATAATATTCACAACAAAAAATATTATTTTTTGCAACAACTTTTTTTTGTTAAAAGTTGTTGGCAAAACTATCAAGATATGGGAATTCAGAAAATTTCTCTTTACCCCCTTATGTTTCTCCCACGTCTCCAAAAATTTCTTTTTTACCTTTTAGAATTATTCATAATATTTTTTTTAAGTAATGGAATTTATAAAAAAGAATTGGATTTTAGAATTTTTTTAAATTTCCGTTTGTGTTATATCTATGTTTTTCATCTAGATCTTATATTTTTATGTCAATATTTTTTTTTTTTGTCTTAGATGAAGTGGTAATCATATCTACTGAATTTAAACTCACATAATTGTGAGATCCCGAGTTTAAACCCGGGTCACGACGTCGGACCTAGCAATTTCAGCTTTTTGCCAGTTGAGCTAGGACTTATGAGACTTTTTTATATCAATATTTGTTGTATATCTTTATGGACTTGTAGCGTTTGAAATTGTTTTTAATGAAACATGTTAATGTTTTTGCTGAGTGTGTTTTAATGAGATATCAATTTTTTTGTATCTTTTCCAGTGATTCATATTCTAATTTCCACGAATTAAAATTACAAAAAAAAAAAAACTTCGGATTCTAAAACCCATAAACTTTTGATTTTTTTCTTTAGAAAATAGAATCTGAAGTATGTATTTAATTTTTTGTGGTTCGAATTTTGCATTCTAAAATAATTGAAAATGCAAATTAATTTGGAAACTAAAATCCAAAACACTAAAAGATATATATTAGAAAAAAATTGATATCTCATTAAAGCGCACTCAACAAAAACATTAACATGTCCTCACATTAAAAACAACAACTTTATTTATTTTGGTATATAGATGAAATGACAAATTCATCATAAACTCACACATAAAGTGAAGTGACTAAGGATCAAATCCCGGTCATGGATCTTCAGCCTAACAATTTTGGGATTTTCTTTCAATTGAGCTAGGACTTCTGGATACAACAACTTCAAATTATACAAGTCCATAACAATTACTAACATACAATAAAGATCGACAAAAAGCCATAAGATCTTGATGAAATAACATAAATAAAACACAAACAAAAAAAATTTTAAAAAAAAAAATGGATTTTAGAATCTGATTTTTTTTTTACTTCGAAATTTTTTTTTGAATAATTCTAAAGGGCAAAAGGGAATTTTGGAGAACATGAGAAAAACATAAGAGGGTGTAAAGAGAAATTTTCGGGAACTTGAAGTATATTTAAATCCCACATAGTCACTCCTGCACCGTTTACAACCCATCAGGTTTTCTTAATGGATTTATAAATTGAAATGTGGCCTTTGTGGGAATGGAAAGGATGCAAGTTTTTTTATCTTTGAATAATCTACTCCACACACAGACACACACACCCCAAAATAAAATCACAAAAAACGTTTTTGTTAACATTTTTAACGTCCGCTTTAAAATTTGAGAAATAAAAGAGAGTTTTAGTCCCGTAAACATAGTTTAGTTCATAACTTTTAAGAAAATTATTAGAGATGTTGAAGTACGAACTTCAAATTCCACATTTATATATTCATATTAATTGCATGCGAGTCTAATTATAAACTACTTTTTTACACGTGCATTCAATCGAATCAAGATATATAGATACTTGTTGAGATATTTTAAGAATAAACTTATAAATCACTATAACATAATTTGATTGGATGCATGTGTAAAAATATTTTACATTGTAAATACATAATAATTAATCTCAAATTGTAAAAGACAAAAAATTAAAACTCAGTTTTTTTTCTTAATATTTATTAGAGTTACACCAACATTTATTTTAAAATTTAAAACAATTGGCTTTTGAATTTTTCAAAATATGAAGAGTACGACATTCTGGTTTTTTCAAAACAAATTTAAAATTGTCAAAATTATTTGACCATTTTTTTTACATCGGAGTTAGTGAAGATTGAACCTAAGACATCATGTAATGGTCCTATCTGGTCAGACTCTGGTCCGACCACTTGAACCTTGAACCGATAAACTTATCGATTCGATAACCGGTCCGGTTCTGACAACCTTGATATATACTATCAAAATCACTCACCATTGTACCAAACTCAGTGGCTCAAATAATGTTCTTTAACTAACTCTTGTTTTGAAATTTTTCCTAAATGAATTGGATTTTTTATTGAATTATCCAAAGGGGTTTTTTAAGAAAAATTAAAATTTGATAATATTTATTGAATTATCCAAATTATAAGGGAAAAACAAAAATCATATTTATCAAGAAAAATTAAAATTTGATAATTTGGAGTATGTTCTTTTGTATTTTTCTTGAAATAAGTTGTATGAAAAGATGTAAAAATAATTTTATTGATTATTGAGAAAAGTGGAAAGAGATAAAAATTAAATGTTTCACCTTTGATTCGAGTTCGGAAGTTAGTGTCTAGGGATATCTCTATGGGTTGGGTTGGTGTCTGGTGGTTATTGGTGAATTTCAATAGATGTACTGTAAGGGGCGGATTGGGGTGATGTTTTGATTGGTTAAAGTGTTCATCACTTTTTCTTTGATTGTATGATATAACAATTCCTTTTACTTCTTGTTTAAGGAATTGTCTATTAATAAAATTTTGCTGATTCAAAAAAAAAAAAAAAGATAAAAATTAAATGTAATTTATATTTAATTCATGAGAAGATGTAAAAATAATTTCTATAAAGGTGAAACATTGTTGGTTTTTTCATTAATTTTGGAACAAAGAAAATGAGTATTCTTTTTCCTTATAATTTGGAACTGACTGAGTATCAAGTATGAATTTCACTCGGTCACTTTTGGACCTCTTAAATGGACATGCATACGAACATAGGATGATAAAGCGATAGATACTTGGATCCCTTAATCATTTGGCTTTGAGGTTCGATTTTCAGTCAATGCGTATGGAAAAATATTTGTTGGAAGAGATCAACTTTTTTAATTGATTTTAGTTACCTTCAAAATATTAGTCTTCGCAGTTGCGCGCGGAAGATATTTTAATTTTTTAAAAAATAAGAAAAAAAATGCACATGCATGTGTGTTGGTGTTACATCTCATGGTGCTTCTAATTTTTCAGAATTATTTTATGATTAAATTGAAATGCAACTAGTTATAAGTCTTGAACATAAGTATTATCTATTATATTATAGAAGATTATTTTTAATCTGAAAAATTAACAAACTTAATTGACATTACTCAAGATAATTAACTTTTATATACAAATTAGTTAGTTATTTTGACTAGAAATGTTTAGTAAAAAATATTTAATTGATCATGTTCTTTAATTAACGAGATATATATATATAGGATAATTACACTTTAACTAGAAATTAGACAAAAAGGTGATAGAGTACAATTTTTTTGGATTATATTCTCAGTTGTAAGCTGGTAGGTTTCTATATGGTTTATGAGCTGGTTTCATGATATAAAGTGAAATATTTCATCACATAGCAAAGATTTATAGGCAAAAAATGAAGCCAGGGTGTATTCTAGTACTGTGAATCAATGGAATAATTCTGACCAAAATCAAAAAGCTGTTCTTATGTTGGAGAACCATTGTTACATTTGAAGGAAGAGTGAGAAAAAAGGCATATTTATCATAGAAAAGTAATGATATCATCATGTCACATATATTATTGGATAGGCGTGACAATAAAAACAAGATGAAAAAAACAAAGAAAATTTAATTATTTTTTTTAAAAAAAAGACTGAATTTGAAAGAATAAATAGAAAATAGTGAAAATATATGAACTGTTGTTAATTGATTCATTAGCATTTAGTAGCATGCAAGAACATCATCATAGTCTGACAATTTGTTACAACTTTATTGGCTGCTATCATAGTCAATAGACTCACCACCATTATGGAACATATTGGTTTGTGTCCACCCATGTATGGTTTTTTAGACATATCTCAATGTTCCCTTATGTCTGAATAATACTTGTTGGTTGTCTCTTAGCTTAAGGCTGAAATTTAGAAGCATAATTGTATAGGAGTATAGTACTATTGGGAATGCTACATTTTTTGCCTTGTTAAGTTGTTATGTTCCTTTTTCTCTCCATTTTTTGCATCATTATATTTATATCTGTGTATCCTCTGTTGCTACATTGAGACATTTAGAAGCTACTCCCGCTATTGTCATCTTGTCTTAGACAATTCAATTTGAGCCTAACAAAGTATTAAGCAAGGTTTCAAATAGTGGTTGCGGTAAGAGTTGTGGTTGCCTCACGATTAAATGTGGCAATGTTGCCTCAATTGCAGTCACATTGCAATCTCGGCAATATACGGAGTATATAAAATTGTTGTCTTATGCTGTGGTTAAGATTCGAAGTCCGATACCTTTTATTTAAGATCCTTGTAATAAGGATCTATATGATTTCTTTACTTGCATAAAAAGGATAATTTTGAGCTTATGATCATTTAATGAATATAATGCCCTATTTTTCCTTGATTCTTATTCAAGCCTTGTATAATTGGGCTATCAAATTAAAGAAATGGGCTTTAAATGGAACATCCCTCTTTGTCAAGCCCAAACACATCCAGTTCCTTAGAAAAAAAATCATTCAAAACTAAGAAAATAAAGGTTATTGATGATGATTTTGTTTTATTAATCCTATATCGGGACTAACTCTTTTTTTTTATCAAGTAGGATATCAGCTAGAATTTCACCTATAAATAAGTCAAAGTATCAGGGTTCAAACTCCAATTATACATATTACATGAAATGTTCCTACTAACTGAGCTATGGTTACGGGGACAAACTAACTTATCTTAAGCCTTATCTACGTGGTAATTGAGTTTTTTCAATAGGTTACCTATAGACAATAATTTTGATTTTCCAGCAAGTTCTCTTTCATTTTAGCAAATTCATAATAGCCCTGATTACATACAAGTTGATTTCTAGGGCTAATAATTAGTAAAGTGGTCTATAATCAAGGTGGACACATTTTTCCACCCACCATAAGACATTGACAAGAGATACTGTTTCTACACGTCCCTGTTGATTCTATGGTTCAATTATTCAGTTAAGCACATGCACCTAATTCTTTAGATCCTTTTTCATTTTTCTTTCAATGAACCAATAAATTGGTTAAACTTTGTCCAACTCAATGACCCCTCTAAATTTTTTTTCTGCTTTTTAAGTCTTTTGGCCCTACCAATTAATTGTCAATCTCACCCCACTCTATAACTAACTTGTTATGTATGGCATCTAATTGGACTTTTCTTTGACTTGTTTACCTCCAGAACTATTTTCTACTATAAACACCAAAATTTTGGAAAATCTCTCTATCCAAGTGACAATAACTTTTGCTATTGTAACTCATTAATTACTTTAGTAGAAAAATTCATAACTTCTTTTCAACTCTAACCAACCAAACATCTTTTCATTTTATGACTAGGCTAAAAAAAAGCCACCATAAATCCATAATCTATTCATTCATAACTAATCTTATTTATTGAAGAAACCTAACTAGTTTGAATTTCTTAAAGTTTTGTATATAAGCATTGCGTTTGGTAGGGACTAAGGAGGTCATTTTCATTTAGTGAAGCAATATAATAAGCTTTTTATGTAAGTCAATGCTAGTAGCTTTCTTGCAACATGTTTTCCAAAATGTTTTTTTATAATAACCATGTTACATGTAGGAAATACTCATCAGTGTTTATCATCGCTAGAAAATTTGTGGATATAATAAGTTAGATTTTCTCCTTCAAATTAATCTCTTATATATAGAAAAAAGTCAGAGTTTGAAGCATACAATATTTCAAATCTTTTACCATTCAAATCAATTATATGTCGAGACGTATTTTCCATTTTACTAATAAAAAGCTAAATTAATTTTTTTTTCTGCATAGCAAAATAACTTATATGCTTTAAGCTATTATTTATTTGAATTAGTATAAGAAAGTGACTCAGCCAACTCAAATCAGGAGACAAGCCCTTTGATTACAAGGATTAAGGATCTTTCTAGGCCATAACCTTATCAAGATTCTCTGGTGCTTAATTAACAAATTAAACACACAAATTATTAGACTTGTCTATTTTTGCTATCAATTATGTTTGTGTTCCTAAACATCTTTATCAAATCAAAACTTTGTTAGCATAGGCCACAATCAAATATCTTCAACATCAAGTCATCAAATCCCTAGTTTCTTTATTATCCCTTGTTTGTGTGATATATGAATTATTTAACCAAATAATAATGAGTTGTAAGTGGCACATGTCTACCGTATTGAAGGGCCAACCTTGTTTTTTCATTGTTGAATGATTTTGATAGATAGCTAGGTAGTCCGTACAATCAATTCTATCATTATTAGCTAGGCGATGAAAACATATCATACTTTGGTTTTCATCTAATTTACAATAATATATATCATACACCGTTTTTTGTTAGATACATTTGTCATGCGCTAAGAAATGTATTTGACGAATTTGGCTAAATTTTATATCTACTGCAAAATATGTGGGTGTAAATTAAGAGAAAATAAACAAGTACTTAAATTACTCAAAGAGTCTTAATCATATTTAAATTTTAATTGTATTTGTATGTTTTTTTTTTGACAAAATATTTAATTGTATGTTAGAAACATAATATTTGAGTATACCATGGGTTCATGATATAATTGCCTAGCATTAAACAATGTGGGACTGACCGTTATACATGTCAAGTATACCATGGGTACATGATATATGTTTTTTTATTCATGTCAAAGTCAAACATAACCAAATAATATTGTATAAGAAACCTTCCATCTCTTCGTAAAAATAAAAAACCTTCATCTCCAATAAAGGTAATTCTATTGGTAGCTACGAAAAATATTATTAAATAAGTTGGAGTTCCTTCGAATTTTTCATTTTTTCGCACTTAAAAATGTGAGTTTACTTTATTAATTAACTAAAAAAATTACAAACCTTCCATTTAATAGTCTTTTATTTTTATTGTATGAGGGTACACGCCACAAAATAGAACTAACAACCATAGGGGTAAACGCCACAAAACACTATTGTGATCTCTACTCCACTTAAATCCATCCATAAAAAAAAATTAAATCAGTTTATGGGCTCGTCTCATCACTAAAAGACTTTGCTTATATTTAGATAACTACTTTTACCTCTATTCATTTCTTGTAAATTACACCTCCTCTAAATTTATCGAATCGGATAAAAAAAACTGTTATTTTACGTCTGAATGTATAGACTAAACAAAACAATTTTTTTTTCTGAACAAGTAAAATCAAACGAGAGCGCGCGACTTTAAGGGTCCGTTTGGTTCGGGAGTTTTGTAGGGGAGGGGAGGTGAGGTGATATTTTAAATTTTTATGTTTGGTTCAACTTTTTAACGAGGGGAGGGGAGGGAAGGAGAGAAGTAATTTATTTTTTTACCCTTAACCTTATAAACTCAAAATAAGGATTAAATTATAATGGATATATTACGTCAAAAAAAATATCTAATGGATATATACCAAAAAAAAATCTAATGGGTAAAAAATATCTAATGAATTTAATATTCCAACACGGATAATTTAGAATTTTAATAAGAAAGTGAGGGTAATTTTGTCAACATAATAAATTATGTTTTACCTCGCCTCCCCTCCTTAAAAATCCCTCCCCTCCCCTCCTCTCACCTCCCCTCCTCCTTGGTTGAACCAAACAAACCCTAAGCTATTACTAATTTAAAATGAGTAGGATTGAAGGGTGAAGTGTTTTTGTGCCTATTTTTTCCTACAAAACTCAGTTCTAAGATTTAATCATGCAAAGTTGAATTTGTTACTCTATACTTATAGGTTTTAGAAGGATTCAGATTTTCCGTTGTAACAGCAGGCCACAATAATACATTTAGGCCATCCAATTTGAATTTATTTAACTAAAAAACACAGTTTTCAATATAGATCGTCTAATCTATGATTAATATATGAGATTAAAAATTGTGTTACTCCGTGTAATAATTAATGCAGTAAATCCAAGTCCGTTTCAAAATGCATATCGTTAAAAAAATTATGCACAAATTAAAATATTAATAAAATTGATATGTTTTCCAACATCATAAATACAAATTATAATATAATATTTTGAAACTAATGTAAATAATATTAATTAAATAACAAAATAGAAAAATAGAAACAAAATTACTTATACAGTAAAAGGTGAAAATGAAATTTATTTTGAAATTAATTTTATTTTCCAAGTTAAAGTGACACTTTAAGGTGTGTTTTCAGATTTGGATTCTCTCATGCATTTTCTCTTATGATGTCCATTCATCACTAATCTCAATCATTCATTCTAAACTCACATTTTTCTTCATAATAAATTAATAACGCTTCAATAAGGAAAATGAGGGAGAATTGATCAAAATGATATGAGATGATTTAAATCCATATTTTTCAAACCAACAAGTGTTGCTCTCTTTTATTTGAAAGTCCAACAAAAACTTGACACGTTTACATAATTTAAGAGAATCAAAATTAAATAAAATAGTTAGAGCAATTTTAAATTGTGATTTAACAAGCAAACAAAGAGAGGAAGTGAAATTAATAGTGAATAAAAAAAGTACTAGTAGAGGAAAAAGAGGCATGGGCCCTAAAGCATGGGATATGGAAGATGCAAAGTGAAAGATGATAGAGAGGTTATTTGTTTACACATGCACACACAACAATCACTACCATTAACACATGGAAACCAAAAACCAACTGCCACTATATGAAACACAAATAATTTTTCATCATAATCATTAAAATGCACAACACTAGCACCCACCCTTTTTGTCACTAAATGTCAACTTACATCATCAACCCCTTTGATATGATATGGATTATGGATCTATTCATACCTCCACTATGCTTTTTCCATGGAATTTTCCTACCTTTTATTATCTTCAAATTATTTTGTCCCTCACATCACAATTAAGCAATTGTACAAGCATGATATATAGAATCTTTTTGTGGTAAAATGTTTTAGTGTTTTAATTCTACATTGTTCACTTTATCTAGTAATTTCCTTTTTGAAACCTTCGTTCTCTAAAAAGTAAAATCTCAACTAATCCTTTTTTTAGTTCAAACACAATCTATAGTGTTACAAGGAATACCAAATTAAGTCTAACATTGTACACCAACTCATAAAATAACCACTCAAATTTAAAATAGAATTCACCATTTGTTAATTCTCAAAATTATATTTTTTTAGTTTCACTATTATATATCATTATAAACAAAATAACTAAAAATCAACCAATGTCCATATATTATCATTACTAAGTAACTATTCTTTCTAATTTACGTGAATAAAAATCAATATCTACTTCTGTAAATACAACTCATTTGATAGTTGTCAGAATATTGATCTGCAGAGGTCTAGATTTGAACTTGTGATTCTCACATCTTCACATAAAATGAGTGTGAACTTAACTATTAAGCTAATTGACTAAAATTAAATAAATACTTATTTGACTTTAAATTAGAAGGACATACATGTGAAACAATAAAGCAAAATTTCAAATTTAAACATCCATCTAAAATAAAATAACTGTACTACACATGGATTAAATAAAATGGCTGATGAGAGCCATGTGACTTCAAACGTTTTTCTATGTCACAAACCCACCTTATAAAAGTACATACCTTAAACAATAATTAACAATAATATGAGAAGATCTATTGTGGGCACACCACTTTCAAACTAATGAAATTTCTTATCTAGGATTTTTTTTACCTTATAAAAAATCTAGTTTATTATTCATTAGAGATTGAGGTTTTCTGCCTTTCAATTAATATACACATGTCACACAAAAGCAAGAACTTTCTATGATTCTTCAATAGGAATCCACTAAAGCATTTCAATTAATATTTTATGAATTGAAAAATATTAAAAGCCTAATGATATAGAGGTGACAATATTTTTTCCCCTGAAATCAAATCAAATAATAGAGTATGGATGCAAAATAAAACAGAACCATATGGTTAATGTGTACGATTTATACATTAGTATATGAACCTATCATAACCTTGCTGGAAAAATATATTGTCACACCCCACTAAAGTGAAATTTATTCTCACTTTAACACAAAGCATTTTCAGATCCTGACAAATAGAGGGGAATGAGTTGGTAATAATGTGTAAGTATCTTTGTTTGTCAATGAGTTATTTATTTTTAAATAATTTTATTTGCTTTATTGTGTTTGGCAGCAATAAGGTATAATAGAGGATGAAAGCTTCAATATCTTAGTGTGATCAAGATTTATGTATCCTAGTTTAAAGCTGCTTCTTTTTTAGTGAGCCATTGGTGGGTTTATATGTTGAGGCAACTCACAACAAGCTGGAATATTCCTTTACTTAGATTAATAATTAAATCCTTCTTTTTGGTGATGGTGAAAGAAATTACATAGTAAGCTGTATTCTAATCATATACATGAAATTACAACATTGTTGATTGATGAGTTTCTTTTTATTTTTGAGACAAAGCATTGATTGATGAGATTAACTGCTCTCATTTTCATCAATTTTTAATCTGGATTATCCATTTGGAGTAATCCATGGTTTTTCTCCTCCCAATTTAAGTATAGAGACTTTGTCCATTGGCGGATTAAAATTTAAATCTAAGTTGAAAGAAATATTTACGGTTAATTGAATACGATTGATATATCTTTAGTGAAATATTTCTATAAGGAAACAAAAATGGTCTTTTGAAAAAAAACAACTGACTTCCATTTTTGACTTATCAAATTTTACTCATACTAATTAAGGCTTTCGAATTTTGAGTGACGGCTTCGTTGTGATTAAAATTGTATCAAATAATTAAGATATTGAATTCAAGTAGTTAATGATTTTTTTCTATGACGAATTATTTTGGAGAATTCATATTCCCATGAAAATTGAAATAGGTTAGTAAAAAAAAATTGTATCCAATCGTAATTGATTCTCTCTGCAATATCAACTATCACACCTATTATTTGAAATCTTGTTAAATAGCATGCTTCAAATTTGTGGGACTTGGGGATTTTATTGTGGAACAGACAGCCCTCAAATCTGCATCAAGTAAAATGGTCAAATATGATAAAGTATGCACAGACAATCAACACGTTTTTATACTGTTTGCATTCAACATTTTTGGCTTTCTAGCACCAAAAGTTGTAAACCTTCTGAAAAAGGTTCAAAATGTCTTACATAGCAATGTTGTGTCGTCTAGATCTATGAATGTAGTTTTTCAAAGATTTGATTTTGCTATATAGAAATTAAGGTGTAGCGGCGCTGCTTATTGTCTATCTAACTTTTATTCATGTGTGTGTTGTATATACATATGAATACACTTAATTGATAATTGATAATCACAGTCACAATTAACATTGTTATCGAAAGCCTCAATATCAAAAATATCGATATATTAGATCAAGTCTTTCATTATCTGATCACATGTTTCAGAATTTGAGATTTTAATGAGACAAATCTCAAACGAGCTTATTTTGGCGTGAAGGCAAATGAAACTCGGTCTATTTATTTAGTTATTTATTTATAAGATCACAATTCTATTTTCGCTTATTTTGTCTCAATACAAGTTAGAGTTACCGTCCAAATTCTATAATCAGACATAGGCATCATGAACCGGAACATCGCTGTTTTTTTTTAAAAATTAAATCTTTCGAAATTAATTGAAGTCCACAAAAGAGTTTGAAGGCAAATCGAAATTAAATCCTTCATGAGTTTTATCTTCCAAGAACATGGCGTATTTTCTTAGGAAAGGATGGGTTGTGACTGTTGGGTTGTGCTATTCATGACATGAAAGAAAGATAAGTTTTGATCGTAACTTCCACACCCTTCCTAAGGTTATGTTATGTGTGGTCAAAACTCAAAACTTCAACTGATTCAATTCAGTTCTAACCAACGAAGGAAGTAAACTTTGACATTGACGTGATTGGATGATGCAAATGAGTGAACGATTATTTTACAAATTTTTTAAATTGTACCTTATAAAAAAGACCGGAGGAAGTAATAAATAATAATACTATAAATAATAAACGGAGAACTACATACTGTCAAAAAAAAGAGGAGAATTATATTTTTACAAAATGGTGTTGCTAACGAGATCGGATCATCTCCCGTGAAAGTTTCACAGGAGTAGGTATAGTGAAATGATCAACCATCCATTTTTTATTTTTAGATTAAAATATTGGTTGGTAATAGAAAATAAAGGTCTGTAATTTCACCGAAGATAAATTTAATGGGAGAGAGAATCTATTCTCATCTTAAGACAGATGTTAAAGAACTCAAATATAAAAATTTATATTAAAACGTATAATATTTTAATTTTTAAAAATTGAATATTCGACTTTAATATAAAACATATACATCTCATGTTAAGTTCTTTAATATGTGGCTTAAGGACATATATTAAGTTCTCCAACCGAAATTAATCATCACTAATGGCGGTAGAAACTTCGTACTAATATTATGGTAAAAAAAATCCTAAGACTTGCCACTCAATAAGATTTATGCCATTCTGTTCAAAAAATAAGATTTATGCCATTCACAATTGCTGAGATTTTGCTAATTGTCATTATTAGTAAGAACTTTAATCAAAGAAAAAGGTTAAGAACGAATTATTAAAGCCAAAAGTTACCACATGCATATAAATTAATCACTAAAATTACCAACAGGAGAAAGTCATGGTTAGTTGTTGAGAATTTGGATGATACTCTGAAATAACCAGGTTGGATTGTGGAAAACTTGGGATTTTCAAATGTCAACTTGTGGAAAACTTGGATTTGAAATATTTGGAAAATTGTTATACATAGTATTAGTACAATAACATGAACATGGCATGGAAATAAAAATTACACCATAAACGAGGTTCTTGTCTCTTGTCCAAGTTGAAAATTATAGAGAAATAATTTAGTGTTTTTTTTTTGTGAGAAACAATCATACAAAAATGATAGATGAGTACAACTGAATTATCTTTCCTATATTCGAATACGTAATAACATATAATCACCGGTTCCATTTTTTCCCTTTAAATTGGATAGAAGCAATGTCAATTTTGTTAGGGTTTCAATGTTTAAAAACCAATACCGTGATTCCGTATGTTATGAGACCACATAAATAATTCAAACCATTACATTATACTGTATTATTCGGACTATATTTGAATGTTTGTCTTTGTATTGAATGAGATTTAATCAGATGACTCAGTTTTTAAAATATTTTTAGAATACATAATGCACCTATAATATAAATAAATAAATTAGATAAATTTTAACATGATTTCGCAATCTCATTCTTCAATTCTAAAATTTGGAAAACAATTATTCAATAACACATATGAAGGAATAGGAGGAAGCTTAATATGTTTGTTTCTGTGATTTTTTTCATTCAACTTTTAGTGTTTTTTTTTAATGATTTTAGTGGGGAAAATATGTGCATTGACAAGAGTCAATTAACAAACTGATCAAGTCGCTGATTTTAGTTGAGTCTCATTAATTTCACTATGTAGAAGATCCATTAGGTTGGTCGTCCTAGCCATATATATCCTAAAATCCCAGATCAACTGATTGTCTGATCAGGAAATCTCGATCGAGCTGAATTTTAAATTACCAAGGCCATGGTCTACTATTCACCCGAGCCAACTTTTTTCTCCTTTTTCCTATATCCAAATTAACTATTAAGTAGGTGTGGTGTGGTTTGATTCCACAAACATATTTTAAGCTATATGAAACATAATCTTAATTTGAACAGTATTTTTATTTATATACAAGGATTTATTTGTTGGTGATACTTGATAAGGATTTTTGTAACGAAATTGTTTGTTGCCATTAGGGTTGGGAATAGGCCAGGCGGCCTCCAGAGGCCTTCGGTCTGGCCTGTCTTAGGCCTGGCCTGTTTATTAAAAATGTCAGGCTCAGGCCTTGAAAAAAGTCTGTTTATATAAATAGGTCAGGCTTAGGCCTTTAAAAAAGTCTGTGAAGCCTGATAGGCCGACCTGTTTATATTTAATAATTATTATTTATATAATATTATTATTTATATCATCTTGTTTGTATAAAAAATAAATATTATTTATATAAATATAAAATATTTATTAGACAAAATATATTTGTTTTTTTTTTTACAAAGACAAATTATAGTGTATATTTTGGTTGTTGCTAACTACACCGATTAACATTAGTGTTTAACAAATTTTTTTTATTATGGCATACTTAATAGATTTTGTCGTAATTGTATTTGTTATTTTATTAGCTTTTAATTCTTGTGCTAATCATTTTATTAGCTTTTTCTTAATGTTGTAAAAATTATAAAAATTTAAATGTGAAATAGGCTTTAAGGCATGTTTAATTAGCCTATATATTTAAAAAGACTATATAGAGAATTTTATGTAACAGGCTCATAAACAGGCTATAAGGCCAGGCCAGACTTTTAGCAGGCCCAGGTCAGGCCAAAAAAATTGCATTTGATAGGCCGTAGGCCAGGCTTAGGCATAAAAAAAAATCATAGGCCAGGCTCAGGCCTGTCAAAGCCTGGCCTGGCCTGTTCCCAACCCTAGTTGCCATAAATAAACATAAATACGGGGAATACCCCAAATATATGCAAAAGGACTAGACCACTATGACACTATATATCTACCACTATACATCTCCTCCTTGGTCTCCTTGATTTTTTGTGGGGGACATTAAATGGATATGAAATTGCAAGAAAGGAAATGTGGGTCCATGAGTAATATTGTCACAAGTTTTAGTTCATCCATTGTTGGGATATTAGTGGAAGTGGAACCATCTTGTAGTAAATGCAACCCAAGGAATCAACATAACTTAATAATGAAGATCACATGATATCTATTTTGATGTTTAAATATACTACCATATTAAAGACAATGGAATGACATGATTGTGTCACAAAGCATCACCACTTTTGAGAGTAGTATTTGAGTGCTAATCGAGTATGTTAATTTTGTTGTATATAGTATTTCATATTTGGATAACTAATCTTCTAATAACCTATGGCCACAATAATGAAAATCCATTTTGGATTGGACATCATCGTTACACATTTGTGATGATTCCTCTTTTAATTTATGTTTGTACTCATATCAAGTTAAACCGGTCCATTGTCAAGAGACGGTTTAATATACAATTAGAAGGAGATGAAAGTCACTCCAAAGAGCATAAAAAATAGACGCCCTTGCCAAATTATGAGCCCTGGCGAAAACAAATTGAAAATTATTGAGTATCTAGAATTTCTCTACATTGAGCAAATTATCAACAACTTTCTTACAATTTACTTCAAAAATAACATTTTGGATATCAATTTTTTTTAAACAGCCAAAGTTAATATTAATTAGCTATTAATGTTAGGATTTTATTTTTCTCCGAGACTTGAACTCAATCCATTTACATCTTAACATTTTTAACTCTTAGTTCAAACCAGTTAAACTACTTGTCCCACCTAGAAGATCATAGGTTATGATAATTGAATCGGAGATTGTAACAAACCTCAAAGCCTTATACCCAACCATTTGAAATTTTATCCGACATCGATGTGATTGTGCGCCTTTACAAATCAACCTTGCAACCCTCGCACACAAATGCCTATTCTCGAACATACTTCTGGTAGAAAAATTAATGCACAAGCAATATTTCACTTAAAGAATGGGAGCAAGTCCAACTTAAAATGAGCTTCGTGATTAATATAAATTAGTTTTTCGAACAATTTTTGTGTAGTCATAAGAATTTAAACACATTAATTATTACACACACAAAATATTATACATGATTTAATTATTTTAAAAATATACATTGTATTTTTTTATCCAATCATTTTTTTTATTTAAACTCTTGTGATTACGCAAAAATTACTCTAACTTTACATGCACTTAAAGTATATATGATGATAGTAATTTGTTTATTAAGATAAAATAAACCATATATAGTCACTTTTTTGACTTTATCAATTGTAATGAGAAAACTGAATTTTGATCACCGACCCTTTTTATCTTTTCACCTAATTCTGTAACAAACAAACTGAAGGCTTATTTGACTTTTCTACTTTATCTTTATTTCAAAATTCAAATATTCATATTGGATGTTGGACTTGTTGTAAAAATGGCAGGGCCATACCTCTATCATGGAGCCCTTAGTATTTTAATTCTCTAATTGTGTAACGCTCAAGACAAGGAATCGATTTGTTCTCAATGTGGAAAATCTTGGCCATAGTATTTTATGTTTTCTATGTTTTTATGTTTCCTACAAATCCAACCTCTCATGAATCTTCATCCTATCTATTAGTGGGGCCAAACTTCACATAAATATATAACCTCAATTTAATGTTGTAAATATATATTGTGATAATTGATATTGCGCATTTTTTTATCGAGTTGTATAGTAATTAAAAATTTACCTTTAAAATGAAGAATTTCGAGTTCAAACTTTGATCCTTACATATATACAGGATTTTTGTCAAGTAAATTATACTATGAAAAATATAATTTTCTATATTTATCATGATATTTTCATTTTCTCTTAAATTGTTCATCTACATTGAAATTTGTCCGGATTGACTCACCCGTGTATTTATATATAAATCCTAAAAAATGTGACGTAAATATCTTAATATTATTGACGAAAAAATAATGTGGAAACTAATAGTTGAAGAAATTTGTTATAAAAATTAAAACAAAATTTTGAAAGTTTATAAACTAAAACATATTCAATCTAAATATTAATGGAACAAATTACAATAAATGTGGGAAAATTCTTTATTTAAACTTTTTTTGGCATAACAAAGAGCGTCTAAGTCCAACAAAAATCTACTAACATCAACTATAGCAACTTGCTAATCGATTCGGACTTAAATTTAATAAACGGCAATGAACCTCACCATTACACTCCCGTATTTCCTAGACCATCCGCGCATCGCTTAATTTCACGATATGAATATTAAAGACAAATTTTAACCTTGCAATACAACTCAATCAAACTTTAAATTTTGTGAATTAACTACCAACCCAACACACTTTTCGTCTTGCCACCGTTCAACATTTTAACCACCACTTCCGAATCTATAAAGACCTCCATAGCCCGGTACCCCTTCACGCGAGCCAAATTCAAACCTTGGAGCACCAAACCTAGTGTTTTGTTCAATAACAATATCATATAATCAAAGAGACATGTGATAGATATTAAATATATATAATTAGATGATTGTTTAAAAAAATATAAATTAGATGATTGATACGTACCTAACAAAACTCGAAAATATCAACGGGTGAATTAAATTACCCGGTAAATAGTTCGAGCATGCCGAAGTAAGTTGTTGGTTGTTGCAAGCCATTTATGCGTGGGAATATCTAGCAATAGCATTGGCAACAAGTGGTTAAAAACACATAAAAGTGTGTATCATAAGTCACCTTTTTCCATTTGCATTTTAAGACATTCCTGTTTGGGGTTATAAATTTCCATATATCATAGTGAATTGTACGTATTCTTTTTAAGGTCAGTGAGAGTCTTCAGTAGCCCTCATTAAATTGTGTGGTATGTACAAGCACCATGCATTAATATTTCTGATAGTTAGGTTCTTGTAGTTTTGCTTGAGGATGCACATTTTATCTATATCTTCATCGTACAATGTATTATGAGTGTTTGAGAAGTTTTTCTATCTCCGCTCTTTAATATAAGATAATGTTTACTTTTTAGATATATTGAAAAATTAATGTATCTAAGAAATAAATATTAGTAGCTTATATTTAGAGCTAGAAGGAGTATTTAAAAAAAATATTGATTTAAAAAATTAAAACTTTTAATTAATACATTGACTTAAAATATTTTATAAAATTTTATTATTTAAGATTATTATAAAATGTTTTGGAGTCACATGTTAACATTTCATCTATACAATTCATTTTTGTGGAAATTTACATTAATTACTATTTTCAAGTACACTGTCATATACCAATAGTTTTGATTGTACTGGAGTGCAGTAAAGCTTAAATATATTAATAGTTTTAAAGGTTATTTTGTCCCTTTAAATATAACAAATTTTAGTTTTAGTCCTTATAAATATTTTCTTCAAATTTTAGTTTCTTTAAACTTTCTGTTTTCCATTTTAGTCATTTTTTTTAATTTTTTTTTATACGTATCATGTTCGAAAGAACTTATTTTGAAAACATTTCATTATTATAGGATATTAAAATATCATTAATTTAATAATTTAACTATTTAATCTTTAATTTTTGTTAATTTATCTATAACTTTAAATTAAATATTAAATTGTTAAGCAAAAGATTAAATAATTAAACTAAGGCTATTTTAAGGTCTTACTAATCACATGTCATTAAAATAAGTCATTTAAAACACACTACATAAATTTTTGTAAAAAAAAGTGGAACTAAAATTTAAAATCGAAAATTTAAAGGGACTAAATTTTGAATGAAATTTTTTAAAGGAACTGAAAATAAAATATGGTATATTTCCCATTTCATTTAACCTTTTAAAAAAAAGTTCAAAATTGCACAATTAAAAAATTAGAGAACAAAAATACATTTAGCCTTTAATCTAGTTAATTACTACAAATGAGCAATAGTAGAAAAACGACAATTGGTTTGAGTCTACTAGAAGGGGAAAATGTCTCACTAACTTTTAAAAGTAATTCAAGTGATGATGCTCATTTTCAATTTGCCTTACTTTACAATCCATACATTTTTTCCATGCTCAACAAGGACATGTACCCTTAGATGAAGGGCACACTGACCCACTTACCTGGAAGAACAGAGCCTGAAACAAAGACTTGTACTCTTTAACCATGGAAAGGGTGAAACAAAGTAATCCAATTTTTACCTTTTTTTTCAATAAAAAAAAAAAAATTTACCATTCCTTTTCCCTTTTTTTCTTTATTTGCATAATAGCATTAACATGTTCAGAATATATACTTACCATTTGCCTATTTTTATTTTTTTGATTTCATATCAAATCCTTAAAAAAGTAAAAAAGGTAAATTTCACAAAAAAACAAATTCAAAAAACTTCTAAGAATTTTAAGAGTGTCAGAAATTCAGGTACACACGTTATTGTTTTTAAGCTAAAAAAAGGAATTGGTCTGCACATGTTGTTGGTGGTCTCAATTAAAGCAAAGGGAGAGTGTGATGTAAGTAAGATCGTGCTCTCTCTATGCTTCTGCAATGAATTTGACATTACTAGTTTTAATGCGTGAAGCTATTAATAAATTCATAACTAATTTTGTAGAATACTCTTAAATAAATTTTTAATTTTATAAAATTTTCAAAAAAAAATTATTGACTATATCAAATTTTATTCGCATTAGTTATTTTTGTTAAAGACTAAATTGATAATAGGTATTGTACTTCCTCTGTCCCAAAATATAAATAAAAATGAGTCAACAAAAATTAATGTATATGGGACTAAATTTTGCACCAAATACATTAACTTTTGTTGACCATTTTTGCTTATATTTTGGGACAGAGGGAGTATTACTTATGTATTAAATTGACAGTAATTTGTAAAAATATAAAGATTTTATTGATAATGAGTGATTAAATATAATAATCAATATGAAGACTTTTTTTCATAATCTTATAGACTTATCTCAAACCATCGTACGCAAATTAATTTAATGGTTTAGGGTCTGTTTGAATTGATATATTTTTGAACTTATAAATGAATTTGTATGTTGATTCATAAGTTATCATTAACAAAAATTGTATATTTAATTATCTTGATAAAATTATAATAATACCTAAAAACTTATTTATTTATATAAATTATTTTACCCAAGTTCAAAAAATAAGTCAATCTAAACTTATTATTAGTCAATAAGTTTAATACTAACAATGATACTCCATCCGTTATTTATATAAACCTACTTTGACCATATTTTTATACTAATATATACATGCAAATACTAGTATATGAGACGTTGTTTATTTTATTTTTGATGAATATTTTTATAATTTTTGTAATTTTTATTAATAGATATCTAAATTTTGTCAAAAAATAATAATAAATAACTAAATATATTAATAATTAAAGATTTTTTTTGACGTAATTAATAATTAAAGTTGTACTTGCAAATGTGAAGGTGATCAAATGCTGGGTAATTTATTTTGAGACATAGGGATACTATTGTATTCGGTGTGTTTAATATGTTAGTTAAGCTATGATTAGTGGTAGTTGCTTGTGAAACAATTATTTAAGTTGCTATCATTGTTAGTACTAGTACTCGTAGTAGGATTAATAGTCAAGGAATGCCTATATTTGTTAAGTAATTGACTGACAAATTTGGTGATCATGCTTTGGATTCTTCAATTTTGAGATTCCTAAATTGTTCCGAGGTTTTAATATTGTTGCTTGATTATTTAGATATATAATCCACGTTAAGATTTGGTGTGTATGAACACGTTTCAAGTTTTTACTACTTTTTACACATTATTTTAGCAGCTCCATGTTCATTCTATATACTCACTCCGTCCCATTTTAAATGACCTTTTTTTGACTTAGTGTACTATTTATTTGACCTGCTTTGATCTTATTTTTCTACTAATATATACATGCAAATATTAGCATATGAGATGTTGTTTGATTTGTCTCGACGAGTACTTTCAAAATATATCATTTTTATAATTTTTAATAATAGATAATTAGCGATATTAACGATTAAAGTTGTGCATTGGCAAACGTGTCAGTGGGACAGAGGGAGTAAATGTTTTATTTATGTCAAAAGATATATTTTGATATTGAAGGAACTAAATTGATTGGCTTTGCTTAATTTAAGCGACAAATTTGCTATTTTATAATTTGAAAGATTAAATTATCCTATACTTTCGAGGATTGAAATGCTTGTATACTGAAAAAGTCACATTCTTTTATGTGACACTTTTTTACAGTATTTCCATTTTCCTTTTATGCTTTGCGTAGAGAAAACTAGCAAACAAGGTCATAATAGGCAAAGGTTTGTTATTGGGTTTGGAACAAGCAAAATCATCTTCCATTTTATTTTATTTTTGTTTTATCTAATTAATTCATCTATAAGCTATTACTAAAGGCAGCTTATATTTTATTCAAAAATAAAAATAGCTTATTTGATGGCTTTTAGTTTTATGGATATCAACCAGTTTGTTTTTAACTTTTTTAAAAATGATTTTTACGGTATATTTAATTTTTGTTAAAAACTCTTTTTAACAACGAAATTTTTATAGAAGTTTTTAAACAAAAAATGAAAAATTGGTTTAAATTGTTTTAAGTATTTCATCATTTTGTTACAATTTTTTTTAAAAGATAGAATTTCAAAAAAAATATCTAAAATAAGAAGATATTTTAAATAGGTTTTCTTAAAAATCATTTTTGAGAAATATATTTTAAACAAAAATATAATTTTTATTGAGTTAAAATATCTAATATGACTATATTTAAGTTACTGGATGTCAAAATAACTCTTTCAATTTATAAAAAGATGAATTTAGAATAATTTTATTATTTTTAATTAAATTATCATAAATATCATTTTTAATAATACAAATAAAAATCACTTTTTAAAAGCTAAAAAAATGGATCCATTTTTAATTATATCTGTAGTGCGAATTTAGTCATTAAACTACAAGACAAAAAATATCATGTAGAAGCAAAAGCTAAGGAATCTTACATTGAACTTACAATTTTCATCTAATGGTGAAGTTTTTACTACATTATTGCAGTGAATTTAATAATGAGAAATACCAGTCAAGTATGAAAATTAATTGTGATATAGTGGCTAAAATAAAAGAATATTCTAAATCGAACTTACAAATTGAATCATACAACTGAGATTTTTATTACGCCAATTCATAATTATAAGGAATCTGGTCATGATATCCATCAACTAAGTACGAAAAATAATCGTGAGACACATGACAAAAAATGCCAGGTCAACTTGGAGCAAAAGTCATGCAGAGTCACGCTATTATTCAATAACCTTCATTCAAAAATCACATATAGTCGCACTATCTTAAAGTAACATTCATTCAAAAATTATGTAGAATTACACTATCATTAGGAATTTAGGATTATATTCCCACAAATTTCATTCATTCAAATTGTTTACTTGCCTAATTGCATCTCATCTTAAAACTTTTCACTCTTCTTACAAATCTATTAAGTCGATTACTCATGATACTCCTATATGTATCTAGCGATACTTAACTAATTTAACCATACTCATTTGATGTTGTACATTAGAATACTCTTGATATTAATACTCTCCTGTGAATTCTATAAAAACAATAAAGATTAAAAATGAAAAAAAAAAAATATCAAATAATCTAATGATTAAGATCAGGATTTCTATATATTCTCTGCCAATTAAATTACGTTCACAGGAATTGGAAAAAACAAAACTTACTAACGATCATACTCCCTCCGATCTCATAAATTTTTCATTTTTTAGATTCATTTAACAACTTTTTAGATATATCTGTTATTGAATGAATCTAAAAAAACGAAGAGTTGCTTATACATGAGACTAGAGGAGTATTTATTTCAAAGTTTTTATTTATTTATTTAAATACTACAAAATATAAAATTATTGAAGTTGGTCAAAAATAATTTTAGCAGATAACAGTAGGTAAGTAGATATAAATATAATTTTAATGTTTGATGACATTTGATTGAAGTTGGTCAAAAATAAAATCTTAAAATTTTCACACAACAGTGTACCTTGTCGGGTGGAAAATCAAACCTTTATTTCTCGAATGAATTCTTTCAAACTTTTTCATCTCTGTCTAGGTTCTCACCACACCTCTCTACCTATCACTTTCGGTGTTTTTTACATTCTAATTAATAACCCACTAACGCTTTTTTCTTCTTTTTCTCTTCACTCTTCACACACAATAGAAGAAGATGAAGAAGAAGATAATACTAATAAAGTAATATCATAGGAGTGAGTGTGTGAGTGAGTGAGAGGAATATGCCAACAACACACACCCCACCATCTTACTCTTCACACAAAACAAAACAATCAATGAAGATTTACTATTTATATATATAGAGAAAAAAAGAGAGAGAAAGAAAAAGGGTAGTAGTAGTAGAAAAAGTTTGTTCAGATCAGAAACAATAAACAAGTGCGTCTGTGTGAAGAGGTTGTTTTGTTGGGAACTGGGATTTTTTCTTTTTTTTGTCTATGAAACTAAAGTTAAGAAATTTTTAATTTTTAGTATTCAAATGTCAAAAGAATCTGAAGAAATTAAAACTAGTAGTACTGAGCAATGGAAATGGTCTGAAATGCAAGGTCTTGAGCTTGTTGTGAATGATGATAATAACAATTCTGACCCTTTTAAAGGGAACCTACCAACAGTAATAGAAGAGGGTCAAGTTTCAATGGTGGAAACATCAGAAGCTAAGAAAGATGGTGGTAGTGGAAAAGAAGAGAAGGTTGATAAGAGTGTTCCTGCTGTTGGGTTTGGAGAGTTATTCAGATTTGCTGATGGATTGGATTATATTTTAATGACAATTGGAACTGTTGGAGCAATTGTTCATGGTTGTTCTTTGCCTATTTTTCTTAGGTTCTTTGCTGATCTTGTTAACTCTTTTGGTTCCAATGCTAATAATTTGGACAAGATGACACAAGAAGTTGTTAAGGTAAAAAATTATCATTGATAGCATTATTCAAAGTTTCATGTTTTTTGTTTGTGATTGATTGAGTTGTTTTTTTAGAAAGTGCTTATGAATTGTTTGAGGAAATGTTGTTTTTTTTTGCAGTATGCATTTTACTTCCTTGTGGTAGGTGCTGCTATTTGGGCATCTTCATGGGCAGGTTAGTTGGTTTGTTCCAATTCAAAAATTGAAGAACAAGTTTCTGTTTTTTTTTTTTTTTTTTTTTTTTGAGTTTTGAATTTTGAATTTTTTATGTTTTGATTTTCAATATTTTGTTATGGATGATGATGTGAATGAGGGTTGGATTTTTTTTTGCAGAGATTTCATGTTGGATGTGGACCGGAGAGCGTCAATCAACTAAGATGAGGATCAAGTATCTGGAAGCTGCATTGAAACAAGACATTGAATTCTTCGACACCGAAGTTCGAACTTCCGATGTTGTTTTTGCAATCAACACTGATGCTGTGATGGTTCAGGATGCAATTAGTGAGAAGGTTGGATGAATGAACCGAAGTTCAAACTTCGTTTTTCTTTTTTTGTGAGTGTCATTGATTAAATTGGAATTGGACTTGTTTGTTGTGTCCTGCAGTTGGGAAATTTCATTCACTACATGGCTACTTTTGTTTCTGGTTTTGTTGTTGGATTCACTGCTGTTTGGCAATTGGCTTTGGTTACCCTTGCTGTTGTTCCTATGATAGCTGTGATTGGAGCCATTCACACCACTACTTTGGCTAAGCTCTCTAGTAAAAGCCAAGAAGCTCTTTCTCAAGCTGGCAACATTGTGGAACAGGTAAAGAGCAAGAGTAACAGAGTGTTTCTTTTCAAAGTTAAGAGCGTTGAATTTAACCAAGTGATTTAGCGCTAGTGGTTAATGAGCTTCAGTTAAGAACAAATCGATCGGGAGTACCCAAGTTTGAACTTTGGCCAACAAATTATAATCTCTCTCAATCTCAGTTTTTTTGTCTGATCTGAGGTGATTTTTATGTTGATATTGCAGACGGTTGTGCAAATCCGTGTAGTGTTGGCTTTCGTTGGTGAGTCCCGAGCACTACAAGGCTACTCATCAGCCTTGAAGGTTGCTCAGAAGCTTGGGTACAAAACAGGATTAGCAAAGGGAATGGGATTAGGTGCAACTTACTTTGTTGTTTTCTGCTGCTACGCGCTTCTGTTGTGGTATGGAGGCTATCTTGTAAGGCATCACGAGACAAATGGAGGACTAGCCATTGCAACCATGTTTGCTGTCATGATTGGTGGAATGTAAGTACTAGTACTGCATTTTATGTTTTAGCAAACAAAACCATAGTGATTGAATTGGAGTTTCTTAATGATTAATACATTTTGACGATTTGATTTGATTTCTATAGAGGTTTGGGGCAATCTGCACCTAGCATGGCTGCATTTACAAAGGCGAGGGTTGCTGCGGCTAAGATTTTCCGGATAATCGATCACAGTCCTGGTATAGATAGAAACAGTGAATCAGGATTGGAATTGGAGACAATTACTGGACTTGTGGAACTTAAAAATGTCGACTTTTCATATCCATCTAGGCCTGAGGTTCTGATCCTCAATGATTTCTCCTTGAGTGTTCCTGCTGGAAAGACCATAGCTTTAGTTGGTAGCAGCGGCTCCGGAAAGAGCACTGTTGTTTCCCTTATTGAGAGATTCTATGACCCAACTTCAGGTGAATTTTGAAAATTTCAGTTTTTAGTTTTGACAGATTGAATTTTGAGATTGGAAGTGTTATGCTAATTGTGGTTACATGACATTGTTCTGAAAAATCGGTTGCAGGACAAGTTATGCTAGATGGTCATGACATTAAAACTTTGAAGCTTAAATGGTTGAGGCAACAGATAGGACTAGTGAGCCAAGAGCCTGCTTTGTTCGCTACCACGATTCGAGAAAATATACTCTTGGGAAGGCCTGATGCAAACCAGGTTGAGATTGAAGAAGCTGCTAGGGTTGCTAATGCTCATTCGTTCATCATCAAACTTCCTGAAGGCTATGAAACTCAGGTTAGTCAACTTTAGTTCAAGAAAATGCTTTTTTTTTTGTTGATGAATTGATGGTGCCTTTGTTAAATTATTACTCTGTTTTCAATTTAGTCCCTAAAGTATATGAATTCCGTCATTTTGGTCTGCAAAATATATAAAAAACCCGTCATTTTAGACACCAACATCTGAACAGCAGAGACTTAAGTGACAAATTTCATTATTTTTATATACTTTTAGTAACTAAATTGAAGAGAGAGTAATACTTTAGAGACTAAATAAGTAGTTAACTATAAAATTATATAGGATGCTAAATAAAATAAATAAAAATTGGATGTCAATATTTAATTCTACAACTATTACTTTTTGTTGTTAGTAACAATGTATAGAGAAACATGGTGATGTCTTGACCATTAATTTGGTCAAACCTGCAGTAGGAAGTGTTGTTTATGCATTGCATCTGAAAAAAACCAAGAGGGTAACATGCTTCAGTCAACTTGTGCATGTTCATATTATAAAAAATAAGGACCACAGAAAAGTTACACATCAATCATAAAACCTCTAATTTTAAGGAATAAATAATCTCAGCACAGAATTCTATATAAACTATGAATCACAGGAGGAATCATACAATATAAGATAATTTAATTGAGAAATGTATTAAATGATAAAGAAAAAATAATAATTTTTTAATGGCAGGTAGGAGAAAGAGGGTTACAACTTTCTGGAGGGCAAAAACAAAGAATAGCAATAGCAAGGGCAATGTTAAAAAATCCAGCAATTCTTCTCCTAGATGAGGCAACAAGTGCATTGGACTCTGAATCAGAAAAACTGGTGCAAGAAGCACTTGACCGGTTCATGATTGGAAGAACGACTCTTGTAATTGCTCATCGCCTTTCCACAATTCGCAAAGCTGACCTCGTAGCCGTGATTCAACAAGGAAGTGTTTTTGAAATTGGAACTCATGATGAGCTATTCTCCAAAGGTGAAAATGGAGTCTATGCCAAGCTTATTAAGATGCAGGAGGTTGCCCATGAAACTGCTATGAATAATGCTAGAAAGAGTAGTGCAAGGTAGTAAGCCTTTACTTAACTTAAGCTGACCAATGTTGAACATTTTTTTAAGTTATTTCATTTTCATTGTTCATGAAAGAGTATTGTCTGGCCAAGTATTATTCCACTTGAGTTTGAATCCTGACTGGAACAATTCTTGGTCAGACTTTACTTACCTACTAGCTGAGTTCTAGATTACAAGTCTTTTTCCCCCTGAGAACTAGAGGGTTAAGACAAAAAAAATATATATTCCTATTTTTACAAATGTTTCAAGTTCATCATAACTAGTACTAGTAGATATTCCAAGCTGAACATGCATGTCATTTTTATCTGCAGGCCTTCAAGTGCAAGAAACTCGGTTAGCTCTCCAATAATTGCTAGGAATTCTTCTTATGGACGGTCACCGTACTCACGTAGATTGTCCGATTTCTCTACATCAGATTTTAGTTTGTCCCTTGATGCATCATATCCAAACTACAAGCATGAAAAGCTTGCCTTCAAAGATCAAGCTGGTTCCTTTTGGAGACTAGTAAAAATGAACTCTCCTGAATGGCTATATGCTTTAATTGGTTCAATAGGTTCAATTGTTTGTGGATCACTTAGTGCTTTCTTTGCTTATGTTCTTAGCGCTGTCCTCAGTGTCTATTACAATCCGGACCACAAACACATGATCCGAGAAATAGATAAGTACTGCTACTTGCTGATTGGTCTTTCATCAACTGCACTTATCTTCAACACATTGCAACACTTCTTCTGGGATATTGTCGGGGAAAATCTTACGAAACGTGTGAGGGAGAAAATGCTGACTGCGGTGCTTAAGAATGAAATGGCATGGTTTGATCAGGAGGAAAATGAGAGTGCTAGGATTTCTGCGAGGCTGGCTCTTGATGCCAATAATGTCAGATCAGCCATTGGAGACCGAATTTCGGTCATTGTGCAGAATACTGCACTTATGCTTGTTGCTTGTACTGCAGGTTTTGTGTTGCAGTGGCGTCTCGCCCTCGTCCTCATTGCTGTATTCCCTGTTGTTGTTGCAGCCACTGTTTTGCAGGTTTGTTTTATAACATTTTCTTTCAGGCATTCTTTGTATGCAATTCTGTTTCACTTAAGGGCTTATTTGGATTGGTTTATTTGAGCTTAATTAAGTTTTTTATCCAACTGTGTGTTTTTTACAGAAAATGTTCATGACTGGTTTCTCTGGTGACCTAGAAGCTGCTCATGCCAAGGCCACACAACTAGCAGGGGAAGCTATAGCCAATGTTAGAACTGTTGCAGCCTTCAATTCAGAATCGAAAATTGTTAACCTGTTTGCTTCCAACCTTGAAACACCACTACAAAGGTGCTTTTGGAAGGGACAGATTTCCGGAAGCGGATATGGAATAGCTCAGTTTGCACTTTATGCTTCTTATGCACTCGGTCTTTGGTACGCTTCTTGGCTAGTGAAACACGGAATATCCGACTTCTCTAAAACAATCCGAGTTTTCATGGTCCTCATGGTCTCTGCCAATGGTGCTGCCGAGACTTTAACACTGGCTCCTGACTTCATCAAGGGAGGTAGAGCCATGAGATCAGTCTTTGATCTCCTCGACCGTCGAACCGAGATTGAACCAGATGATCAAGATGCTACTCCTGTTCCTGACCGTCTTCGCGGTGAAGTTGAACTTAAGCATGTGGACTTCTCTTATCCCACTAGACCAGATATGCCGGTTTTCCGTGACCTTAATCTTCGTATCCGAGCTGGCAAAACTCTTGCCCTTGTTGGACCTAGTGGCTGCGGTAAGAGCTCGGTGATTGCACTTATACAGAGATTCTATGATCCAACATCTGGCCGGGTAATGATTGATGGAAAAGACATCAGAAAATACAACCTCAAGTCCTTAAGAAGACACATTTCTGTAGTACCTCAAGAGCCATGCCTCTTTGCTACTACGATTTATGAAAACATTGCATATGGCCATGACTCAGCAACAGAAGCCGAGATAATCGAAGCTGCAACACTTGCTAATGCTCACAAGTTCATATCTTCTCTACCTGACGGATACAAAACATTTGTAGGGGAGAGAGGCGTTCAACTCTCCGGGGGACAAAAACAAAGAATAGCAGTTGCTCGTGCTTTTTTGAGGAAAGCCGAGCTTATGCTTCTTGACGAGGCAACAAGTGCACTTGATGCTGAGTCAGAGAGGTCTGTTCAAGAGGCTCTAGACCGTGCTTCAACGGGAAAAACAACCATCATTGTTGCACATAGGTTATCAACTATAAGGAATGCCAATGTGATCGCTGTGATTGATGATGGTAAAGTAGCTGAACAAGGTTCACATTCACAGTTGATGAAAAATCACCAGGATGGAATATATGCGCGCATGATTCAATTACAAAGGTTTACACACAATGAGGTAATTGGTATGGCATCTGGTTCAACTTCTTCAACATGACCAAAAGATGATGAAAATTCTAATCAAAATACCAGCTAAAGGAATATATGCCATACATATACACATTTATAATTATTGGCATTTTTTGAATTGAAAATAGTATATAGTTTGTGTATTATTCCTACTCTTTCTTTTCATGTCCTATTAAAGAATGTGTATTTATATGTATGTTCTTGTCTTTGTGAATGTTACTAAGAAAATGAATGACAGATGAATTGATGCTCATCCTTATTAATTTATTCAAGGCTTCTTTTTTTTTTGTTGCCTTTTGTTAGTGAACTTTGCTTTAGAGAATCAAAAGCTCCAATAAGCCAACCTTCCTCTTAGTCTCTGTCACAACTCAATGTCTATTGTATGGTGGCATAAACAAGTGCTAAAGCATTTAGGCTGCACCATCAAAAGGATTAGGTAATACAAAATATAAAAGTAAAAGTAAAATGCACTTTGGCCAATAACACCGCGGAACAAGGTAGATGAAAATAGAAACTGCTCGTAGGTGACTCAGGCGTCGACAATTCCAACTTAAAATGGTCATTGGTCCCTATGGGTCCGACTACCAGGGCCAGTAACAAGGAAGAGTTTCACAATTTGAATTTCTTCTTCTATATGCATGGGATGGTTGCTTGTGCATGTGATTACTTGAGCTCCCCCATAAGTTTTTCGTTTTTCTTAGCCATGTTATCATCTAGATCAACATCCATATCGTGAAGATATGTACTAGGGTAGGTGACATTGATCCCACACGGGAGAGATGGTCGTCTCACAAGGGAGAGAGAGACATGCTACCATACTTAACATTGTGTTTGTTTGTGAACCAAGAAACAAAAATTTATGTTATTTGTCTCAAGCCATGTTCCTTAGTCGTTTTAAGAACAAAATGATAATACTTTCCCTCTCTACACAAAAACTTTTTTTTTTCACTTTTACCACCAGTTTAATCTGGTTCGGGTGTCAGTTCTGGCATCAAGTGGTTACAACCTCTCCTTTTTTGCTTACTAACATTTGAGAAATGCAAGATAGTTATATTTAATTGGAAATTTTGAACTCAGAAGTAAGCAAAGGAAATGGCAAACAAAAAAGAGATGGTTAAATAAATGAGAATATCCTTTGCTTTTATTTCATAAATAAATAGAATGCAATATATTATTTTGTAATTTATTTATCACTTGTATTCTATAGATGAATAATGAATTAAGACTTTTGTTGAGTCATATGTCTCTACTTCAGAATAATAATAATAGATTATGTCTTGTATAACACAACTTTTTAAACACTCCACAACATCTTGCAGCATGCAAATGTCAATATTATTAGACTAAATGTCTTTATTTAAATTTGAATAATAAATTCTCGTTGTTGCATTTGTGTATTTCTGGTGGTAATTGTTTGTTTGTCTACCAAAAAGACTCCATGTCATCTGTTTAGCATTGTAAATGTCAACACTCTTAAACACATCCAACCATTTGATGTTGGGTACAAATGACCATTTATGGGCTTTCCCGTCGAGTAGATCTATTGGGCCTAGATTATTATCCTTCAATGGGATTTACTTTTGATACCCTACCTATTTTCTCGCGCGTCCTACTAATTTACCAAAATATTCATTTCTGCTACTTAGTAGCGGATACACCCCAAAATTGCCCTACTATAATTGTTTTTTATAAAGTCCGCTATTAGTAGCGGATGACACTTTTCAAAAAACAAAAATAAACTACTTTTGATACCCTACCAATTTTCTCGTGCGTCCTACTAATTTACCAAAATACTTATATCCGCTACTTAGGTTGCGGGTACACCCCAAATGACCATGTATGTTGTGTTTGGTAAAAAATATTTATTTTATGGTTGCTATTTTCTATTTCTATGCTATTTTCATATAGGTAAAATAGGAGCTTACAACCAATTTTACAATTTTCCCTCTCCTCAATCCTTGGTAGGATCTCAATTTCTACAACCTTTAACCTGAGCTTGATGCATATGGGATATGGCTAAGTAAGTTCAACCATCCACAGCATGAAGAATACTGTTTTCCTTGACCCAACAACGAATAGTTTCATTAGTTTTCAATTTAAGAAGCAACACTTCAAAGGAAGATAGTAATATTACACTCCTAGAAATACATTAAGCAGTTTATGCAGACGAACCCAAAAAATTGGAACCAGCATTATTCCATTCTTAGAAAAATTGAAAAGTCTATATGTGTGTGTGTGTGTGTGTGTGTGTGTGTGTGTGTGTGTGTGTGTGTGTGTGTGTGTGTGTGTGTGTGTGTGTGTATATAGCTATGTTGAGGACACATGCCCTCAAGCCCTCAGATAACTAGAATAAAATCTGAATATATGCTGGAGTTGAGGTACATTGACAAATCAAAATACGTGGGCATAATAATAATAAGTATAGTGTAAATGATATAAACTCATAAACAAAGAAAATGATGCCAGGTTAAGAGAGACACAGAGTAAGAAAGAAAATAATGTTTCTGTTATTAGTTATCACACATATACTGTCTTCCAGTGTACACTCTCCATACTTTCCTTCCCCTCTCATTATTTTTGTAACAATAAACCAAATATAGACAGTCAGAACACACTCATGATATAGAATAACAATTATCATGAAGACCTCAGTTTTTGTAGGTGTACGTGTACCATAATTATCAAGACTTAAATACATGAAGTGCAAAGAAGTTTCTTTGATAAATTAATCACTACAACAGCAATTCACACATTAATGAAGTTAGCATATCAAGGGCACTTGCCAAGGCAGTCACATAGGCCACAATCCTGAAAACAATTCACTTAAACTTAAACACATGAAACAATAGACTACCTATATTTATTGCTTCATAAGTACATTTCATATATACCATGAATGAATAGTTGAATACAACCTTATCTAACCTATCCTCCAGACTCTACATCAGATGTCTAATTACTTTTGTTCTACCTGAACTAAATATTAACTAGGTAACCTTCTTTTCTCTTCCATTACAAACTCTAATGGCTGAAACCAAATAAGCAGAACATAATGAAGCCATAATAATGAAGATACAGACCTAATAATAAAATTTCATGAAGCTCATTATATTGTATTGTACTCGGCGTACAAAATTAATCAAGACTGGTGCGTAAAAGTAGAAGAGATTTAACTGATATATTTAC
This sequence comes from Trifolium repens, assembly GCA_030408175.1. Taxonomy (NCBI): domain Eukaryota; kingdom Viridiplantae; phylum Streptophyta; class Magnoliopsida; order Fabales; family Fabaceae; genus Trifolium; species Trifolium repens. The sequence continues at coordinate 50,111,417 of CP125849.1, read as the reverse complement.
TCCTTACAAGTTACAACAATAACTCACATCCTAATGAAGTTTCTGTCAAGAGCCTGTGTTAAGATTAAACTAGAGTTCCAACCCAACAACATAATTTCTCAATAATGACAGACCAATAACATGATACCTACTTTTATCGTGCTGTCATCATTTCACATATATCACAGACATATATGAGTTAAATATATACTAATGCAAATCAAAACGCTTAGAAGCCTCACTAGTTTTGTAACTTACACGAAACATTAACTTGGTAATTAACATTTTATTTCAACCTCCAATATAGCAGAAGACAAAAGATTTTACTATTACTAAGGAAATATCCACACAAATGTACATTCACACCATGACTTGCTACAGACACTTCGTCGTTAAGGAAGCGACAGTATAGCTGAACTGGAAAATATTGTCTATATTGAGCTTGAGTACACGCGTATGATATATCCAAAAGACTACGTGTTGCAGAATAAATACATGTTAGACTGAGTATGATCTGCTTCAGAGCGGATAAACTAGCTATAATTTAGGATTGCGTAAAAGATATTTCGACTTTAAATTATGTAGAAAGGAAAGTATATTGTTTTGGTTACTTCCATGGAATAGCTTCAACTATAAAAGAGCCTTCACTAAATTCTACTCTTCAGAGTCAATTAGTTACCTAACTTTCCTACTTTGATATCCAAACATGGAAAATGATAGAAGTACAAACTACTTTAAAAAAATAGTTCTGACCTAAGTAACGAAAAAACATCATACTATGTTCTTTCAATCTCTAAACAGGAAAAGTAAAATCCAGAGAAATTAAAATTTTAATAACGGTAATCAAAGGAAATGATGACATCGATCTCATATCAAATAAGAAATTTATTGCAGAAAGGAAGGGAACATTTCATTCTTTACTTGCAAATATTTTCAAAAGGAAATTTTTTGCTTTCTATTTTCGATTGTACCCTTATTAGAGACTTTACCATCAAGAAACTCCAAATCTTCAACCTAAATACACTATTCTCATTTATAACCATCCCACTTTTCAACAACTGTGTCAAACATTTCCAACACGGGATCGTTCCCATCATTCCTCTACTTCTTTCTCAATCCTCTACCAACCTCTTGTTTGCCAAAGTGGTTGTTTTATATAAAAATAAATTATTGGGAAGAAATGGAACAAGTATAAAGGGAAACAAGATATCTTCCCGGGTACAAAAATGAAAAGAAAGCCGATTAATGCATTAAAAAGTTTTCACATAAATATAAATATTCTACAACTTTATGATAGTGTGCAAACATGTTCTCTAAGGAAGAAATATCCATTTTTTCAATGAAAAGATTCTTTCTTAACAATATTAACATGTTGATAATAGTAATGAATTTTACCAATATCACTACTACTAATAAAACTATACTTTTCATGATGTAGTAATAACACTATACAATAATGTTTTATCTTACCAGGCAGGATTATTCATTTGAATTGGCAACATGACTGCATGATTCACCAACAACAACAACCTCCATTATAAACTAAACTTTTAGTAAAACCATTTACAAAAGATCATAATTATATATAGCATTTCATTGGTTTCCTTTTGTGACTAATAAAAGATCCATTAATTAATTTAATGTACTTTATGGTGAACTATAAGTACTTTAAATTCATTTACCAACATTCCTAAAGAAAATTGACCGTAAAAGCAAATCAATGACGTTTTTAAGAATGAATATGCATATAAACATTAGTAAGGCACAAAAAAAAAGCCAGGTTTATCCTATTGGTCTTTACCCAATATTTACTTGCAGTATAACAGAACCTCATAAGTTTGATCAAATGATAGAAGCAATTATTACTCTGATCAAAATCATTGACAGTAGAACTCGTAATCAAATTGTCGGCAAGAAAAGACATATCGAGCTATCAATTAGCTACGTTGCAACACCATTGTTTGCATGAATAACGTGTGTCTCTAAATTAAAAAAGGATATACCTCCCCTTAATAGCTCACTCATCACACTTCGTTCTTCCAGCTAAACCCGAATGCATGTCCTCATCTTCCTACCAAGCACGCCCTTCCTATTTAAAGCGAAGGTTTATCTCCTACACATATCACACCCATTTCATACCTACCTACAACAAATCATTGTTCCATCCTACAATTGCCTCAGCCCCAAAGTGGCTTTATCTTGAGGGTCTTCTTCAGGCTCTGTATACCCCCAATAACTACAACCCCAAACACCATGAAAAGCCTATTCTTTGAGGAGCCTGAAGGCGAGATTCCAGGATATGCTTCAAGCGGTCTACGTTATGCCTGGCAATCCATAAGAGCCCCGGTGATAATACCACTCATAAAACTAGCAGTTATATTATGCTCAATTATGTCAGTCATGCTATTTCTTGAAAGGGTAGGCATGGCAGCCGTAATTTTGATTGTTAAGGTGTTGAGGAAGAAAAAATACACCAAGTACAAATTGGACGCCATGAAACAAAACATAGAGAGAAACAAAAGATACCCGATGGTGTTGATCCAAATACCTATGTATAATGAGAAAGAGGTACGTTTGCTTTGTAATTAAGAAGTCTAGCATATAAAGAAGATTTTAATGTTACTTGGTATCTAAGCATACTTACTTACCATTTAATATGATATCTCAAACCCAAAATGATGTGCAAGTTGCACGATCAGTCACTATTGATCTATAGTTATGAACAACCATACCAATTACAAGCACGTCCTTTTATCATTTGTAAATAGTTGAAAGAATTAAGCCAGACTTTAATTGGGAAGAAATCAACTAAATATTGTGTTTTCAAACATTTCATTGTGTCCTAAGTAATTAATCATATACTCCTAATTTACTTTTTTTTATTCATTCATTTGGGGGGTGGGCGGAGTTGGTTAATTTTTGCACCAAGCGTTACCAGATAATCTTTTAGAGTTTTGCACTAAGCGTTAGTAGATAATCTTTTAGAGATCCGAGCTACTTAATATTACAATATTTTGGAGGGAAGGAGTGAGTTTTGAAAAAAAGGAAGAAACAAGTGGGAGTTGAGGAGTTTGGAGGGTTCATTTTTCTTCATAACACAAAAACCTCATAATTTGGCGGAACTCAAAAATTGTATTGGAGGGTGTTTTGGAGGGTTTATATGAATTCTTCAAATTGAATTTATGTTATAGTATTCTTAAAATTAAAAATATATAAATCATAATCATTTATTTATCATTCTCTATAAAAAAAATACTCTAAAAAAATGTGAAAGATTTCTCTATTTTTCTCTTTACTTCCCTCCCTCCAAACTTGCAAACAAACCCTAAGGGTGTATTTTTAGATTGTCATTATTCATTATTTTAATATGCTTTTGCATCTATACAATCATACACATAATAAATCACAACTAACTGAAGAAGTAAATAAAAAACACAAGTTGGTTAGTTTAGTCAAAATAAAGTTTGACTATTACGATTGATACAATAATGTCGGAAAAAGTTAAAGAATAAAGAAGAATTACCTTGGCTAATAAAATTTAATTTCTGCTTCCAGGTCTACAAGCTTTCAATTGGAGCAGTATGCGGGCTGTCTTGGCCAACTGACAGATTCGTAGTTCAGGTTCTTGATGACTCAACAAATCAAGTCTTGAGGGTATCAGATTAATCCAGAAAATGCTACATGACATATCCCATATGTTTGTGTATCTATGAGTCTAAGTTATAGTAACCATGTGTTTTCATAACATGCAGGAGTTGGTTGAATTGGAGTGTCACAAATGGATACAGAAAGGTGTGAATGTCAAGTATGAAAACAGGAAAAATCGTAATGGTTACAAGGCAGGTGCCCTAAAAGAGGGTTTAGAGAAGGAATATGTTGAGGATTGTGAGTATGTAGCAATATTTGATGCAGATTTCCAGCCAGATCCAGATTTTCTTTGGAAGACAATTCCTTACCTTCTTGAGAACCCAAAGTTAGGTTTGGTCCAGGCGAGATGGAAATTTGGTAAGTAACCAATAATATCATTGCCTTGTTAAGTTGTTGGAGCCACATCAGTGTGACAGCATTCCTTACAAATGAGTTTAGTAAATCAAAAGTTTCTTAACACTGCTTTCATGTCTTACAGTTAATACAGAGGAATGTATGATGACACGACTTCAAGAGATGTCACTTGATTATCATTTTAGTGTTGAACAGGAAGTGGGCTCTTCAACATACTCCTTCTTTGGATTTAATGGTAAGTCGATATACTCACCAAATTAAATTCGGACAAACACATTTGTAGATCAGCTTACATAAACATGCTTTAAAACATGCAGGGACAGCAGGCATTTGGCGGATTCGAGCAATAAAAGATGCTGGGGGATGGAAAGACCGAACCACAGTGGAAGATATGGATCTTGCAGTTAGGGCAAGCCTGAAGGGTTGGGAATTTGTTTTCGTCGGTGATGTAACTGTGAGTTATCCATAATTGACTGATATCTTTGCTAGAATATAGTCTTCATCTTGAATACTTTTTAAACCACAACATTCTCCTGTGGAAAAAATATGTGTTGCTTACTAGGTAAAAAATGAACTACCAAGTACATTTAAAGCATACAGATATCAGCAACACAGGTGGTCATGTGGTCCAGCTAATCTCCTTAAGAAAATGACAAAGGAAATCCTCTTTTGCAAAGTATGTAAACTCTAATTTCTTCATCAACACCTTAAACCAAATCCAATTCCTTGTAGAATCAACATTTACCCTCTTACACTGATTGAAATTTATATTGTGTATCATCCAGAGGGTATCGCTTCTAAAGAGACTTCATCTTATCTATGCTTTCTTCTTTGTGAGGAAAATAATTGCACATTGGGTCACATTCTTCTTTTACTGCATAGTCATACCAGCTTGTGTGGTAGTTCCAGAAGTAAATCTCACAAAAAAGATTGCCATATATATCCCAGCAACCATTACAATTCTAAACGCACTCTCCACCCCAAGGTAATTGGTTTCAGCAATCTAAATTTAGTCAGTTTCCCTCGGTTACTTTGATTACTCTATACTCACTTATACATGGGACAGATCCATGCATCTACTAGTCCTCTGGATACTCTTTGAGAATGTCATGTCACTCCATCGAACTAAGGCAGCAATTATAGGACTCTTGGAAGCAAATCGTGTCAATGAATGGGTTGTGACTGAGAAGCTTGGAAACGCTATGAAACAGAGGAACAATGCTAGGCCATCAACATCAACAACAAAAGCATGGTGGTCTCGAATTACAGAAAGGTATACATTGCTTTGTAGCTAGTCTCTTTAAATAAAATAATTTATTTAACCAACACAATAGTTTTCCATTGAATCACATACATGATATATATAACTCATATTTTAAAATAAACACAGAATGCAGAGAAAAAGCAAGCAGAATACAATTAATATTTTCATTTCTCGTCAATAACAATTTAGACTTATGAATAATGTAATAGACATTAGAAAACATGATAAAGAATGCAGTTACAATATTTGATTATTACTTAATACTGCATCTGAGGCATACTTATGACCCTTTACTATATAATCAACAGGATCCACCCATTGGAGATTATAGTGGGGATGTATATGTTGCACTGTGCAATCTATGATCTGCTCTTCGGACACGATCATTTCTTTATCTATCTGTTGCTGCAGGCAGCGGCTTTCTTTACAATGGGGTTTGGGATAGTGGGAACAATTGTGCCCAACTAAAGCTTAAAGACAATGATCAATCGAACTATTAATGTCTCAGTCTGTTGTGTATTGTGTTTGCAAAATTACTGAACTATTGTTATACCCGTAAGTATATAACGGGATGTAGTAAGTAATTACCTACCTAGTAGAACCAATCCATATGGTGGTAGGAACTATTCATATTCATGCATGGCCAAGCAAAATAAAAGTTTATATATATTCATGTTTATCATATGCAGCTTAAAAAAGTGTATTGTCTGCTCAACATTGTAATATTATATTTGTGAATAAATATGGGGAAACACCTCATGAGTCTTCTTTTATGAAACCAATTCAGTCTCACAATGGAGGTGTGTCAAACACACGAAAATATAAAACAGTAAGATAGAGGCACGTGCCAAACAAACCAAAATATTGAAATATAGAGTATATAAAATTATATATCAGTCATCCAATTACATGATGCTCAAGTTCCAACACTAGTATGTTGTAACTTCCTCTTGCTCCTTCTCTAATTTCTCAAACAAGGGAAAATGATTTGAACTTTAGGCCACATTGATGGAGGGAAGCAATCAAGATAATATATCAGTAGACTAATTTCAAATTTTAGGTAAATGAGCCTATAAACCTGTCAAGCAAAACCAGGTCTATAAAAAAAGAACTTCACACATGACTTGCTACTCTTCCATTGATGTTTCTCCAAAAAAACAGAAATGCATTTATAAAGAAATAAAGGGATGAAGCCCCACATATACGCTACCTTAGAATACTGTTATTACGTAGGTAACCCAAGAAAATTATGCCACGTCAAATTTTTCAATATTTAGGATAAAAGGGAATAGGAAGAGTTAGAGAAATCAGTTAGCTAAACGGTTATGGAAAGTAGTTAGAGGGGATATCATGTATCAATAGGAGAAATAAGAAGAGATGGAGATATTGGGTACTGTTAAGAAGTCCCACATCGGTTGTGAGAAGGCCTGAACAAGAGTTTATAAGTAAGAGGCAACCCTCACCTTACAAGCCGGTTTTGTGAGGATGAGTTAGGCCTAATACTCAATTCTAAGATGGTATCAGAGCCTCTCCAAGATCCGTTGGGCCACCTACCGTTTATATCCACGCACCAAGCCCAATAGTGCTGGGCGTGAGGGGGTGTGTTAAGAAGTCCCACATCGGTTGTGAGAAGGCCTGAACAAGAGTTTATAAGTAAGAGGCAACCCTCACCTTACAAGCCGGTTTTGTGAGGATGAGTTAGGCCCAAAACTCAAAATCTAATAGGTACATTGGGTAATTGTTGTGAAAAGAGAGGAGGGATCCTTGGGAGGGGAATTCCTTGGTGAGAATTGTTGAGATACTCTATATTTATAACTAGGATATTATAGTTTTATTACTTGATACTTATTACCTATTTGGGTACTCATGTATTTGTATATATACAGTGTATATTCATCCTTCAATATATGAAAAAATACAACTTTCAGTTTCAAGTTGGTATCCAGAGCTTAGGTCAAAACTTGAAACCCTTTTTTTTTTCCTTGGCGGCTGGGTCTCTATTTTTGTTCTTCCGTCACACTAACGGAAACACGAGCCCCACCACCATGATCGGAATCCCTTTGTCCACCTTTGTCTGAAACCCCGCTGCCAGAAGCGCCGCCATGCGCCTCCACGCGCCGCCAGTTTCCGGCCACTTTTTCGGCGCGTGTGGGCCACGCGCCACCTTCCGCTGCTTCGTTTTCACCGGCGTTTGTTCTGTGGGTCTCGCTTTTCCTTCCTGGTTCTGTTGGGACCACTTCCAGGTTTTTATTCTCGCATTTGAGGTGTGTTTCTGTTGTTTCTCGACTCTGCCGCATCGGTTTTTCGGCTATATCAATTTTCAACATTGAAATTTTGGGTCTGGTTACTGTCTGTACAACGCAGACCACTTTTTGGTATTTTTTGTTTGCAATTCTTGTTGAAATATCATGTCAGAAATTCCAAAGAACGATGCCGATTCCACGAAAAAGAATTTGATCTCGTATGCGTTTCACGGAACACCTATAATCACTACAGAAAAGTTGAATGGTGGTAAGAACTATCTGAATTGGCATTCTTCTGTTGAGATATGGTTTTTGGGACAACGCCTTTCAGACCATCTTACTAAAAAGGCGTCAGAAATTGATGCTAAGTCAAAAGATGAGTGGGAGGCAGCAGACTATCAACTTGTATCTGTGTTGTGGAATTCTATTGAGCCTAAGCTGATGGTTCATTTTCGTCCGTATAGGTCTTGTTATGAGGTTTGGCAGAAGGCTAAGAACCTTTATGCCAATGATATTCAGAGATTATATGAATCTGTCCGCAACTTATCTACCCTTCAGATGACTGACAATGATTTATCAGAATATTTGGCTCGAGCTCAGTCTACTATTGATGGCCTCAAACTCATGTTGGTTAGTGATGATCCTAAGAAGGTATTGGAAAAACTTGACAATATGTTTATGGTGTTTATCCTTCATGGTCTCCCTAGAGAGTATGGTGCTGTTAGAGATCAAGCCTTGACGAATACCACCATCCCTACGGTAGAAGATCTTATTGATCGTCTCACTCGAGTTTCTTTACCAAGTGACGATACCAATACAGCCCCCGAGTCCTCTGCGTTTATTTCTAATTTCAGCGATCATGGTCATGGACGCGGTCGTGGACGTGGTCGTGGTAAAGGACGTGGTAGAGGGGGTAGAAGTAATTATCAGTGTACTTATTGTAAAGAAGAAGGGCACATTCGGGATTGGTGCTACAAGTTGCATGGCTATCCGAACAAAACAGCTAATGTTGCTCAATCTTCTCATGGCTCTGAGTCAAAGTCTGAATATGAAACTACTTTCTCCGGCAATGAGTATAAGGAGTATTTGCAGTTGAAGGCAGCACAACACGCAACCTCCTCGACTACTATAGCTCATACTGGTAATTCTATGGTTTGTCTCTCTCACTCTACACCTACTGGATGGGTTTTGGATTCTGGTGCTTCAGATCATGTGACTGGTAATTCCTCACTTTTCTCTGAAATATCACCACCTAAATATCCACATTATATCACTGTTGCGGATGGGTCTAAAGTTGAAGCAACTGGTATTGGACGAGTTTCACCTATTTCCTCACTCTCTTTGAGTTCTGTTTTATTGATTCCTAATTGTCCCTTCAATTTAATTTCTATCAGTAGATTAACTCGTTCCTTAAATTGTTCCATAACATTTACTTCTGATTCTTTCTTGATACAGGACCTGAGTACGGGACAAACGATTGGAACCGGGACTGAATCTCGTGGTCTTTACTATCTCCAGCCTTCCACTTCTAATATAGGTGTTGCAGCTGAATCTCCCGAGCTTCTGCATCGTCGTTTAGGTCATCCGAGTCTATCAAAATTAAAGAAAATGGTGTCTGATCTTCCTCAGTTAGAGTCTTTACAGTGCGAGTCTTGTCAATTAGGAAAGCATGTCCGTGCTTCCTTTTCCAGTCGTATTAATAATAGAGCTATGTCTCCTTTTGATGTTATTCATTCTGATGTTTGGGGTCCTAGTCGTGTTCCTTCTACCTTAGGATATAAGTATTATGTCACTTTTATTGATGATTTCTCAAGATGTACTTGGATATTTTTAATGAAAGACCGTTCTGAGTTGTTTAATATTTTTAAGAATTATTGCTCTGAAATTATGACTCAATTTGGTAAAACAATTCGCATCTTGCGTAGTGACAATGCAAAGGAATATTTTTCTGATCGTTTCAATTCTTTTATGCACTCAAAAGGCATCATACATCAATCCAGTTGTCCTCATACACCTCAACAAAATGGTGTAGCTGAAAGAAAACATAGACACATTGTTGACACTGCACGTACCCTTTTATTAAATGCCAATGTTCCTCTTAAGTTTTGGGGTGACGCCGTTCTGACTGCCAATTATTTGATAAATAGGATGCCATCCTCTGTTTTGAATGATCAAGTACCTCATTCCCTTTTGTACCCTACAGACCCCTTATATGTTGTTTCCCCTCGTGTCTTCGGTTGTACTTGCTTTGTTCATGATTTATCTCCAGGTCGTGATAAGATGTCTGCTCGTGCTATCAAATGTGTCTTCCTTGGTTATTCTCGTGTCCAAAAGGGGTATCGGTGTTACTCTCCTTCTACACATCGTTTCTACACCTCTGCAGATGTTACATTCTTTGAGGACTTACCATTCTTTGCCAACTCAACGGCTCCTACACCTGACTTAGATCAGGTCCTTCCTGTCCCTTATTTTGAATATATTGAGTCTACTCCTCTGTCATCTGTGTCTCCAGAAATTCCGGATACATCATCATCAATCGAGTCTCCACCACCTTTCAACCGATATGGCATTACTTATGAGAGAAGGGATAAACCACATGATTCAGCTCCGGCTCCAAGTGTCAACATCCCTGCTCCGGCTCCTGATGTGCCCATTGTCATCCGCAAAGGTAATCGGTCAACCCGTAACCCCCATCCTATTTATAATTTCCTTTCTTATCACCGTTTATCTCCCACCTATTGTGCTTTTGTTTCTGCACTTTCATCTGTTTCTATTCCTAAGACTATTCAGGAAGCATTATCCCATCCAGGGTGGAGGCAAGCCATAATTGATGAAATGTCAGCACTAGACTCTAATGGCACCTGGGAACTTGTCCCACTCCCATCTGGGAAATCAATTGTTGGTTGCAGGTGGTTATTTAATGTTAAGGTGGGTCCTGATGGTCAAATAGACCGACTAAAAGCTCGCCTAGTGGCAAAGGGATACACTCAAGTTCACGGTCAAGATTATAGTGATACGTTTTCTCCAGTTGCAAAGATGGCATCTGTTCGTCTGTTTTTGGCCATGGCTGCAATGAAACATTGGCCTTTATTTCAGTTGGACATCAAAAATGCATTCCTACATGGTGACTTAGAGGAGGAGATTTACATGGAGCAACCTCCTGGGTTTGTTGCTCAGGGGGAGTGTAATCTTGTATGCAAATTGCGTAAGTCTTTGTATGGCTTGAAACAGTCACCTCGGGCATGGTTTGGAAGATTTAGCAAAGTCTTGCAACAATTTGGGATGGTCCGTTGTGAGGCTGATCACTCCGTTTTTACTAAATGCTCATCATCTAATAAATATATTTACCTTGTGGTTTATGTTGATGATATTGTGATTACAGGTGATGACAATGAGGGTATCAATTCTTTAAAACAACACCTATTCCAAAACTTTCAGACTAAGGACTTGGGTCCTCTTCGTTACTTTCTTGGGATTGAGGTAGCTCAATCAAAGTCTGGTATTGCTATCTCTCAAAGGAAATATGCTCTTGATATCTTGGAGGAGACAGGCCTTACAGATTGCAAACCTGTTGATACTCCTATGGACCCTAATGTAAAGCTCCTTCCTAATCAGGGGGAGCCCTATTCTGATCCCGGTAGATACCGGAGACTTGTGGGAAAATTGAATTATCTCACCATGACTCGACCTGACATATCCTTTCCGGTCAGTGTAGTAAGTCAGTTCCTCAACTCTCCTTGTGATAATCATTGGAATGCAGTTATTCGGATTCTTAAGTACATCAAAGGATCGCCCGGAAAAGGGCTTGTTTTTACTGATAGAGGCAACACCAATATTATTGGATATTCTGATGCTGATTGGGCAGGAGATGCAAGTGATAGACGCTCTACATCAGGTTATTGTGTTTTCATTGGTGGAAATTTGATTTCATGGAAAAGCAAAAAGCAAACCGTTGTTGCTAGATCGAGTACAGAGGCTGAGTATCGAGCTATGGCTCATGCCACATGTGAGCTTTTGTGGTTAAAACACTTGTTAGAGGAACTTCATTTTTGTGAAATTGGCCCGATGGAACTTGTTTGTGATAACCAATCAGCTTTGCACCTCTCCTCCAATCCAGTTTTTCACGAGAGGACAAAGCATATAGAAGTTGACTGTCACTTTCTTAGAGAAAAGATACTGACAGGAATCATCAAAACATCTTTTGTCAACTCCAGAGATCAACTTGCTGATATCTTTACCAAATCTCTACGGAGTCCTCGGATAAGCTACATATGTGACAAGATGGATGCATATGATATATACGCACCACCTTGAGGGGGAGTGTTGAGATACTCTATATTTATGACTAGGATATTATAGTTTTATTACTTGATACTTATTACCTATTTGGGTACTCATGTATTTGTATATATACAGTGTATATTCATCCTTCAATATATGAAAAAATACAACTTTCAGTTTCAAGTAGAATAAATGTGAATAAAAGTAGTTCGGATTACTTAGGGTAGTTGATTAGCTAGAAGGGATATGAATTAGATAAATAGGACAAATTAGGATAGATGGATCCATAACTAAATTTGATAGTAGCATGTTAAAGGGGAAATCCTTTTTGAAGGGAAAACCCTTGGAGAAGATACCTATGTCCTATTCACATTAATTCATTTCATTTAATATATAAAATTCCTTCTAAAGTTCGAAAGAGATAATACCGACTCTTCGAAACTTGTTCAAGGCCACAAATAATGATAAATGGAAAAATATCACCATGTGGATGAGGATGACCAAGGCTGAATGCAGCAGCACTCTAGAGGTGAAAGAAAATTGATTTTACCACTGTAATCATCTTTAGTATGGAAAATTATGGGGAAAATATTTCAATCAAAAGGATGAAAGGATCTATATTCAAAATGAAACATTCAAATCAATATTTCTAGCTAAAATGTTCTTATTGAGCATAATGCTCTATAAACATATATAGAAACACAAATGCGGGAAAGAGGCGATTGGGTACAAGATAAATATAAACAGAAGCAGCAGATTGATATATGTATATGCATAGAAAGTTGTATATGTGCACTTGGTCTTGTGAGGGTATATATAAAAGTCTTCAAGTAGGACTAGGTTAATAAATAAGGTATATTTAAATATCAATAATGAAAACAAAATACACAACAAAGAGTTCGAATTTAATTTAGATCATCCAGTTTAACCTCATACTGTTCACCAGTGGATAGAACTTTGACACGTACCATACCCTTCTGCCACTCAGAATTTCCTACTAATACCAGACGCTCAGCATTTGTTCTGGCTGCACGTTTAAACACCCTAAAAGAGAATTAAGAGGATACATCTCATCAGAAGACTTGTGGAATTTTCAAGTATAATTTAAGAAAGTGTCATGTGCCATAGTTAGCAACATTTTTACCATCTTTATTACTGTACAAATATGTTTCTGTACTGTCCTGTAATTAGGATAAATTTGATTTTTACAAATTTTATTATATACTATTTCCTTGTAGTTTCTTAATTAGATAAAGTGGATATAGCATACATATACTGTCAAAATATTCCGGCCTTTATCCTCTCTTTTCTATTAAAAGGAAAAGAAAAATATAACACCCTAAGCATTTTCCCACTAGCTGTTGTCAACTACTCAGCTACACCAATCAAATGATAACACGACACCTTAAAGCCCTAACATAGACCATGTCAAAAGATAGACCAAAAATAATAAAAAATAAAAAAATAATTTTATACCATTTAAGTGGTTTGCTTTCCAATACCAAGTCAACACTCTGTCCTTTTTCTCTGAGAATGTTAGCAGCCAAAGCAGCATACCCTTGAAGTTCTTCATCCAAGGCACAAACAATGTTATGTACTTGCAAGCTGAGCTCTGGTAGAAGACCCTTCTCCCTGAGCAACTGTTACATAAAACAAAGGTAGAGCATAGTTGGAAAATTAGGCAAAGTCGGTTTATTTTTTAACTAATCAAACAAAATCTACTTAAAAGTACTAAAACTAAAATTAAGAAATCAGTTGGCAGCAAAAATCAGCTTTAACATATAAATTACTGAATTTTATTTAATGCAATAGGAAAAGGGTTTCCAAAGTAGACCAAAACATCTTAATACATGCATATCACCTTTAACTAGTGATAAATATTTATCATTAAATGTAAATAAAAAAAAGAGCATGTACAGCAAATAGGTGAAGAGCAGAAGTGGGGTAAACAAAATAAACCTTCCCAATGTTCCCATCATGTTAATATACAAAGGGAATAGAATACACATAGGCAAAGTCATAACTCATTAGTCATGTGCAGAAGGCAAACCCAAGGTTGTGTTTAATACATCCCACTAGTGTGGTGCAAAGTAAACACCGAGGCTGTGTTTCGATGGGGAATTTCATAATTTGAGAAAATTCAAAATGCAAGGGGAAATGGGAACTAAATTACATCAATTCAGTTTTTTTCATTTGGAAAATTACTCATTTGGGTATTTATTTGGAAAATTAAAATTTTGTCCATGCAACGATTCTTATGAATAAAAAGTTGGTGGATGCAATTTTAGGTACATGTGGAGAATATCTACAACTCTATTGTTATAATGCATTTCAAGTTGCCAAATCCCTGATGGGCATTGCCCAAAACAATCTTTCAGCCAGTCTTCTCTTCCCAAAAGCAAAAACACATTTTATATCCATGTATCATGATAAAATATTAAGGTCAGGTATTTCGTCAATGACAAGGCCATAAGGAAATTATCATAAACAAGAGACCATGATCATAGGAATTCTTATAGAAGCACTAGATGATTTATTATAAATAATATGGTGGCCTCCTATTCCTCTTGCTACTGAAAAGTTATAGACTTACTTCGACTATGACTGCATCGCCAAAACCAAAACCACAAGCAGGAATGTCATCAGCACCAAAGGTTGAGAACAAATGATCATATCGGCCACCACCACAGATAGCTCGGAGCTTTCCTTCTCGGTCAAAACCCTACTGAAGAATTCAATCATTTGAAAGAGAAAAAGAAAAAAACAACCAATTTATACCATAGCTACATATTAACACAATAATAGGAACCACTACAATAAAAAACGCCATTTGTTTTTCATTCATATTGTGTAACTGTAATGAGAAACATGGTGACAAATGCAATTTGATTGCAGCAAAATAATACTGGTAAAACTTTGGTATTCTAATCAAGCAATAGCAGTATATAAGGTTGTCTATATAGTATAAAGTATGTAGTATATACTCTTTCTTTTCCTTTTTTATTTTATATAAATAAATAAGGGTAAATAGACTTTTACCCCCTGTAATTTTTTTTTTTTTTAGATTACCCCCCCTGTAATGTTTTTTTTCCCTAGTGTATTATACCCCCTGCCGAATTTATTTTTTTCAACACAGGAGGGGTAAAATACACTACGAAAAAAAAAACATTACAGGGGGATAATCTCAAAAAAAAATTACAGGGGGGTAAAACAAAACTCGCTTACTTTGCAAGGTGGTAAAAGTCTATTTACCCAATAAATAATTCATTAAGGAAAAAATACAGGGTGAGAGGAAACAAATCCCGATATGGATTTTATCTTCTTTTAGATCATGAAATAATGTTAACTTATCACCAAGGATCTTACATACCAAAGCTACTGGTTTCATTAATTTGAATGAATCATACTCTTTACCTCCACATTACATGAGTATGTATGAACTTCATAGTATCTTGCGAAAAATTATAGCACTTTTCTATGTCAAAATTCATTTAAACCAAAAATATGGATTTAATCATGGACTTCAACCTTTATATTCCAAATTCGGTAATCATGCATGTGTTCAGTACAAGCGTACCATAATAATATAATCTATAAAGTACAATCCCCAAAAAACTTCTCAACATTTGAATGAACCTTTTGACACACTTATCAAAGAATCAGGTCATGATCCAATGAGAAATGTATCAAGTAACGAAACATAGGTAAGCCACAAGCAAGAGTTTTGTCGAAGATGATCCTAAACTACTATATATATATATATATATATATATATATATATATATATATATATATATATATATATATATATATATATCAGTGCAAACAATACTATCGATTTGGTATTAGCTGTGATGAAAGTCTAACCTCAAATACAATGCCAGTGTAATAAGCAAGGCCACGAACAACTGATGCATCAAATTGAAGCCATTTGGAGTAACCAAACTTTTCAGCCAGTGAGAATAACTGTTTGAGATCAGCAATTGCTTCTCCACTACCTCCGAGCCTCTCTAAATACAACCAAATTCAAATTTTATGTAAGTTGTACCCTTGTTGTTAACAGCCTAATACAGGTGACTTGTGTTTAATAACTTAATGGAGAGAGTATATGAACTTTATGGTGCCATAAATGGGCTTCAAGAAATAGCAAAGAAACCAGATTTTTTAATCTAACGCGAGGATATGATATTCAACAAAAAAAAAATGGAAAGAAAAAACTCCTCCAAGGCATAAATGACAGCAAGTAGCACACCAGTAATAATACGAAATGGGGTCGAACTCTGATTCTCTATCAAGCTAACCAAGTTTCTGAAATCTTGTCCAGAATATTTTGGTAAAATGAAGTTTCCATCAAAAAGATAAAAAAATAAAAATAAAAAAAAAACAAAATGCTTCGCTACAAAAAGGAATAACTCTTTCTTTAGCTGCATAACTCAGGAAATGATAAATTCGCATCAGAGCTCGCATCTACATTCTTACATTCATAAACCTACTCTCAAAGTCTCTAGCACAAAGTTACAACTGGCTATTATTTTGCTTTTCACACATTGACTACGAAATATAAGACTTTCAGGAAATTTATCATGCATTGGAAAATTTTCAACATCAATTTAATGTAAAAGGTGAACCTTCTAACTCGGTCAATGACTTTACAGAAAGGACTTGCAATAGCTCCTGGACAGCCTCCTGCGATAGACCAACAGTTTTCAACTCTTTCTTTATCTCGTCAACTGGAATTTTCTCAATCTGTAGAAAATTAAAATGATATTTTCTATTAAATACAATTTTCATTCACAGCATGGTCGGTCATGCCTAAATCTAAACTAGACAAGGAAAAATGTCAATAAAAAATTTCAGTAGCTACAGTAACAGAATGGATATAGCCACCTCATATGAAAACTTAGGATCAATAAAAAAAAAACAAAAAAAAACAACACATAGGATGGCTATCATCATGACCTCCTTATCATATTTGCCTTTTGAGAACAAACAATGATCAGGAAACTTAGAGTTTCATCTACAATTATAAAATAAACCCTAAAAGCACCAATATGCATAACTCACTTTATCAATAATGACGCAGACCTTGCCAAACATATTTTCAGGTATTGAATAACACTTCAATACTTCTTGTAGAACCTGCAACGGAGGAAGATATACAATAGAGTGACAGGGTATCATTAAACTAAGTCAACATAGAACCACATAAATAGGTTATAATGAAATAATTAAATGTTTTTTATTGCAGATTGTGCTAACCTACATACAAAGTTGAAACAAACTACAAGCGAAAAATGAGGTGAACAAAATGATGACACTTCACAACATGTTATAATTGCTTCATTAGATGGAAAAAAGCAAGCATGCTTCAAAAAAGAATCCTCAATAACAACCGTAGCAAGGACTTGAAAAATGTAATATTAATTTTCCACAAGTTTATAGGGTGTAGATCTATAGTGCTCCTGAGTTCTTGCACAATTGAACCAAGCTTTGACAACGCTATATGATTGCAATAAACCTCCAGCCCTCTATTGTTGCCCTTAACACACATCTATCTATCTATCTATCTATTAAATATACAGTCAGCAACTTTTCAAATTTTAACTACAATAGCAGAATATAGCTAAACAAATGAACTCAATCTATTACCATACAACTTGATAAGTAAATATATTCTTATTCTTTAAATTTGAAGCCAGAAGCACCACATAGCAAATTACCAGATTTTAGAAGCATACGCGAGTACATGACATTTTGTGTATCTTTAAATAATATTAATTAATTAATTAATGATACAAACCCCTTGATCATATAACTCTCGTAGAAAAGTGGAAGTACAATAAAACAGCAGTGTGGAAGGAAAGTTGGTCCATCATTCATAAAAATAAAATTAAACCCGCACCTTTCGACTAGAAACCTTAAATCCAACGTCAGATTCTGTAATTCCTATTCGTTTGAAGAAAGTAACAATGGAAGATATAAGCTCTGCTTCAGCCTACAACAAGAGAATAACCAAAGTGTTAAAGTCCATATCAAATATTAGAGTCCAATACATTCAATAATATTACTACCATAGTACAAAATTTAAATCAAAGCACATAATGTGAACCAGCCACAAGTTTATCCAAAGCAAGTGGAAGAATAATATATTAAAAAAATAATAATAAACAAACAACTCATTTCATGACTTATTATATTATTTATGAGAACATCTTCATACCTTGAGACTCAACTACAAAACAAAGAAACGGTACATCTACTGTTGGAAGAGAAGGGTGGATGAATGAAATGAGAGCATTAACTTATCGAAGAATATCTGACCTATAACTGCTAGTGCTACATTAACATAATTAAAATGGTATTATCAATGAACTAATTAAACCTAAGTGCAAGCTTCCTGGACCAATGATGAAACATTTGACCCCATTGCATTAAAAGAACAACTAGGCAGCACATACATACCATAACCCCGGGAACACCAATGATATCCATATTCCACTGGTAGTGCTCACGACGACGCCCCCTTGTCATTCTCTCATACCGCCAACATTGTCCAACAGTGAACCACTTCAATGGTAGTGATACGGACTTCCTGAAGAAAAAAAAAAAGAACAACTATGAAGATGAGAAGCCGTTATTCACATTCAATAAAACATGAGTAGGTATATACGTTAAACTGTAATTTTTACCCTTTCTGTATCACCAGCCTTGCCAAAGAAGGAGTAAGTTCAGGCCTCAACGCAACACGGCGATTACCCCGATCTTCAAAACAGTAAAGCTGCACAATATAAATGTATATAGTTTGATATTCCATACAAAAATCTTAGTGTACTTTCTTCTCTTCTCTATTGATGGAACTTTTTTTTCGTAAAGATATGCAATGACAATGGTAACTTTTTGAAGAACAATTCAAGCATGCTGTTTGTGTGACACAATTGCCATCAACGAGCATCACATAAAGACTATTGCTCCCACACACACACACATACTCATCAACTATTCATCCGTGTATGAGTCTCTCACATGCCTAAATTGGGAGAACTCAATGGATTGCCTTTAAATTACCTTACGGCCACATCATGGCTGGGTTCTAGCAAATGCTAACTCCTGTTGGAGTCAAAGAACATAATAATGCTAACAGGACCCATTGTGCATAATATATTGTCAGGTTCTCACAATGTTATCCATCCATAAGTAGCATGCAGAATAACAAAGACAGACCTTAACTGCAGAAACATTGAAATACTTGGGTCAATGACCAAAGTGTTTAAGCAAACATAAATAAACTTCTCCAACGGAACTTATGAATCGATAATGATAAATTGTCCCATGGTGATATTTGGTGACCCCCGTGATTCTTGAAACCTTATTTCATCTTGCTGCTCTACACTTACATACCAAAGAGGCAAAGACCTGCTCCAAGCTTATTTACAACTAAAATAATTATCTGTGGAAGCACGTGCCTTTCAAAATCCTAAGAATAAACTTCAAACGAGATATACTATCATGTACAAATGGATTCTTAAAAAAGTTGAGTGGACTGGAGTGGAAAGTAATGGGACGAAATGAAATGAAGAGAAGCAAAGTGAAATGGAACATAAAGGAACAAGGTTGGTATTTTAAACATGGAATAGAGAAAAAGACTTGTTCCATCCCATTCTCTCAAAATTAATGGGAAAGAAAAATCCGAGTACTAAATGGAATATAATGGAATGAAGTCATATTTTAAACAACCCAAACAATATAACCTTTTATGATTCCAATCCAAATGTAAGGAGTCCATATTTGGTTCCGAGGAAATGGAGGGAATAAATTATTTTAAACTTTAGTTGTTTGGCACAATCTTTAAGAGACTGTGGGAGCAAAATCTCTTCGAAGCCAATTTTAGCTCCCCGTGTTTACAATAAATTAGAGTTAAATAGTACTTTATTCATGTGAAATTCAATATTAAAACCATGTAAAAAGTAAATTTACTTTCTCCCTCTATTAAAGTCTCTCCCCTTTCGGTCCCATAAGTTCAATTCAATTAATAGTTGCAGAGACATTTAATGTGTTGGAGCATGGGTTCGAATCCGGGATTTTGCACTTCTCCACACTTAAGGTGACTAATTCTCGTCACTAGGCTATTTGACCCACACACAAAAATGTATCTCACCTTCCTCTTCAACCAAAGAAAACACATTTAGAATCTCCAATGTCCCCCTCCCTTCCTAAACCCTCTCTTCCATTGAATTCCCTCACCTCCCCGTTGAACCAAACTCACCCTAATTCGAAACAACCAATGTTAAACCAACGATCAATAGTATCTTAGGGTGAAGAACTAAAAGTGAACAAGTGTAAACAAAAACAATAAAGCGAAAAAATTACCTGGTCCTTAATCTCCTCCCCTGCTTTCCTAGTATACAATGCTTCTGACTCAAGAACCGGAAAATCAATCTCCTCAAATCCATACAACCGCGACACCTAATAAAACATCCAAATACAGTAATCAAGCTTAACCGTAAACTAAATCATCATTCCATTAATCAATATACAGTAATCAAGCTTAACCGTAAACTAAATCATCATTCCATTAATCAATATAAAGTAATGAAGCTTAAACGTAAACCTAATCATCATTCCATTAATTAATTCGAGTCTAAAATCAAGTACCTCTTTGAAATTGTTGAATAGCCAGTTACGCAATCGCATTTCTTCAGGCGGGAAGTCACGTGTACCCTTGGGAGGATTGACATCGATTTTCTGAACTTCTCCGGTGACCTGAGGAGCAGGAGTTAACGCACCAGACCGGCCGCCGGATGGAGATTCTGTCTCCGCGGCTTGTGAGAGTGCACAGTGGAATCTGACGATGGATGATTTGGCATTGAATTGGAAGGGTGAAGAAGAGAGTTGGTAGGTTAGTGAACGGAAGATAGGGGTAATGTAGTAATTGAAGCGAGGTTGTGAGACGAAGAACGAACAGGAAAATGGAGTTGCAGGCATAGCTGTGACTGTGAGTGAAGCTTAGCGTAGGAGAAGAGTAGGATAGGGAGGTTTGGTTTTGATATTAATGGGCTTTTTTATTTGGGCCTTGAATAGGGCCTTTAGAGTTTAAACGGTTGCTTTTTGCCTACTCTGAATTGCTCACACTAGAAAATATACTACCGAGAAAAAATCTTTTAGTAAGATTTACATTACCAAGAAATAACTTTCGATAAAATTTATACTATCGAAATATCTTTCGATAAGGTTTGTATTACCGGAAGATATCTTTCGCTAGATGAGACAACATGAGAGAATTCTGCAATTTAAGAGGACAAAGTCTTTACTCTCCTTAATGGCCCAAATTGTTTATTCTTAATGTTGTAATTGCTACCACATCCCCCACCAAATTCTTTTACATACCTTCAAAACAAAATGAAAAGTAGTTTTGATTAAGCAATTGGCATGTCCAATGGAATGGGAACACGTGGTTGTACCATGGCATACAAGACTTTTTTTTTCACATTAACAATCTCAACTCATTTCATTCATCAAAGTAACTTCAATACAGGATGGTATGTAATCAAATTCCTCACGACTAGCAAATAACAATGCTACTCTAGCTAGCAAATGAGCCACATTGTTGGCTTGTCTCCTAATAAAACTTATCATAAAGTTTGATAAAGCAAATAATGAAGCTTTACAAGCATATAATAACATGCCAAATTAAGTACAAAAATTAAGTTTATTGTTGATGTCATCAACTACCAGCTTGCAATCTAGTTCTATGACAACACTAGAATAGCCTAAGTTCCTTAACCAAAAAATAGTAGTTTTTAGTCCCCATGCTTCTGCTTCATGTGAAAGGGGATTACCATAGCTCCACAATGTTTGGGCACGAATGAAATCACCTTTGTCGTCTTTTAAACATATACCTGCACCATACAAAACTTTTAAAAATGTTAAATAATCATAATTTATCTATGGGGTGAATGGTGTGTGATTACATCACGGTGAAGAGACTAGATGTATGAGCCTTACATCTAGTTAACACGGTCCAGCAATGTTAAACTGGATCTGTTACAATCCTTATAGCACTACAATGGTAGTAGCAGCGCAGCCCAATTTGGGGATTGGAAATGTAACATCGACGCAAGTTTTTATGGTGATTCAAGTCCTTCGTGTTGGACTTGGTGTGTTCGGAATTCTTAATTAGGGTGGGTTTATAGCAGATAGGAGTAGCTGGGTTCATGAAAAACTTACAATAATTGAAGGCTAAATTATGACGTTATTAGAAGTACTTTGTTTAACAACTATTATAGGATGGTCCAATGTTGTGCTTGAAAACGACTTTAATGTTGTTGTGGATGCTATACAAGCTAGGGCTGGACAAAACCGATCCAAACCATTTGTACCCGCCCGGCCCAAACCGAAAAGCATATTCGGGTCGGTTAAACTCAGGTCAACGGGTCAATCGGTTGGAAATTTCGGTTATTTAAGGGTTAACGCGGTCGAGTTCGGATGGGTGATCCAGGGCCGTCGGTGACCGAAACCGAACCGAAGTTAATTAATATATTATTTTTAATATCAGAATCTGACCCATATATAAAGACCAAATGTTTACAAAATTCTAATTTCTCTCATTTTTTTCACTCAGCCGCTGCTTGCCTCTTTCTCTCTCAACTTGTGGTGAGTTATCTTCATCATACTTCATCTTCTTTGTCTCTTGTTCATCTATTTCTTTCACTTCATCTCTTGAGTTATCTTCTTTTTCATTTTGTTCTAACATGTTTGTTTTACTTTCTTTTTTGTACATGATAAACTCGAAGGTTTAAAAGATTGAAAGGTTAGATCTTTAGATTTCATGTTTATATTTATTTTCGCTGTTAATTTTGAAGAGTTTGATAGTTTTAAAGTTTTCATTTTTCGTGTTTTTTTTTTCTTGTATTCTAACTTGATGTTGATAGTGTTTGAAATAAATTGTTTAAATATCAGATCTACTATCCCAAACAACACCAACAACTCTGAAAATTACTCATCAATCCTAGGATCTACTACCAGTACCATTGTCTCTTCCTCTCGTTTTCATCTTTTATGTATCTTGATCTCAGATCTACTAGTTTGTTCTTATATTTGTTCTTCTCATGTATGTTGATCGCAGATCTACTAGTTTGTATTTAGTATATTCTTAGTTTATTTCTGTCTTACTTTTTTTTGACTAATTTTGTGTTACTTAATAGTTTATATTTATGCCTTTATTTTATATTTTGATCTTCTGTTTATGTCCTTATTTTCAGGTTCATGGAAAAAAATCAACAACCTTCATGTAATCAACCATGTGCATTTATGGGCCGAAGTGTTTAATTTGAATTAAGTTGATTATGATAATTTTGTAATATCTTATTGTATTTTATGTGTATTTTTTGTGTATTATGTAAATATATATTTTTGGTGTAGTGTATGATGTAATATGACTTAATATCAGAAACTATAAAATAATGAAAACAATTATCAGCAGCAAAATGATTCTAAAAAATAAGGAAAATTAAGAATTTTGACAAAATTTGGACAAAAATTTAGAAAATAATTGGCCAACTCCAACTGTAAGACATGAGGTCCAAAAAAATTTAAAAAAAGTTTGGACAATAATGAGACAAAAAAGTAAACAAAAATTGATTAAGCAAAAAAACCGATTAAACCGAGCCGAACCCGACCGGACCGAACAAACCGTAAACTGAAAAAAACCGACTCAATAACGGTTCGAAATGGGCCTGTGTTTGAGACCCATCGGTTCGACCGGTTCAAGGGTTTGGGCCCGGAACCGAACCGAACCGATGCCCACCCCTAATACAAGCTAACCAAAGTGATGCTTTTGAATTTATTTCTCGTATTAAGTTGTTGGATTTACATTTTAGCTTTAAGGTAAAGTTCATTAAACGGCAAGCAAGCATGACAAATATTCAAATGATTGAATCTAGATACTTTTTTTGTTCAACATTCTCTTTTTTTAGTGAATCGACTGATTGGCCCACACAAAAAATAGTTTAGAAGAAAGAGAATAACCAAAATCGATAGAGAATGAACAACATAAATAAATGAGAGAAGAATATCCAAATCCCAAATACTCAACCAAATTGGAGTCTTAATTTTTTTTACAATTCCAGCTGTTATATAATCATCTGCTCAAAGGTTAGCCTTTGTCTAGCAAGGTGCCGACTTATGTAATGCTCCGGGACTAGTTTCAAATAATGTTGTAAATTTTATCGCTTACGATAGAAGAAAGGCACTAAGATTAGAAATGAATTGTGTCAAGAAAAATTAAAATTGAAAGAAACATCTGCATGTAATTTGATCCGTCCAAAATGATGTAAGTGCGCAATACCACATAATATAAGAGGAACTAAAACAGATGTCACATGTCTAGGGCATATAAGAAATTAATTGAGTCATATGTTACACATTTTTGGTGCAGGCAATGCGCAGAATCCCAAATAAAAGGATCATGCATTTGTATATATCACAATCACAACCAACATGTGCAACACGGTTTCCTCTAAGTGTCGTTTGGTTCTTAGTACTAAGTAAGTTAGTGCATGTATTTTTATATTATGTTAATATATAATATATATTAATTAACTACTTCAAATAAATTTATTTGTAAAAAATTAGTAGAAATAAAAAAAATAAAAAGAATTGTTACTTGTTACTTGATAATAAATTTATTATTTTTGTTTTGACGCTTTCGGTTACTATAACAACTATATGAAGAATTTTATCAACAACCAAAATTGTCAAGATAAAACTTATAAAAATATATCTTATTTTTCTTTATAATTGACCCTTGAATTTGACTAGTTTCGCCGCGTATGAAGAAATTTCGGTTGAGAGATAATAATTTACTTTATATGCACCATATATTTTTCCAATAGAGATTAATCTATGAAGCACGGACTCTGACACGGACACCGCGACACGACACGACACGGACACTCCGACACCGCTAATGTAAAAAATATACGACACCGACACCGCTACATATTTATAAAATATATAAGTTTAGAATTAAAAATACATACATATGCATCTAAGTTGAACAAATTTTTCAATAAAAAAAGTTTTAAAAGAATATATGATAGTACATTTGACATTTACTCATCCAACTACTATCGAAAAACTAACAATAATGTAATCAAAATGTAATATCTTTAATCCCTCATTGATCAATATTATTATTTCGACACATCTTTAATCGTTGTATATATGTCTGAGAAAAGTAGAAGCAAATAAATAAAATAAAATTTGAACACTTACCCCGACACGTTTGTACGAGTGTCTTATAGGTGTCGAACACCGATTTAAGGAGTGTCGGAATAAAGGAAAAATTGTTTTTTTTGACACCTCTCTGACACGTTTGTACGAGTGTCGTACGGGTGTCATACGAGTGTCGGACACACGACACGTCTAGTTATAGAGGTGTCGGTGCTTCATAGAGATTAATTACTTAAACATGGAAACTTTGTCTTTATAACATGAAAAATAGTATTTAGTAAGAATTTTATATGTAAGAAAGAGAATAATCTTATATGGCATTATATAACACTTACAAATTATAACCTATCTCTTTTCATGTATGGTTATCCAATTTTTGATTGGCCAAATTTCTTATTTTTGTGGATTCTTCTCTTTCTTGTGTAAATATTTCTTACTAAATGATGCTCTTATAATATTTAAGAACTCAAAAAAAAAAAAATAGGTTTCACTATATTTTCATAAGCAGTAAGAGTCTCACATATGGAATGTGATGTAGCATGACACGTGTTTATAAAAGGGATAATTTGCATAGTATAAAGTCGATTTTGTAAAAATGAATTATGTCTATAACACAAATTTTAAGAGGATATACAATCTATTCAAAATCTACTGTAATATTTTCTATCAAATTGCCTCTATCAGATTACTCAAATCACACTTGATATGTTCATTAAATGTAAACAAATGTATTAAGAGCCTCATATTAGATCAGATATAGCTTCAACATATGTTTGTAGTTTTTAATATAAGTTGTCATAAGAAAATTTGTTCGTAGACCATAAAAAATACTAAGTTTATACGGAAATAAATTTATACCATTAAATAGAGATGATATATTTGGTAAAAATAAATAAAATAGAGATGATATACTTACTCAATACAAATTAAACATGAACTAATCAAAGACATGGCTCCAAGCAAAGCAACACTATTTCTTTTATGTTAATTAATTAATAAAAATAAAAATTATTGAACAATTTTGTCTAATAATAAGACAAACATTGGATAATTATTGAAGGGTCGCAATTGTGACATAAATATGTCAAATCATTCAAGCGTAAATGTACACAAATACATATTATGAAAAAATTGATTATCTCCTTCCATTTTTTCTATTTGTATTTATTTTGTTTAAATAATTTAGGTTAATCAATGTAACCGTTAACCCGGTGTGCATGTAATAACAAACAAGTTCAACGATCGAACACATTAAATCATTGTATCCATAACCTATTTAGCAAGTGTTTTGCTAGGTATTTTTCACTATATATAGCTTTGTCCTTTGAAAATTGCACAATCATAGAACCATCACACATCCGACAAACTCTTCAACTAGTAGCCGCGATGGAATCATGGTTAAACTGCAAATGAACACACGAAAAATGGATTTATAACGTACATCCAAACACATTCTTAGTAGATCCATTTTTAAAAGCGATGGAATTCACATAAATTTTATCCAATCATACAATGAGTGTTAAAAAATAAAAGGTTTTAGAAAGCAATTTGGATAGCATTTCTCAAGATAGTATAATGCACAATCATAGGCAAGTTCCCCCTAATACAAGCTACTATCCTAAATATATATTTCCAATTAGATTTGTCTTCTTAATTCCAAATTTCCTTTGTATGACAATGAAATTAAAAGACATAAAAATGGATTAATTGGTGATTGTTTACAATTGGAATTGGGATATATAACTTAGTGGGAGTCACTATCTTAAGCTACGTATTCTATCTATACGAGGTTGCACTAAAAAATGCAAGCACACAAACAACCTAAAGGTTGTCATTCTTTATATGTATTGCGGCAACTTGATATATCGAGGCTAATCATGCATGGGGGATTAATGATTCCGGGTTCATGGATACATCATTTGTTTTTTTGTATCAAGACGTTACGGATCAATTGGGAAGAGTATATATAGTGTATGTTTATTTTTTCTGATTAAAAATGTGAATTGTTTAATACAAATCACAACATATTATTTTACTTTTCTAAAAATGTGAATTGCTTTAGACAAGTGACAACATATTTTACTCTAGTTTCTCTTAGCATATCCGTTCAATTATTTTTAAACAATAATAAACAGATAAAGGGATAAACACATGCATTAATTCATTATAGTACATAAATAATAAGTAATCCATCTTTAGTCTTTGTGGCATTCAGAGATTTAAGCTTCCTCGTACAAATAGCATGGCAACATAAACCGCACATGTGAATACCCGTATGAACCACTATAAAAGAGAATACAATTTTGTTTATTAAGGACTAAAAACAAAAAAAAAAATGTAGGGATAAATTAAATAAGTGATTTTATTTTACAGGGACAAAAATTAAAATCATTATAAAAGTATGGACTGAAAATATAATTTACCCATTAAATTTTTAAGTTATGTTGAATCCATATTCTTGAAGATATGAGGCATTCATCATAACCAATTGAGCTAAGTAAACTTATGTAAATAGGTAGTCATATTATATATTTATTTTTTTGCCTTTTTTTTCTTCCAAAATTCTAAGGCATAAAGCTCATACTTGAGTTTGTTTGGCCCTTAAGCCAGTTCGAACCTGCACTGACTTTGACTAGAAAATCCGAATTGATTGAATTTGAGCTTTGGTTCAAATTTGGGTTTTCCACAATTTCAAATGATTAGATTTTAAACTTGGTGATCAGGAGTTCACCTCTTAAATTAAAGTGAATAAGTAGATCATCACAAGTTTGAACATATTGCAAAGTCTCTACCATTGAGTTATGCTTATAGAAACATAAATGAATAAATGTAACAATTTTATTCAACCACCGCCCATTAATTAAAAAAATGCTTTTTACCACGTTTTTAATAAATCAAAGATTTCAATATGTAATTGGAGAGATTAATTTCTTAATATAATTTAAAACTTTTGAAGTGGTTAATATTTCTCAACAAATATTCTCTATACGTACTGTTCGGATATTATATTTTAGAT
This sequence comes from Trifolium repens, assembly GCA_030408175.1. Taxonomy (NCBI): domain Eukaryota; kingdom Viridiplantae; phylum Streptophyta; class Magnoliopsida; order Fabales; family Fabaceae; genus Trifolium; species Trifolium repens. Next base: position 50,083,402 of record CP125849.1, on the reverse strand, counting down.
CAAATAATTAAAAGACATAAATATGTACTTCATCCGTCCCAAAATATAAGCAAAAATGAGTCAAAGAAACTTGATGTATTTGTTTCAAAATTTGGACAAATATATTCACTTTTTTTGATCAATTTTTACTTACATTTTGGGACGGAGAGAGTATTACTTATGTAATACTGTATTGATACATATTTTTTTTAAATTTATTATTACAACAGTTTTATTTAGATATATATAAATTTTATATAAGTGAATATATTATTATAAGAATCAACAAGGGTTCTTTTCTTTTGACGTGGAAAAGAGATAGGAGTAGTGGGCAAATTGTGATCACAATTCTTTGGGTAAGCCCAAAGGACCAAAGGGGTATGTATGACTCTGACTTGGTGTTGGTTATCTTTTACCGAGCAATTCTATCATAGACACAACCCCAAATCTAAAATATTTCGGCACACACACATAAAAGAGAAAAATTTAAAAATTAATGATTAAGTCACATCAATTGTCATTAATCAATTCCTTTATATTTAAATTTTTTAAAATTATGTATGTGTGTCCAAATAACACTTGTTGAATTTGTGCCCAAGTAAGTATTTCTCTATCTTACTAGCTACTCCCGCAGTTTTCAAAATCTGCGTCCTTCTGTTCCGTTCTATCTTCGTCACAATTCAATTTCACACTGTCAACTCAACGGATACTATTTCCTCTTTCCGTTACGGGTTCTCAAGGGTCATTGGACTTTTCGTAATTACCTTAAAAAACCAGGTAAATTTGGTCATTCACTTTGAAATCGGGTCCACTCAAATTTAATTAAGATAATTATCTCCAATAAAACGGCAATAGTTCTCACTACTTTCCAAAAACCTTTGCAATACACATCCTCTTATCATAGAATATAGAATATTCTTCTATAAAAACAACAATGTTTTTGGTCATTTTCATTATAAAAAAAATTATGTTTTTGGTCATTTTATTTTTATTAATCATAGAGTTGATCCTCTGATTTTAAAATATTTAATTTTAAAAAAAATACTAAATATTAGTTAAACATATTAATATGCAAATTTTTTCTTAAAAATATATGCATTCAATATTTTAAAGATGTAAACAATTATCTTTAACAATTAATTTTTTGTCTTTTATTTTATTTTTTGATATGTTTAATTAGTGTCTTGTTTTAGAAGTTATGTTAGATGGAGCTACCACTATGGGGGACCGTTTTTATGAGGAAAGAGCTATCAACGAGATGGAGCTAGCTCTTGGTTCTAGCTAGTAATGTAATGATCGATAGATTTGGTGATGTGTTTTTCAAATCGATGAGAAAAGAACTATCCGTTAGATGGAGCCGCCACTAAGTGAGAGGCCACTCTTAGGAGGAAAGGGCTATCAACGAGATAGAGCCATTTTTCGATTCTCTCTCGCAACAATTTTTATTTTATTTCACTGGATTTTTATATTTTCTTTAAAGTCGATTATTTTGAAATTTTGGCTAATTATATACAAGTTTATAAACAAGATTTATCTTGATTTTGGAAACGTTGCAAATACAGAGGTCACTCTGTTGAAATTTCGGTAAATATTATTTTGAAGTAAAGAGTCATTTTAGAAATTTTATTTTTATTGATGGTTAAGTTTGGTCATTAGGCTTGCCGAACTACTATTAGTTCGTGCGCCGGTCATGATGTGAGTTTGGGTCGTGACAAAGTACTCATTGGCTGTTCTCGAAGAAGCTGCTGTTGAGGAAGCATCCAATTCCCAGTGGTATCAAAGAGAGGGTAGCTAAGATGAAGGCTAGCCCAGTTTCACCTTCCTCAGTGTTTGGGTCTTAGTTTATCGGATTTTAATCGATCCAAAACATGATATAAGAATCAACTAATTCAAAAAGTTTCGTTCCACCATTTACTTGTGGAGGTACCATTAAAAACCAAAATTTTATCGTACATAACTAACCCATCAAAATTAACACCAGAAAAAATCAAACCTAAAAAATGTACACTTCAAAATCTCAAATAAAAACCATTAACTCAACTCAAATGGGTTAGTTGTACTTAATACTAAAATCAAATACTAGTATCGTAGGAGAGTATACGGTATATACATGTATCATGTGTAACAAATATAGACATATATATATACATGTTGCAATGATCCACCTCACTGATTGTGACCCACCCTCCACACTCCCTTGACCCTTCACCTATTCCTTCTCTATCTTTATATATACTTTCCTTCCGTTGCTTCATACTTATTTTACATTCCTCTCTTCAAAATTAAATACCAAAATCAACCGAATTTCATTCATCACATCAACACCAACAATGGTTCAGGTTAGTTTCAATTTCACTTAACTTATTCAAAATTTAATTCCTTTTTATTAATTTATTCTCCCTCACAAAGTTATTCATTTATTTTTTTTAATTTCAATTACCAGAAAGAAGAGGTTGATCAGAAAAACGAAGCTCTCCCCTCTGCCGTTTTCAAATTTGACTTGCATTGCGCAGGATGTGTCAAGAAGATCAAACGCGCCGTTCTCCATTTCGATGGTATCACTTCTATTACTTTCATATTCACAATTTCTCAATTTTTTCCCCCTTTTCGATCGACTTGAAAATTGATTATGATTATGACGTAGGTGTGGAAGATGTTAAGGTCGATATGGTTGGTAACAAAGTGACCGTTATCGGAAAGGTGGATTCTAACAAGGTTCGTGATAAATTGGAGGACAAAATTAAGAAGAAGGTTGAGATCGTTTCGGCTCCGCCGAAAAAAGATATCGCCGGCGATAAACCGCAGCCGGAGAAGAAGAAACAGGAGGAGAAGAAGAAGAATGAGCCTGACGACAAAAAACCTGACGATGTAAAAAAAACAGAGGAAAAATCTCCCAAACAGGTTAGAAACTTCGTTACCTTTTTCAATACGGTGTTGGTGACGAAATGGAAACAAATTTCATTCAAATAATTGATTCATAATTGACTTTATTTTTACGCTTTGATTTTAGTTAATTATTTTATTTTTTTAATTCATGAACCAATTTGAATGACAGAATTTTATATTTGTACTTTTTTTTCTTTCAAGAATTCTAGTCTAAATATGTCACTCTTAAATAGCTAGTTCAATTTAACTAGCTAGTTTCCCCATTGTATGAATTGTGCTTATCGACATGAATAGTTTAATTTAACTAACCGTCTTAATTTTTTATTTGTTTTTTTCTTTTCAGTCGGTTCAAAACACGGTGGTTTTGAAAATTAAATTACACTGTGAAGGATGTATTCAAAAAATTGAAAAGATTATCCTCAAAATCAAAGGTTAGCGAGCCATCATCACATTTGTCCTACTTTTTTAATTTATTAGTATTTTAATTTTAACTAATTGAATAAAATTATAAAATTCATTTCATATGTGACGTATATTTATATAATATAAGTGCTCATATGATACATCCATCCACTAGTGAATATAAAATTATACAATGAATAATTAAATAATTATGTTGTATTGTTAATTAATTAAATAAAATTGTGGCTGTGGTTTGCAGGAGTTGAATCGGTGAATATTGATGGAGCAAAAGATTTGGTGACGGTAAAAGGAGCCATTGACACAAAAGAAATTGTATCTTATTTGACGGAAAAGTTTAAAAGAACAGTGGAAGTGGTTCAACCAAAGAAAGAAGATGGTAAAAATAAAGAGAAAGATGAAGGAAAACAAAAATCAAAAGAAAATCAAGGTGGTGGCGGTGATAAAAAAGAAGGTGGAAAAATAGAGGAAGTTGCAACAAAAGTGGAGGTTAATAAAATGGAGCATTATGGTTACGGACACCAACCACCTATGTATTGGTACGATGGATATGAACCGGGTCAAAGTAGCAACCATACGGTGGAGGTTCAACAAGGATATTCTAATTCTAATCAACAAGGGTATTATGGTTACAATCATGTGAATCAACAAGAGTATAATAATAGTTATTATAGTAATCATGGGAATGAAGAACAAGGGTATGGCTATAATGAACAAGGGTATGGTTATAATAATCATGTGAATCAAGGTGAAGGTGGATATATGGTAGATCCTCCATTTTATATGCATCCAAATAATCCTCCTCCACAAATGTTTAGTGATGAAAACCCCAATGCTTGTTCCTTAATGTGAGAGATTTTACTATCCTTGAGACATAGTACTATTTTTGTTTTGATGTACACGTGCAAGTTGTAAATAATGATTAATTAATAGTAATTTTCATTTTTAATTAGTTTAGGATAAGATTTTTAATTAATTAGAAAATTAGTATATAGTTGAATAGAACCTTGTGCTATTTGGCGCATGGTTAGTGACGTAGAGGGACGGTACGGCCTGCTGGATGAGAATCCGGTTTTGGGAAAAAGACAAAAATGGAGTAGCTGTTGTTTTTGTTTGTGTGTTTCTAGTTTATGTCATACAGTATTATGAAATTTGATATATATAAATCATTTTTGGAGCTACATTCGGTTCATCTGATGTATGTTTCTTGCAAACTTGCAACCTTGGTCATTTATTTTATAACAAAAATTCAATTCTTAACTCATTCGAATTTATCAACCATCATGACTTGATTGATGTGCATAATTATGATTATCAAAGTTACTAGTGTTCTTAACCATATATCATTGTCTTTAGTTAATTTTGTTTTTGTTTTCCACGGCCAATTTCATGTTGGCTATACAGCACGCATGTTATTAGAATAGTTTAATCCAAACGATTAATATTAATCGTATATATTAGATATTTAGATGAGAAAGTCTTATAAATAAATGACTTAAAAGTTAAAACTAAGTTTATGCTCAAACAAGTATCTTTCGGTGATTAATTGTTCGGTTTGATTAAACTAGGTTATGATCTAATTTTCTCTACTATCAATTACTAGGTTATAACATATTTTTGTTAATAGATTGCCTTCTCAACTAAGCTTTATAACATAACATACTAGTAACTACATAAGAGTGACAGAAATCACAATTTTGTAGAAAGTAAAAATATACACAAGTAAACAATAAAATCACAAATTTGACACCTCCAACTCCAAAGGGGCGAAAGTACTACTTCAACTCACTAGCTTATCATCTGTCAACCATCAACCAATTATTTTCAACTCCACTATGAACTCGTCTTTTATGAGATAACTTATCCACTTCTACTACATTTTACCATACTATAGAACCCCCGTCCCCGGCTATAAATTATAATCTAATTTTGTCAACTATCAATTTCTAATTTATATACCCAACAATAACATTTTTGTCAATAGTCTTCTTAACAAAGTTTTACAATACAAGAGTGTGAGGAAGATCATAATTTTGTAGAAAGTAAAAATATACACCAGTAAACAATAAAACCACAAATTTGACACCTCCAAAGGGGCAGAGCAGAGGTACATTTTCTAGATCTATTGGTATAGGACAAGGACACATTCTTAGTTGCAAAGTAGTTGTTACCATGAAAAATCTAGGAAGCTATACGTGTAACTACAAAAGGCCTTCTTTTCAAACCCACCCTACAAAGTAGTAAGTAAACTTTGAATGGAAATAAAGAACAATGACAAAATTCCAATTCCACCGACTGTTTTGTGGTTAGCTGAGTCATGCTAATAATCAACCAATGATGTGGTTATATTCCGCGTCAGCTCCTATGTCTTTGTCCTCAAGGGGAATTCTAATTTGCCCTTTCATAATTTAAGGGTATTTGCCCTTCAACCAATGAGAACAAACCATTTTTATGTGGTCCCCATAAGTTTGTTACAATTTGTTGTGGGGACCACATACAAATCCACTTATGTGGCTTATTCTTATTGGTTAAAGGGCAAATACCCTCAAATTATGAAAGGGTAGAGGAGTAGTCACCTGTTCTCAAACGCTTGCGTGGAGTGGGCCTATAAATTCCAAGCCCATTCAACTAAACCCACTTATTCTCAATTTTAAAATAATATTTAACTTTTCTTTTGTCTCCAATTAAAAGTTTAAAACAACGTGAGCTTCTGGAGGGTGTCTCAGAAAGTGAGAGTCAGCACCTTTAATCAATAACTTAACGTATGACTTATTATTTTTTTTAATGGAAACTTATTATTATTATTATTATTATTATTATTATTATTATTATTAATAACTTTTTAACTTACAATGCCATATGAATTTGTCTAATATGGAAGACTTTCATATATTTTGTATAAAATCAATTATATTTTTGGAAGAGAAAATCAACCTATAAATAATTTTTTAAAATCATTTATAAATATAAATTTGTAAAATCAATTATTTTTGAAGTGTTATTTTATATTTATATGATTGATTTTCTTTTCCAAATATATAATTGATTTTATACATTTAGATAATTGACAATAAATATAATACTTTAAAGAAACTAAGACAAACACTTAATAATAATATGATAAAATTAGTAATAATATTAAAATTTATAGACAACGGCATGCACAATGATGTGTTTTAATTTAATTGCGGATTTGAAAAATAAATAGTCTCACATCAGAGTGTATATAAAATAATGGAGAGTAAAATAGAAAAAAAATTCATGTCGAACTCTTGAGTTGAGTTTCGAATTTAAAATGAACTGAACTTAAAGAATCGAACCGAACTGCTCGTGAACTATAAATGAGCCGAACTCGAATTGGAAAAAAGAGTTCGTGTCGAACTCAAGCCGAGTTTTGCACCAAATCAATTATTATCGAGTTGAATTGAGCTCGGACAGGTTCGGTTCAACTCATTTTTAATTCTACTGCTTAGTGAAAAATATAAAGAAAGGGGGATAACCTTAGTGAAACAAAAAAATAAAATAAAAATATACAATGAGAGACCTATAGAGGTCATGCACCGTAGCCTGCACCTGATTTAACATTTTATTTTAGAAATAAACAAGATTAATATTATCATTATTTGGGCAAAAAAAAGGAGCAAGAGGGGTGAAAAAGAACCGACATGCAATTTAAGTTGACAGATCAACCTAATTCAACCACCAAGCAACTCCAAAATACTATTAAAAAGAAAGGGAAAAAAAAATTAATATAGGAGCAATCTCACGGACACCTTTGATATTAACCCTATGAGACCATATTTGGTCTTTGTCGTGAAATATATATATATATATATATATATATATATATATATATATATATATATATATATATATATAAAATTGATACTATGATCTGTTTCATAAAAAGCCAAATTTTGTTCAGGATGATACATAATAATAGAATGCAATATTTTTACCAATTGAGTTATGCTCATCGTGAAATATTTATGTTACTCTTTTTAACTAAATTAGTTTTTTTTTTTTTTTTTTTATCTTCTTCAACTATTTCCAGATTTTTTTTTTATTAAGTGGAAAATTGAATAACAAGAGTGTTCTATGAATGTGAATGTGATGAATATGAATAAGGAAATGGAGTCTTCAAAATCAAAGCTTCTTGAAGAATTGTGGGTGGTTACATCCAAAAAACTCAACACTACAATTTGTGTGGTTCGATTCCGCAGTATTTGTAGTTTGTGGCGCTCTCTTCTTCCTCCCCCACCTACTTCTCACAACCTCTGCATTCGGCATTTAAAATATCCACTACTCCAAACCAAAATATACCGCATTCAACCATCACCACATGATCACAACCCTACAACATCTTTGCCTTCTAATAAAGGTTCGATCATTAAGGTTTTCAAGAATTCAAAATCCTCCAAACTCCATCTCTACGATCTCTTCACTAATAAGAGAATCCAAATCGAGAAAAACTAATGAAAAAGTTTTGAATTTGATGAACTTTCGAGTTGTGGAGTTGTTTGAACTATATAATGAAAGTCATAGTGAAAATGATATTAAACTTACTTGTGTAATTCATAATAATTCTTGCAATGTTTGCAAAGTAATCTTGTTTTCTATTGAGGATCGTCGTATGATCTTTGCACTACATCGCGATAAAGAGATTAAAGTTTCCAATATCGGAGAAAGTGGAGATATCACATTGAAGGATGATTGTGGAGAAAACAAGTATTTTGATGATATAATACATTACAAGGAACAAGTTTATGTTGTAGATAAAATGGGAACAATTTTTTGGGTCAATGCTTTTTCCTTGAAGTTGGTTCAATTTTCCCCAAAAAAACATGTACCATTGTGTTGAAAATAGGCATATAAGGGTGAATTCTAATTTAAATAGGAAACAATTAGTAGAGTATGATGGAAGTCTATATGTGGTTGATGTGTATATTAATGATGACAGGTTTTACAGAAGGGGTTACTTCTTGAAAGCTGTTTTTGTGGAAGTTTATAATCTTGATCAAGATGCGTTACTTCTTGAAATCATGTGTGTAGAATATCATGTACATAACTATAAGGTTCATTATTTAAAGGATAAACTGAGTTCACATTCTAATAGTGAAATGTGTTCTAGTTTGCAATCTATTTTGCGAGTGACAATTTTATTTGACTCAAACTCAACGTCTGCACTTTCCATAAATGAAAATATTATGAAAAAAATAAAACTCACTTCGCATCCTACAATGCTTGGACGTTATATTTTGGTAATTGTAGGGGTGCGTGAGGATTTTTGAGGGGCACGAAAAGTAAATCTGACAAACAAAATCTCTAATCATGGTTGTTTTATTTCTTTATTTAAGGTCCGTTTGAATTAACTTATTTTAAAACTTATGCAAAACAATTTGCAAATAAATAAGATTTTATATTAATTTATTAATTCTTACCAATAAAAGTTATATTTTTATAAGCTATTTTATCATAAATTACATTAATAAACTTATCAAATCTTGCTATTTTGAAACCGATTGATTGGCTCAATTAATAAAATCAAACCTTTTAATTATTCTTTTTTATTTTATTTAAAAAGAAAAAGAAAAAAAAAAAAAAAAATCACTTACCGTAATTTTAGCTCAATTTGTTACTCCAGATTATATATTCAAGTTCGAACCCCAATACACCAGTAATTCTTATTTAGGCATAATTTATAGATAGGAGGCTGCTTTAAAAAAATCATATTGTGGGTTGGGCTATATCAAATTTGAAAAGGTAAATTTACTTTAATTTAAATTAAAATTAAAGCCCAAATTACAGTATTTAATTCCACACGGGAACGATTTGTTCCTATGCGTATTGCCCTTTTCTCCTCAAAACAAGACGTGAACAACGGTGGGAGACAGTCGAATTCAACGGCGAGGTCAACGGTGGTTCGTGCGGCGGTTAACTATTCATCACTCTCTGATTTTCTGTAAGGTACATATTCGATTCCTTCTTTATATGTTTAGATCTCGTAACGAAAAATTGATCAAAAAATTAAGCTATTGATAAAATAAAAAAGTTGTACATGATTTTTTTTTTACCGGAATTGTAACTTTTGTTTAGTAAGATGCGGAAGTTGTTAAAAAATAAAAAATCAAGCGAAAATCCATCCATAATTCACAGTTTATCTAAAAGTATCCTCCCAAAAATTAAACGATAATTGTTCTAGCATGAATTAGTTAACCATTAAGTCCAAATTCTAAGTCAAGTATTTAAGACCTCACTGAATTTTAGATTTTCAAGTAGTTTAATAATTTTAAGAGTTTTTTTTTATTGTGCGCAAACTTATACATGTTAAGAAGTTTAAAATAGGCCCCGTTTGGATTAGCTTATTTTTTGCTTATGCAAACAGCTTATGCAATATAAATTAGGTTTTATGCTATTTTATAAGTTTAAAATAGTGAAAATAGTTATTGTAAGTCTTAGTGAAGGAAAAAAAAAAATTTACTGAAATTAACAGTTAATTTATAAGAATTTTATTTTTTCGGCAACAAAACAATAAAAAAATATTAACTTGCTTGTCTCTTTTTATTTTGTATTTAATTATAGATTTATGTTTTTTTGTTAAATAGTTTAATGAATCCTGCATGTAAAATGCAATATCTCTACTAATTGAGATATACTTATAGTGAAATATTTATGTTACTCATATGTTATGTGGTTATAATTTTTCCATAATTTTCTTTTACATAGAGATAACTTCTTCAACTCTTTTCTGATAAATTATAGTCTTTTTATGAACATTAAGGTCTTCAACTAAATTAGTCTTTTTTTTTTATTTTTTATTTTTTTTATCTTCTCCAACTATTTTCAGAATTTTCTTTTGATTAAGTCTATGATGTTAATAGCGGCGCTATAGCAGCGCTATAGTGGAATAGCGTAGCGTTTGGCACCTCGCCGCTATGCTATAAGTCCGCTTTCCGCTATTAAGAGAAGCGTAAATAGCGGCCGCCATTTGCAAGTGAATAGCGGTGCCATAGCGGTGGCGTAGCGGATTGGTAGTGCTGTTTGGCCGCTATTTCCTATTTTGGGGGAAAAATTGATGGAAATCTTAATTTTGAAATTAAATCATAAAGTTAGGGGTATTTTGGGCTTTTCAACACCCCTTTTGAATTGCCCTAAATTCTGATCACGCTTTCTCTTCTACTACTTCTCCAGCCTCGATCTTTTCTTTTCTTTCTCCAAATACAAATCGATTTGTTCTCTTCTTCACCAAATCGATTTGTTCAGTTTTCTTCTTCCAAGGTTTGTTCTCTTTCTCCAAATCATGGCTTCATCTTCTGGCTCTGTAGCTGGAAGTGGAACTGAGATAATCTTAATTTGGAATAATTTGAATCAAGTGATGAACAAGATAATCTTAATTTGGTGGAGCTTGCAAGTGAAGATGAGACAGATGCAGATGTGGAAGCATAATTTTAGATTAATATTTAATACTAATTTTAGATTAATACTAACTTGCTTATGCTTTATTTTAATGGGATGTCATTTTGAGTACTTCTAAAACTTGATGAAGTGTTATTTAATCTTTATTTAGAACCTATTTTGAGGGTAAATGACAATATTAAGTATAATTATTAAGTATGAAAGTTCCTTTATTTTTATGTATTTTTCTATTTTTTTTAGTATTTATGTATGTTGCTGGAATTTATATTTAATTTGTACATGGCTTTTTTGTCTTCACAATAGCGGTCATAGCGCTACCCGCTATAGCATTTTTTGGGGTCGGCGCTACGCGCCGCTATCTGCTGTTAACAACATAGGATTAAGTAGAGAATTGAATGACAAGTTGAAAAAATAAAAAAGCTACGTAGAGGTAACTTCTTCAACTAGTTACCTAGCCTAAATTATAGTCTTTTTTCAGAACATTGACGTCTTCAACTAAATTGATATTTTTTTTTTAAATTTTTTTTTTTATATATTCTTCAACTATTTCCAGAATTTTCTTTTGATTAAGTGGAGAATTGAATAACAAGAGTGTTCTTTGAATGTGAATGTGATGAATATGAATAAGGAAGTGGAGTTTTCAAACTCAAAGCTTCTTGAAGAATTGTTGGTGGTTATATCCAAAAAACTCAACACTACAATTTGCGTGGTTCGATTCCGCAGTATTTGTAGTTTGTGGCGCTCTCTTCTTCCTCCCCCACCTACTTCTCACAACCTCTGCATTCGGCATTCAAAATATTCACTACTCCAAACCAAAATATACCGCATTCAACCATCACCACATGATCACAACCCTACTACATCTTTGCCTTCTAATAAAGGTTCGATCATTAAGGTTTTCAAGAATTCAAAATCCTCCAAACTCCATCTCTATGATCTCTTCACTAATAAGAGAATCCAAATCGAGAAAACTAATGAAAAAGTTTTGAATTTGATGAACTTTCTAGTTGTGGAGTTGTTTGAACTATATACTGAAAGTCATAGTGAAAATGATATTAAACTTACGTGTGTAATTCATAATTCTTCTTGCAATGTTTGCAAAATTTGCAAAGTAATCTTGTTTTCTATTGAGGATCGTCGTATGGTCTTTGCACTACATCGTGATAAAGAGATTAAAGTTTCCAATATTGGAGAAAGTGGAGATATCACATTGAAGGATGATTGTGGAGAAAACAAGTATTTTGATGATATAATACATTACAAGGGACAAGTCTATGTTGCAGATAAAATGGGAACAATTTTTTGGGTCAATGCTTTTACCTTGAAGTTATTTCAGTTTTCACCAAAAAACATGTTATGCTGTGTTGCAAATAGGCATATATGGGTGGATTCTAATTTAAATAGGAAGCAATTAGTAGAGTATGATGGAAGTCTATATGTGGTTGATTTGTATATTAATAGTGAAAGGTTTTACAAAAGGGGTTACCTCTTGAAAGCTGTTTTTGTGGAAGTTTATAAACTTGATCAAGAATGGGGTAAATGGTTAGAAGTAAAAGATTTAGGTGATGTTTCATTTGTTTTGGGTAGAGATTCAAATTTTGCATTGTTGGCTCAAGATTATTATGGATGTGAAGGAAATTGCATCTACTTCTATCATGAAAGCAAGGTTTCTTGTTTCAACTTGAAGACTTCAGAGCCTAAACTTGCTAACATTTTTTCGCCATCTCCAACTTTGTTCCATCCTATGGACGGTTGATATGTAATGCACATAAATAAATCATGTGATTTTATTGTCTTGTGGCTGTTGTTTTTATTTTTAATATTATAAAAATTTCAGATTGAAGAAGACATACTCTTATGCAAAGGTTGCGGAGAACTGCCAACTTTATTGAGGATTTGTAGTTAAATTTATTTATAGAATTATAGACTTGAATCTAAATCATGGTATGTGTTAGCATGACTGCATGAGGTCTAATTATCGGCATATTGCAGTTGGGAGCGAGATGAATTCTTTGGAATCCTATTTTTTAATTAGACTTAAATGCATTTTTGGTTCCTTTATTTTGAAATTTTTGAATTTTTGGTTTCTTATTATAAAACTCAACTTTTTGATCCCCTATTTTAAAAGTGAATATTTTTTTTAGTACCCCTCTCATTTTAATGATGTGGCACCTAATTGATGATGTGCAACAAAATTTATCATGTCATTATTTTATTTCTTTTATGATTTAAAATTTAAACAAATAATTATCTTTTCATTTAAAATAAAACTATTTATTATATATTAGCTCTTTTAATCAATTAATTAAAATTGAAAACTAATGAATTAATCAATTAAATAATAAAAACCAACAATCTTCTTCTTCAATATTGAAGCAAAATGACATTGTGAATTGTGAATATAACTTTACAATATAGTGTTTTTTTTTTTTGAAAACTTTACAATATAGTGTATTAAATAGTATCTTAAAAACTTTTTCATCACCTATCCAACTACTCGTATTTTTCTTAATTTCATCCACTCTTCAACTACTCATCTATCCACTCACATCTTCAACTTTACAATATAATGTGACTATTTTATTTTTATATTAATTTAGATTTTTTTGCTCCATCTCTCCAATCTCAACACCAAAATTCTATAGATGGATTGCGAGCTTTGTCCAAAAAGATGAAAAATTTGACATCTCTCCCTTGTTCCAGAATACTTTGTATTAACCGGAATGATCTCTTTGTAGTTGCCGATTGTTTTTCTTTACTCGAAGAACTCAACCTCAGTTTTCCCATAATTTCTCGCAAGTGTGATCTGGTTCTGCTTAATGATCATCAAGTTTTGCCACTTCCCCAACTCCAAAATATTAATTTATCTGGTGATCCCATGGACAGCCTATTTACTTTTGATGTGTACAAGATTTTTGATCTTTTTGAAGGTGACAGAATTACATACACAAATGATCTTTTTGTTCTTCAGTGAGAACCATCGACGGTTAAGACCTGGATAAATGTACCTTCTTGGTGAAGAAACAGATTGCAATCCTTTCTTGGAAACCATGGCTAATGAAGATGAATTAGGTCTTACGGATATATTTTTAGAAGAGGAAATATTAAGAGGGAGATAGAAACTTTTCAAAAAAAATAAAATGCCTCGTGTTGTTTATAAATAACGGATAACGAGAAATGCATTCTTGACCCACTCAAAATTCCATTAAAAAAAACCCATGACTAATTATCATATGCCACTATAATTTGTTAAAATATAAATAAAATGACACTAGTAAATATTTTAAATCTTAAATTAATTTTATTTATGCACAACAGTTCCAAGTAGTCAACATAACATTTTAAATTGAAAAAAAAAAATTGCTATGAAGGTGAATGTGAATAAATAAAATGACACTACCACAGTATTTTAAATGAATCCCACTCTCATCCCTACAAATTGTATACTCAAGTCTTCAACCCAGAGCAAAGCTCACCAACTATCAACAATAAATGAATCCCTCACTCTCATCTCCTTAATTATTCATATAAACCCTCGTACAATATTGAAAATTGCTCTTTAGACCCCCAAGATATTTCGGAATGTAGGTTTTGAAATTAGATTATTATTTTTTTTTTGTTTTAGAAGCAAAATAAATATTCAACCATTTCGAAACCTAAGTTCCAAAACACCATTTTGGAATTTACGTTTCGAAATTTTAAAATGTTTGCAAAAAAAATTGAAACCTAGGTTCCAAAAACACCATTTTCGAAGTTACGTTCCGAAATCTAAAAATTTGAAAAAGAAAAAAAAAAGTCACTTTAAAACGTAACTTTAAAAATGGTGTTTATGGAGGGTATTTTGGTGTTTTCGAATCCTGCAATCCAAATAATTGACAGCATTTTAGATTTTTGGGGGGCTTTTTAGCAACTAAGAAGGACTGAGAGCAATTTTCTACAATATTCTAACAAGTTGCCACATCATGGTTATTGGGCTTAAGCCGAAAACCAGTGTCCTACAATTTTTGTTATTCACTTTTTATTATTCATTTATTTATAATTCCTCTTTAGAGAATATGTCAAAAAAAAATTTAAAAGATTAAATTTAAACTTAATGATATATGAATTTTACTTCTTTTCCTCTCTTCAATTAAAATGTGTTACATTTAAATTTCTAAATTACAAAGTAAATAATACAAAAATATAATAGAGGTTAGAATTTACGATTGATTTTTTGTTTCTAAAATATATAATATTCATTCTCACATGATATGTACCACTCAAAAAAATCATATTTAATACATGAAGAATGAGAGAAAATAATTTCCCATGATACATAAGAAAATGAAGTTGTTGTAAAAACAAATTTAAACATATGTACGAAAAATGAATTGAATTAAAAGTAAGAATAATGATTAAATATATTTTATGTCACTATAAAACCAGTCAATTTTTTTTTGTCCCTATAAAAAAAATCACATTATTAAAAAACTTATAAGTTCAACGGTAATAAAGTTGTGTACTCCAAGTCTCCAACCCCTAGTGGTGTCAAAATGGACTAGCCCAACAACTCGTACCGAACCGGGCTCAGACACTATTTTTTGCAGCCCATATGTCAACCGAATTTATCCCGATCCGATGTAGCCCAAAACCCATCTGGGCCAGCCCGAAACAGATCGGGCCGCCTGTTTTGACAACTCTATCCAGGGCAAAGCTTTGACCAGAGAGGACACTCCTTACCAACCATCAACAATAAATGAATCCCTCACTCTCACCTCCTTAATTATTCATATAAACCCTCATACAATATTCTAACAAGTTGCCACATCATGGTTATTGGGCTTAGGCCCAAAACCAGTGTCCTACAATTTTATATTTATGATAAGAGAATTAACTCATGATTAATATGGATAATTTGATAATATTGTTATTCACTTTTTTATTTATTTATAATTTCTCTTTAATTTTTTGTGAAAAATAATCTAATATCTCTAATATGACAATCATTGTGTTAAGTAGAGTTGCGTATTAATAACTAAATCATGCTTATAGAAAAAAAACACTACCTAATCTCTGTCTTGTTATAATAGACCACTACTAAATAAACACTATATAATTATCAAAATAAGCCCTATTACTTCCAAAATTTGGCTAAGTTGTTTATTTCTCTCATTGAATTCAATTAATGTTTTGCAATTTATATATAAACAATATAAAGAAGGCCCCTACTTAACAAAAAGAAAATTGAATTGACTAGATAGTACTTTGTGTCTTTTTCTTCATGTATATGTTTATTTTTTCCTCTTGCATTTAGTTAGTATGAAAAATGACTCATGCAAGGACAATGCTAACTTAGTCCCCAAAATGGGATAAACAGTTACATTTACCATTAATGAAAATTCACATGCAATTGTCCCTAAATATTTTATACTTATCCACCTAATATATACTATTAATCATAATATCATATACAAGTCACTATATATATTCCTATTTTGCATGAAACTTGTTGAAAGTTACTTAATAATTTTTCCTTGCTCATTCTCTTTCATATTAACATGGGAAAATTAAGTACTAGTTCTTGTAAGGGATTTTGGAAAGGAGGATTTGGAATAATGATGAGGAAAGTAGTGGAGAAAAAAATATTATGGTCAGAAAAAGGGGTTAAGCAAGGTCATTTTGTGGTGATTGCAACACAAGGGTGGAAAGCAGAGAGATTTTGTATTGAATTGGGATATTTAGATCATCCTGAATTTGTGAAATTGTTAAAGCAAGCTGAAGAAGAGTTTGGATTTTCTCAAGTTGGAGCACTTGAAATTCCTTGTGAACCAGATGAGTTGAAGAAAATCATTGGAAGGAAAAAACAACACATCAACAAGGGTATTACTATTACTTGTTAGGTAAAAATTATGAGAAAAATAAAGTTGTCCTTATATAATATTTTTTTGTGTGTAAACCTTCTAATGTTTTGGGTGGCTATACACATTTTTAATATTTTTTTATATTTTTTATTTTAATAATTAGTAAAGTAGCTAGCTAGAGGACATGCAATAAGATTTTGATTATGTTGTGTGTATTTGTGCCCCTGGATGTAAGTATAATAACTTGCATGTGCAAGAGGGCTAGATTAATTAGCATGCATTAATTTCATGAGTTTAGCTTTGGTGGTTGGTCACTTGTAAAAATGGTTATGATTTGTGAATATTGAAGACCATTACTAATAATAGTATAATAATATGAGTTTATATGTTTTACATTGAGAATTCACAATATTGTTGTCATATTAGCATATGTTGTAACTTATCCAGTTTATGATGAAAAGCAAAAGACATAGGAAGGAAGAGAGTAGATATCCATATTTTTTAAGAAAATTATTAAGGCCCTTAAGAACACTAGTTAACAAATATATATATATATATATATATATATATATATATATATATATATATATATATATATTGTCTAAAAATGGTAATTTTTTTTAGTTTCAAAATTATATTTTCTAATACAAATCTTATGTTTTTTTTTTTGGTTTCCTAATACATATATTAAGATGATTCGTTATTTAATTATGTATAGTGTAACTTCTCAATTGGTTAACAATGTTATTATTTTATTTTTTTTACAAATGGTTAACAATGTTATTGATGACCGAGATATATGTAAATTATCATAGGAGTGTTTCGAGGTGTGCAGAAGAAGCGGTCGCACAATTTTTTAAGGACATCAAAATTATAAAATTATCAAGTGTGATTGCATGCGTCTCGATAGTATTTTCATAAGTCTCATCATCCGAAATTTTCATAACCTTACCTTAAAAATAAGAGAAAAACCACTGCTGCAAGGTCCAATTCAACTCAAGACACCAAGTTAATATATACGATATGTGGAGTAATAATGGAGGTAAAAAAAAATTGGAGTTAAATCGAGAGCATGGAGGAATCCGGTTCAAAAATGTATTGGATGGGAAGCCAAAAATTGTTTTAATAGGTAGTATATAAAATTAAATCGCACTTGTCAAAAAAAAAATAGCATAATAAATTGTTTTGACAAAAAAAAAAGTTAGCTAAAAATGTATGATGTGTGTGCGTGCACGCAACAACTCCTTTCGTCTCATTATAAGTGTTAAATTTAAATTGCGTATGGTTCTTAAAAAAATATTAGTTGTATATATATATATATATATAATATATGGCTTTTATCGATAAAAAGAAGTGTATTAGTAAAAGAAAAAAAAGAGAGTAGTTAATGCTTAATTGATACTCCAATATAGGAAGACAAAGTATATATTGGTGGAGTATAAATAAATAAAAAGGAAACTATATATCCATGAGGGTTGGAAGGGGGTTGCAGGCTTGCAGCCCTGGTAATTACCCACTTTGTACATGTAAATTATTTGATTAATGATTGTTGAATGTTAATCATTTAATCAGTAAAAATTATATGTGAATTTAGATTATCAACCAACCTTCAAAGAATCTACACTTTTTTTCAGTAAGTAATTTGGGGTCATTGGATCGAGATTCAATTTCTCCAACTTTAAAATGATAAACTCAAAATTGAAACGATTAATCTTTTAATCAAATGACTTTGTTCATTGTAAATGTGTAATTAAACATGTTCATTGTAAATACCACATATAAATTAGAAGATCAAATTGAAGGATCCCTTGTAAAAAAAGAGTCACATCAATTTGCCTATTCCAATCTAAGATAATCAATTCAATAAACATGTTTAACAATTTGTCTAATGATAATGACTCTCGACAATAATCAATCATTTCATGTTACTTTTTGGTTCTATTCATCCAACACTATCAATTCAAGTGAATAGACCTATGATCAAATAAATATTAATAATAGGTACAAAGTATGTGCCCTTTCAATTCAAGTCACTATCCTCCCCATGGTAGAGAGCAGAAACATGGGAGAGCATGAGAACAGTTCCATATGATTTGGACATAAAGTGAATCTTCCAATTGAAGTAAGGGATTAACCACATCCTATTTTGCTATTAGTTAGGGACCCTTGGCAAGGGGAGACATATGGGAAGGTGAGGTACATTAGTTTGTTACATGTCATGATTTGCTTTTTTACATGTCCATGCATTGTAAAATGTCAATTTTCATTATTCTTACCGTATGTTTAGTATTACAATGGATATGTTAGAATCACAATGACCCATTGTGATTTTATAAAAGCTACAATATGTGGTTTATATATAAAATTACAATGGATCACCGTAATTCTGACATACTAAATGTGATATCAAAAATATATACACTTACAAAATATATATAGATTCGGATTACCTACAGTAAAAACAACATGTTATTTTGTATCTTGATAGTTAGCAAAACCAATTATAAACAATCTCAGTTGTTAATTTTAAAATGAATGATTAAGACGAGCTAGTAACCCCGTCTCAACTCTATCTAATATCCAAGACCCAGAGATATATCAATGACTAATGGTGATTGGTACATATATTTTGGAATTTTTTGTGTGTACAAGATTAAGAGATTGATGCATTGTTTTAAAAACCGGACCGAACCGGCTGGTCGGACCGGTCAGACCGCGAACCGTGGGGGTGACCGGTCTGGTTCAAATGTTGGACTGGTCATACAGTTAGACCGGTGGGAACCGCTCAAAACCGAAAAAACCGGTGAACCGGCGGTTTTTTCAAACCGCCGGTTTGATTGCACGCGCTTTTTTTTTCAGCCAAAAGTCTCAAAACGACGTCATTTTGTATATTTTTTTAAATAGAAGAACTAAAAAGAAATAAAAGAGAGTCCAACATTGAAATAACTATGCCTCCTTGGATTTTAATTTATTAGACACTTTGTTATTCCGTTTATGTTGCAATTAAATTTTGTTTAAAACTTATTTGGATTTGTATTTTGTACTATTTTATTGTGTGTGATGACAACATTTAGAATTTGAATTTAAGAACTTATTACATTATGGAATTTCCGAGTTTTTCAAAAAATTTATGTGACATGTCATGATTTTTTAGAGACTGAGTCATCTGATTCGACCAGTTTAATACCTATATAGTTTTATTATAGAGACCGGTTCGTTCTACCGGTTTATTCATGCGGTTCAACCAGTGACTTGGTGGTTCGACCAATAAACCAGTGAACCAGTACCCTCACGGTTCGATGTCCGGTCCGATTTTTAAAACATTGGATTGATGTAGAGATTATAGAAGAAGATACATAATTCAGATCTTTAGTTAACATATCTCACGAGACTATTTATAGTATATAAACTTTTTTTTTTGACACAATTATAGTATATAAACTTAACATCATTTAATTCACCATAAAAAAAATTAAAGGCTACACACATCATCTTGAAATAGCTGATCTATCTATTAGATAAAACTCAAGACTCACAAGTTATAGATAAATTATAATTAAACAACCATGACCTAGTAATTACATATTGGTTTTATTGGGTTAAAATTAGATCTAAAATTTAAGATGATATTAAAAAAAAATTGTCCAAATAGCTAAAAATTCACCCCTTAAAGTGAATTATAAATGAGACATCTGGAATTTAAACTCCAACTATACATATAAAATGCAACATCTCTATCCATTGAACTATTCATATGGACATATTTACACTTATTTTAAATGAGTCAAAAAAAAAAAACTCATCCTAAATTAGTTATAATGTGTCACTCATATCATATTATTGACACACCGAACAAAAAGTGTTGGGTTAGAGCTAAAACCCTCTATGATAATATTATAGTCATAGCTAGAGGGAAGAGCTTCACCAAAAACAAAGTGGTAGATGATCAATAAGAAGGTGTTGAATTCAAATTCTCTCTAAAATAATTGTAAAATGATGGTTAATATCGTTTTAATTAATAAAAACTCTCCTTTTTTTTCTTTTCATATTTTTAATTGTCACAGCCAAAGAAGATAAACATAATGCAACATTGAATACAAAGTCTAGTATGATATTTTTTTAAAAAAAATGCTAATTAACTGTATTGCTTCAGAGGAACCTATTTAAGGATATTAAATATAGTAAAGTCTTCTTAAAATTTGTGTAATTAATATTTTAGAAATATAAGTAATATTATTTTTAATAAGAAAATTATCTTTTATCTTATAAAATTAACTTTTTTTAATGGCAGAATTACCTCAATATAAAATACGTTAATAAGAATTTAATCAGAAAATTGTAGATAGCTAATAATGAGTAATAATAATTTGAAATGGCTTTTATTGGGTGTAACTAAAACCAACTTTCGATGAAAAGGACTTCATAGCTCTTGATATATACTACGCTAGTTTTGAATATAAACAAAAATATAAATTTTTAAATTTATTGAATAAAGTATGTATTTAAACTATAAAATTAAAAATACTTTACTATTCAATGAATTTTAAAAAAAAATACTTATTTTTAAAACCAGAAAGAATAGTGGCATAAGATAAGATCTATCTAGTCGGAGATGGACTTATGTGAAGGTTGGTGTGGACAATGAATTAAAAAATTATATTTTTACTTATTTTCAAAACCGGGAAAAACAGTGGCATAAGATAAGACCTATGTAGTCGGAGACGGACTTATGTGAAAGTTTGTGTGGGCTAGGCCCCCAATATGATTTGGGTATAAAAAATTAATTCAATATAATCTAAAAGATAGGATAATACATGAAGATAATTTGACTAATTAACCAAGTTGATCGTACATAAAAAAAATGTGAAGAATTATTTTAATTCTTCATTGTGTATAGTGTTGTCATTATAATTTTTTATTATATTAAAATCTCGTTGATCAATTTTTTCGAAATAACACTCTCTAGTCTACCCTTTCATTGTTAGATGTCGTCAGTGTATACATACTACACCGGCGCACTAATGGTATGTTTGGTTGAGAAGAGAAAGTGAGAAGAAAGAAAGAGGTAAAAGAGAGTTTAAGAAGAGAGAAATATGTGAGAAATAGAGTAGATTTGAGGTATTGTTTGGTATAAGAGAAAAAGAAGAGAAATAAAAGAGAAAGAAGTATGTTTAATTTTTGAAATGACAAAAATATCCTTATATAAAATAAATTTAATTTTTATATAATAAACAAATTTAATTATTTGAATCTTATAAATTATTTTATTTTACATTTTCTTAAAATACACGTGCTCACTCCATAACTCTCAGTGGTCTGTGCACTTATTTTGTGTTTCCATATTTTTCAATATAATTAGTTAACATAAAATTATAAATACTATTTAAAATATCCATGCCCATTTCATAAAAAAGTAAAATAAAAAATACTACTCAGGTCCCCCACAAAACGTCCCCAACCTTCATCACTTTCCCCTCCATCTCTATGCATATTGATATATTTGCAAGTTTATTCCTAACTTCCAAGCCATTTTGCACACACGTTGCTGCTTGCAAAGAAAGAAGGGTAGAATTGAAAAAATAAAAAGAGTGAGCTTCCTTTTTGCATTTCTTCGCCGTTTAGGAGAGAAGAAGAACAGACGTGGGACCCACATAATTTTGGCCTCTCTCTGCTATTTCTTTGCTGCTCCAAACAGTGGAAATAGGGCATCTCTTCCCTCTTTCTCTCGTCCCTCTTTCTCTCTTCAGCATCTCTCTCAAACCAAACGGGTTGTAAATGAACCAAAATATGTACCGATGTAGAAGTGGAGGAAGGTTCATATAGGACTGGACAAATTTTATTCGACCAGCCCATTATATCCGCTCACTATCGGGTGGGTCAACTCGGGTCAAACGGGTTTCACGGGTCAACTTATCCAGTTTACATTGGTTACATGTGGTCGGATTCGGTTGGATAAAATCAACCCATGAATATCCATACCCGACCGATGCTACTGTATGTATGTTGTCTAGTCTGCTATATCCTATCAAATCACTACTTTTGAGACCTATAAAGCTGACAAATCACATGCAAATACCAATCCTTTTTTAATTTATTTATTTTAAAAACTCCTCTTTTCTCATACTAGTACTACTACTATATGTCAATCTCACTTTCCCAAAAAAATTTCTCTCTCCCACGTTTTCTTCTTCTTCTTCTTCACTTTCTCTTTCACATAAACTAACAACCACCACCACCATGTTACCATGAGTTCAACATTTCTGGCAGCTTGTATTTTCACAACTTTCTTCTCTCACAATTTTTTTTTTCAGTTTCTTAATGATCCTGCTACTTTCATGAGTATGTTTCTCTGCTTTTTTATTTTCTTTTATCTTTTCTTGAAACCGTAAAACCGAGCCGACTAAACCGTCATCCGAATAAACCGCCACCCGATCTAACCGATGAACAGAACGGACGGATATGGATGGCCATTTACCAACCGCACAACCGATCGGACTGGGATTTTGGGACCGAATCCGACCCAGATCCGACCGATGTCCACCCCTAGGTTCATAGATGTCTTCCATTTTTGTCTCGTTTCACATTATTAAAAATGCTAGCTAGCTCTATGACACCAGGCTATTATAATGGTACGAGGATTTTAAATTAATTAATAAAAAGCTTTCAATAATATTTTTAAAGACATCATCATCATCAGGTTAAAACAAGACATTTTTTTTGGATGTCATTTATTAGTTGTAGCACTTTAAAAATAGTATTATTAAAAGAAAAAGAAAGATACATATATAATATTTTAGAACACTAGATCAAAACTAAAGTTAGAATAATCAATAGAAACTCAATATCTCTCAATAATTATTATTTTTTATAAATGATTAAATTAGTCCCTTATTTGGTAGGACACTCTTAAATAAATCTATAAATTTATAAATATTTTAAACAAATTTTTGACTCTATTAAACTGTTATGTTGGTCTTTATGTTTAACCAGTTACAATCAATTAAATCCTTATATTTAACAATTTACTATCAATTTAGTTTATAACTTCATTCACATACTATCCATTTAATCCATACTATATTTTGAGAATGACTAATATGAGTAAGATTTGCCAAAGTCATAAATATTTTTGAAATATCCATAAAAATAAAATCGAGAATCTGTTTGAGACATACACAAACTGCCGATTAATATTGACACCATCAGAATATATACTACATGTTTCTACAATACTTGAAATGTCAAGGCGCTCATGATCCTCAACAAGTTGAGGCCATGGCTATGCTTCGTTCGATTCATCTAGCTAGGGATTGTTGCTTCACGTCTATAGAAATTGAAACGGGATGTATGGAGTGGTTAGGGGTTTTTCGAGGATGATGGAGTGTCGCACCTATGCTGGAAGCATCATAGAAAAGATTTGGAAATTCGCGGTGTTTTTTTTATAGTATTAGGCTAATTAGCTATGTGAAGCATGAAGGAAATAGAGGCTAAGGGGCCACATTCTTGCCCAATTAGCCCTTACCCAAGATAGTGTAATTTGGACCGAAGACTCTCCTACGATTATTGAGGGTCAAATTTGTACATATTGCTTATAATTAAATTTCTTTGTAAAAAAAATAAATAAATGCAAGTACATCCTCAAAGCTCAAAGAATAAATACTAGAGCACAAGAGAAACATTGAGAATTATAAAAGTTAAATTTGACTCCGACCATATTGCACTAGTCACAGAGGAAGCAAGCTATTATTCCTTTCAAGCAAGAAGGAAGCCAATAATGCCCCATCAAAGAGCCTGCCTATTCGTCGTAAGACCTTTTCACCCGCACAGCTGATTGGGATGCGAATTCAATTATTAACCCCCATGTTTTAGCCCAAAAGAGATGGTATTGGACTTCGACAAGCCCAAAAGTCCATTCTAAAACAGTTACTTAGGAATTGGGCCCTTGTTTTACTTCTCTCGGACCTAATTTGAGGATAAGTTTAACTTGTTTAACTTGACTTCTTCTTTTCACGCCCCCTGGAAGTTCTCGTTCGCCCTAGAAATTTCAAACATACCCCCTCGCTACTTAAGTAGCGAACTCATGAGCACAAAATCTGAGAAAAAAACAGTTCGCATCCTAGGATGCGAACTGAATTCGTATTTTAGAATGTGAACCTTATAAAATAGGGGCGAAAGGAGGGTGAAAAATACAAAAATATTATATTTTATAAGATTCGCATCCTAGGATGCAAACTCAATTTTTACTATTTACACACTTGCATCCTACATTACGAAGGGTACAATTGAAATGTTAGGAAGGCATGCGAAACTCAGGAGGCGCGAAAAGAACTCGTTTAACTTTGTCCAAAACTAAAGCTCCTCATACTGAGTCATATATAACCCCTACCCATGCAGGCCACATAAATAATTCGGTGATTGATTTTCTCCTTCTATGTTGTTTAAAACAAGCAAAATATATAATCACAAGTTATCTTTCGATAGACATTGCAGTTTGTAAATAAAAAAAAAAAAATACACTACCAAAATTAGGAATTAGGAATTGACGAGTTAATTCTTCTAACTGTCTGATATATATAGAATCAATGTCCAAGAATGTTTATAATTCATTTTATTAATTTATAATCTGAATCATCTAATTTCATGATCAATATATAGTTTGCCTATAAAAAAAGAATGATCAATATATAGTTTATATTTTTCTTACGCAACATATGGTTTTATATTTTAAACTGCATGTAACTATGCAATTTGCTTATGACAACCAATTTACATCCAATCTGATATGTGAAGAGATTGTGAGCATCCTGACATCTCCTGAGCCACTTACATGGCCCTAATTGCAGGAAAATTTGACATTCATATACATACACATAAATGTTTTTTTTCTTTTGTGTCACGATATATATATCAATGTTATCAATTCAATTATTACGGCCAAATTAAGAGGGAAAATATATATATATTTTATTTTATTGATATACATGTTGAAAAATTATTATGACCGACAGAATGTACGAACACCGTCAAAGAAAACCTTTGATTTGTTGTATATATCAACAATGACAATCACGTACGGATGTCCCCCTAGCTAGCAAATTAAATGGATGATAGACTTTTGCATTTGACATTACTTTTATTATTTTGTTTTTGACCAAACAAGGACTCAAGGAGGAAAAATGATTTTCGTACATGTTTGTTTTAATCAATATATACAATCACTATAATTCACATATATTTACATGTATATATAGACACGTTAAATTTGGTTTTAAAGGATATAGTCCTGTGCCAGAAAAACATTTCTTAATTAAACAGTACAGCCACATATGTATACGGGACCAAATTTTAAAATGTGATTAGAAAGTTTTATGGTTTATATAAATTTTTATAAAGAATTCAAAGTTATGAACAATTGTTTTTAAAAATTTATGCCACAGTTAAATGACATCTTACATGCAAGGTTCGATTTCCTACAATTGCGATCGGGAGGGGTTGTAACCACTTGATGCTAGAACTGATTCCCAGATCATATTAGGCGGTTCAGTGGGTCGGATACTGTTGATGAAAAAAAATATTTTTCATAAAATAAAATATTTTTTTAAGCAAAACAAATAGACTTCACAATTATGTTGGCATATTTATTTTGTCACATATCATTTGCAACAATCTAATAATATTAGTATATTAGTACTACTAAAATAGAAGTTTGAGGGACTAGACCAATCTAATAACAATTATAGAAAATTAGTTGTCTCATTTAAATCTTTCTTGAAAACCCCAATATATATGGGCTAACATTGGAAACAAATAGTGGCCAAACCCAAATCCATCTAAATATGATAAAATACATCATTAAAAAAAATCAGGAAGATCGCTTATTCTTCTTTTTGGTAAATCAAGAAGATCACTAATTCTTTTTTTTTTGTTAAGTAGTCTCGTGGTTAGACTCACACATTTAAATATGGAGAAATGTGAAATTGAATTCCAGCCACTCCAATAATGTCATTGATAGCTATCATTTAAACTACACCTATGGGATGAAGATCGCTAATTCTATTGCGGATAAAAAAGACCGAAAAAACAAGAAAAAATAACACAACAAACAAAAGTTGGATGTTGGAGACCAAGTGCAGCAATACCATCCACAAAAAGATTAATTCTCTCTATAAATATGAGATCTAGACAATAAAGTTCACTCTCTTGGCTAACTCAAAACAGATAGGCCACATGTTTCTCGATTGCCAAGGAACAATATCACAATTCTTAAAATCATAACAACCATCTAATTATATGTGTGTGTTCGTTTGTCGAAAATAATTCTTAGGCAGATTTTACTTTCCTCCCGATCGAATTCGAAATTACAATAAGGGATCCCCTGAGAACTTGGGGTTAACACAAATTAAAAGAAAATTTTTTGTATACTTGTAACTTGTAAGTATTTATAAAATATCAAATACTCCTATAATTTATTAGTGTTTACATATACTTATATGAAGTATGCATTTTCACATGCTCATGCAAGCAGGTCGAAGAACATGCAACTTTATGCCAATGCCAATGCCAATGCCAATGTGAAAATTATAAAATTCAAATAAGTCAAAGTTAGTGCTAGTGAAATGTTTTTGATTATCTTTGTCAACCACTAATAAATCAAATATAAATTCTTTTAAAAGAATGTCATGCCAGAAATCCAATATTTATACAGTATAATTAATTAATATGTATAGTATGTGACAGTGATGCATACAGCAAATTAGGCATAAAATAAAATAACGTACTAATAGTACATACGAACATAGTCCCGCGTATATGGTTAAGGAAGAAACCGACGCGTCTAAATTGCATTAAATGATTTGTTTCATCAAAAACACGGTATGAATATGACATTACATAATGTACTATACTATAGTCTAAGGAAAATAATAATTATATTAGAATTTAGAAACTTCGTGTGTTTTTCCTTTTTGCTACTTTATAAAATCCACTCACTCTATCTAACTCTACAATATTCAACACTTGTAATTAAAATTTTGTACTTGAAAAATTCCAAAGCTTAGTATTGTTTGTCATTGTCTTAAGAGAAAAAGTTAGTGTGATGGATGTTACAAAGAAGTTGAAGCTAAAGTCTTTGATATCAAAGGTGTTAAAGGGTCTTCAATTCTTGGAAATTAGTAAAGCATATAGAAGAAGAGGTAATTATGTGAGAATCATAGGCATTGATGATGGTGATGATAAAGAGATGAGTGAAAATGCAATAATAGTTCCACAAGGTTATTTTGCGGTTATAGCAATGCAAGGTGAAGAACCAAAGAGATTTATTCTTGAGTTGGAATATTTAAGGGATCATCATTTCATGAAACTATTGGAACAAGCTAAGGAAGAATTTGGATATGAACAAAAGGGTGCTCTTGCATTGCCATGTAGGCCTCAAGATCTTCAAAAGATTATAGAGAATCGACATAATACAACTTTGTAACACTTTGGGATTGGACAATCATTTTAAGATAAGTCTTTTGCTAATGATACGTGTGAGTGTGACACAATTTCATACTATACAGATAGTACAATACTATCTATACTTTTTTTTTCCCCTTAATTATAAACATCATTATGATTATTTTTGCATAGGTAAAACCTCTGAATCAGAATAGTTTTACCTATGGCCGATTTGTATATTCATATCTCAAACATATGTGTAATGTATTGTTAGTGATTATTGTGATAACTTGATATTTCCACAAATATGACAGAATTAATGTGATATTAAGGAATACAATATTTGGTCTTATATTTATCATCACCTTTTTGAGATGGATGTATAAATTAAGATTTTTTTTTTAGGGTGTTCCATATGTATGTGATCATTGTTCATGTAGTTGAGTTATACTACAATTCAAAGATGCGCTAGAAGTATTTTTTGATTTATTTGTTTTTTTTTTTTAAAAAAAAGAGATCGTAAAAGTAGTTACTACTTATATAATGACGTTTCTCATTATGATAAGTAGTTTGCGGTAGGGTGTGGTGGGATTGTTAGAGATAGTCGTGGTAGATGGTGTGGTGGATTTGCCGAGTTTGTTAGTGGTTGTAACTTGTAGTGCATCTGTGGTTGAGTTGTGGGGGGTGTGCGAAGGTTTGAAGTATACATATTGATGTCGGGGTTTCGAGATGTTGAACTGAATATTGATTCTTCGCAGTTGTCGATGTGATTAAAGATGACATGACAAGAAGTGGTATGAGTTACTCTTTGGTAAAAAGCATAAAAAAAATATTGGAGATGGAAGCTAATCAGTGTACAGATGTATTGGCCGATATAGATTGTGAAATGGATTGTAATATTGAATATTTTGATGTTCGTCCGAGTCGAATTAGACATTTATTTGCAGTTGATTGTTTAGAGAAAAGTATCTCTCGTCTGATCATTTTGTAATCTTTTTCTTTTTATTGGGCTTTAAGCCCTTTGTGATATCAACAAAAAAATTGAAAAAGTACGTTATAAAAAAAGCGAGAAATTACATTAAGAGAATACTAACTTTTATACAAAAACATTCTTAACACTCATTGAAAGAAATTCAATTGCATAAGAAAGATAGAACTATTTAAAACTGAACTTACAATGTGTACATGTTTCTTATATTTTGAACAAACAAAACAATCTAGTTAGCTTTTATTTAAATATAAATAAATAGGATTGGCCTTTTTTTATACAAAAATAGGATTAGGCTGAGTAATAGGAAGAAAGTGAAATAACAAAAGGTAGAAGAAGAAAATATAGAGAAGAGATTAAAATTTATTGTTTAGTATGGTCAAAAATAAAATGAAAATTTTCTTTTGTTTAATTGTTCAGAAATACAGTTTAAAATTTGGCTAATCGATAAGACTGATTGGCCCATAATTGTCTGTTGTTATAGAAGTGCACTTTGCTGCTCTCCTTGTCTTGTCCCTACCAAGGAAGAAATAGAAAAGGCTTATTGCTAAGCTACAGCATTTGAATTTGTATGGTCCTATATAGTACTATTTGACTATTTACTAATATTTATGCATGGCTAGAATAAATAATATGTTTGACAAAATTACCGTGATATCATGATTTTATTAAGGGTGTATTAACTAATGTCTTCGGAGCACTGATTAAAAAAGACAAAAAATAATCATTCAAAAAAAAAAAAGACAAAATAATCTTCATACCGAAACAAGTATTATTTATATTTTCAAAAATATAAATAATACATGTTTACAAATTGCAGTAATTTACCATAATTTTATCAAACTCACCGGAATTAAAACGTAAACTATATTATTTAGACATTCACAATTAGCTAAAAGTTGTTCATAGCATGAAGTTCGAATGACCATATCTCACATTGAATTTATACACTTAAATCAAATATAACCGACATATTGAATTTACTGCTATGCTATGATCTTTACTGTTTTACAACAGGTGAAAAGATGCAATGATTTCACTAATAGGGAAAGATTGTTATATTATATCACATCACATCACCTGTTCTGCAGGTTTTTATTTATCTGCGTTTTATGTGAATGAATGGCAGTGAGAAGCAGCATACAGTTATAGGAATGTATTTTCTGTAGTTTTTGTATTAACATTACAAACAACTCAGTAGAATTTTCATGACTTGGATTCCACTACAGTAGTATCAAGATTATCTAACAGCATGGTTGGTTTTTGTCATGGGGTTTGAAAACCGACTTGCAATGAAGATAAGGGAATACTCAAACATTAATCCTTCTCCTGACCAATCAAAGTCCCAACTACCAAGAGAAACATGTGCAATGGCAGATAAACATACTAATGTGATGTAGGTAGGAAGGATAATCAATCCTCAAAATTTAGGCCGTTTAGGTGAAAATGGGAAACCTGCTTTTGGGTAAGTTGTGTTATCTTGTTAGAAAGAAGCTTCTGTGCAACATGTTGTTTAGGTGAGTTCCAAAACATGATATGCACAGTGCAACAGCAATCTTAAATGCACCTCATCTAGTCATTCATTGGGATCAACAACAGTAAGGATCTTATTTCTACATGTTGCTCCTCCTTACTTTTTGGATTTGGTGCAGATGCTGATATCAACCGTCTTATCCCAATGAACAGTCGAGATTGTTTAAAGCTAATTTTATTTTTATGTAACTTGAGTCGTCTGATCTCATATTAACGACCGAGATCGTTTGATGAAGTCGTAACTGCATGTGATTTGGGTCCTTATTTTTTCTCCATACTTGTCAGCTGGAAATATATTACTGTGCAACCACACCAGGATCATGGAGCCTTCCACCTCTCCATAAATCATTCTGGACAGTTGAACTATATAGTACTCGTGTAAAATTGAATTCAACTATTTTGCAACTCACTTATCAAAGTATGGTCAAAAGTGAAAGCTGGCTGTTCATAAATAATACAGGTAATAACATATTCCTGTCCAAATCACTAGGGCAAGTGGCCAGTACTAACTATTGATAAGCATAAGCTACAACAGGATTTCATACATACGAGAGATAATTCTTTTGAATCAACCAACAGGATTAACCAACAGTTATATAAAACACATCCAAATTCTTTTGTATCAAGAGACAATATCTTTCTTACACGTGCAAGGGATAATGACACTTGATAGCTTGTACTAAACTCCTCAGTGTTTCAGCTTCAGATCCGTTTCCAAGGGAAAAACTTTGCCTCGGTGGTTGAAAATCATGAAGTCTAGGTTGGCAGGTAAAGAAACGATCCTGCATTGAATCAGAGACAATTCTAGTATAAGGATCCGCATAATTCCATGATAACTATGAACAAAAAATTACAAAAATTTGCAAACAGAAAATTACAGATAAACCGCTTTATATTAATGTGAAGAAGGTCCCTATAGGTTTTAGAAATTCTAAGTTATTTGAATTAAAATTATAAATGAAACTTGTAGGCTGTATCCAGGGACTCCATTGCAAAATTTTGATTGGGACCTATGATATCAACTGATATGTGAACAGACTAGTGGATTACGATATAGATTGCAAAATTTTCACTGGGACCTATCATATCAACTGAAATGAAACTCGTATGCTATATTCAGGGACTCCATTGTAGACTTCGAAGGTTTGCACCTCCCTACGCCTAAAGATTCAACTCTTCCCCCGCCCACCTCCAATCACGCCCTTTTCTTATTTGTTGGCAACATGCTTTATGTCTCTAACTATCCCAACCCCACTAAACCAACAGACTAGTTAATTAACTAACAAAGGGGGTATCAGTATCTTAAAATTCTTAAAAAGTATAGGGACTAAACAATATGTTAATTTAACCATATTAGTGATACATGGCCAACAAATTTTGTACACTGTTCTCCCTGTCTTTTTGTAAACTGCTCTTAAAACATTGACCCGCATTATATTCTCGTTAAATCTCACCAGTACTACATTAAATCATTGCTAACAACAAAAGATCCAATAATAGCAAGGTAGGTGTGAAAATGATGTCCAAAAAGTGAGGAGTAAAAATAAGTTTAAGAATGTTATCTCACATGACAACAAAAAGCAAATTAAAAAGCTAAAATTGAGGTTCTCAATGCTTGATCATCTTAAGCATAAATCTCACTATGGAACAGTATACAATTTCCTTTGACCCTTTCTTTAAGAGATCAATGATGTCAACAGGTTATGACTTATAAATGAAAAGCCTGATAGATACTATTTAAGTGGCTCATTGCAAATTAATTGACCATGCCAACAATACCATGAATAACATCAATGATTGTTTAGTAATGTTTAGATATCAATATGGAAACACAAATTAAGGGATGACCTTGGTCAGCTGAAGCATATTTAATTTTTCCTTTGTCCCTTTTTTTGACAAATAATGTCAATGCTGAGAAAATCAGAAAAACCCAGCTGCTGATAATCTAACAACAAGCTATGATTTATGAATGAAAAACTTGACAGAAGCAACTTAAGTGTGTGTTTGGATTTGGAACAACGGGTTATGATGTATAAATGAAAGGAACACTGCTTAAATGGCCCATATCAATTTAATGGACCTTTGCTAATACAATGGAAACATGAATAAACAGTCAATTTCATCCTTAAACTATGACTCTCACCAATTTAGTCCCCAAACTATTAAAATAACTAAAACGTCCCTAAACTATTCTCCCATTCAACTATTTAGTCCCTCGATTAACACTATTATTAAGTTGACCACTAATAGTCCCTAAACTATGAAAATACATCAATTTAGTCCTAAACGCACATCCTTGGTTTCCTATTATGCTATATATGGAATTGATATGTCTTCCTTGATGGTTTGTAATTGGGATTCTCCAAGAACCCCAACAATTATAGCTACACCAAAAAAATGACAAGGGAATAACTGATTTAGTCAATCATAATGTTAAAATAAATGTGTCTAGTTTGAGATAAAGAGAAGTAAACAGACTCAAGCATAAATGAAAACATAGACACCCAAATTACACGATATTTTAATCTTATTTATTGAAAACGAGATTGTGTGTGTTCACTTTTTGCCCCCAACTAAATGAATATTGCAAGTTCATTCATTTTTTTTGGATAGAAACATTATGTCCATCTATTTTCAAAGTTCAAACATCTAACAAGTAAGCTTGGTTTAAGTAGATTTAGATAATTCTTGCTTTTAATTTGTCACCAATATTTCATTAAGTGAAACTTTTCCATTCCCTTATAAGTCAAAACTTAAACACTGCTTATTTTTCTTCTTCAGTATTACTCCCTCTGTTTCTAAATGACCTTCATTTAAGATTTTTCCATACATATTAAGAAAAACAAAAATGAATGTGTGACAAAATTAAAAAGTCATTCTTGTAAATCTTTTAGGTCAAATCATTGACATCAATGCATACCAGTAGTATACGTGGTATTAATTTATGAGTAAAAATTCAAAAAGATAACTTAATTGTTTTAAAAACACAAAAATGACGGTTAATTTTTTTTGGTATAAACCCTTTGGTTATCAGGGGAAGGGGACCCCGGTAATCCCCAGTTCAGCCGCGAGGTAAGTAACATCTGAACAAGAATTGTTCCCACTAGGAATCAAACTCGGGTTCTCCCGAACGATTCACCCGAAAAGGAGCTCAATAACCACTTGAACCCAATGTTTTAGTTAAAATGACAGTTAATTTGAAAACTCTTTAATTTTACTAAAACTATAGTCAATTAAAAACTAAGGGAGTATATTAATTTACTTTAATTGCATTCCACCCTATCAAGTATACTCAAAAGACAAAATTATCTTCAAATAAAACAACAGAATTATATCAAGGTAGACCAAACTAAAAATGACAACTCTTCAATACCTAATATGAATAACTCAGATCGAGTTTAGCATATTTTAGAAACTATCCTAAAGCTCTCACAAGTCACAACCCAGTTGAAAAATATTGACTATAGTCCCCCCTCTGTATCACAAAACTCAATCTTTCAAACCTAATATAACAGCTACTTCTCGAAACAAGAGAACAAATCAAAAACTAATTGATTACAGTGGTACTAACATAGAAAGGGATCAAAAATCAGAAACCTGTTCTCTTCAGAGTGTGGATGTATGGACAAAAACTTCCCCGGAGCAGTGAGAGCAGCCCAGAAACAAAGAACCAATCCAACAAACAGCTCAACCACAACCTGCATCATCATCATCATCATCATCACATAAAACCTAAAACTCAAAAACCTAAAATTGTGAAATTGAATTAATTAGGTTACATTGAAAGGAGGTGATGAAAACTCTTCTTCAGTAATCTTCAACAAGCTCTTATCTGCAACCAAATAGCATCAAAATAAATTAACTAAGCTTTGTTGAAACGAGTTAGTTAGAATAATAAAGCAAAAAAAGAAAGATTTGTGTGTGTTACATTGGATAGTTGAATAAGCGGCGTGAAATAGAATGAGAGAACCAAGAACCCCAACAGCTATAGATAGAGCCATTATTTTACGGATCTAGTAGTAGAGAGTAGTGATGTCTCAGGGTTTGAAGATGGTGACTCAAGTAAATCACTGGAAACTTACAAGTCAATTCTTATGCTACTAAACTTCCAAATTATTGGAAAGGCAGCGCATTTAAATCAAAGAGTAAAGTTTCACTTGACTTAGTAAATACTAAGTAAGTAAATAATATTATTATTAGGGTAAAGAGATCTGACGAGTTCGGTTGGATTCGGGCTGAAAGTGGTTCATCCAAGCAAAATCGAGTGTAAATATTTGGCCTATTGCCGACTATTTTAAACTTCGGTTTTGTCAAGTGTTGATTTATATGGATTATAAGTTGGCCAGTTCAGTTTACAAAATAGGTAAATTTTCAACCGAACATGACCATTATAACCATTTTTATCCGTTATTTGCCATCCATAAACCCGACAACCAATATAAATTTGCCCGATACACCCAACTTAATCTCGGTTAGAATGGGTTATGTTGGTTACAATATTTTTGCTCACCCATAAATAATACTAATAATAATAAGTAAATAAATAATCTTACTTTCTTCCAATACTACATTTTTTAAAGAACACTAGTTAAACCCACTAAATTACTGTAAACAACAAAAATTTTTATTAAAAGATATACATTCATTCAAATTAGTATAATACGTCAAATTCAAGTACAAATTCAATACTGTTAAAAATGAAAAGGATAAATCTGCGAACAAACTCACAGCATCCAAGTTAATAGCATAAAACGACATACCCATGCCTACATATAATGTGATAAAATCAAAGTAACCGAAATACTGATGTCTCTGGATCTGCATCGTTAACGAACTTGGCCATTGTGTGAATTAGTAGTTGACAAAAGTTGATATATCAATTCAATCAAACGAACACCGCAACAAGAGAGAAAAACAAGCACCGCACCAAGACATAAAATCAAATGAACACTGCAGAACGACAGAGAATCAAACAACGATGTGTATAAAAAACAACGTTGCACCGAGACGACAAAATCACAAAAGAAAAAACTTAATCTCTGTGAAAATTGCATATTTAAATTAAAGCAAATAAAAAAAATGCACATGGGTGTTCTCGGGTCAAAAAAGATCCACAGTCACCCTATTTTTCGATTAAAAAATATGAAGAAAACTTAAAGAGAAGCAAACAATTTTTAAACCATAAAAAAAAAGTCAAATTCTCATTTTTTTTTAAAAAATTTTATTATGTTGATTTCTTTAAATTATAACCGTGGAGAGAGAGAGAGTGCTCAAGTCAAGAAAAGATTGCTCAAGTCAAAATATAACTATCGATTGAGTGTCACCTGGACAGTTTATAGGACCGAGATAGATTAAGTTTTAGGGGTTGAGGTTATTAATATTAGTTAGTTTTGTATTTAAGATCAATAGTATTTCAATATCATAGTGGACAAACTCGCGGAGTGCGAAGATTGGACGTAACCTAAAGTTAAGGGTAAACCAATATATTTGCTTGTGTGTTGATTCTTTATTTCTTTTCCCCGACTTTTACTTTGTGCAAGCACTTTACATATAACACACTTTCTAATCATATTCATTACTAATTACACTAATATAAGATCGTTCTAATCTTTTTGTTTGAAGTTGTTTTTAACTTGATTATTTTATAGGGTAATTTTTAAAGGTTCAAAATTCAAACCCGCTTTTATTATGGAAAACTTTGCTATTTCAATTGACATCAGAGCTATGCCTCTAAGGTTTAACATCTAACAAGTGTTAGAAGAAAAGATTCAGGAATAAAGTAATAGCTCAAGTTGCAAAGTTCATTCAGAAGGAGGATTCTCAAGTGGCCACCTCTATTTTAAAAAAATGATTACTATTACTGGAAATATAAAATAAAACCGTTCATAAGATCAAAATATAACAATATGTAGTCAATAGTTGTAGTTGGAGAATCAAATTAAATTTCAAATAAATTATATTGGTCTAAATTCAAAATCACTTATAAAATCTAGTTATATTTGTTAGGGATGCTTTGTTTAATATCTTTAGGTGTACATGAATTTATGTGATGAAAGAAGATCAACATGTCCAACAAATATTTTGGTGTAAGGATGAATAGGAGAAAAACATGCTTGGGTGGACTAGACTGAAGTTTCATCATATGTGAGAGTGGGCGTATGAGATTTACTGTGGAACGAACAATCCTTAATTATGTTTCGAGCGAAATGGACAAACATGAGAAAACATGCTTTGACAATCAACACACTATTGTATCATTTGCATTTGACACTTTTGACTTATTAGCACTAGAGATTAATTATGAACCTTCTAAAACGAGTTCAAATGATCATACACAACAATATGTTGAGTAGTACAACTTGTTGTTCGTCTATCTTTTGTTACTGTGTAATTATATTATTTTTGAATAAATATATACTTAATGTTTTTATTTTAAAAAGTTGTAAAATTTCAAAAAAGAAAACTTTGAAATATATGATATTAAAAAGAAATTCAAAATTTAAATATTGGATAGATTGATAAAAATTTAAAATTTGTTTATATTTATTATCACATGTTTAAAATAATATATTCAATTGATATTCAATTTTTCTAAATTTAAAATAACTCATATTAATTGTAACTTGAACTCAAATTTTAAATATGTATGAAACTTTGAACCAAAAATTGTTACTTTAATCGAAATTGATTTATCTTAAAAATATCTTAAAATTGATTTAAAATTTAAGAGTGGGCGTATGAGATTTACTGTGGAACGAGCAATCCTTAATTATGTTTCGAGCGAAATGGACAAACATGAGAAAAACACGTTTTGACAATCAACACACTATTGTATCATTTGCATTTGACACTTTTGACTTATTAGCACTAGAGATTAATTACGAACATTCTAAAACGAGTTCAAATGATCATACATAACAATATGTTGAGTAGTACAACTTGTTGTTCGTCTATCTTTTGTTATTGTGTAATTATATTATTTTTGAATAAATATATACTTAATGTTTTTATATTAAAAAGTTGTAAAATTTCAAAAAAGAAAACTTTGAAATATATGATATTAAAAAGAAATTCAAAATTTAAATATTGGATAGATTGATAAAAATTTAAAATTAGTTTATATTTATTATCACATGTTTAAAATAATATATTCAATTGATATTCAATTTTTCTAAATTTAAAATAACTCATATTAATCGTAACTTGAATTCAAATTTTAAATATGTATGAAACTTTGAACCGGAGATTGTTACTTTAATCGAAATTGATTTTATTTTAAAAATATTTTAAAATTTGATTTAAAATTTAAAATTAATTATGATAAAAATATTTGTAGTATTATCAAGTTCAGTTTAAGATAAATTTTAAATTATCTTAAAATTCTTTTTAGAATCCGTACTTTTACCGAAAATATATTACTATCATACAACAATATTGAGCTTCAAAGATAATTAAATGAAGATTTGATGTTTACGGTACTACTCCGTATTAATCTAGAGTTTGAGCTAAACATTAGTTAGTCTCTATAATTCTCGAGAATATTTTTAGTTTAGAAAAGAATGATTAATTAAATTAGCAAAATAATAAAATAATATTGCCAAAAAAGAATGCTAAACTTTTTTAATTAATCAAATAAAAGTAGAGAAGCTTATCGAAGATTTCTATTATCCAAAATTTTGTAAAGATATGAAACGGCAATAACAAATTTTGAGTAAAAAAAAACAAATTTTGATTCGACAAGATAATATAATAATCAAAGAAAAAAACAAAAAGATATTATTAATTTCTTTGCTAACAAGAAACGAAGCCAACCCATCTATAAATATCTCCACAACACCCCAAACCAAACCAAACCCCACGCACACACTCTCTCTCAGATCTAAACATTCATTCAACCAACCACCGTCTTCTTCCTCAGCTATGGCGAATCAACCTGAATCCTCCGATGCGTACGTTTTGTGATCTTCGTTTTTCTCCGATCCTTTTCATTCTTCTTAACCGCTCTAATTTTTTCGATTTCGATTAATCAATCTGATTGTGTTTTTTCTTTTTTCAGTAAGGGAAATAAGCGTGATTTTAGTACTGCAATTCTGGAACGCAAAAAGGCACCGAATAGGTTAGTTGTTGACGAAGCAGTTAACGATGATAACTCCGTCGTTGCTCTTCATCCGGATACTATGGAGAAGCTTCAACTCTTCCGTGGTGACACTATCTTGATCAAGGTATTGATTAATTTCTCTTATTGTTTTTGTACCTAGGGTTAAGACTTAAATTAGGTCAATTTGTTGATAAAATTGTTGAATTTGTTAGGGTTTGTGTACTTTCGATGATGTTAGTGTTGTTAGGGTTTTGGAGTGACTAGTGTGAGAGAGGAGGGAGTATAATCTGTATATGCATGGTATAAACGGTATAGAACTTTGCTGATTGTTGGTATTGTAACTTGAAAGTTGGAAAGTTTGAAACTTGAAAGGTGTAACTTGTTGTAACTATGAAATATACATATTTTGTTGAAAATTTAGTGTGTTGGCGTTAATTATTTGTGCAAATTGCTATGATTTTTCTTATTGTGATTAGTGTGTGAATGGTACGGTCTATATGCCTGTTTTATTACGCTAATGTGTGTAAATTTGAAGGTTAGGTTAAGTATAATGTTATGTTTGAGGAGTGTGATTGGTTACTTATATGTTTTTGTTTTGCTGCTTTTGGTTTTTAGGGAAAGAAAAGGAAAGATACTATTTGTATTGCACTTGCTGATGATACATGTGAGGAACCAAAAATAAGAATGAACAAGGTTGTGAGAAACAATCTTAGGGTTAGGCTTGGAGATGTTGTTTCGGTTCATCAATGTGCTGATGTCAAATATGGAAAGAGAGTTCACATTCTTCCTGTGGATGATACTATTGAAGGAGTGACAGGGAATCTCTTCGACGCATACTTAAAACGTGAGTTACTAAAATGTGTTTTTGTGTAGAATAATGACTAGGGCTGGAAATGAGTCGAGCTGAGTCGAACTCGTCTGAGCTCGACTCGACTCGATAGAAATTGGTTCAGCTCGAATATGATACGAACTATTTTTTCAGCTCGAGTTCGGCTCGTTTAAAGTTCACGAACAGTTCGGTTCAGCTCGTTAGGTTCAACTTGTTAAATCAAATCACATGATTTTTATCATTTTTTTTGTCAAAATTTCAAAATTTGATCTTTAACCTTTTAAACTATTTTTTTAAAAGAAAAAAGCAAATATTAAATTAAAATAAAGAAGAGGAAAGGTAATGGAAAATGAAAAGTCTTTTGAAAAAGAGAGAGTTTAAAGGAGTAATTTTTTTTCGTAAAGGCAGAGTGACTAATATCAGTACATGGGAAACTGAAAAGTTCATTGATGTGTTAAGTTAAAAAGATTTGGAAAGTTTATATATATATAACCGAGCTAGTTCATGAACCAAACGAGTCGAACTATATATAGTTTATGTTCGGCTCATTTAATTAACGAACTTATTTTTTGACTCAAGTTCAGCTCATTTGGTTCACGAACCAAGTTCACGAATCAATTATGGAATCGAGCTTCGAACTATTCACGAGTTGGCTCGGGTCATTGCCAGCCCTAATAATGACAATTACATTTCAATAGAGCATTTTTCTAGATAAATACTATATTGATTTCTCAAACATTACATCACCACCTAAAAGGATAATACTGTTAAATGAAATAAAAATATGTTCAGCAAGTTTTTACTATCATCCCAAATTTGCAATCAGTTATCCATGATAGGTGATTGTAAATTTTGTACTGTTTTTATTGTGTCAATAATTGGTTTCTCTAAAAATTCTGCCATCTTCAGGGTTTGTACTTCACTTTTCTAGGATAAAATTGTATATACCAAGTAGTTCCTTCCTTTATGATTTTTTACTTGCAATTTATTAAATTTGGAATGGAAATAGGCCACAATTTGATTTCGTCCTTGTTATTTTGATTGGCATCAACACCTTCGTGACATATAAACTTCTTGCATTCTAATCCCAGTTTTATGTTTACAGCTTATTTCCTGGAGGCATATCGACCAGTGAGGAAAGGTGACTTCTTCCTTGTGAGAGGGGGAATGAGAAGTGTAGAATTCAAGGTTATTGAGACTGA
This sequence comes from Trifolium repens, assembly GCA_030408175.1. Taxonomy (NCBI): domain Eukaryota; kingdom Viridiplantae; phylum Streptophyta; class Magnoliopsida; order Fabales; family Fabaceae; genus Trifolium; species Trifolium repens. The sequence continues at coordinate 50,042,775 of CP125849.1, read as the reverse complement.
CCCACATGAGTACTGTGTTGTGGCCCCAGACACAGAGATCTTCTGTGAAGGAGAGCCCATTAAAAGGGAAGATGAGAATCGATTAGATGAGGTTGGTTATGATGATGTTGGTGGTGTAAGAAAGCAGATGGCACAGATTAGGGAACTTGTGGAACTACCCCTGAGGCACCCACAGTTGTTCAAGTCTATTGGTGTCAAGCCACCAAAAGGAATTCTGTTGTATGGACCCCCTGGATCTGGAAAGACTTTAATTGCTAGAGCAGTTGCAAATGAAACAGGTGCTTTCTTTTTCTGCATTAATGGCCCTGAGATAATGTCAAAACTTGCTGGCGAGAGTGAAAGCAATCTTAGAAAGGCATTCGAGGAAGCAGAGAAGAATGCACCATCCATCATCTTTATTGACGAGCTAGATTCCATAGCTCCTAAGCGAGAGAAAACACATGGTGAAGTTGAGAGAAGGATTGTTTCCCAGCTCTTGACCCTCATGGACGGTCTTAAATCACGTGCACATGTAATTGTTATGGGAGCCACAAATAGGCCTAATAGCATTGACCCTGCACTTAGGAGGTTTGGAAGGTTTGATCGGGAGATTGATATTGGTGTTCCAGATGAAGTCGGGCGTCTTGAAGTTCTTCGAATCCATACAAAGAATATGAAACTTGCTGAAGATGTAATATTGAAATTCCTTTCCTCCTAAGTTTTGATTATGATTTGATTTAATTCCTCCTAAGTTTAGATTATGATTTTGATTTAGTTCATCCTAAGTTTAGATTATGATTTGTTTTAATTTGAATGATCTTAGTTCTGAAAGAAAATTTTCATTTGTGCCATTTGCAGGTTGATTTAGAAAAGATTTCTAAGGAAACACATGGTTATGTTGGTGCTGATCTAGCTGCTTTGTGTACTGAAGCAGCGCTTCAATGCATCAGAGAAAAAATGGATGTGATTGACTTGGAAGATGAGACAATTGATGCTGAAATATTGAACTCCATGGCAGTGACAAATGAGCATTTTGCTACTGCTCTTGGATCAAGCAATCCTTCTGCTCTCCGTGAAACAGTAAGTATTTATCCAGAATTTTTTGTTTTCAGTGTAAAGCTTTCTGTTCTCTTGTTCTCACTCTTCTCTTGTGTAAACTTTTCTATCTGTACCATGCTAAGTATTTGATGCATCTTTAATTTCTAACTTCTCTATTGAACCAGGTTGTTGAAGTGCCCAATTGCAGCTGGGATGATATTGGTGGTCTTGAAAATGTTAAGAGGGAACTCCAAGAGGTGAGTGAACTCTTACATAAACACATTGATACAGTAGTTAGTTTCCTTTCGTCTGCCTCTGAAATTTAATATTGTTCTCTTTTGCAGACTGTTCAATATCCAGTGGAACACCCTGAAAAGTTTGAGAAGTTTGGAATGTCGCCTTCAAAGGGAGTTCTTTTCTATGGTCCTCCTGGCTGTGGTAAAACACTTTTGGCCAAAGCTATTGCCAATGAATGCCAGGCTAACTTCATCAGTATCAAAGGTCCTGAGCTACTCACAATGTGGTTTGGAGAAAGTGAGGCAAATGTCAGGGAAATATTTGACAAGGCTCGTGGTTCTGCTCCATGTGTCCTGTTCTTTGATGAACTTGACTCCATTGCAACTCAGGTTGGTACTTAGTTTTGATTTGGACTCCATTCTAACTATTTGGTGGAATGTAGAATATTAGCTGTGGTTACCTAACATTTGCTTTGCTTTATACTGCAGAGAGGTAGTAGTGTAGGAGATGCTGGGGGCGCTGCTGACAGGGTTTTGAACCAGCTGCTAACAGAAATGGATGGGATGTCGGCAAAGAAAACAGTTTTCATCATTGGCGCCACTAATCGACCAGACATTATAGACCCAGCTCTTCTGCGTCCAGGTCGTCTAGACCAGTTGATTTATATCCCCCTCCCCGATGAAGATTCCCGTCATCAGATATTTAAAGCTTGCTTGAGAAAATCCCCTATCTCAAAAGATGTTGATATTAGAGCTCTTGCAAAGTACACCCAAGGATTTAGTGGTGCTGATATTACTGAGATTTGTCAGCGTGCATGCAAATATGCCATAAGAGAGAACATTGAGAAGGTACAGTTCTGGGCTCCCTTTCATCTGTATTCCATATTTTGAGTCCCTTGACTATTTTTTTTTTTGAAACAGTCCCTTGACTATTGGAATTATAGAATGTGGAACTTTTTTAACATTATTTTATTTCTTAATTTATCTTGACAGGACATCGAAAAAGAGAGAAAGAGAAGCGAGAACCCCGAGGCCATGGAAGAGGATATTGAAGATGAAGTAGCTGAAATCAAGGCAGCTCACTTCGAGGAATCGATGAAGTACGCTCGAAGGAGTGTAAGTGATGCAGACATTCGCAAGTATCAAGTGTTTGCACAAACATTGCAGCAGTCCAGAGGGTTTGGAACTGAGTTTAGGTTTGCAGATTCCGGAACCAGTGGTGCTGCCGCTACAGGTGCATCTGACCCATTTACATCTGCTGCCGGAGCTGACGATGACGATCTTTACAGTTAGGTCAAACTTGCATGTTTGTTGTTCAATTAAGAATGCCAGTGGTGTCTTATTTATGTACTTGTGCGTATGAAGTCCCTAAGCCTTCCTTTTGGATTATTATCTTCGGTGCTTCTTAAAAGCATTTGTTTATATGGCAAGCATTAGGTGCGAGCCTCTTCAAAAGTTGGGAAAACAATTATTCAGTTTTTTTGTATAACTCAAGACAGCTTTTGAAGCTTTGCTGCTCACTTCTGAAGCGCTACAATTTCACATGAACAAAGTTTTACACAGATTACACGTTTGTGTCTTAGAAGTTTCTTATGGATGTTGAACTTTCTTTATATCGATGTTTGGCTTGAAAGATTTCTGAAGAAATAGATGTTATGCACATAATTTGTTGTTTGTGTTTTCTATGAGCTGTTTGCAGATGGTCTGGGTCCTAGACTCTGGGATGATCTTTTCTTTTTAAAACTTTACAGAAAATAATTGAACCTTGCAAATATTAGTTTTTGTTAGAAACATTACAAAACTCTCTTTTTGAAAGAACATTAAGTAAAAAATAGTATGGCATTTTAATAGAAAATTGAGATAAACCAAAGTGGGTCTTTTAGGGAAAATGATTATTATTTTATAATCGTTTTAAGACATTGTTTTCTTATAAATAATTTCTTTAAAGTTGTTTCTCAGTTTGTACATCGTACTAAAAAGTAAAACCTACGTAAAATCTAAACACCAAATTTTTTAGTACAATTAAAATTTTAACTTTTAATCTATAACATTTGTAAATGAAGAATTCATTAATCATTACGAGTATCATTCTATAAATGATTTTCTTATAATTCTTGACCAGGAAATTTAATTAGTCTTGCTTCGTTCCCAAAAAAAATAAAATGAATCAAGCTTAGTCTTAAGCTACTTGTTAAGAAATTAAAAAATACCAGTTGTATTGAAAATATTAGTTGTGTGAGATCCTCTTCCGTGATGATTTCATGGGAGGAAATCTAATGCAAATCCACACAACCTATAGCATACAATTTCTTTTTGATATTTAGTCTGCCTGCACACTAAAAAAATTGATGGTCCAGATTTAACTGGAGACACTCTAACAGAAGAACAACTTAAATGATACAAAATTACGAAGACAATTAACATGCTACTACTATGCTAGGATGTGTAATTTTCCACTTTTCAATATTAAGTGCGTGGATTTCGTCTGATTCTTTGAAACAAAAATGGGGTACTACTAGGTAATCTACTGTTCACTTTCAGTGAGCTCAGGAAAATTTATTGGGTGGTACGCAGCTAGGCCCAAATCTCATCATTATAGGACTTCTTCTTTTCGTGCCCCCAATAATACTTACATGCTTTCTAAAATTACCAAAATAACCTTTCGCTTTTTAGGATGCGAATTCAGTTCGCACCCTATTTTGCGAGTGGCAATTTTATTTTACTCAAATTCAACGTATGTGTCCCTCATGAATAAAAAATATTATGAAAAAAGAGTTTACATCCTAGAATGTATATTGAGTTTGCATCCTAGGATGCGAATCTTATAAAATTCAAAATTTTTTGTCCCTTTCACCTTTATCTTATCTCCCATATGAAACAAAAAAAGAGTTCGCATCCTAGAATGCAAACTCAGTTTTTTGTCCTCTTCACCCTTCTCTCATTTCTCATATGAAACAATTGAACTCAGTTTGCATCCTAGGATGCAAACTCTCTGCTATTTACACACTCACGTTCTACGTTGCGAGGAGGTAAAATTGAAATGCAGGGGGGAGAGTGTGAGACTCGAGGCGCGCGAATTATAAAAAAGTAGTGTGGGTCTCAACAAAAATAAATTATAAAAAATTATCCTTTTATTTAAAATTTTAAAAATGCAGCTTGCAAGGAGGGTCCTACTGTATGTGTATGTGTTGGTAGGGGTGCTCATATCCAATCCAATAAAAAAAAAATCAAAAATCGAAAAATTAATTTTTTTGATGTGTTTGTATCATCTTACAGCACAACCAATCGGTTCAATTTTCAATTGACTTTGTTAGAACCGAACCAATCCAATCTGAATCAAAGTATGTGTGTCATAACCCCAACTATTAATCTAGAATAGAACAAGGAGTTTTTATATATAATCCGAAAAGAATTCATTCACGAAAATAATATATTAATTTCAATTTACAAACTATTTTAATTTGAAATAATTTAGATATGAAAATTAATATTTGAATGAATTGAATTTGAATTGTTTATTTTTTTGATAAACGAATTAATTGTAATTTTATTTGTTCTTTGTGGGGAGTGTCATGTACATGATAATTAAATGAGGACTTATTCTTTTTTTGTGTATTATAAAAGGGCAAAACATATACGAAATGTTTTAGGTATAGTTTTTAATTTCCTCTCATAATAAAGAGTTTTTTTAGTTAAAAAATAGTTTTCTTTCATTTTTTGAAATTGAAAATATTTAAAAATAATTTTTATGAGAAGAACAATAAAAACTACACCTAATTAAAGTAATGCACTAAATTTTATCCTTTATAAAATAGTTATAAAATCTACAACATAAAATATAAGAAAAAAATACAGAGAAACATAAATGATATAAATATTTTAATATTAAATAATACAGTCAAATTAATTATTTTGTTCGTGTTGTCTCCCAACTAATCTGCAATCCCTTTTCTCATAAAGACGTGCAAAAATGTGGTATTGGTATTTATCGAGAGCAGATTTTTTTTATAGTAAATCACTCCCTCCGGTGAAATTTGAACCACTTTTGTACATGCAATTTTAATTATGGTATAGATTTATCACATTCTAGTGGAGTAGGTTAATGGCTGAACTGAAATATTTGTTTAAGTCAAATAAGAAGCTCGCATGCTTAATGATGGGACATTGGGGGGGACTTTCTCAAAGGCCCAAGTCAATGTTTGCAGGAGAAATAGGGCTCATGTTCCTCAAAGGAAAACAACCCACGAGTTTGTAGTCCTAAGGTTGGTGTAACATATACATATGATAATAAATAATAATTAATATAAGGAATATTGAGTTTGTGAGGGAGAAGATAGGAGTGAGTTTGTTTCCATCTATGACTATATATGATTTAATATATGTCTATGCTATAGACATGATTTGAGGCAAAGATAGTTGGAGGCTTGGAGGTTTTCATTGATTAGACTAAATAACTTTTTGAGAGGCAGTCTCACATCGAAATTCATGCATGTAATGTATCCTCAATCATTTTTAAGGTATGTTTTGTTGGATTAGGATTTTCTGCAATTACCGTACCATGCAGTGATTGATCTAAACCGTCTAATCAAAAATATAATTACAGGATATGTGATGTGAGAAAAAGAAAATGAAAAGAGTGTAAAAAGAGAGAAAAAAATATATAAAAAATATGATAAATTTAATATATCGTTTGATATAAGAGAAGAGAGGAAAACGAAAGAAATATGTTAGTATCTCTTTATTCATTTGGTTGATTAGATAAAAAGTAGGAAGAGAGAATATAATTACTTTTTAAAATTAAGTGTAAATAACGAAATAAGTTAAACTAATTCAAATTAATTTTTCTATTTTATAATATTAAATAAATAATTTTAATATAATTTAATTATAATCTAATTTTAATATGAAATATGAATTTATTATTTTTCTCTCTTTATAAATTCTTCTCTATTCAATCAACAAAGTCTCATTTCTGTTCTTTTTCTATCTTCATTGACTCTCTCAAAGGAAAGAGAGGGATTCAAACTCTCGATACAAAAATTCGTACAACGGATTAGCAATCCGACGCTTTAGTCCACTCAACCATCTCTCCCCAATTCAAAAAATAGAATTATTATGCTTATAATACATTGGATAAACAAAGACAAGTTCCTATTTGAAAGATTGTAACTTCTTAACTGCAACAGTCTCTACTCCTGCTAATAGTTTAGCACATTCTTTATTGTTGCCGTGGGATCTTGAAGCACAGGAAGATTTTACTCGTTGATGTCAATTAGGTGGTCTGTGGACTTTTGTTGCTCTTCACGGTATTTTCGAATTAATAGATTTTATGTTACGTTTACGTCAATTTGAATTTGGTCTGAAGTCTCAAAGCAATCAAAGCCTTACTTTTAGATGTATGAAGGGAACAAAGTGTGTTATATTGTATATGATGAGTAGGTAATTCTAATCGGGTTGATGAAGATTTTGAGGACCTAATTTGCTTTGAAAGGTCAAAATTGCACGATGATAATACATATATATATATATATACCATGGCAATAATTGAAGTACAATCGATTAGACAATTATAGATGCCTAGTATGTACATAAAATTGAAGGGTGTTTTATTTAAAAGGTTTAATAATTAATTCTAAGTAATTTACTGATGACTTCACGTCATTACGATGTTCCTAACCGTAATTCAAGGCATTTGAGGTAGCTTTATAATGTTTTCCGCAATGAAATAAAGAGAAAATAACATCGTTACAAGTTGGCTTGAAGCACAAGAAAAAGAAGAAAAATCAGCACAATTTGCATCATGACGTATGTCCGGTATTTTGACCATATCTGGAGTTCCGTAACTCGGAATGACACGGGACTTGCGGCAAATGAAAGCTAAGATCAAGAGATACAACTTTCATGAAGAGAAAAAATAGATTTGACTCTTCTAAAACTGCGCCGGGGCGCAGGCAAAGCTGGCGCCGTGGCGCAAATACTGGACGAAAAACCTAACATTCTGACTTGCTGCGCCCGGGCGCGAGATAAGCCTGCGCTGGGGCGCGAGATAAGCCTGCGCCCGGGCGCAGGAGCGTAACCTAATTCTATAAATTGAGATTTTCAGTCAGAATTAGGGGACAAAATTTTGCGGCGAAAAAGGCAACTTTTGACAGTGAATCCAGAGGTGTTCAAGCAAGGTTTCTAGTGTGGAAACACATCAAAACCAAACTTGTAATGAATTCTTTTACTCTAATTTATGTTCTTAATTTAATTATGAGTAGCTAAATTCCCTTGATTGGATCCAATGGGGATTCTAATTGTTATTACTCTTGAATCATTTAGTTTCATATGATATTTTAATGAATTACGAAGTTAGTTTCAGTTAATTATTCCTTGTGTTTAATGCTTTACATAAATTGATCACTTATGTGATGAACCCAATTGTTTGTTTGACTATGAGATTAGGAATAAATTTATCGATCTAGGAATAATTATTCAATTAACCGTTACTTAAGAGATTTCGAATTGTTAATTGAGAATTCAAAGATTAAAGTGCCAAAACCTCAATTGATCATAAATCACCTAAGAGATTAGGGAGTTGTGATCAAGTGAGAGGATTATGTTATCAAGAGATTGAGCATAATTACTATTTTTAATCGAATCGTGAAACTAATTTTGTAATTTGTTAACATACATGAACTACCAAGATAATAATAATTAGATGAACCAAAATGATCCAATCGCCTTCTCTTTCTGAGTTAAATCCTATTTTCTTGCCGTTATTTTCTTAAAACCTGAATCCTAAACAAAACCCCCCTTTTAATTAATGCAATTTTACTATCGTGTGATTTCAATTATTTTCGTCTGATTCGGAACAATCCCTGCGGAATCGATAATTTTTATACTTACTTTGATACTTCATCAAATGGCGCCGTTGCCGGGGATTGTTGATTGAATCAACAAGGCAATTGAACCATACGTAGTTTATTTTACTGTTATTTATTTTTCTGTTATTATTATCATCCCAAAAATACAAACAAACAAAAAAGTTCTAAATTTTTCTTGTGTAGTGCAGTTGCTTCTAAAGGTATTTGTTGTTTGTGTGCATGCGCAGTAAACCGTACGATGAACTCAAATACGATCCTAAAATAGAAAAGACAGCAAAAGCACTCAAGAAGAAAGCTCGACTGGAGCGTGAGGCGGCTCTCGCCGCAACCATTACACAAGGACTCAGTGACGGAGAAATCAGTTTCTCAGACTCCGAAACTGAGAATATGGGTGACTTCAATCCACCTCCAGAAAGGACATTGGGTGACTACGGGCAAAGAAACAATGCAGGGAATGCTAATCTGGGCTTCCAACCAATCAACCCAGTGTCATTCGATATCAAAAATACGGTGCTCAACGCCCTCAAGGAAAATCAGTACACTGGGGCGGAAACTCAATGCCCAAATCTCCATCTGGAACACTTTTATGAAGCATGTGGATACACCGATCCATCGAATGTGACTGACTCTGATAAGAAGTTGAGACTCTTCAAGCTATCTCTCGCCGGGGGAGCAAGAGATTGGATCGACACCTTACCTCCCAACACCATCGGAACTTGGGATGATCTGGCTGACAAATTCAGGAATCGATACTTCCCAATTCACAAGTTCCTTGAAAGGAGGAATGAAATCACCACCTTTGAACAAGGAGATGCTGAATCATTACATGATGCATGGGAAAGATTCAAATTGTGCTTGAAGAAGTGCCCAAATCATGGGCTTGACAATCATACTCAGATGCAACACTTCACCCAAGGATTGAGACCTCAGACTAGAATGTTATTGGATGCATCAGCTGGTGGATCGATAACAAACAAAGTGGAACGTGAAGCTAAGACATTGATTGAAGCCATGGCACAAAATGAGTATAGAGTGCAAAATGACCGGGGAGCGAAAAAGAAAGCTGGAATGTTAGATTTAGATACAGGAACAGCACTTCTAGCCCAACAAGCTAAGATGAACAACAACATCGAGTCTCTAATGAAAGTGTTCATTAATCAAACAACTCCTCCAGCCCTAGTTAATGCAGCTCAAGGCGTGCAATGTGATTTTTGTGGCCAAGGCCATGCTAACGGTGGATGTTTCCCTGCAGGTTCTGAACAAGCAAACTATTTAGCCAACTACATGAGAATCCCCCCCAACAATGATCCATTCTCGGCTACTTACAATCCGGGATGAAGAGACCATCCAAATTTTGGTTGGGGTGGAAACAAAAATCAGAACTCCAACCAGTCTCAACAGCAAGCTCCTCAGCAAAATAACCAACAAAGAAGTTCCTCCGCCTTAGAGGATACACTCTCTCAATTCATCAAGGTGACCCAAGGAAATTTCGAGTCGATGAAGATTAGCCAAGATCAGAGGGAGAAAAATCAAGACCTTGCCAACAAAAATCATGAAGCCTCAATCAGGAATTTAGAGACTCAAATTGGCCAACTGTCAAGGCAATTCTCTGCTGCTCAGAACAATGGTTTCGAAGGGTCAACTAAAAACAACCCAAGGAATGAAACTTGCAATGCTATAAATTTGAGAAGTGGAGTAGTTCCTTCATCGGAGGTTGTGATGAAGAAAAAGAGAGAACCTAGTGGTGAGGGAGTGAATAAAAAGGGAAATATTGAGGAGGAAGAAAAAAATGAGAGTAAGGGAGAAGTCGAAAAAGAGTGGGAAGTAGTAGAAGTGAGTAAGAGTGATGAAGAGGAGTTAGTCGAAAATCAGAGGGAGAAAATAAGTGAAAAAAGTGAGAGGGATAAGGAGAGAGCAGTTTTAAGGAAGGAAATTGAAAATCGGAGGAGGCAAGCTAAGAAGGACCTCATGAACAATTCGGGTCCTAAAGAAGTATCTCCATATGCCAAGTTACCTTATTCTCGTGCACCAAAGAAAGAAAAAAGCTAAGAGAAGGTAAAAAGCGAAGAGAACACTTTCCGGAAATTCATGGAAATGTTCAATAGCTTACAAATCGACATTCCTTTTGCCGAAGTATTGGAGCAAATGCCGTTGTATGCCAAATTCATGAAGGAATTGTTGACTAAGAAGCGGAAGCCTAAGGAAGATGCGTCGGTATTAATGAATGAGGAGTGTAGTGCTATCATCCAAGCCAAGCTCCCACAAAAGAAGAAAGACCCCGGTAGTTTCACTATACCCATCTCTATCGGGAATATGCACGTGGGGAAAGCTTTTTGTGACTTGGGTGCAAGTATAAATTTAATGCCGCTTAGCATGATGAAGCGCATACCAGGTGCGGTAGCCAAGCCCACAAAAATGCAACTCACTCTTGCCGACCGATCTATCACATACCCTTATGGAATCTTGGAAGATGTATTGGTGAGATGTGCCAAGTTTATTTTTCCGGCCGACTTTGTGATCCTTGACATGGAGGAGTGTGTGGAAGTCCCTGTTTTGTTGGGAAGGCCCTTCTTAGCAACCGGTAGGGCGCTAATTGATGTAGAGATGGGTGACTTAATGTTGAGGCTCAATGATGAAAGTGTGAATTTCAAAGTCTTTGAAAGCATGGAGCCATATGACAAGAAGAAACCTCAATGTTTCCAAGTGGAGGCAAGCGAAAGTGTTGTGAAGGATAGCACTAAAGATGAGGCAACTAAGCCTATTGTTCCGGAGTTGAAACAACTTCCCTCTCAATGGAAGTATGTGTTTATAGGTGAGAATTCCAAAAATCCGGTTATCATTAGTAGCTCTCTCACTCCTTTGGAAGAAGAGGAATTGTTGAAAGATTTTAAGAAAGACCAAGGTACTATGGGCTTCAACTTTGATGGTACTATTCCATTTATTTACTTGCATAAGGTGAAGCATGAAGAAGAGTCCATACCGGGCGATACGCCATTGGAACCCCATGTTCCAACTTTGGAGGATTTGGTAAAGAAAGAAGTAAGGAAACTAGTTGAGTCCGGAATGGTGATTCCAACTCCAATTAGCCATAAGAAAGAAGGTAGTGTGAAAATGCACAAGAAGGTTCTTCCCAAAGTGAAGAAAAAGGTTAAAAACAAAGGGAAGAACAAGTGGAAGGAGTTCATGAGTCAGCCGGTTCTAGAAAAATCGTTGATGGTCGATCACAATGCAATGACTATGCCAGAGCAAAAAAGGAGCCGAGTTGAATCAAATTTGAAGTATCCCCCGTAACTTGGGGTGTTGGATGTCAAGCATTGGGACGTTAAACAAGCGCGTGACCTTTTTGGTCACGGACCGTCAAGCTATTGACGTTAAAGGAGCGCTGCTTGGGAGGCAACCCAAGGTTTTTATTTACTAATTTCTACTTTTAGTGTGCCTTGTTTGTGTTTGCAGGTTAAGCAAAAGAGTAGAGTCAAGACTTTTAGTCATAGAGACGGGCTCAAGACTTTGAGGCCTATTAACAGCGGGCGCATTCCTATGAGGCAGACTTTGGCCTCGGAGAGAGACGAGATGAGAGCAGATCTTCTCATCAGTGACTCTACAGTTGGTATTTGCTTAATCCCTTGAACTTGCATGTTATCTTGTCTTTTCTGAATGTCTATGTCTGTTTGAAAACTTGTGCACTATTAATACTGGTTTGTTTGAAAAAAAAATATGAGGTCTGTTAGGTTAGCATTGATTTGATGCATCGATTTGTGATTCCCTTGTTGGTTGCTTGTTATGTTTGAATTCTATTAGAAAAGCTGAGGAAATTTCTCAAACATTGACCACTCGATAATCCGGCCAAGCCGTGAGATTTCGAGCCTAAACACTTAATTTTTTTCTTGTTATGAGAGATTCCACAGCTTAGCTAATTCTCTAGAACTTGCATATGTTCTCTTTCTTGATTGATCGTTATGAATATCACACCGAGGCAAGTTGTTTTTACCTTGAGCCTTTTGAAGCCATCTTTTATAATAAATCCTTTGTTAACCCCTTTGAGCCGAAAGAAAAATGTTGTTGTTTGCTGAACTCAAAATTTTCAAAATATGAAAGAAAAAAAAAAGATGATTTTCTTGGAGTTTAGAAACTTAACTAATAAATTGAGCACATAACTCATCATTAAGTTTGGGGTTGCTTTTGGTATTGGCAACCGAATAAGTTTGGGGTGGGGTACTAGAGAACTGAAAAAGAAAAAAATGATGAATGAAAAGAAAAAAAAAATATGATACAAAGAAAGAGGTATCTCATACACCTCTCAAAAAAAAAGTGATTGAAAATTTTTAAGTTCTCTAGTATAAACCGCTAAATGTAAAGGGGAGAAGAAAATAAATAAATAATAGCTTCAATGTTTGGAAAAAAAGGTGATCTTGAAAACTCCAAGTTTTTCTGCTTACCATCCAAAAACATCCACCCTTAAACCTTAGCCCCGTTATAACCCTCAAGTCCTCTAAAGGTGTGAATTTGTTTGTGTGTCGATCGATTGTAGAATGTTTGCAAGCCTATGGTTGAATGGCTATGACTGTGTCGATTGAGCGAAAGGAACAAATAAACAGGAGAGAAAGTGAGGGAGTGAAGTGATTATGTTTGGTCAATATTTGCAAAAGGTTCTTGCTTTTCTAATTTTAATGTAATTCGGTGTGCAAGTAGATTCATGATGGGGATGATCTTTGAAATGTTGATTGAAATGTTTGACTTGACCGACCTTGTTGATTTGAATAAACTGTTGCGATAGTGTCAGGATTTCCGATAGATGCAGGTATTCCTTGAGGACAAGGAAAGATTCAAGTTTGGGGTTGTGATGACTTCACGTCATTACGATGTTCCTAACCGTAATTCAAGGCATTTGAGGTAGCTTTATAATGTTTTCCGCAATGAAATAAAGAGAAAATAGCATCGTTACAAGTTGGCTTGAAGCACAAGAAAAAGAAAAAAAATCAGCACAATTTGCATCATGACGTATGTCCGGTATTTTGACCATATCTGGAGTTCCGTAACTCGGAATGACACGGGACTTGCGGCAAATGAAAGCTAAGATCAAGAGATACAACTTTCATGAAGAGAAAAAATAGATTTGACTCTTCTAAAACTGCGCCGGGGCGCAGGCAAAGCTGGCGCCGTGGCGCAAATACTGGACGAAAAACCTAACATTCTGACTTGCTGCGCCCGGGCGCGAGATAAGCCTGCGCTGGGGCGCGAGATAAGCCTGCGCTGGGGCGCAGGAGCGTAACCTAATTCTATAAATTGAGATTTTCAGTCAGAATTAGGGGACATAATTTTACGGCGAAAAAGGCAACTTTTGACAGTGAATCCAGAGGTGTTCAAGCAAAGTTTCTATTGTGGAAACACATCAAAACCAAACTTGTAATGAATTCTTTTACTCTAATTTATGTTCTTAATTTAATTATGAGTAGCTAAATTCCCTTGATTGGATCCAATGGAGATTCTAATTGTTATTACTCTTGAATCATGTAGTTTCATATGATATTTTAATGAATTACGAAGTTAGTTTCAGTTAATTATTCCTTGTGTTTAATGCTTTACATAAATTGATCACTTATGTGATGAACCCAATTGTTTGTTTGACTATGAGAGTAGGAATAAATTTATCGATCTAGGAATAATTATTCAATTAACCGTTACTTAAGATATTTCGAATTGTTAATTGAGAATTCAAAGATTAAAGTGCCAAAACCTCAATTGATCATAAATGTCCTAAGAGATTAGGGAGTTGTGATCAAGTGAGAGGATTATGTTATCAAGAGATTGAGCATAATTACTATTTTTAATCGAATCGTGAAACTAAATTTGTAATTTGTTAACATACATGAACTACCAAGATAATAATAATTAGATGAACCAAAAGGATCCAATCGCCTTCTCTTTCTGAGTTAAATCCTATTTTCTTGCCGTTATTTTCTTAAAACCTGAATCCTAAACAAAACCCCCCTTTTAATTAATGCAATTTTACTATCGTGTGATTTCAATTATTTTCGTCTGATTCGGAACAATTCTTGCGGAATCGATAATTTTTATACTTACTTTGATACTTCATCATTTACTTTTGTTAAAATTGAAGCACATGTGAAAACAAATTAGCTATTAACTTGTACTTTACATAGTACTATATCATTATTTGGATAATGAAACTTCATGTAATTAGAGATAATCAAATGTGACACTTGCAAATATAAACTTTCACGATAAGTACTAGTATGGACTAGCACTATAAGTGGCTTATTGTAGGTTAATATTTAAAAAAATTAAAATTCAAACAACTATATATATATATTGTTGTTTATACAATTGAGATAATAATTTAATTAAAATAATAAAAAATAAAGATGTAATTTATATTAAACTGATGTTAATCATATCATATTTTTGCTATAAATATAAGGAGAATTAGGGGGGGCAAAACGGTCCGAGCCCGCCGGACAAACTGTTTGACCCGTCATTTGGGCCGGGCCGGGATGAGGTTTTTAGCTCGGTATCTTAAGTTGGTCCGTCCCGCCTAGCCCGCTTAACAAACGGGGCGGAGGCGAGCTTTGTTAAAAACTTTTGTTTTTACTTAGATGAAAATTGGGTAATTGGTCATCTTAAGGAGTCCAATCCAAACTTTTTCTTTTTACTTAGATGAAAACGTTTTTTTACTAATTGTTTATTTCCCTTCTTAAAAAGTTCCTTATAGTTATAGTTATGATATTGTGAAGTTGTTTTAATGATTTTTTTGCCTTATCATTGCCATAGTAACATTAAACCAAGTGGATTATTTTGGTGTTTTAATGCAATTTAATATATGTTTATTTTTGGTATTATTGAAGTTCTATTATGTGCTCTTAAAAAATATCTTTTGTCGGCCTCTTTTATAATGCTTAATAATTTTGTAACTAATTTAGTAATTTAAAATGTAAAAAAAAAACAAAAAAAAAAAAATTCGGGCTGGCTCGCCAACTGACCAATAAACAGGGCGGGCATGAGGTTTGAGCCCAAACAACTAAGTTGGCCCGCCCTGCCCCACTTTTGGGCGGGCTTAAACCGGGCGGGCCTAAACGGGATGGGCTGGCTCACTTTGCCACTCTTAAGGAGAATCATGTTTTTTTTAAATAGTATTGTCGACCGTTGTCCTCGTAAACATAGTTCAGTTGGTAGGGACATTGCATATAAAATGTAGGGATCAGATTTCAAACACTGATACTCCCACTATTTCACATTAAAAAGTGAAATTCTAAGTTCTAACCACTACTTGATAAAAAAGAAAATAAAATATTGTCAACCGTTAATAAATATTTTAATAATTTTAAACATTCATAATAAACTATTTATAAAAGTCGGCCCTAATTTACAAAAAAATTCTTGTCTCCAAGCTCTCTTTGTTCATCATAGAGGGGTGATTTTGAGTCACTTTTGGCCTAGAATCACCCCCTCTACACCTTTTTTTCTTTTCTTTTAATTTAAATAAGTGATTTTCACATAGATTAAGTTTTTCTTTTGTGTTTTTTTGTGATTTCGTCGTCTAAGTACGGCGTTGTGTTGGTCGTCGTCTTGTGCGGCGTTATTTGATTTCCCGTTTTGTTGCGGTGTTCTGTGATTCTTCTCGAAAGATTATCTTCGGTCAATTACAGATTCAATCAATGATTTGGGCATCAACGTTGCAGATCCGGAAGCATGGATATTCCGGTGATTTTAATTTTATCATATTATTTGTTGTAGGCATTATGCCGTTGTATGCTATTAACTCGGATGCTGTGAGTTTGTTCGCAGATTCATCCTTTACGTTTTTAGCGAAGTTGAATATGTGGTTGTATTTGATGTATCTGTCGATTTGAATGAATGAATATCATTTTGTTTGTGTCAAAAAAAAAAAGTGGTACACTCAGGGGTGGTGCTACATATGCACGAGGGGGTGTATATGCACACCCTGACTTTTAGTAACTACTCCTACTATACAATTGAAAACAAAGCTTTGCACACTCTAACTTTTTGGTGTTGCACCCTACAACCACGATTTGGCTCTTGCTCAACTTTTATCATTTCATACTTATTATGTCTTCTTGTTCACTTAAGTCATTTGATTATTTTTTTTTATTTGATTTAAGTGGATTCATTACTTACTCCGTCCTATAATTCTATCTTGCCATGATACCAAGTACATTAATAATTTTATTACTTTTAATAATTATTTATCATTTTTTATAATACCATTAGTTATTCAATTTTATATTTCATATTTTCTTAATCTCTTTAATAAGTAACTACAAATTATATTGACAAAACAATAATAATACTTTAAAATTTAAAAATTATAATTTAGAAGAAAAAAAAATCTTAAAAACCGCACATAAAAAAAACAATTGGGAGTAATTATTAATGAATAAACCATCAATTTAGTCCCTCGATTTGAGGACCATTTATTATATTTCTATAGTTTATTGATTAAATTGAAGAGAGATCGATAATTTAGGGACTAAATTGAAAGTTTATTCAACTATTAATTTTAGTTAAAAAATTTGCACCCCTGAACCAGGGTCCGAGACCCGCCACTGGGTAGACTGTAGCCCCATCTTTAATTATAATGTGAAACAGATTGAAGCCAGCTTCATTTTTGTAATTGAATGTGACATTGTTGGTTGGGAATCATCGTTCAAGTGCATTGGTGGCACAATAATTGCTAAGAAAAAACATCAAATCATATCATATGATCCGTAAAATAATTAATAATGGACATAGCAACATCATATCATACCACAAAGATAACAATTATGCCGCTGAGGAAATGGACGTATGCCTTGTAGGAAGGAAATGAATTCCACGCATATATTACATATGCAGTAATTTCTTTTACCAACCATTCGATTAAAAATGAATTATTGAAATCAAACTCTGTAATTGTTTGATAGTTTTCAGGTCGTTATAAACACTTTTGATATAAAAAAATTTCCAATATTATTTAATTAGATAGTAATTTTGTCGAAAAAGCAAAAATCAAACTAGAAATTAATATATAAAAAATTTGACCTATTTAGAATTTTCTCAAATTAGATAGTAATAAACTATGAACCACGGACACCTCTAGAGATGGCGTATCGCGGTGTTCGACACGCGTTGGTGTCCGACATGCATTGGTGTCCGACACTTGTATGACACTCGTACGATACCTGTCAGAATAGTCAAACAAGTTTCACCAAAAAAATAATTTTTTTTTTTGCTTTGACACTCTAAAAAAGTTAAATATGTATTTTTTTTGACACAAGTTAAATATGTATTGAAACAATGTTATCAATAAAAAATTAAAGATATTAATTTTAATTAGAATATTTTTGATTTTTTTTAATAATAAATTGATAAATAAAATCAAATTTTATCATATATATAGCGGTGTCAATGTCCTATATTTATATTATCGATGTCGGAGTATCATGTCATGTCGTGTCGCGGTGTCCGTGTCAGAGTCTGTACTTTATAAGTAATAAATAAAACAAAAATAGTAATATTAATATAGCGAAAATTTGACTAATTTAGAATTTTCTCATTGCAATGTTGACATAAGAGTTCGAAGAGATGTAACAATATGAGAGAATATTAGGGAAATCAAAATGAGAAAATATTTTTCTCGGATAATTTCATTTCATGGCTTCATTTCATACATATAACAAAAAGGGATTGAAAATTATGGCAGTACTGACAAGCAGTTGGAGAAGATAGCCTAAAAATAAGTATAGATAATATTTGTTTTGTTTTAAAATGAATGAAATTTAAATTATTTTTTACATAGAAATTAGAAAATAAATCATGTTATAAAAAAATACTAATACTAATTCTAATTCTATTTATTACTAGTTCTATAAATTAATTTAATACTAACAACGAATACTTCAATCTACTATATCATATTAAAAAAGTGGGATTAAGTGAGATAACATAATAAAAAATATTATTGTTATTGATCGATAATGTAAAATTATTTTATCATATTTGTACACTATCTTTTTTCTCATTTTATATTTAAAAGTGAGTGACATTTATTTTAAAATAATTTTTTCCCTTAAGACGACATTATTTTAAACCAGATAAAATATTGTTAGAAATAATATAAAACCATTGATGTGGCATATCCTAACAGCTTAGGCTTTTGGGATAATCGGTTATTTGACTAAGTGGTCTAGAGTTCGATCCCCGCTCCCCTCACTTTCTAATTAAAAAAGTGAAATTTAAGCATATTGTAGGTGAGCCTATGTATTATCCACGATTCAAGCCCAAGTGAGCTCTTGCGTGAGGGGGCGTGTTAGAAATAATATAAAACCATTGATGTAGTCTATCCTAACAGTTTAAGCTTTTGAGATAATCGGTTATTTGACAAATATAAATATAGAAGAAAGAAATTAATTATGATTGTTGTGTGCAGTAATTTTATGATGCCCACACGTGTGTTTCCACGTGGCAAGTTGTGAATGGATAGTACAGAAAAACACAAGGTGAAGTGGGCACTTTTCATTTGCTTTTGGGTGACACAGCAGTAACACTAACACTCACACTCACATTTCAACCTTGTCAGGATTGCACGTGTTTTCCACCGGGGTCCCCCTCCCCTACTCCTACTCTATTCATTGGAGGACCTTTTGAAATTTTGTTTATCCCTAATTAAATCTTTACAAAATCGGTTTAATCATGAGTGTTACCATATACAGAGAAGATTAATAATGAGTGAATTCAATCTTATATATTTGTCAAAAAAAATAAAATAAATTCAATCTTATATAAAAATAAATTCTAAATTACTCTATAATATTTTTATATCGAGAATAAATTAGTCCATCTATTATAACGAATCAGAAATCAGTTTATTTTCAGTATAAAAATATGAGAAACTAATTTGAAATATTTTTTTTAGAAACTAAATTGCACAGTCGGAAAATTATGAATGGATAAAATATATATCTTCACTAAGAAATAATATAATATTTCCTCAATTTCAAAATAACCCAAATATTTATATTATAAAAAATGTTTGTCGCAAAATAATGGCTTATTTAATTTTCAACAATATTTTTTTTTTCAATTGTACTCCCTAATTAATCTATTTGCATCACTCTTGATTAAATATTTTTTAATTTGCCTTTATGCTTAAGTTGAATAAACCAATACTACACAATAAGGGTGCTTTAGTAAAATTATCTTCTTTTATTTATCACTTCTCATAATTTGTGTGTATTGATTAACTAGGCCAGATAATTTGAGATGAAAGGAGTGTGAATATAAGTTTCATTTTACTTTTTAGGCAAAATGCATTCATATGTCCTTTAAGTTTTACGTTTGTAACAGATTGGTCCTTTAAGTTTTTTAAGTAACAAATAAGTCCTTTAAGTTTTTTAAATAACAAATAGGTCCTTTAAGTTTATAATTTGTAACATTTAGGTCCTCCAATTACTTAAAAAAATAGGACCTAGATGTTACAAATTATAAACTTAAAGGACCTATTTGTTACTTAAAAAACTTAAAGGACTTATTTGATACATAAAAAACTTAAAGGACCTATCTGTTACAAATGTAAAACTTAAAGGACCGCGGAATGCATTTTGCCTACTTTTTATATTTTAAGTGGACAATTTAGTAAAATTATCTTCCTTCTATTTATCACTTCATTTTAACTTTCATTTTGCATAATTGAATCTAACTTTGTTATCAAACATGGTTGACTCAGATAAATTGTTATTAGATTGATTGGCTATAGTATAGACTAGTATATAGTACTAGAAGAAACAACACACTGTCATGCCATGAAAAGTATAGTATGGAGAAATTTTACACGGTTGCGGGTGCACGTGCAGTGCTCTCTCTAGCTAGCTAGGTATGACCCTCCTGCTAACAAATCCTCTGACTCGATCTAAAGTTGTAGACAATGCACAGTTTTGACACAACGGTCCCTGCTACTAGAATTTCAGTACCATCTTATATATTGATGCCATTATTTTCAATTCATTAATCTCTTCTTTCAACGAGTATATAAATTATTACTATCTCCAAGATATTCAAACAAGCCGTTCAAGTTTGAATATATGGAATGGAATCTATTTTTCTGATCTGAAAAAAGGTATAGTACGTTTCTGATGAAACATGCACGAAGTACTAGTAAATTGCATTGCACGGTGAATTTCAAAAGAGTCGGTGGGATGGGAGGGAGGATGAAACCATCCCACGTGTACATTTGACAAAATTATGACTGTATTTAGGTGAGATCCACTCTATCCTTTAATATTGAAGAGTATTTGTCTAATAACCAATAAGAGTATGCTACATAGGTAAATTTGTATGTGGTATTCAGTATTCACAACTAACTTGCATGTGCTACATACAACTAAGTTATAACAATTAGTATAATTTATTCTTATTGGTTGATGAAATTATCAAGGGGTAAATTAGAAAAAATCCCATATTTATGATAGGTAAAATCTATGCATCAGTTTTGATTTTTGTTAAAAATACCGTATTTCAAAAGTAATGCTTTTTAAATATATTTTGGTGAGTGTCCTTTTTACTCCCTTTGGTCCTCTCCTTAATATATATATATATATATATAATACTCCTATACATTAGTTACTTAATGAATATAAAAAATTAATTTTTTTCATATATTAAGAACTAGAGGTAGTATTAAAATAAGGGTCATGCTAAACAATGGTCCTAGTGCATTTGTTAAACAAACATACTTAAAAAGAAAATTAAGGATAAAGTTAATGATAGAAAGATAGTTTTTTATATTTGTAAGGTATTGAATGCACAAGTTTTAAGATAAATCTTCCTTATCTTCAATTCCTCTTCTCTTTAACACAAAAACACATACCTTTCTCTCTTCAATACAGACCCGCCGCACTACCGCCACACCACCGCGTCCAACCACCACCGCCGCACCTCTCAAACCCACCGAAGCCTCTCTCCGGCCACGACCTCTCCCTCATAGAAACGCGTTCATCTTTTTCATTTTTCATTTTTTTTTCACAGTTTCTTTTTTTTTGAATGAGAAAGTAATATACATTATTTTAATTTTAAGGATCAACTTTTGAAAGATCCTTGCACTAGAATCTTTTCTTAGAAATAAGAATTAAGGATCTCCACCTAGATTCTCTCCAATGACAATTTTTTTTTTAAGTATCAGGTACTTAGATTTAAGCACTAGCCAAGAATTTCCCACTAAAGAAGCTCTTAGTATGCTTAATTAGTGCCCGAGACACTGTTTAACATTTTCCATAAAATAAACTTTGATATGACTAAAAGATAAGAAATAATTTTTGGAGGTTCATATAAGCAGTTGATGTTCATAATTTTTTTCTATCTATCTCATTGATAAATTAGGTCTTCATATGTTATCATAGAATAATATCGTACTATCACAAAATATTGTATCATGATTTCATTATTTATATGGATTATCTCATTGTATTGCTCAAAATTTACTTTTTTTATTTAATGTGAGATTTCTATCTTACACTTGCGACACACTTAACAATTTCTCCCGCAAGTGAGCCAATCCACTCAAGATACTATAGCACCACACAAGCAGAATTATATATATAGACACTATTTTAATCCAAAATCTAATTAAAAAATATTAGATATGAATCTTCTCACTTATATGTTCAATATCTAATTGTTTATTTAAGGCTAAACTGTACTTTTGGTCCCTTACGTTTATTTTAGGTTTGAATCAGGTCCCTTACATTTTAAAAGTTTCAATTTGGTCCCTCACGTTATCAACATTTGCATTAGTTAGTCCTTTCCATCAAATTTTCCACTAAATCCGTTTGATCCTTACACGTGACTGACCGTTTGGACACATGGACACTATTTTGGACATGTTCGGTGTCATTTGGGATGCTAACTAAGTAAAAAGAAATAATTAAAAATAATATATATTACTTATAATAATGGAATTGGTCCCAAAAAAAGTGTTCAAAATAGTGCCAACGTGTCCAAAATAACGTCCACGTGTCCAAACCGTCAGCCACGTGTAAAAATCAAACGAATTTAGTGAAATATTTGACGTAATGGACTAACTAATGCAAAAGTTGATAACGTGAGGGACCAAATTGAAACTTTTAAAACGTAAGGGACCTAATTCAAACCTAAAATAAACGTAAGAGACCAAAAGTACAGTTTAACCTTTATTTAATGTGAAATTTTACTCTCACTTGATATACTAAGAATCATTCCTTAGTATAAGCTCACATTCATTCATCTTCACGAGATTATAAAACATACATGTAACAATTTTAACTTCGGTTATTAACTAAACCTTCTTCAAAGGCGGACCTTTAAAATTAAATTAGCTATGAACACTACTAGAAAAAGTTGAAATACCGACGGAATTTAGAGATGAAATATATTTCTTCTCTAATAGATATGGAATTAGAGACAGAAAAAGCAGTTAGAGACAGATATATTTATTATAGAGACAAATATTTTCATTTTAGAGATAGATTTTGTCCGTCTCTAATAGTTCAGAGACGAGGAAATTACCGACGGCATCAAATCCTTCTCTAGCATGCTTAGTGACAGAATATTTGCATTTTAGAGACATATTTTGTCCATCGGTATTTAAAAGCTTTCTAGTAGTGAAAAGAAATGACATAACATTAATTTGTTTGAGAGCACGGTGGGTCACCATGAAAAATAAAAAGTTATAAATTATAGTTTCACTCTCACCTCACGTTTACCATAGTCCACGTAAAATTTTCACTGTCAAACCTAAATACACGGACCTAGATTTGCTTTTGTAGAAGTAGTATGTAGTTCCACATTGTTTTAGATCAAAATCATTAATTTTAAATCAGACCGTTCAGATCACTCATCTGCAACCAATCTCAGCTATCGATTTCAAATCAGACGGTCAGAAACAATAACCGTATGATACAATCACTGCGTGCTATCCAATGTCTAAATATACATCTAAATCAGACAATCGAGAGATTGGTAATTGTGTGATACAACTACAACGTTAATTAAATCTATGTCCGTGGACCATATTATGCAGTGAAGATGAGAAAATATTGTGGTGGGTGGGACCAAAAGGTTAAGAAAAGAGTGAGGTGAGTAATAAGCCACGGAGTAAAAAAGAGGGCCGCACGAGGGTGAGAAGGCTGTCCATATGACCCACAACTCACCTCTTCTTCTCATTACGATTCCTGCTGTCTCCTTTTCTTAGACCCACCACACCATACCCCCTCTTGCATCACTATACCCCTACCCTATGATCTTTAATTAATTAGTACTACTACTACTAGTACTAGCTTTGTATATAACAGCATCTCCACATGTGATTTTATAAGTAGGTTTCCTTGTTTTTACCATTGGATATTTACTTATTTTAGTAACCAAATCAACAACGTTAATTATTCATATGCACGTCAACCACTATCATCACATTGATTTCAATTTAAGTACTTCCACACATCACCACGTGGTACATAAACATAATTTACCTCTAAGTCTTCATTCTTTATTCTATGCATAATAATGCATGCACATGGATATATAGCAAGGCAATGATTAATATTCATGCTTAGGGTACATTAATTAACGATATTTTCTTCTGCAAAAAAATTTCTATAGCACTCTACTTTACACACACTTCTAAATTTATAAGTGGATCTCACTATTTTAATAATGAATTTTTTGCCACCAAAATGAACAATGATCTTACCTGGATGGCTGGATTAGAGTCGACTTTGCCCGTGGTGTGCGGTACTGCTCCTCTCCGTTCTAGTGAATAGGAGGGGAGAGTTTTGTACCTTCAGGTACTCTGACGCTCAAGTCAATAAGAGATGAAACAAATACTTTAAGAGTTAGAGAATGTATCTGACTTTTTTTAATGAAGAATGTATATATAACCCTCGACGTTGGGCCAAGACCATCAATGGCGTATCAATGCCATTAAGTGACTGTTGGAAACTGGCTGGAGAGCCATGATAAACAATAAATTCTAATCATTTTGATGTCGGACGTTACGATTTGCAGGGTCTTCGTCCGTTGACTTGAATCGTAGAATTTGAGCTTCTCCGCAATTAGGTGGTCGTTACGGATTGAGGAAGTGGACTTCCTCGAATATTGGACCGAAGGCTCAGTCAAGAACAAACAAATTATGTGTAAGTCTCCCCTAAGTTTGCTATGAACTATATAAATTTGGATCAATATAATTGTACCCATAAAAGTAAAAATTTAGATCAATAAATATTTTAGTGGAGGTTTAGATAGAGGTAGATAGGCATGAGGTGTGCTAATGTTGGTGTTTTTTATTCGGTGTATTTGCATTCATGATTTTGTATTTTCTTTGTTAGTTCAATTTTCAAATAAATGATAGAGTGAGATCTCTACGACTCTTCATAGAATATGGATAAAGTTTTTTCACTAAATGTTGGATTAAACTCTTAATAAAATTCTTACTTACCAACAAAAATAAATAAAAATAAAAGAACATGTATTAAAAGAAAGCTATGTTCAAGGTTAATAAGGAAAAGTAAGAATGAATAGGAATCTGAGTATAATTAGGGTTGAGATTCAAACTTATTTAACATTAACGATTATTCTGGCGCAGACATACACACACCATTATCCCAACTAATATATCCTAAAATTCATTCTCTAGTTATTATTATATTATAAAAATAAAAATGTCAAATTTTCACTATAGTCTAAATTGTGTTGTGATTTTGATGCCAGAACTGACCCGAATCAGACTAAACTGGTGGTGTAAACCAAAAAAAAAAAAAATTGTGTTGTGATTAAGGTTAATAAGGAAATTTCTTTGAAGTTTCACGGTGTATGAAGGAAAAGTTTCGCTTTCAATACGTGAAGATGAACAGCAGTTCACTTGTCCTAATGATTTGAGAAAGCAACCACACATAATAAAGTTTTTTTTCCAAGCTGACTCATTCTTTCTTATCTCTGTCCAAATTGGCCAACCATATGCTAGCTTCTGAATTTCACTCATATATAAAACAATATAATATATCTTTATTATTGGCTTGTCTTTATTTGGTGACCAAATTAATGTCTAGTGTTTTTTCTTATAATTAAAATTCTATTACAAATATTTAATAGGTGTATATATGTAGGGAGTGTTTGATGTACATTGCTACATAAAAAATATTTTCTTTAATTTGAACTTTATATGATGTTGAATTTTATTTGTTGGTTGGATAGAAACATTTAACTAAGTAGAACAAAAAAAATAGGAAAACATTTAACCAATGATGGTGTGGGATTTGAAGACACAAAAATATTATAAGAAAAAATTGGAGAGTTATGTATATAATTATAGGATATATATATAACAATGGACCCAAGAAAATAAATTCAAATTGAAGCTTGGTCTTGTCTCATGTTTCCTTAGCATGAAGACCATTGACTAATCATATTAGATTTTGAAGGTGTATGGGCTGTTTGATTATTTATCAATAAATAATTAAGTGTTACCTTATGTCTATACTATTTTAAACATATATATTATATAGTTTTTCTCAACCTCTCTGCCTCCTACCAGGGACGGATCCAGACCTGAAATATTGGTGTGGCCGAAAAAAATATATTAACAAAATTTTATAGCCATAATAACGAAAAAACTTTCCACGGTTGCAAATTGGCAATAATGTCTAAAATAATATTGCAATTTTCAATATGTCTAAAATAATTTAATATGTTATTGAGATCCATTAAAATTAATAATATTTAATAAAAATGTAGAAAATTAATGTTGGTGAATTTCAATAACATATCAAATGATTTTAAATTTCTATAAAATTTTACATAAACTATCTAAATAATATAAATTTTAAGTTTAAGGACAATTTTATAAATTTTATACCTATTAAAATATAACCGGTGCAATTTAATTTCTCTAATATAAATATATCAAAAAAAATATATATATAAGAAATAATAGTGACCACTTTTATAAGAAATAATAATTTGGCCACAATAATTCTTAAGAAAACGGTCAAATAGGGCAATTGAATAATAATTTGGCCACAATATTTTCTTAAAAAAGTGGTCAAATAATAATTTAGCCACAATATTTTCTAACTTTGTTTTCTATGGAGCGCTATGCATACAACATAGCAATTTCTTTGTAAAAAATGAATGCATTTAAAAACTGCCAATGGTAGGGATCGAACTCACGACCCCTGGGACGCGAGCAAGACAGTGGAGCGCCGCTTAACCATCTGACTGGGAGCAATTTTGTGAAATTAATCGATGGTTATACATATATATTCCATAGCAAATACCAAAAGTATGTATATATACTTATTAAAAATTGAAAATTCTGGTGTGGCCAAGGCCACACTTGGCCTCAATGTGGATCCGTCCCTGCCTCCTACTTACTCTGCATAAGCAAGTAGCAACCCTTTTTTTTTTAATAGTTTTTAGGAAGAATGTCATTATAAAAAAAAATTAATTTAAAACTTGCAATAGTGTCACAAATATATTTGATTTAAGAAAAATATTATCACAAAAAAAAAACTTAATATAATAAAAAAATCCTCTTGAGAGAGGAAGAGGTCTTTGTGGGAATAAAAAGCAAAATTAATTGTATAAAAATAAATAAATTATGCACATAAATCTTAAAACGGAGTATAAAGAATTAAATAAAATTCTTAAATCAGAGTCTCATGGATAATTTCAACTTAATCATCATGTCATGGAACTGAAAAAATAAAATAAGATAAGCATAAGAAGATGATGAATGAAATGACATTAATGTCATGAAACATACTCAAAGCATATGAAAAACAAGATCTACTCAAAGCATATGAAAAACTAATCTCTTTTTCACATGTTAATTAACAGCTGCATGTAGTAATTTACACACAATGCAAATTCTATAATAACAAAAATTAAAACCAACAATTTTCTAGTAGTACCCTCATAATTTATATTACAAACCTTATAAAAATAATAATATAAAAAATAAAATAAAAGACAATAATGCAACATTAATAATTAATCTCCTAGCTCTTAAAATTAATTAGTCTTAACTTCTTGCATCTACCTTAGCTTCTTCTCAATGATCAGCACGTTCATGATAACACAAAAGCATCGCGATACAACGACGAAGAATGTAGAATTTTGCACGTTGTTTCTTCACCAAATGACTACACTTTTGGCCAAAAGATTTGCAAGGATCACACCCTTCTTGTTGTTGATGATTAGTACTATTTTGGTGGATCCTTGTTTTGTTAATTTCATTCACTGCCATGAATGATTTTGTTCAGGCATATAGTAGTGAATTTAGTGGTAGAAAGTAGAAGAAGCATGGTAGCTTAAGGTTACACTATATGTGTTTATATATATAGTAGCAAAGAAGAATTTTTTTTATCTATGATATGATATGATAGTACTCTTCTAAATCAAGTATGGACTGTTACTATTGAAAAATCACCAGTTGTCAGAACCATATGAAAATAGAATGGGCCTATAGTTGCTATATATCATTTTTTTACCACTCCTAGGTACTTATTGTAATTTTTTTCCAATGCTAAGGTATATTATTTTTAGGGAAGTTTTAAAGGATCAATTCTCATTGTACTATTTGATGCATGTGTGATTCAATTTTTGATAGAGACTGATTTGATTCTAGAGATGTAGAATTGATGATTTAGACATGTTTTGGATGTTATAGAGTATAATTGATTCTAATTTGTATATGTTTGAATCCATAGGAGTCAAAATCGATTATGAACGTATAGAATTATCGACTATGTTTGAATCCATAGACTCAAATTTATTATTCATCTTACTTATTTTATTTGAATGTATTTGTACATAAACCATTTCACGTTCAATTCATTTTTTACTGCAAAAAAATAATAAACTAATTTTACAAAATCAATATTTTTGTTACTGCAGACCCAAACATGTACGTCTCACTTTCCGTACTTTTAATATAATCAATTTTTATTACCAAAGAACACACTCATTGTACTATTCAAGTGTGTTGAATATTTTTGGTCAAAAAAACAGTGTGTTGAATTTTTTTTGTACTAAGAAAATTTTCTTTCTAAGGATATAATGATAAAATAATTGGACAATCAATTATCCATTATTTTAAGAATGAGTAGGAATTTTGGGATTAAAAGCTAATGTTCCCTCTAATCCATTTGCCTACTTAGAAGGATACAACTAATGACCCCATCAAATGTGAATGCTTCATATATGTGCAATAAGATGGACAAGGATAGTGGAAACTACATATTTATGGTGCCTACTTGACCCCTTAAGAATTGTTTTTTTCTGTTAAAATCTAGTAGATATAAGCATAATGGAGTATTACTTTTTCTTGTAGTTAGTTGTATTATTGTTTTTGTGTGGAAACAATGACATGAAATTTCCTTTATGAAGGATACATATGCAATGTCACATAATGTCTAACCCGTGCTCAACTGTTTCATCTTTTGGCATTATGAGATATTCTACAAATTTAAGAATATATGAAGCAAAAAAAGAGAGATATTTTATGTTTGATGAACTCAATTATGGGTCATTTGGGTCACTATGCTGCTTTGTATGCATGCATTATACAAATTGGAGGATCCTATGTAACCAACTTTTAATATTTTTGCTAAAGAGATAATAGGAGGGTGAAACTTGAAAAGAAATTCAGATGCAAAAGTTAAGGTTTTGCTTTTGTTTGGTGATGTTAATGTTAATTAATTAGTTAGATGTCTTCTTCATAGGTCCTATCATGTGTTTACTGTTTAGCCTATCTTGAATTTGAATAGCCTTTTTTAGGTTGAGGTATTGAGGATACCACTTTTATGGGGGGCCTTCATCTAGAATAATCTAACACTTTTTTATAATCTAATTTATTTAATGTCTTGGTTTGAAAATATGTATACATTTCCTGTTTATTTCTTGTTTAAGAATGATAAGGCAAGTCCTAATTATGGTTAAAGATGCAAGAAAATAAACAAAATAAAAAAACATTGAGATTTGCAAACCACTTGTACCTTTCATTTCACATCATTGTGTCTTTTTAAGTTCCATTCACATGTGTGTGTATTTTGTCAAATTAAGTATCAAGAGAATATAATTCGTATTTACCTGCCTGTGCATATGTCATTTTATTACCTTATTATAAAAATTTAGGCAAGTCTAGTATTTTTTTTTTCCTTACTACTCTACCATACTTGAAAAGGTACGGTTATAAATATGCAAGTTTTTAGAAAACTATTTTGATATAAGCTATAATTTATTTCTATAGCCTATTTACAAAACTATTTTCATTTAAGTTATAAATTGTTTCTATAGGCTATCATAGAGAGTTTAATAGTTTATTCACTTTTATTTTTTTTATAATACTTTATTCACTTTATTAAAAACAATAGCATATAAATATGTTATAAGTTGTTGGAATTAAATCCTCTCATGTGTTTTATATATATATATATTCTATTATCTCTTCAGTTTTAATCTAACGGCCGAGATTCACACAAAGAAAATTAATAAAGAAAGAGATCAGAAGAGAGAGAAAAGTATGACTTCCAAGAACTGAAACTAGTGCAGAACCAAAGACAGTAGAGAAAGTGCAGAAGACGATCCAAATTCATAAGTTGTTTTCATAAGTGTGAAGAATCATAGGATCATAGTGTCATAGATCAAGCACATAGGAAAGAGAGAGAGAGAGCATAGTCATACTCATGAGGTAAAAGATCATAAGAGATCATATTGAATTGATAAAGATAGTAAAATGTGTACATTAGTGTTCTATTTATAGGACTCAATTGAATAACTAATTGAGCAATCAACTATAACTAATTTCCAACTAACTAACTAACACCAACAAACTCTAACCAAAAGCTTATGTCAATAAATAAACTTAAATAAGTTAATCCAAACATATTCATAGCAGTATTTCTTTTTCGTTTTTTTTGGTACAAACATAGCAGTATTTCTTTTAGGTTAGTTCAAATGTTAAATTAAAAATATATACAAATATATCAAATTTATATAACTCTAACCAAAAGCTTATGTCAATAAATAAACTTAAATAAGTTAATCCAAATATATTCATAGCAGTATTTCTTTTTCTTTTTTTTGTTACAAACATGGCAGTATTTCTTTTAGGTTAGTTCAAATGTTAAATTAAAAATATATACAAATATATCAAATTTATATAACTCAATATATATCAATAATCAAATATTCATAATCTAAAATTTGATATAAACCACAATCAATATAATTGCACAACCTTGATGTATATGGTATGGATCAACTATACAATCAAGTCTACATATGCATCAAGTTGTTGACTAACAAGGGACTGCTTGAGCTTATTCAATCCTTTGCTCTCCAACTGTCTGACCCTTTCCTTACACACACCAACAACCTTGCCAATTTCTGACAGAGATTTCTCATAGCCATCTTCAATACCAAACCTTAATCTTATTACCCTCCTTTCTTTTGGGGTCAAAATATTTAAGAGGTTGCGTACATGGCTCCTCATTAGTTGTTTTGCAACACATACATTTGTGATCTCGATTGCAGAGTCTGCAGTAATCTCCTGCGGTCGTAATAAGACTTGGTTAGTTTGGATCGTTTATAATATCATGTTGCCGAAAAAAATTTAGGGTCTATCCTGATCATGCATACAACATTTACAGACCAGCTTAATAGAAATTTACACCGAAACAATGACAGTAACTGAAATGCAGTACATCACTGTAGGGCAGCTAATACAAAAGTTCAAAACAAATAGAGTTTAATGGAGATACATTGTCAGGGTAAATAGTTTTGCGCCGACATCCAATGAGAACTCATGATAGTGCCACATAAACCCACTTTGTAACGGCAATTTCAAAATAACCACAAAAATGCTGGATTTTCATTGGATGTCAGCGAAAACTAGTTTACGTTGACAATGCATGTCCCTTTTTCTCGAACAAATATGGGAAAACATGAATTCCAGATCGTCAATACTCCGCCCTTGGGAAGCTAGGGACATTATGAATGGCCACTTCAATCAATTAGAGAGAATCTTATACTGTTAGTAGTATCTATGCAGCAACAACCTAGCATTATCGCACTAAGTGAGGGTAGCTACATACATAGATCAAACAATGTCACATTTCACAAACCTTAATACCTATACAATGTGTGTGTATATGATTATGTGAGAAACATATTTATATATACACTAATGACTAAGCTTTAATATCTGGTTTTGTTTAACTAGTTTATTCAATTTGTTTGACACCCCTATGTTTAGGTAGTGTGTTATGTTCCTCAAGCTTATCTCATACGACATTGTTGGAATATGATCTAGCATCTCCTTCACACCATTAAAAATAAACGTTTGGTTGGTGCTGATGGTTCCTTTCCACCGCCGACAACAGGATGGAATAAATATGCAATTTTGAGATGATTCTTGCTGCAGTGAATTACATTTTGGCTTTATTTGCAATTAGATTTCCTCCAATTTGTTTTAACAGTTATAAGTGCAAGAAAAAAGACGTTTCCAAATGGCGAGTTGAGCGATACCGTACCAATGAAGACGTTTCCTTTTCACTGTTTTCAATTTTTGATCTAGTAAATGATATATCATTGCAGGGAGAATTTGTATCCTACCTGGAAAGTTGTATCCTGGTCTGCCCACACAGGTCGCTCGATCGAAACTGGAGTTCTTGTAGAAAATAGCAACATTTCCAACCTATCTACTGTAATTCCTACTGTTTTTGCTATTTCTTCTGTGGTGGGGTGAAGATTTCCTTCTTTAATGTACGATTTCTTTGCTTCCGAAACCTTGCCCAAAAGGGTGTAGATGTTCTCCTGAAAATAATGCTGGTATCATTTCAAAAGGAGGAAAACTTAAGTTTAGTTAACTTGGCTATAAAAAAATGAAAAATTGTTTTTACCGGCAGACGGATTGTTTTGGAATGGAGAAATAAGGCCCTCCTTATTGTTTGCCTTATCCAAAAGTAAGCATAACTACTGAACCGGCAACCAGCTAGGGGTTTGAACTTTTCGACACTCCTCATAAGGCCAACAGTTCCCGCCTATAACACCGCCAAAAAAGGAGCGTCAAAGACATAGCTGCTAATCATGTCAATAAGATAATTACTGCAACAGTTCTAAAAATAAATAATATAGATCCATTAACAAAAGCTTTTCTACTATAATTGCAGCTACGACTTTAGTTTTTTTTTTTTTTAATTCAGAAATAATTTAGAATACATATACGACAAACTAAGTATTAATTATGAGATATGAAACAGAATTGGAATACAGGCTTTGGTAGCGAAGATACCTGCAATAAGTCTTGAAAGTCAAGACCACGCCCCTGATAATATTTGGCAATGTGAACTACAAGGCGTAAGTTGGCATGAACCAGGTTATCTTTACTTCTGTTACCAGAATGCAGCCGTGTCTGAAGGGCACGACAACTAAGGCCCAGACCATCTGCCCATTCGGCCAAAGTTGGTTCCCTTCCAAACTGAGATTGAAGCTTGATCTTTTTTTCTTTCAATTTAAACAAATCCTGTTGCATATTTCGCGTTATAGCAAAAGAAGATCCTTAATTGAGCATACAAAACATTTTAATGAAATATGGAATTCTGAGTTACACCTGTATTTGAGCAAGCAATTGAGACTCTTCTTCAAGGTTCAAAAGTTTCTTTGTTTCAGGACTCCACAAGAACAAGTGCAGGGCGTTGTTTCCGTCAAGACCTTCTTTTAACTTTTTCTCTACACGTAACCTTCTTTGTACATTGGAATTTCTGGTGAGGTACTTTTCTTCATAAAAAACTTTTGACTTTGACACTTTTCTCTGTTTAGATCGCCTTTCTTTAAACCGTATTGACCTCACGATTTTGTTCTTTCCAAGTGACGAGTTGTCCAGACTGAATCGCAAATTTTAGGCATTATTCTCAACATAGTAACCTATAAACAGATAAAAAGCCAAATCAAGGATGCCAAAGTTAGCCACAAAGCTAGAACTAACTAACCTAAGAGGCAGTGAATCATCATCATCATTGTCGACAACTTTAATCAATTTCAACTCTTTAGCCGCTGCAGCGGCTTGTCTTGACGCTGATAGGGCTTGCTTAGCAAGAGTAAATGCATCTAATTGGAAATCATCAGCAGGTTGCATAGTTGAAGAAGAAGAAACAATATCCCCTTCCGGCGAAGAAGCCAATCTGAATTAGACAATACACAAACCCTATTAAAGAGACAACTTTGTAAATGAAACCGGTAAAATTAGCATGAGTGCAAATCAATTTATCTTACAGGTTCTGTAAATGACACCGAATATGCAACTTATGCGCCGACTCATCAACATCTCGAGTGCTGTTTTTCCCACAGACTGAGGCCACATCCATTGCCCTTGTATTTAAGGTTGCCTTCAGTAAAACAAAGGGAAGATAAATTGATTACATATACAAACAATGGGAACATTATGCACAACAAAACTAAAAGGGCCTAAAAAAATTATAAAAAGGATCTGAATTCTGATTATGCTTTTAAAGAGGGTACACAATCTGAACCTGGGATGTCTTGTCTTCTTTATAGGTATGAAGTAAAGGCTTATACTCATCGCGATGCTCTTGTAAAAGAACCGAGGTAGGAAAATACTGAGCAGAAAAACTAGAAGACGGATAAGAAACTGCATGAACAGCTTGTTCATGAGGCATCATACCTGCACAAATTATAACACCTTCTCAACTAAGAAAGACAGCTAAATAGAAAAATACATTAATGTTATTCGAACATCAAGGCAACAACATTCGACAAATTTTTAAATCGTGGTTAATAATGTTCAAAATTTGTGGTTAATTAAGTTGAGTTGATGGTTAATGAGTTATCAAATCTTGATATACTCATAAGACATAAACCATTCATTGAACCGCATTAACCATTAAAAAATTTGTCGAAATTTGTTGTCCCAAATTGATGTTCAAATAACATTTATGTACAAAATAACCATTGGAAACACAGAAATAGTTAGAATAATATAAACATAAACAACACAAACCATATTGTGGAGAGACACATTATTGAGTTAGCATGTCGAAAAAATCCTTAATTTAAACAACCTAGTACTAAATGACAGTTCAACAGTTACATATATTGATATGAAAAGGGACACAAATAAAAAATCTATTTATAATATATATCTTGAGTCACATACCTGAAGGGGAAGGAAGAATTGTAGAAGGGAATGGAGCAGAGGGAGAAAACATGTTTTTACAGTTATACAGTTTATACTTTCCAAAGAACAAGTTAGTTAAGTTCAATTTAGTTCAGATGGGATATTATTGTTCTTAGACAAACAAAATATCAAAATGGTTTCTTTTCCACACTTTAAAGCTCAACCTCAACTTCTAAAGAAAAAAATGGAAGTGTGGCACTAATTGGGCCACTCGTTTTTACACGAAAGATTCTCTTCCCACCCCCCACAACTCTTTTTCACCCCCCAATATTCCGATTTTGCCCTTGGTTAAAAAGTTCGGAACGCGTTTTCCGAACTTTTTTTTGCCTTGAAAACGAACTTCGGAATGTGTTTTCCGAAATTTTTGCTGAATTTACACTAAGAAAACTTCGGAAAACGCGTTCCGAACTTTTGAATCAAGGGCAAAATTGGAAAATCGGGGGGTGAAAAAGAGTTGTGGGGGGTGGGAAGAGAATCTTTCTTTTTACACTAGGATTCAAAAGCCCAAATTCAATGGGCCCAACTGCTGTATTTTGACAAGTGTCAACTTTAAAATTGTGTTGTGAATTTCTACCCCTACATCTCTCACCTCCCACGGTCCATGAATTTTCTACCCTAGTCAGATTTTAGAATTCAAACGTGTAAAAGAAATCGTTTTATACGTTTAGATTTTAGAATTTGAACACCTTATACATCGTTTGAACTTCAACTTCTATTGTGGCAAAATGAAACTTTTTACATGTTCGAATGTGTGATTTTATGAAGTCGTTTGGTATATGTAGTGCCTCTATGATGGAATTATGGGGGTTTCTTATTTTATTGGAATTACATTCAATAAAGGATATAGATTAGCAAAGCTTTGTGTGGACTCAAAAGCGGTGGCGAGCAGTATTTCCAAAGCTTCTCGTGAAAGCGTAATGGGATGGGGGTTGCTTCAGTTGATTAGAAGATTGCTCGAGTTCGATTGAGAGGTCAAAATGTGTCATTCTTATCGTAAAACAAACAATTAATATGCTAGCTAATATAGATTGTGATGACAGTAACACTTTGATTCTTCTAGACAATTGCTCTATGCTGATGCTTTGGGAGTTGCAACTCCTCCTTTAATTTTATTGTAATTTTTCTTTATTTTAGGCTTAAGGTTAAGACCTCTATGTAATATAAATAAATTTTTCCACATTCGGATTCTAAAATCCGAGTAAAGCATTTTTGAAAATTCATGGGTGCAAGAGGTGGGGGGAAGAAAAAGAGTATAATTGCATACATTTTTACAATATGTAAATTTGGCGGCTTCTAGGGTGAGGGCTCTATTAAATTCTTCACTGATGTAACACATCAAATTTACTTCTAGGGTGAGGGCTCTATTAAATTTCTCACTGATGTAACACATCAAATTTACGTGAAAACTATTCATTTAAATAAAAATAAAAAAGATAGGCAAATGATGCAGATGGATAACTCTAGAGCCAAAAAATTGCCCAAAACAAAGTTTCACAGCCCACATTTACTAGATTATAGAAAAAGATGGCAAAATTTACTTGAAAGACATGATTATGTTTAAATTATTTTTTTGACTAATGATTATGTTTAAAGTTAGTATACAACTATACATAGTAGTAGTAATGATATTTTACTATGATTCAATGTTTTACTTTTACCCTACTATATAATGATATGTTATTGCATCATTTTAAATTTTATCTATTTAAAAAGTTAAAGTCTAACTAGCTAAAAATGATTTACTTTAATTTTACACACCATGATTGAGATTAGAATTTAGAACAGTTATAAATTCCTAAACCTAACATGTCCAAGCTAATCAAGATAGAAGCTACTGCAAGTCAACATATTGATTCAAAAAAACTGCAAATCAACAACTCATCTCATCTGATATATATATTTTTTTTCATCTGTTACCACTCATCTTAACTACTTAAACCTTTTTTATCAGTTAGAAAATAAATGTGGCCGGAACTTAGAATCCCACTAAAAACAGTCATAAGCAAAATCATTGAATACTTCGTACCAATAACACAATTAAAAAAACAAACCCTTGGACAAATCCTAACCATTCCCAAGGCATCGGCAAGCAAGATGCTGGACAGTTGGGAAGGCCAAACATTTTACAGCGAGTAAAGCCATGAACCATTGAAGCGCCATATATATTTAATCGGCTGGTCTACTTTAAAGTTCAATCCTTTATGTGAAACCTTTGGTTTCTTTAACATAGCATCCAAAATGCCACTGCGATGCAGCACAGCATACCAGATTTAAAATAAAATTAATAGAAGAAAATCAAACTAATTATTATGATTGACATCATGATTTCCTGCGGTCAAGAAATCCCACATCGGGAGTAGCCATGCAGTCTGATCTTGACCGCAGGATCAAAATTGGACAGTCCATATTCCAACTTTGGTAAATTGGGTCTAAAATGCAAAGCAGAAATGAGAACTGTACAATGTTGATCCATGGTCCAGATCGATTGCATGAAAACATGTTATTCCTAAATCCAGATGTCAAGATCTATAAGTTAAATCCTGAACAAGGAAAGTGCACACCACAGGTTCAAATGTGTTGTCTGTAGACCAACCAAGTCCCTAATTCTTGTTCCCAAAGCTCCACCATCGTTTCTTCTTTCTTGACTCATTTGAAGTTATATCTGGATCAGTAGTGGTAATATATACATCACGAAAGTGTAATCAAGTATCCCAAAACTCCACCAATACCGAGTATTTAGAATAAATAAATAAATAAACATCGAAGTATCAAGTTGTTCAAAAAAAAAAAAAAACATCAAAGTATCAAGTATATATAGTAGAATTGTGAAGTACCTCCTTGAGGGTAGATGGAATTGTAATGCACCTCTGCCCAAAAACTCAGAAAAATCACTGCAATCAACAGACATATTAGCCATGTTGATTATATATTATATAGAACAAAACACAAATATCCTAAATCAATTAATACATATAAAAGGCAAAGTTATCTGCGAACCAAACAATCATACAATTAAATATAGTAATTCCAGTAATATGATAAAAAATAATGGCCACAGATACGGAAAATTTATTTAAACAATTTCTGCAGTCTTATTTTGGATTTCCATCACAATAGAAACATATACAGAAGCAACACAATCCATCAGAACTATTGTATCTTGGAAAGCAAGGCATTACTTTGAAAGAAAGATCAAATTGTGGTGAAGGTTCAAAATGGTTTCAAGAGAGAATATGATATGAATGTTGTTCAGGAAAGAAAAGAGAAATTGAAAAGAAGAAACAAAAAAAAAATGAAAATTTATAATAGAATAAAGGAGCCATGGCGAAGTGATATAATAAATCCTCTCTTCATACTCATCACAAAGAAAACCAACCTCCTTTGGGCTTCTCAAAATGAGGAAGTATCTCTATGCAACAGGTGTCCTTGAAAGAAGTCATAACGAATATTCTCACACCATACTGAAGGAAAAACAAAAGAAAAATTAAAAGGAATTAATATAAGTAAAAAGGTATATCACTATTTCATAGCTAAACTTAACAGTAATATTATCAACCAGTGAAAATGTGATTCATGTAGAACCAAAAAATGGGAGGGAGGATTAATAAAACCTTACCAGGCAACAACATCTAAAAAATCGATATACCCACACTTTAAAATTCACGACTTAATTTTTCAATATTACAAGCCTGCATAGTGCATACAAGACTCTATTTATTAACACCCTTGAAATATGAAGGGTATCACTGTAGAAACTATTACAACATCCAAATTTTCCAATTTATAAGTTGATAGTTTCATACAGTTTGGTTGTCCACACCACACACAGCCAAGTTTAGTCATCCACTCTTTAGAAGAATCAGAGATGATGATTATAACAAAATAACGGTTAAGCTAAAGGCAAATAGCCAAAATCAAAATTTCGAGCAATGGCCTGTGAAATTCAAGGTATTTTGTAACGGAAAAATACTGAACTAATTATTTCTCTAGGTATTTTGGCAAAATACTGTTTTTGCAGTAAATTAAAGAGTAATTGAACAACTGTTAAAATAAGTTTTATGGAAGAGTACTTAAGTAGTAAAAGTCATACCGAATCTGCAGCAGCTTGAAGAGTGACATGATCACCCCATTCTCCACTCCTAATTGAATTTTACAATAAAAGTAAAGGGAGTTTTTGTTAGGAAAAGAAAATCAAGAAACATACGGAGAGAAAAAGAGAGATTTTTACTTTGACATCTTGTCCAAGTAGTCACCATATTCCATAGGAACATATCCATCATAAATCTCCGGATTAGATTTGAGCTGATTAAAAACGCAATTCAACAATCAAAATCCTAGAATAATAATTGCACAAAAGCCGAGCAGGTATTATAAGCTAGGTAAACAAAAAAATGATAATCAATTAAACAACAAACCTGATTGACAACATGTCTTCTCACAAACTTGTGACGCTCAGGGGCATGATACAATTGATCAGACAGTGCACGGAACTACAAAGAAATGAAAGTAAAGATTATTATATTAAATTTACTCTAAATATAAAGTTTCTCCTGGAAAATATAAATCATTATTATGTAATTGGAAAGTAGGAACATTTTCTCAGGTAGGTCAAGTAAGTAGTAGCCTATATGCTCACCCAATGAACAATTAGAAGAAACATGATATTAAGGACAGATTCCTATTGTTAATTTTGGAGTCTTCGGAAATAGGAATAAGAATCTGTTATTTCCTTATTCTAAGTTTTGTTTCCTAGTTTTCCTCCACCACTTTATGTGATAGGAAACAACAGATTTGTATTCCTATTTCCGAAACTCAAAAATTAACTTAGAATAAGGAAAACAAACTCCAACTCCAAAATTATATCTAGAAGACCTTCCCAATCACATAATGATAATTGATATTTCTCCATCCTGGTCCAAAACTTATGAAATCTACTTTGCCACGTGGATTGTCAAAAAAATGAAAATGAGGGAACATTAGAAGCAACAAACCTGACAATTACCATCACCATGCACCTTGTTCTCCACAAAGTCATATAGCTGCAATCTAATCAAAAGAAAACATATATGATTTAATATTCTTTCCATCAACCTAATTTATTTACACATTGACATAAAGACATTAACCCAAAATGAACCCAAATGTGACATAGCTCAAGCTTGAAATAATCCAAAGAAACAAAAAAAAAGCAAATATTCGGTGCCGGGAGAAAAACAATCCTAGTATAAGTTTCTTAAAAAAAGAAAAATGTTTATGACTAATACATACCTATCCAGAAGCCTTTGATGATCTGATGTAGCTTCATCAATTGAAGGAATTTCTCCATTAATTTTTGGAACATGCTACACAATTAATGAAAGGCAAGTAAGCACCACAGTCCAATGCATTTGTTATATAACTCAACAAAATAAATGACCATGCCAAAAAAAAACCAACAACATGTGAAAGGCTATGTGTTGTAAAATTAGGTGTCTGAGAAATCATTGTGTAAGAAAATTAAGAATCGCTGTCTATTTAAAAATTTAAAATATGATTTACTGTAAATACTAAATACCAATTTATATAACAAATTCTTTTAATAACCAAATGATATATATAAGGAAAAAATGAGTGTAAAAGATACTGCAACCAAATTTTACAAAACAAGATAAGATGACACCAACCAAACCAACCAGTCATACCTTACCCCCTACGGAAAGTTATCACTCGGTTGACAGAAATATAACATGGTGAATTATCTGCTTAGTACCTAAATAGCTTTTATAAAAGGCCATAAGTAATCTATTTATTGCTTCAATAGCTGATCTAGAAAATAATCTACATAAGCAGATGAGGACATACAGGAATAGGTATCATTTGACTCAATCTCTTCCCTACTTCATCATCAAGTGGATAATTGTCGGTTATCTCCAACGAATACTCCTCTGTTTCAGGAGGACTAGAACATGAGCTTTCTACATCACCAACTCCTTCTTGGGCATAATCATGACCTGCGCGTATAAAATATTTGATCGAATAAACGAACACCCAGTTAAAAGATAAATCCGATATATAATCAAGAAAAAGCTACTTGTTCCTTAACGATACCTTCTGAACAATAATTGACCATTGAAGAATCATGCCAATCATATGCTGGCTCGGTCTCGGGAACATGAAACTGATTTTCACCTCCCTGTAAATATCTTGAAGATTCAGCAATCTCTAGCTGTGAAAACTCTTCTTGAAGAGCACGAGCAAGGATCTCATCACTCTCTACATGGTTACACTCGTTATCATAATGACTATTGTAGTAGTGTCCATTATAGATGTCACTGGTATCATGTTGAACTATGTTGTCATAGTACCCCAAATTATAACCAGGGTCGCCATCAAGAAGATTAAGACCCCACTGATAAACATCTGAATGGTCGTATAAAACCATCTTTAAATGTTAATCTTGACAAGGATTCTGAAACCTGTCGGACAATGTTGGAATGACGCCAAACCAGAAATAATATACCTGCATAAATAAGCTGTGGATGAAAAGATTGACGCATACGATGAAACAAAGACAACGACAAGCAACTAATCGACAAGAACCGACAAAATGAAATAAATTATCATGCCAGGTACTGATTTTAGAAGTGCAACATTAATGACCTAATTTAGAGGTGTCGATACAAATCAGAGAGTGTAAATCCTCAACAATAGACGACAAATAACTGTTAAAACTGGTCATAACAATTTGGACAAGTAAAATTCATCCTATAAACACTCCATACATGAACTATTGGCTGTTTTGCTTTTAACACTTTCATGCTTGAAAATTGAAAAACAAAATGTTGATCCACATTAAGTGTATGTTTGGTTTCAATTCTGGAGCAGCCAGAATTGATTTTGGACGTGTAGAATTGATTCTGGCTTGTTTAAATCCATTGAGAATCTCCATTAAAAATTGCAACACAATCCACATAGCACAAAACTACTTTTCACATACAAAGTGAATTAAAGTTTTTTAACTTTAAACCAATACTAGGATATAGTTGTATTAAGATTATAAAAAAATGGTCTGCAACCGCAACTCGACATCAAGGCTTTTGATGTCTGGACGATCACAACACGACATGGGTGAGGCTGCATCAGCCATATCAAGGATCCTAATATATCTGCAACCAACCGCAATTGCAATTTAAAACATATACTCCCTAACCACCCTTTTTCCCCTTATAAAAATCAAAGTAAAAGCAAGTCTTCTTCACTTTGAACTCCATCCATCCATCCATCCATCCATCAATCAATGAATGAATAATATATAATCTAGCTAGGAGTAGGACCCCTTGGCATATGTAAATACTAATTTAAATTAATAAAACTATATATTAATATCTTTCAAACACATCACAATGATATTATTATACATATCAAACAAAATCATAAAGAAAAAACAAAACAGGAACTCGAATTGTTGATGGTGAAAAGATTGGAAGTAATTGAATTACATGCAGAGAGAAGAGAAAGCAATGAATAATAGAGTTTTTTTTCACCTTGGATTGGAATAGATTGAGGAGAAAGAGTGAGTGAAGGGTTGTTGTGGAGAAATGAGTGTTGTAGCAGAGAAGGTACAATTGCAATAGATGACGACTAATGGATGCATTCAATTTTAGTATTTAATTACTTTCAATACCAACAAATTTTATTTAATTTAGTACTACTCTACTACTGTAAGCAAAAATATTAGGCGCATTTCGATGTATTCTTCATTTCATTCATTTCTCACGCGCCTTTCTGAACGATTCGCCACAAATTCAGATTCTTTCTAAGCTTGGTTCTGTGTTTCTTTGTGGTGTCGTGGTGGCATTGTATTTTGGTGAACACTCCGGAACACGTCTTATTTTGGGTTTTTTTTTTTTTTATGGTGATTTTTTTTTTAGTTTTCACTATCAGTATACAGCTCACTGGACTACTTAATTTGGTTTGGAAGTTAATTTTGACATCAAGTGGTTCTAGCTTTCTCCCGATCGCATTTGCGGGATCCAACCGTAGTACTTCCTACCGAGTCCAGCATCAATCATCACTGAACCAACTAACGATTGGTAATGGCAAAAATATATTGATAGAACAAAAAATACAAGGTTTTTTCTAAACTACCCAT
The DNA here is from genome assembly GCA_030408175.1 of Trifolium repens. NCBI lineage: Eukaryota > Viridiplantae > Streptophyta > Magnoliopsida > Fabales > Fabaceae > Trifolium > Trifolium repens. The sequence continues at coordinate 50,000,286 of CP125849.1, read as the reverse complement.
TTATAATTTAAGCATATTTACTCACCAGCCAATGAAAACAAACCACATTTGCATATATTATCCACAATAAAAAAATACTACTATTGTAGTACTACTTTACCTATAAAATATAATAATAAAAGGATTAATGAATCATTTATCATTTATAATAGAAACAAGGGAACTATAAAGGTACCCTAGGAACCATTGCCATGACAAACCATTAATATTATAGATGGGATATATTAATAATTAAATGAACATCTTTTTACACATAATTAAATAAATACTCATATCAAAAGAATATATATAGTACTCAATTGTATCATATCAAAGTTTTTTTTTTTATGGAAAAAGTGTATTCATTTCAAAAGTAGTATATACTCAATAGTTGTTTGATAAAAAAAAATGATACATTTCTATGGAATGATAATTTTTTTAAACAAATAGTTTATTGACTAAAATTTCACATTTAACGTGAATGAATTATATTATATGTATAGGGTTTAAATTCCAACTCTATAGGAATATATGATATATGATATTACTATCAACTGAATTAAACTCTGAAATATTTGCCATTAAAAAACCTTTAAATGGAATCTGAGTGTGAAGAGAAAGAGACGGTACTGATTGAATGCACAGTACAGAAGGCAGAGAATCAACGTCCGTGATTGGTGCAGGATTCTCATTTAAAATAGTACTGGTGTATAGAGCAATAATGTTATCATTTTGGTGTATTTTTTTGAAAATTTCCCCTTTCTGTTGAATGGTCAGCTTTCCATTTAGTTAAGAGAGTAGAAAACTGTCTACCACTTTCTATTTGGAACTTTTATACTGCCATGACTTAGTAGGTACGTATGTCTTCATATTTTTTATATTTAAAGATTATCTAAAATAAAATAATAACACTAGGGTTGATTGATGTTGTTGTTGTCCTTTGGAAATAAAATTCTGCATTTCTCTTTGTTTTTAAAATTAAAACAATAATTTGATCAGTATTGGTTTAATAAAAACAAGATAAAATAAATATGGGTTGAATTTGGAAATAAAAATATTTGTTCTTTCTTAACTTTTAAAATTTGCTTCAATTACTAATAGGTTACTGTAGAGACCAATCTTTTAAATTTTTTGAATGAAATTGCAGAGACCAATCTTTTGAATCTTGTAGAACCCAAATATGTGGCAAACTCTTCCTAAAAATTTTAACATTGTTGCATGCTCAAACAAGAGATGGAACCAGGAACTTTGGTTAAGCTAAAAAACACTCGTGCCATCTTATTTAAGTGCTCTTGATTGATCAAAACAAAAAAATACATTGAGTTTTTATTCATTGGTGTACCATTAATGGAGGGATGGTTTTGTCAAAGTTGGCATCCTCAACCTTTCTCACAAGAAGTCTATGAACATAAAAAGTATGTAGTAGGTCCCACCATATATTTAATCACTAATTAATTAATATTCCTAATTGATAGAGATAATATAATTAATACAAAAATATTTGCCACATAAAGATATTAGAAATCCCTGCATATTGTGTATATTTGATGCTAAACTCTGCAAAAAAATCTAATGACTTTTAAATGTAACTGGTAAAATTACAAGATACAGGTAAATACTAAATAGTATCTATCAATCAATTTTAGACTAAACTATAGCTAAACTAATAACCATTTCACTTCAGTGGCAATTTCCAGCATTATGAATTATATCTTCTCTCATGAAATTCATAAATCATTCCTCCTAACTTCAACAGCATCCCTGAAAATTTTCACAAATAGCTTTGATAAAACAGAAGCACCTTTGATGATTAGCAAGTAGCATATGATTGAATATTATTTATACACACTATTATAGGATATGGAACATCATGGCCATTGTAAAACATGCATGATCATTAACATGTTCTTACAAGCTTTGGTCTCCACATCCTAACAAACCAATTACTTTCTCCAGGCTTCTGATCCATAGTCCGTTTCTTGTTTATTTCAGCGTCATGTGAAACTTCTGCTCTCGACACATTCTTCGATGGTATATGTGAATTATTACTGGATGATGATTCTACTATTTCATTCACCATTTTCAAAACCTCGCTCATCTTTGGGCGACTCTTTGGATTTTTAACTAAGCATCGGTTAGCTATCGTAGCAAGTCTTTGAGCTGATTTGATTACTTGTTTCTTATCAAGTCTTGGATCCAATATAAGTTGAAATTTCTTTGCATCTGATAGGTATGGCTTTATCCATTCCAACAGCTTCTGTTCACCCCTGGGAAGATTTCGATCTAAAGGGCGCCTGCCAGTAATGAGCTCATAAAGGAAAACACCGTAGCTCCATACGTCATTCTTTGATGTGAGACGTCCGGTTTGGAGATACTCAGGAGCTGCGTACCCCATTGTTCCTACAACCTGATGAAATATAAACAGCCATTTGAACATAAGTCGTGTATCCGAGTCACTGGATTCCACTTATAATGGTTCGTTGCTGCTATTTAGACAAGAAAATGCAAGCAACAAACTCTCTAACACACTTTTCTGACACATTACCTTTCATTGGTTAAAATTTTTCTTACTGGTCCTGGAAAATTTATGTGGCAACCCTATGATTTAGTAGGACCTGTTTGAATTTAACTAATGAGAGATAGTGCGTTACGAAGAGTGTGTTTCTATCACTCCTCGTTTAGACACTATGCAAAAAAAGGGGGTGGTTTTTTAACATCTATGTGCCCGTGTTGAAATAACCGTGTCGTGGGAAAACAATGAACCTAGCTTTCAATATATAAACTACTATCATAGATGGTTATGAAAAGACACCGATAAAAAGAAATTACATCTCTGCATATGTTAACAATATCTCTATTGACAAAGTTGTAGATTAATAAAAAAATCTATACCGCTGTTGAGACATGGGTTAGTCCATCCGATGGTCCGAGTCTTGCTAACCCAAAGTCTGATAGCTTTGCATTCCACTGATCATCCAGAAGGATGTTTGAAGATTTGAAATCTCTGAAAATTATCTAAACATTGTGCACAAAGTTAGCATGACATAAATCAGCTGTACTGATCTGAATAGTAAATAAAATATGTTCAAAGTACTCGAATTTGGCTCATGAGGTATCCTATCTTTATTGAATTGAATAGGAATTTAGAAAAAATTATGCTATATCTACCTGAAAATCCATTTCCTCGTGCAAGTATGTTAATCCACGAGCAGCATCTTGTGCTATTTTTATTCTCCTACTCCACGGGAGAGGAGTCGCTGCTCGGTGAGATAAATGGTGTTCCACACTTCTGTTTGGCATGTATTCATATATAAGAAGCCGCTGGATACCTCTTTCGTCATCATCGGCGCAGTAGCCCACTAGTTTCACAAGATTGGGATGCTCAACAATGCCGAGAACATTCACTTCCGTCACCCATTCCCTGTGCCCCTAAACACCAAAAGTAAAGTGACCAGATTAACACATAATTCCTATCTTGTATAGCAATCAAAGGTTCTCAATCTACACGAAGCAACCTATGTGACAATTCGTGGCATTTTTTTTAATGATGTATTCAATTATTTTTATTATCTTAAAACAGATAGTGCACGCATCAGAATAAAATTAAATAACTATATACTAGTGAATGACAACACCTATACTAAGACAAACATGAAACACCGAATATTGAAGGAGCAACGAATTTATGTAACTACAAAAACCTTACCTGCACTCCTCTTTTACTAAGTTGTTTAACTGCAACCTCAATTCTTCTAGATGGATCATCTACGCTTCTAATTACTCCCTGATAGACACACCCGAACCCACCCTCTCCAAGCATAACCGATCGGCTGAAATTCTTTGTGGCTGATTTAAGTTCAGATACAGTAAACACTCTAAGGTTGCTAGGTCTTTGGGACATATCGGGACGCGAGTTCCTCCTGAGGGATTCCAAGCTGCCACTATCCGAGACATCCTGAGAATTCAATTCAGAACTAAACCTTTTACCTTCAGCATCAACATATGTGGAACTTTCTGAACGGCCCGACGCAGATTGCAAGCCTTTCGGTTCATCTTTCTTATCTCCAGAGTGGAATGGAAAGCACTTCATAATACCGGTCACGACTGCAATTTCATAAGGGAGACGAGAACCTTGAGAAAAACACAATATAGCTATGGAAAATCTATACTGCTACTGAAGCGGAAAGTTAGAGGACTATTTAAACTTGCCAAATTAAACTCAACACACCTACTTGCATCAAATAACTGTATCATCAAAATTCAAACAGCTTCTGAATCAGAACCAAAAGTAGCCGAAGGAAAGCGTCCTAAGTTCGCCTGTCAAAATTAAAAATTCAGACACCCATAATTTTTTTGAGTAAACCAATGTATCATCCGCGCACAAATGCAAAGACTAATCCCTCGAGATAACTGCGGTCCATTTAAGGGATTGAACTCTCCCAACAAATGTTTTACCATACACACTGGTCAGGAATCACACCATAAACCAAATGGTTAAAGACCCAAATATCCACTACTTATGTTGTGCTATATTGTTCATTTGTTCATATAATTAATCAAAAAGTTAAATATGTTTTTAGTCCTATAATTATCTTGAGTTTTGTTACTACTTTTCAGTCTTACAAATCACAAAAGTGAATGCTTTTAGTTCTCTTTAGGGACGAAAAGCATGCACTTTTATAATTTGTAGGACGAAAAGTGTGTTAAGATGCTAAAAGCAGAAAATGTAAATTTTACAATACTCTCGTTGGAACAATTTTTAGCCAGACTTTGGATTACTGGGGTCCCCTCTCATGGAAACCACATGATTAATACAAAAAAAATATTTAACCTTTAATTAAAGGTTTTCAACAAACAAATTTTTTATTTTTTAATTTTCCTCACAACAAAAGGTTAAAAAGTGACCATCCATCATTAAGATTTCAAAGAATGAATCCCTTAAGTCCTAACCTAGGAATTTGATTTAAAAAGCAAAATTAGCCATAGACAATATGTTTTTCCAAATTTGGCATCCGCACTGAAGAAAAGATAGTATGTATTTTGGGTCAAATAAAATCAAATTTTGCACCCCCCCCCCCCCCCCCCCCAATTAATTTAATTAAACAGAAATAAAAAATAAAAAGGAGAGATATAAGAGGTTGAAACTGACCTATATATATGGTGTAGTTGAGTTGAGGATCCAACTCCTCCTTTGAATCTATCTCATCCAATCCAAAATTTGAAGAATATGAAGAAAACAGAGTTGAAGCTGAACAAAACCTGGTCGGTCACCTTAATTTTTGAGGACCAAGTAAATGAAATGAATGCAATTTGTTGCTATGTGAAAACTGAAAAAGAGTGTTTTGGATTTTCATTCACCCGTGAAATAAGGAAGACATGACATGTGTTAAGTTTAATGTCAACACAAAGGATATACTCCCCCGTGTACGTTTGGTTTTGCGGAAAAATTGATTTCAATAGAATTAATCGGATAAAATTGATTTTAGTCAAAATAGATTTTAAGTTAAAGTGGTTCATGTTTAGATATATTCATGTAAACGTGAGACCATGTACAATAGTTCAACACCCTCAACACCCACTTTTTACACTCCACATCATCTTCTCTTTCTTCCACCTACTCATTCAACACTCTACCATCTCCAATGGTTTTTTCATTCAACACTTACACTCTAACCCAACATTTTTTTATTTCATATTCTTATTTAAATTAAATTTTTATGATTACATAAAAATACAATTATCGATTAAAATTTAAATTTAAATTATACGATACAAATCATCGATTAAAATTATAATAAAAATTATCGATAAAAATTAAATTATACTCCCGATTGCAATTATAATAAAAACAAAATTTATTTAAATAATTGATACGATACAATCATCTTAACTTGAAATTAAAATACGACACACAAGTAGTTAAAACGATACAAATAATTTAACATGCAATAATACACACAAGCAATAAAACGATACAAATCATCTTCAACCGCGTCCCATTCCAAACTTTGTCCATATGTGCTTCACTAGATCTGCTTGCAATTCTTGATGACCTTTTGGATCACGAAATTCGGATCTAGCACGCACATGATTTGCAAAAGCGGGTAACACCTCGGTCGAGTATGGTTGTTGCGGTGCACTAGATCCACTTTCCTCAGATTGCTCAAAATTGGTCCAATGTTGAGAATAAGAATCTCGTTCATCCTCAACAATCATATTATGTAATATGATGCATGACCTCATGATGATACCCAAATCGTCTATGTCCCACAAGCGAGCTGGTTCACAGATGATTTTAAATCGAGCTTGAAGCACTCCAAATGCACGTTCGATGTCCTTCCGACATCCCTCCTGATATTGAGCAAATAACTTATCGGGTTCACTTCGAGGAAGTCTAATTGATTTGACGAAAGTTGGATAAGAAAGGTAGATACCATCAGCTAGATAGTATGTCATATCATAGAGACGTTGATTCACAAAGAAAGTCACACTTGGAGTCTTTCCCTGTTCCACATCATCAAACACTGGTGACCGGTCTAGAACGTTTATATCGTTCAACGTTCCCGGACATCCAAAAAAGGCATGCCAGATCCATAGATCATGAGTTGCAACTGCTTCAAGAATAACTGTTGTGGTTCCCTTATCCCCCCTAGTAAATTGACCTTCCCATGCTTTAGGACAATTTTTCCACTCCCAGTGCATGCAGTCAATACTCCCAATCATCCCTGGGAACCCCCGCCTTTCACTAACTTGTAGTATTTTTTGCAGGTCTTCTTTGGTTGGTGATCTCATATACACTGGCTCATACAATCGTATGATTCCTTTACAGAATCTACGTAAGCACTCCAATGCTGTAGAACCTCCGATTTTGATGTACTCATCGACTGTATCTGCTGACATACCATATGCTAACATTCGCATCGCTGTGGTACATTTTGCCAAGGGTGATATACCTTCTTTGTTGGCTGCATTAACTCGTTGGGTGAAGTAGTTATCACTACTTGAAAGGTCCCCAACGATTCGAAGGAAAACATGTTTTTGCATCCGGTACCGACGACGAAACATTGCATCGTCGTATGTAGGCTCAGTGGCAAAGTAGTCGTCAATGAGTCTTTGGTTTGCCGCTGCATGATCTCTGTTGATATATTTTCTAGTACGAGGTGCATAAGCTTCCAATATTTTCTTTCGATGCTCTCTAAATCGATTGGTCATATAAGCTTCTTCAATTTCAAGATTTTGCTTATAAGCTTCGACATCAAAATAATCAAACTGATCTTCTGATGGATCCATTTTTTGTGATATTAGAATTAGATTGGATGAGATTTGAGATATTGGTACATAAATGGATGTATGAGTCCCTATATATAATTGGATTTGAGTGGTGGACCACTGACGGATTCGAAATATTTATTGTATAGAGTTAATTATCAGATAATGATTCGATTTGAGTGGTGGACCACTGACGGATTCGAAATATTTATTGTATAAAGTTACTTATCAGATAACGATTCGATTTGAGTGGTGGACCACTGACGGATTCGAAATACAATAATCAAATCAAACAATACACAATCAAACCAAACAATACACTGACATATTGGAAGAGTATTTATTCTTATTTTAACATGAGTATAATTTATTTTAGAATTTGGATTAAATGAAGTGTAACTGCGTGCAGTCATGGCAACTAAATCAAACCACTCATATTTTAAAGTCAAATTTTCTTAAGTCAGAATTAAATTATATATATATAAGTATTAATTAAGTTTAAAATCTGAATAATAATCTAATATATTACTGAGTGCGGTCGGTATCTACTTACGGTCCATAATCCCAATCCCTTATTTTGAATGTGCAAGAGTATTCAAGTGAAGACTATTTTTTTCTTCTTGACACAAAAGGCGAAGAAAAAAAATGAACGGAGGGAATGAAAAGAAACAAACATATTAACATCACAGGGAACCATCCCTTATATTTATGTTACACCGACAGGACAGCTTACCCAATCCCTCAGCTTCTTGCACGTTAGTCCAGTTAACCGTGTTTTTGTGGAATGAAATCAAATCAAATTTGACTTAACCAAAAAACGTTTAAATGAGATGTCACGAGTCTCTTCTAACTTAACCAAAGTTTTGGGTTCATTTTTTGGCTTGAGCGCATGGTGCTCGTGGTTCGGTTTGGATTGGTTTTGAGGCAAAAATTCATCTAATCCAAAGTTAAAATTACATGCGGTTCATCGGTTTTGGATGGTTACTTAAAAAAATCCGATCCAATTCGTTCCAATTTTGTACGGTTTAATTTGGATCGGTTTTTGGATATCTAAATTACAAATTGAATTTTTTTATTAAATATTAATATTGTAAAGACACGGTAAAATAATACATTTGATGTAAAATATAACATATAATACATTAAAAATTAATATTTTGCAACGACAATTATCAATTTTATTTGAAACCTATGAATTTGTAAAAAGAAATAGCTTAAATTGAACTAATAAGTATTATTGAGAAAATTAAAAACCAACAATTAATATGTTAATGCAATATATCATACAAATAAAAAGTTAAATAAGTATTAAAAAATATGTATGTGGTTTGGTTCGGTTTATAAAAATCAATCCAAAACCCGATTCGGTCCAACGGTTTTCAAAAAAGGACATCCAAACACATCCAAAATTATTCGGTTTTTTGCGGTTTTCGATTTTTTTGGATCGGTTTGCGGTTTTTGTTTGGATTGGTTTGGATTTGAGCACCCCTAAGCGCACCTTATTTATGCAAAAATAAAAATAAAAACCTTGGTATATATACCATAGTGGCCTAAACTAAAGAAAATTTTCCTCATAATAATAAAATGAAAATTATTTAGAGATCATCTTAAGCAATAACGCTCCAAGCCTCCAATGCATTCACATCCTTCAATCAAGCCTTCCATTTCTCTCCGCCATTTCTTCACACAATTTTCCACTTTGACCAAAACACACCAATCAACAAAACAAAAAAATTTCACTCCAATTTCTTCATCCACCCTGCATTCCTATGATTCCTTGTTTCTAATTTCTTCCTTATCATGTTAACAATTCATGGCACATTATGCATTGCTTCATGATCAAGCAAACACATCTATAGGTTACAATGGAAATGAATGGAATGAAGATGAAGACCTTGTTGGTCTCTCACATTTTGTTCTTGTCCATTTTTACCTTCACAAGTTTGCTACTATTGCAACATGTTCAATGTGCAGATAAAAGTGATTCTTTAGCACCCTCATTTTATACACAAGAAATTTACAAAGAGCTTCAAGGTCTTACTACCACTTTAACAAGAGATATCAAGGAAGATTTAGGTTTCTGCATAAAGGATGTGTATGTATTGTATATATTCATAATTTAATTAATTAATTTGTCACATTTGTCTAATTAGACTCTTAATTGTTGATTAATTGATTGACCATTTTAGGAATAAAGATTGGGAGGAAGCCTTTAATTTTAATGGAAGGTTGGATTTTGTGGAAGCTTGTGTTAAGCAAAAAGGTATATATAATATATAATATAATATAATACATTTAGTTTCATTTATATACCATTATTTTTCTTGAGGACTCATCTTAGAACTCAGTTCAAAAGAAAACAAATACGAAAAATGCAAACAAGTTTTTACACATGAAATTTGATCGCGGAGTTCGGCCAATTGTGTCTACATTTTCAACTGTAGAACAACTCGGACTCGGTACCTTTTGATTCTTAAAGCTTAGGGTTTATAGAATACAACTTGTGGTTATATACTATGGTCCAGTTTACAAGATCACCCTGAACCATACCAATAGAACAACTTCAGCTCAAAGTTTGCTTTAGGCCTAAAAATATTCTTAGGCTAAGGATACTAAATATTAATTTATTTTTTTTAGGGGCTTAAAGCAAAGTATACTAATTCCTAAATACATTTTGATTTAATTGATAGGTGATTTTAGAGATAGAATTTGTACAACTGCTGAAATAAGGTACTACTTTCGGAGTTTTTTCCTAGAAGGAGGCTCGTCTGCAAGTTACGTAAAACCTAACAAAAATTGCAACTTGACTTCATGGGTTTCTGGTTGTGAACCTGGTTGGAGTTGTAGTGTTGATGACAAAATTGACCTAAAAAAGGATATAAAAGACATTCCTTCAAGAATTAAAGATTGTCAACCTTGTTGTGAAGGGTTTTTCTGTCCTCAAGGATTAACTTGCATGATAAGTAAGTATATATCTCATGCTTATGCATCTTATTATTATATCTTAGTATAATGTTTTTAACTTTTCTTATTTTCTTCTCTTAATGTAGCATGTCCACTTGGTTCTTATTGTCCACTTGCGAAATTGAATCAAACAACCGGAGTATGTGATCCGTAAGTTCTGATTTTCTGAATTATTATGTTTATGCTTAATCGTCATGCGTTAATAACTACTTAGATGTATCAAAATTTAAATATTTGCAGATATAGTTACCAAATTCCTGCAGGAGAAACAGACCATACTTGTGGTAGTGCTGATGTTTGGTCTGGTGTTGTCAACAATAGTGACATCTTTTGTTCTCCAGGATCATATTGTCCATCTCCGATATGCAAAGTTTCTTGTGATAAAGGGTGTGACTTTCTCCATGCCTCGTCTCGCTTTTACCTTAATTGTCTTTATGTGCTTAGTTCTTTCATGAAATACCGGATTGGAAGCAATGTGTAGTTAGAACTCTATTGTTACATATGTCCCGTGCATCTTGCCAGCATCGGACACTGACTACTGAGAATCCGTACTAACTGATATCATGTTCTCCCGTTTCAGATATTACTGCAGGACAGGTTCAACTCATCAAAATCGTAAGTTTTAATTGTTTTTTACAAAATAAATTTGAGAATAATTTTGATGCACTGTCAGTGTAGAACATTTTGTACTGTCAACAAATCAGTAACTATCATTTGTATGACTTTATATTGTTCATCTATGAAGGATGCTCCAGGTTGAGTAGCTGTAATCCAAACACATCAACCCAAAACATGCATGCTTATGGCGGGTTGATTATTGTAAGTAGATTCCGATCTAGCACTCGATGAAACCATCTTCGATTTTAGTCTCTCTTTATTCATTTTTGCTTCATTTTTCAAACAACATTGCATGAAAGTTTCGTAGCATTCCTTCATCATATTTGGTATTATTTCTCCCTTGTAGGTTGCTATGAGTACTCTTCTGATCTTCATTTATAACTTTTCTGATCAAGTGCTAGCTACAAGAGAAAGACGGAAGGCTAAATCAAGAGAAGCTGCAGCGAAACATGTAAGAGAACACGTACAAGCTCGCGAAAGATGGAGAGCAGCTAAAGAATTGGCTAAGAAAAGTTCAACAGGATTGCAAAAACAGTTGTCTCGAACCTTTTCCCGCAAGAAATCCAGTAAGCCAGGAGAACTATTTCCTGCAACGCCTCCGGATTCATCAAGCAAACCCGAGCAATCATCGAAAGCCAAAAATAAGGAACCTAGCAATCTTACTAAAATGATGCATTCTATTGAGGATGATGAACATGAAGGATTTGATTTTCAGATTGGTGACAAGAACATTAAAAAGCAAATGCCAAAGGGAAAAAATTTACACACTCATAGCCAAATTTTAAGGTATGCTTATGGTCAGATTGAGAAGGAGAAAGCTCAGCAAGAGCAAAACAAGAACATGACATTCTCAGGAGTAATATCAATGGCTGCTGAAGGTGGAGAGGTAAACACAAGACCATCTATTGAGGTAGCTTTTAATAATCTAACCCTCACTCTGAAGGGTAAAAATAAACATGTACTGAGGTGTGTGAGTGGTAAAATCATGCCTGGTCGAGTTTCGGCTGTTATGGGACCCTCAGGAGCCGGAAAAACTACATTTCTTTCAGCTTTGGCAGGAAAATCAAGAGGATGCAATATCTCAGGTTCAATTCTAATTAATGGAAAAAATGAATCCATTCACTCTTATAAGAAAATTACTGGTTTTGTGCCACAAGATGATATTGTGCATGGTAACTTGACAGTAGAGGAAAATCTTCGTTTCAGCGCAAGATGCAGGTATCGGATTTTCCTTTCAGAAGCTACTCTTTGCATATGACTTCTGTTTAATGCATTTGTTATTACATCTATAACAAATTTGACAAAAAAAACTAGCTGTATATACTAAGTTTATATAGTGATTCATTGAAATAAATTGAGATTCATCATAGTGAATTAGGTTTCATCCTAATGAATCAGAATTCAAGATGAAATTTATGTATCTTAATCAAGATACAGACTTGAGTTCAATTATCGATTTGCAGCTTAATATGTTAGGAAATTTGATTTAATATTTAGCAATTAGCAACCATATATGATGTGTTCAGTGTATTTTCATATTTAATTGTTAGTTTCTACCTTCATCTAATTGTTTACCACATTTAAACTTCTGTTTCTGAACACTGTAGGCTCCCTGCAGACATGCCGAAACCAGATAAGGTTCTGATTGTTGAAAGAGTGATTGAGTCCTTAGGACTACAGCCAGTAAGGGATTCTCTAGTTGGGACAATAGAGAAGAGAGGCATATCCGGAGGGCAAAGAAAACGTGTAAATGTAGGACTAGAGATGGTGATGGAACCTTCATTATTAATCTTAGATGAGCCTACAACTGGTTTGGACAGCGCATCTTCTAGTTTACTTCTTAAAGCACTTCGTCGTGAAGCTCTTGAAGGTGTAAACATCTGCATGGTACTTCACCAACCAAGGTAATATGCTTTTTCCTCCACCTTCATCGATTTTTAAAATTTGGGTTGGACCTAACTCAACCTTACAAAACTGGCTTGTAACGCGAAGATTGCCCTCACTTATAAACATATCTTCAGAACATCTCTCATCCAATGTACAACTCTTAAAAGTACTAATGAAACATTATAAGCTATATTATACTATATCTTCGTCTATTATATTTTGATTTTGTTGTGTTGCATTGCAGTTATACTTTGTTTAGAATGTTTGATGATATAGTATTTCTAGCAAAAGGTGGTCTTACAGCATATCATGGTCCAGTGAAAAAAGTAGAAGAATACTTTGCTGGCATTGGAATTCCAGTACCGGATCGCGTAAATCCTCCTGACCATTTCATTGATATTCTTGAAGGTTTAGAGAAACCAACTTCAGGTGTAACTGTTGAAACACTTCCTATTAGATGGATGCTTCATAATGGATATCCAGTACCACCAGATATGCTTCATTTGGCTGATCAAATTGCTACTCCTTCATCTTCTGCCACAAATGTAACTCATACCTCAAAGGGTACCGAGGAAACTTCCGATCAATCATTTTTTGTAGAACTTTGGGAGGATTTGAAGAGCAATATTAGGACTCAAATAGATCATATAGAAGCAATCTTCTCAAGAACAAAGGACTTATCTGACCGAAAGACTCCTAATGTAGCTCGACAATATAGATACTTCCTTGGCCGGTACAAATCCTATAGATACATATTATAATATATTTATATTATGTTAGAGGATCTTAGTTTCCTGTGCCTATTCGATTGATTAATTTATTCGTTTTAGGGTTGGCAAACAACAGCTTAGAGAAGCAAAATTACAAGCAGTCGATTATCTCCTTTTATTGGTCGCCGGCGCTATCTTAGGAACACTTACCAAAGTAAATGATGAAACATTTGGCTCACTTGGCTATACATATACAGTCATTTCTGTTTGTAAGTTTCAAACCTCACTATTTCATTTGAATATCAGTATGCTGATTCCCAGAAATGAAACCTCACATATAGCTTATATGAAAACAAACAACTTTATTTTATCTTTTGATATAGAAATAGTTAATTATACATAAACACTTATACGATAAGTGTTTATGCTATAAGCGTTTAATTAAGTTGTTTATCCAAACAAGACCTTATTTTATACATTGCATATATGTGCAGCTCTACTTTGCAAGATTGCAGCTCTTAGATCATTTACTATGGACAAGTTACAATACTGGAGGGAAAGTGCAGCTGGGATAAGCAGTCTAGCACATTTTCTCTCAAAAGATACAATTGATCTTTTCAGCACAATCACCAAACCTATAGTTTATCTATCCATGTTCTATTATTTAAGTAATCCAAGGTCTAGCTTTGAAAGTAATTATATAGTTTTGGTTTGTTTGGTATACTGTGTCACCGGCATGGCTTATGCATTAGCTATCTTCTTCCAGCCTAGTCCTGCTCAACTGGTAATTATCATATATGTCATTGAACTTATTTCATCATCATCTACATATTTTATTACAATCTATTTCTAATTACTAGCTGCAATTTTTTTCCTTTATAGTGGTCAGTGCTTCTTCCTGTTGTTATGACTCTCATTGCCAACCAGAATAGAGATACTGCATTTATGAAGATCCTAGTACAATTGTGCTATCCAAAATGGGCTTTGGAGGCTTTTATCATTGCAAATGCTGAAAGGTTTGTTTTAGTCACTGAGTGAATGCATTCATACATGTACATCTAAAATCATATGCGGGAAGGTGTGTGCATGCGCGCACACACACATATCTTTTACACAATTTGAAGTTCTTTAGATGTTTACTGAATAGCACTATTTAGTATGCATTTCCCATGTTTGAAAGTCGATTGAAGTTTTGATACCTTCCATATAAAATTTTCAATTTGGTTCTTTTTTCTTAGGTACACCGGAGTATGGTTGATAACTCGTTGTAGTTCATTGATGAATAGTGGTTACGATGTCAATCAATGGCATATTTCTCTACTTGTGCTCATTTTAAATGGAATAATTGCCCGAATTGTAGCCTTCTTTGGTTTGGTAATGTCACAAAAGAGGTGATTTTGGATGTTGTTGATATAATTCATAGTTCAAATCCTCTAATTGTCTTTGACCTCCGGAAGCCAAAGGTCGGTTGACCTTTGACAATAGAAGACACAAAGACCTGACATGATATAGGTTCGATATTTCAAATGTGATATCAGTATATAAACCATAGTTTATAAAATGTGAATGTGATACTAGATTCAGTCCTAAGTAGGATTAGCCTTATAGGTGTGATTACCATTTTAGGTTTTTATGTAAAGCTGTAGATTTACTTTTACTTATAACTTGTGTGTAAGTAAATTTTACTTGTGAAAGATACAGTCTAGAGCTCTCTCTAAGAACATTAAACATTTGCTTCCTACTAAATAGTAGGCTTTGTATAAATTTTTACACAAACTTTTAGGATAAGTAGTTAGCAATTTTGATATATAATAATGTATGCAGTGAGAAATCATGTCCCAATGCTTTTGGCTTTTACATGTAGGTTCATAATGATTACTCTGAGGATGTTTGTGTGAAGCTTGAGAGGGCAACTGATGAAACACCAAAAGAATGAAGTTTTTTAAACAACTAAAGTTCTTAAACATTCAAACCCAGACTGATTCGATCAATAGCGCCGTCCACCAATTATCTAACGTTGTATGATGCCGTAAATAGTGTCAAAGAAATAGTGTCAAAGACTTGGTAGATGCATATATTCTAAATTGGAGAGGCATATTACACAAGTAAAGACCAAGTTTTTAGTTACTTGAAAATTTAAAGATTTGGTTATGAGTGGTGCTCCTGTGTTGATATTGCACTGTTGGGGTCTTAGTTAGAATATCTACTTTAAGTGCAAAATGATTCTAATGCATATTTATACACTATCGGAAAATGTTTTAAACGTCACAGAAACTAGAATTCTATAGTGACGGAGTTAAAATAAGAAACCACTAAATTTTGAATGTTAGTCGGATTTAAAATCATATGAAGATTAATGTAATACACAACCACATGAAGATTTCATTAAGAGTTCTTCGTAATCTGAACTCGTAAATGATACAACTCATTGCAGGTTATTGTGAAGATGAAAACAAATAGCTATTGTGACGATCGACTGTGCATTCTTTATTTCTCAGTTGCAGATTATCATCTACCATTTGCGCCAACTACTAAGTTAAATCAACCGGTCTCATGAGAAACCCGAAATCTCTACGAACATCTTGCTTTGATACAACGTCATTTTCCATTTGTGGGGTCCATAGCACCTCAACACCCTATGTTTACATATACAAATACTGTATTATGAGTTATGACAGTAGAGTATGAGAAATACCCAGAGTAAACTTACTAATTAAAGTTACCTCTAAATTTCTCCTTGGGATCGATAAAATCGTTTCCAGTGCAGTTTTAACGTCACCTTTATCCACACGTTTTGAATTCCTCTTCAGTGATGGAATCAAGTATTTACCATCAACAAGTACTAACAATGTTACCTGGACAACCAGATGTACAGGAACACAAACTGCTGTCAATTTCAAACTTTTGGCTCGATAAGATAATTATTGCAAGTACTATTGTAGTTCACAACATAAAATCTTTAGCTAACAAATGTTATTATTAGGGAAGAGTAGTAGCATACTAGCATTTCATTTACAGAAAAGAAATTAGTCATTACCACAAAATACTCATTGTCAATGCTGTTAACTTTCCTGTCAGACTCCTTTCGGTATTTGACACCATCTACATTCAGATTAAATAAAAATAAAAACGGAACGTCGGAAAGTCAGAAGCAACAAATGCTCAAGTATGCACACATATATGTACAGTAGTATATTACACAACAATGACGAACGGACGCATTGTCATGAAGAAAAAGCAGATTGAAGCCTTGAAAAAGACGCACACCTTTCAATAAGCGATTCAAACCACTTTTGAAGACGGTATCCGCAGTCCCACCAATTCTGTTAAGCTTCCTTTGCAGCACCCGTTTCTTGTCTAAAAATCCAACCTTGACTACACATATGATGTTTGTAATACATGTTCTCAAGAAGATCAGAAGCTGAAAAGCTCTCAGAAGCTGAGAAGCTCTCAGAAGCTGAGAAGCTCTCAGAAGCTGCGAAGCTCCAGGTTCTCAAGAAGCTCTGGAGACTCAGGTTCTGAACACGCAGGTTCTGAACGCTGAGATACTGATAGATAGTTAGTTAGTCAGTTATAGATTTTTTTGTTTTGTCTTAGGTAGTTAGTTACAATTGCTTGGTAGTGAAGCAAGCCTCCTTTTGTATATAAATACCTTTGCCCCTAGTGGATGAATAACAACTTTCATTTTCTCTAATCTTTCTATTCAATTCATTTTCGTTCTCTATTCTCAAATTACTCCAACAAATTGGTATAACAGAGCCCGGTTCGTATTCATCGTTTTCGTTTTGATTCCTTGATCAAGAATCATGGCAAACAATGGTACAACCTCCACGCAATTCCCAGCAAATCTTCCAGTTTTCAAAGGCGAAAACTATGATCGTTGGTGTGCACAAATGAAAGTGATTTTCAGATTTCAAGATGTTCTTGAAATTGTAACTGATGGAGTAGAAGAATTGGCTGCAAATGCTGATGAAGCAGCAAGAACTCGACACAAAGAATTGAAAAAGAAAGATGCTAAAGGCTTGTTCATCATTCATCAATGCGTGGATTCTAACATCTTTGAGAAGATAATAGAAGAAGAAACCTCAAAGGGAGCTTGGGATACATTGAAGAAAATCTATGGTGGTGATGAGAAATTGAAGGGTATCAAGCTTCAAGCTTTGAGAAGGCAATATGAGATGATGCAGATGAATGAACAAGAAACGATCTCTGAGTATTTGGCGAGAATGCTGGCCTTGACAAATTTGATGAAGTCTTGTGGAGAAGCAATGACTGATAAGGTCAAGATTGAGAAAATCTTGAGGACCTTGACTGAGAAATTTGATCACATAGTGGTTGCTATTGAAGAATCAAAGGATTTGGCAACTATGAAGATTGAAGAGCTGCAAGCATCCTTAGAAGCTCATGAGCTAAGGGTGAAGCAGAGGAGTTCGAACAAGGCAGTGGAACAAGCATTACAGGCCAAGACTCAGAACAAGAAAGGAAAAGATAAGTGGAAGAAAAGGAAAGAGGATTCAGAGAATTCAACCAAGAATTCAAAGAATCAGAATGTAGATTCCACTAAAGATTCAAGTCAGAACAAGAAGAGTTCCAAGAAGAAGATTGACAAGAAAGAAATTCAATGTTACAACTGTCAAAAATTTGGGCATTATGCAAGAGAATGTCGCTCTAAGAAGGTAGCCAGAGAAGACAAAGATGAAGCCCAATATGCTAATGGAGGTGGTAGTGATTCTGATGATTCACTCCTAATGGCAATCACAAATTCTGAGGCAGACAAGTCAAATTTGTGGTATCTTGATACAGGGTGTAGCAATCATATGACTGGTAACAAGAAGTGGTTCTTAAAGCTTGATTATTCAGTGAAGAGAAACATCAAGTTTGCAGACAACAGTCAAGTTACTAGTGCTGGCGTGGGAACTGTTCTTGTGAAAAGAAAAGATGGTCAAGAATCAACCATCAATGAGGTATTGTATGTTCCTTCTATGGCAAGTAATTTGATAAGCTTAGGTCAATTACTTGAGAAAGGTTATACAATGAAGATGGCTAATAGAGAGTTGAGAATTTATGATGCTAAGAGTAGATTATTTTTGAAAGCTCCACTGTCGAACAATAGGACTTTCAAAATTGAAATCAATGTAATTGATCATCACTGCCTCGCTTCAATTACAAACTCTGAAGGAGATTGGATGTGGCATCATAGATTTGGGCATCTGAACTTCAAAAGTTTGAGCTTGTTGAAGTCAAAAGAGATGGTACATGGCTTGCCTCTGATAAGAACACCAAGTACAGTGTGTGAAGAGTGTTGTGCAGCCAAGCAAACCAGAAATTCATTCAAAAATGAATTGCCCATGAGATCAACTCAGAAGTTAGAAATGGTGTACTCAGATGTTTGTGGACCTTTTGAAGTAAAGTCCATTGGAGGTAATAGCTATTTCTTAACTTTCATAGATGACTATACCAGACATGTGTGGCTCTATCTTATTGAAAAGAAGAGTGAAGTATTCACTAAGTTCAAGAAATTTAAGACACTAGTTGAAAAGCAAAGTGGCTATAGTGTTAAGAAATTGAGAACAGATGGAGGTGGTGAATACACTTCACTAGAATTTGCAAAATTCTGTGATGAAGAAGGTATAGTGCATGAAGTTGCTGCTCCTTACACTCCTCAACACAATGGTGTTGCTGAAAGGAAGAACAGGAGTATAATGAACATGGCCAGAAGCATGTTGAAGGGAAAGAACATGCCTCATAAATTCTGGGGAGAAGCAACCTCAACAGCAGTGCATATAATCAATAGAAGTCCAACCAAGAAGCTGAAGAACAAAACTCCCTATGAAGCTTGGACAGGTCTCAAACCAAGTGTAAGTCATTTCAGAATATTTGGCTCACTTTGTTTTAGACATGTTCCTGATCAAGTGAGAAGAAAACTTGATGATAGAAGTCAACAAATGATTCTATTGGGATATCACCCCACTGGTGCTTACAAGCTTTATGCTTCAAAAGAGAATAAAGTTGTGATAAGCAGAGACATAAAGTTTGATGAATCAAAGGGTTGGGACTGGATTGAAAGTACTAGTGCTGAGAACATCAGTTCATTGCTCAATAGAAAGCTTGTGCTTGAGGAAATAGATGATCAACCAGAAGCTGATCAACCAGAAGATGATGCAGCTGGTAATCATGCTCATATTCCTAATAATCAGCCTCTGAGAAGATCTACAAGAGATAGAGTGCAGTCAGTTAGGTTGAATGAGTATGATGTATTTCCAGATCAAGCAATAACAGAAGATGGTGAACTGATCAATGAAGCTATGATAGCTGAATTGGAGCCAGTTACATTAGAACAAGTTCTAAATGACTCTAAATGGAAGGCAGCCATGAAAGAAGAGTTAAAGTCTATTGAGAAGAACAACACTTGGGAGTTAATGCACAAAACAGTCAACAAGAGACCAATTGATGTGAAATGGGTCTTCAAGTTGAAGATGAAACCTAATGGTGAAATTGCTAAGTACAAAGCAAGACTAGTGGCAAAAGGGTTTCTTCAGAAGCAAGGACTTGACTTTAATGAAGTGTTTGCACCTGTGGCTAGGATAGAGACCATTAGATTAGTTGTTGCAATAGCCACTTACAAGAATTGGTCTATGCATCAGCTAGATGTGAAATCTGCCTTCTTAAATGGTCCTCTAGATGAAGAAGTTTATGTGAAGCAGCCACCAGGTTTTGAGATTAAAGGTCAGGAGAACAAAGTGTTCAAACTGAAGAAAGCCCTCTATGGCTTGAAACAAGCTCCAAGAGCTTGGAATAAGAGAATTGATAGCTTCCTAATTGATTTGAAATTCACCAGATGCACAACAGAACATGGTGTATATGTGAAGGGTTCAAATCATGAAGAAATGATAATACTATGTCTGTATGTTGATGATTTGTTGATCACTGGATCACACAAAGCTGTGTTAGAGAAGTTCAAAACAGACATAATGAAAGAGTTTGAGATGACTGACTTAGGTGAGCTATCATATTTTCTTGGCATGGAGTTTGTTAAGACAAGCAGAGGCTGTTTCTTGCATCAGAAGAAGTATGTTGCTGACATATTGAAGAGGTTTCATATGAGCAATTGCAACCCAGCAATTACTCCTATGGAAACTGGTGTGAAGCTGAGCAAGAATTCAGATGATGAGTTGGTTGATTCAACCTTGTACAAGCAGATAATTGGTTCATTGAGGTACTTGTGCAACACTAGAATTGACCTATGTCATAGTGTTGGTCTGTTGAGCAGATTCATGGATCAACCAAGGATATGTCACTTGACTGCTGCAAAGAGAGTGCTCAGATATGTAAAGGGTACTAATGATCATGGCATTTTGATTCCAAACCAAAGGAACAGTAGTAAGAAGTTAGAGGCTTATGGCTACTCAGACTCTGACTGGGGAGGAGATCAAGATGACAGAAAGAGCACTGCAGGTTATTTGTTCATGATTGGCAATGCACCAATTTCCTGGTGTTCTAAGAAACAAGGAATAGTTGCATTATCATCATGTGAAGCTGAGTATGTTGCAGCTTCATTTGCAGCTTGTCAGGCAAATTGGATTGAGATGTTACTATCAGA
This sequence comes from Trifolium repens, assembly GCA_030408175.1. Taxonomy (NCBI): domain Eukaryota; kingdom Viridiplantae; phylum Streptophyta; class Magnoliopsida; order Fabales; family Fabaceae; genus Trifolium; species Trifolium repens. Next base: position 49,979,259 of record CP125849.1, on the reverse strand, counting down.
ACTGAAAGCAGTTGAAGTAACAAAGATGAAGGTGCTTGTGGACAACAAGTCAGCAATTGACTTGGCTAATAATCTTGTGAGTCATGGCAGGAGCAAACATATTGAAAGAAGGTTTCACTTTTTGAGAGATCAAGTGAACAAAGAGAAGCTTGAGTTGGAATATTGCAACACTGAGATTCAACTTGCAGATATTCTAACCAAACCTATGGCTAAGGCAAGGTTTGATACTCTGAAGAAGCTTATAGGAATGAGATCATTGGAGAACATGGATTAGGAGGTGTGATGTTTGTAATACATGTTCTCAAGAAGATCAGAAGCTGAGAAGCTCTCAGAAGCTGAGAAGCTCTCAGAAGCTGAGAAGCTCTCAGAAGCTGCGAAGCTCCAGGTTCTCAAGAAGCTCTGGAGACTCAGGTTCTGAACACGCAGGTTCTGAACGCTGAGATACTGATAGATAGTTAGTTAGTCAGTTATAGATTTTTTTGTTTTGTCTTAGGTAGTTAGTTACAATTGCTTGGTAGTGAAGCAAGCCTCCTTTTGTATATAAATACCTTTGCCCCTAGTGGATGAATAACAACTTTCATTTTCTCTAATCTTTCTATTCAATTCATTTTCGTTCTCTATTCTCAAATTACTCCAACAACATACATATATAAGAAGTGAAAACAAAATATATTTATCTACATTCTACAAGCACAATTACATATTAAGTTATATACTAAAATTTATTTATCAAACCTGAATCAATCATGATTACACTTCCCCAACTAAACTCGCCCAGCTCCCCCTTGATATTATTATTCAACGAGATTAGATGATGATGATGATGATGATACTGAGCAACTTCTAAAACAAGTATTATTATTATTATTCAACATTGGAATGCTAGTAAATTTAGGAGGCTTAAAATTATTTGACAGAAGAAACTTATCATCATCAACATGTGGTTTTCTTCTGCTGGCATAAATTTGGAGCTGTTTGGAAATACATGTTGTCATCGCCATTAACTATAATTACCCTCTTTCATCCACTTCTCTCTTCTATTTTTCTTTTGGTATCTGTGAGTTGTGAGTGAGGGTCTATGAGATGAGATAATTTTATAATATCATGGCGGCAAAGGACACTTGCATAATTCACCAGGGTTAGCTAGGGTTTCAAAGTACGTACACTGCAATTTTAATCCTTAATTGTGTTGTGTGCATGCATATGTGATCGTATTTAATCCTTAATTGTGTTGTGTGCATATGTGATCTTATTTGCTTCCTCCTAATTAGCTTATAGCTGATAGCTGAAAAAACTAACAGATTGAAATTAAAGTGTTTGGTAAAATTAACTTTTAGGCTCCGTTTGGATTGATGGAATGTAATGGAATGGAGCGGAGCGGAATAGAGTGGAGTGGAATGAGATGGAGCGGGATGAAATAAATATTCCGTTCCATTGTTTGGATATTTTAAAAAGGAGAGGAACAAAATTGATGGTAACTTGGTAAGTGGTGATATTATATTAAATTCATTCCATCTTATTCCATTCCGCTCTACTCCATTCCATTATTATTTTTCAAATCCAAACAATGGAACATTATTTTATTCCATTTCGTTCCGCTCCATTCCATTATATTCCATCAATCCAAACGGAGTCGTGGTTGATAAATATAAAATGATATAAAAGGACATGTATGTTTAGTGAGTAGTTATTCTTCTCTTTAGTGGGTAGTTTTTTATTTTATTAAAAATAATTAAATTAAAGGTTAAAAATGGAAAAAACTGTAAAAAGCTATAAGCTCAAACAATACTTTTATTAGCATCTCAAAAAACGCTATAAGCTAATTAAAAAAGCTCATTACCAAACACGTTAATTTTTTTTAAGCTAGCTTATTGGACTAACCAAACACACCCTTAGTAGTTTTCGTATAAATTTTGAGATTAATTGCAATGCACTGACAATATAAAATATTTTTACATATGCATCCAATCAAATCACATCATAATGTCACTTTAATAAGTTTGTTCCTAAAACATCTCAACAAATATCTACGTGTCGTGATTTGATTGGATGCACGTGTAAAAAAATATTACACTATCAGTGCAGACGAATTAAATCCATGAATTTTTACACAAACTTTTAAGATGTTCTGGTTTAGAAGAGTATGATACAATTTTTTATTTTTCTCTCTTCATCTTTATTCTTGTGTCAGTATTTATTTATTTACGAAAACTATTTTTCATTTATTTGCATAAACTATTTTTAATAAGCTTACAACTAAATCAATCTATATATAACTTATAAGGTCAAAACTATTTTTCATTTATTTGTATAAAACTCTAGGCCTGTTTGAATTAACTTATTTTTAAGTTTATGCAAAACAACTTATACAAATAAATAAATTTTATGTATTATTTATAAATTTGTTAAGGTATTTTATGAAATAATGACTTATAAAGATATAATTTTTTATAATCAAAACTTATAAATTAATCTAAATTTTTTTTATTTGCATAAATTATTTTTTTACACAACGTAGACTATTTTTTATAAACTAAAAAAATAAGTTAATGGAAAGAGAACCTATGAACTAGTGTTATTTGAAAATCACAAATCCAACACAACATTTATGAAGTAAAAGAAAAGAAAAGGAAAATGCAATATATGAAACCAGCGTTTCGTGTGTCACGTTCTTTAATAACCATAAACCCTAAACCCTTCATCTTCCTCACTTCACCATTTCTCACAATCCAAACGTTTTGCTCTCAATCTTCCATTTCTTCATTCTCTTCTTCAATGGCGTCTAGCGACTTCTCTTCAGCTCCTGCTCCCTCTCTCGAGAAGCAATTTGGGGAATTCAGAACTCATCTCGAAGAATCTGGAACCTTGCGCGATCGAATTAGAACTGTTGTTTCCGAAATTGAGTCCACCACAAGGATAATGTATGCTAGCATTCTTCTTGTTCATCACTCTCGTCCTACTCCAGGTACTAAAAGTTAAACCCTAATGTCTCCATTTTTATTTTTACCCTTTTTTGGGAAGATTTTAGGTGGGTTTTTCTTTTAAGGCTTAAAAGTTAAGTAGAAAGCATCAAAATTGAAACTTGTTTTCAGCATTTTCAGATTTCCAGAACTGTGTTTCTTTGATACTGATTGAGGGTGAGTGAAGTATGTAGTGTTATTCTGTTTTGTTTGTGGAATAAACCACCAAATTGGTCCCTAAATTTGTAGGACACTCTCAAATATGTCCATGAAATTATGAATATTTCAAAACGGTTCTGTCAAATTTTACTCATATTAGTCGTTATATGGAGTAGGGACTAAATTGATGTAAGTAGTTAAACATAGAGACCAAATTGATGGTAAATTGTTAAAATATAAGGACTCAATTGATAGTAAGTGGGTAAATTTAAATACAAGATCAACTTGACAGTTGACGGGGACCTTTCCTAGAACTGTGTTTCTTTGATACTGATTGAGGGTGAGTGAAGTGTGTAGTGTTTATGGAATAAGCTACAAAAAATTTCCCTGATTTTGTAGGACACTGTCTCAAATACGTCCATGAAATTATGAATATTTCAAAAAGATCCCTGACTCTGTCAAATTTTAGTCTTATTAGTCGTTCTTATGAAAGTCTTCTTGTGACTAAATTGACAGTAACTGGTTAAACGTAGGTACCACATTGATAGTAAATTGTTAAAATATTAGGACTTAATTGACGGCAAGTGGTTAAATCTTAAATGCATGATCAACTTGATAATTCACTAGAGTCGGGGACCTTTTTGAAATATTCATAAGAACGCCATACAAAGTTAGAGAGTAACTTGGCGGCTTACTCTTTGTTTATGATTCAGTGTATTGTGATGATGCACTTGTAGCTTCTTTTTTTTAGGAAGTGTTTGTATTCTCATTATTTATTGTTAATGTGATTTTTGATATTTTGATAGAACTTTTGGAGAAGGGTAAATCTCAGATTGATGTGCTAAAGGAGAAGTACAAGCAACTTGCTGATATTCTTGGTGGATGTCCTGGTCAATACTATAGGTATCACGGTGATTGGAGGAGTGAGACACAGTCTGTTGTTTCTGTGCTTACTTTTATGCACTGGCTTGAAACTGGAAAACTACTCGAACACAAAGAAGCTGAGGAGAAACTTGGGTGTATGCCTTAATAACTCTTCATACTCTCCTCTGTTACTTATTAACTTGTTGATTGATGTTTTATAATTTTCTGTTATTTCGGTGTGTGTGCATGCATGTGTCGATGCAGTTACTAGTATTTACTAATATTAATTGATTACATTAGGAAGTTCCAAGATTCTAAACTGTAGGGGATTGTGGACTTGATATTCCATCTCTGCTAAAATAAGTTTATGCATGCCATGATGACAGAGGTTTATGTTTAGACAAAGTGTTGAAGCACCTAAAGTTGGAAGCCAATATTAGCTGTACAGATTTCACATGTTGTTATGAAGAGCACTGTATGCATGGATGACTATTGTTTTATACATTAATCAACGTTTTTCCTTTAAGCATAAAGAATGTCTTGAAGAATTTGCTAATAATTTCAAAGTTCCAACTGGTCTAGCATTTGGGATTTATATCTTCCATATATGAAGTGTATGGCGTACTTTACATCAGTATAGAGTAATATGACCAAGGGAGTAGCTTCGTATATCAATTAATTATGTAGGTACTCGTAAGCTTAGAAATATTAACTATTGATTTTTGCATCAGTGGTTATCAACTCCATACATTATTGATAGAAAAATGGCCATTACATGTTAGAAGATCCAAATGCAGTAACTGATTTGAAATTATGTCAGCTGATATAATAATGAGTTCTTTGCTTATATTAAAGAGTCTGACCACGCTTAGAGTTCCATTAGCATGAAGTGTTTCTGTCTAAACATCTACTAACTGGGAGAACTATGGTTTAAAACTTCTCTCTGACAATTAAATTTCCCAAGCTTTTTTTATACTTTTTCTCATTCTAAAAGGAATGGGGATTATTAGGGACAATAAACTCTTGAGCTTATCATTCCAATAAATTTTAAGTTAACAACACTTGGTTAATAGTTGATATATTATGTCAGTTTATCTTCTATATGCTCAGTACCCATTCATGTCTTGTGACTATGAATAAGTCGCGGTTAAATTTTAACTCTGATTTTTTTCTTTTCTTTTTGTCGACCAAAATGTTAACTTCTACTCCATGCTTATTCCCAGGATTATGAAATGTATACATTCTTTAAGAATATTGTTATTTATTTTGCAGTGAACGGTCCGGAGTTCAATCTAGATGTTGAAGACTACCTAGTTGGTGAGTGGTCTCAGTATGTATTTCCATTAGTTGTTTTCTGTTTGTTTGAATGGAATGTATTAGTTGTTTGTTGTTTAGTAATTAACATTACTTGAGAACTTGAGAGATGAATACAATCCTCGTTTTGCTCTTTGATTGTTTTAGGCTAGCTTCTTTGAGTGAATAAGTGAATAGGAAACAATTTAAATATGATTATCATCAAGAAATAGGTTTAGCAGTTAGAGTCCATAGGTCTTTCAGGGTAAAGGAGCAAGACAGTTAAATGACGTGGTTGGCTTATTTATATGTTCAGAAATCTTGATTTTTAATCTCTTTTTACTTATTGACGTCTCCACCATTTGATTTGGGCCAATAGCTCTAGTTTTTGTCAATTGTCGGTGATTGCATAGTCCATTAAGATTTAGCAGGAAGAGTCTATCGTTAAATATGATTATCATCAAGATATGGATGAGCAGTTAGAACCCATAGGACTATCAAGGTAAAGAAGCAAGATAATCAAATGATATGGTTTGCATATTTTTTTTGTTTGTTCAGAATTCTTGATTTTTAATATCTCTAGTCTTCACTCATTGACATCTCCACCCTTTGATTTAGGCCACTAGCTCTAGTTTTTTTCAATCATGGATGATTGCATAGTCAATTAAAACTTTTTTGATATGCAACATATACTGATATTGATGCATTTTTGTCATGCAGGTGTTTGTTTTATGTCTAATGAATTGGTAAGAACTATTTTTCTCCTAACCTTTAACTATCAACCTGTAGAAAATGTAGGAGATATTTAACTCGGTTTATAACTTTTTTGTCAAGAGAAACATTGACTAGAGAGACATGAATGTGTATTGCACGTGCATGGACACAACAGATTATAAAATTATGTTATCTTTAAAGATAAGACATCACAATAGTTGCACTTATTTTGTAATTTGCAGCCAAGATATGTGGTTAATCAAGTAACAGCTGGGGACTATGATTGTCCAAGGAAGGTCTTAAAGTTTTTAACAGAACTTCATGCTGCATTCCGAATGCTCAATCTACGAAATGATTTTCTGCGGAAGAAGTTTGATGGTATGTTACTTCTTGTACCCTGTCCAATGCATCATTTTTTTCTCCTTTTTGTCACTGTGTTGCTGTCATCAAATAATGTTGCTGGCCTTGCATTCTCAATTTTGAAAGAAATATTTATCAGTTCATAGAGAAATATGTAGTGTACCTGAGCATTCCTCTTGTCTACCTAGTAAATCTTAGATTGCCCAATTTGCATTGCATGCACTGCTATCTGTTTGGTTGCCATCTTTCAACCATTTGGATGACATCTCTTTGCTGTTGGCAGGCATGAAGTATGACCTTAGAAAAGTCGAAGAAGTTTACTACGATGTTAAGATTAGGGGTTTGACACCCAATGGTGAGTCAGTTGCAGATCAAGGAATCGAAAGGCAATCTTAGAGTATGTTAAGAGTGAATAGACTTGGCCTTTTGTTGGCTCAGGTATAAGCCTATATATCTACAATTATTTCTAGCTGTTGATGAAAAGGAAGTAAAGGCTTATCACTATGGTAATACAATTCTGTCAATATCCTTATTCAAAGCCTTTGTGAGAACTTAGAACTATGTATTCCCTTTCTTTTAGATGTAAAATGTGGGTTGAAGTGGGGTTTTTAATTCGATATATGCTGGATTTTTTTAAGTTTATTTTTAACCTTTTTTTCTTTTCTTTTGGCTAACATGATCTGAATAAAGTTGTCATTTCTTTGTTATTATAAAATATAACTGAAGAGCTCAAGAGTTTTTGTCAAAAAAAAAAAGAGGCTCAAAGAGATACAAAAGAATTTGAGTATAAAGGAGGTAATTATATGATTGTTAACCAAAACTCAAAATCAAACTAATAATTTTATCCAAGATTAAATCCAATTATAAGTATGATAAGATTCACATTTGAGAACATTTGTCAAACCAAATTATGTGACTGATATAAAGTTTTATTGGGTATCCTAGGTTTCTTTAGATTTACAATAATTATTATATTTTGCTTGTAATGTTAATTATTGAATGGTTGTCATATTCTATCGTAATATTCTTCTATCCAACTAAGTCATGAAATGGCAGTTGTTGTTTTTTAGTGTTTATGTATAAACTATTTTCATAAGTGTTCATTGGAATATTAAAAGATCTCCTCGGCCAACTTTATTCATGGAGTACTAGGCATATTAAATTAATGATCTACTTTATTTTTACACTATACTAGGATTAGTAATCAATGTAACTGAACATTTTTTATGAGGGTAAAATTGACTAATTACTAATATAATAAGAGCAAATTTGGTATTGCACTTGAAAATAAATAAAGTTGACTATATTTCTTAAACTGTGTGAAATGATGACTTTTGCTTATAAACTGTAAGGGAAGGAGTACATATTTATTTATAAGTGTTTATGTATAACTATTTTCATAACGAGAGATAACATAAAATCATACTATTTTTGTATTATGGAGAGTTTATAGAAACAAATAGGAAAGACCTATTGAACATGTCATATCTTTTTATAAACCTTTTCAAACATTTTCAACACTTCAAGTTTTTATATCAAAAGTTTAATGGACATGTTATGTCACTGTAAAATATTTTTACATGATCGTCCAATAGAAATTGACTATTTTTCCATATGACACAATTGCAAAATATTTTTAATTATTGTGAGTTTGTCAAGGGAAAGTGGTTTTTCATACGATTTCACTATGATTTTATATATCAAAACTCGTGCAATAACAGTGAAGACAAATCTCGTTTAGTGATAAGCATGTAATAAGATAATGGTATAATAATTGTCAAAAAAAAAAGATAATGGTATAATACTGCTACCTTTTTAGTAAGTGGAGTTATTATACAAATTAAATTTCCCTAATGGGGTTAAATTAGATCACGGAAATCTGTTGACACCTCTTGGTTTTTTTTATAAAAAACTTTTCTTATTTTAGAGATACTTTTCTCTTTCCTTTGTGCAGATTTTTTTTTTTTGATATCAACCTTTGTGCAGATTTTGAATTGCTTAGTTTAACTGATTGTCAATTAATACTATAATGATTGATTATATTTTGGTTATTTATCTTTTTATGACAAGTTATTTGATCAAAATTTCATCTATTAAAATAAATAATTAAAATAAATTATAAATAAAAATTATCAAATTTGAACTTCGAACTGTATATATTTTAATGTTCGTACTAATTAAGCTATGTCCACAAAGATTCGGTCTATTTTATCAAAAAAGATATTCACTATACCAATCGTTAGTTGGTTCAGTGGTGATTGACGCTGAACTTGTTAGGGAGGACCACGGTTCGATCCCCCGCAATTGCGATCGGGAGAGGGCTAAAATCACTTAATGCCAAAACTGACCCCCGAACCAAATTAAAATGGTGGTGAAAACCAAAAAAAATAAATAATCACTATTCAGTCTATTTATCTTTATTTTAAATTTTAATTTAATTTTGTCTTATTTTAACTAGGTCTCTTAGGCATAAGTACCCAAAATTGCTTAGCGCACCCCCAAATTTATGGTCATATTTCTTTCACAATTTTAACGCAAAGAACGACAATAGTACAATTTTACAAAATAAAATATCATCACAAAACGAAAAACTATTAAAGAAACCAAACCAAACATAAATTAAAATATTGATAAGAACTAAAGGTACAATTTAACTTTTTTTTTTTTGTCAAATAACTTTTTTTTTGTCACGTAAGGCTAGAAATTCCACCTTTAAAATGAATAAGTGGGATGACCGGAGTTTAAAACCCGATTTCTGTATATATAATGCAATGTCCTATCAACTGAGTAAAGCTCACATGATTTTATCAAATAACTTTTATTAATCTGTGTTAGTGGGTGTAGATTCGCATTTATTTATTTTTGACTAATGGTGTAGATTTACATTATTTTGTTCTTTATAAAATATGCTCTTAATTAAAAGTACCCGTGTCAAAGAGTTGGATTACCTTTCATTTTATATAATAAATAAATAAATAAATTATTAGACAACAACATACATTATTAACATAAAAGAAAATTCAAATCCACCGAGGTGATAGATGTGAAAGCATAATTAAGCACGACTTACAATCATTTTTTCATATATAGATATATATTCTATCGATTATTGAAATGAATGAATATTATTATTTTTAGTCAATATATATATATAACATTTATTCACTTTAAGATATTAGTAGCTGTTCGATGAAAGATTGAACAGTCAAAACTTAAGAACAATATTTTTTAAATTACATAAAAAAAAACTACACATTTTAGTCATCTGATCAAAATAAAAAATTATGAACATCATAAATGCCAAAATAGTGACTGCACCAAATCCAATTTCGTAAAAGAGTGGGTCGATGTTGAGCAAAGTACATCACATATTCACATTTTAGGTGCTTGTACGGGGAGGAGCCATTATACATTTATGTATGCTCCAAAGTGAGGATGGAAAATGACCACCAAAGGAAATTTTATAACTTTGTATAAGTTGCTAATTGGTAATGCTTACCTCTGCAATTTTGTTTATGCATGTTTGCCTCTCCATTTTTAATGGTTGGAGTCCTTAATAACTTTCTTTTGAGTATCTTTGACCCGTTGTTTATTTCTCTCAATTTTTTATTGCACCTTTTCTTTATTTTATCAATTTTCTCTCTTTTCACTCTTTGTTTTTGTTGTGAATTCGTAAACCACACCAATAAACCTTAACGAGTGTGAGGCTATAACAATCAAACAACCAACAACAATATGGAACCGAGCAATAATAATCCAAGCAAAGCTAAAACTATGAAAGCAATAAAGAACGCAATAGAATTTGTTTACTCAGTTCGGTGTTAATGAACCTAATCTGGGGGAGAGGGCAGCTCTCCTTCTTCCTTATCAAACTTGTTCTTGATTACAAATGAGATTCTCCAAAAAGGTTACAAGAAAATAGAGTGATCCTATTTCTACCCTTTTCCCAATCTCTTCCCGTGACCAAGAGATTCAATGATAAATGATTACAAGGTGAAAGAAATGAGTTACAAACACTAGAGAATACCCAAGAGGAGCCCCCTTGAACCCTAGACTTGATATTGCTCCAAAACCCTTCTAAAACCCTATTTCTTTCACTGTTGCGGCTGCATAAATTGAAACAGGGGGTTTATATATTCGCGGCCGCGCCCGGCGCCGGAGACAGAATTCCCAGGCCAAACCAGATGCTCTCTGGCGCCCGGCGCCACCCCTGCTCCCTTGACAGATTTTTCTGCATCAACAAGTTTCTCAAGGCAATCTCAACAATTCTCCACCTTGCCTTTGAAACGATGGTGATGCCAACTTCCCATCAACCACCGTGCTGCCCTCTCCAACCTCCGTCTACTCTTCAACAAAGTTAATCAAGTCCAAGCAATGCTTGAACCTTGACCTTGGTAATGATTTGGTGAACATGTCCGCCGGATTCTCTACTTTCTCCACAATGATTTCCTTTGACTCAATCATATCTCTAACAAAGTGCAACCGGATGTCAATGTACTTCGTCCGCTCATGATACACTTGATGATTTGCCAAATGAATAGCACTTTGGCTATCACAATGTATCTTCACACAACCTTGACCAATCCCCATTTCGCCAATCATACCTTTCAACCATATGGCCTCTTTGACTCCTTCAACAAGAGCTATATATTCCGCTTGAGTTGTCGACAAAGCTACAACCGATTGTTGATTAGCTTTCCAAGTAACCGCCGTTCCAAACAAAGTGAAAACAAATCCCGACAAGGATTTTCTAGTATCCACATTTCCCGCATAGTCCGCATCCACATATCCTTCCAAAGCATCCTTTCCTAGATCAATTCTCTTATACTTAAGACCACCCTTCAAGGACCCATTCAAGTATCTCAAGACCCACTTCAAAGCTTGCCAATGCACTTGACCCGGATTTGCCATAAACCGACTTACCACACTAATAGCATATGATAAATCCGGTCTACTACAAACCATACCATACATGATGCTTCCAACCCCACTTGCATAGGGAGTACTCTCCATCATCTTCCTTTCATCCTCGGATTGAGGGCATTGTTTAATTGACAACTTCGAATGGTGACCAAGTGGCGTATTCACAACCTTAGAATCCGACATTCTAAAACGCTCTACCACTTTCTTCAAATAGTCATGTTGTGATAAGAATAGCTCACCTTTACTTCGGTCTCTCAAGATATCCATACCAAGTATCCTCTTTGCACTACCAAGATCCTTCATCTCAAATTCACCATTTAGCATCTCCTTGAGCCTTTGAATCTCATGCTTGTCGGAACTTGCCATAAGAATATCATCTACATAAAGAAGAAGGTAGAGAATGACTTTCTCATTCCTCTTCATCATGTACACACAACTATCATAGTTGCTCCTCACAAATCCACCCTTCAAAAGAAACTCATCAAACCGACGATACCATTGTCTTGGACTTTGCTTCAACCCATACAAAGATTTCTTCAACAAACATACCTTTGACTTGTCTTCCACAAAACCTTCGGGTTGTTGCATGTAGATAGTCTCTTCCAACTCACCATGTAGAAATGCGGTCTTCACATCCATTTCTTCCAACTCAATATCATATTGATTCACAATAGCCATAAGTACCCTTATAGAACAATGTTTCACCACCGGAGAGAAGATCTCATTGTAATCAATTCCCTCCACCTAAGTAAAACCCTTTGCTACAAGTCTCGCCTTATACCTTGGTGCTTCGACCCCCGGTATACCATCTTTCTTCTTAAAGACCCACTTGCTACCAACTACCCTTTTGTTTTTAGGTAATGGCACAAGCTTCCAAGTTTGATTCTTCTCCAATGAAAGCATTTCCTCATTCATTGCCTTCAACCAATCCTTGCCATCAATTCTTTCTAATGCCTCTCTGAAGTTCTTTGGTTCTGAGTCTTGCACTTCTTCAGCCGCATTCAAAGCATAACAAATAAGGTCAGCATAGCCCAATCTATTAGGTGGACGAATAACTCTTCTCTCCCTATCTCTTGCTAGTTGATAGTCAGAAGTAGTTGGTTCATCACTTCCACTCTCTTCAGGTACTTGAGTCTGATCCTCCTCTTCCCTCTCATCAGTGAAAGGCTCCACCTCAAACTGAATTTTCTCCACCCCAGTTTCTGGTCTTTCTTCTAGGTCTTTGCACTTCATCCCCATACGGGTCTCATCAAAAGTAACATCCCTGCTAATAATGAACTTTGATCTTCCAGGTCCCATCATCCATAACTTATAACCCTTCACACCATCAGGATAACCAATGAAAACACATTTTACCGCTCTAGCATCAAGCTTGTCCTGCTTGATGTGAGCAAATGCCAAACATCCAAAGATCTTCAAATTTGAGTAGTCAGATGGTCTACCACTCCAAACCTCCATAGGTGTCTTAAGATCAATTCATGTTGATGGACATCTGTTGATCAAGTAAGCAGCAGTGTTAACTGCTTCTCCCCAGAAACTCTTGGGCAATCCAGCTCCCAACAACATACATCTCACCCGCTCCAACAAGGTCCTATTCATTCTCTCAGCTAGACCATTTTGTTGCGGTGTGTATGCAACGGTTCTATGCCTCTTTATACCTTTCAACCTGCAAAACTCATTAAATTGCTCTGAAACAAACTCCAGGCCATTGTCAGTTCTCAACACTTTCAGTTTAGTTCCAGTTTGATTTTCTATTAAGGTATGCCATTCTTTAAATTTCTCAAAAGTATCACTTTTGTTCTTAATGATATGCACCCACACCCTCCTAGAATAATCATCAATAATACTAAGAAAATATGAACCTCCACCATGAGTAGAAACCGATGCGGGACCCCAAAGGTCCGAATGAATATACTCAAATGGCCTACTAGACTTGTGCACACCCACCCCAAACTTCACCTTGTGTTGTTTGCCTAGAGTACAGTTATCACAAAAATCTAGTTTGTTCAATTTCTCCTTTCCTAGCAAGCCTTGCTTAGCTAGTTCAACTAAACCCCTTTCACTAACATGACCCAACCTTAAATGCCATAGTTTAGTTATGTCCGCATTTTCAACACTAGTTACACATGCATTAGAAATAACGGTTGAACCTTCTAAAATGTAAAGACCATTCATTTTAGACCCCTTAGCAATTACTAATGCACCATGAGAAATTCTCATCACACCACGTTCAATTCTAGTGCTATACCCTAGACCATCAAACATGCTTATGGAAATTAAATTTCTCTTAAGTTCGGGAATATACCTCACATTCTTCAAAAGAAAGTCACGATCATCAAACATTTTGAGTCGAATAGTACCCACACCTTGAACCTTACACGCCTTATCGTTACCGAGACGAACAACTCCATCTTCTTTGAGTTCCAAAGTTTCAAAGTACTCCTTTCTTGGACACATGTGATAAGAGCAACCCGAGTCCATGACCCAACTATTCTCCGGTTCCCAACTTGTAACCGCTAGTGCGCCCGCACTCTCATAACCTTCATTACTAGTAGCAATTTGAGCCGACGAACTACCACCGCCCTTCCTTTGAGGACAATCCTTCTTGAAGTGACCCGGTTCATGACAATGATAGCATTTGAACTTGCTACCACTATCACTCTTTGGCCTAGACTTAGACCTATATTTCTTGCCCTTACCTTTGCCTTTGTATTCACTTCTACCCCTTGCCGCATTCAACCCTTCTCCACTATCCTCAATCTTCAAGTCCTTAAACTTGCTTAGCTCCTTGGTTCTCAAAGCCGATTGAACTTCATCCAAGGTGATAGTGCCTTCTTTACCAAATAACAATGCATCCTTGAGGTTTTCAAGTGACTTGGGAAAAGCACACAACAAATGGAAAGCCTTGTCTTCATCTTCCAAGTTCACATCAATGTTCGCCAAATCATCAACAATTTTGTTAAACTCCGACAATTGTTCCCCAAACGACTTGTTCTCAACCATACGGAAGAAGTATAGTTGTTGCTTCAACAATTGCTTGTGAGCCAAAGACTTGGTCATGTACAACGAGTCAAGTTTGGTCCACATCTCTACCGCACTCTTCTCCTTAGCCACCTCTCTCAAAACCTTGTCACCGAGACACAAGATAATCGCACTCAAAGCTTTCTCATCCATCTCGGTCTTCTCCGCATCCGAGAGAGTAGCCAACATTTGTGTCTTACCCTTTAGAGCTTCTACACACTTTTGTTGAGTTAAAATTGCTCTCATTTTCACCTTCCATAACCCAAAGTCATTACTCCCGGTGAACTTCTCAATGTCCCATTTTGAACCCATAGTGTTTAATTGTTTAAACCCTAGCCCCACGGTGGGCGCCAATTGTTGTGAATTCGTAAACCACGCCAATAAACCTTAACGAGTGTGAGGCTATAACAATCAAACAACCAACAACAATATGGAACCAAGCAATAATAATCCAAGCAAAGCTAAAACTATGAAAGCAATAAAGAACACAATAGAATTTGTTTACCCAGTTCGGTGTTAATGAACCTAATCTGGGGGAGAGGGCAGCTCTCCTTCTTCCTTATCAAACTTGTTCTTGATTACAAATGAGATTCTCCAAAAAGGTTACAAGAAAATAGAGTGATCCTATTTCTACCCTTTTCCCAATCTCTTCCCGTGACCAAGAGATTCAATGATAAATGATTACAAGGTGAAAGAAATGAGTTACAAACACTAGAGAATACCCAAGAGGAGCCCCCTTGAACCCTAGACTTGATATTGCTCCAAAACCCTTCTAAAACCCTATTCCTTTCACTGTTGCGGCTGCAGAAATTGAAACAGGGGGTTTATATATTCGCGGTCGCGCCCGGCGCCAGCTCCACCGCGCCCGGCGCCGGAGACAGAATTCCCAGGCCAAACCAGATGCTCTCTAGCGCCCGGCGCCACCCCTGCTCCCTTGACAGATTTTTCTGCATCAACAAGTTTCTCAAGGCAATCTCAACAGTTTTCACTTATCTAGACTTATAGTGGATGATCCAACTTCCTTATCATTTACACATTAATTTTCCCTAACTCTAAATATAAACCCATTATAATTTTTTAGATATATTAATTTAATCGCGGGTTTCATGTTTGCTCAAGTTCAATATGATATCTTATAATTATATAAGTCTCGCATCACCACATTTTAAGATATATTTCATTTAACATTCACTTCGAGTACATATTAACTTTAACGTATATTAGAATGTTTGTAGGTACATTCCTCTATTAATCGTTAGGGTTTAAGATATGAATTTTAGCCAAACACCACCGCTAAGAAAGTTTTTTTTAACTGATTTGTTGTCGTCATTATGAACACGGGTTCTAGATAAGAACATCTATTATTATTATTTTTAATTAAATATATCTTTTATTATACTCTCAATTTAATTTATCATAAAATATGAAATTTTAACATTAAATACATCTCTACACAAATGATAAATTAGTAATAGTGTGCACATATAACTTTTCTTATGGGGAGAATGTCAAGGATAGGGTACATGTGTGTGATGCATTAGATGAGAGAAGAAGAGGGGACACTCTTTTATGTAAAAGAAGAGTTCTTAACTTGATTGCAAAATCAATAGAAATCATTGATGAGGTGAAAGGGAAGGAATGAATTGAATAACACATGGTTGGTTTTCATTTTATTCCTACTTGGATTCAAGTGTAATATTGTTGGAAGAGAATACACTAATCTTCATTAATTTAAGTCAAAGTATATATCAATGAATCTTGTTAAACATTACTAATATAGTTTTGGAATAGTAGAATTTCTTTAGGCCAAGCATACTCGTTTCAGCCACCAAGGTTTCCATGGACACAACCGACACTCCAAATTCCCTCAGAAGAATTCAAAGGACATTGCTTCCTAAAAGGAAGCATGGAGATGAATTAATGAAGGGATGCGTGTAGGGCACTCAGGAAATGATAATGGGTCCTCAAACACAACCTCATGTCAAACACTGAAATCCACGTGAAAGGGAATCAAACCATGTCAAATCAAATCATTTCAATACAAAAATATTGGATTATATGCCCTACATAAATGATTCGATGAACCTAAAACAATATATTTATTTATATTTGATTTGATATCATTGGAAGTATGTCTTTTTCTTTTAGCGTAAATCAGGTATTCTTTGCACAAAACTGCAGAGATTAGTCTTTCGAGCCTTGTAGTACACAAATGAGAGGCAAACTCTCCCTAAAAGTTTTAACGTTGCTGCATGTCCAAGACAGTGATCGAACCCAGGATCTTGGTTAAGCTAGAAGAGACTCGTGCCATCTCATCTAAACACCCTTGGATACAATATATGTCTTTTGATAAGATGATGTGTCTCGTTCAGATCAATTATTCAAATTCGAGTTTAAATATATAGATTTTGTCTAATATTTATAAGTAAGATAAATCTTACACCATATACAAACTTGTTTTATTAGAACAATAAGTCTTACTATTTAATCAAATGAAATGTAATGTCATATATTAATTCAATAATAAAAATAAATTTGTGCAGAGTGCAAGACTTGTCTCACTTATGCACTATAAGTTTGGCCAAACATATAACATTAAAAATTTTGAGAGAATTTGTCGCCCAATTAAATTCCACAATATTAAAGAGATTAGTCTATAAAATCGTGCTGAGTGAAATACTCGCATTATATTATAATAAAAATAAAAATATATATTATGGGGTTAGTGTAAGTACTAATGAATGTCCATGTCCTGAGTCTTAACTAATCCAAGATTTTCTACAGTTAGAAAATGATCTCACATAGACAAAGGGTCAAAGTTTTCAGGGTAAAGAACTGTGACTTCCATTCTCCTCTCTGCAACCATAGTAGAATATATTTTTTCTTCCAAATTTCATCCCTTATATATTAGCCCATTTCCTGGATGCATGAGGGTGTAATGCAGAGATAGTAAAAGTTAAAACTCATTTGATTTGCAGGATATCTATATAATTATATATACAGCTAGCCACTAGAATAATAATATTGTGTAGGTATTGCATAGGATGCCATATAAAATGTTACTATACACTTTGAGTGCATGCACACATTGAACAATATTTGGTTTGAATATAGTTTTAATTTGTCCATGCAAATTATAGGTATGAAGTTTTCATTGCTTTTAAGTTTTAACGATGATTAATAATGATTAATCTATATTGGAAATTCTGCGGAATACATAGTGGATTTTCTCTCCAAACCAATTTTTTCTGTATGCAAGACTCTGAGATCGAACCTCTGATCATTGTTTAATAGAAGTCTATAGTCTCTTCTATTATGCTCAATTTTTGTGGTAAATATAATGCTCTTTTTTTTGTCAAATACTAGTGGCGAGAATCATACATTTTAAGTGTGGAGAAATTAAAAACCGAGGATTCTAAATAAGTTGTATTCTGTGACACATACAATGCCCTTTTATTTTTAGGTGCAATTACAATACTCTTTGAAAGTAGGTTTTCATTATTTGATGTATATTGTCAAACGAACCACAAATAATGAGTTTAAAAACCCGTACCTCAAGAAGCGGAAGCTTATGAACTAAGGAGGCAAAAATTTAGCTTGGCAATATGAATTTGGGGGTGGTGTCGATTTGAACTTATTGCAAGCAAGTGGATGAAAGTGTCTCTAATAAATTTAGTTTTAATTTTTTTTTTTAAGAAGCTAAATTAGTCCACCCAAATTGGCACCAGAGATAATCGAACCTGAAACCTTAAGAGAAAACTTGATTTCAATTTTAAATTTGGTGTCATTTTATATTCTTGTAAAGTTTTATTTAATTTGTTATAAAACTTTAAGGTAAGTTTTATCATGCGACAAACAATAAATGTTGGTCACTTGCTAGTGAGGGTGTTATGGTTATATGCTAGTTTATATTTTCATGATCATATGTCATATTGTATTGAGTTTGATATTATGAATCAAATGAGTTAAGTATGATTTTGTCCAAAAAAAAATTTGATGTATTTATCGTGAAATGAACCACAAAATTTCATCTTGTTAACAAATCAATCAAAAATATTTTAATATTTTTTCTCGTCTGTAGCATATATATATATATATATAGAGAGAGAGAGAGAGGGGTAAGAGCATATGGGAAATATATAATAAAAAACCATTAAACTTATACTTTTATATTTTTATCTTCTGTAAGAAGGAAATAAATATTTCTTAAAAAAAATATAGTAAGGAGTTCCTAAGGGAAATTATAAAAAAAGGAGTATTTTTTAAACGATCAATTAAATAATATTGTCCATCTTTTTTTGTAAAGGCTAAAGGAGTGTAAAGGTGACAATTAAAATATCCTAATTATGTTGACATTTCTAAAGAAGCCACCTAAAAAGTATGTACCCCAATAAAATATATATTAAATAAAATTAAAATAAAAAGAATGCGAAAGAATTTTGGGAGGACTAGACTACCTATAACCAAGATGTAAATTTTTTTTGTCTCATTAAAACTTTATTAAGGAAAATTCAATGTGATAAAATTTTGATGGAGAAAAAAAAAAGTCCAGAGATAGAACAAAAGTTCAAAATAAAAAACAAAATCAACAAAATCTATGTAAAGATAAATCTAACATATTCCATCAAGTGAAGCTATTAGTAATCTATAATAATATATAAAGGGGATACAAATTTTTGAGATGGTTTTTTTATTATTAAGATTTTACCCTTAAAAAATAATTTCCACATAAAAATAGATTTTCAGTTTTTTTTAGTAAATAATTTTTTTTTTCTTCTTAATAACTAAGCACAATTTCCACATAAAAGTAGGTTTTCAGTTCTTTTATAGTAAAAAAAAAATATTTTTTTCTTCTTAATAACTAACCACAAAAAAAAAAGTTTACGTAGTTATCAATTAACAAAGTCCAATAAAAAAAGAGATTAAGTAGTTATTTATATTTGCACAATACAGAATATCGATCACACACGAAAAAAAAAAAAAAATATCGTTTGGCGGCTAGTTGTAGATAAATCAATGTTGTGCTATTAATTGTTTGAAAATTAAGGTAACAAATTGTGAATAGATTTCAAGCCAAAGATAATGTTAACCCTTATCTAAAAAAGACAATTTCAAGCCAAAGATAATGTTAACCCTTATCTAAAAAAGACAATTTCAAAAGCCAAAATAGTTCTTTTCGATTTAACATGAAAAACAAAAACAAGAAGGAAAAAAACACAAATATTAAAAGCATAACAGCTTAAGAAAAAACTATTTTGTCTCTAAACACACTACTATATAATGCATTGTCAATACTGCTATTTAAACTTATATTATGACAAAATGTACACATCTTCTTTAGCTACTCCCTCTCCATCCCAAAAATAAGAAAAAATTGGTTAAATAAAATTGATGTATTTTATTAAAAATTTGGACTAAATACATCAACTTTGTTTGACCAATTTTTTCTTATATTTTAGGACAGAAGTATTTTATAATATAAATCTAATATTAAAAACAATAAATTCAAACATTAAATCGTGTCTTAAAAGAATTGGTCAGCAAATTAAATATAAAAATGATTTAGAGAAAAACATCTTTTAAATTAAAATTATAATTTACTATGAAAATCTATGTAGTGGGTTGACCAAGTACTAGTGTACTTCAACCACAAAACTTGTCTCATTTCTCATATCTTATATTTTCCTCCCAAAGTAGTGGGGTCTCAACTTTAAGAACTTCCAAAGGTCGTTGATCAATAGCACCACCCTTCAATAATCACAGAAAGACAAAACCCTTTACATGTATCATGGGGAAGGATGTTAATTTACAAACATTAATTCAATCAACTACAGTTATATGTGATTATTTTTAGTAAATAATCTGGATATGTATGAAAGAAATAATTCAATTCATTGCTTATACGGAAGATAACTTTGCTAACTTTTTCTTATTTATAAAAATAATAATTATATTTGACTATTTTTTACAAAATAACATAATTAAGATGCATATTCTTTAAGTAAATTATTCCTTCCACAAATAAAAAGGAAAATAATCCATTCATAAAGTAAATTTAACTTTAAATAAATAAACAAAAAAGTAAAAAACTAGTTTATATATAATATCCACATGAAATAGAAATTCATTATTTGGTTTTTTTTTTTTACAAAATAGAAGGTTCATATTAAGATTTGTTAAATTACCTTATGTATGCCCATTTAACTATTTTGATTTGATATATTAGTTAAAATTATGTTTGTAAAATTAAAATTCTCTATGTATGATCAAATATAATTACAAACTTTTACACTTGCTAACAAAAACCAATAATTTCACTTTATGTAAACATTAGAAAAAGACAAGAATATTCGTACAGTTTCGTATCAAGATGCAATGTTCTGAAGAAGCTCCAGTAAATACATACTTAAAATAATAATATACATTGGATATTGATATATCCATCAATATCATTATTTTATTCCCTAAAGCAAAGATCCATGTCATCCATTTAATGTCCAAAATTGGTACAAACCCGTACCTCTATTATATAAACCTTTGACAATTTTCAATGTACTCCATGTACTACTTCTCTAGCTATAGCTAAATTTCTTTTTCTCTCTAAAGTACAAAACATAGCCAAAAAAAAAACAACTATGAAGTGTAAATTTCTAAGAGGGTGTTTTAAGAAGTGGAAGAAAATGAAGAGTGAATTGTTGACAACAAAATCTTGTGATTATTGTTGTGGATTATGGTCTTGTATGTATGAAATTGATTCTATTCCTAATGATGTTCCAAAGGGTCACTTGGTTGTGTATGTAGGTGAGAATTATAAGAGATTTGTTATCAAGATTACATTACTTAATCATCCACTTTTTAAAGCTTTGTTGGATCAAGCTAGAGAAGAATATGATTTTATTGCAGATTCTAAACTTTGTATTCCTTGTAATGAACATATTTTCCTTAGTGTTCTTAGTTTTGCTAGCTCTAATGAAAGGGTGTTTGTTTGTGCTTGACATGAGAAATTTATCATCCTTTGATTTTAGTCATTAGTACATAAGAGTTAATGTTCTAACAACTATGCCGGTATTATTGTTATTGTCATTATTATTGTTATTATTACATGTAGCAATAACATATTAGTTGATTGAGGTATTAAGTGCCATGTATGTAGAGAACCAATTTGAAGCAATTAATTCAGGAACATGACGTTCATGTTCAGTTTTTTTTCTTCTTTTTTTCTTTCTATTGTAATGGAAATATGCAGAGTTTGTACTTGTTGTTTGAGGTAAGGATGGACAATTTTGAGTAAGGTAAGAGTTTTTTTATTGACTTTTTTTTGCCGTAGATAAAGTGACAAATACTATTGAAACTCACATATAACTACGAAGTTCCAAATTCAAACTCGAGTAAAGGTAGGGATGACAATGGGTAGGGTATGGGTAGGGTACTACAGTCCCCATCCCCATACCCGCGATTTGAAAAAATACCTGTACCCATCCCCATACCCGCGTGGGTGACACTCTTTGTCCCCGTCCCCATACCCTATGGGTACCTAAATACCCATACCCGTACCTGTTACCCACATTTTTGCTAAAAATAAATTCATAAATTATAAAATATCATATCATTTTAATATAATTAAAAAAATTTAAAGATTTTAATGTTGACTCATGAAAATTATGAACAAAATTATTAGTAATATCATGCTAAAGTTCATTTATCTATATATTGACATATTTGGATTATGTTATAAATAAACATTTTCATTACAAATGTGTAATAGTATAATAATGTTGTATATTTTAAAATTTATTTACATATATTATTATATAATAATATAATTAAAATAAATAAATATATACTATGTGGGTATATGGGGTGGGTACTAAGGTACCCGTACCCGCACCCATACCCGTTCAATTTTGTGGGTAATTGCCCATACTCATGCTCATACCCAAAATGTGGGTTTTTACCCTACCCGTTGTGGGTATTTTTTGTGGGTACCCACTGGGTATGGGTAAATTGTCATCCCTAAGTAAAGGTGTTCAGTCTAACAATATTTGCATTAATAGTTGAGTTAGAACTTATAAACGTTTTTTATTGACATTTTTATGAAGATAAATACGTAATATTTTGGCACACATTTGACATCATATTTCAACTAAAATTTAATTAAATATAGATAATACAATTCAAAATTTTGGTTAATTACGTCCATCAGATGGTTGATGAATATAACTAGATACCGCTACTAATTAACCGTTCACTCGATACAATTAATTACAAATTAGATAGTTAACACGGTTCAACTATGTATATTGAAATACTTGAAAATTGCGGTTAATGTCAGAATTGTGGTGAACTGTGTTTATTGAATGGTTAATGAGTTAAAGCAGGTTCTTATATTCATTAATCATCTACTAAATGTAATTAACCACATATTTGAATTTTTTTTTTTTTACTCAAGTATTTGAATTATCTTAATCATCTAAATTATTCCCAAATTTTGTTTAAAAAGAACACACTACATACCTCTTTAATGATGTAGCTTATTATTAATTGTCTTTCTGTACTTACATACTTATTGATGTGTTCAAGTCAGCTAAATTTTGGAAATGGCTTTTTAATTTTGTAACTAAGTCATCAAATGAGCAATTATCACTTATATGAAAATGGTTTGATTTTTAATCAAACTAGCTTAAAGGAGAAAAATGAAAAACCAGTTGAAATATTGATTAGCAACCCCAAAATTAATGTATATCTCTTTCTAATACACAAGTATAACTTATCAAAGAGTAAACACTCTTTTATTCCTAAAAAGTATAATGCGTTGTCATTCTAAAAAACGGCGAAATAGAAAGAGACAAAAAAGAATGAAAGAGTATGTAGTATTGGTGTAAAATAATTTTACATTAACATTTAATGAAAATTCACTATTTCACCGCATCACCCATTATCAATGTAAGTTATTTTAAACTGACTGGATCATTTAACTCTACTAAAAAAAACATGAATATATCTTTCGTTGTCCCCTTGGTTTCTGTAGTAAATTATTTGTATTAGATATAGTGATTTGACACATTAAATTAAGGAAAATGCTAACTAGTACCCCCGGGGCACTGATTAAGGATATCTAATATAGTAAAATTACATTGGAGTTTGTGCAATCAATATTTGTAAAATATAAAAAATGTTGTTTTCAATGCAAAAGTTACATTTTTTTTTATCCTTAACTAGTGCCCCGGGGGGACTAGTTAGCATTACCCTTAAATTAAATACCACAAAAACAAATACACTTAGTTGTACTTCAACTTGTACACCACATCACCGACTAGAGCTGCATCATCTCCTCTTTATTAAACCATATTGGGTTGCATTGCATGAATACTAAAGATCTATAATTTTGGTGTATGAATGAAATGGATCAGTACTGTACTACTACTTGGTAGAAAATCAGAAATGCATATTCACCACCTATTCAACTGGTTTCCGGCACCGCCCCATTTATCCATTTGCGGGTGTGTGTCAGCCAATTTATGGTGTGCATTAAAGTTTACTCATTTAGCAGATATTAGGAAACTTTCTCTCAATGGTGGACGATATATATGGTGACATGACCCTAATCGGTTATATGGAACTAACGTGGAGCACAAGTGGGTGAATCCAGACAATGACGAAGATAGGAACCCACTTGAGTTGGTCTAGTGGTATTTAGGAGTGGGCATGGTTTGGTTAAAAACCAAAACTGCATAAAAACTGAACTGAATTATTTTTACAGTTCAGTTTTTCTGAACTGAATTGTTAGTAGAAATATAAACTGAACCAAACAGTTTGGTTAACCAGTTAACCGGTTCAGTTAATCAGTTAACCGTAACTGTTTTTTTTTTACATTTACATAAATAATAAAAATAATCTTTCAAAATTGACAAAATAAAATTCAATCCAATTCATCCATTATCATCTTTCCGATGGATGGATATTCAATCCATCCAACAAAATTAATTGAAATATTATTATTTAATTTCACTTTTAATATATAACTTTGATGATAAATATCTTTAATTATATGATAATAAAAATTATAAAAAATGATATTTTGAAAATACTTTTCGAGACGAATCCAAAAACATCTTATAATAAAGAAATAGAGATTTTGAGCTCATTCAATTGTATGATAATATCTTTAATTGTATGATAATAAAAATTATATAAAAAAAATGATATTTTAAAATACTCTCCGATACGAATCCAAAAACATCTTATAATAAGAAAATGGATATACTCATCTAATTCAAATACATAACTTTAACGATTAATATCTTTAATTATATGATAATAAAAATTATATAAAAAAAATGATATTTTAAAATACTCTCCGATACGAATCCAAAAATATCTTATAATAAGAAAATGGATATACTCATCTAATTCAAATACATAATTTTAACGATTAATATCTTTAATTATATGATAATAAAAATTATAAAAAAATGATATATTAAAAATACTCTTCGAGACGAATCCAAAAATATCTTATAATAAGAAAACGGAGATACTGATCTAATTTGTAAGACCCAAGATTTCACTGTACAATTTTCCTAAGGAACTTTAGTGTCGGCTAAGTTTTAGGGTTTTTAGTAGAACGGTTTTGTGTGTATCGTCGTATATATGAGAATTTTGCTGAAATTGAGCCTGTTTTGTGCTCGTGCGCTGTAAAGGCACAGACTTTTGTCTTGTAATCCTCTTTTGAGTATAAGAAGGTTGATGTGGATTCAGAATAACGAGATTTGGATTATTCTTGTTTTTGGAAAAACGAGTAGGATTTTACCCGCTGATGGAAAATCTTACTGCGTCTGTTTTAAGTGAGGTTTCGGATGGAAGTTTCATATATCTGCGTGAGTTAGGATATGTCCTGAGATTAATTTTCTAAGGTATGGAAGAAAATTACAGTCGCGGAAAAAGATTCGGCGATAAGTTTTGGAAATGGTTTACGACGGACTTTTATTCCGTGGAATTTCTATTTTTGCAAGTTTAGTTCGTCGCGGCGCGCGAGAGCTGTGAGGCGCGAGGTGGCACGAGGAAGAAAATATCTAGATATTTTGTGAAGAGATGGATGGCTAGGATTTGATCTTAGAACTTTAATATTGATCCAAGGGTTGGTATGAATCATGACCAAAACACATGGGATGACTTTGGTTATTTTAGGAGACTTGGAATTTGGAATTCATTTCACTTCTTTCTTTCTCTTGGCCGTGAGCTTCTTCTTCCTCACCATACCTTCACCAAAATTTCATTACTTCATCAAATCTCTTGATTTTTAGCTTGTTGGATCATAGGACTTACAAGGAATCATCTCCTCTAAGGTAACTAGACTTCTTTCATCTCTTAGCTAGCTAAACTCATAGAGTTGTTGCAATGTGTTGTTTATGTTCTTGAGAGAAATTTGTGAGAAGTTGTTCATAATTTATTCTTGTCTCATGTAAGTTGTTCATGAGGGATGAACTAGTGTGTTTAAGCTTAGTTGTGAGGATTTCCATGGTTGGATGATCATTTCATGAATTTCTTTGTTAGGGTTTTAGAGAAAAATTCTATATGGATCAAGAATATGAAGTTTTGTTTAATGATGTTGTTTTCGAACCTTTTATGGAAATGGATATGTGATAAATGGTTTTGTTTTGAAAAACAAGAAAATATGATTTTGTGTGTTCATGAGATTTGAGAAACAATCTCTTAGGGTTGTGATTTGTGTTTTGAAAATCCTTTGTTTGTTAAGTACAATGATTTTGGGAACTAAATGAATCATACTATGATTTTGAAATGGAAATTTTTTGGAGCTAGTCTTGTTGGTGTTGTTTGGCCGTGGCATGCATATGTGTGTGGCCATGGGATTTCACATTTTTTAAGTCCTAAATGGGAAGACAATGATCATTGGATTAAGTGAATGATCATAGTTTTAGAAAACAATGTTTTTGGGGTGGTTTCATTCTGGTCGAAATTTAGAAGGGTATTTAGGTCCTTTTAAAATTGTTTTGTGACCTGGAAACTTAACTATTTGATTCGTCTTTTCGAGACGAAGATTTCGGCGTATGGCTCGTCTCGATTGGATAAAGAATGAGCGAGTTATGGCCATTTTATTTGAAAGAAAAAAACTTGTAACTTCTGGCGCAAGTAAACTTTTATTTTTGTGAAAATTTTCAAAGAGTTTTTGGTTTGTTTTCAAATGGTTTTAGTATGTGAAAAATTGATTGCCTTGGAGTTAGGAATCAAAGTGTTTCTTAGTTTGTTTTGAAACGAAACTATATTTCTTATAGCAAAAATAGTGTATTTAACTTCGTGAATTTTTAATCACTATGGGGAGGACTCGAAATCACTATCCGAGAGTGTTAGAAAGTACCTTAAGCCTCTCTAGAACTTAGAGAATGAGTTTCGTTTCGATAGGATACGTTGAGAGTATTTTATTGATATTACGCTGCTTATATTTTAGGTAGCGTGAATTGTAGAATTTCATGAGAAAAGTTAACGGAAGCTGCCGAGGTAAGGGCTCCACTTTATTTCCGTCTTTTCAACTGGTTATGACATGCTTGGATTTCTGCTGTAATGCTTTGCTTTGTGTTTGGCATGTCTGGTTGATGTATTCTCGTGATGAGAACGTGTTTAAAATACTTGCGCTGTTTACATATGATTATGAGAATATATGTATGAACAGGTTGTTGGAATACATATGATTGGAAATATATGTATGTCGTGATGTTGGTTTACATATATCTGTGTGATATGTAATTGTTGCATTAGTATATGTAGAGAAGACGTATGCTCATGCACTAATAGTTGGTATTTGATCTAGGTGATTGTACCAGGTGATATCCCGCCTTTAATTGAGCCGGTATTTGATCTAGGTGATTGTACCCGCCGTTAATTGAGTCGGTATTTGATCTAGGTGATTGTACTCGGGGTATTCCACCAAATTGAGTCGGTACTTGATCTAGGTGATCGTACCCGGTGTTATCCCACCGTTAAATTCCGGAATTCATGCATGTGGTAGCTTGGATAGTACCACACCCATTGTAGAAGTCTGCATTAGGCTTGGTGTGCATTATATATATAAACCCGTTGGTGGGAATGGCTATGTGTTTTAAGAGCTTTCTCTTGTGTTCGGGGAATTATTGTTATGTGTACAATCTTTCGCACCGGTTATATATATACATACTTTTATTTTGTGGTGACCCTTTCTTTCATTTGCGGGCTCATCCCACCCAGATGATGGGTTAGGTCGTGGTGACGACGGTGGCTGTTCCAGGCCCCCGTGAGATGTTGGAGCTTTAGCCTAGTTAGACTATGCGCCGGTGTGGGTTGTACACCGTGCTTTTTGGGTTTAGGCATAGGATTATAACTTGTTATGTTTTAAGTATTTGAATACTTAGACTTGGATTGTAATTATTCAGGAATACACTTTGCTTGTCGAAGCACCTTATGGTAATGAGTTCTTTTGTATATTTGAATGCCGACTCGTTGAAAAATATTCTATGCGCACTCTGAGTGTTAGTTGAAAAAGAAAAAAAAATATTGACTTTTTGGCCATGGAAAAACGGGTTGTTACAATTGGTATCAGAGCACGGCTTTAAATCTTCAAAGGGAAAGTGTATACTTGAGTCGTTAGTCCAGAGTCGGTTAGAACATAGCTAGAGTAGTGTCAGTTCTAGTGTTTGTTCTGTGTCGGGTTATGAGTTAGTAACCGTTGAGCGAGATTTCAGTTGGAATTACGTGTGTCACACGTCAAGGGTCAGTGGGCCTAGTGTCGCTTGGAAGTAATGTGAACATATAAGGAACCGATTCTGGGGAATTGGGGGTTTGGATAAAGGGAGTCCAAGAGAAGTAGATGGTATAGTTTGGCAAGTGTCAAGACCATGAGGAGTGTAACCACCAACTGGAGGTTGGGATTGTTTTATGTAAGTCGTGTGTGGAAAGAGATTCGTATGTGAGTAGACGGTTCGGCGTATTCACTGAGTTGCGGAATTATGGATATCGGTAGAGCAGAAAATTCTTCTATAGAGAAGACAACTTGTTCGGAATGTAATGGTTTTGGTGGTTCCTGCCGTGGTGGCATTGTATTACTGTTGAATGATGTTCAACGGATGTTTCATGAGTGGAATCATGAGAGCTTGAACGATGTGTCTTGAGTGTTGTGTCTTACGACTTCGACCTTGTATTCGTAAGAGATCGAGGGAAACATTAAGAAAAACCTCGAAAGATTTGTGGAACCCTTGTGACTCGGAGGACATTGAGCATAAGCGGAATGAAGCATCGTTTAAGTTGGGTAAAGATGGTCTAAACCACCATCATGATTGTCGACCAATTATTGACAAATTGAGGAACTGATCATCCTTAATCTCTTGTTGATAATAGACGGAGTCGTGTTGACTGGAAATGACAAGTTTTGCCGGTTTTGCTGGTGCGCAGAAAGTTTCGGTGTTTCTTTTTGGAGGGTAGCCAGTAACTGCTTTGCGTGAACCTAGGGAAATTGGCTATGTCGCGGAGGCGAAAGAGGTGACTTTGGAAATTTTTGTTTGTGGGCACGAGGATCTTTGGGAACTAGAGGTTGTGAACCTCTGTTGTGAGGTTAATTTTTGAGTGGTGAACTCGTTGAGAGTTGCGGTTGGTGCACGGTTGTGCCAGTGTGTTGGTGAGAGTATCTGTGTGACTTCACCCGGAGTTAGCATCTGTGTGGCTGCACCTAATCCTGAGGGATTTTGTTGTGTTGGTGATGGTAATAATTAGTTGAGTCGTTACTCTTACCTTTAGTTTCGAGGACGAAACTTCTTTTTGGAGGGTAGTAATGTAAGACCCAAGATTTCACTTTACAATTTTCCTAAAGAAATTTAGTGTCGGCTAAGTTTTAGGGTTTTTAGTAGAACGGTTTTGTGTGTATCGTCGTATATATGAGAATTTTGCTGAAATTGAGCCTGTTTTGTGCTCGTGCGCTGTAAAGGCACAGACTTTTGTCTTGTAATCCTCTTTTGAGTATAAGAAGGTTGATGTGGATTCAGAATAACGAGATTTGGATTATTCTTGTTTTTGGAAAAACGAGTAGGATTTTACCCGCTGATGGAAAATCTTACTGCGTCTGTTTTAAGTGAGGTTTCGGATGGAAGTTTCATATATCTGCGTGAGTTAGGATATGTCCTGAGATTAATTTTCTAAGGTATGGAAGAAAATTACAGTCGCGGAAAAAGATTCGGCGATAAGTTTTGGAAATGGTTTACGACGGACTTTTATTCCGTGGAATTTCTATTTTTGCAAGTTTAGTTCGTCGCGGCGCGCGAGAGCTGTGAGGCGTGAGGTGGCACGAGGAAGAAAATATCTAGATATTTTGTGAAGAGATGGATGGCTAGGATTTGATCTTAGAACTTTAATATTGATCCAAGGATTGGTATGAATCATGACCAAAACACATGGGATGACTTTGGTTATTTTAGGAGACTTGGAATTTGGAATTCATTTCACTCCTTTCTTTCTCTTGGCCGTGAGCTTCTTCTTCCTCACCATACCTTCACCAAAATTTCATTACTTCATCAAATCTCTTGATTTTTAGCTTGTTGGATCATAGGACTTACAAGGAATCATCTCCTCTAAGGTAACTAGACTTCTTTCATCTCTTAGCTAGCTAAACTCATAGAGTTGTTGGAATGTGTTGTTTATGTTCTTGAGAGAAATTTGTGAGAAGTTGTTCATAATTTATTCTTGTCTCATGTAAGTTGTTCATGAGGGATGAACTAGTGTGTTTAAGCTTAGTTGTGAGGATTTCCATGGTTGGATGATCATTTCATGAATTTCTTTGTTAGGGTTTTAGAGAAAAATTCTATATGGATCAAGAACATGAAGTTTTGTTTAATGATAGTGTTAATGATGTTGTTTTCGAACCTTTTATGGAAATGGATATGTGATAAATGGTTTTGTTTTGAAAAACAAGAAAATATGATTTTGTGTGTTCATGAGATTTGAGAAACAATCTCTTAGGGTTGTGATTTGTGTTTTGAAAATCCTTTGTTTGTTAAGTACAATGATTTTGGGAACTAAATGAATCATACTATGATTTTGAAATGGAAAATTTTTGGAGCTAGTCTTGTTGGTGTTGTTTGGCCGTGGCATGCATATGTGTGTGGCCATGGGATTTCACATTTTTTAAGTCCTAAATGGGAAGACAATGATCATTGGATTAAGTGAATGATCATAGTTTTAGAAAACAATGTTTTTGGGGTGGTTTCATTCTGGTCGAAATTTAGAAGGGTATTTAGGTCCTTTTAAAATTGTTTTGTGACCTGGAAACTTAACTATTTGATTCGTCTTTTCGAGACGAAGATTTCGGCGTATGGCTCGTCTCGATTGGATAAAGAATGAGCGAGTTATGGCCATTTTATTTGAAAGAAAAAAACTTGTAACTTCTGGCGCAAGTAAACTTTTATTTTTGTGAAAATTTTCAAAGAGTTTTTGGTTTGTTTTCAAATGGTTTTAGTATGTGAAAAATTGATTGCCTTGGAGTTAGGAATCAAAGTGTTTCTTAGTTTGTTTTGAAACGAAACTATATTTCTTATAGCAAAAATAGTGTATTTAACTTCGTGAATTTTTAATCACTATGGGGAGGACTCGAAATCACTATCCGAGAGTGTTAGAAAGTACCTTAAGCCTCTCTAGAACTTAGAGAATGAGTTTCGTTTCGATAGGATACGTTGAGAGTATTTTATTGATATTACGCTGCTTATATTTTAGGTAGCGTGAATTGTAGAATTTCGTGAGAAAAGTTAACGGAAGCTGCTGAGGTAAGGGCTCCACTTTATTTCCGTCTTTTCAACTGGTTATGACATGCTTGGATTTCTGCTGTAATGCTTTGCTTTGTGTTTGGCATGTCTGGTTGATGTATTCTCGTGATGAGAACGTGTTTAAAATACTTGCGCTGTTTACATATGATTATGAGAATATATGTATGAACAGGTTGTTGGAATACATATGATTGGAAATGTATGTATGTCGTGATGTTGGTTTACATATATCTGTGTGATATGTAATTGTTGCATTAGTATATGTAGAGAAGACGTATGCTCATGCACTCATAGTTGGTATTTGATCTAGGTGATTGTACCAGGTGATATCCCGCCTTTAATTGAGCCGGTATTTGATCTAGGTGATTGTACCCGCCGTTAATTGAGTCGGTATTTGATCTAGGTGATTGTACTCGGGGTATTCCACCAAATTGAGTCGGTACTTGATCTAGGTGATCGTACCCGGTGTTATCCCACCGTTAAATTCCGGAATTCATGCATGTGGTAGCTTGGATAGTACCACACCCATTGTAGAAGTCTGCATTAGGCTTGGTGTGCATTATATATATAAACCCGTTGGTGGGAATGGCTATGTGTTTTAAGAGCTTTCTCTTGTGTTCGTGGAATTATTGTTATGTGTACAATCTTTCGCACCGGTTATATATATACATACTTTTATTTTGTGGTGACCCTTTCTTTCATTTGCGGGCTCATCCCACCCAGATGATAGGTTAGGTCGTGGTGACGACGATGGCTGTTCCAGGCCCCCGTGAGATGTTGGAGCTTTAGCTTAGTTAGACTATGCGCCGGTGTGGGTTGTACACCGTGCTTTTTGGGTTTAGGCATAGGATTATAACTTGTTTTGTTTTAAGTATTTGAATACTTAGACTTGGATTGTAATTATTCAGGAATACACTTTGCTTGTCGAAGCACCTTATGGTAATGAGTTCTTTTGTATATTTGAATGCCGACTCGTTGAAAAATATTCTATGCGCACTCTGAGTGTTAGTTGAAAAAGAAAAAAAAATATTGACTTTTTGGCCATGGAAAAACGGGTTGTTACAATTGGTATCAGAGCACGGCTTTAAATCTTCAAAGGGAAAGTGTATACTTGAGTCGTTAGTCCAGAGTCGGTTAGAACATAGCTAGAGTAGTGTCAGTTCTAGTGTTTGTTCTGTGTCGGGTTATGAGTTAGTAACCGTTGAGCGAGATTTCAGTTGGAATTACGTGTGTCACACGTCAAGGGTCAGTGGGCCTAGTGTCGCTTGGAAGTAATGTGAACATATAAGGAACCGATTCTGGGGAATTGGGGGTTTGGATAAAGGGAGTCCAAGAGAAGTAGATGGTATAGTTTGGCAAGTGTCAAGACCATGAGGAGTGTAACCACCAACTGGAGGTTGGGATTGTTTTATGTAAGTCGTGTGTGGAAAGAGATTCGTATGTGAGTAGACGGTTCGGCGTATTCACTGAGTTGCGGAATTATGGATATCGGTAGAGCGGAAAATTCTTCTATAGAGAAGACAACTTGTTCGGAATGTAATGGTTTTGGTGGTTCCTGCCGTGGTGGCATTGTATTACTGTTGAATGATGTTCAACGGATGTTTCATGAGTGGAATCATGAGAGCTTGAACGATGTGTCTTGAGTGTTGTGTCTTACGACTTCGACCTTGTATTCGTAAGAGATCGAGGGAAACATTAAGAAAAACCTCGAAAGATTTGTGGAACCCTTGTGACTCGGAGGACATTGAGCATAAGCGGAATGAAGCATCGTTTAAGTTGGGTAAAGATGGTCTAAACCACCATCATGATTGTCGACCAATTATTGACAAATTGAGGAACTGATCATCCTTAATCTCTTGTTGATAATAGACGGAGTCGTGTTGACTGGAAATGACAAGTTTTGCCGGTTTTGCTGGTGCGCAGAAAGTTTCGGTGTTTCTTTTTGGAGGGTAGCCAGTAACTGCTTTGCGTGAACCTAGGGAAATTGGCTATGTCGCGGAGGCAAAAGAGGTGACTTTGGAAATTTTTGTTTGTGGGCACGAGGATCTTTGGGAACTAGAGGTTGTGAACCTCTGTTGTGAGGTTAATTTTTGAGTGGTGAACTCGTTGAGAGTTGCGGTTGGTGCACGGTTGTGCCAGTGTGTAGGTGAGAGTATCTGTGTGACTTCACCCGGTGTTAGCATCTGTGTGGCTGCACCTAATCCTGAGGGATTTTGTTGTGTTGGTGATGGTAATAATTAGTTGAGTCGTTACTCTTACCTTTAGTTTCGAGGACGAAACTTCTTTTTGGAGGGTAGTAATGTAAGACCCAAGATTTCACTTTACAATTTTCCTAAAGAAATTTAGTGTCGGCTAAGTTTTAGGGTTTTTAGTAGAACGGTTTTGTGTGTATCGTCGTATATATGAGAATTTTGCTGAAATTGAGCCTGTTTTGTGCTCGTGCGCTGTAAAGGCACAGACTTTTGTCTTGTAATCCTCTTTTGAGTATAAGAAGGTTGATGTGGATTCAGAATAATGAGATTTGGATTATTCTTGTTTTTGGAAAAACGAGTAGGATTTTACCCGCTGATGGAAAATCTTACTGCGTCTGTTTTAAGTGAGGTTTCGGATGGAAGTTTCATATATCTGCGTGAGTTAGGATATGTCCTGAGATTAATTTTCTAAGGTATGGAAGAAAATTACAGTCGCGGAAAAAGATTCGGCGATAAGTTTTGGAAATGGTTTACGACGGACTTTTATTCCGTGGAATTTCTATTTTTGCAAGTTTAGTTCGTCGCGGCGCGCGAGAGCTGTGAGGCGTGAGGTGGCACGAGGAAGAAAATATCTAGATATTTTGTGAAGAGATGGATGGCTAGGATTTGATCTTAGAACTTTAATATTGATCCAAGGATTGGTATGAATCATGACCAAAACACATGGGATGACTTTGGTTATTTTAGGAGACTTGGAATTTGGAATTCATTTCACTCCTTTCTTTCTCTTGGCCGTGAGCTTCTTCTTCCTCACCATACCTTCACCAAAATTTCATTACTTCATCAAATCTCTTGATTTTTAGCTTGTTGGATCATAGGACTTACAAGGAATCATCTCCTCTAAGGTAACTAGACTTCTTTCATCTCTTAGCTAGCTAAACTCATAGAGTTGTTGGAATGTGTTGTTTATGTTCTTGAGAGAAATTTGTGAGAAGTTGTTCATAATTTATTCTTGTCTCATGTAAGTTGTTCATGAGGGATGAACTAGTGTGTTTAAGCTTAGTTGTGAGGATTTCCATGGTTGGATGATCATTTCATGAATTTCTTTGTTAGGGTTTTAGAGAAAAATTCTATATGGATCAAGAACATGAAGTTTTGTTTAATGATAGTGTTAATGATGTTGTTTTCGAACCTTTTATGGAAATGGATATGTGATAAATGGTTTTGTTTTGAAAAACAAGAAAATATGATTTTGTGTGTTCATGAGATTTGAGAAACAATCTCTTAGGGTTGTGATTTGTGTTTTGAAAATCCTTTGTTTGTTAAGTACAATGATTTTGGGAACTAAATGAATCATACTATGATTTTGAAATGGAAAATTTTTGGAGCTAGTCTTGTTGGTGTTGTTTGGCCGTGGCATGCATATGTGTGTGGCCATGGGATTTCACATTTTTTAAGTCCTAAATGGGAAGACAATGATCATTGGATTAAGTGAATGATCATAGTTTTAGAAAACAATGTTTTTGGGGTGGTTTCATTCTGGTCGAAATTTAGAAGGGTATTTAGGTCCTTTTAAAATTGTTTTGTGACCTGGAAACTTAACTATTTGATTCGTCTTTTCGAGACAAAGATTTCGGCGTATGGCTCGTCTCGATTGGATAAAGAATGAGCGAGTTATGGCCATTTTATTTGAAAGAAAAAAACTTGTAACTTCTGGCGCAAGTAAACTTTTATTTTTGTGAAAATTTTCAAAGAGTTTTTGGTTTGTTTTCAAATGGTTTTAGTATGTGAAAAATTGATTGCCTTGGAGTTAGGAATCAAAGTGTTTCTTAGTTTGTTTTGAAACGAAACTATATTTCTTATAGCAAAAATAGTGTATTTAACTTCGTGAATTTTTAATCACTATGGGGAGGACTCGAAATCACTATCCGAGAGTGTTAGAAAGTACCTTAAGCCTCTCTAGAACTTAGAGAATGAGTTTCGTTTCGATAGGATACGTTGAGAGTATTTTATTGATATTACGCTGCTTATATTTTAGGTAGCGTGAATTGTAGAATTTCGTGAGAAAAGTTAACGGAAGCTGCCGAGGTAAGGGCTCCACTTTATTTCCGTCTTTTCAACTGGTTATGACATGCTTGGATTTCTGCTGTAATGCTTTGCTTTGTGTTTGGCATGTCTGGTTGATGTATTCTCGTGATGAGAACGTGTTTAAAATACTTGCGCTGTTTACATATGATTATGAGAATATATGTATGAACAGGTTGTTGGAATACATATGATTGGAAATGTATGTATGTCGTGATGTTGGTTTACATATATCTGTGTGATATGTAATTGTTGCATTAGTATATGTAGAGAAGACGTATGCTCATGCACTAATAGTTGGTATTTGATCTAGGTGATTGTACCAGGTGATATCCCGCCTTTAATTGAGCCGGTATTTGATCTAGGTGATTGTACCCGCCGTTAATTGAGTCGGTATTTGATCTAGGTGATTGTACTCGGGGTATTCCACCAAATTGAGTCGGTACTTGATCTAGGTGATCGTACCCGGTGTTATCCCACCGTTAAATTCCGGAATTCATGCATGTGGTAGCTTGGATAGTACCACACCCATTGTAGAAGTCTGCATTAGGCTTGGTGTGCATTATATATATAAACCCGTTGGTGGGAATGGCTATGTGTTTTAAGAGCTTTCTCTTGTGTTCGTGGAATTATTGTTATGTGTACAATCTTTCGCACCGGTTATATATATACATACTTTTATTTTGTGGTGACCCTTTCTTTCATTTGCGGGCTCATCCCACCCAGATGATAGGTTAGGTCGTGGTGACGACGATGGCTGTTCCAGGCCCCCGTGAGATGTTGGAGCTTTAGCTTAGTTAGACTATGCGCCGGTGTGGGTTGTACACCGTGCTTTTTGGGTTTAGGCATAGGATTATAACTTGTTTTGTTGTAAGTATTTGAATACTTAGACTTGGATTGTAATTATTCAGGAATACACTTTGCTTGTCGAAGCACCTTATGGTAATGAGTTCTTTTGTATATTTGAATGCCGACTCGTTGAAAAATATTCTATGCGCACTCTGAGTGTTAGTTGAAAAAGAAAAAAAAATATTGACTTTTTGGCCATGGAAAAACGGGTTGTTACAATTGGTATCAGAGCACGGCTTTAAATCTTCAAAGGGAAAGTGTATACTTGAGTCGTTAGTCCAGAGTCGGTTAGAACATAGCTAGAGTAGTGTCAGTTCTAGTGTTTGTTCTGTGTCGGGTTATGAGTTAGTAACCGTTGAGCGAGATTTCAGTTGGAATTACGTGTGTCACACGTCAAGGGTCAGTGGGCCTAGTGTCGCTTGGAAGTAATGTGAACATATAAGGAACCGATTCTGGGGAATTGGGGGTTTGGATAAAGGGAGTCCAAGAGAAGTAGATGGTATAGTTTGGCAAGTGTCAAGACCATGAGGAGTGTAACCACCAACTGGAGGTTGGGATTGTTTTATGTAAGTCGTGTGTGGAAAGAGATTCGTATGTGAGTAGACGGTTCGGCGTATTCACTGAGTTGCGGAATTATGGATATCGGTAGAGCGGAAAATTCTTCTATAGAGAAGACAACTTGTTCGGAATGTAATGGTTTTGGTGGTTCCTGCCGTGGTGGCATTGTATTACTGTTGAATGATGTTCAACGGATGTTTCATGAGTGGAATCATGAGAGCTTGAACGATGTGTCTTGAGTGTTGTGTCTTACGACTTCGACCTTGTATTCGTAAGAGATCGAGGGAAACATTAAGAAAAACCTCGAAAGATTTGTGGAACCCTTGTGACTCGGAGGACATTGAGCATAAGCGGAATGAAGCATCGTTTAAGTTGGGTAAAGATGGTCTAAACCACCATCATGATTGTCGACCAATTATTGACAAATTGAGGAACTGATCATCCTTAATCTCTTGTTGATAATAGACGGAGTCGTGTTGACTGGAAATGACAAGTTTTGCCGGTTTTGCTGGTGCGCAGAAAGTTTCGGTGTTTCTTTTTGGAGGGTAGCCAGTAACTGCTTTGCGTGAACCTAGGGAAATTGGCTATGTCGCGGAGGCGAAAGAGGTGACTTTGGAAATTTTTGTTTGTGGGCACGAGGATCTTTGGGAACTAGAGGTTGTGAACCTCTGTTGTGAGGTTAATTTTTGAGTGGTGAACTCGTTGAGAGTTGCGGTTGGTGCACGGTTGTGCCAGTGTGTTGGTGAGAGTATCTGTGTGACTTCACCCGGAGTTAGCATCTGTGTGGCTGCACCTAATCCTGAGGGATTTTGTTGTGTTGGTGATGGTAATAATTAGTTGAGTCGTTACTCTTACCTTTAGTTTCGAGGACGAAACTTCTTTTTGGAGGGTAGTAATGTAAGACCCAAGATTTCACTTTACAATTTTCCTAAAGAACTTTAGTGTCGGCTAAGTTTTAGGGTTTTTAGTAGAACGGTTTTGTGTGTATCGTCGTATATATGAGAATTTTGCTGAAATTGAGCCTGTTTTGTGCTCGTGCGCTGTAAAGGCACAGACTTTTGTCTTGTAATCCTCTTTTGAGTATAAGAAGGTTGATGTGGATTCAGAATAACGAGATTTGGATTATTCTTGTTTTTGGAAAAACGAGTAGGATTTTACCCGCTGATGGAAAATCTTACTGCGTCTGTTTTAAGTGAGGTTTCGGATGGAAGTTTCATATATCTGCGTGAGTTAGGATATGTCCTGAGATTAATTTTCTAAGGTATGGAAGAAAATTACAGTCGCGGAAAAAGATTCGGCGATAAGTTTTGGAAATGGTTTACGACGGACTTTTATTCCGTGGAATTTCTATTTTTGCAAGTTTAGTTCGTCGCGGCGCGCGAGAGCTGTGAGGCGTGAGGTGGCACGAGGAAGAAAATATCTAGATATTTTGTGAAGAGATGGATGGCTAGGATTTGATCTTAGAACTTTAATATTGATCCAAGGATTGGTATGAATCATGACCAAAACACATGGGATGACTTTGGTTATTTTAGGAGACTTGGAATTTGGAATTCATTTCACTCCTTTCTTTCTCTTGGCCGTGAGCTTCTTCTTCCACACCATACCTTCACCAAAATTTCATTACTTCATCAAATCTCTTGATTTTTAGCTTGTTGGATCATAGGACTTACAAGGAATCATCTCCTCTAAGGTAACTAGACTTCTTTCATCTCTTAGCTAGCTAAACTCATAGAGTTGTTGGAATGTGTTGTTTATGTTCTTGAGAGAAATTTGTGAGAAGTTGTTCATAATTTATTCTTGTCTCATGTAAGTTGTTCATGAGGGATGAACTAGTGTGTTTAAGCTTAGTTGTGAGGATTTCCATGGTTGGATGATCATTTCATGAATTTCTTTGTTAGGGTTTTAGAGAAAAATTCTATATGGATCAAGAACATGAAGTTTTGTTTAATGATAGTGTTAATGATGTTGTTTTCGAACCTTTTATGGAAATGGATATGTGATAAATGGTTTTGTTTTGAAAAACAAGAAAATATGATTTTGTGTGTTCATGAGATTTGAGAAACAATCTCTTAGGGTTGTGATTTGTGTTTTGAAAATCCTTTGTTTGTTAAGTACAATGATTTTGGGAACTAAATGAATCATACTATGATTTTGAAATGGAAAATTTTTGGAGCTAGTCTTGTTGGTGTTGTTTGGCCGTGGCATGCATATGTGTGTGGCCATGGGATTTCACATTTTTTAAGTCCTAAATGGGAAGACAATGATCATTGGATTAAGTGAATGATCATAGTTTTAGAAAACAATGTTTTTGGGGTGGTTTCATTCTGGTCGAAATTTAGAAGGGTATTTAGGTCCTTTTAAAATTGTTTTGTGACCTGGAAACTTAACTATTTGATTCGTCTTTTCGAGACGAAGATTTCGGCGTATGGCTCGTCTCGATTGGATAAAGAATGAGCGAGTTATGGCCATTTTATTTGAAAGAAAAAAACTTGTAACTTCTGGCGCAAGTAAACTTTTATTTTTGTGAAAATTTTCAAAGAGTTTTTGGTTTGTTTTCAAATGGTTTTAGTATGTGAAAAATTGATTGCCTTGGAGTTAGGAATCAAAGTGTTTCTTAGTTTGTTTTGAAACGAAACTATATTTCTTATAGCAAAAATAGTGTATTTAACTTCGTGAATTTTTAATCACTATGGGGAGGACTCGAAATCACTATCCGAGAGTGTTAGAAAGTACCTTAAGCCTCTCTAGAACTTAGAGAATGAGTTTCGTTTCGATAGGATACGTTGAGAGTATTTTATTGATATTACGCTGCTTATATTTTAGGTAGCGTGAATTGTAGAATTTCGTGAGAAAAGTTAACGGAAGCTGCCGAGGTAAGGGCTCCACTTTATTTCCGTCTTTTCAACTGGTTATGACATGCTTGGATTTCTGCTGTAATGCTTTGCTTTGTGTTTGGCATGTCTGGTTGATGTATTCTCGTGATGAGAACGTGTTTAAAATACTTGCGCTGTTTACATATGATTATGAGAATATATGTATGAACAGGTTGTTGGAATACATATGATTGGAAATGTATGTATGTCGTGATGTTGGTTTACATATATATGTGTGATATGTAATTGTTGCATTAGTATATGTAGAGAAGACGTATGCTCATGCACTCATAGTTGGTATTTGATCTAGGTGATTGTACCAGGTGATATCCCGCCTTTAATTGAGCCGGTATTTGATCTAGGTGATTGTACCCGCCGTTAATTGAGTCGGTATTTGATCTAGGTGATTGTACTCGGGGTATTCCACCAAATTGAGTCGGTACTTGATCTAGGTGATCGTACCCGGTGTTATCCCACCGTTAAATTCCGGAATTCATGCATGTGGTAGCTTGGATAGTACCACACCCATTGTAGAAGTCTGCATTAGGCTTGGTGTGCATTATATATATAAACCCGTTGGTGGGAATGGCTATGTGTTTTAAGAGCTTTCTCTTGTGTTCGTGGAATTATTGTTATGTGTACAATCTTTCGCACCGGTTATATATATACATACTTTTATTTTGTGGTGACCCTTTCTTTCATTTGCGGGCTCATCCCACCCAGATGATAGGTTAGGTCGTGGTGACGACGATGGCTGTTCCAGGCCCCCGTGAGATGTTGGAGCTTTAGCTTAGTTAGACTATGCGCCGGTGTGGGTTGTACACCGTGCTTTTTGGGTTTAGGCATAGGATTATAACTTGTTTTGTTGTAAGTATTTGAATACTTAGACTTGGATTGTAATTATTCAGGAATACACTTTGCTTGTCGAAGCACCTTATGGTAATGAGTTCTTTTGTATATTTGAATGCCGACTCGTTGAAAAATATTCTATGCGCACTCTGAGTGTTAGTTGAAAAAGAAAAAAAAATATTGACTTTTTGGCCATGGAAAAACGGGTTGTTACAATTGGTATCAGAGCACGGCTTTAAATCTTCAAAGGGAAAGTGTATACTTGAGTCGTTAGTCCAGAGTCGGTTAGAACATAGCTAGAGTAGTGTCAGTTCTAGTGTTTGTTCTGTGTCGGGTTATGAGTTAGTAACCGTTGAGCGAGATTTCAGTTGGAATTACGTGTGTCACACGTCAAGGGTCAGTGGGCCTAGTGTCGCTTGGAAGTAATGTGAACATATAAGGAACCGATTCTGGGGAATTGGGGGTTTGGATAAAGGGAGTCCAAGAGAAGTAGATGGTATAGTTTGGCAAGTGTCAAGACCATGAGGAGTGTAACCACCAACTGGAGGTTGGGATTGTTTTATGTAAGTCGTGTGTGGAAAGAGATTCGTATGTGAGTAGACGGTTCGGCGTATTCACTGAGTTGCGGAATTATGGATATCGGTAGAGCGGAAAATTCTTCTATAGAGAAGACAACTTGTTCGGAATGTAATGGTTTTGGTGGTTCCTGCCGTGGTGGCATTGTATTACTGTTGAATGATGTTCAACGGATGTTTCATGAGTGGAATCATGAGAGCTTGAACGATGTGTCTTGAGTGTTGTGTCTTACGACTTCGACCTTGTATTCGTAAGAGATCGAGGGAAACATTAAGAAAAACCTCGAAAGATTTGTGGAACCCTTGTGACTCGGAGGACATTGAGCATAAGCGGAATGAAGCATCGTTTAAGTTGGGTAAAGATGGTCTAAACCACCATCATGATTGTCGACCAATTATTGACAAATTGAGGAACTGATCATCCTTAATCTCTTGTTGATAATAGACGGAGTCGTGTTGACTGGAAATGACAAGTTTTGCCGGTTTTGCTGGTGCGCAGAAAGTTTCGGTGTTTCTTTTTGGAGGGTAGCCAGTAACTGCTTTGCGTGAACCTAGGGAAATTGGCTATGTCGCGGAGGCGAAAGAGGTGACTTTGGAAATTTTTGTTTGTGGGCACGAGGATCTTTGGGAACTAGAGGTTGTGAACCTCTGTTGTGAGGTTAATTTTTGAGTGGTGAACTCGTTGAGAGTTGCGGTTGGTGCACGGTTGTGCCAGTGTGTTGGTGAGAGTATCTGTGTGACTTCACCCGGAGTTAGCATCTGTGTGGCTGCACCTAATCCTGAGGGATTTTGTTGTGTTGGTGATGGTAATAATTAGTTGAGTCGTTACTCTTACCTTTAGTTTCGAGGACGAAACTTCTTTTTGGAGGGTAGTAATGTAAGACCCAAGATTTCACTTTACAATTTTCCTAAAGAACTTTAGTGTCGGCTAAGTTTTAGGGTTTTTAGTAGAACGGTTTTGTGTGTATCGTCGTATATATGAGAATTTTGCTGAAATTGAGCCTGTTTTGTGCTCGTGCGCTGTAAAGGCACAGACTTTTGTCTTGTAATCGTCTTTTGAGTATAAGAAGGTTGATGTGGATTCAGAATAACGAGATTTGGATTATTCTTGTTTTTGGAAAAACGAGTAGGATTTTACCCGCTGATGGAAAATCTTACTGCGTCTGTTTTAAGTGAGGTTTCGGATGGAAGTTTCATATATCTGCGTGAGTTAGGATATGTCCTGAGATTAATTTTCTAAGGTATGGAAGAAAATTACAGTCGCGGAAAAAGATTCGGCGATAAGTTTTGGAAATGGTTTACGACGGACTTTTATTCCGTGGAATTTCTATTTTTGCAAGTTTAGTTCGTCGCGGCGCGCGAGAGCTGTGAGGCGTGAGGTGGCACGAGGAAGAAAATATCTAGATATTTTGTGAAGAGATGGATGGCTAGGATTTGATCTTAGAACTTTAATATTGATCCAAGGATTGGTATGAATCATGACCAAAACACATGGGATGACTTTGGTTATTTTAGGAGACTTGGAATTTGGAATTCATTTCACTCCTTTCTTTCTCTTGGCCGTGAGCTTCTTCTTCCTCACCATACCTTCACCAAAATTTCATTACTTCATCAAATCTCTTGATTTTTAGCTTGTTGGATCATAGGACTTACAAGGAATCATCTCCTCTAAGGTAACTAGACTTCTTTCATCTCTTAGCAAGCTAAACTCATAGAGTTGTTGGAATGTGTTGTTTATGTTCTTGAGAGAAATTTGTGAGAAGTTGTTCATAATTTATTCTTGTCTCATGTAAGTTGTTCATGAGGGATGAACTAGTGTGTTTAAGCTTAGTTGTGAGGATTTCCATGGTTGGATGATCATTTCATGAATTTCTTTGTTAGGGTTTTAGAGAAAAATTCTATATGGATCAAGAACATGAAGTTTTGTTTAATGATAGTGTTAATGATGTTGTTTTCGAACCTTTTATGGAAATGGATATGTGATAAATGGTTTTGTTTTGAAAAACAAGAAAATATGATTTTGTGTGTTCATGAGATTTGAGAAACAATCTCTTAGGGTTGTGATTTGTGTTTTGAAAATCCTTTGTTTGTTAAGTACAATGATTTTGGGAACTAAATGAATCATACTATGATTTTGAAATGGAAATTTTTTGGAGCTAGTCTTGTTGGTGTTGTTTGGCCGTGGCATGCATATGTGTGTGGCCATGGGATTTCACATTTTTTAAGTCCTAAATGGGAAGACAATGATCATTGGATTAAGTGAATGATCATAGTTTTAGAAAACAATGTTTTTGGGGTGGTTTCATTCTGGTCGAAATTTAGAAGGGTATTTAGGTCCTTTTAAAATTGTTTTGTGACCTGGAAACTTAACTATTTGATTCGTCTTTTCGAGACGAAGATTTCGGCGTATGGCTCGTCTCGATTGGATAAAGAATGAGCGAGTTATGGCCATTTTATTTGAAAGAAAAAAACTTGTAACTTCTGGCGCAAGTAAACTTTTATTTTTGTGAAAATTTTCAAAGAGTTTTTGGTTTGTTTTCAAATGGTTTTAGTATGTGAAAAATTGATTGCCTTGGAGTTAGGAATCAAAGTGTTTCTTAGTTTGTTTTGAAACGAAACTATATTTCTTATAGCAAAAATAGTGTATTTAACTTCGTGAATTTTTAATCACTATGGGGAGGACTCGAAATCACTATCCGAGAGTGTTAGAAAGTACCTTAAGCCTCTCTAGAACTTAGAGAATGAGTTTCGTTTCGATAGGATACGTTGAGAGTATTTTATTGATATTACGCTGCTTATATTTTAGGTAGCGTGAATTGTAGAATTTCGTGAGAAAAGTTAACGGAAGCTGCCGAGGTAAGGGCTCCACTTTATTTCCGTCTTTTCAACTGGTTATGACATGCTTGGATTTCTGCTGTAATGCTTTGCTTTGTGTTTGGCATGTCTGGTTGATGTATTCTCGTGATGAGAACGTGTCTAAAATACTTGCGCTGTTTACATATGATTATGAGAATATATGTATGAACAGGTTGTTGGAATACATATGATTGGAAATATATGTATGTCGTGATGTTGGTTTACATATATCTGTGTGATATGTAATTGTTGCATTAGTATATGTAGAGAAGACGTATGCTCATGCACTAATAGTTGGTATTTGATCTAGGTGATTGTACCAGGTGATATCCCGCCTTTAATTGAGCCGGTATTTGATCTAGGTGATTGTACCCGCCGTTAATTGAGTCGGTATTTGATCTAGGTGATTGTACTCGGGGTATTCCACCAAATTGAGTCGGTACTTGATCTAGGTGATCGTACCCGGTGTTATCCCACCATTAAATTCCGGAATTCATGCATGTGGTAGCTTGGATAGTACCACACCCATTGTAGAAGTCTGCATTAGGCTTGGTGTGCATTATATATATAAACCCGTTGGTGGCAATGGCTATGTGTTTTAAGAGCTTTCTCTTGTGTTCGTGGAATTATTGTTATGTGTACAATCTTTCGCACCG
Source organism: Trifolium repens (assembly GCA_030408175.1). Lineage (NCBI taxonomy): Eukaryota > Viridiplantae > Streptophyta > Magnoliopsida > Fabales > Fabaceae > Trifolium > Trifolium repens. The sequence continues at coordinate 49,934,673 of CP125849.1, read as the reverse complement.
GTTATATATATACATACTTTTATTTTGTGGTGACCCTTTCTTTCATTTGCGGGCTCATCCCACCCAGATGATGGGTTAGGTCGTGGTGACGACGGTGGCTGTTCCAGGCCCCCGTGAGATGTTGGAGCTTTAGCTTATTTAGACTATGCGCCGGTGTGGGTTGTACACCGTGCTTTTTGGGTTTAGGCATAAGATTCTAACTTGTTTTGTTGTAAGTATTTGAATACTTAGACTTGGATTGTAATTATTCAGGAATACACTTTGCTTGTCGAAGCACCTTATGGTAATGAGTTCTTTTGTATATTTGAATGCCGACTCGTTGAAAAATATTCTATGCGCACTCTGAGTGTTAGTTGAAAAAGAAAAAAAATATATTGACTTTTTGGCCATGGAAAAACGGGTTGTTACATAATTCAAATATAAAATTTTAACGATTAATATCTTTAATTGTATGATAATAAAAATTATAAAAAAATGATATCTTGAAAATATTCTTCGAGACGAATCCAAAAACATCTTATAATAAGAAAACGGAGATACTGATCTAATTCAAATATATAACTTTAACGATTAATACCTTTAATTGTATGATAATAAAAATTATAAAAAAAAATGATATCTTGAAAATACTCTTCGAGACGAATCCAAAAATATTTTATAATAAGAAAACGGAGATACTGATCTAATTCAAATATAAAACTTTAACGATTAATATCTTTAATTGTATGATAATAAAAATTATAAAAAAATGATATCTTGAAAATATTCTTCAAGACGAATCCAAAAACATCTTATAATAAGAAAACGGAGATACTGATCTAATTCAAATATATAACTTTAATGATTAATATCTTTAATTGTATGATAATAAAAACTATAAAAAATGATATCTTGAAAATACTATTCAAGACGAATCCAAAAACATCTTATAATAAGAAAACGGAGATACCGATCTAATTCAAATACATAATTTTAACGATTAATATCTTTAATTGTATGATAATAAAAATTATAAAAAAATGATATCTTGAATGTATTCTTCGAGACGAATACAAAAACATAATATAATAAAGAAATAGAGATTTTGATCTAATTCAAATACATAACTTTAACGATTAATATCTTTAATTGTATGATAATAAAAATTATTAAAAAACTGATGGATAACGGATTAACGGATAATTTTGACATCCCTAGTTGTAATTGTTTGTGGGTTTCTGAGAGAGAAGCTGATTTCAATTTTGATTTCAGGGTTTTAGTAATTTTTTGGTTTTTGGTTCAGTTTACAGTTAACTGGTTTTGTATTTAAAAAAACTAGTTAACTGAACTGTTGTCTCACAAACAGTTTGGTTCGGTTTTTTTAAAAACAGTTTTAGTTTTAAATGGTTTAGTTTGGTTCAGTTTAACCATTTGGTTCAGTTTTTTGGTTTTTATGCCCATCCCTAGTGGTATTGGCTTGGGACCTGAGAGTGTGTTCCTCTTAAGGTCTCAGGTTCGATTCTCTCGGTACCAATTTGGATGAGTTAATTTAGCTTCTTAAACTGCAAAATGGTGAAAATAGGGGGACCAAAACTGCAATTAAGCCTAAAAAAAATACATTTTGAAGGGTTTACTTTGGTGCTTTCAATTACTTAAATGTCATATTGGTCCTTCATTCATGTACGGCATAGATGTCACAATGCAAAGTGCATGATTCACACTAATATTATGTTCATTGCATGTATAGTCTGTGCTTGTTTAATGGAAAATGCAAGGGGGGGTTTGTTGGATTCACACTCCTAAATGTTTAAAGAAGGAAATACGTAATTTATACTACATGGAATTAGTCTTGGTGAAAGGAAATACAAATCAATGAGACAGATCATATATTCATCTACTTCCTCCGTCCCAAAATATAAGAATTCATTGATCATTGCACGTATGTCAATGCATAATTTTGATTAAGAATATCTTTAATTGTATATTAATAAAAATTTATAGAAATTTGATATTTTAAAAATATTTAAAAAAAGGAGGGACAATAGTACGAGTATTTGATAAGATTAATATGACAAAATATGATGTCCCCCTCCACTCAGGCCCCAAGAAAGGAGGGACAATATTGGGTAGGCATCTCACAAGTGCTACCACCCAGCATGAATATTTTCCTCCATTTCTGCAAGTATAGGCATGCCATACTGCTATTAAATAAATAAAGAAATTAGGCATACAATGGCCAAAAAAACCAGGTAACTCCTGTTTGGCATTGATCCTTATTAAGGCTGGTTAACTGTCAAGCTCATACAATTCATTCAGTATTGCTATTTGAAAGGAAACCAAATTGTATGACTATGTATGCAGGTGCACCATGTATGCATGTTTCTATGGCCACGTTCTGAATTAATATATGGTCAATTGCCCTGCCCCACAATGGTCCTTTGGTCAGATATTACCTTGTTCACAAAGAACCTAGCTTGTCTTTTAGTGGTAGTAGTAATTCACAACTAATAACCCGTAAGCTTATTAAATGAAACCATACAGTAAAAACCAGAAAATCATAATGATGATGTTTGCAACTTTGAATGCAGAATCACATCAAATATAATCCAAATCTATATCAATGAGATTGATATGAGCAATAACAGAAGAATCGGGACCCTTCAAAGAATGTTAGTTTTAAAGGATAGCCCATAACCCTCAACATGCTGCCTTGGGGAAACCACCCTCAAATCAAAAGACAGTTTTAGTAATTTCATTTCATTGATTTCTAGGCCAATAACTGCCCAATAATAGTATACTATCCCCTTTATCTATTCCAGAAACTGGAATCATTTCACATACAGCCACTAGGAAGATTCAATTCATTAAACTGCAATCAAGAATTCATTTTCACACATATCCCTGATCTCCTTCTGTTGACCCCTCATGTAAGCAAACATCTATATACATCAAACCCAGCAATCCCCGAAGCTAGAGTTAAAGGAAAAATTTAGAAAAAAAACTAATTAGAAAACCTAAAAAGCTATTGAAATAACAAAACATAAGCATGTCAGCCCCCAAACAGAGAACATCCAAGTTTTAACATTACTAAACATCAGTCTTACAAAACTAAGCCAATGTTGTCATGGCAAAATATGGTGGTGGAAGGTCAAAAATTTACTATATAAACACACCATGGCGGGAACCCCAATTCCCTTCACAAATTGCCTGTGATGGTTCTCAAGAAATCCGCCACTCCGTTCCGCCATGGCCGCCATTTAACAACACTGAACTAAACACTAATCTAATTCAAACTCTGCCAAAGTAACTAGGTTTTTTATATCAAAGTGAATTTTTACCTCTAACTCATACTCTGCCAAAGTAACTACATGATGCAAAACTTATTTTTTTGAAATTTCTGCAAATTGATTATTTACATACAGCAAAAACAGAGGCCTTTCAGCAAAAAAAAAGTCGGTAATCATGCAAAATAGAGACAAGTTTATTAAGCATGGATGAACTTCATGGAGACTTTACTAAAAGGAGAAAATAAATGCACAACTCACAGCAAATTAGCCAGCTCTTGCAGATTCATGTGCTTTTCCTTGTTGTTGTTGATGATGTTCAACTCGTGCCACTAATTGTAAATACAAAATAGAATATAATAACACCAAATAAACAAAAATTCTATACGGCTACTGTTATCATCACAACATAGTATAACTCCATGTTGCATGGAGAAAAATCATCAACATTCTTCATTTCTTAAACCTTGTAATTTGAGACTACAGACTATCATCACCATTCACCAACACATTGTGTGAGCTAATTAAATGACTTCACGAATAATATACATATGAAGTATTCTCATTCAGAATATACACAAGAAGCATTTTGGCCTCGAGGTAAACTACATTCAACACATCTAATTGCATGACAAAACTACAGAATGGTGGCGATTGGCAACAGTGACTGCAAAAGTATGAGATATTAACCTGTGAAACATTGCAGCGGCCTGTGCATTCGCAATCAAAAACCTGCATGATAAATCCACCAATCCAACCACATCCAAGTATCATCTGTGCCCATCGATTAAGCCCTCAATTTCCCTCTGCCCAAACCTCCTACCCTGTTGATTGGCATCTCTACTCTTAGCCACAAAGTAAAACACAAGCCAAGTAACCATGAAGTAAACCTCCATAGTAGACTGAAACATCTTGGCAACAACTCTCCCGCAAATTCGAGCCAAAACCCACCTCATAAACGACCCACAAAGCACAGCTTCCAAACATTTAATCTGAATAGCTTGATTCAACATGGAAGACAACAAATAACAACCTTCCTTCACAATCTCCTTACTACCCCTCCTGAAATCCTCCAAAGCAACCCAAAAATCCACAGAGAATATAAAAGTCACAAATGTATCCATTAGAAACCAAGTGAACAAAAACCCAGATATCTCCTTCTCAAAACCCCTAACCCAAGGCGACATAACCGAAAAAGGCATCAATTTCAACCTAACAAATAGCTTGAAAAACGAAAACTGATCCTCAATTTCAGCAAAATACCATATTCCAACAAGCTGAGTCACTGCATCTCTCACAGCCCATCTTATCAAAACAACTGCGGAAATCCTCTTCAAACCTAATCTGAAACCATCCCAAACCACACCAGTAACAGAACTAAACCTTCCTACAAGATCATTAACAACTGAAACAACAACAACACCTAATACACATGAATACGTAACAAGAAAAACCATAATCACCCACCCATAAGCCACTGATAATGAACCTAACAGAACAAAAAACGCCGCCGTATCACGCCGACTAATCTCCAATCCATTCACAAATAATTTCAAATCAACACTTGTCACAATCTCTTCTTTCCCATTCCCCAAATCCCTCTTCTCCTTCTTCTGTTCATGTTCATGTTCTTGTTCCTCTTTCTCATCTTTCTCGTCATCAACATCATCAACCTCGTCTTTTTCAACCTCAATTGAAGAATCATCAGCTTTCAACGTGATTCCAGAACGAACAATTTCAAAAACCCTAACTCCATTATCAGCAACGAGATCCGAAAATCCAGAATCAATCGCAAAAGGTCCAAAAGCAACAACACTACCGTTAACCGGAGCTTTGGAATTTGATCCAAAAAGAGTCCTACCGTCATCATCATCACCGGAGAAAAAATCATCATCTAGGGTTCCGACGCGAGTTAGATGCAAAAAAGGACGACGACGACGTAAGGCGGCGGGAGAAGGATGATACTGAGGAGAACGTTGACGGTGTTGATGATTAACGTTACCGGCAAGGTCAAGACGAGAAAGAAGAGATTTAACGGCGGGATCACGGTCAACAAACGTGATGAAACGTGAGGTACCGTTTTCGACGATTGTTCGAAAAGAGAAGATTAAGAGAGATAGGAATAGAAATGTGAAGAGATTTGCGGAGAATGATGAGGTTGCTTCTCTGAGAAGTTGTGCAGTAGAACGCACGTTCTGCAACCGTGATTGGTCGCTCATCGCGCTTTTGATTATTCCGATTTGCGTTTTGAGATTATCGCGTTTGAGATTATTGCGTTTGCGATGAAGATGGATATTACCGGAATGGGTTATGATTCACGCGCTTCAGTTAGGTCGTGATTCCGACGCTCTATAATGAAAGAGAAATGAGATTGAGTTTGGACTTGGTGTGTGAGGTTAGCTGGGTGGAGAGATTTTGAAGAAAAATGAAATTATATTATGAAAAATGATTGTTGCTACGAGAAATGAAAAATAAAAAATACAAGAAGGTAAAATTAAGGGAGTAATTTTAATACCAACTCACCCATGATCTCCTCAAAAAGGGGAGTTACATTTTGACCCACCACTTATAACACTACATGTAAGCATTCTTATTTTTCTTGATCAAATTCTCTCGTACCAAATAGCACTACTCTTATATTATTACTGTACTTTTTAACATTTTTTTTTTCCTCTCTATATAATCTCCAATCTTAAAATAGTAACTGATTAATATTTTTTTTGGTTAAGTGATTAATTAATTAATTAATAGTAGTAAGCATTACAGTACTACTACGTAATATGGTTTCTTAATTTAATTTCCTTTGAAAAATGTTTTAAACAGTTTTCAATTCGGTCAATTAATTGAAGGACAACACTTTTGATGTGAACAGCAAACGAAGACAAAAAGGATTGCTAGACCAATCAATTACTTTCATTAATTGTTTAGTTAATTTTTTCGTCCAAATTTTTCCCTTGGAAATTGTTTCGAAAATTTGTTTGGCATCAATAAGATTTAAAAACAAAAAAACACGAAAATTAAGAAAAAATTACTCCCTCCGTCCAAATTGACTAACAAAGTTGACAGTTGTGCACTACTCACACATATTGATTTGACTATATTTTTCTATTAATAAACAAAACTAAATATTACTACCTCTGTCCCAAAATATTAGAACTAGTTTGACTACTGCACGTATGCCGATGCACAATTTTGATCACTAATATCTTTAATTCTCTATTAGTAAAAATTATAAAAATTGGATATTTTGAAAATACTCATCAAAACAAATCAAACAAGATCTTATATGCTTATATTTATATCTATATATTATTAAAAAAGTATGGTCAAAGCATGATAAGTGAATAGTGTCATTTAATCAAAAGAGCTCTAATAAAATGGGACGGAGGTAGTAGTTTATAAGATGTTGATGGATTCGTCTCAATAAATATTTTTAAAATATCAAATTTTTATAATTTTTACTGTTATACAATTAAAAATATCAATCGTCAAAGTTATGCATCGGCATGCGTGAAAAGTTCAACTTTGTCACTTAATTTGGGATAGAGGGAGTAATAGTTATTGTTTATGTTTCTATTGAAATTTTTTACGCATATTAAAAAAAATCGATAATGTAATTAATGTATACTTTTTTGGTATCACAATTACTTTCTTTTGGTCTGATCCCTGGGTGGGAGGGATTCTTTTATGTGTGAGGTTTGGCCGTTTGGGCCTTATTCGACTTGGCGGAGAACAGATCGAGTATGGTAGCCGAGATGTTTTATTCAGGGTAGGAAGTTTGAGGGGAGGCGTGGGTGTGGCGGATGTAGCTGTGGGTGTGGGAGGAGGAGATGTTGGGGAGTGTTATACTTTACTACTTCTTAATCTCTCTGTGCAGGCTCGGTTTCCAGATATGTTGCAGTGGCAGCCTGATTCTGCTAAAAGTTACTCTTTTCGTGATGCGTATCAGCTTTTGATTTCACAGGATTCGGTTACTTTGGGTGCAGCTGAAGACCTTATGTGGCACAAACAGGTTCGTTGAAGGTTTCCATAGTTGGTGGTTGAGCTCATTTCTTTGTTTGGGTATCGACTAATTTTTTGTATTTAAAAGCCTTTGTTTGGTAAAAAATAGCGGATAGCTGATAAGCTAGCTTATAGCGGATAACTTATAAGCTAGCTTTTAGCTTATAGCGAATAAGCTAGCTAATTGAATTTGTAGTGTTTGGTAAAATTAGCGGTTGGACTAGCTTATATGTATGAAATGACATAAAAAAGATATGGTTGATTAATATTTAATTCTTTTCAAGTAAGATGATAGGGGTAAAATTGGAAGAAAAGATAAGAAGCTACTTGAAATAGCATTTGGAAAATAAGCTATAAGCTAATAAAATAAGTTATAATCTCTTTTTTAAAAACTGTTACCAAACAGAGCTTTTAGCTTATAAGCTATAAGCTAACTTATTTGGTTTACCAAACATAGCCAAAGTGTTTCTCTGATAGATCCTTTTGTGAACTCTGGTAGTCTTTGGCTTTGTTTGGTAAACCAAATAAGCTATCTTATAGCTTTTAGCTTTTAGCTTATAAGCTAAAAGCTCTGTTTGGTAACAGTTTTTAGAAAAGAGCTTATAGCTTATTTTACTAGCTTATAACTTATTTTTCAAATGCTATTTCAAGTAGCTTATAGCTTATTATTTTTTCTTCCAATTTTACCCCTATCATCTTACTTGAAAAAAATTAAATATTAATTAAACATATCTTTTTTATGTCATTTCATACTTATAAGCTAGTCCAACCGTTAATTTTACCAAACACTACAAATTCAATCAGCTAGCTTATCCACTATAGGCTAAAAGCTAGCTTATAAGCTATCCGCTATTTTTTACCAAACAGAGCCTTTCTCGATACACCTTGTGTTGGCGTTTCTTTGATAGATCCTTTTGTAAAATCTCGTAGTCTTTTTCGGTACACCTTGTTAACAAAAAATGGTTATGTATCGAAAACTAATAATAAATTTATCTAGCAAATTGAAAATGAGTTTATATTTAGAAACAAATTTTATCTTTGAAAGGTTGCTTAGGAACGGATGAAGTATATTAATATTCCACCGTATTACACAAATTAAGATAGATAATTAAGAAATATAATTAATATTGTTTGGAAAAGAGAAATTATGAATTAGTTTATAAAATTGTTCTTCATTATTGATATGAGAAAGATAAATGAAAGAATTAAAAAAATTAATAAATAGCTAAGATTATAATATGAAAAATAGCACTAAATGTTTCATTGATATTAGCAAGATTTTAAAAAACGGTCGCGGTTGTGTTTCGGTTATGTAAAGATTTTCGCGATTTCGGTTGGTACATGTGTTACGACACTAATTGCGGTTGTCGCGTTGTGAATTAAGCACAATTTGTTCTTTAATATAAAAAACGGTGATACCGGTAACGATATCGGCACCTGCCAAAACTGTTTCGTCGCGGACATTTTCGCGGTCGCGGACCTTTATTTAAAACCTTGGATATTAGTTCAATTGGTAGTGGAAATGGATTGATCATGTATTGGAAATGGTAGTTCTCCATTTTTTAGGGGCCTCAAAAATAATTTATATGGTAGTAGGTCTCTTTAAAAAATAAAAGATGAATAAAAAACTTAACTAAAAAGTCCTAATATTTTTTTAATCTATTTTTGTTGGCCCAACCTAAAGTGGTTAGGTTAAAGTTTCAGAAAAATAAAATGAATTAAAAATAGTTTTTCTTGTCTTAAGCACAAACAAAAACGCGTATAGCTTCTCCTTCTTCGTCTCACCGCTATAAAAGGGTTTTTTTTTTAAGTAGTTAGAAGATATTTTTGTTGGTATTGACTATAATATGATTATTTTTTATGTTATTTATATTATTTACAATTTAAAAGAGTATTATTCTTTTTAAAATTTTTACTTTTTTATTAAGGGGTCCACTTTTAATATTCAAGGTTGGACCTTTAAATTGTCGGGACCGGTCCTACCTCAGAGTACATGTTTCAATTCTCACGAAGGCAGAAACTCTACTTTAGAGGGATAGAGAAGATCGTGGTACAAATGTGGGTAAAGTTGAGAGACAAAATGATAAGTTACAAGCTAATTGAATTAGTTTGTCAAAAAAAACAATACAAGCAAGTAATGATAAACTATAAGCTCGTGAAAAAATGACATATTTCTCTCTGTTAAAATGTTCTCTTGGTTAATTGGAAGGACGGGTAAAAAAGTCTAATGTATTCTTCTTTAATTGGGCGAAATGACATATGGATCATTTATCAAACCGATGATTTATTCTAAAACTTTGATGTATTTTCATATTTTGCATGCGGAGGAGCTATGCAGTCTCAACATGATTTATATCTCCGTGTTTATCTCAAGTTGGTCCGGTTCTAGCGTGGTCAAAATGGGAGAGGGGGGGGGGGGGGGGGGGGGGGTGTTGTCTTATAGAATTGTTTTGCGTTGTTACACCCCTAAACACCAATACCATTGCTTTAAAACGTTGCACATGTTCTAGACAACGGACCTCAAATCTGCAACTTTAGACCGATATTGCACTAAAGTTGGATGGGTGACACAACTTGTTTGAGATGGGTTAAAGAGTTAAAAGTTAGGGATTTAAGTCCTAACGAAGATGAAAAATACCAACACTAAAAATTAATTATTAACTTTGATCGTTTAAAAAAAAAACCGATATTACACTCAAAAAAATATTTGTCACTCTTAACCTAATAAAGATGTTTGATTTTTGGTGGGATGTCGATAAGCCATCGGTTGTCAATGTCATTTTAGGGATTGTCACAACATTTTTGCAGAGAATTGTTTTGCAAGCTTGAGGTCCATAATATTCTTCTAACATGATTGTGAGTTGATTTTTTTGAGATTTATCCAGGATAAGGTAGTGTGGCTTTTATTGAATTACCACTTTTTATATATGTAGTTTATCATACTTTAGAAATCACCAAAGAAGACATGAAAAAAACTTTCAACAAAGACACGAACAAAACTATCAACAAAAGAGGAAGCGGAATTGGGTCGAAGTAGGGTTTAGCAGCCATGGAATACATGGCAAGGTAGTGGCCGTTGTCGGTGAGCTATAGGAGAAACTCTTCGGGTCACCACACTTTCACTATTTATAGTATAGGGAGTCGATAATAGGATGGGTTACATATACCCATGTCACTCCCCACAATAATCACACTCTTTTGGTGTATATGTTTGGTTGAGAATTGTGATGATTGAACTCAAACAATAAAATTAGAGAAATATAAAGCACACTTCAAAGTCAAAGGTGTTTGCATTACTTGATTTCATAGTGGTAGATGCAATGTATGAAGGCATCATGGTCTAGTAAGATATAAGAATGATGTGTTGTAATAGTAATTTTGCAAATGGTGTGCGGCAAAACTATAGGCAATGGCTCTAGATGGCATAAGATCAATGGTTTAATCCAACTCGATGATGATTATGATGTTTTATGATTCGAAATAATTAGGGCATATTTTTTTTATTATAGAACAATACCACCAACACCTATGGTACACTTAAGTTATCTCCTTAAAAAAGTTAACAACTCATTTTTTTTATAGAAAATATTTGTTCTGGAATGGGCCAAATGCCCATTCGTGAGCTAAACTGGATTACCAGATCCACACCTAACAAAACAGATCATACGATAGACACACATTGATTACATGTGATTACCGCTCGACAAGGACACATGTACCGTATGGCAACGCTGCCTTGCCACCAGACATCACCTATCATAATCATAGGGACACAGAATAATGTTACAGGTTCTTGCAACCTTAATTCTTCCCTTTTAAAATGTTTATAGGAGAGATCATTGTTAACTTATTACGGAGAACCAAACTACTTTATTTCATAAGAACGTTGTACTTTTGAAACTAAACATCAAAGAGTGAAAATAATGTGCAAAATAAGAATAAAGAAAAATGAGAATTTTTCAATCCACCTCATCTAGATTTACCATAGCAAACATGACCAATACAAACCAAATTGTTGGCACACTTTTAGTTCGAGGAAATTAAAGTTCGTCATGACAGGACCATGAGGCCCAACAATCATCAATGAGCCCACATAACCTTCAAATTTATTTACCCCTTTCACCCTCGAACCATATATAAAGCATCAAACCTAATCACTACTCCTCCTAGACACAACGCTGCGCCAAATCACAACCCTAATTTGCCCCCAATTTTTCATCCACCACCGTATTCTTGCCGCACAACCTGTCACCATTTTCATCTCCAACCACATAACCAAACCCCTGACCAGATCTTTGATTGGGTAGTGTCGACATTGAATCTGTATGAAAGAGGAGAAAGACGCTTCAAGAGATATAAGTTGTTATAACTCGCATTTCTTATGACACATGTTATGGAATGATCTATGCAATAAATTGAAACTCTTGAAGATTGTAAATAGATTTCTCCATCACTTTTATCACAGGTATTATATTTTTCTTTAACCATTCTTGATTACGTGTTCATCACACCATATAATTACCAGTATAAGTAATGTAGTCTAGTTTTAAATTGTATACTTTGACGTCGATATATGTTTTTCACGCTTAGAGCAAATGAGAGGACAAGAAACCCTGACATTTTTTTTTCTCTGTATTCTTCGTGAAATCAAAGTGCAAATGAAGAATAATAAATTGTCAAATGAAATAGGAAAAACGAATAATTAAGTATGGTTCCCATATTTTATTTATCCATCTCTACAACTAGGAAATTGTAATACTAATACCCTCAAACGGAGTCATGTCACAATCCTTGCTCGGACAATGTAATTGTGTTAATGTTTACTCGCTTAAGTTTTTTTTTTGTGCCAGTTATTTCCCCCGTCGAACCCAAGAATACTATGTGGTGCTTCACTACAAAAAAAAAAAGTAAATTTTTGAAGTCTTATCCCAAATATTCATTCATAAGAAGCAATGAACAACTTCCAAAAATAAATTCTTTCACTAATTCATTTATTAGAACATTGATTACATTTGTTGTAAAAGAAAGCTATTGATTACATTGTGAGCACACCTCTTCTATACAATGGGGGAAATCCTCTTTACATAAAATATTTCGATCAATGATGAAGGATTGCCTTCAACTCTTTATAATCATTACTCTTTGTTGCATAAAGTTTCTAAGAGCAAGATCACCTTGTTTGCTTTTTTATGCCAACCAATATTATACACATATTTGATATTTTACTCTATAAAGTTACATAACTGCTTACTTGAACTTTCCACTACTAGTGGATATTTGGTAATGTTAGGCTTTATCACTTTGAAAACTAACTACAAAAACTTCAACAAATAGATATCTAATTAATGGTCTTCCATCCACTATCTAATTTTCTTTATCCTTCCGGTTTCTTGGGAAGAAGTACGAATAATCTCAAATTCGATTGTAAAGTAAGTAAAACTTAACTACGAATTGTTCCACTAAAAAATAAATTCAGGTTCTCCGAACGATCCATCATTTGATGTTTGGAGTAGTACGATTTCTAATATGAAAGTTCACCAGTTTTATACTTTGTGGGTTTTCCAAAACTCGTTGATGAGTCAATCTCTGCCTTATGTTGTTTCATGGTTCATACGTGAATATGAGAGAGAATATGTATTAATTACTCCTTAACAAATTAGGAGAGAAAAAATTGTTGAGAAAAAATATGAGAGAGAAAAAAAAAAGATTTAATTGACTCATTAATAAGATATGGAAAAACCCACAAAATAAGCCCTTTATTTTGTGGGTTTTTCTAACCTGAGCTATTGTTCCTGATCTTGTGCAAAATAGCTCAGGTTAGAAAAACCCACAAAATAAAGGGCTTATTTTGTGGGTTTTTCCATATATTATTAATGAGTCAATTAAATCTTTTTTTTTTCTCTCTCCTATTTTTTCTCAACAATTTTTTCTCTTCTAATTTGTTAAGGAGTAATTAATACCTATTCTCTCTCATATTCACGTACGAACCATGAAAAAACATAAGGCAGAAAAAAACCAGAAACAAAAACACCATGAAAACTGTTTACACTAACAAAAACACCATGAAACAAAAACAAAAAACTAAAAACAACTCCGTATAACAGTAACACCACAAAAAATCATAAACACATGATTCAAATTACAAAAATGTCATTGTAAAAAAAAGTTACAAAAATGTCATTCTTTTTTGTTCTATAAATCATGATTGTGGTTGAATATAAATTCAGTAACTTGCCACTTTTCAGGAAAAATCTCAAAGGATTTCTTCAATTTGATTATTCTTTTTCACTTGCCATATGCCCATATCCTTAATAAAAATTTTCAAAGTTAAAGGGGAAAGTAACAATGGAATGTTTAAGTTTAGTGTGTTTCTATGGTTGAAGGAGAAAGTGAGGTGAGAGAAAGAAAATTGAAGGAGAAAGTGACTTTCATCATTCTTTGTATTTTTATTTGCAGTGTAATTTATTGAGTAGTTAATAGAGGAGAGAGAAAAAAATTCATTAATAGCATATAGAAAAACTCACAAAATAGAAAAATTCATATTATAAATCAAATACATCAATCTAACAAAAAAATGCAATAATTACTCAATAAACCTGAGTTTTCTTTTTTACTTATAATAGTGACCAGAGAGTACGAGATTGTAGGATTACATAATCGAATTATGATTGTTGGAATATTTTAAATTGAGATAAGCACCGACCGTAAAAAAAAAAAAATCAAATCAAATCAAAAAACAAAAAAGTGTGTTTATCAAAAACAAAAAACCCTAAAAAGTTGCTAAAAAAGCGACTATAAAAGAGGTATCGTGATGTGATTTAATTGAATGAGCGTATAAAAAGATTTAACCATAGGTGTATACAAATTAAATTATTTTAATTTCATTATATTTTGTGCTTTTCTCGAATGGAACTTGCGGCCAATTTCTGTCATACACAGTTACATGGTTCTCGATAGATCAAACATATCATACACAAGTTCTCTCCTCTAGTCTAAGGAGCGTTTAAGAGGTAACGAGTCTTAGTTAAGAAGGAGTGACATCCATCATTCCTCACCCATCTCACTTTTTTTATGTTTCAGGATTACTATCAGGAGACTATTAGCTAGCAATTGATATTATCAGGTATTTTTAACATCTTTGATAAAAGGCAACTAACATGTCGTATATTATATATGTGTTTATTTGACTCGGCACAAGAACAAATCTTCATGTAACCAGATGATTGAGTTCAAATGGTTAATGAGCTACACACAATAACAAATCATTTGGGAGAATCTAAGTTCAAATTCTGGTGAATTAATTTTTGATAAAATTTTACTTACTTTTGAATTCGAACTTAAGATTGTTAAGACTCATATTTTCTAGAAATAAGTGAGTTAAAAAAAGCATTTTTTTTTTATTAACAATGTTCCTAGGAAAAGCATCTATCAATACAAAGTTCAGCCACGTGGTAAGTGAATTTTACCCAAAAAATTGTTTCCACTGAAAATTAAACTCGAGTAATCTCAAAGAATTTGTACGAGCTCATTGACTACTTGAACGCAATTACTTTGTTAAGCACAAATTAGTTTTATTTATTAGGATTGATTCAAATTTATGCATGAACCCTAATTCATTTTATGAAATAAGCATGAACCCTAATTAATTTTTATTTTAGTATTGGTGCAAATGATATCTTGAATTTAGGATGATAATCCTTTGTGTACGAGATGATTTAATATTTTTTGTGTGCATGAGATGATTTAAGCAACGGTTATTCCACTTTGGATCATTATTATTGGATTGGATTTTCAATTTCACTTGATTATTTATTGTGAATTTGGTGTTGGCTTTACATATAATCGCATATAATTTTAATTCCTTGACGAGTTCATAAGTATTTTTGCGAGGACAATTGTGTATGGTTTGAATCAATATAGGAATTGATAATTTCAAGAGTATTGATCGAAAGTAATGGTCATTAGAGGTGTGGTTGAAAGTGATGGTAGTCATGCTCAACTAACCAGCAATTGATCTAGCTGTTAGCTAATTTTGTAATGTTGCTGATAGAGAAATACTTCCACTTCAATCCAAATGACTAAATAATACTTTATCCAACCAATTTTTTTTTAGTGTTAATAACCATTAGACTCTTTAACACACAAAAAAAAAGTCCGAATTAGCTTATTTTTGAGTTTATGCAAACAATTTATGCAATTTTTATGTATTATTATAAATTTGTCAAAGTAGTTTATGATAAAATAACGTATAAAAATACAATTTTTACTAATTTGAACTTATAAAATAGCATAAAACCTAATTTATATTGCGTAAGCTATTTGCATAAGCTCAAAAATAAGCTAATCCAAACGAGGCCTAAATCCACACAAGTGTTTGATCAAAATTGTATTCACACACACACACATAAGATACAAATTTTCAGAAGAAAAAAAAAAACGCACCTGAACATTCAAATTTATTTTCCAACAATATTAGTCATCGGTGTTTGATTACTACAACAAATTACTATTACTAAGTTACTACTAATAAAAAATACGCACAATCAAATTTTAATATAATGATGTTGAGTTTAAGTTTGCTTTATTTATCTATTCTTCATTTATAATAGAGATAGACAATAAATCACCTGTGTCTATTTATCTATCTCTAATGAACAATAAATGAAAAATAAATAAACAAAGCAAACTCAAACTTACTCTCTTCGGTTTTGAATATAAGCAAAAATTCATTTTTTAGATTCATTGAATAATAAATTATGTATGTGAACCATTTTAATGTCTAGATACATGCTAAAGTACTCATTCAATTCTTAATTATAAACAAAAATTCACTTTCCAGATTCATTGAATAAATAATTTATTTGGACTATATATTACAATCCAGATAAATCAATGAATCTGAAAAGTTAATTTTTACTTATAATTAAAGATAAAAGAAATAATATTTTGCTTATATTCAAAATCAGAGTAGTAAAATCATTACATTAACATTCGAGGATGTGTTTATTTTTTACTATTAGTAACTTACTAATAGTAGTTTGCAGTAGTAATCAAATACTAATGACTAATCTTGTATACTCCTATGCTTGAATCCATTATCCATGCTATTTCACTGTAATAACCCGGGTGAACAAAAACCACCCGCCAAATTACTCGACAATGACCCGGGTAGAACAACCGGAACCGAAAAGTTACCTTTTACAACATGACACGTGTACAACGTAGTGGTAATGTAAATAAACACACTATGGCCCACCACGAATCACAGTCCTTCGTTCTTCTTCTTGGTGTCACCTTTTTTTCCTTCACCACTCTTCCTCTTCCTCCGCACGTCATTTTCATTCTCACTCTTTTCTTTACCTTAAACATATATATATCGTTTCTCCCAACACATCACTGCAAAACCACATTTTACCATTTTTGTATTAACTTTTTTTTGTTAATAATAACCAAATTTCATTTATACCCTTATAGTACATGTGTCACTTGATCAAATCAAGAAGAGTTGGTAGCTGAATAGACTCATATTCTTCAAATCATTGCATAGGGTTTTGAGTTTGTTATTTCTGCTGTTTGATTTGATTTTTGAGAAATCAATCACTACTATGATCTAAAGAGGTAACAAATTTGTTGTTCATAGGACTTGTGTACTGTAATGTTTCTAAAATAAGCAAAAATTTGTTTGAGTATGATGATGTTTTATGACGTTTGATTTTTGAAAAGGTTTTTGTGTTTTTGTTTGTGAAGTGATGAAGTAAGAAGAATGTTATTTGAGTTTTGAACTTTTTTTTGCAAAGTTTGTGGTTGTGAAAATGATAGGGTTATCCTCTTTTTGTGTTTTCAGGTGTTCTGTGGTTGCTTGAAAATTAATCTTAAGGAGGTCGAGACTGTTGTTTGTGAGATGAAAGCTCGGAATCTTGTTGCTGATGTAGGTTTTGTGATTCTATTAGTACTTTCTTCTAATGCTGATTAGTATCTTTTGATTTGTCTTTGTTTATTTTGAGATTGTCTAAATGTACAAAGTATCTTTGGCTGTGACTGTGAAGCATTGACACAGACAACGGACATGGTATTGACACTGACATGTCAACATTAGTAATGATTTGAGAAAATATATTGACATTGACATGTCATGTCGGTGTAGGACACTGGGCATAGCTTCAATCAGAAGTGTCAGTGCTACATAGTATTCCTTAGGATTATATATGCTGAGTTTAGTTGTCCATCTATTTTGGACGCCAATAGTCATTTTACAGCTGTCTCTGAGGGGATTTGAACTCTAATCCTTGAGGTTATAAGGTCAAACTCTTACTACTAATTCGATACCTCATCATGGACATTGTTTGTTCATTTGATTATAACTCTACTTGAAATTTAATGAAATCTGATACACATATGATATGACATCAGAGAATGAGTTTATTTTCATCTGCATTATAATGTTCTGTATGAACCTCGCATTTTTATAATGTTCTCTAATGTGTTTTGTGAAAAGGTTTTTTGAAAATTACACTTTCTATTCCACTGAAGTATAGCATTTTCTACTTATTATCACCCACTTTACATTCTAAGTGAGATTGCATTGGTTTCACATTTATTTATAAGTGGCTCCATTGATTTGAACTTATACATGTTATAGGATGGAAGGGATTCCTATACAAGGCATGGCAAAGTTTTGACTAAAGAATATAAAAATAACACAAGGGTTGATCATCGTGGGGAAAATGGAAAAGGTGACGGAGAAGTTGTATGTCACAAGTGCTTGCATGGAGGAACGCTCTTGTGAGTTTCTTCAGTTCAGCTCATTGTAGTTTAAGCCAGTTCACCTTATAATCCTATGCTCTTTTCCTTCATAAATGTTTTGTTACTTGGACATGTATTTATTGCTTTTTCCTCCATGACTGCTTCTGTTGCTTATTTTTTGCAAGAAACATTTTATGATCTCAGTTTTCTTTCTCTACATGATGGTTACATGCTTGTACACGCTCTGAACTGCTTGTGGATATTTTTAACTCTAGCATTTTTTATATTAACAGCAGTTCTGTGTGTTTCCCATAATCTTACCGGACATTTGGTATATTACACAGTGCTATCATATATACTTTGATAATCGCAATGTCGAATCTATCTTTTTCGATTACAGTTATGTGGTTTTCACAATGAACTAGTCACTTCTGGTCAACATGAAACACTTGCTAATGATGATGGTCATGTACAGTCAACATGAGACATTTGTTTTCACAATGTATTAGTCACTTCTGGTCAACATGAGTCATTTGTTTTAAATTAACTCAAGAATTATGTATTTCGACATATTATGCTTTTGTTGTTTTCTTTTGTTTATTGACTTGAACGTTGAAACTATATTTTAGGTGCTGTTGTGGTAAAGGGTGTAAAAGGAGGTATCACCCGGCTTGTTTGGATCCTCCTCTCAAATCGCTTCCTATAGGGTTTTGGCATTGTAATCGGTGTGTGAAGAAAAAAATAGAGCTCGGGGTGCATTCTGTTTCTGAAGGGGTAGAATCCATATGGGATTCCCGAGAAGTGGTTTCACAAGATGAAGGTTTGTAAAAATTTGCTCACCTCCCCTAAATTTTACTATTATTTTTCATGTATAGATTAGATTGTAAATTTGATTATTGATTAAGCTTATAACTTGGTGCCAGTGGTCCAAAGAGAGTACTTTGTCAAGTATCAGGGCCTCGCTCATGCTCACAACTGTTGGATTCCAGAAAAGCAAATGCTTACTGAGGCTCCAAAGCTTTTGGAAAAATATAAGAAGAAACAACAGGTTAGTCACCGTTCATAGCCTTGTTACCACAGATATATACACAAAAGTGAACTGGAGTGGACAAGGATATTAGATCGTCTTGTCAGTATAAGACATAACTATGAAAATGTGATAGGACACATAAGGGACTTATCTGGTTTGTGTAAATATAAATTATTTCAAATATGTTTTTATAAAAATTAGTGAAGATGAATTGACTTCAATCCACAAGTTAAATGAAAAGAACATTATAGTATTATACCTTAACTCTGTTATCAATGGCGAGATCCAAAATGACACACTTTAGTATCTCCATAGGAAGCACACTATGCATAAGACAGATTGAAATCTTCAGTCTTATATATCTTTATCATGAGACGCTTCAGACTTTACCCTTAGTTATAACTCGTTCTTGGATATTTTTCTTAATGTCAGAACGATCCATGTAAATAAGAACTTTCCATTTTTGAAATATCATGATGTGTTAATTTAAGACCGTACAATACATGACAAGAAATGTTAAACATACATAAGGTCAAATTTCAATTGTTTGTACTTATAAACTTTGTTGTCATCAGAACTCTTAGGTCTTGAATGAATAAATCATTTTGGTTCCAACAAAACAAATTTTTAGTTAGTACTTTATTGAGATGTATCTATTAAAAATGTTTCTTTTTTGAACGCCAAATTACCAGGTTGTCAGGTGGAAAAAAGATTGGAGTATACCTCACCGGTTGCTGCTAAAAAGAAAAATTATCTTGTCAAAGCTAAATGCTCACCCTTTTGATGGAAGTGATGACAATGATTCAGTCTGCCGATATGAATGGCTTGTGAAATGGACTGGTCTTGGTTATGATCATGTTACATGGGAGTTAGATGACGCTGTATTTATGACATCATCTAAAGGGATTAAACTCATGGACAATTATGAAAGTCGTCAAAAGAGATCAGATGGGCTGTCAAATCCTCTTGAAGTTAAGGAGGTACATTTTGTTTAGTCACATCCTTTTAAAAGCTTTAATTTTAGAGTTCTAGGTTTAAATTTACTTAGACCCTTCTCAGTTGCAATCTATTATACAACTAATGTATTATCTTTAACTTCAATGAGCTAATCACTAATTTAGTTATTGAGATTGAAGGCTTCGACAATTTGGTTCCCAAATATTGTAATTCCACAATGATCAATGAAATTGAACATCTTCAATCATATTAGTGTTTTTTGGATCAGTCAATGAAACTATCCTTACGGGACTAATGCGATCAATGATTTTCAATTTCAGGGATCATTTTTGGAATTTTGTTAATTTCAGAAACCAATTTGTTTGACTCCTACAATTTTAAAGACTAAATTGGCGATTCACTCAAATTTTCACGTCTCTCAAAAGAGAGGGAAAACATTTAATATAGTTATGGGTAAGCATAATTTCTTTTAAAGACTAAACCAATTTGTTGCTTCCCGGTGCCAAATGTTTATGTTGATAACATGTCAATGTAGAAAAAGTCACCTATCATTTGGGGTTTTAAGTCACTTATTAGAACTACAAAAATATATCAGATGATACTTTCTAAACAGAAAGGGGAAGTCTTTTGACTTGTTGGGCAAAATGTAGCTCTTCAAATCTTGTACAAATATGTTTATATTTTGTAGTACTGGTGTATTTCTCTAACGAGTAGTTTGTTTGACCTTGCAGGAGAGAGAGGATTCCTTTACCGAATTATCAGAGCTATCATCTGGAGATTCATCAGGATTGTATAACGAGCATTTGAGTTATGTGAACAAGCTTCACATGTGTTGGCACAAAGGTCAGAGTGCCGTTATTGTTGATGAACAAATTGACCAGGTCATTTTTTTCTCCATACACTTGTTTTCATCTGATATTACTTGGTGCTTGTTTTCTACATTAATTTCTCATCTCATTAGATATTCTGTAATTAAATAAAGCTTTTGATACTTGGGGTGCCTTATTTAAAGAGTGTACGACTCAAAGACAGGCAGGTTTGGAAAAGCATTTTTATAATTTATTTGGGCTTATCTCGGGCAAGTATTTGGGAGAGCTTATGAAAATAGTTTATGACATGTTTCTAAGCTGTTTTCAGCAGCTCCCTAGAACAGCTTTTGAACATAACACAATTTATATGAAAATAGTTATATTCCCTCATACGTAACTGTTTATTTTGATAAACATTTATGCAGTAAGTGCTTAGTTACGCTATGTGCTCAAATGCACCTGTCAATCTCTTGGTTTCTAAATGTTTTCTTTTGTAATTTTCTTGTAAGGATGCTTTATTCTCTAGCCTTGTGTTAAGTACAAAACATTGTGTAATAGCTATTATGGGAGATTTATAGCACTAGTTGTCTTATTTTTTGGTATCTCAGAGAATGGACAAGATGAATTTGAATACAACCTTTTCCTCTCGCTCCAGAAACCTACCATCAAAAGGTCATCCAAAATGGCCACAAAAACCCACCTCCTTCTTCTAATAGAGAATAAGCTGCACCAAAACATCAACCTTTGGACCTTCATCTTTAATAATCATCCTAACATTGCATTATTGCAACATTTACTTGTCTTGTTGTATGTTTATAGTAGAAAAAGAATTTTACCAAGTTGCTATATTAATATGAAGATTGGCTGTAGAAAAATATTACACTAATTTTTGAAGTGTCAAATGTATATGTATGAAGGCTGGAGTTTGCAATAGTTAGTGAATTATTTAGATTACACAGTAAAATTTCTGATTTATTGTTAAACTACATTTGCAGGAGCGGGTTAGGAAGATGATTTTGTTTATATTATCTTTGAATTGCAATGTGAAAAGGCCTTTTCTCATCATCTCAACTTCTACTGGCCTTTCTGCATGGGAAACAGAATTCTTATATTTGGCACCATCTGCCAATCTCGTAGTTTACCAGGGAGAAAAAGATATACGCAGTAGCATCAGATCATTAGAATTTTACAATGAAGATGGTGGTGTTTTATTTCAAATATTGCTCTCATCATCTGAAATTGTCATTGAGGTATATTCATATATCTAATCCTACAGCTTCATCGTATAAGCGGCTTTTCAGAAACAATTTGAGTTTTTTTCTTTCTTTCTTTCTTTCTTTCATATTCTACAAAAAGTTTCTCTGGAACATTAATATTCTTTTTGTGCTCATTATGTTTTAATGCGATATGCAGGACTTAGATGAACTGCGATGCATTAAATGGGAAGCAATCATAATTGACGAATGCCAGCGGCGACCCAGAATTTTAGGAAACATTGACAATGTCAATATTCTAGCAGCTGAGATAAGGCTCCTTCTCATTAGTGGACAAATCAAGGTATACCACTTTTGTTCAATAGTCAATATTGATATTTTTCACCGTAATGACTTTTCTCTAATGGACTTTCAGGAAGATCGAGCTGACTATATCAAACTGCTTTCTTTACTTAAGTCTGGGCATGATGAGTTACATTTCTCATCTGCAAGCATCTCCAATTTGAAGAGTCAATTGGAACAATATATTGCATTTAAGTGCAATTCTGACTCCAGCAGGTTTATAGAGTATTGGGTTCCTGCCCAGCTTTCCAGTTTGCAGCTTGAGCAGTATTGTTCAATGCTGCTTTCAAACTCATTGTCGTTATGCTCAGGCCAGAAGTCTTCCTTCGTTGATGCCCTCCGCGAGCTTACTATCTCAACAAGGAAGGTATACATGATACGAAACGGATAAGCTGAAACCTCATATACACAATTTTGGTTGTCAACGTTTTGTTAAAGTTTTCTTTCATGATTAATACTTATTCAAATGAATAGTCAATAGGACTTATAGTCACACATGTATTGTTGTTTACAGTGCTGCAATCATCCTTATCTCCTCGACCCGTCACCGAGTACTTTTGTCACTAGAGGTCGGCCTGTTGAAGAACATTTTGATATTGGAATAAAAGCAAGTGGAAAACTGCTACTTCTTGAAAAGATTCTTTTTGAAGCTAAACGTCGTGAGCTAAGAGTGATAATATTATTTCAGGTAATTACCTACCGGGGTCCTGTGGTTTTTTGTTTGTTTATTTATTTGTCTTATTTCTTGTATTTCTGCGAGTTTGTTCATTTCATGTTATATTGAGTAAGATCTTTGATGCTGATTTCTTAGCTGTGCTAAAATGCAGTTTACCTCATTAAGACAGATCATGTTGATCATGTGTAACTATTTAAAACACAGCCACAGACATTATGGATTATGTAGTTGTCATGACTCATGAACGATTATTAGGGTTAGTGACTTAGTGTTTGCTTGATGTTCTATTTAATTTATCCATAGTTTCTACTTTCTTCATCTTTTCCCCTCATGTGTTTGTTAATGTTTTGGCTCTTCATCTATTTCCATATATTTTCATGAGTTGTTGTTAAGGCTGAAGGCTCCTTATGTCCTATATCAGACATAAAATGCCGGTTTTATGATGTAAATAATTATGCCTACCAAGTTTGGTTAGTTTAAGGATAGTTGAAAGGTCAAAACTTAGGGGCTGCACTATAGGTTCTGTTTGTGTTGTTTACTAATTATACTATGCCTCATGGATTAAAATTTCCAGTGAAGTTTAAATTTGACATGGTTCTGTTTATACTACTGGATAATTCAGGTGTTGAATTGGAGAACAATACACACGAAAACTGCACCTATGTTTTATCCTAGTTGAAAATCATTGATTATATGTTTGTGGTTTTTGAACATTGCCTTAGTATTCGATGGTTTGATATGAAAGAAATAATCAAAATAATTAGCTATGGCTCTATTATTTGATCCTGATTTATCACATAATGCAACCTCTTAGAAATAATGTTGGGAGTTCTGATAGAATTAGCGACTTTTCAGCATTTGTTTATTTTTTCTGAGAAAGTAGGGAGGCTTTGATAGACATGTAAAAACATTGTATCCTCCTATTCCGATTGTTACTAAATTTTCAATATGTGATTTTGAATTTGAATGTCAGATATCAAATGGAATTGCTTTGTCTGTTACAGTAATATATGTGATATGAATTCAATAACTTGGAGCAGTGTCTCATACTTTGATAATCATATTACTTCGTTAGCCTTGTTTATCTTGGTGAACGATTATTGAGTTAAGAAATAGTGTCTATAATTGTATACTCACCATGCGAATGTATGGATATACTTAAGGCTTCTTTTTATTATCATTTGTGCTTCCTGTCAAAGGGATAGAGATTTGAGAATTACTGTTCTCATCAAAACTATGCATCACATTGTGGTATCTTCATGGTTAAATATTGGTGTTTTTCTATGTTCTCAAGGATTTAATTAGTTGTTTCTTTCCTTTTTTTTTTTCCAATAAAAACTGCAGTCTAGTGGTGGTTCTAGATCAATTGGAGATATTTTGGATGATGTTCTCTGTCATAAATTTGGAAACAACTGCTATGTACGATATGGTCGGGATTACATTCCTTGTATGAATCAAGCTGCTTTGGAAACATTTAACGACAGAGAAAGTGGAAAATTTGTTTTCTTGATTGAGAGCCGTGCTTGTCATCCTAGCATTAAGCTGTCATCTGTGGATATTATTATATCATTTGACAGTGGTTTGGACCTGCAAAATGACCTCAAATGCATACAAAAAATGTCTATCAGCTCAAAGTTCAAAAAGATAACAGTTTTGAGATTGTACTCATGCTTCACTGTTGAAGAAAAGGTTTTAATGCTTGCAAAAGAGCGTATAGCTCTTGTATCCAATAAACGAAAGAAAGAGGGTGCTCTTGACAACAATATGCGGTTAGTTAACCAGAGTACACATCACACCCTGCTAAAATGGGGGACCTCTTATCTGTTCAGTATGCTTGATGACTTACATGGAAGTGGCACCTCAGTCTCTGCTTCAGACATCTCCAATCAGTCAATTCTAAATGATGTAATCTGTGAATTATCATCCAAATTGGTTTGTGATAGCGGTGGCACTGATTCTCATAGACAGTCATTCATATCGAGAGTAGAACAGAATGGAGAGGAATATGTATGGAACATTTCATTGCCAGGAGAAAGAGAAATGAAGAAATTGGGCAAGAAAACACATACTTTTTCCTGGAGTGATCTCCTCAAAGGAAGGAATCCTCGCTGGAAGTTTTTACCTGCTTCGTCTCAAAGGAACAGAAAAACAGTTGAATATGTTCATCACACAGTAAAAGGATCAGAAAATGAAAATGATGCCATTATAAGAAAGAAAAGGACAAAGTCCACGGATAGTATTTATCCCATAGGAAAGAACGCATCCAAGGATAATGTAGATCCCGAGGTAAGGAAAATCACCAAGGATAATGTTGACCCCAAACGAAGGAAGGTGTCCAAGGAAATTATTGATTCCAAGGGAAGGAACGTGTCTACGGATGTTGTTGATTCCAAACATCTGAAAAAAAAGTGGAAGAATAAGAAGAGTGGAAGTGCTGATAAAAGCAAAAGCAAAAGCAAATTGAATGGTACTGATGAATTTCCTTAACTTTCATAGTCTTTTATTTATTTATTTTATTTTTTATTTTTTTAATAAATTTAAGAGGTGCAAAATATGGGGAGGAGGCATCCCAACTAGGTTGGCACCCGCACCCATAATAACCACCTAAAGCAACACCTCAATTTATTTATTTCTTGATGCACACTACACTTTTCAAATGAAACAATCAATTTTTCCCATTCTGCAAGTACATCCTACTGCTGATTATTGTCATGCACACAGGTAATAGGATTGGGTTTTATAACAAATTTGACTCCATAACACATCCTTTGACCAATGAAATGACAGGAGCAGCTGCAATAACTAAACAAATTCCAAAACAAAAGAAACTGCCGGACATGCCCAAGAGCAACAAACTCCTGTCAAAGCCTGATATATCTATATCATGTCTCTGTGATGTTCTACACTTTTCGGTAGGGTCTCAATATATACTTCAGTAACCTTTACTTGAATATAAATGATTTTTCTTTTATGTGAAAATACTATGTGCTCCATTTGGGTAGTCTTTTATGGGACCTAGGAAGTTACGAAGAAATGAAGGACACAGGCTTAAATAGTAGGAGGGGTTTAGGGGAGGGTCATTTGAATTGTTAAGTATCGTAAAAGAGAACAATGGTTCAGTTGTTAAAGGAGAAAGCAATCGTGAAAGTGAGATCCCTTTAAAGAGAATTCTCTCCTTTTCTGGTCAGATTCCTTTAGTAAAATTTTTTTGTTTGCTCTTTCATTTCCGGTTTCCCTAGAATTCTCATCTTTCTCACTCATTCATCGGTTCTGGTTTATTATTAAAAGAGGTAACTTTATTTGGATGAAAGAACTTTGAAGTAGGATAATTTGTATGGTCACTTAACTACTAAATGACTGATTGTTTGGAAGCAGTTGCACTTGCTATTACACCAACACCGGATTATATTGATTACATTATCTATGTATTAGTTGCCAACATATTTTAATCATTAGACTATAATGATTTATATTTCAATAACACTAGGTTTTGTGGATTTTTCCTGATCACTTGATTTCATTTCATATATGCAGAAAAATGACAAGGTTGTCACCATGAAGATTCTTGAGTATGTATTTGAACATTACGACATTGATTGCCTGGAAGATTCTACAGTGCAGGCATTTGAAATATCTGTGGTTAGTATTACTCTTTTTGACTTCTTGCTAGCTTCTCTGTATTTGTTTGTTTGAGTTCCTCAGTTGTTCATATAAGCAAATGTGACTCAAACACGGGTTGGTTAGAACCAGTGAGTCTGTCTTTGTGCAAAAGTTTTATAATTTCTCCTTATTTTTGCCTGATTTTCTACCTTAAAAATAGGGAAATCTGTTGTGTGAAGTTGTGGGAAATCTGTTGCCTTATTATCAATTGATATAATGCTTCATCCTACAGCCTTTTTATCATGCATCGTACTCTGTCCTCTCACACTCTCGCAAACTCGTATTTTTCAACTAATTTTTCAAGAGGCACTATCCACCCCGTAAGCTAGGTAGTGCCCTAGCTTTGTTAAAAGAAAAAATAATAGTAAAAATAATTCCAGTAATCCCCAAAGAGGTTGATCTTTATTGTTGCATTTTCTTTCATGTTTCTTTTTTGGGCTTCAGATCATAGTGTATGGTTGAGAACAAATCAAGTTGCAGTTCAAAACCTTTATTGTGCCCAATTTGTTGCAACGGGTGTTTGTATTGTACATTTTTTTTTTCTATGCATGCTGTTATTTATTTGAGCATTTACATGCTTTAATATTACTTGTTTTATAAAATAAATTAAGCATTGTGTCATAGTTGTGTAATGAAATGTGCATCTCCAGTGTTGGCTAGCAGCTTCTTTGTTGAAACACAAGATTGATAGGAAACATTCACTTGATCTTGCAAAAAGGCACTTGAATTTCAATTGCACGGAGGAAGAAGCCACCGATGTTTACAATTCACTGCAAGAGTGTAAGGAACACATTTCAAGATGTTTACAAAATGAACTTTGTGTTGAGGAAAATAATATAAATGGTGCTTCAAGCTCCATGACACCTGAGCTGCAACATTCGGCAGAGGAGGAGAAGCAAAAGGGTTTTCAGCATCCAAGTGTTTCAAATCTTGTGAAATCTGCCACAAATGAACCCGATCTTCCAAGAAAATCTCCCACAACAGTGCTATTTTCACAAGACCAGATTTATACAGAAAACTTCCAGAACGAACCTTATATGGCTCAAGAAATTTCTACATCTCAAACGACCCCTGGTAGTATGCCTGTGGAAGCAGATGCCACTTCCATGGAATCTGATGCAGATGTGGGAATAAATGCTTTGAACTCGGTAGCAGCTGAAGTTTCACACCTCGAGCACCGGAATATTTCCCCCAATTCAAGTAATGATTTCAATAATGTCAATCCTGTAACAGGTTCTTTGGAAAGACAGAGTCCCATTTTAGGTTCAGATATTACACAATCTGATATGAGAGTTTTTGAAGATCCTCAAACTTTAATGAATCAAGTGATTGACATTGACAATTCTATGAATATATCAACTTATCTTGCACAACTTCACAATGTTGAGACAGATACTGTAACTTGTGATAGAACTGCTGTTCCCGAGGTCAGACAATGGTGCAATATAGTGAGTCCTGTATGTGGTGAGTCAACCACTTCAGAGTTTGCTGAGTGTCCTTTACCATATAGGCAACTATCACATGCAAATTTAATGCCATTGCGACAGGTTAGTAAATTTTGGTTCTATTCTTTAGTGTTTTATTGATAATCTTTGTGTTGGTACTCTGGTGAACTTTGCAAAACATTTTAAAGTTTAATATGGACTATTCCTTTTCTTCTATTTCTGCTTGTATTTCTATTGGTATGTAACATGGGCCTATCGGCCTTCGCTTGAGTTACCGCGGTATAGTTTGTAAGTAATTATTTGGTCATGTAAAAGCATTACTGTCAGGTCAAGTGGTTCTTCAACATGTCAAAGAAAAACAATGTATCTCTAACTGGAATATTGTATTGTAGGTGTATTGTTCTTCTAACAGCCACTACATTAACTCTTCTCTATGAACGCCATCACTTCCCCTAAACTAAAATCATTTTTAGCACTTTATCTTTTTCTTCATGAAAATCTCTTAGAACCTAACACGAAAGCATTACCTTCATTATTTGATGATGGATATAAGCATATATGATTTAAATCTTCTTTTTCTAAATAGTTGTTAGAATTTCTAGATTTTGTTATGCTTTGGCATCAGATGCACTGTTGATTGATATTTATTGTGTATTTCAATTACCAATCATATTGTGTAGTATGTGATATTTTCATTCCAATAATTTACACCTGCTTCTTGTACCTTCCAGTCATTGTCGGCTAGTCCATCTTTTATGGAGGACTTATCTCGTACAGTCATGCCACTGGACAGAGTTTCAAATCATAATTGTCTTCGTCGTGAGTCTGTAGAAATATTGCAAGCACTGTATGAACCCGTGGAACTGGTTGACTCTTCACCTGTGACATTAGAACCCTCCAGTTATGCGCCCGGGAATGAAAATGCTTCTCATGATCCTCACAACATTACTATTCCTGGATATATGAACAGTGATCCTTTTCAAGCTCATTATTTGACATCTCAAATGTCCTATGTTGCCGATCCAAACCCATTACTATTTGAAATGGAGCGAATACAAAAAATGAATGAAGAAGCTGTCAAGACCTATGAGGAAAAAGTATGAGCAATAATCTTTTTCATTTGTCCCATAATTTTTAAATATTGTCTTTGGGTAATGCAACTTGCTACTTTCAACTTACATTCTGTTTATTCATAACCAGAAATTGCAGCTGCAGTCTGACTACGAAAAGGAGGTTGAAATGTTACGTGCAAAACACTATATGTTGCTTCAGAATGTCGATACTGCAGCAGCATTAATGAAAAATGAACTTGAGGCACAGAGAGATATCGTATTCAGGAATATGATATTAGCTGATGTTTGGAGCCGAACTGATAGTATTTGCTAAAGAGATCTCCAGCACAATGCACATACCATAGTATGGATTGTCCTTAAGGTATGTTTGTGGTAAACCCAAGTACAAATTCATCAAAAACATGTTAAATCTCAACAACTAACCATTGAAAGAGAACATAATTTTTCTCACTTTGCTCTCTATCTATTCATTCTTTGCTCAAATATTATGTTGACTTGAATATAATTTGATCCCTAAAAATATACATGTTTTAGTTCCTTTAACTAGCTTCAAAGCCACAGTTCTTTGGGAATTGTGATATTTATAGTTAAACATGTTTAGCCTTAATTCAAATTCTACATTGGTTTTTCTTTTTTGTACCTAAAGAAACTTGCTGACTATTATTGCATTTTCATGCATAATATGTAACTCTTAAATCTTAATTGTTCTTCCTACTGATTGTTTCCCCCCTCTGCAGTGGCAATGCCCTAGCTGCTCTTGCTCTCATGTACTAATGTACCATTTTTTGAAACATCCATCTATGTTCATCATCCTTGTCCACCCCAGCGACGATGGTTAATCAATCCCGCAGCAACCAAGGATTCAGGTCAGCGATTGGTTCAAAATTAGTTCAATTGCAACATTAGTGACAAGTAGAAAACACCGGAAAAACATAGTGACAGGTTGTACAAATCAAGTTCAGTCACTTTACCTGGTTGATGTACTATGTATAGAGTTCTGAATTAATGTAAGTCATATGGTGCAATTACTGTCAATAGTTGTCTTTAAGACAATGGATTAGGGTATTAGAATGGTTAATAGCAATTAGCTATTTGCTCGGAGACTAAAAAAGATTTTTAATTACATTAGAGCTTATATGATATATTTATATAGTTGCACTGAAACCTTCAATAAACAACTGAAATTTTATTAGAAGTAAATTACAAGTTTTACTTTGACAAATAGAAAACTGAAATGAAGCTTTTCACACAAATTTTCAAAAGGTCTGACATACCAAATGATTATTGCAACACATTTTTTTGAGCTTGACCTAGTGGCCAACACACACCGGGGAGGGGAAAATGCGATTCATGGGTTCGAATCCACACCCGCACGCATAAACACACAGAAATGTCCCTTGCAACACTGCTATCGGGACAATTATTGCGATGCATAAAGTAAACATTTGAAAAAGTAACCAATACAGTTAACAAATTGGAAGAGGAACACCATTCCACTCGCCTAAGCATTTCAGAAGAGGATCAATGATTTTTCCCTCGCATATAGCTGTGAACAATTTATCACACTCCTCGCCTGGTGAAATGGCCTTTTCTCCAGTTAGCAAACTAGTTCCCAACTCCTCCCTCACAAACTTGTAAAGTGGATAAGATCTGCATTCTTTGATCTTGTTTGGAATTGCTGGATTTCCACGCTCATATGCAACTCTTGCACTTTCAACCTCTTTTGGCAAGAGAATCTTCAACTCATCCTCAAAAGTTGCAATTTTTTGAAAGATCGATGTGTTCAAGTTCTTCTCACTTTCTTTATTTCCTAATGCATGATCCACCAACACTTGCCTGAGTTTTTGCATTAATGGGTATGTAGCACTACAAGGATCATCAATATAGGCAAATACATGCTCCATATCAACCACTTTTAACAAGTCTTTTTCACAGAATCTTGAAGGATGAAGTTCTCCATTGACACCTATGGTTAGTGTCTTTTTGGCAACTTGGCTTATAGTGCTCTTGACTGAGTTTTTCAAGTTCTCTTCCAAATGCCTTAAGTCAATTGCTTGGCAAAGTGCAATTAAGAATGTGGAAGCCATGAGCTTTAGAATCTCAATTGCTTCATTTGTTTTCCTAGCAGAAATCAAACCCAGAGAATTCACATCTTGGGTGTGTTGCCCAGCACTTTGAACATGGCTTGTAACTGGGTTTGCAAGATATTGAAGCTCAGAACAATAAGAAGCCATGGCAATTTCAGCTCCCTTCAAACCATAATCCAAGCTGGGATTCCTACTAGCCGAGAGATTCGAAGGCAACCCATTGTTGTAGAAATCATTGACAAGCTCAGAGAATTGGGCAAACATGAGTTTGCCAATCGATGCAAGAGCCAAACGTGTATTGTCCATGGAAACTCCAATAGGTGTTCCTTGAAAATTTCCACCAGACAAAACCTCATTCCTTGAAACATCAATCAAAGGGTTGTCATTAACAGAGTTAATCTCTCTCTCAATTGACTTGGAAGAGAATCTAATCACTTCAATTAGAGGACCAAGCCATTGTGGTGAAGTTCTAAGTGCATATCGATCTTGTTTTGGTTTTTGCAAAGGATCTGTCTCATGCAATTTTTTAGCGGCTTTTACATAAGCACTTCCATCTAAAATGTGTTCCATAATAGCAGCAGCCTCAATTTGACCAGGATGGTGCTTCAACTTATGTGTCAAATGATCAGTAAATTCAGGTTTTCCTTGCATAACTTCAGCAAAAATAGCCGATAAAACTTCAGACAACACCGCCAATATGTTAGCGTCAAAGAGAACAATAGAAGCTAGGCCCGAACCTACAACAGTGCCATTAACAAGGGCAAGACCTTCTTTTGGTTGTAAGTCAAAAAAATCAGCATTGATACCAGCCAATTGAAAAGCTTCTTTGGCATTAAGTACCTCTCCAGATGGTCCAATAGCTTTGGCATTCGGTCTTCCAATAAGCAAACCAGCAACGTAAGAAAGAGGGACCAAATCTCCAGAAGCTGTGATTGTACC
Source organism: Trifolium repens (assembly GCA_030408175.1). Lineage (NCBI taxonomy): Eukaryota > Viridiplantae > Streptophyta > Magnoliopsida > Fabales > Fabaceae > Trifolium > Trifolium repens. Next base: position 49,902,433 of record CP125849.1, on the reverse strand, counting down.
ACGAAGTGGTAAACATGGGGTGACATTGTTGTTAAGGAGCTTTGTTATGGCTTCTAAGATTTCAAATCTAATGCCTGAATAACCTTGGAGAAGTGTGTTGATTCTCACTAGCATAGCTGCTCTTGTTGCAGTTTGTGGCAGTGTGTTACATGACTCAGTTCCATCGCCAAATATTCCTGAATTCGAAAACCTAAAAAATAATAATTAAGAAAGTATAAAAATTTATTTTATCACTACTAGCGGCCAAACGGACACGTCCCGTGCTGTTTGTGTGATTCGCATTTTTTATTATAGTGAGGTATATAAATTGTAAATCGTGATTTATTATAAATTTGATTTTTTTTTAAAATTAATGTGTGTATCTTTAGTGCCCGTTTTATAAATTTTATTATAGTTTTTTTTTAAATCCAACCATAAAATATATTATTTTAACTTACCAAAAATGAATCAATAGTTTTTTTTTACGGTAAAAAAATGTATCAATAGTTGTGTAGTAATCACATTACCATTAAATTAAATATTTTAGCAGGTTAGGAATTTTCAAAAGCTATCATAACAGAAAATCAAATAATGCTACAAACAAAAAGAAATTGCTTAAAAATATTATATAATTTTAAGTATCTTAAATTTAAAATTTGGTAAAAATAGAATAGAAATCAATTTTAGCAGGACAACGTTCTTGCAACTATTAACTGAGTTGTTCTTGCACGACTTCTTGTTTTCTCTGCTTTCTTCTAACATGTGCTTTTGTAGAAAAAATATTTTCTTATTCAATTATTTATCCTTTTTTAATTTGAATATTTTCTCTGTTTTTCAATGTTAAATTGAATTTTTTTCTATTAAGTAGATCAACTCCACGCATTTTTTTATAAATTTTTCTAAAACAATTTGATTCTCCATCAAGTAACTTTAAATGGACGTACAAATTAGAAACGTTTTAAAACATATATGTAAATATTGACTATAAGATACAGTAACATGTATAATTACATTTTTTTTTTGAAAAAATGTATAATTAATTACAAAATTTGGATTTATATGATATGTGATTCGTCATTAAAATAATATAATATGACAATAATCAACATTGAATTAATGAAATTTAATATTTATAATGTGTTATTTTTAATCCTTCAGTAATAAAAATGTGAAATGTTTTTGACATTTTTTTGAATATTATTTGGACTTATATAGGATTAAACATTATATAAACACATCCTACTAACTTAAATGAGTAATTTTTTTTTTTACAAGATCAAATTGATAACTTATATATTTTATATATAAGAGGCCATAAGTTCGATCCTCAGCTTTTTAGTAAATAAAAAAAGACACGCATAAAACTAAAAATTTCATAGTATAACTTCTTTTTTTGTTTATCGGATCTTCATACATATTACCCTGATCCTTCACCATTAGATCAAATCTAGCGACTTCGGTATAATTTTTTCTTTTTTTATACAAGATCTCATCGCTTTTTTATGACCAAATTAAAAGATATCATTACTTGATTCCTCACCTTTTACACATGCAGTATATATGATAACTTAATTAGATTTTTTAAGTGATCATTAATTTGAAATTTAAACCAAAGGAAACAATACATTATGCAAATCCATGACAAATCAAGAATGGAAAACAATGTGTGTTACCTTATGAGCTCTTTCTGCAAAGCATCACCTTGTTTGATTCCACAATGTGAGGCAGCACCAAACACAGTGTTGAGACCACAAAGGTCAATGCCATTATCCATGTTGTCCATCACCCAATCACTGCCGGCCTTAACGCCGGCTCTAGCAGATTCCGATAGCTCCACCGTTGCACCATCGTGTGCAGCAATGGCAGCCACCTGAGAAATGGTCAGCGTCTCGCCACCAAGACGGACAACCGGTTTCCGATACTCCTCCACCATACGCTTCACCTCATCCAAGTGACTCCCCTTCATTGCCTCAGCCGCCACACCCCAATTCAAAGGATCAGCACCATTCACTTTCATATTATTATTAATCTTATTAGCATTAATGGTCAAGCAAATATCGTTGTATTTTGTCATATTTTTTGTAATGGTTTTTGCAGCTTCCATCTTAATTAATATAATAGAAAGGAAATTAATAATTTTGAGAAAGAAAGAGTTGCAACAATTGTGATCAGTTATGTGAGAAGTTAAGGAAGGGTGTTAGAGCATTATATATATATAGAGGTTTCTTTTGGAGACTTCAGTACTATACGTTCATTATTATAAATAATTTTATTTTTTTTATGGAAATTATAAGTATTATTATATCTTATATATGATGCTGCACGAGAGGAGTATAAAATATTGATTTTTATATACATGAACAAGTACGTATGATAACTCTTCTAAAAAAAAAGAGTACTTATGATAACTTAAAATATTGGTTAAATATGTTTTTAATCACTCTAAACTTTTAAAGATATTAATTTTTTCTTTTGGCAAATTTTTTTTATTTTTTTATAATAATATTTTGATGACTCAATAATATATGAAGATTTTTTATTTATTTATAATTGAGCTGGGGATGGAACCAAACCAAGAATCTCATGCATGCTACCAAAACTCCTCACTTTTGGATCAAACCTAATAACTTTGTCAATTTTTTAAAAACTTATTTCGAATTTCGGTCCCTTTAAATACACTATTTTTAATTTTACTCCCTATTTTTTTACAAACGTTTGCATAATATATTCCAAATTTCTTGATAAAACTTTAAAATATTATTTGTTTAATAATTTAACTATATATTTAATCTTTAGTCTTTATTAATTTATGTATAAAAGTTCAATTAAAGATTAAATTGCTAAACTAAATTTAATTAGTGATATTATTAAATTAATTATATTTTAAAGTGTTTTTTAAGAAGAACATTTTAAAATAATGATATGTGTCATAAAAAAAGCCATTGGAATAAGCTATGTGAATTTTTGTAAAAAGCATAGACTAAAATTAAAAATAGAATATTTAAAATGACCAGAGTTCGAAAGAAATTTTTAGAATAATTAAAATAAATTTGATATATTTAGAGGACATAAAAATATATTTAAATCTAAAATATTTTAAGTGAATATTTGTTTAAAATTTAAATAAAAGGAAAAATACATTTTCTTTCTTATGCGAATCCATGAAAAATACAGTTAGTTTTGTTTAATCTAAAATATTTTTGGACTAAACTAGGTGAGTAATAATCATATCTGAGTTTTCCTGAGAGTATAACTCTGTTAGTAAGGACATTGCATGTAAAATGCATGGACCGGATGTCAAACATTGATACTCCCACTATTTCATCTTAAAAAGTAAAATTTTAGCTATTAAACCACTTATATATATATATATATATATATATAATCATATCTGAGTTTAGATAGGTTAAATTTTCTTGCCCCTTATGGAAAAATGTAATATATATGTTAAAATTAACATTGATCTTTTGCTTATTGTAAGCTTAGTATATGTTGCTATAAAAAAATTGGGTAAAAAATAAAAGTAAAGTAATTTATCGTAACTATTTAATATTTTTGGCTCAGTTGTTAGGATAATGCATTATATATGCAGGGGGGCGGGGTTTGAATCCCGATCTTCCCACTTATCCATCTTATGGGTAGAATTTAAAGTCATTAGACTACATAAAAAAAAGTCCATTTCAAAAATACTTGTAAATGACGACCAGGCAATTATACAACTATATTTCTAAAAAAAAATTTAGCTTATCAAAAGCAAAAAATTTGGTCAAATTTTTTAAACAAACTATGGAATTAAATTTATTTTAAATTTAACGGCTGAATTGGTGAAAAAAATTAGTATTAAATCAATTAAAGAATTCCTTTTAAAAAAAATTGAATTCTTTCCAACATACTTTCGTTACAAATTTTTGTGAGTTGGATCATATTTGATTTTTTTTTAAAGGCAAATGGAGAAAATTTATTAGAAAAGATAAAGAAATTTCAACTATATTGATACCCTTTTATTTATCCATCATACAAGCAAATTCTCAAATATATTAAAAAGAGAAAAAAGAATACAAGAAAATTTGGGGGACTAAACTAATACCTAAGTGGGAGCTAACAAATACAACTGCATCATTAAAAATCTTTCCTCTAAAACCTGTAGAAAAAACCAGGTGAATGGAAAAAGAGTGTAGTGCTCCAAAAGAGATTATCAAAATTTATATTATGTCAAACCCAATCTATTTTTAGTAAAAGTATTATTTATATATATTACGGTAAATAGGTTGATACTCCTTTGTAATGTGGGCGAATTTTGTTTTTCCCCCCTGTAATTTTTTTCCTTTTGATTCGCCCCTTGCAAAGTAAATTTACAGGGGTTGTTTTCAAAATAAGAAATAATTGCAAGGGCTGAAATCATATTTAAGCCTTGTTATTATTTTTGTGTTTTTTTTTACAGTTATTATTATTGTTTTTTTGCTAAAAGATAAGGAAGCTTTATATGAAGTCACCATCGCTGTCGATATTTGTTTCCTAATCCTTAGTGCTACAGTTCATTTCGGATTCCCTCTTATCCTCTCTTTCTGGTATTGAAATTATTGACAATTTTCACCATTTCTCCGGTTGTCAATTAATGTTCAGATTGAGCTTTCACAATATTTATAAATTTTTGCTAAAGGTATCTTTAGACGAAAGTTACATACTTATTCTTTGAGGGTGCAGGTTGGATGGGAAAGACAATTAATTTTCCCATAATGGGAAAGTGTCAAATCTTACCATTGAATGGTTAGTTATATATTGAATAGTTTGGATTGAGAGTATTGTTTTTTCTTTACTAAATCAAACCGGAGGGAGTTTACTTTGCACTATACCAACTTTTGCAGTACTAATATATTAAGAACTTTTATGTTCATTTATATTTATTTTGACTAAAGATCTATTTTAGCCTCTTAAAATTTCTTTACAGTTCAATTAAATTTCCAGAAAAAAATAATATAATATATCATTTTCTTTTGAAGCCATAAATATAACTTTTTTATATAAAAACAAATTAACTAGTCGTTTTAATATTAAAGTTTGCTGTAAAAGTAATAACGCAGAGGTACCGATTTCAATTCGAAAGAATTAAACTTTTATCTGAGCTTAGAAAAATCCATTTTTTAATTCTAAACATTGCGAAAGTGTTGTAGTACAAAAGTAAGTAAAGTTTTTATCGTCTCCTCAGGGACTAGTGCAATATTAGTCGGTCCTTATGTCGGATACCGAGGGTAAATATGGAAAATTAATATAATTTGTCAACTAATTTAATACTAAAACCAATTTTTTTAAAACTCGTGTTGTGTCAAACTAACTCTTATAAATAATGATGGAAGGAGTATGACATTTAGTAAATAAATCCAATTTTTAAATAAATAAATGCAAAAGAAAAAAGAAATGACGCAATAACCAAATGCAAATTAAGAAAATGAAAATTAGCAAAATATCTCCGGTCCTGGAAACTTGTATCAAAGGCACACATCTATCATCTAGGCCATCCAATACTTATATAATATATCAATGGTTGAAATGAACATTTTCCATCATGGGAAAATTAAATATGCTTCCCATTGTAAACTCCACCTTCTTTGAGTTACAAAGATTCACTCTATGTTGGTGTTGCCATGATAGTGTGTCACTTGACTTGTATCCCATAAATGCTTGAGTTCAACCTCTTTAAATTTTAAGACGTTATAATTTTGGTGAACTTTCACTCTTTCGGAATCCAACTTATCTAAATTTTTTAGATATTAAAGTACTATGTACGTACCAATTATTAACTTCATGTGGGATGTAAATGAGCAGGCCGTTAATACATACTCTTCTTCCTAAATTATAAGTAGTACTTAATAAATGCATTAACCTAGTGTCCACTCCTATAAATTTACTTATAATTTACTTTGATTGGTAATTTATTTTGAGCTGGCCAATTTTTAATATTAATTTGTCTTTTTAATTTCCTTAACTAGTGTCCACTCCTAAAAATCCCATCAACTTAATTAGCAGACATGAGGAGTGCAAAAAACCGGTTGAATATAAGTTGGAGAACCAATAATTAATAGGAAAATGCTAATGTGTTCCTTTAGATACATGTTAATATATAAAAAAAAATTTATATATATATATTTTTTTAAGCAAATGGGGACAGATGAAAAACACCTGCAACACCCTAAATATATTAAAATAAAAACAAAGATAGTACAAAATGCTGGGGGGACATAAACCAAACTCAGTCCAACCACATGTTATGCCCGAAATGGGTATACAAACAATCTAAGAACAACAAAAGTGGTATAAAAGAACCTAGATCAAACGCGCACACATTACGGACACTATTCAGCACACCCGCGTACGAGCGCGAAACCAAACAGCCAAAAAACATGATGAATGTGCCTTTACATCTTGGAAAGGCGAATAAACCGGCCGCCAACACGAACCAATTCACGTACCACAGCTCCCTGCGAAACAACAGCAAGCAAAGGCCCTTTCAAGCCTAACGTCAGTTGAATCCGAACGCCAACACGAATACGAATTCAGCACCAACCAATTACTGCACCAGCAGCAGTAATAACAAGACTGTTTCCAGCCAAACAATCACAATCCAGCCAACAAGGACTGAAACGGATATCAACAGAACATCAAATCCTTCAGAATGAAGATTAAAAGGAGGAAACTTGCCAAACAACAACCTGCAAAACAGATCGCGAGCAAACCCCCAAATCCGAACAGATTTAAAAGAAACAAGGAAGTAGCAGCAGCGCCACCACAACCTAAACCACCCTCAACACTCCGGCACAGAGGAAACGAACACGACATTAGAATTGTGCATTTTATTTTTTAAAAGTGAAAAATTGTTTGTTTCAAAATATAATTACTATTTGTAGAATTTTTAACATACGCACTTAAAACACATGTTAGCATGATCCTGATTAAAAAAGTAGCATTTATCGATAAAACTTAAAAATGGGCAAGACACGAGGAATGCAAGAACACAAACCCAAAATGAAAGCTATTGCTGCCAGGATTTTTTTTTCCCACCCCTACCTTTATCCCTCTACGCCTACAAACAATTCAACATTCCAATTTTACCCTTTTATTATTTAACATCAACCTTACAAATAAAATTCAATACCCACAAATTTTTTCGGAAAACGTCTGTCAAAATTTCCGGTAGCAAACATTCCAAACCGGAACACTGGGAAAATGTGTTCCGAAAACTACAACCACATTAGATGTTAATTACAAACCGGAACAAATGGTTTCAGGGACGGATCCACCTTGCTTCAAATGGGGGCAGCTGACCCCACACCTTAAACAAATTTTTAACCAATAATTAGATGTTTTAAGGTTATGCCCCCACATCTTGTTGGGACCAGAGTGCACAGCGAAATATACGGAAGCGTTTGATTAGTCTCTTTTAGTGGAACCTGAACAACCAAATTATTCAACACAGCTAACACTAACAATAACAACAATAAAAAGGAGTAAAAACTGTAAATAATGACACCGCAATTTTAACGTGGAAAACCCTCAATGTGAGAGTAAAAAACCACGGGTCGTGCAGACCAATCAAAAACTCCGCTATTATCAAATAATGAGTACAATCAATGACGTCTTCCTAATTTCTCTAGGAACTGACAAAGCAACAATAATCACCACCTATGGTGAAACTAATAACAAGAGAGCTAACAACCTCACAAACTAGTGGGTATCACAAACTGATATAAAGAGAAGACAAAACTACTCAGAAAAATTATCTAAGTAACTAACAAAGTGACAAAGACAACATACTCAAATTTCAGCCAAAACAGAGAACATTTTCCGAACACACTTTTGTCACCGGTACCAATTTTCTTCTCCTGTCGAGCTCTCTGTTTTCTCACGTACACAGTGCTGCGCGCTCACTGTTTCTGCAATTGCACACTTTTGCAATTCTCATCTCAATTAGGGATTAATTCCCTTTTATAATAACATCACACACACACCACGTGGGCTAAGCCCAACACAAAAATAAAACCTTTATTTTTTTTTTCTTTTATTCTTTTTCTATTTTTTTTTCCTTTTTATTTTGTGTGTGGTTCCCACTTGAGGAGAGATCCACCCAATATTCTCCCCCTCACGACTCAAGTGGGGCAATCAGTTGTCATTCCAACAACCATGCCGCAAGTCTCAATCATCATGTTATCTGCATCTTCAAACAATGCAGGAGCTTCAACATCACTTGTAGCAACAAGTTCTTCAACAGTGCACCTCTTCAAAGGCTTTCTCTCTAGGGTGGCTTTTATCTGTGCATCAATCTCAACATCTGACTGCATCTTTATTCCGTGACAACTTTCACGGTCATCATCATGAGTTGGATCATCACCTCTAACTCTATCAATGTCTTTCAACCGCTGGTCTTCTATGAACTCAGCTTCACAACATCTGATAAGTTTCTTCATAACAGGATCATAAAACCTGTAACCAACTCCATCTAGGCCATAGCCAATAAACACACACTGTTGATTCTCTACAGATGCTTTATGTAGCACCCCAATTTTGTCCCAACTTTTTTTTTTCTTCACCGTTGATTTGTGTTGTTATAATTTTTGAAATAGTAGGATTTTATTTTTGAAATTTCATGCATTTTATCATTTTTATGCATTTCATCAATCTTGTGAATTTTCGAGAAAATCCAAAAAAATATGTTATACTGTAATATTTAGTTATTATTGTGTATGATTTGTTACCTTTTTAAAATCCAAAAAAACAAACATGAATTTATTTCAAAAAAATATGTCAAATATGTATTTGTCTTCAAAAAAAAGAGAAACAACATTGCCCCTTTCCTCTCCTATTTTCTAGCTTTCTCACTTTTTTCTTAATTAATAATTATTTTTAAAAAAAACAAAAAAACAATAACAACAGCAAAGTTGTTGCATCGCCCCCCACCCTTTTATTGTTATTATTATTTATTATTATTATTATTATTATTATTATTATTTAACAAAAATGAAAAAAAAATGAAAGGACAAACACAGCACATGCTGTGCCCCCACTTCCCCCCTTTTTTTTAGTACTTTTTATTTATTTATTTAGTCATTTAATTAACAATGAAAATGAATTAAAACTGCTACGCTTTTTCTTCCTCCTCTGTTTTTAACATTTGCTTCTTTCAATTCCTACCCAAATGAACTCTAACTTCCACCAAGTTCACACTCCATCAAAAAGTGCAAATCACTTCATTACTTCTTTAATCTCTGCAAATCTGTTTTTTCAGCCAAAACAACAAAAAACCCAACCTCAATTTTATCTCATGGATACAAGCATTCATCAATGTTCTCTATAAATTGAGAATGAAAATTCAGAAGGAGAGGAGGAGAACAAAAAACAGAGCATACAAAATCAGTAGCAAAATGTAGAGATTTTGCAAAATCATTCATCACCATCTCCATTTTCACTTTCATTCATCATCTCCATAAATCACTACCAACCACCAGACCCAACAGTCATCAAATTCATTCATCACCACCATTTTCAATCAATAAATCCATAACCAAAAACAAATCAAAACAGAACAAAAAAGAAACATAGAACACAAACAGAACAGAAAGAAAAGAGGAGTGAAAGAAATTTCGCCGCCACCACTGTAAATCCGGTCACCGGCATCTCTGGCCGGAATCACCACCGCCGCACACCACCACGAACCCGACCGGAACTTCTACCGTCGCTGGACCGAATTCAACCTTCCTCCGCCGTTGCTCTTTCTCGCCGAACCTCTTTCTCTCTCGGTTAAACTCTCTACTTCTCTCACGCGTTTTGTATTTCTGTTCTGTTTTGTATCTTTTCAGATCCCTTTTCCTTAAATTAAGATGCTATTTAGTTTGATTTAGTTATCTATCTATTTATTTTCTTTTTAATTTGCTAGACTACTTCTTGTTTTATTACATGGGCTGTAAAGCCATTTTATCATTTAGACCTCCTTAGTTTATTAATAATAACTTTAAAACAAGTAAAAAGATCAACAAAAATATGTGTTTAATTTATTTTTATTAGATTAGTTTTGTGTTCAAATTTATTCTCTAATCCAAATAAAAGTAAACCTTCCATAGCAAAAAAAAAAGTTAAATAAAAATCATTTTATTATGGTTAATTTGATGTACAAAAAACTCACTTCTTTTTAGCAAAACTAACTTGAGTGAAAAAGGGGGTGACTACCGTTTGGCTTTCCGCTCCTCGATTATTCGAACTCCTGCCGTTTGGCTCGTAGTTTAGATAATCGTCACTCTAAAAATAGTCTTTTCCAAATATTAAAATCAATTTCAACCCATCAAACTTTGTTTCTTTTTTTTTTTTGACGCCCATGCGCGTTTAATTTTTCTCAAGCAGATACCATCGTCCAAGCGCGAGTCCGACTCTTTTCCAATCAAGCAAACTTTTTCGCCCAAGCGCGACCAAACCTTTTTCATAAATAAAATCAACCAACACACAAATATTTTCTACAAAGAACTACGTAGCTTTGATTTCTCCATTGCAACAGGAGATACGTAGGAGCGGGATCCAACAACCGTCAAGTACAATAATAAAAAATTAATCTTTTTTTTCCTTTGTAAATATTTCAATAATTAACAAAAAACATGCAAACAAATTAAAAACACTTTTAAACCCTAAACTAACAAGAAGGTTCCCGTTGAATACAACGGATGTAAGGGGTGCTAATACCTTCCCCTCACATAATCGACTCCCGAACCCGGAAATGGTTGCGATGACCATCTTTCCGTTGATTTCAAGGTTTTATCGATATTTTCATTTTCCTTCGGGAATAAATAAAGTTCGGTGGCAACTCTGTGTCATTTCGTGCGTATTTACGCTCGGGCGTTTTTCGCGGCGCTTCACTTTACATCCGAAAACACGTAAGTGGTCATAAGAAACATTCTTACCTGACCAAATCATCTCTGGTACTTCATGTTGCAAGGACACACATGGTGAAAGGTTCAGGACATGCACAACCGTGCTCAATGCTTCACCCCAAAACGATTCTGGAAGCTCTGTCTGTGACAACAAACATTCAAATCTTTCCACCAATGTTTTACTCATCCTCTCAGCAACACCATTCCAACGTAGAGACCTCTGATATCTAATCCAGTTCTCTCTACAATAAGCTTCAAGCTTTCTCAGATAGTCACCGCCATTATTTGTGCGTATGCACTTCAACTTCTTCCCAGTTTCATTTTCAACCGAGGCTTTAAATTTCTTGAACACGCTCAAAACACCACTTTTACTCTTCAAGGTATAAACCCAAGTCTTTCTTGAATGGTCATCAACAAACGTCAAAAAGTATGCACTGCCCCCAACTGTTCTTGTTTTCATAGGGCCGCATAAATGAGTATGCACCAAATCAAGAATTTCTGGTCTTCTAGGTGAGTGAATATTAAAAGAAGCTTTATTCTTCTTTTCAACAAAACAACTATCACATTTCTTCAAATGTGGATTTCTCATGTCAGACAATACACTTCGCTTGCTTAGCTCAACCATGTCTTTCTCACTCATGTGACATAACCTCTTATGCCATAACTCAACTTTCTCAGTTGATTCAACAACATGCACATCTTTAATTATTTTTGCATGTGCAATGTAAAGGGTAGAACACTTCATACCTCTAGCAACAACCATAGAACCCTTGGTCAGTTTCCAAGTGTCCCGTGAGAACAAGTTGTTATAACCTTCATCACATAGTTTAGCCACGGAAAGTAAATTCAACCGAATGTCTGGAACATGCTTCACATCCTTGAGAGATAACTTGCTACCGTTAGCCATCTCTAAATTAACATCTCCAAGCCCAACACACTTTAGCACGCCTTCATGTGCTAATTTCGCATCACCAAATTCACCTGAAGTATATGAGCTGAAAATATCTCTTCTGGAAGTGACATGTACTGAAGTACCACTATCAACCACCCAACTGGATGCACTATCAATAACATTAACAATATCATGCTCTTCAACAAGAAGCAAATCATCTAATAGCAGATGAGTACTCTCCCCATCTGTACCATCATTTTTATCTTTGTCCTTATCCTCCTTTTTCAAAGATCGACAATCTTTCTGAAAATGCCCCTTTTTACCACAGTTGTAACACTCAACATTTGTGTACCTGTTCTTCGAATAGCTTCTGCCTTTACCTTTATTACCTGGATACCGGTTCTTGTTTCTCCCCCTTGATTCAGCAACAATTACCTCTGACTGTGAAGGAGAGTCTTGAGACATTCTTCTCATCTCTTCATTCAAAATAATGCTTTTAACAAGGTCCATTGACAACACACCATCAGCAGCAGAATTGGACAACGACATTCTAAACGTTTCCCACGAGTAGGGATGAGCATCTTGGACAATCCAAAATAACCGTCCATAACCAATCCATAACCATTTGTTATAATTGGACATTAAAACCAAATGTCATAACCGGTTATAAAACTGGTTATATCCATAACCACTTTTATAACCGGTTTTTACTTTTAAAAACCGGTTTTTTTTCCAAAAAATAAATAATAATAATAATAATAATAACACTAAAATAAATAAAAAACAAACAATCGGCCGAAAATCCAAAAAACAGCCGAAAATCGAAAACACAAAAAATCGGCCAAAAACCGAAAATCGGCCGAAAACACAAAAACCGAAAAATCAGCCAAAAACTCAAAAATCGCCCAAAAACACAAAAATCGGCCGAAAAACCGAAAATCGGCCGAAAACACAAAAATCGGCCGAAAAACCGAAAATCGGCCGAAAAATCGGAAATCAGCCGAAAACACAAAAATCGTCCGAAAAACCGAAAATTGGCCGAAAACCCAAAAATCGGCCGAAAAACTGAAAATCGGCCGAAAACACAAAAAACGGCCGAAAACCCAAAAATCGGCCAAAAAACCGAAAATCGGCCGAAAACTCAAAAAATCGGCCGAAAACACAAAAATCGGCCGAAAAACCGAAAATCGGCCGAAAACTCAAAAATCGGCCGAAAAACTGAAAATCGGCCGAAAACTCAAAAAATCTGTCGAAAACACAAAAAACGGCCGAAAACCCAAAAATCGGCCGAAAAACCGAAAATTGGCCGAAAACCCAAAAATCGGCCGAACAACCGAAAATCGGCCGAAAACCCAAAAAACACCCGAAAACCCAAAAATCGGCCGAAAAACCTAAAATCTGTTTTTCGGCCGTTTTTAGGTTTGTTGGCCGATTTTTTGTGTTTTCGGCCGATTTTTTTTTTCCGGCCGTTTTTTGGATTTTCGGCCGATTTTTTGGGTTTTCGGCCGATTTTTGGGTTTTCGGCCGTTTTTTGTGTTTTCGACCGATTTTTTGAGTTTTCGGCCGATTTTCATTTTTTCGGCCGATTTTTGGGGTTTCGGCCGATTTTTGTGTTTTCGGCCGATTTTTTGAGTTTTCGGCCGATTTTCGGTTTTTCGGCCGATTTTTGGGTTTTCGGCCGATTTTTGAGTTTTCGGCCGATTTTTGGTTTTCAGCCGATTTTTGAGTTTTTCGGCCGATTTTTGTGTTTTCGGCCGTTTTTTGTGTTTTCGACAGATTTTTTGAGTTTTCGGCCGATTTTTGTGTTTTCGGCCGATTTTTTGAGTTTTCGGCCGATTTTTGGTTTTTTGGCCGATTTTTGGGTTTTCGGCCGTTTTTTGTGTTTTCGACAGATTTTTTGAGTTTTCGGCCGATTTTCGGTTTTTCGGACGATTTTTGAGTTTGGGGATTAGGGTTCATCTTTTCAATTTGGGAGAAATAAAAAATTTGGTTATGGATAAATTTTGGAAATTGAGTAATTTAATCATAAAATTTGGTTGTGGTCATGGTTATGGATATCTAAATAAAAAACTAATTGGTTTGGTTATAAAACCCAAATATAAATAACTGGTTTTTAAAATTGGATATGAATTTGGTTATGGATAATCCATGATAACCGGTTAAAATGTTCATCCCTACCCACAAGTCAGGCAAGGAACCAAGAAGAAATAACCCCTGAATTTCATCATCAAATTTAATACCCATAGCAGACAGCTGATTCATAATTCCTTGGAAAGTATTTAAGTGGTCTGCACACGAGGTCCCTTCTTGGAGCTTCAAACTCAGCATCTTCTTTATAAGATACATCTTGTTATTACCTGTTTTCTTCGCATACAATTGCTCAAGTTTATCCCATAATGATTTTGCATGTTTCTCCCCACTAATGTGGTTCAAAACGTTGTCATCAACCCACTGACGAATGTAACCACACACCTGTCTGTGTAGTAAAGTCCACTGATCATCAGTCTTGTTATCTGGCTTCTCTGTAGCGAACACAGGTTCATGAAAATTCTTCACATAAAGCAGATCCTCCATCTTACTTTTCCAAAGGGCATAATTCGACCCATTCAAGGTCACCATACGAGTTGTGTTGACTTCCATTGTTCACCACAAATTAATTCCACAAAAGAACCGAAGCTCTGATGCCAGTTGTTGGGACCAGAGTGCACAACCAAGTTATCCAACACAGCCAACACTAACAATAACAATAATAAAAAGGAGTAAAAACTGTAAATAATGACACCGCAATTTTAACGTGGAAAACCCTCAATGTAAGAGTAAAAAACCACGGGTCGTGCAGACCAATCAAAAACTCCACTATTATCAAATAATGAGTACAATCAATGTCTTCCTAATTTCTCTAGGAACTGACAAAGCAACAATAATCACCACCTATGGTGAAACTAATAACAAGAGAGCTAACAACCTCACAAACTAGTGGGTATCACAAACTGACATAAAGAAAAGACAAAACTACTCAGAAAAATTATCTAAGTAACTATAACAAAGTGACAAAGACAACATACTCAAATTTCAGCCAAAACAGAGAACGTTTTCCGAACACACTTTTGTCACCGGTACCAATTTTCTTCTCCTGTCGAGTTCTCTGTTTTCTCACGTACACAGTGCTGCGCGCTCACTGTTTCTGCAATTGCACACTTTTGCAATTCTCATCTCAATTAGGGATTAATTCCCTTTTATAATAACATCACACACACACCACGTGGGCTAAACCCAACACAAAAATAAAACCTTTATTTTTCTTTTTTTTCTTTTATTCTTTTTCTATTTTTTTTCCTTTTTATTTTATGTGTGGTTCCCACTTGAGGAGGGTTCCACCCACAAGAGTATTGCTATTTTTTTTTTTTCTCGAGAGTATTGCTATTTAGTAATAAATATTTACATAAAAAAGAGAAGATTTCACAAAATTATGAAATTTGATCAATCAAAGTTGACTAATTATACATGGAAGAGAGAGTGATTATAACTTTATAAGTGTTAAATGTTTCCACATTATTCTCTTTCTTACATAAAAAAAATCTTACTAAATAACATTTTCCTTTTTTTCAACCTCCAATTTTTTTACTTATACTAATCACTAAGACTACTATAATAAAAATTATTAGTATTGACGTTTTATTACTTTATAATATTTATATATTTTTGTAAACATTTATAATAAATTATCACGCCCCCACTGCTGAAAAATTCTAGATCCGTCCCTGATTGGTTTGTTGTTGTAGTTTTCGGAACACATTTTCCAAGTGTTCCGTTGTGGAATGTATGCTACCGGAAATTTTAACATAAGTTTTCCCAAAAGCTTATGGGTGTTGAATTTTTTTTGTAAGGGTGATGTTAAATAATAAAAGGGTGAATTTGGAATATCGAATTGTTTGTGTTTTTCTTTTCGCACCCCCATTTTTCACGCGCCCTATAAAATTGTTAATGTACACCCTACTCAGCATTTTCAAAAGGTCCAACTTATTATTATTTCAACACATTTTATTTATAAGCTTGACTTAGTGGTCAACACACACCCTGAAGGGGGGAAATATGATTCATGGGTTAGAATCCCCATCCACCCCACACAAACACATAAATGTCCCTTGCCATCAATGTTGTTAGAACAAAGTTTTTACCTTAACTCATTTTGCTTTGGTAAAATGAATATTTAAAATCGTCAATTTTAGCAAATATTACAATAATATTACATTTATATACATGACATATATAATATTATAAACGCATCAATAATCTAAAATTTCAACTTAATTTAAAAGCATAAATATACTAAATCACCATAATAAAGTGTAATATTCATAAACTTGAATCAAACTACATAAATTACCTATGTTAGATGCTAATGGAGATGATGAAGTTCTGGCGTTGTTCTATCGTCGTACAAGTTATGGTTCAAAAAACTTCATTGCTCTGTTCTTTATCTCTCAAAACACAAAACATGTGGGAGAAGAGTTGCTCAATGTGAATAAAGTAGAAAGTGTGAAATAAATCTAATGGGCCAAAATATAAAATGGGCTCTTTAAAATTTGCAAAAAAAGAAGTTAAAAGAAAATTGCTATCTAGACTGCCAATGTTGATTTCAGGCCCCCCAAAATCCCAAAATACACCCACTTTTGCAAGTGCATCTTCTACATACTTGGTACAGGTGTCTTCTACTTTGATGCTTTTTTTTTTTTCGTTTATATTTTTAAAAGAATAATTAAAAATAAAACAAAACAAATCAAAAGCAATTATCAGCACACAAATAAATATAATCAGTATTAAAAGTAGTAGTTGCACTGTCGCATTAAAAGTAGCAAACAAATGAAATCTAATATCTATTATAGAAGTAATTCAATTACAAGTTTCACTTGACATCCGAGAAAATTGAAATGAAGCTTAATTTTCATGTATTCATTTTGTCAAAGGCAAGAAAAATCAAATGATTATTGCTAGACTTGCATAGATACAAATACAAATATTTTTAAAATTAACTAATAAACTTAACAAATTGGAAGAGGAGAACCATTCCACTCTCCCAAACATTCAAGAAGAGGATCAATGATTTTTCCTTGACACATAGCTGTGAATAGTTTGTCACACTCCTCACCTGGTGAAATGACATTTTCTCCAGTTAGCAAATTAGTTCCCAATTCTTCTCTCACAAACTTGTAAAGTGGATATGATCTGCAACCATTGATCTTGTTTGGAATTGTTGAATTTCCACTCTCATATGCACTCCTTGCACTTTCAACCTCTTTTGGCAATAGGGTCTTCAACTCTTCCTCAAAAGTTGCAATCTTTTGGAAGATTGATGTGTTCAAATTCTTCTCACTTTCTCCATTCACTAATGCATGATCCACTAGTACTTGCCTGAGTTTTTGTGTCAACGGGTACGTAGCGCTACAAGGATCATCAATGTAGGAAAACACATGCTCCCTGTCAACCACTTTCAACAAGTCTTTTTCACAGAATCTTGAAGGATGAAGTTCTCCATTGACACCTATGGTTAGTGTCTTTTTGGCAACTTGGCTTACGGTATTTTTGACCGAGTTTTTCAAATTCTCCTCCAAATGTCTTAAATCAATTGCTTGGCAGAGTGCAATCAAGAATGTGGAAGACATGAGTTGAAGGATCTCAATGGCTTCTTTTGTTTTTCGAGAAGAAATTAAACCCAAAGAGTTCACATCTTGGTTGTGCTGCTCGGCGCTTTGGACATGAGTTGTAACCGGATTTGCAAGATATTGTAACTCAGAACAATAGGAAGCCATGGCAATTTCGGATCCCTTGAACCCATAATCCAAGCTCGGGTTTCTACTAGCAGAGAGATTTGAAGGCAACCCGTTGTTGTAAAAATCATTGACAAGCTCAGAGAATTGAGCAAACATAAGTTTGCCAATTGATGCAAGAGCCAAACGTGTATTATCCATGGATACTCCAATAGGCGTTCCTTGAAAATTTCCACCGTGCAAAGCCTTGTTTCTAGAAACATCAATCAAGGGATTATCATTAACTGAGTTAATCTCTCTCTCAATTGACTTGGTAGAGAATCTAATCACTTCAATCAATGGACCAAGCCATTGTGGTGATGTTCTAAGTGCATATCGATCTTGTTTTGGCTTTTGCAAAGGATCGATCTCGTGCAACTTTTTAGCTGCTTTGACATAAGCACTTCCATCCAAAATGTGTTCCATAATAGCAGCAGCCTCAATTTGACCAGGATGGTGCTTCAACTTATGCGTCAAATGATCGGTAAATTCAGGCTTCCCTTGCATAACTTCAGCAAAAATCGCGGATAAAACTTCAGACAACACCGCCAATATGTTAGCCTCAAACAGAACAATTGAAGCTAAACCAGAACCAACAGCAGTTCCGTTAACAAGTGCTAGCCCTTCTTTTGGTTGTAATTCAAAGAACCCGGCATTGATTCCAGCCGATTGAAAAGCTTGTTTTGCATTAAGTATTTCTCCAGAGGGTCCATGAGCTTTTGAATTTGGTCGTCCGGTTAATAAACCAGCAATGTAAGAAAGAGGGACTAAATCTCCTGAAGCTGTGATTGTACCGCGAAGTGGTAAACACGGAGTAATGTTGTTGTTAAGAAGCTTGGTTATGGCTTCTAAGATTTCAAATCTAATTCCTGAATAACCTTGGAGAAGAGTATTGATTCTCACTAACATAGCTGCTCTTGTTGCTGTGTGTGGTAGGATGTGATTTGTCTCAGTTCCATTTCCAAATATTCCTGCATTCAAAAACCTGAAAAACAACAAGGAAGAAGAATTAATATTAGGACATTTTGTTTAATTAATATTGTTTCTTAACCATATAAACTAAATCCTAAATTATGAGGTGTTTATTCAAGTCTTTTATTTATTGCAAGATACCAATTATGTAGTTATATATGTTACTTTCAATTTATTCGAAGAAACCAACACATATATTATGAATGAATCTATGATGTCACGTAAATTATTACTATTTGAAATTTTGTGTACAATTTTAAAAAGTTTTTATAGAAGACTAATACATTTTTTTTATAAAAAAGACTAATACGTATTCTTATATCTTTAAGATTCCATTAATTTGTATTCTCTTTTTTCCGTATCACATCACTTATAATTTTGTTATATTTGTTTTCCTTTTATTAGACCCTTACACAAGTTCTTAATATACTCTAATATTAATTAGAGAGCTAAGAACAAAAATTCATCTATAAAAGAAACTTCATATATAAATATAACATTATTTTGTACTTTAAATTTAAAAACAATCAATTGAACAAGTGGGATAATCAATTAATCATAGTATTTTCTTTTATGCAAATAAAATTAAAACGGAAAACAAGTTAACAGTGTATATTATTACCTTATGAGTTCTTTCTGCAAAGCACCACCTTGTTTGGTTCGACGGTGAGAGGTTGCGCCGAACCCTGTGGTGACACCGTAACTGTCGGTACCTTTGTTCATACTCTCCATAACCCAGTCACTGCTCGCCTTAACGCCGGCTCTAGCAGATTCCGATAGCTCCACCGTTGCACCATCGTGTGCAGCAATGGCAGCCACCTGAGAAATGGTTAGTGTCTCGCCACCAAGACGGACAACCGGTTTCCGGTACTCCTCCACCATACGCTTCACCTCATCTAAGTGACTTCCCTTCATTGCCTCAGCAGCCACACCCCAATTCAAAGGATCAGCACCATTCACTTTCATGTTATTAGCATTAGCATGATTCAAGCAAAATGAATCAATCTTGCCGTTGTTTTTTGTGATTGCTGCTGCTACTACTTCCATCTTAAATTGATACTAATAATAGCTAGTAATAAGTGTTACTTTGTTATGTTTTGGTAACTATAGTATTTTGAGAGAGAATGGAAATTGAAAACAAATAATTATGAAAGAATGAAAGAGTTGTAAATTTCTTGAGATGTTAAGGAAGAGTAGTTGAGCCTTATATAGAGGTTTGTTTGGCATAAAAATAAAAATAAAATAAAATATAAAGGTTTATTTTGGAGGCTACATTATGAATTATTCTAATAGATTAATTCTCTCTTATGCAAGTGTGTGGTTTGGTAGGTAGGGAGAGACCAAGTTGCACAATGAGTAGAAAAATAAAGTGTGTTAGTTGAAAATTAATTATGAGCATTGGATTATCACTTACTATTGATTTGGTTATGATATTGTTACGTGGCACTATAGGATCTTAGTATTCTTTGATACTTGGTTGGTAGATCGGGGTGTGGATAGAATTGGAACAAAACAAAAAATGAGGTTGTTGGCAAGAAACATATATAGTAGTGTAGTGGAATGGAAGTGGAAAGGAAGCAACCAACCAGCGAGAGAATTGACCATATGACTCTCTCATGCATGTTATCATTCAACTCTCTAAAACGTCGGTCAAACTTCTACCTATAACATCATTTTTATCTACACTACTTGTAACAGCAGGACGCTGTAACATGCAGTACTCAATACCGACCATTTGATCATATATTAATGGTTGATATGATTTTATATTGGAAAATACACAGTTTTAATTTAAACAGTTTGATCTCAGATCGACGTCCAGGATTGGAAACAGCGTCAAACTGCATGTATTTACTAAAACAGTGAATCTGAATCCTGGGATTTGGATTAGTGTAGATGTAAATCCTACGGTTTGGTGCATTCCTTACCCTCTACACTCCGAGATGATTTTTTACGAGATAAGCTAAGACTCCCATAATACCGTATAACTTGATTATGTAATTCAACTTGTTCCTTTGGAGTAAGGCTCCGTTCCCACTTATAATTATTTTATTTTTCTTTTTTAATAATACGAGCTATAGTTAGGGGATGGGAACGAAGCGGGATGCCAATATAGTTGGGATGTCGCCTCTGACCTTGATATCTAAACGCTTCTAATTTATCAAAAAAAAATAGTTTGCTTTGTGTGTTAAATATAGTAACTGCACCAAAATTTGACTCCACCAAATCTTCATCCAAAATGCTAATGATATAAAACAATGACCTTGTCTTATAAAAAATATGACCGAATAAAAATTTTAGGGTTAAATAATTTTTTTGTCCCTATAAAATCTCAAATTTTGTTTTTAGTATCTATAAATTTTTTTAACAACATTTAGTCTTTCAAATATTTTCTATCACAATTTTTAATCCATACTTTTAATATAATTCTTGTGTACTTTCAATTTATTTGATGATTTTTTTAGGGTTAAATAAGTAAATGGTCTCTATAATTTTTTAGAATTTTATTTTTAATTCCTAAATATTTTTTTCAAACTTTTTGGTCTTTGAAGTATTTCCTGTCATGCGTAAAAAAATATATTTCTTGTCATAATTTTTTATTCTTACTTTTCATTCAACTCGTGCATATCACTCGAAATTTTAAATTTTATAAGAATCTCTCCCATTAAAAATTAGAATTTTTTTAACATATGATGAATTATTTATGATTTTTTTTGCACAAATAGCTTAAAAATTCATATTAGATTCATCCCATGTTAAAAAAAATTAAATTTTTGTAAGAGAGTTAAATGTCCTAAGCATGATCGCGGAAAAAAAATTTCAAAATTTCAAATGATATACATGAGTTGACTGAAAAACATGGACTAAAAATCATAATACAAAATATTTGAGGGACCAAAATGTACTGCAATATTTTGTAGGGAGTAAAAACAAAATATGAGATAGTTTTTGGGACTAAAAACATATTTAAAGCAAAATTTTATGATGATGAAATAAAATATGTACAATAATTTTTCAATTGAGACTTAATTTGATCCCAAGTCGTGTTTTGTCTGCAATGAGTAAACATTATATTTTTACATATACAACTGCAGAATCTCATATTTGAATTTAAATAAAAATGTACGATATAACAATGTCTAAATTGCCAATTAAGAGCCTGTTTGGATTGTCTTATTGTTTTAGCTTATGCGAAACAACTTATATAATTAAATAAGCTTTTATGTATTATAAAAATAAAATTCAAGGTAGTTTATAATAAAATTGAAGTTTATTTATTTATATAAACTATTTTTCATAAGCTCAAAAATAAGTCAAATTCAAAGGAGAGCCATAATTATAACTAACTGATTTACGCAAATAATACTAACAACTTTGATCAAGTACGTTAGTATTATTTTACTTTGACTTGGTCCTTAATAAGTAGAAAATAGATAAAGGGGACAAAACCAATTTCAGAGGATTTCGTGGCTGAGGAAGATCTTTCTTAATATATAGGTGGTCGAATATAATGAGGAGTTGATGAAAAAACGTACATCAATGTGGAGTGTGACATTTTTTATTGGGTGTGATAAAATTGCATCTCAGAAGGATTAAGAGGTTGCTTACTTCACAAGTTACACCTGGCATAACTATCTTAGCATAAATGTCAATTACGTAGTTTGTTTGGATTTGTTTTCTGTTAATCGGTCAGGGATAGTTGAACTTGTAACTATCCATTTACTTGTATTGATTCTGATCCTCATAGTGAGAGGATCATCAAATGTATCAGATATATAGTTTGTGTGAGCAATAAAAAAATTTCTTAGCTTAGGCTCTAATTATGCCTAAATCATTTCTTCTTCTTCTTCCTTGAGTTTTTAACTTGTTGCATAATCCAAAAAATAAATTACAAGCTTCATTTTAATATCAGTGAAAATTGAAATGAATTTTTTTCATATTAATTTGTTAAAGGCACAAAACACCTAATCATTATTGCTACACTTGCATAAATACAAATAATAAATACAAATAAAACATTCTATGAAGTAACCATCAAAGTTAACAAATTGGAAGAGGAGCACCGTTCCACTCGCCCAAGCATTCAAGAAGAGGGTCGATTATTTTTCCCTGACACATAGCTGTGAATAGTCTGTCACACTCTTCACCCGGTGAAATGACATTTTCTCGGGTTAGCAAACCAGTTCCCAACTCCTTTCTCACAAAATTGTAAAGTGGATATGATCTGCATCCATTGATCTTGTTTGGATTGTTAAATCTCCACTCTCATATGCAGTCCTTGCACTTTCAACCTCTTTTGGCATGAGAAGATTTGACTCCCAACAAGCTAGGATAAATGACTTCTCTGTGCCATGAGCCTAGCTCAGTTGGTAGGACATTTGCACGTAAAGTGCAGGGATCGGGGTTCGAACACTAGTACAAAAATACCTTTATAGGAACGTTTTTAAGTCAGTTTCCATTGCCACCTGACTTAACAAAATGCACGGTGGCAATTCCGTAAATAAGATTAACTTTGTTAAGACGGTTTCGTTTTTCAACCGACTTAAAAAATCTTTTTGTGAAGTTAAATGAAATTTCTAATGTTTCTGTTAAGTCAGACACCACTCAACTGATTTAAGAAACCCTTTTTGTTAAATCACACATTACTCAACTGACTTGAGAAATCTTTTTTTTTTTTGTTCAAAAGGAAAAGTAACATAAATAAACAGAAAGATACACAGACTGGGGGACATTAAACCTGAACTAGATACAACCCAAAAGGGATACATCAATATAAAACAGACCTAAAGGAACAACCCTAGACTATCATAACAAAAATCAATTAATCACGGGCACAATCCAGCGAACCCGAGTACGGGCGCGAAATCAGGTTAAAAAAGAAGTGAAAATAACTTTTGCCAATAATAGTATAGAGTTTGAAAACGGCGAATGGATTGACCGTCAACACGGTAACAAAATCCAAGTGCCAACAGCTCCCTGAACAACGCAGCAAGCAGAAAACTCTTTCGAGCACCAAATACCAGGGTGTAGGCAGACAAGTCGACTTGAAAACAACAGATCTCAACAGACCTGGAAGCAAAGAATCTCAAAACAGCCAGGCCACTAAACACAATGGAATTCAAACAGACGCGTAAGAACGCAGATCGAGGGATGAGTCCAATACATTAGTAACCAGACCTTCACGGGTTAACAGAACCATACCCTTGCGGGTTTTTGAAACCATACCAAATCAAAGAGGCCAAAAATCAATAACCACCCAGTCTTTGATCATGAACGACACGAACAAATACGAAAAAACAAACCAGACGCCAGAAAAGAACATCCAGTTGCACACACCACCAGCAACCCAAACAAACCAACCACCAGACACGGCAACGCCACCAACCAACCAACCTTCGGCGCGAACAAGAAACAACACCAAAGGAAGGTGCAGCAACCCATACCTGAAAACAAAAAACCAAGAAGCCGAGCAAACCGCAACAAGCTTCCTGCAGCAAAAAGAACGACGGCGAGCACAAGAGCAAACAAACCGGCAGCGAGCAAAGACACACACAGAGCACCCTCTCAAGCGGCCAAGGAACGCTGGAAACAGAGACTCCGACAACAGAACCCACCTGAAACAGAGCACGACGGTGAGATGACGCAAGGCCACCACCTACCTAAACCACCCTCGATCCTCCGGCGCAACTTAGAACAAAAAAACCGGATCTCACCGGAAAGAGGGGAGCGCGGTGGTGCGGAGTGGAGAACTCAACGCACCACCATCCATTGAGGCTACATCGCGACAGAGGAGATTTGGATTATGGGAAGAGGAACAGCGGCGGTGGATTTAGGTTTAACTGAGAGGGAAGGCAGAGCAATCAGTTTAGAGAGAGGAAAAAAAGTATATTGATAAAATTGCATCTGAGAATGATTAAAAGGATGCTTACTTCACAAGTTACAGTTGGCATATAATTATCTTAGCATAATTGTTAATTACGTAGTTTGTTAGGATGAGTTTTCTGTTAACCAGTTAGAGTTATAGTTGAACTTGTAATCATCCATTTACTTGGATTGATTCTAATCCTCATAGTGTATAAATAAGACGATCATCAAATGTATCAGTTAGTTTTTGTGTTGTGAGCAATAAAAAATATGCTGAGCTTAGGCTCTAATTGTGCCTAATCATTAATTTCTTCTTCTTCATTGAGTTTTTAACTTGTTGCATAACCCAAAAATAAATTACACACTTCATTGATTTTAATATCAGTGAAAATTGAAATGAATTTTTTTCATATTAATTTATTAAAGGCACAAAACACCTAATCATTATTACTACACTTGCATAAATACAAATAATAAATACAAATAAAACATTTTATGAACTAACAATCAAAGTTAACAAATTGGAAGAGGAGCACCGTTCCACTCTCCCAAGCATTCAAGAAGAGGATCAATGATTTTTCCTTGACACATAGCTGTGAATAGCTTATCACACTCCTCACCTGGTGAAATGACATTTTCTCCAGTTAGCAAATTAGTTCCCAACTCCTTTCTCACAAAATTGTAAAGTGGATATGATCTGCAACCATTGATCTTGTTTGGAATTGTTGAATTTCCACTTTCATATGCAATCCTTGCACTTTCAACCTCTTTTGGCAAAAGGTTTTTCAACTCTTCCTCAAAAGTTGCAATCTTTTGGAAGATTGATGTGTTCAAATTCTTCTCACTTTCTCCATTAACTAATGCATGCTCCACTAGTACTTGCCTGAGTTTTTGCATCAATGGGTATGTAGCACTACAAGGATCATCAATGTAGGCAAAGACATGTTCCCTATCAACCACTTTCAACAAGTCTTTTTCACAAAATCTTGAAGGATGAAGTTCTCCATTGACACCTATGGTTAGTGTCTTTTTGGCTACTTGGCTTACGGTATTTTTGACCGAGTTTTTCAAATTCTCCTCCAAATGTCTTAAATCAATTGCTTGGCAAAGTGCAATCAAGAATGTGGAAGACATCAACTGAAGGATCTCAATTGCTTCGTATGTTTTTCTAGAAGAAATTAAACCCAAAGAGTTCACATCTTGGTTGTGTTGCTCGGCACTTTGGACATGGGTTGTAACCGGATTTGCAAGATATTGCAACTCGGAACAATAGGAAGCCATCGCAATTTCACTTCCCTTAAAACCATAATCCAAGCTAGGATTTCTACTAGCAGAGAGATTTGAAGGCAACCCATTGTTGTAAAAATCATTGACAAGCTCAGAGAATTGAGCAAACATAAGTTTGCCAATTGATGCAAGAGCCAAACGTGTATTATCCATGGATACTCCAATAGGCGTTCCTTGAAAATTTCCACCATGCAAAGCCTTGTTTCTTGAAACATCAATCAAAGGATTGTCATTGACAGAGTTGATCTCTCTCTCAATCGACTTGGTAGAGAATCTAATCACTTCAATCAAAGGACCAAGCCATTGTGGCGAAGTTCTAAGTGCATATCTATCTTGTTTTGGCTTCTGTAAAGGATCCATCTCATGCAACTTTTTAGCTTCCTTAACATAAGCACTTCCATCCAAAATGTGTTCCATAATAGCAGCAGCCTCAATTTGTCCAGGATGATGCTTCAACTTATGCGTCAAATGATCGGTAAATTCAGGCTTCCCTTGCATAACTTCAGCAAAAATCGCGGATAAAACTTCAGACAACACCGCCAATATGTTAGCCTCAAACAGAACAATAGAAGCTAAACCAGAACCAACTGCAGTTCCATTAACAAGTGCAAGACCTTCTTTTGGTTGTAATTCAAAGAACTCGGCATTGATTCCAGCCAATTGAAAAGCTTGTTTTGCATTAACTACTTCTCCTGTAGGCCCATGAGCTTTAGAATTTGGTCTTCCAGTTAGTAAACCAGCAATGTAAGAAAGTGGGACTAGATCTCCGGAAGCTGTTATTGTACCACGAAGTGGTAAACACGGGGTGACATTGCTGTTAAGAAGCTTGGTTATAGCTTCTAAGATTTCAAATCTAATTCCTGAATAGCCTTGGAGAAGTGTGTTGATTCTCACTAGCATGGCAGCTCTTGTGGCTGTGTGTGGTAGTGTGTGGCTTGACTCAGTTCCATTTCCAAATATTCCAGCATTCAAAAACCTGAAAAACAAGAATTAAGTAGAATAAGTACTTGGAATCTATTTGCTTTTTAAAAAAATTGCTAACCATAAACTAAAAAATGTTACTAATTAATATACTTTTATATTTCTTCTAAAAGAAGTAACCTGAGTACCGTAAGAAAATGTTACTTAACAAGTTGAACCCTTAAATAATTATTAAAAAAAATTCATAACCTATCTCCTAAAATTAAAACGCAAGTATATTTGTTTCTATTTTAAAGTAATACGTTCACAATTAAGTTACAACTTTTAATATTTATTAAGAAATTAAAAGTTACTCTTAAAGAAACATATGAGAGTAGATTAGCAATCCAAAATAATAAGGATAAACAACGTTTTAAAATATATAATTGATTTGTTGATTTTATTTATGAATTGAAATGCAAGATAACTTAATTCATGCAAAAAAAGTGATTAAGAATTATTTAAACATTAAATCAAAGGAGTAATACACATGAAAAAATTTATTTATAAACAGCTAGAGATATAAGAAAAAATATATTACCTTATGAGCTCTTTCTGCAAAGCACCACCTTGTTTGGTTCGGCGGTGCGAGGTAGCGCCGAACCCTGTGGTGACACCATAACTGTCAGTACCTTTGTTCATGCTCTCCATAACCCAGTCACTGCTCGCCTTAACGCCGGCTCTAGCAGATTCCGATAGCTCCACCGTCGCACCATCGTGTGCAGCAATGGCAGCCACCTGAGAAATGGTTAGTGTCTCGCCACCAAGACGGACAACCGGTTTCCGGTATTCCTCCACCATACGCTTCACCTCATCCAAGTGACTTCCTTTCATTGCCTCAGCAGCCACACCCCAATTCAAAGGATCAGCACCATTCACTTTCATGTTATTAGCATTAGCATGATTCAAGCAAAATGAATCAATCTTGCCATTGTTTTTTGTGATTGCTGCTGCTACTACTTCCATATCTTAATATAGTAATAAATATTTCTTAATTTGTTATGTTGTGTGATGTGGTAGCTATAGAATTTTTAGGGAGAATGGAAATTCAAATGATTATATGAAAGAATTAAAGGAATATTTGAGTTGTGAATTTCCTGAATTGTGAAGGAAGAGTAATTGGCTTTATATAGAGATTTGTATTGGAGGCTTAAGAATTTAATGTTATAATAATATTTCTCTATTGCATGTGTGGGTCGGTGTGGTTTGTGAGTAATTGGTAGGTGGGGACTGGGGAGGGACAAAAGATGCACAAGTAGTAGAGAAAATAAAAATAGTGGGTTTGTTGTTGAAAATTAATGATGGCCGTTTGATTATTACCTTACTATAATTAACGGTTAGATTTTGTCATGTGGGATTTTAGAATTTGTGGTATTGATATTGTTCATTGGGTTGGTAGATGCATGGGTTGGAATAAAACAAAGCTTAGGTAGTTTGGTGAGAAATAGTATACAGATAGTGGAAGCAACGAGCTAGCTAGTTAGCTAACATGCATGAATTGACCATGACTTTCATTCAACTCTAAATGTTGGTCAACTCAATAATACCATACTATATTAATAATAATAATAATACAATCAATCATCATTTACTTAAAAATTAAAGTGTCTCTATGTTTTTTTAGTCAAAAATATAGTAATATATATACGAAATAAAACAAGATTGAGTTCAAATACAAGTGGATATCAGAAGTACACACAATCAGATACTCACCACCTCTATAAAAAGCAAACACATAATAGAATGATAGATAGAAAAAATCACCACACCAAAACTTCACTGGCAAAAACAAAAAAGTAAAATGACGTTAAAATTAAAGAACAACATGAGAAGACTTGACTCCCAACAAGCTAGGATAAATGACTTCTCTTTATTTATGATGATATATATCAATTACTAGTAATTTATATGATTTTTTGCTTCAAAAGTAATTAATATGATTTTTTATAATGAGTAAAAGATTTTTATTTATAAAATTAAGTATAAGGAGTACTCAAATTTATTACAAAAACAACCAACAATCCAAAAATGTCAATTACACAAGATTCAAACATACCAATTATTAAGCCAATAAAAAAAATATATAACCCTTGATTTAGCTTTTTTTTTTTATTTGTATGGTGTAACCCTTGATTTAGCTAGTCACCCACCCCTTTACCAACAAACCAAATCCTAGATAAGGGATCTAGCTTTATAAACAACTTCCCTCTAATTAATAGAAAGTTTTCCCTTTAAATATAATTTTATTCCTTGTAAGCCATATAAGTACTAGACACCTTGCCCGTGCGAACGCACGGGTCATATATGTAATATCAATTAATTGTGAATGTAATTAACACATGCAAAAATATTGTTTTATGTCAATCAATATAAATATACATTATTGGACATATGTTTGGTATACAGTTAAAGTAAATATTTCATTTCATTGTTTATTTATTTATTTTTTTTGTTTTCACCACCAGTTGAATCAGGTTCGGGGGTCAGTTCTGACATCAAGTGGTTCCAGCCCCCTCCCGATCGCAGTTGCGGGGGATCGAACTGTGGTCCTCCTTATCAAGTTCAGCGTCAATTACCACTGAACCAAATAACGATTGGTATTTCATTGTTTAATATCAACATGGAACACCAAAAACAACATATGATATTAAAAAGTTGCAAAATATTAAAAATAACTCCATTAAATATAAGGAACATTTTAAATAGGAACATTTTAAATAACTCCATTTTAGCTTGTTAAAAAAAACTCCATTAAATATAGAAACTTCAAATAATATACAACTCTACAAATTTTCTAAAAATTTCATGGTAAACTACATTGGAAGTGGTATTTGTAAAATTGTCATCATCGCCGACCAACAAAATCTTCAAGACGTTTAAATTTAGCATAACATATAATAAAAGAAAGAAAATTATCAACATAAATTAACATTAACCTTTCATGCTAAGCAGAGCAAGAAGAGTTGCTTCAGGATCATAAGCCATTGTTATAAATTCATCCCAATCGTCCTTTCTTTTGTCAATCAATATGTATATATAAACCAATTCCAAGCATATGAATGGCCCAAACACACATATATATTCACTCTCTTCCAAAATTTTGGTCCTTTTAGAGTTTTATACGCATATTAAGAAATAATAAATATTGATAAATTAAGTTATTTTTACCATTGGTTTCTTAAAAAGATCAAAGATTTAGAACAGAGGAAATATGAATACATAGAATGAACAGTTGATTTTCATTAAGAGCTGTAACTGATTTGTTGTTCCATATGCAGTGTGGTACGCCCCAACATTAAATTTACGTGTGAAAAAATTAAATAAAATCTTGACTTTTTATTGGACAACAAAAAATAACGCTATTGTTTAGGAGTTGCTGATAAATTTTAAATTCAATCTTTATCGGATATTCTTGAAAGAATAATTATAATAAATGCTTGGTACTATATTTTAAGAGATACTCATCAAACTCATTCTTCACACTCAACGTATTTTTTGGTTTTTCAGTAACAAATTTAGGAGATAGTACAACTATTTTTTCCTTCACGACCTTCTGGTTTCTTTTTTCTTGTTGACTCCGTTCGATTTTAATAATAATAATTATTATTATATTATTATTTTTTATTCCTGTCCTTCTGGTTTCTTTTTTCCACACTAAGTTTTGTAAAAAAATAGCACCGATCGAGTAGAGATAAACAAAATTGCTATAGAATATATAGATAAAAAATATATAGAAACATGATTTTTTATAAAATTTTATTGTTGATCTTTGCCAGAAGATAGAGCAATGAACCGTTGCTTCTTATATCTATTTTCCACATTAAATTTTGTAAAAAAAAAAAAACACTGATTGAGTAGAGATAAACAAAATTGCTATAGAATATATAACAGAAGATATTGAAACATGATTTTTTTTATAAGAACCCAGAATTGTGATAATCAACAATGATACTCAATACATGAATTGGTTTCCCAATGGATCAACCAACATTGCAAATCGGTAAATCTCATCACGAAAGTCCCCGACAAACATTTTTGGCAGCATAACTGCACCCTAATTACAAAATAAAATTCACAAAAATTAGAATCAACAACGAATTCAAAAGTGTAAGTAAAAAAACTAAAATATTGTCCAGTTAATATAAATACTTACTTCAGTTATTTCAAACTCAACAATGTATGTTCAATATTTTATCCGCAACTGATTAATAAAAGTCTAACAATCAGAAATTGGATTAGGATTCATATATATGGCCTGAAAAAGTAAGTAAGAAAAGTGTTAACCATTTATAGCAAAATTGCTTCTCAATCGGAATTAACAATACATATCAGAATAAATGGTATGCAAACCTCTTAATAAATTCATAGCAAGGTTGATGAAAGTATTAAGATTAGCCATTTGTTGATATAAAAGAATTTTTTTTCTTGATTATGGAATGGAGCTCGTCATTATAAAGAAAGAAAGCAGCTTGGTGAGCAAATATTGTTTGAACTTGAAGCAGGGCATGTAGAGAAACAATACTGAGTAAAAAAAAGGTTGAAATTGGCAATTTATATAGAGATTATTATGTTGTGGTAACTGCATACTCACCTGACCTGTATATAATTAATGCTACAACTGTATTGTAGAAGAAAACAAATTACGTTGGAAACATGGAAAACGAATGAGCTTTACAGAGCTATTAATTAGGAGAGCTTTGTTAGCAGATAGGTAAGTAATTAATGACTAAATTGGCGCCTTAAGCACTTGTAATTAGGCTTAATTAGTTGCATGTTATTAGGGTTAAGTAGCAGCTTCTTATTCCCATTAGATATACTGTAATAAAGATAAAGATAACCCATTCAAATACTAATTAATAGCCAAAATAAATGCTTTGCATCTCTTTTGATGCTTCTCTTTAAAAATATTTCAAACTTTATCTCAATGTTTTCCAGTTGTTAACTACTTTATCAAATATTTTTTAATCAAATAAATCAGTGTTGATCATATAATGGGGCCTTAAGCAGTGGCGTCGCCACATACAAGTGAGGGGGTTCAACTGAACTCCCTGGACTTAAAAAAAATACACATATATCCCTATATAATTTATATATTGAACCCCCTCATTTTTTTTTATTGCACCATTAGCCCAACTAAACTCAAACCAATTTTTACTTATTCATTTTCAAATTTTATTCACTCTTTATTATGGTTGGCAATGAACCGAAGCAACTCGAATAAAGTTCGAGATCGGTTCGACAATTAATTTGTTTAACTTGGTTCATGAATCAAATGAGTCGAACTTCAGCTAAATATTAAGTTCGTTAATTAAAAGAGTTGAACTTGAGCTATATATAGTTCGGCTTGTTTGGTTTTGAACTTGGTTCATGAACCAAATGAGTCAAACTTAAGCTAAATATTAAGTTCGTTAATTAAATGAGTTGAATTTGAGCTATATATAGTTCGGCTTGTTTGGTTTTGAATTTGGTTCATGAACCAAATGAGTCAAACTTAAGCTAAATAAGTTCGTTAATTAAATGAGTTGAATTTGAGCTATATATAGTTCGGCTTGTTTGGTTTTGAACTTGGTTCATGAACCAAATGAATCGAACTTAAGCTAAATATTAAATTCGTTAATTAAATGAGCTGAACTTGAGGTATATATAGTTCAGCTTGTTTGGTTCACGAGCTGCCTCGATTATATATATAACACTTCAAAATATATTTTTAAATAAACACTTAAAAAATAATTTAAAATTATGTATTTGATTTTATACATTTATATTTATATAATTGATTTTATACATTTAGATAATTAATAATATATATAATACTTTAAAGAAACTAAGACAAACACTTAACAATAATAAAATAAAAATGAGTAATATTAAAATTGATAAACAACATCCTGCACAATGATGTGTTTTTACGGATTTAAAAAATAAATAGTATCAAATCAGAGTGTATAAAAAAAACGGACAATAAATATAAAGAAAAAAAATTCATATCGAATTCTTGATTTTAGTTTCAAGTTGAAAATGAATTGAACCTAATGAGCCGAACCGAACTGCTCGCAAACTCTAAACGAAGGAGAAAGAAATGAAATATTTCTTTGTAAACTATTTTTTAAGCGGTTTTAAAAAGTATTTTCTATTTTTTTTGTAAACTATTTGTTAATTTTAAGCGGTTTTCAATAAAATTTCTCACCCTCTCCTTCCATCTCTCTGTCAAAGATACAAAGTGTAAAAAGAGAAAGAAAAAAAAATCTTTGTAAACTATTTTTTAAGCGGTTTTAAAAAGTATTTTCTATTTTTTTGTAAACTATTTGTTAATTTTAAGCGGTTTTCAATAAAATTTCTCTATTTAGAAAAATAATTGCTAACTAGAATATAAAAAATATTTTGAAGCAAAATTTTTTTTAAAGTAAAATAATCTGAACCCCTGCTCCAGGTTCCTGGAGACGCCACTGAGTATATTCCTCTCTTTGTTTGGACTTTTACTAATTTAGTTTGTTTTTCTTTGGATGAGATCGGTAGCTCATTAATTTTCCAAAGGCTTTGCCAACCATTGTTTGTTGATGTTGTATCGTCCTTTCCTGAAATATGTCGCAACAGTTTATAACCACTTTTCACACTATAGAGACCATAAGGACTATCAATCCAAGTGAGCTTATCATTCTCAACCATATCAAATAATGGAGTTTCCATAATACGATTAACAATATATGATGGGAATAAAGATTCAAGTTTCATCTTATCCCACATTTTCAAATTTGGTATCATAAGATCATGGACGGTAAAATTATGCACACCTTGGATTTGGGGTGAAGGTAACCAAGCACCATCTTTGTCTCGCAACCACGGATCACCCATGACCTTTATGCTATTTCCATCCCCAATACTCCACCTACAACCTTTCATAAGAACTTGCCTTGCTTTCCAAATGCCTCTCCAAACATAACTTGGATTATGACCAATTTAGAATCAAAAAAAGAGGAATTTGGGAAGTACCTTGCTTTGTAAATTCTAGCCACTAGAGTATGAGGTTTTGTCATGATATTCCACCCTTGCTTTGCTATCATAGCCAGATTAAAACTATGCAAATCACGAAAACCCAAACCACCTAGCCCCTTTGGATGTGACATGCGGTCCCAAGCTAGCCACCTAATGCCTTTATGATTAGCTCCACCTCCCCACCAAAAAGAGTTCATCATTTTCTCAATGTCTTTAATTGTAGACTCCGGAAGTAGATAAACCCCCATGACATAAGAAGGAATAGCTTGAAGCACTGACTTAATCATTATCTCCTTCCCTGCTCTTGACAAAGCACGACCTCTCCAAGAATTAATCCGCTTCCAAATTCTATCCTTGATGTAAGAAAAGATAGCCTTCTTCTTCTTACCAATCATAGACGGAAGTCCTAAATAAGTACCTGTTCCAAGAACATGCCTGACTCCCATTATTTTAGACAGATCTTCCTGTGCTGCGAGACTCAAATTTCTGCTAAAGAAAACTTCTGATTTTGCCAAGTTAATTTCTTGTCCTGATGCTTCTTCATAAGTTTTCAAAATGGCCATCAAATGATTAGTCTCCTCTAGCGTGGACCTGCAAAACAAGAAGCAATCATCAGCAAAAAGGAGGTGGGACACCACTGCGGTGCCCCTCTGCATATCTGGACTCCATGCATATCGCCTCTGGATACTGATTTTTTTATTAAAGAGGATAATCCTTCGGTAATCAAAATAAAAAGATAATAATACTTAAAAAATAGAATATGCATAAGTTTCAAAAGAACGTTGCTACATTTTTACATTTTTAACACGTGTCATTGGAGTACAAACAATAAATTTTGTATTTACTATATATAAATATGATTATACAATGTAACTTTTTAATTGAATAATGAATTCTGTAACGTATATCATGTAAAATATTATTTGTCGTGTAATATAATAGTACTATACCTCTCTGTAATTTGATCTCCTAAATCAAATTTGTCAACAAATTGATAAATTAAACTTTGATCATCATTATTCAAGTGTGCATCGCATGGTGAATTTTGTAACTGATCAGAGTAGGGATGGCAATGGGTAGGGTATGGGTAGGGTACTATAGTCCCCATCCCCATACCCGCACTTTAAAAAAATACCCGTACCCATCCCCATATCCGTGTGGGTGACAATCTTTGTCCCCGTCCCCATACCCTATGGGTACCTAAGTACCCATACCCGTACCCGTTACCCGCATTTTTGCTAAAAATAAGTTGATCAATTATAAAATATCATATCATTTTAATATAATTAAAAAATTCAAAGGTTTTAATGTTGACTCATGAAAATTATAAACAAAATTATTAGTAATATCATACTAAATTCCATCTCTCTGTTGATATATTTGCTTTATATTATAAATAAACATTTTTTTTATTAAAAATGTGTAATAGTATAATAGTGTTGTGTTTTTTAAAATTGGTTTACATATATTATTATATAATTATTATATAATAATATAATTAAAATAAATAAATATACATCATATGGGTATATGGGGTGGGTACTAAGGTACCCGTACCCGCACCCATACCCGTTCAATTTTGTGGGTAATTACCCATACCCATACTCATACCCAAAATGCGTGTTTTTACCCTACCCATTATGGATATTTTTTGTGGGTACCCATTGAGTATGGGTAAATTGTCATCCCTATCTCAGAGTGACCCTAATTTTTTTAAAGAGATAAGCTTTTCTTTCTTTTCTAAATTTTTTTCATCTCCTTTCATAAAAATAGGGTGACTTTGACTTTTTTTTATCCGAAATCATCCATGTGAATATTTTTTATTTGTTTTAATATAAATAAATAGTTTTCACATATATTAGGATTTTTCTTGTGTTTTATTGTGAGTTTATTGTCTCAGACTCTCAGTGCGACGTTATTTGATTTTTCGTCTCTGTGCGGTGATCGTCTGATTTTTTTTGTTTTGGTGCAGTGTTTATTTTCCCATCTTATTGCGGTGTTCTTTTGGTTGAATTGGAAGATTAGCTTCGGTCAAGTACTGATTCACACAGTGACTAGCTAAGTTCCTCAACGATGCAAATACGGAGCCATATGTATTCCGGTTACTTTAATTTGATCACATTATTTGTAGGCATTAATATGTCGTTTTATGCTATTAACTTGGATGCAGTGAGGTTGTTCTCAGATTCATCCTTTTCGTTTTTTTTTTAATTTTGTTTTCACCACCAATTTAATCTGATTCGGCCGACAGTTCTAGCATTAAGTGATTTCAACCTCCTCCTAGTGTATTATTCAAGTGTGCTTCACGGGGTGGGCCAACAAACATGGAAACTGTAGTTTCGAGGTGGCTGGCTTGTCTTCAAGTCAATGCAGGTGAGTGATGACTCAATTTCAATCAGCTCTAGTCTTCTTTTTTTATTTTTGGAATCTCTAGTCTTTTTATTTCTTTTTGTTACGCTTAGTCTTTCTATACTATTTCTTTTCTCTTTTGGTCAAAGCTTAGTTTATACTATTTCTAACTCAATTACTTCCTCCGTCCTAATTTAATTGATACAGTTGACGGTTTTACGCATGCCGATGCATAACTTTGATGATTAATATTTTTAATTGTATAATAATAAAAATTATAAAAATTTGATATTTTGAAAATACTCATCGAGACGAATCAAACAACATCTTATATACTAATATTTATTTTTGTTTATTAATAGAAAAATAAAATCAAAGCAACATATGTAAATAGTGCACAACAGTCAACTGTGTCAATTAAATTGGAACCGAGGGAGTACTTCACTTATACTTAGAAAGTAACCAAACTACGGTGGATCTGATGTCAAATTTGAACGCTGGGTCAGACAACACATTTGCAAGAAAAGTCCAATTTTAATTTATATTAAGATTTCGGCGTCAAATACGCCGCAAAAGAGATTATGTGTGTTCTCTTCTCTTACATTAATATTTTTTTTTCAACGTGTTTCTAACTTCTAACATGAATCATGAAGTTTTGGACGGGGGAAAAGGACGGTGTGTATTCGGTTAGATCGGGGTATCGGAATTATTTGAAAGATAGAGGGAGAGGTTATGAGACGAATAGGATGGAGGGTTGGAGTAGTATATGGATGATTCATGCACCGCCTAAAGCCAAACACTTGCTTTGGAGAGTTTGTAGAGATTGTCTACCGACTCGTTCTCGGTTAATAAATCGTTATGTCCATTGTCCGGTGGAGTGTCCCTTGTGTTTATCTTGTGAAGAAGAGGAGATGCATTTGTTCTTCAAATGTGATAGCATACGTGAAGCATGGCAGACGATGGGTTTGGAGAATGTCATCGACGCTCGTTTACACCTTATTACTAATGCTCGAGACTTTCTTTTTGATATATGCAGGCAGGAATCACAACTGGTGGCGGGCAAAGTTGCTGTCTTATTATGGTATGCTTGGCAAAATCGCAATAATAAGGTGTGGAACGATACCTGTACGCAGGCCCAGCAACTCGGCACTCAAGCAGCAAGATATTGGCAGGATTGGGCTAGTATTCACGGCCTTTTACAAGACCTGCAACAGCCAGCGTTTCATGCTACTGCTGCTACTTCCATTGAACCATGGCAGCAGCCTCCTCAAGGATTTTTAAAGTGCAATGTTGATGCGAGTTTCTACAATTTGGCGGGATCGACAGGTTGGAGTTGGGTGGTACGTGACTCTCGCGGCTCTTTCAAACTTGCAGGAACTAACATCATTCCCACATCACTTAGTGTCTTGGAAGGAGAGGCTTTGGCGCTAGTGGAAGCAATGGAAGAAATGATTCGACGAGGTCTTTCTTTTGTCTTGTTTGAAAGTGACTCTAAACTTGTGGTGGATGCTATTGCCTCTAGACAATCGGGTGTTTCCGAGTTTAGTTTGTTGATTTCTTATATCCAGTCATTACTTAGAATGCATAATTACTTTGAGGTTAAGTATGTTAGTCGACAAGCGAATAAGGTTGCTCACTATTTAGCAAAAGCGGCCTTTTCTATGTCTCGTCGACGTGTCTTTGATTCGGTCCCTCGTTGTATTGAGACTTTTTTAATTAATGAAATGTGTTGATTGTGCTTCTGTCAAAAAAAAAAAAAAAAAAAAACATGAATCATGAAGTCATGATGATGAAACACATGACAAATTTTTTATTTAGAAATAATTTCCTACAATTTATTTTCAAGTTTGTTGTTACACTTACCACATACATATTCCACAAAGAAAAAAAAATAAGAAACACAACACCCTACCAGTACCATCCACCAACACCAACCAATTATATGGTTGTAGTCGTATTGTAGAGTTGTCAATTATTATTTAGTACTCTTTCAGTTAAGAAATCAAACATCAAGATGTAGTTTGTGGTGCAATATCATAAAAAATGGATGAAATTTCATGATTGATTAGGTGAAGCATACAACCTTTCAAAATTATAAGAAAAAAAATGAAACACACAGAGACTTGTAAGTGTAATACATAAAAATCAAATTTAAGCCGATAGAAAGGAACACAGTTTGATCCCCTATAATTGTGATTGATAGGAGACTGAAACACTTGATGATAGAACTAACCCTAAAACCAGATTAACCTTGCGGTAAAAGAAAAAAAAAAAATCAAGTTTAAGTATCTAGTATAATATGTGAGGAATTAAGTGCGTGTGGAGAGTTCAATTCAAAGAAAATATGTGCTATGTATTCACGTGCTCTTTATTTATTTGTTTATATTTTTTTGTTGTGTTGAGTAGTTTAGTGACATGAAATTTTTAAAGTGAATTAGTGAGAGTAACATAGTTTAAACTTCAGTCCCTACATATAAAATGAAATGTTCCTACCAGTTGAACTATGTTCAACAAAGCCTTGTTGCTCTTTTTTATATTTTTTTTAGGGTAGTTTAATAGCTAAAATTCCACTTTTATGTGAATAAGTGGTCAGATTTGAATCCTGACTCCTATGTATAAAAATTAGGGATGTCAATTTCATCTGTAAATAGAGATCCCCGTGAAGATTGTCCCGTTTGAGGACTCGAAGATGGAGAATTTTTCCCCGTGAGGATGGGGATGGAGGAGAAAGTCTCCCGAAAGAGGTTTGGGAATGAAGACAATATTTTACCCCCGCTCCGCAGAGACTTTATCCCTGAAAAACTTTATTAAAATAACATATATAAATCTATATTTAAGTACTTTTATTGGTTTTAGATGAGGTGGTAATCCATTGAAATAAAATTCACATAATTGTGAGATACCAGGTTCGAACTCGGGTCACGAAGATCGGCCTAAAAATTTCGACATTTATAAATTATTTTTAATTATATTTTTAAATTTGTTTTATAATTAAGTTTTACTATTTTTTTACAACTATTTGATTGAAAATAATAGAAATTTGATACTTTTTTTAAGGTTGGTGGACCTCCACGGGTACTGTGGGGATCCGCGGGGATGAGAGCAAAGGAAGAAATGCTCCCCGAAGCGGAAAATAAGGACGGGGATGGGGAACACTTTAAATTATAGGGCAAGAAGTGGTAAAATATTTTTCGCTCAATCCCCACTTCATTAATATTATCTCCTTCATAAAAAAAAGGTTCATATTACCTAAAAAGCTTTATATAAAACTTACCAATAACTTTGGTCAAAAAAAAAAAAACTTACCAATAACATTGCTCATATATATATATATATATATATATATATATATATATATATATATTGTTATAAAGTATTAGAACTATGATTGATACTTAATATTTATATTTAGACCTCGCAACCGGATGAAAAAAATGAAAGAGTTAGAATAATCAATTTCGAAAAATAAATGGAACAAGTTATACCTTTTCTTACCCAACTAATGTTATAGCACCGATAGTTTTAACCTATATATCTACTTGCTCCAGAACTAAACTAATATTGACTTGACATCAGATAACTATGACATAGGAGTATTATATTGTTGAACTAAATGCTCCCTCAAACAAATGAAATTCTATTATTGAAGTAAATTACGGGTTTCACTTTGACATTGTAGAAAATTGAAATGAAGCTTTTCATATTAATTTTGTTAAAGGCATGACAAATCTAATTATTATTGTTACACTTGCATAAATACATAATAAAACATTTTCAAAAAGTAACCAACAAAGTTAACAAATTGGAAGAGGAGCACCGTTCCATTCGCCCAAGCATTCAAGAAGAGGGTCGATTATTTTTCCCTGACACATAGCTGTGAATAGTTTGTCACACTCCTCACCTGGTGAAATGACATTTTCTCCAGTTAGCAAATTAGTTCCCAACTCCTTTCTCACAAAATTGTAGAGTGGATATGATCTGCATCCATTGATCTTGTTTGGAATTGTTGAATTTCCACTTTCATATGCAATCCTTGCACTTTCAACCTCTTTTGGCAATAGGGTCTTCAATTCTTCCTCAAAAGTTGCAATCTTTTGGAAGATTGATGTGTTCAAATTCTTCTCACTTTCTCCATTAACTAAAGCATGATCCACTAGTACTTGCCTGAGTTTTTGTGTCAATGGGTATGTAGCACTACAAGGATCATCAATGTAGGAAAACACATGCTCCCTGTCAACCACTTTCAACAAGTCTTTTTCACAGAATCTTGAAGGATGAAGTTCTCCATTGACACCTATAGTTAAGGTCTTTTTGGCCACTTGGCTTACGATGTTCTTGACAGAGTTTTTCAAGTTCTCCTCCAAATGTCTTAAATCAATTGCTTGGCAGAGTGCAATCAAGAATGTGGAAGACATCAACTGAAGGATCTCAATTGCTTCGTATGTTTTTCTAGAAGAAATCAATCCCAAAGAGTTCACATCTTGATTGTGCTGCTCGGCACTTTGGACATGGGTTGTAACCGGATTTGCAAGATATTGCAACTCGGAACAATAGGAAGCCATCGCAATTTCTGATCCCTTGAACCCATAATCCAAGCTCGGGTTTCTACTAGCAGAGAGATTTGAAGGCAATCCATTATTGTAAAAGTCATTGACAAGCTCGGAGAATTGAGCAAACAAAAGTTTACCGATTGATGCAAGAGCCAAACGTGTATTATCCATGGATACTCCGATAGGTGTTCCTTGAAAATTTCCACCGTGCAAAGCCTTGTTTCTTGAAACATCGATCAAAGGGTTGTCATTGACAGAGTTGATCTCTCTCTCAATTGACTTGGTAGAGAATCTAATCACTTCAATCAAAGGACCAAGCCATTGTGGCGAAGTCCTAAGTGCATATCTATCTTGCTTTGGCTTCTGTAAAGGATCCATCTCATGCAACTTCTTAGCGTCTTTAACATAAGCACTCCCATCCAAAATGTGTTCCATAATAGCAGCAGCCTCAATTTGTCCAGGATGATGCTTCAACTTATGCGTCAAATGATCGGTAAATTCGGGCTTCCCTTGCATAACTTCAGCGAAAATTGCAGATAGAACTTCAGACAACACCGCCAATATGTTAGCTTCAAAAAGAACAATAGAAGCTAAACCAGAACCAACAGCGGTTCCGTTAACAAGGGCAAGGCCTTCTTTTGGTTGTAATTCAAAGAACTCAGCATCGATTCCAGCTGATTGAAAAGCTTGTTTTGCATTAAGTACTTCTCCAGAAGGTCCGTGAGCCTTGGAATTTGGTCGTCCAGTTAGTAAACCAGCAATGTATGAAAGAGGGACTAAATCTCCTGAAGCTGTGATTGTACCGCGAAGCGGTAAACATGGGGTGACATTG
Organism: Trifolium repens; assembly: GCA_030408175.1. Lineage (NCBI taxonomy): Eukaryota > Viridiplantae > Streptophyta > Magnoliopsida > Fabales > Fabaceae > Trifolium > Trifolium repens. Next base: position 49,861,040 of record CP125849.1, on the reverse strand, counting down.
TTGTTAAGAAGCTTGGTGATAGCTTCTAAGATTTCAAATCTAATTCCTGAATAGCCTTGGAGAAGTGTGTTGATTCTCACTAGCATGGCAGCTCTTGTTGCTGTGTGTGGTAGGATGTGAGTTGACTCTGTTCCATTCCCGAATATTCCGGCATTCAAAAATCTGTAAACAATCATTTAAGTAGAATAAGCATAAGAAAAATGTTTTAAAATGTTTTTGCTAACTATAATCTAAAAAAAGTTACTAATGTACTTTCATAGTTTCTAAAAGAAGTAACTAAACTACTGTCAAAAGAAAAACTAACTTAACTAACTGGTTAAAAAATAGAAAAACTAACTTAACAAGTTGAACCTTTAAATAATTATTACAAAATTCATAACATGTCTCCTAAAATTAAAACGCAGGTACATATGTAATAACAGTTAATCAGTGCTTTTTGTTTTTAGTAACAATTAGTGGTTAGAATACCCTACCACTTGTTTTTTATATTAAATTAAGTAACAAATGACAAGTTACACTTTCAATATTTATTTAAAAATTAAAATATCAGATGGCTGTACCAAAACAAAATAAAGTTACAAATTAGCCAAGCTGATGTATTCCTAAAAAAAATATGAGAGTAGATTTAATCTAAAAAACAAGGATAAAGTTTTGAATATATATGTGTCTTAATTTGATATATTAAATTCAAGTTAATTAACTTAATTTTTGTCAACATAAAAGTGGTTATTAACTATGAAGCACGGACTCTGACACAGATACCGCGACACGACACGGACACTCTGACACCGCTAATGTAAAAAATATACGACACCGACACCGCTACATATTTATAAAATATATAAGTTTAGAATTAAAAATACATACATATGCATCTAAGTTGAACAAATTTTTTAATAAAAAAAGTTTTAAAAGAATATATGATAGTACATTTGATATTTACTCATCCAACTACTATCGAAAAACTAAAAATAATGTAATCAAAAGGTAATATCTTTAATCCTTCATTGATCAATATTATTATTTCGACACATCTTTAATCGTTGTATATATGTCTGAGAAAAGTAGAAGCAAATAAATAAAATAAAATTTGAACACTTACCCCGACACGTTTGTACGAGTGTCTTATAGGTGTCGGACACCGATTTAAGGAGTGTCGGAATAAAGGAAAAATTGTTTTTTTTGACACCTCTCCGACACGTTTGTACGAGTGTCGTACGGGTGTCATACGAGTGTCGGACACGGACACGTGTCGGACACGCGACACGTCTAATTATAGAGGTGTCGGTGCTTGATAGGTTATTAATAATTTAGACTTTAAATCAAAGGAGTAATGTAGATTTCTCTGATAAAATCCATGAATAAAATTATTAATAACTTATAAGGATATAAGTATATTTACCTTATGAGTTCTTTCTGCAAAGCACCACCTTGTTTGGTTTGGCGGTGCGAGGTAGCGCCGAACCCTGTGGTGACACCGTAACTGTCGGTACCTTTGTTCATACTCTCCATAACCCAGTCACTGCTTGCCTTAACGCCGGCTCTAGCAGATTCTGATAGCTCCACCATCGCACCATCGTGTGCAGCAATGGCAGCCACCTGAGAAATGGTTAGTGTCTCGCCACCAAGACGGACAACCGGTTTCCGGTACTCCTCCACCATACGCTTCACCTCATCTAAGTGACTTCCCTTCATTGCCTCAGCAGCCACACCCCAATTCAAAGGATCAGCACCATTCACTTTCATGTTATTAGCATTAGCATGATTCAAGCAGAATGAATCAATCTTGCCGTTATTTTTTGTGATTGCTGCTGCTACTACTTCCATCTTAATTAGTACTAATAGTGATTAATATTAATCCTTTTGTTGTGTTGTGGTATAGCTATTAATTTTTAGAGAGAATGGAAATTCAAATGATTATGTAAGAAAGGAAAGTGTTGTGAATTTCCTGAGATATGAAGGAAGGGTTATTGGCTTTATATAGAAGTTTGTTTTGGGGGCTCTGCATTATTTTTATTTTTATTTTAATATTCACTCTTGCATGTGTGTTGGTGTGATGTGTGAGTTTCTTAATTAGGTGGGGACTGGGGTACGAGAAAAAAGTGGGTTTGTTAGAACTTAATTATGGCCGTCTGATTAATCCTTACCAATGAAGCACAGAAAGACACAGAACACGGACACCGGACACGGTATAGATGTCCGGTATAGATATTGATACATTGACACCAATAATATTTTAAAAGATGACACAATTCAATATCATTATAAGTGTCGATGTTTTTTCCGGTGTTCGACACTGACATATGTCTGACACCGGGACACATATAATCTAAAGAGTATCTGTGCTCCATAGATCTTATTATTTGACGGTTGTGATTGTGCTACGTGGCACGCTAGGATTGTGGTATTCTTTGATCCTTGGTTGGTAAATGTAGATTGGTTGATGAGATGGGATTGGACTAAAACAAACATGAGGTAGGTGGCAAGAAATATAGTGGAAGCTAGCAACCATGCATGACCATGACTCTAAGATTCAACTCTAAGGTCGGTCAACCTAATACATATATAACATGCATTGTTTATATACTATTCTAATCCATCAATTACTTATTACTTAAAGAGTATCTTAATTTTGTAAGCTATATAGGTATAAAAAATGATATAAAATTTTGGTTAAAAAACAGAGACTTGTGTATAAACAATTTATGAGAATGATGAATTATATATGCATCACAACTTCTTCCGGTTCAGATTAAATATCATACTTGAATCGTGAGAAAATAATTAACATAAGTTATTTTAAAGGTATGCTAATTAAATTAAACAAGTATTGGCTTCTCCTTTTGGGATTATTTAAAAACTTCAAATAACTATGAAATAGTTATTTGAAAACTATAAAATAGTTATTTCATACTTCAAATACTTTTGTTATTTAAAAATATGCAGCGGAATTATTTAAAAACTTCAAATAACTATTTTATAGTTCAAATAAAACTTCATATATTCATATTAGAATCAAACATCATAAAGGTAAACTAAACATCATCTTAAAAAATCTAAGAAATAATAAAGCATCTAAGTGAGAAATTAATTTGTATCTAAGCGAGAAATCAATTTGTCAGTCTTTTTCTTGAATCCCATCCAATTTATGTAGTGGGAAAACTTAAATTGGAGCAAGTTGAGGAAACCCAAATTAATTCAATTTTGGGGAAAACAAAAAACTAGGTGAAAAATGGATGAAGAAGATGAAATATACAGTAGTGTTTTTCCTATTTTTTCAGAATTGGATGAAGAAGATGAAAGTTAACATTTTTAACTCAAAAATAACGGAAAGAACCAATAACAAAAGTATAGTTAAGGGACCAAAACGGAAGAACAAATATTTTGGGGATCAAAATAAAACTAACAAATTAAGTTAAAGGACCAAAAGAATAATTTATCAAAGAAATATATATATATATATATATATATATATATATATATATATATAATCAAAGATGCTAAAGATATATATTTTTCTTTTTGTACCCTTTCAAAAATCTTTTATTTTTTAAGTCAAAAGAGATAGCTTAGCAAGAAAAATAAAAATATTCCAACTATGCTGACACCCTTTACTCACCCCACAAACAAGTTAACTCTCAAATTTATTAAAAAGAGAAAAAAGAGATACAACTACTTCATTAAAAACCTTACCCGTAAAACTCGTACGAAAGACTATGTGAAGGGAAAAGAGTACAATGCTCCGAAAAAGATTAATAAAGTCTATATTCAGGCAAACCAAATCTATTTCTAGTCAAAGCATGACTTGTATTATTATGAATCGTGTCCCACAGTTGAAATTCTTGAACTTGCAATCCAGGAGTAGCAATTCCATCAACACACTTATTGTCTTCTCTATAAATATGTGAGATAATGAAAAACATATGCTTTGTGAGCTCAACACAATTTAACCAACGATTAATTACGATGGATCCAAGAAATCATAGACGGATTTCTAAAAGCAAGAGTAATAACTAGAGGAGTAATGCTAAATGGTACGAAGGATGAAAACAAGAAATACAAGAAATGCTGATCTGTACTATTGTAATTGGTGGGTTAAATTAATTAATTCCTATTTTTAAGGAAATCATGGTGGGTATGGTTGTTAAAGTTTTAATTTACAACTTTGCTTATTTCTCAACTGCCTGCCACATCATTCTCACATTTCTTGAGTTGAGTATCTCGTACCAACAAGCATTTTCCTAACTAGAGTAGAATTGGTCTCAATCGAAAGTAAATTTCAACCCTTTCTATTAACAATCTCTATAACTAACATCACCCCCAACAATCTCAGCCTAAAAAACAGGTAACACCAAGATTCTTAGCAAAACAACCAAGAGTAGCCGCAAAACTATCTCGAAAAATGTTGTTGTACGTAGCCAAGCCTGGACACCCGAGTGCAATCCCATCGATGTTGCATTTGATCCAATAAATATCTTTGATTTTAGAAGTATTAGGAGATGCACCTCAATAAAAAATCTTTTAAAAATTTAAAATTTGTGAATAGACGCAAAAGCAGTTGACTTTCAAAAATAAAAAACATACCATTGAATGGATTTTATTTTTATTAAATGAATTAAGGGTAAAAATGTGTAAATTTATTTAATAAGTGTCTTCATATTTAAAAGGATGAAGAATTAGGGGAGGAGGAGTACTATCTTTATTGAGTGTTGATGGTCCATAGCTTTAACTTTCATTCTACATTTTATTAATTTGCCTTTGTGTGTCAACAAACAATACTGATATTGTTATAGGATGAATATTTTTCGTAGTTACTTGAGTTCACATTTAGCATCTTTAATTGTGAGTTGTTAGATCTGCATGCATATAAAAGAACAACTTGCCTTTGCTTATTAAGAAGAAAAAATTGGCTTCTTAACAAATTTCCACAAATAACTTAAATCAATAAAGAAATTCCACAAATAAAGACTTGGTCCTTGTGGCTCTTTTTTTATCGGTCTCTGGTTCGTCTTGTACATAGATTCATTTATTAATAATAATATATTTATAGTTTAAAAAAAAAAAAAAAAAACTTGGTCAGTCTTCTTAGTCAGTACTGTGATATGTTAAGTTTTCCAAAGAAGAGACGCGCTGAACTTTGTTGACTCAAGGGATAAGTCACTATTGAAGCATAAAGAATAAGAAAAATAAGCAAATTGAAAATGTTTTGAAAATTTTCTACGTGAAGGAAAATGTTAGTACATGTGAATGAAAGACTAGTTAAGGAAGAAACAATCAACTGGATGATATTTCCATTTACTTTTTCTTTTTTGGTGAACTACTTTATTTATAGTGGAAGAAAGACAAAAGTTTAATGCATGTAAAATAAAATAAAATAACAACTCAAATATGTTTTCATCAACTACCAACAACTCAAATACTTTTTCATCAACTACTAATTAACATTGACTAGCTCAAATCTTGTTATAGTAATTGAACTCTTAAGTTTGTATTCTAAAAAATTAAGTTATGTAATTATAAATTTATAATCTTCATATTAGTCTTTTAAAAATATTAAATTAAAAACCACTAATTGATTAAAAAAGTTTTACATTGAATTGGTCCTTAAGCAAATATTCACTTTTTAGGTGGCACTTATGGCAGCCAATTGAATCTTGTAAAGGAGTGATTTCACCGGTCAAAGGAACGAATGGATCGAAAAAGACAAAAAGCAAAACAAACAAAAAAGGTTTAATACCATTGGTTTAAGCTCAGAAGATAACTCATATGAGGATCATCAAGAAACTAAGAAACCTTGGGAGCTTGGTAAGCAATTCGGCCTTTCTGTAAAGATGGAGGAGGGGGTATTTAGAATCTATCTAAACTCCGACAAAGTTGAAGGAAAAAAATTCACTCTAAAACGCTTTAGATGAATTTCTTTTTCGCTTTGTTCTCTTACGATTTTTTGGGGCATGATTTATAACGCCCCAACTAAAATACCTAGAATATCTAGTCGAGACATACATAAAAGGATCTGAGTACAAATAATTCTCTGATTAAAAATAAACAAGATACAACATTGTTTCAGATACAAGGTAATTAACGGATAAAATACAGCGGAAGTTGCTAGTATTCTGAGTAAACACGATAATAAACTAAAAAGCAAGACGAAGAAATAAAATCTTCAAGGCGGACAATCCAAGCTCAGCTCCAACTGTCAGCCTCCTACCTGGTCCTTGCTCCGAATATCCTGTTTACCTAAAAAAAATTGGTTTGGAGTGGGGTGAGACTACTAAGCCTCAGTGAGTCCTACTACCCTCCTAATGGCGACTACGCCGGGGCACCTAAATCAGTCGTTTCAAATACTAACATAATCATATCATAATAGCATAAATATAGGTGTAACACATAAATTAACTCTTATTCATTTTAGACACAAGGACACTCTGAGGTGAGCATGTCTCAGAGGCCTGCCATATCCGTCAACCGATTCGGTCACGGCATGCAGCTCACAATAACTTATCCTAATGGATTATCCCATCGGGAGTCCATAGCGCGATATCACAAAATCGCTCATAATTGACTGAAACTAATTTAGTTATTACTACCATAAGTTCCCAAAACCCGGGGAGCATACAAACCTAATAATAGTCTAAGTTATGCCCTATCAATTATCTGTGATTAACATTCTGTTCGACATTATATTATATTAATTACATTACTGCAAACTGTCTGATTATGACGAGGATATAAAACGAGTGTTGAAAACTTTATTTAGAAAATGGAAAATATAGGTCAATTCTGTACAAGCTCGCTACGGCGAGTCACTAGCTCGCCATGGCGAGATTATAGGTCCTGACCTAAATCAACTCGCTGTGGCGAGCAGAAGCTCGCCATGGCGAGTTTCATCAGCTCAGAGCCCAGCTCGCCATGAATGCTCGCCAGCTACTCGCTGTGGCGAGTTCATACAGAGTTTACCCTGTTTTGCCAAAAATCATATTTTTCTAAAATACACCTACAATCCTCATTTTATCAGTGCAGTAACATATTTTGCATAATATACAAAACAGAATGGAGGGAAATTTGGGATTAATTCCCCTCACACAACTTTTCCTAAATATTTACCTAAGTTAACATGCATTTCATAATTGGGAGACTAACTACTCTATCCTAAAGAACCCACCTGTGTTGAGGTTAACTCAGAAGCTTAATCACTGCTACAAGCTCAGCTACAGCCATCAAGTCCTCAGCATCAGAACTCACTAGAACCCCATTTGTGTTCATGGACAAAGGAATGGAAAAAGAAAGGTAATCATGTTGGTAAGTGCTTAACATAAGTTAGGATGATTAGAATTTAATGTTGAGTTCAGAGTATCTCACCTCAGGTTTCTAGGAAGCTAGCATGATCAGAAAACGCACATGCAGCCATCACTGCAATACTCGCTGGGGCGAGTGATTCTGCTCGCCAGGCGAGCGTGACAGAATGAAAGGGGGAAGTTCTGTCGTCCTGTGCTAAACTCCATTTCCCACAGTTTCCAACTCCTTCCAGTCGTTTCCTAACTCGAAATTTAGGTGGTACATGCAGAAACAAAGGTTGATTGAAGGGTAGATAGGTTTATGAGTTTTGGTGTTCAAGAAGGAAATGAAACATGCAAGGAAATTGAAATAAAGAGAGTTCTTTATCACCTGAATTGTTAACCTCAGAGTTGTTCTACTGATTTAAAGAACACCTTCTGCTCTTAATCTTGCATTGCATGTTGATTTGAAAAACAAAACTTATGGGTTAAGAGGAGTGATGATGATTTACGGTGATAAATAAAAAGAGGGGAAGCTGAGTTTATGATGCTGATGCTTTCCTTGCGTGAGAGAGAGAAAGAAGGGTTGACATCACTGGTTTTTGCATGTGACTACTTGGGTGGAGGATGAGTAATGGCGTGAGAGGGAAGAAGAAGTAAGTATTGGAACTTACTGAAAGTGGTCTAGGAAAAATGAATGGTCTTGGGTGATTAAGTTCTTATATAACCCCCTTTTTATCTTTATTTACCAATTTGTCCTTTCAATTAACAACCAAGTTTTACTTGTGTAGATTTATCACTTCCTTTCACTAGATCACTTATTCTCAAATTGTCTCCCATAATACCCTTTTAATTAATAATCTTCTATTAATTAATTTGGGGATGTTACAATCTACCCCCCTTAAAGAAATTTCGTCCTCGAAATTTAAACTTCTCCGTTCCACCACAGGGTAGGTCGTTTATGTCTGCATCCAAGTCTACACTTCATCTATTCTCTAGTCACTAGCATTCAATCCCTTGGAATAAGACTTTCCTCTCTTAAGGTTACTGGCTGAGGTTATTCTCACATTCTCAACAGTTGCAGTGCTGCGCACTCTGATTCAATTGCCTACAGTCATCTTCTGACAGAGCTGCCTTTATCTTGGTCTATGATTCCATGGACACCTCAATTACGGTCAGTCTTCTTCCGTTACCACTGGTATAACTCCAACTCCATTGTACTTGGATGTCGGTATTTGGTTTGGTTGGGTACAACTAAATGCATGGTATAAGCTCGAGTGTTAATACAACAAATTATAATTCTTCCTTTCCAGGATTGTTCCTTGTGTGAACGCTATCATGCATGACACGTCAAGTATACACCTGTACCTCGTGTTGTCCAAATACTCCAGAATCGATTGAATTATAAAACGAGTGGTAAATCGTCGAGACACTACTGATTCTTCCGCCAATGAATTGATCTCATGAGCAGACGAACCTATAGTTATCCGATAAAATCCCACCTACAATTTTAATCTATTCTGGTACAGCACGGTGATCGCAGTTGCACATCCAACATGCGGATGCATTTAGGTTCAGATTATCTCTCAAGGTCAAAGGCCAGTCTTGTTTGAAGTCCTTCACTGGTAACTAATGTATGGAACTTGGCTAAAGTATTCAGATTCTCAACTTGGCTGATTGTACATGTAAGGTTTGAACTTGTAAGGCTGAGGCTGAATCGAATTGCTTGGCTTAAGGTAACTTACTGAACTAGCTAATGGATCACTACGGTTAAGGGATGGGTTCAAATGAGGATGAAACGTTCGGTAGGGACACTCAAGGTTAACACATTGACCTCACATGATTTAGAACACGAAGTGGAAAGGTTCGGATTCTCAATACTGATTCCATTTGCAGAGCTTAAGTCCACTGAATTGGAATAATTCAAATTTAATTCTGAATCCGGCTGATAAGGCTACGAAAGATAGATGCCTAACTTCATTGAAGAACAGATTACTGGATTCAAGTGCATGAAGTTCAACTGATTTTCTAATACTGAGCTAGGTAAGTTTTACTAGGGTGGTTTCGAAGTGTGCTGATTGACGGATCAACCGAGCGAGTAAGAAATGAAACTGAAAGTATTCTCGACCTTCTCAAGAATAATTAATTTCCGCAGATAGATTTCGTTAGTAATAACACAACTGGAAAACTGAAAAACACTTAATGTGGTTACTTAAGTGTGACATTATCACCCTCGATGTAACTACTTGGCTCCGAGAAATTTGAAAAGTTTGCACCCTAATTGAATTTAGGTACTGTACATGGTTGTCAAGTTAGTAAGGCACGAGGAGAAATGTCCAACTGAGGCGTGATTAGACGGGTTAGAGAATATACACGTCCATGGTGTTCCAAGACTTGCGAATATTGAATTGAGCATTGTTCGATTCAATGACTCTGCTGGATTAGGATCTCCAGAGATAATTAGGCAATTGAAGATTTGTCTCCCACTGGGTTATACTCATACTCTACAATTCTAATTCTTCTGTCAGTTCTCTCATGTTAAGGTAACTATGTTTCCACTCAATGTTTCTTGCTGACAATTTCTCACTGGTAGGTCTAACTGATTTTTAACAGTCTCCTAGCGGAAAGGTCCGAATATACTGAGGTGTCAGTGGCTAAAATTAAGGTCAAACTTTGTTACTTAAGTCTGGTTAATTAACACATATACCTAAAGGAATGTTCCAAGAATTGGTGATATTGGCATAGTCTCTTATTTTTGTCAACCTTAACTAGTTGTGTTCTCTATTGTCTGGTATTAACATTTGTTTTGTACTAAACTGTTGTCTCTACATCTTTGGTGTCTGATGTAAATCTCTAAAATGGTATTCTAACTGACTGGTATTTAGGTAGTGATCAAATACGGTTGGTCAATTCTAACCTTCAAACCGGGTTGCTAATTGGTCCTTATTACTAAGTTTCTAGTCTTGATAATGACAGAACGGCAACTCTCAACAGATGGTTGACTACTCCTAAGAATTCCTTCACTAAAGGGATCAGACGTATGTATTCGTACTTTGAATGGTCAACCTAATCAGGGGACTGAGTTTTCGGTCTCTAACCTATCTAATGTCAAGGCGACTACGGTTCGACTCTGGTGACTGATAATGCTAAAAGTAACTCTCAATTGTTATTACTAGTCAAAACTTAACCTGTGGTGGTTCGGTGTAATTACTAGTATAAGTGACAGACTGTTCTATTTTGTTGGCATCTAAGAGTAGTTGTCGCAAGTGTTAACTTATTTGGTTTACAGTGAGAAATATTAAGGTACAGATGCTAAGATTCCACTATTCTTGTCGAGATAATTAACTGGTCAGAAGTGCTGGGTTACTAGTTTATGGATACTTAATTTAACGGTCTTTAACAAACCTATTTAGGTGATGGTATCGCTAAGGAAGAATTCAGCTTTGATGTGAGTCAAGGTTATACTTATGTGACAAGGTCCTATCATCGACTTGGTTGCTAACTATTCGGTAATCATGATCCAGGAGTTTTGACTGAAGAGTTTTCCCAAGATGTTATAAGGACTCCTAACTGTTAGCCTAGTTTATGTCTGGGCCTCTAAAGTTTGCTGGGTATGTCGCTAAAGACTGGTGTGGTTGAAAAGGAAATTCCTAATTGTTGTGCTAAAAGAAGTTTAGTCCTTAATGATGAATTAGGAATACTAACGCGATATGAAAGGCCGAAGTACTTAGGGAAAGTATTCTAAACGGGTGCCTAATGAGGTAACTTGAGGGAACGTAGGAATGTGATTTTGTTTCTAATTTGGCTTCTCTAATTTGAACGGTTCGGTTGAATTCCTATTGTATCCTCAGGTTCACTATGCTGGATTTACTGGTTCAGAGTCCTATAGATGATTGGACTTAAATATGCTTTCTCAGGTACGGCTCACAAGGATTCTAATTGTCGATTGGTTATGGTTAAGTTTCTAATAGTTCCACTATACTTATGGGCTTTTGATAGAGGGGTACCCTCAGTCCAATTTTCTCATCGTATCCACTTCCAAATTTCATCTCCAACCGTAATTCCTCAATAACTCTTACGCTCACAAGGTCGCTTGGGATTGCTTACACCAAACTGCAAAAAGGTAGGATGACAAGATACATAAGGAGAGCTTGAGACTGTTCACCATGGCTAAGAGTGACTGAACAGAGAACTGGGTTGCAACAAGCAGTAGCAGCAGCCTGCTAAGCTCGCTTCAGCGTGCGTTTACTCGCTAAGCGAGTTTGACATAGTGTAGAGGAATAACTTTGTGGTTCGCCCAATTCTCTACTTTGCACAACACTCGTAACTCCCAGTCAAATACTAACTTGAATTTAGGATGAGTTTTGGTCTACTGCCTACTGTCATTGGGTGTTGATTTGATCCACGAACTTAGCTGAATTTAGGCTCTCACTAGGATAAAGTTACTTATAGGTTCAGGAAGTTTACCTGACATACAGTGTCAGTTGTATACTGTCGTGTACCACACACTTCAGTATAAGGATTCACTGGCATATCCCCAACTACAGTTCTACTCCTGACTTGTTACTTCACAAAATTAGTATACCCATCAGACTGCGCTTACTCCGGTGGCACCATTTGCCATCGCTCCAAAAATTCACTTATGAGGACCTTCTTCGGCGACTGTTCTTCGATTGCAGCTTCGCTACGGATTTACCGCTGGAATTCCAGAGTTCACTTCAGTTCTAAACCATAATACCCTGCCTACCATATACAATACTGAGTTGATCAGGCTCAGCATGCGTTGGTTTCAGCGTAAACAGTCCAGATCCAAAGGGTCTGTATTATTTAGGAAGGAATTGTTCTGACTCATGGCAAGGTCCGATACTGAATCGACCTGCTCTGATACCAATTATAACGCCCCAACTAAAATACCTAGAATATCTAGTCGAGACATACATAAAAGGATCTGAGTACAAATAATTCTCTGATTAAAAATAAACAAGATACAACATTGTTTCAGATACAAGGTAATTAACGGATAAAATACAGCGGAAGTTGCTAGTATTCTGAGTAAACACGATAATAAACTAAAAAGCAAGACGAAGAAATAAAATCTTCAAGGCGGACAATCCAAGCTCAGCTCCAACTGTCAGCCTCCTACCTGGTCCTTGCTCCGAATATCCTGTTTACCTAAAAAAAATTGGTTTGGAGTGGGGTGAGACTACTAAGCCTCAGTGAGTCCTACTACCCTCCTAATGGCGACTACGCCGGGGCACCTAAATCAGTCGTTTCAAATACTAACATAATCATATCATAATAGCATAAATATAGGTGTAACACATAAATTAACTCTTATTCATTTTAGACACAAGGACACTCTGAGGTGAGCATGTCTCAGAGGCCTGCCATATCCGTCAACTGATTCGGTCACGGCATGCAGCTCACAATAACTTATCCTAATGGATTATCCCATCGGGAGTCCATAGCGCGATATCACAAAATCGCTCATAATTGACTGAAACTAATTTAGTTATTACTACCATAAGTTCCCAAAACCCGGGGAGCATACAAACCTAATAATAGTCTAAGTTATGCCCTATCAATTATCTGTGATTAACATTCTGTTCGACATTATATTATATTAATTACATTACTGCAAACTGTCTGATTATGACGAGGATATAAAACGAGTGTTGAAAACTTTATTTAGAAAATGGAAAATATAGGTCAATTCTGTACAAGCTCGCTACGGCGAGTCACTAGCTCGCCATGGCGAGATTATAGGTCCTGACCTAAATCAACTCGCTGTGGCGAGCAGAAGCTCGCCATGGCGAGTTTCATCAGCTCAGAGCCCAGCTCGCCATGAATGCTCGCCAGCTACTCGCTGTGGCGAGTTCATACAGAGTTTACCCTGTTTTGCCAAAAATCATATTTTTCTAAAATACACCTACAATCCTCATTTTATCAGTGCAGTAACATATTTTGCATAATATACAAAACAGAATGGAGGGAAATTTGGGATTAATTCCCCTCACACAACTTTTCCTAAATATTTACCTAAGTTAACATGCATTTCATAATTGGGAGACTAACTACTCTATCCTAAAGAACCCACCTGTGTTGAGGTTAACTCAGAAGCTTAATCACTGCTACAAGCTCAGCTACAGCCATCAAGTCCTCAGCATCAGAACTCACTAGAACCCCATTTGTGTTCATGGACAAAGGAATGGAAAAAGAAAGGTAATCATGTTGGTAAGTGCTTAACATAAGTTAGGATGATTAGAATTTAATGTTGAGTTCAGAGTATCTCACCTCAGGTTTCTAGGAAGCTAGCATGATCAGAAAACGCACATGCAGCCATCACTGCAATACTCGCTGGGGCGAGTGATTCTGCTCGCCAGGCGAGCGTGACAGAATGAAAGGGGGAAGTTCTGTCGTCCTGTGCTAAACTCCATTTCCCACAGTTTCCAACTCCTTCCAGTCGTTTCCTAACTCGAAATTTAGGTGGTACATGCAGAAACAAAGGTTGATTGAAGGGTAGATAGGTTTATGAGTTTTGGTGTTCAAGAAGGAAATGAAACATGCAAGGAAATTGAAATAAAGAGAGTTCTTTATCACCTGAATTGTTAACCTCAGAGTTGTTCTACTGATTTAAAGAACACCTTCTGCTCTTAATCTTGCATTGCATGTTGATTTGAAAAACAAAACTTATGGGTTAAGAGGAGTGATGATGATTTACGGTGATAAATAAAAAGAGGGGAAGCTGAGTTTATGATGCTGATGCTTTCCTTGCGTGAGAGAGAGAAAGAAGGGTTGACATCACTGGTTTTTGCATGTGGCTACTTGGGTGGAGGATGAGTAATGGCGTGAGAGGGAAGAAGAAGTAAGTATTGGAACTTACTGAAAGTGGTCTAGGAAAAATGAATGGTCTTGGGTGATTAAGTTCTTATATAACCCCCTTTTTATCTTTATTTACCAATTTGTCCTTTCAATTAACAACCAAGTTTTACTTGTGTAGATTTATCACTTCCTTTCACTAGATCACTTATTCTCAAATTGTCTCCCATAATACCCTTTTAATTAATAATCTTCTATTAATTAATTTGGGGATGTTACATGATTTGTGGTCACTTGTTATGTGTTTTTAATTTCTTCGCCAACATTATTAGGTGTTTCTTGTTGAGGAGTATATTTTTTGTCTTCTTTTGAGTAATAGGTGTATTTTAGTAGTGTCTCTAATTAGTTTTTGGTTTTGTTGTTATTGGTTTGTATTTTCTTTCCCTTTTTCCTTTTGGAATCAACCTTTTTAATAAAACTTTAAGGATTAATAGTTGTTTTGCCCTTTACCATTTGAGCGAGTTTTATTTTACCATTTGTAAAAAGTTTTCCTGCTTTTTCCCCTGTAATTCAAAGATACCTTACTTTTAACCCGTGATCATGCATGTAAGCATGTTGGCATATGACTGCACATTTTGATGATATGACATATCTACTTGTCATTTTATAACTTTCTACACATGTTTATAACTTTTTAATAAAACCAAAAAAAAAAACAAATTGTAGCAACGGAAACTTTTCAAATCTCCCTTACTTCTTCGTTAATGATTTTAATTTGTTTTATTTTATTAAAAGTTATAAAAATCCAAGTGGATTTAAAATTAGATTAAAAAATGACAAATAGTCATGCCACATCACTAAAATGTACAATCATATGTCAATATGTGTGTTCATGAGATAAAAACATGGAATTTTTTAATTAGAGAGGGTAAAGAACTTTTTTTTTTACAGGGAGTAAAACAAAACACCCTCAAGTGGCAAGGGGTAAAACACCGATTAACCCAAATTTTAATTATTGAAAAATAAATAAATTTAGATTCATTGAATAACTAATGCATCTAATCTATATTAAACATTAAATACATCAGTTATTTAATTAATGAATCTGAAAAGAAAATATTTACTTAAAACCATAGTTGGAGGGAGTGTCAGTTTTGTTTTAGTCAATAAAAAAAATAGAAAAATGCTAACTTTATAAGTGTTAAATGTTTCCACATTATTCTCTTTCTTACATAAAAAAAATCTTACTAAATAACATTTTCCTTTTTTTCAACCTCCAATTTTTTTACTTATACTAATCACTAAGACTACCATAATAAAAATTATTAGTATTGACGTTTTATTACTTTATAATATTTATATATTTTTGTAAACATTTATAATAAATTATCACGCCCCCACTGCTGAAAAATTCTGGATCCGTCCCTGATTGGTTTGTTGTTGTAGTTTTCAGAACACATTTTCCAAGTGTTCCGTTGTGGAATATGCTACCGGAAATTTTAACATAAGTTTTCCCAAAAGCTTGTGGGTGTTGAATTTTTTTTGTAAGGGTGATGTTAAATAATAAAAGGGTAAATTTGGAATATCGAATTGTTTGAATTTTTCTTTTCGCACCCCCATTTTTCACGCGCCCTATGAAATTGTTAATGTACACCCTACCCAGCATTTTCAAAAGGTCCAACTTATTATTATTTCAACACATTTTATTTATAAGCTTGACTTAGTGGTCAACACACACCCGGAAGGGGGGAAATATGATTCATGGGTTAGAATCCCCATCCACCCCACACAAACACCTAAGTGTCCCTTGCAATCAATGTTGTTAGAACAAAGTTTTTACCTTAACTCATTTTGCTTTGGTAAAATGAAAATTTAAAATCGTCAATTTTAGCAAATATTACAATAATATTACATTTATATACATGACATATATAATATTATAAACGCATCAATAATCTAAAATTTCAACTTAATTTAAAAGCATAAATATACTAAATCACCATAATAAAGTGTAATATTCATAAACTTGAATCAAACTACATAAATTACCTATGTTAGATGCTAATGGAGATGATGAAGTTCTGGCGTTGTTCTATCGTCGTACAAGTTATGGTTAAAAAAACTTCATTGCTCTGTTCTTTATCTCTCAAAACACAAAACATGTGGGAGAAGAGTTGCTCAATGTGAATAAAGTAGAAAGTGTGAAATAAATCTAATGGGCCAAAATATAAAATGGGCTCTTTAAAATTTGCAAAAAAAGAAGAAGTTAAAAATAAAACAAAACAAATCAAAAGCATTTATCAGCACACAAATAAATATAATCAGTATACACACAAATAAGCAACTATCTACTTGCTCTAGAACTATGATTGACTTCAAAGTTAGGATGTCATACTAGTAGTAGTTGCACTGTGGCATTAAAAGTAGCAAACAAATGAAATCTATTATAGAAGTAATTAAATTACAAGTTTCACTTTGACATCCGAGAAAATTGAAATGAAGCTTAATTTTCATGTATTCATTTTGTCAAAGGCAAGAAAAATCAAATGATTATTGCTAGACTTGCATAGATACAAATACAAATATTTTTAAAATTAACTAATAAACTTAACAAATTGGAAGAGGAGAACCATTCCACTCTCCCAAACATTCAAGAAGAGGATCAATGATTTTTCCTTGACACATAGCTGTGAATAGTTTGTCACACTCCTCACCTGGTGAAATGACATTTTCTCCAGTTAGCAAATTAGTTCCCAATTCTTCTCTCACAAACTTGTAAAGTGGATATGATCTGCAACCATTGATCTTGTTTGGAATTGTTGAATTTCCACTCTCATATGCACTCCTTGCACTTTCAACCTCTTTTGGCAATAGGGTCTTCAACTCTTCCTCAAAAGTTGCAATCTTTTGGAAGATTGATGTGTTCAAATTCTTCTCACTTTCTCCATTCACTAATGCATGATCCACTAGTACTTGCCTGAGTTTTTGTGTCAACGGGTACGTAGCGCTACAAGGATCATCAATGTAGGAAAACACATGCTCCCTGTCAACCACTTTCAACAAGTCTTTTTCACAGAATCTTGAAGGATGAAGTTCTCCATTGACACCTATGGTTAGTGTCTTTTTGGCAACTTGGCTTACGGTATTTTTGACCGAGTTTTTCAAATTCTCCTCCAAATGTCTTAAATCAATTGCTTGGCAGAGTGCAATCAAGAATGTGGAAGACATGAGTTGAAGGATCTCAATGGCTTCTTTTGTTTTTCGAGAAGAAATTAAACCCAAAGAGTTCACATCTTGGTTGTGCTGCTCGGCGCTTTGGACATGAGTTGTAACCGGATTTGCAAGATATTGTAACTCAGAACAATAGGAAGCCATGGCAATTTCGGATCCCTTGAACCCATAATCCAAGCTCGGGTTTCTACTAGCAGAGAGATTTGAAGGCAACCCGTTGTTATAAAAATCATTGACAAGCTCAGAGAATTGAGCAAACATAAGTTTGCCAATTGATGCAAGAGCCAAACGCGTATTATCCATGGATACTCCGATAGGTGTACCTTGAAAATTTCCACCGTGCAAAGCCTTGTTTCTAGAAACATCAATCAAGGGATTATCATTAACTGAGTTAATCTCTCTCTCAATTGACTTGGTAGAGAATCTAATCACTTCAATCAAAGGACCAAGCCATTGTGGTGATGTTCTAAGTGCATATCGATCTTGTTTTGGCTTTTGCAAAGGATCGATCTCGTGCAACTTTTTAGCTGCTTTGACATAAGCACTTCCATCCAAAATGTGTTCCATAATAGCAGCAGCCTCAATTTGACCAGGATGGTGCTTCAACTTATGCGTCAAATGATCGGTAAATTCAGGCTTCCCTTGCATAACTTCAGCAAAAACCGCGGATAAAACTTCAGACAACACCGCCAATATGTTAGCCTCAAACAGAACAATTGAAGCTAAACCAGAACCAACAGCAGTTCCGTTAACAAGTGCTAGCCCTTCTTTTGGTTGTAATTCAAAGAACTCGGCATTGATTCCAGCCGATTGAAAAGCTTGTTTTGCATTAAGTATTTCTCCAGAGGGTCCATGAGCTTTTGAATTTGGTCGTCCGGTTAATAAACCCGCAATGTAAGAAAGAGGGACTAAATCTCCTGAAGCTGTGATTGTACCGCGAAGTGGTAAACACGGAGTAATGTTGTTGTTAAGAAGCTTGGTTATGGCTTCTAAGATTTCAAATCTAATTCCTGAATAACCTTGGAGAAGAGTATTGATTCTCACTAACATAGCTGCTCTTGTTGCTGTGTGTGGTAGGATGTGATTTGTCTCAGTTCCATTTCCAAATATTCCTGCATTCAAAAACCTGAAAAACAACAAGGAAGAAGAATTAATATTAGGACATTTTGTTTAATTAATATTGTTTCTTAACCATATAAACTAAATCCTAAATTATGAGGTGTTTATTCAAGTCTTTTATTTATTGCAAGATACCAATTATGTAGTTATATATGTTACTTTCAATTTATTCGAAGAAACCAACACATATATTATGAATGAATCTATGATGTCACGTAAATTATTACTATTTGAAATTTTGTGTACAATTTTAAAAAGTTTTTATAGAAGACTAATACATTTTTTTATAAAAAAGACTAATACGTTTTCTTATATCTTTAAGATTCCATTAATATGTATTCTCTTTTTTCCGTATCACATCACTTATATTTGTTTTCCTTTTATTATACCCTTACAAGTTCTTAATATACTCTAATACTAATTAGAGAGCTAAGAAAAAAAATTCCTCTATAAAAGAAACTTCATATATAAATATAACATTATTTTGTACTTTAAATTTAAAAACAATCAATTGAACAAGTGGGATAATCAATTAATTAATCATAGTATTTTCTTTTATGCAAATAAAATTAAAACGGAAAACAAGTTAGCAGTGTATATTATTACCTTATGAGCTCTTTCTGCAAAGCACCACCTTGTTTGGTTCGGCGGTGCGAGGTTGCGCCGAACCCTGTTGTGACACCATAACTATCAGTACCTTTGTTCATGCTCTCCATAACCCAGTCACTGCTCGCCTTAACACCGGCTCTAGCAGATTCCGATAGCTCCACCGTTGCACCATCGTGTGCAGCAATGGCAGCCACTTGAGAAATCGTCAGTGTCTCGCCACCAAGACGGACAACCGGTTTTCGATACTCCTCCACCATACGCTTCACCTCATCCAAGTGACTTCCTTTCATTGCCTCAGCAGCCACACCCCAATTCAAAGGATCAGCACCATTCACTTTCATGTTATTAGCATTAGCATGATTCAAGCAAAATGAATCAATCTTGCCGTTGTTTTTTGTGATTGCTGCTGCTACTACTTCCATCTTAAATTGATACTAATAATAGCTAGTAATAAGTGTTACTTTGTTATGTTTTGGTAACTATAGTATTTTGAGAGAGAATGGAAATTGAAAACAAATAATTATGAAAGAATGAAAGAGTTGTAAATTTCTTGAGATGTTAAGGAAGAGTAGTTGAGCCTTATATAGAGGTTTGTTTGGCATAAAAATAAAAATAAAATAAAATATAAAGGTTTATTTTGGAGGCTACATTATGAATTATTCTAATAGATTAATTCTCTCTTATGCAAGTGTGTGGTTTGGTAGGTAGGGAGAGACCAAGTTGCACAATGAGTAGAAAAATAAAGTGTGTTAGTTGAAAATTAATTATGAGCATTGGATTATCACTTACTATTGATTTGGTTATGATATTGTTACGTGGCACTATAGGATCTTAGTATTCTTTGATACTTGGTTGGTAGATCGGGGTGTGGATAGAATTGGAACAAAACAAAAAATGAGGTTGTTGGCAAGAAACATATATAGTAGTGTAGTGGAATGGAAGTGGAAAGGAAGCAACCAACCAGCGAGAGAATTGACCATATGACTCTCTCATGCATGTTATCATTCAACTCTCTAAAACGTCGGTCAAACTTCTACCTATAACATCATTTTTATCTACACTACTTGTAACAGCAGGACGCTGTAACATGCAGTACTCAATACCGACCATTTGATCATATATTAATGGTTGATATGATTTTATATTGGAAAATACACAGTTTTAATTTAAACAGTTTGATCTCAGATCGACGTCCAGGATTGGAAACAGCGTCAAACTGCATGTATTTACTAAAACAGTGAATCTGAATCCTGGGATTTGGATTAGTGTAGATGTAAATCCTACGGTTTGGTGCATTCCTTACCCTCTACACTCCGAGATGATTTTTTACGAGATAAGCTAAGACTCCCATAATACCGTATAACTTGATTATGTAATTCAACTTGTTCCTTTGGAGTAAGGCTCCGTTCCCACTTATAATTATTTTATTTTTCTTTTTTAATAATACGAGCTATAGTTAGGGGATGGGAACGAAGCGGGATGCCAATATAGTTGGGATGTCGCCTCTGACCTTGATATCTAAACGCTTCTAATTTATCAAAAAAAAATAGTTTGCTTTGTGTGTTAAATATAGTAACTGCACCAAAATTTGACTCCACCAAATCTTCATCCAAAATGCTAATGATATAAAACAATGACCTTGTCTTATAAAAAATATGACCGAATAAAAATTTTAGGGTTAAATAATTTTTTTGTCCCTATAAAATCTCAAATTTTGTTTTTAGTATCTATAAATTTTTTTAACAACATTTAGTCTTTCAAATATTTTCTATCACAATTTTTAATCCATACTTTTAATATAATTCTTGTGTACTTTCAATTTATTTGATGATTTTTTTAGGGTTAAATAAGTAAATGGTCTCTATAATTTTTTAGAATTTTATTTTTAATTCCTAAATATTTTTTTCAAACTTTTTGGTCTTTGAAGTATTTCCTGTCATGCGTAAAAAAATATATTTCTTGTCATAATTTTTTATTCTTACTTTTCATTCAACTCGTGCATATCACTCGAAATTTTAAATTTTATAAGAATCTCTCCCATTAAAAATTAGAATTTTTTTAACATATGATGAATTATTTATGATTTTTTTTGCACAAATAGCTTAAAAATTCATATTAGATTCATCCCATGTTAAAAAAAATTAAATTTTTGTAAGAGAGTTAAATGTCCTAAGCATGATCGCGGAAAAAAAATTTCAAAATTTCAAATGATATACATGAGTTGACTGAAAAACATGGACTAAAAATCATAATACAAAATATTTGAGGGACCAAAATGTACTGCAATATTTTGTAGGGAGTAAAAACAAAATATGAGATAGTTTTTGGGACTAAAAACATATTTAAAGCAAAATTTTATGATGATGAAATAAAATATGTACAATAATTTTTCAATTGAGACTTAATTTGATCCCAAGTCGTGTTTTGTCTGCAATGAGTAAACATTATATTTTTACATATACAACTGCAGAATCTCATATTTGAATTTAAATAAAAATGTACGATATAACAATGTCTAAATTGCCAATTAAGAGCCTGTTTGGATTGTCTTATTGTTTTAGCTTATGCGAAACAACTTATATAATTAAATAAGCTTTTATGTATTATAAAAATAAAATTCAAGGTAGTTTATAATAAAATTGAAGTTTATTTATTTATATAAACTATTTTTCATAAGCTCAAAAATAAGTCAAATTCAAAGGAGAGCCATAATTATAACTAACTGATTTACGCAAATAATACTAACAACTTTGATCAAGTACGTTAGTATTATTTTACTTTGACTTGGTCCTTAATAAGTAGAAAATAGATAAAGGGGACAAAACCAATTTCAGAGGATTTCGTGGCTGAGGAAGATCTTTCTTAATATATAGGTGGTCGAATATAATGAGGAGTTGATGAAAAAACGTACATCAATGTGGAGTGTGACATTTTTTATTGGGTGTGATAAAATTGCATCTCAGAAGGATTAAGAGGTTGCTTACTTCACAAGTTACACCTGGCATAACTATCTTAGCATAAATGTCAATTACGTAGTTTGTTTGGATTTGTTTTCTGTTAATCGGTCAGGGATAGTTGAACTTGTAACTATCCATTTACTTGTATTGATTCTGATCCTCATAGTGAGAGGATCATCAAATGTATCAGATATATAGTTTGTGTGAGCAATAAAAAAATTTCTTAGCTTAGGCTCTAATTATGCCTAAATCATTTCTTCTTCTTCTTCCTTGAGTTTTTAACTTGTTGCATAATCCAAAAAATAAATTACAAGCTTCATTTTAATATCAGTGAAAATTGAAATGAATTTTTTTCATATTAATTTGTTAAAGGCACAAAACACCTAATCATTATTGCTACACTTGCATAAATACAAATAATAAATACAAATAAAACATTCTATGAAGTAACCATCAAAGTTAACAAATTGGAAGAGGAGCACCGTTCCACTCGCCCAAGCATTCAAGAAGAGGGTCGATTATTTTTCCCTGACACATAGCTGTGAATAGTCTGTCACACTCTTCACCCGGTGAAATGACATTTTCTCGGGTTAGCAAACCAGTTCCCAACTCCTTTCTCACAAAATTGTAAAGTGGATATGATCTGCATCCATTGATCTTGTTTGGATTGTTAAATCTCCACTCTCATATGCAGTCCTTGCACTTTCAACCTCTTTTGGCATGAGAAGATTTGACTCCCAACAAGCTAGGATAAATGACTTCTCTGTGCCATGAGCCTAGCTCAGTTGGTAGGACATTTGCACGTAAAGTGCAGGGATCGGGGTTCGAACACTAGTACAAAAATACCTTTATAGGAACGTTTTTAAGTCAGTTTCCATTGCCACCTGACTTAACAAAATGCACGGTGGCAATTCCGTAAATAAGATTAACTTTGTTAAGACGGTTTCGTTTTTCAACCGACTTAAAAAATCTTTTTGTGAAGTTAAATGAAATTTCTAATGTTTCTGTTAAGTCAGACACCACTCAACTGATTTAAGAAACCCTTTTTGTTAAATCACACATTACTCAACTGACTTGAGAAATCTTTTTTTTTTTTGTTCAAAAGGAAAAGTAACATAAATAAACAGAAAGATACACAGACTGGGGGACATTAAACCTGAACTAGATACAACCCAAAAGGGATACATCAATATAAAACAGACCTAAAGGAACAACCCTAGACTATCATAACAAAAATCAATTAATCACGGGCACAATCCAGCGAACCCGAGTACGGGCGCGAAATCAGGTTAAAAAAGAAGTGAAAATAACTTTTGCCAATAATAGTATAGAGTTTGAAAACGGCGAATGGATTGACCGTCAACACGGTAACAAAATCCAAGTGCCAACAGCTTCCTGAACAACGCAGCAAGCAGA
Organism: Trifolium repens; assembly: GCA_030408175.1. Classification (NCBI taxonomy): domain Eukaryota; kingdom Viridiplantae; phylum Streptophyta; class Magnoliopsida; order Fabales; family Fabaceae; genus Trifolium; species Trifolium repens. The sequence continues at coordinate 49,837,615 of CP125849.1, read as the reverse complement.
AAACTCTTTCGAGCACCAAATACCAGGGTGTAGGCAGACAAGTCGACTTGAAAACAACAGATCTCAACAGACCTGGAAGCAAAGAATCTCAAAACAGCCAGGCCACTAAACACAATGGAATTCAAACAGACGCGTAAGAACGCAGATCGAGGGATGAGTCCAATACATTAGTAACCAGACCTTCACGGGTTAACAGAACCATACCCTTGCGGGTTTTTGAAACCATACCAAATCAAAGAGGCCAAAAATCAATAACCACCCAGTCTTTGATCATGAACGACACGAACAAATACGAAAAAACAAACCAGACGCCAGAAAAGAACATCCAGTTGCACACACCACCAGCAACCCAAACAAACCAACCACCAGACACGGCAACGCCACCAACCAACCAACCTTCGGCGCGAACAAGAAACAACACCAAAGGAAGGTGCAGCAACCCATACCTGAAAACAAAAAACCAAGAAGCCGAGCAAACCGCAACAAGCTTCCTGCAGCAAAAAGAACGACGGCGAGCACAAGAGCAAACAAACCGGCAGCGAGCAAAGACACACACAGAGCACCCTCTCAAGCGGCCAAGGAACGCTGGAAACAGAGACTCCGACAACAGAACCCACCTGAAACAGAGCACGACGGTGAGATGACGCAAGGCCACCACCTACCTAAACCACCCTCGATCCTCCGGCGCAACTTAGAACAAAAAAACCGGATCTCACCGGAAAGAGGGGAGCGCGGTGGTGCGGAGTGGAGAACTCAACGCACCACCATCCATTGAGGCTACATCGCGACAGAGGAGATTTGGATTATGGGAAGAGGAACAGCGGCGGTGGATTTAGGTTTAACTGAGAGGGAAGGCAGAGCAATCAGTTTAGAGAGAGGAAAAAAAGTATATTGATAAAATTGCATCTGAGAATGATTAAAAGGATGCTTACTTCACAAGTTACAGTTGGCATATAATTATCTTAGCATAATTGTTAATTACGTAGTTTGTTAGGATGAGTTTTCTGTTAACCAGTTAGAGTTATAGTTGAACTTGTAATCATCCATTTACTTGGATTGATTCTAATCCTCATAGTGTATAAATAAGACGATCATCAAATGTATCAGTTAGTTTTTGTGTTGTGAGCAATAAAAAATATGCTGAGCTTAGGCTCTAATTGTGCCTAATCATTAATTTCTTCTTCTTCATTGAGTTTTTAACTTGTTGCATAACCCAAAAATAAATTACACACTTCATTGATTTTAATATCAGTGAAAATTGAAATGAATTTTTTTCATATTAATTTATTAAAGGCACAAAACACCTAATCATTATTACTACACTTGCATAAATACAAATAATAAATACAAATAAAACATTTTATGAACTAACAATCAAAGTTAACAAATTGGAAGAGGAGCACCGTTCCACTCTCCCAAGCATTCAAGAAGAGGATCAATGATTTTTCCTTGACACATAGCTGTGAATAGCTTATCACACTCCTCACCTGGTGAAATGACATTTTCTCCAGTTAGCAAATTAGTTCCCAACTCCTTTCTCACAAAATTGTAAAGTGGATATGATCTGCAACCATTGATCTTGTTTGGAATTGTTGAATTTCCACTTTCATATGCAATCCTTGCACTTTCAACCTCTTTTGGCAAAAGGTTTTTCAACTCTTCCTCAAAAGTTGCAATCTTTTGGAAGATTGATGTGTTCAAATTCTTCTCACTTTCTCCATTAACTAATGCATGCTCCACTAGTACTTGCCTGAGTTTTTGCATCAATGGGTATGTAGCACTACAAGGATCATCAATGTAGGCAAAGACATGTTCCCTATCAACCACTTTCAACAAGTCTTTTTCACAAAATCTTGAAGGATGAAGTTCTCCATTGACACCTATGGTTAGTGTCTTTTTGGCTACTTGGCTTACGGTATTTTTGACCGAGTTTTTCAAATTCTCCTCCAAATGTCTTAAATCAATTGCTTGGCAAAGTGCAATCAAGAATGTGGAAGACATCAACTGAAGGATCTCAATTGCTTCGTATGTTTTTCTAGAAGAAATTAAACCCAAAGAGTTCACATCTTGGTTGTGTTGCTCGGCACTTTGGACATGGGTTGTAACCGGATTTGCAAGATATTGCAACTCGGAACAATAGGAAGCCATCGCAATTTCACTTCCCTTAAAACCATAATCCAAGCTAGGATTTCTACTAGCAGAGAGATTTGAAGGCAACCCATTGTTGTAAAAATCATTGACAAGCTCAGAGAATTGAGCAAACATAAGTTTGCCAATTGATGCAAGAGCCAAACGTGTATTATCCATGGATACTCCAATAGGCGTTCCTTGAAAATTTCCACCATGCAAAGCCTTGTTTCTTGAAACATCAATCAAAGGATTGTCATTGACAGAGTTGATCTCTCTCTCAATCGACTTGGTAGAGAATCTAATCACTTCAATCAAAGGACCAAGCCATTGTGGCGAAGTTCTAAGTGCATATCTATCTTGTTTTGGCTTCTGTAAAGGATCCATCTCATGCAACTTTTTAGCTTCCTTAACATAAGCACTTCCATCCAAAATGTGTTCCATAATAGCAGCAGCCTCAATTTGTCCAGGATGATGCTTCAACTTATGCGTCAAATGATCGGTAAATTCAGGCTTCCCTTGCATAACTTCAGCAAAAATCGCGGATAAAACTTCAGACAACACCGCCAATATGTTAGCCTCAAACAGAACAATAGAAGCTAAACCAGAACCAACTGCAGTTCCATTAACAAGTGCAAGACCTTCTTTTGGTTGTAATTCAAAGAACTCGGCATTGATTCCAGCCAATTGAAAAGCTTGTTTTGCATTAACTACTTCTCCTGTAGGCCCATGAGCTTTAGAATTTGGTCTTCCAGTTAGTAAACCAGCAATGTAAGAAAGTGGGACTAGATCTCCGGAAGCTGTTATTGTACCACGAAGTGGTAAACACGGGGTGACATTGCTGTTAAGAAGCTTGGTTATAGCTTCTAAGATTTCAAATCTAATTCCTGAATAGCCTTGGAGAAGTGTGTTGATTCTCACTAGCATGGCAGCTCTTGTGGCTGTGTGTGGTAGTGTGTGGCTTGACTCAGTTCCATTTCCAAATATTCCAGCATTCAAAAACCTGAAAAACAAGAATTAAGTAGAATAAGTACTTGGAATCTATTTGCTTTTTAAAAAAATTGCTAACCATAAACTAAAAAATGTTACTAATTAATATACTTTTATATTTCTTCTAAAAGAAGTAACCTGAGTACCGTAAGAAAATGTTACTTAACAAGTTGAACCCTTAAATAATTATTAAAAAAAATTCATAACCTATCTCCTAAAATTAAAACGCAAGTATATTTGTTTCTATTTTAAAGTAATACGTTCACAATTAAGTTACAACTTTTAATATTTATTAAGAAATTAAAAGTTACTCTTAAAGAAACATATGAGAGTAGATTAGCAATCCAAAATAATAAGGATAAACAACGTTTTAAAATATATAATTGATTTGTTGATTTTATTTATGAATTGAAATGCAAGATAACTTAATTCATGCAAAAAAAGTGATTAAGAATTATTTAAACATTAAATCAAAGGAGTAATACACATGAAAAAATTTATTTATAAACAGCTAGAGATATAAGAAAAAATATATTACCTTATGAGCTCTTTCTGCAAAGCACCACCTTGTTTGGTTCGGCGGTGCGAGGTAGCGCCGAACCCTGTGGTGACACCATAACTGTCAGTACCTTTGTTCATGCTCTCCATAACCCAGTCACTGCTCGCCTTAACGCCGGCTCTAGCAGATTCCGATAGCTCCACCGTCGCACCATCGTGTGCAGCAATGGCAGCCACCTGAGAAATGGTTAGTGTCTCGCCACCAAGACGGACAACCGGTTTCCGGTATTCCTCCACCATACGCTTCACCTCATCCAAGTGACTTCCTTTCATTGCCTCAGCAGCCACACCCCAATTCAAAGGATCAGCACCATTCACTTTCATGTTATTAGCATTAGCATGATTCAAGCAAAATGAATCAATCTTGCCATTGTTTTTTGTGATTGCTGCTGCTACTACTTCCATATCTTAATATAGTAATAAATATTTCTTAATTTGTTATGTTGTGTGATGTGGTAGCTATAGAATTTTTAGGGAGAATGGAAATTCAAATGATTATATGAAAGAATTAAAGGAATATTTGAGTTGTGAATTTCCTGAATTGTGAAGGAAGAGTAATTGGCTTTATATAGAGATTTGTATTGGAGGCTTAAGAATTTAATGTTATAATAATATTTCTCTATTGCATGTGTGGGTCGGTGTGGTTTGTGAGTAATTGGTAGGTGGGGACTGGGGAGGGACAAAAGATGCACAAGTAGTAGAGAAAATAAAAATAGTGGGTTTGTTGTTGAAAATTAATGATGGCCGTTTGATTATTACCTTACTATAATTAACGGTTAGATTTTGTCATGTGGGATTTTAGAATTTGTGGTATTGATATTGTTCATTGGGTTGGTAGATGCATGGGTTGGAATAAAACAAAGCTTAGGTAGTTTGGTGAGAAATAGTATACAGATAGTGGAAGCAACGAGCTAGCTAGTTAGCTAACATGCATGAATTGACCATGACTTTCATTCAACTCTAAGGCCCCGTTTGGCCCGGCTTATTTTTAACTTTTTATTTTAGCTTAAACGAAATAAAGAAGTATAAAATTATATTTAACACTATTTCTTCTTAAAAGTATTAGAGAAATAAAGTAAAGAACTAAAAAATGCAAAAAAGTAAAGTCAAACACAATTTTTTCCTTCTTTACTATTTTTAAGGAGAAAAAAAAAAGAGGAAAATAAGCCGGGCCAAACGGGGCCTAAATGTTGGTCAACTCAATAATACCATACTATATTAATAATAATAATAATACAATCAATCATCATTTACTTAAAAATTAAAGTGTCTCTATGTTTTTTTAGTCAAAAATATAGTAATATATATACGAAATAAAACAAGATTGAGTTCAAATACAAGTGGATATCAGAAGTACACACAATCAGATACTCACCACCTCTATAAAAAGCAAACACATAATAGAATGATAGATAGAAAAAATCACCACACCAAAACTTCACTGGCAAAAACAAAAAAGTAAAATGACGTTAAAATTAAAGAACAACATGAGAAGACTTGACTCCCAACAAGCTAGGATAAATGACTTCTCTTTATTTATGATGATATATATCAATTACTAGTAATTTATATGATTTTTTGCTTCAAAAGTAATTAATATGATTTTTTATAATGAGTAAAAGATTTTTATTTATAAAATTAAGTATAAGGAGTACTCAAATTTATTACAAAAACAACCAACAATCCAAAAATGTCAATTACACAAGATTCAAACATACCAATTATTAAGCCAATAAAAAAAATATATAACCCTTGATTTAGCTTTTTTTTTTTATTTGTATGGTGTAACCCTTGATTTAGCTAGTCACCCACCCCTTTACCAACAAACCAAATCCTAGATAAGGGATCTAGCTTTATAAACAACTTCCCTCTAATTAATAGAAAGTTTTCCCTTTAAATATAATTTTATTCCTTGTAAGCCATATAAGTACTAGACACCTTGCCCGTGCGAACGCACGGGTCATATATGTAATATCAATTAATTGTGAATGTAATTAACACATGCAAAAATATTGTTTTATGTCAATCAATATAAATATACATTATTGGACATATGTTTGGTATACAGTTAAAGTAAATATTTCATTTCATTGTTTATTTATTTATTTTTTTTGTTTTCACCACCAGTTGAATCAGGTTCGGGGGTCAGTTCTGACATCAAGTGGTTCCAGCCCCCTCCCGATCGCAGTTGCGGGGGATCGAACTGTGGTCCTCCTTATCAAGTTCAGCGTCAATTACCACTGAACCAAATAACGATTGGTATTTCATTGTTTAATATCAACATGGAACACCAAAAACAACATATGATATTAAAAAGTTGCAAAATATTAAAAATAACTCCATTAAATATAAGGAACATTTTAAATAGGAACATTTTAAATAACTCCATTTTAGCTTGTTAAAAAAAACTCCATTAAATATAGAAACTTCAAATAATATACAACTCTACAAATTTTCTAAAAATTTCATGGTAAACTACATTGGAAGTGGTATTTGTAAAATTGTCATCATCGCCGACCAACAAAATCTTCAAGACGTTTAAATTTAGCATAACATATAATAAAAGAAAGAAAATTATCAACATAAATTAACATTAACCTTTCATGCTAAGCAGAGCAAGAAGAGTTGCTTCAGGATCATAAGCCATTGTTATAAATTCATCCCAATCGTCCTTTCTTTTGTCAATCAATATGTATATATAAACCAATTCCAAGCATATGAATGGCCCAAACACACATATATATTCACTCTCTTCCAAAATTTTGGTCCTTTTAGAGTTTTATACGCATATTAAGAAATAATAAATATTGATAAATTAAGTTATTTTTACCATTGGTTTCTTAAAAAGATCAAAGATTTAGAACAGAGGAAATATGAATACATAGAATGAACAGTTGATTTTCATTAAGAGCTGTAACTGATTTGTTGTTCCATATGCAGTGTGGTACGCCCCAACATTAAATTTACGTGTGAAAAAATTAAATAAAATCTTGACTTTTTATTGGACAACAAAAAATAACGCTATTGTTTAGGAGTTGCTGATAAATTTTAAATTCAATCTTTATCGGATATTCTTGAAAGAATAATTATAATAAATGCTTGGTACTATATTTTAAGAGATACTCATCAAACTCATTCTTCACACTCAACGTATTTTTTGGTTTTTCAGTAACAAATTTAGGAGATAGTACAACTATTTTTTCCTTCACGACCTTCTGGTTTCTTTTTTCTTGTTGACTCCGTTCGATTTTAATAATAATAATTATTATTATATTATTATTTTTTATTCCTGTCCTTCTGGTTTCTTTTTTCCACACTAAGTTTTGTAAAAAAATAGCACCGATCGAGTAGAGATAAACAAAATTGCTATAGAATATATAGATAAAAAATATATAGAAACATGATTTTTTATAAAATTTTATTGTTGATCTTTGCCAGAAGATAGAGCAATGAACCGTTGCTTCTTATATCTATTTTCCACATTAAATTTTGTAAAAAAAAAAAAACACTGATTGAGTAGAGATAAACAAAATTGCTATAGAATATATAACAGAAGATATTGAAACATGATTTTTTTTATAAGAACCCAGAATTGTGATAATCAACAATGATACTCAATACATGAATTGGTTTCCCAATGGATCAACCAACATTGCAAATCGGTAAATCTCATCACGAAAGTCCCCGACAAACATTTTTGGCAGCATAACTGCACCCTAATTACAAAATAAAATTCACAAAAATTAGAATCAACAACGAATTCAAAAGTGTAAGTAAAAAAACTAAAATATTGTCCAGTTAATATAAATACTTACTTCAGTTATTTCAAACTCAACAATGTATGTTCAATATTTTATCCGCAACTGATTAATAAAAGTCTAACAATCAGAAATTGGATTAGGATTCATATATATGGCCTGAAAAAGTAAGTAAGAAAAGTGTTAACCATTTATAGCAAAATTGCTTCTCAATCGGAATTAACAATACATATCAGAATAAATGGTATGCAAACCTCTTAATAAATTCATAGCAAGGTTGATGAAAGTATTAAGATTAGCCATTTGTTGATATAAAAGAATTTTTTTTCTTGATTATGGAATGGAGCTCGTCATTATAAAGAAAGAAAGCAGCTTGGTGAGCAAATATTGTTTGAACTTGAAGCAGGGCATGTAGAGAAACAATACTGAGTAAAAAAAAGGTTGAAATTGGCAATTTATATAGAGATTATTATGTTGTGGTAACTGCATACTCACCTGACCTGTATATAATTAATGCTACAACTGTATTGTAGAAGAAAACAAATTACGTTGGAAACATGGAAAACGAATGAGCTTTACAGAGCTATTAATTAGGAGAGCTTTGTTAGCAGATAGGTAAGTAATTAATGACTAAATTGGCGCCTTAAGCACTTGTAATTAGGCTTAATTAGTTGCATGTTATTAGGGTTAAGTAGCAGCTTCTTATTCCCATTAGATATACTGTAATAAAGATAAAGATAACCCATTCAAATACTAATTAATAGCCAAAATAAATGCTTTGCATCTCTTTTGATGCTTCTCTTTAAAAATATTTCAAACTTTATCTCAATGTTTTCCAGTTGTTAACTAATTTATCAAATATTTTTTAATCAAATAAATCAGTGTTGATCATATAATGGGCCCTTAAGCAGTGGCTTCGCCACATACAAGTGAGGGGGTTCAACTGAACCCCCTGGACTTAAAAAAAATACACATATATCCCTATATAATTTATATATTGAACCCCCTCATTTTTTTTTATTGCACCATTAGCCCAACTAAACTCAAACCAATTTTTACTTATTCATTTTCAAATTTTATTCACTCTTTATTATGGTTGGCAATGAACCGAAGCAACTCGAATAAAGTTCGAGATCGGTTCGACAATTAATTTGTTTAACTTGGTTCATGAATCAAATGAGTCGAACTTCAGCTAAATATTAAGTTCGTTAAATAAAAGAGTTGAACTTGAGCTATATATAGTTCGGCTTGTTTGGTTTTGAACTTGGTTCATGAACCAAATGAGTCAAACTTAAGCTAAATATTAAGTTCGTTAATTAAATGAGTTGAATTTGAGCTATATATAGTTCGGCTTGTTTGGTTTTGAACTTGGTTCATGAACCAAATGAGTCAAACTTAAGCTAAATAAGTTCGTTAATTAAATGAGTTGAATTTGAGCTATATATAGTTCGGCTTGTTTGGTTTTGAACTTGGTTCATGAACCAAATGAATCGAACTTAAGCTAAATATTAAATTCGTTAATTAAATGAGCTGAACTTGAGGTATATATAGTTCAGCTTGTTTGGTTCACGAGCTGCCTCGATTATATATATAACACTTCAAAATATATTTTTAAATAAACACTTAAAAAATAATTTAAAATTATGTATTTGATTTTATACATTTATATTTATATAATTGATTTTATACATTTAGATAATTAATAATATATATAATACTTTAAAGAAACTAAGACAAACACTTAACAATAATAAAATAAAAATGAGTAATATTAAAATTGATAAACAACATCCTGCACAATGATGTGTTTTTACGGATTTAAAAAATAAATAGTATCAAATCAGAGTGTATAAAAAAAACGGACAATAAATATAAAGAAAAAAAATTCATATCGAATTCTTGATTTTAGTTTCAAGTTGAAAATGAATTGAACCTAATGAGCCGAACCGAACTGCTCGCAAACTCTAAACGAAGGAGAAAGAAATGAAATATTTCTTTGTAAACTATTTTTTAAGCGGTTTTAAAAAGTATTTTCTATTTTTTTTGTAAACTATTTGTTAATTTTAAGCGGTTTTCAATAAAATTTCTCACCCTCTCCTTCCATCTCTCTGTCAAAGATACAAAGTGTAAAAAGAGAAAGAAAAAAAAATCTTTGTAAACTATTTTTTAAGCGGTTTTAAAAAGTATTTTCTATTTTTTTGTAAACTATTTGTTAATTTTAAGCGGTTTTCAATAAAATTTCTCTATTTAGAAAAATAATTGCTAACTAGAATATAAAAAATATTTTGAAGCAAAATTTTTTTTAAAGTAAAATAATCTGAACCCCTGCTCCAGGTTCCTGGAGACGCCACTGAGTATATTCCTCTCTTTGTTTGGACTTTTACTAATTTAGTTTGTTTTTCTTTGGATGAGATCGGTAGCTCATTAATTTTCCAAAGGCTTTGCCAACCATTGTTTGTTGATGTTGTATCGTCCTTTCCTGAAATATGTCGCAACAGTTTATAACCACTTTTCACACTATAGAGACCATAAGGACTATCAATCCAAGTGAGCTTATCATTCTCAACCATATCAAATAATGGAGTTTCCATAATACGATTAACAATATATGATGGGAATAAAGATTCAAGTTTCATCTTATCCCACATTTTCAAATTTGGTATCATAAGATCATGGACGGTAAAATTATGCACACCTTGGATTTGGGGTGAAGGTAACCAAGCACCATCTTTGTCTCGCAACCACGGATCACCCATGACCTTTATGCTATTTCCATCCCCAATACTCCACCTACAACCTTTCATAAGAACTTGCCTTGCTTTCCAAATGCCTCTCCAAACATAACTTGGATTATGACCAATTTAGAATCAAAAAAAGAGGAATTTGGGAAGTACCTTGCTTTGTAAATTCTAGCCACTAGAGTATGAGGTTTTGTCATGATATTCCACCCTTGCTTTGCTATCATAGCCAGATTAAAACTATGCAAATCACGAAAACCCAAACCACCTAGCCCCTTTGGATGTGACATGCGGTCCCAAGCTAGCCACCTAATGCCTTTATGATTAGCTCCACCTCCCCACCAAAAAGAGTTCATCATTTTCTCAATGTCTTTAATTGTAGACTCCGGAAGTAGATAAACCCCCATGACATAAGAAGGAATAGCTTGAAGCACTGACTTAATCATTATCTCCTTCCCTGCTCTTGACAAAGCACGACCTCTCCAAGAATTAATCCGCTTCCAAATTCTATCCTTGATGTAAGAAAAGATAGCCTTCTTCTTCTTACCAATCATAGACGGAAGTCCTAAATAAGTACCTGTTCCAAGAACATGCCTGACTCCCATTATTTTAGACAGATCTTCCTGTGCTGCGAGACTCAAATTTCTGCTAAAGAAAACTTCTGATTTTGCCAAGTTAATTTCTTGTCCTGATGCTTCTTCATAAGTTTTCAAAATGGCCATCAAATGATTAGTCTCCTCTAGCGTGGACCTGCAAAACAAGAAGCAATCATCAGCAAAAAGGAGGTGGGACACCACTGCGGTGCCCCTCTGCATATCTGGACTCCATGCATATCGCCTCTGGATACTGATTTTTTTATTAAAGAGGATAATCCTTCGGTAATCAAAATAAAAAGATAATAATACTTAAAAAATAGAATATGCATAAGTTTCAAAAGAACGTTGCTACATTTTTACATTTTTAACACGTGTCATTGGAGTACAAACAATAAATTTTGTATTTACTATATATAAATATGATTATACAATGTAACTTTTTAATTGAATAATGAATTCTGTAACGTATATCATGTAAAATATTATTTGTCGTGTAATATAATAGTACTATACCTCTCTGTAATTTGATCTCCTAAATCAAATTTGTCAACAAATTGATAAATTAAACTTTGATCATCATTATTCAAGTGTGCATCGCATGGTGAATTTTGTAACTGATCAGAGTAGGGATGGCAATGGGTAGGGTATGGGTAGGGTACTATAGTCCCCATCCCCATACCCGCACTTTAAAAAAATACCCGTACCCATCCCCAAATCCGTGTGGGTGACAATCTTTGTCCCCGTCCCCATACCCTATGGGTACCTAAGTACCCATACCCGTACCCGTTACCCGCATTTTTGCTAAAAATAAGTTGATCAATTATAAAATATCATATCATTTTAATATAATTAAAAAATTCAAAGGTTTTAATGTTGACTCATGAAAATTATAAACAAAATTATTAGTAATATCATACTAAATTCCATCTCTCTGTTGATATATTTGCTTTATATTATAAATAAACATTTTTTTTATTAAAAATGTGTAATAGTATAATAGTGTTGTGTTTTTTAAAATTGGTTTACATATATTATTATATAATTATTATATAATAATATAATTAAAATAAATAAATATACATCATATGGGTATATGGGGTGGGTACTAAGGTACCCGTACCCGCACCCATACCCGTTCAATTTTGTGGGTAATTACCCATACCCATACTCATACCCAAAATGCGTGTTTTTACCCTACCCATTATGGATATTTTTTGTGGGTACCCATTGAGTATGGGTAAATTGTCATCCCTATCTCAGAGTGACCCTAATTTTTTTAAAGAGATAAGCTTTTCTTTCTTTTCTAAATTTTTTTCATCTCCTTTCATAAAAATAGGGTGACTTTGACTTTTTTTTATCCGAAATCATCCATGTGAATATTTTTTATTTGTTTTAATATAAATAAATAGTTTTCACATATATTAGGATTTTTCTTGTGTTTTATTGTGAGTTTATTGTCTCAGACTCTCAGTGCGACGTTATTTGATTTTTCGTCTCTGTGCGGTGATCGTCTGATTTTTTTTGTTTTGGTGCAGTGTTTATTTTCCCATCTTATTGCGGTGTTCTTTTGGTTGAATTGGAAGATTAGCTTCGGTCAAGTACTGATTCACACAGTGACTAGCTAAGTTCCTCAACGATGCAAATACGGAGCCATATGTATTCCGGTTACTTTAATTTGATCACATTATTTGTAGGCATTAATATGTCGTTTTATGCTATTAACTTGGATGCAGTGAGGTTGTTCTCAGATTCATCCTTTTCGTTTTTTTTTTAATTTTGTTTTCACCACCAATTTAATCTGATTCGGCCGACAGTTCTAGCATTAAGTGATTTCAACCTCCTCCTAGTGTATTATTCAAGTGTGCTTCACGGGGTGGGCCAACAAACATGGAAACTGTAGTTTCGAGGTGGCTGGCTTGTCTTCAAGTCAATGCAGGTGAGTGATGACTCAATTTCAATCAGCTCTAGTCTTCTTTTTTTATTTTTGGAATCTCTAGTCTTTTTATTTCTTTTTGTTACGCTTAGTCTTTCTATACTATTTCTTTTCTCTTTTGGTCAAAGCTTAGTTTATACTATTTCTAACTCAATTACTTCCTCCGTCCTAATTTAATTGATACAGTTGACGGTTTTACGCATGCCGATGCATAACTTTGATGATTAATATTTTTAATTGTATAATAATAAAAATTATAAAAATTTGATATTTTGAAAATACTCATCGAGACGAATCAAACAACATCTTATATACTAATATTTATTTTTGTTTATTAATAGAAAAATAAAATCAAAGCAACATATGTAAATAGTGCACAACAGTCAACTGTGTCAATTAAATTGGAACCGAGGGAGTACTTCACTTATACTTAGAAAGTAACCAAACTACGGTGGATCTGATGTCAAATTTGAACGCTGGGTCAGACAACACATTTGCAAGAAAAGTCCAATTTTAATTTATATTAAGATTTCGGCGTCAAATACGCCGCAAAAGAGATTATGTGTGTTCTCTTCTCTTACATTAATATTTTTTTTTCAACGTGTTTCTAACTTCTAACATGAATCATGAAGTTTTGGACGGGGGAAAAGGACGGTGTGTATTCGGTTAGATCGGGGTATCGGAATTATTTGAAAGATAGAGGGAGAGGTTATGAGACGAATAGGATGGAGGGTTGGAGTAGTATATGGATGATTCATGCACCGCCTAAAGCCAAACACTTGCTTTGGAGAGTTTGTAGAGATTGTCTACCGACTCGTTCTCGGTTAATAAATCGTTATGTCCATTGTCCGGTGGAGTGTCCCTTGTGTTTATCTTGTGAAGAAGAGGAGATGCATTTGTTCTTCAAATGTGATAGCATACGTGAAGCATGGCAGACGATGGGTTTGGAGAATGTCATCGACGCTCGTTTACACCTTATTACTAATGCTCGAGACTTTCTTTTTGATATATGCAGGCAGGAATCACAACTGGTGGCGGGCAAAGTTGCTGTCTTATTATGGTATGCTTGGCAAAATCGCAATAATAAGGTGTGGAACGATACCTGTACGCAGGCCCAGCAACTCGGCACTCAAGCAGCAAGATATTGGCAGGATTGGGCTAGTATTCACGGCCTTTTACAAGACCTGCAACAGCCAGCGTTTCATGCTACTGCTGCTACTTCCATTGAACCATGGCAGCAGCCTCCTCAAGGATTTTTAAAGTGCAATGTTGATGCGAGTTTCTACAATTTGGCGGGATCGACAGGTTGGAGTTGGGTGGTACGTGACTCTCGCGGCTCTTTCAAACTTGCAGGAACTAACATCATTCCCACATCACTTAGTGTCTTGGAAGGAGAGGCTTTGGCGCTAGTGGAAGCAATGGAAGAAATGATTCGACGAGGTCTTTCTTTTGTCTTGTTTGAAAGTGACTCTAAACTTGTGGTGGATGCTATTGCCTCTAGACAATCGGGTGTTTCCGAGTTTAGTTTGTTGATTTCTTATATCCAGTCATTACTTAGAATGCATAATTACTTTGAGGTTAAGTATGTTAGTCGACAAGCGAATAAGGTTGCTCACTATTTAGCAAAAGCGGCCTTTTCTATGTCTCGTCGACGTGTCTTTGATTCGGTCCCTCGTTGTATTGAGACTTTTTTAATTAATGAAATGTGTTGATTGTGCTTCTGTCAAAAAAAAAAAAAAAAAAAAACATGAATCATGAAGTCATGATGATGAAACACATGACAAATTTTTTATTTAGAAATAATTTCCTACAATTTATTTTCAAGTTTGTTGTTACACTTACCACATACATATTCCACAAAGAAAAAAAAATAAGAAACACAACACCCTACCAGTACCATCCACCAACACCAACCAATTATATGGTTGTAGTCGTATTGTAGAGTTGTCAATTATTATTTAGTACTCTTTCAGTTAAGAAATCAAACATCAAGATGTAGTTTGTGGTGCAATATCATAAAAAATGGATGAAATTTCATGATTGATTAGGTGAAGCATACAACCTTTCAAAATTATAAGAAAAAAAATGAAACACACAGAGACTTGTAAGTGTAATACATAAAAATCAAATTTAAGCCGATAGAAAGGAACACAGTTTGATCCCCTATAATTGTGATTGATAGGAGACTGAAACACTTGATGATAGAACTAACCCTAAAACCAGATTAACCTTGCGGTAAAAGAAAAAAAAATAAATCAAGTTTAAGTATCTAGTATAATATGTGAGGAATTAAGTGCGTGTGGAGAGTTCAATTCAAAGAAAATATGTGCTATGTATTCACGTGCTCTTTATTTATTTGTTTATATTTTTTTGTTGTGTTGAGTAGTTTAGTGACATGAAATTTTTAAAGTGAATTAGTGAGAGTAACATAGTTTAAACTTCAGTCCCTACATATAAAATGAAATGTTCCTACCAGTTGAACTATGTTCAACAAAGCCTTGTTGCTCTTTTTTATATTTTTTTTAGGGTAGTTTAATAGCTAAAATTCCACTTTTATGTGAATAAGTGGTCAGATTTGAATCCTGACTCCTATGTATAAAAATTAGGGATGTCAATTTCATCTGTAAATAGAGATCCCCGTGAAGATTGTCCCGTTTGAGGACTCGAAGATGGAGAATTTTTCCCCGTGAGGATGGGGATGGAGGAGAAAGTCTCCCGAAAGAGGTTTGGGAATGAAGACAATATTTTACCCCCGCTCCGCAGAGACTTTATCCCTGAAAAACTTTATTAAAATAACATATATAAATCTATATTTAAGTACTTTTATTGGTTTTAGATGAGGTGGTAATCCATTGAAATAAAATTCACATAATTGTGAGATACCAGGTTCGAACTCGGGTCACGAAGATCGGCCTAAAAATTTCGACATTTATAAATTATTTTTAATTATATTTTTAAATTTGTTTTATAATTAAGTTTTACTATTTTTTTACAACTATTTGATTGAAAATAATAGAAATTTGATACTTTTTTTAAGGTTGGTGGACCTCCACGGGTACTGTGGGGATCCGCGGGGATGAGAGCAAAGGAAGAAATGCTCCCCGAAGCGGAAAATAAGGACGGGGATGGGGAACACTTTAAATTATAGGGCAAGAAGTGGTAAAATATTTTTCGCTCAATCCCCACTTCATTAATATTATCTCCTTCATAAAAAAAAGGTTCATATTACCTAAAAAGCTTTATATAAAACTTACCAATAACTTTGGTCAAAAAAAAAAAAACTTACCAATAACATTGCTCATATATATATATATATATATATATATATATATATATATATATTGTTATAAAGTATTAGAACTATGATTGATACTTAATATTTATATTTAGACCTCGCAACCGGATGAAAAAAATGAAAGAGTTAGAATAATCAATTTCGAAAAATAAATGGAACAAGTTATACCTTTTCTTACCCAACTAATGTTATAGCACCGATAGTTTTAACCTATATATCTACTTGCTCCAGAACTAAACTAATATTGACTTGACATCAGATAACTATGACATAGGAGTATTATATTGTTGAACTAAATGCTCCCTCAAACAAATGAAATTCTATTATTGAAGTAAATTACGGGTTTCACTTTGACATTGTAGAAAATTGAAATGAAGCTTTTCATATTAATTTTGTTAAAGGCATGACAAATCTAATTATTATTGTTACACTTGCATAAATACATAATAAAACATTTTCAAAAAGTAACCAACAAAGTTAACAAATTGGAAGAGGAGCACCGTTCCATTCGCCCAAGCATTCAAGAAGAGGGTCGATTATTTTTCCCTGACACATAGCTGTGAATAGTTTGTCACACTCCTCACCTGGTGAAATGACATTTTCTCCAGTTAGCAAATTAGTTCCCAACTCCTTTCTCACAAAATTGTAGAGTGGATATGATCTGCATCCATTGATCTTGTTTGGAATTGTTGAATTTCCACTTTCATATGCAATCCTTGCACTTTCAACCTCTTTTGGCAATAGGGTCTTCAATTCTTCCTCAAAAGTTGCAATCTTTTGGAAGATTGATGTGTTCAAATTCTTCTCACTTTCTCCATTAACTAAAGCATGATCCACTAGTACTTGCCTGAGTTTTTGTGTCAATGGGTATGTAGCACTACAAGGATCATCAATGTAGGAAAACACATGCTCCCTGTCAACCACTTTCAACAAGTCTTTTTCACAGAATCTTGAAGGATGAAGTTCTCCATTGACACCTATAGTTAAGGTCTTTTTGGCCACTTGGCTTACGATGTTCTTGACAGAGTTTTTCAAGTTCTCCTCCAAATGTCTTAAATCAATTGCTTGGCAGAGTGCAATCAAGAATGTGGAAGACATCAACTGAAGGATCTCAATTGCTTCGTATGTTTTTCTAGAAGAAATCAATCCCAAAGAGTTCACATCTTGATTGTGCTGCTCGGCACTTTGGACATGGGTTGTAACCGGATTTGCAAGATATTGCAACTCGGAACAATAGGAAGCCATCGCAATTTCTGATCCCTTGAACCCATAATCCAAGCTCGGGTTTCTACTAGCAGAGAGATTTGAAGGCAATCCATTATTGTAAAAGTCATTGACAAGCTCGGAGAATTGAGCAAACAAAAGTTTACCGATTGATGCAAGAGCCAAACGTGTATTATCCATGGATACTCCGATAGGTGTTCCTTGAAAATTTCCACCGTGCAAAGCCTTGTTTCTTGAAACATCGATCAAAGGGTTGTCATTGACAGAGTTGATCTCTCTCTCAATTGACTTGGTAGAGAATCTAATCACTTCAATCAAAGGACCAAGCCATTGTGGCGAAGTCCTAAGTGCATATCTATCTTGCTTTGGCTTCTGTAAAGGATCCATCTCATGCAACTTCTTAGCGTCTTTAACATAAGCACTCCCATCCAAAATGTGTTCCATAATAGCAGCAGCCTCAATTTGTCCAGGATGATGCTTCAACTTATGCGTCAAATGATCGGTAAATTCGGGCTTCCCTTGCATAACTTCAGCGAAAATTGCAGATAGAACTTCAGACAACACCGCCAATATGTTAGCTTCAAAAAGAACAATAGAAGCTAAACCAGAACCAACAGCGGTTCCGTTAACAAGGGCAAGGCCTTCTTTTGGTTGTAATTCAAAGAACTCAGCATCGATTCCAGCTGATTGAAAAGCTTGTTTTGCATTAAGTACTTCTCCAGAAGGTCCGTGAGCCTTGGAATTTGGTCGTCCAGTTAGTAAACCAGCAATGTATGAAAGAGGGACTAAATCTCCTGAAGCTGTGATTGTACCGCGAAGCGGTAAACATGGGGTGACATTGTTGTTAAGAAGCTTGGTGATAGCTTCTAAGATTTCAAATCTAATTCCTGAATAGCCTTGGAGAAGTGTGTTGATTCTCACTAGCATGGCAGCTCTTGTTGCTGTGTGTGGTAGGATGTGAGTTGACTCTGTTCCATTCCCGAATATTCCGGCATTCAAAAATCTGTAAACAATCATTTAAGTAGAATAAGCATAAGAAAAATGTTTTAAAATGTTTTTGCTAACTATAATCTAAAAAAAGTTACTAATGTACTTTCATAGTTTCTAAAAGAAGTAACTAAACTACTGTCAAAAGAAAAACTAACTTAACTAACTGGTTAAAAAATAGAAAAACTAACTTAACAAGTTGAACCTTTAAATAATTATTACAAAATTCATAACATGTCTCCTAAAATTAAAACGCAGGTACATATGTAATAACAGTTAATCAGTGCTTTTTGTTTTTAGTAACAATTAGTGGTTAGAATACCCTACCACTTGTTTTTTATATTAAATTAAGTAACAAATGACAAGTTACACTTTCAATATTTATTTAAAAATTAAAATATCAGATGGCTGTACCAAAACAAAATAAAGTTACAAATTAGCCAAGCTGATGTATTCCTAAAAAAAATATGAGAGTAGATTTAATCTAAAAAACAAGGATAAAGTTTTGAATATATATGTGTCTTAATTTGATATATTAAATTCAAGTTAATTAACTTAATTTTTGTCAACATAAAAGTGGTTATTAACTATGAAGCACGGACTCTGACACAGATACCGCGACACGACACGGACACTCTGACACCGCTAATGTAAAAAATATACGACACCGACACCGCTACATATTTATAAAATATATAAGTTTAGAATTAAAAATACATACATATGCATCTAAGTTGAACAAATTTTTTAATAAAAAAAGTTTTAAAAGAATATATGATAGTACATTTGATATTTACTCATCCAACTACTATCGAAAAACTAAAAATAATGTAATCAAAAGGTAATATCTTTAATCCTTCATTGATCAATATTATTATTTCGACACATCTTTAATCGTTGTATATATGTCTGAGAAAAGTAGAAGCAAATAAATAAAATAAAATTTGAACACTTACCCCGACACGTTTGTACGAGTGTCTTATAGGTGTCGGACACCGATTTAAGGAGTGTCGGAATAAAGGAAAAATTGTTTTTTTTGACACCTCTCCGACACGTTTGTACGAGTGTCGTACGGGTGTCATACGAGTGTCGGACACGGACACGTGTCGGACACGCGACACGTCTAATTATAGAGGTGTCGGTGCTTGATAGGTTATTAATAATTTAGACTTTAAATCAAAGGAGTAATGTAGATTTCTCTGATAAAATCCATGAATAAAATTATTAATAACTTATAAGGATATAAGTATATTTACCTTATGAGTTCTTTCTGCAAAGCACCACCTTGTTTGGTTCGGCGGTGCGAGGTAGCGCCGAACCCTGTGGTGACACCGTAACTGTCGGTACCTTTGTTCATACTCTCCATAACCCAGTCACTGCTTGCCTTAACACCGGCTCTAGCAGATTCTGATAGCTCCACCATCGCACCATCGTGTGCAGCAATGGCAGCCACCTGAGAAATGGTTAGTGTCTCGCCACCAAGACGGACAACCGGTTTCCGGTACTCCTCCACCATACGCTTCACCTCATCTAAGTGACTTCCCTTCATTGCCTCAGCAGCCACACCCCAATTCAAAGGATCAGCACCATTCACTTTCATGTTATTAGCATTAGCATGATTCAAGCAGAATGAATCAATCTTGCCGTTATTTTTTGTGATTGCTGCTGCTACTACTTCCATCTTAATTAGTACTAATAGTGATTAATATTAATCCTTTTGTTGTGTTGTGGTATAGCTATTAATTTTTAGAGAGAATGGAAATTCAAATGATTATGTAAGAAAGGAAAGTGTTGTGAATTTCCTGAGATATGAAGGAAGGGTTATTGGCTTTATATAGAAGTTTGTTTTGGGGGCTCTGCATTATTTTTATTTTTATTTTAATATTCACTCTTGCATGTGTGTTGGTGTGATGTGTGAGTTTCTTAATTAGGTGGGGACTGGGGTACGAGAAAAAAGTGGGTTTGTTGGAACTTAATTATGGCCGTCTGATTAATCCTTACCAATGAAGCACAGAAAGACACAGAACACGGACACCGGACACGGTATAGATGTCCGGTATAGATATTGATACATTGACACCAATAATATTTTAAAAGATGACACAATTCAATATCATTATAAGTGTCGATGTTTTTTCCGGTGTTCGACACTGACATATGTCTGACACCGGGACACATATAATCTAAAGAGTATCTGTGCTCCATAGATCTTATTATTTGACGGTTGTGATTGTGCTACGTGGCACGCTAGGATTGTGGTATTCTTTGATCCTTGGTTGGTAAATGTAGATTGGTTGATGAGATGGGATTGGACTAAAACAAACATGGGGTATGTGGCAAGAAATATAGTGGAAGCTAGCAACCATGCATGACCATGACTCTAAGATTCAACTCTAAGGTCGGTCAACCTAATACATATATAACATGCATTGTTTATATACTATTCTAATCCATCAATTACTTATTACTTAAAGAGTATCTTAATTTTGTAAGCTATATAGGTATAAAAAATGATATAAAATTTTGGTTAAAAAACAGAGACTTGTGTATAAACAATTTATGAGAATGATGAATTATATATGCATCACAACTTCTTCCGGTTCAGATTAAATATCATACTTGAATCGTGAGAAAATAATTAACATAAGTTATTTTAAAGGTATGCTAATTAAATTAAACAAGTATTGGCTTCTCCTTTTGGGATTATTTAAAAACTTCAAATAACTATGAAATAGTTATTTGAAAACTATAAAATAGTTATTTCATACTTCAAATACTTTTGTTATTTAAAAATATGCAGCGGAATTATTTAAAAACTTCAAATAACTATTTTATAGTTCAAATAAAACTTCATATATTCATATTAGAATCAAACATCATAAAGGTAAACTAAACATCATCTTAAAAAATCTAAGAAATAATAAAGCATCTAAGTGAGAAATTAATTTGTATCTAAGCGAGAAATCAATTTGTCAGTCTTTTTCTTGAATCCCATCCAATTTATGTAGTGGGAAAACTTAAATTGGAGCAAGTTGAGGAAACCCAAATTAATTCAATTTTGGGGAAAACAAAAAACTAGGTGAAAAATGGATGAAGAAGATGAAATATACAGTAGTGTTTTTCCTATTTTTTCAGAATTGGATGAAGAAGATGAAAGTTAACATTTTTAACTCAAAAATAACGGAAAGAACCAATAACAAAAGTATAGTTAAGGGACCAAAACGGAAGAACAAATATTTTGGGGATCAAAATAAAACTAACAAATTAAGTTAAAGGACCAAAAGAATAATTTATCAAAGAAATATATATATATATATATATATATATATATATATATATATATATATATATATATATATATATATATATATATATAATCAAAGATGCTAAAGATATATATTTTTCTTTTTGTACCCTTTCAAAAATCTTTTATTTTTTAAGTCAAAAGAGATAGCTTAGCAAGAAAAATAAAAATATTCCAACTATGCTGACACCCTTTACTCACCCCACAAACAAGTTAACTCTCAAATTTATTAAAAAGAGAAAAAAGAGATACAACTACTTCATTAAAAACCTTACCCGTAAAACTCGTACGAAAGACTATGTGAAGGGAAAAGAGTACAATGCTCCGAAAAAGATTAATAAAGTCTATATTCAGGCAAACCAAATCTATTTCTAGTCAAAGCATGACTTGTATTATTATGAATCGTGTCCCACAGTTGAAATTCTTGAACTTGCAATCCAGGAGTAGCAATTCCATCAACACACTTATTGTCTTCTCTATAAATATGTGAGATAATGAAAAACATATGCTTTGTGAGCTCAACACAATTTAACCAACGATTAATTACGATGGATCCAAGAAATCATAGACGGATTTCTAAAAGCAAGAGTAATAACTAGAGGAGTAATGCTAAATGGTACGAAGGATGAAAACAAGAAATACAAGAAATGCTGATCTGTACTATTGTAATTGGTGGGTTAAATTAATTAATTCCTATTTTTAAGGAAATCATGGTGGGTATGGTTGTTAAAGTTTTAATTTACAACTTTGCTTATTTCTCAACTGCCTGCCACATCATTCTCACATTTCTTGAGTTGAGTATCTCGTACCAACAAGCATTTTCCTAACTAGAGTAGAATTGGTCTCAATCGAAAGTAAATTTCAACCCTTTCTATTAACAATCTCTATAACTAACATCACCCCCAACAATCTCAGCCTAAAAAACAGGTAACACCAAGATTCTTAGCAAAACAACCAAGAGTAGCCGCAAAACTATCTCGAAAAATGTTGTTGTACGTAGCCAAGCCTGGACACCCGAGTGCAACCCCATCGATGTTGCATTTGATCCAATAAATATCTTTGATTTTAGAAGTATTAGGAGATGCACCTCAATAAAAAATCTTTTAAAAATTTAAAATTTGTGAATAGACGCAAAAGCAGTTGACTTTCAAAAATAAAAAACATACCATTGAATGGATTTTATTTTTATTAAATGAATTAAGGGTAAAAATGTGTAAATTTATTTAATAAGTGTCTTCATATTTAAAAGGATGAAGAATTAGGGGAGGAGGAGTACTATCTTTATTGAGTGTTGATGGTCCATAGCTTTAACTTTCATTCTACATTTTATTAATTTGCCTTTGTGTGTCAACAAACAATACTGATATTGTTATAGGATGAATATTTTTCGTAGTTACTTGAGTTCACATTTAGCATCTTTAATTGTGAGTTGTTAGATCTGCATGCATATAAAAGAACAACTTGCCTTTGCTTATTAAGAAGAAAAAATTGGCTTCTTAACAAATTTCCACAAATAACTTAAATCAATAAAGAAATTCCACAAATAAAGACTTGGTCCTTGTGGCTCTTTTTTTATCGGTCTCTGGTTCGTCTTGTACATAGATTCATTTATTAATAATAATATATTTATAGTTTAAAAAAAAAAAAAAAAAAACTTGGTCAGTCTTCTTAGTCAGTACTGTGATATGTTAAGTTTTCCAAAGAAGAGACGCGCTGAACTTTGTTGACTCAAGGGATAAGTCACTATTGAAGCATAAAGAATAAGAAAAATAAGCAAATTGAAAATGTTTTGAAAATTTTCTACTTGAAGGAAAATGTTAGTACATGTGAATGAAAGACTAGTTAAGGAAGAAACAATCAACTGGATGATATTTCCATTTACTTTTTCTTTTTTGGTGAACTACTTTATTTATAGTGGAAGAAAGACAAAAGTTTAATGCATGTAAAATAAAATAAAATAACAACTCAAATATGTTTTCATCAACTACCAACAACTCAAATACTTTTTCATCAACTACTAATTAACATTGACTAGCTCAAATCTTGTTATAGTAATTGAACTCTTAAGTTTGTATTCTAAAAAATTAAGTTATGTAATTATAAATTTATAATCTTCATATTAGTCTTTTAAAAATATTAAATTAAAAACCACTAATTGATTAAAAAAGTTTTACATTGAATTGGTCCTTAAGCAAATATTCACTTTTTAGGTGGCACTTATGGCAGCCAATTGAATCTTGTAAAGGAGTGATTTCACCGGTCAAAGGAACGAATGGATCGAAAAAGACAAAAAGCAAAACAAACAAAAAAGGTTTAATACCATTGGTTTAAGCTCAGAAGATAACTCATATGAGGATCATCAAGAAACTAAGAAACCTTGGGAGCTTGGTAAGCAATTCGGCCTTTCTGTAAAGATGGAGGAGGGGGTATTTAGAATCTATCTAAACTCCGACAAAGTTGAAGGAAAAAAATTCACTCTAAAACGCTTTAGATGAATTTCTTTTTCGCTTTGTTCTCTTACGATTTTTTGGGGCATGATTTATAACGCCCCAACTAAAATACCTAGAATATCTAGTCGAGACATACATAAAAGGATCTGAGTACAAATAATTCTCTGATTAAAAATAAACAAGATACAACATTGTTTCAGATACAAGGTAATTAACGGATAAAATACAGCGGAAGTTGCTAGTATTCTGAGTAAACACGATAATAAACTAAAAAGCAAGACGAAGAAATAAAATCTTCAAGGCGGACAATCCAAGCTCAGCTCCAACTGTCAGCCTCCTACCTGGTCCTTGCTCCGAATATCCTGTTTACCTAAAAAAAATTGGTTTGGAGTGGGGTGAGACTACTAAGCCTCAGTGAGTCCTACTACCCTCCTAATGGCGACTACGCCGGGGCACCTAAATCAGTCGTTTCAAATACTAACATAATCATATCATAATAGCATAAATATAGGTGTAACACATAAATTAACTCTTATTCATTTTAGACACAAGGACACTCTGAGGTGAGCATGTCTCAGAGGCCTGCCATATCCGTCAACCGATTCGGTCACGGCATGCAGCTCACAATAACTTATCCTAATGGATTATCCCATCGGGAGTCCATAGCGCGATATCACAAAATCGCTCATAATTGACTGAAACTAATTTAGTTATTACTACCATAAGTTCCCAAAACCCGGGGAGCATACAAACCTAATAATAGTCTAAGTTATGCCCTATCAATTATCTGTGATTAACATTCTGTTCGACATTATATTATATTAATTACATTACTGCAAACTGTCTGATTATGACGAGGATATAAAACGAGTGTTGAAAACTTTATTTAGAAAATGGAAAATATAGGTCAATTCTGTACAAGCTCGCTACGGCGAGTCACTAGCTCGCCATGGCGAGATTATAGGTCCTGACCTAAATCAACTCGCTGTGGCGAGCAGAAGCTCGCCATGGCGAGTTTCATCAGCTCAGAGCCCAGCTCGCCATGAATGCTCGCCAGCTACTCGCTGTGGCGAGTTCATACAGAGTTTACCCTGTTTTGCCAAAAATCATATTTTTCTAAAATACACCTACAATCCTCATTTTATCAGTGCAGTAACATATTTTGCATAATATACAAAACAGAATGGAGGGAAATTTGGGATTAATTCCCCTCACACAACTTTTCCTAAATATTTACCTAAGTTAACATGCATTTCATAATTGGGAGACTAACTACTCTATCCTAAAGAACCCACCTGTGTTGAGGTTAACTCAGAAGCTTAATCACTGCTACAAGCTCAGCTACAGCCATCAAGTCCTCAGCATCAGAACTCACTAGAACCCCATTTGTGTTCATGGACAAAGGAATGGAAAAAGAAAGGTAATCATGTTGGTAAGTGCTTAACATAAGTTAGGATGATTAGAATTTAATGTTGAGTTCAGAGTATCTCACCTCAGGTTTCTAGGAAGCTAGCATGATCAGAAAACGCACATGCAGCCATCACTGCAATACTCGCTGGGGCGAGTGATTCTGCTCGCCAGGCGAGCGTGACAGAATGAAAGGGGGAAGTTCTGTCGTCCTGTGCTAAACTCCATTTCCCACAGTTTCCAACTCCTTCCAGTCGTTTCCTAACTCGAAATTTAGGTGGTACATGCAGAAACAAAGGTTGATTGAAGGGTAGATAGGTTTATGAGTTTTGGTGTTCAAGAAGGAAATGAAACATGCAAGGAAATTGAAATAAAGAGAGTTCTTTATCACCTGAATTGTTAACCTCAGAGTTGTTCTACTGATTTAAAGAACACCTTCTGCTCTTAATCTTGCATTGCATGTTGATTTGAAAAACAAAACTTATGGGTTAAGAGGAGTGATGATGATTTACGGTGATAAATAAAAAGAGGGGAAGCTGAGTTTATGATGCTGATGCTTTCCTTGCGTGAGAGAGAGAAAGAAGGGTTGACATCACTGGTTTTTGCATGTGGCTACTTGGGTGGAGGATGAGTAATGGCGTGAGAGGGAAGAAGAAGTAAGTATTGGAACTTACTGAAAGTGGTCTAGGAAAAATGAATGGTCTTGGGTGATTAAGTTCTTATATAACCCCCTTTTTATCTTTATTTACCAATTTGTCCTTTCAATTAACAACCAAGTTTTACTTGTGTAGATTTATCACTTCCTTTCACTAGATCACTTATTCTCAAATTGTCTCCCATAATACCCTTTTAATTAATAATCTTCTATTAATTAATTTGGGGATGTTACAATCTACCCCCCTTAAAGAAATTTCGTCCTCGAAATTTAAACTTCTCCGTTCCACCACAGGGTAGGTCGTTTATGTCTGCATCCAAGTCTACACTTCATCTATTCTCTAGTCACTAGCATTCAATCCCTTGGAATAAGACTTTCCTCTCTTAAGGTTACTGGCTGAGGTTATTCTCACATTCTCAACAGTTGCAGTGCTGCGCACTCTGATTCAATTGCCTACAGTCATCTTCTGACAGAGCTGCCTTTATCTTGGTCTATGATTCCATGGACACCTCAATTACGGTCAGTCTTCTTCCGTTACCACTGGTATAACTCCAACTCCATTGTACTTGGATGTCGGTATTTGGTTTGGTTGGGTACAACTAAATGCATGGTATAAGCTCGAGTGTTAATACAACAAATTATAATTCTTCCTTTCCAGGATTGTTCCTTGTGTGAACGCTATCATGCATGACACGTCAAGTATACACCTGTACCTCGTGTTGTCCAAATACTCCAGAATCGATTGAATTATAAAACGAGTGGTAAATCGTCGAGACACTACTGATTCTTCCGCCAATGAATTGATCTCATGAGCAGACGAACCTATAGTTATCCGATAAAATCCCACCTACAATTTTAATCTATTCTGGTACAGCACGGTGATCGCAGTTGCACATCCAACATGCGGATGCATTTAGGTTCAGATTATCTCTCAAGGTCAAAGGCCAGTCTTGTTTGAAGTCCTTCACTGGTAACTAATGTATGGAACTTGGCTAAAGTATTCAGATTCTCAACTTGGCTGATTGTACATGTAAGGTTTGAACTTGTAAGGCTGAGGCTGAATCGAATTGCTTGGCTTAAGGTAACTTACTGAACTAGCTAATGGATCACTACGGTTAAGGGATGGGTTCAAATGAGGATGAAACGTTCGGTAGGGACACTCAAGGTTAACACATTGACCTCACATGATTTAGAACACGAAGTGGAAAGGTTCGGATTCTCAATACTGATTCCATTTGCAGAGCTTAAGTCCACTGAATTGGAATAATTCAAATTTAATTCTGAATCCGGCTGATAAGGCTACGAAAGATAGATGCCTAACTTCATTGAAGAACAGATTACTGGATTCAAGTGCATGAAGTTCAACTGATTTTCTAATACTGAGCTAGGTAAGTTTTACTAGGGTGGTTTCGAAGTGTGCTGATTGACGGATCAACCGAGCGAGTAAGAAATGAAACTGAAAGTATTCTCGACCTTCTCAAGAATAATTAATTTCCGCAGATAGATTTCGTTAGTAATAACACAACTGGAAAACTGAAAAACACTTAATGTGGTTACTTAAGTGTGACATTATCACCCTCGATGTAACTACTTGGCTCCGAGAAATTTGAAAAGTTTGCACCCTAATTGAATTTAGGTACTGTACATGGTTGTCAAGTTAGTAAGGCACGAGGAGAAATGTCCAACTGAGGCGTGATTAGACGGGTTAGAGAATATACACGTCCATGGTGTTCCAAGACTTGCGAATATTGAATTGAGCATTGTTCGATTCAATGACTCTGCTGGATTAGGATCTCCAGAGATAATTAGGCAATTGAAGATTTGTCTCCCACTGGGTTATACTCATACTCTACAATTCTAATTCTTCTGTCAGTTCTCTCATGTTAAGGTAACTATGTTTCCACTCAATGTTTCTTGCTGACAATTTCTCACTGGTAGGTCTAACTGATTTTTAACAGTCTCCTAGCGGAAAGGTCCGAATATACTGAGGTGTCAGTGGCTAAAATTAAGGTCAAACTTTGTTACTTAAGTCTGGTTAATTAACACATATACCTAAAGGAATGTTCCAAGAATTGGTGATATTGGCATAGTCTCTTATTTTTGTCAACCTTAACTAGTTGTGTTCTCTATTGTCTGGTATTAACATTTGTTTTGTACTAAACTGTTGTCTCTACATCTTTGGTGTCTGATGTAAATCTCTAAAATGGTATTCTAACTGACTGGTATTTAGGTAGTGATCAAATACGGTTGGTCAATTCTAACCTTCAAACCGGGTTGCTAATTGGTCCTTATTACTAAGTTTCTAGTCTTGATAATGACAGAACGGCAACTCTCAACAGATGGTTGACTACTCCTAAGAATTCCTTCACTAAAGGGATCAGACGTATGTATTCGTACTTTGAATGGTCAACCTAATCAGGGGACTGAGTTTTCGGTCTCTAACCTATCTAATGTCAAGGCGACTACGGTTCGACTCTGGTGACTGATAATGCTAAAAGTAACTCTCAATTGTTATTACTAGTCAAAACTTAACCTGTGGTGGTTCGGTGTAATTACTAGTATAAGTGACAGACTGTTCTATTTTGTTGGCATCTAAGAGTAGTTGTCGCAAGTGTTAACTTATTTGGTTTACAGTGAGAAATATTAAGGTACAGATGCTAAGATTCCACTATTCTTGTCGAGATAATTAACTGGTCAGAAGTGCTGGGTTACTAGTTTATGGATACTTAATTTAACGGTCTTTAACAAACCTATTTAGGTGATGGTATCGCTAAGGAAGAATTCAGCTTTGATGTGAGTCAAGGTTATACTTATGTGACAAGGTCCTATCATCGACTTGGTTGCTAACTATTCGGTAATCATGATCCAGGAGTTTTGACTGAAGAGTTTTCCCAAGATGTTATAAGGACTCCTAACTGTTAGCCTAGTTTATGTCTGGGCCTCTAAAGTTTGCTGGGTATGTCGCTAAAGACTGGTGTGGTTGAAAAGGAAATTCCTAATTGTTGTGCTAAAAGAAGTTTAGTCCTTAATGATGAATTAGGAATACTAACGCGATATGAAAGGCCGAAGTACTTAGGGAAAGTATTCTAAACGGGTGCCTAATGAGGTAACTTGAGGGAACGTAGGAATGTGATTTTGTTTCTAATTTGGCTTCTCTAATTTGAACGGTTCGGTTGAATTCCTATTGTATCCTCAGGTTCACTATGCTGGATTTACTGGTTCAGAGTCCTATAGATGATTGGACTTAAATATGCTTTCTCAGGTACGGCTCACAAGGATTCTAATTGTCGATTGGTTATGGTTAAGTTTCTAATAGTTCCACTATACTTATGGGCTTTTGATAGAGGGGTACCCTCAGTCCAATTTTCTCATCGTATCCACTTCCAAATTTCATCTCCAACCGTAATTCCTCAATAACTCTTACGCTCACAAGGTCGCTTGGGATTGCTTACACCAAACTGCAAAAAGGTAGGATGACAAGATACATAAGGAGAGCTTGAGACTGTTCACCATGGCTAAGAGTGACTGAACAGAGAACTGGGTTGCAACAAGCAGTAGCAGCAGCCTGCTAAGCTCGCTTCAGCGTGCGTTTACTCGCTAAGCGAGTTTGACAGAGTGTAGAGGAATAACTTTGTGGTTCGCCCAATTCTCTACTTTGCACAACACTCGTAACTCCCAGTCAAATACTAACTTGAATTTAGGATGAGTTTTGGTCTACTGCCTACTGTCATTGGGTGTTGATTTGATCCACGAACTTAGCTGAATTTAGGCTCTCACTAGGATAAAGTTACTTATAGGTTCAGGAAGTTTACCTGACATACAGTGTCAGTTGTATACTGTCGTGTACCACACACTTCAGTATAAGGATTCACTGGCATATCCCCAACTACAGTTCTACTCCTGACTTGTTACTTCACAAAATTAGTATACCCATCAGACTGCGCTTACTCCGGTGGCACCATTTGCCATCGCTCCAAAAATTCACTTATGAGGACCTTCTTCGGCGACTGTTCTTCGATTGCAGCTTCGCTACGGATTTACCGCTGGAATTCCAGAGTTCACTTCAGTTCTAAACCATAATACCCTGCCTACCATATACAATACTGAGTTGATCAGGCTCAGCATGCGTTGGTTTCAGCGTAAACAGTCCAGATCCAAAGGGTCTGTATTATTTAGGAAGGAATTGTTCTGACTCATGGCAAGGTCCGATACTGAATCGACCTGCTCTGATACCAATTATAACGCCCCAACTAAAATACCTAGAATATCTAGTCGAGACATACATAAAAGGATCTGAGTACAAATAATTCTCTGATTAAAAATAAACAAGATACAACATTGTTTCAGATACAAGGTAATTAACGGATAAAATACAGCGGAAGTTGCTAGTATTCTGAGTAAACACGATAATAAACTAAAAAGCAAGACGAAGAAATAAAATCTTCAAGGCGGACAATCCAAGCTCAGCTCCAACTGTCAGCCTCCTACCTGGTCCTTGCTCCGAATATCCTGTTTACCTAAAAAAAATTGGTTTGGAGTGGGGTGAGACTACTAAGCCTCAGTGAGTCCTACTACCCTCCTAATGGCGACTACGCCGGGGCACCTAAATCAGTCGTTTCAAATACTAACATAATCATATCATAATAGCATAAATATAGGTGTAACACATAAATTAACTCTTATTCATTTTAGACACAAGGACACTCTGAGGTGAGCATGTCTCAGAGGCCTGCCATATCCGTCAACTGATTCGGTCACGGCATGCAGCTCACAATAACTTATCCTAATGGATTATCCCATCGGGAGTCCATAGCGCGATATCACAAAATCGCTCATAATTGACTGAAACTAATTTAGTTATTACTACCATAAGTTCCCAAAACCCGGGGAGCATACAAACCTAATAATAGTCTAAGTTATGCCCTATCAATTATCTGTGATTAACATTCTGTTCGACATTATATTATATTAATTACATTACTGCAAACTGTCTGATTATGACGAGGATATAAAACGAGTGTTGAAAACTTTATTTAGAAAATGGAAAATATAGGTCAATTCTGTACAAGCTCGCTACGGCGAGTCACTAGCTCGCCATGGCGAGATTATAGGTCCTGACCTAAATCAACTCGCTGTGGCGAGCAGAAGCTCGCCATGGCGAGTTTCATCAGCTCAGAGCCCAGCTCGCCATGAATGCTCGCCAGCTACTCGCTGTGGCGAGTTCATACAGAGTTTACCCTGTTTTGCCAAAAATCATATTTTTCTAAAATACACCTACAATCCTCATTTTATCAGTGCAGTAACATATTTTGCATAATATACAAAACAGAATGGAGGGAAATTTGGGATTAATTCCCCTCACACAACTTTTCCTAAATATTTACCTAAGTTAACATGCATTTCATAATTGGGAGACTAACTACTCTATCCTAAAGAACCCACCTGTGTTGAGGTTAACTCAGAAGCTTAATCACTGCTACAAGCTCAGCTACAGCCATCAAGTCCTCAGCATCAGAACTCACTAGAACCCCATTTGTGTTCATGGACAAAGGAATGGAAAAAGAAAGGTAATCATGTTGGTAAGTGCTTAACATAAGTTAGGATGATTAGAATTTAATGTTGAGTTCAGAGTATCTCACCTCAGGTTTCTAGGAAGCTAGCATGATCAGAAAACGCACATGCAGCCATCACTGCAATACTCGCTGGGGCGAGTGATTCTGCTCGCCAGGCGAGCGTGACAGAATGAAAGGGGGAAGTTCTGTCGTCCTGTGCTAAACTCCATTTCCCACAGTTTCCAACTCCTTCCAGTCGTTTCCTAACTCGAAATTTAGGTGGTACATGCAGAAACAAAGGTTGATTGAAGGGTAGATAGGTTTATGAGTTTTGGTGTTCAAGAAGGAAATGAAACATGCAAGGAAATTGAAATAAAGAGAGTTCTTTATCACCTGAATTGTTAACCTCAGAGTTGTTCTACTGATTTAAAGAACACCTTCTGCTCTTAATCTTGCATTGCATGTTGATTTGAAAAACAAAACTTATGGGTTAAGAGGAGTGATGATGATTTACGGTGATAAATAAAAAGAGGGGAAGCTGAGTTTATGATGCTGATGCTTTCCTTGCGTGAGAGAGAGAAAGAAGGGTTGACATCACTGGTTTTTGCATGTGGCTACTTGGGTGGAGGATGAGTAATGGCGTGAGAGGGAAGAAGAAGTAAGTATTGGAACTTACTGAAAGTGGTCTAGGAAAAATGAATGGTCTTGGGTGATTAAGTTCTTATATAACCCCCTTTTTATCTTTATTTACCAATTTGTCCTTTCAATTAACAACCAAGTTTTACTTGTGTAGATTTATCACTTCCTTTCACTAGATCACTTATTCTCAAATTGTCTCCCATAATACCCTTTTAATTAATAATCTTCTATTAATTAATTTGGGGATGTTACATGATTTGTGGTCACTTGTTATGTGTTTTTAATTTCTTCGCCAACATTATTAGGTGTTTCTTGTTGAGGAGTATATTTTTTGTCTTCTTTTGAGTAATAGGTGTATTTTAGTAGTGTCTCTAATTAGTTTTTGGTTTTGTTGTTATTGGTTTGTATTTTCTTTCCCTTTTTCCTTTTGGAATCAACCTTTTTAATAAAACTTTAAGGATTAATAGTTGTTTTGCCCTTTACCATTTGAGCGAGTTTTATTTTACCATTTGTAAAAAGTTTTCCTGCTTTTTCCCCTGTAATTCAAAGATACCTTACTTTTAACCCGTGATCATGCATGTAAGCATGTTGGCATATGACTGCACATTTTGATGATATGACATATCTACTTGTCATTTTATAACTTTCTACACATGTTTATAACTTTTTAATAAAACCAAAAAAAAAAACAAATTGTAGCAACGGAAACTTTTCAAATCTCCCTTACTTCTTCGTTAATGATTTTAATTTGTTTTATTTTATTAAAAGTTATAAAAATCCAAGTGGATTTAAAATTAGATTAAAAAATGACAAATAGTCATGCCACATCACTAAAATGTACAATCATATGTCAATATGTGTGTTCATGAGATAAAAACATGGAATTTTTTAATTAGAGAGGGTAAAGAACTTTTTTTTTTACAGGGAGTAAAACAAAACACCCTCAAGTGGCAAGGGGTAAAACACCGATTAACCCAAATTTTAATTATTGAAAAATAAATAAATTTAGATTCATTGAATAACTAATGCATCTAATCTATATTAAACATTAAATACATCAGTTATTTAATTAATGAATCTGAAAAGAAAATATTTACTTAAAACCATAGTTGGAGGGAGTGTCAGTTTTGCTTTTAGTCAATAAAAAAAATAGAAAAATGCTAACTAATATCTCTGCGACACTAATTAAAGCAACCAAAAATAATACAATTATTTTTGAACTTGTTCAGTCCACGATTAAAAAAAAAATTGTAAAACCCAAAATAAAGTTTAAGTCTGATTTGCCAAAAGATTTAAGGCTTAATTATGCCTGAATTGTGGCATGCCAAAGACTTATTTTTTAGATTTGAGACTAACATTTTTGAAAGCTTGATGTAGTTTGTTTCAAAACTTATTTCTTATGGATGCATTTAAATAATTAACTATATTTATATTTAAATAGATAATGAATTAATAGATTAATGAGATTAAATTTTCTTTTGATATTTATCCTGACACTTTAGAAAGTTTTACTATATATATATATATATATGGAAAAATAAGTTTGTAATAACAAATATATGGAAAAATAAGTCATGCATGATTAACAATAATAATTGGAACAGAAGAAAATTATCAACAACTGAATGTATAAATGATTCCTTACCACCTTATATACAAGTGTTAGCTAAGATCAACTAAGTAACTAACCTCTAACAAACTCAAACTAACAGAATAAACCAGTTATAAACGGCTAACTAACTATCTAAGGCAAACTAACTCTGTTAACTTACAGAACAAGTAACAGAGTTAGCACTATTATTCTGTTAACTTGTAGAACAAGTAACAGTATCTACATTATCTTTCACATGTTGCTCAAAATCCTCTCGATTCTACATGAATATATCTTTTGAGTAGAAATTACAAAGGAAGGTTTCTCTTCGCTCCCCCACTCCCCCCCCCCCCCCCCCCTCCCGATAGTGTAAATATTATCGAAAGATATTTTTTGTCAGTGTAAATTAAATCGTACCAGAAAATATCATCCAATAATATATTTTTTTGTATGAGCAATTCATGGGGCGAAGAGCAGCCATCGTTACAGAGTATTACTAGATAATATTTTTTTAAACAAGAGTATTACTAGATAATGACCAAAATAAAGATTATTACTTTTTCAACCCTATATTTCTGGGGTGCGCCATACGAAATGACCAAAATACCCTTGTCTGTGACTTGTGCTACGGACACCCCCGAAAAACACCCTACATTACAACATACGCGACTTAAGTCATGGATGTTATTTTTTAAAATTACTCATTCTTTCCACATTTGTGACTTAAGTCACGGAATGATATTTTGGTCATTTCGTAGGGCGCGAGAGTAACTCATAGGATGGCAAAAGGAAGAGTCCTATATAATTATTACAATTACATAGCAGTTTTCAAAGTAAGAACTATGATAATCTATCTAAAACATTTATGGGCCTTTTTTCTTATCATGGTTGGGCTTGTGGTGGAGGAGCTGGGGGCCCAAACTGTTGTGGATGAGAAGTTGATTGTTTTCGACCTCTGCACCTACCTAAAAGGTAGCATACTAAAGCCAATATCAAGATGAACACTATTAATGGTAATGATATCACCAATTCGAAACCCATTCTCTACCTGATCAAAAAATTAATGAAGATACAAGATCAAAATATTTTTAATACTAGATTGATGTTTGTTAGAAGAATTTTAAATATCACAATAATAACAAAATCAATCTAGGTACAAATTAATGAAGATTTCATCTGTAATTTGGGGGAAAAAAACAAAAAAAAAAGGGAATTGTTAATTGTGTACCTGATGATAGTATTAGTGATAATTTGAGTGATGGAAACAACGTATGCAAAACAAAATCTGGTGAGGGAATGGATGATGTTAATTTACGTAGGCACTTTAATTAACAAATAATTAATTTTTTGTAGTTTTAAATGAAAATAAAGGAAGAAGGGAGAAGATGGGATCTCATTATCAGTTTGAATAGAAGATATGATGAGAAATAGACGCAACAGTTTTTTTTTTTCTTTCTTTTATTTTGATTGAGACGCAAAAGTATTTTATTTTTGATATTTGAGACGCAAAGGATACTGAACCATTTAATAAGAAATAGAAAGAAAAAAAATGTTCCGTCAACTTAACTTAATCGGTAGGCATATCGTATTTTATATGCAAAAATCAGAGTTCCTATTTTGAACACTCAATTTTTTTAAGTGGGTAGCTCAATTGATAGCTATTAGAGATATTATTAAAGTGGCCGATGTTTTGACTCTAGGTTCATTATTTCTCGACACATATAATGTGTGATTCAAGTCACTATGCTACTAGATAAAAGAAGAAAAAAAATATTTGATCCCTCTTGGTCATTTTGTATTTCTTTTATATTTTAATAAGTGATTTCATCATATATTTAGGTTCTGTTTAAGTTTTTTTTTTGTGATTTCTTCGTGTGGTATTGTTTTACTCTCGTTTTAGTGCTGAGTTGTTTGTTTTGATTTTTTGTTTTGATACGATGTTTGTTTTGATTTACCGCCTTAGTACAGTGTTTGTTTGCTTCAATCCAAAATTACATGTATGTATTGGATTAGGCTACATGATACTTTGGTGGAAGTTTTCTAGTTTGAGGCAAGAAAAAGTAAAAAATTAGTATTCACTTTATAAATAATATTCGCTTTTCACAATTGCATCATTATAAAATAAAAAATCTTACTCTTGAAAGTTAAAACCAATCACCTGCGCAATAGGCGATGAACCCTAAAATTATAAACGAGAAATAATACAACTAGAATGAATAAACATCTCAAGTATAATTCATGAAACAATCTCTCCTTACAAGGACCTTGTCCAAAAACGAGCTCATCGGGCTACCAACATCCACATTGCCATATGTAATGTATGTGGAGGAAGTTTACGATTCTGATATAAAAGTGGGGGAGTAAACATTGAGGGTGGTGATGGCAACCCTAGGGTGAAGGCCTTGATTCTGTTGGAGGTGTGGGTGGTGGCTTACCACGGTAGAGGATGGTGAAGGGAAAGAGAGATTCATAAGATAGGAAATTCTCTCCACTATGATTCATTTTTCCTATTTCTCCGATAGCAAAGATTCCCTCGGTCACCTACACTAAAACTTCGACACAATGATCGAGGGTGAAAATAACGCAAGAGAAAGGCCTAAACATGGTGTGTAGGAACCAAGATAACCTAGATCGGAGCTAGCAAAGATCAAGAATGAGCTAAAACAAGATCCGAGTTAAGTGAGAAAATGTAGTTCATACTCACAAGGTAAATATATGTTTGTTTCTTCTTCTTTTACTTGTAATATAATATGTGTAAAATATTTACCGCTTTTATGGATGATTAATATCCACCAAAGAATTTAGCGAAGCACCTTTAGTAAATTTGTTTTGCAACCACTTTGTTTTATCTACATGCTCAAACCTAAGACTAATAGGAGAGCAAATTCGAATTTCCCACAAATCTAGACCATCCAATTTCCAATTGACGGTTGAAATCATTTTACGGTGTAAAACTAAAAATACAACATGAATTGTCCAATCTCAAACCAACGGTTGAAATTAACAACAATGTAAAACTATGTAAATTTGAATCCTAGAACAGAGTGCAACTAACCAACATAATGTTATATAACCAAGACATTAGGTTCAGGTGGTTAATGAGCCTCCCCTAAGATGGATCGTTTGGGAGAATCCATATTCGATTTCTAGTGAGATACTAACCTCGTGGCCGAACTTTGGATTATCATAGCCCCTTCTCCTGGGAATTAGAGGGCAGATGCCAAAAAAAAACATAATGTAAAATGTACTATCACACACAACAAATTAAAGATAAAAAAAATCCTATATCCATAATCCGATATTTTGAAAACAAATCAACCAATTTTGAACTCGTATAACATTTATTTTCAGACTTCATTTCGAAAACTTTCAAACAACAAAATTTCAGTGTTTATACAAAAGTTAATCAAGGAAACAATCGGGTCAAAACTTAATTGTCTCCCTGCCTTCTATCCACTATAGCTAAGATAAGCAACGAAATCCAAACAAAACAAAAAACAAATTGGAGCTATTTTCCATCTATCCATTTTTATCTTTGATTTTGCCACAATTGCATATAATTTTTTTCCTTCTATGTATGTAACATACAAAGATAAAATCTTCTGCTAGGAATTTGATACACAGAGGCAGAGCACTCCTTGATCTAGGTATGAGCTGCTGCACAGTATAAATTATAAAACATCCCCAAAGAAACCTGATTTTGTTAATGCAAAATGTTATTGGTTGTATGATCCTGATGAGGCGGCCTTGCGAGAACCAGTTCCGTCCTGATTGCCAACGAGCTTGTTGGATGATAACCTTCGCTTGTACCGTTTGAGAACAGATGCCAAATTTTCCTTCCCCTTTGGAAAAGCCACATCACCAGCTGCGGTACCTGTACGTCCTTTCCTGCTAGAGATGGCGATTTCCACATCTTTAATCAGCTCAAGCAATGTTGATGCAGTAGTGCATTTGCCCCGGCCAGCTTTCACAGTTGGGGGTAGCATCCCGTTAGAAAGAGGAGGGCTTGACTTTTGCTGGTGTGAAGTGGGAACTTGAAGGCAAAAACACGGGGTCGATGGAGTACGGGGCTTTGAAAAAGCTGGTTCGATGATTCCCTGCTCATTAAAGCAATATAAAATAAAACATTAAAGCAATATAAAATAAAACACAGAGAAAAGACATGCTAGCATTGTTTGAAAGAGCATGTCAGAAATGATAGAGTGATGAATTAATATATGACATGTTTGACGAATTCTCCAAGTGTACCCATTTTTTAGGATTTGAACAATAGATTACCACTTTAAGAACAGTAAAAATAATTACATCCTGACTACTTTAAGATTGCAAATTCTTCAGATAATTTACCTGGAGGCGGTTGAGCACATAGGTGTATTTCCCCCAAAGCTCTGGCCGGCTTTCCAAAACTGAGAGGTCAAGAATACGGTGGATACACCAGACCCCAAAGCTTATTATTAAATCTGTTCTCCACACACATCCCTCTCCACAAGTAGGAACTGAGGAAACCGAAACAGGTTTCCTATCAGAAGGAAAATAGCGAGTATCACCCATATGAATACCCTGATTTGTCTCCCTAGCTTCAATTTCATAAACAAACTTTTCCCTTGCTGCTACACGATCAATCAGATCCTCATCAATTCCATCATTCTGTTTAAACAACCAATCAGATCCCTCCAGTTTTAAGAGCTTCATAATGCAAAGTCTAACAGACTGAAGAAGTTTCCCCTCTACAACCTCAAATGAAGTTTCTTGAACAATTGCATTAGGCCTGCTTCCTGCACCTTCCATTGCAACATTATGGATTTTATCAGCAACACCAAACTGCTCAAAAGGCTGTCTAGACCAGAGGGATCCAGTGTCAAAACCAGAACTCAGCTGTGAAGAGAGTGCCTCTCTGTACACTTTGGATGGAGAGACTTCATCAAAGGCCAAATGAGCTCCTGTTCTTGATCCAGAACTTGGATATAAAGATGGTTCATAACCCGTCCTACCAGCAAAAGACCCATATCCAACAGACCCATAGCCAGCTCTGTGGGGGATGGAGTATCCTGAAATGTCTGGCAAGCTGTGGTACTTCTTAGTGTTCACTGAATTGACTGTATTAGCTGAAGGTCCAGAGGAGAAAGAATCATAATTGGACCTCTCAGATTGTAGTTGGCGATTTCGAGAGACAGCTACATTTTCGAACCCAGGGGGAAGGCCTACACCCGAGCCATTATGCAACTTTTTCCCCAAAGC
Organism: Trifolium repens; assembly: GCA_030408175.1. Classification (NCBI taxonomy): domain Eukaryota; kingdom Viridiplantae; phylum Streptophyta; class Magnoliopsida; order Fabales; family Fabaceae; genus Trifolium; species Trifolium repens. The sequence continues at coordinate 49,798,573 of CP125849.1, read as the reverse complement.
AAATGCAAGGGAATCCCTGTAGTTTGGATTACCTGTGGAAGGGGACTTCAGCGATGACAATGGCATTGAACCATTTATGTTTTCAGAATTTCTATCTTTCACACCCCGGCTAAGATAGGATGCAGTTTGGTAACCATGTATTGTAGCTGGCTGATAATCCCAAGCGTCGGATGAATGAAGATTGCGAACACTAGAATAGCGCCTCTCACCAGAATCAATCAAATTCCGGCTGGAATTTTGTGCATATGCATCCAATAACTGCATGGGATTTGTCCGCACGGAGGAAGAACTCCTTTGAAGACCATACGAAGACTGCTTGGAATAGTCATATGGACCCGCGTTGACTGAAGTGTCGGAAGCTATACCACCTTCGGATACCAAGTATTCGGAATAGTCCTGTCCACAAGCATCCATTTTCTGCAAGGATGCGGTGGGTCTTGAATCTACTCCCTGCCCCAGCAAAACATCAATTTTCTTAGCCTTAGCTTCTTGGGTTGTTTGCCCATGGAAATCATAAAGCTGTCCCCAGAATTCATCAAGAATAGCAGCTAGCTGACGCCTTGCAGCACGTCCTAATCCTTCTATTCTCGATAGACTTCCGAAGCTAGCCCCGCCATCATCACTTTTCCCACTAATACTCCTAAATGATGGAGGGCCTTCTGATGTTGATGATGGGGGATTTGCCAAGACTACTTTGGATGATTCCTCGGTTTCCCAAGAGTCTACATCATCATCATCCCTTTCAGCATTTGAATAATCATCAATTTCCACATTCTTCTCAACTGCGGCATTTGTTTCCATTATAGGTTTTGGGTCTTCAAATCTAGAATCGGAATTATCATTAACCACAGTTGATACAGCCCCTGACTCTGAAGTGGAAACTGATGGTGTAGCAGAATGATTCTCCATTAAAGCATTCACCTGGAGATCAGGTTTCATTATGGTTTCAGGTAAATCAGGACGACAACTTGTGAGTGATACTTCTGGGTACTCTAATGTCCTTGCCAGAGCTGGTTTTGGTTCGTCGGCTTCAACAAATGCATCTTCATGACACACTGTTTCAGTTATATATGATTCTTCACCATCAACCCGTGGATTCGGTATAGTCTCTGGCATATCCCAGTTCAACACCTGACCATCTAATTGAATATTGGCAGATCTTAAAGGCGTGGCAGCTAGCCACAGCATCAGACATAGTGATATTAAACCAGCAATGAGAAGAATGGAATACGAGACGGACACGCCATTTCCCACGTTCCATCTCAAATCAGCTGCCCAATCACTATTGCCAAATATCATTTCTACCAAAAAGATGATATTTAAGCCAAGCATTCCGATGAATATGACCAATGCCAAAAGTTCCACCGGCTGGGAGATCTTGTGTGCGCCCATGATTGATCTAGACATAGCAACTCGGAAAAGGGGAATCACGGAAGATGGAAGTTGCAGAGCTACTAAAACCTGAGTGAATATAAGTAGCTGATACATCCCTTCTGCTCCTGAACTCCAGACACAATAAAGGGCGGGCAGCACAGCAATCACTCTAATTGTTGAATAGTGAAGCCAACCTGGAATGTCTAATTTTAAGAAACCGTTAACCACTACTTCTCCGCCTAAACTCCAAGTCAAAGCAGTAGTTTGGTTTGCAAGAAACAAAATGAGTACAAAACCAAGCAGAGCTATTGGGCTGCGCAACACCTACAATAAGAATCACATAATCATATTTGTTAAGAATGTGTATGACACAAATTGTGAAAAAAGTTTTTGATGTAAATCAATTATGTACGTAAAGAAAACCTGTTCCATTGGTGACAGCGCATCCTGAAAAGTAAGCAAAACAGGACCTGTACTATAGAACTCATTAGCTGAGGTGGTCATCAGCATATTATTTGCCAAATAAAGGCCACTGAAGACACATAGGATGGCCAAAAAATGGTTATGACACAATGCATCTTTAGAAATGTTTTTCGGTCCCTTATGCCACTGCACAAACAAAATGAAATTGATCAGATTGACAAAACTCAAAATTACAACCAAATATGACAGACAGAACATGATGTGCAATCGTTCCCCTCTAAGTGTAGCTAATGAAAAGTGTGAGAGAAATGATCAGATAAGAGACATATCTTAGAAGAAAAACCCACATTGATCAAGAGATTGGTTTATTTAATTATAATTCATAAGAAACCTACTGGTGAACTGACACTAAATTCTGTATGCAAAAAAACTATCTTTAAAGGATTGTCAGTTTGAGAATTTGTAAAACATCCTTTTTTTCCCATTTAAAATAAACCATTACAATGTTTCAAGTACAGTTCAATATTCATACCTTCCTCATGTAAGACACTACTGATGAACATCCTATAGTAAGGGAATTTATAGGCATGAATCTAAAAGTCCTATTACATATTTACTGAAGACCCTTTATAACTGTACCGGATTCCATACAAGTAACATAGCCTAGATGAAGCATTTGCCCCACAACCATATTATCAAAGAGAAGTGAGATATCAAAGAGAAGTGAGAAATTACTGGTTCCCGTGCCTTCTCTTACAAATAGGCCTGCCTAACTATTGGCTAACAGCAGGTACCAGTACTACTCCAAAAAAATTACTATCCTACTATTGAAAGAAACATCTCCACTAACAAAAAAATCTAAAACAATACTAATTTTATTTTCTGCATGGAATTCCAAGCATGCATCAAGACCAAAACAACACACAATTACTGAAATCATACTTAAGAGAGCTAAAAGGATACCACAGTTTACTTGTATAGCTTTCAACGCAGGAGAACTCTAAGCATATTTCTGATATGACCATTCAAATATGCAAGTGCACAAATAATATTCACAGTATTATAGACAAAGCAAGGATTGGGTGATATAATTGTAGAGAGACATAATCAAAAGAACCACTCACAATACAAGAATTTTAAATCAAGTACACAAAACCAATTTAGAATAATAAGTGATTACAAAGTTTAGCTTTGTAGACAGAACGAAAAAAACAGAAAATTAATGACCAGCAGCACTCAAAACCCTTGTTAATTTGATTAAAAGATTCATTAAAAATAATAAACTAAAAAATAGCAACAGTCAGACAATTCATCTTTACGAACAAGCAGAACATGAGATTTAAATACTCCAGCAAGCAAATAAAAGATATTTTCTTGGCAGCATGCCATAGACACAGACATTTCACTACATTTGCATAAATGAAAATTGAGAATGAGAGGTAATAATACCTGTACAATAGAGGAATGAAGGTAAAAGTTGTGAGGCACAAGAGTTGCTCCAAGAAGACTCATCAGCATAAATGCACTCTCCCCGCTCAACTTCGTTAGTATTCCATTCATGGGAAGTGGAATTTCTGATTGATTGATGAGTAGTCCAAGAATAAAAGAAAGTAATACAAAGCCTGCCACAAACTGTCCTAGGAATTTCGCCTTTTCAATGTCCTACGCAAAGGCAATATAGTAAGTCTGGTGCTGATCAAAAGGGGATGGTGAATAAGTGAAGAATAATACTTACAAGGAGGACAGCAAGAAGTATATGAAAAACAGCACCAGTGGCAGTTAAAAAGACACAGGTGAACAAGTCCCACCCAAAAACAAGATTTAATCCTTGTGCCATGCCCAAGATCTTGCAAAACAGTTTAAACCATAGTTTCAAGTCAAAACAATTTTGACAAATAGCAGATAACAATGTGTAAAAAAATTAACCGGAAGCTTAACATTAATCAAGAGTAGGAGAATTACCATGTTAAGATCTAGCATAATCACTGAAAGTTCCATTTGAATTCCTAGGAGAAAGCATGTCCATGTATCATACTCATCACTGCAAATCTTCAGTTAAAAAATGAGAAATTAGTCTATAAATAAACAAAGCATACAAATCAACTGCATTCATCAAGTTAGCTTGCTCATGTAAATGCCATATTCTCTGCATGAGTTTGAGGCAGAAATACAGAAACCCACTATAGACTCGGTAATCAATTCAATAGGCAGATTGAAGAGAAGACCATTCAACTTGGCTCACAATTCACAACCAACCACAATTGGACTAGTGTCAACAGGGTAACAAAAATACTGTCCATCTTAACGTTTTATTCTCTGCCAGTTTCACAACCGTAACACATTTAAGATATCAAAGAAGAAAATATCAACATAAAAATCAAACAAAATGAACCCACGGAAGATTGAAATTAACAACAGTTAATTTTCTTCTCCATGTGTGACTTCTTCTCAATAGCCCTTCATCGTTCAATTTCCTATTGTCAACTACTTATTTGACAGGGATTGAATGGCAAGATGCCTAAAAAATTGTTTGAAAATCAAATAGATAGTTTTTATTTGGGGTGCGGGATTAAAACAGTTCAGAGTTCAGGAGTTCTTCAAATATAATTGTATAAACCCAAAAGTAGATGACATGATACCTGAGCAAGATCTCTTCCACTGATTACAGCAACCCTTGCAGATAAGTACTGGCAGAAGATAGCAGCCAAATTGAAAATAAGCGTGAAAGCCACCAGATCAAAACCAAACCTTGCACCACCTTCAACATTTGCCACCCACTTTCCAGGGTCAACATATCCTATCGAAATCAAAAGCACGGGTACAACAGCCGGAAGTGCACGGCTAAGAAATCCGGGAGGGTGGTCAGTACTCAATCTCTTCGCCTCCACTTTATTCTTCACCTGTTCAGAACTCAATGCCTCTGCTTCCATTTTCCTCTATGATACAGTCCCAATTATAAGGCCCGGAAAAATACTATACTCAGACAAACACTTCGGAGTAGCGAAAACTTTCAACGACCGCTAGATTATTGTACACGTGTAACTAAACTATATTTCTATCAAAAGACAATATATTACAAGCCAATCTTTGATAAGTTATCTGCTATATATTTAAACTATAAGTCAACTTATAAAATTGAAAAGGACTTGCAATTTGCAATCAATTTCAACAAAATCATATCCCTATATCAGCAGCCAACCACCCTATATCAAAATCAACGACTAACAACGATCATCGAATACAAATCTGATATTTTCAATCAAGTCAACCTACAACAAATCACAAAAAAAAAAATTCACAACACCCCTTCTAACAATTCCAATCATCACCTCAACATGACTGAAAATCAAATAATCAATCCAATTGATGTCAAGCTTTTTCAGTTCCTCAGTCGAAAAACCAATCAATTTTCAAATCCTGCATCAATAAAATTGATCAATGTAACAAACAAAATCAGTATCAAAATTCAAAACATAAACAGAAGAAAACAGAGGAATAGTTAGTTACAGCATTTAAGAATCCATAGTTATCCTTATATCAATTAATGCTACGAAATGAAAAATTAAAAAAAATTCATACACAAGTTTTGAGTTTGACACAAGCAAGTGTAAGCAAAAAGTAAACAACAAATCTTAATAATAATAATCTTATACTAATAAACCGACTTTATCAATCATGAGAATCAGAGCCAAAAAAATCTTACAGTAAATAAAAAAAAATGAAAAATTAAATCAAATACACGTAGATAATAATAATAATAATAATAATAATAATAATCATAGAATACAAGTGGCGAAAGATGATTCAGCTATGAAAATACAAAGTAAACGGAAGAAGAAGAAGAAGAAGTAAAACCCTTAACCCTACACAGTGAAAATAAAAACTGAAGTACTGTAATAACAGAAAATCATTTAGCGTGGATCTGATGCAGATGGTGAAGAACATTTGCACAAATTCCAAGGATGATTATGATGATGATGATGATTATGATGATGATGATAATAGTAGAATTAGAATTAGGATTGAAATTTTGTTGGTTCATTACCGTAGAATTAGGGTTCTGTAAATTGTAGTACAATCTCTCGTTGTGAAGTGTAGATCTCATAAACTCTGAATAAACTTCAAAGGGAGTATTATGTATATGATATATGATAGATGAAATTTTTTTTATATTTATTATATCATTGATAATTGATTGATAATAGTAGTTTATTATTTTTTTATGTGTACTATGAAGAGAGAGAAATAGGGATGAAGGAAAAAGGAGTTATTAAAAAAGGGCATTGCTAAATCTTACGAAGGTAAGGATACAAGAATGGCAAGAATATCACTTGTTGTGTTTTAAAAAAATAAAAAACTAATAATACCTATTTTGACGGAAATCATGGGCCATGGGATGGTGGAAATCAATGGTCTATACAGCGTCGTGCATTTCGTTTGTTGCTAATCCGTAACAAGGAGCATTATCCATTAAAAAATGAATGAAAATTATGGGTTGGGGTTTCAAGATGAAGAGAGAGAGAGAGTGTATGTGTGTTTGTGTTCAAAATGCTAAAAGGAGGCTAGAAAGCTCTGAAGAAAGATAGTTTTTTTTTTCTTCTTTATTATGTTCTTTTTTCTAAAATTACATTTTTAACTAGGTTATTGGTGTGTTTTGTCTTGGGATAAATAGTAATTTGATTCCTAGATTTTGTGACTGTAATATTTTATTGTATATATTATAGTGTCAAATGTGTTTTCTTTTGGTTATTTTAGTCATAATTTTTTTAAAAAAAAATTGAGTGTTTTAAAGACACTTGTTAAAGGAACAAATATAAAAAATTTATCTTTAAAATAAAAATATTCAAATTTTTTTTGACAAAATAAATATATTCAACTTAAAATTTGATTATTCGGTCAAAAAAAACTTAGAATTTGATTATTGGTGTCCAGTAAAACTTTAATTAAAGCATTGGTTTTGTGAATGACGAGAAAAATGAGGATGGGAGATAGAGACCTAAAGTGTAGTAGAACAATGGTTAGAAGATCTAAATTCATTTAATTTTATTCAACTTTTTAAAAGTTTAAAAATTGTTACTTCGAATTTCTATAAATTATTATTTTTTATCTAGTGTTTTTAAAACACTTATTTTCAATTTAATTCGTAAATTACTAAAAAAAAGTATAACTCGAGATGTGATCGTAATCTCAATACATTTATTTAACACTATTATATTCATAGTGTCTCACAACACAAAGTGACAATCTTGTCTACATAAAATTAAATTTAAATTTTTGTTATGAAAATTATTTTATGATTTTATCAAATAGTTTTAGAAAGCTAACTTTTAGTATAGGTATGATTTATTTTAGAATTTTAAAATTAGTTTTATAATTTGCATACTAGTTTTCTTTGTCTTTTAAGACATTACTATTATCATTCAAAGATATTATTAGTTTAGGGAAAGGATCATAGGAAAGATAATATGTTGCAGCCTTACCAAGTTCTTTTATAAAAACCTTGCTATTTGCCAAGTTGTACTATCAACCAAATCTATGAAATGTCTGCAAGTAATAAATAGCAATCTATTTGTGATTTTGTATATCACCTATAATTAACTCTTCGTAATTAAGATATCCTTTGTAGAGTACTTTTTGGACTTACAAAAAAGATAGGATCTAATGGATCATACAGGTTATTGTTGGATATAGGGCGTGAATAGCATGTTGGTACTGCTAGTAGAGACCAAACTCATAAGATTACTGCACATATCTAAAAACACAAACTATTCATGTAGCCACAATTACTTAACTAACCATTGGGTAGGAAAATTCTTTCTTAGTGTATGTTTGGTCTAACGGTAGATTGAACATATCAGTGCAGTTAGATAGAAGTTTAAATATCAAATTTTGCAAAATTACGACAAACACGGCATTGGGACACGGGATTTCAATTAGACACGGAACCAGACAAGCTATTAAAGTTTGCATGTTATGCACGTCAAAAATGCTTTTAGTTATTTTGAGAAGATATGAAAACCTTTGCTTATAGAAGTAAAAGACTTCATTATCGTTTTGGTGGTGAAAGATTGACTTGGGTGATGTTTTTCGCCAGTGACAAATTCATCTTATAGGCAAAGTCGGGGCGGTTGCCCCAATTGTCTTTTTCGTGTTATCATTAAAATTTAATTAATTATTGAATCATTTTATTAGAATTCTTTCTTAGTAAAAATTAAGTGTTGTCCCTGTAAAAAATTATTGAATAATTTTATATACTTGTGAAGAATTAAATGTACAATTGTTTGATAGATAAATTATTGAATGATTGTTTATCACAACCAATTGAACTGGGTCAGATCTCAGATTACAACTACGAATGTCAATTGTTTTTATGTAATAAGAAAACATAGGACTCACTTGTTAGTCAAAGAGGATATGTTTTGGTTACAACGTGCTAAAACTCATTGGTTGGGAGATTGAAATTCAAACACAATATTTTTTCACCAAATATTTTTTTTAATGCAATTTTTTCACCAAAACAAGATAGTTTTTTTTTGCATACATACATAATTTATAGTCAGTCCCAAATAGGTTTCTTATAAATTATAATTAAATACAACAATATCATGATCAATGTGGATTTTTCTTATAAGATATTGACCCGGTCTGATAATTTCTCTCACTTTTTCATTACCTATGCACTTAAAAGGGGAAAGATTGCACATGTCATGTTCAGTCATATTTGGTTGCACTTTTCTTTACCTATGCGCTTAAATAATTTCATTTTGTTTTTGCAGTGGCTTTAAAGCATCTCCAATAAGGATATCTAAGAGAGTTCCATAAGTTAATGATTTGTACTTTACTTTTAATTATTATTGGAGTTCCATGACATGACATGTAGGGTATCAAAATTGATGATACGGTACCTTATTTAAGGTACCGCATCATCAATTTAATGTTACTTTAAAAATAAAATAAAAATCAAATGACATTGAAGCAAAATATTAATGGATCACTCGTTATTAATGTATGATACTCAAAGTGTGGTATCATCATTGGAGCAAAATATGTAATGGTTGTATAACTATTACATGGCACTGTAGAGACCGCATTTTAGTGATGTATGATACCTAAAACAGTATCACCATTGGAGATACTCTTAGGCACCGGAAAACATTTTTAAGGATGCATCGTGTCATAACCATTTTTGCCCATCTTATGTGTATTCAATGGCCTTTATTTGGCAAATAGTATGTTGTCATGATGACCACCCCGGCAAATGAATTCTACAGTACATGTCATATTATACTTACTTTTAGCATACATTGTCACAAATAGAACAAATTTTCTTTACAAACATTTTTTTTTATAAGCAAAAAATTGATTTATAAGGAGTACAAGAAGTATTCAACCCTTACAAATCAAAGAGGGAATATCCCATAAAACATCAAAAGCAATCCAAGAGATTATTACACCAATCAAAAAAAGTGCTAGAAATATTAAACCCTCCCCGACCAATGTACCAAAACCAAGCTATATAAATAATTTGATCTAAAAGAGTAGAAACATTAGCGAATTCTCCTCGAAAAATAATATTGTTCCGCTTTCTCCAAATACTCCAAGTCGTTGCCAACATAATTGATTTACATAAAAAAAAATGTTCCGCTTTCTTCACAAACATAATTGATTTACATAAAAAAAAATGTTCACATCTTGTCCGTCATATACAATATGAACAAATATAATTATGTGAAAGGTGACTCTTATTGCATAATTGATTTATATGTATAATAATATTTCAATAAATAAGCTATATATAATCTTAAGCCTCGGATGAATGAAAATTGCAAATAGTGGGATAGAATCGTCTCACTATAATCAATTAAATTTCTGTTGAAACTTTGTACATATGCATCCAATAATTGGATGGGATTTTCCAACACCGAGGAAGAACTCCTTTGAAGATCATCAAAGACTTTGAATTACTTTGCATCCTAGGCTTGTAGGAATAGTCACACGAACTAGCGTTGATTAATTTGTCATTAACTATAACACCTACTGAAACTAAGTATTCGGAAGTGTCCTGTCCACGTGCATTCATTTTCTGCAAGGATACGGTGGGTCTTGAATCTACTCCTAAACCCAACTAAACATCAATTATCATGGCCTTTTTGTTTGTGTTGTATCCCATGAAAATTATCTAATTTCTCAAAATTCATCAAGAATAGCAGCAAGTTAACGTCTTATAGTGGGGCATTTGCCAAGACTGCTCTAGATGATTCTTCAGTTTTCCATGAGTGTTCATTGTCATCATCCCTTTCAATGTTTGAATCGTCTTTAATTTCCACGGTCTTCTCAAATGGAACATTTGTTTCAATTATAGTTTTTGCATCTATAAATTTAGAATCAAAACTATCATTAACTACAATTGATATTGTCCTTGTCTTTGAAGTGGAAACTGACGGTATAACAAAATGATTCTCCTTTAAAGCATTAACATGGGGATTTCCGTTATGGTTTTAGGTAGATCAAGACCAAAACTTGCAAGTGATACTTTTGAGTACTATAATGTCCTTGTACCCGTTTTGCTTCTTGCGAAGCAAACTACTACATTAACTTGGAGTTTAGGCAGAGAAGTAGTAGTCAATGGTTTCTTTAAAATAGATATTTGAGGTTGGCTCAGTGTTGAACAATTAGAGTGATTGGCTCAGTGTTCAACTACTTGTATTCACTGGGGTTTTAATTGCTTTGCAACTTCCATCTTCAGTGATTCCCCTTTTTCAAGTTGTCATGTCTAAATCAATGTTGGGAGCACACAAGATATCTCCGTCGATTGAACTTTTGCCATCAATCATATTCATTGGAATGTTTAGCCTGAATATCGCCTTTTTTTTATATAAATTAATGATATTTGGAAGTAGTGATTGTGCGTTCGATTTGAGATTGAATGTGGGGAATGACGAGATTTTGTCTCATATTTCATTCTCCGTGTTGTTGGTTTTATATCATTATTCAATTAAATGCTTAGGTGTTGAAATGAGATATGTCAAAGATTGTACTGACTATGCTAGTTGATGGTTAAAAATCCTATAGAACTGAAACACTATCAACTAGATGATTGGGTATAGTCTCTGGCATATCCCAGCTCAACACCTGACCATTTAATTGAATATTGGAAGGTCTTAAAGGCGTGACAGCTAACCAAATCATCAAACATAGTGGTATTAAACCAACAATGGGAAGAATGAAATACGCGACAGACACGTCATTCCCCACATTCCATCTCAAATCAGCTGCCTAATCACTATCGCCAAATATCATTTATACCAAAAAGATGATATTTAAGCCAAGCATCCCGATAAATATGATCAAAGCCAAAAGTTCCACCGGCTGGGAGATCTTGTGTGTGCCCATTATTAATCTAGACATAGCAACTCGAAATTGGGGAATCACAAAAGATGGTAGTTGCGGAGCTACTAAAACCTGAGTGAATATAACTAGCTGATACATCCCTTCACCTCCTGAACTCCAGACACAATAAAGGGCATGCAGCATAACAATCACTCTAATTGTCGAATAGTGAAGCCAACCTGAAATGTCCAAGTTTAAGAAACCATTAACTACTACTTCTCCGCCTAAACTCCAAGTTAATGCAGTAGTTTGATTTGCAAGAAACAAAAGGAGTACAAGTACATTAGAGTACTCAAAAGTATCACTTGCAAATTTTGGTCCCGATCTACCTAACACCATAATGGAACTTGATCCCTAGTTGAATGCTAAGGAGAATCATTTTGTTATGCTGTCAATTTTCACTTTAGAGTCATGGACAATATCCATTGCGGTTAATGATAGTTATGATTTTAGATTTGAAGACAAAAAACTATAATTGGAACAAATTCCCTGTTTGAAAAGACTATGCGAATTAAAGACGATTCAAACAACGAAAGGGATGATGATGATGGAGACTCATGGGAAACTGAAGAATAATCCATATCAGTCTTGGCAAATTCCTCATCTACAAGATGTTATTTGGCTGTTATTCTTGATGAATATTTTGGAGACAACTTTGTGATTTTCATCTGATTGCAACCCAAACAACCAATCCCAAGATAATTAATGTTTTGTTGGGATAGGAGTAGATTCAAGACCCACTGGATCCTTGCAGAAAATTGATGCATGTGAACATGACTCTTCTGAACACTTAGTTTCAATAGGTGGTAAAGCTTGTGACAGTTTCATTAACGTTGGTCTGTATGACTATTCCAAGAAACCTAGTATGCAAAGGATTTCTTCCTCTGTTATGAAAAATATCATCCAATTATTGGGGTTTGGTTATTATGCATAAGCCATCCTTATGCACCATACATAAGTTACTTAGTGCACCCCCCAAATTACTCGTGCACCCCCCAAATTACTTATGCACTCCCCAAATTTCTCGCGCACCCCCAAATTTCTCATGCAGCCCGCAAATTTCTCATGCACCCCCCAAATTTCTCGCACACCCCCATATGACTTTTGCCCCCCAATTTTTTTATTTTTTATTTCTCCCCTCCACATTTCTATCCTAAACCATTTTGCTGTGGGAATGGTTTCAGAGATATGCACTCAAAAACCATTAAGTTCATAAGATGGTTTTGGAGTACAACCCTATAATTAGAATAGAAACAATAATTGTGGTTTAATGGATTCGATTGTCTTATATGAGAAACCAAAATTATGGTTAAATGGTTTTAAATAATGATTATAATTGTACCAAAAAAATAAAAAATAATGATTATAATAAAAAACCATTAAACCATTTTGCTGTGGGAATGGTTTCAGATGGCTGTAATAAAAAACCATTAGGTGCATAAAATGGTTTTGAAGTACAACCCTATAATTAGAATAGAAACAATAATTGTGATTTAATTGTTTAGATTGTCTTATATGAGAAACCAAAATTATTGTTAAATGATTTCAAATAATGATTATAATTGTACAAAAAAAAATAAAAAATAATGATTCTAATTATAGGTTGTACTTCAAAACCATCTTATGCACTTAATGGTTTTGGAGTTAGGGGTGATCGCGGTGCGGTTTAGTTCGGTTTTGAGCATAAAAGTCATCCTAACCGCGAGATAAAAATGCGTGCGGTTCGGTTTGGTTCGGTTGGTTTAAAAAGGTCATCCAAACCAAACTAAACCAAACTAATGCGGTTAGGATCGGTTCGGTGGTTGCGGTTTACATAACATTTCAGTACCAAACAATTTTAAACATAAAAAAAAAAAACTTGAATTTCCTAAATAACATTAAAGTACCAATAAAAGTTGTTTATCCAAAATAATATCACACTACCTTACAATTTTAAATATCCAAAAAAAATATTTAAAGTTTCAAAATAACATCATAGTACCAATAAAAGTTGTTGATCTAAAATAATATTACAACACCAAAGTAACATTACAATACAAAAAATAAGAATAACTTAAAGTTCCATTAATTTGGTGGACTGACTTTGTAATTGAGTTATGTATATTGGAATATAATAAAAACTTAATGTGATTTTAGTGGTATTGGAATATAATAGAAGCTTAATGCGGTTTTAGCGGTTAACCGCGGTTTTTGCGGTTTGTGCGGTTCGTGGTTCAATAGAAAAGCCATCCAAATATATCCAAACCAAATGCGGTTTTTGCGGTTTTCGGTTTGGATTGGTTCGATTTGCGGTTTTACTTTTGGATTGGTTCGGATATGATCACCCCTATTTGGAGTGTATATATCTGAAACCATTCCCACAGCAAAATGGTTTAGGCACGAGAAATTTGGGGGGTGCACGAGAAATTTAGGGGGTGCAAGAGAAATTTGGGGGTGCACGAGAAATTTGAGGGGGTGTATGAGAAATTTGGGGGGTGCACGAGAAATTTGGGGGGTGCAAGAGAAATTTGGGGGGTGCACGAGAAATTTGGGGGGTACGTGAGAAATTTGGGGGGGGTGTGAGATTAGGTGTGAGTGTGTGAATTGAGATTGGCTAGGATTATTACATGTGGATGCTCAATCTAATGAATGTTATTGACTTATGTACCATGCATAAGGATTACACTTATGTATAATAACTTCCCCCCAGTTATTGGATGCATGTGTAGAAAATTCCAAGTGGAATTTAATTTATTCTTGTGAAAAGACTCTATTCTAGTGTTCGTAATCGTATCTGAGGCTTGAGAGTATTTATAGCTTATTTATTAATATATATTTTTTTATAAAAACAATTTTTTAAATATAATTCTGCCTCTAACTCCAAAGGCTTGGTCTAGTGGTAAAAAGACAGGTCTTGAATCCGAGAGGTCCCGGGTTCGAGCCCCGCTAGTGTCTTTGGAGGGAGGTAAATGTAATTACCTTTGTAAGTGCTCTTTGAGCCCTAAGGTCTTCCCTGCCTTGGACTGGGGCACCATCCCCTCACCCTAAATTTCCCTTATAAAAAAAAATATATATATAATTTTGCCTCCACAATTTAAATATGTTTTATCTATATCTACTTGTCACCGCATAATTTAAACTCTTATAAGGGCTTTGCAAATGGATGACTTGTGGGATTATTTTGCAGCAATCCCTCTAGGTTTCCAATAATGAAGCCAGTCTGGAATATCTAGTTTTAAGAAAACATTGACTGTTACTTCTCTGCCTAAACTTCAAATTAATGCAATAGTTTGATTTTCAAGAAACAAAACTAGCACAAAGACATTAGAGTATTAAAAAGTATCACTTGCAAGTTTTGGTCGTGATCTACCTAAAACCATAATGAAACCTGATCCACAGGTGAATGCTTTAATGGAGAATTATTTTGTTATACCATCAATTTCTACTCTAAATTAACCAAGATATTTAGCTCAAGTGGTTAATAAACTCTCTTTAAGATGAATCGTTAGGGATAACTCAATTCGATTTCTGATGAAAACAAATTTTTTGACTGACTTTACATATCTCGCGATTGAATTCTAAATTATTAGGAAACCTTTCTCCTAAAACTAAAGAGTTAATAAAAAAATGTCTCTAGATTAGATGCAATTACTCGAATCAAATAGTTGATATATATATATATGCGCGCGCACATATATTTAGTATTAATTATATCTCGAACATGATTATTACTCTTATTGAGGGACATGTGAAAAAATGAAAGAAAAAAAAAAGTGTTCATGTGGTGAGAAAATGTCATGTACAACAATATCAATTAAATTGTTATAAATTTTACTAGGAAAAGTCATTCTAACTTAGATGGAGTATTCATGAGTTAGAGTTTGAATCTTGGATATTCCATTTATCTATTTTAAAGAGTAGAATTTTTAGTCACTAGATTTCTTGACCAATAAATAGGATTTACATGGAAAAATTATGGAAAATGCTAAAGAGTATTCTGGAGCACTAGTTAGCATTTTCCTTAAACATATTAGTCAGAAAATTTTGTCTTGAAACTTGTACATTCAATACATTAAAAATATTAAAAGTTGTCTTACCAACATTAATTTTATTTTTATTTCCTTTTTTTAGTATGCTTAACACCGATGACAATATTTAACATGAACCAAAAATTATTTACATTAATTTATTGAAGACGTAGTGAAAAAACAACTATTCTAACGAAATCATAAAATGTACCAAAGAAACTATTTATATTAAAATGGCATATTAAATGGAAATATAAATCACCTCTAATTTCTTATTGGATGGAGTGGGTAGTTCAACTCGTTTGAGTCGAATAAAGATCAATTTCTATTTTTGAAAAAAACCGCGAAATCCAATTTAATTCTTAAGAGAAAAAATGAAACAATTTAGTCTCTACTTAAACTATCGTAAAAAATGGCAAGTCCTAACACACACACACACACTGCGATGCTTGAATATATTATATAAAATAAAAAAAGATTTATGATCTTACAACTTCGGTCGGGTTCGATTAACAATATGTTTAAATTTTAAAACTGAACCCAATAGTAAACCAAAAAAAAAAAACCGAACTCGACCATGTTTAACTATTTTTACCCGTTATTTGTCACTTGTATATTTGTATAAACTCGCCCGATGCACCAAACTTGAGTTTGGTTAGTATGGACTCCGTCAGTTCAAATATTTTTCTCACCCCTAATTAGAAATATATAACTGGTATGTGCCAAAAAAAAATGAAATATACAATTGGTCAGCACAATATATCATCGCACATTTTTCTCTATAAATAATTTTGATTAGGATTCATATTGAACAGTGCACATAGTTAAATTCCTAGACTCTAGGTTTAAGTTGGATTAGAAATTTAGTCAAAAAAAAATGTTGGATTAGAATTTAGGATGAATGTATGAGTATGCGTGACTAGGTGATAGCCTACAGAAATGTTGATTATTACATTTGATTATACCACAATTTTTTTTTTGGTACACCCACAATTTATTTAATTATTAAGTGAATGCAATGTTTTATTATCCTTTAATTGGTGTAATTTGTTAATTAAGGTGTTTGAATTTAGTTTTAGTAATTTTTAGGACCAAATTATTTATTCGGCCCAACAGAATTTTGATTATTTCTCTTCTCCCCCCTATATTTCTTTTAACCCCTCCAAAATTCCAATTTTGCCCTCATAAATAATTTTTGGAAAACGTTTTCCAAAATTTATATTTTTTCGGATTCTATTTTCCGAAATAGACTTAAACATAGTTTTTAGATTTATTCTTTTCCAATAATATTCCAGTATTTCGGATTCTATTTTCTAAAAAGTTAACTTTTTCGGAAAACGTTTTCCAAAAATATAAATATTTCGGAAAGCATAATCCGAAATTATTTTCGAAAATATTTTCCAAAGTGATTTTGGAAAACGTTTTCCGAAATTCTATTATATGTGATCATAACTGCAAATTTGTTGTTCTAACCTAATTTTTCATCTATCTCAATCATTTTAACCCTGTTTTTAACACTAATCAGTATCCAAACATAATCCAAAATATTTTTACCTTGATTTTTCACAGCAATTGAAAAGTTATTTAAGCAAATGTATTCAGAATATTAATATTAAAGATATATTATAAATCATATGAAGTCGTCATGAGATGTTTATATCTCACATCCATCAACGCAATTATATTTTAGATTATGTTTGGATACTGATTAGTGTAAAAAATGATTGAGACCGATGAAAAATTAGGTTAGAACAACAAATTTGCGGTTATGATCACATATAACAGAAATTCGGAAAATGTTTTCCAAAATCACCTTGGAAAACGTTTTCCAAAGCAATTTCGGATTCTGTGTTCCAAAATATTTGAATTTTTGGAAAATAGAATCCAAAAAAATACTGGAATATGAATGGAAAAAATAAATATAAAAACTACCTTTAAATCTATTTTGGAAAATCATATAAATATATATAGAGAAGATACATATGAAAATCCCAATTTGCCCCTTCTTCATATTTTGACACATAATCTTTTCTAGGGTATTTTGTGTCTTATTTGAAAGTTTGGTACAATATTATAGTATTATATTCTGGTCATTGCTATTATCCACCTTTTTCTAAATTGATTGTTGGGTCTACACTATTAAGTTTGGTCTACACTCCATTCTTTTCACCTTTTGTTCCTCTTTTAATTTATTTATATGCAACAAATTTATACAAATGTATTCCCTTCAAATAAAGAACTATTACTTTATTTGTTACAAAAATTACTTTTAATTTTTCAAATCAAACTATAAATTTCTCTTCTTATTTACCAACAAAATAAAATGATAAATAAAATAAAACAAACAAAGCATGTATATGACAGAAAATGTTACAAATCTGATTTTGTGTAATGGATTCTCTGAATTTATTGTTGCATATATGAGAAAACTGAAGAGATAATTTTGTTGTTGTTGTTGCAGATGGTGAGAATTTCCAGCATGGTGATGAAAAATTCCGGTACGGTGGTCGCCGGATAAAGCGCTCAAACCAAGAATTAAAATTGTGGGTTGTGTAGAGCATGATGAGGAAAACATTGTGGTAGACTTTATTTACACTGAACCAATAGATCTGGCCGAAAAACTCACCTCTAATAAAATATTAATTTTCAAGATTACTCATTTTTTAAATCCAGTTTGATAGAAAGATGGATGAGAAGGAGAGGATGAATAATATGAGGTTTGTTTGACTAAAGGTGGTGAGGAAAGTGACGGTTGGTGGCCTGAAAGAGTGGGGGCGGCGGCTAGGGTTTATTGAGGAAGATAGAAGCTCTGTTATTTGTTTGTTGAAGAAAGAGAAAGAAATCAGAACATTAAGATCAGAAAAAACGTGTCTAGAGGAAAATAAGGAAAGAGAGTAAAAGAAATTGAATACCATGTGTTTATTTTGATTTAAAAATAAAAACTAAAAAATGAAAGTTATCATAAAAAATTAATAAAAGTATTATACCTTTAAAATAAATGATAGTAAAATTGACCAATTTTATATGGGTGCCTTAATTGCCACAATTACAGATTTATACTTGACCAATTTTATTTTTTTATACATTTGTAAATTTAAAATATTAAAAAATACATGAAATATATTTGTAAATGAAAATATTTGTATCTATGTATTAACATGGGAGACTATTTTTTAAACGGAAACCTATATTTCGACTCATATTTTTACAGAAACTTATTTTTTTAAATCATGATGCTTCTCATATATTAATATAAGACGGTTCATTTTTTTAATCTCCACGAGAACCTATTTTTTGTAATTTGTACGAAGTCTTATATTTCTACTCTTTATTAATATAAGACGGTCTATTTTTTTTATAATTAAAGAGAGATTATTTCCACACCATAACAATCATTATTCTTCCTCAAAACATTGGCCGAAACCGAATCCTCAGTGAGAGAATTAACATCCAATAAAGCGAAACCTATATTTCGACTCATATTTCTACAGAAACTTATTTTTTTGAATCATGATGCTTCTCATATATTAATATAAGACGGTCCATTTTTTTAATCTCCACGGGAACCTATTTTTTGTAATTTGTACGAAGTTCTATATTTCTATTCATATAATAATACGAAGGCCTTTGTTTCTTTTTTGTAATTTTTACGAGACATATATATATATATATATATATATATATATATTGTAGTGTCTACTCCTATATCAATATAGTGGTCTATTTTTTTTTTAATCTTTATGGGAATCTATTTTATGTTATTTGTATGGAGTTCTATATTTCTACTCATATATTAATATAAGACGGTCCATTTTTTTAATCTCCACGGGAACCTATTTTTTGTAATCTGTACGAAGTCTTATATTTCTACTCATATATTAATATAAGACGGTCTATTTTTTCTCTCTACCGGAACCTATTTTTTATAATTTGTACGAAGTCCTATAATTTGTACTCATATATTAATACGAGACGGTCCATTTTTTTAATCTCCACGGGAACCTGTTTTTTGTAATCTGTACGAAGTCTTATATTTCTACTCATATATTAATATAAGACGGTCTATTTTTTTCTCTACGGGAAACTCTTTTTTATAATTTGTACGAAGTCCTATATTTCTATTCATATAATAATACGAAGGCCTTTGTTTCTTTTTTGTAATTTTTACGGGACATATATTTTTACTAATATATTAATACGAAAGTCTATATATATATATATATATATATATATATATATATATATATATATATATATTTGTACTTTCTACTCTTATATCAATATAGTGGTCTATTTTTTTTAATCTATACGGGAATATATTTTATGTAATTTGTATGGAGTCCTATATTTCTACTTATATATTAAGATAAGACGGTCCATTTTTTTAATCTTCACGGGAACCTATTTTTTGTAATCTGTACTAAGTCTTATATTTTTACTCAAATATTAATATATATAAGACTGTCTATTTTTTTATCTCTTCGGAAATCTATTTTTTATGATTTGTACGAAGTCTTATATATATATATTTCTATCCATATAATAATACGAAGGCCTTTGTTTCTTTTTTGTAATTTTTACGGAACATATATTTTTACTAATATATAAAAGTCTATATATATCAATATATATATATATATATATATATATATATATTAGTTTCTACTCCTATATCAATATAGTGATCTTTTTTTAAAAAAATCTCTACGGGAATCTATTTTATGTTATTTGTATGGAGTCCTATATTTCTACTCATATATTAATATATAAGACGGTCCATTTTTTTAATCTCCACGGGAAACTAATTTTTGTAATTTGTACAAATCTTATATTTCTACTCATATATTAATATAAGACGGTCTATTTTTTTTTTATCTCTGGAACCTATTTTTTATAATTTATACAATGTCTATTTTTTGTAATCTGATTCGATTTTTTATTATGTGCCAATAGTAACAATCTATTTTTGACACATATACTAATTGTCCAAACATTTTATTATTACATAAAAAATTAAATTTTTCCATGCGCTATTAAACAATGGCAAATTTACATTATTTTTTATCAAAGTTTTAGATTTTATTTTATAGTACAATCATATATTCAAGTATTTAGATTGTTTTGATTTTAATTTTCCAAATATTTTCAATATCTTCCCTAATATTAGGGGAGCGGCAACGCCGCGACCCCGTGCGTCTCGCACGGGTGATCAGCTAGTAGAATCCGAAAAAATATGAATTTTGGAAAACGTTTTCCGAAAACTATGAGGGCAAAATTGGAATTTCAAGGGTGTTTGAAGAAATATGGGGGGGGAGAAGAGAAAATTTCCAGAATTTTGCAGTCCATTTATTCGGCCCAACAATGAAAAGGGCCTTACAAGTGAACAAGTTGAAAAGGGCCTGTTTGTGGAATTCAAAAAGATTAGACTCATGAGAATTTCTTTCGGCAGTCCCTTGATTTTCTCATGCGCCCTGCTAAATTTTTATAATATCCCAGTCTGCTAGTTAACTAATGAACCAAATTTGTCACATACGTAACGGATGGGAAAATAATATTCAAAAGCTAGAGCGGACGACTCGTTTACAGACATAATGTCTAGGTCCGCTACTTAAGTAGCAAACTACACTCTGTGGTTAAATGTTAATCTTATAAAAAGAGTTAACTCAATGGTTAAATTTTAATCTTATAATTTAAGGTACAAAACAAATTAAATGCTATTCAAAAAAAATATGTAAAAAAAGTAAAAGAAATTAATCAATGTCATCAATAATTGCAAAAGAGTCTTATAAAATTGGACAAATTTTTTATCAAACTAACTCTTATAAAAAAGGACGGAGGAAGTAAAAAAAATGTGTCATGGAAATTTCTTCAAATTTTGATAATCACATAGTTTTTGAATAAAGAGATTAATTGTAGATTATGTAATGATTGTAGAGTGCATGCATGTAAGAGATAAATACATTTTTTTATACTAGACTTCCTATATACTGTAACATGATATACCCCTAAATCTGTCTTGCAAGCTAAGTCAAATTAACAAAAACTAACCGAAATTAGACAAGCTTTCATTCCGCTAATCGATACATAAAACTTAATTACAGTATTCATTAACCATGATGGACTATTGCTTTGATATCATACAGTTCTTGCATGCTTGCCTGCATCGATCTTAATACATGTTCAAACATATTGTTACATGGACTTACATCGATTGTGATTAATATGATTTATATTTTCCTAATTTAGCTTCTTCAACAAAAAATATAATTTATATTTTCTCCGTGACATATTCCACTCCATATCTAATAAAATATATTTGTCTCTTAGCAGACAATTTTTTATTTCAAGTATACTAGCTAATTATTAAATTTTTTTTTTTGTCAAATAGTCTAGTGGCTAAAAATTCCATTTTTTAAAGGTAGATGTTCGAACTCCGAACTTCTCACTATATAATGTAATATTCTACCAACTGAGTTAAATTGCCTAACAAAATTTCACGTTTTTAAAGTCAATAAATAAATAAATGTACAAGAGTTTGAACCTTATAGTTTATATATTATACATGCAATATTCCTATGCTCATGAAGATTTTTATAGAAATTCATCTCCATGATATAAATGATATAATTCACCCCACATCTAACAAAATACAATTATCTCTAGCTCTCGGTGATATTAATTTATCTAATAATTTAAAACAATGACACAATTTATTTCTAAAATTTATTATTAACTACTTAATTCATCTGTCGAAAATTATATATTATTTTTTCTTTTTGAGACATGCCCAAAAGTATAACTAAGTCGTTATAAAAGCAGCTTTGGTTCGGGATGGTGGTGAGGAAGAAAGTTTAAGAACGACTACTAAGTTGTCTGAAAAATTGGTGACAAATAGTCATTAATAAGCCATATTCCATGTTCAAATGCACCCTATGCTGCTTTTGTCTTTTCTCCCGGTATAATTAAGTGATTCATCAAATATATACACCATGCATGTCCTAACATTTTTTCCTTCTTTGAATAATACCCTTGACATTCTTTTGTGCTAGCAGATTCATATCAAGATCCCTTATCAAAAGGTGTACGTATATATGACACATTCGAATTCGATGCACCGCTGATCTATTTTTTATGGTTTTTATATTTTTGCGTCATTTTGCCTTTGCTGATTTTGTGAGTATTTAATTTTGTAGTACAATTATATATTTTGTTTTCATGCGGTGTTTTAAACATTTCTATTAAAATGAATTAGGTGGAATTTTTAACTAATAAGCTAGTTGACAAAAATAAAATTTTAAAAAATGATATTTTTTTCTTGAATTTTTTTTTAAAAAGTCTCTTATTATTATAAGACCTCTAAATTTTACGGATATTAAATAAATCATTGTATTAATAAATTTGTATAAAATGTTTGAAACTTTTACATAATTACCTTTACAAGTTACAACTATTGATAATTTGATATAATAGAGGGAAAATAAAATTTTGTTTCCCAATTATAAATTTTAAATTTTATAGGGATATGATCAAAAAAATATGGGTAATACTACTATACAAGCAAAGCAATCACGTACAATATTCAAATGTTCTTTAGAAAGCAATAAAGCACATGCAACGTAATTGATTGCAAATCATTTGTTCCTTGCATTGGAGTACTTTCTTTGACTAGAAACCGCCCATTTCAAAATTAAAGAAAATGAAAGAAAATATTCATTTTGAATACATACTTTTGTGGATAATGTTTCTTTTAAAAAGTTGTGAATGAATCAGAATAGAAAAGGATCATCTACTCCAAAACTTTTTGCAACTTAAAGAAGTTTATTAAGCATTTTTTGTTTGAAATTAAAGTGTACAAAACAAGACAAGTTTAATTTATGATGGTATATATTGTAGACTAATGTCTAATACTACTTAAACATTATTCTATGTTCTTGACACTATTTTTAGGAGATATTTTAAATTGTTTTTAAATATTGATCTACAACGATGATGGTGGACGTAGGAGTGGTCCACATAGAACTTGGATTAAAGTTATAGTAAAATAATTGCCTTAACTTTTCTACAAACCGCATTTACGTGAAGAAACATTAGAAGAATGCATGAGTTTATGCCATTGTGTTGTGTTGTCTCACTCAATCTTAAAATCAAACTAGGAGTAATTAATTATCTTTTCATTTAATGTTATACCTTCTGTCGACGCCGAAATTTGCTAGAGAAAGCCTTGTTTATCGTTGAAACACCATCAAATTCGTAGACAAAATTGACCAAGGTTGCTCCAAAAAACAATGCAACAGATTGTGTTCTCACTCCACTCACAATCAGCTATGTATGTATACGTCTGACTCCTAGAAATCAGGCTTTGAGTGCATTAATTCATGATTAATTGGAGGAATGAATGACATTTATTACCCTAGTTTTTTTTTTTTGGTAGATATTACCCTAGTTTTTTTAATGGCAAAAATATAATAATAATAATAAAAATAATAATATATGAAGAAAAAAAAGGAGAAAAAGTAAGTGTAAGTACACAACCAAAATCCCAACATTTATACAAGACAAAAGAACACAAATCCTGAAAAAAGAAACACTCAAAGAATTACACCAGCAAGAAAAACAAGAGGGCGCGCACTCTAAAAAACAACGAACATCAACTCAATTACATAAAAATTCGACTTTTCGTAAAGAAAAGAAGTGATCAACCAGTAAGGCGCGACAAACACCAAAAGGGCCTCAAACCAAACTAGGACTACCTAATTAAACTCAACTCCACAGTACTCAAACAAATTTTAATGGTTCCAGCATAAAATATCATGTATTCCACTCATAAAAACATGGGTTGCCAATTTTTACCCATAAACAATTTCTTCTTTTTCTCTTGTTTTCTGATTTACAATAAAGTCAATAGGATCTCATGCATACTATCCAAATCTCTCATCATTAGACCAAATTTAAATGATTTTACATAAACATTTCTAAGAATAGCTTTCACCTTATCCACCAGATACTCAACACAAATTATTCCTTTCCAAAAGATTACATCGTATTGGGATTTTCAAATAGTCCACACAATAATATGTCCTATTAACAACCACTTAGTCTATTTTTCATATCTACATCCGACCATGCCCTAAAAAGTAAAAACTCTCCAAAAGTCGAAGAATACAACAAGGATACAAAAGTCGAAGAATATCAAATCCCAACCTGCTAAAAATGTCATACTAGACAGGCGAAGTTTCACTATAAATAATGAATATATATTCATTTATTTCGAACCTAAGTCCACATAACGGATACTCCGTATTCTAAACATGACACTTATTTCTTAAAGTGACATTTATTTTAGATCCGAGAGCACAAAAAAATCACTAGCATCTCTCAATTCTAGCAAGTCAACAACCTATTCTAAAATAATTGCTACCTCACCAAGAGTAGACCGTTACTTTTGTAGGTGAAGGCCTATTTCTACCTCACCAAGATGCAAATAAAATGCTACCTTATCTAGCTAAAACGATGCCGTATAATAGTATAGCCTTTAAATCATTTTCCATTGTAGTGGGAAGATCGTACTCTTCTGTAGCAGAGTCTGCATTTTTCATCCAAAGAAATGCTAATCATGAATCATCATGATTACAACAGTAATTGATGAGGTTACTGTGTGTGGCAGTGTCATAGTGGGATGACACGTGTAAGAACCCCATTGAATATAACACGATCAAGGTTTTACTTTTTACCGCAGCACAAGGAGTAAAAATAATATTTGAGCTAATAGCTTCTCTAATAAGATTATTAAAGAGAATTTTATAGATTAATGATTCGTACTTTATTTTTTTTATCACTGAAGTTTCATAACGTGATACAGAGTGTATCAAAATTGATGATACAATATTTTAAATAGATACGGTACTTTATTTAAAGTACCGGTACTTTATTTAAAGTACCGTATCATCAATTTAAGGTACCGTATCATCAATTTAATATTACTTTTTTGTACTGTACGTACAATTAAATAGAAGATATCATTTGTTAGTAATGTATGATTCTCAAAGCAGTATCACCCATTAGGGTTGGGAATAGGCCAGACCGGCCTACAGGGGCCTACAGCCTAGCCTACATAGGTTCAGGCCAGGCCGACCTATTTATTTAGATAGAGCAGGTCAAGGCTTTGCTATAAGCCTATTTAGCTAAAAAAGGCCAGGCTCTAGTCTATGAAAAAAGCCTTTTAGGCCTACTAGGCCGGCCTATTTAAATACATATGAATAATATTTTTACATTTATTATTATTATTATTATTATATATTAAAATTTGTAATTTGATTAAATTATAATCTATTAACTTTTTCAGTAGTTCGAGTTTATTAATCTACATTAACTTTTCATAGATATAAATGTATTATTATAAACTAAAATTGAAATACGATGTCATATATAGTCAAATTCTCTAAAATATCATGTTAAATATCAAAAGGAAACTTAATATCATTGATTTTTTTTTTATTTTTTTTTTGATATCATAGAGGGAGTAAGCCCAAAAGAAAGAGATTACAAAGCAATCAAACGAGGGGTGCTGAACCCCATAACATCAGCAGAAAATAAATTTCTAATACTACTCGGACAAGTCTCAAAAAATACAATGTTGCAATCTAGAATACAACCCATACTTGCCAATGCATCTGCGCACTTATCTGCCAATGCATCTGCGCACTTAATATCATTGATTTATTAGTTCATTAGTATATTTAAAAATAAATATAATTATTTATTTAAATACATCCATATGAAATAGGCTTTTAAACAGGCTAATATGCCATGTCAGACTTTCAAAAGGCCAAGCCCAGGCCTAAAAAATAAGCCTATGACAGGCAACAGGCCAGACTCAGGCCTTCAATTATTTGGCAGGCCAGGCTCAGGCTTGGCAAAGCCTAGCTCAGCTTAGCCTATTCCCAACCCTATCACCCATATAAAAGTCAAGACAATGAATACAAAGCGATGCCTATGTAGCAGTCTTTGTCGTGTTCTTTTTCTATCCAAGCCAAAGTGAATACGACCATGTTCGTTCGTTTTTTTTGTTGGTAGTAGTCAGGGGCGTCCCACACACATGTGCGGGATGTGCGACGACACTGGGCCTCTAAATTTTGAGGGCCTCTAAATTTTGAGGGCCTCTACTCAAAATTTTGAGGTCATATAATATTACTTATATATTATTTATACTCATAAAATATCAGATGTATATTAATAAATTAATTTTTAGGCCCTAAAATAATAGTTATATATTGTTAATGATCATAAAATTTCAAATGAGTGTCAATAGATTAGTTATCTATACTCGTAAATATAGTTCTAGTCCATTTTAATCTTTGTATAAAATTTAATCTTAGATTAGGATGTTCCTTTTTGACGTTATATACAAAGATAATTATTTTGTATTTTTTTTCCTTTTTTTTTTGAGGTATTTTTTTTGTCCTATTTGATTTAATGCAATTGGTTTAATATTGATAATCTTTTTTGGGCTCTTAATATTGATAAGTTATATGTTTACAAGAATAAGAATGTTTTTTTTTTAAAAAAAATTATATGCAATTTAAATCGATAATTTAATTTAAATTTTTTATTATTAAAGGGCCACTTTTATATTTTGTACAGGGTCTCCAAAAACTTTGAGACGCCCTGGTAGTAGTAAAAGATGCCAACCCACAAAGCACTCCTTGCCAAAAAACTTTCTCTCCCCTTATCTTTGTCTTAATATTTTTCAGCAAAAAAATTTACTCTATAGGGATTTGTGACTCATCATGCTACCTTATCACATTCATATTCATCATCGATCATCATATTCATATTCGGTGGAGAAGAAGACTGCTTTCTATTTTCATCCATCAACTTGTTGATGTTGCATGTACATGAAAAATTTGAAGAGAAATATCATATAGTGTCCGAGAAAAACAAAGTAAAATTTTGTGCACATCTGCTTTTTATAAAAAGGTTAAAACATTAAATGCATTATTTTTAAATTTTTATTACTCTTTTTATTCTTTAATTAAGTATTTTGGGGCACGTACTATTTAACGATATTAAAAAATTTAAATTGGGATTTAGTGCAGTTAATAAGTTTCTAACCACATTCAAACATTCAGAAAATGGGCCGACTTTCACTATTTGAAGGACGTATACAAAAATTATCTTAATAAAAAAAATACATAAATTCTTTAACAAATATTCTTCATTAAATTGTAAATAATATATAAAAATTGTTTCTTTTTCACTTATCTTTTTTCATGAACCATTAATGGACCAAGTCACTTTGGATTAGACTTTTCAATATTATTTTTTTAACAAAGACAAATTTAAAAAATCATGGGTCTTTCATTTTTTAAAATTAGCCATTTCATTTTTGTACAAGTCTATTGCCATATAAGTTTTTTTATCGAGGCCTAAAAAAAATAGAGGTTTGACTTCATAGAATACCTTGCACATGTGCGAGACCGACCCTAGTGACAATTGAATTGAAATTAGATGGTGTAGATTTTAAGCTGATTTTGGTTCTTTGTTCAAAAAATTAGAAAATTGAAGTTGAAATTTACGTAGTTCAATTTTCATCCAAAACCCCCGATGCAATTGAATGTCTGAATTTGTGGATGGCTGGAATCCCGATTTGGAAAGAAGAAGAAGAAGAAGAAGAAGAAGCATGAGTTGCGTCACGATTTAACTCGAGTCACATTTATACCTATATAGCATATATCGAAATTAATGAACATCACTAATATTTGGACACAAAAGTTCAACATTGTACAGAATCACATTTATAAATTAAATATATTCAGTTTTACTGTTGGTGAAATTTCAAAGAGTAAACAATATTAATAAGGGAAAAAAAATTAGTTGTATGAAATGACAACCAAAAATAGTGTTAGTGTCCAATTTGATGTCTCAAAAACATGAAACATGAAGATAAAATAAATGTATATGTGTTTTATTTGAATGTAAAAATGAGGAAAAAAAATTGCCATGATAATTTATTGTACTTAAATATTTGGAAGGTGGACTACGTAATTCAATCATGATAATATTGTTCTTAGAGTACATTACATATGATATTAGTGTTATTTGTTCATCCTATTGTAAATGTTATATGTACTAGGCTATAGCCGACAGAGATTATTGTTTAATTTTAATTTCTTATGCTTAACCATACACACTTAGTTGATACTACTATACTATTTCACAACGTGACAAAATCAAATCCGAAATTTGCGAAAATGTATATTGGTGGTGCAGAAAATCGGGTGGAAATTGGATTCACAGTAAATGATCATTGATCGTATTGTCATTTGTGCCGTCCAAGCATGAATCACACTTGACGTACTTGTTTATTTTAAGTAAGGAGCATTAACAATAATTTATTTTTGTTGGATAATAATATGTTAAAATGTCTCGTGAGCTTAGCTCAATTGACAGGACAATTGCATATTATATGCAGGAGGTCAGAATTCGAACTCCGTCATTGTTAATAATACATGAACTATGCTTATCTTACAATTACTTGTACCACAAGTTAACGGCTTCTCTAGTTAGTTAGTTGTTGGTTATAGGTTGTTAAGAGTTGGTTGTAACTCCTTAACCATAGTTAGTTATGACTGAACTCTATATATTGTAAAGCATAGCTATTGTATGAAGTAACTTGATGAATAAAAATTTCTCTCTGTTATTCTCTCAATTACTCTTTCTTCTCCATCAAGTAACATTCAAGTTCTTCATCTTGTACCTTGCAAGATCACTTTCATGGCATACTTAGCTCACACTCTTCACTCTTTACATGGTATCAGGCCTCTTATAGGGGTATGCCACTGATTTTCTTCTCATAATTCTTCTCCTTTGCAATTTTTTTTTTCTCTGTCAAAATTGCATCTTTATTCTTCTTTTTCTCTCTTTTTCTGCAAATCAAGATTGCATTTTCTTTCTCTTTCTCTTCATCTTCTTTCCCTTGATTCATCATGTCTGCTGAAAGCACTGGTAGTGTTAATGGTGGGGGTAATTCTGGTACTCACAATCACAACAAAGGGTATCAAACCGATACACTCAACCCTTACTTTCTTCATCCTAATGAAAATCCAGGTCTTGTACTGGTTAATCCTCCTCTTTCAGGGCCCAATTATCATTCTTGGTCTCGAGCAATGACAATGGCTCTCAGATCCAAGAACAAGCTTCACTTCATCAATGGAAATTTCTCTCGACCTGATGATGAAGATCATGACTCTATAGCTTGGGATCGGTGCAATACTATGATCATGTCCTGGATTAGTAATGTTGTTGATGCTGAAATCTCACAGAGTGTTCTTTGGATGGATACCGCTTCAGAAATTTGGCAAGATTTGAAAGACAGATTTTATCAAGGTGATGTATTTCGTATCTCTGATATTCAAGAAGAGATTTATACCCTTAAGCAAGGTGATAACTCTATCTCTACCTACTTTACCAAGATGAAAAAGTTATGGCAGGAATTAGATAACTTTAGGCCAATTCCAATTTCTAATTGTGTTGATAACTGTGCTGCAATTGCAAGAATGAAGCAGTACAAGGATAGTGACCAAGTCATAAGGTTTCTTAAGGGTCTTAATGAATAGTACTCAGCTGTTAGATCTCAAATAATGTTGATGGAACCCCTTCCCCCTATTGGGAGAGTTTATTCATTGCTTGTGCAGCAAGAAAGACAAGCTGTTACTCCTTTAGATGAGTCAAAACTTTTGGCTGCTTCTGGACAGAGAGATTATGCAGGAAGGGGTCAATCTGGTAGAGGTAGAGGTTCTAGAGGTGGAAGATCCAACAGTGGGCGTGGTAGAGGTTCAAAACTATGTACCTACTGTGGACAAACCAACCACATAGTTGACTCATGCTGGAAGAAGCATGGGTACCCACCTCATCTGCAACATTTGCAGAATGGTAATGGAGCAGTGAACAATGTTACCAATGGTGATGATGATGAAATCCAATCAGTTCATTATGATGAGGATAATGTTGACTCAGAAGCTGGGAAATTGTTCTTCACACCAGCTCAACATAAAGCTTTACTAGCACTTCTTCAAGGTTCTCAAGCATTACCCTCTCATAGCTTAAACCATGTAACCACAAATTCAGGTATATTATGTACCATTCCTTCTTCTAGTGAATCAGATAGCTTCATACTTGATACAGGTGCTACTGATCACATTTGTTTCTCTCTTAAATTTTTTCAATGCATCAAAAGAATTCCACCCATTAATTTGAAATTACCTAATGGAACCATTGTCACAACTTGCTATGCAGGCACCATAGTCTTTGATCAAAATTTGTACTTAACTGATGCATTGTATTTTCCTAATTTCTCATTTAATTTGATTTATGTGCCTAGACTAACCTCTCATCTTTACTATAAATTGATTTTTGATAATAACAAATGCATGATACAGGACAGTTACTCAAAGATGATGATTGGTACAGCTGAGATGAATCATGGTCTCTACATCCTTAAAACACCCGCTGTTAGCTTAGGACAGATTCAAATTTTACCTAAACTTGCTTGTATTCATTCTGTTAATACCTCACAAACACCTAAGAGTGATGATTGTACTTTGTGGCATAGAAGATTTGGCCACCCTTCTGATGTAAAACTCCTTGAAATCAATAAAATTTTTCCTTTTGTTACATTGTCCAAATCTCATTTACCTTGTGATATTTGTTTTTATGCAAAACAGAAAAGATTACCCTTTCATAAAAGCAATCATATTTCATCTCATAATTTTGATCTTGTCCACATGGATATATGGGGACCCTTGTCCATTCCTTCCATGTTAGGATTTAGATATTTTCTCACTATTGTGGATGACAAATCTAGATTTACTTGGCTTTATTTCATGAAACTAAAATCTGAAGTTTCCATGCATATTTAATCTTTTCATGCTATGGTCAAAACTCAATTTAATACTAATATTAAAAGCATTAGAAGTGATAATGGTCCTGAGTTTTTACTAAAAGAGTTTTACTCCAAGAATGGTATTTTGCATCAGTGTTCATGTGTAGCTACACCTCAGCATAATGGTATAGTGGAAAGAAAGCACCAGCATATCTTAGGCATAGCTCGTGCTCAATTCCAATCTAACTTACCTAAGATTTTTTGGTGTCATGCTGTAGGTCATGCTACACATATCATAAACAGATTGCCTTCCCCTTTTCTTAATCAAAAATCACCTCATCATATGTTGTATAACACATTGCCTGACATTGAAAATTTAAAGGTTTTTGGTTGCTTAGCTTTTGCTTCTACTTTACAGTCTCATAGACACAAACTATATTCTAGATCAAGGAAGTGTGTTGCCCTTGGTTTTAAACCTGGAGTAAAAGGACACATCTTATTTGATCTAAAATCTAGAGAACTTTTTCTGTCAAGAGATGTTACTTTCTTTGAAAATGTTTTTCCTTATTCCTTAACATCATCAGTTGTGGATACACCAACATCTTCTACATCCACACACAATCAGATCACTTATGATGATTCAGATTTTTGTCAACATCTCATCACACCTGATACTCCTACTCTACCACTTAACTCATCTCATCCATCTACTTCAAACACTAATCAAAATCCACCCACCACTTCACTTGATATCACTTCTCCACTGCCTTCACATATCTCTAACACACCTACCCCTGAACCTCCTACTATTCCTCAACCTATTAGACAATCTCTCAGACAATCTCAACCACCACAATATCTCCAAGATTATCATTGCAACCTTATCACTGAGAATTTCCATGATTCATCCACTGCTGCCTCTCAATCATCATCTCAGTGTAAGTACCCTTTATCTAATTTTGTTTCTTATCAAAATGTTTCTGCTGCACATTAACACTTTGCTCTCAATATATCCACCCTTACTGAACCAACATCATATGAGGTGGCAATGTGTGATGACCAATGGAAAACTGCTATTAATTCTGAATTAACTGCACTGGTAAAGAACAAAACTTGGATTCTGACCAAGTTACCTCCTCATAAGAAGACTATTGGGTGTAAATGGGTCTTCAAACTTAAGTTACATGCAGATGGTTCCATTGAAAGACATAAAGCAAGACTGGTTGCCAAGGGATATACTCAAACTGAAGGTATTGACTACATAGATACATTCAGTCTTGTGGTCAAAATGACAACTGTGAGGACTTTCATGGCTATTGCAGCTGCCCAAAATTGGCCCTTATTCCAGCTTGATGTGAACACTGCTTTCCTTCATGGTGACTTACATGAAGAGGTTTATATGCAACCTCCACCTGGCCTGCATCTTGATCAACCTGACTTGGTGTGCAAGTTACAAAGGTCCCTATATGGGTTGAAACAAGCAAGCAGACAGTGGAATGCAAAGCTAACTGAGACCCTAGTTGCTTCAAATTATGTACAATCCAAAGCTGACTACTATTCCGTATTCACCAAGAAAACTGATGCTGGTTTCACTGCAATTCTAGTTTATGTTGATGACTTGGTGATGGGAGGCACTGACATAAGTGAAATCAATAAGTTGAAAGCTCTTCTTGACCAGAAATTCAGCATCAAAGACTTAGGATCTTTGAAATATTTCCTAGGATTTGAAGTTGCCAGATCTGATAAAGGAATTTCTCTATGTCAAAGAAAATACACTTTGGATTTACTACAGGATACTGGACTACTTGCAGCTAAACCTTGCCCCACTCCAATGCAACCTCAATTACAACTACATAAAGCTTCCAGTGATCCTATCTCTGATCCCACCACATACAGAAGACTCAATGGAAGACTACTATATCTGACTCATTCTAGGCCAGAGATTTCTTATGTTGTAAGTAAGCTTAGTCAGTTCTTAGATGCACCCACAGATGCACACATGCTAGCTGGACTTCATGTTCTCAAATTCCTTAAGAACAACCCTGGTCAAGGCTTATTTTTTAGTTCATCATCATCACTAACCCTCAAAGGTTTCTCTGACTCTGATTGGGGGGCATGTCCAGACACAAGAAGATCCACTACAGGTTTTTGCTTCTTTCTTGGTTCATCTTTGATTAGCTGGAAGAGTAAGAAACAATCTGTTGTCTCTAGATCTTCATCAGAAGCTGAGTATCGAGCTCTAGCTCAAGCTGCATGTGAAGGACAGTGGTTATTGTATCTGTTGCAGGACTTTCTTATACTCCATGAAGCACCAATTCTCATATATTGTGACAATAAATCTGCAATGCACATAGCTGCAAATCCTGTCTTTCATGAGAGGACCAAACATATTGAGATTGATTGCCATGTTATTCGAGACAAGGTCCAAGCAAACATCATACATTTGTTGCCAGCCACTTCTAAGGAACAAATAGCAGATATCTTCACCAAGTCTTTACACCCAGGCCCCTTCCACTTGCTTCAAACCAAGCTTGAAATCATTGACATATACTCCAGCTTGAGGGGGGATGTTAATAATACATGAACTATGCTTATCTTACAATTACTTGTACCACAAGTTAACGACTTCTCTAGTTAGTTAGTTGTTGGTTATAGGTTGTTAAGAGTTGGTTGTAACTCCTTAACCATAGTTAGTTATGACTGAACTCTATATATTGTAAAGCATAGCTATTGTATGAAGTAACTTGATGAATAAAAATTTATCTCTGTTATTCTCTCAATTACTCTTTCTTCTCCATCAAGTAACATTCAAGTTCTTCATCTTGTACCTTGCAAGATCACTTTCATGGCATACTTAGCTCACACTCTTCACTCTTTACAGTCATCTCACTTATCCACCTTAAAGGTGAAATTTCTAACCACTAGACTAGCTATTTGACAAAAAAAAAGACATGTTAAAATGAGTGTTTTCTACCTTCAATTAGATTATTTTGGTTTTGAAACTCTTGTTCTCGGGAATTTTGATAATTCAGAATTTAACCACAAGATAAATAAAATTTAGTTAAAAGTTGTTTCCACTAAAAATTAAAAGCAGTTTATTCTGAACGATTCATCTTAAAGTGAGCTAATTAACCACTTGAACTAAATATCTTAATTTAACCTATTATTAGTTTAAAATATTGAATATACTATCTAAAATAGAGATAAATGAATATAAAATGGTCGATTGAAGATGAAAAAAAGGGACAGAAAGCGACTACGGCTATATTTGTAGATCTTCTATCCACAAATCATAGAATTGACTTTTTCATAATTTCTATAAGCTTTCGGTTGTGGTTTGTTCAAATTGTTGAAGCAGTTTAAGGATAAAGTATAAAATTAAACCCTGCTTGTTTCCAAAATTTTATGTATCATTAAATTTAAATAGAGATTAGACGTTACTTAGTAAACTAATCTTGTCTCTAAGCATTAGGCCAAGTTGAAGACAAATCCCACGTTAAAATATTTGACCATATGATATGATATGTCCAAAACGTGAAGTTTCCATAAAAGTAAAGTGCTTAAGCGTGTTTGTCTTCCTTACCAAGAAAGAGTTATATGATTTTACTAATTTATTGTATGTATGACACTTGTAATTGGGATAGAGAGTGCATTGTTATTCTTTTTAATTTGTTGTTGACATAATATAAAGTATCAAAAATATTATATTGTTTTAATTTGTCCCTTTATTGTTAAAATATTTTTATAGCACCCTTTATTATAGTTTATATATGTCACTTTCAAGTTTCAACAAAGTTCCTCTCAGATTTTGTTTTTTATTCCAACAATGTCATATAGTAACGCGTTATCTCTAGTCTATGGAGTATGAAAATTAGAAATGACCGTTTTTGGCAACAATTTTAGTAGTATATCATTTTCATATTCTTTTTGTTTTTTTATAGAAAAATAATAATATGAAAATGATTTAAAAATAAAATAAAATATGAAAATAATATATGCTACAGTATAAGTACTACAGTCACCAACTTTTGAAATTTCTTGAAACAACCGTCGCGAATGACCATACATTGCCCTAAATAATTAGGACATTTGAATTCAATGACGTAGTTTTAAGGTTTTACTTCTTCCGTTTTAATAAAAGAATTCCAAAATATAGTACAATTTCATGATAGGATGAGATGAGAAGGAGATACCCAAACTCAATTGGGTATATAAAATTGAAGTTATATTTTTATCTGTAATTGATATTATAATGACCGTAAAGATATACGAACTCCATCGAATTCAGAGGGTGGAGAAGACAAAACATGTCATTCTCCGTCTCATTATGCCTGCTTACCGTAGAATTAATTGAAATATTATCTTAAAAAGAAAACAAATAAATTTAACTATTCCTAAAAAAAAATCGGTGACTTTTACCACAAAAAAATATTAACCTAAACTCTTCCAAATACAAATGGGTCCATAGGATTATGAGAGTATAAAGGAACAAAATGAAAGGTAAATTGTCTTTTTGGTCTATGAAGTATTAGTATATATAGTTGTAGACAAAAGAAAGATTGATTTGCAACGTTAACAACCAAGTATAGTTATCATTATAATTCACATGAAACCCCATTTCACATCACATCCATATGGACCACTATGATCTGTAATTACGCTCCAAAGTGATACTCAGAAACCAAACATACTTTTGAAAAACATGACCCATATAATTTTCCTAGTCAGTTTTTAGTTCACTTGAAACTAAAAATAGTCATGCTTAATATGTTGGTTAGAAACAAAGGTCAAAAAAGCACCAAATGACCAAATTAAACAAGAGTCATCATTTATGTTTGTAGTAAGGTAAATAAAGATACTTTTAATTCCAAATGCTTGCTTTTATTTTAGTACAAGGCTGGACAATTCAAAGTAAAAGCCATTATCTTTACCAAAAATAAAAGCCATTATTTTAGGTCAATAACAAAAGACTAGTAAAAGCCATTATCTTGACATCAACTCAATCATCTAAAGGTAAATTTATCCAAACATTTACACTAATATAATAAAATAAAAACTAATGGATTGAACTAAATCCATCTTCTTCTTCTTTTTTTAATTTTTTTTATAATAAGTAGTTAGTAATTCATTCATGTCTTGATCTATCGTGTGATATTTTCTTCACTCTTTTTTAGTTACACAACAAAAAAACTAAAAAACGACGGTGGTTGTATTGAGTATGCGATGACATTTATAACCGCTGCTAAATGTCGTTAAATCTTAGCGGCGCATACTCAATTCTACTGTCATCGCTTTTCAATTTTGTTGTAGTGTTTAAAAAAAGTAGTTAGTAATTCATCCACTATTTTTATAAATTCATTGGATAGCCTTAAATAAAATCCTAAAATCCATTTGTTAAAGCATACCATAAATTCCACTGAATAAAGAAATATAAATAATAAAGAAACAATTAAGTCTTATATAGATAGTTCGGTTAGTGAACTAAGAGACAATAAAAATAAATGAAGGTTTATGGTGGTGATTTATATCATTTATTTATTTTAAAACTATAGTAATGGACATTGCCATTTCTTTTGGGAAATGGAGAGGATCTCAACTCGTTGGAGGTACGGTGAACAACGATGGTAGATGGAGTTTGAGACGACTATTTTGAAAGAGTAATAATTGTTTAATTTTATGAATTGATTAAACATTTTTTACAATATTATAGGTATATTTTCACTAAAAGACGTAGGGCATATAAGATAGATTTTTCTCTTCCAACCAAAATTTTTTGTCAGCAGAAATTAGAGATTAAACTTCATTTATTTAAAAGGTTCAAATTTCTTTTCTCTGAGTAATTTTATTGTTGTTTGATTGAACATTTATATGTTAAAAATGTTAATGAATAGATCAAGTGATTTGTTCCCATGAGCATAG
Organism: Trifolium repens; assembly: GCA_030408175.1. NCBI lineage: Eukaryota > Viridiplantae > Streptophyta > Magnoliopsida > Fabales > Fabaceae > Trifolium > Trifolium repens. The sequence continues at coordinate 49,761,580 of CP125849.1, read as the reverse complement.
CTCAATTGGTAAGGGGCATTGCATGAAATATGCAGAAATCGGGGTTCGAGCCCTGGTATTCCCACTTATTCACCTTAAAAAGTGAATTTCTAGCCACTAGACTATTTAAAAAAAAAGATTAAGTGATTTTTATTGATCTTTTATTAAAAAACAATGATAGGTAAATTAGATTATTCAAATTGATTTTTACACATACATTGTCATTCCTTATTGTAAGAAAGTTTTTTTTTCTTACATAAGTGTTTGAGAGTCCGAGAGAGCATCAAAGCAACAATAGACTATCGATCGGTGTCACCAAAAGCTCATGTTGAATATATCAAATGTAATTTAAAATCTCATACTCCCTCCGTTCCTTTTTGTTTGTTGTTTTAAAAAAGAAAATTTGTTTCAAATTGTTTGATTTTTGATAATTTAAGGTTATATTTTGTCTATTATACCCTCCTTCCTAAATTTTTTTATTGACTAAATTTTACATATTCTTTTTATTGTATCTTTTTTTTTTACTAAACTTCTTCATATAATCTTTTTATTGTATTTTTTTTTTACTAAACTTTTTCATATATAGTGTGTGCAAAAAAATAGGAATTTTTTGTTGGATTAAAATTAGAGTATAATATATTCCAAAAATAAGGGTATAATAAGAAACTAAAGTGCAAAATTACACTTTCTTAATTTGACCTTTTTTTTTTCTCAAACAACAAACAAAAAGGAACGGAGAGAGTATTAAATAAAGAGTTGAGGTTTATAAACAACGAAAAACTCATAAACTCAATATCTTAATATTTTGAATAATGATATAATATCCAATTTTATTTATGTGATTGTTTTTAAGTTTTAATTTAATTTAATGTGCCGTGAAGTTCTCTTCACTACAAGAAATATTATTTTTTGCAACAACGTTTTTTGTTAAAAATTGTTACAAGTCGTTGGCAAAATATCAAAGATAATTTTGCCAACAACTTGTAAAAACTTTTTTTATTTCAAAAAATAATATTTTTTATAATGCTTCATGATCCAACATATCTAAATATTTATCTTAACCCAAAACAACATTAAAAACTGAATATATGGTCAGCAATCTCGTTATTTAATTTTTTATCAAAAAAATTCATCACTTAATTCATTTATTTATAAAGAACCAAATAATATCCCACTTGTACCCCAGCACGTAGAAAGCTCCACCTTTGAGTCACTATCTATAAAAGAAAAATGACAAATTATAATCTTATGATTATTGTTTTATTATATTACAACAAATAGAGAAACAAAGTAATTAAAAAAAGACAATGAAAAAGAAAGTTGTGGAAATTTAAGTAGACATAAGGACTATAGGAACGTCGCATCTTGTTAGGAGAAAGAGGTAACCAAAACAAAATTACATGTAATTGCATATTGGATTGATGCTTTCTCTATTCCATTTAGTTACATACTCTTCCAAGAAGGGACTTAGTGTGTGTCAGAATTCAGAAACACTGAGCAACTAAGAAGTGATTATGCCGCGTTTGTAGTTATACATTTTTTTTTGTGGTAGCTAGCAAGAACACCACAATATCATAGACATGAATGAGTAGTGCTTCTGAATCCTGACCAACCAGCCATTAACTTACATTATGTTTCAGGTCTCATTCAACCCTCATCATTATGCATCATTGCAAATTTTTTTAGTACTATGCAAAATTTGAAATAGAATCATATTGTGTGAACGTGAATATTTGTTTTTATTCATAAAAATCAAGATTAGGAGAATCACACATCGGGCGCCATACAATACTAGAGAGCAGAGAACCACTTATCTCATTGAAGATTTACGGTACATGATGTAAGTTAGAATGCGAGTGGAAAGTTTAATCATGTATGTACTAATTGCAACCGGTGAAGGTATTTATTTCAAAAATTCACACACGTACGGACACAATTTGTTTTTGTAAACTAAAGTATCATTTGCGGGCAACTTTAAAGATTAATCTCTTAATATAACTGAGATTATTCTATAGGGTTGAACCTCTTGACAACTCTTGGTCATAAAAAAAAAGGATAATGCTACATGTCATGAAGTAACCGCTCATAAGAGCACGGCAAGCCAAATAAGCATCCTTCGTGGGACCCTTTTTATATCCATGACTCATGTTTTCGATCAAAAAGCATATCTAATGAAGTTACTATCGGCCGGGACCTCCTGGCTGAGACACCTTTCCCACTAGGCATAACTTCGTAAAATTATCTTGTGACTTGTGGTGTGAACTAATTAGGTCCCGATTGCTATATAGGAATATGAAATTATCAACACACAATTATAAAATTAGCATTCAATCATGCATGTGATAACATTTGTGCACCTAAGGAATGATGACTTTGTGTTAGATAAATGAGATTTTGAGCCAAGGAATCGTTCTTAATCTAGGGCTTAAATTATCAAGTAGTGAAAATGAGAGGATTAAACTTCCTAATCATTTTTAATCCATTGTCAATAATAACCTTTAATTTTATTTGGATAGTTCCAAAACAATCCTCAAACCCTTGACATAAAAAAACAAAAAATCCTCAAGCCAACACAATTTTGTTTTGTTTTTACCACCAGTTTAATCTTGTTTGGGGGTCAGTTCTGGCATTAAGTGGTTTCAGCCCCTCCCGGTCGCAGTTGCGGAGGATCGAATTGTGATCCTCCTTATCAAATTCAGCGTCAATCACTACTGAACCAACTAACGATGAATACATTTTTATCATTGGAGTAGAAGTATAATTTTTACAATATAAATTAACTACAATCCCCACTGAATTCAAACTTTTTATTACTTGTATGATTTTTTATACACCTGACAAATATTTACCACCTCTTCTAACAAATAAATTTTTATATAAACCGATCAATACTCAAACCCTAAATCAAATCAAATCAAATGATTAAGAGAATAAATATCTACGGTTTATGTCACATTCAATTGATAAAATCACCTACACATTTCTATTTTTATGAAATTAAAAAGTCAGTTTTGTCGAGAGAATCCAAGTTCAGTTCCTGATAAAAATAAGGCAAAATGCATTCATATGTCCTTTAAGTTTTACGTTTGTAACAGATTGGTTCTTTATGTTTTTTAAGTAACAAATAAGTCCTTTAAGTTTTTTAAATAACAAATAGGTCCTTTAAGTTTGTAATTTGTAACATTTAGGTCCTCCAATTACTTAAAAAATAGGACCTAGATGTTACAAATTATAAACTTAAAGGACCTATTTGTTACTTAAAAAACTTAAAGGACTTATTTGTTACATAAAAAACTTAAAGGACTTATTTGTTACAAACGTAAAACTTAAAGGAACCCTAAATGCATTTTGCCTAAAAATAATTATTGACCAGATTTTATTTACTTCGCAGTCAAACTCTAGTTTACCATGGTCGATTTTATTGTGAAAACTAAAGGATTAATACAAAAAATATCAATTATTATCTCATAATTTTTTTCGATTTTGATTTTTATCTGTGATTTAGTGCCTAACCTATTACGAATAGGATTCCTTGCATTAAAGATGCCCGCAGTAATAATACAGTTTATCATTAGGACCATCCAATCTGAAATTAATAGTCGAAATTGTTTTGTACTAATTTTATTTAAATGCAATATGAATTGACTGATTTGAAATGGATTTTAGATTTACCTCTGCGTGTGAGCACAGATCCTCTCCAGTCACATTATGTGTGCAGTGAAATCCTGGCCATTTATTCATTTTTGGTACTGTAGCATTAATATTAAAATAACAAATGAATGGTGTGAATGGGCACCGGACCTTCTCCAGTGAAAGATCCACAGGAGAGGATCCGGTTTCGTTACTGTGTGATATTTTTACTGCAGTAAATCATAATCCAACGTATTATATGATTTGAGATTTACTTAACATTTATAAATTTGGAATCAAAATGATCTATCTATCTATCTAGAGAAACAAGATATAACATCGTGGCCCTTGAATATAATGAAATTTGAATATTATTTGACCATACTCTGTTGAGAGCAGAGAAAAGCCAGAGAGTTATGGAGAAATGATGGCTTAAAAGATAAGCATTGGAAAATGAAAGTAAGCAGTAAAGAAACAGGTCGGGCGTTAGGAGTACTGGATAGTTGTGAATGACAGATTCATGCTCTCCAATACTATTATCATGTCTCAGATAAATTCAATTCATAACACACGTTCGTTGGCATTTGTATACAAGTACAATTTCTAGCTGTAATAAGCTTCAAACATTCATCAACTTGTTCCCCATTACCTTCTTTCTGGCTATTTATGCTGTGCACGATTTCATGACACCATTTTGTAGGACACTTTACAGCGTTTTATTGCTGCTATTGTTTTGTATATCTTGCCCTACATATTCACTCCACTCATAATCGATATTTCATCAATATTGGTTTCTATTAGATGATGATCTAACTCTATTTTTGAGTTTTTCATACACTTTTTCTCTTTACCGTGTTATTTGTACAAAGTTGTCAGCACGGTCTGATAGTGACTAATATTCGTAAGGAACATGTTAGTCACACAAAATCAATTTTTTTTTATTTAATCTAATTTTTTCATAGGCAAGAATTTGAGTTGCAACTTTTAACTATTTGCTTAAAAGATTAAAATTTGTTACCAACATGATTCTCGTAATCGTAAACACTTTAGGGTTGGTTTTTGAATTTCAAGAGACAAAAATAAGATGTAAACTTTTCCTTAAGCTTTCCTAAACTAATTAAATTTTTAGTCTACATTTCATCTATTAAAATTAGAGGCATACGTTTTTGGTGCAAATTAATTTTACAAATGATATTTATAAGAATAATTTATTTTGCCACTCCATAATACTTCCTCCGTTTCAAATATTTGATCGTTTTAGCTTTTTAGTTTTATTCCAAAATCATTGTACAATTAATGATGTTTTACTATTTGTGTCATTACAAAAACTAAAACATTCATTAAATGAATTTTCTCTTTCTTAATAAATTAAGTGTAAAAAAATTTAACTTATCAATCTTTATTACTCCCTCCGTCCCATATTGTAAGCAAAAGAAAATCATATTTATTAAGAAAAGTAAAAAGTGATAATTTGAAGTATGACTTTTTGTGTTTTACTTGAAATAAGTTTCATGAGAAGATGTAAGAATAATTTTTATTGGTCATTGATTATGGAAAAAAGAATTAAATTTTATGAGAGTAAGTAAAAATAAATCTTGAAAATGATGAAAGTGACTTGTTTTTGCTTATAATTTGGAACAAGAAAAAGTATTTTTTTTCTTATAATATAGGACGGAATGAGTATTTCTTAATACACTGGCAAAATTCTAAGAGAATAAATTTTTGGAATGGAGGGAGTAATTATTTTATGATGAAGTTACACAAGAGTGGAGTGACATGTCAAAATGGTGAATTCTCATTAGGGACATATATAAAATTGATTTCCAATGATAGTGCATCTCATTTGAAATCTTATTTTATTGTATTCTATTATATTCACTTCAAATTAAGAGAGTTTTTTTTTTAATAGGAGAATCGAGAGAATAACAAAAAAAATGTATATATACCAAACTTAAATACTTTAGTTTAAATCTACTCTTCTATTTTTTTACAGCACTTTCCTCTAGCCAAAACCATAAGCATTTACAAATTACATTTAAAAAAACCTTAAAACTCATGAAGACTTAGGTAATACATAGAAATTAAACTACTTATATTAGTAGTTAGAAAACTATTACTCCTTTCGTCTTATAATAAGTTACTCAATTGACCGTTTCATATATTTTAATATACAATTTGACTACTAATTTCTTTACTACAGTAACATATATTTCTATTTATTAATTAAAAAAAATATGGTCGAAGCATCAATATATAAATAATGCACTTAATCAAACTCATTAACTCACACATTGAATTCCTTATCCTTTGTCTGTATTAACAACTAAAAGTACTTAGTCCCTTAATTAATTATCTATTGTCTTAAGTTTAATCATGCATGTTACTAAGTACTAGTATGTTACTATATTTAGATATTAGATAGCAAGACAGCTAATTTACTTAAGATCCATTTTGCACTAACACACAAAAACATGCTTTAATCGCGCGTGCAAGCATGCAGGAGTTTAACTTCAATTTTTATACATAAGCTCAATCCCCAATTAAGAAAAACTGATTATGCGTTTATAATATCTAAAATAGAGGAGGACAAAAACTAGACAAGTGATATAATAAAGCTAAACAAGAACAGCCAGAAGCTATTTTGGGATTAGAACTCAATAGAATAGCCAATACAAGCTTAAAGGCATGGGGTGTGCAGGTCTTGTCATTATAATCCAAGAGAAATAGATATAAACAAAATGTCAACAATTAGTTTATGCATAAGTCGTCACTAAACACCATCTTTAATTTTTTTTAGTGAAATGGTTGCATATTCATGTTTTTGGTGACAAATGTTTGAAGTAGTTAGTGACATGTACCAACAGGATTGAGTCGAGTGGAAGAAGCTAAACACGACATCACGGCTTTGAGGGTGTCTACGGTGTGTTTGCGAGTTGAATATAGAGGGTTTTAATTTGGAGGGAAACTTTTTTTGACTAAAAACAATGATCTTCATTCATCCAAATTTGTAAAGTACATCGATAAAAATTATTATATATTCGAGTTCACTAAAACATAAAAAGAATGAATCAGCTAACAAGCTCACAACATCCGAGTTAATAGTATAAATGACCTAATAACAAAACCGACAATTGATATGATAAAAATTCAAATGCTTGAAGTAGTCATGCATTTGGATCTGCAACGTTGAAGACATTATAGTCATTGAATCTACACTGAATCTGGATTGAAACAAATCTACAAATCTGAAGAAAATTACAAACACTGTAACAAGACAAAACAATCCGCACTACAGCGCGAGCAAAACAACATTGGGCGAAAAAATCACAAGAAGAAAATCAAATGAAAACCTAAAAGTATGTGAAAATCACTTATTTAAATAAAAAAAAAAATGAAAAAGAGGGGGTGATTTTAGATAAAAATTGATCCTAAATCACCCTTAGAGGATGAACAAGCAAAAAAATAAAAGCAAAGATAGGGTTTTCATGAGAGAGTAGTGGCCGTAAACTGTAATGTTTCTAGTTGGGTTTGCTGGAGGGAAATATTTTGGAGGGTTAAGTCTATATTTTAATATATATTTTATATTTTAAAAATTTGAAAGAACAATATGATACATGTGCATATAATATCATGTTCTTTTATTTTGTTAAAAATATCAAATATAGATTGAACGGTTCAACGGATGAGAAATTCAAACAAGAATTTTATGCTTAAAGTTTTGGGGAAAAAAATGCCTCGAGACCTCATACCGTCCATGATCAAATTTTATTCTTTAGATTCTACAAAATTTATATTTTTTAAGGCCTCATCAATTTTTTGCTTTAAACTTATGTCGGTTGGACCGACCTTGAGAGTGAAATATAGACTTAGTTTTCCAAAATATTCCTCTTCAAAACCATTTAAAAACAAACTCGCAAACAAACTTAATTGAACAAAGGTGCTTCAAATTAATATTAGGGTACGTTAAATGTGTTTTTCGTCTTTGTAAAATTGGCGAATTTGGTTTTTAGTCTTTGTAAAAAAAATCCTTTGGTTTTGTCCTTGTAATTTTAAATTACTTAGATTTTAGTCCTTAATGTGGTAATATCACACAAGTTACAAGGACGAAAACCAAATTTCGCACAAGTTACATGGACAAAAACCAAAATTCGCACAAATTACAGGGACGAAAACCTAAATAATTGCACAAATTACATGGACGAAATCTAAGTCATTTGTATGACATAGCCACATTAATGACTAAAACCTAAATAATTTGAAATTATATATGGGCAAAACAGGAGCGTGTTTTTTTACAGGAACTAAAATTTAAATTCATCAATTTTACAGAGACGAAAAACACCTTTTACGGTTAATATTATTACCTAGGGTTGAGAATCATACTTAAACCTAAATAGCATATATTTTTACAAAAATCGTACAAAACAAGTTATGGGTGATTGGGGTATAAAGAAATAAGCCTTGAGCAAGTAGAGAATGGAATCCAGAGAGTGAAAGAGAGACATAGAATGGGGTTAGGGACAAGATGGTTGAAGAACTGTGGGAGAAAGAATATGGGGGAATGGAAAAGAGCGTGTGAAATTATATCAAATGTTTCCTATGTATACAACAAGGGTGTCGAATTTAGGAAGGTAGATAAGGCTACAAGGTAATATAAGACATTACCCATTTATATTTTTATTTTCAATCATCAATGCCCAATGCTCAATATCAATGGAGCAACATCTGAGGATACCCCATAACTTGTTCACCACTCACTATAGTATAAACAAAATTTGCACCTCCAACTAAATAGTAAGAAATTTTTTGTCAGGAATGCCCATTCATGATATTAATTAATTATAGTATCCTCTCATTTTCTTTCTTTTTTGCATTTATTTATACCTTGGTCCTCTTTCTATTTCTAAAGTTAACCCTAATAAAAGACACATGTGTTGGATTTGAATATTTTTTAATACTTTGAACCCCTAATTTTCACAAACGTGTGATTTTTGCTCTTTAACTTTCGTAATAACACTTTGGCACTCTAACTTTAGCGCCTTTTGAAAAGTGTTGTCCCCCACTGATTTTGACGAAGTCAACGCATATGTGTGCAGTGTGACTCACATGCACATCAATATATCGTGTGAGTCACTGTCCACGTGTGTGTTGACTTGCTGACATTGCATACGAGTCACAATCAACGTGTGCATTGATTTGATCAAAATTAGAGGGGGACCAACATTTTGCAAAATGGGCTAAAGTTAGGGGACAAAATTACAAGTTTGTGAAAATCAAAGTTAAAAGATGCAATTTAATCTTTTTTTAAATACAAAATATGTGATATAAAAAGTACAAAAATACTAATTATATTATTCAAGTTGGCAACTAAACATAAATTTGATACATACTATTAAGAATCACAATAAATTTGACAAAATTACTTAACAATATAATTCTATTAAAATTATAAAATATAACATTTACCAAAACTAGGATGGCACAATATAATTCTACCACACTAATCATGAATCTAAACATGTAATTAGTGTGACTATTAAACCAAATGTCGTGGCGGCAGAGGATCTAAACAATGGTAAGATTCATATGGTGTTGAGGCCTTACTTGCAGGGTAAAGCAGAGACATAGAGATCCCCACTATACTTTTTCATTTTTGAGGGGAAGAAGAATTATGTTTACTTTATTATGGTGGTTGGTTATGACTTATGAATAGGAGATATAGGGAGTGTTTGTTTTAAATCCGTTAAACATAGTTATTTTAGTTGGTTGAAAAGTCATGCATATAACTCACTTTGTTGGTTGACAAAGTCCTCTTCTAGATAAAGCCCATTTTGAATGATTTGTTACATACTTTTGGTTAATAAAGAAAAGAGTAGTAAGGTAAGGACTATGGACCAAAACAGAGTAAAACAAGTGGAAAGGGTTAGAAAGGAGGCAGAGTGAGAGTTATACATGTTCATATCACGAGTTTCAAGATTCTTCACACCCATATGATCAATTTTTCAGGTGGTGGAATTTAATATTTTATGACCCGGTTTAAAAGTTTGTAATTTAATAAGATATGAGGACTATATAGTGGGATTGTATCATATGTGAATGTGACCTCAAATCTACCACCATCTAAACTTCTTTTAGACCAAGAATCTTTGCCGACTCTAAATGTAAAGAGTAAAGACAAGAGAGGATTTTTAAAGGAAATTTTTGGAAACTAAAGGGAGTTTTTTATAAAATGTAATGACTATCGAAGAGACGAGTGTCGAGAATAGGGATATCAATTTGATCTGTGAATGAGAATCTGTGTGGAGATTAACTCGTTGGAGATCCAAAGACGGAAAAAATTTCCATGTGGATGGAGAAAATATTCCCCCAAGTGAGGTTTGAGGTGGATGAGATTTTATCTTCCGAGCGGAGACTCCGTCCCCAAACACTTTATCAAAAATAACTTTTATATGTGTATATTTAAGTATTTTATAAGTTATATTTATTTATATTTTCACACAAGTGTGCATAAATGTATTTTTATGTGATGTTTATTATTTTCACAACTCAAAGACTCACATAATGCTTGAATTTTTTTTTATTTCTTTTTTATAATTAAACCTTTTTTTTATAACTAGTTCTATTGAGCATAATAGAAATTTGATAATTTTATTAATGTTGATGGATCCCCGCATGACTCTTGGGAATCTGCAGAGATGAGGATAGAGGGAGAATATTCTTCGAAGCGGGGAATAGAGACGGAGATGAAGATCATTTTAGATGGTGGATAATTGTGTGGTAAAGTACTCCCTGCTTATTTTCCGCCCATTGACATTCCTTAGTCGAGAACAATAACAAACTAAAATTAAGAACCATCGAAAATATCGGGATATCGTATCTTCATTCAAAAAATTAAACGTTGAGTTTTAGAGGAGAATATTGTAAAGAACTACCGCATTCGTTACATATTGTAAGCAAAATTCATATTTTAGGTTTATTTAATAATTAATGTATCTAATATATATTATCGTTTAGATACATTAATTATTCAATAAATCTAAAGAGTAAATTTTATTTATAATAGATAACGGAGGGAGTAAATCTATAATTTCATAATGTGTCAAAAAAAAATCTATAACTTCATAAATATTTGAGATTTAAAAAAATAGAGGAATAAATGTGATTGATCGAATAATATTTCAACCAGCATTTTAATCAATCTTTAAAATAATTTATAATCTCTTTAATTTAGAAGTAAAAAATAAGTTTTCACCTCTTTTTCTTTCAAAGCCAAACTTTCAAATTTATAGTTGTCCGGTTATAGTCGATGAGAGACCATTCTCGACAATTGTAATCAAAGAAGTAAGATGGAAAGATAAGCATATTGAGATGAAGAGGTTTAAGAAAAATGAAGTTTGTTTACACCTTGAGCTAGTTGATGAGTGAATATAAATAATTATAGAGATGCACATAGACATGATTTAAGTAATGTATTAGAGTTGTACCCAAAAAAAATATTTAAAATAAGATGTCACATTATTTTTCATTATTTTTTTTAGTGAAGGAACCTAGTACTCATTTCAATTTAGTTAAATATGTTTTTAACTTTAAAGTATACTTGTTGGCCAAGATAATAAAAATTAAAGAAAACATGTTTTCATGATCTTATTTAGCTAATGCAATAGGACAAATTCATTATCGTGCTTGCTTATTTATTATTATTTTTAAATAGCTAAACAAATTATAAATTCGTACTCGCGCTCCATCATACCAAATATCTATACAATTTTTTATCATCTAAATTGTATTTAAGAGACTCTTGTGCTTTCTTTTTTGTTTTTCTATAGGCATGGTATACATTAAATGTGGGTACCTCTTTCAATGCTATTTTTTTTTACATTGTTTCAATGCTAAAATTAAAACCTTGTTTTATTATAGTTTATTTTTTGAAAGGAAAGTATAAATGAGTAGAATATGAATAATGACCGAGATTGAATATGCCTTTAATTTGATACAGTCACGCTGTCAGTTTATCTTAGTTGTTGATTTTAAATCAGAATGTTAATATTTTAAGTTTGTTATTTTTTATTTTAAAAATAAAATCAAAATTTGCACTAAAATCTAAATATATATTCTTTTTCACATTTCACTAACATAAGGTATTGGAAGAACAAACGCATACACACCTCTATCTCTCGTCACCGCCCCCCTCCCCATAAACATAGTTTTTTTTTTCCATCCACCAAGGAAGGGTGGTTTTAGGGTCAATTTTTGACCCAAAATCACTCCTCTAGATTGCTTTTCTTTTCTTTTTTATTTAAACTAGTTTTGAGACCCGTGCATTCGCACAGGTCTATTGATTTTTATTTATAAATTATTGTTAAATTATAAATTACGTTATTCTGTTATTTTTTTAAAATATATTAAATTAATTCATTTTTTTATTAAAGTAATTGTCCCGTGTATGATTTTTATATAATAAATTATAATTAATAATAAAAAATATTTAGTATTCAATTTCCTTTTTTTATTAAAGCAATTGTCTCGTGTATGATTAAATTTTTTTTATTAAAGCAATTGTCCCGTGAATGATTAATTTTTTTTTATTAAAACAATTGTCCCGTGTATAATTAATTTTTTTTTATTAAAGCAATTGTCTCGTGTATGATTAAATATTTTTTATTAAAGCAATTGTCCCGTGTATGATTAAATTTTTTTATTAGAACAATTGTCCCGTGTATGATTTTTTATATATTAATGATCAACATTTTCTTTTTTTTTTTGACAAAATTATTGATCAACACTTGTCCCGTGATGTTTTAAGTATAATGACAAATATTTACCCCGTAATTATTATAATATATATTCATCAATAATGCACTTCTTCTGTATTTTTTATATAAGAGTAAACAAAAATAGAGTAGATTTTTTTTATAATAAAAATAGAGTAGAATTTAACTATTATATAATAATATATTAAATTAAAAAATATAATTTTTTTACGAAATAGAAGATTTGAAATATTTTTAAGAATTGATGAGGACAAATTAGAATTTTTAGTAGTAATACATTTTAATATATTGGCCCTGTTTGAATTTGGCTTATTTTTAAACTTATGAAAATCGTTTATGGATATAATTTATAAATAAACTTTTATGTTAATTCATAAGTTTTTTTACGCATATTAATTCATAAGTTTTCACTAACAAAAATTATATATCTTTATAAATTGTTTTCATGAACTACCTTAAAAAACTTATAATAATACATAAAAACTTATTTAATTGCATAAGTTATTTCGCATAAACTCATAAATAAGTCAATCCAAACGGGTCGATTGTGTTTTTGTTTCTATTTTTCTGTTCTTTTATTTTTAAGCTCATAAATAAGTATCTTCTTTTATTTTGTTATTCTATTTTTATTTTTTAAATATAAGTTTTTATATGTTAGATTGAGTTACTATTTTTTCGTTAAAAAAAAAGTTACTATTTTTGAAGCGTAACTTTTATAGTGAATTTTGTTCATATTTTTTTGTGTAAATTTATTTTAATTAAATTTTTATGGGAAGATTTATTTGATGCTTATCTTCTTTTTTTCTGTTTTTGTTTTGTTTTTTTTTTTTTGTTTAGAGATTTGATTTCTGATGCTATTTTTATGGGAATATTTCTTTTATGCTTATCTTTCTTTCCTTTTTTTTGTATTTTTTTATTAGTGTAGAGTTAAAATTACATTTAAGAGCGTAAAACTTGGAACACCGTTAAAAGTAATAAGGACAAACTTGGATTTTTAATAGTAGTTTCTTTTAATATATTGTAAGTAGATTTTGTTCATATTTTTTTGTGTAAATTTATTTTAATTAAATTTTTATGGGAAGATTTATTTGATGCTTATCTTCTTTTTTTCTGTTTTTTTTTTTTTTTTTTTGTTTAGAGATTTGATTTCTGATGCTATTTTTATGGGAATATTTCTTTTATGCTTATCTTTCTTTCCTTTTTTTTGTATTTTTTTTATTAGTGTAGAGTTAAAATTACATTTAAGGGCGTAAAACTTGGAACACCGTTAAAAGTAATAAGGACAAACTTGGATTTTTAATAGTAGTTTCTTTTAATATATTGTAAGTAGATAATTGATTTTCACAAATACTTAGTTTTTTTTTGTCGTCTTAGTGTAACGTTGTGTTGATCGTCGTCTTGTTGCGACATTAGTTTGTTGTTCCGTCTTGGTGCGGTGTATGTTGGATTCAAATTGACAGATTAGATTCTACTCGGTGTATATTTAACAATCAATGACTTTGACGTCATTAACGTTGCAGACTCGGAAACATAGGTATTTCGAGCACTTCAAGTTCGCCAAATTTGTCGGCTTTGTCACATTTTTAGGCATTTTGCTGATATATGTTATTACCGTGGATGCTGTGAGTTTGTTCTACAGATTCATCCTTTTCAATTTTTAACGATCTTGAATTGTATTATTCGATATATTTTATCAATTTGAATGAATGAATGTCATTCTTAGTCATAAAATAAAGGTATTGGAGTTTTTTGTTATTACAATGGAACCAATAAAATTTGAAGTCAAAACCTTATGCATGCATACTCCCTCCAAAAAAATTAGTTAAAGAACATTGATGTATTTAGTTAAAAATTAAGACTAAATACATCGATTTTCTTTAACCAATTTTCCTTTATAATTTAGAATGGGGAGAGTACGTATTAGCTAATGCAATGCCTCTCTAGTGGCTTAATGTAACGTATGTAGTTAGTTCTCTTTCTATACCATTCATTGTTGGCACTCTTCACCGCCACTTATCATCACTTGCAACAATTGCCCATGTCACCATCTCTACTTGGCACTCTAATTCTAGGCGGAGGCTAGAATGGACAAGGCTTCTAGGTCTCCCATGATGGGTGACTTAATTTTAACCATAGATTCTTCTTAGTCATACCATAATATCCTACACCCTTCACACCATATCTCTCTATCTCTCTAAAACAACAACTTAAGCACAAACTTGAACACATCGATGACAACTTCACCTTAGAGTCATCTTCTCCAAAACACCATTTTCAACCACCCCACCAAAACCAACCTTTTCTCACTCTCCTTCAAACTCATCTCAATCAAATGCGCCACCCAACCACCCACCACCCACCTCTCCAAACCCAATCACAAAATTGTGTCTTCAACTTCCGCCACCCTACCGGAAAATGTCATCCTCAAAGCCCAATCGCTCTCTCCACGTCTCCATCAACACCATGAAAACATAAGGTTGGCATCATTTGTAGAAAATATCACAGAATTATATCTTCCGATTAAGATGAACTTTCTTCGATCCAATCTAGGAATCTTGAGATAAAATTCTCTCAATCTTTAAAATAGAAACAAGGTTTACAATTATCAGCAGTGGTTAAAAGAACAATTACAAAGATATCCAATTCCTAATGCAATCAATGATATGGCAAAAGAAAATTTGCAGAACTTATCGTACACAATAGAAAAATTACAACAGTTTCCGAGAAAGAAACCAAGAAAAAGGAAGAGAAATTGATTTGGGAAAAACAATTTAATTAGGGTTTAAACCTTACCAAAATTGTCGGATCAACTTTGATTTTTATTAATGTCTCCAATAATTTTATTGAATTCCATAAAAAAAGCATCGAATAATAATAATAATAATAATAATCATGTTTGGGAAGCTTTAGAGAAGCATAAATTTTCCTTCATAAAAGAAAAAGAAAAAAGAGAAGCATAAATTTAACATATGAAATTTGTTAAGAGCAATTGCATTTAAAATAATGTTTACTGTGAATTAGTTTAGATTATTGGTGTTTTTATTAATGATGAGATTGATGGTAGAACTACTGATAAATTGCAGAAGCATAAACAGGGGAGGCAAATGCAACAGGATGAAAGACATGAGTTGAGAGAGAAAGGTGAAAAAAAATATATAGTACACACAGATTTACAATAAGCTCACTTTCCCATCATGGGAGACCTAGGAGCCTTGTCCATGCTAGCATCCGCCCTATAATTGTTCCTTTGCCATTTGGCCTCATTCATCAAAGCTATATAGTACCGTGAGGAAAAACCTACATCTTTGCCACCAAATTCTTCCACTATTACAAAATTTTTGTCTAATATCAAAGATAAAATTGGAAAGCATATTTATGAATAAATGTGCATAATTTTTTTAATTAAATATGAATATTGATTATTTAATTTATTGAAAATGGATATGTGTACTATACAAGCATACCTCATATTAATACGAGATAAGTGCAAACTTCCCTCCACAAAATTGTAATCCCAAAATCCCAAATTGTCCCCTTCAATTTCTCCTTGAGTTGTAACGCCACAGTATCCAAGTACTATATGGTCCTCTTCATCATAAGTATAGCTGACATAAAATCAAACACGTGTGTCCTTATGTAAAACCACTCACTTGTGTGGAGTAGCAATCAACGAAACACCGACATTGTTTAAACAACGATACATATAATTATATTAATTTATGTCATTTTTTTAACGTTAATTAGTCAATATTTATATTGTATCTGGTGTCGGTATTCGTGTTTCATAGATAGCAAACAATGAGAACTTGATGCTACAAAAATTAAATATATTCCACCGAAACTTATTTGGTAGCATTAATGTTCAATTTTGTCTTTTATATCTTTTCCCCACACGATTTTGTTGAAAAATTAGTATTAGCCATTCTTTGTATGTTGAAATAATAAAAAAATAAAAAGAGTTTTACTACTTGTTTTTCAAAATTAAAATTCTATTGTATGATGATGTGATTCAATGTACTACACATAAAAATTGAATGGAAAGGAGAAAAATACAATACCATTAATCTAAACAACGAAACATGAAACAAACATTGTGAAAGCACAAAATGAAGAATTCTCAATGACTCTATACATGTGCACAATATCAACTTTCAATTGACGTTAATGTTGAACAATTACAAGAGACAATGTCACAACGCATGTTTTTTGACTTTACTTTTAAGTTAGTGAAAGGGAGAGTATAAAGAATAAAAAATTAACAAGACTCATAAATTAACTCCTAGAGGTGAAAAAAAAAAAAAAGCATATAACGTCACAAATTCATATATAAATAAAATGTCCAAAATAAAATCACCCTTTAATATCTTTTGATTAAGTTATTTGTAAACACAATAAAACTATATAATTTAAAATAATTGAAGTGTAACTGATCTAGGGTCCGTTTGGATTAGCTTACTTTTGAGCTTACGCAAACAGCTTATACAATATAAATTAGGTTTTATGCTATTTTATAAGTTCAAACTAGTGAAAATTGTATTTTTATAAGCTATTTTATAATAAATCATCTTGACAAACTTATAATAATACATAAAAATTGCATAAGCTGTTTGCATAAGCTCAAAAATAAGCTAATTCAAACGGGTCTCTAGACTCCTCAATAAGTAGATATGAGATTCAATCTTCAAATTTTAGAAAGACAACTTTTTCACCAATTATAAATTAGTTGATGAAATTATGACTCATTTTCAAAAGGAAATTTGTTCAAATTTTGCCATCAAATAAAACTTTATTACTCGTAATATTTTTTTTAGTTAACATGATATTGAATATGAAGTTTCCACTGCTCGGTACGCATAAACTAGAAATCGATCCGCTAACCATATATTTAAGGGGACCAAAAACCCCCACTTGTATCACTCATCGCTAATAAAACTTTATTAATCATAATATACTAATGCATTAAAACCATTTATGACAATTTATTTCTACATAAACCATTAGTAAATTTTTATAAGTAAATTTATCACAATTTATTTCTACATAGCCTCCCAAATAAAAGGGCTATTTTTTTTAAAAAAAAAAAATATTTAATAAAAAGAGAAAATTAAATCTCTATTTTGTTACTACTTTTTTTTATTAAAAAAAAAAGAGTAAAAGAAGTGTGGAAGTTGGGACCGCAATACAATAGTAGTTGAAGCGTGCTACCTAGACTGTCACGTGCGAAGACCAAAGAAATTTTTATATATAAAGACATGAGAAGAGATTAGTAGTAGTAGTAGTAGTAGTAACAAAGCAACCAAACAATTCTACTATATAGTTACACTTTTCTTTTTCTTTATCCATTCCACTAAGAACACAATCAATTAATTTGGAAGCAAATTTTCATTAACAACAACAACAACAACCTTTGTGTTTGTTTTTGTAACTAAGTTAAATACAAAGAGTACTATAAGAACAAAAAAAATGGACACACGCAGTGTTGTTGAGATTAAACATTCAAAGTTCAAAAGAATTTGTGTTTTCTGTGGTAGTAGTCCTGGCAAAAAAACTACTTACCAAGATGCTGCCATTCAACTTGGCAATGAATTGGTATGTATATATATTTTTTTTGAGAAAAATTAAACTAATTTTATGATGTGACAAGACATGTTTATTATTCTTCTATAGTGAATTTTCAGTTTTTGTAAGGTTATATACTCTGTATTGGTCATAGTTGAAGGCCAAAATGTTGTTTTAGAAACTCTTTAACCAAAGTGTTCAATTTTTTTTTTTTTTTGTTTAGCATTGATTGAAATCTCCATTTTTGTTTCCTATTAAGGTTTTGGTTTCTGTCAAACATTTGTACGGAGTTAAATGGTCTTTGTTGAGGAATAACTTTTTGTGTTTTTTTTTTCTCTTTCACTATTTGCATTTCAAAGTAACAGTTAAAAAATGTAGTACTAACGTTGTTCTTCTTCAAGATGGGTCATTCATTGTTTCTTTTTTGACATCATACATAATCATAGTCACCACCATTATTTGGTTTTGTTGTTTTAGTACTCTCTGTGCAAAGTTCATTGAATAACTGATATATCTGATTTATATTTTACGGGACTAATTTTAAGTTTATTGAATAATTGATGTATCTGATTATATTTTACGGTACTAATTGTTAATGATGATGTTGTTGTTTGAAGGTTTCAAGGAACATTGATCTTGTGTATGGAGGTGGAAGCATTGGTCTAATGGGTTTAGTTTCACAAGCTGTTCATGATGGTGGTCGCCATGTCATTGGGTATACAACACTTTTTTTTTTTTTTACTTTCATCATTATTTAAAAAAAAAAATCTCTTTTTTCCCACAAAGGTGTGTTTGGGAGTGAAAAAAAAAATGAATTAACTCATTATCAATAATTAACCACATGCTTTTCACTCATTAATTAACACTAACACTGTCTTTGTCATTTTATTGTCTGTTGTTGTTACAGTGTTATTCCCAAGACACTCATGCCTCGAGAGGTAATTGTCCTCAAAAAGCTTAACCTCTTTTTCCTTCTCCTAATATAAAGTTTATTAAATATTAAAAACCCATTTTTTTATTTTGAAAAAAAAATTAACTTTTTTTAATCAATTTTTTTTATTACCATTTTGATGCCATTTTGCAGCTAACTGGTGAAACAGTAGGAGAAGTTAAGGCTGTTGCTGATATGCATCAAAGAAAAGCTGAAATGGCTAAGCATTCAGATGCTTTCATTGCTTTACCAGGTAAGCAATTAAGCATGCAATTTTTGTGTTAATTTTAAGCATTTTCTAGTTATAGCGTGAAGTAATTACCATATCTAAGTATTTGATTCATGTGAGTATTAATCTTTTGGTGTTATGTTAATTACTTGGTTTCTTTTTAGACAAAATGGTTTCTTTTTGTCTAGTAAAGTTACTTAACTTTCTAGACTAATCCAAGATTTGTTCTGTTTTGTGGGGTTTTTTCTTTTGCTAAACCTTTTTATCTTTCATTTTTTAAATTAAAATGTTTAATTATTATAATTATATTTAAATTTTATTGTTGATTGACAAGTTTGTGTTGTGTTGGTGTGTGGATGATTTGGATTTAGAAGTCACAACACGTAATGAATAGCTTTGACTAGTGGTCCATTTATCAAGGACAAAAATGGAATTTCACAATAATGAGCAAGTGTCTCAAATCAAATCATGTTGTTTTAATGTTTTGTGTTGCATTAATGCAAATTACTTAATCCTTCTAATTAAGAACACGGACATCAGACACTGATATATCGATATTTATATTTGTCTAATATTGAAACACGTCTAATCTGAATAGTGTCCGTTTTTTATGAATTCTCTCCTAAACAATTGTGCCACACATTTCGATGTTTATGATTAGTAAGCAAAAACAACACTTCAAAGCTTACTTGAAAATGAATTATGATAGTGACCTTACATTACATTACTTTATTCCTTAAAATATAAAAAATATTGGACTGAAAATCATAGCTTCTGCATGCATCTCTGAGCAACTTTGGTTCAGGTTTCAGGTTACATACCATTTTTTTCCTCTACTTTTGTTTGAACAATGGCGTGATACTAAAAAACTTGCTTCATTTGATACTAATGAAGAAAAGTAAAAAAATGAAAAGGAACTTTCATAAGATAATCACAATTGCAATTAGCACCTGTATCTGACAATGCTTGATCCTTTTCAAAAAACCATACTACTGCTGGTACTGAAAATTTGTGACAGAGAGAGTGGAGGCACGCAAAGACAGTGTTTTCATTCACTCTTTTTCTTGGGATCCCTCCTATGAAAAATTGATTCCCAAGGAATCACTTATTAATAAAGTATAATCAATTATAACCTTCACCTGACACTACCACATCCATTACTACATTTGTACACAAAGTAATACTAGTACTAACTAAATATACCAAGGTTTTAAGTTGCGGTTGCGATGTGATAACATTGCGCTTGCGTGCAGGTGGATATGGTACTCTTGAGGAGCTTCTTGAAGTCATAACATGGGCTCAACTTGGAATTCATGACAAGCCGGTAATAATATATTGACTCGTCATATTCTGCAACGAATCTATATCTGTATCTATATCTTTATCTAATTCGGATTGAAATTGTGAAATCGTAGGTTGGATTAGTAAACGTTGATGGATACTTCAACTCGTTGTTGTCATTCATTGACAAAGCTGTGGAAGAAGGATTTATTAGTCCAAATGCTCGTCACATTATTGTATCAGCACCAACTGCAAAAGAGTTAGTTAAGAATTTGGAGGTAATTAATTTGTCCTAACTTGAAACTAATATGTGTTAAATTTGCATCTTGTTGCAATAAAACAAAAAATTGGATCTCAACTTTTGTTCAGTTACAACTCCTTTTCAATTTGATTCTTACAAGTTGAAGCTTATGTCCCATGTGAAATCAATTTCTTTCATTTCAACAGAAAAGTCACATCAAATAGATGTTTCTTTGATTTGAGTGATTTCATACTATATAAGTAGATAATTGACAATTTTGTAAATTGAAATGAAAAAGATTAAAACATTAAGCACATTTATGTCATTAAGCTTTTAAAACCAATTGTATACTTAGATCATGTTTGGATAAAACGTGCAATTTGACAAAAGTTACACTTTCCAGTTTCAACAAAATTACAGTGTCACCGTACGTGTCAAATACACCTTGACTCGAAACATGTTGTACTTAATCAAATTTTCAAATGTAACATCATTGTGTTTAATTTGACAGGATTATGTTCCATGTCATGAGGGTGTTGCTTCAAAGTTGAGCTGGCAGATGGAACAGCAGCTAGCATACCCTCAAGATTATGACATCTCAAGGTAGCTGTGATTACTTCACTTGCACGAAAGATGAGACCATATAGAATTTTGGAGGTGGAAGATTAATTAAGCTATTTTTCAACTATCAGTATTATGTTGTTTTGTTTTTATAGTCCTTTAATTTCTTATGTAAATTACTTGGATTGACTTGAACCTATGAAAGTTAAACTACTTTATTAGTACCTTGTTATAAACTTTGATTTTATTAAAGTTGTAACTTGTAAGTATAATTAAGTACCTTCTTCTTAACTTATTATTAAATGATGATTAATTAGTAGTTTTTATGTGTAACTCAAGTTTATAGTCATTTTTAAATATTTTTTAAAAAAAAATTTGGTATCCGGCCCAAAGACTGACTAATTTGAGAGGACCAATCGCACCATCCATTTGCGGGAGCCCCGTTTAAAGTCAGAGTTTTCTTACTATGTGTGGACTAGCCCACCAAAATTGACATCGGGAAGAATAAAACCTGAGACTTTTAGAGGAGCAAACTCCAAGATCTCAAGCCAACATACATTACTAGGCCAACCCAAGTGGGTTATCCTTATATTGGGTCGAACTCATTTTTACAAAATTTGAGTGTAATGTCCAAGGTGTTATATACTACTTTATAAACTTTTTTAAGGTTTATCTCTTTTTAAGATGGTTTTTGGGTTTTTCCCAATAAAAGCATAGGTCTTTTAAGTATCAAACAGAGATGGCAAATAATTTAATTAAGATATAAATTAAATAGGGACACAAATGATACATGACTTGTAATAGGGGTAATGTGTTGAACTATGGTCCAACCTTAAATATGTGTTAATAAAAAAGAATGGGACCGATTATAAGACAATGATGTTCAAGGCTTGTCATGAAGTAACTAAATTTAGAGTTCAAAAGGACCATAGAACTAAAAACAAGGGACAAGAGGGTGACTTGGTGAAAGGGGCCAATTTCAAATGATAGTGGAAGTGCAATTGAGATAGATAGTATTCCTAGGCTCATGTTGGACAAAGAGATTGAATTTTGTAGGCCATTTATTCTTCAACAAATGAGACAATGCCATGTGTTTTTAAGGGCAACATGGTATTGAAAGAAAGTTTAAGGGGTCATGTGGCACATGCATCTATATGAAAACAACATAATAGCTATCTTTGGTCCCCGGTTTCATCTAACAATTACTAGTGGTTGAAAGAACTTTCTTTGGTACAATTGGCTACATAGGTTTTGAGATATCTTTGGAAGCTTTGAGTGGTTGTATATACCTTTGAATTTTGATGGATATACCTTTGAAATGATGGTGAAAGTTGAAACATGAAATTGCAAAGAGGAATTATAGGTAAAAGCTTCAATCAAAGTTTAAAGATGTCTTCACTTTGCTATAGGAAAAAATAAATTTGGAACAAACTCCCATTATGAGTTTTTCTTTCACCTTTTAACTTTTGAAACTTTCAAAATGTAAAATGTTTTTGTTCAAATGTAAAATGTTTTGATTTGTCCCTCAAGAAAATGTAAAATGTTTGGTGTGTTTTTGGATCAGCTTTTGTCATATACTAGTATGATTTTGAATAAAATTAACTAGGTTCAAGGTTTTAAAAAACAGTCACGGTCGCGTCTCGGTTACGTAAAGGTTTTCGCGATTTCGGTCGGTACAAGTGTTATAACACTAATTGCGGTCGTCGCGGTGTGAATTAATCACAATTTGTTCTTTAATATAAAAAACAGTGATAACAGTAACGGTATCGGCATCTGCCAAAACTGTTTTGTCGCGGCCGTCTTCACGGTCGCAGACCTTTGTTTAAAACCCCGTTAAAGTTAAGTTTGGAGTGAAGTAATCTATATTTAATTTTTGTTTAGTGTAAAACTTACCATGAAGACAAATAACTTGTTTGGCAACACGGTGATGCAATCTTTCTTGCATCTCAATGTTTCCTCAATGTAAAATTGCAAAAACTCCAAATTGTAGATTCAATGAACGAGCGGTGATGAAGTGGATTTCTGCAAAAACAAAGATTTGGATTTTGTGCAGTCACAAATTAGTAAATGCATCTAGTTAGCAAGTTTAAGATTGTTTGATCAAGATCGAACGATCATTGATTTCATAATCAAATTAAAAAACATTAAAAACTATCTTTAAATAGAAATTGTCCAATCAAGATCAGACGATCATGGTGTGCTGACTCTAGCCAACTGCATGAAGTAGTGATTTCACTTAATCCGGATTCAAAAACAAACATATGCTAATAATGTCATCCAATCAAACATGTGTATTTGTTGCCAAAATTTCATGTTGATAAACATTAGTACAAAATAATTTTGGTAGTAAAACAAAATATACACTAAAATTGTTTTGAGTAAGGAAGAGAACAATGTATTAAAAATAGAAGGTGAAAGTAATGTTGTAAGGTTGTCCTATAAAGGAGCCATATTCAAGCAATGAGTGAAAAAGGAAAGAGCATAGGGTCATAGGAAAAAACTCTCTTTATTCATATCAGTCAACTAATTGTCCTAATTCGAGAGCTAGTCTTTGCCATTGACTCGAGTATAAACGGTTGAATGTGCATCATGCAGTGCTTGTTTTGGCAAACATAAAAATGTCTAGGACCACTTTAATTTCTTTGCAAACGTAACTTCCAAAGAATATTTTATTGTTATGTTAGGTAACATATTGTTTTTATATTACAACTCAAATCTGTTACAATTTTCTTAATTGGAATGTTGCATCACCAAGGTTCCGTCTATTGCAATCGTAATAAATGGCAATTTCTTAAACCGTAACATGGTATGATGATCATGTACATACTGCACCATGAGTCCATGGGCAAAAATTAAGGTTAAATATGTTCGTGTTTATGAGTATTTTTGGTACAACGAATTAATATGAAACCCAAATAAATATTTAATAAGTGTGACTTCAAAAGTTCAAATAAGATAAGATGTAGTAAACTCCAAGGTTTTAAATAGCGGTCGCGGTCGCGGTCGCGTTAAGGATATCGCGATTTCGGCCATTACGGTTGTCGCGTTACGGATTACGGTCGTCGCGGTGTGAATTAATCACAACATCACACAATCTTATTAAAATTATTATACTATAATATATGTATAACAACTTAAATGTGAGATAAATGTATAGTTTTGATCTAGAAAAGAGTTGGAAAAGATACTCCTTTATAATTTATGTTCATATTTGTACTAAAAATGTGATTTTTATTGGAAAAAATGGAAGTTTATATCTATTTGCATTTTGTCGCGGCTGTATTGCGTTTCGTTGCGGCTGTATCGGTGTTTCGTCGCGGCCGTATCGGCGTTTCGGTGTGATTTTCTTTCACCATGTAAAAACGGTAAAAAACGGTAACGGTAGGCACCAAAACCTTTTTGTCGCGGCCTTTTTCGCGGTAACGGACTAAACTCACATTTTGGATAATTTGTTTTGAAAGTGTCTCCGAAAAATGTTTGAGGTTAATTTGCTTTTAAGAATGGGGTTTTCCGTGTTAGTTTTTGTAATTCAAGCTTCTTACGCGATCAGCTTCTGATGCGAACAACTTCTGATGCGTACAGCTTCTGAAGCAGACTGCTCACACAGATTCTGGAGATTACAGGCTCTTGTACAAATTCTAACTCACCTAGCTTCTGATGCTCACAAGACTCTGACTCAGACTCTTATACAAACAGGTTCTGAAGCAACCAGCTTCTGAACTAGCACAGCTTCTGATACCCTTAAACTCTGAACCTCTGGTTCAGTTATGTTTTCTGTTTTGACAGTTAGATTAGTTTGTTATGTACAGCTATAATTTTTCTGTTAGTTAGTTACATAGGATAGACTTTGTTAGTAACTTGTTATTCAAGTTACCTTTCCTTATCTTGTACATTTTCACCTATATATAGGTGTCGTTGTTGTTAATAAAATTACACACATAACCCTTTTCTTTAATTCATTCTCTTCTATTCAGTTCATAGTTCTCTCTATTCTTTCTTAGTGTTCTTAGTGTTCTTTGTTGTTCATCTTTGTGGGTATTATCCCCAACAAAGTGGTATCTAGAGCTCGTACGATCCAAAGGGATCTTGATTCACTCTTGAAAGAAGAATCAGGTTGAAAGTGAATCAACCATGGCTGGGAACAACAATTTCCATGCGAATTTGCCAGTTTTCGATGGAAAGAATTGGGATAGATGGGTGAAGCAGATGAAGGTGATATTCAATGTTCAAGAAGTGTATGAACAAGTGAATGCAGCAATCACTCCTCTACCAGAAAATGCAAATGAAGAACAAAGAACAACATTCAGAGAAGCAAAGAAGAAAGATAACAAGGCCCTGTTTCTCATTCATCAATGTGTTGATTCAAAGGTGTTTGAGAAGATTGCAGATGCTGAGACCTCCAAAGATGCATGGGATATCTTGCAAAAGAGTTATGGTGGTGATGCAAAGGTGAAGAAAGTAAAGCTTCAGGCCTTGAAGAGACAGTATGAACTGTTGCAGATGAAGAGTGATGAATCAATTGCTGATTACTTCACAAGATTGGTGACTCTCACCAATCAGATGAAGAATTGTGGAGGTAATCTTGATGAGCAAGAAACGGTGGAAAAGGTACTAAGAACTTTGACTTCTAAATTTGAGCATATAGTGGTGACTATAGAAGAGACTAAAGATTTGAGTGAGATCAAGATAGAGGATCTGCAAAGCACTCTTGAAGCTCATGAGTTGAAACATGGTGAGAGGAGCCATGACAAAGAAGATGAGCAAGCTCTCTTTTCAAAATTCAAGAAGTATCAAAGTGACAAGAAGAAATGGCAGAACAAGAAAGATTCCAAGAAAGGAAAAGATCATGTTGAAGATGATGTTGAGACATTGTTTGAATCCTCTGATGGAGGAGGAGGAAAACAGAAAGATAAGTCAAAGAAGAAGGACAAAAGCAAGATTCAATGCTACAACTGTGACAAATATGGCCATTATGCTAATGAGTGTAAGATCTCAAAGAAGAAGAAGGGCCAAGACAGTGATGAAGAAGCAAACGTAGCACATGATAGCTCAAGTTCAGAAGATGAAACAAGCTTCATGGTGATAGATGCTGATGAAACAGCAGATTCTATGGAGTGGTACTTTGACTCAGGATGTTCTAACCATATGACAGGTAATAGAAGCATTTTATCTAACTTTAATGAATGTCTCAACATAAAGATCAAGCTTGCCAACAATGAATTCACCAAAGCTGAAGGTATGGGGAATGTCATGATTGAGATGTCAAATGGCAAGAAAGCTGTGATTGAAAATGTTCTTCTTGTGCCTGGAATGCAATGTAATTTGTTGAGTGTAGGGAAATTGATTTCAAAGGGTTTTAAAATAGTGATTGAAGATGAGACACTACAACTCTTTGACTCTAAGAAGAGACTGATCCTCAAGACAGCTCAGAGTAAGAACAGAACCTACAAGACTCGATTCAAAGCCATTGGAGCAGAATGCCCACCTGCAACTGTTGATAACAGTCAAGTGATTTCTGAAGGGATTGAAAGTATCTTGGTGAAGAGAAATGATGGACAAGAAGCTAGTATCACTGGTGTGTTAAAGAGTAATGTGATAAGTATAGATCAATTACTAGAGAATAACTACTCAGTGAAAATGCATGATAAGGAGCTGAAGCTAGTTGATGCAAAGGATAGAGAGATCCTGAAAGCTCCAATGTCCAACAACAAAACCTTCAGGATGTTGAACATGTTGGAACATCAGTGCGTTGTCCCAACTGTGAATGAAAGTCAGAACTGGATTTGGCATCACAGGTATGGCCATTTCCATTTCAGGAGTTTGAACCTGTTAAGTTTGAAGAAGATGGTGAATGGTCTTCCTCGGATTAAAGTTCAAAGGCAACTGCGCAAAGAGTGTTGCGTAGCCAAGTCAACAAAGAAGTTAATGAACAAGACACCACATAAAGCATGGACTGGTGTGAGACCATGGATTGGTGTGAGGCCTAGTGTAGGTCACTTTAAGGTGTTTGGGTCACTATGTTTAAAGCATGTGCCAACACATTGTAGAAGGAAATTAGAAGGCAGAAGTCAATCAATGAATTTCCTTGGTTATCACTCAGCTGGAGCTTATAAACTGTATTCTCCAACAAGAAACAAGATGGTTACAAGTAGGGATGAGCAGTTTGATAAAGCTAAGAGTTGGAACTGGAGTGGTAATGTTGTACACAGAGATGTTGCAGCATCTGGTGTGACAACTGTGCTTGAAGAAGCCAATATGAATGTATTCATTGGAGAACATGCATTAGGAGGTTTGTTGAAGCATAATTCATGTTCTCAGAAGATGTTGTTTTTAAGAAGCTCTGAGATGTTCAAGAAGCTTAGAAGCTGAGAAGCTCCAGGTTCTCAAGAAGCTCAAAAGAGAAATGGGGGTTGTGAGTTTTGACAGCTTGAATTAAGGAGGAGTGTTAGTTTTTGTAATTCAAGCTTCTTACGCGATCAGCTTCTGATGCGAACAACTTCTGATGCGTACAGCTTCTGAAGCAGACTACTCACACAGATTCTGGAGATTACAGGCTCTTGTACAAATTCTAACTCACCTAGCTTCTGATGCTCACAAGACTCTGACTCAGACTCTTATACAAACAGGTTCTGAAGCAACCAACTTCTGAACTAGCACAGCTTCTGATACCCTCAAACTCTGAACCTCTGGTTCAGTTATGTTCTCTGTTTTGACAGTTAGATTAGTTTGTTATGTACAGCTGTAATTTTTCTGTTAGTTAGTTACATAGGATAGACTTTGTTAGTAACTTGTTATTCAAGTTACCTTTCCTTATCTTGTACATTTTCACCTATATATAGGTGTCGTTGTTGTTAATAAAATTACACACATAACCCTTTTCTTTAATTCATTCTCTTCTATTCAGTTCATAGTTCTCTCTATTCTTTCTTAGTGTTCTTTGTTGTTCATCTTTGTGGGTATTATCCCCAACATTCCGGACGAGTGTTCCCGCGGCACTTTTCAAGTATTTTATTTAAAGAAATAATTTATTCAAAGAGTGAAATATTTTAATTTTTAATGTGTTGACTTCACATATTTTCATAAAAATTTCACACAAACTTACTATTTAAGGTGCTTAAAAAATGTCTGAAGCACGCGTTAACATTTTCTTTAAGAATAAATAAATGGACTAAAATGTTGATCCGATGAAACAATTTTAGGGCAAAAAAAACTTCGGAAAACACGTTCCGAAGTTTTAAACCAGGGACAAAAATGGAATTCCAGGGAAAAAAGAGTCATGGGGTGGGAAGAGAAAATTTCCATGTTTAGGCCCTATGTAGTGGTCCATATGGTACATGCATAATAGCCGGGTCTTAATATTGTACTTTGAACCCATTAGAAATGCTTAGAGTGTCAATAAAATTTTTTCATTTGAGTTTTTTTTTTTTGAAAAAATTCTTTCATTTAAGTTTTCAAGTGAATTTTACGAGTATACATCAATTATTTTATAATTTTTTAATATTTATATTTAATAAGTATCTAAATATTAAAAATGAGTGACTTGTGGAAAATAAAAATACTTATTAAAACTACTCAACTCATTAAGCACATTCTTCTTTTTCTCCTAAATAGAAATGTCAATGTGATATCAACTAGTTTTTAAACCCGTGCTTTCGCACGGATGAATTTTAAAACACATATTCTTATTATTTTCCTATTAAACTAATGGATAAATTACATTAAATAAATAATCACCAAAAAACATTAAACAAAATAAATAAAAAAAACATGTAGATAAATGTTGCCAAACCTATAGGTACATGATAGAACAAAAGGGCTTTAATTTCAATACAACCGTTTGTTTGTGGGCTTTGAGAGAGATATAACAAACCAAGCCCAATGCCAAAATTCTAGGGTCTTCTATCGTGACCCTGCCCTCTACGGCTCTACCCTCCCTCTTTGACTTTTCTAATAATAATTACAGAAAAACACATAAACTATCTCTTCTCCCTCTCTCAAACCCTAGCTGCCACATCCCTTCATGGCCTCCCTTTGTCACTTTAAATCATTAATTGGCTGCGAGATCAACACCATCTTCCTCCTCTCTTTGTGATCTATACTGAAATTCGATCCATTTTCCAATAAGTGAACTTGTTGCCGTCAAAAATCGCCATTTCTGACCAGCTCTAAAATATTCCATAGAGTTGAGTACTCCTCTGTTGAACTGTTTTCTTTCACGATCCGGTAACCGTTACGGCAACCACCGTGCCGGAGATCGAACGAAATCACCCTACCATGAGTTTGAATTTTCCAACTACATTGTTTGATATTCTTCTTACTTTACTCCGATCTTATCTTCCCACCCTTAGTAAAGATGATTTTTTTTCTTCTGTTTCAGCTATGTTTGACTCATGTGCTTCAAACTACTGTAAAACAAGCTCCTGTTGTAGCCATGGGTACGTATTACACCTCGTTTTAGTTTGTTTTGTGTAGAAACCATCCTAACCGAAATCTTTTGTATCTGGCTTTGTGAGAAAATATATTGTGTTGTGCTTTTATTTTAATAAATTGTCTTGTTAAGTTTTATGCTCAACAAATTGTCTGGTTCTTAGCCATTTTAGTTTTGTAAGCACATTGATATCCTTTAATTTGAACTACTGAGTAAAGTGATGTGCTCATAAGTTGTATTTCATCGACTTTGAAAGTTGAATTTATTGTGTGCTGGACTTAAATTATTTTACTTATAAGAAGAATTAGGAGTTTGATAACTTAACCAACATATTGAAGTATATTATCTTATTAAGAATTAAAGGAATGTTTGAAGGGGTCATTTCAAGTAACTCTTTATCTCTTTTTAGATATATACATTTTGATTAATTTAGGCCCTATACACTAGGGATGGCAAAAATATCCATACCCGAGGATATCTGCGGATAAAATCCGCCATGGATACGGAGCGGGTAGCTTAATAGATATCCATGGATAAAATAAATGGATATTTCAATTATCCGCATTTAATAGATACGGATGTGGATTTAATACTATCCGTGCCCGCGGATATCCATACCCGCTAAATAATTAGTAAAATTACTTAAATATCTTTATTTACATATAAATTCTTGAATTTTTATATAAAAAAAAATTGTATTTTTATATTTTATCTTTTGCAGTTTGGTTATTTTATATAAATTATACTTTTGTTTGGCTCTTTTGCAATTTTGTGATGTGATTTTTGTTTGTAGATTGAGTGTTTTCATTAAAAATAGAGAGCAAAATTTATGAATATTGTGTGTTAATTATTTTTTCTTTAAAAAAAAATTAATTTTTTTCAATAATTAGTTCTTTTTTTAATAAAAAAATATCATCTATGGATATATGTTAATATCCGTGGATACTTCAATATCCGCGGATTACCCGCTTAGCGGATATCCGCACGGATATGGAGCGGACACGGATATCATATTTGTCTGACGGAGCGGACACGGATATCACACTATCCGCGTCCATGGATATCCATTGACATCCCTACTATACACATTTGTTTGAACTTCATTCCTTAAGAGTCATTTCAAAAGAAACTGAGATTCTTTGCATTTTTTTTCTTTGTTAAATTGTGTAAGTGCAACATTGTCTTTGGATCTTTTACTTAAATTTATTTTATGATTTTCATCCTTATTTTGTATCTCCTAATTATTCATTTACATGTTTTGATAAATCTTCTATGTTCATTGTATTTGCTAAAATAATGAACATGTGGAGACAACAAAAATGTATGAATACATGTCAATGTACACCTCATGAATTTACATATCTTGTAGAGATGGATGACAACTTTATAAGATTTTGTTTGTATTTTTCTTCTCAAGTATACCTGCAAAATTAGTTCCAAAGCATAAAATATTTCAAAAAGATCTTTTGTTCAATATGAAAGACATAATTTCAAAGAATGTGTAGGATTTTATAAGTATGAGGATGTCAAGTAGGTGAGCAATAGAGAATTTAAATAGTGTGTACATGTCTTTCTACTCAAGTTTAAATAATGTGAATGGATTGCCTCAATTTTTTTCCATCATGTTGTAAACATGTATAGATCATCACCCTTAAACTCTTTTTTTTTTCCTATTCCTTTCCAAATCAAGGGCTAGGAAAAAACTTGACCATCATGTCATAAAAGTAGACTTTAAACTTTGCTCTCTTGTAATCTTCTTTCTTTTTTGTTAAACTCAATGTGCTCTATTGTTGTTGTAGACTCTTCCCAAATCCTTCTGCTCCTTCCTCTCTTGGCCATATAGTTGCTATATCACATTAGCATTCGAGGTAAACATCTTTTACTCTAACTTTGAAAGAATTTTATTTAAATTAAGATCATAAATTTCAAACAGAAACTATAAATTTACTTACCTATTAGTAATCTATTTTCAATATCTATTGGAAGGAAAGTAAATGTTGTTAGCAAATTGCACCTCAATTTTTACTTGTGACTTATTATTCGTGTAATTATGGTTGTAGAAAACAACAAACCCAAATAATATACCAAACTAAACCTTGATAGAAAAACTTTTTTTTAACCTTTGTGAAACACAAGCAAGATCCTTCAAAGAAGTGAGACTCACCTATAAAAAAATTGAAAACAAACATAATCACAAATGGGAATTACTCTTAGCATCGTATGTTTTTGAACTTGATTGGTTGTGCCTTGTTCTTTTCCGAATGTGATTTAAGCATGTAACATGATAATATTGCTTCTTGTGGGTTATGAGATCTTTATCTTCTTTTGAAACCAATACATATGTAGAATATATGCCTTAATTTGAGCATCTTGTGTGACCATAGGTTGCTGCGAGATTCACATCTGAGAGGGCATGAAAGTATGAATTGAAGCAGTGTAAAGGAAAGATCTTTCAAGGAAGAAAGAACAGTATCCTCAAAGGTACATGCAAAATTAGTTCCAAAACATTATATATTCCTAAAAGTAATCTTTCAATATGAAAGATATAAATTTCAAAGACAAATCTTTAATTTTTTCACTTGTGGGTTACATTATGAACCCACCATATTTCTTTATTCACTTTTCAAATTCTAAAATAGCATTTTTAAACTTTGCTCTCTTGTTATGTAACCCTTTTAAACTCATTATCCTCTATGGGTGGTATAGGCTCCATTATAATTTACTTTTCTGTTAAAGAGTTATGAAGAGTTGTAAAGAAAAACTGAACATAATGTCACTAAAATTATGAGTTAGTAATTTAAGAATGTACTACACACAATATTCATGAAAGAAATGAGATCCTTGCCTTTGAAACATAGAAGCAAGATCCTTGAAAGAAGTGAGCAATCACCTATAAAAAAAAGGACCAAACATGACAAAATATAAGTCTCAAACAAAATAACAAAAAAATTGCATAGAGAAATAGTTTATAGCTTCAATTTTTTTTTCATATATCATGTTTTCACTGAAAGTTTGATTGTGGATGAAATCTAATCAAATGGGTTTTCTATTGTCATGCTCAAATCAAATGCAAAATAAAGACAATGACAAAAAGGGAATGAAGATTGGTTGTCCAATTTTGAAGAGAAGATAAGAGAATGGAGAAAAAGGAATGAAAAAGAGGATAATTAGTTGAGATACATATGGGCAATCCTTTGATATTTATAGACTAAAGATTTGAGAAGATAAATTTAAAATAAAAAGATTTGGGATATAGATAATCGTGAGACTTTCTTGTAAAGCAAAGAAAAGAAAAGGAGGTATATTCAATGAATGGTAATAATATATTGGGTTATAGGTAATTGATTTGTCCAATTATAATATATTGTAATTTATTTAATTGCAAAATGGAATATGGTTTTAGTTTGCTTTACTTGCAAGCAAAGAAAATGAGGTATATTGGGATGATTTTTACTGTATAGAAATTAAGGGTATATACAATGATTGGTAATAAGCACATTAAATAAATTACTCCACGAGCAGGTGTTATCTGGAAAGGTGTTATCTAGAATAAACTGAACACTAACCTACAATAGGAATATAGGGGAGGTAGCAAGAAGTCCATACCTTGTAGATCAGTAGAAGAGGTGAAGCAAATATCGAAAAAGACAAAACCATATAAAAGAAAATAAAGATGAAATATAGTAAATTAATAATAAGCAAGACTATAATAAATTTGTAACTGAGGTGGCACATGGAACTAAATCTACAGTAGTTTTTTTACCATCCGGATGTGTCAAGTATATTGATGTTTATTGGGTTAAACCCCCAATAGGAGAATGGAGGTGTAAACAAACATCTTTTTTTTTTTTGAAAGAAGTAACTTCAATTCATATCATTACTCAAATAATTGGTAATATAATGAGAAATTGACTCAAAAATGCAATGCCTAGTCCTAGAATATATCACCCTTACTAAAGAATGAGTGACCATATTGTAAACAAACACTTTTAAAACCAACCACTTATTTCATTTTGGCATAAGGAATTGTAAAAATCCAAGTCACAGCCTGAAGCCCTGAACAAAACTAAAGTTTATATAGTATGAAATTTGTTCTACCAAAAATACTAAATAAATTATAATAATCTAACTCAATCTTATAAAATCATCCAATGTGTAACTATGATCACCCTTTTAAATTGAATTTTGGTCGACAATTTCTTTGTTCAATACAAGTTACATTTTGCCTTGTGTCTTATCATGATTGTGCTCTTTATATTTGTACGAATAATTGTACTCAATGTGGTGAATGAATACTGAAGTATTAGGTAAATGGTGTTGGCAGATGATGGTGGATAGAGGGGGACTGTGGTTTAGGGTGTTGGCAGCCTGTAACAAGGGGGGAATGTGTCTTCTTGGTGAAGGGAGATTGTGAGGATCCATGATGGAGTAGATGGCCCATGGGATGGGTGGTTTGGGGATTGTGTGCTGAAAAAGGTGGGGGACTGGTTGGATACGTTCTTCTGGACTGATTTTTAGTTGGATGGGGTTCCATTGTGTGTGAGGTTTCAGCGCTTATTCGATTTGGCGGTAAATAAATTGAATACGGTGGCCGAAATGCCTGCTTTAGGCTGGGAGGCCGGAGGGGAGTTGTGGGTGCGGTAGAGACAGTTGTTGTGGGCATGAGAGGAAGAGGAGTTGTTGAAAGAGTGTCCGACTTTATTTCACAACTTTCTTTTGCAGACTCAGCCTCCACATGTGTGGCATTGGCAACCTGATCCAGTTCGAGGTTACTCGGGGGGGGGGGGGGGGTTATCAACTCTTGACTTCTCAACAGTATGATCCTTTGTGAAATTCCTGGCACACTGTGGATAGATGTTCTGCCGGATGTGAGCACACTTGACACTTGCAGAACACAATAAGCAGTAAATATAAAGAAAAGAAACAAAAATAACGCAGGTTATTTGTTAACCCAGTTAGGTGCAACTCACCTATTCTGGGGGATACCAATCCAGAAATGAATCCACTATGATGATCCTAGTTTAAAGTCTTCACAGCAAACGACACGTTTACAATGAATCTCTTTCAATAAAAATTACAAGACGAACTACTTTTATGTAATAATTCTAATTCATTATTCAATACCTAATCATTGACCATTATTCTTCGCAATAATTGATTATAAAGGAACCTATTTGTGAGAAATTGAAAATATTGAAATTTTAACAAATTGGAATTTTAGGATTGAAGAAAAGAAAAAAAATTGAAATACTTACTTTATTTTTATTTTCAATTATCTATAAGCTTACAAATTACGATTGGTAGAAAATTGAAGATTAAGATTAATGCAAGTAGAAATTCTAGACTAAGTACATTATTTTTTTTAATAAATCTAAAAAATACACTTCTTATTTATATAAGAGACCTCAGACCAAAGACGAAGTAATTCATATTTTTATTTTTTGAAAAATAAAGTAATGTAATCCTCCTTGACAAAAAAAAAAGTAATGTAATCCTCAATGTCAAAAAAAAGTTATATAATTCTTCCATCCCAAAGATGGTCAACACCGACCATAAGAGGATTCATTTGAAACTTTCGTCCAAATAAACAAAATGCTTTTAGACCATCTCCAATGATAATACCTATTTTAATAAGAAGTGGTACCTATTAGGTATTACCATTGAAGCAAAACACTTTTTAGTACCTATTAGGCACCACTTCTTAAATAAGCACCCTCTCTCTCTTTATTAAAAAAAAATTTTGTGGGACATATTTATAAAGATGTAGAGTTATTGATGAGATGTAGAGTTTTTTGTGGGCCCTATTTAGAACTTTTTAAAAGGTGTTAGGTTGGAGGGATTGAGTGCTTAACAAATATTATTATTAAAAAATTATAAAAGAGTGATGTGTACAAGTGGGACCCGGTTAAGCACTCAAAATTAGAGTACTCCATTGTGGATGCTCTTAGATATTCTCTCAATTGGTCACATATTAAGGGATTCATTTGAAATTTTCATACAAATTAAAAATTAAAAAAAAGAATGTACACAAATAATCAAAGGATGTATTTTGATTTGAGTTTGTATTTAAAATTGAAAGAATAATATACTTTGGTGGAAAATATTTTTACAAATAAGTTCCTTTTATTTATGTTTTAGAAATGCTGCTTTTTTTGGCTAGGTAAAATTAAAAAAAAAAAAACAGAACACATACACACCCACGATGCTGCTCTGTTCTGTTTTCCTCTGTCTTTGTTGTGTTGTGTTGGCATATTATTTGTGCATTCGTGTCGGTTATATCATGCAAAATCCCTATTCGAACGCCAACATCCACTCTACTCAACTCAATCCTGTTCTTTTTCAGTTCAGCATAATAAAAAACATGTTCAACTGCTACTTAGGTTTTTGACTGGAACTATTTTTGTGGAAGCATTATCGTCTAGTCAGTTACATGCCATTTTTCTTTATTTATCATGTTTTTCTGCCGCAGACACAGACACTTTTGTCTCTCTTCCTCTCAACCCTACTCCATATTCAACTCTCTCTTCATTTTTAACAGGTTCTTATATTTCATTTTCACAATTAACTATTAGTTTACCTTCTCTTTTTTAGTGTTTCTACTACTTCACATGGTGAATCTGTTACATTTTTTCTTTAGTTTGGTTGTTAAAATTTATGACCGTTGCAATTGTGTGCTATCAAACACCAACACTCCTTAGACTAGGACATGTGCATGTCTCAGTGCTTGTCCGACGCACTGACACCAACACTTATAATTATTATCGGTGTCTATGTGTCTGATATCTATTGTGTCCATATATGTGTCTGTGCTTCATAGATTGTGTGTTTCACCATGAGATGTGTTTGGTATACGGTGCCTGTGTCTGTGTACGTGCTTCATATATTGTGTGTTTCACCGTGAGATGCGTCAGGTATCCAGTGTTTGTATCTGTGTGTGTGCTTTATAGATTGTGTGTTTCACCATGAGATATTATTTTGTTTGGGATTTATAGGAATTATTGTTGTTTGAGCTTTCTATGATTTTTTGTGGACAAGTAGCACTAATTCTTGTGTTTTTAGTTTTGTTATGATCAGATATGAGAAATTTACTTTGGTGAGATTTTATAGGAATTATTGTTGGGGTTTCTATGATAGTTTCTTGAGGAAAAGTTGAACTGATTCATGTATTTTTTTTTTTAAATTTTCTATGATTATATATGCTTTTTAAGGTAAAAAATTCATAAAAGAAATGACAGCAACACTCAATCTAACACTGTATTCGAAATGGTGGAATCTGCATGAATTTCACCCGAGTGTTAGAATGAGTGTTGATAGCCGCCGTTTTAATTCGTAAAATGAACTTTAACATGTACTTGAAAAGTGATGAAAATTTTTAGAAGAAAAAACATAGTCACATAATTCTTCCAAAAGGTGACGAACCGCGAATTGGTTCGCGCGTACCAATTCGTGGTACTTTTGCGAATTGGTTCGTCGTAATTCTCTCTGAATTCTTTAAAACCTAAGTACCGGCGAACCACCCCAACAATCAAATAAGAACAAAATATAAAATGTTGAGACTGATTTATACTTAGCTGTGAATATGATGGTTACAAGTATAACATCACTTGTCCACTAGTACAATGCATTTTGTACAATGTATATTGGAACATCTAACAAATTGTTTATTTCTAACTTTGATTAGTTGTCAATGTTAGTTACATTTCTTGATGTGTGACTTGTTTTCCCTCTATGATACACAAAACACATATGCTATCAGTATACACTCAACTTTTATTTGATGGAAATTTGATTCTCAATTTTATGATTAATATAAACTTTAGATTAATAATATTAATTAACATAAATTAAATACTAATTAATATTTTCATCAAATATTTTATTCAATTTTTTATTAACAACGTACCGATTAGCGTACCGACTATGTATACCCCTCACGTACCGAATTCTTTAAAGGTAGCGTACCGCGTACCCGAACCCGTACCGCGTACCGAAACGAATTGCGAACCGTGTGACTATGAGAAAAAATCATGCTTCTTCATTCTTCATTTTGTTTTAGTACTGCTATATATGTTTAATTAGAAAAAAAATTATTACAGGAATTGACAATGAAAGCAAAAAGAAAAGGTGGCAATCTATCTCTAACTGAGATGAATAAGGAGTCAAAGACGAAAATGAGAGATTTGAACAGGGATGTGGATCCTCAGCTATGGCATGCCATTGCTGGAGGAA
Source organism: Trifolium repens (assembly GCA_030408175.1). Taxonomy (NCBI): domain Eukaryota; kingdom Viridiplantae; phylum Streptophyta; class Magnoliopsida; order Fabales; family Fabaceae; genus Trifolium; species Trifolium repens. Next base: position 49,723,741 of record CP125849.1, on the reverse strand, counting down.
TGGTACAAATGCCAGAAGTTAACTCTAAGATCTTCTACTTCCCTCAAGGTCACGCCGAGCATGCATGTGAGCTAGTGAATTTCAGCGCTCATTCCATAATTCCGCATAAAATCCCATCTTTAATTCCATGCAGAGTTGAATCTATCAAATATATGGCTGATCCTGAGACAGATGAGGTGTTTGCAAAACTCCGGTTTGTTCCTCTCCATATTAGCCAGGTTCGTTTTGATGACGATGATGATGGTGTTGGTGGTATCGGCGTGTCTGGAACTAAGGATAAACATCAATGTTTTGCGAAAACGTTGACACAATCTGATTCAAACAATGGTGGTGGATTTTCTTGTCCTAGATACTGTGCTGAAACACTTTTTCCTAATTTAGACTATTCAGGTAACCCTCCTTCTCAGGACATTTATCCCAAAGACGTTCATGGCGAAACGTGGCCTTTCAAACACGTTTATAGAGGTACGCCGAGGCGGCATCTGTTGACAACTGGGTGGAGTCCTTTTGTTAGTGACAAGAAAATTGTTTCCGGGGATTCAATTGTGTTTGTGAAAACTGAAAACGGTGATCTTCATGTCGGACTTCGGAGGGCTAAAAGGAAAAGGGATGTTGCACCTGAGCCTTCGTCAGGGATGAAACGTGGCAGTGGAATTGGAATTCGTCCTGATTTACCTTACGGCGTATTTACATCGTATTCGGGAGAGGAAGATAATAAAATTCGAAGAAATGGGAAAGGAAATGGATTGAGAATAAGTGATGGGATGATGGGTAGGGGGAAAGTAAAAGCTCAAGAAGTTATTGAAGCGGTAAAACGTGGTATCAATATGGAGCCGTTTGATGTGGTTTACTATCCTCGAGCAGGTACTCCCGAGTTCTTTGTGAAAATTTCTTTAATTGCAAAAGCACTTCAGATTAGGTGGTGTCATGGAATGAGATTCAAGATGGCCATTGAAACTGAGGACTCGACGAGGATAAGTTGGTTTGTCGGAACTGTTGTTTCTGTTCAAGCTTCTGATCCAGCATGGCCTGAATCTTTTTGGAGATTTCTCCAGGTATAGTCATTTTTACTACTCCTATATACTATCTATGTCTGTGTGCGCGTGCGTGTGCATATTACTTAACAATGAGTAGGTCATTTCGAATTACATTTTGAACTTTGCTTCAACTTTGAATAATCTTCCAATGTTTCACATTTTTTTAGGTTGAATGGGATGAACCGGAGTTACTTAAAAATGTGAAAAGGGTGAATCCGTGGCAAGTTGAAATAGTATCGAACATGCCTTCGATCCCTCTTTCCCCTTACGTACCACCAAGGAAGAAATTGAGATTGCCTCAACACCCAAATTATCCCCTTGATGGCCAATTTTCAATGCCAACTTTTCCGAACAATTTTCTAAGTCCCAATATTCCAATTTTTCACTTACCCGAAACTATTCCTGTCGGCATGCAGGGAGCCAGGCATCCTCATTTCGGTTTTTCCTCACCAGACTTTCACCTCAATAAATTTCCATTAGGTCTCTTTAAGCCTAGTTTCCATCAACCGTTTAATCATACTGCTACAACATCGATGACAGTCCCTTATAACTCAGTTTTGCAAAAGCCAGCCACAAGTGATAATGCTTCGTGCTCGCTATCGATATCAACTTCTACACAATCATCAGAGAAATCAGACCATGCGAAGCCCTCGCATCTCATGCTTTTTGGCCAAAAAATTACAATCGAGAACAAAACTTCTTCGGATACAACTGCAGATGCTGGAAATGAAAATATCGAGAAGAATATAACTAATAACTTTTCTGATCTTCATCTACAAGGCTTGCCGAAATGTTCCTCTGGTGATCGGTTCGAGTTGAATCCTAAGAATTAATGCAAAGAAACATTGGAGATTAAACATTCAGGTATGAATGAATAAAATTTAGTATCATCTTTTGTATCATCTTTGTTCTTTTATATTGTTAATAATCATTTTGATGCTCTTTCAGTGACTACATCAAAAAACTAGGAGGTTGAAAATTTTAACTGGATTCCACTAGCAGCGCGGCGCGACAAATGGAGGTGTGCATAGCAAGAAAATAAACCATTTTCCTCTTTTACCATTTTGAGTCATTCATTACCCTTCTGTAGCAATTTGTTTTCCTTTTTCTTTAGGATTATATAATATGGTTTATATTGGTATTTTATTTTGTTGCAAATTTTGTTAGGAATAAATGTGAGGGAGAGAAGGATTAGAGATTCTGCATCACTTATAAGTATTATTAGTTTATAGGAATTTGGTTATATATTCCAACTATGACAATTTATTCATTCCAATTCTATTTCATCTTGCATTATGTGCAATCTAAAACTGAAATTTATATCAAGTCATTAATGTCAGTTTAAAAAATTTCCATTTGGCTATTAGTTATTGAATGAGATTGATCATTAGTTAGTTTTGGCTAAAGTGTGTTTAATTAGCTTAATATATTCTTTCTCTGTTTCATAGCTATATATAACTTTCACCCTTATTGTAATGTAACATAATAATTCATAATATTCAATTTATAATGAACCCTTTTTCAATCATATGGCAACACCAAAGTCATTTGTAAGATAAAGTTGCTCGATCTTGAGATATTATATAATATATGATATTAGAATACACTTTGTTTATACCATAATTACGATTATACAAAAATTGTTGAGATGTTGAAAAATATCTTCCTTTACTCGTCACACGTTCTTTTTTTTCTTCTGTTTTTTTTTTTTGTTAACAAGAAGGTCCTAAGGAAAAAATTACAAAGGAATTAAGCGAAGAGTAGCAACTCCTATAATATCAGCAGCAAAAAGTAAACTAAGAGGAGTCGGACAAGACTCATAATAAATCAAATGACCTCCTAAATCACATTATATATTAGCTAACATATCAACACATTTGTTAGTCTCACAGTAGGAATGTTGAATCTTAATCTCCCAATCACGCTCCAGAAACTGTCGAATTCGACGCACCAAGCTCCAACAAGACGAACTAGTTGTACTATCTTCTTGAATTATTTTCACCACCACCTGAGAATCAATATGTAATTCCACCAATTTGAAAATTCCAAGCACATTTTAACCCTTCCAAGACATCCCAAAGTTATGCTACACAAGCACTATAACTCTGGATGTGGTGGTCTAATTCGTGGTAGTGATTAGGGATGGGCATGGTTTGGTTTTGGAGGAAAACTGAACCGAACTGAACCAAACTGTTTTCAAAATTTAGAATAACTGAACTGAACTATTTGTCTTTAAAACTGAACTGAACCAAACTGTTAAAGTGGTTCGGTTTTATGGTTTTAAACCAAACCATAACTAAATTTGCACTAAAAAAATCAAACCATTAAACTGAACTGAACCGAACTGTTAATCATGAACTGAACTGAACTGTTTCAGTTTGGTTTCAAAATTGTTGGTTATGGTTCAGTTTTTTTTGGTTCGGTTCAGTTTAGTTTAGCAGTTCAGTTTGATTTTTTGGTTTTTTTGCCCACCCCTAGTAGTGATGGTGAGTGATTAGGAGGTTTTTCTAAACTCATCATGTGTTCTGAGATTATGGATTCTCTCGTGGAACAAACTTCAAACGAGCATATTCCACTTTGAGTGGTGGTATATAGTAAAGGGAACCTAACATCTTTAGTTATAATCGCATACCATATATTCTACTTATCATGGATACACCGACCCTTGTAGTTGAGCCTATATTTTGTTCTACATAAATTAAAATTAGATATCCAAAAAATTAATATTATTGGTCACATATCGGGTCTAAACATCATCAAATAGATTATACTCACAACATTAGTCAATTTTTATAAAATAAAAAATTACAATCAATTATACCCTACAAAATATTAGAATAAATTTTAACTTTCTCCTCCTTAAGCAAAATCAATTGTGTATTTTTATACCTTGTAAAAATATTTTGATGAACTTTGTTATTCTATCCAACCACGTCTATTCGAGCGAACCACAAGACTAATCTATATAAAAAAAAATTATAAGAAAAATTAATATTAATCATTCTTATTTCTTAACGAATGTTTCGTCGATCTAATGTCCTATATATCTACCGTTTAGTTTAAATTATAAAACAAGTATCACAAAAGGAAAAACTCAAGGGACAAAAAGTGAGGTAGATTTATTTTTTCTACTAAAAAAAAGTGATGTGGATAACGATTGGAAGTTGGAACAATTAGCAACTGCAGTGAATTATCCTAATTTATGGTCAAAGGAAGCTTCAACAAACTCAAATTTGCTTATTAAAAAATTGAATTGGGTTTTCATAGTTGAACTGATCCGTGCATATGATTTTCTGGGTATTATACAACAAACATTAAATATTATATGAATTATTCGATACATATTTTATTTAGATTTAGATGGGTAGCGGTACATCTATTAAAATCAATAATTATAGTATATTTATAAATATTGTTTGTTAATTTTTTGATATTAAATATTTTTTCTTGACTTTATTATTGATCTTTACCTTGATCAGAAGGTTGAATCGATGGCCAGCTGCACGTCGTGGATGGTGGAAATCAACGGAAGGGGGTTTGTACCTACAGGTGCTCCGATGCTCGAGTCAGTACAAGTACAAAGAAGAAGACGTAAAGTTAGAGAATAGAATATTTGACTCCTTAGTGAAGAGGAGTATTTATAGACCCCCAGCGCGTGGCCAACGGTTACCCTATTGGGCCGTGTAGAGCAGCCCAACCCGGATAACTGCCAGGTGTCTGCGTGGATGCAGAGGAAACCGTTACAGGCTCGCTGGTTGAACCGTTCTGCGATGCAGGGATAACGGGTAGGCTCGGGTGACACGTGTCCTATTGATTAGGAGCACGTGGTAATCGTGATCAACTGGGGTGTATGTGTCGAGGAGGATTATCCTCGTGGAGGATGCCCTCTACCGAGGAGCATGTCCTTGCTGGATCCTCCCCGACAGTACGGGCAAGAGGAGAGCTGGTTCTGCTAGGGCCAGTCCAGAACAATTATAATTATCAACATCAACAATATGCCATTACATGTTTAAATAAGAATTATTATGGAGTGTTAAGCATATTTAATTAGTTATATATGTACATGATCTTGTAAGTATGTCATCATTTACACTTTCTTTATTTCAGAAAAAAAAATTAACCAAAAAAAGAATATGCTTTTTATGAAGAAAAAGAAAGAATATGCTAGAATATAGAATATGTATGATTGTATAAAATTATAAATAAAAATGCCTGTTTTTAGTTTTATTATTATAATAAAAAATTAACGTGTAAATAACGCTACTCTTTGATGAACTATTGCTATTTTCTCACCAACCAATTTGTTTAAGTCTTTTGTTTAACCACCAATCTTATTACCCACAGATTCTAATGACGTCTTCATTTTCTACACGACATCGTTTTCAATAATGTTCCCATTCCTTGCGTGTCTTGCCTTTGCATTTTTCATCTCTTCAACATACCATGTATGTATCTAATCTAATCTCATAGTTAAACCCAACAAGAATAGATAATCATGTTTTTAAATCATAATTTTTTGGAAGAAATTAAATGTGATTGTTAATGTTATTATGGGCCACTCAACAATTATTTTATCATTTACTTTCTTGTATTTCTTGCATAATTTCCAATAAAAATAATATAATTTTGTCTCTATAAAAGAAATGGACGAGAAATCAAAAAAAATAAATTATCATGGTTAAAGAAATAGTTTTAATCTTTATTTTTGCATAATCATATCGGTCGTATTATTTAAACACATAAACACCGACATCGTATACAAATGAATGTGAATATCAAATTTAAGAAGAGGGAAGAATTATCCAATGTAAAAAAAATAATATTAAAAGTTGAAAATCTTTTTTTTTTATTTTGTAAGGAAAGGTAAAAATGTTGAAAACCATATAAATATAACTGTTTAACTAATTTTATGTTAAAAAAAGAAATTAGAGTCAGCTTAAATTACAATGATCAATTTTATTTTTTTTAATTTTTTTTTTTACAAATATATCCCAAAAATAAAACAAAACTTTACAAACAATAAGGGAATGAAAACAGAACATAGACAACAAAAACAAGAAGAAACATAGTACATGATTAAGCATGCATTAAAAAGACTAATACAATTTTTGGTTTTTCACCATCAGTTTAATCTGATTCGGGGGGTCAGTTCTGACATCAAGTGGTTTCAGCCCCCTCCTGATCGCAGTTGCGAGGGATCGAACTGATTAATACAGTTAATTACAATTAAAAGCATAATGAGTGATCCAAATCATAAATGTTAATAAAACTCTTAAGACACTCAAAATGAAGGTAGACTCATTAGTTGCATTAATCATATCATAATATAATTAATTAACAAAATAAAATAAAATTAATCTTCAAACCCAACTTTCTTCCAAATAGCATTCCTAACACTACGCAAATCTCTACCTTTCAAAGTTCTTCCTTTCCCTTCATGAACGGAAAGAGAAGCTCCTCTTGTTCTAGCAAGATATTCATGAGGATGTAGATGAATCACTTCATCATAATCACCTTCATCATCACTATTCTCTTTGTTTTTCTTTGACCAATCTGGTATATTCATTGGTAATGAAGATGAAGCTATTGGATTAACTTTGTTATTAGTTTCCATTTTTCTAGAAACTCTCTTCAAACCTGGTATACTCTTTTTTGGTTCTGTTGTGATGTTGGAATTTGAATATGACATGTTCCATATATCAGCTTCATCAAACTCCAATTCAGTTGTTTCTGATGATTTTGTATTGAAATTTGTCTCTGTTGACTCTGATGTTGTTGGAAAAATGTAACTTGTTCTTGAAAGGAAACTCTTTTTCCTTGAAGAAGCCATTGAATGAAGTTAACTTGTCTCTTTCTCTGTTTCTCTCTGTTTTCCTCTGGTTTTTTTTTTTTATTGTTACTATGTTTTCATTTTGTTCTGTTTTTTCCTCTATATATAAATTTATACTCTGGTCTCTCTCTACGCGTGATTATAATTAAACAAGTAATATTTTCTCTCCGCTTACCATAAATAAAATATTATTTTTTGAGTTCATTAAAAAATTGAAATATCTGGTCTATATTATAAGTCAAATACATTCAATTATTTGAGATTATTGAAAAACCGATGTATCCAATCTATATTATAGGACAAATACATCTAATTTTTGAATTTAGTGAAAATTTAATGGATCTTATCTACTCCATCCGTGACACTATATAAGCAAAAAACACTTTTCTAAGTTCATTGCTTTATTAGACCATATACATTCATAAAGCAATGAATCTAAAAAGGTATTTTTTGTTTATACAGTGTCACGTAGTGAGTATATCATAAGTCAAATACATTTCTTTTTTAATGAATTTAAAAATAATTTTTTTATTTATAATAATAGTGATTAAAAGAGTATTGAAGTAGAATATGGAAACGGATTCTCTAATGTAACTGTGTCGACGTAATTACGCATCAATCATTATATGTCAATCAAGTGTCTAAAATATTTTAATATATATAATTTAAGGGTCTTGCTAATTAGTGCCCTAAAGATATAAAAAAAAAAATTTACATTGAAAACAACACTTTTCTTACTTTTTAAATATTGACTATACAACTTTCTATATAATTTTACTATTTTAAATATCCTTAACTAGTACCCGGAGATTCTATTTAGTATTTTCCATAATTTAAACCATCCGATGATAAATTAATAATCGAGATGAATTATAGCGTGTAATCACGTGCTTTTATTAGTACAACACATTCAAATCCGTAGAATATGGGTTGAACGGAATTTAATGTAATGGAGCTCACGTGGTTTAGGATGGGGCACTCGTTAATTTGATCAATTATGTTAACAATGATGATGCACCAATAGTGATCATTCAATATGTAGTACTCCGTACCTCGTGAACATCAATAGTATGGGACCTCAACCTTGATTCAATCCAATATCTTACAAGTTTCTAACATATACTCCGTATAATTCAAATTGATGAATGATGAGAGTATAAAGGCTGGTAAAAGTCTTATAAAAAAAAAAAAGATAGTAAAAGAGATGTAAAAGAATAAAAATATTCTAAAAGTTCTATGAAGATAAACATATTTTAGGTAGTTGAGACATTGTATGTATTATGTAGAGATTGTAGTTCAAATTTTGATCCACCCAAAGGTAATTATAAAAACTAGCCGTCAAATGGGCACGTTCCGTGTCCGTTTGTGTGATCGAAATTCTCTATTGTGCAAATATAAATAACTATTTAATCTCCTTTTTTATTGGACTTAGTTAATTAATAACTACTTAACATTCTTTTTTATTGTGGCCAGTTATTAAGAAGAAAAAAATATTTATTTATTTTTTACTATAAAAAAACTAAAAACATACTTTTATGTGGAAATTGTGTTTAGTTATTAAAAAAAAAAACTATTTACTAAAAAAAATTGAAAATCTATTTTTATGTGGAAGTTATTTTTCAATATATACAAATATTTAGTTTTTTTTTTGTAGTTTTTTTTAAGGGTAAAATAGGTATAATGAAAAAGTCATCCCAAAAATTTGTATCCTTTTTATATATAGTAATAGATATACCTGAATTAATAATAATTTTTATCACTTTAATTAATAATAATTTTTCTCATCTTTCATTTATTTTAAGAAAATGTTAGTCTATATTATTATTGTGTTAATCCATAACTAGGAGTTAGTTTCATAACAGTTTGTTAATTAGAAGCCTTAACTAATGTGTGGTTAGGCAGTTAGTTAGTTACAAGTACATTTACTTGTGTTACAAGGTACTGGATATAAATAAGTTGTAATCAATTTGTTTCATACCCAATAAATGAGATTGCAACAAATCACTTTATCTTCTTCCTCATCTCTTATTCTCTCATTCAATTTTGCTTTTACAAATCATAGTAAGATTCATAGTGTGTGATCAAGATAATTAGCTATTGCATTGTCAAAGTGGGATTGAGATTGCCTGCAGTTGGATTTAAGTGCAGGAGAACAATGCTAGGTAAATATGTCCAATTATTATTTAAATAATATAAATAAATTATAAACTAAAAAAAAAGAATGTGGTTAACAGTGACTTAAAATAAAAGTTTCGTAGAAAGTTCTCGTAAATATATTATTCTATTAGTTTAATCTAAATATACTGTAATTTTATATCTTGAAGTAAATATACTCACTCAAATTCTTTACTAATGAATACTACTTAAAATGTGAATTTAATTAGACTTTTGAAAGAATGAATATGTTAAATGGTGCTTCAGGATATTGTTTAAAGAAGCAAATATAATAGAGCATTGCTATTTAGTATGAAATTTTTACACAAGAAATGCAAGAATTAACACATGGCAAAATCTTAAAGGATGATGTCATTTAATTTTCTTTTTTAGTGGAAAACATGGGTGGTTATGGATGTAATCAAGGGTGAGGATTTATTCTTCTCTTTCTTGCATCAAAAAATTCTTGCTAAATAGCATTTTCCAATATAATAATATAGTATTGAAGTTTGTGCAGTCTACTCTTCAAAAATCTAAAAAATGTTATTTTTAATTAAAATTTTCTTTTTCGGATATTCTTAACCAATGCTCCAAGAATGCCGATTAGCATGACCTTGAAAGAAGGAAGAAAAAGTAAAGAACCAAATTTTTGTTTTCATCCCCCTCCTTCTATTGTTGTCCTTTTCGGGAAGAGTTATGGTGCATAAACAAATCTCCACCATTTATATTCTAAAATAGCATTGTCATGATTAAGTACATCTAATAGTTTTGGAGTACAAATGGTGGAGATTTGTTTATGCACCATGCATAAGAAAAATCCTTATGCATAATAACTTTTCCCGTCCTTTTCTATTCTTTTGGAGAAAACAGAAGGAGATAAGGCCAGAGTTATGGAATTTCTAGACGAGACACTTGGACCAATGGGTCCTAAAGAAAAAAGTGCAATAATTTTGTTGGCTGATATTTTATTTTTTGCTACTACAATAAATATGAAATTTTCATGGCCCTTATTTAATGGTGTTTAATCTTCGTCAAAAAATTTGTTAAAACACAAGTTTAGTCTAGATTTATCTCTCTCAATAATTTTTTTACCTCCATATACATACATCAAATAGGAATCTCTAACTACATGTTTGAGAACAAGGTCGTCCCAAATATTTTGAAAATCTGTTTAAATATTAAAAATATATTTCTAATAAAAATTAAGAAGCATTGAATATTCGAAAAAAAAATTATCTTTTATTTAAATTGTTGATAACATTAATTAATAGCATAAAAATTAATCTTAGTTTTAAGTTAATTTGAAAAATGATTAAGAGTAAAACTATACAATAAAATAGAAAATGCTAAGATCCGAGACTTTATACACACAAATATCATATTCAACCACCAAACCTTTGATACATATCTATGATATTGACATTGATAATATGTAATTGTTATTTTATAAATTTTGTGGTTCCAAAAATTCTCAGCACTTGGTTAAAGTAATTTATTGTATAGGTGATGATGATGTTATTTCAAGTGGTTTTGTAGAAATAACATTAAATAGATAATGACATTTAACTAACATTTAGAATGCAATATAATAATTAAATCAAATAATTAATTATATAAAATATGTGTGTCTTTTTCTTTTTTGATAAAACAATGTGATGTTTCTAGCTCAATAAAAAAATCAAATAATCATTTTAATTAAAAAATAAATAGAATTAAACAATTTTGTTATGATGGAGCGGGAAAAAAAGCTACAAGGAGAATGTTAATGAAGCAAATATAGAACTTGTAAATTTTTACAGTTAACTATTAAATTTCTTACATTATCTTAAGGGTGCAAGTTAAAAATACAAATGTAGTAATATTTTTTTTTTATAGTATTAAATACAAATTTATACTTTTAGATATCTTAGCATATACTTTTAATATTAACATGACTCTTCTATATCAATATATTTTATTATGTGTGGTGTATCTTTAAAATACATGTTAACATGATCCAATTAATAAGAATCTAGCAACACTTAGACCATTGGCCACTATCATGCATTCACCATCATTATTGAGTGAAAGTTAAAGCTGTGTGGTCCACTTTGTCTTTCATCACCATTCAATGATGATTAGGATGACACATCTTGACACGTCATGAGAAATTTTTTTCAAGACGTTGTAGTTTATTTTATTTTATGATATTATAAGCCTTTTGCAAAGAAGGGAAATTTGATCTCTAAAAATCTATTTGGTGTATGAGACGTGGGTATGCACACCAACTTTGCTCATATGCATAGGAGATAAGGTAACAAAGAACCAAACTATGAAAATGTCAAATTTTACATACTCTGCCAGAGACAAACGTGTCATTAGAATATTGTTCAAAGATACTATGGTTTATACTAATTACAATTAGCACTAAATAAAGTGACAATTAACTAATGTAATAGTAATTAATAATTATAATATAAAACTAACAATTATCAGTTTATTTTTTTTGCTAGATCGGTTTAATTTAATTTTCACATGTGCGCGTACTATTATTATCTATTCTCCTCTTTTCTTTTCTTTTTTCATTTTGCAAAAAAAAGATATTTTTTCAGATAAAAAACTGAAAAATTATGGTAAAATTTTACTATACATAGATATAAAAAAAACAATGATTCGTTAAACGAAATGGCCATTCATAACCCATAACCCACAATGTGTCAAAAAATTTCATGCATGCGAATGAGTTGTTCAAATTAAAGTACGTAACAATTATATAATTAATAATTAATCAGTAAAATGAAATCGTTGGCCAAATTCAGCTTTCAATGGCTCACCATGCAAATGTTTTTGTTTTTTTTTTTGACAAATAGTTTTATTAGCTAAAAATTTCACCTTAAAGATGAATACGTGGAATGTTCGAAATTCAAATATAGACTTTGCATATATAATGCAATGCTTCTTTCCAACTGAGTTAAATTTATGGGACAAAAACAATAATAAATATTCTAAAAGTCATGTTTTAGATTTTTTATTTATTTATTGAGCGTCATTTTTAATATTCATGCAGAAATTCTCTAAATAGTCGAACTCAGTTCTACCCGTTAATAAAGTTGTTAATGGGGCACACTCATTTGAAAGAAGAAAAAAAATATTTCTCCCTTTTAAGTCTTTCTTGGTTTGATGACTTTTGCATAACAAGGTCACTATGAACGATAATTTGAGGTTTCGTGGTTGTGTGATTGTCTATAGATGCAGTTTGTGTGGTTTAACCGAAGAGACAACTTCTCATTTAATATTTCTAGTCATTTGAGGTCTACTCCTAAAACCATTGAGGTTAAGTAAAGTTATTAATGCAGTTTGTGAGAGTTTTCTCTTTTAAGTTGAATCAAATTCAATACAAATGGTACAACAAAATGGAGCATCTGGACATGCCTTAGATTTTTAGAAATCACGATAGTAATCAGGGACGGACCTACATTGGGGCATATTGTGGCCTTGGCCACAGTGGTATTTTCATTTTTAATAGGTATATAGGTATATGTATAGATATTTTTATTAACTATATAGTATATACACATTACTGTTAAAATTAATCACATAGTTTCATGCGTGCCAGTGGCATTGTGGCGTGGCTGTTATTGAAGTTACCAGGGTTCGAATCCAGCAGTCTACAAATTTTCCTTTTAATTGATTTTTTTTTGCAAAAGAATGGCTATGTTGCCACTAACCTCCGTTATTTTTTTATTTAAGGCAGCAAATACCTCCCCTCTATCTGATGCCTTTTCTTTGAGTGTGACTGAAATTAACTTCTCAACTTTCCCTTCTCCTCTCACTCACCCTCTCAAATACAATTGTTGCATAATAAATTTATTTCATTGAAACAATATGGGTAGAAGATAGAGTAATTAACAGGGATGAAAAAAATATCCATTAATCTTATTTTATACTATTAACAACAATTGCACACCGTTAACCAAGATTAAGTATTTATATAATTTTTAATGCACACCGTTGATTTTAATAGAGCTCAATAACATATGAAATTATTTTAGATTTCCTTAAAAAAAATTATTATATTTGAATTTAGAAGTTGTTGAACGATACAATATTATTCGGATATTAATGATCTATAAAAAATTTCTCCAATCAATGTTCTGGTAATCAGAGGACTAAGTTTAACAAAATAAAAAAAATCTCGTGTTTATTTTCTTGAGTTTCTCTTTTGTTTTTAATATAATTTAATTTATATATATATTTGTTCTCTAATTTATAAAGTTGTTTGATATTTGGCCACACCATTATTATATGGCTAGATCCGTCCCTGATAGTAATATGTAATATTTTAAAGACCAAACCAACCGGATCAACCGGTTGGTATATTATTGCACTGATAAGTTTGCAAGATTCAGTTTTGTTAACTTATGTTATTGTTGAACATTTACATAGGAATTTTATGGCTTGACATTTTAAAAATTTGCTTAAGTTTTGTTTTTGAGTTTTGGCCTAATCCCTTAGTTAGTATTCTTTTTATTCAATAATTGTGTTGTGCTACAAAGAATTGGTGTTGTCTTGCAATGGCTACATAATTGAATGTCTGGTGTTCAAAATGATGCTTTTGCATTTTTTATATTAAAGAAAGTACTTTTTCTTGCCTAATCTGATTGATAAAATTAACATATTACTTAAGACTCGTGTTAATAAGACTCTTTAAAATCTTAGATCAGATGTACTAGTATGAATCCAAATAGAATTATCGGCCATATGCTTTATTTTATTTGTTATATATAGTGAGATTTTTTAGATAAGGATGAATATTGTTCAAACATTATTTCATTTTAAAATGAGTCTTGACCAAGAAAAACTTGGCAAGCAGTTATAACTCAATTTGTTAACTAAATTGACTAGTGTGAATTCAACAGTACTATAGTTTGGCAATTTTGTTCTACGTATTGGATATAGTGCAATATTTTACTATGAATCAATTGGAGAATTTTAGTTTGAAAGGACCAATTCAACGTGAAAATATTTTTACACTATCTTTCTTAATAGAGAAAATATAAAATAATATTAATATAAAATAAGTTTAATGGAGATGCACTGACGATGTAAAATAATTTTATACTATCATCTAGTAAAAATCTATTAATTTCCCATATCATATAAAAAAGTGAGGTGATGTACTGATTGATAGTTTAAAATAATTTTACATTGTTAGTATAATATTCTTTTTTCTCATATCAAATTCAATTTATATCATATATTATGAGATTAATTGTTATGCACTGACGGTGTAAAATATTTTTACACATGCATCCGATCAAATCACATCATTGTGTCAATTTAATAGGTTTGTTCCTAAAATATCTCAACAAATACTTATATGTCGTGATTTGATTGGATGCACGTGTAAAAATTTATTACACTGTCAGTATATACAAATTAAATTCTTCTAGTATACCAAATTATAAAGATATTAGGATATTAATTGTATAATATAATAAATTGATAATATTTTATTAGATGAGCAAAATTATTTATTAGTATCATATTTACGTGTTTATCAAACTTTTTTTTTACTCAAAACAAACGATATTCATTCATTCAAATTGTTAGAGTACATCAATGCAATACAAATTCAAAATTGCTAAAAACAAAAGGGATAAATCTGGAAACAAACTCGCAGTATCCATGTTAATAGCGTAAAATGGCAAATTGCATAAGCCTACAAACTTTTTTTTTTTACTCAAAACAAACGATATTCATTCATTCAAATTGTTAGAGTACATCAATGCAATACAAATTCAAAATTGCTAAAAACAAAAGGGATAAATCTGGAAACAAACTCGCAGTATCCATGTTAATAGCGTAAAATGGCAAATTGCATAAGCCTACAAATATATTGAAGTGTCTGGAGTATCCATGCCTCCAGATCTGTAGCGTTGATGACACCAAAGTCGGCATTGATTGAATCTGCACTATATCAAAGTTAATCCTTCAACCCGAAACAAATGAACACCCACTACAAGAAACTTGACTTATAGCAACGGCCAAATTCCGTGGGTAAAGGTCTAAAAACCGTGGGTATAGGCCGTAAAACCTATACCGACGGACGTTTCTTTCCGTGGTCTTTATTTTGCTATACCCACGGATATTTTCCGTCACTAATAGCCTATAGCCACAGAATTTTTGGCGTTGGTGAAAATCTTAGAGCTATACCCACGGACATTAACCACTACTGTAAATCAATTTACCCACAGACGTATCCGTTGGTATAGGTTTGGGTTTAATAATAATAATAATTTGCCAATATGCATATTTTCAACACACCAAATCCACTGTAAAATATAAAAGATAATTTCAATTATATTAAGAAATTAATAAGTGTTTCAAACATCTCAAACTAACGGAGTACATTTAAACATCAAAACAATGTCATCTTGCTAACAATGTACATTTAAAACACCAAAACAATGTCACCTAGCTAAATCTCCCAAAATGAAATTGCACCAAATAACTTAGAGAACCACCGATTACTTCTAAGCCATCTCTCTCTTCAATCTTCGTCGGTGTATGGACTTGGAGAATCCGTTTGGTCGGGGGCATTAGAAGCATCTGTAACCTATAGAAAATAAAAGAGATGAAATTATAAACTCAATTTAATTGATGTTTTCATAATATTTGAAATATGAACTCGAAGAGTAAAATAAAATATACTTGTCTTGTAGCTCGTAAAATGTCATTCACATCTTCTCCAACAAATCGATTTTTTGAATCAATGACAACACATAAGTCACTCTTTCATCTAATAGAGAAAGTTAACTACTATATAGTTCAACAATCTAGTGCAAGAATCATATTTATATGCTCAAAACCAAGTAAGCCTTACATGAAAAACAGGTCATCACATTAGATATATAACTTGACACCAACAATCATCATTGATCAATACATTTATTTTTTGCATTTACCACTTACAAATTTCTTTGACAGGGATTCCTCTTCAAGATAATCTTCAGGCAACACTATCCATTATCAACCTTCAATCACAAACAGATATATAATTAAAGAAACGCAACATGTTGCTATTTTATTCGATGGTAGACTACTCACGCTACTAGTTTTGATTTAAATTATCAGACAATGCACATTGTATTTGACTTTTGAACATCCACATAATATCTATTATGACTAGTTATTCACAATAAGGAACCATATTTTAAAACCGAACAATAAAGAACAAAATAAAGAAGTAAACCTGGATTTCAAAATGCGTAATTGAATAGAAAAGGAAAAACCTTAACAATTGCAGAAATCATATGAAAGTGATGTTTAGCAGGAAGGGTTCTGAATGCCATAACACATCTCCATAAGATCCTTAAAAATATCCTTAGCAAGAGCTTCCTTTGTTTTGATGTGTACAGATCCTACTATACAGAGGAGACACCTGATCATAATCATAAGATTAACATCTCATAATCAAGAAGCATAATTCAAATCCATCTCATAAAAAACTAGCATGAGTGCTTCAAAACCAAAGGAAATATTCCAAGGCATCATTAACATTAGTTACACAAAGTTCAATTTCTAAGCAACTATATAATTGGCATATCCTGATTTAGAAATACATAGACATATTTAGACCTGATGACAATAGTTTATCGTTCTCCAGTCAAAATCCAACAAGAAACCTCTATTGAACAGGGAAAATACAGCATTAGTATGGCAAGATAATTAAATATAATGTTTTTCAAAACTTGACACAGTTACAATGTAATAATCCTACATATAACAGTTACATTGTACTTATCCTAGATATAATTTACACAAGTATGAAGCTCCCATGCTAATCTCTCACAAAAACTAGCTAAATGTAGTAAGTAGCTTATAAGAAGCTCAAAGGCAAGTAGCTCACATAATCATTAGATTATCTCAAAGTAGACAGACTCAGTAAGAATCAGAGTAGTCAATCCCGGCCGATCCCGGCGAGATCCCGGCCTCCCGGAGCGGAGCGGCGTCCTGCCGCTACGGGAACTGTGGGAGCGGCGCAGCTAGGCTTCTCGGGCGCGACAGGTGATATCCCGGTGGATCGGTGCGGAGCGGTCTCGGTTCATCCCATCCCGGGTCAAAACTGGGATTTGATTATAAGGGCAATTTTGAAATTTGATGCATTTTAGTAAGGGCAAATTTGGGTTTTCAAGTTTTATTTGTTGTGTTAACAAACCCTAGCCGCTACAACGACTCAGAAACACGATCCAAGTTTCTTCAGTCACCTCTTCATCGTTTTTCATCGTATTCTCACCTCTTCAACCAAGCTTCTCTAAGCTTCACCTATTCTCATCGTATTCTCACCTCTTCAACCAAGTTTCTTCTTCAAGTTTATGTTTCTGGTTCTTCTCTAAGCTTCACCTCTTCACCTCTTCATCAAACTTGTTTCTTGTCCAATCAAGGTTAGTTTATTCTTCTCTATTCTTCTAGTTTCTTGTTTGTTCTGTTCCTCTAGTTTCTTTATCTGTTCTTCTTGTTTTTTATTGTTAGTTCATACTTCTATTCTTCATCTGTTTCTTCTTCTAGTTTTTTTTTTATTCTGACTCTGTGAGTCTGTTCTGTTCTGTTTTTTTTTCTTTTTTCTTTATTCTTCTAACTGTCCAATTGAACTGTTCTCTGTTCTGTTTCTTCTAGTTTATATGCTCTGTTGTTCTCTGTTTTTTTTTTCTTTTTCATTCTTACTATATTCTCAGTTCTTAGAATCAATTTTATTCTGTTTTAGAATTGTAAATGGCATCATCATCATCTGTAAGTGTGCAATCTAATTATGTGAGGCATACACCTGGTGGTGAGAATGAAGACATAGCTTGGAGATTCAACCATTGGAAGGACTTGAACAACAAAAAAAAAGAATTGGTGAACCGGAAGAAGAATTGGTGTTTGAAAATGATGATTTAACTTGGGATCAAGTTGCCAATGCAAGTGGGGTTAATGAGCCAATAATTTACACTAGGAGGCAAAGAGCAAATGATTTGGCAGCTGCATGTGCATCTAAGGAAAGGATGACACAACAAGTGGAGGAGGAAGGTGTTGAAGAAATTGGAGAGGATGTTGAAGATAATGAGGTCGAGGCCGATGGGGATTATGATGAAGAAGATGACTTTGAGGATGATTCTTAGACTTTGATGATGAACAAGCGTTTTAATTTTTAGTTATTTACTTATTTTATTAATCTAAGTGTTGGAGACTTGACTTTTGCTTTATTTTGGATGAAATGTTTAAGACTATTTGTGTTTTGAATTTTTGATTTATGAATGTTTTATGGATTTTGATATGTTTGTTTAATTTTAGAATTATATGTTTATATATAGTTATTATTTATGTAATTAAAAAAAAAGTATAGCAGCATCCCGACCATCCCGCTCCCCGGGATGCCGCTATCCCAGTTTTGGGGCTGGCCGCTCCGGGATCCGGGATTAACTACTATGGTAAGAATATTACAATTTCAAGTAGAAAAGAATGTGAAATCTAGAAAAATATGATAGTATTGAAATTCCTTAAAAGGAATGTATCAACTACTATAAACATAATTAAGGCATCTAATTGTAAAAGAGGTAATTAAGTCTTCATACAGTTTGACAATTCACACGTGTTATGGTTTATGATAGTTGTTGCATTGACTCATCGTGAAAAAAAATAACCATATCATTGATACAAATAGGAGTACAATCAGTATAGTCTAAACCTTCAATTTAATACATATCCTCTACCTTACAATTGAGGCAAAATGTTGCCAACATTTTAGACGAACTCAAAAGATCAATAATGGAGCAACCACAATGAGTTTCTTCCTCAAAGAATATCTCCATTTTCCTGAATTGATCAGGCACACATGTCTAAAGTACCACATAGAGAGAATACTCATATGCATGATAGCAAAAGTAAAATTATAATCTGCATGTTTGAAATTAATGAAATTGTTAAATTAATAAAATTTTAAAATGATTGATGATAAAGAAAATTCTAGATTACAATACTTGGCACAAATCTTAATAGATCTTACCTTGATACACTTAGAATTACTTGTGAGGTGGCTCAAAAACTTGGTGATGCAAATCTTCCTCGTTTGTGGAGTCGACATTCAACTAAAAAAGACAATAAACTTGTTAGCAAGTGGTTGCATTATTAGATCAAAACACTAGTGAAAAAGTCCAATACAAAAGAAAATATAAACTCATTGGGTATAATCCTTAGCATGCAAGCAAGTACAAAGTTTAGTATCACAGTGTGAGAATGCAAATTAGTTCCTCCTTTCAACAATGGTAAAAAGTATTATTGAGAATCAAACTTAAGACATGCAGGCTTGTCATATTATTGAGAACCAAACTGCAACATTATTTTTAAAACAAATTCATGAAAAAAGTATCAGTTCAACATTTCCTTAGACCAGATGTTCATGCGGCGGCGGTGGATCAATATTCCCGCATAAACTAGCTGGCCCAAAACCGTAGATTAAACTAATAACAAAACAATCAAAAACTAGCATCAAATGCCAGGATTTCAAACAATAAGAGAGAGACTGCTAAAGAAGAAGAAAAACAATACCTAAACGCGTCGACACAAAGAACGCATCAACACAAAGGACAACAACAGTGGTGAAAACGCAGAATGTGCCGTGTCTGTAAACAAGAAAAAGGTTTAGCAAGTTAGCAACATCAACTCACAGTTGAGGAGATCACCAACAACTAACAATGATTTTGAAGAGAACCCTTACAACTAACAATCACAAAATCCCCAATTTTGGACATATAAAAAATACTAACAATTATTTCATAGCACAAATTTAGTACCAATAGTCTCAATTGCATAGTAGATCAATCAATTTAATACAATTAGGGTTATAATAAAAGAAAACCCCAAATTTTCAAAAACCTAACCATGGAGATTGGAAACAAAAAAGGGAAACATGATTGTTGTTTATGCATTACCCGTGTTAGGTTGTTATTGAAGTCAGAACCTGGAATGATCAGAAGAAGCGATGGTGGATGAATTGAAGGAGGGTTGTGTCGTGCGATGGAGAGATATTACAGGAGTGTGAAGCCCGTTCTGTGATGAGAGAGCAACAAGAGAGAGCGTTTTGATGGGAGAGCAGAGACGGTGATTGTTTCATTGGATGAGTTGAGAACGATGGGCGAGCAGCGAAGTTGAATCTATCGCAACAAGGAAGGAGAGAAAAATAAAAAGGTAAAGATCCCGCGCGGCCAATTTAGGCGAATTATTTTAAAGTCCTATACCCACAAACAAATGGTTCTACTTTTGATGGTATATGAAACCTATACCTACGAATTTAAGACTGTAGCGTAGCTAAAAGTCTCCGTTGGTATATGGCAATTTTCTTGTAGTGACCGCACAAAGACGAAAAACAAAATACACCGCACGAAGACGGGACAACAAAATTCACCGCACGAAGACGGGACAACAAAATACACCGTACGAAGACGGGAAATCAAAACAAAGACATATGTGGAAATCACACTTATTTATTATAACGAGAAAGAAAAACTATGGATGGGTGATTTCAGGCTAAAATTGACCTTAAATCACCCCTCTCCAATAAACTAAGAAGATGAAAAATGAGGTGACGGCTAAGATCAGAGGAAAAGGAGAAAAGAGGTATTAGAGGATAGTAATGTTTCAATGTGCAAACCCATAAGAGAAAAATGTCTCCAATGTATTTATTTGATTTGGTACGAATGGCTTTATTTTCTTGGCTAAACTACACATTTGATCCTTTACGTTTATTTTAGGTTTCAATTTGGTCCCTTGCGTTTAAAAAGTTTCAATTTGGTCCCTTACGTTTATTTTAGGTTTCAATTTGGTCCCTTCCGTCAGTTTTTGCACATGTGGCAGACGGTTTGCTTACGTGGCAGACGGTTTGCACATGTGGATTGACACGTGGACACCTGGACACGTTGACACGTGTCCAATTGAAACAGTGGAACAGTGGAATCTGACGGAAGGGACCAACTAATGCAAACGTTGATAACGTAAGGGACCAAATTGAAACTTTTTAAACGTAAGGGACCAAATTGAAACCTAAAATAAACGTAAGGGACCAAATATGTAGTTTAGCCTATTTTCTTTCTATGGGTCAAATATGGTTTAAGTTGAAAGCAAAACTTATGAAGATAAAAAATATTTTTTTGTAATACATTTTTTTCTTTTTTTGGTACAAATTTTCTTTCTTTTTTCTTGACAAAAATCAATCTTTTTTTCCTGTTAATTCAAATATTCAATAAAAATTGCTCTTTAGGTCCCCTTTATTGCTTTCCAGACCCCTCAAACTGACGAAATTACTCCCAGAGTATTTCGAAACCCAGATCCAAAATTAGTTAATTTCATAATGTAGGTTCCAAAGTGAGATTTTTTTGTTTTGGTAGTATTGATTTAAGCAAAACAAATATTCAAGAATTTCGAAATCTAGGTTCCAAAACACTCAATTTTAGAAGTCACGTTTCAAAATCTAAAAAAATTGAAAAGAAATAGTCATTTCAGAACGTAGCTTCCAAAATGGTGTTTTTGAAAGAATTTTGGTATTTCTGAATCATACAATTCGAATAATTAAGGATATTTTTGGGAATCTGATAGTAACTAAGGAGGTCAGAAGAACATTTTTCAACATTCAATAACAGTTTAAGCCCAAACCAAACTGACGGGCTAGAGTAATTGGTCCAAATATAAATCATTAGAAGGAGCCCAGCTGCCCAAGAAGCATCACACGAAAAAATACCATGGGAAATTTAGTCTAAAAATTAATCATAATTACGATGACGAAATAAATTTAAAGGGGGACAATTTTTTGTGGGAACAATTCTTGAACAGATTTTATTTACTCAGCGGTCAAACTCACTAATGGGATTTTCTTTCCCTGAAAACTAGCTAGTGGGTTAAAAATCAAAATAAAAGTTAGATCAAAAAGAGAAAAGAAAATACAATAGAAACAATTTAAGGTATATCCCATTAAAATGAATACATTGTGATTCCTTTTTATAAATTAATTTATTTACAATAAAATAATAGTAGATAGTTATTTTTTTCAATGACAAATATTAATAATTAATTATTCAAATTGTTCCTTCTCCTATGAATTTCTAAATATATGTTTGGATTTACACTATGACAATATGACGTTAGACAAGATCACGATGATATTGTAATTTTGTCTAACTCACCGCAATATCAAACAAAAATAAGTTTATTTCTGGAACCCACCAATTCATTTATATGATTATGATAAGTATTTTAAATTTTGCATAGAACCGCTAATTAAATAAAGTGAAATTGAAATGTTGAAAATTCATTTTTGGTAATTAAAAATAAAGTCTCTTGATTTCAAATACTCCCTCCGTACACAATAAAAGTTACTTTGGGGAAAAAATTTGTACAAAAATATAAGTCGCTTTACATTATCAATGAAGCATTGAATGTTATTTTTCTTATTATACCCTTAACTATTTATTACTCTCTCTTCTTTCAATACTTCAATTTATTTTTTCTTTATCATAAATGAAGGACAATTTTGTAAATTTGCTCATAATTTCTCTTTTCCATACAATAATAATTACATTTCTTAATATACGTAAAAGTGTCAAAGTGACTTATATTGTGGTACGGAGGGAGTATCTTCTAAACTAATGATGGACTCATCCATTGGATTGTGGGTGGCATTTCACATGGAAATGTGTAAAATTTTCCCGAAAATTTATCTTCCGACCCCCCACGTTTCTTTTATACCCCCCTTAAATCTCATTTGGACCCTCAAAACGGTATACATTTTGCTAAGATTACTTCAGTTTTTACGAACCGAAATATTGGAAATTTCGGTTAATAGAAACCGATCGCTTAATGTTTCGGTTTCTACGAACCGAAGTAGCCTTATATGTATATGAAACTGAACATCAGCTCATCACTTTTCAAACTTCTCCATCACACAAACAAAATACCCCCACGTTCCAAATCCGTTTTTCACCCATTTGATAGCTTAAAATCAACATTGGAGGGTCTACTAACGCCTGGGAAACGCATTGAAGCTCAAACTAAAGGTAATGTTCGGTTTAGATTTTCTTGGTTTCCGACCCTGATTCGCTCGGTTGATAGAAACCGAAATATGACTTCGGTTGATAGAAACCGAAATATCCTGGGACTTTAAATTTTTTGGTGGTGACAAAAGGAAGCCATATTTCAAATTGGTTTGCGAACGAAGGGGAACCTATGTTTCGAAAGGCAAGAAGTTGAAAACGGAAAAGACCGGGACGAGAAAATGCCAATGTCCCTTTCGACTCTGTGGTTACTTTCATCAAGCCGATCGAAAATGGCACATGACCGTTGTCGACGGCACACATAACCACAAGTTGGACAAGGGACTTGAAGGACATTTGGTTGTGGGTCGATTGAAGCGGAAAGAGAAGAAGACTATGGACGAATTGACTCGGAATTTGGTGGCGCCAAAAAATATACTTGCCACTTTGAAGGAGAGAGATCCAGAGAACAAGACCAACCAAAGACAGATTTACAATGCCCGTCATCGTTTGAAACTTTCTATGAGGGCTTCAATGACCGAAATGCAACACCTATTCAAGAAGTTAGCCGAAAAAAATTATTTTTTCAAGACGTGATCGGTCGATAAAGAAGGAACACCGGTGGTTCAGGATGTCTTCTTTGCACATCCTAGGTCTGTAAGTCTCTTCAATTCCTTTCCTACCGTGTTGGCCATGGATTCGACGTACAAAACCAACAAATACAAAATGTCATTGTTTGAGATTGTTTGTTTGACATCAACGGAAAGGACCTTTAACGTCGGGTTTGCTTGGCTTAGTAATGAAAGAGAAGACAACTTCATATGGGCTCTCCAACAGTGCCGTCGTCTCTTGAAGAGTGACGACAAGATGCCGAAAGTGATCTTGACTGATAGAGATCAAGCATTGATGAATGCTGTGCCTCAAGTATTTCCAACCTCGGCTTCGATGGTCTGTCGTTGGCATGTGGAGAAAAATGTGTCTACTCGGATGAAGGAGTTGGTTCACGTGAAAAATGGAGAGGGGGTGCGACAATCCGATGTGTGGAATAAAATAACGAATGCTTTTAAGGATTTGTTGGATTCGCCTACCGACAAATGATACGTAGATTCTGTGATGGAGTTTAGGAATCTATGTGCGAGGTGGCCAAAGTTTTGTGGGCTATATTGCATCGAAATTCACATGTGGTTAACATTGCACCCTTTACCTTTTTTTTTTGTGGTTGAGATAACATCGACAAATTTTTGTGGCTATAATTTATCGGATTCGTGTATAAATACATAACCCTAACCCATATTCTCATACATCCAGAAACATTAATTACAATTTTAGAAAATGAATTCTTCCAATCGTAATTGTTCAGTGACATCTCATGCATTTACTGTTAGGTTTCACGGTATCGACGAACTGTTCTGCGTCGAATTGAAGGACAATTTAAGGAGTATTAGTATTCTCAAACACAAGATTCAAGTCATGTACCATTTCAAATATGCCAGACAAATCAAGATTTACAAACTTGGTTATTACGAACCGTTCATCGATCTAGCCTGTGATCGTGTGTGTGATTTCGACGATACAACACGTAAATACGAATGAAAAGAGTTGAAATCTGATGAAGATGTGGAATCTATGTTCAACTCCGTTTTAGTTGATCCAAATCTATGTTGTTGTGATTTTCAGTTAGTGTATGTCTTTAAAATCTCTGAAACATAATAAAGGTTGTTCTTTTTTATGTGATTTTTTTTTAATACTTTTTCACCTAACGCATTTACACCAGATAAACATCCAACAACCTAATTAAAGTTCATCTACCACCATAAGTTTGCTCACCTATCTCATTAACACACACCAACTGAATTTAATTCACACCCACACCCACTTTGTGTTTAAATTCACATGTGGTCTTGTGTAAATTCTCATCACAAAAAAAAAGATGGATGTTTCACTCACTCAACGAATGCGATCTCACATAGCAGCAGTTTACTTCAACAGCGGAAGACCAAATTTGTTTCGGATTAACGACGATGAAACATTCGATGGTCTCAAACAGCAGCTGAATCAAATTGTCAACAATCGGAATGACAACAGAACGGTCTCGAGTCTCACGTATCGAAAACCTTCAATTGGTTATGATAGAAGCGTAAGTTTCACCTCTATGAAGCTTGAAAACAACGATGACATTGACGTGATGCTTTCAACTTTCAAGCAGTTTAGCACAAAGGGTCCTATCGAGCTAGATGCGACACTGACAAGATCTGTTGATGCTATCCTTGCAAGTTGTGTTGGTCCGGAAGATCCAAACTATGTTCACATTTAAAGTGTTAAATGTGTTTTATCGTAATGTCGTATTTAGTTTCCATTAAGTATGATTTATGTAATCTTTGTTTAGTATGTTTCCGGTAAGAACGATGTTTCTAAATGTTTGTTTTTCTTTTGTTTCAATCAAGGAATATGCTTCCAATTTTTCATTTAGTCTATGATGATGTTTCTAATTTTGCAAAGTTTTTTTCCTGAATAACTTCCAGTGTTTCGGTTTCTGTTCACCAAAAAAAGGTATAATATTGTATTATTTCGGTTCGCAGAAACCGAATTACATGTTTATTCAGAAAAATTTCGGATCGCAGAAACCGAAATAGGATTTAACAGAAGACATGAACCAATGCTCCTGGTTCTGTCTAGCACCACCACGAAGGTGAGCTCCAAACCTGTGTTTGTTTGCAAATTTTAAGCATTCGTGCGCAAATTGATAGCAACCAGAACTTATCAATAATAATAACACAAAACGCCAAATTCAACACAAAGTCATTAATCAAAATACAACCATCATCAACATAAACCAAACAACCAACACATTGTCATAACCAAATTACATCAATCTAAAATAACTAAAGTGCAACATCATCAAACATCGACACAAATATTGTCTGAACCAAAATATATCAAATTACATAAAGTCGTTAATCAAATTACAACCAACATCAAACATCAAGTGCGCTCACGATATCGTCTCCCCCGCCTAAGTCGTCGATACGTTATACACGGGCTGAGCATTCCCAAATTAAACATAAAACTCCACATGCAATTATGTAAACATGTAATTAAATTGACAACTAACAAATAATCACCAATTCAATCAACAAAATCAACAATTCAAACCACAAAATCAAAAATACAAATATACAACTTTCCTTATGGAGAAAAAAAATCATAGAGTAATGAATTTTGATGACATACACAATGAATGATAAAAAAGGTATGCAACTTACTTGATTAAGTATGTTTTGAAGTTGGAAGATGATGTTTAGCCCCAAAATCGCACAAGAGAGGTTGAAGAGTAGTGTTGGTGTTTTTTTAAGAAAATTTCGTAACTGATGAAATGAAGCAGTTTTTGTTTCTATATAATGCTATTTCGGTTTTTGTAAACCGAAATAGCTTAAAATTACGGTTCGTATAAACCGAAATACCGTGCAAGGGCAAAAACGTCCGTTAGGTGGGTATAAAAGAAACATGGGGGTCGGAAGAGAAATTTTCAGGGTGGTATAGCAACTAACTTGCATTCACTTGAAAAAGCCCAATTATTATTTTATTATTGCATAAAATTAAGGTAAATGGGTACAATGCACCCTCACAAAATCAAAATCATTCTGTTTCTTATCAAAACAAACGCAGCTGAAACGACCGACCCTTCTACGTTTTTGTCCTTCTACTCCTTTTAGCTTCACTCTTCAAACGCAGCGAGTTCTACTCCTAACAACTTCACGCAGTGATGTAAAACGACCAACCCTTCTTCGTCTTGTCCTTCTACTCTTAACATCTTTCACTCTTCAAAGCAAACATGTAAGTTTTCTATAACATTCATTTTAGCAATGAAACTTCACTTTAATGCTTCTTTGTTGTTGAAATAATATTCTTAGGGTTAAGCTATTTCAGTTGAATATGATTTTAAGCTTATTGAACTAAATGTTAGGTTATTCATTTTATGTTGTGGGGTTTAGTGATTTGTGTGTTTTCTTAGCTCAGTTTAAGATTAAACTATGAGTAATCGTTTGTCAACATTCTCTTTGTTTCATTTTAGCAGCTTCTCTAGAGAGAGGTTTTCTTATTTTAGCTCACTTTAATGTGTGATTTATAATGAAAATAAGAAAAGAAAACAGAGTCCATAAGCTTTACTCTTCGTTATAAAAAGAAAACAAACTTTCATCGTCTTCTCCAACCTAGTGAAATTGCTTCACACCGCAGTCTAATTACAAGCTATAATTAAAACATTGTAAAAATCTCTATTTTTACAATTTTTCTATGGTTGCTGTTTTAAGTTTGATTTATAATGATTTTTTTCTCTTCATTTTGTTTCAACTTTGCTGTTAGAGTTTGTCTGGAAAAGGTAAAACAGTGAAATTGTGACAGAAGTATTTTTAATCTTTAATTTATGAAAGGTTTTAATGTAGAATCGATTTTGGCAGAATGAAAGCTACAAAATGTTGCTTCAACTAGAATCAATTTTACAGTGAAAACCCAAACACCTTTTTTACATGTTCAAATCACGTTCAACTCTGTAAACGTGAGTTTGGTTCTCCAAAACGTGAACTTAGATTCAAGTTAGATTCAATAATAGATGCAAAATATATTCTAATCGAGAACGCCAAACATACCAAAATATTAAGTTTTAAGAGATTCTAAATATGCACTAAGTAGTTATAGGCTTGACTTGTGGAATCAGCTTCTTGTAAATGCAAGATAAGGCAGCTTTCGTTAAACTCACAATAGGTCCCAATTCTTCCGTAGCTCCTAGCCGGAAGATTTAATGACACTAAAATGTTAACATAATTAGGTTACTATTTTATTGAACTATCAACAATGAAGAATATGCAGAGGGATAGGAGAATCCAGATTTAGAGGGAGAGTGGAGAAGTTATATTTCTCACACATTCCACGCAATTCAATTATATATTCTTAAACCCGTTCGTTGATATGCACCTCTCCTCATTGCCCTTATATTTACTTGTAACATAGTTATAACAAACTTGGTGAAAAGTTGTGGTTTCTTAGTAATTATATGATTGTGTCTTCTTTTTCTTCAGTCTCATCACATATTCAAGAAAAAGGAAAATGGCTGTCCCACCTCCTCCAATTCGTCATTCGTTTTGGTTGGCGGGAATTAACCTACCTCCCCCACCTCTGATCGATGGTGATGATTTCGAAGAGCTTGATGAAGTTAGAGACGAAGAGCGTTATGAAGAGTATCAGGAAGAGCACATACTTGGAAAATCAGTGTTAGAACTTGGACCTGATTTTCATTTTTCCTATTCTGATCAACACTGGTTACCTCCTGTCCATGATCAGGGTTCTCTGCGTAAGTTTCTAATTTGCTATATTATATTAGATTAAGGTTAATGTTGTAAAAAACAAATTAGGGTTAATTTTTTTGCTATTAATCTGAAGTTAAAGTTAAATACCTTAATTAATTATTACTTTTAATTTGCTATTGGTTATTTAAGGTTAATTAAATACTTTCATGCATTTTTGTTTGAATTTCAAACCCACCCTACTTAATTAATAATAAATTAATAAATGCTTATTCGGTCTATGATGGTTGTGAGCTGGCCTTCTGATAAGGGTTGATGAGCTGGCATCGTATTGTGCTTATTGTAACAAACTAGCGGTATATTAGCTCTATGATGGGCAAGTGAAAGAATATACAAGATATTCAACAATTAACTTTCTCTCTTATTTCTCTGCATTTATCTATCATCACTGCTATTTCTTGCATCGAGATTCATTCTCAAATCTGAATTTCCTACTTGAGGTAGATGATTATTCTCGAATTTCTCCCTGAATATCCAAAACTGTCTGCTGTTATCAGTACTGTTAGAGGCCACTATTTCATCTGAATTTCCTGTTTTATCCGAACCTGTTGCTGTTATCAGTTCTGTTAGAGGCCACTGTTTCATATGAATTTCCTGTTTTATCCCACTGTTAGAGGCCACTATTTTTGGCTGCAGCAGGTTCAGATAAAACATGAAATTCAGAGGAAACAGTGACCTCTAACAGTACTGATAACAGCAGACAATTTTGGATATTCAAGGGGGTCGGAAGATAAATTCTCATCACACAAAAAAAAGAGATTGATGTTTCACTCACTCAACGAATGCGATCTCACATAGCAGCAGTTTACTTCAACAGCGGAAGACCAAATTTGTTTTGGATTAACGACGATGAAACATTCGATGGTCTCAAACAGCAACTGAATCAAATTGTCAACAATCGGAATGACAACAGAACGGTCTCGAGTCTCACGTATCGAAAACCTTCAATTGGTTATGATGGAAGCGTAAGTTTCACCTCTATGAAGCTTGAAAACAACGATGACATTGACGTGATGCTTTCAACTTTCAAGCAGTTTAGCACAAAGGGTCATATCGAGCTAGATGCGATACTGACAAGATCTGTTGAGACTATCCTTGCAAGTTGTGTTGGTCCGGAAGATCCAAACTATGTTCACATTTAAAGTGTTAAATGTGTTTTATCGTAAAGTCGTATTTAGTTTCCATTAAGATGTTTTTTAGTTTGTTTTCATTAAGTATTATTTATGTAATCTTTGTTTAGTATGTTTCTGGTAAGAACGATGTTTCTAAATGTTTGTTTTTCTTTTGTTTCAATCAAGGAATATGCTTCCAATTTTTCATTTAGTCTATGATGATGTTTCTAATTTTGCAGAGTTTTTTTCCTGGATAACTTCCAGTGTTTCGGTTTCTGTTCACCGAAAAAAGGTATAATCTTGTATTATTTCGGTTCGCGGAAACCGAATTACATGTTTGTTCAGAAAAATTTCGGTTCGCATAAACCGAAATAGGATTTAACAGAAGACATGAACCAATGCTTATGGTTCTGTCCAGCACCACTACGAAGGTGAGCTCCAAACCTGTGTTTGTTTGCAAATTTTAAGCATTCGTGCGCAAATTGATAGCAACCAGAACTTATCAATAATAATAACACAAAATGTCAAATTCAACACAAAGTCATTAATCAAAATACAACCATCATCAACATAAACCAAACAACCAACACATTGTCATCACCAAATTACATCAATCTAAAATAACTAAAGTGCAACATCATCAAACATCGACATAAATATTGTCTGAACCAAAATACATCAAATTACATAAAGTTATTAATCAAATTACAACCAACATCAAACATCAAGTGCGCTCATGATATCGTCTCCCCTGCCTAAGTCGTCGATATGTTATACACGGGTTGAGCATTCTGATAAGTGCTAAAATACAATGATTTTACCTATACATTTTAAGCACTTATTGACTAGTTTTGTAAGTAATTTAAAGTAAAAAACTCCCAATTATTTGTAGATATTAGTTTTTATTACATATTATCTATTTTACCTACTTTCACATATTTCTCATTATTTTGTAGATTTTTATGAGAAATTATTGGAAAAGGAACTAAAATGAATTTTAAAAGAAGAAAATAGCAAACTTAAGATGTTGGGAAAAGTATAGAAACAAGTGGCTTTGGTAGAAAACAAAAAGCAAAGATAATCACCGCCTCACAGTCTCGTGTTCTTAGTATCAAAGAAACTCATAGCTTAGGCTTAGGTGTGAAGTTTAAAAACCTATAAAAGGCATGGATCCCATTCATAAAACATTCATTCACACACGAATAAGAACAAAACAGAAGAAGCACGCAAAAGAGAGTGAGAGACCAGAGGAAGACCAGAACGGAGCAAGACAAGAGTGGATGCACATCAACTGTTCGAGAAATCAACGGTGATGTTATTTCATCTCTTTTCTTCTCACTTGTGTAAAGCTACCATGAGAATGAGTAGCTAAAGACATTTTTGTTGGGGTTAGATGTAATTAACTTTATTAGTATGTATTTATTTTAATCATGGTGTTGTATATGATTTTAGATTATCCATCAATGTTGGTATTATTCTTGATTTCAATGTTTTTATCTTTGGATTTGAATTGTTATAGACATATACCTTTTGAATCTAAGAACTAGGATAATATCTACTAAACTCTAAATTCTAGACATAAATTTATGTTTAATATTCACTCAGAGTATCGAATCTTAATGTTATTGTATTGATTGATCATCCGAGACATCAGAGGTTAATAGGTACAATAGATATTTTGATGTTATCTGGACACGGAAATGTACGACGAGCGATACATGATAATATTGATAGATGACTAAAATTTGTATAACTGATTAGGAAAATACATGCCAATAAGTTAGTGAAGTCTAATCCCATCAATTCCATCTCTCTGTTAATTTACTCAATCTTTTCTGCTGCTATATTTTCATAATTTTCGCAACCAAATATCTTGAAACTACTTTACTTAAAATTATATTAATTGTTGAATAGCATCGATATCGCATCAGTCCCTGTGGAGACGATAATTAACATACTTACTTTTGTACTACAACACATTCTCAAATTAAACATAAAACTCCACATGCAATCATGTAAACATGTAATTAAATTGACAACTAACAAATAATCAACAATTCAAACCACAAAATCAAAAATACAAATATACAACTTTCCTTATGGAGAAAAAAAAATCATAGAGTAATGAATTTTGATGAGATACACAATGAATGATAAAAAAGGTATGCAACTTACTTGATTAAGTATGTTTTGAAGTTGGAAGATGATGTTTAGCCCCAAAATCGCACAAGAGAGGTTGAAGAGTAGTGTTGGTGTTTTTTTAAGAAAATTTCGTAACTGATGAAATGAAGCAGTTTCTGTTTCTATATAATGCTATTTCGGTTTTTGTAAACCGAAATAGCTTAAAATTTCGGTTCGTATAAAGATACCGTGCAAGAGCAAAAACGTTCGTTAGGGAGGTATAAAAGAAACATGGGGGGTCAGAAGAGAAATTTTCAATTTTCCCACCATTGACCACATCATATTAACAATCAGATAATGCAGTTCTAGTTACTCTTAACATACTCCCCTATAGAATATTGTCTCTGCTCTCTTTTGCTTCTGCATTAATAACAGTAGATAGTCTCAAAAGTTACCAAAATTTTAAACAAATTTATACTTTCAAACAAAATATTGACATGGTATTGGAATCGAAATTCTCAAAACCGCTATTCTTACAACACAAATATATAAAGCTTATATAAATATTGGCATGTTAGACAGAACAAAAATAAATCAAACTTGTTAGATATATAAGTGCATCATTAGAAAGCTTGGAATTTTTAGTGGAATAAAATTATTATAAAGTTTTGATGAAAATATGAACTTCAACCGAATTTCAAATCTTTGAGTAAAATAAAATTATTAATTTTTATTTATTGTGTTATTATTTATCTGATTTTGCACATTAATATCTAAGATGTCGGATGTAACTGTTGGAGCTGTTTTTAATAGGGATGGAGAATAAAAAAAAATTGCTTATAAAACAAAGTGAATATATAAGTCATAGGCTTATATAAAATTTCACCTAGAAAGTGAGATGATACTAACTCCGCCTTTAAATATAAGACCCTCTTTAGACTTTTCTTTGTCCCATTTTATAAAACATTTTCAAATTTTTAGGAGCATTAATTATTTCTTTAGCAACATACCCCTATTTAAAGTGCAATTTTTCTACAATTTGTAATGAATACTTTAGAAAAACAAAAAATCATTCTCTTTCCTGAATGATAAAATTGTAAAAATATTACCAATTGTCAACAAATTTAATACCAAAATCCACTTTATTAATCTCCACAATTTTCTCAATAGGGTCTTATAATTAGGGACGAAGGTAGTATATGTTATCCTGTATTTTCGACAAGATATATTTAATGCAGGAATGTTGTGCTGCCAATATTTTTAATGACATAAATATATTTAATAGAAAGATATGTGAAACGTGTTTCAAGAGCACTTATGTTTCGAAGAATCAATACGTTAAGCGTTTGAAGAGGAAAACTCAAACTACAAAGACATGTAGCAAGACACGCGTCGAAATCTTAGTTTTATGACGTTAATATACAGCAGCTATTCATCATTTAGGCTATATATAGGAGTTTCTTGTATGAAAAGCGGGTCACAAATCTCATACTTAAAATCCTTATCAAAATATTCAAAGTATATGCGCTTTGTGAGAAATGAATATCCAAAGACCAAATGTATGATTTTGTGCACCATTTCTTGTAAACCTTTTTTATACGAATGCAATTTACAATTCAACTCATTTACTTGCCTTTCTTTTAAAGTTTCTATAAATTTACTTTGAAAGTTTTTTACCAATTACTTTTATTTTGTTTATCAACCAATTCTTTCGACTCTGTCGAAGTCACTTTAATTGCATGTATTAATGCATTTTCAACAATCAATTCTTAAATGAAAATGATGAAGAATCATACTTTTCTGAAAAATAATGTACAAAAATATTTATAAGATTTATTAGTTGATCATGTAAGTAACTAATTTTAAATTAGCACTTAATTACCAAATTTCAAGATAAACAATATGTTAGATGATGTGTTTTCCCTATACGTCAAGATGTTAAGATATTTTCCGTATCTTAACAAAGGGGAATAATCGTCAAGATGTTAATGGATATCATAAAACAAATTTCACCTAAAAAGTGAGACTTATATAAGTCAGTGGCTTCTACGTACTACGTAACAAAGTGATTATACTGTACACAATATCAAGATTGGATCTCATGTGACAAGAGGGGGGAATGAAATCTCTACTATTGTTTTTTTTTTTTTTGGTAGTGAAATCTCTACTATTGTTATTACTGTACATATGTTTTCACCATTTTTTTATAGTAATTTATTTCAATTACATATCGTAAAATGATAATTAACTTTATAAATTTTCATATAAATAGTCAAATTTAAAATCTGTCATGGGTTTAAAATCTGTCATGGGTTTTAATTTAAAAATATGTTGCGTGAGCTTAACTCAATATATAAGAGTATTGGATTTTATATGTAAGAACTAAAGTTCGAATATCAAATTATAGATACTCTATTTATTCACTTTAAAAAAGGGAAAGGATTATTATTACAATGGTCAAATTGAAAAAACACAAGAAGACAAAATGGAGAGAGAAATTTCAACTCAACCCATTCATGATTTTCAATAAAATATGGAGTTATAGTTTTTTTCTTTTTAAAATAACAAGTCATGTTGTTTTCTTACAATTCTTGCATGGAATCTCCCGTAATATTTAACATTTCTCTTATAAAAATACACTTTGAAAATTGTGGATTTGTTCCACTCCATCAACTTTCAACATTATATAATAGATTTTTATGTTAAATAAGATTTTTTGTTACTATAAATATTTTAAATTTTATTTTTAGTCCCTTTAAAACATATCAACATATTTTAGTCCTCAAATATTTTCTATTACAAATTTTGGTCCATACTTTCATGTAAACTTATGTGTATCCTTAGAAATTTTGAATTATTTTTCGCATCTATATTTAATACTCCCTCCGTTTCTTTTTAAGTGTCCATTTTGAAGAGTAACACCAAATTAAGAAAGTGTATTTTTGCACCTTATTTTTCTATTATACCCTAATTTTAATTGACCAATCAAATCCTATTTGCACACACTTTCTCTTTCCGATAAATTTAATATATTATGCACACAAAATAAAAAACAAAATTTAATATGTTATTTACCAAAAAAAAAAGATTTAGTTTTCCAAATATATAGCATTAATTAGTTTTATTGAAAAGATATGAGTAATTGACAAAGGTATAATTGACAAATCGTATCCTTAAAATACAAAATGGACAGTTAAATAGAAACGCTAAATTCGATGTTTTTGGACAGTTAAAAAGAAATGGAGGGAGTACATTATAGAAATATCTCTTGCAAAATTTAATTTTAATTTTTTAACCAAAAATGAATTAAATATAAAATTTTAAGTTTTGGTAGTTTAAAAATTAATTTTTTAAGTTTTTTGTCAAATAGTTTGGTGGCTAGAATTTCACCCTTTAAGGTGAATAATCAAGGTTTGGAACCCCATGTCCTGCATATTACATGCAATGTTCATACCAACTGAGTAATGTTTACGGGGACTTAAAATTCATATATTTAATTCAATTTTTGATTAAATTCTAATTTTTTAAAGAAATATTCATATAGTATTATAAACATAGATACAAAAACTTATTTAAAAATGTCAAGAGTACACATTGTTGATATTCTAAGTGTGATTAAAAATCTCACATTTGATGGGAAAAATGGATTTTGAACATTTTATAAGTGATAGACGTATAAATCTAATACTTTAAAATTTTAAATTAAGATGATGTGTCAAACTCACTCACGTGGTTGTTTTAAACTTTCATGCACAAAACGTGTACACAGATTAAAGTAAAATAATAAATAAAAAATCGTAACAAAAATTATTAGGAAACCAAAATTTATTGAAACTTTTTGGCTTATAATAATGAAATTTAAAATATTTATATAGAATTCCACTAGGTTTTATTTAGTGGTGATGAGTTTGAGTAATATACATGAAGTTTTAGTTTCGATTCTTATTTGTCAACAAAAAATAAAATCTATATAGATAAAAAATAAATAAAAATTTAACCATAAGTTTTTTTATCAAGATGGTGTAGTCATGTAGTGGGGGTACATATGAGATGTAAGTGAGCTGGATAGTACTAACTACTAAGGCAGTACAGAACTGGAGATTTGTTTTGTTGTTTGCTTTGTGCATTTTCGTATCATTTTTCTTTCATATTCTTGTTCATTCATCATCCACCATAGAAATTTTCTTTTCTCACCCCCCAATGACTCTTTTTTCCCCTTGTTTTTAAAATTTGGAACGCGTTTTTCAAAGTTTTTTTTTGCCTTGAATATAAATTTCGGAATGTATTTTTTGAAGTTTTCGACGAATTTGAACTAGAAAAACTTCAGAAAACACATTCCAAAATTTTTGGATAAGGATAAAATCGGAATATTGGGGGTTAAAAAGAGTCATGGGGTGAGAAGAGAATCTTTCCATGTATGGTCCCTTCTTTCTTTCTTCCTTCATGTCATCTTCATGGGCCATGAGAGCCACCGTAACCCAGCCCACGTTTTCATGTGACTTTACTACTACACTTTCTTCATCCGCCAGCTCTGCTTCTCTTACGCGTGTCGTCTTACCTGCGCATTGATATTCCCTCCCACCAGTGTAGTAACAGTGAACCACCATATCTTCTTTCATTTTCCCATGGAGATCTTGTGCATTATAAAATGGTTTAGGAACAATATCTTGTATGAGCATGCAGTTTAGAAACAAGCCTAATTTAGTAGTTTACTCAATATACATTTTTAAAATAATTATAGGATATATATTTTTATGTATGTGTCTGAATAAATTTTATTTAGAGTTGTAACCATTTAAGTATTTTCTCTACGTGCATCTGAGTACAAATGTTTTGGGTGGAAATACCTATTTGATTTCATAATATTAACTCAATTGGTACTACTGCAGATATTATTGAAGGGTCTGGAGTTCGAATTCTAATTCTCCACTTTTCAACATTTATAGTGTCAGTCTAATTACTAATGAACACAAAAATATAGTATTTGGATACACTCACACAAATCACAAAATTTAAAGAATAAAAGATTAAACAATGTATCTAAATTATTTATCTTTTAATTTTTATATTTATGTGAGTGTGCCAAAATATACTTTATTTTATTCTCTTGTGTGTTAAAAGAATATATTTTATTTGAGTTTGTGATAACGTGAGAGTTGCTCATAAGTGCCCTAAATGATGAAGTTTTATGTTGAAGAGAATTGTTTTAGAGTTTTTACAATATTAAAAGATGGATGTGTTTGTAATTTTGATATATTGAAAGACTATATTTACAATGTTTCATACTCTATTTATTTGTCCCTAATTATAATAGTTTTTTATTCATGAATAAAAGGCTCTTTACAATTTTTCATAAATAAAAGGATGTTTACAAATTTTTAGATGTATTTATTATTTTATTTTTTTCAAATATATCATTTATCAATACTCCTATTTATATAAATGAAAATAATTAAAGTTGAATACATTTTATATAAAAGATTAATTTATATTTTTAGAATGCTTTAAAATGGACCAAAGCCTGCCATAGGACGTGTTAAATGTAATATAAATGCTTCTTTCTCATCTCAACATAATAAAGTGGTAAATGGCATATGCATTAGAGACGGGTTTAATTTGGAGCTTTTGTTTTGATTAGGTATGACCAATTTACTCCAATGTATGAGGATCATATTGGAGAATTTCGGTCTTGGTTTACATTTTGCTCTTATTTGGGTTCATGAGTTAAACTTGAGACTGGTTGATTTCTAGCTCAATTCGAACTAAGTAGTAGATTGGTTTCATGCATGTCAACATGATGCTACCGAATTTAGTGATATAATCACACATTGTAATAACGTACTCGCATGTTAAGTTTGTTAGGCAACAACCAAATGAAATTGTTTATAGATCAGCTAAGTAAGACGACCATATATTCAACTAGTCCCCAATTTTTTTTTATGTTATGTCTAAATTATTTTTATTAATATGTGTATGGCTAAAATTTAATTAATTTAGATGTGTCAAGTTAGCATTTCTTCCGGGGTGTGTACTACTACCGTATGATCCTTCAAAGTTCAAATCATGTCTTATAGTTATTCTTTGAGGATTATACCCATTCATTCAATTTATACGATTATTATCTACTGGAACATTCATTCAATCAGTTTTGTTTTTAAAAGCTAGTATCAGTTTAGAAGTACGTGGCAAAATATACAAAGAATATCATACCAGTGCATTTAAGTAGAAGCATGACACGATGGACATGAGAAGGATTACATTACCACGTGAGTGGGACCAATACAAGAGACAAAGCGGTGCCCAAACAAAGAATCGAGATCAAAGATACTCCAAAGAGCTCCAAAAGCTATCCATTTTCAAATTTTTACGTAACACAACAACCAAAATTAATACTAAAAAAATTAAACATAATACTATAATAATCTACTTCTTATCCTTAATATATACAAGATAAAGTTTACCTTTTAAATACACTCAATAATTAATTTACCTAACTTATATTATAAGATACATTAGCTATTCAATATATCTAAAAAAAAAAAAATTTCCTTTGATAAAGACTAGAGAAAATATTACACTTAAACTAATATAAATATATTAATGAATTCAAGTGATTAAAAAATTGGATAAATATTCACAAATCTAATTTAACTGATAAAAATATTGAAATTGTTAGTGTCAGATGCTATGATCAGATTTCGAATTTCAATCTCTCCATTTTAAATATGTGAGTTCCAATAATTTCTCGTTTCTTCTATTTAAGAATGGCAAATGCTAAAGATAAAAAGGGTACTCTTTAAGACTATAAATAGTAAGCTTTTTATGAAATTTTTATGGAAATATGTAAAGTCAATACATTGAAAATCATATTGTTTAACTTTTTAATTAAATTTTTTTTTTAAATAAAATACTTAAAAAGTGTCCCGGAGCAAGACTCTTTAGAATAGAGTTCAATCCCCTGTATTATACGCAACGCAACATATCACATGTATTGTTGTATAAAAAAGCATACTTACTATATTACTGCTTCAAAATTATCCTAAAAACAGAACAACCCTCACAAACACCACTCTCTCTAACTTCTTCAATGGCTAAAGCTTTTGAAACCGAACCTCAAGGTGGTGGTTTACCAAACAAGGACTACCAAGACCCACCACCAGCTCCACTCTTCGACACAACCGAATTCGCCCAATGGTCCTTCTACAGAGCCCTCATTGCCGAATTCGTCGCCACTCTCCTCTTCCTCTACGTCACCGTTTTAACCGTCATTGGCTACAACTCCCAAACTGATCCAGCTCATAACGGCACCCATTGTGACGGTGTCGGTATCCTCGGCATCGCTTGGGCCTTTGGTGGCATGATTTTTGTCCTCGTCTATTGCACTGCCGGCATATCAGGTAAGTAAAGTCTGATCAATAATAATTTCATCACTTAGTTACACTAGTTAGTTATTCTTCTCTTAACGAAAAGAACAATATAACTAACTGGTATAACTAACATTTATATCTAATATACTTGAGGTTTTAGTTCAGTGATACAAGTTATCATTTATGCCGCTTGAATTAATGAAAATTATTTGAGTTGGCGGCAGGGGGTCACATAAATCCGGCGGTGACATTTGGGCTATTTCTGGCAAGGAAAGTATCATTGATAAGAGCTGTATTATACATGGTGGCACAGTGTTTAGGAGCAATATGTGGGGTTGGATTAGTAAAAGCTTTTCAGAAAAGTTACTATAACAGATATAAAGGTGGTGCTAACATGTTAAATGATGGTTATAGTAAAGGAACTGGTTTAGGTGCTGAGATTATTGGAACTTTTGTTCTTGTTTACACCGTTTTCTCTGCAACCGATCCAAAAAGAAGTGCTAGAGATTCTCATGTTCCTGTATGTTACGTACTCCTTAGTTCTCACTTTTGTACTTTCTTTTATTTTTTAATTAATCTCAGAAAAGTGTAATTAAAAAGAGTACTTTTTAAGTTTAATAATCTATTTTTTTGTTGTTTTTGTTTTAAGGTTTTGGCACCACTTCCAATTGGGTTTGCTGTGTTTATAGTTCATCTTGCTACAATTCCTATCACTGGAACTGGTATCAATCCTGCTAGAAGTTTTGGTGCTGCTGTGATTTACAACAACGAGAAAGCTTGGGATGACCAAGTATATATGCATAACTTTTTTTTATAATTTTCTATCTATATTTTTACATTATTCAAAAAATTAATTGAGTTCTGAAACATTAATGTTGTTTGTGTGTAGTGGATTTTCTGGGTTGGACCCTTTATTGGTGCTGCCATTGCTGCAATTTACCACCAGTTTGTGTTGAGAGCACAAGCAGTGAAGGCTTTGGGTTCTTTCAGGAGTTCTTCAAATCTGTAATGCAATTTCATGTGCCCAAATTACAGAAGTTTAATCACTTAATTGTATGCTTAGACATGGTTCATTGGAATCCTATTACTATGTATGACATTGTTTAATTATGGTTTAATTAATTAATTTATGAACTTTAATCATGGTTTAATTAATTATTTATGTGTTTGATAATTAATGTCATGTCACATGTGACTATCATAGTTAGTTAGTTTGTTAATTTTTTTTTCTATATATGTTTCTCTGTTTTTTTAGATGTGTATGAATGAATGTGTTGAAATTCGAACACTGATTACTCACGTTATGAGAGTCTAATTTCTTCTTCTGTTAGAATAATTTCTTCTGTTAGAATTGAACTGTTGTCCGTTGGTGTTTTTCTAGTTAGTCACTATTTGATTTTTTGGTAATTTTGAAATGATGTTACTAAGGATGTTGTTGAGACCGTTGTGCTGTGTCTAGTTATAGTTGTGTTGTATTTAATGGATTTATCTAACGTTGGTCACTGTACATTGATGTGGTCCATGCATGATAAATTTTTCTGTTTGAATTGAAGGTGGTCCTATGGGTTTGAGGGTATCCTATTGAGGATGATGTCTATCTTTGCTACTACTATGCATTTATTACAAATGAGTATTGGGGGTACCAGAGTTTATGTGAAGGTGTTTGAATTTGAAATCATCACGCATATTCTCTTATATGAACTAATGAGATTAAATGCCATGAAAGGTAGGAGTAACAAAATTGCATACTACTACTACTAGTACACCCTTGCAAATTATTCTAAAATTTTACTATTGTTTCTTCACAAATCAAAAAATAGCTTTAATTAATTAATTAATAAAAGTTTTAAACATAATCTAATTATCCAATAGTATTAGTTTATTCACTTGTTTATTATCTCTCTTTACCGTATAAAATAGTATAGCAATTCATAAGGTAAGAAAAAACGGGCACATCATCCGGCCTACCAAATTATGCTTCTGGTTTGAAGCCCTTTTTGATATATTAAGTCAGTTCAGAAAAGTAATAGTATTAAATAATTTCACATATGCAAATGCTCAAAGTTCGTTGTAAATGATCCTCATACCATGACCTTAACATTTAACATTTATGGTCCGTTTGGATTGACTTATTTTTGAGTTTATGCGATTATGTATTATTATAAACTTTTCAAAATAGTTTATGAGAAAACAACATATTAAAGATACAATTTTTATTAGTGCTTATCTTTGGAAATTTTCTTATGGCCATCTCCTTACAAATGTTGGGCGGAAAATCCATCATATGACTATCGATGCTACTTGTATTTGTTGTGGTGCTCAAGAAGAAACTATTATGTGTGCTTTGTTGCAATGGAAGTTTTCTTCCAATGACATTGTTGCTTCTATCTCGCATTGGATGGTTTATTTGCTGTTATGGTTTAAAATTTATAGAAAGAAGGAAACAACTTAAATTTTTAGGGCAAAACTATTATCGATA
Organism: Trifolium repens; assembly: GCA_030408175.1. Lineage (NCBI taxonomy): Eukaryota > Viridiplantae > Streptophyta > Magnoliopsida > Fabales > Fabaceae > Trifolium > Trifolium repens. The sequence goes on along the minus strand of CP125849.1, from coordinate 49,682,239 downwards.
ATAGTTTCTTCATTTCTTCAAACAATATGGTTAACCTTACTGTTCAAGATACAATTTGAAGTATCCCACTCTACTTTTTCAACATCAGAACTGAGTTACATATTTTGTGTGATATCCTTTTTCGGAAACTCACTACAAACTGAATGTTGGTGGCTCTCATATAAAAATATGTTGCAAAACACCGGTAAGAGAATTATACATAACAACAAGGAGTATCAGAGGTGCCCAAAAATAAACAAGGAACACATAACCAAAGAGGAAAACAACACCCCCACAACACAAAAGCAGTATCTCAATACAACCCCACTCTAAAGGAAAGAAGAGCAGAGCCGACAAAGAAAGGAAACTCAAAGATAAAAAGCGCCGACAGAAGCCCAAACAACCCAAATTACACACCCATCCACTCTTCTATCAAACCACACACAAGACAGGTTACACTCCCTACTCATATGAAGAGCAGGGACTACCTGAGTTTTTGTCTAAGAAGTAAGAACCATTTTTAGCTATATGAATTTGTTTTGATGTAATGAAGTGTAGTATACCCCTAGATTAGTGCCTAATTTTATGTAATTATTTTCTTTCTCTAAAATAAAAAGGAATAAATTGAGAAGTTAAGACAAGTGTGTAATTGCATATAAACTGAGTAATATTAGAAGTTTAACGATGGAAAATTTCAAATTAAAACCAAAGTCAAACTATAGAGACAATGTTTAAATTTTTTTTACGGCATTCAAACCTTGAAGCCGCAAATAATGTTGTTAGTATTACCTACAAACTGAGATAGGACAATGTTTAATTATTTTATTTTTTTCTTACAAAGAACGTTTAATTGTTACTCACAAAAGTACAACATTTTTTTATGGAAGATGCTATTTACCGATAAAAGAAAGTGCAAGAAAGATAAGATGATTTTTAATATTTATAAATTATAACCACTATGTCTTATATATTGATTAGCCAATTTTTAATTGATCAAATTCTTATTTTTTTGCAAAGAGATATGAGGGACAACCCAACATTGATGAGGCAGAAGCATTAGGAGTGCTAGAAGCTATTAAATGGTTGCAAGATTCACAAATAGGAGCATGGTACGCGGAGACTGACTGTTTGCAAGTAGTGCAAAACATTAATAAAAGGCCAAATAATAATACTGAGTTTGGCAACATTATTGATTATTGTTGTAGGTTGTTAAGTTTGAATCAAAACTGTAAGGTCAGTTATGTGAGGAGACAAGCCAATCGAGTAGCTCACGACTTAGCGCAGGCAACTCGTTTTATTGCTAGTCCCCAATTTTATGATTATTGTCCACCTTGTATTGAAACAATTATCTTGAATGAAATGCACTAAGTTTATTTATGTCAAAAAAAAATTCTTATTTTTTTATAGATTCTTCGCTTTCTTATTAATTTATTTTTTTTCTAAATAGCAATATATTTTTTTATTAGAAAAAAAAGTAATAAAATATAAAAAATAAATAAGTGGATCAATTATACAGATCTTCGAGGGTTCTTTCTCATACACTTTGTCAGTTTCGCAGGTTTCCTCTGAATTTAATACTCGATTCGATAGATAGGTATGCCACTCACGTTCTTTTCTTCTCCCGATCTTCAATTTTCAATGCCAATGAAACCATTTTCGAATTTGATCCGCGTTTTTACTTACCTCAATATGCATTTCTCGTTTACTCATTCTTCTTATAAATTCCTTTTCTCATCCACCATTTTGATTTCTCCACTGCGTTCTTTACATAATTGATTATTGTATTTTTATATTCCCGTTATCGATTGTATTTTTGTAGTACTTTAGTAACCATAGAATATTCTGTTGTGATCTGTTTAAAATTCTCACTTCATGTATGATTAATTGTACTGCAGAATTATTAACAATGCTGAAATTGTTAATCTAAGGTTACACAATTTGGTCGTTGAATTGATGAAATTACTGAATGATAATGAAATTGAAAATTGATAAGAACTAAATTGAGTCAATTGATCAATCCAAGAGACTAATGTTATTGAGGATTATCAATTTCCTACATGAATTTTGAAGTTTCGTTAATTTTAATACCAAATTATTTTACACTTATAATTTCATGATTGAATTGGTAATTTGTGTGAAATAATATCAAAATTTGATCCTGCAAGTGGACGGTGGGATTGGTTCCCTCGGATTAGTCGGTCCTTAGGCCGGATACTGAGTTTTAAAAAAAAAAAATCAAAATTTGATCACTCCACTAAATTTCATGATAGATACACTGGTCCGTGACTGTGAAATTGTAGTGTGACAATTGACAACATACTGTTATGCGATGTTGCGATAATGCACATTCCAGGTCGTGCTATCCTGCAAAATTTGTGTCATGATTTTGCTCTTCCTCCTTTTGGAGATAGATGAGGAAATTTTCCTAATGGATTATTTGTCGAATTTGTTGAGTCTAATGTCTTGCTGTTCCTCTCTTGTTCTTTCCAATTGAAAATCACAGTGGCTTGTTTGCAAAAGAATTCATCTTTATTGTTGAAGGACTTAGATTTATGTTTACTTTCCGGTACTTTCATTTGACTGTTAATAGTTATTAACTTATTGTCATCACAGAATGGCGTCCAACAGTGGTCAAGGTGGAATTCAACAACTGTTGGCTGCTGAACAAGAAGCACAACAGATTGTGAATGCTGCAAAAAATGGTATTGTAGCCGATCTTCACTTTTTTTATTTCTGCATGCTGTTTATCACAATGTTATCTGATTCTCGGTCCATTTATGTGTTTCCATTTATGTAATATAGAATTTCCTTCTTCCATTAATCACGCTTGAGTTTATATTTTCATATTCACATTAAAACTGTTGGTTTTATGATGGTAATGAGTTTTCCTGTGTCCTCTCCTCGTATATGTCATAGAACAAATTATGAGATATTGTTTTGATAAATCAGTTTCCATTCCCCTCCTTCCCGGCTTTTGGATTTTACTGTTTCTATTTTAAATCCAAGCAGTTATGTAGTTATGCGGAATCCCTCTATTTGTACACTAATCGGTATTCTGCATCTCTACTGTTAGACAAAAATGCTAGGCTGAAACATGCCAAAGAAGAGGCTGAAAAGGAGATTGCCGAACATCGAGCTCATTTGGAAAACCAGTTTCAAAAGAAAGTATCAGCGGTATGTTAATGATTGACCACAGTAATAAATGGAAATGTTGCTGTTAGACTACCTTTTTATCATATTATAAGTTTGTGTGCTTTTATTCTATGAATACAGAGCAGTGGAGATTCTGGTGCTAATGTCAAGCGACTTGAGCAAGAGACTGATACAAAGATCCAACACCTGAAAACTGAGGCTGGTAGAATTTCAGGGGATGTTGTTTCCATTCTTCTCAAGTATGTAACAACCGTGAAGAACTAGAATCCTTGATGATATATCGGTCCTGCGAGCTCTCAAGTTGTGCTTAATATTAATATTGTCTTGTGTTTATTGATGACTCTAGATTCTGGTGCAGATAAGATTCTTGTTTAGGTTATAATGCTTGGCATTTTGTTGCTATACATTCAACATTATTTCAAAGTTCGTTAAAATAAATTATTTAGCATTCATAGACATGCCCATATGTATCATCGTTTCAACAGAGGTTTGTGAGGAACATTATGTCATTGTCAGCATGTTTTGAGTAATGGCGAATGAATGGTTTATTATTTTATGAACACCATATTGTCATACCAAATCTTGGCTTTTCAAAGGTGTTCTGTTTCTAGATGTAAATGTGAGCAAGAGATTGAAACTTGGTTTGGAAAAGGAAATTAACCATTTATCTCACGAGAATTGGACATAGTTTTATGTTAAAATGTGAAGAATAAACCATTAATTTTGGTCCCTAAATTATTACATGTTGTTCAATGTAATCCGTAAAGTATATAAAATTAATAAATAGTCTCAAAAGTATTTAAAATCATTAATTTTAGGTTCTATAGTATATAAAAATCAATCATACTACTTCCGTAATAGGAGAGACTAAAATGATGAATTTCATACACTTTTAGATACTACTTATTACATTTATATATTTTAAAGACTAAATTGGAAAGAGGTAATGATTTATTTAAATACTAACTTAAGGGCGTAGTTTTTTTGGAAATGGATTTCCTGCAGGGTTCTCTGACTGCAAGGGGTGAATGGTCCCAAAAGGGATGGGATAAAACCCACAATAAAGAACGGGGGTCATCCACTCCGTCGCTGGATAGTCAACTTTATCCGTGACTCTGAGTACAAGATTTCCTTTGGGTCCGTTTTTTTTAGACTTGAGACTCGCTATGAAATAAATGAAGTGAGAGGATCAAAGTTTAGCTTGTGGTATGAAATAATACTATTGCTTCTATTGTTGTTTTTCTAGTTGATGGGAGTTTAATGAGATGTGAAGTTGTCCTATTTCATGCATAAAGTGTGACAAAATTAGCAATAACATGGAGACTTGTAGACAAATATTACATATTAACTTTGAAGTGTTGAGGGGCCAAAATATGAGAAGTTGATGTACAGTTTTAGTCACAGGAGTCAATTTCACAAGTATTCATGTGGGGATTCTTTGACAAAAGGAAACAAAAGGGTTTAAAATTCTTTTTAGACAGTGGTGTTTGAAATTGAATTACACGAGGAGCAGAATGCATGTGCACTGAACTAAATCTGCTATACAAGAAGAAAGCAACAAGAAGAGTGCAGGAGTATAGAATCTGCAAAAGGAAGGGTAACAAGGCTATTACAAACACACATATGTTGCCAAACTTGTCAGTTCTGTTTAAATTGGAAATCAAAGACAATTTAAAGTTCTCTTCAATCATGCAAAACAAGTAGCATATATAGAATAGTAGTATACTGTATACTAGTAGTACTATATAGCTCCAATCATATACCCTTCATACATTATTTTATTTTCTTAAAAAAAATAAAATTGAAAGGTATTAGTCGACCATTCTCCACAAGATTCTTATTTTGAAAAATTTGCAGCTTTATTTTCAACTTTCTTGTTCTACTTGAGAGATTCCTGTCTTACTACAAGGGAACTCTATTTCTGCATTAGCCACACTGCTTATGCATGTGCATCTAGAAATCTTTTTTTTTTTTTTATAAATAAAATGAATATGTCAGTCCATGTTGAAACAACAAATAACCTCTTGCTGAATAATGAGAGTCTTTGAAGATTAATTAACCATAATAACAAACTAATTTTGGAGCAATTAATAAGATGATAGTGCTATTTATGATAGCTATTTGCTTACTTGAACTGCTTTTAATCTTTTGTAAACTCATCACATTTTGTTAGTATTCTTATGGAAGATAACTAACGAAAGACTCATTCGAAGGATAACTAACGAAAGACATCCCTAGAGCCAACACATTTCAGAAGGATTAGTTTTGTCATCCAAAAAAGATTAATATAGCGCGTGGAACGTAACTTGTTGTCTGTTTATCTTTCATTCATGTGTAATTATTTTGTATATATTGACTGACCAAAATGCATTTAGATATTACGATTTTATAAACTAAGAAACTTGTAACTACACCTCACATATTTAAGGACATAATTAAATTATTGTTTACTCGAAAAAGAAACAACACTAAGGGTTCGTTTGGTTTGAAGGAAAGAAAGTAGGAGGAAAGAAAATTACGCAAATCGATGAATGAACTTGGGCAAAAGATAGTCCAAATTCACTAATTAGTTTGCGTAATTTTCTTTCCTCCCACTTTCTTTCCTTTCAACCAAACGGGCCTTAAGTGCAAAAGGGAAAGGGACAGAAGAGGGAAGTACTCAATTGTGGGGGAATAGAATCTAAAAGGATCCAAACACTTGCAGACAAATCAGCTTCTCAAGGTAAAACTGACAGACTTAACCCTTTTTATATGTTGTTAAAAAAGAGGTTTGAACACTAAGACATCCCTAGAGCCATCTCATATCCACCAGTGAAAAACATAAAAGGGGCTTTCATTTTCTGGCCCCCCCTTCATCTCCTCCTTACCCTCTTATGTAACCCTACTCGTACCTTCTTTAAATTGTTTATAACCCTCACAAAGGCTTATGCAAAATAGAAAGTGCAATATACTTATTATCAAAGAGCACAAGAATTAAATTTGGTAAGCTCAATATACATCTTATACCATGTTACATGCAAGGAGAGACATAAGGCTAAGTAAAGTTACATTTAAATTAGTTTTTGTGTTAGTAGCATGCTTTGTGTGCCTGGCTCCCTGTATGCCATTTGTCGAGCCCATCAAAACATTGATGGCCTTAGTGAATGGCGTACAAGAAGCCAAGCATGCTGTGAAAGCTAGGAAAGATTAAGCTAATAAGTGGTTTGGTTTCTATTTTCTAGTACTAAATAGAGTTTATTATTATGTCTATTAAATAAATTCAGTTTTAATCTAATATTCTTTGTTTCTTATAATATCTTTTGGAGTTTCATTAGTACAGGTTTATGTTTGGAGGATGGCACTAATACATATATCATATGCATGGATTTGAAGAAATAAGAAGTTATGCGTGGGAATAGAAATACATTTCATTATGATCGTTCTCTAATTAAGGCAGCTTATATGTTTCTTTTTATTAAGTATCTAAATTTCTTTGCAGGTTACCCATTTTTATATTATCAAACAATAGATCAGATTAGTGTTAGGGTGCATTTGTTATAGATTGTTTTTTTAGGAAAAATCTATTTTTTTTTTAAAAAATTGCTTTTATATTTTTAATAATGTTTGTTTTAGATTTTTTAGAAAATCATTTTTAACCTTCAAATGAAAAGCTAATTTTAATAACTTATTTAATATCTATTATCTTAAAGAATAAGGAACTTAAGTAGGAGCTTTGCATTTTAAAAAAAATATTAGGTAATAAACAAACATAAAGTTGCTTCAATTTTTTAAAAATCCCTAAAAAAAATCTTTAGATTTTTACAAAACAAAATTATTTTTTTAAAAATTTAAACAAATGCACGCTTAGTACTCGTTTTTTTATTATTTTTAGATTCTAATATTTTTAAAAATATGTAACAAACAAATGTAGTATTTTTAAAAGTGATTATTTTTATAAACTGGTAATTTATCCTATAAAAAAAAAGTTGTAACAAACTGTCTCTTTGGGGTGTGTTTTTATTTTTAGTTTTCTGTTTTTCAAATTACATTTTATAGATTATTTTTAAGAAAATAAAATAAAAACATGTTTCGTACTCTTATAATGATTTTTTTTATTATAAAAATTTAGATTTTTACTGTTTAAAATAAAACACACACCAATGAATATATATAGACAATTTTTAGTTTTAAATTTGTAATTATTGCATGCTTAATTATATCATTAAATTTTTTGAAATAACACAATAATCTCTGAATTTATGCTGCATCAAGCAATTTCATTCCTCTACTAATTTCAAATATTCTTTTGAAGAAACTAACTTCAAATATTAATCTTCTTTAGAGCGTGAGGTCGTGGCACCCCTTAAATTTATTTTAAATTTCATGAATACATGTATATTTATATATTAGAAATAATAATTATATTATATGTATACATATGTTTCAGCAGTTGTATAAATGAATTTTGCAGCTCAGTTGTTGGAATAGTGCATTTCATCCTTTTACTTTGGCAGAAATGTTATTATGACACCATATAACATACACCAAACATACACCACATACATGCAGCACTGTTCATAAATACATCAATTTCCATTTAATTTTAATTTTTTTAAATTCATATCACACATGTGATGAAACAGAACGCATAACTCATTCTCTCTCTTCGCCTTCTTCTTCAATCGCACGCATAACTCATTCTTTCTCTTCGCCTTCTCCTTCAATAGCGAAAGCTTATAGTGCCACCGTCGCCGTCGTATCGTCGTCTGCCTCTCCCTCTCTCTCTCTCTGAACTGTATTGCTCGTGAGTTTCCCTCTTCTCTTTTTCCTCTTCCACTATGTCGATCCTCAACTTTCAATCTCCTTCATTTTTCTTCATAATTTACTTTTACAATCTTAAATTGAATCATTAGTGCTCATTTTGGTATTGGATCTGAAATTGCAACGGTTGTTTTCAATTGTAGAAAATCAAATTGGGGGAAAACTCTCAAAAGCTAGGTTTAAGAACACGAACACCACACTCCTTTGCCACCATCGCCAACTCGAAGTCTCAGTCGCCTCCTGCTTCAGTCTCCAATAGTTAACGGTAATCGATTTATTCTACTCCATTTTTAATTTCAAATATCTCTTATGAGAATTTTCTGATTTTTTATGACTTTGATTTTATTAATTTAAAGATAAATGAGTTTGTATGAATAATAATGTTATAAGTTGAAAAAAAATGACATGATAATATAGGAAATATATGTGGTTAGTTATGTTTTAATAAGTGTGGAGTTGGTTCAAATATTTGGTTAACTTGAAAGTTTTAAAAAAATTGGAAAGTTGACAAGTTATTGGTGGTGAAATCATGAATATGTTCCTTTTTTTTGTTTAATTTCACACTGATTTCAAATTCCAAACCTAATTATTTGAATTGATTAAGTGATTAAAGTATGGTTAGGTTAAATGAGCATGAAAATCTCTGAACATGATTTGGGGTTAATTAGGTTAGGTTAATTTGTGGTAGACTTTATTTCATTGTTACTGTGATTTGTGAGATGAAGGATTACACATAAATTCTAATTGTAATGGTTTACATACAAGAGATTGTTCTGTGGTTGAGAGATTTAGTTGTTTAAATGCTAAAATTTGTAGTCATGTGATGATATGTTGTGTAATGTTAAGATTGCAAAATCGAAGAACCACAGTAGAATCAAAACATTTAACATTGTGAGCTATTTTAGGAATTGCATTAGCAAAGCATTCAACTGTGGTTGTGACTGATATGAGAAACATCTTGATTATGCTTCTTGGTCAATTACAACATCTTGATTATGCTAATTGGTCAATTACAACATCTTGAATGCTAATTGATATAGGTTATGCTTCTTTTATTTTGATTCTCTAACTACTCTTATGCAAATAAAGTGCATTCTATTAAACTTTTTTTAGTAGTGGCAGGCTGTGAATATTGTTGATAAAAAAAGATGAATTCAAACGCATTATCAAAGGTAATTTATTGTTAGTTAGTATTAAAATTACGAAAATCAAAGGTTATTATTATCCATTTATGTTAATTTATTAATCGTTGTTGCGTATAATTATAGGTGCGCGTTAGACATGAGTGTAAGTCAAGTTTAATTTGCGAAATCAATAAGAAGATGACACAAGCTCAAAAGGCTAGAATTGAGGCAACACCATTTAAGTGGCTAATGAGGTTGCCAAAAAAACTTAAGATATGTGGCATATTACTTGATGAATTAGTAAAAAGATGGAATGAAAGGCGTGGGGGCTTTCTTATAGTGGGTAGGCCGATACGTTTTACCCCCTTAGATGTATGTTTTGCATTAGGACTTAGGATATTAGGTGAGAAAGTGGACTTAATAGAAGATCCAGAGTCTTGTACAAAAAAATTATTTGATGGGATGGTGATTAGCAACGACAACATATGTGCTAAACTTGACAATCTTCAAAGAGATGAAGATGTCGATGATTTTTGTCGATTGTACATACTTCTTGGTTTGGAAGAGTTTACTTCCCCAATTCATCCTCCAATGTACAAACTTGGTATTTTAAATATTTGGACGACTTGGATTCAATTGGGAAATACAATTGGGGTTTAGCCGTATATGAGACTCTGACATTAAGTTTAAACGAAGGAGGACAGAAGTTGAGGGAAGGAAAAAATTCTGCACAGTTGCATATTAGAGGATGCGTTGTTGTTTTGCAGGTATATCTTTTTATGAACCATAATTTATCTGAAGTTGAATTGAATTACTTTTGGTCGATTGAATTTAATTTGTATACTTTTGGTGGATTTACGTATGTAGGTATGGGTTTTAGTACACGTCTTGGTGCAGCAAAGAAGAAATACAAACATTCAGATGATGTTTTCCAAGAATGTTCAAGATGTATGATAACTCGATCAGTGATAAAGATATTCCACATTCGCTTGATAACAATCGGGTAATGTTCAACAAAAAAATATATCTCGTTCTTTAATTACCTATAGTTACATTTTTGTATGATAATTTCTTAAGATAGATTGCATTTGTATGATGTTGACTGTGTCTTTCGTCACCAGTCAAGGCTGCGTGCTTGCGTACGATGAATATTATATTCTGTCGTCTATGCTATAGTATGGTCCAAACAAAGACTAGTTCAGAGTTAATTTACAAATAAACTTAGTATTAATGAGTAGTCTGTATTTCATAAATTCTACTTAAGGAATGTTTTGGTTAGAGTATAATCTATGTTGGAGAGAGGGAATAAATAACATCCCACAGGGAAAATATTTGTGGCAATTGGTATTTGCTTTTGTATGGTCAAATCCAGCCTGTGACGTGGCATCCCTATCATCGCGCAACTAAGGTGGTTTTTAGAACTATACCACTTCTTTTAAGGTCCTCCTCCTCTTGCATTTGAGAATAAAACCTGCAGAGTAGATGAGCAGACTTTATTGTATAGTGTAATTTCTATAACTATTAGGAGTTGATTTGCTTCCTACAATTACCTCTAAATGAGCAGACTTTATTGAATTTGATTTATACGTGTTAATCAATTTGCATGCCTAGAAATTTATACAAAACTAGTTAATTTTCATGACATGTAATGTTTAGTTATTAGTTATTAGTTATTCTCTTTCTCGCATTTGATGTTAACAAAATAAAACAGGCTATTGAAGACTTGAGTTCCACTAAAGAAGAGCTCGAAGATGCAGCAATGAGGGAAGCTTTATATTGGGTACCAACTGGATATTTCAAATGGAGTCAAGATTTTGTCGCTAGGACTGCCATTATGAATAATACTCGATTGTTGATTGCTGAAAAACAGGACATTGAGGCAAACATATCACAGCTTGAGGTACAATTGCGAGAAAACTGTCAATTGAGAAGTCCACTTGATTTTAGCATGAAGGATGTTGACTTCGTCATTGAAAGAGAAGTAACAAATTTATCACATACATATGAAGACGGCAAAGCATCAAACCTCTACACTCGACTTAAAGAAAAGCCAAGAAAACGTATGGAAAGTGCTGTTACACGGTCACCATGGGCGAAAACATATGCAAGGAAGAAGCGAAGAAGACTGAAGAAGTGTGACCACACTATACATATGTTTAGTGTGGTCACACTTCTTCAGTCTTCTTCTTCTTCTTCCTTGCATATGTTTTCGCCCATGGTTACCGTGTAACAGCACTTTCCATGCGTTTTCTTGGCTTTTCTTTAAGTCGGGTGTAGAGGTTTGATGATTCACCGTCTTCATATGTATGTGATAAATTTGTTACTTCTCTTTCAACGACGAAGTCAACATCCTCCATGCTAAAATCAAGTGGACTTCTCAATTGACAGATTTCTCGCAATTGTACCTCAAGCTGTGATATGCTTGCCTCAATGTCTTGGTTTTCAGCAATCAACAATCGAGTATTATTCATAATGACACTCCTAGCGACAAAATCTTGACTCCATTTGAAAAATCCAGTTGGTACCCAATATAAAGCTTCCCTCACTGCTGCATCTTCGAGCTCTTCTTTAGTGGCACTCAAGTCTTCAATAGCCTGTTTTATTTTGTTAACGTCAAATGCGAGAAAGAGAATAACTAATAACTAAACATTACATGTCATAAAAATTAACTAGTTTTGTATAAATTTCTAGGCATGCAAATTGATTAACACGTATAAATCAAATTCAATAAAGTCTGCTCATCTAGAGGTAATTGTAGGAAGCAAATCAACTCCTAATAGTTATAGAAATTACACTATACAATAAAGTCTGCTCATCTACTCTGCAGGTTTTATTCTCAAATGCAAGAGGAGGGGGACCTTAAAAGAAGTGGTATAGTTCTAAAAACCACCTTAGTTGCGCGATGATAGGGATGCCACGTCACAGGCTGAATTTGACCATACAAAAGCAAATACCAATTGCCACAAATATTTTCCCCGTGGGATGTTATTTATTCCCTCTCTCCAACCTAGATTATACTCTAACCAAAACATTCCTTAAGTTGAATTTGTGATATACAGACTACTCATTAATACTAAGTTTATTTGTAAATTAACTCTGAACTAGTCTTTGTTTGGACCATACTATAGCATAGACGACAGAATATAATATTCATCGTACGCAAGCACGCAGCCTTGACTGGTGACGAAAGACACAGTCAACATCATACAAATGCAATCTATCTTAAGAAATTATCATACAAAAATGTAACTATAGGTAATTATAGAACGTGGTATATTTTTTGTTGAACATTACTCGATTGTTATCAAGCGAATGTGGAATATCTTTATCACTGATCGAGTTATCATACATCTTGAACATTCTTGGAAACATCATCGAAATGTTTGTATTTCTTCTTTGCTGCACCAAGACGTGTTCTAAAGCCCATACCTACATACGTAAATCCACCAAAAGTATACAAATTAAATTCAATCGACCAAAAGTAATTCAATTCAACTTCAGATAAATTATGGTTCATAAAAAGATATACCTGCAAAACAACAACGCATCCTCTAATATGCAACTGTGCAGAATTTTTTCCTTCCCTCAACTTCTGTCCTCCTTCGTTTAAACTTAATGCCAGAGTCTCATATACGACTAAACCCCAATTGTATTTCCCAATTGAATCCAAGTCGTCAAAATATTTAAAATACCAAGTTTGTACATTGGAGGATGAATTGGGGAAGTAAAACTCTTCCAAACCAAGAAGTATGTACAATTGTCAAAAATCCTCGACATCTTCATCTCTTTGAAGATTGTCAAGTTTAGCACATATGTTGTCGTTGCTAATCATCATCCCATCAAACAATTTTTTTGTACAAGACTCTGGATCTTCTATTAAGTCCACTTTCTCACCTACTATCCTAAGTCCTAATGCAAAACATACATCTAAGAGGGTAAAACGTATCGGCCTACCCTCTATAAGAAAGCCCCCACGCCTTTCATTCCATCTTTTTACTAATTCATCAAGTAATATGCCACAAATCTTAAGTTTTTTTGGCAACCTCATTAGCCACTTAAATGGTGTTGCCTCAATTCTAGCCTTTTGAGCTAGTGTCATCTTCTTATTGATTTCGAAAATTAAACTTGACTTACACTCATGTCTAACGCGCACCTATAATTATACGCAACAACGATTAACAAATTAACATAAATGGATAATAATAACCTTTGATTTTCGTAATTTTAATACTAACTAACAATAAATTACCTTTGATAATGCGTTTGAATTCATCTTTTTTTATCAACAATATTCACAGCCTGCCACGACTAAAAAAAGTTTAATAGAATGCACTTTATTTGCATAAGAGTAGCTAGAGAATCAAAATAAAAGAAGCATAACCTATATCAATTAGCATTCAAGATGTTGTAATTGACCAAGAAGCATAATCAAGATATTTTTCATATCAGTCACAACCACAGTTGAATGTTTTGCTAATGCAATTCCTAAAATAGCTCACAATGTTAAATGCTTTGATTCTACTGTGGTTCTTCGATTTTGCAATCTTAACAGTACACAACATATCATCACATGACTACAAATTTTAGCATTTAAACAACTAAATCTCTTAACCACAGAACAATCTCTTGTATGTAAACCATTACAATTAGAATTTATGTGTAATCCTTCATCTCACAAATCACAATAACAATGAAATAAAGTCTACCACAAATTAACCTAACCTAATTAACCCCAAATCATGTTCAGAGATTTTCATGCTCATTTAACCGAACCATACTTTAATCACTTAATCAATTCAAATAATTAGGTTTTGGAATTTGAAATCAGTGTGAAATTAAACAAAAAAAGGAGCATATTCATGATTTCACCACCAATAACTTGTCAACTTTCCAATTTTTTTAAAACTTTCAAGTTAACCAAATATTTGAACCAACTCCACACTTATTAAAACATAACTAACCACATATATTTCCTATATTATCATGTCTTTTTTTTTTTCAACTTATAACATTATTATTCATACAAACTCATTTATCTTTAAATTAATAAAATCAAAGTCATAAAAAATCAGAAAATTCTCATAAGAGATATTTGAAACTAAAAATGGAGTAGAATAAATCGATTACCGTTAACTATTGGAGACTGAAGCAGGAGGCGACTGAGACTTCGAGTCGGCGATGGTGGCAAAGGAGTGTGGTGTTCATGTTCTTAAACCTAGCTTTTGAGAGTTTTCCCCCAATTTGATTTTCTACAATTGAAAACAACCGTTGCAATTTCAGATCCCATACCAAAATGAGCACTAATGTTTCAATTTAAGATTGTAAAAGTAAATTATGAAGAAAAATGAAGGAGATTGAAAGTTGAGGATCGACATAGTGGAAGAGGAAAAAGAGAAGAGGGAAACTCACGAGCAATACAATTCAGAGAGAGAGGGAGAGGCAGACGACGATACGACGGCGACGGTGGCACTCTAAGCTTTCGCGATTGAAGGAGAAGGCGAAGAGAAAGAATGAGTTATGCGTGCGATTGAAGAAGAAGGCGAAGAGAGAGAATGAGTTATGCGTTCTGTTTCATCACATGTGTGATATGAATTTAAAAAAATTAAAATTAAATGGAAATTGATGTATTTATGAACAGTGCTGCCTGTATGTGGTGTATGTTATATGGTGTCATAGTAACATTTCTGTTACTTTGGTGTCCGAGGTTTGATACTTGATATTTTAATTTTGATTTTTTTTTCTTCATTTCATAGATAAATAGAAGTATATATTATTTAACCACGTACCCTATAAAACTAAAATGCAAGACTACTAAACGTCTAAACCATATAAAAATGATATATATGTTTTTCAAACACCATCAAATAAATAGTTTTTTTTACGAACAAATGATATATTTAAATGAATCGTTAATAAATAATTTATTTACGAAAAACAAAACTAGTTTTACACACACGCACTCAGTGGTGGACTTTTTAAGGACAAAAATAACTTGATTGCCATTGTTCTTCAATATATCAATCTAATTTACTTGTCGCTCTCCTTAATATTTTGATCAAAATTTTTCCACTACATTACGTGAAACATTAATGATAATGAGGTCATTTTTAATGTATTGCATAAGTGTTTGTGTCTCACTTAATTTAAATTTCTATTTATAAAAATAAACAAAATTGAATAGTTTAATCAGTGGCAAAGCTAGCCACTTTTTATGAGGGGGCAAAATCTAAAAAAAAAACACATATTTTGAGTGTTATCTTGGCTATTTTTATTGTCAATAATTTCTTTTAAGAGTTAAAGTGTTAAAATACATCTATCAATCAAATAAATTTCTCATTTTTTATAAGGAAAATGCTAACTAGTGCCCCCAGTGCACTAGTTAAGGATACTTATTATAGTAAAGTTATCTTGAAAATTGTGTAATCAACATTTATAAAATATAAAAAGTGTTATTTTCAATGTAGAAATTACCATTTTTGTATCCTTAACTAGTGTCCCCGGGGCACTAGTTAGCATGACCTTTTTTATAATAATCTTTCAACTTTTGAGGGGGAGGTTTGAACGCTTATCCAATTTAGTGGAGGTGAAATCTAGTATGGTGGTCGATATGTGTGCTTTAGGGTGGGGGGTTGTTGGAAAGCATGGATGTGGCGGAGACAATTGTGGGTGTGGGAGGAAGAGATGTTGGGGGAGTGTCAAACTTTACTTCACGATTTCACTTTGCAGGCCCAAGTTTCTGATCCGTAGCAGTGGCAGCTTGATCCTGCTTGTGGTTATTTAGTTAGTGGTGTTTATCAGCTTTTGACTTCTCATGCTCTCAGCAGACTGTTACTTTGGATGCGGTTGAAGATCTTATTTGGCACAAACAGTCCCCTTTGAAGGTATCCATATTTGCCCGGAGACTATTGAGAAACAGGTTGCCAACAAAAGATAACTTGGTACCTCGCGGCATTATTGCTCCACTCGCTTGTGTGGATCCGATTGCGGTGGTGTTGAATTAGCTCAGCATTTATTCATATCCTGTAGTTTTTTTGGTTTCATTTGGCCGTTAGTTCGATCATGGATTGATTTCTTGTCAGTTGACCCACAAGTTTTGTCTGATCACTTTCTTCAATTCACCTTTTTGTCAGGAGGTCTCTGTGCGCGTCGATCTTTTCTTCAGCTCATATGTGTATGGGTTGTGTGGAATAAAAGAAATCGGCGCGCGCATGTCCCGAAACTCAAAATGTACCCTAGCTCAAATGTAAGACAAAATCAAATTGTGCTATTACCGATTGATGAAGACTATGAACCCCATTAATCTTACATTTGTGCATCTAATATATAGAGAGTGATTAGACATGTTTTATTAAATAAAGCCTACTAATTAATCTTACATTTTTGTGTATACATTAAGATGAACTCCAACTAATTAGTTAAGATATTCAGTTAGTGGTTAATGAAAATCCTATTCTAAGAATAATCATTTAAAAGAATTCTTAAGTTTAATTCCTAATTGAATAAATTTATAATTTTTTTGACACAAACAAATTCAAGGCATTTCATTCATAATAATATTAGTAATATAACGAGGAATAAAATTAAAAGTAATGCGAGAAGTATGAGATAAAACTGCCATTGTAAAAGCGTAGGCACTACCATTCACTTGTCACCTAACAAAACCGACTGCAAAGTCGGAATAATTAGAAAGTAAGATTCTAATTGAATAAATTATGAAAACTTATTTTCTAAAATTAAGAGAATTAATTAAAAAAAATATAATAAAGTCCAGCCAAAATAACATTATCTCCAATATAAAAGTAGCGCCTAAAGTAGTGCATCGTTGGAAATTCATAACTGTAAAACACTCATTAATGAATAAAAATTAATTAATTTTCATTAAATTAAATAAGTAAAAAAGTGTTCATCAATGGCGTTTCTGTTTCTCCTGAGTGGAGATATACGCAACCCCCACCCATTATACCCACCACCATCATCATCATCATCATCACCAAAACCCTATTTCTATATTCCTTTCTTCCTTTCTATTTTATTATTCTTTCACAGTTATTATTTAATTAATTAATAATTTCATAACACCCTTTCACTTTCACCTTCAACAAATCTCCGATTCAATTTCATTTTCAATTTTATTTTTTCTCCGCTTTTTCCTTTTCACCTTTTCAATTCTCCCCAAATCAAAAAAACCACCACATATGCAACCAGAATCAATTCTAAATTAGGGTTTTCATCATCATCATCATCATCATCATCATGGGAAACATCTCAAGCAACGGAGGTAACAACCGTCGTCGACACAGCGGTGGAAGTTCAAGGAGAAGTCATCCACCACCACCACCTGTAACACCACAACCTGAAATCGCAACACATCCATTTGTTTACCCTGGTGCTTCACCGTACCCAAATCCACCTATGCATTATCCTCAGTATCATTATCCTGGTTATTATCCACCGCCGGTACCGATGCATCATCCTCATCAACATCCTCATCCACATATGGACCCTGATTGGGTTTCTAGATATTATCCTTGTGGACCGGTTATGAACCAACCTGCACCGTTTGTTGAGCATCAGAAAGCTGTTACTATAAGGAATGATATTAATATTAAGAAAGAGACTCTTGCTATTTCACCGGATGAACAAAACCCTGGTTTTTTTCTTGTTTCGTTTACCTTTGATGCCACCGTTTCTGGAAGGTTAGTTTTCAATACTGAATGCATTTATTTTAATGTTTTGGGTTTTTTTATTGTTTTATGTATTTTTTAGTTTTTGATATTATGCTTTGTGTTTTGAGTTATTGATGATAGTCTTTTTGTATATTGTTGTGTTGTGTCTAGCTAAGAGATTGAAAGATGTGGTTCTTTTTGTATGGATATTGGCTTGAAAACTATGTTGTTTCCTAATGAAGTCTATAAGTTGAACTTGGTATGGTAGAACATGAGTGGACAGGATATGAGGTTGAGAAAGTGATGATTAAAATGGCGGGACCGAAAAGGACAGAGTAATATGTTTGATTCCATTTTGTTCACGTGTAAAATGTTACTTGAAGATTTTATCCTTTCAAAATAAGAGTTAGAGTTATTGTTATTTGTCTTCAATTGTAGCTTTTTTTTAAGAATGGATGGGGAGACATGTTAAAGGAGAAAGTGGTTACCTCCATAATAGTTTTTTTGGCGGTCATTTTGAGGGTGTTATGCTATTGGTAGTATGGGCGGGTTGTTTACCATATCCGCTTAATCTTTGATTTTGAATTAACTTCCTTTTCTTCCCTTGACATCTCTTAAAATTTAGGGTCAGGGCCCACCCAGTCCCCTACAAAATGAGTTTGTAAGTTGATGACTGTCTAAGCGAGTGTTTGGAACTATGTTGCATCAGGCATTTGACGCACGTTGAGAATCAAGCTACACGTTGTAGCTTTATGTTTAATGCACGGTGAGCG
Source organism: Trifolium repens (assembly GCA_030408175.1). Classification (NCBI taxonomy): domain Eukaryota; kingdom Viridiplantae; phylum Streptophyta; class Magnoliopsida; order Fabales; family Fabaceae; genus Trifolium; species Trifolium repens. The sequence goes on along the minus strand of CP125849.1, from coordinate 49,663,744 downwards.
AGTTACTAGATGCGGTAGCAAACATCAACTAAGTATTATACCTTTATAAGCACTACAAATGTCATATCTCTAGGCGATGTGGGACTAAACCCAACCCCCGAACTCCGCACAATGTGCTGTACCAATACCGCTACAATAAAGGCAAATGAAGTGGGCCATTAACAGGCAGCAGGGTGGCCACAATTAAGGAGGATTTTCCAACAGTATCTTTTGTCTTTCAAATTGAAATTCTGATTTGGTAGTTCGGCAAATAGAATCGTTGGAAGATGACAATGCTACTTTTATTTATCCCGATTACTATAACTTCTATAAGTATGGCTAGGTAGTAGCAAAAAAAAGTGACTTTTATATTTCAAGACATGGTTGTCAAACTATTATGTCAGCTCATATAATAGTCAGAGTTTACGGCTTCAGGTATCAAAATCAAGTTAACTCACTTCCAATTCATTTCAGTGTAAACTTTGCGGACTCACATAGATTCCCACGTTTGCATTGAATTGCATGTTTGGGGATGGTTGGTTGAATGCATAGCTGTCAAACTCGCTTGTAGAGTAATAAACTTGTTTGAGTTTATGCTTCTAAGGAAATTTGGTTGAATCACTATTAGAATCATTTTGAGTACATTTGGTTTAACTTATATGGACCCGTTCAAATTAGAAGTAGTTTTGTTTTTTTTACTGGGGGGTGGGGGGGGTGGTTACTAGTGATATTGCACGAGCTGGGTCGAAAAGGCTTTGTTTTGTTTCCTTTTGTTTATCTGTCTCTTGATTGCCTAACATGGTGAGCATTTTTCTTTTTTAGATCTTGGTTAGTTTTTTCCGTATGCTGATATCCTCCTTCATTGTAAAAGGATAATTTCCAATTTAAGATTCTCTAATATGGAAAACTGTTAACATTTGAAATATTTATTGTTGGTTTGATACTTTACTTTTTCATGGAGTTGTAATGTTGAATTATAATTATATTAATGCTATTATATTATGTATGTATATACCATTTATAGATCTTTTTAACGTAATTATGTATAGCAGCATGCTTGAGTTTACCAGAAGTAACACCATGAAAGTCATCCACAAGTTATGGTTGGCTGAATTATATACGAATACTATACGTTTTCTGTCAAATATGGGAATACCTCTTCTTAGTTTTCCTATAATCTTGACTGGTTCATGCATTTCGTTAAAAAAGGTTCTTACTATATAACATCACTCTTTTATATTGAGTCTATGCGTACGGACTATGAATTTCTGTACACTCTCGAGTTTTACTACCCTGGTCAAATAAGTCAACAAGATAACGAGTGCTTTAAAATACCCAACATTTAATAATGGAATGATAAGGCTTAGTATGGCACAAAACATTAACCTCACAAGTTGTAGCACTTGACTCCACAAATGCATCTGAAGTCCCGACATGAACTTATATGCAAAGGAGAATAATGATGTTGTATTGAGTCTTATGGTTATCAAATCGATATTCAAACCATGAATTAGAAGACCTACTTCCTAATCGTGAATCGAACCTTATTAGGAATCTTAAGATACAATACCGATGAAAAAATGATATTTTTAAGTAAAACCAAGGGAGAGCAAAATTATAAGCTGGTATATAATATGCAAACTTTACAATAATTCAAGATTCAAGTCATAAATCAAATACCAAAAGAAAAGTTGACAGGAAAAAATTAGTGGTTGGTTACATTTTGTTTAGGTAGTGATTGACAAGGAGTCTAAGTTCATCATAGTGAGTTGTGACCATGATTTATCATAATGAATCAGAGGTCAAGAGGTGATTCATGTCCCAAATGGATACACACTTGGGTTTGTATCAATTGAGTTCAGTTTTGTATTGAATCAAGATACGACTCATATGTATCATAAGATATTGATAGCATCTCAACGTCAGTTCCTAGCATAAACATTGTCGCAAACCAAAATTTATAAGCAAACCAATTATTGAAAGTTTGCAATGAACTCAACATGCCAATGAGGTGAATGAGAGCCCAATTCTGGTATGTTGAAACTTAGATCAACCAAGTTGAATCTAGCTCCAACAAGAGGAATCAATCCCACCATTTTTCATTCTTCAGTAAGCTTGAATCTCGTGGTCTATCATTTTGTCCATCAATATTGAATTGTGCTGCAATGTTTGTGCATTTTAGTCTAGGTTTGTCTGCCTTGTATTACCCTTGAACCCATCTTAGTATAGTGTTTATTGGTTGGTTACAGAATATTTAAATTTTGTTATTGTAGCTTTTATTTATTATTACTAAGTCAGAATGTTGAATATGTATTGTGCATACGGTAAATTGTGTTACAAATTGTGGAGGTGTCCGTAAAATACTCTCTAAGATTAATGTTAACAACACTCTTTGACACATTCTGCAACACAACTTATGTAATTGGTTTATTTTTTAAAAGCCAAAATACTTTTTAAAAGGTTTTAACTTTATGAGACAAGGGGGTTGAGTTTGTAAGAAATGGACCAATCACATCAAATATGTTGAAGAGTGTATAGCTAGTGTTCCTCTTAACAATTATAATTTATAAGTTCTTTTTGCTCCTCGCTCTCCTATATTTAAGAGTTTTATGTAAGCTGGAAGCAGCTTAATGCATGTCAGTTTAGTCACATCTCATGTTTCATATTTTAGTGCTTCTGATTCTCTGAATGCTAATTGCCATGTCTGTGTTATTGTCTTCATATCATAATGATGGTTATGGATGTGGAGATTTTTACTTGAATTCTTCATTCAGTTGTTCTGAAAGTTTTATTCCCTTGTATCTTTTTGACAGCATCACCATATATTTCTTTGCAAAAGAAGATGAAGGCTGCATCCTCACACCGACCAAGGAAAACCATCTCGCACCTGTGACTGTACAATTCCAGCAAGGTCTCGGACAGAAGTTTAGACAGCAAGCTGGAACTGGTATTAACTTTTCAATGTTTGAGGAGTCAGATTTATTAAAGGTGGGTGACATGGATGTCTACCCTCTAGCGGTGAAGGCAGATGCATCATCTCATAATCATGATGGATCAAATGAAACTGTGACATCTGGCAAGACAAATTCTCAGATAACTCAAGCGGTGTTCGAGAAGGATAAAGGAGAATTTCGGGTAAAAGTTGTTAAGCAAATTTTGTCTATAAATGGGATGAGGTATGAACTGCAGGAGATATATGGTATTGGAAATTCAGTGGAAAATGGCGTGGATGACAATGAACAAGGAAAGGAATGTGTGATCTGCTTGTCGGAGCCTCGTGACACAATCGTGCATCCCTGCCGACATATGGTATATTCAGCATCCCTTTTTTGAATGAAATTTTCTTTGATTAGTTAATTGAGTGATTCTGATGGTAGTCATGAATATCAATATTCAATATTATGGCTAATCTTGGTAAATATCTTATTTACAAGACTTAATTGCACTTTTGGTCCTCTGTTTTATCAAGTTAATGAAAATAGTCCCCTTGTTTAAAAATTGAACGTTTTGGTCCTCAAGTGTTGAATCTTACCCCTAAAAGAGTGGTGAATTTTATTTCCGCAGTGCATGTGTAGCGGATGTGCAAAGGTTTTGAGGTTCCAGACGAATAGATGCCCGATTTGCAGACAACCAGTTGAGAGGCTTTTGGAGATAAAGGTAGGGACTCAAGAGTAAAGAAAGATACATTGTTAATTTCACAAACTTCCTGTACAGCCCAACTGTTACTGTAATAATATTTTAATATTTCTCTCTGCTTTCTTCCCTCACTTTTCTGGTTTTTCCAATCAGTTAAAAAAGAAGGAAAATGGAATTTTTATATGACACTTGGTTTAAAATCTGCAACAGGCTTATTACAAATGAAATTGTAGTACATGTCAATGGCTCCAATGAACTTGTCTGTCTTTGCTTCTAGATTGCTACAATTTTCTTCTGAAATCACTTTTTAATAATCATTTTTCCCAGAAAGAGAAAGATATCAAAGATGATTAATTAATTATAAAGACCGCAAAACAGTTTAATTTAGCTAATTGATGAAATATAAGTGTTAAGGTGAAGAATCATAAGATATGTATTAAAATGTTTTACTATGAGTTCGTTGATTGATTTAGAAATGATACTTTTTAAAAATAAAAACAACTGATGATATGATCAAGAACAAAACAGTATAGTGAAGTGGTCTTATTAAAAGTTTTATTATTTGCTCGAATATTACATGTGGAGGATATGGTCGTAGTGGAAAAGCATATAACTAATTGATTTCATAATGAAAATTTGATTTTTATTCTGACCCTATATGCTTAAGAGGGTGATAATGGAGTAGTGGGGCAAGGAGAGGAGAGACATCCAATATGGAGATAGAAAAAGAGACACCAACAATGGGTCTAGATGCTGTAGAAAAAAACATGTAGTTACATGCTATAGTTTGATCTCATTTACATCGAACAATTTAAATTATACAAATACTAAAATAATTCTGACCATTAATTGAAATCAGACAACTGATACTACAATAGGATATTTATTTTTGACGACAATGGTAATGATGAACGAGAGAACAACAAAAATGTGAATGAGGGAAATTGATCTAACGTAGGAGGTTGTACGATAACATCAACGAAATATAGTTCTTAAAATATAATTCTAAACACTAATATTTGATGGACCATATGTTTCTAATGTAGGAGTAATTTATAATGGACGATTTATTAAGGTGGTTCACTATAGCACTAATTATATTTACATATGTACATGTTGTGTTGTTAAGTTTTAGTTTTGTGCCCTGCAAAAAGTTATAGACGGTTCCTATTAGACACAACTATGTAGTTTTGACATGTCAGTTTCAACTTCCAAAACATTGATTAGTTGCATGTAGGACAACGTATTTCCCATACTACAACCACAGATTTAAAAACTCTATGATGTTGAATGTTGATTACTATGGGTATGACTGAGATGGGCTTAAATTGCTTTCTATAACATGTGTCATGCCTTTGTTAGCACTTAGCATGTTGTCTTTCCCGGCACAACCTACTCTTTCCGTATCAAATTATAAGTCGTTTTGATAAAAAATTGATACTATATTATAAGTTGTTTTACAGTATTAATAAAATATTTAATATTATTTTTTTCATTATAACTTTAACTGTGTATTACTCTATATTTTTTCAATTCTTCAATTTATCTTTCTCGTATCATTAAGAAGTATAATTTTATAAACTAACTCATAATTACACTTTTTCATACAAAATTAATTATATTTTTTAATTTATCATGGTAAAATGACTTATACTTTAGTAATAACATTTTTATTCCATTTAGTATCTCAATTAGTATTATGGTGGTATTTAGTAGCATCAATCTTACTTTGTACAACACTTTAACTCTCACTTCAACACAACCTTCCATTTATGGACATATATAGATTTTTCACAACAGAAAAATAAATTGAACATTTTGCGAGGCTTAGATCACACAACCACATAATGAACATAAAGATGTGTCATTTTAAAAATCAATTGTGGAGATGAGCATAAAAATTTGTCTCCTCAGGATATGAATTAGAGAACTATTTATACTTTTGTGTTATAATAATATTAAATAATATAAAAGAGACATGTTACTATTAATGTTCAACTTAAAATAGTAATATTGATTATCAATCTAAATGTCAACTTAAAATAGTGAATGTAAATTATTTTATTCATAGCTTTAGGGTCCGTTTGGTTCGAAGTTTTTGGAGGGGAGGTGAGGGAATATTTTAAATTTTTATGTTTGGTTCAACTTTTTAACGAGGGGAGGGGAGGGAAGGGGAGAAGTAATTTACTTTTTTACTCTTAATCTTGTAAACTCAAAATAAGGATTAAATTATAATGGATATATAACAAAAAAAAAATCTAATGAGTAGAAAACCAAAATTTTTTTTTGTTGTAAAAAAAAAAAAACCTAGAATTTTAATATTCCAACAAGGATAATTTTGAATTTTACTAAATAAATGAGGGTAATTTTGTCAACATAATAAATTATATTTTACCTCGCCTCCCCTCCTTAAAATTCCCTCCCCTCACCTCTCCTCCCCTCCCCTCCCCCTCGGTTGAACCAAACAAACCCTTAGTAGTATAAATATCACTCTTTACTTCATGTAAAATGCACACTTTGGAAGTGATAAAAATCTAATCCAAACTTCTCCATTCTCTTCATTTTCATAACTAGTATAATATATATATTAATAGTATTATAACTATATTAGTAATTTATATCATTCTATTAGTCACTAAAGAAATATTTAAATTTTTGATTTTCTCAACATGTTATCAGCACGATCGTTTCTATCGGAAGTGTTCACTAATACTAGGTATATCATCTATACTTATCAATTCAATATTATCATTACTATTATTTGCCCCGATTATAGAGAACTGACAAATCGTCAAGTGATTTATAACTAGAGTGGCTATTATTGTTATGACTAACTTTTATACTTAATGGAGGTGTCCAAAACCACATCTATACTACTAACTTTCATACTTAATGGAGGATTAAAATTCTCATTTGTATGACTAACTTTTATACTTAATGGAGGTGTCCAAAACTCCATCTATACTACTAACATTCATACTTAATGGAGGATTAAAATTTCCATTTGTAAGACTAACTTTAATACTTAATGGAGGTATGCAAAACCCCATCTATAATACTAACTTTCATACTAAATGGAGGACTAAAATCACCATCTAGAATATTGCTAACTTCAATTCTTAATGGAAGATTAAAATTTCTGTCAATAATATTATTTCACGAAAGTTATATAATTAAGTTATGACATTTGACATTATTTAAATTATTAATGTGCTATTCTCTACCGTCTGTGCATTATAAGAGATAGATGATTTTTAACACACTTAAAATATTTTTTCCAATTCTCCAACGGCAATAAAAAGTAAAAATTAACATTATTACCGTTGGAGAAGGGAATAATGTTACCGTTAGGTGATAAGGGAATAATGTTAATTTTTACTTTTTATTACCGTTGGAGAATTGAAAAAAATATTTTAAGTGTGTTAAAAATCATCTATCTCTTATAATGCACAGAGGGTAGAAAATAGCACATTAATAATTTAAATAATGTCAAATGTCATAACTTAATTATATATCTTTCGTGAAATAATATTATTGACAGGAATTTTAATCTTCCATTAAGAATTGAAGTTAGCAATATTATAGATGGGGATTTTGGTCCTCCATTTAGTATGAAAGTTAGTATTGTAGATGGGGCTTTGCTTACCTCCATTAAGTATTAAAGTTAGTCTTACAAATGGAAATTTTAATCATCCATTAAGTATGAAAGTTAGTAGTATAGATTGGGTTTTGGACACCTCCATTAAGTATAAAAATTAGTCATTCAAATGGGAATTTTAATCCTCCATTAAGTATGAAAGTTAGGAGTATAGATTGGGTTTTGAACACCTCCATTAAGTATAAAAGTTAGTCATAACAATAATAGCCACTCTAGTTATAAATCACTTGACGGTTTGCCAGTTCTCTATAACCGGGGCAAATAATAGTAATGATAATATTGAAGCGATAAGTATAGATGATATACCTAGTATTAGTGAACATTTTCAATAGAAACGATCATGCTGATAACGTGTTGAGAAAATTGGAAATTTAATATTTCTTTAGTGACTAATAGAATGATATAAATTAATAATATAGTTATAATACTATTTATATATATTAATTATACTTGTTATGAAGTAATTGCAAACACTAGTAGCAACTTCTTCAAATCATGCTGAAGTAATTGCCCTCCATGAAGCAAGCAAAGAGTGTAGATGGTTAAGATCAGTAACTTGACATATTCAAGAAACGTTTGGTTTACCAACTGATAAAAACCCAACAATTTTGTATGAAGACAATGTTGCATGCGTTACCCAGATGAAAGAAGGTTACATCAAAAGTGATAGAACCAGACACATCCCTCCACAATTCTTCTCATTCACACAAGAGTTAGAAAGAAACAAAGAGGTTGATATTCAATATATTCGTTCGAGTGATAATGTGGCGGATCTCTTCACAAAGGCGCTTCCTACATCAATTTTCAAGAAACACGTACGAAGTATTGGAATGTGTCACCTTCGAGATCTTTGAAGAAGAACTACATGTGCTTGGTTGAGGGGGAGCATATGTTGTACTCTTTTTCCCTTATTAAGGTTTTTATCCCAATGGGTTTTTTAACAAGGCAACATATGTTCCTGTTCCTGATAGAACACTAGGGGGGTATGAATTACTAAGTGTTATGGTTATGCAATGGTCCTCAATTATGTTATTGCTTGTCTTTTTTGAATTGCGTTGGGGGTTGTATTTATAGAGTTAGAAGGGGGGAAGTTCCCTACGACCCACGATCCCCTGATCCTCAATCAGAGGGATTGGGGTTACCTTGATCCCACGATCCTCAGTTAAGGAGAGTGGGGCTATATTGGTGCCATTCCTATTAACCGCTACTGAGGCACGTGCTTTTCGTGCTTATACTAAGACGTGGGGGAGTAACGATCATGGGGCACGGGGGAAACGCGTGCGCATGTAAGCCAGCGAAATGGGCCTAGCTTTAGGCGGATTGGATCACGATGGGTTGGGCCTTTAGCCAATTGGGCCTAAATTATTTCATCCGGTATAGTTCCCATGACATTCTTCTCAACAAGCCTTCAATGGAGCATCATGATAAATATTTCAAAGGGGGGGGAGGGGGGGGTTATAATAATCCAAAATAATATGAAAGACACATGTTACTATTAATGTTGAAATATCTATTCAAAATTTCAACTTAAAATAGTAATGTTGATTATCAACCTAAATGTCAACTTAAAATAGTGAATGTAAATTATTTTATTCATAGCTTTAGTAGTATAAATATCACTCTTTACTTCATGTAAACTACATACTTTGGAAGTGATAAAAATCTAATCCAAACTTCTTCATTCTCTTAATTTTCATAACTAGTATAATATATATTAATAGTATTATAATTGTATTAGTAATTTATATTATTCTATTAGGCACTAAAGAAAATTTTAAATTTCCGATTTTCTCAACATTTTGTTGATTTTAATGGCATGGCAACAATTTGTTGGATCCAAGTATGTCAATGATTGTTAAATCCAGGTAGTATATATTTAGTAAAAATCAAAATATAGTTTGTTTTATACTTCCTCTAGTCTTTAATATAAGAAGAGTTAATATTTTAGATACATTAAAAGATCGATATATCTTATCTAAAATATAGTCCAGATATATTAATTTTTTAATGTATTTAAAAAATGAAATTTTTCTTATATTAAATATCGAAGGTAGTATTTACATGCACAATACTTTTGAGTTGTGTTATTCCAAGTACAATTTGTCAACATAAGCAACGATTCAAGTGCCAAGCAATTCAAATAAAGACTTCTTCGTAAACATGAAAATAGAGCGAATTAGGCTAGATAACCATATATAAATATAAACATTTGAGTTTACTTTTGTATTATATATATATATATATATATATATATATATATATATATATATATATATATATATATATATATATATATAGAGGAGGGATCCGTTGACTCCAAGAGTAAATCTTCCATTGACTTACTCCGCTTAATAACTCGATATCGGCATTATATTTCTTCAATCTAACCGTTGAATTCAAAGATCTCATTGAGTAGATCAACTCCACAAATTTTTATAAAAATTCAAAAAATGTAGTTATGTATTTTAGACTATTGAAATTCAACGGTTTTTTCTGAAAATTTTTCGTACGTTCAATTGAAGTGCTCATAAAAAGTATCAAACTATTTTGAATTTTTATAAAAATTTGTGTAGTTGATCTACTCAATGAGATCTTTGAATTCAACGGTTGGATCGAAAAAATATAATGCCGATATCGAATTATTAAGCGGAGTAAGTCAATAGAGACTTACTCCTGGAGTCAACGGATCCCTCCTCATATATATATATATATATATATATATATATATATATATATATATATATATATATATATATATATATATGTAAGAATTTGAATCCATTCATGTTTTTGAGTCCAAACTTCTCTCATTTTCTTCATCTAAGAGTGTTGAATTCATTAAGAAGAAAAAAAAGAGTTTAGAAGAGAAAAAAAAATGAATGGTTGAAATTGATGTTGAATGAAAACATATTCAACTTTTATTATATTGTTATAAAAATTTTATCGCCGTTAACGATGACTAATTTTCGTCAAGAATTTTTGAGATACACAAGGTAGATTCTCCTCTCTCAATTGAAAATTTTCCATACATATAAGTCAAGAATCGAACTTCTAACTACATGCATTATGAATAAGTTGCACTTGTATGTCAAAATATAGGAGAATGTAAATTATTAATAATTAATATTAAATATTTTAATATTGACATAAATTAGAGCATGTCTATAGATGAATTGAACGGATGTCCACCTTCACCATAAAACGACAGATTTAAAAGTTATGTGATGTTGATTAGGGCTTCTAACTAAAGCCCGTGATGTCAAAAAATGAATTGAATATATGTCCACTTTACCATAAATTTAGTTTTTATGCCGAAGGTACTTTTGTTTTGGCAAAAACAGTCAATTTCTCTCCTAAGTGCTCGGTTCCTCTTGGTGAGGCTTTGGGGTTATTATATGCTCTCCAATGGTTACGTGATATGGCCATTGATCATGTTGACATTGCTTTAGACTCGAAGACTGTCACGGATGCATTCCACAAGCAGTTACCAGATGTTACGGAACTCGGCCATGTGTTGTCCACTGCTAGACGCATCTTCACATCATCTTTCACAAACTCTCGGGTTGAGTTTAATAGGCGACAAGCTAATGAGGTAGCTCACGCACTCGCGCGGGTTGCCCCTTTTTCTGCTAGTCCCACCATTTATATTGATGTACCCCATTGTATTGAACATCTTATTATTAATGAAATGCTATAAGCTTCTTTTGTCAAAAAAAAATTAGAGTTCATTAACTTTTATTATAATATAAAGATCTCATATAAAAAAAATCATGTTAACACCGTAATTTCATTGAAATTATACCAAAATCATAGCCGTAAGAGTTCATTGTCATTTGACTTAAATCATCAGTCCAAATATTCACTAATTTTCTTATTTTTGGGATATTGTCACAAAAATAAGCAATCGCCAATCATTGAATGTGTTTGTCTTTTCTTATAACACGTGTCGTGCCTTCTTAGCATAGTCTTTGTTTTTTATGAATACTCTAATACACATCTTATTTGAATATATACTGGTATATTGTTGAGGTGCACAATTCTAATAAATCCACAAATAGTATTTAATAAAGAAAAATTAATAAATATTATTTGTAAACCTCATAATTGTCAACATCAACAAGTGTACATGTACAACTTTAAGAGTAAATAAATCTATCCGTTTATGAACATAAATATTTTTCATAGAAAATAAATTGAACATTGAGCGAGGTATAATGAACATGAAGATTATTAATATTCTAAAAATCAATTATGGATCAATTAAAGAATTACTAATACTTTTGTTAATTTTAGTGGCATGGCAACAAAACAATTAGGTGTGAATCAAGTATGACAATGATTAATGATCCAATAAAATATCGGTTCCTGTTATGAATATTATTAGTGGATGTCCATATAGGTCATTGGCCCATATATTTGGTCCATTATATTTGCCTATATATAAGACCTATGTATCATTGTAATGTAACCCTAATCCTAGTACTGAATACTACACTATTCTTTCTCTCCTCTCTCTCTCTTCTTCTCTGTATTATTGCTCTTGTTTACATCAGTTTATAACACGTTATCAGCACGAGACTCTACCAAATTATCATTGCAAGGTATGTACGTGTGACTCCTTTTCAATTTATTTATTTTGTTACGTCATACCAATATGATTTTGTTATGATATGCTAATGCTACACAAATACACACCCCTTCTTTCATTTTAAGGTATGTAAACTGTAAAGCGAAACCTTCTTTCATTTCAATTTTTGTTGCGTATTAACCATCATATCTATTATAATTGATAATTCAATATGTGCTACATAAATATACACCATGAATCAAACAAATCTGTAATACACGATGCAATCTTGATTTCTTAAAAACGTGTACTTTTATTTTTGCAATTTATTTATTCAATATATATGGAAGAGTATTATATGATGCAATTTTGGTTATAATTTATTCAAACTAACCAAATCAATATCACCTGTAATTATGTTTTCAATTTCATAATTTATTTATTCTACATATTCCATAAGAATGTATGCATGCATCCTTGAAGGATTGCAAAAGATATTGTTATTTTAATTAGTTCCCGAAGAACTAAGAAACTTAATCCATGAATTCCCGAAGAATTCAGTAATATTAGTTCCCGAAGAACTAAAAAAAAAATAATCTATGAATTCCAGAAGAATTCAACAATTTCAGTTCCTGAAAAACTTGGAAATTTAATCTATGAATTCCCGAAGAATTCAATAAACTTAGTTCTTGAAGAACTAATAGATTTAATTTATGAATTCCTGAAGAATTCAACAAACTTAGTTCCTGAAGAACTAATAAATTTAATCTATGAATTCCCGAAGAATTCAACAAACTCGGTTCCTGAAGAACTAATAGATTTAATTTATGAATTCCTGAAGAATTCAACAAATGGTCTAGTTCCTGAAGAACTTGGAAAAATATCAATATTTATGAATTCCTGATGAATTCAATATTGCTGCATCCTTGAAGGATTGTAAATTGATAGTCATTTATTATATAGTTCTTGAAGAACTAAGAACATAATTTTGTTCTCCATGAATTCCTGAAGAATTCAATGGTGTGATACATCCCTGAATGATGTATAAATAATTGATAAGAACTATTATAGAGTTCTTGAAGAATATCGATTCACAATTTATGGTTCAGAAGCACCATAGTGAAATTTTTGAAATATGAATGCTAAAGATTCATAGGATACGATCAAGAAGCATCGTGGTGAAATTTTAAAATATGAATCCCGAAGATTCATAAGCCTATGTTTTTAGAAGTACTTAGAATGTCTTTTAAAATATGAATCCTGAAGATTCATAGCTAACTGTTTGTTTCGTAACGGATATAATATTGAAACAATAAAAGAAGAGATGTCAAATATCTCTATATATTACGAAACATATTTTGGATAGAATAAGTGTAATAAAAAAGTTATAAACCAGAAGTTTATACTACACTTATAAATATACTAGTGCAATTGAAGCACAAAATATTGTAAACCATAAGTTTACAAATCATATTAAACTTATCGTTGGCAATACCGGTTGGGTCATCCCGGATTATTATGATGCGAAAAAGAAATTTTATAGATATTGAAGGGCCCGAAGTTCATTCATTCTAGTAATTTTTATGTATTACTAGTTCCCAAAAGAAGTTGATAAATTAAGTAAATGAGCATATTTTATTTTAGAATAATAGAAAGGTGATATTTGTAAATCAATACATTATCATGATAATGTGGACCAATTAGACCTTTATAATTTTAATTGATGCATCAATTAAATGGTCACATGTACGTTTGTTTTCAACTCACAACCAGAAGTTTGTGAGGTATTGATTTGGTTAAGAGCTCATTTTTGTATAAAGCATTTGAGAAGTATCATATTTCAAATTAAAATTGATATTGAACATCTTGAAGTATATGTTCATAAAAAAAATGGACTTGAAGATCCATTCTTTAGACGTCTAAAGTTAATTATATGAACGATACTTATGAAATCAAAGCTTCTAATTTATATTTTGGGAACACTCAAACGTGTATGTTGAGATATTGTTTCGCATCAATGCCAATAAGTTATAATATGAAAGTCCTCCCCTTAATTTGCAATTAAATTTAGGCTTATAACCTAATATTTTTCATATAAGCATTTTTTGATGTGTTGGTATGTTCCAATTGCTCAAATATAATGCACTAAAATAAATTCTTAAAGAATATTGGGAAATTAGATTTATAGCCGAGAAGGCTAATTATCAAGTGATGAACTAATTTTCCCAATATTAGGGGAGAGAATAAGCAGCTGAAAATGTGAACTAGAAGTTCAAATGAATCACTTGAAATAAATTATTATCTCATCTTGATCCTCTTAGAAATCAATATGAACCAGAAGTTCATACGATAAATCATTTGCAAAGTTTATGAAATAAACTATTAGCTGTTAATGCTCCAATAAAAAATGGATGTCCCTGTTGGACAGTCTTATATTGCAAATGAGTTTTTACCACCCTGAAGTGTGGTAGGTCAATCGGTTCCAATGATAAAAATCCTCAGATAAGAAAAAGAGCTAAAAATAAAGATGACCCAAGTGAGGATATAAAAAGAATATTTGACATAATTAATTTTCAGTTCCAGAAGAACTTATCAAGTACTTGAAAGTTATGAAAATAAAGAGATCTCGACAAATTATGTCATAAATGGAATACGATGGAACCGAAAGGAAGTCGACATTGACAATGTTTATTTATATAATATAGCGCTATATACGATAAGAATTAATGAGGATCATGAATCAAAGTCAATTGAGAATTATAGACAACACAATGATTGTCTAAATAAAATGATACAATTGCTACGTAATTAAAGTCACTTTACAAAGTGAAAGATTTTTTGGACCAACAGTCCATATATGTAAAAATGATGAGATGCGAATCAATTTTCGTGTGAATAGAAAATGTTAAAAGTTTGACTAGAACTCCTGAAGAGTTTCTGAAACCTATTGAGTAAAGAAAAGTTTGAAATGAAATATGTTTGATGATAAAAGTTTATTAGGAATTGCAAACTTTGTATTTTAATGAGGTTTTATGTGTCGAGAAACTTATATATCAAAGGTACAAAAACAGTTTGATATTAACAAATATAATTTGTTGTCACTTGATGTGAACAAAGATCATTTCATGTCTCAAGAAAATGCTCAGTTATTTGAATTGGTCTTGAAGTACCATATTTTAGTTCTGTTGAGAACACTATTACATTTTGTTTTTAATTATGTATGTGATGATATCAATAAACTCAAAGATATTGAAACAAAGTTAAGTATATAATTTGTATCTTAAAGATACAACAATATCATCCAATTATGCGGAAGTTTTAGCACTACATCATGGAAGTTCAGAATGTGGTTTTGTTGAGGTTTGTGATTCTACACATACAAGAAATTTGAAGAAGATGATATCGCATCCACGGCTAATACAAAGAAATATATATTAAAGTATAAGAATCAGATCTTTCTGCAAAGTCATCGTCAAGTAAAGCTTTTGATCAACTATATTGAAGATTAATTGAGCTTCTTCGTTTCAGATATAAATGTCCTTATGAGGGGGAGATATAATTTTGTTCTGCACTCTTTTTCCCTTAACCATGGTTTTATCCCATTGGGTTTTCCTGGTAAGGTTTTTAACATGACAGTTTAAACACAAAGGATGTTGTACTCTTTTTCCTTCACTAGAACTTTTTCCCACTGGGTTTTTCTCTAGTAAAGGTTTTAACGAGTCACATTCTCGATGGACATCCAAGGGGGAGTGTTATGAATATTATTAGTGGATGTCCATATAGGTCATTGGCCCATATATTTGGCCCATTATATTTGCCTATATATAAGACCTATGTATCATTATAATGTAACCCTAATCCTAGTATTGAATACTACACTATTTTTTCTCTCCTCTCTCTCTTATTCTCTGTATTATTGCTCTTGTTTACATCAGTTTATAACAGTTCCTTCATTTTGTACCAATATTTTATGGCTTTCTATTTGTCTGTCATGATCAAACCAATTTCTTAATGTCATCAAATCAATTCAATCACCAATCAAAAAAACAAAATCTAAAGTAACAAAAAGAGCATCCATCACAACACATTTTTACTAGCAAATCACAACAACAATGGTTGTTTATTTAATATTAAGCACCCAACCATAAAGCACTTAGATGCCCATAGCATCCTACAGTACATAACATAACCTTAACATTACAACAACACACAAGATCATTGGACTATAGTCCAAAGACATCATCAATCAAACACATAGAAATTCAAATAACAAAAACATAATTTATTTTCACACCATAATAATCACCAAAGGCTAAACACCTATGGTTTGGTCTTGTAAGCAATTTCATCTCCCCACAATTGATGCACATAGACACCATTGTTTCTGAGACTTTTGTAAACATCCATGCAATTTTCCTTGCTTGTCACAGCATTAGTTTTATCATCATCACTTTTCTCAGGACATCTTAGAAACAATTCATCAACAAAGCATATAGCTCCACTGTCAAATACATCAGATAAGAACTTGAGTTCAACTTCTCCTGCATTCATCTTCAAGACAACAAAATCAGCATATTGCACAGTTTCTTTGAACCAAGCAAGGAAATCAAACTCATCTTCCCCACCATAATGATCTAGATCATCATTTTCATCTCCGATATCATCAACTTCGGCAGTGACTTTACCGGCTAATCCAGGGTGATAAACAAACGTGATACCTGGTCGCTTCACATAAGACAACATTATCGAAGTGTTGTAGTGAACAAAATACACATTGAAATCTTTCTGATCAATTGGATATGATGGTAGGAACCAATCACTAACATTCGCATTCAAAAGCTCTCCTACACCAATATCAATATAAACCAACCTCTTCCTAGTAGAAACATCTACAAACTTAGGCAAATAAGAAACCGGGGACACGCGCATCGGTTTTTCGCTCACAAGAGGCTCCATTAGATCTATGAGAGGCTTGGTCAATGTCAAACTAGGACAATCAGCAGGTAAACTAATCTGATTGTGATTGAAAAAAGTTGTTGCATTTTGAGATCTTTTCTTAAAAACAACAAGATTAAGTTCATCATCAATAGAATCAACATGAACAACACTAGAAGATCTCAACAATGATGAAACTGGTGTAGCTGATCTAATCAAATCATTGTGATGATGTGAACTTTTAGCACCAACAAGAAGTGCACCAATTCCATTAGGTTTAAGAACACGCTCAACCTCAAGTACAAGCAAAGCAGGTACAGAAACCTTATCAAGATCCGTAGACAAAACAAAGTCAAATGAAGAATCTTGATAATCTAATTCATAAATGAACTTCTTCATCTTGAGGGAGAAAAAACGGTTGGTATAAACACCACTAACAGTTGAAAAACCCAACTGTTTCATTGCTTTAACAGCCATTGAAGAACCTTCACCAACACAAAGGGTATTAGCATCACAGTTCAATAACTGCATACCCATTAATTCAGTGACAACATTCACTGTCAAGTTAACGTCTTTTTCACAATTCATTACACCCCAGAAGCGATTCTGAAAGAAATTTGAACTGGGTTGGTTTAAAGTGACGTTTTCTGAATCTGCAAAACAATTGAAATTGCTTGCAATTGGAACTAAATTTCCAAAATTGAAATCCGATAAAGCGCGAAGACGAAGAAGAGCAACCATGGAAATGGTAGCTGCAAGGAGAATTGAACGAAAGAACACGCGCCGTATGATTGACCCATTAAGGATCTGGAAATTTAGGATCTTTGTGTCCATGAAATTTCCAAGTTTGGATCTTTTAGAACAAAAGGGTTTGTTGAATTTGTCAAAAAGAGAAGAAATTTGAGGAAATTATTGAGAGATTGTTTGAGAAAATTGAAAAGCCAAATAGAAGAAAGAGAGAAGAATTTAGCGAGTACAAAACCTTGATGATGTATGGTTTCCACCCACGAGGACAGCCATTGATATTTGGAAGCTTAACCAGACTCTTGTTGGAACTCTTTTTTTCTGTGATGTTTCATGCAAGTTTTTGGGATTACCCATTTTGGATGATGATGATGATGGGTTGAAACCCATCATTGTGAACTTCAAAAGATGATAAACTACTTCATAGTATAAGTTCAAATTCAGGTTCAATTTGTTGTGAAAATGAATAGGTTTTTGGTTTTTTTAAGGTGTTTGGATCTGAAAGAGAAAATGGGGGATGAAAAAAGGTTGAAGGAGAAGCGTGTGAATGAATGAGAGAGTGATTAGTGATGGTGTTTGGAACAAGAACACACTAGCCAGCTAAGGTGGGATCTCTCTAACTTGCGTGGCACCCTATCGAACCTTCTCAGTTCTGTCCCTTTTCCCTTTATTTTATTTTTTCAATTTTCCCTGTGATCCAAATTCACTGCACTTAAAGAGGTGATTGCAGATTAGATAGTCTATAATTTAAGCTTAAATTTTATATTTAAAGGTAGTTAAAATTTGATCTTAAAATTTGGACTGTGCAATATTGATCGCACGATTTAGATCAAGGTTGTCAGAACCAGATCGATCATCAAACTGGTGAGTTTATCGGTTCAAGGTTCAAGTGGTCGGATCGGGGTCGGACCGTGTCAAACCGTTTTTAATTAAATATATTTTAATTAATATATAAATAAAAATAAATAAATAATGATTCAGTATCATTTAGTTTCACATCTTAAAAAGATGAAATGTCATCAAGTCAATATAAAATTAAAAATTTAGTACTCTAGACATAAATTTTTTAATTCAAACCAAATTAGAAACTAGAAATTACAGAATATTAGAAAAGAAATTGTGGTGAATACTGATCATTCAAGTCAGAATATTTGATATTCATTGTATTGATAATAATTGTAATATATTAGGAAGTTTTGCTACCTTAATTAGAATATTGATCATTCAAGTCAGAATATTTGTTATTTATTGTATTGATAATAATTGTAATATATTAGGAAGTTTTGCTTATTTTTTTACAATCACACTAATTAGAATATTGACTCAATTAGTTTTCCTACCTTGATTAGAATACTGACTCAATATTAGAAAATTTTGACCTTTTTTTAAAGAAAAAAACTGAACCACCGAACCGTTTAAACCGACCGGTTTACCGGTTTTTTCCGATTCCGAGCCGGTTCGACCGATTTTTTACCGGTTCGCTTGCTGCCCGGTTATCAGGTCTGACCGGATATATGACCGGTACTTCACGATTCGACCGATCCAACCGTCCGGTCCGATTTGGACAACCTTGATTTAGATATTCTTCTGACTATATGAATGTGACCGCATACAATCCAATTCCGCTAAAGAGAGATAAAACGATTACTAATGCATCATCACAAGAGACTCTCTTATATTAGCTTTTAATTTAGCAAGAATATTTGTATACGAGTTTTCTTCTCTAAAGTGTGATGGATAGAGGTATTTTCATTTTTAACCAGATAACTTCGAATTATCTCCAAGATCGTTGCCACAATGATAAAAAAGTTGATGTTTACTTCACCACTAACCAAACAAAGTGGAAGAAGTAATAAAACATGTGATTTTCTTAAAGTTTGTTTCCTAACAGATAATCATTCTTGTAAACAAGGTTTGATTATTTACATGTAAAAATTTTGAAGAGAGAGAGAGAGAGATTTCAAGTTGATAGTATTTGAATAGTTGTTATAGAATATTATTAAACTTGTTTAGAAAGAAAGCTAAAATAGTTATGTGGCAAAGGAAGTATTGGAATAGGACTAAGAGACTTGTAGGAGAAATTGTGATTGGTTTCCTTGATCAACAATTACATAGTGAAGTGCCTATTTATAGGCTTGGATTACCGCCCTTAGTATGGGGTTGATTATTTTATTTAATTACTAGACTAGATGATTCTAGATTAACCTATACAATACAATAATCTAGAGATTTCTAGTTATACAATACTAGATATAACAATAGTCTAGATTAATCTATACAATACTAGATATTACAATAATCTTAGAGATTTCTAGCTATACAATGTATCAAGTAGCTTCTAGAAATTTACATCACAATTCAACACTCCTCCTTGATGTAAATTTTAGTAACTCCAAGCATAGTTCGTAGTAGCTCAAATCTTGCTCTTGGTAGTGCCTTCGTGAATATGTCTGCAATTTGTTCTTCTGTCGTACAATACTTGAGCTGAATTTGTTTAGTTGCCTCTGCTTCTCTTATAAAGTGATATTTGATTGCTATATGCTTGGTTCGATGATGATGAACCGGATTCTTTGTCATTGCTATAGCTGACTTGTTATCGCAGTATATTATAGTAGGTTCAGCTTCTTGTTCACCCATGTCTCCTAGTATTCTTCGAAGCCATATAGATTGACTTGTCGCTTCAGCTGCTGCCACGTACTCAGCCTCTGCTGTGGACTGTGCAACTGTAGCTTGCTTCTTACACGCCCATGAGAAAAATCCTGATCCTAGTGAGAAGGCATAGCCTGATGTACTTTTCATGTCATCTAATGAACCTGCCCAATCACTATCGGTGTAACCAAGCAACTTAGAGTTGTTCGTGGATTTATACCACATACCATACTCCTTTGTTCCTTGCAAGTATCTTAGAATTCTTTTACCAGCTCCAAGATGAATTTGACTTGGTTTCTGCATGAATCTTGATAAAAGACTTGTAGCATACATGATATCTGGACGTGTAGCTGTAAGATATAGTAGGCTCTCGATCAAACTTCTATAGCGCGATGCATCAGCTTCAGGTGATCCATCATCCTTTTGCATCTTTTCATTTGTTACGAGTGGAGTAGCAACTGGCTTGCAATCATTCTTCTTGAACTTCTCCAATAGTGCTTTAGTGTATTTCTTCTGACAAATAAATATACCTTGTTCTTTTTGTTTTACCTCTATGCCGAGAAAGTAATTCATCAAACCAAGGTCGGTCATCTCAAATGTCTTCATCATGTCTTCTTTGAATCCATTTATCAGCATAATATTGTTTCCCGTGTAGATAAGATCATCAACATACAAGGAGACAATGAGAGTATCATACTGACCTTGAGTCTTGATGTATAGTGTTGGCTCACTCTTGCTCCTCCTGAATCCTCGATCCATGAAATATTGATCAATTCTACTGTACCATGCTCGAGGAGCTTGCTTCAGGCCATATAAAGCTTTTCTTAATCTCAAAACTTTGCTTTCATTTCCTTTGACTACAAATCCTTGTGGCTGCTCCACATAAATCTCTTCTTCAAGTATACCATTTAGGAAAGCAGATTTCACATCTAGTTGATATATGCTCCACCCTTTTTGTGCGGCAAGAGCTATTAAGGCTCTAATAGTGTCTAGGCGAGCAACTGGAGCAAATGTCTCATTGTAGTCTACTCCAGGTTGTTGCGAGTAACCCTTTGCAACTAGTCTAGCCTTATGCTTCTGTATCGAGCCATCAGGATTAAGCTTTGTCTTATAGACCCATTTAACTCCAATGATATCTTTTCCATGTGGACAATCTACAAGCTCCCAAGTATTATTCTTCTCAATCATTTTAATCTCGTCCTGCATTGCCTTAACCCATACTTCTTGTTTTGAAGCCACATCATAGTTTTCAGGCTCAAGTATGTCCAAGTTGCAGGTTTCATATATATCCACCAATGATCTTACTCTTGTTGGAGTAGATTCTGGTGAAGAAATTTCTTGTTGTGGAGGTGAAGGTGGCGTACCTGGTTCTTCTGTTGCTTCTTCCATATCTTTTATGTCTGATTGTGGTATTGGGATGGAAATATTTCTTCTCTCAACTTTTCCGTCATCCCAATTCCAACTAGCATTTTCATCAACCTCAACATCTCGACTAACATCGAGCTTCTTTGTTTGCAAGTTATAGATTCTATAGCCTTTTGATTGTGTACTATATCCCAAGAAGATACCTTTAGTGGTCTTGTCTTCTAGCTTGTGCCGTTTTTGTTTAGGAACATGTATATAGCAGATAGATCCAAAAACTCTTAGATGTTTAGCTGATGGCTTTTTACCACACCAAATCTCAATAGGAGTCTTGTCTTGAACTGCCCTAGTTGGGCATCTATTGAGTATGTAGACGGCCGTGTAAACTGCTTCAGCCCAAAAAATATTCGGCAAGCCTTTATCCTTCATCATTGATCTAGCCATTTCCATGACTGTGCGATTCTTCCTCTCCGACACGCCATTTTGTTGTGGAGAATATGCAACTGTTAGTTGTCGTTCAATGCCTTCATCCTCGCAGAATTTATCAAACTCGTGAGAGTTGTACTCTTTGCCTTGATCACTTCTTAGCTTTTTAATATGTTTACCACTTTGCTTCTCAACAAGGGTCTTGAACTTTTTGAATATTCCAAAGACTTCTGATTTTTCCTTGATGAAGTATACCCAAGTCATTCTAGAAAAGTCATCAATGAAGAGAATGAAATACCTGTTATTGTTGAGTAATGGTGTCCTCATCGGTGTGGATGAGCTCTAACACATCTTTAGTTCTCCACGTTTCTCCTGTTGGAAATGTCAATCGATGTTGCTTCCCGAGAAGACATCCTTCGCAAGCTTCATTACTTTCCTTCAAGTATGGTAGATCTCTCATCATATTCTTCTGATTTAACATCTTCAATGCTTGAATGTTGAAGTGACCAAATCTTCGATGCCATAACCGTGAATCATCGACTTGTACTTTCAAGGCGATGTTGGTTGTATATTTAAAGCTTATTGGAAAGCTTCTATTTCTTTTCTCCATTTTTACTTTGGCTATCTCATGTCTTTTGTGACTATTGTCATATATTGCACATGTGTCTCCTTCAAAGTGAAGAGTATAACCTTTCTCCATCATTTGACCAATACTCAAAAGATTTTCTTTGAGATTGGGAACTAGCAAGACATCTTTGATGAATCTCGTACCTTTCTTAGTCTCCACCATCACAGTGCCTTTGCCTTTAGATTCTACGACAGTGCCATTTCCCAGTCGAACTTTTACTTTGACGGAGTCATCAATATCCTTGAAGATGCTCTCATCTTTGGCCATGTGATTGCTGCAACCGCTATCCAAGTACCAATTTCTGCTCAATTCATCATTGCAGTCTTGTGTAGCATAGAAAAGATGTTGCTCGTAGTCATGTTGATCATTCTCACACTCGTGCTCTTCAACAAAATTTGCTTGATGCTTATTTTTGCTGTAACAATTTTTCTCCTCATGTCCAAATTTTTTACAGTATCGATATTGCTCTTTCCCGCGCCATCGACAATATTTCTCGGCGTGATTTGTCTTCTTGCATATGCCGCATGGAGGATACTCATCTTGATTTTTCTTTGAGAAATTTCTAGAATTCTCTCCATTTCTAGAATTTTCTCGACCTTTATCCTTTCCTCCATATCTTTTGTCATGAGACCGTAATTTGAGCTTTGATTGAAAGGCATTTTCAACTGTATTGTCATCGTGCCTACTCAATCTTTGCTCATAAGCTTCTAGTGAGCCAATTAATTCTGTCACCGACAGAGTAGATAGATCTTTGGTTTGCTCAATCGTAGTCACGATTGCATCATACTTACGAGGAATAGAAATTAGAATTTTCTCAACAATTCTTTTGTCAAGAATATTATCCCCGCATGATCTCATTTGACTCACTAATTCTTTTATTTTAGTATAGTAGTCTTTTACGATCTCAGACTCTTTCATTTTTATCAATTCGAACTCACGCCTTAAAGTTTGAAGTTTAATGGCACGTACCTTGTCACTTCCTTGAAACTCCTCCTTCAATGTACCTCATGCATCTTTGGCACTTGTAGCTCCCATTATTCTTGGGAAGATACTATCTTCTACAGCTTGTTGTAGAAAGAATAGCGCCTTTGAATCTTTTTGTTTATTTTCGTTCAACTCCTTTTTCTGATTAGCATTGAGAGTTGAAGTGTCTTCAGGAATAGTAAATCCTTCATCTACAACGTCCCATAAATCTTGAGAGCAAAAAAATGTCTTCATTTTAATGCTCCAAAAATCATAGTTTTCACCATTGAAGATAGGGATAGTCATAGATGATGGTTGAATGGTATTAGCCATGTCTTAGGGGGAAAATTTAGAAATGATGTAGGATATAAGGAGGGTTTGGTTGGAAATATATGAATGAAGTTTCTACGCCCAATATATGATCGAACATAGCTCTGATGCCACTGATAGTATTTGAATAGTTGTTATAGAATATTATTAAACTTGTTTAGAAAGAAAGCTAAAATAGTTATGTGGCAAAGGAAGTATTGGAATAGGACTAAGAGACTTGTAGGAGAAATTGTGATTGGTTTCCTTGATCAACAATTACATAGTGAAGTGCCTATTTATAGGCTTGGATTACCGCCCTTAGTATGGGGTTGATTATTTTATTTAATTACTAGACTAGATGATTCTAGATTAACCTATACAATACAATAATCTAGAGATTTCTAGTTATACAATACTAGATATAACAATAGTCTAGATTAATCTATACAATACTAGATATTACAATAATCTTAGAGATTTCTAGCTATACAATGTATCAAGTAGCTTCTAGAAATTTACATCACAATTCAACACAAGTTACCAAATGCTCAAATGTGATAAATGATCTATATCAACTGTAGATGTAGCCCTAACTGTGTTTATTCAAAGACAAGTTTATTCCTTATATATCACATGCGTCACAAATCAGAGGAGAAATGTTACCTGCCTCTATAACAATATATTTTATACATTTTAATTCCACGAAACAAACACTCCCTTGGAGAGGTTTTTTTTTATATTCCCTTGGAGAGGTATTTTTTCTGCCAGAAATGAGACATGAAGTTTCTTGACCCGCACTAAGATCTAAATAAATTTTCCTATTCGATCCCCGCAACAGCAATCGAGAGAGGGTTGAAACTACTTGATGTCAGAACTGACCTCCGAACCAGATTCAACTGGTGGTGAAAGCCAAAAAAAAAAATTCCTAACAAAGCAATGTTGGAAACGGGCAAGACGAATCCCTAATTAAACCACCTAACTTTCTAGACTTAGTAATGTATGAATGGATCCGTCGTACCATGCAAATAAAATAAATAGATCTTGTTTTTTTTTCTTGCACAAGGGAGTAAATAATAGATGTTGCAATGTTAACCCACCACAAAAAATCAACTAGCGTTTTTTATTTTACACAATTTTTTATTGAAAATGCTAAATAATGTCCCGGGTACTAGTTAAGAATACTTGATATAGTAAAATCACATTGGAAGTTGTGTAGTCAATATTTATAATGTATAAAAAGTGTTATTATCAATACAAAAGTTGTTTTTTTTTAATCCTTAACTAGTGCATCAGGGACACTAGTTAGCATGACCTTTTTTTATAAATGATGAAATAATAATATTGACATAAACGAAAAGCATTGATGTCTCCTCTCCATAAAATTCAAGATAATATATGTCTTTACCTGCGACTCTCCAATTGGTTCAGTCCGTCGGTGCATTGTACGGGTTCATTGCTAGCAAAATGATCTACTTCATTATTCAATTGTTTGATGGGTTAATAAAGATTTCAAATTATGTCTTATCTCAATTAGTAAGACATTATATTATATATGCAGGAGAACAAAATTCCGACCGTTCCATTTATCCACATTAAGAATGAAATTTCTAGCCTTAATGCTATTTGATTAAAAAAAAAAAATCAAATTATGATAGTTTCTATTGATTTTTAGATAGTTAAATTAAATGTAAAGTAATTTATATTTGAATACATTCAAGTAAATGAATATATAATTTGAGATTATTCCTAAAACAAGAAACTATAATTTTTAGCTACAAGTAAAATCAATTCTACTTTAAAAAAACTAAGTATGTCAAAATTAATTTTATTTTTATAACCACTTATTGATACTACCTTAGTACGCATCTACAACTAGTATATACAAGTAAGTAACTCATTATAAAAAAATGATTGATATTTTGACACAAATTTTTTACACAATACATACACATGAGAGAGAAATAAAGGAAAAAGAAGAAGATGAAGAGAGAAAATATTACCAAACTACCCTTATATATATATTGTATAAAAAAATTGTGTTAAACTATCATTTCTCTTATATAAAAATAAAAGTATATACAAGTAACTCCTAACGTTTACTGCTTTTGTTCTATTGTCAAATTACTTTTTAACACACAAAAAGATTAATTAACAAAAATGTAGAAACTTTTTCTTTGATTTTTATCACCACTTATTTAAAGATTTTTGTTTTTTAACTGATGAGCTACTGCGGAATTTAAATCAACACTTAAAACAATTTATTATTGATCATTTATACATTCTTTTTATGTTTTGAATCAATTATTTTGAGAAGAAAAGAGTATTTTGTCAATTGTCATTTCACCGCACATATTGGACATATAAGGATTGTCCCCACCCCCACCCACCCCACCCCCCACACCCATGAATGATATAAGGATAATAGTAAATACAATAATATTCCTTCGATAGTTGACTTCATCTGTAATTTTTAAAGTATTATTTTTGAACTCCATAATAAATACGATACACATAACTCTTTACTATCAAACAATTAACACTTATCAATTTTCAACTGAAATTGCATTAAAAATCAATCACTTTAATCAATTAACTAGTACTAGTCTACTTGATATATGTAATAATAATTTAGTAAAAGTATATGTAATTAGGTGATTGTTCATTTGTTTGTCACCATCAATGCAAACAGTCTCCAAACTAATTATGGCCAACAAAGCTATTGCTTACGAGAAAACAATGGTTCACCTACCCAGACATGAGTTTTTGAAGATGACATGAACGTGTACGTGTTTACTCAATATGCATGCTATTGTATTGGCTCCTACCAATCCTAAGCAAAGCAGCTGAAATAATGGACTTATGACATACATCGTGAGTTGATGATACTTAAAACAGTAGATTTCTATTTAGTTGTAAAGTTTTGCTCAGAATCGTAACCCACACACCCATTTTGTCTTATATTCTCTAATCTGAATCAGAAACATACAATGTTTTTAAGGAGAATGACATAGATCACTTTGATAGTGAGAACAAAACTGGGGAAATAAATATGCCTGTGTCCCCTACACAAGAGATAGCACATTTGTAAGTGTTAGATTAGATGATTACATGCGCCTACCAATGACTATTATTGCCCATATGCCTTCCAAAGTCCAGCTAAAGTTTTTACCAGTAACAAGAGATACCACCATGGGTTCCTATATTACAGACTATTTGTTTCTAATCTCCTAAAAATAATAATATAAAACTGTGTACTTTTATTAATCCCTGATAATAGACTGGTAATACCTAACTTAAAACACATTCTAAATTGCAAGCAGTAAAAACAAATAATACTTATAGAGCAAGATTAAACTTGACAAACTTTCGTGATTAAAACATATACAACCTTTTGAAATTTAAGCCACATTTTGGGACATGGTGCACTAAGCAAGCAAAGCTTCACAGTGCAATCAATTAAAATACCAGCCAGCATCAAC
This sequence comes from Trifolium repens, assembly GCA_030408175.1. Lineage (NCBI taxonomy): Eukaryota > Viridiplantae > Streptophyta > Magnoliopsida > Fabales > Fabaceae > Trifolium > Trifolium repens. The sequence continues at coordinate 49,636,409 of CP125849.1, read as the reverse complement.
AATGATACATAACAACACAGCACATTCCCCAGATTTATGCAATACAAGTATACAATTGTAAGAACGATAAACAATGGCTTGTATGTATGCACTTCAAAAGTACTGATCTCGAAAGACCAATTTCACATTATTCCTGTAATCACTAATCAGATATCCTAGTAACAGCCGTTTTGTAATTACAGGAGGCGGTTGGAGAGAACTCTCCCTCCCATCCTCATAGTTCTATCAATGGCATGCTCATCCGTTAATAACTGAATATACAATAAAACCAGTTGGTTCATCTTTACTTAAATCAAGATGTTAAAACTAAACCAGCCGGATAAAAGATAAACAAACCATAAAAAATTGCTTAAAACTCTCAGATTTAGTTATTGTTTGTAGCTAGAGTTGCTGATCTTGCTAGAAAGTGGAGGCTTCTCCTTGAGACTGGTAGCTAACAAGGTTTCCGAGTTGCTTGGCTGGCTCTCGGCTATGCCAGGTCTCGTCCAGATTTTGATGTGCCCCTCCCGGCAGGCGGTAAGTACAGATTCCTGGGTAAATATCACGCTAGAAAGTGGCTCGGTATGCACACGATGAGCAACCAGCGGAGAGATTTTTGGAACATCCCGCATACTTGGAGCAGGTTGCAAGGTACCCAATGGGACTACATTGTCCCAATGAGATGACTGACTTCCAGCACTAAAAGTTGGGGAACCAAAAGTTGGGGATCCACCGGGGGGACGCCTCAAGGGCACTACAATCTCGTCCATTTCCAGATCCCATAGAAGCAATTGTGTATCCTGACCAACAAAACAAGTTAGTTCCAAAATTCATGCAAAAGTAAACAGTTCAACATATATCCCCAAACAATAACATGAGCAACTGATTATGATTATAAGGCTTAATGTTATAAACGAAGTTACAGGCAGTTAAGTTTTTCCCTACTCCATCTTGGTTGGGAATGAGAGGATTCAACTATCTCACCTACATCAGTTTTATAAACAATACTACGATGCTTCAAAATATAAAATTTAGCATTATCTCACTTTGGTAGACACAATCTGATAGTATGTTTGGATGAAGGATTTTATAGGGAAATGAAAGAGGAATACAATTTTATTTCAAGTGTAAATTTTCTAATTCAACAACTTTTAAGAATAAAATGATATATTATCATTAAACTTAATATCTAATCACTTATTCAACTTTTTGAGAGCATTATGGTATATAAAACTCTCTTGAATTGAAAATGAACACTACACCCCTTCTCATTGTCTTCCAAATCCTCCATCCAAGCGTACCGTAAGGAATTAAAATTTCCCATCATCATCATCATATGAAACCTGCTAAACCATCAAACTAAAATATAATGCCTAGTAAAACATCTATTCAAAGTCTTCCTAATCAAATAATAGTTTTAGTTCAGTTTCAATTCCATGGTAGCTTTACTAAGCATGTTATTGATATGTCAGTGTCTTAAAACAAGTCAAAGACCCAACATTTGAAATTCATGACTGAATCCGAATGTTTCCCATGGTACCATTCTATCAACAGAATCAAAATCAAGACATATAGTAATCAGTCAATTTCTAGGCATGCAGATACAGTAATTTCATTTCCATCTGTCAATCATAACAAAGGCCAATAGGAAGTAAATCATTTGTAAAATTGTAAGCAGACAGCCAAAGCAACAACAAAGGCACATGAAAATTCTAATTAAGACATTTGTCTGAGTACCTGACCAACTGAACCGAATCGATACATAACTGTCTCTCCATTGTCATTTGAATTTGGTGATGACCAATATGAATCAAAAGCCACTCCACTGACCTGATCACAGCATTTGACGTAAACTAAATTAAAACTATGGTAGGAAAGTTTGCAAACTCAAAATCACCAAACAACTTACCCATGAGTTATGTCCCTCGCCCCATGCAACAACTTTGCGATCTTCCATGCTCCAAACTTGAACCAAATCATCTTCTCCTCCCGTCAAAATATACTTTCCATCCATGCTGCCAAAGCAGAGTTTATGTGATGGCGTTATTTTCTCAAAAGTTAGAATAAATTATTTTAAAAAGTAAAAAAGCAGAGTAAACGATAACTTAGATAAATTTCATTGTTTTACAAGTTTAAGAGTGAGAAAATGGGAAACAAATCCAAAATGTCAATCTTTAATAAATTGTCCAGGACCAAAACCAAACATATCTCACCTCCAAGCACAACATAATAAACCTCCATAATAACTTTTCCCGCCGCATATAAGTTGTTCTTTTGCATAATCAAACACTCGCAAGTAACCTGGGTGCATTGAGTAAAATAAATGTTTAATTTTTATTTTGCCAAAGAAATAGATAGAAATAGCACACGATGAGGATGGCAATGTTTGAAATACATACCATCTCGTCCAACTGTTGCCATGTATGTCCCATCCGCTGAGAAAGAAATACTGTTAATTGAACCCTGGCATATATGCCATCTGGCTATTGGATTACTCTGCAATAGTCATTTAAAAAAAAAATGATGATAAGAGCAATATAATACAAAATAACTCTCCGGAAGCACAAATACCACAGTTAATTTAATCGATACAAAGTTTTCCCTAAATGTGTTAATTGCGCAATCAAAATGACCAGTGACAGTGAGAAAGTGCAAAATTCAAGAACTAGACAATTATTACTAATAAGTATGAATTTAACTATAGCAAGATTATAAAAGACAGCTCCAAAAAACATGGTAAAAGTAGCATATCAGCATTTTGTCAAGAAACCAAATGAATATCAAACTCATTACCTTACTGTACCGTGCATGGGAGACAGAAAACTGAGTTTGATCTTTGAGGATTGGGAATGAAGAATCACCAGCACCATCTTTATTCTGAAATAGGAAAGAAAAGATAAGTAATTTAGCTGATAAATTCACCATAAAAAATATCAAAATAAGTGAACCATAAAGTTAGCTTCACTCTTATCAACTGAGTCTTGCCTTTTCATATACGTACAAATTCCCATCAGCATGCGCAACAACAAAAGCACCATCACCTCCAGGAACCCAAGAAATACATGTACAGCGACTGTTTAAATCAAAATGCATCAATCAAGATAGATTCCAATTAGTGTTTTGAAATAATAATATTCCAATACATTAAATTTCTACATGGTAACCTGAAGAAATTAATAAAACGTAACAATTTAGAGAAATGATGTCTAACTTTTCTATTACTCAATCCTAAGAATTGTAACCACGGAAGTCAATGACATCAACATTCTTGTATGCAAATCTAATTAAAGTTTCCATTGACTAGAAACGCCAACTTTGATGTTTGGCTAGATTCCTAGCTTTTGTCTAACCTAACAACTAACAGGCTTCTGGACTTGATTTGATCGACACCCATATCCATATTCCATAAGAAATCACAAGATTTAAAAATAACAAATCCTCATCAAGCATAACCATTTATTTCGATCAAAATGCTAAATAAAATCAGCATTCATATTCAAATTTCTTTTTATATAAAATCTAAAAAAAAAAGCAGGGATATATAGATATATCTACAAGGAGAATATTGGATAACATACTTCCGCCCACATTAAATGACACAGATAGCCAAATCATGGTTACACTCAAACCTTTATTCATATAACAGAGAGATTACCGTCAAAGTAGGCACCTCCAAAATATTTAAAGTAAAAAGTTAACTAACGTCTCAACAAGTTTATACAAAGTGATATAATATCCTTTTGACTTCAGGATACTGCTCACATGGAACCCTTAAGAAACAGAGAAGTTTTGGAAGAGAACCATGCACTACCATTCCAACCCAGCCAACTATTTTTTCTCTTGAAATGGGTTTGTTAATTTGTTTGAGGAAAAATATCATCGATAACTTATAATGAGCGTATACAGTTCATTATTAACAGCCACTATGACTAGAAAAAATGACTAACCTATTGATTTTGATTATAAAGTGACATTCAGGGTACAAGAATTATCAAGGTCCAACCATCCAATCAATAACCATAACAGCCTATTTTTCCTTATAATCTACTCTAATAAATTGACACAACACAGTCAATCAACAAACAGGAATCTAAGGGGGTGGGGGGGGGGGGGGAAGTGTATGCATAGCTATTCAACCTACATTTCAGAATGAATCCTCTTGGCCGCTGTGTGTGTATATCAACACTAATAGAAATCAGTACGCATTACACAGAGAAAAAGAACCCTCCACAATTTAGGTCATGCAACAATTTTGAGAAAACTAACACTTGTCACTCATAGTTGAAATATTACAAGAGATGAGATCATAAAACCTTGCCTGTTATTGAGAATTCCATCTTTGTTGTAATGGTGCGCCCCGACAATCTTTTTACCAACATCCTGTAATTGCTGTCTCAGTGACACCGAGTAGACTACAATAATAAACATAGGTACCATAAATCTTAAACTCCCCTACTGAAACAAAATGTCAAATTTAAAATGTCAGTTATCACAACACTTATTTACCATCGCCAGAGAACAAGCCTATGAGAAAATCATGCCCGTCCTTAGCATCTTGATCAAATGCGTGGCAGACAGGATTCGAATTACTAAAGTGGATAGACTTTATCGGATCCTACACAAGAAGAAATTTCAGATGAAGCGAACCCAAAATACTTATAACACATCAAACCCCAACAAGTATACCTTGTCTTGAGAATTCAAATCACTTATCAAAATCGCATCCCCGGCATTGAAAATCAAATAAGATCCTTTCCCATCAAAATTTGGATTAGCCACCGAACTACTCAAACTTGAAGCACCAATCGAACCAATCCTACCAGTTCCTCCATTGCTTTTACTACTACCATTTCCACCAACAAAACTAAGCGCCCTACTTCCATTGCTTCCTCCTCCTAACAATCTAGCCGCAGCTGACCGTACTCCGCTGCTGGCACTAAAACTCGAAGACGACGCAGTCGGAGTTGAAGGCGCTGCCTTCTCCTTAAGATGTGCTAGGGTTACCTGTTCATTCAATCAAACCAACAATGTGTTCATACATTAATATATCTTCCAACAACTCCACAATCAACACTAGAAACAAACAAACAACCAAAAACTATAGAATTCGTCTCCAAAAGTAATACAAATCTTGACCAAAACCAATTCTACAAAAAAAAAACTACACAACTCATTGCAAAAAAGAAAAAGAAACAAAAACAGAAAACTAACACAATAGAATTACATACAGAACTTAATGCGGAAAGTGCAATAAGAGTACGCTGAGACTGTCAAAATCGCCATCAAAAACATCAAAAAAAAGTCAAAATCAGAAACAATTGAACTATATAATAAATCAAAAACCCTAAGAACAAATCAAAACATGAAAAACTTCAATTCAATTCAATTCAATTTAATTAAATTCAATTAAAGAGTGAAAAAAAAAGAGGGATTGAATTGAAAACCAGAGAAACGGTTTTGCCATGATTGAATTGAAGAAGACCAGCAGGATGAGTTTTCTCGAATTGAAGTTTATATTTTCCTTCAGGGGTTTTGAAATAGGTTTTGAGACCTTGTGACTGTGTAGTACCACCACCACCACCACCGGAAGAAGAAGAAGACGGCGTCGTCATGTTACCGTTCGCCGTATTCATCATCGGAGAACAATAACGATCATCACTCTCTTTTTCTCACTTCGTTAGGGTTTCAAGAAATCTTCAACAATGGTTTTCGCTTTCGCTTTCACTCTGTGGATCAAATCAAAAAGGGGGAAAAATGAATTAAAAAATAAAATAAAAATGGGTTTAATTTAATTTATATAGTTGTTGGAATGAGAAGAAAAATCCAACGGTACCTAAGTCAACGAAATAGACGGTCAGGATTGAAATTGAAAATTAGTTGTGGTCGTGTGAAACTCAACTTGAGAAGACAGAGAAATGGAAACAGAGAGAGAGAGAGATACAAAGATAGATGAGAAAGTTGCAACTGAAAAACGATTCAATATTGTTGTTGTTTGTTGTGTGCGCATTGTTTCTTTCTTCTACGATTTCTTTCGCTTTCAATGCTTTGTTGTGTGTGCCATTCTGTTTCGTACCCAAGCCCACGTTCAATTGGGCTTAAAAAGCCCGGACAAAGAAATAAATGGACTCAGGTAAGCCTACATTTCAGGATGAAAATTACTTTTGTCATCTTATAGGTTACTTGCGCATCCTATGGTAATAGATAGGGATATTTTGATCATTTTGTATGGCGCGTCCCCTAGTTTCAAATGCTCGAATTTAGTTCCCGACTTTTACCTTCTTTTGCATTTTGTGGCCCCCTCTTGACTATTTTGACCAAAAATATGCTGACAATGATATTCTTTACATATATCTTAATTTTATTGGTTATGATAAAAATGAATTATTTATTTAAAACAAAATTAAAATTAGGAAAAAGAACACGAGAATCTAAATAAGATGGGATAAGGGCGTGACCTTGCCTTCCTAATTTTAATTTTGTTTTAAATAAATAATACACTTTTATCATAACCAATAAAATTAAGACAATTGTAAAGAATATCCACGTCAGTATATTTTTGGTCAAAATAGTCAAGAGGGACCACAAATGCAAAAGGGGGTATAAGTTAGGAGCTAAATTCGAGCATTTGAAACAAGGGGGCCAAAATCAAGCAATTGGATCCTTTTGTAAACTTTTGTAGTTCTCTTCAGCACACCTTGTGCTGAGGGGTCTACCTGTTTCGGTGCATATATATATATTTCATTTTTGCATCTTCAAAAAAAATTGCATTTTAGTCTAAAAAACAATAGTCTCTGCAGTTATACACAAAAAATATGTTGGTTTAAAAAAAATAAAAATTATGAATATTTATTAAAAAAACGAGTAAACCACCAAACTCTTTTAGTTAATTCAAAAAAAAGGGTTAATAATACTCCCTTCGGCACTTTATATAAGAGAAAATTTATTTTAATAATCGGCGGGCACTTTTTTTTTTAAAAAAAAAAGACGGGTGGTAAAGTGCTACTCCTCAAAAGATATATATATATATTAAGAGAGATAGATACAAAAAATGGAGGGGGACTAGGCCAAAACCTCCTTAGCTATGTACAACCCTAAAGAAGGGTTTACCAATCTTGTTACTATCAAAACTATCTCTAATTTCTAAAGGAACATCTTTCCAAATAGTAAGCCTATTTAAATTAAGACTAATTTTAGCTAAACCATCCGCACCATGATTTCCTTCCCTATATATATGAGAGACAATGAAATGCATGATACTAGTCCTAGAAAGAAAATTGTACCACCTATTACTTAAAGACCAAGGTACCGATTTGACTTCCTTGTAAGCCATCACCACTAACTCAGAATCAGTCTCTATCCACAAATTATTCCACCCTCTAGCTGCTGCAATTTCCACTGCTGTCATGAATCCACACAATTCCACGGAGAAAGCTGAAGAGATGTTTAGATTCGATGCAAAAGCACAAATGAAATCTGCATTATTTTTTCTAAACAATCCTGCATAGGCAGATGCATTTGAAGTTAGAGCTCCATCAATGTTGCATTTAATCCATTGATGAGGAGGTGGCTGTCAAATAACTTCTCTCAATGTTCTTGAACCTAGCATTGTTCCTAGAAGTCCATATGGCGTACATTATGTTAATGATTGCATCCTTAATAACAGTTCTGAATTGTGTAGAGTTGGCCCCATTACAAAGACTCCAAATGCCTTCTAAAGAGTGAAATTGAATTATGTTGAAGTACAAAAGTAAGTTTAGTTTTATCGTCTCCTCAGGGACTGGTGCGATATTAGTGCCATTCAACAATTAATATTATTTTAAGTAAAAAAACAAAGTTTTGTGATTGACTAATTGACGAAAAGTTTAAAAACATAAAACAAACAAAAGCAGTAGATGTGATTCAAATTCAGAGAGATAAGATTTGCTAGGATTAAACTTCATAAACTCATTCACATATATTTGCTCAACCAGTTATAAAGACTTTAGCTATTAACCAACATTATCACGTATTGTTAATCGTACGTTTCCGTTCCCAGATAACGACGAGAAATCTATTGTACCTATTAACCCCCGATTCCTCGAGTGATTAATCAATACAATAGCATTAAGATTCAATACTATAAGTGAATGTTAAACCTAAATTTATTCCTAGAGTTTAGAATTTAACAGATGATTATCTTAGTTCATGAATCCAAAGAGTATATTCCTATATCAATTCAAATCCAAAGATTAAACATTAAAAACAAAGATAACATCAACATTGATTAAAACCCAAAATCATCTATAACACCATGCTCAAGACAAATACATACTAGTAAAGTTAACTAATTTAATCCTAACAAAAGTGTCTTTAGCTACTCATTAGCTTTACACAAGTAAGAAGAAAAGAGACAAAATAACATAACCGTCGATCCCTCGAACAGTTGATGTGCATTAACCCTTGTCTTCTCCGTTCCTATAGCTCTGCCATTTCTCTCTGATTTTCTCTTATGTTTCTATCTTCTCTGGCGTGTGAGAGGAGTGGGGCTTTTATAAACTTGTGAACTTTTTGCCTTAAGTAATGGAATTCTTTGGTATTAAGCAAAGACAAAAACGGTGGTGTTGGTTGCCACTTGATCCTTGACCGCCTCTAGCTTCTACTTGCCTTCTTGTTTTTCTTTTACTTTTACAACCTGTATTTATATAATATAAATATAAATATATATAAAAGAATGGTAATGCTAATACACACCCACTCATTTTTGTGAAGGTGTGTATTAGCAACCTACACCTTTGAATAAGACAAAAGAATTATTGTTTTTAATATAATAAAAAAATAGAATTTAGGGATAGAAATGTAATTTTGTCACACAGTCATCATGTCACTAAATTAAAAACAATATTTTTTTTGTCTTATTCAAAGGTGTAGGTTGCTAATGCACACCTTCACAAAAGTGAGTCGGTGTGTATTAGCATTACCCATAAAAGAAATAATAAATATAGCTAATATATATTATCTATCATAACTAATATATATTATCTATTATAAACTAGGAGATATATCAATATATTTAAGTTAATAAGTGTCTTTAATTTAAATCACTTATATGTAAAATTGACACTTAACATTAATCGCATAAAAAATTACAAAAGTGAAGTAAAATTGATGAAAATAGCTAAAATATTAATTTACTAGTAAAGACTAATATTTACAAATAACTGGGGTTTTTACTTCAAATAACTTTATAAAACAAGTCAATAAGTGCTGAAAATGTATAGGTAAAATCACTACCTTTTCACGCTTATAAAATTATCAAGTCCAAGGAAGTTGCAAGCCAACACCAAAGACCAAACACAAACCTGCATTCAAAGAATAAATGGAACATAGATTCAGGATAACAATTGCACATAGAACACATAGAGGGCAAGTTGCAACCCCTCTCAATAAGCTTGTCATCAGTTGGAACCTTGTCAAGCATATAATTCTCCATGCCAACAAGGATCTAGAAGGAGGAACATCACTGCACCAGATTTATCAGAATGCATCCAAACAAGCATGTCAGGTAAAGGGTCAACTGGTAATTCTATCTGCATAACCAAGTTTTTAAGAGTTGGATAGAGATTATCAAGATAAGGAGGAATTGACCATTGTTGATTTTGAATAATATCACCGACTTTTTTAGGTAACCGGATCATTGCCACACCAACAATCATTCCAAAGCTGAATGCTTTGACCACTTCTCACTTTCCAATTGACGGACAATAAACGTAAGAATTATTGAAAAAGCAATGTATATAATTTATTTTTAATAAGAATTATTCATTTTAATTTTTTTGCATCTTTTTTATTAAGAGTCTATTTTTAACATTCAATGTCTATCCCAATAATAGGGGGGCCCTAAACATAATGGATAATAATTTTTTTTATAAAAGATCAACTAAATTTAATAGTGTTAAAAACATTTTAAAAAGTCTATAAGTCCTAGCTCGACTGACAAAAAATTAACAAAATTGTTAAGCCGGATGTTATGATCAGGGTTCGAACCCCGATCCCCTCACTTGTGTGCGTAAATTTATAATGACTTTGTCATTTCGTCTATATAACAAAAAAAACATTTTAAAGATATTTATAAAATCACTTCACTTCACATATAACTTCTTGAATAACAAATTCTCATCAACAACACTGCAAGAAGCGAGCACACAAAGAGACGCAATAGCCTTAACCGTTTTTCAGTCACTCTGAAAGAATGCAGGAACAACAACCACAGTCCTCTTCCTGTCGACAGGGACACTCTCCTCGTGAAACCCTCTGCTATGGTGTCTGATCAGAAGCATCAGCCCTTCCTCTCCGACCTCAATGACGACGAGCTTGATGAAAACATTCGGAGAAAGAAGAATACTCTCAATACTGTCAGTAGGCACTTGCCGGACCAAGGTGCCAAACTTCGCGATATCATCGGGCGCTATGAAGAAGAGGTTCATAGACGGAAACTCAACCGTCCTCCCAAGGTTCTGCTGCTTCCCTATTTCAACTTACTCAATTTTTTTTTTAAAATTTATTTAGAAATTAATTTTAAAAGCTTTATTTTGATTGTTGTTTTGTAATTAAATTATATGGGTGATTTCGAGTTTGATTTGATTGTGTTATGTATGTTTGTTGTTTAGTTTTCTGTTGTACAGCAGAAAGTTGATGAGGAGCAGATGGAGATGCCAGATGAAGCTCGTGCTGTTGGTGAGTGTAATTTTTTTTTTTTTTGTCAAAATAATCTAATTTTTCTAAGTGGAGAAGCTAGGTTTGCAATCCGGCCCCAATAAATTAACTTTCATTCAACTGAGTTATACTTAAAAAGAAAAATGTTTGTTTTTTGAATGCATGGTTTATTCTAAACCTATGAAGCACGTACGCCTCAATGATTAGGCATGTCACGGTGTCCGACACTCCTATGACACTTGTATGATACGTGTCGGATAAGTGTCCAAAAAAATCTTTTTTTCTTTTGCTTTGACACTCCTTAGATCGGTGTCCCACACTTATAAGACACTCCTACAACCCGTGTCGGTTAAGTGCTCCAAAAAAATTATTATTTTTCTTTGCTTCTCCTCTCCTTAGACATATTTACAAAGGATTAAAGATGTCTTGAAACAGTAATGTTGATCAATGAGAGATTAAAGAAATTACATTTTGATTACATTATTTTTAGCTTTTCAATAGTAGATGGATGAGTAAAGGTCAAATGTACTATAATATATTCTCTTAACAAAAAATTAATGAAAAATTTCCTTGAATGGATTTTTGAGTATATAGAATTTTCTTTAGTATATAGTACTTGACAATATAAGAAAAAATTGTGTCAACAAAGTTGACCATGCATCTAATTTAAAATTTAGACCAAATATATCCACTTTTGTTAATTCAACTTTTTCTAGAACCGGATATAATAATAATATTATGGAGAGCAAAGTACTGTATGTGGTTAGACTTGAAAGTTGCACTTTGTGCTCTAATAGTACCTAATGATACCTAATTCCATCATCTCATGTTATCATGATAATGGTGTGAAAATAGGAGGTCCTATTTGTTATGCAATATAATGTAATTGGCATTTTAGTTCATTCTTAGGAAAAAGATTAAATGTTTCAGTCATTAATTACTAGATTATGAATGATGAATCCCAACATGGAAAATCAGGTGATGATGCTAATCCAAATAAAGAAAGAGTTGTTCTGGAGACACAACATGACCCTGCTACAAATCCAGTGGATAAGGCTTCTTCTGATACTGTGCTGCCCACGTCCATCCCTGCTCAACTCGCTGATCTTCGAACACACATTGATGAGCTATTTCAGAACTTGAGGCAACATGTTGATATGCGATTTCAACATATGGAGTTGAGATTATTGGCTCTAGAAATTTCTCTCCAGTTGATTCCAAAGCCTTAAGTTTTTTGTTTTTTTTTTTTTACCTTATGCAAGTTGGACTTGAGTAACTTGATGTCTAACTTTTGGTTGTAATTCGACTAAAATTGAATGTCGAAAGACTACCTTTTGATGACTTGATTTATTTTGATTGATAGAATGTGTTGAAGGTTACATATCTTGATTTGAAGTCTTTTATCTATGCACAAGAATGAAAACAAGTGTCAATTATATTGAAAAATGGTTTGAGAGAATAAAAAAGAAAACTCTGCAAACTTATAAGTTTTTATATATATAACATAACTTGAATTGTTAGAATCACTATGACAGTTAAAATTTGGCTAAGGACATTTAACAGTTAGAAGTTATTTTAGTAGCTTGCTTTGCAAGATATCTTGACAGTTTAGTTAGTTAGCCTGTCAGTTGTTGTTAGTTAGAATTCCATCAATAGTGGGTTACATAGTTAATGCTCCATGTACTTGTATATAAACTATTTCATAATCATTTTTTTTATGAGTATCAAATCACAATGAATCAGAATTCCAATATGGCATCACGGATCGGTGAGCAATTCCTCTTATGATTCTGGTGAGACCTTCGTCTTATACAACTTTGGAACCTCTAAATGGTGCAAAATACTTCTCAATATCCCTCAAAAACACTATCTCCCCAAATTGCAGAGCACAATCCATATTGAGAGAGGTTTTGGGTGAAGTGGAAGACTTGGATCTGTTTGAATTTCAAACAAATCCATCATTGTTAAGGTCAAGGTTCTGCTGGACATTAAAACCCCTATCAAACTAGGAATGTATATTGGTAATACTAATATGGCATCAATTAAATTAATTTCAGGTAAGAAAAACTCCATATGCTTTGCTTTCATTGTGGTATAAGAGGGCATAACCAAGGAAAAGGAATTTGCCACCAACTAGAGATAAATTTAGAGAACATGATGAGATAAATCCTCTCAGCTATAAAGCATAGGCGACATATTGTCCAGCATATGTCGGTGTCCGACACTCATACGAATGATATGTGTCGGACAATTCAGATTAGTGTTAAAAAAATCATTTTTCCTGTACTCTGACACTCCTTGGATCATTATCTGACATTGGTAAAACACTCGTACAATAAGTATCGGACAAGTGTTCCAAAAATTTATCGATTTGTCTGTTTCGTGTCAAGTGTCTGTGTCCATGCTTCATTGGTCCTCAATATAAAGAGATGTATTATATTTTATCCTAAAGCGTCAAGAACCGTTGCGTGTTCGAATAGGCAATGGTCATTTAATCCACTGCTAGAAAGGTGTTGCGTAAACATTTAGGCAATGGTTTTCTGCCATTGCCGAAAGAAAAAAAAAATGTTGTAGTGGGTATAGTCCTAAGTTGCTTTTTTTTTAATTTGGTGTATATTTTACTATTTTCAATAAGAGTTGGAGGCAGTCATGTTTATTGACAATATTAGTTATGAGAAATGTTAAAATACGCTCTTGTTATAGAATATGATTCATATTTGTTAGTTTTATTTTTTTTGAGTGTTTGATCTCATTCCTTGAAAGTACATACCAAATAGCGTAGTTGCTTATTCTCCTATATATGCAAATTAAAGTCTTTTATACTTAACTAAAATGTAATTCTTATGCTAAAATATTGACTTCTTTTAGAGTTTTCACCCAACAAAAATAGGTCACAAACATTTTAATGTAGATTGTTTCAATACTTAGTTTTTAATTGATTTGGGATTGAAGTCTATCACCACTCATATTATTCAGATGACAAATGATGTAAAGAAACACTACAAAAAAAAGGCCATTTTGCGGGGGTTTTTAAGGCATTTTGCGGGGGTTTTAAACCTCCGCGGATTGTTTTGCGGGAGTTTTGAAAACTGCCGCTTAATGGCTTCCCACAAATTAACTGCGGGGGTTTTGGGGGACCGCTGGTATCAGGCTAAAAACCCCCGCAAAATTGTGGCAGTTTTATTGAGGAGGTTGAAAACCCCCGCAAAATTGAAAATTATATAAAAAAATAAAATCAAAATGCTGAAACTTTCATTAAAATATAGAAATACAAGACAAAATTTACATTGAAAGCACATGAAACTTTCATTAAAATAACACCATTGAAGACTCTTATTGTTCCTCACTTGAATTTGTCTAAAAATCAATCAAAAACCAAACCCCAATTGTAATGTTTGTAAAATCCAAAGCAACCACTAAACAGTTAAAAAGAATTGTCAAAATAAAAAGAAACAGTAAAGAACATACCCGTGGAAAGCATATTGGAATCCCTCCGCGAATAGCCTTAGGAGGCTTAAATATAGCCTGCACAAGAAACAACATTTTTTCTCTCGTTAAGTTGCACATGGAACAAGATAATTATAAAACCGACATTGACCATAGCTCATCTAATCACCATGAAAGAAACCTGGAATTGAAATTTTTCAAAACCATAATCACACACACAGAAAGAAAGACTATATTAATCAAAACCCATATCCAAAACCATATCAAATTATTTACGCCTAATCACCATTGAAGCAAACAATAATATCAGAAATTCATACATTTACATTATTTTAAAAAGCAAGATAGAAACTCGTGCATTTTGAAACCAATTTTGATTCATTCAGGCTCACCAGTCGGAAGATAAAGTTCATATTAAATTTCGTTAAACAAATCAAGATCTAAAACTACCTAGAGACCCTATCCTTATGAGAAGTCAATTCACTTCTACTGATCACTCACAATAATTTACCATTCACTAGCAAAACCCAAACCCAAATTTGCAAACTAATTGAGATCTAAAGCATAATAGTACATTGCTATCTACAACTGCAATTACAACTACATCATAAATGTTTTAAGGACCACAGCAACATCGCAACCGCAATTGCATCAGCAACCACAACTACGACCACAATTTAAAACTATGATACTATGATCTAAAGTCATCAACCATAAAATGTTCAGACTAGAAATTACAGTCAGTCATCAGAATGAAGAAGCTACGAACATGAAGAGCCCTAATGAAAAGATAGGTCTTTAATTTGGGCAAAGTTGAGAAAATGGTTACAATTATAATGACTAAACATGCAATTATAAATTTCAATTCCGATAACAGAACATGTTCACTTACTAAACTAAAAGGTTAGAAAATGAAATAAAATAAAAGAATACAAACTTACCTATGAAACACAGTACATGAGATGTGAAGACCTTAAATACTAATACTCACCAAGATTACACGATCGTGATATTAATTTGCACATAATAAGTTACCTTAATGTTTTAGAGCTTCTTTAATTGCTTTAATAATCTTGACAGGGTCCTCAATTAGTACTCTACAAGCAGCACATGTCACAATAATATCAACTTACTTAATTGCCTTCACAAGAGTTTCATGATCAATTTATATCACCCTGCAGAGTTAAAGAGATAAACATACAAATTAGAATAGAAACAAAAGCAGAAAAAAGATAAGCAGATATTATAACAGCCAGACAGGAACCAAAAAATCAGTTGCTGCAATGATAAGCAGATATTATAACATAAATTCCCAAGTCTCTTGTGAACAGGTTATCGAATTAAAAATAACAACAATCAACTAAATGCAAGGAGTAGAAAAAACAGCAAACCTTGTCGTTTGAATGTTCCCTAGCACCAGGCATAGTTGCAACAGAAGAAGAATTAGATTAGAGATATTTAAAGAATGGTCTTAGGTAGCACTTAAACTTCAATTAAGCCGAAGTTTTAATACCTTGTAATTGTATGCTGAAATCTTTCATATATAATCTAGACATATCACCTACAAAAAATCAATTCAGCTTAGAAATTTCCATATGAACATGTAAGCATGATAAAAGATCATTATTAAGGACCTCAGGAAAATCTATGGTCATTGATGACAAGATGCAACTAAATTGGAAATACTTATCAACAACAAGCATTAAGCCTTATCCTACTAATTATGGTCGGCTAATTACTTCAAATGATGGCATAATATCATGTCATATATCATATTCATATCTACCATGTAAACCACACGATCAATTGATACTACTACAAAAATCAACTCACAAAACAGAACAATTGTTCGTTTTGGTATCATGCTTTACACATGTTGCATCACGAAAATCAATATAATTGGCAAGACAAGAAACCTAATGAATAGAGTTTCAGAAAAGTACCTTATGCAATATCTGGAAGTTGCGCTAGTGGACAGAGAAGACTGGACGTGAACACGAAACTGTACATGAATGAGAATTGCCCCACTTTCCCTCATTGAAAGAGCATACCCCTGTAACCAATTAGAAAATCACACTAACTATGTATATGCTTAGACAATTTTTTAAAATGTCCGAATTAACCATACCAACTTGCCAAAATAGAGCTTTTTAATAATGAATATACTAAGCACTCCAACCTAAAAAAAAACATTAGATAAATTGTTATTATAGTCCTAACCAATGAATAGAATAGACAAGGGATGATAATTAGAAACACAAAGAAAAACTTACAAAGAAGTAGTACCATTTACTGCCCCTTCTCCAAACACCAAGTTGTATAGTAAAGGTGTCTCATCTTGAGTAAGAAGCCGAAGCATTCAAATTGATGATATGAAAGAACTGTTGTTTAAAAAAAAAGGGGGAAAATGTGTTGAAATGTATACCTGTAATGTTGCAAACTGAACCTGTAATGATACAACAACTACTACTCCACCTTATCCTGCTACAAACTACCCATGTCAAGGCAAAACGGAAAATTATCCATCTCAAACACAATAGCACTAAAAAATCAAACTCCCAATTAAGTGAATGAGTGACATGTGTCGGACACCGCGACACACCTAATCATAGAGGTGTTCGTGCTTCATAGCTAGTTCTAATAACATACCCAAGCTGCAAAATAAAATTCTAAATAAGACTTTAATTTTATTTAACTTGAATTTTACTTAACATGACTTGAATTCCAAACAGAAGGAAGTATTAATAATATTCTCTTATGTTGACTACCAAACAAATGCAGTAACTATCAATTTGGTGAAGAAATTTTAACAAATGCACATGAACTATATGAATCCTTTAGAACCACTAATTATTTTAGTGTCAGTAGCTTAGGCCAAAACAACTTAGAGTAACAACAACTTACAGAATTAAACTTCCACAACAACACATTAAGAGTTAACTTACAGAAACCCTAAGCTGGAAACATTGTTCAATGAAGGAAATAGATCAAAATTACAATTAGGGTTATAACATCTCTCTACAGTGGGAGTTAAATTCTCTTCAGTGGAAGCAAAGTTCAATGAAGGAAAACCTAAGCAAAAGAAAAAATGGAACAGATGAATAAACAATCGTTGCTAACTAACAATTCAAAAATTGAAGAAGTCGAAATCGATGAGAAGTGGTGCAAGAAATCGGTGAGAAGCAGGAATTAAGAACCACAAATCGAAAAAAAAAAGAATGAAATTGAAAGATTACCAAAGAGGCTTTTGAAATCGAAAGAATGAAATCGGCGAGAATGCTTCACCGAAGAAAAGCGGCGGGCGATTTCGATGTGGCGGCGGACGATTTCTATTGTGGCGACGGACGATTTTGAGTGAGGCGGCCGAGTCGGAGGTTGCAGACGGTTTCGACTGAGGCGGAGCCGGAGAGAGTTTCGTCGTTCTCGTTCTCGTTCTCTTTCTCTTTCACTGAATTTCTTTTTTGGCTTTTTTGAAATGAATAAAATGAAAAGGAAAAAGTGGGGAAATGAAAATAGAAGGCGCGGGAGTGGGAAAAATTACATCAATTTGAGGGGGTTTTTTAAAAGTCCCGCAAAATAACCGCCAGAAAAAGGCAAGTTTTTTGTAGTGAAAAATACTACAAATGACAGGGTTTTAAATAAACGTCCGCGACCGTGAAAACGGCCGCGATAAAACAGTTTTGGTAGGTGCCGATACCGTTACCGTTATCACCGTTTTTTATATTAAAGCACAAATTGTGATTAATTCACATCGCGGCGACCGCAATTAGCGTCGTAACACTTGTACCGACCGAAATCGTGAAAATCTTTACGTAACCGAGACGCGACCGCGACCGCGACCTTTTTTTAAAACCTTACAAATGAGTTTGTGGAGATGGTATACGTACCTGATTAAGTGATAGTGAACATAACTAGAAAAACATACCCAATGACGTTGATAAAGTGATAAGGGATGTGTTGCGTATTTCTCATATTTTTCAAATTATTGTAATTCTCGTAATTTTCAAATTATTGTAATTAAGAATAATTAAACTTGCTATATATTTATTCTCATTTTATTAATTATAATATAGGGGCTGGAACCACTTGATGCCAGAACTGACCCCCGAACCAGATTAAACTGGTGGTGAAAAACCAAAAAAAAAATTATAATATAGGTATTAAATTTCTATTATCATTTAAAGGTGACTAATTTTCCTCCAAAAATTTGTAAAGCACACAAGGTTGATTATTTCTTCCGCCGTGTGTTTGATCTGTTAAAAAATAAGAGACTAAATAAGACAATTTCAACTGTATTGTGTTTAATTTTAAAACTGTTCCTGCAAGGTTGTTGTTGGGCCATATTTTTGCACATGTTTATTTAAGTAATTTAAATAAAGAGTTGGTCCAACTAAAGAGTTACTGTTGAATATGATATGATGTTTATTGACTCATAGTTGTAGTTCATCGAAGACTCTAAGGTTCGAATAGATCATTAATGAGATCCTGTTGTTCTGATCGAATCAAGCCATTGATAAATGGAGAATCGAAACGAAGTGTTAAAAGCTTATTGTTTCGAACCAAGTTGCCAAAGCATCGAAATATTAAATTGTGGGCTTGGTGAATTACCTTGAGGAGTTGGGCCTGCTAGCTTGGCCCAAAAGAAATGAAGGTGAGCCCGTTTCAGGAATTGGCGCGCTACAAGGAAGATTCGAAGAAGTGGAGATCGTGGGTGGACACGTGGAGCAATCTGAAGCGTCAAGATCGAAGTAGCGGTTTAGTTTCATTTCGAAGTATATATTGTATTTTTTCAGTTTGAACAAGGGTCACAAATTTGATACATTCATAATCTCTGAAAAAATTCTGAGTACTCATGCTGTCGAACGAAAGGAATTCAACAGGGAAAACAATGTATGTTTGTGTACCATTTACTTTGTAATCGCTTTTACGTTTAATGCAAGTTTACATTTCCACAAATCTTTAATTTGTCTTTACATTTATGCATTTTGATCCTGTTATTTCGAGGCGATTCGGAAGAACAGTTACTTTACATCGCAATTAAGTTTTCAAAAGTTTGTCATTTGTTGAAGTTCATAAACGTTCAAAGATTTTTTCATAAGAAACAAACACAAAATTGTCCTGAGATTCCTAGTTTGATCTCGCAAGTTTAAAACGTAGAACTAGCGTTTGTTTACCACTTTTCAGTGTAAACAAATTGGCACGCCCGGTGGGACTGGTTTTGTGTTTTTGTTTGTGTTGAAATTATTTTCTGTGTTAGTAACTGCCGTTTGCGGTTATGGCGAGAACTCCTCAAATGCATGGGTCTACTACTAGTCAACCTTCGAGTTCGACGAGTAGTGAAGGGAGTCCAGATTCAGGATCTAGCCCTCCCCCCAATTCAAACGTGGCAAGTATAACTTCTACTTCGCCAGTTACTAGTCTTCATGACTCTGGGTACATACCAGGTTCCACAATGCCTATAACAACTATGGCATTTCATTCCGTGTCGTCAGGATTTAGGCCAGTGAGGCCACCTCCTATGGCTTCGAACCCCTTATATGGTTATGTACCAACACCCACAACAGGTTTCCAGTCTTTACCAGTTTCTGAACCTGAGAGATATACTTCATCTAGGGTTACTCCAACACCATTAACCACTGCATCCGTTTTATCGTTAAGACAACAAATGGATGAAAGTAACCATGATATGGTTAATCTTTTAACACAACAAATTGGTACTGTTTTTAACCCTTTAATCCAAAATACCAACGACAGTTACCAAATGTTGGCCTATCAAATGAGTCGAATTGCTGACTTTTTTGGTACTCCTACCCCTCAAACTCAGCCTAGGATAAATCAAGTAGCACCACAAATGATTTTACCGGCGATGTCTGCCACTACCCTTAACCCAAGGCCAACATATGTGGTTCCGCAAGTTACACCAAACCAAGAGCCAATACAAATGGCTCAAGAGGAGTACCAATACCAAAACGAGGTTAATCAACAACCTCCAATAGTTATGGTTCAAAGGAACCAAGATGCTGATGAAGTGGTTCGAAATGTCCAAAACAATAACTTGGCTGGGCATAATAACTTAGCAACTTTGGTCGAAACGATTTTGAACCAAAATGGCCTTAATACTGGCACTCGAAGGCCAAATTTTGTGTCTGCATTGTCTGAATATATATTGCAAACAGAATTACCTAGAGGTTGGAAAGTCCCCAAATACACTAAGTTCGCGGGGGATACCAACGAGTCAACTGTTGAGCACATTGCCAGGTACTTAGCAGAATCTGGAAATTTGGTAAACAATGAGAATTTGAGGATGAAATATTTTCCTAATTCTCTAACTAAAAATGCTTTCACTTGGTTCACCACTTTGCCTCCTAATTCAATTCATCACTGGACTCAGTTAGAAAGATTGTTCCACGAACAATTTTACATGGGCCAAACTAAGATAAGTCTTAAAGAGTTGGCTAGTGTTAAAAGGAGAACACAAGAGTCTGTTGATGATTATTTGAATAGGTTCAGATTGCTGAAGGCCAGGTGTTTTACCTCAGTGCCTGAGCATGAACTAGTCGAAATGGCTGCAGGTGGCCTAGACTATTCGATTAGGAAAAAGTTAGACACTCAGTACCTTCGAGATATGTCGCAACTTGCTGATAGAGTTAGGCAAATCGAAAGGTTGAAAGCTGAAAAAGCTAGAAATTCTCGCGTTCAGAAAAAGAAAGAAGTAAATTTTGTTGAGTCTTTTGATGATGATTTTGAGGATAGTGATGAGTACCTAGAGTATGATGAAAGCGAAGTTAATGTGGCTGAATTAAAGCCAGGGCCTCCTTATATTTGTAAGTTGCTTAGGCCTTCGAATGGAAAAAACCCAATCGAACCAAAAAATGATAAGTTCATTACTAAAACTTATACTTTTGATATAACCAAATGTGATGAAATTTTCGATTTGTTAGTAACTGATGGCCAAATTGTTGTGCCAAAAGATTTGAAAATACCTCCTATCGAACAAAGAAAGAAAAGAGGTTATTGTAAATTTCATAATTATTTGGGACACAAAACTTATCAGTGTGTTCTTTTCAGGGATGTGGTTCAGAAAGCAATCAACGAAGGAAGGCTGAAGTTCGCTGATAAGAGCAAGCCTCCAATGAAAGTGGACACTGATCCACTGCCTAAAGCTGATGCAACCTATGTGGAAATCTATGATTGCAACATGGTAGTTGTGGTTGATCCTGCACCAATTAAAGCAGTTCCTGAGGAAGAATATGAGAAGAAAATTCAGGAGGTCTACCCCAATGCTGAGGAGGAGTTAGTGGATTTTCTGAACAGATGCAAGTTGAACAACTCCGAGGTGATGTTGTGCCCCAGGTGTAGTGCTGTATGCGACAAAGAGGCTACTGCTGACCTTAGAAACTTCGTCCCATATGCTGAGCATAAAAGAAAGTGGCATAATGTTAAACCTGATCAAAGGGGTTGGCCACACAAGAAAATTGATTGGAGTAAGTCTGTTGCAAAGAATGCTTCGATTCATCAAAGGTTAGGACCCCAGCGCACGTTCAAACCTTCGAACAAGGCGCCAGTGAATAGGTGGGTTGGTGGCCAATATGTTGCTGTGAAAAAAAAATGCAGATGGAGGGAGGAAGTTCCAGTAACGTTAATGTGAAGATTGTGGCTGCAAACAAGAGTTCAGCACCTGCTAAAGTACTTCAGGAAACCAAAACTGAATCAGGAGCTAACAACTTCGGTTATAGAAATAACTACAAGGGTAAAAACCCTATGGCTCGAACTCAGTGGCGCCGTTTTCAGCGAAAGAAAAAGATGGCTACTCAGAATGTGAATGCTGGGGGCAATGCTACTGTGGTGCAGAAAGTCGAAATGGCTAGGAGGCCAGCAAAGGAGAGACTTTCTCCAGTGGTTGAAGGTAATGAAAATGAGGAAGACTACATGGATGATGATGATCTCCTCGATGATGAACCAGATTTTGATGTGCTGGTTAATGTTATATCTATTCTACCTGCGGAGTATGATGTAGAATCTGAGGTAAATGAGGTAGAAGATGGTCTTGTTGCTGCAGAAATGGCTAATCATAAGCCAGTATGTTATTATGTAATGGGAAATGGCTGCGTCGAAGAGCAGAATGCTGTCTTCGAAAAGCCAGACTTGGGCATGAAAAACCATCTGAAAGCTTTGTTTATCAGAGCTGGTGTTGGTGTTAACAGGATTCTAGTGGATGGAGGAGCAGTGGTTAACATCATGCCACATTTTATGCTGAAGAAATTAGGTCTATTCGAAACAGATCTACACACACACAATGTGGTGCTAGCCAATTATGAAGGTAAGATTGGCCATTCACTTGGTGCCATTCAATTAGAAGTTTGTGTAGGTAGCACCATTCCAAAGACCTTATTCATGGTTATTGCTGCCAAGCCTAATTATAACATGTTGCTAGGCAGAGAGTGGATACATGGAGTTGGCGCAGTGCCTTCAACCATGCATCAGAAGTTGATTGTGTGGAGAAAAGATGGTTTAGTAGAATATGTTGAGGCTGATCAGAGTGCCTATGTAACAGACACTAACAATGTCACTCTTCAGACTTTTGACAAGAATCTGGCTCAAATTGCCCCTTGTGGTGATCAAAATGAAGCCTTTAACAATGAAGTTGCTGGAGTTGATGAAATACTTCATTCTGTCAAGTTGCACCCTACTCATGGATTCTGTTGGGAGATGGAGCACACTGCAACTCCTATGAACTTCAGTGCTTTCCCACCAGCAACTGGATGGGACGACCCAGATGTGTGTGATGATTGAATCCCCAGCATGGGATAGGATAACGGCTTATGCAGCCGCTAACAGAATCAATATGGCTATAGAAGTCATTGAGTTACAAGAAGATATGGCTGGTGAGGCCAATAGTAATTCGAATATTGAATTGGCCTCACAGGCCAATGTTTCAAATACTGGTGACATGCAGAGGCTAGATTGTATTTATGATGACGAGCCATTGGGTTTTGAAAAAGATCCAGTTAGTTCGAATCAAAGAATGCAAGCTCAGGATCCTTTGCAGGAAATCGATATTGGAGATGGTTTTGTTAAAAGACCAACCTACATTAGTACCAATATTGATCCAAGCTTGAGAGTTAAAATGGTCGAGTTGCTTAAAGAATACAAGGATTGTTTCGCCTGGGATTATGACGAAATGCCAGGATTAAGCAAAGAATTGGTGGAACACAGACTGCCTCTTCGACCAGACAAGAAACCTGTGAAGTAGCTTCCAAGGAGGTTTGCTCCAGAAACCATGACAAAGATCAAAGCAGAAATTGAAAGGCTGCTAAAGTGCAAGTTCATTCGAACAGCCAGGTATGTAGAGTGGTTAGCAAATATTGTGCCTGTCATTAAAAAGAATGGTTCTCTTATAGTTTGCATAGACTTTAGGGATTTAAATAATGCTACACCAAAGGATGAATATGCCATGCCTGTTGCAGAAATGCTAGTTGATTCAGCTGCAGGCCATGAATATTTAAGCATGTTAGATGGCTATTCTGGCTATAACCAAATCTTCATTGCTGAAGATGATATTCCAAAAACTGCTTTTCGTTGCCCTGGTGCCTTAGGTACTTACGAATGGGTAGTAATGCCCTTTGGATTGAAAAATGCAGGGGCAACATACCAAAGGGCAATGAACTCAATCTTTCATGATTTCATTGAAGTATTTATGCAAATTTACATTGATGGCATTGTCGTCAAATCCTCATCTTCTGATGATCATTTAAATCACCTTAGAAGGTCATTCGAAAGAATGCGGAAATGTGGACTAAAAATGAATCCACTGAAATGTGCTTTTTGTGTACGTGCAGGAGATTTCCTTGGATTTGTCGTGCATAAAAAGGGCATAGAGATCAATCAGAACAAGACCAAAGCGATCATGGAGACGAAATCTCCAGCAACAAAGAAACAGCTTCAGTCACTACTCGGAAAAATCAACTTCTTGAGAAGATTAATTTCGAATCTAAGTGGAAAGGCTCATCCCTTTTCTCCACTCCTAAGGCTCAAGAAAGATGAGGTATTTAATTGGGGAATTGAGCAACAGAAAGCATTTGATGATATCAAGGCTTACTTATCGAATCCTCCTACTTTAATGCCTCCAATTCGAAGTAAAGAGATGAAGTTGTACATATCAGCGTCAGACACAACCATTGGGAGCATGCTTGCTCAAGAGGATGAAAATGGTGTAGAAAAAGCTATTTACTATTTAAGTAGAGTTTTGAATGATGCTGAAACAAGATATTCTGTAATTGAAAAACTTTGTCTTTGTCTGTATTTTTCATGTACTAAACTCAAGCATTATATAAAGCCAGTTGATGTTTTTGTTTACTCCCATTTTGATATTATTAAGCATATGTTGTTGAAACCAATTCTACATAGCAGAATTGGGAAATGGGCTTTAGCTTTGACAGAATATTCACTAACTTACAAACCCTTACGGGCTGTTAAAGGCCAAATAGTGGCTGATTTCATCACTGATCATTCAGTGATCGAAGTTCCGGTGAATTATGTTGAGCTAGAACCATGGATTTTATACTTCGATGGGTCTAGACATAAACGTGGTACAGGAATTGGAATCCTAATAATATCACCTTTGAAAATTCCAACTAAGTTCAAGTATAAAATTAATGGCTCTTGCTCTAATAATGAGGCAGAATATGAAGCCTTAATTGCAGGTTTAGAAATTCTTCTAGACTTGGGGGCAAGACACATTACAATAAGAGGAGACTCTGAATTAGTAGTAAAGCAATTGACAAAAGAATACAAGTGTATTCAAGCGCATTTGATGAAATATTTTGTTGTTGCTTTCTCTTTATTAAGACAATTCGAATCTTATGATATTCAACATGTCCCTCGAATTGAAAATCAAGAGGCAAATGACTTGGCGCAAATTGCCTCTGGATACAAAGTGTCGAAAGAAACATTCGAACAACTCATCGAAGTTAAAGATAAGTTGGTTTCGAGTGAATCTCTTGATGAGAAATTGTCAATGCCAAAACATTTGGGGGCAGATGAGCACAGTTTTCAGGAAAATTTGGAAAATTTTGATACTTTTGAACATTTCGAAAGTTCTAACCTCCAAAATGTTGATATGCGTTTCGAAAGTTTTGAAACAGAAATCTTTGTCATTGACAATCTAAGTGATACTGATTGAAGAAAGCCAATTGTCAAGTATTTGGAAAATCCAACAGGAATTACTGATAGAAAAACAAAATATAAAGCCTTGAGTTATACTATCATTGGAAATGAGTTGTTCAAGAAAACCCCTGAGGGAGTTTTGTTAAAATGTCTCAATGAAAATGAGGCATTCTTAGCCATTACCAATGTACACAGTGGTTCATGTGGTGCTCATCAAGCAGGCCATAAGATGAAACGGTTATTGTTTCGACGAGGCTTATACTGGCCGTCAATGCTTAAAGATTGCATAGAATTTGCTAAAGGTTGCCAAGAGTGCCAAAGACACGCAGGTATCCAACATGTCCCTGCAAGTGAATTACATTCAGTAATTAAACCTTGGCCTTTCAGAGGTTGGGCTTTAGACTTGATTGGCGAAATCAGGCCTGCATCGTCCAAAAACCAACGTTTTATTTTGGTTGGAATTGATTATTTCACAAAATGGATCGAAGCTGTTGCTTTGCCAAAAGTTGATCAGGAAGCTGTGATTAGTTTCATTCAGAATCATATTATTTATAGGTTTGGATTGCCTGAAACTATAACCACTGATCAAGGAACGGTGTTTGTTGGACAAAAGATGCAAAATTTTGCTAATGAAGCAGGTTTTAAGTTATTAACATCAACACCATATTATGCTCAAGCAAATGGTCAGGTTGATGCAGCCAATAAAATTATAATTAGCTTAATTAAGAAACACATTGCCCAGAAGCCGAGGAATTGACACAACACTTTAGATCAAGTATTGTGGGCCTGTAGAAATTCTCCTAAGGAGTCTACTAATTCAACTCCATTTCGATTGACTTATGGTCATGATTTTTTTTTTTTGTTTTTTTTGAATCGGCTAAATTTTATTAAAAAACAACTCCTCCACAAGAAGTGTAAGGAATTGTTGTGGAACATACAACGAAAGGTAACGTGATATAACACAATTACCAACACCTAATCAAACGCCCCAATCCACCCGTACACCAAAAAAGATTCACTAAACCTACCAGAGAAAACCCCTATTCTACCCTAGGAGACACCACTAGACACTAACTTCCGAACTCGAATTAAAATTACTCGGCCCATCAGATCCAGAAAGTAGCCCCAAAAGTCGAAGGTTGAGAGACCCCGGTAGTCAGAGAATCGACAGTCAACACCTGATGCAGTAGAGTTCGATCAGATACCAGAGACCTGCAAATCTCAACAGACTTGAACACCCCTCAGCGACTCCAAGAGTCCTGCAAATCTCACCAGATTTGAAAATGGTCAAAGACTCTCGTATCAAGGAGAATCCACTCACACTCGGCATTAACCATCCAACACCTCTCCGTCACCAATTCGTCCCGGAGGTACGATAAAACAACAACATCCGTCAACATGGAGTGTCTACATACCTCGCCCTTTTGGGCGCGCTAGGACAACTACCAAGACCAAGAAAAGCCTCAGCCAACCACCACCACCACCACGTCAGCCAACCACCACCACCACCACTGCCAAACACCTTCAAACAAACCCCACCGAAACCAACAGCACCTAAACACAACGCACCACCACCCCAACACTACACCAGACCCCACCAAAATGCCATCCACCATATCACCTCAACCATCCACCGTAAGCCAAATTAAGTTAGTAGCTCCGGCATCTCGCAACCAAAACCCAAATATCAGCACCTCACCAAGTCACCACTATTGCACCACCAAAACTAAACACGCACGCCAAATCCAAACCCAAAATATTATGAGCCCCAAAATTCCTCATCACCAACAATCAAACCCCACCAAGCTAAATCCAAAACTCCTACTTTGGGTAGCTCTATTCACCCCATCTACACCTATTTCACTGTGAACACAAAACAGAGCTGGAAAAACAAACAAAACAGAGCCATCGCCACCGCAAAACAGAACACCACAACAAGTTGTTCAACACCACCGCAAACAAAAACACCACGCCAAACAGAAACAACCAAACCTGGACCGGTGAAAAGAAGCAAAACAGATTTGTCACCACCATGGAAGGGAAACCTGCACACTCCGGAGAATGGAAGTAGAACGGCGGAGAGCTGGAGTTCCGTTAGCCAAAACGAACCAACCATGAAAACCAAAAACACGTAACAGCCGGCGCCGACACTGAACCAAGGTGGTGCGGAGGGCCGCGCCGCTCATTGCACCACCAGAGGAAGGATCTACATCTTGACGGCAAGTTTTGGATATTGGGGAAGGGACGGTGGCGATTAGGTTAGTGAGAAGGCAGAGAGAATACTTTTTAGAGAGAGAAAGTTTTTTATCAAAAGAAACTCTATCATGACTTATGGTCATGATGCTGTATTGCCTGTCGAAGTCATGGTGCAATCCATAAGCGTGCAAAGGCAGATGGAAATCCCTAGTGAGCATTATGAAAACCTTATGATGGATGAATTAGTTGATTTAGATGAAGAAAGGTTGCAAGCTTTAGATGTTTTAATCAGACAAAAAGAAAGAATTGCTAAAGCTTACAATAAAAAGGTTAAGTACAAAACCTTTAACTTAGGGGATCTAGTATGGAAAGTTATCTTGCCTATGGATAGGAGAGATAGAATATTTGGAAAATGGTCACCAAACTGGGAAGGACCATTTAAAATTTCTCAAGTATTATCCAATGGTGCATATGAAATTCAAGAACTAACTGCTGAGCAGCGTTCAGTAAATATAAATGGCAAGTATTTGAAGAGATACAAACCATCGTTGCAAGAAATAAAAGTAAGTACAGAGTAATTCGAAACATGAAACATTTAAATGGTAAGAGAAGATTGCCATCAAAATAAGACCAAGTATTCGAATTAATACAAATGTGTTTCAAAATGGTAAACAGAATTAAACATGTTCGAAAAGGGCAGGAAATTACATCAACAGAATAAAAGAAAGCTAAGGAATTTAATCTGCGAAATTCTTGTTAACATTTCTGAAGTGTTGATATTGCTCCTTGGTGTGAGCGAGTTTGCGCCTTAGGACTTCATTTTCGTTGGCCAAACGATCTACTTCGCTGCTAACAACCAACCCTTCGCTATATTGCTGAATGCCATCGCGAGCTAGCTCTTCGATCTTAGCCCTTGAGACAGCATCAGCTTGGGCAGCGAATTGTTCTTTCTTGGCCTCTTCTTTAGCAATCTTCTGTTCAAGCTCTCGAACTTCTGCTTTCCAAAGGGAAATATTTTCATCACAAGCGGTCATTTGCAGAAAGGCACCGGCAGCTTCGGCTTTCATTTGAGCCGCTTCGTTGTTGCGTTGCTTAGCTTGCTCGAAACGTGTCTCCTTAAGCTTTAATTTAGCCTCTTGAACTAGAGAGTTGCTTCGCAGTTGTTGGTAATGTTTGGCATATTGCTCTAAGAGGGCTTCAGCTTGTGTCACGAGCAAGAATAGTTCCGCACGAGTCCCTGGAGTTTGGAGTTGATTGAAGAGGGCTTTGATATTAAAGTAAATCGTAGGATCTCTTTCGAGAAGCCCCAGCATGTCCCCTTCGATCACTTCCCGTCGAAACCTCTCTTCATGCTCTGCTTGTTCAAGTTGAAGAGCTTTCTCTCTATCTGCGGCAGTAAGGATATAAGCACCAAAGCTGGAAAGCAGTTTGTCGAGTGCTTCATCTGGTGTCAAGTCTTTTAATCCTTGCAAAACTTCACGAGGCAAATAAACCTCAGGAGGTGGTTTAGAGACAGAGGTCCCTTCATCATCATGTGAGTTTCCAGTTTTGGCAGAATGTGCACGTTCACCACTGGAGTTCAAGAACTCATCAGTATCCATAGTGTGATCATAAGCGAGTACGATCTGCTTGGCTGGGGGATCATTTGTTGCCGAATGCTCCTCTTCGTGAGGTTGACTCTTTTCACTCCTAACATCCTCGGCTTCTTCGACAATGTCATCCGTATTGTGGGCTTCAGGAGTCGAAAGCGGCATTGAAACATCAGCCTGCGTTTTGTCTTGAGTGTTGTTTTGCTCCACAGTGAAATTCCCCTCATCAAGATTAGTTTGTTCGAACTCAGATGTTCGTTGAGGCTCCATTTGACTAAGACTTGGGCCTCCATCAGTCCTCTCTTCGTTGTTTACAGGAGAAGGAGTGTCAGAGTTCCCCGATCCTTAATGCTCGAGATTCAGCTCATCAACGATGTTTTTCACTGTTTTGTCAGGAGATATCTCTTCATCTATTGTCTCCAATGGTGGTTTCGTCCGCTATATATAAAAAAAAGAGAGACAAATCAAAACATCTTCGAAGTTAGATGAAGCAAAGTGTTTAAACACTAGAATACCGGGAATTAATCATAGTGTTGGCTTACTTGTATGGGGCCTTCAGCAGTAGTTTTCTGTCTCTTAGGTGGTAATTCTTCATCAGCAGCAGATCTAGAGGTATCTGTTTGAGAATCATCAGATGAAGAAGTATGCCTTTTGTGTTTTCTTTTACGGTGCTTCTTCTTTTCGCCCAGATTTTCCCCTCCAACATCTTGCTCTGGCTGCATAGTCTCGTTAGCTGCCTCCTTGTTCTCATCAGTTTGGATTTTGGGTTGTTTCTGCTTCCTATTTTTCTTCTTTTCTTTCTTAACTTGTTCAACAGTTAAGGTTTCTTGAGGTCCAGTGGGTGAGATCGAAGCAGCAGGGTCATGTTTCGTTTTGCTCCTCTTCTCTGATTGAAGGTGGGAAGAAATACCCTGCAAATCATGTTTTCGTTCAGAATTGGAACAATAAGGGTAAGAAAATGTTCGAAACATAAGTAGGGATGCGTACCTTTGAATCATCAGATAGGTCTATAATGGGGGCCTCTCTAGGTTTCTTGGAAGTTTCTGCAGGTTGAGCTTTAGTCTTTTGACCAAGAGCCACCTGAACAAGGACATAGAGTTGGTTAGTTAGTACAAGGGCGTAAAAAATAATTTCTTTCATTTCATATAAGAAGAAAGTGAACTCACCCCAGGTTTGTTCTTCACCTTCAAAACTGGTGGTTTGTTCGAAGCGTTCGAAGCTACTTTAGATTTACTACCTGAAAGAAAAAGCATACAAGTTAGTAAATGTTTTCAGAATTAAGGGAGTATTCTAATGAAAAGGAAAAGTACCTCTGACGTTCAGCTTCGATTTTATTTTGTTCAAAATGGATTCTTCGAACCCATTCTTAACAGCTTCGAGCAGAAGCATCTGGTTGACCACATGGGCATTGTATTGCAACTCCCACCAACGTGTGAAATCTTTGGTCGAAGCATGCGAGGGTTCAAATTTGAAAGGGTTGATAGCATAGTTATCCCCTTTGAATTTCTTCATAAAGCCGTGGAATTGAGGCTCTGTCATGCCATAATAGCCTAAACAAATGTCTTGCTCATTTGAGTAAATACTTTTGGGCAAAATCTGAGTTAGCCTGAATTGTCTCGAAACAAGGTTTGGAAAGTAGCCCACCAGCCCAAAATCTGTAGAAGCTGTCCCAAATCGACAGGAGAGTAAGGTTGGGGTCAAATAGGCTCTCCAGATATCAGTGATTTCCTCTTCGCATTCAGGCAAAGGGGGGAAAGGATGAATAAACCATTGAGGTCCGATGGATCTATGTAGAAAAGGAGTGAAATTGGGTTTAAACTCTTTAAGATTGAGGAAAGCTTTGAAGTAGAAGAGAAATGCTTGGTCATAGCTGTAACCTCTAGGCCTAGGTCCCATCAAGGCTAGCCTGGTACCTTCGACTTGGCGCTTGCTTGACTCTTCGTAGTGCATAGTAGGCAGAATTATGTCCAGTTCCGTAGGAAAGGTGGCGTTTAGCCACAATTGCAAAAGCCAAAAGGGTCCATAGCCTAAGAAGGCAGAACCATCCCCTGTCTTCTTAATGTTTTCACATGCAGACCTCATCGATTCATAGAGACATCCAAGCAAGAGGCGCGCAAATCCGAACTGTTGCCCTTCATGGATTTGGTTAGCCATAATAATGAAGCGCTTCGCAACTTGGAGGGATTTCGTACAGAAAACATGTTGAGAGAGCCACAGAGCCAAGAAGGCAACATGCTCTTCATCACCCACTTCGGCATCGGTCTTTTGATTCTCAGTTATGTATTTCGAGTATGTTTTACTGTTGAAGCCAAAATCGATAATGTTGCAAACCCTATTGGGGTCATAAGTATCGCCAGTGGGCGGCAAGCCAGTGATGGCAGCTACGTCGAATAGGGTGGGGGTCATCATACCACATTCGAAGTGGAATGTGTTGGTCGAAGATTCGAAAAAATGTAATGCAGCTATTAACATTTCCTGGTTATACCTAAGTCCAGTTTTTGAAAGTTGGATCAAATCGAATATACCATAATTTTGCCAAAGCCCGGCAAAATCGTTTTGAACCCTAGTTAACCAGTTCCTATATTGGTCAGTTACATAGGGAGCAGACCTAAAAACCTTGTTAGGGTGCTTAATGTAACTAAAGTTGTAAGGCTCATTAAGGTAAACCCTAGGGGAGCAAGGTTTATAAATTGGGAAAATAGGGATAGTATCTTTGTTCCTGTTGTTTTCATCAGGCTGTGGACCTCCAAATGCGTAAACAGTGCTATTTAAGGAATAAGGAAAGATTACCTGGGTTTCCCATAGCTTTTTCAATCTCAGAGCAGGTACCAGAACCTGGTTAGCTCCACAGTTTTTGAGATCTTCATCGTTCCATTTTCCCGCAAGAGGAAGAGGTTCTTTGGTATGTGAACTTGATGCCATTGCGTTCTGGAGGAGGTGTGAATTGCAGGAAGAACACGGAACTGGTGAGAGGAGGAATGTGGAGGTCGCTGGAGATTTTTAGATCGCAGGATTTGGCAAAGAAGAAGAAGAAGAGCTAAAGTTAGCAGAAAATTTGAAGAGAAATTTTGATCCGTTATTTATAGGTTAGAAGTGACAGGAGTTGGTAAGAATAAAGTAAATCAAGAAAAGTTGTTTTCTTCTCCTTTCAACTTCCCGAACTGCCACGCGTCCCACTCGCACGCAAAATTAGGCAGTAATGATGATAATGGAAAAGTGGATTTCTGTCAGAGAACGAATCGTTTCTGAGGTCGCCGCCATTGGGAAGCGTGAAGCATTAATTGCCTGTTCTTTCAAAAACGTCACTCTCTCAATTCGAAGGGCCTAGTCGAAAGCGTCGTTTTTGGGGGGCAATTTGTTGGGCCATATTTTTGCACATGTTTATTTAAGTAATTTAAATAAAGAGTTGGTCCAACTAAAGAGTTACTGTTGAATATGATATGATGTTTATTGACTCATAGTTGTAGTTCATCGAAGACTCTAAGGTTCGAATAGATCATTAATGAGATCCTGTTGTTCTGATCGAATCAAGCCATTGATAAATGGAGAATCGAAACGAAGTGTTAAAAGCTTATTGTTTCGAACCAAGTTGCCAAAGCATCGAAATATTAAATTGTGGGCTTGGTGAATTACCTTGAGGAGTTGGGCCTGCTAGCTTGGCCCAAAAGAAATGAAGGTGAGCCCGTTTCAGGAATTGGCGCGCTACAAGGAAGATTCGAAGAAGTGGAGATCGTGGGTGGACACGTGGAGCAATCTGAAGCGTCAAGATCGAAGTAGCGGTTTAGTTTCATTTCGAAGTATATATTGTATTTTTTCAGTTTGAACAAGGGTCACAAATTTGATACATTCATAATCTCTGAAAAAATTCTGAGTACTCATGCTGTCGAACGAAAGGAATTCAACAGGGAAAACAATGTATGTTTGTGTACCATTTACTTTGTAATCGCTTTTACGTTTAATGCAAGTTTACATTTCCACAAATCTTTAATTTGTCTTTACATTTATGCATTTTGATCCTGTTATTTCGAGGCGATTCGGAAGAACAGTTACTTTACATCGCAATTAAGTTTTCAAAAGTTTGTCATTTGTTGAAGTTCATAAACGTTCAAAGATTTTTTCATAAGAAACAAACACAAAATTGTCCTGAGATTCCTAGTTTGATCTCGCAAGTTTAAAACGTAGAACTAGCGTTTGTTTACCACTTTTCAGTGTAAACAGTTGTTAAAATCGCGATTTAAAACGTAAAAACCATAGTTTTTAAGTTTCTAGGTAGCAAAAACGAGTTAAATCGCTGGTAAAATCGTTTTCTCGTAAAATCGTAATCTGGAACGATTTTACACGATTTAACTCGTAGTAAAATCTCTAAAATCGTGTAAAATCGTAGCAAAATCGCGTAAAATCCTTGGTTTTAACTCTTTGTGACGATTTTACCTTTTTTTATAAATAAAAAATAAAAAATTGATAATTTCTTTAAAAAAAACCCAATTTTTATGAATATTACATTTTATTATGGTGATTTAGTATATTTTAGCTTTGAAATTTTAAATTATTAATGCATTATAGTATTATATAAGTATATATATATGTTATGTATATAAAATTAATATTATTTTAATATGAGGTAAAATCGACGATTTTACATTTCGATTTTACCTAGGCAAAAAGAGTTAAGGTAAAATCTCGATTCTGACAACCTTTCTTGGTATTGGACAAATTTAAAGCCAAGGGACAGGACAAAAATTGATATTCTTGTCCCCTACTGAACCACGTGACAACTTTTTGTCCTCTGCACAAGTTGTCTAAAATACCAAAATAATATTTTGTCCACAAAATATCGTAAACACAAAATTTGTCAAGTATCTTAAACGTTTGTCCTGTGTCATTCTGTCTTGTACTGTTATGTCCAATACTTAGGCTTTACATATCAACCCCATTTATTTTGAGCTTTTTAATGAAAATAATGTTACGCCATGTCATTAAAAACCAAAGCAAAAAAGATGGGCATGTATCCATCCCTATTAAGATATATAAGAGTTGGAAAAAATGAGAAAATAAAATAAAATACTCATACGAATTATGCATCCTCATTAATCTCTGTGTAGTGATCTTCAACGAGTTTTGAATCCAATTCAGAGGTCACAACAAACTCAATTGTCCATTGAATAGTACAAAGGAGGCATGATACTTTTCTTCAGAAGAATAATGATATTATATGACGTGGTTTTGAAGAAATCTTTATTTTTTTGACATTAAAGATAATTTCATTATGAAAAGTCTAGCAACAAATCAAAGGCCAAAAATAGTAGAATATAAGGTGGAGTCTCTCTAATCCACATAAAATCCAAATTGTAAAGAGCATGGTTAGTCTCACTCTCACTTCTAATATGAACAAAATTTAAACTATGAAAGAAAACATTAAAATTAATATAATCTTCAATCAAGAGTGGATTTAGACACAAATTACTATAGTGGGGCTAAAGTATTTATGCACCACCGAAGAAAAAAAAATTAATCTAAGATTACTACTAATATAACATGTATATTTAAAAAAAGAACAATAATAAACCAATAAATTTGAAAATTTCTTTTCAAAAAAAGAAATCAATAAACTATATCCAAAACACTACAAAATTTATATTCGGAAAAAAAAGATAATAACTTATTGAATATCTTCTAAATATATAAAACTCAAAATTAGATCAACTTATAGTTTATTTTGATAAGCTAATTCAATTAGCTTATATCTTTATTAAATTTTATTCCAATTTTAGTCAATGTAACTTTCTTGAAAATATTATTTTTCTATTAGTTATCCACTAGTTTTTGACAAACAAAATAAAAATTGGAATAAAATTTAATAAGATATAAGCTAATTTGTCAGCAGATTCAGAGGTAGCAGAAACTTTAACTATGAGTAAAAATTGATTATTCTAAGAAAAATTATTCTAAGAAAAATTATTTTTCTTAGAAAAATCAATTTATTTTTTCTTAGAAAAATCAATTTTTACTCATAGTTAAAGCTTCTACTACCTCTGCATCTAGTAATGAAAAAATTTGTCAGCAGCTAACAACGCAACCTTGATACCATCAATATCTCTCACCACAACATCAATAGCTCACTTACATCAATACACCAATGTCTAATTAGAAATCAATATTTTGCAGTTATTTTAAATTGCAGTTACAAAATGAGTTTACACCAACGTCTAAATCAATGTCACGGTGCAAAACTATTTTACACCGACAATACATCTCCATTAAACTTAAAATACATATATACGAATACTGGTAATATTATGTAAAATAAAAGAAATAATAGAATATATTAATTTAATTCGGACTCAAATGATCAATTTTAAATGATGCATGTAAACCGATATCTGAACCAATAAAATTATACTTTCAAATTCATCGAGTCATTGATTTTATTTCTTGCGCTCATGTGTCTAATATATCGTTTAGGTTCTACTTTTTTATAAAAAATATTTAGTATCTGACCGAATGACCGAATAATTCAGAATATCAATCCCACCGTCCACGAGAAACAAACAAAAATATGGCTGGGCTAGGCTACATCAAAACAAGCCTCCTTAACTAACACACACCCAATCACTTCTATACAAAGCAAAAATTTCTGTAAAGCACGTTACTTACACTACAAGCATATGATCAAGATACATTACCTCAACAATCTTTGGCACATATCAAGTCAAAATTAGGTCCCTACAAGAATTCAAACAAAGCCTACCTTTCACTATAACAAAATGAAATTTCGAAAAACTTCACCTCCTACTTTGTTATGTCTTGCCTCTAGAAAGAAAAAATCATCTGTTTGAAAGCCTCTTCACACCTTATACTAATTACAACATTTCACCAAATATTTAATAATCACTCAAAAAATTTCATAACAAGATACTATATAATATATGTGTAACCACATACTCTTTCATTCAACTTCAAACTTAACACATTCTTTTGATTCTTCTAGCTTTTCCATACACAAATGGCAAAGCTGTTCAATTTTCTTCCTTTTTTCTTTCTCAACATGTTCATCATTGTGACATTGTTCGAAACAATTTCAGCTCAAACAGCTGTATCTCCGGCACCAGCAGGACCATTAAACATAACAAAAGTCCTAGAAAAAGCAGGACAATTCACAACATTCATCAAGTTACTCAAAGCGACACAAGTATCCGATCGAATCATTTCGCAACTCAACAACTCGAATCAAGGCTTAACAATCTTTGCACCAACAGATAATGCATTCTCAAGTCTAAAATCAGGAACTTTAAACTCAATTAGCACACAAAACCAACTTCAACTTTTGCAGTTTCATATTTTACCAACACTTTACACAATCTCGCAGTTTCAAACTGCTAGTAACCCTTTGCATACACAAGCTGGAAATAGTGATGATGGAGAGTATCCTCTTAATGTTACTACTTCTGGAAATCAAGTTAATGTAACTACTGGTGTGATTGATACAACTGTTTCTAATACTATTTATAGTGATAGCCAGCTTGCAGTTTATCAGGTTGATCAGGTGCTTCTTCCTATGGCACTTTTTGGACAAGGTCCGACTGCGGCACCAGCTGAGGCACCTGCACCGACTAAGCCGGAGAAAAGTGTTCGGGCTTCTGATGCTCCGAAAGGGTCTTCGGATAGTCCGGCTGATGATTCAAGTGCGGTTGGTTATGCAGTTAATGGTGTTGCATTATTTGTTGCCAATGTTGTTTTGTCTTGTTTGTGGATGTAAGTAAATCTTGGGATGGTTCATTTTCATGTTATCTTTTATTTTATTTTACTTCCTTGAGCAAGTTTGAATTGATTGATGATGCAGATCTCTTGTACTCTTGTTATAATGTGATGTGAAGAAAATTTTGAGTGTAATATAAATGATTTTTTTTATTGGAATCTGTTATTTAAAAATGAAACCATTTGTTTATTCTTTTTGTTAGAACTATTATTTCAGTCTGTTTTATGTAAGGAATATTATATCAACTCATATCAGTAGAATTTATTTTGCAATTACGGAGGCAAATGAAAAGATTAAGACTAATGACTAGCTTTAGATATGAAATGTAAACAATCATGTCAAAATCTGTAAATAAGTCATATAGCAAATATGTAAATAAGTCACTGGATATACAGTGGAAAGAGCTAAATGTGTTTTGGTTTTTACTCGGTCATGAGTAGTTAAAGGCTCTGTTTGGTAAAAAATAGCGGATAGCTGATAAGCTAATTTATAGCGGATGAGCTTATAGCGGATAGCTTATAAGCTAGCTTTTAACTTATAGCAAATAAGCTAGCTGGTTGAATTTGTAGTGTTTGGTAACATTAGCGGTTGGACTAGCTTATAAGTATGAAATGACATAAAAAGGATATGTTTAATTAATATTTAATTCTTTTCATGTAAGATGATAGGGGTAAAATTGGAAGAAAAGATAATAAACTATAAGCTATAAGCTCATAAGCTACTTGAAAGAGCATTTGGAAAATAAGCTATAAGCTAGTAAAATAAGCTATAAGCTTTTTTCAAAAAATTGTTACCAAACAGAGCTTTTAGCTTATAAACTATAAGCTATAAGCTAGCTTATTTGGTTTACCAAACAGAGCCAAAATATCAATATGTGATTTCTCACTTTACTAACTATTTTAAATGAGCCATCACAAATCATAACTCTGCAAGATATAAAGACTCAATTTTATCAATTTTTTTTAGATAGATGAAATGACAAAATCATTATAAACTCACATACTTAGTGGAGGAGTCAGGGTTCAAACTCCGGTCATGACGTCCGGCCTAACAATTTCGGCATTTACTTGTGGACCTTAATTTTATCACTTTATTAACTAGTTAATATTCTTTAAAAAAAAAATAGACTTATCCTAGTTTATGCAGTAAGACTTAATTATAGTTGATGCAGTAAAAGAAAATCCTAACATAATTTACTTCTGATGTAAGTTAGGCCATGGAGGAACACCTAACTCTTTTCTTTTTCTTTTTTTCATTTTGGTATGAACACCTAACTTTTTTCTTTCACTATTATGAATTATCAAGCATGACAGCTAACAATATATTTAAGAGGTGCAAAAATTAATATCAAGACTGAATGATACCAACATTTCAGAAATAAACAATAGATATGCACATGCAGAATAGCAGTTAAATGAAGTAACTCAAATTTTCATGGTATTAACTAACTGTGAAACAATTCAATTAACTTAAAAATATGTAAACAAATAATGTAATGGTTGGTTGGAATTTAAAATCATCCTTACATAGTGTGACAACCACCATATAAAACTAAATGGGGTACATCAAAATGTGCCACCTTAACTAACACACCCATCCCCATCACTTTTGCACAAAGCAAAAATTTCTGTAAAGTACAAAGTCTTGTCTTGCAAGCAACTTGGGGATGGCCTAAGTATTTACCTCAACAACCGTTAGCAAGTGATTAGTCAACATTATAGCTGTGGTCCCTTGAGGAAAATCAAGGCTATAGCTTTCCCTAAGAAAAATTTAAGGAGTAAGACTTTTTTTAATCAAAAATGAAACTCATAACCGCCACCGCCGCCGGGAAAGCCTCCACCAGGGAAGCCACCATCAAAAGTAAAGTGAAATTGTTGTCCGCCTCCACCGAAGGGATTGAAGCCTCCACCGCCGCCACCACCCATTCCTGATTCTTCAAGGTCCTCCCCTCTGTCGTATCTTGTGCGTTTGTCTTCATCACTTAGAATCTAAACCACAATACAACAATAAGTTATAGACAAAATATACAAATCTAGGTGCAATCATTACTAGCACTACACCAGATATCATCAGAACTCTGCAGTTAAGTATCCATTAAAATAAACACGGTATTTGTATAAAAAAATGTCATCAAGACTGAAAATGGAAAAGCAATAGGGTGTTTTATTTGTGACTAAGACCTCATATGCAGCAGCAATTTCTCGGAATTTAGCCTCTGCTTCTTCTCTTTTGTCAACATTCTTATCCGGGTGCCATTGTAAGGCAAGTTTCTTATATGCACGTTTTATCTCAGCAGCGGAAGCATGCTTTGAAATTTCCAAAATCTTGTAGTAATCCTTGCGTTTGCTAATCTTTAAAGCTTTTTCAGCCCTCATTAATGCTTCACGGATATTCATATCCTGCAGTTACAGACAACTACTAATCAAACACAACAAAAATATTAAGGTTTAGTATAATATTAGTATCATAGTATGATGACATGTGTTCAAAAAACTGTTGCAAGCTTCTATTGCAAGACAAAAACTTCTCTAGTTACAATGTTAATTAGACACTTTTTTCTAATATAATGGGAAAAGTACTTTTCACAGCTTTGAGTCAAGAGTATAAGCGCTGTGCTTAAAATTTAAAAAGTTAACATATTAATCGATCAACCAAAAGACCAAGGGACTTCATTTGTAACAAATTAACAACCAACTCATAACTAAGGGATCAACAAAAATGGATATCTCTTTTGTTTACAAATACCGTGTTTTGAGGAAGAACTCAACATGGAATATTTGTTCCTCCCCAAACTACTCCAATACTCTGAGCAAAATACATTACCTGTGGAGATTTTTGAGCAGCTGATTTCAGATCTTCCACAGCACCCTCCCAGTCCTCCGTCAAGAGTTTAGCTTCTCCCCTCTACAACAAAGATTGTCAAGATAAGTAATTATGTGTAATAATAATAACATATTTTTCTATCCAACTCCAATAAGACTTCGATAAATGAAGAATTTTTTTTTGCTAGGAGACCATGGCCCAGAAAAATACTTGTAAAAGATAAAACAAGCACAATGATGTTTAAAATTATAGAGTACCTGAACAAGAGCATCAATAAGCTCCTCATTGATCTTAAGAGCTTCACTACAACTGTTCAACGCATCTTTTCCTCTGCCAAGTCTGACTAGCACTTTACACAAGCCAAGATGAAGATTTACATTGTGTGCAAGATGGTCAGGGTCAACAGCTAGTGCACTCTTGAATTCCTCCACTGCCACCCGTAGCTTGCCCTTACTAGCATTATCTTCAGCCTTTATGATGAAAATAGAAACAATGAATCAATCAACACCCAAAAGAGAAAAGGATGAAAAACTTGAGGGAATGCAAAAAGAAATTCCAACAATATATTAGGGCTTACACTTTTACTCTTTTTGAGTAGATTTTTCAATCCAAAGTATGCTTTTTTCAGTTCACTATGCTCCGGATCTAGGCGAAGACCTTTCTGGTAATGCCTGAATATACGCCCACATATAAGCAGGATAATATTAAAAAAATTGTAAGAGTGCGCTACAACTTACAAGAATTCAACATCATTTCCACGAGACAAACCTTGTAGCAACATCATGATCAGCTAAATAGTAATACGCACGGCCACGTAATAATAATGCTTCTAAATTATTTTCATCTTCCTTGAGAAGAAAACCAGACTCAGCAATTGCACCTTCATACTCTTTATCAGCTATCAACAACCTCACTTTAAGAAGCTTAGCCTGAAGACATAATGCATATAAAGTTGGTTATCATTCTGGTTGCACAAATGACTTCACAGCCCAAACCCAATACTTAGGCATTCGATTTCAGACAAGTGTTAACTACTGAGAGACAGAAACCAATATGAAATTTATGGAGCTGGAAGTGCATAAAATTGGTACCTTAGTACATGCAGAAGAGAAAACAAGAACAACTTTATCAATGTATTCCAACGATTTTGTGAAGTTCCCTGAATCATAGAGGGACTGAGCTGTTTCTAGCGCACTTTGAGCTTGCAATAGCTGAGAAAGCTCCTTTTCTGCAGCTGAATGTCCGGGTTTTAACTCCAGAAACTTTTTGTAACTCCTCTCAGATTGCTCATATCTACATTAGCCAAAAAGCACCTGAATGATATAACTATCCAATTAGGAGTTTGAGTGACTTGGGACATGGAGGGGGAAGAGTGACACAATGGTCATTTTCTGATACTAATATCTTAAAGTTAACTTTAGGGTTTACATCATTTGCTAACTTCAGAAATGATAAGGGTTTCACATTTATGATTGATAATAAGAAGGTTTGGTCCCCACTCCTATATCCCACAACAAAAATGACGAAAATTCTAAAATATGAATAGTTTTGAACTAGTGGACATTTAATCAAAACAGCATTGTCTAAAAGCAACTCGAATGTGCACATAGAGATTCTCACGAGGAAGCACAATTTAGTATGAAACATATTAGAATGTTTTTTTTCAGTATCTCCTATCTTGATGAAACAAAATTTATATCATTTATCAAACTTACAAAAGCTAGACCGTCATTTGACAGGGATTGTTCATTAAGCAAAAAAGGCACAGGGGTGGGGTATACTTGTAAAAGGATCACACCTGCATAACTGACGAAGAACTGAAGCACGGGAAAGGTATGCTTCTGAAAGGTTTGGATCTGCTTCTATTGCAGAATTTAGATCATTAAGTGCCTCAGTATAATGTCTCCCTTTTATACTTTGAGATGCTCTCTCGAACAACTCAGCTGCATTTCCTGGTTTTAACCAAAAAAAGACTGTTCAGGCAACAATTTTCACTTGAACACTGAATCATCGCATTCAAAGGACTTCTAGAAAAGTAAGAAAGCTAGGAGTAATATTTTCCAATGGAATGAGTACACAAACTTAAATTCAAATGAAAAGTTAGAATTGAAGAATCAAACTACTATTAGCCACTTAATGCCACGTACCTTTTTCATGAACTAGACCTTAAATCCTAAATAAATTCAACATAATCAACCAAACCATGCTGCACAATCTAACATCTATAGAGATGAACTAGGCCTATTGTTTTCTGTTGTGTTTATGCCATGAATGATGGATAGACTTTTTACATTCGTCGATCTTCAATACATCTTATTTCATTCATCAACAAATGAAAAAGGTAAGTGGCGTTATATACTAGTGTACTAATCAAAGCACTGTTTCGTTGATAGGCCTAGTTCATCAAAAAGAGTCCTTTGATGGAAGGGTGAATTAAATCACAAGGACCCTCCCAAAGAAACAAAAGCTCTAAAATCCTAAATAAATTCAACATAGTCAACCAAACCATGCAGCACAATCTAACATCTATAGAGTTTACTAAATCAA
Organism: Trifolium repens; assembly: GCA_030408175.1. NCBI lineage: Eukaryota > Viridiplantae > Streptophyta > Magnoliopsida > Fabales > Fabaceae > Trifolium > Trifolium repens. The sequence continues at coordinate 49,594,214 of CP125849.1, read as the reverse complement.
ATGCACTAATTTCCTTCAAAATCAATAATCACCAATAACACTAACCTAAAATGCAGTGACTAAAAACAGAACTTTCTATCACAAACAAAAACCTAAAAGTAATAATAAAAACAATAGAGAAAATCGACCCACAAAAACAAATTTTGATCAAAGCATTAAAGTTATGAAATTTATTAAAGGGAAAGTGAAAAGGAACATTAAATCATAATGGGGTTAAGAGAAACTATAAAAAAATTAAAAGGGTCTCAACAAATCAAGGTATACCTGAAGCAGAAACAAAGGGTTGAACAAAAACAAAATTGAGAACGAAGAATGTGTGGAACAATCCCTTATAAGGCACCGAATCCATAGAAAATAACGAGAAACCGATGAGATTAAGCATTGAGATAATTCTCTATGGTTTCAAAATCAATGATTTTGGAGTTAACACATTCGAAGAGGAACAAGACAGTGTTCGCAGGTTGTTTGAGAAAGATTGAAAGATTTGGAAAAAGAAAAAAAACGAAACCTTGTTGTAGCTTTCGACGTTTACATACTTACATGTCATCACACGTAGTTTCTACCTATCAGTGTATGACACGTGGATTTTATGTAGAATCGATGTTTCTCTCTTCGTAAGCCACATGTGCAAAATAGTGACTAATTAGAATTTGACACGTCGTCTTTAATACAAAACACGCTCAAATGACTATCTTCCACGCGATCTCCCTGTCTACAAATTTGGTTAATTAGTTTCACTTTAATTAATAAAATAAAGTTTAGATATTAAAAGAGTCATAAATTTATTTGAGAGCAAATTATTAAAACATAGATCAGCTTATCAGAAAATAAATAAATAAATAAAGACATAGATCAGAAAAATGCTTAAATCCATCTTTCATCCCTATCTTATGTTTGACTTTACGTAAAATTGATTTTTATAAATTTGTGTTTTTTATTAAGCGTAAAATATCTAGACATTAGAACAAAGTAAATTTCGCATTCATCCTTTATCTATATCTCTTATTCTCTTTATTATATTAAAAAAGAAAAAAAATATTAAAAAAGAAATATATCTTGAGTTAAATATTAACCCCCGAATCAGATTCAACTGGTGGTGAAAACCAAATATAAAGTATTTTTTTTTACATATTATATTTCTCCAACAGCTTAATACCCACCTTGATTTTTTTATCTTGAGTTAAATTGAGTTGAATAATAAATTTAAATATAAAAATCAATTCTAGAATAAGTCGGGTTTTAATAAGGCTCTATTTTGGGAGGTAAGAAAAAACCAAATCTAGAATTACCAACTACTATAATTTTTAGCTTCAATGTAATTAATTTTGGAGGAAAAATCAATTATATTTTAGAGGATCCAAACATGTCACAATCAATTTTATACCTCTAAAATCAATTTTGTTTCCTTAAAAGTGAAATTAAACATACACAGCTTATCTCAAAAGCTTTGTTAAGTCCATTAATTTTAATATTTTAAAGTTAGTTAATTTCATCTCTTAACTCAAATAAGCTAATGCAATTTAGGTTGCGTTTGGCCCGACTTTTTTTTATGTTTAAAGCTACTTTATAATTAAGGCAATATATAAGACCTTTAAAAATAAAGTTAAAGTTGTTTGGCAGTTTTATCTTTAAAATAAGTCAGGTTTGGTTCTTCACTTATTTAAGTTAATACAACTTGATCTCTTAACAAATGAATATGATAGTATATTTTCGAACAAATTACCATTTTTTTTATGCAGGGACAAATTAACATTTTAATCTTTAAGTGTAACTCGTGTTACATTGATCAATAAATGTATTGGAATTGTAAACACATTCACAAGTGTATCTTTTTTTAATATTTTGATCCTCAAATATGTTATATGTTGTTAGGTAGTTAATTTAACTCTTAAATTTATTTATTTTTCGTTGATTAATTTAGTTCTTAAAATTATTAACAAAAGAAACATTAAAGACATATTTACCATAAAAAAATGTGTTTACAATTTTAATACATTTAAAAGTTATACTGATACCGCACATTAATTTTTTGCTCATATATATTCATTATTTTTTAATCAATACTTCAAACTGAAAAGTATAAAATGTTTTAACATGAACTTAAGAAAGATTCTCATCCCACCCCCACACCTCTCCCCCCCCCCCGGGATTTCCTTGATTTAAAATTCAGAACGTGTTTTCCGAAGTTTTTTTTACCTTGAATACGAACTTCGGGATATATTTTCCGAAGTTTTCGACGAATTTGAACTAGACAAACTTCGGTAAACACGTTTTGAAGTTTTTATGCAGGAATAAAATCGGAATATTGAGGGGTTATAAAGAATCATGGGGGGAGAAGAGAATCTTTCTAAACTTAAACCTCTTGGCCTCATGCTGAAATTGGCCCAAACATGGATTAGGAAAAAGCACAACTTTATGGTCAAATATAATTGTTTAGAACTTCATATTGCCTGTTTCCCAAGAAGCCACTTGGTTTAGACATCACTCTGCAACCGAGAGGTACTTGGTTCGAGACTAGGCATATGGGGGAAGAAAAGAGAAATTATATTTATGAGGTATTTCAAAATACCTCCCTTTTACCACAAAACATAGCTAGCAGTAGCACAGTCAACTTTTCAGGTTCATTGAATAATTATCTGGACTATAATATGGATCAGATACATATAATTAAGGATGGAAAGAATACCACTCTTCTATTCCTCATTACGTTTTTTCTTGTTCCGTTGCCAAACAATATAAAGTTAAGTGAACTTCACTTGATACATCATGGCATGCAGTATTATGCTTTTGTAATGGTGTGAGAATAAAGTTGGATGATATCAAAGCTCAAAAAAGCCATATCCATTGCTTCACATGTGATATATCATAATGGAAATTATAGTCTGTATTTGGCTTAAAGAATTGATCTTGAAGAAGAAACTTTGTGAAGTGATAAAGGTTGAATCATAAAGACATTGCAAAATGACAAAGATAGTACTTTATTATACAAGAACAAGAAAAACAACTCACCTTAAATCTTTGGGCATCACGCCAAAGTGTGAAGGTAATTGACCTTCTACTTGAAGATATATTTTAGTAGAAGTATGTACTACCGGAAGATATTTTTTAAGGAATTGGGAGAAATTTTGAGCAACATGGGAAAAGAAGAGCAATTGCTAAATGTGAAACACTTTAGTCAGTTAAAAACATTAGCCTATAATTAAATATGATTCTTTAGTATTTATAATTCACCTTAAATCTTTGGGCCTCCCACCAATATGATTCTTTGAAATAATCTATTTATCTTTTATTTTAGAGATAATTTATTGGCTAAATTGCACTTTCGGCCCCCTATGTTTTAGAAAGTTGCAATTTTGGCCCCCTATGTTTCAAAATAGCACTTCTAACCCCCTATATTTCAGAAAGTTGCAATTTTGACCCCCTAATGCTGATGTGGCAAGTCACTTAAGTGACTCAGCTACCACATTAGTTTTTTTATCACTTATAATTATTTATTTTTTAAAAAAAGGAAAGAAGAAGTCACGTGAGGTGTGACTATCTTCCCATCAATATGCAATCCAATTAATCCACATATAAACCAATTAATCCAATATATATGCAATATGTACATCAAAAACAAACTAATTAATCTTATATCAAAAATAGGAACGATGGAAAAATTGGAAACCCTTTCGTCTGATAATCTGTATTTCATTCCCAAATTCTGAAACCCTAAATGATTTTGCTTAGTTTGGATTTATAGTCATATTTATGATGAATTATATGCAAAATAGGCCTTATGGTGAGCAAAAGTTATGATGAATTATATGCATAACAAGCCATTAAATTAGAAGAATAATATGCATAACAGGTCATTAAGTTGTTACAACATCTCATATTGAGGACATTAAAGTTATGTTTTTTTTACGATTGAACTTGGTGTTATGTTTTTGTTGTTATTGATCTTGTTAATAAATAATGGAAACCCATAAATAATAGATGGAAGATAGTCACACCTTACGTGACTTCTTCTTTTTTCTTTCTTTTTTTAAAAAAAAAATATCTATAAGTGACAAAAAAGCTGATGTGGCAGCTGAGTCACTTAAGTGACTTGCCACATCAGCATTAGGGGGCTAAAATTGCAACTTTCTGAAACATAGGGGGTTAAAAGTGCTATTTTGAAATATAGGGGGTCAAAATTGCAACTTTCTGAAACATAGGGGGCCAAAAATGCAATTTAGCCTAATTTATTTTAGGTATGGTTGAAGTTTTATTTGAGTATTGTTTTTTTGATTTTCACCACCGGTATTTGACTATGTTTCTTTAAACATAACTTGGAGGATAAATATATTATAATATGAATGAGTCATAGTTCGAATATGTGATTCTCTATTTATTTACTAAATTATTTGACAACAAAAGTTCTATTTTTGTTATTATATATATATATATATATTTTGGCTTTCATCACCAGTTAAATCTGGTTCGGGGATCAATTCTGGCATCAAGTTGTTTCAGCCTCCTTCTGATCGCAGTTGCGTTGAAAATTAGGGATAACATTGTTAAATTAAATTCTTTTACAGATTAAAAAATTAGTGATTTTGATGTTAAATACTTTAGAGATTACTTTTTAGAGATTTTATAGAAAAATAGAATTTACTATATGTGCATGTTTATTGTAATTAAAATCACTTTTTTAATAAAATAATTTTTAGCTTGTTTGGATACAACATATAAAAGTGATTTTTTTAGTTATAAAATAACCACATTTGTTTTCTCTCTCCTCTAATTTTTTTTTATTATTTGAGAAGCTATTCTTAACAGCTTCTCATTTTTAGCTGTTTTTTTTTATTTTTAGATTCTAATTATTTTAAAAAGCTGTAACAAACAGATATAATATTTTTAAAAGTGATTATTTTTATTAAAAAAAATGATTCTTTCTAAAAAAAAGCTATAACAAACACCCTCATAATCTACTTATTTGAAAATTAGTCTAGTTGCTTGAATTTCACATCTTTTAAAACTCGATATCCGGTCCAAAGACCGACTAGTATGAGAGGACCAATTCCACCGTCCACTTGTGGGAGTCCCCATTAAAAGCCATGATTTTTGAATTCCACTTTTAAAAATAAATAAGTGGAGTGTCTGCGTTCAAAGTCGGATTTATGCTTTTAAAATACGATATTTCTACTAAGTGAGCTAAATTTACCCTCATTTCTAAATGTCAAATTTTATTGACTACTCTCTCTGTTATGAATATAAGTATGGTTATGGTGCATAAGCCTGCTTATACACCATGCATAAATAATGAAAATTGCTTAGCGCGTCCCCCCGTATTTTTATTTTTTTCAATTTTGTTTAATTGAATTTTAGTTTATTGATTAGGGATAATTTTCATAGTATTTTGTATGGTTAAATGTAGTTAGTTTTAAACTAAAATCATGCCAAAACTATTTGGTTGTGGAATGGTTTCAGAGATTTGTACTCCAAAACCATTTTGCTGTGGAATGATTTCAGAGATATGTACTCCAAAACCATTAGATGTACTTAATCATGCCAAAACCATTTTGCTGTGGAATGGTTTCAGAGGGTTATACTCCAAAACCATTAGATGTACTTAATAGTTTTTATGTTAATTGTGATAAATTAAACCATAATTATAGTACATGATTTAGTATGTAATTTTAAATTAAAATATGACTATATAATCATCCAGCACAATTAATTGAAAAAGGGTTCTTATAGTATGCACTTCAAAGGAACAAAAGTAATTATTTAATTGAAAATGGGGGGCGCGCTAAAAATCTAGGGATGCGCTAGAAATTTGGGGGTGGAAAAAAAATAGGGGGCGCGCTAAGTAATCTAGGGAGTACACTAAGCAATTTTTATTATTTATGCATGATGAATAAAAAAATTCCTTATGCACCATAACTCATGCCTTTCTTTGTCACATGAAACAAATTAAGTCTAGTTGTCATTATGAATTAATTTATAAAATGATCAGTATGAGAAAAATAAATAACAAAAAGTTATAAAAAATAATCCTTAGTTGGAATTTTAAAATGACCTATAAAATTACAAATATATTTTTTATTTTAAATAGTTTATATTGTGGGATGGACGAACTAAGTTATAAAAATTAAGAAAGTTGATACATAAATTGATTTTTCAAAAGTTCCATGATCCCTATTATAAGTATACGAAACATGTTAGATATTAATATAAGTATATCTCTTAGCTAATATTCAGATATTGATTTGTCATATTATGAGAGTTCAACTTATATATTCAATTGAACCGAGCTCCCATTGAACGATTGCTTTTGATTTTTAAACCCTTCTTAGAAGGGAAAATTAAATTATTAGGATTAGGATTGAGAATAAACACTATTCAATCGGACAAATTTTTGGCACTCCTTAAATTGTTGTTTCATATGTGTTATATATCATTCTAGAACTAAACATTTACAATTCTGATTTTGTCATCCTACATATTTTCTCACGCACCTTACAATTTTACTAAAATATTCATGTCCACTAGTTAAGTAGCGGATACACCTAAAAACATCATACCATTATAATGTCCGCTACTTAAGTAGCGTAGCAGACGATATTTTTCAAAAATTACTAATTCATATACCATCCGCTACTTAAATAGCAGAATGATAAAATAGAAAACACGTCGAGCGCGCAAGTAACCGGTAAAATGAAAAAAAGAAAAGTAAATTTCAACATTTTAATCCCAGCCCATAACAATAGAATAGAAGACCGATAACACATTTGGGCCTATAACTCCAAAATTCGTAACACTTGGCATTGGCAGTGTTGAATCTCAAGACTATAAATTTTTTCATATGTTTTGAATATTAGATAATTACAAAAAATGTAGTAGACTCTAAAATAAAATTAGGAGTAAATCACCAAATCAGTCCCTAATTCCCTAAGACACTCTCAAATAGATCCTTCATTTTACAAATATTTTAAAAAGATCTCTTACTTTATTAAAGTGTCAAATTGATCCCTATATTTAGTTCAAATTTATTAATTGGTTTGCGTAATTTTTTTTTCATCTCATTTTCTTTTTCTTTCAACCAAACGGCCCTAAAATCAGACAACAATATTGAAAGTAGGAGTTCAAGCTCCCAAGAAATTGGTATACGGGACTTCGGGTCTCAAAAAGCTGTTTGTTTGTGACAAGTACCAAAAAAAAGTTGTATAATCTCGTTAAGCAATTAAAAAGTTGTATCGCACTATTCACACTATACCCTGCCAATTAGCTTTTGGACAAGGACAAGCTCTCCTATTCATTTCATTTTCAATTCATAAAGGCTAGAGCCTTTTTCACTTGGTAGTAAGTATATATACTCCATTGGAAGGTCAAACATACAGTCATAAAGGCTAGAGTCTTGTAATGATCACCAAGGTTCCAATAATAAAATAGACTTAAATACAATTTTACTCCCTCTATTTTAAAAGTTTTGCTAAGGAGTGTTTTAGGGGTATTCTTTAAGTTTTATATTTAAATAAATTATTTATTCCAAAAGTAAACCATTTAAATTTTCAATGCGTTGACTTCACATATTTCCATAAAAAGTTTACTAAAACTTATTCTCTTCGTTTCAAAATATAAGTTGTTTTGACCATATTATAGAAATTAGGAAATATAGTTAATCTTTTATGGAAAAGAGAAATTATGAGTTGATTTACAAAAATGTCTTTCATTAATGATATGGAAAATATAAATTAGAGCATAAATATTGGTAGTGTCTTTTGCCATGTAATGCCACCGTGTTAGAGTAGTGTGAATGCTTGAGGAAATAGGCTGTAGCAAGTAATGGAACCGTTTCCAACTTATACCACGGTGTCTTTTCGATTATTTTTTGTATTGCGGCACTTTTTTAGTTAAAATCTGGAATTTTAATCCTCCTATTTTAGAATTCTCTGGATTTTGCCCCCCCTATAATATTTGACTCATATTTGCATATGTGGCAGTGCTGATGTGTTATATTATTATTATGCACCTCATTAATTAAGTTGTATTCAAAACTTATTAAACTACATTAATACTTCCTTTGTCTAACAATGGTTGAGTCAGTTGATCACTGTTTCACGCATGTCAATGCATAATTTTGACGATTAATATTTTTAATTGTACGATGGTAAAAATTATAAAAAGTTGATATTTTAAAAATGTTCATTAAGACGAATCCAACAAATCTTATATGTTAATGTTTATTTTTATTTATTAGTAAAAAAATACGATTAAACCAAAATGTATGAATAATGCACAACAATTAACCGACTCACTCATTATAGGACCGAGAGAGTATAATGTTTGATATACTTTGAAGACAGTGTAATCAACAATTTCATTAAAGAGAATATTATTCTTTTCCAAGTATATGCTCCAAGAGGTTGCTAGTCAAATTAAATGAAAGACATTTTTTGCATATTTCCTTTCAACGGTAAATCGAAACTTAAGAAGTTTCCCACCTCCTCACTCTCCCAACACGGTGCAAGTGTAACCAATTACTAACACACACAAAGACAATCCTCCAAATTTCTTTAGGCATGGAGTGTGTAAAGAAAATGTGGTTATGTGCATGTTTCAACCTCCTCAAAACATTAATGTATTTTGGTCAAAATAATTAAAAATTACTAGTGTCTACAACAAAGCTATTCCAAGTTTCCAACGTTAGAATCTAGCTAGATTCTGGCTACATAAAACTACTCATGTGTTGGCATTTGATATCCGCCAAATATGCAACCAGCCAACCAATTAAGAAAAAGTAAAAATAGTTATCTCCTCATCATCATCATCTTCTTCTTCTTCTTCTCTTGACCATATTTATTCTTATCCCATAGTAATTATCAAATACATATCCATCTTCCTAACATTATCATAAGTAAAAACTTATTTCTTAGATATATTGAATAATTGATTTTATTTTTTAATTTGTTACTATAATATTAATACGAAATTTTTACTATTGTTAATTTTCCCCTTTCAATCGAATTTTTAAATAATTGATTTATTTTATTTATAATAGTGCTCAGAGTAATAGATAACATATTTAACGTGTTAAGTTGAGGTTAAGAGAGTTTAGATATATTGAATAATTGATTTTTTTTTAACTTGTTACTACAATATTGATACGAAATTTCTACAACTGTGAATTTTCCCCTCTCAATGGGATTTTTAAATAACTGATTTATTTTATTTATAATAGTGTTTAGAGTAATATATAACATATCTAACGTGTCAAGTTGAGGTTAAGAGAGTTTTAATTACGTTATTATTGATAATGAAGTTTTCTTATTAACCAATAATAAATTAGTCTAAATAATGAGAAATTTGAACCTTAAATAAATAGTCACGACTTCATTGAACTATAACTATGAATATATAAAATATTGAATAGTATAACTAATAACACAGATGGCCTATAAAAATACAAGATGAATATTTTTAGTTTATTAATCTATTTTATTTTATTATTTATATATATTTTTTCACTTTGTCATCAAAATACAGTAAGAGAAAGCCAAAAAACGATAACAAGGTTACGACAGAAGAACAAAACCAACTACACAATGCATAGGACTCGAGGAGAATTCTCTATCTTATTTCATTATCATCTTAAACATGCACTAGGTCCCACGTACTATATCTCATAATAATCTATTCACATGCACTTCTCATACATCTTCACAAATTAATTAACAACTAATAATTAATTTTCATTGATGTATCCATCATGCATTGAATTCATTGAAACTCATCATAGATGAAGTCATTGAAGCAAACTTTGCAAGCTCTTGAGGTAAAAATGGATGATGATCATCATCATTACTCACACCAAGAAAATCTCTAAATCCATTACTTGAATTACCATTACCAATCATAGCTGCAATATTAGTATTACTACTACTTGGAAGAATATTATAATTCTCATGCTGCTTCATGTTTTGATTAATGACCATATTAACCTCATCATGGTTTTGGTTTAGAGTACTATTATTAGTTTGTGTTGAAGATGAACTCATTAAACCAAAACTTCCACTAAAAATGGAAGGATTATTAGTGTTACTTCTTGTTGAACCCATTTGAGCTGCTTTTTGAAGAAGTGCAGTAGCTGACATTGGTGCAGTACTAGTTTGTTGCATTTGCATAACATCACAAAAACTTGATGAAACATGATCATCAAGTGAATCATGTTGAATTTGATGATGATTAATTTGTTGATTTTCTTGGTTTAGCCACAATGACAAGTTTGGTCTTTGTTCATGATGATGAAACACTGCATGTGGAGAACCATATTGTGGAAGATTTTGAAGTCCTTGACATGATATTAATCCATTATGTGACAAACTAGTGCTTTGTGTGTTCATCATATTTGATTCTTCATTCTTGAAATTTAGTGTTGTTGGAGGAGTGAGTGAGGTGTGTCTTGCACTCTCTTCTGCTAATGCATCACAGAAAGCTCTGTGTGTTATAAAGCTATCCTTCCTGTGTACAAAATTCAATGAAATGTAACATTAATTCCTATACAGCGTTCGTCCCTAAATATAAGACTTTTTCAATAATTTTTCTGACTCTGAAAGATAAATAAATTGTAAAGTGCTATCAATTGTTAACAAATATAATACAATTATTGGTGACGTTCTTAATTCTCATGATTTAGTCGATATATAATCTTATACTTAGAAATCGAGGTAGTAACGTATATATAAATTACAAAAACACATTAAGTTCAACATTATTAATACCAATGCATCATATCTTGAAGTAATTGAAAAAAAAGTATAAATTACATGAACAACAAAAAGAAAATTGCATAAACTATTATGAATATGAATGAATTGCGCATGTAGATTGATCTAATTGGTAAGAATGCGCGCAACTATGTTATTAGGACGTATGAGATTTTGTCAATGTATAGAAATAAATATTCTTCAATAATAAATACTAACTAAATGTTTTTGTAAATAAGTAATCAGCAAGTAAATATTATGCGAGTCTTGAGATTTGTCCTGACCTTAATTTAACCTGAATTTTTTTTTATGTAAGAAAAAAAATGAATTAATGCATTGAATTACCTAGAGAAGAGGGTACCACAGTCACACTTATATTCTCTAGTACCACAAGTTTTTGTGTGAGCTTTCCAATCAGATTGAACTGCATATTTCTTGGAACACTTATCACACTTCCATTTCTTTTCTCCATGTTTTCTACTAAAATGTTTCTTTATTCCGGTAAGGTCTCCGAGCGCCCTGGATGCGTCATGGTGGACGCAGGTTTTCTCCGGACATATGTATACCTTTTTTCTTGGTTCTTTGTTGGATCTTTGCTTTAGCTTCCATGGTAAGTTGTGACCTCTTCTATGAAGTTGAAGATTTTGATCCCTTTGGAACCCTTTGTTGCATATTTCACATACAAATCGGTTCGTCGCCATTAGGGTCTTTGGCGATAGAGCAATGACTTCAGCATCTGGATCTATAATAGTGTAATCCAAATTAAAAATTTAAAAAAAAGGAAAAAAATTCATATTTATCAACAAAAGGAAAAAAAAAAATGAAAGTTGAATCAAATAGTACTATTAGTTTAGTAATATATTTAAAAAAAAAAAAAAACTCGGTATCTGGCTCATGGACAGACAAATTAGTTTAGTAATATTACCTGGTGTTCCTGGTAGATTTCTTTTCTTCTTGTTGGTTTGTGGTGGATTAGGGTTTATATTTTGGATTTTGTCAAAACCACTAGTGGAAGAGGATAGTGAAAAGGGGTCAACAAGTATATTCATTTGTGTGGATTGAATATATTGAAATATTGGTTGTTTTAGGAAAGTAGTGAGGAGAAGAAAACAGATAACTATCAAAGTTTTTTTTTAGAAAATACAAGGAAGAAAACAAAGGTTATATAAAAGTAGCTAAGCAAAAGCTAAGAAATGAGCATAAATTCTTTTGGAGGGTACCTAAATGCTGTAAGAAAGACTGGCTTTGGTTGGTTATAAGTGATTATATTCTGTTAAAAGACAAGAAAAAGCTACCATATAGTTTAAGCTTTGTGCTAGAGCTAACTAATGTAACATGGTGATCTGGTTTAAGCTACCATATATGTGAAAGATATATAAAACCAAAAGTTCATATAATATAGAGAATATAATATGTCAGCTTTTTACCTTATCTCTATCCTTGGTCACATGCCTAGTAGTCTGTTTAGTCTTTACTCAATGTATATATTTTCAGGAGAAAATAGTAGTACTAGTACAATAGTACATCATGTATTATTGATATCTTGAAATTATATTACTCATATAATTTTACACTTATTATAACAAAATTAGTTTAGTTTTACTATAGTACACCTTTAATAAGAATTTAATTTGTTCCATGTAAAAAAACAGGGATCAGAAATACCCCAAAAAAAAAGGGGATCAGCTTATATTAATTAATGAGTGATATTTTAGAGACAATGTAAGACCCAAGATTTCTTTGTATAGTTGGTTTAAGGAACATTAGGGCTTCGATGTGTTCGTGTGATGAAACATCGTGTTTTTGATTAGGTTTTGCTGTAATCGAGTCTGTTTTGTGCTCGTGCACTGTAATTGTACAGACTTTTGTCTTGTGATCCTGTTGCTTGAATAAGAAGTTATATGTGGATTCAGAATAACGAGTTTTGGATTATTCTTGTTTTTGGAAAAACGAGTAGGATTTTACCCGCGGATGAAAAATCTTACTGCGTCTGTTTTGAGTGAGGTTTCGGATGGGAGTTTTATATATCTGCGCGAGTTAGGATATATTCTGAGAATAATTTTCTAAGGTATGAAAGAAAATTACAGTCGCGGAAAAAGATTCGGCGATAAGTTTTGGAAATGGTTAAAGATAGACGTTCTTTCCATAGGTTTTACGTTTTTGTGTTTTACGTTCGTCGCGACGCGCGAGAGCTGGTTACGTGTCTTGTGTTGGAAGATTTGATTAAATCTTGTGATTTCTCATCAAGCAAATTGATCCAATGGCTAGGGTTTAAGCTTGGACTTTTGACTTTGATTCAAGGGTGGTTTGGCTATCAAGAGCCTTGGCATAGTAAGGAGGTTTAGTGACTTTGTGGACTTAGAAACATCACATAAACATCTCCATTCTTTCTCTCTTTCACGTGAACTCCATTCTAACTTTCCAACCTTCACAAATTTTCCATTCTTCACCATTTCACTCCATTTCAAGCTTGAAAGCTTAGAGGAAAGTTGTAGAGAATCACTTTCTAAAGGTAACCCTCTCTTCTCATCTCTTAGGTTGGTAGACTTATAGAGTTTAAGAGTTTTTGGGTTTATGTTCTCATGAGGGTTTGTTAGAAAATGTTACTTTAAATGGTTTTTGTTTCATGAATGTTGTTCATGAGGTTTAGAGAAGCATGTGTAGGCTTTGTTGTCTTTGTTTTCCATGAGTTGGTGAAAAATCTCATGAGAAAAGTTAGGGTTTTGGTTTGGTTATGTATTGATCAATAACATGTGGTTAGGTTGTAAGGTTTTGAAAAGAAACGTTGTCTTTGAACCTTTGGGCGAAAGGGAAATGCGTTGTATGGTTTTGTTTTAGAAAATCCGATGAAAAATATTTTGTGGTTTATGAAAATATTTCCTAAGAGTTTTTGGGTAGTGTTTTGGGGTCAAAATGATTTAAAACTCTTGTGACAGGTGGTGTCGCTTTTTACTTGGAAAACATGGTTGAAAATGATTACCGGTCGGTTAAGGCCCGTAATAAAACTTGTGCTTGGATTTGGTTTTGTTTTTGGGAATGAAAATCAAATAACTTGCACTCGAAGCAACCAACAAGCTTTCGGGAATGTATTGCTTGCTTTTGAAAATGGTTTGCTTTTGTGCCTTGAAAAGATGTTGGGAACTAATAGAATCAAACTAGGCTTGGGTGGAAAAAGGTGGTGTGAGTTGCTGTCTTTTGCTGTCATGACAGGTGCAACTCGCTGAGCGAGTGGTTACTCGCCAGGGCGAGTGTCACAGGTCATGACAACACGCCAGGGCGAGCTCCAGAGCGAGTAAGACCAGTACTCACTGCCTTCACTCGCCACCAACTCGCCAGGGCGAGCTCTGGGACCTAAAATTTTGGATTCTGATTTCTAAACTTGGTTTTTATCTTTCTAATCCCTTTTTATTAATTTATGGAAGTGGCGGGGATTGGAAACGAGTTTTTCGGGTACTCGAAAAGTACGTAACTTGTAACGCAAGAAAACGGCCATTTTGCATTTCAAATTATTTAAGACTTTGGCTAATTGTTTTGGGTCCTAAAAATAGTACAAATAACTCATGGGGGTTGATCAATACGGTAGTTTTTGGTATAGTATCCGAAAGAGGGATTTTACCTAAGGAAACCTTTGGTTTTTGGGGTTTTAGAGTCCAATTCATTAAGGATTGATTGGATATGGTTTTGATTGTATACTTTGCTTGTTTTAGGAAGCAAGTAAGTGTTGTGTGATCGTGTGTTAGTTGAGTGCTTGACGAGGTAAGGGCTCCACTTTATTTCCGTCTTTTAAAACGGTTACGACATGCTTTGTTTTGCTGTTTATGCAATTGCTGTGTGCTTGGCATGTTTGTATTTATGTATTCTCGTTGATGAGAACGTGGTTATGAATACGTGTGCAATTTACATATGATTAGGAAAATGTATGTAGGTTGTGATGGCTTGTGCATAGGCTTTAGGCTATGTGATTGTTTGCATGAGCATATATGAATGCGTGCGTCGGATAGGACTACGCGGGGATTTTGTCTGTGTGACTATCCTGTATATGCCAAAGAGAATATATGCCATGCATTTCATAGTTGCGTGCCTAGGTGTATGTCTGTGTGACTTTGCCTACGTACCGGGCGTTTGACTGTGTGGCTTCGCCAAATCCTTCTGGATTTATATTGAGTTGGTGTTTGTCTGTGTGACTTCGCCTGGTGTTTGTCTGTGTGACTTCACCTGCCTTGTGTGGCATTTTTAGTGCGGGTACGTATATTTCTGTGTGGCTTTGCCTACCTCACGACTCTTCGAGGAGAGGTTAAATTTCCGGAAAATCATGCATGTGACGAACCAGTAATCGGTTGTCATACCCATTGTAGAAGTCTGCATTAGGATTGGTGATTTATTTATATAAACCCGTTGGTGGGAATTACTTTTGAGATTAAGAGCTTTCTCTTGTGTTTCGTGGAATTATTGTTATGTGTACAATCTTTCGCACCGGTTATATATATATATACTATATATTTTGTGGTGACCCTTTCTTTCATTTGCGGGCTCATCCCACCCAGATGATGGGTTAGGTCGTGGTGACGACGGTGGCTGTTCCAGGCCCCAGTGAGTGGCTGAAGTTTTAGCTCAGTTAGACTATGCGCCGGTGTGGGTTGTACACCGTGCTTTTTGGGTTTAGGCATAGGATTCTAACTTGTTTTGTTGTAAGTATTTGAATACTTAGACTTGGATTGTAATTATTCAGGAATACAGTTTGCTTGTCGAAGCACCTTATGGTAATGAGTTCTTTTGCATATTTGAATGCCGGCTCATTGAAAAATATTCTATGCGCACTCTGAGTGTTAGTTGAAAAAAAAAAAGAAAAAAAAAATATACTGCCTTTTCAGGCCTTTGAAAAACGGGTTGTTACAATTGGTATCAGAGCACGGCTTTAAATCTTCAAAGGGAAAGTGTATACTTGAGTCGTTAGTCCAGAGTCGGTAAGAACATAACTAGAGTCGTGTTAGTTCTAGTGGTTGTTCTGTGTCGGGTTTTGAGTTTGTAGCCGTTGAGTGAGATGTTCTGTTGAGACTCAGAAATGTTTGGATAAGGAATCTAATCAGAATTGGTATTGACGAGAATAGAATGCCTCCAAGAAGGGCACCTACAGCACCTATGGCGGATAATGCTGATATAAACCAGATGGCTTATGCCATGCATACAATGGCAGCGGCTGTGACTGCTCAGAGCCATGCTAAGGCGCGGAGAGATCTGGAAAAGCGCGAACGAGAAATACTTGCGGCTGGGTCTAGACTTCTTTCGTGTTTCAACCACCAAACTCCTCCAAAGTTTAATGGGGAGGGAGGTCCGCAAACTGCTGATTTATGGCTCCAATCTGTGGAGAGGATATTCGGGGCAATTCATTGTCCAGAAGGAGAGAAGGTGGTCTTAGCTACCTATCAGTTACTCGGGGGTTCTGAGTATTAGTGGAGGAACACCCGACTGATCATGGAGAATGTTCATGAAGAGTTAAGTTGGGAGAACTTCAAGAGGAGGTTCTTGGCCAAATACTTCCCTGAGACAGCTAGGGAAAGGTATGGGGAAGAGTTTCTGAGGCTAAGGCAAGCGGGCATGAATGTGGAAGCGTATGCCAAAAAGTTCGAATCACTATCCCGTTTCTTCCGCTTCTTTAGGGATGGGATAGATGAGGATTATATGTGCCGTCGCTTCCAAGATGGGCTGAGGTACGAACTGCAGGATGCGGTTGTGCCATTGGGTATCCGACAATTTCAAGTGTTGGTAGAGAAATGTCAAGAGGTGGAAGACATGAAGAATAAGCGGGTGAACCGCCAAGGGAATTCTAATGCCGGAGGACCAAGTCGTACCAATGATCGTGGTTCGACTCAGAATAGTGGGAGGCAAGGGAGGAAGCCTTATAACCGTCCTCAACACAGTAAAGGACCGGGCCGATCGGTGAATCAAGGGAACCGGGGAAAATCTGAGGGTAGTAAGGGGGCTTGCTACAACTGTGGAGAAGCGGGGCATTTTTCTAATGAGTGCACGCAACCGAAGGGGGGAACCATCTGCTACAATTGCAAGAAGCCGGGACACTTTGCTAGAGATTGCAGAGCCCCGAAGACTGGGCCGTCGGCAAATGTGGCACAAGGCTCACAGGGTGCCAGACATGCGGCAAAGGCACGTGCTTACTGTATGGGCACTGAACTGAGTGGGCAGGCTAGCAATGCCATCCATGAGAGCTGTCACATCGCAGGTAATTCTTTAACTGCTTTGATTGACACGGGGGCAACCCACTCATTCATATCTTTGGCATGTGCAAATCGTTTGAGTTTGAATGTTTCTGTGCTTCCGTTTGATTTGAGTGTTTTGACTCCTGCTAAGGATTTGGTAGTAAATACTGCATGTTTGCATTGTTTGGTAGTAATCCAGAATAGGGATTTTCTGGTCAATTTGGTGTGTCTACCGCTTTTATCTCTCGAGATCATCCTCGGGATGGATTGGTTGTCTTATCATTATGTTATTCTAGACTGTGCTCGGAAATTGGTTTTCTTTCCCGAGCCAGGTGTGCGAAGGTACTTGTCTGCAAATCGGCTTTCTGTGGTTATGTGTAATGGAGAGCCGGAGATAGTTTCACTTGCTAGTTTAGGAGTGACGTTGGAGATCCGAATTGAGGAAATTCGTGTGGTTCAGGATTTCCAAGATGTGTTTCCATCGGAGATTCCAGCTTTTCCTCCGTGTAGAGAGGTAGAATTCTTTATTGATCTGCAACCGGGTACGGGTCCGATTTCAGAATCAGCTTATCGGATGGCTCCAGCCGAGTTGGTAGAGTTGAAAAGTCAGATTGAAGACTTGTTAGTTAAAGGTTTCATAAGGCCTAGTGTGTCACCTTGGGGAGCACCGGTCTTATTGGTTAAAAAGAAGGATGGTAAGTCTCGTTTGTGTGTGGATTATCGGAAGCTTAATAAGGTGACTGTCAAGAACCGATATCCATTGCCACGAATTGATGACTTGATGGATCAGTTGAGGGGAGCCTCAGTGTTTTCCAAGATTGACTTAAAATCTGGTTATCACCAGATAAGAGTACGAGATGAGGATATTCAGAAAACGGCGTTTAGGACGCGGTATGGGCATTATGAGTTCTTAGTGACGCCGTTTGGAGTGACGAATGCACCTGCTATCTTTATGGCTTACATGAATCGGATATTCAATTCATTTTTGGACAAGTTTGTGGTGGTGTTCATTGATGATATCCTAGTGTATTCGAAGAATGAAGAGGAACATGTAGAGCATCTTCGTCTAGTATTGCAAGTTTTGCGGGAAAGTAAGTTGTATGCTAATCCGTCAAAGTGTGACTTTTGGTTGGGAGAGGTGAATTTCCTTGGCCATGTTATATCAAAAGAGGGAATAGCCGTGGATCCAGCCAAGATTGATACGGTACTGTCATGGAAACAGCCTCAAACAGTGACTGATGTGAGGAGTTTTGTGGGTTTGGCCGGTTATTACCGGAGATTCATTGAAGGGTTTGCTAAGATTGTGGCGCCTATGACACAACTTACGCGAAAAGATCAACCTTTTGCTTGGACAGAGAAGTGTGAGTTGAGTTTCCAGTTGTTGGAAGAACGGTTGACGACTTCACCAGTTTTGATGTTACCACAGTCGGAGGAACCGTATGAGGTTTATTGTGATGCTTCTCATCAAGGGTTGGGTTGTGTGTTGATGCAACACAAGAGAGCAGTGGCCTATGCGTCAAGGCAACTGAAAGTGCATGAAAAGAATTATCCTACGCACGATTTAGAGCTTGCGGCCGTTGTTTTTGCATTGAAGATTTGGAGACATCATCTTTATGGTTGCACTTTTGTCGTGTTTAGTGACCATAAAAGTCTTAAGTACTTGTTTGATCAGAAAGAGCTAAATATGCGACAGAGGAGGTGGATGGAAACTTTGAAAGATTTTGATTTCACCTTAGAATACCATCCTGGAAAGGCTAATGTGGTAGCCGATGCCTTGAGTAGGAAGAGTGTGTCGGTATGTTCGGCGCAAATGGCTAGTCAACAAGAGTTATTGAGAGAGTTTCGTGACTTGCACCTAGAGGTAGAGTTTGCGTTAGGGAATATGAGACTGGGTATGATTACCATCTCGAACGGTTTGTTGGAGGACATTGCAAATTGTCAAGATGACAAGTTTCTCATGGAGAAAAGAGCTTTGATTGTTCGAGGAACCAACCGAGATTTCAAGGTGGGATCGGACAATATCTTGAGGTGTCAAGGTAGGGTGTGTGTACCCGATGCTATGAACTTGAGAAACACCATTCTAGGGGAGGCACACAAGAGTAAACTTAGTATACATCCCGGAGCAACAAAGATGTATCAAGACCTGAGGCATGATTTCTGGTGGCCGGGTATGAAAAAGGATGTGGCTGAGTATGTGGCGTCGTGTCTGACTTGTCAGAAGGCGAAGATTGAACATCAGAGACCAGCAGGGATGCTGCAGTCATTAGATATCCCCGAGTGGAAGTGGGATAGCATTTCTATGGATTTCATCACTGGTTTACCTAAGACCAGGAGGAAGCATGATTCCATTTGGGTGATAGTGGATCGTTTGACAAAGTCCGCTCATTTTCTACCGGTAAGGACTACGGATACAGCGGCAAAGTTGACCGATATTTACATTGCTGAGATTGTGAGGTTACATGGGATTCCGTCAAGTATAGTGTCGGATCGATACCCAAAGTTTACTTCACACTTTTGGAGGACCTTGCATGAGGCGTTGGGGACGAAATTGAAATTGAGTTCCGCCTACCATCCTCAGACAGATGGGCAGACCGAAAGAACAAATCAATCGTTGGAAGATTTGTTGAGAGCTTGTGTATTGGATGATCGTGGAAGTTGGGATGATGTGTTACCTTTGATAGAATTCACATACAACAACAGTTTCCACGCGAGTATTGGAATGGCACCATACGAGGCTTTGTATGGGAGGAGATGTCAGACTCCTTTGTGTTGGTACCAAGATGGGGAAAGTATGATAGTAGGACCGGAAATGGTACAACAGACGACGGACAAGGTCCGAAAGATAAGGGCAATGATGAAGGTTGCTCAAGATCGACAAAAGAGTTATGCGGATAGGCGTCGGAGGCCTTTAGAGTTTGAGGAGGGGGATCACGTATTTCTCCGAGTTACACCAACGACTGGCGTTGGAAGGGCTTTGAAAGCGAAGAAGTTGACTCCGAAGTTTATAGGGCCTTATCAGATTTTGGAACGGATTGGGAAGGTAGCATACCGGATAGCATTACCACCGGTACTATCTTTGATACATGACGTGTTCCATGTGTCGCAATTGTGGAAATATACACCGGATCCATCACATGTGATCACACCAGATGACATCCAGTTGAGGGATAACTTGTCATTTGAAGTTCCGCCGATCAAGATTGCGGATAGGAAGATGAAGCGTCTGAGAACGAAAGAGATACCTTTGGTGAAGGTAATATGGAATGAAGCTACGAGAGATACCACCTGGGAGCTCGAGAGTAAGATGAAAGAATTATACCCCAGTTTGTTTGACGATGTCTAAGTTTCGAGGACGAAACTTCTTTTAGGGGGGTAGTATTGTAAGACCCAAGATTTCTTTGTATAGTTGGTTTAAGGAACATTAGGGCTTCGATGTGTTCGTGTGATGAAACATCGTGTTTTTGATTAGGTTTTGCTGTAATCGAGTCTGTTTTGTGCTCGTGCACTGTAATTGTACAGACTTTTGTCTTGTGATCCTGTTGCTTGAATAAGAAGTTATATGTGGATTCAGAATAACGAGTTTTGGATTATTCTTGTTTTTGGAAAAACGAGTAGGATTTTACCCGCGGATGGAAAATCTTACTGCGTCTGTTTTGAGTGAGGTTTCGGATGGGAGTTTTATATATCTGCGCGAGTTAGGATATATTCTGAGAATAATTTTCTAAGGTATGAAAGAAAATTACAGTCGCGGAAAAAGATTCGGCGAGAAGTTTTGGAAATGGTTAAAGATAGACGTTCTTTCCATAGGTTTTAGGTTTTTGTGTTTTACGTTCGTCGCGACGCGCGAGAGCTGGTTACGTGTCTTGTGTTGGAAGATTTGATTAAATCTTGTGATTTCTCATCAAGCAAATTGATCCAATGGCTAGGGTTTAAGCTTGGACTTTTGACTTTGATCCAAGGGTGGTTTGGCTATCAAGAGCCTTGGCATAGTAAGGAGGTTTAGTGACTTTGTGGACTTAGAAACATCACATAAACATCTCCATTCTTTCTCTCTTTCACGTGAACTCCATTCTAACTTTCCAACCTTCACAAATTTTCCATTCTTCACCATTTCACTTCATTTCAAGCTTGGAAGCTTAGAGGAAAGTTGTAGAGAATCACTTTCTAAAGGTAACCCTCTCTTCTCATCTCTTAGGTTGGTAGACTTATAGAGTTTAAGAGTTTTTGGGTTTATGTTCTCATGAGGGTTTGTTAGAAAATGTTACTTTAAATGGTTTTTGTTTCATGAATGTTGTTCATGAGGTTTAGAGAAGCATGTGTAGGCTTTGTTGTCTTTGTTTTTCATGAGTTGGTGAAAAATCTCATGAGAAAAGTTAGGGTTTTGGTTTGGTTATGTATTGATCAATAACATGTGGTTAGGTTGTAAGGTTTTGAAAAGAAACGTTGTCTTTGAACCTTTGGGCGAAAGGGAAATGCGTTGTATGGTTTTGTTTTAGAAAATCCGATGAAAAATATTTTGTGGTTTATGAAAATATTTCCTAAGAGTTTTTGGGTAGTGTTTTGGGGTCAAAATGATTTAAAACTCTTGTGACAGGTGGTGTCGCTTTTTACTTGGAAAACATGGTTGAAAATGATTACCGGTCGGTTGAGGCCCGTAATAAAACTTGTGCTTGGATTTGGTTTTGTTTTTGGGAATGAAAATCAAATAACTTGCACTCGAAGCAACCAACAAGCTTTCGGGAATGTATTGCTTGCTTTTGAAAATGGTTTTGCTTTTGTGCCTTGAAAAGATGTTGGGAACTAATAGAATCAAACTAGGCTTGGGTGGAAAAAGGTGGTGTGAGTTGCTGTCTTTTGCTGTCATGACAGGTGCAACTCGCTGAGCGAGTGGTTACTCGCCAGGGCGAGTGTCACAGGTCATGACAACACGCCAGGGCGAGCTCCAGAGCGAGTAAGACCAGTACTCACTGCCTTCACTCGCCACCAACTCGCCAGGGCGAGCTCTGGGACCTAAAATTTTGGATTCTGATTTCTAAACTTGGTTTTTATCTTTCTAATCCCTTTTTATTAATTTATGGAAGTGGCGGGGATTGGAAAAAACGAGTTTTTCGGGTACTCGGAAAGTACGTAACTTGTAACGCAAGAAAACGGCCATTTTGCATTTCAAATTATTTAAGACTTTGGCTAATTGTTTTGGGTCCTAAAAATAGTACAAATAACTCATGGGGTTTGATCAATACGGTAGTTTTTGGTATAGTATCCGAAAGAGGGATTTTACCTAAGGAAACCTTTGGTTTTTGGGGATTTAGAGTCCAATTCATTAAGGATTGATTGGATATGGTTTTGATTGTATACTTTGCTTGTTTTAGGAAGCAAGTAAGTGTTGGGTGATCGTGTGTTAGTTGAGTGCTTGACGAGGTAAGGGCTCCACTTTATTTCCGTCTTTTAAAACGGTTACGACATGCTTTGTTTTGCTGTTTATGCAATTGCTGTGTGCTTGGCATGTTTGTATTTATGTATTCTCGTTGATGAGAACGTGGTTATGAATACGTGTGCAATTTACATATGATTAGGAAAATGTATGTAGGTTGTGATGGCTTGTGCATAGGCTTTAGGCTATGTGATTGTTTGCATGAGCATATATGAATGCGTGCGTCGGATAGGACTACGCGGGGATTTTGTCTGTGTGACTATCCTGTATATGCCAAAGAGAATATATGCCATGCATTTCATAGTTGCGTGCCTAGGTGTATGTCTGTGTGACTTTGCCTACGTACCGGGCGTTTGACTGTGTGGCTTCGCCAAATCCTTCTGGATTTATATTGAGTTGGTGTTTGTCTGTGTGACTTCGCCTGGTGTTTGTCTGTGTGACTTCACCTGCCTTGTGTGGCATTTTTAGTGCGGGTACGTATATTTCTGTGTGGCTTTGCCTACCCCACGACTCTTCGAGGAGAGGTTAAATTTCCGGAAAATCATGCATGTGACGAACCAGTAATCGGTTGTCATACCCATTGTAGAAGTCTGCATTAGGATTGGTGATTTATTTATATAAACCCGTTGGTGGGAATTACTTTTGAGATTAAGAGCTTTCTCTTGTGTTTCGTGGAATTATTGTTATGTGTACAATCTTTCGCACCGGTTATATATATATATACTATATATTTTGTGGTGACCCTTTCTTTCATTTGCGGGCTCATCCCACCCAGATGATGGGTTAGGTCGTGGTGACGACGGTGGCTGTTCCAGGCCCCAGTGAGTGGCTGGAGTTTTAGCTCAGTTAGACTATGCGCCGGTGTGGGTTGTACACCGTGCTTTTTGGGTTTAGGCATAGGATTCTAACTTGTTTTGTTGTAAGTATTTGAATACTTAGACTTGGATTGTAATTATTCAGGAATACAGTTTGCTTGTCGAAGCACCTTATGGTAATGAGTTCTTTTGCATATTTGAATGCCGGCTCATTGAAAAATATTCTATGCGCACTCTGAGTGTTAGTTGAAAAAAAAAAGAAAAAAAAAATATACTGCCTTTTCAGGCCTTTGAAAAACGGGTTGTTACAGACAACAATATCAAATAGAAAAAAAAGTTAAATTTAATTGCATTTGAGACCACAATATAAACTATTTTTTAGGTGTATTTTAAATTTTTTATACTCTTATTTTATTGTGTAGAATTTTTTAATAGTTAAATGTTAGTGATTTTTTTAGGAAAGTAAAAACTACAATTACTTTTTTTTTTAAACAGCAAACTTTATTGAATCATATACTTAATACAAGTAGGATAGGAATTGAACTACTGGTACATTATAAATCTTCTTGTGTCCAAACCTATGAAGCCCCGATACTCTAAAATTGGCGAAGTATCGTGTCCGATACGCACCCGATACCGATACTCTTCCGATACGTCTCGATACTCGTATCGGAAGAGTATCGGTTAAATCTTTATTTTTAAATAAAAAAATAATATCCGATACGCGTCCGATACTTCCCGATACTCGTATCGAAAAAGTATCGGTTAAATATTTATTTCTAAATAAAAAAAATAATATCTGATACAATCTGTGTTTCCTAATAAATGTCAAACTATTATGTTTATTACACGGGTAACTAACTATATCTTTTTTTGGATAGTACTAATGATGCTCTTTTTGTATAATACTTAACTTAAGATGTATAACTTAAAATGTACTGGTGATCATTATTTTTTAGGACAATATTAATGAAACACAAATACTTAACTTAGTATTAATGATTTTAATTTATTATAATTAGTATTTTTCGTCTTTGTCACTGTTCTGAAGTCACTATGGTGTCATACTATATAACAGGTTGTTAAGTATTTGGGCTTGTCCCAAAATTCCAGTATAAGAATGGATGCTTTAAGCTTTTAATTGGTCAGCTGCAGGACCTATATAATTGTCTGATATTGCTACAAGATGGACGAGTTGAAGAGGCTTGATGTCATAACTATTATATGTTTTTTGAGCTATTATATGTCTTTAGTTAGGACTGTGGAGCCCTTGTATGTTGAACATCAAACTGTTTTGCTTTTGTGCAAGCTAATTGGTTTATGTTTACTCTTTGTACAATGAAATATTGACGTTTATAATAATAATAATAATTATAATAATTTTTTGTCTTTCAAAAAAAGTTATCATTATTAATATTATTGATTTTAGTCATGTTTATATATTGTGCATTTATATATTTAGTTTTAAAATTAATTTTTAGTTAACGTATCGCGCCAGTATCGGATATGAATTTTTTAAAATTTTCACGTATCGGCGTATCGGTATCGTATCGTATCCGTATCGTGTCGCGTATCGGGGCTTCATAGGTCCAAACTCATACCAATGTTGCATGCATGGCCCACAATAGATTAACAAAATTAATATTTCAAATTTTAAAAGGCACGAAACTAAATCAAAAATAAAATTTGCTCAATTATAAAAACTAGTATATAGCCAATCAAATATGGACCTAGTCTAAAAGTGCTATTTTTAGTAAATATTGAATTTTATAAAATAAGAAAAGAGGGGTCAATTCGATTTAGCCATCTTCCCTTCCAAAGCACAGCCGGAATAGCAGGTATTCACAACTAATTTTTAATCATCTTTTATTTTATATACATGTAACTTTTTCTTTATTAGTTGTTAGATAAACATTCTTAAATTATCGAAGAATAGCGTAAAAAAACTATTTATTAATATATTTAATATTTCTTTTATGAAAAATGTTAACATGTGTTCTACAATGTTGCATAGATGCGAGTACAATACCAATATCCGTCCTTATGACACATGTTAACATAAGCTTTGATTATTACTAGTACTAATACTAATATACTAGTAGTAGTAACAGGTTTAATGTTTGTATTTTTGGTCTAGTGTTACTCTATTTCAATTTCAATGGTGTCCCCAAAGGGAACTGTCATCCTCATCCATAAATTTAAATGGGCTACCACACAAGAGACACACATTCTCTCTCTCTTGCAGACATACACACAGTACAAATTTACGAGAAATTTCTGAGAACAACATCAAGTCCAACACAACACAGATTATCAAGAAGAAAAAATGGTCCAACACCAACACAACACATACATTAGGCCTCTATAGTCTACATTTCGTTAGTAGCACTAGCAGCACATACTCCAACTTGATGCTTTCAAGACGGAACTCTCTCCATGCCAAAATACTATTACTAGTAGTACTACTAGTAGCGATCTGGATTTGGTGCAGTAAAAAATACACGTAGTTTAACGCAATTTTAAATTCATCCGTTTGATTTAGATCGGACGGTTTAAATTAAACATTGTATTTTTCTATTCAAATTAATTTCAACCATTAAAATTCTTAAATTTGAGTTTTGGGCCTAACTCATCCTCACAAAACCGGCTTGTAAGGTGAGGATTGTCTCTTACTTATAAAGTCTTGTTCAGGCCTTCTCACAACCGATGTGGGACTTCTTAACACACCTCCTCACGCCCAGCACTATTGGGCTTGGTGCGTGGATATAAACGGTAGGTGGCCCAACGGATCTTGGAGAGGCTCTGATACCATCTTCCCCATCATTTACACCAATAGATAATCAAAATCTAGACAATGATTCCTTCTTAACAAAAATAAAATCAGACGGTTTAGAATCAAAACAACGCGACTGCTTTATAGTAGCAAATCCAAACGCCTACTAGCAGTAACTTACTACTAGAATTTGTGAAAGCCATTCTCCCAAATTGATTTATTCATTTTATTTTTCAATATAATATTAAGGATTAAATATATAAGTATGTTTTTAGTTCCTACATTTTAACTTGAATATAGTATTTTTTGAAAGGCTTATAGCATATTTGGTATCACGGTGAGTATGCCAGAATCACGGTAATTCACCATGTCTTTTCGTGATTTCTGATATTTTTCTCTTTTTGGTCGTATGGTGATTTGGGACTTGCCTCAGTCTAGCAGGAGTTTTTATCTCTTTGATTTTATTATATTTTTTATTTTCTTTGAAGACTTAGCACTTCTTGTATTCTCTTTTATGAACTTTATTTGGCGTATTATCTTTTTTCGTTATATATATATATATATATATATATATATATATATATATATATATAATTATATTTGCTATTATAAAAAAAAAGATAATCCACCATAATTTTGTAGAAGTTATATAGTGCAGCTTTTGAAAAATCACGTGAATCACTGTAATTCTGACATATCCATTGTAATACCAAACATACCTTTAATATTAAAACATATAGTACACCTTACAAGAAAAATTGATAACGTTACTTGAATGTTGATATCATCATGTGAACATGTTTGAGATCAGAAATCATATATAGTAGTAACTACTACTACTACCAATGCTGCTTGTACATTTACTTGAATGTGTGCATGTGGACATGGCTATATATGGGATTTCCCGCGGTAACCTCAGGATGCAGTAATCAATTAAGTCGTTCGATCTGAATCAATGATTGAGATTAAATATTAATATTTTTATGTCAATTGTTCGATCTAAAATGAATGGATCTGATTTAATAGAGTGTTAAACTTTGTAAAAAATAGCTATAGCAAATATGGATATCAGTATCTCTCAATATATGTTGATGAATACGAGGGAGAGGTAACAGAAAAGTGATTTACCTTTATAAGCTGGAATTGAATGATTAAACCATTATTACAGTGAAGGTTCCTTTTTAGCATGCTCGACACTGTAACAGATTGTAGGTCAGCGTCAATGGAGCATTCATGCACAAACAGTGACACTGCTGCGTGGGGTTCTCTTTTTCCAATGCTAGACTGATAGGACCGTCCGTGATACTCTGTCTCTGTCTTAGTCTTTGTGAGGGTCCCCAAAATTGAACTTTGTGGGTCCTTGTTATTGTAAAATCTTTAATTTTTGTTAATTGTTGTTAGTACTACTACTATTGTTTTTCGGTTTTCCCCAACTAAGCTCGGTTTCGTGATAAAAATATTATTTTTCAAACCAATATTAATCATACTTTTGTTAATATTTTTTTTTGTTACAATAATATTATATTTTTGTTAATGTTTTTTATTAGTGGTAATTTTATTTTAATGCTATTGAGATATATTTCTATGGGCAAAATCCGTCACGAATATAAGACGGATAGTTTAAATGATTTTCCGAATGAAATATAGACAAATTCTAATATGAACCACCTCATCAAGTGGTTTATGGTGGACCAGTCATAAATATCATTATAATGAATATGAATTTTAGAAAATTCACCGTTGGATCGAAAATTTATGTTATTGAGACTTTTTAAAATTAACGGTTTATAAGTTTTTATTAAATACCGTTAATCTTAATAGATCTCAATAACATATCAAATGATTTTCACTTTTTCTAATTTTTTTATGGATGATCTATATGATATAAATTTTCAATTCAACGGTGTATTTTGTAAAATTTGTATTCGTTATAGTAGTATCTGTCACTTGTCCACGGTGGACCACTTGTGAAGGTGGTCCACCGTAGCATTAGCCTAAAATTACTTAAATGATGCAGGTTTAACATGATGTATTTGTGAAAATCCTTACCAACTAATAAATTAGTAAAATTACTAAAATGTCCTTATTTAAATATAAATTCTAGTATTTTTATTATGAAAAAGTTAATCTTATCATATTTTTATGTTTTCTCTTCATATTATATAGAGAAAACTTTTAATGTTATTTTTCATCTTTTGAAGGAAAAAATTTATCATCTTACAACTTTTCATTTACGATAAAAAAAAAAAATCTAATTTGTCATTTCATCTATGGATATCTGTAAATATCCTTGGATACTTCAAAATTCGTGGATTACCCGTTTAGCAGATAACCCCGCGGTATGGAGCGAACACGAATATCATATTTATTCAACGAGGCGAACACATATTTCATTCTATTCGCATCTATGGATAACCATTTACATCCCTAAATGCTACAAGTTCTACTTCTATTCAAGTTCCATCCACTTAGGGTGTGTTTGGTTTGAGGGAAAGAAAAAAGAAGGAATGAAAATTAAGAAAATCAATTAGTCCAAGCTCATTCGTTGGTTTCCGTAATTTTATTTCCTCCTTCTTGTTAGTTAAGTTCATTCATTGGTTTCCACATTTTTCTTTCTTAAAGCATATTGGATTAAATGTAACACTGGCTGAGCTGCTCTAGGGTGTCCAAACCTAGCTGCTTGTAGAGGTATTTTTAGAGCTAGTTTGGTTGCTACGGTTGGTTGTTTTGCTAAAAAATTTGGTATCTCTTATTATCCTTTCCATAATGAGATTATTGTTGTGATGATGGCGATTGAAAATGGTCATTTAAAGGGTTGGAATTTACTTTGGATTGAGACCAACATAAATTGTTGTGTTGAAGGTATTGCTAATTTCTTGGGCTTCAGTTCAGTTACAAGACTCTCATTGGTGGATACGATTCCTGTTAACATTATGTTTTGGTTTTCCGGAATATGTATAGATTCTGGTAGAAATAGGTTTGATTTTCCGAAATATATATAAATTTTGTTAATTTTTCTTTGGAGCACTCCACTCATTTTCTCTTAATTTGGTTTTTCCCATAGGGTTTTTATGAGTAACAGTTAAATTTAATCTTTGCCACAAATTTAATTGACATCTTTTTTAAATATTATATACAATGATAATTATATTTTATGTGTCCTTTATGTTATTTATTACAATTTAATAAATAAAATACAATTTTTTTAAAAAAAAACTCGTGCTTCTTATTATAGATCCGTTTTTAATATTTTAGCAGGACCAGGGTTGGCTCTGTGTGTGGGGACTTGGTTGCATACGATACTTAAATGGGGGACGAAGAAACATATACCATCTATATTAATAGATCGTGAGAAGCTCCAAATACTTGAAGACAAAAGCAGTTGAATTGTCTATTATAGTATATAGTGTATATCTAGGGGAAAATTATGTAAACTAAATTAATTATATGTACATCTCTTCCACATGCCAATATGTAACTTTGTATAGTATCTTCAAATTAGAATTCTAATTAATTATTTGATGTCTATTTCTAAAGATCGATGACAATGAAATTGCCACAAGATTTTGAAAGCCTTTAAATGATTTCCAATTTAGATAAATTGCAATAGTAAAGAGTTTTTGTTGAAATTGATAAATTATGATGCTTTGTACAAGTTTGCTATATTATCAAAAGAGAGGGCCAACTTCAAATTGGAGATAATAAAAAATTGGAGAAGAGAAAAATTATTATTAATTAAAGTGACATTAACAAATTAACATTTTAGAATTGTTTCTAAAGTGATTTGAGCTCCATTTTAAAAATTAGAAGATTGATGAAGGGAACATGTAAAATAAAAATTATAAAAAGTGGACGATAATTATAAAATTGGGAACTAGCTATAAAGTGAATCGCCTGAGCTAACTTATGGGCAATTCGATTTGCTTGTCTCCTGACATAACTGACCTTTCAATTGTCATTAGTAACTAACATCCGACGACACATATCAACAATACTGCCAAGTATAGAGTAGTTTGCGTATTCTGCGTTAATAGATTGAATTGAACTACTTGCAAGCAGTCACTTTCAATTTTAATATATAGATGTATTCTATGTTCATAGTGCTCGGCCATTGAAAAACTTCTCTCACACCCCAAACTTCTGCCTCTACAATCTCTGGTACCCCACAAATATTTTCGAAAAAGCTCTCAAAAAATGTTTGCGCTCGTCACTAAGACATGTTCCGATACAGTACACATTTTCTTCCACATGGCAAGCGTTGTCGACATTACATTTAAATATTCCTACTATCAGTTTTTTCCGGGCAAATGATGTTGTACATGTTACTGTTGGGTCTTGGGTCTTGTATGCTATTGTTGTGCTGCATTTTTTCTTGCCAATAAAACAAAAAGTTGCAGCTTAGAAATCTAACTAAGCTAGTTGTTGAACATCAAAGCAACCAAAAAGGGATTATTATGTGGTTTTTTTTTTCCACCGTCAGTTTAATCTGGTTTTGGGGTCAATTCTAGCATAAGTGGTTTCAGCCCCCTTCTAATCGTAGTTGCGGGGATCAAACTGTGATCTTCTCTACCCACTAAACCAACTAACGATTGATATTATTACGTGGGTTTTAAAATGGGCATCAATGTATACAACCAATTGAACGTGCTAAACTAGCTAGATTAATTTGTGCATATTACTATTAGCATGGTAAAGGTTCAATTACCATGCCTACTATCATTGCAATGAAAGTCAACTAGCTAGTCTATAAAGGGCCAAGTCGATGAGGATGTGTGGTCTATTAATTAAGGAAACATGCCTTTTGCGTATGTGGTCCTCATATTAACCTTATATAGGAGTATATTTTAATTTTAATAGTATAGTGCTTGGGTTGAGGCCGGAAAATTAACCTTGGTTGTGATGGAAAAAATGTACGCATATGTGAGTATACTATATATGAGACACAGCTATGGTTGTTGGAAATTGACTAGAAAGTAAGTTGATACGAGGAATCAAATGTGTAAGTTTTCGAAGCTAAGTAGTAATCTTAATTATACTAGTAATCTAGTATAGATCATGATGAACACGTAGCTTAAAAAGTTTTTGATCATCATTTGTTAATTGTGCAGTTCTATATAAGGCCGAAAGCCTCATGTGTAAATTACTTATATGAGTACAAGGATCTAGACACAAACTTTAGTCGGACACACACAAATCAACAAAATTAAAAAAGAAAAATGATCACATAAATTAATATTACTTCAATATTTTTCTCTTTAATTCTTTTTGTTTATTATGAATTTATGATAGTGCCTAAGTATAATTTACTTGGGAGTATTTGTCCAACATATAAGCTAGTTTATAATTTTTTTATAGGCTTTTTTAAGTAGCGTTTAAATTTATAGTTAACTATTTGGGGTCATCTAGTCATTGAAGGGGTCTAATATAATTTCGGTCCATAGGTGGATCAATTATATTTAGAAAACTTTAATAAAATATTATATTTATCTCTATTTGTTAAAAAACTTAGATTAACTTGTTAAAAAGGTCAAACTTAAATGATGGTATGATACATTTCTTCAAAGTTTTATCACTCATTCTACACTTGGTAGTGGTTAATGTAATCCAAAATTGATTGCTTATTATTTATTTTTATCATTTGAAATTTTAAAAATATTTAAATAATAATATAAAAAATCATATTTATTCATGTGTTCCATAACTAATATTAGTTCACTTGACCCTCTGTGAGTGGACTATTAAATATTGCCGCCATGCAGTATATTTGGATAAAAATAACACCATAATTTCTAAGAGTTGTGATATTTGTAAAACTCAAAATGGTTGTCAATTAGACAACCATCTCACATAAAAGTAAATTAATAAAATAATAAAAAAATAAGTTGTTGTTAGATAGTGTAAACATAGTTGTTGGACAACTTAGTGGATGTCAAAATAACATTATTGAATTTCTAAGGGTTGTACATATTAGACAAACCTTTTATACATATAGCACTCGAGTGGTATTTTGTATGTTACCTAAATTGTTCAAAATCTGGTGGAGAACTCGATAGCTTCCGTTATACATAAAACAAATTGAAGTCTTGGTTTGAACATTTATATTTTGCTAAGCTAACAAATTGTAATATCATTTTCAATTCCCATTTCACACACACGCAAGATATATGTCATGCAAGTTCGTAAATGTTTTCCCTACATCAAATTTTCTATCATAATGCTCTTGACTTTGTATAGATATAAATTTTCTAAAAGATAATAATAATAATAACACAATTTTAATCACTCTAATTTCATAATTGTGCGATTTTGAACCCCTCATACTTTCAAATGTGCAATTTTAGTCATTAAGATTTACCCTTTTTTAATTTGGAGGTCCCCCGCTCCATTGCACAGTGAGTTGGCAATTTTTAATGATGTGGCATAGTGACAAGGATGCCATATGGATTTTAATCAATTAATTAAAATAGTAATAAATATAAATACACATATTTAATATTTTTTTATTAAATTAAAAATCTGAAAAACAGAATAATGTGAAAACAACTTGTCCAATAAGGGGAGAGCAAAAATTGAGACATTGAGTAAAATTGGTTAATTCCAAGAAGAAGAAGCCAAATTACAGAATCAAATTGGTCTTATTATGCTTTCAATCATGTTCCGTTTCTTGGAGTTTTGTGCAATGGAACTATCATCAGCTATTCAGTAGAGAAAACAGGAAATACAAGCATATGCTTCTCTCACATGCCCATCATTTTCTTCTGAAACCTGTTTGCTCTATTATTATTTTTCTGATGTAACCTTGCAAATTGCAATAGAATCTCCCGGCCGGTTTACACACCCTAAGCTATGTGTCTAAGTTTTCCTAAATTACATTATTTTGTTACCTTTTCTTTATCTGAGTTCTACTTCAACATAACCGGTAACCATTTATTATGACTCATATTCGCTAATAAGTAGGCTGACGCTCGAGTGTAGCAAAGCAAGTGGAGCTAAAAGCGTAATGAGCATTGAGGAGAAGAGTCCCATGCAGTATGGTTTAAGAGTAATCTTGTGATCTGGATCATAGTATTTAAACACAGTATGTACTATGTATCGTATTGCATAGTAAAAAACTACAACGGTCACTTTGTTGTTGGAAAAGTAGTCACAATTAGCTAAACCCTGTGATCAATCATTGTGTTCTTTTTTTTTTTATGAAGCATAATATATTAAATTAAATCATCCTGAAACCGGCACAAGACGTGCACAAAAACGAAATCAATAGAAATACAAAAGGAAAAAGTCAAACGGTAAACCAACAATCCAGCAAAAAAACAGAGTCGTAACCCAAAACCCGAAAAAAGAACAACATGATTCTAACATTAACCATTTCAAACCATTAACCATATTTTTTTTATACGCACCAGTAAAGGGTCGAACTCTTAACCAAAACTCAAACATGTATGATCTACTACCATTCTATTCCATCTTAATATTCCATAAATTTTTGCAGTTCAAAAAAAGAAAATTTGTGCCATGTCGGCACTATAAGCCTCTTTAGCTAACCATATCATGCTATGATGCTACATGAACTATGCTCCATCTATGTCACATCCCCATATAGCCCTACGAATCTACAATATATGAAGTCCTGACCCACAAGCATGTATTTTAATTTTGAAATGCAACTATATTGCTTACAACTTGAGGCATATAAGCAATTTGATTTAGAAATATTTTATAATAATTTAATGCATAAAAGTGACAAACTTGGTCGTTCAAGTTTAAAACCAAGCTGCATCCTGTGATGTAACCTGATTTTGGTCACCACAGGACTCAATCTTTTGTCAAAATCTCAAAGTAATCATGCTGATTAAAATATATCTTTTGAAGAATGTTGTCATATAGCAAGGGACAATAAGGTTATTTTCCACATCTCTCTTCATATACACACCTACCTAGTATTATATCACAAGATAATTGTCCTTATCTGCATGATCAAACAGCACACACACATATATATAATTTATGCACAGTGATTCCAAGCTTACAACCATTTTGGTCGATAATATCGGCAACTGAATAATAAATTTCCTAGTTTCCTACGTCCACATTGTATCATGGACAAAAATCCTCATTCCGAAATCCAACTCCCTCCTGGATTTAGATTTCATCCTTCTGATGAAGAACTCATTGTTCACTATCTAAGAAACAAAGTAACTTCATCTCCTCTTCCTGCTTCATTCATAGCAGAAATAGATCTTTACAAGTACAATCCATGGGAGCTTCCAAGTCTGTCTTTAACAACTTCACTAATTTTACAGTTTTTATTTGAATGAATGTTTATTAAGGAATGGTAACTTTTCATTTTAACAGGTAAAGCTTTGTTTGGAGAGGAAGAGTGGTATTTCTTTACTCCAAGGGACAGAAAGTATCCCAAAGGATTGAGGCCTAATAGAGCAGCTGGTGCAGGTTATTGGAAAGCTACTGGAACTGATAAACCTATTCTTACTTCATGTGCGTTGAAAAGCATTGGAGTCAAGAAAGCCCTTGTGTTCTATAAGGGTCGTCCACCAAAAGGATCTAAAACTGACTGGATCATGAATGAGTATAGGTTGCATGATTCAATGATCTCAAATTCTAAGCATAGTGGTTCTATGAGAGTAGGTCAATTCCATGAGTTCAATTTTTCATCTTTTAAAATTTACAAAACACCGACACATACACAAACACACATTGAGCATAACACTGACACTTTGACGTCTACTAAAGAAACACCAACGCGTCTTAGACATGCCTTTAATATGAAGTTTCAGTGCTACATTTAGAATATTGTGTGGCTTATGAGCCGGTATGATAGTATGAAGTTTTGACAATTTCTTTTGTTTTTCTTATTTTGCTTCAGCTGGATGAGTGGGTGTTATGCCGTGTTCGACAAAAAATCGGAAGTCCAAGAAGCAGTTGGGAAGATTCAAATGTACTAAGTTATGAACCAACAAATCAGTTTCAACAAATGAATGAGATCTCTAATCCTGAACCAGTCAAAAACTATGTGCAAAATGAATACCCGATGTTACCTTATATTTTGGCTTCTAAGATTGTTCTGCCTAACTCCATTGGTATGGCTTCAGACAATGTAAAGCCCCATGCTTCATTTTATGAAGACAACTTAAACATAATAGGAGCACAGTTCTTATCGTCTGCAACTGAGGGATTGTTCAATCCGCTGAAGAGAAAAGCTGTCGAAGATGATATGGAGATGGACTTTTATGCTGTCCTCAATAAAAATCTAAGCAGAGAAGTTGATGATGGGAAGGAAAGACTTGAGAAAGATTTAAGCAAAGAGAACAATTTCTACAACTTTGATCAGTGGACTTCAATCATACAACCTCAAGAGCTTAATAGCTTAGCCTTCACTGGATATACATAAGTAACTTAGGTCTATGTACATATCTACATGTTTATTTGTGTACATTTGTGTACATATAAAGAACCTGTGAGGTTCATGTGATAGATGGAAAATGAATTCTATATGTAAATAAGGAAGAATGTATTCTGATGTGTGATTATTCTTTACAGGACATAGTAGTTTAGTATTTAGAATAGGGTATTATTTTAGTAGTGTGTATAGGTATATGTGAGATACAGTTTGAAGAATAAAGTTCCACCATAATGGAACAGAATTGTTGATTGTATATATGTATTATACTCCCTTGAAAATTGATTTATGCAAATTTTAATTATTTATAGCTTTCTATTTTATTATCACTGATAAAAAATAAAAAAAGAAGTTATTTGTAAGTACTGAAAATCCACTGCACTAAAAGCATCAAGTCTATAGTTGTATACTTGTATGCACAGTATTTATATTTTTTAACTTAAGGAATCTGAAAAGAAATTTGAAAAGTAATTGCAATTTGCAACATTGTTTCATGTTTGTATATTGAAGGTATCAGGAATATTATATATGGGGAGTGGAAGAACTCAGCAGCAACCTGACATACCCTTGCAAACTTGATTAATATGTATTTTTAGTGGACAAGCTAGGAATCATTGACAGGTAAGGTAACCTGGTGAAGATTTACGAGTAAAGAAAGCAAGACAGTGCTTTTTAGAGTAGATAGGCATAACTTGGGGATGTCCAACAGTCAAGTTTGAATTTTGAAGGCACAAAACAATCACAAAAAGTTATTTGCACACTAAGATTCTACATTTTTTAGCTTGATAATTTCTATGACCCGCCTTCTATCCTTTGTTCCTAACGAATGAAAAAGATGGGATGCAAGAGCCAGAATAAATGTCGATAGATCCTAGAAAAATTATTCGGAACTATTTGACAAGCAGCATATAGGCATGCATAGTCTGTTCACAACGGACAAATGGATCTCTCAAGTGGAAGGAAAAATTCACACCAATATGTTTAAAAAATATATATATAAAATAAATCAGAGGATATTCTCAAGAAAATACAAGAAAAAGAAATACACCTATACCACAAGAATAAATACAACAGCCTTGTATGTCGTATCATTTTAGCACATTGTAACAAAAGTATGTCGTATCATTTTAGCACACTGCAACAAAAGCAAAGCAAATCAGAATGATATCTCATCTCTTGAAGCAAAAACGAAATATATAATACTAGTAATAGTAAGCACTGCCTAAAACATGCTATGATATTAAAGATACCAGAATATGTTTCAATAAATTGATTGAAAACTGACTCATACTCTAGTTTTAATTTTAGTATTTAAAGATAGAATATGAGGGAGGGAAGACATGAGGAATAGATAGATAATCTGAAAGGCTAAGACGTCAGAAGAATCATAATCCCTCTCATTGAGATTTTTATCTGTCTACAATAAAGACATTATGCTAATATTCTTTTGTTAAGAAACCACTCGCCTTATTAAAGCTACCAAATGAATTTTGACATTTTAAAGTCTTCAGATGGAAAAACAGTTAAACATGAACCTTTAGTTCACACTTAAGCATATTAGTTAACATACATTTTCAATACTCAAGTGGAAAAGAGAGACATGTAGCAGTACAATAACTGGACTAAAAATCGACACAGTTTTGGCATTATTTTTGAGTTGTAGAAAAGAAGCCTTACTTGTACAAATAGGCAGCAATTCCCAAAATTATAATCAATAAAACAATATCAATACAGAAGTTTCGAGTGGATCGTAGCTGGATGAAAACAAAAGATCATATAAGATTTAACAAGAAATCTATCACTGATGCAACCAGAAATTGATGGAAATATAAGACTGAATGAGTTAATAACCTGGGTAACTGTGTCTTTAAGTCTAACATTGGTATTTTTAAGGTCAGAGGATGCCTTGTCCACCTGTAAAGACGAAAAATAATAATATCATGTTAACTTCAGCTTCCTATTTCCATAGTTTTGAGAACATCAATTTCCATGTTTCCAGAGTCTTCAATTTACAGGAAGAAATTGATGAATCTCACCTTTGTATCAATCTCATCCATCAGTGGAACTTGCTTATCAAATTCCTGCATTTGGCAGATATGTAGAAATATATAAATAAAATATATATCTCAAATTTAAACATTAAAAAAAAAATCACACACAAAGGATGAATGATAAACAATAAGGAAATATCTGACCTCATTCATATCGTGTGCCATGTTTTTCAAAGTATCCAATCCTTCTGCAATCACATCCAAACCTTGATCCTAAGAGGTTCATATAATTAGATTCAAAACCATGTTCAAGTTAACACTCTACATATAATATCATGCAAAAGTTAACAGCTCTCAGTTACAACTTCTAAAAGCAACTTGCCTGTTTCATTTTACGCATTTCATACTCCTGCCTAAACTGACTTGATTCTTCAGTTTGGTCAAAGTATCCATCATCGAATCGACCATCTGTGTTTGAAATAATACACAGAAATAAATAGAAACAATTAATTAAAAAATATCACGTTCAAGAACTACTATACTTCTGGACGTGAGGCAGCAAGCTCCCCAACCTCCAGTTTGTTTGGGAGCAGCAGGAGTCCCATCCGGGATTGCTTGGATCCTCTCTGGCAATGAAAGAACCAAATCATTACGGGCAGCAAATTCTTGCGACGGAAGCCCCTTTACCTGTGAATACGGAGCACCAATTTACCAAATGTACGATTATGTCGTTAATTTTGAACAAATTGCATGCTACTAATGTTACCAACTGCGCAAGAACAATCAATCAACCTATCGAGATAATAACACATGCGCCAAATAGAATAAAGCAAACAGTGTTTCAAAATAATCAGAAAATTCAAAACCACATATAAAAACAACAATAAAAATTCCCCATTTCTAGTCAAAAAAGATTGAACAAATGATCTTTTCTGATACTAACATTTTACAAGCTAGAATGCTGCAAGACTATTGACAACTCATAATCAATTCAATCAATCAGAATCAGAACCAAGTGCATGTTTAGAAAAACGATGAATTCGATGAAATCACGGTGGAACTGTAATTCTGTTAAAGCTCAAAATGTAGTTTTTGCCAAAATTACATCGGGCATTGTCGCATTGGCCACAATAATAATAATCTGTCAAACTCACAGTAAATTCAAACATACACTACTACAAATGTCATGTGAAAATATAATGAATTCATCATTCTACCCTAAATACCAGAAAGAAAAACACAATCCAATAACAAAGTAACCTTTTTTACTGCCAATCTATGCAACTTAGGGATCTCTTCCAGTAACCTAGCCTTAGTACGACGAATCTCGGCATTGATCGCTACAATTGAAGCCCTATTTTTCTCCTTAGAAGCAGTTTCTGCTTTCTAAACAAAATTAATTCCACATTACTCAAAATTTAAAGAAAAAATGATCATCAATTAGTTAGTATATAATGTGAATTTGTCATGGAATGAAAATGAAATTGAATACCTGAAGCGCAACCT
This sequence comes from Trifolium repens, assembly GCA_030408175.1. Classification (NCBI taxonomy): domain Eukaryota; kingdom Viridiplantae; phylum Streptophyta; class Magnoliopsida; order Fabales; family Fabaceae; genus Trifolium; species Trifolium repens. The sequence continues at coordinate 49,555,335 of CP125849.1, read as the reverse complement.
CGATGTCAGCGTCGACGACGGAGTGGAATCGTTTTGCTTAACGACGTCGTATCTGTCGTACTTGTTGCAAATTGAATTGACTCGGGTTAGAATGTTGATGACGCTCATGTTGTTGCAATGTTAGTTTTTTATCAAGATGAGTGCGTAGACAAGGGATTAATTTTATATTAAAGTGGTTTATGTTTCTATATATTTATATAAAAAGTGATTTGAATAGAAAATTTGACTGGAAAAATTAATTTTAGAATTAGAGATTACGATTTCTAGCTTTATAGAATCAATTATACCTTTGAGAAATCAAACAAGCCAGAATCAATTTTACACGTCTATAATTAATTTTGGCCGCACCATAATTGAAACCAAAGATATAATTAGTACAAATTAATTTTAACCATTAATATTAGATTAGACGATCCTGATTAAATATAGCTTGAAAACTTTACTGCGGGAAATCTTATTACACGCTCAAGTTTTTTTTTTTTTGACAAAACCATGCTCAAGTTAATTTAGTGTCATGGTCTATGAGAAAGTATGATATAGACGTAAATATAAATGAATATTAATAGTGTTTAGGTACATAGAAAAGATAAAAGAAATTAATAATAAATATTTTTAAAAGAAATTAATAATGTGAATATTTATGTGTGTGCATCTAAAGTCTAAACACTATGCATTTGTATTTGTGTCTATCTAAGATTTTTCTCCTAATCCACCAAACATGGTTATTGACCAAAAAAATGGTCTAAGTGTAAAAACGGTCGTGCTAAACCTATGACATTTGTTAAGCATACTAAAAAAGAAAAATAATGTTGAAAAGAAAACTTTTTACAATTTTAATATATTGAATGCACGGATTAAAAGAAAGAGTAATAAGCTTAACAAGTGCCATGAGGCTCTGTTTTAGCATTTTCCATTTAAAAATATTACTCCCTCTGGTCTTATTTATAAGCAAAAGTAAACAAAAAATTTTGGCCTCAAATATGAGTAAAAGTTACCAAACTTTACTTTATTTAATATTATTCTTCCAAAAATACCCTCATTAATTTTTCTACTTTTTGATATTATTGTAGAGTTCCAATACAAATTTAATATATTATAAGGTCATTTTAGAAATTGTAGTAGAATTTTCACATAAAACCAAGACAAAAAAGCAAGTCTTTAATAAGTGTGCAAATAGATAAATTTGCTTATAAAAGAGGCCGGAGGGAGTATCTCATATCGTGCAAAATGAATTTAATGTTGTTAAATATCTTGAGACAAACGGAACACACATAATTTGAACCTTATAAGCTTTGATTCTATTATTCTGGATGTAAGTTGTTATTTCAGACATAACATGGCCGCCTCTTCAGACCGTTGAGCACCGCCTTTTTAGGTTGATCTTGAGTAATTTTATATTCGTCTCTCTGGATTGATCTTTAGTGTTTTCTTCATCGTCTTTTGAGGTTGATGTTGAGCATTTTTAATACTGTCTTTTTAAACTGTAGTTGGGTATCCACATTGTCAGTGCGGTCTTTTTCTTTGAGACTTTCCTTGACTCTATCTCCAAAGCACTAATAATGGAGCTCGTAACTCATTGTCTTATTCACCATCCATATTTTCTCTCATTGTGCTAGGGTGACCAGCATCAACGTCTCACCTTCAAAATTTCTACAAACTTTCGTTGAATTTATGAGTTTTTAAAGAACAAATTATATTTTCTACCATTTTATCTCAAGCTCTCATAAAACAATAGAGTTGCAAAAGTTACAGAAAAATTGTTCCAATTGCTCATATCGAAATTGCAATTACACATTCACAAGTATCTCTTTTATTAGTCATTTTGATTCTCAAATTTGTTTTTACGTAGTTAATTTAGTACTAAAATTTAAATTTCGTCTATTAGCGTAATCCATATGAAATTATTAACAAAAGAGATGTTAAGAGTCCGTTTTCAATTTTGATACAATTAAGAATGTCGCACATATTCAATGATCAAAATAACTATTTATTCATATATTTTCATAAATTAAGGGACCAAAATTAGATTAACATCTATAAATTAATCAATTTTAAAGTAAAATTAACCAAATTGATTTTTTAAATTAAGTTAAGGACTAAGACTCGGTTTTAATTGAATTATTTTAAGTTTATGTGGACTTTATTAATTTACTTATTAAAGTCATTGTATTAGTATTTGGGTAAATTAATAAGAAAATGTTTATCACAACTTTATGAATCACTTATGTCATTTTTTAATAAAAAAAAAAATGTTTATCACAATTTACAACTTTACATTGGATTTAACATGAAGTTTATGAACAAGTATCTTACTTTGAGTTTGGCATACTTCATTCTACACATATTAGCATATTTTTTAAAAATTATATTTTTAGTTAACTTTAAACTTATCTTCTTATTTTTATACTGTTATATTTTATTTTTTACACTTACCTTTTAAAAATATCTTACTTATTCTTATAAAAAAAATATCTCACTTTTTTTTAAAAAAAAAATTACCTTTATTTAATCAATCTAAATTTATAACTATACGTGCTGACATATCCTATCACTTTAATTTATGAAGTACCATTTATTATACATATTCAAATATACAAAGTTTATTGAATATAAGACCTTATGTAAACTCTAGTATAATGTATCTAATCTAATATACTTTAAGCAGTTGTATAAATTGTTTATCCAAATTTAACCTAAGGTATTTAAACCTAATAATTCATATACTCATAAGTTATTTGAGGGCCGCAACATGTGGCACAACATGCACTAGCATAGGATTCTGTAACACATGGCACAACACTAGTGTTTTTCCAACAAGAAAGGCATCAACTTGAATCACCAACTCATAGCAACCGTACCCCCTTTCTTTTGCACTGATCAAGAGAAAAAGAGTTCAATATATTTAAAGAAATTGCAATCAACACATTTTAAATGCACTCTTTATTTTAAAGTAGTACTGTAATTTTTTTCCTATTCCCAAAGAAAAGGTCATTTTTTTTACTCAAATAATTAACCTCTTTTGGTCTTTAATATTAGTAATATTTTTACGACACTTATGGAACCAAAAGATGAAAGATTTATTGTGAAGAAAATTTCCACGATCTTTTTATTGCATAAGAGGGAAAAAGTACATAAGGCCAAAATTGATAGATAACCACACTTTTTAAAAATCAGAAGTATATTCAAACCTACAAAACATTATTAGTTCTATCAAATGCAATATGAGTCTGTTATCTAATCTTCTATATAGATCTATTTTTCTATGCCACTAACAAAATAACAACTCATTAACAAAAAATATGTTAATTGTTCCCTTAAACACTAGTTAAGGAAAACAAATATAGTATAATTATAATTATCTTAAAATATGTGTAATCAATACTTTTATTTTTAATGTAAAATTTACTAAGTTAGTGCCTATTAGCTTAACCATTTCTTTTATATGGTACCTGTGTATTTACAACATATATATACACTTGATAAAACCACCAAAATAAAGAGATTAACCATACTTTTGAAATAATCACTTCCTTAAATTTTGTGTAAAGTGATTATTGTCTTAGATGATTCATCAGAGCTGTTGTTGTTGAAATATTTTGATGGAATTGCATGACCCTAAATTACAACACATTAACCTTGATAACATTGCTAGGGGTGGAGACAATGTCAAAATTAGAAATTTCCCATTAATAAAAGGGATAGTCAAAGATAGAAAGTCAAACACTCTTTAGAAATTAGGCAATAGCCAAAAAACACAATGTTCAATAAATGGTTATAGCACACACAATAACTAAACATATGTTCAACAAAAAAATAAATATACCGGTAAAGTTTAAGAGCCATAATCGCTAGGGGAGGGACCCATATAGATGATAACACCGCCTTTCATTTCCTCCTTATTAATAGGGCATCAATTAACTAATCGTTAGTTGGTTCAATTGTGATTGACGCTGAACTTGATAGGAAGGACCACAGTTCGATTCCCACAACTGCGATCTAGAGGGGCTGAAACCACTTGATACCAGAACTGATACCAAACCAGATTAAACTGGTGGTGAAAAACAAAAATAAAAATAGTGCATCAATTACTAAGTTTAAATGTTGATAAAGTTAGGAAGAGTCCATAGTCAACATGATATACTTATACCATGCAATATGTTCTTGGCGTGCCATAAAAACCACATCAACACCAAGGTTTGACATATAACATTCATGAAAAGGATTGAAGCACACGAAAACTAGTAGTACCAATTAATCTTCCCATTTTTATTACCTCACTAATCACGTCACATACGGGGATACTATAATATTGGATATCTTCTATATCCCCTAATATATAAACATGTTTGTCTTTTGAAATTAAAAAAATGATTACCATAATGGTAAGAAAGATAAGGAATATAATATAACTATTTAAGCAATTTCATTGGCTATATATACATATATATACTTCTAGATAAGGTGAAGATGAGAAGATGGTGAAAATTGAATAGATGAACTATTAATTATTATTTTTTAATGGATATAGATGCACTATTGTTTAAAAAGATGGTACTATTGTTAGTTTGTTACTTGTCAAATAAATTATGGCCTCTATTGTTAAATAAGGGAGCACTCACCTATTCCCATAATCTAAGCTACTATTTAACAATACTATTAATTAACAATAGTACAAAATAGACGATGATGATCTAATTGATCAAAGAGTAATAACATAGAAAAAATGCACTTGTATGTTGTTTAAAGTGGAGGATAAAGAATTGAATCATGCATGTTTCATTGTTTATAAGATGCTTTGTTGAAACTTATATGTGGTCAAATACGTCACCTCTTTGTTTGATATAGTATCGTTTAATCTATGCACCAATAATTAGGCGCAATGTGAATTCACAAAGGATCAAAGTAAGTGGGGGGCCTAGTGAATTTATGCTACATACATATAAATAAATATTAACAATTGGAGCATTAGCCAAGCCTAATCCAATGCATATGCTCTTGGTGAGTTAGGTACACTGTCCACAGTCATGTCCCTTATCCTTTAATTTATCTCTCTTTTTCTTCCTAGTGCATTGAACATCTTCAATTATCTACCGTTAACTATTTCTTGCATTCGTGTTAAATAATAATACTAAAAAAATAGTAATACTAAATAGTTTTGTTCATAAATTTAGTTCAATCAACAACGGTATTTTTTAAGTTGAACATCTTCATCTGATTTCGAAACCAAATTCTAACAAATACAGTTGTATGTAAATTTTAGTGGATATTTGACATTTTTTTAATGGTGCACTAATTAAATAGAACTAATAGTAATACTCTTAAAAAAATATATGAATAAAAAGACAATGTAAACGTGTGTGTCGACATGCCATGGTTCTCTAATACATTTTCAGCCAAAGAACGTATCGTTTTTTTTTTTTTTTGGTAAGGTTAAATTTAGGATGAGGGGATGGTGCCCCAGTCCAAGGCAGGAAAGACCTTAGGGCTCAAAGAGCGCACCTACAAATGTAATTACATTTACCTCCCTCCAAAGACACTATCGGGGCTCGAACCCGGGACCTTTCAGATTCAAGACCTGTCTTTTTACCACTAGACTAAGTCTTTAGAGTTGAACGTGTCGTTCATTGTGAGGGAAGGTGGCCACTTATTAACAAAATATGTTGACATCCATTGTACCCATCGGGCTTTGAACTTTTCTTTTTTAAGTTTGCACACAAACATTATGTAATTGGGAAGATATATGATATATTCAACATGAGGGCAACGTGGTGAAATTTATAATCATTTCAACTTTTAACTCAATAAAGCTTAAACAAAATGATCAATTTGTAATTTCTCTCCTTGTTTTTAATAGTGAATATCACTTTAAATTCCCCCTCTCATCTGTCACACCCACAAATTTTTATTTAATTGTACATTTATTTATAAATCTACTAAAAACAATTTCTTAATTTAATATAAAGGTCATTATTCTTACAAGTTATGATTAATTTAAAAAGCTTAGACAAATACAATCATAAAATAAATATATAAACTAAAAAATAGTTAGAATTAGATAAAATTAAATGACTAAAAGTACAACAATGAAATTAATTTATGGGAATTTTTGTTGCTTTATATATAAGATAGAGTAATAGGTATATAAGAAGAAGAACCTCCACAAAAAAAGGTTTTCTTTACGCACTAAAAAAAGTATCAGAAGAAGGAAAAATCCTGTGTCAAAAACAAAAGGTGAAAAAACTTTGGTCTCAAAATCCACTCCACGTGAATGCGTTGAGTCATTATATTGTACGAAACACGAAATGAAACAAATTTATTTTTTTGGCGGTTTTAAAAAGTTTGGGTTGTTGAGTCAACACACGCCTTTACGAAACGATCGAGCCGTGGCGCGAAGTATCTTACGGTATTTTGGCGCAAATTATTTGGTTTATTTTTTTTTTTTTTGTTATTTTTATTATTTGATTTATCTAATAAATATGAATTTGTTAAAAAAACTCCATTTGCACCACACACAAAAAACTCCATAAAGTTTTTTTATATAAATTTATTTAATAAATTGCTGTAAATGATTTATTTAATATTTGCTTTTGGCAGTAAAGTTAATTATTTAATAATTTGTTAAACCACGAGTAAAAAATACAATTAAGTTTTTTTTTGTAAGATTCTATTAATAAAGTGTTCACAGTATGTTATTGATTAAAATGTGTTTAATACAATATGAGATATCAATTAAAAATTAGGACACTAACTATAAATGGAGATGTCGAAGCAAGGTGTTACGTGTATAAATTAACCAATATTAATAGTTAATATATGTATATTATTTGTAATATATATAATATAAATTATTAATTAAGTAATCATATATAGGTAGTTATTAAAAGTTTTAAGGAGTTATTATTAGTTATTAGTAGTTTTATGGTATTCATCTATATATATTTGTATTGTGCATGTAAACAATAAGGAAGAAAATTAATCAAATAATTTTAGTCTTTTTCCCCATTTCTATGGAGATCCGTTCCTTCTCGAATTGGAACAATTGTTGCTGTTAATTTATCACTTTCTATCACAAGGGTGCGAATAACTTCATTTGTTTGTCTTCTTACAAATACAACACTAGAGTTACCCGCATTTTGCTAAAAATAAATTGATCAATTATAAAATATCATATCATTTTAATATAATTAAAAAATTTAAAGATTTTAATTTTGACTCATGAAGATTATGAACAAAATTACTAGTAATACCAGGCTAAAGTTCATTTATCTATATATTGACATATTTGGATTATATTATAAATGCATTTTTTCATTAAAAATGCGTAATAGTATAATAATGTTATATTTTTTTAAAATTGATTTAGATATATTATTATATAATAATATAATTAAAATAAATAAATATATACTATGTGGGTATGAGGTGGGTACTAAGGTACCCGTACCCGCACCCATACCCGTTCAATTTTGCGTGTAATTACTCATATCCATGCTCGTACCCAAAATGCGGGTTTTTACCCTACCCGTTGTAGGTATATTTTATGGGTATCCACTAGGTATGAGTAAATTGTCATCCCTAAATAGACTTTACATAAAATGAGCAGAAAAAAAATTAGTGTTATAGTGTTGTATAATAGCTCCAAACTTCGTAAAATCTTTCCTATGATAACGAAACTAAGATCTATCAATTTGGAGTCTAGTTCAAAATCAACAAGATCCAAATTAAGATCCAAATTAAGTTCATGGCTTCATGCTCTCACACAGATAGAAAAACAAGTGTTTCTCCAACAAAACTTCACATCTTGGTTCAATTCGTTCAGTTTTTTGCACGAACGAAAATACTTGTCTCGTCACGTATACAAATTTCAATACCAATATGAATTAAATGTTTACACTAAATGCGGTTTTTGGTTTGGATTGGTTCGGTTTGCGGTTTTACTTTTCGATTGATTCAGATACGATCACCCCTAATCTCAAGGGTGAAATAAAAGGGTTAGAAACTTAGAAAAATTATCAGCTTCTATGATACTTTTGAATATATTCGAATGTACCGATACATTAAGCCACTAAATAAATAAATTAGCGATTAATTTTATGAATTAAAAAATTATTATCTGATTATTATATTTTTAAAATAATAATATCAAAAGAAAAAACACAATCACTAATTTTTTAACATATTTTCATAAAAAAAAACCAATATTGATTATTACGAGAAATAAAAATTTAAAAATATCAAATTTTATATTTTTAACAGTTTTGATAAATAATATTTGGTCATTATAATTTTTTTAATAATATTAAACATGGTTTCCTTTTTTTTAAAATACGTGTTTAATTATTGTATTGAATAATACAATAGTTTATTAAGTTTAAAAGACATATTGTCGTTGTAAATTTGTTTTGATAGACATTGTCAGTGTAAATTAATTTTACATTGACAACCAATAAGAATATTTCAATCTTTCATGTCATATCAATAAAGTGGAGTTAAGTGAGTATGTGACGGAAAATATGATTGTGGTTAGTTGACAATGTAAAATTATTTTACTCTGTCCGTACATTTTTTTTTCTAGTTTATTCTATATTTTTTCACATATGATCAATTATTATTGATAATTTTTTAAATTTTTTGGGATTGATACTATGAGATAATAACAAATAATTTAAAAAAGTAGAAAATATTTTGATTTTTTTTATACATAAAATCTATGATAGTAATAATTAGATTTGGTACCTTTTCATTCATATAAGGAAAGAAAATCTTAAACGGCAGAGGAGAGTAATACTAATAGGAACCGAAAGTTGAAAAATATGTGAAGAAGAAGACGGAGCAGTTAACGCATTGTATCGGTAACCGGTTAATAATTGGGCCGTGCAATTCAATACAAATTCTTTTTCTTCTCATCCTCTTGTTTCTTTCTTTTTATTATTTATATTTATTTATATTTATATTTTCTCTAAACAACAACCGCTTTATTTCATTGTCTCCTTCCTTCTTCAAACAAACCCCTCACACCATCCTTCCTTCTTCCTCCTCTCTCTCATCTTCCGTTTTCCAGATCGTTACTCAACCGATTCCGATTCCATCACCGATTCGTAAGCCACGTTTCTCTTCTCATTCCTTATTCTATTCTATCGATTCTCTATGATTACCGTTTTCAATTTTGTTTGCTTTTTTCGATCATCATCATCTTACGGTTTATGCTTTGTAGTTTTGTTTTTTGTATGCGTAACTCGAATCGCTTACTTGATCAGTTTCCGATTCTCGATTATTTTGCTTCTGATTCATCATCTGCATCATTAATCATAGTTTTCGCCTAATTTTGTTTTATTTTAATTTTTTTGTAAATTGATGATGTCAGTGATTCTTCGATTGCTTATTTGGTTTAGATTTTTGGATTTCTCAGGAAATCCTATGGTTTATTACTTTATTATATAATTTTTTTATATGATTTTTTTAATTTTTATTTTTTCCCTGGATTTATATTTTTGTTTGTCTTTAGCTTATGTAACATAAATAATTACATCAAGTCTATGGTGAGACTCAAGTGTGGTGGCATCATTGTTATTTTTCAAGGCTGTGGATTTGTGTGTTTGTTTGTTCATAAAGGAATCTGATTGTGTTAGTTGGTTTTTTAAGTGTTGATATATTTTATGCCTCATTACAATTTGGTAATTGGGTGCTGATTTGAAGTGCTGTGAATCACTCAATTTTGTATGATTTTGCTTTGTCATGAAAGCTTTCAAATTTGATATCTCTTTGTAACAGAAGTGAAAAAATAATGAATATTTAACGTTTCTTTATACATAATGTCCATTATTATATGTAGTTCATGCTTCATATACTAACTTTTCGTTTGAATTTGATATATCATTGTTGGTTGTCTTCATACCATATGGACATCATTAAGCTCACGCTTCATAATTTTATCTTTTTTCTTTTATTTACATTTAGATTAGATATTTTGTACTATTTGTCTTTAAAATTATAGTTTTGTATATAGGATGCTAATGCTATATTTTGGTCTTGTTATTTATTAGATTTTCTTAGAATCAATTAGGTTTAGATGGTTTTTTTATAATGCAGGTTTGTTGTTGCTGTTGGTGTGTTGTACATGAATATAACTACAAGCACAGGTGAGATGCGAGTTAATTGGAAATTTCCTCTCTTTCCCATCTTTTCTAATTTAATTTATTCTTCATAATATTTGATATACCTTTTAAAAAGGTTTTAATAATATGCAACCCTCTATGGGTTTATACATTAAAAAATTATTATTGTTGTCATTTGCAAAAACTGGTTTTGCCTTCGCATCTGCGTTGTGCAGGTTATGGGAACGGGTGATCTCTTCTTCATTTGGCCCATTCCATTACATTGTCTGAATTGCAGATGGTGTTGTAGGTCCTTTTCAATCTTAGTTTAATGGGGTAACTAACTAACTAACTATAGAGCTCATAAGTGATGACATTGGCATGTTCTATTTTCTCAGGATTTTTTAGCATGATGATATGCCGCAGTTATGGAGTAGTAAGCCCAGGTTCATATAGGATGAAGAAAGAATATTGTACCAACGAACCTCTGTTAATTGGAAGATTGTATATGCCTCGTTAATATGGAATGTGTCCTTTAGATCTTGGACATCCAATATCCATCTTCTGGGATTGGATTTGTTTGGTATGAATGGCCTAGTAATTATGCTGAAGATAGTTTGGCCATAAATTTGTTGACAACAATGTCTAGTATGCAAGACGTTGAATTGGGATGTTACTTGGATTTTAAGGAGGGCCGTGGAACTCTACACATATAGTTTTTCTAGTTGGTGCTCTAAGGTTCTAAGATATGAATGTTGGCAAACCTCAGTAATATCTGCCATGTGACTTGTAAATGCTCTAGACAAATTTGTCCTGTTCTCTTGGTTTGGGATCTGCTTTGGAGATGGTACTACTTAGTGGGGTTGGGTATAATGAGTTTAGTTATACATTGTACAAAATTTCATATAGCATTCACAGTAGTCAAGTATGTGCTTACAGCTATGCAGACTGAAAGTTTGAACCTTTAGTTCATACCATTGATGGTATTGGTGGCTGCTATAGTATTGTGCATCCACTCTTAACATCGATTGCCCTTTATGTTGGTGCAGTTTATAATTCTGCTAACAGTTGGTTCTCCAATAATTCAACAACCCATGGTTGGGTTTTGTTTAGTGCTGGATGATGCTATATTTTGAATTTGGACCTTTGAATTTGTGGACATAGAAGCTGTTTGATAAGCATGAGTTGGTCATAATCTTCACTTATGATTTCTAACGGTTATGGAATGAAGTGAAACCGGTGTCAAGATGTTGATAGTCTAACCAGATTGCAGGGCACTCTTCCATTTGCTTTGCCATTTAATAAGGGATGCAAAATATCTTACTTCCATGTTCAAGCCTACATATCCTAATTTTAAATTCTCTCGCCTTACTAAGGGGAAATGAATGGTCTAAGAGGACAAAAACTTGTGTTTGATTATGAAGAAAAATGATTAGGCTTGGAAACGGAAAAATATACTTTCTGGTAAATGGAAAATTTTCAGATGGAGAAAGCCATACTACTACTACTACTTACTTTGAAGCTTTTCCATCATTTTAGTGTAAAGCCATTTTTCAACAAGATCATATCTTGAAAGATCAACATATATAGGAATGTATTTGCTAGAAAGAAAATATCATATACAAAACTATTTAACATTGAAACCATTATAATTTGAAAGCACAATGATTAATTCTCTATAATGATGTTTTGATATATCAATTCTCTGTCAGTCTATATTATTTTCTTATGTTTTCTGTTTTCAATAACTAATGGTTTAAGAAAGCTTCACAGTTAAGTGAGTTTTCAGTGTGTTCGGAATGACTTATTTTGAGGTTTTCAAAATGCTAAAGATAGAGCTTTTAACTGAGTTATTTTTGTTGGCATATGATCAAAATCTATAATACATATGCATGTGCTGATTTTAATTTGCCCAAGCATTTTGCGAATAAGTTCATTTGAATTATCCGAGTCTATTAAGGGTAACAAGTTATGTGAGGCCTTCTCTCTTTTCTCAAAGGAAGCCAAGTTTTGATTTTTTGAATCTCCTGCTTTATAAAATAATGAGATATTTTATTTTTATTTTAACTTTTAACAATAATGATAGTATTTGATCAACTATTGCACCAATGTAAGTTTTCTATTTAATATTTCTCTTGTCAATATTCTGTCTAGTAGTAAACCGCTTTCTATCTTTGAAAACTCTGTTCTGTATGCTTTTATCAATACATTTCCTACCTTTTGCCTTTTCTGCCAACTCAAAGGACAGATATTTCATTTTAGTTCTTAAAGAGATTTTCACTGCTTTTTTTTCCAATTCGTTTTATACAAACAAGTTTTTTGTGAATTGTATATCTTTTGCTGGTCTCTGGGATTTAATTTGTTTGTGGTTCTTTGGTCTTGTTTACTGATTAGAAGGCACAGATAGGAGTGTTTCGCCGTTCTTTGTTGCCTCTGCAAAGTGATTATCTTTTTCGAATGCAGGAAATGATTAGAAAATGTTAACACTTCTAACCCTTGCTAAACCCAGCCCAGGTAATATCTGATGTGTTTGTCATCCAATTTTCTGATTCCTCCTTTTTTTATTAAGTCAAATCTGAATTTTTGCTTCCATTAATAATCATCTAGAGTGAGGATCCATCATCTAATTTAAATCTCAACAATGTCATATTTCTTTCTTGTGTTCATTATTCCCTCCTTTGTTTTCTTTGCTCAGACTAGAAGGTGCTCTTTCTGTATCAGTTGATAGTGGCGTGAGTAAATTGCCTTCAAGTGAGTGGGGAACTTATTTATTTGGGCCATTGGTTAGTCACTATGATTAAGGAGACACGAGTGGCTAATGTTTAGTGTTTATGGTCTTGTTCAGTAGATTGGTTGTAAACTCCTTTCATCCTCCACAAATAATTGCCTGTGGTGATTCTCCTCTTTGGTCGAATTGTTGTGGCTGTTGTTTATGCTTCAATTTTCATGCATGCCTTGATGGCATTTTACTCACCAAGCTTTTATAGCCTTCATTTTTCATGCAATTTTTGGCAGTGTTATATTTTCCTTCGAATGGTTGCTTTGACATGTTGGCCGATTAAAGACATCATTTGAATCTTCATACTCATCAGTCTCATATATGAATTTTTAATTATTTAGTCAAAAGAAAATCAGTATTCTCTGTGTGTCAATTGTTTTTGGCTAGACCCTTGGGCCCTATAAAGGGGTTTGATAGAACGTAGTGAAACCTAATGAGTGTGTTATGAGAAATTTAAGGAATTGTGATAATGATGTGGAAATGGCAATAGTGAAACCTAATGACTGCGTTATGAAAAATTTAAGGAATTGTGATAATGATGTGGAAATGGAAATAGTGGTTGTATTTATTCATATGTTGTACCTGTACGCGCGAAAGGAAAGTTTGGCTTCATATGTAACTGCAGTAGTACTCTTTTACTACTTAGGAAGGTCAAGGAAAAACCTACTCTTCCCAAGCATCTTACATCATCTCTAAGTAGTGAGCCCTGCTGCGCATGTCAGTAGTTACACTTGTTGGCTTTGTTCTTACCCTTGACATGCTGCTTATAGTTCATGATAGTAAGAACCGATAACTTTAACTTCTAAAATTCCACCTTTTGGGAGTTGTAACTTCTGGTCCAACTTTCTTTCCACATATTTGTTTGCATATTGGTTCTGTTGTCTTCTCTCACTTCCATCTCTTGTACAAATATCTCTGATGACATTTTCAACAGTGCTTTACTCTGCACATATACTACTTACTCATGGTTTTGCATGCAATATTTGGTTGTCATTGATGTTTTGTTTTGAATTGAATTTGGCATCCAGACAAGTTTTAGTTTATGCATTGTCATTTTCTTGCATAATCATTTTGAATGGATTTGTTTGAGCAATATGTGTGGTATTGGTATATATCAATCTGATAATACAGGGCTGGACAGGACCAGTAGAGCACGTTGGAACCATATTAGTTTAGACTTTAGATGCAATTGAGTATTTTGTAACAGTTTTATTGTCATAAGTTGTACTTGTGGTGAAGCTGTGGTCTCTTATAAAAGTTTTTGTTGATTGGTTGCAGTATTTCTTGATTGTTTGAATTAGTTGTTTTTAAATATTGAATTTGTTTGAATGCTTTTTCCATTGTAGGTTGAATTTTTTGCATATCTGACTCAATACTCTCAATTTTGGGGAGTTGCAAGTGACAGATATGGGGCATAGACACCTATATAATGCATCATCTCCAATGTTTGAGGGTGAGGCTGACCAGAATTGGAATCATATGCTTACTGATCAACATCATGTGAACCATGGTAATGTTAAATCTATATGCTTTATTTCCACTTTGATTTTGTTTCATTAGCCTTTTTTTTTTCGTTGCAAATAACTGCATTTCTTGCATGAAACCGTATCACTCATATTGGAAGAACCTTCACTGCAGGGGGGACCAGCTCTTCAGAGAATGGTTCTTTTAATTATCCTGTGGAAAATGTATCCATAGATAACATTTATTTCCCCTCTCATTGGAACGCCAACACAACGTCAAATGGATATGTATCCTCTGGCCTCAACATTGAAGTACCTCCTCGCCCTCATCAATTGGATACACCAGGCACTTCTAACAATCATTTTATGCATTCATCTAGTGCTGGACCTTTATTTACAGTGTCTGAAAATTATGCACACCAGCCTTCTTCTTCTTCCAATTATGACAGACAAGCATTTCATGTTGATAGTGGTTTTATTGATCTTACAATGGGAAGTGGACGAGGACATCACAAGAGAAAGAGCCCTGGAATTCCTTCAGTATATGAGAGAGGCAGTTCAAGTGGATATTTCAATGCTGGGAGTTCAACTGATATTCCTATGCCTTCAGAATCACGGCCAGAGAAGCCAAATATGGATTCTCAATATATGCCTTGGGATCATGTTGCTATGGCACCCACTTTTAGAGGTGCTGGCCTCTCAATGAAGGGTGAGAGTTCTGTAAGGAATGTGAGGAGCCGTTCTGCACTTGATTTGGAATCCAACCTGTCTAGGACCCATTTGTCAAGTAACCATTCACACAACTCGTACCCTAATGTCCAGCCAGTCGGCCATTCTAGCTTGGCGGGTCTTTCAGCTCAGGTTTCTACCTCTTTGACAAGGGATTGGAGCCAAATGAACGCAACTCCTGCTAATGGAAGAGTGTTATTATCAGGTTAGTTTGTGGTCAATAAATCTTTGATTCAAAACATAAACATTTATTCTCCTTGCTTGTATGTCTAAACAATCTACTAAAAATACAGATACTAGTACTTTTGGTCTTGAGACAAGTCACTTCCCTGTTGGAAATGCTGCTACTACTGCTGCTAGTAATGCTACTTTAGATGTTGGAAGCTTCCATCATGAATATGGTACAAGCAGAAATCCTACTACTGCTCAAAGTTTTCAAAATTTGACTCAGACTGCGAGGGGAACGCGAAGTAATTACTCTCAAAGATCCGCTCCAGCTTATAGGGCTTCTTCAAGCTTGCGTCTGGGACATGCGCCTTCAGATAATAATGGATTGCCCATGGTAGCTGAAAGTCACCCTTCTAGACATCCTAGGCCGTTGACCACTATTGGCTGGCGGAACAGTGATAGAAATGGAAGGTCAAGAATTTCTAATGAAAGATATAGAGCATTGGC
The DNA here is from genome assembly GCA_030408175.1 of Trifolium repens. Taxonomy (NCBI): domain Eukaryota; kingdom Viridiplantae; phylum Streptophyta; class Magnoliopsida; order Fabales; family Fabaceae; genus Trifolium; species Trifolium repens. Next base: position 49,539,595 of record CP125849.1, on the reverse strand, counting down.
TGATGAAGCTAGTCTCCATGCTAGATTTGCTTCTGAGGTACCGGTCAGTATATCGGAGAACTCTGATTCTGTTTGTTAGTATTAAAGGATATATCTGTGTAATATTTGACGCGGTTAGAACACCTGCTCTCGCGTTCTGTTGCACATCATATAGCTAACCTTAAATAGGGATGCTTGGTTTATTTGCACAATTTAAACAAATTGCTTCCATTATAGTAATATTTTTGCAGTATTCATCAGGAGCTGCAAAATTGTTCTTTCTGGCTTTTACTTCTACCGACTCAAATTTATTTATTTTGGGTTTTCAGGGTTTCATGATTGTTGAGCGTGCTTCACTATATGGTTCTAGGAATATGCTTGATCAGCACAGAGACATGAGGTTGGACGTAGATAGCATGAGCTATGAGGTGATTACTGTTACAGTTTCTTGTGTTACAATATTTGTTAATTACTTTCAAATTTGTAAAATTATTTTATGATTGATTTCATTAGGAACTACTTGCACTTGGGGAGAGGATTGGCCAGGTGAACACAGGATTGTCCGAGGATGCGGTTTCCAAGTGTTTGACGGAAACAATATATTGTTCATCTGACCAATGTCAGGATGAAGGAAGCTGTGTGATCTGTCTGGTATGTTTTTCTTGGATTTGGATCCTTTCCTTCACATTTTCTCTACATCTCTCTTCTTACTCGAGGGAGGGAGAGAGAAATTAAGAGAGATAATGAGTAAGGAGAGAGACGCAGACAAAAGAGAAGATACAATTTTGTTTTCATACATTCATACTAGATTTGTAAATTTTTGTCTTTGGATGACATTAACCAGGTGCTTACTGTTTTTATTTTTAAAAATTACAGGAAGAGTACAAGAACATGGATGATGTTGGGACACTTAAAACTTGTGGACATGACTACCATGTGAGCTGCATTAAAAAGTGGTTATCTATGAAGAAACTATGTCCTATCTGCAAAGCTTCTGCTTTGCCAGAGGATAAGAAGGATAAATAATTTATACTATATAGTATTTATTGATCTCATTTGTACATAAATTTGGACATCCTTCAAAGTGGAGGAAACAGACTAGCTTTTGGAAATGGTGTAACAAGAATGCTACTTCATGTTAATGAATTTGTTTGGCTTCTATCTCAATTTAGTGAAGCCTGGAAATCATTATGTGAATTTGAAGCGGGTCTTGATTGATTCTATTTTTAAATAATAAGATATAAATAGGTTTAGCCGTTAAGTGTTCCTTTAAGCTTATGCAAAATGATATATTTAAACTGCCGTATAAAATATAATATTTTTATAAAATTATTGTGTGCTCCTAACTCTTGCTCTATACATTGACTTAATTTCGAGAAGTTCATATACGAGCTGATGGATGTGTTCAAACTATCAAAATGTGCAAACCCTTTGGGGTGTTGGGGAGTTCCTCTGTTATTTCCTCCAAGTGCTTTAGGTGGCTTTGCGTTTTTGTTGTCTTTGTCTTGAGTACTTTTGATGTTCCTTTGATGTACCTCTTAAACTGTTTGTAGTTTTATTTTCTATATATCATTTGCCCATTAAGGAAAAAAGAAAGTGTTAGGAAGCTATAGATAAATGATGGGTCACAACTCACAACCTCTATTACATTATTTTTATTTCGAAGCAACTATTGCATTATGATTTTGCACTTACGAAACTAAAATTTTCAAATATGGTAACATCTGGGTACATTCTGTGGTAACTGTGTTCGTGTGCATTGATATACTATATCTGTATTCATATCTTTATCGCAGAGCTTTAGACTATGGCATTGAAGCATGACTCTTGGACTTATACTAACATTGATCATACTTGTATTACATGAACTTAAAAAGAAAAAAAATCTATATTAGTAATTTTGTCTCTTTATTTATGTGTGCTAAATAACCATAATCAACGGTTTACAAAAATTCCTAAACTCTTGTTTTATTTAACATTTTATAGGTTTTCATTTTTGTTACCCCCTTTTATATTTATTTTTTACTCTTTACTAATATATTTTTTTGTATGCTGCAAATGATTGTTGGATGTTGTATGGTGTCAGCATAGCTGGAATGACAACAATTATAATGATACCTTTGCATGCCAATTTTTTGAAAATTAAGGAATTGGTAGTGTTAAATTAGAAGAAATATACTTCATTTGATAAATAGGGTGAAGAATATAACTAAACTTATAAATTAATGTGCTAATGTTTCTTATTACAATTTTTTTATGAATTATTCTAAATTGAGTTATAAGAAATTTGGACTTTGAAAAAAATAAAATTTGATTGACTAAATTTAGTAAATACTTAAAGAACAAAAAAAAATGTTTGAGGTAAAAGTAAGCAGGCATCGTATTTAAAATTAAAACTAATAAAAAAAAATATACGGAGTATATCATTATATTTCAAAAATTAATTTTTGGTACAAGAAGGAAAAGAAAACAATTAAAAGAAAACGGAAAGGAAACTATCTAGCAAACCAAGTCTCACTAGCATCAGCTAGTAGGTGAAGGTTTAGACCCACAGGAGGGTTAACTAAGGAAGCATAAACTGCGTTGTTATTAGCACCATGCTTGGCTAGGAAGTCACCGAAGGTGTTGCCCTCTCAGAGGGTATGGTGAAGAACAACCTACCAATCCCTTTTAAATATATCTTTGATGTTGTTAACTATGGCTGCATAATGATGCCAATCATTAACCGCTTCTGTAATTAATTTTATCGCGTTCTTTGAGTCGGAATAACACCACAAATCTTTAATACTCAGCTCCCAAGGAAGAAGAAGTCCTTTGTAAATAGCCATGAGCTCGGCATGGAGTGTTGTCGTGACCCCAAGATTGCCAAAGTATTGAATATATTCTGAAACTATTGTCAATTGTGTGTGTGCGCTGCATGGGAATGTATGCAAAGCCTTGCAGTTGGGTGTCAAATTAATTGGTAAAAAAAAAATTCAAAAAAAAGGGGCATTCCGAGAATTGAACTCGGGACCTCTCGCACCCTAAGCGAGAATCATACCACTAGACCAAATGCCCTGTTTGTTGCTACTGCTGTACAGAGAAATAATTTGACCAAAGCTCAATTTCGGTTTAAATTTATGGGATGGACAAGAACAAGTTTGTGAAAGAATTAAAATATACCGCCGCCAAAAATAAAATTCTACGAAAAAGGATTTAGGATAGAAAGGAAGATACATTTCTAATATAAATATTTATTTTGTTTGGATAGATAAAAGTTTAAGCAAGTTTATTGTAAAAAAATAAATTATTTACTTAAAGAGCCGGAAAGAATTGAGAAAATTTAGGATTGAAAGAGCGCTTGTAGTTGCACGTGAAGATGATAATGTGTCTAACTTTTTTATTTTTATTTTTTTATTTTTTTATTTTTTTTTTTTTAATTTTTTTTTTTTATAATGTGTCTAACTTTAATTTCCCATCTTCCTAGATAAATTGGTAGAGTATGAAAAAGAGATACTAGTATCATCGGTGATGTGAATTATGAGTTTGGTGTTGCAATTTTAACGCATTCTCTTCATTGATTGTCCTAGTAATTGAAATATATTATTTATATTTTTAAATGCATGTGTATAGCTGTAAATTAGTTAGACAGGTTTGTTATCCGTTATTAGGGATATCACTTGATTATAGGGTCATTGGCATAATTAGCTTGATGTTAGGACTTGCCTTTGTTTCTTTAGCCTATATATGTTTGAACCTTTTTATCAATAAGCAAGAATAAAAGAAATATTCTCCTCCACTATCCCTCTTGTATACTACTTCTCCAAGTGATGATGTACCTGCAAAAAACACTTTGATGTCAAAGTTAGATAGTATGCTAGCAAGTAGCATGTCAATAATAGTATCACGATCATACCAAAGGGAAGACCCCCTCTTTATAATGTAGCTCCGAAGTGATATACTCTTACCTAGTTGTTATCTTTACTTCTAAGTTCATATTAGATGGTCCAATTTGTTATGTTGACCGAATAGCTAAATATTTCCTCCGTACCAAAATATAAGCAAAAGTTAGTCAACAAAAATGAATGTATTTGGTCTAAATTTTTAATCAAATACATCAAATTTCTTTGACTCATTTTTGCTTATATTTTGGGACGGATGGAGTATGTGGGATTGTGTCTGATTTGAATGATCTTCTTAAAAAATAAATTTGTAAAAGCAATAATAATTATCCACAAATTTAATATTACAATAAACTTTCTTAATTCTTGTGATTTACGCAATATTGTCGTATATTGGTTCTAATCTAATTTTAGTGTCCGTTATTATTTTCTCGCTCCAAATATAGATCATATATATAAAATTGAATTCACAAAAATGAATTATAGATTGAGATCAAAACAGATGTGTTGGATATTGCCTTTGAAAATGATGATGTTGCAGGAAGCTGGTGTGCCCTGGTAAGGGCTCAGCAAGTAGCAGGCAGCAGGCTTGGCTGGCGTGCCCTCGTGAGGGCTTGGCCTGGTTATCTGCTTGCTCCGCGCCAGGCGCCAAGCATGTTGCGCCAGGCGTGAGGTCGACTGCTATATATACAAACATGTTTTTCAGCTGCCGAGTGAGAGAGAAAATGTAGGGTTTGAAAGGGGGTTTTCACTAACATGGAGGCTAAGGTTCAAGGGAGTTTCTCTTGGGTTAATCCTAAGGTTGGGTACTCTTTCTAACACCTTGTAATTGCTATCAATTGAAATCTCTTGGTCACGGGAAAAGATTTGGAAAAAGGGTATAAATTAGGGATTGTCTAATTTCTTGTAACTCTTGTAAATCTCATTGTAATCAAGTTTGAGGAAGATGATTGATAGTGGAAAGGAGAGCTCTCTCCCCCAGATGTAGGTTCATTAACACCGAACTGGGTAAACAATTTCGATTGTGTTCTTTATTGCTTTCATTAGTTTTAGCTTAATTTAGTTGAATATTATTGCTTGGATATCCATTATTGTTGTTGGTTGCTTTATTTGTTTTGCCTCACACACTAGTTAAGGATTATTGGTATGTTTTTTGGTTCGAATTCACAACAAGATGTCTATACTTCATGAGAAGAAGGAGGAACATCTAAAATGCCAAATCTAGAGGAGTACACAAGAGTTGGAACTTCAAAAAGCTGAAAAAAGGTGTTGATTATTAGATTCTAGAGGATATGAAAACTTCTTATTACAGTAGATTCTATCTCTATGATCTTTCAATTGACTTGTGATACTGAAATAGTAAAAAAAAAAGTACTATATGTTGGATATTTTGATATTATAATTTATTTTAAAGCTATTTAAAATTATTTTATATAATGATAATGATTAAATTAATTAATTTACCTTTGGCCAAGTCATGTTATATGACTATGCACACGTTTTTATTTTGTTTCCTATTAATTGGTTTCAATCCTAATTACTAGGATAGGCGTTATGCTTTGCAACGGTTTGGTTACTACTGTTAATTAAAACATGAGTATATATATATACACACACGTGGGATTAAAGGACACGGAGATAGTGAAGAAAAAGACTATGAGCCCTCAAAAATTATTCCTCCCTCATTTTGTTTTCATGAGATTATTTTACTTCTCATAAAATTGAGCGTTTATCTTCATGGATTACATCATCGGTGTTTATTAATTTCTTGCTAGTTATGTCACCTCGGATATGATTCATATCCGAGAAGGACCTGTTGAATTCTGGGGGATTTGCGCTTATGAGGCGGATAAATCCTTAAGGACAGTGCGATCAGCACGCCTCAGGTTTGTTTCATGATTTACTATTCGCAGAGTCATTTCTATTTGTGACACGGTGTTTGTTTACTACGCTAGCCGACATCAAATTACCATACTAACAACATATAAGTTCATTGATCTCTACTTTATTATTTTCTTATCAATATTTGTGTGATTACTTAAACTTATATGTTGCTTGTTATTGTGAATAGGTCCAATTTTTACAACACTATATACAGCTGCATAAGAAAATAAGGTATATTATCACTCCAACAATAATCAAACCTTATCCTATTAAACCTTTGTTTTGTTTTGTTAAAAAGGATATAATTAAGTTATAACAGCTCATAAGCAAAAAATTCATCTGACTCTAAAATTTCAAAAAATTCCAAACATCACTAATTTTGTACTTAAAGAGTTATTGGATCAAAATCAATTGATAAGTTTGTCTAATACGTAACTGCATGAAATCCCTTTCCAAAGTTCAATAAGTTGTCACATGAGCATATCTAAAAAAATTGCACAACTTTAATTTTTGTCATTATTATTTAATTAAGCCCATAACTAATAAATGATTTCTGAGGAGAAAAACCAATCATGCAAGTATTTAACTGTACACTTGTTGTCCAATTGATTGATATACCCCATATCCTAACTTTAATGGAGAATTTTAACCAACTTGGAAATCTTATTTTGTCTCTTTGACAACTGTAGTGTTAAGATACCCTAGTCCATATTTGGATCCATTCATTCCCATAACCCTTATTGATATCTTTATACTCTTTCTCCTTTTTACAAACTTAAAGATACTTTTGGATTTTACAGATGCCAAATATTTTATTTTAGGTCCTTTCCTTTATTCTTCTTTACTCTAATTTGCTTGTGATAAAGCCATGAATCTAACTTATTCTAGCATATGATTTTGACAATCATAGAGAAAGAGCATCATATTCTGGTTTGGAGGCATGTATAAAGATTTTTTTTATATAGAAATTTATTATTGATGCAGAATGTGTATCAACTCTTTCGGTAACTAATTTTTGCTAGTTGAGAAATAGAACTGACCACCTTAGATCTCTTCTATCAATCAGACGGTTCAAACTCGAGACCTTACTTAAGAAATCATAGTTTAGTTTCACTCGGACCAACGTAATATTTGATGCGGAATATTCATCGATTCTTTCAATAACTAATCTTTACTGAGAAATAGAACTGATCACCTTTAGTGAGATCTCTTCTGCCAATCATAAGGTTCAAACTCAAGACCTTACTTAAGAAATCTGAGTCCAGTTTCACTCGGACTAACGTAATATTTGATGCGGAATATCCATTGATTCTTTCAATAATTAATCTTTACTGAGAGAAACAGAACTGACCACCTTTAGTGAAATATCTTCTATCAGCCAAAAGACTCAAACTCGTAATCTTGCTTAAGAAATCTAAGTTCAGTTTCACTCGGACCAATATAATATTTGTCGAAGCATGGACAAAATAGTAATTTTATCATTAGAAACATGTGGAGTTTAGAGGTCATGTCCCATTTGTTATGTCCATAGTGAAGTGACCACAACCTTGGTGTCCCACTACCAACATTTTCATGTTCATTTGCCTTCACTCACTTCTCTTTCTTTTCATGAACACCACCACAATATTCATCTACCGACAAATCACTACACTACTCTATTGAGTTCTAGTTTTTGTGCATACTCAATCAAAATCTCTCTTAATGGCAGACAAATACTTTCTAAGTATTATAGGTGAAATGGATAGGCTTTGGTATCATCAAATCATTCTTTTCTCAAAACCAACAAAACTACTACTTGCTACAAAACAAGTTGAAAAACATGTTACCATATCAGAATCTTCTTCTTCTTCCTCCTCTTCTATTCTTTCTTTGCAACCTTTAGTAGATGAAGAAACTTCAACAGATGAATCATCACTTTCTTCACAGAAACAAGTCTCATCATCAGAGTCAATAATCTCTTTACCTCTTCAGGTATATATACAATTCAAAGAACACTTAGTAAGTTAGTACTATCTATTATGCTTTCTACTTCTTTTGTTTATTTTGTTTATTTTTTTTTACTATTACAAGGATTGTTCAATTGATAACAAAGAAGAAATCAATGAAATATTGGGCAAAATGAGTCTTTTGAGTTGTTCACAATCATCATGTTCATCGTTGCCGCCGACCGGAAAACATAGGAAAAAATCAAAGAAACAAGGTAAACTGCAGAAATCCATGAGCTTTAGACCATTTGGGGAACTAGAACTTGATGAAGTGAAGGGTTTTATGGATCTTGGTTTTCAATTCAAGAAAGAATATATTAGTCCAAGAATGATTAGTGTTGTTCCTGGCTTGCAAAGACTTTGTTTGCTCCAATCAGAGTCACAACTAATGGATGATGGAACAGAAAATGATGATGATATTGTTGAAGTTTATGATGAAGAAGAAAAGAGAGATATCATGAGACCATATTTATCAGAGGCATGGCTCATAAAGAGACCTGATTCACCATTACTTAATTTGAAAGTTCCTAAGACTTGTTCAGCTGATAATATGAAGAAACATCTTCGGTTTTGGGCTAAAATTGTTGCCTCAGAAATCAAACAAGAATGAGCTATGATTTTAAATTGTGGACTGCAATTGCAGCGGCATTTTTCCGTAATATAAAATTATTTATTTTCTGCTTTCACCACCAATTTAATCTGATTCGAGGGTCGATTGCGGCATCAAGTGGTTTCAGCCCCCTCCTGATCGCAGTTGTGGGGAATCAAACTGTGGTTCTCCCTACCAAATTCAGCGTCAATCATCACTGAATCAACTAACGATTGGTACCGCAACTAGCAATTTGGTCGATGAATAATTGTAGCCAAATAATTGTATGGTAATAAAAGTATAAATAAAGAAAAGTGGATAAAAAAGGATGGTTTAAGAAAGTTATTTTTGGAATCAAATGTGGAGGGGCTAGTTGATGAATTTTTGTTTTAATTTGTATAAGCTTTTTTTTAGAAATGTTTTTGTATAAACTTAATATTCACTAGTCACTACACATAAGTGTACTTAATTACTAATCTCTCATGTTCAAATTTAAAACAGCATTAATTAAGATACAAGAGACTAACAAGTGTTATCTTATCTAACAACCTTGAAGGTGTAGCTAGTGTTACGAATTGAGATACTGAAGAAGTATTATGCAGAGTATTCGGGTTCGATCCCTGCAACTAACAAATTAACGAGTAACATTTGTCGACGAAAATACTCATCTAACTAACTTTTGGTGTGGTAAATGAATTTTGTTGCAAAGATTATACAAGTTTGGTAGATAAGCTAGTATATGACATGTTGGCCCGACAAATGGGGTATCAACAATGCACCAAACAGTGGAGATTAGACTGTTCCATTGTTTTTTGTCACCATATATGACTGTAATCGTTATTCATGTAATATGTTTGGCTTTTTTTATTCTCTCATTATTACAGTGGGAAGAATGGTTTTGCAGCTACTTTCCGTGATTCCTGTCTCATCTATAATCTCTCTTGTCTACATTTTGCACGAATGAATATTACTCCTAATCTGTTCTCTCCTTTTTCTTTTACACTAATAATAAACTCGTGCGTTGCACGGATTTGATTAAAATAGATATTTAAAATATTTTTACAAATCAAAAATAATCATTATGATAAGTATAATCATAAATAATTAAATGATTGATAATATTTTAATATATAGTGGTATAATTATGTTTAATATACTTTATATTAAAAATAAGAAGGGTGTTTAGAAATATGAGTTTTTATATTTATTTATTTTCATTTGCAAAGAATTGTATGAAACTTTCTTAGAGTGTTACGTATAATGCTTGCCTAGGAGCTTCCTTTTATATGTAAAAAAAAAAAAAAAGATGTATATATATATATATATATATATTAGTGATTCATAATACTTTAAGGATAATTAATATAGTTTTTAGTGGGTCTCTTATAATATTTTATAAGTTTGAAAAGATGTATTATCCGAATAGTATAATTGTATAAGAACTTAATTTTTTTTATGGGTTTCTTATGGGTCGTAGCGATGTAGTCGCAAGTTGCTTTGTTTTTCTACTTTGACGTGTTTCTTTTTTTTTTTTCAATAACAATTAAAGTAAGTCATGTTTGCTAACAATATTGCTTATCAAAAAAAAAAATGTTTGCTAACAATATTATTCACGAGAAAAGTTGAAAGAAGCTCTGTTTATAGAATGTGATTATATATGGTGGTTTTGTCTTTTTTATTTTTTTATCTCATTACTTAAAAGTATGTACGAAATAGCATAATTGCTTACGTTCCTCTATGCAAGATCTCTTATAATTAACGAAAACACAATTCTTGTGCTGATATATGTTGACTTCTTATGGAGTGTCTCTCAAACTTTTGCTTGCTGCTGTATAATATTTTATTCCAATAGTATTGCTCGTGAGAAAGATTAAAATAAGCTTTGGTTATAGAATGTAATTCATACTTAATAGTTTTTTCTTTTCATTATATTTGATGCTGTTTTTTGAAAATTAGTTATCAAATAACTTATCTGTATACTTTTCACTATGCAATTTAAGCTCTCTTATATTAACGAAAACACAATTCTTGGATTGAGATATTGGTTTCTTTTAAAGTTTCCTCTCAAATCTTCACCAAGTGAAATTTTATCTCAACTTTATTGATCTTGATTTTTTTTATTTTGTTTACTTTTTTAATTATTTGCTTAATTCATCTTTTTTTTTTTGTTTGTTTTTTTTTTTGAGATATATTGTTTGTGTTTTGTCTCTCTTATTTAGTAATATATTTGAATCCGTATAAATTATTTTAAAATACATATGAAGAAAAAACTAAACTGCTTTTTTGAAAACTAAAAGTTAAAATTGAAAGTGAAATCCTTTAAAATATATATGAACATTTTACAAAACACAAATCCTATGTCATAGGTAGACCGCAACATCTTAAAAATTATCATTGGTTTTATGTTCATGCCAATAAAAGAACAACCAAGATCAATAAATAAATGCGAAAAATAAGAACTATAGTTTATCTACAACTATTGGATTTGTTCTTCCAAAAAGCTTATAGTAAATATTCAAAAAGCTTTCCAATCAATTTTATTGTATAAATAGTGTTTCATATTAGCTCCAAACTTCAAAAGAAGAAACAGTTTTTGAATGAAATAAAATTCATGTATAAGTTCCACTCAAATCATTTCATGTTAGGCATATAATATATACGATAGAGGTAGGAATGAAAGATCCTAATCCTTAAATTGAGTTACGTAAACATTTCTCCTATATATATTACAATTACAACAACCATATATCAGATTAATGACAACTTCAAAATCTTCCATTTCTCACTTGTTTCTATGATTCCCATGATATCAAAGTAAATCACAAATGCCTTGTAGACAAAATTAGCATACGCTATTTTATATTGAACTTCAAGGTACTACGTATTTTGAATTCCTTCAACATTAATTTTGTCACAATATTTCTATTGAACTTCAAGGTACTACATATTATGAAATTAATAAAGCAATATATATGGGATAACTTTAAATCACACACCACACACACATATATTAAAAAAATTATATCATCTACTATATATATAAAATTAATTTCATATAATTTTTAATTTAATTGTTGCCAATACTATGGTTAAAGACATATACTTACATGAGATATGTTGTCTTCTTCCAAAAGCTATAAAAAAGTAGGCTTAAATGTGTCATATTTATTCTGAAGTCAATGAAAAAAAATAGAGCTAAATATAAATCAATGAATGACCAAGACATGTGTGAAGGGTAAGAAAGATAAATAAAAATAACAATACAAAATTGGAAAGTGTACCACATTGCTTGAAGTAAGTGATGATGATGATCCAAAATTAAAATTTATAATAGTTTCTTTGCTAACATGTGGAGGAATATGAAAGCTACAAATTTTTACGGGATAGAGGAGCTTATACTATATATTACTTATTTTGTAACTGAAGATTAGTTAATTAATCTATTTTAACTATTTTCTCTTTTAATTTATTTAACTTATAAAAGGTACTGATTATTTTTTATAGAAAGAAGGCAATGAGTTGAGTAGGTTATATTTGCTACATAAATTTTGTAACCGAAGATCAGTTAATTCATTGTAACTTTTGATATGAAAGATGTTGTTAGTCTTTAATTTCACTAAAATATTCTAACTAATACAATGCTCTCATTCTATGGCACCAATATGGCATAAGAAAGATTAAAACATGGTTCACAAAAAAAAAAGGATAAAAAATATTGGGACCGACTAATAAAAAAAGTAAATAGAATAATTGAATTTCTATAATTAAAATTAGTTATTTAATCTATTTTTTGTCAAATTATCTAATCTACTTTAACCACTATTTTGTTGTTGTTTTATTTATTTAACTTAGCCGTAGCATGTATTCCACCATCCAAAAGAAAGGAACACCACAAAAAAAATGATGATGAAGGTCCTCCAATAGAGTCCTCCACAAAAAATTATGAAATATAAAAACTCTGATTTAATGAAATATGTGCTTTAGAATTTCTATTGATTGTATGAGTTTTGGGTGGAATTCATAGAGTTGTAGCAATTAAACTTATATAATTTTGTTATTATATATTATTATTATATTATTATTATCATTATTATTTACATTTATTTATTTTCATTTGTAAAGAATTGTATCAAGCTTTCTTAGAGTGCCACGTAAGCACAATACTTACCTAGGAGCTATGTAGGAGCTTCCTTTTATAAGTAAATAAATAAAAGATGCTAAGTGTAAGTATCTATTTATGGCTATATAACTACGAGTAGTACATTATACTTCTGGTCTCATATATAATCAAATTTTCATTTAGTTTTAGGCACACACCAAGTATCATCTGCGCGTAACTGTAAAAACTAATTTTTCAAACTTTGTGGGACACAAATGGGCGGAAAACCCTCCCTAAGAGTTTTACCGTTGTTGCATACGCAAATCAATGATCGAACTCAGGACCTTGGTTAAACTAAAAGAGTTTCGCATCACCTCATCTAAAGATTCAAATATAGACTAGATACATTAATTATTGAATGAACATAAAAAGTGAAAAATTACTTATATATGAGATCAGAGGGAAAATATGTTTATTATTATTGTTGTGTGCGCAGTGTACTCCTTGAGAAAAATAGAAAATTGATAGTGTGGACAACTAACGTCTGAAACACAGGGCGCATGGTGTCAGATGCGCTCATGCCTGAGGCAGCGAAGAAAGCTTATCGGCGTTTAGGCAAAGTGTTTGTTACTGATTTCCATATGCAAGGAAGGTTTCATGACCTCAACTTGGAGTCCCACATCAAAAGTCATGAATATTTAGTCTAGTGTGAGGGCTTATATAGAATTGGACAATCGTGGTTTTGAGGTTGAGTTATGTTCAATCTGCGCTAGAAGATTTTTGACAAATTTGGGTCTTATAAATTTTTTTATTTTTTTACATTTTGAGAGAAATCTTGTGAAGTCAAACAGGGGATTGTTAGAAAAACTTGGGGACCAGGGACGAAGCTATTCATAAAAGCGTGAAGACATGTGTCCGCACTAATATTTAAATCTTTCTAAAAGTATATATTTTGATAGTAGTTAAGTATAATTGTTTTTTTTACTATACTATGCAAGTTGATTTTTAGTAAAAATGTAAAGTGTTGTCAGGTAGAATAAATCAAAGTAATGGCTGAAATAGTGAATGCTAAATAAATATTTTTTATTACACCAAACTAATTTAACAAACATTATTGTAGACTAAATATATTCTCCCTCCATACCAAAATTAAGTTTCTCTTAAATCCTTTGACACAAAATTTGGTGATGAATTAAGACATAGAATTCACCTATATATTTTCCGTCCCTAAATTTTTTTCATTAATTTAATTTCTTTTTTTAATGTATATATTGCCCGAACATCATAAAATTTTTGGCTTCATCACTAATGGTTTGTCTATTGGGTGAAATTCTAGGTGAGAGATTGCTCTTGGTGAGCAATTAGGGACAATTTCTTAGTTGTGTAACTCTCTTGTTATTGAGAAATCGAAAAGAAAGAATAAAATTAGGGTTAGTTTGTTCTTCTTGAACTCTTAAGTTGGTTTTTTGTAACTCTTTTGTTTTTTATAAGGACCCGTTGATAGTAGAACTTTTAGAATTTAGATTGAGTCTAACTCAACCTTACAAAATATGCCGGTAAGGTAGGGAGTGTTGTTGTTTATAATAAAAACTAATCAAGTTTTATCGTTAATCCATGTGGGACTTAATTTTTTCAATACACCTCTCACATGCAACACTATTGGGCTTGATATAGAAATATAAATGGTGGGCGACTCAAATCGATTAACTCTGATATACCATCTTAAAATTTGGATCAAGAGTTTAATTCAACTTTAGAAAATTGATTTGTAACATTATAAACTCTAATCATACTTATCTTTAATCTACGTAAGATTTGATTTTTCCAATAAATAGAGAGAATTTCTTTCTTCTCTAATCATAGATCAATTTATACCTCGTACCTTTATGACTAGGTTAGACTTTCTCATTTTTCTTATGCTTTGGTTTGATTGCCTAACCTAATCAAACCTACCACTACCAACCTATGCCTCTCCATGCCTAACCTAATCATTCTTGATCTTGCAAAGTCTAGTACATAATTTATGACTACTAAGAAAATGTTGACTTCTATTGTCAAAAAAAAAATAATGTTGAATTCTAAAATATAATAAATTTTGAGGAAATAATAATATTACTTCTTTAAAATTTTATATGTTATTTATTTTATTTTTTTTGACTGGATTTGTTAACAAATTTATGTGGTCAAATTGGCTGAAAGACCCTTTTGAAAATACCTTTTATTTTTATTAAACGGTGGATAAATTTTTTTCTTTGATTTCAACCTGCGGATAATCTTTATACTGTCAAAAATTTATAGAATAATTTATTCTTTTTACAAAGAAAATTCATAGAATAATTAGTAAAAAAAAAAAACTATATTTGGTAGTAAAAAATTTAAAAAATATAGTATTACGCATCTGATAATTATATTATAAAAAATTAAAACTAGTATTCCTATTTCCAACTTCCAAGTTCTAATTCTAAGTAATAGAAGACAGCTAACACATAAATTGAAGACAGCTAAGTAGACTTGCACAGAGACAATAAATGTATTTATGAGGGTGTAGTCCCAAAGCAAAGCAAAGCAATGCAAGGCAAGTCATAGCAAAAGTTTTGGAAAGTAGAAATACTTTTATAAGTTTCAAAGACATATGATTTACTAGCATTAAAATAGGATACGCACTATTATCTAAAATTAATTTGATATTTTTAAATTTTCAAAAATATTTAAGTGTCATAATTAGAGATTCAAACCGGTTTATTAACTATATAATTTTGTTATAAACACCGGTTTATTTAACCGAGTTATCCGGTTTTATCCGGTTTAGTCATGCGGTTCGACCAGTGACCCAATGGTTCGACCATTGAACCAGTGACCCAGTACTATCATCGGTTTAATATCCGGTCCGATTTTTAAAACACTCCAATATATTATTAATTGTTGGTGCATTTCGATCTAGTTTTCATTTTCAAACCAAACTCGGATTCAAGAAAGTCTCCTCCGTTTGTCTTTGCCACAACAAAACAACCGTACATAGCTTCTCCGCTTCAGCCATGGCCGATAAAGTCCCTCCTAACGCGGTAATCTTCTCTTCTTAGATCCCATCAATTCAATTCAATGCTCCTTTTTCCACATTTTTCATTATCTATTTATTCATTCAGATCTTAAAATTCATGGATCAACCCTTGCATGTGTTTTCTTCTTTCATACTTTGAATCGTTATCAATTTTGCTTTATTTTTTACCTTCTCTGTCAAGATCCATCACCCGGTTTTTCAATTATATGCATAATAACTTGTGGATCCGTTCAAAATTAAATTAGGATTTTTTTTTTTTTTTTTTTTCAGCTGAGTTCACATTTTGGTTAAGATTAAGGTTAATGTTCACATTTAGATTTAACATTTTAACTATGTTTATCTGCTAGTTTTTTGTTTATTAGATTTTTTTAAGGTTTTTTGTTCCATTGTTGTCTGGGTTAAAATTGCATTGTTATTCAATGCATTGCTATTTGATGTTTGATCTATTCCATGAATTAGATTTTAGATGATTATGATATTGTTGGAGAATGTGTAGTTATTAGTTAAAGGTTGTATTTTGATTCAAACAACACATGCTTAAAGGCTGTATATTTGAGCTAAATTTTCTAAATGACAGCTTGCAATTCAAATCAATTATGCATATTCCATATTGATGATATTTGTAATTGTTATTGTCAATCTCAAATAAGTGTTTTTGTCGGGGAAAATTATTCGCACGCTAAGGATCAAAGATAGGAACACACACACGAGATGCATTACAACCGAAATATAGTTAGAAGCATAATTTGTGATTCAGTCCGTTTTGCACGTGTCCACAAAATGATCATCGAGAATCTGAGTATTCTTCATATCTTTTTTTATTTTTTGTCAAGTAGCCTAGTAGGTAGAATTTCAGGGTTCGAACCTCGGTCCCTGCATATTATATGCAATGTCCCTGCCAACTGAGCTATGCTCACGGAGTCTTCTTCGTATCTTATTTGTATGCATGAATGGTTGTGACTGGTGGTTAATTACATTTACATGTCAAATTTCCTTTTGAAATATTATTGTTTGTATTGCTTTTACGATTTCCTTTTGCTCTCTGATATGACCTTATTTAAGTGATTTTCTTGCTCCTGGGGAAATGTGTAGAATGCTGGATCTCAAGGGTTCAACCCAGGCTTAATAGTTCTTCTGGTTGTTGGAGGGTTGCTATTGACATTCCTCATCGGAAATTATGTGCTCTACGCTTATGCACAAAAGACCATCCCTCCTAGAAAAAAGAAGCCGGTCTCCAAAAAGAAGATGAAAAAGGAGAGACTGAAGCAAGGAGTCTCTGCACCTGGAGAGTAGAGGCACTGCACTCAAAATGTTGTATGGAATATGGATTACCCTGTACTGTTTAAAAAATCTAGTTCTCTGGTGTTTTCTTGAGTTAATTTTCATGTTTCCATCCTGTGTGTTACCGACAGAAAGCTTAGTTACATTAATTTAGTACTTTAGCAATATATTTGGGACAGGCTATTTGGTGGTTTGATTAATCAATTTTTTTCTTCGGCTCGTTTCTTGCAATAGCTTATTTTCAATTTTAAATCAAATGTATTTTTTTTATAGATCCTGCTGTAAAAATAGCAAAGTTGTATTCTGTGTTTGTTAATATACTCATTATGGTCTTAAATATAAGAAAAAAAGATGTATGGATCTGGTTCAACCAGGCTCGCAGATTCTGCACAAAATAGATTGGCCTCTGCTATCAGCATGTACTTGTTTAGAGGCTCATCAATCCTTCAATAACACCCTTTTCACGACCCGCTCCTCCAATGCACATGACCTGCCGTACTAATGAACTCGGTGTATATTTGGTATTATGGTAGGTTTGTCATAAGGCTTAAATAGTGTTTTAGCCCCTGCAATTGTCACTCATTTTGAAAAGAGCCCCCGTTAAATTTTTTTTTTTGATTTTAGTCCCTGTAAAATTTAAAAGTTTTGAAAACAGCCCCTGAACAGGAATCCTTGATGCCATGTCACCATTTTAATGACGTGGCAGTTGCTGACTGTGTTGAATTGTACACGTGGCAATACACACTCATTTTTTTCTTTAAAATTACAATTTCTTTTTTCTTTTTCTTTTTCTAAAACAAATAAATCAATTAAAATAAAATAAAATAAAAAAAGAAAGAAATGAAAAAGGGTTCCATTCATTCATTCTCCGTTAAGCTTCGTCATCATCGTCATCGAAAAGGGAAAATCACCTACAAAAATCTTCATGAATGGGATAATCTCATTGGTTTCTGGCGTCGTAGCGGTCCTGGAAGTGTTGTGAATTCGTCTCCGTCGTTGGTTTTCTTCGAGTGGGGCGAATCGTTCATTTCTGGTTCTAGGGTTTCACCTTTTCAATTTGGGTATGAAGTTAAAAAGGTACCTTTTTTGAAAATGGGTATTTCTGAAGATGGACAATTTGTTAATCTTTTAGATCCTGATGGTAGAGCTGATTTGAATTTGGATTTTGGTGATAATGGGTTGAATGAATTGATTCCTGTCAATGTTTGTTTTATGGGGAAGACTCATTTTGTTGTGGAGGAGAATTTGTTTGGGAGAAATTCACCTAGTGGTGAGGATTGTGGTTTTGGTGGAGAGGATTGGATGGGGTTAGGAGTGCAAGTGGATCTCCACGGTAGTAATCAAACTGCAAAATGTTAGTAAAAGAAAAGCAAAAGAGCTAAACTAAAGAATCATGGTCATTGATTTCCATTTCTAAAGTCTCTTAATTAGACTGTATTGATGTTTTTGGTGGTGCACAACTTTAATTTAAGTCATGTTGATGATGATGAACGATGTGGAAAACTCACGATGAGGATGATGATGAAGCTTAACAGAGAATGAATGAATGGAACCCTTTTTCATTTCTTTTTTATTTTATTTTATTTTAATTTATTTTTTGTTTTAGAAAAAAGAAAAAGAAAAATAAAAAAGGAAATTGTAATTTTAAAGAAAAAAATGAGTGTGTATTGCCACGTGTACAATTCAACACAGTCAGCAACTGTCAAGTCATTAAAATGGTGACATGGCATCAAGGATTTCTGTTCAGGGACTGTTTTCAAAACTTTTAAATTTTACAGGGACTAAAATCAAAAAAAAAATTTAACGGGGGCTCTTTTCAAAATGAGTGACAATTGCAGGGGCTAAAACACTATTTAAGCCTTTGTCATAATCACGGTGAGCTATCGTGATTCTGGCATATCTCAAACCGAAATTTGTGTCATATAATCAAAACAATTGAATCCCGTATCTCCGACCGCCAAAATTGAAAATTTTATGGAATTCTCAATAACACAATAATTAATATCGACCGTCCGATTTAAAATGAATAATCGATATACAAATTACCGAAATTTATATCATATAATCAGAACAGTTGAATCTCATATCTCCGACCGCCAAAATTCAAAATTGTATGTTATTGTGTTATTCTTTTACCACAAATAATCCTAATCCATATTTATTTACCTACATTTTTCAATTTTTTCTCTCCTTTTCTTTGAAATCGCCCTCAAAGATAGGGATACCAAAGTTGGGGATCCTATCATCCCTATTTTATTTTATTATTTTTGTGTAATAAATAAACTAGCCTATATTTTATTTTATCTGTAATAGAACCAAGTGACGTGTAATTAATTATTGAATTAAATTTATGACAGGTGACGTGTAATTAATTTTGGCGTCATGAAACAAATAAACAACCAATAGCAGTCAAAATGTTAGCCACTGGATATTATATCGACGTGGTTACTGTAATAATAAAATCTTCTTTTTCAAACCTTGGATTCGTTTTTTCTTTCTTATATGCACAGCACAAGAACATTTTGCACAATAATCACTCACAGTTTCTAAGCTTCAACCATGGCTGATGATTTTGAATTTTCCGATAAAGTTCCTCCTTCCTTCGATCGCGTGGTACTTTCTACTCTCTTCTCTTCAGGGGCGGTGCTTAGCACAAGTGAGGGGGTGCAGGTGCACCCCCTGGACTTTTAATTTCTTTAACAAATACCTCTTGATTTTGCACTTTGCACCCCCTAATTATTTTGTTTTGCACCACTTGTAAAAGATTCAAAACATTTTTTCTTGCTTTTATTCATTTATTTCAACTTCTCTCTAAAATTAAATCTCCTCAAATAAAACACCAAACTAAATACGTACAATAGTGATAAATCTTCCAACATCTTTGAAATAATATTAAGGTAAACAATAGAAAATTTATGGTTTAGTGTTTTAAAAATTTGGGATTTTTTATATAACTTCAATATTGATAAATTGGTTGATTGATTATTCAATTGGTTAAGCGAATTAAAAATATGAAATTGCATAGTGGATAGTTGCAAACATATATATGTAATGTTTTTATTACAATATAATTTTTGATTTTATATATATATATATATATATATATATATATATATATTAAAATATTGATTAAAATTTTGCACCCCCTGAGACAGGGTCCGAGCACCGCCACTGCTTCTCTTCTTATATCTCACCATATCTTTATCAATACCTTTACATGTGCAATTTTCTGTGTGCTTTTAATCTTTCATAGTTTGTTTGAGTTATTGATGAAAATGAAATTATTCAATGTTTTGCATTCCTGATAATTATGCCAAACTCAGCAGCGATTATAATACTGTGAATTTGTTTAATGGTAAATTAGGACTCAGTAATCCTTTTTTTATTACTACAAGTTAGAGTTTTGATTTAGGTACTTTTTCATTCAAATTCTGATTTAACAGTGTAATTATGCGTATCTGTTTTTGTTGTTGTGTATGTTGAATTGAAATGTTCCTTTTTTTTATTCAATGCAGTGATATCTATTTTATCATGTCAATGCTAATTTGTATACCAAAAATGCAGAGAGGATAGTTAGGGGTTTTTTTTCAACTTCAAACAACACATGCATGAATAGGATGGAATGGCTTTAATATTTGTTGAAAAGTTTTGTTCAGATGTTTTCTTCTGGTTAAATGATTTTATGCATGTCAATCAATTCATTTTTTAGCTAAGAGAGACTTCAATGTCAATATGTCATAGTGTTGTATTCAATGTTAGAATCGTTTCGCTTGTTTTTTTTTTTGTTTTTCACCACCAGTTTAATCTGTTTTTCCTGTGGTGGATGTCAAAAAATCTGCAAGCCATGGTAGCCGTTTAACAGCACTGCAAATAAGTCTAATGAAAAAATCACAATGTTTGTGATTCATTCCCTTTTGCCGGCATCCACAATGTTATCTCAAAATATAATAATACAAGTTTTGGGAAGCTTAAAGTTTCACTCAATTTGTGTACCATCTTCTAGGGTATTTATAAGAATTGATAAACATTCGTTAGAAATGCTTTCGCTACACAAGTGATCTATCACGCTTGCTGGTGGATTCACTAATTTCTTTTCTATTGAGATACCTCTCAACTCTTTGCATGACCCCTTTATATAGTGAAAGGGTGAAACTTTTTAAAATAAAATGGTGAAAACTAATTGCTTCTTACTTTTCAAATGCAGTCTCCTCCATTCAGAGAGTAACACTTTTCTATGTCATAGAAAATATCACATCTCTTTTCTTTTACTTCTTGGAAATTTTAAATGATTTCCTCACATTTTTGGAGCAATAGTTTTAACTTTTAAGGAGATTAAAAGAAGTCGCACCTTGTAGCCATTCCTTAATTGCTCTGTAACTGTAATTCATGTCATTTGTATATATTGTTGGTTGGTTTAAGTGGTGGTGAATTACATGTCTACTTTCCTTATAAAATAGTTTTAATTTTAACAATTTCTTTTTTGCTTGGTGCTTTGAAGTGGCCTTATTTAAGTGCTTTTTTTGTATTGCTCAGAATGCTGGATCTCAAGGGTTCAACCCGGGCTTAATTGTTCTCCTGGTTGTTGGTGGGTTGCTATTGACATTCCTCATCGGAAATTATGCGCTCTACGTTTATGCACAGAAAACCATCCCTCCAAGAAAAAAGAAGCCAATCTCAAAAAAGAAGATGAAAAAGGAGAGACTGAAGCAAGGGGTCTCAGCACCAGGAGAGTAGAGCCATTGTACTAAAATGTTCTATGGAGTGTGGATTATCTTGTACTCTTAAAAGAATTCTCGTTCTGCGGTGTCTTTAGTTAATTTTCATGTTCACATCTTGTGTTTTACTGAAGAGAGCTTAACATTAGTCAGTGTTTTAGCAATATATTTCGTGGTTTGAATCATCTTTTTGCTTCCTTTTTTATTATAGTTGGCATTATTTTTGGATGACGAACGAACAAACAATGAGGGAAATATAAAGGACTGGAGAACATTTGAGGGAAACATTCCCCCATTACTTTCACTTGAAGACTCATTTTTCGTTCTCTCATAATTGGTGGAAGGGGGTGATCTAAAAAATAACAATGTTGTAGAAAGTCTCCTCCTAATGCACCACAGGCAGAAGCTCCTCCTGATGCTCCTTCGCCCGACACTGTAGAAAGTCTTCATGTCCGAGATGTTCGGAACGCCTAATTCTACCACCGTGTTCTCTGATACGCGCCACTGATAAAAAAAAAAACAAAATTCATTAATTAAAAAACACAAAACAGTTTAAAAAAGCATACCAGAACAGTTGGGTTGGAGTGTTCCGCTATGCAAATTAATAAAAAATGTAAAACAATTTGAAAAAGCACATCGGAACACTCAGGTATGAATGACACGAAAGTGTTCCGGTAAATAAACTCAAACCGGAACACTTTAGAAAGAGTTCCGGTACGTATTTCAAAACTTACTCTCTATTTTTCCTTTTTCTCAACACCGGAACACTTTTCTGAAGTGAGTAGAAAATGATTTTTTGTTTACGGTTTTAGTTTAGGCAAAATTACATTATTGGTCCTTTATCTTATTTTTTTGTAATATTTTGGTTCTTTATCTTTTATTTGTAACACTTTGGTCATTTATCTTATATTTTTGTAACACTTTGGTCATTTATCTTTTATTTGTAACATTTTGGTTCTTTATCTTATTTTTTTTGTAACATTTTGGTTCCTTAAAGAATATAAAAATATGAAAGAATTGATGAAGATGATGAACATATTCATCAAAATTATGAGTTATATTTAATTTTAATTAAAAGATATTTAAAAAAATAAAATTCATCATTTTCTTAATTAGAAAAATATAAAAAAAAGGATTTATATATGAATGTTATAAAAGATAAATGACCAAAATGTTACAAATAAAATATAAAGGACCATAAATAAAATAAAGGAACAAAGTGTTTCATCTCATTTTCCTCCTTCGATTTGCATATTCCTTCCATGGCTATATTCCGTACCGCCGTGAACATGGCTCGTCGTCGTTTCTCCACTGGTGGTGAGCTCCTCCATCCATCTCTTCCGCAGCAATTTATGATTATTTCATGCGAATCAAACAATTTTGAGGAGAATTGTGCTTTTGAATTGGTTACGTGTTATTTTTAGGGTTTAGGGTTAGGAATGTTTAATTTGGTTTGGTTGTGAGAAGAAATTGCATTGCCTCAACAAGCAAATATGGGTTGGTGATTTCACTTTATTTGTTTATAATAATAATAATAATAATAGATCGCGTTTCAATCTGAATCATTAACAAACACTATGAATGAATGATATGTCTTGTGGAAGATCCATCGATGGCTAGTGAGTGAGTTTCTGCTATTCAAGCTGCTTTAAATTATTATTCTGCTGCTGGTTGACTGACTCTCTTGATGATGATGATGCAGCTGGTGGAGCTACTACTCCTCTGAGGCATGTATTTTGTTCTGTTCTCTTCTTTTTTAGTTTTTCCTTTTGTCATAATTCTTTATCTTTTTTGTTTTTGATAGACACTTACTTACATTAATTAATATGCTAATAAGTAACACCGTTCTGTAGTATTCCCATTTCTCATGCAATATCAATCACAAACCATATATATAAACCGTTGGAAGGAAAAAGAAAACAAGTCTGAAAACTCCCCTCTTGTTTTGTAATAATTTTTTCATTCATATCAATCTTCCTCTTCTGTTTTCTTGTGGATAACTTTTCCCCTGTTTTCCTCCACAACTAAATGACAGAAATTGGTACATTCCTTTCTTTTTCTCTCAACAAGTGTTCTTTAATAAATAAATAAATGGCTGTGTCGTGTGATAGCTATTGTTTTGCTTGACAAGGTTGGTTTAGTTTTCTTATGACATTGTGTCTATAAATAATTTCCTTACACATTCCATCTTTATCTCAAGTAACATGATTGTATGCTAGCTAGCTAGCTTACTCTTATACAAGGTTCCCTTCTGCTTATTATAAGTTTCTTTAAAACTATTGTAATGTATTGCAAAGGCATGCTAGTTATCTTATCTTATTTGTTAAAAATCACATTAAATGTATTAGATAAAAATTAAATTGTGCTTACATATATAACTTGGCTCTAAAACCATTATTCATTTGCATACCCTCTTGTTCCTAATTGTTTTACATGTCTTCCAAGAGAGTATTACTTAAGGTGGTGTTATTCATTTTCTTGCAGGACTGAACAACTATGGAAATCAGATTGCCATCAAGTGTCTTTTTTTTTTTTTTTTTTTTCATTTGCTATTTTCTGCAGCTTTGGAGTTGGCATTTGTGCCCAAATGTCAGTAATGCTTAGAACTACATTTATCAAAGTTTGTCAAGAACTGTTAAAGAATTTTATGCATTTTATGTTTCAGAAGTTTATGGTTGAAGAGGTGGGCACACCTTTGAATTGTATATGGTTCACATATGTCACTGTTGTAGACAGTTCAATCTTGGATTATTGATCGATTTTATTAAGTACTTATTTTATGAAGGTATAATGTGAATTGTACGACCTCAAATCAATAACTAAATATAACTGTGACCTTTTTCTACGGTGAAGAATTTCCGTCCAATAAACCCAAAGTCAAACTAAACATATTATAAGGATTATCACTTAATATTACAAATATTGCAATCATATTCTAAAAATAACTTTTATAAAATACTTTTAATGAAATGTATTTTATGAACATGGAGGCTTCCTCTAGTTGCAATTTTAAAGATTTAATTTGAATTTGCAATGTAGGGCAAGTCTCGCATTCCTTGTCTTGGTTAATTGTCATTGTCTCTTTAGATGACTTATTCAATGTTTTTCATTCCTGATAATTATGCCAAACTCAGCAGCGATTATAATAGTTTGAATTTGTTTAATGCTAAATTAGAACTCAGTAATCCTTTTTTATTACTACAAGTTAGAGTTTTGATTTAGGTAATTTTTCATTCAAATTCAGATTTTACAATGTAATTATGCGTATCTGTTTTTGTTGTGTATGTTGAATTGAAATGTTCCTTTTTTTTCTTCAATGCAGTGATATCTATTTTATGTCAATGCTAATTTGTATACCAATAATGCATAGGGGATAGTTAGGGGCTTTTTTCAACTTCAAACAACACATGCATGAATAGGATGGATGGAATGGCTTTAATAATTCATTTTTTTTGCATGTCAATCAAATCTTTTTGTATAAATTCATTTTTTAGCTAAGAGACTCCAATGTCAATATGTCATAGTGTTGGTATTCAATGTTAGAATCCTCGAATTGTTTTTCGTAAATAATAACATTATGGTAGGAGGATCAAATATTACTGTTTTTGGATTCGTGCTTCGATATAGCTTTAGAAAGTATGCATGTGATGTGGCTTGGATCCTTTGATGTCATTTTTAAATTCTCTTCAATTGGATGTTACCAATGCGTATCATGTGGCTATTGAAGTTTCCTCGTCAATAATGATGCTACCCTTTTGGTCAATCTCAAATAATCAGTGTTGTTGACGGCAGAAGGCTAAATATCTGCCATATAAACCTGCCATTGCGGCCTATGGTGCCGCTGTAGTAGGAAACGCTTCGCAAATTGCCTGTGGTGGATGTCAAAAAATCTGCCAAGCCATGGTCGCCATTTAACCGCACTTCAAATAAGTCTAATGAAAAAATCACAATGCCTGTGATTCATTTCCTTTTGCCTGCATCCACAATGTTATCTCAAAATATAACACAAGTTTTGGGGAAGCTTAAAATTTCACTCAATTTATTAGAAATGGTATGTATACATTCATTAGAAACGCTCTCACTCATTTCTTTGCTATTGAGATACCTCTCAACTCTTTGCATGACCCCTTTATATAGTGAAATGGTATACATTCATAGTGAAATATTGAAAACTAATTGCTTCTTACTTTTCAAATGCATTTAGAAAATGCAGTCTCCTCCATTCAGAGTAACACTTTTCAATGTCATAGAAAATATCAAATCTCTTTTCTTTTATTTCTTGGAAATCTTAAATACTTTCCTCACATTTTTTGAACAATAGTTTTAACTTTTAAGAAGATTAAAAGAAGTTGCATCTTGTAGCCATTCCTTAATTGCTCTGTGATTCATGCCATTATACATTGTTGGGTGGTTGTAAGTGGTGGTGAATTACATGTCTACATTCCTTATAAAATAGTTTTTTTAATTTTTACAGTTTCGTTTTTGCTTGGTTCTCTGAAGTGGCCTTATTTAAGTGCGTTTTTTGTATTGCTCAGAAGGCTGGATCTCAAGGGTTCAATCCAGGCTTAATAGTTCTCTTGGTTGTTGGTGGGTTGCTATTAACATTCCTCATTGGAAATTACGCGCTCTACATTTATGCGCAGAGAACCATCCCTCCAAGAAAAAAGAAGCCAATCTCAAAAAAGAAGATGAAAAAGGAGAGACTGAAGCAAGGGGTCTCAGCACCAGGAGAGTAGAGCCATTGTACTAAAATGTTCTATGGAGTGTGGATTATCTTGTACTCTTAAAAGAATTCTCGTTCTGCGGTGTCTTTAGTTAATTTTCATGTTTCCATCTTGTGTGTTACTGATGAGAGCTTAACATTAGTCAGTGTTTTAGCAATATATTTCGTGGTTTGAATCATCTTTTTGCTTCCTTGAATCCTTTCTGATTATAGTTGGTGTTATTTTTGGATGACGAACGAACAAACAATGAGGGAAATATAAAGGATTGTAGAACATTTAAGGGAAACATTCCCCCATTATTTTCCCTTGAAGACTCATTTTTCGTTCTCTCATAATTGGTGGAAAAACAGAACAAAATGAAATAGAGTATGAATCTATAGACTAAACTTGGTCAAAATACTAAAATAAACATAAGAGTATTTATAAACATAAACATATCAAATGAAGTTTTTTAAAAGTTAATTATTTACCATTAGATACTCTTTGTAACATGCACCCATCACCCATACATGAACTCCTCAAAATAATCTTCAAAGCGAGCTTTTTTCTCCAGGAAAATATCCTCTCCACCCTCACCGCCAAGCACCCTCCCCACCTCCAAGGGATGGAGACGGAGGTGGTGAGGGTGGACGTGGCGATAAGGGAGGAGGGAATATTATCTTTTGTATATAGAGATATTTCACCATTCATCACCATGGAAAACACCATCATCATGAAGATTGAAGATTTAATTATACAATACAGTGGTAACTGGTAATTAGCATCACAATGTGGCACATAAACATCATTACAAATACATCAAACAAACATTTGTTCACAGATATATCTTGTGTGAACAATACATCGGTCGTAATTGTAAGGTCTCTTGTCAAAAGCTTGAGGACCACTATCACTGGACAATTTCTGTTTCCATTTGTTGAATAGATGGCAGTTTAGGCCTTTCTTCTGTTATATCATATGCTTGAACAGCTCAGAAAAGACTATCTGGAATCTTTCAACAAATGGAATATAGGCAATATCCACCTAATCATCGCAAATATTAACAACTTATATGAGAGAAAAACTATAGTCATAAATGATCTCATTTATCTGATCATTGTTTTTACACTTGACTCATGACTACTTTGATACTTTGCTCCAAGATTCATCAAATCATCATGTGCTCTAGTACAAATTGGCAAGAATTTCTCGCGTGCGGATAAGAAATACGCTTAAAATGAAAGCAACATAAAAGCAAAAATTTCAATGCTCTTGATTTCAAGTTCAACTTACCCAACTGAATTGTCCTAGAAAGAACGGCTCATCATGAAATTTACCAATAGCATAGTCACACGGCCCGGGGCCTGCAGTTCATTTCAGTACGTGGTAGTACGGGTTCGGGTACGTGGGGTATACATACTAGGTTCGTTGTTTGGGTTCGATGATGAAAGTCTATACTGCAATTGAAAACAATAATTTGGGAATATAAACAATTTTCAATGATCTTGGCCATTTGAAAAATCAGTGTTGCAGTTGTTTTAAGTTGAGTATTAATGATTTTCAGCAATGACTGAGACACCTTAACATTTGATATATCTTCAGGTGGTCGGAAAACTTAAAACATATTGTTTTAGAGATTAGAGATGACAACTTCTCCTTCATATATTTTTGTTTGGTTGTTTGTTTATCAAAATCTTGAACCAGGTGGCAGCAAGGTGACATCCTAAGGATGCAAGAAGAGAAGTTTTGGAAGTAGAAAATTTAACCACTTAACATATAAAAGGCAGATATCACATGTATTTTGTCTGATGAGATATTTGAAGTCCCACATCAGAAGTTCCTCTAACATTGAGATACATTAGACTATAAATAAGTATACAACATAGTTTAAACCTACAACCAAATTTAGTGCAGGTGCGGCCATTTATGTTTTTCTTTGTTAAAAGTAATAGTCTACTAAGGATATTATTGGAGGTACAGAAATTTGAATCTCGGATTCTCCACTTCTAATAGTTATATGGATAGTGTTATTGTTTGATTATCATTTTTTTTCTCTTCTAATCATATCAGATTATGTATTTTTGTATGGTGTTAGATACCAAGTCCACTGGTAGCTGTATATTTAAGTAGCTGGCTTCCAGACAAGTAAAAATAATAAATTTTGGTTCATTCAGTTCATTGAACCAAATAATTATGCATAGACCACAATAAACAAATGTATACATATAACATATATAATACAGATTACAGAACAGTAGTAGGAAAACAAACTGAAAATATAATGATGTTTTATGTTCTTATTTATACCAAATTCAAATAACCATGATGCTCTTTTCAGTAAAATAGGAGAGAAAAAGGTAGCAAAACATGTTCAACAGCATCAAATTGTATAGAGGCCACAGTAACATACACAAGAGTATCACTTCCAAGATGGGAAAGAGTATTTTTCAAGCCTCGCGACCCATGCTCTGCTCTCCTGGAGGAATCATAACCAATACTGGTTGCGCATTGAAGCCAGGATGGGGCACTCTGCGGCGGAGCTCACGACCTTCTTGACAGAGAGCACAGACATGACAAAATACGTGAGTTGCAAGGTCACATGTCGACTCGCACTGTTCACGCTGCACCTCATCTTCCAAATAGCTTCCGCAGCACCCACATGACCTATTCAGTGCCTCGCAACTTCCCTGATTTCCAAGGACCACAAATAGTTAATACAAGAATTGACTATCATTATCATTCTCATAAGATAATAATATATGAATGTGATTTCTGTGTTTGAGGCAGTGGCAGAGAAGAGTGTGAGAGAGAAGGGAGTAGGCGGAGGAAGAGGTTGGAACAGAAAGGAAAATCTCACTACTACTAATCTGGAATTTAATTATATAGCCTTTTCATCTATGAAGCAAGGAAATATAAATATAAAGCACTTGGAGACACACTATAAATAATTTTAAGCACAAATACAAAGTTGATGCTGAATACACTTTAACCTCACAAAACTTCAAGCACGCTGAGTGCTGACTGACCAATCAACTCCCTACAAAATCTAGATAATAATATCCAAATGATATGACAATTTTTATGGTAAAGATACAGACAAAATGATCTTCATTAAGAAGACTACAGATTAAGATTACTATCAATACATAATACAAACTAAAACAACTTTCTACAAGAACACAAACTAAAACAACTCA
Source organism: Trifolium repens (assembly GCA_030408175.1). Lineage (NCBI taxonomy): Eukaryota > Viridiplantae > Streptophyta > Magnoliopsida > Fabales > Fabaceae > Trifolium > Trifolium repens. The sequence goes on along the minus strand of CP125849.1, from coordinate 49,510,224 downwards.
GTAAAGGCTCCCTATACTTGACATATCCATTGTATTAAAACTACTTGGACAAGCTTTACAACATACTTCTGGACAAATTACCACATGGAAAAATTCTCGAGTCCAGAATCATTTTGTAAACAGTAATGCACATGAAAAGAATTGGACTATGATATTTTCAAAAAATAGAGAACAAAAAAGATGGGGAATTCAAATCTTCCAGCTTAACAGAGTAGAAGACCTAATTTTCATGTTGCATAGTGTCTAGTCGTGGTGTATGTGTCTGCTGTTAGTAATGCTTTATTGCAAATAACATATGAAGAGGTTTAGAGTGCACAGGTTGATCAATTTAAATGAAGTCAAGAAAACAACAACATTAATGGGGATAGGCATGCCATATTATCACATTTAAAACATTTTTTGGCTTAGGCCCTCTTTGTCACAAAATAAAAATAAAAAATTGATGGGAACTGGACCATTTATAAAATACCTTGCCCCCCAGTAGGAGTGTTCAAAAAACCATTTATAAAATAAACAAACTTCTGACCACAGTTTACAAACCGAACCATTTGTTTGAAATCAGTTTGTGAACCTAAATTTTATTTTAATACAATTCGGTGAACAGTAAAAATACAAACTGCAATGCTTCCGGACTCTTTCATGCTCTCAAGTCTCAGTTTCTAACCAAAACAAATTAGGAACTAGAACCAGTTTTGAAAAGTAGAGCTATCCTGATGAGAGCCAATTTGAAAAACAATCTGTTCAGGATCACATTCAGTAAAACAGTTTGAAAATTAGTTCAGCTCAAAGATTTCAAACTGATGCTCTGAACCGAATAACCGGTTTGATTTGGTTCATGATGTAACAAAACTAGTAGTGTTCATTCAGGGCTTTTGATCACCTACCTCTAAATTAAACCTGCGACGAATTGCAGTACGGCTAGTATATGAAAACCAGGGTGCAATAGCATTATAACCACAGCAGGAATTCCCAATGACATACAGGCCAGAATAATGCATACAATGATTGGCAAATGCCCCCGGATTAGATCCAAGTCTCTCAACATTGCTTCCATACAGCACACAAGGAGCCACACTCCCGAGAAGACCTAGCAAGTATCAAGTTCAAGCATAAGAAAATTAGATAAATAAATGTTTTAGTCATCCATCTAGACAACGTGTCAAATAGAGGGAGCCGTTCAATATCCACAAGCCCCTTTGTTTCTTGACAACACAATACGAAACCAACCAATGTTATTTTGATATAATAAACACAATTAAATCGATTGATTTAGGGTTAGGAAATATAATTCCAAACCATAATGTTAATAAGGTTAAGCTACACATAATAAACATACAAAATCCAGATTCAACCTAACAAACAACTCATATCTAATCTTTTTGCAGCTGATTCCAATTCACAGAAATACATAATTTTTTTAATGATTCTCCTAACAAAGTGATGTATTCTTGTATATGAAAAATTGAACCCTAAAATTCTCATCAAAACCCCCAATTTCAAGACACACCAAAATTGCCTAACAGAATTATCAATACAAATGAATATAAAATTGATGAATCTTATTAATAAAATGTGAATCAGAAATGAAAGATCAATCACATGAATATCAAGAATCCCCAAAACAGAATGAGACTTACAAACTTCAAGATCGCTGCTACAGAAATGATCGCTTTGACCAAGACAAGAGAAGACGCTAGAATTCCATTGAGAACGAGGAATAGGCTGGCCCATGACGCTTCCATGGCCCATCGGAAGCCCATCGGCGGTCCATCCATGAAAAACCTCCTGATGCGTCTGTTGTTGTTCAGCTTTAGGTTGTTGTTGTTGTTGTTGAAGAAGAGGACTTGACTCTTCCTCGTGATTGAGTTTCTTATCTTCAGCCATTGTTGATGATGGATTGATTCGAAGAAAGAACTATAATAATATGGAGAAGATGAATAGATGATGAAGAGAGAAATTTCGGAGAAAAGAGTTTTTTTTCTTTTTTTAACTGAAAAATGAAATGTATAATGTTTGATTAATTAATCTATTATTTCTGTTTTGACCATGACAAGGTGTTTTGTTTGTTTTACCTTCCTCCTTAAGATATCTTTAGATATTTGAGTTTTTTTTTTTTTTTAGGTAAAATTATACCGTAGATCTTTTATTTTATTTTTTGTATTATTTTAGTTTTTATTTTTTATTTGTAATAAATTTGTCTTTTATCTTATTTTTGTAATATTTTGGTCATTTAAAGAAGATGAAAATATGAAATAATTGATAAAAATGATACATATATTCATCAAAATTATGAGTTTTATTTAATTTTAATAAAAAGATAATTTAAAAAATAAATTCAGCATTTTTTTTAATAAAAAAAATATGAGAAAAATGGTTTATATGTGAATGTTATAAAAGATAAAGGATCAAAGTGTTACAAATAAAAGATAAAGGACCAACGTGTTACAAATAAATAAGTTGAATCAAAGTGTTACAAGTAAAAGATAAAAGACCAAAATATTACAAAAAAAAAAGATAAAAGACATAAAGTGTAATTTTGCCTTATTTTTACTACCCCATTTTGGAAATGAGTCGAGTCGAGTCAAACCTATCTGAGCTCGACTCGAAATTTGGCTTGAGTTTGATACGAACTCTTTTTTAGCTCGAATTTGGCTCGTTTAGAGTTCACGAGCAGTTCGATTCGGCTCGTTAGGTTCAATTAGTTTCCAACTTCAAACTCAACTCAAGAGTTCAACATGAATTTTTTCTATTTACTCTCCATATTTTATCTAAACTCAGATCTGAGACTAATTATTTTACAAATCCGTAAAAACACATTATTGTGCATGTCGTTGTTTATAAATTTTAATATTACTCATTTTTATCTTATTATTGTTAAATGTTTGTCTTAGTTACTCATATATATATAGCTCAAGTTCGGCTCATTTGGTTCATGAACCAAGTTCAACAAATCAATTGCCGAATCGAATTTAGAATTTTTTTTGAGTTGGTTTGGTTCATTGTTAGTCCTATCCATTTGTATCTTAAGTAATGGGCATTGTAAGAATGGTAAAATTTGAATAAACACAAATAGTTATTTAAAGTTTGCACCTAGCGAATCTAATTTTAATCTTTTATAAGAGTAAGGGGGAAAACGATTTAATTTTTATAAAGTTTGCTAGTTAAGGTGTAGACTGAGTTTGCAACTTAAGAAGCAAACAATGTATATTGAATACTTAAGTTATTCGTCCATGGACAACATCATATGAGACGAGTTATAAGAAAAATTGCGACGAGTTCAAATGAACTCCTAGACATATTTGACTTATTTCAAATTATAATTAATGTAACTCTTGTTCTCATAATTCACTCAAATGTTGTGGTGATTATTTTACTTTATTAAGTACAATAAGTTTGCTAATGTTGGTCATGTAAGAAATATGAACTTATTGTCATGTTCTTTTATGTCGTCATACACATATTTTTGTGTGTGTGTGTAGTGATTTTGTTAGACCTCTTATGTCATCGGAGAGGATCTAGTTCCATGTATTGAGATATTCTGACCTTGCAGTACTGAATTTGTTTTGGTGCCATTGTCTTCTACCTTTTTCATAATTTTAATCAATAAAGAATTGCGTGTTAGAGTGTGTTTCAATATTATTCTTAAACAAATAAAATGTTAACATGTGTATGCCAGAATTTAGTAAGATAAGGGTGGCATGGGAGTTTGAGTAAAGAACAACGTCAATGGCGTCTTGTACTTTAGAAAAGTTCCACAATAATTTTTGTCAACTGTCGGAACGAGTGTTACATTGTTAGTTGAAATGAGCCAATAATTTCATTTGGACTCATCATAATTAAACATAGGAGCGGGGCTGGGAATAAAGAAGAATGGTAGATAGAAAAACAAATTACAAAGAAAAAATGATGAATCTTATGTTCAAACTATAATTAATGTAACTCTTGTTATCATAGTTCACTCAAAGGTTGTGGTACAACAAGTTATTACCGGTGTTGTTAACATGTGCATATAGGGCACATGTTAAGGTATCTTAATATAGAAATTTAATATTTAATGATAATAAAATTTAATGCTTAAAAGGTTAAAATTTAATGCTTCAACATTTAATACTTTCTATTTTTGCTTCATTAACATGTGTCCTTGATGCACATGTTAACATTCTCCTAACATTTATTTGTGTATAAAGAATGAATTTGTTGGCATGCTTTTAATATATCGTGCACGCTTGCACAAGAACAATGTCAACAACGTCTTGTACTCTAGTAAAGTTCCACAATCATTTTTGTCCATTGTCAAAACAAGTGTTATGTTGTAAGTTGAAATGAGCCAATAATTTATTTTGGACTCGTCATAATTAAATATAGGAGTAGGGCTGAGAATGAAGAAGAATGATAGATAGGAAAACAAAATGACAAGGCAAGAAAAATGATGAATCTCGTGTTCAAACTATAATTAATGTAACTCTTGTTGTCGTTCACTCAAAAGTTGTGATATTTACTTTATTACGAACAAGAAGTTGTTAACATTGTTCGTGCATAGAGTATGAATTTGTTGTCATGTTTTTAGCATATCACGCACACACATACACACATATGGATTCTAAGGTAAATGTTGTTATGCACACCTTCATTAAAAAGAGTATGTGTATATTAGCATTCCCTTTTAATTATTATGGATTTATGTGTATATTAAAGTTAATTGGTTTATATAAAATATGAAGTATATGTATTTTCCTTTTTGTCTATGGATGAATTGGTAATTACCACTGAATTTATAGATATATGTTTTCAAGTTTGAATCTAGATAAAATTTTTGACTTAATGATGCCAGGCATTAATAGTTGAACTAAAGTTAATGAGAACTAAAGTTAATTCATTCTTTTACTTATAAAAAAAATAATGAGAACACTATTAGAAATTTGTTATTTTCATGTGGATTTGGCTGCGGAAAAAAATCCGCAGGTATTTCTTAGGATTTTCCTGCGGCTTTTACACTAAGAAGAAATTTCCTGCGGATTTGGAATGTTCAGAAAAATCCGCAGGTATTTCCAAGGATTTTCATGTGGATTTTTGCACCCAGACGACTTTCCTGCGGATTTTGGTATTTTAGGAAAATCCGCAGGTATTTTCAAGGATTTTCTTTGTGTAAATACATAAAAGAAAGAGGAAAATGTTTCATTCTCATTCGTCTCTGTTCTTCTCCAATCTCTGTCGATTGTTCTTCAGCGCCAACCTTCATTATCGTGACACCATTGTCACCGACCTCCATTCTCTGAATTCTATTCTCGTTCTTCAGCTCCAAGCTCCTCTTTCCGTTCTCGGTTCTTCCAAAACTTTCTCGGGACCTTCGTTCGACATTTCTAGCGATCTGATTTTTTGGTTCAGTTTTTGTGTGTTTTGTTTTCATTTATGGCCGAAAATTCCGCAAGAAAGTTTTCTGCGGATTCAAGAAACCGCAGGAAACAGTTACCTACGAAGGTTTTTGCTGGGAACCCGAATCCGCGGGAAATTCTGCAGGAAACGTGTTTTCTGTGGATTTTTTGTCCAAATACGCAGGAAATAAGTAAATTTCTAGTAGTGGAACTAAAAACACTTTGAAGCACTTTTCATTAAAAAAAAAAAAACTTTTGGCTGTTAAAAAAAATTCTCTATGCTTGAAGATGAAAAACCAATCGAATTCTTCAAACGACTAAAATTGAAAAATAATAAAATAATATTGTGGGATGAAAAACTGAACCTATGCAAGAAAATCATGATAAAATATTACAATTACCCATTAGGATACAAAACTGAACCTATGCAAGAAAATCATGATAAAATATTACAATTACCCATTAAGTTATGTATTTGCATCCATTCTTTTCATCTTGTACCAAAAAAATATTTGCATCCATACATACACAAGTACCGTATCATAAATCATATGTAAAGCTTTCCATCCATGGATTTTCTTAACCTGCAACAGAGAAGCATTAACAATAAAATATACTATTTGAGTACAACAACAATGAAATATTTATTAGTATTTATTACTCTATTCTTTCATTTCTTTTATTTATTTTTTCCATACCGTCGTTAATGAAGGTTAATTTTATAAAATTACTACTTCCTACGTCTCAAATTGAACGATCCAGTTGACTATTGTGCAATATTCACATATTTTGGTTTGACCATATTTTTCTACTAATAAATAAAAATATACATTAGCATATATAAGATGTTATTGAATTCGTCTCGATGAATATTTTTAAAATATAAACTTTTCTTTTATAATTTTTAGTATCATATAATTAAAGATATTAATCGTCAAAGTTATGTATTGTCAAACATGAAACAGTCAACTGACTCATTCGTTGTGGAACGAATGGAGTAATAATTTCTTTTTTTCACATATAATAAAATTAATTTAACTTCTTAATTTATGCGAAACGGTCAAAACAACTTATAATTTAGAACAAAAGTAGTTTATTGTTGGTCTGCTCGCACAAACAAACAACTTCCCTCATACAAAAACTTTTTAAAACAAAATAAAGTAGTGACATGGCAACGCGGCATACGAGGACAGGTTTTCCCTTCTCCGTCCCTAAATGCGATGGGATTTGGGTATCTATGTATCTGTCTTGATCCTCGACTAGGGTGAAAAACACAACCCTATCCCCATATACCAGAGGGATTCAAGTATCCCTGCCCCATGTCTGTGTTGTTTCAACAATAAATTTTTTTAAAATAAATAGATAAAACAACTTGTTCAAGGCTAAACTTAAAAATTTTAAAATAAAATAGGAATGTAATTTTAAAAATTTGTTTAAGAACTTATAATTTAAGAGAAGTTAAAATATAATATTTTTGATACAACTAGTAGATAACCCGTCCTATCGGACGGGTCGAACGTTACGCGTTTTTTTTTTAGTTACGAACTTTTAAAGTTACAATTTAATGAAAATTGATTATGCATGTAGTTTATAGATTTATACAACTGCAACATCATGAAATATTTGAAAATTGATAATTTTATTTAGTATTCAGACATTTGGTATCAAACATTTTGTTTCACATAAAATGGGTATTTAGTTAAAGTTGACTTGTAATAAAAATATGGTATCAAAATAAAGCAATATCATTTCAATAATCATATTATAAAGTTCCTTTATAAAGTTACAAGCTATGAACGTATCAGAAACCTATAAAGGTGGTGTTAACTTAGCACCATGTTATGTGTAAACACATAACAATTGCTTAAACAAAAGGAAATACTAATCTTTCAGCTTATAATGCCATTTTTATTTCATAAGGTCTTCCAACAAAGTGGCAAATACATTCTATTTTAATGGCATAATAGAAGACTTAAAGAACCCATAATATAATGCAGTTCAAGTATCTTACTGGCATCCATCCTCCAAACTATTAATTCAATAATCCATATAATAAAAAGAAAGCAAATTGAAATTAAGTGTAAAATAAATAAATCATTTAAAAGAACCAATTGAAATGAAAACCAAAATAATAAATTGTGAGCTGCACTTGCTTTTGATCAGAACTAAGTGTAAAATAAATAAATGGTTTTGCTGGTGCATTTTAATAAATGAAACCAAAATATACCATTTTTCCTACCTTTTATCTTGTTTTATTATACTATTAATATACACCAAACATTGAATTTTGTTCTTTACAGTACTAAGTTATAACCATAAAGTTTAAACTAACAAAGAATCATGCTACCATAAAGCTCTAACCAATCAAGAATTATCTGACATTCTCAAAAGCCAAAACATATAAAAGATAGATATTTACCCCAATACTCCTTATCACCCATAAGCTTACAGCCATCAATAGTCCTACCCCACTTTTGTTGAATGCTAAAGATTCTTCAAATATGATGCCTGCATATCCTATTACAAATAGCAATGCCATAGCAAGATCCTGCAGTGAGACATCACATATCGAGCTCCCAACTTTCAGAACAGAAGATATTTTAGCAAATGCATATACTTTACTATGAAACTACCATAAGTGAAATAAGGTATTAATGTACCTGATTTGCAGCAACCCAAGAATGGTTAATTGCAACTGTCCCAGTTGCAGCCGCGACAAATATCGCAACGGCTTTGAGCAAATCAGTCTTGGACTGATAGTTATCTTCAAAATCTTGTGAGCTTGTTTCATCACTTAACTTGATTCCCTGCATAAAATGAAAAAGATATTTAAGTGGTAACAATTTCATTCCTATGTTGAAAAATATTCAAAAGAATTAAAAGTTGTATGCCTTTTGTTTAAGATAAAAAATTAATTGTATGTGGATCATTCCCCGTTTCAAACGAAAAACCCTCTTGAGTACTTTTATCCTCTGCTTCTTCCAAACACTGCATATCATGAACATGCAAATAAGTTGAAGCATATATCTAAAATGTGTTTAAAGTAGAATTTACCAGCATCAAAATACCAGACACAAAATAAATATATATCCCAAATGCAAAATCACAGTATATCAATACCAAAACACCGGAAAATCACATTTCTTGACAAAAAAAATTAAATTAAAACCAAAAAATTTCATTGAAGAACATGAAATTTCAAATTTTTATCATACCCAGAAAGATTCTGATGCAGTCTTTAGCTTCAACTCCAGCATCTACAAAACACAATGAAAAATAAATCGTATAAGTTGCAAAATGCAAAGAAATGAAAAAATAGAATAAAATCAGAATGAGTAAAACAACTTATTCTGATTACTTATTATTTCGAAGAAAACACACACATACACATAAAAAGTGTTAGATAAACATCCCTTTAATTCCTTATAAAATTAAACTTTTTAACTTTATGTACACAATAGATGAATCATAAATAACATGTTCTTTGTCTTCGTTGAAACACATCGCAATGTAACAAAATAAACGAAGAAAAACGCAATGCATGTATCTTCAACCTCGAGAAAATTACTTGTTCTAACTGATAAAGTAAAATTCTAAGCATCATAGACAATTCCTTCAAAAACCAGCAACATACCAAATGTCATTCAAATGTCTAAGTTAAAAGCATAATACCAACATTATAAAACTTGGGTTTATCTAAAAATCATGATCAAGATGCACACAAAAATAATCTAAGGTAAGGAAAGTGAAATGAAGCAATTGAAGAATTGTACCAGTCTTTGTAACAGTTGAAACACATTTGGTGGCAACAATTAGGCAGAACAACAGCACCCCCTTTCATCCAAATCTGTGATGCCCATTTGAAGTTGCAATAGAGCAGGAAATATAACCGCTGAAGAACAGAAAAAACATGTTAAGTATGTGTTGATTATTATTATCAAAAGCACAAAATTGATTCCAAAACCACCCCATAGTAGGCACAATATAGCTAGATAAGTACACATTCATGTTAACAACCTTAAACTTACAATAAAATTGTCTTATGCTTGCTTTCCTTTCATATATTGAAATAGTAGTCTTCCCATTTCCATATGTCTGCATAGATATAGAATAAAATATTTTGAAATTTATCCAAAACCAAATCATGGAAGGACCAATACTAAATTCTGCAGTGTTGTAGTACCACTAATCATAAACTATATATGATACCCAACACAAAGCAAAATCAATACATACATATCTTCTTCAAAACACTTTTTGATCAGATAACTTCAATAACTGCATCCATCCATTTAGTATGTGATAGTATATTTATATGTGTGTGATAATTTTATAACATTTTCTTCTCAATTGGGCTACCCTGTCTTAGTTGTTTTGTTCATTCTTCTCATAATCCTTTTCACAAACAATGATCTTTTCAATGGAGATAACTTATTCCATATAACTATCACAGGGTAGCTCAAATGTTCAAAGCTCATATAATGTTATAATACCAAAACCATATCACGTATAAATATACTTTAACAAAACAACTAAGTCTAATTTGTTCATTTCTTATTTTTTATTATGTGGTTCTTACTTATATTTCAATCTTTAATACATAAAACAAAAGAAATGGACTTGGTTAGTTTTCAAATATACCATCTGATCAGATCTGATCAGAAGCTTTAAGAGAAAAACCAAGGGTGAAACCAAAATTAGATCTGATTAGTTTTATATCACAACTTTACCTTTATGAGTATAACCAAAATCTTCTTCAGTTCTTCAATTTGTAGCTTTATTTCCTCCAAATCCTTCTCCAACCTCTCATTATCTGCTTCTGTCTCTTCTGCTATCAATCCAGATTTACGATTGTCAGCATCTTTGTCGAGATTTTCAAGCTGTTTTCGCAGCACAGGACTCAAATTCCTGCTCATTGTTGAACTGAAACCAAAACAACAACAACCATCATAAGTAACATCAACAAAATCAAATACAAAGAAACATTAACAAACAAACACAAAAATAAACCTCATTTCATATATAAAAAAAAAAAAAAAAAAACTCTATAAAAAACAGAAATTCACAAACCCATTTCATTTTTAAGCTATTTTCACTTAAATCTCAAATCTTTCCAAAACAAAAATCAATAAAACCACAATTCTTTCAAATGGGTCAGCTCAAAATTTCACATTTCACATTTGAACACAAAAAAATCAACTATTTTTAAGCTGATTTATCATATATTTAACTAAAACAAAATAATCGACTAATCTTACAAATGGGTATCTTAAAAACATCATAACAAAGAACTTGTATATTCAACCATGTATGATTTGAGATCTAAATGAAAATGATGAAGAAAATCTTCCTTTAAACAAACAACATTACAGTTAAAAAATGAAGAAGATGGTTCGATTTTGAAATTAAGCAGTCAAGATGAAGAAGATGTTTTGAAGATGAATAAAGAAGAAGACCAAGTTACCTTCTCTGTGTAGCAATTTTCCACTTTTTTGTGATAGTGCAGAATAGAACACAAATGGAGTTTGAAATGTGATGGAGTGTTGTGTTGTACAAAGTACACTTGCCAACCAAATGTCAGTCTGTAGCTGTCAAACAAATTTGTTTTCCCAAAGACAAAATGGTATGAAAGTTGAATTGTTTATTAATATTTCTGAACCGGCTTGGTCCAAATCCAACCATGGCTCATCTGAAAGCGACCCACTCTCTCACAACATATGAAATATGGCTTAGTTTGTATGCAAAATGGCTTGGTTGAAATTCTATTTAGTTCAGTTAGTAAAATTCTGGACATCAATTGCCCTTAATATTGCCAAGTGGCAGCTTCTTAAGCAAGGTTATTGTTGTCCTTACCAGGGACAACAACTTTCTTATATTGTATTAGATGGGGCTGGATCAAATGTGAGTTCATGGTAAGTATTAAGGTCTTCATTATCCACTTCACTCCTTTTAAAATCAAAGAAAATTCAACTGAGTCAATTGAGTTTTCTTTAATTGTCAAAGCTATTCACTCATTTTCCCTATACCTCCCAATTAGTAATGTCCTTGAAGGCTTGAACTAGGAGTATACATGGGTTGGACAAATTGTCAAATACTACATCCGTCCTTAAATATAAGACACTATTGAGAAAATTACGGAAATTAAGAAAGCGAGTTGTGGTATTAAATTTAAGAAAAAGAATAAATGAATTTTATCCTTTAAGAAAAAGAATAAATAAATATTTTTTAGAGTATTTATTACAGATTGTAAAAAACTATGCACTTTAATTATGAATTTGTTGATGAAAAATAATTAATTCCCTTAAAATTTTGTAAGAATCTTATAAAAAATGACAAAGAAAAATGTAAAAATATCTTATATTTAAATACGAAGGTAATATATCTTATCACCATTTTAACAATATATATATATAAAGTGTATGTTATGTTCTACTACATAACCATCAATTAATTTTCCCTAAATTTCTAAATCATGTATACTTTTCTTACAATTGTTTTGCTAGTGCACAGCCATGATCATCAATTAATTTTGCCTAAATTTCTACTTGTATGTACTAAGGATTTTCTACAGATGCTCAAAGCAATAAATTAATTGAGTGTTTCTTTTATAATGGTGAGAATTTTTTCTCGAATTCTCTAGTTCTTAAAAAAAAAAAAAAAGGAGACCAGAGTGTAATTATAGTGGTGGGTTTTTTTTTATGCTATCATGTTAAAAATATGAAGTTCCTGTTGTCGTTAGCATAGCATCGATTCATTTTCGTTGAAAAATTGATAGAACATATGAAGTATTCTTTCCTTTCAATTGAACTTGTTTTAGTCCACAGATAATAGTCTTTCCTTTTTGTGTTTTTTTTTAAAAAAAAGAATTGATTTCTAACACTCATCTAATATTGATCCATTCTCAATAAAAATTTCCTAGATCAAAGATCATGATAAATGAGCAGCTATTTAAAAAAATAAAAATTGGCTTTTGTTGAAAAATGAAAAAACTTGCCTTTTGTTTCATGGTAAACATGATCATGAGGTTTGGTTACAACTGTTGAGGTTTTGTGATGACGAGCTGAATTATGAGGCTTATCATGTGGAGGCACAAACGAGTGAGTCTCAGGACCTTTATAATCAATCTCATAAATCTCTGAATCCAATGTTTCCGATCCCCCTAAAATTTTAACACATAACATGACCAAGAAACAATTTATTTAATAATGAAAGTATATAAATAAAATATACAATATAAACATACATAGTATAAAGTTAGGTACAATTTATAACCTATAGAGATATAAGGGAGAGTGACTATGAGAAAGAGAAGGAAGCAATTGATGATGAAGTTGGAGGGTCTTAGATCCATGTATGACATATGCACAATTTTCTTGAGGATTTTCAAATAAAAAGCTATTAGAAATATAAGAAGATTAGTAGAAGAAAATAGTAGGATTATTGGGTGATTTATAGGGTGGAAATTAAGAAAATAATTAAGAAGAAGGATTTTAACTTTTAAGGAGTGGGGACTAATGTATGGAAGTTCACGGAGGAACATAACTACATGGTCAGGGCAGAACAGAACCAAGAGGCAAAATACAGTTGAGTATAAAGTTCATTAATAATTTAAGGGTCTTGTTAAGTAATGCACCCGGGACATTAGTTAAGGAACTAAAAAGGAAAAGAAAAAAAAAGTATGCATTGAAAAAATAAAACTTTAAAACTTTAAGATGTTGACTTCACAAATTCCAAGATAATATTACTATATTTGATTACCTTAACTAGTGACTGGGACACTATTTAGCATTTGCCATAATTTAATACTTATATTTATTTTGGATTTTTTTAGCATGAGCAATATTGCACATATTAAAGTAATTAAAATAGTAATTTTTAATCAAAAATCAACAACTTATTAAAATGTTATCAATTTAATATAAAATTCATAAGTTTTAATACAAACTTACTATTTTGAATTTCTTAACCTGCGTAAATTTAAACATAATAAAAAAATTGTATTATTATATTATATATTATATTTTCAGCTTATTTGGCAATATGGACACCGTCACTTTCAACACAGCAATAAGTTGCGAGGGATCGACGTGGATGTGTTGGTTTGTGACATTAATGCTTCTTCCATTACTATGCTCATATTAATATTTTTTTTTTTTAGATATGGATTGAATTGTTGATTCTTTCTAACGGGATAGGTTATCCTGCATAAGCTTAGCTTATGCAGCGTGCATAAGCCCCCCCCCCCCCCCCCCATTTTTTTAAATATTTTTTTTTTTAGTTTTTTTTTTTTAATTTTTTTTTTATTATTATTATGTATGATTAAATATTTTTGTAGTTATTTTTAAACTAAAATCATGCCCAAACCTTTTTTGAGGTGGAATAATTTTATAATGGATCTTTAAAACCATAAATATTGTCGAAACTTTTTTTCCTGAAAGATCGGAACTTTTTTTTCGGAAAAAACAAATTGAAAATTATTCCGGAAAAAAGATCGGAAACTTTTTTTCCAAAAAAAAAAAATCAATTTTAAATACTAGACTTTTTAGTAATGGTTTCAGTAATAATCGGTATTTAAAATCATTGAACCATTTAGTGTAAAACCATTTTACAATACAAATGGTTTTAATATATAACTATCTGAAACGATTTAGCTAGCATAATGGTTTCCAGGATTTTTAAAACTATAAAAACACAATATTGGTTTCAATAAACACATAAAACCATTTAACAATACTATTGGTTTCATTGTATAACTACCTGAAACCATTTAACTAGCATAATGGTTTCCAGAATTTTTAAAACCATAAAAACACAAAATATTGGTTTCAGTAAACACATAAAACCATTTTACAATACAAATGGTTTCACTGTTTAACTCTCTAAAACCATTTAACCAGCATAATGGTTTCCAGAATTTTTAAAAACATAAAAACACAATATTGGTTTCAGTAAACACATAAAACAATTTTACAAAACAAATGGTTTCACTGTTTAACTCTCTGAAACCATTTAACCAGCATAATGGTTTCCAGAATAATACTGCATAAATGGTTTTCAGAAACCATTTAACTCTCTAAAAAAAAATCGATTTTTATTTTTTGGAAAAAAAGTTTCCGATTTTTCTGAAAAAAAGTTTTCGATTTTTTTTCGGGAAAAAATTTTCAGAAAAAAGTTCTCAGTTTTTTTGGAAAAAGTATTTGATCTTTTTTCGGGAAAAATTTTCGATTTTTTTTCGGAAAAAAGTTTCTGATTTTTCCGGAAAAAAAGTTTCCAATCTTTTTTCGGGAAAAAAATAGTCTTTATGTTAATTGTAAAAAATTAGCCATAATTATAGTACATGTTTTAGTATGCAATTTTAAATCAAAATAAGACTATATAAACATCGAAAATAGATTGTTATAATATGTATTTCAAAGGAATAAAAAATATTTTAAAAAAGTAAAAAATACAATTAAAAAAAAAACTGTAAAAAAAAAATTCAAAAAAAATGAGTGGGGGGGGGCGGGGGGGGCTGGGAATGGGGGGCGCGCGTAGTAATATGGGGGGCGCGCGTAGCAAGTGGGTGGGGGGCGCGCGTAGTAAATTGGGGGGTGTGTGAGTAAAATTATTGTGTTTTCATTGGCTTATGCACCATGCATAAGGTTTGGGCTTATGCATAATAACTTTGCCCCTTTCTAACTGCATTGTACATTTGGAGAAATTTTTAGGTGAGTCTATATCTAAGTATTAATAGTTTTTTTTTTTTGACAAATCTAAGTATTAATAGTTAGATACAATCAATTATATAATTACAAATTATTAATATATTAAAAAAATTATAAATAATTAATAGAGTAGTAATTAAAATAAAATCTCTATAAATAAGGAAAGAAAAAAAAGTGAATTATAAAAAAAAAACTATTATGAATTTACTTTATTTTTATTCATTATTATTTCTCTATTTTTTTAAAACTTATAGGGACCGTCCAAACTATTATGAATTTGTTTGATAAAAAAATAGTGGATAGTTGATAAATCGTATAAATTACAAGATAACTTATAACCGATAAGCGCTAATTCAATTTGTATTTTTTAGTAAAATTAACGGTTGAATTAGCCCATTGAATATGAAGTGATATAAAACATGTTTAATTACTATTTAATTATTTTCAAGTAAGATGACAAGAATAAAATGAAATAAAAATAATAAAATATAAACTATAAACTATAAACTATACACTAATTGAATTATTTTATTAATATAAATACAAGGTCTCAATTAGTAAAAAAAAAGTTTCAAAAATAGAGAAATAATAATATATCTATAACAATATATAAAGGGGATACAAAATTTTGGGCTGGCTTTTTATTTTCCCAATTTACCCTTAACTTAGTTTCACTCCCCCCTTAAGAAATTGGTTATTTTTTTTAAAAAAAACAAATCTTTAAAAAGATAACAACTAGACTTTGACCCGGGCGATGCCACGGGTATTTTAATTTTACAATAACATTTTAGTACTATGATTATAATTTTAGTTTTGGTAAATATAACAATATGTACAATAAATATTATGTAAATATATATTGTCAATATTATTTATTATAAATTATGAAAAAAATTATAAATCACATCAGAAGTTATATTAGTATAACATGAAGTTAAATAATACATATTTTTAGGCAATATTTACTTAGTTTATTTTATTGAACGCACATCTTGTAAAAAAAAAACAACAAATTCAGTTGTTATATATTTTTAAAGTATATCTATATTGTTTCCATTAAAAAAAACCGTATTGGTGATTTTCAAACTCTATTCATAAGAAAATAGTATATATCTATAGTACTAATTATTTGTCCATATTTATAATTAAAATAAACTCTGCATGACTATTAATTTAATCCACAATAAATGATACCTATTTTTAAGTCAACCTTTGTTTTTTTAGTGGCACATATCTTGTAAAAAAAAAGGAAAAACACAAATTCAATTGTCATATATTTCAAGTATATCCTTATTGCTTTGTTAAAAAAAAAACTATTTGTGAGTTTTAAGATATATTTTTCAAGTATATATCTTACTTTTTCGAGGTTAAATCCTATTTTTAAGGAAAACAATATTAATTGATATTAGTGTATGTCGCGACAAATGACACATATTTTTACTTATTTGATTTCATCTGCTTTTAATATAATAATAAAACAATGACGCTCACAATATATAAAAGTAGATATATTATTACTAACTACTTGCAACTATTTTTAAGCCAACTTTTTTAGGTGGGCACAACCATATGAATAATAAAAAAGTTCAAGCACAAATTAAGTTGTCATATACTATTTCTCAATGATATCTTCATTGAATTTTTTTATTAAATCGTATTATTAAGAAAAATAACAGATGACACATATGTGTACTAAGTTCATTTATTCGCATTGAAAAACAATAATGCTCACAATTTTTAGAATTATATGATCTATTATTAATTTTTAATTATAATAAATCATGCATGATTACTATTCATCTCATCCACAACAAATAATATCTATTTTATTTGAAAGAAGGTTCAAATATATTAAAAATAGATTACATATCTGATCCAACGACATAAAACATTAAACAGTCGCATAAAAAAAATATTTGTTAGCTATATAGATCTTTGATAATGATATAACCTTTATCAACAACTTTGTGAACCTGCAAAGTAACATACGAACACATCAAAGTAATTCAAATGCATGGAACAATTTGCAAAATATAATTACATAATAGTTAGGTGAAGAGAAATTAACTCATTGAGATTGAACAAACTCAAATCAAAATTAATATATTGAGAACGGGTAAAATATAGTGACATAAATAAAATATATGAAGACAAATATATATAAATTATAAACAAAAAACATAGTGAGAGAAAGATACTTTGAGGGTGC
Source organism: Trifolium repens (assembly GCA_030408175.1). Lineage (NCBI taxonomy): Eukaryota > Viridiplantae > Streptophyta > Magnoliopsida > Fabales > Fabaceae > Trifolium > Trifolium repens. The sequence goes on along the minus strand of CP125849.1, from coordinate 49,492,939 downwards.
TTGTCTCGATAAACAGTTACATAAATAAGTATTTTTTAGCTATCTTTAATAATGATATAACTTTCATCAATAACCTTGTGAATCTGCAAAATAATATAAAAACATCAAAATAATTCAAATCAAATCATATAGTTTGTATAGAGAAATAATATATAAAAAAACATAAAAAACATAATTAGAGTATGGTTAGGTAAAGAGAAATTAACTCATTGAAATTGAATAAACTAAAATCAAATAAAAATTAGTATCCTACAAACCGGTAAAATATGGAAACAAAATAAACTATACGAAGACTAATATATAAATTATAAACAAAAAATATAATGAGAGAAAAATCCTTTGAGGGTGCTTGTATTTATAAACATCAACTAAGTGGAATCTATACATAATTTTAGGAGCTGTTTATTAGTATTTTTGTTTTATTAATGTTTATCTCTTTTTGTTTTTGACTAATCTCAATTCTTTTTTAATGTTTATCTCATTTTTTTTCTTCAGATGCATTAAAATTAGAAGGATCACAACAAAATTAAATAGAACTAAAAATTAATTATTTAAGTTTTTATCGTAGCCATTGATATAATATTTTTTTCCACGTGTCAAAATCTAGACCATTCATATTAGGGTTAGGGTTTAGGGTGCCTCTAGTTACTCTCGTTTTATTATAATAAAGATAAAGATATATCTATTCTATAGCAATATATAAAGGGATACAAGTTTTTGGTTGGCTTTTTATTTTCCCAATTTACCCTTAACTTGGTTTCACTCCCCCCTTAAATAATCGGTTATTTTAAAAAAAAATCAAATCTTTAAAAATATAACAATATATAAAGAGGATACAAATTTTTGGACTGCCTTTATTATTTTCCCAATTTACCCTTAACTTAGTTTCACTCCCCCTTAAGTAATCGGTTGTTTTAAAAAAAATCAAATCTTTAAAAATATGAATAACTTCCAAACGGATAGTTACAAACGGATAGTTACCATCAAATATCCAAGTGAATAATTCTATCCCACAAGAAAAAATAATTGCTCAGTAATTTTTGTTGTGTCTTTGTGAAAGTGAATATGTTTACTTTCATTGGAAAATTGAACAAAAACATATTTCATAAAAAAATACTTTTGTAAGTCATTCATGTTTCTATTAATAAAAAAATGTGGGAAAAATTATAACCATCTTCAACGTATAAATTAATATAATAGAAAACATGTATCCTACAAACGGGCACGGCCCGCTAGTAAAAATAATTGGAAGAAATAAAAAAAAAAATAGAAAGATAGTGAAATAATAATAGAGAAATAAAAAATAAAAAAGTTTAAAAAAATAGAGAAATAATAAAAATAATTGGGCGGTCCCTAAGTTTCTAAAAAATAGAGAAATATAATGAATAAAAATAAAGTAAATTCATTATAGTTTTTTTTTATAACTCCCTTTTTTTTTCTTTCCTTATTTATAGAGATTCTGTTTTAATTACTACTCTATTAATTACTTATAATTTTTTAATATAATAATGATTTGTAATTATGTGATTGGTTGTGCCTAACCATTAATGCTTAGATGTGGATTCACCTAAGAATTTCTCGTACATTTGAGTTGTTCATTAAAAATGTAAAATTAGACGCCTAAATATTATAATCAAATTTAATTTTTTTATTTTTGCATAGAAAAGGGGCGTAAGCCCAAAGAAAAAAATTACAGGAAGATAACTCGGGGAGTAGAAACTCCCATTACATCAGCTAAACACAAATGCTCAATCTCAACAAGAGAATTTTCATAGTAATTAATCAAATTTAAATTTTGATTTAACTAAAGATTAAACTTATATTTTAGCACATTAAAATAGAATGGTCAAAAATACAATGATTGCATGCAATTTGACTTCAGACAATTCATATCTCATTATTTTCACTTTTAGCTTTAGTTTTTTGATGTGTTCTAAGTATGTAAGACTTTAGATGTTTTTCGTATGATTATTAATATAAAAAACTATGATTTCCTCAAATTCATAATTTTTTTAAAAATTGTTATATTCACAAAAAGTGTGTTAAGAAACCATATGAAATGTATTTAAATTTTTGAGAATTTTTGTTATATCCTCAAGTTTTTTGTTAGTATTTAATTTTTTTTAGAGAAACGAATACACAGTTTACAAAATGTATTTTTAATATTTTCTCTAATTAGTTTTATTTTAATATTTATTATATTATAGATTCAAAATTTGTATCACTGTTTAGTGAAAAATAAATATCTACCAAAGAATCTATTGATGCACAGAGTGAGTTTTCTCATTCCAACTAAAATGTTTTCTTAAAAATTAAACTCATTTTCAATTGTTTAAGGTGTTAAATAAAATATTAATAAAATCAGTTTGTTGGTATTTTAAGCTTTGGTGAGGAAGACCGGTTTTAACACTAAAACAATGGAAAGGGCAATTTATTGTTAAGAAAGTAAAATTCATTTCTATTTTTTATTATAAAAGTGTCATTTCTATTTATATTTTTAAGGAAAATATTAATAAGTGTTCCGATGTAATTATAAAAAAAAATAAAAATAGTAAAATATCTTAACAGTTGTCCGGTCAACTTTCATTTATTTATCTCTTTAATTATGTGTTTCATCTAGCTACAACTCTTTTGAGTTATGATTTGATTATTAGTGGTATATAGTCAAAAAATTACCTCCTTAATAATTCGTAACGAATTAGTGGTTGCTAATTTGTGAGAAAAGAGCAATGTTATTTAGTAAGAAATATTGATGCAAGAAAGAGAAGAATCCATAAAATTGGTAAATTTGAGCGATTAAAATTTGGCTAACCATACATAAGAGAAAAAGTGATTATAATTTAACCAATTAAATGTTGCCACATAAGATTCTTCTCTTTCTTGCATTAAAAAATTCTTGCTAAATAGCATTTTCCGTGAGAAAAAATCTTTTAATTTATTTCCTCAATTTTTTTAAATAGTTACATTTTAATTATTGACTAATTTTTCTTCATTTTTTTTAATTAAAATAGTATCACATATTCTTGATCCAACGATTTAGATACACATATCATTTTCCCAATTTTTTTATCTGACGGAGAGAATCCATACTCCTATTTTGTAGGGAATATTCATATTCATTCATTCCTCTTCATAATAACATCGAACTTTCCCGTGTGATGCAATACCTCAATCAATGGTGAAAAGTAAATCACGTTCAAAATAGCTTCGTGAGGTTCAAATATTCCGTTCTTGTCAAACAAAAGGTTAAAAATATTCCTTTCAGTGGTCCATCAAATGAACGAGACTTAATGGCTAATGCAGTAGTTGCTTAATTACCAATGCGTGGATACTAATGGACCACTTATTAATATCAACAAAGTAGCAGTAATTATCTTATCAACTATGCTGTCACTTATCTTATTAATAAATGCAATTCCAGTGTCACATGCCATTAACAAACGGAAAATTCAAGTTATGGATTTTACTTGCATGAATTGGTGAGGGAATATATTTTATGAGAAGACAATATTTAAGTTTGTGCCCAAAGTTGAGGCCAATCCTATGTTCAAAATTCCCTTGCAAGTCCATAGATTTAATAATCACACATGAACGAAAGATAGACAAACAATAAGCTGCGCTGGTAAATCTTTTTGTACAGCAAATTCCAACCTACGAAAAATTACATCTATAGACGTAGGCGTCACAACATTGTTATCCATGACCATTTGAACTCTTTTCAGAAAGTCTACAGTCTCTCATATATACTAGAAAACCAAATGCATCAGATGCATATTGATTTTCTATTTGTGCCAGGAATATTAAAATCACATCCCAACAATTTTAAAAATGTGATGTGTACTTCATTTTGGCCTCGTTTCACAAGGCAGTGGAAATTTTCCTTCAAAATAAATGGAATAAATATTGGCTTATACAAATTAAGCTATTAGACTAACAAATCCATATGACCATATCCCTATATAGGATTCCCTTAAATTTGAATTGAAGGTCTAGAGGTAAACAGTGACATTTCAAAGCATTCTCATGACTCAGGCTCTTAGCTGTCGTGTTTTATTCATGCTTGACTACCTCCCAAATAGACACAGAAATTCATAGTAGAGAATCATATATGTCAACTATTCCAATACCTTGTCTGTAATGTCTACAAATTTTTATCAGCAAACTTTTAATATATAATAATTTATACATAGATCTAAAACATTGTTTTACTAATAAAAAATTCTACTAGTACTGCATAACATAACAAATAACATAATAAAATTACAGTTTAATTAGTGAAGTAGTGTAGAAGCTGCTGTTATTTTTTATCATGGTATATTGGTGTGCTCCTAAGCTTCTCAATGCATCACAACTATTTATTTTAATATCTAAAGAGAGTATAATATTGGCATGCAGGTTACGGTGGGGAGGTTGATTAATTTTCCCATGATGGCCGGGAAAATAAATAATCCTACCATTCAAATAATTGTCTATATTATCAATGGCTAATAATTGAGGATGACATGGATAACAAAAATTGATGACACACACGCTAATATTTCTTTTAACCGGGTTTTTGTTTGTTGATAAAAATTTTTAGCAGGTTTTTGAGATATATTATTTCCGGTAGCATGAAAATATCCAAAATATTCATATAAAATATTTTAACAAGTTTTTATATTAAATATTTTTTGTTACGATTTAGTTTTTACTTTTAAGTTCATTCATGTGTACTTTTTGCATTTTTAAATAAGTTTTGGTATGCACAAAAGTTTAGAATTTTTAACGAAAGATTAATTAAATATAATTTTGTTAATCAAACAAACTTAGTTCATTTCATTAACTAGTAAACGCTTCAATACATAAAGAAATAATTGCAAATATATGAAAATTAACCCAAGAATTGATCAGCCGAGCAAAAGTATGAGTAACCATATTCACTTGTCTCCTAACATAAAAAATTACACAAGAGTTAATTTAAAAGTTAAACTAAAAAATCCTAACAAAAAATATTTAAATATTAGAACTAGTTGAATTTTTTCATAGGGACTAAAAATAAAATTTAAAATATTTATTGAAATAAAAATATATTGAACCCAATAAAAAAAAGTCGTCTAATTTGTTTTCAATAATAGACCTATTTCATTTCAAAGTTGACTTAAAAATAATTTGTTAAAAATAACTTTCTCTCTGATTTATTTTCATCAAACTAAATTGTCAAAATTATGAATAATTTTTGAAGTAGAAAACTAAAATTGAAAATTTTAAAAAGAGAAAAGACCAAGATTACAGTTTTGGCTAAAATAGTGGCACTAAAAGTATACTAGGCTTATTTGTATCCTACGAGTACTATTTTTCAAGAAAAAAAATATTATATCAATTGAATGTGTTAAAATAGTTAAGTGGATCCATTTTATAGTAATAAAATATTGTTTGGTAAGAGTAATGAATAATATTGTTGATGGATTATCAAAGGGAAAACCACCATTTTGGTCCCTGAATGTGCATCTCGCTGTCATAATAGTCTCTGACTCATACGAAAACACAAAATAGTCCCCGACTCTTCATTCCATTAGCCATATTAGTCCCCGACGTTAATTTATTCTGTTAACTCTAAAAAACAGCTAACATGTCCCTTTTTTTAATGCTTTTTTTGTTAAAAAAACTCAGAAAAATACATCTTCATCACTTTGTTCATCAATGTTCATCATCATTAACATGTTTCATCAAAAGCCCAGAAAATAAATTTTCTATCTCAACTATCTTCTTCCCTTCTTTGATGTCATTGCTCCATTATTTCCTCTCTTTCTATACAAACTCACACACACTTTTTATCTATCTCTTAGAACATCCACATCCATACCACTCATGTGGGTAGTATAAATGGGTCCCACTATTTAAACCACTCAACCATATTTTTTAAATATTCATACCACTCATCCAAAACTCTAACATGGGTCCCACTGACCCCATAATACATCTCAAATTATATTGCAATTCATAAGTATTTGTATAAAATAATAATAAAAAAATGATCAATGCAGTAAAAGTAGGGAAGGATACCGTTTCCATTGTTGGATACTTGGTTTACTAAAGCCACGGCATATGTATGCAAATATCCATGCTACTCTGACAAGAGTGGTAACATGTGGAAATGCTACGACCGATACTTGTGCTCTTAATTTCCAGAAGAAAAAAAAAACTCAGAAACTCAATAAAAATCATAAACACCAAATCATAATTTTCCATTCTCAAAATGAAAATTTAAAGATATACCAATCTCTCACTCATGTAAACCCATCAGCACCAAATCATAATTTTCCATTTTCTCTTCCACCACTATTTCCCTCTTCCAATAACCCAATAGAAATATCTATATTTGTAATTCTTTGAGTATGTTAATACCCAAGAGTTGTTGATTTTCACAGATTGGTATGGATTAAATGGGGTTTAAGTTACTATTAGATGTTTTCTTTCAAAAATCTCAAGTTTCCCCAAATAGTTATAGTTGTACTTTGAGTGGGTTAATATCCAAGAGGTGGTAGTCACTGTTTTTTAAACGATTCCTTATTTTTCCGTGTTTGAATCGGATAATGTTGGTGGAAAGGTTGAAGGATCTGAGAGTGTTTGTGACAAGGTTTTTTATTTGAAATTGTGATTTTGTTTTTGAATTTTGTATGATAGTTATATGGGTTGCATGGATTTATGTCATGTGATGTTCATTGTTAAGTTTGTTCTTATAATTGTTGATTTTCGGATTTTTCTGGCCCATTGATGTTCATATATGGGTGTCGATGATAGATTTTCATGATGTTTGAAGGGATTTTTCTGGACTTTTGTTGATGATGATGAACATTGATAAATAATTAAAGTGATGAAAATGTATTTTTTTTTAGTTTTTTTTAATAAAAAAAGAATTAAAAAAAGGAATATGTCAGCTTTTTTTAGAGTTGACGGAATAAATTAACGTGAGAGACTAATATGACTAACGGAATGAACAGTCGAGGACTATTTTGTATTTTTATGTGAGTCGGGGACTACTTTGACAGCGATGTACACATTCAGGGGCCAAAATGGTAGTTTTCCCGTTATCAAATAAAAAAGATGGTACTGTCAAAAAAAAAAAAAGATGGTGATCTAAGCAAATAACTTTTGGAAAAACACAATTGATAAAGCCATATGGTAGCTTTCATCAATTTGTGCCGTTGGATTTTCTCCTTTCATATCAATGGCTTTTATGCCATTTTCCCATGGGAAAATAAAGGCATGTACCCACCTTAAACTTCACCCAGAATTAAAAGAAATAAGTATTATTAAAAAATCAGAGGAGACAACCCCAGACAGAGTCATAAAGATATCTTTGGATATATTAAGCTATTAACTTTGCACTTTGCACCCAGTAAGAAAGTTTGCCAGAGTATCCAAGGATAGATGATATATCTTAGATCCTAGTGGAGGAGTTTTGCTTGATACCAACTATTCTGACACAAATAAAAAATATATTATTTATTTAATTTAATTCTTACTTTTTTTTCATACAAGTGTTAAAATTATGGAAAATGCTAAATAGTGCACCTAGTGCATTAATTAAGCATATTAATATAATTTTTTTTTTTTGAACTTGTGTATTTAATATATTAAAGATATAAAAGTTATATTTCTAGCATTAATTTTGTCTTTTTATTTTCTTTTGGGTATGTTTAACGAGTGCACCAAGTACACTATTTAACACAACCCATAAATTATTTGCACAAATACTTGAAAACCAAAAAAATAAAAAATAAGAGTAATAACTTTCTAGGATTGTTATGCTATCAGCCTATCACACTGCCTTAAAAAAATAATTTATTTTCTTTATAAAAAATATTTGCATGGACACAACTCCGAGATATAAATTATTTGTACACATATAAAATTATATAATTATTTTATTTTTTTATCTTTTTTATGTACGAGTCTAAATTTTGTAATCATATATTGTGCTCATGTTAAGGTTCTCTTTCTTTCTTTACACTTTTTTCCCATTCTTTTTGGGGTTAAACCTTCTTTTAGCCTTATTTTTCTTTATGTTTTCTTTTTCATTGAATTATTTATCACATATCTTTTCCTTTTTCCCCTGTATATCAAAAGTTAGAGAATCATTATTTTATCAAAAAAAACAAAGCTCCCAAATCTTATTCCAAACACTGTTCCTGCATTTACTTATATCTTCATTAAATTGTATTTGGATTTTAGCATAAACTGAGTAAGAAATAAAAGTGATACTATTAATATAATCAAAACAAATTTGATTATTAAAAATAAAACGTAAACAAACAAAAAATCAGCACGTGAAAGCAACTCAACAAGTTAAGGTTATTAACTAGCTACAGCTGCCAATTCCCATCCAACACCGATCGAGAGATTCCATTACTAGTATATTCTAAAACCAATTCTTGTTCCACTGAGGGTGCAAAGAGTGTCAGGTGTGTATGGTTAAGAGCTACAAAAATAAATTGAGTTTGTAAAATTTTAATTTTAACTAAAAATGAATTGAATATAACCAAGTGATTGAAATCATGTGGTTAATGAATTTTCATAAAATGAATTATTTAGAAGAATTTAAATTTAATTTTTAAGAATATTTTTTATTTTTAGTATTTACCTTCTGGTTTTTAGAAAAATAAATTCCATTAATCCAAAGTTCGGTTTCAAATTTAACAAAATTTGGCAAAAAATTATTCTCACTAAAAATTAAACTTGAATTCTTAGGAGAAGAATACATTTTTGTTAGATCTTACTTATCTTCAACCCAAAGGTTTCATTTTTATGAGAGTTGGAGAATTTTTTTAAAAAAAGTTTAATGTAAAACCATTTATATGCGTTTAAATTTTTTTTCCAGAAATTCTGACTATTTGAACTGATTTATTGTTGCTATATATTTATATAAAAATGAATTCAATTTAAAATATAATTATTTGGATTTGTATAAAAGTGTGAAATCACAAAAATTCGTCAAAATCAACTATACATCTCTAAAATTCATTTAAATTTATTTCCTAAAAAAATGAAACCAAAATAACTAAGAGACAATATAAACTTAAAAAAAAAAATTAATAAGTAGGTATACTAGAGTCAAAATCATAATCCATATGTATTACATATTTCTATCCACTAGTCTCGTGAACTTAATTTTATTGGTTGGAACATTACGGTCGGAGTTCAAATTTTGATCATCTTATTTAGCTATATCAAGAGTGCAATCTCTAATTACCGGGCTGACTACTTGACAAAAATAAATTGCACCAACTATGATTGAAAAAAAAAAATCTACCAACTAATATTCAATATTTCTACCAACTAATTATATTAAGAGATAAGAATTTAGAATTAAATACATTGGTATACTAGTTAAAAAAAAAAAAAAAAAAAAGAGACCATTTAAGCTACCCAACTCCTACCTCAATTTTTCTTTTACATGACCTTAATATATCGAAAAATTGTAGAAAGAAATTATAACAAGGGAGTTTATTTTTCCTAAGCAAAATAAGTGATTTATTTGGTAGCTCACCCTCTTCTTCTACAACCATATTCGTTGGCTCTTTTTCTCAGTTAGGTCATCTTTCCAATTCAGCCCCTTTCATCCAAATCGTTCCTTTCCGATGTAGTCCAGCTTGGTGGTGGTGCGATGAGCGGCTGTTCCCTCCGCACCACCTCAATCCAGATCGGCGCAGGAGTTCTCGTGGTGGTTTTGGTGATTTGATCTTCGATCTGTTTCTGCCTTCACCGGTCTCTCCTTCTCGCGGTGGTTTGGTACTCTCAGCCACGCTGTAAGCTCAAAGGATCGTGTTTCTCCCTTTCTGGCGAGTTCGATTGGTTTTCTGTTTTTTTCGTCCTACTTTGTGGTGGTCGTCGGCGACGAGTCAAGCTTTTGCTGGTGATTTTTGGTGGTTATTGCAGCTCTGTACAGCTTTGGTTTCTTGTCATCAGTTTCCGTTAGCTCGTTTGTTCGCCGTCGGTGTGTTCGTGTTGCTCTGTGCTCGTCGTCGTGCTGTTCGTCGGATGGTTTGGTTTGTTTTCGTTTTGTTATGTTTTTGTTTTGTACTGTTAGTTTTTGTCGATGTTTCTGGTTCAGAGATTGGGTGGTATTGCGGTTTTTTAACCCGAAAGGGTTTGGTCCTATAAACCCGAAAGGGTCGTTCTAACGTGTTGGACTCATCCCACGATCTGGGTTCAAGCGTGTCGTTCTTGTGAAACTGGCTGTGTTGGTGTTCCTGCGCTTTTCGTTTCTCTGATGTTCCAGGTCTGTTGAGATCTGCAGGTCTCAAAGCGTCAGGAGTGCCTCTATTCCGGTACCGGCTTCTTATCCGTCTATGTTCATGTGACTGTTCTTGGATTGTTTAGTTCGAAAGAACTTTAATGCATGCTGCTTGTTCAGGGGGTTGTTGGCACGTGGTTCTTGTTCCGTGTTGGCGGTTGTACCATTCGCTAAGATTTGAACCCTTTTTTATTTATTTTGGTGATGCTCTCACTCTTCATATTTTTTGTAACTTGGTTTCGCGCCCGTACGCGGGTTCGCTGAGTTGCGCTCGTGACGAGTGTTTGTATTGTTATGATAGATTAGGGTTGTTTCGACCTGGCTCTGTTTGTTCAAGATGTATTCACATTTGGGTTGTAGCTGGGTCAGGTTTTATGTCCCCCCAGTCTCTGTACCTTGCTATCTTTTTTAATATATTTTTCCTTTTACTTAAAAAAAAATAAAAAAATAAGTGATTTATTTTTTGTCAAAAAATAAATATTTTTTTTTTGGAAAAGCAATAATAATAAATAAACAGGGGAAATTATTTGTTTATTTCAATCTATCTACTTACAATATATTAAAAGAAACTTATGTTAAAAAACCAAATTTGTCCTTGGCACTTTTAACGGTGTTCCAAGTTTTATGCCTTTAAATGTAATTTTAACTTTAATAAGATAAGTATAAAAAATAAATTTACCATAAAAATAGCATTAAAAAACTACATCTCTAAACTAATAAAAAAGTTCCAAAATAAAAATAGGAAAAAAATAGATAAATATGAAATAAATCAAATTGAACAAAAAAGGCATAAACATAAAAATAAAATACATACAAAAATAAAGAAAAATAGATAAGCATGAAATAAATAAAATTGAACAAAAAAAAGGCATAAACATAAAAATAAAATATGTAAAATCAAATAAAATAGATAAGCATGAAATAATCTACTTACAATATATTAAAAGAAACTACTATTTAACTCTAAACTAATAAAAAAAAATACAAAAAAAAAATTAGAGAGAAAGATAAGCATAAAAGAAATCTTCTCATAAAAATAGCATCAGAAACCAAATCTCTAAAAAAAACATAAAATAAAAATAGAAAAAAAAAGATAAATATTAAATAAATCTTCCCATAAAAGTTTAATTAAAATAAATTTACACATAAAAATATAAACAAAAATCACTATAAAAGATAAGCTTCAAAAATAATAACTTTTTTTTTTAATGAAAAAATAGTAACTGAATCTAACATATAAAAACATATATATATATATATATATATATATATATATATATATATATATGTATATATAAAATAAAAATAGAATAACCTGATAAAAGAAGATACTTATTTATGAGCTTAAAAATAAAAGAACAGAAAAATAGAAACAAAAAAACAATCGGCCCGTTTGATTTGACTTATTTATGAGTTTATGCGAAATAATTTATCTAAATAAATAAGTTTTTATGTATTATTATAAGTTTTTTAATGTAGTCCATGAAAACAATTTTTAAAGATATTACTTTTGTCTTCTTCAAATAAGATATAATTTTTGTTAGTGAAAACTTATGAATTAACATGCGTAAAAAAACATATGAATTAATATAAAGGTTTAATTATAAATTATAACCATAAACTATTTTCATAAGCTTAAAAATAAGCCAAATTCAAATAGATCCAATATATTAAAAGGTATTACTACTAAAAATTCTAATTTGTCCTCATCAATTATTAAAAATATTTCAAATCTTCTTTTTCGTCAAAAAATTATACTTTTTCGTTTAATATATTTTACATTAAATTCTACTCTATTTTTATTATAAACAAATATACTCTATTTTTGTTTACTCTTATACAAAAAATACAGAAGAAGTCCATTATTGATGAATATATATTATAATAATTACGGGGTAAATATTTGTCATTATACTTAAAACATCACGGGACAAGTGTTGATCAATAATTTTGTCAAAAAAAAAGAAAGTGTTGATCACAAATATATAAAAAATCATACACAGGACAATTGTTCTAATAAATTATTTTTTTAATCATACACGATACAATTGCTTTAATAAAAAAAATTTAATCATACACGGGACAAGTGCTTTAATAAAAAAAATAATCATACACGGGACAATTTCTTTAATAAAAAAAAATAAATTATACACGAGACAATTGCTTTAATAAAAAAAATTTAATCATACACGGGACAATTACTTTAATAAAAAATATTTAATCATACATGGGACAATTGCTTTAATAAAAAAAAATTAATCATACACGGGACAATTGCTTTAATAAAAAAATTAATCATATACGGGACAATTGCTTTAATAAAAAAAAGAAATTGAATAGGAAATATTTTTTATTATTAAATATAATTTATTACACAAAAATCATACACGGGACAATTACTTTAATAAAAAAATGACTTAATTTAATATATTTTACAAAAAATAACAGAATGACATCACTTATATTTTAACAATAATTTATAAATAAAAATTAATAGACCCGTGCGAATGCACGGGTCTCAAAACTAGTTATATCTAAAAGTTTAAATGTAAAGATGTGAGTATTGTCAATGTCTGCTACTCTTTTAAACGTACGACACATATATAACCTTTTTACGTTACCATATGTCATAGATTATTGCTAAATTAAATCATACAGCTTCATGTGTATAAAGCAAGCAATTATATCAAGTTATCAACACAGAGCAAGAAAAAAAAACAGAGAATTATTATATTCAACTGATTTTTTAGTGATAAATAATAATGAAGCAAAAAATAATTAATCAGATAAAGTAATAATAGTAACAATTAATTAAAACTAATTAATTAGTTAATTAATCAGAAATGTGGTGAGGAGAAGAAGTAACAGCAAAACCCAACCTTGTCTTTTTCCACAAATTAATATTTACCTCAGGGGCAATTCTGTAATCTACTCTCGCCGGTTCCGATTTACACCGAGTCAGTACAACAGGACGCGCCACCGCACATTTTTCTTCTTCTTCTTCTTCCTTTTTTACCCTTCTCTTCAACAACAACTCTTCAACATTTTCCAAATCTGAACCAATTCTTTCACCTACCGAATCCTCTTTATCGGAAATCGACTCTCTCTGCATCGATTGAGAACTCGATTTCTCATTATCGTCATCATCAACAGAAGTAGACTCTGTTTCTTCACTTCTCAAAGGTGAACTCCAAAACCTACTTGCAAGAGAAGAAGATCTATACGGTGCAGATCTACACCGCGTTAATAACAAAGCATTTTTCGGAGGAGAATTTGAAGCAAAAGCATTATCAATAGAAGATTCAACACTAATAACACTGACTCTTTCTTCTTCTAAGTTGAAATTAGTATTGTTAATAATAACTGAATCTTGTTTGGGTTTAGAGGGTTTTTTTCTTCGAAAGAAGTTCCATTTGGGCCAAACGGGCCGACAACGGCAATGGCTGGGCTTTTTAATCCACCAGCGGTTAGTGACGGGGGTTTGTTTCTGTTTTGATTTTGATTTTGATTTTGAGGAGCGTTTGGCTCTAACTTGACCCATGCAAGTGACTTTAGGAGAAGAAGGTTCTAGAGTTTCAATGGTGGTGGTATTTTTTTTACGAAGTACAAACATAGGACTTGACCTTGACCTTCTACTGCTTCTACTTGCTGCATTGGTTCTTAAGAATCTCATTAGTAGTGGTGGTGGAAATTTGTCTGTACGAGCTGGACTTGAAATGGTTTTTGATGTTAGCTTCATATTTTTGTTGTGTATTGTTTTGTTTGCACAATCACTTGTCACAGAATGATGAAGTGTGTGTGTCTATGTTTGTGTGAGAGATTTTTGGTTTGAGGGATATTTTAGAGAGATATGGTGTGGCTGGTTTCGGGAGCTTGCTTGCTTTCTCTTCTGCAAAATGCTTTTTCCTATTTTTGTTTTTTTGTTGTAGACTTTTTCTATTTTATTTTCATCTTTCTATTGCACGGATGGGTGTGGATAACCCTCAATTATTATTTTTTTCTCTATGGTAATAATGGTTTTGTTTAATAAGTAAATGTGAAACAAGTTTTTCACTTGCATAAATTTGCAAGTTTTTTAAGAGTTATAAGATATTTGTTATTTTGAATTGGAACATCATCCTCTTATTTTAATTTTTTTTACAAAAAAGATATATTTCTATTATTATTTTCATTATTCGATTTTTAAGAACATGAAGGGTCCGTTTGATTGAAGGAAAGAAAGAGGGATGAAAGAAAATTACGGAAACCAATGCATGAACTTGGATTAATGTTAGTCCAAGTTCATGCATTGGTTTCCGCAATTTTCTTTTCTCCCTCTTTCTTTCCCTCAAACTAAACGGAAGATCTTGAGATAGAAATTACATACTTAAAGTCCTTCTTAAAAAGGAGTATATGCAAGCTCAACCCAAAACTTTTAATTATTGACAATAAGAGTATCTCTAATGGTAATATCATTTTGGATATGATATATTATTAACAAATGTTCCTATGTAATATTTGTGCGGCTTATATATGTTTTGCTTCAAAGGTGATACTATTTTGGTATCGTACATTACTGACAAGTGGACATTCTATTTAATTTAATATATATTCAAAAAAAAAAATTAAATTGATGATAGGATACTTTAAATAAAATACGGTATCATTAATTTTGATATCATCTATGATACGTTATGAAACTCCAATGAAAAAAAGAATTTGTGAAACTCTCTTTGATATTCTTGTTGAAGATGCTCTTAAATAATTAGAAATTATCTCATCATGTATTAAATTTCGCCAACTAAATTTTTCAAATAACTAATATACATTTTGAATTTTTGACTCTTTATATTTCCTCGATAAAAATAAAAAGATTTGTACTTATTAATTAAAAGAGGTTAACTCTTATGCATTGATAGTGTAATTTTTTAAAATTATATCTAATAAAATTATATCATAGTACAACTTTTATAGATGTGTTTTTAAAATAGTATAACTTCAAATATCTACGTGTAATTTGATTGGATGCATCATGCATAAATCAGTTTTATCCTATCTGTGTCTGGAAATTAAATGTTAAATCATTTTTTTTTTGACAAGGAAATTAAATGCTAGTTTTTGTTTACAATCAAAAGCTTATATTATTTCATTATTTAATAAAGGAGTAATACAAAGAGGTAATAACTCAAAAGTACAGCGACGAGATTAAGTAATGGCTGTCCTTGAAAGAGTACGAGCAACCATATTTGTTTGTCGCATGACAAACTTAACAACAAAGTTTCGATTACAAGAGAGAACATTAATAATATTACTAACAAGAAAATTAAATTCAAATCACCCACTCCAAAAATGGTGTATTGCATCCACAACGCATTTTGAATCCGTCTCAAAAATCACTTGAGAAAAGTCTCTTTATCTCATAACTTTCAAAGTTTCTAGTAAGGCTGTAGATTCACCTTCTACAATGAGTAATTCCCAACTATCCAAAACATGTGTAAAAAAGCAAAAAATACAAAACAAAATATAGGCATATCGGTTACCGTAGGAAAAATTAATGTGAATCTTGTAGATATGAGGCAATTAGGTAGATTCATCATCCGCGAACTAGACCCAATCTTAGGGTCTGTTTGGCAACACCATCAAACTGACTTATAGCTTATGTCTTATAGCTTATAAGCTAAAAGACCTGTTTGGTAACAACTTTTTCAACACTGACTTATAGCTTATTTTACTGACTTATAGCTTATTTTCCATAAGCTATTTCAATTAGCTTATGAGCTTATAGCTTATAACTTATCATCTTTTCTTCCATTTTTACCCTTATCATTTTACCTAAAATCCATTTTTACCCTTTTTAATTTATTATAATATAAATAAAAACGTCATTCCTTTGCTTTCAATGTTTTTTTTTTTTTTGACATTTTGCTTCCAATGCTTATGAAATTAAACAAATACTCTTTTAATTTTTCAATTTGTATAGTTTACGCTATGTTCGACGACGTCGTAAGTTTTTAATATACTAGACTAGATGGAAGAAAATGCATTACATAACATTCACTAATAAAAATATAAATTTATTTATTATATTAGTTTATTTATATATAATGAAAATAAATATCCTACATAAAAATAATGAAGAGAAATGTTGATTTAATCCGAAATAAATTCAAATTAAAATATATAAATGTTTAAAATGTTGTTGTACATAAAGGCCGAAAAAAATTGTTTTACGTAACAATATTTTATGGCGCATTTGTACATAACTATATTATCACCCCTTCATTTTAGTACTTTTGATTTATTCATCATTTATTTATTACTATAAAAGATGTTGTACGTATATTGTCACCTTTTTTTAGTACAGTTGATTTATCTTTTATGTATTTGTTATAAAAACCTAAAAAATGTAATTTTAATATTTTATATAAAGTGTAATAAAGAAAATAAATTTAAAATAAAATTCAAAGAATAAAATTTAATTCTATATAAAAAATTAATAATATATAAAGATATATTAAATTAATAAATTTGAATAACTAAATTTGAAGTATCTTAAATATTAATTAGATATAGGTTTAATAATAATTTTTTATAAGAGATTTTATATGTCCTTTTTTGTCATTTTACACTTACCAGTCAGTTGAACCACTAATTTTACCAAACACTTCAATCAGCTTATCAGCCATCAGCCATCAGTCATCAGCCATCAGCCATAAGCTATCAGCCATCAGCCATAAGTTAGCTTATCAGCCATAAGCTATTTTTGCCAAACAGAGCCTTAATAGTTAAGTGGTTAGATTTGGATCTCCCTCATGACAGTCTTGTCATGTTTTTACTGATCTTTTTCGTAACCATAACATGCCTGCTGTTCCAGCACAACAAATCTACCAGTGGGGTTGGATGTAGTAAGTTGCATCATAACTCAGGTGTTAGTAATTTAGGAGAGTTAGGTGCTTCAAATTTATGTTCATATTTAATTTTAGATAAAATACTCACTACGATTTTGAACATAAGTAAAAAAAGTAATTTTTAGATTATTGAATAAAATATTTGAATTATTTTATTATTTAGATACATAATTTATTTAATAAATTTAAAATTTATTATTTTTTGCTTATTTTCAAAATTGAAGTAGTATTAAGTTAACTTCAGTTTTCCATTATTGCTAAATTAACTCTTTGAAATTTTTCGCCAGCCCTAATTTTTCATCAGTACTCGAGACTTTGGCCAATAAGAGGTCCTTGTAGATAGCATAAAATTAAGTGAGCAAAATGTCAGATGAAAGTCTGAGAAACCTGCAATATAGTGATCGAAGGTGTTTCTAATAAGATCGCATGAGAGAACCGAGGCAACTTCCATCTATATTAAGAGTGACACAAAAATATTTATTATTGTTCCACTTGATATATCTATCAACTAACCTGTTGTTAGAAGCGATTAAGCTGATTCTGAAGGTTTCAACCATAACTCGAATGTTAAAGAAGAGCCGACTTAAGGACAAAGTCTTATTGTTCAGACAGACCATATTGCGGTGTCTCCAAATATATTAAAATCTCTTTGTTTTACTTATTCTCCGAATAAATTAACCAAAAACTTTGATAGTACATTAAAATCTCTTTATTTTAATTATTCTCCAAATGTATTAACCAAAGAGAACCATTGAAATTACCATACCTCAAATAAGATTAAGAGGATGTTTGTTATATATTTTTTTTTAGAAAATAATCACTTTATTTTCTTTTTTATAAATATTGAGAGGTCATTTGTTATAGCTTTTTTTAGAAAACAATAACTTTTTTTTATAAAAATAATCACTTTTATAAGTATTACATTTGTTTGTTATAGCTTTTTAAAATAACCAGAATCTAAAAATAATAAGAAAATAGATAAAAATGAGAAGCTGCTAGTAGTTTCTCAAATAATAAAAAAAATTTAGAGGAGAAAACAAATGTTAAAATGTGGAAGTTATTTTGTAATTAAAAAAAATATCACTTTTTCATGCTGTATCCAAACAAACTAAAAAAATTTTTTTAAAAAGATTTTTATTACTATAAACAAACACGAAGTAAATTTAATTTTTCTATAAAATATCTAAGAATGAATCTTTAAATTATTGAATATCAAAATCACTATTCTTTTAATCTGTAACAAATAAGAGTTGAATGTATTATCACTATTCAAAGATCATCGTACATTCAACAACTATGAAAATCAAAATTACTATTCTTTTAATCCGTAACAAATAGTGCTTCTAGAAGTTGCAAGCTATTGCATGTCCAAGCTCAAACACCATTTTCTAGTGTTTATACTTTATACATTGTTTTTGGTACTTTGTTGTTAATACATTTTTCTTTCAGTGAAAAGAGAACATATAAGGGAAAATATTTATTCCATAATTTAGTCATGGTTCAATTCAATTGTCTCTTCACAATTTTTTTTATAATGAGAATAAATAATTTAATTAATTGAACATGCTTAAAATGCTTTACATACCAATGTCATTACCCCTGACCCTAAAAACGAATAGCCATCTAAATCAAACCTGAATTTAGATAAATAAAAAAAACAAAAACGAATAGCCATATACGTCATTGATTTCTTCTAATTATTATATGCTACCTTGTAATTAGAATGTCAAAATAAATAAAAAAATTCATCGTAGTTTGAGGCAAGGAGACAAAATGATATTGAACGGCTTGCAAAAATTTGAACAAACCGCTGCAATTCATCAAGACCATACCAGTGGCAGTATGCCCTTATTACAGCTTTCTGTACTATCCCACCAGACAAAGTAAACCAAACCAACCCTATGTTAAAGATTTGTTAACAACAATGAGGGTGTATTTTATCCGGTAAAATATAAGAGACTGAATAAGACAACTTCAATTATATTATATTTGATTGACAAATTATTCTTGATACTGACAAATTGAGGGCCAAGAAATAAAACAAAAATTGAAATTTTGTACCCCATTGAACAATGAAACCATTTTATATATTTTTTGTCCACGAAACATCATATAAAACAATATTTATTTAAAACTTTACTATTTTGTCCAATATTTATATAGTGTAAGTTCGATTTCTATTATTGTCATGAGAATCTTGCTTGCAAGTGTTTGATAACTTTCTTTGTTACCGTTCCATGAGTTTTGATATATACCTTGACTTTTCTGAACTTTCCATTTTATAATTAAACTCACCTAAATCTTTTTTTATAAAGGTCATGTTAATATGTGTTTTTTTTTTGAATCGACAAATATTATTAAGCATCCACCTTTACAAGAAGTATAAGGGGAGCAAATAGAACAAAGAACATAAGAAAGGGGTATGTTAATATGTGTTCTAAAAACACATGTTAAAGATCACCAAAATAACAAATATTTATTGCAAAAGTTAATATTTACTTTTTTTTTTTGTGTAGTAGCCTAGTGGCTTAGAAAATCCAACTTAAAGGTAGATAAGTGGAGTGTTTGGGGTTCGAACCCCGGCTCCTGCATATATAGTGCGATATTCCAACTAAATGAGCTATACCCACGGGAACTAATATTTACATTTTTAATAGATTGAATACACACTTTATAGTATACATGTTAACATTTTTCTTTTTATAAGAAAATAAATTTAACAACATTTTTACAACCCTATCATTTTAGTAAGTACCTCTCGTAAAATCCAAATGCAATACTATAGAGATTTTGGAGTGTATATCCCTTGCCTTGCGGGAGGAGTAACCCCCTAACAAGATACTAACATTAAAGTCAGAAGCTTTTCAGATTGAGGTACCTTCCCTATTAGTATTATCATTTCTAACTAGCACTAGCACTAGCAATTGTGAACGTAGGTGGACTATCAAACAACAATGGCCTCCTGGCCCCCCAGACAATTGTTACCTAAAATTACCTTTAGGTGGATGTGTCAAACGTGCTTTCTAGTTTCTAGCCTAACTGATTGGGTCAGACCCCAAAATCTTCCTCCCTAGTCCCTCCTTATAATATAAGCAAAACTAAGTTTTAAGTTTATTGTATGATAATGTATCTATATTCATCACAAAATGAACATAAAAAGAATATTTTCTTTATATTTGGTTATGGAGGGAGTATTGGAATAAATTGCAAAGAGAAAAATGTTATTTGAACATCTAAAAATTGGCAATATATATTATTTAATACCATATAAAAATATATAATATATAATATATAACATATAATTAACTATTAATTTAACAATTTATTTAACCTAAAGCGAAGGAAAAAACTAATTAGAAACACGGCTCATAAGTACGATGTCCGATAACAAAATTGATGTTTTTTGTTTTCTTTTCAACAACAGTATTTTGAATTTGAAAAGGAGGTGTAGAAAACAATTTGAATGAATTTTAAAAGCAAGTCCAGTTGTTAGTCCGTAAGGCCCAATAAATCTGTGGGTTATTGTGTCAAACAAACAGAAAACAGAAGAAGAAGAAGACCTGAGAACTGAAAAGCGTGCAAGGGAAAGCGTTCGTGTCCGCCGCAACAGATTAAACAACGGTGGCAACGGCAACCGTAACTGTAACTGCAAGCTCTCATATAAAACCCTACCTAATTTTCTTACTGTAATCACCATGGCTAACGACTCGTCGTTTTTATTCGCCGGCATTCGTTTTGATAGAAAGAAATTCGGCGCCGATATTGCCAGATTTCAGGTATCATTTCAACCACTCTTTCTCATCTTATTTACCTATTTGCAAATTCCTAATGGTACGAACTACGAAACGCACGAACTACTGAGTTTACTGAATATTGTTAATGGATGTTTAAGCAATGAAGTTCTATTTTGGTGTATTAGTTTGTGATAGTGCTGTATTAGAGTAATGCATATCATAATTAATGTATTGTGCATATAATTATAATAATTAATAATAGCTTTCTTATACAATGCTTGATATTTGAGTTCTATATTAAGTTCTGTATAAGTGCTTATGTATAAGCTATAAGCTATTTCTGTAGCGAAAGATAAAATGAAGGTATGCTGAAAACAACTTATAGATATGTAAAGCTTATGAAAGTAAGCTGTTTCCATAAGCTCTCTCAAACTTAGTTGATAAGTTTGAATAAGTCAATCCAAACTAACCCTAATTCCTTTTATGTTTTTTCTTGAATTGCTTTGTGGTAGAGATTTTTTTACTAGACCAGTTAATGGCATTCTTGAATTTAACTGATTGAAATTTACCTACATTATATTTTCTACTGCTACCTAGTACTACCGCACAAGGTCTCATTTTTATAGCCGGTTCACAATGTAAATTATCTTGTCACGGGCGTCTCTTTTGTATTTAAGCTTTCAACTTGGTTCAGAGAAAATGCTGATTACTAGCATTTACAAGATCCGGAAGCAGAAAAGTAATTCAAATATCAGCGGGCTGTATTATTTCTTCTCTATATTTCTGTTGACGGATATGAACCGTAATATTTCGTAATTTCAGCATTTTGGCATTGGTAGTTTAATAGGGTGTCTAATGATGATAGGATTCGAGAACACTTGTGGGTGAACCAGTGTCTCTCTCAATTCAAATATATCTAAAATCGTCTTTCTTATGCTTTCCATAGTTCTTTATTCTCTTTAACCGATTCATTCCATGTTGGATACATGGTATTTCTCTTTCAACCATGAAAATTCGGAGCAGTTTTTCTCTTCTGTACCTTTGCCAAACATAGCAGCATGACATATATTTTTGAATATAGAACTTAACAACCGTTATTTCATGCACCATTGATGTTGAGAAGGCATCCTTATGACACACGGGAATTTTCTGCAAAGGATGTAATTTTAAGAATTTTGGAAGTCTTTGAAGAGTCGCCTGATTAGATAATGAAGTTTATGATTCACAAAATTGAAGATACTGCACATTGTATTCTTGATATAATGTCCAATAGAGCAGATAACCAGATACGGTTAACAAAATCAAAATGAAAACACACAATAACAAAGAAATCAAATGAAGCATGAAATGGAAAGAAAAAAAAAACTCTGCATGGTTTGAAAGATATCGATCCCCAAAGAGACAGATTTCTGTTTTGGAGGGTTTCACATATTTTTTTAATCTTAGTCAAAAAAATAAGTTGTGCACATGAGAGAGACGGTTCCACATTTGTTCGTGTGTTTTGAGAGAGATGGTTCCACATGTGTTTGTGTATTTTATGTGCCATGACTTGGTAATATGTAGCAACTCTCTTACCTAATTCATTTCCTAATCATTGTTGATCAAACACTGATGATTATTATTTTTTGGAAAAGAAAAAAGATACCGACAACAGTTTGGTGAAGATTCAGAGTGTGACAGAAGATGAAGAAAATAAGGAAACAATAGAAGCTGTGTCTGCAAAGAAGAGGAAGCGCAAGAAAACCTCTTCCGGTACTCTCATGTCTTACCATTCTATGTGATCATCACTTGTATTAATTGTTCTTTATCTCACATTTGATTTGTTTCTATGAGTGGATCAAAGAAGCGGTTGATGGATTCAGTGTGTTTCGAAGTTCCACATCCAAGTCAAACAAAGAAGTCAAAGTCAATGACGACAACGATGAGTCCACTCGGCTGAAGAAAGAACAAAATAAGCAACTCGAGGTTTAGGTCCTTTATGTTATGTGCAATATACAGAACTCTGTTTTTAAATTTGTGCACTAATTTTCTCACCATTCACTTTCATTTGTTATCTGTTTTTAGCGAGATGCTATCTTCAGGAAGAATCATAACATTCATGTCTCTGGTTACAATGTGCCGTCCCCACTTCAAAGCTTTGACGAGTTGAATACAAGGTTATGTTTTCGGATAATATTATTATTCTGGAATCTGGTCGTTACATATTCTGCTTATTATTATTATTATTATATATATAAATGAACATGGCATTGACGGTTCAGAATCTAAAGTAAATGTTTATTACAGATATAAATGTCCGTCCTATTTATTGCGGAATCTGGCAGAACTTGGATTCAGAGAACCAACACCAATCCAACAACAGGCTATTCCAGTACTCTTACAGGTATGGATTGCATTGGACATTATGTTCTTCCGAATATTGTTGCTTTAGTTTGATCTTGGCTTTGATTCATGCAAACATGATATTGTGTGCAATATATTATCACAATATTGTTTTTACTGATATTTTCCTTCTATGGTATGGGATAGGATCGTGAATGTTTTGCATGTGCCCCAACTGGTTCTGGAAAAACCCTTGCATTTGTGGTTCCCATGCTCATGAAGCTCAAGGTATTGGTGATATCTTGTCAAGCTGTTGTTGTTGCTTCCAGCACCCCGTGTCATGGGCTCCAATAATCAATTTTGTTTGCAGGCTCATGCAAAAGGTGGTGTTCGGGCTGTTATAATTTGTCATAGCCGTGAATTATCTGGTCAAACATATCGAGAGTGCAAAAAGCTTGCCAAAGGGGAAAAGTTCCGTATCAAGTTAATGACAAAACATCTTTTAAGAAATGCTGATTTTTCAAAATTTTCTTGTGACATACTTATATCCACGCCACTTCGATTACGTTTGGCTATCAAGAAGAAAAAGGTTGATCTCAGCAGGTATGTAATAATCAAAAGTTTAGTCTTATTCCCTCAAAAAAAAAATTAGTCTTATTGATTTAAACTTCAAATTCTTAAAAAACTAATTAAGTAATCATTACGTGTATTTTGGTCCATAAAGATTACCTTAAATGCCTATGGAGACGATCTATAGCTTCTCCCTCTTTATCCCTTATGCTGTAGTTTAAATATCACATGCTGAGATATACTTTGATCTGTCTATATCAACTAATTGCATATTAAATGTGAAATTATCTTCTGTGACAGCACACTCCTTTAGCTGCTATTTTTCATTCCTTTTGCTAAAATACGATAGCATTGGTGAAATTTTTTCCTGTTATTCTTCATTCCTTTTGCTGATTCTTTGTGAGTTTATGCTTTACTTTTGATAAGAAGTGGTATTATGTATCAATAAAATTCTTTGATTTTCTTATGGAATTCAACTTCAAACTATTTATGGTTATAATGAAGGGTTGAAGGTCATAGTCGAAGATCAACAATCTATAGACTTGGTTTTGTTATTTTGATTTATATACAAACTAAAGTCATGTAGCCGTTGTTTGTTTAAAGTTGAATCCACTCAAACTAGTAGACACATTTGGATACTAGTAACTATATGCATTTACCTTCCTTTCTATCTAGCCCTGTGGACTAAATGAAGTAGACACAAATAACCTGTTGATCGTTCAGTTGACTCGCGCAGACCCAGCCAGCCAAAACTAAATTTTAAGATATGGCCAGTGATTCGTAACAACAAATTCAGCAGTTGTTTGCCTCTCAATTAGGTGCTATGTAATTTAATGATCAATTTGATTGGGTACAACAAATAATGGCATCGTTCAACTGCAGTTGATGTCGGTCATAATGTAAATTGTAAACTACTTCATGCGCTTTAAAGTTTTGCATGCGGCTGTTAGCTGTATTCTATCTACATTGTGTCTACAAAGTCTGTAGCAGTAGACACTAGACATGCAATGTGATTTACTAAGTAGTTGTGTTGATACATTTTTTTTTCCAACTCTTTTGGTTACTGCAGAGTTGAGTATCTTGTCCTTGATGAATCTGATAAGCTATTTGAGCCTGGATTGTTCACGCAGATTGATTCTATTATCAAAGCATGTACAAATCCCTCAATAATACGCTCTCTGTTCAGTGCTACTTTACCTGATTTTGTTGAAGATCGTGCACGAGAACTCATGCATGATGCTGTTCGGGTAATTGTTGGCAGGAAGTAAGTTCAAAATAAAATTTTATAGAACATTAGGCTCATGAGCATTACTTTAAAACTGTTCTTCATGTTATTGTACAAGATGACTTCTAATGCTTTTATGGGAATCAGGAATATGGCTTCTGAAACAATTAAGCAAAAGTTAGTTTTTACGGGAAGCGAAGAAGGAAAACTTATAGCTATTCGGCAAAGTTTTGCAGAGGTATGATACTCGATGAGTGCTTTAAGATGAAAGACATTAGTCATTTTTTTTTCTTCTGCTTCAATAGGTTGATTGTCTCACAACTTGACCTTGGTCAGTGTAGGTCTTTTTGAAAAGTAATTAGAAACCTCATTGAAATTTATGATGTCCTATTATTAATTTATATCTTGTTTGTTCTTGATTGTGCACTACATGCATATAATTTAACATTCACCTTATGCTATTTTGGTGTTAAATAATGTTTTGTGAATATAATATGATATGAAATGGCTTGGAACACTTGTTATTGTAACACTTGCCTTTGAAAGTAGGGGAAGGAACATAATATTGCAGCACTCCTATTTGCTCATTCCTATTGTTATTATTTTGTTGCTTGCATATGTTGACCTAGTTTTTTCTTTTTTTCACCTTCAATATCTTCAGAGTTTAAATCCTCCAGTATTGATCTTTGTCCAAAAAAAGGAGCGAGCCGTGGAGCTTTATGGGGAACTTGCATTCGACAATATTAGAGTTGATGTCATCCATTCTGATTTGTCTCAAGAAGAGGTAGTTCTCAATCCCTTTGAAGAAAATAAGTTTCTTGTTGGAATTTATGAAGGAACTCTGAAAGTATATGACCAAGATCTGGTCCATTATATTTGTATGGTGAAGATGTCAAATTGTAATATTCCTTGTTTGTGCAAATGTTTTTGTACTTGACTATTCTGCTCATCATTACTAAACATGCATATTCAAATCTGTTTTTAACTTTTAATCTCTTATCAGCAGCAATAGGTATTCTAACACAAAATCATATTTGTTAATTTAACTGTAATTATGATGTAATTTTTCTAATCACTTGAATTCTATACAGCGAGAAAATGCAGTTGACAACTTCAGAGCTGGTAAAACATGGGTTTTGATTGCCACTGATGTGGTTGCTCGGGGGATGGATTTCAAAGGCATCAACTGTGTGATCAATTTTGATTTCCCAGATTCTGCATCGGCATATATCCACAGAATTGGTTAGTGCCATGGCATTAACATTGTTTCAGATTTGGGAAAAATTTAGAGGGATTGTGATTTGTATTATTCACTCATGATCATGGAGCCTTTTTTATTTTAGTATATATTCTTCAATACATTAATTTTCAAATATGATTTGACTCTATCTTTTTGCTAAATAAAAGTGTTGATTTTTCAACAGGTCGTTCTGGCAGAGCAGGGAGGAGTGGCGAAGCGATTACATTTTACACAGAGGAGGATATTCCATTCTTGCGAAATGTAGCTAATCTAATGGCATCCTCAGGCTGTGAAGTTCCATCCTGGTTGATGGAGTTGCAGAAAAAGAAGTGGAAGAAGCACCGGCCCAGAAGAGATTCTATCTCAACCAAACCTGTAGATCAAAAAGAAAAACTCAACAAAACCTGATCTACAAGCCTATAACAGCAGAGAATGAGAACAAGTTTAACCTTCAAATTTCCGGCTATTAATTTATTTATAGATCATGCAAGTATCCAACAATGTTAAAATTTATAATTCCCCCATCTCCAAAAAGTGGTAATTTAACATGGTGAAAAAGGGAGAGTGGGTAGCAACAATACAAGCAATGTTGTCTAATGGCTACATAAGTTCAAACCATGATATAATCATATATAGTTTTGTTTTACGCCGATTGTCACCACCATTGTAGACATCCCAAGTGTTATCTCTTACTAGTATTAACTGGGAATTTTTGTGTCTCCCTTTGTAGTGAACATACAATTTTGTTGACCCTTAAATGTCTGATTTGATAATCTTTGAAACTCCATTTAATTGAGTAGATTTGCATTGTGTGTGACTTTCTTTTTATGTTGTAGAAGTAGTACATATAATTTGATTTCGGGATGAAATAGTTTCCAAAAGACTTTGTTCCACTGAACCTACAGATCATTTTTTTTTTAAACAGCAAATAATATCATGTATAGATCAAACATAGCATAAGGCATGCCTAAGATGATAACAGAACAAATAGACTTAGAACAAAGACTCGCATCAAAACAGAAACAAACACATACACATACATACAACATCTAGAACACTTATAAGCTACACATGCACAAGCAAAAAAGCTCAAGGAACCCAACACCAGACAATCAACAGCCTTCACAAACCATTATCTTTCAAAACAATTTCCAGTATCCCATGACCATTCACAATAGAGACATGGAGCAATTTTTAACCTCTTCACACTCCATCTCCATGATAACAACTTCACTTCATCCGCAAGTTCTAATGGTTCCTTTCTAACATCATTAAAAATATGATTGTTCCTAGCTTTCCACATTCCCCACAAGGTCGTATGCCACACCAACGCAAAAACCCTTCCGCACTTCCTTATTTCTAGTCGCACTTCCTACAGATCATGTATTCTTATTTCTTACGAACTAAATGCGTAGAAAAAAAAAACACAAACAGAAAAATAATAAACTGTACTGAGCTATTGGTGAAAAGACATTGTTATATATTTATTAGTTTTTTATTATAAAACAATGACTCTTTTTTTTTTTTACATGCCACAATTTTTCACGCTTTCATTTTCTTTCCCGGCATTTTTTTTTCATGCATGTGTACTAGTTTTGATTCTACTTGTTATGGACATAAGTTTGAAATTTTATTCTTCAAATGAAAGACTTTTCTTACTTCACTTTTTTTTTCTTATTGCATTATGTGATTGAAGGGATTTGACAATTTTTTATAAAAAAAAGTAAGTGAGAAGCGATTAATCAACATAATTGACGCCAAATCTAGAAACTCTTTGTGATAGCATGCAAGTCATTGTCAATCAGATTTCAAGAACCGGTGAAAATTGAAATGTTACAGGTAGAATAGATAGCTCAGTCAAACCTAGATGCTTATGAATCAAAATTACACAGTAGGAAAGGCACCAAAAACTATTACTACAGAACATATAACATTGTAAAAGAAACATTTTAGAATTAACAATGTTGCTAAGCTTTAACAAAAAAAATGTTGCTAACCCTTGTGGATAATCATAACAAATTTCTTTTAGTGGCTGGATCAAAACTATCTTGGGTTCAAGATCAATTTGATTTTTCTTTCTCAGTTCTCACTGTGTTAAATCCTCGTGTGTTATACATTAACAGGTACAAGTGACAGATGTATGACAGAATATAACTCTGAAGAAATCGGATAATCAGTGCCAACTACAAATTTGTAACTTCTTTTCCCACTAAATGCTAATGTCTAACCTCTGGCAAGGATCATAACCATCATCCAGAATCTGCAGCCATAAATCTTCAAGCATTGTGTAGATATTGCTCCTTTGTGGATGTGAACTATCTTCTGAGAAGAATACATGAATCTTATCCTTAACTTCTATCCAGCTTTGACCAGGAACCTTTTGTACATCCATTTGTTTCATTAAGTTCCTTAGTTTAGAAACATCTTTCCAATTACCAGCAGAAGCATGTATGTTAGAAAGCATCACCATTGCAGCAGAATTGGAAGAATCAAGTTTTAGTATATTTTCTGCAGCTCGCTCTGCGATGTCAACATTATTATTATGAGTTTTACAAGCAGCAAGTATAGTTTTCCATGTAGTAATGTCAGGATCAAATCCTGATTTCTGAATAAAAGTCTCTGCTTCATGCAAACATCCAGCGCGAGCGAGCAAATCAACCATGCAAGAGAAGTGCTCTGTTGTAGGTGGAATCCCGTGTTCCGTTTCCATGGATTTATATAAGCACCAGCCTTCGTCCACTAATCCAATGTGACTGCACGCGCTGAGAGCGCCAAGATATGTGACCTCATTAGGCCGAAAGCCAAGATTTGTCATAATGCTAAAGAGATTTAGAGCTTCATGTCCAAGCCCAAACTGAGCATAGCCAACAATTAAACTACTCCACGAGACTATATCCGGGTTCTGTGTTGAATCAAAAATGTCTCGAGCTTGTTTAAGTGATCCACATTTCGCATACATGTCAATCAATCCGTTGCGCACAGAAACATCGAGCAATAGCCCACTTTTAATACTAAAGCAATGGACTTGATTCCCAACTCCTAAAGATGTCAGTTCAGCACAAGTTCCTAATAAAGTAGTTATGGTGATACTGTCAGGCTTATTTTCAGAAAAAAGCATTTGTTTAAATAATATGAAAGTCTCTCCTTGTTTGTGCTGCAAGCATGCTGAAAGAATTGCATTCCAAGAAACTAAGTTCGCATTTCCACTTATATCTCTGAAAACATTCAATGCATCGTGTAAATTTGAGCACTTCGTGTACATGGTTAGCAATGAGTTGCATACGGTTACTTCTTTATTGAAACCTATTTTCACAGTATAAGAATGAATTTGCATGCCTTGGTTGAGTGTCGTGGGGCTCCCACAAGCGCAGAATAAGGAAATAAAAGTAACGCTGTCTGGGATCAGTCCAATATGCATCATCCGACGGAAAAAATCTATGGCTTCATTAGCATCACCACTGTCAGCAAATGCTGCAATAATTGCATTCCATGACACTATATCAGGGCTTTTAATCTGACAGAATGCCATCTTTGCTGCAGGTAAGAATCCAAATTTCGCATACATGTCACAGAGAGAGCATCCAGCAAAAACGTTCCTGCGTAAACCGAATTTAACACACATTCCATGTACTTGTTTTCCATATTCAACTTGAAGAAGGTTGCTGCAAGCACTGAAAACACTGCCAAATACGAACTCATTCGGCTGATAAAAACCCTGCCTGAGCATATCTCGGAAAAGATATAAAGCTTCTATCCTATAACCTTGTTGAGTATATCCCGTAATCATGGAACCCCAAGAAATTAAATCCTTTGTAGAAATCATTGTAAATACATTTGAAGCATCTGCAATTTGTCCAAAATTTGTGTACATTGAAATAAGTGCATTTTGGGGAATCAAGTGATGACCAAACCATGATTTATTTACATGGGCATGAAGTTGCCTGCCTAATTCTATATCCCCTGCAATGCAGCAAGCCTTAATTATGCTTCCAAAGGTTAACTGGTCTGGAAACTGTCTGGACTGCGTCATTTGAATATACATGATGATAGCATCGTTTTCTTGACCGTTCTGTGAGTATCCAGAGATCATTGAAGTCCAAGAGACCACATTTCGCAGCTGCATTGTATCAAAAACATTTCTAGCATCCTTCATAGAACCACATTTTCCATACATATTAATCATATGATTTTGGAGAACAATGTTTGGTTGGTAACTGGATTTTAAAATGTGATCATGGATTTTCTTGGCATATTCAAGAGATCTAAAGTTGGCACAAGCCAAAACTAGACTCGTATAGGTGCTTGGTTCAAAATGGATATTCAAATTCTTTAGATGAAAATCAAACGCTTCAAGCGCTTCCTTGTAATGCTGTTGCTTACACATCAAGCTGATGTAACTATTGGCTGGTAGCTCTGGTCTTACATAACTATGCATACATCGAATTAGGTTCCGAATGGTCATAGAGATGGGATATTTAAAAACCAAAAGAAGTAAAACTCTTGTTATATTTAAGAACCTTAAAGAGCAAGATGGTTTCAATTTCAGGACAGTGAAATGGTTGCTTACAAATGAGTAATTATGCTTATAGCTAAGGATATAAAGAATCCATAATTGGATTAGCAGAAAATGAGTGCTTCAAATGCTAATTAATGCATGAAAGATTAACATGAGGGTGTCATTAACTATGCTAAAATAAAGTTCCTACAAGCTCTTTGCGGCCATTTTTCAAGCAGCTAGTATGCAACAAAATTGCATTAGAAAATTTGAACATCAAGGAGTTGGAAAAATTGTAGATGTGCACAATGACTGATGGTAAGATAGTTTGACTAATGAAAATTGTAGAAAATTTATGGATGAATATTTCTGAATTGAAATTTTGAACTGCAAAAAATGTGATAGCTGAAAATAACGCACCTGAAAGTTTCTGTTTAGTGTTCCCAGGCAGACACTAATAACTAACTCTGAGTGCACTCATCAAACATCAGAAACAGAGAAATTTAGTTTTGTGTACTTGTGTGTTTTTGTGTTTTTTGGGGTCCAATGTTTGTTTGTACTAGCATGTACTTGTGTTGTTGGAATTTTACGAAAGGAATTCCAAAATTGAGCGTTTTGGAACCTAAGTTTCAAAATTGTTGAACATTTGTTTTGCGCAAAATTAATTATTTTTGGATCCTAGGTTCTGAACTACCATAGGGTAATTTCGTCAATTTGAGGGGCCGGGGAGTGAGCAACAAAGGGGTCTAAAGAATAATTTTCCAACAATTTTTTTTATCCTTTTTCTTCTTTTTATAATTAGGTAATTGCTCAATTGCTCAAAATTCTGTCTCATCGGAAAATATTTTTCCTCTACTAGTAATATATTTTTGTATGTGTGAATAAACATGGTGGAAGTAGAGCAATCACCGTATAGTTATAATTTAGCTCAAAATTTGATTTTAAATTTATGACAAAATAGTGTTTCTTTTCACACTTCTAATTTTTATCAAACACAATTCTCGTTCTTTTGTTTATCCGCAATATTATTCAAACATCACAAGTCTCACAAATTTGCAATTTCTTTTCTTGATCAATTAGTATAGTGGTTAGAAATTCCACCCTTAAAGTGAATAAATGGAGTGTTTGGGGTTCGAACCTCAGCTCTTACATACATAATGTGCAACATCTCTATCAACTGAATTAAGCTCACGAAAACACAAATGTGTACATCAACTAAAATGAAGAAAGCTCCATTTTTGTATGCTTTAACTAACTGTTGTACAATTCTTTAGTTTTTAAAAGTTTATTTTAATGTTGGTCATTTTTTTTTATAATGTAGTTTTGGAATTTAAATTCTAAGTATAGGGAGCAAGATCAAGGGGGTGTTCTGAAATGAAAGGGTACTTTGGGGGAAAACACTAGAGAAGGAGGGTGGTGTGTTTAGTAAAACTTGGTGGCATAAAAGGTAATACTTTTTCCGATCTCATCGTAAAAATTGACCTTTTATATTTATAAAAAAATGATGGGAACAATTCTTGGTGGATTTTATTAAAAAGCAATAGTTTTTCCGATTTCATATATAAGTACCCGAATTTGATTTATGGTGGGAATAAGTATTTGCTAGATTTTATTTATCTTACGTCTAACTCTAGATTACCGGAATTCCGTTCCCCTAAAATTATAAAGTTAAAAAAAAATTATATATTTAATTTATATTATTGATTAAAATTAAATACTCATTTTTTCAATAAATATAAAAAGTTATTTTTTATTTATATATAAGACACGATGGAGTACTTTAAATGAAAATAAATAGTTATTGCAGTAACCAAATGCCAAAAGAATCATTATGCTCATTATTTTTCAGCCAAGAAACTCCACAGTCAATGTTTAATTAATTGTAATGCACATTTCTCTAATTAGACTAGTCAATCCTCAAAATTGATAAAATAAAAAGATTAGTCAACCCCAAATTATAAATTATAAAATTAAAGTCAAACACACCATAGCCTAATTAATTACTATCCTCCAATTCTATAAATAAAATTTGATTTTTTAGATCCATTAAAAAAATAATGTATCTAGTCAGTAATATAGGCTAAATATATTGTTTTTTTAATAAATTTTAAAAGGTAAATTTTACCTATATATAAAATCAGAGAGAATACATAATAATCAAAATGTACCAAAAAAAAAAAAATAACTAATAATAGTTAAATGGACACATATTACATATTATTGAATAGATGGATTGGTACCATCCCAACAGCTATTTGGTATAAGATAGCAACATATGCACTCACAATTGCTATTCCTTTTTTCATATTTTATGAATATATGCATTTATATATTACTTTTACTTCAAGTCACAACCAAGTGAAGCAATTCCTTACCTATGAAATACCTCCAAACAAAAGTTAATTATTTAGTTTGCTAGTATCAATCATAAGATCAATATTTCAAACGTTTTTCTTAACAAATATATGTGCTGCCCCAAATGCACCTATAGTTTATACTTTATATTACATTATTAAATAACCCTTCTCTTCATTCTATTCCAACAATTTATCAATTTTATTCCATTCCCAACTTGAATTTTGTGGTCAAACTTTTTTTCTTTCTTTCAGAAGATGGGTTCAGTAGAAAGGTCAAAGAAAAAAACTCATTTATGGAAAAAAGCAATGCTTCATTTTTCTCTATGTTTTGTGATGGGTTTTTTTACAGGTTTAGCTCCATCAGGTAAATCTTTAATTTTTCCTAGCAAAATTGAAATTTCAAATGGAACAAAATTTGTAGCACCTCAACCTTCTCAAATGTCAACAAAAAATGTTAACAAAAGTTGGATAGCATCAGCACCACAAATTCATAGCCAAAAAACATCAACAAAAACAACAAAATTGCATGTAAAATCATTACCTCAATTGAAACCTAAAAGACTTGTAATCATAGTAACACCAACAAGCACAAAACTACCTTATCAAAATGTTTTTTTAAGAAGGTTAGCAAATACTATTAAGCTTGTTGATCAACCATTGCTTTGGATTGTTGTGGAAGCGAAAACCGATTCGACGGAATTGCCGGAAATATTAAGGAAAACTGGTATTATGTATAGACATGTGGTTTATAGTGAAGAGTTCATGGACTTAGAAGCTGAATTGAATCATCAGAGAAATTTAGCACTTGGTCACATTGAACATCATAGATTGAGTGGAATTGTTCACTTTGCTGGTCTTTCTAATGTTTATGATCTTCAATTCTTTCAACAGCTTAGAGATATTGAGTATGTTTTTTTCATCCCTTCTATAATTTCCTACTCTAATTTTAGTTCTACATTTAAATTATTTATTTTACAATGTTAATTTGTTATATATTATGGCTTAGTGTGTGTTCTAATTTTAGTGGAGCTAGTAGGTGGGAGCTTAAAAAAATAAACAACTTTTTTTTTTATTATAGCGAATATTCAATTGTCTTTCAAACTGTATAGGAATCAATTATGAATTAGGTTTTTTAGATTCGCGGAATTTCAATATGTTTTCTGAAATTGAAAATTATCAATCGCATTAGTCCTTCTGAAACGATTTCGGGGATTGGAATTGTCAATTCAAAGGGACTAATGTTATAAATATCCGCGATTAGTCCTTCTGAAAATTGATATTTTTGTTGTTTTCAATATCTACACTTTCAAAAAATTAAATTGGTACAAGCACAAATTCAATATCCGCGATTAGTCCTTCTGATGTATCTATCTATTTGAATGAATGAATATTATGTTTTAGTCAAAAAAAAAAAATATTAAATTGGTGATTCACTATAATAATCATCTCACATGCTATTTCACCTAGGTGGTTTTTTTTAATTTTTTTAAAAAAACACACACACACACTAATGAGCTTCAATTTTGTTTTTTGGGATCAAAATGTGCTTGAATTTAATTGTGTTGATTTGGCAATTGAGCAGGGTGTTTGGGACATGGCCAACAGCACTATTACTTGCAAACAGAAAAAGAGTGATAATTGAAGGACCTGTATGTGATTCATCTAAAGTCATTGGATGGCATTTAAGAAATATGAACAATGAGACAATTACTTCTCCCATTCATATTTCAAGTTTTGCATTTAATAGCTCTATCCTTTGGGACCCTGAGAGATGGGGTCGCACTTCCTCTGTTAAAGACACTTCTCAGGTAAATATATTATCATTTACACATCATGACTTATACTATCTAAATTACTTTTTGCTCAAAATCAACTTTCAATTAGTATCTATCTAAGGTTTATAAATTTATTAGGTAATTTAAACAAATGAGTCTACACTATTTATTTTTGAGCCAAATGTAAATAATTTTGCAAGTATTATTTGAATATGTATTTGTATGAATTGGGGCATTATCGTCTCACCCTAACTTTACATAAAAAATATAACATAATATCATTGGTTTATTAAAATAATCATATGACATGCGATAGATCAAATTTAGATCTTGATTTTTTTTTTTAACCAAACTTAAATCTTGCAAAAGTTTAGCTTTGCTCAATTAAATTTGTCTTTTTTTATGACATCAGACTTGGGTCTTGCAAAACCTAAATCAGCTCGGCCAATTCTCATCTTATCTCTAAGATTTTATCTATAAAGCTAAAAAAAAGTTAAACTAGTTGATTATTTTGTTAAAACTCATTCTAAAATAGGACATTGATAATCACCAAGGTAAGTTAATTAGTTTATACATTCTAAACATTAACTTAAATAAACATGATCATGTCCTCAATGCTTCAAATTTTACTTGCGTTTAAATAACGTTTGCCCATCCTCCTCCAACAACTTTAGAAAGGAAAAACCGTAAGCAAGAAAAAAAATTTATAGTATTAGGTAATAATTACAATCTGATTGACTAGTTGAACTAATTGAATAAAAAAAATACACTAATTATGTAGTGTTTTCTACTCAATATAGTATAATATCTTTGATATATGATAATGCATGTAGCTTCCTTTTATTTTACTCCAAGATAAAACCCACTTTCAATATTAGTTCACATGAATTGCTAAGTGGCAAGATATAGTACTACTCATCATATGTCACTTTTCACTATAAATGAATAACATCTACCAAAAGATATTTGTTGCTATTTTATTTATTTTTTGTCCTAATTATGAGGCTACTATTTTTTGGTTATCCTAGAATGCAATCAAGTTT
Organism: Trifolium repens; assembly: GCA_030408175.1. Taxonomy (NCBI): domain Eukaryota; kingdom Viridiplantae; phylum Streptophyta; class Magnoliopsida; order Fabales; family Fabaceae; genus Trifolium; species Trifolium repens. Next base: position 49,457,015 of record CP125849.1, on the reverse strand, counting down.
GTGAAGCAAGTAGTACTAGAAGATGAGGCTAAGTTGAAGGGTATTCCACCAGAGGATTGCTCCAAAATCTTGCTATGGCGTTTCAACTTTTTTTACGCACACACCATTTCCAAGCACTAACTTTAATTACAATACATGATATTAGCCAAAGATTGATAAATGATAGAGAAAATAATGAATGTTGAAGCAATTCAGAAATTGGCCATATTGCTTTCATACAAGATATATGAAATTTATTCTTTATTTTTTTTTCTTTGTATTTGTCTTCCGTATAATATTTTATTGATTTTTGCTTCTTTTTTTTTCAAAAATTTTGTTAGCACGTCTTTGATTATTTTTGTAACATAAAGATTCTTGAGCAAGCAAATTTGTTGTTTATTTTTTCTTTGGTCTAAAATTTATTCATCAAACTAGTAGATAAATAATAGTAAGTGATTAGACCTCTTAAATAAGTTATCGTAAATTTAATATTTGACTCTTGCGTATAGAGATAATTTACTTTATATTTCTCATAAATTATCTGACGGAGATTCATCACTTTTAAACTGTAATAAAAAATTTATACCAATAATATGATAAATAAAATGAAGCTTGAACCTCCTCTTTTGATCTTAGAGTAGAAGTTACCCCATATGATAAGTAACCTATTCGGTTAGAGGCTCATTTTCTCACCTCCTCCAATATAAGTTTGGAATTAAGTACGTACGCATATGAGAAAATTATAAAATTTTGTATTCCTGGATGTATTGTGCCGTAGATACACTTATACACATTTTTTTAAAACATGGAGATTTAATTCATGTCATTGAAAAGAACTTTGATAGAGTGCATTAATCGTAATTGTTATATCATTAAAAAAAATTCACTTTTCCATAACTCAAACTCAATCAATTTGAGTTTTTCCTGTCAAAGTTTGGGCATGTTCAGGTGGGTACCTATAGGTACGGGTTTTATTGTTATGTCTAGGGCCGGCCCGAATCTCAATGGGCAAGGTCAGTCCAATTTTCACAATAGACAAACAGTCCAAGTATAGATGTTCATTAGTGATACATAATACACTTACAAATAGAAATAGTGAGATGAAAATGAATTCAAAATCAGCACACATTTCTTGTGGCCATGCATTCATGACTTCATGTGGTTACATATTGGTCTTTAATGCAATTCACATGTTTTAGCTTGGAAAAAAATCGTAAAATTTTATTGATATCCTTGGTAACGATGTCTTTTTTTTTTAACTGCAAAATATATTAATTAATGAACTCTATTACTCTAGTAAAGCACAAGAAGTGCAAAGCAAAGGAAAAATGAAAACAGAATACAAAAGCGAGAAAGTCTTTGATGGGCACAAACCCAACACGTGGATTTAGGCACAGCCAATCAAATTTTGACAGCTCATAAACATGACTAATTTTAAAAAAATTAAAATAAAAAGTGTTTTTTATTCTCTCTCCACTCGTCCCTTTTCTACTCTTCTTTCTCTTCAATGATTTCTTTTCTAGATCTCTGCAACATCCTTACCTTGTCAACATGTTTTCTCCATTACATCTTCAATTTCGTCTTCATCATCATTAATAAATAAAAAACAGCAAAATCATTGTTTTCTCCATTGCATCTTCAACATGTTTTTTTGACTAATTTTTTTGAATCATACTCAACAACTCGAGGGACAGGACGAGAACGAGATGCACAAGAAATCAGAGGGAACATAAAATCGTCTTTGTCCTTTCATAACTGAATCAAAATCAAAATAGGAGAGATTGCAGACTTGATTCCATCTTCACTAGAATTTTTTTTTCAAACATTTTCATTTAATTATGTTGTTGATTTTTGGTTGATTTTGGTTTTTCTAGTGAGATTGGAGATAGCTCCAGGAGAAGGCTTTTGAATGGATTTGGAAGAAATGAAAACATTTTGTTTGTTGCAGTGATTGGGGAGAAAGAAGAGTAGAAGATGAACCTGGAGAGAGAAAGAAGAGAAACACTTTTATTTTTTAATTTTTTAAAAGATCATTGCTGTCAAAATTTGATTGGCTGTGCCTAAATCCATGTGTTGGGTCTGTGCCCATCAAAGACTTTCTCTACAAAAGCTGCACAAGCAGCTACACAAAACAAAGCCTCATGTCACACCATGTAACTTTAGATTAATTTTTTGGTAATATCATGTAACTTTAGATTTATTTGAAAAAATTATTACTGGAAAAATATATTAAGAATTGATTAAAAAGAAGTATGACTTGATAAAAAGAGTACTATATTTGATCTATTTTTTTAGTCAAAAAAAGAGTATTCGATCTCTTTCCTCTCTCTTCTTTCTCTCCTTGTATTGCAAATCCAAATTCAAATCCCAATCCAAATATAGGCATAGCTAGTTAGCTAGCAGTAAATGACTTACCTTCAAGAACTTGGTCATCAAAAAAAAAACTATCAATGGCATTTGGCAACCCACCTCAAAACAAATACTATCAATTGTTCATTAACAAATTAAATATAATCCCAGCAAAAAAAACAAATTAAATATAAATAACACTGATGTATCCTAATAAATAATTCACCATAAAAGTTGTAAGTTGCAATACTACTAACATTAATTGATTTTTTTTCCTCTCATTTTATGGTTAAATATGTTTATGGTCATACAAAATTAATAGATAGCTTCGGTTCCTGTTAACATAACTCATTTAGTAAGGACATTGCATGCAACGATAAAGGTTTGAATAAGGCTGGCAATGACTCGAGCCAATTCGTGAATAGTTCGAAGCTCGATTTGATATTTGACTCGTGAACTTGGTTCATGAACCAAATGAGCTGAACTTGAGTTAAAAATCCAGTTCGTTAAATAAATGAGCTGAACATAAACTATATATAGTTCGACTCATTTGACTCATGAACCAACTCGGTATATATATATATATATATAACTTTCCAAATATTTTTAACTGATGCAATTTTATCTTGAATGAGCGAACTATTGGAGTTTTGAAATGGAAGAATATTTTGAGAATAATTGTGGAATTTTATTGGTTTTTGCTTTGTAACTTTGTTACTTGTATCGGTTTATGCCGATTTGAATTTTGCACGTGTTTATCCATTATACACTTAGGATGACATTTATTTTAATTTAATATTTGTTTTTTCTTTTTTAAAAAATAGTTTAAAAGAGTAAAGATCAAATTTTGACAAAAAAATTAACTTTAAAATGGTGTGATTTAATTTAACGAGTTGAACCTAACGAGCCGAACCAAACTATTCGTGAACTTTAAACGAGCCGAGCTCGAGCTGAAAAAAGAGTTCGTATCACAATTGAGCCGAGTTTCGAGCTGAACCAATTCCTAACGAGTCGAGTTGAGCTCAGACGAGTTCGACTCAGCTCGACTCATTTCCAGCCCTAGGTTTGATCCTTAGTACTTCCACTAATTCAATTTAAAAGGTGGAATTCTAATTACTAAACTACTTGATAAAAAAAAAAAAAATAATACCTGCCAAATTTAGTAATTACGTGATTTTAATAGTGTTTTTAGTCTTTATATATTGTTCAATAATTCTTAAACTTTTGAATATTTTTTGCAAGACATTATACTTTTTTCCATCTTATTTTTAAATGTCAAAAACATAAAAGTAACGAAAATTTGAATTTATAAATTAAATTTTGAATTTATTTTTTACATAATATTTTTCTATAATGTTCTAAATATACTCCCTCTAGTCTTGTATATAAGAAAATTTTCAAAAAAGCTCTTCCTTTAAGAAAGTAGTTAAAATACATTAACCGATGAGAAAAAACACATTATACCTTCTTGGAAAATGTAAAACATTGCATTTATTGGTTGAAATTGGAATAATGTCATAAAACTTAATAATTGAAGTAGACTTTTGCTTATATTTAAGACTTTAAATTTTTTTGTTTTGTTTCTTATATATAAGACCGGAGGGAGTATATATTAGTAAAATATATTATTCATAAATATATGTTGACTTAACAAAAAGGCTAAAACTGCGTGAAAGAACTTAAGATTTCTGAAAAAAATAATTAAAAATAAGTAAAGACTATGTCATTATGACATTAATTAAAAAATAAATCATCAAAGTGTTGTGGGAAGAAGTGATACATTCAACTTTTTAATAATTTTTTTGACCAATCTTTTTAAATTTTGAAAATTCCAATGCAATATTGCTAGTTTCAACTAGTTAATTAGTGCTTCTAGGATACTTATAATTCATCCATCCATCTTAAATTATAAGGAAAATAAATTTATACTAATATAGAAAAGAAAAATATAATAATTTGAAATATGATCTTTTAAGAGTTTAAAGAACATATATTGTCAGTATAAATCAACTTTACAATGAACATCAGTAAGAATATTTATAAAATTATTTTACATTATCTATACATATTTTTTTCTCTTTTTTAATTAGTGCTCTTAAACACTTAGATTGTCTACCTAGCACCAGATAATACAAATACATCAACAACACCATAATCACACATTAGTGACAACGTTAATCTTAATTAATAATTTGAACAAGTAAAACAACTAGTGGGACCAACCCAAGTGGCAAGGTTACAATATTAGCAGAAACAGCTGTTGTTTAGTATTATTCAAACAAAACAAATCAAATTCTGTTCTTTTCTTTTCTTTTCTCTTTGGCATTTGTCAAGATCTGATTTTTTTTCCCTCTTCACAGGGTGAGAGTGAAAGGTATTGTTTGGTTGGTTCAACTTTGATCTTCTTCTTCAAGTTACAATCTTTTTTCTTCAGTTACTAATTGGGTCATTTCAGATCTTTCACTTCAGGTATTATTCTCATTGCACCCTCAATTTTTACTTCAATCTTTTTTTCCAATTTCACTGTAATTTAACTATTTAAGCGGTTGAATCTCTACACTCTACTGTTACTTTGATGTGAAAATGTGAAAGGGGATATAAATTTAGTATTTTTATTACTTGATTCAATTTTATCAAGAGAATTAGAAAGTCCTTGATTGATTTTCCAAACTTGATTCATATAGAATTAATTCACAATTGATATAAATTAGGAGTTTGAATACTTTTTAGAATAAAACTATGTATTATGTTCATGATGTTTTTCTCTTGCAGAACCTTATTGTTCTTTTCAATCAAAAAAATGATTATATTTTTGGATTTTTTCATTCAGATTATTTCCTTGTCAGTGTCAAATTTGCTAGAATTAAGGACATTTAATAATATATAAACTAATTTCATTGGATTTTTTATTATTTAAAAAATTATTATGGATAGTGAGGTTTTAGATCTTCAATTATTTCCTTCTTTTTATTATATAAAGGATCCAAAATAAGGAATGCCAAGAAGATAATGGGGAAGAAGGGAAATTGGTTTTCTACAGTGAAGAAAGCTCTCAGCCCTGATTCAAAGGTAAGAAAATATTATATTTGGATAAAATTTATATACTCGAGTCGAGCTCAATTTTCGGAGATGTTTTTTAAATTTTTTAATTTTTTTTTCTTGTTGCAGAAATCAAGTAAATCAAAGAAGAAATGGTTTGGGAAGCAAAAATTGCAGACTTCAGACCCTTCTTTAGAAACCGATACAGCACCGCCTCTTCCTCCGCCGGAAGATATTAAATTAACTGATATTGAAAATCAAACCAGTCACCATAATGTTGCTGAAATTACAACTGCCGTGGTTGATGAGAAACCTGGTCCTTCTGTTCAGGCAGCAGTTATTAGGACCGGACCTGTCTTAGTTTCTCGTTTTGCCGGTAAACAAAAGGATGAAGTGGCTGCAATCAAGATTCAGACAGCTTTTCGGGGATACTTGGTATGTGTTGCAAACTCTCCCTCGTTTTCGAATTCGTTTTATGAGTTCTAATTGAATGTATATATCTTCATTTAATGTATTCTTTAAAATTGAACAATTGAATAATCCACGGGAAAAGTTATATATGCTCATTGAATGTATTCTATATATGCAGAGTTATGAGGCCATAAGAGGCGATCGATAGTTCCTGCAAAAGAAAATTTGTTATTTGAAATACCTTTCAAACTAATCTTTCTTTTAAAATCATTTAGGCGAGAAGAGCGTTGCGGGCTTTACGAGGGCTGGTCAGATTGAAAACATTGATGGAAGGGCCCATTGTAAAACGGCAAGCCATGAGTACTCTCCGCTCAATGCAGACGTTAGCTCGTGTTCAATCTCAGATTCGTTCTAGGAGGGTTAGAATGTTAGAGGAGAATCAGGCTTTGCAGAGACAGCTCTTACAGAAGCATGCACGAGAACTTGAGACCATGCGGGTCTGTATTTCTTTTCCATACTTTTTATTTTTTAAAACGCTAATCTCTTGACATCGGGCGAATGCTTATTTGACTGTATGTAATGATTTTTATAGATTGGAGAGGAATGGGATGCTAGCCTACAATCAAAAGAACAAATTGAAGCCAAATTATTGAGCAAGTATGAGGCTACTATGAGAAGAGAAAGAGCATTGGCTTATGCATTCACTCATCAGGTTTTCTATTTCTCTTTTGAACTTACATATGCGAGGAAATAGATGAAAAATATTTCACATAATTTCAAGAACTAAAAAATGAGAACCTTAGATTTCATGTTATGTTGTATACTAGAGTTCCTCTAAAGTGAGTAATTTACTTTAAAGAATATCGTAACATTTCAGCCATTGATGGAAAAACCAAAGGTTAATATTGTATACAGATGCATAACAAATCATAGATAAGTTAAAATATCAAACGCTGTTTTTCTCATCAATGGTTGAGATGGCTTACTTTACCATTCATAGTGAAAGCTTGCTTTAGCTGCAAGTCAATTCACCTACTTTATTTGCTGTTTTCTTATCACTTGAAGTTGTTTCTCTTTTTACCTAAAACGTATTGCGTAGTATTTAGTTTGAGAATTTTTTTAAAATTTCTTCTTTTTGCTAATAATAACAAAAATGTCACATTTCACTTCATTTCCTATTTTTGAAGAATGAAGATCTATATAGAAGATGAATACAAGGGAAAAAATAACTCTTTCCTATTCAAGTATTTAAAATCAATAAATGAAATTAGCAACTTTTTGTAACTATAGTTAAAAACATGAAATGAAACAAATTATTGTCACTCTTTCCTTAGGCTTGATAAACGCGCGAATAATTTTGTCTTGTCACTATCTTCATAACCATTTCCTCTGCTTAAACCTTTTCATTCTCCTTTCTCACTGCCACGGTAATTTTATTTACAACTGCAAATGTAATATTGTGACAGCAAAATGGGAAGAACTCGTCTAGATCTATGAATCCAATGTTCGTGGATCCAACCAATCCTACATGGGGATGGAGCTGGCTAGAACGATGGATGGCTGCCCGACCTTGGGAGAGCCGTGGCCTTGCCGATAAAGAACTGAATGACCATTCATCCATTAAAAGTTCAAGCCGCAGCATTACTGGTGGAGAAATCAGCAAATCGTTTGCTCGTTTCCAGCTAAATTCCGAAATACATTCTCCAGCAGCGAGCCAAAATCCCGGCTCACCTAGCGTTCAGTCCAATTCAACTCCTACTAAGCCAGCTTCTGCAGGAGCTGCAAGGAAACTGAATAAGGCGAGTCCAAAGGGAAGCTGGGTTATGGACGATGACTCAAAAAGCATGGCCAGTGTACAGTCAGATCGGTTCCGTAGGCACTCTATTGCCGGGTCATCAGTTAGAGATGATGAGAGTCTTGCTAGCTCTCCATCAGTTCCGAGTTATATGGTGCCAACTCAATCTGCGAAAGCTAGGTCGAGAACACAGAGTCAAAGTCCATTAGCTAAAGAAAATGGTAAACAAGAAAAGGGATCCTTTGGGACTGCAAAGAAGCGTCTTTCTTTCCCGGCTTCACCCGCCAGGCCAAGGCGTCATTCAGGTCCGCCAAAGGTAGAAACCGCGATAAATGCAGAGTTCGCAGTGGACAATGGTGTGGCAAGTTGATTATATAACCAGAGTGAAAGGATTGGAATTATTAAAGTAGGATTGAAGATATATTGGTGAAGTAATAAAACAAAAGTTCATTTAAATTGAGTGTTCTTTATATTTTATTTATTTGTCCTATTTTTATGTGTATCCTAACATTTCATCATTCATGGATGCTTTTTATTGGGGTGAAAATTGTTTTACTTACCATATATTCATCTGTTTGTATTTTCATTTACATTCTCTACCATTTACTCTAAGGAGAAAAATTTAGTTCATGATGATGATCTTGTGCAGAAGAATGAGTCAGTCAACAGTCAGAATCCTTTCTGTGATATAAGTACAAATTTGATTTCTTTGTCTCATTTATTTGATGCTATTATCGTTTAATTTGAAGATTAAAACTTAAGATAGCTTACATTGTTGCTATTATAATTTTAGGACTTCCTAGTACTCATCCATGCAAATGCAACCGATCTATTATTTCGCTCAACCAATGAAAGAAAACACATGCTTAGTCACAGGTGTCTATGCTTGTTAAATACTCCACTGATCTCATATATAAACAACTTTTCACTTTTTAGATTCATTCAATAACAAGTGTAGTATAAAACATGAGGTTTGAAGAAGTAAGAAGTTGGCAACGTGATTAGCACCATTGAACAGCTTCTAGAGCTTATTTTTAACTTAGGCATCTGCAGATGTTTAAAAAAGGGATCAATGGTAACATGCACATTTATTTGATCCATCTTTTGCTGGTTTTTCCCGCTTTCTTTGTCTTGGTGGTGGGGTTTAGGGATACATATACTAACTAGTAGTATTTAATTTAATTATTTATTTATTTATCAGCAATTGGTAGTTGAAGTGGGGTCTTCCAGCTAACATCAGTACTACTATATCTACTCTCTCTATCATTTTGCAAGATAATTGGCCCATTTTTTGTCAGTTAAATTTGAAATCTCAGTTGGTAAAAATATGTTGAATAATAAAAAAAAAAACATGTTACTTTCATCTTAAAGTTAACAAAAACACTACAACTAAATGTGGACCAAATGTAGCATACAGTAGTAACTTTGTTTTGCCACTCTGTTTAAACAGTTGGCACATTTTGTTTGTTACATTATCTATGAAGATTTACAACTTTTGTATTTGGATTATTATGAGTGATGACATGTTCTATTTATAATTAATTATATAAGTTAATTTTTGTTAAATGAAATTAATGAATTTAAAAACAATTAAAATATTGCAACAGTACTATGATAAGTGGGCCATGCTATCAAATGGAAATCATAGTTCAGATTTTATAAGTTTGGAAAGTCTCAGAGTAGTTGCAACCATGTCTCCCGAGCTAATCTCATTCTAATATAACAATGTAAAAATACAAATTACTAGGTCAAAGACAGAGAAAAAGATATAGAGAAACTACTAATGTTGGTTTCAACTTTACTCTTTACATGTATTCATTCACATATAGCTTTTTCTTGGGCCTTTTTTTACTGCTTAGCTTGACGTTTAAGCAAACTTCATCTAGATTCTTTTTTAATTGTTTCTATCATTTACTTTTTTTAAAGCAGAAAGATTCCACTTGAAGGAAGAAAAAGTTGGAATTTGATACGCTTGCTCAGTAATTATGATTTTGATTTGATTATATGCTTAAGCTTGACATTTTCCAAAACACTATCCAATATCCAATCTGCATAATTTGCTGGTTGCAGGTAACTTTAGTTTATTTTAAAAGAAAATAAACCATCACAATAATTCAAGTGGCAGTACAAATCATTCAAAGACTACTTGATCTCATGAACAAGTAGAGATTCTCTACACTTCTTAAAAATAAATTAGAAATCTTCGTTGCTATAATTTTAGACGTACAAAGACTCAACTATGTCGCACATTTTAGAAATGATCGCCTTTGCACACACTATAATACTATAGTAATTAAGTTTGCCTTTGCGCGCACTTCATTTCTTTCAGAATATAAAGAGAAACCCTCTACTACCATTTTTTTTTTCAATTAAAGAGGTGGTGGTTGATGCGATGAAGTCCATTTTGAACATGCCATCAAACCCACCAAATGCAAAGATCAAACTAAAAATATGAGAAAATGATAAAAGAGAGGAGAGAAAAATAAGAAGTGGTATTACGTAACAGGCATGGTTTTGCCGCTGAGTTAACGGTCAATCGAATAAAGACTCTAAATCCAAGAAGGCAGTTAAGATACAGTTTGTTTCAGGACAGTGGAAGGTTAGTAAAGACAATGTAGGTGGCACACTTTTACCTATATCTCCAAAAGCTCTTGTGGTTCAAAACTTAAGAATCCTTGTGTAAACTCTCTTCTTTGAAGCTTTTAATGTGCATAGGAGCCGCCTGTGTTATTTACATCCAAATTGAACTCGTGTATATCAGCAGTTTTCCCATCATTTATCAGAAACAGATACTTGTAAAGCATCTTCCGTGTTTTTCTCGAATGCAGTTTCCTCTTGTCGTTCAAACGGACCTTGAGGAGTTCCAAAAAGAGTGGAGAATATTTTCCTATGGCATTCATCACAGAAAAATAAATAAGAGAAGTGACCCTCATTTGGAAGCTTATGAATCACTGCCTCTGGCAACACCCTTTCTATGTATTCCGTCATTGATGGTGGGACCACCCTATCGTCCAATCCCTGTTTGAGAATTGAAAAAGGAAATGTAAGAATTCATAGTACATTGTAACAAACTGAACTCGAACTCAAAAAAATAAGTTGAAAAACTGTTTTACTTCGTAGTACTTGATAAAATAGATACTATAATGAAAGAACATACAGATTACAGAATAATCTTGACAGAAATATCGAAAGAAGAATATGGTTTAACCTGCCATATGTGAATACGGCCAAGATATCCTGCTAGTTCACATTCTGCCTGACCGTACATGGACTTCAACCAAAGAAGTAAGCTCCCTGTTCGACACTTCTTATGCACATGAAGTTCTTCAATGTCAAAATCCCATTTGGATACCTGCAGAACAACTTCCTCTATAAACGGCCGCAAGTTTCCCTGGCGAACCGACTCCTCCAGATCCCTCTGCCAAAATTCTTCAAATGCAGGTTCTTCAATGACAATTTCATCCTGAACATTTATGAATTTGATTTGTCAAAAGATCGTAATTGTCCTAATCTACAGAACTGCTTATTGAATTTGCCCCAGTAGAGTTTTTATCTACATTTGTATTCAAAATTCAGCTTCACATTTACATTCAAATGTCAGTTCCACCGAAGGAGGCAGGAAAAAGTGGAAAACAGTTTAACACAAAACAAAATTTATAATTATAACGGTAAATATTTTCTGTCAAATATTAGTGAGACAGTACACACAAGGTTAAAATCAATAGTACTACTAACCCTCTGCGGCTTAAGTATCTTTTATTCAAATGAAGTAGCTTCAGTGTTTTACAAAAAAGTGAATTTTGAAAAAGACATGTATATTGGATGACTCTAGTTTCAAAATCGGCCAGCTGATAAATGATGGACGGTTAACTCAAAAGGAATGCTGAATAACACTAATTTTTCAGCAACCATGAATCACTTAGCTATTGGGATTTGGGAGTTAAGGAAAGTGTTCATATCTATTCATGAAATAAATAAATAAAACACTTGTTTTATCCCTTTCAACATAATTCAAGGTTATCACAACTGACCTTCTTTCCTAGTGAAAGTGAAAATTGCTTGTCAATCCGGTCATGCTTTTCTGGCAAGAAACTTTTCCGATAAAAAAAAGAGAGAAGCTTTGGAAATCTATACGCCAAAGAATACATATATTTTCTCTTTGGCAGCCACTTCTCCCAAGTTCTTTTCATCTCATCTTTAGTCATGTGTGACTCATATGGATTAACCATAGGGGCTAGCATTGCTGCACCTGCAATTTCAGGTAATATTACAAATCATATCAGAATCCACGTATCTCTTTTCTATGTTTAGCAGGTTGAAAAGATTGCAAAACATGCTCAACAGAGGTAGGTAATCAACTGGAAATTATAACATTGGTATAACCACTATTGACATGAATGTGAAATTTCATTATTGTTTTAGATTATGGACATTTCACAAAATGTTCACATTACTAATTGCTATAACTTCTAAGCCCATTTCAGATGCAGAGTTTAAGATTAACACATCAAAGGTATTGAGAAATTAGAATTTTGAAAAGGAAGAACAACCTGCAATTCTCTCAGGAATATATCTGAGTGAAGCCCAAGCATGAATGCATCCACTTGAGTGGCATAGTACCCAGAACTTATCAGTTACATTGACAGCATTGACTAGATGCAACATATCCAAAGCTGATGAATTGAAATTTCGGTTGGGATGTGGATCACTCTCCCCAAAACCAGGAAGGTCATAAGTGACCAAGCGAACACCGTACTCTTCAAGCAATGATGCTTTGACTCCAGGAATGCCTACCATTATAGAAGGATAGAAAAAGGCAGTAGAAAATGTTAGAAGATAAGAACTCAATTTGTATAGTGGATAAGTTTCGGAATCCTTATAAGGATAAATATGCAGTTCTTACTAAAGCTAGTTGTTATCATTGAAAACTCTCAATTATACTTTACCTGCCAGCCGGGATGAAAGAAAAGAATGTGGAGCAACAAGGGAAAATCTAGCTTTTCCAGCTGCAACACCTTGATCATGATAAGCCATGTACCTACCATCCGGAAGCAATATGCGGCTAGCAATAGGAGGATGTATTTGCACCTTCATCACCTTGGTTAAAGCTTCGTGATTAGAATCTACACTGATAGCTGCAAACAATTCAATAATTAAAAGTAAGGAAACCTTATACTAGACCAAGATTGCATAACCACGGCAAACATCATCTGTAAGCATTTAAATATCATTTTTCCCCCAAAATCCATAGAATATAAAACCATACTTGACCGAATTTGTATAGAGGTGGAAAATCAACAAATAGAAAACATGAAAGTTCATCTGTCCCATAAAGAAATACCCTGAAAATATTTGACTTGCATTTATCGAAATTAATCGTCCACTCATTGATAACTTAAGCCACACAATGTAAGTATATATCATAATCTCTTTATAAATGCATACAAACATTAAAGGTCTTGTGAATAACCAAAATTAATTTCGACCAAATACATCAATTTCTCTGACTCGGTTTTGCTTATAATCTTCCGATCGTTTCGGAAAGCAATCAACAAAACAATACAACAAGATTCACATAATAAGACTTGAAATTAAAAGTTAAAACATAACATTAACAACATTGAACCAATCCTACAGTGTATTACATATGAATCAATATATAATTTCATCTCCAAAGAAAGACCTAGTCAACAACAAATACAAATAATCAACAGCAAACAAAATCCACAAAAATAGCAACAAAGTCTAGTCATCAACTACTCAGCAAACAGTTAAAGTTCAACCTCAAACACACTACGATGTTGCTGTTTTTTTTTTTTTTGAGATTTTCTACGAGTTTATTAAATTGAAATTAAACTTTATTGCAACTAACAAACAAGGAAATTAAACTAAAATTACTACTGTAGCAAATAAAATTAATTAATGAATTTAGAGATGGATATGAATTTAGCAACAAACCTGCGAAAGCAAGAAGAAAAACGGTTAACACAATAGACCAAGCATGAACAGGATCACGATCTTCAGGCAAAAAATCATTCAAAAAGCTTAATCTCTTAGAAACTTTAGAAAAAGGTCCACTGAACTTCTTAACAACATAAGAATCTTGATTGAAGAAATTCTGTTGAAGAATATCTCTACATCCTCTACCTAACTCCATAAGTATCTCACACCAAGCCATCAAAAAACCAACCGCATGTTCCTTCAAACTCTCTTCTCCACCAACCGATTCAGTTACTAATTCCTCTGATTTTCTAACCTCAAACGACGTCGTTGAAGGTGTTGTTTCTTGTATCGGATTCTCCATTAAACTTGCTAGTTCTTCGCTCCACCACGTGGTTCCTCTCGCTTCCGCCATTTCTTCAAGTGAATATCATTACACAGCGTGTGTGTAAGAAAATGAAGTGCAAGTAACACAAGTGATACTAGCTTTTTTTTTTTTGTTATGCGTAATTGTGAAGCTAAGTTTTTTTTGACAAAGTGAAGCTAAGTTTTAAAATAGAAGGAAATAATTAAAGGAGAGTGATTCATTAGAAAGGGTTATTTTAGGAAGAAAAGAAACAAAAAGCGATTGTGTAGACTGTAGAGTGTAATAGGACGGTTATTGGTAGTGAAAATGTGTGGGGAGTGGATGGATTCCAACTAAGCACTTATTACTGCACATTATTGAAGTTAATAATCTTTATCTTAATAAAGATCCAACGGTTTATTGATCACCGCAATTGCAATCAAAATAGTTGAAATCACTTAACGTTAGAATTGATCGCGAACTAGATCCAACTGATGGTAAAATAAAAAACAAAAAATCCAACGGTTTATAATGTTAATTAGTAGTAGTAATTAATTAATTAATCTCTTCTTTTTTTTACAATAATTATTTCATCTATATCCAATTACTTGAATGAATTGACTAATTGGTTAAAGTGAATTGAAGTACTCCGGTGGGTTGTGTTTGAAAAATAAAATAGCTCATACATAGTAGTATTAGGTAGTAACATAGTTTATATAGGATTTGATTTTTTTTGTTTTAAAAATTTTATATTCATCTACATTTACTTATATTTAATACAAAAATATTAGGAGAGAAAATAAAAAGAGATGATGTAGTAGATGATAATGACAAAATTAACCTTAAAAATAAATCTAATTTTGGGGTTAGTTATGATACAAGTGGTTTCAGCCCCTCCCGATCACAGTTGTGGGGATCGAACTGTGATCTCCCTACCAAGTTCAGCATCAATCACCGAACCAACTAACATCGGTGTTACGAAGGAATTAAGAGAAGAAAGAGAAGAATCAACACATGTCAATATTTTAAAAGATAATATCACTTTAACTTCTTTTTTTTGTGGAAATCATAAGATGGTAGATGTAAACAATAGTGAAGATCTATTCATACCATTCTTCTCATTAAATTTTTTTAACAAAAAGTTTTTCCCTTCGCAAAATTGCAAAATCGATGATCAAATGAGGTTAACGAGTTTACCAAATCCAACCCACGTAATTTATTTAGGCTCTTCACGAGCTTTCTTTATTTTTATTTTTTTTATATCATTCATGAGCTTTCTTTAAACTCTCGAACCTTGTTGTTTTGTGAGTTACACTTTAATTAATTTAGAGTCTTGCATTTTGGTTATTTTTCTTTTAAAATGCTTGCAAGTTAGGCCTTAAACTTTGACCATTTTGAATCTTCAATGCTCGCAAAATTAGTTGCAAGTGTTTATGATGAATTTTATTAGTTTAGTATTTTCATTTATTGTATATTTGTACATTTCATGATAAAAAAAAATACTACCTCTGTCCCTAAATATAAGATCTCTTTGAGAAAAATGTGGAGATTAAGAAAGTTGATTGAAGTATTAAATTTGTTGATATTTAGTATTATTTTTACAATTTTATCCTTTAAGAGAAAGAATTAGTTAATGTTTTTTAATATATTTATTAGAGATTGTAGAAAAATATGCACTTTAATTAGATATATTGTGGTAAATAAATATTTATTGCTCTTGGAAATTTGAAAAATGTCTTATAAAAAGGGACAAAGAAAAATTTCAAAAGAGTCTTATAATTAAGAATGAAGGACGGTAGTATTAAAAATAAGTTATCATATTTTAGAAATAAAAAATAAGGTTTGGTATCAACAATAAATTGGTCAAAGTGATCAGAATTTTGGTCCCCTTAAATATATGGTTATGGGTTCGACTCTGGCTCATGCGTATGGAGAAAATTCGGTTGGAAGGGGACAATCCACCTTGTGTGCCCCACAAGTTATCAATAATAGCAGTAGAAACTTCGTATCAATATCATGATAAAAAAACAATATAAAAAAAAAGGTGCGGTCATTTTTTAAAATAATACAATGACACATCATTTATAAAATTACAATCTTATGTTTATGAGTTTAATTATTATGTATTGTTTGTGTAAATTTATTTTACACATACATCTTTTTTTTTGTATGGATTTTACACATACATTTAATAATATGTTTTTACTTCAATTAATAAATATGATACATCATATGTTTTTAAACAGTGCATGATATGTCAACATATTATTGAATTATGTGTAAAATAATTTTAACGAATTATTATACAAAAGTAAAAATAAAATAACTCAACCCAATTTAAAAATTTACAAATTACACTCAATTCAATTTCTTCAACAATTCGGTTTTTAAGCACACGAGGAGAGCCTAACCCAAAAGACTAGTCCAATAGGTGAGAGGGCCTCAAGGTTTAAATATCACATTGAGTACTTTGATATACTCGATGTGAGACTCATAACATTGCCATGTTAAGGTAATCAAAAAGGGATCAATATTATTGCTTCACAAACAAGGCACCAACTTGCCTAATATAGGCTTTGAGTTGGTTTACAACATGGGCTTCAGCATAAGAGGCCCAATCAACCTAAAACAGAAAAACTACATACACCTCCCTAACAATCCCTCCCTTAAACTGAAAATTCAAAAAACCAAACTAAAAATCAGTTTAAACAAACAACTTTGACAATTCCTAAGCTATTTCTCAATTTGCTGAATGTTTCAAACTTGAGAGGCTTGGTCATGATATCAGCAATTTGATCTTGACTCTTGCAATGCACAAGCTCTATTACATTGTCCTTAGCTAAGTCTCTAAGGAAGTGAAATCTAACATCAATGTGCTTGCATCTACCATGAAGAATAGGATTCTTTGTGAGTTTAATTGATGAGTTGTTATCACAATGAATAAGTATCTTCTCATCATCCATAACCTGTAAGTGAATTAGCACATTCTTGAGCCATAAGCATTGACAAGCACAAGCAGCTGCTGCCACAAACTCAGCTTCTGTGGTGGATAAGGTCATTATAGGTTGCTTTTTAGATGACCACGATACAGCAGCACTGCCAAGCATAAACACATACCCTGATGTGCTCTTTCTATCATCCAAGTCACCTGCATAATCTGAATTAGTCCACCCATTTAACTTTGTTTCTTCAGAGCTAGCTCTATTTGATCTTTTGTATAGAATACCAAAACCAACAGTCCCTTTTAAGTATCTCAAAATTCTCTTGATAGCAGCAAAATGAATTTCTGTTGGTCTATCCATGAATCTAGCAGTTAGACAAACTGAAAAGGCTAAATCAGGCCTTGTTGCTAGTAGATACATCAAGCTACCTACTATCTGCTTGTAACTTTTTGCATCACCAGCCTTACCATTTTCATCCTTCACTAGCTTACATCCTGGCACAATTGGATTGTTCACTGGGTTGCATTTTGACATGCCAAATTTGTTGAGAATCTCTGTAGCATATTTGCTCTGATGTATGAAGATTCCATCCTCAGTTTGATTAACTTCAACTACCAGAAAATACTTCATTTTGCCTAAATCAGTCATTGCAAATTGCTTCATCATAGATTGCTTAAATTCATCAATTTGAGCTTCATTATTTCCTGTCACAATCAGATCATCCACATACACACTAACAATGAGAATGTCTTTATCTTTGGCTTTTACAAACAATGTATGCTCAGCAGGGCATTTTAGAAATCCCTCAGAAACAAAATAAGCTTCAATCTTGCTATACCATGCTCTAGGTGCCTGCTTCAGGCCATATAGAGCTTTTCTTAACTTGTATACTTTTCTACTATCTCCTTGATGATATCCTAAAGGTTGCTCCACATATATGTCCTCAGATAGTTCACCATGTAAAAAAGCACTTTTTACATCCAATTGATACACACACCAGTCATTACTTGCTGCACAAGCCAACATAGTTCTTATAGTCTCCCATCTTGCTACAGGAGCAAAGACTTCATTGTAGTCTACTCCATACTTCTGAGAATACCCCTTAGCAACTAATCTTGCTTTGCATTTATCAATCTGCCCAGATTCATTGAATTTTGTCTTGTAGATCCATTTGACTCCAATTGGCCTAATCCCTGCAGGCAGATCAGTCAACTCCCATGTCTCATTATCTTCTATGGCTTTGATCTCTGCATTCATAGCCTCTCTCCATACTTGAGTCTTGCTGGCCTCTTCATAAGTAACTGGGTCTTCATTGTTACTATAGAACACAAAATTTTGAAATTGATCAATGAAGTTATCTAAGAATTTTCCTTGTGCCTGTTCACCAACAACAAAATCCTTGAGATAAGCTGGTAATTTCTTTTGTCTAGGTCCCAGTTCTTCAGCTTCATTCTCAGATTCACTGCTAGATTCATGTTGATTGTTTTGATGATTATCATGCTCATCTTCAGCTTCAGTACTCTGACTGTAATTATCTATGTCTGCATTTACTAGATCATCTTCATTAACCTGTGGATTAATGGTAACAGGAGCATTTTCTTCAATAACAATCTCACTATCATTACTATTTCTTTGCTGATTGTCCCAGTTCCATGATTTTCCTTCTTCAAAGATCACATCTTTGCTTATCACTATCTTCTTACTTTCAGGATTATACAACTTGTAACCCTTTGATTCATCACTTAGACCCAGATTCACACACATAATGCTCTTGTTATCTAGCTTCTTTCTGAAGTTATCAGGTATATGAACATGAGCAATGCACCCAAATATCCTGAAATGAGCAATAGAAGGTTTAAAACCACTCCAACATTCTTCTGGTGTCATGTTTTTAACAGAAACAGTGGGGCATCTATTCAAAACATGAGTACTCCACATAAGAGCTTCAGGCCAAAATCTTTTAGGAACTTTTCTACTAGCCAGCATGCTTCTAACCATATTCAACAAGGTTCTATTCTTCCTCTCAGATACTCCATTTTGTTGTGGAGTGTAAGCAGTGGTGAGTTGCCTCTTAATGCCATGATTAGTGCAAAAACTATTGAATGCATTAGAGGTATATTCACCACCTCTATCTGTTCTTAAACACTGAATTTTACAGCCTGATTCATTCTCAACAAGGGCCTTAAAGTTTTTGAATTTTTCAAAAGTTTCAGACTTATCTTTTAACACATAAATCCAAGTCTTTCTACTATAGTCATTAGTAAGAGTCATGAAGTACCTCTTTCCACCATTAGAAGCAGGATTGATGGGTCCACATAGATCAGAGTGAATGAGTTCAAGCTTTGTTGAAGCTCTCCATTTTGCCTGCTTTGGTATAGCCTGTCTGTGTTGCTTGCCAGACAAGCAATCACTGCATTTATCTTCTAAATCTTCAATTTCTGGCAACCCCTTCACCATTTCTAATCTCTTAAGCAACTTAAGTCCTTTCAAGCTTAGATGACCATATCTACAGTGCCATAACTGGGATTTCTCTTGATTAGTCATTTGCAGACACATGGGAAGTATTACTGAAGCAGTGAATACAAACATTCTATTGTGTGACATGCTAGTAGTAAGGATCAATCCTTTATCATCATGATATAATTTGCAGGCATTATCTTTGAATAAGAGACCAAGATTTGTACCTTCTTGCAATTGACCAACACTAAGAAGATTAGTATTAAGACCAGGAAGATAGTATACATTAGTAACAACATGACTTTTGCCATTGATGAGCAGCTTCACATTGCCTTTTCCCATTACAGGCATTTTAGCATCATTTCCTAATCTCACTGAATCTCTATATGTTGAATCAAAATCAAAGAACCAGTCTTGATTCCCAACCATATGATTACTGCACCCTGAATCAAGATACCATGATTCTTCCTTTGTTACTTTGCACTGATCAGTTCTTGCCATCAATAGAGTCTCTTCTTCATCTTGAAACTCAGCATAATTTGCATTATCCTCCCAATCAGGACACTCATTCCTGTAGTGACCTAGTTTATGACATTTGTAACATTCCACAGTTTCTTTGCTCTGTTTACCTCGACCTCTACCTTTGGGATTAAATCTTCCTCTTCCTCTACTTGAAGTTCCACCCCTGCCATTGTTGGTAACTTTTAGAGCTTGTTCATCACTGTGATGCTGATGAGATTTCATTCTTTGTTCATGCACCATTAAACTACTCTGCAATTCATCAATACTAAGAGAAGTAACATCATTTGATTCTTCTATAGAACAAACCACATAGTTAAATTTTTCAGTCATGGATCTAAGAATCTTTTCATCCACTGTAACTTGTTCCATTCTTTCACCATGTGATGTCATCTTGTTTGCAATGGCAAGTGTTCTTGAGAAATACTCATCAACTGTTTCTTCATCTTTCATGGCAAGAACCTCAAAATCACGACGAAGAGCTTGTAATTGAGCCCGTTTTACCTTTGTAGATCCTTGATACTTGCGCTTCATGGCATCCCAAATCTCCTTTGATGTGTTGCGAGTCAAGATAGTCTCTAAAATGGTGCGATCAATAGCTTGAAACAGGTAACTCTTGACTTTAAGATCTTGCAATCTGCTAACTCTAGCTGCTTCTAATTCTTCCTCCGTGGCATTCTCCGGTGCCACCGTTACTCCAAGATCAATAGAGGACCAAATTTCCTTTGATTGAAGGAGATTTTCCATCAACATTGCCCAATGATCATAGAATCCATCAAATTTTGGTACGAAAGTGTGTGTAGTGAGAGAATTATCCGCCATTTGTGAACAAGAAAACGAAGAAGAAGATGAAGATGGTGGTTGAAGGTGGTGGTTGACGCGGTTGTTGAAACAGAAAACGGTTATAACGGTTTTTCAAGATTAGCTGCGGTTAATCTTGATCAAGGCCTAGAAACTAAGGCTCTAGATACCACTGTTAAGGTAATCAAAAAGGGATCAATATTATTGCTTCACAAACAAGGCACCAACTTGCCTAATATAGGCTTTGAGTTGGTTTACAACATGGGCTTCAGCATAAGAGGCCCAATCAACCTAAAACAGAAAAACTACATACACCTCCCTAACATGCCATCCCTTCTAAGAGTCGACGTCCACGACGGCTTTTACTCTATTGGTACTGACCCGATGGTAGCCCTTTCATTTTCGGCGACTTCACTCATCTATCAGTATTCAGTAGAGCACCTTAATTCCTTTTTCGTGGTTCAACTCTTAATGAAAGCACCAATTTTACGATTTAAGCACATACGGAGAATTCAACCCAAAAGACTAATCAAATAGGTGGGAGAGCTTCAAGACTTTATATTTTTTTTTGTATTCATGAGGGCTTAAAGCCCGAGAAAGCCTCAACACTTAAATACCACATTGAGCATTTTGATATACTTAATGTCAGACTCCTACATTTAAAGAAAATACTACTAAGCATTTTAGAGTTTAATCAAAAGAAGAAGAAAATTAAGAAATTATCAGTAGCTCATAAAATAAAAGAAGAAAGAACACTAGTGAAAATTGGTGGAAAAGGTTTGGATATGGTGATATCGCCACGTGAGGGAGAACATGTGATGACAAAAAAAAATGAGTCGGCGCGTGTCTGGTTGGACAGTTGAGTGTAGAATTGTTCGCGTGCAGTTGTCGGTTGTAGTGTCAGTGCTGAGGCTGCACTTGCAATTGCATTTGCATGTGCCTCTCTTCTCCAGGGACAGACAATATCCTTGGGATTTTTCCTTTTCATTTACTACTACTCCTTCTCTTCAATTAAAATGATTACTAGTACATTATTTTAACGGAAATGTTAAACCGAGCTTTAGTTAAGAATTACTTAATATAATAAAAATACATTAAAATTTATGTAATCAATATTTGTAAAATATAAAAAATATTATTATGTGAAAATTGTTTTTTTTTTTAATTAGTGTCTCGGATACACCAGTTAGCATGATCTTTATTTTAAAATTATTAACAAAAATATAGGGATTATTATTGCCCTATTTGCAAAATCTAGGGACTAAAATTAAAATGGTGGAGTCCACAAATAAACATTCCACTGAAAAAACAGACGGAATAGATCATTATTGATAACAGAAAAATTATGGGATTTTTTTGGACCTTTTTTAAAATAAAGTGACCATTTTTTACAACTTCACAAAATATATGGAATAAAAACATATTTAACCCTATAAACTAGTTTAATTACTAATTTTATCAACAATTCAATTAACTAGTTTATTCGCTATAAACAAGGGCGGTGCCACATACAATTGAGAGGGTGCACCTGCACCCCCTGAGTTTTAATATTTTGCACCGATAATACTATTTTTATGAATAATGAACCCCCTTTGGTTTTTATATTTTGCACCATAATTTTATGTGTTTTTTTTCTTCTTTGTGTCATGTTTTGACAAATATGTAATGGTGTGATTATTATTTTATTTGTGATATCATAACATTTATTATTAATATTAATATAACAGTGATTATACAATTTAAATTAAAATTAATATTTCGCATCCGAATAATTGATCTAAAGTCTTGAAAGTTGCTAATTAATTCATCATGCTAGCAAATCATTGATGTTTAATTAATACGGAAAATATATTGCAAATATATATATAACTTTAGTTATAAACTGTATAATTTATATACTGTGCTTGCTTTAAAATTTTAATAATACTTAATTTTTATTTGACTAATTTCAACCTGATTGAATCAAACCAAACTAACATTTTTTATTTGTTTGATTTAGTTTGTAACACCCCGATTTTCAAAGGCTAACAGGGGCATTATTTTTTTTTATTATTATTTTTTTTAAAACAAACAGAGTGCGCATAAATTTTCGTGATGAGCCGGCATTAACCATACAAAGGGACTGAATATATATTAGTACAACCCAAGCATCGGCATAGTACTAATCATACATAAAGGTGCTTCAGAGAAGCAGAGTGTAATACCTGAATATTTACAACCCTACAGACAAAGGGTCTAACAACCACAAAAGTAAATATTCAGAATACAGTCATCCAAAAGAGCACGATGTACAACCACACCGGCGCAGAGTCTAATTCTAAACTATAGCTCCAGCACGAGCTCACTGAGGCCATGAGCAGCCACCGCCCTCGCGACCTACAGCATTCATCTGGGGTGGGAGGAGCCCGCAAATGAATAATGAAAGGGTCACCACAAAATAAAAGTATATATATATATATAACCGGTGCGAAAGATGTACACATAACAAATTTCCACATACACAAGGGAAAACTCTTTAACACAAAAGCAATTCCCACCAACGGGCTTATATATATAATGCACACATAGCCTACCAATGCAGACTCTACATGATCGTGACACCAATCACTGGCTGCCACATGCAT
This sequence comes from Trifolium repens, assembly GCA_030408175.1. NCBI lineage: Eukaryota > Viridiplantae > Streptophyta > Magnoliopsida > Fabales > Fabaceae > Trifolium > Trifolium repens. Next base: position 49,433,813 of record CP125849.1, on the reverse strand, counting down.
GAATTCCGGAATTTAACGGTGGGATAACACCTGGTACGATCACCTAGATCAAGTACCGACTCAATTTGGTGGAATACCCCGAGTACAATCACCTAGATCAAATACCAACTCAATTAACGGCGGGTACAATCACCTAGATCAAATACCGGCTCAATTAAAGGCGGGATATCACCTGGTACAATCACCTAGATCAAATACCAACTATGAGTGCATGAACATACGTCTTCTCTACATATACTAATGCAAACAACTTACATATTCTCATAATATGTAATCTCATAACAACATGTCAACACATATATTTAACCAAATCATATGTAACAAACCACAACAAACATACATACAATTCCAATCATACGTATTCACCCACATGTTCATACATACATCTCCAATCATATGTAAAACAACGCACGTATTGTAAACACTTTCTCATCACGAGAATACATAACACATACATGCCAAACACACAAACACGCATCACCGAAAATAACCAACAAATATGTTATAACTCAGTGAAAAGACAGAAATAAAGTGATGCCCTTACCTCGGCAAGCTTCCGTTAACTTTTCTCACGAAATTTTACAATTCACGCTACCTAAAATATAAGCAGCGTAATATCAATAAAATACTCTCAACGTATCCTATCGAAACGAAACTCATTCTCTAAGAACTAGGGGGTTTAAGGTACTTTCTAACTCTCTCACTTAGCGATTCCGAGTTCTTCCCATGGCGATAAAAATTCATGAAGTTTAATTCACTATTTTTCGCCATACGAAAATATTTTCGTTTCAACACAATTTATGAAACACTTTGATTCCTAACTCCAAGGCAATCAATTACACATAATAAAACCATTTGAAATCAACATCCAAACTCTTCAAAAATATTCCGAAGAAAATAAAAGTTTTCTTGCGTCGCAAGTTACAAGTTTTCTTTCCAACTAAAACTCTATAATCATCCTTTTAAAAACTTATGATCATTCACCAATATCATGATCATTTTCTTATCATTGTGGACTTAGGAAATTTTGAAATTCTTTCCCCATTTTCCTAAATTGGCCACGGCCAAAAATATTGAAACCACATAATCACTCAAAAATTTTGAATTCTAAAAGCATGGTAATATCCTATAATACCCCAAAATCATTTACCCGAACAATCCAAAACATTTTAAATCAAACTACACTTTTTGACGATTTCGAATTGATTTTCCTTAAGACAAAATCAACACATTTTAATCCCTAAACAAACCATATCACAATCATTTCTTTAAAACAATGATCATGCCTACACAATTGTCTTAGAACAATTTTGAAATTCAAAACAAAATTCCCTTAAACATGTTCATCAACTACTCAAGAACACCAAATAAATTATTTTCTTATTTTTCAAAACAAAGTTCATAAACAAACATCCATTTTGCCACAAAGCTCAAAACTAACATCAAAAATCAAATCTCAAAACAAAATTCAAGTTTATGATCTTTTCAAATTTTTTTCTTCAAACCCTTAACCAAAATTTTGTGAAAACTTTAAATAAACCATGGAAATCAACACTACTTAGCTTGATCACACTAGTTTATCACTCATGAACAACTTCTATGAAACAAAAACCAATTAAAACCAAGTTTCTAAGAATTTTTCTCAAGAACACAAACAACAAAACTCTAAACTCTAAGAGCTTGAACCAACAAAAAGAAAGGAGAAGGTTTGTTACCTCAAGAGGAGATGATTTCCTTTCCAACTCTATGATCCAACACACTAAAAATCCAAGCTTTTGGTGAAGAAATGAAGGATTTGGATGAAGAACACAAGGGTGGGGAGAAGCCACGGCAAGGGAGAAGAGGAGTGTTTTGTGATTTTTTTCTCTAAGACCACAATGGATTAAACCTCCTTACTATACAAAAGTCTTGATCAATCTTAACCCTTGGATCAAATAGTGTAAAGCTAACAAGATTAAACCCTAGCCATTGGATCATTTCAAGTCTATCCACTTTAGATATTTCTTTCTCATGAGAAACTCACGCCTCACAGACGAGTCGCGCCTCGCTAACGGACGGAAATCGCAAAAATATAAAATCTACCAAATAAACGTCCGTCGTAAACCGTTTCCAAATATTATCGCTAAATCTTTTTCCTCGACTGTAATTTTCTTCCTCACCCTCGAAAATGATTCTCGGGACATATCCTAACTCGCGCAGATATATAAAACCTCCATCTAAATTTCTACGGAATTCAGAAGCCGTAAAATTTTACATCAGCGGGTAAAATTCCTACTCGTTTTTCCAAAAGCGAGAATAATCCAAAACTCGTTATTCTGACTACACATAAACCTTCTTATACTCAAAAGAAGACTACAACCCAAAAGTCTGTGCCTTTCCAGCGCACGAGCACAAAACAGGCTCCATTTCAGCAAACAGCCGTTATGGCGACAATACTCACAAAACCACTTAACAAAAACCCTAACATTCTTAGTCATTACTTATTTTATTCACGCAAAAGATACAGTGGAATTACGGGTCTTACATTACTACCCTCCAAAAAGAAGTTTCGTCCTCGAAACTAAAGGTAAGAGCAACAACTCATCTAGTTATTACTATCATCAACACAACAAAATCTCACGGGATTAGGTGTAGCCACAAAGATGCTAACACCAGGTGAAGCCACACAAATGCTATCACCAACACACTGGCACAACCGTGCATATCGCAACTTTCTACATAGTCCCACTGGTTTCAAACTCTAGACACAAGCTAGACATCACACAATGAGTTCACCACCCAAAATTTTCTTTACCACGAAGGTTCATACACGCTAGTTCCCCACGGATCCTAGGTGAACATGACAATTCACGAGGTCACCCTTTTTCGGCTCTGCGGCATAGCCCACTCCATTAGTTTCACACGAAGTTGTGAGTGGCTACCCTCCAAAAAGAAACATCAAATACTTTCTACGCACCGTCCAAAGCTAGCAAAACTAGTCAATTCCAGTCAACATAATTCCGTATATTATTAACAAAAGATTAAGGATGATCAGTTCCTAAATTTGTCAATAAATAGTCGACAATCATGATGGTGATTTTGACCATCTTTACCCAACTTAATGATACTTCATTCCACTTGTGCTCAAGGTCCTCCGAATCACAATAGTCCAACAAATCTTTCGAGGTTTTTCTTAATGTTTCCCTCGATTTCTTACGAATACAAGGTCGAAGTCGTAAGACACAACACTCAAAACACATCGTTCAAGCTCTCATGATTCCACTCATGAAACATCCGTTGAACATCATTCAACAGTAATACAATGCCACCACGGTAAGTACCACTCATACCATTATACTCTGAAGGAAGTCGTCATCTCTATAGAACTTCACAACTTCTCCAATATCTATAAGTCCTTAATTTTTTTTTTCAATCCCATAACTGTGTTGAACTGTACACTTTCACTTTCAAATCTCATTCTAACCATAAGCTTAATGACATCATCCCAACATCCGGTTGGTGATTACAACTCCTCAAATTTTCTTGGCGCATGCAAGACGATACCATCTACTTCACTGTGACTCCTTTTATACAAATCTCAAATTCCCAAAATTCAACCTCTCGGCCGTCCATATTATTTTCCAAATTAATACCTAGCTTATACTTGCCAACCTTAGTATAAAACGTTTATCCTCGTTGACTGCCATCATTGGCACAAACCATTCCAAATCGTATTCTCATTCTATTTCTAAACTCTCTTTAGTTTCCTTTTCTCTTACAATTAAATTCTCTTTTCCTCACAAGAGCTCGTCATCCTGATCATTCCTAAACACTCCGAACATCACCACTCTTGTCGAGATACCTACCTCCGAAATAATTCTCAAGGTACTCCTTGCATCACTATTGTCCCATCTTCCGTGATGACAAAAATCCGAATCCCTTTACTCGCTCAATACCAACTTTCATCATACTACGTCTCTCTTCGTCGTAACCACTACAATGAACCAAAGCTCTTCTAGCTTCCACTAACTTTGCCATAAGACAATAGCTCACCCCTTTTTATTTCCACATACAACTCACACACCGCCATGACATCCATTCCGGTGGCGCATTCGAATCCTTAATAGACACATACCATCATAATTTTCCAAATTATGTGTGAGGTAATTCTTTTCGCAATTCCTCAATTGACATAAGCTACATTCTCATGTGCTTCGCTCTCACTTATTCTTAACACCTTCGCTCAGACTAACTTCCTCATTCTCTTCTTCCATAAATGACACTTCGCATTTAACTTCGTCTCAACTTCCAAAGTCTCATTTGAAATTCTCCAACATGCTTTCCACTTAGTAATTTAATCGTTCGGATACCAACCGTAACATTTCTTTCCAATTTAAAATTCTTTTGTGATTTTATCCAAATATTTCAAGCTTCACTTTCGTTGGCATACATTCCTCGTGTAGTCCTTAACTCAACCTTAACACCTTACGAGGTACATCACTGTAGTCCTTCTTACCATCCCTTGCTAACGTACAACATTTGCGACTATCTTTTCGATGTTATAAACTTCTACAAAATTTGAACCAGGTCATCCTTAACGCTCTAGTAATTTGCAACTTCCAAGTTCGACGACCGCCCTAAGTTGGTTCCCAAACCACCATGACCAATAACTTGTTAAATCAAAACAACATCTTTAATTCGCCGTACACAATCCAAATATTCTCGTTCCACATCAACTTGTGTCCAATCAAGCACACTCTTCTCCGTTCGTTTGGTCCCTCATCACCGTGAATATTCTAAAGTTATAAAGTTTGTTCCCTCCGGGGAATCAATCTCTAGGTCTCAAGTTCCAGCTAATCTTGCTCTTACATCTAGTCACTCATCGTTTTCTTATTCACTTCTAAGTTTTACTAACGATCATCTATTGCACTCTTCGTAATCGAACGCTCCAATAAATTAATTCCTCAAGTTCCTATTAAGTATCTCTCTATGCATAGCTATCTCTAATCTTATCTTCGCCATGTCACTATATTTTACCTCCAAACACTTATCTCAAATCTTAATGTTTGGCCTATCAAGACAGCTACCAACGCACAACACTTTGCTATGATTTTATCCTTAGTACGTTCGATATCCAAATCAAACTCTTGAATCTAATCTTCCAGGACTCTAAAAACTCGTCGTACCATCCATTAAATCCTAATATACAATAAAAGTCCTTCCTACTATCAACTTTCATTGTCTTAGTATTCTTACTAACGAACTCTTTTTCTACTCAAACACGACATTCTTAGAAAATATCCAAAAATTCTCGTCCATAACTTGAATTTATTCAAAACTTGCCCACCTCAACTCTTATGGTGTCATAAATTCAAGCTGCTACTTGGTCCTTCAACCATTTTGGTTGGTCAAAATTGTTAACTCAAACTCACACCCACACAGGATCTCTACTCAATCTTGACTAATCTTTTCAAACTACTCAATAAGTTTACTTTCTCTTATGGTTTATCTGCCAATAATTAATAATTCTAACTTACACTACTAAAATTCTCAAGGTATTTCCATACTATACACCTCCAGCATCACCTATTAGCGATGTGTAATTCACTTTCTAAGGTTGAACTCCCCGTTCTTACCTGAAAATCACCCCAAAAATACATTTATCCAACAGTCCATCACCTATAGTTTTGTCTCACATTGACATCTATACTTACTATCTCTCGAACTATGTATAGATTGTCACATACCAAAGTGATACTTGGTCTCCTATCTTCAATCATCACGAGATTCATCCTTACAAATTTTAGTTTCGAATCTAATTCATCTCGCACACTTAAATTAAACCCTTAAGTTATCCACCATTCGCATAAAAGTCATCTAACACCACCAAGTTTTCTCAATCTTGACGCGCAATGCACTTTACTTCCAATATGAGTTGCCCCAATGATTATCCAATCATCGTAATAAAATCCCACTGACATCTCTGCATGCCCCATCCTTCTACAGTGGCTGCATCCTCTTGACAAACGAATGACTTCATCGAGTCTTGCCCTAACTCATCAGACGATTATCCAATATCTTCTCCAAAAGGTCATCTCAATCCGATCCTTACTCGAAATCCTTTATCAGTACGACGCCCACTCGTCCATACTCGGCACATCCGAGTTACAACGACCAATGCTACTTCCAATTAATTATATTAATACCAAGAATCCCGTGTAGTTCTTATTCACCTCAAGTCCATCCTCCTCGGACCACTCTGTCTAAGGAATTCAGAGACACTTGTCGACTAAATTCGACCAATGCTCGGGGGTTTCAACTATTCTACTTACCGAAGCATCACTCCCTAAAGTACTTCAGTAAGAAACAATCCAATGCCTAAGCATCTCCCATGCTAGTCTCAAGATAAACAACCAACCACATAACCCACAACACGACAAAAACTGGTCGCTATAACTAACACAACTCTAGCTATATTCTGACTGAATTTGGACTAACAACTCTACGACACACTTTCCCTTTGAAGATCTAAAGCCGGACTCTGATATAGTTCACATTTCGTGTGAAAAAATTACAAAAATTGAACTGACTATTTTGTTAGATATAGTGTTCAACTCACTCGTATGTTGCTTTAAACCCAATATAAATTATCTTCGAGCTCCCCTCATGACTCATGGTGGAGCTAGAAAAGTTATAGAGCCTGGGCAAAATCACCTTTGAACAAAAAATCTCAGTTTTGCAATAAACTAACTCTTAAAATCTCAATTTTGGACAACATATTAGTTTTTGCCCTAAATTAATCTATAAAAATATTGCCATAAACTAATCCCTAAAAATACCAAAAAATTTGACCAGAATTCGGGCAACTGTCCAAACTTATTGAGCTTTGGCTCCTCGCTTAACAGTGCCCCTAAGCCAGGGTCCTAGCTCCCCCACTGACTATAAACTTATATGTATGGAATGACATAACAAAATACTTATAAAATCCTTATAATACTTATAAACTTAAAATACTTATAATACTTATAAGTAGTTATAAACTTGAAATGCTATAAACTTAGAGCAACTGCAACGCAGGTTGCTTAGTGCCAACGTGTATCCATGAGCATCTTTATCCCTGGATATTTAAATTGGGGTTCTTGACACTATTCACATGGGTCTTTCAATGCCACGTAAGATTAAGCAACTCTTAAGGAACTTAGATAAATTTTGTTCCATCCACAAATTTTTATTTTTGGTACTTAAAACTATTCATTTGGTCCCACAATACCACTTATATTTATATTATTTGTTTCCATATAAAACGGCCAAAAAAATTATTGGGTCAAAGAGTGAAAATAAATGAGCCAAAAATTAAAAAGCTCATCAACCAATCAATCATGAAATTGCATAAACAAATAAAAACCTCTTCCTGAAATTGCATTAAAAAAAACCATCTTCCTAAAATAGCATTTCAGTAAGGTGTTGTTGGTGGGAAGCAAAGAACAAGGCGTGAAAGTAGCCACCACGGCCGTTTCAATCACTCGTCGACTTGTGTCATCTATCTCTGATTGCCGCATCAGAACTCCGTCATCTGTCTCTCTGCCCTCAACCTCTCTCTCTTGATGGCCTCAACCTCTCTCTCTTGATGGCCTCATCTCTCCCACCACCAAAACAACAACCACTGTACATTGTATTATTCTGTTCATCTTTTTCTCTAGATTTATGAGTAAAGTTTCAATTTTTTGTTATTGGATTTCTCTGTGAATCGGTTGATTTTCCCTCTAGTTGTTTCTGGTAATGAAGTTTTGGTTGTTTCTGGTGATGAATGAAAGAGAAAAAATATTATTTTTAATCTAAGAATCAAATCTGAAAGATCCTTGCACTAGCAACTTTTCTTAAAACTAAGAATCAAGTATTGCCATGTAGACTCTCTCCAACGGCAACAAAATATAAGGATCAAATACTTAGCCCCTAAGTACCCTGCGATAAAGATGCTCTAAGTTCCATTCTTCAATTTTTTCAGCATTGGAGCGGTTCCAGGTGGCATTCTTGTTGCTTAACATTTTGTGTCAGTTGCATACTGAAGCAATGAAAGGGATGGTTGCTTCTCATTAAAAAAATAATAAAACTGCTAAAATCTCTCAACCAAATTTCATAGATGAGGAAAAAAAAAAAGCAGATCAGTTTAATAAAATGAAAAATCCAAAAATTAATTTCAACAGAAGAGAGATGAATAGAAAATAGAAACTTAAAAAATAGATGCAGATTTATGAAATGCAAAAATAATTACAGATTTGTATTCATGAAAATGGAGAAAGGGAAGATAGCTCCAGATCTGTATTCATCTTCGTCGCAATTTTTTTGCCATGCCGTTGCATCTCCGGCGTCATTCCGTCAGGTCTCCGACGTCGTTGCTTGAGTGTCTCGCCGTTGCAATTTTTTCTCTGGAATTGAAAATGGTTTATTTTGTGTTTTGTAGAGAGAGAAATTTTGCGGTGGTGGACGTGTTTCAAATTCAATCTCACCCAAGTGGTGGTGATTTTTCTATTTTTTTTACCTTATAAATTAAAGAGTGGGTGGAGAACTTTCTAGTCATTTTTATTTATAATAAATTTTATTTTATATTTTTATGCATTTATTATTTAATTATTATATTTTTTTAAAGTTTTTAAATATATACCATATTTTTTTTCCAAAGCTGTAATTTGTCTTTGTAATTTTTTTTGATAGTTATCCTTTATTTTTACATACATACAAAAATAATTAAATAATTGAATTGATATTGGATGAAAATAAAAAATAAAAAAATGGTGGGGTCAAGTATATGTTGCTTATTATAATTACCATTTGAGTAAAATGGGTTGAGATTGCTTAGAGGTTGCTTAAGTGCAATATGGCAATTTGGACCCACAAAAAATGCTTCAAGCAACCAAAATTAGTTCTCCCATTGGAGATGCTCTTAAAATACTTATAAGTTGCCTTAGTTTTTGCCATTATTTAATGGTTGCTGCATTACGGGACAACAATGGCATATTCATTTTTGACAAAACCATGTGGCCTTCACCTAAGTTTAGGGTTTGTTAAAGTGAAACATTTTGGCCTAAAACTTGTACTGGATTCATCTCTGGACCTTACTTAGTTCGGCCATGTTCCTTTTCACTTTTTAGTTCTTGCACCTAAGGAATAAATACTTCATCCCCCTACACCTAATTTTCTTATCCCGCAAATATTGCAAAATTTCACAAATATCATTCAAAACTTTTTAATAAAAACTAAATTTCATTTTCGAAAAAAAAACAAAAACAAAAATGGTTGTATCAATGTGATCTCCTCACATCATCCATATTCTCAGGTGATTTATAATGAAGTTCATTTATCTTAAAATGATAATAAGTTAATAATATGAAAACTATATTATTTTTCAAAATATCTTTAAAAAATAAATTACTTGTTTCTGGTAAAAGGAACTTGAAAAAAATTTGACTTCTTCCTGTTCAGTTGAGTTTTCAGTTGACTATTTTATAAAATAAAGATAGTTTGACTAATATGTAATTAACTTGTTTTAGTTGTAAACAACTTTTTTATTTAATTTCTCTATCAAAAAAAAAAAACTTTTTTATTTAATTTGACTCTGCTTAACTATATTACCAACTACAACTTAAAAGAGTGTTTTAGTAAATGATATTTTTTTTGTTACAACAGATAAAACAAGAAGGAAAAAAAAATTGAAACAGAAACGTAGAAGAAATCTCAACTAGGGTTAGACAAACTCAACACCCATGACATCAGCTAAAAGGACTCGTGGCATGTCGAGGGGGTTTCATGAAAGACAATGCAGTCGTTGTCATTTATCCCGCACAAAGTTTGTTCTACTTAACCACCATTACCAAAATTTTCATATAGTTTCGTTTCACTTTCAAGTATGCCACACAACATTCTGATGTATTGTTCGTTTTGGACCGCATGTGAGCCTCGCAGTTTTGTCCTTTGTAAAACGTGGGTTGGCGGATAGATGAGTGTGAAAATTGTTTATAAATTACTCTTTGCATCAATTGTATACCGACGTGAGACGTTTAGGTGTATCGAAACGAACTTGGATGCACTCAAAAGTCACTTTACAATCTAATAGAATCTCGATCACGGAGATTGATATTTAAAATATAAAATAAAGATTGAGATAGAGTTTTAATGCGTGAGATTTAAACTGGAGAAAATCCCGTAAAAGTCTCGTTGTTGACAATCCATTCATGTACTGAAACCTATATAATATGACATGAAAAATCATAACAAGTAACCTTGTAGTTGTGCATTTTTTTTTAAATAACTCAGTGGTTAGAATTCCACTTTTAAGGTGAAAAAAAAAGTTTTCAAAATTTGAACTATAAGATTCTGTTTGGATTGATGGAATACAATGAAATGAAGCAGAATGAAATATAATCATGTTTCATTGTTTGAATTTGAAAAATAATAATGGAATTGAATAGAATATGACGAAATGAATTTCATCTCATACCACCACTTACCTTCAATTTTGTTAATCTCATTTTTAAAATATCCAAACAATGGAACAAAATATTTATTCTATTCCGCTCCATTCCATTGCACTCTATTCCACTTCACTCCATTACATTATATTTCATCAATTCAAACGGAACCTAACTCTAACATATATAATGTGATGTCTTTGCCAATTAAAATGAATAAATGAAATGTTCAAAGTTCAAATTATAACATCATCAACATATATAGCAATGTGAGATGTCCTTATTGAATAAGGTAATACGTACAATTTAAAGTTGTTTGTTTTTTGCGTTAAAAAAAATGTAATTTGGCTTATATTTTTAAGAAAAAATTTGTTAATATAATTAGTGCTTAAGTTAAAACACTTGTTAACCCGGGACCCGTATCCAGATGCGAAGTTAGAGCACCCACATCCATGCCACTCATGTGGATGGTATAAATAGGTCCCCCATAATATTTTATATTATTTTATAATTTTTAACTATTTAAACCACTCAACCATATTTCTCAAATATCCATACCACTCATCCAAAACTCTAACATAGGCCCACAAAACCTTTTGAATTTGAAAAGAAAAATGTAATGCACCCGTATCCATTTATGGAACCGGTGCTTTTCTTTTGCCACACCAATGCACCCAATTATTCATTCCACCCTGACAAAGAGTATCACAGGTGGCAAAAGACACCCAATTTTGCAGGCGATGTTCATGCTCTTAGAGCACAATTATCGCTCGTTGCTTTGCAGTTGTTTGCCAACGTGTAGCAACTTGTGTCAGAGAGGCATTGATAATTGGCTTTATATGCTGTGTCCAAACTCCACCACGGTTCCAATTTGTGCTACGGTGGTTTAAAAAAATTTATAGCTTTAAAATAGTTGAGTGATATATATTAGGTGGGATCCATATTAGAATTTTTGATGAGTAGTATGAATATTTAAAAAATATAGTATATGGTTTAAATAACTGAAAAGTATAATATATTGAGATCCATTTATACCACCGATATAAGTAGTATGGTTGTGGTCTTGTGGATGCTCTTTGGAGTTTCAAAGTCTCCCTCGCAAATCACAAAAAAACAAAGTTTTTGCAGTACTTAAACGAACTTGTTGGTCCCATAAAAACCGGAGCGTGAAGAAGGCGCGTGAATAAAATAAGAAAGAGCGTGTAATTAACGTTAACTCAGTTCCAAAGTGTTGGCTCCTATGGTTACTATACTCTGACACACTGAGAGTGTGTGTGAGTAACTCGGGAACTGAGCAAAACCACATCACAAAACAATCCAAAACCCAACTTGGAAGAAGAACAACAACACCACCAACCCACCCTTCCTCTCTAGGGTTTCCATCTCTTCCCATTTCCACTTCAACATTCTGGTGAGTGTGTTATTTCCACTTCACCGCAGTTTCTGTACTTTGTATGCTTTGGTTTATTTATTTGTTTATTAAAGACAACATTTTTAGTTTTTTTTTGTGTGTGTGTGTGTTTAAAGATGCTTGGTGCTTTCTCTAGTCAACACAACATGCAGACAAATTTTCTTTTTCTTTTGGTCTCTCACTTAGAAACATAGTAGCTTTAGTTTGCTTTTAATGGTGTTGGAACAGAATCTATGTTGTTTTTTTTTTTTTTTTGCTTTGTGCATTTTTACTATTCCTTTAGTTCAGTTCTTTTGTTTTCAAAGTACTTGTTGTAGATCTGGGAACTCTTCAAACATGTATAAAGATTGTTTTTTTTTTTTGTTTAATTTATTTAATGATGGTAGTTATTTAAGGCTTTTGGTGCTTTGGTTCTGTTTATTTATTTTAGCTATTTATGTGTGTTTTGGATTTGGTTGGTGGTAGTGGAGTTTGTTTACTTGGAGTTTCCTTCAAGGGATTATATACATTTTGTTTGTTGGCATTTTTTGTTGAATACTTGAATCAAACTACTTTTTCTAGTATTATATAAAGTATAAATCAAATTCCTTTTTCTTTTTATTTTGTACTTAAATCTTTGATTCTTATATTGCAGGAATAGTGGGTCAGGTGCTTTGAAGAACTAGGCTTTTCATTGCATTATTATCTCTTGAGACATTAAATTATGCAGACACCAAAAGCAAGGTAAGATTGTAGTATTTTAATTTTAACATTTTTCATGCATACCGATTTTTTGTGCCATCTTGCGATTAAAATTAGCATGAATGAGTTTCATCTCGTCACTTGACTACTTCGTGTGCTATCTGAAGATGGTTTTCATTTCGCAATTAGTCTACATTTGTTTATGATTGCTAATTAGCTTGTGTATAGCACTTTCAGAACCAGTGCTTCGGAAATGTCTCAAAGGAAATCGCCTGCTGCAACTCCTCGGACTGCTCGCCAGTTGAAGACGCCAAACTCTGGTTCTAACTCAGCCTCCTCATCTCCAAACCCCATAAGAAAGACGCCGAAAGACATGAGTCCGAAAGTAAATGAACGCAGGTTATCACACAGTCCAATATCTGAGGTATTTGAAATTAGCTCATGGCTAGATCTGAATTACCCTGCTTTAATTAGACTTGCCTTATATCATGCGGCTAATGTCAAACTCCTTGATGATAGATAATAACTGTTTAGTGCAGTCCTAGGTTTTACAAAACATCCTTATTAAATACTTGTTATTAATCATTGTCATAAATGTGCAATAGAATAAATGAGTTGGATAGAAATATAGTATATGATATTGATAGAACATTATGGCGTCATTTGATCCATGTAGCCGACCTCAGGTGGTGGGACAATACTTGGTTGTTGTTGCTGTATAAATATACGGTAGAATATAATTATTTGAATTGAAAGTTGTAATTTAGGGGTAGAAATGTAAAAATATTAATCTTACATTGAAAAAGAACTATTGTTTTAGAACATTTTTTATATGCTAAATGGTAATTATTTTGGAACAAATTGCAGAATATTTATAATATTCATAGTTTTATTTTATTATTCACGTTATAATGTGCCCGTTTTTCTGGCTTTAGAAGAAGCGACCTAGCAAGGTTCAGGAATTGGAATCGCGGATTGCTAAGCTTCAAGAAGATCTGAAGAGTGCTAAGGATCAGCTTAACTCATCAGAGTCATGGAAGCGAAAAGCTCAGGAGGAGGCCGAAGAAGCAAAGAAGCAGATACTGTCCTTGTCGAAAGAGTTGGAGGAATCTCATCAACAATTTTCAGACTTTTCCGCTTCTGAAGAAGCACGGCTTCAAGAACTTAGTAAAATTTCTCAGGATCGAGACCGAGCATGGCAATCTGAACTTGAGGCTGTCCAGAAGCAGCACTCGATGGATTCATCTGCTTTGGCATCTGCCATGAATGAAATACAGAAATTGAAAAGTCAACTTGAAAGAGCTTGCGAGTCCGAATCTACTCAAACTAACAATGCTGAGTCGGATCATGCTGAGATTCAGGACTTGAGGATGGATCTTAGTGAAGCTATCTCTATTATGGAAAAATTAAAAAATGAGGCAAGTGATTGCAAAGAATCCGAATCCCGAGCTTTAGAAGTAATCGGCAAAATGCAAATGCAATTGGAAACAGTAAATAAGACAGTGGAAACACTTCGAGCAGATGGTATAAAAGCAACAGAAGCTTATGAGTCCTTAGCTTTGGAGTTAGAGAAATCAAGATCTCAAGAAAAATCGTTAGAGGAGCTTGTGAACAAACTCGAGGCTGATTTGCTTAGCAGTGCTGATAAGAACATACCAGATTCAACCAATGAAAAGGATCTTTCTCGAGAAAACGAGGAGATGAACCAGCTCAAGGCCGAGCTTAACTCTGCCAAATCTGAAGTAGGGCAATTGAAGTCTGCATTGGATGCTGCCGAGATAAGATACCAAGAGGAGTATATCCAGAGCACTTTGCAAATTAGAAGTGCTTATGAACAACTTGAACGTACAAAATCAGAATCCGATCAGAGAGAGGCTGAATTATACAAGGAATTGCAGAAAACTAAAGCTGATATTGAAGAGCTGAAAGCGAGTCTGATGGAAAAGGAATCTCAATTACGAAGTTTTTCATCGGAGAATGAGGGGCACAATGAAAACAAATCTGCTGAAAGGGAATCTAAACTTGCTGCAGAACTCAAACAGTTGGATACTGATATTGCGGAATGGAAGGAAAAATTATTAGATAGAGAGATCTTGCTGCAAAATGTAACCGAAGAAAACAGTATCCTCAAAATGGAGATAAAGGAGTTGGAGAAGAATAAAATCACCGACGAGGCTGTTGCTTCGGTTGAAACAGCAAGGGCTGCAGAGAACGAGGCTTTGGCGAAACTTAGCTATGCAACGGAAGAAGCGGATAGAAGTAACAGAAGAGTGGCTCGAGTGACCGAACAGTTAGACGCTGCTCAGGCTGCAAATTCAGAATTGGAAGCCGAATTAAGGAGATTGAAAGTTCAGTCTGATCAGTGGAGAAAGGCAGCTGAAGCAGCCGCGTCCATACTTTCTACTACCGGAAACAATGGAAAATGTGTAGGAAAAAACGGCTCACTTGACAGTAGCTTCAATTCTATCAGTAGCAAGACGATGAATTCTCCTTATTTGGAAGACACGGATGATGAATCTCCAAAGAAGAAAAATAGAAACATGCTGAAGAAGATTGGAGTGTTGTGGAGGAAGAATCATCATTAAGCTGTTGGCAAAAATGGCTTAACTTGAATGTTATTTCATTGTACTCCTTTATTCTTATTGTTAGGTATTAGTAGTAGTTGGTACCAACTTTCACAAGACATGACCATTTATGTTATTGTTTTATTGTCATCACACCCTTAGCATGTGACAAGATTTGTATGAAAATGTGTTTTGAAATTGCTACTTGAGACCAATGTGAGTTCGGTATTGTTTCAAATTCAAATCTTAGTCAATAGTGGTTTGAGTTCTTGTTCTTGTAACATTTTAAAGACATGTGATTATATGACCAAAAGAAAGACAAGGAATTAATAAGTATCAACTATAAATTCAATAAAAACTATGAAAACTAATCAATAAAGTTGTCAACTCCCCACGAGCATAATTGAATTGGTACCGATATTGCATTTAACTATATGCAGGGCCGGAGTTCGAACCCGGAATCTTCCACTTATTCGTCTCAAGAAGTAAATTTATAGCCATTAGACTATTTGATCAAAAAATAAAATTGTCAAAAAATATTAATAAAAAAAATGTTTCCACAAAAAGAAAAAAGTCATGAAAAGATACATTGTATAATGAAAAGTGTATTATGTCATAGCATAATAGTATGAGGCAAAACAATGTCAAAGCATATGATTTTTTTCCATCCTTTAATAAGAGTAGGGGGAGACACACTTCTTTGCAAAGGTTAGCATAGTGAAGTTTCTTTTGACTTAAACAAAATCAAGGTTAGCATATGAACAAATTGAGAGGAGCTTTTAATCCAAGGAGAAATATGACCATTTAATATCATTTGGTGAAAATTTCTTACTACTTAAATATGACATAACCTTTTAAAATCAACAAATTGAGAGGAGCTTAAATAATTACACAATGGAGCAATTGGTGGTAAATAGTCCTTTGAAAGTGGATTGAAAACAATGAAATCGTCACAAAAGTTTATTGAAATAGGAAAAGTATCGGAAAAATCCTTTAAAATGAAAAAATGGTCTATGAAACCAAATTTTAGGTTCAGAAATGCATGAAGGGACTAGCATCATAAGACAACCATTAATTGTGCAAAGTTTCGTTAACTTCAAAATATTTATTTTCTCCTTTATTAGTAGTGCAAATTGGAAAAAAAAATTAAGTGAAAATGTTTTTTTTTTTTTTTTTTTGATAATAAAATGTTTTGTTTTTAGATACAGAGAAAAAAAATGTAGTGTTTATTATTTTAATCTCTGTAAGTTTTTGTTTGGGATCTCTGAATTTAATACATGTAAATTCAAAAACCGTTATTTAAAACTAATAATTTATAAGTTTGTAGAGGCTAAAATTGGGAGAGAGAAAAATTGCAGACTAAAACAAAAAAAAAGTTATAATTGAAGAGACTAAAATTATATTTAAATAAACTTGGCCTTTTCCCATTTTTCTATACCAAAAAAAAAATTAACAAAAAATGTTTTATAAAAATACATATCTAAAGATTTAGATGATGTTTATGGAATTTTTTTTTTTTTTCATCCTACTAGTTACTCGCGCGCCCTATGCATTTTTCATTTTAAGTAGCGGACGCTATAAAGACGAGAAATTTTTGAAAAATATCGTCTGCTATTTAAGTAGCATACGTTATAATGGTAGGATATTTTTGAGTATATCTGCTACCTAAGTAGTGAATAGAGATATCTTGGTAAAATCATAAGGCGCACAGAAAAATGTATAGGGTGGCAAAATGAGTTTTCATGTGTATGAGCAAAAACCCACAAAGAAGCCCAGACCCAATAAGCCCCACAATATTTTTTTTTGACTTATTCTTCTTCTTTCATATAACGACGAAACCCTTCAAAATTACAGTTATTAGGTTTTATTCTGCCGCTACACTCTGTTCTCTGAGTTCATTCATTCATCAAACTCTATTTGCGCATAACCAACTTTCAATCACACCATGGGGTAATTTCAACGTTACATTCTCTATAATCATTCTTATTACTTCTGCTAATGTTATTACATTCTTCCAATTAGTATCATGTTTCATTCTCAATTCCATTTTTGTTCATGTTGTTGTTATATTTTGGAACATAAAAACATGAAGATTAGGGTAATTAATTTGTAATGTTCGCATTGAATTTTGTAACGTGTGATTAGATTAATATAAAAGCATGTTTCAACTTGTTGCATTTTGTTAGATAATTTGATTGAAATTTCATTTTTCTCAAATTTAATAAGATTAGTGGAACACATTTTTTTTAGCTTATGATGAAATTTTTTAGTTAATTTTGGACATATATTCTTTGAATTTTGATTGTTCTCAAATATGATTGCTCTACAATTTATTTTGATCAATCTTCATAAGAACATAGGAGATACAGATTTATTGTTTTTGTATTTTTTGCAGGAAGACACGAGGAATGGGAGCGGCTCGCAAGATGAGGAAACAACGGATTAAGCAACGGTGGGCGGATAAGCAATACAAAAAATCTCATTTAGGGAAAGAATGGAACAAGCCTTTTGCTGGATCATCTCATGCCAAGGGGATTGTTCTTGAAAAGATGTAAGATTAACTTATCTTTTTGTTATTAAGTTGAATAATTTTTTGTTATTGACCATTTGATGTTGCAGTGGTATTGAGGCTAAGCAGCCTAACTCTGCTATTCGAAAATGTGCTCGAGTTCAACTCATCAAAAATGGGAAGAAGATAGCTGCATTTGTGCCAAATGATGGTTGCTTAAATTACATTGAAGAGAATGTGAGTGATGATGATCATGTTATTTGCTACTGTTTTGATTGTGTTCAATGCTGTGAGTCTGTTATTTTTACTGTGAAATCTTCTAATGCTATGAAATCCATTGATAATATGGTTGCAGGATGAAGTTTTGATTGCTGGATTTGGACGTAAAGGTCACGCCGTGGGTGATATTCCTGGTGTTAGATTCAAGGTTGTGAAGGTTTCTGGTGTGTCTCTCTTGGCTCTTTTCAAGGAGAAGAAGGAGAAGCCTAGGTCTTAAGTTTGTGGGATGGCTCCCCTCTCTCTTTTTCTTTATTTTCACCAATTTTTTTGATGAGTTTTGCTTCATGAGATAAATGAGTTTTGCTTCATGAGATAAATGAGTTAGATCAACAATTTTGTATTTGTGGTAGTAATCTTTCTGAATTTCGTTTGATTCAAATGATTATATATTTATTTTATTTTATATTATATTTCCTCTTGTGTCTCTCTTTTATTGTGCTTATTTTTTCTTTTCTTTTTTTGCCTATTTATTGTGCTTATATTTCCTCTCGTTTGTTTATTTAAGGTACTGTATCATCAATTTAATATTACTTTTTTTTTGTATATAAAATTAAATAGTATGATACTTAGAGTGATATCACCATTGGAGCAAAATATATATGAGTTGCATAAATATTACATGGCATTGTAGGGACCACTTTTTAGTAATGTATGATACCCAAAGTGGTATCACCATTGGAGATGCTCTTAGTAATTTGACTACATTCTTTTTTTGACAATTTTTGATTATTTTCCTACATTCTTTCTGATTATTTTCCTTGCTATAGAATTTGACCACAAACTGAGTTTCCACCATTTTTTTTATTGGTGTCACACCAACTCTCTTGATGTTGTCGTTTCTAATCATATCATGTAGTTTATATAATCTTGCCACACATTCAACAGAACATTCTCTTCTTTGTTTGAGCAATACCTTGTGTAACATACAACGCTTGAGACATTCCTTCATTTCAATGGTACTATAATTTTGTTAAGATGAACAATGAGTTTGGTAAAATTACAATGGTATTATAATTATGTTGTAATGTTGAAGTTATATAATTAGAGTGGCTCGTCGAAAATATGAAAGTGAATCCACACGTTCACTATATATGGGTCATTTGAGATCTCTGTTAGCCGTTAGAGTTATGAGCATTGTTTTTACACTTCTCTTTTTCCTCTCTATCTCTCTTAATCTCACTATTTCATGATTGTTTATAAACTTTTTATTGATGAGAGAGGTTTAAATTAAGAGAGAAATCAAGAGGAATATGAGAGATGTAGATGAGAGTGAAGGAGATGATCCAAATAATCCTATGAGACAATGATACAGTATGGGAGAATTCTACAAGAGTTTGTTGTATTGTTTAATTCCCTAATTTCCAATTATTATTTTCCTTTATAAAATATATTTGTGTACGATGGACTCAAGATATTTAAACTAATCTTATATAAGTATGATATAAGAGTTAGTAAGTGTTATATATAATATTTATTTAAATAAATTTAAAAAGAATAAAATATTATCCATTGAATGATTAAACAAAATGCAAATGCATTTAAATTCAAATGATGAGAAAATGAAATAGGATAACATAACACCAGTTCATTTTTTTCCCATTCAAAATATCTGATCCAGAAAGTATTCATGGCAATTAACCCATTTAAAAAGAGATACCCGTCAAATACAAATAAATAGAAGAATAAGTAATTAAAGACTTGGTATTTGTAATCTGAACACAGTACATCAAGATCAAGACTTCTACAGTTGCACTTTTAGCTCAAAGCAGCAAAGTTTAACTTGATCATATCATCTGAACTTTTTCTTGCGTAATGCTTTCGGGCACAGGTAAGTTGGCCAGTTTTACCTCTGAAACTGTTGGTTCTGTGAAAACACTGGAATCCATATTGCAAAATGAATCTTTTGCAGCAAAAGGTATTCTTACTGAAGTTGCCATATCAATGCTGGTTGGAGTGACACAAAGATATGGAGTAGACGAACCCTTCAATAATTGCTGGTTTTTAGGATGATCAAAAAGCTCCTTGTGAGTTGATAACTCCATACCATTGGATTTATCTTGGAAGCTGATATCAGTCTCACAAAAAGAAAGAGAACCGCCGTTGATATTTACCTGTGTCTTGGAATTTATGTCCATAAGTCCAACTTGTTTGATCAAACA
This sequence comes from Trifolium repens, assembly GCA_030408175.1. Lineage (NCBI taxonomy): Eukaryota > Viridiplantae > Streptophyta > Magnoliopsida > Fabales > Fabaceae > Trifolium > Trifolium repens. The sequence continues at coordinate 49,413,765 of CP125849.1, read as the reverse complement.
ATCAACTTGATCATCATGATAGACATTCTCCTGGTGATCAACAGGGGTAAGTGGACGCAAATCATAATTAGTTATCTCCATTTCTTGCGAAAGTGGTGTATATTCAACATTTTTACTAGCAACATTGAGCATTTCAGAAGAGCTTTTGACATTATGATCTGCACTGGATGTCTTAATTGCAACATCTAATGATTCACCAACATGATTTGGATGCGGGGTTTGCTGGTTATTCGGTTTTTTGCTTTGAGTTGGTGTGATAGATCTCACTGCTTGCAGCTTTCCAAGCTTTGCTTTGTTTTGGCCTTCACTTGGACTTCCTGCTCCACGCTTTAGCAAGCTATGAGGCACAGCAGAGTTTGGTTGAGCTCCCCCGCGTGGAGTGCGCACTGAGGATTTCACCTATATAACATTATGATACCGTTTCAACAAATGCTATGCGATAAAGAGGTGAAGATATAAATTGGAAAAAAGAAATGTCATAGTTTTTAGAAACAGAAGCACGTATTACACCTGGAAAAACCAATGCATGGCTTTCAAGGTGTGTGAGCAAAATCATAATGATACAAACTTCTCCAGAAAATGTACCCTCAGACTAAGTTTATGACTATATCAAACATAAAAAGGCAGAAAAACTCACCCCATCAAAGAAACCAATTTTTGGTGAAGGCAGTCGCAGGCCTGAAGGTTTTGCAAGAGCTGTGGGAATAACGGCCGCCACAGAAGCAGTCCTTGCACTTTGACTGATAATTCCAGTATTCCGAGCCTCCTGCTTTTCTAAGCTCATATCACTCTGAGGAATTTGAGAATTTACACCTTGATCCACATTAGTGTCTGATAAAACCTTTCTGCTGGAGGTACTATCAACGCTGGACCTTAAACTATCACACACGTGTGTAGGTATAGAAGTTGATACAGATGCCTCTGAAGACCAGTCACTAACAGAGCTAGCAGGTGAAACACTAGAAGAAAGCTTGTTGACAGAAATCAAGCTTAAGAGACTAGAATTCCCAGATTCAGATTTATTTCTTGAAGCAAATCCTGATGGTGTTCTGACAGGAGGGCGAGATGAGGGTAGTTTTGTAGTTACGGCAATAACTTTTTTTCTTGCGGGATTAAATGGAGATTTACCAATATTATCAGATAAATTGACACCAGAAGATGTGGAAGTTGTTGATTTTGCCTTGGATGATACCGACTGACCGGAAGTTAATTTGGATAATACCGTGGGCTTAGGAACTGTACCCCGCGAACCTCCAATAGCAGATGCTTTTGACATTGAACTGACTCTACCTGAAGAGTTCGAATAAAATAAAAATTGACGACAACTCAGAAAGGCATTGGTCGTTATGCCAAAATGATAACTAAAAAAAGTAAATCATGATAAAGCAAATTCTAACCACCATTTGTGAGTTTTGCCTTGTCCATTTCGCTTTTGACATGCTGATCACTAAGTGATGCTCTCTTGGATGAAATTGTGGAACTTGCACTAGGCTTTGCCGGTACCTTCGATAGTTTTGAAATAGATGACTCCCTTCTCGTAGCAACGGGCTTTTTCAAAATAAGAAAATTGGTCAGGATATATATGCAATCACTTAAAATTTCATTTCATGACTTCTAAGTGCTTCTGTCAATTGTGAGACAGTGTAATTAGAAAAGACATTTCAGCAGTTTAATTTAGTTGCATACCTGTGGAATCTGTGTGAAAGTAGGATTATTCTTGTTTGTTGACTTCCCAATTCCTCTCACAACAGCTGTTGGATTCCTAGAAGCAGGTGGGACCTTCATCTAAAATCAATAGAAAGTTACTCCAGACAGAATTTTATTGTTTACAAGAATAGAAGGCAAGGTTTTACAATTTCAGTCTAAGACACAACAATTCTTCATTCCTCCATGGCACCTATGTCTAGAATTGATAATAGGTGCCTTTGTGATAGTGTTACTTAGTGGACATTGATATACCTCCAGGTCAAAGTTCCAAAGGTGGAATTGCAGCCTAAGTTTTGAAAGAAGGAAACTATCCACAGCTGAACCAACCCACTAATGTGGCACAGCTTTAAGTAATCTTCATATAAGACATTGTTAATGATAGGATCATATGACAATATATCATATTTTTATCAATGTAAATAATCCTACTCATTAAGAGAAGATATTGCTGTTTCAATACGAAGAAAATGTGTGTGCATGCAAGTGCAAAAGAAATATCGTTAGTCATTCACTATCATTAATGTAAATTTAAGTTACCTTGTCGCGAGGTACTGCACTAACTTTTCTAGAAGCTGAAAGAGAAAAAGAAAATAATCAAGGAATCATCAATTGAACTAATTAAAGATAAACCAGCACACAATCTAATATATTTTGAATAGGTCGCGTGAAGACAAGACTCACAGTCACGAGTTTGTAACCCTGCCAGCCGAGAGGTAGACGACACTCTGGTTGCTGCAGATGCAGGTTTGGACTTATGGCTAGATTTCTGAATCGAAGCTCTAACATCTTCAAACAAATCACCCTCCAACTCAACACTTTCAAGGGTCAAACAATCACTCCCTAACGTCGAAATGGAATCACATGATTTGTATACATCTTCTTCAATCCTTGGTAATTCTTCCTTCTCAACACCCTCAATTATACTGGACAACTCCTCAGCATCCAGAACCCCTATAAATATAAACACCAATCAAATACAAACTAGTATACTCAAAACCCTATTTCAATAAAAAGAAATTTTCAAGAGATTAATAAAAAAAACACCAGCATTAGTGAAAAAAGCATTGTCCCAAGCTAAACTCTTCCGCAAATTGCACTTAGGGTTTTTCTTAGTCTTTGTTTCAGATGTTAGAGGTTCATTTTCCCACTGTTCAATTTTGGTAGCAGCGTCTTCAAACTTTTTTGAATTCGGAGTGTACCAAGCTTCGTTTTCTGAACAAGAACACAATAGAATAAAACTCTCAGTTTTCATTGAATATATCAGATTTGTTTGATCTGAAAATATGAAATGAAGAAATTAAAGAAATGAATATAAATTTGACCTGAATTTTGTTGGTGATTGGGAGAAACGTAATCGAGAAGTGAATCATCGGCGGACAAAAAGTCAATGATGCTGAGGCGTCGATCTTTGACATCGTTCTTTCTCGGAGAAGCTTCTGATTCGGAAATCATCGCCGGTGAATGGTTCTGATTTCGGCGTGAAATTGATGTGAAGGTGATGAAGGAGTGGGAGCGTTTTTGTTTCAGAAATTTGAACTTTGGAGTAGCGGCTAGTGGATTCAAGACAAATTTATTAGTTTTGAAAAAAATTAAAAATAAAATAAAAAGTATGACTTGGCGAATCAGGCGATGTAATAATTTTTCTTTTCCCACCTCCATGTTTCGTTTTCACCCTCTAGTTTTCATTTATGCCCCTAAAACTGTTTCTTTTGAAAAATTTGGAAAATATTTATGCCCCCATGTTTTATTTATTTACCGAATTTTTCATGTGTAAATCCATGCAAAATAATATTCGAGGTTTTTTTTTCTCTGAGTTTGAATTTAGAACTTTCAATTCTTTAAATCGGTTCTCTTTCAACATCCAAATTATAGTTGAAACCTTAAAGTATTGCTTCTCTTACAATGGCAACTCGGTTGATAACATTCATCAAGTGAAATAATAATACCAACTTGCGTGTCATTCTTAATGTTGATGAAAATCAGGGGCGTCTCTAAGTTTTTGGAGGCTCTGTGCAAAATATAAAAGTGGCTATTTAATAATAAAAATAAATAAAATTAAAATTATCGATTTAAATTGCATATAAGTTTTTTTTTAAAATAATCATTCTTATTCTTGTAAACATATAAATTATCAATATTAAGAGCTCAAAAAAAATTATCAATATTAAACCAATTGCATTAAATCAAATAGGACCAAAAGTGCCTAAAAAAAAGGACAAAAAATACAAAATAATTATCTTTGTGTATAACGTCAAAAAAGAACATCCTAATCTATGATTAAATTTTATATAAAGATTAAAATGGACTAGAACTGTATTTAAAAGTATAGATAACTAATCTGTTGATACTCATTTGATATTTTATGAACATTAACAATATATAACTATTATTTTAGGGCCTAAAAATTAATCTATCAATATACATCTGATATTTTATGGGTATAAATAATATATAAGTAATATTATATGACCTCAAAATTTTGAGTTGAGGCCCTCAAAATTTGAAGGCCCGGTGTCGTCGCACACCCCGCACATGTATATGAGCCGCCCATGATGAAAATTGTATTGATTCTCTTGTTAGAATTTGCTTTGGCGGAATTATCATCAACAACTCTGGTTGTTATTCATCACGATTTCCGACTTCTTTTAAAGGTCATCTGATATTATGCTTGTTGAGTTGTATGTTATCTATTCGGGCCTTTCACTTTGGTCAAAGACATGAAAATTGAATTGTTTACAATTCTCATTATTTACACTATACCAGCCTTATCAATTTCTCAATGTTAAGTATCATGTCCGTATTGTATTGATTCAAAACATCAATGATCAACTTTCTCACAACAATGTCACTTTTTGTCGCACTTGCAAACTTGAAACTTCTTCGGATGTTGATATTTTTTTGTTGTTGATATAATCAAATTGTTAAATATAAATTATGAGTGCAAGAGAATAGAGATAGAGAAGATAAAAACTTTATATTATTCTCTTCATATATGTGTGTTTACACTATAGCAAAAGTCCTATTTATATGACACAAATAATAAAGTGAGTGGATAAATAAAATTAAGGTCCACTTATTGGTGGGAGTTGTATGAATTAGAAGAGGTGGGATGGACATCCACTAAGGCTTCCACTAAGACATATAATTATTCATAACACTCCTCATTTGATGTCCATCGAGGATATGCCTCATTAAAGTCTTACTAGAAAAAAACCCAATGGGAAAAAAATTTAGTCAAGGAAAAAAGTACAACATCATTTTACATAATATATATTTATTTCTATACAATCATCTCCAAGACGGCGAAACCAATTTTTTGTATCGGTTGCTAAAAATTCTACGTTGGAAACACGCGATCATTTATATAGAATTTTTGCTTCGCATCAAGCCGACAAGTTATTATATGTAACTCATCCTCGTAATTTGCAATTGAGTTTAGGTTTATAACATAATATTTTTCATATAAGCATTTTTGGATGTGTTGATATGTTCCAATTGCTTCAATATAATGCACTAAGATGAAATATTAAAGAATATTGAGAAAGTATATTTGATATGAATCTCCATATATTATAAAGTATTTTGAGCTAAAAATTGGAGACTTATCAACAGTTCGGTAGTCTGATTATTAAGTGATGAATTAGTTTTCCCAATATTATGGAGAAAAAATAAGCAGCTGAAAAATGTGAACAAAAAATTCAAATGAATTAATCACTTGAAATAAATTATTGTTTATATCTCACATTGATCCTCATATAGAATGGTTTGAATCAAATGTTCAAAAGATAAATCATTTGTAAAATTTATTAAATCAATTATCAGCTGCTAATGCTCCAATCGAAATGGATGCCCATGCAGGTCCACTTATTAGTGGGAGTTATAGGAATTGAAAGATGTAGAATGGACATCCACTAAAACTTCCACTAAAACATAAAATATAATTAATTATTATTAATAACACAAATGTTGATCTTTTAATTCACTCTTCTCCTCCATAAACATTTTTAATCTTCTTATAAAATAATAATAAACGTTGACTCTATAAAGGACGACAACTAAATTAGGGTTCATCTACTACCGGCTCATGTTTAGTGCAAAGCAAGATTGCTTATAGCTATCGTGAACTATAAAGAACTTGAGATAAATAACCCGCGTCAAAGATGCCCCTAGGAGTGACGCGGTTGAATTTTTTTTTGGTACAAAGAATTATATTTATTTATTGTTATAAACTGATGTAAACAAGAATAATAATATAGATGGGGAATAGAGAAAAGAGAGAAGAATAGTCATATTATTGATTACTAGGATTAGGGTTACATTAGAGTGATACAAAGGTCTTATATATAGACAAACATATTGGGCCAAATACATGGGTCAATGACCTGTATGGACATCCACTAATAATATTCATAACACTCCCCCTTGGATGTCCATCGAGGATGTGCCTCGTTAAAACCTTTACTAGAAAAAACCCGATGGAAAAAAATTGTAGTGAAGGAAAAAGAGTACAACATCCTTTGTGTTTGGTCTGCCTCGTTAAAAACCTTACCAGGAAAACCCAATGGGATAAAACCATGGATAAGGGAAAAAGAGTACAGAACACAATTATATCTCCCCCTCATAAAGACATTTATATCTAAGACGAATAATCTCAATTAATCTTCAACGTAGTTGATAAATAGCTTTACTTGATGATGACTGATTTGTAGAAATATTGATTCTTCTCCTTTAATATACTCTTCTCTGAATTAGCCGTGGATGCGATACTATCTTCTTCAAGTTTCTTGTGTATGTAGAATAACAAACCTCAACAAAACCACATTCTGAACTTCTTTGATGTAGTGCTAAAACTTTCACATAATTGGGTGATATTCCAATATCTTTGAGTTTATTGATATCATCACATACATAATTAGCAAAATGCAATAGTGTTCTCAACAGAACTAAAATATGGTACTTTAAGACCAATTCAAATAACTGATCATTTTCTTGAGACATGAAAAGATATTTGTTCACATCAAGTGACAACAAATCATATTTGTTAATATCAAACTGATTTAGTACCTTTGATATATAAGTTTCTTGGTAGTCAAAATCTTGTTGAAATACAAAGTATGCAATTCCAAATAAACTCTTATCATCAAATCTATTTCATTTCAAACTTTTCTTGGATCAACATATTTCAAAAGCTCTTCAGGAGTTTTGATAAAAAAAACTTTTACCATTATGCTCAAATAACAAGTCAAACTTGATTCTTATCAATATTATTTTCTTTTTCGCAAGAAAATTGATTCTTATCTCATCATTTTCACATCTTCAGATGTACGGACTGCAGGTCCAAAAATCTTTCACTTTGCAAAGTGGTTTTAATTATGTAGCAATTGCATCATTTCATTTAGACAATCAATGTCTTGTCTATTATTTTTAATAGACTTTGATCTATGATCCTCATTATCATCTGTCATATATAGCGCTTTATTATTGTAAAAATATTGTCAACGTTGACTTCATCTCGATTCAATCGTATTTCATTCATGACATAATTCTTCGAGATCTCTTTAATTTTCATAACTTTCAAGTATTTGATAAGTTCTTCTGGAACTGATAAATCAATTATGTCAAATGTTCTTTTCAAAATTTTCATATCCTCACTTGGGTCATCTTTCTTTTTAGCTCCTTTTCTTATTTGAGGATTTTTATCATTGGAACCGATTGACCTACCACACTTCAGGGTGATTAAGACTCATTTGCAATATAAGACTGTCCAACAGGGACATCCATTTTGATTGGAGCATTAGCAGCTGATGGTTTATTTCATAAACTTTGCAAATGATTTATCTTATGAACTTCTGGTTCATACTGATTTCTAAGAAGATCAAAATAAGATAATAATTTATTTCAAGTGATTCATTTGAACTTCTAGTTCACATTTTCAGCTGCTTATTCTCTCCCCCTAATATTGGGAAATTAATTCATCACTTGAGAAGTAGCCTTCTGAGCTATAAATATATTTTCCCAATATTCTTTTCCGACCCATTTAAGTACATTGTATTGGAGCAATTGAACATACACAACACATCCAAAAATGCTTATATGGGATTCATGTTTATAAATTAATATTCAAATTGTAAATTACGGTGGATTTTACAAATAATAACATGTTGGCTTGATGCGAATCAATATCTCAACCTACACGTTTGAGTTGTCCCAACATGTAAAATAGAACTTATGATCTTATAAGTATCAGTCATGTAATTAACTTTAGACGTCTAAAGAATGGATCTTCAAGTCCATTTTTTTTTTATGAACATATACTTCAAGATGTTCAATATCAATTTTGATTTGACATACAATACTTATCAAATGCTTTATATAAAAATGAGCTCTTAACTAAATCAGTACTTCACAAACTTCTGGTTGTGAGTTAACAACAAACATACATGTGACCATTTAATTGATGCATCAATTAAAATTATAAAGATCTAATTGGTCCACATGATTTACAAATATCACCTTTCATATATTCTAAAAATAAAAGATGCTCATTTACTTAATTTATCAACTTGCCTTTGGGAACTAGTAATACATAAAATTACTAGAATAAAGGAAATTCAGGCCCTTCAATATCTATAAAATTTCTTTTTCGCATCATAATAATCCGGGATGACCCAACCGGTATTGCCAACGATAAATTTAATATGATTTGTAAACTTCTGGTTTACAATATTTTGTGCTTCAATTGCACTAGTATATTTATAAGTGTAGTATAAACTTTTGGTTTATAACTTTTTCATTACACTTATTCTATCCAAAATATGTTTCGTAATATATAGAGAGATATTTGACATCTCTTCTTTTCTTGTTTCAATATTATATTCATTACGAAACAAACAGATAGCTATGAATCTTCAGGATTCATATTTTAAAAGACACTCTACGTACTTTTAAAAACGTAGGTTTATGAATCTTCAGGATTCATATTTTAAAATTTTCACCACGATACTTCTGGATCGTAGGCTTATGAATCTTCAGGATTCATATTTTAAAAATTTCACTATGGTGCTTCTGGACCATAATTTGTGAATTAAAATTCAATCTCTATCCATTGAGTTCTTCAGGAACTAGATTAGTGAATTCTTCCGGAATTCATAATGAAAAAAAATTGAGTTTCCTAAGTTCTTCGAGAACTAAGATTGTTGAATTCTTCAGGAATTCATTAATTATATTTCTTAAGTTCTTCAGGAACTAAGATTATTGAATTCTTCGGGAATTCATAAATAAAATTTCCAAGTTCTTCAGGAACTGAAATTGTTGAATTCTTCTGGAATTCATAGATTAAATTTTTAGTTCTTCGGGAACTAAGTTTGTTGAATTCTTCAGGAATTCATAAATTAAATTTCTAAGTTCTTCAGTAACTTTATAATATAATCAAAATATCTCTTGCAATCCTTCAGGGATGCACAAATATATTTCTTCTTAAAGTATATATGGAATAAATAAATTACCAAATAAAAAAAACATAATTGAAAGTAATATTGATTTGGTTAGTTTTAAAATTATACGGATTTGCAAAAGTTTGATACATACACCACACATGATTACCATACTGATTTGGTTAGTTTTTAAAAAAAATTAGATTAATTCATGAATTGTATATGTATCGTGAATTAATCAGTGTAACAGCAAGAGTATGTACCGTTTCAATTATAACATAAAGTAAATTAAAAAGAAAAGAGATTATGCGTTCATACCTTTCCAAATAATTTTGGTAGAGTCTCGTGCTGATAACGTGTTATAAATTGATGTAAATATGAACAATACTATAGATGAAGAAGAGAGGAAAGAAGAGAAAGAATATTCTGTATTATTCATCATTAGGATTAGGGTTACATTAGAGTGATACAAATGTCTTATATATAGACAAACATATTGGGCCAAATACATGGGTCAATGACCTATATGGACATCCACTAATAATATTCGTAACATTTATTACTTTTTATTTAAAGTATAAACAGCACTTGTTTACTTTGGGATAATGGGCAATTGTTATTGGGCCTTCAAACCCGACCCAAATTTATAAGTTTTTCAAATTAAAAAAAAAAAAGGATTAGGGTTTTGTAGGCGCTGTTGATATAAAGAGCGTTCTTATCACATCGTTGTTTCTGTTTCGTTCTTCACAGTAAGGAGGCTTCACAAAGGTACCGTCTTAGCTACACTCTTTCACTTCTCCAATTTTTTCATTTCTCCTTTCGCTGTTTCAAGTAATCGCTTTTTGATCTTTTTTCTCAGTGATACTACACTTTGTTTTAATCTATTTACTATGTGCTGTGTTGATTCCCAATTCAGTTCCATGTTTTTCCAACATGCTTAGCTATCAAATTTTCATTCCAATTTATCATCAATTTAATACTGCACACCGTTAGTTCCTTCTCAATGGGAGATTAAACACCATTTTTGCATAGTAATTTCACATTTTTTTTTTCACTAATAAAATCCATTTCATAATAGGTTTTCTGTTGGGTTTAAAGTTTATGCTTCTGTTCTTGTAGTAATAGATGCTCTAATTGTGTTTTATGTCTGGATCTCTATTTTTATTCCTGTATTTCCTTGACCTCATTTTTATTTATTTATTTATTTATTGTTTTTTTTTTAATATTTTTATGTGTTTTATAGAGACAAGAAGATGGCCGTTCCTCTGCTAGACAAGAAGATTGTGAAGAAGCGTGTGAAGAGGTTCATTAGGCCTCAAAGTGACAGGAAAATATGTGTTAAGGTATTTTGATACAGTATTGTTGCTCAAATGTAACAGACTATTTTTATAGTTTGTGCTAGATTTTCTATGTTTGTTATTAATTGTGTGATTTTCAAACTGCGTTTAAAGTGTTAAGGTCTGTGAATTGAAATTAGTTAGAGTTTTGTAGCTTGTGTTTGTTTTTGTATATTTGCAACCGTTTTGTTCTGTATTTTATCAAATGATATAGTGCATGTTTGGAAATCAATTTGAGAAACCTCAAAGGTATGTTTTGAGCTTTCTCAATCAGATTCGTGAATACACTATAAAGTATAAACACTCTTGGATTGAACATTACAAGTCTTTTAGGATAAGCTGTGCTGCTTTTAATTTCTTAGGCTCATTTGCCCATTAGCATAATGAAAAATCCAGTTATTATAGTCTAAAGTAAGCTGTGTGTTCCAATGATTTTTTAGAACTATTCAAATATAATTTATACTCAAGCATAAAATGTAACTGTTCATATCATAACACTGGTAATATGAAGCTATACTCTGCCGATTCCTGTAGTATACTGGCAAAATGAAACTCTACTATTTCTGATGACAATTTTTGTGCCATTTCCATGGTTGACAATGTTTTATATTTAACCTCTGTAGTTATAGGTTTTTGTATGTGTACCAATTTTTGTTTTGGATTTTGGAACTAAAACATGTCCATATTTCTACCCACTCCTACTGGTTGAATCTTTGAGCTAATTGATTTCATGGGTTTATAAGTTTTGTAACTAATTTCTGTTTTGATATGCAGCCAAGCTGGCGTAGGCCAAAGGGTATTGATTCCCGAGTGAGGAGAAAGTTTAAGGGAGTTACTTTGATGCCCAACATTGGTTATGGTTCAGACAAGAAGACCCGCCACTATCTGCCTAATGGGTTCAAGAAGTTTCTTGTTCACAATGTTAAGGATCTGGAACTTCTCATGATGCATAACAGGTAACAGATTTTAGTTTGACTTTTGATTCTAATTTTCTCATTTCCCCTTAGTTGTGTTACATTCTGACTTTGTTTATTTACATGAAAAAATATCAGGACATACTGTGCTGAGATAGCACACAATGTGTCAACCAGGAAGAGAAAGGAGATTGTTGAACGTGCAGCACAGTTGGATGTTGTTGTCACCAACAAGCTTGCTAGGCTGCGCAGCCAAGAGGACGAGTGATTGGTTTTGCAATATATATCAAATTTGTTTCCTTTCGTTGTTTATGATATGACCATTGCAAAAAACCCTTTTCATAGTTGTTTATGGATTGCAATTTTGAATCTAGAGCTTTTAGTATTGATTGCTTGAGCTATAGTTTGTTTTGAGTCATTTGACATTCATATTAACAGTCATCTTATGCTTGCCTTGATTGCTTTTTGGGTCCCTGGTTATTTTTTAAAAGACCAATTGTTAGAATGTTAATTGTTATGTTAGTTTTTTTTACGGCGGCATAATGCCATCCTCTCCCCTTCTCCTACCCCGACCTAGATTTGGAAGCCAAAAATTCAATTTACCGTGAATCTCGCACTATACCCTGATTAATCTTCAGTCCCTCCAGTTCTCCACCTTTCTGTCTAAGCTTTGATTTCAGTTTATCTGTCTCTGCTGTGTGTATGTTAAACTTATATTTACATTTTCCCTATTCTATTTTGAACAGTGTATCAACCTTAATGGAAATGCATTTTTCATAATAAAATATATATAAAAATATTGTGAAGGAAAGAAAATGCAGTTTTGAAATTTATTTTCTTCAAAATATTTTTTTAATATATTTTAGGATCAAATCGTATTGACTTTAATATTTTGAAAAAATAATATTTTGAAAGAAAGAGAATACAGTTTTGAATTTTCCAATGGTAAAGAGCAAAATGTTTTGAAGGATCAAAAAAAGTATTTCATTTACCAAAACTTAACACAATTTTTTGATTTTTTTACTAAAATAACATTTTTTTTGTAGCGAGTAGAGAAAAAAAACAGAATATTCATTGAATGCATGAAATTATTTCAAAATCACCAAATAAAACCCGTGCATTCCAAAGAAACCATTCCATTGCATCTAGAGGTGGAAATAGGCTAAGCCGAGCTAGGCTTTGCCAAGCCTGAGCCTGGCCTGTCAATAAAATCGAAGGCCTGAGCCTGGCCTGTGGCCTATCATAGGCTTATCTTTTAAGCCTGAGTCTGGTCTTTTGAAAGCCTATGTGGCCTGTTAGCCTGTTTAGAAGCTTACTTCACATGAAGATATTTAAATAAATAACTATATTTATTTTTAAAAATACTTATGAACTAGTAAATCAATATGCTTTTGATATTTAACATGATATTTTAGAGAATTTGACTATATATGTCATCATATTTCAATTCTAGTTTATAATAACGCATTTATATACGTGAAAAACTAATATAGATTAATAAACTTAAACTACTGAAAATGTTAATAAATTTATAATTTAATCAAAGTACAAATTTTAATATATAAATAATAATAGTATTAAAAATGTTATTCATATTAACTTAAGTAGGTCGGCCTAATAGGCTAAAAGGCTTTTTTAATGGTCTGTGACCTGACCTATTTACTTAAATAGGCTTATAAAAAAGCCTTGGCCTGTTCTATTTAAAGAAATAGGGCGGCCTGGCCTGAGCCTATGTAGGCTAGGCCTTAGGGCCTCGTAGGCCGGCCTAGACTATTCCCACCTCTAATTGCATCCAACGATATAGCGTCTGTTTGGATTATCTAATTGTGAGCTTATGTAAAAAGTTTATGCAATATAAATTAAGTTTTATGCTATTTTATAAGTTTAAACTAATGAAAATTGTATTTTTATAAGTTATTTTATCATAAACTACTTTGACAAATTTATAATAATACATAAAAATTGCATAAAGTGTTTGCTTAAGTTTAGAAAATTTCTGTTAGGCATATCATTTTATAGATAGAGCATATTCCTGAAAGAATTAAATATATTTTTGGTTTTTCTAAATATACCAAATTTTTTTACACAATCAAATTTTATTTTTAATTTCTATAATTTTTTGCTTCGCACTTTAGCCCTTGTTTCTTATCAAAAGTCCATTTATCATGTTTTAAATGATTTTTTTTTAAACCGTATAATTATTAAGACCTTAAAATATAATTAGTTTAATAATTTAACTATTTAGTCTTAATTTTTATTAATTTATCTAAAATTTTAAATTAAAAAGTAAATTGTTAAACTATTGATTAAATATTTAAATAATCATTTAAACTAATGAAAAAAAATATTTAAATAATCAACCTGATGATATTTTAAGGTATTATAAACGGTTTTTTTTTAAACAAATCATTTAGAACTATACGGGAATTTTAAAAAAAAGAAGGAACTAGAATTAAAAAAATGAAAATTTGGAGGAACAAAGTGCTAAAATAAAATTTAGAGAATTAAAAGTAAAATTTGGTATATTTAGAGAGATTAAAATATATTTAATCAATCGTTCACAAATGTTAGCTTAACTGGTTTGGACGTTATGACCGGAGTTCGAATTTTCGATCTCTATTTTTTTTTGTTGGCTTTTACCACAAGCCAGTTCTGTCATCAAATGATTTCAGCCCCCTCCCGATCGCAGTTTCAGGGGATCAAACCGTGATCCTTCCTACTAAGTTCTGCGTCAATCGTCATTGAATCAACTAACGATTGAACGATTTCTCCACTTTAAGTATATGGATTTTCAATCGATTGTCATTTAAGTCTATGTAAAAAAAAAAATATTAACCAATCATTACACTACAAGAAAAAACCCTTCAATAGACTCAAAAAATATTTTTATTTACCATACACATCCACAATTTCAATTTTCACATATATTCTTGTTAAGAGAAATTAAAGGGATACTTTTGATGATAGAATAATTATAGGAGATTATACCTTTATTATAGCTTTATTATAGGAGATTTCACATAGCCATATTAATAGTGCTGAGTTGTATATATATCCTCATTGTATTCTTGTACAAATCAACAAAATAGTATACGACCTATTTTTCCAATGTTTCCAGTTCCAGGTTCTATTAACATGGTATACAGAGCATAGGTCATCGATCTCTGTTATTTTTATTTTTTTTCTTTTTCTGCAACATCTGCTTTCCGATCTGTCCCTCTACTCCAAAAAAAAAAAAAAAAAAAAAAAAAAAATCTGCTTTCTGATTTGTCCCCTTTCCTGTGAAAATCTGTATCTGCATCTGTACAAACTCAGTCCTCCTTTATCTTGTTTCATCTCTGCATCATGGAGAAAACTGAGATTGTTAAACCCATTACAACCACCTTGACCGGACCAAACTACAACCTTTGGGTTCAAGGAATGAAGAGTTTTCTGATCGGTCGCAAGCTCTGGCGTATCGTCACCGGTGATGTCGTCAAACCGACCAAAGAAAAAGATGAATCTGCTACAAAATTTGCTGATCGCCTTGAGGAATGGGATAGCAAAAATCACCAGATCATCACGTGGCTGCGCAACACATCTGTACCGTCTATTCACATCCAATTTCATAACTATGAGTCAGCAAAAGAAATTTGGGATTTCTTGGAAAAACGCTATCAGACCACTGGACTTGCTCACTACTATCAATTGTGGACAACACTTCTCAATATCAAGCAAGAATCTGGTCAATCAGTGAATGATTTTCTTGCTCAGGTCCAACCAATTTGGCATCAAATATCTCTGGCCAAAATCAATGAAGATCATCTTCATCTCATTCAAGTCCTTATGGCTCTTCGTCCCGAGTACGAAGCGGTACGAGCCTCACTGCTGCATCGAAGTCCACTTCCATCGTTGGATACTGCCATTCAAGAAATCATTTTTGAAGAAACACGCTTGAATCTAGATAAAACTCCTCAAATGGATGTCGCTCTTGCAACTGCTCGATTCTCACACCAGAAATCGAATTATCATCCATGTAAGAATTGCAATCATACTGGTCATGTATTTGCAAATTGTCCTACTATAGAGTGTAGGTACTGTCATGGTATTGGCCATATTCTTGAAAATTGTCCCACGCGACCTCCGAAACAAAATCGTGGCTCATCCAAGTCCAAGAATGTTCCAAAGTCTGGATCTTCCTCCATCTCTGCAGCTGCCACCGAGGGTTCTAGTACCATTACTATGAGTGATATTGAAGCTTTAATCAAACAGGTTATATCTTCCAACACCTCTACTGCCATGTCTGCTACTCACGGTAATTCTCGTTGGTTTTTTGACTCTGCATGTTGTAATCATATGACCACTGATATTAAATCACTGCCTTCTGCAAAACTTGTTTCTTCTTTGCCACCAATCCACACAGCCAGTGGCAATACAATGAACATCACTCATACCGGTTCTGTATCCACCTCAAATCTCACCCTTCCGGACACATATTACATTCCTAACTTGACACTTAATCTTATTTCTGTTGGTCAATTGTGTGAACAAGGACTGAATGTTTATTTTTCTCCCTCTGGTGTTCAGGTACAGGATCCACATACGAAGCAGATCATTGGGACGGGTCGCAGGGTGGGTCGGTTATTTGAGCTTCAATCTCTTCACCTTCCTAAAGACCACATCACTGCTGCTACTCTTAACTCCCCCATTCATCAATGGCATCTTCGACTTGGTCACGCCTCAGCAAGCAAAATTCAACCTCTAATATCTCGTGGGTTATTAGGATCCACAAAGTTTGAGTCTTTTAATTGTTTACACTGTAAACTTGCCAAACAGCCAGCATTATCTTTTAATAGTAGTGTTTCTGTTTCTGATAGTTCTTTTAATTTGATTCATTCAGATATTTGGGGGCCTTCTCCCGTTTCTTCAATAAATGGTTTTCGTTATTTTGTCTTGTTTATTGACGACTTTTCTCGTTTTACGTGGATATATTTTTTGAAAAATCGCTCTGAATTACCTCAAATTTATATTTCTTTTGCTCGTATGGTTAAAACACAATTTTCTTGTGCTATTAAGATTCTTCGCACAGACAATGCGATGGAATATCGTGATTCTTCCTTGCTTCAATTCCTTAGTCAGCAAGGCACCGTGGTTCAACGCTCATGTCCTCACACCTCCCAACAAAATGGTCGGGCTGAGCGAAAACATCGTCACATCCTTGACTCTGTCCGTGCTCTTCTCCTCTCAGCCTCGTGTCCAGAAAAGTTTTGGGGGGAAGCAACTCTTAATGCTGTCTATACAATTAATCGACTTCCCACCACGATTCTTCAAAACTTATCTCCTTTTGAAAAATTGTTTGGTAAGTCTCCTGAATACTCCATTCTTAAACCTTTTGGAAGTGCTTGTTTTGTTCTTTTGCAGCCTCATGAGCACACCAAATTACAACCGCGTGCTCGTTTGTGTTGCTTTCTTGGTTATGGCACAGAACACAAAGGATATCGTTGTTGGGATCCAATCTCCAACAGATTACGCATTTCACGTCATGTTACCTTTTGGGAAAACACCATGTTCTCGTCTCTTTCTGCATTTCATCATTCCCTTATATGTGACTCCTCCTATTTCACTGATCCCTCAGTTGAGTTGTTTCCAAGTTCTAATGCAGATAACTCTAATGAGCTCAATACTCGTCCACCCTCACCTACTCCTATTGAACCTGTTCCGGATGTTGATACTGCACCTACGCCTCGTCATTCCACCCGAGTAAGTAATCCACCCCCTCATCTTAATGACTATCATTGTTATTCTGCTATTAAAACTCTTCATGAGCCTTGTTCTTATCGCGAGGCAAGTACTAACCCCATTTGGCAGCAAGCTATGGCTGAAGAAATTCAAGCTTTAGAAAAGACACATACTTGGGACTTAGTTGATCTTCCTCCAGACAAGATTCCTATTGGATGCAAATGGATATACAAAATTAAAACTCGTTCTGATGGAACTGTAGAACGTTATAAAGCTCGCCTAGTAGCCAAAGGGTACACTCAAGAATATGGGATAGACTATGAAGAGACATTTGCTCCGGTAGCTCGACTAACATCTGTTCGTAGTCTCTTGGCCATTGCTGCAGTTCGTAAATGGAAACTTTTTCAGATGGATGTCAAAAATGCATTCCTTCACGGTGATTTGACAGAGGAAGTATATATGCACCCCCCTCCAGGCTATCATTCTCCTCATAAGGTCTGTAAGCTTCAGAAAGCCTTATATGGTTTGAAACAAGCACCTAGAGCATGGTTTTCCAAGTTCAGTTCTACTCTAAAACAATTTGGTTTCCTCTCTAGTCCACATGATTCTGCTCTATTCACTCGGAGAAGTGATAGTGGTATTGTAATTCTGCTTCTTTATGTAGATGATATGATCATAACTGGAGATGACAAGTCTGGAATTTCAGCATTACAACAATATCTCAGTCAACAGTTTGAAATGAAAGACCTCGGCTCTCTTAGTTATTTTTTGGGACTTGAAGTTTCCCAAGACTCAGAAGGCTATTATCTCTCCCAGGCCAAATATGCCTCTGACTTGCTCTCTCGATCAGGAATCACAGACTGCAAAACTGAATCCACGCCATTAGAAGTCAACTGCAAACTCACACCACTTGACGGCACTCCTCTTGAAGATGCCACCTTGTATCGGCAACTTGTTGGTAGTCTTGTTTATCTGACTGTCACTCGCCCTGATATTGCATATGCTGTTCACAAAGTCAGTCAATTTATGGCTGCTCCTCGGTCAACTCATTTCTCTGCAGTTCTTCGTATTATCCGCTATGTTAAAGGCACTCTCTTTCATGGTTTGCGCTTCTCTACTAATTCATCATTGGTCTTGTCTGGATACTCTGATGCGGATTGGGCAGGCGACCCAACAGACCGTCGCTCAACAACAGGGTATTGTTTCTTCTTAGGTAGTTCTCTTCTTTCGTGGCGTAGCAAAAAGCAAACCGTTGTTTCTCGTTCAAGCACAGAATCTGAATATCGTGCTCTTGCTGATGCTACCTCTGAGTTACTTTGGTTACGATGGTTGTTAAATGATATGGGTGTTACACAACCTTCTGCTACTATGCTTCATTGTGACAATAAAAGCGCTATCCAAATTTCCCATAATGATGTCTTTCATGAGCGCACAAAACACATTGAAATTGATTGTCACCTTGTACGCTATCATGTTAGTAATGGCACCATACGTTTAATTTATGTTCCTTCTGCGGACCAAGCTGCTGATATCTTCACAAAAACTCATCATCCGACACGCTTCAAAGATCTAGTAAGCAAACTCCAGTTGGCATCTACAGTACCAACTAGAGTTTGAGGGAGGGTGTTAAGAGAAATTAAAGGGATACTTTTGATGATAGAATAATTATAGGAGATTATACCTTTATTATAGCTTTATTATAGGAGATTTCACATAGCCATATTAATAGTGCTGAGTTGTATATATATCCTCATTGTATTCTTGTACAAATCAACAAAATAGTATACGACCTATTTTTCCAATGTTTCCAGTTCCAGGTTCTATTAACAATTCTACTTCACATTTTCCCGCGAAAATCACTCTGAACGCGGAGAGAGGAGGTTCGCCGGAAACGGAATGCACAGAACTGCAAAAGAAACGGAGATGATGGTCCGATACGGATCCGGATCGTTTTCCATGGATACATACGAGTTAATGGACTTTTACTTTCCTCAACAACTCTTCACTGTCGAAGAAACCTGGCTCAAACTCACTTCTTCTCTTTTTTCCTTCTTTTCTTCTCCTCATGGCGAAAACATCGTTTCTCAGGTATTTCAATCACTCTCTACTTTTCAATTATTATACAAATTTTTTAAAAGTTTAATCGCTTTTCTATATGGAAAATGCTATTTAGCAAGAATTTTTTTATGCAAGAAAGAGAAGAATAAATCTTCACCCTTAATTACATCCATAACCACCCATGTTTTCCACTAAAAAAGAAGATTAAATGACATCATCCTTTAAGATTTTGCCATGTGTTAATTCTTGCATTTCTTGTGTAAAAATTTCATGCTAAATAGCAATGCTCTTTCTATATTTGTTAGGAATTCCCATTTTCAATTAATATATGCTAAGTTAGGTTTCTTATTTCAAGTTAAATTATGAAAACTGCTATGGCTAAATTATGAAACTTAGATTACTGAGTTTAGTAGAAATAAATAGAATAGAGCAAGGATTAGTGCAATTTTATTCGTTTTCAATTGGATTTTGGTAGCTTTAATTTGTGGAATAGTGGAGAAGAGAGTAACTAAAAGAATGTGTAGTGTTTTGTGAACATTTGGAGCTCTAAGAATAAGTGCTTTTCACGTTCGGATATACAATTAAGTGCTTATTCAATAAGCTCTTATTTTATAAGAGTTTGTGTACATATTATTTTTAGAATTGAAGATGGAATGAAGATAAACTAGACTAGACACGGTTTGGAGTAGGATAGCTGAAAGAAAAAGAACATAAAAGCATGCTAAAAACAGCATATGAATGTATCATAAATTATTTTCCGAAGCTCTTTTAAACTTTTAGTAAGTGCTTATATCACATAAAACAAGTCCAAATAAGTTTCTTCAGACACCCCCTAAGTGCTTGAATTGTTTCCCCTTCCCTGGATTTTAAAGCTTTCTAATTCCAAGCATTTTTCCTTCTTCAAAAAATTCCAAGCATTTTTCTGTGGGATACATCATGCATGTATTTTATATATTTTAAAGTGTGGAAGTGATTTATTCGTTTCACTATCTTTTTGGGTGACTGAAATAGGAAAATACTTTGATTTCTGTCGCTATCCATCCCGGTTATAAGTGTAACTTTTGAATTACGCTGACAGGTGAAAAATGAATTTGGAAACTATGTGTTGTCACTTGATTTTCAGCAGCTCAAAAGTATGTGTCATGTTGAGGAGTTTTATGAAATGTTAATGGAGAAACCTAAAATTGCTCTCTCATGCATGAGTGCTGCTGTTCACAAGGTATGCTTGAAAGTCTCTTCTGTTATTTCACAAACAAGTGCGTATCTTATGCTTGACCACAGTTTTATATGACTTGAATAACAATAAACTGGAAGCAGGTTCTGCTTTCTGAATGGGAGAATGACAAGCTGGAGCTTGCTGCAAAAGTAGACATCCGTCTTCATAACTGTCCTGAAACTATGATTGCCCTGAAGAACTTAAAAGCAGCTTATATAGGTATATAATAAAATCATTGTAGTGCCCCCACCCCCACAAATGCATGCTTGCTAAATTTGAATATTTCCATTTTTATATATAAAAAGAGGCATTTTAACATCATTTGGTGATTTGACAGACAAGCTTGTCTCAGTACGTGGTACCGCTGTGAAAGCCAGCACTGTTAGACCTCTTGTGGTAGAAATGAATTTTGAATGCAGTAAGTGCAAACAAAGTATTACACGTATATTTCCTGACGGAAAATTTTCACCGCCATCAACTTGCAATTTGAATGGCTGCAAAAGCAAAATCTTCAATCCATTGCGATCTACTGCTCAAACTATTGATTTTCAGAAAATAAGGTGAGCCTAGATCTTGATTCATAATCTCTATTGTTTTACATACTTTGTATTGCTACCCGCTCATTCATTTTGAGACTCATTTTCAATGCATGTGTGGACTAGGGTTCAAGAATTATTAAAGCATGAAGATCATGAGGAAGGACGAGTGCCTCGAACAGTGGAATGTGAACTTACCCAAGATCTCGTTGATTCATGCATTCCTGGAGATGTGGTAACGGTTACTGGAATTGTCAGAGGAATTAACAATTACATGGATATTGGAGGAGGTATGATTTCATAACTGCTGGTTTTAGTTATCCACCTTGCCTGCTGACTTGTATCACTAGTTACAACTTGCTTGTATGTTGATGTGAAAGCAAGCTATAGTTTGTGAGCAAAGATAACCAAACTATATTATAATTGTACCTTAAAATATATGTTAAACCGTTATAATCTCCTTTATTTTTTAAATATATGTTATCCCTGCTTTAAATATTTCAACTACTTCACATAAAGTGCAAATTTATTCACTTTTGAGCCATTTATCCCTTCTTTCAGGAAAGTCAAAGAACAGGAACCAAGGATTTTATTATTTATATCTTGAAGCTGTATCCATAATAAATTCAAAGTCACAGTCCATATCCGATGATTCACAAAACTCTGATGCAAAAGCTAGACCAACTGAGCTGATTGATTTGTTTTCATTTTCTTCAAAGGATTTAGAATTTGTTGTGAAATTTGCAAGTGATTTTGGTCCAGATTCATTTCGGCAAATCGTTCACTCTATATGCCCTTCCATCTATGGGCATGATCTTGTTAAAGGTAAATATATACCTCATTATGAAATATGACTCCTCCCTCAGTTGCTTGTTTGGTGAGAGGTTGAGCCTTAGTGCAATGCCACAATGTAGCATTGCTGTCTTGTGACATTGTGCTGGCGTTCATTGGTTCTGTTTCTGGAAATAGCCTCTCCGTTCAGGATAAGGTTGCGTACATTTGCTTTTTCTTAGAGCAAGTGGCGACATAAGTTTCATGCCCTTGTCCACCCTTTTAGTTGCATGTTTTATTATGACAGATTTCTCTTGTCTTCCATAATTATTAGTATAACCTTTCTAGTTCCATTGGAAGGTTCATAATCTCGCCAGCCCATCATATGTTTGCTCACTTTCATGACTTATTGATCTCATGATTGGCACGTGCATTGTTGGTAATTGTTTGGGAAGAATGTGTCGAGCTATTTCTGATACTAAAATGTCATTATTTGGGGAATATGTTCCAAAGTTGGCAACCGAGGTGGGAATCAAATAATAGTTTGCTGTTACTTCGACAGCTGGGATAACTCTAGCATTATTTGGCGGCGTACGGAAACATTCTATGGATCAGAATAAGGTTCCTGTGAGGGGAGATATTCATGTCTTAATTGTAGGTATGCTTAATCTCTTTGCAATTTTGAATGGAATCAAACCTTCTATTAGAAGTTTGCAAAATTGAGACAGGATAAAAATTTACAAACTAGCTGTATTGCAATTTCAATTTTCTAGGTGATCCTGGTCTGGGTAAGAGCCAGTTGTTACAGGCAGCAGCAGCTGTTTCTCCACGTGGTATTTATGTCTGTGGTAATGCCACAACCAAAGCTGGCCTCACAGTAGCTGTAGTTAAGGATCCTATGACAAATGACTATGCTTTTGAGGCAGGTATGTGTTTTTAAATTCTTTTTATGTTGCACACAATGAAATTGTGAACTTGCGATTCAATGTGCACTGCAATATTTCCATAAATACTGGTTTACAAGTCATTGGTCATGATTTATAGTACTCCTCTTTATGGAATATGACTTTGAATTGTGTTTTGGTGTTACCTTTTATTTTTTATTTCTGCAAATTGTTCTTCTGTTTTCCATATGTTGAAATCTTTTGTTTCTGTATGATAAATGTGGGATTTAAAGTGTATGTTCAATAAGTCAGGACTGCAGTTCTTTTCTGGCCAAGTTGTATGGGCTGCTTCCTTGTTTGTTGGCTGGATGATGACATAGTTTTCTGGTGCTTGTCTCTATTTTCTGAAGCTCTTCAGATTTTGTTAGTTTACCTTGGATATTGTCTGACATAATGACTTTTTGATAAAGTGGAGAAGAGGGGGGGACATATTATTTTTGGATATGATTAGGTCTAATTGATTTTTCCGTGATCATTTGCAAAAATTACTTCTTATTTTCTGTGAATAATTGTTGCAATTGCTGATAGGTGCTATGGTGCTGGCTGACAGTGGATTGTGCTGTATTGATGAGTTTGATAAAATGACCGCGGAGCATCAGGTTTGTTCTCTGGTAACTGGTGATCCATTTCTGGTTACTTTACTATATCTTAACTGAAGCCTTATTGAAAATTTGTAACAATACAGGCTTTGCTGGAAGCAATGGAGCAACAGTGTGTCTCTATTGCAAAGGCGGGATTGGTAGCAAGTTTATCATCCCGGACTTCTGTCTTAGCAGCTGCAAACCCCGTCGGTGGTCATTATAAGTAACATTTTTAATTTTATTTATCCCAGCAATTTTCCTTAGTGTCCTATTTTTATTTTAAACATTATTATACATATATATATACATATATGTATAAGTTCACTTATATCCCTTATATTAATTTTCTCCTTCAATCAGGTGGTATGTTTGGATTGGTGGTATAGGATGGTAAAGAGTGGAATGGAATGACCAAACATCAATTTTTTAAAATATAACTAGACTATTTCATTCCATCCATTCTGCCACTACTCTTTACTATCACATAATGCTAGTCATGTAACCAAGCAAGCAATTTGTTCTGACAATTTCTTTAAATGAAAATTGCAGTCGGGCAAAAACTGTAAATGAAAATTTAAAAATGAGTGCTGCACTACTGTCCCGTTTTGATTTAATTTTCATATTGCTGGACAAGCCTGATGAACTTTTGGACAAGCGAGTCTCGGAGCACATTATGTCGGTAAGTTTTACTGTCTTCTTACTTTGTGTTGGTGTTCACTTTTGTACACATGACGTTCATATCTTATTCATGGTTGATGGGAATGACATATTTGCTTCTCATCTTGATGCATTTTAATAAATAACCACTATATTAATGATGATTAAGTGTGTTACTGAGTTTTCATCAATGGTTTGAACTTTTCAGTTGTTAGATGAGCTATCTACAAACTTTTAGTTTCTTTAACAGTTAACACAACAAATGTATCTGCTTGTGTCAGGGATATGAATTATTAACTGTTGGTCATTTTTATTTCTGCATACTTATTCTAGGTTAATCCCTTCTTATTTTCCATGGATTTCTTGATCTAGAAGCTACTCTTCTTTTCAAGTAAAGGACTTAACTTGGTAAATAGATTTGAACTTATGATGCATTAAAGATACGACACGATACACACACATACCAACAGAAAAATGCGGGGAGAGTTATAAGAATATCGAAAAGGAAAGAAGTTTGCTAAATGGCTTAGATGCAATCATATCATGTTTTCTCTGTACGATAAATTTTTTTTTCACAGTATACAAAAGCTGAATGTTTTCACATTTCTACCAAATCAATGTTCTTGGTTTATTATTTTTCATTTGATCCTATGTTTCTATATGGTTCTGTTGGTACTAAAGATTAATGTTTCAAATGTATCATGCAGCTTCATGCTGGGTGCGGGCAACAGTTACAGGCATCTAAAAAGCGACGTGGAGGTTTTCTCTCCTCTCCTTCCCCTCTTTCATTATAGTTTAGATTAGCTAGAGTAGAGCATCCTGTATTTTGGCAATTCCAGATTCACTAATGGAATATATTCTTCTTTACCAGATCCACCTTCTGCATCGCAGAATGTTGAAGTGGTAGATTTGAGTGTTAGATCTGATTCTTTAATTTCAAGGTTGAAACTTGACAGACGAAGAGATACCAAATTTGCGCCATTACCCGGTCAACTTCTTCGCAAATACATTGCTTATGCAAGGAGTTTTGTCTTTCCCAGGTTGTTCAATCATCAATGTCATATCTACCTTCTGACTCTGGTCTAAGTATTTCCTCGGGAAATTTCAAAGTATTTAATTTCTTCCTCTCTTCTGTTTTCTTTTAATAAGGATGTCGAAGGCAGCAGCAGATATAATACAAAAGTTTTACCTAAAACTTCGAGATCATAACGTTTCGGCTGATGGTACTCCTATAACAGCAAGGCAGCTGGAAAGTCTAGTAAGGCTAGCTGAAGCCCGTGCTCGGCTGGACTTGAGAGCAGAAATAACGGCCCAAGATGCAATGGTTAGTCTTACATTTTAATATGACCTGAATAATGTTACGAGCACCAATCCTTGTGCTTGGCTGGACGTGCAGGCTACTTTGGAGCAGCCAAACTGCCATCATTGATATATATATATATATATATATATATATATATATATATATATATATATATATATATATATATATATAAATCTGTGCTAAGAGATGAAAGGGAAATAGATGTCAAAAACATTTCCTTCCTCTTTTCGAAACTAGGAAATTAGTGCATTTTATTCATAAGTAAGGTTTCAATACAACATCGAACATGCCAAAAATATAAATAGCCTCTACTTTGAAATACCAACCGAGGATTATGTCACCAGTGGAATTGTTTTCTGTCCATAAAGTTTAAACAACCAACTTTTTTCTTGGTATGAATTCATTGAGTCATTCCTGTAATGACATTATCATTGATGGATGGTGCAGGATGTTGTTGAAATCATGAAGGAATCCCTGTATGATAAATATGTTGACGAACACGGTGTTGTGGATTTTGGTCGAAGTGGGGGGATGAGTCAGCAGAAAGAAGCAAAACGCTTTCTAAATGCCCTCAATAAGCAATCAGAGCTGGAAGAGAAAGATTGTTTTTCAGTATCTGTATGTGCTTACTGCATTCTTTTTTCCCATGCATTTGCTGTCAATGGTTTTGTCTCTGATAAAAGACGTATCTGTTGTTTACTTTTCAGGAAATATACAGTCTTGCAGATAGGATTTCCTTGAAAGTACCTGATATGGATACTTTCATCGAGAATTTAAACACCGCTGGTTATCTACTAAAAAAAGGACCAAAGACATACCAGGTGAGATGAGATTCTTCCTCCACTCTATAACGGTTTGTTTGATTATTTCCATCGTATTAGTATGCGTCTCTTTCTTACCTCAAGAATCTAAAATGGCTACCTTTCCCTTCCCAACCCAACCACCTCTATTGACAACATAATCCTTTTGACATGTGCAGGTGTTATCCTCTTCTTACTCGCGGAGCCAATCGTCTAGGTCAAGGGGCTAAACTGAAGTTGAGTTATGTACAGGTGCTTTTCATTAATTTGTTGTGTTTAAGAATCTGACAAAAAAGGTTTCCCTGAAGTTCTGGGAATGTGCTTCATCTTACGATGACTGTAATCGAATATGCAATTTCATGTGGGGATGAGGAAATTAATCTGGTAATCTTCCATGTAGTAATTGCGTTTTGCTGTATTGTGCTGTGCAAATCATTTTTTTTAATCTAATTAGGGTTTTTACTTAAAATGTTGGTTAGGAACTATGGTGACAAATATGCACCTAATCCATGGAGACCGGTCATTTTGCCACCTTACATTTTTTCTCGCGCGCTCTATGATTTTACCAAAATACATTTGTTTACTACTTAAGTAGCGGATACCTCTAAAAACACCCTATAATTACAACGTCTGCTATTTAAGTGGCGGACGATATTTTCAAAAATTACTCATTTTTATAACATCCGCTATTTAAGTAGTGGAAGGGTACCTGATATAATTTGCACTCAAGTGAGTGTGTCGGCCCTAATATTTTCTCTGTTTTCTTTTTGAGTCTCTTCTTCCTCTACCGGTAAGGGGGTGGTTTTAGGTCATTTTTGGCCTAAAATCACCCCCTGTGTCTTTTTTCATTGTTTTTAATTTAAATAAGTGATTATCATTCTCACATAGCTTTATATATTATTTTCGTTGTTTTCTTTTGTATTTGTGGTTTCGTCGTCCGCGTGCGGCGTTGTGTTTGTTCGTCGTTTTGTTACGACCTTTGATTTTCCATCTTGTTACGATGTTCGTTTAACTCATATTGAAAGATCAACTTCAACCAGTGGCAGATTCAATCAATGATTTGAGCATCAACGTTGCAGATCCGGAAGCATGGACAGTCCGGTGACTTTAAATTTTTCATATTATTTGTTGTAGGCATTTTGCCGTTGTATGCTATTAACTTGGATGCTGTGAGTTTGTTCGCAGATTCATCCTTTATGTTTTTAGCGAATATTGAATTTGTGATTGTATTTGATGTAATCTATCAATTTGAATGAATGAATATCATTTTGTTAGTGTCAAAAAAAAGTAGTGGAAGGGTAAAATGGAAAACGCGTAGGGCGCGCGAGTAACCTGTAGGACGGCAAAAGTAATTTTCTGTAAAGAAGATTTCCTTCTTGAACTTGGCTGAGTTTTGATGATAACAAACTCACATCACAAAAGAAGAAAGCTTGTGAAAGCTCAATATTAGAAAAACAAGATGAAGACCAAAATTTAGGCTTATTAATTAAATTATTTATATGGTCTTTATCTTTGATTTATCACTTTTGATAATTATATAACTTAGAATGCTCAGAAAATATT
Source organism: Trifolium repens (assembly GCA_030408175.1). Lineage (NCBI taxonomy): Eukaryota > Viridiplantae > Streptophyta > Magnoliopsida > Fabales > Fabaceae > Trifolium > Trifolium repens. The sequence goes on along the minus strand of CP125849.1, from coordinate 49,386,206 downwards.
TTAAAAATTAATTACAAATAAATTTCTAAGTTAAATATAAAAGTTCATATGAAGTAAGCTTTTAAAAATATAAAAGTTGATTTTTAAGAAAAGTTGTCTGCAGTTTTTAAATCGCATATCCGATTCAACCGATTTTAAAAGTCCTGCTGCTGTTCGAAATTGAAACTGGTCGACCCTTGCAATGGTGATTGACTGCACCTTTTAAATCGTCCATTCGTAGCAACCGATTTAATATATCCTGGACAAAATGCTAAATACATTTTTTTACGAATCATTGTGTTTTTTCGAACATAACTTTTTATTATAAGATTTTTTGAAGAGTTGTCTTGCTTCTTGGACATTTTTTAAAGCCTCTATAAATATGTTTGTGATTATTGCAATTAATACCAACTTTCATATTGACAAAATTTTCTAAGTAAAAACAATATCACTTTTCTCTCAAACTTTCATACACATGTCTAAAGAAACTTTGATTATATTTTCATATCCATAAAAGTTTCTGAACACTAAGATATGTACATAAAACTTATTTTTTTTTATATAATAAGTTGTATATATGCATATCTTCTATTGAGTTACTATTTTAATGTGTATTTGTTATCGTCACTTTTGTTCCGATTTTTATGCGTAGATTTCTTGAATTAATTTTTTATTTATTTATATGGTTTGTATCTTTTTTTCCTTCATATTTTTATGCGAAGATTTCTTTTATGTTTATTTTTTTTCCTATATTTGTTTTGTATTTTTTTTTCTTCAGTTTGAGTTAAAATTATGTTTAAGGACGGAAAATTTGAAATACCATTAAAAGTGACGAGAATAAATTTGATTTTTTAATAGTAGTTCCTTTTAATATATTGTAAGGAGATAATTTTCACTTCTCTATCCAATGTTCCTTCTCAGCTACTTCCAAACCTCAATTGAGTTGCAGGACTGTCACTAATAGGGGCTGTTAGCCTGTTACAGCCATTACTTACTCAACCTTGGTTGGGTTCTCTCTGAGCCAAACATAGGCCACCCTCTATCTCTTTTTGAACGTTTATCACTGACCGTACCTTCAGTTTTATTGTAGCATTTTCTTTCAGGTCACAATTTGGTCTTAAAATTCAGGTACCAATGAATTGGCTATAAAGTGGTATAGTTTTATTACTCTCTGCAAAATCATGATCAGATAGGGTCATAAAAATTATATGAATTGTCACTTCAAAATGAATGTGCTATCTAATATCAATATCATGGTTTTCTTTAGACACAAAGTATCACCTTTTATTCATAGAATGAAAATTCTCCGTCCCTTCTTATCATGATTAGAGAATGAGTCATGAGAATCATACGAGTTGTTCATATTGAAGAATGACATATGACACATTTAGTATCACACTTATTTTTTTTTCCTACAAAATATCGTGTTTTATAAAAGATAAATGTAAATATCTTTATAAGGATTATTTGAGTTTTAAAATTTTATGGGTTAAGATATCATCTCCTCACTTTACATTTTTATCTGAAAAAAAAAATCATGCTTTATTCAATGTAAAATACAGGTTTTTAACATTGTCATCTATTATTTATATCCTATAAATGTAGAAATAGTCAATTTTATTTTCTCTCTAGATCTTACGTTCTTCAATAAATTGTATATAGTCAATTTTCTTTTCTCTAGATCGAAACTTTTTCATCATATAATTTTTTTATTGTAAATTTTTAGCTTATTATTATTTTTTACTAAATTTTTAACTTGTTAGTAATATTATAAATTGAAATTCAAAACTATAAACATTCTCCATTTAGAAAAGACAAAATATTCAAGTTTATTTCAAAATGAAATTCAAAAAGTGTTATGTACAAGTTTATTACTCCGTTTGTCCCTTTTTACAAGTCTCTCTGATAAATTCAGAGATATTAATAAAAACATATGTGGTAATAAATTTGTTCAAAATGTGTATTGCTTTTACATATTCACCTCATGCAATTATTGATATCATAAGATGGAGAAAAAAATTAGTCTTTCAATGGTAAATTAAATAGGAACATTTTTTAAAGAAATCATTAATGATGCAGTGGCGGAACTAGGAAAAATAGTTTGGAGGGGCCACAATTTTTTTTAAAATATAAATTAAATACGAAAATTATGTTGTATATAAAAATATAAGTCGTAAAAAATACAAGATACTATTTGGTAATTCCAAATTTTAAACTTATTATAGTTTATAAGTTCATATTAGGGAAAAAAAAAACTTTATCTGATAAAATGCTTCATGAGCTTATAACTTATTTGTATTATCTTAAAATTTATTTTGATAAGTTAATTCAGTTAGCTTATAACTTATTATTTTTTATTATAATTTTCCCCCTATTATCTCACTTAAAAAAATTAAATATTGATAAACATATTTCTTTATGTCATTTTATATTTATATATGCTACTTCAATTGCTAATTTTACCCGATACTATATAAATTCAATTAGTTATTCGTTATTTTGAGACAAACAAAGTCAAAATTTATTATTATAAAATTAAATTGAGTAACTTAAAATAATACTTTACGTATATATATATATATATATATATATATATATTGAGTGACATGAAATCATCAATAATAGACTATTAGCTAATATTTGTGCCGAGTTTCTTATAGTCATTAATAATAAACTCTAAATTAATATTTATATTAATTTTTTATAAAAATATATATACTGAATTACTTAAAATAATTAACAATATATTTAAATTAATGGGAGTCTCTAATATGGACCTAAAAATAAAGGTCCACTGGTGGACCGGTGCAAGTGACCTACTACAATAGGTTACCCACAAATAATTTATTTTATTTTACAAATACAATTCATTGGGAAGTTGCCTCTATAGTTCTCCTTGTGAGTTGTGAGGATCTGTGGTGAGGATGGAGATTGGAGAGTCAAAACAAACTTGATTTGTTTTCTTTCATTTTTAGATTTCATCTTTTTTTTTTATAACAACGTTCCAACTTTTTAATCAAAGCTATTGCAGTGGCTACTTTACCATCATTGTGTTGATTTGATCAATAAAGTGCGACGAAGTAGTTAGTCTCTTCGGCAAGTTTTTCGTTGAATCAGAGAAAAAAATATTGAAGATTTTGTGCATAATATTTTTTGGTGAAATTATGCGTACATCAGTTGAGATTAGTTTTGTATTCTTATTTTTCCACATAATAATGAACCTAGTATAGAGATGGATTTAAGCAAAGTGTAATGCAAAGGATTTTGTGGAAGAAGTTTCGATGAATAGTAACAGAACAAATATTACATATCCTTTCAACATTCAACAATTTTTAAAAGATAAAGTCGGAAAAAAGTACTTTTGACTAAAAAAAAATGTAGAACAAGACCTTTACTAAGGGTAGGCAGCTACAAAAGGGAAGGCATCTTAAGAAGGTACTGGAACCGTGTTTCTGCATTTGCAAAAACTTTTCCATTAAAAGCTACAAATTTGTAGGGAATACTAGTATTGAAAAGTCAGATAGGTCTCCTATGGTGGGAGATTAATTTTCACATTTATATCACAAAGGTATTTAGATCACAAAGGTTTAACTATAGACTATAATAAAGTATCTACACCATAGTCCATCATCTTTCATCAAAATCATCGTTTAATTTATATATTATTGTTAAATTAATTATATGTTATTATCAAATTAATTTTTATATACCAAAATTTTATTTTAATGTAATATATATTTCACATCAAAGTGTACATGTACAATAAAAAAGGTGAAAAAAAAATCTAAAAATCGAACTTAAAAATAGAGATAGTTGAGAGATGAAACAGAGATAAGAGGAAGTCTCATTGTACTAAATATCGCATTTTATTAATTTAATATCTCATTTTTAAGTTGATTTGTTTTTGTCTATATAATAGTGATTTTTTTCCACTATCAGTATCCGACCCATTGGATCAGCTAATCTGGTTCGGTGGTCAATTCTTAAATCAAGTGTTTCAGCTCTCTCCAATCGCAGTTGGCAGTTGCAGGGGATTGAACCTCCTAATAGTGACTTTTTTAAATCTTTTCTCTCATTTATAACAATTATTAAAATAATAAACTAATTTTATTCTAATGAGAAAAATTATATTTTTAGACTAGACAATAGAAATTGTTTCAAAGCCTAAAGAAATACAAATAAAACTATTAAAAATGGTTATTTTTTTCTCAAATAATATGTAACAAACATACTTTGAAAATGTTAATTTAGTGAATTGAGCAAATAAAAAATAAAGGGTAAATAGGTTTTTACCCCCGCAAAGCATGCGAGTTTTGTTTTACCCCCTGTAATGTTTATTTTTTTTCCTAGTTTATTTTATCCCCTTGCCGATTTTTTTTTCAACACAGGGGGTAAAATACACTACAAAAAAAAATATTACAGGGGTAATCTCAAAAAAAAAGGGTAAAGCAAAACTCACATACTTTGCAGGGGTAAAAGCGTATTTACTCAAATAAATTAACATGCAAAACTCAATTTTTTCCTTACGCTTGATATTTGGTCACACAAAAAAATGAAGGTAATAACAAATACAATGTACTATTAAAAAAAGAAAAATTAAGAAATAAAAATAATATTGACAAAGATTAAAAATTGGACACAATATAAACTTTGAAAGATTAAGAAAGATTAATTTTGGCATATAAAATTTAATTTAATAATAATATATAAATTAAAAAATGATTTTGATAGAATATGATATGACACTTTATTATAATATATGGTAGACCTTTGTGATCTAAAAGTTAAATTAGGTTTCCCACCATGAGAGACCTACATGACTTTTCCTACATGGCTTTTCCATGATAGCATGTAACATACCTTTGTTCATTAGGTCCTAATAAATATATATAGATTTTGATCCTTATTTTTCTTTCCTCTAATTGTTTAAAGCTACTCGTGTCAGTATCTCATTTTAAAATGGTTTATTATTTTTCTTTTTAGATTGTGATTTTTTAAACAATGATTCTTTAAAACAATGTTATCCATCCTAAAACTGACCGTGAACAACTTTTTTCACATGAATCAATTTCATTTTCACCGCCGGAAAAATTATTTCTCCATTTTCATTTTTGTAGGGAAAATAAAAAGGCTACATTGATGCATACTGGGATTTTTCTCTTCCCCCAGACTCTTTTTCACCCCCCAATATTCCATTTTTGCCATTGGTTGAAAAGTTCAAGATCTATTTTCCAAACTTTTTTTTGCATTGAATACGTACTTCATAACGTGTTTTCCAAAAAAATTTCCGAATTTGCACTAGGAAAAGTTTAGGATCTAAATTTCAAACTTTTGTTTGCGTTGATTCAAGGGCAAAAATGAAAAGCCGGAGTGAAAAGGAGTTGGCGGTGAGAAAAGAAAAATTCTAATGCATTACAGAAATAATCACAATATCTTGTCAATTTACATATAGGTAACTACTCCGTCTTTTGCAAGTATATATTCGTCTTGTGACATAATTATTAATAATAATATATTTATTAAGAAAAACATATAGTTGACTACCAACACAAATGAATTGGTCTCCAAAATTCGAATTTGATCCTCTAAATTAAATAAAAATATTAATTTATATACACTATCAATATATAGTATGTTTTAAAGCGCATGACATATCACATTCATTAAATTACATGGCAACAATTAACAAAATTATTTTAATTTTACACTGACACACAACAATTAACTAAAAAAAATAGAAACATGTGATTGGTTATAACATATCTATATTAAAAAAAAGTATAATTTGTTATAACGAACCCATAATATCTATCTTTAATTTGTTATTTGTTAATCAATAATTAAAATTACTCACTTTACACCCCAAATTAATTGCTCGGGAGTGGTTATGGTGCATAAGCTTTTTCCTTATGCACCGTGCATAAATAATGAAAATTGCTTAATGCACCCCCCAGATTACCTAGCGCACCCCCAGTTTGCTTAGCGCACCCCCCAGTTTGCTTAGCGCACCCCCCAAATTTCTAGTGCACCCCCTAAAATTATGGGGTGCGCTAAGCAATCTGGGGGGTGCACTAGAAATATGGGGGGTGCGCTAAGCAAATTTGGGTATTTATGCACGGTGCATAAACATAGCTTATGCACCATAACTTGTGCCCTTATAGAATACTAAAACAAGAATAATTTTACAGCAATTTTAATTTAATCAAATCAACAAAATCAAGCTGATTCAAAATCTCATTTAAAATACTTAATACCACATGCCATTTCAAAATAAAATATAAGACCACATATTTCAAAGAGCACCGCTATTTAGTGCGAGAAGTCAACAAACGAAATGCAAGAATGCATAACGTGTCATGTTTTTAATTACGGAAAAGGCATTTTGCTTCCATGTTTGGCGGAAATCACGGGGGAAGGTGTTTGTGAAAATAAGCTTCGCATAGTTTGACCATTTCGTAACCTTTATCATTTTCCTATTTCAAATACTCAAACCATCTTCATCCATTATTGTACACCCAAATAAGGATTTAAAAAAAAAAACAAATTATGCTTACAATCAGTTACCTAAATTCTACAGGCTTTGCCAAGCCGCCAGAAGGGAATCAGACTAACATGGCTCCAGCCCTTACAAATGTAACTTTGAAATAATAATTTCACTCCAGACATAATATACAAACCTTAATTTAAAAAAATCCGGACACAAGAACTAATGTGTCTTATGTCGGTATTAATATAACATAAAATGCATTCAATTATGCCGAGAACATGCAGTAAAGCTCTACCAGCACTGTAAACACAACAACCGCTGAAAGAGGGTCAATTGGCTTATTACCTATTCTGGGCCTTGCATAGGAACCATCATATGTTGACCCTGAGATTGAAGAATAAAAAAATATCAGTATAAAAAAAAAATCACTATCCATAGAAAGTTATATTGCCTGTGTCAACAAAATCCTTAAACTGAAGAGGAAAAACATCCATATCATGAATGCTCAATATTATGTGCACGCATCATTAAGCCACACAGTTCTCTCATAGTGTATGGCCAAGAGGAGAGGCAAGTCTAAACCCAACGCAAACATTGATTCAAACCCTGAATAGAAAAGACCTACATCTAGTGTCTGATAGCTCCTCAAACATGGTTGGCCCCTAACAGAAAGACGTGTTTTAACAGATAAAGGCTCTCCTGCCAAACATGGCATCTTTTGGGATGGGTGTGCTCACCAGAGTTGAAGTCATAACAATTTTTACTTCCACGCGAGAAGTCGACCAATGAAAAAGGGACAACCTACAAGGAAGTAACCTAGGAATGAAAAAGGCACAACCTACAAGGAAGTAATCTAGGAAAGGGATAGCCTTAGAAGTGTCGAAGTGAAATTCAGTATCTAATAAGCTGTTTTTTTGACATGGGGTGCCAGTATATATTTTCAGAGTTCATGTCGCAAGTGACACTGTGGCACCCACTTTCGAATGCGGTGTATGCAATGTCATGATCCACATGTATCAAAGACAATGAGGTGGTACATGAGCTAACAGACTATCCACCCAATAAGCGTTTTTTGGGATAGGCTCTCCTTATGAGCATGAGTAATAAACACAAGAAAATGATCAAAGTGACAAACCAATCTGTCTCGTGAGGGGAAAAACAATCCCGAAAAGTTTAATCTGAATTAACATCAACAATTCCACCTTTAATGTTTGAGTAACAATTATTTAAAAAAATACAGTTAATTTCAAAACCATTGTTCCAGCACTGAAAATATAGTTCTAATAGTGGTTTCTAGATTTCAATTGTAAATCAGTTTAAAGTGTACTGGTGCACCACTAGCAGGAATGGCTATAGAAAGTATTGCAAATTAATTCAAAAAAAATCATATATCAGTATTGATATATTATCAAATTATAAATTGGTCCTTTTAGAGATTAGGATGACTCTGAGCATCGTGTTCATAGAAACTCAAACAGAGGTCTAGCACAGAGGGACAGTGCACTGAAGGGATTTGAGGAACTTGGGTCTAGCTGTGGGTGAGGAGCGCTGGCTCCAAATGTTGGAGCAGATTTGGGCACGATGTGCTGGATTTGTAGCTTTTATGCTGGTCAGCGAGGCTGGACAATGGTAGTATGATTAACAATGATTGAGCTTGTTGATAACAGTTGCTGGATATTGGGTCTATGAGTAGTTTGTTGGGGTCATAGATTGTCTTTGAGATTATTGTCATGGTTGTTTTTCTGGTTTAATATCGGAACCATAGATTGCAGGGACTTGAATAATCTCTAATTGAATCCTATATTTTTTTTTAGGCCTCCCAGTAAGCACCGTTTTTAGGTGGCAGTGGCCATGCTCTAGTGCATAGATAAGAGCATTGCTGCTCTAGTGCATAGATAAGAGCATTGCTGCTCTAGTGTTTTGGTAGATTTGAAACTGATAAAGAGCACAGGATGATAAATACCAATAAATAATTTTCAAAAAATATCTTGACTTTACCTATTCAATCAATTATAAGTTACTACTCATATGTCCTTTGTGATCCAAAAAATAGGTCAAGTTAAACTAGCCCGGCAAAACTTAGTCAATATTTTCGGTAACAATACAGTTGGGGAGCTAAGATCCGACTATCCGCATCAAAATTCCAACAGTCAAGCTTAAGATTAAATATATACTTTGGAAAAAATTATTTGGGTTATAGTTTATAAAAATAGTTTATAAATTATAATATATTAATACACTCATATTCAAACACCTATGGAAACAGTCAAGCTGCTCCCATCTTATTCTGATAAACTCACCTATGGAAACGATTTATGCAAAGCCTATTCTCCATCCCTTCCCATCAAACTTTATTTTTACAGTGAAAAAAACAAATGTTGGAAATCACAACTTTTTCCAACATACATATTCAAACAAAAATAGCTTATTGAACTTAAACACTTATTACATAAGTTCACATGACAACAATATCCCCAAAATTCACACACCCAGGCTGACTAGCCAATTTTTCATTGGGGTCTGCACCATTAGGAATATCTCCAGCCAACAATTATTAGATCTACAAAACCCCATTTAATACCAATGCATTTTGTAAAGTGTTAAGAAAGCCCAGGAACCATATAGCAGCATTAACATTTTTTATTTTTAACAGAATTCATGTGAGAAGAAGAATCTAAAACAATTCTCAGAGCCCAAGAAGATACAAAAAAAGCTGTCCTTCAAGGATGGACTACATACTAGATAAACACAAAGCCAACAAGAACCTTAAGAAAATGAGAGAGAGTACGGAGTGGAGAAATAAAGAGTCCCTCTCAACCTAAATAATACACTGTAGCCCACACAACACAACTTTCTTAAATGGGTGCATTGATGGGTGCTACCAACCAAAAGGAACCAACTCATTGATGAGTTATCAGGACCTTCAATTGTAACATGGACCTTTTTCTATGGGTAGATTAAATTATCAAACCAAAATAGTATGAGAACAAACAATGCATGAAATGTTGTAATAAAAACCAACTATTTTTTTTTTATTTACAGAAAATGGGATTTAAAGTTTAAACATATAAAGATCTGTAAAATGGAAGTATCAGTGAGTCTGAGTCACATTTTAGTTCTGTCACGGAAGTAGGGGGCAATATTGATATAAAGTTGAGAACAATAAATCATTATATTGATTTATATTTAAGTTGCAATTCATAGTTTTAGCAACAGCATTGGCATTGGCATTGGCAATTTCATTTATTAACATTAAGCACAACATCCCAGCATTTTACATAGAGAGTAGAGTTACCTGAGAATTTGTGTAAGAAACTCCTTGTGAGAAAGAACCTTGATGAGCAAGCTGCAATTTCAAAAAAATTTGTCAAAAACAGATACAGTTATTATTTTTTCCCCTCTGCAAGTGTGTTTACCAGCAATAAAATCGTGCATAATTTATGTGTATGTGTGCTCGTGTGTGTTAACTACCTGAGCGTTGGAACCTTGTTGAACATCTTTCTTAGCAGATGTGTCACCCTTAGCAGAGCCCTTAGTATCACCCTGGAACACCACAAATTACAAAGCCATAACATAGATGTGAGGACACAAAAAAAATCACAAAAACCTAGTCAATAAGTACAATTGTAAATCGACATAGATAAGTAAGAATTTGAAATTACCTCCATCTGCAACATTTCCAATTAACCCATGATTTCATAACAATGAAGGAAAAAAAAATTACCATCAGTGAAAATCACAACAGCAATAATAATTAATAAATCTAAAAACATAAAAATCATTCCGTATATAGTGTCAGAGGATTCAATTCTCATTTATTTTCACTGGGGACCAGAAAAGTTTATAAAGTAAGAAAAATTGAAAAACAGTAAATTGAAATTAACAATAACCTCTCTGTATCTTGTAAGGTAAATCTTAAGAGGATCAATATAATCCTCAAACCCTAGAGTAGCCATAGCCCAAAGCAAATCATCGCCATTAATCGTCTTCCTCTTCTCTCTCTGACACTTATCAGAGGCCCTACAAAATTCAACAAAATCGAAATCAAATCACTGTACAAGCACAAAACAAAATTAAACAAAAAATTAACAAAACCTACTCGCTGGTGATGAAGCTGATGAACTCAGAAACACATTCCTGAACAGTTTCTTTAGCATCTTTAGCAATTTTACCATTAGCAGGTAGAGCTTTTTTCATGATGCGACTGATGTTCGCAATTGGAAGAAACCTATCCTGTTCACGAATGTTAGAACGAGGACTGTGTTCACCGCTTTCGTGGCTTCCACCGCCAGGACTCGCCGGAGCGTCAGACATATCGACGGAACCCTAAACATGATGAAATTGAAGAGAAAGTGAAACCCTAATTTGAGATTTGAAAGAGAAAAAAGAAAGAGGTTAAGTTAGTTATGGAGGGATAATTATATAATGGTACCTGAATAAATTTGTATTTGGCGCGAGCGTGTGTGTGATTAAGATGAGATCGGTAAGAATGGAGTGGGAATCGGACGCTGGAAAAGAGAGGAAGGAGGAGACGATTGAGATGAGAGAACGAGACCTATCACCACCGTTCGTTCTCTTTTATGAGTATTACAATTTACAAAACAAAACAAGCATAACACACTCTTTCTTTGATTTTTTTTTTGCCTTGTGTGTTTTTATAACCTTTTTTTCTATATTTTGTTTCTATTTGTTTTTATTTTTATTTTTTTATTTTTTGATTGAGGAAAATTCTAGATGCCGCTCACCTTACCTAAAAAGTTAAAATAAATTATAATTAATGTTTTAACCTAAAAAGTATTCAAGTAAATAAATATCCAACAAGATATGAGTAGTATATATTTAAATCTTTAATTATTTGATATATGGGGTTTGACTATGTAGTGTATATGAAAAAAAAAATATAAAGAAAGTAATTTTTTTAAATGGGTTTTAGTTACGATACAAAATTAATTGTTGTAATTACATAAATGATATAATAATTTAACAGAATAAAGAAAAATATGTGATTTGTTGACATCGAAAATTCAATTGTGATATTTTCCTATTATTAACCGCTCTTGACCGACCTTGAGACCCTGAATTCAATGGGTTCAATTTGTCATCACATTTAGGTTCATCGCACTAATGTCTAATACCATAAGAATCTTTCCGTCTCTACCATAAATATTTTGCGACTGATAACACATCTATGGTCAATAAAGTATCTACGACTACAACCAATAAATTAGATCATTGATGAGGCATTGTTCATTACATCCCCTATTCATCAATGAACAACTTCTTTTCAAGACTTGTAAAACCTCTCGCACTATCAAAGTATTGTTAAAGTGTTGCGGTTATCCATATCACCTGCTTCAATCGTCATGTCTATCTATCGTTTTTTATTATTAAACTGTATAAAATAAAAATAAAGATAAAATATATAATATACTCCTACTACCTTTAATCTAAAATATTAAATAAACTTTTTTTCACCATAAAAAAACCTTTTTATTATTTTTTATCTACAAACTAAATAAATTGAGTCAAATAAAACCAATATACAGTATACAAATACAGTAAACGAGTTTGTCATACATAAAAAAAGAGTTTGTGATTTTTTCTGGGCTGAATGTGATTTAAGATTCCGACAAGGTGCGCTATTCGACCACGTGTTTGCTGTTTGGGACTGTGCACTTGACGAGGTGACATTTTTAGCTTGGCCGCTTGTTTTTTTTTTAATTTTTACCATCAGTTTAATCTGGTTTGAGGGTCAGTTCTGACATCAAATAGTTCCAGTCCCTTCCGATCGCAGTTGCAGGGATCGAACCGTAGTCCTCCCTTACCAAGTTCAGCGTCAATCACCACTGAACCAACTAACGATTGGTACTTGGCCGCTTGGTTTGTTTTTCACACAGCTTTGTTTATTTCTCTCTTATTCAAAAAAGGAAAAGGCTAAATAGTGTCTTCCATACACTAGTTTAGGAGGCTAAGAATACTAAAAATGTTGTGAAACTTGTGTAGTCCATTTTTTAAAAATGTAAAAAGTGATTTTTTTCAATACAAAAATTTATTCTTTTGCTTCCTCCGGGACACTAGTTAGCATGACCCTTCAAAAAAATCTTTGCATTGGATAGTATTTCCTCGGTCCATTTTATCAGCAAAAAAAATTATTTTTTGTTGTTCCAAATTATAAGTAAAAGTAACTAATTTTCATCATTTTCAAAATTTACTTTTACTTACTTTCATAAAATTTAATATACAAATTGCATTTAATTTACTCTCTCTCTTCTTTTTCCCACAATCAATACCCAATAAAAATTCTTCTTACATCTTCACAAGAAACTTATTTCAAGGAAAACACAAAAAGTCATACTCCCCCCGTCCCAAAATGAGGTACCAATTGACTATTTCACGCATGTCGATGCAAAATTTGACAATTAATAATTTTAATTGTATAATAATAAAAATTACAAAAATTTGATATTTTGAAAATACTCATCGAGACTAATCCAACAACATCTTATATGCGAGTATTTATTTTTATTTATTAGTAGAAAAATATGCTCAAAGCAATATATATGAATAGTGTATATAGTCAATATGGATCACTCATTGTAGAATAGAGGGAGTATTTTAAATTATCACATTTTTTTTTTTGACAAAAAATTATCACATTTTATTCTTCTTAATAAGTGTGAATTTTTTTACTTACAATATGGGACGGAGGGAGTACCTTCATTAAAGATTAGACATATTTTTAAAATTACACTTACTCTTACTAAAAAAAAAGACGTACTGTCAAAAGAAATTAGAGGTACTCTTATATTCCCATTTAAAATACAAACAACCTTCATTAAAAAAAAATATGTATAGCAATCTAAAATTTATGCATCCCCTCTAAGTTTTTTATAAGAGAAAAATTCATCTTTTCAAATAAATCATTAAATAATCGATAATTGATATATTGATCTATAGTTTAGATTATATACATCAATTATTCAATCAATTTATAAATATAAATTATCATTTTTGTTATAAGTTAAATATATCAATTAAAAAATAATTTTTTTCCGTAAAAAAAATATTTATTATATAAAGGATATAAAAATGATTAAATTTCATAAATTTGAAGTTTAGGGAGCAATTGTCTAATTTGTTACCTATCTTCGGGCCCGTTTGGCCTAGCTTATTCTTGAGCTTATACAAATGGTTTATGCAATATAAATTAAGTTTTATGCTATTGTATAAGTTCAAACTAGTGAAAATTGAATTTTTATAAGCTATTTTATTATAAACTATCTTGAAAAACTTATAATAATACATAAAAATTGCATAAGTTGTTTGCATAAGCTCAAAAATAAGCGGTCAATCGGACTCTTAGACTTTGATTGTTCTAGCTTTTTGAAAGTGTAGTCTAACACATTCTGTTTTTTGACCAATAGTCCAACACATTGATATCTAAAAGTTTGTCATTTAACATGTTTTCCTAAGTATATGTTGAAGAACTTTCCTATGGAAGAAAAATATATACTCCCTCTGTCCCTTTTTATAAGAGCTAGTTGACAAAAAATTTGTCCCTTTTTATAAAATCATTTTACAATTATCAATGACATTAATTATTTTTTTTTCAAACTTACCCTTGTTTACTTTGCATAGTTTTTTTAATAGCATTAAATTCTCTTTTGTTTGATACAAAACACTATAATTAATTGTAAGAGTAAATATGTAAAATCAATATAATTTATCAATCAATTTAATACTAAAATCTACTTTCTTAATACTCATATTTTGTCAAACTAGCTCTTATAAATAAGGAGGGAGTATATTCAAGATAAATAAAGATGGCAATTAGATCGGAGTAGTACTAGTGACTCATAAAGAAATTATTTAGAACAAAATTATTTTATTAAAGTTGTCTTTGTTCTTTTGGAGATTGTTATATAATAGAATATCAACTAAAGATAAATTTAGTGTGTCGTAGAATGTTTCATCTGAGCTCATTATTTTGTGTTTGTAATTGTGGAGTTTCAAGAACTTTCAATTACTTGTTTTTTGGTTGTAATTATTCTAGTGCGCTTTGGTGTCTTTTTTTGCTAGGTATTTATTGTTCTTTACCGATTGTAATGTTTGATCATACTTCACAATTTTGTAATGTTTATATGTTTAGTAAAGATATAAAGTTTGGTTTTCAAACATTATAGTTGACATATTGTTGACACATTTAGAAGGAAAGAAATAACATAATCTTTTTTTAGAAATGACTATTGGTTAATGTTTTGTTTGATAAAGTCAAAACTCTTATTTGATGATGTTTTTTTTTTTAAGACTCATAAGAAGAACTTTAAATTTAATTTAAATATGTGGCGGTTTTACCTATTAGCTTGATTAGGGGTGAGATTTGGTTAGGGTGATGTATTATTTTTTACTTTTAGCTTGTGCTACATTCATGTAAACTTTTTTTATTGTTAGACACGTCTTGTTTTTAACTAATTAAATATAATATATTCTTTGACTTATTAAAAAAATGTATGCATAATAACTATTTTATAAAATAAATTAAAAATATATATATTACCACTACCTAAGGCTCGTCACGAATCACGAATACAAGTAAAAGTGAAACCAAATTCTGTCAAATTGAGTTTTCTACACGATAAAAAATGATTGGGTTTTTTATGGCACAAACTTAATTTCTGCAGCAGAATTTCAACCACTGATCTATTATTAGTGCACGGGGTCAAACATAATTGAAGGCTTAGGATTTGCACTTGACAAATAAGTCTTCATGCAAGACTAAAATATTGTAAACCTCTTATCATATAATATATCACTAGCATATACTAGAATTGGAACATAACATTGTCCACAATCAAACATGACAGTACCATAGACACTGTTGGTTTGCTCATGCTACTTGTCCACTTTAAAAGTAATTATGAACCATATCTAACAATTTCATAATAAGACATTCTTTTATTTATGAATTGACATAAGTATCTCTAAAGATGATAGATGTATGACTAGTTTATATAAGGACGTAGAATATCAGTTAAAAGACAATACTTCTCAGAACATATGCAACTACATTTTCAACACTAGAATTTGAATCTCGGACATATAATTAAAGAGCTCAAGCTACAATAAAAATTGATTCATTCTCACTCATTTGTAGCGATAAAAATTGATTTTGGTTAAAATTGTGTTGAACGAGTGATTTGTGTGTGCGCACGCAATGTCACATGAATATTGCTAGTTGATGAATAATTTTTAATGTTAAAAACCATACTTGGAGACACTTTATATCATCTTCAAATTAGAATCTATTTTGAAAATTTGCTCTAAAATACAGCTAGTTTTTCTAGCTCACTTAGAATTGCAAATTTGCAACTAATATTCATGTGAAGTTGTTTCTCCAGCTCTTGTGAATTTGCAACTAACCTTCATGTGAAGTTACTTGCAATTGACAAATTCCAAGAATGTTGAGGTTGCATGGTCAACCGATCATTGTAGTGTGGTTCAAAAATCATATTTGAATGAAGCATTTGAATTTATTTCGTGAAGGCCAGACACAGATATGTTGAAGACAAATTTACCTTCCGTCATTGGCGGATCCGGATAAACGACAGGGGCTGGTCCTCACTTACTTTAGCAAGGAACGAAAGACTCGCTTGCTTAGCACAGGACGGACGGAGAGGTAAGAATAGGTCAGACTCTATATAACACAATTATCTGTTCGAGTTCAAACTATAAAATATAACAAGGTTATATTCAAATAAATTCCATTTCAATCAACATGAATCTTATTATGGAACATAATTATAACTTGCAAGTCTCGAGTTCAAGTTATAAAAATATGACAACATCAATACTCTTCGGAGATACTCCCTCTATCTCAAAACATATATATCATTTTTTTTAATATATTTGGTTCAATTTTTAACCAAATACATTTTGATCAATTTTTCTTTATATTTTGGAACGAAGTAGTCTTACCGTTAATATGGTCCTACCCAAGTGCAACGAAAAAGAAAATTGAGGTCTTAATTTTATTTGTTTGCATAGCATCATGGATAAAAATTACCCCTATGCTCAGCAAACAAATAAAAACTGCAGGATAACACAACAATTCAATGTATAGTTAGTTTTATACAGCAGCATTGATTTTGGAAATGCATAACACATTAAATCTAGTTAACAAACACAATATGAACACACTAAAAACAATACAAAATCAGAGAAAGAAATAATGGAAAAAAATATTCTGTTTTTTTACCAGAAAAGAAAAATCTATCTTGCCGTAGGCTGTGCAATGGATTCATCAATTGAAAGGAAACTCTCAGCTCTACCAAGATCCATTGAACCTATATTCATGGAAGAATGAAAAGAATTTCTGGACGCCTCATCAGAATTGCCTTCTCTTAATGTTTCAGCCTCTCTCTCAATAGATATTGCATCTTGGATCTCTTTTAAAACTTCCGAAATCGATGGCCGCATATCTCCGTGAGGTTGAACACACATTAACGCTTTCTCTGCTATTTTCCACATCGATTGTAGGTCATACTTGTTACCTAACAAGGGATCAATGATACCTTGTATATCTCCACTCTCAATGTGTAATTTGGCCTATGAAGCAATTGATGCAGAAAAATACACTTTTTAATACTCCGAATTGCAAAATTTTAAGCTTGTAAAAAATTAAAACTCACCCATTGTACTATGTTTCGACAATGAAGACCAAAACTTTCATTCGATATTGCTTCTTGACCAGATATGAGTTCTAGAAGAATCACACCAAAGCTATAAACATCACTCTTGTCAGTTAGCTGTTGGGAAATATAGTACCTATATCGAGAAAGAAATAAAAAAATTAAGACAAAAGGTTACTTGGACCATAAGTTATTCAAAAATGAGCAAGAAATAATAAACTTTGGTTACTAAAACACAAATGTTCATGGAAAATAGACAATTACTCCGGATCCAGGTATCCTACTGTCCCGCGAACTATGCTTGAAACATGGGAGACTCCATCAACAGCAAGTTTGGAAAGACCAAAATCTGAAACCTTGGCTTTCATCTGCCTGTCAAGAAGAATATTGCTGCTTTTTAGGTCTCTATGGATAACTACAGGAACACAGCCTGTATGAAGGTATTCAATTCCTGGACATGCATGAAAGTAATGTAGTTAATAGCATGTAGTTTATCGTATGGGAAGGGATATTTGATTCTATCATCTTAAATAACACGAGCGTTAAAATTTATAAAATATAAACCTTTGGCAGCATCTTCTGCAATCTCAAGGCGTTTAATCCAATTGATACTCCGCCCGTGCTCTAAAGAACCTGCAAGAAGTTCGACAAATATCAGGATAATGACTTCTGCTCTTAGATTTAAATTATGCAGGCTTACCATAAAGATGTTCCTTGAGAGTGCCATTATGCATGAACTCATATACAAGTATACTATTATCTTCTTCTCGGCAATACCCAAGAAGTTGTACCAAGTTTCTGTGATGTATTCTTGATAGAAGAGTCACCTGGTTCAAAGAATGATATAATATAACTCATCAATTCAATTAACCAAAGTAATAAGGATAGTGCAATGTTGAAATATTTAGAAAGGTTTATTTAAGGCAGGTTACCTCATTTGAGAACTCGCGCTTGCCTTGATAGGAATTATTCCTTAGAACTTTAACTGCTATCTCTTTTCCTTCTTTCAGCTTCCCATAGTATACAATTCCAAAACCACCAGAACCGATTCTTTTCTCAAAGTTGTTTGTAGCACTTTCAATTTCAGCTAAACTGAAACAGTGAGCAGCTTCTGCAGGATCATCACTTTTCCAAGAAGCCGGCCTTTCAGTAGGGACAGAAACTATGTGGTCTATAAAGAGTATAAACAAGAGTCATGTTCGATCGTTTCAAATATCTGACAACCGAATAAATAATTGTGCTTAGAATCCCACCTTTCTCGTAATATCTTCTCTTGCCTTTATGCATAACCAAGCAAGATATAACAGTGGCCAAAAGTAGAACAGAAGCACCAACTGCTGAACCGATAATAATATACATATGGCTCTTTATTTTGCTTCCTCTATGAAGGTTAATGTTTCCATAGTAGCTGATGATGGGGAAAAAAGGTAGTGGTTGCCGTGTAAATATGATTTAGAGGAAATTCAAAAATTTGGAACAGAAGATAATGCTCTAAAAAAAAATGTATATTAATTTGAACCACTTTCTCATGTGTAATGTTGCACGATTTCATCGTATGCTTAAGTTAGAAAGTAAAAACTGTACTCACTTTAAAACCAAATCCTTGCTAAGAAGATTTGGTGGCACTGTTCCAGATAACATATTATTTTGAACATATCTGCAAACATCATAGGCATTAACCGGATTACAACAAAATAAAACAAACGAATGAAGCAACACAATTAATATGTAGTGGTGAAGTACATGTCCTATTGCTAAAATAGCAATTGAATGCATCAAAAGTATAATAATTTCCAGTTTGATAAAATAATTGATATATGTTCAAGATAACTCACAATTCCCTCAAACTAGGAAGATTCGCCAAAGAGTCTGGGAGCACGCCTGTGAACTGATTATTTTCAAGATGACTGTACGAGGAAAAAGTTGTGATTAACTGAATACTACATTGCATGATGAAGGAAAGAAGTTATCAGGAATTACATGATCTTTAAGCCCGTGCACCCGGTAAAATCTGGTATTGAGCCGGTCAACATATTTCCATCAAGCCATCTGCATCGATGAATAAAATTATACCACTATCACAATATAAGCTTGACAAATCAAACGAGAGACAAAATCAGAAAGCATGGTGAAACTTACAGTTCAACCAGACCAACCAATTTGGTAATATCTGAAGGAATATTCCCTGTCAAGTTTTTACCAGATAACAAGCTACCACCACAAGAGACACAAGGCAACAATTATAACTCACTTGCACATATAAGCATAATTAAAACCTAACAAAAATTAACCTTTACATTGAAATTATTCTTGGTTGTGGATCTGAACTACAGCGGACCCATGACCATGGAACAGGAAGACATGGATCGCCTCCTTCTTGTGTCCAGTTTGCTGAAGAGTAGCGAGAAAGCACTCCAGAAATAGCTGCAACTGCAAAATATGCAACCCATCTACAACATATATTATAATGTTCTAACGCTTCAAACAACATCTACCTCATAACCTTTGGCATTTCAACCTGGCTTAATGTATTTTCTATTCTACACAGTTTCAAATTAGCCAAACAAAATCAGATTAAGCTTCTCATTGAGGGACTTACCATCCGGCGAACCTTCATTTTTCTCAAGATACTTATTTATCTCCATGGCATTTATGAGAGGTCCCTTGGATGAATCGGATGTCTTGCCAAATTTAAAGGAAAGCACAAAGGGTAGGGTTAAATTAATAAATCCTGGTTCATAAAGACGATATTTTCCTAGAGCATTTTCTTCAATATTTACAATAGCCTTGCTAAGATCAGCCTGGCCTGGAAGCACGAGCCTGAATTTTCTAGACTCGTTTGGACGCAAATCTTCAATCTCCGCAAAATAAGTGACTGCCCAAGCATTGCCAGGAAAACCATCCAAATTTAATCGGTAAGTTAGAGAGCCAGCTGTACCAACTACGGCTGTCTGCATCACTTTCATTGGTGGCATTTCATCTCTGTTAACAAAAATTGGTGCATCGGTAGAAATTTTCTCAGTTCCAGCAGCAACATCAACAAGATAATTTGCTTTCTTCACAGAATCAGACTCCCAAATTCTATCAAAAGGGTCATCAGGATACCTGAAACCAAAGAAATGTAAGCCTCTTATAAGAAAGAAAACTGTTCGAAAACCACATGATATAGAATGGCTTAAGATACCTGATCGGAGCATCACTCTCTGCACCAAAATTGATCCTTGCAGAGACACTAAGGTAAAATTGTTGCTCATATTGTGTAAAGTAAATTGAACCGTTGAATTGTCGAAGTTCAAGCGTAGATATAAATGGTTGTCCGGTTGTTGCATTTGATAGACATACACTAACAGTTGAACTTGAAGCCAAAAATATAAGCTCTCTCGATTCTATAATATTAGCATCAGAAATAACAATAGTAGACCAATGTGTAGCACCAACAGAAATGTCAAATTTAGGATAAACATTGTTTTCGTCAAAGTTGCCATACAAGAAACTGGCCCTTAATAGGTACCTTGTCCTACTGATAACATCAAGCGTGTAGCAATATTTTCTGGAATCAGCAGGAAAATGCCGTAGTGTCGTGTATTGCTTTCGCGTCTCGTTTGCAACTGATATAGTACTTGTTTCTCCATAATTAAGCTTATTATCAGTAGTCCATTCAAGACCAATTTCATCAGTGAAACTTTCTGTACCTCCACAGTCCAAACTTACAAAACCTGCTCAAAATCACATACTTACTCAGCAACATAGCCTAAATGTATCTAAGGCCTTGTTTGGATAAACAACTTAATTAAGTGCTTATACCTTAAGCGCTTACCATATGTAATAAAGACAAATAATTTTCATATGAGCTATAAGCTGTTTTATTAAGCTATCCTTAAGAACTTATGGAAATAAGTTGAACACAGTTTATCAACATGTCATAATTCACAAGCCATTTCCATGACCATAAGCTCTTCCAAACAATCTCACAAGTGCTTATGTAAGTGAATAAACTCAAATAAGTCAATCCAGACAACCCTAAATCAACAACAGCAACAACAACAAAGCTTAAACCTTAGTTTCTTTTTAACTTTTATGTATGCAGTACACTAATCGACAAAGTGACAATGATTATTATTGATTATAGTTGAGTTGCTTCAATGAAACTAACAAAATGATTTTTAAATTGAAGACTAAGAAAAATATAGATTTTTCATGAAAAAGAACAGCTTAGGGCATTGAAGAGACATGAAAAGAAGGAAAAGAGAGAGTAATATATAAAACAGAGAAGAGATAACCTTGCATGATCTGAGAAGAGGAGAAAGGGAGAAAAAGTGAGAGTGCGAGAGAGGAGTAGAAGAAGAGTAGGGTACTCTTCATTTTCCAATGTGTGAAGATGGAACCATGAAAATGGCAGAACTCAACAAGGAAGATACAAAGTTACTTTATATCTCTCGGTGCCAACCCCAAAGTGACAACAAAAATACCACCTTTCCCAAATACTATAATATAATACTGCTAGTATTTGTTGCGGTGGATATAATATAATGAGAAATGATATTTGTACAATTAAAAAATGAATAATTTTGAACAACTCTTTCTCATTGTATTTTTACTCTTTTTTTTCTCCTTTCACTTTTTTTTTTGTTGAAAAAAAAAAAGAGAATTGTCCCAAAAGTTATCAACTTTTAGGTGTACAAATAACATCACTCTAATATAATATAGTATCCATAATCGTGTCTATGACTATAAATTCCACCATTAAAGTGAATTAGTAGGATGTTTGAAGTTCGAATCAATTTTATATACATTCCTCAAACAATAAATTTTTAATTCACAAGCTCAACCCGCATTTGAGTTCAATTTCAATCATCAAATAATTACTCTCTTTTTTTAAACAAGATATTCTCTTTTTAAGTTTGTGAGATTCAAATAAGTGACAAACTCTTTCTATATACTTCTTCCGTCCCAAAATAAATTATCTAATTTTGACTTAGTGTACTATTTATTTGACCTACTTTGACCATATTTTTCTACTAATATATACATGCAAATATTAGCATATGAGATGTTTGATTTGTTTCAACGAGTATTTTCAAAATATATAATTTTTATAATTTTTAATAATTAATAATTAAAGATATTAACGATCAAAGTTGTACAATAGTAAATGTGAATGAAGTCAAACAAGTCATTTATTTTGAAAACTTTAACATAGCTGCATATTTAAGTTAGAGATAATACTTGCATTTTATATAGAGGGGGTAGATTTTAAAATTCTCAAGACTAACAAGATTTTTCATATATATATAGTATATATCATGAACAAGCATTTTTTTTAATAAACTTAGAATTTAAATATATGAGTATGTACTATAATTATTTAAATATATTATTGTACGTTTCTTAATTCAGAAGGATAAATTTTAAAAGAAAAAAAATCCAATGACAAATTATTGATAAAGACATGGATGGCTGCACCTTTTAAGTTTACAAAAGCATATAATAAGAAGATGGGATGATAGGAGTATGAAACAAAATGATCATTATATGCACATGCCTTTTCTATCATGCTTAATCACTCACTTTGGCGACCTTCCTGAAAAGCACAATTAATCAATCTTTTTTATGCTAAAATATTATTGACCTAAACAAAAAATGTTTTTAAATTTTCATGTTATCTTATCTATCATATTTCCTTTTTCTGTCTTTTTTATCGTATCACTCTTTTTTTATTATCAAAATCATATCACTAATTTCTTACTACTTTCTTTTTAATCCATCATTTTTTTTTTTGTACACTACTCCCTCATTAGTCATTACGTGGTAGTATAAGATAAGATGTGAAAACACTATTTCCCAATTAACAACGTGGGGTATGAAGCTGTTTGTGACCGTATATCATTTTATAACTTTCAAAAAGATGACAGAATTATAATGTTTTTTTGGTTGCATGTGCCTAACTTTTGCTTTTGGACTTTTGTTGGAATCAAAAACATTACATATGTATACACCCAGTGACCGAGCCATGATTTTTGAAAAGAGGGGCACTATATATATAAATTTGTGGCATTAAATATATATTTTATCTGTGAGAGTATAAATATAAATATATATCATAAATATTCTCTATTGTTATATTTTGGAAATATTGAATTATACTATGAGTCGGAGTTTGAACCTCATACACTTCGTTTATTCACCTTAACGGTTGAATTCTAGCCACTAGAATATGTGACAAAGAAAACATGAAAAATCTCTACCACCTTGAGCATATTTTAATTGGTAGGAACACTGCAGTTAGAGGTGGATAAAAAACCAAAAAATCAAACCAAACCGCTAAACTAAACCGAACCGAACTAAAAAACTTGAACCATAACCAACAATTTTGAAACCAAACTAAAACAATTCAGTTCGGTTCATGATTAACAGTTCGGTTCAGTTCAATTTAGTTTAATTGTTCAGTTTTTTTAGTGAAAAATTAGTTATGTTTGGTTTAAAACCATAAAATCGAACCACTTTAACAGTTCGGTTTGGTTTTAAAGACAAACAGTTTGGTTCCATTATTATAAATTTTGAAAACAGTTTGGTTCAGTTCGGTTTTTCTCCAAAACCAAACCATGATCATCCCTAATTGTAGTATGCAAGTGCTGGAGTTTGAATCATGAACACCCCAAGGGGCGAAATTATAGTCATTGGACTATACTTGGTATTAACAACAATCTCTCTCAAATAATCTGTGGTGCGATTTCGTAACTCATTCTTGATCATTTTCATAGCAGAAAAAAGTCTTTTAACTGTTGCAATTGCCACAATTTTTTTTTTGTCTCCGATAACTTTATCCTAACATCACTAATCCCCTATATTATGAATATACGTCTCCAGAGCATACATCCCTCCCCTCTAATTTCCAAGGGTGTGAGATTTTTTACTTCCATCGATCCTTTTTATAAGATAATTTATTTTTTAGATTCATAGACACTATTTAACATTTACTTCATTTTTTTTTTGACAAAACATTTACCTTTGTTAAATTGTTATATACACCATGTATTCAAAATAATTATACATAAATAAAATATAAACGGACAATAAATTACATCGTTAATTCTTGACTAATTCTTTAAATTGTTGTTTGTTTTAATGAAGAAATTATTTAAGTGTAGTTGGTACTTGGTGGAGTGAAGTACAACTTTAAACTTACATAACAACATTCTATTAGATAATAAATAAATAAATATGGGTCTAGCTTGATATAGCTTCAGCACATATTACATGAGGCATATATATATATATATAAAAGAAATCCTCAAAATTTTGTGCAGGCCAGTGCCCCCACCCTCTTCAACGTACCTCCGTCCCTATATATAGGGGTGGGTAAAAATCCGCAAACCGATTCAAACCGAATAATCCAAATCGAAAAATGGTTCAGCGGGCGGGTTGCTGCGGATCGTCGGGTTGTCAGTCAAACATTTTCGGTTGTAGACGGGTTGAAATAGACAAGTTCGATTTTCTAAAATCAACCCAACGGTACCCGAACCCGCCCGAGTTACATAAATTGTAAGTTTTTTTTTATTTAATATATAAAATATGATGAGTGGTTGAACATATCTCGAAACACACAAACTCAAAACTTGTTATTGTTTGTTTCCTCGGAAAGTGGAAACAAGATACCTCTAACTAGTAGTTGAAAACTATTAGCTTTCTCTCACTCAAATACTAATATCACGATACATTTATTGTTACTATTTTATTATACGTTATATTTTATTCTATTTCATTTGCACTAATGTTCTCTTCACACCACACAATTGAGTTTTTTATTTTATTTTATAAATAATTTTTTATTTGTTAGTTCAAAACCGAATTAACCGATCCGTCAAACCGTCAATCTGCATAAACCGAACCCGCACAAACCGAACTTTTAAAAAGAGTCAGATTGGACCTCATTATTTCAACCGCGGGTTGAAATGGATGGTATTTTTTTGCCCAAATCCGCCCTACCCAACCCGTTACCCACCCCTACCTATATACCCATTTTTACTTTTTTATTTCCAAATGTAGGTGGATCCGTACTTGTATTGAGTAGTTTTAAATTTTTTTACTTTTACAACAAGCGGTTAACGGCTGTTTTAACAACATTAATTAAGAAATTTATTTAAAAATATTACTCCCTCCGTCCCAAAATAAATGACATGTTTGACTTCGTTTACGCTTACTAATGTACAACTTTAATCGTTAATATCTTTAATTATCTATCATTAAAAATTATAAAAATTGTATATTTTGAAAATACTCGTCGAGACAAATCAAACAAGATCTCATATGCTAATATTTACATGCATAGATTAGTAGAAAAATAAGGTCAAAGTAGGTCAAATGAATAGTACACTAAGTCAAAAAAAAATCATTTAAAATGGGACGGAGGGAGTAACATTTTTTTTCAGTAGACTTAAATACAGTTTTAACTGTCTAAATTTTATAATTGTTTGACTTTGGTCTCCAATTTTTAATTGTTCAATTTTAACTCGTTAATTTTCACAATAACTTAATTTTAGCTTCAAAAATTTCAATTTCTTAATTTTGGCCTCTAGATTACTCTCTCGTTGATTTCTTGACTGAAAAATTCTTGTATGACATTTTAAAATAAAATAATATTTTATTTTTTTTAATAAATATACCATCGAAGAGACAACACATTATAGGGGGGTGGATAAAGAAACTCACATATATTTTTGGCCAAATACCCATATGTTTAAGAGCAGTGGATCCTGTAAAAAAAAGGAAAATTAATATTACCACCCTATGAATTCTGAGGCGCGTCCGACGAAAAGACCAAAATACTCTTGTGTGTAACTTATGCTACAGATGGTATCCAGGTCATAAGTCACGGATGTGTAAAAAAAAAACTTGGTTTTCCCACGCACCAGAAATAACCCCTCAGAGGCGCCCTACTTGAAAAATACGCATTCGTGACTTGTGCTACGGATACTCAACACTCATCCGTGACATAAGTTACGGACGATCGTAACGTATATAAGCGCGCGTCCACCTTCTTCCCCCTCATTCTGCCAGTTTTAAAACACGATAAACTCGCTCCAAAACCCCAAATTCGCATTTCAACTCCAAATTCACTCATTTCTTCGCCATTCTACTCAGAATCAACTCGCAAACATCATGGCACCAAGAAAACGACAAGGTTAGTTCATTTAATCGGTGTACTTAAATTTTCGCTTTTTTTTATTCTTGACTGTTAGAATAAGTGACTTTTGCTACGGATTTAGGTTGCATGCTGTCATTGTTTGGATTAAATTTGATTTCGTGTTGTTATTGTTGTTGATTTCTGTTGAATTGGTTGTGAAATTAGGAAGAATTTTGGTTAGGGTTCGCATTTGTTTTTGTTTTCTGTGACTGGTAGCATTCGTGGCTCAGGGCACGGATTCGTGTGAAATTGTTTGTTGTTTTGTTCATGCTTTACACTTTGGTATTTGTTTTGTTTCAACAGGGAAAGGAAAGGAGCCACAACAGGCGGAACCTGAACCTGTACCTTCAAAGCGTCCGATCGCATCTGTGCAACGGGCAAAAACATAGGCTGTGGAAGAGGCCGGGGGTCCTCCTCGAAAACAAAGGAAGGTGGCTTGCTACCAGGCAACACATGCTCACTACCGACCGCATCTTCTTATATATGCATGGGGTTTGCTAATTTAGACCCACCTAAAAATATGAAGGTCTAAATTAGCAAGGTGCACATTTTTTATTATGACTAAAAATACCCTTCTTCCATTATTTCAAATAAGTTCAAAGTAAAATGCAATTTTGGATGTTTTATTCTTCCTTAATATTCTCAAACAACATTTTTCTAATAAAAAAACATAAAATTGTTTTATAAAAGTGGGTGTAAATTAGCAAGTGGGTGCACAACATTTAATAAAAAGATTTGTTAATTTAGACCCACTTAAAAACATAAAGGTCTTAGTAAGATATCATTTTTGCCTCTTCAAAAAAAAAATTCA
The DNA here is from genome assembly GCA_030408175.1 of Trifolium repens. NCBI lineage: Eukaryota > Viridiplantae > Streptophyta > Magnoliopsida > Fabales > Fabaceae > Trifolium > Trifolium repens. The sequence continues at coordinate 49,359,057 of CP125849.1, read as the reverse complement.
ATCGTGAATCGTATATTTTTATTTTGCCATCATATGATTGTTCTGTGATTTTATTTTGATAAAGTATTAAATCATATGATTCTTGCCATTAGTTTCTACTTTGTTGCGTTCCTCCATTGTTTTCTTCCAATGCTTTGTTATTCCTGCTACCGCTATCTTTTTTGTTTGCAACATCCATTTTTGTTTTTTCCTTCACAGGAATGCTTTAAAAAGATCAAAGAGAAAAACATGGTCGAACACTTCAAGAAAGAAGTAGAGCAATTGTCAATGAGTCGATGAAAGACCCTTCTTCAAAATTATCCTTACAGATGTTTTTTTGTTAGGTAGCCTAGTGGAGATGTTATTTTATTTTATTGGTTGCGTTGTGGCTTATTATCTTTTAATAAGTTCTTTTGTTGATGGCATTATTGATCCATTTTTTTTATGTTATACCACTTTTAAGTATTCCAATTATTCCAGGTTTTAATTTGATTATAATTTTTTTACTCTGATTATGGGTGCGTTTGTTTTAGATTTAAGAAAATGGATTTTTTCTTTGTATTTTTGAAAATGAATTTTGTAAAATCGTTTTTTAAAATATTACAAGTTTTTTTATATTCATTTTTTCTAAATTGAAACACTAATTTTGACATCATATAACATAAACATACATTATTGAAGAACAAAACATAGTCAAAATCACAATTTTTTGAAAAAGTTGTATTTCGAAAATGATTTTTATGAAAATCTATTTGAAATAGCTTCAAATTAAATGATTTTTTTGAAATTTTGATATCCAAAAAAATTTCAATAAAATGATGAAATGCCTAAAATGACGTTTTAAAAATAATTATTCAAACCAAATTTTGATTTGAAGCTTTTATAAAAAATTTCTTTGTAATTTTTTTTTCCACAAAATTATGTAACACTGTAAAATCTATTTTAAAAAAAATCCAAAACAAACGCACACACCACATGAACAAAATTAAATGATGCATTAATAAAAGCACGAGTAGCTAGGGGTGTATTGGATTGAGATTTTAAAAGACTTTTTTATCATAAAAAAGTCTTGTGGTATTCAATCAGGATTTTTATAAAAGTCAAATAAATCTGGTGGTATATATTCAATTAAGACAATCAAGATTTTTTTTTCAGGGTAACAAAATCTGTTGGTATTCAATTGAGATTTCTCTCAACTTTTAAAATGTTTATTGGTATTCAAAAGTCTACGGATTTTGATGGATTCTTTCGTTCGATGGATTTTGAGAGACTTTTTAATTCAAAATACACATAAAATTCTCATCCAACAATCTCACTCAAACTCTCAAGACTTTTTATAATCTTTCAAGGCTTTTTTCTTACAACTATCATGTTCTTTCTTACAATTTTTTTTTATGCATTCTTTCTTACACAACATGTCTCAAAATATTGATCATATGTCCACACAAATCAAATCAAAACAAAAGTATTACATGAAATAGCAACACAATTGATTATAGGATGTGATTTGTTATGAATCTACAATTTGAATCATCAACAACAATACATTTCTGAAAGAAAAAAAAGAAATTGTAAATGATTCGTTATAAAAAACTTTGTATATATTTCTCAATATTACTTCTAAGAGAAATACAATATAAGGGAAATATATGTCATAGATCATTCTAGTATTTGAATTGACGTAAAAAACTTTAAATTGCTTTTTATCTATCTTTTTTTGTTTGTATCATATCACCAAAATCCCAACTTTAAATTGCTTTTTATATATTCATGGCTGCCGTTGTGACCAGCTGGGTCTCTCATCACATCATCACCGTTGTTCGTTGTTAACCACCATCGTTCGTCGTTGTCCGTCCTTAATTGATTTCCTGTGCAAATTGGATAAATTTCTATTGTGAATTGAATTGAATTGTGGTGGTTGGTTACTCTATTTCTGGGTACTTTTATGCTACTGTATAAAAAATGGGGATGAAAATGGATAGTTACTTTTTTTTTGGTTTGCGCCACCAGTTGAATCTGGTTCGGGGGTCAGTTTTGGCATCAAGTGGTTCCAGCCCCCTCCCGATCGCAGTTGCGGGGATCGAACCGTGGTCCTCCCTACCAAGTTCAGCGCCAATCACCAAATTGTTCCGATGTACTTGTATGAGATAGGCAGGTTCAAGTAGTTAATTCCAGAAAGGAAGATTAAGCACTAAATAGTTAATTCCAGAAATTACCATAGGCCGGTTCAAGTAGTTATGCGGTGTTTTTGGGCGTGCTTGAATTGATAGAACAACAAAGTTTTGCATCACAAGTTCACGGATGAAAACAGAGCACGAACCGCTTATGGACGTCGGTGGTTACTAATTCTGCGGCAGCAAGTCATCAAATTATATTTCATTAATGAAAAGCGATCCACGTCACTTCGTGAAAATTCGTGAAAGGATTTTTCGCTACATATAGCACTACTGATTTTAAAATCTTATGAAATCCATTCAAATCGTGTGTCAAGAATCATGATTGTAAAAAGTCTTTTAAAATCTTCAAATTTTTTTTTTGTCAAAATAGTCTATCAAAATCTCAATCTAATACACCCCCTAAAATACTTGGTTGATTATTAATTGGAAGATTGTTGTCAAATTGTGTGATATTAATTGATTCTTCTGTTGCAAATTTCAATAGTTAAATTTTAAAAACAGCACAAAAATATAATTTAATATTTATTACTCTATCCGGTCTTTAATATAAGAAATAAACTATTGTTTTGGTTCATTCAAAAACTAATGTATTTAGTCTATAATGTAGTCTAGATACATTAGTTTTCAATGAACCTAAAAAGTTGTTCGTTTCTTATATTAAGGACTGAAGGGAGTATTTTTGAAAGGAAAGTCAAAGAAAAAAAATGAACTATGATATATGAAGAAAAGACTGAGATAAAATTAAAAAGAATAAAAAATAAAATAAAATGGAGAAGCAAAAGATTAACATAACAAAATAGAATGATGAAAAGACTGAAAATAGTAATACCAAAATCAAATCAAGGATAAAGAAAACTTGAAGAAAAAGAAGCCGGTGTTATGCGGTTTTTAATTTAAAATTAAAGGAAAATAATCTTTGCGGTCAACTATAACTTTTAAATATGGAAATTAAAAATAGGCTAATTATTTGCAGAAATTTCTAATTCTAATTTTTAATAATTAACCTAGGTTTATTTTATTTAGGAATAAACAAGTACGAATTTTCACGGTCACAACAATTAAAAAGATCATTAGTCAAAAAGTAAAAAAATTAAAAAGATTTCTACTCGCTCTGCCTCAAAATATTTGTCATTTAACAACAATTAAAAACCCATTTTTTTAAATAATTTATACGTGGTTTATTATGGGGCCTGTGTTGTTGTTTTTTTCTTCCGTAATTTACATGGAGTCTACTTTTTCTTTTTTAATTTATACGGGACTATATTTATATTAATATTGTGACCTATTTTTATTTACGTGTCTTTGTTATTTATAATTCATATGGACCTTTATTGTTACTCACATATTAATATGACAACTATATTTTATTTGTATATTAAAACAGAGAGCTATTTTATTTCAATAATTTATACGATGCTATATATATATATATATTTTAAAAAAATTATGTGAGGTTCTATAAAAATTGATCCCCGTATATATTTTTTAATACGGAGACCAAATTTTTTGAAATTTCTACGGGACCTATATCTATATTTATGTAGGGGTTATTTTTCTTTTTTGTAATTTTTATGGAGTTATATTTCTTCGGATGTTTTAATACGGGGTGAAGGGCTTTTTTTTACATATATTTATATACATATTAATACGAGATACCTGTTTTTTTTTTTGTAATTTTTACTAGTAGTATATTTACACGAGGGTCCATATTTATACTCATATATTAATAAATATATTTAATTTTTTATAATTTACATGGGGCCAATATCAATATGAAGACCCTACTCTTTTTTTTTGTAATTTCTACAGCGACGGGAGATAAAACACTACATTGTTGGAAACGGGAAGCGAGAGATCACTCACCGCCCTGTTAAATTCTTTTAAAATCTCTAAAAATAATAGTAAACTAAAAAATTAAAATGAAACCTGAAAAACTAATATCTAAACTAATCGACTTTAACCTTAATCATATATACTAATATAATTTTATACAATAGAATAAAAACTCTTCATAATTTATATTTTTTTATTGAATATTAACCCGTGCATTACACGGGTCAGTTATAGTAGTTGTTTGGAAGAATCTGAGTTCGATTTATATGTAGAACAATTTTATAGCCCAAATTTCCTAATTTTTAAATCACGACGGCTCTTTCCATACCCGCATTCACAAAAATAATTCGTGCAAATCGCAACCATAGGATGGACACACATAGATTTTGGACAATCAGTGTCTTTTACACAATCAAATTCTGCAAAGTTAAAAAAAAAAAAAGGAATATTATAAAAAAAAATGAAATTTTATATAAAACATAAAGAGGTAAACAACATCCAAAATTACTTACTTCCGTTGGTTACCACAAGAAATAGAGAAAAAATAATTAACAGAGTAAAAATTTGAGCCATATTTTTCGTGCGTAATAAAGGAAAAGTTTGTTGCTTGGTTAACATCAGGTTAAGAGTTTTTAGCTCTTTATAAATGGGAGTTCAAGAAACAATTTATAAATGGGATTTATTATCAATTGTTTTTAATATAGATTAATGTGTTGTGTTTAACTTTTAGCTCACTCATTCGATCACTTCATTTTTTTAGCAAACTCAATTGACCAATTAACCTTAGTAAATATCTCAATTTAATTTTTTTATAGTCTTCAAAGGTTTTTTTTTAGATTTTTTTATTTTATATAGATTTTGATGATAGACAAGGGAATTTTTTTGAAAGATTAATAATATAGACAATCGTTTTAAAAAAGATTCAGAAATAGTGTATAAAAAATGTGGCAAAAAATTATTTATAAAATAAAAGTAAAATAGGATAATTTTTTTGTTTTGTTTTAAACCTTTGATTTCCAAAGGAGGTTGATCATCTAAAATTTGATTGTGAGATAAGTAAAATCTGACACGTATATAAGAAATTTCTATTATTCAAATGAAAAATATCACCCCCCTCCACAACAAGTTCAATATTGCTCATAGATGAACAAGTTGTCACTGATAAATATTATAAATATAACTATCGTACACCAGAATATCATCTTTACAATGACAATAATTTTATAACGCGAGTAATACTAAGAGGACTAATATTTCTATTTGGGAGTCTATTTTTTTAAAAATTTATACTGGAGTCTATATTATTTTTTTGGGTACAACAAAAGTCTATATTTCTATTTATATATTAATATGCCAGCTTATTTTTTTGATGACCCATAACTCTACTTATATATTTATATAGAGGCTTATGTTTTTGAAATTTCTACGGAGATTTATATTTCTATTCATATATTTATACGCGAGACTATAGTAATACGAGAGTCTATTTTTTCTATAATTTATACGGGGTTATATTTATACTCACCATATATCTATATATGGGCCTATTATTTTTGTAATTTATATTGTAGCCTATATTTTTACTCATATATTAATACAAAGATTATATGATTATATCAAAATGATAGAAAGTAATTTCCGATCATATTATCACAAGTAATCTTAGGTACCTTACTTTATATCTATCTATCTATCATATAAGTCATAGTGATAATATTACACAAATTAATAATCGTAATTAATATTGTATAGAGAGAAGAAATTAAGAACTATAATTAACCGTAATTTTTGGGAAGGCTATGTATGTGCAATAGCGGCACAATTGCACAGAGAGTTTTCTGGTAATGTGAGATCCAAATTAAAATCCGCTTCAGAAAAAATAGACGACAATTAAAATGGCCCAACAATATAGGCCCATGTTATCCCGCATTCTTAATATACCCCTAAGTTTAATTTCACCACATTTCGACATTTTCAGAAATTCCGTCATCTATTTTACATATCTTTTTATCCACACATTCTCCAGTAATATTTACATTACACTTTTTTTTAACAAATAAAGTTAATAATTTGTTATTAAGTTAATATTTTTTTCCTTTGTCAGACTTAAATCAAGGATGTGCAACTCATTTAACTTTTAATATATACTCCCTTCGTACCAAATTATATATAAATTGTTTTAAGAAAAAAAACTTATAAGCCACTTTACAATACAAATAAAAAATTTAATGTTATTTTTTATATTTATATCTTTAACTATCGATTACTTTTATTAGAAAAGTCCTTTATTCAATTTCTATCCTGAATAAAATTGGATCTGACCCAAAGCTATCGAGTATGACGATTTTTGACTCACATGTCAATTAAATTCAATCAACAATTACAGTAAAAAAAGTTTTATATAATAATGACGCACGTGTTCAAAATTTCATTAACCAAACATGAAGATTTGTAGCATTACTGCATAAGAATTAAGGACATAAAACTGTATAACAAAGCGTTGGGGAGTCTGGGGGAGCTCGGGAGAAACCATGGGACAATGCTCCAGGACCACAAGAGACTTTGACACCACATTTCCACCCAAAACCTTAAGGCATTACGATCCGCTCCCCCACCAAGCTGAACCACGGCTCTGATACCACTTGTTGGGGAGTCCGGGGGAACTCAGGAGAAACCATGTGGCAATGCTCCAGGACCACAAGAGACTTTGACACCACATCTTCATCTAAAACCTTAAGGCATTGAATTAATGAGTCAATGTGGAACTTAAACACTCACACTTGAAACTCAACGCAAAGTACAATATATTTGAGAGCTGTGTGAGGTGGCAGCCGACAAATACTGCTACATCATTTCACAATATGACCTTGCTGATCATGTAACTGATAAGGTTGAACATAATGTTTGACTGGTATATATATAGTAGAGGATCCCAGAATTTTTTTCTGAACTGCACCTGACACAAATATTTTTTTTTTAAATACACTACCTTTTAAAATTTTTTCCAAACTACACTATTTTTTCTTGTGTCTTGGACGCGCCATTGGGAATGTAGCGTCCAATCCCCAGAATTTTTTTTAAATTTTTTTCGTTTTAGAATCGGCAACGCTTTTTAAGTGTTGCCGTAGAACAAAAAGCGTGGCCTTAGATTGCAAAAGGCAACAGGTTAAAACTTCTCCAGAAAACCGTTACCTTATTTATAACAGGCAACACTTTTAATGTGTTCTATAAAAGTGTTCTCTAAATTTGAAAATGAAGTCTGGAATGCGCAATTCTAATTACAATTATAGAACACTTTAAACCGTTGCCTATTGTATATAAGGAAACACTTTTATGGAGAAGATTTATTGCGTTGCCTTTTCCTGGCTAAGGCCACCCTTGTTTGATATACGGCAACACTTAAAAACCGTTGCCGATTCTAAAACGAAAAAAATTAAAAAAAAAATTCTGGGGATTGGACGCCACACTGCCGTTGGCGCGTCTAGTATATGGACGCTATACTGCCGTTGGCGCATCCAGTCTGTGGACGCTACACTCCCAATGGCGCGTCCAAGACACAAGGAAAAATAGTGTAGTTTGGAATTTTTTTTAAAAGGTAGTGTATTTAAAAAAAAAAATTGTGTCAGGTGTAGTTCAGAAAAAAATTCAGGATCCCATTCCTCTGTTTTTTTTTTCCTTCAACAAGGAGTAAATGACATTTTCCTTCAAAACCCTGTTTTTTACTAGAACCCTCAAATTTTCTTTCTTAATTTTTCAACATATTTTGTATGCATTTGCAACAATTATTATATATATATATATATATATATATATATATATATATATATATGTACATGGCTGATCTCCTAACTATTTCGATATCTTGCTCGGATATTAGAAATGAAGTTTAAGAAAAAAACAAAAAATTACCCTTTATTTAAATTGTTAAATAACATCAATGACATAAAAAATAATTATCCTTATAACTAATATCTTTAATAGAACTAACACAAACTTGTACCAAAAAAAAAAAGAACTAACACAAACAAAATCATATTCTAATTAACAAATTAATGACTTTTTCATTTTTTTATTGCTCTTAGCGGGCTTAATGCTACATAACTAAAATTTTGAGGTCCCCTTAATTGAAGGCCTGGTTTGGAAGAGCTGTCTGCATATGCTATTTGCCGACACTAAGCACACATAATTAATAATACAAAATATAGCACATGATGTGAATAGCTTGTAAGTGCTATGAGTTATATGATCTTTCTTATCTTGAACTGAGACGTTATTCTCCCATTCTAAATTTTTCATATAAAGTATATATAAAAAGTAAATTATGTGATCCATTTTAACTGTTTATAAGTTTTATTACTATTAGAGTAAAAATTGAACGAGTTGATATAAAGTAATGTACTCTATGACCCACTTAAACAAACATGGTCTTATGCGGGTACAACTCTAAATTAAAAATATTTGGGGCAAACACTCAAGGAAAATATTTATTAACATTATGATTTTTTTCTCAATGTTAAATTTTCATCGTTGTATTTCTTACCATGTGACCTTAAGATACATGTTAGCAATACATTTAAATATATAATTGTTTCAAAGTTATTAATTAATTATAGGTTTTCTAAGTTAAAAATTGCTATTTAAAGTGTTTACAATTTCACATTAAATCAAACTATATATAGAGAGAGCAAAAACCCAATGGTTAAATGTGTGAATCACTTTTGCAGCTTCAATATATATAGCTGAAAGATGAAACGTGGAAGATAAGTTGATGCAGCGGTGTTGCATGCATGCATGCATGCTGCTATTGCTGCGCTAATATTAGTGATTGTGTGTTGACAATTCAATTCAACGACCATGTTTGGCCATAAATGGAATATAAGAAATGAATATAGATGCTCCAAGATACTCAACGAGAAATAGAAAGCAAAATCATGTTTGTGCATGATATGACATATACATGCATTCATGCATACACGGTTTTGTCTAAAGATTCAACAACAAAACAACCTCAATAGAAATGATAGATATATAGGGGACAAGAACACTCCCATTTACCCCAAACCAATTTTTCAATTCATTTCTGACCCAAAAAACTTGCATTAATTAAATCATTGATCGAATGTGTGCGCTAGTGTTTTAGAGTTAGAAAGAAGTTTTGTTAAATGATACGTTGATTAGTGCCCTCGGACATTAGTTAAAGAATGCTAATAGAAAAGTAAATTTTATAGTGAAAGTAATATTTTTTATATTTTAAAAATATTGACTTTACAAATTTTTTAAAATAATTATATCAACTTTTTTTAATTAGTGTTTCAAGGACAATAATTAACATTTGTCAAATTGTGAAAGTTTGATTTTACCAATGGTACGAAAGAGTATATGTGGTTGGACATTTGTGTGTTTATTAGCATATGTTTATGTTGTTTTGAAGACAGTACATAATTGTTTGTAGACCTGATTCTTCCGTGAATAGTATAGTACTGAATAAAATTTAAGTCACATTGGAGAGTGTACTCTTTTGGAATTTGGATATTCTTTTCTAAACGGACCTCTCAATAGTATTTGAGTGTGAGAGTAAAATTACATAATTGGATTACATTTAGTGTTCTCATCCGTTCGTACTAGTCCGGCAAGCCTAATGACCAAATAAACAACTTTATAGGAATATAGAAATCAAGTATAATTAAAATATTCAAAATAATCAACCATGTGTATAAATCTCATACAATTTGATGGAATCAAAATAAACGACTTTTAAAGAAAATATAAAAAATTCAGTAAAATAAAAAAAACCGTTGCGAGAGAATCGAGAGATGGCTCCATCTCGTTGATAGCCATTTCCTCCTAAGAGTGGCCTTTCACTTAGTGGCGGCTCCATCTAACGGATAGTCATTTTCTCATCGATTCAGAACACATATTATCGAATCTATTGATCATTACATTGCTAAAATCGAGAGCTAATAACTGATATTGTTTTATTGTATGATTTGATTTGTATGATCTAAATTGTCTGATTTCAAATCAACGGTTGATATTTATCACTGTGTGAAATTGTGTAAAATCGTTACCGTAGGCAATATTGACCCCTAAACTCGCTTAAGTATTTTTATTTTGTGAATAAATTCATATTGTCTAATATGAATTCGATTTAAAATTAAAGTAGATTTCATTATTTTTAGTAATTAAATTTTAATAAAAAAATGTTTGATTTCATGTAATTATTTTAGTAATTATTTTTAGTAATTAAAGTAGATTTCATTTTCTTCAATTTTTACTATTATAGAATTTATTTTTTCCTAAAATGGTAATTAAAGATTCACTTTTAAACTATTTTTTAGAGGCTCATATTAAATGGATCGATAAAACTTTTGATTTCATGATGATATGAAAAAAAAGTTTTTTTTATAATTTCGATATGAAAAAAAAAATTTGATTTCATGAATCCATGGTACACTTGAAAAATAAACAGTTTTTGTACTATTGCTGTTTTCAATCAAGAGTTAAATAAATAATTATTTGATGAAAATCTATTTGTTATCATTTAAAAAGTGCAAGTACTAAAATATTGAAAATATATATATACATAAAAAAAAAATCAAATTGCAGAAAGTGAAAACTATTATTAGTGATCTAATGCTCATTTTATATATATAATTGTCTCCAATAGAATTTGAACATGTTAATTGAGGTTATGTGTGATGGTATGAGTCTGAAAGGTTCAACTCAAATATCATTTGAAATTAGCACCGAGGAAATCTACTTTCAAAGGAGAAAACAACCCAATTGCATAGCCTAACAAAGAGAATTAATGGATTAAAAAAAACAAAGAGAATTAATGAGCTAGGAAGCACGGACTCTGACACGGACACCGCGACACGACACGACACGGACACTCCGACACCGCTAATGTAAAAAATATACGACACCGACACCGCTATATATTTATAAAATATATAAGTTTAGAATTAAAATTACATACATATGCATCGAAGTTGAACAAATTTTTCAATAAAAAAAGTTTTAAAAGAATATATGATAGTACATTTGACATTTACTCATCCAACTACTAACGAAAAACTAAAAATAATGCAATCAAAATGTAATATCTTTAATCCCTCATTGATCAATATTATTATTTTGACACATCTTTAATCGTTGTATATATGTCTGAGAAAAGTAGAAGCAAATAAATAAAATAAAATTTGAACATTTACCCCGACACGTTTGTATGAGTGTCTTATAGGTGTCGGACACCGATTTAAGGAGTGTCGGAATAAAGGAAAAATTGTTTTTTTTGACACCTCTCCGACACGTTTGTACGAGTGTCGTACGAGTGTCATACAATTATCGGACACGGACACGTGTCGGACACGCGACACGTCTAATTATAGAAGTGTCGGTGCTTCATAGTTAATGAGCATATAGAAAAGGAAAGAGCGGAGACTATACCACACTCTTAGTCCGTTTGATTTGACGGAAAGAAAATAAAAAAAAATTATGAAAATCAATGAATAAATTTGGACTAAAATTGTCCAAGTTCATTTATTCGTTTTAGTAATTTTTTTTCTTTCATTTTCTTTTTGAATTCACATTATCCCTCTTACTTCATGTAGGAAGTTTCAATGTAAAAAAAGTTGCCACTAAACTGAAATTTTGTGGACAAAAAAAATCATAATATTATGAAGAGCAGGCCTCACCTTTAAGTAGATATTCTTTTTGACAAACTATATATAGAAAACTATATATCATAATTTCTTATCTAAAAACAAACTAGCATAATTTATTTTATTAAAAAAGAAAACTACCATAATTTCTTTTATCACAATTATTCATTGCACGAGTACTATTTCATCACATTGTTCGCAATTTAAAACGGACATTTATTTGTCAAATAAAAAAATGAACATTTATTTTAAAAAATAAAATTCAAAAATATTTTCATGAAATAAACCATCATTATTATTATGTAGTTGTAGTACTAGTATATGTGTAGGTAACCTATGATCTTTGCTATTTTGCGGTTGTGAAGTGTATCTAGCTCAATTGTAATTAATTATTTTCTGGCAAATATTAAATATATACAAGGAAATTTAATTTTTTTACGGCTTAAATGCAGTTTTACCCCTCCTATTTTGAAAGAATCGGAATTTTACCCCCCCTATTTTAAAATTCGGAATTTTACCCCCCCTATTTTATAGTTCTTTGGATTTTACCCCCTATACACTATAAGAAAATTTGGGATTAGTTTGGACGATATTTGTAGTTAATTGGTAGTTATTTTCTAGTAAAACAGAGTTGGACAATATTACCAACAATGTATGAATTTAATTGGTAGCTATTTTCGCAGAAAGAAATGAACCAAACACCAGAAGCAGAGTATGAATTTAATAAAAATGTTTTTTGTTTAAGATAAACTAAATGTATAGATGGAACATTCCTTATTTCTGAAATGGTAGACATAGTGTGATAGTACCCTCCTTATTCCTTAATTCTTTATTACATAGCCTGCCTGAGAAAGTTTGATGGTAGTATCAAATATCAATTTCTCCAAGTGATTGTTGTTGGCTTGTTGATTGTTCACTTATCAACTCCTGCAACAAGTACGTACAGAAGCATTAGTGATATGGACCTACTAATTACATCCATTATTACTAAGTAAGAAAATTTCCATTCTCCCTGGAAATTACTTCGGAATTTGTTGTGGTAATGTTGCCACGGATGGTATCTCTATATCAAGAACATTTTTATTGAATTCATACTCAGTCTTTGGTGTTTGATTAATTTCTTTATGCGAAAATAGTTACAGTACCAATTAAATTCATACTTTGTTGGTAATGTTGTCCAACTCTGTTTTATTAAAAAATAGCTATCAATTAGCTACAAATATCGTCGTAGCTAATCCCAGATTTTCTTGTATTGTATATAGGGCGGCAAAATCCAAAGAATTATAAAATAGAGGGGGTAAAATTCCGAATTTTAAAATAGGAGGGGTAAAATTCCGGATCATTCAAAATAGGAGGGGTATAACTGCATTTAAGCCCATTTATCTTTTAATGCTAAAAACTTACAAACCAGCAATCGAATAGCTTAAGGAAGAAGGAAGTAGAACCATCAGCTAACAATCAAAAAGCCAACTAACATCGATCTAGCGCTTTATCACAAACAGATTACTCAGCTTGTGCCATTATGTCCACAATTATTTTCCTGGTTTGGTTTCCCACTGCAACAGTAGAAATGTGGAAGCCTGACACGACCACAACCCCTGCAGAAGAAGTGAAGTTATTAATCACATATGTCGTGTATACAATAGACATGCTTTTGAATTTGTTCGTGCAACCATGTAATAAATCCTTCCCATGAAGGTAGTCAAATCCCATGAATCACCATGTAAATATACTCTACAGTTTTAACCTTAAACCCCTTTTTCTTTTTCTCCTTTGTCATCAACAAGCTAGGAAGAAAAAGAAGGATTGAATTTTAACCTGTATCCCCCCTTTGTCTTCCTAGAATTATGCACATATATGATGTTCATAGAATCTAATAGATAAATCATTTTCAACCCCAACACAACATGACTACGAATATATGTACAGTTAAGCTTTCACAATTTCAGACAAAAGACACATATAGCACAGCTAAATTTGTTAAAGAGAAATGGAAAGCAATAAATGAAATGTGTTATGTTGTAAAGAAAATCAAAACTGAGTTAAGCATAAGCTACAATGAATATGTGCAAATGGACCGAGTCCAACAAATGTGCACTCTTTATAATAAAAATGAGCAAAACCATTAAAATATCATAAATCCAACACACATTGATAACATTTTTCTTTTGATGGCCTGTCAAACTCATGTAGAAAAATAAATTGATTTGTGTTGTTCTCTTAAGCCATCTATTTAAACTCAATTTTCAAGCTATTTTGATCAAAGAAAAAACTTTCAAAATTCTACATCCTATAATATTTTGAAAAAAATGTTATTATAGTACCAACTGTCCTACAGGATATAACAAACAAGTGAAAAACTATTTATAGTTAAATATTGATACACAGGTATGTAATCTGTTTGTGTCAAAAAAAAGGTACCTAATCTGCTTTAAGACCAGTTCTTATGTCTAAGTATTCAACTACTTGTTAAAGAAATATTGTCCCACGTTAACCTATGCATCAATACAAAGATGACTGTTATACGGGCTACAACAAGTGAAAAACTAAACCTAGTAAAATGTTAACATATAGGTATATAATCTGCTTTAAAACCACTTCTTATGTCTAATTAATACTCAACTAATATTTAAAGAAATGGTGTCCCCTTCAATATATCAATATTCTCTAGTACAATAGATGAGAGAGGAGAGAGAAATTCTGAGGAACAGGGGGCGATTAGGGCAAATAACCGTAAACCCAACGGTTATTTCTACAACCTTGATCAATCGGCGGTGTCGTTCTATGTTACTAACTTTCCTGATGATTGTGGATCCAATGATCTTTGGAAGGTATTCGCGGAGTTTGGTATAGTGGGAGACGTGTTTATCCCGCAGAAAGTGGATAAGTGGGGGAGGAGGTTTAATTTGCTTTTGTTAAGTTTATGAAGGTGAAGGTGGTGGAGGAGCTGGCTGAGGCACTTATGGATGTGTGGTGTGGGAGTTTCAAGCTACGGGTCAATAAATCGTGGTTTGGAAGGGATGAGGAGAAAAGGAAGAAACCAGATAAACCGGAAGCTCAAAAGGGTGGGGTGAGGGTGGTCGGTGAGGGTGGTCGGTGATAAAAACAATAAAGGAGAAAGAAAAAACACAGTATTTCTTTACCCAGTTCGGTCCAACAATGACCTACTCTGGAGAGAGAACAACTCTCTGTTCCATTATATCAATGAGTCTGGTTACAACGAGATTCCAAAGCTATTACAAGAGTTGGCCTTCAATTCTAATTCTATCATTTTTCCGAATCTCCTCCTATGGCCAAGAGATTCAATGATTTAGACACCCAAGATGAACCCAAGAATAATTTGTCCAATCTTTATAGTCGTACCAAAAGAAAACCCCTTCTGTTTCTCTCTAAAACCATAATCTTTGTGTGGTGACAAATCCTAATTCTTGCCTCCACATCTTGCTTACTCTTGTTGCTCATATTTTTTTATAAATAAATCAACCTCTATTTATAAACAAATACATGTCTTAAAAGTAGAAACAAATTTGCTTAAATTTTTTTCACAAAACCAGCAACAACATGTATACATGATGCGCTCTGCGTAGTCTTCCTTGCGCCTCGCGCAGCAATAATGTAGAACAAATCGTGGACTTACAAAATTAAATAGGCATTATTTTTTATTAAATGATTTTATTCACTAGAATTAATCTTATAATACATTGTTAGAAACAATATAAAACCATTGATGTGGCATATCCTAATAGCTTAAGTTTTTGGGATAATCGGTTATTTGACATGGTATCAGAGCCTCTATGACTAAGTGGTCTAGAGTTCGATCCCCGCTCCCCTCACATTCTAATTAAAAAGTGGAATTTAAGCATATGGTAGGTGGACCTATGCATTATTCACGCTTCGAGCTCAAATGGGCTCTTGCGTGAGGGGGCGTGTTAGAAACAATATAAAATTATTGATGTGGCATATCCTAATAGCTTAAGCTTTTTGGATAATCGGTTATTTGACATACATTTTTTCTTTTGTCAAGTAGTCTATTGGCTAGAAATTCGACTCTTAAAATAGATAAATAACATGAATGTGGTTCGAACCTCGATCCCCTGCATATAATACCTTTTTTTTTTGTTTTTTGTTGCATATAATACATTTTACTTGTGCATAAACATGTTCTCATCCTAATTGTACATTATTCCAACAAATAACTTTACCATGGTTTACGTAAAAAAAAAATAAAAAATTTTACCATGGTTCAAATAGAAAACAATTTCCTTTACCATTACTGCATGAAACGTTAAAAAAGTAATGAAAAATTAGGAGTAATGAAAAGATAAAAAAGAAAATAAATCCTTTATCATCACGAAAGGTTAATTTAATAATGAATAGTAAAGAGGAAAACGCAAAACTCTTATATATATTAGAGATATTTAATAATGGTTATAGTTTTATAAAGGATTTTATAACTTCATGAATGCGAAAAAATATTAAATTATTTTTAGGAGAGTGCGAATTCTATACCCTATAAAAAGATTAACTCATTCTATTTTTTACATACAAAGAGAAAAAAAATATGGCTAAAACTGTCAAATTTGTTTATGCTATGATTCTATTACTTTTCGTATTTTTTGTCACAGCGGCAGCTGGTCAAGGTAAGTCATTTTTCATCTTTTTAATTTTCCTTCTTTACTTTATACTTCTTGCATAATCTCTTATAATTTTAGTAACATTATTTTATTATCTTTTCTTATTACAGAAATTAAATGTAAAGAACATAGCGATTGTCCAGAATCTTGGCATCATTTTTTTTGGTATAGGTGCTTTGTTTATAAATGTAAATGGGTTTATAGGTATCCCCTCTGATTCTATGAGTTTCACACCTAGGAGAATGAGATTGTGTGATATCAAAATAAATGTGTCGAATACCTTATGATAAAATATTTCCTTAGTTGTCATTTATTTATTGTAATGCCACCCAATAAATTTTCTATGCCTAATTTTATGTACCATGTATGTATATTGTGTGTCAAAATAAATAAATAAAAAACCTTGTATGTTTATAATTTTGTATTTTAAGATGATGGTAAGGTTACATAAAAAAAATTATGGTAAGGCAACAAAGAGTATTATTTAGATTATCTTCTTCTCTTTTGATTTTGGAGATATTACATGGCGTCCAATCCAGGAATATCACACATTATTTCCAACTACACCTATAAGGATAACTTTGATAGTACGTTATGTTGAAAAATATATATTTTTCTTACTTCAAAGCCTATAATTTTTTTAATGCCATAATATTATTTTGTTACACTTATCATTTTCAAACACTTCAATTTATATTTCATTTATCTATTAATTGAATTTATCTTGTAATTTCTAAAATTTATCATTCTACATGATGATTAAAGAAATTTTAGAATTGATCGAGCTAGAATAATACAAATAAGATAAATAAATTTGTTGAAAAGAATAATTACTATTAGATGAACCTTTCAACTAAGTAGCATATACTTACTATAAACTAAATCGATATAGTAACTAAAAAAAATACATCTCTCACGTCAAGCCAACTACAAATACAATATACATATGATTGTTATCTCGTTCTCTTATTAGAAATCCACACCATAGAAGTACATGCAAAAAATGGAAACACATTCTCTACCTAACTCTTGGGATAAATAAAAAAGCAAAAAGAAATAAGAAAGAGAAGAGAGAAGGTCAAATAAGAAGGAGCCAAGTATAGGAAGAGATAGAATAGAGTTATAGACTTAAAAGATAATCTAAACTCGTTATATTTTTCTAAGATGACGAATGAAAAATTTGTTGAAAAATAATTAATTGATTAGTCAGAGAAAGATCGTTGTTGCCGAAATTATTTTAGGCATTCGATTTATAGTAAAATTCATCTGGGAGCAAAATGCGTCGTCAAGACTCAAGAGGAAGCTTGGGTTGAAACTCATGTGCTCGTGACATTTTGTGATGTGCAATGATGTGTGTAAGAGTTGATTTGATGGGCACTGATGAATTTAAGAAATATTTAGTAAAAATTTAGTTGAACCGGTGCGTAAAAATAGGGGATTGTATTGGACAAATTTTGTTATATCGTTTTGATTTAGAAACTAATTATGAGACTGAACAAGAATTTTTGTCCCCGAGTGAACCACATGACAACGTTTTGTCCATAGTATAACTATAAAAAATACAAAAATAATCATTTTATTTTCAAATATAAAAATATTATCTCTTTATCTCTCTCATACAATTTGGTTCTGTCTTATCTTATCTTGTACCGTTAGTTCAGTGCTTACTATTTTGAGAATCAAACACACCATAAGTTAGCATGTTATAACAAAAAATTTGTCAAATACACGTGAAATTAGCAAACTCCTCATTTAAAAACTTATGTACCAAATAGTATTACTAGTTTTATGTAACTAAACAATAATGGTAAGAAATAGAAGTACAGCAAACACTGCTTGCTGAAGTGAACTAGGATCACAACCATATACGGCCTAAAATTAACAAACTTCGACACTAAGTCTAGCCGTCCGAGGCTAGTAAACAGGAAAAACTAAAGACCTCTGTATCTTCAAAAGAACAAATTTGTGAGCCTTTATACAGCTGGTAACGCATTAAAAGCTGCTACTATTCAATGGAAGCAAAATACCATCTCCAAAATTTCTGATACATTTATCTTGGCTTAAATGCAGTTTTACCCCTCCTATTTTGAAAGAATCGGAATTTTACCCCCCCTATTTTAAAATTCGGAATTTTACCCCCCCTATTTTATAGTTCTTTGGATTTTACCCCCCTATACACTATAAGAAAATTTGGGATTAGTTTGGACGATATTTGTAGTTAATTGGTAGTTATTTTCTAGTAAAACAGAGTTGGACAATATTACCAACAATGTATGAATTTAATTGGTAGCTATTTTCGCAGAAAGAAATGAACCAAACACCAGAAGCAGAGTATGAATTTAATAAAAATGTTTTTTGTTTAAGATAAACTAAATGTATAGATGGAACATTCCTTATTTCTGAAATGGTAGACATAGTGTGATAGTACCCTCCTTATTCCTTAATTCTTTATTACATAGCCTGCCTGAGAAAGTTTGATGGTAGTATCAAATATCAATTTCTCCAAGTGATTGTTGTTGGCTTGTTGATTGTTCACTTATCAACTCCTGCAACAAGTACGTACAGAAGCATTAGTGATATGGACCTACTAATTACATCCATTATTACTAAGTAAGAAAATTTCCATTCTCCCTGGAAATTACTTCGGAATTTGTTGTGGTAATGTTGCCACGGATGGTATCTCTATATCAAGAACATTTTTATTGAATTCATACTCAGTCTTTGGTGTTTGATTAATTTCTTTATGCGAAAATAGTTACAGTACCAATTAAATTCATACTTTGTTGGTAATGTTGTCCAACTCTGTTTTATTAAAAAATAGCTATCAATTAGCTACAAATATCGTCGTAGCTAATCCCAGATTTTCTTGTATTGTATATAGGGCGGCAAAATCCAAAGAATTATAAAATAGAGGGGGTAAAATTCCGAATTTTAAAATAGGAGGGGTAAAATTCCGGATCATTCAAAATAGGAGGGGTATAACTGCATTTAAGCCCATTTATCTTTTAATGCTAAAAACTTACAAACCAGCAATCGAATAGCTTAAGGAAGAAGGAAGTAGAACCATCAGCTAACAATCAAAAAGCCAACTAACATCGATCTAGCGCTTTATCACAAACAGATTACTCAGCTTGTGCCATTATGTCCACAATTATTTTCCTGGTTTGGTTTCCCACTGCAACAGTAGAAATGTGGAAGCCTGACACGACCACAACCCCTGCAGAAGAAGTGAAGTTATTAATCACATATGTCGTGTATACAATAGACATGCTTTTGAATTTGTTCGTGCAACCATGTAATAAATCCTTCCCATGAAGGTAGTCAAATCCCATGAATCACCATGTAAATATACTCTACAGTTTTAACCTTAAACCCCTTTTTCTTTTTCTCCTTTGTCATCAACAAGCTAGGAAGAAAAAGAAGGATTGAATTTTAACCTGTATCCCCCCTTTGTCTTCCTAGAATTATGCACATATATGATGTTCATAGAATCTAATAGATAAATCATTTTCAACCCCAACACAACATGACTACGAATATATGTACAGTTAAGCTTTCACAATTTCAGACAAAAGACACATATAGCACAGCTAAATTTGTTAAAGAGAAATGGAAAGCAATAAATGAAATGTGTTATGTTGTAAAGAAAATCAAAACTGAGTTAAGCATAAGCTACAATGAATATGTGCAAATGGACCGAGTCCAACAAATGTGCACTCTTTATAATAAAAATGAGCAAAACCATTAAAATATCATAAATCCAACACACATTGATAACATTTTTCTTTTGATGGCCTGTCAAACTCATGTAGAAAAATAAATTGATTTGTGTTGTTCTCTTAAGCCATCTATTTAAACTCAATTTTCAAGCTATTTTGATCAAAGAAAAAACTTTCAAAATTCTACATCCTATAATATTTTGAAAAAAATGTTATTATAGTACCAACTGTCCTACAGGATATAACATACAAGTGAAAAACTATTTATAGTTAAATATTGATACACAGGTATGTAATCTGTTTGTGTCAAAAAAAAGGTACCTAATCTGCTTTAAGACCAGTTCTTATGTCTAAGTATTCAACTACTTGTTAAAGAAATATTGTCCCACGTTAACCTATGCATCAATACAAAGATGACTGTTATACGGGCTACAACAAGTGAAAAACTAAACCTAGTAAAATGTTAACATATAGGTATATAATCTGCTTTAAAACCACTTCTTATGTCTAATTAATACTCAACTAATATTTAAAGAAATGGTGTCCCCTTCAATATATCAATATTCTCTAGTACAATAGATGAGAGAGGAGAGAGAAATTCTGAGGAACAGGGGGCGATTAGGGCAAATAACCGTAAACCCAACGGTTATTTCTACAACCTTGATCAATCGGCGGTGTCGTTCTATGTTACTAACTTTCCTGATGATTGTGGATCCAATGATCTTTGGAAGGTATTCGCGGAGTTTGGTATAGTGGGAGACGTGTTTATCCCGCAGAAAGTGGATAAGTGGGGGAGGAGGTTTAATTTGCTTTTGTTAAGTTTATGAAGGTGAAGGTGGTGGAGGAGCTGGCTGAGGCACTTATGGATGTGTGGTGTGGGAGTTTCAAGCTACGGGTCAATAAATCGTGGTTTGGAAGGGATGAGGAGAAAAGGAAGAAACCAGATAAACCGGAAGCTCAAAAGGGTGGGGTGAGGGTGGTCGGTGAGGGTGGTCGGTGATAAAAACAATAAAGGAGAAAGAAAAAACACAGTATTTCTTTACCCAGTTCGGTCCAACAATGACCTACTCTGGAGAGAGAACAACTCTCTGTTCCATTATATCAATGAGTCTGGTTACAACGAGATTCCAAAGCTATTACAAGAGTTGGCCTTCAATTCTAATTCTATCATTTTTCCGAATCTCCTCCTATGGCCAAGAGATTCAATGATTTAGACACCCAAGATGAACCCAAGAATAATTTGTCCAATCTTTATAGTCGTACCAAAAGAAAACCCCTTCTGTTTCTCTCTAAAACCATAATCTTTGTGTGGTGACAAATCCTAATTCTTGCCTCCACATCTTGCTTACTCTTGTTGCTCATATTTTTTTATAAATAAATCAACCTCTATTTATAAACAAATACATGTCTTAAAAGTAGAAACAAATTTGCTTAAATTTTTTTCACAAAACCAGCAACAACATGTATACATGATGCGCTCTGCGTAGTCTTCCCTGCGCCTCGCGCAGCAATAATGTAGAACAAATCGTGGACTTACAAAATTAAATAGGCATTATTTTTTATTAAATGATTTTATTCACTAGAATTAATCTTATAATACATTGTTAGAAACAATATAAAACCATTGATGTGACATATCCTAATAGCTTAAGTTTTTGGGATAATCGGTTATTTGACATGGTATCAGAGCCTCTATGACTAAGTGGTCTAGAGTTCGATCCCCGCTCCCCTCACATTCTAATTAAAAAGTGGAATTTAAGCATATGGTAGGTGGACCTATGCATTATTCACGCTTCGAGCTCAAATGGGCTCTTGCGTGAGGGGGCGTGTTAGAAACAATATAAAATTATTGATGTGGCATATCCTAATAGCTTAAGCTTTTTGGATAATCGGTTATTTGACATACATTTTTTCTTTTGTCAAGTAGTCTATTGGCTAGAAATTCGACTCTTAAAATAGATAAATAACATGAATGTGGTTCGAACCTCGATCCCCTGCATATAATACCTTTTTTTTTTGTTTTTTGTTGCATATAATACATTTTACTTGTGCATAAACATGTTCTCATCCTAATTGTACATTATTCCAACAAATAACTTTACCATGGTTTACGTAAAAAAAAAATAAAATTTTTTACCATGGTTCAAATAGAAAACAATTTCCTTTACCATTACTGCATGAAACGTTAAAAAAGTAATGAAAAATTAGGAGTAATGAAAAGATAAAAAAGAAAATAAATCCTTTATCATCACGAAAGGTTAATTTAATAATGAATAGTAAAGAGGAAAACGCAAAACTCTTATATATATTAGAGATATTTAATAATGGTTATAGTTTTATAAAGGATTTTATAACTTCATGAATGCGAAAAAATATTAAATTATTTTTAGGAGAGTGCGAATTCTATACCCTATAAAAAGATTAACTCATTCTATTTTTTACATACAAAGAGAAAAAAAATATGGCTAAAACTGTCAAATTTGTTTATGCTATGATTCTATTACTTTTCGTATTTTTTGTCACAGCGGCAGCTGGTCAAGGTAAGTCATTTTTCATCTTTTTAATTTTCCTTCTTTACTTTATACTTCTTGCATAATCTCTTATAATTTTAGTAACATTATTTTATTATCTTTTCTTATTACAGAAATTAAATGTAAAGAACATAGCGATTGTCCAGAATCTTGGCATCATTTTTTTTGGTATAGGTGCTTTGTTTATAAATGTAAATGGGTTTATAGGTATCCCCTCTGATTCTATGAGTTTCACACCTAGGAGAATGAGATTGTGTGATATCAAAATAAATGTGTCGAATACCTTATGATAAAATATTTCCTTAGTTGTCATTTATTTATTGTAATGCCACCCAATAAATTTTCTATGCCTAATTTTATGTACCATGAATGTATATTGTGTGTCAAAATAAATAAATAAAAAACCTTGTATGTTTATAATTTTGTATTTTAAGATGATGGTAAGGTTACATAAAAAAAATTATGGTAAGGCAACAAAGAGTATTATTTAGATTATCTTCTTCTCTTTTGATTTTGGAGATATTACATGGCGTCCAATCCAGGAATATCACACATTATTTCCAACTACACCTATAAGGATAACTTTGATAGTACGTTATGTTGAAAAATATATATTTTTCTTACTTCAAAGCCTATAATTTTTTTAATGCCATAATATTATTTTGTTACACTTATCATTTTCAAACACTTCAATTTATATTTCATTTATCTATTAATTGAATTTATCTTGTAATTTCTAAAATTTATCATTCTACATGATGATTAAAGAAATTTTAGAATTGATCGAGCTAGAATAATACAAATAAGATAAATAAATTTGTTGAAAAGAATAATTACTATTAGATGAACCTTTCAACTAAGTAGCATATACTTACTATAAACTAAATCGATATAGTAACTAAAAAAAATACATCTCTCACGTCAAGCCAACTACAAATACAATATACATATGATTGTTATCTCGTTCTCTTATTAGAAATCCACACCATAGAAGTACATGCAAAAAATGGAAACACATTCTCTACCTAACTCTTGGGATAAATAAAAAAGCAAAAAGAAATAAGAAAGAGAAGAGAGAAGGTCAAATAAGAAGGAGCCAAGTATAGGAAGAGATAGAATAGAGTTATAGACTTAAAAGATAATCTAAACTCGTTATATTTTTCTAAGATGACGAATGAAAAATTTGTTGAAAAATAATTAATTGATTAGTCAGAGAAAGATCGTTGTTGCCGAAATTATTTTAGGCATTCGATTTATAGTAAAATTCATCTGGGAGCAAAATGCGTCGTCAAGACTCAAGAGGAAGCTTGGGTTGAAACTCATGTGCTCGTGACATTTTGTGATGTGCAATGATGTGTGTAAGAGTTGATTTGATGGGCACTGATGAATTTAAGAAATATTTAGTAAAAATTTAGTTGAACCGGTGCGTAAAAATAGGGGATTGTATTGGACAAATTTTGTTATATCGTTTTGATTTAGAAACTAATTATGATACTGAACAAGAATTTTTGTCCCCGAGTGAACCACATGACAACGTTTTGTCCATAGTATAACTATAAAAAATACAAAAATAATCATTTTATTTTCAAATATAAAAATATTATCTCTTTATCTCTCTCATACAATTTGGTTCCGTCTTATCTTATCTTGTACCGTTAGTTCAGTGCTTACTATTTTGAGAATCAAACACACCATAAGTTAGCATGTTATAACAAAAAATTTGTCAAATACACGTGAAATTAGCAAACTCCTCATTTAAAAACTTATGTACCAAATAGTATTACTAGTTTTATGTAACTAAACAATAATGGTAAGAAATAGAAGTACAGCAAACACTGCTTGCTGAAGTGAACTAGGATCACAACCATATACGGCCTAAAATTAACAAACTTCGACACTAAGTCTAGCCGTCCGAGGCTAGTAAACAGGAAAAACTAAAGACCTCTGTATCTTCAAAAGAACAAATTTGTGAGCCTTTATACAGCTGGTAACGCATTAAAAGCTGCTACTATTCAATGGAAGCAAAATACCATCTCCAAAATTTCTGATACATTTATCTTGGCTTAAATGCAGTTTTACCCCTCCTATTTTGAAAGAATCGGAATTTTACCCCCCCTATTTTAAAATTCGGAATTTTACCCCCCCTATTTTATAGTTCTTTGGATTTTACCCCCCTATACACTATAAGAAAATTTGGGATTAGTTTGGACGATATTTGTAGTTAATTGGTAGTTATTTTCTAGTAAAACAGAGTTGGACAATATTACCAACAATGTATGAATTTAATTGGTAGCTATTTTCGCAGAAAGAAATGAACCAAACACCAGAAGCAGAGTATGAATTTAATAAAAATGTTTTTTGTTTAAGATAAACTAAATGTATAGATGGAACATTCCTTATTTCTGAAATGGTAGACATAGTGTGATAGTACCCTCCTTATTCCTTAATTCTTTATTACATAGCCTGCCTGAGAAAGTTTGATGGTAGTTGTCATACCCTAATTTTGCCCCATGATATTTTTCACACTTTTGCATTTATTAGAAAAAAGTCAACAAAGTCAACACTTTGAATAAAAAGTCAACAAAGTCAATTTTTAATTGAAAAAGTCAAAGTTGGCACAAAAACACATAGAATTATTTTTCTTGCATGATTTTGCATGGCATGATCATAAAGGTTAATTTTTACCATTTTACCCTTCCATTAGTTTATTTCTTATTTATTATTTATTTTTAGTTAGTTACTTGCATTTCAAGAAACCTTTCTAACATCAAATTTTAAATCATTTTTCTCATTTTTAATCCATAATCCCTTTTGCATAATCACATTTCATCATCATGCATATTTTTATTTTGCATATTTATTTTTATTTTATTATGTGTTATTTTTAATTTGTTATTTGTTCCCAAAAAAATCAAAAGAGGTACCAAAAAATTCCAAGCATTAACACATCATCATCAGCAACCTAGAAGGTTCTATTCCTCTCCACCTCACCAAATAGTACACAAAAATTCCACATTATCCATACCAAAAAAAATCACAAAAAATCAATCATTTGTACTATACCATTTCTACCCTCATTCTCATTGATTCTAACCTAATTCCAATCATATATAAACCCTCACAAAACCTCAGAGGCGCAGCAACAGAACCCTAGATCAGAAATCACCCAAAATTTCATGAACTTTTTCTCTCTTTTCTCAAAATTCGAAATCCCTTGAAACCTCTTTCAAACTTCAAATTCTTGATCAAATAAGCTTCTAATAACTTCCAGTAGCACAAAACAATCCTAAAACACAAGCTCTAGCCCATAATTTGAGAGAATCAAAACCTCAAAAAACTCCAAAAATGTGAGAATCCAATACGAGCTTCCAGCCTCTGTTTCTATCGTTTTTCAACCCCATTCATCATCAAATCACACCAGGAACCTTTCCCAATCATCAATCGAACTTAATCTCGTTCAAATCGGGTTTTACCAATTTTTCATTCAAACTTTTCTCCGTTGTTTCTCACAACTAAGGCATCTATTGAGGAAACCAAGAGTAGATTCATGATCTACGCAAAATTCCGAGCAAAACCATATACCCACTTGTCATTTTCATGGAAGTTTTGAAGCTCCGGTGAAACCACCGTCGCCGGCGCCGTCGTGTTCTTCGTGAGGAAGAAGAAGACCCACGACGCTCCCTCAAATCTCCAGATCGTTTTCTGAGCGTTGGATCTTTACATTAAAACGCGTCCGTTGATCTTGAGTTTTGAGCATGAGCGTTGGATCGTATTTGAAACAGATCTGGCGTACTGAAACTGGCGTTCCACCGTAAACTCCATCTCCTTCGAAGCACAGGATTACTGCTTGTTTGGATTTGAATCATGGCCCTCTGATTGATCTGGACGCACCAGATCTGAGGTATGTAATCGTACACCTCTTTTGCATACCACACTGGAATATTTTTGGGCTGACTTCCGTTTTTGTTTGTTGACTCTGGCGTGGACTGGGCCTTCTGGCCCAGATCTACTTTCTGCACCACCCAGCCTTTATTATCTACACCCCTTCTGAAGCTTAATTTTAATTGATTCTTAGCTTATTTCCAAAAGCACTTAAGTGGTTAATAGCTTATTTAAGCTATTTTAATCACTTTGTTATGCTTAAATTTAGTCTTTCATTATTTTAGCATTATTTTTGCTTTTAAGTTATTCTTTAGCTTTTTAGCTTATTTAATCATTTTTTAGCTTATTTTCATAAGCGCTTATTTGGTGTTTGAGCTTTTTAGCTTACTGGACTACTTTGCTTTGCTCATATCATGTTTGATTTCAGATTATGTTCATGCTTTCCTTAGCTTGTTGTTTAATCACTTTTCTAGCTTTTTAGCTTATTTACTTAAGTGCTTAATTATGATTAATTGCTTATTTTTATTTCTTATGCTTGTCTTCAGCTCTTTAGCTTCATTTCAATTCATTCTAACTCATCTCATTTACCTTGATTTAATTTAGCATGTTTATGTTATTTAATTCATTGTACGTTACTTTAGCTTATGCATTTTTATTTAATTATGCATCATCAATTCTCATTCATTCTTGATTCATTCATGCATATTAAACTATATCATGTTGATTCATGCATTTTCATTTGAATACTTGCATTCATTCACATTTAATTGTCGCATTGTTATTATATCAATTGTCATTGTTATTTAATTTTGCTATTTTTATATCCTTGGACTTTGTTTTCATAATAAACTTAATCAAACTCTTTGCAATAATTAATGGGTGAAAAAGGGAGAATCTGGCATCTGCTTCTTTCTTCCCCGAGTTGTCTTGGTAGCCGGTCATCTGACTAGTTCACTCAAGCTGCTCTCATTCTAAAACCAGTGTTAAAAACAACCAACATCCGTCTTTCTTTCAGACACTTTTTCTTAAATAACTTAACCAGAGATTTTCATAATAATGAATGAAAAAGGGAGAATCTGGCATCTGCTTCTTTCTTCCCCGGGTTGTCTCGGTAGCCGGTCATCTGACTAGTTCACTCGAGCTGCTCTCATTCCAAAAACAAGCGTTAAAACTTAACCTCACACACTTAAACTTCTTTTTCAAGAAAACATGGATATACGCTTTATCCATTCCTCTGACACATACACAGCTTAAGCCTCTGATTAGAGCATACAAGCGTCGTTGTATCAGCGGAATGCGAAATAAGCAACATCCGTTATTCAACTCTCTTTTTTCAATGGGTACACGTTTTATCTACTCCTCTGACACACACACAGCTTAAGCCTCTGATTAGAGCATACAAGCGTCGTTGTGTCAGCGGAATACGAAATAAGCGTTATCCACTAAAATCAACCAACCACATAAACATTTTTTACCAGAACTACGTGAGTTTTGAGTTTCCCATTGCACCGGGGAATACGTAGGAGCGGGCTCCTACAACCGTCAAACTCAATTAATAAAAACCTTTTATTTTCTTGTAATTTTATTTGGAAACGAAGTAGAGATTAGATAAGAGAAAAGGCAATTTAATTCAAACCTACGCAAACAAACCCCAAACCACCTAAACGGTTCCCATCGAGTACGATGGATGCGAGGGGTGCTAACACCTTCCTCTCGCATAACCAACTCCCGAACCTAAACCCAGGTTTTAGCGATATTTTCCTTTCCCCCCACGGGATAAATAAACGTCGATGGCGACTTCATTGTATGAAAAATGGAAGTGATTTTCCAGCCCGCTACAGCTGGCGACTTCACTGGGGACTTTTGAGAGTTAAGCCCAGTTTAGTTGATTTGTTTGTTTGTTTGCTATTTCCAGGTTTGCAATATCTTGCCTTATCTTTTATTTTTCTGTCAATTATATCTGCTTGGATTGGCTGTTTCTCTTTTTCTACTCCTTTTATTTTTCTTTTGCCCTTGTGGCGTGGTTACTGTGAGAAGCTCTACACCCGAGCTTGAGAAAAGCTTAGGCTAAGCTAGAGGTCTTTATGTTGGGTAACCGGTCCGCTGACTAGTGACTCCGGCATAATCACCTCGCCTAGAGTAGATCCTCTTGGAGATGTCAGGACATCGGTCTGCTGACTAGTGTCTCTGATGTTTTCTCGTTGGGTCCGTGACTCTAGGGACCTTTTGTTAACCGGTCTAGAACCAAACCTTGTTATTAGGGACCTCTGTTTAGAACCCGAGAGATTCCTCTTTGGACGCGTTTGCCGTGCAATAACGACATCGTTTCCAAAGAGGTGATCCGTGATTTAACCATATCAAACTTAGAACAACATGTGAGAGGGGTGGGTTGCAGGTAACTTCGAGCCTTTTGACCTCAGAAATGATAATTGAACCCCTGCTTCACCGCGACAGCATCTGCTACAAAAGTACATTCATGCATCCATTGCACTCATGCATTTAGTCATACAAAAATATTTTGCATAACATTTGCATAAAAAATAAAATGATAAAGCATAAAAAAACTTTTGCATGCATTTGCATTCATACACAAAATCATCATCTCATCTTCACCCGTTCACATCAACAGCTACATTCCCGACACTGATACCAGACTCAAAGCATTTCAAGGAAATCATGGAAAATATGCAGAAGCAGATTGATGCTTTGAGAGGTGATGTGGACCAAGTGACCGACAAGTTGGACCGTGTTTTGGAAATACTAGCTAGCCTCAGTCTTCCTTCAAGAGTGGACCCTGCAACAGTAGGGGCAAATCCTCCAATTGATTCCCCATTGTCAAATGTGGTATGGCCTTCATTCGGTTCATCATATGGATATACTTCTATGGTTGCTCAAGTACCCAAAGAGTCAATGGGTACCAACAATGAATTTCTAGTTGGACAGCCAAGAACTCATCAGGTCCAACCCAAGCTTGCTATGCCTCAAAGTCTAGAGAACCCCAGGAACGCCCATCAAGGTAATAACTCTAAGGGAAAATCTGTTGTATCCCCGAGTGAGGAGACTCGCCAAAGGTTCAAGGCAATAGAGGACAAGCTAAGGATGATGGAATCATTCTTGCCCAACAATGTCAGCCCACCACGCTCTCACTCTTGCTCGACGGTGCCAGCTCGCGATCCATACCTCAATCATCAGTATCCAACAGTTGATCAACCTCAACAATCCCAAGGGTTTCCAAAGCATGCAATACAGACGCCTTTGAATCATTCCCAGTCAGGACAGTTCGCACAGAACCCAAGACAGCAACTGAATCTACCAAAGGCCACTCGGGAAAAGAAAGTTATTGATCCAATCCCAATGCCATGCAGTCACCCCTTATCATATTTAGTGCACAATGGAATGATAACCCCAAGAGCTTTAAAGCCAATGATTGCGCCATTCCCTAGTTGGTATGATCCCAAAGCAAAATGTGAATTCCATCTTGGGGCAGAAGGACATACTATTGAGAACTGTAGGAGTTTCAAACGCAAGGTTCAAGAGCTCATTGATCAGAAACTATTAACTTTCAAGGAAGATGAGGCAAATGCTGCCACTTCCCAAAACGGTCCGACATCACCAACTCAGACCTCATACCTCCAGTATCCATACAGGGCAGCTGCACATCATCAACAACCTCAGGGGTACTCATTCCAAATGCCTGTGAATCTTGTGCCACAAAGAACTCAGCAAGTTCAACAGACCCAGCAGCAAGCTAAAAGGGTCTTTGATCCAATTCCTGTGTCATACAGTCAGCTTTTGCCATATCTGGTGCACAATGGGATGGTGACCCCAATAGCTTCATTACCAAGGAATCCACCTTTCCCTGCTTGGTATGACCCTAAGGCCAAATGTGCATACCATGCTGATGCCGAAGGTCACTCTACGGAAAATTGTAGGGTATTCAAAAACAAGGTTCAAGAGCTCATTGATAAGAAACTGTTGAGTTTCAAAGAGGGAGAGCCCAACCGTGAAGGATAATTCATTGCCAAGTCATGCAGACCCTTCTGAGTATGCTAGTTGAAGAGTTCAAGGATTGAATCAAGCCATGAAATTATCTTTAGGCCGTCATGTTTTAACTTCTTTGTTAAGTTTTATTAGCATTTAAACTTTGTTTGTTTGCAATGTTAATCTTAATGAAATAATAATGCATGTTTTGAATCCATTCTTTCATGTCCATTCAATTTTCTCTCTTCTACTTCACAAAAGCAAAAAATATATATCAATACTTCTCATTTCATTTCTTTTTTTATCATTTCTGTTTGAACAAAGATTGGAGAGAGGATGATGAAAAACGAAATAACCAAGTTGCTACGGTATGCTTTCAAATAAAACTTTGTTGATGATGTAAGGCATTGTTTCAAATTCCCAAACACCGGAGAAATAAGGAAGATAATCCGTAGTCACCCCCTTTGAGCCTAGAAGTTGGTGTTTCTTTCTCTACGAAAAACCCGCAATCTTAACCCGGGGCAGGGTAGTGTTCAATTAATTCGACCAGGCGTTCGAGTTTCAAGAGAAAAGCAAAAAATCAATAAGGTGTTTCTCATCACCCATTATCAAGGCAGTCACAATTTGCCAAACAAAATAAAAAAAAAAGAGAGAAGAAAGAAAAACCCGCTAAGTCCAAACTTCAAAATGGCTTAGGCAAAAATTAGGGCATCCCGCTAGACCAAAAATGCAAAAGAATAGTCTAGGCAAAAGTTAGGGATTGAAAAAAAAAATGATGGAAAGTGAATGTCACCAAGATTCACGACAAAATAAAATCGTGTGACCAAAACAAAAGCCAATGTGACTGTCACACAAAAAAAGGGAACACAACCTCGGCCCCCGAGCCATCATATTCTCACCATCAAAATTCAAAAAAAAATCTCTTGGGACTTGAACACGTGAGTGGAGTTAATTGAACTTAGGACTGAAGATCATCACGAAGAATGGGACGGGTTAAAATCATACTTTGAGCCTTATATCCTTTTATTCAGAAACCGTGAACCAGGCCACGTTACAACCCTCAAAAGACCTAATTGAAGCAAGGTTTATTTTGAAAGCATACGGTAGCAAGGTTGCGTTAATCTGACTCCCAAAAATCTTTTGTTAAAATCATACTCTCACATTTTCTTCCACAATATACATCCTTTGTACATAAATGCCATCTCAACTTCAATTTCAAAACTTGCATTATAATTGCATTAGAATTACTACTTCAAGCAAACAGGTTTATCTGCAAGTCAGCACTTGACAATAAAGAAGTTCCAAACTCTGAGCTGTTACCAAGCAATCAAGAAGAACCTTGGACTAATCTGGGGCAACCGTCTCAGAACTTCATTTAACCATGGGGCACATTCCCTAGAAAGGTCATTCAGCATAGACAGAGTGTCCTAAGATCGCATCATGGAAAGCGGTATCGAAACCCAGATTTCAAGGACCTAACGAATCAGTGTTAAAGGGCAAACCACCTTTGAGTACTGCCAATCAAGAACAAACTCTTGTGACTAGGGACAGATTACTTGAAGACCCTGCCGAGTCGGTCAAACATGTTTCAGAATGGCTCAATCTAGGGGCATACCTCTCAGAGAGGGAGAACCAATATCAGTAAGTTGGCCGAAAGTTAAGGCAAAGCACTTCAAATGCCCAACAGACTGGGGCAAGATAAGATACACAGGGGCAGGTTCTCCCTATATCTTCAAAGCTACTCAAGCAAAGCCTGATGAACATCTGCAACTGTTGGGTCCGGAATTTGTGTCGGGGATTAACTACAAGCCACCATCCCACGAAGGCCATGATACCATCCCGAAACACTCTCACCCTCCATAGGGGCATCAGTCATCGTCAAGCATTAGTCATGTCATTTCATTCATGCAAATAAGCGTCATGCATTAGTCATGTCATTTCATTCATGTAAATCATTAGCATGCATTGATCACGTCATTTCATTCAAGCATCAGGTATGCCCCATACCACAAGACCAATGACTCAGAAAAAACCAAAAAGCCAAATCAAACATCCACAATCAAGAACCTAACCTTGCAAAGTCCAATCATTATTGGCACACCTTCAAAGTCCAATCATTATTTGCATACCTTCAAAGTCCAATGATTATTGAAAAACCCCCCTAAAAGTCCAATCATTATTGGCCCACCCTCAAAGTCCAATTATTATTGGCGTCCACTCAAAATCCAATATTCAATGGAACCCAAATAAAACTCAGTGTTCATTAACACCCATGTTGAAACCCAATTTCCAATAGCACACAGTCATTTCATGTCATCACATACATGCACTTCATTCTATGCATAAATAGTCATGATAAACATGCATACATAAAGCAGGTTCAAGGGTTTCTCCTTGCACAATACAGGCTTTGGTCACTTAATCACAAGAAAGGCAGTTTGATCTCTTTTCTAGCAAGTCGGGTGGTAAATTGTCTCCCCAGCAGATTAGTTGAGAAACCATGTCTAATCTCCTCCCCAGTGAATTGCAAATTTTTCTGGAAAAATTCTTCTACAAGATGATCACAACAGTTTGTCCATTCCCAATAGGAATGGCAATCACAGAATCCTGAGAGAAGGATATTCAGTGGAATCCGTAGGCCCGAGGGTGGTGATTTCTCATCAAGTGCAACACCGAGGTGTTACATTTATTTTTCTCAAGGACGTACAACTCCTGGTTTAGGCGTTAGTTCCTTCAGATACAGAATCCTGAGAGAAGGATATTCAGTGGAATCCGTAGGCCCGAGGGTGGTGATTTCTCTTCAAGTGCAACACCGAGGTGTTACATTTATTTTTCTCAAGGACGTACAACTCCTGGTTTAGGCGTTAGTTCCTTCAGATGCAGAATCCTGAGAGAAGGATATTCAGTGGAATCCGTAGGCCCGAGGGTGGTGATTTCTCTTCAAAGTGTAACACCGAGGTGTTACATTTGTCTCAAGGACGTACAACTCCTGGTTTAGGCGTTAGTTCCTTCAGATACAGAATCCTGAGAGAAGGATATTCAGTGGAATCCGTAGGCCCGAGGGTGGTGATTTCTCTTCAAGTGCAACACCGAGGTGTTACATTTATTTTTCTCAAGGACGTACAACTCCTGGTTTAGGCGTTAGTTCCTTCAATCACAGAATCCTGAGAGAAGGATATTCAGTGGAATCCGTAGGCCCGAGGGTGGTGATTTCTCTTCAAGTGCAACACCGAGGTGTTACATTTATTTTTCTCAAGGACGTACAACTCCTGGTTTAGGCGTTAGTTCCTTCAGATACAGAATGCTGAGAGAAGGATATTCAGTGGAATCCGTAGGCCCGAGGGTGGTGATTTCTCTTCAAGTGCAACACCGAGGTGTTACATTTATTTTTCTCAAGGACGTACAACTCCTGGTTTAGGCGTTAGTTCCTTCAGATACAGAATCCTGAGAGAAGGATATTCAGTGGAATCCGTAGGCCCGAGGGTGGTGATTTCTCTTCAAGTGCAACACCGAGGTGTTACATTTATTTTTCTCAAGGACGTACAACTCCTGGTTTAGGCGTTAGTTCCTTCAGATACAGAATCCTGAGAGAAGGATATTCAGTGGAATCCGTAGGCCCGAGGGTGGTGATTTCTCTTCAAGTGCAACACCGAGGTGTTACATTTATTTTTCTCAAGGACGTACAACTCCTGGTTTAGGCGTTAGTTCCTTCAGATACAGAATCCTGAGAGAAGGATATTCAGTGGAATCCGTAGGCCCGAGGGTGGTGATTTCTCTTCAAGTGCAACACCGAGGTGTTACATTTATTTTTCTCAAGGACGTACAACTCCTGGTTTAGGCGTTAGTTCCTTCAGATACAGAATCCTGAGAGAAGGATATTCAGTGGAATCCGTAGGCCCGAGGGTGGTGATTTCTCATCAAGTGCAACACCGAGGTGTTACATTTATTTTTCTCAAGGACGTACAACTCCTGGTTTAGGCGTTAGTTCCTTCAGATACAGAATCCTGAGAGAAGGATATTCAGTGGAATCCGTAGGCCCGAGGGTGGTGATTTCTCTTCAAGTGCAACACCGAGGTGTTACATTTATTTTTCTCAAGGACGTACAACTCCTGGTTTAGGCGTTAGTTCCTTCAGATGCAGAATCCTGAGAGAAGGATATTCAGTGGAATCCGTAGGCCCGAGGGTGGTGATTTCTCTTCAAAGTGTAACACCGAGGTGCTACATTTGTCTCAAGGACGTACAACTCCTGGTTTAGGCGTTAGTTCCTTCAGATACAGAATCCTGAGAGAAGGATATTCAGTGGAATCCGTAGGCCCGAGGGTGGTGATTTCTCTTCAAAGTGCAACACCGAGGTGTTACATTTGTCTCAAGGACGTACAACTCCTGGTTTAGGCGTTAGTTCCTTCAGATACAGAATCCTGAGAGAAGGATATTCAGTGGAATCCGTAGACCCGAGGGCGGTGATTCCTCTTCAACACTGAGGTGTTACATGTGTTTGTTTCAAGGACGTACAACTCCTGGTTTAGGCGTTAGCTCCTTCAGGTACAGAATCCTGGAATAAGGATACCAAGATACCAAGCAGGTTTACTCGTCTCTCTCATCATCACTCATGCTCCTGCAAAATTAGGGCATTCTGTATTTAATTATCTTTTACCGCAAGAATACGAATACCGAGGTTATCCGCATTCTTACGGTCCAAGCTAATTAAATAGGGGCAGCTGTCATACCCTAATTTTGCCCCATGATATTTTTCACACTTTTGCATTTATTAGAAAAAAGTCAACAAAGTCAACACTTTGAATAAAAAGTCAACAAAGTCAATTTTTAATTGAAAAAGTCAAAGTTGGCACAAAAACACATAGAATTATTTTTCTTGCATGATTTTGCATGGCATGATCATAAAGGTTAATTTTTACCATTTTACCCTTCCATTAGTTTATTTCTTATTTATTATTTATTTTTAGTTAGTTACTTGCATTTCAAGAAACCTTTCTAACATCAAATTTTAAATCATTTTTCTCATTTTTAATCCATAATCCCTTTTGCATAATCACATTTCATCATCATGCATATTTTTATTTTGCATATTTATTTTTATTTTATTATGTGTTATTTTTAATTTGTTATTTGTTCCCAAAAAAATCAAAAGAGGTACCAAAAAATTCCAAGCATTAACACATCATCATCAGCAACCTAGAAGGTTCTATTCCTCTCCACCTCACCAAATAGTACACAAAAATTCCACATTATCCATACCAAAAAAAATCACAAAAAATCAATCATTTGTACTATACCATTTCTACCCTCATTCTCATTGATTCTAACCTAATTCCAATCATATATAAACCCTCACAAAACCTCAGAGGCGCAGCAACAGAACCCTAGATCAGAAATCACCCAAAATTTCATGAACTTTTTCTCTCTTTTCTCAAAATTCGAAATCCCTTGAAACCTCTTTCAAACTTCAAATTCTTGATCAAATAAGCTTCTAATAACTTCCAGTAGCACAAAACAATCCTAAAACACAAGCTCTAGCCCATAATTTGAGAGAATCAAAACCTCAAAAAACTCCAAAAATGTGAGAATCCAATACGAGCTTCCAGCCTCTGTTTCTATCGTTTTTCAACCCCATTCATCATCAAATCACACCAGGAACCTTTCCCAATCATCAATCGAACTTAATCTCGTTCAAATCGGGTTTTACCAATTTTTCATTCAAACTTTTCTCCGTTGTTTCTCACAACTAAGGCATCTATTGAGGAAACCAAGAGTAGATTCATGATCTACGCAAAATTCCGAGCAAAACCATATACCCACTTGTCATTTTCATGGAAGTTTTGAAGCTCCGGTGAAACCACCGTCGCCGGCGCCGTCGTGTTCTTCGTGAGGAAGAAGAAGACCCACGACGCTCCCTCAAATCTCCAGATCGTTTTCTGAGCGTTGGATCTTTACATTAAAACGCGTCCGTTGATCTTGAGTTTTGAGCATGAGCGTTGGATCGTATTTGAAACAGATCTGGCGTACTGAAACTGGCGTTCCACCGTAAACTCCATCTCCTTCGAAGCACAGGATTACTGCTTGTTTGGATTTGAATCATGGCCCTCTGATTGATCTGGACGCACCAGATCTGAGGTATGTAATCGTACACCTCTTTTGCATACCACACTGGAATATTTTTGGGCTGACTTCCGTTTTTGTTTGTTGACTCTGGCGTGGACTGGGCCTTCTGGCCCAGATCTACTTTCTGCACCACCCAGCCTTTATTATCTACACCCCTTCTGAAGCTTAATTTTAATTGATTCTTAGCTTATTTCCAAAAGCACTTAAGTGGTTAATAGCTTATTTAAGCTATTTTAATCACTTTGTTATGCTTAAATTTAGTCTTTCATTATTTTAGCATTATTTTTGCTTTTAAGTTATTCTTTAGCTTTTTAGCTTATTTAATCATTTTTTAGCTTATTTTCATAAGCGCTTATTTGGTGTTTGAGCTTTTTAGCTTACTGGACTACTTTGCTTTGCTCATATCATGTTTGATTTCAGATTATGTTCATGCTTTCCTTAGCTTGTTGTTTAATCACTTTTCTAGCTTTTTAGCTTATTTACTTAAGTGCTTAATTATGATTAATTGCTTATTTTTATTTCTTATGCTTGTCTTCAGCTCTTTAGCTTCATTTCAATTCATTCTAACTCATCTCATTTACCTTGATTT
This sequence comes from Trifolium repens, assembly GCA_030408175.1. Classification (NCBI taxonomy): domain Eukaryota; kingdom Viridiplantae; phylum Streptophyta; class Magnoliopsida; order Fabales; family Fabaceae; genus Trifolium; species Trifolium repens. Next base: position 49,321,948 of record CP125849.1, on the reverse strand, counting down.
AATTTAGCATGTTTATGTTATTTAATTCATTGTACGTTACTTTAGCTTATGCATTTTTATTTAATTATGCATCATCAATTCTCATTCATTCTTGATTCATTCATGCATATTAAACTATATCATGTTGATTCATGCATTTTCATTTGAATACTTGCATTCATTCACATTTAATTGTCGCATTGTTATTATATCAATTGTCATTGTTATTTAATTTTGCTATTTTTATATCCTTGGACTTTGTTTTCATAATAAACTTAATCAAACTCTTTGCAATAATTAATGGGTGAAAAAGGGAGAATCTGGCATCTGCTTCTTTCTTCCCCGAGTTGTCTTGGTAGCCGGTCATCTGACTAGTTCACTCAAGCTGCTCTCATTCTAAAACCAGTGTTAAAAACAACCAACATCCGTCTTTCTTTCAGACACTTTTTCTTAAATAACTTAACCAGAGATTTTCATAATAATGAATGAAAAAGGGAGAATCTGGCATCTGCTTCTTTCTTCCCCGGGTTGTCTCGGTAGCCGGTCATCTGACTAGTTCACTCGAGCTGCTCTCATTCCAAAAACAAGCGTTAAAACTTAACCTCACACACTTAAACTTCTTTTTCAAGAAAACATGGATATACGCTTTATCCATTCCTCTGACACATACACAGCTTAAGCCTCTGATTAGAGCATACAAGCGTCGTTGTATCAGCGGAATGCGAAATAAGCAACATCCGTTATTCAACTCTCTTTTTTCAATGGGTACACGTTTTATCTACTCCTCTGACACACACACAGCTTAAGCCTCTGATTAGAGCATACAAGCGTCGTTGTGTCAGCGGAATACGAAATAAGCGTTATCCACTAAAATCAACCAACCACATAAACATTTTTTACCAGAACTACGTGAGTTTTGAGTTTCCCATTGCACCGGGGAATACGTAGGAGCGGGCTCCTACAACCGTCAAACTCAATTAATAAAAACCTTTTATTTTCTTGTAATTTTATTTGGAAACGAAGTAGAGATTAGATAAGAGAAAAGGCAATTTAATTCAAACCTACGCAAACAAACCCCAAACCACCTAAACGGTTCCCATCGAGTACGATGGATGCGAGGGGTGCTAACACCTTCCTCTCGCATAACCAACTCCCGAACCTAAACCCAGGTTTTAGCGATATTTTCCTTTCCCCCCACGGGATAAATAAACGTCGATGGCGACTTCATTGTATGAAAAATGGAAGTGATTTTCCAGCCCGCTACAGTAGTATCAAATATCAATTTCTCCAAGTGATTGTTGTTGGCTTGTTGATTGTTCACTTATCAACTCCTGCAACAAGTACGTACAGAAGCATTAGTGATATGGACCTACTAATTACATCCATTATTACTAAGTAAGAAAATTTCCATTCTCCCTGGAAATTACTTCGGAATTTGTTGTGGTAATGTTGCCACGGATGGTATCTCTATATCAAGAACATTTTTATTGAATTCATACTCAGTCTTTGGTGTTTGATTAATTTCTTTATGCGAAAATAGTTACACTACCAATTAAATTCATACTTTGTTGGTAATGTTGTCCAACTCTGTTTTATTAAAAAATAGCTATCAATTAGCTACAAATATCGTCGTAGCTAATCCCAGATTTTCTTGTATTGTATATAGGGCGGCAAAATCCAAAGAATTATAAAATAGAGGGGGTAAAATTCCGAATTTTAAAATAGGAGGGGTAAAATTCCGGATCATTCAAAATAGGAGGGGTATAACTGCATTTAAGCCCATTTATCTTTTAATGCTAAAAACTTACAAACCAGCAATCGAATAGCTTAAGGAAGAAGGAAGTAGAACCATCAGCTAACAATCAAAAAGCCAACTAACATCGATCTAGCGCTTTATCACAAACAGATTACTCAGCTTGTGCCATTATGTCCACAATTATTTTCCTGGTTTGGTTTCCCACTGCAACAGTAGAAATGTGGAAGCCTGACACGACCACAACCCCTGCAGAAGAAGTGAAGTTATTAATCACATATGTCGTGTATACAATAGACATGCTTTTGAATTTGTTCGTGCAACCATGTAATAAATCCTTCCCATGAAGGTAGTCAAATCCCATGAATCACCATGTAAATATACTCTACAGTTTTAACCTTAAACCCCTTTTTCTTTTTCTCCTTTGTCATCAACAAGCTAGGAAGAAAAAGAAGGATTGAATTTTAACCTGTATCCCCCCTTTGTCTTCCTAGAATTATGCACATATATGATGTTCATAGAATCTAATAGATAAATCATTTTCAACCCCAACACAACATGACTACGAATATATGTACAGTTAAGCTTTCACAATTTCAGACAAAAGACACATATAGCACAGCTAAATTTGTTAAAGAGAAATGGAAAGCAATAAATGAAATGTGTTATGTTGTAAAGAAAATCAAAACTGAGTTAAGCATAAGCTACAATGAATATGTGCAAATGGACCGAGTCCAACAAATGTGCACTCTTTATAATAAAAATGAGCAAAACCATTAAAATATCATAAATCCAACACACATTGATAACATTTTTCTTTTGATGGCCTGTCAAACTCATGTAGAAAAATAAATTGATTTGTGTTGTTCTCTTAAGCCATCTATTTAAACTCAATTTTCAAGCTATTTTGATCAAAGAAAAAACTTTCAAAATTCTACATCCTATAATATTTTGAAAAAAATGTTATTATAGTACCAACTGTCCTACAGGATATAACAAACAAGTGAAAAACTATTTATAGTTAAATATTGATACACAGGTATGTAATCTGTTTGTGTCAAAAAAAAGGTACCTAATCTGCTTTAAGACCAGTTCTTATGTCTAAGTATTCAACTACTTGTTAAAGAAATATTGTCCCACGTTAACCTATGCATCAATACAAAGATGACTGTTATACGGGCTACAACAAGTGAAAAACTAAACCTAGTAAAATGTTAACATATAGGTATATAATCTGCTTTAAAACCACTTCTTATGTCTAATTAATACTCAACTAATATTTAAAGAAATGGTGTCCCCTTCAATATATCAATATTCTCTAGTACAATAGATGAGAGAGGAGAGAGAAATTCTGAGGAACAGGGGGCGATTAGGGCAAATAACCGTAAACCCAACGGTTATTTCTACAACCTTGATCAATCGGCGGTGTCGTTCTATGTTACTAACTTTCCTGATGATTGTGGATCCAATGATCTTTGGAAGGTATTCGCGGAGTTTGGTATAGTGGGAGACGTGTTTATCCCGCAGAAAGTGGATAAGTGGGGGAGGAGGTTTAATTTGCTTTTGTTAAGTTTATGAAGGTGAAGGTGGTGGAGGAGCTGGCTGAGGCACTTATGGATGTGTGGTGTGGGAGTTTCAAGCTACGGGTCAATAAATCGTGGTTTGGAAGGGATGAGGAGAAAAGGAAGAAACCAGATAAACCGGAAGCTCAAAAGGGTGGGGTGAGGGTGGTCGGTGAGGGTGGTCGGTGATAAAAACAATAAAGGAGAAAGAAAAAACACAGTATTTCTTTACCCAGTTCGGTCCAACAATGACCTACTCTGGAGAGAGAACAACTCTCTGTTCCATTATATCAATGAGTCTGGTTACAACGAGATTCCAAAGCTATTACAAGAGTTGGCCTTCAATTCTAATTCTATCATTTTTCCGAATCTCCTCCTATGGCCAAGAGATTCAATGATTTAGACACCCAAGATGAACCCAAGAATAATTTGTCCAATCTTTATAGTCGTACCAAAAGAAAACCCCTTCTGTTTCTCTCTAAAACCATAATCTTTGTGTGGTGACAAATCCTAATTCTTGCCTCCACATCTTGCTTACTCTTGTTGCTCATATTTTTTTATAAATAAATCAACCTCTATTTATAAACAAATACATGTCTTAAAAGTAGAAACAAATTTGCTTAAATTTTTTTCACAAAACCAGCAACAACATGTATACATGATGCGCTCTGCGTAGTCTTCCCTGCGCCTCGCGCAGCAATAATGTAGAACAAATCGTGGACTTACAAAATTAAATAGGCATTATTTTTTATTAAATGATTTTATTCACTAGAATTAATCTTATAATACATTGTTAGAAACAATATAAAACCATTGATGTGGCATATCCTAATAGCTTAAGTTTTTGGGATAATCGGTTATTTGACATGGTATCAGAGCCTCTATGACTAAGTGGTCTAGAGTTCGATCCCCGCTCCCCTCACATTCTAATTAAAAAGTGGAATTTAAGCATATGGTAGGTGGACCTATGCATTATTCACGCTTCGAGCTCAAATGGGCTCTTGCGTGAGGGGGCGTGTTAGAAACAATATAAAATTATTGATGTGGCATATCCTAATAGCTTAAGCTTTTTGGATAATCGGTTATTTGACATACATTTTTTCTTTTGTCAAGTAGTCTATTGGCTAGAAATTCGACTCTTAAAATAGATAAATAACATGAATGTGGTTCGAACCTCGATCCCCTGCATATAATACCTTTTTTTTTTGTTTTTTGTTGCATATAATACATTTTACTTGTGCATAAACATGTTCTCATCCTAATTGTACATTATTCCAACAAATAACTTTACCATGGTTTACGTAAAAAAAAAAAAAAAAAATTTACCATGGTTCAAATAGAAAACAATTTCCTTTACCATTACTGCATGAAACGTTAAAAAAGTAATGAAAAATTAGGAGTAATGAAAAGATAAAAAAGAAAATAAATCCTTTATCATCACGAAAGGTTAATTTAATAATGAATAGTAAAGAGGAAAACGCAAAACTCTTATATATATTAGAGATATTTAATAATGGTTATAGTTTTATAAAGGATTTTATAACTTCATGAATGCGAAAAAATATTAAATTATTTTTAGGAGAGTGCGAATTCTATACCCTATAAAAAGATTAACTCATTCTATTTTTTACATACAAAGAGAAAAAAAATATGGCTAAAACTGTCAAATTTGTTTATGCTATGATTCTATTACTTTTCGTATTTTTTGTCACAGCGGCAGCTGGTCAAGGTAAGTCATTTTTCATCTTTTTAATTTTCCTTCTTTACTTTATACTTCTTGCATAATCTCTTATAATTTTAGTAACATTATTTTATTATCTTTTCTTATTACAGAAATTAAATGTAAAGAACATAGCGATTGTCCAGAATCTTGGCATCATTTTTTTTGGTATAGGTGCTTTGTTTATAAATGTAAATGGGTTTATAGGTATCCCCTCTGATTCTATGAGTTTCACACCTAGGAGAATGAGATTGTGTGATATCAAAATAAATGTGTCGAATACCTTATGATAAAATATTTCCTTAGTTGTCATTTATTTATTGTAATGCCACCCAATAAATTTTCTATGCCTAATTTTATGTACCATGTATGTATATTGTGTGTCAAAATAAATAAATAAAAAACCTTGTATGTTTATAATTTTGTATTTTAAGATGATGGTAAGGTTACATAAAAAAAATTATGGTAAGGCAACAAAGAGTATTATTTAGATTATCTTCTTCTCTTTTGATTTTGGAGATATTACATGGCGTCCAATCCAGGAATATCACACATTATTTCCAACTACACCTATAAGGATAACTTTGATAGTACGTTATGTTGAAAAATATATATTTTTCTTACTTCAAAGCCTATAATTTTTTTAATGCCATAATATTATTTTGTTACACTTATCATTTTCAAACACTTCAATTTATATTTCATTTATCTATTAATTGAATTTATCTTGTAATTTCTAAAATTTATCATTCTACATGATGATTAAAGAAATTTTAGAATTGATCGAGCTAGAATAATACAAATAAGATAAATAAATTTGTTGAAAAGAATAATTACTATTAGATGAACCTTTCAACTAAGTAGCATATACTTACTATAAACTAAATCGATATAGTAACTAAAAAAAATACATCTCTCACGTCAAGCCAACTACAAATACAATATACATATGATTGTTATCTCGTTCTCTTATTAGAAATCCACACCATATAAGTACATGCAAAAAATGGAAACACATTCTCTACCTAACTCTTGGGATAAATAAAAAAGCAAAAAGAAATAAGAAAGAGAAGAGAGAAGGTCAAATAAGAAGGAGCCAAGTATAGGAAGAGATAGAATAGAGTTATAGACTTAAAAGATAATCTAAACTCGTTATATTTTTCTAAGATGACGAATGAAAAATTTGTTGAAAAATAATTAATTGATTAGTCAGAGAAAGATCGTTGTTGCCGAAATTATTTTAGGCATTCGATTTATAGTAAAATTCATCTGGGAGCAAAATGCGTCGTCAAGACTCAAGAGGAAGCTTGGGTTGAAACTCATGTGCTCGTGACATTTTGTGATGTGCAATGATGTGTGTAAGAGTTGATTTGATGGGCACTGATGAATTTAAGAAATATTTAGTAAAAATTTAGTTGAACCGGTGCGTAAAAATAGGGGATTGTATTGGACAAATTTTGTTATATCGTTTTGATTTAGAAACTAATTATGAGACTGAACAAGAATTTTTGTCCCCGAGTGAACCACATGACAACGTTTTGTCCATAGTATAACTATAAAAAATACAAAAATAATCATTTTATTTTCAAATATAAAAATATTATCTCTTTATCTCTCTCATACAATTTGGTTCTGTCTTATCTTATCTTGTACCGTTAGTTCAGTGCTTACTATTTTGAGAATCAAACACACCATAAGTTAGCATGTTATAACAAAAAATTTGTCAAATACACGTGAAATTAGCAAACTCCTCATTTAAAAACTTATGTACCAAATAGTATTACTAGTTTTATGTAACTAAACAATAATGGTAAGAAATAGAAGTACAGCAAACACTGCTTGCTGAAGTGAACTAGGATCACAACCATATACGGCCTAAAATTAACAAACTTCGACACTAAGTCTAGCCGTCCGAGGCTAGTAAACAGGAAAAACTAAAGACCTCTGTATCTTCAAAAGAACAAATTTGTGAGCCTTTATACAGCTGGTAACGCATTAAAAGCTGCTACTATTCAATGGAAGCAAAATACCATCTCCAAAATTTCTGATACATTTATCTTGGCTTAAATGCAGTTTTACCCCTCCTATTTTGAAAGAATCGGAATTTTACCCCCCCTATTTTAAAATTCGGAATTTTACCCCCCCTATTTTATAGTTCTTTGGATTTTACCCCCCTATACACTATAAGAAAATTTGGGATTAGTTTGGACGATATTTGTAGTTAATTGGTAGTTATTTTCTAGTAAAACAGAGTTGGACAATATTACCAACAATGTATGAATTTAATTGGTAGCTATTTTCGCAGAAAGAAATGAACCAAACACCAGAAGCAGAGTATGAATTTAATAAAAATGTTTTTTGTTTAAGATAAACTAAATGTATAGATGGAACATTCCTTATTTCTGAAATGGTAGACATAGTGTGATAGTACCCTCCTTATTCCTTAATTCTTTATTACATAGCCTGCCTGAGAAAGTTTGATGGTAGTATCAAATATCAATTTCTCCAAGTGATTGTTGTTGGCTTGTTGATTGTTCACTTATCAACTCCTGCAACAAGTACGTACAGAAGCATTAGTGATATGGACCTACTAATTACATCCATTATTACTAAGTAAGAAAATTTCCATTCTCCCTCGAAATTACTTCGGAATTTGTTGTGGTAATGTTGCCACGGATGGTATCTCTATATCAAGAACATTTTTATTGAATTCATACTCAGTCTTTGGTGTTTGATTAATTTCTTTATGCGAAAATAGTTACAGTACCAATTAAATTCATACTTTGTTGGTAATGTTGTCCAACTCTGTTTTATTAAAAAATAGCTATCAATTAGCTACAAATATCGTCGTAGCTAATCCCAGATTTTCTTGTATTGTATATAGGGCGGCAAAATCCAAAGAATTATAAAATAGAGGGGGTAAAATTCCGAATTTTAAAATAGGAGGGGTAAAATTCCGGATCATTCAAAATAGGAGGGGTATAACTGCATTTAAGCCCATTTATCTTTTAATGCTAAAAACTTACAAACCAGCAATCGAATAGCTTAAGGAAGAAGGAAGTAGAACCATCAGCTAACAATCAAAAAGCCAACTAACATCGATCTAGCGCTTTATCACAAACAGATTACTCAGCTTGTGCCATTATGTCCACAATTATTTTCCTGGTTTGGTTTCCCACTGCAACAGTAGAAATGTGGAAGCCTGACACGACCACAACCCCTGCAGAAGAAGTGAAGTTATTAATCACATATGTCGTGTATACAATAGACATGCTTTTGAATTTGTTCGTGCAACCATGTAATAAATCCTTCCCATGAAGGTAGTCAAATCCCATGAATCACCATGTAAATATACTCTACAGTTTTAACCTTAAACCCCTTTTTCTTTTTCTCCTTTGTCATCAACAAGCTAGGAAGAAAAAGAAGGATTGAATTTTAACCTGTATCCCCCCTTTGTCTTCCTAGAATTATGCACATATATGATGTTCATAGAATCTAATAGATAAATCATTTTCAACCCCAACACAACATGACTACGAATATATGTACAGTTAAGCTTTCACAATTTCAGACAAAAGACACATATAGCACAGCTAAATTTGTTAAAGAGAAATGGAAAGCAATAAATGAAATGTGTTATGTTGTAAAGAAAATCAAAACTGAGTTAAGCATAAGCTACAATGAATATGTGCAAATGGACCGAGTCCAACAAATGTGCACTCTTTATAATAAAAATGAGCAAAACCATTAAAATATCATAAATCCAACACACATTGATAACATTTTTCTTTTGATGGCCTGTCAAACTCATGTAGAAAAATAAATTGATTTGTGTTGTTCTCTTAAGCCATCTATTTAAACTCAATTTTCAAGCTATTTTGATCAAAGAAAAAACTTTCAAAATTCTACATCCTATAATATTTTGAAAAAAATGTTATTATAGTACCAACTGTCCTACAGGATATAACAAACAAGTGAAAAACTATTTATAGTTAAATATTGATACACAGGTATGTAATCTGTTTGTGTCAAAAAAAAGGTACCTAATCTGCTTTAAGACCAGTTCTTATGTCTAAGTATTCAACTACTTGTTAAAGAAATATTGTCCCACGTTAACCTATGCATCAATACAAAGATGACTGTTATACGGGCTACAACAAGTGAAAAACTAAACCTAGTAAAATGTTAACATATAGGTATATAATCTGCTTTAAAACCACTTCTTATGTCTAATTAATACTCAACTAATATTTAAAGAAATGGTGTCCCCTTCAATATATCAATATTCTCTAGTACAATAGATGAGAGAGGAGAGAGAAATTCTGAGGAACAGGGGGCGATTAGGGCAAATAACCGTAAACCCAACGGTTATTTCTACAACCTTGATCAATCGGCGGTGTCGTTCTATGTTACTAACTTTCCTGATGATTGTGGATCCAATGATCTTTGGAAGGTATTCGCGGAGTTTGGTATAGTGGGAGACGTGTTTATCCCGCAGAAAGTGGATAAGTGGGGGAGGAGGTTTAATTTGCTTTTGTTAAGTTTATGAAGGTGAAGGTGGTGGAGGAGCTGGCTGAGGCACTTATGGATGTGTGGTGTGGGAGTTTCAAGCTACGGGTCAATAAATCGTGGTTTGGAAGGGATGAGGAGAAAAGGAAGAAACCAGATAAACCGGAAGCTCAAAAGGGTGGGGTGAGGGTGGTCGGTGAGGGTGGTCGGTGATAAAAACAATAAAGGAGAAAGAAAAAACACAGTATTTCTTTACCCAGTTCGGTCCAACAATGACCTACTCTGGAGAGAGAACAACTCTCTGTTCCATTATATCAATGAGTCTGGTTACAACGAGATTCCAAAGCTATTACAAGAGTTGGCCTTCAATTCTAATTCTATCATTTTTCCGAATCTCCTCCTATGGCCAAGAGATTCAATGATTTAGACACCCAAGATGAACCCAAGAATAATTTGTCCAATCTTTATAGTCGTACCAAAAGAAAACCCCTTCTGTTTCTCTCTAAAACCATAATCTTTGTGTGGTGACAAATCCTAATTCTTGCCTCCACATCTTGCTTACTCTTGTTGCTCATATTTTTTTATAAATAAATCAACCTCTATTTATAAACAAATACATGTCTTAAAAGTAGAAACAAATTTGCTTAAATTTTTTTCACAAAACCAGCAACAACATGTATACATGATGCGCTCTGCGTAGTCTTCCCTGCGCCTCGCGCAGCAATAATGTAGAACAAATCGTGGACTTACAAAATTAAATAGGCATTATTTTTTATTAAATGATTTTATTCACTAGAATTAATCTTATAATACATTGTTAGAAACAATATAAAACCATTGATGTGGCATATCCTAATAGCTTAAGTTTTTGGGATAATCGGTTATTTGACATGGTATCAGAGCCTCTATGACTAAGTGGTCTAGAGTTCGATCCCCGCTCCCCTCACATTCTAATTAAAAAGTGGAATTTAAGCATATGGTAGGTGGACCTATGCATTATTCACGCTTCGAGCTCAAATGGGCTCTTGCGTGAGGGGGCGTGTTAGAAACAATATAAAATTATTGATGTGGCATATCCTAATAGCTTAAGCTTTTTGGATAATCGGTTATTTGACATACATTTTTTCTTTTGTCAAGTAGTCTATTGGCTAGAAATTCGACTCTTAAAATAGATAAATAACATGAATGTGGTTCGAACCTCGATCCCCTGCATATAATACCTTTTTTTTTTTTTTTTTTTGTTGCATATAATACATTTTACTTGTGCATAAACATGTTCTCATCCTAATTGTACATTATTCCAACAAATAACTTTACCATGGTTTACGTAAAAAAAAAAAAAAAAATTTTACCATGGTTCAAATAGAAAACAATTTCCTTTACCATTACTGCATGAAACGTTAAAAAAGTAATGAAAAATTAGGAGTAATGAAAAGATAAAAAAGAAAATAAATCCTTTATCATCACGAAAGGTTAATTTAATAATGAATAGTAAAGAGGAAAACGCAAAACTCTTATATATATTAGAGATATTTAATAATGGTTATAGTTTTATAAAGGATTTTATAACTTCATGAATGCGAAAAAATATTAAATTATTTTTAGGAGAGTGCGAATTCTATACCCTATAAAAAGATTAACTCATTCTATTTTTTACATACAAAGAGAAAAAAAATATGGCTAAAACTGTCAAATTTGTTTATGCTATGATTCTATTACTTTTCGTATTTTTTGTCACAGCGGCAGCTGGTCAAGGTAAGTCATTTTTCATCTTTTTAATTTTCCTTCTTTACTTTATACTTCTTGCATAATCTCTTATAATTTTAGTAACATTATTTTATTATCTTTTCTTATTACAGAAATTAAATGTAAAGAACATAGCGATTGTCCAGAATCTTGGCATCATTTTTTTTGGTATAGGTGCTTTGTTTATAAATGTAAATGGGTTTATAGGTATCCCCTCTGATTCTATGAGTTTCACACCTAGGAGAATGAGATTGTGTGATATCAAAATAAATGTGTCGAATACCTTATGATAAAATATTTCCTTAGTTGTCATTTATTTATTGTAATGCCACCCAATAAATTTTCTATGCCTAATTTTATGTACCATGTATGTATATTGTGTGTCAAAATAAATAAATAAAAAACCTTGTATGTTTATAATTTTGTATTTTAAGATGATGGTAAGGTTACATAAAAAAAATTATGGTAAGGCAACAAAGAGTATTATTTAGATTATCTTCTTCTCTTTTGATTTTGGAGATATTACATGGCGTCCAATCCAGGAATATCACACATTATTTCCAACTACACCTATAAGGATAACTTTGATAGTACGTTATGTTGAAAAATATATATTTTTCTTACTTCAAAGCCTATAATTTTTTTAATGCCATAATATTATTTTGTTACACTTATCATTTTCAAACACTTCAATTTATATTTCATTTATCTATTAATTGAATTTATCTTGTAATTTCTAAAATTTATCATTCTACATGATGATTAAAGAAATTTTAGAATTGATCGAGCTAGAATAATACAAATAAGATAAATAAATTTGTTGAAAAGAATAATTACTATTAGATGAACCTTTCAACTAAGTAGCATATACTTACTATAAACTAAATCGATATAGTAACTAAAAAAAATACATCTCTCACGTCAAGCCAACTACAAATACAATATACATATGATTGTTATCTCGTTCTCTTATTAGAAATCCACACCATATAAGTACATGCAAAAAATGGAAACACATTCTCTACCTAACTCTTGGGATAAATAAAAAAGCAAAAAGAAATAAGAAAGAGAAGAGAGAAGGTCAAATAAGAAGGAGCCAAGTATAGGAAGAGATAGAATAGAGTTATAGACTTAAAAGATAATCTAAACTCGTTATATTTTTCTAAGATGACGAATGAAAAATTTGTTGAAAAATAATTAATTGATTAGTCAGAGAAAGATCGTTGTTGCCGAAATTATTTTAGGCATTCGATTTATAGTAAAATTCATCTGGGAGCAAAATGCGTCGTCAAGACTCAAGAGGAAGCTTGGGTTGAAACTCATGTGCTCGTGACATTTTGTGATGTGCAATGATGTGTGTAAGAGTTGATTTGATGGGCACTGATGAATTTAAGAAATATTTAGTAAAAATTTAGTTGAACCGGTGCGTAAAAATAGGGGATTGTATTGGACAAATTTTGTTATATCGTTTTGATTTAGAAACTAATTATGAGACTGAACAAGAATTTTTGTCCCCGAGTGAACCACATGACAACGTTTTGTCCATAGTATAACTATAAAAAATACAAAAATAATCATTTTATTTTCAAATATAAAAATATTATCTCTTTATCTCTCTCATACAATTTGGTTCTGTCTTATCTTATCTTGTACCGTTAGTTCAGTGCTTACTATTTTGAGAATCAAACACACCATAAGTTAGCATGTTATAACAAAAAATTTGTCAAATACACGTGAAATTAGCAAACTCCTCATTTAAAAACTTATGTACCAAATAGTATTACTAGTTTTATGTAACTAAACAATAATGGTAAGAAATAGAAGTACAGCAAACACTGCTTGCTGAAGTGAACTAGGATCACAACCATATACGGCCTAAAATTAACAAACTTCGACACTAAGTCTAGCCGTCCGAGGCTAGTAAACAGGAAAAACTAAAGACCTCTGTATCTTCAAAAGAACAAATTTGTGAGCCTTTATACAGCTGGTAACGCATTAAAAGCTGCTACTATTCAATGGAAGCAAAATACCATCTCCAAAATTTCTGATACATTTATCTTGGCTTAAATGCAGTTTTACCCCTCCTATTTTGAAAGAATCGGAATTTTACCCCCCCTATTTTAAAATTCGGAATTTTACCCCCCCTATTTTATAGTTCTTTGGATTTTACCCCCCTATACACTATAAGAAAATTTGGGATTAGTTTGGACGATATTTGTAGTTAATTGGTAGTTATTTTCTAGTAAAACAGAGTTGGACAATATTACCAACAATGTATGAATTTAATTGGTAGCTATTTTCGCAGAAAGAAATGAACCAAACACCAGAAGCAGAGTATGAATTTAATAAAAATGTTTTTTGTTTAAGATAAACTAAATGTATAGATGGAACATTCCTTATTTCTGAAATGGTAGACATAGTGTGATAGTACCCTCCTTATTCCTTAATTCTTTATTACATAGCCTGCCTGAGAAAGTTTGATGGTAGTATCAAATATCAATTTCTCCAAGTGATTGTTGTTGGCTTGTTGATTGTTCACTTATCAACTCCTGCAACAAGTACGTACAGAAGCATTAGTGATATGGACCTACTAATTACATCCATTATTACTAAGTAAGAAAATTTCCATTCTCCCTCGAAATTACTTCGGAATTTGTTGTGGTAATGTTGCCACGGATGGTATCTCTATATCAAGAACATTTTTATTGAATTCATACTCAGTCTTTGGTGTTTGATTAATTTCTTTATGCGAAAATAGTTACAGTACCAATTAAATTCATACTTTGTTGGTAATGTTGTCCAACTCTGTTTTATTAAAAAATAGCTATCAATTAGCTACAAATATCGTCGTAGCTAATCCCAGATTTTCTTGTATTGTATATAGGGCGGCAAAATCCAAAGAATTATAAAATAGAGGGGGTAAAATTCCGAATTTTAAAATAGGAGGGGTAAAATTCCGGATCATTCAAAATAGGAGGGGTATAACTGCATTTAAGCCCATTTATCTTTTAATGCTAAAAACTTACAAACCAGCAATCGAATAGCTTAAGGAAGAAGGAAGTAGAACCATCAGCTAACAATCAAAAAGCCAACTAACATCGATCTAGCGCTTTATCACAAACAGATTACTCAGCTTGTGCCATTATGTCCACAATTATTTTCCTGGTTTGGTTTCCCACTGCAACAGTAGAAATGTGGAAGCCTGACACGACCACAACCCCTGCAGAAGAAGTGAAGTTATTAATCACATATGTCGTGTATACAATAGACATGCTTTTGAATTTGTTCGTGCAACCATGTAATAAATCCTTCCCATGAAGGTAGTCAAATCCCATGAATCACCATGTAAATATACTCTACAGTTTTAACCTTAAACCCCTTTTTCTTTTTCTCCTTTGTCATCAACAAGCTAGGAAGAAAAAGAAGGATTGAATTTTAACCTGTATCCCCCCTTTGTCTTCCTAGAATTATGCACATATATGATGTTCATAGAATCTAATAGATAAATCATTTTCAACCCCAACACAACATGACTACGAATATATGTACAGTTAAGCTTTCACAATTTCAGACAAAAGACACATATAGCACAGCTAAATTTGTTAAAGAGAAATGGAAAGCAATAAATGAAATGTGTTATGTTGTAAAGAAAATCAAAACTGAGTTAAGCATAAGCTACAATGAATATGTGCAAATGGACCGAGTCCAACAAATGTGCACTCTTTATAATAAAAATGAGCAAAACCATTAAAATATCATAAATCCAACACACATTGATAACATTTTTCTTTTGATGGCCTGTCAAACTCATGTAGAAAAATAAATTGATTTGTGTTGTTCTCTTAAGCCATCTATTTAAACTCAATTTTCAAGCTATTTTGATCAAAGAAAAAACTTTCAAAATTCTACATCCTATAATATTTTGAAAAAAATGTTATTATAGTACCAACTGTCCTACAGGATATAACAAACAAGTGAAAAACTATTTATAGTTAAATATTGATACACAGGTATGTAATCTGTTTGTGTCAAAAAAAAGGTACCTAATCTGCTTTAAGACCAGTTCTTATGTCTAAGTATTCAACTACTTGTTAAAGAAATATTGTCCCACGTTAACCTATGCATCAATACAAAGATGACTGTTATACGGGCTACAACAAGTGAAAAACTAAACCTAGTAAAATGTTAACATATAGGTATATAATCTGCTTTAAAACCACTTCTTATGTCTAATTAATACTCAACTAATATTTAAAGAAATGGTGTCCCCTTCAATATATCAATATTCTCTAGTACAATAGATGAGAGAGGAGAGAGAAATTCTGAGGAACAGGGGGCGATTAGGGCAAATAACCGTAAACCCAACGGTTATTTCTACAACCTTGATCAATCGGCGGTGTCGTTCTATGTTACTAACTTTCCTGATGATTGTGGATCCAATGATCTTTGGAAGGTATTCGCGGAGTTTGGTATAGTGGGAGACGTGTTTATCCCGCAGAAAGTGGATAAGTGGGGGAGGAGGTTTAATTTGCTTTTGTTAAGTTTATGAAGGTGAAGGTGGTGGAGGAGCTGGCTGAGGCACTTATGGATGTGTGGTGTGGGAGTTTCAAGCTACGGGTCAATAAATCGTGGTTTGGAAGGGATGAGGAGAAAAGGAAGAAACCAGATAAACCGGAAGCTCAAAAGGGTGGGGTGAGGGTGGTCGGTGAGGGTGGTCGGTGATAAAAACAATAAAGGAGAAAGAAAAAACACAGTATTTCTTTACCCAGTTCGGTCCAACAATGACCTACTCTGGAGAGAGAACAACTCTCTGTTCCATTATATCAATGAGTCTGGTTACAACGAGATTCCAAAGCTATTACAAGAGTTGGCCTTCAATTCTAATTCTATCATTTTTCCGAATCTCCTCCTATGGCCAAGAGATTCAATGATTTAGACACCCAAGATGAACCCAAGAATAATTTGTCCAATCTTTATAGTCGTACCAAAAGAAAACCCCTTCTGTTTCTCTCTAAAACCATAATCTTTGTGTGGTGACAAATCCTAATTCTTGCCTCCACATCTTGCTTACTCTTGTTGCTCATATTTTTTTATAAATAAATCAACCTCTATTTATAAACAAATACATGTCTTAAAAGTAGAAACAAATTTGCTTAAATTTTTTTCACAAAACCAGCAACAACATGTATACATGATGCGCTCTGCGTAGTCTTCCCTGCGCCTCGCGCAGCAATAATGTAGAACAAATCGTGGACTTACAAAATTAAATAGGCATTATTTTTTATTAAATGATTTTATTCACTAGAATTAATCTTATAATACATTGTTAGAAACAATATAAAACCATTGATGTGGCATATCCTAATAGCTTAAGTTTTTGGGATAATCGGTTATTTGACATGGTATCAGAGCCTCTATGACTAAGTGGTCTAGAGTTCGATCCCCGCTCCCCTCACATTCTAATTAAAAAGTGGAATTTAAGCATATGGTAGGTGGACCTATGCATTATTCACGCTTCGAGCTCAAATGGGCTCTTGCGTGAGGGGGCGTGTTAGAAACAATATAAAATTATTGATGTGGCATATCCTAATAGCTTAAGCTTTTTGGATAATCGGTTATTTGACATACATTTTTTCTTTTGTCAAGTAGTCTATTGGCTAGAAATTCGACTCTTAAAATAGATAAATAACATGAATGTGGTTCGAACCTCGATCCCCTGCATATAATACCTTTTTTTTTTGTTTTTTGTTGCATATAATACATTTTACTTGTGCATAAACATGTTCTCATCCTAATTGTACATTATTCCAACAAATAACTTTACCATGGTTTACGTAAAAAAAAAAAAAAAAATTTTACCATGGTTCAAATAGAAAACAATTTCCTTTACCATTACTGCATGAAACGTTAAAAAAGTAATGAAAAATTAGGAGTAATGAAAAGATAAAAAAGAAAATAAATCCTTTATCATCACGAAAGGTTAATTTAATAATGAATAGTAAAGAGGAAAACGCAAAACTCTTATATATATTAGAGATATTTAATAATGGTTATAGTTTTATAAAGGATTTTATAACTTCATGAATGCGAAAAAATATTAAATTATTTTTAGGAGAGTGCGAATTCTATACCCTATAAAAAGATTAACTCATTCTATTTTTTACATACAAAGAGAAAAAAAATATGGCTAAAACTGTCAAATTTGTTTATGCTATGATTCTATTACTTTTCGTATTTTTTGTCACAGCGGAAGCTGGTCAAGGTAAGTCATTTTTCATCTTTTTAATTTTCCTTCTTTACTTTATACTTCTTGCATAATCTCTTATAATTTTAGTAACATTATTTTATTATCTTTTCTTATTACAGAAATTAAATGTAAAGAACATAGCGATTGTCCAGAATCTTGGCATCATTTTTTTTGGTATAGGTGCTTTGTTTATAAATGTAAATGGGTTTATAGGTATCCCCTTTGATTCTATGAGTTTCACACCTAGGAGAATGAGATTGTGTGATATCAAAATAAATGTGTCGAATACCTTATGATAAAATATTTCCTTAGTTGTCATTTATTTATTGTAATGCCACCCAATAAATTTTCTATGCCTAATTTTATGTACCATGTATGTATATTGTGTGTCAAAATAAATAAATAAAAAACCTTGTATGTTTATAATTTTGTATTTTAAGATGATGGTAAGGTTACATAAAAAAAATTATGGTAAGGCAACAAAGAGTATTATTTAGATTATCTTCTTCTCTTTTGATTTTGGAGATATTACATGGCGTCCAATCCAGGAATATCACACATTATTTCCAACTACACCTATAAGGATAACTTTGATAGTACGTTATGTTGAAAAATATATATTTTTCTTACTTCAAAGCCTATAATTTTTTTAATGCCATAATATTATTTTGTTACACTTATCATTTTCAAACACTTCAATTTATATTTCATTTATCTATTAATTGAATTTATCTTGTAATTTCTAAAATTTATCATTCTACATGATGATTAAAGAAATTTTAGAATTGATCGAGCTAGAATAATACAAATAAGATAAATAAATTTGTTGAAAAGAATAATTACTATTAGATGAACCTTTCAACTAAGTAGCATATACTTACTATAAACTAAATCGATATAGTAACTAAAAAAAATACATCTCTCACGTCAAGCCAACTACAAATACAATATACATATGATTGTTATCTCGTTCTCTTATTAGAAATCCACACCATAGAAGTACATGCAAAAAATGGAAACACATTCTCTACCTAACTCTTGGGATAAATAAAAAAGCAAAAAGAAATAAGAAAGAGAAGAGAGAAGGTCAAATAAGAAGGAGCCAAGTATAGGAAGAGATAGAATAGAGTTATAGACTTAAAAGATAATCTAAACTCGTTATATTTTTCTAAGATGACGAATGAAAAATTTGTTGAAAAATAATTAATTGATTAGTCAGAGAAAGATCGTTGTTGCCGAAATTATTTTAGGCATTCGATTTATAGTAAAATTCATCTGGGAGCAAAATGCGTCGTCAAGACTCAAGAGGAAGCTTGGGTTGAAACTCATGTGCTCGTGACATTTTGTGATGTGCAATGATGTGTGTAAGAGTTGATTTGATGGGCACTGATGAATTTAAGAAATATTTAGTAAAAATTTAGTTGAACCGGTGCGTAAAAATAGGGGATTGTATTGGACAAATTTTGTTATATCGTTTTGATTTAGAAACTAATTATGAGACTGAACAAGAATTTTTGTCCCCGAGTGAACCACATGACAACGTTTTGTCCATAGTATAACTATAAAAAATACAAAAATAATCATTTTATTTTCAAATATAAAAATATTATCTCTTTATCTCTCTCATACAATTTGGTTCTGTCTTATCTTATCTTGTACCGTTAGTTCAGTGCTTACTATTTTGAGAATCAAACACACCATAAGTTAGCATGTTATAACAAAAAATTTGTCAAATACACGTGAAATTAGCAAACTCCTCATTTAAAAACTTATGTACCAAATAGTATTACTAGTTTTATGTAACTAAACAATAATGGTAAGAAATAGAAGTACAACAAACACTGCTTGCTGAAGTGAACTAGGATCACAACCATATACGGCCTAAAATTAACAAACTTCGACACTAAGTCTAGCCGTCCGAGGCTAGTAAACAGGAAAAACTAAAGACCTCTGTATCTTCAAAAGAACAAATTTGTGAGCCTTTATACAGCTGGTAACGCATTAAAAGCTGCTACTATTCAATGGAAGCAAAATACCATCTCCAAAATTTCTGATACATTTATCTTGGCTTAAATGCAGTTTTACCCCTCCTATTTTGAAAGAATCGGAATTTTACCCCCCCTATTTTAAAATTCGGAATTTTACCCCCCCTATTTTATAGTTCTTTGGATTTTACCCCCCTATACACTATAAGAAAATTTGGGATTAGTTTGGACGATATTTGTAGTTAATTGGTAGTTATTTTCTAGTAAAACAGAGTTGGACAATATTACCAACAATGTATGAATTTAATTGGTAGCTATTTTCGCAGAAAGAAATGAACCAAACACCAGAAGCAGAGTATGAATTTAATAAAAATGTTTTTTGTTTAAGATAAACTAAATGTATAGATGGAACATTCCTTATTTCTGAAATGGTAGACATAGTGTGATAGTACCCTCCTTATTCCTTAATTCTTTATTACATAGCCTGCCTGAGAAAGTTTGATGGTAGTATCAAATATCAATTTCTCCAAGTGATTGTTGTTGGCTTGTTGATTGTTCACTTATCAACTCCTGCAACAAGTACGTACAGAAGCATTAGTGATATGGACCTACTAATTACATCCATTATTACTAAGTAAGAAAATTTCCATTCTCCCTCGAAATTACTTCGGAATTTGTTGTGGTAATGTTGCCACGGATGGTATCTCTATATCAAGAACATTTTTATTGAATTCATACTCAGTCTTTGGTGTTTGATTAATTTCTTTCTGCGAAAATAGTTACAGTACCAATTAAATTCATACTTTGTTGGTAATGTTGTCCAACTCTGTTTTATTAAAAAATAGCTATCAATTAGCTACAAATATCGTCGTAGCTAATCCCAGATTTTCTTGTATTGTATATAGGGCGGCAAAATCCAAAGAATTATAAAATAGAGGGGGTAAAATTCCGAATTTTAAAATAGGAGGGGTAAAATTCCGGATCATTCAAAATAGGAGGGGTATAACTGCATTTAAGCCTTTTTTTACATATAGGTTGGTGTAAGTTTAATTAACTCCTTGTTTGTATTTGTATAGTGTTACTTTGCAGACATGTCGCTTTGATGCTTTGAATGCATACTACAGTGAAGGGCCATGCCAATAATATATGACATACCAATTTAATGTTAATTTAGTGAAGAGTAGCAAGAGAACAAAAAAGAGCTTACTACTTTTTTTAGTCAATTTCTTTCCATAGCTAGCTTAGTTAAACGCATGCGAGATTTGATCAGACCTAAGTAGTGTGATACTATTAGTTTTACATTACTACTAGTAATTAAGATGGTGATGAGATCAGACACAACAAGTCTTGAAGGTATAGTGATAGTAATACAGGCTCCTATGGAATCTATAAAATTCTCACTATTTTTTTTGGTTTAATAGACTAGACAAACCACAGCTTAATTAAATGGGTTTAGGTTTAGAAATGACAAATACACCATATTTAACTCCTATATTCTAAGTTTCAAATGTAGAAAAGTTATAGGTTATGAAGAAGGATTGAGTTAGTCACCATTAACTAGTACTAGCTAGTAATTTAAAATTTGGATGTCAGGTAAGTAAAGTCAAATAAAAATTTATTTTTTATCGTAAATCAAACTCAAATTTGAATGTGAGGAAGAGATCCTGAACAATTTGTCATAAGAAAAACTCATTATCCACTTGAAATCAATGTCATAATATTAACTGCTAGGCGCTAGCTATATAACAATATGAATGAACCATCAATTTAATTAAATATATTTCCTATTTAGTCTTAAAATACTATATAAATATAGTATATGAAAATTTTCAATCTAATCTATAACACACGTGACACAAATTTTACTTCAATTTATTTATTTTTTCTCCATAATTTAATTTAGGACGGCAGGAGTATTTCATTAAAAAAAATAGCAGGACAAAAGGGACAAATTTTATATACAACAAGGTCTACTTATCATTTTGAGATAGATTTTTTTCTTTTTTTCTTAATGGTGAAATTTATTTAAGCCCTAAAAATTGGATATAAATGCACCTAGAGATATATTTACTTGGACACACATAAATTAAAAAAAAAATTAAAAGAAATAAAATTATCACATAAATTTATACCACTTTAATCATTTTATTTTTATTTTTTGTGAGTAAAGATTGAAGATTAGGATAAACATTGTCAACAAAATTGTGAAGGAAAAGTGGTAATGTGGCCAAGTTAAACTACAAAATGGGCACACTTATTCTTAAGTAACACTTTTAGAAAGAATTTTTTTTTAAAAAGTAATTTTTAAAGGTTAAATCCATGATGTATTTATTGAGTATACTAAAATTACGATGATTTATTATAATTTTTCAAAAATTACTACAAATCGCTGTAATTGTAATTTGTAAGATACTAGTATGAAGTATGATAAGGAACATAGGCTTAACTTTGAGTTTCAAGTTCCAACCCAATATAATTTAATTATTACGGGGTGTAGAAGAAACAAAAAACAACGGAACAATGAATTTGATAGGGAGGATTACGGTTCGATTCCCTGTAACTGCGATTGTGAGAGGGTTGAAACCACTTGATGTCAGAACTAACCCAAAACTAGATTAAACCGATGGTGAAAGCAAAAAAAACAACTGAACAAGATTTGTACTAATAATGGGTCCTGGATACAATGATGTTATATTACACAGGTATAGTAAATGGATGGACAGTTCCAAATCCAATCATGATGTGAATGAACGAACAAATTTGAGGTGGTTGAATAGTCATTGCAAAGCACACCCTATAGATAGATACACAGCATAGCATAGAGCCCAACAATAGAAAAGAAAAACTAAACAAAAGTTACCACAGTCTCAGATTAGCCCATTCATTCGCAACATTGAAGTTTGGATATAAACAATTTAAAGAGTGTGGCAGAACATAACAGAGATAACATAGCTGGTGGGACAGTAAACTTAGTACGGATTTGATAGGTCAGCTATTTTATAGAGAAAGTGTTAAATTTGTGTGGGGTGGGGCTGCTGCTAGAATAATCAACTTTTAACTATTCACAGTATAGAAACTACAGTAGAAAATAACAGTAGTAGATGAGGTTCAGTCTTTTGTTGCTGCTTATGATACAGATTAACATTAGTGAGGAGAGAGAGAGAGAGAGAGAGAGAGAGAGAGAGAGAGAGAGATATGCATATATGCACTATGCACTATGCACATCATCCTCTTCTTCTTTTTTTGGCCCCATTGTCTTGCTAATTTATTAAGGTCATTTATACATTTGGCAATTGCAGGTGTACGAAATCCTAAGGCACTGACAAAAGCCAAGGAATGCGGAATTGCTTTACTACAAGGAAAGGGACAGAATGTAGATAACCCCTGGTTCCACACGTGGCCTTTAATTTAATTATCATACAACACAACAAATACATTAATCCTTATTAGGCTCCAAAAATAATCATGCCAACGATGAACTAAATTATATTTTGTCAAATCTATTATTGAGCGTTCTATAAATTAAGATAAAAGTTTCAAATGAGCTTCTTTTGCACCGACTTCTCTTGAACGATAAGAGTTAGGAGACGATAAACTCTCTTCGTTGAGTCATCATTATGATCAAGATTTCATAACTATATGTACCTGAAAGTAACGATGGGAAAAAATATCAACACAGAACAACATTTCAAACACAACTCTTATTCCAAAGTCAAAATAAATCTTCTCCATCTCGACCTTCCTCCCTCCACACTCCACCCCCAACCTACGTATTTTAACCACCTTAATATTCTTATCCACCAATAACTCAAAAAACCAATGAAATCTAATATAGATTGACTTTGTTTTTTAAAAACAAAGTTTTTCTTCTCTTTTTTCAATTCTTTGTGCAATGTGTATGTGCACTCGATGATTTTTCTTAAATAGTGAAAATTGAGGATGCAACATGAGAAAAATCACTATATTAAAGAAATAACACACAAATTAAAGCATTGTCTAATAGTATTCGAGTTGGTATAATATTTTGATGGAAACTAGTTTTAGGGACTAAAACAAAAAAATTTGAACATACATAGATGAATTTGCAAGAAAAAAGATACAGTAACTAAAACAAAAAAATCGCGAATTTACAGGGACAAAAATAATATTTAAGCATGTTTTAATTTGTAAGAACACATCAAAAATATTTTGAAAAAAAAATAGAAAAGGAAAACCTTGTGCATCCGTCCAAACCTTGATTTCAATAGATGTCATGTGGAAACAACTTATATGTATCATACTACTCCATTTTCAACATATGTGCATCATGAACCTTATTATTTGGAGACTACCATAAAATGGAGCTCAATTAAATTTTTTCTATACACATTTTTATCTTTTATGGGATAACTTAAACAAAAAAAATTAAATTATCTAAATTAAAATTGGATAAAATATATTTTTCTTTTGATTAAACAAACTAATAAAGGCCAAAATAGTGCCCACTATCGGCAGCTTGACCAAAGTACAGAAGGAAAAGAACTCGCGGTGGTATATACAAATTGGAAATCGTTAAACGCCCTGTTAGAGATTTGTAAGCAAAGTAAGCTTTCATTATCTTCTTGGACAGAGTTTCTGAACTCTGACAATGATGCTTGTGCACATTACTACTACTAACTACTGACTTTTGATAGTGAAAGGTAATTAAGATTAATAAAAAAAAAATATGTGAAAGAAAGAAGTAAGGAATTATAACGAGAAACTAGTACTCCTTCCTACGTAGGAATAAGACGTAAAGTGATTTGGACATCCTACCATGCGCACAACACACAAATGGAGTATTAACTTTTGGTATAGGGCATCATCACGAAAGACCTAAAAAGACAGCTTTGGTGTTGCCTTAAATATAACAATAACCATGTGCCGTGAGTGTCAAAGCCAAATATTGTGAAGTGATATGTCGGCAATAACATATATGCTCATGCTTCCATGGTGGATAGTGGATACTAGTAATAACCAAACAGCACTTATGATAATCTTTGTAACCCACAAATTAATATGGGAATTTAATTTAATTAGCATGTGGATCACTGTACAGTTTAATCAATCTCTTCAAACGATCACCATCATATTAATTTATTTTCAAGATAGAAATGCCCGGAGAGTAAGATGATACCAAAGGAAGGAAATGCTTTAATTTCCTCATTAGAATTGTCTCATAAAAGCAAAAGCAGAGTTTTACACCATGCCTTGACAGCAGGGCATTTTTTTTTACATGGAAGAAAATAGGTATATTTAAAGGACAAATGGTGAAAGCTAGCACTTGAATTGAACCAAGCAAATTTCAATTCCTACTTTTAATCCCTACAAGTTCCTATCCTTTGATTTAGTCCCTACAGATGTCTAGAAGATTTGGAATTGTACCATTTTTTTTACTTTGGGAGCTATAGTTCAGCTCCTGCAGTAGAAAGGGGGTATGGTGGTGGAGTTAGTCATTTGAGGAGGAAAATGAGGGTGGAAATTCATGTTTGCAAAATGAATTTGACTATCCGCAGCTGATGGTATTGTTGTAGTTGAAGGGAATCCTGATGATGCTGCAGCAGAGAAATTAGGTGGAATCAAAGTTGACCCATTATTATAAGGACTTTGTAGTTGCCATGCCCAATTTGGAACTGGAGAAGATTCCATCCTATTCTCTATTGCTCTTTCCTGTAAATAGAAATAAACTTGAATCATTATAATTCATAACCAAAAGAAAACACTTAAGCAAAATTAGTATGATAACAAGGATATATGAAAATCACCTTACACATGGGAAAGTAATTGTTACCCCTCCAAACTGGAGGTTGATGCTCAGATGCTATGGAAAAACCATAAGATGACTGAACATTGACTGATCTTGACCCAGAGTCCTCAAACTATTGAAGCAAATTTGAAATGTATTATTGTAAGCTAAGTATGCAATTTTTGAATTCATATCAAATGAAACAACAGAGGGGCATGGACAATTACAGACTCCAATGAAGAATTGAATTTAGCAAAGAACATAACAACATTTTTGAATCTTACCATAACACTCTTATCAACAGGCATATCATCCCAGCTACGCTGAACTTGTAAACCACTTCCATTGTGTTGCATGTTCATCATTTGAACATCAGAGTTAGAAGGAGGAGCTATAGCCAAGTTCAGATCAAGATTCTGCTTACTATCTGAATAAAGCACAACCAATGCATTGTTAACATATTTCACTTCATACCTAAATCACTAAGCAGATTATAAAACCAACACAATAAATAAGATAAGCCCCAATGGTAAACTAAACCTGTTGTATACCTTCATTATCACACTGGGAAATTAACTCTCCTTCATAAGTACTAGCCTCAAAATTTGTTACTGCTTCTCTTCCATTGCATTTTATAGCAGCCTTATCATATGCTCTAGAATTAATACAGCAAACAATTCAGTATCACAAGTTCACAACAATAACATGCAGAAAAGAAAATATAAAAGTGAAAGAATCTAAAAATATTAATTAGGAATTTCATTTGAGATATTATGATATATGATTAGTAAAATTAAATTAAACCTTGCAGCATCTAGCTCGCTATCGAAAAGCCCAAGATATATATACCTACAATAAATCCAGATCAATAAAATTAAGAACTGAACAATCATTCATTTCAGTGTCAACTAATATGAATCAAATTAAACTAAAGGATTTTCTCACTTCTTCCCAAGAAACTGTCCCATACGAGCTTCCCATCTTCCACATTTATGCAGAGTAACTCCCCTGTATTTGGAGCTTCCCCTTGAGAAACCAGTACTCTGTCTCCGCAGAATATGCACAAACTCTTCCTTGGTAAAGTTACTCATCTTCACAACAATATAATCGAAGTTAAAGCTAAAATTATAGAACTCACATTCAGATTTCAAATAAGATCAATCACAACAACAAATGCGCACAAACCTGCTTGATATCTTCATCATAATCGCTCACATTGAAATTTATATCCGCATCAACTCCACGAAACTTGATCGCAGCTCGATCATAAGCTCTGAAAATCAACATAGAACAAAAATTAAAATATAAACAAAAATCAATCCATCAAAAACATTTCAAACTGAAAAGTGAATATGAAAATTACCTTGCAGCAGCATGTGCAGTGTCAAATCCACCTGAAAATAAAAAAATCAAGAACGATCAAGAAAATGAAATCATCACAATATCAAATCAACAGTGTTGTGTTGGTTTCTCACCTAAGTACACTTGTTTTCCGCAATCCCTACGAAAACGAAAAAGAATAGAGTGGATTCAGAATTCAGAAACAACACTAGCGTGTAAAGGTGAAAAGTGAAAAACAGAATATAATCGATTGCTAAAATGCTAACCAAATATGCGATTCCCATCGTCCTGTTCTCCGGTAGAAAGTAACGCCACGATACTGTGAGCTTCGCGACCTCGGTCCACGGCGACTCTTCTTCACTTGCTGTGGTCGTGGAGCAACAACAACAGTCTGCTCCGTTACACCGCCGTGATGATCCGACGGGAAATTCATCCATCCTCTATTCTCAGACGGCGAGATTAATCTTGATTCGTTAGCAGGAAAAAGTTGAATTGTCCGTACACCAGATTCACCGGCGCCGGAATGTTGAAGTTCACCGGAGATTGTAGTGTTGTCAACGAAACTGTTTTCGTTGTTGTTGTTGTTGAGTATGGCGAAGTTGTAAGCGTAGGCATCGCCGTAAGAGGAAGAATCTTCAGTGTCGGCGGTGTTGACGACGGAGGAATCAAAGCTACCGGAGCTTTCCATTTGGGCGGTGGCGGAGAGTGGGAAAGTGTAGTTATCGAAAGTGGAATGAGCGTTGAGATTGAGATCCAACATTGTGAGAGTTTGTTACGATTCAGTTATTAAAAGTTTGGAGGGAAAAAATATAAAGTGAGTTTGTTTAGTTAGTTAGAATGAAAGAGAAGGATTCAAAGGAAAATAATGCTCTCACTTCTTCATTGTGAGTGTTTCGTAGTATGAAACTATGAATGAATGTTGCATCACCAATGTGAATGTGAACTGAGCTTAATTACTTTTCTTTGCCTCTTACCTTATACTAATATAATAATGCATTTAATTAATTAATTTTGTCTCCTTCTCTTTTTTTTTTCCACACTTTTGAGGTTCTATTTATTGGTAGCTGAAGGAGGGTCAGGGCCTACAAGAAACAAAAATACTTGGCTTAAGAGTGGTATTCACGTATTTAATTATTTTTAAAAAAAAATTTATTTCACAAATTTTTGTTTTGTTAATTGGTTTAGTAGTTGAATAATTAAATTGTTTGAAATTTGAAGTCCGACTTCTACATATAAAAATATTATATTTCTATCAATTAAGATTTTTCATATGTGTCTCATTTAAATGTGAGAAAAATAATTTATTATTAAAGGTGAATAATTAAATTATTTGGATTTCAGATTCTAACTCCTGTAAAATACGTTATTTCTAGATTCTTCATATGTGTCTCATTTAATTGTGAGAACAAATTAAGGTGATCTCGGATTTGGATTTGTTGCTGTAGAAATATCACGCTGTTTCGAATTTCGACCATCAATTTATGATCAGACAACTTATATTAAATACAACAAAAAGTAAACACTTTAATCTGATCCGTCGGATTGTGACCGGACGTCTGGATGCAGTACTGCGTCCTGCATTAACTGCCCCAAATATGTTTTCGGGGATCTCTATTGTTTACGCACATTATTTGAACATACCAAAATGAGTCTGGATCAGCTCCAGTCCTTATTTCCTCCAGTTTTCCAGTTCTCTGCCCAGATGTGCGACATGTGGCAGAAATTAATTTAACGGTTCAGATTAAAAGAAATGCAAAACTATCATTTTAGTGTTCATCTTCTTGGAATATCACTGTTCTTCTTATCCCTCTTTCACTTATTCCTCTCCTCTGTTTGACAGTTGACACCAACTTGTTACAATTCCTTTCGCCGTTGTCTCCATTGCTTCCGCCGATTCACCATCTTTCTTCCATTTAGCTGCTCACCGCTGTGAAAACCATCTTCGCGAGTCACCACGACAGTGTCTTTATTCTTGAATTCATTACATTGCCTAAGAAAATCTGCATTATTTATTGATGTGATGTAATCCTAGCAGCAACTTGCAACCACAACAGTATTGCTCTAGAATTGATTACAACCACCATCTATCATTTGGTTTTAATTGAACATTGAGCCCTAAATTGAAAAGGGGGAAAATGCAATAGGACTTGAAAAACTCATTCAACAATGGAATTAAACTCATTCAACCACCATATTTCTGCACAAAGACTACAAGATTGAGCAACAACATTTCCACCACAGCACCATGATTTTGAGTTGATTACAACATGCGGAGTTGATTATAGCAATTGAGTTGAGTACTAAATTAAAAAGGGGAAGATGCAGTGGGACTTGATTTGAGAAGCTAATAAAACAATGAAATTAAAACAGTGATAAAGAAGCAGCGGGGAACAAGTAAATGGATTTGTTTTTTCGTGGAGGTGGTTGCTGAAACACCGTGGCGGTGACTTCGACATGGTGTGGTGGTAACAAGCCTTGTCGACACATCATGCGGAGGTAACACATCGATGATATAGCAGTAATCGGTGGTGACACGGTGGCGACTTGGCATTGAGACGGCGGCGACGCAGCAGCAAGGAAATGACGGGGAGGCTAGAAAGCTTCGGGAAGCATCTTTGAACTTCTCTTTATTTTGTAACAAGCAAGATGGGTAATTGAAGAAGAAATGAGGTAGTATAATGGGGTAGTATGAATTCGTCCAATTTATGCATCTTTCAAGTGTTCATAAGCTTGAAATCTGGAAATGAGGGGAAGAAGCGCAAGAGAGAAACGAGGTTTCGTTGAGTATTTTTTTGTTTCCATTTAATCTGAACCGTTGAATGTTTCTTTGCCACGTGTCGAGCATCAGTAAAGCAAACCGGGAAACCGGAGGATAAGGGTACTGGAGCTGATCTGAAATCATTTAATTATTTTAAAATATATATTATTTTAATTATTATTGTTTTTCTAATTTTCTTTAAAAAAATATGTGTCTAAACAGTGTCACCAAATATCAATCGTTAGTTGGTTCATTGATGATTGATGCTGAATTTGGTAGAGTTAACCACACCACAACTGCTATCGGGAAGGACTGAATTTTTTTTATGCTAGAACTGATGATGAAAGAAAAAAATTAGTTTCACCAAATTATTGGGTCCATCTAAAATTTCTTTAAATCTGAATATATATCTCTAAATCGATAGGTTCGGTTTATGTCTTATTTATTTTTAATTCTTTAGGATTATATCCCTATAGTTTTCTATTTCTTTCTTAATAAATTTTTATTTTATAAAAATATTAAAATAAAATGATAATATATAAATAACACAATATTAATTAGATTTATTAAAAAATATCAGACGGATTTCTACTCTATAGTTGACGCGGATGTTCATACTAATTTTTCGAGTTTAACATCTTCTATTATATCTAACGTTAGTAATAGTAATATTCACATATTTAATTTTATATATGTAATATATACATTGTTATGATGTACTAAAATAAAATTTTGTGTTTGTCCTATAAATAGTAATTAAAATAAATAAATTTATGTTTAGAAGTCCTAGCACAACTGATAAAATATTGCCAAAATTGTTAGGTCGGACATTATGACCGGATTCGAACTCCGACTCCCTCATTTATGTGTGTGAGTTTATAATAGCTTTACCATTTCATCTATGCACCAAAAAAGAAAATATTTATGTGTGGTGTCAAGTGTGTACTTTGTCTTCGATCCCCCGGAACTGAGATTGAGATGGGGCTGAAACTGAAACCACTTGATGTCGGAACTGACCATCGAATCAGATTCAACGGGTGGTGAAAGAAAAAAAAAGACTTTGTCTTTTTGGTTACAAAGGGAAATGTAAAAGAGTTGGTGTAAACTATAGTAAAGTAACAAATAGTTGTATATTCTTTGTGGTGACAATGTCACTTTGTCAGTACATTGGCCTCCTTTTGTTCCTCAGCACACCCCTTTTGTCCATGGAGTCTTTCTTGGCCGTTCATCTAAGGAAAAATTGTTGCTATATGGGTTTTGTTATTAAAAATGCTTACTATTACTAAAATGGTTATCGTATTATTTTTTTTAACTTGTTTTTTAACTAAAGCAATTAAAATGACCTTGTGTCCAAATGAACATTTCAAAAATTAACGAGTCAAAATGTTAATCTTAAAAGTTAAAAGTCAAACAAATTTCTTTCACATATGGATATGGTTGATGGTCACGAATGCAAGATTGCAATCTTTAAACTCATATTTTAAAAGTTTTTTGTATAATAATGTTTATTTATTTTGACTTCGTCTCTGATATGACCAATTTAACAAAAAAAATTTTACGGAACCAATTTAACTATATGTCAATAAGATATTTGTGAAATTGTGACAATTTTGAATTTAGTGATAAGTGTTTTATGCCTTGACTCAAAATATGACACAAACAAAATAACTCCAGATATTTTTTTCTTTTCTTTTTACACAATAAGTCTAGATGTGTAAGCAATCATATCCAATCTTGAATCAAACTAAAATTAACACAAGAAAAAAGCAACTGAGTAAAACCATAAGACACCAACAAATATATTAGATCTCAAATTAGGTGCGACTAAAACACAAAGATGTCAAGTGGTTTTGAATGAGGTTACTTAATAGTTGATTTTGCGAGTGAGGCCCCAACTTTGGGGCTAGATTTAGAGGTGGTGGATGAGTTGCGAGACAATCAATAAAAAATGGACTTATAATGGTACAATGTTGTCGAGATCAAATACTAGCTAAAGAGTTGCTCTTTATTTTCATTGTTGTCATTGCTATCAAAAACATGAGAGCGATATTAAAATCATATAAACAAGAAACATAAGTAATCGAATCACATGAATAAAACCACACAATGTCTGTAATTACCGAGTAAATTGCTGGTAATTATAAGGACACATTTTTCCCTCTGATCTAGTCTAGAATTGTAGGGGTATGGTTTTATCTGAGTATTTTGTAATGGAGAATTTTTCTATATCCTCCTTTGGTGAATACATGGCCTATATTTATAGGCAACCTGGAGCAGGGGGTTCAGACTATTTTACTTTAAGAAAAATTTTGCTTCAAAATATTTTTTATATTCTAGTTAGCAATTGTTTTTTCTAAATGGAAAATTTTTATTGAAAACGGCTTAAAATTAATAAATAGTTTACAAAAAAAAAAAGAAAATATTTAAAAAAAGATTATCCTAAGGTTAAATTCATCCAAAAAAATGTTCTACCAAAATTAATAGTTGGGTTAGTATTTTACAAAAAAGTGTTAGTTAACCAAGTAAATCAGAATCAGATCGATTATTGAACGAATGTACATACCGTTTCAAGGTTCAATAGGTCGGACCGGAGGTCAACAGATCGAACTGTTTTTAATTAAATATATATTTTTTTATATTTTTAAATTCTATATAAAATAATAATAAATAAAATTAGATAATATTTATAATTTTATACTATATAAAACATCATAAGTCAATACATAAAAACTAGACTCGATAAGAATTGGTTCGATTAGAAACTACACTTGAGTTTGACATAAACTCTTTTTTCAGCTCGAGTTCGACTCGTTTATAGTTTGCGAGCAGTTCGGTTTAGCTCATTAGGTTCAAATCATTTTCAACTTGAAACTAAAATCAAGAATTCGATATGAATTTTTTTTTCATTATATTTATTCTCCATTTTAAATTATATAAATTTTAAATTATTTTTGAAGTGTTATTTAAAAATATATTTTTAAGTGTTATATATATAATCAAGTCAGCTTGTGAACCAAACAAGTCGAACTATATATATAGCTCAAGTTCAGTTCATTTAATTAACGAACTTAATATTTAGCTTAAGTTCGACTCATTTGGTTCATGTACCAAGTTCAAAATCAAACAAGCCGAACTATATATAGTTCAAGTTCAACTCGTTTAATTAACGAACTTAATATTTAGCTTAAGTTCGACTCATTTGGTTCTTTAACCAAGTTCAAAACCAAACAAGTCGAACCATATATAGCTCAAGTTCAACTCGTTTAATTAACTAACTTAATATTTAGCTTAAGTTTGACTCATTTGGTTCATGAACCAAGTTCAAAACCAAACAAGCCGAACTATATATAGCTCAAGTTCAACTCATTTAATTAACGAACTTAATATTTAGCTTATAAGTTTGACTCATTTAGTTATTGAACCAAGCAAGTTAAACGAATTAATTGTCAAATCAATCTCAAACTTTATTCGACTTGTTTAGGTTCATTGTCAGCCCTAATAAAGAGAGAATAAAATTTGAAAATAAGTAAGTTAAAATTGTTTTGAGTTTAATTGGGTCAGTGGTGCAATATAGAAAAGTGAGGGGGTTCAAAATATAAATTATATAAGATTATATGTGTATTTTTTTTAAGTCCAAGGGGTTCAATTGAACCCGCTCGGCTCTATGTGGCGACGCCACTGGGCATAGAGGTGGTTTTTGAGATTTGTCCACGTAATCCCATCACTCCCATTACCCTCTCGTTCGTGAGAGAGAGAACATGGCAGTTTGAACTCATGGAGGTAGCTCCATGTTCTGTCGATCGTGGGGGTGAACTCATCCTATGTAGAACGTGTCACCACTTTATTGGTCCGGGGGCTGTTTCGGGCGAACTCATGGTATTGGGCCTTTTTTAGGCGAGCCAAGCTTTTGGCTGGTTGGGCTTTGGACAAATTGGGCTTGTAGGTGAAGTGGTCCTTTAAGCGAATCGGGCCAATATTTTCACGTCCACTACACCCTCCTACTAAGTTCACTAAATGCAAGCTCTCCATTGAAAAAGATTTTTTTTTTTGTCGCCCATGAGTATTTGCACGCTCTACGTGTTTTTAAAAATAATTTGCTCGCTTAATTTACGGTGTAAATTGAGCTTACAATTTAAATAATGAAAAAAAATATGTAAAAATGTAATTATTTTGTCATTGTCATCCTTCTCTCATCTTCCATAAAAATATTTTAATATAAAACATAGTAGTTTGTAAGATAACATGTAAACACTCTAAATTTTCGCATTTTATATTGGTCATCCCTGTGCAGAAGTATGGTTAAAAACCAAAATATAACAAAAAGTGTATATAAGAAACCAACACAAAATAAAAAATAATTACGATTTTAGTCTCCTCCATTAATGGAACAAATAAATAATAGGGGGACCAAAATTGCGAATTTGGTAAAATAGGGGAACTAAAATTGCAATTAAGCCTTTAACATTTAACTATTTATGTTTTTGTTGTTTTTCTTTTTGTCTTGGCTGCCCCTTTCTTTCCAAAAAAAAAAGACATTGAATCACAGAACGAGATACACGTGTAATAGAATATTGTGTGGTAAAATATGAATATGAGATTCGCAAAGGATAAGAAAAAGAGTTTTGAGTCCAGCAAAGGAAGAACCAAATTGCAATCTTCTTCATTACCATTCAAATGGATATTCATTCATACATTTCAACACCAAGTTTTATATCACATCGTTTCTCTTCACGAATCCAAACTTTACAATCTTCTTCTTTCTCTTCCTATTTTCCCTCCAAATTTGTATGCTCCAAAAGGGATCAGGATTCTCGTAGAAACGCCGATAACGATAACAAAGGTATTGTTCTACGGTTATCCTTGTCCTTATCAATCTATTCAAATTTTTTTTTCTACCACCAATTTAATCTGATTCGGAGGTCAGTTCTGGCCTCAAACGGTTCTAGCCCCCCCTCCGATCGCAGTTGCGGGGATCGAATTTATTTAAATTCACAATTAATTGAATTGATTTATTGATGATTTTAGAGTTCCTTGCTGAGTGGAGGAGATTTTCTCAATTAGAAATTGAAATTGAGAGTAACATTGTCATGTTTTAGTGTACGGAGACCAAATTAATGTCACTAGTTATTTTTGGACAGCTGTTAATGCCCCCAATTATACGTTCAATAAGGCTTAACTCAATTGACAAATGTCGATATTGTTAAGCTGAACCGTACACCTTCATCCAGGTTCAAATCCGAACCTCGCAGTTGTGTGTGTGAGTTTATGGTAGAGACAAAAAACAGTTCTATATTTTTCAAAACAAATGCTGCATGAGGTGTTTTTTTTAATCTAAAATTTCTAAAAGCACAATAATATTTGTGGGAAAATGACTTACCTTAGAGATTCATAATAGTAGTGATAACTTGATCCCCAAGTATACTAGATTATCATGATTATATCACAATGTATTTACAAGAAGGGTGTTTGGTTAGTTAATTATTTGAGCCTGTTTAGCTTGTTGGATAAGTTAGTCGTTGATTTGATTATAACTAACTTTGTCGTAGTTCTAAAGTGTAGCTTTCGCAACAATAACGTGACACTGTAATTTTGCCAAACTCACTGGCACTCCGAAAAATGTAATCTTCATGTTGATTCTAACTTTTTGTTAAATGTCTCAGGTGATAAATCTTCAACTGATTGGGACAAGGCATGGACAAATTTTAAGAAGCAAGGAAAAAAAACTCTCTTCTCAAATTTTTCTCCAAATAAGTATGTAAGCTGGAATCCCAGGCGTTCAGATTTCCCACTTTCTGAAGAGGTTGATCCAATAAAGAGAGCAGAGAGATCAAACCTCAAGTTCTGGAGTAGTCCTACTTTTACTCTAGGTGGAGCACTTATAATTCTCATATTTCTTTTGTTGTACACCCTTCAAGCACCAATCAATAAGTAATTGAGTTATAAAATTTGGAAATTGTGAAATATTTGTCTCACAAAATGCATATTATTGTAACCGATGGGCGATGGCTTCTCCGGTTCTCTTGTTTCTATATTTTTTCTTGTGTTGATCTTTCGGTTCTTAGTGAAGGAGCTCTAATAATTTAGAGTTCATGTAAATAAAATTTGTCTTAAGAATTGTTCTACCCAGAAATCGAATTAGGATTCTCCCATTTGTACTCTTGTTCTATTTGTTACTAACTAATTTTCCTTCCCTGGGTCTTACATTTTAGCTTAATTTACTTGGGTTGTTGTCCTGAAAATCTAAAATTTTCTACTTCATGATACTGATTAGATCCTTTCTTATTAATCAAAGTAATCACCTATTGAAATGAAATAGTTGTATCTCATCTATGGTTTTTTCTGCTGAGACCTGAGACTCATTCACAAACCAACTTGTTGAATTGTTTTTCCTCAACAACTAAAGTGTTTAAAAATTGGGTAGCACTGACGTTCAATCTCATTTAAAGTGTAGCGATGTTTTGGTTTTGATTGAGAAATTTTAAAACGAAGTGGTTAAAATTTTGATTGAGAATTATGTCTATGTACATCAATTTTAAGGGCTTGTTCATTCTCCCTTGTAATTTTTTGTGCAATACTTGTGCCAAAAGATTCCTTGGGCTTAGAATTTGGATTCTCTACATTTAAAAATTCTATAATATATTTATTTCTAGGTCAATTTTATAATTACCACCTATTATACTATCTCTTTTCAGTTTCTCTCTTAGCATTTTTGCACCAAATATAAACCGATGTAGGATCATCGACGCACCAACCTTTTTTTTTGACGCAAGAATATACAACTTTTAAAGATAACTTACTAGTTATCTTCGTATGACAAGAATTGGACATGAATTCTATGATTTTAAAGATGATTATATTTAAGATTGAGTTTTATTATAAAAAGGTTTAACGGCACAACTTGTTATCCGTTTAAAAATTATTTCTATATAAAACAATATCCACATTGACCGTTTGAAATAAAAAATAATTATAAAATATGAATGTTTAATTAAACTCTAAATATATCTTTTGTTAACATCTATCCAACCATCAAGTATTAGAGATATCTTCGGTAAAGAGGATAACATATAAACTAGTTGATAGTAATAAATAAGTTGGTTGATCGAATTTAAAATGTTTGACTAATTTAATGGTTGTACTAATTGATAAAGATAAAATGACAAAACAATATTATAATTTGTTCAATTAAGATAGTAAATGTAAAATTGATACAAATAAAAGGATACCTCTTCATTCTTTATTATAAGATTCCTCCAAACAAATTGACGGGCATTAAAAAAAGTAGTTGTATAATAAGTTTGCAAAAAATATGGTTTTTTTTGGATAAATGTCAAAAATATTTGTTACTTTTATATAGTTACCCCTACAATTAATAATATCATAAAATGGAGAAACTTGATTTTCATTTTCCAAAGGTAAATTAAATATGGAAATTGTTTGTAAAGAAATTGTTAGCACATGTGAAAAGAGTCTTATATATATATTAATTAAGAGACAACTAAAAAGTAAAAAATTTTCTTATAATTAGGCGTAGAAAATACACTATAATCCATAGCCTGGCCTTTAATAGTTAAATGATACTTAATGTAACATATACAAAAATATTATGAACATGCTAAAACCCTAATTTCATCTAGCAAGGGAAGTAAAATCCCAAATTTTTTCATCCACTAAAAAGTAAACTATTTTCACATCTATACCAACATGTTCTTATTTTAGCCAAGATGAATGGCTTACTCATAAAATGAGTTGCATTTCAGTAAAGCACTCGAGCTCATTTCAGTTTTTAATTGGGTCTACGAGCTAAATTTAAGACCAATGATGAAATTCTATTTGGACTCGAACAGAATGATTAATAACTTCAATTATTCATAACAAAATTTTACTAAATTATTTTTTAACAAACAAAAATGGAACTTTATATTAACAAGTTCTGATTAGTATAAGGTGTGCTAATCAGAATCCCAAAAGTCTACAAAAGTTAATTAGAGAATCACCAGCTAGCCAATGCCCATACAAATAAGGGGGCTTGACCACCACATGTGCTAATTTTTTTTTTTGATCGGAAAATAAATTATTATTAATAATCGGTCTCTGCACAAGACGAACAGAGGTCGGGAAATGCGAAAACTACAAAACAAAGGCGCCGTATGTAAGCGGAAACTAATGAATAAAAGCAAAACAAACACTACCTAAAGAGGTCCACATCTAATCTCATTCTTAGAAGGACACTCCTCAGCCTCCAAACCACCAAAAAACACGACAATTTGACCGACAAAGATGCCACTAGACTCTAACTTCTGATCTCGAATCAAAAGTGATCGGCCCATTGGAATCCAAGAAGCAGCTTCGTGAGCCAAAAATGGATGGCGCAACAGTAATATGAAGACCTAAGCAGGTACATCTCAGCTCGCAGTCCGCTCCAAAACAAAACAGTCAACATCGACATGTACGAATTCAAACCAAGATTTACATTATAAACTTTCGTTCACTAAAGTGAATGAACTTTGACTTTCTCGAACATTTGTAAGACTGAAGATTCCTTCCCCTTAAAAATTCTTACAAATTAATTTTACTAAATTGATCATTGTAAATTATTTTCTTTAATTATTATAAAAATATTAGTATAAAATTTCTGCAAAACAACCAATGAAATTATCCATAATCTAAATATAAAACAGTCGCATTATCAATTAGTTTCAAAATTTAGGTTGAAATACCAAATTATATCAAACACATTTTTTTCTTCCTTCATATCAATTACTATCAAATATTTTACTAGATGAAATGTTATAAGCATATCAAAAAAAAAATATTTACAAGAATATCTTTCTAAAATATCCAACATTTTGTTGGTACGATAATGTTCCTAAGGACACCATCATTTCAATCCATACAAAAAAAAAAACCAATCCAAAACCCATCATATAAACCCCATTTTCTTCCTTCATTCATTTATTCATTCGAGTTTAACTACACTTCACAAAACGTTGCACAAAAGATGAGAGATTTTGTGATCCTCGGTTCTTCCATCATCACTCCACCTCCCAACCCACAACCACCATCTTCATCATCATCATCTTCTACTCCACAACACCGTTACACTATCAAACCCCACAAAACCTCTCTTCAAAAGCTCCCTCCTTTATCTCCCACTACTCTTCTTCAAACCCCTCTCATTCTTAAAGAATTTGAAACTGTTCTACATGGAACGCTTGATTCTGATGTGGATGCTGAAGTCTTAGCCAATGCTGTTCTGATGGGTATTAAAGACAGAAATGTTAGGATTGTGATTGATACTTTGAATAAAGTGGAGGAAGGTCTTGGTGAAATTTCTCTTTCTACTCATCTTGATGCTTCTTCCATTGCAAATGAGTGTTGTCATATGGTTTCATGTGGTCACATTGAAGAAGCTGTTGAATTGATGGAGGTTCTCTCACGTAATTTTTCTATTTTCTGTTTTTTTCTAATCAATTATAGAGAATGTTTATTCTTTGTAAATTTAACATTTATGATTTCCATTTAGTGATTGAATTTCTTTTTAAGAGGAGAGAGATAATAGGTTCTGGTTGGTAACTGATAAGTTAGTTGATAGCTGATAAACTAGTAGATTGAATTTGAAGTGTTTGGTGAAATTAGTAGCTGAACAAATTGATAAAGCCTTTAAGCTTGTGAGATGAGAAAAGACTCTTACAAAATAGGTTTACTTTAATTTTATGAGCTTACACGCTATAAGCTATCTGCAATAAGCTAGTGGTTTGGCCTTGCCAAACAAAGCTATAATTTTTATGAATGGAGTGGTTTCTTTATGATTGACATTCTTCAATGCGGTAAAAAATTAAAAATACATAGATTTGAAGTTAGTTGATTGTAGATGTTAAGAGTCTCACATTGGTTGCGAGATAACCTGAATATATGTTTATAAGGGAGGCCAATTCTCACCTTACAAGCTGGTTTTGTAGGATTGATTAGGCCCAACTCCCAATTCTAAGATGGTATTAGAGCCTCCTCCATGATCTGCTGAACCACCTTCTATCGGGTTTCTGATCAGACCACCCACCATTTATATTCACGCACCAAGCCCGATAGTGCCAGGGACGAGGGGATTGATAAAACCTTTAAGCTCGTGAGAACAGACCGTTACCAAATAGTTTTACTTTAATGATATGAGCTTATATGCTGTAAGCTATCCACAATAAGCTAGTGGTTTGGACTTGTCAACCAGAGCTATAATGTTTATGTTATGAATGGAGTAGTTTCTTTGTGATTGGGATTTTTTGATGTGGTGGTAAATTAAAATACATGGATTTCTTCCTTCAGGTTTCCAGTTATCAATTGCACAACTTGTTCGGCCATCTGACATTATAAAAAGATGTGTTCTTAGTCGTAAACCAAATTTAGCTGTGAGGTATGTATGATTTTATATTGTTTCAATTTCTTAAGCACATTGATGCTGATGATGCCATTGAAATGTGTTGTCTAGTCTTCGGTTTCTAATTAATATTTTTACACTTTTCAGGTATGCTACCCTTCTTCCACAAGCGCACATATTATTTTGCAACATCATATCTGAATTTGGCAAAAGTAGGGATTTGGTTTCTGCTCTGAAAGCTTATGATGCAATAAAGAAGAAATTAGAAAGACCCAATATGTACATATACCGGGCAATAATTGACACTTGTGGTCTCTGTGGCGGTTTCATGAAATCTAGGTACATATATGAGGTATTTTTCAATCAGTTTACATTTTCTTACTTAAACTTGTATGCTGAGATATGATTGAGTAAACAACTATTAATACAATTAGAGGTACAAAGAATGGTGTTAGGCTTATAGTAAGAATAATATGTGGAGGACATATCAAACTTCTTTGAGCACATAAAAACCAAATCAAATTAAAGTCTTGTCCATTTGGCTTCAGTGACTAAGTAAAGCTTTTACACCATTATTCCTTAGGCTAGGCCCTAGAAGCATAGAAGTAGTAATTAAATTTTAATAACTTTACAACTTTTTCTGTGATTTGGCTTTTGCATGTTTCCTAAAGCGTCGTCTTAGATTTTCAAATAATGAAGTTTAAACTTGATTATTCTGTTAAAGTCTCGTACTATTATTCACTTCTATGTTGTATATTATAACATTCACTTTGCACATTTTCTGGCGCAGGATTTGCTGAATCAGAAAATCACTCCAAATATATATGTGTTCAACAGTCTCATGAATGTGAATTCCCATGATCTCAACTACTCGTTAAATCTATATCAGAATATGCAGGTGACTCCCGCTGTCTATTATGCCTTACACACACGCACACACAAATGTGAAGCATGAACCCCAATCCCCCACAAAGAAAGAAGAAAAGAAAACAGAATTCTAGAATAGATATGTTTATTTATGCATAGCTAGTTCGACCATGATTCTAAAAACTTGCTTAAGGCATCACTTGTTCTTACTGTTCCTGTCTTCTCATGAAATTTTCTTTCACATGCTAAATAAACTACATCAAGCAAATCATGTCTATACACCGCCATCCATTCTGTTTCCCTTGAAAAATGAGAAAAGAAGGCTAATTAGATTATCTTCTGCTTATCTTTACATATTAATAATTGATAGGATATGCTTTCATTTTGATGTCAAGAGTTGACAATGCTATATATTTGCTAAATTCTTTCTACAAATCCAGAAGCTAGGCCTGAAACCAGATATGACATCCTATAACATCCTACTGAAAGCATGCTGTGTTGCCGGAAGAGTTGACCTGGCCCAAGACATGTATAAGGAACTCAAGCATTTGGAATCGGTGGGACAGCTTAAATTAGATGTTTTTACCTACAGCACAATTATAAAGGTATAGTACTGAAGATCAATAGAATCTCCATAATTTCATTGATTTTGCATGGTACCACTAGAACCTTCTTCAATCCTATGCACTGACACTGAATGAATATGTCACACATTCTTGTACAAACTATTTGGCATGTCCTGACCGATGCCAACTTCAGGTCTTTGCAGATGCAAAATTGTGGCAAATGGCTCTAAGAATCAAGCGTGACATGCAGTCTGCTGGTGTTTCTCTTAATATTGTTGCGTGGTCATCATTAATCAGTGCATGTGCGCATGCAGGGCTTGTAGAGCAGACAATTCAGTTATTTGAAGAAATGCTTTCGGCTGGCTGTGAACCTAATACACAGTGTTTCAACATCATTTTACATGCATGCGTTGAAGGCTGCCAATATG
Organism: Trifolium repens; assembly: GCA_030408175.1. Lineage (NCBI taxonomy): Eukaryota > Viridiplantae > Streptophyta > Magnoliopsida > Fabales > Fabaceae > Trifolium > Trifolium repens. The sequence goes on along the minus strand of CP125849.1, from coordinate 49,280,351 downwards.
ACAGGGCTTTTCGGTTTTTCAATTCTTGGAAGGGAAATAAGATGCTAGTGTCCTCTGGTGAAAACTACAATAGTAATTCAGAGCAGGGAGACACGGATAATGTTGCCACAGTGCCAAAAGGCATTTCTAGTTCACATATCTTGAGTTTTACTGAGAGGTTCCCTTTCGAACCAACTACATCAACATACAATATTTTACTGAAGGCCTGTGGTACTAATTACTATCATGCAAAAGCGTTAATCAACGAGATGAGAACAGTAGGTCTTTCCCCTAATCAAATAAGCTGGTCAATTTTGATAGATATATGCGGAGGATCAGAAAATGTGGAGGGTGCCATTGAGGTAAAATTTAATTAATTAGAATGTAACGTTTTTGTTTTGGTTTTGCACAAAGTTTTGGAAACCTTGTCAGTGAAGTTGTGATTGAATTAGTATTTTGGTTACATTGCCTCAGGGAAATTTTTAGGTATAAATTGTAATGTGATATCAGTTCTCTGATGAGATGACCATGTCCTCTTGCAGATTTTGAGAACCATGGTTGATGCTGGAATTAAACCTGATGTTGTTGCATATACAACAGCCATTAAGGTCCAAACCTGATGTCATTTTATAAAATTATTCGTACACTTGAAGGGGGACATTTGTCACAATCTCAAAATTACATGGTTTTTGACATAGGAATTTTTCATTTGGTTTACAGGTTTGTGTTGAAAGTAAGAATTTTACGCAAGCATTAAAATTATATGAAGAAATGAAAAGCTACGAGACACATCCAAATTTGGTGAGTTGTTATCATGTTGCACTTCTATTTTTCACAAAATCATAAATTTAAATCTATCCTCTAACTCAATGCAATTTGGATGATGCTGCTCTAAGATTCCTCATCCATTAAAATCATCTAAAATATACACACATGGTTGATGTATCTGCTCATTGTTTCTGTCAGGATCTATCATTAAGATTAATAAGGATATCCTTTATGTTAGTCAGTTAGCTTATTAGTTAGATAAGGTAGGTAGTTAGAAGGGATTACAGTGGAAATTGTGGAATTGGTTAGAATATTCATAACTTTTGATAATTTTAAAGTGAAAAGAGAGATCCTTTGTGAAGGGAAAATCCTTAGCAAGAATTCTGTTCCCCATTTTCTGTTTTAGTTTTCAATAATACATAATACTTTTTTTTTGGTATTCTTTCTATCTTGCTTTTGTTTCAATTTGTCTAGGTTGCCAACCTTATACAAAAATAAATCACAGACAATGCATATAGCAAATAGTTATCTGAAAAAATGGAAACTACAAATTTCTTGGATTGGGAGGGAAAAAAGGGATATGCTTCATGAAGTTAATCTCTGTTGGTTTTGCTAATTATCTTCTCAGGTGACATATAATACACTTCTAAGGGCACGCAGTAAATACGGATCCTTACGTGAAGTGCAACAGTGCTTATCTGTATATCAGGATATGCGAAAAGCAGGGTATGTTGGTGTATATTCTCTATAATTAATTTGGACTAATCATCTTTTTGATGTGTACCTTGATAAATGTCACACGTACCATGTTTGGTCCATGTTTAATGGCTTAATGGAAAGGTATAACCGATTAATGGTTTCATGCTGTACGCATAGCAGCACTTAGCAATGATGCTACATATAAAAAAATGGCCAGAATATCCTTTGACACAGGCATTGCTTCAGTTTTGAACTAAATAGCTTTTATGTTATAGGTTCAAAGCCAATGACTACTATTTGGAGGAGCTGATTGAGGAGTGGTGTGAAGGAGTAATACAAGACAACGAAGATTACGAAGGAGAATTTTCTACCAGCAAGACATCTGAAATAGAGAGACCTCAGAGTATACTTCTTGAAAAAATTGCGGCACATCTATTAAAGAGAGTAGCTGACATCTTGGCAATTGATGTTCAAGGACTCACAAAGGTGTGAATAAATTCCTCAGCTATGATTTTCCATAAAACTGTCTCAAGCATGGTCCAAAGCTAAAATAACTGTTGATAATTTTTCTTAAAACAGCATTTCATTTGTTTCAATATCTTCTCTAGGTTTCTGACTTTCTGTTAAAACTCTTAAATTTAGAAAATAAAATAATAGCTTGTATGCAAAATATCTGATCTTTATGGAGTCTTAATTCTTTCTTTTTTTGTCATCAAACCTTCTGTATCTATAGGTTGAAGCTCGCCTGGTCATTCTTGCAGTTCTTCGAATGATCAAAGAGAACTATGCTATTGGTATGTAATGCTATAGTACAATACCATTGTCCCATTTTTTTCACAGCCTTTTGTCTACATAAGCATTCATAGTCATATGAACTAACGAGTAAGCAAGTAGAGACCCCAAAAAAGTGTTGCTAAGAGCTTGTTTGGATTAGCTTATTTGAACTTATCTATAGCTATAAATACTTGTGATTGCGAGTCTAGCTTATAGAAATAGCTTATAACATGTCTATAAACTGTTTTCAACTTATTGATAGCTTATGAAAACAATCATGACCTAGATATGCTGTTGGCCTTTATGGATACAGGGCATTCGGTGAATGATGACATATTGATCATCATAGGAGCTACCAAAGCCGATGAAAGTCCATCCAAAGACATATTAGAAGTGCAAGAGGCTATGATGAAACTTCTTAGGAATGAATTGGGACTTGAGGTTTTTCCAGCCAGAACCAGATTTGCACCAAGTGACACACCAAAGTTACAGATCCCCAAACTTTCAAATCTCACCATGGATGCACTGCCGGGAGAGAATGCATCAACCACAACAATGGGGTTTCACACAAGGAGACCTGCACTTCTGCAAAGACTGAAGGTCACAAAAAAATCACTACACCGTTGGTTGCAAAGGAAAGGAAGCGTAAATTAATAGTATTTGATGACCTCTTTAATTTTTTTACAGAGTTGATGATCTCTTCATTGTTTATATAAGACCCCATAGGATTTATGTACAAATGTTAGATATGCCATTCTTTTCCTCCCAATGGCTGCTTCAATGTGTATATAATATAATCATGGTATAGCTGCAAATGTATTTTGTAACCAAAGTATACACTGTCATGGAATAAAATCATATTTTTTCTTCAGTGTTGTCGATATTCTTTTTCTCAGTTGTACTTATTCTGAATTCCAAGGTTAATTCAAGCAAATTAAAAGCATTTTGTTCCCAACTCCCCCGCTTACTGAAATAAGAATAAAAATATGAAGCAAAATAATTGCACTGCACGACATGTGGCTTCTCAAATAAACATGTCTCGGGACACAAAAATGGATAAGCGACCATGCAAGTGAATATAGGCTTAGACACTTAACGTAATTTTCGAACGTTACTGAACACAAAACGTTACTGTAAATTGAAAATGTTATTATATACAAGATTTTGAAACAAGCAATGGAATAGGTTCCATATTTTGAGCTTTTCTATCTAACCAAGGTAAATATTGGAGGATGACTCCGCTATTGTTTCGCCATCTGAACCCAAGATCAGTGCTTAGACCATATGATGTACAAGTACGACGCTCTATGATGAGATGGTATCGCGTATTTCATGAAGCATGAAAAGGGAAGCTCCATCTTATCTTCACGAGCAGCATGCTTTTAAGATATCTTCAATTTCGGGGTCATCACCTGCTTCTTTGTCCTGCTCATGTGAACACATTTTACATAATGATATCATAAAAATGTTAAACATGTATACCATGAATATTCCAAGGAAGGTGTATTCTACAAAAATTGGAGTATATGGTTTCATGTACATACCTTGTGAATATATGAGATGTTACCTTTACCAGGACCTGCAACAATAATTCCTCCTTGTTGCCTGCCACAGTACCAAGTTCATAATTTTAAGGAAAAACACAAAACGAAGATCTTGATTCAATCAAGTGTCAATGACACTGCAGAGGATCCTTTTATAGTGGTATAGATAATCAGATAATGTGACTGTAAGATTTCTTGCAAGATAATTTACATACCAGCCTCCTCGGCTAACAGTATCTTTTTCAAATGATAGCTTCCAATCTTGTCTATAACCTTCCATGTACAATTCTATTATCTTAAGACCTGCCTGTAGGGTAATGGCCAAAATTAACATAGGAATCCTTTGTAGAGTTAACGAAAACTTTGATTCATAAACGTATATCATTCAACCACAGGTGTTTTATACTTTTATGCATTATTTATGAATAAAAGATTAGGCCATTTCTCTTACTTTGGGGGTAAATGTGGTAAGAACTCCAGAAACAAATCTCAAGGCCTCATATGAAGCTTGAGCAGGGTCTGCATAGATTTCTAAAACAGATAACAAGGTTCTGTTAAGTGCTGATATAAGATGACTATATTACAGAAACTAACACAAGCATTAAGTCAGCTGCTATGTACCTCCTTTGAATTTTGTTTGCTCGGCAAAGGATTTGGCCTGTATTAAATATATGTACTCGTTACGAAATTCCAGCGGTTTAAGATGTTATGAGAATGCATAAAATGCAGCATACCTGGTCAATGTTGCCAGGTCCAATCAATACAAGTGCTACACCGGATGCATCCATTATATCCTGTTGATAGAGCATAATCAATACTAGAGAATGTAAAATACAGCTTTCAACATAAGGAAGCAATATCACGCTGACACAATCGATCAAATTTCAGAAGATAGTATAAGACAAGCCGAAAACTTTACCTTCTTGATGCAAGATAATCAGCCCTTTTGCGGCAAAGTACACACCTGTAAATGTACATACATACACAATTGTTACTTTGTTCCACAACTCAATTACAAGAGCTAATTAGATTAAGCTAAAGGGTAGATTGATTTGTGAATCAAACAAGAGAAAATCACCCAAAATGACGAGCAAACGCCACAACGGCTTTCCTATCTTTCCACAAGTCAGAAATTGGAATCCCATTTCCTTCCAAATCAAACACTTTCACCAAATCCAGTGAACTTGAGGTATCCTCACTCAACACTGGAGACTCAACTCCTGTTCATATCCACACAATGAAACAATTCTTAGCTATCAAAAAGTAAAGTGTTCAATAGAGGTTTCATTTTTATTATTATACAGAAATGAAGATATATCGAAAGTGTAATAGGATAATTCCTCGGCAATGCAATTGAACATATTTGAATTGACTTATTTGAGTTTATCTACTGTCACAAACATGTTAGACTGTTTGAGACAGCTTATGTACACAACTTATGACATATCTATAAACTGTTTTTAAATGATTTCCATAAACTCCCCGTAATAACTTATGAAAACAATTCGACTTTATTTTATTTATTGTTATAGAAATAACTTATACTACTACATAATACTAACTTATATGTACCATTTTTATCATCTCATATTTGTTATGCTTTGAAATTAAGTTCATCAACAATTCTAATGCAATAAAAATAGACAAATGGTTGTGAATAGTGATGCAGGTTAATTAATGCTTTTTTTTTTGGCTTTCACCACCAGTTTAATCTGATTCGGGGGTCAGTTCTGGCATCAAATAGTTACAACGCCCCCTCTGATCGCAGTTGTGGGGATTAATTAATGCTATTTTACAAGAGAGAAAAGGAATTTAACAAGTTTTTGATGTCTTTTCTTTACAATACAAAGGAAAAAGAACAAAGAGTGAGACAAAACTTGCCTGCAGAACCAGAAGCAAAGGGTACATGATGCTTCAAGATAGTAGTTGAAAGTTTGAGTGGATTCTTAGAATATATTGGAAGGTTTTGATTTAATGAAAGTGTGGTAGGATATAGATTTGACAGGTTATAGTGATTTGCAATTTGGTTAATGTGAAGAGAATTTGACAAAAGTGTTGTAGAAGGAGAGGAAGCCATGGAAAGTGATGAACTACAATATATTGTGAAAGTTTTGTTTCTTCTGATTGTGTGTGTTTCTCTTGATTTAGGAGCAGTTGGAAAGTTTGGAACCATGACAAAATCATCAAACGTGGCATGTTCTGTGGCATAATAATTCTTTCAAAATACTAAACAATATCTATTATTATTAGCACAATACTAAGTATATATAAATGTGTGATCTTGTCAAAAAAAGAAGTATGTATTTGTGGTTAAAAATTAAACTCGTCTCATGATACAATTTTGCATATTAGTTTTAAGAAATGTTTAAATTTGTAAGAGTTGTTTAATAATGCTAGCTATAGTCTTGCTTATATTCGGAGGCAAGCTAACGTTCATAATTTAACCAGAGCGTCTATATTTCAATATATATATATATTGTCAAATACTGTAGTGGCTACAAATTTCACTAAATGGATAAGTGGGATGTTGATTTGAACAATTCCGATATATCCTCCTCATTGTATTACTACTGTTATTTTGGATGAAATAAAATGAATTAACCTCGTCTCAATTTTTTTTTGTCCGATAGTATTTATTTATGTGTTGATGATTTTTTTTAGTAAATCAAACGAAAGTACAAACAACCAAGCTAATTTACATTTAATTTTCTTTGGCTAAAAATAATGTATTGCTATTTTTATTTTTCGATCACAGTTGCGGGAATCGAACTGTGGTTCTCCCTATCCAGTTCAGCGTCAATCACAACTGAACCAGCTAATTAAAAAAATACATAGAAAATTTAAGGGTGTTAGTTAAAGAAACAAATTTGACGATGTTATTTTTTATATCAAATTTGACGATGTTGAAGGGGTGTATTGGTATTGGATTGAGATTTCAAAAGATTATTTTGGCAAAAAAAAAATCTTTAAGTTTTTGTAATATTGTATTAATTTTGTGAGATTTTAAAAGAATTTTTTTGAAAATTTTTTTACAATCAAAATTACTACTACAAGAATTTGTGAGATTTTATAGCATAGAGTTTTGCAATTTCAAAGTACTTTAATGACTCAATAACTTCGGTACAAATTTCTTTTAAAAATATAATGAATCAATCAATAATCAATTAAAATAAATCATTCCTTAAAAAAATCAACAATAAACTAAAGGAATCAATTTTAACCGAAATAAGACAATTGAAAATAAACTTTGTAAAAAATATAACAGGTTCATGAAGAGAAACAATTATTTTGTTGTTTGCAAAAAGTTGCAGAATTATGTTAACTAGTATCCAGACCCGTGCCAAGCACGGGTAAAAATGCGTTTTTAGATTTATTGACTTATAAAAAAATATATTTTAATATATTTTACTTTAGAGTGAAAACTTAAATTTATTATTAATTTATGAAAACACTATATATTTGACAAAAAATATTAATTTCTGAATAAAAATAAAATTGTATAAATATATGAGAAAAAATATTGGTTCTTATAAATTACAATATAAGACCCTCATATAAGTTACAATAAAATAGATTCTTATATTAATATATAAGTATAAATATAGGTCACATATAAATCATAAAAAAAAATAAAAAAATAGACTCCTCTATTAATATAGCAATATATGTCTCATATAAATTACAAAAGACATTCCCCATATTAATTAGTAGGAATATATACTCACAGACTCTTAAATTAGAAAGAAATAGGCCACATATTAATTTATGAGTACAAATGTTGGTCTCTTATAGATTACAAAATAAAACAAAAAAAATAGACCCCGTATATTAACATATGATTATAAATATAGGTCCCTGTAGCAATTACAAAATGAAAAAGGCCCCATAATAAAATATGAAAATAAATATAAACCCTGTATAAATAGAAGAAAAAAAATATCTCAAATTAATTTATGAGTATAGATATAAGTCTCGTCTAAATTATAAAAAAAAAAAAAAACCCCATATTAATATATCACTATAAATAGAGATCTCGTATATTTTTTCTTAAAAATGAAGACCTCTGTAATAATATATGAATATAAGTTAGGTCCCGTAAAAATTACAAATAAATAGGTCTTGTATTAACATATGTGTATAAATAGGACCTCTTATTAATATATAACTTTTTTTTTTTGAACAGCGGATTACTAATATATAACTATAAATATAGATCTAATATAAACTACAACAAAATAAAAAAACTACAACAAAATAAAAAAGTCTTGTATTAATATATAACTAAAAATATAAATCTCATATAAATATAAGTCCTCATATAAATGAGTAAGAATATAGACTCACGGACTCATAAATTAGAAAGAAATAGGCCACATATATTAATTTGTGAGTATAAATATAGGTCTCTTATAGATTACAAAAGAAAAAGAAGAAAAATAGACCATGTATATTAACATATGATTATAAATATAGGTACCTATAGAAATTACAAAACAAAAAAGGCCCCGTATTAAAATGTGGGAATAAATATATGTCCCGTAAAAATTAGAAAAAATATCTCAAATTAATATATGAATATAGTAGATATAAGTCCCGTCTAAATTACAAATAAGACCCCGTATTAATAAATGGCTATAAAAAATATGTTGTAGATTTATTGACTTATAAAAAAATATGTTTTACTTTAAACTGAAAATTTAATTTTTTTTATTGCATATGGAAAATGATTTATATTATGAAATAAATATTTACAATCTTATATAATTTAAATAATTAAAATGACACTATATCTAAAGAAAACAATTACAAAACAGAAAACCTAAAGAAATTATTCCAATATATCTTTTATTATTTCATTTCCACATCAATACCTTCAAATAAAACAAATATAGAAGCTCAGATAATTTCCTTCAAAAATTAAATAAATATGAACCTCCCATAATTTATATATAAAAAGTCCTTGTATTAATATATAAAAAATAAACAATATAGTTCCCATATTAATATATAAATAAATACATAAGTCCCTTATAGATTATAAATAAAAAAGAGAAATATAAATTTCAAAATAAACAAAAATATTTCTCCATACTGATATATGAATATAAATATAAATATAGTTCTCATATAAATAAAAAAAATACCCTGTATAATTTACAAAAAAATTGTTTTGTATATTAATATATGAGTAAAAATATAATATGTCGTATAAATGTTATATAAAAATGCCTCATGTAAAAAATATAATGTTACAAAAATTATTGTTAATTTCCGCCGGAGAAGGTTTGAATTGGAACTTTGGTCCTTTTTTTATGTTACAAAAAGGTAAATAAAGACTAAAATTAACTAATAATAGAAACTATTATTTTAAAAAGAAATTTTTCATTGTGTCATTCTTAAGATGATCTCAAATACTGTTGAAAGTTTTAGTCATCTTGTATAATTTAAAATAGTAAAAAATTTGCCTACTGTGCATATTATAATTATTATTATATTAATAAAACATGTACATATTATTATTTGATTGGTTATTTTCCATTTAATTTAATTCATCAAGTTTTTTTATTTTATATATGGACTAATTCATCAAGTTTCATTGCCATCCATTAATAATTCATTTAATTTAATTATATGTATTATTTGATAATATAAACTTTCCATTTCAAGCAAGAGAATTTAAACATGTTGAGTGATTCATTTTTAGGTATAAATGAAAATGGAGATTCATGATATATTATTAATGTACTAATATACCAATTTTTTTTAACACTAATTTATTATTGTATTTTGTGAAATCAAGTACTTAATTGTGTGTTCATATGTGTAGTCCACAATAACAAATTTAATAATTTTTTAACTTTTAATTTTATATATTCCCGTTGTTTATATATTAATTAATTTATTTTTATGTTAAACATCTTGGAAAAGGGTATTATATAAAGAGTACTTTGTTTATATCTAAAAAAAAAGACACTTTAGTTTTGAGCACAATTGAACAAAGTTATAAAATGTGATGACTTTTATGATATCTCACACTCTCTTTCCCGTCAATAATAATCCATAAAATCTTAAAATCATTTATATGAATTTTATAAAGAGTTAACTCTCCCATGTAAAAAGACATTTTTATCATATCTCCCACTTTCTTCCCGTCAATAGAAAATCATCTAGATAAATTTTATAAAGAATTAATTCTCCCATGTAAAAAGAAATTTTAGTATTGAGCGCGATCGAACAAATTTGTAAAAATGTGATGACTTTTATCATATCTCCCACTATCTTTCCCACCAATAATCTATAAAAACATAAAATCAACTTAACGTATATATGTTGAACAAAAAAAATAATAGTGCAAAAATATTATGCGTAAATTTAATTTATTAAACTAATTCTTGACTAATATTTCATAAATTAATGTATCGTCTTGTATTGCCTACCTAAAAACGCATTAGCTGATAATTAAGAACCATCCCATAATTTTATTGCTAAAAAACATATTCTATATATTTTCTATTACTAAGAGACCAACTTTATAGTATAGAAAAAAGACCAATATTCGTTTTTTGTTGGTTGAAATAAATCCCCATATAACTATATTACAATATTGCATTCAAATTATATAAATTATAAAATACAATCTTTAAATCTAAAACTTCAAATTGGTCTATATAGCAAACATAATAAAATCAAACCGCATCAATGTTTACTTTGTCACTTGCCCCTTTAGTTGACCTGTACAATCAAATAAAAAGTATAAATATAAGTTTGAAGATTGAAGTATGAGAATAAACAAAAAATGTAAACAGGACATGTCCAATATATAAAAAATAGACTCATAGCTCAGAACAAACAAAAGTTTGTAAATACATACCGTAACGAATAAAACTCACACTCACAAATTCAAGAATAACTTTGATACTAATATTTTAGAAATGCATTACAAAATAGCAAGAGACCTGCAAAATCTGCAAATATCCAACAATTAATACCAAAAAATAGACTAAACCTGCAAAACTAAGAAAAAATGACAAATTAAAGGAAATAGTGAGAGTGAAATAAAAAGGAAAAACTACTCAAGAAATAAAATTTTATTCAACCAATATAAAATAATAGTATCATTACCATATTTTTTGAAATGGAAACGCACATGTATATATAGAATTGTGAGGCTAGCAACAATTAAGGGAGTATCTTTGAAGTTTTGCATATGGTTGACTATATATATAGTATATATGAATTAATTCTCAAATTCTAAAATAGGTAACTATTTGAATTGTTTCTTTTTAAGCACAAACCTAACCATCACATTCCAGTTTTCTTTTGAGGCATTCAAATAAGCAATTGAATCGTACTTTGGAGCCATTATAATTTGTAATTTGTAAATTTGTAATTTGTAAATAAGAGAATTGGTATTGAGATTGGGTGTGATGAATAGAAAATAACATTGTGTAGACTATTTATAGATGTAAAATAGGTCAAAATAAAGCATAAACCTAAGGAATATTCTATTAATTATTAAATGTGTGAAAGTCAAATTAGGTAGAATATATTTTTCGTGGGGAGATATTTGGGCCATTAATACGGATTCACAGATTTTAATAGGGAGATAATGTGGAAAAAAAATGAATATTGCCTTTCCTTTTGTAGGTATAATGACAACACATGAACATAAGTCAATTGCTTAGGTATAATGACTTTGAACAGTAAATAAATAGCATTTAATTTTAAGAATTGCGGATCAAAATTCAAAATAGTTAGCATATCAAAATTCAAAATAGCTATATGGAAATAATTCTAAGAATAGCATTTTTAAAGCTTTTATCAAAATTCAAAATAGCTACTTTTTTTAAGGTTTTGATCATAATTCATAATTCAAAATAGCTATTTTTTTAAGGTTTTGATCAAAACTCAAAATAGCTATTTTTTAAGGATTTGCTTGAAATATTTTTTTTATATTGTCTTTGCTTATGTGGTCTGATTTGTTAAAAAAAAAGTGTATTAATTAATTGCTTAGAGATTGTTTTTTTATATTTTTTTTAACTAAATCATTTAATTCATTAATTAATTGCTTATAGATTGTCTTAGAGAAATAATTGCATAATTTGAGCACACCACGTTTTTATTATGCTTGTACTTTGATCCTTGTTTTTTTTTTGAACTAAATCATTTAATTCATTAATTGCCAAAACAATGTGAGAGTAGAATCATTGTGGGATTGCCACGTGTACGTTATGCTTTGAGGAAAGGCTCCTAAATAATATATATATAGATTTTTTTTATTTTTAAAAGTGGCATATATAGAATCTACTATGAACATATTTTTAAAGGTTGCGGTGATTCATTGCCAAAAATAAACCACACAACATGCTATAATTACATTTAATTTAATTACTGGACAGAAGGCTTTGAATATGGACTCTATTTGTTGAAGATTTCTCTTCCCACCCTCTACGTCTCTTTTTCGCCCCAAAAATTCAATTTTACCCCTAAAAGTTCGGTTTTCATTTACGAACTTTTTTTTAAGGGTATAAATATGTGTTTTCAACCGTTTAAAAGTTCGGTTCGCATTTACCGAACTTTTTTTAAGAGTATAAACGGAAACTCAGGGGGTGAAAAAGAAAAGCATGGGTTGGAAAGAGAGATCTTCCTATTTGTCCGCATAATTTGATTTGCAGCCCACTATTTTGCCTTAATTTGCAGCCCACTTTGATATCTAGTTTGTGTATTTATACATGTGCACACACCATTACTTTGTGTATCATTAAGCAATTCATATTGAAATACACAGATTTATTCTCAAAATTTGTTTACGATATGGGAAGTTGTTGCTCCAAACGTAAACCTACAGAAAGGACTCCTGAAATGAAGAAGAGTGATTTTGCATCAAAAATAAAACAGCTTACATGGGAAAGTGAACGAATCACTAAACCTCCTAAGAATATCACAAAACGTCATGATAGTAGTTCTAATGCTCCCAATGATGATAACATGATTATTATGAATATGAATATGGTTGCTGCTGTTGGAATTCTAGGAGGAGTTTCTGGTGGTTTTGGAGGCGGTGGAGGATGTGGCGGAGGTGGTTGTGGAGGCGGTGGAGGGTGTGGCGGAGGTGGTTGTGGAGGCGGTGGAGGGTGTGGAGGAGGCACCTAGTTAATGATCAGGCTGTTAATATACAGCCTTAGTAGTAGTTAGTTTAAAATTAATAATTGTCAAAAAAAGTTAGTTTATTGGAGAACCCTAGTTTATTTTGTTTTAGGGTTTTTCTAACTTGTGCAAGATTGCACAGGATAAGGAACAATGAATGCTCCACTTTTTATGGTTTTTTAAAATTTAATTAATATATTACATTTTCTCTCTTCACTCCAACAATAATTCTTTTTTTTCTCCTTGTTTTTTCAATATAGGAGTACTTACTCAGCAAATAGATAAACAAACACTCTAGTGATGATTCACCTCCTTGTAAATAGAAACTAATCTTGTATATTTGATTAGTTTCAAATGCTTTACATCAGTTTGTATTTAAAGAGATAAATGCTAACTGAATCCTAACAATTAGCAAGGAGGCTATGGTATTCTATTCGAAGGATAATTACAAGATTATCTATTTGCTGAGTAAGTACTATTATATGGATCTTTATAATGCATAAAAAAATTGGTCATTATAAAAATAAATTAAAAAAATAAAGTAAACCTTGTATTATTATGAGTTGAAATATAGTCCTCTATAGAAATTAAAAAATAAAATAGTTATTGTATTAATATGTGTAAAAATATAGATTTCGTAGAAAATAGAAGAAAAAAAAGATTTTGCATTTTGTCTTTGTTTTGATACATCTTTAAATTATTTTGCATTTTGTTTTGATGTTATTTTTAGATAACTTAGAAGAAAAATCAAAACAGTATTTTTTTCTTCACGTAAGGTTCAAGAGTCAAGGCAGGGAATGAATAATAATAGACAAAGACGTCAAGATGACAAAAAATGGAATGAGATGCCTAATTAACCATCTTAGATAAAAAAAAAATAGAAAACAAATCGGTTATTAATGAGTTACTCATTTATGTTTATTATTTTATTTAAAAATCAAGTGAATATGCACCATAGCCTATAGGATATTGAACAAAAAGCAGAATATTGAGATATTCTTTAATTCAAACACCACAAATAATTTGTGAATTTTGAATGCGATTGTGAATAATAAATAATAATACTTAGTTTAGTTAGTTATGTCCAAAAAAATTGAATGTGCCTCCCACTAATTATGGCATAGTTACAGTAACAATTTCATGCTTGGAGTTTTATTAAAAAATGATCGAATTGAAGTCAATGTTGCAAATCTCCAATAATAAATGTGGGATCATGAACAAAGGAAAAGGGAAAACAAATCTTCCTAAAATTATTTGTTTTATTTTCTATTTTTTAAATTGATAGTTTTACTAAAATTAAAATAACTAGTATGTTAGCCCGTGCCGTGCACGGGATTATTTTCTTTTTTAATATTATTTATATGTTTATTTTGATATATTATTTGATTATTTTGGTTTAAAATTCTAAAGTAAAATTGAGACAAGTTTTAGATTTAACGATGTTACAGAATAAAGCAAGATTAAGAGTATTACTTCGCTTCCCATTTTACACTATTATGAGATAGATTCTTTATCTCATCTTCATCCCCGAAACTATATAGTGATCATATAAATATAAAATAATTATAAACTTCATTCTCAAAAGAAAATATGCTTTGATTTTTCATGGCCTTAAGATTTTTTGGGACCGTATCCATAAAATTAAAATATACCATGATTTGTTGTTCATCTCGTGCCGACTCTTTATAGAAAATTTACATTAGGTTCATTGTCAAACACGGGATAATTTTTATTTTTTTCAATAATATTTATTTTCATATGTTATTTTTCTTTTGAAGGTTGTCTATATCTTTTTTTCATTTTATATTATTTAGAAGGTTATCTACGTTTTTTCAATTGTTTATGAGATTGATTTCTTTTAATTTATTTGAGTATGAAAATACGATATATCTTTAACACGGGACTCTGTAGGACTTCATCAACAAAAAATAATTGTAAATTATATACTAATTTTTAAACAAATAGTAACATACTTTGACCTTGTTTTTATTCTCAAATTTTTTCTTTTCACCGTATCACAAAGAAGCAATCTTCACGCGTGAGCGTAAAATGAGAAAACTTATGTGGGAATCTCTCCACTCACCTTATTAAATTAAGGTTCTTAAAAAATTTCGAACGAAGGTAATGGAATGTTTAAAAAGTTCGAACAAAGGTTATAGAAAGTTTAAAATAGCATACATTACAAAAAATCAAAATTATATTAATTTATTTTAGATTTTCCATAGATTTCATCAGCCATATGTAATCTAATGAAAATGCGATGGACACATAATAATGGAAAAAACCCCTTAGTCCAAATTCAAATTTTAATTAGTCAATGTGTATGTTTAATAGTGGGGTAGGAAATTTATCACTATCTTCTACATACACTTTTTATCATGGAGGATCACTTTTTATCGTGCTAAATAAATTTTTTAATAAATGATACTCGTGATAAAATATTAAATATGAAAATATGGATAACTTCCACAGTCGGAATACAAAATTTAATTAGTCAATGTGTATTTCTAATAGTCGGGTGAAAAGTGCTCCCCGTTTTATATTCTACACCACTAAGAGATTTCTCTCTCTCTCTCTCACTCTCTCTCTCTCTCTCTCTCTCTCTCTCTATTTCTATCTCTCTTCTGTCTCCATTATATGATTTTATAGATGCTTCATCAACAAAAAATAGTTGTTAATTCTATATTTTTTTTAATGAATATCAATTAAATTTTCGTGCTAAATTCTCACTATGATCTACATACACTTTTCATCATGAAGATCACGTTTCTTCGTGCTAGATAAAATTTTGAATAAGTTTTCCTTATGATAAAATATGAATATGAAAATAAGGATAATTCTCGCAGTTGCAATTCAAATTTTAATTCGTCAATGTGTATTTTTAATAGTGGGGTGGGAGTAGGGATGACAACAATATCCATACCCGCGGATATCTGCGGATAAAATCTGCCATGGATACGGAAGATAACTTAATGGATATCCACTGATAAAATAAATGGATATTTCAATTATCCGCATTTAATGGATACTATCCACCCCCGCGGATATCCATATCTGCTAAATAATTAGTAAAATTACTTAAATATCTCTACTTATATATAAATTCTAGTATTTTTATTTACAAAAAATTGTATTTTTATATTTTATCTTTTGCAGTTTGCCTATTTTATATAAATTCTAGCTTTGTTTGGCTCTTTTGCTGTTCAGTGAGGTGATTTTTGTTTGTAGATTTGGTGTTTTCATTAAAAATAGAGAGCAAAATTTATAAATGTTTTGTATTTTTAAAAACTATTTTTTTCAATAATTAATTTTTTTTTAATAAAAAAATATCATCCATGAATATCTGTTAATATCCGCGGATACTTCAAAATTCGTGGATTACCCGCTAAGCGGATATCTGCACGGATATGGAGCGAAAACGAATATCATATATGTATGACGAAGCGGATACGGATATCACATTATCCGCGTCCATGAATATCCATTGACATCCCTAGGTGGGAAGTACTTGCTGTTTCTCATTCTCCAATACTGAGAGTTCTCTCTCTCTCTCTCTCTCTCTCTCTCTCCCTTTCAAAATCTTCTTTTTTATTTTTGTCTCTAATGAACATAATTTTTTCTTCAAAATAAAATAAAATGTTTTTACGTAAAAAAAGTTTACAGATATGTCATAAGCTATTTTTTGGGTTCAAGACTTCAATTCTTCGAGTGATCTTATCCATGAAAAAAATAGTGTACTTTCTTATTTCAATTTGTTTCAAAGTAATCTAAATATAAATGTTCATTCATTTTACAAAATTAAAATATTAAAAATGCACCAAGATAGTGTCGCACAAGTGGTAGATACTCGGGTCTTAACCATTTGGTCTTGAGATCGATCATGACCGGTGCATATGGAGAATCATTTCTTAAGAGAGGTCAATCCCTTAAATAAATCTCAGTTAATTAAATCGAGGGGATTAGTCTCTGCAGTTGCGCACGAATGATACATTTGTTTTAAAAAAATATATGTATATATATATATATATAAATATAATATTTTAGAGACTCTATAAAAAAAATATAATATTTCTGAGAGTTTCTAATAAAAAGATAGTATATAATATTTGAGAGAGTTTTCACAAAAAGAAAAAAATTGAGAGTTTAAAAAAAAAATATTTGAAAAAGTTTCAACAAAAAAAAAAATATATTTGAAAGAGTTTTTACAAAAAAAAAAAAAATTATTAAAAATTCAATTATTGTTGTCAATGAGATTCGAACAACATACATTTGTCAGTAATTATAAGGCAATTTTCTCTACAATAAGAAAGTTAGTTTTCCTTAAAATATTATAAAAATTCAATTATTGTTGCTAGTGGGATTCGAACAACATAACTTAAGCTAAAAACTCCGAATGACACATAAGCAAGAGAAGCTCTAATTGAATGCCACATAAACAATTACTATTAGACCATGTACAATGGCAAAACACATTCAACACCCTATTTTTCCACTTTTTACACTCCACATCATCTTCTCTCTCTTCCACCTAATAATTCAACACCTCATTCAATTTTTACCCTCTCCAATAGTTTTTTCATTCAACACCCTACCCCACCACCTTCTCTACCCCACCACTTTTGAGTGTTGAAATTATTATTGGGATCCATTTCACACAAAAAAAAGGACTAAAACTTCAAATTAAACACTAATTGAAAGATAAACAAGATTAAGATAGTGAAAAACTTGGTTTTTTTTTGTGTCCAAATCAAATGAACCAAGTCTCTATTTATAGAGAAAAAAAATTACGAATTTTGGTGAAAAAATAAAAAAATAAAAAATTAATTTGCATTGAAATAATTGAGTTTAAAGATAAGATGAGGTAAAAATCTCGTGAGCCAATCAGAAGCTGCCACCTGTCCCCCTGCGCATCAATTAAACATGTTAACTGGATTCATCTTCTCTTTAAATTCAACATGTTACTCCAATGGTCCATTTTCATTCAACAGTCAGTCAACACCCATTAAACACCCTCATTGCACTTGGTCTTAAGAATGCACGAGAAAGCTCCGTGGGAATCTCGTAATGTATATAATAGAGATTAATACAAATATTATTAACCCTTACTCTCAACACACCAATCTTATATATCAATCAAGCTCTATACGATTATTTATAATTTTAGAAAAACTTCAATGGTCTAATAAATAAATGGGAATATAAAATTTAAAGTACTAAATTATCACAACCAATTAGTCAATATTCAAGTTCAATTTCAAATTTCATATGCTATACATCGTTATTTTTGCTATACCTGAAGAATCAAATGCTATACTTGAAGAATCATGTTTAAAAAAAATATTCAAATTCAATTTGTTTGAACAAAGTTCACATTGGTGTGAATTGAAAATAAAATTGAGTCTCTTATCGGGTAGTAGAGCATACTAGTGTGTTGTAGCATACTAGTGTGTATTTTGAGAATTTAATTAAATTAAATCTCACATTTATTTATTTAATTGATATTTATTTTCCCTCATTATGTAACCATTAATTTATGGGAGATTAACTCTTATTGATGGCTACATTAAAGAAATTTTCAACTCTATACAAGTGTTAGAAAGGTAGAAAACCTATTATAAGATACAATTTTTATCTTTTAGCCGCCACCCTTTGTAACCAAGTGAGAGTATGAGGTGCTTGGAAAATGTAGCAAAGGAAAACACGGAAATAGAGTATATGAAAGGAATCAATTGAATTGCTAACTACAATTAGTTTGCCATCTAATTTGCTAGGTATTCCTATTCTTTTCATTTCATTTGTGCATCACATTAAAAGTGAGTGACAATGTCTTTTCTCTCTAACATGTCACATTCATGAATTTATTATTTAATTCAAATTGAAATTCATTTGATTTATAGAGTTTATAACCATGTCTAAATGTTATATGAAATTGTGAAGGTTCCAACGTTGTATCTCTTGTTGTTTTATTAGTTGGACAATTAAATTGGATTTTTGTTATTGATGTGAAACTATGTGGTAATGTAAAATCACATGTTTCTAGTATCATAATTTTTCGTGTATCTACTATAAATCAAATGTTGGAATTGTGTCATATTGAAATTAGAATGAACAAACTAGGCACATCAAATTGTTTCGTTATTTGGTTATGCAATTAAGGAGAGTTGTATTAAGTTTGTTTCTAATTTTTTAGAGAAGAATTGATGTTTATTCTATATGTTGTGTGATACTAACATTAGTATTACTATTAATTTGTTTAAAGAGTGATCAAAGTATCACTAGTTCCTTCAAAATTAAGAATGGTCGTAGCACAATATCTCTTTGATTAGAATGGTCTTAGTTACCATATGAGAATAGTATCGTAGTACTATTATTGATTGATATTGTAGTATCAATACGGATATCGTAGTACCGTTGATTCATCGATTGATGTTGTAACATCAATTTGAGTGGTTTTCTAGTACCACTGAATTGCCGATGAATCATAGATTGATGTTGTAGCATCAATTCGAGTGGTATTGTAGTACCATTCAAGAAGGTGTAATTCTTGACCGATTTCTATAGTGCAGTAGAAAATTGGTATACAGTTGTAACTGGGTTGTTTTATCCTGGAGGTGGCGTGGTTGATAGTCTGCTTGCACAATTTTGGGCAGTGCCACGAAACGTCTTAAAGAGAGCGACCTAGTCCGCGACTCAACCCAGTAATTTCTTCAGTGGCTTATTTTTGAAAACGATTTTCAAATATCAAAAACAACAATTTTAAGACGTTTCTTTCTGCCATGACTACCGAAGAAATTACTGGTTCAGATTATAATGTCGCTGACTATGACAAACCAATTTGGTTTGAAGGGAATCACTTCTAACATTGGCAACAAAACAATTTTTTAATAAAAGAGTTGCTAATGTGTTGAAGGATGATATTTCAGTTGTACATAAAATAGATGTACAAGTCGGAAATGATAAATAAAAAGTCTAAAGAATATATACCTTTGGAATTCTGAATTCTTGTCTCCTTTTAAAAGAAAAAGTTGTAAAGCAAGATCAGAAAAAAAAAGGAAGTGATTGTTGTCTCGAACAATAACACTAGAAATAGAAACAGATACTTCATCAATTTTGTTGATGACTGTTCAGATTATTCTTTCATAAATATTATGAAAAAGAAAAGTGAAAAGTGATGTTCTTGACATGTTTCAATTCCATGAGCGGAAATTGAAAATTATTTCAATAAGAGAGTCAAGTAACTTCATTTTGTTAAGGCATAAAATATGATTTCCACATTTTTTTAATGAGAATGAAATTATTCATGAAACAACTACGAACTCATTGTTACAGTCATGTTTAATTTCAGCATTGCATCTCATTAGTGGGGGAAATTTAATTAATTGATTGTTTTGTGCTAAATTAGGTGTCGAAGCACTAGAACAAAATTTCTACTCATGAAATTTTGAAGAGAAGACAATTTAACTTGTCTTATTTTTGAACTTGAAGTAATTTGGCGTGTGTTCAGATTCTCGGCCCCAAGAGAGTTAAACTCACTAGTAGAGCCTATAAATGTGTATTTGTTGATACTGTTGGAACAAAGTGGGTCTGACATGAACCTCTAAGTTTTTAAGTGGTTTTGATGATAACAAAGTATTAAAATTGCAATTGGAATTACTAATGATTATTCTAGTGTGCAGAATTACAAGTTAAAATTTGTTCAGAAGCACTATGAATAATAGCAGAGAAGCCAGTCAAACAAGCTCTGAAAGCACATCACTGTTCATCAGAAGCTTAAATTTTGCATGCTGAAGAAAGTGACTCTGAGGACAAAAACAAGGCTCTGAAGGACTCAGAAGCTAAAGACCTCAAGAAGCTATGACAACAGCACCTGAAGCAAAATGAATTTACGTCACTCAAGAACTGACAGAATCAGAACCAATGATTGAAGAACAATCTACTTCAAGGCTCTGTCACGTCCACAGGAAGGAATATTCGTTGGTACAACGTTAACCTTATCCATAAGTGGAGCGCATTTGAGGATCGTACTATTGTACTATTATTACTCAAAATGGATGAGTGATAATTCAAATAGCAAGGTAGTGGAATTGGAGTTCTTTGCCAAAGAAGGCAACTACAGCTATCACAATTGTACGAGTAAATTCCAGCTGGCACGTTATCTCTCTGCAACGGTCATCATCTTCCTTCAAGTATAAATAGAAGACTCATATGGAAGAAATGACTACTGTTCTATTACTGCATTTAAGGCTCTGAAGCAATCTGACACTATTTGTTTAATCTGTCATTCAAAGTCTTAAAGCAATTTGAGTTGTATTTTGTAAACACCTCTGATAGTATATCAAGTGTCCATAAACATTCATTCTTAGATTTTAAGTTTGTTTGTGAAGTCTCTTGTTTAGTGAAACTTGAGCATCTGAGAAGTCTCTTGCAAGAGTGCTTGAGCAATTTGTAATCTTGTGAAGATTATAGTGAAAAGCTCTTGTTAGTAACAAGGGGACTGGACGTACTCTCAAGTTGTGAGGGGAACCAGGATAAATCTTTGTGTCTTTCTTCTATCTCTCTCAGCACCCTTTTTAGTTAATTTGTTTATATCCGCTGCTTTTGTGTTCTAAGTTAGAAAAAGTTTTTAATTCTCAAAACACAATTCAACTCCCACCTTCTTGTGTTTTTCCACCTTCAGATACACAATTAACATCAAAGCTTATAGGTTGTATGCCTAAATGCTAAAAAGATAATAGAATCAAAAGATGTTGATCTCTATGAAATTGAATTTCTCTTTAAATTGAGAAATAGTGGGGGCACTAGTGGGGGCATTGTAAATGTTCACATTTCAGTGATCAGAATCAATGATGAGAACATCGAACAAGATGTAATAGAACCTCAAAAGGTAAGATAGCAAGAGTTGCTAAAAAGTATGAACCTGATTACATGGTTTAGAAATTAGAAGAGGATCCAACGAACCTCCAAGAAATTGTCTTTCTTGGATGTTGATTTATGGTGGTGGCCATAAATGATGAGATATATCGTCTAGAGTCTAATAAGACATGATATTGATTTATGGTGGTGGCCGTAAATGATGAGAGTGATTCTCTAGAGTCTAATAAGACTTGATTTTTAGTAGACTTGCTTCATGATTGCCAAATTAATGGTTGTAAATGATTTTTAGAAAAGAAAAAAAATTATAGATCTTTTCAACATTTTTTTTCAATCCCAAGAATAATATCCATAAGGCCAAATGGATATTAAAACTGTTTTTATAAATAATGATCTGGAAGAAGAAATTTTTATGGAACAACCTAAAGATTTTGTAATTCATGGGCAAGAAAATTCAAGTCGATAAGGTATATAAGACTTTGCAAAGTCTTAAATAAGCCATAAGAAATTACATGAATAGTTTGACAATTTGATGATGTCAAATGAGTTTAAAGTGAATGGAAGTTAATCCATAATGGTTATAAATGAAAAAAATCACATTGAAGTGTGAATTGGAAAAAAGTGGGATTGAGTCCCACATTGGAAAGAAAAATGAACAGTTTTAAAGGCAACTCACACCAGTGGAAGTTTAGTGTAAATTGTGACTGCTGCGAATTTACAAGCAACTTGCACCAGTGGATGTTATGTTGTTTTTTGTGTCATTTTTCGAATTTCAAAGGGTCTGCATTGGATTCTTGCTGAATCAACATCAGCTATAACTATTCTCCTAATTTAGTAAACCGAATAACGAGCATTGGTGTGCTATTGAGAGATTCATTAGATACCTTAAAAGGACCATGAATCTCAAATTTTCTGTTGTACTTGACAGATACAGTGATGTATATTGGAATACACTATCATTTGATTCCAAAAGAACTTGTAGCTATATATTTATATTTATATAGCTAGAGAAACTGTGTTTTAAAAATCAAGGAAACAGGCCATGTTGACTAAGTCCACTATGGAGTCTGATATGATAGCATTAGCGTCAGCTAGTGAAGTAGCAAGTTGGTTGCTTGCTATTTGAAATTCCTTTGTGGAAAAACTTATGACAGATGTGTTGATCCATTGCAATAGTACCGCGGCTATTGCATAAATTGAGAACCGTTATTATAACGGTAAGAGACGTCAAATAAAAAGAAAGCACAACACAATGAGATTGTTAGTCTCTAAAGGTGTTGTAAGAATGGGTCATGTACACACTGATGAAAGTTTAGCAGATCCTTTGACGAAAGGAATAGCTAAAAAGGAAGTCCATAATACATCCTAGAAGATGGGACTAACGCCTAAATGAATTTCTCATGATGGAAACCCAACCTAAATGACTGGAGATCCCAAGAAATAGGTTCAATGGGTAATAACAAGTTGTGAGGAGTTAAAGTTGATCATGCAAGTATAAAGAAGTGAAGCATGAATCCTGAAAGCCAAAGGATGAGATAATAAAACTCTTAATGAGATATATACTCTGTATGAGTGGAGTACCGAGCTTCAGGAGTACTCTTGATAGACTCACCTATATGAATGTGGAACTTAGGTCGGTTCCTATGGAATTTTTGAGGCGGAATTCCTAGAGCGTTCATGAAACCGGGATACACGTGCAGGGCCATTAAAGCACGGGCTATAAAGATACACCTTAAGAAAAGGTTGTGTGCGGGTTTGAGAAAAATCCCAGATAGAGTTCAAGACAAGTGTCACTCTTACTAAATCGGGCTCTTACTTGCTATGTAAAGGTTCAAGTCATAGACACCTTTGCTTATGCACAATCTTTAAGAATCGTCCTATGATATTTTGGAATTTTCTTTTAAATTCAAGTGGGGGATTGTTGGAACAAAGTTCACATTGGTGTGTGAATTGAAAATAAAATTGAGTCTCTTATCGGGTAGTAGAGCATACTAGTGTGTTGTAGCATACTAGTGTGTATTTTGAGAATTTAATTAAATTAAATCTCACATTTATTTATTTAATTGAGATTTATTTTCCCTCATTATGTAACCGTTAATTTATGGGAGATTAACTCTTATTGATGGCTACATTAAGGAAATTTTCAACTCTATACAAGTGTTGAGGTTTTTTCTTAGAAAGGTAGAAAACCTATTATAAGATACTCAATTTTTATCTTTTAGCCGCCACCCTTTGTAACCAAGTGAGAGTATGAGGTGCTTGGAAAATGTAGCAGAGGAAAACACGGAAATAGAGTACATGAAAGGAATCAATTGAATTGCTAACTGCAATTAGTTTGCCATCTAATTTGCTAGGTATTCCTATTCTTTTCATTTCATTTGTGCATCACATTAAAAGTGAGTGACAATGTCTTTTCTCTCTAACATGTAACATTCATGAATTTATTATTTAATTCAAATTGAAATTCATTTGATTTATAGAGTTTATAACCATGTCTAAATGTTATATGAAATTGTGAAGGTTCCAACGTTGTATCTCTTGTTGTTTTATTAGTTGGACAATTAAATTGGATTTTTGTTATTGATGTGAAACTATGTGGTAATGCAAAATCACATGTTTCTAGTATCATAATTTTTCGTGTATCTCACTATAAATCAAATGTTGGAATTGTGTCATATTGAAATTAGAATGAACAAACTAGGCACATCAAATTGTTTCGTTATTTGGTTATGCAATTAAGGAGAGTTGTATTAAGTTTGTTTCTAATTTTTTAGAGAAGAATTGATGTTTATTCTATATGTTGTGTGATACTAACATTAGTATTACTATTAATTTGTTTAAAGAGTGATCAAAGTATCACTAGTTCCTTCAAAATTAAGAATGGTCGTAGCACAATATCTCTTTGATTAGAATGGTCTTAGTTACCATATGAGAATAGTATCGTAGTACTATTATTGATTGATATTGTAGTATGAATACGGATATCGTAGTACCGTTGATTCATCGATTGATGTTGTAACATCAATTTGAGTGGTTTTCTAGTACCACTGAATCGCCGATGAATCATAGATTGATGTTGTAGCATCAATTCGAGTGGTATTGTAGTACCATTCAAGAATGTGTAATTCTTGACCGATTTCTATAGTGCAATAGAAAATTGGTATACAGTTGTAACTGAGCTGTTTTATCCTGGAGGCGGCGTGGTTGATAGTCTGCTTGCACAATTTTGGGCAGTGACACAAAACGTCTTAAAGAGAGCGACCTAGTCCGCGACTCAACCCAGTAATTTCTTCAGTGGCTTATTTTTGAAAACTATTTTCAAATATCAAAAACAACAAATTATATATATGCTTTTTGCTATATGAAAAAATTTAAGGTGAGAGTTATACCTCAGTCTAAAGTATAGAAGATGTTAGATTAAAAAAAGCATCATATTATTAGTGTCAAAAATATTTGTATAGCATCATATTATTGAACTTGAAAAAAGTACAAACTCTCATAAAATAATTCCTTATTGTTTTTATCATATAGTTTTATGTTGAATATTAATTTCTATAAGATTGTAAATATGCGTGTTGTTGTTAACGGCTAACCGGCCCATTATTAATTTTTATCAGATAGTGTTACGTTGTTATCATTAGATAACCCATTATTATTATTATTATTTTGTTATAAAAGAGGGGCAAAGCTCCAAGAAAACTACTAAACTATGAGGACGTTCCGAGAGGGCTAAGTTAATATGTATAAGACAATTTTTATGCACCGTGCATAAGTCAATATCCACCCTCAGATCCAAACAACACGTGTAATAATCCATAATTGAAGAACTTTGTATTTTTGCTTGCTCAATTTTGGCCACATTTTATATGCGATTCGACCACCGATTTCAAAAACTAATACCTAAAACATTCATAAAATCGAACGACGATCAAAACGGTATATAAAGAACGTCAAGTTTCATTGATTATTGAGGGAGAACGAGAAGCAAAGGGTACATGATGCTTCAAGATAGTAGTTGAAAGTTTGAGTGGATTCTTAGAATATATTGGAAGGTTTTGATTTAATGAAAGTGTGGTAGGATATAGATTTAACAGGTTATAGTGATTTGCAATTTGGTTAATGTGAAGAGAATTTGACAAAAGTGTTGTAGAAGGAGAGGAAGCCATGGAAAGTGATGAACTACAATATATTGTGAAAGTTTTGTTTCTTCTGATTGTGTTGTGTGTGTCTCTCTTGATTTAGGAGCAGTAGGAAAGTTTGGAACCATGACAAAATCATCAAACGTGGCATGTTCTGTGCCTGTGGCATAATAATTCTTTCAAAATACTAAACAATATCTATTATTATTAGCACAATACTAAGTATATATAAATGTGTGATCTTGTCAAAAAAAGAAGTATGTATTTGTGGTTAAAAATTAAACTCGTCTCATGAAACAATTTTGCTATACTAGTTTTAAGAAATGTTTAAATTTGTAAGAGTTGTTTAATAATGCTAGCTACAGTCTTGCTTATATTCGGAGGCAAGCTAATACGTTCATAATTTAACTAGAGCGTCTATATTTCTATATATATATATTTTGTCAAATACTGTAGTGGCTACAAATTTCACTAAATGGATAAGTGGGATGTTGATTTGAACAATTCCGATATATCCTCCTCATTGTATTACTACTATTATTTTGGATGAAATAAAATGAATTAACCTCGTCTCAATTTTTTTTGTCCGATAGTATTTATTTATGTGTTGATGTTTCTTTTAGTAAATCAAACGAAAGTACAAACAACCAAGCTAATTTACATTTAATTTTCTTTGGCTGAAAATAATGTATTGCTATTTTTATTTTTCGATCACAGTTGCGGGAATCGAACTGTGGTTCTCCCTATCCAGTTCAGTGTCAATCACAACTGAATCAGCTAATTAAAAAAAATACTTAGAAAATTTAAGGGTGTTAGTTAAAGAAACAAATTTGACGATTTTTTTTTTATATCAAATTTGACGATGTTGAAGGGGTGTATTGATATTGGATTGAGATTTCAAAAGATTATTTTGGCAAAAAAAAATCTTTAAGATTTTGTAATATTGTATTAATTTTGTGAGATTTTAAAAGAATTTTTTTGAAAATTTTTTTACAATCAAAATTACTACTACAAGAATTTGTGAGATTTTTGTTTTGTTTTTGATAATGATGAGGGCCTAAACCCAAAAAAAGAAAAAAATACACAAGAACAAGTCTCGGGGTGGTATTCCCCACTCGATCCTTTTCACAAATCTCACTGATTTGAGATGGGCAAGAATCAAAAAACATAATATCATAATCAAGAGAACACCTTATATTAGCCAATGCATCTGCACACTTATTTGCCTCCCGATAAGTATGAGCAATTTCAACAAGCCAATCCATATCCAACAGTCTCCGAATTTGCTTTACTAGTGTATTACCAGATGAATTGCGCACCCGTCTTACTTTGATTACCTGAACCACTGCCTCTGAATCGATGTTCAGTTCAACTTTCGTGAACCCCATTCGGCTAGCATATCTCAGTCCTTCATAAACTCCCCACAATTCCGCCATAAACGCACCACACAAACCGACATGCTTAGCAAATCCTCCTAACCACTCTCCTTGTGTGCCTCTAATTACTCCACCACAACCAGCTGTTTGATTGTCCTTATAAGCTCCATCGGTATTTAGCTTAACAAATGTTGCTTTAGGAGGAACCCATGCAATCATAGAAATCATTCAGTCTCTCTTTATTACGGCACTAATAGTGTTCGCCGCATGCACATAATCATCAACTAGCTTCATAATATATTGCACAGGCCTGTAAGGACGCACAAAGCTATCGTTGTGTTGTTCTTTATTCCTCCAAGTCCATAAACAATGACACACCAATGCCCAAAAGTCACACCAGTCTACTGTAGCATTCCAACATACACTATTATTTAAATTAAAGCTCATCCAAGTCTTTAATTCTCCCATAAAAAACACTCCTCTATCATGTAATGGAATCACACTAAGCCAAATATCCTTTGCCAAAGGGCAGTCCCTTAGAACATGTAGAGTTGTTTCTTCCACATCTCCACAATACAAACACATCATATTGCTTAATCCCATAGAGCTCTTACGTGAGTTAGTAAGCAATCTATTATGCATAACCAACCAAATAAAAGCACGAACCCTCTCTGGTGCCTTTAATTTCCAGATTTTGCACCACATAGTGTATTCATCATCATGTTGAAAGCCACACAAGTTGTTGTACATGGTTGCAACAGAATACTCTCTCTTATTGTCTCCAACTCCCACTCTTTCATCATTACCATTGTCTTCATGAGGTGGTGGTAGTGCTGCAATTTTTTGCTTAAAAATTGTAGGTAACCAATTCTCAAAAATACTCCAATTCCACCTTCCTTCATTGTCCACTAGCTCACACACTTTCAGCCCTTTCAGCCCAAGAAGATGAGGAGGAATTTCCAAATGTTGGTCCAAGCATAATCCTTCCTTTATCCATGCATCACTCCAAGCATCAATTAGTTGACCATTTCCAATACTCCATACACTAAAACTTTGCAGTATAGGTCTCAAAGTTACTAATTCCTTCCATAGACTAGAATCTATCACTCTAGACCCTCTTCCATTATTTCTATTATTATATTCATATTTGCCACGCATCACATTACACCAATAAGCATCACAATCGGTTTGTAACTTCCCGCCAAGCTTTAAGAGACAAGCCTTGTTCATGTAATCAAGCTTCCTTAAGCCTAATCCTCCAAGCCATTTTGGAACTGTTATTTGATTCCAGCTAATTGCATGATAACGTCGATGCTGGTCCGTATCACCCCAAATAAATTGTCTCTGCATTTTTTGAATGTCCTCTAAGCATGATTTTGGAATCTTAGTTGACATCATTGGGTATATAGGGACTGCCTCTATCACACTCTTCGCTAACGTAACACGCCCGGCAAAAGATAGCTGCTTAGCCTTCCACGTCGAAAGCTTCGCAGTCACCTGGTCCAAAATATATTGAAAATCAGATCTTTTAGTTGCCCTGCCAGTCAGAGGCACGCCTAAATAATTACCAAACTCAGTAGTTTCTTTGAACCCTGAAATCCGCAACAAGTTATTTCTTGTACCTCTCTCCACATTTCTGGAAAAAAGTATACTTGTTTTTTCATGACTCACTTGTTGTCCAGACATATCACAAAATTGTTGAAGAGTCTCTATCACGCACCTCATTTGATTCTCATTTGCTTCACCAAATAATAACAAATCATCGGCAAACATTAGATGTGAAACCGTCGGGCCATTTCTTCCTGCTTTGATTCCTTTCCACTTCCCTTCATCTACTGCTTGAACGATAAGATGCGAGAGTTTATCCATACAAAGCACAAACAAATACGGAGAGATTGGATCTCCTTGTCTGATTCCTCTCTGCGGTTTAAAGTATTCAGACCTTGCACCATTCCATTTCACATTTGTCATAACACTAGTGATTGCATGCATTACAATATTCACAAGGGTCTCTGGTAAGCCAATCTCCATAAGAACTCTCCATATAAATTCCCAACTAAGCTTGTCATAAGCCTTAGCAAGGTCAACCTTAATAGCAAAAGCTCCTTTTCTCCCTTTCATTTGATGCATAGAATGAGCCATTTCTTTTGCAACAACAATATTCTCATGAATATTTCTCCCTGGTACAAAACCAGTTTGAAATGGTGAAATTAATGTCGCAATACATTCCTTCAGTCTCTCCACAATAACTTAAGTAACAATTTTGTAATTTGTATTACAAAGGGAGATGGGTCGGAATTGATGAATATATTCGGGCTTCACTGTTGGAACAAAGTGGGTCTGACATGAATCTCTAGAATTTTAAGTGGTTTTGATGATAACAAAGTATTAAAATTACAATTGAAATTACTAATGATTATTCTAGTGTGCAGAATTACAAGTTAAAATTCATTCAGAAGCACTATGAATAACAGCAGAGAAGTCAGTCAAAACAAGCTCTGAAAGCACATCACTGTTCATCAGAAGCTTAAATTTTGTATGTTGAAGAAAGTGCCTCTGAGGACAAAAACAAGGCTCTGACGGACTCAGAAGCAAAAAGGGCCTCAAGAAGCAATGACAACAGCATCTGAAGCAAAAGGAATTTACGTCACTCAAGAACTGACATATTCAGAACCAATGATTGAAGAACAATCTACTTCAAGGATCTGTCACGTCCACAGGAAGGAATATTCGTTGGTACAACGTTAACCTTATCCATATGTGGAGCGCAATTGAGAATCGTACTATTGTACTATTATTACTCAAAATGGATGAGTGATAATTCAAATAGCAAGGTAGTGGAATTGGATATCTTTACCAAAGAAGGTAACTACAGCCATCACAATTGTACGAATAAATTCCAGCTGGCACCTCTCTCTCTGCAACGGTCATCATCTTCCTCCAAGTATAAATAGAAGACTCAAATGGAAGAAATGACTACTGTTCCATTAACACTGTTTTTTTACTACGTTCAAAGACTAAGAAGCATTCTGACACCATAATTTAAATCTGTCATTCTAAGTCTTAGAACAATTTGAGTTGTATTTTGTAAACACCTCTGATAGTATATCAAGTGTTCCTTAACATTCATTCTTATTCTTAAGTTTGTTTGAGAAGTCTCTTGTTAAGTTTAACTTGAGCATTTGAGAAGTCTCTTGTTAAGTTTAACTTGAGCATTTGAGAAGTCTCTTGTTTAGTAAAACTTGAGCACCTGAGAAGTCTCTTGCAAGTGTGCTTGAGCAATTTGTAATCTTAAGTAGATTATAGTGAAAATCTCTTGTTAGTAACAAGGGGACTGGAGTACTCTCGATTTGTGAGAGGAACCAGGATAAATTTTGTGTCTCTCTCTCAGCACCCATTTTACTTTGTGTTTATATCCGCTGCAAACTTAGTTTTATTTCAAAAAAGTTTTTAATTCTAAAAACACAATTCAACCCCCCCTTCTTGTGTTTTTCCACCTTCAATTGGTATCAGGAGCTGGGCTGTTGCCTAACTCTCACCTATCAGTGAAACAGTAAAGATCCAGGAGGAAAAACATGTCTGCTGAGAAGAATCTCAATGAAGTTCCTTTTGACTATGACTCAAACTCTCGACAAAGAAGGTCATCTGATAAAGTTCCTATCTTCAATGGAACTGAGACTAGCTACCCGTTCTGGAAAACAAATATGTACAGCTATATCATGAGTATTGATTGTGATTTATGGGACATGGTAGAAGATGGAGTGAACTTTGAAAATATGGACTTAGAAGGTGTTGTCAGTTCTCAGAACCGGAAAGCTTTTACACCTACTCAAAAGCTAGAGTACAAGAAGCATCACAGCGTAAAAGGGATGATGACAAATGCCATCTCTCATGATGAGTACTTGAAAATTGGAGATAAGAGAACGGCTAAGTCTATCTGGGATTCTCTTAAATCCAAGTATGAAGGAAATAAACAAGTTAAGGAGGCTAAGGCCAACTTGTTAGTACATCAGTATGAATTATTTAAAATGAAGGACGGAGAGGACATTGAGACAATGTTCTCTAGGTTTCAAATTCTTGTTTCTGGACTTCAAGTTTTAGATAAGAGCTATACTGAGGCTGATCATGTAAGGAAAGTACTCAGAAGCTTGCCGCCAAAGTGGAGACCAAAAGTGACAGCGTTTCAGGAATCTAAGGATTTAGATACTGTGTCTCTTGAAAGCTTGGTTAGTTCTCTAAAGAGTCATGAGATGGAACTCATGACTGATGAATCGACTAAGAAGCTAAAAGGGATAGCCCTGAGCACCAAGAGTTCCTCTAAGGCTCTGAAGGCGAAGGTTATAGTATCTGATGAAGAAGCTTCTGAAGAAGGTCACGAGATGGACTCTGATGAAGAAGAAGAAATGGTTCTAATGGCTGCAAGAGTATCGCAATGGGCTAAGAGAAGCAAGAAGTATGCTGGTAAGTTTGGAGGTTCTTCCAAGAAGGTTGGTGCTTCTAAGGATAAGAAGGAAGAACAAAACAAATGCTTTAAGTGCAACAAACCAGGACACTTCATTGCTGACTGCCCAGAGAACCTGAGTAAAACATCCAAGAGAACCTCTAACAAAGAAAGATACAAAAGTAAGCTCAAGAAGGGGTTCCTTGCCACTTGGGATGATTTGGATCAGGAATCAGATTCTGATGGGGAAGAAGAAGCAAACCTAACCTTGATGGCAACCACTTCTGACCAAGAGAACTCTGAGCACGAAGCTGATTCAGATTCAGAAGATGAAGATGAGGTACTTGCTAATCTTTCTCGCTCTGAATTAATAGATTCCTTGAAAGATGCCTTAAAACTTTTAACCAAAAAGGCAGGTGAGTGTAAGGTCCTTAAAAAGGCCTACAACAACCTGACCAAAAAGGCAAATGAAATAATTGAACAAAATGAGTCTCTAAAATCAAGAAATGAGTTTATGGAAATTCATTATGTTCTTGATGATAAGGTTCCTCCAGAGCATGAATTTGCTCTTCAGGAATTTCTTATCAATGGAATGAAAAGAAGCAAAATAGCCTCTTTGATTTATCATGTGAGTAGAAATAGAGGAGAAGGTCTTGGATTCTCACGTTTTAAAGATAATCCATTATCTTCAAAATCCTCTAATGTAGATAAATCAAAACCTAAGGTTGTCTTTGTAAAGAGTCAATCAGAAGTTCTAAATGAGTCAGCTTCTAATAGAACATCAAAGCCAGAGGCTCAAAAGTCAAAGACTCTGAAGGATAAAACCTCAGAACCTAAGATTTTTAAGCCTCAAGCTAATGTTAAATCTAAAGAAGCTCTGACACATTCAAGAACAAAGCTCAAGAGCTATACTAAACCCAAAAACTTTTCAACAAGGGTGGATAACTCTAGAGGCTCTGATAGGTCTTTCAAACAAAGACCACCTAGACCTGTAAAGACTAACACAAAAGGACCCATAAAGATATGGGTACCAAAATCTCAAATAATATTTGCTTCAGGTTTGCACACCAAGAAGGCCAAAGCAGCAATGCTGGTACCTGGACAGTGGTTGCTCACGACATATGACGGGAGAAAGGCATATGTTCCAAACCCTGACTCTGAAAGAGGGAGGTACTGTGGGGTTTGGAGGAAACCAAAAAGGGAAGATCATTGGTACATGTATAGTTGGTAACTCTTCTCTTTCAATTAAAAATGTTTGGTTAGTTGATGGCCTCAAACATAATCTGCTTAGCATTAGTCAATTTTGTGATAACGGATTTATTGTTAAATTTGATAAAGAGGCATGTACAGTAATCAATGACTCTGACAA
The DNA here is from genome assembly GCA_030408175.1 of Trifolium repens. NCBI lineage: Eukaryota > Viridiplantae > Streptophyta > Magnoliopsida > Fabales > Fabaceae > Trifolium > Trifolium repens. The sequence goes on along the minus strand of CP125849.1, from coordinate 49,247,244 downwards.
GTCCATATTGTTTAGAGGATTAAGAAGAGGTAACGTTTATAAGGTGAATCTGTCAGAACTCACTGAGCAGAAAATAGTTTGTCTTCTATCTCTGAATGATGAAAAGTGGGTCTGGCACCAACGCTTAGGTCATGCTAACTGGAGATTAATCTCTAAGCTTAGCAAACTAAAGTTGGTTAAAGGCCTGCCAAATCTTAAATATCATTCAGATGCTCTGTGTGGTCCTTGTCAGATTGGCAAAATTTCAAAAACTTCTTTTAAACCTAAAAACATTGTCTCTACCTCAAGACCTTTAGAACTACTTCACATTGATTTGTTTGGTCCAGTAAGTACTGCCTCAATCAATGGGAAGAAATATGGATTAGTCATTGTTGATGATTACAGTAGATGGACTTGGGTAAAGTTTCTAAGAGTGAAAGATGATGCATATGATGTGTTCAGCATCTTCTGCACTCAAGTGCAAAACGAGAAAGGTCTCAAAATCTTAAAGGTAAGAAGTGATCATGGTGGTGAATTTGAAAACGAACCATTTGCAACTTTTTGTGAAGATCATGGCATTGTCCATGAGTTCTCTGCTCCTAGAACACCACAACAAAATGGTGTTGTAGAGAGAAAGAACAGGTCTTTACAAGAAATGGCAAGAACCATGATGCATGAGACAAAACTTGCTAAGCACTTCAGGGCAGAAGCTGTAAACACAGCTTGTTATATTCAAAATAGGATCTATATTAGACCTCTATTGAATCTAACAACATATGAACTCTTCAAAGGAAGAAAGCCCAACATCTCTTATTTTCATCAGTTTGGATGTACCTGTTACATTCTAAACAACAAGGCCTACAAAAGAAAATTTGATGCCAAAGCTTGTAAGGGAATCTTTATAGGTTACTCTGAACGCTCAAAGGCATACAGAGTGTATAATTCTGAAACTAACACAGTGGAAGAATCTATACATGTTAGATTTGATGATAAAGAGCCTGACAGTAAAATGTCAGAGCAAGATAATAGTTATGCAGGTGTTCCATACCAATACATCGATTCAGAACCTGAAAAAGCATCAGAAGCTGTTGAAGCTTCAGAAGCTGTATTGGAAGAAGATGCTGAAGAAGCATCTCAATTAGAAGCATCACAAGAACATGATGACACTTCAGAAGAAGACACTCAACCAAGTGCTGATGTTGATGAAGCTCCAAGAAGGAAGTTCAAATATAGATCATCACATCCAGAAGATCTAATTCTTGGAAACAAAGAAAGTCCAAGAAAGACAAGATCAGACTATCAGCAACTTGATTCACTTCTGGGACTAATCTCAATGATAGAACCAAAGAATGTTGATGAAGCACTTACTGATGATGGATGAATTGTAGCTATGCAAGATGAGCTCAATCAGTTTCAAAGAAATGATGTATGGGATTTAGTGCCAAGACCAGTACATAAGAACATCATTGGAACCAAGTGGGTATTTAGAAACAAGATGAATGAACAAGGTGAAGTGGTAAGAAATAAAGCTAGACTGGTAGCACAAGGCTACAGTCAGCAAGAAGGTATAGACTTCACTGAAACATTTGCTCCAGTAGCAAGACTGGAAGCAATCAGGTTACTTCTTTCATATGCTGTTAACAATGGAATTACATTGTACCAAATGGATGTTAAGAGCGCCTTTCTTAATGGTGTTATTTCTGAAGAAGTATATGTCAAGCAACCTCCAGGATTTGAGGATGTGAAAAACCCTGATTATGTTTTTAAACTAAAGAAATCACTTTATGGTCTCAAACAAGCTCCTAGAGCTTGGTATGAAAGACTAAGTAATTTCTTATTAGAAAATGGTTTTCAAAAAGGACAAATTGACAATACATTATTCAGAAAGACATCTAAGAAAGATATCTTAATCATTCAAATATATGTTGATGATATTATTTTTGGTTCTACTAATGCTTCCTTGTGCAAGAGTTTTTCAAAGCTGATGCAGGATGAATTCGAGATGAGTATGATGGGTGAATTGAAATTCTTCCTTGGAATCCAAATTAATCAAGGAAAAGACGGCACTTACATTCATCAAAGCAAATATACTAAAGAGCTTCTGAAGAAGTTCAACCTTGATGACTGCAAGATAATGTCTACACCCATGCATCCTACCAGCAGCCTAAGCAAGGAAGAGATTGGAAGCAAAGTAGATCAAAAGCTGTATCGAGGTATGATTGGTTCTTTACTCTACCTTACAGCATCTAGACCTGATATTTTATATAGTGTATGCTTGTGTGCTAGATTCCAGTCAGATCCTAGAGAACCTCACTTAACTGCTGTTAAGAGGATCTTTAGATATCTGAAAGGAACTACTAATCTAGGACTTCTTTATAAAAAATCCCTAGATAGTAAGCTAGTTGGATTCTGTGATGCTGACTATGCTGGTGATAAGATTGAGAGGAAATCCACTAGTGGAAATTGCTAATTCATTGGTGAGAATCTCATATCTTGGGCTAGCAAGAGACAAACAACTATTGCTTTGTCTACAGCAGAAGCAGAATACATCTCAGCTGCTAAATGCTGCACACAGCTTCTCTGGATGAAATATCAGTTGGAAGATTATAACATAGCTGAAAGTAGTATTCCACTATATTGTGACAATACTGCTGCTATTCATTTGTCTAAGAACCCTATTCTACACTCTAGAGCTAAACATATTGAAATAAAACATCATTTTATAAGAGATCATGTTCAAAAAGGTACAATAAATATTCAATTCATTGATACTGAACATCAATGGGCTGACATATTTACTAAACCTTTAGCAATTGAAAGATTTGATTTTATCAAAAAGAATTTGAACATGCACTATATCTCTGAAGAAAATTAGCTCTGAGAAGTAGAATAGAATTAGCACCTGAAGCTCAATCAGAACCCCTTATAATTTAGAGTCTCCTTTGGGAAGCTCTGAATGATTTGGGCTCTGAAGGGCAACAGGTTCTGATATGGTATCAGATACAAATGAGTTTGGCTCTGAACCTTTCGGAAACGAAACGATCAGCACTAGTAAGTGTATAACAGTTGTCTGTACACGCGTCAGCTACGATTAAACTCTTTCAACACGTGTCTAGATCCTGACGGGCAGAGAACAGTTAATGATGATTATGGCAGTTAAGTATATTATTTAATTTTTAAAAAAAAAACTACTCGCGCTCCCTCCCAATGTTTATTTTCTCTGTGTATGTGTGCTAGTTACTATTTATAAGTCACTTCACTCACTTGCACAACTTTTTACACGAAATCACTACCTACACAACCCTAGCCTTTACAGAAAAATCCCAATCTTCATCCTCTCAATTTTCTGCAACTATGGCTGCTCGCTCGTCAAACGAAATCATCCAAGAACCGTTTAATCCTTCCCTACCACCCATCATTGATCTCAATTCGAAAGATAATCTAGTTTATCAACACAATCAAACGGACGCCGGTCCAGACTCATACGAATTCTACATGGAGAAGTTTGTAGATTTCGAAAGTTTGAAAGCTAATGGAATCGATGTTCAAAATCTATTCTTTGATCAAAAATGGGAAAATTATTTTGAGATGTTGAATGGTTTTGTGTACTATGACCTCGTCAAATATTTCTGGCAAAAAGCAAAGGTTTTTGACAGAGCAAGTGCTGATGAAGAATATAAGAATCTAATTGCCAAGAACAAATCTCTTAAGGGTAGAACAAGACAGGAACTTGGTTTGAAACCATATAGAGGAAGGGAAATAAGGTCAAACCTTTTGGGTATTAATGTTGAGATTACTCAGGCACACATTGCCAAAATTCTGGGTCTGGATAATCAAGGGGAAGATATCGAAGTGTATGATACAAAAAGCAAGCATTTAGACTCAATCAATCAGGACCTGTTTAAACCTGGGAGTTCCAACAGGGACTTTGGAAAGTTGAAGTGCATGAGGCACCAGTTTGAATTTGCTTTCAGAGTGTTTCTCGCTACAATAGTCACTAGGGAAGGTGGATTAGATACCATATCTATACCACATAAGCACTTCATTTGGTTCCTATACAAGAAGGTGAAGGTTAATCTGGCTAAGATTTTATTTGATCACATGTGTTTAACGATCACTGCAAGCAGAACCAAAATGCCCTCTAACATTCATCATCCTTGGCTCATATCAGAACCCATCAGGCAAACCAAACTCACAGACATTCTGAGTGCCAAAGAGAAGCTTAGAGTTTTTCAAACTGCTAAGTATGATGCTACGGTTCTGGTGAATATGAAAAGAAAAACCAAGAATGAGATTATCTCAGTGAAGACGCCTCTGGAACAAGTTTATGAAAAGTACTTCTGGTGTGATGGGTTTCCCACCATATCAGAACATGACAATGAGGATGTCATCAAGAACTTCATTGAGATAGTTAGAAGAGATACTGGGGTAAGAGTACCCAGAAAGATGGTTGTGAGTGTCCCTAATTGGGAAATATTCAAAGGTCCAAAGGCTATTACAAGGTCTTCAAGGAAGCCAAAGACCACTGAACAAGAAATTGCTGATGATGGCTCTGAGGATCAAGAAAACTCTGGTGCTGATGAGGCTATGGGAGGAGATAGTGGTGCTGAGGATATGGCCACTAAAGCTGTTCAGAAGGAAAGGCGATCAAAGAAGAGAAATGACAGGCCTCAAGCTTCTGAGGAGAATCAGAACCCTCCTATGCCTGCCAAAAGATTGAAGTCTAGAGCTTCAAAATCAAAAGGTAAAATCTCTGAGCCTAATACTTCTAGCATTCCAGTAGCTCAAAATATTAATCCTGAACCTCAACCCTCTATCTCTCAACTCCCTCAAACTACCAATCAAACAACTCCAATTGACTTCACTGTACCTCTTAGTGTAGTCTTACCTGATCATGGAACTATATCATCATCATCATCTGATACTAGCACTGATTCTGATAAGGTCATTGCTAAGATACTCAAGAAAGCACCAAAGAAAACCAATCTTAAAAAGACTACCAAGAGACCCATTAATAAACCAATCCAACTCTCTTCTGATGAAGAAACCCCCATCATCATTGACACTACCATCCTTAATCAACCTTCCAACACTGAATCCGTTCTTGAGCACCTTCAACAACACTTATCTGGAGATGCATTTACGCACTCCAATCCAAACACACCACCTCGCTTTCCTTTTAACAATCCTTCTGCTGATCAAGTTGATCATGAACCACCTGTTACTCAATCCATTCAAACTCCTCCTCCATCACTTGACCACATCTCACAAGTTAATCCACCCACATTTACACCTGTTCAGGATGAGTCAATTGCTCATTCTGAAGCTCAACAAGAATCACCTCATCAATCACCTCCACCTGAATTATACACTGATGAATCATCTCCTGCACCTTCACCACAAACCGTTTTCGATCCACTCAACAAACCTCTAGTTTTAGAAGAGGTTCTTGAGCTTTACCAATACCTTTCTAAAGTTGAAGCACAAATTTTCAAAGATGCCATCAATGTTGATGATGACATCATACCACCTAACCTCAGCAAAATAAAAATCATAAATCTCAAACGAAAACAACCTGAACCAACCATTCCCTTTGATCCATTCATACCCTTTTTCAACTCTGACTCTGAACCAAACCTTGAGCTATTGCACAATGCTATTGGTACTAGACTTAAGAGATTCAAACAAAGGGAGGAAGAAGCTCTTATCTTTCCTTCTGATTTGGATGCTGATGTCAGAGAGATGGAGTACTTGTTTAGTCAATCATTACAAATCCTCAGTACTCATCTGAAGAACAAGACAAAGGATAGGGGAATGAATACAGCAAGGAAATTATTTGAGATTGCTGAGAGGTCATGTGCTCCAAGGCTCACATTCTACAATCATGAAGAAGAATGTGCACGTTTGGCAGCTTTGGATGCTGAAATCAAGAAACTAGCAAGGAGTGCATGTGAGACAGCTGAAAAGATAATCAGTGAAGAAGGTGTGTATGAGTTAACTACTAAGCAGGCTTGGATAGCTGCTGAACAAGCAAAGGCAGATGAAGCTGAGCACAAAAGGCTAGCTGAACAAGAGGCATTGAACTTGTTGGTGGATAGGGCTGTGCACATTGCTACATTTGAAATCAATCAGCTCAATGAAAATCAAGCCGCTGAACACCATGTTGACATGCTTGATCAGAATCTGATAAAAGAAGATAATGATATGGATATCAATGAAGACTCTGACAAGGGTAAGAAGCCCATTATTGACCCAACTCCTTCTCACTCTCCTATGAAGATTGACATAGCTTCTACCTCATCTGCAATACCTCCAGCAATTCAAGATGCACTGGATAACATCAGAACTGAAATGGCTAATGAAATTGATGAACTAAGAGTGGATGTGCGCACTGATGTGAATGCTGCTGTGGAAACAGTTCATAAAAGGATGGATGACATGATGTTAACCCTTCTGAAAGCCATAGCAGATGTTAAGAAACCTTAGTCATTGTTTGTGCACTTGTTTTGTTGTTAATTCTTGTGTAATAATTGGATCATCTTTTTTAATTAAAATCTCTACTATCCATTCTTGTATGTTTGTTTTTGGAAATGACTTGATTACTCTGAATGAGTAAAATGAGAGGAATCATCCTTTATTTATAGTACCTTCAAGATATCTTGTCAGTAGGATAATCAATGCCATTCATTGAATGCGTTTGGTTGTCACTTCCTTTTGACTTGACTACCTTGTTTGGCGCTTTGACTGCTTGGTTTTCTGTGTCTTTTTGACTGATGCCAAAAGGGGGAGTAAGAGTAGCGTTAAAATTAATATTGATTCATTCATATACTGCTCAATCTGAAACTGTAATGTCAAGTACATTATGAATCAATGTTTATCCCTTATGATTTCTTTCTCATTCTGAACGATTATTGAAAGGGGAGAAAATTTAAGAACCTAAAATTTTATTCATAGATAATATCAGAAGAGCTTGCAAACCACTTCTGAGCATTATCAGACTCTAAGAAGCAAAGCTTACAAAACTATGCTTCTGAGAGTCAAATATGAAAATTTATTTTAAGTTAATAAATCGACTCTTAAACTGTTTTAATTAATTATGGATAAGACTTAGGGGGAGCTTACAAACCTACCCTTATGGATTATCAGACTCAGGGGGAGCTTGCAAACCTTTGAAACCTGAAGTCAACATAATTAAATTAAATCAACAACAATTGAATTTTAATGCTTTAGTTTGTCATCATCAAAAAGGGGGAGATTGTTGGAACAAAGTGGGTCTGACATGAATCTCTAGAATTTTAAGTGGTTTTGATGATAACAAAGTATTAAAATTACAATTGAAATTACTAATGATTATTCTAGTGTGCAGAATTACAAGTTAAAATTCATTCAGAAGCACTATGAATAATAGCAGAGAAGCCTGTCAAAACAAGCTCTGAAAGCACATCACTGTTCATCAGAAGCTTAAATTTTGTATGTTGAAGAAAGTGCCTCTGAGGACAAAAACAAGGCTCTGACGGACTCAGAAGCAAAAAGGGCCTCAAGAAGCAATGACAACAGCATCTGAAGCAAAAAGAATTTACGTCACTCAAGAACTGACATATTCAGAACCAATGATTGAAGAACAATCTACTTCAAGGATCTGTCACGTCCACAGGAAGGAATATTCGTTGGTACAACGTTAACCTTATCCATATGTGGAGCGCAATTGAGAATCGTACTATTGTACTATTATTACTCAAAATGGATGAGTGATAATTCAAATAGCAAGATAGTGGAATTGGATATCTTTACCAAAGAAGGTAACTACAGCCATCACAATTGTACGAATAAATTCCAGCTGGCACCTCTCTCTCTGCAACGGTCATCATCTTCCTCCAAGTATAAATAGAAGACTCAAATGGAAGAAATGACTACTGTTCCATTAACACTGTTCTTTTACTACGTTCAAAGACTAAGAAGCATTCTGACACCATAATTTAAATCTGTCATTCTAAGTCTTAGAACAATTTGAGTTGTATTTTGTAAACACCTCTGATAGTATATCAAGTGTTCCTTAACATTCATTCTTATTCTTAAGTTTGTTTGATAAATCTCTTGTTAAGTTTAACTTGAGCATTTGAGAAGTCTCTTGTTAAGTTTAACTTGAGCATTTGAGAAGTCTCTTGTTTAGTAAAACTTGAGCACCTGAGAAGTCTCTTGCAAGTGTGCTTGAGCAATTTGTAATCTTAAGTAGATTATAGTGAAAATCTCTTGTTAGTAACAAGGGGACTGGAGTACTCTCGATTTGTGAGAGGAACCAGGATAAATTTTGTGTGTCTCTCTCTCTCTCAGCACCCATTTTACTTTGTGTTTATATCCGCTGCAAACTTAGTTTTATTTCGAAAAAGTTTTTAATTCTAAAAACACAATTCAACCCCCCCTTGTTGTGTTTTTCCACCTTCATTCACAACCTTCGGAATCAAGCAAATGTCAGTCTGATTTACATCTGCAATAGAACTTGGGTTCTTCCACACATTATCGACAAAACGATATACATTACTACCCACAATGTCCCAAGACTTCTGGTAGAATCCAGCTGGAAAATCATCTGGTCCCGGAGCCTTCCACGGATGCATATTAAAAACTGCATTTTTTACTTCCTCTTCGTTAACAGGCGCATCAATTTTGTCCTTCACCGCCGAATCAAGCGCTGGATACGTAATAGCTGTTTGATGCCAAGTTCTGGTCAACTGGTCTTCTGTATACAATTTCATATAGAAATCATTGGCTGACTGCTGAAGCTGAGTAGTATCGAATTTGTGAGATTTTATAGCATAGACTTTTGCAATTTCAAAGTACTTTAATGACTCAATAACTTCGGTACAAATTTCTTTTAAAAATATAATGAATCAATCAATAATCAATTAAAATAAATCATTCATTAAAAAAATCAACAATAAACTAAAGGAATCAATTTTAACCGAAATAAGACAATTGAAAATAAACTTTGTAAAAAATATAACAGGTTCATGAAGAGAAACAATTATTTTGTTGTTTGCAAAAAGTTGCAGAATTATATTAATTTTTTTAAAAAAAGTGGCATATATAGAATCTACTATGAACATATTTTTAAAGGTTGCGGTGATTCATTGCCAAAAATAAACCACACAACATGATATAATTACATTTAATTTAATTACTAGACAGAAGGCTTTGAATATGGACTCTATTTGTTGAAGATTTCTCTTCCCACCCTTTACGTCTCTTTTTCGCCCCCAAAAATTCAATTTTACCCCTAATTTTACCTCCAAAAGTTCGGTTTTCATTTACGAACTTTTTTTTAAGGGTATAAATATGTGTTTTCAACCGTTTAAAAGTTCGGTTCGCATTTACCGAACTTTTTTTAAGAGTATAAACGAAAACTCGGGGGGTGAAAAAGAAAAGCAGGAGGTGGAAAGAGAAATCTTCCTATTTGTCCGCATAATTTGATTTGCAGCCCACTATTTTGCCTTAATTTGCAGCCCACTTTGATATCTAGTTTGTGTATTTATACATGTGCACACACCATTACTTTGTGTATCATTAAGCAATTCATATTGAAATACACAGATTTATTCTCAAAATTTGTTTACGATATGGGAAGTTGTTGCTCCAAACCTAAACCTACGGAAAGGACACTTGAAATGAAGAAGGGTGATTTTGCATCAAAAATAAAACAGCTTACGTGGGAAAGTGAACGAATCACTAAACCTCCTAAGAATATCACAAAAAGTGAACGAATCACTAAACCTCCTAAGAATATCACAAAACGTCGTGATAGGAGTTCTAGTGCTCCCAATGATGATAACATGATTATTATGAATATGAATATGGTTGCTGCTGCTGGAATTTTAGGAGGAGTTTCTGGTGGTTGTGGAGGCGGCGGAGGGTGCGCGGAGGCGGTTGTGGAGGCGGTGGAGGCGGCGGAGGTGGTTGTGGAGGCGGCGGAGGTGGCGGAGGTGGTGGAGGGTGTGGAGGAGGCAACTAGTTAATGATCAGGCTGTTAATATACAACCTTAGTGGTAGTTAGTTTAAAATTAGTAATTGTCAAAAAAAAGTTAGTTTAGTTTATTTTGTTTTAGAGTTTTTCTAACCTGTGCAAGATTGCACGGAATAAGGAACAATGAATGCTCTACTTTTTATGGTTTTTCAAAATTTAATTATTGCATTACATTCTCTCTTTACTCCAACAATAATTCTCTTTTCTCTCTCATTCTTGCTTATATGAGTTATTGAATTATTATATTTTTTTTTCTTCTCTCCTCTCTTAATTTTTACTCTTTCTCTTCTTTCATTGACTTCTTCATCCTGCAACATCACTGGCGACCGCCACCTCCATCACCGATGACCACCACCGCCACCTCCATCAACGGCGACGATGTAAGTCTCTCAACGGAGTTGTTAGCAATTAAACTTGTTCTTAGTCTTGCTTGGAGTCTTAAATTAAAAAAAGTGGTGTGAACATAAATAACATGGATGCAATTGAGATTACGAAGAAACGAGTTTAGCAACAACCTTCCATTCAATTCTATGTTGAAGTTCCTAGATTGAAGTGTCAAAATCAAGCATATTTTTGGTGGTGAGATCGGTGGCGGTACTAGGGGAGGGCTGAGAGTGGCCACGGCCCTCCCCACTTCAAAAAAATAATTTTTTTTATAGGTAAAGTATTAATGTAATTATATTATAAATTATTTTAAGTAATTCTATATACATATTTGTACAAATATTATTGTAAATATTAATTTAAAGTTTATTATTAATGACTATAAGAAACTCGGCACACATATTAGTTCAAGTATTAGTGTAAATATTAATTTAAAGTCTATTATTAATGATTTCAAGTCACTCGATATATATCGTAGAATATTATTTTAAGTTATATAGTTTAATTTTATAATAATGAACTTTAACTTTGTTTGTCAAAAAATAACGGATAATTAATTGAATTTATATTATTGGGTAAAATTGGCAATTGAAGTAGAATATATATAACTATGAAATGACATAAAGAAATATGTTTATTAATATTTAATTTTTTAAGTGAGGTAATAGGGGGAAATTAGAATAAAAAATAATAAGTATAAGCTATCTGAATTAACTTATCAAAATAAATTATAAGCTAATATAAATAAGCTATAAGCTCATAAAAAAATTAATAGATAGATTTTTGTACTTTTCTTAACTTATATTTTTATATACAATATAATTTTCATATTTAATTTCTTTATTAAAAAAAATTGTGGCCCTCCCAAATAACTTTTTCTGGTTCAGCCACTGAGTGAGATTGTGAAAAAGAGAGAGATGCAGATACAGTATGCAATGAGAAAGAGAGAGAAAAAGAGAGAGAAGAAGAAGAAAAAAAAATAACTCATAAGAGAGAGATGTAAATAAGTAAGAATGAGAGAAAAAAAGAGAATTATTGTTGGAGTGAATAGAGAGAATATAATGCATTAATTAAATTTTGAAAAACCATAAAAAATGGAACATTCATTGTTCCTTGCACAGGTTAAAATAACCCTATATAAAAATATAGAAAACAAATCAGTTATTAATGAGTTACTCTTTTATATTTATTATTTTATTTAAAAATCAAGTGAATATGCACCATTATAGGATATTGAACAAAACGTAGAATATTTGAGATATTCTTTAATTCAAACACTACAAATAATTTGTGAATTTTGAATGTGATTGTGAATAATAAATAATAATACTTAGTTATGTCCAAAAAATTTGAATGTGCCTCCCACTAATTATGGCATAGTTACAATAACATTTTCATGCGTGGAATTTTATTAAAAAATGATCAAATTGAAGTCAATGTTGCAAATCTCCAATAATAAATGTGGGATCATGAACAAAGGAAAAGGGAAAACAAATCTTTCTAAAATTATTTGTTTTATTTTCTATTTTTTAAATTGATAGTTTTACTAAAATTAAAATAATTAATGCAAATATTATTAACCCTTACTCTCAACACACCAATCTTATATGTCAAGCTCTATGCGATTCTTTATAATTTTTTTTAAAAAAAAAATTCAATGTTCTAATAAATAAATGAGAATATAAAATTTAAAGTACTAAATTATCACAACCAATTAGTCAATATTCAAGTTCAATTTCAAAATTCATATGCTATACATTGTGTAATTGAAAAAATCAAATGCTATACATCGTTATTTTTGCTATACCTGAAGAATCAGATGCTATACTTGAAGAATCATGTTTAAAAAAAATATTCAAATTCAATTATATATATGTTTTTTGTTTTATGAAAAAATTTAAGGTGAGAGTTATACCTCAGTCTAAAGTATAGAAGATGTTAGATTCAAAAAAGCATCATAATATTAGTGTCGAAAATATTTGTAATTGAGCTTGAAAAAAGTACAAACTCTCATATGTGTGTTATGTTGATTATTATTAATTTCTATAAGATTGTTATGTTACGTTGTTACCATCAGATAATGTTATACTGCTATATTGTTACCATTTTATTTCTCTTTAAACTTTTAGCAAAAGTACAGCTAACTCATTAACTTTTTTTTTGTTTTTTAACCACCAGTTTAGTCTTGGTTCGGGGTCAGTTCTGACATCTGATTTCAACCCCCTCCCGATCGCAATTGCGGGGGTCATTAACTTTTTTTTGATAATTCTAATCCACTAACTTTTAATTGTGAAAAAAATAAATTTATGGCTAAATTGCACTTTTAGCCTCCTAAGTTTTAGAAAGTTGCGATTTTGCCCCTCTATATTTCAAAATAACACTTTTGGCCCCCTAAGTTTTAGAAAGTTACGATTTTGACCCCCTATCTTTACTTTCTTTTGCATAAGATCAATTTTGACCAAGTCAATGTTGCTTATTTTGCACATAAATTGGCAAAATAGTTGCATGAAGTGAGCTATTTTTGTACAAACATAATATTTATAAATGTACACAACTAATGCGCCAATAAAAACATTTTCAATGGGAATGACAAACATAATATTTAGTGACTGGTACCTTAATACAACCAACCGATTTTAAATCTTGTTAAATAAGTTTATCCTACTAATAATAGATAAACGACAAAGTAGGATGAACAGTTTACTTACTGCCATATGATTATCATTAAGAATTTTGCCACCAATTTATTGCTATTATCATGAAGAGTGTAACGAAAATCATTATTCCTTGTAAAAACCCCAGCATTGAGGAACTAAGTTGATATCGATTGTTTTTTGGGTAGAAAATGATGATTTTTTTTAGTTGCGCCATTTTCTAAGATTTTATCCTCTGTAGTTTCTGCCTCATATTGGTTTTGCATGCTGGAAAGTAGAAGATACTTGTTTGTATATGTTAAACGCTTTATAAGCAATCCTCTCCTTTTTTTTTAAGAAGACAAAAAAAGAAAATTGATGTAGCAGTTGAGTCACTTAAGTGACTTGCACTTGCCACATCAGTGTTAAATTGGTCAAAATTGAACTTTTGCAAAATGGGGTAAAGATAGGGGCCAAAACTGCTATTTTGAAACATAGGGGTCAAAATCACAACTTTCTGAAACTTAAGAGGCCAAAAGCGTAATTTAGCCTAAATGTATCAATATTAATCTATTATCGATCACATCGACGAGGTCAAGACTCAGCAAACCTCGACAGTTATCCGACCTATGACCAAAATTGTTGATATTTTTAAGAATTAATTCTGAGTAAAACTGAAAGTTTTATATATTAAATTAGAGCAAAACTGATATCATTTATTAGACATGGGATGAATAGCTCAATTGGTTAAGCTAGTTGAGCTAAAAGTTAAAGAGTTGGAGGTCCATGGTTCAAGTCCTAGCAAAAGAGAAAAACTAGTATTGTAATATACTAACAACTAACTAGTAGGCTGCCCGTGCTACGCACGGTTTTGACGGATCACCAAACCATATAAATCAAGCTATAAACTTCCAAGTATTTGGAGATGATTTTTTTGTAGTATAGTAATGATACTAACTATTTTCAATCTAGATTTTGATTAGTTATAAAAATATTTCTAGTGTTTATATCTCTTGTATGTTTGATTTATAGATTTTTTTTTGTCAACATGTTATTTTCATGTAAATAGGGTTGTGTTCTACTTTTAGTATAGGCGTTACACGGGTTTGACGGAACACCAAAGACATATAAATAAAAAAAAATCAATATTGAATTTGTATCAATAATAGATTGTAATAGTGATTTTAAATTTTCTATAGGCATAAAAATTGTGATCTCCCCGTGAATTTTAAAAAAATTCAGTAATAATAACTTATAATAGTGATTTTGAAATTTTGATTGGCGATAAAAAAAAGTCATATGTCAATGAATTAAAATTTTATTATTAAAAATATCATCTCTCCGTAAACTATAATTTTGCATCAATAATAGTTTGTAATAGTGATTTTAATTTTTTTATAGGCAATAAAAATTGTCATCTCCCAGTGAATATTAAAAAGATACAGTAATAACTTATAATAGTAATTTTAAAATTTTGATTGACAATAAAAAATAGTTATCTGCCCGTGAATTAAAAATTTCATCTCTCCGTAAACTATAATTTTGTATCGATAATAGTTTGTAATAGTAATTTTAAATTTTTTATAGGCAATAAAAATTGTTATCTCCCCGTGATTTTTAAAAAAATTCAGTAATAACTTATAATAGTGCTTTTAATATTTTGATTGGCGATAAAAAATAGTCATCTTCCCGTGAATTAAAATTTTATTAGTAATAACTTATAATAGTTATTTTAAACATTTTAACAGAGATTAAAAATGTCATCTCTCCGTAAATTAAAATTTTGTATCAATAATAGTTTGTAATAGTGATTTTAAATTTTTTATCAGCAATAAAATTTTTTATCTCCCCGTAAATTTTTAAAGAATTAAGTATTAACTAATAATAGTGATTTTAAAATTTTTATTGGCGATAAAAAAAAGTCATCTACCCGTGAATTAAAATTTTATTAGTAATAACTTATAATAATTATTTAAATTTTTTTACCAAAGATTAAAAATGTCACATGTGCGTAAATTAAGGCAATAAAAATTGTCATGTCCCCGTGAATTTTAAAAAAAATTAGTAATAACTTATAATAGTGATTTTAAAATTTTAATTGCTGATAAAAAATAGTCATCTACCCGTGAATTAAAATTTTATTATAATAACTTATAATAGTTATTTAAATTTTTTACCTGAGATTATGTAATAGTGATTTTAATTTTTTTTATAGGCAATAAAAACTGTATTAAACGCGGAGTTAACGAAACATTCCCCTTTTCATTTTGGACTTAAATAAAATTAATCATAGACAATATATTTTTTTGCATTTTTTTGACATATAATGAATAGACAAAATAAAATAATAATACAAACTAAAAATAAAATACAAAGCATTGCATATTTTTTAGTACTTTTTGACATGATTAAACATAAGGCATAACATGGAAATAATGTGCAAATAAATTAAATTAAATGATATTAAATAAAAATATAACAAATAAATGGAAAAGTAAAAATAACTAAGAACAGGGGTGCAAGCAGCAAGCATCTATTGGTGATAAAAAAAATCATCTACCCATGAATTAAAATTTTATTAGTAATCTATACTAATATATAAAGGGGATACAAATTTTTGGGATGACTTTTTCATTATTCCTATTTTACTCTTAAAAAAAACTACCAAAAAAAAACTAAGCACAACTTCCACATAAAAGTAGGTTTTCAGTTTTTTTATAGTAAAAAACAAATATATATTTTTCTTCTTAATAACTAGCCACAAAAAAAAAAAAGGTTAAGTAGTTATAATTAAATAAGTCAAATAAAAAAGAAGATTAAGTAGTTATTTATATTTGCACAATAGAGAATATTGATCACATCAAACAAAAAAAAAAAAAATCGATCACACAAACGGGCACGGGACGTGCCCGTTTGGCGGCTAGTAACTTATAATAATTATTTAAATTTTTTTACCAAAGATTAAAAATGTCACATGTGCGTAAATTAAGGCAATAAAAATTGTCACCTCCCCGTGAATTTTAAAAAATTTAGTAATAACTTATAAGAGTGATTTTAAAATTTTAATTGCTGATAAAAAATAGTCATCTACCCGTGAATTAAAATTTTATTATAATAACTTATAATAGTTATTTAAATTTTTTACCTGAGATTATGTAATAGTGATTTTAATTTTTTTTTATAGGCAATACAAATTGTATTACACGCGGAGTTAACGAAATATTTCCCTTTTCATTTTGGACTTAAATAAAATTAATCATAGACAATATATGTTTTTGCATTTTTTTGACATATAATGAATAGACAAAATAAAATAATAATAGAAACTTAAAATAAAATACAAAGCATTGAATATTTTTTAGTACTTTTTGACATGATTAAACATAAGGCATAATATGGAAATAAATTAAAATTAAATGGTATTAAATAAAAATATAACAAATAAATGGAAAAGTAAAAATCACTAAGAACAAGGGTGCAAGCAGCAAGCAAAAGGGGGTGCGAGTAGCAAATATGGGCCTAAAGCCCAAGATCTAACAAAACAGCAAAAAGGAAAAACAATGGTGGAAAATGTCACCAGGGGATTCGAACCCGTCCCCTTCTTTATCACGGCGCGCTTCTTAACCAACTGACCTGCACGTTTGTGATGAACATTCAATTAAATTTTTCCGTTATGAAAGGAGCAGAGGGGTATACACACGGACACACCCCTTTTTCCGTTAATTTTTTTTAATGCATCAAATTAATTGTATTAAAAATTGAAATTAATTCAATTAAATTTTGTTTTGAAGTCCATAGATTAGATTGAATTTTATTTGAAGTCCATATCCTTAATTCTCTTCTCTTTTACGTAAAGTTTTTTCTACTCCATATCATTTGTTAATTCCTTTCTCTCTCTTCAACAAAGAGATTTGGAGAAGCTCTCTCACCCACAAACAAACCCTAGCCGCCACCCTCAAATCCAATGCCTCCATTTTGATTTTGCTACCATCAAATTTCATCCTCTATTTTCCTATTGAACCTTCTTCTTCATTTTTCTTTTGTTTTTCTTTTTTGCTGTTGTTAGGTTGAAAGTTCCAATTTTTTTAGATCTAGATTTTGATCACCAAAGACCTTTCAGAAAATCATCACCATAAAAGATTGTCCTCTATGACTGGATCTGTATTCTTGCTACCATGTAAGCTCTTTTTTGGACATTTTTGTTTCAAGATCTTGGCACCAAACCACTCAACTTCTTATGTTCTATCATACATGTAACAACAAATAGTGATTTAGTCTTTGAATCTCAACCTTTTCTATTTTAAAAAACTGTAAAAAAAAAAAAATTGTGTTGTATTCTTCTTCATTTATCTCATACATGGAAAATATCTTTTATGATTTTTTTTTTGAGATGTTTATTTCCTGTTTTCATTCTATGTGTTACTCTTTTTTGTTAGATCTAAATAAATTAATATAAAAATAGTTTCATCTCTCTATCTCATGTCATCTTCAACTCTTTCTGTATATTTTTCTTTCTTTTTTTGCACAAAAGCTGTTAAATATTTTTTTGAACAAAATAAGCCCATGAATGAAAAGAGATTTGATTTTTTTTCTTCTGGAAGACAGAGAAGGTAAGTTTAATTATCTTTGTTTTCTTTTCTTGTTATTTTTCTTTTTCTGACTGCTATCTTTTTTTTGTTGAGTTAATTTTTTTTTTTGGATATTTACCCTTTTTATAAATGGAAAAGATCTTTATGATTTTTTGAGATGTTTATATTATATTTTCTTTTTTGTTAGATCTAATAGACTATATAAAATAATTTCTTAATAGATCTTTTTAGGTAGATCTATCGAAAAAATTAAGAACTTTCTCTCTCTCTTTTTACAAAAAATGTTAAATCAGGGATTACAACAATTTGGATGTCCTATTTCTATGCAATTTTGGATTTATTTTTCATCTATTTATTTTCTAGATCTACAACAATCATTGAAGAACAAAAAAAAACTATTATTTATTTTATTAGTTTTATAACAGCTATTACATACAACCAAGTAAAAAACTATTATTTATGTAATTGATCTGTTATCAAAACTTCATCTTAGATGAATAATTAATTTGAAGAAGATATGAAAACATACCAAAAGTTGCATCCTAAAAAAATTAATAAATAGAAATTAGCATTTGTAGCAAAAAAGAAATATGAGAAAGAAGAGAAAGAAAATGAATATATATAAAGAACAATAAATTGAATATAAAGGAATAAACGGAGGGAGTAAAAGAAAGTGAAAATGAAGTGTGTATGTGGTGTGGTTTTAGTAGGAGTTGGTTTATATAGGATTGATGGATTGATGTATGGAAGACACCTATTTATTGACAAACATGCATAATGACACTTATGTCTTGCCTTCCATATACACTTGTCTCTTCTCTTCTATAACATGTAATTGACATTCATGCAAAATGACACTTGTCTTTTTTCTTCAACACACATGCATTGGTTGTTGTTTAGTTAGAAAACATGTGTAACTACGTAATGATGAAAGGATATGGTAGAAACTAATAAACAATGCAATAAACAGTAAATCTAGCACATGGACATAGAATTTATTTATTTATTTAATTTAAAGTGAGATTACATGCTAACACACTATTGGACAAAGGAAAATTAGGGCACATGTAAGCATCTAGGGTTTTATTTAGGTTTGGAATTAGGGTTTGAGTCATTTTAGGGTTGGAATTAGATAAGCATTTAGGGTTTTAGGTTTGAAATTAGGGCTGGAATCGTTTTAGGGTTGGAATTTTAACAAACATGTCTTACTTTTAGTATAGTTAATAGATAGATTAATAGATATTGCCTATAAAAAAAATTGTTTATTAAACTATTTATATATTATGTCACATGTGAAATTTTTTTCAAAACTATATAATAATCTGGCTCCAAATTCCATAAAAAAAATACATAATATAGAAACTATTATCTCACGATATTGATTCCAAATTTCACTTTTTATCTGTTCAAAAAAAATAAAAAAACTAATAATACTTTCCATTAAAAAAACTAATACAGTAATATATATAAAAAAAATTTAATAAAAAAAACTACTCATCATTCTGAAAAAATTACATAAACTCCTAATGAAAATGACAGGAAAATTTTGTAAAGAAAATAAAAATAAACAAAACCCGTGATTTATTTATTACTGTAATTAAGTAGAAAAAAAAAAAACCGGTAATTAGGTCGTATAGACATAAGCAATCTGCCTCTATCTTACATCTCTTTCTTCCTTTCCTTTCCTGTCATCTTACACCTCACCTGCGATTCCGATGGCGGCCATAACCCGCCTCGTTAAACGCACAACATCAACAACAACACCTTTTTATTCCTTAGCGCGTGGATTCTCATCCACTATTTCTCACGCGCTTCCGCGTCAAAATAGGAATATTCAGTGGGTCTTTTTGGGTTGTCCTGGCGTCGGTAAAGGCACCTACGCCAGCCGTCTCTGTAATCTTCTCGGCGTTCCTCACATCGCCACCGGAGATCTTGTTCGTCATGAGCTTTCTTCCAATGGCCCCCTTTCTTCTCAGGTTTCATCTTTTTCCATTTTTTGTTGCATGATTTGGTTTTGTTGGTTGAATTTGATTTTCTAATTTGGTGTGTTGTGCTGTGTAGAACTCAAATCAAATTGTAGATTCACTATATTAGTAGCATAAAAGGGATTAATCTATGTTTTATGATTTGTCTTTTAATGTATTCAGTGTTTCAAATTCATGAACCCCTATGCGTGATTCGAGGTGTTTCTTATGAAATAGTCTTAAAAAATTGTGCTTTGGACTCATTTGTTAAATCTGGGCTATCTAGGAAATCATGGTAGTTTTGAATATTTGAATGAATTCAGTTGCATGTAATAAGCTGTAATTAGGGATCAAAAGTTTCCACATGTCACTTATCAGTAGTGTTGGTTTAAATCTCTGATTCGAGAAGATTCGTGGGTTTGGATGGATCTGAGTTGTTTTTGCATTTCTGATTGTTAAATGATGTCTTACACAAGTGATAACAATCTATGACCATTTTTTTGAACTTATGGTTTGTTGATTTTTAGGTTTTTGATGATATATAGCAATGATATTTCTATGTTAGTAAATAATAATAATATAATGTGCCATAGTTTTTGTCTGGTTATGAATATCTGATGATTGTGAGTTGAAGATAACATGAATATCTGATTTTCAAATTCATGAACCCTTATGCGTGATTTGCGGTGTTTCTTATGAAATAGTCTTAAAAAAGTTGTGCTTTGGACTCATTTGTTAAATCTGGGCTATTTAGGAAATCATGGTAGTTTTAAATATTTGAATTATGTTGCATGTAATAAGATGTAACTAGGGATCAAAAGTTTCCACATTTCACTTATCAGTAGTGTTGGTTTAAATTTCTGATTCGAGAATATTCGTGGGTTTGGATGGATCTGAGTTGTTTTTGCATTTCTGATTGTTAAATGATGTCTTACACAAGTGATAACAATCTATGACAATCTTTACAGCATTTTTTTGAACTTATGATTTGTTGATTTTTAGGTTTTTGATGATATATAGCAATGATATTTCTATGTTAGCAAATAATAATATAATGTGGCATAGTTTTTGTCTGTTTATGAGTATCTGATGATTGTGAGTTGAAGATAACATGGTTTTTAGAAGTAATTATGCATCTCTTTTGCGCTCTGATTTTCAATTTTTATCTCATTTGCAGCTATCAGAGATTGTAAATAAAGGTCAATTAGTGTCTGATGAAATTATTATGAACTTGTTGTCTAAGAGACTGGCTGATGGACAAGCCAAAGGCGAATCAGGTTTCATTCTTGATGGTTTTCCTCGAACAATAAAGCAAGCAGTGAGTATCTTTGTACTTAATTGTTGTTAACCCCTCACCCATGTCCTAGTTTTTAAGAACTTTTTATATTGATACTAGGTTCTTAGGTTCGAAGTAAAATTTGCATTTGAAGAATGACACAAGAAAATTTTACAAGTTATTTAAAATATGATTAATTTTGCATTACTTTTTCATGAACTCAGGAAGTTTTGGAAGGAGTGACTGACATTGACTTGGTGGTCAATCTTAAGCTCCGAGAAGAAGCACTGCTTGCAAAATGCCTCGGTAGGAGAACTTGCAGTCAGTGCGGAGGAAATTTTAATGTTGCTTCCATTAACATAAAGGGTGAGAATGGGGGCCCTGGAATGAGTATGGCTCCACTTCTTCCTCCTGAGCATTGTATGTCTAAGCTCATTACTCGTTCTGATGATACTGAACCAGTAGTCAAAGAAAGGCTTCGTATATACAACGAATTGGTATTTTTCCTCTTATTATTATTATTATTATTTGCTGCTGCCGCTGTTGTTAAGGGATGTCAATAAGAAATTTTGTTTACTTAATTTGAAAATTTGAAGTTATATTATATATATGCACTGATAGTTCTGAGTGAAGTTGATAAATCCTTGTTTGATTTTCTGTTTCTTGCAATCTCTTTTCGTAACTTTTTCCTCTTTCATTCCTTGGTGTTTTATGATTTGTTCTTTATCATGACTGCAGAGTCAACCTGTGGAGGGATTTTACCGTAGCAGAGGAAAATTATTGGAGTTTGAGCTGCCTGGAGGGATCCCAGAATCTTGGCCAAAGTTGCTGCAAGCTCTTAATCTAGATGATTATGAAGAGAAGCAGTCTGCTGCAGCATAAGATATAAAAGTGTACCATATAATTAAGTTATTAAGTATTTCATTCTTTGCATGCGGATACTGCATGCTGTACAATTTTGCAGGAAATAGAACCAACGAAGGTTGCCTTCTCAAATTAGTATTATTTGAATAAATAATAATATCAGGAAGTGTCATAATCTGATTAAACTTATACCCTATTTGGTGTTATATACTACAATGTTATTTATTGGTGTTGGGAACAGAGTTTTCATCATGGTTGTTGGCATATTGCATAGATGTTTGTTTACTGTTAGCAATAAGTTTCGACAGGATTGGCACATAATTATTGTGTTGTAACTGTTATAGACACTATTAACTAAGCTTTACTCATTTCACAATGCTCACCAATGACCCCTTTTCATTGACTATACTTTGTTTTGAATACCATATTTTTGTAGGTTCAATGTTAGTGCAAATTCCGTAATTCTCTTGTATTTCACATGTCTGATTCCTGTCTGGATTTTTTTCTTTAATATTATATATGATTTTCAAAAATATCCGGTGATCCTCCTCCTCCCTCATCATGTTTGTGACAGGGTGGAGGTCTATTACATTGCAGCGGGCCGAGCTGGTTGGCTTTAGTATTTGCCAACCAGGAAGTTTAAACTGCTGCTAAAATAAGACATGGCACAGTACCAGCTCTTGACTGCATAAGTTTCTTGGTGCAAGATAGATTGTGCCGTACATATTATTATTAATGATATTATGTTGTTACTTTTTAGTTTCTCTTGTGCTCCTTTAAGTCCCTTTTCCTTCATTTTTTCCCTAACTTTCAAATGTTAATCATCAATAGTCCATATACAGAAGACTTTTGCTGGTGTAATTTCCAGGCAATTCTAATTGATAGTGTACTGTAGTCTCTTGTGCTTGATGAATTGATTTCACAAATACTCACCAATGACTCCTTTGTATTGACTATGCTTTGTTTTACATAGCATTTCACCAAAGGTTCAATGTGAGTTCATAATCATATTATAGCAATTTGTTTTTGTTATCAGTTATGTGCATTTCACATGTCTGAATAATTTTTATTTTGTTTTCCTTAAAGATTAGTTGATATATGTGTTTGAAACATTCAGTTATCCCTTCTAACCCGGTCCAATTGTATAATATATTGCAGCTGGCCGAGCTGGTTGGCTTTAGTATTTGCCAGCTGGGAAGTTTAAACTGCTGCTAAAATAAGACAGGGCATAGTACCAGCCCTTGACTGTATAAGTTTTCTTGGTGCAAGATATAGATTATGCCCCACATTTTATAGGATTTAGTAATTGTTAATTTCTTTTTATGGTAATAAAATGGTATAGTTAATTTTACTTGCTTGTTGCATGGGCACTTTCCTTTGTAAAACTGTTATATACTTGTTTTTATCAGCTATTAAGTTTGGAGCTCCCAACAGTGATTGGTTGTGGTGGAACTGTTGTGTGTGATTCAGTTGAATTTTATCAGCTATATCAGGAGTTTAAATTCTAGATAATACAAACACCCCAAAATCATTCCCTTCTAAAATCCCTTTGCTCTTTCCACTAACATTTATTTTGAAATCCCTTCCCTCCAAACTTTCACACATACTTTTAACCAATGAAGCACGGACACACAAACACAAAATCAGACACTGGACTCGACACTAACACTGAAACATCAACAGATTGAAATTTGAGAAAATGACATAATTTAATGTAATCATAGGTGTCGGTGTTCGACACCAATGTGTATTCGACACTAGTGCACGCCTATTTCAAAGAGTGTTTGTGCTTCATAGCTTTTAGCTTAAAATGGTTTGCTTTGGAGGTATAATAATAATGAATTAAAATTGGTAAGGTGGTTTGAAACTTTGGATACAACACATGTGAAATTTGTTCCATGTTTTCTTTTTTATCTTTATCTAGTCTTTTTGTCTCTAATTATAAGTATTCTTTCAGATTTGGTTGACCAATCCATCTTTTCACAATTTCACTTCCTGTTTTTTTAGTGGGTTAGATGAGACGAGTTATTTAGTAGATGGTGCTCTTCGCCGACCTTCTAAATTGATCAAAATCTCTCTCATGTCCTTCACCTATAGAGATATATCTTTTGCTTAGTGCAAACATATTGGCCCAATAAATGTATATCGTTCCGCCATTGCTATTTTCTACATTGACCTTCGTGTAACCAAATGTAGTGTTTCACCCGGCCGTCTCTAATTATAACATGTGTAATGTTTAAAAGTATTCTTAGAACACTTGTTAAGAAATTCAAAAAGAAAATTTTATCTTAAAAATGATGTATTCAACACTTTGCAATTTTAAAAATAAACCTTTTTTCTACATGAAATTTATAATTTATTTATTTTTTTGTCTTCTTAACAAATGTCTTAAGGCATTTGTTGCCCTAACGGCTAAGATACTTGTTAGCATGACTTTTACAAGATCGGTCACTTTTCAATTTTTCTTTGCCCCTTCTTTTCAAAATTTAACGCACATTAATGATTTCTTTTTCAAAAATAATCAACCTGCAAGTTTAATCCATGAAAAAATAATCATGTTCATGTTGGGCAGGGCACTATGACAATGAAGTTGAACAACCAGTCAAAGCTATTAGAAACATTGACAGTTAGTTGTCCGTACAATGGTGGGGGTTGGAACAACGACAACCAATCCTATTCTTAATAACAACATATCACAATTCCCAATAACAATGCTTCATCTTCATCCATCTATTCATTTTATTAATTGTTGACTCTAATGTAATGTAACCACAGCATGTGTCCTAACTTGTTTATTCATTTTTGGAATCAATGCACTTCTTCTCTTATCCTATCTTCTTCTCTCACTCATTCTCTGTCTGGTTTGTATCTAGCATCTACATATAATTATCAAATAACTACATACTAGTATTAATAATAACTTAATAAGGTAGCTCCCATTTTTTATTAAATTTTTATATTATAGCAACTTTTTTGTTTTGTTATAAACTTTTGAGCTTTGTAATGTAGGAGGAGGGGTTAATTAAGCCAAGCTAATTCTATTTAGCAAGTTTCAGGTTAGTTTGTTTGTTTATATTTTTTTTTTCTCACTTTGTTATCTTAATAGTTATCCATAAGCACTTCTTTATATACATATTTTTTAGTGTTCTTCATTCTGCACAAAAGTTTACTTTTTGGTGGAGATTATACTTAGTAGATTATAATTCTAATAATAGTAACCAATAATGGATTGATACAGATGGTAAGAGACTTAATAATTTGTCTCTTAAGCAAGTAGTTAGAGGTCGGTCCATGAGAACAAACCAGTTGAGCTACTTAGAGTTGATTCTAACTTAATTTTAGAATTTGGAATTTTTTCTTCTAGAATCGATTTTGTTCAATTCAACTTTACATGAATATATTTAAATATAAATAACCTAACATTCAAATCAGTTTTAGTGAGAATAATTTTTACATAATCATTTTATCCAAAATCAATTTTTATCACCGCAGAACCAAACATCCATTGGCTTTCCTATTTCTAAAGACACCATATGTTGTTATGTGAAATAATAATAAAAAGGACTAATTGAAATACTTTATAGCTATACATAGGACTACACTAGGACTTTTTAGTCTACTATGATTATTATGGTTGCTGTATTATTGTCCTTTAAAACTTTGAGTTATTGAAGCTCTTAATATAAACAGTTGTATTAAGAACTACAATTAAACATATGTCTGTACTTTAGTTTGCAACTTTTAATGTTATTTAATTATACTTACTTACTAAGTGATCTTTATCTTTGTTCAATTGAAGCTAAGCTACCATCACTGAAAATCACTTCTTAGTTTTGTTTTTGAAGGTGAAAGTGTTGCAAATAGAATCATACATATAAGGATCATAGTTTGCAAAACATACCAATTAGTGATGGATATTGAAGAAGTAGAAAGAGTAGTTGTTGCCAAACCAGTTGCTTCAAGACCAAAATGTTCTACTTACAAATCTTTCTCAGAGCTTCTAGCAGGTGCAATCAATGACACTCCTCCAATTGTATCTTCTCAAACTACAATTTCTGCCATTAGACCAAAGACAGTGAGGTTCAAGCCGACATTGAATCTCCCCCATGCTGGATCTATTTCTTCTCAGGTGAACATTCAGTTCAATAAACCATATTGTTTTAAAATCCGGCCGAACTTGGAGGGTTGAACCTATTCGACCGGCCTTTAATACGGTTTGGTTATTATGGTGGTTTAGTCCCGATTCAAATAAGGCAGTTGAATCACACTGGTTTAATGTCCTGTTCGGTTTTTAAAACACTAAGATACTATTTTGAAGTGTTTCATGGTTTCTATTTCTAACATCTGTTATGTTTTTTTACAATTACAGTCTGGCATGGTTCCCAAACCCGACACCAATCAGTCTCTCATTTACAAGCCGACAGCAAAATTTGTGTCAAAGACAACCGTCTCTCTCTTGGCAAACATGGTCAGTAGTACTCTTCTTCTTTTTCTCATGCATATGAATCTTAGATTTTTTGAGATGGTTGAGAGTAGTCATATTAAGCATGAAAAATGGTTATAAGCGAGGGCAACTCGTATAACTATAAGTTAGCATTTAGAGTTAAGTTAGGTCCAAATCTAAATTCTAATACGTTGTTAGAACCTATCTTAGATCTGTTGGGCCACCTCCAAATGTCCATTTATGCAAACTTTATACTCCAAATGTCGTGTTCCGGACACGTTCACACTGAATATTGATGTGATATGATATGAACAATGGTTATAAGCGAGGGCAACTTGCATACCATAAGCTAGCTTAAATTCTAATATGTATTAGAGCGTATCTTAAATCTGTTGGACCATCTGTCAGACATGCAAACTTTAAGCGCCAGATGCTGTGTTCTGGACATCAGCACATCGGACAAACCCTCACTCTATAAGCTAGCTTATGAGGTTGAGTTAGCTCCAAAATTAAATTATAATAGAATTTTCCGAAAACCATCTGTTATACTTGTGTCCATGATTAATAGGCTTTAAAATCAATACTTATCTCTTTTTCTGTTCTTTTGATAAAGGGAATTTGCAATACTAATCCGCAACAATCACCGCAATTAGTGGAGACCAATCTTCAACATCTAAACCATGACAAATTTAGATCCAATATGAGCTCAAATTTTCATCAGAACATTACCCTTCCTAAAGAAACATACCACCAGGCCACCGAGCCTTGTAAGACGGCACAGCAGAACATGGAAGAGGACCAAAAAGCTTTAACATCATCGACAATGACTGCTGATAGACCTTCTTATGATGGATATAACTGGAGAAAATATGGACAGAAGCAAGTAAAAGGAAGCGAGTATCCTCGAAGTTATTATAAGTGTACACATCCTAACTATCCAGTTAAAAAGAAAGTTGAAAGATCATTAGATGGTGAGATTGCAGAAATTGTTTATAAAGGTGAACACAATCATGGAAAGCCGCAACTTCAAAAGCGTAACGCAGGAGTGGCACAAGGATCAGGAATGGTTTCTGATGGATTGGTTCAAGATATGAATAATAATAATCAGAATGAAAGGATTGAAGGAAGAATGGAGAATCATGTCAAAGCTTCACAGCCTAATGATTCTGCTCTAGAAAATTCATGCGGTCTAAGCGGGGAATGTGATGAAGGAAGCAAAGGATTTGAGGGAGAGGAAGATGATCCTAGAAGTAAAAGAAGGTGAAAAATCTTGCTAAATCTATAGCCAGAAAATAAATCAAAAAATAGTTTTAACATGTATGAAGCTTCATGTTCAGTAGATATGTTATTTTTAACACAATTTTTTTCGGCATTAAGTTAATTATGTTTGTGCATTGTTCATCAGGAAAAATGATAATCAATCAAATGAAGGAGCAGTATCAGAGGAAGGTTTAGTAGAGCCACGCATTGTGATGCAAAATTCTGTCGATTCTGAAATCCTTGGAGACGGCTTTCGCTGGAGGAAATATGGACAGAAGGTGGTGAAGGGAAATCCATATCCCAGGTTCATACTTCCTAATTCCTATACTTTTCTTCTTCAAATTAACTTTTATAAATGAGTTGTTTCAAGATTACTTGTAAAGGAAGTTTCTGAATTCTGCTATGCATTGCTCCTAAATATCGCTGTAATAGTCAAATTAGTCCCTGAATTAGGGACTAATTTCTGAATTCTGCTATGCATTGCTCCTGAATTCTGCTATGCATTGTTTCAAGATTACTTGTAAAGGAAGTTTCTGAATTCATACCTGAAAAATTGTAACAGTCGGTCAAATTAGTCCCTAATTTTCACGAATTAGCGTTTTCGTCCTTGAAATTGTAACATGTTAATAAAATATTCCATCTATTAAGTTCAATAATTAGAGAGTATGATGCTATTGCTACATGTTAAATGAAGATGTGACACTTGACGTGGACTCTGCTGCATGATTGAGCTTGAGTTCTTATTTAAATAACTAGTGATCCTAATATATTTTTTATTAATCTCATTTTATTATTTTTGTAACAATATTACATTTTTTATCATGCAGAAGTTACTATAGATGTACTAATATCAAGTGTAACGTTCGCAAACATGTGGAAAGAGCGATAGATGACCCAAAATCATTTGTGACTACATATGAAGGAAAGCACAACCATGAGATGCCACTCAAGAACACAACAGCAACTGTGTCCTCTGAAAAAGATTCACAGGCTTCTCTTAGTAAAGACAAACCATACTGACTCTTTTATTAGTTAACAATAACATTATAGTTATGCTTTGCAGTTAAGCATACTTGATTGAGCGAGAATTGTACTAGGATGAGTGACTTTCTGAGAAGTCTCTGTGGTGTACCTTTTTCTCGTAAAAAAAGATAACATTATAGTTATGTCTTTTAAAAGAAATATGTTATAGTTAGTAGTATTGGTACCATTGTTCCTCAATAACTTTCATGTTATTATCATTACATACATTATTTATCCATAGTTCTTTTTAATTTGGAACATGATTCATATGGTAATCAATTTTACTGTAAGTCACAGATTGCACCATGAGATGAATCTATTTATTAGTGCTTTCATCTGTCTAGTATTTTATCATTTGATGTTATGTGTTCTTTTTAAGGCAATTATTAATATATTGGTTGCTATGATAAAATAACTTCTTTTAACTTAAAATAGTAGTTTAATTGAATGTATTCGAGTGATTAATGAGCTCTTTCTATGATGAATTATTTGGGAGAATTCGAGTTCAATTTTTAAGGAAAAAAAAAAATTCTTAATTCAACTTTATTTATTTTGCGGTCAATCTCTAGATTAGATGGGTCTCCTTTTCTCGGGAGCTGGAGGATTAAAAAAAAAATTAGTTTTTATTTCTCATTACCAAATTTTTCTAAAAGAACATCACTAAAACTTGTCATTCTATAGATTTAATGTTGACTTTAGTAAATTTATAACAAGTAATCTCAAAATAATGAAAGATGAGTAAAAAAAATCAAAATAATAAAGGTTTAATCATTAAATTAATTTGTATGCACTGATTAAACCTTTATTAAATTAATTTGTACTGCTCCATTGAGTTTGTGCACACTTTTCGCAATCCCAAACATTTCATCTTTCCCAATCTCTCTTTTTGATGAAACCAACACAACTTTGAGGGTTGAAACAGAGGTTGAGAAAGTATCCATGGAAAAAGAGAGAAGAATGAGACCAACTAAACTTAGGTGAAGAAACTAACTAGCTAACGAGAAGATCTTGTCGTTTAATTTATGAATTGAATGATCGAATGAATTAGGTACTACAACGCTAGTGAGTGATTAGAGACAAATCCAAAATCTACATCTTATGTTGGTTTTGTAAGAATGAATTAAACACAGATTCAAATGGGTGTGTGTAGCTTTGGGTTTTGACACTCTTCAATGTGGTCTACTTTAGCTGAAAAAACACATCTTTGTACTCAGAAGCTTCTTTACTTGTTAAAAATTGTGAAGGGTGTTATATATCTTTGTCGGTGCAGAAAGTGACAATTTACAATCCCCTTGCAATGCATCACAACCACCAGCTCTAGAAAATTTGTTAGTCAACATTCCACCTGTAACAGTTGAAAGAATCAATCGAATAACAACATTTTCATTACATTAATGTTTTGTTTTGTTTTGTTTTATTTTGTCCTATATAATATACACACAAGACTTCACAAATTGAATAATTACTCTAAATGCATATATAATATAAGTATATAACTAACCTTGATCTCCAAAAGCTTGTCTTGCACAAGAAGCAATAGCAAGAATATGATAAAAAAGAAGAGGAACAGGACCATCAGGTTCATCAGAAGCTAAGAAAGGAAGCGGAAGAAACACTTTACCCATAGGATTAGCCCAAGGAACCCTTTTTGAATCACCACCAGCATGAAGCAATAACGCATGCTTTTTGTCAAGCATATTGGAGGCAGTAGTGCCGTAATGGAGAGCGAGGGCGTGGAGAGCATTGAGAGAGGCGGCACCGGAACCGATACGGTGGCCGAGAGGATCAGGGACGGCGAGAGTGAGTGTGGATGATAGCATCCCATGTTGGAACCCTAGATGGATGTCGGACAGACAACCTTAGATGGTACCATGATTTTCGCATTAAGGATGCTAAATCCTCTTTTGTTCTCCGTCTTCTCTCCATCTCCGATAATACACTGACAGTGGAAAGTGGAAACTTTGTCTGTTAAGAAAAGACAAAGACCAGACCAAGAAGAAGAAGAAGAACCATGAAACATTCATTTCCGACCGACAAAATAACTACCATACGTAACATAACAGTTGCAAAAATCAGAAGGGAAATGCTTTTTGGTAAGAAAATTTAAGGAGAAGAATTGCAAGAATAAATCCTCACCCTTGATTACATCCATAACCACCCATGTTTTCCACCAAAAAAGGAGATTAAATGACATCATCTTTTAAGATTTTACCATGTGTTAGTTCTTGCATTTCTTGTGTAAAAATTTCATGGTAAATAGCAATGCTCAAATCAGAAAGAAGCAAAAAAAAAAAAAAAAAGGAATGGCTTCGCCCAAGTTTGATCCGGAGACCTTCAGTGTGTTAGACTAATTTGATAACCAACTACACCACGAAACCATCTTGATATTGTCATTCATAGAAGTGAATTTGTATTGAATTTTGTATAACTTTTCTGCTTAATCAATTATTTAAGTTAATTTTGAAAATTGGATTTTAGAAAAATTGTGTTATCTTACTTGCATAAAATAAGTTTTTTGATTTATTATAATATAATGTAGATCTTTTTTGTTTAATGCATGTCTTTGCATAGTTGAGTGTTTTAATTTTTTTTCTTTCTACTTTTTCATCTTCTTATTTTATTTTATCTATTTAAACAAGTATAGACAATATTTAAAATTAATAGTTTAGTCTCTAATTTAGGTGTTTTTTTTTTAAGAACAACTTGTAAAACTACCTTTAATTCAACGTGCAGAGTTTCTTGATCGTGAATATGAGGTGTTTATGACCCTGTGATGTGTATTCTATTGGGAGTTTGTATCGATTACTAATAAGTGTCATATTCAATTATTGGTACAAGAGTTAGTGGATTGTAATTCGACGAACATGACGAACGAATGTTCCAGCGGATCTATTATTAAGGCTTTTGATTATATTATGAGTAACAGTCTAACATTAGAAACTAACTATCCCCATACTGGCAAGGAGGGAATATGTTGTGCCGAAGAAAGGAAGGATTTTAAAAATTACAAGATCGGAGTATACTACGAGTACGATGGTTTTGCGCCGGGTAAGACATGATGTTATTTTATACTTTATTTGTTTAAACGAGTATAAACAATATTTAAAATTAATAGTTTAGTCTCTAATTTAAGTGTTTTTTTTCCATACCTATTATTAAGGAACAAGACTATGAAAATGAGAATGTAACGGAAGGATTGCACAACTGATGTGACTGTAATACAGGTATTGTTAAATCGACAATTATAGGATTATTTGTCTGATGGTTAGTATTGTGTTTTTGTTGATTTTGTTCATATTCTCTGATAATTTTCTTCATTTATTGTTTTAATGCACTTGTGTTTCTATGAGTTACTTGAAAGCTATAGTGTTTTACTAACTAGTTATTAATTTTAAATTTTTATGATGACACTTATATTCAATCAAACATTACTCTTTTCTTTTTATCTTTGATGATCCAACATGTTTAAAGTTTTAGATTTTTATGGCACTTCAATTCAATCAAACATTACTCTTTTCATTTTAACATGTAGTAGTACCTTTTACACTTTTGCGGTTGCCAAACACACTAGAGTGGATTTTTTCAGAACAACAAATCAGAGCAAGACAATTATTTACTATATACTCTATCATTTCTTCCGGTTCACCTCTTTTCAAGGATTCAACGGCTATCTGACCTACATAATCTCTTACCATGTCATGGCTAACTTGTCATTAGCTTCTATGACCTTTAATAAAACTTGAGTAAAAACTGAAAACCAAACATACCAATTCCTAGTAAATGCAGTATAATCAATACATGGGTAACCGATCCATCGAAGCCTCCATGCCCTGAAAAGAAGAATGTCAGTTCATCACCACTTTTAGAAGTGATTATCATCTTTCGAAGATGTTGCAAGATGATGAAGTGGTTGATGGGTCCTTGTAATGCATCCGATACCAATTTAACATTTTCAAACTTATATCCCGCCTCTTCCACTAACACGTTCCTAAAGCTTGCGGCATCTCTTAATCCATTAAGCGAATGATATTTAGGCTTCATATGATGATATGAAAGACCCACCAATAGGGCTTGTCGAGACATTTTAGGGTTTCTTGAGAAGGAAAGTGACGGCGGTAGGATAAGAGGTAGGAATGTTTATATTCGATTTTATCTATCTAAAGGGTTTATATCTAAAGGGTTTCAAGAGGTAGGAAAATCGTTTATATCTAAAGGGTTTCAAGAGGTAGGAATGTTTATATTTGATTTTATCTATCTAAAGGGTTTATTTCATTTTAAACATTAAACAATTTGGTCTTTTAAATTATTTTCGTTTCATTTTGATCCCTTAAATTATAAATCTTAAATACTTTGATTTTAATATTTGTTATTTATTTGACCAAAACATAATGGTTTATCTTACTAATACCTAAATTATTTAATTAACTATCACATAATAATAACTACTTAACTAACTATTATCTAATCCACTATGAATATTCAAAACTTATGGACCAGAATGAAACAAAATAAATTTAAAGGAGCAATTAATGTAACAATAAAACTTCAAATAAATTTAAGGGATCAAAAGTATAATCAAACCTAATTTTTTAGGTACTCAGGTTTATGGTTTCTTTTTGCCAAATCTAATTCTTATTTTTCTAAGAATAAAATCATTAACAAATTCAGTTGTGATTGATGTTGGACTTGATACAGTTCAATCCCCGTATTTGTGATTGGGAGGAAGCTGAAACCATGTTAAAACTGACCTCAAACTAGATTAGAGATCCAATTGACCGAATACCTATGAAAAAAAAAAAAAATCCTTTTGCAAATCTAATTCTTCCTGTTCAAAGAAGTTTTAATACCAAATGAGATCATATATAACGATTATAGGAGAAAAAATAACTGATTTAATGTGATGAGTCATGAACACTACACAGGATCTTGGGTATGCATTCAATTCACCATTTAGGTTCATGGATTTTAATCACAATAGTAGTAGTTGTTGTAAAATTAGACCCAAAATTATCTTAATAATAATAAACAAATAAGTATTACCAACAATAAAAATAAGCTTAAAAATAAGCCAAATTCAAACATGCCCGATATATTAAAAGGTATTACTACTAAAAATTCTAATTTGTCTTCATCAATTCTTAAAAATATTTCAAATCTTCTATTTCGTAAAAAAAATTATATTTTTTAATTTAATATATTATTATATAATAGTTGAATTCTACTCTATTTTTATTATAAAAAAATTTACTCTATTTTTGTTTACTCTTATATAAAAAATACAAAAGAAGTGCATTATTGATGAATATATATTATAATAATTACGGGGTAAATATTTGTCATTATACTTAAAACATAACGGGACAAGTGTTGATCAATAATTTTGTCAATAAAAAGAAAGTGTTGATCACTAATATATAAAAAATCATACACAGGAAAATTGTTCTAATAAAAAAAAAGTTTAATAATACATGGGACAATTGCTTTAATAAATTTTTTTTTAATCATACACGTGATAATTGCTTTAATAAAAAAATTTAATCATACACGGGACAATTGCTTTAATAAAAAAAATTAATCATACACGGGACAATTGGTTTAATAAAAGAAAATTAATCATACACAGGACAGTTGCTTTATTAAAAAAAAATTAATCATACACGGAACAATTACTTTAATAATTTTTTTTTAATCATACACGAGACAATTACTTTAATAAAAAATGACTTAATTTAATATATTTTACAAAAAATAACAGAATGATGTCATTTATAATTTAACAATAATTTATAAATAAAAGACAATAGACCCGGGCGAATGCACGAGTCTCAAAACTAGTGTATATAATAGAGATAGAGATGTATACATACATAGGCGGTACGGCCCACCTCCACCCCACCCCAAAAAATATTTTTTTTTTTATATGCAGAGTATTAATATTAACTGTATTATTAATAATTTTAAGTCATTTAGTATACTAGTGAAAATATTTATGTGAATATTAATTTAAAGTTTATTATTGATGATTGTAAGTAGTTCAAAATATATATTAGTTCAAGTATTAGTGCAAAATATTATTTTATAGTTTTTCTATTATTGATGATTTTCAGTCACCAAAAAAACGTAGAGTTTTAATTTAAGTTATACAGTTTAATTTTATAATAATCAACTTAAACATTGTTTGCCAAAAGTAGAAAATAACTAATTGAATTTATACTATTGAATAAAATTAGCAATTGAACCAACATATATAAATATAAACTGACATAAAAAATATGTTTAATTAATATTTAATTTTTTTAAGTCCCATATTTTCACATTTGTTGCAATTTCAGTCCAACTCGTTTTTTTTTTCTCCCTTTTTTGCCATAATTGCGACTTCTAATGCTAGAAAAATGTAAATTTTAGTCTCAAATATGATATTTCATCTTTAAATTTAAAATTGGAGACAATAAATCATTTTTTATGATATCAAAATTCACAATTTTTAGAGTAAAAATATCGATTGGGACAAAAATTGGAACATATGAAAATAGAGGACCTAAAAGTTTGATTGTTGAATTGAAAGACTAATTTTTTGAGTTTGATAAAATAGGAGACCAAAAGTGTGATTGAGTCATTTATATATTATAATTCATTTTGGCCCTTTTGCACTATTTTTTCTGATTCCGCCGGTGTATAGAGACCAAAAAGTTTAATTTATTCTATTTTTTATTTTGTAATATTAATTTTTAATATATTAAATATTTTCGATTTGTATTATGAATATTAAAAAATCAATTTAAATTAAACTGCATTAAATTCAAATAGATTGAAATTTTTTATGTTGATTATTTAAAATCGAATCAAACCGCATGCATTTGTCTTAAGATTGATTGAGTTTTGCCTGAAAACTATGTTACACATCAAAATGCTCCTAAGAATAATCTCTTTCACAAAACTAAATTTGTTGGTCAATAAATTGATTTTTATTAATTAAAGGAAACTAGGAAAGCAAAGGAAACACACAATTGTTTTGTATGACTATCACTAAAACAGATGGCACTTTCTTAGAGAGCCGTTGTTTCGTTCATGCCAAGTGTTTCAATGTACTAATTTTTCTTTTAAGTATAAAATTTATATGCAGTTTGATATGTGCTGTTTTTGCTATTCTTTTTATGAATAGACATTTTATTTTTTAGGTTGTTATGGTGTAAGTACAAAATTTTCAATGTAATTATAGATAACTAATTTTTGCCGAACAATATTTAATGTATAAAGGTGATTGGATCAAACTCATGACCTCTAACATATGGTCTAAACCTCTTATTATTGGATCAAACTTATTATGCATTATCTTAGTTACCAGTAGTTTTGTGTTTGTAGCAGCTTAATCTTTTAAGTTTTTTAGATAATAAATATATTCTTTATCTGTCAAAAAAAAATATATTCTTTAAGTTTCTAACTAGTTGTATCGTTAATTTTTTAATTAATTTTCTCTTAATATGTGTCATTTTCATCAAAATATATACTATGATGGAAGTCAACGTTAACGATCATTACATAACAAAGTAACAAAAGTTAACCGAAAGAATAATGACGATGCAACAAGTTAGAAACATAAATGATTTATTTATTATTTAAAAAAACATAACAAATCAAATGTTACCTAATTTTTTTTATATAATAAAATTGAGGGCTTAAGCCCAATTTTTATCCTTTTCTTAAATAAAAGCATTTATCAATTTTCTCTAATTTATTTAAGAGATTAAGAGATTTTATGTTTCTCTTACTCTGAAATGAATTTTTTTCTTCCAACCAATTTTTTTCTTTACATAAAAGTTCGAGATCGAACATTTATCCATTTATTTATAAGATATTTAAAATTTTTACCATTTAAATCAATTCATTACGGTTTCTTCTTTCATAATTTAGAATTAATCAATAGTAAAATTGCCAAATTCACTTTCTTTTTACACTATTATTGCAACCTCCTTCACTTAAGTTAACTATGGAAAGATCGAAACATATCCAAACTTTGTCCTACTCCATTGGTTTTTTCTCTTCACTTTTTATTTTCTTAATGTAGTTAGTTTCCCTCTAAATAACTACTCTTATTAGCTTTCTCACACAACTACTTCTCATTAGGTAGAAAAGTGAAAATGAAAGAAACTAACATGAACTGATTTTAGATAGTGTCATGTCATGAGCCCCATCTTATGTCTTTTACCAATAAATTTTGGAATGTCTTCAAAATTTACAGCTGTTATTAGTACTTGTGGTTTTTTTTTTTTTTTTGACGAAATTTAGTACTTGTGGTTGTTCACTTATTATTGTCAAGAAAGTTGAATTTGAAGTCGGCCAAAACTATCATAATTGAATTAAATATTGCTACAAGTATATAAATTAAAGATGGCCATCACATTTTCTCCTTATAGTCTAGGACTTATTCCTTTTTAGAGAAATAATATTTCTATGCACTTTTTTATACATAATAGTTATATAAGAGTATTTATATAATTTTTCATTTTTTTTATGAAAAAAGTAAAAAGTATGTATAAATAGTGTTTGTATAATAAAAGTGTGTCAAAATAACACTTCTCTTCTTTTTATCATTATTTTTTAATCAGTAGTTAAAATTTCATATTTTTAAAATGAATAAGTGAAGTAACGTAGTTCAAGCTTTGGTTCTTACATATTACTTGACGAGACAATTTAAAATTTATTTTAATCAATGTATTAGGTATTTTTATTTTTTAAGTTTTTTAGATTCTTAAGGTTGTGACAGTAAGGAGCATGGAGTAGTGGCTAGCATGACATGTTGTGACACAAATAAATAAATTAATAACTTTGACTTAATTCAAAAGCAATTATTTTATACTTAACCAAATTAGAAAAAAATAAATAAAAGAGCCAATTATTCTATAGTTGAGATTAGTTTTGAAGTTGGTTTAGGAGGTGATCCAGTGATGCGAATTTGAACCAATCATGATGTTTTTCCGACCAAAAACATAAACCAATGACTAAATTAATGGTCTCAAACTAAAAATACCCATAAAATTTAAAGACAAAAAAACATAAAACAGAAAACATAAACACATGATAAAAGTGACACAGCTATAGAGAGAGAGAGAGAGAGAACAAAAAAAAAAGGTTCTTTTCAAAGTTGCCGTAGCTGCTACTTGAGCACCGTGTTCTGGGTCGGGTCGGTTCTTCAAAGGGTGGTTGTATTGATTCTTGGGTTGAGGAAAAATGGGTTGGATTCCATGTTCTGGAAATTCAGGAACTAAGAAGAAGATTGTGAAGAAGATGGAAGTTCAAGATAGTCTCACTCGTCAAATTAAAGCTAATCCAGCTCAAGGTAGTGCTAATATTTTTCTTTTCTTTTATTGGTTTTGAAGATTCATCAGTGGGTTTATGGTTGTGAATTGTAATTGTGAGACCCTATTGGAAATAATTGAGATTTTATGAATATGTTTTGTTATTTTTTTGTATAAATTTATCTATTTCTCTATTTGGGGTTTCTTGCAATTTTTATTTTTTTTGAAAAATATCATTTTTTTTAGGTGGAAATTGATGTGGTTAAGGATTGCAATCATTTTAGTGATTGACCAAACATGGCTGTTTATTTTTATGCTTTGAGGGGTGGTGATTGATATGGTGGAGTTCATAAGAGGGTACAAAACTAGCAGCAAGAGAAATATGTACATTTGATATATACAGATAACAGATCATAACAATCTAAACATGCCTGTTATAGTGTTTTAGGCTTATGTTATTCCTGTTGGATTGAAGTCTGAGTAATTAGTCTCACATCGACTATGAATTGAATTATTGTGTTTTAGGCTTATGCCTATTACAGTGTTTTAGGCTTAGGTTTTCTCTTTTATAGCCTTATATGATTAATTGAATTATTGTTGAGAGGAACCAGAGATTTATATTGATGTGTAGGATTAGTCCCCGTTTCTAATGACTTATCAAGTCAGAATATGGAAATTGTTGCTATAAAAACTCTGGTGGGTTTAGCAAAGTCACGATGGCATTGTGATTCGTTGAAACTGTAAAGTGTACGAGAATGAAGAATAGGCGATCCATAATTTTCATATTCGAGTGAACATGGTAACAAGCAAAATTTGCAGGAGACTTCTCTCGGCTTAAATTTTCTTGTTATATTTTCTTAATACTTGGTCCATCCCTAAATATCGGACGATCTTGGGGGAAAAAGTAGTGTCCTTTTTATAAAGTTCTTTTAAATTGTCAAGTGTCTTTACGAAAGTATCCATAATTATTTTACATTCTTTTGTACTAACCAATAATTAAGTAACAATACTAGTATGAGGAATATAAATCAATCCTCTATCCTTAAAGGTAAACTTAGAAAAACAACCAAATATTAACAAAGTTAACACTACTATCAATTTGCTTAATATGGTCATATATTTAGGGACAAATGTAATAATATGAGGCTTTTCTTTTATTTTATTTTCTTGCAGCTCTATAGTTTCTTCAGTCACACAGTATAATCCTAACTCAAAAATAGATGCATAGTGTATGTAAAATCAGTTCATGATTCATATTATACTAATAATTTTTAGTTATTTCTTTTCGGAGCTTCGAAATTGAAAGTTGAAACATATATGGTATTAAATTGTTGTTCTTACATCACTTGAGTACAGGGAAATTGAAGAGGAGTTCATCGACAAATTCCAAGGATACTTCTAAACAAGGGAACAATGAACACATTGCAGCACAAACTTTCTCATTCCGCGAGTTGGCAATTGCAACTAGAAATTTTAGAGCTGAATGTCTTTTGGGAGAGGGAGGCTTTGGTAGAGTATACAAAGGGCATCTCGAAAGTATTAATCAGGTCATTATAGTTTATCATGATTTAATTTCTAAAATATAATAGATTGAATTTTGCCAACATTTGAACTCTTCAGAAAGGTTGAGTTTGTAATAATATGTTTCATCCTTTCTAATATTGAATATAGGTTGTCGCAATCAAGCAACTTGATCGAAATGGACTCCAAGGGAATAGAGAATTCCTTGTTGAAGTGTTGATGTTAAGTCTACTTCACCATCCTAACCTTGTCAACCTTATTGGTTATTGTGCTGATGGAGATCAAAGGCTTCTAGTTTATGAATATATGTCATTAGGATCCTTGGAAGACCACTTGCATGGTATTTCATTTCAACCATGCAAATCTCTCTCTCTCTCTCTCTCTCTCTCTCTCTCTATATATATATATATATATATATATATATATATATATATGAATTTGGTATTGCCTTGTTATTTATGGATTATGTATGTTTGATTTGCAGATTTATCCCCTAGCAAGAAACGACTTGACTGGAACATGCGAATGAAAATAGCCGCTGGGGCTGCAAAGGGATTGGAATATCTACACGACAAAGCTAATCCTCCGGTCATATACCGAGATTTAAAATGCTCCAACATTTTGCTTGGTGAAGGGTATCACCCTAAGTTATCTGATTTTGGCTTGGCCAAACTTGGCCCGGTCGGAGAAAACACCCATGTATCGACAAGGGTTATGGGCACCTATGGATATTGTGCTCCAGAGTATGCAATGACCGGTCAACTTACTCTCAAATCAGATGTTTATAGCTTTGGCGTAGTTCTTCTCGAAATAATTACAGGAAGGAAAGCTATTGACAATTCGAAATCTGCAGCAGAGCAGAATCTTGTTGCATGGGTAAGAAAGTCTTTAGTTTTTGGCTTTTTAATTGGCCTTTGATTATTGAAGTGTTTCATAATGATATTTGATAGATGGTTTGTTTTTATTTTAATCTTTATTTGAGTAGTAATTTTGGAATGGACTACTGTGATATAATTGCAGGCTAGACCGTTGTTCAAAGATCGAAGGAAATTTTCACAAATGGCTGATCCTATGCTTCAAGGTCAGTATCCTTCGAGAGGGCTATATCAGGCCCTTGCTGTTGCAGCAATGTGTGTTCAAGAACAAGCTAATATGCGTCCGGTTATAGCTGATGTTGTCACAGCTTTGTCTTACCTTGCTTTGCAAAGACACGATCACAATACGCAGACAGTCCAAAACTCTCGCCTCGCTCCTGGTACT
Source organism: Trifolium repens (assembly GCA_030408175.1). Taxonomy (NCBI): domain Eukaryota; kingdom Viridiplantae; phylum Streptophyta; class Magnoliopsida; order Fabales; family Fabaceae; genus Trifolium; species Trifolium repens. Next base: position 49,206,733 of record CP125849.1, on the reverse strand, counting down.
CCCTCTAGAACCAGGAGGGGGCGATGACACGGAGCTCAATGTTTGGCGGGTATAAAGTCGTCCGGTGAAAATTTCAATTATGTTGTTTAATGTGGTCACAACATACTTCAAAATATAGGTTTATAGATGTTAATATCAATGGTGTTTTGTGGTGTTCTCTCAGCTCATAGAATATGGATAGTTGCGAAAAAAAACTTATGAAATTTTGTTCTACTTTTCGGTGTTCAAAACTGCTCCTATTTCTATTTAGAGCTAAGATGTTATTTTCTCTTTATCTATTAATATTTATTGATGAGCAAATTTTTTAATTCATAATTAATGTTCTTATTTCATTCACATTCTTATTTGTAAGCTTTCACCAACTTCATCTCCCTATCTAAACTTCGATCGATCCACAACCTAAACTTCGTTTATAGTAGCTTGTATTTAGAATCATCATCACCCTATATTCATAATTCATCTCATAGTTTATGTCATTGTTTTCTGTATTGTTGCAGTTTTGGACAAACACTATTTATGCATCAAATTTACATTTTCATTTATAGATCAAAATTCAACTGATAAATCTTGTAATCTAAATTAAAAAACACCTATTCAAAGTAACTAGGTTCATTCAAGCAAAAGAAATAACAAAGTACTTATGATCATTAAGATAAAAACTGACACACCCAATAGGGTAACAAAATGTTCACTCAAAGAAAAAACTATCACTAAAAACTTAAAAAAATGCTATTGTTAAGAATCTAGGAGATAATGATCAAGATCAAACAAAAAAGATTGATTTTCAAGTGTATGGATTAAAGGATCCTTCTGGTTGTAGCTGTTTGCATAAACCTAAGTAAGTCAGATATATCAATCTATCTTTGGCACCTGTTCTATGTATATCACTGTGTTTGCAGAAATACTTCAAATGCTTAAGCTTGCAGCATCCAATCATCTCTCCCAACAGCAAGAACAACCAGTTGATGTTTCTCTTCTTTGTGATCAATGGCTCCATTGCTTTCTCTTTGCCGCAACTCACGCATCTTGGCAGAACCGGGTTAATCCATGCATCTGGTGCACGGTCATGCATCTCGTGTTTATTCTCCTCGATGAACTCTGTTACTTTCTTGAACTTTTCAACCAAATCAAATTGAATGTCGTCTTGTTGGAAGTTGCAGAATTTGCATTGAAGAGTTCCAGTGATAGTCTTCAGTTTCAATTCGGATAGCAAGTGGTCGAGTGTGTGCACAGTAGCGCGTTTTGAAGTTGTCCACGGGAATGGTGGTGGTACTGTGTCACTCTTTAGTTTTCTTCTTTTCGCCGGACAAGAAGATGGTTGACTGCCTTGACGTCGTCCCGCTCCCAACACCTTTCTATTGCTATTGGTAGTGCTAGTGATAGGATTCGGAAGAGAAACATGATCTTGTTCTTGTTTTTCTTGATGAGAATCTTTTTCTTGAGAAAGATCAGGATATGACTTAGAGTTTTGTTGAGTTGGAGAGATAATTTGGAGGGGAAAGATTGTTTGAGGATGAATAGGGAGACGTGTCGGAGGTGTTAACGGTGTGTATTCAAACGGTGAAGGCCGAGGTGGTGATGGAGGTGATGATGATGATGGTTGTGAAAGTGGAAACCATGATGCATCATCACAAGAAAGTGCAGCAGTAGCAGCAGCAGCAGCAGCAGCATGGTTCACTATCTTTGAATTAAGGAATGTTTTCAGAGTAATAGGTAGGTGTGTGGAGGGTGTTAATGAACCGGATGATGAAGAAGATGATGATGATGGTGGTGGTGATGACGACGATGATGATGATGAATATGATGGAGATGATGATGATGACGATGATGGTGATGGTGATGATGAAGATGATGAAGATGGCTGTGGGAGTGAGAGTGTTAACCATGATGGATCAATGTTTTCATGATGAAGAGAATCATCAGAATGATCATGGTTAGTCATCTTTGAGTTACTCTCTTCTTTCTTTCTTGTTAAGGCAAGGAGCAGCAAGAAACTGAAAGAAAGAAAAGAGGGAGATTGTGGTTTGAATGGTTTGAAGGAAGGAAGATTATAATGATATATATAGCATAACAACTGATGGAACTAGGTATTAATTTGGATATACTTGATATTATACAGATAGAGTTATCCTTCAATATGTAGGATGTTAGTTATACATTAATTCAAATTTGTTTATTCAAAAAGTTTGTTTTATTTTATTTTTTATAGTATCCAAAAAAAAAGTTTGTTTATAGTTTTTTTTTGTCGTTGTTGAAGAATTTAATAAATTTTTTATAATGATAAGTTATTCAAACAAATTTTACTTTTTAATGTTAATACACTCACTATTATCATCTTCTTCAAGGACAAAAATGTCTTCATCTTTTTTTTAGGGAAATGCCTTCATCTATTGATGATAACTAACAAAGACAAATTAATAATTACTCCGTATATTATCAGGAAATAATTAATCCTTATCAAGTGTCCGGACTAGAAGGAAGAGTAAGAAAAACAATTGACTGAGAAATAAAAGGAAGGCACTAAGGCAGTTGAGTGATATTAGAGAAAGAGGTTAATATTTAAAACGAATAAAGAAAATATATTTGATATTTTAATCTGTTGCGGAATAATATACAACATGTGGGTCACAGTTCACGTGTGTGTTGATTGATTCAAAATAACTGGGATCGGTCTTTTGCAAAATGGTTAAAGTTATGGGCCAAAAGTGCTATTATAAAAGTTAAGGAGGAAAAAAATGCAATTTAGTCCATTTTTTTTATTTACAAATTTAGTGATATATATGCATTTTAGTGGGAAATTGGATGGGAGACTTAAGTTGTTATTTTTGCATTAGAAGAATGAGTCATTGATTTTACATGAAAATTACAAATTTGCTTGATATGTATTTTGAAAGAAAAGGTAAATTAAAGAAATGGCTACATTCAATTTCATTGACATCAATTTACATAATAGAGATGTAAGAGAGAATTACAAATTTACACATACACATTCTTTTATTAGGAGATCATAACTCTCGATGTTTGAATTACTCTTTCGATAAGGCTAACACCAATGCTAAAAAAAACTCTCGTAGCCTTCAACTGCATGTTGGCGACGGCACGATCACAATACACAGACAATCCAAAACTCTCGCCTCGCACCTGGTACTCCCTCTAGAACCAGGAGGGGGCGATGACATGGAGCTCAATGTTTGGCGGGTATAAAATAGTCCGGTGAAAATTTCAAATACGCCGTTTAATGGTGTCACAAGATGTTTCAAAATATAGGTTTATACATGTTAATGTCAATGGTGTTTCGTGGTGTTCTCTCAGCTCATGGGATATGGATGGTTGCATTTTGTCTAATATCCCTACCACAACTTCATCTCCCTACCATTCACCAAAGATTATTCTAATATTTTAAGATCGATTGATGATCTAAACTTCATTTGTAGCAGCATGGATTCCTTTCTAAATTTGGGATATCTCATATCTACAAATGTATTGATATGTATTTTGACGCAAAATTAAACATGGTAGAGATGTTATAATAGAAGAATACAAATCTAAAAACATTCGAAAGCATAGTACACGAATGAACTGTAACTTTGAACAATTCAAAAACACACAAAATAAGGACATTATTAATAAAGTTTCAACATTCATTCATTCGAACAACTTAAAAAGATGAAGCTAAATTAAAATTATTGATACTGTCCCACGACGATCATACATGTTTCCCCTGTTTTCCACGATGTACTTTTTCACTTTTTTCCAACCAATTCAAATTGAACATCATTCCGTTGAAACTTACAAAATTTGCAAAAGAAATCCACACATTACTCACTTAGTTCTCAATTCACTTTGGTATGTGTTACGGGTTCCGGCCTCGGATGCAATGTGGTGATTAACGTTGAACTTGGTATGGAGGGCCACAGTTCGATCCCCCGCAACTGCGATCAGGAGTGGCTGGAACCACTTGATACCAGAACTGTACCCCGAACCAGATTAAACTAGTGGTGAAAGCCGAAAAAAAAAATATTTAGTTAAAACAAAAACAAATTATATGATGGAAAATATTAACATCATTGAAGTAGTGAGTTTGTAAAATAAATTAGTTTAAAAGACTCGTGTATTCGCACAGATCTATTGATTTTTATTCGATATTTAGATTCATCATTATATTAAGATAAAAATTTATATATTACATTTTTGTTTCTATTTTTTTGTTCTTAATATTTTATTGTAGACGTGATCTTCTTTTTTGGATAAAATTTATGTGCATTTCTTTAGATGCTTTTCACATGATCCTTATAAGCATAAAAACTATGATTTCCCCAAATTCATAATTTTCTAAAAGTTTGTTATATCCACAAAATATGAAGAATCAAATGAAGCATTGTGGTTCATAATCTTTTGGCAAAATTACACATGTGGTCCTTTATCTTATTTATTTGTAACACTTTGGTCCTTTATCTTTTATTTATAACATTTTGGTCATTTATCTTATTTATTTGTAACAATTTAGTCCTTTATCTTTTTATTTTCCCATATAGATCCTTTATCTTTTATAATTTGCCCATATATACCCTTATCTTGTTTTTTTTTTAATTAAAAAATGTTGATATTTATTTTTATTTATTAAAATTTAAAAATCCAGAAAATTGATGAAGATATTCATCATATGTTCATCATCTTTCTTAAACTGAAAAATAATAATTTCAACTCAATACACCTCTATTATATGAATCTATGTATTTTGTTCTTTATCTTCTCTTAAATTCAAAAATCAAAAACCCCCAATTCTAAATCACCCAAAGAACATTCAGCATGTTCTATCATTGTGTTCATATGTTCATCATCTTTCTTATACTAAAAAATAAGTGTTGTTTGCATATGTCATTCATAGGTGTTGTTTGCATATGCCATTCATAGCCACTTCTCTTCTTTGATTTCTGGTATGGTATGATATTCATATGGCATGGTAATAATTGATTTTATCCTTCAATTTCTTTGGGATTTTGAGGAGAGGCTGACTTTATCACACTGAAATGAAACACATGAGAGAATTGCATTAACTTGAGAGAGTGATGAGAATTGCATTAATCAGATGGTTCATTACAAAAATAATTAATAACTCATAAGAATAATAAAAATAATTACATAATATTTATTTTTCAAATTATTAAGTAATGTAATATTTTTTATGAATGTGATCAAATGTAATTTCTTTGATCACGTGACTATTTAAGAATATCTTGTTATAAGGATGCATAATTTATAGGAGTTTGCTAATTTAGCTTCTTCAAAAAAAAATTGTATAATTTATAGGAATTTGTTAATTTGGACCCACATAAAAACATGAAGGTTTAAATTAGCAAGGTGCATCTTTTCACTTTGGACAAAAAACCCTTGACATTTAGTTATTTTACACTAGAAAATTGAGGGTTAGTTAGGTAAATTTTATTAAATGTTGTACACCCATTTGCTAATTTACACCTACTTTTATAAAACAATTTTATGTTTTTTTATTAGAAAAATGTTGTTTGAGAATTTTAAGAAAGGATAAAACATGTTTTGTTTCTTTTTTATTTTTATTTTTATTTTTATAAAACTCCAAAATTGCTCTTTACTTTGAACTTATTTGAAATAATGGAAAAAGGGTATTTTTAGTCATAATAGAAAATGTGCACCTTGCTAATTTAGGTCTTCATATTTTAAGGTGGGTCAAAATTAGCAAACCCCTAATTTATAAGAGTAATATTTTTCATCCTTAATTTATTTATTATAATAACTTAAAAAAAGGAACATAATAAAAAATGATACATGGGAAAAAAAAGATTTTATATAAAGTAAAAAGAAGATTGTATCTACAATAAAAGATTAAGAACTGAAAAATAGAAACAAAACGCAATATATTAAAGGAAATAAGGAATTACTACTATAAAACTAATTTGTCCTCACCAATTTTTAATAATATTTCAAATTTTCTAATCATAAATTTATTTTTTTATCCCGTACAAAAATACATTTTTATATTCTTGGGTTAAATAGCTGATACCCCATGCAAAGTAGATCGGTTTTGAGATACCCCTGTTAATTTTTTTTTTGAGATCCCCCTTGCGTACTAAAGATTCTTTGGGATACCCCATGGAGTCACAGCATGGCAGGGAATCTCCACGTGTCACCTACGTGGCACCTCAACGTGAATATTTTTTTATTTTTTATTTATTTTTTGCCACGTGGCATTAAAAATTAAAAAAAAATTAAAACCAAATATTTTATTTTCTGTTTTCTTTCTTTTATTTATTTAATAGGCTTTTGAAAATTAAAAAAATAAATAAAAAAAAAGGAAAAAAGGGATTGGAACGGATCATCATCTCTCTCAACATCTTCATCATCACCACCTCCATTTCATATCTCTCTCTTCTTCATACATTTTCTTCTCAAACAACAAACCTTCAAAATCCAAACAAATTCAAATTAATACACTAAATTCCCAAATTCCCATCTTCATACATTTTCCCAAATTCCCAAATTTTTCATACCCTAAATTCTCAAAAATTCCATACTCCATCATCTCAATTCTTCACCATCGAAATTTTCTCTCACAAATCGAAATCGAAATTTGCTCTCACAAATCGAAATCCATCGAAAGTATAGCAGAAAATTTATGAAACTATGTACAAGAAATTTTTGCTCTCTGACTCATAGATCTGGAAACAAACACCATGCCCAAAACCTCTCAGAATCGAAATTTTTGTTGTGAGGGAGATGAACTTGTTGATGGCGATTTCTGCGATTTATGTTTGTTGTTGATGGCGATTTATGATTTCTGCGTTTTCTTTAATGGAGTTGAAAAAAATTGGAAAGTAGAACAACAAAAGTTGGAAAGAGCAAGGAGTTAAGAAACAAACAGCTTATAGTTGGATGCAGATTGAAAACAAACTCCATTGTTTTGTTGGAGGGGATCCATCACATCCAAACACTGATGATATTCATGATGCTTTAAGAAGGATTACATTACATATGAAGGTGAAGGGTAACCCCGAAGAAGAGGCTATAAGTTAGTTTAAGCAAATTGTTTTGACTAGTTTCAATACAGGATTGAGAGTCAGGGCGAAGCAATTGTGTTAAACTTTTAGGTGGACACTTTATGCTAGAGAGTTGTTGTTGTTGTTTTTTTCTGCGATTTATGTTGTTGTTGTTGTTAGATCTTTTTGATTTTTTGAGTTGTTGTTGTTGAGATATTTTTGTGAGGCTTGTTGTTGGAATTACTTCTGTGTTTCTGGGTTTTTAGGGAAAATTTGTTATGTTGTTGTTGAAGATGAAGAAGGAGATGGATGAAGATCTTGTTTTTATTACATTTTTTTTTTCATTTTTTATAAATAAATAATAAGTTTTTTATAAATAAATAATAAGTTAAAGTTTTTTTTAATTCTTAGTTGCAGATTTTTTTTAAAAAAATTATTTTATTTCATTATGTTTTTATTTTTATATAATTTATTTAAATTTTTAAAATTAATAATAAGTTTTAATGTTTTTTGAAATTCCGGTAACAAGTTACAGATGTGCAGCGTGATGTGGTGCACGTTAGGGTTTGAGTATACGATGTGTTGCCTAATGTGCCAACATCATAAACATACGATAACTTGATGAACAAGAAAAATAAAGTGCAGAAGATAAAGAACACAATAAGTTTGTTAACCCAGTTCAGTGCAACTCACTTACATCTGGGGGATACCAATCCAGGAATGAATCCACTATGATAGCTCTAATTCAAAGCTTAAACTCCCCGTTTACAACCTCTCGCTTAGATACTACCTTGTGTAACCCTACCTTGCTCCTCCACAAGATATGACTTCCCTCAGTCAATTCCCAGCCTATCCACCTTACTCCCGCAAGAACCTTGCTCTACCACAAGGAATTTTAGTCTTGCTCCCGCAAGTACCTTGCCACCACAAGGAATTATACAATCTTGTTCCCACAAGAACCTTGCTACACCACAAGGATTTTGACAAACTCAATAATGGAGACACACTCCTAAACTAAAGAATCAACTCTTGCTTCAAAGCTTTGAGTGATTCAAAGTTCAAATCTTGTTTCAAACTAGAACCAAGAAAAGAACAGCTCTATGCTTAAGAGCTAAATACAACCCTAATTCAAGTTTCAAACGAAACAAGAAATCCTAGGGACAAAGACTTGAAATCCTAAAGACTAGATTTATGAATATTGATTTCAGTGAATAAAACATGTCTTCAGCACTCCTTTATATAGAACGAGATCTGGTAGCTGTTTGTTGAATTCTGAAAAAACAAATTTAATCTTTTAACAAAAGATATGATCTTTTTAATAAAAGATAAGTTTTGTTTTAAATCTTTTTGAATCTTTTTGAATCTTCTAGTAACAAACCAGCTTTTAAATCTTTTCTGAATCTTCTTTAATCTTTCAGCTCGTTCCTTGGCGCGCAAGCTAGCGTGGATAAGTTTAAATCTTTTTCAAAGATCACACGCAAATATTTGAAAGCGCGTTTATAGGGTATTCAGTTCAGGTACCACATGTGTGCACATCAGTCACCACATCTGGACCAAAGGCTTATTTTAACAAATGAAGCCAACCCTAAAATAAACTCAACCTTGGAGGTTGAAAACACTAACATTCTCCCCCTTTGGCAAATTGTGGCTAAAATAACCTTTGGAGTCAGCCAGCTAGACTTTGGAGAGAATCATTAGAACATCAGAGGTGTTGCAGCAGCGGAATCTTGCCTCAATCTTCTGAGAGAATAGAACTCTCAACATACAAGCATGGTGATGAATCATGCACACAGTAAAGAGGGGAAGTATCTTCAGCAGCTTCAGTAAAAATCTTTACTCCCCCTAAATTCAAGCACCATCTTCATCAGTCTTCAAAGGATCAGTCTTCATTCGTCTGGTTCTTCAAAGTCTTCAAAAAGATGTGCAGAAATACAAGCACAATCTGTCTTCAACGATGTGCACACATCTGGTACCACATCATGTACCAGAGTAAACGTTTTGCACTACATTACCTTTTACTCCCCCTAGATATACTACTTATCTTTTCTCCCCCTTTTTAGCCATAATATTGACAAAAAGTAAAGATCAGAAGGAGTAATCAAAAAGTACGGGGCCATTAATTGTTCAATGATTACAAGGTAGGCACTTCAAGGTGCAAAAACATAAAAGCAGGAAAAATTAAACTACTGCTTAAAAACAGCTGATACAGGGAAATATGAATTACAACAATTCAAAAATCAGCACCCCCATCAGTATCCTCAGCTACATGATCTTCAGCCTCTTCATCATCTTCAACATTGACCTCAGGCTGATCTTGCTCTTCCTCTAACTCCAGACCTGCTATAACAGCTTCCAACCTAAGCTTCTTCTCTTCTAGGGCCTTGCAGGTTTCCTTCAAAGTAGAAATCATCTCTTTTCTACCCATAGCACCAGTAGCTGATGTGCCCACATTTGGGTCCACATCCAGATCTTGAGCACTGAAAGAGATGGCAGAGTCTCTTCTGCAGGCCATATCTTCCTTAACCAGGACATCAGGTCTCTGGTTCACAATTATCCCACACAGCAGAGAGGGAAAGGCTATAGGCATCTTAATAGCTAGGGTTTTGGCATGCTTGACAGTTTGTTGAAAGATATAGGTGCCAAAATTAAAGTTCACCTTATTACCTACACAGTAGATAATCCTAGCCAAACCAGTTGCAACTTCATAATTGTGCGTTGTAGGCACCCAATTCACAGCAGCAATTCTGTTGAGGAGAGTGAACATGGGAGTAAGCTTACTTGTAGGCAGCTTTCCCTTCTTAGGCCAATGATTGACCTTTCCTCCTGTGATGCTCTTGCAGATAGCATCATCATTAACCTCCAGCTCAGGATATGGCTCTTCACTTCTTCCCAGAAAGGTGTTGATAATGTCTGGTGAGAAAGAAATCTCTTTTCCTCTCACAAAGACCTTCTGGTACTCTTTGCTTAATGGGTTGTCACAGTCTTCTGGGATGTTAACCAGGAACTCCTTGACCAACTTTTCATAGCAGCTGTCTAACCCATGCACTGTCTTCATCAAGCCAGCATGCTTGATCAGCTTCATAACCTCCTTGCATTGCAGAGCTTCTTTGCTAAGCTCTCTCTCCAGCGCCAGCCTTCTATGCACCACAAATTTCCACCTTGATACATTCTCCAGTGAATGGAAGGAGATGTTGTCAATGGGAACCTCAGGAACCCCTTGTGGTATCTTCTTCTTCTTGACAGACTTCCTCTCAGAAGCTCCAATGTGGACCACATTGAGCTCTACATCCTGATCCTCTTCTACCTCAGATTCACCGATGTGGGACACATCCTTCTCCACATCAAAGTCAGAGTCACTTGTTGGTGGCTCCTTTCTCTTAAGACTCTTCTTCTTCACAGCCTGAGTTACCACTTTGCTTGAGCTTCTGCTGGGACCATACTTGACAGGCTTGGCTGCACTCTTCTTCTTTTCTTTGTCTTTCTTGGAAGGTGCAGTAGCAGCAGCAGAGATCTTTCCACTTCTTGTTCTTCTGGCAATGCTGTCTTCAGCAACTTGCCTCAGTGATAGGTACAGATCATAGTTGTCAACATTTACTATGTCTTTTTCTCCACCGGCATTTTGATCAGAGGCTTTTGAGCCTTCTTCTTCTTCTTCAGAATTCTTGGACTCTTCACTCTTATCAGCCTGAGTGTCATCCTTAGGGCTTTCTTGATTGGAGACTTTGTTCTCCACTACAGCCTGATCATTTTTGGGATTTGTGTCATCATTGGAGACTTGTTTCTCCACATCATTATGATCATCTTCAGGATCTTCTCTTGTGCCCTGTTCTTCTTGTGCCAAAGATGTGTCAACATCTGGCACATCATCATCACTGTTGATCTTTCTAAGAACATCATTGATGATCTTCTGAGTCATGTGGTGGCGTTTGTCTTCTGTGATCTTCTTTGAAGCAATCTTGTTGAACATCTCCAAGGTCTGTGTAGGGTTACCTTGATCTTCATTGCCTGTCTTCTCAGATTCTGCAGGTTGATCACCAATAGGATCAATATGGAGACTTTCCATGGTGTGAGCAATCTTGGAAGTCTCAGCCTTTGATTTCTTGCTCTTCTTCTTTTTCTTTGATTTCTCAGCAGATGGAGGAGGAGTTACAGTTTCTTCTTCTGCAACATTGGTGATTTTCTTCTTTGATCGCGTAGACCTCTTCTTCTTGATGCTTGTTGGAGAAACCATTGAGACAGGTACTGCATTGGTGATGATCGCACCAGAATCAATTTCTTGATTAGGGTTTGGTGACGATGGATGAGAGTTTTGTTGAGATGTTTGTTCAGCACTTGACATGGTGAAGATTGGATTGTGAGATGGAATGCGAAAGAGAGAGTTGAAGGCTAATAGGGTTTGATTGTTGTGAGAGCAAAACGAAAAACAGTGAGATGTTGAAGTGTTTGCGTGAAAGAGGGGATAACCTTGATATAAGGAGTGATGACCATTGCGAAAATCTTGTGATGATTGCCTTTGGATTGCGTGCACTAATAAACGGAGGGAAAGACAGGTATCCGTTGCACGCTTGAATAGCATTAGTTGCTATTGATCATTAAGAAGGCAAATACCAAGTTTGCCCCTTAATCCTTCATATTTTCTTGCATCCAAAGACTTTATATATATGTCAGCCAGTTGATTTTCTATGGCTACATCTTTAAAGGTCACAAGAGTATCTTCCCTAATAAAATTGTGACAGACAATAATGTGCTTGATCCTATTAAGTTGGATAGAATTTTTGGAAATATTGATAGCACTCTTATTGTCACAATATGATGTGAGCCCATCTTGCTTCACATTGTACTCACTCATCATCTGCTTCATCTCAAACAATTGGGAGCAATTGCTTTCATCTGTACCATACACAGTTTTGGTAGTGGAGAGAGCTGCAAAACTTTGTTTCTCATTAAACCCTGATATTAGGTTGCTGTGTGGAGAGAAACATACACCTGAGGTACTCTTCCAATTGTCTTTATTGCCATCCAAAATATAGTCTATCAACCTTGAGTCTTCAGGATTGGAGACTGATGTGACCACATAAGGTTCCACATCATAATCTTTGGATGTTACCTGCTGTTGAAAGATTGGATGAATCTTCTGGATTTGCTTGTCAATTTGTCCTTCATCATATATATCCTCCTCTTTAATAATGAGTTTTGGTGGAGATAGCCTTGCTTCATCTACTTGGCTGACAGGACATGTGGTAGGCTTAGTGGTCTTATGAGGAACCCATAAGTAGCAGTTGTCTTCTGATCTGGTTCCCTTCATTAATACTTCACCTTTTTCATTAGTGACTATACACTCATTCTTTGTGAAGTCAACCTTAAGCCCTTGATCAGACAGTTGGCTGATGCTGATCAGATTAACCTTTAGTCCTTTGACAAACAGGACATTGTCAAGTTTGGGCAAACTATTGCTGATTAGTTTCCCAACTCCCATGATTTGTCCTTTTACACCATCACCAAAGGTCACATATCTTGAAGTATATGACTTGATGTCTTCCAGAAACCTTTCTTCTCCTGTCATGTGTCTAGAACACCCACTATCAAAGTACCAATCTTCTTTAGATGAGGCTCTGAAGGATGTGTGAACCATATGAGCAGCTAATTTGACTTTTGGCTTCCATTCTTTTCTGTTTCTGGCCATTCTATAGTATGCTCTAGGTTGAGGCTTCTTTCTTGGATAACCATAGAGCTTATAGCAGAAGGATTTGATATGGCCATACTTACCACAATAGTGACATTTCAAGGAAGTGGACTTTCTTTTGTTCACAGGTTTCTGATGTGGTGCAGGATGTGGCAACATCTTGAAGTCAGTTCTGTTTCTAGCAGGAACAAAGGTTGATTCTAGGGTTTCATTATTATACGTTACCCCATACCCTACTCCAGTTGGATCACTAGCATGATTTCTGATGCTGAGAATCTCATTGAGCTTCTTTGTTCCTGTACCAAGCATTCTAACATATTTTGTCATGATCTCCAAATTGGAATTTACTAGCTTGACTTCATCTTCAAGGCTGGTTACTTTTGCCTGTAGCTTCTATTCCTTCATCTTGAGTTGCTCAATGATAGCCCTTTGTTCTCCAGCTGATGATTTCTCTGACTTGAGTTGATTGATGGTAGTCTCAAGTTCTGCATTTTTTCTGCATACCTCTTCACTTCTGATGCATAGTTTTCTGTATGCTGAGGCTAGTTCCTCATAAGTGAGATCTTCATCACATGATTCATTGTCAGAGAGACACACACCAGTCATGGCATTCACTTGATTGGAAGAATTACTTGTTAACTCATTTACAGAGTCATCTTCATCAGACCAACTTACAGATAGTCCCTTCTTCTGTCTCTTTAGGTAGGTAGAACATTCAGATCTATAGTGACCATAGCCTTCACATTCACGACATTGAATGTCTCTGTCTTGAATTGGTTTGTCATCAGTTTTGGTTTTTGCTGAAGTATTTCCTTGTTTCCTGATGTCAAACTGGATGTGCTCCACATTGCTTTTTCTTCCCATATTCTTCAAGATTCTCTTAAATTGTTTTCCAAGAAGAGCTATGTCATCTGAGAGGTCTTCTTCATCAGCTTCCTCATTATCAGCGTTAGAAGAGAGGACTATGCTTTTCTCTTTCTTCTCAGGTTTATTACTGAAGTTCATCTCAAAGGTTTGAAGAGAACCTATTACTTCTTCTACTTTCATACTAGCAATGTCCTGAGATTCTTCAATAGCTGTGACCTTCATGTCAAACCTCTTTGGTAAGGATCTGAGGATTTTCCTTACCATCTTTTCATCAGACAACCTTTCTCCCAAGGAATCAAAGGAATTAGCTAGGTCAAGAATATTCATGTGAAAGTCATAAATAGTCTCTTCCTCCTTCATTCTGAGATTCTCAAATTTTGTGTGCAGAAGTTGAAGTCTTGAGATTTTCACCTTAGAGGTCCCTTCATGAGTTGTCTTGAGTATCTCCCAAGCATCTTTGGCAACAGTGCATTGTTTGATGAGTCTGAACATGTTTTTGTCAACTCCATTGAATAATGCATTTAAAGCTTTATTGTTGCCAAGAGCTAGTGTATCTTCTTCTGGAGTCCAATCTTCTTCTGGCTTGAGTTCTTCTATATCAGCTCCATTAGCATCCTTGACTTTGGGATGTTCCCAACCTCTTAGCACTGCTTTCCAAGTTCTACTATCAATGGATTTTAAGAAGGCAGTCATGCGTGATTTCCAATAATCATAGTTTGTGCCATCAAGAAGAGGTGGTTTGCTGACCAAAGTTCCGTCCTTGTCCATGTTTCCAGAAAGTATCTTCCCTGGAGCTCACCCTAAAGCAGAACAGGGTGCCAGCTCTGATGCCAATTGAAATTCCGGTAACAAGTTACAGATGTGCAGCGTGATGTGGTGCACGTTAGGGTTTGGGTATACGATGTGTTGCCTAATGTGCCAACATCATAAACATACGATAACTTGATGAACAAGGAAAATAAAGTGCAGAAGATAAAGAACACAATAAGTTTGTTAACCCAGTTCAGTGCAACTCACTTACATATGGGGGATACCAATCCAGGAATGAATCCACTATGATAGCTCTAATTCAAAGCTTAAACTCCCCGTTTACAACCTCTCGCTTAGATACTACCTTGTGTAACCCTACCTTGCTCCTCCACAAGATATGACTTCCCCCAGTCAATTCCCAGCCTATCCACCTTACTCCCGCAAGGACCTTGCTCTACCACAAGGAATTTTAGTCTTGCTCCCGCAAGTACCTTGCCACCACAAGGAATTATACAATCTTGTTCCCACAAGAACCTTGCTACACCACAAGGATTTTGACAAACTCAATAATGGAGACACACTCCTAAACTAAAGAATCAACTCTTGCTTCAAAGCTTTGAGTGATTCAAAGTTCAAATCTTGTTTCAAACTAGAACCAAGAAAAGAACAGCTCTATGCTTAAAAGCTTAAGAGCTAAATACAACCCTAATTCAAGTTTCAAACGAAACAAGAAATCCTAGGGACAAAGACTTGAAATCCTAAAGACTTGAAATCCTAAAGACTAGATTTATGAATATTGATTTCAGTGAATAAAACATGTCTTCAGCACTCCTTTATATAGAACGAGATCTGGTAGCTGTTTGTTGAATTCTGAAAAAACAAACTTAATCTTTTAACAAAAGATATGATCTTTTTAATAAAAGATAAGTTTTGTTTTAAATCTTTTTGAATCTTTTTCAATCTTCTAGTAACAAACCAGCTTTTAAATCTTTTCTGAATCTTCTTCAATCTTTCAGCTCGTTCCTTGGCGCGCAAGCTAGCGTGGATAAGTTTAAATCTTTTTCGAAGATCACACGCAAATATTTGAAAGCGCGTTTATAGGGTATTCAGTTCAGGTACCACATGTGTGCATATCAGTCACCACATCTGGACCAAAGGCTTATTTTAACAAATGAAGCCAACCCTAAAATAAACTCAACCTTGGAGGTTGAAAACACTAACATTTTTATTTAATATTTACTGTTTTTTTAAAATAGTTAATATTAATATTTAAATAAATAAAAGAAAACAGAAAATAAAATATTTGGTTTTAATTTTTTTTTTAATTTTTAATGCCACATGAAAAAAAAAAAAAAAAAAAAATATCCACGTGGACGTAGGTGACACGTGGAGATTTCCTGCCATGCTGTGACTCCAGGGGGGTATCCCAAAGAATCTTCAGTACGCAAGGGGGATCTCAAAAAAAAAAAATTTACAGGGGATTATCCCAAAATCGACCTACTTTGCAGGGGGTATCAGCTATTTAACCCTATATTTTTTTATTTACACTTTTTTTTTTATATTTTGTCAAGTTCAATTCTACTCTACTTTTTTTTAAAGGAATCTTCTATTTTTTATTATAAAATAAAATTATACTCCTTTTTTTTAAGGGTTAATAGGTCTTTACCCCCTTACAAAAGTAGACGAGTTTTGCGTTACCCTCTTTAATTTTTTTCTTGAGATTACCCCCTGCAAAATTTATTTTTTTTATTTACCCCCTTGGATGTACTTTTTAAATCGGTAATTTTGTTCAACCGATTTAAAAAGTGTTGTTTTTTAAATCGGTTATTCTGTTTTTTTTGTCTGCCACGTCAGCAAAAGGGGGATAAATAAAAAAAAAATTGCAGGTGGTAATCTCAAGAAAAAAAATTACAGGAGGATAACGCAAAACTCACCTACTTTACAGGGGTAAAAACCTATTAACCCTTTTTTAATCAAAAGAAAAATATATTAAAGCTTAACTACACATTTGATCCTTTAATTACGTTTATTTTAAATTTCAATTTAGTATAATAAAGTGGGTTTTGGCCATAAACATAATCATAACCGCACACATAAGTCCGATAAACATAATCCATAATAATGGGCTTTGGTCACTAATTTTAATTTGAGTATAACAAGTGGAAATTATTTCCTCTCATCTCTAAATTATACCCTCGCTCCTCCAAACCACTAATTTTAATTTTAACATGTCCAAATATATTAATGTTTAGAAAGAAATAACTAATTTCAAAATGAATTTATAAAAAATGATACTTTTCATCTTACAAATCAGGACGAATTAAACCCAATAAAAAAATCTAATATAGTATTAGATCTTATCGATTTATGACACCCTATTTATGTTCACATATCATACTCATTATAAAATCCATTTCGATTGGCTTGTTTTTGAGCATATAAAAAATGACTTATACAAATAATAAAAAAATTTAGAAAAATGTTATTTCAACACAAATTTTCAAACAAAAATACAACAAATCTACATATCCTGCCACTTTTTTTTTTTTTTTTAACGTTGTTTGCATTCTTTGAAAACCATGCATAGAGAGAAGTAGAATTCAGGTGTCTTATTTTTGTTCATAAAAGAGTGTTCATATAATATAGCTCAAAAATTTAATATGGCAAAAAGAAAATGGACTGTTATAAAGCAAGCACCAAGGCATGTGTCTCAGAAAATGCATAAATCACGGTTCGATTTCCCGCAACTGCGATTGGGAGGGGGCTGGAACCAGTTGATGCCAGAACTGACCCCCGAACCAGATTCAACCGGTGGTGAAAAACAAAAAAAAAGAAAAGGCATAAACCAATCCTTATGCAAAGATAATGTTCCTTCTATAAATAAACTTACTAATATCTCTTCAAAGCCACAGTTTCACTTGCTAACATTCACATTTACACTAATTAAACTACTACCTAATTCAGACTCAAAGCTTACAAAAACACCTGCAGTCTATTTCTTTGATTCAGCAGCAGCACCTGTTGATCCATTTGGTGAAGCAGATTCTGGCCAAATTTGTGCAGTCTTCACCTTTGATATGCTTGCTATTACACTCAATGGAGTCACATCTCCAACAACTGTTACCTTCTTTGCTGCAAAGTCTATGTTGAAGGATGTAACCCCTACACATTTAATTACCAATACAAGAGAAAACTTCAATAAACAATTGTATCCATGTAAATATTGGGTTATAAAGAAATATTCTATTCCCAATTATGTCAATTTTGGCGGGTTAGTTCATACTCCATACATAGGAAAAATAAACTCTGGCTTTAAATGGGACCCCCGCAAGTGGACGGTGAGATTGATCCTCACGGATTAGTTGGTTCTTGGGTCTGATACCAAATTTAGTTAAAGAAGAATTGTTTATCGGGCTTTTGTTATTTCCCTGCTGTATTCTAAATTACTAAGACTCTTTCTTATATGTGAAAATGACAAAAATAACTTATAGATAGATGATTAGCTTGAAATTTAATAACTAGTTTTTCACAAAATATTCTTCAATACTCCGATTTGATTTATAATTTGAACTATAGAAAAAATTATGAGAAATGTTCTCATGTGAATTGCATACCTTGCATTCTAGAGAGATGTTTCCTAACCTTCCCTTCACAACCTTTACAGTGCAGAGAAACCCTCAATACCACTACCTGCAACCAAATTCATTCAAAAATCACAACAAACAGGATGAGACAACACCCACTTGAGTTGATAATGGTTTAAGAAAATAATATATGTGTCGATGTTCTTTTGGACATCGACACAGGTCTGATACCAGGACACACTTAATCTGATGAGTGTATATGCTTCATAGCATACAATACAATGAAAATCTTGCTTATACACATATGAACAGAATTCAGATAGAGAGAGATAGATACTAACCTGGTTTGAGGAATCAGACTTTGAAACACAGGAGCTAGAGTGTTGTTGTTTAGATGAATGATTCTTTTCATCTTCATGAATAACTTGACCTTTCTTTTTGTTATTATCAACCTTATTTAAACCCAAAACTGGGTCTTGATCTAATCCACCACCATCCAAAGAAATTGTGTCACCAAGCAAATATCTTGATGAAATAGTAGGAGGAGTGATTAAATCAGAAGGTGGCTTAATCCAACTCCTTCTTAAAATACTATTAATTGGTTTTGAAGAGTAATTATTAGCAACATGTTCAGTTATTTTTTCTGTAGTAGTACTACTAGCGGTAGTAGTAGTAGTCTTTGTTACAGTTTTCTTTTTCTTGGATTTTTTGTGATCATGGAGAGGTTTTGGGTTGATGGGTGATTGAGAAGAAGAAGTAGGGGAAGTGGTGAAATCTCTTGCTGGAGTTCTTTTTGGATCTGTGATGGTGGGGTTGTGACGATCGATGGCTCTACCACCAAATTGAATGGTGCTGGAAGAAGAAGAAGAAGAAGAAGAAGAGGATGCATGATCAGTGGTAAGACATATTGCTGTTGAGGCTTGTGATGCACAGAAGATTTCAATGCCTTTCATGTTTGGATTATGATTAATCAGAAGAAGTGATTGTTTGTAGAGATTAGGAAGGTTGGTAGTAGTAGTACTACTGAATGCTTTTAAACTTCTCAATTCCTTGGGAATTTTGAGGAGTGAGGGCTTGAAAGTTGAAATGGAGAGAAAGAAAACAGAGAAAGAGATAGGTATGGAAGTGGAATTGGAATTGGAAAATTCATAATTCAATTGAGATTCTTGGTTTAAGTAGAGTTTAATTAATTGACATGTCTCGTTTGTATAAACTAGTTTTACACATGAATTATTGTGATTTGGCAAAATAATACTTCACAAAATTAAGAAATTTGCATAAATAAAAAAGAGAATGTAACTAAAACGAGTCATTTATTTATTTTTTGATAAGTAAATTAGAAAATAACATACTTTGCTCAAAAAATTAAAAACTAAAAGGAGCAAAGATACTTGATCTATTCTTATTAAAAGGGTTACACATTTGTCCACAAATTCTAGTTCAACTAGTAAAAATATCTAAGTTGCTAGTATCGAATGTCATATTTGAAACACTGGTCACCCCATTTTATATGTGTGAGTTTTTAATAATTTATCATTTCGTCTATCTGAAAACAATGTCACACATTTTTAAATGTTAACAAAGACTAGCATGAACTTAGGATTTTTGTTCTAATAAACTATCAAAGTTCTATTGCCGTGGGGACCTCTCAAGCATGAAGTATCAACAATCAACAAAGTGACATTTGTAACCATGTACATAATACCATGGGTGATAAACCATTAAACCCATGGATGAAAATTGGGTAGGTGTAATAAGTTAATGGAAGGTATATATCCACATCTAAATCCATATTTAAAAGGAAAAAAACAGATTTTTGTCACAAAAATCATACATGCTTCAAAACTTCAAACCGATCTGCAAGATGGCTCCAAGATAGTCAAGATTCACCTTCATCTTTCCTTCGTTCCAACCACGTAACTAGCCAAGCTTTTCCTCCTTCCCCCGCTGTTTTTCGTCACCACATCTCTGTGGCTTCGCAGTTATCTCCCTCGTGGATGTAGTTTGGTTTGTTTTCTACCCTTGATCTCCTTCTATCTTCTGTGTTACCGTTTCTTTCTTCACTGTTTGTCTTCAACCCTCTGCTACCTATCCATATCCTTCGCCATGGCTACAAACCCTCCCCAGATTCTGAATAACCGCAATAATCACAACATTATCTCTACCTCCCCTCTCATGCAGACCCCTAGAATCACCATTCCTGTTCAAGATTCATCTCAAGAATTCCAACAGAGTCAACAACAACCCCCTCAATCAAATGCTCAAACTAGCTCCAATGCTCCTCGTAGATCTCCTGGCTTCTTTGTCTATCCGGAAAGAATCATCAATGAAGGGGTCTCAGCGTGTAACAAGAGTCTGCTTGGGAAAATCATCACCACCAAGCCTATACATGTGAGCTCCATTCAAATGGGGTTGGAAAATATCTGGGGTTCCCCTCCAGGCCTGAAAATCCAAGAAAACGAAGGTAAAATTCTGCAATTCTTTATGGATGAAATCATTGATCAAGAACGTATTTTGCAAGGTAATCCATGGATCTTTAGGAATTCTTGGCTAATTGTTCAACCATGGGATAGAAATTTTGACGTTGCTAGCCTAGATTTTAATCATGCCCCTGTTTGGATTCAATTATGGGGCCTCCCTAACCACTGCAAGACTAAGCAAATGGGGGAAAGTATTGGTGCTTTGCTAGGGAAAGTTGAGGCCAGTGAATTGTATGAATATCCAGGGAAAAAATGATTATTAAAATCAAAGTAGCCATCAATGTTCTTCAGCCTATATCCCCTGGAATTCTAATAGGAAATGCCAACGATGGCACTCATTGGATTGATTTTCGCTATGAAAAATTGCCTCAAGTTTGTTTCAAATGTGGTATTTTAGGCCATGCAGAGAATCTATGTCACAATACCCCCCTAGAAGCCACAGATACCACTCCCTTAGGACCATGGATCAGGTCAAATCAATACGGCAGAAGATTCCTAGAAGCAAAAGACAGGAAGTATCACAGCAATCCTACTCTATCAAAGAATTATGGCTGTTACAGCCCTCCCATTCCTCCTGGTATGATGGAACAAATGGCGGCAATGAAGTTACAAGATGAAGAAGAAGCAAGAGCTCAACATCAAAAGAGTCAGCCACACACTCCCACCCAATATGGATACCATAACTCTACTGAGGCTAGCTTTGGAAAAAACAACACTCAGATCTCAGCAGCCACATCTCTACTACACACAAAAACTCAGACTAAGAGACCTAGGATGGAGTCTGCTACTATGGACATCACCATGGAGGAATCTCTCAAGGCAGGACCTGCAGGGCAGGCCAACCACACACAATGAAGCTTCTCTCTTGGAACTGTCGGGGGATTGGCAACCCCAGGACAGCTAGAGCTTGCCATAAGCTCCTTGCCACTCACAGGCCTGATATTCTCTTCTTAATGGAAACTAAAATTCTGAAATCTAATACTGTTTTTTTGTCTAGGTTAGGAGACCAATACAAAGCCCATATTATTGATTGTTCCACCTCTGGTGGAGGCAGGGCAGGAGGTCTTCTTTTGATTTGGAACCCCTGTAATATTGACCTGACTATAATAAATGAGAGTTTGAACTATATTGATATGCAGATTATTTCTAACAATACTGTCTGGAGAGCTACTGGTCTATATGGGTTCCCCCAGAACCAAAACAAGCATCTCACTTGCAAGCTCATAGAAGATCTAGTTGGGGCCAGTCAAATCCCCAACTCGATCATCTTTGGGGATTTCAACATCTCCCTTTACAATAATGAAAAACTTGGGGGGTCAACATATGGACCAGCAGCTGATTTCTCTTTTCAGAAACACTATTAGCACCTGTAATCTTCAAGACTTGGGCTACAATGGGGAGATTTATACCTGGAACAATAGGCAGGAAGATCAGCACCACATCAAAGCCCGGCTTGACAGATTCCTTGCTAATGAAGGGTGGACTAATAATTTCCCTCACTACAATAACTCCCATCTCACCAGGTACAGGTCTGATCACTGTCCCATTCTTTTAGATTTTGACACTCACATTCCCTGCAGGCAAAAGCAGAACAAAGCTATGGACAGAAAATATGAAATCATGTGGACTAGACATGAAGACCACATAAAAATCATGCAAAATGCTTGGCTTCAAGCTAATGGAAACATTACCAGTAAGCTTGCCTCTGTCCTGCACAACATGCACAGTTGGGGAACCAATCAGTTTGGTTGT
Organism: Trifolium repens; assembly: GCA_030408175.1. Classification (NCBI taxonomy): domain Eukaryota; kingdom Viridiplantae; phylum Streptophyta; class Magnoliopsida; order Fabales; family Fabaceae; genus Trifolium; species Trifolium repens. The sequence continues at coordinate 49,184,604 of CP125849.1, read as the reverse complement.
ATTCCAAAGAAGATCAAGGAGGTCCAAGCTGAGCTACAATCTCTGAACCACCAAAGTGACCTGACAAACATGATGCAGCAAATTCAGCAAAAGGAAACTGAACTTGACAATTTATTGGAAAATGAAGAGATGTGGTGGAGCCAGCGTTCTAGAGCTCTTTGGCTCCAACATGGGGACAGAAACACCAAGTATTTTCACCAAAAAGCCTCTCAACGCAGACAAAGGAATCACATTGACTCTATCCAAGATATCCAGGGCACTAAGCACTATGACCATGACAACATTGAGCTAACCCTTCTCACCCACTTTAAAGACCTCTTCACTAGCCAAGGCACTCACAACACTGACCAAGTAGTTCAGGTGGTAAACAATAAAATAACCCCTGATATGTACACCCAACTTGATAATGCTTACACAACTGAGGAAGTCTCTGAGACTATCAGACACATGAAGGGGCTAGCTGCCCCAGGCCCTGATGGCCTCCCTGCTGCCTTCTATCACAACTACTGGGATGTGATTGAAACTGAGGTCACCTTTGTTGTGCTCCAGGTCCTTAATGAGGGGGCTGACCCCAGACAGTACAACAACACCAACATTTGCTTAATCCCTAAGAAAAAGAACCCCCTCAACCCCAGTGACTATAGACCCATAGCTCTTTGTAATGTAATCTACAAGATTATAACCAAAACTATCTCCAACAGACTTAAGCTCATCCTTCCCAATGTCATAAGCCAAAATCAGAGTGCCTTCCTGCCTAATAGACTCATCACTGATAACACTTTGGTTGCCTTTGAACTTTTCCATTTTTTTAATCACACCAACAGCAAGAAAGGGTATATATGGATAAAAACTGATATGGCTAAAGCTTATGATCGTGTTGAATGGTCTTTCCTAAAAGCTACCCTTGAAGCTATGGGGTTCCCTCAGAATTTCACTAACACCATTATTAGATGTGTAACCACTGTCCAGTTCTCCATCCTCATCAATGGGTGCCCTTCACCCACCTTCACTCCTCAAAGAGGCCTTCGTCAGGGAGACCCCTTATCCCCTTATCTTTTTATTATTTGTGCAGACGTTCTCTCTGGCCTTCTTTCCCAGGCCCACCACAGGAAGCTCATCCATGGGGTCAAGATTACCCCTAGAGCTCCGGAAATAACTCATCTTCTTTTTGCTGATGATAACCTTTTCTTTTGTAGGGCCACTAAAGATGAGGCCAGGACTATCAAAGAGACCATTGAGGTTTACCAGGCTGCATCTGGCCAATTAGTCAACATGGATAAGTCAGAATTGATGTTCAGTAAAAGGGTTCCAGTAGATAACAAGACTGAAATATCTCAGATCCTGCCTATGAAACAAGTTGACCATTTCTCAAACCATTTGGGCATGCCTATGGAGGTGGGAAGATCAAAAACTCATATTTTCAACTACCTGGTTGATAGGGTGTGGAAAAAACTAAAAGGGTGGAAAGAGAAGAAGTTATCTTTTGCAGGGAGAGGTGTTCTCATCAAGGCTGTTGTTCAAGCCATTCCCACATATCTCATGAGTTGCTTTCTATTACCTAAGAAGATGTGTAAACAGCTTGAGTTTATGGCTTGTAATTTTTGGTGGGGTAGTAACACTGACAAGAGAAAGTTGCACTGGGTCAATTGGAAAAAGCTTTGTAAAAACAAGACCACTGGAGGCCTTGGATTCAGAAGCATGAGTGACTTCAATGAGACCCTTTTGGCCAAACAAGGATGGAGAATAGCCACCCAACCTGACACTCCCATTGCAAGAATTTTAAAAGCCAAATACTTCCCGAATACTCACTTCATGGAGGCTAGGCAGAGTCATCAGATCAGCTACACCTGGTGAAGCATTCTCCATGCCAGGTGGATCCTAAAGAAAGGGTGCTATTGGACCATAGGCAATGGTGAACAAGTGAACATGTGGGAAGACAATTGGCTGCCCCAGCAGAATGGCTTTAGAGTTTGGAGTAAAGCCCCTAATAACACCAACCACACCAAAGTGAAAGACCTTATTGTCCCCAACACTAGCCAGTGGAACACTAATCTCATTCATCAGCTCTTCTTCCCCTTTGAAGCTCAACAAATCTGCAATATTCCCTTAGTGGATACCAATTCAAGGGATGACCTCACTTGGGCAGGCACTAAAGATGGGACCTACTCAGTAAAATCAAGCTATCATACTATCAGTGATTGGAAGAGCCAACAAACTCTCTCTGGCAACAACTACAATAATATGAATCCTATGTGGAAGCATCTCTGGAAACTAAAAATCCCTCCCAAACAGTCTCACCTTATCTGGAGAATTTTAAATAATACTCTCCCTGTCAAAGATAATCTCATTACTAGAGGTATTAGGTGTGACCCTATTTGCTATAGATGCAACTCAGCCCTAGAAACCACTAATCATGTGTTCTTAACTTGCGAATGGGCTAGAGCTATCTGGTTTGGATCCCCCCTCACTATCAATTTCAAGCTCATAACTCAACATATGACTTTCACTGAGTGGCTTGCCAATATAATCCAAAGCACAGACAAGGAGGACACTAGCAAAATTATTGCAATCATATATCAAATATGGCATGCTAGGAATTGCCTAATCTTTCAGAACAGAGATATACCTGCTATGCAAGTGGTGCATTCTGCCATGACATCCTACCAGGAAACCCAAGCTTTTGTCACCAGATCTAAGCAATCCACAAATCCATCAGCTACTGGTGTTCGTGGCCACAACATTTACTGGACTCCTCCGCCCAAGCAAGCCTTAAAACTCAACGTGGATGCTCACCCTTGTGGTGATGGCCTTTGGGGGTTGGGGCTCGTCTTGAGGTCGGAGCGAGGGAAGTGCGTTGGAGCCATGACTAAAGTGGCTTGTGGTTCTGATAACGTTGTGGATGGTGAAGCTTATGGGTTAAACGCTGCTCTGGATCTCTTGGATGGCTTCCCTGATACTCAAATCATCATCGAAATGGACTCCAGCTCTATCGTCAATGCAGTAAAGAAGAAGAATTTCCCCCGATGCTACTGGGGTCGCATAGCTCGCCGCTGCAACAACATTCTTACTCAGAACCCTAGGTTTAGCATAGAATGGGTTCGGCGCACAGGCAACTCTGTTGCTCACTCTCTTGCGAATTGGGCTAAATTTGAGCCCAACAAGTACTGGACAGACAGTGCTCCTTTGTGTATTTCTGATATGCTCCAAAAGGACATATCAAATTGTAATCTCTCTTGATTAATAATATCTCTTTTTTCAAAAAAAAAAAAAAAGGAAAAAAACAATATGATACTCGATAACATATTATGCTAGTTTAAAATGTGGATTTTCATCTAAATCCATATTATTACAAAATATACTCATAACATAGTATTACATTCAATACACACCCACCCACAATAATAAAGTATAAAGTAAATGAAAATACATACCCGACATTACCATTAAATGACAATTTCGAAATTACTATTAAACATTAAAAATATTAACATCAATATAGAAAAAAAGTAAGAATGTCCTGAATAATATATTCTATTAGAATTTAGAAGAGTGGAAGTTTATCAATTTTATGATAAAACATAGCATAGCAGACTTTTATGAGATACAATCTTTTATTGTTTTCAAGAACGAAAAGGATGTACAATAACTACACTGAAATTGCCTTAATTCCAGATTTGTTTCCATTGTATGAAAAAAATAAATACATCACAATCACTAGAAAACACCTCAAAGTAAACTTCATTTTACATGTGGTTAAAATATCTATTTTATATAAACCAACCATGAATTGGTTTAAATATAAGAATTTTGAGTCATTTAAGCACTTTTTTTTTTTTGACAAGCGAGTCATTTAAGCACTTAGTTATGCTTAGGGGTGCAATTTTTTGCGGTCTGATCTTCAGAAGGAGATGAGTAAAAATATATATTTAGGGTATAGTATTTCTCAATTTCGAATTTGGATATCATGCAGTAATTATACACATAGTATTGACGCTATTTTTAATCAACTAACGATTGAGATTAGTTTGTATTGATTTTATTAAGAAACCATCTGAACCGATCGATTTAAAATGGATGGCAAAGATTTAATACTGCGTGCAACTGTGGGGTGTCTTTACTCCAAGAAACCCACATCCCTCAATTTCTATGTAACAACAGAAAGTATATGAACATTTTTGTCTCATATTGATAGGACTGTATTTACTTTCTATATTAGGATTTAGAATTATTATTTTTTAATCTCTATGTTAGTGTTACATATAAAAAACAAATGTATACATATTCCACGACATAAAGAGTACTATTTTGTTTCACGGGTGTCTTACAAAATGGTTGTAATTATTAGTGTTCTCAAATATTTCAAAATACTATATATTAGTAATCATTCCTTTACAAAAATGATTCTATTGTGAGTGCAGGTACATATGTCTTGTATTGACGTGAAATTCCAGCGACATGAATTTCCGTTTGAAGCGCTGGCTTTAAGTGAAAGGATAAAAATATTGCTGGCACAAAACACTGTGAATTTAGTTTAACACTGTGACCCTGCATGCTTGTTTGACATGGCTTATTAATTCAGTGCTTATTTACCAAGCCACATGATAGCAAGTTGTCCTAAATCCTTTTTTAAAATTGAATAGTTGGCCGGTCTCCTCCGACGAAAGTGATCGAGCTGAGTTTAGTCGTTGACAAAAATAATTTTTAGTTATATTTTATGGACCAGGATCACTGCAGTCATTCAGATCTAAGCCATTTATTTTTAAATCAGACGGTCAGAATTAAAACTTAATTTTATATTTAAAAAATAAACTAAAATTTATTCTTTAAATAATAACTGTCCGATCATGATCGGACGGTCCATATTCACCAATTGCAGTGTAGTCAATTGCATAGGATCCAATTCCATATTTTATTTACTTGTTAGACAAATTTCAAATGTGACAAGTAGTCTACAAAACTTGTCTCACCTGTGTACTATAGACTTAGCCTATAATTCTTACAAATCTGAAATCTGTCATGATATCGAACATGCATTTATCAATTGGAAAAGATTGAGGAAACTAACTAGCATAAATATTTGATCCTAGTGACACATGAATTGTGCAAGTTGAACACAATAAAGGCATTATTAAGATTCTAATGGAACAAATTCGGCCAGTTAATGTACCATATGGAATTTTGCTTTCCTGTGGATGGATGAGATGCAAAGCTACTTTCTTTCTCTCTTACCATTAACTTAGAACACAAAAAAAGTTTTTTCCATAACTCCATAGAATCGGATACTTCTATAGCTTTCTTCCTTTCTTTTCCTCTTTACTTTTGCTTGCTTATTCCATTTTTAATCAATAGCTAAAATTCTATCTTCCCTTTTCCTCTTTATTCTAGTTTTCCAAAAATCTTTTAGATTGGCAAATGTGAGATAAAAGAGTCGTAATATGAAGGATTGACAAGGAATCTGTTGTACGTTTTTGGAGTGATGCAATGTATATTGTGGCAAGTGTGAGGTGAGTTAACTATATTGTAGAAAAGTGGAGGTTGGCACTTTATAGGTGAAAAGACTCATAAATCTAACGCGGGTTTTGGGTTAAGATGTGATCTCTAATTTACTTGTATAGTTGCTCTGAATCCAATATGGATAATCATCGGCCGCCCTCACAATCCAACAATGATGTCAGAGCCAATAATTCGACCAAATGTTTGACCGACTCTTTCTATCGAAAGTCATGAATTGAATGACTCGCTAAACTTTTTTTTAAAGCACATCTTTGAAAACTTTTAGAACAAAGAAAATGATCAGGATTTTACTGAAGTTGTCTTCAAATTTAAAAAGAAATTTAATTTTATTAAAAAAAAAAATCCATTGAACACAGTTGTTTATTTATTTTTATAATTTTTTTGGTAAGAATTTTTATTTTTATAATTGAACACAGTTGTTTATAATGCAGGCTCTTGGAGTAGTTTTCATAACACCATTTTATTTTGAGTTTGGCTTATGCCCCACTTTTGTTTAATTTTATTTTGTTTAATAATTATATATATTAGCATAAAAATAATAATTGACCCAACACAAAAATTTGACTCAACAGTCAATATTGTCATCTTAAGTGGAGTCTATATTACCACATCACTTTAAAACAGTTCACTTATTTTTTACTCTATCAAGACAAGTACAACTCTTAAGAATTCATATTATGTTCTCTAAGGAATCCTTACAAATTAATATTTGTGTGAAATATTCATCAATTTTTTTTCCATGATTACTCCCTCCAATATCATATCTAAATAAAAATTAACTTTTCAATAAATAAAATGTGATGTATTTAAATTATATTAAAAGTTAATTTTTATTATTTATATAAGAAACTGGAATGAATAATCTTTATGGTGGAGCTTAGACTAACCATATTCAACCTCCCAAACATATTCTTTTTTATCCTACTCAAAGGCTTTAGAGGTCCATTTATGTTTTGATAAATACTTTTTTCACCCAAAAAAACAGCCTATCATTATAATTTATAACGTCCGCTATTTAAGTAGTGTAACGGATGACATTTTTTAAAAAATTTCATTTTTATAACGTTCGCTATTTATGTAGTGGAAGGGTAATACGGAAAAAGCGTAGAGCGTGCGAATAACCTGTAAGGTGGCAAAAATAATTTCCTTATATTTTTTATGAAATACTTTCTAGAAAGAAAAAAAAGAGAGAATTATGAAATTCAATTTAAAAAAGAGAATTATTATGAAGTACAAGAAAACTGTTTGGGCTTTATCGAGGGAGTCCGTCAAGCAAACAGGCCGCCATATCAAAACATTTAGGCCCAGGAAAATGCTTCCAGTCTTGCACCGTTTAATTTAGATTAGAAAAAGAAAATAAACGACCACAGTGGGAGTCGAACCCACGACCTTTTGATCCGAAGTCAAACGCGCTAATCCACTGCGCTATGCGGTCTTTGATGTTGGGATACTGTTACTTTCAAGCTAGATAACGTTTATTTTTGACCAAAATTTTGGTACAGAAATTTTGAATTACTTTTCTACTTTTTCCAGTATATCGGATTTCTTTTTTTATTGAAGAGTTAAATTGTATTAAAAGAAAATGAAATCATTGAAAAACATTTAAATCAAATGAAGTTTACACCACCTTCTTCATTGAGATAAATATTTTTTCTAACACAAAAGGTGATATTCTAATTTGCCACGTGTGCATTAACTTGATCAAAATAATTGAAATTTTTACTTTTGCGAAAGGGGTTAAAGTTAGGGGGACATAAATCGCAAGTTTATAAAAGTTAGGAGATCAAAAGTATTATTTTGAAAGTTAAGGGACCAAAATCACAATCATCTCCAAAATTTTAAGATGAAAACATAGTAACCGTTTTTTTTATAATTGTACCAAGTTCTTTCCATATTTCATGATGTTCTTAGTTACACATGTTTTAACTATTATCAAGTGGAATGGTAATCTTCAAGGAGGAAGGAGACAGGGGATTTTGGTTCTCCTTACATTTTTGTTATGTGTATGGATAAATTGTCTCACTTAATAGCCCATGAAGTTGAAAGGAGGAGATGGAAGGCTATGAAAGTTATAATAAGAGTCCGTTTGAAATAATTTATTTTCAATCGTGCAAAAATAGCCTGTAAAAATATAGTTTTCGTTAATGGAAACTTATAAATTAACATAAAATCTTATTTATTTACATGAGTTGTTTTACATAAGCTAAAAAATAAGCTATTCCAAACAGACTCTAAATGGTTTGTTTAGCTCTCATCTAATGTTTGCAAGTGACCTTTAATTTTAATCTTCATACAAAAGAACAAATGAAGACGGTAATGAGAGTCCTTAATCATTTTTAAAGTATGCCGAGTTAGATATATGTGGTTGCTGTTAAGAAAACTTGCATTCATTTGTCGAGAATGTTAAGATAATGTAGTAATACATGTTCATTATGGTGTGTGAGATCAGTTGCTTGTGTGATAAGCAACTAGTCTAGGTGTAATGCTTGATAACTTGTTGTAAAAGTAACTGATAAGTAGTTGCTTATTTGTTTGTTATCAAGTTAGTTAGTAGTTAGGGATAAGGAAAATAGTTTGTTAGAGTTAGTTTTAGAGAGTTAGTTAGAAACTAACTATGGTTGCTTGCATGTGAAGTAACCAAGTGAGTTAGTGTTAATACTAGGTCTATAAATTGTAAACTTTGATTTTCTGGCCCAGTGGTGGATGAATAGATTTCTCTTTTCCCTTATTTCATTTTCTATCATCTTCTCAATATCTCATTCATAACTGTTCTTATCATTCTTCCATTTTTCATCTTCTTCTAAATTTCAATTCTTTCATAAACAAGAACTAGTGTGTGTGTAGAAAACTAGTGAAGTGTGAATTGTGTAAGTGCCTTGTGTGTGTCCTGCTGCGCCAACATCTGGCATCAAGAGCCTGGTTCTTGATCAACCATGGCAACTTTCAACAATGGCCAATTCCCTGCAAATCTACCAATCTTGGATGGAAAGAATTATGATAGATGGAGCAAGCAAATGAAGGTCGTATTTGGGTATCAAGATGTGATGGAGCAAGTGACCAATGGTGTTGTACCCATTACTGCCTCTTCAACTGATGCAGAGAAAGCAACTCATAAGGAATTAAAGAAGTTAGATGATAAATCAACAATGATGATTCTAGTTGGTTATCATCAAACAGGAGGGTACAAACTCTATGATCCTTTGAACAAGTGTATTGTGATCAGTAGAGATGTTGTAGTAGATGAACTAAGAGAATGGGATTGGCACAAGCATGATAAGAAGGACTCAGTTAGTGTTATGATTGAAGAACTAGAAGAACAACAATCAACACCAACTGTGACTGAAGTGAGAAGATCAACAAGGCAAAGAGAAATGCCTGCAAGATTACTTGACTATGAGCTCAATACAGATAATGAAGTAACAAATGATGGTGACCTAGTTCATTTAGCTTTCATGGCTGAATCTGAGCCAATTGATGTAAGTACTGCATTGAAGGATAAGAAATGGGTGAGTGCTATGAAGGAAGAGCTGGACTCAATTGAAAGTAATCAAACATGGGATTTAGTTGATCTACCTCATAAGAAGAAAGCAATAGATGTGAAGTGGGTATATAAACTGAAAGTAAACTCCAAAGGTGATGTGACAAGACACAAAGCAAGACTAGTAGCAAGAGGATTTCTTCAGAAAGAAGGAATTGATTATGGTGAAGTCTTTGCTCCTGTGACTAGAATGGAGACTATCAGGTTAGTAACTGCAATTGCTAATTTGAATAGTGTTGAAGTACAAAAGTAAGTATAGATTTATCGTCTCCACAGGGACTGATGCGATATCGATGCCGTTCAACAATCAATATGATTCTAAGTAAAGTGTTTTGAAGATATTTGTTATGAAAATTTGTGAAAATAAAGTTGTAAGTGCAATAAAAGGAATTGTTATCAGAGAGAAAAGTTTGCTGAGATTAGATTTCACCAACCCAATCGCATGTATCATTCGAATCAGTTATACATGTTTTAGCTATCAATCAATTCTATCACAAATCACTCACGTACGTGTCCGTTTCCAGAGCACGATGAGAATCCCGCTATATTCATTAACCCTCGATGTCTCGAGTGATCGATCAATATACCGGCTATATCATATTGCTCAAACTCCGATGTCTCGGACAATTTAATCAACACAATAGTTTTAAAACTTGATATTTAGAGTGAATATTAATCCTAAATCTATGTCTAGAATTTAGAGTTTAATAGATGATTGTTCTAGGTCTTGGATTCAAAAAGCATACGTCTATACCATTTCAAAACCTAGAATTAAAACATACAATTCAAGAACAACATCAAAATTGATGAATAATCTAAAACCATATATAATACCATGATCAAATTAGATACATATTCATAGAGTTGCTTACACCTAATCCCAACAAAGAGAGATTAGCTACTCATTTTCATGGTAGCTTTACAAAGATTAAGGATAAAAGAGATGAACAAACTTATCAATGATGATTTCTCAACTATTGTAGTGAATCCACCTTCAAATCCCCTTGAATCTGGCTCCTAGGGTTTCCCTCTACTTCTGATTCTCCATTACAAGTTATATTTTTTTCAAGAAAAATGACAGCAAGCTCTATTTATAGTGTTTCTGAAAATTAGAACTCGCCGGGCGAGTTACAACACGCCATGGCGAGTTCACCTTTCTTCACCAGAGGGTTACTTCCACGTCATTAATGAGTTTTAAGCCGCCTTCACTCGCTCTGGCGAGTTCCTGCTCGCTCTGGCGAGTTGTTGCTCGCTCTGGCGAGTGCATCAGTTATCCAATTTGATGCTCTCTGCCTCTACTCGCCCTGCACTCGCTCTGAGCTCGCCCTGGCGAGTTAACTTGCAATTTTTCTTCAAATTTCTGCACAAATGTTGAGATTTAGGGAAACTTAATTGAAAGAAATGACTTAAACAAATATGTACATTTAAGTGAGGAAAAACTAAAGAATATCTTACAAAATAGTTAATAAGTGCTTAAAATATATATGTAATTTGAGCTACTTTTTGGCACTTATCAACTCTCCCCAACTTAAAACTTTGTTTGTCCTCAAACAAAAGTCCAAAATAAACTTTGAAAACATGGCTCAATCATCATTAGTGCACATTCAAGCTTTGTAATCAATCAAAAACTTTATATGTAAATCACTTCAAGTTTGCATGATTCAATGTGTTGCAAGTTCAAAATCAATCATTCATAATCATCAAAGAATCAAAGCATGAATTTGAAATAGTTTCAGAACTCAGTAAGATTTCAAACTTTCCAAATAAACAAGATAATCAACTAGAATCACAATTCTCACAAGTGTTTCAACTCAAGGGTGTAGTGTTTCTCTCAATCCAAACAATGTGTTCACAACAAATCAATTCAAACATACATCTCAACATAATCACAAAACATATTATCAATCATGGATCACTAAGGACTTTCTTAAGCTTGTAATGGGGCTAGGCTACAAGAAATCATTGTTTTTCTTTGGATTCAAAGAGCCTTAAGGATAAGAGAGCATAAGCTTTGAGTATCTTCATTACATAAACTATTACTCCTCTTTCACTTTCCCCATTCTTTACTCTTGGTGATTCTTTTGTTTTGACACCATTTATATTCATTTCTTTTCTTTTGTAACACATTTTCTTTGATTTTCAATTGTGTGTCAAATGACTTTCAATATTTTCTTTTTCAATCACCATTTTTCAACTACTTGTTACTTTTCTCAATTTGATCAAATAACCTCTTTCTCCCCAACTTGTTTTCAACCCTACATAAACTCAATGCTCAATCATCCTAAGACAAGGGTTAAGTCATTGTTTTTCTTTATTGTGGTTCAAGGGTTTAAAACAAACAAATTTTCAAAATTTTGGCTCAAGGGGGGTAACAAAGGATCACACTCTCACAAGGTAGGTTATTTTAGGCTTAAGTAGTTGCACTCAAATAGAAACATGGCCTTGATCATTTCCATGACTTCAAACATATCAAGTTATAGCAAGATTCAGTTAAAATCAACAGAGTTAAACACAATTGTCGGCTCTCAAATATATAAACAATTGAAGGTTCACACCATCTCACCCGGCTAGGTCTATGTGATTCCTAATTAATCAATCATGTTAAGAAGGAATGAATGAAATCAAATTGAATCAAGCTACTTAGTTCAAATTCATCCTATCATTCAAAGATAATCACAAAAGGTTGATCTCAAACTATAGCAATTGAAAGAAAATCATTCTAATCATGCATTTGCTTTTGATTGATCACAAACCTAGACATTTCATTTCATATGCACATTTAGCAATCACAAAGATTTAAACCATGTTTATTTAGTCAAAATTTGCAATGAAATATATAACATGAATTCTAATGACTGAAACAATAAAATTTCACTGTATATGGCGTGCTTTAGTATTCTGCTTCTGCTACTCTCCCTCTTCAATACGTGTGGACTGTCCTCAGGCCAAGAAGATGAAGTTATGCCTGCATTTACAAGGTAAAACACACAGCCCTAGGCTTTTGTCAGAATTTTCAAAAGCTCTGATACAACTCGCTTAGCAAGCAAAATCTCGCTTAGCGATGATAGCAGAAAACAGAAATTCAAGTGAAATTCACACCAGTTCAAGGACTTTGTTTGCATAAGAGGCTGGGCATGTTCAAAAACTATTATAACATATGCGAAATTAAAAGTGCACTAAATAAAAGCTAAGTAAAGAAAATTGGGTTGCCTCCCAACAAGCGCTTCTTTTACGTCATTAGCTTGACGCCTTTTTGGTTAGGGTGGCCAAAATGAGACGGAAACCACATCATCCGTCTTTTTCCTTCTGTTTGGGAGGAATTCCATGAACTTGAGAAATAAATGTTGTAAAGTCCATATCCTCCACAATTCTTTTTTATTGAACAAGGCACATATCTTATCTATGACTCGATCAATTTCCGCCTTGTGCTCCATCTCCTTCTTTAGCTCACATGGTATTTCCTTGCTAAATAATCCTTCATTTTCCTCTGCAACTATCATCACTTCTTCATTATCAACAGTGTTGGCCTCGTTCGTACATGGCCATTCTTGAGGAAGTTCTACTTCTTGTGGTGTCTCTTTTTCTTTCACTATTTTCACTACACCACCTCTTTCAACTATTCTTTCTTCCTCACCTTTCTCAACATCTTCCACACACTCTCCACATTCCTCATTTGTGAGATTATTTTCTTTCTCGTCATGAATGGTATGAGTGTTGGTTTGAACTTCCATGCTTTGCTTATTAGCCATTTGCTTGATCATCTGGTCAAACTGCACATCAGTCATCGGAGGACAGTGGCCAGTGGGATGATCTCCATCGCAAAGCTCACAATTAGAAACCTTGATTATATGGGAAAGCTGCACTTCAGTCAACGGAGGACAATGACCAGTGGGATGGTCTCCATTGCAAAGCTCACAGTATGCAACTTGTTTAGCTTTAATTGACTCTTCCTGCAGACTAATCAAATTAGAAATTTGTTTTGAAAGTTCTTCCAATTGTTGAGTCAAAAAAATCTCTTCATGTGTTGGAGTTCTATGAAACTGTTGATACGATTCATACTCATCCGGAGTATAGAAGTTGTTATAACCACGATCAGTCATGGTTTTGTTTGTGATGAGTAACCTGTGAAAGGATTAACCTAACAAGAAAAATGCTTCTTTGTCTAGCAAAGAAGGATTAGTGCAGACCACAACTATATAATATAACAAATATATACAAATACTTAAAAGAATACAAATTGTTGCAATGCTCTAATATCTAAACGCCAGTCCCCGGCAACGGCGCCATTTTGTTGAAGTACAAAAGTAAGTATAGATTTATCGTCTCCACAGGGACTGATGCGATATCGATGCCGTTCAACAATCAATATGATTCTAAGTAAAGTGTTTTGAAGATATTTGTTATGAAAATTTGTGAAAATAAAGTTGTAAGTGCAATAAAAGGAATTGTTATCAGAGAGAAAAGTTTGCTGAGATTAGATTTCACCAACCCAATCGCATGTATCATTCGAATCAGTTATACATGTTTTAGCTATCAATCAATTCTATCACAAATCACTCACGTACGTGTCCGTTTCCAGAGCACGATGAGAATCCCGCTATATTCATTAACCCTCGATGTCTCGAGTGATCGATCAATATACCGGCTATATCATATTGCTCAAACTCCGATGTCTCGGACAATTTAATCAACACAATAGTTTTAAAACTTGATATTTAGAGTGAATATTAATCCTAAATCTATGTCTAGAATTTAGAGTTTAATAGATGATTGTTCTAGGTCTTGGATTCAAAAAGCATACGTCTATACCATTTCAAAACCTAGAATTAAAACATACAATTCAAGAACAACATCAAAATTGATGAATAATCTAAAACCATATATAATACCATGATCAAATTAGATACATATTCATAGAGTTGCTTACACCTAATCCCAACAAAGAGAGATTAGCTACTCATTTTCATGGTAGCTTTACAAAGATTAAGGATAAAAGAGATGAACAAACTTATCAATGATGATTTCTCAACTATTGTAGTGAATCCACCTTCAAATCCCCTTGAATCTGGCTCCTAGGGTTTCCCTCTACTTCTGATTCTCCATTACAAGTTATATTTTTTTCAAGAAAAATGACAGCAAGCTCTATTTATAGTGTTTCTGAAAATTAGAACTCGCCGGGCGAGTTACAACACGCCATGGCGAGTTCACCTTTCTTCACCAGAGGGTTACTTCCACGTCATTAATGAGTTTTAAGCCGCCTTCACTCGCTCTGGCGAGTTCCTGCTCGCTCTGGCGAGTTGTTGCTCGCTCTGGCGAGTGCATCAGTTATCCAATTTGATGCTCTCTGCCTCTACTCGCCCTGCACTCGCTCTGAGCTCGCCCTGGCGAGTTAACTTGCAATTTTTCTTCAAATTTCTGCACAAATGTTGAGATTTAGGGAAACTTAATTGAAAGAAATGACTTAAACAAATATGTACATTTAAGTGAGGAAAAACTAAAGAATATCTTACAAAATAGTTAATAAGTGCTTAAAATATATATGTAATTTGAGCTACTTTTTGGCACTTATCAAATAGTTGGAATATGTATCAAATGGATGTGAAATCAGCATTTTTGAATGGGCCTATAGAAGAAGAGGTTTATGTAACACAGCCACCTGGTTTTGTTGTGAAGAATCAGGAATCTAAGGTGTATAGACTGAATAAGGCTCTATATGGATTAAAACAAGCCCCTAGAGCCTGGAATAAGAGGATTGACAAGTTTCTATGTGATATAGGCTTTGTCAAATGTGTCACTGAACATGGAGTATATGTGAAGAAAGATGTGGATAAAGGCATTATAGTGATGTGTCTTTATGTTGATGACTTGCTGATAACTGGTAGCAATGATAGCTACATCAGTGATTTCAAAAATGATTTGAGAAAAGAATTTGAAATGACAGATCTTGGCCTTATGTCTTATTTTCTAGGCATTGAATTCTTAAGAACAGAAAATGGAATTCTAATGCATCAATCTAGATATGCAAGTGAGATACTCAAGAAATTTGAAATGGATAAATGCAATAGTGCATTATCACCTTCTGAACCAAGGCTGCAATTGTCAAGTGATGTAGATGAAAAAGAAGTTGATTCAACTTATTATAGAAAGTTAATTGGTTCATTAAGGTATATGTGCAATACAAGGCCAGATCTTGCTTATAGTGTTGGAATAGTAAGTAGATTCATGGAAAAGCCTAAGGCATCACACTTAATTGCAGTTAAGAGAATATTAAGGTATGTCAGAGGCACCATTGATTGTGGAATACTATTTCCAGCATCAGATAGAGGAAAGGAAATCAAGCTTGTTGGTTATACTGATTCAAACTGGTGTGGGGATATTGAAGACAGAAAATCAACAGTTGGTTATGTGTTTTACTATGGAGGAGCTCCAATCTCTTGGTGCTCAAAGAAAGAACCAGTGGTTGCCTTGTCATCATGTGAGGCAGAGTACATTGCTGCATCTCTTAGCACTTGTCAGGCAATTTGGTTGAAGAATCTAATTGAAGAAATCAGTCAAGCAAAGATTGAAAGTGTGAAGCTCATGATTGATAATGTGTCTGCAATTAATCTAGCTAAAAATCCCATTGCACATGGGAGAAGTAAGCATATTGAGTTGAGGTTCCATTACCTTAGAGAACAGGTTAATAATGGCAACCTAACCTTAGAGCATTGCAGGAGTGAAGATCAATTTGCAGATCTGTTTACAAAGGCTGTGACTCTAAAGGTATTTCAGAAGCTAAGAGATCAAATGGGGATTGAATGTGTTAAGAACATGTATTAAGGGAGGGTGTTAAGATAATGTAGTAATACATGTTCATTATGGTGTGTGAGATCAGTTGCTTGTGTGATAAGCAACTAGTCTAGGTGTAATGCTTGATAACTTGTTGTAAAAGTAACTGATAAGTAGTTGCTTATTTGTTTGTTATCAAGTTAGTTAGTAGTTAGGGATAAGGAAAATAGTTTGTTAGAGTTAGTTTTAGAGAGTTAGTTAGAAACTAACTATGGTTGCTTGCATGTGAAGTAACCAAGTGAGTTAGTGTTAATACTAGGTCTATAAATTGTAAACTTTGATTTTCTGGCCCAGTGGTGGATGAATAGATTTCTCTTTTCCCTTATTTCATTTTCTATCATCTTCTCAATATCTCATTCATAACTGTTCTTATCATTCTTCCATTTTTCATCTTCTTCTAAATTTCAATTCTTTCATAAACAAGAACTAGTGTGTGTGTAGAAAACTAGTGAAGTGTGAATTGTGTAAGTGTCTTGTGTGTGTCCTGCTGCGCCAACAGAGAAATCTTAACAGACATGTGAAAGATTATTGATTAGATTTTCGGTGCTCAAATAGAAACAATTAATCTTAATAAGTATCTTAGTATTACCCTTGTATGAAGAGCTCTCGAAAAGAGTGATTATTAGTAACTTATTGTTCAAGTTACAACCAAGACAAGATGGTATCATGAAAAGCAAAACATTGGATTTAACCTTAAATAAATCATGATTTATTTATTTTTGGTAAGATCATATGATTAGCCTATCTATTTATCTAAAAATAAATAAATTACATTTTCCTTAACCTTAATATTTTTTTTTTACAACATTTAACCTTAATAATAATAAACTTAAATAAAAAATAGAAAGCATATATGATTATTATTACAGTTGTAAAATGAGCCGGACTATCGGACCGGGCTTAACAAAATTTATTTGAGCTTTATTGGGCCGGACTACTTAAGCCCATTTATATGTCTTGGCTCTCTGAACCGGGGTCGGATTAGGCCGGGCTGGACCGGCCCATTTGACAGCTCTAATTATGATATGAAATGAAATGGTGAGATATATGGGGGGAAGGACCAAAGAAAGCAACAATATTTGGTAAGGAGTTTCCTCCGCTAATGGTGCAGATCAAAACCAGAGGAGGGATTGGACGCATTGTGTTGTCGAGGATTCTTGAGGAATGGGGCATCAAATCCCAATCCCAATCCAATCCCCGCCGTAGTACTTCCCAACATTCCCACGCCGCCGGCAACCACAACAAATGGATCATCCTCTTTCCGAACCCGCCACACCAACCACCCCAAGACCCACCCTATTCCTCTCCACTTCCGGCAAAGCCCTTCTCGTTTCAAACTCCAACAAATCCCTCGTCATTTCAAATTCAGGCAAACGCCTCGATAACACCAATAGCAGAAAAAAATACGTCAAACAGGTTACCGGCAGACATAATGATACCGAGCTTCATCTTGCCGCGCAACGTGGCGATGCTGCTGCGGTTAGACAAATTCTGGCTGAGATTGATGATCAAATGATGGGAACGTTAAGTGGTGCTGAATTTGATGCTGAGGTTGCTGGTATTAGGTCTGCCATTGTTAATGAGGTTAATGAGTTGGGTGAAACTGCTTTGTTTACCGCTGCTGATAAAGGACGGTTTGATGTTGTTAAAGAGCTTCTTCCTTATACAACCAAAGAGGCACTTTCTTTAAAAAACCGTTCTGGTTTTGATACTTTGCATATTGCAGCAAACCAAGGTCACAAAGGTATAATTATAATAATCTTAATTATAATTGTGATTGTGATTACTTTAGTGTTACGGATCGGTTTGGATTGAATTATTTAAATTTATCTATTTGCATAAGCACTTGTGACACTGTTCTTGATAGTTTATAGAAACAACTTGTGACATGTCCGTTTTTGACGTTCAAGATAGCTTATGAAAACAACTTATAGCCTATATGAAAACATGTTAACTTTATTTTATATTTCTTTACAAAATAGCATATACATAAATACTTATGTTGTAAACACATGTGATATACCAACAATGAATTGGTCTAAGTGTTAAGGGTCTTGGACCCCTTAAGCAGGTAGTTAGGGGTTTGATCACTGGCTCTTGCGTATGGAAAAAATTCGATTAGGAAGGGATAATCCACTTTTGTGCCCCACAAATTCTCCAACGGAGATTAGTCATCTCTAACAGCGGTGGTAAGTTCGTACCTATATTATGGTAACCCAAAAATATAAATAAACACATGTGATATAAGGGCTTAAATAAGTTGTTTATTCAAGCAGTCTGGTTATGATTTTGATATTGATCATTAGTTGTTTTGTAGAGAGTTTTTTTTTTTATAAGCATTGTAGAGAGTTATTATATATTGTTGTGTTGTGGCAGATATTGTGCAGTTGTTGCTAGACTATGATCCGGAGCTAATCAAGACATTTGCACAGTCAAATGCAACTCCTCTTGTATCTGCAGCTACAAGAGGGCATGCAGATGTTGTTGATCTCTTACTATCATGTGATCCTAGTCAGTTGGAGATAGCGAGATCTAATGGAAAGAATGCACTCCATTTAGCTGCACGTCAAGGTTATGTTGATGTTGTCAAGATTTTGCTAGGGAAGGACCCGCAGCTTGCTCGAAGGACTGATAAGAAAGGACAAACTTCGCTTCATATGGCTGTCAAAGGGGTTAACTGTGAAGTGGTGAAGTTGCTTCTTGCTGCTGATGCTGCAAGTGTCATGCTTCCTGATAAGTTTGGAAACACTGCTTTGCATGTAGCCACGAGGAAGAAGAGAGTAGAGGTAATATAATAGCTGCTCAACTTTAAACAATAAGCTACATACAATAGTATAACTGTAAAACTATGAAGAGAAGTAGTTATGTGTATGTCATGTAGCTTATATGTTTTTATATATTCAATAATGTATTTACTTCGAGGAATATATCATATCTGATTTTAAAAGTAGTTATGACTTGCAAAAATTCATACAGATAGTGAATGAGTTATTGCTTCTACCTGACACCAATGTGAATGCCCTCACAAGAGACCACAAAACAGCTCTTGACTTTGCGGAAGCACTTCCAATATCGGAAGAAATTTTGGAGATTAAGGACTCCCTGATTCGTTATGGTGCAGTTAAAGCCAATGATCTAAACCAGCCAAGGGACGAGCTAAGGAAAACCATGACACAGATTAAGAAAGATGTATCTTTTCAGCTTGAACAAACTCGAAAAACAAACAAGAATGTGAATGGGATTGCCAAGGAGCTACGAAAGTTGCACAGAGCAGGAATCAACAATGCTACCAACTCTGTAACTGTGGTTTCAGTGCTATTTGCAACGGTGGCATTTGCAGCACTTTTCACGGTTCCCGGTGGGGACGATATTCACGGGAAGGCTGTGATGGTGCACACGACATCTTTCAAGACCTTCTTCATCTCTAATGCTATTGCCCTTTTCACTTCTTTGGCTGTGGTGGTAGTTCAAATAACAGTTGTCAGAGGAGAGATAAAGTCCGAGAGGAGGGTTGTGGAGGTGATCAATAAGATGATGTGGTTAGCCTCTGTCTGTACCTCAATTTCATTCATTGCAGCATCTTATATAGTAGTTGGTCGGCGCAGCCAGTGGGCTGCAATCCTTGTTACTGTTGTTGGGGCGATTATAATGGGTGGTGTTCTTAGTACAATGACATACTATGTTGTCAAATCAAAACGTCACCGAAGAGAAAGGAAAAAAGAGAAGATCTCAAGGAATGGAACATATTCATGGCGTAATTCTGATTCTGAATCAGAAGTAAATCCAATTTATGCTATTTAATGTTCACTTAGCACTTACAATGTAAGTTTGATGCCTTTGTTTGATGCTTTTTTATTTGACAAGCAGTGAAAAGGACTCCTCTAAGGTTTCTTTCTTTTGTTTATATAGAAAAAAAAGAGATGGCTTTTATGGAAGTAAATGGCTTCTTGCCAGTGTTTAAAAGGGAAAGAACTAAGGGAGCCAAATCGGCCAGTTGCACTTTCTTAAAAGGTTGGTTTCACACCAGACATTAGTCGTCATATTTATGTCTTGAACATAATATTTTGTGCTTGTTTTGTTAGGTGCAGTCCAAGGCGGAGTAAAGCACCGTAAGGGGAAACAACTAGCTTGTGTTGGTTGAGATGAAATCCGCTGGCTGAGATGAAGTTTGCTGTGAGGTTTACATCCTTGATCTCTTAGCTACTCCTATCTTGTTTACGCAAGGAACATGCCTTTAGCACCTTTTGAAACTTACACTATGTCAATTTTATTTGTTGATTGCTGATAAAATTGTCCAAAAGGACAACCATCAAATTTTCTAATCAATAACTATGATGTTAAAGAGGATAAAATAATCAAATTGTTTATAAAATAAATACTTATGGGGTAGTTTCGAGTTTTGTAAGAAGGTAGAATTCGAGAAAGTCAGCTGTCAGCAGCAAGGCTCAAAATCAGTTCCTAGGAATAAAGGGTTGGGGGTTGATTCAATGGAGACAAAATGAAAAATAATCATTTATATCTAATGAAAAGAAGATGAAATTGATGAAAGTTGAATCATATGATGATTACATAGATATACTATTGGACATATATATGGTTTTCTTATAAACCAGTGACTTGGAGTTGCTTACTGGACTAAACTAGGGTTGTGTATAGTGTCTTTTTTTGTTAGTTTTAATGTATACAGCCATCTATGCTTATTTCCATACCACGAAATTAACATCTAGATTAACATTGATGAATGATTCCATATTCACATATAAAAAAGGGAATGAGAATATAGATCGTCTTATTTTCGACTCTGATGTATCGATGAAAATATCATATATTTGTGTAGCTCAAAAAGTATGGATAGCTTGAGCAATATACACACCAAAAGTATCAATCAGCTACGAGAAATGTGAAAGCATTTTTGTTTTGAAGAAGAGAACAAGCTGCTATTTAATTTACATTGCTATTTTGTTCAATACTTTGCCATGATTTATCTGGAATATTTATGAAAAATGCCAAGAATTACCCAAAATTTAAAACATGAACACAAGACTGCATGTGATTGGCTCTTGTGAAATGACTACTATGCGCGATTTTGTTAAATTGGTTGTAACCTATGAAGCACGGACACCGACACGGACACCGGACACGACACGGACACTGACACGGCGACACCGATAAAAATTTGAAAAAATGACATAATTCAGTGTAATTATAAGTGTCGTGTCGGTGTCCGACACGGACACGCCTAATCCGAGAAGTGTCCGTGCTTCATAGGTTGTAACTAAAGAAAAAATTTCGAACTACTTAGCGAGTCCGGATCTTCCCTATTTCCATTTCCATGTAATACATGGGGAAATGAAATGTTTCAAAGACTGAGATTCAATTTTGGTAACCAAATTAGAATAAAAAAATATTGTTGAGTACATCATCAAGCAAAAATATTTTAGAACTTTAGCCCTAACATCCTCACAAGGCAGCTACACTAGCCTCCATGCCGCCTAGATACACTGCCTTCGTACTGCCCCGATCCACTGTCGCCACAAACTAGTTATTGGTATAATAGGAAAAATAGTATTAAATATTTCATTGGTATTGAAAAACGACTTATAATTTAAAATATTTTTTTTAAAACGACTTATATTTTGAAACGGAGGAGTAATTGTATATATATCACTAGTCACTATTATTTTTTTTTATCTCGTTGAAATTCCGTATAGTGTTTAGGAAATTGACAACATGACTTTTCTTTCCAAAAAGTAATCGATCACATTTTTTGTGTCATCCAGTTAAGAGGAACTCGATCTAACTTTGTGTGCAAAATATTCTCGTTGAAGACTTGGAGATTGGCCTCGTAGACATTCTAGAAAGTAGTTCAACGTCTTGTAAAGATCAGACATCTACTATCGATTTGCTGATCAGTCTCATAGTCATATAGCCTATGAAGCCCCGATACGGGACACGATACGGATACAATACGATACCGATACGCCGATACGTGAAAATTTTTAAAATTTCAAATCCGATACTGCCGCGATACGTTATTTAAAAATTAAAGTTAAAATTAAATATATAAACATACATAAAATCAATAATATTAATAATTAAAAGCAGAAAAATCTATTCTTATACTAAAATTTTGGGACAAGTTCAAACGCTTAACTACCTATTACAGTATATAGTAGGATACCATAGTTTTTTTTTTTTTTTTTGAAAAGTAAAAAAATTACATTGACAAAGGAAAAACACAAGAAGTGCTAAAAAGATACAAACAAGCATGTCTGATACAGGAGCATCATAATAACCCAAAGTCAATTAATACTGGAAACTCCCAATGTCTGATACATGAGAACATCTTAAGTTAGTCCCCAGAACATAATGATTACTGATACATCTTAAGCTATACGTCTTATTGTAGTGTATTATACAAAAATAACACCATTAAAACTATCCAAACAAAATCACAAATACTATCCAAAAAATAATCTTTGTATCGGACACATATCAGATATTATTGTTTATTTAAAAATAATGATATAACCGATACTTTTCTGATACGTGTATCGGGATGTATCGGACACGTGTATCGGGTATTATTTTTTATTTAAAAATAATGATTTAATCGATACTCTTCCGATACGAGTATCGGGACGTATCGAAAGAGTATCGGTATCGAGGACGTATCGGACACGATTCGTCACCATTTTTTGAGTATCGGGGCTTCATAGCATATAGCTAATAAAATCAAAAGGTTTAAACTAGTACTCCCTCCGGTTTCATATATAAGCAATTTTTCGCTTTTTAAGTTCATTCAATAACTAATAAATCTAATCAGTATTATAGACTAGATACATTTGTTATTGAATGAATCTAAAAAATAAAAAGTTGTTTATATGAGACGAGGGAAGTACTAAGATATCTTGGGTTATTTTTTGTTACATAAGATAGCTTGGGTTTCGAGACATGTAGTATATGGTTAAAAAAATAGTACTCTTTCCGTCCTAAAATAAATGATCTGTTTGATTTTGTTTACGCTTACTAATGTAAAACTTTGATCACTAATATCTTTAATTATCTATTATTAAAAATTATAAAAATTGTATATTTTGAAAATACTGGTCGAGACAAATCAAACAAGATCTCATATGCTAATATTTATATGTATATATTAGTAGAAAAATAAGGTCAAAATAGGTCATATGAATAGTATACTAAATCAAAATTAGGTAATTTATTTCGGGATAGAGGGAGTAATTAAGATCAATGATATGAAAAGCAGATTCATCATTTAACTTATTGAACACTACTAGCTCGTACAGAATTTCATCAAATAATTAGCAGAAAAAGTATTTAAACCACAGTTTCAAAAGTAATTATATCATTACTTTGGCAAATATTATTAATATCGACAATTAAATAAATAAAAATATTTGTAAAACTGCTTTAATGTATTAAATATATTTTCTAGTAATGTTTTAGCAAGTTTTGTAGTATTTGTATATCTTGCTTGCATTTTACTTCTCCGATCTCAAAAATAAGTAAATATTATTTTTCT
This sequence comes from Trifolium repens, assembly GCA_030408175.1. Taxonomy (NCBI): domain Eukaryota; kingdom Viridiplantae; phylum Streptophyta; class Magnoliopsida; order Fabales; family Fabaceae; genus Trifolium; species Trifolium repens. The sequence goes on along the minus strand of CP125849.1, from coordinate 49,161,178 downwards.
AGGTTCATTGAGTTGCTAATGTATCTCGGTCCCGTTTGGGTTGATTTATCTTTTAGCTTATGCGAAATAATTTATATAAATAAATATGTTTTTATATATTATTATAAGTTTTTTTAAGGTAGTTTATGAGAAAAAAACTTATAAGAATTCAAATTTTATTAGTGAAAACTTATGAATTAACATAAAAGTTTATTTATTTACATAAGCTATTTTCATAAGCTCAAAAAATAAGTCAAATTGAAACGACCCCCTAGTCTATAATATAGACCAAATATATTAGTAATTAATGGTGTTCGCAGTTTGGTTTTGGGCATAAAAATCATTCTAACCGCGAGATAAAAATGCATGCGGTTCAGTTTAGTTCGGTTGGTTTTTAAAAAGTCATCCAAACCAAATCAAATCAATGCGGTTAGGATTGGTTCGGTTTGTGCTATTTATCGAGATATAAAAAACATGACAATATTGCCAACTTGTTACAAAATAAACATAAAAAATTTTAATTTATTTTATTGTTTAGATGATACAATATACATATACAAAAATTGGATACACATAAGAACTTATTTTTAATACCAACAATGTAGTTCTGAATCTCGTGAAATGATATGTTTTGACAAACTGCTGTTTTATCGACTCAATTTGGGTTTGACTTGCTAAGTTGGACTAGGTAATAAGTTGATTGATACTAGTTGATAGAGTCAAGTTAACTATTGCGGTTTGGTTTGGTTCAATTTTCTGAAATGAAAACCTTAAACCAAATCAAACTGTGCGGTTTAGAAGAAAAATGATACGTGCGGTTCAAACCAAATGCGGTTTTTTGCGGTTTTCGATTTAAATTGGTTTGATTTATAATTTTACTTTTAGATTGGTTTGGATACAAATACTCCTATTAGTAATTCAGTGAATCTGAAAAGAAAATCTTTGTTTATATTTGAAATTGGAGGGAGTAATTTGACAAATCTTCTCATGCAAGACGGTCAAACAGGGACAAAGTCAGGTTGGTTGAGCCGTTGAGGGCAAGTATGAACAAGGAAGGAGACAAACAATTATACTCCTATATGGGATTTGTGTGTTTGGCAAAAGTGAAAGTGATTGATAATGATGGTTGATGAGGTAGAAGAAAAACTAGGAAGTGGCATTGGCGTGCGTGGTGGCCTCAATCTCAAACACCCAATACAATACCTACAACAATTAGTGTATCTATAAGTCAGTTTCAGTGTCTTACCAAACAGATCCTTAGTGTATCTTTTCTGATATTTTTTATAACAAATAACTACCTTTAATATTTATTGAATAAATAATACATCTAATTTGTGTTATAAACGAAATATATTAATTAATTCAATAACATTTTTAATAAAAGGATTAAATATTACGAGTATTTTGGATCCGGCTTCTACTACACCTTCATTCCCATTTTATTTTTATATATAGCTTGATATCTCTTTTAATAGTTATAGTTATACCGTATTAGTTCTCTTCTTATCACCTCCTAAATCCTCATAAATTTCCCCATTTCCCTTTTCTCTCATTATTATCATGTTTTTATTAGAGAGAGGTGCATGTATGATTATATAGATTGATATTCACCTCCAGCTATTCTCACTTGTACAAAATAGTAACTAATAATCAATTATAGTTGGTGGTTGAGCCCGTGTATTTGTTTGGGCATCTCGTTGTTCTCTTGTTGCTTTGTATTCTTGACACTGTGTAATCTTTTGTATTCTTTTCGGCACGCCTTGTGCTAAGGAGATTATCTGATTAATATATATTTTATTTTTGCCTCTTCAAAAAAAATAATCAATCAATAAATAATAGAACATGCAAATGCTGGAATACTTGAAATTAAGAATTATGTGTGTATTGAAATTAATAATACAAGGAGCAAGTAGTATTCAATCCATGTTGAAGTTGAACGACTTACAACATTGTTTACAATTCTTAATTATTGATCTAATAATATCGATATTGTTAAAAAGAAAACCTTTTCTCTCTCTAAAATATTAATATAAAGTTTTTCTCTGCCTTCTCTCTAAACAGCCACCACACACAACCGGAACCTCCGCCCAAAAATCCAAATCCAGCCGTCAAAGATGTAGATCCATAATCCTGGTGGTGCGACCGGACCTTATGGTTGCGCGTCACCACCGACAGTTCGTCGGCGTGTCTCCGACGTGGACTTGCTTCTCGCGTTTTCGCCGGCGGTTTGCTGTTCTTCCATCCTCTTGTTCTGTTTTTCGTCCTCCTTGTATTTATGTGTTTCGTTCTTGCTGTTCTTCCACTGTTTTTCGTTTTGTGCTAATTAGATCTGGTTTTCATTTTTCTGTTTTCTGGTGCCGTTCCACTGTTTTCATTTTTCTTTTGGTTTACGGTGCTATGTTGTTTTCGTTGTGCTTCCTCTGCTTTCGACTTGTGCCCTGTTTTTTCGTTTTCTTTTTTCTGGTTTCCGGCGGGTTTGGTGGTGGTAGCGCCGGCGGCGCTGTTTTTCCGGTGGGTGTGGTGGTTTTCAGCGCGGATCCGGTGGCTTGTGTGGTCATGGTTCTACTGCGATCAGGTTCGATGGCGTGGTGGTGGCCGGAGCTGCTGAAGTGGTGGTGGGTTATTGGTGTTGAGGTGATTTGAGATGGTGTTGTGGTGGTGAGGAGTTGTCACGCTGATGTATTGGATCTATCAGTGTGTGGTTAATGTCGTGCGTGTTTGGTTTTGTTTGATATTTGACTCTCTGACCGTTTTCAAATCTGTTGAGATTTGCAGAATTCCTTTTGAGTCGCTGATGATTCCCAAATCTGTTGAGATTTGCAGGTTTCATTGTATCTGATTAAACTACCGCATCGGTGTTGACTGTTTGGAGCTAGTCTGCAAGCTGAGACTTATCTGCCTAGTTCGCCTTCTACTGGTGTCCACCAATTTTTGACTCGTGGAGCTGCTTATTGGATTTTGATGGGCCGAACACTTTTGATTCGAGTTCGGGAGTTAGTGTCTAGTGGCATCTCTACAGGTTGAGTTGGTGGCTTCTCTGGTGGTTTGGTAGCTTAAGAGCGTCTTTCTAAGTATGAGATTAGAAATAGGCCTATACTAGGTAGTGTTTGTTTTAGTATTTTCATTGGTGTTCTGCTTATATACGACACATTTGTTTTGTAGCTACTTTTTTACGGGTCTCTGTTCATCTTGTACAGATACTTGTTTACTATTAATAATATATTTGCCGTTCAAAAAAAAATATCGATATTGTTAAACTTAATCTCGTAATATGAAATTTCACTTTGTCCGAAAAAGAAGAAAAAAAACGTTGAACAACATTAATTAATTTAGTCAAAAAAAAAAACATTAATTAATAAATAATCTATGTTCTACTACCAGTACCCTGCCATGAACCTTTGTTTTTCTGGTCCAAAAAAAAACTAGATTTAGTATAGTTATATATTTTTTAATTTGTTTGGAAAGCAATAACACTGTTAGGAAATATTCAAATGATGATTAAAATATTGTCATTTGACGAAGACTATTATTCCGGTAAGAAATATCATGGACCTCCACCGGCGGCATGACATGCTCAAGGTCATAATTTTTAGTGTTTTATGGTGAAAGAATGATTTAGGTTTTTTTAGTCCACTCTCCTTTGTACTATTCATTCCAATTCCAAATAATATGAACATGAATGTGGCTAGTATGAGAAGTATGAACTTATAAAAGTTACATTATAATAAGATTTTATTGGAACCGTTAGAGTTATGAGAGACGGTTATTCTTAGTGCAGGTGATTTTGGAGGTTATGGGTTTGTGTTTTTGTCTTTTTTCATGTTTTCTGATCTTTCTCTTTTTTTGGTCATATGGTGATTTGGGATTAGTCTCGATTTAGTAGGAGTTATTCTCTCTTTGATTTTATTATATATTTTATTATTGTTTTTGGAACTTAGTACTTCTTGTACTCCCTTGTTGAACTCTATTTGATGTATCAATTTTTCTTTTTTATATATAATTATATTTGCCATTCAAAAAATAATAATGATAATAATAATAATAAGATTTTATTGGATCGATGTGAAAAAGTTATATCTCAATGCATAGTGACTAAAAATGTAATTAGACCTTTGTTTTGTTTTAAAGCATATTTAATTTAACATCTATAACCGTTCAACTATAAATAATTTTTGTTATGTTATGGGGGTGCTGGCCAGTTGGCTGTGTATTATTTTGTATGTTGTTGGTTATTGAAAAAATTGTATTAAAATATGAAAGGAATTTGTATATAATATTACTCCATATCATATCATATGATAGTAATATAGTATTGGATTATATGACAACAAGGCCATATGGATTGTAGAACATTGTCTTGATTCTTCTACTAGGGCGGCTGTACGTACGGGAAAACGTATATCTAACTTACGTGTATGGTTACCATTTTGTTCATAGTAATTTTCGGAACTATTTTGGTCAATATTTCGAACTCCATTTGTCACCAATATCTCATATTGACTCATTATTACAAATTATTAGCCACCGTGTTAGGTTATTAATAAATTATTACTGATATATCATCAGGTGATTGAGAATGTTGCTCAATTGAAACAACTTTTTGTTAAGTAATAATAGTAATTGCAAATACTCTAAACTCAAAGTCTCAAATTAAGAGTGAAGAATGAGAAGTTTTAGATAAAGATATTGTACTTTATTATGATATGTACAACTTGTTTATATAGATACCAAAAAGAAGTTGTTCGATTTTGATAAAAAAAAATCGTCATTAATATCGAAATTATATAGCCGTTGGGAGGTGTTACAAATTGATCGGCGTTGTGAGTTGGATAGTTGCACATTCAAGAGTCCAAGACCTTGATTTAGAGATTTGAACTTTTACATTCAAAGTGGTATAAAAGTAAAATTCAAGAGGTTAAAAAATAAAAATACAAAATATATAAAAATATATGTACATTTTTTTAATCGAGGAATGCAGAGAACTCTAAAAAAAATTTAAATTCACCCTTAAAAGCACACAATACTCTATAACTATAATACAAAAGTAAAATAATACTTCACCATGTTTAAATAAGATTTTCTTAACGATACCCGGTTTGAATTGAATAATAGAAATAAATTTGTTTTTTTTCTCTACCTAAGGCTCTGTTTGGTAAGCCAAATAAGATAGCTTATAAGCTAAAAGCTTTGTTTGGTAACCGTTTTAAAAAAAGAGTTTATAATTTATTTTACTAGCTTATCGTTTATTTTTAAAATGTTATTTCAAGTGGCTTATAACTTATTATCTTTTCTTCCAATTTTACTCTTAACATCTTACATGAAAAAAATGAAATATTAATTAAACATATATTTTTTCTGTCATTTCATACTTATAAGCTAGTTCAACCGCTAATTTTATCAAACACTACAAATTCGATCAGCTAGCTTACTCGCTATAAGCTAAAAGTTAGCTTATAAGTTATCCGTTATAAACTCATCTGCTATAAGTTAGTTTATCAGCTATCCACTATTTTCTATCGAACAGAACCTAATTGTAACTAGAGATCAAACGTAGAACTTTGGTAAGTTAAAAAAAAAACTTGCATTATCTTATCTAAGCGTTGTTGGTGCAGTAAAAATACTTTGATACAACATACTACTTCATTTGTACACTTAACATCTGCAGAATACTATATCAATCAATCAACATAGCAAAAATGGAGACGGAACTTGAGGTCACATAGGACAGAACCAGAAAAAGATATTAAGAAAGAAAGAAAAAAAAACAAATAAATGCAAACATCATTGTAGTCTTATTGAGTGGAAAATACACGCAAAAACAATATGGGACCTTTGTAATGTATAACTAAAGTTCAACATTTACCAAACCAACCACAAAATCCCAACCTCACTTTTGTGCATTTTGTTTTCCCTCTTTATTTATGAAGCATATTGATTATTATGCTTCCAACTTCCAATAATTGGATTTATTATTATTATTATGCTGCAGAGTTACCACTAATCCATTTCTAATTCTAAATATCTTACTAATACTATTTTATTTTACTTCTTCACTTTCTAGATCTTAGAAACAACACCACCTTAAAAACAACAAACATCTGCTTTTGTTTCTTGTTCATGAATTTGTTAGTTGGTGTTTGACTGTTTTCTTTTCATTTCTATAAACAATCAACAAAACCCAATTCCCCAATAATTTTGTAGATTCCAATTTTAGGGTTTTACTTTTCCCCTTATTATGATTATGATGTTGTTCAATGAATTGATACTGTGGGAGATATTCAATAATTGTAAATTGATTATGTGTTGAAAAAAATGTGAACTTTGATAAGTTGGGACTTCATAAAAGTAGGAAAGGTAAGAACTTTCTTAGAGAAAGATGAAGAAACAATTGACAGGTTTAAGGGGTGATTCTCACTTGCACTCGGCTATTCGAGTTGGAAATTCGGAATCGGTGTTGGAAATAATCTCTGAGAATCAAAGTGAAGAAGAGTTAAAGGAGTTATTTTCTAAGCAAAATAATTCTGGTGAAACTGCTTTATATATAGCTGCTGAAAATGGTCATCTTGATATAGTTAAGGAATTGATCAAATATCATGATGTTGGATTGGCTAGCTTGAAAGCTAGAAATGGATTTGATGCATTCCATGTTGCTGCTAAAAATGGAAATTTAGGTATGTTTGTTAAATTTAAATGTATACAATGCTTAGGTGTAGGACTAGGATCTTTGCTATATATTGTATTCATGGTTTTGGATTTACTGCAATTAAGGTAACTAAAATAGTAACCATAATTTCATATCTTGATTTTATCTTGTGTGGTCCATACAAGTATATCATTGCTCTAACATATGATTAGGCCTTAGGGTGTTTGATTAATCCATTTGAATTTACTTTTAAGCTGATTAAACTAAATTTTGATGAATGGTTATATCAACTGTTTGCTCGATGTGGCAAGGAATTTGGTTATGATTTGAGCTATGTTTGTTTGATCACACAATTATAAACTTATGAGTTTTGTCCAATTTAATCTGTGGAATCTGTCTGAGTCCGTTTCTCTTTTTTCTGGTTTGTAGAGATATTGAAGATGCTCACGGAGGCATTTCCTGAAATTTCAATGACGGTTGATCTGACAAACACTACTGCACTGCACACTGCTGTGTCGCAAGGACATCTTGAGATAGTAAATTTTCTCTTAGAAAAAAGTAGTAGTGTTGTAACTATTGCAAAGAGCAACGGGAAAACTGCATTTCATTCTGCTGCAAGAAATGGACATGTGGAGGTAATCAAGGCCCTGCTTAGCAGTGAACCTGAAATTGCAATAAGAATCGATAAGAAGGGGCAAACTGCCCTCCATATGGCTGTTAAAGGACAAAATCTGGTGGTAGTTGACGAGCTTTTGAAACTGAACCCATCTTTTGCTAATATGGTGGATGCCAAGGGAAACACTGCTCTGCATATAACAACCCGGAAGGGTCGTCTACAGGTTCGAAAAATGCCCTTTTTCCTCTTTCTTATGAAGCATTGAACTTGAGACATTGGACTAGAGTTCTTCATCTTCCAAGACCTTAAACAACATAAACTCGATATCCTTATTAGCTCAAGAATACTATTTCTCTTTGATACTTCAGAAAATCTATGCTTTTATATATTATATATTAACAAGAATGATTTTATTAGAATCTTTTATTAATTGAAAAAGTGAAAGAACATTTAAATGGAATTTCTACCTGTGTGTGTTGTGCCTGGTTGATATAAGAGATATGAACTATCAACTTAGTTTTTCGGCACCTGTGGAGGCTGTACGGTGTACACGGTGTATCAATGTCACTAGAGTTGTAAATGCAAGTAATGAATTCAGTTATTGTTGTCTGGTATTATGCAAGCTTATCTTAGGATTCTTGTGCTAATCTTGCAGATTGTTCAGATGCTACTAGAATGCAAAGAAATAGACACTGATGTTATTAATAAATCTGGAGAAACAGCTTTGGATATTGCAGAGAGAACTGGTCGCTTGGACATTGCCAAATTTTTGCATGATCGTGGAGCTCAAAATGCTAGGTCCATCAAATCACCTTCAGCAAACAGAGCCCTTGAACTCAAACGAAATGTGAGTGACATAAAAAGTGGGGTGCATAACCAGCTGGAACACACATTTAAAACACAAAGACGTATGAAAGGCATAGCAAAGCGAATTAACAAGATGCATGCTGAGGGCCTTAACAATGCTATCAACTCAAACACCGTTGTTGCTGTTCTCATTGCAACAGTTGCTTTTGCTGCCATATTTACTGTCCCAGGCCAGTATCCTCAGAACCCTGAGCAACTCTCGCCTGGAATGTCTCCTGGGGAAGCCAATATTGCTCCCAATATTGAGTTCCTGATATTCGTAATATTTGATTCTACGGCACTCTTCATATCATTAGCGGTTGTGATTGTCCAAACGTCAGTGGTTGTTATTGAGAGAGAAGCAAAGAAACAAATGACGGCAATTATAAATAAGTTAATGTGGATAGCATGTGTGTTAATTTCCGTGGCATTCCTTGCAATGTCATACATAGTTGTTGGGGATCAGAAAGAATTGGCTATTGCAGCCACGGCTCTAGGAACGGTAATTATGGCAGCTACTCTAGGAACACTCTGTTATTGGGTGATTGCTCACCGACTCGAGGCCTCCAGATTACGAAGTCTCAGAACAATGACAAGCAGTAGACAGTCATTGACTATGTCAGCGATGTCAGCTTCTGAGAATGAGTATAAAACAGTGTACGCAATATAAATTTGATTTTTTTTTTTTGTCGAATTATGCTAACATAGATGAAGGCATTTACTGCTCTGTAGCATGCCTTTCGAAAACATAGGCAAAGAATGTATTCATAGTATAGATGATAAGTAAATATGTCATTTTACATTAAAGTATTGGATCGTGCTCATTTTCACAATATTAGCTTCATTCGAAAATCATTCAAACCTAATGGTTCACTGTCATATATAACACAATTTTCTATACTTAAAGCTATCATGGCGGGCAATGACTATGCAAGTAGAGAGATTGTAGTCATATTTTGCAATTTGCATCTTGGTGCTATCAATTTATCAAATGATCTTACGCGTGTTACAAGTTTGCAATATGTAATTGTATTTTTTATAAGAATTACTCGCACCTAGTCAGGAGAACAATCAACGTATAAAATTCTTAGACATTGATTGTTCGTAGCCTGTGATCAACTTCGCTCTTGTTCTTAGCTTTTGATCAACTTTGTCACAAAAATGCATCATTTTGAAGTCATTGCATTCCACTGTGCTGATGATAACAGATTTTTTTTCTTATAAAAGCATGAAATGTACAGGCATGATCAATCAAAAGAATCAAGATAAACTATCAAATTGACATGGTCTGAAACTGAATAGTTTGCTGCAGATTTAGATTTAACACAATTGTGTGTTGCCGCATTTTCTGCAATTGCGGATCACAGGCTGTCTAATCAAGATTGATTGGTTTGTGATCTACATCTGCAGCAAATTACAACTGCAAACTATCGTGATCCGCCCTTCTTCATGCTTATCAAAAAATTTAATTTGGAAGAAACTCACTTTCAAATGTGCTCCACACTCTTAAAAGGAATTATTAATCTCTAAATTGTAGGCAGATGAAACTTAAACCAAAAAAAATTATAATAATTTTAACATTAATTAATTTTGATATCTTATGTTATTATTTTAATATTTTTTGAATATTTTTGTTGATTACAGCATTTAACATCATTAATAGACAAACTTTATTTCAATATGTAAAATTCATTCTTCTTGAACACACTCCCATTGCTTTGAGCCAAATTTTGTCCGCTTCTTACTTTCCACCGGGTCTGCAGTTTTCGAAGCTAACTTTGAGCAAGCTTTGTCGTCATGCATGTGAGTTTTTGTTTGAAGCTGAACCATTCACCTGCTGAGACTGTTTACAGTGTGCGATAGCATCCTCAATTGAACCTTCCATCTCAGAATTCAAGTTGATCGAAAAAGTTGAAGATGAAGAAGATCTCCTGTTTTGGTTAATGACGTTTTCATCGTAAAAATTCTGAAATGATTTTCTCCTACCACTCTCATCATAACGGTTACATTTTGGCTTGTAAGTCGATTCAGCTACATTGGACTTATCAGCTGAACAAGCAGTTTTTGTAAACAAAGATTTCAAGTAAGCTTTATAAGAGTTGAGCTTTTGAAGGAACATGAATTTCTTAGCATGTTTCACCTTCTTAGGAAGAGGCATTAACAAGTCTTTGTTTTGTTGTTGGGGAGATAGTTTGGTATAAGGACTCATTAGCATGTCAATGTACTCTTCATCTATACGAACCAATGGTACCTTATTTGTGGCCATTTTATGTTTTTGAGAAAATGGATAAATGGTTAAGGAAATCGAGCTTTATTTTGTAAAGAGAAAGAGCAAAGGAACAATGTATTCTTTTATATGTGAGGAAAGATGTAGCTAAAGGGTGTTATATATAGGGGAAAAAATAAGTAATTTATTTATAAAATTGAAAAGAAAAAAAAAAGTATAAGTTATAATTAAATGTACTCCTCTTTTAGCATTTCAATTAGATTTGTTTGCCTCGTTAAAGACGCATAAATAAGGCCCCGTTTGGCCCGGCTTATTTTCTACTTTTTTTCTTCTCCTAAAAAATAGTAAAGAAGGAAAAAATTGTGTTTGACTTCACTTTTCTTTATTTTTTAATTTTTTACTTTATTTCTTTAATACTTTTCAGGAGAAATAGCGTCAAATATAATTTTATACTTCTTTATTTCGTTTAAGCTAAAATAAAAAGTAAAAAATAAGTCAGGCCAAACGGGACCTAAATCTTTTCAAAAAGAAGATACTCCCCCATTCATTTTTATAAGAGATAATTAGATCAATAAAAATTGATGTGTTTAAACTATATTATGAACTAGATACATCAATTTTTATTAACTTAATTGTGCCTTATAAAAAGGACCGATGTAGTATTATTTATCTCTTGGCCAAATTCTTGATTACTAGGGTCCCCCTTTTCCTAGAAAACTAGAGGATTAAAATTAAAGAAAAATAATAATATATTATTATTATTATTATTATTATTATTTTTAGAGCAATTACAACTTTATTAATTTATTTTTATATACATCGAAGTTATTTGTTATTTTTCTTATTGGAGATTGAAAAGCTGTTAAAATAAAAAAAAATTAGGGTAAATAGTTTTTTACTCCCTACAAAGTAGGCGAGTTTTGCAGGGGGTAAAGACATATTTACCCAAAAATTTAATTTGACAATGTAAAATAATTTTACAAAAACATCTAATTGAATCTCGATTCATTTCAACGGTATTTCACAAAACCATGAATATACAATGAGGATGGGACTAGAAGAAAATGCAAACCATGTGATGGCGAATTTGAAAGGCAAGCCAAGAAATCGATAGTGTGTACTCTTGTAATATGGAGAACAAACAATGGTTTTCATAACATTGTCACGAGAACATAACTGGTTTACAATATTTTAGAGTATTATTTAACTGTATAATATAACTTGATGATTAAAACTAGGTTTACGTAAAATTGTGTTGATGATTCATATATAAAGCCAAGATCAATGTTAATGAATCAAATCTCAATCGTCCAAATATAATCATTAACGTGTTTGTTTATGATGTTTCCGAAACAAACGGAAAAAATCCGTGGTCAAGGGCACATTTTACGGAAGGAATAAAATTGTTTTTCAGCATACGACAGTTCAAAATAAAGAAGAATCGAAAACATTGTACTTTTAAGATTAACTTTCTCGTGAAAATATATTCTCTCCTACTGTACATTGTAGCAAGGCGTCTAACGCAACTCGTGGGAATGAGAGGAGTTAACCTACTATCTTATGATACATATATGATCCAGATTCTAATCTTAATTGTCCATATATGAGGTTTTTAACATGTAGGGTTCTCAATGCAAATAGAAGAAATACATAACTCAAAGCACTTTTATGGAAGCAGAAAATTGTCATCAATCAACCAACTCCTTGACAATTTGAAGAATTTGAAAGAAAATAAAACCTGTTTTGTTAGGATTAGTTAATAAATTCTCTCTTGTAAATATGTTTCTATCATCCACATACACATAATTAAGTGAGATTGATCTTTCACCGTAAAATTATATATTAAAAAAATTACCATGGTTCAAAATTGTTTAAGTTAATATCATTAGTTAATTATAATCTTGGCTATATATACAAAATAGTTTATAGTTACTCATCTCACCCCTTCTTATTCGTACATATAGTTTGGTTAATTCATACTTCAATTAACATGATTTCAATTAATCAATGATACTATGATTTCTAACTATCAAAAGTCCTAAACTTGATAATAATAAAAAAAACTTAATTGCACATTTTGTCTCCTATTTTGGCAATCTCACAAAAAAGACATTCACTTTTGCCACCTTATGTTTTTTCTCGCGCGCTCTACAATTTTACCAAAACACCCTTAGTATATTTTTTACGCAATTTATCTTGTGGCCGTTGTCATGAAACTCTAACTATTATATGTGCATAAGACTGGTGAAAATGTGAAGGAAAAGATTAAATAGATCTACAAATTCAATTATTTCTAAGCTATATTCACATGTTATGTGCGAATAACATAAACAATAATATCAATGAAATATATATATATATATATATATATATATATATATATATATATATATATATATATATTAATATTTTTTGTTGTTGTTTGAAAAAAATATAATTTAGTGTTGGAGATTTTGTTGGGGAAGATACTGCAACACTTGAACAAAGAAGATGTCGATGATGATTGCACGAAAAGATTCAAAGCGTGTTTTCACACTAACCTTTAGGTTCAATTCGCCCCCACCAATTAATGTATATTGGATGCAAATGGGATGAACAGCGAATTCCCTGCAGGATACTTTGAATACCTTGATGTGATTTGCACTAACACAACAAGCCTATCTTTGATAATATTTTACAAAAATATGATTCCCACAATTCACTCATGCATTAATGAATTAAAGGATGATTTAGAATAAAGTAAATGGGGGATAAACTAGTTTGATAATGTTCAATTCGTGTATGTGTACATACTGTTTGCAAACTTTCTCTATTTATAGAGAGATTACCATCACTTGATGAAGGGATAACTTCTCTTAGTAAGAGCTATTAATATTTGAAATTTCAAAACATAACAACAATAACTGCCGTTCCAGCTTGTTGGGGCTCTGTAACAGAAGGACCCGACTTCAACTCCCAGCGGTTACAATTTTTGCTATAAATTCGAATTCTTATAATTCAAATTAATTATCAAATAAATGCAAAACTGCAGAACCTAGGAATCGAACCCTGAACAACCAAGTTGTCCCATTAGTGGCACAACCACTAGAGCACATCCAACAACTTTGATATATTTCTAAACATTAATAACTATAAACAGTAATACAGATTTCCAAGTTTATATATTTTGGAAATATCTCTTACAATCCCCCACCATTTACAAAATATAACTAAATCCATATTTTTGGAAATATCATGCTTTCAGATAATGGTATCTCACGATTTGAACCATTACTTAGTAAATTAAGTTTTCACTCATACCCGAATAGATTGGTAGACAAGCTTTGAACCAATTATTCATTAGAACAAGTGTGCTTAACTCACACATGAAATCTCGGTGTTATCAAAAGAATTATTAAATTTGACACATTCAATAAGGCCTTGTGTCACGTATCCTTTTCATGAGAATTTAAGAATCAAACCCTTGAACTCAATGAAGCGGCCTCACTTCATTCTCATATAGGTAGACTATATCATAAATGCACCCATAATTATGCATTCAAGCAAATATATGCTATATGTCTATTAAGAGAAAAACCTCATCCTACCACTTTTACTTTTATGGTCCAAGTACTTTTGCTCCTTGGGATGTATTTATTATTGTCAAGTACTTCAATCACTCTAATAGTGTACTTTCACCATTGAACTCAAGACTTGATTTTACTCAAGTGTGAGTTGAGTTTCCACCATTGGTGATAAATTATATCCGGGTTTGTATCACATCCCTAATGATGTCTTCAATGATCTTAACATCATATCCGAAAACACCATATCTTTGTCAATCATTTCGTCAAGTAATTGCAAGATTTTCCACTTTAATAATTTTGAATATTCAATCACTTACATAGGCCTTTTATATATTCCTCATATTTTAACCAACTATCACAAATCCATGACTTTGAGTCATTCAATTACTTTGTATTTTATACAAAACTCATTTTAAATCATTCCACCTTTGTTATTAAAATGACCATTTAATAACAAGCTTTTCGATTTAAAGCTTCACTTTTGTTTTAATACACATTGCACAATTCATTCAATATACCAAGCATGTATAACAATTATCAACTTGATAAATAAAATTTCCAATAATCAATAATAACCATGATCATAAAATTATCATAACCAATCATGAGTCAAACATGTTAATCATAAATATATAAAATTAGATCAAATCTAAAACACTTAGAATTTTAACTTCATGATTCTCTTTATAATACATGTCATTTTGTTTATCATACTCACAAACATCAAACATGAAATTCATTCATTATTATTGCTATATTAAAACCTTATAATAACCGGACTTTAAAAATTTCACACAAATCATACTTAGCATTACGAAAACAATGCCTTCAAAAACATGGTTTGGATAAGTCATTGCAAAACACTATTCCAAAACTAATATTTTGATTTAAAAGCAAAATTGATATTTTTGTGTACAAATATAGTTTTGATTTCAGACAAAAAGTTCATCCCACATATAATGACATTTGAATAAACTAACATGAACCAAAATCAAAATCAGCATATTCTAAAACTCGATGACTTATAATAATATAGCCATGCATGCACATTGCTATAAACTTGTATAAGGCATATACCAATACTGTAACAACAATTTGACATTTTTAAAAATTTGCAGATATAATAAATACTTATTAGAAGCAAAAACAACATTTCATGCTTATATGAATTCATGAAAAATAGACATCAATCTCTATAAAAATCATACAAAAACAATATTATAGATATAAATCACAATCTTATATTATAAAATATCACACATAATAAGTTATACACACCAAATACAAATTCATAAGTAGTTACAAGCAAACACACTTAAATTACAAACAAACAAACACACTTAAATTACAACATTCCCAACATCGGGTACATAATATATATTCTTAAGAGTAAGTAATTTCCAGAAGTGACTTCTATGCAACAAGATGATCCTCTTGTGCACTAGAGTTCTTCTCTTTGTTCAGCTTTTTCAAGAACCTACATTCACTCTTGAAATGTCCCGGTTTGCCACAATGGAAGCAACTTCCGTTTCCTTTGTCCATTTTCATTATTGTTGCCATGGACATTTTCTCCGTCTATATCCATATTATCCTTGAATTTACCAGACTTTCCATCCACCATGACATATACCTTCTCATGAGTATGCTGGTCTTTAGTATTATCTTGTTTACGATACTCTTCTTCTAAACGAAAGTGATTTCCTAACTGCTCAAGAGAAATGTCTTCTTTCTTATGTTTCAAAGATTTCTTAAAATCTTTCCATGATGGAGGAAGTTTATCAATTATGGAAGAAACGATAATTGTTTCATCCATATGCATGTTATGTTGCTTATAATTATTAAGAATTCGTTCAAGTTCATACAACTGTTCCATCACTGGTCTAGAGTCTACCATGTTATAATTATTAAATTGAGAGACAAGAAATTTCTTACTTGTAGCGTCTTCCAACATATATCTAGTTTCCAGTTTCTCCCATAATTCCTTTGCAGAACCGCTAATTTGGTAGATGTCAAAGAGTGAGTCTGACAGTCCATTGAGAATATGGCCCATGCAGATGTAGTCATCATTGTCCCACTTTTGTCTTTCTCTTGTTTCAGCAATTCTTTCATTTTCCCTTTCTGGTGGTGGTCTTATGGTGTTCAGAACATAAACAACTTTTAAGGTTGTGAGAAGGAATTTCATCTTTTTCTGCCATCGGTTAAAATGGCCTCCATCAAACCTTTCCAATTTCACAAAATCGGAAGTCATTTCTTTGAGTGATGCAGCCATTGCTTAAGAACAATTGAACCTAAAGATTGTTGGAGATTTTGTTGGGGAAGATACTGCAACACTTGAACAAAGAAGATGTCGATGATGATTGCACGAAAAGATTCAAAGCATGTTTTCACACTAACCTTTAGGTTCAATTCGCTCCCACCAATTAATGTATATTGGATGCAAATGGGATGAACAGCGAATTCCCTGCAGGATACTTTGAATACCTTGATGTGATTTGCACTAACACAACAAGCCTATCTTTGATAACATTTTACAAAAATATGATTCCCACAATTCACTCATGCATTAATGAATTAAAGGATGATTTAGAATAAAGTAAATGGGGGAGAAACTAGTTTGATGATGTTCAATTTGTGTACATACTGTTTGCAAACTTTCTCTATTTATAGAGAGATTACCATCACTTGATGTTCCAAGTGCTGGAACAGCCTGTTGGTAAGGCGTGTTGTGGCTATAACAGAAGGACCCATGCAAAAACTGCAGAACCTAGGAATCGAACCTTGAACAACCAAGTTGTCCCAATAGTGGCACAACCACTAGAGCACATCCAACAACTTTGATATATTTCTAAACATTAATAACTATAAACAGTAATACAGATTTCCAAGTTTATATATTTTGGAAATACCTCTTACATTTAGTTCACTGAACTAACTAACTTGCATAAGTATGTACATTTCTATATAGTCATAGTAGATAAAATCCACTCCAGCCACGTCACAACTCATTCTTTTCTTTTCTTTCCTTTTCTTTCTTGCAATTTTCTTTGTCTGTTCTCCGCGTGCTCAATTTTTCCCTCCAATTTTCCATCCATGGTGGTTAAACTACGCAACGTCAATTTTCCATCGTTAAAGTAATTAGCTACATCTTCAATTCTTTGGCATCCTCAATTCGATCAATAGCTATATACAAATCAATGCAACAGTTTAATCCCTAAGAAATAGTGTTATTCGAAGAACTCATGAATTTTCATTCTATGGAGTTTAATTATTTTTTGTATATAATTCTTGTTTAGGTTTATTCAGTTTCTGATTGCATTTCTTTGAACAGTTTGCAATATGTAATTGTAATTTTCCTAAGAATTACTACTCGCGTGTACCAAATAATAAAGAAATAACTCAGATAAAAAAATACAAAACATGAAAATAGGAAGAAAAAAAAATTAGTTAAAGAAATCTACTCATAAAAATAGGAATAGAAACCATGATAAAATATAGGCATAAAAAATAGTAACTCAATCTAACATATAACAACTTATCAAAAATAACAAAGTAAGTTATAACAACTTTAAAAAATAGAAGAACCTAATAAAAGAAGATGTGTAGGAAAAAATGAAAAGATTAGGCCAACTTATATAAAAAAGATAGACGAAACTAATGTGCATATCTTTAGGTGATTTTCATACGGTTCTTAACATAAAATTCACATTTTGTGGATATAACAAACTTTGAGAAAATCATGAATTTGAGGAAATCATAGTTTTTATGTTAAGAATTAAGAATCATTCAAAAAAACATCTAAGGAAATGCACCCATGTTTTATCCAAAAAAGAAGATCATGTCTACAATAAAAGATTAATAACCAAAAAATAGAAACAAAAATGCAATATATAAATTTTTATGTTAATATATAATGACGAACTTAAATATCGAATAAAAATCAATAGACCTTATTTTACAAACTCACTACTCTGATCATGCTAATATTTTCCATCATATAATTTGTTTTTGTTTTAACTAAATAAGTTTTCTAATTCATAGCTTATCGATTAATATATTAGAACGTACCACGAACCGAAATAGCGTAGCGACTATGTATAACCCCTACGTACCGAATTCTTTCAGTACTGTGTACCCGAATCTGTACCACGTTCCGAAGTGAATTGCGAATCAGACGATTATGGTCTATTCGAGATTGATAGGTTTGTGGTCTACATCTGCAGCAAATTACAACTGCAAACTATCGTGATTCGGCCTTCTTCATGCTTATCAAAATTAATAATTTGGAACAAAGTCAGTTTTAAATGTGCTCCACACTCTTAAAGGAATTATTAATCTCTCAATTGCAGGCAAATGAAACATAAACCAAAAAAAATTATAATAATTTCGAACAATAATATTGATATCTTAAATTATTATTTTAATATATTTTTTAATATTTCAATTGATTACAGCATTTAACATCATTAATAGATAAACTTTATTTCAAATATAAAATGCATTCTTCTTGCACACACTCTCATTACTTTGAGCCAAATTTTGTTTGCTTCTTACTTTCCACCAGGTCTGCAGTTTTCGAAGCTAACTTTGAGCAAGCTTTGTCGTCATGCATGTGAGTTTTTGTTTGAAGCTGAACCATTCCCCTGCTGAGACTGTTTACAGTGCGCGATAGCGTCCTCAATTGAACCTTCCATCTCAGAATTCAAGTTGATCGAAAAAGTTGAAGATGAAGAAGATCTCCTGTTTTGGTTAATGACGTTTTCATCGTAAAAATTCTGAAATGATTTTCTCCTACCACTCTCATCATAACGGTTACATTTTGGCTTGTAAGTCGATTCAGCTACATTGGACTTATCAGCTGAACAAGCAGTTTTTGCAAACAAAGATTTCAAATAAGCTTTGTAAGAGTTGAGCTTTTGAAGCAACATGGATTTCTTAGCATGTTTCACCTTCTTAGGAAGAGGCATTAACAAGTCTTTGTTTTGTTGTTGGGGAGATTGTTTGGTATAAGGACTCATTAGCATGTGAATGTACTCTTCATCTATACGAACCAATGGTACCTTATTCATGGCCATTTCATGTGGGTGATGATGCTGTTGATCTCTATTTGTGTTTTTGAGAAAATGGATAAATGGTTAAGGGAAATTGAGCTTTATTTTCTAAAGGGAAAGAGCAAAGGAACAATGTATTTTTTCATGTTATTTGTGAGGAAAGATGTGGCCAAAGGGTGTTATATATAAGGAAAAAAATAAGTAATTTATTTATTTAAAAAATTTGGAAGAAAAAAAAGTATAAGTTATAATTAAATGTACTCCTCTTTTAGCATTTAAATTAGATTTTATTGCCTTGTTAAAGACGCAATAAATAAATCTTTTTCAAAAAGAAGATACTCACTCCGTTTATTTTTGTAAAAGACAATTGGATCAATAAAAATTCATGTGTTTAAACTATATTATGAACTAGATACATCAACTTTTATTAACTTAATTGTTCTTTATAAAAAGGATCGATGTAGTATTATTTATCCCTTGGCCAAATTCTTGATTACTAGAGTCCCCTTTCCCTAAAAAACTAGAGGGTTAAAATTAAAGGAAAAAAAGAAGAAGAATATATTATTATTATTATTATTATTATTATTATTTTTAGAGCAATTACAACTTTATTAATTTATTTTTATATACATCGAAGTTATTTATTATTTTTCTTAATTAGAGATTGAAAAGTTGTTAAAATAAAAAAAAAATTAATTTGTATGTCGTGACAATGTAAAATAATTTTACATAGACATCTAATTAAATCTCACTACTTGATACATTTTAATGATATTTCACAAAACCATGAATACACATTGAGGATGGGGCTAGAAGAAAATGCAAACCATGTGATAGCGAATTTGTGAGGCAAGCCAAGAAATCGATAGCGTGTACTCATATAATATGGAGAACAAACAATAGTCTTCATAACTTTGTCACGAGAACGTAACTGATCTACAAAATTTGAGGGTATTATTTAACTATATAATATAACTTGATGATTAAAACTAGGTTTACGTAAAACTGTGTTGATGATTCATATATAAAGCCAAAATCAATGTTAATGAATCAAAACTCAATCGTCCAAATATAATCGTTAACGTGTTTGTTTATGATGTTTCCGAAACAAACGGAAAAAATGCGCGGTCAGTGGCAAATTTTATGGAAGGAATAAAATTGTCTTTCAGCATACGACCGTTCAAAATAAAGAAGAATCAAAAACATTGTGCTTTTAAGATTAACTTTCTCGTGAAAATATATTATCTCCTACTATACATTGTAGCAAGGCGTATAACGCAACTCGTTGGAATGAGAGGAGTTAACCTACTATCTTATGATACATATATGATGATCCACATTCTAATCTTAATTGTCCATATATGAGGTTTTTAACATGTATGGTTCTCAATGCAAATGGAAGAAATACATAACTCAAAGCACTTTTATTGAAGCACAAAATTGTCATCAATCAGCCAACTCCTTGACAATTTGAAGAATTTAAAAGAAAATAAAACCTGTTTTGTCAGGATTAGTTAAATTCTCTCTTGAAAATATGTTTTCTATCATCCACATACACATAATTAAGTGAGATTGATCTTCATTGTAAAATTATATATTAAAAAGATTACCATAGTTTTTTTGACAAATTGTTTAAGTTGTATTATTAATTGATTACTTTTTTTTTCAAGTAGCCTAGTGATTTGGTATATACAAAATAGTTTATATTTTACTCATCTCACCCGCCATTGTTCGTACATATAATTCAGTTAATTCACACTTCAATTAACATGACTTCAATTAATCAATGATACTATGATTTCTGACTATCAAAAGTCCTAAACTTGATAAAAAAAAAAACTTAATTGCACATTTTGTCTCCTATTTTGACAATCTCACAAAAAATGGTCCTCCTATCTTAAAATCAAACATTTGGTCCTTCAATTATCACATTTTTGGCATTTTGGCCTCAACCCTTTTTTTTATCCAAAAAGAAATGACGTGGCACATTTTTAAATTAGGTGGCATGAAAATAACTAAGAAACTGGTATGTATGTCATTAATGAATTTCAGTGTAGTAAGTCACTTTACAAGCATGACACAATTGTGTCAAGTAGGTCGAAAATATAGCATTTCTATTAACATCTTGGATAGCCCTCTACCAAAGAATCCTTGTAAAAAATCTAACTGAAATGAACATAGAACTAATCAATATCTGGTAAAGGCACCCTCCAAAAATTCCAAGAGTTGAAGTCCTCCTGCCACAAATGGAAATTGCAGACCAAATTTGTTAGTTTTGAAGTTCAAAAGTAGGCAATCAACCCGGTTTTGTAGAGATGCTTTCTTACCTGTTCAAGCAAAGACGTAGGCGGGAACATGTCATTGACTAGTGTGTGTAGTGATGTATAAGATTTTGCGTCGATCTTACGATCATTTATTGCCACCTCACCCTATTAGTGTTCATAAGCCTTTAGTTAGTATCATGTGAAAGCTAAGGGAAAAAATAGTAATCATCACTTTGTCAGAAATAACAATAATCCAGGATGGATGCACACCTTAGGGTTAATGATAAATATTTTGCCCTTTGGAATTCCTATCTTACTGTAACTAAGTTCATCTGTGTCTCTATTGCCGAACCCCGCATAGAAAGGGTTATAATCAGAAGGGAAAAGTCTTTTGATATCCTGCAAAACATCATTTACCCAAACATGCATGGTGTTAGTAAGAAAATACCTTTAAATGGAGCTTTCAAGTTGCATATTAGTGATGAGGATTTGTGTCTAGGAAATTACCTCTAGACAAGCAATCTTGAACTCATGAGGAGCTCTTTTTATTACTGTCATAAGTAAATAAGACAAAAAATTATACAAGTCAGATGTGTGTGTATATAAAAAAATAAAAAATAAACCAACCTCAATTGCTCTCACATTAAAATTTCCTTACTTTCTCGGTAAAGAGCGGGAAATAATCCATCAGGTGAAATAACCATAGGTCCTTTTGGTAAGGTTTTTCCATCCTGCAAATATACAAACTTCAGGTATCAGCTAATGCAGTATTTTAACTGGGCTGTCAAGATGCGAGGATTAAAAAAATGAAAATAAGGGTATGCATTACAGAAAGCCAGATTGTTTTTGAATACCTGTTTAAGGTTAACCAAAAAACTCCTGGTTAGATAAGCCTGGACAATAGCACGTGCACTCAAAAACAGTACCTGGTATCCATTTTCCTATAACACAATCAGAGTATTAGACATGAATCTTCTTTAGATAAAATTCAATGAAACAATAGGTATAATGATAACAACAAGCATACTTGGCAACATCTCATATTAAATAGACAGACAAAGTTACGCGCAGTGCTGATAACCAGTAAATGTGTTTATTTGCATCTAAATTCTAAAGGAACAGAAGGTAAGCAAAAATATAGCACTACATAAAATATTCATTAGGCGTGCAAAGAGAAACATTGTAAAGTCATAAAAGAGGACTGTAGATGTAGCATTTCAGTCATATGCCTGCAAAAGAGCCATTATCTGACTAGTCTTTTACATTAACTGTGACTGTGATTGCTCGTAGAGCAAAACCAGACTTGACAAGGTTTTAGGCTCCAAAGAACTTGCTTTAAGTTACTACCAAACTTGCTAATGTGTGCATATATATATTTGCAAAATATCTCACCAATTTTTTGCAAAAAACGCTCCAGATGCAACAATCACTTCTAGTCTACAGTTCATCTTATCCGTAAAAAAGAATGCCCATTAAGTTAACAAAGTTGTATGGTAACTGAATTTTCTTTTCTTGTCTCAAAACTGAAAATTTAAACCCCTAATTTGAGAAGCATGTGGACAGGTAGGCATGAGGAGGTTGAGATACGAACATAATGAAATGGCAGCAACAACAAAGGAAATTTAAATGATTTACCAAGACACTATGCTTTTTAAAGAATCACCCTCGAAATATCTTCTACCATTTACCTCTATCTCAATAAATTTAGATGGGAATGTACAATAATATACATACCTTAATAGCAGAGAAAAGCCTTGCCACTCCAGTCTGGTTCCAATCTTTTCCAACTAAAGGCATGAACTGCCCCAAAACATCAGATCTGAAAGGAAAAAAATAGTAAAATATGAATCTAGCATTTCTTGTGCAAGTATTATAAAGATTAATAAATTTTCTTTTTAAAATAAAACGAACATGTCTGTCTAGTCTACTAGCAAATGCAATCAAGTAGAACACATCTTGTTGAAATCCAACTATCTAAATACAAATACAATGCTGAACCAGAAATTGCCAGAGTAGTTACTAGTCCGTTAATATTCACCAAAAATAGCCAGAAAAAGTTAATGAGGATTACAGTTTTTTTCTTTTCAAAATTTAGACAAACGATCACCAGGAAATGTTATATAGCGTGCACACAACTAACGATAGATGTTTAGGTTCATCTCACTCTGACAATCTGAATGAAATTATTTTTAATGCACCGTAAGATGACTCAAAGCCAAACCATATACCAGAATCTGCATTTCATGAAGTAAAATATTTTGAAGTGTAAAAAATTAACTGAAATTTGCTTGGTAAGTTCAAACTGGGATTTCATTTTATAAAACAAAGGTCCAATTAAGTAGGGAACTAATGAACAGAGATAATGTAAAGAACAATAGCAACAGCAAATCAGTAATTTTGTCAAGCTCAAAAGAATAGTCTAAGAAGTTTTGCCACTAGTCTTACTTGGTAATAGTTCCATCCACATCTGAAATTACTATTCTTGCATTCCACTTCCATAAGTATACATGAGCATCAACCTGTAATGTAATTAAAAGTTCACATTGAAATAAGCTAAATGCCCAACCAATGTATGTATAGTGATATGGGAACCTGGATTGTTAAAGAATGCCAAACCTTTTGTTTTCCTAGAACCCTCGTAGAGTAACTGAATGTTACAATATTTTGACCATCTTTTAGATTCAATGATGCTATCATCTCACTAGAAGGAACATTTGTCCTTACAAATTGCTTGCGAGGAGACTCACGACTACCAGAGGTTGGAGATGGCTCAGCAACAGAACCGAACAAATCAGATACGGAATCTACAAATATATCCTCGCTTGATTCATCACTACTAGTGTGCTCAGCTGTCTTCACTCTTCGAAAAGCAAGAGGCCAGAATCTCCACCTATGTCCAGAAGAAGATGGACCAGGATCATCGCTAGACTTCAACGTATCATCCTGTCCCACATGAATTGTATCTTCAGGGTCAACAGATAAGTCTAAATCAAATGCTGCCATTCCAAGCACAAGAGGAGCAGCCTTTTCCCACGGTAGATAGCTCTCTCTGAACTTCACAATAAGATTTTCATTCTTAGTTATAGATGGTGCAGAGACTTTAAATTCCTCAGCAGATATTCGATGTGCTTCAAACATTTCAGCAGCGGCAATAAAACCCATACCCTCCTTAAGTTTGTGACCACAAAGTGAGATATCAAACCCTACAAAGTTTAATACAAAAATTTAATAAACAATTGGCTTTACTCAAACTATTGCTGTATAAATATAACAAAAGATAAAATAGTTTGTAGAACTATTCTTAGTCCTTACTCAGACCAAAATGACTTTGATCCCCTTCATTGGAAGTTATTGTCTGAGGTGCCGTTACAATATCCTCCTCACTAGTATTATCAAGTACGGCGGTTTGTTGATTATCATTCCACTCTATGTCATTAGGACCAGAATGCCTGCCAGAACCAGTGTCAACTTCCACTGATGCATCTTTATCAACTCCTTTAAGTTCTAATTTTAATTTTGGAGAATTACTGTCGTGTGAAGAAGTAGCTCCACTAAGGGAAGATAACTCGTCAATATGTCTAGACTGTTTGATGTTTTCTTGTTCATTTTCATCAACAGTTGAACAGTTTTCATTAGGTTCCTTTACTGAATTTTGTTCCACCAATGAGGACCTTTTATCTTGTAAATTGTCGTTTTCATCCTGCTGAGCAAGTTCATGGAAGTCCAAACAACTTTTGAAGACATTCTCCGTCTTTATACATGATGCAGCTTCTTCTGTGTTAGTTTCCTCTGTGTGACAAATAGGCCCCTCTTCTCTTTGGCAATCTTCCGGCTGAACCCCAGAAGTACAATTATCAATATTAGAGCTATAAATACTGGATGGAACATCAGTTGTTGAAGCATCCTTCCGACAATCATAATCAGCAGCGTGTGCATTTTCACCAGAACCAATCTCCTCATTGCCGTCATAGAAATGAGTCCCTTCACCTGGTACCACATGAAATTCAGCAATATTTAACTGCAAGTTTTCCTCAATTGGCTCTGATTCTGAGATAGGGGCTTTCAATAAATGACCATCAACACTAACCAAGATCACCCCCGGATGAGAGCC
This sequence comes from Trifolium repens, assembly GCA_030408175.1. Classification (NCBI taxonomy): domain Eukaryota; kingdom Viridiplantae; phylum Streptophyta; class Magnoliopsida; order Fabales; family Fabaceae; genus Trifolium; species Trifolium repens. The sequence continues at coordinate 49,135,878 of CP125849.1, read as the reverse complement.
ATGCGAGTCCTCAAGATTCTCTCCATCTAGATTGTCATGTCGACTACGCTCATATTCCGACAAATCAGCTGAACCTTCAATTGTAGGCTGATCATCTTGAAAATCGTAAAATCTCGGATCAAGATCAGATTCTGACCTTTGAAGTTTTAGCAAAACTGAAGAATGATCTTCATCTGTCAACTGAAGAACCCCTGAATCAGACATACTATGATCAAGTCTATCACCAGTAGAATCAACTTTTACACTACTATCTTCTGAAGTAAGTTCGGAGTTAGTAGCAGCTTCATCATCATGCACCTCTTTTACAAAATAAGCCTCGCCGGAATTATCAAGATACATATGAAAATTTGCTTCAACCCCATTAACATTTATCCGAACAATCTTTTCGGCACCTTTAAGAACACCTTGAAATTTACCAAACCGAACATACCACGGCGTACTCCTAAAAGTCCCATCTTGTTGTTGAACAACAATGACATCAACAGCACCACCAAAGGGGTGAAAAGGGGTAGCAACAGAATAAACACCCCCCATCAAATTTCTAACTTTTTCCATCACACTCATTCTGTCAGTACAGTATTCAAAAACAGAAAAGTTTCAGAATTTTGGGAGACCCAAAACAAAAACCTCAAAGATTCTCAAGTTTCTTGACTTTTAGTCAATAAATTTTACTCTCTAAGCAACTTGACCCAACAATCAATAATCTGAATTTCTTGGTTTCTTTACAATGATTATGAATTCTTGCAACAAAAGAAAAAGAAAGACATAATGAATGCTTTGAATTTGCTGAAATTTGAAAAGAACTCACATTCATATCAAATGTTTGATGAAATGACTGAGTGAAATTTGAAGAGAAGAAACTTACAGATTAAGGGAGATTGCTTGTGGGAGATAGCTACAATGAGGTTTCTTGCAGTACTTCTTTGAATGCTGTTTTAATTTTTTTTTGTTAGTTGGAATTTTGATGTGGGCTACTACAAAGTTAGATTTTTCTTTGCAATGGGGTTGGAAAATTGGATAAATTGGATAAAACAGACAAAATCAGGTAGTAGCATTAAATATATGCATTCCTTCCTAACTAATTTATCTATTCTATTCCCATAATTTCAACTCCATGAGGACTTTTTAGTCATTTCATATAATATTAGCCATTTTGCTATGTGTGCGCCACCTCGTGGTTCTTATCGTCGAGTCTTTTTTTTTAAGATTATTATGTTATAGATATGAAATTTTCATTGTCATTCAATAGTTACTAATTTGTATCAGATGATTTGTGGAAAAAAAAAAAAATGAGTTCTCGTTTTTCATACTGAATCTTTTTTCATTCACAGGAGTTGCGATCTTGTTGTCGAATTTTTACTCCTTTATTGTGTGGATTTTTTAAAGTAAGATTTATATGAATTTTAATAAATAAAAAATGTGTGTTAAAATAGAATGTGTTTCTACTTTCTAACATAATTCTTTATTTTATATCTTATCGAAAAATGTCAAAGATAGGTCGAGCTAATTTCAATGTAAAATGCGAGTTCTGTTAAAAAATACTATTAAGCCAAGAATTATGTTTAGCTTCTTCTATCATGAAATATTTTGGTTTGACTTTTGAAATTGGTTTGACCAAAACAATATTTTAATTGTTTGGACAAAACGATAAAATTACTATATTATAAAACTCTTTTAACTGATACTCTAATAACATAGTGTGGATTGTGTCCAAAAAATATCTAGTGTGGATCTATAAATTAGTAAAAAAACATGAGGGGTCTTAAGGTAGGATGTGCATAACCATAAAGGAGGTTATGTACCATATATGCATGTTGGGGGGCCTGGCTTTTTAAAGGCCATAGTACATATATAATAATAATAATAATAATAATAATAATAATAACTGTATACACTTTATTTATTACTTATATGAGGAAAATGCATACTATATACAATGCAATAAATAGTTTTAAGGCAATGGTATTTTACACTTAAATATTAATTTGTATGTTATTTTTAAAATGTAGTTTTGAAATTAACTTATGTAACACAAAGTAAGAAATTTTTTACATGTATACATATTAATAAATTAATATGGATGGAGGAAGACTTTGAGCAAGTGAAAAAATAATATGAAATGGTCTTTTAATGGGATTGATGAGTGTTTTAAGAATTTTTTATTTATTTAGATAAGTGGGTGATGGTGGATTCCTTGTTTTGGGATGATCCTTGTTGGAAGAAGTTTGTTTGAGAGATTTTTTTAATTAGCGAGTTTGTTTATGGAGACAGGAGTGGTGGTGGGCAGTTATGTCGTACGGAACGGGGGGGTTGGAGGTGGAGGGTGGTGTTGGAGACATTTTATTTTTTATGTGGGACAAGGAATTGTTTGAATGATGTTGTGCTCTTTATTGTATAGTTAATAGTTAAAATTTTTGTCACTCTTTATTGTTTAATTCTTATAACACTTACACGGGCAAGAAAAATATATATAATTTAAGAGTATAAACAAATTTTTGCCCCTGTGTTGCAGGGGTGCGATAACTAGTAATGTGACATACATATGTGGCTTTAAAGGATTACCAATTCATAGTTCATTTTGGTTAAAGGATCCTATTTAACTTTGACCCTTGAGAATGATATTGTGATGCAGTATAATGCTTTGGTTTGGGAAAGAAAATTGTTCATCTCAATGTTTCTATTTTTGTTTGGTGTTTTATAACTAAATTGAATTCCAACTAGAGATAATCTCTTTTATAAGGGATATTGAAAATTTAGATGCTCGGAATTGCATGTGTTCTCCGTTGTGATTCTATTGAATCCTTACCACACTTTTTTGTTTTGTTTTTGTGATTGTGCTTACAAGGTTCAAGGTTTGGTGTTGAGGGTTGACTTGGGTAGATGTGTCTTGTGAGTACTCTTCATAATAATGTGCTCGTACATGCTCGTCTGTTTAGAGAGTTATAGGTTCGATTATTATAGATTGTCCACATCTTATACCAATTTAGAGTGTCATTTATCAATATAATTTGTTCTTCGGTTGATTCAAAAAGAATCCTTAAAAAAATTATTACAAATTTTCTATAATTAGATATTTTAACATTAAGACATATATAAACAAGATTTTCTTTTTGGTTATCTATCTATGGCGTTGTAGTTGGTTCGGCATCTATACCGCTTTTGCCTAAATAAAAAAATATATGTAAACAAAACTTTAATTTTTTGAGAAAATTACACTCACTTTGATATTAATTCAAATTTTACAAAGATCCTTTAGATTGATCTCCCTTAAAAAACAAATTTAACTTTTATAACACCATTTAGCTATCCTTGAAAAACAAATTTTACTTAAAAAAATACACTACACACTTCGATCTAAAATTTAAATTTTTTATTTTCTTTTCACCATCAGTTGAATCTGATTTGGTTGAATTATGTTGCTATAGTAGAGTTTTCTTAGCGTTAAATATCTCCTCCAATGTTGGCTGAGTGTTAGAATAAATCACTCCATAGGGGTTTCCTAACTTCTGGATTTTTTTGGTAATTAGACGGTAAACTCTATTATAAACTCACAAATAAATAAAGGAATTAAGGTTCAAATTTAAGTCATAACGTCGGCCTAATATTTTTTACATTTTTGCCAAACTTGTGGATATTTAACTTTCTTGATCTTTTGGGTTTACCCTTGTAACGCCAATAAATGTTCAATTTATTAACCTACTTGTGTTGGTCTAGTGGTGTTGGCTTGGGTCTTGGTGTTTGCTCTCTCAAGGTCTCAGGTTCGATTCTTTGTAGTGTCAATTTCGGTAGGCTAGTACATACAGAGTAAAAAAAAATTGACTTTAAACCGAGCCTCCGCAAATGGACGGTGGGATTGATGCACTTAAATTAGTCGATCATTGGATCAAATACCGAGTTTAAAAAAAAAAGTTTCAATTCACTGCATTCTTCTTTTAATGGTTGTTTTGCTTTCCACGAAGGGATTTTTGCTTTTCATGAAGGGTTTGGATCTTTTATGTGCTGTAGAGGATAATCATTATATATGTTAAGGTCATTGGTTTGCCTCATGGATGAATGTGTTGTTCTACATTTTCTAGTTCATTTTTGTTGTTGTATTATTCATTGTTATAACGAGATAGACGTGAATTCACTAGTGTTGTAAACTCACGTGGTTTACTGTAACAGTGAATCTTGGTTATTTTTCTGATTAAACAATTTATATTTAATAATTTTATACAATATTAAAACTCGATCGTGCATTTCTAATCAGATGGTCTAAATCAGTTAGTATTATATATCCTATCCCATAATGAGATTGGTCTTATTAAAAAGAGGTTACTTGCAATTAGACCATATGCAATGAGGTTGTTGAATATATGCTGGAGGAGAGAGAAGATGAATAAATTCAACATGTTGAATTCTGCGGAGAAAGAAAGATATCACGCCACATGGCAGCACGCGACTGGCTCACGAGATTTTAAACTCATCTTATCTTTTAACTCAATTATTTCAATGCAAATAAATTTGTTTTTTTTTTATTTAATTTTTCACCAAAATTCGTAATTTTTTTTTTCTATAAATAGAGACTTGGTTCAATTGATTTGGACACAGAAAAAAAAAAAACCAAGTTTTTCAATTGATTTGGTTCAATTATAATTTTATTTAATTATAAAAAACAAATATTAAAATTTAAATAAAAATATGAAATAAAAAGTGGTGGGGTAGAGAAGGTGGTGGGGTAGGGTGTTGAATGAAAAAACTATTGGAGAGGGTAAAAATTGAATGGGGTGTTGAATTATTAGATGGAAGAAAGAGAAGATGATGTGGAGTATAAAAAGTGGAAAAATAGGGTGTTGAATGTTTTTGTCATTGTACATGGTCTTAGGTGTTCTTTTTGCTTGTTGATATTATTTTTGTTGTGCTACTAGTATTATTTTTCCCATTGTAGCAAAGCACAACTTTTGAAGATCTCTCTCCGTCAAAAAAAAAATACTCTTGAAGATCTCTCGAGTTAAAAAAATAAATAAGTAAATAACTCTCGAAGATTCCTTTATAGCTATTTTTTCATTATTTTGTTAATATTAAATATTATAATATTAGTTGACACATTAATAATAACCGAAAATAGGTGATCTCTAACCTCATCTGAATAGGCTTTTAAGAAAGTTTGGGTCTTTTCTCTATTTAAAAGAAGTCCAATTTTGTTCATGTAGGGTGGTCTATTATATATATTCTCATGCCCCTACACATGTTTATTTTACTTGATTAAAATACTTTTAGTAGCAGAAACTTGAGTGTTTAAGATTTAATATTCTTTCTTTTCTTACTAAATATAAATAGTATGTCATGTGAGCTTAGTTGGTAGGACATTGCATTATATATATATATATATATATATATATATATATATATATAGAAGGTTGGGGTTCGAACTTCGATCATCCTATTTATCCACATAATTATGGGTGGCATTTCTAGCCACTAGACTATATGACCAAAAAAAATAAAAAATAAATAAATATAAATAGTATTCATTCTTTCAAATTGATAGAGTACAATACAAATTTAAAATCACTAAAAATAAAAATGATAAATCTGTAAACAAACTCATAACACTAGTGTTAATAGCATAAAATGATAAATTACATAAACCTACATATTTAACTATATTAAAATATCCGAAATATACATACCTCCGGATCAAATATATTGAGTCAAAAAAATGTTCATTAAACAATTTCATATAGAAAAAAAAAAAAAAAAAAACTCTTTATCCCTACTTAATTTTAAGTACGCAAGGGATTTTCGGAAGATGTTCATGTTCAATGGCACAGAGTACCAAATTTTTAGGGCAACAAAATTAAATTTTTACTAAATATGTTAAAATAAAATATGAAATTATATAGCTATTAATATTACTTTAGGATAAGCTTAGACTTTAATAAAAAAAAATGTAAGCCTAAAAATAAAAGACCACATATGACATATACAAATATAATAATACAAAAATTTATAATTAATATATTAAAATCATTCTTTGAAGTCCCTACATATATTGTGTGAAAAAAATCCCTACATAAATGTGATTCATTATAAAAAAAGAAAACCTAAAAAGAAAAAAAATGAAAACTAATTGCACTATTAAAAGCCTAAAAATGCAAGGAGGATGATGTTCAAAGATTAATATGCGGATTGCATAGTGTGAGATCGATGCTCTACTTATACATCTTTGGATTGATAGAACATGTAGTACTATTTTTGTCATAATTCTATTATAGGTTTAATTTGGTGTGAACTTTTTAATATTAATGTAATTTTTATTTATTACAATTATATATATATATCAAAAATTAAAATTATCATTTATAAAAGAAATAGGACACCAAATTCATAATTTTGACAGAGCATTCAAAATCTCGGATATAACCTGTAAGCAGGGGTGTTTGCTGTTCAGTTTGAATTGATTTTCGGTTTGGAATGACTAATTAAAAATATCTAATTCAATTCGGTCTAATTTAATGTGGTTTAATTTGAATATTTTTTGGGTAATTAAAAAAATACTTTATAATTAAAGACGAAGCAAGTATGCCAAATCATCATAATTCAAGCCTTTAAAATGACTGTTAATTATACAAATAATAGATTTATTTTTAGTAATAAAAGGATATATACAATAACATACTAGTAAAAAAAACAAAAGGTAGATCATGAGAATTGTAATAAATTTATGTTCAGCCTCTCTCACAACCAAGACTCTTAACGCCTGCTTACTCCTAATACTATTGAGTCTGGTGCGTAAATATAATAAGTGAGTGATCTGATAGTAGAAATCCGATAGCATGTGACCCAATAGATCTTGAAGAGACTTTAATAAAATTTTAAATTTGAGAGTTTAGTCTAACTGAATCCTAAAAAATTGACTTATAAGATGAAGATTATCTAGTTATATATCTCACAATTTTGAAACTCAAAAAGGAATACTTACACCGTATATAATATACATCCTTATACCCTTTTAGCTTTTTTTTAATAAAAAATGTTAACTGGTGCCTCCGCCCCGGGGCACTAGTTAAAAAAGCAAATATAGTATAATTTTTTTGAAATTTGTGCAGTCAACCTTTAAAATATGTAAAAGATGTTTTCTATGCATAATTTTCTCTTTTTGGTATACTTAACTAGTGTCACAGAGGCACTAGTTAGCATGACCCTTTTTTAATATATTTTCCATACACCTAGGTTCTCATGCACATAGTCACCTTGCATTTTGAGCTGATATCGATGAAGAGTATCCCAAAAATTAGTGTTATGGAAAATAAAATTTAGTTCATGCAAGATCAGAGAGAACCATCGACTACAAAAAAATTAAAATTAAAAAAAATGTACGAGTGAAATGTTTAAACATGTGTGCCAACATTCGCATCTCCAATTTAACATTCAAATTTCCCACATTTTTATATCTTATACAAATAAAAGCTAAATTTATTTCTCATAACACCCATAAATCATTTAAATCTCTTAATTATAAATATAAAAAAAGAAAACAACAACATCAAAACAAACCTCAATTAAAAGTGATGATTTTCATGATCAACAACATCAACACTAGCACAGCAAGACAAGAATCTTCTGAAGATACTAAACAAAGCAGAGCAAGATATCCCTTTAACTTTCTTCCCAACACCAACACGTTCCTTCACTTTCACCTTCTTCAACTTTACCCTCCCAAAACATTTCTTAGTCTTTTCCAACACTTTCTTTTCATCATCTCTACAAAATGTGTAACTTCTCAGATACAATTGTCTACAAGAGATGCTATCCACCACCCTAGGATGTTGTTGTTGATCACCCTTTTCTCTACCTGAACTCACAGATCTCACAAACGCCGCGTCTGATTCTGGCCACTTGTAGAGATTCACATAGCTTGCTCTCACCGGAACACGCGGGTCGCGTGCATCGTTGATGCAATTTGATATGCAAGAAGAATTCATCATTTTCTTCTTAGGTTCTCACTTGGAAAGAAGGATATATAAAATGCAAGAATAATAAAGAAGGAAAAAGTGATAAAAGCTTAAATTGCAAGAAAAGAAGGATTAATAATTAATGGAATGGATTGCTAGTGGAATTTTGTCACGCCATATCATGTGTGATGATTTAATTAGCAATGACTATGTTTTTTTCTTGCGTTGTTGTTATGACATTATAGTACACAATTGACAATACACATATTAAAATGTGTTTTTTTGAGAGTGTCATGAGGTGCCAAAACAGAGGCAAGTAGAAGAATCATGTCTTGATTTTTTTTTATATCCTTTGCTTGCCTTTATGTTCTTCATGATGTGACTCTATTGCTGATTTTTTTTTTATTAAAATAATAATTGATCCTTTCTGCACGAAGTTGCAAAGGGTAAAATGAGTATTAATATAATTTTTTAACATAATATAGGTACGAAGTTTTTAAGAAACGGATTTGATGCGGTTACCGTGTCAGAACAATAATTATTTTTTACTGTCTGATAAAAATAAATTGTTGTATTTAAATTTTGTACCAAATTATATTAAATAAATCAAAATTGTCTGATCAATTTTGTGGAGTTGAAATTGTTTATTACGTGTAACTGCGTGAAGTCGTCACAATATGCAATCCAGATTTTAGTTTTTACTATCACTTAACGGTGATTAATTAACTTTTTTTCATCATAAAGTTAAAGATCAAACTCATAAGCTAGGTTTAAGGATTCATAATAAATAAATCATACAGTATAAATTTTGCAGAGGACTTTAATTTTGTAATACAACTTAGTTGTAAAATATGGAGGGCGAAAGAGGTGGTCCAATAGGTGATGGTGATGGTGATGGCGATGGCGATGGCGATGGCAATGGACATGGTTAAATTTGTTTTCAATATATGGAAATAAATTATTTTTTATAACAAGAAAATATACAAGAAAAAAATGTACACTTGCTAGAGTTATTGCACCGGTCTTCGTATAAATAATTAACGGTAATTAAACTACTTAATTAAATAATAACAACTGCAATCACAAGCCAAATTTTTCATGTCAAATTTGAGTTACTTATCTATACAATAAAAAAAATTGAGCTACTCTCTACAACAAAAACAACACAGAAAATCAATAGAGGATTTAATAATTTAAGAGTATTTATCCAATAACTAATAAGAACAAGTCACATAAGTAGATTTGCATGTAATATTTACAACTAATTTATAACCAATTTTTATTTTACGTGCATATAGTTTATTTTACGTATTTAGGATCTAATAAGTCTCAATGAACTCTAGTGGATGGAACTTGTAAAGAATAAAAATCAAAGGAAACAAAACACAATTAGTTCATTTTTAAATTTTTGCATACAACTTTTAGCCTCTTAATGAAGATACCTCTCTTAAAGAAATTCATTTTCACATATAGTAAATATAACTATCTGTTTAGCCTTTAAACAGATAATTATGGGTTTAGAAATTTTGTACATATATCATAGTAAGACCACCATGTGAAATCTATCAAGGTAAGACCAACTGAAATTCATTGTACGAAGAGTAGACATGCACATTGTATTAAATTCAAAGTTATATATACTAGAGTCAGACAAAAAGGAGCAAAACATATCACATTTATACAATATAATCTTCGAAACATAAACTTTAGGAATTCATTAACACTATCAAATTAATATTACTATAGCATCCAAGCAGTAAACGATTTGCGTTAAAAACTATTAACCTGTCAAAACTTGTGCTTCACCGATATCAATCTCTTCAATGCATAAGGAATCTGCATCAGGATGCTTTTCAGCCTTTTTTATCCAAATATCAAGCCTTTTTTTCAGCCTTGATTTTTGCTTCATCTGTTGCAACAATCAAGCTTGAAGCTGTTAGGCTTACTATAAACATACACAGATAACAAGGTGTACAATAACTCCTTTTACGCTTTTCTTTTCCAGCTTCATGATTTCATGAAAATAATATAACAATACCTCGACATCTGTCTTTATGCAAAACTCAACATTCTAATTAAAAAACTGGATAGAATATAATACCTGAAACTTTTATTTTCTTTATTTGCTCGGCCTCTGCACGTATAATCCTATCAGCTTGACTTCCTGCATACTTATTCATGTAGAACTCCATTTCTTCATCTTTCTGGCAAGGATTTCGAATGCATCAACAACCCAAAAGCAAACTTGAAATCTCTTTACTAATTTCAAAAAGCAAACCACTTACCAGCTCCCTGAACAATGCCTTGGGTGTTCCAATTTTATGGCCAGCGCTTAGGATATCCCAGGGTCTTTTTACTCTATCCAGATCACCTTTATCATCAGAAAGTGAAAGATGTGTCTCCGCAGACAAATTTAGCTGTTTAAATACCTTCAGAGCGAGAAAACAGAAAAGTACCCACAATGTCTTGGAATAAGCAAACAAAATACCAATGGAATAAGTAAACAAAATACCAATAGAAGAGGAACATAAATGAGGTTATTTTACCTCAAGAGTGAAAGATGGCATGAAAGGCTCCAATAAACAAGCAAGAAGATATACAATCCCAACCATAGTCACACGGTTCGCAATTCGTTTCGGTACGTGGTACGGGTTCGGGTACGCGGTACGCTACCTTTAAAGAATTCGGTACGTGAGGGGTATACATAGTCGGTACGCTAATCGGTACTTGTTAATAAAAAATTACATAAAATATTTGATGAAAATATTAATTAGGATTAAATTTATGTTAATTAATATTATTAATCTAAAGTTTATATTAATCATAAAATTGAGAATCAAATTTCCATCAAATAAAAGTTGAGTGTATGCTGATAGCATATGTGTTTCGTGTATCTTATTTGATTGTTGGGGTGGTTCGCCGGTACTTAGGTTTAAAAGAATTCGGAGAGAATTACGACGAACCAATTCGCAAAAGTACCATGAATTGGTACGCGCGAACCAATTCGCGGTTCGTCACCTTTGGGAAGAATTATGTGACTATGATCCCAACAGCAGTTTTCATAACAAGGGAGCAGAGAGAGAGGTTTTCCTTGTAGAGCCGCCAAAATGCAGTTTGCTACAAAGTAAATTGCACAAGAACTTAAGCAACACGGACGCTTAAGCTCAACATCAAAATAGAATATTTGTTGTGGGATGAAAACAACAATACAGAATGTAGCAATTCGAAAGTTACCTGCAAATATGCATTCCCCTCGTGAGATATGGACATGGCAAATTTTAATCCTTGCTTTAGATTAACCTGCACAGATTCACAATAAGTAATACTAACCAGATTAGAAGGTAAAAAAGTGCATTCTGGTGATTACACAATCTTGTTTAATTACGACTTAAAATTAACATGTATATATACGAACTTTCCTTAAAAAAAGAAAATGTATATATGAACTTATTACAGTTGTTTTATGTTCACAAAACTTATTTCAGTTCCAAGAGTATGAAAGATTTTACAGATCTGGAATTTTAGGGAGAACATGTTGGTGAAGATGAATGATTTTTGGGAAGAACACAGAATACTATGTATGTGGGTTTTCTGGGTTTAGGAAGATATCCAATTAAAAATTACTTTCCTAGCTCACATGATTTGTTAACCTTGTTTTAATTTTTTTAAAATTAATTTCATACTATCCAGCCTGCTCAATAAAAATCAGATACCAGTATAAATAATGGCTATGTCAGTGTTTTTCAGCCAAAATGTGTATGAAGGGCGAGTAAATGCAAAAAGGGTAAAAGTGGCAGTTTAAAATTGCACAATTGAGACTAAGGGGTCAAACTAAACAATTGAGAAATTTGGGGGAGCCAAAAGTGCATTTAAGCCTAAAAACAAAATAAGAACACAATCAAATAGGTCCCACAATATTGTGCTATTTTAAGAGGGGGATTAGCTACCTTCTCCATTGCTTCTATGTATTGCTCCAAATATGCAGCAACTGTATCGGCCAATTTTTTAGTTGGGCCATGGGTGTCACCGCTTACATCATCAGGAACGGTAGGAATAGTGGAATTATATCCTTTACCTTTTCCAAAGACAAAATATGGAAGTTAAATGAAAAGTAGCATAAACACAGTCCTATAGCTCCAAGAAAAATACTCAGTCCTCATGTATGTAATTCTTAAATATTTATAGCAACTAATCAGCAGAGATTTCAAGACAAAAATTACAAAAGAGCTCGACCAACCTTCAGGTTTGGCAATAAAGCTCAAAACTCGGTTGATAAAGTTTCCCAAATTACTCAGCAACTCACTATTTAATTTTGCTTGCAAGCCAGGCCATGTAAAGTCTGCATCTGATGTCTACAAATGCATAAACACAGTCAATAATGTAGTCAATGACACGAGAGAAATTAACAATTTTTATGTTCAAGATCTGCCTAAATAAATGTGTTCATTAGATATGTTTAAAATCGAATTACCTCTGGCCTAACTGCGAGCAAGTAATATCTCCATACTTCAACTGGAATATTAGTATCTTTCACATCGTTACCGAATAGCCCGACGCCATTGCTCTTGGAAAACTTCCCTAGAAATCGTGAAATCACAAACATTATATCTTATTCAATGTTGGGCCTAGAAAATGTTTTGTTTTCATTTTCTATTACAAAACTGCCACTTTACTTTCACTTATACAAGTCTTAGAAAACAGGAAACTAAGTTAAAAGAAGATGGTCGTTTTGAAATTAAAAGTGAAAATAAGAAATTAAAAGAGAATATTTTCTTAAAGAAAATGAACCTTTAGGTATCTGTCAATATGCATCGTTCAATGATTTCCAAACAGATTACTAACCTGATTCATACTTCAAGTATTCGGTAACACTAATAGTCTTCGATAAAGTCCAATTTTCACCAGTTCCGAGTAGAGTAGATGGAAATATTATCTGAAGATTAAATTCCATCAGTTACCAAAAAACAATTTCCCCAATATCAATGAAATACAACCCAGTCTACCAAGCAATGAAAAGCTAGTTCTATTTGCTTTTCTTTTAAAACTTCATCGAACAAATAGCTGCTACACAAGATTCCAAACACTGAAGATATACGTTGGTATTATTATGTAAGGGCAAAGCATGAAAAATTAAGTACTAAGAGGCAAGAGCATAGGATGGACAAATGTTGATCAGGATTTACAGTATACATATAACATATTCGGGAAAGCTTTTTTCCACGGGAAATAATTTTTTCTATGCTCTCTAATGAAGCTGAAGAAAAACGCAATTTTATCACCCAAAAAAACTAATCCAAACAGGCACTTACAACATGGAAAACAAAATGAGATTCCCAAGTAAAACAAAATTATTCCAATTCGATACAAATGAAACATTGAAGATAATGGCAGGGTGTTGAGCGTTCATACAAGAGAGTTAAATGTCTTTTGGTGATCATATTATATTGCTGTTTTGAGCGGAGACAATGTCAATTTGTTGCCACAAGTCCATAACCAATAACGATACTGACATAACAAAAATGCAACAAAACAAACAGCGTGATAATTTCATAAGTGGCGAGAGCAATTTGCACAGTGTAGAACAATGGTTGCGGAAGGTAGCATGCTAAGGAACTGGATGGTAGTGTGGCAGAAGCAGCATACTAGAAATTAGTACAGAACATATATGAAAACACTAACCAAAATAGACTTCGCAGCAACTTTCATACAAAAACAAGGAGAAAACAGAACAAAGAGATAGATAGGCCACTGGTAAAAGTATAATATGCTCGTCCAAAATAAATTGAAAGATATAATGCATGAGATATCTATTGCACGGTATTACAGAACCATAGTTCAATCCCAGATAGCCGCACAAGTCAGTATCGTATAACGAATAAATGCATGGTTGATATTGAGTAGCAGGGAAAACTACCAATCAGCTGTGGTGAAGAACACTGGAATGACTGGGAGCAAAATGGGGTTTTAACCTTCATGATGGGGCAGTTATACAAATATTTGGGTTGGAAAAGTAAGAAGCGGAAGCAAGATGGGGTTTTAACCTCCACAATGCAATAGTGACGCAAACATCTACCAAATAATGCAATTTTGGCGCATGTTTGATAACCCTGTACAGAACCGGGACTATAAAGTTCTCAAATTGCATGAAGACAATAACTTACACTGTGGAATGACACATTGTCCTTTCCCATAAACTGATACAGCTCCACATTCTCTGGGTTTTTCCACCATTTCTCCCAATCAGGTGTGTAGGACGCCGTGATTGATACATATCCAATAGGCGCATCAAACCAAACATAGAAAACCTTCCGATTTAAAGAGAAAAAAAATTATAAAATTACTGAATGAAAAAACTAATGACATTTTGGAAGACCGGACAGAAAAGCTAACCTTGTTACTGTATTTTTCATGGGGGACAGGAACTCCCCACTTCAGATCTCTGGTAATAGAGTATCGCTCTAATCCCTCTCTGAGCCGTGCATTGGTTATTTTAATAGCGTTATTACTCCATGATCCAACCACAGACATATCGTTGATGTAGTTTTCCACTTTATCTTTCAATAGAGGGAGCTCAAGAAATAAGTGGTCTGTATCACGAAGACGCGGACTTTTTTTACAAACCTGTTGCAGATGCAAAAAAATCCCACCTTAAAACTTGTCTAGACTCCCAACAACAAAAAAATTGTACTGGAATACGACAAGTACATAGACACGTGTGCTTCAAAAACTGTGATTTAAATTTAAACACACAGTATCAAAAAGTAGAACCGAACCAACGAAGGAAACCAATGAAAAGGGGAACAAAATAGACTGCAATTTCAAAGCTACTACAAGTTTCAATACATTTCCATTCAATACCCTAAGATCAACCAGGAAAATCAAGCATACAGCGGAGAAATGATTCCACAAAATTTAGGGAGGGGAGCTTACTACCTTGCACCTGGGATTCGTCAAATCTGTCTGCTTTAGAAGCTTTCCACACTTATCACATTGGTCACCACGAGCATAATCATACTCACACTCCAGAGTTGGGCAGGTACCCTCCACAAACCGATCGGCTAAGAACCTTTCGCATGTATCACAGTAATGCTGCTTCACTGTTCCCTCGGTGAGCAATTTGTTATCAAATAACTTTTTGAAAATTGAATGGCAAACTTGAGTTTGCTCGGGAGAAGAGGTCCTCCCAAATTTATCAAAGCTTATATTAAACCAATTGTAGACCTCTTCATGAATAGCATGGTATCTACAGAAAAACACAGAGAGAAAACTATTAGTATTGAAATTCTGCTTTAGGAGTTACCGAGTGGGAGATAAGTGGAAAATCCTAGGATCAAAATTACAAGAACAGCAATATCTCATATTAACAACTACAGTCCACATAAAGAAATATAGATTTTCAATGCTTTCAACAAATATTGCCAATGATTGGGGGATAGTGAAGCAACAATGAGAATATGCTTTGAATTTGAACCATTAAACACCAAAATAAATAAGAGTTTGTTTGGAGTGACATATATGAATTTATCTACTATTAAAATCAACTATAAGATTGTTTGGAAGAGCTTATGGAAATAGATGATGACATTTTCATTAGTCCTTTTCAGGTTAAATAAGCTTTCCAGAATAACTTATGAAAACAACTTGCAACTTAGATAAAAATAGCATTAATTTCGAATGACTTATAAAAAGGAAAGAAATAATACTTGTCACAAATTTGTTTGGGAGAACAATTTTCTTGCAAGGCTTTAATTTCAGTTGAAGTTCCATACTCATCAGTACCGCAAATGTAGATAACATTATAACCCCTAAGTCGACAGTAACGTGCAAACACGTCGGCACTCAACACGCCTGGAACCAACAAAATTCAAATTGCTTTGTCACGTGAAAATTAATCAAAAGTATCGAGAGAGAGATATTAATCGTCAAAGTAGCTTACATCCGATGATGTTGCCCAGATGGGGAACATTGTTGACATAGGGAAGGGCGCTGGTGACTAATACATTGCGTTTACCTTCGACTGGAATTTTCACTGCTTTCCGATCTTCTCCCGTCATATTTTACCTGTGCCGCCAATACCTTATGCCTTCTTGTCATCCAAATAAATAATGTGCTACCTACCAATGGGTTAACGGTTCGACTAAAAGATTTGTTGGGCCAGCTAAAAGTTTTGTTCAAAAATAGAGTTTTACTATCCTCACGCGCCTATGAAATTACCAAAATAATTAATCACAGTGTTTAGTCGACTAAAAGATTTGTTGGGCCGACTAAAAGATTACTCCAAAAATAGAGTTTTACTATCTTCATGCGCCTATGAAATAATCAAAATAATTAATCATAGTGTTTAGTGCAAACACTATTCGCATCTTAGAAAGCGAGTATGAAAAAAATGTGATTGTTGGGTCACCATCAAAATGCAGTCACCCCCATGAGGAATTTTGAAAGAAAATAAAAATAAAATGTTCGCTATGTGCATTGCTTACATTATTCGCATCCTAGTTAGGTAACATTGTTCGCATAACATTGCTTATATATATTTATAGACCTCCGGGAACAAACAATACACAACTTTACCAACTTTTTTTTTCTCTCCAAACCCTTCAAAAATCGGGCATAAATCGGGCATTTTTTACGAAAAAGATGTTTCCAAGTCACAATCCAAACATCCAAAAACTCCATATACATCATTTTGAGTTGAATGCAGAGGTAATGTCACTCTAAATCCTTCCTCATTCAATTTACTTTTTTTTTGCTGTTCAAAACTTTTAAATTAAGGAAGATCATTTTTCTTAGAATTGAGACTTAAGTCTAATTCAACCCTACAAAATTGGCTTATAATATGAGAATTGTCTCTACTTATAAATTTATGTTCAATCTCTATCATAATTGATGTAAGACTTTTAACACTTCTGCTTACTCCTAAAACTATTGGGCTTGATGTGTGAATATAAATGGTGAGTGGATCGATAATGGAAATCAGCTGATAGCATGTGGCTCAATGAATCTTGAAGAGACTCTGATATGATCTTAAATTTGAGAGTTTGGTCTAACTCAACTCTAAAATATCAATTTATAAAATGAGAATTGTCTCTACTTATAAATTTATGTTCAATCTATCTCACAATTTTGAACCACAAAAAGGAATACTTACCCTGTATATAATATTCGGTCTTACACCCTTTTAGCTTTTTTAAATACATTTTCTATCTCACTTTTTTAAATAGATCACAACAACATCAATCTTTTCATTAAAACCAAAACTCACAACTGATTGAAGACCACAAAATATTGGAAAATATTCTAACACATCGTTCTTTACAATAATATCTTTAATAGCTAGTAGGAGTATTAACTAAAATACAAATAAAAATTCAAATATAAAAATTTAATTTATGTGCAATGTCGGCGTTGACTTTAATTATATTATACATTCACATATTATGGTATCTACATCAAAATTAGTTTATCAAAAAAAAAAAATCTACATCAAAATTAATCTCATAAATTATATTAATGAATTTGGTACTAGTGTACTAGTAAGTAGTAATGTTCAAAATTTGGGAAATACCACAACCACATCAGTTACGAATCCCTTTGTCAGAAGAATAGATCATTCCTTCTCGTACGTACACAACAGAAGCAGAGGACATGTATATTCATTTATCCTCTCAACAAGTTATTTTAGAGGATGAAATTTGAAGCACCTTAATAGGACAAAATACTTTAGCATTATTCCATTGAATTAATTTGAGGCTTGAAGTCACATATAATTACAACTGTCAGGTCAACAACAAAAATTGGAGTGAATATGCAACTCTGTTGAGCTAGTAGGATAATACAATGTTGCGAAGCTGATGATGCTAAGAAAATACATAGTTTTTTTTATTTATTAAATATATTTTTAGTTCCTACATTTTATAAAATTGTCAAGAATAGTCCCTATATTTAAAAACTGGTAAAAAAAAATCTCATCAATTGCAGCCATCAACATAATCTGCAAAGTGAATCTCTCATGAAAAAAAGTTTTGTTTTTTGCATTTCAATTTCACGGGCATGGCTTATTTTGTTAGTTTAGATTTCTTTTGGGGTGGCAGTTTCAGAGGCAGTAATAAGTAGGTTGGCACCGCGTCGGACAGCCGACGGCAAAACTTTAAGTGAAGAGCAATAGAGATGAAGATTGAAGTTTGATCCAAAGAGATGACCGATATTCTTTGGTTGTTATAAATTTTGGTTACATGTTGTTGTTGTTCCAGTTTCTTGAGAAGAGAAAATGGTGGAAAATTATCCAAGTTGGAAGAAGATAGAACGAAAGAATCCTCTCTTTAGAGAGTTAAATAAGTACCGTTTGATTAATTTAAGGGTTGAGATCATGGCAGCAGAGAACAATGCAGCAGATGATCCAAATCGCAAAAACTTATACTACTATTTAATTTGTTATTTGTTAGATAATAATATTAGTGGACTTATGTTATTGGACCTTACGTTAGTAGTTCAGTCATTAGGTATTATTATAAATTGTCTCTGTAATCCTTATTTTCTTAAGCAATGTCATTCTGATATTACTGAAACTCAGCCGTCACTTTGTGTTTCTCTATTTTGCATCTCCGATTCTAACATGGTATCGAGAGCATGGTTTGATCCGCCTTGAATCATCTGTTGTTTCCGCTGTCGAGTTCTCAAAAATAATTGGGAATATATTTGTTGCTGAAAATCTGATGAAGAAGAAATTATAAATCGATTGGCTTTAAAGAACACAAGTTGTGTAGGTGGATGTGAAGATTGTTCGGCCTTGAAATTGCATGTGAAGGTGACCTTTTGATTTGTTTAAGTTCTGTTTCTATTGGTTGTCGTTAGTAGGCACACTTTGATTTGGAATTGTGAGTAATTAGTGGGGAAGTATAGCATATTTTGATGGAAAATTTGACAAATTGGAATTTGCACAGCATTATTCTTTTAGCTTCTCTGGCTACTACGTGGTTTGATTGAGTTTAGATCTATTTGAATTTGTTTTATTTGATTTTGTTTGGTTTGATCTGATTTGTTTAATTATGTCTGATTTTGTTTGAATCTGTCCGGTGAGCGAAAGCTTACAATTGAATTCGGTGATTTTGTTTGAATCTGTCCGGCGAGTGAAAGCTTACAATCTGAAATTTGAAATCTGAATCCGGTGAGAGAATGCTCACATTCTGAATCCGGTGAGGGAATACTCACATTCTGAATCCGGTGAGGGAATTCTCACAATCTGAAAATCTGAATCCGGTGAGGGAATACTCACAGTCTGAATCTGAAGTCTGAATCTGAAATCCGAAGTCTGAAGTATGAATCTGAAGTCTGAATCTGGTTCCTCCATTTCGGTTAATTTAGTTTATTTGTCGGGTTATTTTTGTAACAAGCTGAAAGTTTAGTAAGCTTTAGCTTGAGGGGTAGTATTAGAAGTTTATTTTATTTGATATATGTTTTTCGTATTTTGTTTGACAAACTCATAATGCTTCTTGTTGATGCATCATGAGTTTGAGGGGAAGTGTTAGATAATAATATTAGTGGGCTTATGTTATTGGACCTTACGTTAGTAGTTCAGTCATTAGGTATACAATAGATTAGATTAACTAACTAAAATTAGATTAATTTTTTTTTATAATACAATAGATATATAGAAAAAATTAGGTCCCTACATACAAGGGCATTGAGTATTTGGCATTGTTACCAACTAAGGTGCATATCAAACTAAACCGATTTTTAAAATGAGCAGAACTATTACACCTTTTTTTTTGTCTTAAAGATACATGTTAAGTGTGCAATTAATTTGATTTTTTCATGAATTATAATAATGCATGTGAATAGTGATTTGCATTGCATGAATTAATTTGTCCTACTGAAAAGAAAAAATACTACAATATACACAATTGAACTGATACACAAACAATGTATCCAAAAAAAAAAGAAGAACTGATACACAAACACACTACCAATCTCCATAGAAACAAAATTCAATCTATTAAATTTAAAGTTATATACTATACTAGAGTCAGACAAAAAGGAGCAAAACAGATCACATTTATACAATATAATCTTTGCAACATCAACTTTAGGAATTCATTAACACTATCAAATTAATGTTAGTACTATAGCATCCAAACAGTAAACGTGATTTGCATAATAAGTTAAAAAATATCAACCTGTCAAAACTTGATGACTTTCATTTCCGAGCTATGAACAAGTTCGGTGAACTTAAGTTGCTGAAAACTGTGAAAAGCAATGAACAAGTTTTGAGATTTTTTTAGTTTTTCAGTTATGTATTTCGGTTCTTAATGGTTCGGTTTGGTTAACCACAATTCGGTTCACAGTTAATGAACTCTCAAGAAATTAATGGTTCGGTTCGTAAACTTACAGGATGGTTCGGTTATTTGCACATTTCAAAATGAACAGTCCAAACCACAACAACCAAAAGGATAGCATAAAAATGGAGGAAAAAACATATACTGTTGTGAATTCGATTCAAAAACACACCAATAATCCTTGAACTAGTGTGTGGGGCAAAACAATTAAAGCAACCAACAACAACAATGGATATCCAAGCAATAATAATCAACCAAAGCTAAAAAGTAATGAAAGCAATAAAGAACATAAGATATTGTTTACCCAGTTCGGTGTTAATGAACCTACATCTGGGGGAGAGAGATCTCCGTTCCACTATCAAAGCTTCCTCATACTTGATTACAATGAGATTTACAAGAGTTGCAAGAATTTAGAGCTTTCCTAAATTCTACCCTTTTCCCAAATCTCTTCCCGTGACCAAGAGATTTCAATTGATAGTAATTACAAGGTGTTAGAAAGAGTACCCAACCCTAGGATTAACCCAAGAGAAACCCCCTTGAACCCTAGCCTCTATATTGGTGAAACCCCCTTTCAAAACCCTACATTTTTCCTCTCTCTCGGTGCAGAAAAAACAGAACAGCCATATATATAATCGCGGCCGCGCCGCGCGCCAGGGACCGGCGCCGCGCGCCACCTGGACAGATCCCACAGCCCTTTCCAGTGGCGTGTGGGCGCCCCGCGCCACCTGCATAGCCAGGCCTTGCTTCTTCACCATTTTCTGCACTTTGCTTCACTTTGATCATGTAATTTCAAGGCAATTACTAACAATCTCCACCTTGCCTTTAAATTCATGGTGATGCCAACTTCCCATCAACCATCATGCTGCTCTCTCCAACCTGATTTCACCACACCTTCTTTGAACCCCGAAGTGAACCGCTTCGTACTCTCAAAGAAATACTTGCCTCCAATTGTCCTTGGAATTTTAGAACAATCCTACAAGTCACTCCACCACCTTCGAACCCCGGAATGCCTTCCGTACTCTCGAAGAAAAATGCTTGCCCTCAACTTAGCCTTGGAATTTTAGGCAAGTTCCACAAGCCGCAACTTCAAATTCTCTTGTATCCAACTATCTCTAATAGTCCCACAAGATCCCGAATTTGAACACCGTTGCTTCCAATTGCCTCCCTGAAGATCTTTCAAGTTTTGCACTTCTTCAGACACAATCAGAACATAAACCCACAAGGTTTCCATAGCCATACCACTTCGGTGTACCTCCACCTCAAACCGAGATTACTCCACCAAAGTCTCAAACCGGTATTTCCACTATGATTTCCCACCTTGTCACCTGCAAAACTGTCAATAATTGCTCTGAAACACACTTCAGGCCATTGTTAGTATCCAACATTTCCAGTTTAGTTTCAACACCTAGCAAACCTCGTTTCACTAGTCACACTAAACCTATGTCACTAACAATTACCAAACCGAAGTTTCACACAACTCCACCATATGAGGAACACCACTAGTAACAAATGCATAACCAACAGTAGAACCAACTATCTATGCATTTTAAGTTCAAGAAAAAATACCTCACATCATGTAAAAGAGACTCACCGATACCTTGAACCTTACAAGCTTTCCCGTCTTCAAGATGAACAACTCCACCTTCAACTAGCTTTAGGGCTTCAAAAATATTCTTTCTCTGAACACATGTGTTAGGAGCACCAAGTCCACGACTTAAGACTCCACCGGTTCCGAACTTCATACCACTAGAGTTTCCGCATCCTCATAACCAAGTTGTTGTTTCAAGAGCCACCCGAGTATTATTCCACCGCCTCTCCAGGCCGATGTTGAGTATTATTTCACCGCCTCTCCAGGCCGATGTTGAGTATTATTTCACCGCCTCTCCAGGCCGATGTTGAGTATTATTTCACCGCCTCTCCAGGCCGATGTTGAGTATTATTTCACCGCCTCTCCAGGCCGATGTTGAGTATTATTTCACCGCCTCTCCAGGCCGACCTTCATCGCAATCTCCATTAGCTTTTTACCTTCGAGGCACCGGATAACCACACTCCATGTTTTATCCATCTTCTCAACCATTAAAATTGCTTTCATCTTCACTTTCCACAATTCAAAATTGTTTCCGGAAAGTCTCACCTATGGTGCCTTAATTTGTTAAAACCCTTGCCCCACGGTGGGCGCCAATTGTTGTGAATTCGATTCAAAAACACACCAATAATCCTTGAACTAGTGTGTGGGGCAAAACAATTAAAGCAACCAACAACAACAATGGATATCCAAGCAATAATAATCAACCAAAGCTAAAAAGTAATGAAAGCAATAAAGAACATAAGATATTGTTTACCCAGTTCGGTGTTAATGAACCTACATCTGGGGGAGAGAGATCTCCGTTCCACTATCAAAGCTTCCTCATACTTGATTACAATGAGATTTACAAGAGTTGCAAGAATTTAGAGCTTTCCTAAATTCTACCCTTTTCCCAAATCTCTTCCCGTGACCAAGAGATTTCAATTGATAGTAATTACAAGGTGTTAGAAAGAGTACCCAACCCTAGGATTAACCCAAGAGAAACCCCCTTGAACCCTAGCCTCTATATTGGTGAAACCCCCTTTCAAAACCCTACATTTTTCCTCTCTCTCGGTGCAGAAAAAACAGAACAGCCATATATATAATCGCGGCCGCGCCGCGCGCCAGGGACCGGCGCCGCGCGCCACCTGGACAGATCCCACAGCCCTTTCCAGTGGCGTGTGGGCGCCCCGCGCCACCTGCATAGCCAGGCCTTGCTTCTTCACCATTTTCTGCACTTTGCTTCACTTTGATCATGTAATTTCAAGGCAATTACTAACATATACTAGTTAACTCAACCAACTAACAAGCTTAACTAACTTCGTGTCCCACTGAGAATGTGTTTGTTGCGATTTTAATTTACTCAAGGACAATATTAACAACATCTTACATGTTTAATTATCAAAATGACTATTTTATTATATATTCTTATAAGTCAATGTATCAAGGGCCCGTTTGGATAAACAGATTATACAAATGCTTATAACATTAGAGCTTTTAATACGAGAGTTTACGTCGTAAGCTCTTATGTTCAATAAACTATTTACGCTTAGATATGTTAATTAAAAAGTACTTATATAAATTAAAGTGTTTGGATGTCTCATCAAATAAGCAATTGTAAATTTAAAATTGACTTTGCATAAAAACAAATAAATTTAATATTGACTAGAAAAGATTTTTTTTATTTAAAAAGAAAGTGGTATACTTCTGAAAAGATAAGTGTGAAGAGAAAAAATAACCGTAAAAAAACAAAAAGATAAGCTTAAGATTGACAAATAAAAAAAATAAAACATTAATAGATGTATTGTATATTAAAAAAAAAACAGATGTATACAAATATAAGTTGTTTGTTATTTTGTAAAAAAAAAAAGTTGTTTGTTATTTTTTGCTAATGTTAAAATTTTGATAATTTTATACTAAAAAATATATTTGATATCAATTTAATATACGATATCAATTTTTTTTGGGACTAAAATATACGATATCAATTTAATAGTTATAGTAATGGTATTTTTCAATCTAAATTATTTATTTTTATACTAGAAATTTTAAAATTTGTATCATCTTAATTCATTCATTCATATTTTTAAATTATATATACTAGCCGCCAAACGGACACGTTCCGTGCCCATTTGTGTGATCGATATTCTTTTTTTTATTTGCTGTGATCGAAATTCTCTATTGTGCAAATATAAATAAGGCAAAATTACACAGTTGGTCATTTATCTTATTTTTTTGTAACATTTTGGTCCTTTATCTTTTCTTTGTAACATTTTGATCATTTATCTCTTATAAAACACACATCTAAGTCCTTTTTATTATTTTTTATTGAAAAAATATTGATGTGGCTGCCACATCAGATAAATTTACTTTTAAAAATATATTTTTGTTGAAAATAAAAAAATCTGGAGAAATGATGAACATATTCATCATCTTCCTTGAATCTTCATCTTCTTCCTTTTGAATCTTCATCATTTTCTTTGAATAAAAAATTCTCAACACCAGAGAGGACAAAAGGGCTTGGTCCACCATCACCACCTCAATTCATCACCAGACGGCCAAACCAGCACCAACAATGAAAGTAAGGTTCTGTTTGGCAAATATAGCGGATGGCTGATAAGCTAGCTTATGGCTGATAGCTTATAACTTATGGCTGATGGCTGATAAGCTGATTGAAGTGTTTAGTAAAATTAGCGGGTCAACTGACTGGTAAATGTAAAATGACAAAAGAGAATATATAAAATCTCTTATAAAAAATTATTATTTAACCTATATCTAATTAATATTTAAGATACTTCAAATTTAGTTATTCAAATTTATTAATTTTTTTATATAGAATTAAATTTTATTCTTTAAAATTTTATTTTAATTTTATTTTCATTTCATTTATTGCACTTTATATAAAATATTAAACATTACATTTTTTAAGTTTTCATAACAAATACATAAAAGATAAATCAAATGTACTAAAAAAAAACTGTGACAATATACGTACAACATCTTTTATAGTAATAAATACATGAAGAATAAATAAAAAGTACTAAAATGAAGGGGTGATAATATAGTTATGTACAAATGTGCCATAAAATATTGTTACGTAAAACAATTTTTTTTTTTTTGGCCTTTATGTACAACAACCTTTTAAACATTTATATAGTAGTATTTTAACTTTAATTTATTTCGGATTAAATCAACATTTATCTTCATTATTATTTTTATGTAGGATATTTATTTTCATTATATATAAATAAACTAATATTATAAATAAATGTATATTTTTAGTAGTGAATGTTATCTAATGCATTTTCTTTCATCTAGTCTAGTATATTAAAAACTGACGACGTCGTAGAACATAGCGTAAACTATACAAATTGAAAAATAGAAAGAGTGTTTATTTTATTTCATAAGCATTGGAAGCAAAATGTCAAAAAAAAAAACATTGGAAGCAAAGGAATGACGTTTTTATTTTATATTATATTAATAAATTAAAAAGGGTAAATATGGATTTTAGGTAAAATGATAAGGGTAAAAATGGAAGAACAGATGAAAAGCTATAAGTTATAAGTTCATAAGCTAATTGAAATAGCTTCTGGAAAATAAGCTATGAGTCAATAAAATAAGTTATAAGTCAGTGTTGAAAAGGTTGTTACCAAACAGGTCTTTTAGCTTATAAGCTATAAGACATAAACTATAAGTCAGTTTAGTGGTGTTGCCAAACAGACCCTAAATGTCAGGTTTTTTTTCTCGGGTCTCGCCCTTTTAACACAAGCTTCTCTCAGGTCTTTTTTCTCTATGCTTCTTTTTTATAGATCTCATCCCATTTTTCATATCCTTCAAACACAAACCTAGAAAATCATTCTTGAATGTAAATGTCAGATCTTGATGATAGTTTGATTTTGTTCCCAAAATCTTCATTTTACAAAAAGCTGGCAATTTTTCAATTTTTTGTTGTTGAGATTTTCTGTTTTTTTGTTGGTGAAATTCTGCGGATACCCTTTTGATTTATTTTATCTGGGTGTCTTTGATTTTCAACTTTGGTGTTGGATTGGTGATTGTGAAAATCTCACCTTGTTTTTGTTGTTTTTTGAAGTTTGAAACCATTTCCTAGGTTTCCTTGTTTTCAAGGGACAATTTTCGTTGCTTTTGTTGTCAAATTGGTTGTGTTTGGTCGCTGAGGTATGTTTGGCTTTTGAGGTTTTTTCCTTTTATCTCCTTTCAAAAACTTGTATGAAGGTATATTTAAATAGAGATTTTTTTTATTCAAAGAAGATGATGAAGATTCAAAAGGGAGAAGATGAAGATTCAAGGAAGATGATGAATGTGTTCATCATTTTTCCAGATTTTTTTTATTTCCAACAAAAATATATTTTAAAAAGTAAATTTATCTGATGTGGCAGCCACATCAATATTTTTTCAATAAAAAATAAGAAAAAGGACTTAAATGTGTGTTTTATAAGAGATAAAGGACCAAAATGTTACAAAGAAAAGATAAATGACCAAAATGTTACAAAAAAATGCGATAAAGGACCAACTGTGTAATTTTGCCTATAAATAACTATTAATCTCCTTTTTTATTGGACTTAGTTAATTGATAACTATTTAATATCATTTTTTGTTGTAGCTAGTTATTAAGAAGAAAAATATATATATATATTTTTTTACTATAAAAAACTGAAAACATACTTTTATGTGGAAGTTGTGCTTAGTTATTAAGAGGAAAACAAAATTATTTACTAAAAAAAACTGAAAATCTATTTTTATGTGGAAGTTATTTTTCAACATATACAAATATTTAGTTTTTTTTTTTGTAGTTTTTTTTAAGGGTGAAATAGGTATAATAAAAAAGCCATCCCAAAAAGTCAACATATACACACTTCAACTTTTATCATATTTCCTTCAAATTTGAATATAAATAAAAGTCAACATGCATTCAATCTAAATTTGAACAAATATAAATTTAAACTTTTGTGTATATTAGTTCTTTTGACTAAAGTACTACATGAATACCAGTTATCTTGAATCAACATGGGGAATAGTTTTATTTATTTATTTGACTAACATGGGTAATAGTTTTTTTTACCAACTAACATGGGTAATAGTTAAATATTTTTTATAAAATTAAATAAATTAATCAATTATTTTTTAATCATAATTAGTCAATGTTTAAACTTTTTTCTTTTGGTGAATTTGTAATTTTTGACTGAATTTATTATTACGATTTAATTTAATAAAGGATACATTTTCCCCTCTTTTGTAACGATATATTTTTATCAATTTAATAAAATATTTTTTTATTAATTTAATAAAATAAAAAAAGGAATTATCAAAGAAGGTTCGAGATAACCCACAAGTAGTGGGCAAAGTTAATATGCATAAGCCCATCCTTATGCATGGTACATAAGGCATTTCCAGCCATTGGATGCTGTTTACTTCGCGCGCCCCCCAATTTGCTACGCGCGCCCCCCAACTGCTCACCCCCCCAATTGCTACGCGCGCCCCCCACCCCAGCCCGCCAAATTGCTATGCGCGCCCCCCAGAAATTTCTCCGCGCGCCCCCCAGCCCCCCCAAAATGCTACGCGCCCCCCCCATTTTCTTAGCACACCCCCCAGTTCACTTTTTTTTTTTTTTTAGATTTCTAGCACACCCCCCATTTTCAATTAAATAATTACTTTTGTTCCTTTGAAGTACATACTATAAGTACCCCCTCCAGCCCCCCATTTACTCTGCGCACCCACCATTGCTACGCCCCCCATTACTACATGCGCAAAAACCATTTCCGCTGTAGAATGATTTCAAATATGTGTACTCCAAAACCATTTGTGCTATGGAATGGTTTCAGAGACCTGTACTTAAAACTATTTAATGTACTTAATTATGTCAAAATTCATTTTAATTTAAAATGATTTTAACCTAAACCATAAGTATAACTTAATGGTTTCACTAGTGTTGTATCTGAAAACCAAAGTAGCTCTCTTATGGTTTCAAATAAAATATTTATATTTAATTTAAAATTAATATTATAACTGAAACCATAAGTGTGACTTAATGGTTTCACTAGTTTTGTATCTGAAACCAAAATAGCCCTCTTATGGTTTCTAATAAAATATCCATATTTAATTTAAAATAAATATTTTAACTGAAACCATAAGTGTGACTTAATGGTTTCAGTAGTGTTGTATGTGAAACCAAAGTAGATCTCTTATGGTTTCCATAATTATAGTACATGTTTTAGTATGTAATTTTAAATTAAAATATGGCTATATATTATAATCATCCAACACAATTAATTGAAAAATTGGCTCTTATAGTATGTACTTCAAAGGAACAAAAGTAATTATTTAATTGAAAATGGGGGGTGTGCTAAAAATCTAAAAAAAAAATAAATAAACTGGGGGGTTTGCTAAGAAAATGGGGGGCGCGCGTAGCAATTTGGGGGGGGCTGGGGGGCGCGCGAGAAATTTCTGGGGGGCGCGCGTAGCAATTTTGGGGGCTGGGTGGGGGGCGCGCGTAGCAATTGGGGGGGTGAGCAGTTGGGTGGCGCGTGTAGCAAATTGGGGGGCGCGCATAGCAACTTATGCATGGTGTATAAGCTTTGGGCTTATGCAGGATAACCAGCCCCACAAGTAGTAGGTATCCAGAGTCAAGTAGCCGAATTTCCCCCAAAAAATTTGCAAGTGGACGCCACATGTACATAGCAATGCCGTAACAGTGAACGCGATCAACCAATCAATGATTGCCATGTCATCCATTAGAGCTTTTCAATTTCCAATAACACAACACTAAATTGACATTTCACAAACTTCCTCAATTAAAAAAAAAAAAACTTCTTAATTAATATTTTAATGATTTAAAATCTATATTAATCTTGCACGATGGTACCACGAAATTTCTTCTGATGTTCCTTTAAAACCCTAAATTAGTTAATTAATCCACCATTAGCCACGCAAACTGTGATTGTGAAAGTGATACATATCCAATCACATTCACACACCTTAGCTTACTCAACAAGCACACTCTTCGATTCGTTTTGTTCAACTCAATTGAACCTTTCTCTTTCATACTTTTCCTTTTCTTCACTTTCAGTTTTCACCACAACACAAATAATACCCCTTCGATTTGCGATCTAGTAATCGCTTTTTTATTTTAATCGATTCCTGTTCCCCAATTAGGGTTTCCGATTCAATCCTATCTTATCAATTTCTGTTGATGAATTAACTCGGAGAAGCAATTTTGTTTCTATAGAAAATTGTTTTCTCCAGGTTTATTGATTAATTGGATCTGAATGGGGAAAGGAGGTGAAAATTATGGTAGAAAAGAGAACACGAGTTCTGATAATAACAATTCAGACGGTGAAATTTTCAAAGCATGGGCGAAGGATGTGCGTGAATGCGAAGAACACTTTAAGGTGAGTGTGAAATCAGGGTTGAGTAATGAAGAGGTTGAGAATCGGCGTAAGATCTATGGTTTGAATGAATTGGAGAAACATGATGGACAATCGATTTGGAAATTGGTTTTGGAACAATTTAACGATACTTTGGTTCGGATTCTTCTCGCTGCGGCTATAATTTCGTTTGTTTTGGCTTGGTATGATGGCGATGAAGGTGGCGAGATGGAGATTACGGCGTTTGTTGAGCCTCTGGTGATATTTTTGATATTGATCGTGAACGCTATTGTTGGTGTTTGGCAAGAGAGTAATGCGGAAAAAGCGTTGGAGGCTTTGAAGGAGATTCAATCGGAGCATGCCTCGGTTATTCGGAATAACACGAAAATTCCTAGCTTGCCGGCTAAGGATCTTGTTCCTGGTGATATTGCGGAGCTTAAGGTTGGAGATAAGGTGCCTGCGGATATGCGGGTTGTGGAATTGATAAGTTCTACTTTGAGATTGGAGCAGGGTTCCTTGACTGGTGAGAGTGAAGCGGTGAATAAGACTAACAAGCCTGTTGCTGAGGATTCTGATATTCAAGGCAAAAAGTGTATTGTTTTCGCTGGGACGACCGTTGTTAATGGTCATTGCTTTTGTTTGGTTACTCAGACTGGTATGGAGACTGAGATTGGGAAGGTGCATAACCAGATACAGGAGGCGTCGCAGAGTGAGGAAGATACCCCTTTGAAGAAGAAGCTCAATGAATTTGGAGAGAGGTTGACAATGATGATTGGACTCATTTGTATTTTGGTTTGGCTCATCAATGTTAAGTATTTCCTTACATGGGAGTATGTTAATGGTTGGCCTGCGAACTTCAAGTTTTCGTTTGAGAAGTGTACGTATTACTTTGAGATTGCTGTGGCATTGGCTGTGGCTGCTATTCCCGAGGGATTGCCTGCGGTTATCACAACTTGTCTTGCACTTGGTACTCGCAAGATGGCCCAGAAGAATGCCCTAGTTCGGAAACTACCAAGTGTGGAAACTCTAGGTTGTACAACTGTTATTTGTTCGGATAAAACCGGTACATTGACTACAAACCAGATGGCTGTTTCGAAACTAGTAGCTATTGGCCCTAATGTAGATGCACTGCGAGCTTTTAAGGTGGAAGGAACTACATATAATCCAAATGATGGTCAAATAGAGAATTGGCCAGCTGGTCGATTGGATGCGAATCTTCAGATGATAGCGAAAATAGCTGCTGTTTGTAATGATGCTGGAGTGTCACAGTCAGAGCATAAGTTTATTGCCCATGGAATGCCTACTGAAGCAGCTTTGAAGGTAATATATATCTTTCTCATGTGTTGTTTGCAATTATCTCTGCTTGAATTATCCTTTTAGATAATTGATTTGAGTGTTAGACTGTTAGCTTAGCTGTTTCAAATTAGCACTGTTTCTTGATGATTAGTAGGCAGATTGGGCTATTTCATTCTATCATGTCCATGCAAAACTGTCCGCTTTAGCCATTATAGGTGTCTGACTGTTTTCTGTATTCTCCTTTGGGATTCCAGGTGTTGGTAGAGAAGATGGGCCTTCCTGAAGGATCCAAGGATGTGCAATCAGGAAGCAAAAGTACCATACTGCGTAAGTTCAATCTTCCTTGTAAAATATAATTTGTGGTGATTTACCAAATCAGATGATTTGATAGCTCCTTTTTATAAGTGTGCAACTTGCGTCAAGCAATAACCCTACGGATAGCAAACATCAGACTCTAAAACATCACACGTTTGAAAATTATGCACTCACCTAGAGGCTAATCTACTTTCATAAGTTTTTATTTATTTTTATTTTTTCTAATTTAGTTGTTTTTCATGGAAAAGAAAAATTGCTACTTTAATCAAAGGCTTGAAAAATTTGTAATAGATTCAGAGATTGGCAGAGACCAAGTGTTAAGACCAAAAAATGTGGTTTTATTGTCCTTTATCTAGTTAGTAATGGAACTGATTCAATAAACCCGCTTAGCTTTCTTACCTTCAATTTTTTTTTATCTAGGTTGTTGTGAATGGTGGAATGAACATGACCGCCGGATTGCTACTCTAGAGTTTGACCGTGACAGGAAGTCAATGGGTGTTATTGTAGACTCTGGTGCGGGGAGAAAGTCGCTTCTGGTTAAGGTATTATCTCTCTCTGCTATAGCATAGTTTTTCCCTACTCTGCACTTAGTCTAGTTGTTGAATTAATATTTGCTGCGCGACAATACTGCTTAATTTGGATTTGTATAGCATTTTTGCTTTTATCGCGTATTCTACCATATCATGTAGTAAAAGATAGATTTTTTCTTTAGAGGTGAATCTTCTACCCATTTTTATTTGAGCAAGGTCATTTTATTGTTCTTCTGGAATATAAGGAAATCAAAGCAAAAGGTCACATGTTATCACCATTTGTAAATAAACCATAAATTATTACAATTATACTATTTAACTAAAACAGTAGCATCTTGGATCTCCAAAATGCATCTGACATTTTTTTTAGACTATTCTAAAGAACAAAAATTATGTTTATTTTTCCATAACTGGTATAGTACTGGGTCATAACACCAGTTTTGTAGCATAAAGTTCTTTTCAAAGACTGATATTTTTCATCTTAAAATTTCTTAAGACTGGGTCTTTATGACCAGTCTATTCTTTTTCTGGTTCACCTTCATCAGACATTTTTTTGGACTAGACTAAAGGACAAAACTTATGTTTATTTTGCCATAACCGGTGTAGTATTTTATTGATACCAGTTCTGTAGCATAAAGTTCTTCTAAAAGACATATTTTTCGTATTAAAGTTATTATGATAGGGTCTTTATGACCAGCCTATTCTTCTTCGGGTTCACCTTCTCATTTTGCCTCTGTAACCATATTTTTCAGGACAGTTCTGTTGCCCTTCGTCTATTTTTATGTCTAGATATCCTTTGGTTTCTGGTTCCTTTTTTCTGTAGTTTTGTGAAATATTTAAAACTGACTTGGTCCTAACTTTTGATAGGGTGCTGTTGAAAATGTGTTGGATAGAAGCTCTAAAGTTCAGTTGCGTGATGGTTCAATTGTGAAACTGGACAATAATGCTAAGAACCTCATATTGCAAGCTCTTCATGAAATGTCCACCAGTGCATTACGCTGTTTGGGATTTGCCTACAAGGATGTGCTCACTAGTTTTGAAGGCTACAATGGTAAAGACGATCATCCAGCCCACCAGCTTTTGCTTGATCCTTCCAATTATTCATCAATTGAAAGTGAACTCATTTTTGTTGGCTTGGTTGGGTTGAGGGTAAGTTTTGAGCTTGCCATTTTGTATTTTGTGCTTTTTAACTTCTATTATTATGTTTGGTGTAGTAACTGTGTAAAACTGATCGTTGAATTGTGTTCAGGATCCTCCTAGGGAGGAGGTATACCAAGCAATAGAAGACTGCAGAGCAGCTGGAATTCGTGTTATGGTTATAACCGGAGACAACAAAAACACTGCTGAAGCTATCTGTCGGGAAATAGGTGTATTTGCGCCCAATGAAGACATTAGTTCAAAAAGTGTAACTGGTAGAGATTTTATGGAACTCCGTGATAAAAAAGCTTATCTGAGACAGAGTGGTGGGCTTTTGTTTTCGAGGGCTGAACCAAGACACAAGCAGGACATTGTGAGGCTTCTTAAAGAAGATGGGGAGGTTGTTGCTATGACTGGAGATGGTGTTAATGATGCACCCGCCTTGAAGCTTGCCGACATTGGTATTGCAATGGGCATTGCAGGGACAGAGGTATTTTGTTTATTCTATTCATATGGGCTTTGTAATTTAAAAATTAAAATGCACGTGTTTTGAATTTGGTGACGTGGATTGATGCAAATTTATTGTTTTCAATGAGTGTTCTCGCTGACTAGTGAGTGAAATATGTTAAGGAATAGTACAAAGTAATATTGTTGTTTTATATCCGCTGATTAATCCTTTTTATTTTATGCTGTTAAATCTAGGTGGCAAAGGAAGCTTCAGATATGGTGTTAGCAGACGATAATTTTAGTTCAATTGTTGCTGCTGTCGAGGAAGGTAGATCTATCTACAATAACATGAAGGCTTTTATCAGGTAAATTAATTCATCTTTATAATTCGTATCCACTGAGATGTTGTAGGTACCTTGCGTTGTAGTAGGCTCTTACTCCATTCATTTCCTTTATTGACAATTATTACATATAATCTGGTTATCCACATAAACCAATGCTGTAAAGGAAGGATATAATTTACTACATTGTTGTTTCAATCTTTGTTTAGTTTCTTATTTTTAAAAATAAAAAAGTTTCTTTTTACCCTTCTTCTGTACTATGTCTATGCTGGCTGTGTAGTTATCTCTTCAGAAACAGTGAGGTCATGAGATGTGCTTTCATGATGCGTGTGTTGGTTTATTCTTTTGTGTGCGCATGTCTAGGAATATCAAACAAACAAAAACATAAAGGAAAGTGTGTTAGGAACCCAATAATTGAATTCCAAAGAAATGATAATTTATTAAGAAACAGGATAGAATAGGAGAAAATCTCTCTTCAATGGTTTCCCCCTCACAATAGAGAA
Source organism: Trifolium repens (assembly GCA_030408175.1). Lineage (NCBI taxonomy): Eukaryota > Viridiplantae > Streptophyta > Magnoliopsida > Fabales > Fabaceae > Trifolium > Trifolium repens. Next base: position 49,102,094 of record CP125849.1, on the reverse strand, counting down.
TACTCTATTCACAATTACAATATTTAAAGATACTCTAACCTTGGTGTTCTTGTATTTATAGACATACTCTTTAACTCATCCGAATAACTTACTGTAAGAACTCTTAACTACGTTAACCATTCTAATTAGTCATTATTCTATATTCTATATATTAACTATACACCCCTCCTCAAAACAACATTGTCCTTAAGGTTGACATCTACTATATTCTTCTAGTAGGTGTAATAGTCGATAACAAGCTTGGGCTTCTTCCCCTCATCAATTCTTTAAAATTGAAGTGTTGGCACCCCTCACCCATTTAGAGTGTTATTCTATATCCTAACAGAAGATAGAAGTGTGAGCTGTAATTAGTTTGGTCTAATTTGGATTCTGGAGATATTTGAATCTGTTGAATTAGTTTCGTCTTTAATAACAGAGATTTTGTGGTGTGGATGGTTCAGGTCCGGATTTTCTACATTTGATGTACATTTTACAAATATTTTTCTGCCAATGTCTTTTTTTAACTACTTGAGAATTTTAGTCAATTGGATTTGGAGGGGCATGGCTTCTCATTTACATGTTAATGTTTGTAATTTATATCTAGCTTTAATGTTTGTACTCCTTATAATATATGCTTTTACTTTAAGAGCATCTAATAATAAATGTTACTAAATTTTATGAATATTTTGTGACTGAGAACTAAATTTTGTAGGTACATGATCTCTTCCAATATTGGCGAGGTTGCTTCTATATTTCTTACAGCTGCACTAGGAATTCCTGAAGGACTGATACCTGTCCAGCTTCTGTGGGTCAATCTTGTCACTGACGGACCCCCTGCAACAGCTTTGGGATTTAACCCTCCAGATAAGGATATAATGAAGAAACCTCCTCGTCGCAGTGATGACTCACTAATTAACTTGTGGATTTTATTCCGCTATCTGGTAATTTGCCTTCTCTTTCTTTCTGGTTATATCTTTATTCGGTTGTAGCTGTTTTATGTTTTGAACGATGATAATACATGTATCATTATTGCCTCTAATCTTCTCCCTAATATTTCACAGGTTATTGGGATTTATGTTGGATTAGCTACTGTTGGCGTCTTTATTATATGGTATACACATGGTTCCTTTTTGGGAATTGACCTCAGCGGGGATGGACATACTCTTGTGACTTACTCCCAACTTGCCAACTGGGGTCAATGCTCCACTTGGAATAACTTCACTGCTGCTCCCTTCACCGCTGGTTCTAGAGTCATCTCTTTTGATGCCGACCCATGCGACTACTTCCACACTGGTAAAGTGAAAGCTATGACACTGTCCCTCTCTGTGTTGGTAGCCATTGAAATGTTCAACTCTCTCAATGCCCTGTCTGAAGATGGAAGTCTTTTGACAATGCCCCCGTGGGTAAACCCTTGGCTTCTTTTGGCAATGTCTGTTTCATTTGGGCTGCACTTTTTGATCTTATACGTGCCATTCTTAGCACAAGTATTTGGCATCGTGCCTCTGAGCTTCAACGAGTGGCTTTTGGTTTTGGCGGTTGCATTGCCTGTCATTCTAATTGACGAGATTTTGAAATTTGTTGGGAGATGTACAAGCGGGTCTGCAAGAAGATCAAAGCAAAAAACAGAGTAGACAACTTACAGTAGTCTTTAGAGAAATTGATCAGTGCTTCAATAGTTCGAAAGTTGTTATCTTTAGACTGAATAGGTGGAGGTGGTCACAACACCGATTAATTTTATATAAGTACTATTTTAGGCCTCTTATGTAGTCATCTTCCCATTTTATAATGAGGGGTGACTGGGCTTACATTAGGTGCACTATATGTTTCTTTTAATCTTTTATTGTCATCCTTTTTAGTTTGTTCTTTGAACCTTTTCAGGATTTTCAAAAGGAAGGAAAAAACCTTCTATTTATTTTTCACATGTCTCTTCCTGAAAATCCAGAAACAGCTTCTGGTTGTTTTTTGTTTGGTTTATTTGCTGATGCACAGGAAGTCCTTGTGAACTCTAGAAATCATAGGATGAATATGTTTTTTTGGTTATACTGTGTGTTTGATCTTCAGTTTGAAAGCCTTAACATACCTGTAATGATGGATTGATTGAAACATATGTTTGAGTACGTGCAATGTTAGAACCGTTCCAAACAAATACAAAAAGATCATTAATAATTATATGGACAACCTCTCTGAAAAGGTAAAAGGCCAAAGTTCAAGATAGATGTTATTTGCCACCAAGTTGGTTTAACAGATATATTGTCCGGAATTTATTTATGTATCAACAACAAAAGTTTGTCTTGTATTTATTTATATTTGTTTAAGTGATTTATTTTAAATATCAATTTATGATAAATATTTATCATGCATTTTTTGTCAAGGATTAATAGATTTTTGTCATTTTCTTTTTAATGTATCAATGTCAAACATCTATTTATCCACGAGTTTTATTAAAAAGTGTTAGTTTGTAATTATCAATAATAAATACATGTCCCGTGTTAATTTTATATCAATGATGAAAAAATGTTTTCTTTCTTTAAAAAAATAAGAGATTAATTGCTATGCACTGACAGTGTAATTTTTTTTACACATGCATCCAATCAAATCACATCATAGTATCACTTTAATAGGTTTGTTCCTAAAATATCTCAACAAATACCTCATGTTGTGATTTGATTGGGTACAAGTGTAAAAAATTGTTATAGCATCGGTGCATACAAATTAAATCCAAAAAATAAATAGTATAATGTCATACATGTCCCGTGTTAATTTTATATCAATGATGAAAAAAATGTTTTCTTTCTTTAAAAAAAAAATAGTATAATGTCATTTGATATAAACAAAAACAAATGAACACTTCTTTAAAGAGCGATGAATTAAATATGAATTTTATATTTTTAACACTTAAAAATTCATATTGAATTCATTTTTGTTAAAAAATCTAAATTTTTTATAATGTACTAAATATAATTGTGGAAAAAAAATTCAAAATTTCGAATGATATATATGAGTTGTTAAATTTTAAAGAAGGGCAAATTAAGAATTTTCATATGCATTTTCTCTTAATAGGTTTATTTATTATTTTGATTTACGTGATATATCTGGTGGAGGGGGGGGTGGGGTGGAAAGTAGCTATCAGATGTTAGACCCATACCAAAAAAAACGGTCCAAACAAAAGAGAAGAGAAAAAAAAAAAAAAAAACAGTAAAAACAAAAAGAAAGGAAACGAACGTGAGAAAGAAAGAAACGAAAAGTGTAAATCGGAACCCTAGTCTTGCTCCGACACGGTGAGTTTTTCTCCTTCCTTCTCGGTTTTACATTCACAGATTGTTCGTTCTAGCTGATTTGTCTTGTTTAAGTTCATTGTCATTGCTTTGCCACACCACTATCTTCCATGTCTAGCATTAGTTTTTTTAGTTGCATTATTATTTGCTTATCAGCTTTTTCTTTTGTGTCTTGCTAACGAGTGCCCCGGACACATTCAATTTAAAGAAAGTATTTATTCAAAAAGTGTAACATTTCAATTTCCAATGCGTTGACTTGGCACATTTCAATTTCTTTAGCAGAGAGGCATGGAGCAGAGATTAGCTAATTGTTGGCGTTGACTTCGCACGTTTTGATTTTTCAATAGGAATCTTGTTGATGCTGCAAATATTGCTGCATTGGCTTCTCTGTTGACATTCAGAAGGCCCGAATGTTCGTTGGGGGGAGAGGATGGTCAACAAGTTGTGGTGCATCCTCCCGAGGTTAGCTTCTTCAATTTACAGTGTGTCCTTTCGCACATGTTTTCTATTTAGCTTCTACAATTGTTATCTAATATATGCATTGTAGGTACGCGAGCCACTCCCTTTGATTATACATCATCTTCCAGTTGCTGTCACCTTTGGATATTTCAGCAATGAAAATCTCGTTGTACAAATCTATCTCTTTGTAATACATGCTTTTTTTGATTTTGATACTTATACGAGGTAATGATCCTCTAATATAAAGATGCTCTCTAGGTCTTGGATCCGACATACCATGAAGAAGCTGTAATGACTGGACGCATGACTGCAACCCTTAATGCAAATGGTGATGTTTGTGCCATTCAAAAGCCTGGGGGGCAGGAAATTTCTCAACGGGTTATTATGCATTGCTTGAGACTTGCTCATGTCAAAGCTGGTGATATGACAGCCAAGATAAAGGACGCAGTGAGTTCTCTTTTTTATGTTTAAGCTTCGATGATCTCACATGTTTTTAATGCTTATGAACTGAATAATGCATTTAGTTAACAATATCATCTCCCAATTTGTGTCTAGTGCTAAGCTCTGCCGGTGCAAATGAATTATACAAATCTTACTTAAAATTTTGCTGTCATAAGCTTTGTTTAGTTATAACTACAGAAAGAACTATAGTGTGAGTTGTCCTGTACATGCATTTCGTTGCTGTGAAGTACGCTTTAATATCTTATTTTCTTTTTCTAGATGCCGTGATTAAAATTTTCATGCTTTTTAGCTATCTGCCTCAATTGCCATATCAGTGGATATAGAATGCATATTGTTGGCTAATTTTCTTTGTTGTCTGAATTGGTGTAGGTTGAAAAGCATAACACTGAAAGGGCACTGCAGAAGATTAAACGCCATTCTTCCTCTGTTGCCATGGATGTATGTGGAACCACTGCCAGATTAGGGGGAAAACAAAATCAATCAGATGGTGGTATAGAATGTAGTCATCTAGACCAATTGAAGTTGAAAGACGAGACAAAGTCTATGGAATGTGATGCCACATCATCAGCACAAGTACAAAGTAACAAGAAGGATGGAAGCTCAAAGAATTTCATTGGTGGTCCCTCAAGTTGGTAAGGTGTCAGTTCGTTAGAATTACTTATAGCTTTTTGATTGAAATTTATTGGTACTCAAGTTGTTTCTAGTTCAGTTCATTCATATAAAGCTATTATTATTACAATAATTTTTTAAATTGAAGAGTGAACATGATATTAGCAATCAATGGATTGATGATTTGGAAACCTTATGTGCCATAAGCATGCTATAGTAACAGTCACAGTGAACCACTGAAATTAACAAGTAATGTTATCGGTGATTTTGGTTTTTTCATTCTGAGTTTCGTATATGTTGAAGTACTCTACGAGTTTACGAGTCGAATTTGCATTTCAATTTCACCTAGACTAAATGTGCTGACGTAAAAACTCGACTCTGACACCTATAACGCATACTTGCTCTTTCATTTCTCAGGGATCCCTACTCAGAGTGTGTCAATTCAGAGCTTCTAAAAGCTTCTCTAGCTTCTCGTGGTAATTGCTTCTCTTTCATCTCCATTATAATCTTGGCGGTTATGTGGCTTTTGATTAAACATATAAACCAGTGATTCTGTTTGCTTCACTTAGGTAAATTTCCAAAATTCCAAAAACTAAAATCGTTGCAGTACTTAGGGGTCTCATTTGTTTAGATAAAATTGTCCAATTTGATGTTTTACGATATTTGCCACCCATTCAGTTTAAAAGACATTCACTTACAAATATTATGCAAGTTTGGAAGCTTTGTTGATTGTGAAATTGTGCATGGACAAACAAAACCCTCACAAGCCCATTGAAAAACAATAATTTAGTGTTTGAGATGTGAATCGTGCAGTACTTTACACAGCCATAAATCTGAGCCAGATTCATTATTCTGTGAGAGTTTTGTGAGGTTTTCATTTAAAATATATGCATAGTTTCTCGTGTTGATTTTGGTTGGGCTCCCCTTTTAGGTTTCAATAGTTCAGTATCCTTTTTGAATTACAGGCTGCTTCATATATTTCATTATCATTGGTGTCTGTATCGCTTCATATAGTCTAATGAGTAGATAAAAGTACAAAATCTCATAATTAGAACTGTTGTGAAATAAGCAGGACATTCGACTCCTAGTAAACAGAAGGATTCAAGACGGGAGACTAAGCCGGAACAACCACAGAAGGAAGTCAAGATAGATTCTGCACCGATGGACCCAGCTCTAACTTCAGGGCAGAGCAATGAAGGTAAGACTCTGAAGGATGCTGTCAAGCCCAAGCACAAGAGGAAGAAAAAAGCATCTGCCAATAATGGGAATTAAGTGATGAAATGTGCAGTCACATTTGTACTGACCATGTATGTTATCTTAGAAAATTTGATCGATAGTGCGGAATTCTGTAAAAAATCGTTGTAAATGAAAGATAGTCGTTTGTGCATTTAGCCATGCCAAATTCAATTTTGACTAAAAGGAAGTTTTCATCAAATGTATCCGAGAAGGCGCACAATGTCACTCTTGTGGCGCGGAAAAACTTAACCAAATGTGCTTTGTCAGTATTTGTGACCAAAATCAATGATCATACGAGAAATTGTTATTGTTTTGTTTCTTGTTTACTGTTTTATTGGGGAGATGTGGTTGTGTGTAGAAAGAAAATTTTGATGACAAAATATAGTGAGGTTTGCCTAAAGTTATCTTTCATAATAAGATGATGGGAAACAGCGGGCGTGTTTGGTTTAAGAGAAAGAAACAGGGAAAAGAGAAAAACACGGATTTTAATGAATGAATTTGGACTAAAGTTAATCCAAATCTATTCATTGAAATCCGTGTTTTTCTCTCTTCCCAATTTTTTTAGGCTATGTTTGGATTGATGGAATGAGATTGAATATAATGGGAAGGAATGAGATAAATTAATGGTTAATTGTTTGGATTATAAAAATAACAATAGAATGAAATATGATGGAATGAATTTCGTCTCATACTACTATTTTATCCTCAATTGTGTTCCATCCAATTTGGGTGGTAAGAGATGTAATGTAAATTTTTTGTCACTCCATCATAAACTATCCAAACAATGGAATGATATATTTATTTCATTCTACTCCACTCTATTCCACTTCATTCTATTCTGCTTCATTACATACCATTATATTCCATCAATCCAAACAAAACCTTAGTGATTAGAATATCCTTCATCTCGCCACATTTCCATTTTCTTATTCACCCATCCATTACAACTTCAAATAAATTATGCCTGTATAAAAATAGTTGTTCTGTTTAGTGGAGCCACAAATGTGGAGCACAAGTTATAATGTTGAATTGTCAAGTTACATATAACTTCGACTAATTTTAATATTCTGACATTTTTATAAGACTTACTTAAGGGTGAGATTATTAAAGTTTTCGCTTTAGTCCTCCAATAAAAAGATCTTATGTGCATACAAAAAAGACTTTGTAGTTTGTATAATAAAATTTAGGCATAATGCATCTATTCGTCTTTTAAGTTTTACGTTTGTAACAAATTGATCTTTAGTTTTTTAAGTAATAAATAATTGCTTTAAGTTTTTTAAGTAACAAATAAGTCATTTAAGTTTGTAATTTGCAACATATAGGTCCTATTTTTTAAGTAATTGAGGGACCTAGATGTTACAAATTACAAACTTAAAGGACCTATTTGTTACTTAAAAAACTTAAAAAACTTATTTGTTACTTAAAAACTTAAATGATCAATCTGTTACAAACGTAAAATTTAAAGGACCTATGAATACATTTTGCCTAAATTTTATTATACAAACTACAAAGTCATTTTTGTAATTGAGTGCTTAGATGTTACAAATTACAAACTTAAATGACCTATTTCTTATTTAAAAACTTAAAAGACTTATTTGTTACTTAAAAAACTTAAATGATTAATCTATTACAAATGTACAATTTAAAGACCTATGAATACATTTTTCCTAAAATTTATCTTGAACTCACTCTTTTTAGAAGAAAATTAGAATTATCGTGAATAGTATCTGTGTAATATTCGCATAACTTATATATAACTGTTTTTAGTTCGACTAACTATCAACTACCTAAGATTAGGCTGTTTGTTATTTATTTGGCCCAACCATGTTAAATATTGCCACCATATTCACCACCAAACAAAATGTTGACTCAACAAACTAAAAATTTAAAATGAAAAAAAAGATCTAAATTCTACTTAAAGTAGATGGTAGATACACCGCTCCCACTATACATTAGAGCTAACACCCACACCTAATCTATAAAATATTCAATGTAAATAATCAGAAAATTTTCTTACCCAATAAGGGCAAGCCACGTATTAGCTTTGTTGAATCGTAGGGCTATAAACGCCGTGCTATTTTCAATTTCGTGCCCAAATGAATGACCAATATTTTTGCAATGCAGCATAGTGAGCTTGAGTCCAAAATTAACATGCAATTGACTGTACCCATTTTTTATTTTACTTTTTTTACTAATGTACCCATTATATACTATATATATGTTTAAGTATTTGACTATGAGATTACATATAATTTGATGTATGTTGTAACAAACTTACCCAACTAGCTTTTAAGAATAGTCATATGTAAATGTAAATGGTCTATCATTTTTCTCCTCAAGTGTGCTTAGAATTGGACTCTTCTCCTTTAACTTTTTGGATTAGACTTAAGACTTTGATCACGCCACACTTTTAAAATAAAACTAAAAAATAATAATTTGAAGTTCAACTACTATGTATCAAGTAACCAATTAGTGATTTTGTTAACATGAAGAAGAAAGAGCAACATTTGATGCATTGTAGATTTCATTTTCCGGACATTGACACCTCACCAAGTTTCTTTCCAAAAGCAGGTCCAGCTGGGATATTATATATATATTGTTGATAATTTGTTTATATATAATATAATGTAATAAGAATTTTTTTAATATGGACCACTATTACACACTATTTTTTTGAAGAAGCTAAATTAGCTCACTCAAATTGGCACCAGAGAGAATCGAACCTGAGACTTTAAGGAGGAGCATACTATTACAAGTGGTCTATGGTGGATAGCAGTTAAAAAATGTTTAAAATTTTAATGAAGATATATATTGTTGTTTGAAAGTATAAATTGATGAACATCTTTATTTTTACAGTTGAAATAATGACTTAATTGATTCCGGTTTGATTAAAACAGCGGAAAATCAAAATGTGGCTCCTATAGAACTGATACCTAATGATGTCATTTTTTCAACCGTAAAAATTAGGAGAGTTGTGATTTTTTACTTTTAAAAAATATTATTGACAATTGAAATTTCAGATGATTTTAAACATAAATCTAGGGTGAACCACTTGATTAATATTAACCAGTATGATAATAACAACATAACTATGTCTAGTCCACTGTAGATCGGGTCTGAATTTTTTTATACAGTACTAGTGTACACTATATTGCACTTTTAGAATATTTATATAACGTTATGAATTTTTTAACAAAGACATTAACATATATTAAGATTTTTCTGAAAAACAACTTAAATGTAATAGTACTAACAAAAAGCGTTTTAAAATTGTCTCCACTATTTTTAGGAAGTATCCATGAATCATTTCAATTTAAGTCCTTGCATACAGACCTGCAAAATAGTATGAAACATTACAAATTACAATTATTTTTTGACAAAATGAAACGTTACAATTATGTTGTTATGATTGTACTATTATGATTCTATAATGCTAATTCAAACAAAAAAATATATTACTTTCAAAATGTACATGATGCTAAGTTACAAATTCTGGATAATGCTAAGTTGTATTATTCTTGCAAGTTGATTGATAGCAACCATATTCTCCTCAATATAACCACATTAATGGTGATGTTAACAAAAAATTCCTTAATTTATTAATGGAGTTTTTTTTGACAATCAGCAAACTAATTCATTTCATTATTCAATAGCGTAGCAATACAAGTAGGTAATGTGTGAACAATATAGCGACTAGACCAATAAATGGCCGCCCGAGCTAACTTATGAGCTACCATATTCGCTTGTCGCTTAATAAACTTTACCATAAAGTTTGGATTAAATAACAATACATTATTAATATGACCGATGATTGTACTAAACTCCGAGTTACCACCACGAAAATGTTGTATAGCATCGACAACACTCTTTGAATCAGTCTCAAAAATAACTTGAGATAAGCCTCTTTGTTCTATTTCTCACAGCGCCTGTAATAGAGCCATTGCCTCTCCTTCAAGAATTGAGCATTGCCCTATTTTCCATGTTGTACCAGCCATAATGCAATGTCCTCTATGGTCCCGCACACACCATCCAGCACTCGTCTTATTTACCTCTTGATGGAATCCCGCATCCACGTTGCATTTGTACCAATTTAAAGGTGGAGGTTGCCAAGTTGTTTGGTGTTGTTGATGAGCTGCTGCTACTGTACGTTGCTGCAGATGTTGAACCGTATGCCATTCATTCCAAAGCTGCCGCGCTTTAACACCAATGCATCGTCCAGTTTCTTTTTCATTGTTCCAAACGCTGTTGTTGCGATTTTGCCATAGCATCCAGACCAAGACTGCAAACTGTCCAGCAGTGTTTGCATCTTCATTCGCGCAAATATCGAGAATCACGTCTTTTGCATTGCTGTGCTGATGTATCCGGTTGCTAACAATGTGATCAATACCTGCAAATTGTCGAGCCTGCACACTGTCAAAACACGAAAATAAAACATGCCAATCGTTCTCGCTATCATGATCACATATAGGACAATTCGAGGAGCACCGGTATTAATGGAGTTATGTGAGCCTATAAGTTGATATTTTTTTCCACCACCGGTATCAGGTCCATTGCATCACCTAATTTAGATTGGAGGTCAGTTTTGACATCAAGTGGTTTCAGGCAATTCCCGACCAAAGTTGTGGAGATCGAACTGTGGTTTTTCCTACCAAGTCCAGTGACTATCATGACTAGGCCAACTAACGATTGATTGTCCATAAGTGACTCTTTAGTGGATTGAGATTCCCTGCTATCGAAAACAACATAGTTTTCACACATTTTCAAATCTCAACCATTAATTATAGATCAGACAATTTAAATTAAAAGTTTTAAATTACTCCAAACGATCTCAACCGTACCATTTAGATCAGACGATCCTGATCTGTTACAGTAGCATCCTGCCGTAACAGCAGGAAATCCAGTTCCCTTTTTAATATCCACTAAATCAAAATAAAGTCAAGAGATATTAATGAATGCAACTTTTTTAAAATTATAAGAGTACTTGTGTCCCACACACGAGCGCGCACACATATATAAGACTTTGAATTTAATTTGAAGTTGATTAATTATTGTGAGTGTCTTTGATATATGGATTTATGCTTTAAATAAATGTATCCAATTACTAAAGTAAATGTGAGAAATTACTTGATAATCGAGAGAATTCAAATTCGAATATTTCATGAAATCTTCTAGGTCAAATTAAATTGACATTTTAAAAATGTTAGATTAATACAGACATCGTACATTAGTGTGGTTAATTAAAGTTGATTGCCTTTTTATACAACTTCATCCTCCTAGGACGCGTGTGCACAACTAGGGGATGTGAGTTGGGCACCATAAAGTATTGTATGTGTTATCACTTCTGTGCTTTTAAATTGGACTTTGAATTATTAGAGTACATTTTTTTTTTTAAGAAATTAGAAATTTTTCTAATCTTATGGTCGAACTTAATTATTAGAATTTATTCTTTTAAAAACTAGAGTGCTAATAGCCAAAAATAAAAGAGGGTTTGAAAGTTTTATTATGTACCATAATAATTTTGGTTAAGCATTGGTCAAAAGTTAAACACATGAAGGTGATAAAGATGACAATATAATAATGTAGTACTAAAAATATCAGTTATCTTATTTGTGAAGGCTCAATGGTAAGTAGTAAGATAGCCTCACAAAACTAGTTTAGCTAATCAAATAATGTCACAACTCCCCTTACCTGCACATGCACCTGCTAATCCAATCCTAGTTAAATTAAGCAAGCAACGTATGGGTTTGAAATTAGAAATAACTTATAATTGAATATACAAATACCCATTCTTATTTCTCACCTTTATATAAAGTCCATTAATTCCATTCTCTTTATATCATGTATGTCTCATGACTTATAATACTATCTTACCCATGCATGCAATCTATTTCAGTTGATCATCACAGGCATGCTTCCTTTCTTCAACCAAACTATGGAACTTGTTCCCAATCCCATCAGAACTCGAAACCATCTCTCTCCGACACTCGGAGAACTCCTCAAACGCGTCGAAGATGCTCAAAACGACAACAAAATTGCCGATCAACCCGACCATATTCTGGACATTTCTTCCTCCTCTTCTTCCACTACCATTCCCCCACCTTTTTTCCTTTCTTTCACCAACTTAACTTATAGCGTTAAGCTCAAAAGTAAGATTTCTTGCTTTTCCTCAAAACAAAATTCTCTTCCAACCGATCTAGAAGCCGAAACAAAACCAAATGGTACAAAGATTCTCCTCAATGACATATCCGGTGAAGCCAGGGACGGCGAGATCATGGCAGTTCTCGGCGCAAGCGGCTCTGGCAAGTCAACTTTAATTGACGCTCTTGCAGATAGAATTTCCAAAGATTCTCTCAAAGGAACAGTGACACTAAATGGCGACGTTTTGGAGTCAAGTCTTCAGAAGGTGATTTCGGCTTACGTTATGCAAGACGATCTTCTCTTCCCAATGCTCACCGTAGAAGAAACTCTCATGTTCTCAGCCGAATTTCGACTCCCCCGCTCCCTCTCAAAATCAAAGAAAAAGGCTCGCGTCCAAGCATTAATTGATCAACTCGGTCTCCGAAATGCCGCCTCAACTGTCATAGGAGACGAAGGTCACCGCGGTGTTTCCGGTGGAGAACGCCGCCGTGTCTCAATCGGAACAGACATAATTCATGATCCAATCATTTTATTCTTAGATGAACCAACCTCCGGATTGGATTCCACCAGTGCTTACATGGTGGTGAAGGTTTTGCAGCGAATTGCTCAGAGCGGTAGCATTGTTATGATGTCCGTTCATCAACCAAGCTACAGAATCCTCGGTTTGTTAGACCGTTTAATCTTCCTCTCTCACGGTCAAACAGTCTACAGCGGTTCTTCGGTGAACCTCCCTAATTTCTTCTCCGAATTCGGCCATCCGATACCGGAAAACGAAAACCGCACAGAATTCGCATTAGATCTGATCCGTGAGCTTGAAGGAACTCCGGGAGGAACAAAAAGTCTCGTCGAGTTCAACAAATCATGGCAATTAAAAAATCAACCACCGTCTGCAACCGTAGTTACTAACGGACCAAAACTGTCGTTAAAAGACGCCATCAGCGCAACCATCTCAAGAGGAAAACTAGTTTCAGGAACTAACGGCGGAAACGGAAACGGAAATTCAACTGCATCGTCAGTTGCCACGTTTGCAAATCCATTTTGGATTGAAATGGCGGTTATTGGAAAACGATCTCTAACAAACTCAAGGCGGATGCCCGAATTATTCGGTATCCGCCTCGGTGCAGTTCTGGTCACCGGAGGTATCTTAGCCACCGTGTTCTATCATCTTGACAATTCACCAAAAGGTGTTCAAGAAAGATTAGGATTCTTCGCATTCGCCATGTCAACAACCTTCTACACTTGTGCTGAAGCAATTCCAGTATTCCTCCAAGAACGTTACATCTTCATGAGAGAAACTGCTTACAATGCTTACCGTCGATCTTCCTATGTCCTCGCTCATTCCATCATCTCCCTCCCTGCACTTATCTTCCTCTCATTCGCCTTCGCCGTCACAACTTTCTGGTCAGTCGGACTAGCCGGCGGATCATCTGGTTTCCTTTTTTACTTTTTAACAATCTTAGCATCCTTCTGGGCAGGTAGTTCCTTCGTGACGTTCCTCTCCGGCGTTGTTTCTCATGTGATGCTTGGTTTTACAGTTGTGGTTGCAATTTTAGCTTACTTTCTTCTCTTCAGTGGATTCTTTATCAGTAGAGATAGGATTCCACCTTACTGGATATGGTTCCATTATTTATCACTAGTGAAGTATCCTTTTGAAGGAGTGCTTCAGAATGAATTTGATATTAAGCCACCAAGGTGTTTTGTAAGAGGGATTCAGATGTTTGATAACACGCCGCTCGGCGATGTTCCGGGGAGTTTGAAGGTTGAGTTGTTGAAGAGTATGAGTAAGACATTGGGAATTGACATAACAAGTTCTACTTGTGTTGTTACTGGAGCTGATATATTGAAGCAGCAAGGGGTTACAGAGCTTAGTAAATGGAACTGCTTGTTCATTACTATTGCTTGGGGTTTCTTCTTTCGTTTCCTGTTTTACTTGGCGTTGCTGTTTGGAAGCAAGAACAAGAGGAAATAATAAACTCAAGAAAATTTATTAATTAAAATTAAATTTGTATTTGTCATTCCTATATATATATTCTTGTAATAATCAAATTGAGAGTGCAGCAGTAGAAAAACAATACTAGTAGCTTAATTTGTCAAGGTTAATTTATTAATTACCAATAGCATCTTGTGCTTGTATTTTCTTTAAGAAAATGAATGATGATTATATTGCTGGTATAATTTTACTATTTGAGAGTAATTTATATATTTTCAATTTATTTCTATGTGAAATTTGTTTTCTGGTAGTTTTTATTTTCCTTACAATTAAAAACAAAATGTATGAGAAACAAAATGTAATATGATACTTGAATTTGAAAATTCAAAGTGTTTCATGATTTTCGGACCTCACATATATTCAGCTAGAGGTAGAGGGCAATGGCTTCTAATGACTGACTCGCCCTCTTTCTGGAAGCCGAACTCACCAATGTGTTGGCTTCGCACTCTGATCATAGCCCCATATCCTATTGGCGGGGAGGAGAAAAAAACCACTTTTGGTTACATTCAAAGATAAAATATGGAAGAAAATCAACTCTTGGAGGGGAAGAGCTTTATCAAAAACGGGCACATCAACTCTGATTGCTTGGTGTTTATATATGGTACCTAATAATTGGGTGTGGAATGGACTCAAAGACACGCCATTAAGCATTGCTTCTTGGGTTGTGCAGATGATTGTTGAATGGTGTGTTGTAAACCAGTTACAACAACAAACCCGACCGCAGACTAATGTTGTAACACAGCAGCGGCGACAATGTCCTTGTGTTGGATGTTGGAAATGCAACGTCGATGCAAGTTTCTTCAAAGTTTCAGGTTCCACAGGCTGGAATTGGTGTGTACGCAATTCGGAAGGATCTTTCATAGCAGCTGGAACAAACTTATGCAAACATAATCTCACAACTTTGGAAGGTGCATCTTTGGATATATTAGAGGCGTTACGGGAAGCTAATTCAAGATGATGATCCAACGTTGTTTTTGAAAGTGACTCCAAGATAGTGGTGGATGTCATCCATGCCTCTCATAATGGTGCTTCAGAATTGAGTTCTATTATCATGTCGATTAAATCTTTGCTTCATTGTAATTTGAACTTCGAGATCAAGTTCATTAAGCGACAAGCGAACATGGTAGCTCACACCTTAGCGAGAGTAGTCAGATTTTGGTCTAGTCGCACTTTGTTTAATTGTATTCCTAGTTGTAATGAACCTAATATTATTAATAAAATGAGTTAAATTTGTATCTCTTTTGGTCATCTTTTTTTTTTTATGAGAATAGATCATCTCTTTTACCTTAGAGAAGTTTCTATAATATAAAACTTGTATCTCAAAAATACACGGAAAAAGATAATCGTTGAGTTTGTGTCTAAAAATAGAAAAAGAAAAAAGAAAGAAAAAAAAGAGAGAAAAGGGTTGAGTTATTGAGACACTTGGATTACCTATTGCGACAACATGTGTGATTTTGTGTGTGTGAGAGAAGGAATTGGATTTAGTGTTGTAACTGCACCATGCCTTAATGCTTTTAAATCGTCCGATCATATTTGACAGATGAATTTTTTTTTTTTTTTGACATGAAACTTCTCATTCATTGCAATAATAAAAGGTCATTACAAATGATAGAGGCAACAGGTTCAGGGACATTTCCCCACCACAACATAGATCCTACATTTCTAGCCATTCCTACAAGGCCATGAGCAGCCCTATTCTTACACCTCTTAACAGCAACTATCCTAACATTAGTCAATCTACCTAATAAATCAAGACAATCAACAATTATCATATCAATATCAGTATTACATAAAGACCCAGAAGCACATTTTACTACAATTTCAGAGTCTAATTCCACAACCACATCCTGCAATTTTTGTTCAAGAATCCAATTGAGACACCATCTCAGTCCTAAAGCTTCAGCCACTAAAGGAGTAGATTTAATTGTTTCCCTTTTTGTCATCGCTGTTAAAACACCGCCTTCGGAGTTCCTAGAAATCAGTCCCCAACACGTATAATTATCTTCAAAACAGCCAGCATCAATATTAATTTTTGTGACCCCCACAGCAGGACAAACCCAGCCATCTACTACAGCAGTAGTGCTCAGACTAGAGCTACCTTCGCCTGTAAACAAGTTGCAGGCTTCATTAAACTCAGATGCAAAAACAGAAATATCAGAAGCAATTTTCACAGGACAAAAAGGAGAATTATTAAAAACAGCATCATTTCGTCCTTTCCAAATGCGCCAAAGGGTGAGACTAAATAATTGAGCTGCTTGAAGGTTGGAGTTGGTGAGCCATTTATTCGACAGATGAAATTTTTTTATATTATTTTTTCTGTATTTAATTTGAAACGTCCAATCTTAAATCAACGTCCGATCTTAATTTGAGCTGTTTCATATCCGTTATTGAGGGATAAAGTAGTTGTGGTGCGGTAGGAATAGTAAATTTTAGCGGTGTAGGTTTAGGTTGCCAAGTTATCTATTGGTGTTCCATAAAAAAAAAAACAAAAATCATTTATTGGTAGAGCTCATTTTTTAATTTTGGTTAAAATTTATTTGAATCGTTAAGAACTTTTGTTACTATGTAGAGCTCAATAGAATAGGTATGACAAAGTCTCATTTTTTATGACATGTCCGACACTTGTATGCCTTGGAATGTTCGTTTAGGGTTTGTTTGGTTCGAAGTAAATGGAGGGGAGGGGAGGGGAGGGAACATTTTTAATGAAATGTGTTTGGTTCAATTTTTAGGAGGGGAGGTGAGGGGAGAGGAGGGGAGCAAAATCCCTCATATACTCAATTTTTGCTTCCCCCCAAATTGGGGGGATTTGGAGGGGAGGGGAGGGGAGGCAAGATATGTTATTGCAATATTAATTATATTGACATATTTATCCTCATATTTATTTTAAAATACCAAAATTATCCTTATCTATTTTTTTTTTATATTGCTAACTTGCTAATTTTTTTATGACTTGTTGCCAAGTTGATTATTATTATTATTATTATACATAACTATTTTCTTTTGACAATTTTGTTAACTATTTTTTTTTCCAGACATTGTTTTTACTTTTTTCTTAACCATGCTTTGTATTTACGTTGCATATATTACATACAATTTATTTGTTTATAAAAATGTCCATACAAGTTGTTACTTGTTACGTCGATTAACCCTGTTTTGTTATATTGACTTTCATACTACACTACACTTGCATGCTTTTTTTGTTTATATAAAATTAATTTAATTATTATTTGTATATAATTTAATTTGATAAATTTTTTATGAGGTTAAATCATTAATCAAGAGCAAAAAATTATTATCAATAAAAAATTTAATTTGTGGAGTTTTTGAGCCTATTCAGTTTTTATATTTAATTATTTATAAAGTGAATAATTTTATTATGAAACTCTTGCTATAAAACTATAAGGATAAAAAAGTAATTTAGTTTTGTCATCCCTCCCCTCCCCTCGTGAACCAAACACATTTATAATTAAAATCCCTTCCCTCACCTCCCCTCCCCTCTTTTGAACCAAACATATAAATAATTAATAATTTCTCCTCCCCTCTCATTCCCTCCCCTCCCCCTCATTAAAATCCCTCCCCTCCCCTCCCCCTCTTTTGAACCAAACAGACCCGTTTCCTAGTTTCTTTTGGGGCTCTGCCCCCCCTTTTTGTACCAAAAAAAAAGGTATGGCAATGGTGTAATGTGTGAATGATTATTGCCTTCTTCGTCTCCGAATTTGGTGGAGTTTAGATATCTTCCTATTCGTCCCAAAATCCATTGTGGTCCAAGTATTTCTATACCCGTCCCGATTTTTAGCATAGTTGAAAAATAGAACAATAAGTTTATACGTGATTAGATTTCAGTATCTTTTCCTCGTCTCATTTTGAATGAAACTCAAATTGCATTTTGATATTATTTTTTCTTATTGAAAAACAAAAAAGGCCAAGTGTATTGCTAGTAGACTTTTACTTTTTAAGCTGGAGTAATTTTATATTCTCAATTTATTTCTATGTGATTTTTTTTTTGGTAGTTTTCATTTTCCTTAATTAATATGACAATTAAAATGTGTGAGAAACAAAATGTAATATAATACTAGAATATTCAAATTGGTTTATGATTTTTTACACATTAATAGATCACATCTCTTGCTTTGGAGAACTTCTAACAATAGGAAATTTTCAAGTATAAAATTCTGCAAATACACTCTCAATCTCTCTAATAAATTTCCTATTTTTTGCACACATTCTCTCCATACTTTTGAAAGGGTAAACGTTCCTTGACACATTTCTAAAACATAATTTACTTTCAATTCTACGAAGACTAAATGTTCAGTAATTTTATTGTTTTTTATATATTGAAATTTCAGTGGTCTCTTTTCGCGGAGGAAGTGAAATGGGATGTTTCTTGTTTATACGCTTCAGTGTAGATGTTGTTGTGTGTGTTGGGTACTTTATGTCCATAGTATTGTCTTACTAAATTCAAGCAAAAGGTGCTCTTATTTGTAATTGATACGCACACAACTATTGAAACTATTGTTACATCTTCGGTAATGAACAGTAAACTATTGAAATTTCCACCAATAAAGAAAAAGAAAAGAAAAAGGAATTTTGAAAAAGGAATGAGATCAGTTATTGAGAAAGAATGGGTTAATTTTACGGAAAATGTAAATGGAGTTATTAATCATAAAGTAATGTTATAACTCACAAAGTATAGCCTTAAAATATCAAAATGGCAATTAAATATAAAAAAAACTTCTTTGAACAATACTTAAAAAGGAACGACGGGAGTATGTTTTGAAACATATAGGAAATTGTATTATTATGAACAATGCAATATGTTAAGGGAGAAAAAAAATACAAGAAAGGCAAGAACCGTACTATGTTATTTAAAAAAAACCAAAATTGCTATATAATAAGAAGTTTAGAGGAAATCATGGGGAGGTTATGATATAATTGTATGGCCATGATTCATTCTTCTCTTTCTTATTTGTTAGTTTCGTAAAAACTAGCATTTTCCTATTATTATTTAGAGCTCAATGGAATAGGTATGGTAATGGTGTAGGGCGTGAATGATTCTTGCCTTCTTCGTCTCTAAATTTGACAGGGTTCAGGTATCTCCGTATTCTTACTCGAATCTATTGGGAACCGGCATAAGTTATTGTCCATAAGCCAAATCCTTATGCATGGTGCATAAGTGAATAACAACCATCATATTAGCCCTCCACGTGTCATAATCGTAGCGCGGTTTAACATACATACCGGAACAGTTGAGAGGAAAGTGTTCCGAATATGCATACCGGAACACTTGAGAAAAAGTGTTCCGGTAACCTTATGCATACCGGAACAGTTGAGGAAAAGTGTTCCGGTAACCTTATGCATACCGGAACACTTGAGAAAAGTGTTCCGGTAACCTTATGGACGGTGCATAAGGATTTGGCTTATGGACCATAACCGGACCCTTGGGAACCAGGTATGTCTGTACTTGTCCCAATTTTTAGCAGGGTTGAAAAATAGAACAACGTACTTACACCTAACTAGTTTTGAGTATCTTAAACTAATCTCTCTCCTCAATACCAAGAAAATGAGTCTATAATAGATGAATCATCATTATTCAATCTTCGTTTAAAAGCTGGAGTAGAAAGAGGTACAACGACTTCGAATTATAGAAGAAAAGATATGAGTTGGGTTTATGTCTTAAAAAAGAGAGAGAGAAAGTTGTTATGGAGAATTTTTTTTCTAGGTTATCATTAAAGAGTTGTGAGTAATATATCCATCATATAATAAAAAATAAGTAAACCACCAAATCAGGTTCTAAATTTGTAAAACGTTTTTATATAGGTCTTTGATTTTTTGAATATTTTAAAAAATATTTTAGATTATATTAAGAAAATTTCTCTTCCACCCCCCACGATTCTTTTTTACCCCCCAGAAATTCGATTTTGCCCTTGATAAAAAATTCGGTTCGCAGAAATTGAAGGCAAAAAAATTCGGTTTTTAAAAACCAAAGTTGAATTTCAAGGCAAAAAAAAAAACCGGTTTATGGAAACCGAATTTTTTAATTAAGGGCAAAACAGGAAATCCAAAGAGTGAAAAAGAAACGCAAGGGGCTGGAAGAGAAATCATCTTGTATTAAACCGTCAAATTAGTCATTATATTTAACCGATTATTATCAATCAAGTTATTATATTTTACTATTTATACTTATTATCAATTGTATCTATAAGTTCATCCACCTATTCTCAATTTATAACATGCATAAGACCGTACCAATAAAAAGCCCACTAGGCCCAATTAACTTTGAAAGGAAAATAAAATCGAGACAAGCGGCAGAGTTTTCAATATAAGTAGTGAAACGTACAATCAGAAACAGATCCACTTTCAGAGGGTTAGGTTTACGGCAATCTTCTCGAAGGTACAATCCTTCTCTTCTATCGTTTTCCCTTTTCCCCAATTCAATTCTATTCGATCTTCCTTTCAATTTTCCGTCGGATCTTGTAATTCCTTACTTCTCCCTTTCAATTTTGCAATTCTCATTTTTAATTTCATCGTTTTTTTTTTTTTTTGCCCCTTTTGATTTTGGATTTAAAATTGGTTACTTGGTTTCAATTAGATCTAGACATTATTGATGCTCGCAACTAATTTGTGCCTGTAATTGTTGTGTGGCAATTACTTAATTTTAATTGTGTATGCTCTTTATCATGAAGAGAAGTTTTTTTTTTTTTTTATAATTTGTTTTTAATTGTGTTGATTTCGTTGATTAATCACGCAATCTCAGTTTTTTTATTTCATACAGCTAAAAGAGATCGACGATGCCTCGCTACGATGATAAGTATGGCAATACTCGCCTCTATGTTGGTCGTTTGTCCTCACGAACTCGTTCACGCGATCTGGAGCGGGTCTTCAGTAGATATGGAAGGTAATTTTCATATTTTATACTCGATTAATTTTAATTCCATTAACAAGTGTTGAAATTTGTTATCGATCTATGCAATATTAGGTTTTGATAATACTGTGTGTGCAAATCATTATAAGATTATTAGATTAGATTAGATTAGGTTTAGCAATAGTTTTGTTGTTATACTGTGTCGGGTTATTGTCGGACTTGTTCAATTTATGTCGATTTGTGAATAATGGACGAAAAATGATTAACATGTCTCCTTGATTAATTTTCCTTTGTTGATTTGCAAAGGAGCTAGATTAGTGATAAGTTGGCTTGGGGTGTCGTCCTAGTCTTATACTGAAAGTTAGGGGGGATAATATACAGGTTATTTCCAAGCTATGTTATGCGCTTGGATTTATGTTGGTTATTTCCAAGCTATGTTATGCGTGGGATCCGTATCCCATAGGTGTCATTGTTAACTTAAATGATCTTGTTGAAGGTTTTTTGGGTTTTGGCTAAACCCGGAGGTCTGTGGTGGGAGGGTGGCCATGGTGGAATTGGTGGAAATTCCTACCTGAGTGTTGACTTTGGCGATTCTTTCTGTAATGTTATTGCGTGTTTTTATGGAATTGGCAACAATCACAAACTGGTGTTTAGTTCGTCTTTGAGGGGCGAAGTATCATACAGTTCCAGTAGTTAAGTAATGATGGCCTTACTGTTTATGGAAACCATTTCCGCAGAGTTCGAGATGTGGATATGAAGCATGATTACGCCTTTGTTGTAAGTTCTCACCTTTCCCTACCCTGTTACTTTTTTATTCCTCTTCATTTTGATATCTGCTCATTGATCTGCTCAAAGGTTGTTTCTAGTATCTACTCGGAGGAGTTCAATTATAGATTGTGGTAAGATTTTTGTGTTATTTTCCTAGCTTGTCTCTTACATATTTTGAGCAGGAATTTAGCGATCCTCGAGATGCTGATGATGCAAGATACAATTTGGATGGTCGCGATGTTGATGGAAGTCGTCTTATTGTGGAATTTGCAAAAGGGGTATATATTACTTCCCTACAATGCTTATTATTCATTTTGTTAAATTTATATATCCTTTATAATTAGTTTTCAAGGGGTTGTTTCCTTTGGTATGGATGTTCCTGTTTAATGCTGATGCTTTAGATCTTTCATTTGAAAGTGCTTGCTCTATTATGTATATATTTGCTTGAGTGTGTGACCTTTAGTTGCATATAGCTACATATTGACAATATGCAAGGGATGCTTTTGTGTGTTTGTTCAATACTGCCATAATATGTATTTAGGATTTTTGCTATCCTTAGTGCCTCATAGTTCTATTTTTGACAATCTTGGTGCCTCGTAGTTAATTGCTCTTGCTTTTAATTTTGGCATATTACTTCTGTTATTTCTTTCAAATTTCAATTTCGCAATTTTGTTTAGTAGGTAATGTCCTAAACTCCTAATTGGAATCATTCCTTTTAAGATGGATAGAAAACCTTCATTTAGTTTTGTAATTTTCAACCAGTTTACTATATTTTTATTGGTTTTGTACTATTAACCCCTCTTCTTGTTATATACCAGCATAATAACAAGCAATTTACATTAGTGTACATTGTACAACAATGTTGGTCTGTTGTGTTCATTTTTGTGGTTTGCATTTATCCCTTACTTTTACAGTTTGCTTGAATACTTCTTATAAAATCAATTGCACTTGTTACCTGCTATTTCTGATCATATTGCTATTTTCTTTTGGGATTCTGATTATTCAGGTTCCTCGGGGTTCCCGTGACTCTCGGGATTCTCGGGAATATTTGGGCCGAGGTCCACCTCCTGGTTCTGGACGCTGCTTTAACTGTGGCATTGATGGCCATTGGGCTCGAGATTGCAAAGCTGGGGACTGGAAGAACAAGTGTTACCGCTGTGGGGAGAGAGGTCATATAGAAAAGAACTGCAAGAACAGTCCCAAAAAGCTGAGGTTGGCCATGGTGTTGAGTTTCCAAACTGTTCTATTAATTTGTTGTTGACCTATTTATTGCCACAATGCTTTCTAATGGGGTTTTTTTATGAGCCTTTAACCGATGATATCAATTTGACTTGTTCTAGCAGCAGACATGCACGGAGTGTTTCACGTTCTCCAGGCAGGTCTCGTTCTCCAGCCAGGTCACGTTCTCCTGCCAGATCACGTTCTCCTGCTAGATCACGTTCTCCTAGGCGTGGCAGAAGCCGAAGCCGAAGCTACAGCCCAGCTCGCAGCTATAGGTTAGTACTTGCACACTGTAAAATGGTTTAGATTGTTTGCTGTTAGACTATTGTTCTTTACTTTTTAGCTGAACTTTTGGGTGCTCTTGGTTTTTTCAGCCGATCAAGATCTCCTGTCAGAAGAGATCGAAGTCCAGTTGCTGAAGATAGATCACGGAGTCCTCCACCCTCCAAGTCAAGGAAGTATAGTCGATCTCCTGAAGGCAGTCCTCAAAAGAGCACATCACCTGGAAATGATAGGGTGGTTGCAACCCAAGATGGGTCTGATTACAGTGATGGCCCTAGAGTGAAGAGCAGAAGCCCCTCAAGAGACAATGAAGATAGCCCTAAGGCTAATGGGCGGAGCCGTAGCCGCAGCCCCAGGGATGAGGAAAGGAGCCCCATAGAGGAGGATGATGACAACAACCGCCGCTCTCCATCACCTTAGAAGTATTTTTCCTTATAAATGAGCTCAGGACGTGGTCAGGATATTTATATGTTTTGTTTGTCAAATGCACTATATCCAATTTTATTTTATTTTTAAAAAAACTTAATTTATGCTTATGGTTATGAACAACAGTTTTATGTACTGCTATATTTAATATTAAACCTCTGTTGGTTTCAGACATTTGTGACTTATGTTTGAAAATAAGTTTCAAGCGTTAGCATAACTTAAAACCAATGTCATTTGTTGTGAGAAATTCTGAAAGTATGTTCTAGTCGTATAGAGCTATAGTTCCTTTTTCTTAATATTAGCAAATGAAAAGTAGTTGCTATTATGAAAAAAAAAAGTAGCTTTTTTGTTGATTATTTTTTACAAAAGTTAAATAAATTTTGTCTTATTCAATTAAGACAATTATGATTTTGGTATTCAATTAAGATTTCTCAGCACTTTTAAATTGTCCATTGGTATTCAAAAAGCTATATCAATGGATTTCTCTTTGGAATGAATTAGGAGAGTTTTTTTGGTTAAAAATATACATAAAATAGTTGTCCAACAATTTCACCTAAATTCTGAGATTTTTCATAATCTTCAAGATTTTTTTTTTCTTTAGCCGAGCAGGACACAACTCCTACCAAGTTCTTTCTCTTCTTAATGAATTTTACTTTTTTTTTTAATGCAATTGATATACTATAGTCGGTAGTTGTGTATAGTGTGAATATCTCTTGAGTTTAATTGATATGCACTGACGGTGTAAAATAATTTTACACGGTCATCCAATAAGAAATCACCAATCTTCCATATCATATGAAGAAAGTGGGGTAAAGTGGGGTGACGTGACGGAATACATAGTTGTCATTAGTTGATAGTGTAAAATTATTTTACATTGTCGGTGTATACAAATTAAATCCATATCTCTTGCCTATTTTTCATCTAATATTTTGCTCATTAAAAAAAAAAAATAACAAAGGTATGCATATTGCTAACTTGTACGATTTTTCCTTTCTTTTTTCTGAATGATTCATTGTTTTTTTTATATATGATTGATTCATTCTTTTTTCCTTCTCTTTCTTCAACTTTTTTCTTCACAATGTTAATTGTAATTTTGTTGTTATTATTATTATTATTGTGTTAATAATTTTTTTTGTAAAGAATTTGATTCTGATGAATTTTCGGTGGAATTTACTGTTGAGTTGTCATCTTCATCATCCACTTTTGTAACTTCCTTTATATTTTTCTTAAAATTTATTGAATCTTTCAAAATCTTAAAAATTCATAAATACTTTTGAAATTTAAATATCTGAGTTAGAAATCCGTGGTAAGAATTCTGCTTATAAAAAGTCCTTTAAAAAAAATCTTTTAAAATCCCACAAAGTTAATATAATACCATAAAATCTTTTAAAATCTTCAAAATTTTTTTGTCAAAATAATCTTTTAAAATCGCAATTTAGTACACCTCCTTAAGCTTAGTGCTGTGATTTTGGAAGGCTTTGTTGCTTGGTAAATCGGAATAGTCTGGAAGTATATTGCTGGTTATATTTTATCCATATTTGCGATCAATGATTATTGATTATTTCTATTTTGTGTGACTAAAGATTATTGATAGGGAATAATGTTTGAGTAATAGTAGTTTTTTTTAACATAAAAATATTATATAAGAATATGTTTTTGTTGTTGTCTTGTCTTCTCGCCTTAAAATTAGATATTAGGTCGATGTTGAAAAATCTTTATAAAAATAGCTGAAAAATACTAGGCATGGCAATGGGGCGGGGCGGGGACGGATTTTGCCTTCCCCAAACTCAAACCCATATAGTTTGGGTTTTCCCCAAACCCATCCCAATTTCAAGCGGGGATAAAAAGTATAACCCCAAACCCAAATCCAACGGGGATCGGGTATCCCGACGGGGTTCGGATATCCCCGTTATACCTCTTTCAACATAAATTTGGATTTCATTTTAATATTTTTTATTAAAAAAAAGAAGTTAAAGGCCCAAAAATTATTTTGTTTCAACGACATTTTTTTAAATAAAGAAAAGAAATAGAGAAAAATAGAATGTTTAATACTCAAATTAAGGATAAAAAATAAACATATGAATGTAATTTAAGAGATTGTTTATGGATTTCTAATTTAAAAGAGGTAAAATCTAATTTTAATATAAGTGGGGCGGGTTCGGGGTGGGTATTAATGTCCCAATTACCCACCCCAACCCCGTCTTTTGAAATCGGGGAAAACCCAAACCCGTACCCAAACCCGTACCCAAACCCAGTCAACTCGGGTTTTCCCCGTCAAAGCGGGTATGGTTTGGGCGGGTACCCGCGGGTATGGGTTTTATTGCCATGCCTAAAAAATACTCCATCTGTTTCTTTTTTTTTTGGTCTTAGATGAAGTGGTAATCCACTGAAATTAAACTCACACACAACTGTGAGGTCCCGGGTTCGAACCCGGGTCATGACGTCCGGCCTAACAATTTCGGCATTTGCCAGTTGAGCTAGGACTTCTAGACTCCATCTGTTTCTTTTTAATTGTCCTTCATTATCATATTTAGTTTTTCTATTTAATTGTCCTTTTTGTATTTTATGGGTATGATTTGTCAATTATACCCTTTGCAATTGCTCTTATATTTTTCCATAAAACCAATTAAGGCTATATATATATATATATATTTTTTTTTTTTGGTTTTCACCATCAATTGAATCTGGTTCGGGGGTCAGTTCTGGCATCAAGTGGTTCCAACCCCCTCCCGATCGCAGTTGCGGGGGATCGAACCGCGGTCCTCCCTACCAAGTTCAGCGCCAATCACCACTGAACCAACTAACGATTGGTAATTAAGGCTATATATTTGGAGTAACATATTAAATTTTGTTTTTGTGTACATAATATATTAAATTTATTGGAAAAAGAAAGTGTTGGCAAAAAAATAGGAATTTATTGGAGGATTAAAACGAGAGTATAATAGGAAAATAACGTGCAAAAATAAACTTCCTTAATTTGATGTTATCATTCTAAAAAGACAATTAAAAAGAAACGGAGGGATTAATAAAAAAGTTTGTTGGGGGGGGGGGGGGGAGGGGGATTATTTTGAAAGCGATTCTGGACATGGATTTATTTCATTTTCCAATTACAAATATAACTTTAATATTCAAATTGAATTCAATTTGTGTCAAATATTGTGTCAAACATTGTATTTGCTGTGTCTCTCTGTTAGTTTATCTCGGCTGGTTTATCGCATTTACGTGCCCAAAACGAATCAATATGCTAGTAGATTCAAAATCTAGTATATTTGCTCATGAAATTGAATTAATGCGGCTGAGATTAACAGTAAATTCGGGTAAATCTTTTCCTTTCAGCTTCTAATGAGTAAATGAAATGGCGTATTCACTTTCATTCTTCCGTCTTCAATAGCTAAAGAAATGCAGCGATTAATGCAAAATATCAGTGGCTAGAGAATTGTGACAAACGCAGCCACTTGTACCATGTCCAAACCACCTATCCGTATCTCCATCGCCAATTTGAAGGTCAGACCATCCTATAACAAATCTAGGCTTTGATGATTATTTCCAAGTAGAAGAGCCTCTGAACTTTTTATTCAGAAAAAAAACCACCTTTCAAATAGATATTCGACATTAAGGACACCAACAATTTATCTTCAAATTGAAGAATACTCCGAACAAGCTTATACCCAACAGGGCAACATTCTATTCTAAAGACGTATAGACCTCATATCCAAACCATCAAAATACCGAGGTTGGATGGTTAGAATTTTTACTATATAAAAATATAAACACGAGTACTGCATAGATTTATAAGTTTTCAAAGCATATAAGAGATTAACAACAACAACATATGTGCTGAACAGGATTTAACTCGTTTTTGCTACCTAGAAACGTAAAAACCACGTTTTAAATCGCGATTTTAACAACCTTGGTTAAGACCATTACTGCAATAAAAATCCATTTCCGCCAAACATGCACAACCCCTGACCAGAATCTGGGCCATCATTCCACAGGTAGAGGTGCACTTTAATGTACTCTTCAATCTCATTTGAAAAATGGAAGAAACAATGGAAGCATTTTTTTACATGATTGTTTGGGCAATTCTGTCAGATAAAGTATCAAATAGCCATATAAATTATGTGTTGTCTGTACATGTGAATATAAACAGTAAGAGTATTGCTGTCCACATTGATAACTACTTCTTGTCAAGTTGCACCGCAAACCAGAATATATTTTCATAAACAAAATTGTGAGGAAAGCCTACTGTACAGGAGGGAATTTGTTCACCTATCATATTATTGTGCCAAGACCGAGCTCATCTTCAAGGTCATCTCCTTCTTCAAATAACTTCAAAAATCTAGCCTGATCCTGCTCTCTTTTCCTCTTTTGCCAATACTTATATGCACCAATTGCTGCCACGATCACTACAGCTGAGACTAAAATGGTTAGCAAAATGATAACTCCTGTATGCATTCCCTTTTCTTTATGATTCTCCTCAGGTGCAGAGACAGTATCTGCACATATGAACTCAATTAATATTTTGCAATATATAAAATTTCAACTATCAAAGATTACCAAGTATCGGGTATAGATGTAAGCATACACCAGAAAAATAATTTAGCGGTTTGTTCAGATGTAAAAGTGGAACAAACGCAGGCATTGACCAGTAATTTTCATATCCAAAAGGCAAAAAAAATCATCATTGAAAAGAAAAAAAGCTTTCAGTCGTAAGGTGATAAGATCAACAATGATCAATCGTTATCCCAAAAGGTGGAATGATACCTGAGCGTATGTACCTTCTCTTCAATCTAGACAGTATAAACAACCCTCCTTCCAGTTGATTAAAGGGGAAAGTTTCCGGATATATCTTTTCTCTTAGAATCTTAGCTAAATTATTTTCTATACTTAATCTAAATAGTATACACAAACAAGTGTCCTTTGGTGAGAAACTCGTATACAATAAATGATTAATGTTATCTCCACTATTTTGAAATAAATGCACCAAAATGTAAGTATCATAGCATTACTATTTACTAGATATGGGAAGAATTGTCAACCAAATTTGAAATTAATATCTTTAGATCAACTTAATAATTATCATAGGGGCATCAACAAAGTAGTCTGCAAGGGCAAATATCACAATAGCAGTATAGAAATTTCGAAGAAAAAAGGTTGCGAGACACTTACCTTTAGAAAAAAGTAAGCATTCGGGGCACATAAAGGTAGCATTAAATTCTTTTTCCTTGAAGTGGAGATATTTGCCATCAGGGGCGGCAAAATCAGAAGGACATAGCTCCCACTCATCAAATACATCATCAGAAAGAATGCTGTCTTCCTCGTAGAATCCACATCGCTTGCACTTTCTACTTATAAATTCAGTCAAAGGCTGGAAGCACAAACCAAAATCTCAGTATTAGCTACTTGAAACTACAAATCCAAACCCACTTGAATTATATACAACTATGCTTCTGTTTACTAAGCCAATCAGCATGAGTTGAAAATTGAAATTGAAACTACAAATGTTTCTTATAAATAACATACATATAGACCTTGTTTGGATAAACAGTTTAATTAAGCACTCATAGCATAAACGTTTATCATAAGCTATTTTTGTATTAAAAAAAGCTAAAATAAAGTCAAACTATTTTGATGAAAACTATAAGCTCTTTTCATAATTGATCCTGTAATGCTTATGAAAATAAGCTAAAAACAACTTATGAACATGTCATATAATGTTTTCATAAGTTCTCCCAAACAAGTGCTTATGGCAGTAAATAACCTCAAAAAAGTAAATCCAAACATGCCCATAATATAATGAGTAAACCACCAAATTAATCCATCATTTTGTAGGGTGCTCTCAAATAGGTCCATGAGACTATAAATATTTCAAAAAAGTCTTTGACTCTATTAAGCCATCAAGTAACAAGTTGGTTCCTCTATTTAACTACTTACTATCAATTAGGTTCCTATATTTTAACCACTTACTACCAATTTGTCTTTATATTTAACCACTTTTTTTTTTAAAGATAAATTAGCCCACTCAAATTGGCACTAGTGACAATCGAACCTGAGAACTTAAGGAGGAGCACATTCCCAGGTTCAAGCCAATACCACCAGACTAATTTGGTCCACGACGTTACTATCAAATGTGGTCTCTCTAACTCTCTAAAGGACTAATATGAGTAAAATTTGAAATAGTCGTGAAGTTTTTTGAAATATGCATAAACTCAGACTAATTGAGAGCATCCTACAAAATCAGACTAATTTGTTGGTTTACACGTAAATATGATCAAAGAAGCTAGCTGTATAAATTTGAAAACAATAATTGTTTGGCCAAAGAAGCATAGGAAATCAAACACCAATTACTAGAACTAATTAAATAATAAGGAAATTCATACAATGGAAAACCCTAAAATAACAACCTGCCAAGACTCTTCACCCTTAAAAGCATAAAGGAGATGTTTTTTCTTAACATCAGGTAAATAAGTCTTATTGTCACCGGTGCATCGAAAATATACAGTTGGAGTGGGTCTTAGCCACTCATGGGTTTTGAAAATCTCAATGGAACTTAAAGTCACCACCGCGGAAAATACCAAACCTGTTAAAACAACCAAAAACTGAAAAAATCAATTTAAATTTGATATAAAAACTTGTTAAAAATTAATCAAAGGAGGTATTTATTACGGACCTGGGAAATAGGAGAAGAAGAATAAGAAGGAGAATAGGAAGAGGCGAGAAACCCTAGAATTGTGCAGATGTTGAACGGACATGGCAAGAAAAGTTGGGTGTGCGCAGCGATTGTTTAAGAATGAAGAAAGTTGATTGAATGAATGAATAATTGAGGAATTGGAATGAGCGAATGGATCGGATTGGAAGGTGTATGTTGGTTGATGGAGGTGGTTAAACGACGACGTTGAAGGTGAACGAGAAGAGTATGTCGCGGGAAAGGGGAAGGTTTGGAATCTCATGTGACGCGTAAGATGCATGCGTGTTGTACACCACCAACACAAATATTAAATCAAGGTTTTTAGTCTTTATTTTCATTGTGAGTTTAGTTTTCGTCTTTATAAAATATAGAATTAATTGTTTTAATTCCTACAAATGAGTTCCTAATTCATTCATTAACCACTTGAGATCAATCACTTTAGAGGTTATTTGAATTGACTTAACTTTTAACTTAATGGAAAATAATTTATACAAATAAATAAATTTTTATCTATTATTATAAATTTATCAAAATTGTTTTGAAAAAACAGTTTACAATATACTACAATTTTTTTTATTAACAGCCTATGAAAACCAGAGGCCCAGCTGGACCAAGGAAGCAATCCACTAATTCAGCAAGAACCAATACTGGATGAGTGGATGACCATAGGGACGTTTTTCAACAATATATTCTTTATTTACTATCGTGAATATATTTGTAAATTGTAATGGATATTGGAATAGATGTACTAGAATATTTCCTAAGTGCATTTGCGCATCTTAAATAGAGTGCAATTCCATCTTCTTCAACTAAGTTTATGTTTTGTTCTAGTTTGGAATCATGAGATATTTCAACTAGAATTGATATTAGTAGTTGATTACATAAAGGTGTTATTTGAAGCTTAAATTCTTCTAAAAACAATTTTAGAGTTAAATGTATTATTCAACTCACTTTTATACGAACTTATATTCAACATAAATAACAATACAATTTTACGAAACAATTTATTCAAGATAACGTGTTATCTAAGTTCGATCTTTAGATAGTTCCAAAAAAAAGTTTGATCATCAGATAAATAATTTACTATATATACCTTTCAATATCATCAAGATCGGAATTAACTTCCAATATCATCAAAATCCTTTTTGTTATCCTCTTGCAATCATCATCTTAATTTTTTCTTTTGTCAATAACAGAGGAAATTGTGGGTGGGCACAAACCCAACCCTACACATTGTTAGGCACATCAAATAAAAAATTTACATCTAATAAAATATACACAAAGTCTTTGGTTACATTAATATATAAATCAATGAAATCAAGTTGAGAAGACTTTAGTTTCTAATTGGTATGCCTTAGTGAAAAATGCTGGCCAACATAAATATGTAGCCATTATGCTACTAATTGTTGCAGCACCTATCATCATATTCATTACCACAATTTGTAGCTGAATTGCTTCTATGGGTGATGCCCCTCCCATAATAAGACCAGTCATTGCCCCTGGAAGAGATATTAGACCCACTGTTTTGGTGTTATCCACTACTGGAGAAAGTGCTATAATTAGTGCCCTTTTTACTTGTTGATGTGTTGCTTGTCTTGGGGTTGCACCAAGAGCCAATGCTGTTTCAACCTATCATAAATTAATTCATGTCACATGATATAAAAAGAAATTAATTATTAGTACAATTTTTTTTTCTTTCACCACCACTTTAATATGGTTCGGGGTCAGTTCTGGCATCAGGTGGTTTCAGCCCCCTCCCGATCGCAGTTGTGGGGATCGAACTGTGGTCCTCATTTTATTAGTACAATTTTGAAACAAACAAATACTAAATCGCGGGTATCTGTTGAGACACTGAAGGAGTATTATGAAATATGTTTGCGGTAGAAGATGTAATTACTAATTACCAAGTTGATTTGTGCTTTGATGTCGTCGCGGAGTCTTTTCATGGTAACTCCGGTTACTGTCATGGAGTTCCCAACCATCATGCCGGCGACAGGGATGATATATCTCGGAGTGAAAGGGAAGACACTTAGTGCCACTAGCACAAACATGGTTATTGCAGTTCCGGTTAAAATTGAAGCCCCCGCAACATATTTTCCTCGAGGTACTTGTTTTGCACGCTGACCTGCAGTATAACCAGCAATAGACACCTACAATACAACAAATTAAGGAAGATATATATGTTAGTCTAGAATTTGATAAATTGATTTTCTTATTAGATTCGACAAAGTTGCAAAAAGAGCAACTTAATTATATAGAACAAATTATTACATAATTTTTTACAGTGCGCATAACTGTTAGAAACTAAATTTATTTTTCAAAGTCTTAAATGATTTTCTTTTCGAAAAAGGCAAATTTTCATATGCATAAGCCAGAGATCCAAATAGCTTATTAGTATTTATTTGTACCACGCCAATCTAGTAAGTGATTCTATTGTTTGAAATCGTTGATATACATATACATAAAATTAATTGAACAAGAGATTGACCAATTGTTCAACTTCTTCAGAAATTAAAAAACTAAGATATTAATGAATTTCTAAACTTGAACAAATTAATGAATTTCTTCAAGAACATTAAAAAATGAATGAGATAAAAGGAAAGAGACCATGAAAAGATATGCTAAGAGGATCCATCCGGAATTTTGTTGGTTGAATATGAACTGCAAAACAAAACCAATGATAGAGAGTTGAACAAAAGCTCTAAGAATAGCAATAATCATCTCCACTTCAAGACCAAGTTTTTGTGAGAAGGATAAGCCAACTGCAAGAAACACCACTGCAGTAGCACAAACTGGTTTCACCATACCTTTAAGAAACTCAATTAACCATGATAAATCCATGCCTACAAAAGGGACCTGCTGTTGTAATGTGTGGTTATGGAATGATATGGTTTTGAGTAAAATTGATTCCATGGTGGTGGTGGTGGTGATGATGAGGCTGAAAAAGTTGCTTTGATGATAATATATATGCACGGGCAAGTTAGAAACAACCTCCCCCGGAATGTAAGTCACCTAGTTGAAGTCACTTTTAAAAGGAATAAATCATTAAATCGGTCTCTAAACTATCGACATCTCTCAATTTAGTCTGTAAATTATAAAAATGTATTAAATAATCCCTAAATAGACTATTTTGATGGATTAATAATAGTTTATGGATTATTTAATATATTTTTATAGTTCATGATTAAATTGGAAAAATATTGATATAGTTCAGAAAATGAATTAATAACTGTTCAATTTTGAACTAAGAGTAGTGTAGTTTGTTGATTTGTTTGATTTTGATTTTAATGTAATCTAGTTGAACCGATTCAACCGCAGTTGGGTTCAACTTGATTTTTTGCCATCCAAATTAAGTTCAACGTTGTTAAACCAATTGAATATGTTGATTGAGTTTAAACGATTAATGCATTCCAATTATGAATACATTGTAACGGAGAATTTGAGTTTAAATCTTAACAGCAATGATTATTGACCATATTTTACTTAGGGTGTGCTTGGTAGGAGAGAAAATGAGAAGAGAGAAAATAAAACACGGAAACCTAGTCCAAATACATGCATTGGTTTCCGTGTTTTATTTTCTCTCTTATCATTTTCTCTCCTACCAAGCAAGGCCTTAGTTTTGTTGGGGAGTCCAGGGAAGCTCGAGAAAAATATCGGGTCAAATGCTTGAGGACTACAAGGGAGGGAGATGTCACATCTCCATCTGAAACCTTAAGGCATTAGGTTAATAGGTCACATCTCTTGTCCAACATTTTTCTCATTCATAGTCGATGTGAGATTTAACCGCTCACACTTGAAAACAAACAACAGTCTCCCTTAAGCATGAGTTCTCACATCCTATAGTTGATCCGCGATTTTGATACCACTCGATAAAGAGTAGGAGAATGATCGAGTCAAATGCTCTAAAATTACAACAACAAAAAAAAAACGCCACAAGTTTTTCATTAGAACTTTGAATTACGAGACTCTTTTTTCATGAAACCAGAACTAAGATAAATAAAAATCAATTGAATCATGGTTATTAAAATATAATAATCACTATCTTTTGCCTTGTATGACAGATCAACTGACTCAGCAAGATTTAATTGTCTCTTTCTTGATTACTCATCAAGGATTAATTATATCAATTATGCAATTGATTATATAAAAAGTTAACAAACAGTTGACAATACTAACTGGACGTACGTACGACCAAGGACGGTATAACGATTGTGTGGTAGTTGGTTGAATTTGGACACTCACCAATGTTGTCCTATTCATGTTACGGCGCACATTAGTGAAACTTTGACTATATCATGCTGCTTTTTTGCTTAGTTTTGACAGGTAAAGATTGATTTTTTTTTATTTAGCTATAATGGATTTGAAGCAATCTTTAGTGGCATTGCATTTGTGGGGAATACGGTTTCCAACTGTCCATGTTCGTGGTTTGTCCTCTTATGGTTTAGGTACCACAAAATCACATGCTTGTTTATGTTACATGATGTGGTGTTCTTCTATTGCTTTTTCTTAATTAATATAAATATAAATATAAATGTAATGGAAAACATGAGAGAAAGAATCTGTTAACTTTAGCATCCATATCTAATTATTAGTTTTTTTAATGTCTCTTCCTTTGTTTTCTTAATTGGAAGTACATTCTTATATTAAAGAATAAATTGATAGAATGTATTAGAGTGGAAGGAATCTATTTCAATTAATAAAGCTACTGATTTATTGGTATTAGTATTTGTTTTGGTTTAGTTTCTAGGAATGAGTAATGATTTGAAATGGATTGTGAAATTAGTGTTGACCATTATAAATTGTTAGTGTTGACCTTCTTAATGTAACGGTGGTTAGGCTAGACAGTGGTGCGATGTGTCCCGTTGATGTTGTGTCAATAACAGTGCAAGTGTATGTGAGTGAAAACGCTTATGTTTGAGGAGGAGCATACCAAATGAATGATGAATCGACACACTTTCTTTAAAAAAAATGGGAAGTGAAATTTTTATCAATAAAATGACATTAATTGTCATTTTACAACTAACCTCAAAGAGATTTGAACTATGTACATTGAGGTTACAAGGTTAAACTCTCGCTACTAAACTAACACTTCAAGCGTAAAATAAAAAAATGATTAACTCGTACTTAAATGATGTGCATTTTCTTGAGTGTGTGTATAAATAATGTGTTCAAATTTTTATGTCAAGACAAGAATTGTTTGAGCCACAAAACATGAATACAAGATTCATGTTGCAAACAAAAGAAGACAAAATTGCACAAAACCTTGACTTCATAACACAAGGCTAGGGATTAATACTTGCAAACATGTTGCAGACTAAAGTTAGAGACATAAGACATGTCTTAAATTTTAATCTGAGAAACTTACACACTTGCAAGTTGCAACCTTTGAAATCATGATCCAACCCCACCATACAATTTTTATGTTTGCAACAATTTGAAAATGATATTATTCCTTGCAAGCCTTACACACAACACTATTGCCATCGAAACCAAAAGAACATGAAATCTTTCTTCTTCGCATCAAACATAACACTGTCATTTTCTTAAACTTGACAGTATCATATTGAATGCAAAGACTACGGTAAAATTGTCCAAATAACATTTCTACGGTAAACTATAAATTTCGTGTATAGTATTGGGTTTAAATAATGGTAAACTCCCCTAAATCAAGAAGTTGTTTGAAATGTTGTTCTAAGTTATATAGCCAAAATATTAAACTGACCAAATGACTTTGATATTTATCTTGTTAATTACGTTAATCTTTGTTCTCGTTTATACAACATTGGACATCTTAGACGCAAAAATTAAAGGTGGTTGAAACTTCCCAGCTTCGTTTCATTAAGCTTATTTAAATCATTTCGTTTATTGTTAAACTTATTATATGATTTTAGACTCGGTCACTGAGAATGACTTCACTCCAACCGCCTCTCTTCAACCTCTTTAACTGACGTGTTTATGTGAGCCACATTTACCGTGAAGCCAACACCTGTGTTGATGTTTTTGCTATTTTTTCCCTATACTATTCTTGATTCCCCTCCCTCTCAGTTTAGGGTGCACTTGCGCTCTGATGTCATGGAATCTAATCTATTTTCACATTTGATAAAATCATGTGTGTGACTTGCAAGTACAACTTATTCTTTCTACCTTGAATTGAACTGAAGGCCTCACTCTGATCATTTACTCACCATAAACATCAAGGCTTCCCAAGCTAACCATAACCATATATCATAAAAGGCCAAATTTGCTTGCAGCCAATGGCATCGCAATCACTACTGTCCTTTCACTACTGTGCTAGCAACATAGTGTCACACATGGTAGATATTTGGACTCCTTAATCATTTGGTCTGGGTTTGATCCACGGTCGGTGCTTTATGGAGAAACATTTGTTGGGAGATGTCAACTCCTTAAATAGATCTCAGCTACCTCGAAGAGATTAGTCTCTGACTCTCTTCAATTGCGCGCAGAGAATGTTTTTGGCTTGCAAAAAAAATTTGTACTTGTACCCTTTGCAAACTCCAAAATTACTCAGGTATAGTTTTTTAAGTCCACTCGGCCTTGAAGCGCCTAGTTTCATATCAATCTAACCCTCATCATTGGTCTGAAATAGATCATCTCATGCCCATGTGTCCAGTATTCTCTCTTGTACTTCATCCAACGACTGAGATTTAATAAAAAAAAATGAATATAAAACAATTTTGAAGAGAGAAAAAGAAACATAGAGGCTAAGGTAAACGCAGAAGAAACAATGCAAGAGAAAACACGAGAGAATAAAACATAAAATTTTGTTATAAAATCACAATTTATTCTATGTCTGATAAATTTTTAAAAATAAATCAAAACAAAATTTAGATTTACTGAAATTATAAGAGTATATTCTGCTCTACTGGCACATCAACATGGCATAGAAAGATACTAGTATCTAGGAAAAGCTTCTGCTGAAGAGATCAGCATTTGTTTCATATCTTACAATTATGTCTGCAGATTCTACAATGCACAGATTATCATAGCAAATATTGTTTTATTATTTCACCAGTTACATTGTTACAACACAGTATCAAATTATGAATCACTATTGCAACAAA
Organism: Trifolium repens; assembly: GCA_030408175.1. Lineage (NCBI taxonomy): Eukaryota > Viridiplantae > Streptophyta > Magnoliopsida > Fabales > Fabaceae > Trifolium > Trifolium repens. Next base: position 49,064,617 of record CP125849.1, on the reverse strand, counting down.
CTTTAAAAAATTTCCTAAGGACCAATTCTCCAACTACAAAACAACAACAATAATCTTTCCTATTGTTACAACAAAGTACAACAATATTTGTATGGTCAATCTCATCAGCATCAATTTCCTAACTGCTCTTTCAGCTTCACATTTTCAAATCCTTCAATTCCTTGCTTTATATTTGATATCTATATCTACAAAACAATAAATTTTCAATTAAATCTTTTGCTAATGAAGTATAGTCAATCTAATTTCCTTCTGTTTTCTTTGTTTTGATTTGGAGATTTTGTGAACCAGCACTTTTCTTCTCAGATTTAGGAATAGTTTTCTTACTTTTCCGAATAACCTTCTGCGCCAATGTCTTAAGATCAATTTTAACATCCAAAGGACGAAGAACTTCCTGCAACTCTGGCCAATCAAGATCTTCATCGTCACCATCTTCATATACAACATGGTACCACCCAGTTTCTTTGTCATACATAGTTACTTTCCCCGAGTAATAACGTCCCATAAACAACTTTTGAACATCCCTCCCTACAAACCATTCACCCAAACCCATATTCCCACGTGTTTCGTTAATGCTCAAAGCATCAACGGAAGGGACGCTACTGCTACCGGGGACTATTTCAGGCACCCCATTGATCACAACAGCAGGCTCACCAGGTATCTCATAAACCCCGGTTGCAGAAGCATTCGATTCTAGCTTATTTCCTTTCTCTTCTTCCATTTCGAACCAAAACCTAAATCCAAAAATAAAAAATGAAAACAAAAATACTCAATTAAATATGAAATTATAATCTCATTTATAAATTCCACAGCTAACATAAAATCAATAAAAGAACTTAGCAAATCATATAAAATATTTCAGTGCCTACAAAATCAACATGAAATATATTGATTTCAGCAAAATTTAATTCAAATTAAAGTGACCAATGTAAAATTTTATGATTCCTAAGTCAAATTGAAACAATCAATTAGAGACAGACCCAAAATGCAATTAAACTAAGCTATTAAGACACAGACAAATTCAATAAAAAAAACCAGTAATTTACTGTTTTTATAACTACTATGTTGCAAAAATCACTTCTTTTAGGCTAAAAACAAATCAAATTGTTACAGTTTATAGCCACTAATTTTGCCCCTTTTGGGATTTTTTTCAATTCTAGATGAAAAAAAAATCTGACTTTTTATTTTTATGGTGCGTGAAATCAATAATAGAGTAATGAACAATGTAATATATAATACCGTAATTGCAGTGTTGTTTCGGCAATCAAAATGTGGGAATTTCAAAGCACACTGTTAATTGCTTATCGGAAGCATTGCCTCCGGTAAGCGTAAAAAAATTAGAGTGACAATGAAAACCCTAATGTGGTGGTTGAAGGAGGCGACGATGACAGTGCTCTCTCGGTGCATTGTTCCGCTTTGTGTTCTGTTTTTCTTTTATAGCCTTAATTCAAAATCATTCTTTAATTAGAAAATTAATTTTATGTTTATCCTTTTGACTGGAAAAATAATTTAATATTAGTTTTTCCTTTTGAGGTATTTTACCTTCCTATTATAAATTTGGTGAAAAGGTGTGATAAAAGGGGTATTTTCTTTTCAAAAGATTTATTTTTAATTACTCCATGCGATCTTTATTATTAGAAAAAGTTTATTTTTTTAATTTAATATATCTGATTTATAATATGGATTAGATATATTAAAGATTCGTCCTTAGGTAATCCTAGAATATATTTGTCCTTTTAATTATTAGTTACTTCGTCCTTAAGTATGAGATTCTCTTGAAATTTTTCTCTATCCTTTTATAAATAATTTTTAAATTTTTAAGAGCATTAATTATTTATTTATCAATATACTTTTAATGATAGTGCATTTTATCTATATTTTGTAATAAATACTCGGCAAAATTACACTATTGGTCATTTATCTTATTTTTTTGTAACATTTTAGTCCTTTTATCTTTCATTTGTATCACTTTAGTCCTTTATCTTATATATTTGTAACATTTTGGGCCTTTATTTTTTATTTGTAACACTTTGGTCCTTTAAAGAAAATTAAAATATGAAATAATTGATGAAGATGATGAACATATTCATCAAAATTATGAGTTTAAATTAATTTTAATAAAAAGGTATTTTAAAAAAAATAAAATCCAGCGTTTTTTTATTAAAAAAAATGAGAAAAATATGGTTTATATGTGAATGTTATAAAAGATAAAGGACCAAAGTGTTACAAATAAAACATAAAGGACCAAGTTGTTACAAATATATAAGATACATGCAAGACCAAAATGTTACAAATAAAAGATAAAAATGACTAAAGTATTACAAATATATAAGATAAATAACCAAAATGTTACAAATAAAAGATAAAGACTAAAGAGTTACAAAAAAATAAGATAAAAGATCAATAGTGTAATTTTGCCTAAGTACTCTAAAGAAAACAATTTTAGTTGCCAACAAATTTAATGTACCACAGTCAATATTTATAATCTTTATGGTTTTTTCAAATGAGTCTTATATTTAGGAATGTAGATGTAGTATAAACTATAAAGTACTATTTCTAATTTTTACTTTAAAAGTTTATACCAATAAGTTAATATTTTCTAATTCGTATTTAATTTGGTCAAAACAATAATAGTTATTATTCAAAGCTAAAATTGTTTTCTTAAAAAGAAAATATCTTTTGATTTAAAAATATTATCATTTTAAGTTTATTATTTCTTTATTATATTCAATTTTTAATAATTTTGACCTTGTAACATTTTAATTCTTATAATTAGTTTATTTGAACAAATTTAAGTATTAATAATATTATTTTACAATATTTTATATTTATTAGTTAGTTCAACTGCTATTGTTAAAAAATATTTCAAATTCAATATGTCAATTAACTAATTTATTTATTCTCGACTATAAGTTTTTTCTACTAGAATCGAAAAAGTTACACGAAATAAGCATAGAGCTTATTTTGTTGTAGAGATTCTCTTAAAAAAACTAAAATCTTCAATACTATATTTTTTGCATGTAATTTAAAAAATAATGCCAATTATTTATAGAGTTGGATAATCCAAATTCTCAAAACAAATCGAAAGCTCCATTTAGAGAGCTACACATAAAGCAGATATTCGATAATGGATTCAACTATTCCTATTATTTATTTATTTTTTAATTTAAAATTTATTTGTGTCTATGTTTCTTTAAATAAAATTATCTATTAATTTTTAAAAATAGAGAAGAACTTAATCACATTTATATATTTTATTCACACTATAATCATAGTACACCCTCTTTTGTTTTTTTTTTGAGAAATAGAGATAATTTTTGTCTAAAAACTTTCAGTTTTTTGTTAGAGAATTACTTTGCTGCCCTACCATTTTTAGGATGCGCCCTACAAAATCATGAAAATACCCCTCGTTCGTGACTTAAGTTACAGACACCTCTTAAAATACCCTACCAAATTTTATTTTTTTAATGTCTGCTACTTAAGTTACGTATGACATTTTTCAAAATTTCTCATTTTTCCTACATCTGTGATTTAAGCCACGGAAGAGTATTTTAATTATTTCGTAGGGCGCGCGAGCAATCCATAGAGCGGCAAAAGTAATTCTCTTTTATTATCGGTATACCCCAAAGTTCCAGCTCTTGTTTTGTTGTTCTCAAAGACCGTTTAAGATGAAAATTGACGAAACAAAAAATAGAGGCAACCAAACTGAAAAAAAATGCGACCGAGAAGCCCAATATAGGTATTTTTTGGGGTGATTTTTTTTTTACAAATTGGATTTATAATTTATTTCTATTATATATACTAGCCGGCGTTTGTGTGATCGATATTCTTTTTTTTATTTGTTGTGATCGAAATTCTCTATTGTACAAATATAAATAACTACTTAATCTCCTTTTTTATTGGATTTAGTTAATTGATAACTACTTAACATCCTTTTTTTTGTTGTGGCTAGTTATTAAAAAGAAAAAAAATATATATATTTTTTTTACTATAAAAATACTGAAAATCTATTTTTATGTGGAAGTTATTTTCCAACATATACAAATATTTAGTTTTTTTTTTTGTAGTTTTTTAAGGGTAAAATAGGTATAATGAAAAAGTCATCCCAAAAATTTGTATTATCTTTATATATAGTAATAGATTACGAGATTCACACGAAGCTCTCTCGTGCATTCTCAATAGAAATTGTATAGATGACATTTCATTAAAGCTTCTCTTGTTTATGTGGCATTCAATTAAAGCTTCTTTAATATTAAATTTATGATGAACCTTTAGCTTAAGGTTTGTTCGAATCTCACTGACAACAATAATATAATTTTTATAATATTTTATGGAAAACTAACTTTTCTGTTGTAGTGAAAATATTATATAATTTTTTGTAGAAACTTTTTTTTGTGGGAATTATTATTATTTTATTTTATTGTGTCTTAACCTTTTTTTTGTAGACACTATATATTATATTTCTTTTTGTAGAATCTCTTTTATTATATTTTTATTTTTGTGGAAACTTTTTTTTTTGTGAGGATTGACATTTTTTTTATTTATAAACTATAATATTTTTTTGTAGAATCTCTAATATTATATCTTTTTTGTAGAAACTCTTTTTTGTCGGGATTGACATATTTATCTCTATTATATACATTACGAGATTCTCACAGAGCTCTCACGTGCATTCTCAATATAAATTGCTTAGGTGAAATAAAAAAGTACATTATTTTTTTCATGGATAAAATCACTTAAAGTCTTAAACCCAAAAAATATTGAACCCGACCCAATAAATATTGAACGGGTTGGGTAACAGATTAGGTTAAATCCGGTCCAACCCAACCCGTGTACACCCTAAACCGAATTGTGTGTGATTTTACTATTTAGAGTGTTTTTCCCTTCCAAATCAATTCAAACTTCACCGTGAGCACCCTTTAATTTTGGGACGTTCATAAATTATCAAATCTATCATTCTCAACCTTGATTATGTATGCTATTTAAAAAGAATTTTTTGATTCAAGAAAGAGAAGAATCTTAGGTGACAACATTTAATTGGTCAAATTATAATCACTCTCTTTCATGTATGGTTAGCCAAGTTTTAATTGATCAAATTTTCTAATTTTATGGATTCTTCTCTTTCTTGCATCAATATTTCTTGCTAAATAGCATTGTTCCTGAGGTGATATGTTTTTCACGCAAAAACCTTATGTGGTACTTCATCTATTTTCATAAATTAATAGTATTTTTTTTTTCTTCTTTTCGGCCCTTTAATTAATTATGTTTTCAATGTTTTCCTTTTGTTCATTGTTTGCTTAAGAAACTCTAACATACATGTTAAATTAGGATGCAGATACAATCAAGAACGTTTACGACGAAAACAACGTTGTTAACCAAAACAGGAGATCTTCTTCATCTTCAACTTTTTCTATCAACTTGAATTCTGAGATGGAAGGTTCAATTGAGGATGCTATCGCACACTGTAAACAATCTCAGCAGGGGGATGGTTCAACTTCAAACAAAGACTCACATGCATGACGACAAAGCTTGCTCAAAGTTAGCTTCGAAAACTGCAGACCAGTGGAAAGTAAGAAGCGGACAAAATTTGGCTCAAAGCAATGGGAGTGTGTTCAAGAAGAATGAATTTTATATTTGAAATTAAGTTTGTCTATTAATGATGTTAAATGCTGTAATCAGAAGAAATATTCAAAAATATATTCAAAAAATTACATAAGATATCAAAATTAATGTTGAAAATTGAAATTATTATAATTTTTTTTTGGTTTAAGTTTCATCTGCCTCCAATTGAGAGATTAATAATTCCTTTAAGAGTGTGTAGAGCACATTTAAAAGTGAGTTTGTTACAAATTATAAATTTTGATAAGCATGAAGAAGGGCGAATCATGATAGTTTGGAGTTGTAGTTTGCCGCAGATGTAGATCACAGATCAATCAATCTTTATCAGACAGCCTGTGATCTGCGATTGCAGAACATGCAGCAACATGCAATTGTGTTAAATCTAAATCTGCAGCAAACTATTCAGACCATGTCAATTTGATAGCTTATCTCGATTCTTTTGATTGGTCATGCCTGTACATACATTCCATGCTTTTATAAGAAAAAAATTTCTGTTATCATCAGCGCAGTGAAATGCAATGTCTTCAAAATGATGCAATTCTGTGACAAAGTTGTTCACATGCTAAGAATAAGAGAAAAGTTGATCACAGGCTACAGACAATCAACGTCTAAGAATCTTATACGATGATTGTTCTTCTGACTAGGTGCAAGTAGTAGTAATTCTTAGAAAAATGACAATTACATATGCCAAACTTGTAACACGCGTAAGATCATTTGATAAATTGATAGCACCATGATGCAAAATATGACTACAGTATCTCTACTTGCATAGTTCTTGCCAGCCATGATAGCTTTAAGTATATAAAATTGTGTTATATATATGACAGTGAACCAGTAGGTTTGATAGATTTTCAAATGAAGCTAAATTGTGAAAATAATCACGATCCAATACTTCAATGTAAAATGACATTTGTATATAAACACTGTCAATTTGTACACTCAAGTAAAAGTGTTCAAAAAACTATTAAGGTATTTGATGGCCCGGTAGTTTTTCAAAAAATTTGCCAACTAATCCATCTCCTTTGCCATGAACCAAGAAGGAAACTCTTGGTAGTTTTTCAAAAAATTTGCCAAATAATTCATCTCCTTTCTTCATTTTTTGTATGATTTTATTATTTTTTACTAAGATCTATTTCAGGGTTTTGACTTTCTTTGTCACTTGGTGAGGTTTGAATGACAAAGTTTGAGCTTTTGGTGATGACTGCCTTCCATTACTTTTTGCTTAATTTTGTTTATTTATTAGATGGCAAAAAAGCTAACGAGGCAGCTGAATCATTTAAGCGACTTGCTACATTAGTGTTAACTAGTCAAAATTGGTTTTTTGCAAAAGTGTGCAACCATAGGGCTATTTATCCTATTATTTATCGACTGCTACATCAACAAAATCAACAAAAATGAAATTATGTATGTACTTGTACTGTATTTAGGGGTGCTCGCGTTCGGTTTGGATAAGTTTTGAGGAAAAAACTCATCTGATCCATAATTAAATTTATTTGCGGTTCGGTTCGGTTTTGGAGGACAAATAAAAAGAATCCGATCAAATCCAATCCAATTTTATGCGGTTTAATTTGTATCGGTTTTTGGATATCTAAATTTAAAAATTCTAATATTTTTATTAAATATTAATATTATAAAAAACACAAAAATAATAGTTTAATTTTTTTGACGTAATAAATATTATGTTCGATGTAAAATATAACATATATATAATATATTAAAAATTAATATTTTGAAATGACAATTATCAATTATATTTCAAACATATTAAAAAGTAAAAAATATATATTAAATTAAACTAACAAATATTATTAACAATTTTTTTTGACGAACATATTATTAAAATTTAAAATGAACAAAAAATAAAATAGGATAATGCAATATATATTCATCCTAATAAAAAGATAAATAAATATTAAAATATGTGTATGCGGTTTGGTTTGGTTTGGTTTGCATCGGTTTTAAAAAGTCAATCCGAAATTCGATACGATCCAGCGATTTTCTCAAAAGGACATCCAAACACATTAAAAAATATTCAGTTTTTTGCGGTTTTCGATTTTTTTTAATTGGTTTACGGTTTTTATTTGGATTGGTTTAGACTTGAGCACCCTTATATCTTCTATATCTACATCTATACCAATATATGAAGAGAATACTCCATTTCGCGTGGACTTTTCTGATTGCCACTTTTGCCCTTCACTATATTCAAATATTTGTATATATTGAAGAATAACTTCCACGTAAAATAGATTTTCAATTTTTTTAATAAAAAAAGATATATATTGTTGCTTAGTAATAATTTTTTTTTTCTTCTTAATAACTAAGCACAACAAAAAAGAAGGTTAAATAGTTATCAATTAATTAAACACAATAAAAAAAAATTAAATAGTTATTTATATTAATACAATGTAAATCACATGAACGGCCAGGTGGCCGCTAGTATTAAATAAATACGATCACATATGCACACAACACAATTCAGGATTAAAATTGCAGTGTACTTTGAAACACTAACCCTGATCAATTATGCAATTGTCCTTAGCCGCCATGATATAAAATTATCTCATCTCATAGACCTCACTCACAACTCACAGCAAGCGCGAAGGAGATAGCAAAAGAAGAATAGAAGAGAGAAGTGGACGAAAGAGGGTAATTAGAGTTAATGGCGATGACGACATGTATTTCTAAACAACTCCAAATTTATGCCAGCAGAAGACCACATGTTGATGATAAGTTTCTTCTGTCAAATAATTTTAAGCCTAAATTTACTAGCATTCGAATGTTGAATAATAATAATAATAATACTTGTTTTAGAAGTTTCTCAGTATCATCATCATCATCATCTAATCTCGTTGATCGTCGATCTATATTAGTTCATTCATGCAATCGTTTGTATCCAATCTGCAACCTTTTTGATGATATTCGAAACAATTTATCTAGAATGTTGGCATCATCAGTATTACTCTTACCAGTTATGACTTTGGCTCTGTTATGTATACAAGTTCCTGCAAGTGCAGCTTCATATGGTAAAATGGGAGCCAGTTCTTCCGGAGGAGGATCATCCGACTCCTTGTCCAATCATTCTTATTTATATGATGATGATGATGATGATGATGATGATGATGATTATAGTTCAAGCTGCGATTGTAAAACACCAACTACGTCTTGTACTATTTGTGATTGCTATAAAGAAAAGGGTAAAAGTTGCGCTGATTGCAGTTGCGCTGATTCAGTAACTTCTAATTGTAATTGCAATTGCCACATACCTTGTCAGTGCTCTTGCCACATTCCGGATCCGGTAAACAAAATTGTCTGGCCACTCTTTATCATCATTTTTTGCATTGGTGGAGTAGTACATGTAATTGTTGAAGACGATACGATTGGCAACAATGGGCTGCTGGACGAGTTTAGTGGGCTGCTGGACAAGTTTAGATGGGGAAGTGTAATCATGATTCAGGTTTGATAAATAAATTTTAGTATATAACTTAATATGTAATTGTGCTTGTAGAATGTAGATAAATATTTTGTTTTCACTTCTTATATATGTATGTGTAATCAAGGTTGGAATTTTAGACAAGAAACGGGTGCTGCAAAGGAAGCTTAACAGAATTGGTGGGACTGCGGATATAGTCTTCAAAAGTGATTTGAAATGCTTTTTGACATGATATTTTACAACTCATTTTTACTGAAACTAGATAAACGTCTGATTTTATGTTGTTGATCGGTGTTGTATCATCTATTTTGTAATTGTAACACTAATGTACATTTTTATTTGATGCTTGTCGTTGCTTCCATTGGTCAGTATTAATCCTTGAACTAGTCAATGCTTTTAGCAATTCAAATACTACTATCGAGTTTCCTACGTGTGTGTGTATATATATATATATATACTTATAATGTTAATTGATGCCTTTGGATTTTCGACCATAACTCTATATGAATATTGGATGTTGCTGACGAATATTTACTAGGTTGTGTTGTGCAAATATATATTTTTCACATGCCCGTATGAACTGACCAATTGTTGTAGGCAAAGTATGATCATCTGGAGGGGTCTAGCCGACCACGTTTTAGAGGATTTTTGGAGACAGAGCTGGAGAAATTTGACAAAAATGACGAGACATTCGTGAATGTAGATGGTGTCAAATACCGAAAGGAGTCTAACGGGAAAGTTAACAGCATTGACAATGAATATTCTGTGGTAATGACTAATTTCTTTTCTGTAAATGAAATGCCAGTATGCTACTGCGTACTCTCCCATACTTTTTTTTTGCTGTCGATTTTATGTTATGAACTACAATAGTACTTGCAATAATTATCTTATCGAGCCAAAAGTTTGAAATTGACAGCAGTTGTGTTCCTGTACATCTGGTTGTCCAGGTAACATTGTTAGTGCTTGTTGAGGATGAATACTTGATTCCATCAGTGAAGAGGAATTCAAAACGTGTGAATAAAGGTGACGTTAAAACTGCATTAGAAACGATTTTATCGATCCCAAGGAGAGAATTAGAGGTAACTTTAGTAAGTTTACTCTGGGTATTTCTCATACTCTACTGTCATAACTCATAATACAATATTTGTATGTAAACATAGGGTGTTGAGGTGCTATGGACCCCACAAATGGAAAACGACGTTGTATCAAAGCAAGATGTTCATAGAGATTTCGGGTTTCTCATGAGACCGGTTGATTTAACTAAGTAGCTAGCGCAAATGGTAAATGATAATCTGCTACTGAGAAGTAAAGAATGCACAGTCGATCGTCACAATAGCTATTTATTTTCATCTTCTTCACAAAAACCTGCAATGAGTTGTATCATTTACGAGTTCATATTACGAAGAATTCTTAATGAAATCTTCATGTGGTTATGTATTACATTAATCTTCATGTGATTTTAAATTCGGCTAACATTCAAAATTTAGTGGTTTCTTATTTTAACTCCGGCCCGGCCACTATAGAATTCTAGTTTCTGTGACGTTTAAAACATTTTACGATAGTGTATAAATATGCATTAGAATCATTTTGCACTTAAAGTAGATATTCTAACTAAGATCCAACAGTGCAATACCAACACAGGAGCACCACTCACTCATAACCAAATCTTTAAATTTTCAAGTAACTATATGCCTCTCCAATTTAGAATATATATGCATCTACCAAGTCTTTGACACAATTGTTAGCCTGATTCCTCATGATTTTTAGCCTTCTGTGACGAGTCTGCAAACGGGATATTTCATTATTACATTTGCCACTAGCTAGTACTTGAAACTAGCCAAAGTAATTATAAACAAAGACCAACCTGGTGAATCTGTCTGGACTGATATAGCAAGGCTTTCTTATTACTTTCAAAATGAAAATGGCTTGCATACCTGTTCAAGAATGTAACAATAACAATATGCATTTTCCTAAAGACCCTCCTTATCGGGAAACCTTACCGTGGTTTTGTTGCGCTTCCTCCTCCCCCTCCTTCACTTGTTTCCTCTTTTAACATGCTCCAAAGACTCTCTAAGCCTCAACCTTGTATCATACTCTCACAATTGGATTAACATGTCACATTACATCTTATTTGATCTAATGGTTAGACTTGTACACTATAGACTTGGCCATGGTTAAGTACTTTCTCGCTTGTACTTGAAAAATATTATCTCAGTTGCTTGCTAAGTAAGTTATCCTTTTTTTTCTTCTTTCTTTATTGTTTTGTTGGTTCGGTGTAGACTTGTAGCTAAACATGCGTCTGTTGTTTTCTTGCTAATTTTGTTGTAATGCTGGTAAACTAATTATGAGTAAAAGTGTGTCCCGTCCCTTCTTTTATATTTTTGAAGTCCACAGTTCATTAACTCAGCAACATTTTTAATCAACTAGGTACACTTGCAATATTTACTTCTTGTATATACATTCATCATGAAAGGTGACAATTAATATGCACTTCTTGTATATGCATTTATATAATAAGTTTCCATCAATTATACAAAATATACCACTCCTAGTTGAAACATATTTGAGCAGACAATAACGGCCGTGCAATTTGCCGACTTCTACAGAAAGTTGCCACCTCGATGACATGTTTACAGATGTTTCCCAGCCTAGACCAAGAACAATCACAAAGCTAAAATTCTGAACCAGGATTCCATATTGTATACACCAAGTTTCTGTCAGTCTGAGATAATACTTTGGCAAGATGGAGGCTACTACAGCTAGAGAATATGTTTCTTCAAATGGATGCCAAATTCACCATCAGTTGAAAAATACCTATAATGGCTAGAGTATGACTCTTGAAGTAGTCAATGAAGGCACACTGGTCAATAAAAATTTGCATAAACTCTTCAATTGCATCCATAGCAGTATAGCACTTAGTCCACATCTTGTAGAGTACAGAATCCATCCCAATTTCCTAAACATCTCGCGCTGCGCCTCAATTTTAGATGCAATGTATGAGTTTAGGAAGAATCATAAAGAAGATCAATATATGAAAAACATATTTTTTATTTTTTTGGTTTTTAACCTTCTGGTTTTTAGGGGAAAGAGGCCCTAGTAATCCAGAGTAAGACAGCGAGTAAGTAAAGTCTGACCAAAAAATTGTTCAACCTAGGAATCGAATCGAAATCCGTCATTTGGTGAAACTCATTAATCACTTGAACCCGACTTCTGAAAACATAAATTTTAGATTTGCATATAGAGCTGTATTCAGTTCTATTTAACTTTTATGGGTTATCTGAACTTGTTCAAAACCCTTATATTGAAATGAAGTGATCCAACTAAAACGTCAAATGTGTCTAAAATTATTTCTTGCATTAATTTGTTCATAGATATGATTTGTTAACAAAAATGTGTAGTTAGATTTCATCTACAACAAAGACATGTGTAGTTAGGTGGATCTTTTTGTTGATTAATCTGTAGCGTAAAATCTAGTAAAGCTGTCATAGGTAACACATTTCATTGACTCATTGAGTACAATGCAAGCCTCACAAAAAAACTTAATAATGATATTTATAGTTCAAAGTTACTTTTAATGGAAATATATGAATCTAAACTGTTCCCCTATTTCTTTCCGGATTGAATACATATAGTTTGGTTTGATAATTAGGACTTGGGCCTATTGGACAGTTTGGTGAGTTGTATTATGGAATAATTTTCTACACACCCCAATATCATTTTAAATGCACACATTCAAAAAATATAACATTTTAATGAGTATGGATTCTCTCTATTTTACTATGATTTCTATTTCTTCCATTATCAAACTTTTTTATTATTTTGAGGTGTCTAAAGGACATTTTGACTCATTTATTGTCACATTTTTGCATTTATATTTCCAAAATTATATAGTAATAGAGAAAATGGAATAAATACATAATTGAGAGGATCCCAACTCCATTTTACCATCCATAGAAATCACAATTTGTCCAAGTTGTATTACATGCGTGTGAAATCTAATTTAAATCATCATTAATTACATGTTTTGGAAGCTACATGTTCAATGTAAACACTTCAATAATATCTCTGTGCAAGTTTCTTTGTTGAACATCAATTAATGATGCATATTGTTCAATACTCCTCATTTATTGTGTCTTTGCTTTTCCAATGCATAAGCCTATTACTAATGCCAATTCCTTATTTCCAATGGTTGAATAGGATAGGAACCCCACTAATTCTGGCCAAATTGTGTTACAGGCGTGTGAGACCTAGTTGAAGCCATCATTCACTGTCTTACTTTGGAAATTATGTTTTAAATGCATATGTACACTTTCATATATTCCATATGCAAGTCTCTTTCACTACAAGAATTCATGGAATTACCAAGGAAAATATAAATATTCCTAGGTAAGCAGACCAAACTACTAGGAAATTCTCATTTTCGGGGAATTTCCTAGGAATCTTCCTCAAAAATGGTTGCGTTTTGCGAGGAACCAAATTTCATCGAAGACTTTCGTAGGAAACAGCGAGAATTCTTGTAGTGTTTGTTGGATGTCAATTAATTGGTGCTCATTGTTCAAAGATGTTCTTTTATTATGTCTGTGTTTTTTCAATACACTAGTCTCTTATTGATGCAAATCCCTTATTTCTAATAGTTGGATAAGATAGAAATCATACTAATTCCGTCCAAATTGTGTTACAAGCGCGTGAGACCCGGTTTGAGCAAAGTGTTTGCTTTGGAAATTAAATTATGTTTCCAATGCATACATTTTCACATTATGTCTCACACTTAATTATGAAATATAATTTGGACAAATTGTGATTTCTATGGATGGTAAAAAATGGAGTTGGGATCCTCTCCATTTTGTATTTAATTTATTCCATTTTCTCAATTACTATATAAGTTTGGAAATATAAATGCAAAAGTGTGAGGAGTACTAGTATTGAACAATGTGCGTCAGTTAATTATAGTGTACCAATTAACTATAAAACATCTATAAAATTTATATTTACGATCTTTCACAATAGATTAATCTCTTTTATAATTTTTCTAACTAATAAATCTCGCGTTTTAGAATTAAAAAAACTCAAATACTTGGATCCGCAGTCCTTCATTTTGAGGCTCTTCATTTACTAATACCATTATCCTATAATTTTTTTATTAAGATCCCATTTTTAAGAGGCCTAACTCATGTGGCATATGGTTAGACAGGTTAGTAGCCGTCCGTAACGATCATCCAAACTAATTACTACTGTTTTTAAGATAAATTTCTTATATAAACACTTAAAATTAATTCTGGATGATTGTATTATATGATTTAATTGTTACTCAAAGATTAATAATTTAGCAGTATATACAGTAAAGATTATAAAATATCCACCGGACAATGGTACACTTTTCTTTTACAACAACCCATCATACACTTATTAGCACACATGAAAGTGTATACCATAATTTTTTTTGTCTATAGTATTCATAACTACGTGCACTGCACGATGGATATGAAGGTGTATACCACTTTTTTTTTTTTACAATAATGTCAACCTAGCTAGTGAATGCATTATGATATAAAATCTCAATCCAATTAAAGTATCCGAACTAAACCGATGAGTTTGATTCAGATTTATTTTTAAAAAATACTAAAAATCGAACTAAACCAATAGATGATTCATTCGCTCGGACATTGAATTCACTTGAAACCAATCCAATTACACCCTAGATTACTTTAAAAAAAATATATACAAATAAGGCGGGAACAATATATATAGACTGTGTGGTCCACTAGTAGGGGTAAAGTTTTTCTAAATTTAATTTACCGATGATTTATTTATCACATAAAAAGAGCATGTGATGTGGGGATGGATTTAGGCAGTTAGCTTTCAACTTTTTGGCTACAATACAAAAATATTTTGACCGTACCGCTTTCATTTCATGTCTTTTCTAATTCGTACAATATAACTTTGAATAGTATTTCTTTTGATGAATTACACTGAATGCGGTCACCACTTGATTCCTGTGAGAAGTAGTCACTTTCATTGGACTTGTTGGTTTATAAGCTTTAGACAAATTAAGGCTTAGTTCAGAGTTCAGATCAAGGGAAAAATATGCTACTAGTAATTCCGAAATAAATATTATTGAATATCTTTTTCTTGGCCAATTCTACACCCTTTTTGTTTACACAAAAATAATGTTTTGGATAAGGTAATAGACCGTAATAGTTGAAGTGAAAGTATTTGTCAATTAGTTACATAAAATGGGCTAATGTAAAATTGACTATGTTATTATAGAGTTTACAAAGTCAAAAAGTATCGTATGAACTCTTTTCCATAGTCATCTAATTCATAATTTACTTCGGCACATGGTGCAAGTTTGGTACGCCGTATATAACATTGAAAGAATTTGGTATATATGAGGTATACATAGTCATATGTTATTTCAGTTTGTGGTACGTCTAATATATTAATCGATAAGTTATGAATTAGAAACTTATTTAGTTCAAACAAAAACAAATTATATGATGAAAAATATTAACATTATCAGAGTAATGAGTTTGTAAAACAAATTAGTTTAAAGACCACAGTATCTATCGATTTTTATTCGATATTTAAGTTTGTCATTATATAATATAAAAATTTATATATTGCATTTTTGTTTCTATTTTTTGTTTTTATTATTTTATTGTAGACATGATCTTCTTTTCTGGATAAAACTTAGTGCATTTCTTTAGATGTTTTTTGCATGATTCTTAACATAAAAACTATGAATTCCTCAAATTCATATTTTTCTCAAAAGTTTGTTATATCAATAAAATATGAATTTTATGTTAAGAACCATACAAAAAGCATATAAAGAAATGTACCTAAGTTTTGTCCATCTTTTTTTATAAAAGTTTGTCTAATCTTTTCCCTTTTTCCCACGCATATTCTTTTATTAGGTTCTTCTATTTTTTTAAGTTGTTATAACTTCCTTTTTTTTATTTTTGATAAGTTGTTATATGTTAAATTGGGTTACTACTTTTTCTGCCTATTTTTTATCATGGTTTCTATTTCTATTTTTATGCGTAGATTTCCTTTAACTAAGGTACCGTTTGACCCAGCTTATTTTATACTTTTTTACTCAATGAAAAGAGAAGCTAAACCAAACAGATTTTCAAGAAACTCTTGATAGAAAAAAGTTGCTTAATTTTTATGAGTATAATACATAGATAAAAAAACTTTTGAAGCTAAAAAAACAACAATTACCAAACAACTTTAACTTTTTTCTAAAAACTATTATTTTCACTTTTAGCTTTCAGATAGTTTTTAAGACCTAAAAAAGTCAGGTCAAACGATACCTAATTTTTTTTCTCTTTTTTTTTCCTTCGTATTTTTTTATCGATACGTTAGTGAAACCAATTCGCGGTTCACCGATACGTTAGTGAATTATGCAACTATGCTATTATGTGGCATAGTATATGAGAGGTGATTATGAATAAAGATAGCAATATGAATAGAGATACCAATATGAAACGAGAAATGTTTATTTTACAGTTAATTTATACAAAATTTTTGGATAACTCTCTCGTACTCATATTATATTTTTATTCTTTTTTATTTTGTCTTTCACTTTATGTTTTTTGTGCTAAATGAAAAAATAATAAAAAGTTATTCAAATAACACTCGTTAATGTGTATTGTACATATGGCAAAATTGTATGCGCTGCCAAGGCCGGGAGAACCAATATTCTTTGCGCCGCCATGGCACGACATCGGTGTCCGTAGAAGAAAATTTGCAGAGACTCTAAGAATGAATCAAAAGAAAAACGACATATCCCTTAGCATGACTAGGGATGGCGTAATGAAAATATGGATAAAAAAGAAAAGTTATTTTAGAAGGAATAAAAATATGGATAAATATTTGTTCACTTAGACATATTGTTTTTCATGCAACCTTAGATAACAATTCAACTTTCATCGATATTAGATGCTTTTCCAGCGTATTGTTATTTGATCTAAAAACGATTGGTGTATTAATTTTCAAAAATGCAAGTTAGTCTACGTATCATCTTATCAGCTAAAAAAAAATATCAAATTACACAAATAACTAATCAGCTAATCACACAACTATACAGTTAAACATCAATTAAATTTTGCATGAAAATAGCCGTTCATTCAACTTTATGTTGATTAAATTGAAATTTATTGCAAAACTCAATGAAAGAGTATTAGTATATAACATGGTAATTATATACTATAAATTGTTTTATAAAAAAATGATATACTATAAATTGCCAAGTATATTGGATATATGATAATACACTACATAAAGTATAACATCATACGACACAATTCTTTTTAAGTATATGTATTAAGATTATTATTGATATCTAGCTAGCTAGTGCACATGAAAAATGATTTATTTTTTTTACAAAAATGAAAAATTATCTTTTGAGAGATCGATCTTTAGTTTTTAGATATATTCATAGAATAAAAACTTAGTGAATATATATTTTTTAATACTGTATTAAGATTATTCATAGAAAAAAAAACTTGCACCGAATTACGTTTTAATTCTAAAATAGGTTCATTTTCTTTCTTGATAGGAAATGTATAGGTTCACTTCATTGATCCAAATTTCAAACAATCATCTTGAGATTAAAGTAACTCATCTGAATCATTTAATTGATGTAATAATTGCACGATAGTATGTTGGAAGTTCATGACATTTTTGTTTTTGGTTGAAATGAAGGTAAGTACATGTAAATATCATATTATTAATTGGTTTAGACATACCGTTTACTATTTTCCTATATTTAGTGAGAGGTAGAGTCGCATAGGTCCACCAGCTAGCCTTACTATTTATTGAAAATGTTCTAGACCTGAAAATGATCTATCATATATGGTCATGGTTTAATTCTAACTATCCATAAAATAGATCACATCAAAAATTTATCATGGTGGAACCCAATTATAAATAAATAATAACACCATCCTATTAGTCTATATACTTATAACCACAATAATATTTTTGACAAGTGAAATGTCGACTTAAAAACCTCTATTATTTATTTCCATAAACTATTGCAAGTAGAATAATTCTATATTTTGTTCCACTTTGGATGATACTAAATTGATTTTTAGGTGTATAATTGAATTGATAATTTTCAGGTATATGTTTAGATGTTATCAAGTAGATTTGATTTTTTTAGTCAAAAATAGTAGATTTGATTTTGTTTTCAAAATTTCTTTTAAGTTGAAATTAGAATTTATAGTGTATTTAGATGAAATCATATTTTGAAATAATAAAATTTCAGAAGGTAATTCAAATTCTCAATGTAAATTTCATTTTTGGATGATAATTTTTTGAAATTTTTTCAAAGTAGAGAGTTCTAAAATATTCTTAGGGTTAAATTTGAAGAATTTAACCGAGTAATCGAGTCAAGTGGTTAATGAACTCTTCGTAAGACGAATTATTTGGAGAATCCAAGGTCGTTTCTATATAGAAAGAGTTTTTAAGCAAATTTTACTTACCTGCCGGACTATAATTTGAAATATTAGATCTCTCATTTTTCTGAGAACCAAAGAGTTAATACCAATTTTTATTGGAGATATATTAAATTGGTATCTTTTAAAAAAATTAAACATTATCCTTATTTGTTTTTCTTTTGAATTTCTCATTTGTCCCCACAAATTTTCAAAAAGTTGCAAATTGGTCCTACAAATTTTCAAAATTATCTCTAATTTTGTAAATTTCTCCTTATTAATTCAATTTTGCTTATAAATAAAAAAAAAACTCTATCCAAAGTTCCAAAAACATAAAAATGTAAAAATGAGGGGAACACGATTCATAAAATTATAATTTTTTAATTTAATTACTTCATTCAAACACACTTTTAATTTTTTACTTCTACGATTAATTTTT
Source organism: Trifolium repens (assembly GCA_030408175.1). Taxonomy (NCBI): domain Eukaryota; kingdom Viridiplantae; phylum Streptophyta; class Magnoliopsida; order Fabales; family Fabaceae; genus Trifolium; species Trifolium repens. The sequence goes on along the minus strand of CP125849.1, from coordinate 49,045,692 downwards.
AACCTTAAACTTATTATAAAATTATCAAATTAAAATGATATCAATTTTTATCACTAGAAAACCAAATAAATAGAGATACAATACAAGTTCCCCAAATAATCATAGACCACAAGTTTATAACAAATGAATTAGAATTAAACCAAGTTGGTAGTATGTTGTTATTAATATGATATGAATCCAAATAATTAATAATGCGTGCATGATTTCAAATTCCAAGGTGTCTTCATCTGCGTACTATATGTTTTCTAGTATATGGCAACGATCAAAGTCTGCATAATCTGCTTTTGATTGTTCACTATCACAACTTTCATAGCTTATTATTGGACCAAAAACATACAGGTAGGTGAACTTCATCAAATCAAAGTGGGCTCACTCTTAATGAAATACAATCTAAATTTTAACAATAATTATTTTTTAAACATTTTAGATTCAAGATGCAATGAACTAGTGGACAATTGCCAGCCAGATATATATAAGATAAATTCATTAAATAAATTTGTTATTATAGTGCCAGATATCCTTATTTTCTTTTCTGGATAAATTTGGAAATTGGATTTGGTGATTTGCTATAGTGAGCAATTTCACGCATTCATGTAATCGGTACGCCGATGCTATTATATCAAGATCAGATGATTTTGATTTTGATTTTGATATTGATATTATTTTTATTTTTTTTCAAATATTAAACTTAAAATGTAGATTGTCTAATATTAATACAATGGTGACGAATGCGTGTATAATTGAATATTAATCGTTAGTTGGTTTAGTGATAATTAACACTAAATTTGGTAGGGAGGACAATGGTTCGATCTTCCACAACTGCGATCAGGACTTGGAAGGGGAGTAGAACCACTTGATGCCCGAAGTGACTTTTGAATCAGATTAAACTGGTGGTAAAAGAAAAAAAAAAAACTTGAATGATGCCTTTTTGAGTCAAATAGTGTCAAACATGATTTACCTTTTAAGATTTTATAGTTTACTTTGTAATTTTCTTTTTTTGATAGTAATACTTTGTCATTTTCTTAGCAGATATTTACACTCAATCTATATTAATCTTTTCTAATTAAGTGAAGCAAAATTGATATTTAAGAGAAATGTTTTGAACATGATTATTACATTTGGATGATCAAATCAAGTGCATGCATTAAACCCATTATGGTAAGAGGGTAATGAAACATGTGAGTCATTAACTCTAGATCCAGTAAAGTTTGGAATTATCACGAAAATTAAACCAAGGAAAAGATGGAAGGTGGAAGTTGTAGACAAGCCAAGTTACCTAATAGTTTGAAGAATACTTCTTTTAAAGAAGATTGAACCCAAATCTCATCCATAAAAAACTTTTTAAATTCACATGGCCAAAAAATAATCAAAATCACAAACAAATCAATTACCTCATACAGAATCGAACACGACGCTGACATATCAACACTAATAATTTAAAATAATAGAATAATTGAATATAATCACATGTGTTAGTATTGTCAGTGTCAGATACCGAACATGCCTCTGAGGAGCGTTAGAAGCATCAATATGTGTCAAAATTTCAGGATCACAAGAGAGTAAAATAACGCATCTCCACTAAAAATCTTAAAACATTAGGTATATGAGACTAACCACTGATACTTGAACGGAACAGAATGTGATGTGTCAGACACCGAACACGCCTTCGGATATAATTTAGAGGACAAATAAAAGGACAAGAGTTACAATGTCAGACTTTGTAGTTTTAAGTCTCATATTCATATCCTTGATCTTAGATCTAGTCTGACACTACTCTAAAGATCCAAAATCCTTCTCTTATCTATTGTTTCTTTTACAACACTAAAATCTTAGACCAATTCTGCCATATTGAGTCCATAAGTGCTTTTACAGCTAAGTTTGTTCCTTTAATATAACACATCTCTGAGTTTCAAATCCACATGCATGTTTCAAACTAATGTTCAAGGTACAAAGAACCAACACGCTTCCATATTCTGTGAACAATTGCATGAAAGCTACTAGTTTCTCATCCCAAGGTAACTTTCTCTCTTACTCCACCCCATACCAACTTGTTTTTTAGCTAAAATTTGTTCATATCTAATCATATATCTATATCTTATAGGTATATATACATTTACTATATGATATCATGTGTAACATAGCATAATCAAGAACAAGAATAAGAACATCTTGAGAATATTTTCATTAGAGAAAGAATCATCTATGACTATATCTTGCTGGAAACCAACTGTGGAAGGTGATGTGAAAGGGAAAATTGATGGATTGTTATGGTATAAGGATTTGGGGAACCATCTTTATGGTGAATTTTCAATGGCTGTAATTCAAGCTAATAGTTCATTGGAGGATCGTAGTCAATTTGAATCTGGACCCTTAAGTTCTGATTATTTAGGTCCTCAAGGAACCTTTATAGGTGTTTATGATGGTCATGGTGGAACTGCAGCTGCTCAGTTTGTTAATGATAATCTATTCTCCAATTTCAAGAGTATGCTCTCTCAACTTTTTTATAATCATATACTTCTTCCGGTCTTATATATAAGCAACTTTTCACTTGTTAGGTTCATTCAATAACTGATGAATCTAGCCAGTATTATAGATACATCTGTTATTGAATGAATCTAAAATGTGAAAAGTTGCTTATATATGATACCAGAGAAGTATATGATATGATATCTTTGAATTATATAGTTTTGCCATATGGTGTTTTTGAGATGAATTGAGTTTTAGAAAAATTGTTTGGATAAACAGTTTAATTAAGCACTTATAGCATGAATGTTTGTTATAAGTACTTACATATAAGCTATTTCTATAGAAAAAGATAAAATAGAGTCGAATTGTTTTCATATAAGTTATAAGTTGTTTTCATAAGCTATCTAGAGAGTTTATGCAAACAAACTTAAAATAGTTTATGGACATGTAATCAATTGTTTCCATAAACTCTCGAAGTCTCACGGATGTTTATGTCAGTAGATAAACTCTGGTAAGCCGATTCAAATAGGCTTCATATTGAACTATTTAAACATTGGTATTCTTGAATACTGAATGTTTTTTTCTGTGTTAATCAGGTTTTGCAGCTGAAGATCAAGGTGTTTCAGAAAAGGTTATAAGAAGGGCATTTTCGGCAACAGATGATGCTTTTCTATCTCTTGTAAAGAAGCAGTGGCTAACCAAGGCACAGATAGCATCTGCTGGTACATGTTGTTTGGCGGGGATAATTTGCAACGGTAATTTGTATATTGCAAATGCTGGAGATTCAAGAGCGGTGTTAGGAAGAGCGAGGAGGGGAACAAAAGAAACATTAGCTGTTCAGTTATCAGTAGAACACAATGTTAATATAGATACTGAGAGAGATGATGTTCGTTCAAAGCACCCCTATGATCCACAAATTGTGGTTATGAAACACTCAGTTTGGCGTGTGAAAGGCATTATACAGGTACAAACTCGAGAAATTCATATTGCTTTTTTATCAATAAGCAAGATTTTTAACTATAGAGCCAAACCCTTTTAATTAAACAAAGGAAAAGACTCAAATCTCCAAGAAAACCAATTTACTTGTATGACAGACAGAACTATGCTTGCCACAGTATGATTTGTTATGCTTGAAATTATAGATTAGGCCATTGGTAAATCAAGGTATCTCTGCGCACACGGAGACTAATCCTCGAAGTAACTTACATCCATATGCAACCGTGTAGGATCGAATCTTGGATCAAATGATTAAGGGATTCAGCTTAATACATATTGAATTGCTCACCAAGGTTTTGTATTGGAGCTGCAATTACAATAGTTAATATCGTAGAGAATAACAGTAAAATGCAGTTAGTGTAGTCTTATAACTATAGTTGCAGAAACTTTGGTGTCGCAGTTCAGATTTGCTGTCTTTGACCTTTTCAAAACCTTGCTGTTGATATTACCAAAAAATTAGTATATGTTTGAACTCTTTTGTAGAAAACTTAGAACCAATTATTACTCGAATTTCCATGTTAACAGAACTTGTGTTTGCAGGTTTCAAGATCCATTGGTGATGCATATCTAAAGAAAGCAGAATTTAACAGGGAGCCTCTGCCGCTTAAGTTCAGATTACCTGAAACCTTTTTCAAGCCAATTCTAAGTAGCGAGCCATCGATATCAGTTCATAAAATCCAACCTGAAGATCAATTTCTCATATTTGCTTCTGATGGTTTATGGGAGCATCTTAGCAACCAAACAGCTGTCAATATCGTTAGCAATAGTCCGCGCAATGTATGTTTTCATTCTGTCAATTCACAACGATGTTTTCTTATTCAAGTATATTTTTATGACAACTATCGCTTCATGTAACAGGGAATAGCTAGGCGACTTGTGAAAGCAGCACTCAAAGAAGCGGCTAAGAAAAGAGAAATAAGATTCTCAGACCTCCAAAAGATTGAACAAGGAGTGAGGAGACACTTCCATGATGATATTACAGTAATTGTTGTATATCTAAATCCGAAACTGATTGATAATGGCGCTCAATGTATTTCACCGCTTTCAATCAAAGACCGTAGGCATGTCAATTCCTAGAGCAAAGAATGAAAGAACTCTAAGCATTTCATTCAGTACCTGTTTTTAGAATTGTTGTATAAAGAAAAATAGGTAGATAACTTGACATCACATTCTCCCACAATAGTTTATGATTATGGTTGAATTGAAACTTGAAGATTCTCATGGAAACAAAACAACTGTTCCTAAGATTCCATGTTGATAGCTGAAATTAAGAGACTAGTAATCAAGCAAATTTTAAATGTGCATATGATTCTGTTTGTGATCTGATCAAAGGATGTTATTGGTTTTTATTGTGTAATCTTGTTTTTGCTGCACGGGTGCGCAAACAATGAATCTACAAACGTATGTTGAATTTAACTTCTTTTTTTTGCTGTCTTCCCTGGTAATAAGGGACCAAGTTGAAACTTTTAAAACATAAAGGATCAAGTTGAAACCTAAAATAAACATAAGGGACCAAATGTTAAATTTAGCCTTTTTTTTTTGCTGTCTTCCCTGATAATAACATTTGTTAACTAAAGATTTTATGTTGTGAACTACAATAGTACTTGCAATAATTATCTTATATATCGAGCCAAAAGTTTGAAATTGACAATAGTTGTGTTCCTGTACATCTGGTTGTCCAGGTGACATTGTTAGTGCTTATTGATGGTGAATACTTGATTCCATTACTAAAGAGGAATTCAAAACGTGTGAATAAAAGTTACGTTAAAACTGCACTGGAAATGATTTTTTCGATCCCAATGAGAGATTTAGAGGTAACTTTAGTAAGTTTACTCTGGATATTTCTCATACTCTACTGTCATAACTCATAATACAGTATTTTATGTAAACATAGGCTGTTGAGGTGCTATGAACCCCACAAATGGAAAACGACGTTGTATCAAAGCAAAATGTTCGTAGAGATTTCTGTTTTCTCATGAGACCGGTTGATTTAACTATGTAGTTGGCGCAAATGGTAGATGATAATCTGCAACTGAGAAGTAAAGAATGCACAGTCGATCGTCACAATAGCTATTTGTTTTCATCTCACAAAAACCTGCAAATGAGTTGTACCATTTACGAGTTCAGATTACAAAGAATTCTTAATGAAATCTTCATGTGGTTATGTATTACATTAATCTTCATGTGGTTTTAAATCCAGCTAACATTCAAAACTTAATGGTTTGTTATTTTAACTCCGACCACTATAGACTTCTAGTCTCTGTGTATAAATATGCATTAGAATCATTTTGCACTTAAATAGATATTCTAACTAAGAACCAACAGTGCAATACCAACACAAGAGCACCACTCATAACCAAATCTTTAAATTTTCAAGTAACTAAAAACTTGGTCTTTGCTTGTGTCAAAAAAAAAAAACTTGGTCTTTACTTGAGAGTGTGGTCCATTAGTGGGGGTAAAGTTTTTCTGAATTTACTTTCATTTATTTTTATTTATGACATAAAAAGAACACATGTGATATTGTCATTATTGTGGGGACGGAACCCCTCAAAAACTCAATTCAAACCTTTTTAACCCCAAAGTTGATAACTTTAAGCATATTTAATCATACATAACACATAAGTACAATTAAAAACATCAATTAACAACGAATCATATCAACATCATGGGATTTTCACATTTTTCATAAAAGTTCACAAACTCTATAAACATCTACATATTCCCAATTTAAACCCCAAAATTCGTGATTTTATTTAGCAATATGTTCATTGATTCTATTTTCATCAAAAAGTCAACATTTTTAGAAATAAAATCTCAAACCCAAAGAGAAAAGAGTGAGGGAAGATTGGGTTGGAGAGAATTAGAATTTCTCCTCCTCCCTTGATCACTCTAGAACCAACATACTACTCTCATACCTTGTTAATGTGGATTCTCTAGTCTTTCCTTCAATCTCTAGCCTCCTCTCTTGATTTCTTTCTTCTTTACTTGGTTTCTTTCTCCATTCTCTCTCTACCTCTTTTCTTAGTAAAAGGGTTTATGACTACTCTCTCTCTTCACCTCATAGTCTTAACTTAATCCTCATTTAATTATCACTCATCAATTACCAAAATACCCTTAATAGATCACATTTCCCATTCATAAAAGCCCAACATTTAATCCATCATAACTCTATTATAACTTGGTCTTACTAACTAATGTTCTCACTCACTACTCACTTCTATTAATAAATATGTGCCACATAACAATTAATTAAATTAAATTATCGCAAATAAAATATTTTTTTTTTTTGATAAATTAAGAGCATCTAGATATCAAGGACTGAGTAGACATTCCAACTATGTTGGCACCCCTAAACAGACCTATCCCTTATCTATATCTCATATTATTTAAATAGAAAGGAAAATAAATAATTACAAGGGGGGGCGAAGCCTTACCCCAGAGGGAAAGCAAAAGAAAGTAATCTAAACCAATCGGTAACTAGGAACACCCAATTTGTCCCATAAAAAATCATCTCGTAATTCTAACGGCAAAGAATCCCACCAATTAAAAGCTACCAAGGAGTGTCCCATTGATGCTAATCTGTCAGCACAAGCATTGCCCTCTCGAAAAATATGAGACCAGCGCAAAAGAAGTCCGAGTTGGAGGCAATTTGCCCATCTATTCCGAAAGGTCCATGGCACAACATGTGTACATAAAGACTATACATACATTGAAACAAAAGTGGTAAAAAAAACCATTAATAATGTTCATCCCTTTTATCATTGTTTTCAGAAATAGATATATCAAATTGTAAACAAATCCTTTTGTTTAATCACATATTCAGTTTCCATTTTTCAGATTTCAGCTTTCATATTTTGAATGTTAGCCAACTCTTCAATGGGATCATATTTTAACATATCGAGATTGGAGATCATCTCTTTCACAATCCCATGGTTTTCATGGTAATTTCTCCGCATGAGTGAGGATGAATCATTTTTTTTTTATATTTATCTCTCTAAATGGTATCTCAATTTATTTTAAGAAATGGAGAGGATCCTTTCTCCCTCGGCATTTGTTTGAGCTCATCTAACTCATTCTTCAAATCGCAAATAGTCTAGTATTGTTGGTCTAGAATTTCCTCCTTGGTGGTCTTTTTTTTTTTTTTTACAAAACAAAGTAAATGAAACCGTTATTCCGTATGATAGAGTAACACGTGTGATTTTAATTTATTTATTTTTGTATTAAATTATTAATTATGATTGGAAAATAAATATTATTAAACTATAACAATATATTAAAAGAAACTACTGTTAAAAAATATAATTTGTTGTCGTCAATTATAATAATATTGCAAATATTCTATCTTAAATGCAATTTTACCTCAAAAGATAAAAAAAAAATACAAAACATAAAAATAGGAACAAAAAAATATATAATAATTTTTACTTAAATGAAATCAACATATAAAACCTTACCCAAAAAAAAATCAACATATCATTTTTTTTAGTCCTTGCTTTTAAGTCAACTCATGTACATCATTTGAAATTGTGAATCTTTTTTTGCAGTAATGTTTGGCACATTATCGTAATCTCTCCTGCAAAAATCTAATTTTTTTTTTAATAAGGGATGAAGTAAATATGAATTTTTAAGTGTTTTGCCGTAAAAAATTCATAACTAATTCATCTTATGTTAAAAAATTCTAAATTTTTATGGAAGATATTGTTTTTTTTTTTTTGACGGATGGAAGATATTCTTATAATATTATAAACATGAATACAAAAAACCATTAAAAGTTTTGAAAGTACACAAAAGTTGACTAGCTAGCAAGGACCAAAACTTGTTATAAAAAATATTTGAGAGACCAAAAATTGCTAAAAAAATTTATCGGACTAAAAATAAAATTTGAGATATTATAAGGACCAAAAACTTATTTAACCCTTGAAATTAATATAATGTGCTTTTTTTAAGGAAAATTAATATATATCAAATAGTATTTACATAAAAATAGTATTTACATAAAAACATGAATCATCAAATATATATCAAAGAAAATAATACAATACAAATTATTAAATTAACTTAATTTAATAAATCATTGACGCATAAGCAAAAGATGACACAATTTTCTCAAAACAACTCAACCAAGCATAGATTTACTTTTTTTTCCCACTAAACAAGCAAAATATATCCTTATTTAAATGGACAAAACTTAGGTGCATTTCTTTAAATTCTTTTCGTATGGTTCTTTACATAAAATTCACATTTTGTGGATATAACAAACTTTGAGAAAATCATGAATTTGAGAAAATCATAGTTTTTATGTTAAGAACCATACAAAAAACATCCAAAGAAATGCACCTAAATTTTGTCCATTATTATTAAAACATACTACGAGACAAAAACTTTAATAAAACAAATTTATTTATTATATTTTAGATAAAATTAAACTGGACAATTTATATTTTAAAAATATTTTATAACATATTTCTAAATACTTTATTGTAAATAAATGTCCTACTTTAGTATAATATCAATCTTAAAAATGTCAAGAAAATATCAATGAACAAGATGCTTAAATTATAATCTCACTTTTTCCCCTTGAAAGATGCTTAAATTACACTACCCTCCCCTCTTATGTTAAAATATACATTCTCCTCCCCTCTTATACAAATTATAATCACACTCTCCTCCCTTAAATTTCATTCTCTTCCCCTCTTATATTAAAACTTACATTTCTCTCATTTAATAAAACTTCATTTTAATGTAATCAAACTTCTAATACATATATTTTAATTATTATTTTTTGCACAAATCATTAACTATAATGTTAAATGTTGTCATAAATTGTAAAAGATAAATTACTAAAGTCGATTAAAAAAAAAAAGGGTGCCTTCAAATTTAAAATTTGAATTAATTAGTCCTATAAAAAAAGTTAAATATGGACAACTAATTCAAATTTTCAAAACTTGAGTGACCAACTTAAAAGGATTAAAACATAAGGGATCAACTTAAATTTTTTAAAACATACAAAACCAACTCAAAACCTAAAATAAATATAAAAGACCAAATATATAATTAGGCCATAATTTAACAACCATTGTCATCCCCTCCTCTTCCTAAGACCAACTACAATGGGTGTTGAAAGTTGTTGTTGAATCTGTCTTCAACAGTTGAAAACCATTGCAGTTGCCTGTTGAGAGTGACATGGAGGGGAGAGGAGTTGAAAGAGTTCAACTCAGTTGAAACCTGCAAAACAGGACACACGGCGCAAATTTATTGGCTCAATTCTGGCGCGCGCGTTACACGCGCTTGTGGGCGAGTGGCGCTAAGAGAAACGCGGAGAGAGAATGTGTTGTGGATAGGCAAGGGACGTGTGTCACCCTGTGATTGGTTGTCCGGATTTTAATATCATTTTATCTTTAAACTCAATTATTTCATTGCAAATTAATTTTTTATTTTTATACCAAAATGCATGATTTTTTTTTCTCTATAAATAGAGACTTGGTTCATTTGATTTGGACACAGAAAAAAAAAATCAAGTTTTTCACTCTCTTAATCTTATTATTATCTTTCAATTAGTGTTTATTTTTAAGCTTAAGTCTTTGTTTAATGAAATGGATCCCAATAATCATTTCACCACCCAAAATTCTTCTAATACTCCAAACAAGTATCAAAATTCCAACTATTATCAAAATCCCAACTATTATGAAAATTCAAATCAATTTTCAAACCAACATCCTCCAAACTTTCATCCATATTATGGATCTATGATGGGAAATCCATCTCAAACACCCCCGTTTAATGGTTATATGTCGATGGTTAATGAAAATTTTCCGATGATTGTATCGTATCAATTATTTAAATAAATTTTGTTTTTATTATAATTGCAATCGGGAGTATAATTTAATTTTTATCGATAATTTTTATTATAATTTTAATCGATGATTTGTATCGTATAATTTTAATTTTAATTTTAATCGATAATTGTATTTTTATGTAATCATAAAAATTTAATTTAAATAAGAATATGAAATAAAAAAATGGTGGGGTATAGTGTAAGTGTTGAATGAAAAAACCATTGGAGATGGTAGAGTGTTGAATGGATGTTGAATGAGTAGGTGGAAGAAAGAGAAGATGATGTGAAGTGTAAAAAGTGGGTGTTGAAGGTGTTGAACCATTGTACATGGTCTAAGAAGCACTCCCGCCTCTACCTCAGCTCCTTCTTATGATAAACAATTGCCATCAAGCTGGTGGACGTCACCACAGTCAACTCGTGCTGCCACAATTAACTTGCGAGTTCCTCAACAAACGGACTCTTCTTCAGCTCTGAATCTAAATTTAAAGAGTACCTTATGGATTTAGTTTATTCGATTTTATTTGGATCTCGATTCAGGACATTTTTTTGCAAATATATTTGTCGATTCACTAATTGTCTTTTAAAACTGAAATTTGCAAATCTTTAATTCTCTTTCATCAAAACTCTTTGCATCAGAAACAATTGATAAGTATAAGAATTTTTCAGTTGCTGGAAATTTAAATGTTGTGATGCCAATTCAGTTTTGATGTGGAAGGCAGCTTATAACATTATCATCATTAAATTTAAATAATCATTGCATGTTTAGGAGTAAGTCAAGAAGAGTGTATGGTTATCTGAAACTTAAAAGTTAAGGCATTTAACTTGAAAAAAGGGGGAAATGTTTGAATTGAATTATATGACTGGTAATTTTCCAAACACATATCTGCATGAAATAATGGTCCTTCCATTCAATTATACGAATAAGCAAAAATATTAACCCCAGAATAAGTATATTCTATTCTCCAATCATTGGTATAGATTACAAGGTACTGTTTCAGTAATAAAAGTACAGAGTTTTCTCCACATCCAACACTACAGATATACAATTCTATACTTCAATAAAAACAACTTCAAAGTGTGCACTCATCTTAAAATAACAGCAAAGGTGATAAAAAGTAGAAGCTACAGCCTTAATGAAAAACTTAGTTTAAGCACCCTATATAGAGAGGCAACAGTGTTTCGGTCACATACTCACATTTAAATTTTCATTTAAAAAATTCAGCTTACTGCATGAGCTAGTGCCAAAAGATAGTATCAGAAATATAGCCTCCAACATTCGTACTGATCCACATAGGAAGAATAATAGTTTTACACCAAACATGGTGCATTTCTACTAACACACAGTAGATTCCTTTTCAACTAACATGATTCAGATTCAAAGTGAATTCAAAGTGAACATAATAGTAGCATAAACACACATAAAACGAAAAACTCAGAACAACAAAGGGGTTCGGGAAAGCAATTTCAGATGCAAGTAAAAATGCAGCCATTATTAGTAGTTCCATGTTCCCTCTCTCCCTTCAAATTAAGTTAGTGAGAAATTAAACCTAGAACCATTCAGAAAAAAACTTGACAGAATAGTATTATCCATAAAAGATGAAGTAATCTAATTTAATTTTGTCCACCTCTCCCCAAAATAGAAGTCATGCATTACCAGAAAAAAGTTCATCCTATATGCAAGTTATTCTGTAATGGAGGACCTATTTCCTCGGTTATTCATCAAAACCTAAGATAATGAACATTTCACAAAAATAAGTTGGATCAGTATGAAGTTGGATCAGTAAAAGCAATCTGGCACTGCCTAATGGCACAATGATAATGAGCATTTCACTAGCAGTAGATAACTAAAAAAATAAGTTCCTTTCCAAAAAAAAAAACTTCATTCATTTAAAAAAAAGTAGGCTGTAGATTCTAAAATTCAAATCCTTGCTGATTTTAAGATATGTTACACTATGAAAATGGCCAATAATTACCCAAAAGTGTCACCTAGTGAGCCAATACTGAGACAACAAAAGCAGGGCACTTCTGACCATTTGAATCTATCCACGGCTTGGAGGAAGGTATAAGTAGACAATGAAAGATAGATGCGGCTGGGGACTAACAGTTCAAAAGTAGATATGGTGCGGAAGCCACTCTGCGAATATGGAAGTACTAAAAACTAGAACTGCATAAAATTTCATGAAAAAAGGCTTATAAATAACAATATCATAATCATAAATCAGACCAAAATTAAACGCATGTATAATTTACGAAAGCAAAGGGTAAAAGATAAGAGCAGAAGATCATCGACTTACAAGAAGAAAAAAAAAATCCTACAACAAAAGCACCAAGCTGTAAAATCAAGTACCTCCTCCAGCATTGCCCGTGATAGCCGCCTTATAGTTTGAAAAACAGAACAAGCATAAGAATCAAACAAACAAAAGCAAAATCTATTCCATTGTTCTATGACAATAAATATTGTAACTTTGTAAATAACCAAAGGGACTTACAGGCTCAATGTTGGCCTCAGCATTGACTTGAGAGAGTGTAGTTGATGCCGAATTCGAAAACCTAAGAACAAATAACACAATAACCTAATAAGATACCAATCATACTCGATTCTTATATGAAATGGGAGAAACAAATTATGACAAGAAACGCAAACCTAAGTGCTCTTGCTTTCTTCTTATCTTCCTCAGCAGGATCGGTCTTGGAGCCGGGTTTAAACCTAGCAAGACGAGCTTTCTTCTTTGCATCCTCATCAGCAGCTGTAGTAGGAGTAGGAATCCCAAACCTATAAAGAAGCAGAAGCAGTTACATTGTTAACTTGAATTCCAATTCCAAATGAAAAAAAAAATTCAAGATTTAGGGTTTAAAGTTAGAAAAGGGGGAAAAATTGAATACCTTTCTGCCCTAGCTTTCCTCTTCAGATCTTCTGCTTTTGATCCTTCAGGTCCTTGTAATACAGAAGCAGTGCCAAACCTGAAATGAAAACAAACCCTAATTTCGGTAAATTTGTTTGAAAAAAAAAAAAAGATTGTGAAAAAGATTATACCTTTCGGCTCTTGAATTGCGTTTCTCTTTCTCTGATAATTGGACGGTGATACCGAATCGTTCGGCGCGACGCATCTTTTTCTGAACATCGGAAAGTGGAGCGTCGGTTTCGGGTTCAGGAGTGGGAGTGTCTTTGGATTTTTCGGCGTCGGCATCTGTGTCGGTGGGGGTTGGATCTGAGAGGGGTTTGGGTGAAGTGGAGTCTAGGGTTTCGAGAGGGTTTTCATCGGTTGGGTTGGTGGTGGTGGTGGTTGTGGTGGCGGTGGTTGTGGCAGGGGTTGCCATTGTGGGTGGAATTGGAAAAGCGGCGAACGAGAGAGAGAAACACGGCGGAAGAAAAATCGATGGTTCTGTTACTCGTTTTCTGAAATTGTGTTGTCTGGGTTTTGTTTTTATTCTTTCCACAGACTTTTTGTTTTCTTTTTCTAAGATAATGATCCGTTTGGCCTAGCTTATTTTTGAGCTTATGCAAACAGCTTATGCTATTTTTATGTATTACTAGCCGCCAAACGGGCACGTTCCGTTTGTGTGATCTTTTTTTTTTTTTTGTGATCGATATTCTCTATTGTGCAAATATAAATAATTACTTAATCTCTTTTTTTATTGGACTTAGTCAATTGATAACTATGTAACCTCCTTTTTTGTTGTGCATAGTTATTAAGAAGAAGAAAAAATATTTTTTTTTACTATAAAACAACTGAAAACCTACTTTTATGTGGAAGTTGTGCTTAGTTATTAAGAAGAAAACAAATTTATTTACTAAAAAAACTGAAAATCAATTTTTATGTGGAAGTTATTTTTTAAGGGTAAAATAGGAATAATGAAAAAGTCATCCCAAAAATTTGAATCCTTTTTATATATAGTATAGAATAGATTATAAGTTTTACAAGGTAATCTATACTAATATATAAAGGGGATACAAATTTTTTGGATGACTTTTTCAATATTCCTATTTTACCCTTAAAAAAACTGCAAAAAAAAAAACTAAGCACAACTTCCACATAAAAATAGGTTTCAGTTTTTTTATAGTAAAAAAAATATATATTTTTTTCTTCTTAATAAGTAGCCACAACAAAAAAAGGAGGTTAAGTAGTTATCAATTAACTAAGTCCAATAAAAAAGGAGATTAAGTAGTTATTTATATTTGCACAATAGAGAATATTGATCACAACAAAAAAAAATATCGATCACACAAACTTGGCGGCTAGTATATGATAAAATAGGTTATAAAAATTCAATTTTCATATAAAATAGTATAAAACCTAATTTATATTGCATAACCTCAAAAATAAGCTAGGCCAAACGGGCCCTAAGTATGAATTGTTAATTCAAAATTATATAATTATTACGGAGTATTTTTTTAGGTGAGAAAATGATGGCCCTGTTTAAGGCAGGAAATCTTAAGGCTCAAAGAGCATTTACAAAGATAAAATTACATCATCTACATCTACTCGAGTTTAAAAGATGTCTTTTTACCACTGGACCAAACCTTTGGAGTTCGATTATTACGGAGTAATATTTTGCAATAAAGTAAGGGCAAACCACCATTTTGGTCCCCCACCCTGAATGTATAGAAATTGCAAATAAGTCCCCTATATATCATTTGATTAGGGTGATCGTATCCGAATCAATCCAAAAGTAAAACCGAAAACCACAAAGACCGGATTTGGTTTCGAAGTATTTGGATGATTTTTTATTGAACCGCAAACACCGCGGTTAACCGCTGAAATCGCATTAAGTTTCTATTATATTTCAATACCGCTAAAATCGCATTAACTTTCTATTATATTCCAATATAGATAGTTCAATTACTAAGTCAGTCCAGTCCACCAAATTAATGGAACTTCAAGTTGTTCTTCTTTTTTGTACTGTAACGTTACTTTGTTGTTGTAATACTATTTTAGATCAACAACTTTTATCGGTACTGTGATGTTATTTTGGAACTTTAAGTTCTCTTTTTTATATTTAAAATTATAAGGTACTGTAATGTTATTTTGGATAAACAAATTTTATTGGTACTGTAATATTATTTTGGAACTTCAAGTTTTTTTTTTATGTTTAAATTTGATTGGTACTGAAATATTTGTGTAAACTGCAACCACTGAACCGATTTTAACCGCATTGGTTTGGTTTGGATGACTTTTTAAAAACCAACCGAACCAAACCGAACCGCATGAATTTTTATTTCGCGGTTACGATGACTTTTATGCTTAAAACCAAACCAAACCGCACCGCGATCACCCATACATTTGATAGTAGTTTTATGGACTAATTGACCAATAATGAACATATTTGAGGACTAAATTGATTATCTAAAAACAAATTCAAGACCAAAATGACTGATAAAAGCGACATTTATGGATCTATTAACAATTACTATACATCCGGAGGGGATCGGTTACTGTCCATAAACCATATTTATGGACCGTCCATAAATACTTGGACCATAAACACGGAACACAGCCCAATTGCTAGTTACACCACGTTTTGCTTCATGCACCGCACAGCCCAAACCAAAAAAGCAAACCGTTATTCATTTTCTATTTTTATTTGAATTGCATTTATTTTGTCTGAAACACGATCACTGCGTGCGAAAACGACGATCACGAGAACCGTCATCTCCGTCACTGTAACCGTCGTCGGAAAAACACGATCATGACACCATCGCCATCGTCAGCATCATCACAGTTCTAACATCATCATCGTCGTCACACTGAAATGAAGAAAACAAACCAGGTACTAACGTCGTCAACTCTGCGTCAACCTTTTTTTTGACTAGAAAACGGTTCTAACATGAATGTATGTTGCTACAATCGTTCGAAATGGTTATATAAGTGATAATCCCCAAATTAACTAATTAATTTTTACTTTTCCTTTCAGATTTTTGCGATTGTGTTGTTGATATGTTGGAAATGGTGTTATAGTTTTCAAAGTAATTGTATGCATCTGTGAAAACCCTAAAAATAGAGTTTATGTTTATTTCTCATTTCAAATCAAATAAATAGTTTGTAAATTGTAATTGGAAAGGGATTCTGAGTGTTGATTTGGTAATGAGTGGATTCTGGAAACCATTATGCACATGGAATGGTTTCCAGAATGTGTTACTCAAAAACCATTTTGTTGAACCATTTGTTTCGATTGTGCTGTTGATATGTTGGAAATGGTGTTATGGTTTTGGTACTAATTGCATGCATCTGTGGAAACCCTAAATTAAGAGTTTAAAATTATTTCTCATTTCAAATCAAATAAATAGTTTGTAATTTGTTATTGGAAAAGGATTCTGAGTGTTGATTTGGTAATGAGTGGATGCTGGAAACCATTATGCACATGGAATGGTTTCAGAATGTGTTTTAACAATGTATTTTAATAGTCTGAAACCATTCCTTGTCACAAATGGTTTCCAGCATCAAAGCTCTATTTTGTTATAAAGCTAAAATTTGGAGTAACTCTATTCTGAGTTTATGTTTATTTCTCATTTCAAATCAAATAAATAGTTTGTAAATTGTTATTGGAAAGGGATTCTGAGTGTTGATTTGGCAATGAGTGGATTCTGGAAACCAGGAAACCATTATGCACATGGAATGGTTTCCAGAATGTGTTTTAACAATGTATTTTGAGATGAGTCTAACATGCTGCAATTAGTGGTTTTGAGGGCTGTGTTAAGAATGTATTAAAATTGAATCCTATTTAAAGATTTTTATATAATTTATAGATTTGTTTTAGAGGTTGTAACAGAATAATAAGATGTTATACACTTGACCATTTATTGAACTTAATGCTTTGATGCTGGAAACCATTTGGCACAAGGAATGGTTTCAGACTGTGTTAGACCACAACCATTTGATGAATAAAATTGTTTTCTTTGATGCAGACCAAAAAAACAAAAGACTTGGAGTCAATGCCAAATTTCAGTCTCGGCTTGACACCATCGGAAGAAGAGGGGGAAATGAAGGATAAGAAGGTAAAGAATCAGAGGGACCGTGGTAAAAGAGGGGGAGGGACAAAAATAAATGATGAAAGCTCGGATGATAATAAAGAAGTTAAGGAAAAGAGGTTGAGTCAAAAAAACAAGGGGAAAAAGAATGAAGACACCGATGGTAATTCTGAGGAGCAGAATATTGATCAACGATTAAGACACAAACTGAGTATTCCTAAGGTCTATGACCTTATGGAATCAATCAAAGGGAAAAAAAGAGAGGATGATATATTGAAGCTTTTGAATGAGAGTGGTTTCGGTGGGTTAACACATCTCTGCAAATGGACCAAAATCCACACATTCTTTGTGGAATGGATTGTGAAACACTTCGAAAAGGAAAACATGTGGATCAGGTTAGGCAGAACAGATGTGCTGCCATTGACGGAGCAAGATGTGCACAGGGTATATGGGCTCCCAATGAGTGGGGAGAAGATCAATGTTGATCGCTGCTCTGAGGCAGCTATAAAAAAACTGCGAAAAGAGTTGGGGTTGGTTGGAAACTACTCCACATTTGTAAAAGTGACTGAGTTGGAATCACAAATGAAAAAATTGGAGAAACCAATGTCTTGGGTTAAGGGGGCAATATGTTTGATAATCCACAACATATTGTGCCCTACAAACAACAGTTTTGTGTCTCTGCATTATGCGCAAGTGCTAGAACAGGCGGCATCATATAATTGGTGCTCACATGTTTTGCAATACATGAAGGACGGGCTGCAAAATCCAGATGTGGCAAATCCATTGGCGGATTTCCACTTCCTAATGGTAATCAATCTCTCTCTCTCTCTCTCTCTCTATATATATATATATATATATATATATATATAGGATTGTTAAATGCTGGAAACAATTAGTTTTGTTTAATGGTTTCAAAATCTGTTACAGTGAAACCATATGTATTTTTAAATGGTTTCAAGGTGTTTGCTTAAGATTGTTCTAGTAGTTTGATGGGTTCTGCTCCATGAGATTTTTATGAAACTAATTTGTTTGTGCTTGTAAACTGGACTATGACCTAATTTGTTTGTTTGTACTTGTAAACTGGACTATGAGATGTTAGTTGGTTAATGGACATGTACCTAACATTCCTTTGCAGTCCAAGAAATATTGTTTTCTTAGAACATTGATACCAAATCTATCACATGTGTGTGTGTGTGTGTGTGTGTGTGTGTGTGTCTGGTTGTCTGTGTGTGTGTGTGTGTGTGATATATAAGCATTGAATCACTCACTCTGAGTATGCACTCCTATAGACATTACATATTTAAAAATAATACGTTTATAATAACTGAAACCATTAGTATGGTTTAATGGTTTTGATACCCTGTTATATAAAACCATATTGATTGGATAATGGTTTATTTTGCAGATTAATTATTTGGATAAAATGGGGAAGAGAAGCCCATTGTTGACTGGAAACCAAAAGTTCCCATCGCTGCGTGATTGGGATGTGAAAACCGCAACCCAAGACCTGCAGAAAGTCCATGACCTTATGGGGCTTGAGCATGGATTGACAGTTGGGGTCAAACGACTTTATCGCACTGATGAAGGACCACTTCCAATGTGTTTTGATCCAGATACTTGTCCTTTATCTAAGGTGAGAGAACCATAATATTACTGGTATAAATTAGTAATATATATATATATATATATATATATATATATATATATATATATATATATATATATATATATATATGTGAACAATTCCTTTAAGTCCTCAATTGTTTGACTAACATATATTATTATTACATATATATAAACCATATGCAGGCAGAGGAATATCTTGATCATTATAAAGGGTGCATACGGATCTACAATGGAGCCGTACAAACCTTAGAGAGGAGGATAGCTGAGGAGAGTGTTGGAACTTCTGCAAAACAACATGCAATTTCACAAGAACAAAAAGGGGTGGAGATAGCCGAAACTGAAGAACCTGGAACCAAAGGTGAAGATGATGAAGGTGAAGACGGTGAAAGTGAAAATGGTGAAAGCGAAGATACTGAGAGTGATGATGCTGGAGGAAATTCTGATGTAGAGAGGTACTAACATTTATTTTAAATCTTACCATGGTTTAGTGATCACTTGATTACTTTTTTAATACTGTCTGAAACCATGTTGCATATGAAATGGTTTCACTCATTCTTTTCAACAAAAACATTTGATGATGATAATTGTTTTGGAATAGTTTTAATTTTATGTAAGTTTTACCAAATAGCATGTTCAATTTTATCAGGGTCAATAATGACGATGAAAGTGATGAAGATGAGGATGCCAAAACCATTTCAGCAGAACCAAGGGGGGTGGAGGTAGCTGAATCTAAAGAAGCTGAAGCTGAAACCGAGAGTAGAGCTGGAGCTGAAACTGAAGTGGGTGAAAGTTCGGATGCCCAAAGGTACTAACTTTTATTTTAAACTTAACATGGTTTATTGGTGACCTAATTGTAAATATTTTTATTGTTAATACTATCTGAAACCATGTTGCACATGGAATAGTTTCATTCCTTTGTTTACCCAAACCATTTGATCTTGATAATGATTTTCTTTGATCCAGGTTAAAAATTGTAACGATGAATGTATTTATTAGTGTTTAATAATAATTTTTGAGATGCTTATAATGGTTTACTTTGTATACCTAAATCATTTGATGCTTATAATAGTTTCCAGTTTGATAGTAATTAAAATAATAATATTTTTATGTTAGTTTGACCAAATAGCATTTGTAAATGTTTTCAGGTTCAATAATGAAAAAAATGAGGATGCTGAAGATGTTGAAATCAATCCTGAGCTCCTTGATGAATATGTGAAGGCCGCGTGCAATGTCGGGCTGACATTGACACAGGAAACTATTGAAAAGTTTCCACAATATTTTGATGGCGGTGAAACTAAACATGCAGAGTAAGCAATTAATTTGTATCATGTTTTTTTTGGTTTATTATTTGTGATTGTGTAAAACCATAATTACATCTTAGATCAAAACTTTGAAAATATTTCTCAATGGTTTTGATTGCAGGTTTAATAAAATTGATTCAGAAAACAAGGATTCAGATTCGCAAGGAATGAATACTGTGACACAGGAAACTATCTTGAAGTTTCCACAATTTTTTAATTCAGAGTAAGAAATGAATATATATTATGTCTGTTTAATGGTTTTTTAGTCATGATGTCTTTTAACATTTAATGGTTTTTTATTTGTTGCTGGTTTTGATTGTTTCAGCTTGAATAAGACAGATTCGTTGTCACAGGGATCTGATTCAGTGACAGCTGAAACAATTCTGAAATATCCACAATTTTTTGATGCGGGTGAAGCTTCAACGGAGACAAAAAGCACTCAAAGCCTTGCGCTAATTTTGTATGAGGCACCGCCAAATGTGAAGCATGATGATAAGTCTGACTCAGACATTTGTATAGAGTAAGTTAATTATATGTAGCAATTATTCTCTACCTACTTCTATTTGTTTATTGCTAATTTTTCATGAAGTTTCTGCTATATCATCCTTGTTTTGTCTTCTAATATGTCTGAAACAATTTAGCAGAAGGAATGGTTTAAAACATGAGTCTAACATGAACATGATTAATTAATTTCTGCGCAAATAACAATATTATTTAAATTCTGCAAACTAACAATTATGTACTTTATTTGACAGTGCAACTCCATTAAGGTCCGTCTTACCAGATGAGGTAATCGACGTGGATAATGCTGAACCTGTGCAGAAAAAGAAAACAAGGACCCATGATATGCTATACTCTAGTGGTCCTATCCCTGAACGGAAAAGACCTTTGAAGAAGTCAAAATACCTCTCAAGCTCGTATGACGAAGCTGTCCATGAGTCAAAGGCGACTAAGAAGCAGAAGGATTTGGCAACATATGCATGGAGTGATGTGCATGATAAGTAATAACTTAGAACTCGTATTAATTATATTTCTGAATTATTAGCATTGTTAAATGGTGGATGTTAAACACTGAAACCATTATTAGTTTTAAATGGTTTCTGGATGTTAAACACTGAAACCATTAATATTGTAGAATGGTTTCCAGACCTTGGCCTAAGATTCTACTAGTTCTATAAGTTTGTTAGCATCTGATCTTTTGTTCTGTTGTTCCAATACTATTTCTGGATTATTAATATTGTTAAATAGTGTAAACGAAACCATTTTATTTCAAGATGTTATACAAATCTTTTGGCCTTATCCTTTTGTTATTTTGTTCTAGTGAATAATCCTAAATGCTTAATTATTATATAGGCATCAAATTATGTACTGCTCCAGCAACAAGGCTCACTCTTATGCACTAGAAACGGATGCCTTGTACACCCTTCGAAAGGATGAGTGGGTGTCATGCTTGGTCATTAACTGTTGGGTTAATTGCTTAAATTGGGATCAACAAGACAACATGAGAAGACTAGTGACACCATTGATTAATTATGTATGTATTATAATCCATTAATATTAACAATTTACACGCTTTTTACATAATCTTATTGATTTACTCATTTTATATAACCAGTTTGACCAAGACAGAATGCCTCCTGTAAGTAGAAATATTGCATGCTGGCGATTCATTGAGAGGCTAAGAAATTTCAAATACCTGGATTGGAAGAACATTGACCCTACAAAGCTGGAATACGTAAGTCTCTATTCAAAACCTTTTTGCACAAGGAACAAACTTGTATGATGATTTTAGTATGATAAATTTAGTTTAGTAAAATGATTTTAGATATGATTTTATTTTAATACTATGTTTTACATGATGGAACAGATCATGACACCAGCAATAGTTGGCAATCCAGGATGCCATTACGTCTGCTTTGTCGTCAATCTCAAAAACCAGAAATTTCAATTCCTGAACAGCTTGTCCGGTGTAGGAGAGACATTGGAAACCAAGGATGGTGAAGCCACCTCATACAAGCGTCTGTTTAATGTGTAGCTGAATGAGGTTGAAGCATTTGTCGCAGATTTATATAAGCAAAAGAAAGACAAAATGCCTTACGAATTCGACAAATTCAGTTATGAAACACCAAAGGTGCCTACTCAAATGGATTCCGACAACTGTGGTGTCTTCTGCATGAAGTTTCTTGCTGAATGGGGAGCTGAAATGCAATCATTCAAAGGTTGGACCAAACTCAAAAAAAAGGGGACAATAGTAAGGTCGGAAGAATTACGGATCTCCGTATTGAAATATGTTCAGCAATCTTAAGTCACCCAAGCAATTCCATGAGAGATGAAGTGCAGAAGGAAGCAGCCACATTTATTGAACAAAATTGCCAAAACCTGCCAAGTAGTTCTGTTAGAAACCATTAGTCATATTAAATGGTTTCAAGGTGTTGTATCTTGAAACCATTAGTATTGAAAAATGGTTTCAACATCTTTTCCTAGGGTTGTTCTCATATTTTGTTATGTTCCTTATCACATTATGACATTTTAATTGTCAAAACACTTTGTTGATAAATTTATGGATTGTTTTAATTTTTATTGTTTTAATTTATGTTGAATTTATGGATTAGTTTAATTCTTAATCAATCTCTACTTTATTCGTACCATAGGATATACATAAGTGAGAATGTAGTTTGTGAAATATAGTCGAAACCATTGAAACAAACGCTATAAAAAGTAATCACTGAAACAACAAGCAAAGTAACATGCATACAACAACATATTTAAAAACCATTTACATATATAGTTGTTCTTGAAACCATTTAACAATAATAATGGTTTCAATGTATAACATCTGGAAACCATTTGATCTACTAAATGGTTTTAATTCAACTGGCCTTACAAAAAAAAAACAATTTACATCCCTTAAAATTAATTAACGAGACACTTGTTGGTGCTTCAAATGATTAGCATTTATGTATGACAATTACATTACAAGGTGAAGATGTAAGAAGTGTATCTTTTCTAGAACTAGAATGGTGGCTCTGTCTGAAGTGATCAGAGTCTGCAGCTGTCAGATAAAATTCTTTATTGTAATTAAAATAAAATATGTCTGGTCATCAATATCTTGTAATCATCAATGAATTCTTAGGCAAATGATCAGAAGCTAATAAACTACTATCACAATCTTAGGCAATAACTCTGGAAACCATTTCGCAGTATCAATGGTTTTAGTGTATAACATCTGGAAACCATTCGTGATCACTAATGGTTTACATCAGGACAAAGTTGCTATCTTTTGAGGCATTTCTTAGTATTTAATTAGGTTTATTTAAATACTAAATCTCAACACTATTCACCACTTATGAACATATTTTCATACATGAACTCATATAAAAGTGAGACTCTCAACACTCTCATCACACTCAAGATGGAATATCTCTGGAGCGTCACCTTTCTGGCACGATAATAGGTGGTCCATGGCAAATATACTGATTTTATTTGGATTGATGGAATGAAGTGGTATATATATATATATATATATATATATATATATATATATATATATATATAGTGGTGTGCAGTGAGATTGCATTGTTTGAATTTTTTATACATGAGTGTAATGAAGTTGTATATAATAGTATCCATTCCATTATTTTCTTTCATTTTTCTTCCCTTCCAATTTGGGGTGTATGAGATGAAATACAAACACTTTATAACATATACAAACAATAGAATGAAATTTATTTTTCATTCCGTTTCGTTCTATTCCATTTTATGAGAATAACAAAAAAAAAGTGTGGTTACTATTTTTTTTCAGTAAATAGAGCAACATAGTTCTTAGATAACAAAATAATGCAAACACAATAAGCCCTTATAATTTCTTAGGTAAATATTCAGAAGCTACCAAACTACTAGAACAATCTCATACAATAAATCTGGAAACCATTTCAAGTAACTAATGGTTTTAGTGTTTAACATCTTGAAACCATTTATGATTACTAATGGTTTACACCAGAACAACTTTGCTGGCTTTGGAAATCATTTGTTGATAGCCCTTCTCCAGCTTTTGTTTTTAAAGCCTCATGATCATCTTTCTGTTTTTTCTTCCGTTCTAGGCGGAGTTTCTGCCTTTCCCTAGATTTTTCATAATCACATTTCATTCGCTTCTTTGACCTATTTGGATTTATTCTTTCTTTGAACTTTGGTGCAGTAGACTTCACACCAGAAGATGCTTCACCAGCAGCAGCAACTATTGAGGACTTAGATGACGTCACTGAAGCTGGGTTAGTACGAATACCTTTAGAAAGAAGCAACTCCTCTGCCTTTTTCCCAGCTTCAATAATACCATCAAGAAAGATTTGAGAAGCCTCCGGATCTGCACAAACACGTGTACAAAGCTGAACTGTAACAGCACAAATTTGTTGATATCTTTGTGCTTGAGTTGTGTCTTCAGTCGTAGCA
This sequence comes from Trifolium repens, assembly GCA_030408175.1. Taxonomy (NCBI): domain Eukaryota; kingdom Viridiplantae; phylum Streptophyta; class Magnoliopsida; order Fabales; family Fabaceae; genus Trifolium; species Trifolium repens. The sequence goes on along the minus strand of CP125849.1, from coordinate 49,021,055 downwards.
CTGATGATAGATTTCAGCTTATCTGCAGACGGGCGCACATCTCTAGTCCAACGCTTTAAAACATATTGTGCAGGAATTGTCTTCAAGGAATGATATTGAACAGAACCACCTAGGAACTCCAAAATTTTGAAAACATGTCGACATAAAAAGCCCCTGTTCTCAAACATCCGACATGTGCAGCTAAAACTTTTGCTCCTAACATCAACTGTGACAACCCTTTCATCAAGTCGATCATGATCTTGAAGTTCTTCATCCATAACATCAGCATTTGAGCCCCCATCATTATCAGCATCATCATACTTATCATCGTCTACTTCATCAGGATCATGAACCTTTTCAATTGTGAAAACATTGAAAACCCTAATCAAGTCAGACCCTTTGGTTGTGTCCTCTTCATAATAGTATTTGAATGAAAGGTCATACTGCCTGTGAATAAATGCAAAGCAAGCTGGTGTGTACTTGTTAACAACGGACCGCATCAGCTGACTGTTGGGATAATTATTTTTGGTTTTAGTGTTTGCAGCCTTGAAGTCCAACTTAGTGTGGTTATCCCTCATTCTCTGAACCATAATGTTGAAATGACTAAAGAAACGAACAAGTGAATGGTCTGGCTGCAAAAAACGACGAAGAAAAGCATTGAAAGACTCGCTCAACTGAGTTGTTTTAAGACCAGCTGTAAAAGTTGACTTGACCCAAGCAGAAGACCAATGCATACGAATTTTGTGAGTTTGGACAAGCCACCTAAAGTCTGAAGTAGGTCTTCCATCAAAGCAATTTTTCATCATCTGCTCCCAATTGTAGTCAAATTCTAATTCATTTTCTACATTTGAAACCAAGTTATTAAATTCATCAAAAAAAGCACTGTTTGCACGAGAGCCAAGGTTTTTCTTTGCATTCTCTGCCATATGCCATGAACAAATCCCATGAAAAACACCTTTGAATATATTTGGAACAGACTTCAACAACGCAGGAGCCTGGTCGGTGTATATTGTCTGTGGTTGCTTATTGGACATACATTTTAAAAATGTTGTAAACAACCAATCAAATGTGGCTGCCGTCTCATCATACAGTAATGCAGCACCAAATAAGACACTCTTTCGATGATTGTCAAAACCAAGGAAGGCAGCTGCAATGTAAAAGCAATAAAACTATTATCAGGATGAAATGGTTTAGCTGCAGAACTGAATGAAACCATTCCTTGTGCAAAATGGTTCTGGCAGTGCTCACGTATTAATCAAACAGTACTAACATTATTAAGAAATCCAGATCAACTAGGTAGCATGCTGATTGCATAAACAAAGTCACATAAATATTAAGATCATCATCTAACAGTACTAACTACAATTATAATTAACATTCTCAAATGGTTCTGGTGAACAACTGAGTGAAACCATTCCATGTGCAATATGGTTTTAAACAATATCATCACAAAAACAAGACATAGATTGGAACCCTGAAACTACTAATTATATTTTTAAACAGTATTAACTACACTTGAACTTGACATTTTTTAAGCTGAGTTAAAGAAAAACCAATATCATCATCAAATGGTTTTGGTGAAAGAATGAGTGAAACCATTTCATATGTATCATGGTTTCAGACAGTATTAAAAAAGTAATAAAACAATATTAACAATTCCCTTGTAGAGATAACTATCACCCTAACCACATAAATACTACGACTAATCAGCAGCACAAAAACCAGATAAACATATGAAAAATCTCAAAAATACTAACCTAATGGACGATATTGATTGTTTGTTCAGTAAGTCGTGTCAAAACTAATAACATCACCAAATAGCGAATAATCATGCTGCATAATTCCATCTGCCCAGAAAATACTAGCTATGTCTTCTTCAGCATCAACTTGAATATCATAATAAAACGAAGGTTTCGAATGAGCTTCGTTCCTAAAGAATTCTTGAATCACAGTTGCTTCCCCAACAACCATCTTTTTCTGACGAACTGTCATCAAATAATTCTTTAAATCCGAAAATCGAAAAGGGAGATTATCTGTGCCTCCAACTCCCTGACCCATGACTTCATAAGAATTTCTAATCGACATTCCAGCTTTGGAATTGATTACAGCTAGCTGTCCTTGCACTTCATTGACTTCTCTAAATGCTCTCAAGTAGCGCGAATGTTCTGATTTATGTAATGCATGACAATGATCCACATCCCACTTGTATATCTTGTAAACACTCAAAGCTTCATCCCACTTCAAGGATATCCCAGCTTTACAGCCAACCCTTTCCTCCGGTCTCTCTTTCACTTTCTCAAACTCAATAACAAGTGGACTATCTGATCTTGACCTATTCTTAGGGTCAAGCAAGCTTCCCCTTCTGAAACCTTCTTTGTTACAAACAAAACGGACATAATGTACCCTGTCTGTTTTTTGGCCCATTGAATTGACCTTTCCCTTCAACTGAGTCCTAATAGAAAATCCAATGTTATATGCATAATTACCATAAAACTTTTCAATCTCTTCAACAGTTGCAAATCCTAAAGACTCCCATGATTCCTTATTCGTAGGGTAATAGCATTGAGACTTATCAGTATTTGTTTCTGAGCTACCACCATGAATGAGTGATGGAGTCGATGTCGAATCCATTAACGACATAAACAATCCCTATAAAAAAGAATAAAACCATTATCAGCATCAAATGGTGTTGGTGAACAACTGTATGCAACCATTCCTTTTGCAAAATGGTTGCAGACAGTACTGACAAATAAATCACACAATATTAGAAAAATTCCTGTAAATTATTCTACTCTACACATTACAACAGACATATCTATCGCCTTAACTACATAAATACTACTGCTATGTAGCAGAGCCAATCTAAAATTACAAATCAGACAAGGAAAGCATTACAAAAGGCAAACAACCGATCTAAAATTACAATCAATATATAAACTCCAAAACAATATTATAGCAGGCATATGAAATTCAGTATACATCAATAGTCACAATTTAGTATACAATAATAGAAACTTAAAATAATCAGAAAACATGATAAGTCAGTAATTCAATATACATGGTTAATCGAAAATATGAATTAAGCCAAATATCCTGAAATGCATGTTGTGTTTGAAATTAAACCAGCAAAAAATCCCTATCTAAAAATAAAACCATCATCACCATCAAATGGTTTTAATGGAAAACTCTCTGAAACCATGCCTTGTACCAAATTGAGGTCATTTAAGGCATACTCAAATTTCCCTAATTACATGGCTAATACTCAGTCATCTAAGGCTAAATTAAGGTCTCATAGTGCACCTAAACAAAGACCTGAAGTCAATAATTCAGTATACATGGTTAATCGAAAAAATGAATTAAGCAAAAGAAAGAGAAAATGCCTTTCGAATTCGACAAATTCAGTTATGAATCACCAAAGGTGCCTTGGACAAAATGCTGATGATGTATCTGCTGTATTAAGCTTACGAGATTGTTTTGGAGCTCTTATCGAAACAGCTTATGACACGTCTCTTAGCTCTATTAAGCTTATTTTATAAATACTTAATTAAGTTGTTTATCCAAATGTGGCCTAAATTGGGCCGCGGCATAACTATTTTGTATATTGATTCTACATCAGCCGTATTTGACCGCAATTCTCCGAATATCAAAGACCACGACATATCCGCTATATGAAACCCTGGTCATTCCAACTATTTGGCATAAAATGTGATATATATTTTATTTGTAATTTGTTTAAGTCTATATAATTTCATTTGATATTGAATTTAAAATTTCAGATGGATGTTGCAGATATGCTGTTCTAAAGAAAGTTTGAAGCTAAGTTCAATTCAAGGCAAATAAAGAAAATATGGATGATGTAAGTTCTAAGTTCAATTCAACATCTTTGAACACAATTACTGAATTGTCTAATAACACCACAAAAACATCCACTCACACTCACACTTGTAATCCACCTGGTCCTGATGATGTTATTCATACACACACATGTTTTCACACACATTTTCTCTTTCTTTTGAAACCATTCCTTGGACAAAATGGTTTCCAGGAATACTACTATGGTTAATCTCAGTATACATGATTACTAACATTATACATACTTAATCAAAACAAATCAAACACAAATCAAAATTCACTGAAAATCAAAAACATTATACAACAGAAAAATCACTGAAATCAAAAATCAATATCCAATACAAAATCAACACAGAAACTAACAATTGATATTAGATGCAATTTCGGCGCCGGCGATGGAATCAGTAACGGAGTTGATGATCGGTAACGGTGATGATGATCGCGGTGAATGAGGAAAACGGTGACGGTGCTGATGATCACGACGACAGAGATGGAGCTGAGATCGCGCGAGATGGAGCTGAGATCGTTTGGAAAATTCTGTTATCTGAGATCGCGTGAGATGCTTCCACGTGGAATTCTGATCTGAAGGCTCAGAATTATTTATGGACGGTCCATAAATAAAATGTTTATGGATCCTATCCTTTGCCCATCCGAAGACTAATATGACAGCGAATTATACTTTCAGGAACCAAAATGGTGGTTTGTCCATAAAGTAATTAATAGTAATTTATATTATAAGAAAAAAATATGTTTACTCGGTTAACTAATAATAATTATATTTTCTGCCATATAATTTCATTTTTTATATAACATTACAAATTGAAAAAAATTTATAAATAGTATAAAATTATTTTACATTATTGGTACATTTCTATTAAGAGTAATGCTAGTGACATATAATTTAGTACAAATTCTTTTTTCAAAATGACTTATATTTTGAAACAGATGGAGTAACATTTTCCCGCTATTAATCTACAGTACTTATATGATTAATGTACTATTATTACTATTTAAACAAGGAAATGGGAATGAATGAGAAGCGTGGAGTTTTTGCAAGAAGATTTGAAGGCTACTGGAGTTGAAATGAGAAGTTTGTATTTCACATACATGTCGCGAAGCAAATAAGTGTGTGGATAGTCTATAGCTCACATGACTGCTCCTTGGGTACTAATGTGATTTATTATGGTTTTTTTTGATAAAAATAGCGGATATTTTATAAGTTGGTTTATAATGGATGAGCTTATAGTAGATAACTTATAAACTAATTTTTAGTTTATAGCGAATAAGTTAGCTGATTGAATTTGTAGTGTTTGATAAAATAGGCGGTTGAACTAACTTATAAGTATGAAATAACATAAAAAAGATATATTTACACTACAAGAAATATCGTTTTTCGCAGCGACATTTAAATTGTTGACAAAAATATACATATAGCAACAACTTATTTAAGTTGTTGTTATAAGTTAGTTTTTTCTCAACAACTACGTTATTGTTGGGAAAAGTTAGTTATCCCAACAATAATTATTGTTGCCGCTAATAGTTTAGTTTTTTTACAACAACCTTGTAAAGTCGCTGGGAAACTACTCAATTACTTTTTTTTTATGCATATCTTTTATCATGGTTTCTGTTCCTATTTTTATGCGTAGATTTCTCTTAATTTAATTTTTTTTTCTATTTTTATCTTTTGTATATTTTTTTATCTTTAGAGCTAAAATTACAATTAAGGGTAGAAGATTTGCAATATTATCATACTATTTGAGGACAAATTAGATTTTTTAGTAATTGTTCCTTATATATATTTTTAGTAGATTATTATTGCCGCTAATAGTATAGTTTATTTTGCAACAACCTTATAAAGTCGTTGGGAAACTATACAATTACTATTTTTTATGCGTATTTTTTGTAGGGTCCGCCCAACACATTGTGTGGCCTAAAGCAAACATTAAAATAAGGTTTTTTTTTATTTTTTTAAAAATAAAATAAAAAATTGATATTACAAAAATAAATAAAAATAATTTTTGGGTAAAAAACTACTGAATATCTTCATTTATTAAAATAAATTATATTATTTTTAGATATGTAAACATAATAATAGAAAATAATTGATAAAAAAAATAGGAATACAAAATAAATTGTATAATAGTGTAGATGATCTTTTTTTTCTTTTTTGTTTTGGTACATGCATAGATGATTTTTTTTTAAAGTCGATTTTTTTTTTTTGTACAAGCGTAAAAGATCTTTTTTTATTTAAGTTAAAAAAAAATTTACAACAAGTAGAGTACAATATTTTTTTTTTTGAAATAAAGTAGAGTACAATATTTTTTTTTAAATAAGGTAGAGTGCAATTTTTATTTTTTTTTAATCAGCAAATTTATTATTATTAGCATTGAAAAGCAAAAATTGTTAGCACAAGAAGTGCCCACAACTTAGCAGGTACAACAAAGAGGAAAAAACAAACCTCTAAACAACAAAGAAAAGCCAAAGCCAAACCGAAAAAGAAAAAGAAAGGAAAACAGCTAAGGCCTAAACACAAGGAAAAAACCAGCGCAAATAATCAACAACAAGCTGGGGTTTAACAATCCACAAGAAAAATAATTTAGTTTAAAAAAAATTAATTTTAAAACCTATGAAAAATAATTTGGTTTTAAAACAATTAAATTCTTTTATGAGGCCTAAACCAGCCTTGATCTATTATCGTGGTTTCTGTTTCTATTTTTAGGCGTAAATTTCTTTTAACTTAAAATTCTTATCTTTTTTTTTTTATTTCTATTTTTACATATATTATTATACTTGGGCTCCGTTTGGCCCGGCTTATTTTTTACTTTTTATTTTAGCTTAAACGAAATGAAGAAGTATAAAATTATATTTGACACTATTTCTCCTTAAAAGTATTAGAGAAATAAAGTAAAGAAGTAAAAAATAAAAATAAATAAAGTCAAACACAATTTTTTCCTTCTTTACTATTTTTAAGGAGAAGAAAAAAAGAGGAAAATAAGCCGGGTCAAACGGGGCCTTGATAAGGAAAAATTAAGTTTTTTTACGGTAGTTCCGTTTAATAAATTGTTAGTAGATATACTTTAATTGAATTATTTATAGTTTGTTGAGAGATATATGCAAAATAGAAATAAAAAGATAGGAAAAAACAAAACTTAGTTAAAGATATTTAAGTCAAACTAACATTCATAATAACCACACGCATTTACTTAGTTAAAGAGACATTGAGATCCAAACCAATACATTAACAAACTACTATCAGGTTTGCTAGCTTCATCGTGTACTTTCATTGCATAAGTAAATTTAAATTTTTTAATATTTTTCAGATCCCTTTTGTTTCAAGTTCAATAGCTAGAGGATTGATTCAAGATCGTCATGTTTCCTCTTAGGTCAATGTTTCTTTGTGTAGGAGATGTTCACAAACTTTATCCCTTATCTCTTCCACTTGTTATCTCTCAATTCTCAATTTTTATATAGTCAATTTATTAATATTTTTCTTTCTTTAATGTCTAATAGTCAAGGTTTTAATTAAATCACAATTTTTGTTGTGCAGCAGAGTGAGAGAATGAGGTAAAATTGTAGAAGTAAGACAAATATAAAAGAATGCATTTGATTCACTAAATAAGTGAGAGATATTCCAATTGTTCAACGGTTGTAGTATTAAAAAATGCATCACAAAAGGAAGGAAAAATATTTTTATTGTTCACCGAATGGATCGTTTAACGGAGTTACAAGCGATTATTAAAATTTGAGTTGAATAAATAGCACGTATCGCTTTTTTATATGAGAACAAAACAATTGTAAGTTTTATCCTTTAATTATATTGTTTGTAGATATTTTAATTGAATTATTTATAGTTTGTTGAAAAGGATATATGCAAAATAGAAAGAATAAGATAAGAAGAAACAAAACAATTTAAATTATGACAATTTAAATTAAGTGATTGATACTAAATTTTTAAAAAATAACAAAAACATATAATTACATTTATAGTTGGAAAATCTAATTTATTACAACAATTTTGTTGTTGAGATATAAAAGATATAATAATAATTTATATCGTTCACAAAAATAACTTTTTCGCTGCGAAAAATACATTTTTTGTCAGCGACAATAATTGTTGTTGCAAAAAACACCAGCTATGCCAGCGACAATAAATTTTGTTGTAAAAAAACACTAGTTGTGTCAGCGACAATAGTTGTTGTTGCCAAATAACACTAGTTATGCCAACGACATTAATTGTTGCTAAAAACATTAGTTATGTCAGCGACATTAATTGTTGCTGTGAAACACTAGTTATGGCAGCGACATTAATTGTCCTTGCAAAACTTTTCGCAACGGCACTTATGCTAGCGACATGCAGCAACAATATTTTCGCTGCGAAAAACTCTTTTTGCAGCAACTTTGCGTTTTTGGCAGCGACAAATGTCGCTGCAAAAAATGATATTTCTTGTAGTGTTAATTAATATTTTATTTTTTCAAGTAAGATGATAGGGTAAAATTGGAAGAAAATACATAAACTATAAATTCATAAGTTACTTGAAATAGCGTTTATAAAATAAACTATAAGCTCTTTTTTAATAACCAAATAATGAAATTACTCCCATGATAGTAACTAGTATCCAGACCCGTAATTTATTGACTTATAAAAGATATTTTTTTATATATTTTACTTTAAATTAAAAATTTAATTTCTAACAGAAGATAATTAACAACTACATAAATATTTATAATCTTATATAATTTAATAATTAAAATAGCATTCTGTGATAAAAACTAACTGTAAAATTTATGTATAGTGTCATAGATTTTCTTAAAAAAGATTCATATAGTTCGTAATTTTTTTTTATCAAATTAAAAATGTATCATAATTGTTGTTTTTATTATTCTCCACTAAAATAATTATAAAGTTGATGGAAAATAATTTCTCTATAGAATATATGGAAGAGACTTTGATGTGGATATGAACTGCAAAGAAAAATGTCAGTGTATTAATATATGCAGTTTAAGGTGGGAAGACCTACTAATTTTCCCATGATGGGAAACTACAGTTTTACTAGCACGTGTCGGTTAAACCTGTTAATAGTCAATGAGCCTTTTTCTCTTTTTTGACTATTGACCATTATTAGTATATTTTAAAGTAATATGAAAAGAAAAAAAAATCAATGAGATTATCCAGGATCCAGTTTTGTTTCCAGAATCCAGCTAGTGTTCTTCCATAGTTCCATCACTTCCACCACCACTCATGGTGGAACCTTTTTTCACTAACTGTGCTAAATTATTTTTTAAAGATAATTTACAGAAAGAAATCAAATAATATACATTGAAGAAACATTATTTGTCTTTTAAGATTATGTTCCGCAACCGCAAGTCATCCACTTTGTGTGCAGTCGTAGAAACAAAACAAAAATAATGCATTTTAGAAAACCCATACAACTTGTGTCAAAAAAAGAAAACCCATACAACTAATACTCAAAAAATCTGAAATGGTGGTAGTGGTAGACTGGCAGTAAAAAAGATCCGCAGAAAAAAATGAAGAATTGGATATGAAGAAAGAATATGGGTGTTTGCTGAGAAGATGATATACATGTAGGTCCCTCTTTTTCACATTTCAAACAAAACAAAATTCATCAAGAACTATTTTATTTATAAATTCATTAGATTTTAACTTTTTTTACAGGTTACCCTTCTTAAATCTTGACCACTATATAAAAAAATTAATATATCAACGGTACAAATTTCATTTCCCATCATGGGAAAATTAGTATCTCTTCCCATCTTAAACTTCACATATATGAGTAGAAATATAGACTACAATATAAATAACAAAAAAAATTGATTCTCGTATTAATATTTAAGTAGAAATATAGGTTCCCGTTGAAATTAAAAAAATTATCAGTCTCCCTATTAATATATGATTAAAAATATAGATTCCGTAAAAATTATAAAATAAATAGGTCTTCATATTAATATATTAATAAAAATATAGATTTAAGTAGAAATTATAAAAAAATGAGTCATCTGTATTAATGCATAAGTAGAAATATATGTTCCCGTAAAAATTACAATAAAAAATATGCATCCGTATTGATGTATGAGTTAAAATATAAGCCACATAGAAATAAAAAAAAGGTTTTCGTATTAATATATGAGTAGAAATATAAACTACAATATCCATTAGAAAAATAAAATAAATCTCGTATTAATGTATGAATAGAAATATAGGTTCTTATTTAAATAAAAAATAATCATCGTATGAGTAAAATATAGATTCCAAAAAAGCTACAAAAAAAAAAACAAAAAAATAACCTCTGTATTAATATATGAGTACAAAATACGTTCCCGCAGAAATCATAATAAAAAATAGGCATTCGTATTAATATATAAATAGAAATATTAGTCACATAAAAAACAACAATAAAAATAGATTCGTATTAATATGAGTAGAAACTATGAAGCACAGACACTTCTCGGATTAGGCGTGCCCGTCTCCGACACGTGTCGGTATTTGACACGACACTTATAATTACATTGAATTATGTCATTTTTCCAAATTTTTATCGGTGTCGCCGTGTCTGTGTGTGTCGTGTCTGGTGTCCGTGCTTCATAGAGTAGAAATACAGATTCCTGCATAATTTTAAAAATAGTAGTTATTCGTATTAATAGAGTGACTACACTTAACAAACAATGGTTTTATGTGAGCGTCACTTGGGTTAGAATTTTCAAATTTTAGTTCAATGTGTAATATGATGATGTCTATAACTGAATTATGGATCAAAAGTACACCATACATTTTTGTGTTATTTCTATTTAGAGTACAACATAAATTTTCTAAATAAGTATAAAATATTTAAATGAATCTACCATCATGATCATTGATTATAAAATTTCAAATTAACATCCACATACAAAAATAAGAAATATGACAATCTCCACCTCCCATCATCTCTCAAATAGATGAACAAATTTTTGTTCCTCGATTTTTTTTTTGAATCGGAGTGAAATACTTAGATTTGATAACAATTTTAGGAACAAAGAGTTTGAAATAGAGAATCAACTGTACTTATTGAAAAACTATAACATAGTCGGCAACAATACATACAAATGATTCAGAACTCAAGAAACCACCAACTGTATGAGAATAAGTAATAAGAAGAGAATATCATTGATCCGTCAAATTCAATTGCAACCATCTTGGTGTTAATACATTACTTCCATAACCTTTCTACGCATCTACAAATATAAATGAAAAAGTAATTGGCCTTTCTTTAGTTTCCACGATCCTAACTCCCATTTTTGGATGACCAGTATTTTTTTTCATGATAATATGAAATCAGGATATTACCAAAAAATAATATCATTCTCTTCCTTTTTAAGTTTCCATTATTCTTTGATATGCTTTTGGTTTTGCTATTTTTTGTATTTTCTACTATCCATCTCTTTTAAGTTGTTATGTTTTTGAATATGTAAAATGAGAATCATTATTCAACTAATAATTTACAATTTGTTTATAAATTAACATCATTCACACATCGAAATTATAACATCTAGGCATAATAAGGCACAAATCTAAAAGCAAAATAATAGATTAGGTAAAGAAAAACAACAAATTAAAGAACGATATACTGTAGCGAAGTTGTCTACCATATATATACAAAATTATTCTATTTGATGCAACACTAAAAATAAAATTGAACAAAAATAATTAATCAAAAACACTAAAATTATTGATCGCATAAACATGATTCTGTTTGTGTTGTTTTTCACAATTTTATATCAAAGTAGGCCTAACAAATAACAATAGTGTGAATCTTCGGAACCTGGAAAAACAATAGTTAAAAAAATAGTTATAATTTATCACAATTCATTACAAAATTACAAATAGAAAATATAATTGTTTGACAGAAAAAATAGAAATAAAAAATTGTTGACAAAAAAGAAAATTAGAAATTACATTATATCTCTTACCATTATATTCCATATGTTTCTTTAGAATGTGTGATTTTAGATAAAGAATTATATTTTGAGACTATTTAACAGTTCTAACAAACAATACAAAGTAAATAACTACGGGAAAAACAACAAAAGAGTAATGAGTTGAAAAATGTATGAGTGGTAGTGTTCACTCAAATACCATATAAATAGGGGAAAACATGAGTATGTAAGTAATTTTATTTTGATATACAATTAAACTTATTAATGTAAAATATATTGATTCCTTTTTAGTGGATGTAATGTTATGATTTTTTTTCAATATCAATTATAAAAAAAAATAGTGAATTATTTATTAAATAAAAAAATAATAATTTCGTGAATATTTTTTTTTTTACTGAATAGAAAACAAATTTATATATTTTTTGCTTATTTTGTGTATCTTGGCAAAATAAAAAAGATAATATTTATTTGTTATACCATTCAATTATACTCCAAATATTCTTTCTTAATATACATCAAATTTTTTAAAAAAAAAAAATTTGTATTATTTTTTGTTACTAAAAGAGGAGACACCAATTTAATGTACATATTCAAAGCACAATAGAAAACTTCTTTTTTCACAATTTATGGTCAACTTTATCATATTTTGTAGATTAATGTGATAATTATGAAAAGAAACAATTTGTTATTTGCATTTATTGTGAAAACCATGTAAGAAGAGAATTCATTTGGTTATGCCATGTGTACAATAAACCTTGAAAATAAGGTCTCAAATAATATATATATAGATATAGATAAAATCGGCGCTGTAACATGATCATGTACAAGTACAAAGGAATATTCTTTTTATATGCCGTGTGCTATAAATAGAAATCAGATCTTCTAATATTGCGTAGCCAAAAATGAAATAGGCGGTGCAACAAAAGAGGTAATATAAAATTGACTTTTAAAATATAAAAAAATGCAATTAACAAAAGAATATTCTATGCTTATATGCTCTATTATTAGATTTTATTTCATAATTACATCTATAAATAGTCTTTCTCTTGTAAAGTTTTATTCATCAATTTCAAAGCAAACAAATAATTTTCTTTGCATCACCCTTGTTTAGAATTGTAATGACTTTCAAGTATATGATTACGTTGCTTCAGTGACTTCTTCCAACGTATGTCAAAGATCTTACAACAAACGATCACGATGGATAGCAATAGTCTTTTATTTTCATTTATAATAATCATATTTAGAATTTTTGTTTCTTTTTTTTTTATATTGTTTGTTGTTGGAAAATTTATAAAATATTTGTTCAATCAAACAATGCTTATAAGTGTCACACAGTACATCAATATATATTATAATAATGTTGCTAATCATTCGTAAAAAGAAAAAGAAAAAAGTTTAACTAATGGCAAATTTAACTTCCATACATATTTTGGAAACTTTATTTTTTTATATTTTTTTTTTTTGTTTTCACCACCTGTATCGAATCAATTGAACCGTCTAATCTGATTTGGGGAACAGTCCTTCGAATTGCAGTTGTAGGTTGTATTTCTTGAATTAAACACTTAAAAGCATAATATCATATTTAGTTATTTAATTATTTCGTATTTGTTTTTCTAATATTATATTTTAATTTTATATTTTTTTTAAGGATGCATATTTGTGTCATTTCTTGCCGTACCCTAATTTATAAATTTGAAAATGAGATCAAAGAAGGTGAAGTCTACGATTTGTTCAGTTTTGACATTGCTGCCAATGTTGGTGGTACTTGACACGAATTTAAGTTGAACTTTCAATTTTCTAGAAAATTAAACTTATTGTAGGTAATTTGGTTCTGCAACATCTCTACATCATTTCCCATCCAAGTGAGATATTTGCAAGTGATTACGACACTAACTATTTAGTGGGTAATTTTTTTTGTTTTCGACGAAAAATTGACGTAGAGATGTGGCAGAACCAAATTACCTGCAATGTCAAATTTAGACAAATCATAGGCTTCACCTTCTTTGATCTCATTTTCAAATTTATAAATTAGGGTACGACAAACAATAACATGAATACAATCACTCTTAAAAAAATACAAAAAAAAATAAAAAAAAAATCAAATAACTAAATATAATATAGTATATGCTTTTAAGTGTTTGATTTAAGAAATACATTTCCAAAATATGTACGGAAGTTAAACTTGTTATTACTTAAACTTTTTTATTCTACTAATTATTAGCAACATTATTATAATGTTGGTGTAATGCGCGGCACTAATAAATATTGTTCGATTGAACTAATATTCTATAAATTTTCGGCAACAAACAATATATATATATAAATCAATATGATTAGTATGAATAATAATAAAAGTCATCATTATTAAAAAAAACTTACATTGCTATCCATCATGACCATTTCCATAGGAAATGGTAACTTGTTTATTGTAAGATCTTTGACAAACCAAAATCTTACAACTCAGTCCATCAAATTACAGTTTTCTTTGGAAGCAGACACTAAAGCAACAGAATCATACTCGGGGGCCATTATAAGTTATAAATAAGGGTGATGCAAAGAAAAATGTTTGTTTGCTTTGAATTTGATGAATAAAACTTTACATTAAACAAACTATTTATAGATGTAAAACTCTGAAAACATCACATGGACAAGTCATAAGTTGTTTTCATAAACTCTAACAAATATTTTGCCGGAAGATAATCTTAAATAAGTCAATCCAAACAAGTCCCTAGCTAGAAACATTTAGTTTTCCTTTCTATAATTTTGTTAATTGAATTTGAACACATATATTGTCATAACTGTTTATAACATAGTCCCATTGATGAAGATGTCTTGACTCAACATCACCGTAAAAATCCATAACCAAATTCATAAAACATCACCATAAAAATCATTCAAACCAGTCCTTCATATCAAAGTTATTATATAGCAGATTTTATTATAAGCATATAAAGATCAGTACACAATTCTAAAAAGGAATTTAAACACCAACCTCCTAGTAAAAGACCTTCAATACTCTCTGCATCTGCATAGGAGCAATATGAATGGACTAGTCTCAATTGCATGGGAATCATGGCATTACTCCATCCACCAATGTGAATAAAATTGATAGGGTAGCATTGCCGCAAATAGTTTTCCCCAAACAGTGCTCCACCCTACTAAAGCAGTCATAGTAAAATCACCAAATAAAAAAAACACAATGGAAAAACAAAATGGTGCAAAAATCACAATCAGAACAGGAAAAACAGAGATGAACTGAATGTGAATTTTATTAGAAGCTCTAAGAAACTCTTACCAGTACGAAAAAACATTAGATCAGGCCGTAACTAATATATAACTACCGGTAAGTTAATATGGATGAGAATTTAAATTTAAATATTCAAGTCGAATCATCCAAATAATCACCCAAATGTTACAATATAGCCTAACAGAGAACTAAGAACTACAAGTAAAATACAACAGCACCTGCCAACATACTGGGTACAACAACATACAATTTAGATTTCCTTATTAAAAAAGAACTAAATTTCCATTTTCACAAGCGCAGTCAAAGATTCGGATGCTCCATATTGCATCCAGTCTTTGGTACACACAAGTGCCTCCACTGTCTCCGGACGCAAGGAACTTCGATACTGATCCATCTCTTTGCTCTTTTTATCAAAGATAGAGTCAGGAGGAACGGTAGAAACTGGAATAGACAATATATCTCGGGCCATCTTGGAGAGTGTGGGGTACTTAAGTTTGTTTAGCTTCCACCAACTTAATACATCAAAGTCAGGAACTCGAGGCAACAGCGATTCTTCCAGATATTGATCCAATTCAGACTTCGTCTGATGAGTAGAAGTTTCCATGATGTAGGCATCAAAGTCTGTAAGACCATTGTCTGACAACAGAGTTCCTCCTTGGGATCCCTCCACCTTCATGTTGCTTCCAGCATTTCCTTCTTCCGCATATGCCGGTGTTAGTGGCAGAGGAAGGGTTGCATACTCATCAAACAGCTCATGAATTCCGTCATCAACAATCTTGACATACACATGAGCATCCTCACCATAGATTTTTGTGAAACTGAACTCAACAAGCTTCATCTTGAAACGAGGATCCATAACTACAGCAATCACCAAAGCCAAACTACAATTTCTCCAGTACTCATCGATCTTTTCATGCATGGGTTTAGTAAGGTTGCTAATGAAGAGATCCTCATTCTTAGCAGCACGAGCAAGATCCAAATGTAACTTCCAAATTTCATGAAAAAATGTAACAGCAGTGGGATAAGTTGTTGTCATAAGAATGTTTGCTGCATCATAAAGAGGCTTCAAGTATGTGCAGAGGGTCTCAACAAGCTTCCAATCTTGAAAAGACGGGGTTCCTTTGTAATCAGGATCAGAAGTGTCTAAACAGGAAAACACTTCCTTCAGTTCAGAAGCTGCAACCAACATTAGATATGTTGTATTCCATTTGGTTTGGTCATCAATAAAAAGGCTCCTTTCACTGGGTACCTGAAGTTGCTGCTTAAGATCCAGGAATTTGTCCTCATGTGATTCTGAAGACTTCACATATTTCACACTTTCCCGAATTTTATTGACAACGCCATGTTCTGAGCTCAACAAATCATATGCAATATTGCTTAAAGTACGGGCAATGCAATTTCCAATTAGCAACTGACCATTGAAGATAAGTGGATTCTTCACCGAGAGTAAAGGTCTGAGATTCTCAAGAGCAACTTCAGTCAGTGGCTGATTACAAGTAATAGTAAACAGCCTTCCCTCCAAATTCCAATCAGAAATGCAGACAGATACAGCATGGTTGAGAGCAGAGTCAGAATCAGGGTATGGTTCCATCACAACATTGAGATTTCTCCTCTGCAACTTCCAATCACTATCAACAAAATGTCCTGTGATAAACACATAACCTACAGACTGACTGGAAGTCCACATGTCCAGTGTCAGACCAACACGTCCCGGTAATTCATCAAAATACTTCATAAGGTTTTGCTTTTCCACCAGGTAAGTTGCGACACAATCTCCTTGAACAGTATTAAAGGTCACCATGTTGAACTGGGGTTGCAGATTTTGGACAAATGCAACAAATCCTGGATGCTCAACCATGTGAAGCGGGTAATCATGCATAATGATCATCCTAGCAATCTCATCACGACAACGATCTTGATCAAAAATTATGAAAGGTGCGCCTGAGGTTCTATAACGTCGTTTTGGTGTATTGCTAGTATTGCCAGCACCACTTCCCCTTGAACGTGGAGTATATGGGCCATACTGATCTGGATCTAAACTACGCAGAAGAGCTGGACATGCCCCCTTGGCAATGTGCCGTTTAAGGTGGCTGGTACCAGCAACTTTTGAGCCAGTACTGTAGGCAAAAGTTTGTTTGCATTGCTTGCAACATGCCCTTCTACATTCAGCACTAACTGTTTCTATGGTAAAATGTTCCCAGACTATAGACTTTTTTTTCCTCCTCTTATTTGGCTGTATCTCTGGGGTATGTTCATCATTGTTTGGTGGAGTTTCAGCATTTACTATTTCATAGCTGGGAATATTATTAGCATCGACTATCTCATAGTGTGCTTGAGAACTGATCAGCTGATTGTTGTGAAAGGTTTCACTATTTGCCAGGTCATACTGAGCTATCGTTTGGGAATTGGCTAGCTGATCATGGGACAGTGTTTCAGAGTCCGCCAACTGATGGTTAGCCAGTGCCTCATGATGGTCCTGATGACTGTTGGGAAGCGTATCATATTCTTGCAAGTGATTATGAGGTATTTGTTCCGCATCTGTGTTATGACCGTCTGCCAAAGGTTCAGAGCTATGCGGTGATTCAGAATTAGGCTGTGATTCAGGGTGATGCAGTTGATCTTCAGGAATCATATGGAGATTAGCAAACTGATGATTATGAAGAATAATTTCTTGATGAGGAAGCTGATTGTTGGGATCTATTGTTGAATTAGCCAATTCATTCTCAGATTCAACTTCGGATGCAACCACGTCATTGCTTATTACGGCCACATGCATGACAGTCACATTGCTGATTTGGTCGTCGTGCATTACAGTCTCATTGTTGATTTGTGCCTCGTGCATTACAGTCTCATTGCTGATATGTCTCTCATGCATGACAGTCTCATTGTTGGGTTGTGTGTCAGACACAGCTGCATCATTACTGATTCCTGCTTCATGCATGACAGTCTCATTGTTGGGCTGTGTGTCAAACACAACTGCATCGTTGGTAATCCGTGCTTCATCCATGGCATTCTCATTGCTGGGTTGGGTGTCATAAAAAACCACCTCACTGCTTGGCTGCGAATCAGATATGACCACCTCATTATTCTGCTGTGAGTCAGACATGACCACTTCACTGCTCTGTGATTCAGACATGACCACCTCATCGTTGCAACGTGTTTCAGTTGCAACCATTCCCTCATTGATGTGTTGCCCTTCAGACAAAACCGCCTCTTCATTTTGTTGCGATTCAGATATAACCACGCCCTCATTGCTATGCTGTGTTTCAGATACAACCACACCATTGTTTCGCATTGCCTCAGAATCGAGCACCTGGTTGCTTGGCAGTGCCTCAGCGGAAGACCTTTTGTCATGAGTATCTTCACCAACAAGCTGATCGCCAGGTGCAGCTTCAGAAATGTCCATCGGCGTGTTAAGTGTTGCCTCCAAATTAATTGGCTGAGTGTCTTCTGGGGCACCAGCATTGGCAGCCTGGTTGTTAGGTAGTGATTCAGAAGTGTCCAGATCACTGTTCTGACATGGTTTGGTGTTGTCCAACACATTTGCATCACCACCAGTACCATGGGTTTCAAATGTAGAAAGTTCTTCATCAGGATGTGCTTCGGAATTGCAGTGATCCTTCATGGGTTGTGACTCTGAATTTTCCACATTATTGATCGGCTCATCTTTTCCATCAGGGGTCACTACCACTTCACCTTCTTCAAGGGTAGCCATCCTGTCAGTGTATGTCCTCCTGCTTTACCAAGAAGAAACAAATTATTAATGGTCAAGTACACAATTACAATCAGGAAACATTTGGCATGAGGTATCAAGTTATCACATAAAAAAATATAGGCATTAAATTAGCATAAACAATTAAACACACACTGCATTTGTCTACAATGAATATTTGACACAGTGGAAAGCGAAGAAATCAAGAACTACATGAAAATAAATAACAAATAATAATACAGAACATGCAAAGAAATAAACCTATTAATTTTAAAAAATAAAGCATGCAATTAAAGTAGCGCAGTTCTGAAAAAACATAAAGTGAGGGATAAAATCTCATCAGTAGTCAGTACATCTTTAGCAAAGTGCGATGCACAACACAATTTATTCAATGTGCGAACAAACTCTAATACATTATAGACGAGAAAGAAATTATTTTCACATACATACTGTCATCTGGAATGAGCATATCATGGTTATAACCAAAATCTAAAAATACAAGGCCTAATACAACAACAGCTCTGATTACAAAGTGAATACAAAACCCATTCATGCAGACAACAGATGCAGTTTGTTTTTCTCTCATCATCACTAATTAACTTCTCTTGTCTTGTTTGTGGCTACTACAATTTTCAGCCGGTGGAAAAAGTCCGAAGAAATCTATATTAATTAATAATATAAAAATGGATAAACCAGCATATAAGGCCAGAAATTGGATCACTTGCATTTTTATCACATCCCTAACGTGAATCACATTAGATTGTCAAAGAAAAAAAGATGAATGGCATATTTACTTTGTTAATAACATAACAAGGCCCAATGACACAGCAGTAGTAATACCGAAAATCCATTATTTGCTACGATGTATATTTTCATCTAACTCTACGACATATATTCAGAATTTTACCACGTCAGAAAATTCAAGTCACTAAACCTAATATACACAACTCTCCATGAATCCAAAGGATAACATAATATAGATCACAAGTACTTCTCAGTAAATTAAGGTTATCGATGAATTTTCACCCCAAACGACAATAGCGGGCATGAAACCACAATGACACTGGATCACGTGGCTATCCGCGGCCGCTACGACCGCTTATCTCAACCGCGCTTTGCGGTCATGAAACCACAATGGCACTGTATCACGCGGCTATCCGCAGCCGCTATGACCACTTCTCCCAACCGCGCTTTGCGGGCCTCTCGTGTGGCGGTGGAGGGGCTCGCCAATCGCTGCGACGCTATAGCCCCCTATTAATATCATAGGGTGATATCAATAAGGCATGGGATATCAAGTCATCAATCCTCATTAAAAAATAGGCATGGGGTATCATGTTATCAATCCGCACTTAAAAATATACAGCCTTTAAATTAGCATAAACAGTTAAACACATACTGCATTTTTCTACAATGAATATTTGACATATTGGAAAGCAAAGAAATCCAGAACTAAATGAAAAATAAAACAGAAACATACAAAGCAATAAACCTATTAATTTAAAAAATACAGCATGCAATTAAAGTAGCACAGTTCTGCAAAAGCATAACACAGAACACAAAATCTATTCACATCTTTATCAAAGTGCCACACATAACACAAAATTTAATAATTTATTCAATGTGTGAACCCACTCCACTCTAATACATTATAGAAGAGAAAGAATTGTTTTTTTTACACACATCCTGTCATCTTGAATGAACATATCATGGTTATTAATTACTAGTATGTCTATAACAAAATTTTAAAAATACAAGGCCTAATACAAACAACTCTGATTTCAAAGTTACTAAACTCATGCATGCAAACAACAAGTGATGTTTGCTTTTCTCTCATCACTCATTAACTTCTCGTGGCTGGCTTGTGCAAGTGAGCTACTACAACAACTTTCTGTACGTGGAAAAAAGTCCAAAGAAGTCTATATTGTACTATAAATCAGCACATAAAGCCTGAATTAGGATCACATACATTTTTATCACATATCCCTAACGTGAATCACATTTGATTGTCGAAGAATTAAAAAACAAGAATGGCATGTACAGTTACTTTGTTAACAACACAACAAGGCTCAAGAACCCTTAACCGAGCCATGGGGAAAAGCCCGCATTCATGCAGTTGGCGTGCTCAGAGCCGTCCAGTCACGGCTCTAAGTTTGGAAATTTTAAAAAATAAAAATTATATCTATATTTCTCTAAACCGTTTGATCAAGATCAGACGGAAACGCATCGACGGCTCCAACGCGAATGCGCGTTTATGCCAACTGCAGTGATCCATTTTCAAGCACACTATAGTAGTAATACCCAAAATCTGTTATTTATTACTAGTATCCAATATTGAATATTCCCATGTATACTTTCGTCTAATAACTCTACGACATATATATTAAGAAATGTAACACGTCAGAAAATTCAAGTCATTATGCCTATTTTTGGATAATTGGGCCTATCCTAAGTCGAACAGGCCCAATTCAATAAGAACAGCCCAGCCCAACAATCAAATGGAAGAAGTGTCTATGTAAGAGATTATAATCACAAACAAATGGTAGTACAAGCACGCATGACATTAAATCTGAGTTCAACAAGTACTATTGCTTGAGCTCATAAATAGTACTGTATGTACTATCACAGTTAAATTGAAAAAATGCAATCTATGATCGATCTTACTACTTTAACGATAAGCTCGGAATAAACAATTAATATCAGAAAGTTCGGATAGAAAATTGAAAACCAGAGTAAAAGGATTCAGATGAAGTGAATTCTAAAAAAAAAAATAATAGAAATTAGAAAGTACCGGTTTGAGATCTACCAGTGAGTGTCAACTGAATCTGAATGTTGAAACGCTGCTCCGCCGTGCCGGATGCGGAAGCTTCGGAAAGTGACGTAAGCGAGATCTATAGGGGTTTTAGAGAGAGAGAGAGAGAGTCTGGGCTTGGAAACAACCCGATCCTAATTGGACCTTCAATTTCACAAAACTATAGTATGGCTCGTCAGTCGGAGTGGTTTGTTTGATAAGACCCGTAAAAAAAAAAATCATTTACTTCTACTACCCTACTAGTTACATTCGCGTTTATATTTCCTTTATTTAAGTAGCGATTGCAAGAATGAATAATTTTTGAAAAATAACTTAGGCTACTTAAGTAGAGGATGTTGTAATAATAAGATATTTTGGATGTATCCGTCTTAAGTTGTAGACAAGAGTATTTTGATAAAATTGTAGAGTGTGCGAGAAAATTAGTTAGATGGCTAAAATGAATGTCATAGTTTAGTGCAATACTTATGGTTTTTGCTTTTAGAGTTCCTAATTTTGGACTCATAAAATAAAAGGTCCAATATTATTAATTTAAGATGGTTGCTATTTTTTTAAAAAGAAATCTAAAAAATTGTTCCACCTAAAAATTGAATTCAGGTTATTTTGAACGATATGTATTTTTATGAAACTCATTAACCATAGAGTCTAATGACTTGGTTTATGATAGTTTTTTTTTTTTGTGTGTTTCATACTTCATTCAATTCTATTGGGAGATATTTAATTTTTAATAGTGTATTTTATCTATTTTGAGCAACATAGATGGGAAGAAAATTTGTCAATCTTAATATTTATCCATTTATCATATATTTTTAAGTAAAGACTCAATTTGGTCTCTCATTCTTTACCCTTAACTCAATTTATTTAGTATACTATAAAAAGTAAATTCACAATAGCCCTTGTCATTTTGATATTGTGAGAGACTAAATTAAGTTATCCACTCAATATTATTTTGACAAAATTTATTTATTTGTTTCATCTTTTATTAGGTATGGACATTGGGAACGGGCCATGGAGCTCATAATTGATAGTTACAGACCGCCCCATAACTTAACACTTTAGGGGCGTACCTGTAGAGAAATTTACTTTTTGATATTATGTTAATTTTCTTGCACGCCCTATAAAATTATAAAAAATATTCATATTTATTATTTGGGTAATAGATGGTGAGAAATGATTCTCTCAAATGGAAAAAAATTGAGGAAATAATGTGGATATTTGGATCATTGAATTATAAATATAGAATAATATTTAAACTTAAAAGAAATGGAAAAAAATTGATTGATAGTTGAGATATTAAAACTGAGAAAAATTGAAAGAATTTTTTTTAGAGGATCCATTCTCGCGGATTGTATCCGTCACTTAAATAATAGATGTGTAAAAAATTTCAAATTTCCCAATGTTTCAGATTTTACCCTCCCTAGAGACACCCTACATGAACTATCTTCATTTGCTGCTTAAATAACGGACAATTGCAACGTATATAAGAAAGCCTAGCATCTACTCCTCATTCCGGATTCAAAAACACGAGAAAACACACCAAAATCGTCCCAAAATCGCATTTCAAGTCAAATTATAACTATTTGTTGCATTTTTTACTAAATAAACAAAACAAAAAAAAAACAAAAAAATCAATTTTATACTTTCAAAAAATTGACTGAGACATATCGTTATAAACTTAATTTATTCACTTATAAAATTTCAAAAAATTTCAAACTTAAAATAATGGAACTCCTTTTTGGTCTACATTGTCATCACACTGCCACCCACTAGTTCAAAAAATCATCACTTTCAACACACTCTAGTGTTGCAACTTGCAAGTGAAAAGTGTTTTCATTCCCACCATTCAACTTCAAAACACTCATTTGATTGATTCAAACTCTTCAAAATGGAAATCACCATTGTAGCTTGTGCTTTCTTTGTGATTTTCACAACATTTTTCAACCCTTCTTCTCTTGCTCTCACTCAAGATGGTAAGAACTATGAACCAACTCCATTTTACTTCTTCTTCTTCTTCAAACCCTATTTTTATGTTGTACTAAACTTTTTCCCAACAAATTTCTATTTTTGTATATTTTTTCACAATAATTGTATTATTTACTATTTAGTACTTTTCTACCCATTTTGTGATTTTGTTTAAAGTTTTAAACTTTATGTGTTTTTTTATTAAATTTGTTAGGTCAAACGTTGTTGGAGATCAAAAACACTTTGAATGACACAGAATGTTCTTAGCAACTGGCAAGAGTTTGATGAATCTCATTGTGCATGGACTGGAATCTCGTGTCATCCTGGTGATGAACAAAGAGTTCTCTCAATGTATGTAAACACAACCATGTTTTTCATTCTATTATTACTTTCTAAGCTGAATATGATACTTATTTTGCCTTGTGTTACTCAGAAATCTGCCATATATGCAGCTTGGGGGAATAATATCTCCCAGCATTGGTAAACTCAGTAGACTTCAGAGATTGTAAGTAGAAACTGTTCTTCTTTGTATGATTGTATCACTGGTGCATTTTTTTTGGCTTTCACTACTGGTTTAATCTGGTTCGGGGTTCAGTTATGACATTAAGTGGTTCCAGTCCCCTCCCGATTACAATTGCGGGGGATCGAACCGTGGTCCTTCCTACCAAGTTCAGCGCCAATCACCACCGAACCAACTAACAGTTGGTTTATCACCGGTGCATTTTGTTCTTTAGATTATTGTCATTCTTATTCTATTCAGTGGTTTAATGAATTTTAGGGCACTTCATCAGAATGGCTTGCATGGAATCATTCCTACTGAGATTACCAATTGTACTGAGCTTAGAGCCCTGTAAGTGAAAATCGAAAATCGTTCACTTCTTTGCTAATACCATGATGGAATGATTTATTTGACTCTATTAAAAGGTACTTGAGGGCTAATTTCTTCCAGGGAGGGATACCAGCTGGCATCGGAAACCTTTCATTTTTAAATATATTGTAAGTCCGTCTCTCTTGTTTTATTATGATTGTTACGATTTACGGTCCCTTTATAATGAAACGGATTGATTTCTAGTTTTTCTTAATAGCTTTAGTTTTAGTTCAATTAAATAGTTTTAGTTACTCAATTGCATTTTGAGTTGTTTTCATATATGATTTCGATGCAAACTTTAAATACAGGGATGTATCAAGCAATGGATTAAAAGGAGCTATTCCATCCTCTATTGGCCGTCTCTCAAATTTGCAAGTTTTGTAAGTAAATGTAGCATTTATAGCTCAGTGTCATAAAGATACTGAAAACCAATTTTCAGTTATCCTGATCTTCCTTGTTGTATTAGGAACTTGTCTACCAATTTCTTTTCTGGTGAAATCCCTGACATTGGAGTACTAAGCATCTTCCAGAAGAACTCGTATGTATTCTTGCCTTGTAATGTCATGTGGTTTTGCTGATGCATTGTAGTCATTTGATCAAACATGATTTGAAATTTTCTGAAATTTTGTAATAATAATGAACAAGTCTACTTTTTTTTATGTGCTTTAGTACGGTGATGAGATCAGAAACTTGTATATAATTATAGTTGCAAATTTTTAAAATCACTAGAGTCAAATAATAGTGCAAGTTTTGCAATTCCTTATAAGATTATTAAAAGTAATGTGAGTTGTGGTTTTCTTTAGTTTCTCGGCTACTAGCAGTTGGTTGTTGTATTGCCGACAGCTAGTAATTGCTCTGATTATTGTTTTTCCTGTTATTTTGTGTTTGTTCTATGCATTTTGAGGAACAAGTTCGTTTCATTGCATGTTTATACTGCTAATCATAAATTAATTGCATATGGATAGGTTTTTTGGCAATTCAGATCTTTGTGGAAGGCAAATACAAAAGCCATGTCGAACATCACTTGGTTTCCCTGTGGTGATACCACATGCCGAAAGCGACGAAGTTGCAGGTAAGTCAAATCCTTGAATTGATTTCTAAGTACTATTCTTATATGACTTACTATATTAATAGCTTATTTCCATGTTTAGTAGTTTACATTTGCTTGAAATCTGTAATAATTTAATTTAAATCTATGCAGTCCCTACTACCAAAAGATCTTCACATTACATGAAGGCTGTGCTAATTGGGGCAGTGGCAACTTTGGGTATCGCACTTATCATAACCCTTTCATTACTCTTGATTCGTTCGACATCAAAGAAGGAAAGAGCTGCTAAGAAATACACAGAAGTCAAGAAGCAAGTTGATCCATCAGCAAGTAAGGGCGATATTTCCCAATTATGACAAACTCACATTAACAGAAGAAGAAGAAAAAAATTCATATTCTTTGTAAATTCTAACTTATTCTTTTAACAGGCGCTAAACTTATTACGTTCCATGGTGATATGCCATACACATCATCTGAAATCATAGAAAAGCTGGAGTCTCTAGATGAAGAGGATATAGTAGGGTCAGGAGGATTTGGTACTGTTTATCGAATGGTGATGAATGATTGTGGTACATTTGCTGTTAAGCGGATTGACCGAAGCCGGGAAGGGTCTGATCAAGTGTTTGAAAGGGAACTAGAGATCTTGGGCAGCATCAAGCACATAAATTTAGTAAATCTACGTGGTTACTGCAGGCTACCTTCTTCAAGGCTACTTATCTATGATTATGTGGCCTTAGGCAGCTTAGATGATCTCTTGCACGGTATGCTAATGATTCATTTATATGCACTCAACTATTTATCCTAAGGCAGCTTAAATGATCGACTAACTCTTGAATTGGTCATATTTTTTCCTCAGCAAATACTGAACGACAACCCTTGAATTGGAATGATCGGCTAAAGATAACCCTTGGTTCTGCCCGGGGTTTGGCATACTTGCACCATGAATGTTCCCCAAAAATTGTGCATCGTGACATAAAGTCTAGCAACATCCTTCTTAATGAAAACATGGAGCCTCACATCTCTGATTTTGGTCTTGCAAAGCTTTTGGTTGATGAAGATGCACATGTTACCACGGTGGTAGCCGGCACATTTGGCTATTTGGCACCTGGTATGTCTTTTGTGGTTTTTAGTTCCATCTTTAATCTATGTTATATATGTTGTTTTGTGAATTTATTTCCTGGCTATGAATCAGTCGCACAAAAAACTCCCGATTATAATGTCAACTTTAATGTAGATTTTGAATATCTTCTCAGTAAAAAAACTGAATGATTTATGGTTTTTATTTATTTATACATCGATCAGAGTATCTACAAAGTGGGAGAGCCACTGAGAAGTCAGATGTATACAGCTTTGGAGTTCTATTACTCGAACTTGTAACCGGAAAGAGGCCTACGGATCCTTCCTTTGTCAAGAGAGGTTTAAATGTTGTTGGCTGGGTAAGCTTTAACTTATTCAATGTATATCTTTAGGAACACATGAAATTTTTTGGAACTTGGTGAGCTAAAAAGTTTAGGCAATTAATTTTTGCAGATGAACACATTATTGAAAGAAAACAGATTGGAAGATGTGGTAGACAGAAGATGCAGTGGTGTCGATGCTGAAACTCTTGAAGTAATTTTGGAGCTAGCAGCAAGATGTACCGATTCAAATGCAGATGACCGTCCTTCGATGAATCAAGTATTGCAGTTGCTGGAACAAGAGGTCATGTCTCCTTGTCCAAGTGAATTTTACGAGTCCCATTCAGATCACTGATAATAGCTAATGCTGCGTACTTTCTTCCCATTTGCGGCTTGGGTTTGTTGAAAAGTTTTGTACCGAATATGTAACAACCATTTGTAAATAGATTTGTAATTTATCTCCTTGTCCAAAACAAAACCAAAAAAAGGACAACTTGGAGATGGCAGTGGTTTTTTAGTATTTGGAATGATCTTTTTCCGTTCTCGGCTTCTTGCTACGGAAGAAAATGTCATCATTTTTTGTTCTTGCACACTCGGCGCATTGGGAGGCGCTAATCTAGTTGTTAGTCAAATTTGGTCTGTCTATGGACAATTTTTGCAATATTTGTGATGTCATTCCTGCTTTCTTTTTAGCTATCTCTACATCAGTTTAGTTTTCTACTCATAGTTACTTGAACTTCGTAACCTTGGTGAATAAGCTGAGTGTTCGATATTTAATTCTCGGTTAATGTCTAGTATAAACTAAAATCTGAAAGTTTGAACTTTGAAAGAAAAAGAACTTAACAGAATGACCAAATGAAGGCAAAATGTAACCAAATTTAATCTCTAAAACTAAATGTTTACTTACTGACAGCACATAAAGTGTTCAAGATTAAAAAAAAAAACTATTTAAAACCATATACAACAAGACCAAAAATGAACTACATAGAACTCCTCCAAAGAACTATAGTTTATTAAATTTAAACTGATGAGTTTCCCTTCATATAGTGCCTAATCTTTCCAACTCCAAAACCTTCTCCTCATCATCTTGCACCTTAGCTTTCTCAGTGTCCTTGTTGCTTATCAAATAATGGCAAGCAAAGAAATGGAAGTAGATAAAATTGAAAACTCCAAGGGAAGCAATTAAATAATAATAGTAATCAAGCCTATTATGATTTATATCATGACCACCTAACCAAGGTATTTGCCCTTTATGTGATGTTGCTCTATGAACAACATTGACAATTAATGAACCAATGTAGTTAGCAATGGACAAGCTCAAAAAGAAGACGGCACCAGCAACGGTTCTCATAGATTCCGGCAATTGCAAGGTAAAATATTCCATTATAGCAACAGTAGCGAAGGCTTCGCTTAAACCCGAAAGTGCAAACTGCGGTACGAGCAAACCAAAGCTCACTGGAGAAGCAAACAAATCGTGTTTTAAAGCCAAGTCACGGCGCTTCTTCTCAGTAATTGCAGCCACTAACATGCTTAAGATGGATAATAGAATCCCAATTCTGATTCTGCATCCCATGCTAATTCTTCTCGGAGCCGTTTTCTTGATTCTCTTCATTGTAGGAATGTAGACACACTCATAAATGCATATCCAAAATGAAAGTGCTAGCATTGAAATTAAATTCATCCAACCTGGTGGAATCTTGAAGTGTGGTCCAATAGACCTATCAGTTTGTATAACTTGAAGAACACCAAATGTGTTTTTTTGATCCATTACAATGAAACAACAAATTCCTGTCACCCAAACTGGTACAACTCCAACCAAACATTTCAAGTGTTCCACTTGTTGCAAACTACAAAGTCTCCAATCATTTGTCGCAATACCTTCGTTGTTCAGTTCACTTGGATCGGCTATTAGAGCCGCCTTATCAAGAAACTTGAACCTACTTGTCCGAACAAGCCTAATGTTATCTGATTCCGACAATGTTGAAACAGGATCATATAATAAAGGTCTATCAGAAAGTTGAAGTTTGCGTTTTCGACACGCTGCTGCGATCACCTTTGCCATGTCAGTAAAGATACTCCCTTGAGGCTTTTTGTAAACGTAAACTTTGCGGCCTAACAGAAAGATGGTTATTGAAAAAGCGAGACACATCGTTGGAATTGCGAATCCTAAAGTCCAGCTTACATTTGTTTGAATATAGACAACACCGGTGAGTGCTATAACAAGCGCAACGGTGAAAGTAAAGTACCACCAATTGAAGAAGCTCTCTAATTGCATTTTTCCTTTTTCTGTCTTTGTGTCAAATTGGTCAGCACCAAAAGCAATGTTGCAAGGCCTAATTCCGCCAGCACCGATCGATAATAGTCCAAGACCTACAAATAGAACTCCTAGTTGCCAATTTTGTGGATGGTCACAAGTTGGTATATGAATATCCTTGCAGCTAATAGGTCTCAATTGATGTATACCAGCTGTTAGTGTAATAGTCAATATTCCCTATCAAATAAAATCCAATTCTCACATGTTTGAAAATTAATCAAAAAATGGAAATAAGGAGTTTAGATATTAATAATGAATTAATTACCAGAAGTGATGCAATACAACCATAGAGGAGAGTCTTGAACCTGCCAAGATAAGTATCAGAAATGAAAGCACCAACTATTGATGCAATGTTTGAAGATCCATTCCAAATTTGGACCACATTCACCACAAATAATCCACTTAGATTGTAATTTGTCAGAAGATATACTGTTAGATTCGATATCAAACTCATCGACGCCAATTTCTCGAAGGACTCATTACCTTAATAAAGAAAAAAAACAAAACATTTAATGAATATATACCAATCATGTTTGTAACAACATTAATATATATGATTGGAATGTAACATATACCTATGATATATTTAACTGATTTCCATCCTCCTGCTTCTCTAGATGAAACTTCTTCTTCTTGATTAGAAGGAGAAGAATTAGTGTTCACAAGATTCTTCTCCATTTCTGATTAT
Source organism: Trifolium repens (assembly GCA_030408175.1). Taxonomy (NCBI): domain Eukaryota; kingdom Viridiplantae; phylum Streptophyta; class Magnoliopsida; order Fabales; family Fabaceae; genus Trifolium; species Trifolium repens. The sequence goes on along the minus strand of CP125849.1, from coordinate 48,991,253 downwards.
TCTAACTCTCTTCTACTCTTTTTCTAAGTACTAGTTGTTGTACTATTTTTGAATTAATTCAATTTCAAAAGTTTAGTATCCAAAATATCCACTTTGTCACGTGCTGGTTTGTTAACTCTACTTCCTAATTATATGCTATATTTGTGCCATGAGTTATTTGGCCAAGTCAAAGGCATATGGCAGTAAAGTTATTCTTATCCTTTGTTTGTTTCACAACAATATCTGTCAAAAGGAAGCATCAGCTACTACACTACTACTATGTTTGTTCTAATTCTAAGTATATTCCTTCAAGATTCATTTCAAATGGCAGCAGCTGTTTCATGCTTCCTCAAAACTAGCCTAGTAACTTGTTGGAGATTAATGTACGTGTCCTTTATAAAAGCAAAACATTTTTTTTTGCTCATTTTTTGTTAATTTTATAGTTCCTCTTTTGGGCCCACGCTTGATGTGAGGATTCAACTCTGGACACTTTGATTGGCCAATTGCCCTCAATCCTTCTAGCTTTCTAAGCCGTCCGATTTAAATTGATGGTTGACATATTTTTTTTTTGTATAATTTGATTATACAATTTAAATCGTCCAATTTCGAATCGACGATTTAGATTTGTTATTGCGTTGAACTGCATGAACTCAAACTGCAGTAAATTCGAGTCTGTATATCTCTAATTTGGATTTAACACAGTTACTATATAATCTTAATTATTATTGTTAAGGCTCTGTTTGGTTAGGTAAATAAGCTAGCTTATAGCTTTTAGCTTATAAGCTAAATTTTTTGTTTGGTAACTGTTTTTTAAAAAAAGCTTATAGCTTATTTTCCAAATGCTATTTTAAGTAGCTTATGAGCTTACAGCTTATCATATTTTCTTCCAATTTTGTCCTATCATCTTACTTGAAAAAAATTAAATATTAATTAAACATATATATTTTTTATGTCATTTCATACTTATAAGCTAGTTCAACCGCTAATTTTATCAAACACTACAAATTCAATTAGCTAGCTTATTCGCTATAAGCTAAAAGCTAGCTTATTCGCTATAAGCTAAAAGCTAGCTTATAAGGTCATCCGTTATAAGATAGCTTATCAGCTATCTATTATTTTTTACCAAACAGAGCCTTAGTATGTTAAAATGTTAAATCAACATATTGGATAAATCTAAACTATTGAATCACAACTTTAATATGGAAGTGGATTACTAGAATGGTGGAGAGTAAGGCCATAATAAAAATAAAGCTCATCTTCAAGACAGGTTTAACCCTTATGTAGTCTCAAATTCTTATGCCCCAAATTTCTCTACACCACATTGTCCTTAGCCTGATAAACTCTACGGGTTACAAATTTGATAAGGACAAGTTCATATAAGAGAAGACTAAATTGGTCTCAAGTAATACATATTTACGAACATAATTGCTCAATGTATTAAGTATTAACTCAAGTATGTATTAAGTATTAACTCAAGTATCAACCCACAAATATAAGAGTATATTCAGCGGTGATAGCATTTTGAGTATCATATATTACTAACAAATGGTCCATACTATGTCATGTAATACTTATGCAACCCGTATATAATTTGCTCCAGTGGTGATACCACTTTGAGTATCATACATTACTAACAAGTGGTCCATTTTATATTTAATTATTTTTTAAACTTTGTCTAAATAAAATTAAAAATTTATTTAATTTAGTAAATTCATAGATAAATAAATTAATAATTAAATATAATGAGAAATACAAGACAATAAATAAAAAATGGTGAAAAATACATAAATATGACGAGAAATATATAATAAAAACTATAATAATTAATTTTGATTATTCTCTTGTTCGAAACGCTTCCAAATGCGTCTCTTGTGGCGAGAAAGTAACATGATGTTTTTTCTGAGAAGTACGTGCTTCTTCATCAAAGCTATTAATATTTTCTAGACCACTTTTAGTTGATAATTGTGGCACTTGAGCAGCTTCAACCAAAGTGGTATTGGGTGGTGATGATGGATAAATAAAATAAGGACGAGTTTGGAAGTTTTATCGGTAGGAGATTGGTTTTGGAACAAATTCATGTAAGCATGAATATTATTATTGTACATATTAGGATCCATTTGATAGAAAACAAATAAAATACGACTTGAGAACAAAACAAATAGAAATTGTGTAATATAGAAAAAAATGAAATATGGTTAAATGTTTGTAAAAAGAAAATCAAATGGCCATTTAATGATCAAACAAGAAAAAAAAAAAGGTAACATTAAGATGTACCTTATTTAAGGTACCGCTATCATCAATTTTGATACCCTCCATGCCACGTCATGAAACTCCAATAATAAAAATAATAAAATACTGTATGATTAGCTTATAAAACTCTTTTAGATACCCTAATTGGATTGGTTTGAATTTGTTTTTGATAAAAAAAATGTCTGAGTCGATGAGTTGGTGGATACTATTCTGTCAAACTTTTAAAGCTCAACTCAGCTAAATTTTTACACATACAAAAATAAATAAAAATTTTCAACACATTTAAATAAAAAGAGAAAGCCCAACATAAAATTGAAAAAGTCGCAACAATTATTGCAAAGAAAGAAAGCATGACATTCTATATCATGCATTACATCATACAGTACTTTATAAGGATCATTACTCAATAATATTATTCATATTCAAACATAATTTCCTCCCTAACTTGTGGTCAGCAGTTGACTATTCTATAGTATTTTGCTCCAATCGATCAATAGCTATATGCAAATTACAATATGCATGAGATAAGGTAATAAAACAACATTACTATATATAATATAAAAATGGTCGTAGCACTAAAAGAATAAAACTTACATCATGTAGCATTGACAATGGTATTAAATAAAATTCATAAGAAAGACAACAAAAAAAAAGTCGCAATTGGTGGCGAATATTCACACAAATAATAATAATAATCTCATATAAAAACAGAACAATGGCTTCTCCAAAATCACCATCACTAATTAAGCAAATACTCTGCTATAGCATCATATCATATCACCGATATCATTAAATCAATGGCTACTGCGTAAGATTTTTTTTTTCTTTTCTTATATTCCATGTTCACAATTTTTGTTAATTATTTACCTGAGTCAATTTATTTTCTCTAACTGTTTGTGTTATGTAATTAATCTAGTGGTGTGTATGAAATTCGTCCTCCCACGGTTGCTCCCACTTCCGAACCACCGCCTCTCTTCGATGGAACTACTAGGTTAATTTTCTCAAATTTTCATAATTTATTTTGCTCATTTTTATTAAACGCCGATGTTAGTTGTTTATTTGTTAAAGAGTAATATTTTTTCACTATCACCCGAAGTTGAATCTGAGACCTCCAACAATATTTTAACATTTAGCTCAAATCAGTTGATTCACAAATTTCGCTATAACTTATATTGGATAACTTGGATTAATTTTTTTTTTCTCTTAGGTTGTACATGAGTTATTCGTGCCCATTTGCGCAACGCGTATGGATTACTAGGAACTATAAGGTTTTTAAATTTTAATGGTTACCATTAATTTTTTCTTTATTTTTATTTGCTATAGTATAGTATTATAGTGTTCATTGAATCATTGCTATAGGGATTGCAAGACAAGATCAAATTGGTTCCTATTGATCTACAAAACAAGCCTGCTTGGTACAAAGAGAAAGTCCACCCTGAAAATAAGGTGGTGTTCCTATTGCAATCCTAAGAAAAAACATCATAAAATCTACTTGACATAACTATTTATTTTGCTTGAAAAATTGATGATCATATGTTATATGTTTCTTCTTAATTATATGGTAGGTGCCATCTCTTGAACATAATGGCAAGGTTTTAGCTGAAAGTATTGACTTGATTAAATATGTTGATGCAAATTTTGAAGGATCATCACTAGTGCCTAATGTAAGGAAGAAAAAATTATCCCCAAACCTGTTTTTTATTTTTATTTTTTTATTTTTTTTATTTTTATGTTTGGTGGAGATCATTGATGTTAATTATGAATGAATATTTTATATAGGACCAAGCTAAGAAGGAATTTGGAGAGGAGTTAATAAAGTATGTTGATACTTTTCCTAAAGATGTGTTCGGTTCGTTTAAGGGCGATGCTGTCACGCAAACAAGTAAGAAATTGTGTTATTGAATTGAACGAGATGATAGTAACAAATTTTCTCAAGATTTATAGAAAATTGTACATTTTTTATTTATTAAAGTGACACTAATATGATCATTCTACAATCGCTTATGAGGGATATAATGATAGTAACATATGAAAAATATGCCGTTAAAAATTGGTCATTTGAATCAGGTGCTTCATTTGACTACTTGGAGAATGCTCTTGGTAAATTTGATGGGCCATTTTTCCTTGGTGAATTTAGTTTGGTAAGTTCAAAATTATAACATTTGAAAAATTCTCTTCGGCCGACTTTTTTGTTTCACCTAAAATTTCAATTTTATCCATGTTGAAAAAGTTCGGAAAATACCTTTTGAACGTTTACTATATAGACAAAATTGAAATTTTAGAGGGAAAAAGAGAATCTTAGGGGAAGAAAAATTTCTATTGCTACTTGTTAGTCATAGGAAATACTCCTAGACATTTCATATTTTTTATATTTATGAAAAATAAATAAAAGATGACTAATTGACCATCATTGATTTCATCAGGTGGATATTGTCTATATTCCATTCATTGAAAGGTTCCAAATTGCCTTCTTAGAATTGTATAAGCATGACATCACAGCTGGAAGGCCTAAGTTTGCCACATGGGTTGAGGTAAAAAATCATGAAATACCCTTGACCTTAAATCAAATTATAGTTCTACTTTCTTTCTGTTGATAAGATCAAATTATTCTACTCTAATGTATACACACAATAACTACTAATCTGAATGCATACTAGTTCCTTGTTCTACAAGAAACTTGTGATGCAAACTACAACTTTAACTTAACAATTTTTTAGATTAATCATGAAATAATTAACGTATTTAGTCTATTTTTTAAACTAAAGATGTTGTCGACCATTTGCAAAGAGTTCAAAAAATCATGTATAACAATGTTGTCTCTCCTAGGTTGATGGATGTAGTTTTCAAAAGGATTGATTTTGCAATCCATAAAGGATTAGCGGCGCAGCTTGTTGCTGACTCGTTTACCTTTCACTCATGTGTAATTATTATATATTAATATAAAAGTACATTAATTATTTTGTAAATATAAAAAAATATTTTTTTCTTATATTAAGGACTAAAGAGAGTAGTATGTCAAATATATGCTATATAATGGTTCCAAAATAAAGAAAATTCATTTTGGCTAAGAGATCAAATATCTTTTTGCAGGAGTTGAACAACAATGATGCTTATAAGCAGACAAAACTTGCTAATCCAGAGCAATTCGTTGGCTTTGTCAAGAAATTCTCGGTAAAAATTTAAATTTGGATAACATTATGATCAATTTTCTTATTGGTTGGTTGAATTTTCAAGCTATATGCTTTTGTCTCCTTTTTAATTAACTTTCAATATTGCTGTTATGCAGGGACAGTAGTAACATCAGGGATGCAATTGTTTGTGACAGTACTTGTAGTAGTCAATAAAGTGGCAGCTGTTGTGAATTTGTAATAATGTTTCTTTACCATTGTGTAATCTTGTAATGTAATATTAATAATATAATAAATAAGAATTACTTGAGCAAAAAAAATTAAAATAAGCATAAAAATTGTGCAAAGCTTGTTATGCTAATATGTATGTAACATTTGCAATTTAAAAGTATCTTCTATTTGCAATATAACTTTGAGGCTAAGTTTGTTGGACAAAAAATAAATATGAATGTTCATATTCTTGTGAGAATGGTCATTTGTTAAACAAGCTAACGTAATATATATATATATATATATATATATATATATATATATATATATATATATATATATTTGAGGTTATTTTATTCTTTATTGAGAATTATTAATGATATGAGTTATGTTTAGTTTGTTAAAAAAAATAGTCAAGATCGCATCACATTAAATAAAAGACATTTAAGTTTAAATTTAAACAAATATTTTCTCTCCAAATCTCTTTATTTTGGAAAGAAGTCGAAATTAACTTAGGATGGAAAATAGACGTGTTAATTTTGATATATTTGATTGTTTTTTAGTAGAATTGATTTTGTTTTTAAATTTTATATTTTTAACTGCAAACTCAATATATTAAATATAGAAAATGGTGAAATAAAGTACAAATAGTACTAAATCACTATATTTAGTTCTAGACAAAAAAAAAAAAAAAATTCACTCCACGGTTCGATCCCCGCAACTGCGATCGGAGGGGGCTGGAACCACTTGATGTCAGAACTGACCCCTGAACCAGATTAAACTGGTGGTGAAAAACCAAAAAAAAAAATCACTATATTTAGTTTAATAATGAGAGATTTGAATAGTATGATGGAGCTTAGAGGTTATGGGTTCGATTATCAACTCTATTATTAACAAAAACATAATACTAAACCCACCCAAAGAGATGAAGTGTAATAAGTCCTCACAGTTCATCACCCGAGCTGAAAACTCCCTACCATCATATAAGCATACAATTCATCCATGATGTATGCAAATATATATCATTTTATGAAACACTACAAATTTATTCAGCTAGTTTATTCACTATAAACTAAAAGTTAGCTTATAAATTATTCGGTATAAGCTTATCTGTTATAAATTAGCTCATCAACTATTCGTTATTTTTTATCAAACAGAGCCTAACTCACTCACCGCAAATAGACCACTAGAGTTGGGAATAGGCGGCCGAGCTAGGCTTTACCAAGCCTGAGTCTGATCTGTCAAAAAATTGAAGGTCTGAGCTTGGTCTGTGGCTTGTCATAAGCTTATTTTTTAGGCCTAAATTTAACCTTTTAAAAAGCTGATATGGTCTGTTAGTCTGTTTAAAAACTTATTTCACATAAACATATTTAAATAAATAATTATATTTATTTTTAAATAATTAATGAACTAATAAATCAATGATATTAAACTTCCTTTTGATATTTAACATGATACTTTAGAGAATTGAATTATATATGATATCATATTTCAATTGTAGTTAATAATCATACATTTATATATGTGAAAAATTAATGTAGATTAATAAACTTTTTATTAGCTCTTTTATTTGCCTGTAGTGTGACCTTTTTTAGGTAAATAGACTTATAAAAAAACTTTGATATGCTCTATTTTAAAAAATAGGCTGACATAGTTTAAGCCTATGTAGCCTACGCCTTAAAACCCAGTAGGTACATATTCCGAAGACCATTTTTGCCATTATAGTCACCCTTAAAAAATTTAAAAAAACTTTGAAAAATTGTTAAAGTATGTAGGTGCCACACCTAGGTATGTCAACGGGGCGAGGATTGACCGGAGGATACTTTACCACCCCTTGCCTCGCTATCTAAAATATTCCCCACCCCCGTTCCCGCTTCGGGGACAATTCTTCCTCCATCTCCATCCCCGCGGATCCCCACAGTTCTCGCAGATATCCACCAATTTTAAAAAAGTATGAAATTTATATTATTTTCAATCGAACTAGTTGTAAAAAAATATTCAAGTTTAATTATAAAACAAATAAAAATATTAAAATATTATTGTGAGTCTTGTAACAGTTATAAGCATCATATATAAACAAATGTATACATATATTGTGTGAAAATATAGTTAAAAATAATTTATAAAGCACTAAAATATAAATTTATAAATGTTATTTTATTAGTTTCCGGGGACGGAGTCTCCGCAGGGCGGTGTATGAAATACCGTCCCCATCCCCAAATCTCTTTCGGGGAGACTTTCACCTCCATCCCCACGAGGAAAAATTCTCCAACTTCAAAATCTCCAAACGGGGCAATCTCTGCGGGAATCCCCAATTACGGATGAAATTGACATCCGTAGCCACACCAGAAGGTGGTCCTGCTGGAATAATAAAATTGTACATGTAAGAAAATAAGTGTGTAATTTTAATAGTAGTAAATGAAAAACTTTGAAAAGGAATCTAGATCATGTAATGGTGCAGGGATGGGCATGATTTGGTTTTTGGAGGAAAACTGAACCAAACTATTTCAAAATTTATAATAACTGAACTGAATTGTTTGTCATTAAAACTGAACTGTTAAAGTGGTTCAGTTTTATGGTTTTAAATCAAACCATAACTAAATTTGCACTAAAAAAATCGAACCGAACCAAACTATTAATCATGAACGGAACTATTTCGGTGTTAGTTTTAAAACTGATAGGTATGGTTCAGTTTTTTTTTTTGTTCAATTCAATTTAATTTAACCGTTCGATTTTTTTTTTTGGTTTTTTTGCACACCTCTCCAATGATGCACCAAGTAGATATGGTGGATTCTTCTTCACTTTCACGGTTAACTTTAACACAGTTGTATTGGTGGTGGGGTAGTCCCTTTTAAAAGGCAAGCTAACAAACTCTGTTTGAATGTAGTCGCAATTCTGTATCTGTACAAGATTATAATTGAAGGAACATTTTTCACCTAAACTAAATCTCACACTAATCATCAACCTCATTTTCTCTCATTCTTCACCTCAACAAACAAAACAATGGCAGCAACTGAGTAAGATACTTCTTCTCTCATTTTCATTCACACTAACTATCGCTTAATCTTCTCTTACTTTTTTTTCGTAATTTATCAGTGTGAAACAAATTCGTACTCCTCCGTTAACTTCCAACTCCGATCCACCACCTATTTTTGACGGAGACACCAGGTTCTTCTTCCTCCTCTGTTCATTTTTTTTCTCCCTCTTTCAATTATCATGTTCATATATTTATTTATGCAACTCTTGTTTTAGATTGTACATCAGTTATATTTGTCCTTACGCACAACGTGCATGGATCACTAGAAACTATAAGGTTTGTTTATCTTGCTCCTCTTTCTTTTTTCTTTTATAGTGTTCCAATCCACCAACCTATTTGTTTTGGTACTGACAAAAAAAAAAAAACCTCAATTGATGTTATTTTAATTAAACCTATTTGTTTTTTTGTGTGTGTTAACCATCGGGTTCTCGGGGAAGGGGACCGGTAATCCGAGTAATTAAGGCCTAGTAAAGTCTGACAAGAATTATTCCTCTTAGAAATGGAACTCGGGCTATGGGTTCTTTAGGGAAGGGGTCTGGTAATCCGAAGTTCACGTGCGAGATAATTAAGGCTTAGTAAAGTCTGACAAGAATTATTCTCTTATAAATGGAACTTGGGTTTTGTGTTCTTTGGGGAAGAGGTCTGGTAATCCAAAGTTCATTTGCGAGATAATTAAAACCTAGTCAAGTTTGACAAGAATTATTCCTTCCTGAAATGGAACCAGGGTTTTGGGTTCCCGAGTGATTCGTCCTAGGGGGAGCTCAATAACTAATTGAACCCGATCACTTGGTCTTGATTTAATCAAATATCGGGTCATCAAGTCCTAAAATAAGGGGACGAGACCAACCTTTATAAATTAATTTTAATTGATTTGGTTTGGTTGCTTTATATTTGGATTAACTTAACTGTTTTAGTTTGGTTGGTTTATATTTTGGTTTGGCTTCTCGACGTTTATTCGATGTGTTCCAGCTAATGAACACTCATATTCATCTTAATTTATAATAACCTATAGTTATGTTTATTCTTTGATTAACCTATGGTCATTGTTTTGAACAATGCAGGGACTACAAGACAAGATCAAACTGGTTCCTATTGACCTTTTGAACAGGCCTGCTTGGTATAAGGAGAAAGTCTACCCAGAAAACAAGGTGTGTTTAACTTGCTGATACAGGGAAATAAATTATTCAATCCAAAATCAATCATTATTTTCTTCTTATGTTAAATTATAGGTGCCGTCGTTGGAGCACAATGGGAAGGTTTTGGGAGAAAGTCTTGATTTGATCAATTACATAGATGTCAACTTTGAAGGGCCATCTTTAGTTCCCAGTGTGAGAATTTAGCACTCTACGAAATAAATCTATTATTTTTGTGGACGCTGTTTTAAGATTTTGTTTTTCAGGATCCTGCTAAGAAAGAGTTTGGTGATCAGTTAATTTCTCATGTCGATACATTCACCAAAGACTTGTACTCGTCATTGAAAGGAGATCCTATACAACAAGCAAGTAAGATTTTCAAGTTTATAAACAGAAGAGTGTTATTCAAGTATCCACAAAATGAGCTTCTCAAAATTGGTAATTTGGATCAGGTCCTGCCTTTGAGTACTTGGAGAACGCTCTCGGTAAATTTGATGATGGGCCATTCTTTCTAGGACAATTCAGTTGGGTAAGTAGAAATCAAGAGCCTTGAAATTTTTACTTTTATGTTGGTTGTGTTTTAAGCATATTACTTATCCACGTGCGAGAGATTCTGGCAAATTTGTACTAAACCACACGACGATATGATGAATATCGTGAAGCAATGCATCAAAGTAGTCATGGATAAAGTGTAAATAGAACAGTAATCAGATAAGTGCGACATTTCTCTCATATAAGTTGTTAATGCTTGTGATGATTAGGTGGATATTGCCTATATTCCATTTGTTGAAAGCTTCCAGCTAGTCTTTTCTGAGGTGTTCAAGCATGATATAACAGAAGGAAGGCCTAAACTTGCAACATGGATTGAGGTACAGTGGAAGCAGTTCATTCTAAAATCGCAGATTTCCATATATGCATATTCCTTTATATGAAAATATATATATATGAATTGACTACAAATAATTGTCCTCAATCCCAACTTGAGGAAAACTTCGTCATCTGTTCAGCAAACGGAAACATCAGAGACCTTACCGTTACTTCCGATGTATTGTTTACACAAGATATATTTTTGAATAAATGTTTCTTTGAATAAATGTTTCTTTGGCAGGAGCTTAACAAGATTGATGCTTATACACAGACAAGAAAAAATCCAAATGAAATTGTTGATATTTTCAAGAAACGTTTTCTGGTAATATTATGATCAATATCCACACATATCACATGATTAATTTTAAATAATTGTGATTGGTTTCTGCCTATTGTATTTGTCACTTTTTAAACTTATGAAGTTCTAACTTGCAGGCTCAACAGTGAAAATTGGGTTGCCGTGGCACCGTCTGAGATATATAGACCACTGCCAATAAAGTATCATCTGTGTTTATGCCTTTATGGGATGCTTCTTCAGTCAAATGTGTTGGGTTGTTTGTTTGTTTGCTAGAGTTGCAGATTGTTTGTATGTGATTTCAATAATTTTACCATGATGTTTATGTACCAGATTGTGCTTTGTGATGCTAATTACCAGTTACACACTGTATTGTATAAATAAATCTCTAATCGTCGTGACGATGATGTTTTCCGTGGCGATGAACGGTAAAATATCTCCATCTCTATATATACAAAAATTAGCTCATGTTTGGGAACATACCTTATGAGCTTTGTGCTTCTCATACAATAGAACAGAGAAATTGCATCACTCCTTGCAAGTGTCATATGACTCTTAAATACACAAGGAGTTTTTATTTATAATCACAATATTATACATCTCTTAAAAGTTAAGTATAAAAATTATAAACACATGTTATCTAACACTCAAGAAATCCCAAATTGAGCTGAAGTATTATATTGTACCTCACCACATTTTATGATAAGGTTCACATTGTGTCTCACGTAAGATATGGTTCATGTGCAACCAGGAAGATAAAACGTACCAAATCACAAGTTGCATCATCATGAAGACAAAAACAAGCCAAATCTTGTGGTGGAGTAAATTAAGAGTAGGAAAACAAATTGATCCATGTTGTAGGGTATTGCTCTCCTCTCTTAGCAGGGGCATCATGGCAAATGGACCCAGACCCAGGGACCCACCCCAAATTTAGCGGAGAAAAAACAATTCAACTGGATTCGGGGACGAGTACGCGAAAAACCCGAATTTTAAATACGGGGTGGGTGTGGGGATGGGGTGCGCTTACCCCCACCTCATCCCACCCTGTCCTACATAGAATTACCATATTGTTCTTATATTTAACAATATTTTTACCTATTTATCCTTCTTAAGATAGTAACACATACATAAAAAGAAAGTGAGCTTTGAAACAAGATTTTTTCACTTATTTTAACTTCATTTTTTTTACTTATAAAAAAGGTACCGATAGCTTTGAATCAGAATTTTTTTTATAAATGATAGTTTCTATGGGCAGAATGGGGTGGTCAATTGTTACCCCGACAGGACTTGGGGGCAGGTGGGGGTGGTACAAGGAGGTGGGGACGAGGGCAGGGGTAGTACAACTCGTTTCCGCCTCATCTTGTTGCCATGCCTATTTGTGAGATTCAATCTCGTTGGTTAATTATTAAGATTATTTTAAATGTGCATAGAAGTACAATTTTGTTTTATGCATAAGAATTTTTATCTTTGAATTGAAAAATTAGAGAGCTGCTATTGGAAGACAATCAATTTCAACACATTATACACAACATAGAGCCTCTATGCTCAATTGGGTCTACACATAAACCAAGGTATGATAAAAATTGTGAAAAAGAAAAGTGAGATTAAAACCACCGACTGTATATAAATACGGTGTGGTTGTCAAAATTTGTGTTCTTCCATGTTTTCTCGAAAATTAATTGAAGTTAGTAATATATACTACCTTGTAAATTTCAATATGGTAGATGAAATATTGTAAACTAGTAAGCTGCTTTTAATACTTCACTAATACTTCACGCCGTATAGCACCTGATTTTATAAGTCTAAATAGCGAAGTAGGATTTATTTTCAACGCACCAGCTAAAGACCGAATGTTTGTTCTCTGACTTAATGGAATTTCACGAATTTGATTCTCATCAATTGAAATACTCTTACGTCCACAATTTTTTGTCTTCCTATGACTGACATTACGTGTTGCACCTTCTTTTGCTCTTTTCCAAATACGTTGAACAGTTCTTAGAGGAACCGAATTTGATGAAGCCACCTCATTTGTAGCTCTTTTATGTAATTTTCCATTAACACTTTTTTTTAATAGCTTCCGATAAATAATTAAGCGCTCTTCATTGTTTAAGAATCTGTTTTTCTTTCTTACTCTAGGTTCTGCTTCAACATTTTCTTGACTTGTAATCGAAGTTCCTTACATTAAAAATAAAATAATGAGATGATAAGCTAAAAGTGTGTACCTATAAATAAAATTACCAATACATTACTCCATGCAAGGAGTACATGTAAATAAAATAGAAACCGAAAGCGGTGCAAGTCATGACAAAGCATTCAACAAAATTCTTAAACTACAGGTGGCAAGGACGTAAAAGTGGATTCACAAAAGGAAAAAAAAAAGGATATACTACGAAAGTAATTAAACACAAAGAGAAAAACACTGTACCATTTTCATCGTTGGCCTCAACCTCTTCTTCCATGTTATCTTCATTGGATTCGTCTAACTCAAATATATCGTGGTTTGTTAATGATGTTTCAGCACCAAGATTTGAAATCATACTTGAGGAGTTCTAAATTTTGTAAAGTCTTATTTTTTATATTAGTGGTTTTAACAATTACTCCTACTAATTATGTTATTTATAGAATTTTAACTCTTCATGGAGATTATTATATGTAACAATTTTTTGTTTAAATTTGAATATAACAAGAGATAAACTTTGTTTTAATTTTTTTTTTTTAAATAACAAACTTAACTTTTTCAAATATATAGTAGTATTTTTTTCAATGGTAATATAGTAGTATTATTGTCGGGAAAAAAAAATAGTGGTGCTAACAAGTTTTATTGAAAGCGATAAGAGCAATTAACAAAGGGTATAATTGACAAAATCATACCCTTAAAATACAAAAATAACAATTAAATAGGAACACTAAATCTATGAAAAAGGACAATTAAAAAGAAAGGAGTACTATTAATACTCCATTATATATTTTGTTCTAATTAATTATTTAAAATATCCTTCTCAATGAGTAATAATTGATGGTGAATAAACAATTAAACATTGATTTTTTTTTTTTTGGAAATAATAAACATTGATTTTAAGTAATGTAACAATATTGTAGTTCAAATATAGAGTTTATAATTAAAAAATAAATAAAAGATATTTTTTTATAATTGAAATAAAAATAATTTAGAAATAGTATAATGGAATTCTATATATAAAAAATGTATGCAGAAATATCAAATATTTGTTTTTGTGTGGATAATTATCGGATTTTGTTTTTGATAAATATCTGAATTTATTTAGAGAAGAAGTATCAAACTATTCTTCACACAAAAAACCTGTCTCTTCTCTTTATTAGTTACTATTACTAACTTCCCTTCCTTTTCTCACTCACTTGTCTACCCTTTTTTCTCACCTCTTGATGTCCTTCCTGGACACTCACTCAAATTAATTTCCGTGAAAATATATCACCATAATTAATTTGTCTTATTTTTTATTTTATTTCTCTATAAGTTTGTCTTATTTTTATTATGTAAAGTAGTAGTCAAATTGTAGTATTATTTTTTTGTTCTATCCAATTAAACATTAAATAATTTTAACTTTTTAAGTAATGTAACCTCTTTCCCGATCCTCACTCAACTGCTTTCCTTTTATTTCTCACTAAGTTTGTTTCTCTTACTCTCACTTTCTAGTCTTGACACCTAATATCGATTAATTATTTCTTTAAAATATAATTACTAATAATTTGTCTTGGTTAGTTATTATGAATAAATGGACACAATTGAAGATAATATAGTGAGTGTATTAACATTAAAATGTAAAATTTGTTACTATTATGTAAAACTAACGATCCTACACTAAAGGATACCATAATATATATCAAGCATATCCAAATACCTAATTTTGTAATATAAATATCTTCCTTCCTTCATTCAAACCTTCAAACACACCAAAACCAAACTCCCTACTTTCTTTCTTCTTTCAGTTTCTTGCCTGAGCTTCACAACAAACAAACAAACTCAAAGATGTTCAATTTCAACCATCATGAAATCATTGATAAATCATGGCTTACACTCTCACTCCCATACTATGATGGTGCTTCATGCTTTACACTTTCACAACCATCATCATCATCATCATCATCATCATTATCATTACCATCATCACCATTACCTCGGCCTTCACCGTTTAAATACACGCCGATAACACCTCCCACGCGCCGCCCTATTCAAACATTCCTTTTTCCACAAATCATCTCTTCAACTCAACTCTCTCAGCCAAATTCTGACCTAATCATCCCCATGGCCAATTTACTTCATCATAGTTCATCACTTTCTCAAGATTCTCATCAAGAAAAACAAGAACAAGATCATGTTACTCTTCCTAATCCTATTGCTAGTACTAGCAATAGGGCGGCGCTGAAACGACGTCAAAGCAACCAACAACCGTCTTGTCCAGCGAAAAGGAGAAAAATAAAGAGTGGGACAATACTACCACCATTCGCTTGGGCGACTACAAAGCGCGCCACTCTGCACACGCTCGATCATTTGCTATCCGAATTGAAACTCAAGACTATCTCAGGAACTCTTCATTGCAAATTCTGTAAGTTTCAACAAGAAGTTGAAATTGATTTGGTTGAAAAATTCGAGAAATTGACAAAGTTTATCGAGGAGAATATCGAGGAAATGCGTGATCGTGCACCGGATGTATGGATGAATCCGGTGCTACCAAAATGTGAGAGTTGTGGAAAAGAGAAAGCAATACAGCCATTGAATACAAAGAAGAGAAACATCAATTGGTTATTCTTGCTGCTGAGTCAAAGAATAGGGTGTTGCACTCTTGATGAGTTGAAGTATTTCTGCAAACATAATGACACACACAGAACAGGTGCTAAAGATCGATTGATATATTCGACTTATTTCGGTTTATGCAAACAATTCCAACCAAATTTCCATCCCTAGAGTACAAATTCTTAGTTTGTTTTCTTTATTACAGTATTTGAAGTTTTTTATGTGTTAAGTTTTTCTTTTGGATTGATTCTTTTCATGTGTTGATTGTGTTGTGTCGATTGTTATTGACATATTGTTACTTTGAATTATATGGAGTATTACTATTAGTATCTTTGACTATATAATATAAGTTATTTATGATGCTTTTCATTAATCAAATAGATTAAATCTTATTCCATTGATCAATGCTTATATTAAATCTTATTTCATTAATCAAATAGATTAAATCTTATTCCATGGAGTATTAGTATCTTTGACTATATATATAATATAAGCATGAGAAATTGTATCCATAAAAAATGTCTAACGTAATAGTGATAACGTTATTTATGATGCTTTTCATTAATCAAATATTTAAGCAGCTCCTGAAATCTCCATAATTGTTAGGAATCACTCTTGCCTTGTATATGGGATTGTTAGGAGTGTGTCACTATATATAAATGGTTCGCTTCACTATTTTCCACTCCACAATCCAAATGGTTCGACCAACCCATGCATCTGTTAGAGATTTGGGTTGTGTATTGTCACATACACACACGCACAAATCTGATCAATATCGAACAATTTAAAGATTTGGGTTCTGTAAGTTGTTAGAATCGAGATTTTAGTTTAACTCTTTTTGTTTAGGTAAAATTGAAACGTAAAATCGTCGATTTTATCTCATATTAAAATAATATTAATTTTATATACACTAGCCGCCAAACGGGCACGTGCCCGTTTGTGCGATCGATATTCTCTTTTTTTATTTGGTGTGATCGAAATTCTCTATTGTGCAAATATAAATAACTACTTAATCTCTTTTTTATTGGACTTGGTTAATTGATAACTACTTAAAATTCTTTTTTGTTGTGGTTAGTTATTAAGAAAAAATATATATATTTTTTTTTTACTATAAACAAACTGAAAATCTATTTTTATGTGGAAGTTATTTTTCAACATATACAAATATTTAGTTTTTTTTTTTTGTAGTTTGTTTTAAGGGTAAAATAGGTATAATGA
Organism: Trifolium repens; assembly: GCA_030408175.1. Classification (NCBI taxonomy): domain Eukaryota; kingdom Viridiplantae; phylum Streptophyta; class Magnoliopsida; order Fabales; family Fabaceae; genus Trifolium; species Trifolium repens. Next base: position 48,974,365 of record CP125849.1, on the reverse strand, counting down.
AAAAGTCATCCCAAAAATTTGTATTCTCTTTATATATAGTAATAGATGACATGTATATATACCTATATAATACTATAATGCATTAATAATTTAAATTTTCAACTTAATTTCAAAGCTAAAATATAATAAATCTTCATAATAAAATGTAATATTCATAAAAATTGGGTTTTATAAAAAAAAATTGTCAATTTTTTTTTATTAAAAAAAAGGTAAATTCGTCTCAAAGAGTGTTAAAACCAACGATTTTACTATGATTTAAATCGTTTAAAATTGTTCCATATCACAATTTTACCAGAAAACGATTCTACCAACGATTTAACTCGAAATCACTACCTAAAAACGTAAAATCTATAGTTTTTATGTTTTAAATTGCAATTTTAACAACCTTGGTCACAATACATACATCTGAACAATATCGAACAATTCACAGTCCAAGCACGAACATCTTAGATTAATCAAAATTAAAATAAAGCCATACTTTGAAGTAACTGTATGTGGTGACGGCAAACAATCCAAATTCATCTCACATGATGAACCTTTCCTACAAGAGATTGTTCACAATTTCAATAATTACAACAGTTGGAATAGTGAAAATTTATTTTAGTCCTAAAAATAATCGCAAGACCTGTTTGGTTCGGAGTTTTTGGAGAGGAGGAGAGGGAAGGGGAGGTGATATTTTAAATTTTTATGTTGAGAAGTAATTTAATTTTTTACCTTTAATCTTATAAACTCAAAATAAGGATTAAATTATAATGGATATATAATCTAATGAGTAGAAAACCTAAATTTTTTTTTTGTTGTAAAAAAAAATATAACCTAATTAAATTTTAATATTCCAACAAGGATAATTTAGAATTTTAATAAAAAAGTGAAGGTAATTTTGTCAATATAATAAATTATGTTTTACCTTCACTCCCCTCCTTAAAAATTAGGGGTGATCGCGGTGCGGTTTGGTTCGGTTTTGAGCATAAAAATCATCCTAACCGCGAGATAAAAATGCGTGCGGTTCGGTTTGGTTCGGTTGGTTTAAAAAGGTCATCCAAACCAAACCAAACTAATGCGGTTAGGATCGGTTCGGTGGTTGCGGTTTACAGTATAACATTTCAGTACCAAACAATTTTAAACATAAAAAAAAAAACTTGAATTTCCTAAATAACATTAAAGTACCAATAAAAATTATTTATCCAAAATAACATCACAGTACCTTACAATTTTAAATATCCAAAAAAAATATTTAAAGTTTCAAAATAACATCATAGTACCGATTAAAATTGTTGATCTAAAATAATATTACAACACCAAAGTAACATTACAATACAAAAAATAAGTTAATGTGATTTTAGTGGTATTGAAATATAATAGAAGTTTAATACGGTTTTAGCGGTTAACCACAGTTTTTGCGGTTCGCAGTTTTGCGATTCGCGGCTCAATAGAAAAGTCATCCAAATACATTTAAATCAAATGCGGTTTTTACGATTTGGATTGGTTCGGTTTGCGGTTTTATTTTTGAATTGGTTCGGATATGATCACCCCTATTAAAAATCCCTCCCCTCCCTAAGAATAATAAACTGAGACAAACTAGTGATTAGATAAGCACTTTCTTGTGAAAATTACCTGCGGAAATTATACAAGAATTAAGTTCTAGTAAATTTATTCGTATGAACTATGAATCCGTGCATGAAAATATAATTGTTTCCCTTACTCTTAGTTACTTACGTGAAAAAAAATTATTAGTTAATTTCAGAACAATTAATTTCCAGAAAATATAATTATTAATTTGTCTTAATTAATTGAGTTTAATGGAGATGCACTCACGGTAGTTTTACAAAATCAGCCAATAAAAAACCATTGTTTTGCTATGTCATATTAAGAAGGTGGGGTGTAGTGGAGTAACGTGACAGAGAACATGGTTGGTATTGGTTGACCGTCGGTGCATATACTTTTTTCTCTAATTAATTAGTTATTATTGATAAATATTTGGTACTGCAATATTGAGCATTTGAATAATTTCTGCAAACATTGAAATACACAGATCGATTAATCTCTGTTGTTTGCTTTGAATTATTATTAGTGATGTATGACGTTTATTTCCCTCTGTTTTTCCTTTTGTTAACAATGGTATAGTGTCAGTATTGTATCCTTATTTTTGTATGAAGTATGATAAATTGATAATCATAATTGAAATGCTAACTGAAGCATATGTGGTTTGTAAATTTTTTATAATTTTCTTTCGTTCATGAAGGATCCTTGTAAAATTATTCTCAAAAGTGTTGGGATTCAATCACACATACTTAATAGTTTACAATTTTCAGATTACAGAAAACTATATTCTATAATGTAAAAAATATGTGTGTATTTATAATTCTCACTTAACATCTCTACAATGTAATTTAATGTCTCAAAAGAAAGAATCACATAATTCTACAATCCAAATCTTCCGCAAAATACACAACAGCAAATTTGAAATTGAAAGACAACTACTCACAAAATAAACATCACCAAATTCTAACAATTTAAGTTGATTTTGTTGAGGGAAGGCATTACCAAGGTATAAGGACCATTTGAATTAATTTATTTTTAAGCTTATGAAAACTAAGCTATTAATACATTTTTATATTAAATAATAAATTTTTGCTAACAAAAATTATATTTTTATAAGTTGTTTCTTTGTATACAAATCTTAAAGAGTTTATAATGAACTATGAAAACTTATTTACAAAGATATTTTGTAAAAGCTTAAAAATAAGTCAATCCAAACAAATCCTAATTTACTAATATCAATCATATGAAATGCGATGTTCATTGATCAAACAATCACAATATATATATCAAAGAACATTAATTGAATTAGGAACATAAACAATGACACAAAAACAAAAATAAATTAATACACTGCAATTTTGTGGAAAAAAAAATGTTTCAAGACATTACTAAGTTGCTAATGAAGTCAAAGCATTGAAAGAAAACAAGAAATGTGCATTCTGCTCAGCGAGAGCATACAATTTCAAACTCATTGATAAATCTCGTATTTGCAGACGTAATTTGCAAATCATCATAGCAGAATACACAAATCTCAATATTAAAACAAAGGAACAAATTAATTTTATATAAATCAAATGAAAAATGTAACAAATCAAATTAAAATAATAAGGCATCAGATAATAAGCGGAGTTGTAATCCACACGGTGAATTCGGTGTGTAGGATAAGATTTCATCATCATATGCCAAATTAAAGAATAAATAGAGAAACTATGAAAGAAAAAATGTTATAAGACAAATCGCGATTCTACGAAAGGGGGAAACTAAAACCCTAATCGGCGATGGTAACATCGAATGCAGTGAGACTCTGAGAGAAATGATGCAATGCCTCGTATTTATAGCTAGAATGGTCGAGTACTCTTTTTCTTTGGGTTTAATTTGCCCAAGGCCCAGAGAATCTGTATCTTATTTGAATGGATTTTTGGGCCCAATTTCTTTTAATCCAAATGCCAGACAAAATATCTCTCGACAGGGTTTTCTTTTGGCATCCTTAAATTTTCTCACGCGTCCTGCTAAATTTTAAAAATATTGTTAGTTTATTAACGAATAGGGAAAAAAATTGAATTGTTTCCATTATAAATAAAGGTGTTTGGTTCAATTTTCATTCACAACATAGAAAAATAGATACAATCTATTACAACAAGGGAAAACCCATTTTGTTTAGGATCAACTTCGATGTTATGATGTGCAATCTGAAGTACTAACTTGGCCAACGGTCTTCTCAACTGCCACGATGTAAGAAGGGTGATCGATGTTGAGTATATTCGCCTGTTGGTCGGCTCAGACAGACGTGTTAGGTTCACCGACATGCAACTTCAAAACGATGACGATCTGAGAACCATGTTCTCTATTTTCTCTCAGTACAGTACGAAGGAAACAATCGCGTTAGATGCGATGTTGGTAAGATTTGTTCAAGTTTGATATGTTCGAGGAACTTTGATGAAATCGTGTCGTGCACGGTTGAACTCGAGGATGATGAACTAGATAGCTTTTTTATCTTTAGTTTCGTCTGTGTTAAGTTTATGTTTTTAATTTATGATTTTCATCTTAATGTAATGTGTTGTTTTAATTGAATATTTATTTTACGTATTTTATTATTAATTTTAAGTTCTCTTCAAGTATCATTTGCTAGTTTGTGAACGGTTTATGAAGTGTTCGTTACTTAACCAACTAACATCTCTGTTACAAAATACAAATGATAATAATAGTTAATAACATGAGAGGTAGATTCAAATTGATACACAATAACAATTTTTTTTATTTTACAACTTAAAACAAAATTGCATTGGAATAAATTTTTTACAGCCTAAATAAAACTAATTAAAAAATTTAGTCAAAAAAGTTACATCAAGTTAAAGATTTCATCAAGTGTCTCAACTTATAGGAGAAGAATAGGGGTAGGCCAACTTCTATTTTCTATCCTGTAGGCTGCCACTCTGCTCCCAGCCTCCCATCTTAAAGTTTGGTAGCATTGGACAGTCTCATTTGGACACAGAAAAACTCCTTTTGAGTATAACACATTTTGGTTAGCCATAACGTTTTCTTTGTTAACTACAAACAGTCCATCATTGATTAACATAATGATTTAAATCAGTATTATTAAAGAGCGCCAATAGGATCGTTATGCATAACCAACAACGGGCTATACATCCGTTTATACACATAATGACAAAAACTAAACAAACTTAAAATGAAAAAAAAAAAAAAAAAAAAAAAAAGGAACAAGAGAGGTGAATGAGAGAAGAGAAGAGGGAGTTTATAAAATATGTGGCTACCTCTTATTGTCCAATATCATGTCATGGCTACACAAATGGCCAATCCACTTGGCAGACCTTTAATTGTCGCTACAGACTTGACCACCGACAAGTCCGCTATTTAAGTAGTAAACTTAGTTTGCACGGTAAATAGTTCATGGTGGTTTTATAAAATTTATTATTTTTATAACATCTGAGACTTAAGTAGTAGAAGGGGTAACATTGAAAACAATCATTCTTTTCAAAATAGGTTTAATCATCATTTTCGTCCCTGTAAGTTCGCGATTTTTTGGTTTTAGTCCCTGTATCTTTTTTTGTTGCAAATTAGTCCATGTATGTTCAAATCTTTTGGTTTTAGTCCCTTAAAACTAAAATCCGCAGGAAACCAACAAATTTTCCTATAGATTTTCCTGCGGATTTTAACTTTAGAGACAAAAATAAAAAAGATTTGCACATTCAGGAACTAATTTGCAACAAAAAAAGATACAGGGATTAAAACAAAAAATTTATGAACTTACGGGGACAAAAATGATGCTCAAGCCTTCAAAATATAACATATGCTCTTTTCAATACAAAAGTTATCTTTTTTGGTATCCTTAACTAGTGCTCCGGGGGCACTAGTTAGCATGACCCTTAACTTAATAATATTAATATTATCAGTTTTATGGATATTACCTTTATTAATTGTCAAATTTTCTTTCAAGTTCGAAATTTACTTGTAGGAAATGTATGAATTCTTGATGTTTGAATCTCCTATAGGTAGAGACATTGCTATAACAACCAATTATGTTCTCACCAGATGGGAATGACAACATGAATGAATCAACACCACAATACCCTATCACGTACATTAAAAATCATAGATATAGATCATTTATCTCTAAATCTCTCTTAACGGCCTGTGCTACAATTTTCCTTGTCCATTTGCCTCAGAACCCTGTAAGAAAAATGCACCAAACCACCTTATAATGTGACTCTACTATATGAAGGCCATCCCAACCTTTTCTCTAATGATTGTATTCAGATTCACAATCTTTGTCTAGTAGTGTAAGTATAAATCTGTCGGCAAGATTTTTATGACAGCAACAGGAAGCTTACTAGTTGAGTTTTACTACAAAAAGTACATCTAAAACTTCATAAAACATACCTAAAATTTTCACTAGAACTTCCATTGTAAAATAAAATATCATCTAACAAAAAATTTGGAGAAAAAGTAAATGGCAACACCTCAAAAATCAAATAACAGCATAAAATAACAATTATTTTGGTGTGTAAAAGAATCAAATACATAAGGGGAAAAAATGTCTACTACTAGCCTACTACCCAACGGTCAACACAGGCACCAGGCAAACTGAAAAACTTAACATGATGCTGTCTAAGTCAGGATTTTGAACAAATGTCTGCAACTGCAGTTGCGACTGTCAAGATTTTTGGGACCTACACCATCATAGATTTTGCAAGCACAATAATGGCTCATCAACAATATTTATCCACAATACCAAGGATCACAGTGTAACCATGACTGTAACTTAAAACTTGGTCTAGATCATGAGGGGACTCCCTGGAATCACCTCAGAAAATGAAATGGCTACATCAGGTAAACGCTTGGAAGAATGGATCAAATAGACAAAACATGTGAGAAAACAGAACATATTGCACCATACATGAGGCAATTGTCTAGATCTACAGACTCGTCAAGGAATTTGCAGGGCCACATGTGCAATCAACGAGATTGAACTCGGCTTGAAGCTACTACAAGTTGTCAAGTTCCACGGAAATTGTCACAAATTCATACTTCAGTTGTGACCCTAATATTACATGACAACATCTAAGGTTAACCGTTAACCAGATAACAATTTATTTTAATTTATTTGTTTTCTGGCCTGGCTAGAGACAGAGAGTTGCTCAGTCGGTTTAACCCAAATTCACTCAATTGGTAATCATATATTTATAACATACACATGAAAAGGCTCAAAAATAGAAGAACGCACAAAATTAATAACACCTCCCTATCCTACAGATATTCACCACTGGTTTGGGTTATATTGGGTTTTTCACAAGAGCTTCACCACAGCGGCCAAAATTTAAGACGCTACAGCAGCTCCTCAAAACCACAACGCAATAGGTTTTCGCATAACCACTACATTACAACACAATAGCAGCAGTTACTGATGCATAGTAAAAAAGTCATAGTTATGGAAAGTTTGTAGCGCTACAGCAGCTCATAAAAACCACAACTAGGTTTTTGCATAACCAGTACATTACGACGCAATAGCAATAGCATCAGCTACTGTTACATAGTAAAAAACTCATGGAAAGATTCTTTGAATATTTCTTTCTCCACATGTGTTATTCTAGAAGTTCATCAAAGCTAGTTCTATATATATCCACAACAAAACCATCCAACAGTAATTTTGAAGTTTGAAACCACCATTACTAAAGTAAACTACTAAACTAATCACCTACAACAACACATTGATTACTATCCGAAAAAGCATTTAGCTAAAAACCATAGAGCAACGAAACAAAAGAAACAAAAAACTCAGATAAGGACCTCTAAGCAGAACCTTCTTCTCAATCTCAATTCTCAACTCCTAGCACCAGCTCCTTCCCTCTCGAATTTCTGCGGAAAAAAATTAGCAGCATACATGTTATCATCAAAATACTCTTTATAAGGATGATTCTTCGGAACAAGCCTTCGAAACTGATCAAATTGCTTCTCAGCTTCATCTTTCTTTCTAAGCAAGGTATATATAATACCCTGACACAAATAAGGCCTAAAATCTCTAGGTTCTTCTTTCACCAAATCCTGATAAGCTTTAAGTGCCTCAGGGTAATTCTCTTCCATCACCTTAATTTGAGCAACCAATAACCTAAAATCTCTAACATCAGAATCCCTTTTCTGTTTCTTGCACAATTCCATTGCTTTTTCAAGTCTGTTCAACAATCCTTTCAACGGTTCATTCGAATTCGAAGTCGCCATTACAAGACCGTGATAAGCTTCAACTTTAAGTGGATCTTTCTTGAGAATCTCTTCAAACAATTTCTTAGCAGATTCATGATCTTCGTTGTAGATATACATATTAGCTTTCAACAAAGGCCATTCAGTTTCTTCAGGTTCGATTTCAATCAAACGGTCTATAACTTCAATCGCTTCATCAACTTTTTGTGCTTTGATTTTCACTACCATTAGATCACGTAAAGCTTCAGCGTTGTTTGGATTTTCGCGCAATTGCTCTTCGATTAGCTTCTCCGCTTGTTCTCCTTGAGTCGAGGTGGTGGTGTTTTCTTTATCGTTTTCAGTTTCGGTGTTTTCATTTTCAGTTTCGGTGGTTTCAACGGTGGATGATGGAGGAGAGAGAGTGGCGGCGATGACGGGAGTGTGATGGAAACGCATGAAGAAGAAAGCGGTTGCGGCAATGACGATGCAAGTGGTTTCGATGGCGGGGGAGAAGAAAGAGGTTAGGGTTTGGAATGGATTTTGTTGTAGGGAAGGGGGTTTTGGTTGTTTGTGAAAGGGAGGGTTGTTTGAGGAGGATGTGGCTTTGGTTGGTGGTGGTTTGAACGACGGCGGAGGGAGGAATTGTGGTGGTGGTGGTGGAAGTGAACGGAAAGAGAGGGAGGGTGATAAGGTAGTTGGAAATGATGGACGGTTGTGATTGAGTGAGGGATTGGAGTGACGGAGGTTAGTTATGGAATGGGAATTCATGATGAGTGAGTGACTTGAAGAATGAAGAAGAGAAGAGAGAGTGAAGTCTAAAACAGCTAAAACCCTCACTCAATCTTTGAATGATTAGTTTGGAAGTGAAAGGTATACAATACAATAGGGTGTATTGTGACTAAAATGCTCCTAATGTGGAAGTAGTGGAACCCTTGGATCTTGTGATTAGAACATCATCACGTCAGAGTCAGATATGATCTAGGGTGGTTGTAAAGCATGTGATTTATTTGCGGAACATTTTTAAAATGGATTATCTCCATTTTTTTCTCTCAAATTTTTCAATTTTTACGTAGAGAATGAATTCTTTCAAGTGAAAAAAAAATTTGAGAAAAAAAATTTAAACTATAGACCAGTGGATCATAAATATAAAATAATATTTAAATTTAAAAGAAATTGAGAGAAATTGATTGATGATTGAGATGTAAAAATTGAGGATAAAAAATTGAGAGGATTCATTCTCTTTTATGTACTTTAATGATTAACAGACTTTTTTCAATTGCCTTATAATTATGGTTCAATTCAATGGTCTAAATATGCACATTACTTTCTCAAGTTTTTTTCAATGGAGAAGATATCCTTTCTCCCTTTTAAAAAGAGCATATTTACAATTTAATGGTCAGATGCACACATTACTTCCTCAAGTTTTTTCTCTAGTGGAGAGGATCATTTTCTTATAAGGAAGATATTTCTTTTAAAAGTATTGAAAACTTGGTTTGTTTTTTACTCGCTCTACCTCTATCATTTAGTAACGAAGGAAATAAAAAGAACATGAAAAAAAGACAATTCATACTCAATGCAACTGACGAGATAAAAGAGACGGTGGAAATAGCTCTTTTATGGTCAATAGAGGGTCCGGTCAAATCTAAGTCATTCATTATGTTTTAACATGTGCTTCGATAATAAAAATAAAATAAAATGGACCGTGTAGATCAATACTTTACTTTCTTGTGAGATTTTGTCATGGAAGACAATCCATTTTATGGGTAGAGAACGTGTGTGATGTAAACGGAAAATGGAATAGACCAACATCATTTGTAGAATACAACAAACTACTATCAAAATCTACTTATTTTTTGAATAGTTTAATCAACAATCAGAGATCTTATAATTATATGAATGCATGTAGTCGAACCATAATTCACTGTAATTGCTTATTTTCGTCATTCATATATGAGCTATTAGATATGTCAATCAGTAAATCATATCTTTTGATTTATTTTGTTTACAAAAATAAATAAAAATGTATATAATCTAAATTTTCTTTTAATCAGTGACCACAATGAATTTTGATTCAGGAAACTACATATTTAGTGTCTAGATCTATCTCGGTAAAAATTAATTTTGATCGAATTAAAAGTGAATTGAACATAAAGTAATTTGTATTTTGATGGATACATTCAAAGTAAAGGTGATTCATATCATCTATATTGCTTGAATAGTTTAAATCAAATAATTTTAAAACATATAAATTTCAAAATGATGTTCAACATATATAAAAACACCCAAACAACCCAATATATGTTGTTTTTGCTTTAAAGATAAGCCCAATACTTTGTGTACAAATAAACATTGCAAGGCAATAGTAAAAAATAAATAATAATTCCATAATCTCCAATAGACTTCTTGCACACTCTCTCAGCTGTTTAAAATACTTTATTCAAATTCTAAAATTCAAACATTGTTTTTGAAATTTAAGTTCTAGAATTTGAACACCCTAATGCATATTTGAAAAATAAAGATCTATTACGTTTAAATTCTAGTCAAACTAGTTATTATATTTTGGGACAGAGGTAGTATTAAATAGCAATAGGAGAGTTAAATCGCCAAAAAGAAAATAGCTATCATTGAATTGATGCCGATAGCTTTAATCATTCTATACACATGTTCTAGATCGGTAACTGAATAAAAAACAAACACAACTCCTAGATGCTTTAGTTTGCCTTGTTAATTCTTTCCCTTGGTGAAGAAAAGAGCAAAGAAGACGCAACAGTTTTTCCGTCCCATAGCACAAGTTAATTAAACGCTAAAAAATGAGCTGAAGTGACCCGAACGGCAAATAGTTGATGGCATAATCATAATCACATTTGATTCTCCATAAAGCTTTATGACCGTGACTGCGACAGAGATTGTGATTCCATACAAAGCCAAAAGCTCCCACCAAATAGCAACGGTCCAATTATATATGCACCAATGAACCCAATTTAATTATGAAGGTACAAATATAGAGTTTTACTTTTGTCACCCTACCAATTTTTCGTGTATCTTATGTGTTTTTCATTTTACCTAATTTCTCGAGATATAAAAATGAGAATTTTGAAGAAAAGAAAAACTCTTTTGACATGAAATTTTTTATACTTTAAACATAGAATCCGCTACTTAAGTAGCGGACAGAGGTATTTTGATAATTTTGTATGGCGCGTGAGAAATGAAATAGGATGTCAGAAGTAAATCTCACAAATATATGTTTACATATTGCAAGAAATGTTCTCTCTCCAATCCATGAAAAGAAAAAAAATGTTATTTGCATATTTCGAACTACATTTAAATCAATGAAGCTTATTTGGAATGATTGGAACCGGCAACTGGAGAATCATCACATTAAGATTGAAGTTGGCGGTGGAATACCTACAAATACTCCAACTTATGTAAGTAAGTTGCGATAAGAGAGATCGATGTATTAAGTTTAGAGATTGTGTATCTTGAGTGTTTCTTGAGAGCAAGTCATGATTATTGAAGATGAGAGACAATTTCGATCTCTCATCAATAATAAGAGAGAATGATGGTTAGTAAAGCTTTGATTGACAAAATAAATGTTATGGAAGAAGATTTTTCTATTAGATGAGATCTGATGAATCTATGAACTATAGAGTGGGCCTGTTATGTTTTACAAGTTTTGGGCCGAGTACGATGACAAATGTAAATTTTAGTCGAGTTCACAAGCAAATATAAATAACATAAAAAATCATAAATCTTAATGATAAAATATTTAATCGTTATTGATAAGCTAAATATAGTACAAGAAACAAAACAAAACAAGTTGAACAAGTTGTAATATAAATTTTTAACAATATTTATTTATATGTACATCGAGTCTAACACATGTTTTCAAAATTTTATTTAGTACTAGTACATCACATGTATGCCATGTCACACATAGCCATCACTGTAGAGTGCTGACTTCAACTTTCTATATCTTCCAACAAATCAAATGAAGCCATTTATGCCGCCCATAGGTCCCATATATATAATGATACGACGATGTTGTTCCTTGGTCCAATATTGTTTTGTCCTTGTCACGGTTTTCACTATTACATGATTAATTGTCATGTTGTTAATCATGTTATGTTACATTAATTATACATTACATACATAGACAACTATAGCTTCTTCAAACTTCATTTATTTGATAACAACTACTAGTAGTAAACTAAATTAACCTTATATTATTAATTTGCGTATGAAATAATCTAAACTTACTTATTTGGAAGAATCCAAAACCATGTTTCGTATCCTTTGCCTCATCTCTGTCTCTGAAGCTCTCTCTGCTCTGTTCTTCAAATATGCCTCGAAGAACTCCTTATTCTCTTTCTCTAATTCCTTCCAAACTGTTCTCCATTTAGATCACACCACATGTATGCATGCACATTTCTCATTAATTAATTTACTTATAAGTTATATGAAAAAAATTATATATAAAACAAAAGATGAGGACATACTAATAATTATGGGCATTTTCTTTAAAGTAATTTAATTGCTATAAATTTCACCCTTAAGATGAATAAGTGAGATGATCAAGGTTTGAACCCCACCTCCCCTGTATATATAATGGATTGTCTCTGCCAACCGAGTTAAGCTCACGAGACTAAACATTTTTGTTTTTAGTATTGAAAATTGGTACATATTTAATGTTTTGATCAGTTTAGAATATACAACCTAGTTTTGTTGTTGTGTGGTAGTACTAGCTAGCTAGCTAGCTATAATTAATTTGGTATATAAGGCCAAGTTAAACAATTTGACGAAATCAAATTTCAAATGATCAAATTGTTATGTATACCCTGATCACTTACAAAATAATTTTTGTGATGAAATAAATTTATTAAATAATTAATCATAGAAAAAATTGTAAACTTAATTTTCATGTGTAAGAAAGTGACAATGAAAAATCAAGTGAATTTAATTACCAGTGGAGGTGATAACCGGTTTGATATTTGCATGCTTAGAAAGTGCTTCCATGCACTCTTCTTTGCTCATGTTGAATAAGATACATTCCTCTATCAAACGGTGCACCTATATATAACATATATATATATCCATAAGCTTCTAAGAAATTATATTAACATAAGGATTTTTTTTATATTGAAAATAAATAAAATATTAATTAGAGAAAACTAAAAATAAATGATGTCAAGAAAATAAAAAACTCACTAGGCGGATATAAGCAGCAGGGGAGTCTTCCATGGCCTTTGATTTTGGTATATGAGACACTTTGTATATGATATAATCAATTAGTTATAATAATATAAATGTTGCAATATATATATGGTGAAGAGTAGAGTAAGATAATTTGAGGAGTGAAGAAGGTAGAAAACATGAATGAGATATATAGAAGAAAATGGGAGAGAAAGGACAAGAAAAAATGGCTAAAAAAGAGAAAATGAGAAGAAGGAAGAAAATGAGATTTACAAGGAAGGTGGTGGCTTTGGCATAAGGTGGGTGTGTATAAGATAATTAAAAGAATTTTAGTTACAGTAAGAGATTATATATTAAATAGAGGTAATTACACTTTAATGCAAGGTAAACGGGCAACAAGCTGCGCCGCTAACCCTTTTTGGATGGCGAGATTGTATAAAAAAAGATTATGATAAAGAGGCAACATGAATTTATATATATATTAAATAATGTCAGAGGCATCTGTAGTGGGACCCAAAGTACCCACGTGGGAGCACAATGGGGATTGGTGGAGAGGAGATTAGAAGAGATTCTACATGAGGAGCACCAAACGCAATTGTTTGCTTCTTACGTGGCAATGGACCCATTCTTCACGTGACACGTGGGTCCCTTAATCTATTTGTATATCCTAGGTGGCATTCTAGTCGTAGGTAAGGTAACTTCATTTATGGCACCTCTATTTTTTCTTACATAGATATGATAGATTTCCATCTTATCTAGTGACATTTTTTCAATACATTTATCCAACTCAAAAGATAAATTACTCTCTTCATTCCAAAATATAAATCGTTTTGATCATATTACACAAATTAAGAAATATAATTAATATTATATAAAAAAGAGAAATTATAAGTTAATTTACAAAATTTTCCTTCATTAATGGTATGAAAAAGATAAATTAAAGAATTTGAAAGAAAAAAGAAAAATTATAAATAGTTAAGGCTATAATAGGAAAAAGAACATTAAATATTTCATTGGTAATGTAAAACAATCATTTTGAACATTAAAGATTTTATTGGTGAATTAAAATTATGATATAATAGCAAGATAAGGTGCAAAAATATACTTTCTTAATTTGATGTTACTATTCAAAACGGACACTTAAAAAGAAACAGAGGGAGTAACATTTTAGTACACAATTTATTTGAACATGTATAAATAAAATGCTAAGGTAAATAATTTTATAATAGGTGTACAAATAATATTTAATATAGAAAAATTAGTAAACACTATTTATGAACATATCACATTGTCCACCTCAACAAGAGATCTAAACATATTTAAATAAATGTATATTGAAAAATTCAATTTTTTTTTTGTATGAACTAGTTCACTAAAATTAACATTAAAAAAAAGTGAATTTTTCTGTACACATATTTAATGTGTACTGATACATTTGTTGATATGGACAATTATGATAGATTCATAAATAATACTTATTAATTTTTCTATTTTAAATATTATTTATAAGCCTATTCGATTGTACTCCTCAACTGTGTATCGGTGCATGTTCAAGTAAAATGTATATTAAAAAATATAAAAAACTTTGATAGAAGGATACTCCAAAATTTCAAAAGAATACCAATGAACCAAGCAAGTGGGTTAGTAGATACACTTAATAGTATAAGTTAACAATATTTTAAAAAAGAATAATTTAATACTATGATGATTATACACAAGCAGAGGCGGAGACAGGGGTGGCCAGGCCGGGCCACGGCCCACTCCGAAAAATTGAAAATTGCTTGGATACCCCTATGTATGTAAAATTACGAGTATAAGTTACATATATGAGTTGATGCAACATTATATCATATGATTTCTTCTGGCCTAGTGGTTGCTTAGTGTAGTTTAGCGTGCATATTGTGAAGTGAAATGTGCATGTGTTCAATTCCTGCTGGGAGCATTTTTCATTTTTATTTTGTCTTTTTCTAATTTTAATTTTTATATGAGTTGATGCAACATTTTTTATTTTTTATGTCTTTTTGTTAACAAAATCAATTTTATTGCTTATTTAGAATTTCAATTTTATTAGAATTTCAATTTTTTTTTAATCTTTTTAGTATATATATAATGTGTGATAAAAAAATATAATTTTTTGGTGACCAACTTTATTTTATGCAAGCAAATTGATGATATTTCATCTCAAGTGATCAATTTTGTACTTATTACAATTTTAATTGTTATATGCTATATAATTTTAGCGGCCCACCCAAGAAAAAATTTCTGGCTCCGCCACGCCACTGTACACAAGACACCAAACATATCTTTAATGTAAATTAAAAAAAGTTGGTGCTACCATGACCGACCCAATAGTAATGGTACAAAGACAATTGCATCATATACTTCCGAAAATCCGAAAAATATAAAATATTCGTATTAGCTTTCCTAATACATTCTTCATGGTGCTGCAAGTCTCTATTATTTTGGGTACTATATTATACAGTAGATACAATTTTTTTCTATTGTGATTAATTTTCATGTAAGAATCTGTTAAATAAAACTCCTAACTATTTGATTAAGAGTTTAAATCTCTGGTCGTTGAACTGATTGTTGGTTACATAATTCTCATATAAATAAATAAAGTTTTGTAGGGTTAATAGGCTTTTACCCCCTACAAAGTAGGCGAGTTTTGTTTTACTCCCTGTAGTTTTTTTTTTTGAGATTACCCCCTGTAATATTCAAGCATTTTTTTCTAGTTCATTTTTACCCCCTGTCGTTTTTTTTAGGGGAGTAAAAGTGAGCTAGGAAAAAATTCTTCAACATGGGTAATCTCAAAAAAAAAAAAATTATAGGGGATAAAACAAAACTCGCCTACTTTACAGGAGTAAAAGTCTATTAACCCAAGTTTTGTATTTGACAGAGTGTTTCTACTGTTGATGAAAGTGGGACGATGTAACAAGGATTCAATTGATATGTCTTTTGTGCCATATTGTTTATGTTTGGTCATTCTTATCTCGCTGTTTAATAAAATATTATACTAACTTTTTGTAATTTTGGAATACAATGAAGAATATCTCTATTCCTTTTCCCTGGGGAAAAAAATCATATATGTCAATACAACTATACAACTACAAAATGAAAAAATGATACAACAGTAGATTACTTTGAATAAAAAATTAAACAGTAAAATTTACGTGATTAGGTTTTATACATGAAGTCAAGAATTAGATGCAACTCCATTTATAGCCAGAGCATTCTGTCAAAAAATGCCAGCTCGTTTTTTTTCCATGATCAAATATAATTGTAATGATCGTGATAGAAAAATCAAGTCATCAAATTGTTGGTGCACAAATGTGATAAATGAATAGAAAAGAGAATATTATTGAATGCCCTGCAATGACGGCTACAAAAGGAGAATAAAGATAGATATTTAATGACATCAACTACTAGTCTATTTATACACAAAAACTAGGTCATAAAGACAACACAACAAAATACTAAAATACCCTCAAAATATAAATTACTTCTAACACAATCCCTTAATTTATATTTACACAAAACAGACAACACCAATTCCATCCCTCAAACGAAGAAATTGATCAGTCTTGATAGTCTTTGTTAACACATCTGCCAGCTGCTTCTGGGTGCTACAGTGCACAACTTCAAGCACTCCATTCTGAACCTGATTCCTCAGAAAATGATACTTGGTCTCAATATGCTTGCTTCTCCCATGCAGCACTGGGTTCTTGGCAAGATTGATTGCAGACTTGTTATCAATCATCAGCTTCAGAGGCTTGTTTACCTCAATCTTCAGATCTTGTAGTAAGTTCAGAATCCACACAGCTTGGCATGCAGTCAGAGCGCCTGCAATATATTCAGCTTCACAGGTTGATAGAGCAACAACAGGTTGCTTCTTGGAACACCAAGAAATAGGACCTCCCAGAAATTTGAACAAGTACCCAGAGGTACTTCTTCTATCAACTCTGTCTCCACACCAATCAGAGTCTGAATAACTCAGAAGCTCTGATTCAGTCTTTCCTTCAGAGGGGAATAGCACTCCATGCTTCAGAGTCCCCTTGATATACCTCAGAATCCTGACAGCAGCTTGGTAATGGGACCATTTTGGTTTACTCATAAATCTGCTAACCATTCCAACTGCATAGCAAATATCAGGTCTGGTATTACACAAATATCTCAGAGAACCAACCAACTGTTTAAAGGTTGTAGCATCCACATCCTCTCCATCAGAATCAGAGTCCAGCTTCTGATTCGTATCAGAGGGTGTGATAGCAATTTTGCAATTTTCTAGCTTAAATCTCTTCAGAAGCTCAAGTTCATACTTCATCTGATGTAAAATGATTCTTTTCTCAAAATACAGAAATTCCATCCCTAGAAAGTAACTCATTTTTCCAAGATCTGTCATCTCAAACTCATTCATCAGAACCTTCTTGAACTTAGCTATCTCTTGTTCAGAACTTCCTGTCAGCAATATGTCATCAACATACAAACATACCAGGATCATATTGCCTTCTGAAGTGTGCTGAACATAAACACCATATTCCAACTCACATTTCTGAAACCCATGCTTTTTGAAAAATGAATCAATCTTCATATTCCAGGCTCGGGGTGCTTGTTTCAATCCATACAAGGCTTTATGTAATCTATACATCATCCCTTCCTGATTCTTTTCTTCAAAACCTGTAGGTTGTGACACATATACCTCTTCTTGTAATGGACCGTTCAGAAATGCAGATTTCACATCTAAATGCATCAGAGGCCAATTCCTGTTAGCAGCTATTGCGATTACCAGTCTAATTGTTTCATGTCTTGCTACAGGTGCAAACACTTCAGAATAATCTAGCCCAGGTTTCTGCAGAAATCCTCTTGCTACTAACCTCGCTTTGTGTTTGCCAATTGATCCATCTGGCTTTAGCTTCTGCTTGAAAACCCATCTGACACTGACGGCTTTCTTGCCTTTTGGAAGTTCTGACAGCTTCCAAGTCTTGTTTCTCTTTATAGCATCAAGTTCTTCTTTCATGGCCTGCAGCCAGACTTGCTGCTTAAGAGCCTCTTCTGTACTCACGGGTTCAGAGTCTACTAACATTGCACACTGAATAACTTCTCCCTCAGAGTCTACTTCAGTGTCTTGCAGCATATCAAACTCTGCAAATCTTCTTGGGATGCTTCTGATTCTCTGTGGTCTCTGATCTTGTTCCACAGAATTTCCTTCAGAAGCTCTTTCTTCAGAAGTTTCACCTTCAGAGGCTTGTGATTCTGAAGTGTGTTCAGAGGCTCCTTCAGGGCCTTGACCTTCAGAGTCACCTTCAGGACCACCTTCAGAATCTCCTTCAGAGTCAGAGTCTCCTTCAGAGTCTGAATCTCCTTCAGAATCTGAATTTCCTTCAGAATCTCCTTCAAGAATTCTCACATCAGAATTGGATTGAGTTTTGCTCCAATCCCAAGTTTCTAATTCTTTCACAATGACATCTCTGCTGAATTCGATTCTATTAGTCTCTGGACAATAGAGTTTGTACGCACTTGTACTGTGGTACCCTACCAATAGCATTACTTTGCTTCTATCATCAAGTTTCTGTCTTCTGGCTTCTGGGACATGTTTGTAACAGACAAAACCAAACACCTTCAGATGACTAACACTATGCTTATCTCCAGTCCACTTCTGAATAGGAACTATTTCCTTCAGCTTCTTCGTTGGACATCTGTTGAGCACGTAACATGCAGTTGCAACAGCTTCACCCCATAAATTATGAGGAAGCTTCTTCTCTTTCAGCATGTTTCTCACCATATCAAGCAAAGTGCGATTTCTTCTTTCAGCAAGACCATTGTGTTGAGGAGTATAAGGAGCAGTAACCTCATGCTCAATTCCATTCTCCTCACAGAAGGTTTTGAACTCATTGGAGTTATACTCACCACCACCATCTGTTCTAAGAATCTTCAGAGTCTGGCCACTCTGATTTTGAACCTTCACTCTGAATTTCTTGAATTCAGCAAACACCTCATGTTTGAACTTTATCAGGGATACCCATGTCATTCTAGTGAATTCATCTACAAATGACACAAAGTATTTATTCCCTCCAATTGATGCTACTGGAAATGGACCACACACATCAGAATGTACTACTCCCAAGGCATGTTTTGCTCTTGAAGCTACTGCTGATGTAAATGACAGTCTTGGTTGCTTCCCTTCCATGCACACCTTGCATGACTTCTTAGGTTTCTTGATTGTAGGAATTCCATGTACCAGATTCTTTGATTTCACATGCTCCAGGCTTCTGAAATTCAGATGACCAAATCTTCTGTGCCACAGCTCACTATCCTTCTCAACACTTGTTGCACTAAGGCATTCAGAGTCTGCAGTTCTGACATTCACCTTGAATGTCCTGTTCCTTCCCTGTTATGACTCCATAATCAGCTTCTGATTACGATCATACAGCTTCAGAAGATTGTCCTTCATGGTAACTGAAAAACCTTTCTCAATCAGTTGCCCCACACTCATCAGATTGCTTTTCATGCCAGGTACATACCACACATTCTGAATTAATGCTGTTTTTCCATTGTTCAGAATAACTCTGACATTTCCCATACCTTCAGCATTGAGGTATTTATCATCAGCACATCTGATCTTTGTACTCTTCCCAGAGTCAAAGTCAACCAACCACTTCTTGTTTCTAGTAAGATGGTTTGAACACCCTGTGTCCATATACCACCACTCTGATGAATTCATATCATCAGTTTCAGAAGCCATTAGTAACACAGATTCACCATCAGAGTCATCAGAGCTTCTGGCTATATTTGCTTCTTCTGACTTTCTTTCCTTGTTTGACCGGCAATCAGCAGCAAAATGGCCAAACTTCTGACAACAGTAACACTGAATCTTCTTCTTGTCAAATTTCTCTTTTCCCTTCAGATACTTCTGTTTATCAGAGGTTGAAGTTTCTGGCTTCTGAACTCCATCAGATCTTCTCTTGGCTTCTGACCAAGACTGCTTCTGATGCTTCTTTCCAGAGGCTGCTTTCAGAGCCTGCTGCTCTACTTCTCTTTCAGAGTTTCTCTCAGTCAGACGCAACTCTTGTGCTTCTAGACTGCTTTGTAGCTCTTCAATTCTCATGGAACTCAAATCCTTGGAATGTTCTATAGCTACCACAATGTAATCAAACTGAGGGGTAAGGGATCTCAATACCTTCTCAATGATTACTTGTTCTGAAAGAGTTTCTCCACAAGCTTTCATTTCATTGGTGATAACAATCACTCTGGAGATATACTCAGGGACCTTCTCGTTGTTCTTCATGTTAAGATTCTCATACTGCTTTCGTAAGGACTGAAGCTTCACCTTCTTCACTGATGCGTCACCACCATAGCATCTGATCAGTGTGTCCCACGCGGCCTTCGCCGTTTCTGAGTCAGCAATCTTCTCAAACACGTTTTCATCCACACACTGATGGATGTAGAACAGCGCCCTCTGATCTTTCTTCTTCGTATCCTTCTGAGCAAGCTTTTGTGCATCTGTTGCATCTGCTGCTACTGGAACGTAGCCTTCAGTGACAAGTTCAAGCACATCTTGAGCACCGAACAGAACAATCATTTGTTTCATCCAACGATTTCAGTTTTTACCATCAAACACTGGAAGCTTGGTACTCATACCACCGTTTCCGTTCATCTTCAACCTTTGCACGTTCACTCAAATCTGACTAAACACTTGTGTTTCCCAATCCCGCAGAATCAGAAAATGTGATTCTGTTACAACTTCGTTCAAGATTCAACTCGTATTCAAGAAACGAAATCAATCACACAACGCCTCACGTTTCACTCGTGTTTCCCGTGGATTCGAACCGGAGCTCTAGATTCCAATTGTTGGTGCACAAAGGTGATAAATGAATAGAAAAGAGAATATTATTGAATGCTCTGCAATGACGGCTACAAAAGGAGAATAAAGATAGATATTTAATGACATCAACTACTAGTCTATTTATACACAAAAACTAGGTCATAAAGACAACACAACAAAATACTAAAATACCCTCAAAATATAAATTACTTCTAACACAAATAAGGGCTTCAAGTTTATTACTGTTGGAGCAAATTGATCAGACACACATAAAGAAGATGAATGAATTTAAAAAGAAAGAGAGAAAGTAGGAGAAATATAGTGTTTATTGAGAGTGAAAAGAATGAATGAAAAAAGATACAAGTTATGATACACTATGTATAGTTTTTCTCCTAACTAGTGTGTGTTACTTGTTTCGCAAGTAACCACCTCAACTAACTTCTTACTGTCAAAACAGTTAGGTAACTAGCTCAAAAGACAACTAACTAACTAACTAACAATAGATTTGAAATTACAAAACAACATGCTCCCTTAATTTTAAATCTGTTATCTTCAGAACTTTAGTTTTCAGAGTCTGGCTCTTCAGAGCCTCTGAACCTTTAGAGCTTCTGATTGAAGGAAAATTACATATTATAATGGAGTGATAAGAAGTAAAAGTTGAAATGAAACCTTAGTAAAAAGACATTGAATATGTGGTGATTAGTCACTTCTTCTCTCTTTCTCTAATATTCTCTTGTTCCTGTAATTTCTTTCTTCTCTTTACATTGAAAGTTCACCTTAATTGACATTAGTATCATCTCAATTTTCAGTATTATTATACAAACTTATCTTTTATCATTATTCAAAAAGGTAGTATACAAATAGGTTTCAAATCAAACACTTCAAAGCTAGCCATTTTTGTTGTCACTCTTAGAAATGAGTATTGAATTTAACTCGTCCTTACAAAATCGACTTATAAAGTGAGTATTGTCTCTTAGTTATAAATATATATTCAAGTTTTCTCACAACCGCGATGTGAGAATTCTTAATAACTACCCTTACTAATTTATGGGCTCCTAAATTCATTTGTGGAGCTAGGGGTAGTTGGGTTGCCCCGAAAAGTGAGAAATTACTAAAGTACTTGATATTTAATTTTTATACAATTACAAATGTATATTAAGTATATATGTATGCACATTATTATATTTAAGAAGATAGTTTGGTTGAAATGCATACATTCTTAACTCTCAATATATAAGTACATGTATAAAACTTTTTTTTAACCAATATTTATAGGCTAGTAAAATAAACTACCTTTCGACCCAAAAAAAAATAATCCAAGATTTATCTAATATAGTTAGGTTTATCTTTGATAAATAATCAAATTCTATAACGAACATGAATTTTACAAAATTCACCATTTGATTGAAAATTTATATCATATAGATTATTCATAAAAAAATTTAAAAAAATTGAAAATCATTTAATATGTTATTGAAACCTATCAAGATTAACGGTTTTTCAATTTCTCTAAATTTTTTTATGGATGATCTATATGATATAAACTTTCAATCAATGGTGAATTTTGTAAAATTCATATCCGTTGTAGTAATATTGATCATTTGTTCACGATGTATCACTTATGAAGGTGGTCCACCATAGTATCAACCCTAATAAATATTCATCCTAATTAAGTTACAACGACAAGACATCAACGAAGACCTTCACCATTTTTTAATATTCAATAAAGACTAAAAGTAGGTTGTATGATTACATTGCAAACCATAATCTAAGGTTACTTTTTGAATAATATACTTAAAAGTTTATCATTATGCAAAAAAATAAATAAAATACTACTTCAATTTACAGCCAGGAATGACAATGATATGACAGATCTGAATTTTCTATTGTAGAGAATTACACTATTTCACGCTGTTTTACATCTCAATCATTAATTATCAGATTGAACGGATCAAAATCATTCATTTACAAAATTACTAAAAATGTTTTCAACCATATAATTATAATCAGACGATCCATAACTGTTACAGTATCCCGCCATTACAACCGTAAATCTATTCCCCTGATATCACATGGGCCTACTAACATAGCAAAAGGTCGAAGTCCAACATCAAACAACTTAAAAATAATTTGAATAGAATAAAATTTTCTTTCATATTAATAAAGTAATTAAAGAAGTAAAAACAGCCAAAAGGTTTATTTATTAGGGGCACGACTAATGGACACCTTATTCAAATGATTTGCCGATATATTTATTTTTAATTCTATAAATTTTTTTTTGAAAAAAGAAAAAAAAATATTTTTTAAGAAAAAATTAATATGTCCTCTAAAAACATATGTTAATAATTAAAAAAAATTATTGTAATTCGTGCATCTAATTCATTTTTAAACTTTTCACAAATTAATTACACAAACTTTAAAACAATATTCTACTTTTGAATTTTTAATATGTGCCCTCAATGCATATGTTAACAAAACCCTATTTTCTTAAAGTATTAATTTGCTCTCTACTTTTCAAATCAAACCCATATCTCATAGTTTCTATTTTTCAAGGAAGCCCCTTCGTTCCCGACTTCCCGTCACTTGCAATACTAAGAGTTTGTTGTCTAGTTTCTTAGGTTGCAATTTATTCAGCTCCAGAAACAATTTTAAAATTAAATACAACATAATTGTTGAAGTTGTTCTGTCCAGTCTTTTATTTTTTAGAAAATCAAAGACACTCTAAAATTAATTAAATAAAATATTTTGAAACAAGAAAAAGGAAGATTGATTGCTAAAACTATTTTAAATATACAAATAGAATTATTTTTTCTGACCAGGCATATTATTATTGAAAACTCAAGTTAAATACAATATTTTTCAAAAAAGTTGGCTGCCAGATTAGACAATCACTTTTGCCACCCTATCATTTTTCTCGCGTGTCCTATGAATTTATTAAAATACTCTTGTCCGCTGCTTAAGTCGTGGACACCCCTAAAAATACCAACCAGATTTTATTTTTATAATGTCCGCTACTTAAGTAGGGTAAAATGGTAATTTCGTAGAGCGCGCGAGTAACTCATAGGATAACAAATAATTTTCCGAGATAAGTGATTAACAAATATCAACCGGAACTTCATGGGTTCGTGATGAGATGAGTTAACCCAACCCACGAGGCCTTGTTTGAGCAGTCGCAAATAGGGGTGTCAAAGTGCCTGATCCATTTTATTTAAACTCGTCTTATTTTTAAGGTTTAAATGCAGTTTTGACCCTCTAGATTTCAGAGTTGTGCAGTTTTGGCCCCTCGCGTTTCAATTGTTTGATTTTAACCCCCTAAGTTTCACAATTGCTCGGTTTCAACCCTCCAAGTTTCAATTACTCGATTTTGGCCCCCATATCTACGCCATTTTGCATCTGTTAATCCCACGTTGACATTTTTGATTAAAAATTAGTTGTGTGGCATATTAAATTTAAATAAATAGTTAAAATTAAACTAAAAAATAAAAAAAATTTAAATTTTTTAAAAAAAATTACAAATTGTTTTTTTTTAAAAAGATAACTTATAAAATATTTTTTTATTATATGTAGTTTATAAAATAATTTTGTTATTAAAAAATTATGAACAAATTTTTTAAAATTTTGTAAATATTTTTTTAAAAAAATAATTATCAAACCTTATATTAATTTTTTTAATACATTTTTATAAAAGCAAATATTATTATTTTATAACAATTTTTAATTTTAAAACATATTTTAATTATTTTTAATATATATTTTTTAAAAAATGCCACATAAACAATATTTAGTAAACACAAAATGGGATAAACTTGGGGGGCCAAAATTGAGCAATTTAAATTTGGGGGGCTAAAATCGAGTAATTGGAAATTTTATGGGGTTAAAATCAAGCAATTGAAACTTGAGGGGCCAAAATTGTACAATTATAAATCTAGGTGGCGGGGGGGGGGGGGGGGGGGGGTGGCATTTATGCCTATTTTTAATTTGTCAAAAAAAGGGGAAGAATGAAACAACTTAGACAGTTGAGTTTAAAATGTTACCCGCTCTGTTTCTAGATAGACTGGTGGGTTGACAGGTCGACCCATTAAATACGGATGTTGATTACCTGTTGTCAAAAAACAACATAGTTTGGTGTTGTAAGAGATCACAACCATTGACTCTAAATTGAACGGTTCATATTATATATAGTAACATTAAATAAAAGCAATCATAATCGTTCATTTAAATCGAACGGTCCCGATCTACAGCGGGTATCCATTTTCGTCAAACACTTCTAATTTATTTATTCATTCATATTAATCATAAAATTTTATAATTTGTTCATATTATTGCTAAAAAAAAATTTAGTTATTGACATGATTTGTTACTTTTATTACAAAAAAAAAACTCCAACAACATAATCAATAGACTAATGATTTTCGGTAAAAATAAGTTAAAAAACGATAATTTTTGATAAACTATATTGTGAAATGGAATGCCCTACCTTAATTTTTTAGCGGGTTAAATAGAGTGACCTAACTTGAGAGGTTGAGTTCAAAATATCAACTCAATTTGCTTAAAATAGCGAGTTAAACGGATTGATCCGACAGACTCAATTTGTTTTGTCACCCCTAGTCATATGTCAATGACTACATGTAATTAGGAAATTCGTGGTTGTCCGACTTAATCAGACTATTTAAACCTTATCAACAGAATTTTATATTTTGATCAAAATTAAACTTACCTTAAAATGTGAATGGTCTAGTAAAGATTTAATGGTTTTGATGTAGCATAACTTTCATCTTTCAAATTTTAGAGGAAGATGTCCTTCTCATGGTAAGACTTAAGAGAATTATCAACAAGATGATACCTTGTAGTCTGACACTACAATAATTTCATTTTCTGATAAATAAGAAGAATGCTACAATCTGGCTTCAAATCATAATCATCATGCAAAATTGGATATATGAACAGAAAATTGTATATATTAATTGACAGTGCATATATCAAGTTTACCACAGTTTTTCTTCTTTTATATCCATATAGTTCAGTATTCAATTCAAATCTTTTATGGAGAAAAAGAACAAAATAATAAGGGAATATATGCATAATTTATTTTCAACCATATGATAATAATCACTATATTAATTTCAACATTCTCAGCTTCTCACTTCTATATGTATTTTACATATATCTTTTCATTTGTCAAAATTTAAGAAGACAATGCTAAATTCTACACATAGTTAACTATCTTTATCTTACATTTATTTCAAATTAAAAAAATAAAATAAAATAAACCCTGATTATATAAATTTATAATACATATAAGTTACCCTCACAAAAACTTTCTCTTCTTTCCTGATATTGTATGATTATTCATCCCATGTGACATTTGAGAAGCTCCACCACTAGAATTTCCAGGAAATGCTAAACTCAAATAAGTTGGAACAGACTCATCTAGATTAACACTTTCTTTATCATAAGTATTGCTTGATAAATAACTCTCCTCTTGTATACTACAAAGTGAAAGGCTTGCATGATTTTGATGATTTTTTTGCTTGCATGATTCAACTATTGAGGAAATTTTCTTCCTCTTCTCATTTGATTGAAGACTAGACAAAGATAACTCACATGAAGGATCAACCTTTATATTAATAGTACTATATGTCTTATTATCTGGTGTAGATGGCTGAAAATTTCTTATTAGATGTTGAAGTTGATCTCTTGCTTCATCTCTTTCTTTGCAAACTATCTTTAATGTATTGTATAAATTTTTAACAGTGTCTTCATATTTCTTTATCTCAGCATTTGCTTCCATTTTTGCTGATATTAGTTCAAGCCTTGTGCAGAGAAGCTTGTTCTTGAGCTCCTCAATGCTCTGTCATTAGAAGACACGTAGTTTAGTCAATTATATATGAAACACAGACACGACACAGATACTAATAAATTGACACCAATAATAATTTAAGAAAATAACATAATTCAATGTAATAATATGTGTTGATGTTGTGTCAACGTCTGACACCGACGAGTGTCCGACATCGAGACACGCCTGATTCGAGGTGTGTCTTTATTTCATTAAAAGACACATAGTTTAATAGTTTAGTCAATTATATATGAAACACAAATACAAACACGGACACCAGACAAGACACGGTACTGACACATTGACTCCAATGATAATTTAAAAAAATGATATAATTAAATATAATAATATGTGTCGGTATTGTGCCAGTGTCCGAGGCCGAGACACGCCTAATTCGAGGTGTATTTGTGTTTCAAACTGAGAATTCAGATCAATATTTGAAACAATAATAATAAGATCATTAATACTAACCTCATTTCTGGAAGAAATCATATTTTTATAGCTAGCTATGAACAATAGTTACAATACAAGTTGTTGCTTATGTAAACTCTAATTGGAAAATTCATGTATGTTGCTGATATAGGTAAATAGGACTTTGAAAATAAATGTAACGTTGATTTTATATTCCAATTCAAAAGTGGTTTAGTCTGTTAAACTTTCCTAGTTTATAGGGATGTTGTTTTCTATTATATCATTTATATCCACTTCTTTAATTTTAGGTCCTAAATTGTAGAGACAATTATTTGGACAATTCAAAATTAGCCTTTGACAGATGAGGTACAGTTTTGAATAGTGTATGTGATACTAACGAACAAACATTCGTTAAAATTCAACTTTGTGTGTAACAAATTCATTTTTTGTTGCAAGAAGACATAACTGCATGTGAACTGGTTTCTGTTTTGAGACCAAATTTTTCTTTGTAGCAAATAGAAATGATTCTAACTTATGACTCATATCATTTATAGAGGGTGGTATATAATTCGACATATGTACAAAAAAATGTAAATAAATTACTAGACCAAAGATAATATATGCAAATGCACTACATATTGGGATGCCTATATTTAACCAAAACAGAACACAATCACTATACCTATTGGGAATATATCACAAAATGAGAAAAATGTGGGAAAATAAATATATAAGAACGAAATTATCTAAAGTATAATATAATAGGAGAATAAAATAGTAGAACCAACATAGTATGATACAAGAGATAGATAATTGAACTCTTATCATTTGATCATGAGTTTGATTCCGGGCCGGTGTAAATACTTGAACCTTTATTATTTAATCATGAGTTCGATCACTATACCTATTGGGAACACATCACAAAATGAGAAAAATGTGGAAAAATAAATAGTATACAACAATGAAATTATCTTCAAGTATAATATAGTAGAAGAATAAAATAGTGGAACCAAGTGTGATACAAATGGTAAATACTTGAATCCTTATCATTTGGTCACGAGTTCGATCCCTTAAATACATTTGATTTACTAAAAAAAATATATATAGTAGAGAGACGAGAGATACCTTAATTAGGATAAATCATGCTCTTTATATAACTTCTTCATGCGTCTTTTGTCTTTAGATTATATATTAACAAAGTCACACATTCATTCAATCTGCCCAATATCTAAAATACAATCTCTTCATTCTGCTTATTATTAAGATCTTTGCATAATATCATAGTGTTTTAGACCTTAAACCCACATATTTAGTACCGAAGACAAATAATCTCCAATTATCATGGTAGATGACTTGAATTTAACTCCATTGCAATATTAAGAAGGAGACAACATGAAGAAGCTCTGTTTAGTTTAGGTAAAAGCTCTTAACCTCAAGTATATTCCTCCATTAAAAAAATTCAATTCAAAGGTTCCAATTTTCTGTTGCAAAATACCTATTTTACCCCAATAACATTGCCACAGTACTAGTACTTTGCAAATAATATCACTCAGGGCCGTTTCTGATTATATGGAGGCCCGATTTAAATATTAAAATAAACCCCTAATAAAAAATGTTAAAAATTTAAAAATAATCATCCTCTATTTAAATTATTATTTTTACTTGATTATGATTTTTTTTTACCAAATATATAATATTTTATAACCATTATCATAAGGACTCAAAATTAACTTATTGACTACATTAATATTTTATAAAGGACAAAACTTACATGCTTTATGTGCAGTTTTTGCTGTTCCACTCACAAAGAAGTGATTTTTTGTGTTTTTTAATTTAAAAAAAATAAAAGAAAACTGTTTTTTAATTAAAATAACTACCTCTTTGTGAGAGGAAAAGTAAGAACTGCATGTATAGCAATGCATGTAAGTTTTGTCCTTTCAGAAAAACTATAACTATTATAGGATCTCAAAATTTTAAATTGAGTTTGGAAGGGTGAGACATTCACCCTCGTGAGTCTCGTGTTACATGGAAGCGAATCCACTGACTCTTGCCTTTCCATTGTTTTGATCCGTCAGATTAATCTAAACACCAAATTCATGCCACGTGTCTCATCTTCTTTTAAAATAACTTAAACAGAACCCATTTGTTTCGTCACCCACCGCACGTGTTACATACAGGTACTTTGCGGCGTTGCGGTGGTGGAGCAAAGTCAAAACGAGAGAACAGACGGCGAATCGAATCAAATCAAATCGAATAACCATAGCCGCCACCGCCAGTATTTGAAACTGCAACACCACCGATGGCTATAACCGCCACCATTTCAGTTCCTATTACATCACCAACAACTCGTCGCACACTTTCCTCCGTCAATTCCTTTATCCCTTCTTCTTCCCGATCCATTTCCGCCACACCACAACGCACTTTCAAATACCCTAATTCCCGCCTCGTTGCTTCTTCATCAATGAAAACCGAAACTCCCGTTAAATCAACAACCTCCACTTCATTCCTTCATCAAAAGGAAACTGGCTTTCTTCATTTCGCTAAATATCACGGTCTCGGAAACGACTTCGTTTTGGTGAGTTCACGCTTTTCACTCTTATTCATCTAATCAAGTTACACTCGATTTTATTCCAGTTTTGATTAATGAATAATGATATTCGTTGTTATGAATAGATTGATAATAGAGATTCTTCGGAACCGAAGATTAGTTCAGAGAAAGCTGTGCAAATATGTGATCGTAACTTTGGTGTTGGTGCTGATGGTGTTATCTTTGTTTTGCCTGGTATTAATGGTACTGATTATACAATGAGGATTTTCAACTCTGATGGTAGTGAGCCTGAGGTAATTCATTCATTGTATTTGCAAATATACTTGCCCCTATTTCGATAAACAACTTAATTAGGTGCTTATAAGTTGTAACATAAGCGCTTATGATAAAGGGCTTATATATGAGTTATTTATATAACAAAAGCAATTTTTTCCTTTCAAATCGTGTGCAAATTGTTTTGAAAAGTTTTCTCAAACACTTTCACAAGTGCTTATGCCAGTAGATAAGCTCAAATAAGCTAATCCGAACATGACCTTGTTTTGTTACATATTGTGATTTGTTATGATCTTCATTAACTCACAAGTGAGCTCCCTTTCTTACATTCTTACCTTTTTTCCTTAGATGTGTGGCAATGGAGTGAGATGTTTTGCTAAATTTGTTTCTCAGCTTGAGAGTTTACACGGGAGACACAGGTATGTTCATTTTCCAAAAACCTCTTACAATCTTGCTTTTTATGTCTGGTGCTGTTGTGTTTTTATGGAAATTTTTTTATGTTGAACGAAAACATTTAATTTTAACAGATAAAAATTTCGTATTTAGATGGTCCAATAAATGATAATGAATGGATGGTGATTTTATTACCATAGCCTAGTAGTCATCGCAGTTATTATAGGTAATCTTGAAATTTCGTCTTACATTGTATTTTCATACTTTGTAGTTTCACCATACACACCGGTGCTGGTCTGATTGTTCCTGAAGTCTTGGAGGATGGAAATGTACGTTCTTATTCTTATATGAAGCAAATATTTGCAATTTTGTTTGGCACTGATGTTTGTTCAGAGGCATCAACACGGTGCTTCCAAGGTGCCTTTTTGTGTACTGTTGTGAAGCTCTAAAGTTGTACGATGTCAAGCTTATTTGGTATGGGTTTTCCTTCTTTAGCTGATGGATGATAATACAAATTGATTCAGGTCAGAGTTGATATGGGGGAACCGATTCTTAAAGCATCAGATGTGCCTACTAAATTAACTCCAAATAAGGATCAAGCTGTTGTTAAAGCAGAGATTAATGTTGATGGAATTATCTGGAATGTTACTTGTGTTAGCATGGGAAATCCACACTGTTTAACCTTCAGT
Source organism: Trifolium repens (assembly GCA_030408175.1). NCBI lineage: Eukaryota > Viridiplantae > Streptophyta > Magnoliopsida > Fabales > Fabaceae > Trifolium > Trifolium repens. The sequence continues at coordinate 48,943,466 of CP125849.1, read as the reverse complement.
AACAACGAAACTCAGGTTATTATTCTTGTCAAACAATAATTATTTCACAGTTACAATTCCCTTTTACATATTACACAATACATTTTGGATCTATTTAATGGAATGAAACACTATGTAGGAGTAGCAAGAAAAAACATTGAGCAATAACATGATATTACAATTGAAGACATTGCCAAACACAATTGAATGTCTAGCCATAAGGCATTTATTATGTCAAAAGACGAAAAACACCTTTGGAATTTTGTTATATATTGTTTTACTATACATTTTCTCATCTTTCGCCACTTGTCATTTGTTTTGATCCTTTTTGCAACAGAATTTGCTTGTTGATGAATTGAAGTTAGCAGAAATTGGCCCAAACTTTGAACATCATGAGATGTTCCCTGCACGAACTAACACAGGTCAGATTAGTCTATTTTTTGTGATTGGAATATGGCTGTCAGCTTCATTATGATATTTGTTCTATACCCACTCCCTCAAATTTTTATTTCGGCTGGAATGTCTTTATTTTTTTTTGTTTCCTTGATCTTCTGGGCAATATGTTTCTGTTCTGTTAAGATGGCAAATCACTGACTTGTAACTAGTAAAAAATGAATGCTTGTGGGACTAAGTCAGACGTTATGTCTAGCTAAGCTTTGCTAGGGGTGCCTGTGCCTTCCCTCAGAGCATACAATTCTAATCCATTATGCCTCCAGTTTTGATATGTTATTCATTCTCGCCAGCATATTTTGTACCAGATTTTCAGCTCCTAAAGTTCTAATTCCTTGAATTTGACCCAAATGGTTTAAACGATGTGTGAGTGGAGCATCACTATGTTCTTTTTGCAATTCATCACTCTTATTGTGTCTTGTGATTTAATATGCAGAGTTTGTGCAAGTTCTTTCTGATTCTCACCTGAAGATGCGTGTTTGGGAACGTGGCGCAGGTTAGATCATCTAATTTCTAGGCTGTGTCTGATTAGTACTGTTAGTGTGGTTAGGATAAGTCTAAGGTGTCTCATTTTGTGCGGGACAGCTCATTTTTTGTTCCTTTTAACTGTTATGTGCAGGAGCAACTCTTGCCTGTGGAACCGGAGCTTGTGCTACAGTAGTGGCAGCTGTTCTTGAGGGTCGTGCTGGGCGGGTAAGTTGGCTTGTTGATTTTAACACTATGAAAACTGTCTTCTTTTAAAAACTATCATAATATATACAGACATGATAAATGTGATCGCCATTGCACAAGTGCGCCTATTTGTAATCATGAATCTTTTGTATAATATATTTATATTTAGGACAAAACTTAGACACAGTGCTTTTAAGTACAGTTTTTGTTGTTCCCCAATCAAGATAAAACAATTACTCCCTCCGGCCTTAATTATAAGCAAATGTCACTTTTTAGAGACATTGAATAACTAATGTATCTAGTCTAAAAAGTGATATTTGCTTATAATTAAGGCCGGAGGGAGTATTTTATAATAACTGCCATACCCTCTGTCTCTCTGTTTCGTGCACCTCTTTTTCCTGTTTCGCGCAAAAAGGAACCCAAAAATTCCAAATCTTACGCATCTTTCAGCTACCATAAACAATTAGTGACATTAATAAGGTTACTTTGTTCTCATATTATCTCCAACTGCACTCATCGTTTAGTGTGAAAACTGCTCCACAATACCTCTACCGTATGTTCCGAGTCATGGGATCAATTAGAAAGTGTTGCCACTTTCATTTTCAATATTCCTTACAAAACATATAGCTCAATCAAACTTCAAAGCATTAGACAGGCTTACTGAAACAAACTAATTGAAAACTGAGTTTTGGCCTTTTGGGAATGATTTAAGAAGTAGAATTTATTTATTTTTTGTTGGAAACTTCATCCTATTCTAAATGTTGCGAAAACACTCATTGATGTATAATATATGCAGCACCGGCTGTTCCAATTATGGTGTGTCTGGTTTTCAACACGCATCAGTGTACAACGCGTGCTGGTGTCCGATATTGACACGACACTGGCACATTGCTTACATTCAATTCTCTCAAATTAATCTCAGTGCCGTGTCCATGTCTTCTGTATCCGGACTTCATAGTGTATAATCATTTCTTTTATACACTTTAACAAGGATCAAAGGTTCATTTGATACTCTTTACTAATATAAAATAGTTACTTTCTTCCTTTTAATAATTCTTAACTGTGGCACGTAAAGCTTAATATACTCTCTTATTGCTCGAAATTGCACATCCTTTCTTTTAAACACTTAAATAATGATATCTACTAGTTAGTTGCTGCACATCATTGCACATAAAGGAAACATAAGTTGATCCGATCCAACTATGAACTAAATTACAGAGCAAGATTTGGAATTGGTGGCTTCATTTTATATGGAAACAGAGAGAGAAAAGAGGAACAATGTACGGGAAAAGATAAAGGTTAATGTCACTAATTTTCATGGGTACAAGAGACAAGAGGATTTGGAATTGACAATTTCTTGTGCGAGAAACACAGTTTTTTTTTTCTTTTCTGCGTCAAACAGAGAGAGGGAGAGATATTAGGAGTGCACCGAACAGGGAAAGAGGAAATGGCTGTTATCAAATACAGGTTAACATTAAGTGACGTGGAATGCTTAGTACATGTGTCTTATTTTGATCGGGGAACAGAAAAAACTGTTCTTATAGCACTGTCAACACCATGTATAAGTTGTCCTTATATTTATTGAAGACTTCTCATCCTTAGAGATTTCCTACAGCCTGAATACTGCAGCAGTTATTGGCTTGTCGATTGAATTGATCTCTCCTTATTTTTCATTGTTTATTCAACCATAAAATCTTCTTAATTTTCATTATTTATTCAACCATAATAATACAATTTCCTATTAGCCTGAGTCTAACATTTCGGCTGCGTTAGTGCCTCTTTTGGTATGCTCTGAACATACTACCCTGCTTCATTAGTGGAGGGGGTGGCCTGGACTTTTCTAACATTTCGGCTGTGTTAGTGCCTCGTCTGGTATGCTTTCAGCATACTACCCTGCTTCATTAGTGGCGTGGGTAGCCTGGACTTTGGCCAAATCTTGGTGCGCTACAAGTAGAAGTATTATTGTTGCAGCTATTTGTAGTGTGGCTTGTTCAATACCATTCTGTGCGGATATGCATTGAACTACTCGTAGAGCTTTGGCCATGCATTTTTTGACCCGTTGCAAATAGTATTTTACTTATTGTATGTTTGAGTCGTGCATTGTACTATTTGTAGAGATTTGGTCAGACATTTTCTTTTATCGGTTGCAAATCATTATTTTTCTTATTTTGTGCTTCAGTTGGTTGCACTAGCTGTTGTTTCTTGGAGCTGGTTTCAATTTATATCTTTTAAGATTATGTTGGTGTTATTAGAACCATTATAACATGACTTTGGATTAGTTGATTCCTTTCATTGGTCGAATGAGTGCTAGCTGAAAAACATATATAACATATATAAAAATCAGTTTAAACGTGTTTTAGATTTTTACCAGACATAAAATATAGGTTTTAGTTCTAAATTTGTTTTTTAAATCGAACATTGTTGATTCTTGCTGCTACCAAAAATATGCTGCCTTCACAAGTTTAACAAAACACCTGGCTGTGCTGTACCTTGATTATTCTTTTCAATCTGTCATTTTGTTGCAGAACTGCACGGTTGATCTACCTGGAGGGCCTCTTCAGATTGAGTGGAAGGAGAAAGATAATCATGTCTATATGACAGGTTCTGCGGAACTAGTGTATTATGGCTCTTTGCCCCTTTGAAACACAGCCCCTAAATATTATTAAACCCCATACTTCGGGGAGTTATGAATTGCTTAATCATATAACAGAGGTGTACTTTCAATTTCATCTTTTAGTTAATTAGTTAATGTTTTCACCACAAATTCATTGTCTTCTATTTGACTAACTGACTTGATGATTTGGTTATGGTCAATGTGAATGATCACTTGTATTGTTTTGTTTAAATGACCTTCAAGAGGTTATCAACTTTCAGAAAATGGAGTAAGGAAGCGATACTTAAAAAATAGTTTAAGTTCGAACACTGTGAAAGTATTCTTGAAACTTTGTAATATTTGGTAAAATTTGTATCTAATTTTCCATGTTAGTTGATAGGTACATAAAGAATCAAAGGCCTCTTTGGGATTAATAAATAAACGTCGAATTTGTGTAGATTTTGATTTCTTTTTAGATCACTTTACTATTTCTATTTACTAGTATACAGTATATATTTGAATGTGAACACTCATAAATGCAAGCCAATCTATGAGTGAAACTGATGAACAAATGCATGACGTATCCGTGTAAACGTAGTATTTTTCCTTGATGAAAATAGTTGAAATTTCCCTTAGCTAATACATTAATTATTGCGTCAAAAAAAATCATTAATTATTATATTTCCTCTTGCACCAAACCCATTTTACTACATTGCAATGAATTTTCATATGTTTTCCAATTTGTTGATCATTTTTGAATGTGTGTGAAAGCACTGCCAGAATTTTCAGATGCTTCTAGTTCTACCAACCAAAGCAGTTGGGAACACACTAAAAGTAAAAATTTCCTATCCAATTCAAACAATCCAATTCAACCAAATCCTTAGTACTAAACTAGCAGACCAAACAGTTATGTTACACTAACAAGGTTTTGTTCACATGTTAGTATAGAATTTTTGTCACTATTGAACTTGAAGAAACAACATAGAAATTTCTCATCGAAGTTTCCTAGAACTCGTTTCCCACGCCACTTGTTTGTTTCCTCTATGGCCCACACGGCCCAATTGTTAAAAAAATTAAGTTAGCGTAGGGATTAAGCATTTAAGCCTCACATCGTGGACTAAAAATTAAGCTATTAAAAAATCAAAATACCAAAAAAGACAAGCCTAACAAGAATATTCTACCTAAAGTTAAGCAACCATTAAGGGCATTAATGTCATTACAAGGAGTCAAAAAGCGTAGTCCAACATATTATATTATTACAGCTTCAACAATTGGACTTTCCTAAGATTTTCAACAAAAAACTAAGTCCACACACTCTCACACGTTATCTTGACTCATCTCAAACAAAGCCTATAAATACCAAACTCACACATTCATAAGTTCCAAACCATTCAATTATTCAATATCCTAAACACAACAAAATCTTTCTAAACACTGCAAATTTCATCAAACACACACACACACACAAAACAACTTAATTTTCATTTTTTGTGATGGCAATGAAGAGACAAAGGAGCAATGAAAACAAAGATTTAGTAAATTGTCTAATGCTACTTTCTTGTCCACAACAAAAAACCATTGAAAATGGTGAATATGAATGCAAAACATGTAACAAAAAATTCTCATCTTTTCAAGCACTTGGTGGCCATAGAGCTAGTCACAAGAGAGTTAAACTATCTGAAGGAGAAGAACTCAAAGAACAAGCAAAATCTCTTAGTTTGTGGAATAAACCCAAAATGCATGAGTGTTCTATTTGTGGTATGGGATTTTCTTTGGGTCAAGCATTAGGAGGACACATGAGAAAACATAGAGCTCTAATCAATGAAGGGGTTTCATCTATCAATGAAATTATGGCAAAAATTCCAATTTTGAAGAGATCAAATAGTAAGAGGGTTATGGGATTGGACTTGAATTTGACACCTCTAGAGAATGATGACTTGATGATGTTTGGAATGAAGTCACCCTTACCCCTAACACCAATTCCTCTTTCTTTGTTCTGATCAAGAACAAGATCAACTTTACATTTTTAACATTTTCTTGACACATGTATTCTTTGAATTTTTTTGTGTAGAAATTCGTTGATTCTTTTCCTTATAGATATGGCTTTCCTTTTTCAATGTACGTGTAAACAGATACAGTTATTCTAATTATTCAAAATTGATATTTCAACACCAAGTTATTTATTGACTAATTATCACTATAATCTATTGTTACATGTACATGTAAATTTCATTTTTTTCTATACTATTTTCTGATAATTTGAAGATATTTACCCGACAATTAATGAGAATAAGCACATATGTATGAAATAAAAATTGGTTAAAATATAGTTGTGTATACCACATGCAAATCTACATATATGATTTGTTTTTATTAGTGATCGGATAAATACTCTCAAATTATTTCAGAATAGTGTAAGTCTCAGCTTCTTTTTTACAAGTCTCATGCTTGTCCAAATTGGCTATTTTATTTCAATAATTAACTCTCAACAACCTCGTAATATTGCTACATTAGCCTTGTTTCTCAAGGTTTTTAAGACATTTTTAGTATATAAGATGGGAATTAAATAAATAAGTATGTTGGTAGCATATATTTTTTATCGACGAGCCTTGTTTCTTGAGGCTTTTTAAGACAAGTAGTATATAAAATTGGTATTAAATAAGTATGTTGGTAGCATATATTTTTATTGCAATACCTAACCCTCAATAACACCCATGTAATATTGCCACATTATATTTTTTTTCTTCATAATTTTCATCAAGACATTTACTTGTAGATGATATAACTCTACATCATAGCAATTTGATAACTAAGGGTGTGTTTGGTTGGGGGTTTTTGGAGGGGAGGGGAGGTGAGGTAATATTTTAAATGAAATGTGTTTGGTTCAATTTTTATGAGAGGAGTGGAGGGAAGAGGAGGTGAGCAAAATCACTCATAAACTCAATTATTGCTTCCCCCCAAATTGGGGGGATTTGGAGGGGAGGCAAGCCATATTATTGCAATATTAATTATATTGACATTTTTAACCTCATATTTATTATAAAATACCAAAATTATTCTTATCTACATTTTTTTTTATATTGCTAACTTCCTAATTCTTTTATGACTTGTTGCCAAGTTTATTATTATTAATATTAATATTAATATTATTATTATACATAACTATTTTCTTTTGACAATTTTGTTAACTATTTTCTTCCAGACTTTGTTTTTACGTTTTTTTAACCAAGCTTTGTAGTTACATTGTATATATTGCTATGCAATTTATTTATTTATAAAAATGTCCATACAAATTTGTTTACGTCGATTAACCAATTTATCTGTTACGTTGTATATATTGCTACACTTGCATGCTCTTTTTTATCTATATAAAATTAATTTAATTATTTGTATATCTGTTCAAAAAAATTAATTATTTGTATAAAATTTAATTTTATAAAATTTTTATGAAGTTAGATCAATAATCAAGAACAAAAAATTATTATCAATAAAAAATTTAATTTGTGGAGTTTTTAAGCCTATTAAGTATTAAGTTTTTATATTTAATTATTTATGAAGTGAATAATTTTAAAATTATAAAACTTTTACTATAAAATTATAAGGATAAAAAAGTAATTTAGTTTTGTTATCCCTCCCCTCCTCTCGTGAACCAAACACATTTGTAATTAAAATTCCTTCCCTTCCCTCCCCTCCCCTCTTTTGAACCAAACATATAAATAATTAAAAATTTCTCCTCCCCTCCCCTTCCCTCCCCTCCCCCTCATTAAAATCCCTCCCCTCCCCTCCCTCTTTTGAACCAAACAGACCCTAATGGACGAGTTTGAGTTTAATAAAAGAGACTACTCTTCTATAATATGGCAAAAAAAAGTGATATTTTAATTAGAGAGAAAAGAACCTGTTTGGATTATCTTATACAAAACAGTTTATACAAATAAATAAGTTTTTATGCATTATTATAAATTTTTTAAGGTATTTTATAAAAAAATACCTTATAAAAATACAATTTTTATTAGTGAAAATTTATAAATTAACATAAAACTTTATTTATTAATTTGCATAAGCTATTTTTATAAGCTAAAAAATAGGTTGAATCCAAACGGCCCCAAATTCGACATCAAGTTAGATGGTTATCGCATTTTAAATATATACTAGGGTTTTCAACTTACAAGTGCAACAGACTCTTGTACAAAACCTCTCCTAGCCGGCCCTAATTTACAAAAAAATTCTTGTCTCCAAACTCTCTTTGTTCATCATAGAGGGGTGATTTTGGGTCACTTTTGGCCTAGAATCACCCCCTGTACACCTTTTTTTCTTTTCTTTTAATTTAAATAAGTGATTTTCACATAGATTAAGTTTTTCTTTTGTGTTTTTTATGATTTCGTCGTCTAAGTGCGGCGTTGTGTTGGTCGTCGTCTTGTGCGGCGTTATTTGATTTCCCGTTTTGTTGCGGTGTTCTTTGATTCTTCTCGAAAGATTATCTTCGGTCAATTACAGATTCAATCAATGATTTGAGCATCAACGTTGCAGATCCGGAAGCATGGATATTCCGGTGATTTTAATTTTATCATATTACTTGTTGTAGGCATTATGCCGTTGTATGCTATTAACTCGGATGCTGTGAGTTTGTTCGCAGATTCATCCTTTACGTTTTTAGCGAAGTTGAATATGTGGTTGTATTTGATGTATCTGTCGATTTGAATGAATGAATATCATTTTGTTTGTGTCAAAAAAAAAAATATATATATACTAGTTAGTTACATTTAGTCGTAAATGGTTAATGATATAATAAAACGCAAGAACTCATTAACATTTATTGAAGACAAATTATGAAAGTTATTAATCACAATTTTAAAAGTCATGAATAATTTTCAGATATATTTGGACACAAATTGTGGTATATTAATATAAATTGGGACAAAGAGAGTATATATTTGAAGGCTTGAAAATTAATTATTTAAACACAATTTAGATGATTGATAATGAGTATATGTATATTTAAACACCTTAAACAATGTGGTTAATGATGTTTAAAATCATCTTAATTGTTTGTAATAATAGATAGATGAGTAATGAACTTTTTATACATGATAATATTCATTAGTTATCAACTAAATATAACAAAATTGCGTTAATCAGATAAATGGATCTCAAAATTGATGTGTGAAATTTACACAACTTTATGGAAAACAAACCAATATCCTCATGATGTGATGATGACATATGGAATGATCAATAATCAAAAGACTTTCATAGAACTAACTAAATTGAGTAGTACACTTTGTCCCAAAAATACAAAATAAAATTGAGTTAGTACACTTTCTAGTTATCTTTTGTTGGTACAAATTAACAAGTATTATTTCTAGTTTGTATACGTCGTGCTTTGAACGTGTTAAGCATTCCCTGCGCCGACCGTTGCTAGTGGGGTATCCTCCCTCAACTACTAGTTGCTTAATTAATTTTTGGATTTTGACTGGTCATCATAGGGGTGGACATCGGTCGGTTATGGGTGGGTTCGGGTCCAAAATGCCAAACCCGATTCAATCCATGGGTGAGAAATCAAGGCCCAATTTCATCCGATTAAGCTAACGGTTTGGTCGGATTTCGGTTATACGGTTTAATCGGATGAAGCGGTTGGGTTCGTTCGGTTTGAGCTATCAATGAGCCAACATAGATTTTTTACCAACAACTTTTTTCAATTTTTTTTAATAATAAAAAAATCTCGTCAAAAACTTCAAGTAGTTAATGAAATAAACAAATTAGGGATATTTACTTGTCAAAACATACAAGATTAAGTTGCTTAAAAAAACCTAAATACTTAATATCAGACATATAATCTAAATACATCATTTGATCACCCATGTAAGATCAGACATATATATTACATTTCCATGTCTTAATATGAAAGTTCAAAAGTGTTGTGCTTCAAGTTTTTAAAGTATATATATATATATATATATATATATGACAGTTTGGTTATCTTTTTTTTTTGTGGTTATCTCTTACGAGGGAAAAATATACATGTGGGTAGAAAATAATAATAATAATAATAGAAATTAATATAGGTTGGACTCGGTCGGTTTCGGATTTCGTTGGATCTAAAAAATCAACCCGAGCCCGCCCATTTCTATCCATTAAAACCCAATTTTTTTCATCCGGCCAACCCGTAACCCGACCCATTACCACCCAACAATCAAATTATTTTTCGGTTTTGGCGGATTCGGATCGGTTTGGTAATTTCTGTCCACCCCTAGGTCATCATATATTTAACTAACCGTCTTGACATGCATTTATTCTTAAATTAAATGGTCAATTTGAATGAATAGTATAATGTGTGTCACTACGTGTGAACATGCGTATCTAGCTTAATGTATGAAGTCGAGTTTTAAATAAAAGTCCGCGACAGTGAAAATGGCCGCGACAAAACAGTTTTGACAGATGCTGATATCGTTACCGTTATCACCGTTTTTTATATTAAAGAACAAATTGTGATTAATTCACACCGCGACGACCGTAATTAGCATTGTAACACCTGTACTGACCAAAATCGTCGAAACCTTTATGTAACCGATACGCAACCGCGACCATATTTTAAAACCAAGTACTATAATGCATGACTTGAGCAATATTAGTATGCGTGGAAAAGTATTATCCCCATCTTGATCAAATGCATGCGTTTATTGTTTCACACTAAAATAGTTTATGTCAACGCACGCAGCCATCTTGAAGCTTTTGAGTAATAATAATCAAATTAATCATATTATAAATTATAAATTGTTTGGAATTAAAAATTAGGTCATGTTAACTAGGGCCCCATAACACTAGTCGAGATACAAAAATGGTAAATTTTGTATAAAAAACAACACTTTTAATATTTTATCAATGTAGACTACGAAATTTCCAATGTAACTTTACTATCATATAAGTATCCTTAACTAGTACCCCGAAACACTAGTTAGCATTTTCCATAAAAATTTATTCTCGATTACCAACACTATTGTAAGTTAATTTTGTTTTAATTTTTTGACAAATACTTATGATTAATAGTAAAATATAATAGAGAAAGAAATAAAAAATGAGTAAATTTCACATTTCAATAGTAGTAGTAGTATTTCAAAGAAGAACAACCAACTTGGTAGCTTACTATACACGACCGGTGCAGTTGGTACTTAATTGGTGGCCAAGCCAACCAAACAACATCAGCATAAGACAACTCCCACGCGGTTCTTCTACATTCTTAACTAGCAAAACTAAGCCTAAACCTCACGTGACCAAAACACTTTTTATCAAATACCCAAAACATTCAACGCTTGAACGTTAATATTGCATAACCAATGAGGGTATTGATGTCATTACAGTGATTTCTGTACGACTAGTCAAACCTCAAAGAAGAAGTCCCAAATATCACTTTTTTGTTTTCCGCTGTTTGATGTTGAAAGTTTTGCCATATAAAATGAAATAATATTTTGTCAAAAATAAAATGAAATGGTAGAGCTTAAATCGCAAAAAAAAAATAAAAAAAAATAAAAAAAAATAAAATTCTTTTTTTTTTTTTGTGCATAAAATGAAAATGAAATATAGTTAATGAAGGTAAACTACCCTTTTGTAATTTACGGTATTTATCCATCAACCAATAAGAACAATCCACGTAAGTAAGTTTGTACGTGGTCCCTATAAAATTTGTTGTGGGGACCACATATAAATTTACTTATGTGGCTTGTTATTATTGGTCAATGGTAAATACCTTCAAATTATGAAGGGGTGGAGTATGGGTAATTTATATTTTTGCGTACTTTCTAGAATTAAAAATAATTTTTTTCACCAAAAGAAATTTAGAATTGATAATAAATTTAAATTATAATTTAAAGAAAAATAAAAATAACATTATTTTATTGAATTGTATAATATGGACTGGGGAAGTACTTTCATTGCAATTGAAGCATGGAGACTCCATAAATAGTTTAATAAATCAGTCAAACTCATTGACTTTATTCTAGTAACGCGTTATAAATATAAACCTCCATATCCAAATGTTACTCACCAATTAACCCCAACTTATTCTCGAATTCATTTTATCACCCATATCATATCTTCATTCACAAATTCTTAATATTTTTTTTTAATCTCATTTATAAATTCTTAATTACTTGTGCTTCAACTTTTGTTAAATATTCAACCTAGTAGTAGTAGTAGCCATGAAGAGACAAAGAGATATAGAAGGATTAGAAAGCATAGATTTAGCAAATTGTCTAATGATGCTCTCTTATCCCCAACATCAACAAAACAATAAACCAAATCAAAAAAGTTTCGGGCAAGCGGAATATGAGTGCAAAACATGCAACAAAAAATTCTCATCATTTCAAGCACTTGGTGGCCATAGGGCTAGTCATAAAAGATCAAAATTTGAAGGTGATGAACTCATCAAAGCAAATGCATTGACTTTGGGAAATAAACCAAGAATGCATGAATGTTCCATTTGTGGTCAAAAATTTTCTTTGGGACAAGCATTAGGTGGACACATGAGAAGACATAAAGCTATCATCAATGAAGAGGTTGTTTCTTCAATGGAAAAGATTGTGAAATCACCAATTTTAAAGAGATTGAATAGTGCAAGGATTATGTGCTTGGATTTGAACTTGACACCATTAGAGAATGATTTGAAGTTATTGTTTGGAAAGATGGCTCCCAATCTTGATGTTTTAGTCTGATCAATGACCAATTAATTCTTAATTTGTTGCCGTGTAGATTGTTTGTAATTGATCACCATTAATTTTTTGTATTTATAATTATTTTTTTGTTTTTTCTTTTACATTAGCATATACTGTATTCTTTCAATTAATTTTTAACATATATGAACATTATAACATAAATCCAGGAAAACTACTTAATGGGATTGGAAATACAACTAAAATGCCAAAGTGATATTAGTTGTATTATGCAAATAATAATACGAAGTTTGCTATTTAGGCCCCCTACTATTACTCGCAGGCCCCCCGTCGTGGCCAAAATGCCCCTATAAGCATTCATATTCTAGGAAACGAAGGAAACAATTTTCGTCACCTAGAAGATGAAATTATGTTAAAACATAGTAGGTCTGCACTGTCGCACACATCTAGGCACAAAACACGCAATTTTGTCTCGTAGTTACCGAAACGTCGATTTTTTGAAATTTTGTCACCTAAAAGACGAAATTGTGTGTTTTGTCACCTAGAAGACAAAAATTTAGTTTTGTGTAATTTCGTTTTCTAGAAACCAAAATGTCCTGGGTGCAAAAGTGGGGTATTTTGGGATTTTTGGGGGGCATAAGATCAACATGGGGGCCTAGATAGCAATTTTCTAATAATACAATTGGTTGGGTTAGAAGTTAAGTGGCTTATGGGCCTTCAGCCCTCTTTTGCACCAAAAACAAAATTAAAGTGTTAAAACCAAAGTTCGAGTCAGAAAAAATAATAACATTAACGACTATTTGACTTTGACCGTCTCAAAAAGCAATTTTTTTTTGTTGCTAATGTATGATATATAAATATAATGTTAATTAATTACAATTGATCGTATTAATGTGGAGTATGGGTATTAGTTTTGGAATAAAAACCTTAGTTTAATATAAAGATATGATTTTTTGTTAAGTAATCAAGCGGTTATAATTTTATCTTTTAAGATGAATAAATGAGTGTAACATGATTTGAACCATGATTCTTGCATATTGCATTACATTAATATTCTATCAATGAAGGGTTGGAAAGCATAGATTTAGCAAATTGTCTAATGATGCTCTCTTATCCCCAACATCAACAAAACAATAAACCAAATCATAAAAGTTTGGGCTAGGGGAATATGAGTGCAAAACATGCAACAAAAAATTCTCATCATTTCAAGCACTTGGTGCCAATAGGGCTAGTCATAAAAGATCAAAATTTTAAGGGGATGAACTCATCAAAGCAAATGCATTGACTTTGGGAAATAAACCAAGAATGCATGAATCCATTTGTGGTCAAGATTTTTCTTTGGGACAAGCACTAAGTGAATACATGAGAATAAAGCTATCGTCAATGAAGAGTCAAGAGTGTATTTAGATGTGGAATTTTTAATTTATTTTTTTAATATCAAGATGGGGAATGTTTTGATGTAAGTAATTTTTTGGAGTGAATTTAAATTTTTCTACGTAAATTCCTTGTTTAAATTCCCTTGTTTTGAAGATTAGTTTAGAAAAATTTTAAATTGATAAAAAATTATGAAGTATTTTATTAAAATTAAATTTTAGGAATTTTAAATGGCACCTAAAAGTTAGGAATTTGAACTTTTTTCTTCCTATATATTTCAAAATTTTCAAATTAACTCACAATTAATTAAAAAGTTGCTAATTCGTCCTATTTTAAAAAATTAAATTTGACCTTAAGCTTGTCAAATTCACAGAAGTGGCAAAAAAGACTATCCAAACACACATTTAAAAATGAAAGTAATATTTTTTGTTAGAAAATGAAAATAATTTAAATAGAATAATTTGAATTTCTTAGCATTTTAAATTCTCTTAATTTTTTAATTACCTCATTCAAACATACTCTAAAGAAATTGGAAATAAAACTAAAATACAAAAGTGGTATGAGGTGTTTAATAATTTTTTAGAAATTAGTAATAATATATAATTGGATTAATGTGGACGACGTTATCCATATCTTGTTATAAATTCAATCAATTTTTTTTAATCAAAGAAATTGCATGCATACTTCAACTCATTACAACACAAAGTTACCACAATTTAAACAATTAATGAGATTATATTACACCGTGAAGCAAAGGAATAAACATTTGTTTTAGGAGAGTTGCTAGAGATTCAAAACCAGGTAGGTAATTTCTTCCTAAGACATGTATTTGTGGAGAACTGCATAGTGTGAGGAGCCACTTAGCATCTACCCGTCAGAGCTCCCCTCCACAAATACTTGAATTTTCGATGTAGATGCTACACATAGTTGGTTCTCATTCTTTAGAGATTGCGTGTAGAAGCATCCGTCAGTAAAAGGATCATCCTAAAATGAGAATCTCGTGACTATTGTAAATGATTTCTCAATCTAGGTTTTGTAGGAGAAAATCATAACGATCGAGGAAAAATCGGCCATTTAAAACCACTAATGAAGGATTCTACTTCACTTCTTCATTTGAAGATTTGTTAAAAGGAACGAAGGCTGAACAAGTACGATACTTGTTATAAATTATAAAATTTATCTAATTCATTTTTGGTAATCATACGGAGCAAATTGTGGGACCAATTGGCAAAGAAGCAATTGAGAGATTATGGGTGCGTTTGTTATAGATCTTTTTTTTTTTGAAAAATTTATTTTTCTATAAAAAAAATTACTTTTATCTTTTTAATAGTTTGTTTTATATTTTTTAGAAAATCATTTTGTTATATATATGTGTGTTTGAAATATGGATATTTTTTATATAAATCTATGTTTTATTCGAAAATATGAGTTTTATTTATGAAGATTTATGTTTTATGAATTTTTGGATGAATTTGGTGGATTTTTAATTCTTTAGATAAAAGATGAAAAAATTATTTGTAATTATGTTTGGATTGATGGATTGGAATGGAAAGGGATGGAATAGAATAATGTTCTATTGTTTGAACTTGACAAATAATAATAGAATAGAATGGAATAAAATATGATAGAATGAATTTCATCTCATATCACCACTTACCTTCAATTTTGTTCTTTCTCGGTGTCGGGTCTCGAACCGAGTTTCTCAGGAGACAGACTCAATTTTGTTCTTTTCCTTTCTAAAATATCCAAACAATGGAATAAAATATTTCTTTGATTCCACTCTACTCTACTCCGCTCCATTCCATTATATTTCATTAATTCAAACACGGTTTAATTAAGAGCATTTATAAGTAATTTTACCAAAAATAAATTAAAAAGATATACTTTTATCGTATAAATACAACTCAGTTGATAATTATAAAGCAGTCGATAAGATGTTAATATGCATGAACCTAAACTCAAACCCAAAATTTTCAGTGTTTTCACACTTAGGCTCTGTTTGGATTAATAGTACATAACAGAATAGAGAGGAATGAAACATAATCGAATGGAGTGAAGCGGAACGGAGTGAAACACAAATTTCATTCCATTGTTTGGATATTCAGTTATGTAACAAAATAAAATTATCACTACATCGTTTGAGAAGTGTATAGAATGAAATAAATTATAACACTTTCATACCAATTTTATTCTTATTTAAAATATGGGAGTAGAAGAAATAATATAATAAAAAAAAGATGCAAAATAATAATTATTTAATTTATTGAGATATCATATATAGTTCGAATTGCATCCAATAATAACTAGAGTATCTGCGCATCGATTATCCTCCCGAAAAGAATAAATGACCTCTACCTCTCAAGTTTCAATCTAGCAAATTCCTGATATTTTTCACTAAACTATAGCCAGCTTGCCAGATTTAACAACATGAACAAGTGAGATCGAATCAATATTCATCTGGATTGCATAAGTACAACTCAATAAAGTTTTCTAATATATCAAAGCATTATAAATTCGTAGGTTAGGTTGAGCTTAACTATACGTTAAACACAAGCCACAAAAATTAATTAAGCGGGACAGAAGGTTGAGTGAGACAAGTCAACGCCCCAACCCCAACTTCTTGGAGCTGGCACATGACAGCAAGAGTTTAACAAAACAAAGCTTAATATACAAATTAAAGCTCTAAATTAACTCATAATATTATTACCATCATGGAAAGATTATTCCTGGAAAATATCATATATATAATGAGTATACACTAATTTATATCATGCTTATAAAAAAAACAAATACAATCTATATCTATATATCTTATACTATAAAAATGTTATGATAAAAAACCATAAAAATGTTATGATAATCCATATACGCTAGCTAGCTCAATTATTGCCTTATTAATCATGACATTTGTACCTAATAATTATTGAGTAAGATTATTGTTGACTATATGATGTTGGCTGCATTTTGGTAAAACAATATGTAGGCAGGATGTGGGATGTAATGTTACAACATCATGACCTGACGAGAGCGCGCCAGCTGGCGGCAGCATTTAATGCGCGCGGATTTTATTTTTAGAGAAGATCTTTTCTCTTATATATCAGTTCTTTACTTGTGCATCAAGGAAGTTTTATTTCCTAAACAGATCTTCTGCTCAGAGATTGTTTTGGGAATTATTGTGAAGAATTATATTTTCTAAACGTATCTTTTTAAGATATGGTCTTATTTTATTATGTGAGCTGGATGTTTCTCTTGTGGACAAAGCTTCTGAAGCCCAATATTACCAGCTATATATTGAAGAATCAAAACCTAATTCAGGCAGTTGTTCAAGCGTGTTATTGAGTCTAGCCGTATTAGGATTTGCGTGTGTGCTTGTGTTTTGTGAGCCTTTCTTGTGTCACCTTGATACAAGTTTAGGACTGTGTGTTCATTGAGTTGTAATTGCAATTGTCTCTGAAGCTTTGAAGCAAAGAGATAATTGTTGTGTGTGTGTCCTCTCCAAAGCTTTTAAGCAAGGAGTTTAGATCTTAGTGCTTGTGTATTGCTCAAAGCCTTTAGGTAAGAGTGATCTAGTGTTTAGGAGAGTGTCTCCACCATAGTGAGTTGATTCAACAACAGTGTTGTCTGTACTGTTGAGCTTAAGGAGTGAGTTGGGAACTCATACCTAGGAGTTCCTAGGTAGAAGGACATATGGATAGTTGCTAGGTGATAAGTTGTAAACGAGGAGTTTGCTGTAAGACTTTGAACTAGGACTATTAGTGGATTTCCTCCTGGATTGGTATCCCCCAGAGTAGGTTGCGGTTGGCGCTGAACTGGGTTAACAAATCACTGTGTGTTTGTTTATTTCTGCACTATTAATCGTTTACAGTTTTGTCTATTAAAGCTGGTAAAAGTGTTGTAACATCGTGTACAACATCTTGTACTGGTGTGCCAGTTTTTCAATTGGCATCAGAGCGGGCACCCTGCCTGTTTAGGGTGAGATTCAGGAAGTTATTTCTGGCAAAATGGACAAAGAAGAAGGATTCGTGAACAGACCCCCAATGCTGACTGGCTCCAACTATGATCAGTGGAAGCCAAAGATGATTGCTTTCTTGAAGTCTATTGACAGTAGGACTTGGAAGGCCGTTTTGAAAGGTTGGGACCATCCTATGATTGCTACCAAGGAGGGTACATCTACAGGTGTACAAAAACCAGAGGAGGACTGGTCAAAGGAAGAAGATGAAGCAGCTCTCAGCAACAATAAAGCAATAAATGCTCTGTTCAATGGAGTAGATGCAAACATGTTCAAGCTCATCAAAAAATGCTTGTCTGCAAAGGAAGCTTGGGAGATTTTGAGGACTTGTTATGAAGGCACCTCTAAGGTAAAGATGTCAAAACTTCAACTTCTCACTACCAAGTTTGAAAATCTTAGGATGAAGGAAGAAGAAAGCATTCAAGACTTTCACATGAATCTACTTGATATTGCAAATTCCTTTGAGGATTTGGGTGAAAAAGTATCTGATGAAAAGCTGTCCAGAAAGATACTCAGATCCCTACCAAAAAGATTTGATATGAAAGTGACTGCCATAGAAGAAGCTCAGGATACAGCCAATATGAAGGTAGATGAGTTGGTTGGATCCCTCCAGACATTTGAAATGACCATCAATGAACGAGGAGATAAAAAGAACAAAAGTGTAGCCTTTATTTCAAATGATGATGATGAGGAATCCCAGGCTGCTGCTGAAGGTGAAGAAAGTATATCTGATGCTCTTGCTCTAATTGGAAAACAATTTGGTAGAGTCCTAAGGAGAGTAGACAGAAGAGCTAGACAGAATGGGCAGAACATTAGATTCGACATCAACAAACAGCAAACCAATGTGAAGAAAACTAAACCTGAGGAGAAAAGTGGACCAGTCAAAGAAGTGCAATGCCATGAATGTGAAGGATACGGACATGTCAGAACAGAGTGTGCAACCTTTCTGAAGAAACAAAAGAAAGGCATGTTTGTTTCATGGTCTGATGAAGATTCTGAAGAAGGAGAAGAGTCTGCTAAACATGTGTCCGCCATGACTGGAGTTTGTGCTCCTGAAACTGATTCTGATGATAATGTGGAAGTGGTCTATGAAGAGCACTCTGATGAAGAGGAGAATGACACCTATGAAGAACTGCTTGGTTTGTACAATGACCTACTGGTTCGTTATAATGAAGTCTGTAGAATTTTGGAGAAACAAAAGAAGACTATAAATCAACTCCACACTGAGAAAGACTTTCAAATAGGCCAAGTGTTGAAAGTTGAGAAGGAATAAACTCAAAACAAAGCTGATATGGAAGAATTGAAGAAAAGAGTTAATCAACTAAATTGTGGGGCAAACTTGCTCGAAGAAATTTTAGATGGTGTTCCTACTACAAGACTGAAATCTGTAGGATACAACTACACTGCTCTCAACCAACGCCAACAAAACAAAGAAACAAAATTTCTTCCTGCTGATGAAGTAATTGACCCCTACACTGGAGAAACAATGTTACAACCTCCTGTACCACATCCCAGAATATATCCAAATGTTAAGATTGGACAAGGTCCCAGGACTTTTTCTAACCACCATCGTGCTCCAGGACACCATGGACACTCAAGAAAATGGTTTTGTCATCATTGTGGAAAGAAGGGACATATAAGACCCTTTTGCTACAAGCTGTATGGGTATCCAAGACATTGGCAACAGTCAAAAACTACTCCTAAAGTGGAAACAGTCAAAAAGGTGTGGCAACCAAAATCTGAAGACAAGGGGTTGATTGCACATACATCTCTCAGGGCATCATCCAGAGAAGACTGGTATTTTGATAGTGGTTGTTCAAGGCACATGACAGGGGTAGAGAAGTATCTGAAGGATGTGAAGGGCTATGCATCTAGTTCTGTGACATTTGGGGATGGAGCCAAAGGTGAAATTCTAGGGATAGGAAAACTTGTCAACAATGAATTACCTAACCTAGAAAATGTGCTGCTCGTAAAGGGACTCACTGCAAATCTGATTAGCATAAGCCAATTGTGCGATCAAGGTTTAAGGGTAAACTTTACAAAAGAAGAATGTCTTGTTACCAATGATGAAGGTGAAATTCTGATGAGAGGTACCAGGTCCAAAGATAATTGCTACTTGTGGGTATCTCATGAAGAAGCTCAACTAGCAACATGTCTACTCAGTAAAGAGGATGAAGTCCAACTGTGGCACCAGAAACTTGGTCATCTTAACTTAAGTGGAATGAAGAAGATTGTTAGTGTTGAGGCAATCGGAGGGCTTCCCAAACTGAAAATTGTCGAAGGAAATATTTGTGGAGAATGTCAGATTGGTAAACAAATCAGGATGTCGCACCCAATGTTGGAACATCAGGTAACATCAAGACCTCTTGAACTACTACACATGGACCTTATGGGGCCTATGCAAGTTGAAAGCTTGGGAGGTAAAAGGTATGCTTTTGTGGTTGTAGATGATTTCTCTAGATATACCTGGGTGAATTTTATTAGAGAGAAGTCTGACACCTTTGATACCTTCAAAATTCTATCCACTCAAGTTCAAAGAGAAAAGAGCAGTGGAATTGTAAGAATCAGAAGTGACCATGGCAGAGAATTTGAAAATGAAAAATTCAGTGAATACTGTGCTAGTGAAGGAATCAAGCATGAGTTCTCATCACCCATAACACCTCAACAGAATGGTGTGGTGGAAAGAAAGAACAGGACTATCCAGGAATCAGCTAGAGTTATGTTACATGCAAAAAGCCTACCCTATCACTTCTGGGCTGAAGCAATGAACACAGCTTGCTATGTACACAACAGGGTAACTTTAAGAAAAGGTACTTCAACCACTTTGTACGAGTTGTGGAGAGAAAGGAAACCAACTGTCAAGCACTTTCATGTGTTTGGAAGCAAGTGTTACATTCTGGCAGATAGGGAACAGAGAAGAAAACTTGATCCCAAGAGTGATGAAGGGATTTTCCTTGGATACTCTAACAACAGCAGAGCATACAGAGTATACAATTCAAAGACAAAGGTGGTCATGGAGTCTTACAATGTGGTAGTGAATGATGTAGAGACTGAGAAGGTTGACAATGTGGAATACGATGTTGGAACATCAAGTCCTGTCATTGAAGATCATAGTCTAGAAGAACAATCAGATGCTAGACATGAAGAGATCATAGAAGATATTACAGCTGAGACCACTAATCCATCTACTCAGAACAAAGGGCCATCTGTAAGGGTCCAGAAGAATCACCCCTTGGAGCTTGTCATTGGAAATCGTGAACAAGGAATCACCACTAGAAGATCCAATGATGTGATAGCAAATTCCTGTTTTGTATCCATGTTTGAGCCTAAAAATGTGAAAGAAGCTCTCACTGATGAATTCTGGATTGAGGCAATGCAAGAGGAATTAAATCAATTCAAGAGAAGTGAAGTGTGGGATCTGGTTCCAAGACCTGATAAAGTAAATGTCATAGGTACAAAGTGGATCTATAAAAATAAATCTGATGAGAAAGGAGTCATTACCAGAAACAAGGCCAGGCTGGTTGCTCAAGGTTACACTCAAGTAGAAGGACTTGACTTTGAAGAAACCTTTGCTCCTGTAGCTAGGTTGGAATCTATTAGACTTCTATTGGGCGTTGCTTGCATCCTAAAGTTCAAACTCTACCAAATGGATGTCAAGAGTGCATTTCTGAATGGCTATCTTCATGAAGAAGTTTATGTGGAACAACCAAAAGGATTTACTGATCCTGTGTATCCTAATCATGTCTACAAATTGAAGAAGGCGCTCTATGGTCTGAAACAGGCACCTAGGGCCTGGTATGAAAGACTTACTCAATTCTTAGTTGGTCAAGGCTACAGAAAGGGAGGATCTGATCAAACCTTGTTTGTGAAGCAAGTAAAAGGAAAATTCATGATTGCTCAGATTTATGTTGATGACATCGTATTTGGAGGAATGTCGAACACAATGGTACAACATTTTGTCCAACAAATGCAATCAGAATTTGAAATGAGTTTAGTAGGAGAATTGACCTACTTCCTAGGATTACAGGTCAAACAAATGGAGGTTACTATCTTCATATCTCAAAGCAAGTATGCTAGGAACATTGTTAGAAAGTTTAGTCTGGATAATGCTTCTCACAAAAGAACTCCAGCTCCAACCCATGTGAAGCTAACCAAGGATGAACAGGGTGTGGGTGTGGATCAAAGTTTGTATAGAAGCATGATTGGAAGCCTGTTGTACTTGACTGCAAGTAGACCAGACATCACCTTTGCTGTAGGGGTTTGTGCCAGATACCAGGCAGAACCAAAGGTAAGCCACCTCAATCAAGTCAAGAGGATTCTGAAATATGTCAATGGTACATGTGATTATGGAATGATGTATTCTCATTGTGAAAGTTCAAACTTGTGTGGGTATTGTGATGTTGATTGGGCCGGTAGTGCTGATGATAGGAAAAGCACTTCTGGTGGGTGTTTCTTCCTGGGAAGCAATCTTATATCTTGGTTCAGCAAGAAACAAAACTGCGTGGCTCTTTCTACAGCTGAGGCAGAATATATAGCTGCTGGGAGTAGTTGTTCTTAACTAGTTTGGATGAAGCAGATGTTGAAAGAATATGATGTGGAACAAGATGTTATAACATTGTACTGTGATAACTTGAGCGCCATAAATATTTCAAAAAATCCTGTTCAACATAGCAAAACCAAACACATTGATATTCGTCATCACTTCATCAGAGACCTTGTGGAAAATAAAGTTGTGACATTGGAGCATGTAGGAACTAAGGAGCAAGTGGCTGACATCTTCACCAAAGCACTTGATGCAGTTCAATTTGAAAACTTGAGGGGCAAATTAGGGATTTGCCTATTTGAAGATCTGTAGCAATTACAGTTATTAGGGGAGAGGCATGCAGCAGTTATT
Source organism: Trifolium repens (assembly GCA_030408175.1). NCBI lineage: Eukaryota > Viridiplantae > Streptophyta > Magnoliopsida > Fabales > Fabaceae > Trifolium > Trifolium repens. The sequence goes on along the minus strand of CP125849.1, from coordinate 48,920,832 downwards.
ATTCTCTCCCCAATCCGTGTGCTGCACGATAAACAAGGTAATCATGTTTCTTACACCCCTATAAACACGCCACCTATCTCTAGTGGTTATTCCCTTACCAAATCAAGTTTCAAATATTTTCTTTCTAAATTCCACTATCTCCCTAACCTCTCAAACCGCTCCAATTCTCAGAACCTCTCCATTCAAACTCACTCCATCAAAACTCAAACCTCAATCATGTCTCAATCACCAAACACCAACTCTCCCATGAACTCCACCGATTCACCAAGCTCATCACCTATCAATGCTACCCCCATCATCACCATTCATCCCTCATTCGCATCTGCTCTCAACCCAAAACCAAAGAAAACCACCGCAAAGAGGACTTCTACTTCCAAAGCTCCAAAATCAAAGAAGAAATCTAAGACCTCTTCGTCCTCTGTTTCGAAGAAATCAACAAAAGCCAAATCATCGAAATCGAAGCCGATCCACACCATGCAAGAGCTGTATGTGGATGATCTTACTAAAGGGAATGCGGAATCGAACGTTGAAGCGTCCAACAATGATGCTTCTGATTTGAATGTTGAAGAAGGTAACTCTGATTTTGTTGTTGAAACCCTAGAAAACCAAAAAGGGGTAACAGGTGACAATACTGTTGTGGCTGAAGCCGTTGGTGGAGGAATTGTTCAGGATTCGCCTGATGCTGAAGAAACAATGAACAATCAAGTTGTGGAGGAAGTCCTGAATTCCTTGAAGGATACCATTCCAAAGCCTAAAGTTGTGCCGGATGTTGAAACATCCCTGGCACAAGAAGAACCAACTCCTGATGAAGTTGGTAATGCTGTTGAGGAAGAAAATCTTGTCCCTCTGAATCATGAGAATATAGTTCAACAGGATAATGAAGAACCTGCTGATGAGAATGTTGCTGATGGAAACACTACTGCTGACAATGCTATGTCAGTAGATGTTGATGTGGTTGATGTGGATACTATGGCTGATCTGGAGCAAACTGTTAGTGAAGTGGCCAGTGGTAGTATTGCTAGAAGGTTAAGAAACAGAAAAGGGAAAGATGCTGATATGGTGGAACCTGTTGTGACTAAGGCAACTCCATCTAAGAAGAAGAAGATGATTGGTCCTAGTAGAAAGGCTAGCAAAGTTGAGATTGCCAGTGAAAAGAAGAAAGCTAGTGGGAAAAGAAAGCATGTTGAAGTTGGAGACTCTGACTATGAAGTGGAAGAGGATGTGCCACACATTGTATCCAACATTGTGTCCCCTACTAAGAAGAAAAGTCAGAAGAAACTGCGCAGAGCTGCTAGTGTTTCTGATCATGATGTGGTAGACGATGTGCCAAACATTGTGTCTACTGGCAAGAAGAAAGTTGGTGGAAAGATTATTCCCCAAAATGTTCCTGATGTCCCCATGGACAATATATCATTCCATTTCATTGAGAGTGCTCAGAAGTGGAAGTTTGTTGCTAATAGAAGACTTGCTCTGGAGAGGGAGTTGAGTGTTGAAGCCTTGGAGCAAAAGGAGATCATTGCTCTCATTGAGAAGGCTGGGTTGATGAAGACTGTGTCTGGCATTGGTGAATGCTATGAGAAATTGGTCAAGGAATTCTTGGTCAATATACCTGAAGACTGTGATAATCCTCTGAGCAAAGAGCACCATAAAGTGTATGTACGAGGTAAATGTGTTCATTTTTCTCCTGCTATTATCAACAAATTTCTGGGGAACAAAGAAGATGGCTATGCTGAATTGGAGGTCACCAACAATCAGGTCTGCAAGACCATTACTGCTAATCAGGTCAAGGTTTGGCCATTGAAAGGTAAAGTCCCTTCTGTCATGCTCTCTGTTAAGTATGCCATCCTTAATAGGATTGGTACTGCTAATTGGGTTCCCACTACCCACACCTCAGATATAGCTACAGGTCTAGCTAGGTTTATTTACTCTGTTGGTACTGGGACTATGTTTAACTATGGAGCTCACATTTTTGATGAAACTGTGCAACATGGTAAGTCATGGGCTGTTAGAATGCCTATAGCTTATCCATCTCTTATTTGTGGTATTATACTTGCACAACACCCCACTATTTTAACTGCTGGTGATGAGGTGAGTAAGAGGGAATCTCCTCTTGACTTTCACCCCAAGCTGTTTGAAGGGAAGCATGCTGCAGATATTGAATTTTCTGGTCCCTCAAGTGTGGTTGGTGCTGGTCCCTCTGGTGTGACTGCTGGTCCTGGCTCTATGAATAGGAAAGAAATGATAGCCTCTTTGGAAGCAACTTGCAAGGCCTTGGATGAGAAAAAGAAGAGCCTTGAGCAGGTGATTATGGCTCTGAGGCAAGAGGAAGCTGCTGAAGAGGGTGAGCAGGTGCAGATTGAACAAGAAGGAGGAACTGCTGGTGCTAATGATGATGATGGAGACACTGAGGAGCTGGAGCTCACAGATTCCAGTGCTGATTTTTGATGGGTGTGGTATTCCCCATGTCTGATGTTATTTTGTTATTTTTTTTCTCTCTGGTTGTAATTCTGGTACTTCTGTTCTGTTGGGCTATGCCCTGGATATTTTAAGCACTCCCTAGTGCATTTTGGATGTAATTGTTCTATGGTACTCTGTGATCTACTCTGCTGGTACACTATTCTGAATCTCTCTATGCATCTTTGTCAAATTTGTGGTAAAAAGGGGGAGTAGATGTTACAACATGTTATCCCACATGTTATCTGGCATGGTATTATAATTTTTCTTGGTAGATGTTCTGTGCTGAAATGATATGATCTGCTACATGCCTATGTGTTAGTAATTGATATGCATGCTCTGCTAGTGTGTTAGTCTGCTATGCATCATTTCAGGGGGAGTAGAGTACTATGTATGTGATGCAGGGGGAGATGTTGTATGTGATGTTGGAACATTCTGTTTGTAAGGCGAAGTAGTTTTCTGTGTTTCCGCTGTTGTATACCTCTGATGTGCTTTAAAGATACGACTGAATTCTGATCTAATGTTTTCCATGGAGGAGTTAGTTTGGAAATTATTTTTGAAGATGTGCTACGCTTCTCTTCTTTTGTGTGTTTATGTTGATGTGAAGAAGTGTTAGTGATGTATGTATCTTTGTAGCTTGTCTGTGTGATCCCAAGTTGTTTTAGCCAAAAATTTGCCAAAGGGGGAGTTTGTTGACTATATGATGTTGGCTGCATTTTGGTAAAACAATATGTAGGCAGGATGTGGGATGTAATGTTACAACATCATGACCTGACGAGAGCGCGCCAGCTGGCGGCAGCATTTAATGCGCGCGGGTTTTATTTTTAGAGAAGATCTTTTCTCTTATATATCAGTTCTTTACTTGTGCATCAAGGAAGTTTTATTTCCTAAACAGATCTTCTGCTCAGAGATTGTTTTGGGAATTATTGTGAAGAATTATATTTTCTAAACGTATCTTTTTAAGATATGGTCTTATTTTATTATGTGAGCTGGATGTTTCTCTTGTGGACAAAGCTTCTGAAGCCCAATATTACCAGCTATATATTGAAGAATCAAAACCTAATTCAGGCAGTTGTTCAAGCGTGTTATTGAGTCTAGCCGTATTAGGATTTGCGTGTGTGCATGTGTTTTGTGAGCCTTTCTTGTGTCACCTTGATACAAGTTTAGGACTGTGTGTTCATTGAGTTGTAATTGCAATTGTCTCTGAAGCTTTGAAGCAAAGAGATAGTTGTTGTGTGTGTGTCCTCTCCAAAGCTTTTAAGCAAGGAGTTTGGATCTTAGTGCTTGTGTATTGCTCAAAGCCTTTAGGTAAGAGTGATCTAGTGTTTAGGAGAGTGTCTCCACCATAGTGAGTTGATTCAACAACAGTGTTGTCTGTACTGTTGAGCTTAAGGAGTGAGTTGGGAACTCATACCTAGGAGTTCCTAGGTAGAAGGACATAAGGATAGTTGCTAGGTGATAAGTTGTAAACGAGGAGTTTGCTGTAAGACTTTGAACTAGGACTATTAGTGGATTTCCTCCTGGATTGGTATCCCCCAGAGTAGGTTGCGGTTGGCGCTGAACTGGGTTAACAAATCACTGTGTGTTTGTTTATTTCTGCACTATTAATCGTTTACAGTTTTGTCTATTAAAGCTGGTAAAAGTGTTGTAACATCGTGTACAACATCTTGTACTGGTGTGCCAGTTTTTCAATTATATTTATCATAATATTGATACGAAATTTCTACCGCTGTTAACGATGACTAATCAATTTTTGTCGAAAAATCTATAAAGCATATAAGACGAATTTTTTCTTCCTAACCGGATTTTCTTTGTACATATAGTCAAGAATCAAACTCCTAATCACATACCTAAGAGACCAATTTTCACAATTCAAAATATATGTTTTTGAAATTAATATATTCTGATTGATACAACCCCACTTTCGTTAGAAAAACGTACTGTACGTCCTTAACAAAATTGGTAAACATTAGTCGATGGACCTAAAAAAGATCTGCATGCTAATCTAATTAATATGTTGTTGATTTGATTTTGTGCTTGCCAACTCAACTACAACAAGATTAAAATCTATTCTATCTAATTGGTTTGGTTAATACAATACAAAGTATCATAATCATAACTACTAAAGAAGAAGGGAACAAGCTAGCTTAATTAAAATGTTTGGTGTGCTTCACATTAATTGAGCTTAGTATAGTAGTTTTGTTAATAAATCAAAATACTAAAACTGTGTACCAGGCTGGTACTTACCTTTCCCACGGCATTTCGGCCATGCCAAGATAGGATGTTTGTCCTAACCAACAGAATTTTTCTGTACGAAATTGAGTTCTTTTCTCTCATGAATATTTTCTTATGTATAGAATTATAATAGTTTAGATTCACTTATTTTGAGTTTATCTATTGCCATGAGATTGTTTTAGAGAATTTATGAAAAACGACTTAAAACAATTTTTATAAGTTTTTTCAACTTATATTTTCACAAATTCCTTTATATAATTTATGAAAACAACTCATAATATATTGTAAAATAATTTAAATTTAAATTTTTTTTCTATAAAAATAACTTTATGTGAATTTATACATAGGTATCATTTGGCCTATAACTTTTTTTCTCTTCTCTTTTCTTAAAAATAAGAAGTTAGGGCAAATAATAAATTTTAAAAGCTTTAGTAAGAAAAATCAACTGTTATACTTCAAAGAAAAATACTAATAAAAAAGTTTCAAAATAAGGTAATACGGAGTAATAGTTACTTTGCAACAACTTTACTATAATTTATCTAATTAATATCTTTAAATAAGTTTTTTTTACTCCATCTTTAAATAAGTTATTGTTTATAAAAAACAACTTTATCTTATTATCAAACTTTTTTTTTGACAGTATTATCAAACACCTTTTAACCCTATTAATTAGTATAATTAAAAAAAAAACTTTTAACATTTTTTAAAATAAAAGAAGTAAGATTTACCAAACAACTTTATTTGTTTTAAAGCTCCTACCTAGCTAACTTTGTGGTTAAAATAGCTTATACACTTAAAAAAAAGCTAGATCAAACGGTATCATAGACGCTTATTTTTATAAGCTCTTGTATTATAAGCTGTAAATATGTTGTTTATCAAACAAGTTCGAGCGGTCGAATTACTCATTACTCTTAACCAACTGATTCAGAAGTTAAAACTCCATAGCACTTGACCGATTTATTGTTGTCATATCAAATCATGTTTTATATTTAATAATTTTAAGTTAAATTTATAATTTGAAATTTTTAATTAACTTTTCTTATAATGTACTGTTATTCATAAGTTCTTATTAATGAAAATTATATTAATTTTTCATAAACTACCTTCACAAGTTTATGGATAATATATAAAAGAAAAATTTGTATAAATTGTTTTGCATAAGTTCAAAAATAAATTAATGCAAATAGAGTTTAAAATACAAACTTTTTAAATTTTGAATTGTTAAAAGAATTATTAAATGCGTACTGTTACGATTTTTTTTATCAAGTAGGCTAGTAACTAGAAATTTCATTCTTAAAATTGATAAGTGAGATGATCTGAGTACGAAGTCCAGTTCCCCTGCATATATAATGCAATATCCTATCAATTAAGTCAAACTCATGAAACCTCGTGTTATAATTTTTATGGCGAGCATACTAAATATGTTTCTCTCTTATTTGTCCTGTGAAATATCTTCCTTGATTAGCATTTTGTTTATTTTGGGTGATTAGGTATGTTAATAGCGATTCTGTGGAATCTGTTTCATAATTTCGGTAACAGTCTAGGGTGCAAAAATCATTGGTGTTAATCTGAAAAGAAATGGTTTGTGATGTATATATAGTGTACTTTAATACGTCAAAAAAGAAAGATATGTGGTGTATACAACTTAATTAGTAAGAGCTTAGGAATAGAAAAATGAAATTATTTTCGGACAAATCAGTAGATTTTATTTCTCCTATTTGGATGGTTATAAATCAATTCATATGGTTGATTTTCTATTCACCAGATAGAAAAAATAGAAACTTATGTGTGCTAAGCGTGTGTTTGGTTTAGCTTTAGATAGAATTGATTTTGATAGAATTGATTATGGTAGAATTGATTTTATCAGAATTGATTTTAGCATAATTGATTTATGTTTGGATACAGTTATGTAAAAGTGAGTTGAGCAATCAATTTCAGTGTAAAAATCATACTTAAAGCCAGAAGCTACAAATCATAGCTTCTAGCAGAATCAATTCTGGAGGCAGAATCAATTCTGCTTTAAAGTAACCAAACATCTAAAACCAATCTAAAATCAATTCTACACCTATAGAATTGCTTTTGGCTCTTCCAAAAGCTAAACCAAACACACACTAAGTATGTGTTTGGTTCGGCAGCGAAAAGAATTGATTTTGGTAGAATTGTGTTTGACAGAATTGATTTTGATTAAAAGTGAGTTGAACAGAATTGATTTATGTTTGAATATATTAATGTAAAAGTGATTTTTAACATTTGATGTTGTTTGGATAATTTAAACCAAAATTACTTTTAATATGCAAATTACCAAAAAGGTCATAACATCTATATCTTAAAAATAAATAAGAAGGTCCTTAACCAGGTTGAAAAAGAAAAATAGAGAAGATGCAGAGGGAAAATAGAAACTGAAATGAATTATACAAGAGGTAGAGAAAAAAGATATAAGGAAAAGGAGAGATGGAGCCATGGAGGATATAAGGAAAAGGAGAGATGGAGCCATGGAGGTGAGGGCAAAGAAGGAAGAAAGAATCAATTTTTCAGTTGACAACAAACAGTAAACAAGAATTGATTTTGGGTTGATGTAAAAGCTAGGATTTGTAGCTTCTCCTAGAATTGATTTTGGAGCACAGAATCACTTTAAAAAGAGAAAGCCAAACATATTGAAAAAGTAAGAAATCACATTTTAGAGCTGAAAACGTGCGTTTGTTTGTTGCAAAGGTATAACCAAACAAGCACTAAATATATGCATCAATATATTAGTGATAGTTTATGATATTTTTGTGTGCAACAACTTTAGTTCAAATTCTTTCGATGCTATTTTTTCTGTATAACTTCAGTTTTATTAATTTTAAATTAAACTAAAATCAATAATTTTTTATTAAAAAACCTAAGAATCGAAACCTTACATGTAGAACCTATTCAAAAACACAATTACTATATGTCGTCTCAATTTTTACATCAAATTCGATCATTGATTTTGATGTATTTTTTTAATATTATACACAATAATAACTATTTTTTTATGTTGTTTACCATTTAAATAAAAAATGACTTTTTTTAAAAAAAATGTATTTATTTATTGGACTCATATTTTATATTTAAGAAGAACATCAAAATAGTCGTGACCGGTCTTGATTACAATAAAATTTAAACACTCTAACAAATAAGTTAAATAATATAATTTTAATCAACAAAAACAAATAATATAATTTTAAAGTAATTAATCTTAATATAAAGTTTTATGTAAGTGTATCTAGTTAATCTTATGTTCAAAGTTTTACAGTCGTGGCCGGTCTTAATATAATTTTATGTAAGTGTGTCTAATTAATCTTATGTTCAAAGTTTTATGTCCAAACACAGCCTAAAAACACAACCAGCCTCACAAAGCAATTCCTTGCGTAAAAAACATATATAGCGTATCAAAATTTATAAGAGATTTATTTATTTATTTAAGAAAATTAACACATCATATTAGATTTCAAATCCAATAAAGGGTTTATTATTATAAGATAAGACAAGTTTTTCATTTTGTGTCGTTACTGGCTCGTGATAATAAGAAATTTAACAAAAGCAATCTATTTAGAACCGTCATGGATATTGCAATATGTTAATGTTCCTTTTGATCTTTTTAGTCAAAAGGGAGATTTCTTAATGCCCATGTCTACAAAATTTCCAATAAAATCAGGACTGATTAGTTTACGTGTCCATCTAAATAATACAACTTAATTGTCTGATTATCAAGATAAACATGTATTTTAAATAGCACTAGATCGCTTGTTTATGTTTAAATATGTATTGCTCATATGATTGCCTCAAAAAGAAAAAAGCTCTTATAGTTTTAAATGGAAATTTTAATTGATGGCTTCAAATCTAGTCATACTCAATTTAGAAAGAATGAAATTATTATTTTTTTGTAAGCAAATGAATTAATTTATTTAATAGAGAAGAGAGTATAAGGAGTATTTAAATTTAAACCCTTATAAAATAATATTAGTCAGGGTGGAGAAACACTATATCCACCTTCTATAAGAGTTACAAAGTTCTTGTTAAAAGGAGACTAGGAGAGTATGAACGATATTATTGACTTGGTCAACCAAAGAAGAGGAAGTCCTGTATTTTTTAAGTGGACTTTCAAAAAGTGAATAATTTTTTTTTTTTTTTTTGGTCAAGTAGTCTAATGGCTTGAAATTCCACCCATAAGGTGAATAAGTGGGATGACCGGGGTTCGAACCCCGATCCCCTGCATAATAATGCAAATGTCCACCAATTGAGCTAAGCTCATGGGACAAAAAGTGAATAATTAAATTGGCCAGAGTTTCTTAGATTATAAATTGAGGACGTTAGTCCTAAGTGTGTTCTTTGATAATAGGTATCATACGGAGGGAACATCAAAGTTATGTCCAATATTTGTGTGGGAACATCAACTTATGTCTAATATAGTAATATTTGATTACAATTATTAAGATTATAGCATTTTTCATATGCTACTTCAATTATCGTTTGGAATTATAACATATAACTTTTCTCTAGTTTTTACATTCATTATTTTAAAGAAAATATTTTTCTATTGATTAATTTTATTTTATTTTGAATAAAATTCTATCGATTAAATTCATATTTATTAAATATTAATTGAATAAATTTTCGGGTAATTTAGTCTACTTCAGCATTTTTTTAAACAGGTCAGGTACTTTAGTTAATTTATTCACTAACAGCTTATAAACCACTATCAACTAGTTCATCTCTTATCAAATAAGTCTATTCACCTATTAACTAACTTATTCGATCACTATCTAATACTTTTTATCTAACAAAGTCTAGTCTCATTTATAACTTTTTATCTAACAAAGTCTAGTCTCATTTATAATAATATATTACTATAATTTAATTTAATTAACTAAAGTAAAATAATAAATTAATTTAATTTTCACTAAAATGTCTTTATCATGTTAGACTAGAAGACCAATTAATATGTGTTAATTGAGATATAAATAAACAAATTTGTTATGAAAAAAATATAATTAATATTCCCAATATTATAAAAAGTAATTTAAGAAAAATAAAATTCTAAGAAAACATCTAACATAGGGAGTACATTTGTTTTTATATTTTTTATTGTTGCAAAATTACAAGTTTTAAATTATATGGCGAATTGAACTTTTACTTTCTTTTGTAAAAAAAAAAAAAAATATCTGGGGAATAAGCACTGCTTTGCTTTCGTGTCAAGTTGGATGGCTCACAACATGTCCCTTTCTAATCATATAAATTGTATTTATTTGGCTCTATTAGGATTTAATTTTCTTTAATATTATAAATTAAATGGAGTATTTCATCTTCACATCTTGTACCATTCAATAAAATATGTGCGTATTATATATATATATATATATATATATATATATATATATATATATATGTGAGTGTGTGCATATATATACCAAAAAAAAAAAATATGTGCATACTATAAAATTATACTCCCTCTGTCCCAAAATAAATGACATGTTTTACCATTGACATGTTTGCCAATACACAACTTTAATCGTTAATATCTCTAATTATCTATTATTAAAAATTATAAAAATGGTATATTTTGAAAGTACTTGTCGAGACAAATCAAACAACATCTCATATGTTAATATTTGCATGTATATATTAGTAGAAAAATATCAAAAAAATGTCATTTAAAATGGGACAGAGGGAGTAACTTTTCGATTAGTTTAATGATTATCATAGTCTATTTGTCAGTTAGATGGATTAGGTGATAGGCTTGATCCGTAGAATCTTAGGTAACAATTGAGAGCTTGCCACAAGGACATTAAACTACATCGTGAGCATGACACTTTGTCTTAATAGCTCTCAATCTTAACTTGTTCTACAAAAGGGTGCATACTTAGGCCATTTTAGACTTGAATCTCTAATAATAGATAGCTAGATGGCTAATTAAATATTGAATTTATAGATTAATGGATTTTCCGTTCATTATAAATTTCAGCTAATTTTTTTGACCTAGTAAACAAGCAAAATGAGGACTTGGCACGTGTTGAATCCAAATTTTGTGGAATTCTTCGTGAATGAGATCATCACTACTTTTACAATACAAACTCTACTTCACTTTACTTTCTTTCTTTTTTTTTTACAAATTTTCAATCATAGTGAATTGGGCTTCTCCATAGAGTGCTGATAGGCGGTGGTTTAAAGATTTGGAGTGGTGATAGGTAGTGGTGGTCGTGTTAGTTAGTAGTGATCGTAGCTGTGGTCAAAGTAGTAGTCGATATATGGTGGTGACCAGTGATAGTTAGAGTGTTGTTCGGTTGTGGTGACATATGGTTCTCAAAGTGGTGGTTTTAGACCGTTAAATTAGCGGTCAAAGTACGTAGTAGTCGTGGTGGTTAGAGTAGTCCTTAGTTTGTAGTGATCAGATGTGGATGAAGTGGTGGTTGGTTGTGGTCGAAGTAGTGGTTGGTGGTAGTCAGATTGATGACCAAATGGTGGTTGGAGCGGTAGTTGGTGGTGGTCAAATTTGTTATTAGAGTTGGGCGAAGTGGCAATCCATGGTGGATATTAGAGTGATTGTCGGAGGTGGTTGAAGTGGTGGTCAAATATATTTTGGTTTTAAAATCGACTTCAAAACTAACTATCAAAAACTCACGGCTAACCCAAATGGACTCTTACATACCTAGAAATTAAATATACTAACATATGGTGGTGTAAAAACTCACATTATATATAGAGAGTGGATCCTCTCAATCAATTTCTCCCTCAATCTCTCTCAACTGAAAATCTTAACCATTAAATTAATCTATTGGTGAAATGTTCAAAACCCATATGTCAAAGTTAATACACCAAATTATTATTAAAATAAAGTAAATGCACCAAATTAAATGCCGTAAATAATGAAATCTCCCAAATTAAAAACTCATATCCTGACTTATCTTCTTCATACACCACTATGTTTAACTAACTTCTTTTTATTGATATGTAAATCTTGGAAGAACGAAACCATATGTGTGAAAAATGTTTTGGTTTTCGGGTTAATTTCGATAAAATGAATTTAATTTATCCCACAAATATTCTTGCAGATCAGAGGCAGCACCACATATTTGGACAATGCCACCGTTGTGGTGATGCCAACTGTCGTGTTAATGTATACATCACCGCCAAAATAATTGGGCATTGGTGCATCGCCGTTGGCTTAACTGTAGCTACATCGTTTGATTTCTGCATACACAGTTTTTATTTTAGGTTTCTATGAAACAATCTGTTACCGTGTGTTTCTTTTTTTTTTTTTTTTTTGGTTTACACCACCAGTTTAATCTGGTTCGGGGGTCAGTTCTGGCATCAAGTGGTTCCAGCCCCCTCCCGATCGCAGTTGCGGGGGATCGAACCGTGGTCCTCCCTACCAAGTTCAGCGTCAATCACCACTGAACCAACTAACGATTGGTTACCGTGTGTTTCTTTTTAAAATAGTGTTTTTATTATCTTATCGTTAGATTAATCAAATGACCATAATTTATTATTGAGAGAGATTGAGGTAAAATCGGATTGAGAGGATCCAAGTCCGATGTGATATTTGTGCAATCCATAATAGGTTGTCAAAAATACACTTTAGGCAAAATTAGATGAAACAACAAAATAATAAAAAAAAAAGTTTTAATTAGATAATACAAACATAGTTAATATTGAACAACTAAATTGATGTCAAAATAAAATTTCTTAAACATAAAATAATTTACAACTCAATCAAGAGCTTAACTCCCTACCTAATGATACAATGTAGGGGAGTTACATGTCATTCATAAAAAAGACATGGTGCACTCTCTTTTTTAGCCAAAACTATTACCAAGAGATATACTCCCTCCGTCCCGAAATGTAAGAAAAAAAAATAAAATCACGCTTATTAAGAAACTCTAAATTTTACCAAAAGAAACAATTGAGTTTCCTAAACTACGTCACATTAAAAATAAGATAAAAGTGGAGCTCTTGGAAACTGAAAAGTTTGCTTTTGCAAAAAAGACAAATTAGTAATGACTAGAAGGAAGGGTATTTTAGGAACAACAGAAATAAAAAGGAATATTTTGCTTACATTTTGGGACAAAAAAAAGAGAGGTTTTTTGCTTAGATTAAGGGACGGAGGGAGTACTTGAACATCCACTAGACCACTACTTTACTCTCTGTTTTCGATGAATAATTTAATCGACTGTTTAACACATATTAATATATAATTTTTATTATTAATATTTTTAATTATATAATAGTAAAAATAATAAAAAGTTGAGATTTTAAAAATATTAATCGAAATAAATCTAACAACTTATATACTTATATTATATTTATTTATTAATAGAAAAATATGATTAAAACAAAATATTTAAATAGTACACATAATCAAATTAAAATTTTTATTTTAAAACAGAGGAAGTAATTAATACTCTATCATAATTAGGGATGGCAAAAAGGGTCAATCCGCCCCGTTATTAGCCCGTCAAAAAAGGGGCGGAGCGAGGCGGGCGAATTAGAGGTGGCGGATTGAAAATCTCACCCCGCCCCGTTTTATGAGGGGTCCGTGGGTTGGCGGGTTACCCCGCCAATTATTTAAATAAAACTTTATTAATTAAAAAATTCACAAAAATAATGTAAAAATAAATAAATTAAAAAACATTTTATGTAGTAAAATATGTATCAATTGAGTTAATATAAATTATTATTCAAAATTTTATAATACAATATAAAATATTTAGAAAAAGCCAACCAGACAACAAAAATAAAAATATAATGAGTTCATCGATTTAAAAAATACTAGATACATAAGCTTAAAATCATACAGCTAGAGTAATTTAATTAAAAGAGTCATATATAACAGAAAATTTTAAAAAATATTGTGACTTATACATAAAAAGAGGTGGGAAAAATAAAAAATTTATTACTATTAGACACGACGGGCCAACCCGCCCCACCCCGTCACCGCCCCGCCTTTTTAGCGGGTTAGACGGGGCACCTACTAATGGCGAGTTCAAAATCTCAACCCAACCCCGCCAAAAATAACGGGCTAAACGGGCCGGCCCAACGGACTCAACCCATTTTGCCATCCCTAATCATAATCATACTCATTGTCATCGGTCATTCATAAAACAACATTTTTTCCCCTTATTTTTTTGGTGAACACTTCGGTACACATTTTATGTGGATATGTATCAGTACACGACTTAGGTGGATGATTGTGATTGGTCTATAAATAATATTTAATTAGAAAAATTAATAAATACTATTTGTAAACCAATCATAAATCATTCATCTCAACAAATGTACCGGTACATATATATACACTAATATGTGTACGAAGAATTCACCTATTTCTTTAAGTTTGTTAAAATCTTTCCCCTCCTCTCGCATCAATTTAATTACTTTCTCCGGTCTTTTTTATAAGAAACAATTCACTTTATAGATTCATTTAATACTTGATGTATTTGATCTATATTATAACTTATATATATATATATACATAAATTATTGAATAAATCTAAAAAGTCAACTGTCTCTTATTAAAAAGGAACGGATGAAGTATTATACTATACCAAAGAGACTTGTTGAGTGTCAACTAGGTTTTACAAGAAAGGTGTACGGCCAAGATTTGTTGTTACTAATTTTGACCCAAAAGTGCCAGAACAGCAACAATAAAGTGTTTTTCCCCCCTCTAAAAAATGTTATTTTAATTAAGAGATCTTATTTGAAAGCTACATTAATTTTTTTTCTTTAACTTTTTATTATTTTACGTACATAGCTCACTCCTATAACTCTTATATAAAAGAAAATTAAGGTAAGAACACCATCCCCTCTTATTCTCAAATCTCATAACCTTTTTTCTTTTCCAAGGAACTCCTGAAACTCAAAAACATCTCAACTTATCTTTCACAAACACTATACCCTTTATCCTTTCATCTTTGTTCCCTTCTTTCATTACAAAAATTCATCGAAGCTTGGATCCCCTTTTGTCTTTTTTTTCACCATATACATCATTTCTCACTAATTAAACTCAAACCTTACGTTACTCCCCCGTTTTTGCTCAATTCTTGTAAGTGCTTTTTTCCTCCACTTGTTTATTTTTACTTATCATTTTTTTTAGCAACACTAATATAGTAGTAGTTATTTCTCTTCCTTCTCAAAACCTTCACGCATAACACTATTTTAGTAACGTCCTTGACCCACGTTTTAATAACTTCCTAGCTACATTTCATTCACTTCTATATATATAATATAACCATTCTCATATTTTTGTTTTAGTTATAACTTTATAAGTCTTTCTTTCTTGCATGAACAAAGTCATAATATAAGGTGCACTTTTTCAATAATGTTTTTTTTATATACCACAATTCTTTGTTTTTGTTTGTGTTTTTATTACTATCACTAAACCTTTTGTGATGATTCTCTCTAATCATTCATCCTACATAGATTTTTCTAACTTAAATATTAGTATATGTATTTTTTTGGAGTATATGTATTTTTTTTGGGGACATAAAAGTTGTCCCCGTTTCCCCTGCAAATAGTTCTTTTATATTGACGTTGAAAATCAATTATGATATTAAAATTAACAAAAAATTAACGTACAAGAAAAAGAAATGTGTAGGTCCTTTTAATATATTTTTTTTTTCCATATATGACTTGATTCAATGAATAAAAACAAAAATTTTAGTTATTTAATTTAATGATTTTCCCTCTTAGATTTTGATCATTTTGGTATATTTGGCTCAGATTTAAGTGATCTTCAAAGTGGAGTTGCAATGAAAATAGAATCCAAAAAATCAAAGGTATGCATGCAAACAAATTAACACTTTTGTTAATACACTCTTTTCATATAATTAATCTCATTCATAGCAAAAAAAAAAAATTTATTTTTTTATCTTGATGTTATTGCAGTCATGGCCAAAATTAGCTGTGAAGAATTGGCTTAGTACAAAGAACAGTTCTGAAAAGTTTAACTCAGAATACTCTGTTAAAGGTGAAACTTCAATCTTTTGTTTGAGTTTTTTGTTTCATTTCATGTTTTAAGTGTTGAAATTGAGATTAAATTTGTTTTTATCTTTGTGGGACTCACTTAGGCACTTCGACAGAAACAAGAAAGAGTTGTTCAGATCAAGATAGTTACATCCTCGTACCAGATAATTTTTCTGGTAATTTGCTAACACTTTATTATGATTTGAATTTTTTTCTATTTCTTCAATATGTAAATTTTTACGGCTATGTTTGGATCTAGTGTTTTGGTGTGGATTTTGAATTGCTAAGCAAATAATTGACAAGAGAAGAATAGTGTTATGAACAGTGTCTATATAGCACAATTAACAAGAGAAGAATAGTGTTATGAAAATGGATTTTTTTTTGTTATCTCTTTAATGTTTCTCATCTTATCTATCGCTGATTGCATACGATAGATAATATGAGTGGTTGAAATTACACATAACAATCTAATCAGTACGTCTAAATTTTGCATGGAATTGATATAACCATTTTTTACGGGTCAAGTCTATGACTCTTCAGTGCACATGTGATGTAAATTTTTCAACCTACACTGATATATTTTCATTAATTAGATCAATAAGTTTTACCATTAATTCAATAATAAAAACAAATTTATATATAGTCGGTTTTACATTCTTAACGGCTATGATTATATCAAATGAGAAATTGCTAAGTTGTTTTGGGTTGTATCCCATGAAGTTTAATTTCAATGGATATGCCACGTGGATATTTGATTTTCTAGGCATAATGAATTATTTGGGCTCAAATTTGCAACTACAGTCATAAGCCTAAATCCAAATCCTTGTGTTTAATAGATTCTATCTTTTGCCAAAAAATTATAGAATTTTTTTTTTCTTTCTAAAACCTAATAAAAAAAATTATTTATTTTATAAATTACTATATTTATTTTTCCTTTTGGGTTCCTAAGTAATTAATATTTGGACCTTGTTTTCAAAGAAGGGTGGTTGAAGCATTCTACAAATGGCATGAAACGTTCGGTGCTTGGGGAGAAAAAACCTTCATCCATCATCACAAATACTCTCAACCTTAGGTAAATGCTACCATCATACCTATATCTTGAAGTAACATGTGGCTACACTAAAATTTCAAGTTAAATATATGTGCTTAGCTTATTATAGCAAAACATTATATATATATATATATATGAGGTATTATTATTGACTTTATAGAAAATTAAAATTAAATTAACTCTTGTGTAGGATGTTTGTGGGGACGTGGAATGTTGGGGGAAAGTCACCAAACAAAGGATTGGACTTAAGGAATTGGCTTACGTCTACTTTGCCAGCTGACATATATGTTATTGGGTATTTTTTTTTATTTTATTAATTTCTTTTTACTTAATCTTATCATCTATGTTCCCTATTTGGCTATCTACCACTTTGTATTTTTTTTATAGGATTTTTATTTTCATTTTTTCCACTAAGTACACCTGTTTCCTTTTTTACATGAATTAAATTACTTTAAAAAATAACCTAGGAGTACAGGTTTACTCAACATGTGTCTTATGGATCATCTACGGCGGCCGTACTATTACAACCATGGTAGAGTCTTTAGAATTGAATACTAAATAAAATAAGGTCTAGTTAGATTTGCACAATATTTTAAACTATTTTATGAAAAATAGTATTAAATGAGTAGATGATGTTACTCTTTTAAAATTCGGTAATTGGTTCAGTGGTGATTGACGCGAAACTTGATAGAGAGGATCACGGTTCGATTCCTCATAACTGCAATCGAGAGAGGGCTGAAACCATTTGATGCCGGAACTGACTGCATTCTACTTTTTTATATAACATTGTAAATTGATAGTTTTTTTTTATTGAATTTTACACGATGAGTGCATCTCCATTAAACTCGGATAAAATAAACATATCCCTCACATAAACATTTCTAATTAGTAATATTATTATGTCATAAGAATAAGATAAAATAACATGATTTGATGTTTTATGTAAAATTTAGTCATACTAAAACTATACTATTACCAACCACTTTTTTTTATATTCTATAAAATATATATGAATCAACTTATCCAATTCAGATTTCTGAGTACTTTTTGACTTTGGAGATTAAAAAAATAGGAAAAATCTAATTTATGTTGTATTTGCTTGTCTTTTTGTTATAGGTTCCAAGAAATTGTACCACTAAATGCTGGAAACGTGCTTGGATCAGAAAACAGTGGCCCAGCAACAAAGTGGTTGGCCTTTATTCATCAAGCCCTAAACACTACCAACAATGAAAGCCCAAATCAAAAGCAACGCTTTAGCCTAGTAGCAAGCAAGCAAATGGTTGGTATTTTCTTGTGTGTGTGGGTACGTGCCGATGTTCGCAACCATGTTAGTCAGTTAAAAGTGTCGCGTGTTGGCACCGGCATCATGGGCTACCTCGGAAATAAGGTTCGTTTATTAACACACTACAGTTATTCATGTAATTTTAGAAGTAGTTACGATTAAACTTAAAAAGAAAAATCGTTGGATTTTATAATATTTCTTATTGGTTTGATAAAATTTACATTAAAAAATCTACCAAAAAAGGAAAAATTACATTAAAAATATTTATGAATGAAATCCATACTATGTTATATGGGGGTTATAAAATGGTTCTAATTAAATAGTTGTTGCTTCAGATTTTGCAATGGAAATGTGACATTTGAAGGAGAAGTAGGACTATGCATTGGCTACCGTGGTATGACTATGATACGTTGCTTACATTTTTTTTCAATTTTTGTTGTATGCTAACAGGGTTCAATATCAATTAGCATGAGATTATTTCAAACCACGTTTTGCTTCGTTTGCACCCATTTGGCCTCTGGAGAGAAATGTGGTGACGAATTACGAAGAAATTCAGACATCTCTGAAATCTTAAAGAGAACTAAATTTTCTCACTCGTATAAATCAATTGGTCATTCACCCCCTCCCGAAAGCATACTAGAACACGAGTAAGTCATTTAATTCATTCGTGCAACGAATGATTCTAATTATATTCACACTCTTTTAATGTTATAATTCAATGATATTAATTTGTTTTTCAATTTGGCATGTGTAGTAACATTATTTGGTTGGGCGATTTAAATTATCGACTTGCGGCTAGTTACGATGATATACACAAGCTTTTAAAAGAGAATAATTTGAAGGCGTTACTCGAGAAGGATCAGCTATCGATGGAACAAAAAGCTGGAAGAATATTTGAAGGTTGGAATGAAGGAAGCATATACTTTGCTCCTACATACAAATACTTGACCAATTCAGATCAATATGTAGCACAAACCTGTAAATCCAAGGAAAAACGACGCACCCCCGCTTGGTAAGATTTCATCAAATAATCATCGTTTAGTACCATAGTCCAAGTCTAAATTTTAGATCAGATACATTTTTTACTGATAATTTTATATCAGATACTTTTTTGCTTATATTTTGGTACGGACGAATATCTGATAAGAAATTTGTCGAAATTTGAAACAGGTGTGATAGAATTCTATGGAAAGGAGAAGGATTAAATCAAAAAATGTATGTTAGAGGAGAATCAAAATTCTCTGATCATAGGCCAGTGTATTCACTATTCACAGCACAAGTGGAAATGACAAACAAGAATCTTACACGTTCTGTTTCTTCTACTACTGTCTCAAGATCACCATGTCCCTTAAAACCATTCACAAATTCTTCTACATTGTCATCTACATGTTGTGCTGCTGCAAAAGTACAAGCAGAAGAACAACTCATGTTATTAGCAACAAGGACACAAAGTTGCATAGATTCTGTTTCAAGATTCTTGTAGTAATAGTGCAGTTTTCAAGTATGATTGGATGGTTAAACAACATTGGAGAAAGGGATTATAGAAGATTATATGAATAAAGAAATAATAGTAGTAATTTTTATGCAGCTTTTTTGAGCATAATGGATTTTTTTTTATCAAGAGATGATTGATGTTGATTAATGTGGGAACATAATGCTACAGTTCTGGCAATTTTTGAGCTGTCAAAATGCATGCCACACGGCACAACAGATTTTGAGGTTTAGAAAATATAGTACTATGCTGATTTATAATGTTTGTAAACTGCAAGAATTTTTATAAATTATTATTAAACTCCACCTAGATATATGTTTATTTCTTATATCCAACTTGTATTGGTATCAACTTGTATAGATATATGTTTATTACTATGACTCAACTTGTATTGTTATTTACTTGTATTAGTAATGTATGAAGATTGTATTGTAATAATATTAAAATTAATGTGTTGAAAAAAGTTTGTAAAAAATAATGTGTTGAGAAAAAGTGTCAAAATTCTACTTGGTCAACTTATCATTAATCGTTTCACCAAAAAGCTGAATGAAGGTTACGTTGTGCATCTATGATATTTGTGTATCAATACATAAAAATGGGTAAAATCAAAGCTATAATGGCGCAACAAAGCACTCTGATCGATTAGCTGTGAGGCAGAACACCAAATTGTAGTGACATATATCGTAATGGTGTTGGTCAATTGGATGATGGTGAATAGATTTGCTTATACAAAAAAGAAGCAAGAAAATATCCAAAACATGGCACAACAATGAGTTGATGGACCCGTGAGAGGCAAAGAATCTCACATCTGTACCAAAAATCTGAAGACTTTGAATATATGAATTATCATTTTTGCCGCCATCTTAAAAATGATGGTCGCAGAAGTGGAGTCGAAATGTCGGCTTCACAAGGACAATTGTCGATTTGTGAAGCAGTACACAATTTTTTATAGATGTGTTCTTATGAGTCACTAAAATTAATGTGTTGAGAAAATGTTTGTAAGAAAAAAATGTGTTGAGAAAAGTGTCAAAACTCTACTTAATCAACTTATCATTAATCATTTCACCGAAAACAAAGTTAAATGAAGGCGGCGTTTACGTTGCGCATCTAAGATATTTGTGTATCAATAGTTAAAAATGGGTAAAGTCAAAGCTACAATGGTGCGACAAAGTACTCTGATGGATTGGTCTCTAGGTAGAGCACCAAATTATAGTGACATAAATTGTAATGATCTTGGTAAATAGGATGATGGTGATTAGGGTGGCTTATAGAAAAAAGACGCGAGATATTAATATATTATCCATAACATGGCACAACACGGAGTTGATGGACCCATGACAGACGAAGAATGTCACATATGTACCAAAAATCTTGAGACTTTATATATGAATCGTCATTTCTACATCGGACAATTGGCGATTTGTGCATCAGTACACAATTTTTTTATAGCTGTGCCCTTATGATGAGTCACTAATCTGTTATAAAATGAGGAGGCAAAAATATTATTCAATGGAAGCTATAGTTTTTTATTTCATTTATAGTTGTTGATTTGTTGCTCTATTTTCTGCTAAACACATGCACACAATCAAGGTCTATTTTATTTAAATAAATCTATGATAGGTACTTAATTATGTCCCCTACAATGTAGGAAATTATTCAATGCAACCTTGTTTCCTAGTAGTATACAAGTTTATTGAGGCCATTAACTAATTTTGTTAGGTAGAATGGAAAACTTGTAAATTTGATACACTTGTGAATTTGATGGTGTCATTTGTAATAAAGTAATATGAAAGTTGGTTGGAATATATCTTAAACCTTTGGAATCATCATTAGTATTTTAAAATGAATACCTTGCATCAAACTTGCCACATTTTTTATGGCATTTTTGTTGTCTAATTGACAAATCATACATACAGTTACATGCCAAAAACCTGGACTATTACATTTCATAATCAAAAGATCAAACAACCAAAAACCTATATATAATTGTTGTTAAATAGCCATTTTGACACCTAATTGAATTAAGGTGAGAAATTTTAATTTCTTCACACTTGTTCATCTCTTGCTATGTTATTTCCTTCACCAAAGTTTTTGCTAGTGATCATGACCTCATGATTAAGATGCTCCTCTTTGTCATTAATCTCTATAGTTTGCTTAGCTGGTAATATTTCATCTTCAATATTTGGATTTGGTGTGTCATAATCTTTACTTTTACCCCATACCACTAAATACAATCCAAAAATAATCACGACGGCGCCGATCACCCTAAAAAATTTATCACAATATTACTAATTAGCTTATAAATTTAAATTTTGTTTAAATATTTTTTATACTGTCAATCAATTAATCGTAATTACCTTCCGAGGTAAATTTTCTCGGCCAAAAAGAAGGATCCCATGATAGCTACAATGACCATGCAGAGTGGATTGAAAGTTGTTACAAAAACTGGACCTCTATATCTCATTACTGCTCCTTGGATGTAATAGGCCATTCCTGAACAAACTATACCCTGCAGCATGTGAATGAATATTTTAAATCTCCTTATGTATGGATACTATATTTGTATAGTTCCATTTGGACACAAATGTTGTGGCTCAGTCTAACCTAGAACACAATAGGTGAGCCAAGATAAATTTTTAACTAGTAAACTGTTTTTTTCTTTTTCTTTTTTATAAAAAAACTGCATTAGAAAAGGCCCAAAATGATCAAGTTTTTTTCAAACATATAATTAAGGTTGAGATTACTTCTCGCGCTCCCTAGAAGTCCCCATCCGCCTCTGGAAATTTAAAAAATATCCTCCTCGCTACTTAAGTAGCGAACTCAGGAGATACCAAATCTAGGAAAAATCAATTCGCATCCTAGAATGTGAACTGATGTGAACCTTATAAAATAGGGGGCGAAGGAAGGAACAGAGATACAAAAATATTAGATTTTATAAGATTCGCATTCTAGAGTGCGAACAGTTTTTTTTCAATGTATTTGAAGGGGATGAACTCATCAAAAGCAAATGCATTGACTTTGGCAAATGATTTAATAAACCAAGAATGCATGAATGTCCCATTTGTGGTCAAGAATTTTCTTTGGGACAAGCATTACGTGGACACATGAGAAGACATAAAGCTATCACCAATGAAGAGTCAAGAGTGTATTTAGATGGGGAATTTTTTTATTTTATTTTATAATTCCTCCAGTTCTATATATAATCAAATTTTAGTTAGATACAATGAAAAAGTAATATATCTAATCTATATTATTGACAAGATACATTACTTTTTCAATGTATTTAAATTGCTAAAAATTCCTTATATATAGAATCAGAAGAAGTATCAAGATGGATAATGTTTTGAGATGTAAGTAATTTTTTTGAGTGAATTTAAATTTTTCTACGTAAATTCCTTGTTTAAATTGCCTTGTTTTGAAGATCAGTTTATAAAATTTTTAAATTGATAAAAAATTATGAAGTATTTTATTAAAATTTAATTTTAGGAGTTTTAAATGACACCTAAAAGTTAGAAATTTGAAAGTCTTTCTTCTTATATATTTCAAATTAACCCCACAACTATTTAAAAGGTTGAAAATTGGTCTTTTTAATTTTAAAAAATTGCAAATTCGTTCGCTTTTTTTTAAAAAAAAAAATTTGACCTTAGACTTGTCAAATTCATAGAAGTGGCAAAAAAGACTAACAACGAATTTTTCTACTACTCTATCCAAATACACATTTAAAAATGAAGGTAATTTAAATAGATAATTTAAATTTCTTAACATTTTAAATACTCTTAATTTTTTAATTATCTCATTCAAACATACTCTAAAGAAATCGGATATAAAACTAAAATACTAAAGTGATATGAGTTGTTTAATAATTTTTTATAAATTAGTAATAATATAATTGGATTAATGTGGACGACGTTATCCATATCTGTTATAAATTCTATCAAAACAAATTTAATCAAAGAAATTGCATGCATGGGAAGTACAAAAAGTGGTACTTCAACTCATTACGACACAAAGGTAACACAATTGTAAACAATTAATGGGATTATATATTACACCATGAAGCAAAGGAATAAACATTTGTTTTAGGAAAGTGGCTAGAGATTCAGGACCAGGTAGGTAATTTCTTGCTAAGGCATCTACTTGTGGAGGAGCCACTTAGCATCTACCCGAGCTCCCCTTCACAAATACTTGAATTTTCGATGTAGATGCTACACATAGTTGGTTCTCATTCTTTAGAGATCGCGTGTATAATAGAAGCACCCGTCAACAAAAGGATCATTCTAAGATGAGAATCTCGTGACTATTTCTTAATCTAGGTTTTGTAGGAGCAAATCATAAAGATTGAGAAAAAATCGGCCATTCACAACAACTAATGAAGGGTTCCGGTTAACTTCTTCATTTGGAGATTTGTTAAAAGAAACAAAGGCTAAACATGTATGATACTTGTTATAAATTTTATCTAATTCATTTTTCAACGGTAACCATGTAAGCCGGGCAATTGAAAGACGGTATGTGCGAATTGTGGGAACAATTGGCAAAGAAACAATTGAGAGATTATGTGTGCGTTTGTTATAGTTTTTTTTTAAAAAAGAAATCTAATTTTTCTTCTAAAAAAAATTACTTTTAAATTTTTTTTTAAAATTTTTTTTTTTAGAAAATCATTTTGTTAAAGAAATTTATTTTTGGCCTTGAAATGAAAAGTTAATCCTAATATGTTTTCTAAATTATTATTTTTATAGAATATAGAACTTAGGTGTAGGAGCTTTACATTTTTTTTTAAAAATAATTGTTTAAATAGTAAACAAACATAAAGTAGCTTCAATTTTTAAAAAAATATCTCTAGACTTTTTCGAAAAAAAATCATTTTTTGTAAACTGTAAACAAACGCATCCTATATATGTGTCCATTACAAATAAAATATGGATGTTTTTTTTAATATAAATATGTGTTTTGTACGAAAATATGAGTTTTATTTATGAAGATGTAAGTTTTCTGAATTATTTGGATGAATTTTTGAATTGTTTAAATAAAAGATGGAAACATTATTTGTAATTAAGTTAAGGGCATTTATAAGTAATTTTACCATAAACAAATTAAAAATTATATTTTTATCATATACTACAACTCACTTTTTTTCTTTACAATCAAAAGCTTAATTCATTTCATTTATAAATAAAGATGAAATACAAGAAGTAACAATTCAATGAAATAGCGATTAGGCTAGAAAATGGCCTTGATAATTATAAAACAGTTGATAAGATGTTAAGATGCATGAATCCAAACTCAAACCCAAAATCTTCAGTTTTTTCACACTTAAGGACATATGTGTGAGTGTACTTAATTATTAAAAAAAAAAAAAAGATCATATATATTTCCCGTTTTCTTTTTTATAAAGATGAGGTCTAAGCCCAAAAAAATAAAGCTTTATAGTAATCATGCTTGCATCATAAGATAATAATTCACTAATTTGTAAAGGACAAGACTAATAAATACTCATCATATAGCTCGAATTGCATCCAATAATTACTAAAGCATCTGCATATCAATTAGCCTCT
Organism: Trifolium repens; assembly: GCA_030408175.1. NCBI lineage: Eukaryota > Viridiplantae > Streptophyta > Magnoliopsida > Fabales > Fabaceae > Trifolium > Trifolium repens. The sequence goes on along the minus strand of CP125849.1, from coordinate 48,895,783 downwards.
CGAAAAGAATAAGTGACCTCTACCTCCCAGTATCTATCTAGCAAATTCATGATATTTTTTACGCAAGTGACATCGAATCAATTTTTTTTACGCAAATATAATTCACAGGTTAGGTTGAGCTTAATTAGGAATTGGATTTGGTGCAGTTCACACAGTATTACATTCAAATTGTTCGATTATAATCCGACAGATCAGATCTAAAGTACTTACTTTTTATTATATTTAATTAATATCACATCTGATCAAAACTTAACGTGAAACTGCGTAATATGTTCACCATAGAAAATCCAAATCCGCTTAACTACTTATACGATCTTAGTCAAAAAAAAAAAAAACTACCTATGCGATAAACACAAACCACAAAAATGAATTAAGCGGGACAGAAGGTTGAGTGAGACAAGTCAACGCGCCAACTTCTTGGAGTTGGCACATGACAGCAAGAGTTTAACAAAACAAAGCTTCATACAAATTAAAGCTCTAAACTCCATCATGGAAAGATTAATATTCCTGGAAAATATCATATATATGAGTATACACTAATCTATATCATGCTTATAAAAAAACAAATACAATCTATATCTATATATCTTATACTATAAAAATGTTATGATAATCCATACGCTAGCTAGCTCAATTATTGCCCGATTAATCATTACATTCGTATCTAATAATTATTGGGTAAGATTATTTTTACCGTGATATTGATACAAAGTTCCACTGTTATGTTAACGATGACTAATTTTCATCGAAAAATCTATAGAGTACACAAGATAAATTTTTTCTACCTAACCGGATTTTCTTCGTACATATAGTCATGATTAAGATACCATTTTTCACAATTCAAATATATGTTTTTGAAATTAATTCTGATTGACACAACCCCACTTTCGTTAGAAAAACGTACTGTACGTCCTTAACAAAATTGGTAAACATTAGTGGATGGACCTAATAAAGATCTGCATGCTAATCTAATTAATATGTTGTTGATTTGATTTTGTGCTTGCCAACTCAACTACAACAAGATTAAAATCTATTCTATCTAATTGGTTTGGTTAATACAATACAAAGTATCATAATCATAACTACTAAAGAAGAAGGGAACAAGCTAGCTTAATTAAAATGTTTGGTGTGCTTCACATTAATTGAGCTTAGTATAGTAGTTTTGTTAATAAATCAAAATACTAAAACTGTGTACCAGGCTGGTACTTACCTTTCCCACGGCATTTCGGCCATGCCAAGATAGGATGTTGTCCTAACCAACAGAATTTTTCTGTACGAAATTGAGTTCTTTTCTCTCATGAATATTTTTTTAGAAAATGTTAAATAGTGCATCTGGTATACTAGTTAAGTACATAAATAAAAAAAATATATGTTTTGGAATTCATGTATTCAATGTATTAAAAGTGTAAAAAATTGTCTTTATCAACATTAACTTTATGTTTTATTTCTATTTTTTGTATGATTAACAAGTGCATCAGGTGCACTGTTTAGCCTGATCCATATTTTTTTTATGTATAGAATTATACAATAGTTTAGATCCACTTATTTAATTTATTTATTGCCATAAATTTTATGAGATTGTTTTAGAGAACTTATGAAAAACAACTTATAATAATTTTTATACATTTTTTCAACTTATATTTTCACAAATTCTTATAGTTTATGAAAACAACTCATAATATATAGTAAAATAATTTAAATTTAATTTATTTTTTGCTATAAAAATAACTTATATGTGAATTTATACATAGACACTTATTTTTGTAAGCGTTTGTATTAGAAGCTGCAAAAATTTTGTTTATCAAACAAGCTATAGCTAGAAGTTAAAATTATAGCACTTGACCAATTTATTGTTGTCATATCAAATCATGTTTTATATTTAATAATTTTAAGTTAAATTAAAAATTTGAATTAACTTTGCTTATAATGTACCGTTATCCATAAGTTCTCATTAATAAAAAATATATTTAATTTTCATAAACTATCTTCACAAATTTACGAATAATACATAAAAGAAAATTTTTGCATAAATTGTTTTACATAAGTTCAAAAATAAATCAATTTAAATGAATTTTAAAATACAAACTTTTTAAATTCCGTATTGTTAAAAGAATTATTAAACATGTGTTACAATTTTTTATCAAATATGCAAATGGTTAAAAATTCCACCCTTAAGGTAGATAAGTGGGATGACTGAGGTTCGAACTCCGATCCCCCTATATATATAATGCAATATCCTACCAATTGAGTTAAACTCACGAAACCGCGTGTTTAAATTTTTTATGGCGAGCATACTAAATATGTTTCGCCCTTATTTGTCCTATGAAATATCTTCCTAGATTTAGCATTTTGTTTATTTTGGGTGATTAGGTATGTTAATGGCGATTCTGTGGAATCTGTTTCATAATTTCGGTAACAGTCTAGGGTGCAAAAATCATTGGTGTTAATCTGAAATGGTTTGTGATGTATACTACTTAATTAGTAAGAGCTTGTAAGGAATAGAAAAATGAAATTATTTTCAGACAAATCAGTAGATTTTATTTTCTTATTTGGATGGTTAAGTCACTTCATATGGTTGATTTTCTATTCACCAAATAGAAAAAACAGAAACTTATGTATGCTCGAGCCAGACTTATGGGTTGGGTGTGCGGCGATATTAGATTTCAAATTTTTTAAGCCTAAAACTTTTAAACCATATAATTTTAGGTTAATGCTACGGTGGACTACCTTCACAAGTGGTCCACTGTGGTGAAGTGATCATTATTACTATAACGAGTATAAATTTTACAAAATCCACCGTTGGATTGAAAGTTTGTATCATATAGATCATCCATACAAATTTTTAAAAAAATTGGAAATCATTTGATTTGTTATTGAAATCTATCAAGTTTAACGGTATTTAATAAAAACTCATAAACCGTTAATCTTAATGGGTCTCAATAACATATCAAATGATTTTCAATTTTTCTAAAAATTTGTATGGGTAATCTATATGAAACAAACTTTCAATCCAACGGTTGATTTTGTAAAATTCGCATTCGTTATAGTGTTATTCATAAGTGGTCCACCGTATACCACTTGATAAAGTTGTCCATTTTAGAATTTGCCATAATTTTAATGTTCGGTAAAATATTTAATATATGTATCAATATATTAGTGATAGTTTATGATACTTTTGTGTGCTTCAATTTTGGTTCAAATTCTTACAATACCATTTTTTCTGTATAACAATTTAGTTTTAAATTAAACTAAAATGAATAATTTTTTTATTGAAAAACCTAGGAATTGAAACCTTACATTTCAAAAAACACAATTATTTATAAGAACACAATTATTTATAAGAACCTATGTAACGAGGCAATTCCTTGGGTAAAAAACATATATAGCGTATCAAAATTTATAAGAGAATTATTTATTTGAAGAAGAATAACACATCATGTTAGATTTCAAATCCAATAAAGGGTTTATTATTATAAGATAAGACAAGTATTTCATTTTGTGTCGTTACTGGCTCGTGATAATAAGAAATTTAACAAAAGCAATCTATTTAGAACCGTCATGGATATTGCAATATGTTAATGTTCCTTTTGATCTTTTTAGTCAAAAGGGAGATTTCTTAATGCCCATGTCTACAAAATTTCCAATAAAATCAGGACTGATTAGTTTACGTGTCCATTGAAATAATAGAACTTAATTGTCTAATTATTAAGATAAACATGTATTTAATCCGGGTGCATGACAGAAAAGTTTATGTTTAAATATGTATTGCTCATATGATTGCCTCAAAAAGAAAAAAGCTCTTATAGTTTTAAATGGAAATTTTAATTGATGGCTTCAAATCTAGTCATACTCAATTTAGAAAGAATGAAATTATTTTTTTTTATAAGCAAATGAATTTATTTAATAGAGAAGAGAGTATAAGGAGTATTTAAGTTTAAACCCTTATAAAATAATACTAGTCAGAGTGGAGAAACATTATTCACCTTCTATAAGAGTTACAAAGTTCTGGTTAAAAGAAGACTAGGAGAGTATGAACGATATTATTGACTTGGTCAACCAAAGAGGAGGGAGTCCTGTATTTTTTAAGTGGACTTTCAAAAAGTGAATAATTAAATTGGCCAGAGTTTCTAAGATTATAAATTGAGGATGTTAGTCCTAAGTGTGTTCTTTGATAATGGGTATATCATACGGAGGGAACATCAAAGTTATGTCCAACTAGACTCCGACCCGCGCGTTGCACGGATTTGATTGAGTGATAGATATAAGATTTAAATTCTATAATAAAAATTGCAAATAAAAAAACAATGAAATTTAAATATAAATATTTGCACAACAAAAAAGGAGATTACATAGTTATCAATTAACTAAATCCAATAAAAAAAGAGATTAATAGTTATTTATATTTGCACAATATCGATCATAAAAAAAAATATCGATCACACAAACGGGCACGGTGGCGGCTAATAAGATATAAATTACTTATTTTATTTTAGTGCATTAAAGGCTAATACATCAATAAAAAGACTCCAAGGTTGATGCTTAGTGATCATGAGGTGCCTATTTGATTATATATAAAAAAATGCTTCGGTTCTTCGTCTAGTTTTTTGTATGATATATTTTTCAAAAGAAATTTATAATTGTTTTAATCACAATTGGAAAACTATTTGACTATATATTTTTAAAAAAATCACGAGGTGCCTATATTTCTTAAAATAAATTTTTATTGGATGTTAATATTCATAACACATGAGTTAGCTTCAGATGCCACACACAAAATGCACATGTGAAAAGTATCAAACCTGCTATATATTAGATGTATTATCATACTTACGCATGCTTGTTCTATTTTGCATCATCTTGATATTTGAATCATATATTACATATGCAAGAGAATTTACAAACATTTAAACTATATGAGAGGTGAAAACATAGAAACTCAGTGAATCACTAAGTACTCACATACTAACTCGGCCAATTAAATCTTTCTCATATTCAGATATACATAAATTAATACACTTATTATATTTATTTGTTTCCTCTCATGAAAAACACACAACATAATCAATAGATAAGAGCCTTAAAGAATTGTTATATACAGTTGATCGTTTTTACATCAAAGGCTTCTCACGCTTGTAGGTTCTTTGCCATTTTATCAAAATCTCACCATCTAAATCTATGATCTCTTCTTTCTCTTTATCCTTGATACTTGGATGAGATTCAAAGTAGGACGCTTTTACCTGTAATTTATTGCAAGATAATAAATTAGTAAACTGTGTTATGCAAACAAACCAATGCATAGACACTTTCAAAACTCAACCTTAATAATTATCACACACACATTTGAAAAAACAGTGTAATTAATTCACTGAGTATGCCTTTTTAAAAAACAGTGTAACACATATATATCATAAGGGGCCGAAAATTAGGTGATAAATTAGGGTGTAATTAATAGTGATTTAGGAGGGAAAAGTGAAGGTTAATTAGGAGGGATAAATAGGGTTTAGGAGAGGAATCACAACTTACCATTTATAATAATTAAGATTAAGATAAGATTAAGATTAAGATTAAGATTAAGATTAAGATTAAGATATTTGTGTGGGAACATCAACTTATGTCTAATATAGTAATATTTGATTACAATTATTAAGATTATAGCATTTTTCATATGCTACTTCAATTATCGTTTGGAATTATAACATGTAACTTTTTTCTAGTTTTTACATTCATTATTTTAAAGAAAATAAATTTCTATCGATTAATTTTATTTTATTTTGAATAAAATTCTATCAATTAAATTCATATTTATTAAATATTAATTGAACAAATTTTTGGGTAATTTAGTCTACTTCAGCATTTTTTTAATCAGGTCAGGTACTTTAGTTAATTTATTCACTAACAGCTTATAAACCACTATCAACTAATTCATCTCTTATCAAATAAGTCTATTCACCTATTAACTAACTTATTCAATCACTATCTAACACTTTTTATCAAACAAAGTCTAGTCTCATTTATAATAATATATTACTATAATTTAATTTATTTAATTAAAGTAAAATAATTAATTAATTTAATTTTCACTAAAATGTCTTTATCATGTTAGATTAGAAGACCAATTAATATGTGTTAATTGAGATATAAATAAACAAATTTGTTATGAAAAAAATATAATTAATATTCCCAATATTATAAAAAAATAATTTAAGAAAAATAAAATTCTAAGAAAAACATCTAACATAGGGAGTACATTTGTTTTTAAATTTTTTATTGTTGCAAAATTACAAGTTGTAAATTATATGGCGAATTGAACTTTTACTTTCTTTTGTAAAAAAAAAAAAAAACTTAATTAGTCTGTAGGTCCCTTAAAGACTTTTTTGGTTTCACTTTGGTCCCTTAAAGAAAATAAGTTTCACTTTTGTCCTTATCAATATCTCCATCGGTGAATTTGGTTATTTCCGTCCATTTTTTTCAAAAACCGTTAATTTCTGTACAGGTGTCACGAAACAACCTATTTTGCCACATGTACAGAAGTTAACGGTTTTTGATAAAAAAAATTGACAAAAAGGACCATATTGACTGTCGGAGATATCTATAAGGGACCAAAGTGGAACTTATTTTCTTTAAGGGACTAAAGTGAAACCAAAAAAGTCTTTAAGGGACCTACATACTAATTAAGCCAAAAAAAATTATCTGGGGAATAAGCACTGCTTTGCTTTCGTGTCAAGTTGGATGGCTCAGAACATGTCCCTTTCTTTTTTTTATCTTAGATGAAGTGGTAATTCACTGAAATTAAACTCACACACAACTGTGAGGTCACGGGTTCGAACCCGGGTTATAACGTCCAGCCTAGCAATTTCGGCATTTGCCAGTTGAGCTAGGACTTCTAGACAGAACATGTCCCTTTCTAATCATATAAATTGTATTTATTTGGCTCTATTAGGATTTAACTTATATGGAGTATTTCATCTTGTACCATTCAATAAAATATGTTGCGTATTATTATATTATCAAAAAAAAATATGCATATATATACCAAAAAAAATAAAATATGTACATATAAAATTATAACTTTTCGATTAGTTTAATGATTATCATAGTCTATTTGTCATTTAGATGGATTAGGTGATAGGCTTGATCCGTAGAATCTTAGGTAACAATTGAGAGCTTGCCACAAGGACATTAAACTACATCGTGAGCATGACACTTTGTCTTAATAGCTCTCAATCTTAACTTGTTCTACAAAAGGGTGCATACTTAGGCCATTTTAGACTTGAATCTCTAATAATAGATAGCTAGATGGCTAATTAAATATTGAATTTATAGATTAATGGATTTTCCGTTCATTATAAATTTCAGCTTTTTTTTTTTTTGACCTAGTAAACAAGCAAAATGAGGACTTGGCACGTGTTGAATCCAAATTTTGTGGAATTCTTCGTGAATGAGATCACCTCATCACGGTTTTACAATACAAAACTCTACTTCACTTAACTTTTTTTTTTCTTTTACAAATTTTCAATCACAGTGAATTAGCTTCTCTATAGAGTGCTGATAGGCGGCGGTTTAGAGATTTGGAGTGGTGATAGGTAGTGGTGGTCGTGTTAGTTAGTAGTAGTCGATATATGGTGGTGACCAGTGATAGTTAGAGTGCTGTTCGGTTGTGGTGACATATGGTTCTCAAAGTGGTGGTTTTAGACCGTTAAATTAGCGGTCAAAGTACGTAGTAGTCGTGGTGGTTAGAGTAGTCCTTAGTTTGTAGTGGTCAGATGTGGATGAAGTGGTGGTTGGTTGTGGTCGAAGTAGTGGTTGGTGGTAGTCAGATTGATGACCAAATGGTGGTTGGAGCGGTAGCCGATGGTGGTCAAATTTGTTATTAGAGTTGGGCGAAGTGGTGATCCATGGTGGATATTAGAGTGGTTGTCGGAGGTGGTCGAAGTGGTGATCAATAATGGTCAAATATGTTTTGGTTTTAAAATCGACTTCAAAACTATCAAAAACTCACGGCTACCCCAAATGGACTCTTACGTACCTAGAAATTAAATATACTAACATACGGTGGTGTAAAAACTCACATTATATATAAGGTGGCGTAAAAGTTTAAAGACAAATATAATTGTAAACCGTGAGCGTGAGACATGTACATTTTTTTTAAAAGCTTAATTTATTGATAATGATAACGGATTAGAATACAAATATTAAACCCGGTTTTTTAGGAGAGTATAGGTGGTACTAAGCCCACCAATAAAAAGATAGAGAGATGTGATATTTGTACAATCCATAATGGTTGTCAAAAATACAGTTTAGGCAAAATTAGGTGAAACAACAAAATAATAAAAAAATGAAGTTTTAATTAGATAATACAAACATAGTTAATACTGAACATCTAAATTGATGTCAAAATAAAATTTCTTAAAGATAAAATAATTTACAACTCAATCAAGAGCTCAACTCCCTACCTAATGATACAATGTAGCGGAGTTAAATGTCATTCATAAAAAAGACATGGTGCACTCTCTTTTTTAGCCAAAACTATTACCAAGAGATATACTTGAACATCCACTAGACCACTACTTTACTCTCTCTGTTTTCGATGAATAATTTAATTGACTGTTTAATACATATCAATATATAATTTTTATCATTAATATTTTTAATTATATAATGGTAAAAATAATAAAAAGTTGAGATTTTAAAAAATATTCATCGAAATAAATCTAACAACTTATATACTTATATTATATTTATTTATTAATAGAAAAATATGATTAAAACAAAATATTTAAATAGTACACATAATCAAATTAAAATTTTTATTTTAAAACAGATGAAGTAATTAATACTCTATCATAATCATACTCATTGTCATCGGTCATCCATTAAACAACATTTTTTCCCCTTATTTCTTTGGTGAACACTCCAGTACACATTTTATGTGGATATATATCAGTACACGACTTAGGTGGATGATTGTGATTGGTTCATAAATAATATTTAATATAGAAAAATTAATAAATACTATTTGTAAACCAATCACAATCATTCATCTCAACGAATGTACCGGTACATATATATACACTAATATGTGTAGAAGAATTCACCTATTTCTTTAAGTATGTTAAAATCTTTGCCCTCCTCTAGCTTCAATTTGGTTATTATAGACGGATTTGGATTTGGTACAATTACTGCAGGATGCAGTATTGCATCAAGACCATCCGATCATGATCCGATTGATCAAATCTTTAGTAGTTGCTTTTTTCTATATTAAATCGTAACCATTTGATTAAAAATGAACGGTTGAGATTGAAAACAGCGTGAAACCGCATGGATTTTCTACCGCGGAGAATCCAAATCCCAAAGAGACTTGTTGAGTGTCAACTAGGTTTTACAAGAAAGGTGTACGGCCAAGATTTGTTGTTACTAATTTTGACCCAAAAGTGCCAGAACAGCAACAATAAAGTGTTTTTCCCCCTCTAAAAAATGTTATTTTAATTAAGAGATCTTATTTGAAAGCTACATTAATTTTTTTTCTTTAACTTTTTATTATTTTACGTACATAGCTCACTCCTATAACTCTTATATAAAAGAAAATTAAGGTAAGAACACCATCCCCTCTTATTCTCAAATCTCATAACCTTTTTTCTTTTCCAAGGAACTCCTGAAACTCAAAAACATCTCAACTTATCTTTCACAAACACTATACCCTTTATCCTTTCATCTTTGTTCCCTTCTTTCATTACAAAAATTCATCGAAGCTTGGATCCCCTTTTGTCTTTTATTTCACCATATACATCATTTCTCACTAATTAAACTCAAACCTTACGTTACTCCCCCGTTTTTGCTCAATTCTTGTAAGTGCTTTTTTCCTCCACTTGTTTATTTTTACTTATCATTTTTTTTAGCAACACTAATATAGTAGTAGTTATTTCTCTTCCTTCTCAAAACCTTCACGCATAACACTATTTTAGTAATGTCCTTGACCCACGTTTTAATAACTTCCTAGCTACATTTCATTCACTTCTATATATATAACCATTCTCATATTTTTGTTTTAGTTATAACTTTATAAGTCTTTCTTTCTTGCATGAACAAAGTCATAATATAAGGTGCACTTTTTCAATAATGTTTTTTTTATATACCACAATTCTTTGTTTTTGTTTTAGTTTTTATTACTATCACTAAACCTTTTGTGATGATTCTCTCTAATCATTCATCCTACATAGATTTTTCTAACTTAAATATTAGTATATGTATTTTTTTGGAGTATATGTATTTTTTTTGGGGACATAAAAGTTGTCCCCGTTTCCCCTGCAAATAGTTCTTTTATATTGCCGTTGAAAATCAATTATGATATTAAAATTAACGTACAAGAAAAAGAAATGTGTAGGTCCTTTTAATATTATTTTTTTCCATATATGACTTGATTCAATGAATAAAAACAAAAATTGTAGTTATTTAATTTAATGGTTTTCCCTCTTAGATTTTGATCATTTTGGTATATTTGGCTCAGATTTAAGTGATCTTCAAAGTGGAGTTGCAATGAAAATAGAATCCAAAAAATCAAAGGTATGCATGCAAACAAATTAACACTTTTGTTAATACACTCTTTTCATATAATTAATCTCATTCATAGCAAAAAAAAAAATATATATTTTTTTATCTTGATGTTATTGCAGTCATGGCCAAAATTAGCTGTGAAGAATTGGCTTAGTACAAAGAACAGTTCTGAAAAGTTTAACTCAGAATACTCTGTTAAAGGTGAAACTTCAATCTTTTGTTTGAGTTTTTTGTTTCATTTCATGTTTTAAGTGTTGAAATTGAGATTAAATTTGTTTTTATCTTTGTGGGACTCACTTAGGCACTTCGACACAAACAAGAAAGAGTTGTTCAGATCAAGATAGTTACATCCTCGTACCAGATAATTTCTCTGGTAATTTGCCAACACTTTTTTATGATTTGAAATATTTTCTATTTTTTTTATTATGGTAATTTTTACGGCTATGTTTGGATCTAGTGTTTTGGTGTGGATTTTGAATTACTAAGCAAATAATTGAGTGATAAGAAACGTTGATGATTTCATCCTCACCTATAAACAGTGTCTATATAGCACAATTAACAAGAGAAGAATAGTGTTATGAAAATGGATTTTTTTTGTTATCTCTGTAATGTTTCTCATCTTATCTATCGCTGATTGCATGCGATAGATAATATGAGTGGTTGAAATTATACATAACAATCTAATCGGTACGTCTAAATTTTGCATGGAATTGATATAACCATTTTTTACGGGTCAAGTCTATGACTCTTCGGTGCACATGTGATGTAAATTTTTCAACCTACACTGATATATTTTCATTAATTAGATCAATAAGTTTTACCATTAATTCAATAATAAAAACAAATTTATATATAGTCGGTTTTACATTCTTAACGGCTATGATTATATCAAATGAGAAATTGCTAAGTTGCTTTGGGTTGTATCCCATGAAGTTTAATTTTAATGGATATGCCACGTGGATATTTGATTTTCCAGGCATAATGAATTATTTGGGCTCAAATTTGCAACTACAGTCATAAGCCTAAATCTAAATCCTTGTGTTTAATAGATTCTATCTTTTGCCAAAAAATTATAGAATTTTTTTTTTCTTTCTAAAACCTAATAAAAAAAATTATTTATTTTATAAATTACTATATTTATTTTTCCTTTTGGGTTCCTAAGTAATTAATATTTGGACCTTGTTTTCAAAGAAGGGTGGTTGAAGCATTCTACAAATGGCATGAAACGTTCGGTGCTTGGGGAGAAAAAACCTTCATCCATCATCACAAATACTCTCAACCTTAGGTAAATGCTACCATCATACCTATATCTTGAAGTAACATGTGGCTACACTAAAATTTCAAGTTAAATATATATGCTTAGCTTATAATAGCAAAACATTATGTATATCTGAGGTATTATTATTGACTTTATAGAAAATTAAATTAACTCTTGTGTAGGATGTTTGTGGGGACGTGGAATGTTGGGGGAAAGTCACCAAACAAAGGATTGGACTTAAGGAATTGGCTTACGTCTACTTTGCCAGCTGACATATATGTTATTGGGTATTTTTTTTATTTTATTAATTTCTTTTTACTTAATCTTATCATCTATGTTCCCTATTTGGCTATCTACCACTTTGTATTATTTTTATTTTCATTTTTTCCACTAAGTACACCTGTTTCCGTTTTTACATCAATTAAATTACTTTAAAAAATAACCTAGGAGTACAGGTTTACTCAACATGTGTCTTATGGATCATCTACGGCGGCCGTACTATTACAACCATGGTAGAGTCTTTAGAATTGAATACTAAATAAAATAAGGTCTAGTTAGATTTGCACAATATTTTAAACTATTTTATGAAAAATAGTATTAAATGAGTAGATGATGTTACTCTTTTAAAATTCGGTAATTGGTTCAGTGGTGATTGACGCGAAACTTGATAGAGAGGATCACGGTTCGATTCCTCATAACTGCAATCGAGAAAGGGCTGAAACCATTTGATATCGGAACTGACTGCATTCTACTTTTTTATATAACATTGTAAATTGATAGTTTTTTTTATTGAATTTTACACGATGAGTGCATCTCCATTAAACTCGGATAAAATAAACATATCCCTCACATAAACGTTTCTAATTAGTAATATTATTATGTCATAAGAATAAGATAAAATAACATGATTTGATGTTTTATGTAAAATTTAGTCATACTAAAACTATACTATTACCAACCACTTTTTTTTTATATTCTATAAAATATATATGAATCAACTTATCCAATTCAGATTTCTGAGTACTTTTTGACTTTGGAGATTAAAAAAATAGGACAAATCTAATTTATGTTGTATTTGCTTGTCTTTTTGTTATAGGTTCCAAGAAATTGTACCACTAAATGCTGGAAACGTGCTTGGATCAGAAAACAGTGGCCCAGCAACAAAGTGGCTGGCCTTTATTCATCAAGCCCTAAACACTACCAACAATGAAAGCCCAAATCAAAAGCAACGCTTTAGCTTAGTAGCAAGCAAGCAAATGGTTGGTATTTTCTTGTGTGTGTGGGTACGCGCCGATGTTCGCAACCATGTTAGTCAATTAAAAGTGTCGCGTGTTGGTACCGGCATCATGGGCTACCTCGGAAATAAGGTTCGCTTATTGACACACTACAGTTATTCATGTAATTTTAGAAGTAGTTACGATTGAACTTAAAAAGAAAAATTGTTGGATTTTATAATATTTGTTAATAGTCTAATAAAATTTACATTAAAAATATTTATGAATGAAATCTATACTATGTTATATGGGGGGTTTTAAAATGGTTCTAATTAAATAGTTGTTGCTTCAGATTTTGCTATGGAAATGTGACATTTGAAGGAGAAGTAGGACTATGCATTGGCTACAGTGGTATGACTATGATACATTGCTTACATTTTTTTCAATTTTTGTTGTATGCTAACAGGGTTCAATATCAATTAGCATGAGATTATTTCAAACCACGTTTTGCTTCGTCTGCACCCATTTGGCCTCTGGAGAGAAATGTGGTGACGAATTGCGAAGAAATTCAGACATCTCTGAAATCTTAAAGAGAACTAAATTTTCTCACTCGTATAAATCAATTGGTCATTCACCCCCTCCCGAAAGTATACTAGAACACGAGTAAGTCATTTAATTCATTCGTGCAACGAATGATTCTAATTATATTCACACTCTTTTAATGTTATAATTCAATGATATTAATTTGTTCTTTCAATTTGGCATGTGTAGTAACATTATTTGGTTGGGCGATTTAAATTATCGACTTGCGGCTAGTTACGATGATATACACAAGCTTCTAAAAGAGAATAATTTGAAAGCGTTACTCGAGAAGGATCAGCTATCGATGGAACAAAAAGCTGGAAGAATATTTGAAGGTTGGAATGAAGGAAGCATATACTTTGCTCCTACATACAAATACTTGACCAATTCAGATCAATATGTAGCACAAACCTGTAAATCCAAGGAAAAACGACGCACCCCCGCTTGGTAAGATTTCATCAAATAATCATCGTTTAGTACCATAGTCCAAGTCTAAATTTTAGATCAGATACATTTTTTACTGATAATTTTATATCAGATACTTTTTTGCTTATATTTTGGTACGGACGAATATCTGATAAGAAATTTGTCGAAATTTGAAACAGGTGTGATAGAATTCTATGGAAAGGAGAAGGATTAAATCAAAAAATGTATGTTAGAGGAGAATCAAAATTCTCTGATCATAGGCCAGTGTATTCACTATTCACAGCACAAGTGGAAATGACAAACAAGAATCTTACACGTTCTGTTTCTTCTACTACTGTCTCAAGATCACCATGTCCCTTAAAACCATTCACAAATTCTTCTACATTGTCATCTACATGTTGTGCTGCTGCAAAAGTACAAGCAGAAGAACAACTCATGTTATTAGCAACAAGGACACAAAGTTGCATAGATTCTGTTTCAAGATTCTTGTAGTAATAGTGCAGTTTTCAAGTATGATTGGATGGTTAAACAACATTGGAGAAAGGGATTATAGAAGATTATATGAATAAAGAAATAATAGTAGTAATTTTTATGCAGCTTTTTTGAGCATAATGGATTTTTTTTTATCAAGAGATGATTGATGTTGATTAATGTGGGAACATAATGCTACAGTTCTGGCAATTTTTGAGCTGTCAAAATGCATGCCACACGGCACAACAGATTTTGAGGTTTAGAAAATATAGTACTATGCTGATTTATAATGTTTGTAAACTGCAAGAATTTTTATAAATTATTATTAAACTCCACCTAGATATATGTTTATTTCTTATATCCAACTTGTATTGGTATCAACTTGTATAGATATATGTTTATTACTATGACTCAACTTGTATTGTTATTTACTTGTATTAGTAATGTATGAAGATTGTATTGTAATAATATTAAAATTAATGTGTTGAAAAAAGTTTGTAAAAAATAATGTGTTGAGAAAAAGTGTCAAAATTCTACTTGGTCAACTTATCATTAATCGTTTCACCAAAAAGCTGAATGAAGGTTACGTTGTGCATCTATGATATTTGTGTATCAATACATAAAAATGGGTAAAATCAAAGCTATAATGGCGCAACAAAGCACTCTGATCGATTAGCTGTGAGGCAGAACACCAAATTGTAGTGACATATATCGTAATGGTGTTGGTCAATTGGATGATGGTGAATAGATTTGCTTATACAAAAAAGAAGCAAGAAAATATCCAAAACATGGCACAACAATGAGTTGATGGACCCGTGAGAGGCAAAGAATCTCACATCTGTACCAAAAATCTGAAGACTTTGAATATATGAATTATCATTTTTGCCGCCATCTTAAAAATGATGGTCGCAGAAGTGGAGTCGAAATGTCGGCTTCACAAGGACAATTGTCGATTTGTGAAGCAGTACACAATTTTTTATAGATGTGTTCTTATGAGTCACTAAAATTAATGTGTTGAGAAAATGTTTGTAAGAAAAAAATGTGTTGAGAAAAGTGTCAAAACTCTACTTAATCAACTTATCATTAATCATTTCACCGAAAACAAAGTTAAATGAAGGCGGCGTTTACGTTGCGCATCTAAGATATTTGTGTATCAATAGTTAAAAATGGGTAAAGTCAAAGCTACAATGGTGCGACAAAGTACTCTGATGGATTGGTCTCTAGGTAGAGCACCAAATTATAGTGACATAAATTGTAATGATCTTGGTAAATAGGATGATGGTGATTAGGGTGGCTTATAGAAAAAAGACGCGAGATATTAATATATTATCCATAACATGGCACAACACGGAGTTGATGGACCCATGACAGACGAAGAATGTCACATATGTACCAAAAATCTTGAGACTTTATATATGAATCGTCATTTCTACATCGGACAATTGGCGATTTGTGCATCAGTACACAATTTTTTTATAGCTGTGCCCTTATGATGAGTCACTAATCTGTTATAAAATGAGGAGGCAAAAATATTATTCAATGGAAGCTATAGTTTTTTATTTCATTTATAGTTGTTGATTTGTTGCTCTATTTTCTGCTAAACACATGCACACAATCAAGGTCTATTTTATTTAAATAAATCTATGATAGGTACTTAATTATGTCCCCTACAATGTAGGAAATTATTCAATGCAACCTTGTTTCCTAGTAGTATACAAGTTTATTGAGGCCATTAACTAATTTTGTTAGGTAGAATGGAAAACTTGTAAATTTGATACACTTGTGAATTTGATGGTGTCATTTGTAATAAAGTAATATGAAAGTTGGTTGGAATATATCTTAAACCTTTGGAATCATCATTAGTATTTTAAAATGAATACCTTGCATCAAACTTGCCACATTTTTTATGGCATTTTTGTTGTCTAATTGACAAATCATACATACAGTTACATGCCAAAAACCTGGACTATTACATTTCATAATCAAAAGATCAAACAACCAAAAACCTATATATAATTGTTGTTAAATAGCCATTTTGACACCTAATTGAATTAAGGTGAGAAATTTTAATTTCTTCACACTTGTTCATCTCTTGCTATGTTATTTCCTTCACCAAAGTTTTTGCTAGTGATCATGACCTCATGATTAAGATGCTCCTCTTTGTCATTAATCTCTATAGTTTGCTTAGCTGGTAATATTTCATCTTCAATATTTGGATTTGGTGTGTCATAATCTTTACTTTTACCCCATACCACTAAATACAATCCAAAAATAATCACGACGGCGCCGATCACCCTAAAAAATTTATCACAATATTACTAATTAGCTTATAAATTTAAATTTTGTTTAAATATTTTTTATACTGTCAATCAATTAATCGTAATTACCTTCCGAGGTAAATTTTCTCGGCCAAAAAGAAGGATCCCATGATAGCTACAATGACCATGCAGAGTGGATTGAAAGTTGTTACAAAAACTGGACCTCTATATCTCATTACTGCTCCTTGGATGTAATAGGCCATTCCTGAACAAACTATACCCTGCAGCATGTGAATGAATATTTTAAATCTCCTTATGTATGGATACTATATTTGTATAGTTCCATTTGGACACAAATGTTGTGGCTCAGTCTAACCTAGAACACAATAGGTGAGCCAAGATAAATTTTTAACTAGTAAACTGTTTTTTTCTTTTTCTTTTTTATAAAAAAACTGCATTAGAAAAGGCCCAAAATGATCAAGTTTTTTTCAAACATATAATTAAGGTTGAGATTACTTCTCGCGCTCCCTAGAAGTCCCCATCCGCCTCTGGAAATTTAAAAAATATCCTCCTCGCTACTTAAGTAGCGAACTCAGGAGATACCAAATCTAGGAAAAATCAATTCGCATCCTAGAATGTGAACTGATGTGAACCTTATAAAATAGGGGGCGAAGGAAGGAACAGAGATACAAAAATATTAGATTTTATAAGATTCGCATTCTAGAGTGCGAACAGTTTTTTTTCTCTTCCAATTTTTGCTATTTGTACACTCGCAACTTGCTTTCGAGGAGGATAGTATTGGAAGGTCGGGGGGCGCATGTGAGACTCAGGGGGTGCGAGAAGAAATTCTCATTGAGATTTAACACCTAAATTGGGCCAACCCATTATTGTCATGGACCCAAAATTGACACCTCTAACACAAAAAACATAATTATGTGGGTGTCTTATATTTCTTTTTTATAAAATTAAACATGGAGGTGTGTCAGTTTCCATTAGTGCCAGGTGAATGAATGTTTATGTTTTTATTATTATTATTATGTTGTAGCCTTTAAAACTTGCTTTACACTAGCCTTTGGATGTTAGTGTGGGATTTAACTTTTAATGACTTTTTAAACACACTTGTTAAACTTTATATTATAATGGTAAATGTACTTTTTTTTTCAATAATTGATCAAAAGTTGGTGATGGTGTTCACTAATAAACATTAAAAACTTACACTATAAACCGCAGCCAATAGTTTTGTATCCCAATTCAAAGACCAAACTGAAGGTTGACCCCTTTCCATAATCAAAGCTACTATGCCACCTTCTATTGTTCCCAATAGACATATCCATGCTGTAAGAGATAACTCAGCAGGATAGGTTTCAAGTGTTATAGCCTACACAATATTAGGAAATATTGTTCATACAAAATTGAAATTAAAAAAAAAAATAAAAAAATATGTCATTAGAAAAAAAAATTAGATAAAAACTCACTTGGAGAATCATAAAACAAGCACAACTAAGACAACCAATTGTGATCATAATTGATCCCTTTATTGCATGTTGAAGATTTGCACCACTATTATGTTGGATTTGAGCACTGCTTCCATGTATTCCAAAAATATTAAGTATTGGACCTTTTAACAATGTCATAAGCATTGCACCTACAACAGTGGCTACTGTCCCAACAATCTTTGCTTGACTATGTACACTTTTCATGTTTATCTTCTCAAGCCTGGTCACAATAAGTTATATTTATTAGTTAAATAACTACATATACTAAAAAATAGTAAAAATTTCTCACTAATAAAAAAAAGACGAAAAAATTATATTCGTCTCTAATTTTAGTGTAAAGAGATAGAGATGTTAAAATTATAGATCAGTTTTATTTTTATATCTAATTTTCGTTGGTAATTTAATTTTCGTTTTTAGACAGCATAAAATGTTATGAGTCTATTTAGTTTTATTAACGGTTGTCAAGGTGTAGCTCAAGTGATTGAGACGGGATTTCTGGAAGAATTTGAGAAGAATATTCAGGATTTAAATCCTGATTACTAAGATAATATACGAACAACTAATATTTGCTTATAAAAATATACTTTATTAAGAGGAATTTAAAATATTACTTGAGAATCCAAGCCACCACAAAGGTAATGGCAGGAAGGACATTGAACATAGCAACTGCAAAAGTAGCTGTTGTATACTTCATTCCCAAAAAATATAAATTTTGATCAATCACTGGCCTGCCATAAAAAAGTTAAAAAAATTGAGTAATATATATCATAAAATCAATGCAAATTTTCTCTAAAAAAATTCAAGGGAAATTTTTCCATGCAGAAAATTACTCTAGCACACTGAGAATCACTAGCTTCATAAAGATTGAAAATGTCATCTTTGGCCTTACTTTCCTGTTAAAAAAAATGTAGCATCAATCTTCAATTCAAATTAATGTTAATTAATTACCACAATATTGACATAAACAAAAAAGGATATTAAACATACTTTTCTAAGATGATTGCAAAAGGAACAATCACAATGAAGGCAACGGCGTGACGATAAACGACGAGTACATAATTGCTCATTCCTTTGTTAAGTGCAGCTTTTGATAGAACATCCATACCAGCATATCCAAATTGCAAGAACACAACAGCTATGAATGGTTTCCAAGCTTCATACTTTTTTTGGTTACAATATCCCATCTTAATTTTCAGCTCAAAAAACTACTTAAACTCTTTCTTGTGCCACAAGAATGAAATATAGCACAAATGAAAGCTTGTGTTTATATATTATGTTAATGCTTAGAAAATTAGAACTATACAATATGTATACATATAGTAGCTAGCTTTACTACTTCACGTAACCAAGTGGGGTGTCACATAAATCAATTGACACCGTCCTCAAAAAAAATTAAAAAGTCATTATCACACTTTCAATTATTACTATATCTTTTTTGCTTAGTTGAATGCTACTCATCATAATGGAGTAGCTTTTATTATTTTGTTCACTTGTTCTTAAATATTATTAGTTATTTTCCTACAAGTTTTGCATCTAATCTATGAATTGTGTGAAGATTTTCTAAGGAAAAGTTGGGCAAATGCATTCATAAGTCATTTAAATTTTACGTTTGTAACAGATTGGTCCTTTAAGTTTTTTAAGTAACAAATAAGTCCTTTAAGTTTTTTAAATAACAAATAGGTCCTTTAAGTTTGTAATTTGTAACATCTAGGTCCTATTTTTTAAGTAATTGGGGGACTTAAATGTTACAAATTACAAACTTAAAGGACTTATTTGTTACTTAAAAAACTTAAAGGACTTATTTGTTACTTAAAAAATTTAAAGGACCAATCTGTTACAAACATAAAACTTAAGAGACCAATAGATGCATTTTGCCGGAAAAGTTGTCTATACTATCTTATCAAGAATGAGAAAAAGTAATGCTCCAATATATGACTTCAAATTAAGTGCTAGTTTCTTTTTGAAGTATGAATTGCAAATGCATGATTGAGTTAGAGACTAGAATACAATTTTCTTATTAATTTGAGTTGTAAATATTTATTTGATTCATTTGTGTATTTCAATAAATATCAGGTGTATTTTTTGTAATTAATTTCTATGGGGGTAGATAATGAAAATTTGAAAAAGAGACATGTAGATAAAAAGGGTTGTGAATTATTTTGGTGCTTTATTGAATTCAATCTAATGTGTCAATAGTAGAGGGTGACATATGAAAGATGATTAATACAAGCATAATAATAATCATATCCCCTGTTGTTAATTTTGCTTTAGGGTATTTGACCCTTGTAGGTGACCCAAGCTGATCCACACATTTTAGGTCATTGAGTCGGTTATGGAACTAATTTTTGAGTCAGCATCAGAATTTTTATTTATTATATAGGTTTGAATTATTTTTTAAGCAGGTGATTTTAAAATTTATTCATTCTTTTTATTAAAGAAAAGTCGTGTTATCAACTCTTCCAGTATCATGTCAATGGTTTGTTTTCTATATTATTAATTTGTTAAAAGGTTTGGTCCGAAGTCAATACTCCAATTAAAGTGTGTTATGCACTTAGGTCTACTTTGTAATTTGTGTGTCTGAGTCTTTTTAAGCATTTTGTTTTATATTGTGTGCTTCTCATTTGTGCAGCCACTAACACACCAATTGGATATTCCACCTTCATACTTTGGTTTCTTTCTTGTTCTCATTCCCAACAAATTTTAGATATATAATTAATGGGTCAATGCCCCCACTTATTGTGTAAGACTATTACTTTTGTGTGTGTTTTTTTTTTTTTTTTTTTTTGATAAAAACTTTTGTGTGTGTTTTAGATATATAATAATTTTGTTTCTTAAAGAAATTTAAAATATAGCATTAAAATCTTGTGTTTATTATACTTTGCATAGAACAGCTATTATGAACATAATGATAAATATAATATAAGTAATAAATGATTATATTACTATTATTTCGCCGGCAAAATTACACTAATGGTCATTTATCTTATTTATTTGTAATATTTTGGTCCTTTATCTTTTAAATGTAACATATAGGTCCTTTATCTTTTAAAACATGTACAATCATGTCATTTTTCCTATTTTTTATTTAAAAATGTTGATGTTACGATGACTTGGCAGTAATATCACTATTTTTTATTATTTTTTTACATAAACATTTTGAGTAAAAATTTTAATTTTTAAAAATAAAAACCTACGAATGTTCATCTTCTATCTCCTTCGTCTTTAACAAAAAAACACTCATTCCCACAACCCCAAAATTTAAAAACCAGATCTGAGAAATTAAACCCATAAATCACATAGGAAAATCAAGCAAACATTAAGAAAACATAAATCAAGCAAGACCATAAAATCTAAAACACAACCTCATGAATGTTGTAAACATATTTAGTCATTGTGTTGTTACTTTTTATAGCTTCATTGTCTAATCGGTGTGCTTCAAGATCAGAATCAGTTCCTCCACCGACAGTGAAGTTGTCAGCAGGCTTTCTGATGCAATCCAACTATCCAAGCATAGATCTACAATCTCTTCCCAACAGGTAACACCACACTAAAGGCAACAAGATCACCGGCGGTTGAGGCTCAAACAATTTACAGCAGATCTACTTGAGGTGGTGTAGCTTTGGAGATACAACTTCAATATGTGGGTTTGACGACAAACTGAGAAAAATGGATGCTCGGTGGTGTAGCTTTGGGGTTTTTAATTTTTTTAGTTTAGATAGTGGTTGAGGAGAAACATAACATAGAGATTGATACTATTTGTAGGTATATTTGAGAAGAAATTAATTATGGGTTAAGGATGAAGTGGATGAACATATGAAGATGATGATGAATACATTAATTTTCTGGATTTTTTATAATTTTAACTAAAGAAAAACATTTTATAAATAATATAATCCCATTTTAAAAATAAATTATTATTTATAATCCTACATGGCCATGCCATCTCAGCATTTTAAATAAAAAATGAAAATAAGGACATGATTGTGCATATTTTAAAAGATAAAGGACATATATGTTACAAATAAAAGATAAAGGACCAAAATGTTACAAATAAATAAGATAAAGGACCATTAGTGTAATTTTGCCTATTTCGCCAATTTAATTCTCAATATAATTAAACATAAATGAAAAGAAAATGGACAATAAATTGTGTCGTTAATATTGGAGAATTCGGGGAAGTTCGGGAGAAATAATTGGATCAATACTCCAGGACCACAAGAGATGGAGACATGCATCTCCACCTAAAACTTTAAAGCAATAGATTAATGAGTCGCCTTCATTATAAATTCAACATTCTTCCCATAAATAATCGATGTGAACTTAATTAATCACTCACATTTGAAACTTATTCTATCAGAATGACAAAACTAATTCTCTTAAAAATTATATCAAAACAAGTTAACTTATAGTACAATAGAAAGAATTAATCAAGTTAGAGGGAAAAAAAATATTATAGCAAAGAACCCTATTTCGATTCTTGAAGTCGTTTATTTAAAATAAACCAAGAATTAACATCCAACTCAAGAATAGGCACTGTTTGGTAACACCTTAAAACTGACTTATATCTTATGTCTTATAGCTTATAAGTTAAAAGACATGTTTGGTAACAGTCTTTTCACCATGAGCTTATATTTTATTTTACTGACTTATAGCTTATTTTCTAGAAGCTATTTCAAGGCTCTGTTTGGCAAAAATAGCGAATGACTGATAATTAGCTAGCTTATAGCTTATGGCTGGTGGCTGATGGTTGATAACTTATAGCTGATAAGCTAATTGAAGTGTTTGGTAAAATTAGCGATTTAACTAGCCGATAAATGTAAAATGTCATAAAAGGACATTCTTAGTTAATAATAAAATTTATATTTAAAATAATAATTTAAATTTATTAATGTAATATATCTTTTATATATTATTATTATTAAATTAAATTTTTTATGATTAAATTTATATTTATTTTAAATTTATTTTTATTTTACTTTAATGTAATATTTTTTTAACAAAATTTTAATGTTATATATATTTCATGTCAAAATGTACATATACACTAGTCAACTTGTGATATTTGAAAATAAACTCTATGCTTTAGTAATGCAAAATTGCATACATAGAATAATATAAAAAGACAATTCTAAATTTATAACAAAATTTATATCAATTATGTAAAATAACATAATAATAAACTATTAATAAAATATATGCAATTATATAAACTTTACAATAAACATATGATAAAAATTAGGTTAAATTACACTATTAGTCCCTTAACTTATTTAATGGTTTCATTTTGGTCCCTTAACTATTTGTTGTTTCATATTGGTCCCTTAACTTGTATTCCGTTTACCAAATTCGTCCTTTCCGTTAACTCCCTTAAAAAAACGTTAAGTTTGTACAGGTGGCTCTTCTGACGTGGCAATTTATCCAGGTGGTGTTAGGGTTCCAGTACACGATTTGAAACAATAAAAGAAAAGAAAAATACGATTGCAAGACACGATTTGGAAGAACAAAACACAGAGTTTGACGAACTGTTGAAACGATGAAGAATGATAGAGATTGAAACGATTGTTGTTGTGTTCGATTTCTACTACGTTTAATTTCCAGGTTTGTTCTTCTTCATTTGCCAAACCGATTTCTTCTTGTACTCTGTTCTGTTTCTAAAACGAGTAGGGTTTCAGAAGCAATTTCTTGTTCTTCTTCTACCGTGTTCTATTTAGATTTCGATTAGGATTATGTGTATTGTTCTGAATCGATTTTGATTATGTGTTTGTTTATAGTTTTACATGCCTTGTTTGTTATAGGGTTTCTGAATGTACTTGTGGTCCAATTCGTTGCTTTCTAATATTGTATTGTGTATAGTGTTTATTATAGTGTTTAGTTGTGGTCCTTGCGTTGATATTTGTGTATTGTTTAATAATAGTGTTTGCTTCTTTTTTTATTCTCATTTGTCAGTGATGGAATCTAAGTTTGAGTGTGTGGTCCACCATGGGGGGTGTTTTGGTCAATTACATCATGCAGACTATAATGGGGCTGAGAAAAGTTGGTTTGTTGATCCTGATTATTGGTCTTATTTTGAAATTAAGGATAATTTGAAGGAGAAGTTGGGTTACAAAATAGTAGAGTCCCTATGGTTTTATGATCCAATGAACATTAATGGTATGGTTTATTTACAAGATGATGTTGGTGCAAATAGGATGATACATATTGCCCAAATGCATGAAAAAGTTCATCTTTATGTTGTGCACCCATTGTCTCAGCCCGATGTTGTTGAAGATATTCCACTTCTTGAATATAATGTTGTCGGGCCTAATGAGGTGAATTTGGATGATGGGCCTCTAGGAACTAAGGAAAAAGGGCCCAATAAAGATTGTGAGGTAGTGATGGATAAAAGGCCCAATGAGGTGGATTTGGATGATGGAAGTGAACAAGTTGGTGAGGGGATTAATGTTGAGACTGATGAGGTAGGTGAGGAAAGTGAGGACAGTGCATTGGACATTCAATTTGGTGATTCAGAAGAAGAGATAGGATTTAAAGATACTTTTGGTGAAGATGTAGTTCACCAAAGTGGCCAGCTTGAACTAGTAAATGATGCTGAACAGGTTACTAAAGTTCAAAAAAAAGGTAAAGATAAGGAAGCTGGTGGGAGTGGGAGTAAGCCAAAAAGGAAGAGGGGGAGGCCATTTAAACAAGCTGAATCATCTGGTTATGATTCGAATTTTAATTGTGATGATGGTGATATTGTTAATGAAGGTGATCAGTCAAACAAAGTTAATTACAGAGGGTTAGGTGATAGTGATGATTACAATAGTGATGAAATTGGAAGTGGGTGTGATAGTGACGATGAAGATGATGTTGATAAGGAAAAATTTCCAACTTTCAAGCTTTTAAAGGATATGAAAGATTATAAGTGGGAGGTTGGAACATACTTTCAAACTAAAGAGGAATTTCAAGAGGGAATGAGAACATATGCAATACACTCTAACAGGTCCTTGAGGTTTAAAAAGAATGATAAGGAAAGAATGAGAATGGTTTGTGTAAAAGGGCTGCAAGGAAAGTTTCTTCAACTGCAGGCCCATTATTGGATTAGATGGTTGTTTCCTCAAAGGCTATTATGGAGGTCAAATCCTAGCCGCTATTGGAAGAGACCCTAATGATCAAATGTTACCTATTGCTTTTGCTGTTGTAGAAGGTGAAACCAAAGATTCATGGAAATGGTTCTTGGAACTTTTGATCAATGATTTAGGAGGCACAAGATTGTGTAAGACATACACCTTCATTAGTGATCAACAAAAGGTAACTTCACTCGAATTTCAATTTTTTTCTTCAATTTAAATGTCTATCAATTGTAAGTCTATTGATGCACTTATTGTAATGTATGTAGGGTTTATTGCCAGCAATTGAAGAACTCCTTCCCGGTGTTGATCAAAGATTTTGTGTCAGACACCTTTACAACAATTTTAGAAAGAAGTTTCCTGGAAAAAAATTGAAGGAACTGATGTGGAGGGCTGCTAATGCAACTTATCTCAATGCATGGGAAAGGGAGATGAAGGAGATAAAGATCATAAGTGCAGAGGCCTATAAATACTTGATCCAGATACGGCCAAAATTTTGGTGTAAGTCTAGATTCACAAATGGTCCACACTGTGATACTTTGGTAAATAATATGTCTGAGGCTTTCAACTCAGTGATTGTGAGTTCTAGAGCCAAACCAATTGTCACCATGCTTGAAGAAATAAGAATCTATTTGATGGAGAGATGGGAAGCAAATAGGCGTGGGATTGCTAAGTATGAAGGCAGCATACTACCCAACATCAGAAAAAAGCTTGACAAAGAATCCTCGTACAGTAATAATTGGATTGTCAGGTACTGCACTTAATTAAGTTAGTCTTGATTATTAGTGTACTTTAAAACTGCACTTGATATCTACTGCACTTGATTAAGCTACTGCACTTGATTAAGTTATTGTTGATTATTAGTGTACTTTGAAACTGCACCTGATAGCTACTTCACTTGATATAACAATTGCACTTGATTATTAGTTTGATAGCTACTGCACTTGATTATTAGTTTGATAGCTGCTGCACTTTTCTCCCAAATTAATGAATTTGTTAATTTGTTAAGGATAGGCGTGCTGGTGAATTTGATTATGAAGTCAGACACTTTTCTCCCAATGGGGATAAATACACTGTCAACTTGTTGAAGAGGGAGTGCTCTTGTAGAAAATGGTACTTGACAGGTTTGTAATGTTACAACCTCATCCCATTTATGAATTTCTGGTTGTGGTTATTGTAATGATTGTGTGGTTGTTTTTGATTGACAGGTTTGCCTTGTTGTCATGCTATTCCTTGCATGAGGGATCAAAATATTGATGTAGATCAATATGTTCCTGACTACTACAGAAAGGATTCATATGCAGCTTGTTACAGTCACATGATTTATCCAACAAATGGTCAAAATCTTTGGACCAAGACTGAATTTGTGGACCTTCAACCTCCACCCATAAAGAGACAACCAGGAAGGCCCAAGAAAAAAAGAAATAGAGAGGCAGGTGAAATGAAAAAGGACGATTCACAACTCAAGAGAGCTAGAAACGGAATTAGGTGCGGTAGGTGCCAACAAATTGGACACAATAAGAGTACTTGCAAGGTTCCACCGCCACCGCCGCCGCCAACTCCTACAACAACTGCAGGTACATCATCACAACCTACTCAGACTGCATCATCGTTACAACAAGCTCCAACTCAAACTGCTCAAGCTTCTCACACTGCTGCAACCTCAACTACTCCGGCTGCATCTTGCACACAGCCAGCTCCAACTAACAAAAAGAGAGAAAAATTGCCTCCTAGAAAGAATGTTGCATCTGCAACAAATGTTCCTGCTAGTGTAACATCAGCACTGTTTCCTACATCTAGCACACAAGCAGCACCAACCAAGAAAAAAAAGAAGGGTGCAACACAACAAACTCAGTGATGTTCTGTTATGAAATTAAGTTAGAGAAAAATTGAATCCTAGAAATTAATGTTTTGTTTTGTTAAGTACTATTTTGATGTAATATTGAAACAAGTTATCTCAGTATATTTTGATGGTACATTTGTCTATTTTGATGGTACCTTAGTTATGAGTAAAACACTTCAGTTGTGGTACCTTATTACCATAGTCTCTTTTTGATGTAAATTTGAGACAAGTTATTGTAACTTGATGTAATCGGTTAATGACAATTTGCTATATCAAAATTAGTATTCCATTTATCAAAATTAGTCTCAATCATGGATGAATTTACATACTGTTATTTGCTAGAATATCATCCTTCTTTGTTTTACATAGTTTGCTATATCATGCTTTATTTGTGAAAATTACACTTGCAACAGATGACAGTACACTAAATTCATATTCATTGATAACAAACAATAGACATAAAGTCATATTCATTAATTTCAAAGTTAAAATTCATACAACATTGATAACTAAAATAAGATTAAGATTATCACTAGAAACAATACACTAACTAACAATAGAATTACACATAACTTTTCTTCTTTTGCCTCTCAATCTTCAAATCCCTTTCATCAACAATATCATCATCAAACCACTTAAAAAAATTACAACCTTTCTCATTGCTATTTCTATAGTTTCTACATCTTTTTTTTTTCTTTTCAAAATTCAAGCTTGAAATATCAGTTATTGTACGCAAAACAGTATCCTCTTCACATAGACATTGTCTCTTTGCTGGTCTTCTCAATATATAACCCACAGATCCAAAAGAATGAGCATGTTCCTCCTCTTTCTTGTTACAAACGAATTGATTTGGACGAGTTTGGCTTCGTGAATTCTGGGCTGTTCTAGACATGGTGATGATTTGGGGAATGGAGATGAAGAGGGATAGAGAAAGAAGAAGAAGATGAATAGATAAGAACCCTAATTTTTCTCCCAATTCCACAACCACATATCTCATACGTGTATATTGTAACACGTCAGAGGAGCCACATACACAAACTTAACGTTTTTTTAAGGGAGTTAACGGAAAGGACGAATTTGGCAAACGGAATACAAGTTAAGGGACCAATTTGACACAAAAAATAGTTAAGGGACCAAAATGAAACCATTAAATAAGTTAAGGGACCAATAGTGTAATTTAGCCTAAAAATTAAGATAATCTTAACTATCCTTGCTAAAAAATAATAATTATATGATACATGAAATGTTCTTCTATTTTAAGATATAATTATATTTTAAATTAAAATAAATTATAAAGGGTAAAATTGGACTTTAGTTCAAATAATAAGGGGCAAAAATGGAAGAAAAAATAATAAGCTATAAATTCATAAGCCACTTGGGCACTGTTTGGTAGCACCTTAAAACTAACTTATAGTTTATGTCTTATAGCTTATAAGTTAAAAGACTTGTTTGGTAACAGTTTTTTCACCATAAGCTTATAGCTTATTTTACTGACTTAGTGTTATAACAACTTGAAATGACTTAAAGTTTGTAGAGATATTTTGGAGAGCTAAAGATCCTAATCATGTTCAGTTGGAAGAAAAAAAAAACAGAGAGATTTGAGGTGCTTAAATCATTTATAATATATAGTTTTTGCCATTTAATTTGATAGAAGAGTTGTCGTATAACCTTGAACATAACCTTACAACTAGTGGGAGAAGAGACAGTGGCATAAGAAGATGATATTGAAGGGCCATAAGGATCTCAAGAGGATTTTTAACACCATAAAGTGATCTAAATTAAAATGATTTTTTATAATTCTTAGAACCTTGTTTATGGACGATAAATGGTGTTTTGTTTTTTAAATCAATGATATATTTATAGAATTTAAAGGACATGCACGGTCAATAAAAAACAATTTTACAAGGATATTCAATAAAAATACATCAATTTGTCATATTAATTCACTTTTATATGATTATTTTGAAATTACTTATGTGATATGGATGAATAGTGGTTTTGTGATTTCTACCAAATATTAATATAAAACTATTTTGCACTGAAAATATATGTCCACTAAAATCATAATTCATACTGTATACAATATTTACAAACATGAGAATAAATACAAAACATATCTCAAAATGGTATCCTATATAAACAAGGAAAAGGATAAGGCCAATTTTACAAGGATGGTAACCAAATTCAAGCATTGGTTGTTGAGAAAATGAACAAATTGATGTTCATTTAGAGAATGGAAGTTAATCCATAATGGTTATAAATGAAAAAATCACATTGAAGTGTGAATTGAAAAGAGTGGGATTGAGTCCCACATTGGAAAGAAAAATGAACAGTTTTAAAGGCAACTCACACCACTGGAAGTTTAGTGTAAATTGTGACTACTGCGAATTTACAAGCAACTTGCATCAGTGGATGTTATGTTGTTTTTGTGTCATTTTTCGAATTTCAAAGGGTCTGCATTGGATTCTTGCTGACTCAACATCAGCTATAACCATTCTACTGATTTAGTAACGGACAAGTAATAATGTCACTTGATTGTGATTAATTCTATGTCCCTCACTTGAATGCCTATTATTGCATTGTTTTCATTGCTCATAGCATATATTTATAAAAAGATAGAACAACACATCAGAATAAGATTCAGAAAAAATATTCATCACAAATTCTTCCATCCTTCTTCGATTCTATTCTATTGTTTTTTCAATATCGATATTGTTGTATCGACTCGTTCTGTTTCATTGGTTTCAAATCGGTATTGTTGTATCGATTCAATTGATATTGGAGTATCAATTTCTGGTTTTGTAGAACCATTAACTAAAGGTGTTCCTTTCGATTAATACAGTGCAGTATTTAATCGATTAAATTTGACGAGGCTGTTTTATCCTAGAGGCGACGCGGTTGATTGTCTGCTTTGCACAATTTGAGCAGTACCGCGAAACGTCTTAAAGAAAGCGACCTAGTACGCGACTCAGCCAACAATTTCTTTCAATTCGGTATCTCTGTTTTCTCCACGAAAATCAATTTTTATAAATTAAAAAACAACAATTTTAAGACGTTTTCAAACTGCTATGGATACCGAAGGAATTGTTGGAAACTCGAATGCTGGTGAAAGACCCTTCAAGTTTGAAGGTCTACACTTCAAACGTTGGCAACATAAAATGTTTTTCTATTTAACTTTGAAAAAGGTTGTCCACGTTTTGAATGAGGATATGCCTGTTGTCTCTGTTGGTCTTGTAGGATCGAGTTCAGGAACACCACTCACCATCAATGGTGATGCTGAAAAGTCTGATGCTGAAAAACAAAAGGAATCGGTTGATTCTGTTGCACAGGCTAAAGCCCAATAGCTTCAACAGAAAAAGAAACAGCAACTCTGGTTGTCTGATGATTACTTATGCAAAGGCTATATCACCAATGGTCTTTGTGATGACTTGTATGACTATTACAGTACATACAAAACTGCCAAAGAGGTTTGGGAGGCGCTGAAAAAGAAATATGATACTGAAGAGGCTGGTGTGAAGAAGTACGCTGTTAGTAGGTACCTGAAGTACCAGATGGTGGATGAAAAATCCGTGGAGGCACAATCTCATGAACTTCAGAAAATTGCTCATGAAATAATAACTGAAGGTATGCCTCTTGACGAACAGTTCCAAATTGCTGTGATGATTGACAAATTACCCCCTGGTTGGAAAGATTTTAAAAATCAGCTTCGTCATAAAACAAAAGAATTTTCAATTGAAAGTTTGATTACTCGCCTCCGTATTGAGGAGGAATCCAGGAGACAAGATCAAAAAGAAGAGGCCTATGTGGTCTCCGGCAACAACAAAAAGAAATTTGGTGCGGTTCTGAAGCCTACGGGCAAACCTTTAAAGAATCAGAACCGCGGTCAAACGAACCGAATTAAGAATGGTAACCCTTCAAGGGCCCATAATGCGAATGCTAAACAGCATCCACCTGCTCAGAGGAATGACTCCGGTTCAGTTGGTTTGTCTTGTTTCAACTGTGGTAAACCGGGTCATTTTGCAAGAAAATGCAGACTCAGAAACAAACCTGCTGCTGCCCCTGATGCACAGGCTAACCTGACTGATGAGCCTTATGTTGCTATGATCACCGAAATCAATATGGTTGGTGGTACTGATGGCTGGTGGATAGATACTGGCGCTAGTCGTCATATCTGTTATGAACGTGCTATGTTTAAAACATACACGGCTGCTGAAAATAAGAAGGTGCAGATGGGAAATGCCCACACCTCTGATGTTGCTGGTATTGGAGATGTTGAATTGAAGTTCACCTCCGGGAAGACTCTGATCTTGAAAGATGTCATGCATGTGCCTGACATTAGAAAGAATTTAGTTTCTGGTTTTCTTCTTAATAAGGCTGGGTTTAATCAAACTATTGGGGCTAATTTGTACACCATCACTAAGGATGGTACTTTTATTGGAAAAGGGTACGCCACTGATGGCATGTTTAAGTTGAATGTTGATTTGAATAAAATTTCTCCTTCCGTTTACTTTGTGTGTGATTTTAATATTTGGCATGCTAGACTTTGTCATGTTAGTAAACGTTCTATGTTTAATTTGAGTAACCTAGGATTAATTCCAAAGTTAATTGCTAATAACATAGAAAAATGTGAATTTTGTAGTCAAGCGAAAATAACTAAAACTTCACATAAATCAGTAATTAGAGAAACTGAACCTCTAGACTTAATTCATTCTGATATATGTGAACTTGATGGAACGTTAACTAGAAATGGTAAACGTTATTTTATCACTTTTATTGACGATTGTTCTGGTTATACCGTTGTATATCTTATGAAAAATAAAAGTGAAGCGCTTGACATGCTTAAGGTTTATGTGACTGAAATTGAAAATCAATTTAGTAAGAAAATTAAGCGGCTTCGTAGCGATAGGGGAACTGAATATGATTCTATGTTGTGCAATGATTTTTATAAAGAACATGGAATTATCCATGAAACGACTGCACCATATTCACCTGAAATGAATTGTAAAGCAGAAAGAAAGAATAGAACTCTTACTGAACTAGTTGTAGCTAGTATGCTCTATTCTGGTGCTGCCTCACACTGGTGGGGGGAAATTTTATTGACTGTTTGCTACGTCCTGAATAGAGTTCCCAAGGCTAATAATGTGGTCTCACCTTATGAGATATTAAAGAAAAGGCAACCGAACTTGTCTTACTTGAGAACCTGGGGATGTCTTGCTTTTGTCAGGATACCGGATCCAAAGCGAGTTAAACTCGCAAGTCGTGCCTATGAATGTGTATTCATTGGCTATGCAGCAAACAGTAAGGCATATCGGTTTTATGACCTAAATGCTAAAGTGATAATAGAATCAGTTGATGCTGATTTCTATGAAGATAAATTTCCCTTTAAATCGAGAAATAGTGGGGGCAACGAAACCACAAATAGTGGGGGCACCGAGTCAAGTCACCTTCCGGTGATAAGAAATTCCGAGAGCAACAAAGAAATAGAAACAGAACTTCGAAGAAGTAAAAGAGTAAGAGTAGCTAAAGATTATGGACCGGATTTTTCGGTATATTCTTTAGAGGAAGACCCTACGAGTCTTCAAGAAGCATTGTCATCTATGGATGCAGATTTATGGCAAGAAGCTATTAATGATGAGATGGAATCTCTAGAATCTAACAGGACCTGGCACTTAGTAGAGTTGCCTCCTGGTTGCATGCAGCTGATGACCCGATCCTTCCGTCCGACCTTGAGGATCCTGATGAATTTCTTTTGGTTGATAAGTATAATCGGACCATTATTGAACCATACGGATCAGAGTAAGAATTATTTTAATTATACATTTCATAAAATTATGATATATATATATATATATATATATATATATATATATATATTTTAATTCAAAATTATGATATATTGTGCAGTTTTCAACCACAAAGGGCAGCTACAAACGCTCTTACTACAATAATTCATCAAAACTACCAACAACCATGGTTGACGTGGGGAGAGATTAAGACAGCTAAAGTTGGAGATGTTCCAGTGTGGAAGCGTTTTTTTAATGCTTTCAAAGTAAGTTATAGTTTTATCGTCAAAGTTGAATTAATTTTAGTGGACTAATAATTTTTTTTTTTTCATATGCAGAATCTATGCACTTGGGAAAAGAGACGTGAGGGTGAAGTTATCAAGATTTTTGACACCAAGTGCTCGAAGAAGTTGTCCTCGTTTCTCAGGGATGCACGAAATGGGTATCATGATGGTAAGGGTCCACCTGGATGGATTGGCCCAGGCACTACATGGACGGAGTTGTGTCGTAAGTGGGATGAGCCAGATTACGTTAAGAAGTGCAAGAGAAATAAACAAAATAGAGCTCAGATGCCTGAAGCGAGCATCCACACTGGTGGTTCCACATCATCTGGCACCATGCGCATAAGGTTTTTCAAGAAATATGGTCGTGTCCCAACCTTATGTGATATGAATGAAATGCTGCATAAAAGAAAGGATGGTACTTGGGATAATGTCAAAGCTAAAAGAGCCAATGTGAGTTTTTTTTTATGGTTCAATTAATAAATAATTGGATTTTTTAGAGATTAATAATTGATTATTATTTATGTTAATTAATTACTTTTTTTTTGTAGGACTTGATTAAGGTGTATATAGCGGAGCTCAAAGCTACTGAGGCTGCTCTTCCTCCTTCTCAGCGAAAAAGTGAAGATGTAATCCACAACATGATAATAGACAAGTTTGTGGAGTTTTCTGGAGGAAAGCATCATGGTCGTATCGTTGGTCTAGGGAGTACATCTTCCTTCATTCAGAGGACACCGGCAGGATTTATTGATACTTCAAGTGACTCTTTGGGCAGTACTGCTAGCATAGCTACATCTCGAAATCAAAGTGGGGAAACATTTGAAGAAATGGAAGCGCGGCTGACAGCTAAACAAGACCGACTGATTGCTAAACATGACCGGGATATGCAAGAAATGGAAGCGCGGCTGAGAGCCGAATTTCAATCAGGATCATCAGGAAACCAGTCTCGACAGCAGGCAGAGGAAGAGGATGAGTACCGACCTGATATTAATGTTCCTGTCAACCGACCATCGACTGAGCCAGATGATCTTTTTAATGGTCTCCAGAATGGACCTTTGTTGCAGGAATTACTAGGAGATGGAGATGACCTTCACATTTCCGGTTTTTCAAATGCTGAATTTCAAAACATGGGTTCTTGGAATCAAGGTGGAGGGAATCAAAATTCTCAAGGCGGTTGGAATCAAAATTCTCAAGGCGGTTGGAATCAAAATGCTCAAGGTGGTTGGAATCAAAATTCTCAAGGCGGAGGGAATCCAAGTGTTCAAAGCGGAGGGCATCCAAATTTTCAAGGCGATGCAAATTTTCAAGGCAACGGGAATCCATTCTTTCAAGGCGGTGGGTATGTTCAAGGCGGCCTCAATTTTCAAAGTAATGGAAATTTTCAAGGCAATGGGTATGTTCAAGCGGGTGTAAATTTTCAAAGCGCACAAAATGGTCAAGGCGGTGGTAGAAATGAATTTCCTATGAGCGGGGGTAGGAATCAAAACATGATGAACAATGGAAGTGCCGGAAGGACTAACGGCGGAAGATCAAGTGGAGGACGAACTAGGGGAAGAAACGGTTAATGCATGTTTGTAATTTGCTGGAGTTGTTATATTTTATTTCGCTAGAGTTGTGGAACTATTTTAATTATTTTGTAATTTGAAGACAATTATCGTACTATGTTTGTAATTTCATGACAATTATCGTACTTTGTTTGTAATTCGAGACAATTATCGTCTTTCGTTGTTCGTTATTGGATCTTTAATTTCTATTTATGTTTTAATATATATTTAAATTTATGTTATGTTAAATTTTGTTTTTCAAAATGATTAATAAATTTGTTTTTAAAAATAATAAATAAATCTGTTTTAAAATAAATTAAGAAAACAATTTAAATAATTCATTTTAAAAAAAAAATGCGCCAGGCTATTTGTGACGGCCCAAGCCGTCGCTACATAAGTGAGAAAGTTGTGTCAGTGCGCAGGTTTCGTCAGTCCGTTGTGACGGCCTTAGCTGTCGCTGATTCAAAATTATTGACGGCTTGAGCCGTCGCTAACCATTGTGTCAGATTTTAGACCGTTGATGGGTATTGGCGACCCTGGCCGCCACAAAAGTCGTCCTTTCCATTTGCGACGGCTTTGGCCGTCGGTACACTTACTTACGGCCGTTTTTCCCACGCCCTTTGGCCGCCAGCTGGCCGCCAGTAATTCCATGGGTAGCGACGGCTTTGGGCTGTTAGTGAGGGCTCCTGGCCGCCACAAATAGCCTGTTTTCTTGTAGTGGCAAACCGATTGGTTGTAAATGGATTTTGAAAAAGAAACTAAAACCCGATGGTACTATTGATAAATAGAAGGCTCGCCTTGTAGCCAAAGGTTTTAGACAAAGAGAAAATATAGATTTCTTCGACACTTTTTCTCCGGTCACTCGTATAACATCCATAAGGGTACTGATTTCAGTTGCCGCAGTTTATAATCTTTTTATTCACCAAATGGATGTTAAAACTGCTTTTTAAAATGGTGACTTAGAAGAAGAAATCTATATGGAACAACCTGAAGGGTTTGTGATACCTGGACAAGAACAAAAGGTCTGTAAGTTAGATAAGTCCTTGTATGGACTTAAGCAAGCGCCAAAACAATGGCATATTAAATTTGATAGTTTGATAACATCAAATGAATTCAAAGTGAATGAAAGTGACAAATGCATTTATTATAAATATGAAAATGGCATTTGCACTATTGTATGTCTCTATGTGGATGATTTACTCATCTTTGGGTCAAACATTTCTGCTATAAATGCAGTGAAATCATTGTTGAGTAACAACTTTGATATGAAAGACCTTGGAGAGGCAAGCGTGATTCTTGGAATCAAGATCACTAGGTCAAAGGACGGAATAACTTTAGATCAATCCCACTACGTGGAAAAGATTCTAAAGAAATATAATTACTTTGACTGTAAACCTGCTTGTACGCCGTATAATTCCAGTGTAAAACTGTTTAAGAACACTGGCGAAAGCGTAAGACAAACTGAATATGCAAGCATCATTGCTAGTCTTAGGTATGCCACTGATTGCACCAGACCCGACATCGCATATGTCGTGGGACTGTTGTGCAGGTTTACTAGCAGGCCCAGTAATGAGCATTGGCAAGCTATTGAGAGAGTCATGAGGTATCTTAAAAGGACCATGAATCTCGGATTACATTATAAGAGATTTCCAGCTGTACTTGAAGGGTACAGTGATGCTGATTGGAACACCTTGTCGGATGATTCCAAAGCAACTAGTGGCTATATATTCAATATAGCTGGAGGAGCAGTGTCATGGAAATCAAAGAAACAGACCATATTGGCTCAGTCCACTATGGAGTCTGAAATGATAGCGCTTGCCACTGCAAGTGAAGAAGCAAGTTGGTTGAGATGCTTGCTATCTGAGATTCCCTTGTGGGAAAAACCTATGCCAGTTGTGTTGATCCACTGTGATAGTACCGCGGCTATTGCTAAAATTGAGAATCGATTCTATAATGGAAAGAAGCGTCAAATAAGACGCAAGCACAGCACAGTGAGAGAGATGATCACTAAAGGAGCTGTGAGAGTGGATCATGTACGCACTGATGAAAATTTAGCGGATTCTTTGACGAAAGGACTAGCTAGAGAGAAAGTCTATAATACATCTGTAAAGATGGGACTAATGCCGATATGAACTTATCATGATGGGAACCCAACCTAAAAGACTGGAGATCCCAAGAATTAGGTTCAATGGGTAATAACAAGTCATGATGAGTTAATGATGATCATGCAAATAAAATGAGAAAAACATGAATCCTGATAGCGAGAGGATGAGTTGCAGCTCTTAATGAGATATATACTCTGCATGAGTGGAGTACTGAGCTACAGGAGTACTCTTGATAGACTCACCTATATGAATGTGGAACTGAGGTCGGTTCCTATGGAATTTCGAGGCAGAATTCCTAGAGCGTTCATGAAACCATGATTAACGTGCAGGGCCATTAAAGCACGAGCTATAAAGAAACACCTTGTGAAAAGGTCGTGTGCGGGTTTGAGAAAAATCTGAGATAGAGTTCAAGACAAGTATCACTCTTGCTAAATCAGACTCTTACTTGCTACGCAAAGGTTCAAGTCATAGACACCTTTGTTTATGCACAATCTTTTGGAAACCTCTGAAACACTTTTTTAAATTCAAGTGGGGGATTGTTGAGAAAATGAACAAATTGATGTTCATTTAGAGAATGGAAGTTAATCCATAATGGTTATAAATGAAAAAATCACATTGAAGTGTGAATTGAAAAAAGTGAGATTGAGTCCCACATTGGAAAGAAAAATGAACAGTTTTAAAGGCAACTCACACCAGTGGAAGTTTAGTGTAAATTGTGACTACTGCGAATTTACAAGCAACTTGCACCAGTGGATGTTATGTTGTTTTTGTGTCATTTTTCGAATTTCAAAGGGTCTGCATTGGATTCTTGCTGACTCAACATCAGTTATAACCATTCTACTGATTTAGTAACGGACAAGTAATAATGTCACTTGATTGTGATTAATTCTATGTCCCTCACTTGAATGCCTATTATTGCATTGTTTTCTTTGCTCATAGCATATATTTATAAAAAGATAGAACAACACATCAGAATAAGATTCAGAAAAATTATTCATCACAAATTCTTCCATCCTTCTTCGATTATATTCTATTGTTTTTTCGATATCGATATTGTTGTATCGACTCGTTCTGTTTCATTGGTTTCAAATCGGTATTGTTGTATCGATTCAATTGATATTGAAGTATCAATTTCTGGTTTTGTAGAACCATTAACTAAAGGTGTTCCTTTCGATTAATACAGTGCAGTATTTAATCGATTAAATTTGACGAGGCTGTTTTATCCTGGAGGCGACGCGGTTGATTGTCTGCTTTGCACAATTTGAGCAGTACCGCGAAACGTCTTAAAGAAAGCGACCTAGTACGCGACTCAGCCAACAATTTCTTTCAATTCGGTATCTCTGTTTTCTCCACGAAAATCAATTTTTATAAATTAAAAAACAACAGTTGTCAATGGATTCTTACTCAATGCGGGTCCGGTTCAACATGTGTTCCCTACATACATGGCAACAAGAAAAAATTACAAAAATAATATATAGAGAGGACAGGAGAATTAGCATAAAAAAATATTGATAAACCAATTTTATTTCTGAAAAAACAAAACATGCAACACTAATTTAATAAACTAGACTAGATAGAACTATTACTTTAGAAGGCGCATATATATATATATGGTCCTTTTCAATTAGAATTTTGATATTGTGATGTCTTTTCTAATGATTTTCAAAATCAAGCAAAAATAGAAACGTCCTTTCAATAAATAAATAAATAAAATAGAAGAAAAAAATATCTAATGAATTTAACTGCGAAATTCACACACCAAATATTGATGAATTGCAATTTGTGAGTTTAAATGTGTTTCAGCATGTCAAATGTCCCTTAAATTATACTTAAAGCATAGTTAATTAATGTCGATTTTTACATTTTTACAATGAAAGTAGTTTCAACTTTAGCATATCAAATGTCTTGTTTGTTCAATGAGGTACTCTTTTACTGACTTGATTCAAGAGTCTTGGTACATATCTTGTTGTTGAAGAAAAGTTCATAGAACTACAATGAATATCTTCTATGTACAACTCTCGAGATTAACTTCTCGAGCCAAATAGAACTATAATGAATAACAAAATTCTCCCTCAAAGATTTTAACATTGCTTCATTTTTATGACCGTAGTCGAACGCATCATTTTGGTTGAGTGGTTGGATTATGATAGACTCAAATCATCTCATTATAGAGTACAAATGTGTCCACCACTATCTTAATAATTGAAAGATTTATCCCAAAAATAAAGATGATTTTGAAAAAAGATTCAGTATTATTTAACCAATTTAATATAATTTTTTTTCCTCTGTGTTTTGATTAATAGTCTTATATAGACGAAGGTAATATTTATTTTTTGTACATGATGGTAGTATGCTTTATACAATCCAATTTAATAAAACTAGAAAAAGTGACAAAACATA
This sequence comes from Trifolium repens, assembly GCA_030408175.1. Taxonomy (NCBI): domain Eukaryota; kingdom Viridiplantae; phylum Streptophyta; class Magnoliopsida; order Fabales; family Fabaceae; genus Trifolium; species Trifolium repens. The sequence goes on along the minus strand of CP125849.1, from coordinate 48,856,465 downwards.
ATATCTCTATAGACATTTCAGAATACACTGAACCATATCTAAAACAGTATTCATAATCATATTAACAAAAAAAAAAGTACAAGGATTAACAATCAATGTTGGTTAATTGATGGGTTAGTTGGGTTCCAACGTGTCACACATGAAATGTTCACCTTCCTCTTCATTGTGGCCAACAAAATTTCAAATAATATCAGATTCGAGGTACTATGATAGAATCTGCCGTTTAATTGGTGCGTGTGAGTTATTATAAACATGCAAATTTCTTGGTCCACATAGATACTCCATGAATTCATAGTTGTAAATACAAAGTTTTATACTAATAAAAAAGTGGCGTTCTGATCATATGAACTTGACATAATTGATAGAATAGTGTATTATATATATAAGGGATTGAATTCGAACTCCACTCATCTTACTTATCCACCTTAAAGATGAAATTTTTATTCATTAGAATGCTTGACCAAAAAAAAAATGAGATTTTCTATAAAAATTTGAGTCATAAATATATTAAAAATATATATTTAAATGTTATAAAAGTTATTGGCCTTTACATTTTCTTTTTGGTCCTCCTATATTATTTCGAAAGTTTCTCTTCCTACTCTCACGTTTCTTTTTTACCTCTTTAGCACACAAAAAATTTCGAAAAATGTTTTCCGATTTTTTTTAGAGTAAATTTTACACTAAAATAAAATTTCAAAACGTATTTTCCGAAATATTTTGCGCGCTAGAGGATTGAAAAAGAAACGTGGAGTGAGAAGAGAAACTGTCTATTATTTTTTTGTCAAATATGTCTTCACATTTTAACTTACTTTTACCAAACAAGAAGGCCATGAGACCATTTGTAGTCCTTCGAGCCCAAAAAGATAGTGGTGAACATATATATTACCGTATGAATTCTTATTTTGCCATCTTATCCATTTTCTTGCGTACCCTATAATTTTATCAAAATACTTATGTTCACTACTTAGGTTATGTAATGGATACACTCAGAAACATTCTATCATTATTATATCCGCTTCTTAAGTAGCTGACGATATTTTTCAAAAACTTATCATTTTTTATAAATGAAATGTGTAGGATGCGCAAGTAACTGGTGTAATGGCAAAAATAAGTTTCTTCGTGTATTATTATCCACATTACACACAAAAAGAATTAAATAGGAGATTGTGGTCCTATACTCTTGTTCAAGTGGAATTCTCATGCCTTATTGAAAGTGAAACAAAACATTTCATTTAAAAAAAGGTAAATAAAACAATTTTATAAGGACAACTCAGATGGAAAAATATTATAGGAACATTTAATATGTTGATTCTGGTTCAAACAAACAATTCTTTATTTCTCTACGTTTAAACATGTGAGTTTCGCTTATAAACTCTTTGAAACAAAACAAAACAAAACAAATAAAAAAAATTCAAAAGAAAGAGTTGTCTATGTTTATGTACAAATGACAACATAAGAGTTACAATGTATGAAGCCCCATACTCAAAAAATGGTGACGAATTGTGTCTGATATGTACTCGATATCGATACTCTTTTGATACGTCCCGATACTCGTATCGGAAGAGTATCGATTAAATCAATATTTTTAAATAAAAAATAATATTTAATACACGTGTCTGATACGTCCCAATACACGTATAAGAAAAGTATCGGTTATGTCATTATTTTTAAATAAACAAATAATATCTGATATGTGTCCGATAGGAAGATTATTTTTTGAATAGTATTTGTGATTTTGTTTGGATAGTATTAATGGTGTCTTTTTTGTATAATACACTACAATAAGACGTATAGCTTAAAATGTATAGTAATCATTATGTTCTGGGATAGTATTAACTTAAGATGACCTTGGGAGTTTCCAGTATTATATCGTTAACAATTCTTGTGTTTTTCTTTTGTCAATATAATTTTTTATTTTAAAAAAAAATTATGGTGTCCTACTATATACTGTAACAGGTTGTTAAGCGTTTGAATTTGTCCCAAAATTTTAGTATAAGAATAGATATTTTCTGCTTTTAATTATTAATATTATTGATTTTAGGTATGTTTATATATTATGTATTTATATATTTAATTTTAACTTTAATTTTTAAATAACGTATCGCAACAGTATTGGATTGAAAATTTTAAAAAATTTCACATATCGACATATCGGTATCGTATCCGTATTGTGTCCCGTATCGGAGCTTCATTTACAATCATAAACGTGAAGCATCTTCATTTTTTTAGCCTTCTATTTGTTACGAAACAAAACTTAACGAAAAGCAAGAACACTTCTGCATCTTATTTTTAGTGGATGGAAAAATATTTTGAATTTGGCAAAAAAAAAAGAAAAAAACACAAGGATAGACTGATAGTGGGTGAAAATGGTGGTGAACTTCGTCTTGTATTGTGGGACACTCGCCCTTTTATAGGTTTATCTCTCTCATCATCATATCTTTATTTTTTTTTTTTTTTTCTCACAATCACACAGCTGCAGTGCTGAAGTGGGTGATCCAAGTCCCTTTTTTTATAGGTTGTTAGTTTGTTTTTTAGGAGTTTCTAACCCCTTTTTATTCAGAGAAACTCAACGCTTGTCATTGTCCAGGTCTATATAGGTAGCTGGCAATGGGCATATTTGAAAATGCACCCAAAACGTGGAGTGGCAGCGAGTGAAACATAATCCAAACACTCGCTTACTTGATTGCATATGTAAAAATAAATTCGACAAATGCACCGTCTGGTCCTTCATTTTCAATCATTAACTCATGCAGCTAGGCACCCTATTAGAAACTCATCGGTCTTTGGTAGCGCACCGCAGACTGTAGTCCAGTATAGTACTTAATTTTTTCCTGTAGTAATCCTATGTGGGGGTAAGATCATCATCAAGGGACCATTTAGCAATATTTGTTTGGAGTTATATTTGAGGTGACTTAGCACCCTTGTAGAAAAGGGGAAATATTCAACATTTTAAGAGTACTCATTCTTAAAAAAAGTGTTTGAAATTGCTGTAATACCATATCATAAGGCACTCACAGCTTCAGTTTCGCAGAGAATTTGTGGGTTACCCACCAACGAAACATAGGCTTAAACTCTTAACTTTACCATTTTGGCATGTCGCTTTGAAATCAAAGGGAAATTACTAATTAGCTTTTTCTGTAAACTCCAAACTAAAGAATCAAGATGTGGATGTCTGGCATCAATGTAGGTTTGATTCATAGTCACGCAAAGATTCAGAAACTGGGGAGAACAGTAAATGTGAACCAAACCATGGCCATAAGCCCCGTACGGTCTGTGTGCTTAGAGCCATCTTGGTTTCAGGAATGGCACGATGTGCATGACCAAGCTCCCGAAAAAGAGCGAATTTTAGCAAACAACAAATTGACATAATTAACTTCCCAACATAGGGAAAATCTACCATTCACACCCAACGAGTAGCAACTGTAAAATAATATGAATCATACTGGCACTAATGATAGAGTCATTGACAAAATTAAATTTCTCAGTCAAATGTATGCCCTCAAGCTTCCCATTAAGAACCACAGCAAGCAGATTTTTGGGCCGCCTGAGCAGCGCCTGCTCCCTGGTCTGGTTGGTTGATCTTGATTGTCTGGGGCTGCAAAGAACGAAATGGAAAACTTAGCAGGGAACTGATGAGAAAGTTCAACCCAGAGGAATTTTTTGTTAAACTTAAGATACAAGGTAACGATGATCTAATCATGAAACCTTGCATTGAACCAAATAGAAGACAATCAAAAAAGTCACAAGACAATCCCAGGATAACTAGTAAAAAAGTCCAAAATAGAACCTCAGATTTTGAGTCAGTGTCTGCAAGTCTTTGCTTGATGTCCCGAGCTATTGAAAAGAAAACCTCCTCCACATTCAGATTTGTTTTTGCACTCTGTACAGGAACACACTCAGTACCAGAAGATGAGCAATTTATGTGTGCAATTTTAATATGAGCATTGAGAGCTACTTACAGTCTCAAAAAACTTGATGCCGTATTCATCTGCAAGCGCTTGACCCTTAGAAGTTGGCACAGCCTAAGGAGAAACAGTGATGGATATCATACACAGCATTAAAAATAATATATGTGCCCAAATGTGTATAAAGCACATCCAAAAATGGCAAGAGTGCGAGTGAGAATGAGAGAGGACATACCCGTTTGCTTTCATCCATGTCAGCTTTGTTGCCCACCAGTATCTTGTTAACATTGTCAGAAGCATGCTGCTCAATGTTACGAATCCAATTCCTGATATCTGGACAAAAGATGATGTAAGAATATTAGCCATGTAGTAAAAACTCATTTCATGCACATGATAAGGACACGAGATGACATAAGTCTTATTGTCAAGCAAAAGAACTTAAAACACATTGCAAGCAAAAACGTGTGGTTGAACTGTTGAAGAGTCAAGTTAACCGAATATAGTGGATGTTTTACTAAGACATTAAGATTTAAGGAAACTCGAATTTGAGGAGAGTAAATAATAAAAGAGGAATGGCATGTAATGCAAGAGAGTACGAGGAAGAGAAAATTACTGTTAAAAGAAGACTCGTCAGTAACGTCATATACAAGCAAAATACCCATGGCTCCACGGTAGTATGCTGCAAAAGAAGGAATAATATTTGTGACAGAAGCTCAGTAATTTACATATATGAAATGGTAGCAGAAGATAATTGATATTTAAATTTGCAAGACTAAGCAAAATTCTACAACATAATATTACGATAACAACAAGGGCCTTTTCCATTAGGTGGAACCAGTTACACAGATCAAATACTAGTGAGTGACAGATTCTACACTGTACGACTACATCCATAAATAGTGTGATAGGGACTTGAGTATTATGAGGTGCCCAAGTCCCACATCGAGTGGTGTAGGACTGTGGGATGCTCAGTCGAGTATGTAAGTGGCTTGGTTCTTCCTCCATAATAGCTATAGCTTTTAAGGGAGGGATCCCCAAGTTCTTAGATACTTTATACTTATCATAGTGCCAAAAAAAGGTTATAAATAGTGGGGTCAGTGACAAATATCCAATCATTTGATGGGTCTGATAATGCTCGAAAGTTTTCAAGACTGGCCTAAAACCAACCTTTTGATGAAATTCTGTGTATACAATCAACTAAATAAAGCATGCCATCTAAACACCAAAAAGCAATTATAACAAACTAAAGATCATAAAAAATATCTAGTGACCATTCTATAACATCATTTTAAATAGAATGGCAAAATTTTAAAGTGAGTGCAATTTGAATTGGTAACATAAATTTTAACCAACCATGTCAAAACTGACTATAAATGGTTTCGCAAATTTTAAATAGAAATCTATAACATCCTTTTAAATAGAATGCCGAAATTTTAAAGTGGGTGAGATTTGAATTGGTAACAAAAATTTTAACCAACTGTATGAAAGCGGACTCTGAATGGTTTCACAAATTTGAGAAGAAAAGGAAATTTGTTTTCTTTTTTATTTGTTGGTACATGGAAATTTGTTTTCTAATACTCCCTCTAGTCCTTAATATAAGAAGTTGACTTTTTAGATACATTGAAAAATGAATGTATCTAGTCTATAATATAGTCTAGATACATCAATTTTTTAATGTATCTAAAAAGTGAACTTCTTCTTATATTCATTATCTTCTTATATTCAGTAATACTCCCCCTATATTCAGTAACAGACAGTTCTCTGGTCAAAAGATAATAGTATAATACTACTCCTATAAAGATATACAACACATCCTACCAATCATAGCACCCAGAACAAACTAAATAGTTCACGGGACAAATATACTCTACAATGAATGTTGTCAAAGACATTAAAATATTATAAAGCGATACAACTCAGATTACTTCGTCTCCAATTCAAAGGAATAAAAGAATAGATAAAATGGTAAACACCCATAATTTAATATGAACTTTTCACATAAATATAGTAAAATTTGTACATGAAAAATCACAACAGAGCTTGCATTAAAACATTCTAGACTTCTAGTTATATGCCTAAATGAACTATCAATATACACTAACCAGTTGTGATAGTTCGGAACCGCTCTTGACCGGCTGTATCCCATATTTGCAATTTGATTCGCTTGCTATCAAGCTCAATGGTCCTTATCTTGAAATCAATACTAAAGGATAAAAATTAAATAATCTAGTGACGTCAGAGCCATCTCAGAACAACAAATAGAGACAAAGAAGCAAACAGAGCTGTATATTACGTGATTGAACAAAAGAAACCTACCCAATGGTCGTGATAAAACTAGTTGTAAAAGACCCATCAGAGAAACGCAATAGAAGACAACTTTTACCCACACCTGCCAATATGAACAACAACATAATCAGATCCAAAACATCGCATGTTTGGTTTCACGATACCATGATTTGGCAAATCACGGTAGTTCACCATGATTCTGACAATCGACCATGATACCAAACAAAGTGTAAAATATCTTAAAGACCGACCATCACTATTCACTACCGATAGCTTCCAATTCAGTAAACATAATAATAAATTCCAATTTCCAATGCCAATTAAAAATTAACCCCATTCATTAAAACATCTTCCTTCGAAGCATGCAAAACAGTTTAAGCCATAAAATATAATTTAACCCGGAAATAAAAATAAAAATTAATGAATGCAGTTGATTTCAACTTCAAATTTCAAACATTCAAAGTTCAAAACAAACAATACAAATTTCCAATAGCTCATAAAAAAAATTAAAAATCCAATTTAAAAATTGAACCGCAAAATCAAAAGTGAATCTAGAAACTATCCGAAACCCTACAAATCTAACCATTCCCTTTCACTAAGCAAACCTAAAGCAATATAATGCGAAAATTGAACAAATCATGAAACGATGATACACATATACGATAGATCAAAGAAATTTTCAACAAAATAAAAAAATATATATATATTATGATAAATCGTAAATTAACACAATAATAGTAGTTGAAGAAGCATGAAAAAAGTGAAATAATGAATCGTACCGCTATCACCGATGAGAAGAAGTTTAATTAGGTAATCGTAATCAGCGCGAGCTCTAGCAGGTGGAGCAGCCATCGAAACAAACAATCAACACAAAACCTATCCCTCTGCGTTAATTACAATCATAAGAGTAGAAAATTTTCAAAAATTAAATACATAATTACATGATTAAATATATTTGAAATTTAAATGATGATTATAATTGGTGAAGTGGTGAATGAATAGAGAAGTAGAGAGAAAAGTGAAAATACCAGAGAAGAAGAGGAAGAGGAAAGTTAAGATCTAAACGGGAAAATGAGAGAGAGAAAGAGAGAGAAAGGAAAAGAGGGAAAGCGTGTAACGTCAGCACCGGTTGGGCGTTGATTTGGGGGAAAAGGGTTACACAATTTTTTATTATTCTTATTTTGTAAAATATAATAATGGATTCATTCATCCAATCTAAAACACTGTCATTGTGATGTGACTAAACTCTCAATTATTAGCCCTTGATTGTTTTTCACATTGTGATTGGAGTGCATTGAGCGTGACCACCATACCATTACTACGGTGTGCTCCCACGGATTAATGTGTTTTTTTATTTTTATCACCAGTATTCGGCTATGAAGCCCCGATACGGGACACGATACGGATACGGATACGCCGATACGTGAAAATTTTTAAAATTTTCAATCCGATACTGCCGCGATACGTTATTTAAAAATTAAAGTTAAAATTAAATATATAAATACACAATATATAAACATACATAAAATCAATAATATTAATAATTAAAAGCAGAAAACATCTATTCTTATACTAAAATTTTGGGACAAGTTCAAACGCAACTACCTGTTACAGTATATACCATAGTTTTTTTTTTAAAAAAAAAAGTAAAAAATTATATTGACAAAGGAAAAAACACAAGAAGTGACAAAGATACAAACAAGCATGTCTGATACATGAGCATCATAATAACCCAAAGTCAATTAATACTGGAAACTCCCAATGTCTAATACATGAGAACATCTTAAGTTAGTCCTCAGAACATAATGATTACTGATACATCTTAAACTATATGTCTTATTGTAGTGTATTATACAAAAAGGACACCATTAATACTATCCAAACAAAATCACAAATACTATCCAAAAAATAATCTTTGTATCGGACACATATCGAGTATTATTTGTTTATTTAAAAATAATGATATAATCGATACTTTTCTGATACGTGTATCGGGACGTATCGGACACGTGTATCGTGTATTATTTTTTATTTAAAAAGAATGATTTAATCGATACTCTTCCGATACGAGTATCGGGACGTATCGAAAGAGTATTGGTATCGAGTACGTATCGGACACGATTCGTCACCATTTTTTGAGTATCGGGGCTTCATAGGTATTCGGTCTACTTGACCGCCTAATTTAATTCAGAGATCAGTTAATTCTGTCATCAAATAATTTCAGTCTTTTTTTTTCGCAGATGCGGGAGGATTATGTGTTTATTTAAATGAAAGTGTGTCTTTGATTAGTGGTAACAACAATTTGTTTTAACTAGCTTGATTTTGACCAATAGGACAAACAAAATGAAAGGTAAAAGAACAATTTGTAACGTTAATTAGTTAAAGAACTAATATGAAACTAATAAATAAGTTAAGTGTGTTAGAAATAAACTACTAAAGCTAAAACATAGAGATAGAGAGAATAAGATCTTTGTATTCAACCCTTCATTCGTGTGTATTACATCATAGCAAGAGTCCTATTTATAGGACACAAAGAAAGAAGTGAAGAGGCAAAGGAAATAAAGCTTCACTACTTAGTGGGAGTTATATGTAATGGAAGAGGTAGGATTATGGACATCCACTTAGTCTAATTATTCACAACACTCCCCCTTGGATGTCCATCGAGGATGTGCCTCATTAAAACCTTACTAGAAAAAAACCCAATGGAAAAAAATTCTAGTGAAGAAAAAAGAGTACAACATCCTTTTACATTATATATATTTATTTCTCCCCCTCAACCATACAACCATCTCTAAGACAACGAAGACTCATCTTCTGTACCAGTTGTGCAAAAGTTCTGCTTGGGAGTGACTTTGTGAAAAATCTGCTAAATCACCACACGAACGAATTTGCTGACTTTGTGACTCGCCTCTCCTAGCGCTAAAGTTTCTTCATCATTTTATTAGGTTGCAATTGTGGTTTGTTTCACAGATTTTCATGAATGATTGTACTTCCTCTTATAATAAACAGATAATTTGTTCGTGATTGGTACTATTATAAGTATTAGACAAATAGCCTGCATATCTAAAATAACAAAACATATACTTGAAATAAATAATAGGTCAAAATCATAAAAATCAATAACAAATCAATCTTTCAATACATGTATATCATCATATCTTTTCACAAGTAAATTGATTTGTATCTCATCATTTCACATCTTCATGTGTATGGACTACTGGTCAAAAAATCATTTACTTTGCAAAGTTACTTTAATTATGTAGCAATTGTGTCATTTCATTTAGACAATCATTGTGTTGTCTATAATTCTCACTAGACTTGCGTTCATGATCCTCATTATCTATCATATATAGCGCTATATTATATAAATAAATAATGTCAACGTTGACTTTCTTTCGGTTCCATCATATGACATAATTTGTCGAGATCTCTTTATTTTCATACATTTCAGGTACCTGATAAGTTCTTCTGGAACTGAAAAATCTATTATGTCAAATGTTCTTTTGAGATTTTAATATCCTCACGTGGGTCATCTTTCTTTTTAGCTTCTTTTCTTAATTATTTGAGGATTTTTATCATTGGAACCGACTGGCCTACCACGCTTCAGGGTGGTTAAGACTCATTTGCAATATAAGACTATTCATCAAGGATATCCATTTTGATTGGAGCATTAGCAGCTGATAGTTGGTTTCATAGTCTTTGCAAATGATTTATTCTTTTGAACATCTGGTTCAAACTATTTTATACGAGGATCAAGATGAGATGATAATAATTTATTTCAAGTGATTAATTTGAACTTCTGGTTCATATTTTTCAGCTGCTTATTCTCTCCCCCCTAATATTGGGAAAATTAATTCATCACTTGATAATCAGCCTACCGGACTGTAGATAAGACACGTCTCCAATTTTTTTTTTTAGCTCAAAATACTTTATAAATTAGATCTTATAAAGATCAAATAGATTATAAATTAATATAAATTATAAAGATCAAATAGATCTTATAAATTTTTGTGTAGTTTTTCAAGAAATAAATAACCAATCTAATCAGTTATTTGTACGATCCTTCTTGGATATATCATTACTAAATTCTTCAAGAATTAATAGATAATAAAAACTGAATTTTTTTAAGTTCTTCAAGAACTATACAATATATTTTAGCATAAAATCAATTCTCTAATCAATCCTTCAGAGATTAACCTTTTTGAATTCTTCTAGAAATTCTCATAGAATAATGTTGAGTTCTTCAGGAACCATCCTTTTGAATTCTTCGGAAATTCTCAAAAAATAATATGAGTTCTTCAGGAACTATGTTTTTGAATTCGTCACATAGAATGATATGAGTTATTCAAGAATTCAAATAGAATGATATGAGTTCTTCGGGAACTACATAATAGTTCGTTTTGATTTTATTATATGAGATTAATCTTTATGCAATACTTCTTAAATGCTTAATAAACACAATATATAGTACAATTCACATAATAAGAGAATTCACATAATAAGAGAATGAAATATCAACCTTAGTTGACCAATAAACTTAATTGATCATAAAATCAAGTCATAATAATATCTTCTTTTATAATCTACCAAAAACTAAAGTCAATAGCATCACATATGTTTCAACCGAAAGGCCAATGAGAATCATAGCACATTTTGCACAACAAAATAGTAGAAGATGTATTGATAAAAAGAATGGCCATATAAAAACAAGTCATACCAATTTAATCAATAAATAACGTGTGATTGACACACATATGAAAATGTATATAATTACCTTAGAATCATGAAATCAAAACCATAGGCCAGAAATCGATAATAATACAATGAGGCAATCACCGAAACATGTAACACTCTCTTATTTCCAAAGCAAAATAAATAATAAGGCAGATAAATAAACTCATGTGCTCATGAAGTCGAACGGTACGAATAGGCGAAAAATAAAGAATCCAACACCATGGCTATCACACAAACATGACAAGTTCAAAAATAAGCTTGATTTTGATATAATCATTATCTAAATTAGAAAAATAAACTCAAGAACCAAAGCATATCTAAATTAAAACATACCTAAAAGTTTATTTGCAAAACCAAGGGCCTCAAACAATTTCCCCGCTAGTTAATATTGTATATTTTCACGATGAAGATTAATACCACATGCAATCAATTCTGAAACACATTACTTAAACACCCAGAGTTAAAATATCCACAAGACACCACAAACTATAATTTTTCCAGCTATAAAAATCATATATCAATTTTACACAATTAACTCAACTAAGTTATTGAGACTAAATAATATATATTACAAGATATATACTATATATTAGAAGAGCATAGCAAAAAATCCATTAAATCATAACGCAAATAGATTCCAAACTATTCATACATAATTTATAGTATTTAAAGTATTAACATAGGCACACAAAAAGGAACAATCTCATATATAACCAGCATGAATAGTATGGAACGTACACAATAATATTTCAAAATCCAAAAGCACATACTAAGTGTTAGACTCAATGGCACACAGACAGAAACCTTTTATAAAATATTGACTTCTTTAGTTTAATGCCCACAAATTATTTTGAATAAATAAAACTAGCATTTGTATTCAACCAAAATTAGGCACACAGATCCACCAAATCATAGCAAAAATAAACCAGCACACAAACTCATGGACATAGTTTGCAAATAACATAAATAAATCATATTTGAACAAGGAGAATTAAAGAAGGTGGAATAGATAGAACCTGGATAAAATATATAAAGTATGTATAACTTTCAAAATCTTATTCACCATTTCTCTGCAAAATCAAGTTCACAAACCCTCCTGTGGTATGTCACTTCTAAATTTTGCTATGGAGTGAGTAGTCTCAAATTTTCTTTCGATCCACATCAAACTCAAGTCGTGTGTTAGAGCTTCGTGCTGATAACGTGTTAGAAATAAACTACTAAGCTAAAACATAGAGATAGAGAGAATAAGATCTTTGTATTCAACTTTTCATTCGTGTGTATTACATCATAGCAAGAGTCCTATTTATAGGACACAAAGAAAGAAGTGAAGAGGCAAAGGAAATAAAGCTTCACTACTTAGTGGGAGTTATAGGTAATGGAAGAGGTAGGATTATGGACATCCACCTAGTCTAATTATTCACAACAAAGCGATCGATTATCTAATTTAGCCTTGATTTAATGGTAAAGTTGTTTATGTTATATAAAAGTGGGTTGAACTATAAATTCAATGGACTTAGAAATTACAAATTTTAACTTTAAATTATAATCAATTTTCGAAGCAAAGTCAATTTAATTTGTGAGTAACTAAACATGTCAAACTTAATTTTACACTTCTATAATTAATTCTAACGGTTTATGGTAGAATCAAACATAGGCTAAATGAAGAAGATTGTTACTCCTTAGACACGAAGTGGCTCATTGAGCTCTTTTAATATATATATATATATATATATATATATATATATATATATATATATATATATTCTTGTCAATCTATTCATTAAGGATGTAATTATAACCAGATGGAGAGAGTGGTTCATTGTTCTTTGTCTCCTAATATGTCTTTTGCCTTTGGTTTTTTGGTGTAAATTGAATATTCTCACCGCGCAATTGCATATACTAATCTCTCGAGCTTTGTGGAATTAAAATGGATGAGAGTAGTAATGTTGTTGCATGCCCAAATTGTTGATCGAATCCAGAACTTTAGTTAAGCTATAAGAAACTCGTGTCATTTCATCTAAGTGTTATTGGGTGTCCTCATCTTCGATTGACAAAAGAATTCATCAACATAAAATATTATCTTTGTTCTACAATAATTGTCATATTATTTTACCAAAATCAATAAAATTAAGAAATTGAAGATAGTAATGATTTTTTCTAACTATTCATGAAAATTATTTGTGTATTTTCGTTGTATAAATATAAAATGCAGAATAATAAACTGGGAGTGGTGTTCGTATATTTTTCTTTTGAAAAGGCCAAAATTATGATACATTAACGTATCATAATCATAGCACAAAAATTGTGATAAGGCGCAGTGCACACCTTAGAGAATATCCAATAAAAGTATTAAAGAGAGTTTCATAAGCTAATGATTCATACATTTTTTTTATCATTGGATTTCTTTGACGTGACATAGATTTAATATTACTTTTTTTTTATTTATACAAAGTTAAAAATAATAATTACCAACAATGAATTGGTCCAAGTGGTAAGAGACTTGGTCCCCTTAAACATGTGGTCAGGGTTCGATTTCTGGTTCATGCGTATGGGGAAAATTCGGTCGGGATGAGAGAACTCACCTTGTGTGCCCCACAGGTTCCTTCGTATCAATATCATGGTAACCCAAAAAAAAAATTATAGATGAGACCACTTGTTATTAATGTATGATACCCAGGCCCGTCTTTGAACCTGTGCAAACAGACCTATAGCACCGGGCCTCCAAAAAAATGGGGCCTCAAAAAATAATAATTAGGTAATAGGTAGTTATATTGGGGGGTTTAAGTAACAACAATAATGTTCCAGCAATAATAATGGTTGTCAACGGAGCAAAATTATACAAAACCGTCCATATAAGCATCCTAACCTAACCTGATCCTACATTTTCATGGTTAATGGGCTAGTGCTAGTAAACCGATTAAGCTCTTTTCTCCCTTTCTACCTAAAAGTGTCACATAGGTGATGCTTTTTGAACCCTAGTGAATTAAATTATTTATAGTTAGAAAACAATCATTTGATAATGTCCACACAAACAAGCAAACCTTCTATGGAACCAGTTTGTTCCAAGTAACTCTAGATAACAAGGTGCGGGATAGTCTTTTATAGCTCCGAAATTTTATCACAACACATAATCTTCTTTAACCGAGAATACACATTAGGTGCTAAAGCTTCAAATCAACACATCTTCCATGTTATCATGTGAAGTAATATTAAGTAATAAATTCTACACTCTTCCACCAATTCATCCTCCCAAACATATAAGTTTCTACTCCGCTTCCAACAACCACCCTCTAAATCACAGCTGGACACCATATTTTTCACAAACACATACTTATCTAAAGTTAAATTAAACAATTTACTAAATGATCACCCAGAGTTTAAACCAAAATGTGTTACTATTACCTATTAACACAAATAACAACAGTTGATTGCATAAAATGGAGTTTGTTCCTGTGTGGAAACTATAGGGATGTGGATTATCAAGTTATCTTAGTGAATACAGGTTAATGACTAATTGAGCTGTTTCATCTTCTTTTGAGTTAATTGAGAGTCTATATTTATAGACTCGGGGGTGGTTTATGCGAGGTTAGGCCTTCTCCCCACGATCTCCATTACCTTCTAGTTCGTGGGAGGGAAAATGCGTTTATCCTAGTCCTGCAAGGTCCCATGTTATAGAGATCGTGGGGGGTGGACTCGCCATGCGTAAAACATGTTTGGTATTATCTTTTATTCCAATTTTAACCTTGTTATTTTTAATTTTTAATTTTTTTAATAAAAAAATTATCCACTCACATAATACTTTTATGTCATTTTATAATTACAACAGTTAAATTTACCAAACACTTTAATTTCACTCTACTAGCTTTTCAGCTATCGATTAAAAGCTAGCTTAGGTTATAAGCTAATTTTTCAGCTACCAGCTAACTTATACTTATAACTTAATTTTACTAAACAGATCCACAAATATAATATAATAAAATAAAGGAAAATGCTAAATAGTGCACCCGGTGCACTAGTTAAGCATATTAATATAGAAATATTTTCTTGGAACTGATGCATTTAATATATTAAAGATGTAAAAAGTTATCTTTCTAACATTAATTTATTTTTTATTTTCTTTTTTGGGTATGCTTAACTAGTGCACCAGATATACTATTTAGCATTACCTTAAAATAAAAACGTAATTTTCACTTGATAAATACACGTGGACCCCATTTGTAGTAAATATTGGGCCTAACAAGACTACTTGGGCTGCAATTGGACAAGGCCAAAAATATCTAAAAGCTTACCTTGATGATCGAAACGTGTACGTTGGAGATTCGGAGACAACAATCTCTAAACAACTTGACGCAAACTTGACCTTCTAGATCCTTCTTATATATAAATAAACAAAACCCAATTTTCTTCCCTATCCGATTCCAACCAACAACCTAATCCATTTTCCATCACTCTTCATTTTTCCGATCCACCATTAATTCATTTTCTATGGCTTAATTCCATCTTATGCTATGTTATGTTACGTTATAATCATTTTTTGATGTCATAGATTTTTTATTTGATTTTGAAAACCCTTATTTACCTTTGAATTTGTTTCCTTTGGATTTTTCAACGTTATAGCGTTTTGTTGGGTGTGAAACTATTGGGAGGGTTTCGAAGAGCATATAATAATGCCTTCGATGCCTATTGAGCTTCTTCTTTTTTCCTATTTGGTTCCTTTTGTTACCAATTTTCATTATGGATCTTCTTCTCATCGTCTGAAACCTCTTCAAAAAAGTGATAGGCGTGGTAATCTTAGTTAACATAAGGATTTTCGTTTTTTTGTTATTATTCTGTTATTGTTGTTGTTTCTGCTATAAACGAGCTACTAGTTGATCTGATCGTTTGAAGATTTGGAGATCTAGTGATTTTCTTGTTTTGTTCTTGTTTCGAGTTTGTTGGAGATTTAAGCTTCATTGTTAAGGTATTTTTGTGCAATTGTTGAGTTTGTTTTGAATTGTGAATATCTTATTTACATTTTATTTGGAATCATCTTAGTTTGATTAGATCTAACTCATATTCATAGTGTGATAGTGATCATTTAGCTGATTATGACACAATGGGCCAATAGATGTTGTGATAATTTATTGATATGCTATGTGTCGGTGATAAGTAAAACAAATCCAGATTCATCGAATAACAAATGTATCTGGTGTATATTGTAGACTAGATACATCAGATATTCAACGAATCTAGCAAAAATGCATTTTTGGTTATAATATTAACCGGAGGGAGTATATATTATGACCTATATCTTCATATCATGTGAAACTTGCTTGAACTAGATAGGTTGAGACTTGAGACTGCTAATTCTACCTTGTAGGTCTTTTTATACACCGTTACACACCAAATATTAACAACTAATCTTAAGTATATCTCATGTAAAGTATAAGTTGGTGAGATTTATATATTTCTAAGATTGTTTTAGTTGCCGATCATTTTACAAAACGTAGTTGAAAAGTGAAAACATAAGCCGAGGGACAATTTGCTCTTGTCTAAAAGTCTTAGACATAGTTTATTGCTTTTCATATTGTTCTCAATAAGAACCTGCCAGGTCCTATTATATTTATTGCTGTTTTAACCTCTGCTATGATGTTTTCTGTTTTTTCTTCCTACCGGTGAAGTTAGTGTAGCTAGAATATTACAAATTTATGTCCGTTGGTTACTTGGTTTAACTTTTCAATGCATATCATATGCAGATTAGTGATAGTAGTATAGTACCTAATAGGAGGACACACTCGATGGAAGTGTGCTCTTCGGTCAATGACATGTGCGAGAACCAAATAAGTAAGCTTGAAAGTGCTCTTTGTGAGTCATTACATATACAAGATACTGAGAAATCTGAGCTTTTGTCTGAGGGGAATGAGACGTGCAATGTGGCAGAGGAAAACTTATGTGGGGTTATTAAACAGAAAGAATCAAAACCGAACACGACGTGTTTGAAAAAGTCTGCAACCTTTCCAATTCCTCATGTGATGTTACCTTCGAGCTCTTCTGATGAGGACGCGGATTCATCAGCTACAGGATCACCTTCTGAGCATTCTGCTCATCAAACTTATTCTCGTTCGATATCTCTGCCTGTAAGTTTTTCTATTTTACAATGTCAGTGTACAGAACGTTTATATGTATAGGATAGGAAACTATTATGCTTTTCTCATTGACTAAAAATATACTATATGATAAGGGATTGTTTGAGTTTTTTCCTTTCCTATTTGAAAAAGCTACTGTTTTACTTGAATAAATGCGTTCTTATCCATCCGTGGTATTAATTTGGATGTCTATGTGATGCTGTCCATTTATTCAAGCAATCCCATTGTTATGACATGTTCAAAATAGTATTACTATTAAGCTGATGTTTTTGAATATACTGCACTTTTTGTTATTTGGACTATTAAAATGCGGTTCTGTCTCTATGTAGCGTGTCCTTTTATTTTTACTTTCCTCCAGATAAAAAGTGAGGTTTGAAGGAATTAGAAATTTGTCACCTTAATGATATGCGTTCAAAACAGGTTATAGAATCACAAATGTAAAACATGATTTTGGACTCATGGATGTTTACCAAGTAATATTTATGTTAGTGTACACATTTCTTGTCTAATGGTGCTTCCTTTTTCTATGTTTATTGCATCACAGGCTCCTTCGGAGCTTAAATCTGCCATGAAAGGTAGTCGTGATAAGAACGGGGAACCACGCATAAAATTGACAGTGAAATGGGCTGCTGATGTGTATGATCCAATACCTACGTTGGTGTCGCATACTGTCAAAAACAATAAACAGCCGAAATCTAGGAAGAAGAAGAAGAATGAAAAGAAAAATTTAAAGAAGGGTAACAAGGAAAATTCACCCCGAGGGGGCCGTGGCAAAGGTAAGAAGCAGTCTCGCAATGCTGGTGGGCAATCTGATATGTTCAGTAAGTCATGGGATTCTCAAGTTATTGAAGGTTCCTCTGAATTTGACTCTTTTGATGTTTGTAGCCAAGATTCAAACTGCGGATCTAGTTTCTTGAAAAAATCAGTTACGGAAGTGCATTACTCGGTTGCAGAGGCACAATGAGTAAAACATCTTGAATGCTTTGTCCTATTTCCTACAATGTGCATGAATAAAATGTTTATCATGATATTAGTTTTGTAAATAGTGATAAGACTTGTGTGGGAATTGTATGGTGAGTTTTTTGGTACTCTTCAAAGGCAGTGTGAAACTGTTTTCTACATATAGGCTTGATGTTCAAGAATACATTTTTGTTTGTAATGTGCAACGAGCTTTTTGTTTCGAGTCTTTTGTAGTTTTCATGCTTTTCTGGCATATGTTTTATGATGGAAGTTTGGAGATAAGAAGTAAGCTGTTTTTGTTGAACCTACTATTTGAAGTTTGCATTTATATTGCTGTGTAGTGTGTGCTATATAATGAAGGCCTCTGTATTTCTTTTGGTTAATGCAGCCAAATTAGATAGTTGAATACTTGAATTTTAACTGCTTTCTTTGTAATATACTTTTAAGACCTGTAATGGTATGGATTTTAGAAGCACAGCCTAAAGACATACATCAGATGTTGGTATCTTAGGCTTATATCCAAGATTGAATCCAAATAGTCAGCATAGCCAAGCATAACATATATAATACTTTAGTAGGGTGACATGAGGAATACTTACTTGGGCACAAACCCAAGAAAAAAGTATTTAGGCACACACTCATAAGCAAAATAAATTTAAAAGAAAATGCCTAAGTGATGTGACAATATTATTTTTCTTTTAATTTTTTTGCTTCCGTGAGTGTGTGCCTAAATATTTTTCTCTTGGGTTTGTGCCCAAGTAAGTTTTGCTCGGGTGACATTGCCTTGTTCTTAGTTATTTCTTGTTTTGATTTTTATGGTTTCTAAAATTTTCAAAAAATAAATGTAAAAGCTCTTATGGATCAAAAGGCAATTTCTCTACATTCATGAATAGTAATAACAATGTTTCACATGTTGAAGGATTAAACTGGTTGTTTACCATTTTTTAATACAGTTTTATGTTATAATAACTTTAATGAAATTGTTATAGATGTTAATTCATCTCAAAAGGTTAGTTTATTATTTTGATTAATCAAATGAGATTATGCAAAAAAGTTATTTAATAAAAGTTATCATACACACCAATATTAATTTTAAAATAATCATATACTGTACTTTGAAATACTTCCGAAAAAATTAACTACATAAAAAAAATAGCAAAAAATACTTTAAATTATTATGAGAAAATATATACTGAAATGAGAGCCGATTACAAATTTCATTGACAGTGTTCGAATAATATTACCGTTAGGGGATTATGGAATACTCATAAGGAATAAAATAATGACAAGTGCAGTGATGAATAAAATAAAGAATTTAGTCATTTGAAATGAGATGAAAATTTGGAAAATGATGTAAAAATTATGAGTGAAGGTGAAATACTTATAGAGTGAATAATATTACTGTAAGGGGATTATTGTTACCAATTAGAATAAGTAAAATGACAGTTACTTTCACTGTTCACTAAAGCGGTGCAAATTATGTCAGCACTATTTATGATATGGATCTGTTCTCTTACATTGTTTTTGATACCTAACTTATTTATGAATTTAGGAACATGGGACCTCGAGTTCAAACTTATATTTGTACAAATCTTGCATTAGTTTGTGTAATTCATATCTTTGGTATTCCTCCTTGTCTAGTACTGGTCCATTATGCAATCATCTAAATTGTGCAGACATACAAAGATATTCATGTGACTGTTGCATATTTATTATTAATCGAAGTGGCTAGCAATTGGACAATCCTTTTAAACATGTTCCAGATGATCTCATAAAAACAACATTAGATTAGATCCATCATCTTAGTATTAGTACTAACTATCAAGTTCATGATGCTGTCATATGTATAGGTAATTTAAAGGCTCTCTAATACTACTAAATTAGGATATTGATCGCTTCTTAATGGCAAGGAAACATGTCCATGTCCAACGTTATTAATCTATTCAAGGTGTTTGATGGAAATAGGAAATTTTCTTTGGTGTCTAAGAATGTGGTATGCTCTTAGCTTCTTTGAATCTGTCCCTATGGAGGGCAAGAAACAAAATGGACCAAGACTAGACAAGGAGGAATACCAAAGATATGAATTACACAAACTAATGCAAGATTTGTTACAAATATAAGTTTGAACTTGAGGTCCCATATTCTTAAGTTAGATATCAAACTATGTAAGAGAACACATTCATATCCATAAAGAGTGCTGAAATGTTCATACTTACAAGTTTACACTAAATCCATAATTTGCACAATGAAAGTATCATTTTACTTATTCCCAAGTCCCAACGGTAACGATAACCCCCCAACGGTAATATTATTCACTCTATAAATATTTCATCTTCATTCATGATTTTCACATCATTCTCCAAATTTTCATCACATTTTCAAATGGCTAAATTCTTTCTTTTATTCACTACTGCACTTGTCATTGTTTTGTACCTTATGGATAGAGAGGTGTTATATGAACACCACAAAAAGTTGTCTGACTGGGACAACTAAATTTTTCTATCTATGCACGCAAATCGAGACGGTTTGGAAATAATAAAAAACAAAAAAGGGTGGCGGGTCCCACACCAAAATAGTTGTCAGACAGCTATTTTGGTGTCAAAATAATATTAGTTTTATGGATATTATCAACCATGAAGACATCGAAAATGTGGCCGTAGTATCTTGCAAAAAATGATGTGTAGCTGTAAAAACACTTTAATATGCAAGTTAGGTAGTGTGTTAAGAGTAACAACTCCTAATGGTGAGAAATTTGTAAAAGGGTGACCTATTATATATCACAATGCTTACCTAGAACATGACATAAATTTTGAGATCTTCATAATGGAAATGCATTTGGAACAAAGATCTTCACAACTAATATTGGATTCTATATGTGAAGAAACTAGAACACAAACAAATCTATTGAACATTACTAATAATAAACTCAAACCATATTAATTGTTTAACAGTATGCCAAACGATGATTTATCGCGAAACACCTGAGTACTAAATGGTAATTACAATTACAAATCATTTGTAGGAGTGCAAGTTCCCAACTGAGTCAAAAAGATCGCCTAATTAATGTGAGCTATGTAATAAGCCAAGATTGATGACTAGTCTTATACAAAGAATTTAAATGGGCAACTGTTAAGAACTTCTTTCAGTCTCATATATAAGCAACCATTCACTTTTTATGACGAATAAGCATCAAACTACCTTTGTCAAAGATGAAGAAAAGTAGTAACAACAAAAGACTTGAAATACATAAATGACCTTAGCAATTGAAATTTACTAGCAGATATCTGTCAATGATACAAATAAGGGGGGAAAGTAAGTAAGGAGGACGTTCATATTGCGTCAATAAAGGAAGAATTAGTTTCCGACATCAAAATTTTCAACCATAATAATGCCTTACGGCCGGAGCGCAATAATCAATTATCACTGATTAGCACAGAAAAAGAATCACAGTATAGTAGTTGGCTATGTTGAATCATATGGTCCTTAAAATATTACTCCCAACAACATGAAAATAATCAATTAAGCTTCTTCGATCGTCAACCACACCACCCAACAGTCTTATTAACTGTGAAACCAGCTTGAGACGGCTGAGATTCTGATTGCTGAGGAGGTCTGGGTTCTCTTGGTTTGGCAGGATCAACAAATATAACCCATCCATCCAAAAATTTAGCATTCATTCCTTCTCTTGCCTTCTCAGCTTCTTCCACGGTTGCATACGATACAAAAGCAAATCCCTTTGATCTTCCAGAAGCTCTGTCCATTATCACCTTAGCTGTATAATCAAAATGATTGAAGCTCAAACACAACTCACATCAAGCAAAAATCAAATAATGATATTATAATTGAGTAATGCCAAAGCTAATAATAAAATAAAATTTTCATTATTACCTTCGACCAGCTGCCCAAAAGGAGAAAATGCTTCCGTAAGTTTTTCATCCGTTGTCTGTCTCGAAAGGCCTGCTCAAAATTACAAATACAATTAAAAATACACATTATTCAAATTTTATAATGTTACATACAAAATTAAGGTATTTTGCACCACACAATATAAATTGAGCATATAACATTACTGAAGCACATTCCAAATAGAACCAGAAAACAGGTTCGTTCTAAGTTCGCAAACGTGAAAACTAGTCCGATATAAGAGTAACCTATAATAAATTTTTGGATCAAATGAGGCATTCACAAAACACTTTGCAAGATAGCTGCTATGACTTAGTACTTGAAAAAACAGGAGGCGCGCGAGAAGTAACTAGGGCACAAAAAGAATTTCTCGTCGATTTCCATCACAACAAGCAGTAAAACTGCATCCCCAAAAGCACCAAAGAGGGGCAAAAATATAATTTTTCTATAAGCGAAACAAATTCAGAGAAGGTTTAATATACCATCTTATAAGTTAAAATTTCTATATTTGCTTTCTTAACAAATGTCCTAACGACATTCTTTGGCATTTGTATGAATATGACATCTGATTTAATGTTGATTGGCTGAATAAAGTTTTCATGTTGAGTAAATAATTTTTTTTATTTTATTGATTAAGTATAAGGAGAAAGAACATGCTAAAAGCCGATACCATTTAAAAACTTTGATATCATATATATCGACTCAAAGCGTTAAAACATTGATCATATGAGTCATACCTCTTTTATCATTAGTTTAGTTCATTCCCAACCAATAACTAATACACTTGAATTCCTAAAATAAGGAAATAACTATTTAAAAAGATGATTATAATGAAATTTTTATTTAGATTTATAAATTAGACGACCAAAAGAGGGCTCAGAGGAAGGACATTAGTTTTAAATTATAGAAGAGTATATGACCTTAGGTGAAGAGTTTGAGTTCATATACTCCAACTTGTTGATTAATTAAACAAATTAAGATTTAAGACTTTTAAGCCTTACTTGTCCAAAGTCATTAATGATCGGTTAAATCCTTGTATTATATATAAAGTATAATTCTTATTATGTCCTAATTAAACAAGCATTGTGCAATGACATTAGTCAATTAGAAGATGGAGCTTCATTATATTGAAATTATGAATGCAGAGAAAAGGAGATAAGATATTCTGCTGCTCGAACAAAATAACAAGCATAAGCACACAACGTAGGCGAACTCTATAGTTCCCCTGCATTCCTATCAAGAAACATCTGATAAAAGATATAGCACTGAATACCAAAGAGAATCAGAGACACTATGAAATCAACACATAAGAAATTTATTGGTGTTCCGCTTATATACGACGCCTTTGTATTGTAGTTCCGCTTTCCCCGGCCTCTGTTCATCTTGTGCAAAGACCGGTTATATTAATAATACTACTTTTGCCGTTAAAAAAAAACACAATCATAACTATTTGCCTTCCTTAATCAATAAAAAACTTGAGAGCAAAACCACATGATACAAAAAAGACATGAAAATTCCACTTTAAATGACTAGTTTCAAGGCAAAGCTAAAAAAAATACATTTTAAACCCTGTCTAGATAAACTTGGCTGCAAAATCTTATTAGAAAAAAGAAATATTACCAGAAATTTAGAAATAAACTGAAATCAAATTCTAAGGAGAAATTAAGGTTATTGTGTTACTAACCGCTGACAAAAAGTTTGGGAGAAGTGAGAGTTGAATTGAGACGTATCGAAGTGAAGTGAGAGCTAAGAAGTGGGGATTGAGAATGACGAAGTAAGCGTTGAAATCCAGAGAAAAATGCCATCTTGCAAACTGGGACACGGAATCAGACAGAAAACAAACCTAGGAGGAGATTTTTGAGGTTTTACGGTGACGAGGACGAGGATGTTAAAATTAAAACCCTTCAAAATGATCCAATGGCGTAGTAGTCCCAACTGTAGCATTTGCCGAATGTTCTAGTAGACCTAAAATACATAAAATTACCCCACAACTGGTATCGCAAGGGGTTGGAACTAGGGTTGGGAATAGGCCAGGCGGTCTGCAGGGGTCTTCGGCCTGGCCTGTCTTAGGCCTGGCCTGTCTTAGGTCTGGCCTGACCTATTTATTAAAAATGTCATGCTCAGACCTTGAAAAAAGCCTGTTTATCTAAATATGTCAGGTTTAGGCTTTTAAAAAAGTCTGCGAAGCCTGATAGGCCGGCCTGATTATATTTAATAATTATTATTTATATAATATTATTATTTATATCTTGTATAAAAAAATAAATATTATTTATATAAATACAAAATATTTATTAGACAATATATATATATATTTTGACAAAGACAAATTATCTTTTTTAGACAAATTAGAAATTATTTGTTTATTTTTTTGACAAAGACAAATTATATTTTTTGACAAAGACAAATTATACGCTTTTATAGTACAAATTATAGACTTTGTCGTAATCGTATTTGTTATTTTATTAGCTTTTAATTTTTGTGCTAATCATTTTATTAGTTTTTTCTTAATGTTGTAGGAATTATAAAAAATTAAATATGAAATAAGCTTTAAAGCCTATTTAATTAGTATATTTAAAAAGACTATATATAAGCCTTTATGTAACACAGGCTTTTAAATAGGCTACAAGGCCAGACCAGACTTTAAACAGGCCCAGGTCAGGCTAAAAAAAATTGCATTTGATAGGCCTAGGCCAGGCTTAGGCTTGAAGAAAAATCATAGGCCAGACTCAGGCCTGTCAAAGTCTGGCCTGGCCTGTTCCCAACCCTAGTTGGAACCACATATGTGACTCCGAAGCAGATTAAATTGCGGTGAAAACAAATAAAATATATAAAATTACAATCACCTCCCCCTAAAATTGATTAAAATGACACATGCACTCTTAAATATTAGAAACTTCCGCAAGGTTAAATTTTTCTGTTAACTTGAGAGAATTTTTTGTTAGCATTTAATAGAATCAAATCTATCATTTTAGGCTCTGTTTAGGAAGCCAAATAAGCTAGTTTATAGCTTAAATTTTTAGCTTATCGGCTAAAAGTTATGTTTAGTAACAGTTTTAAAATTATATTTTTAAGCTTATGCAAATGGTTTGTGCAATATAAATTAGGTTTTATTCTATTTTATAAGTTCAAACTAGTGAAAATTGAATTTTTATAAGCTATTTTATCATTAACTATCTTGAAAAACTTTTAATAATACATAAAAATTGCATAAGCTCAAAAATAAGCTAGGCCAAACGGGAGCTTATAGCTTATTTTACTAGCTTATAGCTTATTTTCCAAAGGCTATTTCAAGTAGCTTATGCACTTATAGCTTGTAGCTTATTATTTTTTCTTCCAATTTTATCCCTGTCATCTTATTTGAAAAAATTAACTATTAATTAAACATATCATTTTTATGTCATTTCATACTTATAAGCTAGTTCAACCGCTAATTTTACCAAACACTACAAATTCAATAAACTAGTTTATCCGCTAAAAGTTAGCTTATAAACTATTCATTATAAACTCATCCGCTATAAGCTATCTTATCAGCTATCCACTATTTTTTATGAAAAAGACACGATCACACATTCAGCTTCTTCATTCTCGTTTTTATTATATTCATTCATTTTCTTCTTCATTATCTCCAACTCATCCATAACAAGGTAGCACAATCAAATTAACCTCGAAATTGTGTTATTCTATGTATTTTGTTAACTTCAATATTTTTCTTAACTCCAAAATTGAAATCACTAATTCTCATTAAATCCCATAAAGTCCACAAAGTTCTATTTAAAAAAAGATTGAAGCAAATAAAAACACATTGATTTATTGTTATTTACGAGTTTTTAAAATTTTCAATTAAAAAATAAAAATGGTTCTATGTGGCCTGCCACCTTATTATTTTTCTTTAATAAAAAAAACGATTAACTTGTATACATTTATAAAAATTAAAGATTTGTGATGTAATTTTGTGAAAATAATAACTTATCACATTTTAGAATAAATAAATGTATAAGAGTTGTTTTATCTACTAGATAAAAATTATTTTTATAAAAATATAGCACTTTATGTGCAAAATAAAAATAGGGAAATAATTAGATGTGGTTCATTTTGGTAGTCATTTGTTATTTTAAGGCTATACAATATGTAAAATTAATGGTAAAATCACACTTGTAGTTTTTTAACTTAATTTCAGATAATATTTTAGCCATTTATATTTATATTTTTTTAATGACATTTTAATCTCTTTATTTTCATGTTCGTGTATGTATTTCAAACTTTAAATTTATGATTTTTTTTCGGTATTCTCAATCATAAATATAATGTCATCTCTCAAAAGAAAACCATAAATTTAAGACTTATAAATCAAATACAAACATTGATGAAAGATTAGAAAGGACAAATGTGACTTAAAAAAAAATAATCAAATTGTTATCCGAAATTAAGGTTAGAGACTACGAAAGAGTAGAGTATCCAGAATTCATACCTCTACATATATAGTGTGATGTCCCTACGAAGTACGAACGGAGCTAACTTACATCTACAGTACTTGTCTAAATTTAATTTTCAGTCAAAAAAAATAATTTACATTTGCTTGGTAAAAAAATTATATCAATATTTGTTTTTTTTTTTAAAAAAAGAACCGGATTGAATTCCAAGCCCGATCCAATTCATTTTATAGAGGCCCATCACTTATAACAGTTAAAACCCTAAATCAACAAAACTGATAACCAGCCGCTGAATCTTTTGCCCTTTGTATCCGAAACCATTTGTAGAAGACGAACGCGAACTGAACTCCACTCACCGGAAAACAACAAAAGCTGGCCGATAACGTCATCGGAGTTGTTAGCCGACCACCAGAAACAATCACAAAGTGCGTTCATCTTTTCGAATTTTCGTTATCCTTTGATTATATATTGCGTTCGTAGATGCGTTTTTATCGCGATTTGTGTCCGCTGCCAAAAGCGACGCACCGGTTAATTTTGTCGAAGAAGAGATCCACTCCGCAGCGCAATTCTGAGATTGCGCGCTAAAGCTACGCGATTGAGATAATACGAGTCTGATTTAGTTATCGCTAATTTTATTTTTCGAACAATTATGTATTAGTTTTATTATAAATGGTTAATTTGCCTCGTCTAATTACACTATATAGATGATTTCACTTGATTGATTAGTTAATTAATTTCATTGGTTTACCTTTAGTGTAATGTCTAATATCGTGAGATTTGCCGGTTTTTGTAGACAATTTTGTTGTGAATTTTCGTTATCGTGATTTTTTTCCGTTGAAATATGTATTGGTTTTATTGTTAATCTGGCTTAGCTAATTACGAATTACATTGCATATAGATAATTTCATTTGATTTCTTAGTTTATGAATTTCATTGGTTTAGCTTGATTGTAATGTCTAATATATTGCGAGATTTGTCGGATTTTGTAGACAATTTTGATGTTGACATGAATTTGCATTGAATTTAATTTTGTTATTGTTTTGGATTTTGATTGTCACTCTTTGTTTTACAGGGAGTTTGGTTTTCCTGATTTTGCAATATGACGTCATTTTTGAAGCCTGAGAATGCCCTTAAAAGGGCAGAAGGTTTGATTAAGAGATGATTATTTAGTTTATGTTTTTTGTGTTCTTAAACTTCTATTTGTTCTCAACAATGATACAACTGAATCACTTAAAATTGAATATACAGAGTTAATCAATGTCGGCCAGAAGCAGGATGCTCTTCAGACCCTGCATGATCTCATTACTTCGAAAAGGTACAGAGCATGGCAGAAAACACTTGAAAGGATCATGTTTAAGTATGTAGAGCTGTGTGTAGACATGAGGAAAGGACGGTTTGCTAAGGACGGGCTCATTCAATATCGAATCATTTGTCAGCAAGTTAATGTTAGTTCACTGGAGGAGGTGATTAAGCATTTCATGCACCTGTCAACAGAGAAAGCTGAACAAGCACGTAGCCAGGCTCAGGAATTAGAAGAAGCCCTTGATGTTGATGACTTAGAGGCAGATAAAAGGCCCGAGGACTTGATGCTGAGCTATGTCAGTGGTGAGAAAGGAAAGGATAGATCTGATCGGGAGCTTGTTACCCCGTGGTTTAAATTTCTATGGGAAACTTACAGAACAGTGCTCGAAATATTGCGGAACAACTCAAAATTGGAAGCCCTATATGCTGTAATCTTTCTAGTCTTTTTACTTGTTGTACTCTTAATGTTGCTTGTCTTAGTCAATCAATTTTGGATAATCTATGTTATAAGTATGGAATGGTGTCCGTCTTTGCACCAGCTATTAGCTGTTATATTTTAATTTTAATGTGGAACTGTCTTACCTTTGTATGTGTGGGTGTGTGGTCTTGTGGGAAGGGTTAATATTTGCCATCGTTCCAGTATGAGATTTTAAATTCCAAGTTATCTGATATGTTGTTGTTGCTCATCAACTTATTATTCTTTTTCATTTCCTATCATTGTGCATTTTATTGTAAAAAACTATATAATAGGATTCAAACCTGCTCAATTTTGAACTTATAGTAGACTCTATTGCCATATCCAGATGACAGCCCATCGAGCTTTCCAGTTTTGTAAGCAGTATAAACGAACGACAGAGTTTCGTAGACTTTGCGAAATCATTAGAAACCATTTGGCTAATCTTAACAAATATCGGGACCAACGAGACCGACCTGATCTTTCTGCTCCTGAAAGCTTGCAATTGTACCTTGATACAAGATTTGAGCAGCTGAAAATTGCCACTGAGCTTGAACTCTGGCAGGTTGGCAACTTCTCATTTTTCTTAACTTTCAAGTTGTTTGTTTTATATGTTTTTTGGCAGACCTGACAATTTGTTGAATGCAGGAAGCATTTAGATCTGTTGAAGATATCCATGGGTTGATGTGCATGGTCAAGAAAACTCCGAAACCATCCTTGATGACGGTTTACTATGTTAAGTTGACTGAAATATTTTGGATATCTTCAAGTCATTTATATCATGCATATTCATGGTTCAAGCTCTTTTTGTTACAAAAAAGTTTCAACAAAAATCTGAGTCAGAAGGATCTTCAGTTAATAGCATCATCTGTTGTTTTAGCTGCACTTTCAGTACCTCCTCATGATCGCACTCACGGTGCATCTCATTTAGAACTAGAGCATGAAAAGGAGCGAAATTTGAGGATGGCTAATCTTATAGGCTTTAATCTTGAAACTAAGTCTGATAGCAGAGAAATGGTATTTTACTTTCCCTCATTTGCACTTGTGGTATTATATAGATATATTTGTTTTGCAAATCTTACCATTTTGCTTTTGTTTCTATTTTGTCTCCCCAGCTCTCAAGGTCATCACTTCTCGCTGAACTGGTAAGATATTCTCATTATTTGAAACACAGAGCTCTATCTAATTCCTTTTCTACTGTCATTTTAATTTTCCTTAAACTGTTATGTATTGTTAATGAGTGGGTTTTCACGTAACAAGTTGATATATGCTTAGGATGTCTACTATTACTTAATTGCATAGCAGCTTTTGATTTCTGCATTTCAAGTGTTGTTTGTGTATATTTGTTGTGTGGTAATTATTTTAACCTTCATATGCTGTCATTATGATGCAATATTTCATGTATTAGGTGGAAAAGGATTATAATGAGATAATATTTGTTGTGACAAACACTAATCTAAGTCTCATATTTATGTTGATTTTCATGATCAAGTAATAGTGTAGTTAATAAAACAGTAGCAAGCAATTTAAGTATAAAGAGTAAATGGATAATTACAGAAGAAATATAAAGTAATAATCTGATAGTATAGTGCTACCATGTGCCAGGAAAGCACCTTTCCCTCACTATTTATAATTAACTGACTCGTGCTCTCTCCCTACCATGTGCCAGCAAAGCAACTTTCATTCACCTGCATTGCCTAGTGTACACTCTCAAAACCTTGGGTCTGTTCTCATCAGGGCTCAATACATCTGACATAATCCTATAAATACCGACCTTTATAAGCACCACATTGTCCTCTAGGCTATCCTCTGGTGAACTTCATCTATAGACCTCATCATCCCATGCCAAGTCTTTGTTTGGCCTCTCCTTCCACAAGAGCACACTCTGAGCAACTGCGTCTCACTCTTTGATAATTATCCTTCTGCCCATCACGTTCTCTTGAACACTGTCCCCTGTAACTTGCACTTCAAGCTCTATCGGAAGTTTGCCCTGCACTTGGTAGTTCCTGATGGCCTTTTTTAGTAGAGACACAATAGAAATCTAGCTATTCAAACAACTTCAACAAAATCAGTTAAACTTTTTCTAGACTGATGTTGAAGTTTATATTTCTGTAATTGCTTTAGTCGCCATGTTTTAATTATTTAAACTTCTCTGTAAATTAAGCTTTCACGTTTTATTGTAATTATTTTCATTTCCAAATCCTGAATAATGTATTTTTATCTCAGTATATTGTGGATGCATGTTGTGCCTTGATGATCTAATCATCTACACATCGGCCATAGTTATCATGCTTAATTATTCAAACTGCTCCTTTATGTAGTTTTTATATATTGAAACTGTTCTCTGTAACTGATTTTGTTAAGGCTTTCCTTTTTTCCCTTCACATATGTGTATAGTTAGTTTCATTTTGTATTTTTTTTTTTGGGTACAAAATGAGGGCAAAGCCCTTTGGGTTAGTATTATTGCAATACATTTTTAATGTTTGAAGTTTTAATGTTTGGATATATTGCAGGCATCAAAGGGTGTGATGTCTTGTGTTTCACAAGAAGTGAAAGACATTTACTATCTTTTGGAACATGAACTTCTACCCTCAGATCTTGCACTTAAAGTACTACCCTTGCTAAATAAAATTTCAAAATTAGGGGGTAAATTTACCTTTGCTTCATCGGTTCCAGAGGTGCAGTTTTTGCAGTATGTCCCAGCACTTGAAAAGTTAGCTACCTTGAGGTTACTACAACAGGTGAATTGTCTCCTTTTGTTGTTTATTGTTGTCTATTATTTATTAATCCTTCCGATGTGTATTTAAACCTGTTCTCCCTCCCTCTTCTAGGTGTCTAATGTCTACCAAACAATGAAGATCGACAACCTTGCTGGGTTGATCCCTTTCTTTGATTTTTCTGTTGTGGAAAAGATTTCTGTGGATGCTGTTAAGCAGAAATTTCTATCAATGAAAGTCGACCACATGAAAAATGTTGTTATTTTCTGTAAGACGGTATGTTTTCCTTTATGATAGTTCAATATTCTTTTTTTAAACTTTGCTGTGCAGTAGGAAGGTTTGTTTGAATCAAATGCTGTGTTGAAATCATAATAATAGCGAGAATTGGGGTAGCACTAATTGCAGAAAATATTGTTGGTCTGTTGATCAATCTTGGTTCTTCAGAATAACTATTCCCAACATGGAAATAATAACTTATTTGTTTGCACCACTATCAAATGCGTATAATAATTTTTGTATCGTAGAACTCCAAATCTGACTTTTTAATTGCATCATAGTACATATGCTCGTGTTTTATGTGGTTAAATTTATTGTTTACATAAACTCCAAATCTGACATTGTAATTGTATCATGGTTCTGTCTCATCTTACCAAAATTTTATGGCAATTGTTTGGTTTCTATCAGAGTCTTGAGGCTGATGGCTTGAAGGATCACTTGGCTAGTTTTGCTGAACAATTGAATAAGGCAAGGCAAATGATTTGTCCTCCTGATAGGAAACAATCAAAACTTGGAGCCTTGCTCCCGGCCTTGTCTGAGGTTGTGGCCAAAGAACACAAGAGGCTCCTTGCTCGGAAATCAATTATTGAAAAGAGGAAAGAGGATCAAGAACGACAGCTTCTTGAAATGGTATAATCCTTTTAGTTAATATTCATATGAACTTTGGTGTTTATAATGTTTAAAATGATTAAACTTTCCTTTTTCGTGTTTATATTTGAAGGAACGTGAGGAGGAGTCCAAGAAGATAAGACTGCAGAAAGTTAATGATGAAGCAGAGCAAAGGCGACTTGCAGCTGAGTTTGAGGCTAGGCGACATAAAAGGATCCAAAGAGAAATGGAGGAAAAGGATAAAGAAGAAGCTCAGCTTATGCTTGAAGAAGCTAAAAAGCTACTTTCAGGAAGGGGTAAAAAGCCCCCGATCATAGAGACAGTAAGTTAAAGTATTCATTCAATTAAGTTTTTAAGCCCCGAGTTGTTTGGGTATGCTAATGTTAACAATGAAATCTATCTGTAGGGCAACCTTTCTAAGCAGGCCTTGTTACAGTTGAATTTGATGCAACAACAACGGTTGAGACAAGATATGGAGAAGAAACTGCAGAAATTAGCTAAAACCATGGATCATTTGGAGAGAGCAAAGAGAGAAGAGGCTGCTCCGCTTATTGAAGCGGCATATCAACAGCGCCTAGTTGAAGAGAGGATTCTTCATGAGCGTGAGCAACAAGTATGTGTATTTGTGTTCGCTTGGAAGTAATTTAATTTTTGCATATTTTTAATCTCATAATGGAGCAGAATCTTCCTATGCAATTTTCTATTTGAACTAGTTTGTCTTGTACTAAGTACTAACTGTGTTAAACCCTGGTTTGATGCAGTTGGAGGTTGAACTGAGCAAACAGCGACATGCTGGCGATCTCAATGAAAAGGAGAGGCTTAGTCGAATGATGGGAAATAAAGTTAGTACCATAAATTTTTAGGCTACTCTTCTATTCTTGGCCATATGACGAATTTTCTTGGCCATATGATCTCACCTGTCATCATATAAGTCAATCAGTTATTAAATTTTCCTCGTAAAAATCTACTGATCTTTTGTTCATCATTGACTTCATAGGAGATATATCAAGAGAAAGTTGTCAGTCATCGCCAAGCAGAAATTAGTAGACTTAATAGAGAAAGAGAGGAACGCATCTCTAGGATTTTGCAATCCAGAAAACAGGAGAGGGAAAAGATGAGGAAGTTGAAGTATTTTCTTCAGGTTGAAGAAGAGAGACGACAAAAATTGCGTGAGGCAGAAGAAGCTCAGAAGCGCGAAGGTAATCACTATTAATTTGTTTTCCTGCAATATATAAAAGCTTAAGCTTGCTTCTTTTTTCCAGATGATTTAGTATTTGAAACTTGTTTAATGTGTCTATTAATTTAAATTTCACCAAAGTAGTCATATGGTTTTGTTTGTCAATTCCACCCCTTGTTTTTTTTTTTTTCTATTTTCATTAGTGAATGTTTAGTGTGGAATCAATGTACCATCTTTTACACAATCCGGTAAACTATACTCTGTTTTGTATTTAGTTAACATGTGGTGTTTTGTAACTCCAGAGGCAGAGAGAAAAAAGAAGGAACAGCTTGAACGCCAAGCAAAATTGGATGAGATAGCTGAAAAGCAGAGGCAAAGGGAAAGAGAAATTGAAGAAAAGGCTGAGAGGGAAAAGAGGGAAGCATTGTTGGGCAGACCTGCTGAACCAGCTCTGAGGCCTTATGAGCCTCCTGCCCGTCCATTGGAGTCTGGTGCTGCTCCTGCTGCTGCAGCTGCTGCAACCGCAGCTCCAGGGAAATATGTTCCCAAGTTCCGGCGAGGAGGTGCTGATACCACAAGAGCTCCTCCTCCAGAAGCAGATCGTTGGGGCAACAGTGGCAGCAAGCCAGATGGTGACAGGTGGGACCGCAACTCCTCATTTGGTTCTGGCGGGGGTTCAAGGTCATCTTCAACTTGGTCATCTTCCAGGGTTTCGCGTGATCGTCAGTAATGTTGTGATGGTTTTTCTGATTTTTGCCCGAGTTCTATGTACTCTCCAAAGTCTGAGCTCTAGAATTCTTTTTGATACTCAGTTCTCATTTATTCATCTTCCAATGTTTATGAACTACTTGGTTTTGGTGAGAAGAACATGCCTAAAAAATGTTCTGTTTATGATCTAGTGGGATTAGATATGGTAATCAAAATTTCATGTCAGGCTAGTATTGCCAACATACTTTTCTACTTATTGCAGACCTATTTTCAGTTTTGATCTATCGAAAATAATACGATCTGCAGTCTACTCATTTTTTATGAACTCTAGTATTTTTTCAAAGCTTTGTAGTGATATAAATTCACTTTAAGTTCGCATACTTGCATGCCAAGAACATTTTTTTTCTTATACACACCAAGTGGATGTTTGGTATCCCATTGGATTTGCCTAAATCAAGGTGAGTCATTCGATTTGGAAAAGTTATGTGTAGTTTTTGCGTTGTGATTCTGGTAAATCCATTGTGATATGAAACTGGGGGCTATGTGTATGCTTGGATTTGTATTGAGTTTGGCTATCCCATTGTGATTCCAAATATGCCCTAAGTCATGCAGAGAGGTATTTGGAGGGAGTTCAGTTAAATAGGACTAAAATTTGCCAAGTCTTGAACAATGTTTGGTTTCAATTATGTAGTTGCTAGAATTGAGTTGGAATTGATTCTAGACACGTTGTATAAGTAAAATTGATTTTGCTTTCAAAATTTTGAAGCTAAAAATTGTAACTTCGTTGTATAAGTAAAATTGATTTTGCTTTCAAATTATTTTTTTCTCATTATAGAACAAAATATACATTACCAACAATGAATCGGTTGGGAGTGGAGAACCAACATTGTGTGACTCACAAGTTTTTCGACTGAGATTAGTCATCGTTAACGGCGGTGGAAATGTTGTATCAATATTATGGTAAAAAAAAAACCAAATATGCATTTAGTTGAGTTAATTTTCAACTGAGATAGTTAAATGGGCTTAACTTATAAATGTGATTTATGTTGGACATCTTTTCGAAGATTTCTCTTCCCACCCCCCGCATCTCTTTTTCACCCCCCTAAAATCTAATTTTACCCCTCAAAGTTCGGTTTACGTAAACCGAACTTTTTTTTAGTGTAAATTTTACACTAAAAAAAAGTTCGGTTCAACGTAGGGGGTGAAAAAGTTCGGCCCGCGTTTACCGAACCTTTTTCTCAGGGGCTTAAAGGGCAGCACAGGGGGTGGAAAAGCAAACCAGGGGGTGGGAAAAGAAAACTTCTTATCTGGATCGGATATGTTAGACATTTAGCCTACTATTTCTTAGAGTCCAATATGATTTGTTAGTGTATTTAAATATCTATTTTATAGTCTCATAAGTATAGATCAAATACTGTCAAAAAAAAAAAGTATAGATCAAATAGTAGCTACCATGAATATCATTGGAGTGGTCTGAATTTGAATTTTGGATTTTACATTTTTTCATATTTAAATATGTGAGTCTAGCAACTAGGTTACCTGACAAAAAATAAATCTATTTTATATAAATATATTTAAACAAGAAATATTTGGAGGTGCATTTAAGTAGAATTTGATTTTGGTTTAAGGATGAAGAAGATTAATATATGAAAGAGGAAACAACCATTATAAAATTAAAAATGGCCATTAACTTTATAAAAAAGTTAATGTGACATTTTTTTAGGGACATGTGACACACATAGTTAACACATTTGTGTGACAAGTGGATGGATGGTGCGGCCACGGACTAAAATGATAATATATTTTTTTTTCTTCATTTCTTCATCTTCTTCCTCCCATTCTTCTACACCTTCTTCATATATTTATCTATAAAATCCATAATTTTAAATCCAATTTTTAAAGAAAAATTCATTTGTCATCTATTCATTCACCTAAAGATTGTGCAATTCTCTTTAAGGTTTCCAAAGTATTATGAAGGAGTTCGCCAGTAAACCTATTTGCATCCAATACATATAAATTGGTGGGGGTGAATCGAACCTATAGTCTAGTGTAATATACACTTTGGAATTTCTTCATGCAACACCAACAATTCAATTATCTTCTTTGATGTCTTGTTATTTTTATTTTGCAGCAACCCCACCACAAAAGTTCCAACAATTTGCCACTCAACACAGGGGTGGACCTGGACATAAATAAGTAGTGGGGCTAAAATAATTAGGCACTACTAAAAATAAAATTTCATTTTAATAATTCAATTAAATAACAAACAACATATGAACTTATAATTTATTTTGATAAGCTGATTATACTAGCTTATAGGGCACGTTCAAATTGCCTTATTTTGGAGCTTATGTGAAACAACTTATGTGAATAAATATGTTCTTATGTATTATTATAAATTTTCAAGGTAGTTTATGAAAAAGTAGCTAATAAAGACACAATAATTTATTAGTGAAAACTTATGAATTAGCTTAAAAGATTATTTATTTGCATAAGCTCAAAAATAACTCAAGTCCAAACAGGCCCATAGTTTATTTTGATAAGCTAATTCAATTAACTCACAATTTATTAAATTTTATTCCAATTTTATCCATATTAGCTTACTTGAAAAAATTAAATACTCGTATTAATTAAACATGTTTTTTTATGTCATTTCATATATTTATATGCTAGTTCAATTGATAATTTTACCCAATACTACAAATTCAATTAGTTATCAACTATTTTTTTGACTAATAAAGTCAGAGTTAATTAACTATAAATAATACTCTATGTATAACTAAAGATTTAAAGTCATCAATAATAGGCAATGAATTAATATTTATACTAATATTTAAACTAATGTGTACGAGAGACTTACTGTCATAAATAATAAATTCTAAACTAATAATTACATTAATATTTGTACAAATATGTGTACAAAATAACTTAAAATAATTTATTTTTATTTTTCAAAAAAATTTGGGCCGGGCTGGTATGGCTATAGCCACACCAAGCCTTACACAGGTCCGCCCATGAGTCCATGACTCCACCACTTCTCCCTCTTCTCCATTTCAACAGCATTATGCCGCTCCATCGGACTCGAATAGATATCATTTGAAATTCAAATTTAATATTTTGATTATGTGATTTTTCTTTTTCAAAGTTTTATTGTTCAATATAGTTCATAAAAGGAATATGGGAATTGAGGTTACGGACGAATCAGTAGGAGAAGCAAACTATTTTTAACAAAGTAAGGAAGGAGAACAAAACTCAAAATGCATAAAAATATTGCAGTGATACTTCAACGACGACACAAGGACGGTGACGCTGGGGCGGCCGAAGAGGGGTGGCTGCGGTGGTGAGAGGTTGGGCATGATTGTTGTTGGTTGTATAATGCAACTCTGCAAGGAAGAAGAACAAATGTGTTCCATTTTATTTTATTTTACTTCTTTTTAAATTTAAAATCCGAACCATTAATTATTATTTTTGTTTGTCAAATGTCATACATCTAAACAATAGATCGGACAAAATGGAGCATACGAAAATGAAAGTGATCCCTTTCAAAATAAAAATTAAGGTGATCTCAATTCAGAATTTGCATAAAAATAAAGTTTGAAAGAAGAAGAAGCGAAACAGGGTGTTGTTATGTGAATGAATGTATGAAGAAGAATTAAAGGAAGAAGATAAAGAAGTAAAAAGAAAAAAAAAAGTATTGTCATTTTAGTCCATGACCAAATCATCCATCCACCTGTCCCACAAATGGGTTTCTCTGCGTGTCATGTGTCCCTAAAAAATGCAACATCGGTTTTTTATATAAAGTTAACAGTCATTTTTAATGTCACGGGCCAAAGAGACTAATAGATTGTAGGGTCAAAGACTATATTGTATTTTTTTCTTTAGTTAGGGACAATAATAACAGCGAGTTGCACATTCAAAGACCAAAATGGTTGTTTCCTCGTCTCTTGTGCCAACTCAACAAGCTGATGTGCGCCCAAAACAATGTCAGGTCAGCTTTTTTGTTAAGTTAACGACCAATTTTAACAACATGGACTAAACTGACTAACAAAACACAGATTCAAAAACTATTTAGTAGTTTTTTTTCGATAAATGATCATAATGACAAAGAGTTGCACATTGAGAGATCAAAATGACATTTATAATTTGATATTGAATGTTTTAAGATGGTTGTTTTGAAGGTGATGATGAATTATGGATTTTGATATTTTTAATAATTTTTTTTAAGAAAATAAAATAATTCTATGTAACAATATTTTTTAATAAAAAATGAAAAAATGACTTATATGTGCACATCATAAAAAATAAAGGACTTGAACAGGAAAAACAAAAATTAAGAAATAATTTGTTACAAATAAATGAAATAAAAGACCTCTAGTGTACCGATCATTAGTTGGTTCAGTGGTGATTGGCGCTGAACTTGGTATGGAGGACCACAGTCAGGGGCGGGTATACTTAGATGTGAGGGGGTGCACCAGCACACCCTGGACCTCCAATATTTAGCCCAAATATTCTGTTTATTTCAATTTTGCACCCCCTGGGATTTTCAATTTGCACCACTGGCTCATAATAACTCGGTCGCGCCTCAATTAATGCTGATTTAATACACCATAATGACTCTTTTTATTGTTTTTAACAATTATATTGCCAAAAAACCACAACACAGAGAATCGAACACATGCCCCTTTGGTAGAGATGAGCTACGCTAGCCATTAAGCCAAATTAAAAAATATGTTATGTTTCGCACAATTTAATATTATAGCATACTTACATTTTTTTTTATTATCAAGAGCATACTTACAGTTCTATTATATCCATGATTATGATTAGGCAAGATACATTCATATGTCTTTAAATTTAAGGGAAATTTTATAGTACATTAATAATTCTAATGTACTGGTACATTATAACATTAAATTAATAGCTAAATGAATGTTTTTTTAAAATAAATTATTTTTCTATTATTAAAAATATTATAATAATCAAACATTATTTATCAATATTGTCAAAAATATAAAATTTGTTATTTTTTGAATTTTTATTCCCAATAATAGTCAATATTGATTTTTTTTTTAAAAAAATAATAACAAAATTAGTGTAATGCTTATAAATAATAAAATTGTATTTTTTTTCTTATGATATTATTATATCTAAAATATAATAATGGACTAATAGTTATTTAATTCATAAAAATAATCGTTAATTTATTAATTTATAACAAAATGTACCGGTACATTAGAATTATTCTAATGTATCATAGAAGCTTCCTAAATTTAATGCTGAAAAATTGGTAGAAACTAAAAGACATATTGTTTATCCGTTTGTCTATCAACTTTTGAAGTTAGCAATGATTTTGCCTGTTGCCACAACAACCGTTGAGCGATCATTTTCTGCTATGAATATTGTGAAGACTCGATTGCGTAATCGAACGAGGATGAATGATTGAACGATTGTCTCGTGATTTATGTTGAAAGAGATGTGTTAGACAATGTTGATGATGAGTTGATTATTCAAAGATTTCAAAATAAGAAGTCGCGTAGCGGGCAATTGTGAAACATATATTTGTATCTATAGATATTTATATTATAATTATTAAAATATCGATTGAAAATGCACCCCCTGGTCCAGGGTCCGAGCACCACCACCGACCACGGTTCGATCCCCCGCAACTGCGATTGAGAGAGGGCTGGAACCACTTGATGTCAGAACTAATCTCCGAACCAGATTCAACTGGTGGTGAAAAAAAAAGACCTCTAGTGTAATATAACCTTATATTTAAAAAGCAAACAAAATTATAATTTAATTTAAAATATAGTTAATATAATAACAATAGCAAGAAAAATAATATTATTCATATTAGTAAATTTGAAAGTTCTTTGTATTCTCGTCCTTTTTTGTTAACTAGGTTTTATATTTAATCTTCTATATTAAAAAATAAAATATCTAATCTTGTCTTACAACAAGATAAAGTGTAAAATATTGAATTAATTTTATCTTATACAATACTTAATAAACAAAAATCTATTTTGCTATTTTAAACATGTGTAAATGATAAAAAATTGTCATGCAGTGGGGACAAATTTTTTTTGTCCCGTTCTTTAGTCTCAATTTGCCAAATTTTATAAACTGTTTTAAAATCAAACACAATTTACTGATGTTATTTTTTTCGGTCTCTTATTTATACAACTAAATATTTCTTTCGATCGACATGATTTATTTCCACCATAATCATAACAAACTATTTTTTAAAGTAATCGGGTTCATATCAGTAACTCGTATAAAAAATTCCATGAAAATAAGTTGACACCTAAATTATCATTTTTTTAAAAATTAAAAGATTAAACCAAAATTATATAAACAATATAAAATTTGCATTTACAATTTTTTATTTTTGGTACATATTTGCATTTACAATTTTAAAAATAAAAATCAGTCTAGCTCGTGAACATTTTATTATTAGTTATTCCTATAGCATTTTTCTTCATAATTAAGTTTATACAAATTTCAACAAGCATTTTTTTCTTCAAAATTTTACCTTTTAAAATTTGAATATAAGATTCTATAAAAGAATAAATATCGAATAAAAGACAAAATTGTAAACGTAAATCTTTCACAATATCTTGTTAAAAAAAAAGACTTTCACAATATAAATTTTAGTTTTTATGCGTAGTTATAAACACTACTAATCTTTTAAGATGCTAAGATCAAAATTGATGAAAAACTCTGAATGCTAGACCTATAATTAACATTAACCAATTTTTTTAATAATAAAGGACCTATTTATTTCAAATTATAAATTTAAATGATTATTTTTTGGAATACAAATTTAAATAATTTTTTTGTAATTTAAAAAACTTAAAGAAAATATCTATTACAAACTTAAAATTTAAAGAATATAAATACATTTTGCCAAATATTTACGGTATTTATTTATTTATTCTTATTTTTTTTACAAATGTGTAATTTTATAGGAAAATAAATAGCAGTTGAAAAATTTGAAAAAGGAAACAGAGAAAAAGGGTCAACCATTGCCGAAGAAGAAGTATCAAACTCAAATAAAATGAAGTGTTACCATTGTACAAAAAAAATAAAAAAATGCAGTGATACCAATCACTTTCCAATTCTTTATCACAAGATTCAGAATCTTCACCTACCACAATTTCTCTTTAACTTCATCTTATTACTATTATGCAATCTCATTCACTAAATTATCCAATTAACACTAATTTTTCAACTCTTCTATGCGTCGTGTAGTGTCTAATGTGCCGGCGATTTTTCTGTCAACGTCGTGACGCAACCAATTTGTTAGGTTTTTATATATTTATCTTTTCATAATTAAATTTCCATAAACTGGATCAAGAACTTCAACCAATGGCTTCCGTCACTATTCATCGCGACGAAGAAACGCCATTGGTTATCGCCGATGAATCACCGATTCAAGTTCAAAATCCTAAAAATCACACCAGAGATGTTCATATTTTGAGCTTAGCGTTTTTGTTGATCTTTCTAGCTTATGGTGCTGCTCAAAATTTGCAGAGTACTCTTAACACTGTTAGTTTTTTCTATCTCTATTTATTTTATTTTATTTTATTTGAATTTTGTTTTATGAAGAACGAAATTGAACTCTTAAGTTATTGAATTATTATTATTCTTGAACGAATTCATGTATTAGAGAAAAGTAGTTGTATTAATCGCGAGAATTGTTGATTATTGAATGATACAACAACACATGTATAGGAAATGAGCAACTAACTTAACTAACTATGCTCTGTTTGGTAAAAAATAGCGGATAGATGATAAGCCAGCTTATAACGTATGTGCTTATAGCGAATAACTTATAAGCTAGATTTTAGCTGATAGCGAATAAGCTAGGCTAGCTAGCTAGCTGATTGAATTTATAGTATTTGATAAAATTAGCGGTTGAACTAGCTTATAAGTTTGAAATGACATAAAAAATATATGTTTAATTAATATTTAATCTTTTTCACATAAGATGGTAGTGGTAAACTTGGAAGAAAAAATGATAAGCTATAAGCTCATAAACTACTTGAAATAGCGTTTGAAAAATAAACTATAAGCTCTTTTTGAAAAATGTTTGCCAAACGGGGTTTTTTTTTTATCATATGAGCTTATAAACTATAAGCTCAAAATTTGGCTTTACCAAACAGAGCCCTAGTGTAACTAACTAGTGTAACTAATTTGTTGTAACTAACTGATGTAATTAATTGTTGCAACTAAGTAGTGTAACCAGTTATTGTAACTAACTATTGCTTCTATTAGGATTAGTAAATTTGATTGTGAATTTGGAGGATAGTGATGAATAATTGTGGATTTGTTTGTTGTACTGAATTTTCAGGAGGAGGATTTGGGTACGACTTCGCTTGGGATACTATATTTGTCTTTTACATTTTTTTCTGTGTTTGCTTCTTTGGTGGTGCGAATTTTAGGATCCAAGAATGCTTTGATTATTGGAACATCTGGTTATTGGTTATATGTGGCTGCAAATTTGAAGCCGAATTGGTAATTTCAAATGCAAGCTATTTTGTTTTTAATGTTGATGTATGATTCTGTTGCTGTCACAAACCTAAATATACACAGTGTTTGATTCCGACTTTGTATAGTAAATATTTATTTTATTTTACTTACTTAGTTTTGCGATACCTTGAACTGTAAGAGATAGTGTGATTACAGACACAATTGTGAATTCTCGATCAACAAGTATCGTAAAAAAAAAAATTGTAACAAAGGAGTGGTTTGTGAAAGCATAAAGCGTCTCTATCAGATTAACAGCAAAGTAGAAAATTTCAGCATTTCTGTGTTATTTTTGGCAGCATATTATTAGAGGATAGCTTTCAGCTATCCACAACAAGAACAGTGTCTAGGCATTAGATTAAATCCTGTAGCTGAATCCTGACAGATTCTCTTAGAAGGTTAAGCTAGGAACAGTTCTATAAATAGAATTTGTACTCCACTGTATCAATCAATCAAGAAATATAAAATCATTCAAACAGTTTCAGTTGTATCTTCTCTAACTCTCTCTAGCATGGTAGTTAAAATCCCGATTTTAATCCTAAAATCTTACGATTTTACGATTAGGTTTGCCCTCAGCGATTATGAGTACACGTATAATCCTATTTTTGTGGAATCAGGTGGGATCCCGATTTGAATAATAAAATCTTACGATTTTACGATTATTTTTGGCCTCAACGATTAAACGTACACACTGAAATCTTCTAGCAATTTAGCGATTATGCTTGCGTCTGGCTCAAAAAAACCTTCTCCCTTGTCATTCTTCTGTTTCATTTCTAAATGGCTTCAAACTCTTATGCTAATAAATTTAAATTTACATAGTATTTCAAATGTGATTTAAGGTTATATTTGTCTTATGCAATTTTATGTGCACATATATGAATTTATATGCATATATTTGAGGTTTATGAGTTTTGTATAATCTTACGATTAATGTTACGATTGTACGATTTACGATTCTACTTCCCCTTTCCGATTAATCTTTCCATGAGACTCATAGGTTTCTAACACATATAATTGGTTAATTTTACTTAGGATTACAGGGAACTTATTTGGTATACAAAATATGCCCCTAATCAACAATTTGACTGAATTTTTGTTGAATCTTAGACACACCAGTGGCAAGGCAACTTAGAGTCTTGGACTAATGATATTATATTTTCTAAATGAAGAGTAAAGTGACCGCTATGCATCTCACATATATATTGTAATTAATTATTTTCCTGGATGATATTTTGATTTTGGTTTAGCTTAAGTTTTTGCTCTTACATTTTCTAGTTCTAGTAATTTGTGTTTCAGCCCCCACAATTTTATATTGGGGATTTTCATCCCTACAAGAGTATAAATTCATATGCTGTTTCAATTATTTGAGCAGTAGTTCTTGAAGATTTTATTCGTCAAAATGAAATTATACTTATATTTCATGAAGGGTTGGCCCCTGTAGTTTAACTTACTAAGGTACTAGCCCCAGAGAATTCATAACCTAAATCAATGAAAACTCCAGGGACTAATAAATGTACCTCAAAAACTCTTTATTTGAAGGTTGACCATCATTTATAGTTATACTTGTTCGTAGTTGAGCTTTTATTTCTGAGCATCCTTTCTATTTTGCTTTATGTGAATGTTTACGGCTAAATACTACTAGTACTTATTATGCATATGCTTGACCACTGAGTGACTGTTATGCAGGTATACTCTGGTTCCGGCCTCTGTGTATCTTGGGTTTTGTGCTTCTATAATATGGGTTGGACAGGTACATGAAACATGTTGAAGTTCCACAATTCCTACATATGGTCGTTAGTCTTCCATATATTTACTGATCTTGCTTTGACCTGTCAGGGAACATATTTAACTTCCACTGCACGCAGTCATGCTACAGACAACAATTTACACGAAGGTGCAGTAATTGGTGACTTCAACGGGGAATTCTGGGGTGTGTATGCACTCCATCAGGTCATCATTTTTCTTGCACTAGACTGGTGACTTTATCGTTTCTGTTTCTTTAACTTAAAAAAGTCCTTGAAATTCAAAATTGATTCTTTATTAAACCTGTTTTGCAGTTTATTGGAAATCTTATTACATTCGCTCTACTCAGTGATGAGCAGGTATGTGATGGTTACTCTTCATATTTTGATCATACTCTTATAATCTTTTTGCTCTAATAATCAGGTGATAATCTTTTCATGTTTACCTGTTCTTGTGGGCAATTAGGATTGAAAAATTGCTGCTTGTGACGGAAAATAAAGCCAAAGTTATTGACTGAATAGTTGGTCGATATTTAGTTGAGCCTTGATATATCTGTTAGAAAAGCACATAACTTGTTATAAACATTTGTCACAATCCATGTTGTTTTAGTTATAGAATAGAACAGTTGCAGTGGTTTGCCACAAAGGATCACAGTGTTGACACTATACTTTATCCTTTCCCTATTATCATTTTAATTTTCTTTACTATGTTTGCTCAATATTTGGAAAGATGTTAATTTGTACAATATGCAAACTTTTTCAAGTTAGTCTAAATATGAATTGGGTTTTTTGTTGTGTCCTTCAAGTCTTCAACAATGAATTCTCATTTCAGATGCTACTATGCTAACAAGTTTTGACTGAGAATATTTTACATATTCTTCGGAGTTGATTTTGTTTCTCAACACTGCAGGGGGGAAGTACCAACGGCACAACTTTATTGTTTGTTGTATTCCTTTTCGTTATGACCTTTGGTGCAATACTAATGTGCTTCCTGCATAAACGGAGTGGAAATAGTAAAGAAGGATACAAGGATTCAGAAGCTAATGCTGGTGAATCAAAGTCACTTAAGTCTCTGTGTAAATCACTCACAAGTGCATTGTCTGA
Organism: Trifolium repens; assembly: GCA_030408175.1. Taxonomy (NCBI): domain Eukaryota; kingdom Viridiplantae; phylum Streptophyta; class Magnoliopsida; order Fabales; family Fabaceae; genus Trifolium; species Trifolium repens. The sequence goes on along the minus strand of CP125849.1, from coordinate 48,811,501 downwards.
TGTGAAGATGTTATTGATCATACCCCTTATAGCATATTCAGGTCTACAACAAGCATTTGTATGGTAATTTCGTATGAATCATAAGTTATCTTCCTCACGATCTTTCATTAATGGTTCTCTGAGTTCTTGTTTTCTTTCCTGTCAATTTTGTAATGTTTGTTAATGAAATACTTTTTAACAGGGCGGAATTTACCAAGTATGTTGTAACTCCAGCAATTGGTGTTTCTGGTGTTGGTATTGCAATGGCATCATATGGGGCTTTTGATGGAATAGTAAGTATTGACATGGAATGCAAACTGTAGTTCCTTGGGTGGTGGTTAGAAAGTGGCTTGATTACGTCATGCTTGCAAGCATTTCTTTCTTAACTCCATCATTGGTGTTTCTGTTTTTTTTTGTCTTAACTCTTTAAATATTTCAGTGTTCTCTGGCTGCTGGTCGTCTCACCACTGGTCTCACATCCATTACATCAATAGTTTCTTTTGGAGCTTTTGCTCAGGCGGTTGTACTAATCTTACTTCTGCTAAATTTCAGGTTCGCAGTATTCCTTATGTTTGGCTGACGTTTATAGATATCATTTTCCCCATGTAATCTCATTTCGCCTATATTTTCTTGGTGCTACTGATACAGCATATCTAGCGGATTTCTCGGTACTTTATATATACTCTTTTTGGCTGGTTTATTGGGCATCGGTGATGGAGTTCTAATGACGCAGCTCAATGCTTTGCTAGGAATGCTATTTAAGCATGACATGGTACACAAATGCAATCTACCCTTTATAACCCTGAGGCCGAAATATAATGTTCCAAAATTCAAATTATGCCATATTCACATGCTACCTTGCTTCTCTGTTACTTTCTTTGTAGTCGTCTTTTTCGTTAGTTATTTTGCTAGTCATGTACTTCAGCTGATTTCATAGAAACAAATTTTAATTCCATCATAGACATCTATTTATTGTTCTCATATTGCATATGCTTTTTGCTTGGTTCATTTCTTCATCATTTTTCTTTTCCCAATATCGCTTATGTCAAATCGATATTACTTTGTGGTGCAGGAAGGGGCTTTTGCACAGCTAAAAATATGGCAAAGCGCTACAATTGCTATCGTGTTCTTTTTGGCCCCGTACATTTCGTTCCAAGCAGTTATCATTATCATGTTGGTTTTACTATGCTTGTCATTCTGCAGTTTTCTATGGTTGGCTCTCAAGGTAGGGAATGCATCATCACCTTCCACCAGTGAATGAATATAATGTTTGTTATGCGCTCTGTCATCTTTGTTTTATGGTCCAGTTTCCTTCAGTTGATTCAAGTGTATAAATTGTGACTGTTATAATTTATTAGTTCACGTGGCTGTTAGTTATTTACTGAAGAATATTCTGTATGAGTTAGTAAGATGTTCACACAATGAAAGTTCTCTCCCACATGCAAATGATTTTGGATTAAGCTTAGGAAAATGAGAACAGTAATGGTTGATACCATCCACCAATGATTTCATATACAGTGTATTTAATATTAATTTATTGGTTTGTTCATCAGATACTGATATATATTTATTTTATTCTCTAAAGCGAATTACTTTATTTGAAGTGGCTGAATCCAATAATTTTGAGATCATTGATTCAGTCATAAGTTGATCTGTATGACTGTTAGAATAACAATATAGGAGAAGGAAAAGAAAAGGCAGTGGAAGATTGCTCATAGACTATATTTGGTAAAAAAAATAGTAGCTGATAAACTAGTTTATATCGGATGAACTTATAACGAATATCTTATAAGCTAGCTTTTAATTTATTGTGAATAAGCTAGCTAATTGAATTTATAATGTTCGATAATATTAGCGGTTGAACTTTCTTATAAGTATGAAATGATAGAAAACAAATATGTTCATTAATATTTAATTTTTTCAAGTAGGATGGCAGGGATAAAATTGGAAGAAAAAATAATAAACTATAAGCTACTTAAAATAAGCTATAAACTAGTAAAATAATTTGTATTCCCTTTTTAAAAAAACGTTTACCAAACATATATTTTTTGAGTGTCATATCATATGAACTTACAAGCTATAAGTTCAAAATGTGTTCTTACCAAATAAACTATTTAGATCTTTACCTTAAATGCATATTACTTTGTCAACCCAAAAAAATTAACAAATAAAAAAATATAATGATTTATTTAAAAATGGTTATGAATATTTAGGACTTATAGATAGTAATGCTTATAACAAAATTAGGTGCAAGCATGACAATAAAATCCATATTTACAGGTACCGGTCTGAATTCAACCCGACTTGACGGTGAAAACTTGAGTTGACTGAGTCTGAATTTTCCTCGACTTAAAAAGATATGATTGAAGCGGGTAATGTAGATATTGATACCCACTCCAAACTCGTCCACATGTATTATAATTATATTTTACATCATTCAAATTAAAAATTCTTAAAACACTCTTAAATTATATTCATATGCTTATTTTTATTTTTAAGTTGAGTATTAAACAATTTATTTTTCTCTATTTTTTTATTGTTTAATGAAATTATATTGTTGAAAAAAAATAATTTTAAGTTTTTAACTATTTTTTAATAACAAATTACCAAAATACAACCCAAGTTTATGTTGGGTGGAGGAAAATGAGATACCCGAACCCCATTGAGGATACCCAAACCCCATCGAGTATGAGTTTGAGATTGTACTTTTTATTCCTATTGTTTGAAATGTGTATGAGGATATCTGAACTTTATAGATTTTAGGAGGACAAAACTCGTCCCTATCCCATTGTCATGCATAATTATGTGGATATTGATTTTTCCACATGATTTATAACATTTTTGTGTCACCATTTTTGTTGGTGATATTAACCCGCTTTCATTACTCACTATTTTCCTTTTGTTTTGTTGTCAAGTAGTTTAGTGATTACAAATTTCATTTATAAGGTGAATAAGTGAAATATCCGAGGTTTGAACTCCAACCTCTGCATATATAATGTGATGTTGCTACCAATTGAGTTAAGCTTGAATCTATTAAAACAAGCTCAAGAATTGGCCGCCTTAACAAGAGTATGAACAGTCGGATTCGTTTGTCTCTTAATAAACTTTACCTCAAAATTTATTAACGACGACATAATATGAATACTATTAGCAACAGTTAAACGAAACTCATACTGGACTCTTTATTTCAATCGGATCACAAGCCCCTCCCATCGTACGAAACATAGCAATAACTTCCCGCTCCACAATGCTGCCATGTGATAACCGCAACCATAAACTGGTCTTAATGGTTTCAGAAGCAACATGCTGATGTAGTCACACATGTTTCAACAAAAACTTGTGGCATACAGAATATTACATTTTATGCATCAAACGTTCGATTTCGTTCGAAAACAATTATTTATAGGTGTTCCCTCAAATCGACTATAAGTAATCTCTACGATTATCGATTGAACTAGCTATATACTCCCTCCGGTTCTATATATAAATAAATTTTAACTTTATAGATACATTACTTTTTCAATGTATTAAAAAGTTAAAATTTACTTATATATAAAACCGAATGTAGTATATTTTTTGACGGTGAATGGTTTTTTTTTATTTCCAACCATTTTCTTTAAACATCCTCGGTCAAGTTTTAACTTTCCAATCTATGTTTTTATATAAATAAAATTGAATTATAAAGTGGTCCAAAATATATTCAACCCTTAAAATACCCTTAGATACCATGAAGGCAAGTTAAAAGATTATTACAACTTTCTATTCTATGTGATTTTTGATCTTCATTATTTACTATCATAGTGCATGTATACATTATATATGTATGGGCCGGAGTTTGAACTTCGGTCATCCCATTTATTCACTTTAACGGTGGAATTTCGAGCCACTAGGCTATTTGAGAAAAAAAAACCATTTAAAAAGTAATAAAAAATTGTAAAATTAAAATAAAAAAAGCCAAAAAAAACTCATACTGTCTAGTCTGTTCTTTCTTACCACAACAGCCGCCACCATCACTCTTAACTTCAAATTTGATTTTGTGAGTCACACTCTCACTTCATTCATTCATTCCCGCCCCTAAATCGAAATAGCTTACACTAAACGCAGAGAGAGACACTCTCTTTCTCTCTCTGTTGAAACTTCTAGGGTTTCATTTCATCACCGTCACAAAAATGGTTTCTCCGAAGCAACTTCTAGCCACACTTGAATCAGCGCTTCTCGGTTCATCTCCTCCAACGCCATCGCAACGAGTCGAAGTTTTGCACGCCATTCGCACTTCTCTTAACTCCTTCCAATCCCTTCTATCATATCCGGTACGGTACATCGTTCATTTTTCACGTTTTCTTTACGATTTCAGTATCAATGAATTTTACCTAATCATATTCTCATTATTGTTTTTCAGCCTCCAAAACCCTCTGATCGAAGTCAAGTTCAGTCAAAGTCAATTAGGCTTCAAGATTCTTCCCTTATCACTCTTGATGACCAGGATGTGCAAATTGTAAGTTTTTGTCGTTGTTGTTGCATTTAACACGAGATAATATGAATTGAAACAAAGTTGAATCTGTTATTAGGGTAAATTTGGGAGTTAGGTTTTGCAGCTCTGTTTGGATAAACAACTTAGTTGAAGCTTATAGCACAGACACTTATCATGATATCAGTGCTTATGCATAAGCTTACATAAGCTATTTCTATAGTAAAAGATGAAATAAAGTTAAAATTATTTTTTATACACGCTATAAGGTGTTTTTTGCAAGGTATTTTGGAGAAATTTTGAAAATCAGCTGAAAAAATCTTGTAAAAAATGTCACAAGCTGTTTTCATAAGTTCTTCCAATTAGTCTCACAAAACTTATGCTGGTAGATAAACTCAAATAAGTCAATCCAAACAAGCCCTAAGTCTATATATTTGAAATATTTAAATGATTTTAGAAACATACTACTAGAGTTTTTGCAGTTTAGAAATGAAAAATAATCCCTCCCCTCCATTTCCCTCCAAAACCCAACTCCCAAACACAGCCTCAGTGTTTGTGTATCTTGGGTTTGTGTAATTGAGCTTCTCATTGTTCTTAAAACTCCTTTCTTTAATTCTTTGTCAAATTTTACATGTATATAGCGGTGGAATCATATCAATTATTAAGGCAAGCTAGGTTATGCTATGTAAAGTCTGAAGGGCATAATTAATTTCAAATTTCTCGTCACTAGCACGCTGATACTGTGGGAAATGATTGGTCAAGGACTTGAGGCAAACAGAAAAAAGTGCTCTTAAGGTCCCGTGGGCTATAAAGGCCCTGAGAAACAGGGGAAGAGACAAAAAACAGATCACCACAAAAGCAAACCGATATTTCAACTCAGAGTATATGTTGAAACACATAAATATGGATAGAAAAAGGGCCTGTTTGTTCCAGTGGTGGCTAATGTTTTGCCTCCTCTGTTTTACTTAACTACGTTTTCTACTATCTTTTAAATTATAATTTGAAAATTTTCACTGCCTGGCTCTGCCAAACCCACCATCATAAACCATGTGCTCAAGTAGAGTGCTGTTGCTATGAGGCAAAATCCCCACCAAAGCACAACAAGCATGCATCGCTCTAATAGAGTAGGTACCTCCTCAATCAGCGGTAAGCGCTGAATTGTTCTCACTTCATGCCACAAATGCCCAAAGCTAACTACACTGAATGTCTTATAGTTATATGATAATTTTTTAATCCTTTCTTTTGCGGTTTGTGTTTTGACATTTCTTTCTTTGATGAAGCGTTAATGTTTTTTTCTTCTTTTTTTATTGTGTCCTAGCATATTTTGTCTTTAGGATTCATTGACAAAGACTTGCAATAATATTATCTTACCACAAAATTTTTTTCTTCAATATTAGACATGTATGCTCATTGTGGCATGGACTGTAAAGTGCTGTTGCACTTTCATTCCCCCTTCCTTTTTCTAATATCTGCTTTTATGAAGCACAGGCACTCAAATTGAGCGATGATCTGCATGTAAATGAAGTTGATTGCGTTCGCTTGCTAGTATCGGCTAATCAAGAGGTAGATTTCTGCTGTTCCTTTATTTAAATAAACATGTCTGCACACATACTTACTAGAACTAGCAATGGAGCCCTCATGGTTTGGTTGTAAACATTAACTCATGCACACTTTTGCAAGAGGCTGATTTCATGACTTTAACCTGTGATCTCTTATTCAAAATGTCAACAACTTCAACTTTGCGCCAATTCTTTTCTTGGAGACAAACAACCACCATAAAATGAACTTTGCTAAGTGACAATTACTACTTATGCAGTATACAATTGTATAATATAATCCATTAACGGATTTATACCAAGAAGTGTATTGTCAACACACAAATATTTATTTATTCAGTTATTTATTGTTGCTTTATTTGTAGTGGGGTTTAATGGGTAGGGAACCGCTGGAAATTCTACGGCTTGCAGCAGGACTCTGGTATACGGAAAGAAGATATCTGATAACATCTGTCCATCTTCTGTTGAGGGTATATTTTTGCTATCCCAGCTGTTATTAAAGTTCATTTAGGCATTAATTTGGCTCTCCAGGTTTTCGTTAATAGCTATATGTTGTTTTCCATATAGGCTGTGGTGCTTGATCAGGGACTTGAAGATGATATATTGGTTGACATACAAAAATATCTAGAAGATGTTATCAATTCTGGACTTCGACAGCGGCTGATTTCTCTTATCAAGGTATGCATTGTGATATAGATGATTTTTATTTTGCTTTTAACCTTTCCGACTAATTTCTAAATTAGGATATAGTTTCTTAAAAATATAATTATTTAGGCAAAATTACATTTTTAGTCATTTATCTTATTTTTTTGAAACATTTTGATCCTTTATCTTTTATTTGTAACACTTTGATCCTTTATTTTATATATTTGTAACAATTTGGTCCTTTATCTTTTATTTGTAACACTTTGGTCCTTTATCTTTCATAACATTCACATATAAACCCTTTTTCTCATATTTTTTTTATTAAAAAAATGTTGAATTTTATTTTTTAAAATACCTTTTTATTAAAATTAATTAAAACTCATAATTTTGATGAATATGTTCATCTTCATCAATTCTTTCATATTTTCATCTTTTTTAAAGGACCAAAGTGATACAAATAAAAGATAAAGGACCAAAGTGTTACAAAAAAATAAAATAAAGGGCCAAAGTGTTACAAATAAAAAGTAAAGGACCAAAATGTTACAAAAAAATAAGATAAAGGACCATAAATGTAATTTTGCCAATTATTTATCTTCATTCTTTATTTATAGAACTCTGATTGCTTATACACCATATAAATTCTTTTGCACCCCCTTTGAGTCTTTTTGGGCGCCACCTACATGTTTGCTTCAGCCCACATAATTGTGTTATTTAGTGGAAGGACTTATGTATATTGCACCTTGTAACTAACTTATTATTATTTTTTCTGGATGTAGGAACTCAATAGAGAAGAGCCTTCTGGCGTGGGAGGTCCTCAGTGTGAACGCTATGTTATTGATTCAAGGGGATCTCTTGTGGAGAGGCAGTCAGTCGTCTCCAGGGAAAGACTTATTTTGGGACACTGTCTTGTCCTTTCTGTTCTTATTGTTCGAACAAGTATGCATAATTGGCTTTCATGTTGATTGTTTTCTGAAAGTTATGTGGTTGCTGATGTACTACTTGGTCTACTGTTGTATTCTGTGACCGATTATGCTTTCTGAATATTTGGATTGAGATCAAAAGTGAAATATGTTGCTTTCAGGTCCTAAGGATGTAAAAGACTTATTCTCTGTTTTGAAAGATAGTGCTTCCGAAGTTAGTCAGAGCAATACTGCCATAAAACATCAGGTTCTTTTGCATACTCCTTTGCTCGGTTTTTTAGTTTTTGTTTTGTTTTCAGCGAAGTATTACAGATTTGGATTTTAAATCGTAACTTCCTAAGAATTAAAACAATCAAACGTATTTTTTGTGTAAGACATTACGGAGCAGTGAATTTTATTCATCTTCCTCTTTTGTGGTTTATGTGCCCTATGGTGAACTGAACTTTTTGACTTGATGATGGGCTCTTTGTGATGGACTTAATAGTATTGGTCTTTGGTGTTAACACGTCATTTCATTAAAGTATTAGCTTAGGAGAAATGTGTACGTAGAGGCATACTATTGCAGTTAAACCATAAACATAAAACCACTCTATGTGACTGTTGTTATCTCAATTCTCGGAATTAAATCAATCTGAACTTGCTTATCAAAAGGAAAAAAAAATCAATCTGAACTTGATTTATAGGGCTTGTGTCTTCTTCTCTTAAAATTTGTGTTGCTTGCTCACAATTTTCACTCACATGCTTTTGCAGATTACCTTTAGCCTTCTATTTGCCCTTGTAATTGCATTTGTTTCAGATGGTTTGAGTACAGTGCCAGACAAAGCATCTGTCCTTTCTTCAAATACATCGTTCAAACATGAATTTCATGGACTTGTAAGATGAAAGATAATTACTTTTGTCTGTGTACTGGTAGTTCATCAAATATATGATATCAATTTGGAATGTTGTTGACTTCATTTCATGCTTCAGGTAATGGCCACTGGAAATGATCCAATTGTTGAGGGATTCATTGGTGGCATAAGGCTTGCTTGGGTGGTACATTTGATGTTAATACAAGACGGTGTTGCAGCAAGGGAAACTGTTTCAAGTGCTTCATCAAATGAAATGAGTTACCTTAGTCAATGCTTGGAAGTCGTTTTTTCAAATAATGTCTTTCAGTTTTTACTGGAGAAAGTTCTTCGAACTGCTGCCTTTCAGGTTCATTTGCCAAGTTACACTTTTCTTTGATTTTTTCTTTTTTTGACAAAATAAATTTATTGGAAAAGCGATTTTGTTACAATGACTTTGGATTAAATGGGATCTTGAAGTAAATAAGGGAAAATAAATCAGCTAATGCAGCTGTGTTTTCCCTTTGCATATCTGTTCATTGAGTGAAATATGCTTGAAAGTTATTGTGCTTTAACTTTCAATGGACTTGCACTTTCATTGATAAAAAGAAGATAGAACACACAAGGCATTTTCTCGAGTAATGGGTGTATCGGAAGAATTATATATAATTTAGGAAAAAATGTTTAGTCTTTCTGTCTCCTTTGCTCAATATTAAATTTTGATTAAAGCATAGTCTTTCTGTAACGGAGCAAGAATAGATTTTGATTCAATATTAAATTTTGGGATTAAAGCATAACTCAACACCATGTAAATGCTTTGTAACGCGAGGATTGTCTAAGCATTTTAAACAATACTTGGGCTATATCTCTAGGTGGTGTAGGACTGAACACATCACCTCTCAACTATTAAAACAAAAATCCCCTCTCACACCAAACACAATGAAGGTGCTGTAGGTTGCAAAGAAGGTAACCCAAAGTTGTCACATTTAAATGTGGCTATGGGTGGATCACAATTAAGGCGAATTTCCAACACCTTCTCACATGCCCAGGTCTATGCACATGGACAATGCATGACGCAGGTGGCCCCACTATGAATTTAGGATAGACTTTGATACCATCTTAGAATTTGGGCTTAGAGCCTAAATCAACTACACAAAACCAGCTTGTGAAAGTGAGAACTGGCCAATCTTTTAAACACTATTTTGTCTATATCTCTAGATGATGCAAAAGTCTTCTTACCCCCTCCCAATCTTAGTCAAGATCACAATCATGACAATATTGTGCGAGAGTAAGCACCACCCTCATATCCAACATAATTAAGGTGGTAGAGGCTGCAATGAAAGCAATCCAAAGTTTTTGCTATTAAGGTGACTAGGGGTAAATTGCAATTAAGTCGACTTTCCAACAGCTATTGTTGTCAGGCTTACGTCTTTAGTTTTACTTTATGGCTCAAGAAGTAAACCTCTTACGTTTTAGTTATAAATGGAATATTTAGTTGTAGTTGTGAGGGTTATTGAAATTAACCTGCTAATCATTTGCATTATCAAAATTAGATAGTATGTTGCATATTCTAATCCCACTTTGAAAAGTTGTCTTGGATGGTATTATTTTTCTTAAGTTTTTATTGCTTTCACTTTTGCTCGATAAAACAACTGATATTCTCGAGTAATATTATAGAAATAATTTTTTATATATGCCATCTAGATTTGAATGTGCAATATTCGTTTTAATAGATTCAATGTAATATTTTCTGTTATTTATAGTGTAGCTTTTCATGATTATACTTCATAGCTGCTTGTTGCTTACATTACAGACTGAAGATGAAGATATGATCTATATGTACAATGCCTATATGCACAAGCTCATTACTTGTTTCTTGTCTAACCCTCTAGCTAGAGACAAGGTCAGTTAATTTTTTCATCACCTACATATAGAACAAGCTGATTTGGTTGGTTAAATGCACGCCTCTAGCTGTATTTGGTTTAGGTTGCCAAACTATTATTTTTAATTACTGCATTTAGCCTCTTATCTCTTCTGATGGGAGGTTTATGTTCTATTTCTAAATTTCATATTTTTGTTGCTTGGTTCTCTGTAATCTTTATGTTGGCTGAAACTCTGTTGCTTTTTTATTTTGCTGAATGTACAGAAAATGTAATGGCCAATAGTTTTTTTTTTTTAAAAATAAGAAATAAAAAACTTCTTTTCAGGTTTAGAATACAATTCTAACAGTTTTGTACTTTTATATTGTTTTGTTGATAGTTAGGATTTTAGGATAAGCTGATAAAGACAATATTTTGTAACTTTGGTTGGAAATTTTATGGGTGCTGGACATCAAATGCTCTACTTATAGCTCTTTATTTTGTTGCTCTTTGATGCATTGGTCACCAAATGTTTAATTCTGTTTCTAATTTAAAATGACATGCATTGTTTTCTCTTAATGTACTTATATCTTCACTGCGGATTATTGTAAAGCATTCATTTTTATTTATATTGTGAAATCAGTTTTTTCAGTTACGTTGGCTCTGTTTCAACGTAGTGAAGTTACGACCATTTAATGCAAAATCATATTTGTTGTAAAATTATTTCATAAGTATTACTATTTCTAACATGGAATATCCTTAGACATCAAAATGTTTTGTTCTATACCTCTGTTTATGTATGTTCTTTTTTGCAGATAAAAGAATCCAAGGAGAAGGTTATGAGCGTGCTTAGTCCATATCAAGTTGTTGGATCACATGATTTTGCACAGAACAGTAGCTCAATTTCTCAACAAGGCACTGAAACAGGCCCTTTACCATTTAATTCAATTTTGGACTTTGTGAGCGAAGTTTATCTGGTCAGTTCGACAAAATGGAAAAAGAATAACACAATATTTCTTGTCTTATATATGCAATCAATACAGTTTTTAAATAGATCTTAACATTCAAATGGTTGGATACTTGTGTCAAATATTAACTCTTATTCTACATAATTTTTGTTTTGGGAAAAAAACTATGGCAAAAGCTATATTGTTGATCTTTTTTTTCATTGCCTTATATTTTTAATTATTTAAACTGCATTGGAACAATTTTTCTTGCAATCATGACCGTAAATTTTGTCATAAGTTATCAGAAAGAACCAGAGCTTTTGTTGGGAAATGACGCGCTATGGACATTTGTAAATTTTGCTGGAGAAGACCATACGAATTTTCAAACGCTTGTGGCTTTCTTGAATATGCTGAGCACCTTGGTATTGAAGTTTCCAATCATCTTAAAGTTGATATCTAAATATTGCTCTGTAGTCATTTTTATATCTTGGGTTTTTGGGACACTCCCTTTCAGGCTTCTAGTCAAGAAGGTGCTTCAAAGGTTCATGAATTGCTGCAAGGTAAAGCATTCCGCTCGATTGGCTGGAGCACTTTGTTTGAATGCTTAACAATTTATGATAAGAAATTCAAACAGTCCCTTCAAACTGCTGGAGCAATGTTGCCTGAAATTCAGGAGGGGGATGCAAAAGCACTTGTGGCATATTTAAATGTTCTGAAGAAGGTTTAACATGACATAATTTATTATATCGTCTTATTATTGGATTGCTTGTATATCACAAACTATGCTTAAACCAGTATTTGCTAAAATGAAATATGGTTCATACTCTCTGAAGGTGTTACATAAAGCATTTCAGTGATTCAGTCTACCTCACTCGCAATTTTGTTCTTGATATAAGTTGAATCTTGGTTTAATCCTTTAATTATTCAATCTTGTTTGATGTTATTCCTTTAATTAGTCAATCTTGTTTGATTAATTCAAGGTATGAATATATAGTTTGAATTTGGTACTAAGTTGTGAATTAGGTACATTTTGAAGAACTAAAATGAAATTTTAATCAATTTTGATTTTGATTTTGATTTTGACTAAGATGCATTGAAGTATAAGGAAGTTTTTTCGGTTAACTAAATTTGTTTGCTTCTTGCAGTATGTTACTGGCTAGAAATTCTAAGTTTAACTTATTTTATGCAGAGTCTTGTATGAAACATTCCCTTTATTTTTTATCCAATTGAAAGGAACAATGCTTTTTACTGTGTATTTCTTGTTTATACAGGTTGTGGAAAATGGGAACCCTATAGAAAGGAAAAACTGGTTTCCTGATATTGAACCACTGTTTAAACTCCTTAGCTATGAAAATGTACCCCCTTATCTTAAGGTATGGTGGTTGTATCACAATGTTCTTGTTGGGAGTTAGAAGTATAATGTGATTCTTGATTTTGTTTAGTGCTGGAATTCCACTTGAAATGTTATGCAATGTTCTTTTTAAACAAGGTATGTTATGTTAATGCAGGGCGCTCTACGGAATGCAATAGCCATGTTTATTCATGTCTCGCCAGTGTTGAAGGATAGCATTTGGACCTTTCTTGAGCAATATGATCTGCCAGTAGTTGTTGGGCCTGAAGCCCAGGGCAGTCCATCCATGGGTACTCAGGTTGTTTTATCTGTCTTATGAATAAGTCATGTCTTTTCATATAAATTATTTCCGTTGAAACTGTCAAGAATCAACGCTGAAATCTTAAGCTGTTAAATGCAAGCCCAGGAATGATTTATACTTCACACGTCTATCGCCACCCCTCACATGAAAGACTCTGGACTTTACTTATTGACTAAGTACATAGAAAACATAATTTTTTTGGTGAATCGTACTTTATTATGTGATCGAACACCTCATGAACACTTGCAAGTCAAGAATAGACTTCCCTTGAAGTTTAGGTTGTCGGGTTCAATCAAACAGATAACTTAGAGTTTGTTTAGATATGCTATTTTTTTTATAAAATGTATATTTGTGATATGCTTTTTGCTATATTTCTTGTATTGATATCATTTTCACGCTTTTGCACAACATAGTACTTGTTTTATCTTTAATTTTTAAACCTAAGAAATATTTTAACATTAGTAGTTAATGTTTCATAAGTGATGTTACACACTGATCTACAAACACATGTAACATACATAATACTAAAGTCCAAGTATTTAATTCATATAGTCATTGTAAAGATTTTCTACATGGTCATTTAATCATAACCGTCTGATCATTAAGAATGTTTGATTTGAAGCGCAATCAATTCTAAAGTCACCCTATGATTGGTTGTGATTTCTGACAGTGTAGAACTTTTTACATTGACAGTGCATTGAAATTAAACTCAAATACTAATAGTGGTAATTGATCAAAACTTCAAAGAAAGAAAACAGTCTCTATGAAAGAAAAAGGAGGACGAAAAAGCGTTGGAATGATAGCTTACAAGAAAGATAAAGCACTTGCTCCTTATATATATATATATATATATATATATATATATATATATATTTTGATATTTTGATTTGATTAGTGCAGTACTGCTTCAAGCTAAATACAGAATATTGATTTTAATTTGTACTACAGTCTATAATGGCAAACACTAGTAATAACTGGTTTCCTTCTTCATCTTCCTTCTGCTTCTGCTTTCTTTGCCTTTGCAATCATGTAATTCCCTTTCTCTCAAGTCTAAGTGAACTTGTAATTCTGACAGGTTTATGATATGCAATTTGAATTAAATGAGATTGAGGCAAGAAGAGAACAATACCCTTCAACTATATCTTTCCTTAATTTGATAAATGCTCTCATTGCGGAAGAAAGAGATTTGACTGATAGAGGGCGAAGGTTCTGTATCTCCTGTCTTTGTTGAAATTTTATTTATTTATGTATGGCTTAAATGTTTAGTTTGGTGAGTTTTTCGTTTTACTCCCTATCAATTTTTTTTCTCATTGTTTTTATTCCTCACGCTTTCTAAATGGAAGCTTTTAGTGCTCAATATCAATTGAGCTCAGGCAATTGACAACATGCTAATGGTGAGCCACACCATGGCTGCTATTTGATATAACCAAGCTGGTGTCAGAATATAGTATGTAGTATTAAAGGCACGGCGTATGACTTGACCTGAAGCATGTCAATTTTTACTCCTTGCCATTGGCACCTATAACAAGGTAGCAGAGAGGAGATGGAAACAGAAAGTGGAAAAACATATACATGACACATTAAAATATTCAAGTAAGCAGCTACACACATCAAAAGCACAGAAACTTCCCAGGTCACATCACAAAATTGGAAATTGAAAAAAGAATATAGTGAAAAGAAACAACAAAACACCTCAGACCTGAATAACTTTCTCGAACGATTTCCTCTCACAAATGCTCTGCAAAACATAAGATCATACCAAATTACTCCCTCCAGTTTCATATATAAACAATTTTTCACTTTTTAGGTTCGTTTAATAACTGATGTATCTGATCTATAATATAGACCAGATAAATCAATTATAGAATGAACCTAAAAAGTAAAAAGTTGCGTATATATGAAACCGGAGGGAGTACCTAGGTTCGTGGGCAATGGTAGCAAGATTGTAAAACGTAGTATCACAACAAGGATCATGTAAGATCCTACTAAAAGGGAAAATTGTAAACTTGATATATGGGACATACTAAATTCTATTTTCAATATTTCCCTTGAGCTGGAGCGTAGTCAAGTCTAGGATCAAATGTGGCCCCTTTCAATTAATGAGAACAGTTCTATGAAAAAGTCGATAGGGACTAAACAAAAGCTCACCTAAATTTAAGTACTACAAATTTTTAAGCCTTTATTTTTTGTTGAATGCAGCCTAACATCTAAAATACTTTTTTTTTTTATTTTCCAGATTTATTGGAATCTTTAGGTTCATCTATGATCATGTTTTTGGGCCATATCCTCAAAGAGCATATGCAGATCCATGCGAAAAATGGCAGTTGGTTGGTGCTTGCCTTAAACATTTTCACATGTGAGTGGTTCTGTTTCTGTGACTTTAGAAATAACTGACTTTACACCTCTGCTCTGTATGATGATGTTCTTGTGGAATGTTAAATTTTTGCAATGAGAGGGCTAGCCAACATTATTTTCTATTTATTAAATTGATTGGTGCTGGTATCAGTAAATCAAACCATGAATTTATGTAACCTAAATGAGCAGTTAGCACATTAGCTGCCCAAGTCTTTTGTTTGGAGTGTTGTGTTAGGAAAAGTAAGAGGGCAGGTAAGAATGTTGACGTGGCAGAAAGAGAGAAAGGGGACAGATCATTTCTGTGATTGGTTTATATTATATGGGACGTGAAGGCAATAGAGGGGGGAGTCTTTCGAAATAAGTTACAGTGTGGATGGAGAGCAATGGTTCTTTGTAGGAGCCTAGCTACGCGACAGTAGGAGTATAATTTTACTGTAATTTTCCCATTTCAGATATAATCTATGAAGCACGGACACCTCTATTATCAGGTGTGTCGCGGTGTCTGACACCTGTAAGACACTCGTATCACAAGTGTCCCAAAAGAAATTTTTTCCCCTACTCTCATTAGACACATATAAGACGTATCCACAAGGGTTAAAGATGTGTCGAAACAACGATGCTGATTTATGAGGGATTAAAGATTCTACATTTTGATTACAATATTTTTAACTTTTTTTTATAGTAGATGGATAAATAAAGATCAAATACTATCGTATCTTGTTTTAATGAAACTTTATTTAATGTAATAACTTGCTCAACTTAGATGCACATGTATATATTTTGATTATCAATTTAGATCTTTTATACACATGTAGCAGAGTCGGTATCCTATGTTTTTATATTAGCAGTGTCGACGTGTCCGTGTCGTGTCAGGGGTTTGTGTCGGAGTCCGTGCTTCATAGGATATAATACAATACACCATTTCGCCCACTTCCATTGTTAAGTTCATGCTGTATTATTTCTTGTATGAGATGTTGATTATATATAGAGAATATTATTTCACGTAACTTAAATGTGCAGGATACTAACCATGTATGACATTAAGGAAGAAGACTTTGAGGGTGTAGTTGACCAGTCCCGACTTTCAACAACAAAAGAATCATCATCACTTCAGACACAACTTCCTGTTTTAGAGTTGCTGAAGGTATGTTTTTGTAATATTCTTGTTCAGGATTACAAAGGATGTTATGTGTTGTTTGTTATATAACTATGTGTGTCTAGTACATACTATCCTTGATTTGGTATTTCTAAGCTGCATGTTATAATAAATCTTATGACATTGTAAGACTTATGGATCAGTACTTATACAATTATGCTTAATAGCCACTTTATGTGAAACAAATTCATCTTCTTGTTATTATGAGTTTTATTACTTTCAATATCACGTTTCCTAGGATTGCTGGATAAATTATTTTGATTAATTGTATTATAGATCTGAATCTTCATGTTTAATTGTTTCAGGATTTCATGAGTGGAAAGACTGTCTTCCGAAACATTATGAGTATTCTTCTGCCAGGGGTGAATTCCATCATTGCTGAACGCAGTAGTCAAATACATGGGCAGTATTTAGAGAATGCGGTGCAGCTTTCTTTGGAAATTATAATACTTGTCCTTGAAAAAGATTTACTTCTTTCTGATTATTGGCGTCCACTGTACCAGGTATCCTTTTTAGTTTCCTGGACAACTAATCAACCTATTTTATTCAGATTATATATTTGAACTTGCTTATTTTATCCTCTTGTTTGGATCTTGAGTTTCCACAAAGTTTTCTGCTTATTGATGTGTTTGTGAACTATCCATTGCCTTTAAATGATTTTAGCATAGTTTTGGGGCAGGGGTGTGTGAGTAATAGTATTGCTCTAAAGTTATTACTTCTGAGTCTAGTATAGCGTCACAGTTTATATATATTGTATTATTTAGTATTGACTTACTACTTAATTGTGGTACTGTCCTTATTGATGATCTGCTGCAGCCATTGGATATTATACTCTCACATGATCACAATCAAATAGTGGCTCTGTTGGAGTATGTCAGATATGATTTTCAGCCACAAGTTCAGCAATCATCTATCAAAATCATGAGTATTTTAAGGCATTCAATACCTTCCCATTTTCTTATTCTCAATTTAGTAGAATATCATTCTGAGTCTGCAATTGATATATTGTACTTTGTGGGTGCAGCTCTCGTATGGTTGGGCTTGTTCAACTATTGCTAAAATCTAATGCCTCAAATAGCTTGATAGAAGATTATGCAGCCTGCCTTGAGGCACGGTCAGAAGAATCTCAGGATGTTGAAAATAATAATAATAAAAATAATAATGATGCTGGCATTCTTATTCTGCAAGTTCGTCTTCACCCCTTCCATTTATATGTATCCTATCTTCTTTTCTGTTATTTCATCTAAAAATGTTGTTTATATCTACCTTCTACATTTTTTCAGCTTCTAATTGACAACATCAGCAGACCAGCTCCAAATATCACTCATTTACTACTTAAATTTGAACTAGATACGCCTGTTGAGCGGACAGTTTTACAGCCTAAATTTTATTATAGGTATTGTCTACAGTCTGTTTCTATTTTTTAATATCTTGATTCTATTAAATATAACCGTACTCTTAAAATGTTATGTGCAGTTGCATGAAGGTTATTCTTGATATTCTGGAGAAGCTTTTGAAGCCAGATTTAAATGCCTTACTTCATGAATTTAGTTTTCAGGTTAGCTGTGGTTGATCTGTTGGGTAACATATCTAAAATACTGATTTTTTCGATGCACTTGTACTGATTTTTAGAAGGAATATTGACTTTTTGTTTGATGCAGCTTCTTTATGAGTTGTGCATTGATCCATTTACATCTGCTCCTACAATGGATCTGTTGTCAAATAAAAAGTATGGATTCTTTGTCAAGGTAATAAATTTCAATGAATTTGAGCATCTTTATGCTGTTATCCTAGTTTAAGGTTGGTGTTAATTATCCTGGAGATATTTATCTGTAACTTTTCCCTTACTACATAATGCAGCACCTTGACACAATTGGCATTGCTCCACTTCCTAAACGCAACAACAACCAGCCGCTTCGTATCAGTTCCCTTCATCAGGTATTTTTCTCCTATATCTTTGATACCCATACACTATAAAACCCATACCCTATTTAGAGTTACTGTTAAAATTAAGCAAACCTGTTAATATTCATAGTTTGTACAATTTTCTAGATCACTTGTTAATGTTCCTTGACTATGCAACTTCCTAGACTAGTACTAATCAATTAGGCATTAAATGATTTTTTTTTTGAAACAGCATTAAATGAATTTATTGTTACACCATCATAAATATAAGTTGTGTGATCTGTGTTAGATCCTTATTACTAATATTTCCCCCTCCCCCTAACAAACAAACAGCTAACATTTGCTTATGAGAAAAAAATACTTCTTGGAGATGAAGGTGGAATATTTGATTCAGAATTGGCAAGATCTCCCACTTATATTTTGAACACCCACCTTCAAGCATGACTGCCCTTTGGGCTTTTGAAGAGCAGATATTACATTGGCCCACGATGAATTCCAACACTTCAAATGTTCTGAATCAACTTTTATTAGAATAATTGGAGTGGCATGATTGAACATAGATCAATTGGCAGTGAAGACTTTAATGCATATTGTGAACCAACTAGCCTAAAAGCCGAAGCTATTAGACAAAGTCACAATTTATTTCATAGTATTTTCCAACACATGTATGATTTTATATTGTATTTCGAACCATTATTAACTTCATATATTATTGTTTGTTTGATATGGATGTTTTGTTTCTTTTTTTTTTTTTGATGGAGGATGTTTTGTTTTTTTTCTTTGCCTTTCACAGAGAGCATGGCTCTTGAAACTTTTAGCAGTTGAGCTACATGCTGGTGATGTTAGTAGTTCCAATCATAGAGACACTTGTCAGACAATCCTTTCTAATCTTTTTGGACAAGGTACAACTGGAATTGATGAAGACCAGGCCATATATCCATTTTCACTTCAAGATAATTCTGGAAATGCTGATTTTAGAACTGTTAGTAAGAGTAAGGTACTGATAGTCATTAATTGTTTCATGGCTCCTTTTCTATTATGGTCTTTACTTCTTAGTGATTACACATGCATATATTGGATTTTATATTGTCTATTATAAGTTAAATGCGCTACCATCAATTATAAAGTGAGTTGATAAAATTACTAGCAATTATCTGCTTGTTAACTAATAGAAACTACCTGGTTAAATTGATGACCAATCTATAAACTTCATTGCTGGTTTGTTTTGGTTATGGGTGATACCCATTATGCTCATAAGCTATTTTTTTAGGGACGGGGTCTCATGTTGGCATTCCCTTGAGGATCATTGTTGCCTCAATTGCAACATAAGTTGTTAGAAATTATGAGGGTTGGATGGTGAATAAGTGGGCGGTCGGGACAAAGGGAACTTTAAACATCTTGGTAGAGCCAACTTTGTGCGGAGTTATTGAACACATCCAAGGGTTGGCACCATGATGCCTGCTTTTTATAGATGACATAGTAGTAGTTGAAGAGTCTGAGAAAAGAAATATATGGGAAACTAGAAATTGGGGATAAGCTTTGGAAGCACCAATTGTCATTTCTGTAAAAAAGAGTGCATTGAATGTGAGTTACATAGGAGGTGCATAATTCTAGTATACAAGTGATTATATACCATGGTAGTTAAAATCCCGATTTTAATCCTAAAATCTTACGATTTTACGATTAGGTTTGCCCTCAGCGATTATGAGTACACATATAATCCTATTTTTGTGTAATCAGGTGGAATCCCGATTTGAATAGTAAAATCTTACGATTTTACGATTATTTTTGGCCTCAACGATTAAACGTACACACTTAAATCTTCTAGCAATTTAGCGATTATGCTTGCGTCTGGCTCAAAAAAAACCTTCTCCCCTGTCATTCTTTTGTTTCATTTCTAAATGGCTTCAAACTCTTATGCTAATAAATTTAAATTTACCTAGTATTTCAAATGTGATTTAAGGTTGTATTTGTCTTGTGCAATTTTATGTGCACACATATGAATTTATATGCATATATTTGAGTTTTATGGGTTTTGTATGATCTTACGATTAATGTTACGATTGTACGATTTACGATTCTACTTCCCCTTTCCGATTTTACGTAAAATCCCGATTTTAACTACCTTGTTATATACTCTTAATCAATTTTGTTTCTTTTTAAACAGGTATTAGAATTGCTTGAAATCATCCAGTTTAGATGTCCAGATACCACTACTAAGTTGTCATATACCATGGCCGGTACGAAGTATGACTTGCTGGTGAGATGCTAACCTTGAAACACGTCTCATATGGAATACAAGTTCTAGACACTAATTTAGTCCTCGACTATTTTCATCATTTTCTTACCTGCTTTTGGTTGGATATATTTTAGGCAGAAGACATACTGGGAAATTCTGGAAAAGGTGGTGTCTACTATTATTCTGAGAGAGGTGACCGACTAATTGACCTTGCTTCCTTCCATGACAAACTTTGGCAGGTTGGTTCACTTGCTAGTATTGATAATTCAGTAATCTCAAGTCTCTACTACTGGAGCTGTAGTTGTACAATATTAATTTCCTTTTTAATATTTTTAATCATTTTGGTTTCAGAAATATAATTCTGCATATCTTCAGGTGAGTAATCTTGGCAATGAAGTTGAGCTAAATGATGCACGAGAGACAATTCAACAGTTGCTGAGATGGGGATGGAAATACAATAAAAATCTTGAAGAGCAAGCTTCACAACTACATATGTTGACTGCCTGGTCTCAGATTGTTGAGGTGCAGTTCTCGCATTCCATCTACTGATTTTCTTTTGACAAATACTTATGTTTTATGATTTAAATTCTCTAAACTCTGTTATTTTTTTAAAGGTGTCTGCATCTAGAAGATTAGCAATGCTTGAAGATCGGTCTGAAATTCTCTTTCGGTGAGTTACTTTACTGCATTAGTGATAATAAAATGAGTTACAACTTCTCATGCGTCTCTTCTCATTATTTTTGGGTTTTGTTGTAACTGTTGCATAATTCATTGCATCTTCAGGATCCTTGACGCGTCTCTCAGTGCATCTGCTTCTCCAGACTGTTCACTGAAGATGGCATTCATATTATCACAGGTAAATATGTAAATATATAATTTATCATGTTGATGTAGTCTTCAAGTATCCAATTTGTTTGATTCCATTGCAGAACTCATGTATCAGGGTATTGACTAAATCCCAACATTATGGGGTTATTAGTTATAAACTTGTAATTATTTGGAAAATGTTTGTTTCCTTTGTTATGTTTGAGTATAGATCTTATTGTTAACCAAAGAGTAAGTGTTTGTTTTTTTTCTTTTAATTTTTTATTTCCCTGCTTTGCAGCTAGCCCTTCTAATTAGGGGTGGTGAAACGGGTTGGGCCTGGCGGACTGACCCGTTTGAACTCGGCCACTCAAGTTGGTCCGCCACATTTAATCCACTGAAAAACAAGGCGTGTTAGCCTGTCGGGTCAATTTGGAAACACTATTAATTTTTATACGGGTCTATTACTTCTGTTTTATGTTGCGGTCCGTTAGCCCAATAAACAGTTAGGGTTTCGGCTTTGTGTGTAGATAACACTCTTTTCCTGTTGCTGTGAGTAATAATCTGGAGTTGTATTTTTCCAAAAAGTAACTAAATACAGTCTGTTACTGCTTACAGACCATATTCTTGCTAATAATGGTGATGATTAAACGCAAATGTTGATGTCTATTAGAAAGATAGAAACTGAGAGAAATGGTTTGTTATTTTCATTGAATAGAATTTTCTGAATGATACAATGAGTTCACCAAGCTTATATATGAGCTTAGGTGTAGTTACAGCTAGATAACATCTGTTTACAGTTAGTAACAGAAACTTAACTAAACTAACAGAGTTATGACTGAACTCTAACTAACTAGATATTACAATCTGTTTTGAATTCTAAGTGCAAGACTAAGCTATACTTCTATCACTCCCCTATAGAAGTTGAGGGAGGGTTGATCAGCTTTTCTTTGTTGAAAACTCTTAGCTTGTCTCTTAGGATACTGAACCTGCTAGCAGATAAAGGCTTTGTGAGTGTATCTGCCCATTGATCAAGAGCTGGGACATGAGATACAACCAGCTCTTTGTTGATAACCCTTTCTCTGACAAAAAATATATCCAGTTCCATGTGCTTGGTGCGATGATGCAGAGTAGGATTATGAGAAAGAGAAACTGTACTTAGATTATCACACAAGACTTTAGGTGTGTGGAACTTGCAGCCTAGTTCAGTAAGAAGAGATTGTAGCCATAGAATTTCTGCACATATAGCTGCTAAACTTCTATACTCTGCTTCTGCACTTGACCTAGCTACCAGAGTTTGTTTCTTTGACCACCATGAGACTAGATTGGGCCCAATGTATATACATGCTCCAGATGTTGACCTTCTGTCATCTGGGTCAGAGGCCCAGTCAGCATCACAAAAACCAATTAGAGACAAAGGTTGTCCTGTTGGTGTAGCCTGGAGCAAGAGACCATGATGAAGGGTTCCACTTAAGTATCTTAGAATCCTCTTTACAGCTTTCCAATGATCTTCAAGAGGATTAGATAGAAACTGGCAAACTTTATTTACAGCAAATGAAATATCTGGCCTAGTAAGTGTTGCATATTGTAAAGCTCCAACAATAGATCTAAACATAGTAGGATCTTCAACTGGATTAGAGCCTACTTTAGACAATTTTAGACTGGAAACCATGGGTGTGGGCATGCCATTAGAGTTATCCATCTGAACTTTGGATAGTAAGTCTCTGATATACTTTGCTTGAGATAGAAGTAAGGACCCATTAGCAAGATGAAATACCTCTATGCCCAAAAAATAGTCAAGTGATCCTAACTGCTTTAGAGCAAATTCATTATTAAGCTTGGAGATCAGCTGCTGAATGTAAGTCATAGAACTACCAGTGATGATAATATCATCAACATATACCAATACCATGATATGAACAGCATTATTTTTCATCATAAACAGACTTGGATCACACTTACTAGCAGAAAATCCATAGGTAAGTAAGGCTGATTTTAACCTGTCAAACCAAGCTCTAGGGGCTTGTTTTAGCCCATATAGTGCTTTATTAAGCTTGCAAACCAGAGTTTTGTCTTCATTTTCAAACCCTGGAGGTTGCTGCATGTACACTTCCTCTTCTAACACTCCATTTAAGAAGGCATTATTGATGTCAATTTGCTGAATAGGCCACTTATTTGATACTGCAATAGTCAAGACAGTTCTGATGGTAACAGGTTTTATTACAGGGGAAAAGGTCTCAGTGAAGTCAGTTCCAGCTCTTTGATGAAACCCCTTTGCAACCAACCTAGCCTTATATTTGTTAATGGTGCCATCAGAGTTCTCTTTGACTCTGAACACCCATTTGCACCCAATTGGACTTTTGTGAGCAGGCAGATTAACAAGAGTCCATGTGTTGTTATTGATCAGTGCATCATATTCATCTTGCATAGCTTTCTTCCACTCAGAAGACTGAAGAGCTTGTCTAATGTTTGTAGGTTCAGTGTGAGTTAGTAGAAGGGTAGGTTGCTGCTTAGATTTTGATCTAGTGATCATGTGATGAGTATGGGTGGGTTTAGAGATAGTAATATGTTCATGACTTTGCTCAGCAGAAGAAGAAGAGGAGGGAGATGAAAATATATGTTGAGAAGCATTGGAGGTTTGAATATTAGAATTGTGACTGCTATTGTAGGAATTAGGAGATTCTGAAAAGGATAGGGGTAAGGGTGTCACAGGGTCATTGGTGTTAGAATTCTGTGATGGTGATTGAGTGGGGGATGAAGGTTCAGAAGGGGTATTATTTTGTACAATTGTTATGGGAGTGGGGTTAAGAACAGTGTTAGGTAAGTGAAGGGGAACATGAGATACAGGGGTGGGTGATGGAACACTGGTTGTAGTGTTATTGGTGTTAGGAAAAAGATGAGAATATGGAAACTTTTGCTCATTGAAAAGCACATCTTTAGACATGTAAATGTGACCATCAGCACTAAGACACTTATATCCCTTGTATGTAGAGGAGTAACCCAGAAAAACACACTCTTGAGACCTATAGGCTAACTTAGTGGAATGATAGGGTCTTAAGAATGGAAAGCAAGCACAGCCAAAAATTTTTAGAGCTTTGTAATCTGGTTGTTTATTTAGGAGAGTAAAAAATGGAGATTTGTTTTGCAGAACAGGGGTGGGCATTCTATTGATAAGAAATGCAGCAGTGATAAAGGCATGGTCCCAGTATTTTAAGGGAATTTGAGCTTGTGACAATAATGTGAGGCCAGTCTCAACTAGATGCCTATGTTTTCTTTCTACTAACCCATTCTGATGATGAGTATGAGGGCAAGTTAGCCTATGAATAACCCCAAGATTGGTGAGAAATTTTGTAAAGGGTCTAAATTCACCACCTCCATCAGTTTGAACCATTTTTATTTTAGTGTTAAACTGAAGTTCCACCATGTTTTTGAACTCAACAAACTTAGGAAAAGTTTCTGACTTTTGTTTTAAAGGATAAACCCAAGTGAACCTAGAGTGAGCATCAACACATGTCAAAAAATAACTGAAACCAGTAGAAGATTTTATAGGTGCTGGTCCCCATAAGTCACATACAACTAGCTCAAAAGGAGTATTGTAGGTAGTTTTAGATAGAGGAGCATGGAGTCTGTGACTTTTTCCTAGACAACAAGCACTACACACATCAATTTGTGGTTTAGAGGGGACATTTATGTTACATAGCTGAAGTGCTATTCTGAGGGAATCATGATGGGGATGGCCTAATCTAGCATGCCACAAATTGTAATTAGCATGAGAAATAGGAGTATGAACAAAACTACTTGTATTTATTTGACATTGAGCAGTATTTACAATAGGAGTAGAAGAAACTAAACAACTTGAACTGTTATAGTTCATACAAGCAGGTTTACATTCACTAGACAGTTTATGCAAGGAATTAGAATTCAAACAAACAGAGTTACACTGTTGTGAAACTTTATTGAAAGCAGGAAAATAGGTTGATGGAGAGGCAAACTTGTAAAGCCCATCATCTCCAACAGTACCATGCAAAAGAACCTCAGAAGAATCCTGTGATTTAACAACACAGAATTTTGGGTGAAACTCAAAGAAAACATTGTTATCTTGAGCAAATTTGGAGACACTCAGCAGATTTTTGGTTATAGAAGGAACTAACAGTAAATGTTTTAGAGTAAGTGATGAATTGGACTTAGATTTTGAAGGAAAATTCATTGAACCTATAGAAGCAATAGACAAACCTTGTCCGTTTCCCATAAGTACTTGATCAGTTCCAGGGAGAGATGCAGAATCAGACAAGTTGGTTCCTTCAGGTGTAACATGGTGGGAAGCACCAGAATCAGGGTACCACCATTGATTGCTGAAGTTGTTAGTCCCTCCAGTTAACATAGCTTGAGGCATAGGTGGACGTTGAGCTCTAGGAGCTCCATAGCCATAGGAGTTGGAGAATTGAGTGGAGTATTGTGGTTGAGGTGGCCTGTAACCATAGCCATAGCCTTGCATAGGTCCTGTGTTGCGATAGAAGCAAATAGAAGCATCATGATTGTTCCTATGGCAGATTTGGCAAGGGCCTTCACTTCTTCCACCACGGCCTCCACGTCCAAAACGTCCTCCACCTCTACCAGATCTACCACCGCGTCCATAACCGTTTCCTTGATTCTCTTGAGCGGTGAGGTGATTTGTTCCAGAAGGAAAATTGGAAGTGGACGGTGGAATTTGACTATCAGAAGTGGAATTTTGTGACGAAACAACAGGATTAGAAGATTGAGCAAGATTTACCGTAGCAGCATCCAACTGATTCTGTTTCTTGTTCTTGTCAATTCGCGATTCATGAGCAAGAAGATACGATTCGAGTTCATCAATGGTAGCTGGAATCGTATTGCTCGCTATCGCTGCAACAACGGGATCGTATTCTTCCGGAAGAGCATCTAACACGATTTCAACCAAATTGCGATGCGGAACTGGATCTCCAATAGAAATTAGGGATTTGTTGATCACACGAACACGTTGAATGAATTCATCAATTTTGCGATCCCCTTTCGTTAGGGTTCGTAATTCCGATCGCAACTGTCTTGCTTTGGTAATGAGTAGAGTTTCGTAATGGCGGTGAATTTCATCCCATACCTGCCATGAGTACGTGTGATCAACGACCTTTGCTAAAAGAGCTTCTGACATTGTTGATAGAAGCCATGTGCATACGAGAGCGTCTTGATTCTCCCAATCGTAGAAGGGAGGATTCACATTTCCTGCGATGCGATCTTCATTGTTGAGGTATCGTTCAGGCATAGCAGGTTCAGTGATGAACTTCTGCAGTTTGAATCCACGAATAACGCCGGAAACTTGCTGTTTCCATTGCTTGAAATTCTTGTCATCTAATCGAACAGAGATGAGGTTAGCGATTTTGTTTTGGGAAGAAGAAAATGGACCTTCTGTATTGAAAGGATTGTTCGCCATGGATCAAGAAAAAAGCTCAAGATACCATATTAGAAAGATAGAAACTGAGAGAAATGGTTTGTTATTTTCATTGAATAGAATTTTCTGAATGATACAATGAGTTCACCAAGCTTATATATGAGCTTAGGTGTAGTTACAGCTAGATAACATCTGTTTACAGTTAGTAACAGAAACTTAACTAAACTAACAGAGTTATGACTGAACTCTAACTAACTAGATATTACAATCTGTTTTGAATTCTAAGTGCAAGACTAAGCTATACTTCTATCAATGTCAGTTAAACATTTTGTTCTTGAGAGAATCAAACCCAAGCCAACATTCAAGATAGTGGGGACTGTTTCTGTCTTGGCATTTTTACGTGCTCATAAAACCTTTATTTATAGCTATCCTTAAATGAGATACTCCATCCGTCCCAAAACAATTTACCTTTTTGCAAAAGGAATTTGTTCCAAAATAATTGACCTTTTCAATTTTCAATACACCATTAATTACTTTTTCCAATTCTACCCTGTATTAATACTATTTACAAATCTTCTAATTCAACATCTTCCGGTTTTCATCTATGGAAATTGTAAATACATCAACACTTATTAAGGTTACTTTAGTAAAAATACCATTCTCTCTCACATTTATACATTTTTCTTAATATGTGTGAATGATCAAATAGGTCAATTATTTTGGGACGGAGGGATTATTACTTTATATTATTATTTTAATGAGATGAGAATGTCAAATATTTTCTTTATTGACGGCTCAACCTGCCGAGGGGCGAGGTGGGAGTTACAATCCGCCTACCTATGTTGGCCCACCCACCATGCTTTAGATGGGTTGATGGCAGGGAGGACCAAAACAGGGCGGGTTTTACTATAGATCAGAATTGTTCCTAGAAATCGTTAGTTGTTTGTCTGTCTCTTGGGGATTGCAAGTTATTCTGTTTTATATGCAATATTTCCGGTTATGATTTATTTTTACATACTTGGAGTGTCCCTCAGGTAGCATTGACATGCATGGCTAAACTGCGAGATGAAAGGTTTATGTTCCCGGGAAGTCTAAGTTCTGACAGTATAACATGCCTTGATCTCATTGTGGTTAAACAATTATCAAATGGTGCTTGCTTGACCATATTGTTTAAGCTTATCATGGCAATTCTTAGAAACGAATCATCAGAAGCTCTTAGAAGACGGTATGTTACACATTCTGTAATTGGTTCTGATTGTTTGGCTGTGTATTGTTTTTGCCAGCAAACTTACTTTTGCATGTATTTGTACAGCCAATATGCCTTGCTTCTTAGCTATTTCCAGTATTGTTTGAATGTGGTTGATCCTGATGTTCCAACCTCAGTTCTTCAATTCTTGCTGCTCAGTGAACAAGATAGCGAATATATTGATCTCCCAAAGGTATAGTTTCTTATGCAAATAATGTACAGTATTTTAATCTGGCGACGGATTAACTCTTCATAATTGCATTTTTCTCTAAATCTCCCAGATTGACAAAGAACAGGCAGAACTGGCTCGTGCAAATTTTTCTACTTTGAGGAAAGAGGCTCAAAGCATATTGGACTTGGTTATTTGCTAACTCTTACTATGTGTCTTACATGCATTATAATCAGCACACAGTATTTTATGTGCTTATGCCTTATATTTTATTTTTAATATGGAATTAAATGGGTTGTTTTCTGAAAAATTTCTGTCTATTGACAGTCTACAACTATTTATTTGCGAAGTGGTAGGTTGTAACTTGTAAGAGTTGTTTACTACTGGTCAGAATAGAAGTCTCATGCATGAAATCTTCTGATTTAATTGACATAAAATATAAGTGAGATGTTTCTGTTTATTGTGCGGTGAAGTGTCTTGGTTAATTGTGAGTTAATATTCCATTCTCATGTTAGGCTAGAATTTTTTTCCCAACTCTTTATTAGATCTTTCTTATCCACAAGATGTTATGGTTTTGTTGTTTCCAGGTGCTATCCATGTTATTGTTTGGTTTGTTTTTCATTAATTATTAGATTCATTTTGATGCATTTATTTTTATATTTTTATGAATATTGGCAAGTCAATTAATTACAGTTTTTAATAATTTGAAATTGAAGGTCATAAAGGATGCAACCCATGGCAGTGAACCTGGAAAAACAATATCACTCTATGTTCTTGATGCGTTGATTTGTATAGATCATGAGCGATATTTCTTGAGCCAACTTCAAAGCAGGGGATTTTTAAGGTCATGCCTTAATACCATAAGCAATATTTCCAATCAGGTGTTTGTTCTGTCTCCCACAAACAATTCCTTTTATTTTGCAATTACCTTGACTTTTTTCGTTTCACAGTTGTGGATAGTTTGGAATGTTATAATATAGTTTTTTCATATAATTTAGTCTTTTATGTTTCTTTCGGTTCTGATGGTATCACTTGAAACTCGAAGTAAAGATGAAGAGGAATGCCGCCTGCATGTATTTCTCTTAATTTCAAAGTATAGAAATTGATAAAGATATAGGCTTATCAAATTTATTCTGATTGAAGAGTTGCAAGGAAATTAAATCTGAAATACTAATTGTGCAAATCAAATGCTAATTACAGTAATTATTGAGATAAATTAGTTATACGGTTATACCATTGAAAAAAATTAAATCATCGGTGTTTATATTCATTAAAATTTCCTATCTCATGTATATGATGATACTGATTTGATTCATTTGTTTGATTTAAGGATGGTGGTCTCTCACTGGACTCTTTGCAGAGGGCATGTACCTTTGAGGCTGAACTTGCTGTACTACTAAGAATCAGTCACAAATATGGGAAATCTGGAGCCCAGGTACTATTTACCATGGGCACATTGGAGCATCTTTCATCAGGTTCATCAGGCAGGGCAACCAATTTCCAGGTAACTTATTATTTTTCTTAAGACTATCACATTTGATTTTCATTTAACCTAACCTTTACTGAAGCTAAAGAATTTACAGGGAGGATTAAGATGGGTTGAGACAAGACTTAGGAGGGATATGGCTGTGGATGTTGATAGACAACGGATGGTTATAACTCCGGTCTTGAGATTAGTCTTTGCATTAACTTTGTTGGTTGATACATCAGATTATATGGAGGTTGCTTTTGTTCCTTTTTCAATTTTTTACTACAGTATGTTCTATGAAATTTTCTTCCTCCCCTGAAAACTGTGATGTAATACTGTTTATAAAACACATGTTTTAGTATGATCGTAAACTCTAGAGGTTTTTTCTCCGGCTATATTGCATTCTCATGCCTCCTAGCCATTAAAATTAGACGTGAAAGACCATGTTTCGGAATAGAATTACTTGAAGCTAATAATTACATGTTTGTTGGCTTGGGTTGTTGTTCTAACAGTTTGTTTCAGTCTTGAATTTACCTCATGCTAGTGTGAACATTGATGAATATCGTGTACATGTTTCTGTTTTAAAAAACACAGGTGAAAAACAAAATTGTTCGTGAAGTGGTTGATTTTGTCAAAGGTCATCAATCACTCTTTGATCAAGTTCTCCGTTTAGAAATTGCTGAAGCGGATGAATTAAGAATGGAGCAGATAAATCTTGTTGTTGGTATTCTGAGCAAGGTATTGTTTAGTTCAGTCATTTCTTTGTTTTTAAAAACTAGCTACTAAGGGGATGAACCAAACCACTTAAACAATCTTCCATTTATCGTATATTAGTCAATGTGGGACTTGGTACCTCAATATATTTGAGTCCTTGAGGGTTGACTTCTTGACATATACGACGCTTTACATGCCATTCTGGTCAGCCCTTTCCGAGCTACCGACATCTAGACTTCAATCCCAATTGATAAGTATCCAAGCCACTTAAATACTCCACCTAGTATCACGTACTACTCGATGTGGGATTTGGATATCTTATAATTTTTAAGTCCATATCAACTTACTACTGGCTTTAGGAAGCTCGCTTCTCTATCTTCTGTACGTCTAGATGAGGACAGCTGATATTTTATTTTTCAGTAACTGGTACGCTGTCAAGTGCTTTCGAAATAACCCAATGAGTGGTTTAGCAGTGTTGAACTTGTGCGGGACTGTGGGTCAATATCCTGCATACACACACTTAGGGAAGGGCAAAGAGCCTTTAGTTGTGACTTAAGGACTGGAACATAGATTAGCCTCATGTTAGGTCCTGTTAGAAATTATTAGAAATAAGTACGGGCCTAACTCAACCTTACAAAACCGGCTTGTAAGGTGGGGATTGCCTCCGATGTGGGACTTCTTAATACCCCCCCAAGCACATCACTATTGGGCTTGGTGCGTGGATAGAAATGGTAGGTGGCCCGATAGCGGGATCTAGAATAGGCTCTGATACCATGTTAGAAATTATTAGAAATAAGTATGGGCCTAACTCAACCTTACAAAACCGGCTTGTAAGGTGGGGATTGCCTCTGATGTGGGACTTCTTAACAGGTCCAAAAGACCTAAGCTTGTGTGGATACTCTTTGGACTTTGGAGGCATTGGGATGGTAAAGTCTTAATTATGCGATTTCCCACACAAGAAAAATACACTTTGGGAATTTAAATTTCATGATCTGCAATGGGATGGCAAAGATCCTAATTAATGAGATTTCTTGCAAAAAATGCTTTGGGAATTTTCATTTCAGGAGCTTCAACATTATTTTTGAATCTCCGCACCATGGTGTTGTATTGCTACTTCCAATGCATAAAGGCTTCTGATTACACTTGGGTCTTTTTTGTTTGTTGCTTGCTCATTTTGATTTTATGTGATAGGTTTGGCCATATGAAGAGAGTGATGAGCATGGTTTTGTTCAAGGGCTTTTTGGTTTGATGCATGTTCTTTTCTCTCGTGACTCAAACTCGAAGGTTCTTGGTTTTCCTCAATCAAGAGTGTCCCCTGAGGTGAGTTTGTAGTTTTCTGAATTCACATTTATTAAAAGAGATGTTCTGGCATTATGTGTACGTAATAATAATCCTAATCTTCTGGTGCTCAGAATCAGAGAAGTTCAGAACTACAGATATTTAAGTTGTGCTTCAGTCTGAGCTCTTACTTATATTTTCTTGTCACAAAGAAATCCTTGAGATTACAGGTATGTTTTTCATATAAAGGTGGTTTAATAATGATTTTGATCACTTTTCCCTCTTCATCTTGTCTAACTGTATTTTTTAAAACTAATATTGGTCTTGTAATATGATGTCTCAGTCTTCCGATGCCTCCTCAAATTACCCTACTGTTGGATTTCAACAGCCTACATTGAGCTTGCTTAATTCTCTACTCACTTCAGCTACAAATGCACTTGAAAGGGCAGCTGAGGAGAAATCCTTATTACTGAACAAGGTGAAAATTGAAAATTATTTTGTCTGTATCTTTGTTGCACTTTGGTTTACATTGTCAGATATTTAATATTAATATTGATTTATAAGTAAACATAACACATGCGTTTTTGCAGATTCGAGACATTAATGAACTGTCAAGACAGGAGGTGGATGAAATCATCAGTATGTGTGTCCGGCAAGAATCTGTTTCATCTTCTGATAACATACAAAAAAGGTTGATCATAAAACTGTGCTTTTCTAGTAATCCAAAAATAAACATCTCGGTAGCTGAAATTGAAATTAGTGTCGTATGATAATGATTCCAAGAATTATAAGCATTCTAAAATTCAAATTTGCAAAGTGAATTGTTGTTGATGTTTTTGTTTACATTAATTTGAACTCCTAGATGTTGTCTGTGTTCAAGTCAAATTGGAAGGAAACATTATTATGTTGGTCTAAATAAAATAAAAAACTGCTGTATTACTACAGCTAACTTGGTTTGTATTTGAATAGTTGATTATTGTGTGGTTATTTTCCTGAACATAACTCTTAACTTTTAACCTTGATATGTAGATTGCTGAAGCTTTTTTTTGTCAGTCCTAGAGTTCTCAAGGTCTCGGACCTTGTGAGAATTTTAATATGTTCTTTTAATATAAATGTTATTAAATATAGCTATATTTTCATAATAGTTGAGTTTTTATATACGCTACAGTTCTCCACGTGATTATTCTCCCGAGTTAATTGGTTCATCTGGCAGTTACTTATAAATTGTTAAATATAAAACCCTCTGAGGTGGAAGACTATATAGTAGCTGAGCATTGAAGCCCAAGGGGTTAGAAATTGATTTTGCCGTCATTTTCTAAATAACTTAAATGGTTCAGAGCATTATCTAGACTTTATGCCCAAAGGGCTCTTCACATGAATTTCTGTTTCAATTACACTCGTTGCAATTTTGTGAAGTTCTCAGTTCCCACTTCATGGAAAATTAATTGCTGAGTTTTAGTTTGGATTGGATGCTAAAATCCAGTTGTTAGTTCATCTATCTCAATTATCTAAGCGGATTATAACTTAATGGTCATTTCATTTGTTTAAAGGTTTCAATTTTAGAGTACAATGACCATCTGCTTTGTATATCTGCTATTAATTGTATTACAGTGTTCTCTGATTTTTTTTCTTTTTTTATAAGCAGTGTTCTCTGAATTCCTCACATCTTCCCTTTCCGTAACATTCACTCTGATTTTTTAAACATGTTTTACAGGAGATACATAGCAATGGTAGAGATGTGTCGAGTGGTTTCTTGTACAGATCAGCTGATTGTTTTATTGCTTCCACTCTCTGAACATGTGTTAAATATCTTCCTCATCCACCTTCAGGATTGGTAAGGCATTAAATTTCAGGAGATAAGAACGTTGTTGTAAATGAAGCTATAAAATTCATGTACAATCTTGCGTTCTTTTATAGCCAATCTAAGTGAAAAAAAAATAGATACTGAGTCCTATATTGTAATGTAAACAATTAGATTTTGTTGTAGAAAATATCCCTTGTTCTCTTTTTAGGCTAATTTTTGCATCTTTTGGCAGCTCTGATGCATTTGAATCTACCATGGCCACGAAAACAATTACATATGGTGCAACATATGATCCACAACAGGACTTTGCTTTGTTATGTGGACAGTTAGTTCCAACCCTTGAACGACTTGAGTTGCTGAGTGAGGTATGGGCCTCGGAAACTATTGAGTAATCCTACTTAACATTCTAATAGATTTATGTTTGTTCTTGAAATTCTTGTCATTAACATGCCCCTGTCTGCAAGATTTACATGTATATAATGTAGAAACAAAGTTTTCCTTAAATGAAAAATGTTAGTATTATTATATAGTATCCTTGAATAATGCTCATTTTCCCAGCTTCTTCTAAGCTGTATCTTAATCTTATACTCCACTCTCTTTGACCTACAAAGATGACAAGACTGATATTGTTTGATCAGATACATCCAATAAATGATTTTGTGATTTATTTATTTTCTAATTTCTTTTAACCTCGACTTCAGAAGGCAAGTTCTTTGCTTTGCTAATATATGTTGGGGGGTTTAGGAATGTGTTTTAATACTCCTTAGATCTCAGTTGAAGGAATGTATTTTCATTATCTTACATTATGTTTACTTGTTTTCTCAGGAGAAATTAGGGCATAATCTCAAAGTATTCTGCCGATTAGCAACTTCTGCCAAAGTGATTGCAATCCAGAAGATGGTTTGAAGTATCCATAAAAATTCAATTGCTTGGATTAACGCCATGTACATTGTAAATTACATCAAAGAGTCTCAGATTTGAGTTCAACCAGTAAGATATTAACAGTTGCTACGTGAGTGAGATTTTGTAGTGTATTGATGAAAAGTTTTGTTTAAATGTTGTATTATATCAACCTATCTATATTGTAAAGTCAGTATTAGTAACCATCATATATTGGCAAGTTACAGTGCTGCACTGCTAGCAGCAATAGTTATATTTGTAGTTACTTTTATTAATGTAGTAATTAACGTTTGCTGTTTGCTTTAGTGTTTTTACTTTTTACTTTGTTGTTAAGAGAACAGAATATTAAGAGGAATATTTGGATTCTATTTTTTTTATTTAAACAAGAAACTTAAAAAATTAACAATGCAACTTTAGAAGGAAAGTGTTTGATAATGTATAATTTTTTGAAAAATATATTTGGGTAAATCCGTAAATAAGACTAAGATGTCTACAATTGAATATTTTAAAATAAAAAAACATAAACTCAATTGCTCAAAAATATAGATTGCATCAGTTATGTAAGAGCGCCGGATACAAATTCATTCAGTAGCATAACTACACAGTTTGACGCTGTAAACAATCGCGATCGTTGATCGCAGATCGGACATTCAAATTTAAATTTCTGTTTTATACTGTATAAAGATCTCAACTGTTGATTAAAAATTGGATGGCTCATATCAATTTTAGTGCGGGAAATCCAATTCCCTAAGTGCCCATATGTTCTCATGAAAGATTAATCAATAAAGTGGTAAACTCCAAATTGCAAGCTTAATGTATTACTCTGAGAGTAAAAAGTCATTTTTTTGTCAAGTGTC
This sequence comes from Trifolium repens, assembly GCA_030408175.1. Lineage (NCBI taxonomy): Eukaryota > Viridiplantae > Streptophyta > Magnoliopsida > Fabales > Fabaceae > Trifolium > Trifolium repens. The sequence goes on along the minus strand of CP125849.1, from coordinate 48,776,349 downwards.
CAATTATTGTTCCTGTCCATTCAATGTTCCAATCAACTGGGCTATGTCTATAGAGACCGAAAATAATTCATTTTAATCCATTAAAAATGGATAGAAGAAAATCAATCCATATTGTGGATAAAAGAAATAAATCAACCACAATATAAGTAATTAATATATTTTTAGAAAATATATACTCCCTCCGTACCACAATAGTCACTTTGACATTTTTACGCATATTAAGAAATGTAATTAATGTTATATGGAAAAGAGAAATTATGAGTTGATTTACAAAATTGTCATTCATTTATGATAAGGAAAAAATAAATTGAAGTATTGAAAGAAGAGAGAGTAATAAATAGTTAAGGGATATGAAAAATAGCATTAAATGCTTCATTGGTAATGTAAAGCGACTTATATTTTGATACAAATTTTTTCCCCAAAGTGACTTATATTGTGGTACAGAGGGAGTATTAAGTTAGATGATAAATGAAGGTGGCCGTGATAGCTCAGTTGATAGGACATTGCATTGTATATGCAAGGGGTCGAGGTTCGAACCCCGGTCATCCTACTTGTCCACCTTATGGGTGAAATTTCTAGCCACTAGGCTACATGACAAAAAAAATAAAAATAAAAAATAAATGAAGGTGGTCACTGCCTCAAACAACAATATTACTGGTTGGAGCTCCGCTATAGAGACCAAGTCAGTCATTTGAACGCATCAGTCAATCATTAAAATTTTAATATATATATATATATATATATATTCAACGTATATTATTGTAAATAAAATGCTATAAGATGCTTCTCTTTAAAATAATGTAAAAAAAATGCTTCTCTTTAAAATAACTTTTACTTATAATAATATCTGAAATGTGTATAGCTCAATAGCAAACTCAAGAGGCAATGCATTGTTTACCCTAAAGTTTGCCCAATGAACACAACATGATATGTGAGATATTATTATTCTCTAAAAACTCACATGGTATTGGTGTGTATAAAACAATTAATGTTAAGTGTATATTCAGAATAACAATTCAATTTTATAACAAATAAGTTCATTAGTCTTTATGTTCAAATACCAGAGAGAGTAATCCTGTAACATTATTCTATCTTTTGTTAATTATTAAGTTTGTAGATAGATAGATAGATAGATAATAACAAATGGAAAAATCTGAACCTTTAATTATTCTCGACAATCAAGAGACGCCAATTGTCGTCAAAGAATCACAGCTTCAACTTCAACCAACCGAAAATCACACCAGAGATGTTCATATTTTAAGCTTAGCATTTCTATTAATCTTTCTAGCTTTTGGAGCCACTCAAAATTTAGAAAGCACTCTCAACACTGTTAGTCTCATTCACTAGCTTAAGTAATTGTACCATATTATTAGTAAATTTGATGAGTTAATCATTTTTCAGGAGCATAACTTGGGTACAACTTCATTAGGGATATTGTATTTGTCTTTCACACTTTTCTCTTTGTTTGCTTCTTTGGTGGTGCGACTTCTCGGAACAAAAAATTCTTTGATGATTGGCACAAGTGGTTATTGGTTCTATGTTGCTGCAAATTTGAAGCCCAATTGGTTAGTGTGTGAGTAGAGTTTCTGCGGTACATTCGAATTAATAAATCAAATGTGCTGGTACATTATATCTTTAAATTGATAAATTAGTAATTGTTTTTATGAATTAAAAAACTATTAGCCGATTCTTGTATTTCAGAGATAATTATATCACAAGGAAAAACATAATTTCAATGTTTACAAGCATTATTACACTAATTTTTTAACATTTTTTTATTAAAAAAATTCAATATTGACTATTTTGAGGAATAAAAATAAAAAATATCTAATTTTATATTTTTGATAAAAAATATTTGATTATTATAATGTTTTAAATGATAGGAAACATGATTTCTTTTAAAAAATATTCATTTCCGATTAACTTAATGACATTATGTACCAGTACATTAGAAATTATCTAATGTACCTGTTAAAAAGTTTCACATCGGATATGAGATGACCTTGATAAGTATTTATAAGCAAGTGACAGTGCTCACCTTACAAACCGATTTTGTAAGGATAAGTTAGGCTCATACTTATTTCTAATAATTTCTAATATGGTATCAAAGTCTCTCTAAGATCCATTGGACTACCCGTTATTTGGGCAATCCGTTATTGTTGAGTCCACGTTCCAGCTTGTTCAGTCCTGGACGTGAGAGGGTGTGTTAAAAAGTCTCACATCAGATATGAGATGACCTTGATAAGTGTTTATAAGCAAATCACAATCCCCACCTTACAAGCCGGTTTTGTAATGATGGGTTAGACCATACTTATTTCTAATAATTTCTAACGGGACCATAGAATTTTCCTTATTTTTATGTTCATTCACTTCTTTATTTGTGTATCGACGAAAAAACAAACATCACACGAAACTCACACATAACTGTGAGGTTTTATATTTGAATCTGAGTGAAGATATTCAACCTAACAATATTGACACTTAAAATAAGTCTTGCTACATTGATTCCCTTTTTTTTTTTACCAACAAGTGGTTTAGTGGCTAAAAATTCATTTTTTTAAAATGTTTATTCCCTTTTTAGTCTTGAAAAACAAAAACAAAAAAATAAAAAATGATTTTTCGATTGTATTCAAAGTTGGTTTTGGTCTTTACATCTTCTTTTGTAATTTGGGCTTTGGCCCCTACAATATGATTTCATGAATGTTTTCAATTATTTGAGTTAGAGTAGTTCTTGAATAGTACCAACTTTATAATTAATATGCACATCCATTACCATTGAGTGATGTTCCTGCAGGTATACACTAGTTCCTGCCTCTTTGTATCTAGGATTTTGTGCTTCTATAATATGGGTTGGACAGGTACATACATGTAAATGTAAACATGTTAATGTTCCATAGTTCCTTCAAATTTTCATTAGTTTCACACATTTTTACTTATTTTAGTGTCATCTGTCAGGGAACATATCTAATTACCACAGCTCGCAGTCATGCAACAGATAGCAATTTCCATGAAGGTACAATAATTGGCAACTTCAATGGAGTTTTTTTTGGTGTGTATGCACTCAATCAGGTAATCAATTGTTTTTTATTTTATTGAAATGGAAACTATTTATTGCAGGGTTAAATAAGTTTTTAGTTCTTATAAAAAATTTCAGTAAATTTCGGTCCCTCAAATATTTTTCATCATGATTTTTGGTCCATACTTTTAGGTCAATTGATATATATCATTCAAAATTTAGAATTTTTTCTAGGTCATGTTCAGTACATTATAGAAATATTTCTTGCAAATGTTTAAATTTTTAAATAAGAGATGAATTAAATATGAATTTTTTATTTTTTTGGTGCTTAAAAATTCATATTTAGTTCATCTTTTATTAAAAAATTCTAAATTTTTAGGAGAGAAATTCTTATAATATTATAAACATGAACAAAAAACTCTTTATTTTAGGAGTGAGATTACACGTGAGTTGACTTAAACTGAGATTAAAAAGGAAATTTAAAATATTTATGGGAACCAAAAATTTATTTAACCCTTTTTTTTATAAGTCATGATTTCATTCTCTTTTTCTAATAACTATTTTGCAGCTTATTGGAAATCTTATTGCATTTGCTCTACTAAGCAATGTCAAAGTATGTGGTGGTTAATCTTCGCATTTTATAAATGTATATTCTTAAACTAATTTGTTTGATTAATCCTTTCTTGTTAGCAAATTAAGAATTATTGTTTTTTCATATCATACAGGAGGGAAGTACAACTATATTGTTTATTGTATTCCTTTCTTTTGTGACATTTGGTGCAATACTAATGTGTTTCCTGAATAAAAGGAGTAGCAATAGTACAAAAGGGAACAAAAAATTAGGTACTGATGATGATGAAGGTGAATCATCATCTTTCAAGTCTCTAAGTATATCACTCATGAGTTCATTAACTGATACAAAGATGTTGTTGATCATACCTCTTATTGCATATTCAGGTCTACAAGAAGCATTTGTATGGTAATTTTCTTATTTTGTAGGCCGTATAACACTGACACTTCAGGTTGAATGTGTGTTTGGTGTCTAACACCAACACATGTCGAATTCTGACACGATACCGGTAGATATGGTTACATTTAATTATTTTCACAGGGCGGAATTTACCAAGCATGTTGTAACTCCTGCGATCGGTGTTTCTGGTGTTGGTATTGCAATGGCATCATATGGGGCTTTTGATGGAATAGTAAGTATGCGTTTGCTGAATTTTAGGACCTTCTTAGTGTTTTTTATTTTGTTGAAATCCCCTTCTCAACATATGTAGTACAAATAAGGCAGCTCAGTTGGTAGGAACGGATCTACTCATGGACCGGGGAGAATCACGGTCTATCCAATACAATGTGGTCTAGTGGTTTATACTACTAATACTGAAAATGTGATTCGAACCTTAGTCTTAATGATTAAGAGAATAAGTCTTGTCACTGAACCAACAATATATTATATTTATTTATTTACACGATGTTATAACTATTTGGTCCACTCGAAAAAATCATCTCAGCATAAATTGAGATACACATCAAGAGGTTCAAGATTCCTACCCTTGAAACTAACACAACCTACTAGCATTTTTCTATAAAAAACATATATCCCTTAGCCACATAACCATACTCAATGTTTTGCTAGCAATGCTATTTAATCATGACACGGTATACATATTATTTTAGATGTGTTATTTAGACTAAAGAAAAATGCATGGTGTCAATTAAGAACATTTAAGGGTTAAATACTATTTATTCTCTGCAATATTAACGAATTTCGGTTTATCCCTTTATTGTGTCAAAGGTCATGGGTTCAATTTTCTTTTTGATTAAAAAAAAAGATTTCGCCATTTTTCTCTTTGTAGTGTTAGTGAATTCCGGTTTACCCTCTCACTAAATATGTCAAGTCATCATTTATGCGAAATCTTAAGCATATTTAACGAGGGGTTAAAATGACAGAATCTTGACATTACAAAGATAATCGAAAAAAAAGGCTTAATTAGTTTGTTGATCCTTTAAAAATATTTTTTGTTTCACATTGGTTTCATAAAGAAAAAATGTTCCACTTTAGTCGAAATTACAGGAGAATAAACGAAATTAGATAAACACTATTTTACACTAGAGTCAATTGTCAAAATACTATTTTGCAAGGAAATAAATATTAAACAATCAGTCAAATAATTTAATGTAACACAATTATTATTAGATAGTAATTCAAAGTTAACTAAAAATGTTAGTTTTAAGTTTGTTGCATGTTGTTACTTGTGTAACAAGTTAACAGAAGTTAGTTAGTTGTGTAGGATAGTTAGTTGCTTCATCATTAGCTTTGTGTATAAAAGCTATACTACACCTTGTAAACACTAACACTTTGATCATTAATAAAATTCTATCCTCTTTCTCTCAAAATCATCTCTTAAGATTCATTCATTCATTGTTCATAGTTCTAACAAACTGGTATCTAGAGCCTCAAGGTTCGTGGCAGTCAAGAATTGATCAAGATTCACTGCAACTTGATCAATTAACTCAGGAAGAAGATGGCAAGTCAGTTAGAAACACTCAGCAATAGCTTTGGTGGGAAACTCCCAATTCTTGATGCAACAAATTGGGATCGATGGAACAAGCAAATGAAAGTGATTTTTGGATTTCAAGAAGTGCAAGATGTGGTGGAAACAGCAATTGGTGAGTTAGCTGAAAATGCAACAGAGGCTCAAAGGAATGCACATCGTGCCTTAAAGAAAAAGGATTTCAAAGCAATGTTCTTCATTCACCAATGTGTAGATCTGGTGAATTTCCAGAAGATAGAGAATGCAAGCTCAGCTAAGGAGTCTTGGGACATTCTTGAGAAGGCTCACTCTGGGAATGAGAAGCTCAAGCAGGTTCGGTTACAAACTTGGAAGAGAAAGTTTGAACTGCTACAGATGGAAACAAATGAAAGCATTGCAGATTACTTGAACAAGATCACCAACATCACCAATCAAATGAGAAGCTGTGGTGAAACTTGTGACAATCAATCAATTGTAGGTAAGGTTATGAGAACTTTATCTCCTAAATTTGATTATATCACTGTTTCAATCATGGAAACAAAAGATTTGACAACACTCACACTGGATGAGTTACAATGCACACTGGAATCACATGAACAAAGAATCATGGAGAGAACAAGAGATAGGGCCACTGATCAAGCACTGCAGGCACATGCAATTAAGAAAGGTAATGGAAAATGGAAAGGCAAAGACAAGTCCAAGAAACACAACAACTCCCAAGATAACTCAAAGAAAAGTCATGATCAAGGTGAGTCTTCATCACAAAGCACTGCATCAAATCAAGACAAGAAAGGGAAATTTAACTGGAAGAACATTCAGTGCTACAACTGTCAGAAGTTTGGACACTTTGCAAAAGATTGTAAGGGCAAGAAGGTTCCAAGATATTCCAACAAACAAGATTCTGATGCTCACTTAGCTCAAGAAGATAGTGAATCAGAAGTTGATCCCATGCTGCTGATGGCTACAGTAATAGATGAAGAAGGTCATCATGAAGGTTGGTATCTTGACACTGGTTGCAGTAACCACATGACAAGTCACAGAGAATGGTTGGTGAATTTCAATGATTCATAAAAAACAAAGATAAGATTTGCAGATAACAAAACCATTCCAGCTGAAGGTGTAGGTGATGTTCTGATCAAAGGTAAGAAAGGGAATCAAGCACTCATCACAGGTGTTCTATATGTACCAGCAATGAAGGCCAATTTGCTTAGTATGGGTCAGTTGTTAGAGAAGGGTTTCATCATGCATTTGGAGAACAATGTCATGGAGGTGTTTGATTCACACAAGAACACTATTTTGAGAGCTCCACTGTCTCTAAATAGAACATTTCAAGTTCAAATTTCTGCAAATGAATGTCTGGCTAGCATCAAGATCAGTGATGAAGCATGGTTATGCACATGAGGTATGGTCACTTAAATTTCAAAAGCTTGAGTTATCTGCAAAACAATGAGTTAGTGAATGGATTGCCTGCAATTAAAATTCCTAAAGATATCTGTCAGCATTGCTTGTTAGGCAAGCAATCCAGAAAATCATTTGTTAAAGAAATAACTATGAGAGCTAAACAGATACTTGATGTTGTGTACACTGATGTGTGTGGACCATTTGACACACTGTCATTAGGGGGGAGTAAGTATTTTGTTTCATTCATTGATGAGTTCAGTAGAATGATGTGGATTCAGTTAATGAAGAGCAAATATGAAGTGCTTCAGAACTTCAAGTCATTCAAGTTAGAGGTTGAAAATCAGTCAAGTAAGAAGATTAAGGTGCTAAGGAGTGATGGTGGTGGTGAGTACACATCACATGAATTCAGTGCATTATGTGCAGCAAATGGAATCAAACATGAAGTTATAGCACCTTACACACCTCAACACAATGGAATGGCAGAGAGGAGGAATAGGACAATCATGAATATGACAAGATGCATGCTGAAGGAGAAAAACTTACCACATAGTTTTTGGGGTGAAGCTGTAGTCACTGCATGTTATGTTTTGAATAGGTGTCCTACACAGAAATTGAATAAAGTACCAGAAGCAATTTGGTCAGGTCACACACCATCAGTAAAGCATTTCAGGGTATTTGGATGTCTTTGTTACAAACATATTCCTGATCAGAAGAGAAAAAAGCTTGATGACAAGAGTGAAGTGATGATTATGATAGGATATCACACTGCAGGTACCTATAAACTCTACAATCCAATCACAAAGAAAGTCACAAGCAGCAGAGATGTAACCTTTGAAGAGGATAAGAGCTGGAATTGGAATACAACTACTGCACCAACTCAAAAATATGTTCCATATCAGTTACTTGATAAAGAAGTTACTGCACAAGACACTGTGCCAACACCACCTCCTACTGCAAATGAACCTGGTGCATTGAGAAGATCAGAGAGAGGCCAAATTCCAAATAGAACACTGCAGGGATATGAAATAATTCCTGATGATATGATCACACCAGATGGGGATATAGTTCACTTAACTCTATTTGTTGACACTGAACCTCTCACATATGAACAAGCAGCTAAGTATGAAGAGTGGAGACAGGCTATGACAGAGGAAATAACATCTATAGAAAAGAACAACACATGGGATTTGGTTCAGTTACCTGCCAACAAGAAACCTATAGCAGTTAAATGGATTTACAAATTGAAGTATCACCCTGATGGCACTATAGCTAAGTACAAAGCAAGGTTGGTGGCAAAGGGCTTTCTACAGAAGCATGGAATTGATTTCACTGAAATCTTTGCACCAGTTGCAAGAATTGAAACTGTGAGATCAGTAGTTGCAATAGCAAACCATTTTGATTGGGAGTTTGTTCAATTAGATGTCAAGTCTGCATTTCTTAATGGCACACTTGAGGATGAAGTGTATATTGAACAACCTCAGGGATTTTTAGTCAAAGGAAAGGAAGATCAGGTGTTGAAACTGAACAAAGCTCTATATGGCCTAAGACAAGCACCAAGAGCCTGGAACTTGAGGATAGATGAGTTTCTGAGCAGAAGTGGATATTCAAAATGCACAGTTGAGCATGGAATTTATGTCAAAGGTACAACTCATAATAGATTGTGCATAATGTGTCTATATGTTGATGACCTGCTAATAACTGGCAGCAGCAAAGAAGAAATTGACAAGCTTACAAAGTTGTTAAGTTCTGAATTTGATATGACAAATTTGGGAGGTTTGAAGTATTTTCTTGGGCTAGAATTTACTAAGACAAGTAGTGGTATGTTGATACATCAGAAGAAGTATGTTTCAGATATACTAAAGAGGTTTAATATGATGAACTGCAACCCAGCCAACACTCCAATGGAAATTGCTTCAAATTTGAATACTGATGATGAAGGCAAACCTGTGAATAGTACTCACTATAAACAGATAGTAGGAAGTCTTAGATATGCTTGCAATTCAAGACCTGATATATGTCATAGTGTAGGGATTGTCAGCAGATTTATGCAATCACCTAAGCTATCTCATATGCAAGCTGTGAAGAGGATTTTAAGATACTTGCAGGGCACAATTGACTATGGTGTTTTGTATTCCAAAACAGACAAAGATCAGAAGAAGCTAGTTGGTTATTGTGACTCTGACTGGTCAGGTGACAAAGTTGAAAGAAGAAGCACAATGGGATATGTATTCACATTATTCAATTGTCCTATATCATGGAGCTCAAAGAAGCAGACAATAGTTGCTTTGTCTACATGTGAAGCTGAGTATATCTCTGCTTGCAATGCTGCCTGTCAAGGCATATGGCTGCAATCTTTGCTGCAGGAAATGAAGATTGTTGTAGAACATGAAGTTGAGTTAATGGTTGACAACAAATCTGCAATTAACCTGGCCAAAAACCCCACAGCACATGGGAGAAGTAAGCATATAGAAACTAAGTTTCATTTTTTGAGAGATCAAGTTACAAAGGGGGAGATCAAACTGTCTTACTGCAACACAAACATTCAAATGGCAGATGTGCTCACCAAGCCATTGAAGATTGATAGATTCAAAGACTTGAGAAGAATGGTGAATGTACAAAGTCTTGAGACTTTGAATTAAAGGGGTGTATTAGATAATAATTCAAAGTTAACTAAAAATGTTAGTTTTAAGTTTGTTGCATGCTGTTACTTGTGTAACAAGTTAACAGAAGTTAGTTAGTTGTGTAGGATAGTTAGTTGAGTTAGTTGCTTCATTGGCAAGTAACTATAGTTGGTTAATGCTAACTCATTAGCTTTGTGTATAAAAGCTATACTACACCTTGTAAACACTAACACTTTGATCATTAATAAAATTCTATCCTCTTTCTCTCAAAATCATCTCTTAAGATTCATTCATTCATTGTTCATAGTTCTAACAATTATTTAAGCAAATTTTTTTTAGCACACAACTAAGACACACTCAACAGTGATCTTATGCAAATTTTATTACTGTGTTTGTGGTGTAGGAAGGGACTTTTGCACAACTGAAAATATGGCAGAGTACTACAATTTCTATGGTGTTCTTTTTAGCCCCATACATCTCATTCCAGACATTTATAACAATCATGTTGGTTTTCCTATGCTTGTCATTATGTAGTTTTCTATGGTTGACTCTCAAGGTGTGGAAAACATCATCATCACCCTCCACTAGTCAGTGAATTTCTTCAATGTTTCTATAACTCCAACCATAATAGATAGATTTCATATATACTACTCTGCCTTCTTTTTCTGAAAAGAACACATCCAATTCGATCTATGTCTTTAGTTTATGGTCATATTTTCTTTAGTTGAATGAGGTGTCAAAATTGTGATAATACAATCGTTTTGTTACCTAAGAACGCTTAGACAAAATGGTTTTGGTCTCTTCCAATTAAATTAAAAGTTATGAACTCATCTCTTGACCGAAAATTTTGTCCTATCCAATTATTTGGGTTAGGTAGTTTAATGGTTAAAAAATTATCCTCTCAATGATGAATAAATGAGATGATTGGGGTTGAAACTTTAGTCTATGTAATGCAATGTTCCTACCAACTGAACTAAGTTCACGGGACGAAGAATATCCAATTTCTAAATATAAATAAAAGTTAAAAAAATATCATTCTATCAATAGTATTTAACACATTTACATCTAAAAGATACTTAAGACTCTATTTTACAATGTCAAATGTCAAATTTCGAGTGACTTATAGATTATACGTTTATATGGAAAAAAGATCCATTTAGTAGTACTTTTTCTCACTAGTTTATAATTTATTTTTACTAGCTTATAACTGAAAAAGTTAAAACTTTATTTTTACCCAATTTTACCACTGTCATTTTATTTTAAAAAATGAAACATCAACTAAACATTTTTTTTTATGTCATCTCATATTTATAAGTTAGTCCAATCTTCAATTTTACCGAATCATGTAAATACAATCACATAGTTTATTTGCTATATTCTATAAGTTAATTTGATTATAAGTTATTCACTATAAATTCATCCATGTAAACTTATATTTTTTAATAAATGTTGTGGAGTAGCTTTTTTTATGGTCTTAAATCTAAACTAACATCAAGTAAACCAAACCCACCATAAATTACGCCTAAAATTCCACACCACAAAACTTGGTCAACTAAGCCATCATATGACTCTCAAGTCGTGCTCCACTTCAACACTCATTGGTTCTTTGTACCTCATTTTTCCTTACCAAAATCACCAACATCCTCATAACTCAAAAGTAGTTAGATTAGGTTGTTTCGCACCTATTTCATACCAATTCTATAGGCATAAGTACCAACCCAAAAAACACCAACAAAAACTAACAATTTTATTCATCTCATAACAATGTCTTTATGGTTCTCTAACTTCTTCCGTTTACACTTCTCAACACCATGGCCAATACTTACCTATGCAACCACTTGGATAATGCTATTAACGTTGACGGTGGCCGTTGCGTCAATCTCGCCGCAGGTTACGTTTGTTTCCGCCATATCTCCTGCCTCTTTGTTCTCCCAAAAGTGTACAAATGATGGATTCATTCGAATGCCATTGGATGTTCCTGGAGAGATCCTTTGTTTTCCTTCTCATTTGTTTGTGAGGTCTAAGATTGATTTCATTGTTCCACCAATCTTTGCTGCTTTGATTGTAGCAGCTTCTACTTGCCTTGTGAGAGCCGTGGGATTGTTTGTGGAAACATGATCTAACAACCCTTTGAGATGCACGTTGACTATTCTTCGAGATGCAAGTTGACTTTGGATATACTTTTCACACGCTGAGGGAGTAAAAATTATTGAATGTAACTACATTTGTCCGAATCACTTCTATGTGTCTTTGACATATAGGAGACATGACTTTGATCTGAAGTGTTCCGTGCTATATATCTTAGTCTTAATGAGTCTACAAATCCAATTCATCTAATTTTTGGGTATAAAAAAATTTGTGATAAACTCATTGAGTATATCAACATGGGTGTCATTGGCCTTTGTAAATACAATGAAATATTATTATAATATTGTAAACTTGATTTCAAAGTTCTCATTTATGAAATTGCTCATTTATTTGCTTTTTACTCTTTGAAGTTTGAACTATATTGGTCATTCTCATTTGAATATGTACCATAAGACTTTGACTAATACTAAAAAATTTCTAAATCAACTAAACCTTCAAAATTAAATACTAATATGTAAAATAAATATGATAGCAATGACAATGATCACATCACAACAATACTTGTTTAGAAACATTCTCATAGAGCAACAAATTTTAACCGTAAATAAAAGGGCAGCATAATTAGTACATAACATAATGTTACATATAATATATTGATAAAATGGTGAACCAAACAAAGGCAAAGTGTGCTCAATCAAGCTTTTGAAATTGAATTGATCAATTTGTTGCTGAAATCCCAAAGTTTCTTAGCTAACTGTTTATTTTTGGCAAATGCACTTGGCTTGAATTCATTGCAATCCACAAAGTACTTTCCAGTTACACCTTTCACATTTGGGTGAAGTGCAACATAGCATGTAGTGGCTGCTCCCTGTGGAACGTTCTTCCAAATGTAAAAGCTGAAGACCTTCAAGAAATCTGCATAAATAATTTAAGTATATCAATAAATCTGATCCAATATAAACTGAAAGCTGGATTAAAAAAATAAAGACTAAATTGCACTTTAGACCCTCTAATTTTCACAAACTTGCGATTTTTGGCCCCTAATTTTAGCCTTTTTTGCAAAAGGTTAACCTCACTGATTTTGACCGAGTCAACGCACGCGTGGACAGTAACTCACATGCCACGTTCACGTGTGCGTTGATTTGGTCAAAATCAGTGAGGGGTCAACCTTTCGCCAAAAAACTAAAGTTAAAAATGTCAAAAATGCTATTCTAAAAGTTAGGGTTAAAATCGTAAATTTATGAAAATTATGGGACAAAATTGCAATTTAGCCAAAATGAAAACATCGAGGATTAATGAATTTTGTAGCATACGCATAAGGTAAGAAGAGTATCTCATAAGAGGAGTCATGATCACTCCTGGGTGGACAGAATTAGCTGTAATGTTCACACCTTCTTCCTGTTGACAAATGTGAGACACTAAATTACTAGTCCACTATAATCTAGATTGTAATTAATTTAATTAACTCAATCGATTAGGACTAAGAGTGAAATGAGTTAATTAAATAATAATCGAGTTTAAACTCTGGTGAAGAAATAATATACTAACATTTGTCTATAAAAATAATAATATACGATCGCCTACCTGAAGGCGACGAGAGAGTTCATTTGCATGTAATATGTTGGCTAACTTGGACTGTCCATAGGCCTTCTTCTTAGAATAACTGAAATTAAAGTTATAGCAATTTTTAAAATATAAATCAATGTTATGAAGCAAGAAATTATTCACTGAAGTTAAAGGAAAAGTACCCTTTTTTATCATTGATCTTATCAAATCTAATCCCCTTTCTGCAGTAAGTGTATCTATGAGCAATTGATGATAGATTTATGATCCTTCCCTCTATTCCAGTTGTTTTTGCAGTTTGTTTCATTTTGTCAAGAAGAAGATTTGTCAAGAGGAAATGGCCTAACAAATGCAAAAGGGACTAGAATTAATTAATCATAATAATAAGGTCTAATGCAATAATTACATGCATGATTAATGAGACATTACCAAGATGGTTTGTTGCAAATTGCATCTCAATCCCCTCATCTGATAGCTTGAAGGGGCAGAACATTATTCCAGCATTGTTTCTGACATTTAAAGTCAATGATTTAATCCAAATTTGTAATGTCTAAGTCAAATATATTCAACCTAAATTTTGTAGATATATGAAAGTAATGGTGGTTAAAGTATCTTGATTCTCTAAATAAGCAACTCTTTAGAAATAAACAAGATCAATTATGGATGAATAAATTAATGATTGATATTATATATATATATGCATAAAAAATAATAAACCATAAATTTAATTCTTAAACTATCATTTTTTTAAAATTTAGTCCCAAAAATATGTCAATTCAGTCTCTCCTATTAAGATGTTAGGAAGTAACATGACAAATTTTTATATACTTTAGAAACTACTAACTATTTTTTATATGCTTTAAAGAATAATTTAAATATAAGAGAGATAGTTTAATGACTAAAATTGGTGATTTACTCTAAAAATATCAAGGATGTGTCCAAATTACACATGAATCCAATCAAATTATGCCTTGTAATATGTGTTGGGATATATTAAAAACTAATCTGTAAAAGTAGCATTATAATGTGATTTGATTGGATGCATGTATAAATAAGTTTTACATAAAGTTAGTGCATAACAATTAATCTCATTTTATTATTAATAGTTGTGACTTGTGATTATTTATTTTATTTTGTACTACTATATTAGAGAGATAAATTCATGGTTTAAAATAAATTAAATAAAAGAATTACTATACAGTATGAACAAACATTAAGATGTTGAGAGGAAGATCAAGAGCAATAAAGTTGTCCACAAATGATCTAACAGATTTAGTTGAGCATAGGTCAAGTTTCATTATGTCAACTCTTGCAGATTTGTTCTCTTGTGTTATTTGTTGCTTGGCTTTCTCAGCAGATTCCATGTTTCTTGCAGCAATTATGACATGTGCCTTTCTAAGAGCTAACACTCTTGTTGTCTCTAAACCTATACCACTTGCTCCTCCTGCATTATAACACAACAATATTTCAGCACTTATATTTAAGCTCTTTCTGACAATTGTCAAACAGAGTCTTAAAACACAAAAATCCAACACAGTATGAAACACACCTGGTTTTAATATGATAGAGAGAAAATTACATAATTGTAAATCAAATTAATCAACCATCATACGTCTTTTGTTGTGTGCTTGAGTGAAGGTCAAATTAAATGTGTAAAATTTATTCAAATGATTTATATTTGAATGTTTTGGCATCGTAACATTTGAATGAGAATAAATTTTGATAGTTTCCAAACACATACACTTGTTTAGTTTGAGAAAATATATTCTATTTCCACTTATCTTATATTTTCAAAGATTTTTACAAAAAGATGAAAGTTAAAACGACTATTTTTTTTGTTTTAATACTATTTATTTATCAAGCAATGCTTGAAATCAAGAAACAAAAGTTAAAATTAAAATAAAGTGATAGTGTTATAACTTAAAAACAAATCTCAAATTAAACAAATTTCCAAATTCTTAATTACTTTCAATTATTTGATTTCTATTTTGATAGATTTTTTGTTTCTCTACTACTACTCACTCATGTCGCATATGCCTTTAGCTCAATCTCGCTCTAGATCATGTAATGTGTCAAAGTTTTTATTTATCTTTTATAAAAATATAAATTATCGCAGTCACCGTTGCCTTTCAACCAGTCGTCTAGCACGCCACACATCACTGTTGTAATGTGTTGTTGTCGTGTTTCACTATGCCGCCGACCTTCAAAGAGTATGAAATTGGGTCGGTCGAACATCCTGATTTCATTTGTTGGTGGTTGGTGCAAGGTTGCATTAGGGATGTTAGTATCGATGGAGAGGTGGATTTACATGGAGGTTGAAGAGGTTCACCATGGAAGCATAAGAAGAAGTTGTAGGCTATGAAACACATAACTCTTTGGATTAAACATGTTTTGATATTGGATATGTGTTGGTATACAACACCTAATATGAAGCATGAGATGCATCCGGAGGATGAAATTAATTGACCCAAAGGCCATATCTTTCCCTCTCAAAAAGTAATGTAATCCTGAATTGAATCCTGATCAAACATGCTGAAACTTGCCGTGTTGTCTTGTCTTTTTTTTTTTGGTTTTCACCACCAGTTGAATATGGTTCGGGGGTCAGTTCTGGCATCAAGTGGTTTCAGCCCCCTCCCGATCGCAGTTGCGGGGGATCGAACCGTGGTCCTCCCTACCAAGTTCAGCGCCAATCACCACTGAACCAACTAACGATTGGTTCCGTGTTGTCTTGTCTTGCATTTGAGGTTACAACTCTACAAGGTGGGGCACATTAATTGTACATCATAAATGCAATTGATTATTTTTAAGTCAACCAACTTTTTGTATTTTTCTGTTATTTC
Source organism: Trifolium repens (assembly GCA_030408175.1). NCBI lineage: Eukaryota > Viridiplantae > Streptophyta > Magnoliopsida > Fabales > Fabaceae > Trifolium > Trifolium repens. The sequence goes on along the minus strand of CP125849.1, from coordinate 48,760,283 downwards.
TCTTGATTAAGTTAATAATTATCTACCTTTTATGTGCTTCTTATAAAGAAGAAACTTACAAATAATACTGCATATGATAAACGAAAAGAACAACACTTGCTCTATGATGTCAAAAAGAATTCTTTTTCTTCAAAACTTGTAATTATTCGTGCTTATAGTAATTCTTCTATAAAAAAACAAGTATACATGATTCAAATTTGCACCACTGACCTGTGATAATTATGGTAAGATTGCTGGCATCAATTCCTTTAGTAACTTGATCTGCAGTTGAAGCTGACCCAAACCCACTTGGACCAGCAATCCCAATTATCAACGATATAACAGCCACCATTTTTCACCACCTCTAGTATGTATATAGTACTAAAATATTGTAACCACACTATTAAAAAAGAACCCCAAAGCCTAATTTGCTTTCTCAGTTGCAAAACAAGTTAAGTTACCCACTCTACAAATGTATATAAATAGCTATAAATATATTGGGGGTGGAGGATGGTATAAGCTGTAGATAGAGGTGGGAATAGGCCAGGCCGGCCTACGAGGCCTTAAGGCCAGACCTACATAGGTTCAGGCCAGGCCGGCCTATTTTTTTAAATAGAGAAGGCCAAGACTTTTTTATAAGCCTATTTAAGTAAATAGGTCAGGCCGCAGGTCATTAAAAAAGCTTTTTAGCCTATTAGGCCGGCCTACTTAAATTAATATAAATAATATTTTTAATACTATTATTATTTATATATTAAAATTTGTAGTTTGATTAAATTATAAATTTATTAACTTTTTCAGTAGTTTAAGTTTATTAATCTACATTAGTTTTTCACATAAATAAATGTATTATTATAAACTATAATTGAAATATGATGACATATATAGTGAAATTCTCTAAAATATCATGTTAAATATCAAAAGCATGTTGATTTACTAGTTCATAAGTATTTTTAAAAATAAATATAGTTATTTATTTAAATATCTTGATGTGAAGTAGGCTTTTAAATAGGCTAACAGGCCACATAGGCTTTCAAAAGGCCAGGCTCAGGCTTAAAAGATAAGCCTATGATAGACCACAGGCCAGGCTCAGGCCTTCGATTTTTTTGACAGGCCAGACTCAGATTTGGCAAAGCCTAGCTCGGCCTAGCCTATTCACACCTCTAGCTGTAGAGTACATATGATGGGGCCAAGTACTTAATTGAGGTAAGTAAGGACATGAAGAACATAAATGTACTTGATTGAGGTAAGTATATAAAGATGGAAGAAACATAAATTTTATGACTTTTTGGAGGTTGAAGGTTGTCAGGTTGTAAATTTCATTTAGATGTATTTAATCCTCAACACTACTAACATTTAATACTCAATCCGTATATTATCTTATTTTTTGTTATTAAAGCTTTTATTTTAATTTAAACGAAAAAAATTATTTATGTAATAATATTTTATGAACTTTATCATATTATTTTATTTTATTTTAGATACTGTGATAAAATAGTGAGCTCATTGGACCAATGTTTACTATATTGGCAAACCATTTACTGTTTAGGACTAAAACAATTCACTCTCGTGTTAGCTCTCTTATGGTGCAATTCACATAGCGGATAAATGACTCATGTCATAATATATTTGATATTTATTGTAGGACGCTCAACACAAACATTCCCACTACTTTCTATATATACGCTATTGCACTCATTTTTAAGGTATACATATTTCTCTCATTTCATACACACTCATATTGAGTTGTTACTTATTTGGGTGTTATAATGCTAGCATTTTTGCAAGTACTCTTTTTCCACCGTGTCTGAGCTTTATCACCACCATTTGCAACATCTATTCCCACGAGAGGAACCATTTAGTTCTACCCATTCAGACAGAGTTGTTAATAAATGAAAAATTAGAAATTCAAATCTATATCATTGCATAATCTCACTAAAGACAGGGTGACCCTAACCAAAATCGAGATGAGCAACTGCCCATGACTCATATTTAAAGCGATACCAAATATTTTGTAATAAGTATATTATAATATGTTTTAAAAAAAGTATAATATTCTTAAAAAAAGTATTTATGTTTGAATGAGCACAAATTTATTTTAATAGTATTTATAAATAGTTATAGCAACTTTTTTTTGATACAAATAGTTATAGCAACTTGATGATATATACATAATAATACTATACCCTTTATTATTTGAACCTCTAACAAAAATTACCGATAATAATAAAAATTATTAAAGTAATGAATTTATTTCGAATGTGTTAGTTTTACATATTTACACTTATAATTATTAATATCATACGACATAAAGAGATAGAGAGGGATGGGGTACATAAATGTAATAGGGTTAGAATATATAATTATTTTCTATTTCTAACATACATAATATTTATTTTCACATAATATGCATGACTTAAAGAGTCATTCATTATACGGCGAATTAAGGAGAGTGATTTTTTTTAAAAAAATTAGTGGTGTTATGCATAGTTGGTTGGTGGTGTTATTGATAATTGATATGTATGACTTCAAGAGTCGTATTTAATATGTGAGAATGAAGGAATAATCGTGTATTATATATCTAATATTCAAAAAAAAAAAAAGATTTAAACATCATGCTATATTATTTGTGATATCATCATTTATTAATTTAATTAAAATTTGCAATACTTAAATGTCTAAATTAAAAGTAAACCTCTTAATTTTAGATTCAGTTCAAAAGTAATTCTCACTTAAGAAAGTTCAAATTTGATTTCTAACTTAAGCAATATTTGACAACAATTGTGATAAATATATATACACTTTTCCACTAGTTAAGTCTAATAATGATAGTCAAAGGACGTATGCGGGGAATACCGGGTTCGATTCCCAAGGGAACAACGCTTGACCAGTGCGCATGCCCACTACGCACGAGCTGGATTAGTGATCCACTTTTGGTGGGTCGGAAAACAATGTGAAAGAAAAAAGAAAAAAACCATAGTCAAATCTATATTTTGTAAATCACAATGTTTACCCATATACTTGTGTCTATAAATATCTATTGTAAAAATAATTTTAATCAGGGCCGTCTCCGACAATATGGAGGCCCTGAGCTAATAATAAAAATAGACCCCGAATAAAAAAATACATTTTTTTTTAAAAAAAGAACTTCATATATTTCAATTGTTTATATCAATAATATTAAAAATAGTCACACATTCTTATAACTACCAACATACAAAAATGTCATCAACATTTTCTATGAAAAAAAAAAGTCATCAACATTCTGATTTTCAACAAGAATTTATGGTTCATTTATTGAGTTACCAATTAAAAAACATTTACAAATTGTGATAATAATGGAGCAATAATGATAAAATTGTGATATGCTAAGAAATTTATCATGTAAACATCAAACCCTTTCAGCAATATTAATATTAATTATATTTATTAAGAATTGATGTCTTAAAATAAAAGAAAAAACTGCCCTAGGTGGGATTCGAACTTGCAACCCATTCATCCCCAAGGACGCGCGCTTTGACCACTGAAGCAGCCAATATTTCATGATACATGTTTTTCAAAAACATACTTAACTAATAGTTTTATGATGGGCTTAAACAAAAAAAAAATTGAGGCCCCAAGTTTTTTGAGGCCCTGATCTGCAGCACTGCCTGCACTGGCCCAAAGACGCCCCTGATTTTAATACACATAATCGATAAAATTATCATTGTTACTATTGTTACTTTGAATTTATTATTGGTTAAATTGTATTTTTAAGTCTCCTAACTTTAACAAATTTTCAATTTTGACACCTTAACTTTAATTAATTTTGCAAAAGGTTGACCCTCCACTAATTTTGATCAAATCAACACATGCGTAAACAATGACGTACATGTCCATTTACACTATATTCACTAAACCTTTTTTTTAGTTAGGTAGCTGTAGCCTAATGACTAAAAATTTCATTCTTAAAATAGATAGATGGGATGTCTGAAATTCGAATTCTAATCCTGCATATAAAATACAATTTCTCTATCAACTGAGTTAAGCTCACGGAAACATTCGCTAAACCTTTTTAGTACGGTATAGGTAAATCTCTCTTTTCTTCACTTGTTCTCCAGCTGTATTGGTTATTTTGCTCATTTGTTTTTTCTTGTTCTTGTAGTTTTCTTTTGCTTGTTGGTTGTAGATTTATTTTTCGTTTATTCCTATTTGTAATGAGTTGGAGCAGTGATTGTACTCGATTCTATAATTTAAGACTTTACTTTTTTTTTTATGGGATTTATAAGGATGATTTGGTGGTTGAGACTTGAGAGTATATGTGTTAGAGTAAAGATGAAAAGGTCACGTATTGAATTTTTACCTTCGATAAAAACCAACAATATTAATTACTAACTAGTAACATTAGATGTTTAAATAGATAAAAAAAAAAAATACATTGCTTTTTTTTTGACACATTAAAAAAACATTTTTTTTGTATATAAACAAAATAACAAAGTTATTATAAATTCACACACATAAATACATAAGCCGGAGTTCGAATCTAATACTATCGGTACTTTTTTGTTAATTAAGATAGGACTTATGAAATAAAAAACCTTTTTATTATTTTTTTAATAATCGTCTATTTCACGATATCCCTATAAATTTAAGTTTGCATCACATTCATAATAAATACTACAATGTATTTTTATTAAAATTGTGTTTGATTGAGGGAGAAAAAAAACTATAGGCAAACTAAGAGCACTTAGTTGAGATGTCATAAGTCTCTTATAACTTAATCAAGATTCTTGGTTTGATCTTTGACTTGAATATTCAACAACGTTAAAACTCTCAGAGAGAGTTTGTCATTCAATTGAATCTCTGCAGTTGCATACAGAAGATATTAATTGATTTACACTAAAAAAAATTAAAAATTATAGGCAAAATTGTTCTTGCATATGCGGCCATTCATGGGCGGATCTATAGCCTGGCGAGCTCGGCCACTTGCCCGGGCTCCGGTAAAAAGAATTAGTATTTTATGGGTTAGTTTTAGGCAAAATTGAAATTTTTAAGGGTTAATTTTGATCAAAACTGAATTTTTTCTTTTCAATTTTGAAATTTAGTGTAAAACTGATATTTTTTTTCAAAACTGAGATTTTTCCCTGACTTTATAACTTTTCTGGCTAGTGGCCATTACTGTATCAATGGTGCTTACATGGCAAATCCAACTATGATTTGTTGAAAAACTCATATTTTGTTTATTTTGTTAATGAAAAACTCAAATTAGTTACGGTATTTTGATGGAATACAATATATTTATTGAATGTTTGTATAAAACTATTTTATAGTGTTAGTGCATCTTGTATTTTGTCTTTTTATTCAAAGTAAGAATGGTAGTGTGGTTATGGTTAAGATGAAGATGGTTGGATGTTGGTGTTTTGGTAATGAAGATTGTGGTCAATTTTTATCTCTCTCAATTCACATACTTTATGTGACATCCTCTGTTTTTATCTACCTTTCTTCCTTATGTCCATACCTACCTCAAAATGTTTTAGAGATTTGTTTTATATGGTAAGTTTAGTTATCAACTATCAAGGTATTTTGGTCTCGTGTATGGCGTACAAACTTATTACTCATCAACCACAGTCCATAAAATTAGTGTTTGAATAACTATAATTAATTTGAGTTTTGTAATAAAACAAGGGTCTTTAAGCATTCTATTTATAGAAATTATTATTATTTAAAAAATAAAATATTTTAATTTTCAATGCGTTGACTTTACGGATTTTTATAAAAACTTTAGAAAAACTTATTATTTAAGATGCTTAAAGAGTGCTCTGGAGACACTCATTAGCATTTTCCATAAAACAAACTAATGAAAGTTGGTATAAACATTGTTACATATTATTGGGTCATATGACTCATGATCAAGGCTCCGGGAATCACTATATTGAGTCTTGAACAACTTCACAAGTAAATTGAGCCACTATACTTTTACCAAAATTCTTAAGACATTAGATCTATAGGTTCTTTCACTTATAATGTCCAGTAACCATTTTTTCATTCGATGTGAAACTCAACACACACTTAAAATACCAACACATATATACCTATACACCAACGTTGTAACAACCACCTAATAAATTCAAAATATCAACTTAGGAAAAAGGATATAAAAGTAAAATAAATTCATCAAGTACCTTAAAATAAGTTAAAGGGCACTTGAGTATTTTTTTTGTTTGTCTATAGATTATAGTTTTTATGTCTATAAATATCACATTTACAACAAAAAATATTTCATAAAACATGTGTCATTTTCAAGATTACATATACTGGTTTTTTTTATCCAATAATTATTATAATCTTAAAAAATTGATAATCTTCCATGAGAAATTCACAGTAATGGGGGCAAATGCCCCATAAATAATAATATGTGTTGCATTCTCTATTCTCAAAAATATCAAATGTACATTAATTATTTTTAAAGATATTTTAGTGGACATTTAAAAAATATTGGGGTTGATATATAAGACATTAGTACATACATTTTTTTTTTCTTTTAAAAGATCCAATGAAGGTTCATTTAATTGGTAATGACTAATGAGTTGACCCATATTTTGTAAGGGTGTTGGTAACTCATATTTGCTTGTCAGTTTGAGCTCTTTAGCGGGTGATTTTTAAGTACCTTTCAAAACATTTTCTTAGGTTTGAATTATGTCCTAACTTTAGTAACTATACCCTGAAAACAGTTTTTTGAATCTTAGGGTCTGTTTGGTTCGGGGGTTTTGGAGGGGAGGTGAGGGGAGGTGATATTTTAAATTTTATGTTTGGTTCAACTTTTTAACGAGGGGAGGGGAGGGAAGAAGAGAAGTAATTTATTTTTTTAGCCTTTATCTTATAAACTCAAAATAAGGATTAAATTATAATGGATATATTACGTCAAAAAAAAATCTAATGGATATATATCCAAAAAAAAAATTTAATGAGTAGAAAACTTAAATTTTTTTTGTTGTAAAAAAAATATAACCTAAAATTTTAATATTCCAACAAGGATAATTTAGAATTTTAATAAAAAAGTGAGGATAATTTTGTCAACAAAATAAATTGTGTTTTACCTCGTCTCCCCTTCTTAAAAATTCCTCCCCTCACCTCCCCTCCCCCTCGGTTGAACCAAACAAGCCCTTAAAGTTTGCTCTAATTCTATAAACTTTTAGAAAGAAAACAACTCACCTAAACTTTTCTCTAAAAACGAAATTTCAAAAGTTAATACAGATCGAAAGACAACTTTTAGTGAATCATGCCTTTAAAACATGAGTCATGCTACACAATATTAAAAACTTTCTAAATTTAAATTCTTAATTAGTGCCCTGAAACACTATTTAGCATTTACTTTAAAACATTTATAATTAATATTTTTTTCTTTATGTTTGTGCACCAAATTAAGATGAAAGACAACTTTAGAAATAAAAAATAAAAAAAATAGGAGTAAGTGAGCATGCTCAAACTCAAAATTTTAGTAGTTCCATTTTTATTTATTCCGATTTATGTTTATAATTTTAACAATTTACTATTTACTATATTTTTTTCCAATGAGATCATATATATTAGAATATCATTGCTATTATTATAATAATAACAATGATATTCTATGTCAATATGTGATTAATAAACGCGTACTTTTTTTTCTTCTTCTTATATAGATGGTGTGGCACACACCCCAAATTTGCATATATAAGTGTGTTGTCTCAATAACATGGATTCGAATTCGATGAAGATATTAAGCCTAATAATATTGAATTCGACTTACGAACTAAATTTATATTTCCTCCAGTCATTTTTATAAGATACAATTCACTTTTTAAATTTATTGAGTAATTGATGTATTTGGTCTATATTACGGACCAAATACATCAATTATTGAAGGAATCTAAAAAATCAACTGTCTCTTATAAAAAGGACCAGAGAAATAATGATTTACTCCATAATATAATTCTACTCAATATATCGACACTTGTGGGTGTGAGAGGAGGATATGGTGAGGGAGTGTCAGACTTTACTTCACGATTTCACTTTGCAGGTTCAGTATCCAGATAGGTGGCAGTGGCGGCCAGACCCTGACCATGGTTACTCAGTTCGTGGTGCTTACCAGCTATTGACTTCTCAGCAGCCTATTGCTTTCGATGAGGCTGATGATCTTATTTGGCATAGACATGCCCCCCTGAAGGTTTCTATTTTTGCTTGGCGACTCTTACGCGACAGGTTGCCCACAAAAGAAAACATGGTGGCATGTGGAATCATCACTCCAAATGCTTATTTATGTGCTTCAGGTTGCGGCGACATCGAATCAGCTCATCGCTTATTCCTTTCTTGCAGTTTTTTCGGTTCCCTATGGTTGTTGGTTAGGTCTTAGATTGGTTTCTCGTCGGCCGACACTCAGCAGTTACCGAACCATTTGCTTCAGTTTATTTACTCTTCATGCAGTCCCCGTGCGCGACGATCTTTTCTGCAGCTCATTTGGCTAGTATGTCTATGGATTGTGTGGAATAAAAGAAACCAGAGACTATTTAGAAATTCTGAGTGCTCCCTAACTCAATTGTTGGGCAAAGTCAAACTATATTCTTATCGGTGGTTGAAGACTACGAACTTTAATTTAGTCTCAAACTACCATAATTGGTGGTCGAGCCCGTCTATTTGTTTGGGCATATGATTAGTTCATTTCTTGTTTCATGCTCTTGACATTGTATAATCTTTGACAGTCTTTTCAACATACCTTGTGCTGAGGAGATCATCCGGTTAATATATATATTCCATTTTGGCTCTTAAAAAAAATATATCGACACTATTTTTTCTATAAAAAATAAAAAACAAATAACAAATAGAATAGTAATTTTTTATTTAATTTGATCACCTTAATTATATTTATAAATAGCTTATTTTTGAGCTTATGCAACTAGCTTATTCAATTTTTATGTATTATTATAAGTTTGTCAATGTAGTTTATGATAAAATAGCTTATAAAACTACAATTTTCACTAATTTAAACTTATAAAATAACATAAAAACCCAATTTATATTACATAAACTGTTTACATAAGCTCAAAAATAAGCTAATCAAAACGGGCCTCTAATATTGGCCTTAATCGGTGAAAACATAAATAGGAACTATAATAGCTGCAGTTGAATAAGCACGACAATCAAAGGACATAATTAAGAAACATAATGACTAATACATTTCGTTGCTGATACGTTCAACAAAGGGTCCATAGCTCAGTGGTAGAGCATTTGACTGCAGATCAAGAGGTCACCGGTTCGAACCTTGTTGGGCCCTCTTTTTATTATTTATTTTTTCAATTTGTTCTCTATTTTTTTTATTGACAGTAATCCTCTGCCTAATTTAATTCATCTAATTAACTACTGTACTACATCTAACTATTGATTAGCCATCAATGCAATAACTACGTTTGGACAAATAATTAATGGTAGCTCAATTAAATGGGTGGCTAAGTATGCGGAAACAATTTATGTTAGACTACGGCGTTGTCTTTTTTAACACTCAAATTTTATTCCGACTTTTTTTTCTTTTTCGCAGTTGAACTGTTTGTTTTTAATTTTAGAAGTAGTAGAATTTTATTTTATGCATTTTATCAGTCTTGTGAATTTTTAAGAAAATCCAAAAATATGTTATAATGTTTAGGGTCTTGCTAAACAGTGCTTCCGGGGCACTCTTTAAAGCTATGTTTGGATGTCGAGAAAAATAGAAAAGAGAGAAATAGGAAGGAGGGAAATAAAAAAGAGAGAAATAACAAAGAAATAGAGTAGAAATTCAACGTTGTTTGGATGAATAGAAATATAGAAGAAGGAAGTACCAAAATTATTATTGATTAAATGAACAAAAATAGAAAATGACAAATTTATCCTTGTATGTTTTATTTTAAAATGTTATTAATTAAATGTTAGACTGTTATTTTTTAAATACAGGATGTTTGTAGCATTCCATTTATAATTAAATGGCTAATACATGTGAGTACATCAATGAAAATACTATTATTGTTTTCATTTATAGTTTAAAAATATTAATTTTATAAAATTACTAAATTAGAAAAATTATAAATAAAATAACAAGAAATCAATTAATTAATAATTATCCGCTTGTTTGTCAAAAAAATAAATAAAATTATCCGCTTGCTATACTTATTTTATTAATATTTTTAAGGGCTTATTGTATTAATATTAATTTTTTGACGCAATTTTATTAATATTAATTAACATAAGAAAATTTATGCAAATTGATAATTATTTAATTAAAAAAATTTTAAGACTACTGCACCACAACATGTGGACGTGGGGTAACTAATTTTTAAGAGGGCTCGTCAAAAAAATAATCAAGAATATAATGGGTATAATTGGAAAAATCAAAATATACATCCTTTAAAACCCAAATCTCGCCTCATGAGAAGATATTTTTTTTTGTGGGTCCCATGCCATGAAATTTCTTTCTCTCCACATTTCTATGCTCTTCCAAACTATAGAAATAGTCTATTTCTATGCTATTTCTCTCTTTGATATTTCGCTCTTTTCTAAATTTACTCAAATAAACACAGTGTAAGGATTCTATTTAAGGAAATAATTTATTCAAAAAGTTGAACATTTTAATTTCTAATGTGTTGACTTCACACATTTTCATAATTTCTTTTATAAAAACTTACTATTTAGAGGCTTAAAGAGTGCCCGAGGCACTATTTAACATTTGCCTAATATTTATAGCATATAATTTGTTACCTTTTTTACTTTCTTCATAAAATCCAAAACAAATATATATGCATTTACTTCTAAAAATATCAAATTGTTTAAGTTTTTATCATTCGTAACTTTTTTTTTTGGTCTAGTAGCCTAATGGCTTGGAATTCCACCCTTAAGGTGAATAAGTGGGATGACCGGAGTTCGAACCCCGATCCCCTGCATAATAATGCAAATGTCCACTAATTGAGCTAAGCTCATGAGACATTCATAACTTTATTTTACTCAAAATCCAAAAAATATAAATTAGAGTCAAAATTTATTTGTTTTGCAATCATATATAATTTATATCTATTTATTACTTTTATTTTCAATTGCCCTTTTATTTTCCTTTTTATATATCCTTTCATTAGTTACCATTATTATTATTATTATTATTATTATTTATTGTTATAAAGCTATTATAAACAGAAAGTCATTAGGATTGGTCTAATGTTAAGAAATTAGGTAGTATGCAAAAGGTCATGTGTTCGATCCTCTGTTCCATTGTACACAAAAAAAAAAAACTATTATAAAAAGAAAAAAAAAAGTGCATATCATTTCACAGCTCTTTGATCTTTGCTAATCCAATTTTTCTTCCAAAAACATCAACAAATCCAACCTCAATTTTATCTTATGGATACAAGCATTAATCAATAAACTCTATAAATTGGAGCGAAAAATCAGAACAAAAGGGGGTTGGAGGAGGAGACAAAACAACAAAAAATAGGGTAGAACAAGATAAACATAACCGAAAGAAGCAAAGAAACAAACAAAAACAATTTATCATCTTCTTCTTTCAGTCACTACCAACCACCACCATAATCACAATCACTGCCATTTAGCCAAAAAAATAAGTATTGTAAACAAAAATATTATTTAATGTTATTAATTTAATTAAGAAACTTTTTCTTTAACAAAATAAAATTTGGAGTAAAAACGACCTACAGATGTGCACCGTTCATCTATCGAACAATCGACGCTTAATGTTACATATTGCTTATCGGGTTGTTCGACTTCCACAAATTTAAATCAATTTCAACTCACCAAACTTCACCCTTTTTCCCCTCCATGCACGTTTTAATTATTTTTTCTCAAATAGATATCATCGTTCAAGCGCGAGTCTGTCCTTTTATCAATCAAACAAATTTTTTCGCCCAAGCGCGACCAACCCATTTTCCTAAATAAAATCAATCAACACATAGACATTTTCTACAAAGAACTACATAGATTTGATTTCTCTCCATTGCACCAGGAGATAGTAGGAGCAAGGGACCATTCTTGTCAAGCACACTAATAAAAAACAAATTTTTGGTCTCTAAAACATTTTTATTTCTCTTTATTTCTTTGCAAACACCTTCTATAATAATAATGAACAAACATAAAACTAACACCTAAATAAACACTAAACTAATTGACGATTTCCGTTGAATACAACAAATGCGAGGGGTGCTAATACTTTTCCCTCGCATAACCGACTCCGAACCCGAAATTTGGTCGCAATGACCTTGTTCTCGTTCTCGAAGGGGTTTATCGACGTTCCCATTTTCAAAAATAAAACTTTGGTGGCGACTTTACTGTCTAGCGAACGTTTTTCGCCGCACATTTTTCCCGCCGCTTCAGAGTCTTATGAATATTATTTCCATATTAAGTCTTTCACCCATGTAATTGGCCCGTTATGTTTGCCTATATATAAGACATATTGTAATGTAACCCTAATGGCGAATAACAGATACTATTCTTTCTCTCCTCTCTCTCTTCTTCATCTATGTTATTCCTATTATTTAGATTAGTTTATAACAATTTTTGTTTACTAAGGAATATATATATATATATATATATATATATATATATTTACGGTAAAAAAAAATGGAACGAGTTTTTTTTTGCACAAAAAAATGAAACGAGTTTTATGGAAAATGTATTCTCTCCATTTTTTTCCCTCAATTCTTACATCTCACCTCTTAATTAACTTTCCTCCTTTTTTCTATTTCCAACTTTATTCTATTTTCTCAATATGGATGGCGCAGATTTCATATTATTCTCTCAATTGTTTTTTACGGTCGAGAGAATCTATTCTCAGTGTTATGAAATGAAATTAATAGCACTACCATAGCGAGAACTAGAGCTGCATTACTAAATAGGAAACGACATTACTGTTTCAGATTTTCCCGTATTTTATGGAATTTTTTTTGGAATAATGAATATTGTTTTTTTTGTTGTTTACCAAATCATCAAATCAGATTAATAGCATTAATGATGTTATTTAAAGCGTATAAATCTAGGTCCAATATGCATTTGTTTATAGACTCTCAATCAGAAATTTGTCTAAAAAATGGAGAAAAGGGTTGCAATTGTTGGGGCAGGTCTCAGTGGCCTACTTGCATGCAAATATGTTATAGAGATTGGTTTACATCCAATTGTTTTTGAAGCTGATGATGGTGTTGGAGGTCAATGGAGACACACTATTGAGTCTACCAAAATCCAAAATCCCAAACAAGACTTTCAATTTACAGATTTTCCATGGCACTCTTCTGTAAAAGAAGACAATCCAACTAATCAACAAGTGCAAGATTACTTTAATTCCTATGCTCAACATTTTTCCCTCATTCCTTATATTAGATTCAATTCCAAAGTCATTGATATAGATTATGTTGGAGAGTCTAATGAAGAAATGAGATCATGGGGATTATGGAGTGGTAATGGAAGTCCTTTTGGCTCCAAAGGAACATGGCATATTAACGTGGAAGATACTAAGACTTTCAGAACCGAGGTATATATGTATATTTTTTAGTTTGTAATTTTGTACATAACTTTATGATTTTGATAAATATATTCTTACAAAATTTCTGTTTTTACCTTGTCACCGAAACCTTTAACGCTCGCTCTATATATAGTGAATTTGAAAATGGGTGAAAAGTAACACGAGTTCCGCCATTTTATAAATGGTCCCTCGTAAAGTAGTGGAACCCTAACAATTTCAAAAGAGAATGTTAAAGTGAGTATTTATACTAAAAGAAAACATAGTATTTTACCTCGAACGAGTAAGATTTCAACGGAATATGATTTCGTAACGTAAAATGTTTCCTTTTACTCTAGAACAATATTTTAAACTAAACTTATATGAATATTTATAAAACCAAACCAGGTGCACAAGGCTGAGTTTGTTATTCTTTGCATTGGGAAATATAGTGGTTTGCCAAACATTCCTGAGTTTCCTTGTGGACAAGGCCCAGAAGTTTTTAAAGGTAAAGTTATGCATTCTATGGATTACGCTGCCTTGGACTATGAGACTGCAACTAAATTGATAAAAAACCAAAGAGTTGCAATAATTGGCTCAGGAAAATCTGCTCTTGATGTAGCTACTCAATGTGCACAAAAAAACGGTGAGAATATATTTGTTCAATTTTTTTTACATTATTGTGTTTTTCTCTTTTAGGCGAGTTTTACGTTGCCTTCGTGTAATTATTATTTTTTATTTTTTTGAGATTATCACTTGCAAAATTTATTTTTTTGATTTACCCTATTTTGCTGACGTTTAAGCAAAAGTCAAATTTTTTGCTGACGTGACAGTTGACTTTTTGCCCGCCACGTCAGCAACATCGAGTAAATCAAAAAAATAAATTTTGCGGGTAATCTAAAAAAAAAATTTTACGAGTAACGCAAAACTCACTTATTTACAGAGGTAAAAGTCTATTAACCCAATATCCCATTTGATCCCTCACAATTTTATAATAAAATTAAAATGTTCCTAACATTTGTATATTGGGGACAAATTAATCCCGACCTCTTATATAATGAATCTGTGACTTATTTGTATTTGGTATGAATTCGTCGAAGACTAAATTCAATCGTCAGAAAATTCTGAGAACCAATTTGAATCTTCACTCTAACTAAAAAAAAAGTTTATATAGTAATTTGTATGCTACAAATCTTAATATCTCTTAATTTAATTTTCAATCCATAAATTTCTTTAGGTGTCACTCAGCCTTGCATAATGATCCAGAGAAGCGTACATTGGTTTATTCCAAATTTCAACATTTGGGGCTTTAGTCTCGCATTCTTATATTTCAACCGTTTCTCAGAGCTTTTTGTTCACAAGCCTGGAGAACACTTTCTTTTTGGCATTTTGGCAACTTTACTTTCACCATTGGTAAGATCCAATATAATAATTGTTCCTCATCTAATATAATAGAATTTACTTTATGTTTATTTATTGTAATAAAAATTACTTTTTTAATAAAATAATAAAATAATTTTTAGTTTGTTTGAATACTGATTTTTTATTACTAAATAATCTCTATCTTTTAACATTTGTTTTTTTCCCATTTAAAAAAAAAATCTATTATTTAAGAACTTATTCTTAACAACTTCTCTTTTACAGCTGTTTTCTAATTATTTTTACATTCTAATTTTTTTAAAAATCCTCTTATAAACAAATGTAAAACTCTTAAAACTGATTTTTTTAATTAAAAAAAATTAGTTTTTTCTAAATAAATCTATAACAAACGCGCTCTAAAACTGTTATATGTTGTTTCATACAATGTTGTCAATTTTTAAATTTATTTTTAAAGAATGAACAATGTGCTTATAAGTCACATTTAATTTTCAGAGATGGGGTATTGGAAAGCTTGTTGAAACATATCTAAAAAGGAAGCTACCACTGAAGGAGTATGGACTTGTACCAAATCACAGTTTTCATCATGATATGTATAAATGTACATTTGGTGTACTTCCTGAATTTTTCTTTGACAAAGTGAAAGAAGGATCCATTGTGATAAAGAAATCACAAAGTTTTAGCTTATGCAAAGAAGGTTTAATCATTAATGGAGAAGCCAAGCCACTAGAAACAGATTTAGTTATTTTTGCTACAGGATTTAAAGGTGATCAAAAACTTAGAAACATATTCAAATCTCCAGTATTCCAAAATTACATTAATGGGTCAACAAACTCAAATGTTCCTCTTTACAGGTCAGTAACATTCAATTTTTTTTTCCACCTCCAGGTTGATTAATCTATTCTATATAAGATAATAATTACACCTGAATAAAAGGTAGACGGATAACAATCTGCACCGCTAAACCTTTCGATACTTTTAAAAAATTTATATATTGTTTTCTTATATATGCTTTTTTTTGTGTCATGAATTGATGTAGAGCTTAAATATAATTGTAGTCTCTATAAATTTTTTTTTTGAGTCGTTGTAATTTTTTTTTTGTGTTTGTAAATATATCATTTTTAGTTTCGATCAATGGTGTTTTGTTTTAGTTATGTATTTGCAGAAACTAAAAAGATAAAACAACTTTTTTTATCAAAATTAAAATGAAATGTTTTCATATTTATATGAATCATTAACATATTTATGTTTAAAGAAAATGCTAAAAAGTGCACTAGTTAAACTTATTAAAAAGGATATTTTTTCTTGTAATTCGTGCATTCAATGCATCAAAATTGTATAAAGTTGTTTTTTTAACATTAATTTTTTCTTTATTTTTCTTTTTGGGTATGCTTAACAAGTATATCGAGTGCATTGTTTAACATGACCCTTATGTTTATATATAATAGTAATAATTTTGAGGGTTTTTCTATCATGTGCAAAGTTGTACATGTTAAAAAGTTTAAAATGGCAAGTTTGCATTGGAACTTGTGCATTCTATATTAAATGTATAATTTTTTAATAAATTATTGTTGTTTTCAATAAAAAATTACTATTTTTGCATACTTAAACATGTGCAATGTTGCACATGTTAGACAAACCCTAATTTTGAAATCAAATTAAAACTAATATATGTTTTTCCACTTAATTAATTCAGGCAGATACTTCATCCTCGAATCCCACAATTGGCAATTATAGGATATGCTGAAGCCTTATCAAATATCTATTCAAATGAAATGAGATGCCAATGGCTAGCACAATTTTTAGATGGAAACATTAAATTACCCAATATAAAAGAAATGGAGAAGGAAGTCAAAGTATGGGAAGATACTATAAAGCAATATGATAGAAATTGGAAATCATGCATTGTTACTTGTGGAATATGGTATAATGATCAATTGTGCAAAGACATGAAATGTAACCATCTAAGGAAGAAGGGTCTTTTTGAGGAGCTATTTGAGCCATATGGTCCTGCTGATTATAGCGGTCTTGTCCACAAATTATGACTATAATGGTTTATTGTTTGTCAAGGACAAAAATATTCTTCTGATTCCAAGTTTGGTTGATTCTAGACTGTTGATGTCATGTGTTTTTCTACATCTTTCACTCTCTTGGGTGATTTAATAATTTTCATTTTCTTTCCTTTTTGTTTTATTTTCATTCTTAGCTTGAATGTACCCAAAATATATCCTTATAATATTTTTATTGTTTTTTCATTTATAATAACAAATTGTATTTTAGAGTTTGTTTGATACTTTTTTTTCTTTTGTCAAATAATATAATGACCGGATATTTCACTCTTAACAATTTAGAGTTAGCCGCTATCATTCCTTCAACTTTTCCCTCTATTCATTCTTCCATTGTAGGGGTAGTTTTTGGCAACTTTTGGCTTGAAATCACTTCTCAACACCGTTTTTTTCCCTTTTTTATTTAAATAAGCGATTATCTACATAAACTTTTTCATTTTTTTTCTTGTTTTCGCCGTCTTAGTGCGGCATTGTGTTTGTTTGTCGTTTTTAATTTTACGCGGCGTTTGTTGGTTTTTCGTCTTAGTACGGATTCTTGGTTCAAATTAACATATTCACTTCAACTCATTACATATCAGATGAAAGTTTAAAATTATTTTATATTTATACGATCACTATATAGTTTCGGGGATGAAGATAAGATAAAGAATCTATTTTATAACAGTGTAAAATAGGAAGCAAATAATACTCGCTTTATTCTATAACATCGTTTAATCTATATCGTGTAAAATTTATCTTGATTATAACATAGAATTTTAAACTAAATTAACTAATATATCCAAATAAACACATAAATAATAGGTATTAAAAAAAAATCTCTTGCACAGCTCAAACTAACATACTATTTTAATATTATTTTTTTGGTCTTAGTTGAAGTGGTAATCCACTGGAAATTAAACTCACATAAAGATTCTGAGTTCGTACCCGGGTCACGACGTCCGGCCTAACAATTTCGACATATTTTGTCAGTTGAGCTAGAACTTATGAGACCGTACTACTTTAATTTTAAAAATGAATAAAATGAGAAAAGGCAAAGAAAGAACTAGGAGGGAACATAGAGCGCTCCAGGTCAGCAGACAATAACCCCCTTCCATTTTGACGGTGTCGGTCATTCACCTCTCCTTCTCCTTCCCCTTCCCTTCCCTCACTCTTTTCTTTTCTTCACATTCCCAAACACAAACAAACAAAAAAAAACTCATTCAATTTTTTTTTTATCTTCTTCTTCTCCTTCTTTTCATAATCTCATTCATTCTTTCTTCAATCAATCATGGCGGCGGCGCGGCGGCTCCGTGAGCTTCAATCAGAACAATCAAACAAGATCTGCGTCGATTGTTCCCAAAAGAATCCACAATGGGCATCCGTTTCCTACGGAATTTTCATGTGTTTAGAATGTTCCGGAAAACACCGTGGCCTCGGCGTTCACATTTCCTTCGTCCGATCTGTTACAATGGATTCATGGTCCGATCTCCAGATCAAGAAAATGGAAGCAGGAGGTAATCGCAATCTCAATTTCTTCCTCGCTCAATACGGAATCCCTAAGGAAACTGATATCGTTGCTAAGTATAATTCAAACGCTGCTTCAATTTATCGCGATCGGATTCAAGCTCTTGCTGAAGGTCGTTCATGGCGGGATCCACCGGTTGTTAAAGAGAATTCGAATTCCAATGCGAATGCGAATACTCGTGCTGGAAAAGGGAAGCCTCCTCTGGCTTCGTCGAATGGAAGTGGTTGGGATGATAATTGGGATAATGATGATAATTATGGATCTCGTGCTGATATTAGGAGGAATCAGAGTACTGGTGATGTTATGGGATTTGTTGGTGGTGGTGGTGGAGTTACTCCGTCGAGGTCTAAATCGACGGAGGATATTTATACGAGGACACAATTGGAAGCTTCTGCTGCTAATAAGGAAGGATTCTTTGCGAGGAAGATGGCGGAGAATGAATCGCGACCGGAGGGGCTTTCGCCTTCTCAGGGTGGGAAGTATGTTGGGTTTGGATCTAGTCCTGGTCCTGCTCAGAGGATATCTCCTCAAAATGATTATTTATCTGTTGTTTCTGAGGTTATACTTTCAAAAAAAATTGTTTTTTATTTTGGATTTTATGGGAAATGTATATTGTTTGTTGAGATATGTTTCTGAATTTTGTTTGTTTTCAGGGAATTGGTAAATTATCGATGGTTGCTCAATCTGCAACCAAGGAGATTACTGCCAAGGTAATTTGCATAATTGATGTATTCTTTGTGAATTGTGATCCCTATTTTCTATAAAAAGTATTACTTGTTTTGTGTTTTATGTTTAGATTCTCTCTATTTTGAATTAATGCGTATTGGTATTAACACTCTGGATCTCTGGGGAAGAGGTATGGGGTTGATAATCTGGAGTTTGGTCACCATGTAACTAAACCCTTTGGGGATCAAACTCGGGTGCTTTGGATCGGTTCATTCTTAACTTAAGTTTATTGACCACTAGAGTGCAACTCGTGTTCTGAATGTATTTTACCCTGCAGCATTTTGATGTTAATGTTTAGCAGTTTAACATGATCTATCTTTGAAGAAGGCCACTCTATCCTTTCTGTATTAGCCAACTAATTGGCGTATGACATGTGTCATCTGCGAATAATAAACTGCTGATATGTAATGTAATTCGTATGCCTCCTTTGAGGTTTTTCTTGATTTTGAGGATGGAGAACAATGAGGAACAAAGGGTATACTGGTTATTGACTCAATTATTTTTAAAAATAACAAGAAAGAACTTCCCAACTCTTTATCGTGGATATTTTTGAAGTCGTTAGCAATGTTATTGGTGACTGAATTCTATTTTTATGTTTGGTAACATATTTTGTAACATGGTATAAGTTTTGAGATTAAATTATGTTAGTACCTTGTAAAAGGACCTGCAACATGCTTCTGCAATTTGAATACATATTTTATTAAAAACATTATATTTACATTTAAGTTGAATTGAATCTTTGTAAACGTCGTTAAACTCAATCCACTGTAACGGAGATAATGGTAATGTTGTTGTGACCCTTCTTGATTTATGGACCCACTTGTTAGTATAGAGCCATTTGTGAGCCTATTTTTTAATAAAGGAAAATAGGGAATATTATTATTTATTCTCATGTGAAGATTTGAACTCATTCCATTTGGGTCACAAAGCTAGACACAAGGCTGGCTTTGCCCGTGTGCAACATGGGCTATTGCATAGGGCCTCAAAATTCTGAGGCACCCAATTCCTCCTAGAGCATTAAATATAAATGTTTAAGGCCCAAATTGTAATCAAATCTGAAATTCTGAACATAATTATATTAATAAATTCTAAATTTTGAGGGACTCATAAGTGTTTAAGGATCCAATTCCGGTAAATACAATTTTTTAAGGGCTAAATTCCTGCATATACCAATTTTAGTGTCTAAAATTGTGAGGGCCCAAATTTTAAGATTAGAACAAGGCCTCCAAAGTGTTTAAGGTGGCCTTGGCTAGACTGTCACAACTGATTAGCACCCACAGGATCATGTGAGCTTGCTCCATACGGCTGCAAATAGGGTGTTTGACTTAGCACAGTTTAGATTCAAATCATTCCAAACTTGCTTGATATGGAAAAAATAGTTGATGTTGAAAATGAGAAGCACCTTTACTATTTGCTTTCTTTATCAAGTACTCCGCATTTAAAATTAAATCCTTTCCATTTGTCACCTTTTGCCCTTTATTAGGACTTTAAGAGTGTATGTGGAATGCTTTTGTTTTTTATCGGGGTCAGATATGCTAAATGGTAACCGTAACTGATTGTTTTAAATGATAAATAGCTCTTTCTGCCTTGCCAAGTAGCTTCCCGGAATCTTATTTTATTGAGGGCTTTCACTTTTCATACTGTCATTCATTGTTATTTTCATTCGGGGACAGATTGAGAAGATCTGGAGCTTTTAGACATATCTTTTTAGCCAAAGGAACTGTTTACATTTTGAAATCTCATTCTATGGTGTTTTTATCTTTAATAAGGAATTTCATGCTTATTTCCTCCAGAAATTTCACTGTCGGCCATTGTCAGTTATTCTTCGCCTAATTGACTATATTGTTCCTTTCAGGTAAAGGACGGAGGTTATGATCACAAGGTCAATGAAACTGTCAATATTGTCACTCAGAAGACATCCGAGATTGGACAAAGGACATGGGGTATAATGAAAGGGGTCATGGCATTGGCCACACAAAAGGTTGAGGAACTCACCAAAGATTACCCGAATGGGAATTCTGATAACTGGCAACGAAATGAAAATGATAGACATGATTTCAATCAAGATAATAAAAGCTGGAATTCTTCTACTAGAGAAGGACAACCTTCATCAGGTGGACAAAGTAATACTTACCACTCAAACTCTTGGGATGATTGGGACAATCAAGATACAAGGAAGGAAGTACCAGCTAAAGGCTCAGCTCCTCATAAGAATGATGATTGGGCTGGTTGGGATGATGGCAAGGATGATGATGAATATGATAATAAATCTTTTGGTCATAATGGGACGTCAGGTTCTGGCTGGACTGGAGGAGGCTTTCACTAAGGTTTGTAAATTATGCAATTCTGAACTTAGACAAAAGAAAAGGAATTCTAAAAAAATCCACATTTTAATTAATTGGCTCGCACTTGTAGTTATTTTTAGCCCTGTACTTGTCATTCACTTAAACAAATTCTTTATACTCAAGCATTATTATGATTTGGGTCCCACTTGATGATCTTCAGAACAGAACGTTTTGAATTTTTTATGTGTGCTTCTTTGTTTGTATTGTTAAAAGAAAGGGAAGGGAAGATGGTTTGCATGTTTACATGTTACCTAGTTAGCATCTCAAGATGGTTTGCATGACTGCTGAACATATTGAATTTCGATTTTGTACTTATTATTTGTGTGTTTTATGAAAATTGAAAAGAGAGGGAGGGGAAGGAAGATGTTTTGCATGTTAAGTAGTCAGCATCTCGAGATTGAATATCATTTGTGATTTAAACTAGATTGGTTTTTCTATCATCAGATTGGTTTAGTTTTACTTTAAAAGTAAAATTTGATTCAATTCAATCCAATCCAATCCAATCTTAAGTAGTTGGATTGAATCATATTTTATTTTATTTGGATTTAGGGGAGCAGTAAGTAAAAATAGAACCTACACAATGCTACTATTCTTGCAAATTAACTTGTTTAGCTTACATATTTCTTTGATAAAGAATATGTAAAAGAGATGAAGTAGGATAAAATATTATTACAAACAACAAAAAAAAATACAAGATAAAGGAAAATGTACGATACAAAAACACGTTAAAAACTAATCCTGAAACAATAAACTTATAAATAGATCAATATAATATGTAATTTAGAGAAAAATGTTATGGAAAAACCAAATTGGTTAGCTAGTTTCATGTGTGTGTGTTTACACACAAAACTAAGCTAAGTAACCAGTAGTTACCAATTAGTATGATTGTTTTATACATATAAAGAAAATCATATCTTTGTATTTGATTGGAATTCCAAACTTAACCCAAAAAACAGGTCAAATAATTTGTTCCATGTTTTGTCTTTTGGTTATTTTGTGTGTTATTTTTCTATTTTATTTTAATGTTTAATACCTAATTTGGTTCTACCTCTCACTTTTAGTACCCAACTGTCTACTAAATCCTGTTTTGACATTGTTGTTGAACCAGGTTTGGCCCTATCTTTTTTCAGTGTCAAAATTTTGTCGTAATTGACAAAAATATGGTAGCTTTCAGATTGATGGCGTACATGCCAAGTAGGGTTGGCATTTCACATGAAGAATATGACCATACTGTCAACTATAGGTTTTTTGGTCACCAGTAAAATCAGCCTCCATATGTGCAGGAAGAATTAATTCTTTGAGGTTATTGTATTGTCTGTAAGTCTTATTTTTTATTTTTTTTTCTATAGTTCTCCAAACCTTTCTTCCCTAATGTAATTTATTTTTTTGCTGTAATTTTTGGGAACTTCTGTATGATTGGAAACAAAGTTTTCCATTTAAAGTTCCAAAGCAATGGGGGCAAATTGCCCAGATTTACTATTGCCTGGACATGTGATGAAACATTATTATGACATGAAAATTTAATGATTTTTTTCAATCTGTAGTTTTGCCTTATTTGTAGTTTTTGGTTGCTCTCTATATTGAACTCATGTTTCTTGCATCCATATTTCCCATAATTTGTTGTTGTCCTTGTCAATCACTATTCGCTATTATGGCGAGCAAGATTCAATTTTGCGCCATCTCTGTAAAGCCGAACCATTGAGAAAGGCCTAACATATTTCCATTACACTATATATCACTATTTTAATATAAGATAAAGATTGGTCTGCAGTTAATGCCATTTGAACTACTTTTTATAAAGAGATATACTTATTTATATATTTCACTAGTAAGTACTCCCCCCGTCCCATTTTAAATGACTTTTTTTTGACTTAATGTACTATTCATTTGATCTGCTTTGACCTTATTTTTCTACTAATATATACATGCAAATACTAGCATATGAGATGTTTGATTTGTCTGGACGAGTACTTTCAAAATATACCATTTTTATAATTTTTAATAATAGATAATTAGAGATATTAACGATTAAAGTTGTGCATTGACAAACATGTCAGTGCTCAAACAGATTATTTATTTTGGGACAGAGGGAGTAGGAGAGATTTTACGCAACTGAATGTTATAGTTCTATCTTATTGGCTTTGGTTGCTGTCATATGTTTATTTTGACTTCTATGTAAGAGTTTCTTTTTAATTGTTGCATGAATTTGCATATCAAAACATAAGGTGATCAGATAGATAGATTCATGAAATAACAAAATACAGTACCCAAGATTGGGATTTATTTTTTTACATGATTTTGTTTTAAGCGGATGCTTTTCAATACATATTTGATAGTATATCATATACTATACGGATGATTCTGAGATGGTATTGATCACAATACTCTTTGCCCTTGATGTTTTTCTAGTAATAGTCTCACTTGAATCTGTAAAATGTTGGTCTTGGTGTTGGTCTTGTATAACGAGCACTGAACTCGTAATGCCTTGGCCTGAAGAAGTTAACAGATCTCCAATAGGTCCAAACTCAGCATGCTCTAGACAAGAATCCTTTATGTCAATCATCATGGTTGAATCAAGAAGCTGATGTCCCTTCCCCACAATTACAAGTTCATACTCTTTAACCCTCCCAATTGCTAAAACTTCATCTGCTATGTTTGCAGTGTCATTTTCAATATACTCCACTGCTCCAAAGCATTTAGTTTTGAATTCATTTACTGCTACCTCATCCAACTCCTGCTCATGACATTCAAATTTGTGAGAATTGTTGTTTGCATTCAATTATAGCCATTCATATTATGACTGAAGCAAGCACCATATTAAAAAACTAGTACAAATGAAAATACCTTTTGATCATTTTCCCAATTGTTAGCAGATGTTGATGTGTTGTGGCTTTGTTCTTGATCCCTGAAAGTACCTTCTTTGTGTGATCTGAATCTCACAACAGACAACCTAATTGCTGGATGTTCTGCCATTCTACTTCCCAACTCTAAAACCTTTCGATCATCGGGTCCTCCAATGAAAATTATGCACACTTTTTTCCCTGAAGTAGCACTGGTTTCGACCGTTTGTTCAAACCTTTTGCTAACGCCACGATTAACAAGCACTGCAACAGAGCATGGTGCACTCTGAAGCACCCTTTGGTTAACGTCCTTCCATCCTTGTCCTATGTTTTCTATTGCATCTTCATCTTCTCCTCTCCACCTTTTGTGAAAAGGCAATATGATCATTGCCACACCCTTCTCTTCTGCAATATGACATATGTCTTCGTGGATTGTAGACAGTGATGAGATTGATGTCAAATGATGCACTGTAACTTGACCGACTTGACCAAAAGCATGGAATGCATCGTGCATGGTTCCTCTTTGGAATCGATTGATGAATGGAAACCCGCTCTTTCTACTGCGTTGAACCATCAAGATGGATGATGAGCTATCAGTGAGTTCAGTAAGTTGCATCACATAAAGTTTGATCTTACTAGACTTGTCGGTGGCTCGAACTGATTCAACGAAGTTGATTAGTGACGGAATGTTGCCGGTTCCATGGATGCAAGCGAGAATGCGAAGCTTCTCTTGTGTGTCTGTCAGGGGTGGAGGGTTTCCAACTCGGCGTTGACGAGATGGTTTGTATATGGCTACGACTATCGGAGTTGTAATGAAGGTGGTGAAGATAGCCATGAGAACCAAGATGGTAAACATCTCGTCGTTAAGTACCTGTTTTGCAAACAAAATGTCATATGCAGACAAAAAAAATTCATATGTTAAAATCTGGTTTAAATCTCATTTACTTTTGAAAATTATTAGGTCCATCCTGTCAACAATATGATCCCAATATGACCAACAGGATTATGTGTTTCCTTGAATCATAGAATGAGCTAGAGCTTAGAATATTGGCTTTTGTCTAAATTCGGGTGCATATTATTAAAGTCAGGTAAAATCAATCTCTACTCTTCAATTTTCTCTAGATGTTATTAGTTCTATTTTGTTTGTGATGATGCTCTTATAAACAAAATACTGAAATTGGAATCCTTTAGTTAATAATCTTATAGCAAAGTAGTATTATTGTAGGAGTCATAAATACAAAATAGATAATGATGCATGTAACAATATTTACAACCTAAAAAACAAACTGCATCAATAAAAATATTAAACTGCAAGTAGCTAAGTGAGAAAAGGAGGAGCAAAATTTACCTTCTTTTCTTTGCCAATATTGAGAACGATAATCTCAACCAACCCTTTAGTATTCATCAAAACACCAAGTGTCAAAGATTCCCTAACTGGCATAGTACTCATAACTGCCACAACAAAAGTGCCCAAAATTTTCCCAACACAAGCGGTCAATATAACAAGTAAAAGAATTCCCCATTCAACCACACCTTGTAACTTACCAACATCCGTTTTCAACCCACTAGATGCAAAATACAAAGGTAGCATCAAATTTGATACAAAATCTTCTATCCTTTTAGTAAGTTTACTTGCAAATTCTCCCCCTCTTGGAATCGTTAACCCAAAAACGAAAGCCCCGAAAATCGAATGTATCCCTATCAAATCCGTCATAAATCCCGATATCATAACACCTGCAAGTGTCATGCATATGAACATTTCATCCAACGCTCCGTGTTGTCGTGAGCAACGGAGCGAAACACGCTCCATAATTGGTCGAATCACAAACAACATAAACAGGACAAAAGCTATGCCAGAGAGTAGTACTAAGATGGATGTCAAGACACTGTTTTTTTGTCCTCCCCCGCCGGCTAAAGCAACGGCTAGTGCCAATAAAACCCAAGCCGCAACGTCATTAAAAGCTGCCGCGGCCATGGCGGTTTCTCCTACATGTGTTGTTAACAATTTGAGCTCTGCCAAGATACGAGCGAGTACTGGGAAAGCAGTGATGGAGAGAGATACACCTAAGAATATGAAGAGCTGAATGTAACTAACTTTGTGAGTTTCGGAGTTCAAATGGATGGCTTTTTGGAGAAGGAAGGTTACTCCAATGGCAAAGAGGAATGGGAGGGATATTCCGGCGACAGCGATCTTAAAAGCTCGCTTGCCGGTGCGGTTGATGGTGCGGAGGTCGAGCTCGAGACCAACAAGGAAGAGATAGAAGAGAAGGCCAATGCTGGCTACTGATTCAAGTATGGGAGTGCTCCATGAAGGGAAAACTGTATGCATAAAAGTTTTGTTGCGTCCAATACCGGAAGGTCCTAGCAAAATTCCACCCTGATTCACATGAATCATAATTATCAATTAGAGATGTTATGCTAGCTCTATACACATCTTATGTTTTGAAATTCTTAAAAGTGTTATGGTTTTAAGTTTCTGAGTTGAGTTTCTATTTTTTTTTAGTAAACCTATTTTTGTCTACTCTTGAACAAAATAGTCTCTATCCCTGTTCAATATTTAATTGTCTTTATATTTCTTTCTATCTCTTAATCCTTTTACCATTTTTTCCTTTTTCTCGCACCTCCTACAGTCATTTTATTTAATTTGTTGGAGGAATGCATGTTAGAGAGAAGCACAAACACAGACACGACATGAACCCTGACATGTTGATACCGACAATAATTTGAAAAAATGACACAATTCAATAAAATTATAATTGTCGGTATCCAACACTAGCACTTGTTCGGCATCAGAACACGCCTAATCTGAAGAGTGTTCGTGCTTCATAGTTAGAGATGATTTTAATCCGCTCAAAATAGGTAACAAGAGAATAATCAACCAAAAAATACTTGTAAAATACAATTAGACTGACCTAGTAGTTAGTTACCGACACGATCGAAGTTGACATAGTTTCAAAAATAAAGATCAATATAATACAAATATTTTTC
This sequence comes from Trifolium repens, assembly GCA_030408175.1. Classification (NCBI taxonomy): domain Eukaryota; kingdom Viridiplantae; phylum Streptophyta; class Magnoliopsida; order Fabales; family Fabaceae; genus Trifolium; species Trifolium repens. The sequence goes on along the minus strand of CP125849.1, from coordinate 48,732,981 downwards.
AGGACAATTTTATTATGAGCCCTATAAAACTAAAAAAACTACATACAATTTTATGAAAAATAAATAAAAAATTTAAATATTTCTAAGTTCAAAGGTTGAACTTAAGTCTAGTAAATTAGCAATATATATTTTCAATAAACGCTATAATATAATAATTAGTAATGTAATTAGTTTAGTTCATGATTTATTTTTTATTTTTTTTTGTTTTCACCACAAATATTCAGCTCACTGGACCGCCTAATCTGATTCAGGTGTTAGTTCTGTGGTGTCCATGATATATATATTGACTTACAATAATCTCAGCAACAACTCTAGGTTGACGAAGGGGTTTGAGGAAGAAGGCGAGGGTGCGGCTAACAAACATGACTAGAGTTGTTTGAATGATCAACAATGGAAGACCATGGTTCAATGGATTGTCTCCCTGCCAGGCTCCATCCGATGATGTTTCAATGGCACTCGTGTTCATCACCATCATGCTATATTGTTATTGCTAGCTATATATTAAGGAAATGAAAATAAATTAGTTAAGAGAACTATAAATGAAGTTAAGAACTTCTTGTGTTAAACAACGTTGGAGGAACAGGGTTTTTATAGAGGAGAGGAAAAGTGGAAGTTGTTGGTTGTGTCTACGTCGAGTTAATTGTGGGGAACAAAGAATAATAATATAACTAGGAAGCTTTGTATTGTAGTACAAAAATGTTATTGGACGCCATATAAATGACAAAATTACATATATAAATGATTAATGTCATGTAATTTTTTTTTCTTTTACCATCAGTTTAATCAGGTTTGGATTAGTTCTGAGTCTTCTGACATCAAGTGGTTCCAACCCCTTCCGATTGTAGTTGCGGGATCCAACTGTGGTTCTTCCTAGCAAATTCAGCATCAATCACCATTAACAAACCAAATTAAGAGAATGATATATTATGTTATCTGGTGTTATTCAAAATTCCAATCTCTTTTGCCTTTTGTAAAATTAACTGGTTTAAATTTTCGATCACTACAATTTCAAGAGACAAATTGATGATTGATTAATTTACTCAGTCAATATTTTTTTTTATAAGAATTTTACTCGGTTAATATTAGAAACACCATTTTAATAATAATTTTATTTTAAATTCTAGCTATAATTTTTTTTATATCATATAAAATGACAAAATTATTCAACGATAAATTACACACTTAAATTTTTTAAAATTAATTATTAATGTTTATGTTAATATTCCAAGATAAAAATTTAACTAAATGAAATAAAATAATGTGGAATGAATAATCACATAAGGACACAGAGAGTAATTAACATTAGATAGATATCTACTTATTTTTAACAACTTCACTGCTTGAAATTTCCATTACAAGAGTGCATAAAATTTGCCAATAAAGAATAAACATGTGTGGTTTAAATCTATTCAACGTATAAGTTTTGTCGTATTATTTCCATTTTCTGGTAATATTTTAAGTAATCAACAAATAGGAATCCATATTTAAAAAAATATATTCTCTGGTGTATCATGGAGCCATTATCAATATCAAAGTAAAAAATAGGGCGCACTAATCAAATTTGAGCAAAGTGAAAGAAAATCTTTTTCTTTTTTTGCTACAATTGTATAATTACGAAGTTCCTAATACTATTACTAATAATTAATCATTGTCGAGAAACTTGTGAAATACATAAAATGTGTTTTATTCAACTTAATTTCTTCATATATGCAGTAGTCAAAAATCGAACTTCTAACTACCTGTTTAAAATATTTGAATACCTTAAAGCGGAGAAAATGTTTACTTGATGTAATACATTACAGTATTTGTTAGTGGATGCGGGAGTCTAGTCTTGTAAAGTCATCGCACATTCTTGTGAAGAATAGCATCATGATACTGGTATTGAATTTAGAATTATTATACTATTTTATTTCCTGTTCAAGACACACAAAAATGCGCATTTAGATCAATTTAAATAAAAGATTATATTCGATTTGGGGTAATGTTAATTTATGCATGCATTATATATTTATACGACCTCTCCTTTTTGTTGGTAAAGGCGACATAGTATTTGTCTTTTAATTGTCTTTTCCCCCCTTGTTTTAACTCAAAATCATAAAGAATTCTTAAAGACCGTATCAATAATAAAAAAGTAGTCTAAAATGATAAGCACTAGAATCTCTAGATCTCTTCATTTAGTGGAAGTTAATAATTAATTGTCACCAATTAAATTTAAGCTGCCGTGTCCGATCAATCAACTACTTATTTATTTTTCAAAAGATTTTTTTATCATGCGTAAATTTATACATGTTAAAAAATTTAAAATCGTAAATGTGTATTGTCATGTGTGCATTTTATGTAAAATGATAACCTTTTAGTAAAAGATTACTATTTTTAATTGTTTTAACATGTACAATAATACATATATTGGACAAACTTTTTTTCAAAAGAAATGATGTGCATCAACAATATCTCATATCATTATAAAGAGCATAAAGTTGTGATAAATAATATAAACTCAAACATTTGAGGGATGTCTATCCAAGCTAATTTGTGAGCTACCATATTAACTTACATTTTGGAAAACTTAATCAATGGTGTTCCGCTTATATACGGCGTTTTTGTTTTGTAGCTCATATTAATAATGTATTTGCCGTTCAAAAAAAAAAGTTTGGACATATAAAACATACAAATTAGTAATATCATCTCTAATCAACAATGAATTGGTCCAAATGATGAAAGACTTGAACCTCTTGAGCAAATAGTCAAGTGTTCGATCATTGACTCTTGCTTATGAAAAAATTTGATTGGAAGGAGAAATTAAAATTCACCTTATCTTAGCCAGAGACTCTCCAACAAAAATTAGTCACTACTAATTAAACGACGGTAAAAACTTCGTACCTACCTTGATAACCTCAAAAAAATATATCATCTCTAATAATAAAACCAAAATAAAATAAATTGAGAGAAGAGTTATTTAAATTTGATTTTTTCTAATTTACTCTTTCATAATTTGAAGGTATTTATTTACCTTTCGACCAATAAAAATAAGCCACATAAGTAGATTCGTATGTGGTCCCCACAATTTTTGTTACAAATTATTTGTAGGGACCCCATACAAATTTACTTATGTGGCTTGTTTTTTCTTAATATTGAACCAACAGGAATATAAGACATGTTGTCTCTATTTTTTCCCCCTTCTCTTTACGGTAGAAAACTTATATTTTGTCATTGTTCGATATACAATATAATGTAATCAAAATTATAGACCTTCTTTTTATAAAAATCAGAGGGTTAATCCAACAAAAAAAAAACTTTTACAAGAGTGAGTCACACGGTTGTCTTGTCTTGATACCAAACTCACTTTCAAAGTATTTTAACTAATTAAAAACAGTTTTTTTCTTTTTTTCACTAAAAACAATTGTTCTCTACACAAGGCCGCAAATTATATTCCATGGCCGTCTTCTCTCCACACATCCCCTGCTGCCTTACATCAGTAAACTAAGTGTCCACTCATTTTTGCACAAGCCTCTGGATGCGGGGTTCCCTTTGTTGGGGATAACCTACAAAGATGAACAACAAAGAACACTTAGAACACTAAGAAAGAATAGAGAGAACTATGAATAAAATTGAAGAGAATGAATTAAGGGAAAAAGTTATGTAATTTTATTAACAACAACGACACCTATATATAGGTGAAAATGTACAAGATAAGGAAAGGTAACTTGAATAACAAGTTACTAACAAAGTCTATCCTATGTAACTAACTAACAGAAAAATTACAGCTGTACATAACAAACTAATCTAACTGTCAAAACAGAAAACATAACTGAACCAGAGGTTCAGAGTTTGAGGGTATCAGAAGATGTGCTAGTTCAGAAGCTGGTTGCTTCAGAACCTGTTTGTATAAGAGTCCGAGTCAGAGTCTTGTGAGCATCAGAAGCTGTTTGCTTCAGAGGCTGTTTGCTTCAGAAGCTGCAGAGCTTGAATTACAAATTCAACACTCCTCCTTAATTCAAGCTGCCAAAAACTCACAGCTCCCATTTCCCTTCTGAGTACCAGAAACTAAGTGATTTCTGGTTTGTTGTCAATTTTTAGCACACTTGTAATATCCTCAATGATACTCATTTCACTGAGAGGTGATTGTAACCAATTTGCTTGACATGCAGCTAGAGAACCTGCTACATATTCTGCTTCAGTTTTTGCCATTGTGTCTGTAAGTGTGACTGATGCATTACAGCCAACCATTTTGAACCTTTTCAAAATGTCTTCTGCATATTTCTTTCTCTTTGTAGCCTCTAACCAATTTGAATCATTCATGGCTTGATCCAAATCTATTGGTTTAGCCTCTACCAACATGGCTTTTTCAGGCACAGATGTCACACCAGATGTTGCAACATCTTGATGTACAACATTACCACTCCAGCTCCAACTCTTAGCCTTAACAAACTGCATATCTCTACATGTAACCATCTTGTTTCTTGTTGGAGAATACAATTTATAAGCTCCAGCTGGGTGATAACCAAGGAAAATCATTGTTTGACTTCTGTCTTCTGATTTCCTTCTACAATGTGTTGGCACATGTCTTAAACATAGTAACTCAAACACCTTAAAGTGACCTACACTAGGCCTCACACCAATCCATGGTCTCACACCAGTCCATGCTTTATGTGGTGTCTTGTTCATTAACTTCTTTGTTGACTTGGCTACGCAACACTCTTTGCGCAGTTGCCTTTGAACTTTAATATGAGGAAGACCATTCACCATCTTCTCCAAACTTAACAGGTTCAAACTCCTGAAATGGAAATGGCCATACCTGTGATGCCAAATCCAGTTCTGACTTTCATTCACAGTTGGGACAACGCACTGATGTTCCAACATGTTCAACATCCTGAAGGTTTTGTTGTTGGACATTGGAGCTTTCAGGATCTCTCTATCCTTTGCATCAACTAGCTTCAGCTCCTTATCATGCATTTTCACTGAGTAGTTCTTCTCTAGTAATTGACCCATACTTATCACATTACTCTTTAACACACCAGTGATACTAGCTTCTTGTCCATCAATTCTATTCACCAAGATACTTCCAATCCCTTCAGAGATCACTTGACTGTTATCAACAGTTGCAGGTGGCCGTTCTGCTCCAATGGCTTTGAATTGAGTCTTGTAGGTTCTGTTCTTACTCTGAGCTGTCTTGAGGATCAGTCTCTTCTTAGAGTCAAAGAGTTATAGTGTCTCATCTTCAATCACTATTTTGAAACCCTTTGAAATCAATTTCCCTACACTCAACAAATTACATTGCATTCCAGGCACAAGAAGAACATTTTCAATCACAGCTTTCTTGCCACTTGACATCTCAATCATGACATTCCCCATACCTTCAGCTTTGGTGAATTCATTGTTGGCAAGCTTGATCTTTATGTTGAGACATTCATTAAAGTTAGATAAAATGCTTCTATTACCTGTCATATGGTTAGAACATCCTGAGTCAAAGTACCACTCCATAGAATCTGCTGTTTCATCAGCATCTATCACCATGAAGCTTGTTTCATCTTCTGAACTTGAGCTATCATGTGCTACGTTTGCTTCTTCATCACTGTCTTGACCCTTCTTCTTCTTTGAGATCTTACACTCATTAGCATAATGGCCATATTTGTCACAATTGTAGCACTGAATCTTGCTTTTGTCCTTCTTCTTTGACTTATCTTTCTGTTTTCCTCCTCCTCCATCAGAGGATTCAGACAATGTCTCAACATCATCTTCAACATGATCTTTGCCTTTCTTGGAATCTTTCTTGTTCTGCCATTTCTTCTTGTCACTTTGATACTTCTTGAATTTTGAAAAGAGAGCTTGCTCATCTTCTTTGTCATGGCTCCTCTCACCATGTTTCAACTCATGAGCTTCAAGAGTGCTTTGCAGATCCTCTATCTTGATCTCACTCAAATCTTTAGTCTCTTCTATAGTCACCACTATATACTCAAATTTAGAAGTCAAAGTTCTTAGTACCTTTTCCACCGTCTCTTGCTCACCAAGATTACCTCCACAATTCTTCATTTGATTAGTGAGAGTCACCAATCTTGTGAAGTAATCAACAATTGATTCATCACTCTTCATCTGCAACAGTTCATACTGTCTCTTCAAGGCCTGAAGCTTTACTTTCTTCACTTTTGCATCACCACCATAACTCTTTTGCAAGATATCCCATGCATCTTTGGAGTTCTCAGCATCTGCAATCTTCTCAAACACCTTTGAATCAACACATTGATGAATGAGAAACAGGACCTTGTTATCTTTCTTCTTTGCTTCTCTGAATGTTGTTCTTTGTTCTTCATTTGCATTTTCTGGTAGAGGAGTGATTGCTGCATTCACTTGTTCATACACTTCTTGAACATTGAATATCACCTTCATCTGCTTCACCCATCTATCCAAATTCTTTCCATCGAAAACTGACAAATTCGCATGGAAATTGTTGTTCCCAGCCATGGTTGATTCACTTTCAACCTGATTCTTCTTTCAAGAACGAATCAAGATCCCTTTGGATCGTACGAGCTCTAGATACCACTTTGTTGGGGATAACCCACAAAGATGAACAACAAAGAACACTTAGAACTCTAAGAAAGAATAGAGAGAACTATGAATAAAATTGAAGAGAATGAATTAAGGGAAAAAGTTATGTAATTTTATTAACAACAACGACACCTATATATAGGTGAAAATGTACAAGATAAGGAAAGGTAACTTGAATAACAAGTTACTAACAAAGTCTATCCTATGTAACTAACTAACAGAAAAATTACAGCTGTACATAACAAACTAATCTAACTGTCAAAACAGAAAACATAACTGAACCAGAGGTTCAGAGTTTGAGGGTATCAGAAGATGTGCTAGTTCAGAAGCTGGTTGCTTCAGAACCTGTTTGTATAAGAGTCCGAGTCAGAGTCTTGTGAGCATCAGAAGCTGTTTGCTTCAGAGGCTGTTTGCTTCAGAAGCTGCAGAGCTTGAATTACAAATTCAACACCCTTAGGCAAAATACACCGTTGGAAGATTTCTTTAGGCAAATTTTAAACTACCGAAAGATGTTTTTATGATTAACATGAGAAAGAAGAAAATCAATTGCCTAAAAATATGGGGCTATCAATTTGTAAGGACCAATATTAAAGTATATATAGGAGAGTTCGCGATAAACAAAATAGTTTGACTTATGATCATACAAAAGTTGGTTCATTGATATAAACATAAGAAAGAGAATCTAAAATCTATAGTCGATTAAGAATTCATTGATTGAAGTGGCCTATTTGACGTGCCATCAGAAACAAATTCACCTAAATTTTTTCTGTGTATAAAAATAAATAAAATGACATGCGTATTTATTTAACATTGACATGTATGCCAAGCTAGCTCCAAAGTTAAAGAAACTGAATTTGCCATCAAAAGGATAGAATATATGAAAAATTCAAGGGCCTAATAAGCAAATAAAAGTACATTCAAACAGAGTGAACCCTTTGGGTGGAAATTCGCCCCTCATTTGCATCACAAACCTGATGATATTGTTTTAAATTCAAATTCAAACAAGAACCAAATATCTTAAAAAAAGATACAACGTACAAATCATAATATATGGTTTATACTCAACTAGAGTAGTACTTAGAAGGCAATCAACGATCATAATATTGTCAATTATGACAGAAAACTGAGAATAATAAATATAACAACAATAAGAAGAAATATCAATCATTAAGAACAGGTTCTAGTCACCAATCGTTAGTTGGTTTAGTGTGATCTGGGACGGAGCCAGTAGGGGGTCCAGCAGATGCCACGATCCCCCCTAATTTTTTTAACACTAATATGTCATTATATTATTGATTTAATTTCACTTTTGATTCTCCTAATTTTATTAAACTCACAAAAATGTCCTCTCTTCTTTAATTCAACTTTTTGAGCTGTATTTATACTTTATAAATTTGATTTGATCTCTATAGATGTCCCCCCCACCCACCAATAAAAATGGTATATTTTTTATACAAAAAAGCTATTTATTGCTCCTATATTAAATTTAATGACAAAATATCTTTTTTAAATTCACCTTTTTAGGCAAAATGTCACATTTTTTATGACAAAACACAAGTGTTATTAAATTTAATGACAAAACAATAAATGTGAAAATATAGTGGCCAAAAAATTTGGCTTATGTTATGAATATTATTAGTGTATGTCAATATAGGTCATAGTCTCATGTAATTGGTTCATTATATTTACCTATAAATATGATCTATGTATCATTGTAATGTAACATTAATCATAGTGATGAATATTAAAGACTATACTTTCTCTCCTCTCTCACTTCTTCTATATTATTCCTCTTGTTTACATCAATTTATAACAGCTTAAAAAAATGGCACATAAAAATGCAGAATCACAGTATTAACTTTAGATTTATCTCACAATTTCTTCTATATGTTAGGTTTTTAAATTATTTTTTTTTACTGAATTCTATTTTTAAATTCGGCCCCCCTTATTTGTCAAAAAAAAAAAATCGGCCCCCCTAAGTTTAATTCCTGGCTCCGTCTCTAGTGGTGATTGTCGCTGAACTTGGTAGAGAGGACTACGGTTCGATCCCCACGACTGCGATCAGTAGAGAGCTGAAACCATTTGATGTCAGAACTGAATCCCCAAACAAGATTAAACTGGTGGTGAAAACAAAAAAAAAGGGTCCTAGTCAACACAGAAACAGGAAGAAACATGTCCCTTTGATTGAATCATATCTAGTCAAGTATGATAGGAAAATAAGAAAAGATGCGGAATCATAAGAACCAGTCCTAACAAGGTTGTTAAAATCTAGTTTTAAAGTCAACTCGTTTTGGCTAAGTGAAATTGAAATGTAGATTCAACTCGTAAAGTTTACATCATATTAAAATAAATATATATAATATATGGTAAATAGTCATTTACCCCCTGCAAAATAGGCGAGTTTTGATACCCCTGCCTAATTTTTGTTTTTAAAATAAACTTTGCAATAAGAAGATTCTCTCATCTAACCCCCCTGAGTGGCCAACTAAGCGCTTGACTGTGCATTATTGCTGATGTGGCACGCACACATGGAAATAACTTTAATTTATTTTTATTTTTTAATTCCACATTGCTTATTAACATTATTATTATTATCATAATTAAAAAATTCTGAAATAAAAAAATGGCTTTCTTGGTATGTTGGAACGGAAGAAACAACACCATCATCACGTCACCTCCATTTCATATCCCTTTTTTCTTCTTCATACATTTTCTTCGGTTGGAACAAAGGGCAAATTGGTGTTTGAATTGAAAATAAAATTTAAGTCTCACATCGGATACTAAAGCATATTAGTGTGTAACTGGAAAAAAAATAATTAAATGCGTAATGAAGTCTCACATTAGTGAGATTAAACACGTCATGATTATTTATTTTCCAACACTATATAAGTGTTAAGCTAAACCTATTTTAAGGGGCACCATATCACATGGTTGCGGATATACAAGATACAAAATAAATAAAAAACCTAATTGTCAAAAGAAAAAAGAAAAAAAAAAGAAGAAGAAGAAATTGACAATTAGAAAGTATGTGACGGCTGCATAAAAATCACGTTCCCAAAATAAGAAGAACTGCTAAGAATTGAGTACTGCAGATATGGTTATTGTGGGAAATGATGCATAAGGATTTTCCATATGCATGGTGCATAAACAAATCTCCACCATTTGTATTCTAAAATAACATTGACATAATTAAGTACATCTAATAGTTTTGGAATATAAATGGTGGAGATTTGTTTATGCACCATGCATAAAGAAAATCCTTATGGATAATAACTTTTCCCGATTATTGTAGCATCCCATAGATTGGTGAACGTGGGTGATGGTTTTTTTCCATGAGTGGAATCACATAGTGGGTGGAATTCTCTTTCACCTTGATTTTCATATCCTTGCCACACTATAAATAATTGCAGCTTCAATTTAGAGGTTAGTTAATATTATATATTTGCCTGATCTTATTATGTAGTGATGTTATGTCATGAAACTTATCATAAAAATTGATATTAGTATGAACATGATATAGATATAAAACTGTGTTGATGAAACATTGAAATAATTGTCAGAATTATATACATGACTATAATTGTATGTCAATTGGAAAGAAAATTGAAGTTGATCATAAGTCATTTTTGTATATTTGTTATTGGACGTAAATCACTCAATAAGTCTTGATTCATCTAGGGACAATAACGAATTGTTGAAAAATAAATACCATATTGAATCAGTCTTGGTAAAATAAAAACAAGTTTCTTTAAGTGTCTTAATAATACTAGTAGTAGCTAGTATTAAGATATTTTTTTTTCAAGAGTGATAAAAGTATCACTAGTTCCTTCAAATTAAGAATGGTCATAGTAGTAGTACCATAATTCCTATAATTTAAGAATGGTCTTAGTTACCATATGAGAAAGGTATCGTAGTACCATTATTGATCGATATCGTAGTATCAATGCAAGTGGTATCGTAGTACCACTGATTCATAGATTGATATTGTAGTATCAATTCGAGTGATATCGCGGTACCATTCATGAAGCTATAATTTTTTATTGATTTCTACCATGCAGTAGTAAATCGGTATACAGTTGTAACTGAACTGTTTTATCCTGGAGACAGTGTGGTTGATAGTCTGCTTGCACAATTTTGGGCAGTGTCACGAAACGTCTTAAAGAAAGTGTACCGACCCACGACTCATCCCAATAATATCTTCGGTGGTTGCAAAATTCTTTTTTTAAACGGTTTTTTAAATCCGGTAACAACATCTTCTCAAACAACAAACCTTCAAAACCACCAAAACCTTAATCTAAAACACAAAACTTCAAACATGTCTTTATCAAAATCCAAAAAATATCAAAATTCAAAAAAATCCAAATTGACAACAACAACAACCCCAAAATTCTTCACAAACTCAGAAAATAAAGACCCATAAAACTCTTCTTCATCTTCTCTGACCGTCTCTCTCTCTCTCTCTCTCTCTCTCTCTCTCTCTCTCTCTCTCTCTCTCTCTCTCTCTCTCTCTCTCTCTCTCTCTTCTCATAATATTAATTTTAAATATTAGATAATTCACACTTGATTGATTTTCTCTCATTCTCATTAGTTAAGTATGATTATAGTTATGCATTTCAATGACAAATAACACAACAACTATATACCCATCAATATATTTTGTAAATATTGTAAAGAAATAATATTTCTCTCATTTTTTTTTTTTCACGTATTAAATATGGTTTTTTGAATCATACATGTCGTCATGTGAGATTAAATATTATATGTGATTGAAATAAAAAGTGATCGTATATTCTAACCCCTATTGTTATCTTTATTTTTTCAAAACCTCTTTTATATTATGTATATTTTTTTTGACAATATTTATGTATCTATTATTTATCAAATAACATATTATATTTAAATGTCGACAAATCTTAACTCAATTGACAAAATTATCAAAATTGCTTGGTCATACGTCATTTCATCTATCTACAAAGAAAAAACTTATTATGTATAAATAATCACATAAAATTTTGCAATAGTATATTATTTTATCATAACCAAATAATCTATTATTCAACTATGAATTTTTGCTTATAAAAATGAATAGAGAGAGTATATTGTTATAAAAAAAAAATTACAAGTGTAAATAATTGTTACTTCTATAATTATTAACATATACTATTATAAATACCAAAAAAAAGAAACATATATTATTATAAAAAAAATTAAATATCTCTCTAGATATGATATTGTATTTATTACTAATATGATAAAATTAAGTGTTTTTCTATATATGATATTGTATTTAAACTCGTTTTGCCTACCGATCGTTAGTTGGTTCGGTGGTGATTGACGTTGAACTTGGTAGGGAGGACCACGGTTCGATCCCCGCAACTGCGGTCGAGAGGGGGCTGGAACCATTTAATACCAGAACTGACCACCGAATCAGATTCAACTGTTAGTGAAAGCCAAAAATAAAAAAAATAAAAAAAACTCGTTTTGCCTTTCAATTTTACTCAAAATTATTTTAGGTCCGATTTAACGCGAAAGTTGTTTCTAAAAACTTAGAAGTCATAGAGTTTATGATTTAAAATGAGATTTTAACAGGGTTCTAGTCATCAATTATGACAAAAAAAACTAGAAGAAATAGAAATGGAAATTGTACTACTATTTATACCCCTAACTAGTCTTTGTCTTTACCAAAAAAAACCTTTTATTTTCTCCCATATTCTTCTTCCATGTTGTCGATTTCAGATTAAATTTTATCCACTTTTGCTTTTAAATTTTTATGTTAATAATTTAGGTCTCACTCAAGATTGGACAATGTATAATCCTGCATCTCCACCTCAGATTCTGAACTTGGTAGAATAACAATCTTCGATTTTGTCAAGCCAACATTATTGCTCTGATTCTTCATTGAATTTATGTTTATTTTATTTTATTTTATTGGCTAAACTATATATTTGGTCCCTTACGTTTATTTTAAGTTTCAATTTGGTCCCTTACGTTTAAAAAGTTTCAATTTGGTCCATTACGTTATCAACGTTTGCATTAGTTGGTCCCTCCGTCAGATTCCACTGTTACACTGTTTCAATTGGACACGTGTCAACCTGTCCAGGTGTCCACGTGTGCAAACCGTCTGCCACGTAAGCAAACCGTCTGTCACATGTGCAAAAACTGACGGAAGAGACCAAATTGAAACCTAAAATAAACGTAAGGGACCAAATTGAAACTTTTTAAACATGAGGGACCAAATTAAAACCTAAAATAAAGGTAAGGGACCAAATGTGTAGTTTAGCCTATTTTATTTTTCTGAAACATTTACCTAGCCACTTCAAATTGGGGTAACAAAAATAAATTAAAAAAATGTAAATAAATTTGTTTTAAAAATTTTTGCATCATTTTTTTTAAGAGACCAACTACCACATAATATTATTTTTTTAAACCCCTAAAAATAAATTAGACGCCGGGTGCGCTAGGGCACCCTGCACCCCCTCGGGGCCGGCCTGACAATCCATAAAATGAAAAATTAATAAGTTGTTTCGTTTGTTCTTATTCATTTCTTAATTAATAAGGAAAACTCAATGCTTAAAAATAAATAATTACATTGCATTTGATATAGATTGCATTTGCTATAGTGTAATAGTTCAAAGGCCGAAAAAGAAATTTACTATGTGAAAAAAGGTCTCCCATCAAGAATCAACCATAAAAGAAGTTAATAATTACTGATTTTTTGTTTGATTGGAATCTTTATGTATAAGAACACCATCATTCATCCACTTTATTTTAACAAAAATATTATTATTAGAATATAAAAGCTTCTATTCAAAATTCGATTTAGATCTCATATTATGTTGGGTCGGCCCTGATAAATATGTTGTTGCATTATTATGACCTTCTGAAGATGTAATGGATATATAATTCGTAGAATCGAGTTTTGGGCCTAATGCAACCCTACATAATAGACTTATAAGGTGGGAATTGTCTTCTACTTTATAAACACATATTCATGCTATCTCGCAACCGATGTGAGACTTTTAAACACACATCCTTGCGCCCAGTGCTATTGGGCTTGGGGCACGAATATGAATGGTGGATGACCCGATCAAAAACTTGATAGCAGGCGGCCCAGTGGATTGTGGAGAAGCTCTGATACCATCTTAAAATTGAGTATTTGACATAACTCATCCTTACAAAATCGACTTGTAAGGTGAGGATTGCCTCTACTTTATAAACGCGTATTCAGGCCATCTTGCAACCGGTGTGAGATTTCTTTAACACAACTCATCTGCACAGTGCTATTGAGCTTGCGGCGCGGATATAAATGGTGGATGGTCCGATCAGAAACCTGATAGCACACGGCCCAACAAATCATGGAGAGACTCTAATACCATCTACTTTATAAACACATATTCATGTGATCATGTCATCTCATAACCGATGTGAGACTTCTTAACAATAATGTCTAACCTTTATAACATCAGGGTTAAGGCACTAAATAATTTTCCAATTCCATCCATGCCCCACCAATAATACTGCAGCAAAGAACATGAAAATAGTGAGTAGAACAATAAGAATGCTGTATTGTAGCGGTTATGTTTATCTAAGATTGTGAATGGTGTATATTCAGGAGAGAAAAGAGATGAAGAGTTAAACTTATGTGTGATGTTATGAGATAGAAAAAGAAGTGTGAGGAAGAGGGATTGGTGTCTTCTCTTCACTGTGTCTTAGAGAGAAAAAAAAGTCAAAGGGGTGGTGGGATATATATCAATCCAAATTTGTACTTATTCTTAAAATTAAAATGACTAATAAGTACTTAACAAGATGTCACTGTCGCGGCCTAAAATCGGGATAGAATTTTATGCAGAAACAATGTCCTGCTATAAATCGATGGTTGAGATTATTTTATTATATAAAAAATAAAAAATGCATGTAATTTGAACCATTTCAATTGACCGGATGTAATGTGCTACAACGGAAAACTGTGTGAAATTAGTATAGTATTAGAAACCATCTCAGGTTCAAGTGTTGATTATGTGTAGGGAACTTATTAGCACTCTACGATATTCGTTAAAAAATAGCTACCCTTAATGAATGAATGAATGTAGCTAACACTATACTAGTTGTCCCATTATTTGAAATGGTTGATGAAAGATAAATCAGTTTGGCTTTAGGATGTGCGTGGAAATTATTGTGTAAAACCCAGTTATAATATGTTGTTAAATTCCACAGTATCTGCTGTCCCAGGGGGAGGAAAACAATGGCTGGATGCCTGGAAGTGGATTTGGAAAGTGCACGCGCCGCCGAAAATTAAGCATGTCCACTGATCTTTCCTATTTGTGAAAATAATAATGAAAATGATTGTAATGACAGCAAACAAGCATGGCAGACAGCAGGCTTAGACGCGTTGAATAGTGTTTGTGATTTGTGAATAAGTTCACTATATAGCTCACAGAAAATTAGGCTGCATACTTGAATTTGTAATTTTTTAAACTAATTCATACAATATACAACCCATGATAATGAAAATATTTATAACTTTTATTTGATTTAAGATTAAGATGCACCAGGTGGTACTAACCCACCAAAATTAAAGGATAATTACATGTTTACTTCAAACACTACATTATAGAGAGGAACTTTTTTTTTTTTCTTGAAGTTTCTCTCATTTGTGAGATATAATGGTTATAAATTATAATGCTAAAAAATATAAGTAACTACACTGCATTTGCTACAGTGATCTCATGTCTACCAGATGAAACCTCTGCAACATTCTCATCATGCACCTTAACTTTGTACATTGGTACATCCTCTGTCAATGCCACATCATGTTGTTGAATAACAAGCACTGATGACACCATCTTGTGTCCTATTGAGGATGTTAGAATGTCTCCTATGGGACCTAACTCTGCATGCTCTGCTTCCCTCTCTGCTAGTTCCGCCACCATAGTGGATGGAAACCGACCCTTCCCAACAACTATGAGATCGTAATCTGCACTTTCGCCTAACGATATCACCTCCCCCACAACGTTGCCGCTACCTTTTTCAATGTACTTCACAGTTTCACCACACTTGCTTCGAAACATCTCCATTGCGTTTTCATCCAACTCCTGCATTTAATTAATAACAAGGTTTATACATAAAAAATATTCATATTGTACATATATATCTAGAGACATAAGTATGCAAGTGGAATCATTTAAAATTAGCTTAAACATATATTCACGCCCAAAATATGATAATTTTTTATTTTTGGTCTAATTAGTACCTCCTTTTGTCAGAACTTGAAAATCAAAATGAGCAAACAAAAACTATAGATCAGAAGAAAAAGTTAGCATGTTTTGAGACTAATATTATCTTTGAGTTGGCAACATTTACCTGTTCTCTTTGTCGGTTCATTTTGGCGACAGAAAAGCTATAGTTTTCATCAGCACTTTTGCCAGGTGATTGGCGTAAAACAAAGTTATTACCACTCAATCCATTTTCCTCAACAAACCTTACAACAGTCAGTGCCACTGCAGGGTGTTCGGCCATTTTTTTCCCCAACTCTAAAACCTCACGATCATCAGGCCCGCCAAAAAACACAAGGCATATTCTTTGGGCCACAGTACCATCTGAGCCCAAATTTTTCGGTCCAAGCCCATATCCTCTATCCACTAGCACACCCACAGAGCAAGGTGCATTTTTAAGTACCCTTTGGTTCACACCTCTCCACCCATGTCCAGCATTCTCCAACACCTCATGGGACTCATTGTCATTTTCATCATCTACTTCCATCTTCCAATGTTTATGGAAGGGTAATACAATCAATGTCACTCTCTTTTCCTCCGCCACATGGCATATATCCTCGTGCATTGTGGAAAGAGAAGAGATTGCTGTAGTGGACCGGACTATGACTCGGCCCAATTGACTAAATGCCTGAAAAGCACCGGCAAGACGGTTATACCATTCATCACGGTTGAACCGATTGAAGAATGGGAAACCATTTTTGCGTGCGCGTTGAACCATGATGATGGAGGATGAACGTTCTGTGAGCTCAACAAGGTGCATGATGAAAAGTTTGAGGAGTGAACTTTTGGTGCTACGCGTTGATTCAATGAGGTTAATGACAGCGGGGATGTTGGTTGGACCGTGTATGCAAGCTAGGACTCGAAGTGTATCCACGACGTTCTTGTCTTTAGAGTGGGAGGACATGTCACCTAGCTTGCGAATTGTCTTGGCTGCTATGCCACGAGCTGGTTTGTAGATTGCCATCACTAGTGGAGTTGTGATGAAAGTAGTGAATAGAGCCATAAGTACCAAGATTGCAAATACTTCATCATTCAAAACCTGCAAATATATTAAAACCAATTATAAATATGTAATTAAATTATAACATCGATAATACATTTCATTTATAATAATAAAGTAAAATAGAAGGGACACATTTTGTAAATGAAAATGTCATAACCGCCTTAGGATAAATTAGATCATGTTCCATTTTTATAAAATGAATGATTGTATACAAGTCTTTGCATGTACATGTATTGCCTCCTAGAAAAAAGTATATTTTTGTGTGTCATGTATGCAACATTAGTATTATTTAATATCTTTCATTTGTTCTGATGCATCATTTACATAACAGTATATTTTTGTGTGTCATGTATGCAACATTATATTATTAATATCTTTCATTTGTTCTGATGCATCATTTACAAAAAAATAAATTAATCACCATAGACTAAGTAAAATACTATTTTTTTTGTGCTATGATTAGCCAATAATTTGACACCAGGCAGAATGTTTATTCCCTATATATGTAATAGTCAAGCTACCCAATCCAAATTAAAAAATATAGTCAACTACTCCTATTATTTTTCCTAAGAAAGACAAAATGACAATGTTAGATTGGCAAAGACTTATACAAAAGCAACACAATAATTGGTATAATACTTTAATATGGATCTTTTTAATAGGATTTTCATACTATTTTTAATATACATTAGAGAAAATATTTGAAAAAAGAAGTGTGAACACACTAAAATTAGTGATTTATCCCATTCCAAAAGAAAAATAGTGATCAATCATAAGAATAATAGAGTAAGTAATAGGGAAAATAAAAATGTCTCTTCAATTTTTGGTCATTAAATCTAATGACTATTATTATAAATAAATTTCATACTAAAAGTATTTCCTACTAGTTTAAGTTTTTCCTGGCAGTGAATATTTTTATTTGTATGGCACTTATTAGAAACTATGGGAAACAAGAATAATCAAAGATGATGCTGAGTCTACAAGCTAAGGCCAATAGAATGGCATTTCATTGCACATGTTAATGTTACAACCAGGAAAGTGGTGGGAAAGAGATCATGATGATGGCAAAGTCTGGACTTTTCTTTAATTTGCAATATTTTTTATATAGTAAGAAATATTGTTTTTTATAGTAAAAATGGATTTTTCTAATTAACCCTCTGATAATTTAGGGGTAGTTACCCTCAGCTGACATGGCACCAATAAAATTATGCCAAATGTAGTTAATAATTTTGGTCAAAGATATAGTTACTTTTTAACCACAAAATAATTATGATTGCTTTAACTTTTCAAATAATTATATTTTTGGTATTCAAATCAATGAATTTAGATTCTAGGTCCTAAATTAATAAGGAGTGTAATTCAATATTTATTACCATAAATATTGAATGAATTGATGATCCTTTGATTTATTTTATTTTTTCTTATAAGTTTTTTTGTTTTTCTTAAAATATATTTTTTTTCTCGTTTCTTGCATAACCAAAAATGCAGACTCTATACATGTTTTTTGTTCTTAATTTATTTATAGAACATTTGAAAGTAAATTTTTTTTATTTAAAGTTGGTAAGTATTTTTTTATTGCAAAATATTTATTTTTTTTCTAACGATTTGGTTCATGTCCAAATTCAATCTTTCTCTAAAAAAAATAAAGTCTAGTTCAACCCCTAATTATAAAAAACAACAACATCACACTCATATTTTTACAACCCTAGAATAAAAAATTATATTTAATAATTAAAATTTATATTTAAAAATTAAAATAATTAAAATTTAGATTTAATAATTAAATTTAATATTATATTTAGAAATTAAAATTAAAAAATTATATTTAATAATTAAATTTAAGGAGTAAGAACCTTCTTATTGGAACAACACATGAACTCCGGTTTAAGTTACGTAGTTAGAACCCTAGAATTTGACCTAGACGTACACTCCGGTTTAAGTTAAGTACTAAGAACCAGAAATTTGACTTACAAGTATACTCCGATTTAAGAATTTAAATAATTAAAATTTATATTTAATAATTGTATTTAATAGTTAAATTTAATAATTAATATTATATTTATAAATTAAAATTTTTAATTAAAAATGGTATTTAACAATTATATTTAAGAAGTCAGAACCTTCGTATTGGACCAACACATGTACTCCCGTTTAAGTTACGTAGTAACAACTCTAGAATTTAACCTAGAAGTACACTCCGGTTTAAGTTAAATACTAAGAATCCTAGGATTTGACTTACACGTATACTCTGGTTAAAGAATTTAAATAGTTAAAATTTATATTTAATAATTGTATTTAATAATTAAATTAAAAAATAAATTTAACATTTAGAAATTAAAATTTAATTATATTTAAAAATGGTATTTAATAATTAAATTTAAAGAGTAAGAACCTTCGTATTTGACCAACGCATGTACTCCGACTTAAGTTACGTAGTAATAACCCTAGAATTTGACCTAGACATACACTCCAGTTTAAGTTAAGTACTAAGAACCTTAGAATTTGACTTACACGTATACTCCGGTTTAAGAATTTAAATAATTAAATTTTTATTTAATAATTGTATGTAATATTTAAATTTAAATATTTAATTTAATATTATATTTAAAAATTAAAATTTATATTTAAAATTTGTATTTAATAATTAAATTTAAAGAGTAAGAACCATCATTTTTGACCAACACATGTACTCCGCTTTATGTTACATAGTAAGAATCCTAGAATTTGACCTAGACATATATACACTCCGATTTAATTTGACTTACACATATACTCCGGTTTAAGAATTTATATAATTAAATTTGTTTTTAACACTTAAATTTAATATGAAATTTAGAAATTAAAATTTATTATGAAAAAATGTATTTAATAATTAAATTTAAGGAGTAAGAACCTTCGTATATTGGACCATCGGATGTACTCCGATTTATGTTACGTAGTAACAACCCTAGAATTTGACCTAGACGTACATCCGGTTTAAGTTAAGTACTAAGAACCCTAGAATTTGACTTACACGTATACTCCGGTTTAAGAATTTAAATAATTATATTTATATTTAATAGTTGTTTTTAATATTAAAATTTAAAAATTAAATTTAATATTATATTTAGAAATTAAAATTTATATTTATAAATTGTATTTAATAATCAAATTTAAAGAGTAAGAACTATCATATTTGACCAACACATGTACTCCGCTTTATGTTACATAGTAAGAACCTTATAATTTGACCTAGACATAAACTCCGATTTAAGTTTAGTACTAATAACCCTAGAATTTGAATTACACGTATACTCCGGTTTAAGAATTTAAATAATTAAATTTGTATTTAATAATTAAATTTAATATTAAATTTAGAAATTAAAAATAATATTAAATTTAGAAATTAAAATTTATAATTAAAAAATGTATTTAATAATTAAATTTAAGGAGTAAGAACCTTCGTATATTGGACCATCAAATGTACTCTGGTTTATGTTACGTAGTAACAAACCTAGAATTTGACCTAGACGTACACTCCGGTTTAAGTTAAGTATTAAGAACCATAGAATTTGACTTACACGTATACTCCGGTTTAAGATTTTAAATAATTAAAATTTATATTTAATAATTAAATTTAATATTATATTTAGAAATTAAATATTTATTTAAGATTTGTATTTAATAATTAAATTTAAATAATAAGAACCTTCGTATTGGACCAACATATATACTCCAGTTTAAGTTACGTAGTAAAAACTCTAGAATTTGACTTACACGTATACTTCAGTTTAAGAATTTAAATAATTAAGTTTTATATTTAATAATTGTATTTAATAACAATTTTATACACATGACTTTTTTTTTTGCGAAGATGGTAACATGTTTTGATCCACGCACATAGCCATTTTTTGCAATTTTATAATTAAGGGTCTTTATTATTTTTTTTAAGTAATGCTACGTTGTTGAAATGACATACGATCAAAGAAAAAGACAGAATTTTCAAATACGTCGTAAGGATCATAAGAAAAAGTAAGCGGAGTAACGACGATTGAATGAAGCCGTTTGGAAACGCGTTTGAAAATTGAATGAAGCGGCAATTGCAGAAGATGAGTAACGGTGACGACGATGTTGTGAAGCGGCAATTGCAGAAGATTAGTAATAACGGTGACGGCGATTTTTTGAAGCGGAAATTATGAGAAAGAGAGAAATTATGTGAATCGGAATTTTTTTCTTAATTGTCTGAGAAAGAGGGCAGAGAAGATATAAAATAAAGTGAAGAAGGGGTGATTTTTGTTTTTGAAGAAGGGGTGATTGAAATTAGGACTCAGAATGTAAATTCATTTTTTGATAATTGTAGAATGTAAATTCATTGAATACATTACCTAAAATATAATTAATTGAAAATAAAGATAGTCAAAATTATTTATGGTAAAATATTATTCATAAATTTGATTTTAATAATTAACTCCACTTGGCTGAATTTAATTGATGCCAAGTCAGCTGAGGGTAGTTGCCCTCAATTTATAAAAGGGTACACAAGTACTCACCAGTAAAAATAGGATATGATGTGAACACGCCATCTCCAAGAGGGATAATTTAGATATAGGTAATTAAATGGACTTAACCAAACTTAGCTTCCTAAATTATCACGGGCTTAAAATTAATGTGCTTTCATTTCTCTTTTTTGATAGCAAGAAGAAAAGTCATATAATTCTAAAATTTGATTAAAAGTATATACTAATTGGATGAAATTACAGATGAGCTAGGTGCAGGATAGGCATGTAAAAGTAGAAAAGATACTAAAGGCAATCCCCAAAGCCTAATCTCTTCACGAGATTCATATTCTTATGAAGTAGAAGCCACTATCATTAATTAGTGGCTAGAAAAATATTTACATGATGGAAATTAGTGTCATGCAAATTGCAATTGAATTAGTCATATATTTTCATCTAAGTATCTAACTTCCCCCAACCTTATTCAACACGGCTGCTGACCCAATTGCAACAAAATAGTGATTAAAAAAGTTATATAAAACGAGTGAATTATTACTGTACTATATTAATTAATTAAATTAATTGGAACAAAATCTTTCAAACATTTTTGGTTGATGAATCACCATATTTCCCAATCACTTATGTCATTAAAAATTAGAATAAATGAAATATTTACCCAAATTAGTCAAATTACAGCAACATTATTTTCCCAATCATACCCTTAAACAATTGAAACTAACATAAAATATACCAAGTCAAATAAGTTGCTTATGTGAAACAAAATTTAACTTTGCATACTTCGTTCAACTTTTCATGTGGACACGTTCCAATTGTGTTCAGTAGACTTTATAGAACTGTCAAGCCGACCCAACAAATCAATACACGCTAAAAGACCGGCCACGTGTCACACTTTTTATTAATCAACCAGAATCAAGCTCTTAATCTCTTATATCCTCACCACTAAAATCCTTAACCAAATTTTGCTGACAAAATTTGGGATTGATCTCTGAACTTGGGTATCAAACAATATTAAAATTTTTAAGGATAATTTTTTATTTATTTGGATTTCATAAAATTCGAGAGATTCTTTTCTAAAGTTATGTACAAAGAATATTCAATTTAAACTAAAAAAACCCTCAACCTAAGGTTCTTATCTCTTACTCCCTATAGTCCTTTTATGAGAAATATTAATTTTTTAGGTTTATTATATAAATGTTATATTTGATCTATATAATATATAAATTAAACTATTTTTTACATTTCTTTTGATGAAGTCTAATTTAATTTTGATATAAATTAATAAAAGTATATAGCTTATTTACAGTGTTCATGATGTTTATAAAATACTAGCACTATTTATTCATGTATTCAACTTTAATTTTTTCATCTCCAAGACAAATTAGCATTATTAGTAAAGAGTTTGGAATAAAAAAAAATTTATCTATAATGTGAATTACTACTATGAATTAGTGGTACGTACTACGTATACTCCCGCGTTTAATGAATTCATACGATAAAAATTATCCCGCATTTCCCGTCTTATTCATGCTCACACTTCCAATGTATAGTTGAAAAATACTATGTCTCTTTTTTTTTTGGTAGAAGAAAAATATGTCTCTTAATTATGAATATAAGTGATTTAAAAAAATAAACAAAGCTGATTTATCTATGTATCTGGTCTTGTTTATAAATCAAATACATCAATCATACTTGATTCACTTTTGCGAGTTAATGAGAGAGTATATCATTTTACAATATTAATAAAATATTTAACATTTTTTCATATTATACTCTTTATAATTACTATTATTTTTTTGGTCAACACTTTTAATGTTATTATTATTGTCTCTTTTTCATTATTGTAATTATATACTAGTATAAATGGATTACTGTGTAATATAAAACCTATAATATTACTCTCTATTGGTTTTTCTTAACTGATGTATCTAGTTTATAATGTTGACTAAATACATCCGTTGTTTATTAAACGTTAAAAGTCAAATTATTTTTTTTTACAATAACATCAATATTGCATTTTGTTATTATAAAAAAATTTACGAAATAAATAAAAGAAGGAAAATAAATAAAAATTAATTTGCTGACCTTTTTCTCTTTTCCAATATTGAGCACAATGAGTTCAACAAGTCCTTTGGTGTTCATCAGCACTCCAAGTGTAATCGCCTCTCTAACAGGCATCCTACACATCATAGCAACAACAAAAGTCCCCAAAATCTTCCCAGCACAAGCTGTAGAAATCACCAAAACCAACAACCCCCAAGCTTTTCCTCCACTTATCTTAGTCACATCAGTTTTCAACCCACTCGATGCAAAATAAAGCGGAAGCAACAAACCCAAAACAAAATCCTCTATTCTCTCTATTAACCTCTCAGCAAAATTCCCTGTTTTCGGTATCGTTAATCCGAAAACAAACGCGCCGAAAATCGCGTGAATCCCTATAAAATCTGTTATGAATCCTGAAACCATTACACCCGCGAGTGTCAAACAGATATAAACTTCGTCAACTGCTTCGTTCTCAACAGAGCATCTTTGCGCCACGCGCTTCATCACAGGACTTATAACAATCATCATGAAGGCAACGAAAGCGACGCCGGAGAGAAGTACCCAAACGGAAACGAGAGGGCTTTTTTTGTCTCCGCCGTCGACTCCACTACCGGCTAACGCGATTGCTAAAGCGAGTAAAATCCACGCGGCTAAATCGTTGAATGCTGCGGCTGCCATCGCGGTTTCGCCAACGCGCGTTGTGAGGAGTTTGAGTTCAGCGAGGATTCGTGCTAAGACGGGGAATGCGGTTATTGAAAGTGCGACTCCCATGAAAACGATGAATTGGCCGAATCCGGCTTTATCTGCTCCATCGACGGTTTTACGGAGGACAATGGCGACGCCGATGCCGCTGACGAACGGAAGAGAGATTCCGCATGCTGCTATACTGAATGCTCTTTTACCGCTACGACGAATTGAGTTTAGATCTAACTCCAGACCAACGAGAAAGAGGAAGAATAATAGACCTATGCTTGCGACGGATTCGAGCGTTGGTAAACTCCATGACGGGAAAATGCGGTGCAAATAACTTTTACTCCTTCCCAACGCCGATGGACCTAACAGAATTCCACCCTGCATATACATGCAAATCAAGAAAATCACTTAAAATTAATCTAACTGCATCAAAATTTAAAATAATACCGTCCGTAAGACCTAATTCAACTGACTCTGAACATCTTTATAAATCGGATGTACAGTTGTGTGTGTGAATTTCAGGTGGACGGGTAATTGAAAAGAAAAGAATGTGTGTGGTACTTACGACGATCTCGGCGATGACTTTAGGTTGACGGAGAGGTTTGAATAGGAGAGCGAGGGAGCGGCTAACGACGAGGACTAAGACGGTTTGAACAATGAGGAGAGGGAAAGCGAAATCGAGAGGATTATCGCCTTGCCAAACACCATTGGAGGAAGTTTTGATGGAGGTTATGTTCACCATAGTTTGTTGCGAGAATAGACTATAGAGAAAGAGGTTTAGTTTTTATTGTTGGGAAAGTATCATCACATGGAAAAGTGTGAAAAGATGATGCTGGATCGTAATTAAATGGAGTTGGAACTTGGGGAAGATATGAATGAATGCATGGGGAGTTTGGACTTTGAAGGCTTATTTATAGCGGAGAGAAAAAGAGTATGCTTCGACTTTGGTGGCAGTTTGGTACTATTTCACTTTTTTTTTTTTGGTCTTACTATTTCACTTTTTTTAAATAGTAATCCTTTTTAATTTAGTCAACAGAAATATTCTTTTCCTCTTTAGTTTAAATTTTAATAAGAAAAACCTTCCGATACAAATCTTATATAGATATGTATCGATACATATCCACATAATATTTGTAACGAAGAATTTATCTTTTAATAGTATTTCTTTATTTTTGTCAAAAAAAAAATAGTACCTCTTTATCATAAAAGTAAATATCACATTAAATTAAATTATATCAGAAATAAATAAATAAACAAATTTTCAGCCACCGCCGACACGCCGGAAAATTTTGAGCCGCCGCCGTCGGTCGCCGGAGCTCTGCTGTGGACCGCCGTCGGTCCGGCGTTGACCTGGCCATTGACCGGCCACCCACCACCACCTAATTTTATTTTTAATTATTTATTAAAATATTATTATTTAAATACTGTTATTAAAAAATAATAATTTTTTAATGAAAATGTTATTGGGAGGTGCAAAAAGAGTACATTGGGCTCACTAAAATGCTTTGGGCTTAGTAAAAATATAAATTAGGATTGATTGAATTACACATCAATCCATAAAACAAAATATGTTTTTTAAATAATAACTAAATTAAAAAATAATAATTAAATTATTATTTCAATTAAAAATTAAATTTGTTAATTAAAAATTACATTTGTTAAATAAAAATTAATAATTCCAATCATTAGTTTTTTATGATTTTAAAAAATAATATTTAATTTTTTATGAAATTAAACAATAATATTTCAATTAATTTTTGTGGATGGATTGGATATCCATCCATTGGAAAGATGATAATGGATTGATTGGATTGAATTTTATTTCTAATGGATGGATTGGATTGGATTGGATTGGATTCTTTTGAATGAATTTTAATGGATTGTTAATGGATTAATGGATTACTTTGATCCATCCATTAGCAATTCAATCCAAATCCATCCAATCTATCCATTTTGACACCCCCTACCTATGATGGCCCATTAAAAAATAGGCCCGAGGACTAGAGCTGTCAAATGGCCTGGCCCGGCCCGGGCCCATAGGGCCAAGACATCTATTGGACTGAAGTGGGCTGGCCCATTAAGGCCCAAGCCCCAGCCCAATAAGCAATGGCCCGATGGGCCGGCCCGGCAAATTTTTTCATATTTTTTTTTATAAAAATTTGACAAATTTTTTTTATAAAAAAATTCAATGGACAATAAAACTACATATAATGATTGATTAAGTTGTTTTTTTTTTTTCAAATAAAGATAATCATAACAAATTTGGTTTAATAATTATCTCATAACTAACAAATCTCATCTTTTGTTACTTATTTTATCTAAAGATTTTATGTTAACTAAAATTCCTTATTTTTAGGTAAAATTATTTTTAGATATTTTTTTTTAATTCTTTGAGGGGCCGGCCCAAAATCCCGGGGGCCAACCCATGATGGCCCATTAAAATAATAGGCCCGTGAGCCCAGCCTAATAAGGCCTTATAATATTTTTGGGAAGCCCGGCCCGGCCCGTTTAAAACTATAGGGCTACTGGGCCGGCCCATTTTTACAGCTCTACCGAGGACCCAGCACGATAAGGCCCAATAATTTTTTTTTGAAGCCTGGCCTGGCCCAGCCCGTATAAAACTATAGGGCTAATGGGCCGGCCCGATAGCCCGACCCATTTTTATAGCTCTATCTTTGCGCAACGCTAGAGACTAATTCCCTCAAGCTAACTGAGATCTATATTTACGGGAGTTGATCCGTTCCAACAAATATTTTTCTATACGCACCGGCTGGGGATCAAACTCAAGATTTATTCTACATTTATAATAGTGATAATAAACAAATAATTTAATAAGAAAAATTGATAACTAATGTAAGATTAAATTTTACATCTATTATTATTTTTTAGTCCAGCAGGAGTCTGCTGGTCAATTTTATTTATTTTTTTTGACAAAATGGTGGTCAATGTTGAGAAACGAGAAATGCGACCCCTTTAATAATTTCATTTGATAGCTACTAAATTATCTTTATAGGACCATTTTTTTTTTGTTAAGTAGTCTAATGGTTAAAAATTTCACTCTTAAGGTGGATAAATGAGATGACCGGAGTTCAAACCCCGACCCCCTGAATATATAATGCAATGTCCCTGCCAATTAAACTAAACTTACAAAACTTATTATTATTATTAGTATTATTATTATTTGTTACAGAATGAGATATTATTTCCGTCCTTAAATATAAAATCTATAATTGACAAACAATGTATGGCATAAACACGAAATTAGGTGATTTGCGACAATTTTGAAATGGCTTAGCCGCGGGTTTTTTTTTCAGTTTTCACCACCATTTTAATCTGATTCGAGGGTCAGTTCTGGCATCAAGTGGATTTTGAACTCTAACAATTTGGCTCAAAATCCCACCTCCAATTGATGTGTATGATTAAATATTTGTTGAAAAATGTCGGTACAAATTATATGTTTATTTTTTGCCCTTTTAATCCCAATGATATTAATTAAAGGCTAAACTACACATTTGGTTCCTTACGTTTATTTTAGGTTTTAATTTGGTCCCTTACGTTTATTTTAGGTTTCAATTTGGTCCCTTCCGTCAGTTTTTGCACATGTGGCAGACGGTTTGCTTACGTGGCAGACGGTTTGCACACGTGGATTGACAGGTGGACACTTGGACACGTGGACAATTGAAACTGTGGAATCTGACGGAAGGGACCAACTAATGCAAACGTGGATAACGTAAGAGACCAAATTGAAATTTTTTAAACGTAAGAGACCAAATTGAAACCTAAAATAAACGTAAGGGACCAAATTTGTAGTTTAGCCTTAATTAAACCATTATCTCAATACTAAAAATAAGGAAAACCAATAATTTATAGTTTTTTTTTACATAACCAATAATTTGTAGTTCTAAACTAGTTTTGAGACTCTTTCATTTTATTCAATATTTAATTAAGTTCGTCATTATATTAACAAAAAAAAATTTATTATAAAATTATTATAAAATATTGTTAAAATATAAATGACGTCATCGTGCTTTTTCTTGTAAAACTTATTAAATTAATAATTTTTTTATTAAAGCAATTGTCTCGTGTTTGATTTTTGTAATAAATTATAAGTAATAATAACAAGCATTTATTATTAAATTTCTTTTTTTTTCTTATAACAATTGTCACGTGTATGATTTTTTTATTCAGTTCTTTTTATGTATCAGTGATAAATATTTTATCTTGTGTTTTTTTATATTTATTTTTTATGAGAATTCATTTTTCTGTTGTTTAAAAAAACGTATTTGTGAAAGCTCATATCTATTAATTTTTTTTATATTTAAAATTGATATCATACTAAAATATAAAATTAATTTAGAATAAAATATTTAGAAATATGTTATAAAATATTTTTAAAATATAAGTTGATGTTTAAAACACACTTTGATAAAAGGAAGAATTTGACCTGCAAGATACACTGTTAGGAGGCGCTCTTCAGGACTAAAATTTGAAATCACAAGTGGATGGAAGAAATTTAATTTTACAAAGGACAACAACTTGAAAGTTGGTGATGCTTGCAACTTTGAGCTCATTCTTAGTACTAATATGACCTTTCAAGTTGAAATCTTTAGAGAGAAATAAAATGATAACACAAATTGTTCAACATCACAAAGTTGAAGCTGCTATCATTATACCAACAAATCACCACCATATTACTAAAGAGTTTTATAAAATATTTTTAAAATATAAATTGTGCAGTTTTATATAAATTTATAAAAAGAATAAATTTATTTTATTAAAGTTATTGTCCCATGTATATTTTATTAATAAATTATAATTATTAATGACGAATATTTATCCAATTTTTGATATATCTTTTTTGTTTTTTTCCTATTTTTATGTTTTGTATTTTTTTTTATCTTTAGAGGTAAAATTACATTGAAAAGTAGAAAATTTGAACTATCGTTAAAATTGTTAAGGAGAATTCAGATTTTTTAGTAGTAAATTATTTGAATATACCGTTACTCTGTAGTAGATAAATGTTGGCATTGACAAAAAGAATTATAAAAAAGTAAAAATAGATTGGATTAGTATATTTTTTTTGAGGTGGTTTTCTGATGATATTTTTATGGAAGATTTCTTTTATGCTTATCTTTTTTTCCTATTTTTGTTTTGTATCTTTTATATTTTAGATTTTTTTTTCCCTATTTTTGTTTTGTATCTTTTCTTTTTAGTTTAGAGTTAAAATTACATTTAAGAACAAAAAATCTGAAATATTTTTAAACTTGATAAGGACAAATTTAGGTCCCGTTTGGATTTAGCTTATTTTTGAACTTATGAAAATATTTTATGCAAATATATAAATTTGTGTGTTAATTCATACGTTTTCATCAACAAATATTGTTTTTTTATATCCTGTTTTCTCATAAACTACCTTCAAAAATTTATAATACAGTAATACATAAAAATTTATTTATTTGTATAAATTGTTTTGCATAAGCTCAAAAATAAGTCAATCTAAATGAATCTTTAATTTTTTAATAATAGTTTCTTTTAATATATTATAAGTAAATATTATAAATGTCGTGGCTAAAATTTTGAAGTAATATTTTTAGGAAAATGCTAACTAGTACCTCCGGGGCACTAGTTAAGGATCTAAATCATCTTAAAATTTGTATAATTGACTTTGTAGAAATCTAAAGAATACTAATTTCAGTGTCAAAGTTACTTGTTTTAATATCCTTAATTAGTGTCCCATGAATACTAGTTAGCATGATCCATATTTTTAAATACTAGTAATGTAGTACCTCTCATCAAAATTACTGCCCTCTAGCTACTGCCCTCAACAACAGTTTGCTTTGCAAGTATACATCATGATCTGACTTTTAAAAATCTTATAAAAGTCGTATATATTTTTTAATATTTTATTCTAATAATTGATCTACCTGTTGAAGATTTAAATTAAAAAAAAAAACTTATCCATAGGTATTGTAACTCTTGCTTAAAAAAATATATATGTAACTCTTTAGTTACCTTATTTTTCTTTACCAACTCATTAATTAGATTATGTGCCCGTTTGAATTCGACTTATTTCTAAGATTATAAAATAGCATACAATTAAATAATGTTTTATGTTATTTTATAATTTATCACTAACAAAAATTATATTTTAATAAGCTATTTTCTCATGTATTACTTTAAAAAGTTTATAATAATGTATAAAAACTTACTCCCTCCGGCCACAAATATAAGCAAAAATGCACTTTTTAGATTCATTGAATAATTGATGTATCTGGACTATAATATAGATCAGATACATCTTCTATTCAATGAATCTAAAAAGTACATTTTTGCTTATATTTGTGGCCGGAGGGAGTATTTGCATAAACTGTTTTGCATAAGCCCAAACTTATAATCGGATCCAGATTCATTTTAAATTCGTATTTTGGTATATGGTTATTAACCAAACCATTTTTATCTGATCGGTTATCCATCCAAATTAAATTTTCGGATTTGGTTTAAATTGGTTATTATATCATTTTCAAATTTGTTTTTGTCAAAAAAAAAAAAACAAATATCCTTTTATTAAAATTAATTCACGCACAAACTATCACTGTAACAGCCCGGGCACCACCATCCACCAACATAGGTTGTAACACCCCGTTTTTCAAAAGCCAAAAAGGGCATTATTTTTTTTTTCTTTTTCAACTAACACTCAAAGTGCGCATAATAGTTTTTAAATGAACCGGCATTCAAATATACAAAAGAACTCATTACCAAAAGGTGCTTCGACAAGCAAAGTGTATTTCCTGAATAATTACAATCCAAGTCTAAGTATTCGAATACTTACCACAAAACAAGTTAGAAATCCTATGCTAACCAAAAAGCACGGTGCACAAAACACACCGGCGCATAGTCTAACTACTCTAAGCTAATGCTCCAACCGCTCACTGGGGCCTGGAACAGCCACCGTCGTCACCACGACCTAACCCATCATCTGGGTGGGATGAGCCCGCAAATGAAAGAAAGGGTCACCACAAAATACAAGTATATATATATATATCCGGTGCGAAAAATTGTACACATAACAAATATTTCCACAGACACAAGAGAAAGCTCTTAATCTCAAAAGTAGTTCCCACCAACGGGCTTATATAAATAAATGCACACCAAGCCTAATGCAGACTTCTACAATGAGTGTGACACCAATCACTGGCTGCCACATGCATGATTTTCCGGAAAATTAACCTCTCCTCGAAGAGTCGTGGGGTAGGCAAAGCCACACAGAAATATACGTACCCGCACTAAAAATGCCACACAAGGCAGGTGAAGTCACACAGACAAACACCAGGCGAAGTCACACAGACAAACACCAACTCAATATAAATCCAGAGGGATTTGGCGAAGCCACACAGTCAAACGCCCGGTACGTAGGCAAAGTCACGCAGACATACACCTAGGCACGCAACTATGAAATGCATGGCATATATTCTCTTCGGCATATACAGGATAGTCACACAAGACAAAATCCTCGCGTAGTCCCATCAGACGCACGCATTCGTATATGCTCATGCAAACATTCACATAGCCTAAAGCCTATGTACAAAGCATCACAATATACATACATTTTTCCAATCATATGTAAATTGCACACATATTATAACCACTATCTCATCAACGAGAATACATAAATACAAACATGCCAAAGCACACAGCAATTGCACACACAGCAAAACAAAGCATGTCGTAACCATTTAAAGACAGAAATAAAGTGGAGCCCTTACCTCGTCAAGCACTCAACTATCACACGATCGCACAACACTTACTTGCTTCCTAAAACAAGCAAAGTATTCAATCAAAACCATAACCAATCAATCCTTAATGATTTGGACTCTAGAACCCCAAAACCCAAAGGTTTTCTAAGGTAAAATCCCTCTTTCGGATTCTCTACCAAAAACTACCGTATTGATCAACCCCCATGAGTTATTTGTACTATTTTTAGGACCCAAAACAATAGGCCAAAGTCTTAAATAATTTGAAATGCAAAATGGCCGTTTTCTTGCGTTATAAGTTACGTACCTTCCGGGTACCCAAAAACCCCGTTTCTAATCCCAACCACTTCCATAAATTAATAGAAAGGGATTAGAAAGTTAAAAACCAAGTTAGGACATCAGAATCCAAAATTTTAGGTCTCAGGGGTCGCTAGAGGTCGCTGGGCGACCACCTGGCGATGGCAAGTCAGAACTTCCACGCCCAGGGCGAAGTCTGGCGACCAACTGGTCGCTAAGCTACCATCTGGTCGCTGGGCGACCACACCAGGACAGAACTGGTTTTCTTCATGACAGCAGCAGCAAAACTTGTTTTTCTCAATTTTCACCCAAAACAACTTTTCACGCAACACACCACATACGCATAGTATTGGTTCCCAACAACCGTTTTCACAACAAAGCATTACATTTCCGAAATTATGTTGGTTGCTTCGAGTGCAAGTTATTTGGTTTTCATTTCCAAAATCAAAACCAAATCCAAGCACAAGTTTTATTACGGGTCTCAACCGTCCGGTAATCATTTTCAAACATGTTTTCAAAATGAAAAGCAACACCACATGTCACAAGAGTTTTTAAACCTCTTGGACCTCAAAAACACCACACAAAAACACTTAGTAAATATTTTCATAAACCCCAAAATATTTTTCATCGGATTTTCTAAAACAAAACCATACAACGCATTTCCCTTTTGCCCAAAGGTTCAAAGACAACTTTTTTTTTCAAAACCTTACAACCTAACCACATGTTATTGATCAATACATAAACCAACCAAAACCCTAACTTTTCTCATGAGATTTTTCACCAACTCATGGAAAACAAAAACAATAAAGCCTAGCATGCTCCCTAAGCTCTCATGAACAACATTCATGAAACAAAAACCATGTAAAGTAACATTTCCTAACAAACCCTCAAGAGAACATAAACCCAAAAACTCTTAAACTCTATAAGTCTACCAACCTAAGAGATGAGAAGAGAGGGTTACCTTAAGAAAGTGATTCTCTACAACTTTCCTCAAAGCTCCAAAGCTTGAAATGGAGTGAAATGGTGAGGAAATGAAAATTTGTGAAGGTTGGAAATGAAAGTAATGGAGTCTACGTGAAAGAGAGAAAGAAAGGAGTGAAATATGTGATGTTTTCTAAGTGACCAAGTGACCAAACCTCCTTACTATGCCATAGCTCTTGCTCACTCATGGCCATTGGATCAAAAACAAAATGCCAAGACAAAACCCTAGCCATTGGATCAAACCAAACCAAATCTGTAAGACCCAAGATTTCATTGTATAGTTGGTTTAAGGAATTATTAGGGTTTCGATGTGTTCGTGTGATGAAACATCGTGTAATTATTAGCTTTTGCTGTAATTGAGCCTGTTTAGTGCTCGTGCACTGTATTTGTACAGACTTTTGTCTTGTGATCCTGTTTCTTGTATAAGAAGTTATTTGTGGTTTCAGAATAACGAGTTTTGGATTATTCTTGTTTTTGGAAAAACGAGTAGGATTTTACCCGCGGATGGAAAATCTTACTGCGTCTGTTTTAAGTGAGGTTTCGGATGGGAGTTATATATATCTGCGCGGGTTAGGATATATCCTGAGATTAATTTTCTGAGGTAAGGAAGAAAATTACAGTCGCGGAAAAAGATTCGGCGATAAGTTTTGGAAATGTGAAACGTTAGACGTTCTTTCCGTAGGTTTTCTGTTTTGGTGAGTTTCGTTCGTCGCGACGCGCGAGAGCTGAACGTGTGAGTATTTCTATGAGGTTTTGAGTTTTACCTCGAGTGGATTTGTTTTGGTTTGATCCAATGGCTATGGTTTGGTCTTGGCATTGTGTTTTTGATCCAATGGCCATAAGCCATCAAGAGTTTTGTAAATAGTAAGGAGGTTTGATGACTTTGGCACTTAGAAAAACATCACCAAACATCTCATTCTTTCTCTCTTTCACGTAGACTCCATTTCTAACTTCCAACATTCACTAAATTTTCCATTCTTCACCATTTCACTCCATTTCAAGCTTTGGAGCTTTGAAGAAAGTTGTAGAGAATCACTTTCTAAAGGTAACCCTCTCTTCTCATCTCTTAGGATGGTAGACTTATAGAGTTTAAGAGTTTTTGGGTTTATGTTCTCATGAGGGTTTGTTAGAAAATGTTACTTGTCATGGTTTTTGTTTCATGAATGTTGTTCATGAGGTCTAGAGAAGCATGTGTAGGCTTTGTTGTTTTGTTTTCCATGAGTTGGTGAAAATCTCATGAGAAAAGTTAGGGTTTTGGTTTGTTTATGTATTGATCAATTACATGAGGTTATGTTGTAAGGTTTTGAAAAGAAAAGTTGTCTTTGAACCTTTGGACGAAAGGGAAACGCGTTGTATGGTTTTGTTTTGGAAAATCCGATGAAAAATATTTTGAGGTTTATGAAAATATTTTCCTAAGTGTTTTGGAGTAGTGTTTTGGGGTCAAAATGGTTTAAACCTATTGTGACATGTGGTGTCGCTTTTTACCTTGAAAACATGTTTGAAAATGATTACCGGACGGTTAAGACCCGTAATAAAACTTGTGCTTAGATTTGGTTTTGATTTTGTAAATGAAAATCAAATAACTTGCACTCGAAGCAACCAACAAGCTTTCGGAAAATGAATTGCTTGCTTATGAAAATGGTTTGCTTTTATGCTTTGAAAAAGTGTTGGGAACTAATAGAATCAAACTAGGTTTGGGTGGAAAAAGGTGGTGTGAGTTGCTGTCTTGTGCTGTCATGACAGGTGCAACTCGCCGGGCGAGTGGTTACTCGCCAGGGCGAGTGTCACAGGTCCTGACAACACGCCAGGGCGAGCTCCAGAGCGAGTAAGACCAGAACTCTCTGCCTTCACTCGCTGCCAACTCGCCAGGGCGAGCTCTGGGACCTAAAATTTTGGATTCTGATTTCTAAACTTGGTTTTTAACTTTCTAATCCCTTTTTATTAATTTATGGAAGTGGTTGGGATTGGAAACGAGTTTTTCGGGTACTCGGAAAGTGCGTAGCTTGTAACGCAAGAAAACGGCCATTTTGCATTTCAAATTATTTAAGACTTTTGACTATTGTTTTGGGTCCTAAAAATAGTACAAATAACTCATGGTGGTCGATCAATACGATAGTTTTGGGTATGGTATCCGAAAGAAGGATTTTACCTTAGAGAACCTTTGGGTTTTGGGGTTTTAGAGTCCAAATCATTAAGGATTGATTGGTTATGGTTTTGATTGAAATACTTTGCTTGTTTTAGGAAGCAAGTAAGTGTTGTGCGAGCGTGTGATAGTTGAGTGCTTGACGAGGTAAGGGCTCCACTTTATTTCTGTCTTTAAATGGTTACGACATGCTTTGTTTTGCTGTGTGTGCAATTGCTGTGTGCTTGGGCATGTTTGTATTTATGTATTCTCGTTGATGAGATCGTGGTTATAAATTAAAAGTGCAACTTACATATGATTAGGAAAATGTATGCATGTTGTGACGACTTGTGCATAGGCTTTAGGCTATGTGAATGTTTGCATGAGCATATATGAATGCGTGCGTCTGATGAGACTACGCGAGGATTTTGTCTTGTGTGACTATCCTGTATATGCCAAAGAGAATATATGCCATGCATTTCATAGTTGCGTGCCTAGGTGTATGTCTGTGTGACTTTGCCTACGTACCGGGCGTTTGACTGTGTGGCTTCGCCAAATCCCTCTGGATTTATATTGAGTTGGTGTTTGTCTGTGTGACTTCGCCTGGTGTTTGTCTGTGTGACTTCACCTGCCTTGTGTGGCATTTTAGTGCGGGTACGTATATTTCTGTGTGGCTTTGCCTACCCCACGACTCTTCGAGGAGAGGTTAATTTTCCGGAAAATCATGCATGTGGCAGCCAGTGATTGGTGTCACACTCATTGTAGAAGTCTGCATTAGGCTTGGTGTGCATTTATTTATATAAGCCCGTTGGTGGGAACTACTTTTGAGATTAAGAGCTTTCTCTTGTGTCTGTGGAAATATTTGTTATGTGTACAATTTTTCGCACCGGATATATATATATATACTTGTA
Organism: Trifolium repens; assembly: GCA_030408175.1. Classification (NCBI taxonomy): domain Eukaryota; kingdom Viridiplantae; phylum Streptophyta; class Magnoliopsida; order Fabales; family Fabaceae; genus Trifolium; species Trifolium repens. The sequence goes on along the minus strand of CP125849.1, from coordinate 48,696,872 downwards.
TTTTGTGGTGACCCTTTCTTTCATTTGCGGGCTCATCCCACCCAGATGATGGGTTAGGTCGTGGCGACGACGGTGGCTGTTCCAGACCCCAGTGAGCGGTTGGAGTTGTAGCCTAGAATAGTTAGACTATGCGCCGGTGTGTTTTGTGCACCGTGCTTTTTGGTTAGCATAGGATTTCTAACTTGTTTGATACTTAGACTTGGATTGTAATTATTCAGGAAATACACTTTGCTTGTCGAAGCACCTTTTAGCAATGAGTTCCTTGTATATTTGAATGCCGGTTCATTTAAAATCTTTTATGCGCACTCTGAGTGTTAGTTTAAAAAAAAAAAGAAAAAAAAAAATAATGCCCTTTTTGGCTCGTGAAAAATGGGGTGTTACATTTTGGTATCAGAGCCCGGCTTTAAATCTTCAAAGGGAAAGTGTATACTTGAGTCGTTAGTCCAGAGTCGGTTAGAACGTAACTAGTGTGGAGTTAGTTCTAGTGTTTGTTCTGTGTCGGGTTTCGAGTTAGTAATCCGTGGAGTGAGATATTCTGTTAGGAGTCAGAATTGTGTGACTAAGGATCTAATCAGAATTGGTATTGTGCAGAAATCGAATGCCTCCAAGAAGGGCACCTACTGTACCTATGGCGGACAATGTGGATGTGAATCAGATGGCTTATGCCATGCATACAATGGCAGCGGCTGTGACAGCTCAGAGCCATGCTAAGGCGCAGAGAGATCTAGAAAAGCGCGAAAGGGAAATACTTGCTGCTGGTTCTAGACTTCTTTCAAATTTCAACCACCAGACTCCTCCAAAGTTTAATGGGGAGGGAGGTCCGGAAACTGCTGATTTGTGGCTCCAATCTGTGGAGAGGATATTCGGGGCGATCCATTGTCCGGAGGGAGAGAAGGTGGTCTTAGCTACCTATCAATTACTCGGGGGTTCTGAGTATTGGTGGAGGAACACCCGTATCATCATGGAGAATGGCCATGAAGAGTTGAATTGGGAGAACTTCAAGAGGAGGTTCTTGGCCAAATATTTCCCTGAGACAGCTAGGGAAAGGTATGGGGAAGAGTTTTTGAGACTGAGGCAAGCAGGCATGAATGTTGAAGCATATGCCAAGAAGTTCGAATCACTATCCCGTTTCTTCCGCTTCTTTAGGGATGGGATAGATGAGGATTATATGTGCCGTAGATTCCAAGATGGGCTGAGGTACGAACTGCAGGATGCGGTTGTGCCATTGGGTATCCGACAGTTCCAGGTCTTGGTTGAAAAGTGCCAAGAGGTGGAAGACATGAAGAATAAGCGGGTGAACCGCCAAGGGAATTCTAATGCCGGAGGACCGAGTCGCACCAATAATCGTGGTTCGACCCAGAATAGTGGGAGGCAAGGGAGTAAGCCGTATAACCGTCCTCAGAATAGTGAAGGACCGGGCCGATCGGTGAATCAGGGAACCCGGGGAAAGTCAGAGGGTAGTAAGGGGACTTGCTACAACTGTGGAGAAGCGGGGCATTTTTCTAATGAGTGCACGCAACCGAAGGTGGGAAACACCTGCTACAATTGCAAGAAGCCGGGACACTTTGCTAGAGATTGCAGAGCCCCGAAGACTGGGCCATCGGCAAATGTGGCACAAGGCTCACAGGGTGCCAGACCTGCGGCAAGGGCACGTGCTTACTGTATGGGCACTGAACTGAGTGGGCAGGCTAGCAATGCCATCCACGAGAGCTGTCACATCGCAGGTAATTCTTTAACTGCTTTGATTGACACGGGGGCAACCCACTCATTCATATCTTTGGCATGTGCAAATCGTCTGAGTTTGAATGTATCTGTGCTTCCGTTTGATTTGAATGTTTTGACTCCTGCTAAGGATTTGGTAGTGAATACTGCATGTTTGCATTGTTTGGTAGTAATTCAGAATAGGGATTTTCTGGTTAATTTGGTTTGTCTACCGCTTACATCTCTAGAGATCATCCTCGGGATGGATTGGTTGTCTTATCATTATGTGATTCTAGACTGTGCTCGGAAATTGGTTTTCTTTCCCGAGCCAGGTGTGCGAAAGTACTTGTCTGCGAATCGACTTTCTGTGGTTATGTGTAACGGAGACCCGGAGATAGTCTCACTTGCTAGCTTAGGAGTGACGTCAGAGATCCGAATTGAGGAAATTCGAGTGGTTCAGGATTTCCAAGATGTGTTTCCATCGGAGATTCCAGCTTTTCCTCCGTGTAGAGAGGTGGAATTCTTTATTGACTTGCAACCGGGTACGGGTCCTATTTCAGAATCAGCTTATCGGATGGCTCCAGCCGAGTTGGTAGAGTTGAAAGGTCAGATTGAGGACTTGTTGGAGAAGGGTTTCATAAGGCCTAGTGTGTCGCCTTGGGGAGCACCGGTCTTATTGGTTAAGAAGAAGGATGGGAAGTCTCGTCTTTGCGTGGACTATCGGAAGCTTAATAAGGTGACTATCAAGAACCGATATCCATTGCCGCGTATTGATGTTTTGATGGATCAGTTGAGGGGAGCCTCAGTGTTTTCCAAGATTGACTTGAAATCTGGTTATCACCAGATACGGGTACGAGATGAGGATATTCAGAAAACGGCGTTTAGGACGCGTTATGGACATTATGAGTTTTTGGTGATGCCGTTTGGAGTGACGAATGCACCTGCTATCTTTATGGCTTACATGAATCGGATATTCAATTCATTTTTGGACAAGTTCGTGGTTGTGTTCATTGATGATATTCTCGTGTATTCGAAGAGCGAAGAGGAGCATGAAGAGCATCTTCGTATGGTTTTGCAAGTGTTGCGGGAGAAAAGGTTGTATGCTAACCCGTCAAAGTGTGATTTTTGGTTGGAAGAGGTGAATTTCCTTGGCCATGTTATATCAAAAGAGGGAATAGCCGTGGATCCAGCCAAGATTGATGCGGTACTTTCATGGAAGCAGCCTCAAACAGTGACTGATGTGAGGAGTTTTGTCGGTTTGGCCGGTTATTACCGAAGATTTATAGAGGGTTTCGCTAAAATTGTGGCGCCAATGACACAACTTACGCGAAAAGATCAACCGTTTGCGTGGACAGAGAAGTGTGAGTTGAGTTTTCAGTTGTTGAAGGAGCGTTTGACGACTTCACCAGTCTTGATGTTACCACAGTCGGAGGAACCGTATGAGGTTTATTGTGATGCTTCTCATCAGGGGTTGGGTTGTGTGTTGATGCAACACAAGAGAGCAGTAGCTTATGCGTCAAGGCAACTTAAAGTGCATGAAAAGAATTATCCTACGCACGATTTAGAGCTTGCGGCCGTTGTTTTCGCATTGAAGATTTGGAGACATCATCTTTATGGTTGCACTTTTGTCGTGTTTAGTGACCATAAAAGTCTTAAGTATCTGTTCGATCAGAAAGAGCTTAATATGAGGCAACGGAGGTGGATGGAAACTTTGAAAGACTTTGATTTTACGTTGGAATACCATCCGGGAAAGGCTAATGTGGTAGCCGATGCTTTGAGTAGGAAGAGTGTGTCGGTTTGTTCGGCACAAATGGCTAGTCAACAAGAGCTGTTGAGAGAGTTTCGTGACTTGCACCTAGAGGTAGAGTTTGCTTTGGGGAATATGAGACTGGGTATGATTACCATCTCAAGCGGTTTGTTGGAGGACATTGCGAATTGTCAAGATGACAAGTTTCTCATGGAGAAAAGAGCTTTGATTGTTCGAGGAACCAACCGAGATTTCAAGGTGGGATCGGACAATATCTTGAGGTGTCAAGGGAGAGTGTGTGTACCCGAAGCTATGGACTTGAGAAACATAATTCTAGGGGAGGCACACAAGAGTAAACTTAGTATACATCCTGGAGCGACAAAGATGTATCAAGACCTGAGGCATGATTTCTGGTGGCCGGGTATGAAAAAGGATGTGGCTGAGTATGTGGCGTCGTGTCTGACTTGTCAGAAGGCGAAGATTGAACATCAGAGGCCGGCAGGGATGCTGCAGTCATTAGATATCCCCGAGTGGAAGTGGGATAGCATTTCTATGGATTTCATCACTGGTTTACCTAAGACCAGAAGGAAGCATGATTCCATTTGGGTGATAGTGGATCGATTGACTAAGTCCGCTCATTTTTACCGGTAAGGATTACGGATACGGCGGCAAAGTTGACCGATGTTTACATTGCTGAGATTGTGAGGTTACATGGGATTCCGTCAAGTATAGTGTCGGATCGAGACCCAAAGTTTACTTCACACTTTTGGAGGACTTTGCATGAGGCGTTGGGGACGAAACTGAGGTTGAGTTCTGCCTACCATCCCCAGACCGATGGGCAGACTGAGAGAACAAATCAGTCTTTAGAGGATTTGTTGAGATCATGTGTTTTGGATGATCGTGGAAGTTGGGATGATGTTTTACCGTTGATAGAATTCACATACAACAACAGTTTCCACGTGAGTATTGGAATGGCACCATACGAGGCTTTGTATGGGAGAAGATGTCAGACTCCTTTGTGTTGGTACCAAGATGGGGAAAGTATGATAGTAGGACCGGAAATGGTACAACAGACGACGGACAAGGTCCGAAAGATAAGGGCAATGATGAAGGTTGCTCAAGATCGACAAAAGAGTTATGCGGATAGGCGTCGGAGGCCTTTAGAGTTTGAGGAGGGAGATCACGTATTTCTCCGTGTTACTCCAACAACTGGCGTTGGAAGGGCTTTGAAAGCGAAGAAGTTGACTCCGAAGTTATAGGGCCTTATCAGATTTTGGAACGGGTTGGGAAGGTAGCATATCGGATCGCGTTGCCACCGGTACTATCTTTGATTCATGACGTGTTCCATGTGTCGCAATTGCGGAAATATACACCGGATCCATCGCATGTGATCACACCAGATGATATCCAGTTGAGGGATAACTTGTCGTTTGAGGTTCCGCCGATCAAGATTGCGGATAGGAAGATGAAACGTTTGAGAACGAAAGAGATACCTTTGGTGAAGGTAATATGGAACGAAGCTACAGGAGATACGACCTGGGAGCTCGAGAGTAAGATGAAAGAACTATACCCCAGTTTGTTTGACGATGTCTAAGTTTCGAGGACGAAACTTCTTTTAGGGGGGTAGTATTGTAAGACCCAAGATTTCATTGTATAGTTGGTTTAAGGAATTATTAGGGTTTCGATGTGTTCGTGTGATGAAACATCGTGTAATTATTAGCTTTTGCTGTAATTGAGCCTGTTTAGTGCTCGTGCACTGTATTTGTACAGACTTTTGTCTTGTGATCCTGTTTCTTGTATAAGAAGTTATTTGTGGTTTCAGAATAACGAGTTTTGGATTATTCTTGTTTTTGGAAAAACGAGTAGGATTTTACCCGCGGATGGAAAATCTTACTGCGTCTGTTTTAAGTGAGGTTTCGGATGGGAGTTATATATATCTGCGCGGGTTAGGATATATCCTGAGATTAATTTTCTGAGGTAAGGAAGAAAATTACAGTCGCGGAAAAAGATTCGGCGATAAGTTTTGGAAATGTGAAACGTTAGACGTTCTTTCCGTAGGTTTTCTGTTTTGGTGAGTTTCGTTCGTCGCGACGCGCGAGAGCTGAACGTGTGAGTATTTCTATGAGGTTTTGAGTTTTACCTCGAGTGGATTTGTTTTGGTTTGATCCAATGGCTATGGTTTGGTCTTGGCATTGTGTTTTTGATCCAATGGCCATAAGCCATCAAGAGTTTTGTAAATAGTAAGGAGGTTTGATGACTTTGGCACTTAGAAAAACATCACCAAACATCTCATTCTTTCTCTCTTTCACGTAGACTCCATTTCTAACTTCCAACCTTCACTAAATTTTCCATTCTTCACCATTTCACTCCATTTCAAGCTTTGGAGCTTTGAAGAAAGTTGTAGAGAATCACTTTCTAAAGGTAACCCTCTCTTCTCATCTCTTAGGATGGTAGACTTATAGAGTTTAAGAGTTTTTGGGTTTATGTTCTCATGAGGGTTTGTTAGAAAATGTTACTTGTCATGGTTTTTGTTTCATGAATGTTGTTCATGAGGTCTAGAGAAGCATGTGTAGGCTTTGTTGTTTTGTTTTCCATGAGTTGGTGAAAATCTCATGAGAAAAGTTAGGGTTTTGGTTTGTTTATGTATTGATCAATTACATGAGGTTATGTTGTAAGGTTTTGAAAAGAAAAGTTGTCTTTGAACCTTTGGACGAAAGGGAAACGCGTTGTATGGTTTTGTTTTGGAAAATCCGATGAAAAATATTTTGAGGTTTATGAAAATATTTTCCTAAGTGTTTTGGAGTAGTGTTTTGGGGTCAAAATGGTTTAAACCTATTGTGACATGTGGTGTCGCTTTTTACCTTGAAAACATGTTTGAAAATGATTACCGGACGGTTAAGACCCGTAATAAAACTTGTGCTTAGATTTGGTTTTGATTTTGTAAATGAAAATCAAATAACTTGCACTCGAAGCAACCAACAAGCTTTCGGAAAATGAATTGCTTGCTTATGAAAATGGTTTGCTTTTATGCTTTGAAAAAGTGTTGGGAACTAATAGAATCAAACTAGGTTTGGGTGGAAAAAGGTGGTGTGAGTTGCTGTCTTGTGCTGTCATGACAGGTGCAACTCGCCGGGCGAGTGGTTACTCGCCAGGGCGAGTGTCACAGGTCCTGACAACACGCCAGGGCGAGCTCCAGAGCGAGTAAGACCAGAACTCTCTGCCTTCACTCGCTGCCAACTCGCCAGGGCGAGCTCTGGGACCTAAAATTTTGGATTCTGATTTCTAAACTTGGTTTTTAACTTTCTAATCCATTTTTATTAATTTATGGAAGTGGTTGGGATTGGAAACGAGTTTTTCGGGTACTCGGAAAGTGCGTAGCTTGTAACGCAAGAAAACGGCCATTTTGCATTTCAAATTATTTAAGACTTTTGACTATTGTTTTGGGTCCTAAAAATAGTACAAATAACTCATGGTGGTCGATCAATACGATAGTTTTGGGTATGGTATCCGAAAGAAGGATTTTACCTTAGAGAACCTTTGGGTTTTGGGGTTTTAGAGTCCAAATCATTAAGGATTGATTGGTTATGGTTTTGATTGAAATACTTTGCTTGTTTTAGGAAGCAAGTAAGTGTTGTGCGAGCGTGTGATAGTTGAGTGCTTGACGAGGTAAGGGCTCCACTTTATTTCTGTCTTTAAATGGTTACGACATGCTTTGTTTTGCTGTGTGTGCAATTGCTGTGTGCTTGGGCATGTTTGTATTTATGTATTCTCGTTGATGAGATCGTGGTTATAAATTAAAAGTGCAACTTACATATGATTAGGAAAATGTATGCATGTTGTGACGACTTGTGCATAGGCTTTAGGCTATGTGAATGTTTGCATGAGCATATATGAATGCGTGCGTCTGATGAGACTACGCGAGGATTTTGTCTTGTGTGACTATCCTGTATATGCCAAAGAGAATATATGCCATGCATTTCATAGTTGCGTGCCTAGGTGTATGTCTGTGTGACTTTGCCTACGTACCGGGCGTTTGACTGTGTGGCTTCGCCAAATCCCTCTGGATTTATATTGAGTTGGTGTTTGTCTGTGTGACTTCGCCTGGTGTTTGTCTGTGTGACTTCACCTGCCTTGTGTGGCATTTTAGTGCGGGTACGTATATTTCTGTGTGGCTTTGCCTACCCCACGACTCTTCGAGGAGAGGTTAATTTTCCGGAAAATCATGCATGTGGCAGCCAGTGATTGGTGTCACACTCATTGTAGAAGTCTGCATTAGGCTTGGTGTGCATTTATTTATATAAGCCCGTTGGTGGGAACTACTTTTGAGATTAAGAGCTTTCTCTTGTGTCTGTGGAAATATTTGTTATGTGTACAATTTTTCGCACCGGATATATATATATATACTTGTATTTTGTGGTGACCCTTTCTTTCATTTGCGGGCTCATCCCACCCAGATGATGGGTTAGGTCGTGGCGACGACGGTGGCTGTTCCAGACCCCAGTGAGCGGTTGGAGTTGTAGCCTAGAATAGTTAGACTATGCGCCGGTGTGTTTTGTGCACCGTGCTTTTTGGTTAGCATAGGATTTCTAACTTGTTTGATACTTAGACTTGGATTGTAATTATTCAGGAAATACACTTTGCTTGTCGAAGCACCTTTTAGCAATGAGTTCCTTGTATATTTGAATGCCGGTTCATTTAAAATCTTTTATGCGCACTCTGAGTGTTAGTTTAAAAAAAAAAAGAAAAAAAAAAATAATGCCCTTTTTGGCTCGTGAAAAATGGGGTGTTACAAAATCCACTTGAGATAAAACTCAATACTTCATAGAAACACTCACACGTTCAGCTCTCGCACGCCGCGACGAACGAAACTCACCAAAACAGAAAACCTACGGAAAGAACGTCTAACGTTTCACATTTCCAAAACTTATCGCCGAATCTTTTTCCGCGACTGTAATTTTCTTCCATACCTCAGAAAATTAATCTCAGAATATATCCTAACTCGCGCAGATATATAAAACTTCCATCCGAAATCTCACTCAAAACAGACGCAATAAGATTTTACAACGACGGGTAAAATCCTACTCGTTTTTCCAAAAACAAGAATAATCCACAACTTATTATTCTGAAACCACAAGTAACTTCTTATTCAAGCAACAGGATCACAAGACAAAAGTCTGTACAATTAGAGTGCACGAGCACGAAACAGACTCGATTACAGCAAAAGCTAATAATTACACGATGTTTCGTCACACGAACACATCGAACCCTAATATTCCTTAAACCAACTATACAAGAAATCTTTGGTCTTACATAGGTGGTCCCGACTGCCACCTCACGATCTTCTCCAACCCCCTTCACTATTGGAGTTTTTGCCTTCCGTGGGAATCGAACTCATGTACCTAGGGATAAGTACATTGTTCATTCCATTCTCACTACCAGAAGATCGTGAGGTGGCAGTCGGGACCACCTATGTTGGTGGGGCCCGGGATGTTACAATCACCATATGCGTGTGATCTATGCAATTGTGATTTGCGATAAACCCTAAATCCCAAATCTACAATAATCTCTCCAATTGAACCCAAATCTACAATAATCTCTTCCAATCGAACCACACTCATTCTCTCCAATTGCTTCCAACTGCTCTAATCATGTATTCTTCCTTACCATATTCTTCACAATTAGTTAATTCAATGCGGAAACAATTTTTCTCCTCTTTGTTCTTATTTCAGTAATGTGAAGTTGTAGAAAGAACGTTGTAATTTGTATTGCTTAATTGATTATTATACAGTGCATAACATACAAATATATACAGCAGTGTATGGTAAGTCACGATCCTAGAATCATGTTAATCATGATGGCTATGCACTATTTTTAGTAACAAAAGAAATCTAGAAGAAGTAATGTGAATGGTCTTCTTTACATGTTTTTTTTCCATCTCTTTCAAGCACATATCAGAAGCAATTTGGCTTGATTATTACTGCAAAGAATAAAAAAGAAAAGTGTAATTTTTTTACAGTTTTTAATATATTTTTCGTCTGCATACAAAAAAACAGACCAATTTAACCGTTTATTAGTCCAGTTTTAAAAATAACCAGTTTAAAACTGTATTTAAAAATTAACCGCTTTTAAACCCGTTTTATAAAAATATCCGGTTATGTATCTGTATCAAAATTTATAATTGGTTATATAACTGATTTATAAAAAATAATAGTTATGGTCATCTATCCAAATTCATATATCTGATTTTGGTTTGAATATGATTTGATTTGGCAAAATAACCGACCAACACACCTCTAGTTTTGTTATTGTTTATCTCCCAAACTAATTGAGACGGTATTTTAACATCAACTCAAATAACTAAACAATCAATTCCTTTTAGGGTCTGTTTGGTTCGGGGGTTTTGGAGGGGAGGGGAGGTGAGGTGATATTTTAAATTTTTATGTTTGGTTCAACTTTTTAACGAGGGGAGGGAAGGAGAGAAGTAATTTATTTTTTTAGCCTTAATCTTATAAACTCCAAATAAGGATTAAATTATAATGGATATATTACGTCAAAAAAAAAATCTAATGGATATATATCCAAAAAAAAAATCTAATGAGTAGAAAACCTAAATTTTTTTGTTGTAAAAAAAATATAACCTAAAATTTTAAGACCATGTACAATGGCAAAAAACATTCAACACCCTACTTTTCCACTTTTTACACTCCACATCATCTTCTCTCTCTTCCACCTAATAATTCAACACCCCATTCAATTTTTACCCTCTCCAATAGTTTTTTCATTCAACACCCTACCCCACCACCTTCTCTACCCCACCACTTTTTATTTCATATTCTTATTTAAATTTAAATTTAAATTTTTGTTTTTTATGATTAAATAAAATTATAATTATCGATTAAAATTAAAATTAAATTAAAATAATAAACACTTAACAATTTTTTTTTAAATATTCTTAATTTAAAATGCAATACATCACACAAATAACGTAATTAATACGATACAAATTAACTTAAAATGCAATACAACACACAAGTAACATAATTAATACGATGCAAATTAACTTAAAATGCAAAACAACACACAAACATAATTAATACGAAACAAATCATCTTCAATTCGGAAACATTCCAAACTTTGTCCATATGTGTTTCACTAGATCTGCTTGCAATTCGTGATAAACAAGATTAAGATAGTGAAAAACTTGGTTTTTTTTTCTGTGTCCAAATCAAATGAACCAAGTCTCTATTTATAGAGGAAAAAAAATTACGAATTTTGGTGAAAAAAAAAATAAATTTAATTTGCATTGAAATAATTGAGTTTAAAGATAAGATGAGGTAAAAATCTCGTGAGTCAATCAGAAGCTGCCACCTGTCCCTCTGCGCAGCAATTAAACATGTTAACTTGATTCATCCTTCTCTTTAAATTCAACATGTTACTCCAATGGTCCATTTTCATTCAACAGCCAGTCAACACCCATTAAACACCCTCATTGCACTTGGTCTAATATTCCAACAAGGATAATTTAGAATTTTAATAAAAAAGTGAGGATAATTTTGTTAACATAAGACCATGTACAATGGCAAAAATATTCAACACCCTATTTTTCCACTTTTTACACTCAACATCATCTTCTCTCTCTTCCACCTAATAATTCAACACCCCATTCAATTTTTACCCTCTCCAATAGTTTTTTCATTCAACACCCTACCCCACCACCTTCTCTACCCCACCACTTTTTATTTCATATTTTTATTTAAATTTTAATATTTGTTTTTTATGATTAAATAAAATTATAATAATTGAACCAAATCAATTGAAAAACTTGGTTTTTTTTTTCTGTGTCCAAATCAATTGAACCAAGTCTCTATTTATAGAGAAAAAAAATATTACGAATTTTGGTGAAAAAATAAAAAAAAACAAATTTATTTGCATTGAAATAATTGAGTTAAAAGATAAGATGAGTTTAAAATCTCGTGAGCCAGTCGCGTGCTGCCATGTGGCGTGATATCTTTCTCTCTCCGCAGAATTCAACATGTTGAATTTATTCATCTTCTCTCTCCTCCAGCATATATTCAACAACCTCATTGCAAAAAAATTTGGGTGTTGAAACTAAATTCAACAACCTCATTGCATATGGTCTAATAAATTGTGTTTTACCTCGTCTCCCCTCCTTAAAAATCCATCCCCTCACCTCCCCTCCCCCTCGGTTGAACCAAACAAACCCTTAAATCATTTTTCTTTGTAGTATTTCATGAATTTATTTTACTTTTTTCTTAAACCATAAGTGAAAAATCCCCTCAATTTAACATATTGATTTAAGGAAAGCATCAAAATAATTTAAAAAGCTTACACTATAGAGCACTATGTCATCAAATTTTAATGAGTAACGTATCGAATTTCGTGATGCTATTGAATGAGAGTTTGGTTTTTTGTCCAAAGTTTGTAGACCTTTCTCTTATAGACTTTTCTCTTTAACCTTCTACGACTGGTTTTTTCTTGTTCATTCCGTATACACAAAATCACCTGAAGATGCTTTCTAATAGAAACGACGGCTCGAAAGGGAGAACATATGCAGTCACATGATACCTGCAAAAGTTATCAAATGATAGATATATGGCACTATGCACATGTTATTCGTGAACCACATGCATTTTCTCTCAACTATGCACTATCGCTTCTTAATTTTAATTTTTTATTTTTTTCTTAAATTAATCTCTTCTTAATATTGTTGCTCAGCTATGTATTAAGTGAGGATTCTTATACTCTAATAATGAATAATTCTACGATGAGTTGTGCAAAAAAAAAATTCTACTATGAGTTATTATCCTTGATAACTTATTATAGACAATAAATTTTGCCATTTTTGTTGTTTCGGTGGAAAGAGGCTTAGGTGATCTATATTTCGGCCGTGAGATAAATAAAGTCTAACTAATAATTGTTTTCATCACGATTTAAACCTAAGCTCTCGAACAATTTGTTTTAGGATTAGTTCATTAACCACTTAAATATAATATCTTGGTTAAATTTCGCCATTTTAACCATCGATTATTTTCATAGTATATTAATGATCAAACACAGTTTTTTCTTTTATTGTTAATCTAACGATCAATGTGCACTTATGTTTTTTAATAGTGTACTTATGATTTATGAATTAATTTTAATGAAGTATTAAATAGTTTCAAAATTATATAAAAACTTATAAGTTGATAAACTTAATAAAAACTTCTGATTTGATGGTTGGATTAGTGAAATTTGTTATTTATAATAAATAACTAGGTGGAGTAACTCATTTCAATTCTCGTTATACCTTATAAAAATTTTAAGGTATCATTTGACTTTACTTATTTTTGACTTTTTTTACTTAATAAAAGGAGAAGTTATGACAAACAAATTTTGAAGAAGCACTTGATAAAAAAAGTTGCTTAATTTTTATTTGTAAAATATATAGATAAAAGATTTTTGAAAAAAAACAACAATTACCAAACAGTTTTAGCTTTTTTCTAAAAACTCTTATTTTCACTTTTAGCTTTAAGATAGTTTTATTTTATTTTATTAAGAAATTTAACAATTAACAATTTTATTTTATTTTAACAATTTTATTTTATTTTTATAAGAAATTTAACAATTTTATTAATAATCATAATGTGGGCATAATTTATGTACTAGCGGGCCAAACGGGCACGAAACGTGCTCGTTTGTGTGATCCGTGTTTTCTATTATGCTAACGTATATAAATGTAAACAGTGGTTTATTATAAATTTGATTTTTGTTTAAATTAATTTGTGTAATTTTAGTTTTTTTCAAAATAAAAATTATAATTTACGTGCATTGGTCCACACCATAGTTAAAGTGACACCTTGAAAAGAAAAAAAAAGTAACTCCTTGAAAAAGTTGTCAACCCTCTTTGTCATAATAATAAAAACTTCAAACGACGATATACAATCCCAAAAAACACATATCCTTTTTATATATTGTTTTGTTATAGACTTGGAGAAAGTTGGTTACTACCTTCTAAATTGCAAAAGTTAGTGTGAGTTATTTGAGGAAAGTTAGTTACTATAATATAATATTATTTTTTAGTAAGTGACAGTTTTTAAAGGATAAAATTGGAATAATAAAAAAGTCATCCCAAAAACACATAAAGCCATGTAACATAAAGTAATAAAATAAAGAAAAATGATCGTTGGTACGAGAAGTGAAAAATAAGAAATACAAGAAGGCAAAATTAAGGGAGTAATTTTAATACCAACTCACCCATGATCTCCTCAAAATGGGGAGTTACATTTTGACTCACCACTTATAACACTACATGTAAGCATTCTTGTTTTTCTTGATCAAATTCTCTCGTACCAAATAGCACTACTCTAAAATAAAATACTTAGTTAAAAATAATTAAATGTTGATTTCAAGAACCACAGAAAATTCGTTGATGTTTTTAACCTGTTCTTAAATTTCCTTAACAAAATGTTTACCAAAATTTGTTTTAATTTTACCAGACGTACGGCCCAAATAAAAAAGAAGTCGCAAATGTTAAAAATTTACTTTTAAAGTAACATAAAAAAGAAAAGGATAATGGATTTGATGTCCTTTTGTGATGAAACATCACTATCAAGTGCCAAAATGTTGCATACTTGCATATGATAATATAAAAGTCAAACCTTATGCTTGTGACACAAGTCCTTTGGTGCACTTTAAAATATTCATACATGAATTGAACCACTTTTCCCTTAAAGTGTTTGATTATAACGAAATCTGCACTTGGAGATCATAGAACAAATAATGGCATCCGTGACTTGTTGTCAAACATATAGGAACGGTTCTCACACGAGTTTTCCTTTTCAAATTATACATGAACAGAAGGATCCACATATTTTTGTCCACATAATATAGGAAAGAAACATTTGTATAGTCCTATGGTAGAGAAAAAATCAGCTGTCATTGGCATAACGATTCACTTGTGTTAAATATTGTTTTTTACTTTTTTTTAATAGACAAGTGTTAGTAGTAAGTGAAATACTTGCATGGCCATAACCCTACATATATGATATTCTTTTAAATAAAAAATTACATTTTAGCTTTATTGAGTAATTGATATATATGATTCTATATAGAGATTAGATACATCAATTATTTAATAACTTAAAAAAATATTTACTTATAATAGTGACTGAAGGAAGTAACTGTTCATTTAAAGTTGATAAAAGTGATTTGTCTCGTGAATGGAATGCAAATTGATGAATATTGACTTAGTGTCAATAAAAATGCATTAAATTTTGAAAATTAAAAACAAATACTCTTTATTTTTATTAATCATTGTTGGTTGTTAGATATGGCTTTGGGAGAAGTAGAGTGTCAACAAATCAATATAAGTAGAAGGTTAAAACAGGGAGATCGGCTAGCTTCTTTTTTGTTTCTCTTGATCGCCAAAGGGTTGAGTTCTCTAATGCAAATGGCGGTTTTGTTGGATTTTTTTGTGGCTTTAAGGTTGGTTTGGAAGTAGTGGTGTCTCATCATCATTCTCCAATATGCGGATAACACCATTTTCAATAGAGAGACTTGCGTTTGTGATCAAGGAAGGTTATCTTGAGGTGGTTTGATCTAATTTCGGGCCTTAAGGTTCTCTCTCTAGTGCCAGGGTTTGAAGGTGTACGTGAAGGGACATAGACTTTGCTATAATTATCTTTATTTTATCCTTCTATTTTTGTTAACTTATTTACCAATAGAGCGGACTTAAGAGAATTTCACTTAATTACAAAATAGCCACCGCCTTATTTGTTAAGTCATTTATCTATAGACCTGACTTAAGGGTCTGTTTGGTTCAAATGAGGGGAGGGGAGGAGAGGGATTTTAATGAAGGGGAGGGGAAAAGGGATGAGAGGGGAGGGGAGGTAGTTTAATTAAATATATGTTTGGTTCAAAAGATGGGAGGGGAGGGGAGGTGATGTATTTTAATTAAATATATGTTTGGTTCACAAGGGGAGGGGAGGTATTTTAAAACTAATTTACGTTTTTACCCTTAAAATCTTAAAATCTAATATCTTTTTATTATTACATCAAAACAAACAACGCAAACTTTTCAAAAAAAAATTACCACACAAAAGAAACTCACTACCACGCCAAAAAACTCATTACATACCACTTAAACCACAACTTTGATTCAATAAAACACGGAATAAAATATTCAAACTAAGTACATTGCACAACCTTTAAAATATTCAAACAAGTGTTCCAAATATTAAAAAACATATTAAAATGAAAATAAATTATTCATAAACATAATAGCACCATTATAGAATGATTAATCAGATGAACCAAAGACTAGTTGCATTATCACAGCTTTACGTACTTCCAGTGGACATTGGAGAATCGTTCTAAGTTTGCCAACATCTTTCATGACAGCACAATATATCTCAGGCAATGACGCTGTCTCACATCCACAATCCTTTATTAAATTTCATGCTTCTTCACCAGAAATTGGAGGCAGCTCATATTTTTTACGTTCTCTCATTATTTCATTTCCTTCACGTAGTGCCTCAGCAACCATATTGACTCTTTCATGTCAATCATTTCATTGTTTGACTCTTTATTCTTAACCACTTTTAATTTCTTCTTTTTACTACCACTTGCTATAGGAGAAGGGTCTGGTGATTGTGTTTCAGGTACAGTAAAATCAAAATGAGGAGCATCAAAACTCTCCAAATTCACCTCATTTCGAGCAACATGGCCATCAATGTCTTGAATAGTTTCAACAAAATCTTCATCAGTGGCCGACGAATCTTGTTTTCTTGACTCCTTAACAGTCCCGCCTAAATCTCCATCAGCTCGGTTGGGTCCATAAAGTCTCAACATCTTCTCATAATTTGGAAGTGGAACATTTCTCCAATTTGCCGCTTTTGGTTTAGACTGAAAAATAAATTTTCACATAAACATATACTAAAATAATAATTTAACAAAAGCAAATACAAGCTATATATATATAATCACAAGCTACATATATAAACACAAACTAGCTACATATATACAAAAGCATATGAAACAATATAAAGTATGATGGCAAATCAATGATATAGCAAACCAATTTCACCTTTATTACACACACAAATTATATATATAAATACTGATCAACAAGCCACACATATATACAATAGCATATGAAAACAACTACATATATAAACAATGGTCAAAGAACATACAAGCCACATATGCAAGAAGATCACGCAAGAAGATCACGAGGCAAATAGCAATACCTTTGTCGTGTGTAGCAGGACGATCACACAGTGGAGGCAGACAAAGATTATACGGTATCAAGACAAAATTGTTTGTACGTAACCTAATCATAAGAATTGTAATAAGGGTAGCATTGGAATATTAAAATATATTGAGGATAATTTTGTCAGTTTAATAAAATTAAAATAAGCTTCCCTCCCCTCTCCTCCAAATCCCTCCAATTTGGGGGGAAGCAAAAATTGGCTTTTGGAGGTGTTTTGCTCCCCTCCTCTCCCCTCCCCTCCTAAAAATTGAACCAAACACAATTAATTAAAAATATTCCCTCACCTCCCCTCCCCTCTCATCCAAAACCCTCGAACCAAACAGACCCTAAGAGACTTTCACTTAAGTACCAAATTGCAACGGCTTATTTGTTAAGTCAGGTGGCAGATCAATAGACTTAATAACTCATTCTAAAAAGTTTTTTTCCACTAGTAAAAATATAAGGTCAGTTAAATTAGTATGTATTTACATTTTTTATCATATAAGTTAGAATAAATTTAGAATAATTTTAAAATAAACACAAAAATTAATAGTAATATCTAATATTTTAAAAATCGAACCAATCTACCGATTGTATGGATAATCGGTCTGGACAATTTAAAAAAAAAGTTGGAGTAAGTCATAATTTTTTTTTGACAAAGTCATAAATGTTATAAGTTTAAAGGTTTAATGTACAGACAATATAAACACTATATAAGTTGCTTGAAATATCGTTTGAAAAATAAGCAATAAGCTAGTAAAATAGGCTGTAAACTTTTTTTTTTTAAAACTGTTACCAAACAGAGCTTTTAGCTTATAAGCTATAAGTTAACTTATTTGTCTTCCCAAATAGAACCGACATGAACATTGTAATGGATAAATTATCGAAAACCCATCATCAAGTAGTTCTTGTTTTTTTTACTTATTGTGAGCAACAATTTTTAATAAGAGGCGATCAAACAAAGTTATAATCTTTTTTATCGAGTTGATACATTTCTCTGATAGCTTACCCATAACAATGCCTACTACAAATAATATGATAAAATTAAAATGACTGAAATATCTATGGTCGCGAATCTGCAACGTTTGATGCCCAAATCATTGATTGGAATCTGTAATTGACTGAAGTCGATCTTAAAATAGGAATTAAACGAATTCCGCAACAATATGGGAAATCAAATAGTGCCGCACAAGACGCAAACAAACACAATGACGCACTCAAACAACGAAATCACGAAGAAAAAACACAAAGAAAAAACTTGATCTATGTAAAAAATCACTTATTTATATTAAAAGAACGGGAAAAAATGTAGAGGGGTGACTCTAGGTCAAAAATTACCTAAAACCACCCCTCTATAGTAAACGAGGAGAAAGAACTTACAAAGAAGAGAAAATACTTTCTTTGTCCCTTAATATATGTCCTCATTTTGTGCAAGAATTTATTAAATTGTTCTTTGTTTATGGTGTATTGATTTTTCATATTTAACTAAGATATGAAGCTCAAATGGTTAATGAGATTTCTTTAAAATGAATCTTTCAAAAAAAAATCTGAGTTTAATTTCTGGTGAAAATAAATCTTGACCATATTTTATTTATCTCGTAGTCGAATTCTAAATTACCAGCCCCTTTCTTTTGAAAATAAGAAGATTAACGCAAGAGAAAAATCAATAACAGATAGAGTAATAAATATGTTGCATTGAAATTTAAAAATAATAAATAGAAACAAAAAAAATTTAATGGAATAAAGGTAAACTAAACTTGAGAGTTAAGTGTGCTTCCCATATTTGGGTTCAAAACAGTGGCTGTAAATATTTCCCTATTTTGCGGTTGGTGGGAATATCAACTAATGGACTATAATCCTTTCTTGACACTAGCTAGTAACAACTTTTTACAAATGAATCAAATTCAAACCCCTATTTGATTACAATTTACAAATTTCAAATCGGGGTTCCTTCGTGGCTATTGTAACAGCCCGGCGACCAGCCACACAGATGCTGAAGCCCCGCTGCTCGTTACCAGCTTAATCACTACACCCCTTGTAGTGTTTTTGCCTCCCGTGGGATTCGAACCTAGTACCTTGGGGATAAGTACTAGTCCATGCAATCACCACTACCAATTGAGCTACTAGCCCAATTGGTAGTGGTGATTGCATGGACTAGTACTTATCCCCAAGGTACTAGGTTCGAATCCCACGGGAGGCAAAAACACTACAAGGGGGGTAGTGATTAAGCTGGTAACGAGCAGCGGGGCTTCAGCATCTGTGTGGCTGGTCGCCGGGCTGTTACATTAAAAGGCGCCTTTTAATGTAATAATGTAACAGCCCGGCGACCAGCCACACAGATGCTGAAGCCCCGCTGCTCGTTACCAGCTTAATCACTACCCCCCTTGTAGTGTTTTTGCCTCCGTAGTGATTCGAACCATGCACCCTGGGGATAAATACATGTTCAATGCAATCACTACTACCAATTGAGCTAGTAGCTCAATTGGTAGTAGTGATTGCATTGAACATGTATTTATCCCCAGGGTGCATGGTTCGAATCACTACGGAGGCAAAAACACTACAAGGGGGGTAGTGATTAAGCTGGTAACGAGCAGCGGGGCTTCAGCATCTGTGTGGCTGGTCGCCGGGCTGTTACATTAAAAGGCACACAATAATTAATGTAACAGCCCGGCGACCAGCCACACAGATGCTGAAGCCCCGCTGCTCGTTACCAGCTTAATCACTACCCCCCTTGTAGTGTTTTTGCCTCCGTAGTGATTCGAACCATGCACCCTGAGGATAAATACATGTTCAATGCAATCACTACTACCAATTGAGCTACTAGCTCAATTGGTAGTAGTGATTGCATTGAACATGTATTTATCCCCAGGGTGCATGGTTCGAATCACTACGGAGGCAAAAACACTACAAGGGGGGTAGTGATTAAGCTGGTAACGAGCAGCGGGGCTTCAGCATCTGTGTGGCTGGTCGCCGGGCTGTTACAGCTATCGATTAGTTCCTTGGTTCACGGTTGGTGGATATGAGAGTTCTTTCATTTTATGTCTGTAGAATTATTTTCCATATTTTTCGTTTGGTGGACATTATAAATCAGAAGATTATAACCCTTCTTTGAAACTTTGAACACCTTTTACATGTTCATTATAAACTTATATAGTGTAGTTTGTTTTTTTAATGATATAAGTTGCACTAATTGAAAAAAAAATTGTCTTTAAACATAAACTCATTCAATTTTCTAAGAGAAAAAGGAATTTACACATGCAGTATAAAATAATTTTACACCATCAACCAATCACAATCATATTTTTCACCATATCACCCCAGCACTTTCTTAATATAACATGGAAGGTTGAAACATTCTTATCGATTATCAGTGTAAATTTTAAACTCATTTTCTTAAAACATAACTCTATAAATTGGAGTTCATAAATCAAACACTTTGATACATGATGAAGAAAACAATAAATTGGAGTTCATATTTTTGTGGTTATCAATTTACACCTGAAGATCGTGAATAAAGGAACTCTATAATGCGCAACGTGAGTGTTTGTGTGCACATATGTTTGCTGGTTTGGTTGTGTGATTAGAATCTTGAAACTTATGTTAACAATAAAAAAAGATGTATTAAAATAAAGGAAAATGTCATTTAGTAAGAAATTTGTTTACAGAAAAGAAAAGAATTTTATATGGTAACATTTAACGCTTATAAATTATACTACTATCTCGATGTATGGTTAGTTTCTGATTGGTTTAATATCTCATTTTTATGGATTACTCTAAATATTTATTACTAAATAGTAATAATCTAAATTAAAATCTTTTGCGTAAAAAATAAATATTAATGTTTTGTTAGCGAGTGTCTCCATAATAGTACTCCCTCCGTTTCTTTTTAATTGTCTTTTTAGAATAGTAACAACAAAGTAAGGAAGTGTACTTTTGCCCTTTATACCCTCGTTTTAATCCACCAATAAATTCCTATTTCTTTTATACACATTTTCTCTTTCTAATAAATTTAATATATTATGTACAAAAAAAAAAATTAATATGTTATGTACAAAAAAAAATTTAAAAAAAAATTTAGTTTTCCAAATATATAGCATTAATTGGTTTTATTAAAAAAGATAAGAACAATTGACAAAGGGTATAATTGACAAATCATACCCGTAAAATACAAAAAGGACAATTAAAAAGAAACGTTAATTAAATCTGACAATAAAAGACAATTAAAAAGCGGCCATTTTACTTGTTGTGCCTCTGTTTCAGCTTGTTGTCGGTTGTTGGTTTCTGTTACCGTGTTGGCGGTCAGATTCTTCCGCCGTGCCTCAAGAGATATCTTTGAATTCTTTCAAGATTGTCTCTAGTTTCTTTGAATGCTTGCGATAATTTACATTTCATCTTTATTTTGCAATTTGATTTCGGATCCCGCGTTGGATTTGTTAGGTTGTGTTTTTGATGTGTATTTGCTTGCTACGCATTTGGCTCCTCCACTGGACTTGTCCGGTTGTCTTTATTTTACCACTTATGTGTAAGTATATTATTGTTGTATTACCCTTTTAGGGTTGGATTTACACTTTTGTGTGGTTGCTAGGTCAGGTTAATGTCCCCTCAGCTTGTTTGTTCTCCTTTTATTTTATATATCTATATTTTCCTTTGGCTAAAAAAAAACAATTAAAAAGAAACGGATGGAGTATATTTTAAGGATTCAATTTAACAAATTATTTAAAAAGTTAAATATTTTAATTTTTAATTTATTGACTCTCTGCATATTTTCATAAATACTTATTATTTAAAAATTTTAAAGAATGTCTCAAAGACACTTGTTAACATTTACAGGGCCAGTCCAACATATGTTGAGTCTTAAAGCAAAAAATATAAATAAAACCTTTTAGAAAGAATAATAAATAAAAGTTTAAAAAATACTAGTCCTCTTATCCAATGATGAATGTCACATCACATTGGCCTAACAAATTTTTTTTTACTAAAATTATAGGAGTATTAATTACTTTTTTCTTCTAATTGTACTATCTAGATCTATTTTTAAATTGCATTGTTAACTGTCCTTTAAATTATAATCCTCTTGTATTGTAAATTATCCATTAATTTCGTAATAGTGTGTACCACCACAATTTTTTTTAATTATCCTTTAAATTATAATCCTATTGTATTATTTTTTATTATTATTTTTTGTGAGCCTAATACCATATAATTAAAATTTGGATGTTCGGCACCAAAGAGCTGGATACACATCCTTGTGATCGGTCTTAGGTTGAGATAATCACATATTGTCAACATCTTTATACTATATATACAATATTATGTTTTACAGATTCGAATGACTTGCAATCAGCACTCATCTGTAGCTAGCGAGATCGGAACATCCAATCAAAATCTTATAGTTTAGATCAGAATTTTAATATTTTAAAAAATAAAAAGTGTATTAAAATCTCAATAATCTAATTTTGATGGAACAACTATGGAAAATGACCTCACTTAATTAATCTATTTCCATGTTTTACTTTTCATCCATATCCTAGTCATTGACAAGTGTGAGAAAGTAAATCCAAATCATAGATGTGGCGGAGAAGATTGGGTTCTAAGTGAATCGCAATAGTATGAACACCCCCTTTAATTATCAGATCAGTGAGTGTGATTGTCACAAGATATTAATATAAAGGCTTAAATGCACTTTTGGTCCCCCTATTTTGATATTTATGAACTTTTGATCCCCCTATTTCTAAAATCAGCTTTTTGGTCCCCCTATTTTGAAAGTCGATGAATTTTTTTGATCCCCCACCAATTTTGATGATGTGTCACCCTCATTAACAATGTGGCACTGACATGGCATCACCGGTTTGAAAAAAAGTATTTTCCTTGTCATTTGTGTTATAATTAACTTATTATATATATTGAAATACTAAAATTAATTAAAAAAATTATTGTTTATTGTTCATCATCACCACCATTGCAACATCATTATCATCGTCAATTCGTCATCACCCTTCAAACTCAAACCCACATCTCCCAAATCTAAAATCAAATCTGAATAAAAACTACAACTTTTTTCCCTTTCTATTTTAATTTACCCTTTTATTTTAGTTTACCCAAAAACATAACTCAAATCATCAAAATCATCCACAATCATCATCAACCTCCTTCCCACTTTTTCCTTCTCTTAAAATCTGAAAAATCACTTGAGTCAAAATGGAGTAGTATACACGAGACGAAACCGTAATTACAGAACTTGCAAGAAAGAAACAGAACATAAAGATCTAAATTCAACCACTAAAAACAACCATGGAAGGTTTATCAAGAAGCATAGAAAATGAATTTGGATTTGAATCTGTGATGGATATTTGTTGGAAGGTTAAAGAAGACTGAAATGGAGTCGTTGACAGTGAGAGAATTAAGTGAGAGATTCCAGATCCGACGTGGTAGATCTTTTTCTTGTTCCTTTGATTTGATTATAAAAAATTCTTTCTTATTCTCTACAACAAAGAACAACTCCATTTTCAACTCATGAGAATGGTTGGAATGACAAAAAAAAAATTCAAGGAGAGGGTTGGTAGATGATGAGCATCTAATGACAATGATGGTACAGGGACGGATCTATGTTGTGGCCAAGTGTGGCCATGGCCACACCAAAGTTTGCAACTTTTTCTATATACATATGCCTATATTATATAGTTAGTTAAATATGTTTTATCTATGTGAGTTTAACTCAATTGGTTGAGACATCATATATTATTTAGGAGTTGAGGTTTGAACTTTGGACACTCTATTTACTCACTTTTAAAGTGAAATTACTAGTCACTGGACTAATAGACAAAAAGAGTTAAATATGTTTTGGTCTCTATAAAATAGCGACATTTTAAATTTAGTCTTTACTTAATTTTTATTAAATTTTTAATCCTTAAAAAATTATCATGCACTCAATTTTGACCTTTACCGTTAAAAAACCAAAGTACAGTTAATGATATTTTACCCTTTGTTCCTTTATAAAAACTAAAAACATCTATTAAATAATTTTTTTAAATAAAAAGTAAGAGTAAAAATAATACAACATTTTAATATTTATTTTTTCTTAATCTATGTGTAAAATTCTAAAATAACCAAAGATTTGAGAGAGGTAGAGTATATGTTTCATGCTCTAAAAACATCTATTAAATAATTTTTTGAAATAAAAAGTAAGAATAAAAATAATACAACATTTTAATATTTATTTTTCCTTAATCTATGTGTAAAATTCTAAAATAACCAAAGATTTGAGAGAGGTAGAGTATATGTTTCATGCTTGAATTCAATATTATTATTTAAATTTTTTTATGCTAATAAATTTTGGCCTCACCATAAAAACTATCCTAGATCCGTCCCTGATGATGGATACGGGAAGGTGAGCAGATTAGGACATGAAGGGTGTGGGTGTTGGTGATGAAGAATTTGGGAATTTTTTTTTTGTTACGTTGTTTTATTTTTTATTTTGTGTTTATTTTAATTGAAAGTATTTCTTAATACATTGAGAAGTGAATAAATGATAAGAAAATTAATTAAATGATATGAAAAATATATTTTTTTCCAAATCACTAATGCCTTGTAAGCGCCACGTCATTAATGAGCTGACATATCATCAAAATTGGTGGGGGATCAAAAAATTTCATTGATTTTTAAAATAGGGGGACCAAAAAATTGGTTTTAAAAATAAGGGGACCAAAAATTCAAAAATATCAAAATAGGGGGACCAAAAGTGCATTTAAACTTAATATAAAGGCTTAAATGATATAAATACCCAACTGGTCCAAATAATTTATATGTGTGACGAAGAGAATCTGAATCCTCATAGTCGATAGCATTACTATATGGCAATATTGGCAAATAACTATTGAATTACTTTATTATATTTTGATGTACGGTGTACGTGATGTTGTTTATATATATACTAGCCGCCTTGTGTGATCGATTTTTTTTTTTTTGTGATCGAAATTTTCTATTGTGCAAATTATAAATAACCACTTAATCTCTTTTTTATTGGACTTTAATTGATAACTATTTAACCTCCTTTTTTGTTGTGGTTAGTTATTAAGAAGAAAAAAAATATTTTTTTTATTATAAAAAAACTGAAAACCTACTTTTATGTAGAAGTTGTGCTTAGTTGTTAAGAAAAAAAAAATATTTAGCAAAAAAAACTGAAAATCTATTTTTATGCGGAAGTTATTTTTCAACATATACAAATATTTAATTTTTGTTTTTTGTAGTTTTTTTAAGGCTAAAATAGGAATAATGAAAAAGTCATCCCAAAAATTTGTATTCTCTTTATATAGAGTAATAGATATACGTTTGCTAATTTAGATCCACTTAAAAACATGAAAGTTTAAATTAGCATGGTGCACCTTTTCATTTTGGACAAAAAAACCTTGACATTTAGTTATTTTACACTAGAAAATTAAGGGTTAGTTAAGTAAATTTTATTAAATGTTGTGCACCTATTTTCTAATTTACACCCACTTTTATAAAACAATTTTATGTTTTTTTATTAGAAAAATGTTGTTTGAGAATTTAAAAAAAAAAAGATAAATCATGTTATGCTGTTTTTTTAATAAAACTCCAAAATTGCCATTTACTTTGAACTTATTTGAAATAGTGGAAGAAGAGTATTTTTAGTCATAATTAGAAAATGTGCACCTTGTTAATTTAGACCATATATATAAGGATTTAATAAAGGATAAAATGCAAAAAAATCAAAAGAATTGTCATTGATTTAAATTACAATGACATCAATAACACTAAAAATAATCATTTTTTCACTAATATAAAAAAGAGTATGATAAACAAGATAATTTCTATCACACGCCTCTCCATTTGATAAAACTATAGTATTACAATAAACTATAAACCATCTAAAAAAATTATTCACAATAGAACAATATTCATTTGGAAACCCACAATCCTTCATTTTATACGTCTTATTTACTAATACTACTATATATAATTCTTTTTGAGGCCCACGTATTTATGAGGCCCTATACAATAGCTCATGCGGCACATGCATCGAAAACGCCTCTCTCTCTCTCTCTCTCTCTCTCTCTCTATATATATATATATATATATATATATATATATATATATATATATATTGATTTATCATATTAGGAAACGGATATGAGAATGTCGTATGTTATTAGTAAGGGTCATGCTAACGAGTGTTTTTGAGGTATTCTTTAAATATTTTGAATAGTTATTTTTTATGAAAATATATGAAGATAATGTATTAAATATTAAAATGTTGAATTTTCTATTAAATAATTTCTTTAAATAAGATGTTTAAAGAGTGTTTCGAAATCGCAAGTTAACATTTTTCCATTAATAATGAGATAAGCTAAGAGAAATTATTATCATGACAACGTAAGGATAAAATGTGTTATAATTAAAAACAAATTGGATTACCCTTAAAGAATATTAGTTTAACTACGCTCGATAAAAATTAGCTATACATATATAAATTTATATGTGAAATAGAATGATTTGTGTGTATTAAACTTGTGTATTACTTGTAAGTCTACATCATAATTTATTTCATACGTGTTTAGTTGAGATTGAAATTTTAGTTCATCATAGTTCTATAAATGTATAATTACTCATTTGGTCATTACCTTTAATTTAGTTCTCAATTTAGTCCATTATCTTTTAAACGTCTCAATTTGGTCCCTTATCTTTTAAAAGTATCAATTTGGTCCCATATCTTTTCTGCAGGTCTCAATTTGGTCCCTTGTCTTTTAAAATTTTTGACACGTGGCAAACTTGGACATATGACACGTGTCCAAATTTAATGGTAATAGTGAAAAATTTGACGGGAGGGACCAAATTGAGAACTTCAGAAAAAATAAGGGATCAAATTAAGACGTTTAAAAGATAAGGGACCAAATTGAGAACTAAATTCAAGGTAAGGGACCAAAATAGTAATTAAGCCTTCTATAAAAAATAGTTGATAGTTAGTAAGTTAACTTATAACTGATGAACTTATAACATAAGTTTTTCTGATTGAATTTATAGTGTTTGATAAAATTAAAGGTTGAACTAGCATGAAATGACATAAAAATAATATGTTTAACTAATATTTTTTTTAAGTAAGATGATAATAGTAATATTAAAAGAAAAAATGATAAGTTATAAGCTCATAAGTTACTTGAAATAACATTTGTAAAATAAGCTATAACATAGTAAAATAAGATATAAACTCTTTATGAAATCAAACAGAACTTTTTAATCGTATAAACTCATAAGCTATAAACTCAACAGAAAATCTTATATGAAGTCGAACCTAACACATCAACCTTATGTACATCCAATGGCAATATGACACCTCATTAAAAAAAATTAAAATTTAAAATTGATATCAAAACAACTAATCTCCTTTATTTTTGCCCAAGAAAAAAATAAACTAATCCCCTTTATTAAGAAAAAAAAGCGTCAAAAATAAAAATTAATATCCTTGTTTATCGAATCACTCACACAATTTTTCAAAAAAAAGAAAAAATCACTTACACAACACATAACACAACCAACTATGATCAACAATTTTGGTTGCTTGAATTTGAATTGTAATCCAAAAACTTCCTCTAATACCAATAAAATACATTTTATATGTAATACCCAATAAAAAAATATATTATTCTCCTTTGTTTTTGGCTACTGGAGTTTGGTCGGTTACAAATTACAATGGAGGTTCGATCAGAATAGTGACAGTTTGCTTAAGGGGTTGGTGTGATTTTGTGAGAATTGATTTTTTTTTTTAATGAGGTGTAATATTGTCATTGAATATAATAAAGTTGATGTATTAGGTTCGATTTCATGTAAGATTTTCTCGTTGGTATAATACAAAGTTTAGTTAAATAACACATTGAGTATTCATCATGTATGAATAAAAAAACATCTATAGTCAATAATACCATATATTTTATTGGATTAGTTTAATAGAATAGTTATTCATATAAAAAAGAATTAGTGATTCCTCTGCGAAACTAATCCCAAAGTAGTATATTCCAATAATCGATATTTGACACCCACAACTTAGAAGAATCAAGAGCAATATATTAATCTTATTATTCATATTCCGAATTTTTTAAATCCACACTCAATTCCTGTGACGACAAACCTACCTCACATACGTGAAAAGATTAAACGAAAATCCAACCAATATAATAATGCTTTCAACATGGATGGTTACATAGAAATACAATGTATAATCTTCATTATCCAAAGCCGCGCTTCATTGACCAGAAAATAAACAGGACAATATAATAGAATTAGATATTAGATATATATATGCTTGACCAAAAAAAATATTTAGATATAATGCATTATTAGTGATTAACCACTAGGCCTAATAATTCAATTCGGAAATTTTTCTAAACTGTTGAAACAATCATTATAAGCTTAGGTGGAAGATTTTTCAATAAGTGTGTAAATGAAAAAAATACAATCATATTGTTAGAAAAACAATATTATATTCCCTGCAACTGCAATTGGGAGAGACTGAAACTATTTGATGTCAGAACTGACCACTGAACCAGATTAAATTGGTGATGAGAAAAAAAAAACAATATTATATCTATTGGGATATACAATAATATATACACGGATAACAGTTTTCGTAGGAAAAATAGTTTATATTCTTGAAGATAACTGGATAAGGTTAAAGAGAGAAAAGATTATAGTTTCTCTCTCTAAAATTTTTTCTCTCTGATATCTCTCTAAACTTCAGATCTACTGTTCATCTCTCCCAAATCCAAACTTTTCCTTCAAAATGTAGACAAGTGGTGGTGGTGGTGCGACGAGGAGGAGGTATTCCTCCGCACCATCGTTCCGATCGGTACTGCTTTCCTTTTTCTCCGATTGGTACTGTTTTCCTGTGTTTTTTTGTTTTGGTTTCTCCATCGTTTTGCCTCCACCTGTTTTCCTTCTTCTTGTTCTTTCACCATTTTTAATGTTTTTTGTTTTCATTCTTTGGTGTTGCCTTTGTTTGCTCCGCTGCCTTGCTTTCCGGCGCCGGTTTTTCTAGCCGTCCGACGGGTTTGGCGGTGGTGGTTTTCTTCTTATTCTTCCACCGTTTCTCTTGTTCCTCTGTTTTAATTTTTCATTTTTCGCTTCGTTTTTCCGACGCCGGTATTTATGGCTGTCCGACGGGTTTGGCGGTGGTGTACCGATGATGCAGTTTTAGGCGTGGATCCGACGGTTTTTCTGGCCGTCGACGATCTGGTTTGTTATTGGTGGTGGTGCTGACAGATCTGGTCTTCATTTGGTGGTGGTGGAGACAGAATCTGTTTTGTGTGGTTTTGTTTCTTGGAGTTTTGTGCTCCTTGTAACCTTGGTGGGGGTGGTGGTGCGTGTAGGGGTTGGATCTGGTGTAGGGGTTTTGTTGTGGTGTTGATGGAGGCGATAATGTAGCTGCGGGGGTGGTTCGGTGTAGCGTTTTGGTCACGGTGGAGGAGGTGAGGTGGGGCTGCAATTTTTGGTGGGGAATGGTGGGGCTGTGCAAGGGTGGTGTGGCCGGAGGATAGGTGGAATGTGGTGGTAGTGGCGGTGGTGGACTGAGGTGATGTTTTTCTTGGTCTGGAGTTTTGTCCTGGCATGCCCGAAAGGGTGGAGTATGTAGACACTCCGTGTTGACGGAGTTTGTCGTTTTATCGTACTTCCGGGACGTATTGGTGATGGAGAAGTGGTAGATGGTAAATGCTGCGTGTGCGTGGATTCTCCTGATACAAGAGTCTCTGACCATTTATCAAATCTGTTGAGATTTGCAGGACTCTTCGAGTCGCTGAGGGGTGTTCAAGTTTGTTGAGACTTGCAGGTCTCTGGTATTGGGTCGAACTCGACGGCATTAGGCGTTGACTGTCGATTCTCTGACTATCGGAGTTCCTCATCTTTTGACTTTCGGGGCTATTTTCTGGGTATGATGGGCCGAGTAATTTTAATTCGAGTTCGGAAGTTAGTACCTAGTGGTGTCTCCTAGGGTCGGGTTGAGGTTTCTCTGGTGTGTTTAGTGGATCTTTTGGGTGTTTGGGAGGTTTGGGGTATTGATTAGGTGTCGGTAATTGTGTTATATCACGTTACCTTTTATTGTATTTTTCCACGACTACTCCTTTCACTTCTTGTGGAGGAGTAGTCTTTTAATAAAATTTAGCCGTTCAAAAAAAAAAAAAAAAAAAAAAAAAAAAAAAGAGAGAAAAGATTATACTAACGAGTCTTAATTATATCTCACTTGACGTATCGCAACTATTGTTTAGTATTAGTATGCACGTTATTAATTAATTGTTCTAGATTAATTAGCATAATTTATCGTTGATGTATTATTTAAAAAGAAACAAGATGACACTATTTATGTTTGACTGCATTCCATAAAATAATTCAATAAATAGTTCCACGATGTGTGGTATGGGATAGCTCGAAAGTCATAAGTTGCTAGCTAGCAAGTTGTGTTTTTTTAGTAAATAAATGAAATTGTAAAGCCATTATATATTTATACACATTAATAAGAAAGTTGGAGTTCGAATTTCGATCATAAAATTAAAGTGTTTGATCCTAAATATAGTTGTTGTAAATATAAAATAACATAAAAGTACATAATTATTTTATATGAGTGGATACTTGATAGTTATTTTTGAGTGGGTAATTTTAAAAAATAAAATTAAAATAACAAGGTTAAAATTGAAATGAAAGGTAAAAAGTTATAAACTATAAACTCAAACGCTACTTGAAATAGCATCTGAAAAAAAAAACTACTATAAGATAATGAAAATAGTTTGTTACCAAACACCTCTAATTTTATGAAACAAGCTTATATGCTAATATAATAAGTTATAAGCTAGCTTATTTATATTACCAAACGCACCATTTGTCTAATATGAAAGACTTCATTATGTCTTTTATGGTGCACAAGTCATGAATACTATTATAACGAATACGAATTTTACAAAATCCACCGTTAGATTCAAAGTTTATATCACTTCGATCATCCAATTTTTTTTTAAAACAAATTGAAAAATCATTTGATATGTTATTAAAATCCACCAAGATTAACATTATTGAATAAAAACCCTTAACCGTCAATTTTGATAGGTCTTAATAACATATCAAATGATTTTCAATTTCTTAAAAAAAAATTATGAATGATCTATATATGATATAAATTTTGAAACAAAAAATAAATTTTATAAAATTTATATTCGTTAGTATTCACAACTTATGGACCGTTGAAAACTTGGTGAACTAATTCACGATAACTTGGCCTATATTGAAAGATATCTTCAGACAAAACAAAATCTTTTGAGTAATACAAGGAGAATAGCAATTATCAAAATAGAAACCACTTATATATATATATATGGGATTGCTAACATACTCCCACCTAAAAACATGTGGGAGTATGTTAGCAAGCCAACTCCCACTATATATTTACTAAAAATTCAATCCTATTAGTACAAACCAATTTTAATTATAAGACTAATATTGTAAATTTCTCTAATTAACAAAAAACAAAAACACTCTTCCACCCAAACACAATCACATGTTTTTTTATTACAACCCCAAACAATACAATATTATTTCTTTTTCTATGTTCATCACTTAAATTTTAATTCACATTTATATATATAAATGAATTCCCTTAATGTTTAAATTCTTGTTTTTCACATGGGTGGTTTCTCTAAAATAGTTTTTTCCTAATTAAA
The DNA here is from genome assembly GCA_030408175.1 of Trifolium repens. Taxonomy (NCBI): domain Eukaryota; kingdom Viridiplantae; phylum Streptophyta; class Magnoliopsida; order Fabales; family Fabaceae; genus Trifolium; species Trifolium repens. Next base: position 48,665,458 of record CP125849.1, on the reverse strand, counting down.
TTTTTTTTGAAGCAAACTTATTTTTAATTAATTAACGTGAGCTTATTTGAAAAAAAATGAGCTTAAGTTATCTAAACCAATTCATACAATTTAAAGTCATTTTAAATTAAGGGTAGTTTTACATTTCACTTGTTTTCTTAAATAAAATATATTAGTTTTTGGTCATGAGCAGTGTTTTAAAAACCGGACCGAACCGCCCGGTCGGACCGGTCGGACCGTGAACCGGAGGGTTACCGAGTTGGTTCGCTAATGGACCGGTCATGCAATCGAACCGGTGTAAACCGGTCAAACTCGAAAAAAATGTGACTTAGTGGTTTGAAAACCGGCCGGTCTAAATGCATGATTAAAAAAAAAAATCAGAAATAATTAGAAAATGGCCGCATAGAGAACCCATGAGTGTAAACGAAAAAGAGTACCAATCTCATTACAAACACCACACTCACCATGACATTCACCAGTTCCTTACTTTTAATCTTTGCATGTTCTTATATTTTCAAAAATTAATAATATATGTTTGTGGGAATAGAAATAGAAACAGAGAGGGAGAAGTGAAGAAGTAGAAGAAGAAGAGGTGGGCGGCTGATCTAAAACATAGAAAATTAGGGTTGTTTTCATTGGCATCTTATTTTAAGAGATATGCATTGGGTTCTCACTTGTTTAGGCCCGTATATTATTCTTGAAACAAGGCCCATATATAAATATGTTAAGAGATGAGTGTTTTATTCAAAAATTAAAGAAAAATATATTAAGAGGGATACTTTATTAAAAAGTATAAGGAAAACGTTATAGAGAGATATGTACTTTATTAAAACATTTTAAGAGGAATACTTTTTTATAGAGTGAGAAATTCGATTCAACTCAGTTTAATATCTATATAATTTTATTATAGAGACCGGTTTATTTAACCGGTTAATCCGGTTTAATCCGATTTAATCATGCGGTTCGACCAGTGACCCAAAGGTTGGAGCAAGCAATAACATAATTCCCTAATCATTCATTATGAAAATGACTTTGACAAAAAAAAAAAATAAATAAACCAGTGAACCAGTACCTTCTCCGGTTCGATGACCGGTCCGGTTTTTAAAACACTGGTCATGAGAGATTTCTAGTGTGAGGAAAGAGAAAAACATTAATTGGGACATTATAAAACATAAAAATAACTAGATACCTTACCCGTGCATTCGCACGGGACATATATAATAAGACAATATTGACACTGCATATAAATCAACAAACTATTTGAACATAAATAAAAAGTATAAGATGAAAAGAAATATGATATGATGTGATAAATCGTTTAAAATGTGCGATTCAAACATATGATAACATATGATAGTAAATAGTTGATGATGTCAAGCACATGTCCATAAATTTAAAAAACCATTGAAACTACATAAAATTCTACAAATTCCGAAAGATTTCTTGATAAACTACATTTGAAGTTGTATTTGTAAGATTGTCATCATCGTCAACCAGCAACATTTTCAACCCCATGTCCTAACGTAACTCTTGAGATAGCAACATATAACTGACCATGTAAAAATACTAATCACGGAAGATATACCCCAATAGTGACTGTCTTTAACTCTTGTTAATAATCATGGCAAATGATACAACAACATGAAATTGCCGACGTTACAATTTGAAAGACCACTGATACAAAACTGATTGATATGATATTATGCACATAATGTAGAACCTTCTTTGATTTATTATGCTTTTGGAACTGCAGACCGGAATATTAATGAGGCAAACATAGTTACTTGTGTATTTTTTAATATCGTAGGCTCATGCTTTCTTGTATAGGCGGTGCCTTAGTAAAATGATATTCAGCCACCAACAATTTTTTAGAGAAGTGTAAAGTATGATTACATTTAAATCATGAACCGCTTTGCAAAAAAATAATAATTAATGCACCCAAATGTGGTGCTAAAGGTTTATTATATAATTTGCAATTTATTTATTTTACTTATAAAGATAGAATTTTATTTTATTTTACTAATAAAGATAGACATATATATAGAATGTTAATTTGTTATTTGAATGTTCTAAAAATGCATAAAAGCATAGAATCATTTAAGTAATTTTTGCATATAAGCTCACATCAAAACTATAAAAAATAATAATTCAGAGTGCATCATTAATTTGTTAACTACAGTATATATGCTTGAAAAATGTATAATAATAACTGATATATGCGAAAATTTGGTTGGACTGCTTGGAATGAGGAGATGCATTTCTTCCTATTTATTATTGCATATGCCCAAAAAATCAAATTTCAAACCTAACTAATTGCATTATTAAGCGCATTAGTCATAGTAAATTACACAAATTAACATCTTCACATAAATAGAAAAATTAGTTGGAGAGCCCATAGATTAGAGGAGCATTAAAATCAGATAAACATTGTTATGGAGTTATCTAAAAAATTATCTAAAGTTTTTTTTTTGTAAGGTATCAGATCCTTTTTTTAAGCGTGATTGTCCCATTTTATTATTATTTTTTTGACGGACATTTACTTATTATTAATAATAATAATCAATCATTGTTCTGATATTTCCAATTAAAGCAACCGATTTTTTAGCCTTTTTCAAACCATATCATAAAAAATATTTTGCTAAGCATTATTAAAAAAATAATTGCTAAGCATATCTTACTTAAAAAGTTGCTGAGCATATCTCATGATATAATTATATGCTTTCAATAACAATTAAACCTATTAAATATTGTAGATATCTGACTTAAATATTTTCAAGCATAGCAAGATTTTTTTTACATATATTTTAATTTTTTTATAATATATATTTTAGCTAGTAAAGAAGAATTCATACGTATATATACACAATTTTTTTAATACTTAAAAAAAAACAATTTGGTCTTATTATAAAAAAAAATAGAAAAAACGATTTGGTCTTATAAAATAGATGCTTTGGCACGTAATATAATACGTAATTATATATCATATTCTCCAATTTTAAAATATATTAGAATTTAACTATTTGTAATTTGCACTCTTCATAAACCAAGATATATAAAATCAATTAAACTAAATTGACTGTCATCTTATCAACACACATCAAATTATTCTAAAAAAAAAAAAAAACAAACTGCATAATGCTCAACAACATCTAAACTCAACTTGACACTGTCAACTGAAAAATATGAGACAATTAAATTACAAATGTTATTCAAAGCAATGAAAATAATTTCAATAGATCCAACATTAGGAGCACCAAGTATCTCCAAGCTTGATTGATATTCCTTCACGTTCAGTCCTTGGATTAGGATTCTTAGGTCCTGTGTTGTATGAATGAAACAAATTGAGTTTAACATGTGAACATAAAGATTTACAGAGAAAGAATAAAAAGAATATAAGACAAAAAATCAACAAATTTAAATTACAAACCTCTCAACAGACTTAGAGCAAGATCGGTAAAGATGTTAAGATTGATCATCTTGATGTTATTATAGGAATGGAAGGTTGAAAAACGAAAAACAACACTGTTTTTGCTTGCTGGGCGTGAACAGCAGTGGGAAAAATGGAAGAAAATAACCTTTCATCATGGCTCCAAGAAAATAAAACAACTTGCTGCAGATGGGATACAGAGAAAAGGCGTACAATGAAATCTGCAAGTATTATATATAGAAATAAATTTGATTTTGGTAACTGCATATTTAATGATACTATATCAGCAACCATAAAAGAACACTAATGAGACAACTGTCTAGTAAAAAACAAAAAATATTTACTTTGGAAACATGGGAAAACGGTTGAGCTTTACCAAGCATTTAATTAGGTGTGATTTGTTAGCAGATATGAGGTAATTAATGCTTAAATTGGCGCCCTTAATCAGCAGAGATTAGGTTAACATTGTTGCTTATTAATTGCAGCCTCCAAATTTTATTCTTTTGCAGCAACCAAGATAGTTTGTTGGCATTGGTAGTATGATATAATTAACCACCGTAATTAATAAGTGATCCAGTAAATAATTAAAGTAAAAGCAGGGAAACGTAAAAGGCAAAATATAATAACACAGGTTTTTTTTTTTAATTTAAAAAAATTATGGGAGATTAACACATCATCACAGCATTTATTGTTGCTTAGTGGCGCCAATTTAGGAGAGGGATTAGGGTTAATATGGCTGCATATTAGTCCTACTAGTATCCAGACCCGTGCCAAACACGGGTAAAAATGCGTTTTTAGATTTATTGACTTATAAAAAAATATATTTTAATATATTTTACTTTAGAGTGAAAACTTAAATTTATTATTAATTTATGAAAACACTATATATTTGACAAAAAATATTAATTTCTGAATAAAAATAAAATTGTATAAATATATGAGAAAAAATATTGGTTCTTATAAATTACAATATAAGACCCTCATATAAGTTACAATAAAATAGATTCTTATATTAATATATAAGTATAAATATAGGTCACATATAAATCATAAAAAAATAGACTCCTCTATTAATATAGCAATATATGTCTCATATAAATTACAAAAGACATTCCCCATATTAATTAGTAGGAATATATACTCACAGACTCTTAAATTAGAAAGAAATGGGCCACATATTAATTTGTGAGTACAAATGTTGGTCTCTTATAGATTACAAAATAAAAACAAAAAAAATAGACCCCGTATATTAACATATGATTATAAATATAGGTCCCTGTAGCAATTACAAAATGAAAAAGGCCCCATAGTAAAATATGAAAATAAATATAAACCCCGTATAAATAGAAGAAAAAAAATATCTCAAATTAATTTATGAGTATAGATATAAGTCGCGTCTAAATTATAAAAAAAAAAGACCCCATATTAATATATCACTATAAATAGAGATCTCGTATATTTTTTCTTAAAAATGAAGACCTTTGTAATAATATATGAATATAAGTTAGGTCCCGTAAAAATTACAAATAAATAGGTCTTGTATTAACATATGTGTATAAATAGGACCTCTTATTAATATATATATAACTTTTTTTTTTTGAACAGCGGATTACTAATATATAACTATAAATATAGATCTAATATAAACTACAACAAAATAAAAAAACTACAACAAAATAAAAAAGTCTTGTATTAATATATAACTAAAAATATAAATCTCATATAAATATAAGTCCTCATATAAATGAGTAAGAATATAGACTCACGGACTCATAAATTAGAAAGAAATATGCCACATATATTAATTTGTGAGTATAAATATAGGTCTCTTATAGATTACAAAAGAAAAAGAAGAAAAATAGACCATGTATATTAACATATGATTATAAATATAGGTACCTATAGAAATTACAAAACAAAAAAGGCCCCGTATTAAAATGTGGGAATAAATATATGCCCCGTAAAAATTAGAAAAAATATCTCAAATTAATATATGAATATAGTAGATATAAGTCCCGTCTAAATTACAAATAAGACCCCGTATTAATAAATGGCTATAAAAAATATGTTGTAGATTTATTGACTTATAAAAAATATGTTTTACTTTAAACTGAAAATTTAATTTTTTTTTATTGCATATGGAAAATGATTTATATTATGAAATAAATATTTACAATCTTATATAATTTAAATAATTAAAATGACACTATATCTAAAGAAAACAATTACAAAACAGAAAACCTAAAGAAATTATTCCAATATATCTTTTATTATTTCATTTCCACATCAATACCTTCAAATAAAACAAATATAGAAGCTCAGATAATTTTCTTCAAAAATTAAATAAATATGAACCTCCCATAATTTATATATAAAAAGTCCTTGTATTAATATATAAAAAATAAACAATATAGTTCCCATATTAAAATATAAATAAATACATAAGTCCCTTATAGATTATAAATAAAAAAGAGAAATATAAATTTCAAAATAAACAAAAATATTTCTCCATACTGATATATGAATATAAATATAAATATAGTTCTCATATAAATAAAAAAAATACCCTGTATAATTTACAAAAAAATAGTTTTGTATATTAATATATGAGTAAAAATATAATATCTCGTATAAATGTTATATAAAAATGCCTCATGTAAAAAATATAATGTTACAAAAATTATTGTTAATTTCCGCCGGAGAAGGTTTGAATTGGAACTTTGGTCCTTTTTTTTTGTTACAAAAAGGTAAATAAAGACTAAAATTAACTAATAATAGAAACTAATATTTAAAAAAAAAAAAATTCATTGCGTCATTCTTAAGATGATCTCAAATACTGTTGAAAGTTTTAGTCCTCTTGTATAATTTAAAATAGTAAAAAATTTGCCTACCGTGCATATTATAATTATTATTATATTAATAAAACATGTACATATTATTATTTGATTGGTTATTTTCCATTTAATTTAATTCATCAAGTTTTTTTATTTTATATATGGACTAATTCATCAAGTTTCATTGCCATCCATTAATAATTCATTTAATTTAATTATATGTATTATTTGATAATATACACTTTCCATTTCAAGCAAGAGAATTTAAACATGTTGAGTGATTCATTTTTAGGTATAAATGAAAATGGAGAGATTCATGATATATTATTAATGTACTAATATACCAATTTTTTTTAACAGTAATTTATTATTGTATTTTGTGAAATCAAGTACTTAATTGTGTGTTCATATGTGTAGTCCACAATAACAAATTTAATAATTTTTAACTTTTAATTTTACATATTCCCGTTGTTCATATATTAATTAATTTATTTTTATGTTAAACATCTTGGAAAAGGGTATTATATAAAGAGTACTTTGTTTATATCTAAAAAAAAAAAGACACTTTAGTTTTGAGCACAATTGAACAAAGTTATAAAATGTGATGACTTTTATGATATCTCCCACTCTCTTTCCCATCAATAATAATCCATAAAATCTTAAAATCATTCATATGAATTTTATAAAGAATTAACTCTCCCATGTAAAAAGACATTTTTATCATATCTCCCACTTTCTTTCCCGTCAATAGAAAATCATCTAGATAAATTTTATAAAGAATTAATCCTCCCATGTAAAAAGAAATTTTAGTATTGAGCGCGATCGAACAAATTTGTAAAAATGTGATGACTTTTATCATATCTCTCACTATCTTTCCCACCAATAATCTATAAAAACATAAAATCAACTTAACGTATATATGTTGAACAAAAAAAATAATAGTGCAAAAATATTATGCGTAAATTTAATTTATCTATATATATATTATTTGGGACCTTTTTTTCAAAGCATTTTGTACACGTGGCATCATCAAATTCTTCCTCTTCTCGTATGCTTTTAGCAATTAATTCACATAAGTTCAATTCACAAAAGATGTATAATTCAAAATATTTGCATTTAATTTTTGTATTAAAAAGGAAACAATTCAAATTCAACTATTTCTATTTCTAATTCTTTTTTTATGCGAAAATTCTAATTCTTTTAAATTTTCTTTTGAGTTTCTTTTGAATTTTCATATTATTGTTTCAATTTTAAATAATATATAAATTCCATCATATTAATATTTTCGTGCATCAAAATTCAAATTATTTTAGAAGGGTAACCAAAAAATTATTTTAGAAGAATCATCTTCTATTAACATTTTCGTAATAAATGCTAATATTATTTAATTATTCATTAAAAATCATTTTTATAATATAATAATAATAATAATAAAAAATTCAAATCATAATTATATTTTCAAACAACCAAAATTACTTTTAATAAAAAAATAAAACACATCAAATGTTAATTTTTAGAATGAAAAACAAATTAAGCCATATCAAATTTTTGACACAATTAAGGCATATCAATTCATACCGTTTCTTTGATATTATAAATTCACACCGTTTTTGTTTGACTAATCTCACAATTTTAATTGCACTCTCTCGCAATTTTTTTTTTTTTTTTAAGAATTGTGCTACACACAATATTCAACAAAACCCTAATTTATACATCTATAAAAAGACATTAGCCAACAAAACTTTGTACATCAGCCATCCATCATTGATCTTATTAATCTTTCTCTCTTTTCATTTGTGCAATATCTCTCTTTGTTGTGCCTTGATTAATTTTATTGTTCCTTGAGTTTGATGAATTTTGTATCTATATAGGTTTATTCTTCTTTAGTTAGTGTTATTTTGTATTTACATATATATATATATATATATATATATATATATATATATATATATATATATATATATGTATTCTTTTCTTTTGTGCAATTCCTCTCTTTGTTGTGCCTTGATTGAGTTTAAAAAAAAAAATAAGTGAAGAACACACTATGGCTAGCTGGGCCTATGTTTTTTTAGAATATACAATTTAACATATATAAAACTTATAAATGAATTTGGTATTTTTATTTTTCACAGGTTTGATTTTTGACACTCCATATATGAGGTGAAGAAGTTTTGAGTGGTGCACGGCGATTCTTGATTAAGTTTTAGGTGGGAAAATATCATAATTTTGCAACTTTATATAATGATTTTTATTATTCAATTACTATCTTTCTTTGATTTGTATTATTTTTGATTTTTTGGTTTTTGTTTATGAGCAATCCTTGTGCTTAAAAATCACTTAATTAGTAGAGAATTATCATTTGGTTTCTTAAGAAAAAATGTCATGTTATATATCATGTTAAAGAGATGATTGATTTTATTGGTATACTATGTAAGCTAACATTTATTTTCTCATTCACTTTATTTTATAGTTTATTGGAGATGGAGATGAGAGCTTTAATCCAACCTTAATGTATGATATAAAATATTGCACATTACCGGTCATCGTTGTGTTTTTGTTTTTTGTTTGTAATATTGATTCATCTATTTATTTATATTATGATTTTCCAACTTCTTTCATCCATGTTGATCACCCTCTTATCCTTCATTTGACGAACAATGTTATTTAATTTTTAGCTTTAATGTATTTTCTTTTCCCGTTATCAAGCAATATAGTGATGGAATAGAACTATTAGATGAAGAAGACAAAGACTAATAAGGGAAGAAATGATTTGCGTCAAAAAGAATAAATAAGAAATAATGTAATTGAGGGTCATGTAATAATATAGTTAAGATTTTATTTTTAATGCGTTATCATTTCTTACACTACCATTTTATTGTATCCAAATTATCATTCATGATCAAATATTCCTTCCAAAGTTCTTTTCAACAATATGCTTTTATAAGCCGTAGAAAGAATATTGTTTAATTTAGAAATCATAATCAAATATCAATTAATTTACACAAATCTATCACCGTAAATCATTGCACCATTCCATTTCCATTCATTCGCTAAATATTTGGGTTTTAAATTATGGTGAATTATTTATTTATTAATTAATTATGGTGAATTATTTTGTACAAATAGCATTTCCACTTTTAAAATAAGTTCTTCCGTACACATACAAAAGGAAACCACATGGTAACATTTTTAATGTATTTTATTCGACATTTGTATTTTTTTATAGTTTCATAATTACTGAAGCCGATTAAAAAAGTATTTTATATTAAATTTATATTTTAATAAAATAAATTGTTATTCCCATAATATTTATTTATATTAAAATGGATCAAAGTGTATATTTTAACATAAAAAAAGACATATAAGCTTTAGGATAATGTAATTTACTCTATACAAAAAATATGGGAGCCTATGTTTTTTTAATTTCTACGTAAACTTATATTTCCAATTATATCTTAACATTGATGACTATTTTTTTGTAATTTATACAGGGATATATATTTCTACTCATATATTAATTTGAATACTTATTTTTAATTTCAACGGGACATATATCTATTAACATGGAGCCATTTTTTGTAATTTTGCCATATAGTCTATATTTCTATTCATATATTAATACATGAACATATCTTTTGTAATTTTTACGTGGACCTATATTTCTACTCATATATTAATATGAAAGTCTCATGTATTAATACCAAAAGTTTATTTTTATTATTAATTTCTATGGGATATATATTGTTACTCATATACTAACACATGACATATTTTTTAATTTTTACGAGAACCTATATTTCAACTCATAAATTTCTACGGGATCTATATTTCTAATCATATATTAGTACAAAAACATTTTTTTTTGTGTAATTTCTAAAATGATCTATATTTATATTCATATATTAATTCATTACCTATTATTTTATTTTTTTTGTAATTTCCAGTGGGAACTTATAGTTCTACTCATATATGAATATGGAGGACTATTTTTTTGTACTTTTTACTATAGTCTATATTTCTACAATTCTACTCATATATATGGAAGACTATTTTCGTAATTTCTACCAAGCTTATATTTTTATATATTTCTAAAGGGATCTATATTTTAATATTCCTAATTATTTAATTTTTTTAATATATGCTTTTCTGAATTATAAATTTAAATAACATATGAGGAGAGATGAAACTATATCAGTATAACATTTGAATAATGTTACCCCATTCAACAACGGTTTTAACGAATATAAATTTTTACAAAATCTACCATTGAATTTAAAGTTATATTATATAGATCAATCATGTTAATCAATTGAACATTTCTCCTCTTTTGTTAACTATAAATATTTTAATAATATATAATTTTCCTATGAAAAACGACAAAATTGCCACAAAACCATGAAATTTAAAATTCTAGCTTGGAGAAATTTTTATTTATAAATTATAATATATATATATATATATATATATATATATTTATAAATTATAATATATATATATATTGTCGTTATTAATTATCATCCATTAGCAATTAAAATTTTAATTATCCAATTTAAAGTAAAATATATTATTTATAAATTATAAGTCAACAAATCTAGAAGCGCATGTTTACCCGTGCTTGGCACGGGTCTGGATACTAGTTAAACTAATTCTTGACTAATATTTCATAAATTAATGTATCGTCTTGTATTGCCTACCTAAAAACGCATTAGCTGATAATTAAGAACCATCCCATAATTTTATTGCTAAAAAACATATTCTATATATTTTCTATTACTAAGAGACCAACTTTATAGTATAGAAAAAAGACCAATATTCGTTTTTTGTTGGTTGAAATAAATCCCCATATAACTATATTACAATATTGCATTCAAATTATATAAATTATAAAATACAATCTTTAAATCTAAAACTACAAATTGGTCTATATAGCAAACATAATAAAATCAAACCGCATCAATGTTTACTTTGTCACTTGCCCCTTTAGTTGACCTGTACAATCAAATAAAAAGTATAAATATAAGTTTGAAGATTGAAGTATGAGAATAAACAAAAAATGTAAACATGACATGTCCAATATATAAAAAATAGACTCATAGCTCAGAACAAACAAAAGTTTGTAAATACATACCGTAACGAATAAAACTCACACTCACAAATTCAAGAATAACTTTGATACTAATATTTTAGAAATGCATTACAAAATAGCAAGAGACATGCAAAATCTGCAAATATCCAACAATTAAAAAAATAAAAATAGACTAAACCTGCAAAACTAAGAAAAAATGACAAATTAAAGGAAATAGTGAGAGTGAAATAAAAAGGAAAAACTACTCAAGAAATAAAATTTTATTCAACCAATATAAAATAATAGTATCATTACCATATTTTTTGAAATGGAAACGCACATGTATATATAGAATTGTGAGGCTAGCAACAATTAAGGGAGTATCTCTGAAGTTTTGCATATGGTTGACTATATATATAGTATATATGAATTAATTCTCAAATTCTAAAATAGGTAACTATTTGAATTGTTTCTTTTTAAGCACAAACCTAACCATCACATTCCAGTTTTCTTTTGAGGCATTCAAATAAGCAATTGAATCGTACTTTGAAGCCATTAGAATTTGTAATTTGTAAATAAGAGAATTGGTATTGAGATTGGGTGTGATGAATAGAAAATAACACCGTGTAGACTATTTATAGATGTAAAATAGGTCAAAATAAAGCATAAACCTAAGGAATATTCTATTAATTATTAAATGTGTGAAAGTCAAATTAGGTAGAATATATTTTTCGTGGGGAGATATTCGGGCCATTAATACAGATTCACAGATTTTAATAGGGAGATTATGTGGAAAAAAAATGAATATTGCTTTTCCTTTTGTAGGTATAATGACAACACATGAACATAAGTCAATTGCTTAGGTATAATGACTTTGAACAGTAAATAAATAGCATTTAATTCTAAGAATTGCGGATCAAAATTCAAAATAGTTAGCATATAAAAATTCAAAATAGCTCTATGGAAATAATTCTAAGAATAGCATTTTTAAAGCTTTTATCAAAATTCAAAATAGCTACTTTTTTTAAGGTTTTGATCATAATTCATTATTCAAAATAGCTATTTTTTTTAAGGTTTTGATCAAAATTCAAAATAGCTATTTTTTAAGGATTTGCTTGAAATATTTTTTTTATATTGTCTTTGCTTATGTAGTCTGATTTGTTCAAAAAAAAAAGTGTATTAATTAATTGATTAGAGATTGTTTTTTTATATTTTTTTTTAACTAAATCATTTAATTCATTAATTAATTGCTTATAGATTGTCTTAGAGAAATAATTGCATAATTTGAGCACACCACGTTTTTATTATGCTTGTACTTTGATCCTTGTTTTTTTTTGAACTAAATCATTTAATTCATTAATTGCCAAAACAATGTGAGAGTAGAATCATTGTGGGATTGCCACGTGTACGTTATACTTTGAGGAAAGACTCCTAAATAATATATACTAGTATCCAGACCCGTGCCAAGCACGGGTAGAAATACGTTTGTATATTTATTGATTTATAAATAATACTGTATATTTTAATTATGTAAAAAATATATTTTAATAAATTTTACTTTAAATTGAAAATTTTATTTTATAATTTAATAATTAAAATAATAGTCTGTTGATAAAAACTAACTGTAAAATTTATGTATAGTCATAAATTTTCTTAGGAAAGATTCCTATAGTTCGTATTTTTTTTTATTAAATTAAAAATGTATCATAGTTATTTTTTTTATTATTCTCCACTAAAATAATTATAAAGTTGATGGAAAATAAATTTTCTATGGGGTATATGGAAGAGACTTTTAGGTTTGGTAAAAAGGCTTTGAGGTGAATAAGAATTACAAAAAAATTGTCGGTGTATCAATATATGAATAGAAATATAGACTACAATATAAATAACAAAAAAATAGATTCTCGTATTAACATTTAAGCATAAATATAGGTTCCCATTGAAATAAAAAAAATAGTCTTCCTATTAATATATGACTAAAAATACAGCAATCGGCCTGTATCGATTTGCCACAGTGTGGTTTGATACAATGCACTGTCAGCCTTCGCAGTGAAGGAGCTCTCTCAATACCTCCCATCCCATCGCATGTTGTGACGTCCATTTTGTAAAAATTATAAAATAAATAGGTCTTCGTATTTATATATGAGTAAAAATATAGGTATAAGCGTATAAATTATAAAAAATAGAGTCATCCGTATAAATATATGTTCCCGTAGAAATTACAAATAAAAAATAGGCTCCCGTATTGATGTATGAGTTGAAATATAGGCCACATAAAAAAGGGAAAAAAGGCTTTTGGATGAATATATGAGATTATGAGTGGAAAAATAAAATAGACTCGTATTAATTAATATATGAAAACAATATAAGTTTATGTAGTAATTAAAAAAAATAGTCCTCGCATTAAAATGACTAAAGGTATAGATTTCGTAAAAAAAAATTAAAAAAGAGATGGGTCTTCATATTAATATATATTAATAAAATATAAGTTCTCGTAGAAATTACAAAAAATGTCATTCGTATTAATATGTGAGTAGAAATATATGTACTCGTAGACATTTTTAATAAAAAATAGGAATTCGTATTGATTATGAGTAGAAATATAGATATTCTAGAAAGAAAAAAAATAGGTCTTCGTATTAACATGAGTAAAAAAATATAAACTACAATATAAATTACAAAAATAAAATAGATCACGTATTAATTTATGAATAGAAGTATAGGTCCCGTTTAAATAAAAAATAATCATCGTATGAGTAACATATAGATTCCGTAAAAACTACAAAAAAAAAAAAAGAAGATAGCCTCCCTAATAATATGAGTACAAAATACATTCCCACGGAAATTACAATAAAAAATAGGCATCCGTATTAATATATAAACACAATATAAGTCACCTAAACATAAAACATACGCCTTCCTACAAATGTAGATTAAAATTAAAACTGCAAAAAAAAGAAGGCATTCTTATTAATATATGATTAGAAATATTAACTAAACTATAAATTAAAATAAAATAAACCTTGTATTAATATGAGTAGAAATATAGGCCTCTATAAAAATTAAAAAATAAATTAGTTACCGTATTAATATATGTTAAAATATAGATTTTATAGAAATTAGACGGAAAAAAAGGTCTTTGTATCAATATCCCGTAGTAATTAAAAAAATAGTTCACATATTAATATAGAGTAGAAATATTGATTCCGTGAAAATTACAAAAAATAGGTCTCCTACTAATATATGAGTAGAAATATAAGTTAACATAAAAATTATACAAAAAAAATTGTATTAATATATGAGTGAAAATAGATGTATTAAAATAAAATAAAATAAAATTCAATATATTAATACTCCTTGTGCCTGGTTTCCTTTAATGAAATATACTTTGCTGTTTTCAAAAAAAAAAAGTCAATATATTAATGTATGAGTAGAAATATAAGTATCGTAAAAATTTAAAAATAAAATAAAAAAATAGACCTTCATATTAATATACACCTTCATTTTATAACAATAGGTCACTTAATTGATGTATGTGTAATACTAAAACCAATTCATTAATTACACATAAATATAGTTTTATTAAGAATCTGCATTAATTTAGTAAAAAAAACTACATTAATATGATTAATTTCCTAGATGATACAATTCGTAGTATGCATTAATATGATTGAAGATATGGATGGAAGTTGAGTACTAAAGTAAGGATGAAGATGAAGATTTTTTTTTTAAAGAATGAATACAAAGTTAAAATCATCTAAATAATAATAATAAAATATAAAATAAAATTTACACAATGAATAGGTAAATGAAGAAAATAAATGAGATGATCTGGCTAAATATAATTGGAGTATGTTAAAAGAATGTGTTAGAGAGGGTATGACCCTAATATTATTCTTATATCAATGTTTACAAATTTGAAAATCAGCATTTAAAAATTGAATTTTTTATTCCATTTTTTCTTGTGGCAGAAATAAAAGGTTGAGGTTTGCTTGGATTCAGAGTTTGTTACTATGTAATTATTTCAATATTGAAGGCAAAACAGACCATATGATAGGAGAGAGAAAATGAAATCGATTCATATATGTTTTTTTGTTCCTTATAGAGATTTTTTTTACAGCTTATAAAGAATTAAAAATTACTTAAAGTTTCAAAAAATTTTTTACTTTTGGTTTAATAAGAGAATGATAATTTCTAATTGTCATGTAATTAATGTATGATTATATATACAGATGAAACCAAACAAATAGAAAATGAGAGATGAAAAAATACATATAAAAACAATAAAAAGTAGAGTTCTAATTTTTATTTTACAACAGCATAAAGGTCCATTTGAGCATATTAGATAAATATAATATTTCGTCGTCTCAAGAGTTGATCTTTGCGAGATGCCGAGATGGTGTACATTTCCTTTATTTTTGACCTATTACAAAACAATAGACAATCATATTAAGTATAAGTGTACTCACAACAAAGATTTCAATATGACAATTAGTATAGTCATAAGCAAAAAATAATCACAATCAATATATTATAAGCAAAAAATAATATCAAATGCATAAAAGATATTAACAACATCAAATGCTAATAACAAAAGTGATTCCAATAGATGAAGATAGACCATTGCAGCAACAAATTTGATATGTTTCAAAATATGAGAAGCTTTAAACTTTCGTCTAAAGATGAATAGGTTGGAAAGAAACTAACAAAAACAATGGTAAAATGAAATGGCATATGAGTTTATATAGTAAATATTATGATTTGAATTGGTTTCTACAAATATAAATAATAATGGAAAATCATAACGATTTAATTGTATTACCAAAAAATGTTAATGGTAAATCTTTATATTCTTTGACTGAAATATGGGAAATCATAATTATTTCCATTTTTGTAAAAATCATTATTACATTAATTGTCAAATGAAGGAGAATAGAGGAGCAATGTTAGAATGTCATGTGGAAAAAAATACTTGAAAAATCGGTCTCAAATAATATATATATAGATAGATGATATTTTCCTATGTTAAACGTCTGTTGTGTATTATGTAAAAAATTAAAAATAAAATTATGTGTTTACAAAAAAATCATGAAGTTTAGTTTTAATAAAAACAAATTAATTAGTAAAATTCGTTTTTTAATAATAAAATAAAAGAATAAAAATATAAATAAAAATCTTGAATACTTTTATTAAAAACGCAACATTAATTTGTAGTTTATTTCTTATTATACCTAATTATTATATATAGCTGGCAATCTTCCTTTCATAAAAAATAAAAATATAGAAACAATTGCTTTGGTACAAAAATTATTAGAGTAAATTTATGATTTTCGGTCAACAACAATAATGACTATATAATTGCTTGCTATATACAGCACTTCAGATGAAAAAAATTCCTTTTGTAATAATGCAAAAAAAAAAACAAAAAATCATATAAAGCATTTAATTCATTTATGGCCAAAACAATATGGAAGAAGAATGACTTAGAGGGTGACACGTGTACAAAAATCTTTGATAAAAGGCTCCCAAATAATATATATATAGAATATAGATATATAGATTAGAGTATAGAAAGATGAGACTAAAGAGACATTAATTGTTGGAGAGGTGTAAATTACATCAATACCCTCATATTTATGTAGGTGTTAAAAAAAGTGTTAGATATTTTAGTATAGATATATAGTGGGAGTTGGCTTGCTAACATACTCCAGGTGGGAGTATGTTAGCAACCCCCAATATATATATATAAACCAATTAAAAATAGTAATACAAAACCAAGATATTGAACTTAAGTAGTTATAATGAGCTCCCCCTAAAACAAATTGTCCGACAGTCGAAACAATTATTGGTCGGACTTTACTCTTGAATTTAGTCTCAGTTTGCTTTGGATCCTAATTTCCGAAACGAGTATATTTTTGGATTCTACGTTAAAAAATCGCTTATATTCAGAACTTACGTTACAAAAAGATCAATTATATTTGACAACCAGAACAATATCAAAAAAATTGCAGATTTACACATATCAGTCTAGCTTGGAACTACGTTCCAAAATGACTTTAGGGATAATTTCGTATGTTTGGGGGTCTACGGACATTATTTTTGGGGGGAGGTAGAAGAGCAATTTTCCACAAAATATGGAACTTTGTGTACGCAGGCCTATACAAATTTTAGAAGTTGTAATTAAATTTTCATTTTTCGATCCAAAAAAACTCCATCATCCTCCATAATCAATTATAGAAAAAGTAAATGTTTATCATGAGCAGGCCGTATAGGGGTGTGCAAGGTGAGAGATTGTGTAGAGCCTCAAAAATTTAGGGTCTTCTAATTTTTCATATATGTTTATTAAAAAAAATTATGCAAATAAATGTTCAGAATCTACGTTCCAAAATTTAAAAATAAAATAAAAAAATTATTATTTTGGTTCCTACGTTCCAAAATCATGTGTGTTTGGAACGTAGGTTCCAAACACACATAATTTTGGAACATAGGAACCAAAATAATAAATTCTTAAATTTTATTTTTAAATTTTTTAAATTTTGGAACGTAGATTCCAAACGTTTATTTGCATAATTTTTTTCAATAAACATATATGAAAAATTAGAGGACCCTAATTTTTTGAGGCTCTACACAATGTCTCACCTTCCACACCCCTATAGTATACAGCTTGTTCATGATAGGGCATGTTCATGATAAATAATTACTTTTTCTATAATTGATTATGGAGGATGATGGAGCTTTTTGGATCGAAAGATGAAAATTTAATTACAACTTCTAAAACTTATATATTATTGGGACTTCTGTACACAGGCCTATTTAGTAGTGTCAAGCCCAATAGAATTTTTTGAGGTAAGCCCAATAATATATAAGTTTTAGAAGTTGTAATTAAAGACATGTACTTTTCGCACTCCAGTTTTCCTCCTTCACCCCATGAAATGACCATAGTACTCCCCTTTCTATCTAGAAAGCGAACACTATGATGTGAACTGTGGTGTTCCCGTTTTTACAATTTTACACACTCGCTTCGTAAATGGTGAAGGGGTAAAAACAGAACGTCAGGGGGTGCGAAAAGTAAATCTTGTAATTAAATTTCTATCTTTCAATCCAAAAAGCTTCATCATCCTCCATAATCAATTATAGAAAAGTAAATGTTTATCATGAACATGCCCTATCATGAATAGGCTATCATGAATAGGCTGTATAGGGGTGTTCAAGGTCAGACACCGTGTAGAGCTTCAAAATTTTAAGGGCCTCTAATTTTTCATATATGTTTATTAAGTAAAATTTTAAAAAAAAAATATATTTAGTAATTAAATTTAATAGACACATTTTCAATTGTGTACTATAAAAAAAGTGACTTTATGGCGAATTAAAAAAAAAAGCAACATTACTATTTAACAAATGTAAAGAAGCTACGGTTTGTATTCAAATGCAAATACAAGTATATGTCATTTCTAAGCACAAAATTGAAATAATGCATCCCCATGCATTGGCTCACGCGACGGTGAAGCAATGACCATGATGGAGGTAAACCTAAATCTTAAGCACACACATGGAAAAAATAAATTAAAGGAGGGCAATATAAAATGTCCAACTTTCCTTTAATAAATTTATAATATAAAATGTTCAACTTTCTTATAAAAATGAACAGAGGGAGTATAAAATAAGTTGAAATTCTAGAAAGTGGAATTCCTTTCCTCTACTTCCATTTTAATCCTTCCTCAAGGACATATCAAATAGTTCATTAATCTTCACACTTAATTGCCGCATGAACACATTTGAATGGGTTAACATTGAAATTTAATGTAAGGGACAAATTTGACTAACATAATATATAGTGAGAGATTAATTTGTGTAATCATTTGAGTAAGAGAACTAAATTGGCAACGAGTTACACTTTTTTGGAAGAAAATGGTGGTTCACCCTCATTTAATTTTTTTTTAGTTTAATTATAATTTTTGTTTTTGTATTATTATCCATTCATAAAAATGATCCTCCATTTTAAAATTATTTAGTTTTGATTGCTTTTTCGGAATTTTTTGACTTAAAATTAGTAAAATAACTATTTACACTTCATTAATTAAATTATAAAAATGCATAATATTTTTTGGTACAAAAAAATGCATAAATTTTAATGTTGAAATCAAAGTTTTTAAGAATTTTTCTTTTAATTTCATCGGTATTGATCATTCTAAGTCATCAAATCATACGATACAACATTAAAATATGTCACCAATTTTTTTTTAGTCTAATATCTATAACCCTATAATAGTAAAAAAAAAAATATGGAGAATTCTAAAATAGGGGAATGATAATTTTGAGTGGGTTAAAATAAAGTAAAAAAAAAAAACTTCTCTTTTTTTTTGTCTAAACAGAAATTAAAAAAAAAAACTTTAATCAATGCTTTATTATTTTTTGGTACTTTTTTACTAATAGAAATTATAAACTTGTTACCCGAACTAGATTCAACTCGTGGCAAAAGGAAAAAAAATAGTATAAACTTGAGATTTTGATCCTCTCCAATTATTCTTTTATGTTTTCTCTCCAATTATTATTAATCTAATGGTTGACAAATGAAAAAGATGTTTTCTCTCTCTCTTTTC
Organism: Trifolium repens; assembly: GCA_030408175.1. Lineage (NCBI taxonomy): Eukaryota > Viridiplantae > Streptophyta > Magnoliopsida > Fabales > Fabaceae > Trifolium > Trifolium repens. The sequence goes on along the minus strand of CP125849.1, from coordinate 48,645,553 downwards.
AAGTGTTTTTTTTTTTAATTTGTCAACTATTAGATCAACAATTGGAGAGAAAACATGAGAGAATACTCGGAGAGGATCGAAATCCATAAACTTGTGAGGGGTAAAATGGTCAACCAAATGAAGAGTCGTGTACTTGTTATTTGCATCAGAGATTTGTAAGGTAGACAGAGAGCGGACCTAGGAACTAGGAAGCATTACAACACAGTCGCCGGAGGGAAGAGTGACAGAAGAGACATCCATTTCCACCGCGTTACGAAGGTATCACCGCCGTATTCTCAATTTTCCTTTCTCTCATGGACCAGATCTTTCCCCAATTTCAGTTTTCAATTATCATTATTAGTTTTATTTTTGAATTTCGCTATGTTCTACATCACAGTTTCACAGATGACACGTTTTTTACTTTATATGCTTTATGAGTTTTCAGATCGAGGATTTTTCGTTTCGATTGTGTGTTAATATATTAATTCTATAATTTTCTGATAATTGTTGGATCGTAATTAAATTGAAGTATTTGATTACTGTTCTGAACGATCTGTTTTGATTTTCAATTGTAAAGGATTGGAGATTCGATTAGGAACAAGAACTTTGTATTTATAATAATGAGAAAGTAAATGTTACAATTGAAAGCTAGGTTTTAAATTGTGGAGAAATTCTGAATATGCAGCTGTAAATACGATCACAATGTGGTTGCTGAGAATTTGAAAACGTTTACTATATTACTATCACAATTGCGATTACGAAACAATTTTAGTTCATGATAGGAGCTATGAAGCACATACACTGGATACAGACACTGACACGTCGACACCAATAATAATTAGTGAAAGTGAGTGACATAGTTCAATGTAATCATATGTGTTGGTATCATGTCATTGTGTCCGACACTGAATCACGTTCGACACTGGAACACGCTTACTCTGAGGAGTGTCTGTGCTTCATATGATAGGAGGTTTAGCTAGTTGATTCTTGTACCCTTTTTGTTTTTACGGTTCTTGACTTCTTGTACCCTTTTTGTTTAGCATTTGAATTTGTGTTCTTGTTGGTATTGGTATGCTTAATTGTCATGGCAGAGTCAAAATTTGGAGGGTTCTAGGATAATTTTTAGATTGATTTTCACCATGTAAAGCAATTTTATGATATCACATACCAGGTTACTTACGGATGTTTTTTTTTTTATTACAATGATGTTACAGATGATTGATGATAATGATCTGGGTTTCTTTGCCAATTTTCTCGGTGTCTTTATCTTTGTGCTGGTGATAGCATACCACTATGTCGTGGCTGACCCAAAGTATGAAGGAAACTAGGAAATTTTGAAGTTGAAGATGTAATTTTTTATGTTGTAGACTGAGATGCTTTGCAAATGGAATTTAATGTGATAGAATTATGAACTTCAGTTTGGGAATATTAATGTTAGCTTGGTACTAAAACTTTTATAAACATCAAAGGAGCACAACTTTTTTATTTTTGTTATACTTGTTTGTGCTTGCAATAGCTTTGCTTTGTGGTATACTTGTGTGTGCTTGCATTAGCTATGTTTTGTGGTCAAGGAACTTTTATAAATAAGCTAATGAAAAGAAAAGAATGAATTAAGGTTAGAAGGTTTACTAGAGGATGTTCCTATTGGAATTGGGATCCAAAGGAAACTTGGGCGTTTATTACTTGATCATATTCACAATTCATTGATGCGCTACTATATCTTGTAGCAATCATAATGTGAGCAATATAGTATTGTATATTTTTTCTTTGGAGTTTCTAAATAGAACTTTTCTCCTTTATTGACTTTAATATCGCATCCATATATCTTTTGTTGAGTTCAGGCTAAGATATCACTAAAATGTATACCATGATGCTACTTGACGCGCATTAAAAAATAAGGTAATTTATTTCGTTTAGAGTTGGTTGATACAAACGTCAGTTTATGGAGTTGGATAACTTTCTCTTTTCAATTTTTATGATTTTATACACGATACTATCTACAATATTTTTGGTTAACTTGTAAATCTAAGCCTCTTACTGGGATCTTTTCTGGATGAAGTTTGTTTGACTTGAGGGGTTCTCCCACAAAAGTAGTTCTTTTATTTCACTCCCAATCTTCATTGTTTCTCTCATCAAGCTACCGGTGCAGAATCCCAAGCAGCTGTAATGAAAAAGCATCTGAACTTTAAGCATCTCCTCATCTTTGTCAGTATAAGTCTTGTTAGCAATTTCCTCTAGATGTTGGAGGAAAGAGTTTGTAATGCTATCAACCTCATCATCTTTGCTTAAGATGCTAAATGTGTCTGCATTGGGATATTCTTGTGACTCGAGATCCCGAGGAACATTTCGGTTCTTCAACTGATTTTCAAGTTTCTTAATAGACTTCATCCTTGTTATCTCTTCCTGGCTTTTCAATAGGGGGTCAACTTTGTTCTTAAAAATCTTCACATTCTCATTCCCTCGACCTTGGATGTCCATCCAAATTACTCCATCTTTCTGTGCCAATTGTGTGACATGCTCCATTGAGTATGCCACAAAAAGCAAGAGATCTACCATCCTTGATAGAGATCCCAGCATATTGTTGTAGCAGGCAGTATGAAATGGAACAAACCAGAAATTTGGCTCCATCTCAGCTTCTGCTGTAAATTCTTTTAATTGACACACAAGAGATTTAAGTTTTTCCTGTTCTTCTCTCAGCGCTTGATAACTTGAAGATGACATATCTCTTTCGCCTTCACTAGGGGTAATCATGGCAATCTGCTTAATGCAATCTTGAAGCGTTCTCAAGGTTTGAGAAAGTTTTGATTTTGCTAGCGTTGCAGCTCTCGAGGGACTTAATATAATCTCTACGATGATGAAGCAAGTGAGTCCTATTGTAGCCTCAGCCATTCTAGCAACTCCAAACTGAGTCGGGGTACTATAGTTCTTCCTACCAAGGATCAACAAAGCCCCTATAACTGTAGAAATTGCCCCAGATTCACCGTACATTTTACTATGCCTGAGAAAAGAAGCGAACATGACCCATGGTATGAGAGCTAAGAACCTTAAATCCATAAATTTTTGGGAAATTTTTTGGAAAATGAAGCTACAAATGATCCCATAGATTGATCCTATAGCTGTTCCTTGTCCTCGTGCATTTGCAACTGCGAATGTTGGTTGTCGTCCAGTCACGAAACTGATTGCAATTGTGAGTCCTGACCAATATGCATTATCCCTGTCATATAACAGACCAAACAACACAGCAAAGCCTAATGACAGAGAGGACTTGAATGCAAAGACCAAGCTTTGGTTGCTGGGAATCAAGTTCATCAAAAGCTGTCTTATCCTGTTGAAACACCATTGGGAATCATCGCTTTTCTGAGTTTTCTTCTGCACATGGTCAATTTTCTTTGAAATAGACAAGTCATCTAGGAGAAGTTGCACACAGTATAAAAAGAATGAGGTTGGGAGATGTTTGTAGGCTATGGAATGGTATTTGTCAAAAATGTCTTGTTTCATTTCTTGAGTTGTGGTTGCATCAAAAGGAACAAAGCACTCAGCTTGTTGGTCTAATTTTTGGCTGATTTGTCCTCTGCAATTAAGCAGAACACCTTTGAGCTCTTCATCAATTACACCAACAGGGAAAGACATGCCACTCGACAGAGCAATGTTCATCCCTCTAATCGGTATATCCAAATCTTGCAGTTTCTCTTCTGGGTCATTGCAACTAGAGTTGGAAATTATTGTTTGAGGTCGTTCCCAATGCATACCATCCTGTTTCGTTAAAAAAATATATATATATTTATTAGTTTATTCGCAACTGCTAGGAAATTAAATAACTGAAGCCACTTCAATGTTGAAATGAATGCCATGATTTAGGCTTTGATTAACTTACCAGTGTGGCTGTGATACTCTGGAGGAGCTTGTCTCCTGTTGTGGAGAGGTACTTCGCTTGAGTTATAAAACCAACAGCAGTTGAATTGTCTGAGGCAGAGATGGCTTCTATATTGCAATTTAATCTCTCAGATGTATTCTCAGAGTATAATTGGTAGAACTTCCTTGCCTGAAAGCATGACAATGCACAAAGTATGTTTTTGTCAGCTTGGATGAATATTGAAATCAATAATTACGTCAATTTACATTTTTACTAAACTAGCTAAAAAATGTCTATGGAAGAGATAAAGGGAATATATATATAAGAGATAGACCAAGTTTATGGGATTGAGATTTATTGCGGTAAATAAAAATAGTTTTCACATAAATTTAAATCTTGGCCGATAATTATTGATCGAACGGTTCAAATTAATGAAGTTATAAAATCATTTAAAATGATCCCGACCACACATTTTTTATCGGACGGTCTTGATATAAAATTGTGTTTGGGAAATTTTACAGTTTTAAATTTATGACGTACAATTGAGACAAAGACAAATTAACCGTAAAAAGTAACAATGATGAGAGATAAATTAAATATGATAAAATCATGATTTTAGAAAGTTGCTTAAAAAATATACTAAAAACTAACTTCTGTAATTCCTAAAATCATAAACTATAATAAGAAAATTTTGGATGGCTGATTCCTGATATAATAATTTGGTTGGGATAGTAACATGTTAAGATTTTTTTGTTACTTTCCAGTCAAAATGACAAAGATTTTTCTTACTTGCATCAACCTAATACTAGAATACTATGATGTAAAGTTGTCAAACGTATACATAATGCTTCGATGAGATCAGTGAAACAAATTGACGTTAGTTGGTTTATAGTTAGATATTGCTAGAATTAATAATGATTGAATTTTGTTTGTTTATTAATTAATTTGTTTCTTATTACGAATTATGATGCTAAATGATGAACATAATATAACAAAATGTCTTTCTCTTCATGCACATATACACAACCACTTGGTGACAAATTGGTTTGCACTGTCTCATGAAAATGCTTTATTGGCTACGCGTTACTCTACTCACATATATACACTGTCTTTGATATATACATACATTTTATTTTATTACGTTTTTTAATATATTTTTTAATAAAATATGTCAATTCAACCGTTGGATTATGTATTGTCTTAATGATTATTGTGTAAGTAAATGTAAACTAGTGGATGATTCATACATTCATTTTAATGATTAAATTGGTTAATTAATTTCATATTTTATTTCACAAAAATTATTGAAGTTATATAGTACGTTAAATTGAACCAAGTGACAAATGAATGATATAGTGACATCAGAATACAGCTTGAGTTTACAACTTTCATGTATTCTGTTATCAAAAATATCATAAAGGTGTTGAGTTGGAGCCATGAATTCCTGGAATTTTGGAAGTATATTATATACCCAAATATGTTGCTATTGTCACATTTTGAAAGCATCATCAAGATTAATTATATCGATTATAACAAGAGAGATCGTGGTCAAAAAGTATATAAAACTACTCTAGAAAAAGAAATAACAATAATTTTAAAAATATACTATAATTGTTATAATTGACTGCCAATTTTCATATAAACTGCATCTGCATCTTCTTTTCTAATGAGAATATCCTGTTTATTCTAAATTTTGAATACATTATTCATGCTCCATGTTTTGAACACATAAGGATGAAGCAGCCAACTATATTATAGATTAAAATAAAAGCGGTTTTTATATAAATAATTTTGAAATTCTTTTTTAGAGATCTTTTAAAAAAAGTATAAACTATGGTTGAAAAAACATTCAAATTAAAAACTATGCATGTTAAAATAGTTTTTAATTAATATGCTTGAAATAACATAAATATCTCAAACTATAATTTTTTCCTCTCTTATACTAAAAATGATTTTTTCAAAAACTAATCAAAATAACTATTTCATTTTCAACATAAAATTATTTTTATTGAAAAACTTACACACAAACATAACTGAAATAAATAAAATGATTTTTAAAAAACTTAAAACAAACACACATTTAATTGAACAACTTTTCGCAACAACTTTCATGTACTAATTTTTATTGTTGTGTAAATTATATATTATCCGCACACAACCGGAAAGATTAATCTCTCAGGTTAAACCAGACCATAATGATCAACAAAGCTCTCCCTCAACATTTTCAAAGGCACCTCAAGAATTCTCGTTAAGTTAGAATGGAACTGAATCATCTCATTCAAACTTTCTTATTTTTTCGTGTTTTAAATTCAATATTATCTAGCATGATTTTTACAAGATTGAAAAAAGGGAGAAGTTTAAGTTACCTCATTGTAAGAAAATCGAGGATAAGGTAGCAACATGGCAAGAACAGATGCTATAGCTCCAAGTGCAGTGGAACAAGCCACATAAATTGATTGCCTAGCCACTCCTTCTTGAGCACCATGTAGAACTGTACTCACATAAACAATTACAAGTTGTCCATATGCAATCCTTTTAGTCAACAAATGAGTCGATCTGGGCAGCGCCATAAAAAACGCACCGGTAGCTACGGCCAGCGCAGCCATATAATCGCCTAAGTGACGACCGGGTCTTATCACTTGCAAGCTAAGTAGAGAAAAAACCATAACCTGAATGGTTGCCAATAGAACATGCCAACAACCTCTAATAGTGTCACCAAGTGTTGCATCCGACACTATGAGAATTGTTGTCACATAAGCAATAGATGGATATTTAATGTAATGTTTTATAGGTTGAGGGCTATATAGAGCAGTGTAACCAATTATGCTGCATGCTAAGAATGTTCTTAGAGCCGAGCCAAGACGAGTTCGACATAGCTCTGATCTTGTTTTAGCAATTGTTGATATTTGTGACATAATGAAGAAGATGATGATTTTATGCACAACAAACTTAATTATGATAACTTGAAGTATGGAGTTATATATATAGTAGTAACTTGAGGAGTGTGTGTTTTATTTTTGTATTTTTCTAATAAATACTTCCTCCGTCTCTAATTATAAATTATAAGTATCTTTACAAAAAAAGTCTTATTCCTAAATATAAGCACCTTTACAAATTTTTAAACACTTTTATAATTTTTATCCAAATATACCCTCCATTTGGTTCAACGGAAAAAATTGAAAATAAAAATAAAAATTAGGCATATCAATGAATGAATTTGGACGAACTCTAGTCCAAATTCATTCATTGGTTTGCGTGATTTTTTTTCTCTTTATTTCTTTCCATCATATCAAACACAGATCATAAGAGTATGTTAGTATATATGCACGTTTCTTGATACTCCATGTAATGATTACATGTGTTTCCATATACTCCTATTCACGTAATCAACTCCTATTCATGTGAATCGTGGAACACACTATAGGTACTACTACTATTTTTTTGATTTTGTAGAATTGCAATAATAACCGAAAGACAAATGGTATTAACAGTGCATTACTTTAGCCTTCAGCAACCAAAAATCACACATTTTAGCCATTTGCATGTGCACTCAAGTGTCACACAATCATAATGTTAACAAGCAAACAAAAAATTTACTTTTATTATAAAAAGGGCAATTTAGTAATCTTTATATATAAAAACACATATTAATTAGGCTACCAACATTTCTTAATATCCGTGAAATTAGTCGGAGGGGCTAATATATAGAGACGGAGGGAGATTCTTTTTTTACAATGTATTTTTCTAATAAATCATAGAAAGCAACATGTAACATTTAACATTTTATATAAAAAAGATTGTCCGGCCTTGTGAGTTTACTTTTGCACATGGTAGGTTAGACACAATTCTCTGGTGGAAAAAAGTTCTTAGTAGAATGTACTAATAGTTATGCCAAAAGAATTGAAAAAAAAAAAAAAGTGCACAAGATTGGTCAATAGTTAATGTGTCCATTTCAATAATGAGATAAAAAGTTGAAGTCGATCTACTCTTGTTTTATGCAGTGCACTTACATATGTCTAGAATTTGTCGTATTCAATCAAAAAGTTATAAATGATGGAATGATATTAGAATGTATAAGTCACTATTGTGTGGTTTATATCTAATATCAAGTTACTTTCCAATGAATCTTGTAGCCTATAATTCTAATTTACTTTTTGGACCTATACTTTCATTTGCTATTGTAATACATTTCTATACCTAAAATACACAAATTGTTGTAACTGATAACTTAGCTGGCCAATGTGTGGAATTAGTCTGACTGCTATATATTTCAGTAAAGAAATACAGTTGGCTTATGTGTGGTATGGAATCCAAACTGGAAGCAAATAGGTGAGCCACAAACCCAACAATTTGCTGATCATAAGGTTCTAATACAGGGCTAGAAATTGGTCGACCAAAAATCATATATACACTCCGTAACTATCTTGACTTTCTCCACCTATCCTTTCTATATCTATTTATTATTATTGTTTTGATATACATACACTTTTTTATTATATAATCTTAGATACAAATACTAGCCATATGCTCTCTCCTTGCATATGCATTGATTACTTTGTCCTCCATTTGTTGTTATTAGAACTATGCAAGTGTATATCTAGAAATTAATTAGTACAATTCATATTCTGGTACGTACGTGGAACTTCCTAGCCATATTACAAGAATATCAAACCCTCATATAGTTATAAATTATATTTATAGCATAGACACTTCAGATTGAATGTGTGTCAATGTTCGTTGTGTGTTATAGACATGTGTGGAGAGATTCATTTTCTAAAATCATGCGTAGACTGTATAAGTAAGATGATCCATAAACTCAATGTCTATAAGGTTTAGTGATCGTTCATCTTCATTTGTATTGCTCAAACAGACAAAAAGTCACTATCAAAAGATACGACCTAGTGGGACATGAGGAGTTTTGAGGAACACCGTGTGGATGATCCCCCCGAGCTCTCCGATGATCCAACAGTGATATCAGAGTCAAGGGCTCACTAAAGAGTTTCGACCAGTTTCGACCGGTTTCTTACGTTAAAAATCTTCCTGACAATGGTGGTTAAGGCGGCATATTTTACCCTAGACTCCTTTCACAACTCAACATATGTGTCATTGTTTGTGCCGCGTCCCTCTGGATATATATCCTTGTCTGTATCAGTGCTATATAGTAAATCACTGTTGTCTGGCTCTGTCGTAGGGGAAAAGAAATACTGCAAATTAAGGAGGAAATTGGAAAGGATCAGAGAAATTAAATTCAAATTGAATTCACTATGATTGAGAAGTTTGTTTGAAAATTAATGACACACTCAATGCAGAGTATGATGCATGATTTAGACGAGCAAATTCATATGGATCGGCTAAAATAATGTCATATGATATGGTGACAGATATATTTTCATTCCTAAGATCTTTATATATCCTGAGAATGAATTAATTAATTAATGCCAATAACATCACTAAATTAGTAATGGTAGATAGAGTTCCCTCTAACCCAGGGCACTGGGTTCCTCACAACTCCACCAGAAAGAATTGTAAGAAAAGTATAGATAACCATTATATAAATGAATTATGTGACAACAAATAAATTAAAAATGACTCATCAAAATATTAAATGACGCGTCAAATACAAAATAATTTAGTTATTGGACTCGCACATCAAAAATGTGAAAAAGTAAATAATTTTACGTTCAAATTCAAGCCTCTGCATACTATCATCGTTGCAGTTACCAACACGTATCGAATAGTTATCTTGAACTAAAAAACGTGTTAGATAACTATTTGATGCAACATTACACATGAATCATAAAGGACGCACATGCCCCTAGAAAGCTATGAAGTAGAGACAAATTAGTTAAAACTTAAAATCATATCAGAGGCAATGATGAGTGGGTTCTATGATAGATTACCACTTGTAAAAATGGTGGATTATTTATAGTATAGCCCTTTTCATTTAGGATAGTCTCACCGGGCTACACAAAGTGTGCCAACCTATGAAGCCCCGATACGCGACACGATACGATACCGATACGCCGATACGTGAAAATTTTAAAAAATTCATATCCGATACTGTCGCGATACGTTATTTAAAAATTAATTTTAAAATTAAATATATAAATGCACAATAATATTAATAATGATAAAAAAAATTTGAAAGACAAAAAATTATTATAATTATTATTATTATAAACGCCAATAGTTCATTGTACAAAGAGTACACACAAGCCAATTAGCTTGCACAAGAGCAAAACAGTTTGAGGCTCAACATACAAGGGCTCATCAGTCCTAACTAAAGACATATAATAGCTCAAAAAACATATAATAGTCATGACATCAAGTCTCTTCAACAAGTTCATCTTGTAACAATATCAGACAATTATATAGGTCTTGCAGCTGACCAATTAAAAACATAAAACATTCATTCTTATACTAAAATTTTGGGACAAACCCAAATACTTAAACAACCTGTTATATAGTAGGACACCATAGTGACTTCAGAACTGTGACAAAGACAAAAAATACTAATTATAATAAATTAAAATCATTAATACTAAGTTAAGTATTTGTGTTTCATTAATATTGTCCTAAAAAATAATGATCACTAGTACATTTTAAGTTATACATCTTAAGTTAAGTATTATACAACATCATTAGTACTATCCAAAAAAAGACATTGTTAGTTACCCGTGTAACAACATAATAGTTTGACATTCACTAGGAAACACGGATTCTATCGGATATTATTTTTTATTTAAAAATAAATATTTAACCGATACTTTTCCGATACGAGTATCGGAAAGTATCGGACGCGTATCGGATATTATTTTTTTATTTAAAAATAAAGATTTAACCGATACTCTTCCGATACGAGTATCGGGACGTATCGAAAGAGTATCGGTATCGGGTGCGTATCGGACACGATACTTCACCAATTTTAGAGTATCGGGGCTTCAGAGGTGCCAACACTCAAAATGGTGTGCACCATAAGTTGTAGGTTTTAAATGTAACAATGTGGATGTGTAATGTTGGGAAAAAACTCATGTCCCATGTTGAAAAGGAATTTGTCAAAAAAAATTATTAAGTTACTTACAAATCGATTTTGTAATGTAAGTATAATTATATTTATTTAATATAAAAATCTAAATAGAAGATTAATTTAGAATGTTGAATTTAAGGATCAAGATTGATCTCCCACAAAACATCGGTAAAATAAAGTGTTCTATGAGATCATTTCCAATTTTATAATTCAAATATTATTCTTAAGTTAGGTTTGAGTGGGACGCATTGTGCCAACTCAACCTTAAGAACTATTTTTGTTTCCTCTAATACTAAAAATTAAAAAGCACACAAAATAAATCTCACCTATAGAATTTAATCTCATTTCACTGTTGGAAAAAATATTTCTGTATTATTAAGAATTGTGTGTCAAGTATTTTAGAGTGACAACCATTTTCACCATCAATTTTGAATTCCTTGATTCATTATTTGGAACCTAAAAACTTAATAATTTTAAACTTTAATATACATTCAACTTTTAAAAAATTTAACAATTTTAAACTTAAATTATAAATAGTCCGATTTCAACCTAAAAACTACTGTTATCTTAACTACGTGGAAAAGTGACAGCATACCATAGCAAATGTTTAGATGGGTTCCAACACTTAAAACATTTTATGTTTTTAGTAATAAAAAAAAAAACATTTCATGTTTTTCTTAAATTTGAAGAACTTGGTTAGGATACTGGAGATGCTCTTAACAACAGCATACATATCACTTTTGTATACGAGAATAATAATATAATTTTTTTAATACAAATTGAGAATAAACAAAAGAATGGATTATATTTATCCACACCTCCTTATTATTACTAATATCATGCTTAGCTGGGCCAATTGATTTCCATCTCTTTTTGTATGACAGAAACTAAGACAACTAAAATCGAATTTTGCTTTTTAGGCCCCCTATATGCTCTTAGGCCCCCCATAAATCCCAAAATATCCTTATTTTTGGATCCAGGTTAATTTGGTTTCTAGGAAACAAAATCAATATTTTTTGTTTCGTAGGAAACGAAACAAAATTTTAACCCAAATCAATATTTTGACACATTTTGCCACCTAGGAAACGAAATTGTGCACGCTGGCCTCGTTTTTGTTTTGTAGAAAAGGAACCTATAATTTTGCCATAGATTTCCTCACCTAGGAAATAAAATGCCTTGATACAGGAATTTTTGAAAACTAGTTTGACAGACAGTAGACTTTGATTCGTACCACCCACTTAACGCTTTAATTCAAACAACATAACAAACAACTTAAAAACAACATAAAGTATAGATCTAACCAACATAAAAGCAAACATAATCAAACTTGCAAAGAAACAACGTACAAAAAGTACATAAAACAACGAAAACATTGAAAACTACACGAACATAAGATTTGAAAATTACATCAACGAAACACATTAACCTTGAACTAAAGTTGCATACAAACAATGTGGAGATGGGTCAGCTTTGATACTGTGAAACATGTACTGAACGCAATCCAAACGTACTTGAGAAGCTCTGATCGCATTTTTATTATTGAGTGTTAAAGTGGTGATGAAAGTACAACTAGGACAACTGGCCGATATATAGGCCTATTTAGTTTCCTACGCAATGAATTCAACCGTGTTCGTAACGTAGCTGGCGAAATCAATTTTTTTAAAAAAATTGTAAATTTCTCCACCTATGAAACGAAATTACGAAAATTTGTGGGCAGACGTGCTACCAAGGCCATGCTTACTACACTTTCACATGATTTCGTATTGTGCGTTACGAAATATGGTTACTTCGTTACCTAGAAAACGAAATCTATTTTAAGGGTTATTTTGGTCACAAATGGGGGCTGGAAGTAAAATAGAGGGGCCTAAAGAGCAAGATTCACTAAAATTTGATATTTTGGACCAAAATGTTCTTGATTGTCATGCCCACATACCCCAAAAAACTTTCTTTTTTCTTTCTGATTAAGAAGAGTTTGATAGTCACTCATCTATCCAGGTCCGACCCTGAGGGTAGGCAATGGGTGCAATGGCCTAAGGTCCATTATTTTTAGGGGCCCGAAATATTTTGTTATACCTACCTATTATTATTGAAATAAAAAATCATATTTAAAGAAAGAAAATATACTATTATATAAAAAATCAATTATATTTAAGGAAAGAAAATATGATTAAGCCTAGGAAATATGTGTTATTTAAAATGTGATTGAGGTCCAATTTTTTTTATGCCTAATAAATAATTCGTCATAATGATAGGATTAAAATGGAACCCTGCAGAACAACAAAAAGACGGCACCACTTGTCTTTGTTCCTAATTCGTATTGAGTTTGATTTATTTTTTTTCTTTCTAATTCTTGCATTCTTGCAATGTATGTAAGAATGTTAAATGTTATAGGTTTTTCTTGTTTAGGTTTTGACGTTGTTTTATTTTTTCTGTTCCTGAGTTATTAACAAGTTATTTAATTTATTTTCTACAAATTGTTAATACTTAACATGTTATTTTTTGTATCCAATTTCAACCATTTGGATCTTACGATTTTTCAATTGTTCTTCGAAGTCAGCATTCTACTTCCATGTGCTATTGTTTTCTACTTGAGTTTTTTTTTTTTTTTTCTATTTGAAGTTTAGAAGATGTTGCCTAAGAAACATTTATGCGGTGATGAAAAAGGAAAGAAAAAAAAATGAAAGGAAGAGCTACTAAAATCACAGCAAGAGGCTCTTGAAAAATTTATGAAAGAAGTTTTTATTTTTGGCCTAAGGCCCATAAAATATCAGGAACGACACTGCATCTATTTGATTCCAACACACGAGACTTTATGCCGATTAAATCACTAATTTAGTCTTTCACTTTGTAAACACTTTAAAATAGGTTTCTAAAAATAAGATTATTTTAAAAATGCCTGCAACTTTCTAAAACGGCTACGTTTATTCGATATCTAACCATTTTCTATCAATTAAATTTTTATATTATAACAATTTATTATTATTTCGATCTCTAAGTTTATCCACTTACTATCAATTTAACTTAACATACTTTAAAAATGACTAATATATATAATTTATCAGTGTTAAAAGACTTATTTAAATGTGACTTATAAAATCAAAAACAAATTTATAGTTTACTTCATATTTGACCTTGAAAAAAATTTCATGGCAATTGTTTTGTGAAATTTAAATGTGGAAAAATTGATGCGAAATGTTAGATGTAAATTTGTCGAAAATATGAAATATTTTGTAAGTGATAAAATGATAATAATCAATTTATTCATTTGCTATTTTCTTTTACACGTTCATTTGATATTATACAATTAAAATAATAACTAGAATGTAAAGTAAATTTTAAATTAAAATATCAACAATGAATTGATTCAAGTGGTAAGTGATTTGAGTCTCTTAATCAATAGTTAGAGTTTCAATCATTGACTGTTGTACATGAAAAAATAAAAATTAATTTTGTATGTTCCACAAATTCTCCTATAGAGACCGGTCATTGCTTAAAGATATCATAATTATTAGCATAGTGCTTATGGGTTAAAAAATAGCTTTATTATAAAAATAAAAATAATTAGCTTTATGTCAAATTTAAGAAAGGAAAAAAAAAGTTCTAATTTCTAAAGACTTTGATTTCTTAAAAAAAAAAGAAAAAACGTTCTAAAGACTAAACAAACTGTCAACAACTAGTGATATATTTTTCACACTACATATATTTAGGCATTTTCTTATCATAAACTCTTTGCTCTCATATATGTGGACACCTCTTTTCAATCGTAGACGCCTGATTTGAATTTTAAATCATTAAATTTGGCTCTCGGTTAATGTATTTTTTTCTTTCCTATCCCTCTTCACATTCTTCTGATTTAATTTTATTTTTTTAGATTCAATTGCCATTGCATATTCTAATTTGCAGGATATTTGGAATAACTTATTTTTTAGTTTATGTAAAACAGTTATATAAAAAATACATTTTTATACAAATAACTCAAAACAGTTATACAAATACTTTATAAAAATACAATTTTCGTTAATGAAAACTTATAAATTAACATAAAATTTTCTTTATTTGTATAAGTTATATTACATAATCTCAAAAATAAACTAATTCAAACATGCCCAGAGTATTCTATTGAGTCTTTTATGTTATTTTCTTTGAGCTTTTTTTTTTTTACTACGAGAGATATTCATTCATTCAAAATTGTAGAATGCATTGTACAATATAAATTTAAAATCGTTAAAAACTATAAAGGATGAATTTGCGAACAAACTCACAGGATCCAAGTTAATAACATATAACGGCAAAATGCCTACAAATATGATGAAATTAAAGTGTCTGAAATACCCATGCTTCCAGATCTGCACCGTTGATGACGCCAAAATCATTGATTGAATCTATACCGGATCGAATCTGACAATTTGGATCGAACAAACACCGCACAAGACGAGAAAACGAAAGCGCCGTATCAAGATGACGAACAACACAACGTCACACTATAAGATGACGAAATCACAAAAAAAGAAACTAAATATATGTGAAAATCACTTATTTAATTGAGAAAAAATGAAAACGATTTAAAGGAAATTGATCCTAAATCACCCCTTTAGTGGATGAAGATAGAAGAAGACAAACCAGGTTAAGAGAATTGGGGGTGGTAGCTCATTTCTTTAAGCTTTTTATTATCCGGTATCTTCTCAAATCTTCTTCTTTGACGATTTATTGTCTATTTCTCTATAAGCATACCTTTCTCAATTTCTCATCACTCAAAATAATTTCTTATGTATATTATCTTTGATCTTTATTCTTTTTAACTTTTTAATTTTATCTCAAAACTTTAATATATTTTTAACTTTTTTATCATCTGTATCTTTAAAGAAAATACATTTAATGAAACTTGCTCCATCAAATATTATAAAACAAAACATTGATCTTTGTAACGGATAGAAGGAGCGCATGAATAAAGAATTTAAATATGTATTTATAAATGTTATCTTAATAAAGTTTTTGGGGACAGAGTCTTCGCGGTACAAGGGATAAATCTCGTCCCCATCCCCAAACCTCTCTCGGGGAAACTTTTTCCTTCATCCGCATCCTCACAGGAAATATTCCTCATCTTCAAATCCCCAAATAGGGTAATCCCCATTGGATCCCCATTTATAGATAAAATTGACATCACTATTGAGAGATAAGCAAATATAATCTTAAGAAAATTGTTAAACAATGCCCCCTACGACATTAGTTAAGCATATAAATAAGAAAATTTTGTCTTGAAACTTGTGCATCTAATACATTGAAAGTGTAAAAAGTTAACTTATCAACATTAATTTTATATTTTATTTCTATTTTTGCTATATTTAACAAGTGTTCCGAGAGCATTGTTTAGCATGACCATAGTCTTAAAACTTTTGTGAAAGACTTTTTTATTGGTCAAGACTTTTGTGAAAGGTTTTATTCATCCATTCTAATAGAAGTATGTGAATGCCGGTTAAAATAATACATAGTATTTATTTCGATCTTTATTGTTCACTTTGAATATTGCGTAAGTTTTTTAAAAAATTGTACTTAATTGAAAGATGTCTTCTTTGAATTAAAAGACGTTTGATGAAAGTAATCGTTTATAAACTAAGTCATGATTTTTAAATGTGAAATTCGTTTGTATGTAACCGAACAATATCTCACCAATCTAAACTAAAGAGCTTGCTATCAAAGTGGGTGACTTATGTCATTTTTATACAAATGTTAACTGTCACAAGCGAAACTCCATTATAGCTAGAGTAGGTTATTCATGACAGTGAATTGTCTCTAGCAAGTTAGTGTAAGTATTTGCAAACACTTCAACACTCAAGTTTTTGAAAGATAGATGTTAGCGAAAGGTAAATAAATATTGTGCACAACAAGTAGGTTCCTTTTTACATACACTAGACGCCGACCCGTGCGATGCACGGGTTCGACGGTATAGCATAAATATATCAATCATGGTTATGATCAATCATGGTTATTGCTTGAAGAAAGAAGTTTAATCATACATAAAACCAAAAAGATGCAAAACAAAATATAATGATTCAAGTAAGGATAATTGAAAACAATATCTATTGCTCTTCAAGGAACCCTACTACACTATGTCATCAATGATGTCATGTTTAAGTTGTAAGCCAAATACTAATTGATACATGTTCCAATAACCAAATGACTTATGTATGTTGGTTCAGCCTGCATAATATAAACACAGACAAAAGAAAAATAGCAAAACAAAACAATAGCGCAAGAGAGAGAGAAGGAGTACGGCCGCGTGAGAGGGAGATCTTTAGATTGATGTATGCAAAATAAGCTACAATATAGTTTTGGTCCTCTTTTGTTCTTCAAATTATTAACTATTATAAAAACATGATATAATGATTCAAGTAAGGATAATTGAAAACAATATTTTCTTTTTTCCTCTTTAGATTGATGTATGCAAAATAAGCTACAATATAATTTTGGTCCTCTTTTTTCCTTACTCTAAACCCATGATTCATGGTTATCTCAAACTCTCAAAACTTAATCGGAAAATAAAATACTTTGAAGATCTCTAAAAATGGCAGAGATTGATCTAACAACAAATTCATTTTTTATTTGAAATCTAAAAAAAATTAAGGCCTCCATAAGCATAATAGATGGAGAAAGCAAAACTCCAGCCACCAAAGCATAGGTGTTACAAAATTATTAGATTATATTAAACTTCAATACATCATTCACAACAAATAAATATGATATGATATATAAATATATGTATGCCATTTAATGTGTGGTTCATTCTACATCAATTCTATCACATTAATTAAAAACCTAAAGGAAATAGATACATGTATGCCAATTCATTCATAGTTCATCAATGAGATCCCTTCAAGAATCTGGAACTCCAATTTTACTCATGATGTGCTTAAATCCTGCATAAGCAAAAAATTATTGGTATATATTGGATTTATACAACGACTAAATAATTTGACATTAATCAAAAACAATATATTAGAGACAATGAAATTTGATACAACATCTATTTCGACCACATTATTTAAGAAAGATCCTCTACTTAAAAGGGTACTCCAATTTTACTCACCATGTGCTCATATCCTAACCATCTTTCCCTTCTCTAAGTCCTTTATAAATCCAACGCTAGCTATACACAAAACCTTCTTAGGAAAGCCTTCCTGGCCATCACCATCATGACCATCTGACTCTGAGAAAAGTATAAACAGAATTAGATGCTCATGATGGTGATGAATAAGAAAACTCTCCTGTTTGGATGATGTTATTGTTGGGATACGTGAAAGTTTGCAGCTGATATTAGGAGATTATTCGGCATAAAAGGAAGTTCACAGCGAGACCAATAATGGATGGTCATCTTCGCCACATCTACAAACTATTAATACATATTTATTTTTACGGGTCATATTCCGGAGACAAAATGTCTCTTCAGCAAACAACTTCCTCCTATGGTTGAATGACTATAGTAAACCTTTGTCTCTATCCCACCATGATTACTTGCTAACATATATAGGCTAAGAAGGGAAAATTGTAATGAAAGTGGTAATGTTGAGATTACAAAGAAAGTGAATAGAACAGACATATGATCCATCCACCCGTTGGACGAAATCCGAATCCAGTAGGGTCGATATTTAGAAATTATGAAGAGATGGATGTTGCTTACCAACTTTGCGTTCAAACTCGATCTTGAAAGCTAAAGTGGGGCCTGAAAACATATGTTCAATGGTAGTCCACTATAAGTCATTCTAAACATGCGATAATACAGTTTTAGAACAACGTATTGTGGACCAGAAGTAAACATCGGTTTTCATGTCTCATTCTAGCTCTCAGATACTAATTTACACGAAAAATTGGTAAACAATAACAGTCCCCTTGTGATTCCTACGCATCGATTCTGTTGGATTCAGATCCCGTCTAACAAATGAAGAGATCCTAAGTCTATCATATCCACATTCCCCAAAATCCCAACAGTACTTCTTTCATTATCGATATTCCCATTAGTTAAGAGACGTGGAATAAATGATCATGAGTAACATATAAAATGCCAGGAATATGAGGTGCAAGAATTCAGTGAATATTAGACTTGAATAAGCAATATATACATCACCTCCGGAAGCAATAGTTGATTTTGGATGGAAAGCTCAAAAGGAGAGTTTGAGGTTGTATGAAAAGCAAAAAACAAAAAATAAAAATTAGTTCGTGTATAATGCGCTCAAAAAAAAAATTTGTTCATGGAAAGATGGATATCATTTGCCAGCTTTGAGCGCAAATTCGTTCTTGAATGCTAAATCGGGGAATGAAAAACTACACCCAATGATAGTCCACTTTGGGTGACTCAAAATCCGGATCATCTCACTGATCTAACTTTATTTAATACAGATTAATGGGATAAGACAGATTTGGAATTGCGTAGAGTGGACGATCACTGGATACAGTTTTTCGTTCCTCAATTTAGCACTCAAGATCTAATGTAGACTTAAAATTGGCAAAGTCAAGCCACTAATTCCACCAACAAAAGAGCTACACTTATAACAATAACAGTATCACAATATCACAAAATGACATTGGTGAAAATAGAGGAGCCTTCTTATCGATCATCACCATCATCATCTGGTTCTCGTCTTATTCTTTTTCGTATTTTTTTGGCAATGTAAAGTACGCAGTTAAAAGTGAGCGTCTAAATTAACACTCGATATTAACTGCATATTGTTCAATGAAAAAAACAGAGAAAAGGACAGGAGAGTATAAACAAAACCAGACGATGATGGTGATGATGAATAAGAAAACTCATCGATTTTTACACATTTCATTGTATGATTTTATTATTGCGATCGATGAAACTTTAATTGGTAAAAGAAGAAGACCAATAGAATTAAACAAAAGAAAGGTAACGAAAGGGATAGGAATGAGATTTTAGCGAAAATAAATAAAATAGACCAATGTCACAATTATCCGTTGGACGGAACCCGATTCCAACAGGATCGATATTAAGAAACCATAGAGAGTTTGGTATTATTTACCAATTTTGTGTATGAACTCGATCTTGAAAGCTAAATTGGGGCAAGAAAGCCTACACTCAATGATAGTCCACTCTAGGTCGCTGTAAAGATGGATTATCCTATGCATCTAACTTCGTTTAAGATAGATAAACGTGATAACACAGCTTTAGAACAACCCAGGGTGGACCATCACTGAATATTGATTTTCATGCCCCATTCTAGCTTTCAATATCTAAGTAACACACAAAATTGATAAATAATAACAATACCCCCATAGTTCCTGCACATCGATCCTGTTGGATTCAGATTTCGTCTAACAAACAAAGGGAACATAGGTCTACCATATCCAGACTCTCTAAAATCCCAAAAGTAATCCTTTCATTACCAAATATTGGATATCATAATTTTAGGAGTTTAAAATGTGGTCCATGATATTCACAAACCTGTATCATTTCTAATAATTCTGGATCTTCCCATGGACCTTGATCACCCATCATTAAACATCCATGTGTTGGCAACTCCCAAAATATGTAACAAAAAAAAGTCAAACTAACATTGTGAAAATCATTGTAGCTTAGATGTAAGTATTAATAGTGAAGTTGAATAAAAAAGTGGAATAAAAAATTCCATTACCTTTTGAAGAATATATTCCAAATATTGAGAAACCAGGAACAAACCTTCTAACCTGACACACCAAACATGAAATCAAATCTAAAATAAAAAAAGAAAAATGAACAATTGATCATAAATGCAAGAATATAACCCATATTTTCACAAAAGAGTAAGTAAGACAATCATTATAGTGTCCAAAAGAATGTTTGCTTTAGCCATACTGAAAAAAATGTTTGCTTCAGTCATCCAATCAGAAGAGAAAATTGCTTTCTGAAGAGATATTGTGACTTGAGAAGATTCTGAAGTCAAAATGTCTCTTTAGAAAACAACTTCCTCTTATGATTGGATGGCTGAAGTAAACACTTGTCTCAATACAACCAATACATATTTCTTTAAAAGGTGCGTTGATGAAGAAGAATGGTAATGGAAGTGGTAATGCTGGGATTATAGGGAAATCAAATAGATTAGACATACGACACGTCCACCCGTTGGACGGAAATCTGATTCCAACAGGATCGATATTTAGAAATCATGGAGAGACAGATGATATTTGCCAACTTTGTATGCAAACTCGACCATGAAAGCTAGAGTGGGACCTGAAAACTTACACTCAATGATAGTCCACTCAATGAGAGTGGATCACAATCGAGTATAGGTTTTCATGTCTCATTCTAGATTTCAAAATCTAATTCATACACAAAAATGGCAAACAACAACAATTCCCTCATGATTACTGCATATTGATCCAGTTGGATTCAGATTCCGCCCAACAGATGAAGGGATCCTAAGTCTACTATATCCAGATTCACTAAAATCCCAGCAATACTTCTTCCATTACCAATCTTCCCCGCCAACGCACATTGGAAAAAAATATGTATTATTAGTTTAAACATGTTGAGTAAATGATAATGAGAGGCATTTTATCCACAATGTTGTCACCTCAACTTTGGCTCTTATGAGTTAAATGTGGCGCATATACATAAAACTATTAATACATATTAATTAGCAAAATGCGTCAATGAAGAAGAATGGTAACAAAGTGTTAGTACTGAAATTATAGCTAAATTGAATAAAATAGACATATGACTCATCCATTTGTCGGACGAAATCCGATCCCAACAGGATCGATATTAAGAAACCATGTAGAGATTAGTGTCAATTGCCAACTCTGCATATGAATCTGACCGTGAATGCTAAACTGAGGCAGGAAAACCTACTCTCAATGAGAGTCTCCATTAGGTTGCCCTAAACCTGTATTATCCTATTCGTGTAACCTTGGCTAACGCAAATGAATGGGATAATACAACTTTAGAACAACACAAAAGGGACAATCGTTAAGGGCTGGTTTTCATGCCCCATTTTAGCACTCAAGATCGAATTCACACGCAAAGTTGGCAAAAAACAACAATCCCACCATTGTTCCTGCACATCGATCCAGTTGGATTCAGATTTAGTCTAACAAATAAAGGGATCCTAAGTCTACCATATCCAAGTTAACTAAAATCCCAACAACATCCTTTTCATTACCAAGATTCCCCGTCAATGCACATTGGCAAAGAACGTGTATTCTTAGTTTATGCCAAGAATATTTCATCCACAACCAATGCACCTATACTAAACAATCAAGACATATGTTACCTCCCAAATATGCTCCGTTGCTAAACCGACACCTTCATGAAATCAATTATTAAGAAAACATTAGAAGTTTCTATTTTTAAGAAGGCAATATTGAAATAGAAAAGTTTAAAAGTAATGTAAACACCAATATTAGCAAAAAGCTTCTAGATAGTAATAACCATAATAAGAGTATCAAATAAGGGTTGAATCTATTTTGCTGCTAGAGCATTCATATTATGTTAATTTCTTTGACAAACACAAAGATAGGTACCTACCTTTTTTCAAAATTATGAGAGAATTTAATTACCACACCCTGCTGCCAAAGAAGCTAGTATCTGAAACAAAATAAATAGTCACAACAAACAATATAATCTTGGTTAAAACTAAGATAGTGGGCTAATCAATATGTCATAATAGGCAAACAACAATATCAAAAAACCAAGGATCAAGGGTTGGATCAATAGAACATAGTAGGGAGAGGCATAAGGTAGAAGGAAAAGAAACATAAGACACTAATCAAGTTTGATAAAACATAAACTGATTAATAAATATACAGAAACCATAAAAATAAAACCGCAAATGAAAATTAACCTTAAAACAAAATAAATGCTAAGAATTAAAACATATAAAATCTCAAATGTATGAAAAATAAATTTGCATTAACCATAAAAATGAAACCATAGATAAATCAGAAACTTAACTCTAAAAATAATTGCAAAATTCATTTGAGTAATCACCCATTTTTATAAACAACCACGAATTTTCAATTTTTTAAAACACAATCAGTTATGCATGCACAAAAGAATCAATACACATATAGATATTGCATATATATGATTGTTACTAAAAATATAAGATATTTGTTCCATACATAAGATAAGTAAGCATTAAATTATGTTTAGATAGAGATAGTTGGATAGTATAAAGCTTTTACTAAAACAAATTAAAAGGCTAGAAGAAAAACTGACATAAACCTTAAACATCCTTGAATTTATGAACTCAAAATTGAATTAATATTCAAATCAAAAAACTTAAAATTTAGAAGATTGAAAAGTTAAAAGATTTGCAATTTCATGAACTAATCACAATTTGATGAAGATCATACAATTATAAGATCGTTGATATTACAATCTAAATCAGCCCCAAAATCATACAGCATAACATATAATTACCTTTTAGAGAAAAGTATCAAAAAAAATTGCAATGTAAACTAATTCTAATCTATGCAAATTTGTGCAGGGAAAAGACCAACCTTTTAAAAAGACTAACAGTATCACCCCATCACTCCTATTACCACTATTGTCCAGAATATTTCTGCAATTATTCATCACAATTTTCTTGAGGAAAAAATTAATAAACACAACAAAACAAAACAGTTTGATATTCAAAGGCTGAATTTCATGCAAGATCCCAAACATGCAAAATCAAACATGAGGAATTGTAAGCTGGGTGTTAGAAGGATGGAATGGAAAAAATCAATTCATGCATCATAGAAAGGTTCAAAGGCTCAATCACATGAAAGATCCCAAACATGCAACATCAAAATATGAGGAATTGAAATATGAGTGTTAGAAGGGTAAAAATGAATAAAAAATCAATTCATGCATCAAAGAAAACGAACCAAAAAAAAATATGAATACCCCTCCTTCTCTTGAACTTGTCTTGGCAGCTCTTGAAGCAAAGCTGGTTAATCTTCATATTTGAGGCTTAAAGTAAACCTAGATTAACATACAGAAATTAAAATAACTGGTAAAAAAAGAAAAAAAAACAGATCTAACAACAACAATGAACAATCTATTCATCATTTTCATCACTACCACCAACTACCTCAACACAAAAGATTAGTAACAGAACCCATAAACTGTTCTTCTTCTCAAAAATTAAAATACAAAAAACCAAATAAGTACAATTTTAAGATCATACAATTATAAAATGTCAAACATGCAAGATTAGAATCTGAGAAAGAGAGGTTCAACACAAATTTTTTCAAAAACCTCAAAATCAGAACAAAACAAATCAGTTTAAAAATGAAAGTGAGATGAGAATAGTGCAGTTACCTCAGCTTATTGGCCATCACGTTCCTGAACCCCTTCATCACAAATTTTTACAAACAAAATTAAAAACAGAACAAAACAAATTGATATTCAACGAACAGAATAAATAGAAGAGAAATGAAATCAATGCTTTCACCTGAGTTTATTGCCATCCAAAAGTCCAATTCATGGAAGAAATCACACATGCAAGGAAAAAATCCGAGAAATTGAAATTTGGGTTTTAGGGTTGATAATGGGAAAACAGAGAGAGAGAAGTGTGTGTGGTGATGTTCGGTCGAAGAGATTGGCGGCGGAGAGAATGATTGTGAGAGAGAGGACGGAGAAAGAGAGAGGACGATGAGAAGCGAGATAGAAGGAGAGCACGAGAGATAGAAGAAGAATGGCAGGAGAGAGGGAGGAGAAGCAGAGAAGATAGTGAGACGGTGGGAGAGAATGAGAGAAGGTTTTGTTTAAGTTGTGAAGAGGAAGGGATACACATGGCCTACATGCATTGGAGCATATGTCAATAGCCTGAACAAAAAGAGGTACATGTGACTTGATTAGATTGGGACATGTGTTAAGAGAAAGGAGTAAAATGGCTTGCATCTATTGGAACACATAAGCATGATGATGTCATTGATGATGCAAGCTATTAGGGTTTTCAAAAGTGCATTAGGGTTGAGCATGATGGGCCTTTAGTATATTAAGAAGATAAGAAAATAAGAAGATAAGAAGATGTGGCACATAACTTTTAGAAGAAAATAAATCTCAATTTTAAATGGACTTGGGAATTGGGCTTTAGTTAGGGTTATTCACAATGTTGTTAAAACCGGACCGGACCGGCCGGTTCGACCGGTTGGACCGGGAACCGGTCACAGCGCCGGTCCGGGCGACCCTCTAGAACCGTTAAATCCCAAAACCGGACAAAAATGACAGAAAACCGTTCCGAACCGTCCGAACCGGTGAACCGGTGGCGGTTTCATAAAACCGGCCGGTCCAAGCATTTCTTCACAAAAAAAAAAAAAACAGAATTTTCAGAAAAAAAAAATTATATAACTTTAATATTTAAAAAAATTAATATACATAATTACTATTATAAAAAAAATTACTCTATCATTTTAATATTTAAAAAGTATGAGAAATTGTTGAGTGAATTTAACATTTTAATAATATAAAATAATTAATATTATTTCTAGTGTGTATTACTATTATATATTTTTATATTTATATGTTCTGTTAATTTGTTACCAATTTAAAGTTTATTTTCTATTTTGGATTTATGTTTAAGTTTCTAAATTTTCTATTTTGTTGATGTTACTTTGTTAATTTGTTTATTACCTGTGAAATAGAAAATTATATGAACGGTTCAATAACGATTCAACCGGTCCGACCGGTTGACCCTTGAACCAGTGGCCACACCGGTTCGAGCTCCGGTCCGGTTCTTAAAACATTGGTTATTCAAATTTGGACGAAAATTTCTTTCCCCACCCCCTTGTCTCTTTTTAACCCCCCTAAAATCCAAATTTACCCCTGAGATTTGTAAAATTTTGAACACAAAAGCTCGGTAAAGGCATACCGAGAATTTTAAATTTCGCGGTAAACGTTTACCGAGACATGTTCTTATATACCTGCAACCTGTCTTTCCCTCTTCATTTGTGAAAATTGCCAAACACACTAACAAAGGTTCCTAACGTTTCTCTTGCGCGATTCCGTCCATTGGAGGCTTGAAATCAAGATTGGAACATTGGTTAACCGTTTCTACACGCATTGAAGCTCAAAAACAAGGTAAATTTCAATCTCTACCGTTTAGTTTACGCACACCTACTTACTAGCTTCGTAGGTTTTCTGACACATGATCGCTCGGTAAATGTCTACCGAGAAGACTTTCGGTAAATGCGTACCGAAAAAGTCTGTGTATGAAATTTTCTGCATAGCTCACTGCACTGGCAGAGCTGTGGTTAGTAATAACTTAGAAATGGCATAGTTATGGTTTGCAATAGCTTAGAAATGAAGTTAGCTTATGACTCAACATGTTTTGTTTTAATTTGCTTCATTTGTTAAGTAATTATGGTTTGTATTGGCTTATGAACTAACATGACTTAATATGACTTATTATTGATTTGTTGTGTTATTTTGTAGTTATGGCCGACGAATCTAAACCTCCGGACGAGTGCAAAGCCATTGTAGTCAAAGCTCCGACAATAAATATTGATGTGTCTGCTCATTTCGTCACCAAAGAAACTTTTGAAACAAAAGAGGCTTTGCTTAAGTGGGCACGCGACATAGCAACCCCTTTACGGTTTACAATTGTAGTTGAAAGATCCGACAACGGTAGCGCTAAGAGAAAGGCGTTTATTGTGTTGGGTTGTGAAAGGGGCGGTACATACAAACCGACGGGGAAGAAACCAAAGAAAGATGGGTTGGGATCGAGGAAATGTGGTTGCCCGTTTCGCATCCGAGGCCACTATCATGTAAATTCAAGGCTATGGAATGTTAGCATTACTGATGGCACACACAACCATGAACTTGACACTGCTCTACAAGGCCATCTAATTGCGGGGCGCTTGAAACCGGACGAGAAAGAGTTACTAGAAGAGTTGACAAGGAATTTTGTTGCGCCTAAGAATATTATATCCGCGATGAAAGAGAGGGATCCGAATAATGTCACGGATGCGAGGCAAATTTACAATGCCCGGTGGAGATTAAAACAAAGAAGTAGGTCTACAATGAATGAAATGCAACACTTGATGAAGTTGCTTGACGACAACAACTACTTTTTCAAGGCTCGAACCAATGGTGAGTCCGAATATGTGCACGATATCTTCTTTGCACATCCTAAATCAGTTTGTTTGTTCAACACCTTTCCAACCGTTTTGTTGATGGATTCAACTTATAAAACAAACAAATACGGTATGCCATTGTTCGAAATTGTTGGCGAAACCTCATGTGAAGAAACATATAGCGTGGGGTTTGCGTTTATGAGTAGCGAAAAGGAAGAAAACTTCACTTGGGTGTTGCAACAATGTGTGGCTCTTTTGAGGAGTAAAGAGTTGAAGCCGAAGGTTGTGGTAACTGACAGGGACACTGCATTGATGAATGCCGTTGCCACGGTTTTACCGGAGTCGGCCCATTTAGTTTGTTATTTTCATGTGAAGAAAAATCTAACTCAGATGATGAAGCCACATTGCAAGATTAGAGACGGTGAGAAAATTACCGCAAAACAACTTTGGGCTCAAATTGAGAAGGCTTTCGATGACATCTTGTTCTCGCGTGAAGAAGATGATTACATTGCCTCTGTTTTAAAGTTTAGGCAACTATGTTCTCGGTTTCCACGGTTCCTCAGATATGTTGAAGAAACTATTTTGGATACCGATAAGGAGAGGTGTGTATGTGCTTGGACAGATAGAGTTATGCATCTCGGCAATACTACTACCAACAGAGTCGAAAGTGCACATGGTAGGTTGAAGGGTTTATTGACGGATGGTCGTGGTGATTTGGCCAAGGGTTGGGCAGCGATCAACAAAATGTTGATTCTTCAATTCAACGAAATTCAAGCAACGTTTGGTAGGAATATGTCAGTTTTAGAACACGCCTTCAAGGATCATTATCTCTATCCGTTGTTGGTTTATAAAATATCGAGAAATGCCTTGAAGCACATTCATGAAGAAGAGCTAAGAGCTGAGGAGTGTGGTATGGATTTTCCCCTTAGGGTTCGTTTGTTTTCAAAAACGCAGAATGATGAAATGGGAGGAGGGAGTTACGCGCGCTGTTTCTATATACAAACCCCTCGGTAAACCTTTACCGAGGTTTTTAAATTTCGCGGTACGCGTTCACCGAGAAAGTTGACGTTATAAGGGGTGTGTCTGGGTGGGTAACTGAACAATTGCTTCGGTACGCGTTTACCGAGGATTTTTCTAAGGGGTAATAAGGGAAACCCAGGGGGTGGGAAAGAGTTACGGAGGGTGGGGAAAGAAATTTTCAATTTGGACCTTAGCCAAGTCTGAAATAATTTATATACAATAAAATCATTTTACAACTATTCATAACAAGATTCGAACTTGATAATTTGACGTTACAAGGCTAGTTCTTTTTTAAGATAACTATAAGACTAAGCTTTTAACAGCACATCAAGTGTACAATATTTTTTTTAGGAAATACACATGACATATAAATAAAATGTTTAAAATCAAGTCAAAATATGTCGTAAGTAGTACTCAACTGATAACTACGAAATCAATTATTTTAAGAGTCAAAGTGTAAACTCTTAATACTCCACCTCTCAATGCTTAAACATGTAATTTTAGTCACCAGAATATTTGACAAAAAAAATTTAAAATAACTCGTCAAAAGAAAGAAAAAAAAAATCCAAGCCAATAAAATTGGAGAAATAGGAGGCGAGGAAAGAAACAAAAGTTGATGAGAGAAACAGAAACTCCATTGGTTCTAAAGTTAGTCTCAAGCCCACTAAGGGCCCAAGATTGCTGGAAATCAAATGGCTCCAGCTGTGTAAACAAACCGAACATTCTAGAAAGACTTAAAACCCTAACTATATAAGCTAACTTGTACTTCTATTCTCACAATCGCAGTGTTTTATTAGAACTGTGGTTTTCATTCTCTTCCTCGTTTAGATCTTTCTCTCTTTTTTCCTAACGAACCAAAAAAGAGTAAAATCCAATGGCCGGAAAAGGAGAGGGACCAGCGATCGGAATCGATCTCGGAACCACCTACTCTTGTGTCGGTGTGTGGCAACATGACCGTGTTGAAATCATCGCCAACGATCAAGGTAACAGAACCACGCCGTCGTACGTCGCTTTTACTGACTCTGAGCGTCTCATCGGTGATGCCGCTAAGAATCAAGTCGCCATGAACCCTATCAACACCGTTTTCGGTTAGTTATTCGACTCTTTGCTAGATCTATGTATATGATACTGAACTTGAACGTATTTATGATTTATAATTTATGCGTTCATGACTAATTAATCTGAATTGTTTCAATAATATGTTTGAATGTATGTTTTATGCTGCATATATGATGAGCCAGATTTATGAATTAGTAATAGATCGGTAGTGTTAAAAATTGTGTAATGTGATACATGAGATGAGATGTTATGCTATAAGTTATAATGATTCTGTAATATACTCTATCACTTTGATTATGTTTTTGGATGTACTTGTGCTGCACTCATGCTTGGTTTATCTCAATTAGATTGGTAATGTTGGATTTGTGATATTATGATTTAATGCATGTTTTTGAATAGTAATAGTCAAAGTTATTTGCAATATTGTGCGTTGTTTCAATGATTTACATGTTTATGTCATGATAATAGATCTGTAATGTCAATCATGATTTAGTAAGATGGATGGGTTTTTAATTTTCATGGTCATGGTGCACCTTTTTTTGTGATGATATGATTCAATAAGATATGTATACTCTTGATTACATGTTTGAATTTATGTCTATACTTCAACTATGTGCATGATTTGTAATGTGATACCTGAGATGCTATGCTATAAATTGAACTGATTCTGTAATTACCGTGTGTTATCCTGATTGTATTTGTAGGTATGTTTTATATGATGCAGCTGTGATGGGTTTATCTAAAATTATATTGGTAATGTTAAACATTAGATGTTGTATTTGTGATGTTGAGATGATTTTCTCTTTTGCAGATGCTAAGAGGTTGATTGGTCGTAGATTCAGTGATGCCTCTGTTCAGAGTGACATGAAATTGTGGCCTTTTAAGATTATCTCTGGCCCTGCAGAAAAGCCTATGATTGGTGTTAACTACAAGGGTGAAGATAAGCAATTTGCTGCTGAAGAGATCTCTTCTATGGTGCTTATGAAGATGCGTGAGATTGCTGAGGCCTACCTTGGATCTGCAATTAAGAACGCTGTTGTCACCGTCCCAGCTTACTTTAACGATTCTCAGCGTCAAGCTACTAAGGATGCTGGGGTTATAGCTGGTCTTAATGTCATGAGAATCATCAATGAGCCTACAGCTGCAGCCATTGCTTATGGTCTTGACAAGAAGGCAACCAGTGTTGGTGAGAAGAATGTCTTGATTTTTGATCTTGGAGGTGGTACTTTTGATGTTTCTTTGCTTACTATTGAAGAGGGTATCTTTGAGGTGAAAGCAACAGCTGGGGACACCCATCTTGGAGGTGAAGATTTTGATAATAGAATGGTGAACCACTTTGTTCAAGAGTTTAAGAGAAAGAACAAGAAGGATATTAGTGGCAACCCCAGAGCACTCAGAAGGTTGAGAACTGCATGTGAGAGGGCGAAAAGAACTCTTTCATCTACTGCCCAGACCACCATTGAAATTGATTCTCTATTTGAGGGTATTGATTTCTACTCCCCAATTACACGTGCCAGATTTGAGGAGCTGAACATGGATCTCTTTAGGAAATGTATGGAACCAGTTGAGAAGTGTTTGAGAGATGCTAAGATGGACAAAAAAAGTGTCCATGATGTTGTCCTTGTCGGTGGATCCACCAGAATTCCAAAGGTTCAACAGCTTCTTCAGGATTTCTTTAACGGAAAGGAGCTATGTAAGAGCATCAATCCCGATGAGGCTGTTGCATATGGTGCTGCTGTTCAGGCTGCTATCTTGAGTGGTGAGGGCAATGAGAAGGTTCAGGATCTTCTCCTTTTGGATGTTACCCCTCTATCTCTTGGTTTGGAGACTGCCGGAGGTGTGATGACAGTTCTAATCCCAAGGAATACCACAATTCCAACAAAGAAAGAGCAGGTTTTCTCAACCTACTCTGACAACCAGCCTGGTGTGTTGATCCAGGTCTTTGAAGGAGAGAGGACCAGGACTAGAGATAACAATTTGTTGGGCAAGTTTGAACTTTCCGGTATTCCTCCTGCACCCAGGGGTGTTCCCCAGATCACTGTTTGCTTTGACATTGATGCCAATGGTATCTTGAATGTCTCTGCTGAAGATAAGACTACCGGACAGAAGAATAAGATTACCATCACCAATGACAAGGGTAGGTTGTCAAAGGAAGATATTGAGAAGATGGTTCAAGAGGCTGAAAAGTACAAGTCTGAGGATGAAGAGCATAAGAAGAAGGTGGAGGCCAAGAATGCATTGGAAAATTATGCATACAACATGAGGAACACCATTAAGGATGATAAGATTGCCGGTAAACTTGATTCCGAAGACAAGAAGAAGATTGAGGACACCATTGAAGCAGCTATCCAGTGGCTAGACGCCAACCAGCTTGCAGAGGCTGATGAGTTTGAGGACAAGATGAAAGAATTGGAAAGTGTCTGCAACCCTATCATTGCCAAGATGTACCAAGGTGGTGCTGGTCCTGACATGGGTGCTGCAGCAGATGATGATGCTCCTTCTGGTGCAGGTGGTGCTGGTCCTAAGATTGAGGAAGTTGACTAAATATAGTTGCTCTCTCTATGATTTATATTTGCTGGTTACATTTGATTTGATCAATTTGTCGTTTATTCAACTGTTTTGTTTTAGCTTGATTTGTTAGCTATTTAGGTTATTTTATTATGTTGTCCCAAGGATTATGTTATTGTTTTTCGTATTGGACAGAGGTCATTTTTTGCATTCTATAATATACTTTTTCCATATAAGTTTTCTATATGATTATATAATTATATTTGTGGCCAATTGAATGCACAAAAAATTACATTTTGTAGCCATGGCAGGTCTGGTTTTGTTGTGCTATCTAATGCACATGCATGGCTCCTTGTTGTGGAGAGATACCTACCTGGCTTATGTTATAAAACCAACAGCAATTCAGTTGTCTGAGGCAGAGATGGCCTCTATATTACAATTTAATCTCTCAGATGTATTCTCAGAGTATAATTGGTAGAGCTTCCTAGAATGAAAGTAAGACAATGTACAAAGTGTGTTTGTTAACTTAGATGAATGGAAATAATTGCAACAATTTGCATTATTACAACAACTGTGAGCATCTGCTGGGAATTTTCTTTAGGCTATAGCTATGCTATGATATACTTTTTTGAGTTCTTAGCATCTTGTTGAGGAATAAACAGATAGGCCTTCTGTTGCTAGATGATGTTTATTTATTTTTGTTGGTTCGTAAACCTGTTTTTTAGATGAGGGACTTATTTGTAAGAAATTGTTTTTTTTTGACACAATATTTGTAAGAAATTGTTAAAACTGTCAGAAGGGAAACAAAGAGGAGAGGTTATCCATAGCATGCATCGATTTCTTCCCTATTTGTTCAGTATGTTGTTTTTCAACCTGTCTAATGGGGTGAGCTTGTTGGCCAAGTTCTTCTGTATCTCCCATAAGCACATACTTGGGAACAATCACATGGAAACAAAAATTGTTTATATCATTACTTCATTAGAATGGGAATATAAGGTTCTATTTATTTTGTGAAAACATTCTTGAATCTTATCAATTTGAGAAATAAAAGGATATTTATTTGCATAAACTATTTTACATAAATTCAAAAATAAGTCAATTCTAACGAGTTTTAAATTCATAGTTATTTAAAGAATCTAGTTTTTTGCTTAAATTTAAAATTGGAGGGAGTATTATATACTGTTTTCTGTAATTATATATAACAGGTCTGATATGGTGACAGCGAGACTATATAGGTCTGTAATGACATTAAATTTCATTTACCATGCTCAACCAAGTACCAACCCCTTCACCTATCAGTTCTTAGTATTTTCCCTATAAAATAGTATACTCCCCAAATCGCCAAGTGCTCAAGGTGAGGGAGGGAAGTTATCATATATACATTCCTAGTAAGTGGGAGTGAAAGAGAGAGATATGGCTTGGTGGTATGTGATCTTTCTATTGGTTCTTGCTCTTGTGTACAAGTGCGATAAACATACCAAGTGATGCTGGTGTGAATGACCAGAAGAACTTCATGACATTTGGTGGTGTTTTTTCAGGAATAAGAAACAATGGACTACCTTTTGGTGGAGTTGGAGCTGGAATCGGTGGTGATTTAGGTGGTGGTGGTTTAGGGAGGACTTGGCGGTGGAGTTGGTGGTAGCAGTGGTGTTCTTCCTTTCCCTCAAGACCACCGTTCAACAAAGCATATGCATGGGCTTCTTTGTATTTTTGAAATTATAGTATTACTCTTTCAGTGTTATTTATTTTCAGTGTTGAATATTAATTGTGTACGTGTTGTTTATCGTTAAAGCATTTCTAGCTAGTGTTTAACGTGTACTTTAGGAAGTAATGAAAGCATTAAGCAATAAATTGAGCTAAACGTTTTTTTATGTGGAGAATGCTAACTAGTGTCCCCGGAACGCTAATTAAGGAACTACATATGGTAAAAAATGTCTTCGAACTTGTGTACTTTACTTTTTTAAAGTATAAAAAATAATATTATCAATATAAAACTTGCTCTTTTTAGGCCCCGTTTGGCCCGACTTATTTTTCTCTTTTTTTCTCCTCCTTAAAAATAGTAAAGAAGGAAAAAATTGTGTTTGCTTTAATTTTTTTTTATTTTTTACTTCTTTACTTTATTTCTCTAATACTTTTAAGGAGAAATAATGTCAAATATAATTTTATACTTCTTTATTTCGTTTAAGCTAAAATAAAAAGTAAAAAATAAGCCGGCCCAAACGGGACCTTAGTATCTTTAACTAAACCGACAATTACTGCTTTAACATAATTATCTTTGAAACCAATTGCTTGGACTCTTTTTTTACGAACAATTGTTTGGACTTGATCAGAGTTTTGAACATTTGGAATTTTTTTTTTCTACTCCGACATTTATCCTTTTACCCCAACATATTTTAAAATATTTCCATAATACCCTTATTTTACTTTAGTATATTTTATCATTTTTTATTTTATCGTTTTATCTCTTTTTCAGTAAACTGCACACCCCCGAAACACTGTTCCGGTAAGGGTTTTTTTTTCTCTTCCGGTGTGTTAATTTTACCGGAACACTTTTAAAAAAAGTGTGCCGGTTTGTATTATCTTCAAAATCAATTATTCTACTATAAATTTATAATACCGGAGCACTTTTGGCAAAATGTACCGGTATAGAAAAATCTCAAAAGTATTCCGGTACACTGACAAAGCTAGTTTGCATTTGATAATATTGCACAACGCAACAAATAATTTATGCAAAACAATTCTTGCTTTGCAGAATTCAAAATAAGAATATTGCAATTTCAGTCAATAAATCATCAACGGAAGACACCTCCTAAAAATTGAAATAAATTATTAATAGCAAGATTTAAAAAGCACAATTTACATCAGATTTTTTACAACATAAACTACTACACAATACATTATACATTGAGATTCAGAATTCCACAATTCAAGATTAAAATAAATGCAAAAAACAAAGAACACCATGTATGCATGGATCTAAAGACTGGAGTGAGATTAAATACCCGGGTACACTGACAAGCTTTGTCAATGACTCCAAAGAGAGAATTGCAACAATGGCAGCAATAAGAGGAACAACAAGCCAAACCTATTTTGCTCCAAAACCCATCTTCTTCTTAAACTTTGTAAGTATTACCCATCACAAACTCAATAAGAGAGTGTTTGATTACTTCTTCTCACACACTCCACAATCATTCACAACAATCCGTGCAACCAAAAACGCAGCAGAAAAACTGGAACACCAATTCCGGTATACTTTGTGAAAAGTGTTCCGGTATTATAATATAATAATTGATTTTGCAGGTGATATAAATCGGTACACTTTTTTAAAAAGTATTCCGGTAAAATTAACATACCGGAAAAAAACTTTACCGGAACAGTGTTTCGGGATGCACAGTTTACCAAAAAGTGATAAAACGGAAAAATAAAAAAAAATATCTAAAATAAGATAAGGGTAGAATAGGAATATTTTAAAATATGTTGGGGTAAAGGAATAAATGTTGGGGTAGAAAAAAAAATTTCCTGAACATTTGGAAAGAAAACCTTGAAACCGTTCAGGATTGGGCTTTAGGCCCAAAAGGTGAGGAAATCCTCTTCCTTAACCCGTCGAGCACGACCTAAATGCTAATGGCCTAGGATCGTCCACCTGTCCTCAACGATCAAGGGATTATTGCCTTCCGTAACGGCCGACGTCGAAATGAAGAGCATTTATTATTCATCATGAATCTTCAGCCGTTTTCCGACAACCACCTAATGACATTGATATGTCCATTAAGGGTCTGTTTGATTCGGGGGTTTTGGAGGGTAGGGGAGGTGATATTTTAAATTTTTATGTTTGATTCAACTTTTTAACGAGGGGAGGGAAAGGGAGAAGTAATTTACTTTTTTGCCTTAACCTTATAAACTCAAAATAAGGATTAAATTCTAATGGATATATTACGTCAAAAAAATCTAATGGATATATATAACAAAAAAAAAATCTAATGAGTAGAAAACCTAAATTTTTTTTGTTGTAAAAAAAATAAAACCTAAAATTTTAATATTCCAACAAGGATAATTTAGAATTTTAATAAAAAAGTTAGGGTAATTTTGTCAACATAAAAATTTTTGTCAACAAATAAAAGTTATCTATTATATATTACTATATATAAAAAGGATACAAATTTTTGGGATGGCTTTTTCATTATACCTATTTTACCCTTAAAAAAAACTACAAAAAACTAAATATTTGTATATGTTGAAAAATAACTTCCACTTAAAAATAAATTTTCAGTTTTTTTAGTAAATAAATTTTTTTTCCCTTAATAACTAAGCACAACTTCCACATAAAAGTATGTTTCCAGTTTTTTTATAGTAAAAAAAAATATTTATCAACAAAAAAAGAGGTTAAGTAGTTATCAATTAACTAAATCCAATAAAAAAAAAGATTAAGTAGTTATTTATATTTGAACAAGAGAGAATTTCAATCACAGCAAATAAAAAAAAAAGAATATCGATCACCCAAACGGACACGGAAGGCGGCTAGTCCTTATAAAACCAATGAGTTATATTTTTTTTTTACAACATAAAAAAATTAGGTTCTCTATTTAATTTTTTTCTGACTGTATATAAATTTATTTATAAAGATAACTTTTATTTGTTTTTACAATTTCCACTTTATTTTAAGAATAATATAGAAACAAAAAATCTTGTTTAAAAAAATATAGAAAAAAAATCATTTATCTTGATTTTTTTTAGGCACTGATTAGTGGAGCTAGTCAAAAACTCATTGGTTCTCAGATAGTTAGGCCCACTACGGGCCCAAGGTCGAAAGCTTAGATCCACAAACGCGAAATTTTCGCCCAATCAAATCGATGGACTCCTAACAGAATATTCTAGAAGAACTCAAAACCCTAACTATATAACCCAACTAAATCTCCCTTATTCCTTCCTTTCACTTCAAATCACAGTCTCGCTGCTGTGATTTTTTCATCCCTTCCTCTCAGATCTTTCTCTATTTCCACCGTAAAAGCCAAATCCAATGGCCGGAAAGGGAGAAGGACCAGCTATCGGAATCGATCTCGGAACCACCTACTCTTGTGTCGGTGTTTGGCAACATGACCGTGTTGAAATCATCGCTAACGACCAAGGTAACAGAACGACGCCGTCTTACGTCGCCTTTACCGACTCCGAGCGTCTTATCGGTGATGCCGCTAAGAATCAGGTCGCCATGAACCCTATCAACACCGTTTTCGGTTAGTTATTCTACGCTTTGCTATTTAGTTCATGTTGTTATTTTATTTACTCGATCTATGATCTATTAACTAGTTTTCGTATGTTGCTTCAATTATATATTTATTTATATGTTGATTTAATTTTGAGTAAAATCGTAGTTTAGAAATTTGAATTTGTCACATGTATTTATTGCTTCACTTGCGTGTACCTTGAATATCTAAATTTACTTGATCTACGATCTATTCATTAGCTTTCGTGTATTGCTTCGTTTATACTATGTTTAATTATATGTTGATTTGATTTCAGTAAAATCTTAGGTTAGAAATTAGAATTTGTCACATGAATTTATTGATTAACTTCCGTGTAACTTGAACATATTAATTTAATCTTCATGATGCATCTTTTTGAGTTGATATGTTTAAATTTTTTTTTCATGTGTTTTCACGATGTTAATTTGGATGTATTCTTTATGCTGTGTTATTTGCTAGATTGATTAGTAATTAGATTGGTAATATATGAAAGATGTGTTGCGATTGAAAATTTGTGAGATATTATGATTAAGATGGTTATTTTTTTGCTATGACAGATGCCAAGAGGTTGATTGGTCGTAGATTCAGTGATGCTTCTGTTCAGAGTGATATGAAATTGTGGCCTTTTAAGATTATTTCTGGCCCTGCTGAAAAGCCGTTGATTGGTGTTAACTACAAGGGTGAAGATAAGCAATTTGCTGCTGAAGAGATCTCATCGATGGTTCTAATGAAGATGCGTGAGATTGCTGAGGCTTACCTTGGCTCTGCTATTAAGAATGCTGTTGTTACTGTCCCTGCTTACTTCAATGATTCTCAGCGTCAAGCTACTAAGGATGCTGGGGTTATTGCTGGTCTTAATGTCATGAGAATCATCAATGAGCCTACAGCCGCTGCTATTGCTTATGGTCTTGACAAGAAGGCAACCAGTGTTGGTGAAAAGAATGTCTTGATTTTTGATCTTGGAGGTGGTACTTTTGATGTTTCTTTGCTTACAATTGAAGAGGGTATCTTTGAGGTCAAGGCCACAGCCGGAGACACCCATCTTGGAGGTGAAGATTTTGATAACAGAATGGTGAACCACTTTGTTCAAGAGTTTAAGAGAAAGAACAAGAAGGATATTAGTGGCAACCCCAGAGCACTCAGAAGGTTGAGAACTGCTTGTGAGAGGGCGAAAAGAACTCTTTCATCTACTGCCCAGACCACCATTGAAATTGATTCTCTATTTGAGGGTATTGATTTCTACTCCCCAATTACACGTGCCAGATTTGAGGAGCTCAACATGGATCTGTTTAGGAAATGTATGGAACCAGTTGAGAAGTGTTTGAGAGATGCTAAGATGGACAAAAAAAGTGTCCATGATGTTGTCCTTGTCGGTGGATCAACCAGAATTCCAAAGGTTCAACAACTTCTTCAGGATTTCTTTAACGGAAAGGAGCTATGCAAGAGCATCAATCCTGATGAGGCTGTAGCATATGGTGCTGCTGTTCAGGCTGCTATTTTGAGTGGTGAGGGCAACGAGAAGGTTCAGGATCTTCTCCTTTTGGATGTTACCCCTCTATCTCTTGGTTTGGAGACTGCTGGAGGTGTGATGACTGTTCTGATCCCAAGGAATACCACCATTCCAACAAAGAAGGAACAGGTTTTCTCCACATATTCAGACAACCAGCCTGGTGTGTTGATCCAAGTTTTTGAAGGCGAGAGGACAAGGACTAGAGATAACAATTTGTTGGGTAAGTTTGAGCTCTCTGGCATTCCTCCTGCACCTAGGGGTGTTCCCCAGATTACTGTTTGCTTTGACATCGATGCCAATGGTATCTTGAATGTCTCTGCTGAAGACAAGACTACCGGACAAAAGAACAAGATTACTATCACCAATGACAA
Source organism: Trifolium repens (assembly GCA_030408175.1). Classification (NCBI taxonomy): domain Eukaryota; kingdom Viridiplantae; phylum Streptophyta; class Magnoliopsida; order Fabales; family Fabaceae; genus Trifolium; species Trifolium repens. The sequence continues at coordinate 48,606,933 of CP125849.1, read as the reverse complement.
GGGTAGGCTGTCTAAGGAAGATATTGAGAAGATGGTTCAAGAGGCTGAAAAATACAAATCTGAAGATGAAGAGCATAAGAAGAAGGTCGAGGCCAAGAATGCTTTGGAAAACTATGCATACAACATGAGGAACACCATTAAGGATGACAAGATTGCTGGCAAACTTGATTCGGAAGACAAGAAAAAGATCGAGGACACCATTGAGGCGGCTATCCAGTGGCTAGACGCCAACCAACTTGCAGAGGCAGATGAGTTTGAGGACAAGATGAAGGAATTGGAAAGTGTCTGCAACCCTATCATTGCCAAGATGTACCAAGGTGGTGCAGGTCCTGACATGGGTGCTGCAGCAGATGATGATGATGCTCCTTCCGGTGCAGGTGGTGCTGGTCCCAAGATTGAGGAAGTGGACTAAATGTAGTTGCTCCTATAATTTTATATTTTCAGGTTATATTTAATTTGCTGCATTTGTTGATTTACTGTTTGGTTTTAGCTGGATTTTGGAGCCATTTTGGCTATTTCATTATGTTTTACTGTTAAGGATTATGGTATTGTTTTTCGTATGTCATTGGATGGAGGTAATTTTTTGCGTTTTATAATATTTCTTTGCCGTTCTAGTTTTGTTCTTTGTTGAGATAATATGATTCTATGATAGAATTCTTCTCCCAATTGAGTGCTTGTTTTGTGCACAAAGCAGCTTTTGAGTTTTTTTTTTTTTAAGTTGTAAGATCTCACACAAAGTACAAACTTTAGTTTAGTGATATACTAGTGTATCTCGAAGGTAACTGCATTATCATCTTTCAGTTAAAACTCTAAAATTTTGTGGTGGAATATATATTTATATTTTGTAGATTTTCCACATCACACTAAATTCAGCAACCACAACAACTACAAATGCACAAATCAGTGTGCAAAAAGAACCAGTAAGTAGAAGAGTTGACGCCCATCCACACCTTATGATTCCATCTTCAATATATAAGTTTTGATCCTATATCTATATAGTCTTTTGTTCTAAAAGTTCAGATCAATCTTGTAATAAAATGACGATTATTAGAATTTGTCCAATTCCTTTGTTCAAGATGATCAACATCAATGTCGTTGCTTTAATTGATTCATTCTTCTCTCAAATCCTTTACCTCTCTATTCTGTCCCCGTAGTCAGTGTTTGTCTTCTCCACTAATTTTTTTTTTTCTGTTTCAATTCTTACAATTTACTAGGTCGTATTCCAGTGTCTTCTATTTTTTTTCTTTCGAAAGTTCTATTTTTTTTTATACAGTAACAATCACCACTAATCAACTGCAAGTTTCTGAGATTTGAATTTGGGTGATATATTGTTAAATTTAGCTCTGGATTTGGGGCACCTGTGCAATAGGAGTGCCGTCTTTATTTTGTGTGTGTGAGGAGAGAAATTAAAAATATAAAATAAAGAAATACATCCTATTTTTTAACAAGAGATACATACTGATTTTATTTTATTTAAGCTTGTGATACTATTATTTTGAGATAACGAAATAAGGGAATTTCTTCAACCCTGCACTATAAAAACCACTTGTTTTTTGTCCCATGAGCTTAGCTCAATTGGTGGACATTTGCATTATTATGCAGGGGATCGGAGTTCGAACTCCGGTCATCCCACTTATTCACTTTAAGGGTGGAATTTCAAGTCATAAGGCTACTTGACAAAAAAAGAAAAACCACTCGTTTTAATTGGATGACAACAAAATTGTTTTCATTTACAATTATTAGACTATATGTTCAAACCTTGATATTGTTTTGGATTGTTGCAAATTTTCGAAATATTGATGTGCGCCCCAAATTCGAGCCTTCTTTAAAGCTTTGCCATTGTCAAATTAATCGTTGGTTATATACTCTAAGTTTACTTGCTAGTAAAAGAATCAAAATGATCAATAATATTTTACTACAATTTTAAAGTCCTTTTACTAATATTAGGAACCAACTTGCTCTGCCTGACAATTTCAGATATGAACTAGAAGATTCCCCGTTCTTTTTTTCTTCTTTGGTATTTTTACGCCTTCAACACGGAGCTTATGGGAAATGGATCTTCTCAATTTTTTCTCTCAATTTTCCTGAGTTTTCATTTTTCAACCATTAATCATACTGAATTTATACTAGTACTTGCAATCTTTTTTACTGCTTGTAGAGTGTACAAAAACGAAAGTCATGTGAGTATTCAAAACTTCTTCATCTCTACATTCCTATTAGGGCTGACAATGATTCGAGTCAATTCGTGAATAGTTTGAAGCTCGATTTGATAATTAGCTCACGAGCTTGGTTCGTAAATCAAATGAGCTGAACTTGAGTCAAAAAATAAGTTCGTAAAATAAATGAGCTGAACATAAACTCTTTATAGTTTGACTCATTTGACTCAATAAGATGGATCTCCCCCTTTGAAAATCGGACATGAGGGTTTCCTCTCATCCGGCTAAAGTATTTATACACAATAAAGATAAAGAAAGGGGTTTCCGCTTTCCAATTTTTGAAAACCTCTAATCTAAAATAAAAAAGGTTTACTCTTTACTCAAGTTATCAATAAAGACAAAGCAACATTTCATTGATACATTCTTCTTTTTTTCGGAATTTTTTATCCAATTCGAAATTACGACAGAAATGAAATGTAAAATTCTTGAGTAGTCTACCTCCCTTCGAACGAGAAATCCTCTAAAAAAATGATTAATAAAAAAAGGAATATCCTCGAATTCATAAGAGATTTCTTTGTCTATATATCATACCATTTGATCTTTTAGGTCAAGACGTCACCTCGACGGTTATGCCACGATGTCTTTAAGCCTATATGCGATATATATATATATATATATATATATATATATATATATATATTCAAATCATTTTAACTTGACATATCAATGAACTTTTCAATTTTCCATGTACGGATATTACTCACTTTGCCTTTACGAAAAAAGAATTACTCCTTTATATTCTCTCTTTCTCAAGAGACTTTTAATTTTTTATTTTCCATTACCTTTTCTTTATTTTAATTTAATATTTGTTTTTTTCTTTTAAAAAAGTAGTTTAAAATGTTAGAGATCAAAATTTTAAATTTTGACAAAAACATAAGAGTTTAAAATCATGTGATTTGACTTAACGAGTTGAATCTAACGAGCCAAATCGAAATATTCGTGATCTTTAAACGAGTCGAATTCGAGTTGAAAAAATAATTCCTATCAAACTCGAACCGAGTTTTGAGCTAAACCAATTTCTATCAAATCAGGTCGAGCTCAAATGAGTTAATACGGAGATGGAGTTATTAATTGTTGAAAATTTCCAGTCCTCTAAGGTTTTGTTTGGTAAAAAATAGCGGATAGCTGATAAGATAGCTTATAGTGGATAGCTTATAAACTAGCTTTTAGCGAATAAGCTAGTTGATTGAATTTGTAGTGTTTGGTAAAATTAGCGGTTGAACTAGCTTATAAGTATGAAATGACAAAAAAGGATATGTTTAATTAATATTTAATTTTTTTCAAATAAGATGATAGGGGTAAAATTGGAAGAAAAGTTAATAAGCTATAAGTTCATAAGCTACTTGAAATAGCGTTTGAAAAATAAACTATAAGCTATTTTTTAAAAACTGTTACCAAACAAAGCTTTTAGCTTATAAGCTAAAAGTTATAAACTATAAGCTAGCTTATTTAGCTTACCAAAGAGAGCCTAAATCTTTGCGACGTTACCTCTTTCCCCCCCAGATCCAACCCTATATCTTGTCTTGCGTATAGATGTAGGAGTAAATTGCTTTGCAACTATTTGCACCTAAAGGAAAAGGATACTCCATATGCAAGGCACCCCATCGACACGCGTGTGGATCCCATTTCATAACTCTCGTTAATCTGTGTACTATAACATGGGTGCTCCACTCAAAGAGTCCGTTTAATTTTCATACTTTTATCTTGTTCAGATTTTTTTTTTCATACTTCTATCATAATGTAGATTGTATTTGGCAAAAAAATAGCAGATAATTGATTAGTTAATTTATAACGGATGAATTTATAGTTTACTTCTTTTAGTCTTATTTAAAAGCAAAAATCAACAAAAAAATTTGGTCTCATATATAAATTAAAGTAACCAAAATTAACTTTATTTAATATAATTCTTCCAAAAGTATCCTTCATTAATTGTTACTATTTTTGAACATGGCTGGATAGTTCCAATGCAAATTTAATATATTGTAAAGGGTCAATTTAGTAAAAATAACAAATTTTTTAATGTGTGAAACAATAGAATTTCGTTTATAAATAAATAAGGCCAGTGGGAGTATAATTGATAAACTTATCTTATAACATATACCGTAACAAATAACTAATTGATTGAATTTGTACTGTGTAATAAAATTAGTGGTGAACTAACTTATGGACATGTAAAATGATATAAAAAAAATATGTTTTATTATTATTATTTAATTTTTTAAAGTAAGATGGTAAGGGTATTGAAAAAAAATGATAAGCTATAAACTAGTATAAGTTATAAACTCATGGGATAAAAATATTACTAAACAAGTCTTTTTCTCAAAATGAATTTTAAGCTATAAGCTATAAGAGATAAACTCAAAATTTAGTATTACGAAACTTATACTAGTATAGCCTAAGTCCCAGAAGATGTTTGATGAATAAAAATTTATTTCAAACAATTAGTAATTGAGAAAAAGTTATTTTGTAAATAATTAATGAAAGATAAGAATTTCAATTTTCGTTTAGTTGTTGAGTGTCCGATCCGAAGAACAATTTTAAAATTATTCATAGTATAAATAAAATTGTTTTATCTAATCTTTTATTTTTTTACGGATCAAAATAATACTCCTTATTATATACGTGTGTGTGGGGTATACGCCATGTTCGTAAGAAAGAACACCGTACAAATACTCTTAATGACACCAAGGTTCTGCAATGACATTAAATTTTCATTTACCATTATCAACTAACTCCTAACCTATCAGGTCTTAGTATTTTCCCTATAAAAGGATCCTTCCCAAATACACTTAGCCACACAAGTACACTCAGGGCAACACACAAAAGGGAGAGTAGTACGAGTGCAGTTATTATATATATAATATTACATTCCTAGTAAGTGGGAGAGAAATGGCTAAGAGGTGTATGATTTTGTTGGTTCTTGCTCTTGTTGTGGCTACAACAAGTGCAAGAAACATACCAACCGATGCTGGTTTGAAGGACCAGAAGAACTTCGTGTCATTTGGTGGTGTTGGTGGTTTTTCAGGAGTAGGAAGCAATGGACTGCCTTTTGGTGGAGCTGGAGCTGGAGCTGGAATTGGCGGTACTTTTGGCGGCGGCGGTCTTGGTGGTGGAGCCGGTGGCTTAGGTGGAGTTGGTGGTGTTGGCGGTATTGGTGGTGGAGCCGGTGGCTTAGGTGGAGTTGGTGGTGTTGGAGGTATTGGTGGTGGAGCCGGTGGCTTAGGTGGAATTGGTGGTGTTGGCGGTATTGGTGGTGGTGCCGGTGCCTTAGGTGGTGTTGGGGGTGTTGGCGGTGGAACTGGTGTTGGTTGTGGAAGTGGAAGTGGTGTCCATCCTTAATTTCCCTTAAGATCTAGCTACATGCCTGCATAGAGCTTCTTTGTTTCATTTAAATTGTTACTCTAGTACTCTTTCTTTACTTTCACTATGAAATGTTGTGTATGCGTTGGTACCTTGTTACAATTTCACAAGTTTGCAAGGTGTCCTTTTGTGTCTTGCTAGACTTGGTTCTTTTATGGATTTCATATTTCATTTTTGAAGTAATGTAAGCAATATATTAGTTTAATTTTCTTCTCTTTCTATGTTTTGTTTTCTTAATATGGTACAAACTGTCTCTTTTTCTTTTCTTCTTCTTCTTTTCAATATATACATTTGTATCAAAATTTCAACTATTTCATTATTAAAAAGAAAATTAACTTTGTCAATACTAACATTGGGAGCTAATCTAGGTGGTTAGAGTTTGAATGGGAAGGGAGAATCCACATTGTATGTTTCATAAATTCTCTGATGGAGATTAATCATAATTAACGGTGATGTTGAAAATTTCGAAAAAAAATAGAGAACATATATCTTATGAAAAATGGAGAACATATGAAATATATCTTATTAAAAAAAACTGAAAACATGTCTTATGAAAAATAGAGAACATATATATGCAATATATCTTATTAAAAAAAACTTAAAATTTGATTTTTAATTAAACTTTTATACAGCTTCGTAAAGAAATTATTTATAATATTCGAAACATGCATGAAAAAAGCGTTATTCAACAATTAAAAGTTTGAGGATAATTAAACAATTTTTAAAATTAACAAGGATTAAAATCGCATACCTAAAAATTTTGAAGAGACTAAAACATGTCATTTTTTTTATAAGGACCGAAAACAAAATTTAATTATTTTATAAACACTAAAAAATTTATATAATCCACACACAAAAAATACAATAGCTTGGAAAAAATGTATAACCGCCTGAATATTAATTAATGGTTAAAATTGATCGATCATAATTGATTAGGTGAGATTTTTTTTTTTTTGCTTTCGCACCGGTTCCGAGCCACTAAAGGTGGACGACTAATCCAGCTCGTGCGTAGAGGCATGCGGTTATTAAGGTTAAACGTTGTTCTCCTTGGGAATCGAACCCGCTATTGCCCAGACACGTCCTTTGAAGGAGCTCCTTACCACTGAAGGAGACTTTTTTTTTATTGCACTATAAAATAAAGATTATCAAAACATACTTCAAATAGAGGAGAATGAATTAATTATAATCATTATTTATGAAAACAATGATTCATCTCCTTTGTTTTTTTTTTTATGCATAAAAAATTAACAGCAAAAATTGAAATACTCTATTAGATTTAGAAATTGGTCATAAAATTGGACAAAATAGATCACCAAAGATCGGATAAAAAATAAGAACTTCTATTACTCACTAAAGCATGAAATAACTTTTTATCGACATACAAATTATCAAAAATATCAAAACATCTTTTTAGTACTTTCCAACATATTTTTTTTTTTATATCTCTATCTTATTTCTTTGGTGATTTACTATTTTATGAATCATACATTTTATTCAGTGCACCTAAATAATTGTAGTTGAAAATTAGTAGTAAGTAAAGGGTCGGAATTTTATGACAGGTAAAGGGTCTATTATTTACATAATGATAACTTGTTTTACAGTAAAGCCGGAGCATACTTTGTACATATATGTTAGTAAACGACAAAAACAAATACTGCTATTACTGATCTGATGACATACTTTGTACATGTTTGAAAATCAAACTAATGACTATCCAATTTTTTACAAGAACAAGAATCTGCTATACTAGTGCAGTGAATCTGATGTTAATAGAATGAGTTTTGATAGGTAAATTGTGCAAGAGAAATTAAGTTTGGTGAAGTAGTAAATGGAGAGTAAATTTGGTGGCCCAAGTACGGTAACTAATCTATACGTACTGCAGCAGATGCAGCAACAGCCTCCGTGTTATATTTACTACTATCTGTCTGTGACTGTCACTGCCGACACGCATACAGAAAGGCAACTTGCATTGTAGTCGCATTGCACGCCAATTGAATGATAGAATTCAAGTATAGTAAGGACTTATGAGAGGTGTTAACAGCAACACTATTAAATAACCATACGTGCTAGTATCAATTTTTGCCTCCAGTTACTATAGCACAAGTAGTAGATATTTGAATCAGAGAAATTCTTGCATAATCTCCCCCTTAATACTTAATTTTTAGGCTCAACTAACCAAAATTTGACACGTCATTTAATTAGAAATACATGGAATTTATATGAATATATAAAAGGAAGGATTTCATTCACATTTAAATTTGAATAAAATCTTTCCGTTTATATATTCATATAAATTTCATGTATTTCTAATTAAATGATGTGTCCAATTTTGGTTGGTTGAACTTAAGAATTAAGTGTTAAGGGGGAGACTATGCAAGTATTTATCATTTGAACCATTAATTATTTGGTCTGAGTTCCCTCCCAATGCGTATAGAGAAGTATTTGTTGGAAAAAATTAATCTTTTAAATGAATATCCATTATTTCGATGGAATTAATCTCATTTGTGCTTGGAAGATATATTTGGTTTAAAAAAAAAATTCTTGCCTCTAATTAATCTCAAGTTTCCTTATTTTTTTTTTTGGTCAAGCAAGTTTCCTTATTTTGCTACTATCTTTTTTGGAAACACAAATTGTACCATGTATATATGTTTGATGTATTATGAAATGTATTAGTGTTCGAATCTCGGTCTCTACATATTTTGTGAATGTTCCTATCAATTCAACTATATGTTCACGTTCACAGGGATATTTTGTAAAGGAAAATGCTTACAGACTTAATATAATACTCCCTTTTGATAATAGATAAAAGGGACAAGTTTTTTTTTAACTAAATTATTGAGTGCAAGTCATTAATGAGCTCCAAAAAAGACCGATTATTGGGGGGAATTTAAGTTTAATTTCTACATGTAATACTTTTTATCGGACTTTATTTATCTAGCAGCTGAATTTTAGATTATTATGGGTTCCTTCCCCTAAGAATCGAAGTGTTCACGCACAAAAAATAACTAAGTTTTTGTCGTTTGAATAGTAAAATTAGACCAATTTTCAAATACAGTAAATGTATAATATTTCACCCGTGGCTTTATCTATTATGACAAAAAATTATCAAGGGTACTACTGTAGTAATTAATACAGTATAGGATAAAATATATTTTAATTTATAAGAGTACATACTAAATAAAAATAATTATTTTTAATGTGTTTCCTTAATTTTGATAATTTATGAGGTTTTTTTTTATAAAAATATCTGAAGAAGTAATATTTTGTTAGAAATCGTATAGTCAACTTTTAAAACATCTAAAAGTAAAAAAGTTTATTTTTCAACATTAAATCTTCTCTTAAGAAAAACAATTACTAATAATGTAGATTTTATTAAAAGTTTATGTAATGCAAGATCATCCGCAACTGCAATCGGAAGAGAGCTGCAACCACTTGATGCCAGAATCGATCCCCAAACCAGATTAAACTGGTGGTGAAAATTAAAAAAAAAAAATATTATATCATTTATCCCTACTCTGAAATAGGGATCTTATAATGTATTGACCAAAAACCACACAGAAAAGATAAGGGTGTGATTGGAAAAAATATAATGTACAATGTTTCACTCGAGATGTAAAACAACGGTCAATTTGTTACATTGGTTTAAATATTTTTGATAAAAAGTTGTTTTAAATATTTTATCATTTTGTTAGAAATTTTTTGAATAATAAAATGTTAATAACTCTCTAAAATAAAAAGTTACTTTAAATATATATATATTTTTTATAAAAATTATTTTTAAAATATATATATATGTTTTAGAAGAATGCGACATTTAAAAAGTTAATCAATAATAACTAACAAGATCTTGCTAACATGTGCATTCTCCTAACAAACAAAGCCCTACCAAATCCTGATTGTCGCTGTTCATATTTGATTGGATATATTATGCATATGAACACTCATATTAGTGACAATATGTTTAACTTCGGTCGTATGAAAATTAAGGGTCATGCTAAACAGTACCCCGGGACACTTGTTAAACATACGTAAAAAGGAAAATAAAGTAAAAGTTAATGTTAAAAAGATGATTTTCTACAATTTCAAAACATTAAATGTACAAATTACAAGAAAATGTTTCCTTATTAGTAAGCTTAACTAGTGCCCAACATTTTCCGAAAATTAATAGTGGAAGTAAGCATAAGGTTTGAATGTCAATAACTCAAGTAAATTTGCGATGTTCTAACAAATACAATGTGTAATTTGTTCTTATGGGGTAATTGCCCCATTTCAAGCTTCCATTACATGTGCGTCCGCCATTGATCAATTGAGGATCTAGAATTTTGTTGTGGTTGGGGGAAAATAGTATAACTAATATTCAGTAGAGATTAGTTTATGGTGATAAAAGTTTGATTTTGTAATTTTTTTTTGAAGAAGCTAAATTAATCCACTTAAATTGGTATCGGAAGTTCAAATTCCATTCAAAAAATTGTTAAATTGTTATTAGTGATTATTAATAATGTTTTTTTCATTCTCTATTTTCTAAAATAAGATTCAAATAAAAGAAACAAAAAGTTTTCGATGAGGAATAAAAGATAAAATTGACATAAAAAAGAATTAAAGATAAATACAAAACCAAATATTCATCTTATTTTAATTGAAATATAATTTCTTAGTTTGATTGCTACGGCGGTGTAACTCAGTTGATATTATTAAAGATATTGTTGGAGTAGTCGAAGTTCGATTCCCAAAGTCTCCATTTTTTTACGCTTAAATTGTGAGTTTAACCAATGAGCTACTAGATTAGGAAAAAGAAAGTAATTCTTAGTTGGACTTCCTTTTATTATAACAAGCAATAAACAGAAGGGTGTGAGTAGCAAAACAAGTAAGTTTTGATATCAAATAATGAAGAGGCCCAATTAAAAAAAGTAAGTAGCTAAAAGACACATCATTCATGTTTTTAGATTTATTTATTTAACTTACTTGTTCATAAAGCCAAAGTAGAACGCATTGTCCTGATATAAAATTATCTTTCTCACTCACTCTCTTCAAAACACTTCGCTTTGATTTTCACAAAGAACAAAGAAAAGAAGAAAAAAACCATGGGTCAAGGAACACCAGGCGGTTTGAACCGGCAAGGTTCACCGGGCGACCGGAAACCAGACGGAAACGACAAAAAAGACAAGAAGTTCGAACCAGCGGCACCACCAGCACGCGTCGGTCGTAAACAGCGAAAACAAAAGGGTTCAGAGGCGGCGTCACGGTTACCGACGGTAACTCCATTGTCGAAGTGCAAATTGAGATTATTGAAACTTGAACGAATTAAAGACTATTTGTTAATGGAAGAAGAGTTTGTAGCGAATCAGGAACGGCTTAAACCTCAGGAAGAAAAAGCTGAAGAGGATAGATCTAAGGTTGATGATCTTAGAGGTTCTCCTATGAGTGTTGGAAATCTTGAAGAATTGATTGATGAGAATCATGCTATTGTTTCGAGTTCTGTTGGTCCTGAATATTATGTTGGAATTTCTTCTTTTGTTGATAAGGATCAGTTGGAACCTGGATGCGCTATTTTGATGCATAATAAGGTATGATTTTGATTATTATGCTGATTGTATTATTCTTAGGGTTTTATTTGAATATGCTGTTGAAGTTTTTGATGAATTTTAGGGTTTAGGAAATAGTACTATAAAATAAATTGAATTTTTTTACCTAGGTCAAGTGAGAAAACATATAGTTGGAACTTTTATTAGGAAACATATAATTAGGGTACAATAATTGTCTGTATGTATGTTTAGTTTTAGTTGTTTTTAGGGGAAAGGGAAATCACTTTTTTGAATAAGTAAACAAAATGTATCCTCCACATGCAACCGCGGGACTAATCCCCTCTTGGTAACTGAGATCCATTTAAGGATTGACCTCTCCCAATAAATGTTTTTTCATACACACCGGCCGGGGATCAAACCCATGATCAAATGATTAAGAGGATCGCGTATCTACCACTTGTGCCACACTATGTTGGTGTTTTTTGAATAAAATTTTGATTGTAAGTTATTTTGAACATAATTGTGTTAGTCAACTCAAGAGTCATGATGACATACACTAGGTTTTCAATTTTAACTCTATTGTATTATGAAAGCATAACACAATTAACAATTTTTTGTTATGTCAACAACATTGTATGAAATTGTCAATGAGTACACTATGCTTTTTGTGAGAGGTTATAGGGATTTTAAAAATGTGTGCTTTTTTCTGATAATGATAGTTCAGATTTTTGAGACATTTCTCTTGTTCGTGATTAATATAATCAACATCTTAAGTGAGATAAAGATAAGATAGTTCTGGATTGATAGCTTGGAGAAACTAATATCTGGATGTTATGTGGTATACCTTATGTACTATGACTACTATCTCATTTAGGATTTTCAATAGCATTTATTAGTTTATCATTATCAATGGCTGTGCATCTCTTAATTGACACGATACTACCCTGTCACACTGAAAGATTTTCTCAGCAGGGTGAAGGTTATTAGTTAAAACACCCCCGATCCCTCTATAAGGTTAAATACAAATATTAATATGAAAGTTTATATTATTTCAAGTTTTAAATGATACTTTTGTTTGCTATTAAAAAGCTCTAAATGATACACATATCACTGGGTTTTAAATGTTTTGAACAATGCGATGTTAATTGTTTGAGAGTTGAAACTAGGGTAGTCAAAATTGTGATTTGAGATCACTTGTTTTTATTATGGTGTCATCCAAGAAGGAATAACTACGTATTATAATGCATGGCTCTTTACCAGGTTCTTACTGTTGTTGGGCTTCTTCAAGATGAAGTTGATCCAATGGTCTCTGTCATGAAGGTCGAGAAGGCTCCTTTAGAATCATATGCTGACATTGGTGGTTTAGATGCCCAAATACAGGAAATCAAAGAAGCAGTCGAGCTTCCCCTGACACATCCTGAACTGTACGAAGATATTGGTATCAAGCCTCCAAAGGGAGTCATTTTATATGGAGAACCTGGAACCGGGAAGACATTGCTTGCAAAGGTGTGTACTTTTGTGTGTTTATCACAGGGCTGTTTGAATAGAATTTTAATCTTTAACAATTCATTTTTCTGTTTCAATGAATGACTAGGAGTGTGAAATTCTTTTTTAATGTAAGTGTGTCTTTGTATCAAGTTTACCTTGTTTAAATTCTTTAATTCTTTAATATGCCATTTAAATTGGTTTTGATGCTGGCAAAGTTAATTGTGGCTACTGTTATATTGTTGTTGGAGATGCGATACATGTTACAAAGTGGTTTTGTCCTCTTTTTGGGGGACCTCGCATGTTTTAGCAGTGCTTATTTCGTATATGTATTCTCATTAAACTGTTTATTAATACCATTTAATTAACTCTTAACCTAGTTAAAACATTCTGCATTTCGAAATAGCATGTGTCCAAACAAGGGTTTGTTTTTGCCTGTTAGATGATTGTTGTATAGTACATGATCTTTCCTAGAAGTTTGCTTTGACATATGTGCAGTGATGGTATGCATCAATTAACCCATGTCTAATTGTAACTTCTAGTTATCAGTATTGTATTTTATTTTATATATTGTATACTCTGCACTATCAGTTTGGTCTAAATACAAAGCTTTATTTGCTGTCAGGCCGTGGCCAACTCAACATCAGCAACATTTTTACGTGTTGTCGGTAGTGAATTGATACAAAAATACTTGGGAGATGGTCCAAAACTTGTGAGGGAACTTTTCCGAGTTGCCGATGATCTTTCTCCTTCTATTGTCTTCATTGATGAAATTGATGCTGTTGGAACAAAAAGGTATGTTTACTTTGGGTATCAACTATCAACTTTAGGAGTCACTAGGTTGTAAGAATTTGCCCTTTCTTGAATGTGGTATTTTTACTTTGCGCAGAGGGATTGTGGGACTAGTAGAGCAGTGTTTCATTTATGTCATGTCTTATTATACTCTTCGTGCACATCATTCAGGTATGATGCTCACTCAGGTGGGGAGCGTGAAATTCAAAGGACAATGTTGGAGTTGCTGAACCAGTTAGATGGTTTTGATTCTAGAGGAGATGTAAAAGTTATTCTCGCAACCAACAGAATTGAAAGCCTCGATCCAGCTTTGCTGCGACCTGGTCGAATAGACAGGAAGATTGAATTTCCTCTCCCTGATATCAAAACAAGGAGACGTATTTTCCAGGTAGGCATGCCTACTGTGTAAAAAAACACACTGGTTTCTGCTTTAACTGATACTAGTATTGCGATATTTTATATGCAAATTCTGCTTATTTGTATGATTAAAAGCTCTCGTTCTTTTGAAATTTAGATACACACATCAAGGATGACATTAGCTGATGATGTCAATTTAGAAGAATTTGTTATGACCAAGGACGAGTTCTCTGGAGCTGATATAAAAGCAATATGTACCGAAGCTGGCTTACTTGCTTTACGAGAACGCCGAATGAAGGTTAGAAGTTACTTCTATATCTTTTGTACTATTTTTGCCAAAACACTGATTCTCGGGAAATATTTGTTGGTACTTTGTTGTTATTTGGAGTTATGAAGTTAGTAGTACTGATTCGTGAGGAGCTCATTTTATGGCCCAAATTCATATATTAAACTAAAATAATAAAATATAGCACAGATTGGTATACCTCAAGTGTATAGTACCAAACCTTTTCAACCTATAACTATAAGCCAGTTTTGTAGGACTGAATTAGGTTCAACCCAAAAAATTTAAGAGTTATTAATAGCTCTGATGTTGTAGTGTCCCAACCTGCGGCCGTCACATATAAGTTATAACTTCCATTGCAAGATGTTACAGATGTTGCACCTATGATTGCACAGAAAATCACAGCCAAACTGTGAACTAAGGATGAAAGCCCATATCACGGCACTTTTTCCTGGGCTGTGCAGTTTGTTTTGGATTATTTCAAGATTCCTCCCTTTTTTCATCTGAATAGAATAAATACTTCAAAAACCCTTGTTTGGGTACTGTTTGTATGCTTCATGTAAAGATCCATTTTCCTTTTTTGTTTCGATGCAACCCCTTAAGGTACAACCCACTGCCTGCTGGCATAGTTCTGCCCAAGCTTGGTATCTGTTGGCCAAGCTTGAGTTTTCTGCCTAGCCCTACTACCCATTTTTTCTTGCTTACAAACTGTGTTTCAGATGTTCTCATTTTAGTTTACATGCAAGTACTGCAAATACTTCTCATAATGTCTTTCCTTTGATCTACTTATGATCTGTTACCCACTCTTTTGTTTGGTTTTATTTTGTGTGTGTTGTGTTTTCTGACATTGTTATTGCTCATTAATAAAATCTTTGATTATTAATGACCTGGGTGTTCCGACATTTATATCCTTTGCTTTGCATTACTTGAGCGGAGAAGGATCCTCAAAAAAAATTCTCTCAAGTTTATGTTTTAAGGGTCTAGATCTCTTAACACATTATTTTCTCAAGTTTTCTTCCACTTGCGAGTATCGTAATCCTTACTTGAGCATTTGATTTTGACCAAATTGACATTGTATTCTATTTTGAAGTATTCCTAATTTACAGGTCGAGGTTTTGTGCTAGTTTATTGGCAATTTTTCTATTACTTTGTAACTTGTTGATTTTATAGGTATGTTAGAATGTAATTTTGACTCCTTACTGCCAATTGTTTCTCTCTTTTTTTCAGGTGACACATCCTGACTTTAAGAAGGCAAAAGATAAAGTTATGTTTAAGAAGAAAGAAGGGGTGCCCGAAGGATTGTATATGTGAAATATTTCTCCCATTTACCCCTGCC
Organism: Trifolium repens; assembly: GCA_030408175.1. Taxonomy (NCBI): domain Eukaryota; kingdom Viridiplantae; phylum Streptophyta; class Magnoliopsida; order Fabales; family Fabaceae; genus Trifolium; species Trifolium repens. The sequence goes on along the minus strand of CP125849.1, from coordinate 48,591,582 downwards.
TCCTTTATTTTATCATGGTCTTTTTCTTGTCTTCACAGATGTACTCTTCAGCATTGTGAATTATGATCTGTTATAGACCTGAATTATAGTTTTCTTTTGTTAGAGTATATAGTGGATAGCTAGTCTTATTTGTATTATAGATGATTCTAGAATTTGTAGCTACTAGTCAAGTTAGTTACACAATGTAACTAACCCCTTCAGCTTCTATCACTATATAAGATAGAATCTCAACCTATTGTAACTAACTTTCTGAAATCAATGAAATCATCTTTCTCTCTCTCTTAGTTTCTTTCATGGTATCATAGAGCTTCTCTCTTTTCGATCCATGGCGGACCAAAATCCCTTTCAAGGCAACAAGATCGCAAACCTAATCTCCCTCAAGCTTGATGATTCGAACTTCAAGCAGTGGAAACAACAGATCTCCGGTGTGATTCGTGGCCTTGATCTTCAAAAATACATCACAAATCCAGAAATTCCAGCGAAATTTCTTACGAATGAAGATCTTGCTTCCGGTACCGTTAATCCTTTGTATCTTCAATGGGAGAAACACGACGCCTTGATTTGCACGTGGATTCTCTCCACGATCTCCGATTCGCACTCGCTTCTTGCTAAGGTCGTTGATTTCACCTATTCGTCACAGGTTTGGGATGCGATTCACCAGCACTTTGATACGTTGCTCACTACCACAGCGCGTCAACTTCGATCGGAATTGCGATCTCTCAAAAAAGGTGATCGAACGATTACGGAGTTCATCAAACGCGTTCGCGTTATCAACGACTCGTTGATTTCGGTAGGTGATCCTGTTCCTCTTCGCAATTTGATTGAGATCGTTCTTGATGCTCTACCGGAGGATTATGACTCCGTCGTCGCTGCAATTTCGAGCAAGTCTTCAACCGTCTCGATTGATGAGGTTGAATCTGATCTTCTTGCTCATGAATCGCGCCTCGAGAAGAACAAGAAACGGAGTGCTACAAATGCTGCATCAGTGAATCTTGCTCACACTCCTTCGTTACCTATTTCGTCCTCTAATTCTGATGGTGAAGCTTCTACAACTCCTAATTCTTCATTTCCTACTGGTTCTAGTCATGTAACTGCTAGTAATCCTCAAGGAGGAGACGGTTCCTACCGTGGTGGACGAAATGGAAGGGGTGGTGGACGCTCCGGACGTGGTGGTCGTGGAGGAAGAGGCGTTACGTGTCAGATTTGTAACAGAAGCAATCATGATGCCTCTATCTGTCATTACAGGCACACAGGGACCATGCCTGGCTTTGGTTATGGCTATAGGCCTCAACCACCTCCACAGTTTCAACCACAATTTCCACCTCAATATCCTGCTCCTTTCAATGGATATGGCTATGGTTATCAACCTAGACCACAAGCTCAACCACGTCCTCAAGCTCTTCTTACAGGAAGCACTTCTGCCTTTAACAATCAATGGTGGTATCCTGATTCTGGTGCTTCTCACCATGTTACTCCTGATGCAGCCAATCTTTCTGATGCTTCTTCATTCTCTGGATCTGACCAGGTGCTAATGGGAAATGGACAAGGTTTGCCTATTAACTCTATAGGTTCTATGTGTTTTACTTCTCAAACCAACCCTAAAACCTCTCTTACTCTTAATAATCTCCTGTTAGTTCCTAATATTACTAAAAACCTTATGAGTGTCTCTAAATTTGCTCAAGATAACAATGTGTACTTTGAGTTTCACCCTAGTTTCTGTGTTGTCAAATCACAGGCTTCCTCTGAAGTCCTGCTGCATGGAGTAGTTGGAGCAGATGGTCTATATAAATTTGCTTCTCCTTTAGTTTCTTTTCCTGCATTAAATAATTCCAAGCAGTGTAACTCTTTCTCTCTGCTTAATTCTAGCATTTCTAATTCTAGTTTGAATAAATCCAAGCAATGTAATTCTGTTTCTATGCCTAATACTAGTTTGTTTACTCTTCCTACTATCCAAAATGCTAATGTAAATATATCTCAATATTCCAATAATGAAAACTCTGCTTTTCTCTATAATTTGTGGCATGATCGTTTAGGACACCCTCACCATGATGCACTTAAAGAAGCACTCAAATTATGCAATATCCATATCTCATCTAAACCACAAAATGTTTTTTGTTCTGACTGTTGCTTAGGCAAGAGTCATAGACTCCATGCACCAGCATCTACCACTGCTTATACTTTTCCTCTTGAACTTATTGTCTGTGATTTGTGGGGTCCTGCACCTATTACCTCTTCTGGTGGTTTTACATATTTTCTTACTTGTGTTGATGCCTTTTCTAGATTTGTGTGGGTCTATCCTTTAAAGAAAAAGTCTGATACATTCCATACCTTTCTTCAATTCCAATCCATGGTTGAATTACAATTCAATTGTAAAATCAAAACTGTTCAAACTGATGGTGGTGGAGAGTTCAGACCCCTTACCCAACACCTTACTAAACTTGGTGTCATCCATAGATTGACCTGTCCCCATACTCATCATCAAAATGGTTTAGTTGAAAGAAAGCATAGGCACCTTGTTGAAACTGGCCTTACTCTTCTATCCAAAGCCAATCTCCCAATGAAATACTGGGATCATGCCTTTATCACAGCAGCCTTCCTCATCAACAGAATTCCCACCCCTGTCCTTCACAATAACTCACCATACTATGTTCTATTAAACAAACACCCTGACTACAAATCACTCAAAATATTTGGTTGTGCATGTTTTCCCTTTCTCAGACCTTACCATTCCACCAAACTTGCCTATAGATCTCAAGAATGTGTGTTCTTGGGGTACTCATCTACCTACAAGGGTTACAAATGCCTAAGTGCTGATGGGAGAGTGTATGTATCCAAAGATGTTCTTTTTAATGAACAAAGATTTCCCTATAATCAAATTTTCTCTAAAAACAAATCTGATCCTATATTACCTACCTCAAACACCTCTTCATCTCAAACCTCCCTGTTTTTGCCCTCTCTCAGCACTCATACTCCTACACCTACACAACAGCTGTCTTCACCACCATCTACACCAACTTCAAGTAACCCAACTCAGTCTCCTCCACTCAATCCTACTCCTCTCACCACTATTCCTGTGAGTCCTGAAATTTCTACACCTTCCTCCTCATCAAATTACTCCACCACCAGCTCCCCTCCCATTCAAACTTCTAATGCTTCACAGCATATCTTTTCTTCTCCTGATTCTGGTGCTTCCAGCTCTAATTCTACTCCTGTTGTCTCCACTACTCCACCTCGTGTCAGTCATCATATGTTAACTAGATCCAAAACTAAAAATCAACCCACCATTCTTGTAACTCATTTGGAACCAACTAGTGTTAAACAGGCAATCCTATCCTCTCATTGGCATGCTGCTATGAAGGAAGAATATGATGCATTAATCAGAAATAATACATGGACTCTTGTTCCTCCTCCTGTTCATAAACAACCCATAGGCTGCAAATGGGTGTTTAGAGTCAAGGAAAATCCTGATGGGACCATTCATAAGTATAAAGCAAGGCTTGTTGCTAAGGGGTTTCACCAACAGGCTGGTTCTGATTTTACTGAGACTTTTTCACCAGTTGTGAAACCAGTGACTGTCAAGACTGTTCTTACTATGGCTGTGTCTAATAAATGGCCCATACAGCAGATTGATGTTAATAATGCCTTTTTGAATGGCATCTTGGAGGAGGAAGTCTATATGCAGCAGCCACCTGGCTTTGAGGCATCTGATAAGAACCTTGTCTGCAAGCTTAACAAGGCCTTATATGGGCTTAAACAAGCCCCCAGGGCATGGTTTGACAGATTAAAGGCAGCTCTCCTTGGCTATGGTTTTCAGGCTAGCAAATGTGACCCTAGTCTCTTCATGATGAAAACTAGCAAGCTTCATCTTATTGTTTTGGTGTATGTTGATGATATTATCATCACAGGGAGTTCTATGCCTCATATTCAAAAACTAATCTCCAATTTGAATGCTAAATTTGCTCTTAAGCAGCTGGGTGCATTGGATTATTTTTTAGGGATTGAGGTCTTTCACTTAGCCAATGGGTCCCTTCTTTTATCCCAAGCTAAGTACATTAGAGACTTATTGTCAAAGGCCAAAATGGAAACTGCTAATGGTATGCCTACCCCTATGGCTTCTACTCTAAAGCTATCTAAAGTGGGATCTGTTCCTGTTGAGGATCCTACTCAGTTCAGGTCCATTGTTGGTGCTCTACAGTATGCAACTCTTACAAGACCTGAAATAGCATACTCTGTCAATAAAGTTTGTCAGTTTCTTTCTAATCCTCTTGAAGAACATTGGAAGGCAGTGAAGAGGATTCTCAGATATTTGAGTGGTACTTTGCATTATGGTCTCTTAATTCAAGCTGCACCTATTGACAGGCCTCTCAGTCTCATTGGCTTCTGTGATGCTGATTGGGCTTCTGATCCTGATGATAGGAGATCCACATCAGGGGCTTGTATCTATGTTGGACCTAACCTAGTTTCTTGGTGGTCTAAAAAGCAGACACTAGTGGCAAGGTCAAGTGCTGAGGCTGAATACAGAAGCCTTGCCAATCTATCATCAGAAATTCTATGGCTTCAATCCCTCCTCACTGAGTTAGGTTGCAAATTCTACACTCCCAAAATTCTATGTGACAATTTAAGCACTGTCTCCTTGGCTCATAATCCTACACTGCATCATAGAACCAAGCACATGGAGCTTGACATCTTTTTTGTCAGAGAGAAGGTTCTCAACAAAAGCCTTATAGTCTCTCATGTCCCTGCCCAGGATCAGTGGGCTGATGTACTCACTAAACCTCTCTCAACTGCCAAATTTTGTGCTCTTCGTGACAAACTAAGGGTCTATGACAAATACAGTTTCATCAAGCCAAGTCCAGCTTCTGCAGGGGAGTGTTAGAGTATATAGTGGATAGCTAGTCTTATTTGTATTATAGATGATTCTAGAATTTGTAGCTACTAGTCAAGTTAGTTACACAATGTAACTAACCCCTTCAGCTTCTATCACTATATAAGATAGAATCTCAACCTATTGTAACTAACTTTCTGAAATCAATGAAATCATCTTTCTCTCTCTCTTAGTTTCTTTCATCTTTGATTATAAAAAAAAAAAGGAATATTTCCACAATCCTTAACCGTCTTTCATTTATTTATATTGATAGTTCAAATTCCTTCTCTTCCTGTTATTTTTTTTTTTGACAATAAATTGTTTATGGCATTTCATTTATAATAAGGTGTTGAATACATGTTGAGATATCAATAAAAATATGGACACTAGCTAAGAACGTGACCGCTTTTGCTAAAGCATGAGCAACCTCATTGGACATTTTTTCTTTTCTTTGATTAAAACGAAAAGAAAAAAAAACTGTCTACACTCGTTAATAATAGCACAAAACTCGGAGACATTGTTATTATTTTGGTGGAATTGATCAACCGTTTTTTTGAGTCAAGTTTAGAATCAATATTCTCAATTTGAAGATCATTCACCCACTGTAGTGCAATAAGAAGACGTATCGCTTCACCTTCTTCAACCGAACATATTGGTGAGAATCACTCAATTTTTGCTTGCACAAAATTACCTTCGGCGTCTCAAATGTGCATTCCAATTCCTACTTGATTTTGAGTGAACGAAAAAGATGCATCAATGTTGCACTTAAACTTTCCTGCTCGGCCTAGACTAACGTGGCCTTTGAGAGCTAGATATTTTCCTCGAAGTGATTTCTTGTAGTCAATATAGGGCATAATCCAAACTATGTTTGGAGAAGTATTTGGAGCACAAAGGCATTAATCTGAGAAGGCAGTCACTGCCTCAGTGGTTCATGTCTTTCGTGTGTTTCATGTCCTTTTACAATATTTTTTTTTGAAATATTTATAAAAACAAAAAAATTTATTTAACCTCATATTTATTTAGCAAATCAATCACATTAATTGATAGATTACCATCATGATTTAATAACGCCTTAATAGTCAAAGATACATGATTATGCATGAAATAGGCTAGACAAATATTTATCTTACACGCATTATAAAAAAATATTTATCTTACGCTAATGAGTATTGTTATTCAGTAAGAAATATTTACATAAGAAAGAGAAGAATCTATAAAAATAGGAAATTTGACCAATCAAAAATTGGTTAACCATATAAGAAAAAGAGAGTGATTATAATTTGTAAGTGTTTTTTTTTAATAAGATGATTTGTAAGTGTTAAATGATACCACATATAATTCTTCTCTTTCGTGCTCAATTTTTTTTTTTTACTAAATACTCATAGCATGACTTATTGTTTTTATTCAGAATCTATTTAAACATTTTTAAATATTTATAATATATTTAATTGTTGTGGAATTGCTCTAAATAATTCACGTAATTCAAATTACCAATTCATGTAATACAAATCACTAATTAAACATATTTACTTTTAATTGTGTAAAAAAAATATTTACTTATAATTAATTTCACTGATATGTAGTATGTTGTACTACTTGTTTTGGAGTCAAGAAATAGTAATTTTTTTGTTACAGTAAATTATTTCATTTTTACAAGATGAAAGTAAAAGAAAATTGAAATTGAATCCAAATCATAGACACTCACGCCCCCCTTTCAAGTATGTTTTTTAAGATACTACCACGTCATCGATCCGCAACAAAGAAGCTAATCGAGCATAACAGCATCAAAACCGTCCATCGCATAACACCAACGGTTGTTCACAAACCAAAGGAAAAGACGCGGATCGATATCTTCATCCGTTGGTTAAATTCTAATCAACGGCCAAAATAGCTCTTCCCACTCGAAACCATCTTCAACTCTTCATATATAAACCGATCTGATGAAATTTATTTTCATCATTCCAAAATCAATCTTCTTCAAATCTTCAAAGTTCATAATTATAAGAAAAGTCTACTTTCTTCACTGCAACAAAAATGTCAGGTCGCGGAAAAGGAGGTAAGGGATTGGGAAAGGGAGGTGCAAAGAGGCACAGAAAGGTTCTTCGTGACAACATCCAAGGCATTACAAAGCCTGCAATTCGTCGTTTAGCCAGAAGAGGCGGTGTCAAGAGAATCAGTGGTTTGATCTATGAAGAAACTCGTGGAGTTCTCAAGATCTTTCTCGAGAACGTGATTCGTGATGCTGTTACCTATACTGAACACGCTAGGAGGAAAACCGTTACCGCTATGGATGTTGTTTATGCTTTGAAGAGGCAGGGAAGGACTCTTTACGGTTTCGGTGGTTAATTTTAGGGTTCCGATTTAGGGTTTTGTTTACCCTAGCTGTGTTTAGTTAGTTGTAAATGTTGGTTAATTTCGTTGTATTTCTGTTATGTTCTTGTTTCGGTTCTTTTGAATCTTTGATTAGATTAGTCTTAGATCTGGTTGAATTGAAATGAATCGATTAGTTTTGTGTTTCTAATATTTTGACTTTATCTTATCGATGAATATTGATTACTCTTTTGTTTCTAGTATTTGGACTTGTATTTACCTTAATTGATTTTAATTATATTAATCTAATACCAAGTCATGTCCATATTTTCAGTTAAAGCTCTGTATTAGAAAATTATTCGATGAAAAAAGATAAAGGAGGGGGATCTCTTTTAAAAAAGATCGTAAATTCCTTCCAGAACAAGTTTAGAATAATTTTATTTTTAATTGCTTGTCCAGCTAAGCAAAACAATAATGTATAAAGTATCCAAGAGCTGGTTGCCAATATCAACATCATTATTTCTGCAATAGTATTATGAACTCTTAAGATAATCATTTACTTAGATTTATGCCTAATTTCAGCCAATTGGTGGATGTAAGCATTATTTCTATCCAAATTCAAGACCAATTTACTTCAGTTTTTTAATAGACATTGCACTGTCTTGGGGATTAAGTGATTAGAAGGCTTGCAAAGAGACTGGAAAGCATGAACTCCGATTTCTTTATTATGAAATACAAATGCTATTCAGACAAATTTCAAACCAAATGTACAGAGGACACTCTTATTTGGAGTAAGACTTGGTTCAGAAATTCGAAAGCTTACTTCAATATTTTTTTTGTTTGAACTCCGTTATGTTTATAAAAACCAAAATATTTACTGGTATGTGGTTCAATCTAGCATAATGAGAATGTGAAGGACCTTATTAAGGCCATTGATGAGTAGTTTGTCTCATCTGATAAGGCTCGAGCCAGCACTTTGATCATAAAGTTCTCAACCATGAAGTTCATTGGGTCTTGACCACTTATCCTTATGTGTGTTATAGAATATCTTGAAAGGACCATATTGTTGAGGAAGAGTGCTTAAAATGTAGTGAACAAGGAAAGAATCAGACATTGTTACCTCCAAATTCTTAAGTTGAGCGGTTATATCTCTCGTACACATGATGTGATCACGCACTCCTCTCACTTTAGTGAGCTTCATGGTTGGAAACTTTATGATCCGAGTGTTGGCACGAGTCTTATCAGATGAGACAAACTGCTCATCAGTGACCTTAATAGGGTCCTTGACATTCTCATGATGCTAGATTGAACCACGGATACCAATAGATATTTTGGTCTTTATGAACATAATGAAGAGACTGTTAAACCTCTCCCACTTTTCATAAAGATCCACTTCATCTAGCGTGTTGACTTCAATAATATCAGTTGGTTCATCCTTCCTAATGGCATAGTCAATGTCCATCCAACCTAAATGAAGGATAATTCTTTCCTTCCAGATCTTATAGTTGTCACCGCTTAACTCGAGAATGTCACATTTAAAATCAGAGAAATTAGCTGATTTTTTTTTTTTTGACAACCAAAAACTCACATCATTTCATTATTTAAATAATTAGTAATACAAAGAGGTATCGTCTCAAAAGTAACGCGACTAGACCAAGAAATGGCCGCCCTAGCAAGCGTATGGGCTACCATATTCGCTTGTCGCTTAATGAACTTCACCATGAAGTTTGGATTAGACAACAAAATACATTTAACATTGCGAATAATAGTACTAAACTCCGACGATCCGCTATGCAAGCTATGAATGGCATCGACTACACACTTAGAATCAGTCTCAAAAATTACTTGTGTAGCTCCTTCACTTACCATGGTTGACATAGCTTCAAGTAGAGCAAATGCTTCACCTTCAGCAACAGTATATGTAGCTTCCTTCCACATTGTTCCAGCCTTGATAAACCTACCCAAATGATCGCGAATACACCAACCGGCACTAGTTTTGTGAAGATCATGGTGGAAACCCGCATCGACATTACACTTTTGCCAACCCAACGACGGTTTCTGCCATGACATAACATGCTGTTGCTGTGTTGTAATTGGCCGCTGCTGCTGTACATCAAACCACTCATGCCATTGTTGCATTGCTTTGAAACCCATGCTACGGCCAGCTTCTTTCTTCTCGTTCCAAACCATTTCATTTCTGTTTTGCCAAAGTATCTGTTGAAGATTGCCTTTGAAATTGCATGAAACAAAGTGCAGAAAAATGGTGGAGGAGCAGGGTATGGCGCCAGGCGCCCAGGGGAGGTCAGATTGGCCTGTGGCTTCTGTCGAAGCGGCGCTGGGCGCGGGTCAGGTGCGCTAGGCGCCAGTTCGTGCATATATACCCCTGTTCTGTTTTTTTGCAGCACGAGAGAGAGGAAAAATGTAGGGTTTGAAAGGGGGTTTCACCAACATGGAGGCTAGGGTTCAAGGGGGTTTCTCTTGGGTTAATCCTAGGGTTGGGTACTCTTTCTAACACCTTGTAATTGCTATCAATTGAAATCTCTTGGTCACGGGAAGAGATTTGGGAAAAGGGTAGAAATTAGGGATTGTCTAATTTCTTGTAACTCTTGAGAATCTCATTGTAATCAAGTTAGAGGAAGATGATTGATAGTGGAAAGGAGAGCTCTCTCCCCCAGATGTAGGTTCGTTAACACCGAACTGGGTAAACAATTTCGATTGTGTTCTTTATTGCTTTCATTAGTTTTTGCTTTGGTTGATATTATTATTGCTTGGATATCCATCATTGTTATTGGTTTCTTTAATTGTTTTGCCCCACACACTTGTTAAGGTTTTATTGGTGTGTTTTTGGATCGAATTCACAACAATTGGCGCCCACCGTGGGGCAAGGGTTTAAACAAATTAAGGCACCATGGGTGAGACTTTCCGGAAACAATTTTGAATTGTGGAAAGTGAAGATGGAAGCAATTTTAATGGTTGAGAAGATGGATAAAACATGGAGTGTGGTTATCCGGTGCCTCAAAGGTAAAAAGCTAAAGGAGATTGCAATGAAGGTCGGCCTGGAGAGGCGGTGGTAATAATACTCGGTGTCGGCCTGGAGAGGCGGTGGTAATAATACTCGGTGTCGGCCTGGAGAGGCGGTGGAATAATACTCAACATCAGCCTGAAGAGGCGGTGATAAGAATACTTAAGTTTTGCGTCACAAGGTGGGAAACATAGTGGATATACCGGTTTGAGACTTTGATGGAGGAATCTCGGTTTGAGGTGGAGTTTGTTACTAGTGAGACTAGAGGAAGACAAACAATCAACAATAGCTCTTGGCTATTTAATGAGAGATAGAGAGGAGAGCGGTATTGTTGCATCAAAGTGGTATGGCTATGGAAATCTTGTGGGTATGTTTCGATTGTGACTGAAGAAGTGCAAAACTTGAAAGATCTTCAGGCAAGCAATTGAAAGCAACAGTGATCAAATTCGGGAACTTGTAGGACTGCTGGAGGTAGTTGGATAAAAGGAGAGTTTGATGTTGCAGCTTGTGGAACCGCCTAAAAGTCCAAGGTTGGTTTGGAGCCAAGCATGACTTCGAGAGTACGGAAGACATTCCGGGGTTCGAAGGGTGGTGAGGTTTGTAGGGCTGTTCTAAAATTCCAAGAATGGTCGGAGGCAAGCGATTCTTCAGGAGGACGGACAGGTTCAATCCGGGGTCTGAAGAGGGTACGGTGGAGCTTGTAGGACTATCTAAAATTCCGGTGATAGTTGGGATGCAAGCGGTTCTTCGAGAGTACTGAGCTGAACACTCTGGGGGTCGAAGAGGTTGCGGTGAATCTTGTGGGGGCTACCTGAAATCCTATGGTAGTGGGATGCAAGATCTTCATGAGGGCGGAAGGTATTCCGAGGGATGAAGGGTCTGAGGTAATACCTGTGGTTCTAACAAGTTTGTTGGAAACAGGTGGAGCAGCATGATGGTCGATGGGAAGTTGACATCACCATGAATTTTAAAGGCAAGGTGGAGATTGTTGAAGATTGCCTTTGAAATTGCATGAAACAAAGTGCAGAAAAATGGTGGAGGAGCAGGGTATGGCGCCAGGCGCCCAGGGGAGGTCAGATTGGCCTGTGGCTTCTGTCGAAGCGGCGCTGGGCGCGGGTCAGGGGCGCTAGGCGCCAGTTCGTGCATATATACCCCTGTTCTGTTTTTTGCAGCACGAGAGAGAGGAAAAATGTAGGGTTTGAAAGGGGGTTTCACCAACATGGAGGCTAGGGTTCAAGGGGGTTTCTCTTGGGTTAATCCTAGGGTTGGGTACTCTTTCTAACACCTTGTAATTGCTATCAATTGAAATCTCTTGGTCACGGGAAGAGATTTGGGAAAAGGGTAGAAATTAGGGATTGTCTAATTTCTTGTAACTCTTGAGAATCTCATTGTAATCAAGTTAGAGGAAGATGATTGATAGTGGAAAGGAGAGCTCTCTCCCCCAGATGTAGGTTCGTTAACACCGAACTGGGTAAACAATTTCGATTGTGTTCTTTATTGCTTTCATTAGTTTTTGCTTTGGTTGATATTATTATTGCTTGGATATCCATCATTGTTATTGGTTGCTTTAATTGTTTTGCCCCACACACTTGTTAAGGTTTTATTGGTGTGTTTTTGGATCGAATTCACAACAGTATCCACAACATCATAGCAAACTGACCTGCAAGGCTGAAGTCTTCCTCATTACAAACCGAAAAAATCAACTCAGGAAATGTATGGAATCTGTGAGCTCGGGCTGCTACCAAATGATCAAGACCAGCTGCTTGTCTTGCTAACAAACTGTCATTACAATTAATAAAAATATGCCAGTCATCCTCGTGGCTTTGTTCACATATTGGACACATCGACGGACAAGAAACACACCTATCTTGAAGCCGAATACGCGTTGGAACGCATTCCTTACAAATCCGCCAAAGTAAGTGTTTCACCTTTGGTGGTGCTAGTATTTTCCAAAGGCAGCTCCAATTCTTGTGTTCTACCGGATTTTCCACTCTACCTGTAACATTCATCAACATATGATATCCACTCTTAACACTATATTGCCCATGCATGCTATCAATCCAAATTAACTTATCCTCCTCAATCATGTCAAACAATGGAATATCAATAATGCGCTTAACAACATCGATAGGAAATAAAGACTCAATTTTTTCTTTATCCCATCTTTTCACATTTGGTAACATAAGATCTTTAACAAAGAGACTATGCGCACCTTGTACTTGAGGGGATTGTAGCCATGCTCCATCATTATCTCTCAACCACGGGTCATTCATGACTTTTATATTTGTACCGCTACCAATAATCCACCTACATCCACTAATTAGAAGATGACGTGCTTTCCAAATGCCTCGCCAAGCATAGCTTGGATTATGCCCAAGATGGGAATCAAAAATAGATGAGTTTGGAAAGTACCTTGCTTTATAAAGCTTAGCCACTAAAGTGTGAGGTTTTGTCATGAAATTCCACCCTTGTTTTGCTATCATAGCCAAATTAAAAGCCTTCAAGTCCCTAAATCCTAGTCCTCCAAAAGCCTTCGGGTAAGCCATGCGATCCCAAGCTAACCACCGTATCCCTTGATTATGTGTCCCACCACCCCACCAAAAGGAATTCATCATGCGTTTGATTTCTTTGATAGTTGTCTCCGGTAGAAGATAGATACTCATTACATACGAAGGAATAGCTTGTAATACCGACTTAATCATAATCTCTTTTCCGGCTCTAGAAAGTGCTCTTCCACGCCAAGAGTTAATCCGCTTCCAAATCCTATCTTTGATGTAGTCAAATATTTCTTTCTTCTTCCTACCTATCATGGAGGGTAGTCCAAGGTAGTTACCTGTGCCAAGTACATGCCTAACCCCCATGATCCTGGATAAATCCTCCTGTGCTGCCATACTCAAATTTCGACTAAAGAACACCTCTGATTTTGTCAAATTTATCTCTTGTCCCGAGGCGTCTTCATAAATCTTTAGTAACTGCATCAAATGATTTGTCTCATCAAGATTAGACCTGCAAAACAAGAAGCAATCGTCAGCAAATAAGAGGTGGGACACCGACGGTGCCCCTCTACAAATCTTGATTCCGTGTAAACTTCCTTTTGCCACCGAACTTTTAATTAAAGCAGTTAATCCCTCGGTCACCAGGATAAAGAGATAAGGAGAGAGAGGATCCCCCTGCCTTAGCCCCCTCCCTGGGTATATAGGTCCAGTTTTCTCAAAATTCACCAACACAGAATAGTTTACGGAACTGACACATAGCATCATCCAGTGTATCCACTTAGAAGCAAACCCAACCTCTCAAGCATACCCCTCATGAACCCCCAATCAACCTTATCATAGGCCTTACTGATATCAATTTTAAGGGCCAGCTCTCCTTTCCTTCCCCTTGTCTTTCTCTTAAGGGAATGAATGACTTCAATAGCTATTAGTGCATTATCCAATATAGACCTCCCTTCAACAAAGGCCGATTGTTCTTCAGAAACACATTTCTCTAGGTACCCCTTCAATCTATTTGCCAACATTTTGGAGATCATCTTGTAAAGCACATTACAAAGTGAGATTGGTCGAAAGTCCTTCATAGCAACGGGACTTTCACATTTTGGTACAAGGAAAATGTTTGTCTCATGCAAAGATGACGGGAAATATCCCCTATCTAGCCATTCCTTCGCTGCCTCAAATATGTCATTACCACAAAGATCCCAAAAATGTTGATAAAAAGCTGGATTGAACCCGTCTGGCCCCGGAGCTTTATCTGGGTGCATCTGAAATAGGGCCTCTTTCAGTTCTTCTTTAGTAAATGGTGCCACTAGCCGATCATTATCATCTTGAGTAATTCTTGGAGCAATCAAAGATAGGACCGGATCATGACTCGTAACATTTGCCTTAGAGAGAGAATCAAAATAATGCTTTGCCAATCAAATGTTGCCTTAAAGAGAGAAATTAGCTGATTTAAAAACTGCATAATTCAACAAACATGCTCATCAACCATAATTGAGACAAAGTAAATAAATTACATGGTTTACATGTTCAAATAGAGAAATCTAGTGACATAACACTTGCTTGTGAGCTAAAATTTTACTCAATTAGATTCTTACTACAACTTTATGATAAAACTATGAAATCATGTTCCTTTTCTTAATTCTTTCGGGTAAATTAAGAGATATAATCTTATATTTTATCCTAATTAAATACACAAACACAACAAAATTTATACGGTTAGATTTTATTATACAAGCGTGTTTAACTATAACTAATGTTTTAAATGTGATTCTAAATTTTAATATAAAATCTCAATCAAAGATGATGTGGCTATTCCTTAATTAATCACAATTTTGTTAATCACTTAACATTGAATTGATTTATTTTTTTTACGAAAACATTGAATTGATTAAAAACATAATTATTATGCTTTAATTTTGTAAATGAATTGTTAATAGCAATTCGACACACAATAAATCCTATTTACGTGCAAACACAATAAACGAAAACTGCATAGCCTATGCAATTAAAATCAAAATTTTGTAGAATTTGGACCAACAATATCGAACATAAGACTTCCATGCGTAAAAACAACATACCAACCGCTAGGCTATGCACATTTCATTGATATTGTTTTCGTTTATTTATATTTAAAGGAACAACGTCTATAATAACTGTTCATCATCTTTAACCTTTAGTTGAGTAAATTTGACCAGGTTTTGACCCGCGATCCATACGAACATCTGACGGTTTTAGGCTACTTTCAATGTCGAAAACGATGAATAATTATCCAAAACCATTATATAAGTCGTTTCCAATATGTTTCCGGTTTTATTTTCGATTAAAATGGTCAAAACTTTGAGAACCAAAAATTTAAATTTAAAAAGAAACTTGGAAACGATTTAGCAAGGGAGAGGTATAACAAGCTTTGATACCAAAAGTAAATAATTATTTGATTTCTAATCGATTTAAACATGTTAAACATCACAAACAACACGTTTAAACCAGAAAGTGGAAGCAAGATAAAAAAGCCACTAACCTCCGGCGGATAGTTGCAATTGACTGAAAGGCATGAAGCAGCTATCAGACTGGCTATTGTTTCCTCAATTGCTCGTAACAGAAAATCAACCCGCATCAATCAATCGAATTTGTTGAATAAATAACATTAATCATAACAAAAAAAAAAGAAGTAGAGTTTGAAGTAGTGTAATATTTTTCAATTCAAATTAGCTGACTTTTCTACCTTAAAGTCATGTAATCCTAATGTTAAAGTAAATAAGGGAGGATGTGGTTTGGTTCAAAAATAGATGGTGTGTTCTGTGATTTATACTTACCCCTTCGAGGTACCCCATTTCATTATCAATCCACTATACGCTTACACAAATAGGTGGGGTAGTGCTCAAATACTCCTTCTGTCGTCAAATGTTATTTCTTTCCACTTGACGTAAAACTCAATCTATAAATTGAACAAAAGAAATTCACTGTCATACGATAAAAAATTGAAAGAAAATCAGAAAGTACGAAATCTTAACATTAAATATTACATGATCATCACGGTCGGATCCCGTTTTTCGAGATATGGACATGATGCCTCCCTAAGATGGCCGGATTTTTCCATCCACTCAACTATGGTATATATCTTGAACAGAGAGGCGAATATTCATATTTTTTGTTACTTTTTTATAGGTATTGAACGGCTCCATCCGTAAATGCATAACAACATGTCTCATCTCCTTGATCATCGACAAGACTTTAAGAAGGTTGCATCCCTCAAATTTATATCTGGCATCCTTCTACTATCACACAAATTTTAACATTAAAAGTAATAAAAATTACACTTAAGAAAAACTAAAACAATGGAAAACAATAAACATCCTTATATAAGTCGTTTCCAATATGTTTCTGGTTTTATTTTCGATTAAAATGGTCAAAACTTTGATAACCAAAAATTAAAATTTTAAAAGAAACTTGGAAACGATTTAGTAAGAGAGAGATATACCAAGCTCTGATACCAAAAGTAAATAATTATTTGATTTTTAATCGATTTAAAAATGTTAAACATCGTAAACAACACATTTAAAAGTAAATTGAATAGTTTTACTTTTATCTTTTCTTCATCTAAACGAAATAATAGTGGATAAAGAAGCTTGGTTTGTTAATGTAGAAAACTCACGTTTAAATTCAATTGTCTGTTTTCGTAAAAAAATAATAACTCAGTTCACCGTATTTCCTCTCTCTAGCTGTGTGTGCTGACCACCGTAGCAATAATATAATAAACAAAAGAAAATATGAATTTTATTTGAGTATGTGTTGACCACTAGACAAATAACACAATAAACAAAAAAAATTGATTAAATTTCAAAATAATTAATATTTTTCATGAAGTATTTGGCAAGACTGGTATTTAAGTAGGTCCTTACAAAAAAGAAAAAGGCTCTATTTGGCAAAAATAGCTTATGGCTGATAAGCTAACTTATGGCTGATGGCTGATGACTGATGGCTGATAAGCTGATTGAAGTGTTTGGTAAAATTAGCGGTTCAACTGACTGGTAAGTGTAAAATGACAAAAAAGGACATATAAAATCTCTTATAAAAAATTATTATTAAACCTATATCTAATTAATATTTAAGATACTTCAAATTTAGTTATTCAAATTTATTAATTTAATATATCTTTATATATTATTAATTTTTTTAAATAGAATTAAATTTTATTCTTTGAATTTTATTTTAAATTTATTTTCTTTATTACACTTTATATAAAATATTAAAATTACATTTTTTTAGGTTTTTATAACAAATACATAAAAGATAAATCAAATGTACTAAAAAAACGATGACAATATAAGTACAACATCTTTTATAGTAATAAATACATGATGAATAAATCAAAAGTACTAAAATGAAGGGGTGATAATATAGTTATGTACAAATGCGCCATAAAATATTGTTACGTAAAACAATTTTTTTTCGGCCTTTATGTACAACAACATTTTAAACATTTATATATTTTAATTTTAATTTATTTCGGATTAAATCAACATTTATCTTCATTATTTTTATGTAGGATATTTATTTTCATTATATATAAATAAACTAATATAATAAATAAATTTATATTTTTATTAGTGAATGTTATGTAATGCATTTTCTTCCATCTAGTCTAGTATATTAAAAACTGACGACGTCGTCGAACATAGCGTAAGCTATACAAATTGAAAAATAGAAAGGGTATTTTTTTTTATTTCATAAGCATTGGAAACAAAATGTCAAAAAAAAAACATTGAAAGCAAAGAAATGACGTTTTTATTTTATATTATAATAAATTAAAAAGGGTAAAAATGGAAGAAAATATGATAAGGTATAAGCTATAAGCTCATAAGCTAATTGAAATAGCTTATGAAAAATAAGCTATAAGTCAGTAAAATAAAATATAAGTCAGTGTTGAAAAAGTTGTTACCAAACAAGTCTTTTAGCTTATAAGCTATAAGACATAAACTATAAGTCGGTTTGGTGGTGTTTTTAAACAAACCCAAAGAAAAAGAAAAAAGACTATAGCATTTAGGTAGACCTTTCTTTCCAACAAAATAAATTAATAGAAAATGGATCCAAAGGAGATGGCACGGATCGTAATTGTCATCCGTCGATTAAAATTATAATCAACGGTTAGAGGCACTCCTCTCATTCGCAAACTTCTTCAATTCTACCTATATAAACCCAACCCGGGAAACCCAATTCCAAATCAATCTTCTTCAAAATTTCATAATCACTTTTCATTTCATAATTATAAGAAAAATCCATTTTCTTCACTGTAACAAAAATGTCAGGTCGAGGAAAAGGAGGTAAGGGATTGGGAAAGGGAGGTGCAAAGAGGCACAGGAAGGTTCTTCGTGACAACATCCAAGGCATTACAAAGCCTGCAATTCGTCGTTTAGCTAGAAGAGGCGGTGTGAAGAGAATCAGTGGTTTGATCTATGAAGAAACTCGTGGAGTTCTCAAGATCTTTCTCGAGAACGTGATTCGTGATGCTGTTACCTATACTGAGCACGCTAGGAGGAAAACTGTTACCGCTATGGATGTTGTTTATGCTTTGAAGAGGCAAGGAAGGACTCTTTACGGTTTCGGTGGTTGATTTTAGGGTTCCGATTTAGGGTTTTGTTTGCCCTAACTGTGTTTAGTTAGTTGTAAATGTTGCTTAATTCGGTGTATTTTTGCTTTGTTCTTGTTTTAGTTTTCTTGATTAGGTTAATCTTAGATCTGATTCAATTGAATTGAAACGGTTTGTTCTGTGTTTCTATGATGTGGACTTGAATCTTGATGATGAATGAATATTCTCTTTGTTTCAATTTCATTTGAATCTTGCATATTTGTTCTTAATATTAAATTTTGTGATATTATTAAATGTTTAAGATCTTTAAGTTGAACATAATCAAGAGACAAGTTCATACAGATGTTTTTCAATTGAAGCTAAGAATATGAATAAATTTTTATAAGAATTCAATTTGTAAAGAATGGTGTCTTCCCTCTTATAATTATAAATTGGACTGGTTTGGAATTGGTAAACTTCTGGGATGGAGACACTCAATTGAAGAAACAGGCTCCCCTGTTGTTCTCAATTGGTTTAATGACATTGCGATTTTTATGATATCTTGTGTTATGAAGATGAAAGGAGCCAAGATGCTGCTCGGAAACCGTTGCCGTGGAATACCTGGCGACACTTGTTTTCTCAAGTTTAGATTGCATCTTTTCAGGTACCATTTTGATTCAGGTAGTATAACTAAATTCCATTAGTTATTAAAAGTTAGCTTAATGCTATCAAATGAGAAAGTCTTGCATAGGCACAACTATTTAGATACAAAATGTAGGCACACTCACATAAATCAAAAACATTAAAAGAAAAATAAAATTGTCATATCAAGTTATATCACTTCAATTCATTTTTCTTTAATTTTTTCAACTTGTTGTGAGTGTACCCAACAACTCTTATTTATATTTGTGCCTATACAAGTATTTCTCGTAGTTTCTGCTATGATGAATTATTGAATTTAGTATATTAACCAATACTAAATTACTAGTTACTAGTATTTGGGACTCTTTGAGATTTTTGGGTGGTCTTTTACATGGTTGAATAGAGAATTATTATCAATCTAGTTTATGGAAAGAGATAGAGAAAAAAGTATACAGAAAATCGTAGTGTCAAAGTAGTTGAGTGTCGCATCCTAATTATGATAGTGTTAAACCACACTTAATATATACTCTAATATTATTGAAGTTTGCCCTATTATCGAAGACTAATAGTTTGCCCTATTATTGAAGTTTGCTCTAATATATACTCTAATATTATTGAAGTTTGCCCTATTATGATAGTGTCGCATAGAAATTCATTTGGTTCACAACTAGTGTTATTTGGCAGGTTCCATCACTTATTTTGTTGGTCATATACTTGACGAGAGTGCACCATCAAAGGAAACAGTTTTGTTGACACAGTTTGTGAAGCATGCTGTAGAAGAGATCTCATTATGATAACCAAAAATTTGGAAAGAGTGGAGTACAAGAATGACATAGATGTTGCAAACGAGGTAATTTAGAGTTTTCCAACATTTGGTTCTCATGTGCTGATTTTGTTAAGAGAAGATTTATTTGATAGGATATGATATCACTTACTTTTTTTCATTAATCTTCATGAACCTTGTCACAGTTCTTATCAAGCTTAACCTTCATTAATCTTGTTATATTAGATTCATGCTCTAATCTTTTTCTTAACACAAGTAATTTTACTTTTGTATAAAAAAAACTTCACAACAAGAATGTGTATTGCTTTCTAATTCTATAGCATAAATAACAACACCAAATTGAAGTAACACTTCTCATGACAAGGTAATTAATATTGTAGGCTCGCAACCACTAGTAACTAGTAAAGTGCTAAATCAATGTTTTTCTTTCTTTTTATAAATTCTAATCTTACACTAGTTGTTAACCTTTCTGTATTTATAGAATATTAGGACAACCACATTGGTACTAAAAAAAGAAATTCCTATTGTACACAACCATTAGCTATTCCACCAGGACAATTCTGACTCATGAAGAATCATGTTTAGATGGTAAAACCAATCCTCTTAAAAACAACATCCAATTTAGAATTGTGAATTTGTGATGCCAAATGAAAACCTCTAAAATCATTGATAGTGGTAGAATTGTAGTTGCAATACACAATTTAAAACTATGCTTGTGTGTGCAGCTTCTTCCTCATCTTCTTCTTCCTCTCTTTAATCCAAAAGACAAACCTTACAATTTGAATCAAAGCAAGAACAAGAAGTATAACACCCCAAGCACCACCTAAAATAAACCCCAACCAATAAGCTTTATAATAAATATGATACGGTGCAACTAACCCAATTGCCCAAATATACGTAAGCAACATAAACGTTATTGCAATAGTCATTACAATATTTAGTATCCACATTACAACCATATTTTGAAGTGGAAATCCACAAGCAAGGATCAACACAACACAAAGTGAAGCAAAGAAAGAGATGGTGTTAAAAGACATGAATTTGATATAATCCTTTGCCCAATCATAACCAACAATTGCTGTTCCAGCTTGGCAAATACCATAAGTAGTACAAGTGTGTACACCCTTATGTGTATTCTCTTGCCAAACTCCACCTGGTGGGTTTAATGCTGATTGAAATGTCATTGTGGCAATTACGGTTGCTACAATCATTAATGTGCCTCGTGACTCTTCTATCCAATTTCTTTCATGTTGTATGTACTTTGACCAAAAGTTCTCCCAATTTTTCAATGTATTTGGCTGTTGTGATTGGTCATTTGCTTCAGTACTAGATCTCGAGTTGTTGTTGTTGTTGTTGTCGGTAGACATGTTTGGATTTGTACAAGTTTTTTGAACTCCTGCTTCTTTTAAAATATATTGGATTGCAATGTCTGTGAAATCTGTTGTAGAGCGGTTGTTCAGTATATCCAAAGGTGTTAGACCTGTGTTATTCACAGTGTTTGCTGATGCCCTCATTTCGGGAAGTGAAAGCAAGAACTTTATGGTCTGCAATCAATTTCAAAAGCTACTTGAATCAACTTCTCATTCTAATCAAATTATATTTAATTTTAAAAGCTTAAATAAACACAATTAAAACCACTAAAGATTCAAGGATTGAATAGTAACCAAAAGAAAACTGATAGGTTGAATACCTTAATTTGCTTGAGATTGACTGCCCAATGAAGAATGGTGTTACCTTCTTTGTCTTGGACATGCAACAACTCTTGTGCTCCACTCACGGATAGCACTATGTATTTCAAGGCTTCCAAATGATTATACCTAACACACAAATGCAATATTGATCCATCATCACTAATATTTTGAATAGAACATGGCATGGCACTTTTCAGCTCCTCAATGACTTCCACATGTCCTCCAGACACTGCTAAGTGTATTGGAAGCTTGTGATCATTGTCGGGTATCAAACAAATATCTTGATTTTCCATCAGCAATGTTTTCACAATGTCAATGTGTCCTTCAGCTGAAGCCAAATGAAGAGGGTAACGTCCTTTTGAGTCAACTTCAGTTGCTAAACTTGGATTTACTTCTAGAATAACTACACACAAATCCAAATATCCAAACAAAGAGGCTATGTGTAATGGGTTTTCCCCAAAGGGAGAGAATGAAACTTTGCTTAAGGTAAGAGGATTTAGTGTTTTTAAGGCACTTATGTTGCCATTTATTGTTGCTTCATAGAGTGCTCTTACTGTATCATCCTCAAAATTTGGTGTTAACTTCTCTTCTTCCATCAATCAATCAATTTGAAATTCAACAGGTAGTAGTATTTTCTTGTTTTATTGATCTTATTTTGGAGAAGGTTTTATGAGAAATGCTAGTATAGGCACAAGCCTAAATCAATATTTCTTAGGCACACACACATGATTTTAAAAAATTAAAAGATAAAAGAAATTATTGATGTGATTACTTTATTTAAATTTTATTTTTTCTTATGGATGTATGTGTGCCTAAATGCATTTTTCTTGGGTTTGTGCCCATCTAAGAATTGCTCAGGTTTTATACAACAAAAAAATACAGACACAATTTTTTACCGGACTTTATTTACCTCGCAGCCGAACCTTTGATTATCGGGTCTCATTTCCCTGAGAATTAGAGGGTTAACACCAAAAAGAAAAGACACAAACACAATTTTTTAGATGCACACACTTAAAAATTAAATAGAAAATAAAAAAATTAAATAATATATATTTTTAAAATAATTAAATATATATAATTTTGTGTGTGCCTACCAAGTATTTCTCCTTACATTGTTTCTTTGATTTTTATATAAAAAGCCAACGGTCAGTCAACTTTGGAATTTACTGTTAGAGTTTATGGAGTAACATTTGGGATTTGTACTTACTTTGTTCCTTTGACTATGAAAAGCCAATGGTCGGTCAACTTTGGAATTTAAGAGTTTATGGAGTAACATTTGGGTTTTGTACTTACACCCTCATCAATTATTCAATCAAGTTAATCAATTTTTTTTTTAATAATAATAGTGACAGAGGGTGTGCTTTGTTCCTTTATTTTTATATACAAAGTCAATGGTTTGAATTTATTAAACTTAACATTGGCGTGTTTGATAAGTCATTCTATAGCAAGTACAAATCAATCCAAAAAGTTAGCTTAGAGCTATCAAATAGTAGTATAATGCAAAGAAATTTACATGTGCTAAGACAAGTCTTGCTTTTGAAATCACTCTATAGTGTTTAGTGTAAGGCTCTAAGCACAGTTGTAACAGTATGCATCCTTATTAGTTAATTACTAGTATTTGGGAACATGTAGTTTCTGCTATGAATTATGATGAATATGCAGGACTCTTTTAAGATCTTTTGGCTGTACATGCTTGAATAGAGAATTATTATCAGTGTTAAAAGATTGTTTAACATTATAATAATTCTCTATTCTCTATTCAAGATACATGCTGATTTTGTTAAGAGAAGATTTCTTTGATAGGATATGCCTTACTTTTTTTCATTAACCTTCATAAACCCTGTCACAGTTCATATCAAGCTTGACCTTCATTAATCTTGTTCTGTTCATGCTCTAAATTCTAATTATTTTCTTAACACAAGTAAGTCATTTTACTTTTTGTTTAAAAAGAAAAACTCCAGAACAAGAATGTGCACTGCTTTCTCGCAATCACTAGTAACTAGTGAAGTGCTAAACCTATGTTTTTCTTTCTTTTATAAAATTCTAATCTTACACTAGTTTTTAACTTTTCTGTATTTTTAGAACATTAAGACAACCACATTGGTACTAAAAAAAAAAGAAATTCCTATTGTACACAACCATTAGCTATTCCACCAGGAGAATTCTGACTCAATGAAGCATTTGTTGAGAATCCACGCTTTGACCGAATCCAGAATACAACTCTTGTAATTTGAATCAAACCAATAACAAGAAGTAAGAAAGACCAAGTACCAACCATAACATATGCCAATTTACGAATTCTATAATAAACTTGATTAGGACTCACCAATCCAAGTGCCCACATGTAAGTGAGCAACATGAAAGTGACAGCAATTATCATTAAAACCGCCAAAATCCGAATTATGACTTTATTCCCAAGTGGAAACCCACTAATGAGAACCAACACCACACATAGAGAAGCAAAGAAAGAAGCAGAGTTGAAAAAGATAAATTTCATAAAGTCTGGTGACCAAACATAACCCACAACTGCAGTGCCTGCTTCACAGAAATCATAAGTAGTGCATGCATGGTTACCGTGTTTTGTATCTTCTTGCCAAACACCGCCTGGCGGACTTATTACCGACTGAAATGTCATTGTTGCAATCACAGTTGCTGCTACCATGAATTGTTCTTTAGTCTTTTTATCAATCCAATTACCTTGGTTTATTAGGTATGTTGTGCAGAAGTTCTCAAACATGTTCCATCTGTTGCGTCGTGTTTGCGAGGACTGTGAATTCCTTGGTGATGTTTGTGTTGGTAGCGTTTGTGGTTGTGGAGGACCATTGTGTGGCGAAAGCATGCAATCTTCTTGTTGTGACATAGTCATGTGGTGTATATTAACTTGAGTTGACGACGAAGCTGGTAGATGTGTTCTGACAATATTTGTAGACCTTTGAGCTCCTTCTTTAGTTAAAATATGTTTGATTGTCAGACTAATAGAATCTCCTGAACTGTGATCCAACATGTCTAATGGTGTTAAACCCACATTGTTCAAAGTATTTATTGTCGTGGTCATTTCAGATAGTGAAAGCAAGTATTTAATGATCTGCAATGTTGCAGAAATTAGTAGAGCCTTTGCTATTGTTTTATGTTGATGAACATGAAATTTTCATATGGGGTAAACTAAAGAGAACCAAACTGTATATAAATTTTGAATACAACTTGAGGCCTCTGAGGCACAACTTGAATGCAAGCTCACCAGTGAGGCAATTGAAAGCAACTAAAAGGGAGAGTTACAATGGTATGTAAATTACAACTAACCGAGTAAGTTACAGTAATTGGAACGCATGGAGTCCGTTATGTTATTTTAGAAAAATGACTAGTACCTTTATTTGTGTGCGTCTGACAGCTAAATGCAGAATATTGTTACCTCCTTTGTCTTTGGCAGATAAGAATTGCAATCTATTGTCTCCTCTCACTGACTGCACTAGGATTTTCAAAGCCTCTAGATGGTTATAGCAAACACACAAGTGTAAAACGGAACCATGATCATCAGTCTCCGACATGATCCTAATGGTTTCTGTTTCTGGCATGACATTATTTAACTCCTTAATGGCTTCCACGCGTCCTCTCATTGCAGCAAAGTGGAGAGGAAGCTTGTCATCTTTGTCCCTTATCAAGCAAGTTTCTTCGTTTGTCAGCAATAGAGCTCTCACAATCTCAGTGTACCCTTTTGCAGAAGCCAAGTGAAGTGGGCAACGTCCTTCTGAGTTCACTTCAGCTGCTAAATTCGGATCTATATCAAGAAAAATCTGACAAAACTCTAAATTTCCAAGCAAAGAGGCTATGTGTAATGGTGTTTCAGAGAATGGATACAATGAAACTTTGCTTAAAATAAGAGGGTCTCTTTGGATCAATATTCTTAATGAACTTACACATCCATTTAATGATGCATTGTAGAGCTCTCTCATTGTATCATCTTGTAAAATCTCCATTTAAGGAATATTGAACAACAAACCAAGAAATATTGATGCACCTGTGTAAACGTTCTTTGAGCCGTAAGGCTTTCTCTGGTGACCTATCGTAATCTAACTTATCTAAACTTTTTTGTAGAGCCTGTTTTGTGCTTAGTGAGTAAGAGTATGATCAAAGAGCTTACAAAAGAATTTGCTAATAAGAAGGTATCTATGATAATTGGGGTTTCAATTGGTAAGTTTTAAATGTCCTTTGAAGCTTATATAAAATGCTTGAACAATTGAATAATTGAGCAAATTATCTATGGATGTGTTTTGATTTTAATATTTTACCTTCTCGTGTGACATGCTTGAGCACAAAATGCTTGCCTCATTTATTAATTTCTTGTTTGCCTTAATTTTCTTGGCGTTCAAACCTTAATATATTAGGCTTGGTTGGGTCAATCAAGCCACATTAGAGGCTCCGATCATGACAGTCAAACAACCTCAAGCCACTTATCAACCATGACATATATATAATATAAATATTAACTATTAACTATATTACTATTTTAAACTATTAAAGACCATTTTAGATAAAATAGTTTATTTGATATTTTTAAGCTTTTGTTGAATCGATGTTGATTGATTATATCAAGTAAAACATATTATATTTATATCTACTTTATTATTATTTTTACTTAAATATTCTTTCTGTAGACTACATGATAGTTACTGGCATATGTTATCTAACTGATGCAGCTGTCATGACAGTTTCTTCTTCCCTCCAAATTGTTGTACTCTTTTATAGAATTCTTTTATTCTTTTAGAGATGTGATTTTTGTTTCATCACTACTCCAATAATAGCTAAACAACTACTTAATTTTTTATTTTTTTTTATAAGTGGTCCAACATATCTTGAATAGGCTCTTGATACTATCTTAGAATTTTGGTCGAGCTTAACTCGATCCTTTCAAGTCATATCTCATTGAATGTGATACTCTTACCATATGGAGAAACACATGAATCACAAATTGGATCAACACCATTTCTGCATTATTCATCTAATGTAGGAATAATTCAAACACCGCCTGGTGGACTTATTACTAATTGAAATGTCATTGTTGCGATCACAGTTGCTGCTACCATTAACCTTGAATTTTTTTTGTTATCCAATAACCTTGGTTTACTATGTATGTGTTGCAGAAATTGTCAAACACGTACCATCTAGTAAGTTCATGTAGAGGATCATTGGTGTTGGTGAAGGTTGTGAAGGGTTGTTGCTCGGTGAGAGTGGTGGTACTGGTGGTGGTGGTGGTTGTAGAGGAGCGTTGCTCAGTGAGGGATTATGAGATGTTGGCTGTGAAGATGGTAGAGGATTATTGCTTGGCGATGGATTATGAGATGATGGTTGTGAAGGATCAATGTTTTGTGATGGTTGTTGATTTTGTGGAGGAACAATGTTTTGTGACTGTTGTTCTAGTAATTGTTGAGGATCATTGCTTGGTGAGATTATGTGATCTGGTTGTGGAATAACTACATTTGAAGATGTTTGAGCTCTTTCTTGAATCAAAATGTGTTGAGTTGTATGGCTGATGAAATCTCTTGGATAATGCTCCAACATATCCAAAGCTCTTAAAGCTTCTGATTTGGATGTATTTATTGTATCACTCACTTCAGATAGTGATATCAAGTACTTAATCATCTGCAAAAGTATAAAAGAGTTGTTACTATACTATATTATATACCTCTCAAGTTCTTTTCAATCAGTTATTTTGTGATCCGACATTGTCTATATATACTCCGATTATTTTAGAAGTTCGACTGTTGTTTTGTCCTAGTTCGAGCGATTTAAAGCAATGAAACCATGATCTGGAGGTCTCGCCAATTCAGTGTCCAGTTCAATTTCATAAACATCAGTTTATAGTTAGTTATTTTATGCAAACCAAAAAATTAATAAATTTGGCTGTTTTTGATGAAATTAAGTGTTGCGATAAACAGCTGTCAAAAAAAAGTGTTGCGATAAACAATAATTTATGTGATGCGACAAAAAATAGAAACATTACCTTAATTTGTCCTCGTTTGACAGCTAAATCCAAAACAGTGTTACCTTCTTTGTCTTTAGAAGATAATATTTGATCAATGTCTCCTCTCATTGATTCAACAAGGATCTTCAATGCTTCTAGATGGTTATAACAAACACACAAATGCAAAACAGTACCATGATCATTAATCTCAGTCATCACTTTAACAATTTCTGTCTCCGGCATTGCTCTGATCAACTCCTTGACGACTCCTAAACGTCCTCTCATTACAGTAAAATGGAGAGGAATCTTGTCGTCTTTGTCCCTTATCAAGCAAGTTTCTGCATCCGTCAACAACAATGCTTTCACTATTTCAATGTGTCCTTTAGCAGAAGCCAGATGAAGAGCAATGCCCTTCTGAGTTCACTTCAGCTGCTAAATCTGGACCTATGTGAAGGAGTTCGACATAATTCTACATGTCCTAGCAAAGAAGCAATGTGTAATGAGGTTTCAGAGAAAGCATAGAGTGAAACTCTGCTTAGAATAAGAGGGTCTTTTTGTATAAGTGTTTTTAAGGTACTTACACATCCTTTTAGTGATGCATCATAGAGATTTCTCATTATAGAAAGTTCCATTTAAGGGATATTGAAACCTGAGTTAATTGATATGATATATTTATAATAGTATAGTCACACCTAAACATTTTCAGTTACACTTTAATTTTAACTAAATTTAATGATAATACCAAAATTGTCTCTGTTTATATAAAATATCTATGGAGGTAGAATCAATCTAACTAAAAAAATTAAAGATTGAATTACAAGGTCTTTTCACAAGTAAATTATTTTTGCCTTTCAAATGATGATTTCTATGAGCTATCATTTTTATTTCATGTGATTTCATTTATTTTTTCTATGTTTGGAAATCTATGTGAACTAAATTTTTTTTCATGTGATTTTTTTGAATGTTGTCCTGTAAAAATAAGTAACTTAATTGATAGTTATCAAGGACATTATTGGAGAAGTTGAAGTTCGAATTCCAAATTTCTCATTTCTTCATATTTAATCAACATGCACCGATATAATATAACCAATGAGTTTGTAGAAAGAAGATTATAACAAGAGAATTTTTTGTGATGATATTTAAGGTCCCAGCTGGTTACCCAATAACATATTTTGATTTCATAGTATTTGATAATTATGGCACTATGTTATATCAAGCAAAACATTTTATATCTTTATTAGTGAACTACAATGATAGATAGCTATACAACTACTTAAAAAATATTGTTAATAAGTGGCCCGATATATCTCGAATAAACTCCTGATACCATCTAAGAATTTGAGTCGAGTCTAACACAATCCTTTCAGGTCATATCTCATTGAATGTAAAACTCTTATTGTGCAACAACATTAATTTGTGGAGGACCTGGTTTGTTCCTAGACCTAACCCAAAACACAGTTCTAGCTATTTGAATCAAACAAACAACAAAAAGTAAGAAAACCCAAATTCCAACTAAGATATAACCCAAGTTACGAATTCTATAGAAAATATGATTAGGACTAACTAATCCCAATGCCCACATGTATGTAAGCAACATGCATGTGATTGCAACTACCATCAAAAGTGCCAAAATCCACACTATGACCTTATTGTGTAGAGGAAGACCACTGATGAGAACCAAAAGCACACATAATGAAGCAAAGAAAGAAGCAGAGTTGAAGAAAATGAATTTGAGATAATCTGGTGACCAAACATAGCCTACAACTGCTGTTCCTGCTTCACAGAAACCATAATCAGGACAAGCGTAACCGCCATTTGTTGTATCTTCTTGCCAAACGCCGCCTGGTGGACTTATTACTGATTGAAATGTCATTGTTGCGATCACCGTTGCTGCTACCATTAATTGTTCTCTTGTCTTTTTATCTATCCAGTAATCTTTGTTTATTAGGTATGTGTAGCAGAATTCCTCTACCGTGTCCCATCTAGTACGTTCATTTTGGCGACCATTAGCTATGTTTGGGGCTGGTTGTGAAGGGTCATCGCTTGGTGAGAATAGTGGTGGTGGTTGTAGAGGATCATTGCTTGGTAAGGGATTATGAGATGTTGGCTGTGAAGGTGGTGAGGGTGATTGTGGATGTTGAGGACTATTGCTTGGTAATGGATTATGAGATGATGGTTGTGAAGGAACATTGTGTGGTGAATGGTTTGTTAGTTTTAGAGGATGATTAATTGGTGATTGTACTAGAGGATCATTTATTGGTAAAGATTGTGGAGGATCAATGATTTGTGATGGCTGTTGATTTTGGGGAGGATCGATGTTTGGTGATGGAGTTTGTGACTGTTGATGATCATTGATTTGTAACAGTTCAGGAAAATTGTTTGGTTGGGTTGCATGATCTTGTTGTGCAATAGATACATTTGAAGATGTTGGAGCTCTTTCTTCACTGGAAATGTGTTGAATTGTGTGGCTGATGAAATCTCTTGGATAATGCTCTAACATGTGCAAAGCTCTTAAAGCTTCTGATTTTGAAGTATTTATTGTATCACTCACTTCAGATAGTGATATCAAGTACTTAATGATCTGCAAAAGTTTAAATGAGTTGTTACAATACTATACCTCTCCGAAGTTTTTTTTCGAAAGTTAAATTTTGAACGACATTGTCCATAGTTCGGTTATGTGAACGGTTCAACTGTTATTTTGTCCTAGTTCGAGCAATTTAAAGCAATGAACTAGTATTTGGAGGTTCGCTGATTCAATGTCCGGTTCAATTTTATAAATATCGGTCTGTAGTTGGTTATTTTACGCAAACCAAAATAATTAATAAATTTTTGTGTTTTTTATTTATTTATAAATTCAACAAATAATTATTGACCCATCAATAGTTAGTTATGTTGCATTGAACTTTAAAAATTACAAATAAATAGAAACATTACCTTAATTTGTCCTCGTTTGACAGCTAAATCCAAAACAGTGTTACCCTCTTTGTCTTTAGAAGATAATATTTGATCAATGTCTCTTCTAATTGATTCAACAAGGATCTTCAATGCTTCTAGATGGTTATAACAAACACACAAATGCAGAACAGAACCATGATCATCAATCTCAGTCATCGCCTTATCCATTTCTGTCTCCGGCATTGCGCTGATCAACTCCTTAATGACACCCAAACGTCCTCTCATTACAGCAAAATGGAGAGGAATTTTGTCATCTTTGTCCCTTATAAAGCAAGTTTCCGCGTCTGTCAACAACAATGCTTTCACAATTTCAAGGTGTCCTTTAGCAGAAGCTAGATGAAGAGGGCAATGTCCTTCTGAGTTCACTTCACTTGCTAAAATGGGATTTATCTCAAGAAGAATTTGACATAATTCTAAATGTCCAAGTAAAGAAGCTATGTGTAATGGACTTTCAGAGAATGGATAGAGAGAAACTCTGCTTAGAATAAGAGGGTCTTTTTGGATAAGTGTTTTTAAGGTACTTGCACATCCTTTTAATGCTGCATCATAGAGATTTCTCATTATAGAAATCTCCATTTAAGGGATATTGTAAGCTAAAGTAAACCAAATGATATGATGTACTTATAAGTTATAATAGTATTGTCTTTTTTTGATCAATTAAATAGTGTGCTACAATGTTATTGAAATTACACTTCAACAAATATGGATTGATATAACCAATGACTTTGTAGTAAAAGAGATGTAATAACAAGATAACCTTTGATGATATTTAAGGTCCTAGCCGGCTAGCCAACAATGTGCTTTGACTATTTTTATGATATAACCTTACATTACATTTACAGACATATAATATAATCGATGGTCACTTCATTAGATGATCAAGTGTTCCCAATTTATTTTGTAAAGAGAAAAAGTGTAAATGAGGGAAGACAAAAAAGAGAGAAAATTGAGTTACATTACAATAATTTACATGTTAGCCGTGTATAGATTAGCTTGCAACTGAGAACTGCGAAAAAGTTCGTTCTGTTACACTACAAAACTTGGCATACTCTAGTATAGATGGCAGAAAATATAACCTGCAATGCACACAACACAAGTCTATTATTAATTATACATTTTTATCCATGTTTTGTGAAATGTCACGTATTCGGGACTTACAATAATACTATAGTACCAGTTTGAGAGCTTGTGGTAACAGCTATACAATAATAAGCACAGCCCTTGATTGTAACTATCAAATAATCATTTATCTCCTGAACATCATCAAGAAAATGAATGAGATACCTAGAAGCAGTGATATTTGATATATAATAAAGATTCAGTAAATTGGTTCTGAAAAATAGAATACTTCATTGATGTTTTAAACAATAAGATCTGCAAGTTATTGAGCTCCAGAGGCGTATAACACAGGAACACCGTATGCGTACATCAAAATATATTAAAACCAAGAATAATAAACGATCCTTTTATTTATGCCTAAACTAACCAAATCCTGCAAAATACTAAGATAAAGTAATTTACCTGACTGGCGGATTTCTGGATTTTCAAGGGGCCTACTGATACTTGGGTTGCTGACATTTGGTTGGTTCATTGCCCGATTCTACACACGGAAATGGACCTCATAATTCGTAAATGCATCATTATGATTTTTTTTTATAAAGAGAAACTACAAAAAAAATTTAAAAATAAAGTTTTCCTCCCGGTTACTCAAGTTAAAAGTAAAATACCAATTTATGTATAACGTATAAGTTTTGATTGATCTTTTTTCAAAAGCCAAGTAAAATAGCACATTATTAACAACCAGCCAAATAAAATAATCTCCAAAAGGCGACACACTGTAGTAAAACAATACATGTGGAGTGGCAGGAAATTCAATGGAGATCATGTGCAACAAGTTGTTTCTTCACACATTGTTTTAAAAATTCCTGATCATAAATAACATTAGAGGACAAAATACCTGCATTGATTGAAACTGCATCTGGTGGGGTCCGAGGTATTGTTGATAAGGATCAGTGAAGTTTGGTATACGTGACTGATTTGAATCATGTGTTCCAACTGAGCTGAATATATTATTATCTTCCTGATTTGTTGCTAGCATTCTGGATGAATCAGGCGTAGGAACATGCGGCATGTGAAAAGAGGGCATGGCCGCGAACCTTGGTCCCAAATTTGCAGCTGCAGGCAAAGCAGAACCAGATAACATATTTGGAAATGGCATTACTGGTCTGTTTATTCCCATTCCCATCCCCATTCCAATTGTTGGCATATACTGCTGGATTCCAGGAAACATCATAGGTACCATGCCGCATCCCATGGACATCATCTGCATAAGTTGTACTCTCTGTTTCAGAAATGAAACTACATGACCAACTTGCTACAACATTTATGATTGTCTATCTCCCTCTCACAATTGACGGATGCGAAGTTTCTTAAAAAAATATAAATATATTTTAAGAATGCAATAGCTTATTACATTGCGAAAAAAAAATGAGGGATTAAGTTTATCTGCCTAATGAATTTACAACTTACAACAAACTCATAGTGAGAAAAAAATGAAGAATATATTCAACAAAAAAAGAGAGAAAAATCTACCTGTACTTGTAACTGCAGTGACTTCAAGTATTCAATTGCTTCATCCAACATAGAAGCTTTGTCAGACTATGTATTAAGAGCAGGAGAAAAATTAGAAACAAATATTAGGAAGGAAAAAAATATATAAAACCCTGCCCCTTATATTCTCAAGATATAAAGACCCGGGAAATTTAAAAAGTCGGTTTACTTTATTAGATCGAGGTATAAGTTCTTGAAGAGCTTTCATCTTTTCATTAATCCGATCACGGCGCCTCTGCAGGTAAATACAAAGTAAGACTTTCAAGTTATGAGGAAGATATCATAAAACATGTGAACTCAAAGAAATATGCATAAAGACTACTGACCCTCTCTGAGAGATTATGGACCTCAGCCGCACGAGATCTCTTTGTAGATGATCCACTGACATTTTTCTTGGCTTCCGCAGATTCAAAATCAACGTCCTTTTAAAGAAAGACAAATATAAATAAGAACATTGAAGTTGCAAATAGAATAAGTTTGCAGGAATTACAGAAAAAGAATCAAGGCTTAGAAAAATGCTATTGAACGAATTGATTTGTCTCGTGCACATTTCAATTATAAACAGTACAAAAACAAGTGAAACTGTTGGGATAAAGAAAATGAGTACTAGAGTAGTAAGGACTAGTTAGTACTGTTGATTAAGTAGACAGTTAACTTTGTTCCTTTCTTCCATTTCATTTCTGTTCCTAACAAATTGGTCCGAGGTACCATTGTGTAGAAATAGGACTCTGCAACTTTTGAAGAAGAAATTCAAGCTTCTAAAGCATTTAAGTTGTACAGGAATATATCGATATAGCCTTATGTCTTTGTTGTGAATTCGAACCAAAAACACACCAATAAAACCTTTAACTAGTGTGTGGGGCAAAACAATTAAAGCAACCAACAACAACAATGGATAACCAAGCAATAATAATCAACCAAAGCTAAAACTAATGAAAGCAATAAAGAACACAATCGAAATTGTTTACCCAGTTCGGTGTTAACGAACCTAATCTGGGGGAGAGAGATCTCCGTTCCACTATCAAAGCTTCCTCCTCCTTGATTACAATGAGATTTACAAAGAGTTACAAGAATTTAGACAATCCCTAAATTCTACCCTTTTCCCAAATCTCTTCCCGTGACCAAGAGATTTCAATTGATAGTAATTACAAGGTGTTAGAAAGAGTACCCAACCCTAGGATTAACCCAAGAGAAACCCCCTTGAACCCTAGCCTCCATATTGGTGAAACCCCCTTTCAAAACCCTACATTTTTCCTCTCTCTCGGCTGCAAAAAACAGAAACAGGGGTATATATCAGCGTAGCCGCGCCCAGCGCCAGCCACCGGCGCCCCGCGCCAACTCGTCAGAAGCCACAGGCCAAACTGGCCCCTCCTGGGCGCCCTCACCAGGGCTCGTGGCCGCGCCTGGCGCCACCCCCTGCTGCGTGTTGCCTGCTGCCTGCTACCTGTTGAGCCCTCACCAGGGCACGCCCTGCACCTGTTGCCTGCTGAGCCCTCACCAGGGCACATCAGCTTCCTGCAGCAACTAGTACCTTGATCATGCAATTCAAAGGCAATCTTCAACAATCTCCACCTTGCCTTTAAATTCATGGTGATGTCAACTTCCCATCAACCATCATGATGCTCCACCTGTTTCCAACAGACTTGCTAGAACCACAAGTATTACCTTCAACCCTTCATCCCTCGGAATACCTTCCGCTCTCATGAAGATCTTGCATCCCACTACCATAGGATTTTAGGTAGCCCCCACAAGATTCACCGCACCCTCTTCAGCCTTCGAACTGGTCAAGTCCGTACCTCCTGAAGAAACGCTTGCTCCCAACTATCGTCGGATATTTAGATAGCTAAACAAGCTCAAACTTTCCCTCTTCAGCCCCCGGATTGTGCCTTTTCCGTCCTCCTGAAGAATCGCTTGCCTCCAATTGCCCTTGGATTTTTAGGACAACCCTACAAGCCTTCACCACCCTTCGACCCCCGGAATGTCTTCCGTACTCTCGAAGAAATAGCTTGCCTCTCAACTTAACCTTGGAATTTTAGGTAAGTTCCACAAGCCGCAATCCTCAAATTCTCCTTGTATCCCAACTACCTCCAGCAGTCCTACACAGTGGCGGATGCAAGGCCCGGCTAGCCTGGGCACTTGCCCGGGCTCGGCCGAAATTTTTGGTATTTTAGGGGTTAGTTTAGGGCAAAATTAAAATTTTTAGGGATTAATTTAGGGCAAAACTGAGACATTTTATTCAAAACTGAAATTTTTCAGTGTAATACCTTAATTTTTTGGTATTTTTAGGGATTAATTTAAGGCAAAATTGAAAGTTTTAGAGATTAATTTAGGACAAAAGTGAGATATTTTATTCAAAATTGATATTTTTCGGTGTAATACTAAAATTTTTATTTAAAACTGATATTTTGCCCGGGCTTTGGAAATTTTCTGGCTCCGCCACTGGTCCTACAAGTTCCCGAATTTGATTACCGTTGCTTCCAATTGCCTCCCTGAAGTTCTATAACATGTTTTGCACTTCTTCAGCCACAATTGGAACATAACCCACAAAGTTTCCATAGCCATACCACTTTGATGCAACAATACCGCTCTCCTCCCTATCTCTCATTAAATAGCCAAGAGCTATTGTTGATTGTTTGTCTTCCTCTAGTCCCACTAGTAACAAACTCCACCTCAAACCGAGATTCCTCCATCAAAGTCTCAAACCGGTATATCCACTATGTTTCCCACCTTGTAACGCAAAACTTTTCAACTACTCCGAAACATACTTCAAGATATTGTTAGTTTCCAACACTTCCCGTTTAGTCCTACCACCTAGTAAAATCTCATTTCACTAGTTCAACTAAACCTATGTCACTAACAATTACCAACCGAAGTTTCACACAACTCCACCATATGAGGAACACCACTAGTAACAAATGCATAACCAACAGTAGAACCAACTATCTATGCATTTTAAGTTCAAGAAAATACCTCACATCATGTAAAAGAGACTCACCGATACCTTGAACCTTACAAGCTTTCCCGTCTTCAAGATGAACAACTCCACCTTCAACTAGCTTTAGGGCTTCAAAAATAATCTTTCTCTCAACACATGTGATAGGAGCATCAAAGTCCACGACTTAAGACTCCACCGATTCCGAA
This sequence comes from Trifolium repens, assembly GCA_030408175.1. NCBI lineage: Eukaryota > Viridiplantae > Streptophyta > Magnoliopsida > Fabales > Fabaceae > Trifolium > Trifolium repens. The sequence continues at coordinate 48,555,543 of CP125849.1, read as the reverse complement.
CTTCACACCACTAGAGTTTCCGCATCCTCATAACCAAGTTGTTGTTTCAAGAGCCACCCGAGTATTATTCCACCGCCTCTCCAGGCCGATGTTGAGTATTATTTCACCGCCTCTCCAGGCCGACACCGAGTATTATTACCACCGCCTCTCCAGGCCGACCTTCATCGCAATCTCCTTTAGCTTTTTACCTTTGAGGCACCGGATAACCACACTCCATGTTTTATCCATCTTCTCAACCATTAAAATTGCTTCCATCTTCACTTTCCACAATTCAAAATTGTTTCCGGAAAGTTTCACCCATGGTACCTTAATTTGTTCAAAACCCTTGCCCCACGGTGGGCGCCAATTGTTGTGAATTCGAACCAAAAACACACCAATAAAACCTTTAACTAGTGTGTGGGGCAAAACAATTAAAGCAACCAACAACAACAATGGATAACCAAGCAATAATAATCAACCAAAGCTAAAACTAATGAAAGCAATAAAGAACACAATCGAAATTGTTTACCCAGTTCGGTGTTAACGAACCTAATCTGGGGGAGAGAGATCTCCGTTCCACTATCAAAGCTTCCTCCTCCTTAATTACAATGAGATTTACAAAGAGTTACAAGAATTTAGACAATCTCTAACTACTACCCTTTTCCCAAATCTCTTCCCGTGACCAAGAGATTTCAATTGATAGTAATTACAAGGTGTTAGAAAGAGTACCCAACCCTAGGATTAACCCAAGAGAAACCCCCTTGAACCCTAGCCTCCATATTGGTGAAACCCCCTTTCAAAACCCTACATTTTTCCTCTCTATCGGCTGCAAAAAACAAAAACAGGGGTATATATCAGCGTAGCCGCGCCCAACGCCAGCCACCGGCGCCCCGCGCCAACTCGTCAGAAGCCACAGGCCAAACTGGCCTCTCCTGGGCGCCTGGCGCCACCCCTGCGTGTTGCCTGCTGCCTGCTGCCTGTTGAGCCCTCACCAGGGCACGCCCTGCACCTGTTGCCTGCTGAGCCCTCACCAGGGCACATCAGCTTCCTGCAGCAACTAGTACCTTGATCATGCAATTCAAAGGCAATCTTCAACGGTCTTCTCCACCAATACAAATATATTGGAGCACTTGAATTTACCTACATATCTATTCATAAACATTATTTACCTAATCTACGCATTTTCCATTTAGCCAGGATTGTAATTTCCAAATTGATTTTAGTCTTCAGCTTATACGATTATCGTAGCAATTGGCAAAAATTTACCATCATCATTCACGATAATAAATCAAAACTCTAAACCTATACTTTTTTCTGCAACATTGGGAAGTATCGCTGCCTATGCCAAGGATTTCTGTCTAAAACACTTCCCACTCAAACTCCACAACTATGCACAATTTGTTAATCTTCATACAATCATACTATACATCCAATTCAATTATTGGCCACCCAATTGGTCAAACCTGGATATCTTTTTTGCAAAAATCATTAATATTAGCGTCCTCATGAAAGAAATTAGAACATTGTTTTGTTTTAAGAATTAGAAGACAAGTTAAAAAGTAAAAGTTGGCAATTCCAAATTTCTCTTCAAGGTTTTAACATGTAAGTCAAGGATTATAAAGTAGTAATCATCTGACATCCATCGTAACAAAAATATCACGATGAATACCTGATATGTCTGTGAACTCAGCTACAAACTGCATTTGTATATTTGAACTAGTCTAAGTCAAACATACTTTCCTATAACAAAATCTTTTAATCAAAGGTTTGGTCATTTCTACCCGGTTAAACACAAATGAACTTCCTATAACAAATTTTTCTGTGAAGTTGTATAATGGTGTGAAAATGTCTCACCTGCAAAAACCATGTACAACAATGCCTTTTCTAAATATTTCTTATTTGCAGAACAGTTTCATTTAACAGAATATGCATTCAGAGAACTTTAGATCAGCTAGCCGCACGTGTCTCTCAATGATCATGAGATCACACAGCCACCCAGTCCTCATCAGAGCCAAGAACAATTCCCATCTGATTCAAGCTCAACAGAATTTCCCCTGTTTACAATTAATTGAACCTTCGATTCCTGCTCAGACATCACCCTGTCCGTGCCCCTACCCTTAACATATTTAGCCATATGCCCAAACTAACAGTGAAATTCAGAGACACTCAGTTTTTTACACTCTCCCTCTTTCGTTTTACTTTCTTTTCTCTTACGTACATTCTTTTCCCGACCAAACATAGTGTAGAAGTAAAAGTCTTTTGACACTCCAAACCCCAATTTAGAGCACACAAATGAACTTCCATCCACAATCTGAGCATGGTTTTTGCTCTTGAAAGAGAGAGAATGGAAAAAAATTGCTTTTCAGATGTCAAACCATGGTTTTAGTTAATGATCATCTCAACTTTTTACTACTAGATTAAATAGTCAATGTAATTAGTAATAAAGTTAGCTAGAACAGTTTTATAGTATGCAGTTATGGCATCTAGAGAGTTTGTTATGCCAAGTAGGTGGTAACAGATTGGGCGCAGTCAACACCCATTACTGCATGCAGTTAGTGAAATCAAAACCGTTTACTAAAGATCAGACAATTTACATTTAATATAAGGATTTTAATATCTTAAATTAAAACTACATTAAAATCATCTGATCTTAATAAAACGATTTTGATGCATAAGTGCATCTTGACTGCACCAAGTCGACTGCTTTGAATCTATTCCCGTGGTATACCATAGAGATCTCAACTCAAGCCTCTAACTCTTGCAACACTTTTTCATCATCAAGATTCAAAAATTTCACTCAGATGTTTCACCTTAGAAATTTTAATTCTAGCTGGTAAGTTATAACTACTTTATCATTGATGAGGACCAGACCATACCCAAAAAATATTTTTTTGATAGAGTATCTAATAAAAGTTTACTAAAAAAAAAGTTTATTTAAAAAAGTACTATCAAATTTATCACCAAACACGTGGCATAGCCATATCCAGCCACAAACAGAGTATAGGGAATCTGCAACTCTAAATACAGAATAAAAAAAATTATAAAAAAATAGAAAACGGCTGAGTTAACTCACTCACCTCGCTCTGATATTCCCATTCCTCTGCTTCTCTTCCCTTCCTCTTACGATCCTGCTCCCCTACCATCTGAACCGGTTCGCCACTGCTACTCGAACCGCCCGGTTCATCAAACATCGTCGAAGGCGCCGACACTCCGGTTTCTCCTTCCGTTGGATCCGCTAAGCTTCTTACAGTCTCCGAACCCGCTGCCGGCATCGTAGCTGGCGTATCACACGAATCAACCACCGTCGATTCCCTCGCAGAATTTCTCAAAATCGACGACGGTCCTGGCTCTGCTCTAACGCCATGCCTAGCAAAATACGCGAAATTCGGCTGCACTTGCTCGGATCTCCGTTGCGGCAGATTCGGAGGACGAGATGGAGCTAACATCGGATTCCGCCGGAATTCAGTCAATTGAGAATTTCGATTAGGATTTTGCATGTTACTGTTGTTAAGGAAATCGCCGGAGAACGGAGAATCATCATCATCATTATTATCATTGTTGATTGGATAATGAAGCCACGAAGCCATTTCACCGTCTTGCATGAAAATATATTGATTATTATTTTCTACTTCAGATGAAGTTCCGCCGCGAGTTGAATCGTCAGAGTTTCTCCCCGGCGGTTGTTTCTTCACATGACGGTTATTTTGACTCTGCGTTACAACTTGACCGTTTTGCCATAACAGCTCCATAATCTCATCGTCCGCACTGTTTAAATTATCATAATAATAATTAATCCTCGTTAATTAAAATAGTAAATAATACTCCCTCCGGTCACAAATATAAGCAAAAGTGCACTTTTTAGATTCATCGAACAATCGAACAATTGATATATCTGGACTATAATATAGACCAAATACATATGTTATTCAATGAATGTAAAAAGTGCATTTTTGCTTATATTTGTTGCCGGAGGGAGTAATTAAAATAGTAAATACTAACATGAAGGGTTTCTTAGGGCGAGGTAAGAGTTGTTGATCCATTTGAGAATTGAAATCTGGAACACAGTGGTTCATGATGCTAGCACAAAATTGCATTCAAAATAGAAAAGGTTACTTGACATAGAATGAATATATAATATTATTTGTGGGAAGTTATAAAGTAATATAAGTCGGTTACAGTTGAGTTGAGTTGAGTTGAGAGCATGAGCATGAAGAGTGTGTGTACGTGTTGTTTTAGTTTGTTGGGTAGTACATAAGTGGTTGGTGTCGGTTGTTGTTGTTTTGGGGTTTGAAATAATGGAGAAGACAGACACGGCGATGGAACAGAAGAGAAGAGAAGAGAAGAGAGGCCACAAATACTCAGAGATGAGATAAGAAGATGTTTCTCTTAGAATAATGCTAAGCTAAAAGACGAAATACTTTTTTGACGTTTTGTATTACCGTCATTCATTTATTTTTTAGTGACTTTCTTTTTTTATTTATCTTCTTAATTTCTGTTCATTTGCTTTTTTAAGAAGAAAAAATATGCATTTTTTTTACTTAAAAAATATAAAAATATGCATTAAGATAAGCTCCAAAAACAACTATCCACCTTCTATGACCGGTTGCACGAGGCTCACCAAATCATGTGCTTTAAAATTAGATGATGACACCGAATCATATGATGTTTCTAGGGTCATTTTATCGTCAATTTTAAGTAGTATTGATTTATATTGAGTCAATTATGTTAGACTTTAGGACATTTTGCAAGAAGTTGAAGATGTGGACGCATATTGAAGAAAGCATGTGTTTCAAGCTAATTTGATGAAGAATTCAGAAGAAAACTGGAGGATTCCCAACACTGCTGCATGTGCCTCGCGCAGAATGAAGGAAAAGGCAAGTCCAAGCTCCGGTTGCTACACCTAGCTTACGCAGTTTTGCAACAACAGAATCAACATAATTTGCATCATGACGTATGTCTGGTATATATTTTGACCATATCTGGAGTTTCGTAACTCAGAATGAGGTGAGACTTGCGGAAAATGAAAGCTAAGATTGAGAGCTACAATTTTAGCCTTGTTGGCTGCGCCTCGTGTATCCTTGTAACAGCACAACAAAAATTGCATTTTTCTATAAATAAGGGCTTCCAAGACTGACCCAGGGGTCGATTTTCAGTGCAAAAATACCAAGGAATACGTTTTTGAGAGTGCTAGGGTTGGAGATTCATCCGGGAGGAAGATTCAACAACCTTATATCATCTTGATCATGTATTCTTTCTTCAAACTTTATGCTATGATTTTTGAAACCATGACTAACTAATTTGTTTATTGATTAAGTTCATTAAATGATCTTCCTTGGATCAATTTGGAATGTAAACTTCTGAGTATTTTATTACTGCAATTTCAATCTTGTTGTAATTCAGTTATCTCAGTTCTTCATGCTTTTATGAATTACAACCTTATAAATTGTTTTTAGGTATCAATTGATTACTAACCCTAACTGTTGAACTGAAATATGAGATAAACTGTTCTGTCAAACATTACTTTAGACATATCAAATTATTTTATTGTGATAAAGAAATTAACGTTCGATAAAATTTCTTATAATTTTGAATTTGCCTAAGACATTAGGGTGTTATTATTATAAGAAATAGTTCTTATTCATTAACCATGATTTGAACTATTTTGTTAATTCATCGTGACGACAAAGAGGGATTGACTACGGTCTGACAAGTGTACCAGTCTGTCGTCGAGTAATAATTCACACTCTACTGAGTAGAATGAGTTCGTATCCACAGGGACAGCGCCTCGGTTACTAAGCTTATTCTAGGATTTGTTGAGATTGCCTCCGCTTTATAAGTTGGGATGATTTTAGATTCAAGAAACAGAGAATATAACTAGAAAGAAAGACAAATTAAGAAGATAGGTTAAGTAGTTAGAATCCCTCTCTTATTCCTGCTGGGTAAGTGTTGCTATATCGTTGACTATTCCTTTTTATTATTGGTGAACTAATATAATTAGTAATAACCGCGTACGATAATTACCCTAATTACGAGTATAGAGAATCTCAATTATTAGACAGAGAACCCGTGTTAGCCACGTTGTCACGTCCCTAACCTAGTGATTAGACTCTAAATATGTAGTCAATTAAGCATGGTTTCATTAGTTCTTTTACCCTTAACTTGTTAAGCTATCATCTATTGATCGGGGTTGGCTGCCGGTTTTGAGGCACAATACTAGATCACTAACCCTATAGGTTAGTTGCCGAGCCTTGGGTAATCCTAACCTTGAGGCACAATATTAAATATCACTAACCCTATTGAGGTTAACTGCCGGCCAGTGATAAACCCTGACCCTAGGCGCAATGCTAGATATCACCATCCCTAAAAGTGTTCCCTAATTGTAGCTATCAATCGGGTTACATAATTAAAACATAGACAATAGAATAAATAAAACTGAATAGAAAATTATATAAACTCAGTACCAATTTACATGATTCCAGCATTCCTAAGGGAGTTCATCTTCTCCACCTAACTTAAAGGAGTTTAGCTACTAATAGACATAATTAAATTACAAGAATTAAATAAATGCATACCAATAACCTTGCTACCTTGCGGAGGAAGTTACCTTTCCCGTTGAAGGGGGAAAAGTTCCTTCCCTAGAGCTCCTCCTCCTTTGCTCCTTATAGAGAAATAGTTCTCTAAATTTCTGAATGAATAATTGTGAAGGAGGAGAGCTCTATTTATAGTTTTTTGGACTTGGGCAGCAAGGCACATCGCACTGCGATGAGTCCATCGCAGTACGATGTGTAGATTTTCTTCAAAAATATAACTGAAGATTCTATTCTTTTCTTGGGTGCGAAGTTTTCCTCCCATCGTGCTGCGATGGGTGCTATCGTGCTGCGATGGCAAATTTAGATTTTTGCTCCAACACGAAAGTTGTAGCTCTTCGTCTTAGCTTTCCAACGCATGGTCACGGACCTCATTCCGATACTCGTAGCTCAAGTTATGGTCCGCAGACTGAAAGTTGCGCATTTTCTTCCTTTTAGCCTCTTTTTAAGCATTTTCTTCAATTCTTGACTTCTTGGACAAGTAACTTTACTTCTTTAGGTTTTTGTCTTGTAAATGGTCTAAAACTAATACTAAACTAATAATAAATAATACTAAAAACATCACATAAATTACTGTCATCACAACCCCAAACTTAAACAGTTGCTTGTCCTCAAGTAACATGTCTGCCAAGTAAAATCGTCAGTGAAACAACAAGTAGATATAGATGACAGGAATTTTACAGCCTTATGTATTTGTCAGCAATGGAACCACTGAACTTCACCTCAGCGATCATGCTCAGTCAACACTTGGGCTCAAAAGACATCAATAGTAGCAAATCGGGCAAATGTCTGCAAGAGTCCATGTTTAACCTTTTCTCTCTCTCACATTTGTATTTTTCGCTCATAATTGAAAGGGTTATCTCTCAATCATCGTACAACCTGCCATTTTACCATAGGCTTGCAAGAACTCTAAGCAACCAGTCAAAATTCAATATACATGCATTATTGGAGGTCTTTTCAGGGTTATAACGTGGCTTAGGTCAAGGTAGGACATTTGTGGGAATAGTAGGCTAAACATTGGAGTTAAGTTCTACTTTGTTGTTCCTTTTTGTGTGCGCAACCTTTGTTCCTTAGGGTGTCTTTTTGTGTTGGTATCGGAAAATAAGAACCGGATGTGTCTTTGTGTGGTTCTTTTCTATCACTGTTTTTGCCCTTTGGCTCTTTCTTTTGCCCTTTGGCTCTTTCATTTTCATTTTTTTTAAGAGACTAAACTTTTAGGGAATTTTTGATGTTTTCCCGTCTCTTTTATTTTTTTTTCTTTTTGTAGTGATAGTTCTCCGTATACCCACCCCAAACTTAAACGTTGCTAGTTCCATGAGCAACCCCAAACTTATTTTGTTGCCAAGACTTTTGAGAACTATTACCTAACTCCAAAGAGGGTAAATCATTGTTTTTCTGGTCTATAGGCTTGTATCGTGGTTTGTCACCGAAACAAAAGGGATAATTTTTTTTTACGGCTCAAATTTGGCTAGCAAAGGATAATAATATATAAAGGGTGGCTTGAAAAGGCTCTGGGTTATAACAAACAATTGCCTCAATGCATATAATATCAAATCAACTAGTCAGCAGAGAATTAGAGCAAGTTCTAGAAAATAAAACAAGTGCACGGTACTCTCATAGTAATTCGAAAGAAAGTGGTAATACCGTTTGGAAATATTTGGCTCAAATCCTCACATGGCTTAGGTATATCTGAAAGTTGAACACTTGTCTCACAGACACCAGCTTCATCACTCGTCTCGTTGTCTCTCAAACTTCTGCGCTTTCTGAGCAATCACCTTCGGTGTTCTTTGTATAAAGGCGTGGAATTCAAATCATCCAAATCTAGTCGTTACGTCACTGGAACTTTGCCTATAACTTTTAACATGCACTAGATAATAAACAAGCAAACAGTTATTGCATTTTTTAGTAAGCATAGGGGGCTGTCAGCAAATGACATTCATTACATAGATGATAAACTACTAAGATACAAAGATAGAAGGGAAGAGCAGGAATGCTCCATAACTTACTGCCCGCCCTGGAGTGATGATGCACCAGGTGTAAAGAATATAAGGTTCAGCTCCCTATTCAACGGGTCCATGATGTTATATGAGTATTGACCTGCTCTGATTCTGATATGCAGCATGTTGCTGCTTTGGGTTTGTTACCCCAAACTTTGAACTTTTGTAACGTTGTCATAGCTACTTCACCGTTTCACCCACTGTGCACCGTGACTGATTAGGTTTGATAGTTGACTTTGTCTTCTGTTGCTCAATTTGGTGGTAATCCTCTTTACTCGGTTAAGAATGTCTGCGTCTCTGTCCCAAGAGATCGTCTCTCCTTTACTTGGGACGTGAGACATTCAATCATTCTTCCATCTTGACTGGATAAAAATCTGGAGGTTATTTTTATTTTTCTTTGGTGCAATGGGAATGAATTTGTGGTTTAATGGCTTTATAGAAGTTTTGGGAATGGATGGGTAGGAAAAGTGTAGGGTTTTTTATTTTTGTGGTGGTGGATGAATGAATAGAAAAGAGATGATGATGGTGAATTTGAAGGTTTAGAAGTGTAGGGTTAATTGGGTGGATGGTGTAAGTGTTGCAACCGATGTTTCTTTTTGTAACTTCCAAACTTTCATCGTGTCATGAGCAGTTTCATTGCACGATGACTGTTCCAATGCCATGTTTTTCAAAAGTTTTTATTTTCACCGTGACACAATAGGAAATTTGTTGCACGATGGGCTTTGGAACAGTTCTTTTTAAAATTCTTTTTTGGACATAAAATTTTTGCATTCCTTCCCTTTTGAAAACATATCTTGTAGTTTTGAAAAATTACCTAATTTGAAAAGAAATTTAAAATGCAAGAAAAATAAATGAAAGCAATAAAAATACCTTGGGTTGCCTCCCAGGAAGCGCTTCTTTAAAGTCATTAGCTAGACGTCAGAAGACTGTTAGGGCGTCTTATATGAGAGATGGAATATATCATCCGCCTTCTTCCTCTTCTTTGTTAAGAATCCCAGGAATTTGAGGAACAGAGGATATTGCTTCCATACCCTCTTCAGCTTGATCGTAGCAAACAAAGCACAAATCATATCTATGACTTTATCAATCTCTGCTTTTTCCTCGGCTTTGTTGCTAGGTTGTTCTTTTTGTTGGAGATCTTGCTCTTGAGACTTCATTGGTTGGGGTTCAGCTCCCTTATAGAAATCTTCATCCCGAACACTTGACGCGTCGCGTTGGTCCGTTTCTATTTCAACCAATTGTTTCTCTTGATCTTCTTGTTCATCATGTGTTTCTTCACCACCTTTTGGGGTTTCAATTGTTTCTACTACTTTATCAGCTTCAGAGTCTTCCCTTGTGTCATCCTCTAGCTTAATTTGAACTTCGAGGCTTTTCACGAACTCTTTCAGCATTTTATTTTCTTCTTGCAGCTTATTCCTTTTCTTTTCAGATGTTGCCAATTGGTCTAGCAGAACTTTCCTTATGCCGTTTTCTTTAATGAATTCAATCCAGTCGTCTTCAAAGGGTAAGTGCCTTCTAGGTCTTTGGATGAATTCCTTGAAAATTTCAGAGGCTTCACCGAAACGAATATTACGGTTTGCGCATGCTTCAAAGATGTAGCCACCAATTTCATTTAATTCCTCTGGAAAGTCCTCCCATCTGAGTGTCATTGCTTAAACTCAAAGAATTTGATTAGTAGTAAAGCACAATAATAATGATAATAAACAGAGATCAAGACAAGATTTACAAAAAGTTTTATTATTATTTTTTTGTTGTTTTTGCAAGTCTATCACCACAGGGATTCCCAGGTAAGGGAGGTGGATCACAATGGATCGCTTAAATACCAAGCCTTGCCTTAGCCAGAATCGTCTGTAAGTTCAATATTGCAAGAACAAATTTTTAATTTTTAATTTATTTTAATATATATATATATACAAATTCCTAAAATTAGCTTAACAACTTCGTCTACACCGTCCCCGGCAACGGCGCCAAAAACTTGACTACGGTCTGGCAAGTGTACCAGTCTGTCGTCGAGTAATAATTCACACTCTACTGAGTAGAATGAGTTCGTATCCACATGGATAGCGCCTCGGTTACTAAGCTTATTCTAGGATTTGTTGAGATTGCCTCCGCTTTATAAGTTGGGATGATTTTAGATTCAAGAAACATATAATATAACTAGAAAGAAAGACAAATTAAGAAGATAGGTTAAGTAGTTAGAATCCCTCCCTTATTCATGTTGGGTAAGTGGTGCTATATCGTTGACTATTCCTTTTTATTATTGGTGAACTAATATAATTAGTAATAACCGCGTACGATAATTACCCTAATTACGAGTATAGAGAATCTCGTTTATTAGACAGGGAACCCGTGTTAGCCACGTTGTCACGTCCCTAACCTAGTGATTAGACTCTAAATATGTAGTCAATTAAGCATGGTTTCATTAGTTCTTTTACCCTTAACTTGTTAAGCTATCATCTATTGACCGGGGTTGGCTGCCGGTTTTGAGGCACAATACTAGATCACTAACCCTATAGGTTAGTTGCCGAGCCTTGGGTAATCCTAACCTTGAGGCACAATATTAAATATCACTAACCCTATTGAGGTTAACTGCCGGCCAGTGATAAACCCTGACCCTAGGCGCAATGCTAGATATCACCATCCCTAAAAGCGTTCCCTAATTGTAGCTATCAATCGGGTTACGTAATTAAAACATAGACAATAGAATAAATAAAACTGAATAGAAAATTATATAAACTTTGTACCAATTTACATGATTCCAGCATTCCTAAGGGAGTTCATCTTCTCCACCTAACCTAAAGGAGTTTAGCTACTAATAGACATAATTAAATTACAAGAATTAAATAAATGCATACCAATAACCTTGCTACCTTGCGGAGGAAGTTACCTTTCCCGTTGAAGGGGGAAAAGTTCCTTCCCTAGAGCTCCTCCTCCTTTGCTCCTTATAGAGAAATAGTTCTCTAAATTTATGAATGAATAATTGTGAAGGAGGAGAGCTCTATTTATAGTTTTTTGGACTTGGGCAGCAAGGCACGTCGCACTGCGATGAGTCCATTGCAGTACGATGTGTAGATTTTCTTCAAAAATATAACTGAAGATTCTGTTCTTTTCTTGGGCGCGAAGTTTTCCTCCCATCGTGCTGCGATGGCAAATTTAGATTTTTGCTCCAACACGAAAGTTGTAGCTCTTCGTCTTAGCTTTCCAACGCATGGTCACGGACCTCATTCCGATACTCGTAGCTCAAGTTATGGTCCGCAGACTGAAAGTTGCGCATTTTCTTCCTTTTATCATCTTTTTAAGCATTTTCTTCAATTCTTGGACAAGTAACTTTACTTCTTTAGGTTTTTGCCTTGTAAATGGTCTAAAACTAATACTAAACTAATAATAAATAATATTAAAAACATCACATAAATTACTGTCATCAGGGATATTTTAATATAAGAGTGAGTTTATCAAATTGTGATCAGGAATGGATTCAAAGAACCTAATCATCTTTTTGATCTTTTGAAATCATCAACTTTATTTTCTTGTCTAAGAAACAAACCTTGCCAAACAAATCCAACTACATTTACATCCTAAATACAATACAATTGTTTTGTTAAGATTGAAATAATCCCCGCAGTTACGAACTTTATGAATTTTTCATCGTTGGATAGACTCAATACAACAGTTTAGCATTAACTAACACTAAAACATGCTAGACTCAATACAAGATAACAACAAAAAATAATCAAAAGCTCCTTGTTACTAATTCTTACCTTACATATTTGTTACATAATAGGACTTTAAGTATTGGACTTTATACGTTAGTAGTTTAATCCATTATGTATTATTAAAAATTCTCTTGTAATCTTTATTTTTGTCGGGTTATGCAATACTAATTATAGGATGTGGGAACACACACTTGGAGGAAATTGTTGGATTTCAATTGTAAGTAGTTAAGTCTCACTTCGAGTATGTATGAGAAGAATGTTAGATTTATTAGAGAGATGACTCATTAACTCAATGCCTTAAAGTTTTGGGTAGAAATGTGGTGTCTCTCTCTTATGATCCTGGAGCATTGACCCATAATTTCTCCCTAGCTTTTTCAGACTCCCCAACACTAATAATATTTTATTGAAACTATAGCGTCCTTCTCATTCTCATATTTTATATCTCTATGTCTATTGTGAACAATATTATTGCACATTACAATCACTACCAAGATAAACACCACCAACACTATGCATAATTACAAAGAAGCAACTTGATTTACACTTCACACCAGCAACATACGCATACAAACCTGCACATAAAATGTTCAACAATTTTTGGGAACAAATTAACAGTTGGATAAGCACTCACAAGACATTTGATCCATTCAGAATAGTCCATATTTAATTTTCTGAATGCCTTTCCAATAAACTATCCACAATACACTACTTTAATTTGAATAATTATAAGTTAGAGCATTTTTTTTTTTTCTTTCACAAAAGGACTTATGAATACCTCATGTTTTTGTGGACCTAATATTTAAATCCCTTCCTCCCTTTACTTGAAGTACTAGTACTCTTCCCACATCATCCTTTAATGTGTGGGAACAATTCTTAACCAAAATTTACTTAATCGAGTTCTGGATTATTACACCTCCTACTCTGGAATATCTTATTACAACTAAACATTAATGATGATTTTTATCTAACACCTCATTTAACCGATTGACAAAAAAATAAGGTGTTAGAGATATTGTTAGAGACTCAAAAGATTTTGTCTTTGTTGCTAGTACGAAGAATTTTGATGAACTTAATGCTAATATCGCTGAAGTTCTTGGATTTCAGTTAGCAATTCAATTTGCTTATGATATGGATTTGTCAATACTCAATATTGTGGTGGACGGTGATTCTCTCAATGTAGTCAATGACTTAAGTCATCTATCAATGATATTTATTTAATGGAAAATGTTAACTAGTGTCCCTGGGGCACTAGTTAAGAAAGCAAATATAGTAAAGTTTTCTTAGAAATTGTGTAATCAACCTCTAAAAAATGAAAAATGTGTTGTTTTCTATGCATAATTTTCTCCTTTTAGTATCCTTAACTAGTGCCCCCGGGACACTAGTTAGCATGACCCTTATTTAATTTCATACTATGGTTTGGTGATTAATGATTGCAAGAGCCTTAATTGTTTATCTTTTGCATTTTTAGTTTCTCGTGCAAGAAGAACTGGTAATGATTTTGGTTTGGTTAGCATTTGAATGAATTTATATTTGTAAAAAAATAAAAACAATTTACGAAGATAAAATATTATATATTTAATAAATTAACTTCCTAAATTTTACAAAATATCCTTGTTTAAAATTTACTTAAGCATCAAAAGGTATTGGGCCAGATTGTCAAAATAAGAAGTCATTGGGCCAACAATGCCATGTTCAATATGTTTTGATAAACTATTTGGATTACGACAATTACTTTTGTCACCCTATGAATTACTCGCATATCCTATAAAATGACTATTTTACCCTTCCGTTATGTAAGTAACCCTAAAAGGCCACATAAGGAACATAACAACCATGTAAAATAAAACATTAAAATGGATTGTACAATTACAATCGTCGTGTTCCTAATGTACGATTATCTACATACCTCTATTTTAGTACAAGATGATGTTGTCTTAAATTTATTAATAATGTACGCTATCTTTTCAAAATTACTTTTCAATTATTAAGAGTTAGAATTAGTTACTATGTTTTAGAATGCGTTTGATCTACTAAAAAATAAAGGATTTGACAGAACAACTTCAGTTGTATTATGTTTGAATTCAAAACTGTTTATGGGACTGGACAAACTGAGTGTCATGGGACTAGACAAAAACCTAAATTTTTGTCCTTCACTGAACCACTGGACAATTTTTTGTCTTCCGCACAAATTGTTTAAAATATCAAAATAACATTTTGCCCACCAAACATTATACAAATACAAAATTTATTCAACACCTTAAACTTTATCATATTTTATCTTATAGTGTCCTGTACTCCCATACTTATATTTTATAGATTAAATAGACCCTTAATTCTCTTGATTTAATTAGAGACGTTTTTGTAAAAATTATGCAACACACCTTTAACTTTAAAAAAAAAAATCTTATAAAAAATGATACAAGTGGTAAGTGGATATGATGAAGGTAGTAGACTTTGTGTTTCATAAATCATAATTGCATCAACAAAAACCGTACAAAGAATTTTTCCCTTTAAAACCGTACAAAGAATTTTTCCCTTTATTTTTTTGTTTTGGAATAAAGTCCTTTAAAAATTGGGGCTTTGCCCCTCTTTTGTACCCAAAAAAAAAATCCTTTAAAAATTTAAAATATTAAAATCTACAGGTGTATATTTTACTTTCTAAAATAGTTTAATTCCCGTCTGAATTTACTTTCAGGGCATCTTCCCTATTTTCATCAAGACAAGACAAGCAGACAATATATTTCGAAGTAAAATTTTTTAGTGTGTCCATTTTATTCCTTTCCTCTTGTAATCAATCTACAAAAATGATTTTGTTTAAAGTGTCGGTTTCTATTTTTCTCGTTAGGTAGTTTCAGTGGCGTCTCCAGGAACCTGGAGTAGGGGGTTCAAACTATTTTATTTTAAGAAAAATTTTGTTTCAAAATATTTTTTATATTCTAGTTAGCAATTGTTTTTCTAAATGGGAAAATTTTATTGAAAACGGCTTTAAATTAGTAAATAGTTTACAAAAAAATAGAAAATATTTTAAAAAAAGATTATCCTAAGGTTAAATTCATCCAAAAAAATGTTCTACCAAAATTAATAGTCGGGTTAGTATCTTACAAAAAAGTGTTAGTTAACCAAGCAAATCAGAATCGGATCAATTATTGAATGAATGTACATACCGATTCAAGGTTCAATAAGTCGGACCGGAGGTCAACAGATCGAACTGTTTTTAATTAAATATATTTTTTTTTATATTTTTAAATACTACTAGTTTTGAGACCCGTGCATTCGCACGGGTCTATTGACTTTTATTTATAAATTATTGTTAAATTATAAATGACGTCATTCTATTATTTTTTAAAAATATATTAAATAAAGTCATTTTTTAATTAAAGTAATTGTCATGTGTATGATTTTTGTGTAATAAATTATGATTAATAATAAAAAATATTTACTATTCAATTTTTGTTATTAAAGCAATTGTTCCATGTATGATTAATTTTTTTATTAAAGCAATTCTCCCGTGTATGATTTAAATTTTTTCATTAAAGCAATTGTCCCGTGCATAATTAATTTTTTTTTATTAAAGCAATTGTCCCGTGTATGATTAATTTTTTTTATTAAAGCAATTGTCCCGTGTATGATTAAATTTTTTTTATTAAAGTAATTGTTCCGTGTATGATTAATTTTTTTTTATTAAAGCAATTGTCCCGTGTATGATTAAATTTTTTTTTATTAAAACAATTGTCCCGTGTATGATTAATTTTTTTTATTAAAGCAATTGTCCCGTGTATGATTAATTTTTTTTTATTAAAGCAATTGTCCCGTGTATGATTAAATTTTTTTTATTAAAGCAATTGTCCCGTGTATTATTAAATTTTTTTTATTAAAGCAATTGTCCCATGGATGATTACATTTTTTTATTAGAACAATTGTCCCGTGTATGATTTTTTATATATTAGTGATCAACACTTTCTTTTTTTTTGACAAAATTATTGATCAGCACTTGTCCCGTGATGTTTTAAGTATAATGACAAATATTTACCCCGTAATTATTATAATATATATTCATCAATAATGCACTTCTTCTATATTTTTTATATAAGAGTAAATAAAAATAGAGTAGAAATTTTTATAATAAACATAGAGTAGAATTTAACTATTATATAATAATATATTAGATTAAAAAATATAATTTATTTACGAAATAGAAGATTTGAAATATTTTTAAGAATTGATGAGGACAAATTAAATTTTTTAGTAGTAATACCTTTTAATATATTTGGCCTCTTTGAATTTGGTTTATCTTTAAGCTTATGGAAATAGTTTATGGTTATAATTTATAAATAAACTTTTTTGTTAATTTATAAGTTTTTTTTACGCATGTGTTGGGTTGTATTTTTATTAGAGTAATTTTAATGAAAAAGGTTGGTCCAACAAAATAAGGAATTAATGTTAAAATGACAGGTGTCATTGGGTTATTGCTGAAAGCGTCATCGAAGTCTATGGTTCGATTAAGCGAGTTCGAATTGCTATGAGAAAGTTTGCGTAGTTAAGTCTTTTTGGTGATTCGCATCGAAGTCAAAGGGTCAACGCGAGATTCGAAACAAAAAGAATTGAGATGTGGACCAAAGGATCAAGGCCCAAAGGAATCCGGAGTTAAGCCCAATATGCGGAGGCGCCAAAAAGAAGGTTTCGAAGCAGAAGAACGTGGGTTCGAAGATTAGATCTGGAGCGTCCAGATCATCTTAGCAGTTAGTTTTTGCTTCAATGTATAAATAACGTTTTCAAAGAGGAAAACGAGGTCGCAAAACTGTTTTCCACATATTTTCTCTAAAAAAATTCTAAGTACTCAGCGTAGAAAGAAAGGAATTTCAAGGAGAAAGATGTACGGTTTGTGAACCATTTTATTGTACTTGTTTTACGATTAATGCAAGTTTACTTTACTGCAATTTACTGCATTTCAGTTTTATTTTCGTTTTGAAGTTGTTGAATCGAGGCGATTCGAACCAATATACTTCATCTTCTTCGTTAAGAAAACTAAAACACGTAAATGTTTATGAGACTTTAATGAACATTGAAACATTTTCCATTAAAAAACAAGCATAAAATTGTCCTGAGATTTCTAGTCAATCTCGTGAGTGTAAAATACTTAGACTAGCGCTTGTTTACCAGTTTTCACTGTAAACAAATTGGCACGCCCAGTGGGACTGGTTTTGTGCTTTGTTTCGTTAGAAATAAGATTTTTCTGTGTTAGTAACTGCCATTAACGGTTATGGCTAGAACTCATCAAATGCATGGGTCTACTACCAGTCAATCTATAAGTTCTTCGAGTAGTGAGGGTAGTCCTTCTCCACCTCCAGATTCGAATGTGGCGAGTATTACATCTACTTCACCAATTCCTAGCGTAAGTGGTTCTGGGTATATCCCAGGAACTACGATACCAATAACGACTATGGCGTTTCATTCTGTTTCGTCTGGTTTAAGACCACCTCCCATGGTCCCAAACCCTTTATATGGTCCTATACCAACACCTACGATGGGTTTTCATTCAATACCCACGTCTGAACCTGAAAGATATACCGCCCCTAGGGTAACTCCAACACCTTTAACCACTGCATCTGTGTTGTCTTTAAGACAACAGATGGATGAAAGTAACCATGACATGGTTAATCTCTTAACACAACAAATTGGAACTGTCTTTAACCCCTTAATTCAAAATACCAACGACAGTTACCAAATGTTAGCCTATCAAATGGGTCGAATTGCTGACTTTTTTGGCACTCCTTCCTTTCAAAATTAGCCTAGGATTAATCATGTGACACCACAAATGATTTTACCTGCTATGTCTGCCACTCCTATTAACCCAAGGCCACCATATGTAATTCCCCAAGTTACACCACAACAAGAGCCTGTACCAATGACTCAAGAGGAGTACCAATACCAAAATGAGGTTAACCAACCTCCTCCAATAGTTATGGTTCGAAGGAACCAAGACCCTGATGATGTGGTTCGAAATGTTCAGAACAATAATAATTTTGCTGCGCCTAATAACTTAGCAACTTTAGTCGAAACTATTCTGAACCAAAATGGCCTTAATACTAGTACTCGAAGGCCAAACTTTGTTTCTGCACTATCTGAATATGTGTTGCAAACAGAGTTACCTAGAGGTTGGAAAGTCCCTAAATATACTAAGTTTGCAGGGGATACCAATGAATCCACGGTTGAACATATTGCTAGATACTTAGCAGAGTCGGGGAATTTGGCAAATAATGAAAACTTACGAATGAAATATTTTCCTAATTCGTTAACCAAAAATGCTTTTACTTGGTTTACAACTTTGCCTCCCAATTCGATTCACAATTGGACTCAATTGGAAAGATTGTTTCATGAACAGTTCTACATGGGCCAAACTAAGATAAGTCTTAAAGAGTTGGCTAGTGTTAAAAGAAAAACACAAGAGACTGTTGATGATTATTTGAATAGGTTCAGATTACTAAAGGCTCGATGTTTTACATCAGTGCCTGAACATGAACTAGTCGAAATGGCTGCAGGTGGCCTAGACTATTCAATCAGGAAGAAATTGGATACTCAATATCTTCGCGATATGTCTCAATTGGCTGATAGAGTTAGGAAAATCGAAAGATTGAAAGCTGAAAAGGCTAGAAATTCTAAGTTTCATAAAAAGAGAGAGGTTGCCTTCTTAGATTCATATGATAATGAGTTTGGATATGAAACGGAAGATGAATATGTGGATATTGATGATAGTGATATTAATGTGGCAGAATTAAAACCAGGGCCTCCTTATACTTGTAAATTGTTAAGGCCTTCGAATGGAACGAATCCAGTCGAACCAAAGAATGAAAAATATGCCACTAAAACTTATTCTTTTGAAATTACTAAATGTGATGAAATTTTTGATTTGTTGGTGTCTGATGGTCAAATAGTTGTTCAAAAAGATTTGAAAATACCTCCAATTGAACAAAGAAAGAAAAGAGGTTATTGTAAATATCACAATTATTTGGGCCATAAAACTCATCAATGTGTTCTTTTCAGGGATCTGGTTCAACGCGCATTGAATGAAGGAAGGCTTAAGTTTGCTGAAAAAACTAAGCCACCAATGAAAGTGGATACTAATCCACTGTCAACTGCTAATGCAAGTCTTGTCGAAATCCTGGATTGCAATATGGTCGAAGTGTCAGAAGCTGATATGGCTGCCGCTATCAAGGCCATTCCTGAAAAAGAATATGACAAGAAAGTGCAAGAGGCTTACCCTGCTGCTGAAGAGGAATTGGTAGATTTCCTCAACAGGTGTAAGTTGAATAATGCTGAAGTCATGCTATGCCCTAGATGTAGTGTTGTGTGTGACAAGGAGGCGGTAACAAACCTAAAGAAGGTGCTGCCTTATGCTGATCACAAAAGAAAATGGCCAAGTTCCAAGCCAAATAAAAAGAGCTGGCCACATCAGAAAATTGACTGGAGCAAGTCCCACAATCAAGGGCTTTCTGTTCACCAGAGGCTAGGCCCTCAGAAAACTTTTAAGCCATCCAACAAAGCACCTACAAATCAGTGGGTCAGTGGCCAATACGTGGCTTTCGACAAAAAATGGATGGAGAAGGGAAACTCAAGCAATGTTAATGTGAAGTTTACTGCTGAGACTTCGAAAGTGATTGCTGAGTCCAAGGTTGTTGCTGGGGCGAAACCACAAGTTGGTTCGAAAGTGGTTGTCCAACCACCAAATTCACAAGTTGCAACAGAAGCCAACAAGTATGGCTACAGAAACAACTATAAGGGCAAGAATCCGATGACTCGAACCCAATGGCGCAGGTTCCAGCGCAGAAAGAAGGTTGCTACTCAGCAAAATAAGGCTGGGGGCAATGCTGATGAGAAGGGGAAAGCTGAAATGGTCAAAGGACCAATAAAGGAGAGGCTTGCTCCTATAAAAGAATCAGATGCTGAGAACAACAAGGATGCTGAGAATGAAGAAGATTTCATGGAAGATGATGATCTTCTAGATGATGGATCTGACTTCGATGTGCTGGTGAATGTGGTATCTGTGCTCCCTGTGGAGTATGATGTTCCAACAGAAATAGAAGAGATAGAAGGAGATTTCGAGGCCCTAGAATTGGCTAATCATAAGCCAGTGTGTTACTATGTAATGGATAATGGCTGCATCGAGGCACAGGATGCTGTATTCGAGAGGCCAGATGGAGGGATGAGAAATCACTTAAAGGCCTTATTCATCAAGGCAAAAGTGAATGATGTCGGGGTTAATAAAATCCTAGTTGATGGTGGCGCTGTAGTCAACATCATGCCCCATTTCATGCTGAAGAAGTTGGGTCTATTCGACACTGACTTACATCCCCACAATGTGGTCTTAGCCAACTATGAAGGCAAAACTGGCCACTCACTTGGGGCTATACAACTTGAAGTTTGTGTAGGCAGCACAATTAGAAAAACTTTGTTTATGGTTATTGCTGCTAGGCCAAACTACAATTTACTGCTGGGAAGGGAATGGATTCATGGAGTTGGTGCCGTACCTTCCTCCCTTCACCAAAGACTGATTCTGTGGAGAGATGATGGCCTTGTCGAAAATGTAGAGGCTGATCAGAGTGCTTATTTAGCTGATTCGAGCACTGTGACTATTCGAAACTTCGACAAAAATTTGGCAAATATTGCTCCTTGTGGTGAACAAGATGCTGCCTTCAATCCAAACATGGCAAATACTGATGGTGTTTACCATTCTATTAAGCTACATCCTACCCATGGTTTTATTTGGGAGAGGGAGCCAGTTGATGGAGCCTATGTTAGGGATGTTCGTCCACCAGCTTCTGGGTGGGGAGACTTTGACAATGGTCCTGATGTTTAAGTCCCCTGAATGGAGCAGGATTACGGCGTATGCTGCCGAGAATAGAATAAAAATGGCTATTGAGGCTATTGAATCTAGTGAAAATATGGCTGTTGAAGCCAATGGTAATGTAAGCAATGAATTGGCAACAGGTGCTAATGCTTTGATTCCTGGTAATAATCAGAGATTGGATTGTATTTATGATGAAGAACCTTTGGGTTTCGAAAAAGATCCAATTAGTTCAAATCAAAAAATGCAAGCCCAAGATCCTTTGCAAGAAATTGATATTGGAAATGGCTCAGTTAAAAGGCCAACTTATATCAGTGCCAATATTGATCCAGACTTGAAGGTAAAGATAATTAAATTGCTTAAAGAGTACAAGGACTGTTTTGCTTGGGATTACAACGAAATGCCAGGATTGAGCAGAGATCTGGTTGAACATAGGTTGCCTCTTCGACCAGATAAAAAGCCTGTGAAGCAGCTTCCAAGGAGGTTTGCTCCAGAAATCATGACAAAGATCAAGACAGAAATCGAAAGGTTGCTCAAGTGCAAGTTCATTAGAACAGCCAGGTATGTCGAATGGTTAGCTAATATAGTTCCTGTCATTAAAAAGAATGGATCACTTAGAGTTTGTATAGACTTTAGGGACTTAAATAATGCTACACCTAAAGATGAATATTCAATGCCTGTAGCAGAAATGTTAATTGATTCAGCAGCAGGCCATGAATATTTAAGCATGTTAGATGGCTATTCTGGCTATAATCAAATTTTCATAGCTGAAGATGATATTGCTAAAACTGCTTTTCGTTGCCCTGGTGCCTTAGGCACTTATGAGTGGGTAGTGATGCCCTTTGGATTGAAAAATGCAGGGGCAACATATCAAAGAGCAATGAATTCGATTTTTCATGATTTTATTGAAATTTTTATGCAAATATATATTGATGACATTGTTGTTAAATCTTCATCTTCTGATGATCATCTAAGTCATCTTAGAAAGTCATTCGAAAGAATGAGAAAATGTGGATTAAAAATGAATCCACTAAAATGTGCTTTTTGTGTACATGCAGGAGATTTCCTTGGGTTTGTTGTGCATAAAAAGGGCATAGAGATCAATCAGAATAAAACAAAGGCTATCATGGAGACACAATCTCCAGCAACGAAGAAATAACTTCAATCTTTGCTTGGTAAAATCAATTTCTTGAGGAGATTCATTTCGAATCTAAGTGGAAAGGCTCATCCGTTTTCTCCACTGTTAAAGCTGAAGAAAGATGAGGTATTTCATTGGGGAACTGATCAGCAGAAAGCATTTGATGATATCAAAGCTTACTTGTCGAATCCTCCTACTCTGATGCCTCCAATTCGAAACAAAGAAATGAAGTTGTATATTTCAGCATCAGATACAACCATTGGAAGTATGCTTGCTCAAGAAGATGAAAATGGTGTAGAAAAAGCTATTTATTATTTAAGTAGAGTTTTAAATGATGCTGAAACTAGATATTCTGTAGTAGAAAAACTTTGCCTTTGTTTATATTTTTCTTGTACCAAACTTAAGCATTATATAAAACCAGTTGATGTTTATGTTTATTCCCATTTTGATATTATTAAGCATATGTTGTTAAAACCAATTTTGCATAGTAGGATTGGAAAATGGGCATTGGCCTTAACAGAATATTCGTTGACTTATAAGCCATTAAGAGCTGTTAAAGGCCAAATAGTGGCTGATTTTCTTGCTGAACATTCAGTAAGTGAAGCCCTCATAGAGTCTATTGATATTGAACCTTGGAATTTATATTTCGATGGATCTAGACATAGACATGGTACAGGAATTGGGATTTTTATACTTTCACCATGTAAAATTCCCACAAAATTTAAGTATAAAATCAATGGGTCTTGTTCGAATAATGAAGCAGAATATGAAGCTTTAATTACAGGTTTAGAAATTCTTTTAGACTTGGGGGCAAGACATGTTAAGATAAGAGGTGATTCTGAACTGGTAATAAAGCAATTAACAAAAGAATACAAATGTATTCAAGAGCACTTAATGAAATATTTTGTGATTGCTTTTTCTTTGTTAAAACAATTTGAATCTTATGTGATTCAGCATGTGCCTCGAATTGAAAATCAAGAGGCAAATGATTTAGCAAAAATTGCCTCTGGTTACAGAATATCGAGAGACACATTCGAAGAGTTTATCGAAGTAAAAGACAAACTAATCTCGAATGAAATCTCAAGTGGAAAATTGTCAATGCCAAAACATTTGGGGGCAGATGAACAGAATTTTCAGGAGAATTTTAAAAATTTTGAAAGTTTTGAACATTTTGAAAGTTCTAACCTCCAAAATGTTAACATGCATTTTGAAAGTTTCGTAACAGAAATTTTTGTCATTGACAATTTAAGTGATACTGATTGGAGAAAGCCAATTGTTAACTATTTGGAAAATCCATCAGGAATTACTGATAGAAAACTAAAGTACAAAGCCTTAAGCTATACCATCATTGGAAATGAGTTATTCAAGAAAACTCCTGAAGGGATTTTGTTAAAATGTCTTAGTAAAAATGAGGCATTCTTAGCCATTACTAATGTACATAGTGGTTCATGTGGTGCTCATCAAGCAGGCCACAAAATGAAATGGTTGTTATTTCGAAGAGGTTTCTATTGGCCTTCAATGCTTAAGGATTGTATAGAATTTGCTAAAAGCTGCCAAGAATGCCAAAGACATGCAGGTATTCAACATGTTCCTGCAAGTGAATTACATTCAGTAATTAAACCTTGGCCTTTTAGAGGTTGGGCTTTGGATTTGATTGGTGAAATTAGGCCTGCATCTTCTAAGAACCAACGTTTTATTTTGGTTGGAATTGATTATTTCACAAAATGGATCGAAGCTGTTGCCTTGCCAAAAGTTGATCAAGAAACTGTGATTAGTTTTATCCAAAATCATATTATTTATAGATTTGGATTACCTGAAACTATCACTACTGATCAGGGAACAGTGTTTGTTGGACAAAAGATGCAAAATTTTGCTAATGAGGCAGGTTTCAAGTTGTTGACATCAACACCATATTATGCCCAAGCAAATGGTCAAGTTGAAGCAGCCAACAAAATTATAATTGGCCTAATTAAGAAACACATTGCCCAGAAGCCAAGGAATTGGCACAACACTTTAGATCAAGTATTGTGGGCTTGTAGAAATTCTCCTAAGGAATCTACAAATTCAACTCCATTTCGATTGACCTATGGTCATGATGCTGTGTTGCCTGTCGAAATCATGGTGCAATCCATAAGAGTGCAAAGGCAGATGGAAATCCCTAATCAACATTATGAAAACCTCATGATGGATGAATTAGTTGATTTGGATGAAGAAAGATTGCAAGCTTTAGATGTTTTAATTAGACAAAAAGAAAGAGTTGCTAAAGCTTACAATAAAAAGGTTAAGTATAAAGCCTTTAACTTAGGAGATTTGGTTTGGAAAGTTATCTTGCCTATGGATAGAAGAGATATAATCTTTGGAAAATGGTCACCACATTGGGAAGGACCATACAAAATCTCTCAAGTATTATCTAATGGTGCATACGAAATTCAGGAATTAACTACTGAACAGCGATCAGTGAATATAAATGGCAAGTATTTGAAAGAATATAGGCCGTCATTGCTAGAGGTGAAAATAAGCGCAGAATAATTCGAAAGGATGGAAAAGCAAATAAATGGTAAAAGGAATTTGCCATAAAAATGATCAAAATGGCTAAGTCATTATCCCAAAACAAATCAAGATCTTAAGCTATTAAAGCATGTTCGAGAAAGCAAAGCAATATTACACCAAAATAACTAAAGAAGTGACAAGTAAAATAAAGGTCAAATGTTGCTCAGAGATGTGCGCTGGAAGGCTCGATAGAGTTCTTTAAGTTGTGATAACTTAATCTTCAACAGCTTACTCTCATGGTCGATGCGTTGTGCAGCGGCCTTAAGCGTTGCAGCATCGTTGCACAGTCTCAATCCTTCATTCGCTTTGGCCTCGATTTGCCCTGGTGTTACCTCAGTAGCAAGCTCGAAATAATGTTGTTGCAACTTTTCTTCTTCAGCAATCTTAGTCTCTAGTTCTCTGATTTCTGCCTTCCACCTAGCTATGTTGTCCTCACAAGCAGCAGTTTTTAGATAAGCAGCTGTTACCCCAGATCTCAGGTTGCTTACTTCGACATTGCAGGCAGCCGCACCAACTAATGCAGAAGCATGAGCATGCATTTGCGCCTGATAAGATTTCTGAGTGTTGATAAGCAGCTGTTGGTTCTTGGCGAATTGGTCTATATGAGCTTCTGCTTGAGTGACCAAAAACAAGGTGGCTTCTTTGGTTTTTTCAGTTTGCAGCTGTTGAAGCAAAGCTTTAAGACCAAAAAAGGCACGAGGGTCTTCATCAATAATGTCCAAGACATCACGCTGCAGGAACTCTTCGATAAACCTTGCTTCTAGGTGAGCTTGTTCGAGCTTGGCTGCTTCTTCATCTTGGGTGGGTGCTGAAGTCCCTTCACTATTGGTATTGAAGCCGCCGCTAGACAATAGCTTCTCAAGTGCTTCTTCTGGTGTAGAAACATCTAGTCCTCGAAGAAGAGACTTTGGAATCCCCGCTGCAGCAGATATCTTCGAAGTAGAGGATTGGGGATCAATACTTGAGCCTCCAAGACGTGCGGAAAGATCTTCCTCATTACCAGACTCAAAATACTGATCTATGTTTTCTGGTTCAGGAGATGGAGATTTTTGATTCGAAGGTGTCTGATGGTCAAATAGTTGTTCAAAAAGATTTGAAAATACCTCTAATTGAACAAAGAAAGAAAAGAGGTTATTGTAAATATCACAATTATTTGGGCCATAAAACTCATCAATGTGTTCTTTTCAGGGATCTGGTTCAACGCGCATTGAATGAAGGAAGGCTTAAGTTTGCTGAAAAAACTAAGCCACCAATGAAAGTGGATACTAATCCACTGTCAACTGCTGATGCAAGTCTTGTCGAAATCCTGGATTGCAATATGGTCGAAGTGTCAGAAGCTGATATGGCTGCCGCTATCAAGGCCATTCCTGAAAAAGAATATGACAAGAAAGTGCAAGAGGCTTACCCTGCTGCTGAAGAGGAATTGGTAGATTTCCTCAACAGGTGTAAGTTGAATAATGCTGAAGTCATGCTATGCCCTAGATGTAGTGCTGTGTGTGACAAGGAGGCGGTAACAAACCTAAAGAAGGTGCTGCCTTATGCTGATCACAAAAGAAAATGGCCAAGTTCCAAGCCAAATAAAAAGAGCTGGCCACATCAGAAAATTGACTGGAGCAAGTCCCACAATCAAGGGCTTTCTGTTCACCAGAGGCTAGGCCCTCAGAAAACTTTTAAGCCATCCAACAAAGCACCTACAAATCAGTGGGTCAGTGGCCAATACGTGGCTTTCGACAAAAAATGGATGGAGAAGGGAAGCTCAAGCAATGTTAATGTGAAGTTTACTGCTGGGACTTCGAAAGTGATTGCTGAGTCCAAGGTTGTTGCTGGGGCGAAACCACAAGTTGGTTCGAAAGTGGTTGTCCAACCACCAAATTCACAAGTTGCAACAGAAGCCAACAAGTATGGCTACAGAAACAACTATAAGGGCAAGAATCCGATGACTCGAACCCAATGGCGCAGGTTCCAGCGCAGAAAGAAGGTTGCTACTCAGCAAAATAAGGCTGGGGGCAATGCTGATGAGAAGGGGAAAGCTGAAATGGTCAAAGGACCAATAAAGGAGATGCTTGCTCCTATAAAAGAATCAGATGCTGAGAACAACAAGGATGCTGAGAATGAAGAAGATTTCATGGAAGATGATGATCTTCTAGATGATGGATCTGACTTCGATGTGCTGGTGAATGTGGTATCTGTGCTCCCTGTGGAGTATGATGTTCCAACA
This sequence comes from Trifolium repens, assembly GCA_030408175.1. Classification (NCBI taxonomy): domain Eukaryota; kingdom Viridiplantae; phylum Streptophyta; class Magnoliopsida; order Fabales; family Fabaceae; genus Trifolium; species Trifolium repens. The sequence continues at coordinate 48,528,519 of CP125849.1, read as the reverse complement.
GAAATAGAAGAGATAGAAGGAGATTTCGAGGCCCTAGAATTGGCTAATCATAAGCCAGTGTGTTACTATGTAATGGATAATGGCTGCGTCGAGGCACATGATGCTGTATTCGAGAGGCCAGATGGAGGGATGAGAAATCACTTAAAGGCCTTATTCATCAAGGCAAAAGTGAATGATGTCGGGGTTAATAAAATCCTAGTTGATGGTGGCGCTGTAGTCAACATCATGCCCCATTTCATGCTGAAGAAGTTGGGTCTATTCGACACTGACTTACATCCCCACAATGTGGTCTTAGCCAACTATGAAGGCAAAACTGGCCACTCACTTGGGGCTATACAACTTGAAGTTTGTGTAGGCAGCACAATTAGAAAAACTTTGTTTATGGTTATTGCTGCTAGGCCAAACTACAATTTACTGCTGGGAAGGGAATTGATTCATGGAGTTGGTGCCGTACCTTCCTCCCTTCACCAAAGGCTGATTCTGTGGAGAGATGATGGCCTTGTCGAAAATGTAGAGGCTGATCAGAGTGCTTATTTAGCTGATTCGAGCACTGTGACTATTCAAAACTTCGACAAAAATTTGGCAAATATTGCTCCTTGTGGTGAACAAGATGCTGCCTTCAATCCAAACATGGTAAATACTGATGGTGTTTACCATTCTATTAAGCTACATCCTACCCATGGTTTTATTTGGGAGAGGGAGCCAGTTGATGGAGCCTATGTTAGGGATGTTCGTCCACCAGCTTCTGGGTGGGGAGACTTTGACAATGGTCCTGATGTTTAAGTCCCCTGAATGGAGCAGGATTACGGCGTATGCTGCCGAGAATAGAATAAAAATGGCTATTGAGGCTATTGAATCTAGTGAAAATATGGCTGTTGAAGCCAATGGTAATGTAAGCAATGAATTGGCAACAGGTGCTAATGCTTTGATTCCTGGTAATAATCAGAGATTGGATTGTATTTATGATGAAGAACCTTTGGGTTTCGAAAAAGATCCAATTAGTTCAAATCAAAAAATGCAAGCCCAAGATCCTTTGCAAGAAATTGATATTGGAAATGGCTCAGTTAAAAGGCCAACTTATATCAGTGCCAATATTGATCCAGACTTGAAGGTAAAGATAATTAAATTGCTTAAAGAGTACAAGGACTGTTTTGCTTGGGATTACAACGAAATGTCAGGATTGAGCAGAGATCTGGTTGAACATAGGTTGCCTCTTCGACCAGATAAAAAGCCTGTGAAGCAGCTTCCAAGGAGGTTTGCTCCAGAAATCATGACAAAGATCAAGACAGAAATCGAAAGGTTGCTCAAGTGCAAGTTCATTAGAACAGCCAGGTATGTCGAATGGTTAGCTAATATAGTTCCTGTCATTAAAAAGAATGGATCACTTAGAGTTTGTATAGACTTTAGGGACTTAAATAATGCTACACCTAAAGATGAATATTCAATGCCTGTAGCAGAAATGTTAATTGATTCAGCAGCAGGCCATGAATATTTAAGCATGTTAGATGGCTATTCTGGCTATAATCAAATTTTCATAGCTGAAGATGATATTGCTAAAACTGCTTTTCGTTGCCCTGGTGCCTTAGGCACTTATGAGTGGGTAGTGATGCCCTTTGGATTGAAAAATGCAGGGGCAACATATCAAAGAGCAATGAATTCGATTTTTCATGATTTTATTGAAATTTTTATGCAAATATATATTGATGACATTGTTGTCAAATCTTCATCTTCTGATGATCATCTAAGTCATCTTAGAAAGTCATTCGAAAGAATGAGAAAATGTGGATTAAAAATGAATCCACTAAAATGTGCTTTTTGTGTACATGCAGGAGATTTCCTTGGGTTTGTTGTGCATAAAAAGGGCATAGAGATCAATCAGAATAAAACAAAGGCTATCATGGAGACACAATCTCCAGCAACGAAGAAACAACTTCAATCTTTGCTTGGTAAAATCAATTTCTTGAGGAGATTCATTTCGAATCTAAGTGGAAAGGCTCATCCGTTTTCTCCACTGTTAAAGCTGAAGAAAGATGAGGTATTTCATTGGGGAACTGATCAGCAGAAAGCATTTGATGATATCAAAGCTTACTTGTCGAATCCTCCTACTCTGATGCCTCCAATTCGAAACAAAGAAATGAAGTTGTATATTTCAGCATCAGATACAACCATTGGAAGTATGCTTGCTCAAGAAGATGAAAATGGTGTAGAAAAAGCTATTTATTATTTAAGTAGAGTTTTAAATGATGCTGAAACTAGATATTCTGTAGTAGAAAAACTTTGCCTTTGTTTATATTTTTCTTGTACCAAACTTAAGCATTATATAAAACCAGTTGATGTTTATGTTTATTCCCATTTTGATATTATTAAGCATATGTTGTTAAAACCAATTTTGCATAGTAGGATTGGAAAATGGGCATTGGCCTTAACAGAATATTCGTTGACTTATAAGCCATTAAGAGCTGTTAAAGGCCAAATAGTGGCTGATTTTCTTGCTGAACATTCAGTAAGTGAAGCCCTCATAGAGTCTATTGATATTGAACCTTGGAATTTATATTTCGATGGATCTAGACATAGACATGGTACAGGAATTGGGATTTTTATACTTTCACCATGTAAAATTCCCACAAAATTTAAGTATAAAATCAATGGGTCTTGTTCGAATAATGAAGCAGAATATGAAGCTTTAATTACAGGTTTAGAAATTCTTTTAGACTTGGGGGCAAGACATGTTAAGATAAGAGGTGATTCTGAACTGGTAATAAAGCAATTAACAAAAGAATACAAATGTATTCAAGAGCACTTAATGAAATATTTTGTGATTGCTTTTTCTTTGTTAAAACAATTTGAATCTTATGTGATTCAGCATGTGCCTCGAATTGAAAATCAAGAGGCAAATGATTTAGCAAAAATTGCCTCTGGTTACAGAATATCGAGAGACACATTCGAAGAGTTTATCGAAGTAAAAGACAAACTAATCTCGAATGAAATCTCAAGTGGAAAATTGTCAATGCCAAAACATTTGGGGGCAGATGAACAGAATTTTCAGGAGAATTTTAAAAATTTTGAAAGTTTTGAACATTTTGAAAGTTCTAACCTCCAAAATGTTAACATGCATTTTGAAAGTTTCGTAACAGAAATTTTTGTCATTGACAATTTAAGTGATACTGATTGGAGAAAGCCAATTGTTAACTATTTGGAAAATCCATCAGGAATTACTGATAGAAAACTAAAGTACAAAGCCTTAAGCTATACCATCATTGGAAATGAGTTATTCAAGAAAACTCCTGAAGGGATTTTGTTAAAATGTCTTAGTAAAAATGAGGCATTCTTAGCCATTACTAATGTACATAGTGGTTCATGTGGTGCTCATCAAGAAGGCCACAAAATGAAATGGTTGTTATTTCGAAGAGGTTTCTATTGGCCTTCAATGCTTAAGGATTGTATAGAATTTGCTAAAAGCTGCCAAGAATGCCAAAGACATGCAGGTATTCAACATGTTCCTGCAAGTGAATTACATTCAGTAATTAAACCTTGGCCTTTTAGAGGTTGGGCTTTGGATTTGATTGGTGAAATTAGGCCTGCATCTTCTAAGAACCAACGTTTTATTTTGGTTGGAATTGATTATTTCACAAAATGGATCGAAGTTGTTGCCTTGCCAAAAGTTGATCAAGAAACTGTGATTAGTTTTATCCAAAATCATATTATTTATAGATTTGGATTACCTGAAACTATCACTACTGATCAGGGAACAGTGTTTGTTGGACAAAAGATGCAAAATTTTGCTAATGAGGCAGGTTTCAAGTTGTTGACATCAACACCATATTATGCCCAAGCAAATGGTCAAGTTGAAGCAGCCAACAAAATTATAATTGGCCTAATTAAGAAACACATTGCCCAGAAGCCAAGGAATTGGCACAACACTTTAGATCAAGTATTGTGGGCTTGTAGAAATTCTCCTAAGGAATCTACAAATTCAACTCCATTTCGATTGACCTATGGTCATGATGCTGTGTTGCCTGTCGAAATCATGGTGCAATCCATAAGAGTGCAAAGGCAGATGGAAATCCCTAATCAACATTATGAAAACCTCATGATGGATGAATTAGTTGATTTGGATGAAGAAAGATTGCAAGCTTTAGATGTTTTAATTAGACAAAAAGAAAGAGTTGCTAAAGCTTACAATAAAAAGGTTAAGTATAAAGCCTTTAACTTAGGAGATTTGGTTTGGAAAGTTATCTTGCCTATGGATAGAAGAGATATAATCTTTGGAAAATGGTCACCACATTGGGAAGGACCATACAAAATCTCTCAAGTATTATCTAATGGTGCATACGAAATTCAGGAATTAACTACTGAACAGCGATCAGTGAATATAAATGGCAAGTATTTGAAAGAATATAGGCCGTCATTGCTAGAGGTGAAAATAAGCGCAGAATAATTCGAAAGGATGGAAAAGCAAATAAATGGTAAAAGGAATTTGCCATAAAAATGATCAAAATGGCTAAGTCATTATCCCAAAACAAATCAAGATCTTAAGCTATTAAAGCATGTTCGAGAAAGCAAAGCAATATTACACCAAAATAACTAAAGAAGTGACAAGTAAAATAAAGGTCAAATGTTGCTCAGAGATGTGCGCTGGAAGGCTCGATAGAGTTCTTTAAGTTGTGATAACTTAATCTTCAACAGCTTACTCTCATGGTCGATGCGTTGTGCAGCGGCCTTAAGCGTTGCAGCATCGTTGCACAGTCTCAATCCTTCATTCGCTTTGGCCTCGATTTGCCCTGGTGTTACCTCAGTAGCAAGCTCGAAATAATGTTGTTGCAACTTTTCTTCTTCAGCAATCTTAGTCTCTAGTTCTCTGATTTCTGCCTTCCACCTAGCTATGTTGTCCTCACAAGCAGCAGTTTTTAGATAAGCAGCTGTTACCCCAGATCTCAGGTTGCTTACTTCGACATTGCAGGCAGCCGCACCAGCTAATGCAGAAGCATGAGCATGCATTTGCGCCTGATAAGATTTCTGAGTGTTGATAAGCAGCTGTTGGTTCTTGGCGAATTGGTCTATATGAGCTTCTGCTTGAGTGACCAAAAACAAGGTGGCTTCTTTGGTTTTTTCAGTTTGCAGCTGTTGAAGCAAAGCTTTAAGACCAAAAAAGGCACGAGGGTCTTCATCAATAATGTCCAAGACATCACGCTGCAGGAACTCTTCGATAAACCTTGCTTCTAGGTGAGCTTGTTCGAGCTTGGCTGCTTCTTCATCTTGGGTGGGTGCTGAAGTCCCTTCACTATTGGTATTGAAGCCGCCGCTAGACAATAGCTTCTCAAGTGCTTCTTCTGGTGTAGAAACATCTAGTCCTCGAAGAAGAGACTTTGGAATCCCCGCTGCAGCAGATATCTTCGAAGTAGAGGATTGGGGATCAATACTTGAGCCTCCAAGACGTGCGGAAAGATCTTCCTCATTACCAGACTCAAAATACTGATCTATGTTTTCTGGTTCAGGAGATGGAGATTTTTGATTCGAAGGTGTCTGATGGTCAAATAGTTGTTCAAAAAGATTTGAAAATACCTCCAATTGAACAAAGAAAGAAAAGAGGTTATTGTAAATATCACAATTATTTGGGCCATAAAACTCATCAATGTGTTCTTTTCAGGGATCTGGTTCAACGCGCATTGAATGAAGGAAGGCTTAAGTTTGCTGAAAAAACTAAGCCACCAATGAAAGTGGATACTAATCCACTGTCAACTGCTGATGCAAGTCTTGTCGAAATCCTGGATTGCAATATGGTCGAAGTGTCAGAAGCTGATATGGCTGCCGCTATCAAGGCCATTCCTGAAAAAGAATATGACAAGAAAGTGCAAGAGGCTTACCCTGCTGCTGAAGAGGAATTGGTAGATTTCCTCAACAGGTGTAAGTTGAATAATGCTGAAGTCATGCTATGCCCTAGATGTAGTGCTGTGTGTGACAAGGAGGCGGTAACAAACCTAAAGAAGGTGCTGCCTTATGCTGATCACAAAAGAAAATGGCCAAGTTCCAAGCCAAATAAAAAGAGCTGGCCACATCAGAAAATTGACTGGAGCAAGTCCCACAATCAAGGGCTTTCTGTTCACCAGAGGCTAGGCCCTCAGAAAACTTTTAAGCCATCCAACAAAGCACCTACAAATCAGTGGGTCAGTGGCCAATACGTGGCTTTCGACAAAAAATGGATGGAGAAGGGAAGCTCAAGCAATGTTAATGTGAAGTTTACTGCTGGGACTTCGAAAGTGATTGCTGAGTCCAAGGTTGTTGCTGGGGCGAAACCACAAGTTGGTTCGAAAGTGGTTGTCCAACCACCAAATTCACAAGTTGCAACAGAAGCCAACAAGTATGGCTACAGAAACAACTATAAGGGCAAGAATCCGATGACTCGAACCCAATGGCGCAGGTTCCAGCGCAGAAAGAAGGTTGCTACTCAGCAAAATAAGGCTGGGGGCAATGCTGATGAGAAGGGGAAAGCTGAAATGGTCAAAGGACCAATAAAGGAGAGGCTTGCTCCTATAAAAGAATCAGATGCTGAGAACAACAAGGATGCTGAGAATGAAGAAGATTTCATGGAAGATGATGATCTTCTAGATGATGGATCTGACTTCGATGTGCTGGTGAATGTGGTATCTGTGCTCCCTGTGGAGTATGATGTTCCAACAGAAATAGAAGAGATAGAAGGAGATTTCGAGGCCCTAGAATTGGCTAATCATAAGCCAGTGTGTTACTATGTAATGGATAATGGCTGCGTCGAGGCACATGATGCTGTATTCGAGAGGCCAGATGAAGGGATGAGAAATCACTTAAAGGCCTTATTCATCAAGGCAAAAGTGAATGATGTCGGGGTTAATAAAATCCTAGTTGATGGTGGCGCTGTAGTCAACATCATGCCCCATTTCATGCTGAAGAAGTTGGGTCTATTCGACACTGACTTACATCCCCACAATGTGGTCTTAGCCAACTATGAAGGCAAAACTGGCCACTCACTTGGGGCTATACAACTTGAAGTTTGTGTAGGCAGCACAATTAGAAAAACTTTGTTTATGGTTATTGCTGCTAGGCCAAACTACAATTTACTGCTGGGAAGGGAATTGATTCATGGAGTTGGTGCCGTACCTTCCTCCCTTCACCAAAGGCTGATTCTGTGGAGAGATGATGGCCTTGTCGAAAATGTAGAGGCTGATCAGAGTGCTTATTTAGCTGATTCGAGCACTGTGACTATTCAAAACTTCGACAAAAATTTGGCAAATATTGCTCCTTGTGGTGAACAAGATGCTGCCTTCAATCCAAACATGGTAAATACTGATGGTGTTTACCATTCTATTAAGCTACATCCTACCCATGGTTTTATTTGGGAGAGGGAGCCAGTTGATGGAGCCTATGTTAGGGATGTTCGTCCACCAGCTTCTGGGTGGGGAGACTTTGACAATGGTCCTGATGTTTAAGTCCCCTGAATGGAGCAGGATTACGGCGTATGCTGCCGAGAATAGAATAAAAATGGCTATTGAGGCTATTGAATCTAGTGAAAATATGGCTGTTGAAGCCAATGGTAATGTAAGCAATGAATTGGCAACAGGTGCTAATGCTTTGATTCCTGGTAATAATCAGAGATTGGATTGTATTTATGATGAAGAACCTTTGGGTTTCGAAAAAGATCCAATTAGTTCAAATCAAAAAATGCAAGCCCAAGATCCTTTGCAAGAAATTGATATTGGAAATGGCTCAGTTAAAAGGCCAACTTATATCAGTGCCAATATTGATCCAGACTTGAAGGTAAAGATAATTAAATTGCTTAAAGAGTACAAGGACTGTTTTGCTTGGGATTACAACGAAATGTCAGGATTGAGCAGAGATCTGGTTGAACATAGGTTGCCTCTTCGACCAGATAAAAAGCCTGTGAAGCAGCTTCCAAGGAGGTTTGCTCCAGAAATCATGACAAAGATCAAGACAGAAATCGAAAGGTTGCTCAAGTGCAAGTTCATTAGAACAGCCAGGTATGTCGAATGGTTAGCTAATATAGTTCCTGTCATTAAAAAGAATGGATCACTTAGAGTTTGTATAGACTTTAGGGACTTAAATAATGCTACACCTAAAGATGAATATTCAATGCCTGTAGCAGAAATGTTAATTGATTCAGCAGCAGGCCATGAATATTTAAGCATGTTAGATGGCTATTCTGGCTATAATCAAATTTTCATAACTGAAGATGATATTGCTAAAACTGCTTTTCGTTGCCCTGGTGCCTTAGGCACTTATGAGTGGGTAGTGATGCCCTTTGGATTGAAAAATGCAGGGGCAACATATCAAAGAGCAATGAATTCGATTTTTCATGATTTTATTGAAATTTTTATGCAAATATATATTGATGACATTGTTGTCAAATCTTCATCTTCTGATGATCATCTAAGTCATCTTAGAAAGTCATTCGAAAGAATGAGAAAATGTGGATTAAAAATGAATCCACTAAAATGTGCTTTTTGTGTACATGCAGGAGATTTCCTTGGGTTTGTTGTGCATAAAAAGGGCATAGAGATCAATCAGAATAAAACAAAGGCTATCATGGAGACACAATCTCCAGCAACGAAGAAACAACTTCAATCTTTGCTTGGTAAAATCAATTTCTTGAGGAGATTCATTTCGAATCTAAGTGGAAAGGCTCATCCGTTTTCTCCACTGTTAAAGCTGAAGAAAGATGAGGTATTTCATTGGGGAACTGATCAGCAGAAAGCATTTGATGATATCAAAGCTTACTTGTCGAATCCTCCTACTCTGATGCCTCCAATTCGAAACAAAGAAATGAAGTTGTATATTTCAGCATCAGATACAACCATTGGAAGTATGCTTGCTCAAGAAGATGAAAATGGTGTAGAAAAAGCTATTTATTATTTAAGTAGAGTTTTAAATGATGCTGAAACTAGATATTCTGTAGTAGAAAAACTTTGCCTTTGTTTATATTTTTCTTGTACCAAACTTAAGCATTATATAAAACCAGTTGATGTTTATGTTTATTCCCATTTTGATATTATTAAGCATATGTTGTTAAAACCAATTTTGCATAGTAGGATTGGAAAATGGGCATTGGCCTTAACAGAATATTCGTTGACTTATAAGCCATTAAGAGCTGTTAAAGGCCAAATAGTGGCTGATTTTCTTGCTGAACATTCAGTAAGTGAAGCCCTCATAGAGTCTATTGATATTGAACCTTGGAATTTATATTTCGATGGATCTAGACATAGACATGGTACAGGAATTGGGATTTTTATACTTTCACCATGTAAAATTCCCACAAAATTTAAGTATAAAATCAATGGGTCTTGTTCGAATAATGAAGCAGAATATGAAGCTTTAATTACAGGTTTAGAAATTCTTTTAGACTTGGGGGCAAGACATGTTAAGATAAGAGGTGATTCTGAACTGGTAATAAAGCAATTAACAAAAGAATACAAATGTATTCAAGAGCACTTAATGAAATATTTTGTGATTGCTTTTTCTTTGTTAAAACAATTTGAATCTTATGTGATTCAGCATGTGCCTCGAATTGAAAATCAAGAGGCAAATGATTTAGCAAAAATTGCCTCTGGTTACAGAATATCGAGAGACACATTCGAAGAGTTTATCGAAGTAAAAGACAAACTAATCTCGAATGAAATCTCAAGTGGAAAATTGTCAATGCCAAAACATTTGGGGGCAGATGAACAGAATTTTCAGGAGAATTTTAAAAATTTTGAAAGTTTTGAACATTTTGAAAGTTCTAACCTCCAAAATGTTAACATGCATTTTGAAAGTTTCGTAACAGAAATTTTTGTCATTGACAATTTAAGTGATACTGATTGGAGAAAGCCAATTGTTAACTATTTGGAAAATCCATCAGGAATTACTGATAGAAAACTAAAGTACAAAGCCTTAAGCTATACCATCATTGGAAATGAGTTATTCAAGAAAACTCCTGAAGGGATTTTGTTAAAATGTCTTAGTAAAAATGAGGCATTCTTAGCCATTACTAATGTACATAGTGGTTCATGTGGTGCTCATCAAGAAGGCCACAAAATGAAATGGTTGTTATTTCGAAGAGGTTTCTATTGGCCTTCAATGCTTAAGGATTGTATAGAATTTGCTAAAAGCTGCCAAGAATGCCAAAGACATGCAGGTATTCAACATGTTCCTGCAAGTGAATTACATTCAGTAATTAAACCTTGGCCTTTTAGAGGTTGGGCTTTGGATTTGATTGGTGAAATTAGGCCTGCATCTTCTAAGAACCAACGTTTTATTTTGGTTGGAATTGATTATTTCACAAAATGGATCGAAGTTGTTGCCTTGCCAAAAGTTGATCAAGAAACTGTGATTAGTTTTATCCAAAATCATATTATTTATAGATTTGGATTACCTGAAACTATCACTACTGATCAGGGAACAGTGTTTGTTGGACAAAAGATGCAAAATTTTGCTAATGAGGCAGGTTTCAAGTTGTTGACATCAACACCATATTATGCCCAAGCAAATGGTCAAGTTGAAGCAGCCAACAAAATTATAATTGGCCTAATTAAGAAACACATTGCCCAGAAGCCAAGGAATTGGCACAACACTTTAGATCAAGTATTGTGGGCTTGTAGAAATTCTCCTAAGGAATCTACAAATTCAACTCCATTTCGATTGACCTATGGTCATGATGCTGTGTTGCCTGTCGAAATCATGGTGCAATCCATAAGAGTGCAAAGGCAGATGGAAATCCCTAATCAACATTATGAAAACCTCATGATGGATGAATTAGTTGATTTGGATGAAGAAAGATTGCAAGCTTTAGATGTTTTAATTAGACAAAAAGAAAGAGTTGCTAAAGCTTACAATAAAAAGGTTAAGTATAAAGCCTTTAACTTAGGAGATTTGGTTTGGAAAGTTATCTTGCCTATGGATAGAAGAGATATAATCTTTGGAAAATGGTCACCACATTGGGAAGGACCATACAAAATCTCTCAAGTATTATCTAATGGTGCATACGAAATTCAGGAATTAACTACTGAACAGCGATCAGTGAATATAAATGGCAAGTATTTGAAAGAATATAGGCCGTCATTGCTAGAGGTGAAAATAAGCGCAGAATAATTCGAAAGGATGGAAAAGCAAATAAATGGTAAAAGGAATTTGCCATAAAAATGATCAAAATGGCTAAGTCATTATCCCAAAACAAATCAAGATCTTAAGCTATTAAAGCATGCTCGAGAAAGCAAAGCAATATTACACCAAAATAACTAAAGAAGTGACAAGTAAAATAAAGGTCAAATGTTGCTCAGAGATGTGCGCTGGAAGGCTCGATAGAGTTCTTTAAGTTGTGATAACTTAATCTTCAACAGCTTACTCTCATGGTCGATGCGTTGTGCAGCGGCCTTAAGCGTTGCAGCATCGTTGTACAGTCTCAATCCTTCATTCGCTTTGGCCTCGATTTGCCCTGGTGTTACCTCAGTAGCAAGCTCGAAATAATGCTGTTGCAACTTTTCTTCTTCAGCAATCTTAGTCTCTAGTTCTCTGATTTCTGCCTTCCACCTAGCTATGTTGTCCTCACAAGCAGCAGTTTTTAGATAAGCAGCTGTTACCCCGGATCTCAGGTTGCTTACTTCGACATTGCAGGCAGCCGCACCAGCTAATGCAGAAGCATGAGCATGCATTTGCGCCTGATAAGATTTCTGAGTGTTGATAAGCAGCTGTTGGTTCTTGGCGAATTGGTCTATATGAGCTTCTGCTTGAGTGACCAAAAACAAGGTGGCTTCTTTGGTTTTTTCAGTTTGCAGCTGTTGAAGCAAAGCTTTAAGACCAAAAAAGGCACGAGGGTCTTCATCAATAATGTCCAAGACATCACGCTGCAGGAACTCTTCGATAAACCTTGCTTCTAGGTGAGCTTGTTCGAGCTTGGCTGCTTCTTCATCTTGGGTGGGTGCTGAAGTCCCTTCACTATTGGTATTGAAGCCGCCGCTAGACAATAGCTTCTCAAGTGCTTCTTCTGGTGTAGAAACATCTAGTCCTCGAAGAAGAGACTCTGGAATCCCCGCTGCAGCAGATATCTTCGAAGTAGAGGATTGGGGATCAATACTTGAGCCTCCAAGACGTGCGGAAAGATCTTCCTCATTACCAGACTCAAAATACTGATCTATGTTTTCTGGTTCAGGAGATGGAGATTTTTGATTCGAAGCACCTTCATTATCTGCAGCGTTATCACCTTTGGGTGAATCCTCCTTCATTTGGTCATTTGCTTCGATGGAAGGAGAAGCTTGGCGATTTTCTTCAAGATTGCCTTTGGGAGGCGAATCAGCAGTTGATATCTCCTCAAGAGTAGCTCCTTTCGACGCATGCTCAGTAATTGGGGTTTCTTGGCTGTGATCTTCCTCAAGTGTCTCAGGTATTGTAGAAACAGGTATCTAAAAGAAAGAGAAGAACCAAAGGGGTAGAGAGACACATAGTTAGAAAGAATAAATTTGATAGAAATATTGCCAAGTACAAAAGAAAGATTCGGAAACATACCTTGTTGGGAGGTGGTTGCAGACATGAATTAGAGCTTTCATTGTTAGGTCCAGAAATCTTGTCTTGGGAAGGATTTTTGGTTGTCTCATAAATGGCACCCTGTGGATCAATTTGTTTGCCAGAAGTCGAGTCATTTGGAACGGTGGTGGTAGAGCTGGAAGGAACCTTCTTCGATTTTTTCTTTTTCTTGCTTTCCTTTAGCTCCTCCACATTAGAAACTTCCTCAGGAGGGTCTTGAGTGACGTTGTCTTTCTGTGATGTCGATTCCTCATGACTTTGTTTCTTGTCTTTTTTCTTTTCTTTTTTCCTTTCTGTGTCCTTCGCAGAAGTGGTTGGTTTTGCTCGACCAGAAACCTTGGCAATGACTCTGCCAAGATCAGCATCAATATTCTGTTGAGAAGAAACATGGAAGTTAAGTTCAAACATATGAATAAGGAAAGAGAAATACAAAAGGAAAGAAGTATACCTGCTCATCAATTTCTGTTAAGTCGATTATGCCCTTCTTCAGCTTCTTTGGGGGTTTATCAGCAACAGAGCTACTTGCTCTTTTCGATCCCTGCAAAAGGTTGGAGCTTTGTTTACGAAATGGGTATGACATTAAAGATAAGAAGGGAATATCGAAATAAAGGAGAGAATTTACCCTTTTTTCTTCTTTGACTGGTAAAGACACAGATTGTTGTGAAGATGTTGAACCAGTTTTGGGTTTGCTTCCTAATAACAAATAAGTTCGTTAGTAAAAGATTCGAAAGGGCATAGGAGCAGGAGAAATCTAAATTAGGGATAAGAGGTTACCTCTAGCCACTGTTATTTTGACATGTTCCAGAAGTGAAGATTTAAAACCACTGGAAACTTGAGCAAGCAGAGCATCTCCGCTAGGGATCGAAGCTGAATAATGCCTTTCCCACCAATCCTGAAACTCTTTAGTAGAGGAGATAGAGTTTTGATATGGGAAAGGTGTGAGTTCATATTTATGCTTCTCAGTGCTGAGCAGGTAAGACCTGAAATACCCCTTTGTCATGCCGTTGCAGCCTAAACAAATGTCTTGCTCGTGTGCATAAAAGCTCTTTGGGATAAGCTGAGTTAACCCAAATTGACGAGATACCAAATTTGGGAAGTACCCAACTAACCCGTAATCCTTCGTCGTTAGTCCAGTTCGACATGAGAGAACAGTGGGGTCAAGATAAGCCAGCCATTGTGCTAATGCGAATTCTTCAAATTCAGGGAGCGGAGGAAATGGTAATACAAACCAAGAAGGTCCAACTTTGCGTTCGATGAAGGGGGCATATGTTTCCTTGAAAGTCTTCAAGTTTAAGAAAATGTTGAAGTACTTTAAGAAGAGGTGCTCGTAATTGAGGCTTAAAGGAAGAGGTGTTAGCCTAACCAACCTTGTCCCCTCTATCTGGCGTTTTCTAGCCTCTTCTTCATAATCTCCAGGTAGGAAGAGTTCGAGTTCTGTTTCGAAAGTGGCGTTAAGCCACAATTGTAAAAGCCAGAAAGGGCCAGCAGCTAGGCAACAAGTTCCGTCGCCAGTTTTCTTAAGGTTCGCGCTTAAGGACTGCATTGACTCATACAGACAACCTAAGATCAAACGACCTAGTCCAAATTGTCGACCTAAGTGAAGTTGAATGGCCATGGGGATAAATTTCTTTGCTACTTGAAGAGATTTCGAACAGAACACATAATGTGAAAGCCATAGAGTTAGGAAAGCTATGTGTTCGATATCAGAAACCTCTTCCTCACCAACTTGATGGTTCTCCAGAATGTATTTTTGGAAAGTCTTCTCCTTATAGTCGAATTCGATGCTTTGGTTTGTCTTAGCAGGGTCATAAGTTTCACCTACAGGGCTAAGGCCTGTGATAGCGGATACATCGAATAGAGTGGGAGTCATCATACCACACTCAAAATGGAAAGTGTTTGTAGAACCCTCGAAGAAATGCATAGCAGCTATTATCATCTCCTGTTGGTATTGGGGTCCTACTCTAGAAAGCTGAATCAGCTCATATATACCAGAGTCTTTCCAGAAATCCCCATAGCCTACCTGTACTCGGTCTAACCATTCAAGATAACCCTCATTACCATAATAGGGTGCAGACCTAAAAACCTTGTTTGGGGGTTTTATGAAGTTGAAATTATGGGTTGCATTCATGAAAGCCCTAGGTTGACAGGGTTCATACACAGGAAATAGTTTCATTATAGCAGGCGTTTTACTTTTAGCATCAGGTAAGGGACCTCCAAAAGCGCAAATATTGTCAGCAATGGTATAGGGAAACATTACCTGAGTTTCCCAGATCTTGCGTTTCTCTGTGTTCATCACTAGTTCACGAACTGTACTAGGAGGAAGTTTGCTCAAAACTGCTTCGCTCCACCCTCCGGCTAAAGGAAGTTTCTGTGTTTGAACGGAACTTGAAGCCATGGTTTCTGCGATTAAGAGCGTTTAAAAGGGTTTGAAGTTTGTTTGAGAGAAGAAAACGATGAAGAAAAGTTGAAGCTTTTCTGCAATGTGGGATCGGAGAAGAAGAAAGAGTTGAAAAGGTTGAGAATTCGGAAAAAGGTGAAGGAAAGATGAGAAATCCTATTTATAGGGTTTAAGAAAAAATCTGAATAAAGTCAGAAATTCAGAAAAGGTGCTCACCCTTCAACTTCTTTCAACGACACGTGGCCACTGCGTGCAGGAAAAGTGGA
Organism: Trifolium repens; assembly: GCA_030408175.1. NCBI lineage: Eukaryota > Viridiplantae > Streptophyta > Magnoliopsida > Fabales > Fabaceae > Trifolium > Trifolium repens. The sequence goes on along the minus strand of CP125849.1, from coordinate 48,513,312 downwards.
AATCATGATGGTTGTGGGAAACGATGTGACGGTTAAGAGAAAGGGGTAATGATGTTCTGATGTCATAGCCGTCATTGAGAAGTGTGAGAAATTAATTCAAAGTCTTTTCAAAAACGCCATTCTCTCTTTCGAGTGCTCATTCGAAATTGGCATTTTTGGGGGGCAATTTGTTGGGTTGTATTTTTATTAGAGTAATTTTAATGAAAAAGGTTGGTCCAACAAAATAAGGAATTAATGTTAAAATGACAGGTGTCATTGGGTTATTGCTGAAAGCATCATCGAAGTCTATGGTTCGATTAAGCGAGTTCGAATTGCTATGAGAAAGTTTGGTAGTTAAGTCTTTTTGGTGATTCGCATCGAAGTCAAAGGGTCAACGCGAGATTCGAAACAAAAAGAATTGAGATGTGGACCAAAGGATCAAGGCCCAAAGGAATCCGGAGTTAAGCCCAATATGCGGAGGCGCCAAAAAGAAGGTTTCGAAGTAGAAGACCGTGGGTTCGAAGATTAGATCTGGAGCGTCCAGATCATCTTAGCAGTTAGTTTTTGCTTCAATGTATAAATAACGTTTTCAAAGAGGAAAACGAGGTCGCAAAACTGTTTTTCACATATTTTCTCTAAAAAAATTCTAAGTACTCAGCGTAGAAAGAAAGGAATTTCAAGGAGAAAGATGTACGGTTTGTGAACCATTTTATTGTACTTGTTTTACGATTAATGCAAGTTTACTTTACTGCAATTTACTGCATTTCAGTTTTATTTTCGTTTTGAAGTTGTTGAATCGAGGCGATTCGAACCAATATACTTCATCTTCTTCGTTAAGAAAACTAAAACACGTAAATGTTTATGAGACTTTAATGAACATTGAAACATTTTCCATTAAAAAACAAGCATAAAATTGTCCTGAGATTTCTAGTCAATCTCGTGAGTGTAAAATACTTAGACTAGCGCTTGTTTACCAGTTTTCACTGTAAACAGCATGTTAATTCATAAGTTTTCACTAACAAAAATTATATCTTTATAAATTGTTTCATGAACTACCTTAAAAAACTTATAATAATACATAAAAACTTATTTATTTGCATAAGTTCTTTCGCATAAACTCATAAATAAGTAAATCCAAACGGGTTGATTGTGTTTTTTTTTTCTATTTTTCTCTTCTTTTATTTTTAAGCTCATAAATAAGTATCTTCTTTCATTAGGTTATTCTATTTTTATTTTTTATACGTTAGATACTATTTTTTCATTAAAGAAAAAATTTACTATTTTTGAAGCGTATCTTTTATAGTGATTTTTGTTCATATTTTTATGTGAAAATTTATTTTAATTAAATTTTAATGGGAAGATTTATTTGATGCTTATCTTCTTTTTTTCCTATTTTTGTTTTGTGTTTTTTTGTTTTGTTTAGAAATGTGGTTTCTGATGCTATTTTTATGGGAATATTTTTTTATGCTTATCTTTCTTTCCTATTTTTTTTTTGTATTTTTTTATTAGTTTAGAGTTAAAATTACATTTAAGGGCGTAAAACTTGGAACACCGTTAAAAGTAATAATGACAAACTTGGATTTTTAATAGTAGTTTCTTTTAATATATTGTAAGTAGATATAAAATAATAATAAATAAAATTAGATAATATTTATAATTTCATACTATATAAAACATAAAACATCATAAGTCAATACATAAAAACTAGACTCGATAAGAATTGATTCGATTAGAAACTAGACTTGAGTTTGACATAAACTCTTTTTTCAGCTCGAGTTCGACTCGTTTATAGTTTGTGAGCAGTTCAGTTCAACTCATTAGGTTCAATTCATTTTCAACTTGAAACTAAAATCAAGAATTCGATATGATTTTTTTTTTCATTATATTTATTCTCAATTTTAAATTATATAAATTTTAAATTATTTTTGAAGTGTTATTTAAAAATATATTTTTAAGTGTTATATATATAATCAAGTCAGCTCGTGAACCAAACAAGTCGAACTATATATAGCTTAAGTTCAGTTCATTTAATTAACGAACTTAATATTTAGTTTAAGTTCGACTCATTTGGATCATGTACCAAGTTCAAAACCAAACAAGCCGAACTATATATAGTTCAAGTTCAACTCGTTTAATTAACAAACTTAATATTTAGCTTAAGTTCGACTCATTTGATTCTTTAACCAAGTTCAAAACCAAACAAGTCCATCTATATATAGCTCAAGTCCAACTCGTTTAATTAACTAACTTAATATTTGGCTTAAGTTCGACTCATTTGGTTCATGAACCAAGTTCAAAACCAAACAAGTCGAACTATATATAGCTCAAGTTTAGCTCATTTAATTAACGAACTTAATATTTAGCTTAAGTTTGATTCATTTAGTTTATGAACCAAGCAAGTTAAACGAATTAATTGTCAAATCGATCTCAAACTTTATTCGACTTGTTTAGGTTCATTGTCAGCCCTAATAAAGAGAGAATAAAATTTGAAAATAAGTAAGTTAAAATTGTTTTGAGTTTAATTGGGTCAGTGTTGCAATATAAAAAAATGAGGGGGTTCAAAATATAAATTATATTGGATTATATGTGTATTTTTTTTAAATCCAGGGGGTTCAGTTGAACCCCCTCGACTCTATGTGGCGACGCCACTGGGTAGTTTAGTGGCTAAAAATTTCACTCTTAAAGTTGATAAGTGAGATGAATGAAGTTCAAATTCCAACCCCTGCATATATAATGTAATGTCCTGGCATTTGAGCTAAGCTCAAGAGACTAAAGTGTCCGTATATAATTACATATGAAGAGAGGAAACATGAACAAACGAATAAATCACAAGAAACTCAATCTTTATGGAGTAATTTCTTTAGCATGAAAAATAGTTAAATTGACAATTTATATTTAACTGCTGTTCAAAAAAAAAAATTATTTAACTTTGCTTTTCTTCCTAGGTCATTCAATAAGGCCTATCTAATATCAATGGCTATTAGTATAATCAAATGTATTTTTTGTCTTGTAAATATATATTAGTCGATAATTATTAGCATATTATTGGAAAATCGGTGTTTAAACTCTGAACTTTTCACTATAGAAGTCATTAGACTGTATATTATATGTACATATATATATTTTTTATGTTGTTTTACGATATTGGTCTGCCAAAAAATTTCTACCATTGAAACTTTAAGCTTAATTTTTCTTATGTGTCATGTTGACGAGTGTGACAATGTCATTTTTAACTAAAATTTTAATGATATTTTATTTTTGTTTATATATAAAGGTAATACACCATATAAAATACAATACAAGAGTATACTTCAAACAAGGCCAACAAACCAAAGCTCTTAAAAATAATACAAGCTAGGGGTGGGTAAAAAACCGAAGCCCGTCTGAACCCAATAAAACCCGCCCAAAAATTAGAGATTTGGGCGGTTTATAATAGGTCGCGGGTTAGCGGGTTGAAAAACTCGGTTTGAATTGGGTTGGTACGGATAAGTCCGGATAGAGGAAATTGGACCGACGGTGCCCGAACCCGCCCGCACGAGTAAATTAAAACGCTGAATCTAAATTCTTCCCACGTCTCATTTCACACTTTTTCACTTCACCTCAAACCCATGTAAACTGAAACAATCATGAAACATTTTAAAACGCAAAACTTGGTCATTCTTCATCTTATTTGTCTAACTTCGTTGAAATCAAATGATATATTTTTAATTTTATTTGAGATTTTAATTTTTTCTTACTTTTTATGTCAATTTAGTCTTTCGAAGACTTTCCTTTTGTGTTTGATTTATGATTCTCTCATCTCTGGTTGCATATTTTCTTGATCTAAACTCCAAATTTTGGATTTATTATTTTTTTTTATTTTATGTTTAACTGCTTCAAACCGCCCAATAACCCGCTTAAACCGCAAGCCCGAACCCGTGGAAACCGCTCTTCATTTTCGGGTGAATTGGGCCTTACTTTTTGACTCTGCGATTTAGACCGGGTGACGACTTTGAGCCCGAACCCGCCCATACCCGCCCATTACCCACCCCTAATACAAGCAGTAGTAAGACAAACAACCACAAAAGAATGATACAAATCCACAATAAAGTCAGAATTTACAACGAGACAGCAATTGAAACAGTGAAACCAAACTGAATACAGAAAATGTGTAAGTTGTTAACATACACTTTTAATTAATTATTTACTTATGTCAACATAATATATATTTCAAAATTTTCTATTTGAAAATTAAACTGAAACTTAAATTTAATTTTGAAGTTTTATTAGCATATACATACAATTTTTTTTTTAAAATTAATTAAAGACAATAGTCTTTTATAATAAATATAAGTAACTAAATTTTAAATTTAAATTTGTCTATACTTTCTAACTTACTTTTGAATTTATTTCCAATATAATATATTTCAAAATTAGATTAAATATGTTTTTAATACTAGAAAATTACGAGCTTTTACGTTTGGTCCCTAAAAAAAACCTATCCACTCTTAATCGATATTTGTGTTAGGGACTACTTTGAGAGACAAAAGGTATCCATTTTTTGTATATAGTTTTTAGAATAGGAACAATTTCTTACAAACCACATATTATAAATTAAAATTACCATTAACATTTAATAGGGACTAAACTTGAAACAACGTAATTTTGTAGGGACAAAAAACATATATATTTAACCCTTCAAAATGTAATAGAAATTTAAATTTAAAATTTGATTAATATAATTTATTTCAATTTTAAAAATTTGATTACTAATTAAAGATAAACAATTTCAATATAAATATATAATATATACAGTACTACAAATAACCTTAATTTTAATATTAATAGATCTAATTTAATATTGAACTTTATTAAATATAAAATATTTTTAAAAAATAACTAAAAATTAAAAGGAGACAATTATTGTTTTGGGGAATGTGAATCTTACTTTTTTTATTATTATAATTTTGTTATTGAAATAAAATTTAATTATTTTTATTAAAAATTATAAGAATCAACCTGTTATTCTTTTGAAGAGGAAGATATTAACATGACTCTCATTTTTACTAATGTGTTGTATCTATTAAAGTAAGAGTTTAACAATACTATATACATCTCATATTAGAGCTATACTAGAATTATAGATTTGATTTTACCATAGTAATTAAAGGTAGAATTACATAAGTACCAAATGAAAAATAATACACGGAATTTGGAAACTAAATATAAATACTGCATTAATATAAATAATACATATTTTTCAATTATTACTTGTATCCATGACCTGGTTGAATTGGATTTTCACTAGTTGTGGTTGATGATCTTACCAAGAATGGAACTAAGCTTTGGTTTGGTCAAGGGTTTCTCTTGATAGTCATCAAGTCCAGCTTCCATAAATTTTAACATTTCTGCTTCGGTAGAGCGTGACGTCACACCAACAATAGTGCTACAAACTCCCATTGCACGAAGTTCCTTTGTTGCCTAATACAATAAATAAACATATAATAGTAATAATAATATATTTGCCTTTAAAAAATAAAGGCTTAAATGCACTTTTGGTCCCCTATTTTAAAAATAATGAAGTTTTGATCCCCCTATTTTAAAACTCAACTTTTAGGTCCCCTATTTTAATTTTTCTTGAGTTTTGATCCCCCACCTTATTTTGGGGTTATTTTTGCTGACATAGCTCTGTCATTAATGATGTGGCAATGCTTAGTGGATAAATTTAATATCCATGTCATTAATATTTTGTTAATTCAATACTATTTATTTTATATTTTATATAATACTATTTAATTATTAAAGTAATATACATTAATTAAATTAAAATAACACCACACACCATGTCTGCAACACACAAGTGACACAACACACACTAAAATCAGTCTCCCCTCTTTCTAAGATCTGCAACTTTCACTTTCATTCATCATCAACCCACAACCCAAAATTTCTTCTCCCTCACACACTTGTATCAACCTCCATGCTTCCTCTTTCTGTCTCTCAAACTCCCTCTCTCTCTCTCACCACATCGTGACTGTAAACAATTTTGATCTAAATGTTTAGACTTTGGAGCTGCAATGTGACCCATGTATGGGTTCAAGCATTAATGAATCAAAAAATCATATCCAAGTACCACCAACATTGTTAATGTGAACAACCGGTGAGCATAATTTTTTGACATTTTTAAGAATTTGGGGAAGAGATGTAGAATGGTGTTTTGAATTTGAGGAAGGGTGGTTGATTGTTTTGAGTACTGCTACTTTTTCCATCTTTCTTTTTCGTTCTTGTAGATTCTTTCTCGAATTTTTCTTTCAAACACCGCTCATCAAAGCCCCCTTTCAGATCTGGTTTAGCGTTGTTGTGTTTCAAAGGAGAGAGAGAGAGAGAGAGAGAGAGAGATATTTCTAGATTTGTGGCTTGAGTTTGGATAATGATTTCTGGGATTGTGAGATGAAAGAGATGATTAAGGAGTTGAAGGTTGAATAATTAAGATTTCTAACTAAAACAATCGTGTTCTCTCTTATTTTTCAAATGATTAAAAGTGTTTAATTTGTGATTAATATTTGAGTTATAGAGTTTTGATTTATAAATTGTTAATTCTAATCTACTAATTATTAGTTTAATTCAATATATTATTTTAATAATTAAAGTACTATATAAAATAAATATTATTGAATTAAATAAAATAATAATGACATGGATACAAAATTTATCCACTAAGCACTGCCACATCATTAACGACAGAGCCATGTCAGCAAAAATGACCTCAAAATAAGACGGGGGTTCAAAATTCAAGAAAAAATAAAATAGGGGGACCTAAAAGTTGAGTTTTAAAATAGGGGGACCAAAACTTTATGATTTTCAAAATAAGGGGACCAAAAGTGCATTTAAGCCAAAAATAAAATAAACACATAAATAATAAGAATGAGAACAATTTTTCGAAAAAACAATAAATTATCTAGAATTAGTGCTCTGCCTTCTCACTACAAAGAAACAAACCCTAAAAACCGCCGCCACCTTCCTCCCTCAAATCCAACTCGGTCGACGAGATGTAAACTCAAGAGTGGGTGGTGCGACGAGTCCTCTACTCCGTACCACCGAGCTAGATCCCGATCTGGCTCTGTTTTCACGTTCCGGTGCCTCTTTTTCCTCCGTCCGGCGCCGTTTTGTTTCTCCGGCTCCGGTCGCTAGGTTTTCGTTCACCCTTTTTCGTGTTCGCGCCGTAGCCTTGCCGCCGCTTGTCTGCTTCTTTACCAGCTTCTGTTTCCTCCGGTGTCGGCTGTGCTGTTCGCCGGCGATTGGGTCGTGCTCCTCGCCGGAGCACCGTTTTTCTCTAGGTGATGTGCGTTGGTTGTTTGCAGGTTTGGTGTTAGGATCGGGTTGGCTCTAGCCCAGATTCGGTTTTGGGTTGGTTTTGGTGTTGGTGGAAGCGGTGGCTTAGACGCTGTTTGCTCTCGGGCTTGTGCTGCTGCCGCGTGGGTTGGTGTCTTGGTGTGCTCTTTGGGCGTGTGTTGGGCCTGTTTTCTTGCTGCTCAGGTGCAGTAGCGATGCAGTCGGCGTGGTCTCGGTGAAGCGTGGTCACGGTGGAGAAGGTGAGGTGGGGCTTGGCTGTCGGCGTGGTTTCGGTTTAGGTGGTGGTGGTGTGGTGAAGCTGTGGTGGCAGCAGTGGTGGTGGTGGTGCGTTGCGATTAGGTGTTGTTGGTCTCGATGGGGTTCGTTTGAAGGTGTTTTGGCGGTGGTGGTGGTGGTGGCTGGCTGAGGTGGTGTTTTTCTTGGTCTTGGTTGCTGTCCTGGCGTGCCCGAAAGGGCGAGGTATGTAGACACTCCGTGTTGACGGACGTTGTTGCTTTATCGTACCTCCGGGATGTTTCGGCGACGGAGAGGTGTGGATGGTTAATGCCGAGTGTGGGTAGTTTCTCCCTGATACGAGAGTCTCTGACCATTTTCAAATCTGGTGAGATTTGCAGGACTCTTGGAGTCGCTGAGGGGTGTTTCAAGTCTGTTGAGACTTGCAGGTCTCTGGTATCTGGTCGAACTCTACTGCATCAGGTGTTGATTGTCGATTCTCTGACTACTGGTGTCCCTCTACCTTCGACTTTTGGGGCTACTTTCTGGATCTGATGGGCCGAGTAATTTTAATTCGAGTTCGGAAGTTAGTGTCTAGAGGTGTCTCCTAGGGTCGGATAGGGGTTTTCTCTGGTAGGTTTAGTGAATCATTATTGGTGTATGGGTGGATTGGGGCGTTGGATTAGGTGTAGGTAATTGTGTTATATCACGTTACCTTTCGTTGTATGTTCCATAACAATTCCTTTCACTTCTTGTGGAGGAGTTGTTTTTTAATAAATTTTGCCGATTCAAAAAAAAAAAAAAAACAAGAATGAGAACATGTAGAAAATGGTGTTTTCATAAATGAAAAAAATGTTGAAAATAGAGATTTCTACTTCTAGCTCAATGTCACTACTTAAAATAAATATAAATTAGCATGAATAAAATTTAGAGAGAAATTTTTTTAAATCTTTTGTCATTAATTATTTTTTTCCAGTAGTGTATATATAGAACATAATTATATTTTTTTGATGTTGAAGAAATATAAAGGACAATTATATATAAATGGAAACTTGGGGAGTAATATAATTAATTAAGCATATATATACCTCAATGCCATTCATGATAGGCATATCCATGTCCATGAGAATTAGGTCAAATTTTTTGCCATGCAAATGAATGTCCACTGCTTCTTTTCCATTTTCCACAACATGACTTTTCACTCCAAAATTATTCAACATCATTTGATGAATCTTTTGGTAGGACTTTTTGTCATCTACAACAAGGGCTGTTAACTCGGATGCAAAGTTTTGAGGTGATGCCATATTTGGTTTTTGTTTTTAGATTATATTGCACAACTTTTTCACTTCTCCTTAGACTTGTTACATGCACAAAATATATATAAAATAAAATTAGTTTGTTTTCCTCTCAAGATAACAAAAATATATGGTTTTTTTTTGTTACATAAATAATATATGATTATTTAAATAATGTATGTATATTTCAAGATATTATTGCACTAACCTGGATATATAGTAAACTCTTTTTTCAGATTTTGATGAGATCACTAATGAGTAAGAATAGAAGAATGAACATGGGTATATATATATAGCTGGATATGATGAGGTGTTATGTTATGTATATTAATTATAATATATATGGACTATATAGCTAGATATGAGATTGGTGTTATGTTATGCCCGGTGGTATCTTTATGGGTCGGGTTGATGTTTTTTCTGGTGGTCTGGATCGTGAAGAGTGTCATTTTCTAAGAATGAGATTAGAAATGGAACTCTATTAGGTGATATCTGTTTTGGCATTTTCATTGGGGTTCCGTTTATATATGGCACATTTGTTTTGTAGCCCCACTTTTATAAATCTATATTGGTCTTGTGCACAGACTTAGTTATTAATAATAATATAATTGACGTTAAAAAAAATGTCTTCGCTTCCCATGTGGATATATAGTTAGTGAGTTGAGACATATGAATCAAAGGAAAATGAAGTAGCCAATTGGATGAATGTAGATTATGTGTGCGCGGTAAGTTACACGCAAATTTCGATATGGACCGTTGATATCAAATTAGATAGATAAAATTAAAAATTGTGTCTTTTGTAATAAAATAATCTCAACTGTTAATTTTAGATTGAACGACTGAGATTGATCGTAATATCCAATTGTAACGGCAGGAAATTTGTTTCCCAATTGGATGTACATACGTAAGCATCAACTTGAATTTGTGCAAGTGACTTTAGATTCTGAAGAAAATCTCAAAATCTAAGGGAGAGTGATAGTTTCCAAAAATGGAGGGTGATTCCTATCTTGAATAAATTTGTAGGGCATATTGTTTCTATTTTTAAATAGACAAGTAGACAGTAATATTTACTTGTATATTTTTTAGAGGTCCTTTTTGCAACGTGCCTTTCATTTTCTTTAGCACAAAAAACGAGTGAACCAAATTTAACTAGTGACTTTATTTTATCTTCGTTATAGCCATCGAGTGTTTACCTTACAATGCAAATACAATATGGAGAGAATAAACAGAGGTAAGCGTACATGTCCACGTATAAAATATTATTCACCAGCTGGAGGAGCACAAGAGCATCCAAATAGATATACTCATTTTTAGAAATTGAGTTTCACGTGTACACTACATACTAACTCCTCATTTTAAAAAAATTTAGATGGGTCTCTCCAATAACCAAGGTTTTAAAGCACCCGCGAAAACAGACGCAACAAAATAGTATAAGTAGCTGCCATCAGTGGCAGAGCCATGATTATTTATTATAGAGTTTGTGTAAAATTTCACATGTGACATAATATATAAATAGTCAAACAAAAAGTTCCAGTTTTGCTCTGAACTAACTCAAAACAAAATTCAATTTTGTCATAAAGTAGCCCTTAAAATAGTAATAGATAGACACTTCCATTTTTTTCAGTTGAAATGAATAAAAATCTCATTTTTAGTACAAATATGAACATAAATTACAAAATGTTATCTCCTTTAAACTCTTTTCTAATTCAAAACTTCACATTTATCTCTAATTTAAGTTATTATACATATATGATAACACAAATAATTTAAATAAGATTTTTGCAATATTGTGATTAATTCACACCGCAATGACCATAATATGTAACCTGCATCCGTAATAACCAAAATCACGAAATCCTTAACACGACCATAATCGCTATTTAAAACCTTGACAATAACTATGGTTCATCATTATAGTTCATTAAATTAAAATCACAGTATAAAATGGATCTCACAAACCTCATTCCAATAAACACTAAAAAATAAAAATATTCCCCAAGATATCTACTCTTATTAGTTGAGATCTCCGATTATGTAGTACGCTACTAGCTAGTGGTCCTAGTTATATACAAAAGGTTAAATATATTTTTGGTTTCTATTTCTAAGTTTGATCCTTATTTAAATTTTTTTATATGATTTTTATTATATTTTTGGTCTTTATATGTAATTTTCTTGCACAAATTTTCTTGTACATAATTTTACGTACATAATTTTCTTGCACATTCCGTCAAAAAAAAAAAAATTTCTTGCACATAAAGTTTAGTTGCAGAAATTTATAATTTTTTAACATAAAATAAATTATTATATATTTCATCTGGTTTCTTAAGCTAGCATTGGATATTTATACCGCTCAATATTATTTTGCTTAATATATAAATTTTTAAAAAATTAATCGTTAGATTGTAACTTTATTTTTCATAAATCATTTATGTAAAAATTTATACAAATCTAAATATTATTATATTTTATAAAGACTCATTAAAATTAATTATGTTCAATATATAAGTCTTTAATTTTGTTGATTTTGGATTCACCGAAAAAATTATACTCCCTTCAGACCACAATATAAGTCACTTTGGCACTTTTACGCATATTAAAAAATGTAATTAATGTTGTATGAAAAAGAGAAATTATGAGTTGGTTTACAAAATTGTCCTTCATTTATGATAAGAGAAAAAAAATAAATTGAAGTGTTGAAAGAAGAGAGAGTACTAAATAGTTAAGGGTATAATAAAAAAAATAGTATTAAATGTTTCATTAGTAATGTAAAGCGACTTATATTTTGATATAATTTTTTTTTTCCAAAAATGACTTATATTGTGGTACGGAGGAAATAATGACTAATCTGTGAAGTGATTTTCAATCATTTAACTTTGCATAATTCACATCTTTTTCAAACATTTAACATTTAGTGAGATTTTCACCTTGTACTGATCAGTCATTAATTACTTGGGTCCCTTTTTTATTGCACCAAAAAAGAAACAACAATCAAGTAACATACGAAGAAACATAATGACATGAATTGTAGTATTCAGATTATGCATTATCCGTTAATAATTTGGTCCTACGTAATCTTTAATTATGAACAAAATTGAATAATTAATATATTTAACATATAGAGCAGATAAATCAGTTATTTAATAAATCTAACAAATAAATTTTTACCTATAATAAAGATTGGAGGAAGTACTATTTATCCAACTAATAAAACAAATCACACAAGTAATTTTACATGTGGTGCATACAATTAATTTTTGACCGACTTTTACTTCACGACTTATTTATATTAGTTGATTTTTTAAATACCCAAAATTATCAAGAGATAGCATTAAAAAAATCACATTATTAAATCATTTTATGTACTCGTTCTTTTTTAAAAAAAAAGATTTATTTGTACAGGAAACTGTCCAACAAAAATTACAATAAAAATTAAAAGTATTTTAAAAAATCAAGCAGATCTAAAGTAAGAAGCTGATTTTGGGCCCGTTTGTTTGAGATTTTTTCTCACAAAAATCTATTTTTTTGTTAAAAAAATCACTTTTTTTATTTTTGATGTGTTTGTTTCAGATTTTCATAAAAATCATTTTGTTAAAAAAATCATTTTTGAGACCAAAATGAAAAGCTATTTTCAATAGATTCTTTCAAAATCTATTTTTTTAAAAACATGGACCATGTGTTTGTTTTCAAAAATGATTTTTATAATGATAAACAAACACAAAACAACTTTAGATTTTTTTCAAAATCTCTACAAAATAATCTATTTTTTCAAAATTGATTTTTTTTAAAAAATCTATTTTATTTTAATCTCAAACAAACGCACCCTTTATAGGACAGCAATGCTTTTTTTCTTGTTAGTTCACTCGCATGGAAACGATCCAAAATATATTCAAGTAACTGAACCAATGCAGCTTTCTTGAAAACCATTTAATACAATCAAATCAAATAATGTTAATGTTTTCTCAATGTAGATTACAATTTGCGCACTGTATTCCACCACCAGCACTCTCCAAATTCCAACAAACATTTTGTCAAAAATAAACCAACAAACATTGGCAAGAATAAAGAAAAGAAAAACTATATATAGAACAAAGAGAAACCTTGTACCAAAAAATACAAGAACCAAGGGAAACCCCACTTCTAAAACTCTTGCACACAAATATACAAAATGCACATCAATGAAGAATATAACGCCAAAAACGCACAAACTTTGTTCACATGAACCTTCTAATCATGAACGGCGTCAATTGCTTTGCCTGTCCTGGCTTGTGAGATTCGATTAGCATAAATGGTGACCAGCTTCAACTGTGTGCTGTTAAGGCCTTGCAAATATGGCAAGAATGCTTTCCCAAGCATTATATAAATATCCACTAGACAGAAAACAACAGTCTGCAACCATCCAACCATTTACATAAAATGAGCAACGAAACAGATAGGGACTTGAACATAAAAACAAACCATCAATTATTAATGATAAAAATACACCCTAATCCTCATTCAAAGAAAAAGAACCAGTCAGATTTATCATTTTCTTTAATAGAATATTTTCAATTATATTTTCATCATTTTGTCAGAGTAAACAAATATTAAGAAATAATATTAGGATGCAGTTGCAATGCAAATTCAGATACTTAGATATCAAATCACCATCACCAAAATTTCAAGGGGCTCGACGCATGGAAAGCATTAGTAGTTCCCTAATATGATTTTGTTCAAATGAGGGAATGGAATAGAATAATCCCTCAAATTAAGAATGGAAGGGAAGGATAATCCCATTATATTAAAGCATTTGGTATGGCAAATTATGATGCAATAATGTGCAAACAAATAGTTTATGCTTATAGGAAGGACATATTCGGGAATTAATTAATGAGGGGTAAATTTATAAGAATCAAAAGATGTAAACAAATAATAGGGTATTGAAGCAATAACTAAGGTAACAAGGTTAACGGTTTATGCCTATAGAGGTTAGGGCCAGTTTACTTTGTGAAAACATTTTCTATTTTCATTTCCTAAAATATGTGTTAGTTTTACTTGTCAACAAGGAGAAAATAGACATTTAGAGTGATTCATTGTGATAGAGAAGAAAAAATAGTAGCTAGAAATTATGCATTTCAAGAAATAATGAGAATTACTATTTTAAAATTTCCATTGTTGCCGAAAATGCAAAACAATTGTTCACTTCAAGAGTATTTTTTTCTCCTTGTCAACCAGTAAAACTAACACAAAATTAAGGAAATGAACACAGAAAATATTTTCACAAACTAAATGGGCCTTACTTGCAAAACATTATTGGAGCAGCCCCATCCCAAGGTGGCCTAACCACTTATTTAAATTTGTTTTGATCACAGGTCACTCATGAGCCAAAAAATTGTTTTAAAAATTTAATGATGAAAATATAATTGGTTTGATATGTAATAGGAGGTACCAAATATGTTTAAGTAGGTGTTAACTGGCCAATAAATTATTTATAACTACATATGCACTACATCACAATGTTCTTTGACTGATAATAAATAATCATCTAAAATTTCAAAAAAAAAATGTAAGAAGTGATGAACCATAAATTACCGCAGATAAAAGACCCAAAATACCTTGCGAACATCTGCACTCTGGTTTCCAAAAGCTTCGAAAAGAGCTGGCAGAAACGAGGGTAACTGAGCCATCAGTTCCTCCTGAGAGAGCCTGCCCACAAGCTGAAGAAAGGAATAATATGATGTTATTGTTTACACAAAAGTAATATTAATAAAGCATAACAAATTAATTCATTTATTAAAATGGATGTCCCTTCTTAAGAAGAATCGTATGTACTACATGTAATGGTAAGATACAAATATGGAGATCTTGTGAATTTTCAAAGATCAGATATGATACAGCTAGCAGAGAATACATAAAAGCATTCATAAAACAAGAAAACAGAGTATTAGCTAGAAAAAGACTTGGAAAGAAACAATGTCTCTCTCTTCAGGAAAAACACAGCTCATGAAGGAGGAAGGACCAGAGAGCAAAATAGAACAATTGTGCAGAGAGAGAGAGAGAGAGGAAACTTAATCAAAGAAGAATAGAACAGTTCACTGACTAGATTGAAGCTTAAGTCCAGTTTAAGGATCATTCACCAGTTTATGCTATTTTTTAGTACAAAAAATTTAAACAGTTGTATTCATATAATGTAATAGCCAATTAACATACGATATAGCATAAATAAGATAAAAGCAGGACACTTCCGGGATATGTTTTACATGTAGCCAATTAACATACAATATAGCATGAAAAAGATAAAAGCAGCATGTGGTATAGCATATTGGCACAAAGTAATACCCCGGCTTATTTTGAAATATATCATTGGTTCATTGGACACTTATTTCACATATAATAAAAAGGTTGTTCAAGAGACAATTACCTTTGTTAAGCAATTAATGCATGTGACAAGAGTTTTCTCATCCTCGGTAACCAGTAGAGGGACAATAACCTGAAACAGTTGATACATTGAACATTAGCATTAAGTTAAAAAGGAGAAATCCTATTTTCTTTTCTCAAACATTTTACAGGAAATAAGTTGGCTACAGAGTACAAAAATCAAGCAAGTACATACACTTAAACATCTGAATGGATCATACTGGGATAAAACAATGGTCAGGCAGTGCTCTGCTTCATTTGAAACCTGAATAAGGGATGAAAGAAACTGAGACTATGAAAGAAAGAAAAATAGAAAAGACAAACTATCATAGGACAACTTTGACTACCTTAGGAACAATATCTTTGGTAACATGAAGCAGCTTCTCAATTACAATTTCAACTGAATTCTCCAGGGCATCTTTCTGTTAAGAATAAAAGGAAGAAAAAAAATGATCTTCATAACTAGAAGCAATCATCTTTATTTGAAAAAATACTGATATGAGTAGTCTAAAAAGTTGGCTTAAAATGGAGTATGGACCTGGTTTTTGAGCATTTCAACTATCAATGAAAGTGCAAGCTCTCTGACTGAGGAATCCAAATCATCCAGCACCTCAAGCACAACTGTCAAAATCTGATTGAAGTACTGCAAGTATATCATAGAAAGACCATTACTTGGTGATAAAAAATCCAAATATATTGTGCATTGTTGTTAACTAAATCAGACATATTATTCTTCTTATACGAACGGAACTTATCTATTTACTATACATAATTGATTGGTTACACAAAAATAATTAGTAAAAACTCGAAAATATTGATAGTTCTTCTGCTAGATGCGAGGGTGTGTGCTTAATCCCATATTGCCTAGAGATACTTGGTGCTTATAACCCTCACTTTACGAACCTGATTTGTGGGTTGAGTTAACCCAAAGTCCAGATTCTAAGAATACTACTAATACAACAACAGGATGTAGATTCGACACAGGTCATAAACTCATAAATTTCCAAAAAAGAGTGTATATGGTAAGTAGCAATAAGCCAATAAAAACCAAACAACATGGGTACAAGAAGAAAAAGAGACACTCAATATGAAATCAAGCATACCTTAGTCCAAACAGACTGATCATTTGTAATAGAAGCTTCAAATAACTGTTGAAGTGCAGTCTGTTTACTAGAAACAGCGCTTCCATCATCAGCATTGCATATCTACGCAAAACAACCATATCTTTTCAGTTGTGATGTGAAAAAGTCTAAGATACAACTATTAAAATAAACCTAAAACATGATCAGCTAGATAAAAATGTCTCCACTAGCAGACACTTGGTTTTACATTGTAACGTGACTAGGCTGCTTTTAAACAATCTCTAGGCTGATTTTAGAGATTTAGGTTTGCCCTGCTACCATAGACAATTTTCCTACAGCTTATTATCAAGGTTTTGGGAAGGGTGAGGATACAAAAGATACAGGGATCTGTTTAATTATTTTTCTTGTGTTCACTCTTACTAACTGCAGCACAATGCTAGAGATTTAAAAATGGTGGCAGCCATTATTTCTCCTTGATTTGTGTTCTTGGCCTCCTTGTGGCGTTTTAGCCAATGACTTTTAGGAGTTTCTGTTTTTGTTTAGGACAGACGAAAAGAAAAACTCAATCAGTGATCATTATATAGCAGTTGGCTGTCTAGTTATAGGGGTTAGTTAAGGTACTGGTATCATTTATAATTTTTTTGCATTGAGTAAACAGAGCCATGAGGGAATTGAGAATAAATCATTTTCCTATTATCAGTATTCAATAAAATGCTTAGTTCCTTTGATTGTTTTGATCAATTTTTTCCTTTTTCTTGAGCCGATGATTTTTTTCCTTCCTACTTTTTTCGCTACAATATGCTGTTCATGAAGAATGGGTTATTTCCTTCCTATTTCTCTAACACTCTTTATCTCTCTTACATAATCTTTTGTTTTGATGAATAACAATTAAAAAACCAACTTGTCCTCCACAAGTAGCATAACTCACCATATGAAGAATTTGAGGAATACTGGGCCCAGTGTCTGTCATGGAGTTGATCTTTACAGCTTCACTTGTGTGATGATTAAGATCCAATACAGAAGGAAGTTCTCTGTCATTTGCATAACCTTCACCAACATTTAAACGTTCTAATGACACCGGACCATTAACATCTAAACGAGGAGTTGAAATACCCTCGAAATCCATGCTACTGTCCACATGTCCAAGTTGATTAGATTGAGAGCTGAAATTTTGCTCCATTGGATTGACTGAATATGCATGATCTTTGGATTTTGAACGATTATCACAATAAGAATCAGTCTCAAGATTATTATTATTATTATTATTATGATTATGATCATGATCATGATCATGATCATGGTCCTCACTTTCAACAGAAGTTACTGGACCAAGACTGGATTTCAAAATAGTTGAATCCTGGGAGCTCCACTTTCTACCACCATCACTATCTAGGGAACCAACCGAATATCTCCCAAGGTAATGAGCTTTCCTAGAGAAACCAACCATCCCGTCTTCAGACGATGTTCCTACAACATCAGATGGATCATAGGAAGACTTGGAACGTTGTCGCTCTTTCTTGTTCTGCAGATAGTTTATTAGGTCTACTTCAATGCGAGGGGTGTACTGTTTAAGGGCTCGTCTCAAAGAATTTTGATCTTCCACTGACAAACTCAGAATGAAATTAAGAACTGCAGTTGAATCAAAGTGAGTATACACTGATATAATGCATGTAATAGCTGCTTCTTTAAGCTTTGTATTCTTGTCATGAACCAAAGGAGTTAACTTAGCAAGCCACAATTTTAGTATGCCAATATTCGCAGCACCTTCTGCATTCATTGCATGTTTGTTAAAGGAATTGATTGCAAATTCAATCACGGCCAATTTAGCCTTTGGAGACCTTTGTTCGTCTAGAGAACGTAACAGTGCAGGTAAGAGAGAATCAATACTGTAAGTTCTGCTAACAACGTCCAATGTTGTTGTACATGGCTGCCTAACAACCTCTTTAGGATCAATTAACCGAGAAAAGACATGTGGTAATATTCTTTCCATGTAACCCTCAAAAGGCTTTCGACATGCTGGAACAATATCTGCTAGTGTTGAAAGAGCAGCCTGTGCAACTTTATGGTGAGGATCATCCAAGTGCTGGAAAAACAACTTCATTACCTTCTCAAAATTCTGAACAACTTCTAGAGTTCCCTTTGGACCTTGCTGCAACAATGAGTGAAGATAGTTAAATGCAGCAACCCTAGAAGACCAATCAGAACCTGACCTAAGTCCTTCACTCAAAGCTTCATGAAGAGATGCTGGTCCCTCGGCATAACTTGACATCCCTCCGGGAGATAGCTGGTTATCATCAAAACTCTTCCTCCTGCCAGCAGACATACGTCCAGCTACATTCTTTCTCACTAGTGGTCTCTGAAAATTAGGCACATGACTATTATGTGATTCCCTAAAGTTTCCATCTCTATAAGAGGCATCCAAATACTGCTTATCAGTGGTGTGGTTCATATACCGCCTAGCCTCCCTAATGTCACTATTGTCATCAACAGAACCTCTTTCTTGTAATCTTTCAGAAGGCCTTCTAGTTGAATATGAGGAAGATGATGGTAAAGGTTCAATTTCAACATTACTATGATATGATGACTTGGCGGAATCTTTGGAAGCTTGAATTTGAGTGATTATGTCGGACAAACCCAGACCACCATTTCGGTTGCTACCTTTATAGACACCATAAGCAGTAGGTTCTGTTGCCGAAGAGCTTGTCAAATGATTGGATGCAGAGACAGCAGCTGGGAAAGGCGGATCACGAGACGATGGAGGGTCAACTTCTGCACTAGGGGGAATGAGAGAAATATTTAGCCGCTCATGAAGAATTTACAAAAGAAACACACCACTATCACCAACCATTAAATAGTTTAAAGTCCTCAATATTGAGGATAAAACAAAAATATAACAGCCAAACTTATTTGGTACCTAGATCCAAACTTGATGACCGGAGAGTTGATGAATTGTGCTTATCAGACATATTCAATCCCCTAAGCATGCTTTCAATAGCAGAGACCTTCTGTTTGCTTGCATGCAACACACTTTCCAAACTACGTTCTGTACCCTTACCAAGTGACTTCGTCTGTGACAGAAGTACACCAGAGGAGACAGATGTCCCTGATGATAAACTTGAACTTCTATCCATTGCAACAATTGCAGATGTTCCATAACCATGTGGATTAGACAAAGCCGAGGCTTGACTGGGTAATGACATCAGTGCACCTCTATCTCGAATGGAAGGTGAAGCATGTCGCCTGTGTATTCCTCCATCCTCTTCATTTATTAACTGCAATTAACATTCACTTTAAAAGATGACTACAACAACAAAATAAAAGAAGAAAAATACCCTCAAGATCATAAGTGTATACCCGTTGAATAACAAGGTCAAAGGATGAAAATAAGCGACGAGAACGCTCTGGCCAAGTTTTTGCAAACATTCTGTAGCACATCCTTGCAGTAGATCGTACCTATAAATTTTTACAGAGTAATCATTTTCACCCGGATGTACTTTGACAATTATAATGTGGTTGCTATAAACAATGTCATGTCATAAAAAGTGTCTGTTGATAAATGAAATTTGATAGATAAAAAGGCTTGCTAAAGAATAAAGTAAATTATCATAGTTTATAGAGTAACTGATCTGCATACTGCATGACAATATCTCAAAACATCTCACCAAACATCATTATACAATGAAACAGAATAAAAAATAATCACATCATTTGAACATTTACTTGGAAGAGAGAAAAAATATCAATCAAATGTGTTGCAACTGATAAAAACCATAGATTTATGCAAAAAATATGGTTTCATGTCTCCAAGCCTGATTCCTCAAGGGACATGATGGCAGGAGAGTAGTGAGTTTCTCACAACACCACTTCCTTTTGGATGCATATTGTCTCTCTATGTTCATGCTGGAAAAGTAAAACTGATCTTTAGTCATTGCATTTCTGCAAGTGCATGCACACACACAAAGCATATAACAGACCACTTTTCTTCGGCTAAACATAATAGGCATGTCACTTTTGCATGAATTTTATTGATGTAAATTTTTTAATTATTCTTTGCCACACACACAGACACATATCGAGACAAGCCAGCCAGTGAATAAAATAGCATGTGAATTTTTACATTTTCAGTATCACTATTCACTATTAGAATTTACATTTACAATATTATTATTATTATTATTATTATTATTATTATTATTATTATTATTATTCATTTAATGGGAATAGCTATGTTGCTAAAGTAAAGAGCAAACAAGAGAAACATTGTCACTTCCCACAACTGCAAATGCAACAGACCAACCAAAGTTATGTAAATTATTATTCATAGCTCATAGAGAAGAGCAACCCAAAGAAAAAGCAAGTCAAATTTACAACTTGAATGCACAAATTATATTACTAAATGTCAAATAACCTGAAACTATAACTCTACCTCACTCATTGCATCTGAAACACAACACTTAATCATATCCTCATATAACTCTGCTGAACGATGTATTTCTGGTGCATCCGGCCAATGTTCTATGACCAAAAGAGCATATTCACAGCACCTACAATACAAATCGAGTTATAAAAACCAAAAAATTCACACGTCTCTTTTCAATAGTTCACAGTCCATACCTTGCACGAAGTACTGCATTGCGATCATTTTTAGCACAGTCGGCTATGCGGGGAAGCACACGAGCAACTTTGCAGTTGCGCAGCATCTGGAAAGGTAGATGTTAGAGGTGAAAATGGAACACGTAAAAGGCATAAAAACATGCAGACAATTACATCAGTAGATTACATTACCGTTTTTATGCAGTTATCTGCAGACTCTGCAATTACAAGCACAGTAATCACAACCAGCTTGAAAAGGACCTGATTATCAGATCAAGAATTAATAATATTGAAAGTATCACAATTATGGCAACCAAAGATAACTGGTTGAACTTACCGGTATAAACATTTCAGCATAAGCTTCAAAATCACCCAAAAGTTCCTTTGACAAAAAACACAATAAATGGCAAGCCTATAATACAGATAACATTAAACCATAATTAGATCTTCTGTCTGACAATGCTAGATTAAATAATGTGAATATAATACAATAAAAAATGTCCATGCACCTGTTTCACAATGCTAGATCTTCTGTCTGACAATTGTGTACTTAAAGGTCCACCAAGTTGCTTAAGGAGTCCTCGAAAACATGGATAATCAGCAGCGCCTGACAAGGAGAGCATTAAGAAGATTCAATAATCATTATTACACACACAAAAGAAGATAATTGTATTCCACAAAAATAGACTTCAGTTAAAATTACAATAAATGTAGAGCTACTTTTCCTTAAAATAGACAAAAAATTGATAAAAAGAAAAGAAATAAACAAAGAAGATAATTCAAAATACATAATAGCCTTATTGACATGCCGGCCCTGAACTCTGGTCAACTTATTTTAAAAAATGCAACTAAAGCTTAAGGCACCAAATAAGCACACATCCCCCTGTTTTGAAGAACTAGGATCCTAATACCCTCCTCTTTAAATGGAAAAAAAAATTGACTCTAATCCCTCAACAGCTGTAGTTTTGGTCCTAGACCCTGTTTGGATAAACAACTTAATTAAGCCCTTCTAGCAAACACACTTATCATATAAGTGTTGATGTACAAGCTATTGCTATAATAAAAGATAAAATAAAGTCAAATTATTTTCATAAAAGCTATAAGTTGTTTTAATAAGCTATCTTAAAGAGCTTGTGCAAATAAAATGAAAACTTATGCCGGTAGATAAGCTTAAATAAGTCAATTGAAACAAGCCCCTACTACCATTTAATTTTCCTTTCTATCATTTATTTGTTAAACATATTCATCTTGCCATCACTGTTTATGACATAGTTTCATTGATGAAGGCGTGTTGAATCAACATCACCATAAAAACCCAAAACCAAATTCATAAAACACCACCATAAATATCTTCAAGTCAAATATACTATACAGCAGCAGCAACTATTATCCCTCTTAAGAGACTCAAAACGGGTACAAGTTCTTAATTCTGTATTATAAGCATCTGAAGATCAGTACAGAATCCTGAAAAGGAATTTCGAAACACCAACCTCCTAGAACAAGACCCTCAATTCTCTGCATAGCAGCAATACGAACGGACCAGTCTTTTTCAGGCACAAGGATAGATGCAATCTTCTCAATTTCCCTGATTAACTCCTTATCTGAGTACACTTTGACAGGGTCTATGGGTTTCTCCGTGACATCACCTTCTGCTGCTCATAATTTAATAAACAAAATCCACATTTAAATACTAGTAGTTCAGTAAGTAAAATGTCAATATTCTACCTAAGAAGGGAAGGATAAGTATCAAAAATTCAAAATCATATACTTTATGACTATGCAAAGAATTTCACATGCAATGTAGAAATTATGCACGAGATATACAATTAAAGGCAAACATACAATTAAAGAACCTGTAAAAGAGGGAAATTATGCACAAAATCCATGATGCATTGATGCATGTATAAAATTGCATTGATGCTAATTTAATATAGAAATGTCTGTGATCCAAGAATTGCAAATTATTCTAACCTCCAAAAAGAGAGGCCTCCCTAGAAGAACTTTTGGCCTTTGGACTACTTTTCTTGGGTTTAGGGTTAATTTCCCCAGTAATATAACCACTTGAAATACCATCTGAAGAGCGCACTTTTGGTTGAATACCCTCTAGCCTGGCATTAATATCTTTCACCTGAAATCATGATGCAATGAAAAATAATTAATAAACTCACACAGTAGCTGGCATTAAAATGTAAAACGGCCTTCAATGATCCAAATCCATTAGTTTAAATGTGTGTGTTAGTAGATAATTATAACAAAACAATAAGGAAATCAATTCTTGTTTGACATATACCAAGGATGAAGGAAGATTGTAGCGGTGAAGTTCATCACGAAATTGAGGTCCAGCTTGTGTATACATTTCCTGTAAAACAGAATGTCAAAGAAATGCACTATCAATAACATTCACTGTAGCGTAAATGTCCACAATTGCTATCCCCAGGTGTATGAGTGTGAACATATCAATAAATCAACCTCTGTTTTTTGCATCATGATATCAATTACCATAGTGTTAAGTAAAATAAGATAAATGTAATCCAGTTATTTATTATTTATTTATAATATGCACAAGCAGATACATTCCATTTAGGATTAGTCCAAACTACCAAAAAATAAATCAGCACCAGATCAATATCAATATTAAAATTTCACAAGCAACAGGCCTTAAAAATAACATAAATTTTATATAAAATCAGCTTTGAGATTATAGTATAACCAAAAATCACAAGTTAGCATAGTTCTAAGATCCAACCAAGTCCCCCATTATACCCACTTTTATTCTTCTATTCTTCAGTATCTATGGCATTGGTTTATTTTTAACCAAAAAGTAAATTACAATATTGGGGATTCTTTTTTTATTTTTAGGTAAGACTAGTATTTTTAAAAATTAAAACTAACTATTGATTTGATGTGGTGTAACCCTTTTTTAGTAACTAGCATAGACTCAATAATGTCATTTTAATCTAATCCTTTAGATAAAATATACCTACAAAACAATCCATTCTTACCTCAACACACAAAATAGCCGCTTCTCTAACAGCAAGATTTGGGTCATTCAGCAACTGCAAAACCTGACAATTGATCGTGTATTGGAAGGAGTTAGTATCAGATCCTAAAACTATTTAACTGTACAAAGAAAGGTGCTGCTTATTTGTAAAAGTCAATACAGGAGGAAGGATAGCCCGTTGAAGTGGAAGTTCGGTAGCTGAAAATAGATTAATTGCAGATGTTACAGTTCGTATAAACTCCTCTCTGACTCTCCAGCTTTTGTGCGTCCAAGCTGAGGATCCTGCTCTTTCAACAATTATTGTAGGAGAAGAAACCTTCAAATAATAATAATATTTCAAAATGGATGACAAAACAAAGGTACAAAAAAAAAATCATTTTCAAAATACAAGTAGAACAGAACTTAAACTCAAGAATACACATGAAACATTATGCATTTTTCTGTTAGGGAGAGATGCAGAATGGCAGCATAAAAGAAACACTCAAGCTACAATAAGGTCATAGAGATAGATAAATCCAACTTTGAAAGATTAGTCGTGTGAAACTCCATTCATTTGGTGATAAATTACAAGCTTATGACAATACATCTACAAATATGCAATATAAACCAAGTGAATCTATAAGACATAGCAATTCTACCTTCCAGGCTATTTTAGAAACGGTGATTTGCTCGGAAAAGTCACTCAGTAACTACAAATTTTTTGTTAACTTAATAGAGTGCATAGCCATAGGTTTCACTAGCAAATAGGTATAAGATACATTTCATTTTATAGTTGTTAAATTAAGACTACCAGAAAATGAAATCCTTTTTTCTGCAAAAACTACTTCCAGACATATAGTTATGTTTCTCTTAATGGTCACCTGGAGTAAACATAATAATAACAATAATAATAAATTAATAATATTTTATTTTATAACGAAAAACTTCAACAGTTCAAGAATCAAGATTAATTATTTTATTATAGTTAGAAATGCATACAACAATTTAAAACATGAATTTAATTTGTATGCACTGACAGTGTAAAATAATTTTACACTATCAATCAATAACAACCATGTATTCCGCCAAATCACCCCACTTTACCCCACTATCTTTATATGACGTGGAAGTTTAAATCACTCTTATTGGTTGCATGTGTAAAATAACTTTACACTGACAGTGCATAACAATTAAACTCTTAAAACATAACACCTAATAAATAAGTCACGATAAAATTATAAAACCTAATTAGAGAAAGATGATTATTCATCAAACCTACTAAGATAACATCCTAGATGATGATGTGGCATTCCAATAGAACTTTTATTCATGCAAAACAAACCTCAAACTGATCCTAAAAAAGTCCTCAACTACAATTAAAGACCTTAATATGCTAATTAAACAAAGCAAAACTAGTAATAACAAATAAATCTAAACATAAAACCTTCATGCAAAATTTCTAACAAATTTTAATGCAGTAGAATCTTTCAACATACTCAAAATTATCCACAACAACGGAATGGAAAATCGATTAAAATTGAAAATCGATTAAACTTGAAATTCGATTAAAACTAACTAAAATCAAGTGAGAGTGGAAATGAAACCTCCATGAGTGTGAGAAGGAGGCGTCGTGCGGCGTCACGGACAGGCTGTTTACCATCACCGAGACGGTCAACAACGGCAGGAAGAAGAGCGTTATAGTGAAGCTTAAAGTGTTCGCCGGAGAGAACAGCGGCGGAAGCAAGAGACTGAAGTGCACCCTGAGAAACACGGAAATTGTTATCCTTCAAGAGATCGATGCAAGAATCAACGAGCGAAGTAACTTCAGAAGATGTAAGACTCTTTCTAGAAGCTTCTAGAAGTTGGTAGAGACGCTCTACACCAGCCATCCTTTCCTTTGTGTCTTTAGCGCGTGCAAGTTCCAATGCTTCCTCCATTTGGATCTGCTTCAGATCTAGTGGTTACGGTTGCGGTTGAAGAGAGGAACTTAATTTAGAAGCGCGTTTGAGAAGAAAGTGAAAGTGATTATTTACCGCTTAATTTAGTGGAGCCGTCAAATTCTATTCAAGAGAGAGAGATAACGGGAAAGAAGAAGATGATGATGGAGGAATGAAATTGAAAGAAAAATGAATGAATAGAAAAATGAAGAGTGTGATGCTTTGTGGTTGTTGAAAAATTAACCATACTTGTACTTCAAATTTACGCTTTATACCACTGTTGTTTACGTTGCGGTTTGCTTTTACGTTGTTTATTGTGTTGGTAACAAAATTGTCAAAAATAATTGGAAATACTTTTTTTTTTTTTTAAATATTTTTATTTTATTTTTTTGGTTTACAATGGAGTAGAGGATCGAACCCAGGACCTTTTACATACTACCCAAATCCCTCACCACTAGACCAAACCTAGTGGCTTGGAAATACTTTTTTTTGAAAATACCCGCTTCATCTAATTTGTATGATTCTTTTTTATTAAAAAATCAAAAGTACAATTTTTCTAGTCAGGATCTCAATTTCTTAAGACAAATTGGTATCTCAATTGCTATAGTTTTCGTATATAAATACTAATTAATTTCACCACTTCGTATACAAATTTTAACTTAACTATTTAAAATGTCTCGAACTTCAACTTTTTCCATTTATCTGTTTTTTAATTTTTTAATAAACTATAAGAAAATATAATTGTCATTATTGTATTTCAAAGATAATACTTACTAATAGATATATTTTTGAAGATATTCAATCGATGAAAGTTTCACCCGTTGTTACCATATTTACTCGGATGCAATTATGCAAAGTAACTGATCTTCAAGCGTTTGTAAAGGATTCTCACCCTACTTCTATAGTTGTTCGAGAAATTTGATGGCAAAGTGGAGACCAAAGATGCTATGATGTTAAATGTGGATGATAGTGCTTTGACTAATCCAAAAAAATCAGGATTTAGGGTTTAGCAACAAATCATGATGGGAACTTCCGGTGTAGTTTTTATGGGAGCATTGATTGGTCAAACGTGTTACATATAGTTATTCAAGCTTATTTAATTGGCATCAAGTTGAGTTGGCAAGTAGAATTTAAAAAAGGTAATGGGGTGTTTGTTTCATGGTTGAAAAAATTATTCCTTGGAATGAGGAAGTTACAAATATAGATTCTTATGTTTGTTACAAGGTTAAAAAATTAAGTCTCAGGAATAAAATATTCTAAGGAAAAAAATAACTTCCACTTTCCCATGATTTTAATCCCATGAAAATGGGTGGGAATAAAAGATTCCCATGAATATAGTAATAAAATTGAAATAACTACCCACATACCCACTCTTACAAATAACTCCAAGGAACATAATTATGATGAACCAAACATATTTTTTTATAAATACCTGGGAATAAAATACCCATTAATTATTTCCTGTGAACGTTATTCCTGGGAGTGAAATTCTCAACCGTGAAACAAACGATTTGTTACTCAGATTCCCTTCATATAGTTAAGCTAGTAACTGTGGGGACACATCGATATATCACCACCTTATAAATATGTTAGAGATTATTAGAGATCATATAAAAAAATTAATTGGAATTTTATTTTAAAACACTCTTCGCGAAGGAAATGCTTGTCTATTATTCATGCAAAGATAGGAGCCAACTGTTTAAACTATGTGATTATGGTTGATATGTCTTCCTAATTTGTCATTGGCATTTCTGCTGATCCTAAAATACTCTTTTATATCTTTTTAAATTTATCAATTAGTTGAACCACTAAGTTTATTAAACAGATTAATTAGCTTAATTGTTATCAATTATTAATTATCAATTATAAACTATAAATTATCAGTTATTAGCTATATGTTATTTTTACCAAACAAAGCCACAATACATTGTGCTTTCCCGGCCAATTTTTCTCTAAAATCTGTAACACAAAAAAAGGTCAATTTGTTTGTTTGTCCATGAAAAACAAACAAATTGCATAAAGGTATACTGTACGTCTTCCACAAATTTTAGCACAAAGAAATGATATTTTTCTTTGTTTTCAATGTGTCGTAAAGATATTTGTAAAAGAAAAGCATATTTCTAATAAAGAAAAACGTAAGCCTATATTATTAAGTCATCTTTTGTGAAAACTTTCAAAAACAAATAATTAAAAAAAAATACGATGATATTTTTTCCTTTAAGAAATATGATGATAATTCTTTTTTTTTTTTTTTGGTAGTGTATGATGATAATTCTTTAATGATTGTTAATAAAAAAAGTATCAGTGAAATCATAAGTTGATAAGACTTTATCTGTCGGTAGTTTTAATTTATGCACCTTTATTTATATTTTTATGTATTTTGTTGTCTACATTAATTTTAGAAAACGTTTTGCATATGCAAGAGAAGTATTTCCTCAAATGTATCATATTTCAACCTCAAATAGTTGCAATCTTAATGATATTTGGATAAGGTATAAGCTTTTTTTAGTCCGATGAAATGAAAAATCAATAAAAACTCTTACATAGTGAAGAGACCAAAATTTGAATCTCAGTCATAGGACAACTCTAAATATGTGTGACTTATTAAAAACAAGAATTAAATATGATAATTTTTTTTTACCTTCATTTTAAATTGTTCTAGTATAGGGTGATTTGCTAGGATAATAAAAAAAGAATTAAAACGGTTGTCCCTCATTATTAAATCAACAATAATTTTTTAGTATAATTTGAGTAATTGTTTAAAATATCAAAATAATTTTTTGTCAATCAAACATTATATAAAATAAAAAGTTGTTTAACACTTTAGAAGTTTGTCCTGTGTTATTTTGTCTAATACTTACCTCTGGCAAATCAACCAAGCTCAAAGTGTATAACTCATTTTAAGGGCCAGACTTCCTCGATAAGTCATCAACAATTTGAAGGAACAATGCATCGACCAAGACAAAGGCAGAGGCAAACATCAAGACCATTGTTACTACAACTACATTTGTGCTATAAAAGTTTGGTCTCTCGAAGGCCCGTTAGTCTCACTATAAATATCTCTCAAGATTGAAAAAAAGAACACAATTTAAATCACATACGTCTCACTTCCACTTCACTTACTTATTTAAGCGTCAAAATGTTTGCATGCACCACGTCAAATTGTAGGAGTTCCTCAAAGGGACAATTGTCGAATAATGATATTAGATTTCTTTATATATGCGATCATTTTAAGAAACAATTGCATACTTATATCTCTATCAAATAAATGTACGTTAATAATATCTTCGATTAAAAGCAAACTCAGACATTAACCTCAAATGATTATTGAACTTCTCCTAGAACAAATTATTTAAGAGAATTTGAATTTGATTTATAATGAAATCATTTTTTTATCGTACTTTACTTATTTTGCAACTGAATTCAAAATTACCGGACTCTATTTTCCCGAAAGTATCTTCAATTGGAAGCAATAAATCATTTAGTTACAAAACCAAACATTAGAATTATATACGAACCATCTTTTCAACGTATAAACAAACACTACAAATATGGTGAAAGTTTCATTCCATTTTGTCTTATGGCAGCGTGCAAATTAGACATCACAAAGATGGTCCCATGATACATTTTCATCACGTAATATAATGATGGTTAAGAGAGTCCACATTAAAACATAAAACAAGTTCCACTTCCACCGAACATTAAAACCTAAAAAGTGGTTTGTTCACATGTCTTTCAAGAGCATTATTATATATTAGGTTTGTTAAATCAATTTAGAGAAGGGAGGATAAGCTTTGACATATAATTAGTTGATAGAAACTGCCACAAATAGAGCAAAAAAGCTAGTTAACCTCGTGACAAAGCCTAATCAACAACCCAATTTGGACGTAGTTTAAAATTTTTAAAATAATATTTTTTCTAAAAAACTCTTGTCCATTTCTACTTTTGTTTCAACACGTTAGTAGTTAGGTTTTACATACAATAATATAATATTATTTGATTTTAATTAAGCAAATTAATTGAAGTAGTTTGTACCAAATAGGAATATAAATTAGTCTACTATTGAAAACCAATTCCTCAAGTAAAAAACCCTATATAGCTGGAAAGTTACGCCCAAGAAAAGAAACCCTTTATATATGCTTCAACAACAATCGAACTAGATATTAATCGTTAGTTGGTTCAGTAGTGATTGACGTTATACTTGGTAGGAATGATCACAGTTCGATTTCCGCAACTGCGATCTGGAGAAAGCTGCAACCACTCAGAACTAACCATCAAACAAGATTAAGCAGTCCAAAAGATCGGATACTGGTGGTGAAAAAAAACAATCGAACATATTAATCGAAGATATTATTAACGAAAAAATCGGTTAAACAGTTGAGATCGGATCAACTGAAATGGTTCTCCGTATATAACTAGTTGAACCGAGTAGATCGATCAGATTTTTATATGAATGGGAGTAAAATTACACTTATACATTTTTAATGAAATACCTAGCTCAATTTAATTAGATTAAACAAAAAAATGTTTATAATGAAATACCTTACTGTACCTACCGTGAGAGCCAAATGCATGAACATATTATTAGTTCGTTGTAATAGGAACAAAACTATTACACCAAAAAAGGAAGGGACAAAACTATTGGTACTATAAATAATGCAACTCTATAGTTTATCTAAAATAAAAATAATGCAACCCCATTCTACAGGAATTCCTCTATAAGATGACCCTACTCTGTTCAATGTCTCATGGGTGTAATGTCCTTTTCATCTTTCATATAATCATATGAATATAGATATATAGTTACTGTATTCTTGCACGCAGCATCTCCGATTAGTGGGGTGTATATTGGAATTTGGAACTTTAAAGTTAAGAACCACTTCTCTTCACACTTTGTTTCATCACATGAGAACACTTCCTTTGTAGATTGCATTTTAAGGGCTAAACCAGAAATTAAAATAATTAAAGTTCTTAAAATTAATGTAGCAAAGATAGAGCTTTAAAATGAGCTAAGTTAATAATTGAAATGCTCTAAGGTCCATTATATGAAATCAATATGAGGTGGAACCTATCAATGTTAAAGTTAAAAACCCAGACTTTAAGAGTTCAGATCACAAAAAAGCAAAAGAACTACCTTTTTTCTTAAAATATAAAAACCAATACTCTCACATGTTTAATTTAATTATAAAAAAAAAGCTTTGAAAGAAATAGGGTCCATTTAATCAACAAAATGTAAGTACATTAATTGGACATAATAGGGACCTAGATTTGGTAATATTGCATGCAGTTTAACACAGTTTTTAATCACGTCCATTCGATTTTGATTGGACGGTTTATATTAAAAACTTCATTTTTCTAATCAAATTGATCCCAGTCGTTAAAATCAAATCGGACGGTTTATAATCAAAACAGTGTGGTACTGCGACAGCAAATCCAAACGCACAGAATAGTATACATGATAGAATAACATAGATAAAGTGTAAGGTATTGAATAAATTTTATCTTGTACGATGTTTGATGGATAAAAGATTACTTTAATAATTTAGACAATTTATGTAGAGAACAAAAAATTGTCTCATGGTTCAGCGGGGGACAAGAATTTCAATTTTTATTTAGTCCATTAGTCCTCAGTTTGTCCAGTCTCAAAAATAATTTTAAAATTAAGCACGGTACAAATGAACTTGTACTCCTCAATTTCTTATTTTTTTAGCATATCAAATACACCTGTAATCCATATTTATTATGTGTTTGTTTGTGTTCAATCCAACACTACAATATGTACGTAGCTTCAATTGCATAAACAAAAAGTTTGTTACCGATTTGTTGTGTTTGTTGACAGGTATTACTTCTTGGTGGCATTTAACATTGGAAAGTCTTAAACTTTCCCACCATGCACAAGTTATTTTTGACCATGGGATCAATTAGAGAACACAATCTTATTATGGTCACTCACCACTAGATTTTTTCTTACACCATCATTCTCTCTCCCCCATGCCCCACTCATCCACCACAACCAGCAACATCTCACTGTCCCAACTCCCTCCGTCCTTCTTTCCTTTTTATTTTATTATTTTTTTCATATTCTGCCAAACTTTTTCAATGGCAAAGAGAAAAAATTGTCTCTTGCTTCAGCTTCATTCACGAAGCTTTTAAGTCACCGTCGAGCAATTACCACAGATCCTAGAACAGTTAGCCTTCAATGGAAGAATGGTGGATTCAAGGAATAAGAAAACTCTTCTACATTTTAATCCTTAATTTCTTTCATATTCTACCAAAAAATTCAGTGACAAAGGAATAAAATTGGTTCTTTCTCAAAAGCTTCACCAAGCTTTCACAGAACACGGGTTGTTGAATTTTATGGGGTTAATTACTCTCTGAATCCAAATACCTATTACAAATTGTTATTCTAATTGGGTTTTATTTTTTGAAAAAATTGACAGTGGCGGTTGCTGGTGGTGGTAGGTGAGTGGGAATGGAGGAGAGAGAATGGTGGTGAAGATAGTGTGAAAAAAAAATCTAATGTAAAGAGTCTATAATAAAAGTGTATACATTATTTGATCTAATGGATAATAATCAACTGTAACTTTCCCATGTTAAACTCCACCTTATTTCTTTGGTGGATAGTTTAGACCGAAAGAGATGGAAGCAGAATCATGAGGGTTTTTTTTATGGTGAACTCGACGTATGTATTTATTAAAAAACGTGATGTTTCTTTGGCTATTGATGATAATGTGGTGGATGCGCTGCAACAGTTATGGGCAAACGATGTACCTTCTAAAGTGAGCATATTTGGATGAAGGTTATTGCTTTCAAGCAGGGGCGGTCCTGAGGGGGGTGTAAGGTGCCCTAGCGCGCTAGGCCTCCAATTATTAGGGGCCTCTAAAAAAAATTATGTGGTAATAGGTCTCTTAAAAAAAAGATTATTCAAAAAAATAAATATAAATATCTTAATTTTTTTTAATCCATTTTTGTTATCCCAACTATAGATGAATGTAGGAGGTTACTCGTTTTAAATCTGAACTGTAAGGTCAGTTATGTCCGAAGAGAAGCAAATCGAGTTGCTTATGAATTAGCTCAGGCAACTCGTTTTACTGCTAGTCCCCAAATGTTTAATTATTGCTCATCTTGTATTGAACTTATTATTACGAATAAAATGCATTAACTTTTCATTTGTCAAAAAAATATACTTTGATAAGCAAAAAAAAAAACTTAAAGTGGCTAGGTGCATGTTTCGGAAAAAAAAAGTTTGTCATGTCTCAAACATAAACAAAAATTCGTGTATCTTCTCTTTCTCCTTCTCACTAATTAGAATATGATTATTTTATATTTGGATTTTGTGTTTTTTTTTTTAAAATTAAAGGATTTACTTTTAAGATTCGGTGCAGGGCTTCAAAATTGTCGATACCGGCCCTACTTTCAAGACTCCCAACTCGTATGGCATTGGCGCCAAAATGTATTATTGTTAATCCGCGGGAATTATGTTGCGCTTTTTGTTTTAGAAAAAAAAAAGACATTGAGCATCTGTTTTTCAAATGCTCTTTCTCATTACAATTATGGAAAACAATAATTAATTGGATGAAAGTGGAGTGCATTCCCTTTGAAGAAGGATGGCAACATTTTATTTCTTTTGGTGCTTTGATGAAAATAAGAAATATGCAAAAGCCCGACAAGTAATTTGGTTGGCATCCACGAGGAGTTTATGGCGCGCTCGCAATAACATTAAGTTTAGAGGAGATGTAGTTAATTTGAATACCTTAGTGGATCAAATAATTTATATTTCCTGGTTTTTGTTTATAGGGAGAATATCTAATTTGTCTTTCTTTATTTTTTCAAATTGGTGTAAAGATCCATTATCGTGTATTCTTCGCATCTAATGGTATCTGTTAGAATTGTAAGGGTCGAGTATACTTTATACTCCTTATAATTCAAATTTTGCTTATAAAAAAAAAATTGCAGAAACAAAAAGGCAATTAGAATCACATTCAAATTTGATAAAATCACGGTATCTAGTAAAATAATTTTGTCGAAACTTCAACGTATTTTCATAATTTTAACAAGACCCATTTTGTAAAATTACAATGGTTTATCATAATTTTAACAAACTTTTTGTGTGAATTCAAAACACACACGTAGTTCAAAGAACGCGTTTTATTTCACAATATTTGATTTTATGCTTAAATACAGTTTTGGTCCCTCTATTTTATAAAATGCTCAATTTTGTTCTTCCTATTTTGTTTTGCGCAATTTTGGTCCCCCATTTAAAAAAAAAGAGCAATTTTAGTCGTTTTTTGCGCAATTAACCTTTTATTATAAAAAATTCAGACATTTGGTCCCCTTTTCATTTATCCTTCAATTTTGATGACATGACACATTCTTTAAATGAAATAGGTGTAATTACTTTTGTAAGTGTTTTTAAGAGCCACAAATTATTCTCTGCCTTGGAATGAAGCATCATACCCCCACTCTAAATTTTTATCAAAAAAATAAAATAAAATGACACATGTTACATGTTTATGGGGCTGTCACATATTTAATTTTTTGATTTATTATTTAATTCATATTTTAATGTTTCTTAAATTAAAAACACAATTAAAACACTTAAATAGGGGATCAAAATTGCGCAAAATAAAATAGGGGATCAAAATTGTGTATTTTGTAAAATAGAAGGACCAAAATTGCGTAAAACAAAATAGGGGGATCAAAATTGCGCATTTTATAAAATAGAGGATC
Organism: Trifolium repens; assembly: GCA_030408175.1. Taxonomy (NCBI): domain Eukaryota; kingdom Viridiplantae; phylum Streptophyta; class Magnoliopsida; order Fabales; family Fabaceae; genus Trifolium; species Trifolium repens. Next base: position 48,478,778 of record CP125849.1, on the reverse strand, counting down.
AAAGTTATATTCAAACTTTTATTTTATTAACGATTTCGGTTATTTTACGACTAAATCGATAAGTTCGGTCCTCAAGTTTATAATAAGTGTAAGTAAGACACTCTCTCTATTTGGAGATATCAATTTCACAAGTGAGTTGCTACCTGCAATTTGAATCCAATACAAGTGGTTGAGGCACAATATATTTAATGTTCAAAATTTTGAAGGTACACACTGAGTTCGATTCCTGCCGATAAACTTAAATTAAAATTTTGAGGGTACGAATTCACTTTAGTCCAATGTAAAGTAGCAATTCACTAAAATACTCTTGTTCGCTACTTAGGTAGCGGATACACCCCAAAAACACCATATCGGATTTTATTTATATAACAACTACTTAAGTAGCAAACACAATTTACAAAAACAAATCATTTTATATAGTCTGCCGTTTAAATAGTGGAAGAATAAAAATAGAAACGCGTAGGACACACGAGAAATAGGTAGGACGATAAAAGAAAATATCAAATTTCAATGCAATTATGCAAATGGACTTGAACTTGTTTAGACCCGACATCATGCAACTTTTTTCAAAAGTTTATGGACATGTTTGTAATTGAGAAAGGTTGTGAAAATCTAGTTTTAAATTGTAAACTACATTGATTATAAGTTTTTAGTTATAATTTTCGTGTTAAATTTGAGTTGAAATTGTTTTGAGTGAAATTGCAAGTCAAGACAAGTTTACACATTTAATTCCCTGTAAAATCATTTAAACTCGTATGTTTGTACCTACTTAATTGAACGATCGAAAGCTCTTTTTTTAATTCAGAAACTCAATTTTGTCATTTAGAAATAACACAAATCTTTATCATATTAGTAATAAATAAAATATCATATGTCTCAATATTTAGAGAAACACTTATTTTTTTATAAAACTATATGTTAATAAATAGAGGGCTAACAATTTTTTACACTGGCATATATTTTTCATAATAGTATCTCCCTCGGTTCTTTTCGTAAGAAAAAACTTATTTTTTAGGTTTATTAAATAACGAAGGTGTTTGGTCTATATTAGAGACCAAATACATATCAATTATTCACTAATAATTAGAGGGATAACAATTTTTAGTATTGTGTTTTTTCAATAATGACTGTTATTTTTATGCATGTGCGTGAAAAGAAGAAAGAGGAGTTATCCCCTCTCTAGAGCTAAAGTGGGGAAGGGGAAATGAGACAAAGGCTAACTAAGGACGAAGTACGGAAGATTTTGACTCTTAGATGAAGGTTATGGAATAGAGATAAGGAAGTACACCGGGATTGGCTTAAAGCTAAGCTAAGTGCTATAGGTGAGGAAGGTTTTCAAAAGCTAGAGTCTGAAAGTGAAAGATGAGCCGAAACTCTAATAAAATGGGCATTTAAAATCTCGTAATAACCCTAATTACGACTAAACCAAGTCTAATTATCCTTGCACGTCGCAACCACCTATTTATGACGCCTCCAACTAATATCCTCATTTAAATTTTATATTTCTTATATCAATACATACAAGATTTATATATCTTTATGAACAATTAGCATTTATTGGTTTATAATTTCTTAATTTACCCAGGTTTTTAACTCTAACGACTATTTTAGTATCTAAAAACAAAATTGAGATGTTTTCATCCTTCGAATTTTTTCTAATGACTAATTATGTTCATTTTAATTTCAAGGTTAAAATTTCTGTGTCTTTTATGTTCAAGATGTTCTTTGTTATTTTCATCTTTTTTTTTTTTTGCAAACAAGAATTGAATGTATTAAACATATAACCCCAACCCCTTACCTGGAAAAATAAACAAACAAAAATAGAAACGAGAAATTATTTTAACCAATGGGCGTCTCAATGAGTTGAGATGGAAACGAAAAAGGAAATGAATATAATATGTATGAACGAATGAGAATGTAAGCCACGCATAAATCCTGACTTTGTTTGATGTCATGAGAGAGATGGAGAATAAAGCTTTTTGGAATTGTTTGATCTCTCCATCTATTATATTAAATATATTTAAGTACATATTATGTTCAAAAACAAGTCAAAATTTTAACCATTAGGACTAAAACCAAAACATAAATTTTGTTGACGATGAAAACATTTCATTTTTATTTTTAAAGGTTAAAATAAAAATTCGTTATATTTGTAAGAAAGAAAAAATTTATTTAATCTTTTTTTTGTATACTTATGTTAAACTATTGCCATATCATTTAACACATTCAAAGTGTTCAACCAAATCAAATGATTAACTAATAATATGATATTGAATAAAAAATATTTTGATTTGGAGAAGTTTATATGTTTTTGATTATATTTGTCAAGAAATTTTAGAAAAATATTTTGAGCCTGCATCATATTTTCTCCTTTTTTGTCTAACAAAGAAAAAAAGTGTTTAAATGATTCTAACAAAAATTTAGTATCTTTGCCAATTTTTTTTATTTTTTTTTAATTTATAGATCATTGCCCAATACAACTAAGGGCATTTTTATTCGATTATAATTTCCTTTTTCAAATGTACAGTGAAGTTGAATATTTTAAATATGACTTCCATATGACTTTAATATAAGTTTAGTTGAGTGAACATATCATGTATTATTTCAATTAAAAAGATTGTTTAAAAATCTAATAATATACAACTATCTTCTTTTCTTTTTATAAAGCCCTTAAAAGAAATATTAGGACAATTTAAATCTTAATATTCAATCCCATTGAATACTTTTATGTTTTTTAATAGTATAAATAAGGGTTTAATATGATTTTGAATATTATATTACAAATTTTTATGCGATTACTTAAATATAATAAATTATTTGATAAATACATAAATTTAATAGAGGTTTCGTAAAAACAAATTAAAATAACAGGTTAAAATCTACAACCACTTTATATTTCAATCATATATAATATTTATTTTCACATGACATGTATGATTCAGATAGTCATATTTACTATATGAAAAATGAAAATGAGAGATATTACTCTTTACTAAATATATAGATGGTATATAGTTGTTTGTTTTATTTGTTATCGACTATTGTCACATTTAATTCATGAGAATGAGAAAAACAATTGTGTGAATTATCTAATAATCAAAAATAATTTTTTAATTTAAAATTTATGATATATTTTTTTTATAGTTTCTTTAATTAATATTAATAAAACTTAAATTTTTAATTTCAAATTAAGTTCAAAATTAAATAAGTTTTTTTATGGTCAAAATTGAATAAGTTAAAATTATATAACATATATTTATGAGGTAAACTCGACGAGGTAAAATGAGTTAATGTTAAAAATTCAATTCTATCAACTTGCTATCAATAACGAGAAGGGGTACTTTGGGAGATCTAGAACAAAACTGATGCAACGAGTAATAAATAATAATCATATATAAATAGAAACGAGCCAAAGTGGATTGTAAAAAATATTTGAGAACTGTGATCGTATACAAATAATCCCAAATAAATACAGTAATATTAAAAATTATTAATACGGTTTGATTCAGTTTGGTTCAATTTAAAAAAAGTAATCCAAAATCATATCTAAGCGGCACTCACAAAAGGACGTCCAATAACATCTAATAATATTTAATTTCGTGTAGGTTTTAGTTATTTTTAGCAGCTTGCGATTTTAATTTTTATCAGTTTGGATAAATGAAAATCCATAGTTTTCAAACAAAATTTGTTTTCTAAGGATCATGGTCATAAGGAGCAGCAGTGAATGATGATGGTGGAAGAATCAACATAGGTTTTCCATTATGTACAAATTCAGTGCGTAGTGAAGCATGCTCTGGCTTATAGTCCCATTGATGCCCCGTCAAATCCAAACGCTGAACATTACCTGAAGTATGACAACATTCACAGTTAAATCGAAAGCTGTCAAAGATTTGAAACATAAATTATCGAAACTTCGAAATATATTTTAGCAAACTAGATTTACATAGGTTCTACAACTACTGTCCTTGAAGATAAGCCACTCTCATTCTAGTAAAAAAAGTGAGGTTGAACTAGGAGTATTCTTCTAGCTGAAATTAGTTGGTTTATTGTGACAATAATATGACACTATTGGCAAGCAGGCATCTAAGTAACCATAGATCATACTTATTAATCCTAGATAAAAGCATGTGGCGGCTAACCCCCCTAAAAATGCTGTAGCTTAAGGGCCGCAATTCTAATTTTTTTTATATAGGAGTAGATTAAATAATTTATACTATGAGTGACTATAAGGTCAAAAAAATTGGACACGTCATCTCTAAAATCCAGTTAGCATCTGCCACGTCAAAAAAATTGTGATTTGGCATCAAAGAATCCTGTTCAGGGGCTATTTTAAAAGTTTTCAGATTTTGCAGGGGCTAAAATGAAACTTTTTTTTTACAGGGGTTGTTTTCAAAATGGGGCATAATTGTAGGGACTGAAATCATATTTAAGCCAAAAAAATAATTCCTAGAAGGCTGGATGGGGAGTAAAAGAGTTTCAACCCACTAAGTGTGTTCAGCTCTGAAAACCTTTACTATTTTGACGCATAAACGCCTAAACTACCCACAAACCGACAAACTTACTTTGGAACCCTAAATTTTAAGGGTATTTTTTGGGTTTTCAAATGCTTTCCAAAATGCATATCTAGAGCGTGCAATTGACTGCTATTTACGCGGCTGCGATGGTTGTGACAGTGCAACAAGACATAGCCACAGATGGAAGTTTAGTGTGCATATTTTAGCAACTAATCAATTTATATAATCACAAAACTAACCTACTAGCATCTGAGACCACCAATATAAGAGACAGGAACAACATATATAATACCTTTAGCAATTTTTAATGCAGAGGAGATGATGGGCAGTGATTCAATAGGCATACAATTACTTGCTGCATTCACATCAACTAGTTGGGGAGCCTGTGACAAGAGTTTTGACAAAAACTTGGCAGTTTCAATCCCACCACGGTTTTTGCTGCCAACAAAGAAAAAAAAGTCATTTTATTTTACAACATTAAAACAGGCAATAGCAGAATATTAAGTATTAATCCTAACCTTATATTAATTTTCGCCAATTTAAGATCCTCCTTTATCAGCAGCATATTTTGAAGCTCTTGAAAACCAGATGGACGGAAATCAATGCCTGCAACATCAACTACTTCGATAGGTGTGCTAAAAAATCTTCCCAAAGCTCCTGCTACTTTGCTGCATATGAAAAATCAATCAAATTTAAGGTGGAGAGATAAACTGCAAGATGAATACTACCCCTACACAAACCTCCCAAGGTAATTTTCAGCAATGGAAAGAGACTTCAATGGTCCATTGAGTGTAGGAAGCGAATCTAGAAGATGATTAACTCCTTCAGCGGACAGTTCACAAGACTCTAACTTCAAACAAGCCAAGCGGGAGCACGTTTGAGATGTTCCAGCAAAATACGGGGTTAAATACCTGTAAGTTTGATGGTAGACAATTAGACACTCAACTCCGATTTTATATCATCTAAATATACCTACAAAATGGGAATAAAATTGACCTGATTCCGTCATCTCCAATTGAATTGTCACTTATATCTAGGTCCTCCAAGTTAGGCATGTACGCAAGAGCATATCCGAGATTTTCTGCGTCATCTTTCCGTAAATTGTTCCCCCTATGTGACCAAAACCAGATTAAAAATTCTGTTTATATAATACTGTCTGAAATGAAGAACTTATCAACAATGTCTTAGAGCAGTTCATATTAAGGTAACTCATAAGAAGATGGGAATAGAGACTAGGGTGGTTCACATTCTAACCGATCCAAAAATCTAAAAACTGCACAAAACAAAATTTTATCAAAATTTTTGGATCTCCTTTTGTCTAAGTTATTCAATTTGGATTGGATCGGTTTTCATATTCCTTTCTTAAAACTGGACCCAACTGTATATATAAATTTTAATAGTTATTAATTTGATTATAGTATGAGATGTTTTAATTTATAATCTAATTGTTTTTTTATAATACTTAATAGTTTACTGAAATCTATTTTTATTACAATTTCATATGTTATAAACATAATTTAACTTATAATAAACTATTTGAAATTAAATAAATATATGTCATTTTGCATATTGGTAAAATCCGAATAAACTGACCAAATCCAAACTGAACTTGATCGAATTGGATTATTTTGAGGAAACAATCTATACTGAGCCGCATACTACTTTAATCTTTGGATCATATGACTATTTACCTCAAAACCAATCCAAATTAAACTGCGGACACCCCTACTAATCAAGACACCATGCACCAACTTGTACGATGTACCAAAAGCAAGATGTGATATAAAATTATAGAGAAACTCTCATATTGTGTACATGTTAAATTGCCCATCACGGCCAACTAAAGTCGATTACCAAAGATTTCTCGTAAATACAGAAAACACAATTAGTATGGTGTTACCTCAGGTTGAGTACACGCAACAGTTGCAAGGACTTTCCAATTCCACGAGACAGATGTGAACCACAAGATAGTCTCCTGTTAAAGCAAGAAAGGCATCCCGATATCTTGAATTGCATGTATGAAATTTATGTTAGCCTACAATAATTAGTCAGAATACAGAAAGAAGATTATGTAGATGATAAACTCACTTCATTCTCAGAAAGGTCAAGGACAGATATGTCAGAAGAAGCTTCGAGAAGATTCACAAAAAGAGATTTTGCAAAATTACGTCCAAGGCGATTGTCAAAGAGTTTTAATGAGCACAGGGACCTAGCAGCAGCAGCAGCATGAAACAAGGTAAATACTTTGACAGAAAAGTTATGATCTAGTCATACGTCCAAGTCAAAGTGAAACACAAAAAAAAAGCATAATTAATTAAGCAAACAATTGCAAATGGTTTAAATAGTATCATAAAACTATTGTCATGTGAGGAACAGAGTGGGAGATTAACTTGAGTACAAGATCTAATACATTATCATAAAGATGAATGCTTCCCAAGTTAGTCAATTTCTTCAATGTCTGAAATTGATTTCATCATATCATCATTGTATACTATTAGATTCAAATAAATGCTAAATATATAAACATAATCACACTACTCCACCACTCATAGCTAGCCAATTAAAACAAATACTGGAGAAACAACTGTACACTGGATTCCCTGAGAAATAGCAAATGCATCAGCCATTGTTCATGTATATTAATATCATTGCACCAAGTCTTGAAGTATTTCTGGTCACTCAGATCAGAACATATCAAACTTCAAGAAAATAACACATGTTTGAATAGCTCTTTTGGAAAAAGAAAAGAAAAACACAAGTGTGAATAAGTTTGCTAATAAACATATTTACACTCATGTACCTTGCTGAAGACAAAAATGATTCAAGCCCACTAGGTAAAGAAACGGTGCATTTTCCAAAACTCGAGGAGACTATTGAGAGGTGTCGGATCCCATGTTTTGGTACGCCCTTTATGCCAACAGAATCGAGTATTGCATTAATAAAATCTTCGTAGACTGTGCAGTGAATAAACTCCAGCGACGTTAATGTTCTGCTATGTTGAGTGATAAGTTTGCATAATCCATCAACCTGTGAACCAGTGAATATGAAACCATCAAGGTCATAAAGAGGTAGTTTACACTTAGAAACAATTTTGATATAGTATAAATCATATTCACAAAGGAAACCGATCTATACACCAATCCAGAAGGTGCTTCACAAGGGTGTGAAAGTGAAACTCAAACACTCCTCTTTGCTGAAATGGGATGATATGTTGAGAGTTAGATCGCTCTGTTTTTCTTAAATACTCATCATCAAATAAATATATCTACCTTGTGGTTTACGTTGATGACATTGTGATTACTTGTGATGATTATGAGGGTATCAAGGCATTGAAACAACACTTGTTTCAAAAGTTTCAGACTAAGGACTTGGGTCCTCTACATTACTTTTTTGGGATTGGGTAGCTCAATTGAAGTTGGGTATTGTTATTTCTTAGAGAACTCTCGATACTTTGGTGCAGATGGGTCTTATAGATTGTAAACCAGTCAACACTCCTATGGATCCTAATGCAACGCTTCTTCCTGATTAAGGGGAGCCCTATCTGATCCAGGCAGACACTGAGACTAGTAGGAAAGTTAAATTTATCTTACCATAATCAGACCAAACATATTTTCTCTAGTCAGCATAGTGAGTCAGTTCCATAACTCTTCTTGTTATAGTCATTGGAATGTTTGTTCGAATTCCTAAGTATATGAAAAGTTCTCTTGGAAAGGAGATTGTTCTCACAGATAAGGGAAACACTAACATCATTGGATATTACGATATGAAAGTGATAGGACGTCTACTTCTGGTTACCGCATATTCATAGATGGAAATATAAATTCACGGGAAAGCAAAAAGCATAATATTGTTGCTGGGTCGAGTACAGAAGTCAGGCATCAGGGTATGGCTCATGCCACATATGAACTTTTATGGTTGAAACATTTATTACAGAAACTACAGTTTTGTGAGGTTGGTCCTATGGAACTTGTGTGTGATAACCAGTCAGATTTGCATCTCTCCTCCAATCCAATTTTTCTCGAGAGGACAAAGCATATAAAATTCGATTGCCATTTCATTAGAGAAAATATTCTCTCTATAGAATCATCAGAATTCCCTTTGTCAATTCTAAGGATCAACTTGCTGATAAATTTACTGAATCTCTACGGGGTCCTCGGGTTACTTACATATGTGAAGAGCAGGATGCATATGATGTATATGCTCCACCATGAGGGGGAGTTTTGATAAATTGCAGTATTTGTTTAAATATACTATTACTATCCCCTTTTTAATTGATCATATTCCCATATCTTAGGGATTGAGTAGGTTAAGCCTAATATGGGTGTGTGTCATATACTCTCTCTTTCATACAAGAAATATATTATTAATAATCAATAAATATTATTCAATCTTCTCGGTACATTTTAGTAATCTTAGGCCTCAAGCCCGCGCCAAAAACAGTTGTTAGCGAACTCTAATATATTATTATGCACAGCTTGTTTTAGTTCATATTACACATATCTATAGGACAAAGGAAGCTCACCTGTTCCTTAGATCGGATACATCTTAGCACCAGACTCTGCAGCTTGCATTCCCTCAACAAACGCTGCAAGTCAGAATCAGGGGTACATGATGGAATACACGTTGCATGGTTTTAAAGCATTAAAAGTTGAAGTTTATGAAAACATCATATAATGCATGTCTTAAACTGTGCTATAAATATAACAACTTGTGAAAATTGAGATAGATTCAAGGGAAAATTCCCCTCTCCCCTCATTCATTTTATTGACATTTAAAAATGCATGAATACCGGTTGGTTGTGAACATTAGATCTCAATATTTTGGAGACCATTTCCCTAAAACTTGATTGCAGTATTTTGAACATGGCAATAAGAAAAGTAAAAAAATGAATTGATACAAACAAATTATTAACACAAAATGTTCCAAAATACTTCGACAATATCAAACAAAATTAGTTTATGTAGAAATGTCATTTAAGAGGAAATTAATTAAAATATTTTTCAATTATAAGTGTGCCCAATAATTATAATATCTGGACTATGCATCTTATACTCCACCACTCTAATATTCATTTTTGATGCACACGTCTTAAAAAATTATTAGTTAAACTACGACAATAAAATTACTTCTTGAGTAAAATGTTCATATTTTAACAGTTAGATAAGAAGCACTAATTAATGCATTGTAGGCTAAGAGGCTAAGATAACACTAAATAAAGATATTATGAAGAAAAAAATATCGATACTTATTAGAGTTAACTAGCTGAGCAAGATTCTATTACAACAGCAGCCTGTAGAGCAAGCTTCTAAACACTAACCTAACTCAACAAAAGCTAACTCTAAAAATACTTCCTTGATATTCTAAAAGACAAATAATTTGAGGTAATCATGATAGAGTAGTACAGATTGTGGTGCGCAAGCCTCTGCAATTGTCTTAGTTCAGTAATATTTTTAGCATATCCTTTGGATGTAATATGTGTGTGTGTTGGGCTTTTGTCATTAAAACTCACTGAATACATCAGTTTTTTTTTTTTTTGACTAATGAATCTATCAGTTTTTAACTCTTGGGTTTACTGCTTAAAATGAAAGCAGTTTATATACTCAGCTTATGTGTTTGTTAGATTGTGCCACCTCATGACTTTAGTCCTGTTAGAGGTGTACCACATCATCTTTGGGACCGTTATAACTGTCTAACTTGTTGAGCAAGTTTGTTACAGATGGGTGTAGGACTAGTCCCAGCTGGGTGCAGGTTAAACACCTTGCAAATACTGTATCTCTCTCTGATCTAAATCATAAGAGAATATTCAAAAGTGAATACAAAAATTCCAGTTCAGTTTTCTCTCTTTTCTCTCAGTTTTGCTTCACCTTAACATGGTATCATAGAGCTCTAGGTTCAATCCATGGCATCTACAAACACCAATCCTCCTCCTCCACCACCATAGATATTTCAAGCTACTCCAGTGGCCGTGGGTCCTTCATCTACTAAAGATCATTCACCTCATATGAAATTTCAACGTAAAATCTCAGAAAAGCTTAATGAGAAATTGTTTTCTAGTTTGGCGAAAACAAGTTGAGCCTATAATATATAATGTGAACTCTCTTTTGTTCTGAATCAATTCAATAAAACTCAGAATTTTCACTCAATACTCTCTCTCTCTCTCTCTCTCTCTCTCTCTCTCTCTCTCTCTCTCAATCTTACAAATCGAAATTTTCAAAGTAGCAGATATCATGGACAGTGAGTTAATGTATATATAACAAGTCAACTAGCTGTTAGTGATTTCCTTAAGGTTATGAAAAACTACAGATGCATTTAACAAGATGAAAATATGATGAAAATGATTCCAAAAAGATATATATACTAAATAAAGTGGATTTAATCAAGGAGTTTTCATGCTGTTCTCGAGAGCACACAACTTACAGTAGTTTCTGCAGTGCACAGAACATTCTGCAGTGTCAGACAACTGCATCAAGACAAAGTGATAAAAGAAGTCAAAAACTTGATCAAGATAAAATGCAGTGATCATAGTTCGATACAATTTGGCAATTTTTATTGTATATTTAGTATGTCTAAAATTTATCTACTAATTTTTATTTAATAACTTCTATAAAAATTGATAGCAAGACTCGGTTATGACTTATGATTTTCTTTTGAGACTCATGGTTTAATAGTTTTGTCAATTCTTGGATTAAAATTATTCACTTGAGCACTATACATTATTTACTGTTTTGTCAATAGCTTAGAATTTAGGTTTGGTCTTGTTAGAATATAAGAAAACACCTGATACTATTTTTATACTATGTTAAAGTTATCATAGTTTATCATATAAAGGCAATCAAAACTGATCGTTTTCATGAAATTATAATAGAAGATAACAATTCAACATCTTACCTCACATGGCTGGAAAATTGTAGGCAATGATAAGAGAGTTTTGAATATTTACTGTATTTTTGTTTTGTAAGTCCCACAAAACCAATATAGCACAGTATGCTGTCTGAAAAGAAAATGAGAAAAGTAAAGAAAATGAGAAAAGTAAAGAAAATTCAATAAATTATCAATTGACAAAATAAAACAAGATGAAGTGGGTTGTGCACCACAAAGTTTCACAGACTGTTAATATGGTTGATGCCAAAGCAGACACTTTGCAACTAGTTTTATTCTTATCAAAAGCTTTATACTTATGTGGGAGGTATCACAGTCACAGAAAATACTTAAAGAATAAAATGGCACTCCAATAGTTATTTCAATAGTTATTTCAAAAGGATAATCAATCAATTGAACAATATTTAATCATCTATATTGCTCCCTCATTCTTTGTCATCAGCCAAAGGCCTCGTGGAATGCCGTCTAAGTCTCAAAAACTATCTATATCCTTAAAAGTGAAAAGCAACATGTTACAATCACATTTCTTCTTTAACATCAAGAACAGTAGGAACATTTTTGTATGAGGAACAAAATTGATGGAGCAGGATTTCCTGCAGTCACTGCACCACCCAGTAACTGCTCTGGACCGTCCGATCAAGAATCGGTGGTTAAGATTGTTTTAATATATAAAAATTGTGTGTTTAATCAGAACCGTCCGATCTGAAATGGATGGTTGTGATCTAGTACTGCGTGGAATTCCTACAGCAGGAAATCCGGGTCCCAAAATTGACTTATCTCATAACCACTTTAGAAAGTGAGAATACTTTCTGGAGCTAGAAGTCTGATATGATATGAACTAGTATTTTATTAGAAGAAAATAGGAAAAATTCCCTTGACTAGAGAACTATAAAACTGCAGAGCTTTGAGGGTCTGCAGACCTCCCAAATGCACACAGGCCACAAGCCTCTTAAGTGGCAAGATTCTCTCCTCTTCTCAAGTCTCAACCCTTCTCATAACCCACATCTCTAACAATTCCTAACTGAGTCAGATTTCCTCAACTAAAATAGACATATCAAAGGCAACTTTGCATTGAAAATTTCATTACAGAGAAAGCAACTTAGCATAGTACCTGAAATCTCTATGTCACCAATATGTCCTTTAAAAGATGTGATTAGTGCTATCTCTGCTGCTTCATCCAGACAACTGTTATTTCAAGTAGATTATAGAAAAAAAATTAAATTTTGAGTGAAACTTATATCAAGTGATAAACATAATATAATGCTGTATAGTGTAAATACTTTTGCAAATGGGTTTCCCAGTATACTTGCTGCCAGTCGGTGGGTTGGATCTGATCGATTTTATTAGGCCACCGTAACTTAAACAACTTCTGCCAGGCTGTATTTAGATTCCAATCCCTGTAATAACAAGAGTCCATTAATTCATAACCAATAAGGATAACACTCAAATGCATTTGCACAAACCAGATGATTATTAAATTTTCCTCAACCTGGAACGTTTTCTCTTGTTGTTTGTTGAGTCATCGTGCGGAAAATCTTCCTTATTCGGATCCTGAAATGGCCTGTTCCAATAATCACTATTGAGGTGCTGAAATTTAAGATGTACACAAGTGTTTTGGGATGTGCTTACGGTAGTAGTTGTTTGGTGTGTCTTTTCATTATGGTTGTTACGATGGAGTTGGGATCCTCTCCATTTCTCAAAAGAAATGAAGGTGTCCATTACTATAGTTTTGAAATAAATTAAGGATATAAATGCACACATTTTAAAAATTTGGGACATTAATTGGACATTTATACACCAAAACTATAGTAATGGTGATGTCCATTATTTCAAGAAATGGGGAGGATCCTAACTCAGTTACGATGTGTTTAGGGCTTTAGGCTATATAACCATTGTCACTTCACTAGGGAATAATTTGCCTATGAAATTTAAATCAACTGAGAAACAAAATTGTCAATAGTTGTAATTGTGCGGGGACTAGACTAATTAATGGCAAATTAGTCTTAAAGAAACCTAAATTTCATAGACAAAGTAGTATCTAGTGTGGTTGACGTAGATGTGGGATCAACTTGGAGAGACCACATATTCAAGCTATGTGTCAGATCATAGTCTCTAACGATAAAAAGCTAATAGATTGACTATTTTGACTAACATTTTATAATGTGCAATTGCCAATTCTAGATAGTTAGTACTCAAAATGCAAAAAGAATTCACCAATCAACATGAATCACAAATTTAACCTTAAAATTATACGGTCAGACAATATGGTGCATGAAATTAACAAAATTCCCAAAAATCCCTAAAATTGAAAATATCCTATCACATTAGTCTTGACTAATCAAATAACGACTAAAATTATATGATTAAAAAAATCAAATTCAATGATCACTTCAAAATTTATGGAATTCCATACACCAAATTAACTAACATTAACATACAATTTATAACTAAGCTATTGTTGATTCATTCTTAAGTAATCATTTTCCACATAACATTTCAGATATAAAATACTTAATCAAAATTGATATAACGAAGCTGCAAAATGAGAAATGAACGTACATATGAAGATTGAAATTGTACAATGCAAAAGGAGGTAAACGCGAGATTAATTCATCAAGTAAATGTGACGGAAGCTCATATATATCTTGAATAATATGAAAAACATAACCATCCCCTGAAACAGTTAGGTTAAAAAAAATCTGATAAACTTTACAAAATGAAATCAATAGAAAGTATCTAGAACAAAAATCAATAGGATTGTACCGGAGAGAAGTTCTCTGGCGAGATCATCTATGCATAGAGAAGTGAGAGAAGGAGGCGGACGCGGTGGCTCCGCCATTGTATCCGACCGGAATTGTTGTTTGAAGAAACACACAAAAGATTGATTGTGAAGAAAAGAGTCGTATGCAATGACTTGTAGTTACGCTATATATACTCTCACTGTGCTCAGTCGCACTCCTTTAGTACTTTCGGTCTTAATTTTTTTTTTCTTTTGTAGGAATAAGGGATATGTTTGGATAAATAACTTATTTTTGTAGTTTATAGTAGAAGCGCTTTTTATGTTAATCGCTTATATATAAGTTTGTATAAGTTATTTTTATAACAAAAAATAAAATAAAGATAAATTATTTATATATATATATATATATATATATATATATATATTGTGGTGGACGACTAATCCAGCACGTGCATAGAGACATGCGCATTGGTCAAGCGTTGTTCCCTCTAGGAATCGAACCCGATATTTTCCGGGTACGTCCAAGCTCCTTGCCAGTGGAGCCCAAACAACTTGGTTTATATTGTGACCTCTTTTTGTAAGATGTATTGGAGTTCTTATGAAAATAAATTGAAAAAGAAGATTATAAAAATTATCATAAGTTGTGTGAGAGGTTACAAAACAAGGTGATGAATAGCATTTTGTGAAATTTAAGTACGAGAGACTCAACACATGCTTCAAATGTGGCAAGATTGGTCACTTTGATAGATTTTGCACTAGGTTGTTTAAATTTGATAATAATGATGGTTTGAACTTTGTTCTTCATACGAAGGTCCAGTGAGATGCATGGAGGTAATGTCATATTTTGGTGTAATTTTTTCTTTCAATTTTGCCTTTCAATTGAACTAATGTATTTACAACTTTATCCCTTTGACATTGTTATTTAAATGTTCTTACATTATCAACTATAAATATTATTTACTTTAAAAAAAACTAAATATATATGATTTTAGTCCATGTAATTATATTAATTTTATTTTAGTTTGGTAAAGTTTTTTTTTTTGTTTAAAACCTATCTGTAAATACCAAATATGTTATTTTTTGGATTATTTCTCTTCTCCCCCCTATGTTTCTTTTAACCCCTCCGAAATTTCAATTTTGCCCTCATAAATAGTTTTTGGAAAACGTTTTCCAAAATTTATATTTTTTCGGATTCTATTTTTCGAAATAGACTTAAACATAGTTTTTATATTTATTTTTTTTCAATCATATTCCAGTATTTCGGATTCTATTTTCCAAAAACTTAACTTTTTCGGAAAACGTTTTCCAAAAATATAAATATTTCGGAAAGCATAATCTGAAATTATTTTGGAAAATATTTTCCAAAGTGATTTTGGAAAACGTTTTCCGAAATTCTATTATTTGTGATCATAACTGCAAATTTGTTGTTCTAACCTAATTTTTCATCAGTCTCAATCATTTTAACCCAGTTTTTAACATTAATCAGTATCCAAACATAATCCAAAATATTTTTACCTTGATTTTTCATAGCAATTGAAAAGTTATTTAAGCAAAAGTGTTCAGAATATTAATATTAAAGATATATTTTAAATCATATGAAGTCGTCATGAGATGTTTATATCTCACATCCATCAACGCAATTATATTTTAGATTATGTTTGGATACTGATTAGAGTAAAAAAAACGATTGAGACCGATGAAAAATTAGGTTAGAACAACAAATTTGCAGTTATGATCACATATAACAGAAATTCGGAAAATGTTTTCCAAAATCACCTTGGAAAACGTTTTCCAAAGCAATTTTGGATTTTGTGTTCCAAAATATTTGAATTTTTGGAAAACGTTTTCCAAAAGTTAACTTTTTGGAAAATATAATCCAAAAAATACTGGAATATGAATGGGAAAAAATAAATATAAAAACTACCTTTAAATCTATTTTGGAAAATAAAATCCGAAAAAATATGAATTCTGGAAAACGTTTTCCGAAAACTATGAGGACAAAATTGGAATTTCAAGGGTGTTTGAAGAAATATGGGGGGGGGGGGGGGGAGAAGAGAAAATTTCTATTTTTTGCTTTCGTTAGTTTATTGGATCACGTATGATTTCATAGACTAAATATATTAAATTTTAAATTTGCATTGTCCAGGGCCGGTCCAACATACTTTGGGGCCTAAAGCAAATTAATTGATAAACCTTTTTAAATTAATAATAATATTTTGTTGAAATTGTTAGTGTCGAATGTCGTGACCAGGATTTGAACCTCGGTCCTCCATTTTGTGTGTGTGACTTTTTAATGGCTTGTCATTTCGTTTATCTGCAAAAAAAATTCATATATTTGAGAAATTTATTAGATGATGCCTTTTTATATTCTTTTTTTTTTTTAGAAAATAGAAGATGTACTTACACCGACAACCAATGAGCATTTTGTATTTTACTAGATCATATAGATATTTTAGAAATAGTTGTATAACACGGCACCTTGATGTTTATTGGATCACAACGTAAAACCATTTTACATTGACGGTGCATGCCATTAAATTCTTGTGTGTATGATAAAAAATTTAGAATTATGATATGATGTATGTGCCTCGATATAAGATAGAAAACACCTTAAAGCTCATAGAACACTTATAAAATGTTTATTTACATTTCTTCAAAAATATTAACAGAACCTCTCGAATTTAGACCTCTCTTTTCACTGGATAATTATTTAATTAATGAATTTAACACTTGATAACATACATAAGTATCTATATCTATATTTATATATTATAAATCCTAAATAGTTCTCCAACTTCTACCAATAAAAACATGTGATTTTATTAAGTTAGCCAATCAAATACCTCAATCATGCTCACATCAACATTGTTTTCTCTCCAAAACTCATTAACTCTCTTGTTTAATACTTGATCAGTCATTATTCACATTATTCTTATCTTTCTCAAATGAGGGTTAATAAGGAAAAAGAGGGAAAATATATTATTATTTTTTAATAATTTTATAATATTTCCAATTTCAGTCAAATTGACCATTGTGATGTGCCATCATAAATATATACACATAATCATGCCACGTTGTCCTTCAATGGTTACATCATTGACTTTAACGGAACAAACTAACAAAAGGGGTAATTTGAAAGGATTAGTTGTTACTATATTGTGTTCTTTTTCCGCGGTTATGTTTAGTACATTATATCTCATAATATTTTATTTAATCTAATGATGAGACTTATAATGATATTTTCGTCTTTTCTTACAGATGGATGTAGGATTAGTCCCAGCTGGGTGCAGGTTAAACACCTTATAAATATTGTATCTCTCTCTGATCTGAATCATAAGAGAATATTAAAAAGTGAATAAAAAATTCAAGTTCAGTTTTCTCTCTTTTCTCTCAGTTTTGCTTCACCTTAACATGGTATCACAGAGCTTGGTTTAATCCATGGCATCTACAAACACCAATCCTCCTCCTCCACCACCATAGATGTTTCAAGCTACTCTGATGGCCGTGGTTCCTCCATCTACTAAAGATGATTCCCCTCATATGAAATTTCAACTTGTGAAAATTGTGTGCGGGGTTACGAAACAAGGTGGTGAGTAGCATTTTGTGAAATGCCAAATACACCGCTGAAATTTCAAAATTTGTCAAATATCTCCTTGAAATTTGGAAATAGGCAAAAATCCCCCCGAAATTGTAAAACGTCAATCAAATTGCGTAATGCTCGGTTTATTCCGTCTATTTTGATGATGTGGCCGTTAGCTGCATAGTGGCTCTTGCCAACGTGGCGCCACGTCATATGAGGGTAATTGATCACGATACACTTCATAGGGAGATAATTGACTGAAATTTGCAAAATCATAGGGCTAATTAACTAAAGTTTAATTTGCATAAAAAGAAAAAGATAGAGAGGGGGGAGAGAGATAGAGTTAGAGAGAGGGGAAAAGAGAGGGAGAGAGTGAGAGAGCTGCTCCGTTTCTAATGGTTTGTCATTTTGTCAAGTTTAGAATAAAAAATAGGCTGCTCAGATTCTAAATTTGAACAATGATGCTCAAGCTCTAAAACTCGAGCGTGTAAAATCTTAAAATTTTAAGATATGCATTGTGAGTGTTCCGGTTATAGAACATAAACTTGTAAAAAGCACCTCAAGTTTTAAAACTCAAACAATATGTTTTTGAAAATTCAAAAGGTGTGCGAGAAACTTATGAGATGATAAAAGAAATGCTCCACAGTTTGTTTGGGTGGGTTGAATTAGTTATGGCCTCATGGGCCACCAAATGGGCTTATCAAAATGACTAACCATTTCTCATGGAAAATTTCTTTTCCCACCCCATATTTCTTTTTTATCCCAATTTTCCTTTTTGGTCCTTGTTAAAAAACTTCAAAACGCATTTTTTTATATTTTTTTGTCTTGAATAAAAACCTCGAAATATGTTTTCCAAATTTTTTTTGAATTTGAACTACAAAAATTACAGAAAACATGTTCCAAAGTTTTTATTCAAAGGCAAAATTAGAAATTTAGAGAGTAAAAAAGAGTTATGAAGTTTTCTTTCTCATGTTCCAGTAAAACCAATACCGTAAAACCTTAAAATGAACTGTTGTTACCGCAGTTGAAAAACCGTTAAAAAATAATTTTTAGCCACCGAAGAGATTACTGGGTTGAGTCGCGGGACGATACGCTTTCTTTAAGACGTTTCGCGGCACTGCCCAAAATTGTGCATAGCAGACTATCAACCGCGAAGTCTCCAGGATAAAACAGCCCAGTTTCACTGATACCGATAAATATGCACTGTAGATATCGGGCAAGAATTACACCCTCAAATATGATACATTCTCATATGGAAGAGATTATAGTACTATGACCATTCTTAATTTGAAGGAACTAGTGATTCAACATCACTCTTAAACCAAATAAATACTAATACTAAAATTAGTGTCACACATAGTAAAACTTCAATTTTCTCTAAAGCAGAAAATAATTAATGCGGGCAGTTTATACCTCTGTCAGTTCCTTAAGTTGTCTGATAGTGTAGAAAATTAAAGATAATGGCATGCAATCTTATTATGATCATGTGCTTACTTCTGTTGACAGTTTTTTAAAGCAAAACCACTCAAAACAGTGACGGCCACAATATGTGTATCTCTAGGGTTTTTCTTAAAAATGACTTAACACTTATATATTGTGGAGGTTAAACACCATGTGTTCCTATTTCTTCTCAACAATTTGTTACTCTTTATTTAGAATAAATAAATGAGTCTAATTCAACCAAAAATATTTTTCTTAATATAATATACACTTAAATACTATACACATTAGTATTTTCTATTATCCGATGTGGGACTCTTTTTATTTTTAATTCACACATAAATGTGCTCTTTGTTCCAACAATCCCCCACTTGAATTTAAAAGAAAATTCCAAAATAGCGTAGGACGCTTCTATAAGATTGTGCATAAGCAAAGGTGACGCTTGTCTTGAACCTTTACATAGCAAGTAAGAGCCCGATTTAATAAGAGTGACACTTGTCTTGAACTCTATCTCAGATTTTCCTCAAACCCGCACACAACCTCTCTTAGGTGCATCTTATAGCCCGTGCGTTAATGGCCCTGCACGACAATCCCGGTTTCGTGAACGCTCTAGGAGTTCGCCTCAAAACGCCATAGGAACCGGCCTCAGTTCCACATTCATATAGGTGAGTCTATCAAGAGCACTCCTGAAGTACTCCACTCATAGTGAGTATAGATCTCATTAAGAGTTTTATAATCTCAACCTCTCGCTTTCAGGATTCATGCTTCTGATCTTGCATGTTCACTTCCTATCACTCACAAGTTGTTGTTTACCCATTGAACCTAATTCTTGGGATCTCCAGTCTTTTAGGTTGGGTTTCCATCATGAGCAATTCATAGGCATTATAGTCCCATCTTCTTGGATGTATTATGGACTTCCTTTTAAGCTATTCCTTTCGTCAAAGGATCTGCTAAATTTTCATCAGTGTGTACGTGACCCATTCTTACAGCTCATTTAGAGAGTAACTCTTTCACTATGCTGTGATTTCTTCTTATTTGACGTCTCTTACCGTTATCATAACAGTTCTCAATTTATGCAATAGCCGCGGTACTATCGCAATGGATCAACACATCTGTTATATATTATTCCATAAAGGAATCTCAGGTAGCAAGTATATCTTAACCATCTTGCTTCTTAATTATCATTTCAGACTCCATAGTGGACTTATACAATATAGTATGTTTCTTTTGATTTCCATGATGCAGTTCCTCTAGCCATAATAAATGTATATAGCCACTATTTGATTTAGAATCATCTGTTAATGTATTTCAATTTACATCACTGCATCCTTTCAGTATAGCAGGAAATCTATGATAATTTTATATGAGATTCATGGTCCTTTTAAGGTATCTCATGACTCTCTCTCAATAGCATATCAATGCTCATTAACAGGTTTACTAATAAACCTGAACAATCATCCCACGACATATACAATGTCGGGTCTGGTACAATCAGTGACATACTGAATGCCAATAATGCTTACATATTCTGATTGTCTAACACTTTCGCTAGTGCTCTTCCATAGTTTTCACACTTGGATTATATAGTGCAAACAAGTTTGTAGTCAGTAAATATATTTCTTAAAACATTCTCAATATAGTGAGATTGATTTAATGAAATTTGCATTCATGTATTAGTAATCTTAATACTCAAGATGACATTTACGTCTTCAAAGTCTTTCATATCAGAGTTGTTGAACAACAATGATTTCACTTGATTCACAACATGTATATTTGCTATATACATGAGTAAATCATTTACACAAAGACATATGATAGTGCAAATGTTATTTTCCAATTTGTAGTAAATACATTTGTTACTTTCATTCACTTTAAACTCATTTGACATCAACAAATTGTCAAAGTTTTCATGTAATTTCTTATGGCTTGTTTAAGATTATACAAAGCCTTATCTACCTTATAGACTTTAGTTTTCTTGCCCATGAATTACAAAATCTTCATGTTTTTCCATATAAATTTCTTCTTCAAAGTCACCATTTAAAAAACAATTTTGACATCCATTTAGTCTACTATCAAGTTACAAATAGCATCAAGAGACTTTAATACCATTATGGATGTTATTCTTGTAACAAGAAAAAAAGTGTTGAAGAAATTTATATTTTTTATTTATCTAAAACCCTTGGCTACAAGGCAAGCCTTGTATTTGTCAAAAAGTTCCACCAGGTTTTAATTTCTTTTTTTTTTTCAAAAAATAGTTACAACTCATTGGTTTGCAATCACGAGACAAGTCTATCAAATGTTAGGTCTTATTAGACCGTAGAGAATCTATCTCATCTTTCATGGCCTCTTGCCATAAATCATTATCCAAACAAGACAACGTTTCTTCAATGCTAGTTAGATTACTCCAACTAATGTATAAATCATGCAATCAAGTTTATACACTCTAGCAAATTTTGCTTTCTTACCTCTTTGAGGTTTCGTTACATCTTGTTTGATGTACTCATCACTGCTTCTGATCACTAGTATGTGATCAGTTTACAAAGCCCCCACTAGTGCCCCCACTATTTCTCAATTAAAAGAGAAATTCATTTTCATAGAAATTAGTATCAATTTTTTTTAATTTTTTTTTTAATGATCACTTTAGCATTTAGACATAACATGTGAACTTGTTCTTAATTGTGTATGCAATGAATACACATTCATAGGTTCTACTAGTGAATTTAGCTCTCTTGGAGTCTGGAATCTAAACATAGAGGTTAGATTACTCCAAGTTCAAAAATAAGACAAGTTAAATTGTCTTTTCTTCAGAATCTCATAAATAGAAATTTTGTTCTTGTATTTAGGCACTCTATTTAGCACACAACAATCAGTTTAT
Organism: Trifolium repens; assembly: GCA_030408175.1. NCBI lineage: Eukaryota > Viridiplantae > Streptophyta > Magnoliopsida > Fabales > Fabaceae > Trifolium > Trifolium repens. The sequence continues at coordinate 48,456,750 of CP125849.1, read as the reverse complement.
TAAATTTCCCCTCACTAATGAGGAGCAATGCCGAAATTAATTAATCATGACGGTAACAACTAGCTCGATAAAGTTCTATAATTTTTTCCTTTACCGTTCATCTCAAAAGAGTAAGGTGCAGTTGTTTCATGAATAATTTCATTCTCATTCCAAATTTGAGAATCATATTTTATGCCTTTATCAAAATTCTTTGATATTCTTATTGAATAGATTTTCAATTTCAATTACAAAAATTTTGAACAAGTCAACTACATTACTTTATTTTTCATATAATATATGAAAGATAATCTGAACAGTCATCAACAAAGGTGATGAAGTTTCTTTTTTTTTGTTTCTAGTGTTGTTGTTCGAGACAACAAGCACTTCAATTTTTGATATAGCTTTCTAGCTTCTATTTCAATGTGAAGACATGTTATTAGACTTTTGAGGGAATATTGTTTAACCCTTTTTTTTTTCTTTTTATCCTTTTCAGTTTGTTCATCTGTTTCAAATACAACAGAAATATCTTTCTTCAAAACAATAGCAACTCTTTTATTATTTTTAAAATCAAATTCTTTTTGTTGCCAATGTTTGAAGTGACTCGCTTTAAACCAAAATGGTTTGTCATAGTCAGCGACATTACAATCTAAACCAGTAATTTCTTTGGCAGTCATGGCAGAAACGAAACATCTTAAATTGTTGTTACCGCAGTTGAAAAACCGTTAAAAAATAATTTTTAGCCACCGAAGAGATTACTGGGTTGAGTCGCGGGACGATACGCTTTCTTTAAGACGTTTCGCGGCACTGCCCAAAATTGTGCATAGCAGACTATCAACCGCGAAGTCTCCAGGATAAAACAGCCCAGTTTCACTGATACCGATAAATATGCACTGTAGATATCGGGCAAGAATTACACCCTCAAATATGATACAAAAAACCAGTGCGCTATGGTTTTAAGTCCATTCTAATATGATACTTTGATCAATCAAATATGGTGCGTTGACCATTCTTATATGGTACATAAGACCATTCTTAAATCATAGGGATTATGGTACTATGACCATTCTCATATGAAAGAGATTATAGTACTATGACCATTCTTAATTTGAAGGAACTAGTGATTCAACATCACTCTTAAACCAAATAAATACTAATACTAAAATTAGTGTCACAAATAGTAAAACTTCAATTTTCTCTAAAGCAGAAAATAATTAATGCGGGCAGTTTATACCTCTGTCAGTTCCTTAAGTTGTCTGATAGTGTAGAAAATTAAAGATAATGGCATGCAATCTTATTATGATCATGTGCTTACTTCTGTTGACAGTTTTTTAAAGCAAAACCACTCAAAACAGTGACGGCCACAATATGTGTATCTCTAGGGTTTTTCTTAAAAATGACTTAACACTTATATATTGTGGAGGTTAAACACCATGTGTTCCTATTTCTTCTCAACAATTTGTTACTCTTTATTTAGAATAAATAAATGAGTCTAATTCAACCAAAAATATTTTTCTTAATATAATATACACTTAAATACTATACACATTAGTATTTTCTATTATCCGATGTGGGACTCTTTTTATTTTTAATTCACACATAAATGTAAAAAGCACCTCAAGTTTTAAAACTCAAACAATATGTTTTTGAAAATTCAAAAGGTGTGCGAGAAACTTATGAGATGATAAAAGAAATGCTCCACCGTTTGTTTGGGTGGGTTGAATTAGTTATGGCCTCATGGGCCACCAAATGGACTTATCAAAATGACTAACCATTTCTCATGGAAAATTTCTTTTCCCACCCCATATTTCTTTTTTATCCCAATTTTCCTTTTTGGTCCTTGTTAAAAAACTTCAAAACGCATTTTTTTATATTTTTTTGTCTTGAATAAAAACCTCGAAATATGTTTTCCAAATTTTTTTTGAATTTGAACTACAAAAATTTCAGAAAACATCTTCCAAAATTTTTATTCAAAGGCAAAATTAGAAATTTAGAGAGTAAAAAAGAGTTATGAAGTTTTCTTTCTCATGTTCCAGTAAAACCAATACCGTAAAACCTTAAAATGAACAAAAGGCAAAAGCTCTTTTCTTCTATCCGCATCACTTTGCAACTTTTTATCCCTTATTTATTTGATAGAGAAATGACAAGTAACAAAGAATAATATAACTATATTTCCCTTTCAAGAATCTGTTGGAATTAAATTTAGAGATCGATATATTATATGAAATTAGAACACACTTACTTGACAATTAGCAATCATGTTTACCGGAATAGGCAATATCGGAAGTACCGATATGTTAGACAAGGTCTTCCTCTGCCTGATCACATGCTCCAGACCTGAGGTTATCAATGGGGCAAACCTCAGACAAGCTTATTTCGGCATACTGCTCGAGTGATAACGTGACGGCAAAGGGGACCTAGCCTATCTATTTATAAGATAACAACCCTAGCCATACTACCCATCATGTACACTAGAAGTTGGGCCTACACTTTGTTTCTACACAAATCAAAATTAGTGTCCAAAGCCCATTATCACTGATCACAATTATTGGGCCTAAGCATCATCAAATGGATCACAACAACATCAACCCGTTTTTATTAAAACCAAAACCCACTATTGATTGCAGCCCACAAAATATTAGAAAATATTCTAACATTCTCCCACTTGGGCAAAATCAATTGTGTATATTTAATTTGAAGAAAACATTTTGAAAACGACTCTCGGGTTGATAACATATTTATTAACGTGGCCACAATGATCCCAAGATGCAACATCTAATTAAGACTCCATCCAACAAAAGTTAAATGATATCGAATCATGGCGGCAATTATATCCTTATCGATACAACACCTTCCATGGTTACAAATACCACCAAACTCCGTCGACTAGTCATTCGTGTAGAGTGTAGCGAAAAAATGATATGTCTGTGATCAATCAACCATACTATCATTTTTTTTTTCGCCAGTCCTCAATTTCCCTCAAATGCCTTATAGCCAGAGAAATTCTATGGTCCATAAGATACCACAAGTTCAAGCTCCAAAATAATGTTGACTACCGCGGTATAATGATCAAATCAACATCGAGCTCCAATATTTTAGACATAATTTCTCTCAAATGCAAAAGCCAGAGAAATTACATGGTTCTTAAGATACCATAACACCTCAGCTCCAAAATAGTGTTGATCACCGGCTAAGTGATCCAAACAACACTGAACTTTAATTTATTTATGTTTACACATAATGCCTCAGCTCCAAAATAGTGTTGATCACCGGCTAAGTGATCCCGACAACACTGAGCTTTAATTTATCTATATAATGCATCAGCTCCGAAATAGTGTTGATCACCGGCATAGTGATCCAAATAACACTGAGCTATAATATATTTTCACATTTGATTAAAATAATTTCAGTATTATAAAGGAGGTAATATAAAATTTAAACTCCCACTAATCAAACATATCAAAAGAACTCACAATGCTAATATTTGCAATGTTACTCCTAAAAGCAACGAGCCTAAGCCTTTTGATTAAATGATCAATTAATACAAATTTTAACAAGATTAGTGTGGCACTCGAGTAGTAAATTCTCTCCCACTTACCCAAATGTTCTTTCTATTCAGGTTTTTCTCCACATTTAATCTTAAGGTGTTCAACATTTCAATGAAAACATATTAATTATATGTGGAGAAAACCATTCTTGAATCAAATTATTATAAGAGGCCAATATAATAGTACAATCACCTTTAGGCAGAATGTACAAACTAAAGTCAAATCCTCAGTCAAAACCTCAGATGAGTTAATCAACGAGTATACATTGAACTTTGAAAATTGTCACCTTTAGGCAGGCAAATTCCTCCGCTCAATACATTCTCCAATAACTTCATCTCAAATTAATTTTTAATTACAACATATAATAATCACCTTTAGGCAGAAAATCACATGTCACAATTAAAAACATTCCTCAAACTACAAAGAAAATTTCATCAATCAATACAAGCGGTCCCACTTTGATGGTAATGACCTATACCAACGCATGAAATCTCTTGCATAGGAATCAATATCTCTTGTCAGAACACGATTCAGTAAAAATATGCATAATTTAATGCATCTAAACTGATAACTCATTATTTTAATTTGCATTCTCAGCATGTTTTGATCTCTCAATGCATTAGGGAGAGAGATCATTATTGTGAAACAGTCAACTCATAATTAAATAATTATGCAGCGGAAAAATTAAGAGACTTCTATTTTAAATCAAATTAAGGATGTAAAACAAATGGTCCCGAACTTTTATAAATAACATATGACTATATTTCCTCAATTTAAGTCTCCTATAAACATTTGTAAATAGTTGACATGTAAAACTCTCCCACTTGATAGAGAATTATAGTTGAATTATAAATCCAAGATTTTTAAATATTTAAACATATATTCAACTATTTTCTCTATCACACAATTAACATGTCAAGTAATAACACATCAATATGTATGTCCATTACTTACATGATGATATAAGGAGAATTGCAATCCATTTTAAAACTTGATTTAAAATAAACTAATGGATTGCACTTTATCCAGAATAGAACACTCAAAATATTAAACTTGAAATACTCCCACTCAATAGAGTAAAATTTTGAAAATTGGAGTATATAGTAAAAAATTAATTGATGATTATAGAGAGAGTTTCTAATTTTAGAACACTCTGGAAAAACAATAAAACTTTCATATAATTGCATATTTATTATTTCAAAAGGAGTAGACAATAATTGAAAACAAATTTCTCCTCATATGCAATTATATAATTAGTCACAAGAGGATCAATAATTACATCACTAACCTCCATGAGTGTGCCTTTTTCATCCTTGCAAATAGAGTCGGTCGGTGAGCATTGATGACTTTACTATTATCGTAAGATCTTTAACGGTGTACGTCATCTCAAATAGCCACAAACCAATGGCAAACCGTTATATCATAATAAAAGACTCTAATAATAATTGACTCTATTTATATAAATAATAAAGTGCAAGAATGTTAATTTTCATTTGCCTTAATAAGTGGTCCAAAAAATATTATTAAAAATATTTTACAATGGAGCACGTATATAAAAACAAGACAATATAGTATCAACCGAAAAATTTGATTCAAAGCCAAAATTCACCAAAATTAAAAATCAAATTCACAATCTCATTTTTAATTTTAGAGTGATATAAAATTAACATATCCACATCCAAATAAATATCCTCTTTTATCACACGTATGTATAGGATTAGTCTACTTTCAAAACTTTCAGCCAACCAAATTCACAAACATTATAAATATAATGTCAAGGATTATGCACTTTACAAAAGAAATCATGTTGTTATAATTGTGGATCAACATTATTAGTAAACTTTATTTCCACAAAAGAAACCATAATAATATAAGTGACCAAATCCAAATAAAATAGTAATAATAACCACTGATCCAAAAATAAATCAAAATATGGATACTTTGTGATTTATAAAGGAAACTTATACCGATTCCGAAAATGAGAAAACAATTACTAATTTGTCAAAATCAAGTATAAGTAATCAAATCTGAATCCACAATTTAAGGAAGAAGATAGTACAGATTTGTTTCAATATTAAATTGAAAGAAACAAATCAAAGAAAATTATTTGCAAAGAGAACAATCTCAATAAAATTATAAGATACTTCCAAATTGAGAAATTTTAAATGAAAAGTTTCTGATTCTTTGCCAAACCAAACCAAAATAGATTAAATCACAGTTGAAACAGGGCACAACCTTTGGCGTCAATGCACAATTCCTTTAAATTTTGTTTGCAAAGCAGCAATAAAAGATACTGAATTAAAAGGATTGATAAATAAATCAATCCTTGTTACAAAATAGAAAACTACTATCTCAATTGCAAACAAGACACGAAATTTTGCATATTATCTAATTACCAAGAATATCCTCAAATTTATTTGATGAAAGTATGAAACATTATCACTCGGCGACATGTAGCAATCTCGCATAGAACAACTAAATTGGTCCCAATATTGAGGAAGAAAACGCACAACATATATGTTTATAAACAATTCTAAATAGTCCAAATTAATTTCTTCCATACTGATATAATAGTCCAGTCGTGAATCAACACATATATGTATATAAAAGAAATTTGCATCGAAACAGGTTTTAGGCGTATATTGAGATATAAGATTGATTCCACCATAGGAGAAAAGAAAATAGAAACGATGCACATGTTGAAATCACGTATAATAAAATCGGAAACGGAGATCAGTAAAATCTTTCTCACCGTAACCGAATGACAACCATTAAAAATTAGGGTTCTAATCCATATAATAAAGGCTCTGATAGCACATGTTGGAATTAAAAATTAGAGATCGATATATTATATGAAATTAGAACACACTTACTTGACAATTAGCAATCATGTTTACCGGAATAGGCAATATCGGAAGTACCGATATGTTAGACAAGGTCTTCCTCTGCCTGATCACATGCTCCAGACCTGAGGTTATCAATGGGGCAAACCTCAGACAAGCTTATTTCGGCATACTGCTCGAGTGATAACGTGACGGCAAAGGGGACCTAGCCTATCTATTTATAAGATAACAACCCTAGCCATACTACCCATCATGTACACTAGAAGTTGGGCCTACACTTTATTTCTACACAAATCAAAATTAGTGTCCAAAGCCCATTATCACTGATCACAATTATTGGGCCTAAGCATCATCAAATGGATCACAACAACATCAACCCGTTTTTATTAAAACCAAAACCCACTATTGATTGCAGCCCACAAAATATTAGAAAATATTCTAACAGAATCAGCCTTACTTCTGCAACTTTAGGATCTCAAGGATCTACAAGCTGAAGTTATTTACATTATTTAATGTAACCTTATCTTTGTGATATAACACAGTCAAAAATCAAAATAGAGCTGTCACGGGTTTAGTGGGTTGTGTTTCAAATTTCAATTTTTAAGTTGAAGATGCAATAATTTATTTTGGCTTCACTGAATCACCATTTGCCAGAAGTCCAGAACACCTGCCACTTGGGAATATTCTCCTTTTATTTTATTTTTCTCTCACATTTGAGTTTTGATTCTTTTGACAAATGCCCTTATAGAGTTATAGTACTATACCCTTCTTATATACTATATTTTTGTGTTTTTTTTAACAAATATATATATATTTTGTGTTAAGTTGTTGAATAATTAGAATTTTACCTTTTTAAAACGAATAAGGGAATGTTCTATAATTGTTTAAAAAAAAAAGGGTAAATGATGCTTTTGGTCCCTGTAAAATTCTCCAATTTGGATTTTTGTCCCTGTAAAAAAAAATCCACCCAATTTGCCCCTGTAAAATTTAAACTCATAGGTTTTAGTCCCTCATTTGATCTGTCAGAAAAAAAAAAACCATTACATGGCATGGGTTCAGTGACATGGCACATGCCATGTTGGATTCATGTGACATGCCAGCAATTTTTTTTTTTTGGTGAAAAGATAAAACTGCCCAGGGACCAAAATCAAAATTCAGAAATTTTACAGGGACCAAAATTAAAATTAAAATTGCAATTTTTTTCCTTTTCTTCTTCCATCGCATAAGAACAGAAAAGTTACCTTCTTCCACCATTTTTTCAACTTCTCATTTCTTCCACCATTCTTTCCACCTTTTTATATTCCTGTGTTTCTTGTATTAATTGATAATTATAATTATATAAATACCAAAATAAGTGAATGAGCATAAATATCAAATTACAAACATTTCGTTATAAGCACTAATTTAGTGCATAAAATTTCAAAATGCGCACATTATGTGCATAAGTACCGAATTACAAACATTTTCTAATATATAATGTGCGCATTTTGGAATTTTATGCACTAAAATTGTGCTTATAATGAAATGTTTGAAATTTTATGCACTAAAATTATACTTATTAGGAAATGTTGGTAATTTGGTACTTATACACATAATGTGCGCATTTTGAAATTTTATGCACTAAAATTGTGCTAATAACAAAATCTTTGTAATTTGATATTTATGCTTACTCACTCATTTTGGTATTTATGTAATTATGATTATAAATTAATAAAAGAAACACAAGGATATAAAGGTGGAAAAAATTATGGAAGAAATGAGAAGTTGAAAAATGGTGGAAGAATGTAACTTTTCTGTTCTTGTGCGATGGAAGAAGAAGAAAAGGAAAAAAAAATTGCAATTTTAATTTTGGTCCCTGTAAAATTTCTGAATTTTGATTTTGGTCCCTGTAAAATTCCCGAATTTTGATTTTGGTCCCTGGGCATTTTTGTCTTTTCCCAAAAAAAAATTGTTGGCGTGTCACATGAATCCAACATGGCATGTGCCATGTCACTGAACCCATGCCATGTAATGGTTTTTTTTGCTGACAGATCAAATTAGGGACTAAAATCTATGGTTTTAAATTTTACAGGGGCAAATTGGGTGAATTTTTTTTTACAGGGACCAAAATCCAAATTGGAGAATTTTACAGGGACTAAAAGCACATTTTACCCAAAAAAAAAAGTGAATGTTCTGTAATAGAAATTTCAATTTCTGCATATTATATTTTTTTTGTTTCATAATAACTGACACTTTGGCAAAACAAAAATATAGTTTAAAATTATTGTCATTCTTAATGTAAAATTGATTTTTTTTTAATTGTATCGCTAATTATTATCATGCTATTTTTTAAATTAATTCTCTGGATCTAAGGAGAAAGAGTGTTGTTAATATACAATTTAACTGCGGGGTAAGTAAAATTTGTCAAAAAGTTATTTCGGCCAAGAATTAAATTTAAATTCTCACAAACCATTCTTGTTGTGCATTCGACAAAACTCACACCAATAAGAAACTGATGTGTGGAGCAAATTAATCAAGCAACCAAAATAAAATTGACAGAGACGATGATGCAATAATCCAAAAGCAAATAAAGAACGATAAAGAACACAAGATGATTTGTTTAACCAGTTCAGTGTTAATTAACCTACTCTGGGGGAGAGAGCAACCCCTCCGTTATACTATGATCAATGAGAAACTTTACAAAAGAAATTCCCAAATAGGGTTACAAGAATTAATCCTAATTCTACCCTAATCCTGAATCTCTTTCCGTGACCAAGAGACTCAATTGACCTAGCTACCCAAGGTGAAACAAGAACAATTTGCCCAAACCCCTAGGATTATACGAAAAGCAATCCTCTCTAAAACTCTAGCCTTAATTGACGGCAAAAACCATAAATTTCCCTTAGAAAAAAAATAAAACGCGCTCAACATATAAATAGACTCGCTAAAGTTCGCATCCCGCAAACTCAGCAGAAACTTTTGCTTCGCCTGTTCGCATCCTGCGAACTCAGCATAAACTTCTGTTGTTCTGCTTCATGTTTTCAAAACAACTCGCAACAATTCTTTTTAGAGAAAACCTATTAATCACTTTTAGCAAATTACTTGGATGGTTAGTACAATATTAAATAAAGGATTTTAAGACATTATGTTCTATGTTGTATTTATGATGATGAGATACAAAGTGATAAAGTTAATTTAGTGATAATACTATTATTTTTATAAAAAAAAAAGTTGTCCATTTTAATTAGCTACCATGATTAGTACTTGACTTACTTATCATAGACAAGAATCTTTTTCTCGATCTATTTCGCTTTCATTGCATTATTACAAGAGTATTAAGTATTAACATTAGAAAAATGTTAAAGTGTGGCATACGATATAAGTTAGCTTTTTTACTTTTGATTTTGTTTATTAGTATTTTACTTTTTATAACACTTTTTTTTTGAAGTTTTTTTATAACACTTGTTAGCATAAGTCTTAACATTATATTAGTTCTGAGTATAACTGAATTTAAATCTCTTAAACAAGATTATGTATTATAGTTTTGTAATGAAAAATGTAATTGGAAGATATGTTGATTCTAATTTTTGGATCTCACAAGAGGTGTTCATTCTAATTTTTAGATCAAAATTAGTCATCAACAAAGTAAATATTTCACACAATGACACAATAATAGTTATCCAAAATAAAATTGCATTAATCAACTCGTTATTATAATAATTATAATGTGGATGTATAAATAATACAAGTTGACCACGCCTCACAATTATTCTTATCTTAGGACTTATTAAATATGAATATATAATTACTTTTAAAGGGATGTCTTACGGCTCACAAAAAAGAAAAAAAGAAGAAGAAGGGATGTCTTACAATTTGCCAACTCGAAATTTGGCACGATAATCCCATAACAGTATTAATTTTCAATTGTTGAGTTTGCACTCATTTTTATATATCATCATGTTATAATAAAAATGTAATAATACTTTTCAAATGAGATGCATTTTTTTCTTAAAAGTCCAGCTTTGGCCAACGTAATCCTGAATAATATACTATCCCTTTTTTCTCAAACGAAACAGATTCTATAGAATGGATGTGCCAAGAAATAAAAGCCATAAAAAATGAAGTATGTTTCACCTCGTGAGTGGTTTTTGGACCACAAACTTTCCTCAGTATACGTGTGACAGTCCATGTGTTGCGGGAAAATCTTATTCTTGTATTAAATATAACTAGGAATAATAAGATCGAAATCCAAGTAGATAGACATTGTAAATTTAGGGGTTTTAGCTACATCAAAGAAATTTTAGTCCATACTCTATACAATATGATAAATCAATGTTCGAATATCAGCGCAAGAGGTATAAATGTCCAATGGAATGAACATTGGAACACTAGAAAGGCTTTTAGTTCTTCTTCATTGCAAAAAAAAGTACAAAGAATAAATCTATCGACAAAGAATAAGCCTAACGCATTAGTGTCAGTGTGAGCCGCTGTGATTTTGCCAAACTAACTAACTATGATATCAATCATGCACTAATATTGTTTTCATTCATCATTAGTTTATTATCCGTTTGGTTCTATAGAAAAAAAGTGGAAGGAATGAAAATTATGGAAACTGGAGGATGAATTTAGACTAAATTAGTATAAATTCATCCTCCAATTTCCATAATTTTCATTCCTTCCACTTTCTTTCCATAGAGCCAAACGGACCCTTAAGGCTGTTGTTTTCATTCATCATTAATCATGATTCAATGGGAGCCAGAATATTATTGCAATAGGGTTATACAGAAAGGAGAGGAATGAACTGTTCCTTTCTTTTGGAGTTATGGTGGGTCCATGTTCCATACAAAGTTTGAAGTTGTACAGGTACTGCAGCACCACATGGCCCACAACCATGTTTACACTTGCACCCGGTGTGAGACAGACTCGACAATGAAATGTTGATGATTGAGTACTCAAAATCGAGTTTGTATTACTACTATATTATTCTGCTGTCAGAAAATAATTGATTATGTTATAGACTTATCGCAATGTTACTAGTACTAGTACTGTAGCTTGTTACAGTCTAGTATCAATCACTTTTTAAGTTCTCTTTTCTTCCATTCTTTTTAGGGCTGCCATATGCAAATCTAGAATGAACTTTCTTTTTCTGGGACAGTGGCATCTTCTAATACAGTACTACTATTATTCTTCATTCAAACCTCTACAAATTTCAACTTAGTCATTCATATTCTGTAAGGCAAAAATATTACATTTTTCTGAAAAAAATAAGGGAGACACCTAATGTTTTAGTATTCAATAGTTTCACAAACTAATTTTTGCACTCAGGATTGATTGCACTGTCTCTAAAAACCAGTGCAATTCTTTATATACTAGTAGTACTTTGTTTCAGCAGAGGTGTAGAATGTAGATATTTAATAGGTTACATTTTCATTACTACTACTATAAAATAATAACTACAAATTGCAACATTTTTTAGTAGCATTTAATAAATTAGGTAAGTAGGACCATCTGTTAATAATCGAATACAACAATAATAGAGTTACAATATTCAAAAAACAAAGCAGAAAGCCACACCAGGGATTCAATTCAACCATTCATACCCTGCCTGTCAAATCAACCACTGCATCCTCCACAAGTTCTTCTAGCAACTTCCCCTCTACTTCCTTCACCAAAACATCCATCTCTAATCCCATAAGCTCAACCCACCCTTTACCCACGACCTCTTTTCTGACAACAGTCTCCACCACCAGGCTGTTACTGTCCCCACAATCCCCCCAAACAGATCTCATGCCACTAGATGTCAACTCCTTCATATGGGATACAATCAGGTCCACCAATAGGGTATGTGCACCCTCTGAGACTTTGTGCCTTCCGTGGCCCCCACTCCACAACCTGCCCAATAAGGAACTTTCTGATCCATAACCAGTAATTTCTATTAGTGCAACATTGACACAATCAAATACAAGCTTCTGATTAGATCTCCTCTGCCTTCGCTTTGCTTCGTGGAGAGGTTGAGGCTCCTTGTCGTTGAGATTGGCATATTTGTCCCTCAATGATGGATCCAATGGACTTTCAAGGGAATGCCATCTTGAGTAAAACGAGTCAGACTGCACTTGATCATCAAGTCCAGCAGCTGATAGTAATTTCTGAACCAAGACGAGCAAATCTTGATCCTCAGCCTTGGTGTCTAAGGAAACCAACGAAGGCTTTAATGTGTACGAATTTGCTACCTCCGCGCAAGAGTCATCCCATGAGAGGGTTCGAGCTATTGATTCTATAGGTGGTGATTTATCAATTAAATTAGACTTCAGAGACACCCGTGATCCTACAGAATAGATGACATTCCGATAAATAAACCAATGAAGACAATAATTTTAAAATAAGACATGCTGGCCTATCCAAATAAAATAAAATAAGAACATGCTTAAATAGCAGGGTCAGGGATAAATAAAGAAAGAGCAAGGCTTTAAGCATTACCCAGCTGGCCACCCTTCATACAGTCCAAGGACTCGTGAGCTGCATTTTCATCTTCAAATGGAGGTTCTAAAACTGAGATTGGACTTGGCTGATCCTGGTTTTCACTTGATATCCCTGTGGGCTTTGACACTGTCAATTCAGGCTGTGAAAACAAACAAAACAGTCTCAGAAACTTCTCCAGTCCATTTGTTTACCAACTTACAGTACAGATAAAAGATTTTACAAATATGATCCAAGGATATATGACATTAAATTCATCATTCCATAATCTTCGACAACAAGAAATCAAAGAGGTTGTGCTTCACAGTACTAGATCTAGGCAGACTGAGAAGAGATAGTTCTATTATTATTGTTTTCATTTGTAACACTATTCCAACACATACCGAAATTCCCCAACAATTTGTCAATTTGTATGCTTACATAGAACCTGTGACCATGTCATCCAATTTCTTTAACAGTATACCACAAAGCCAACAACAAATGCAAGCATCTCTACAACAGTGAAAGTTTCACGGGACTAAATTTATTAGTTAGGAGGAGAAAGCACAAACTTCTGGATAGTGATGATGTAGTACTTAGACTATACAGTTTAAGACTGGTTTTATTATGTTACTTAGCAAGACCTATATACAGATTAAAAGACAGTCAGCCATACAACTCAACAACATACTTCGGAGTTTAGAAGAAGAAATGTATATCAATTACTTTTTTTCGCTTCAATGTTTCAATTATTTCTAATTTTTTTCTTTCCCTTTTACAGGGGGGGTTGAGGAACTAAGAAAAGGTGGCAGAGTTACAGACATTAACGAGTTAACTTAGGTAGCCAATAGAGAAAATATGGATAATGCAGCATGAAAAATAGGTCAAATGCCAACTAACTTTAGCTATTACCTCCATAGATATTGGGCCTTGTCTGTTTGAGACAGAATCCGATAAATTTTTACTTGATGATTCACATAGATTTTGATTCGAACACTCTCCAAAGTAGTCACCTTTGAAGCTTTGTGACACATCATTCCTAAGGACTTCAGGTGAGTTTATTGGAGATACTGATGTTTCTGCAACAGTTGATTGGGAGTCATCTGTAGAATGAGATAAACAAGATTTTTCCCTGATTGATTTCTTATTCCTTGAGAATAAGAAACTTGCAACTTTCCCTTTAAATGATGATTTCATACTCTTTGACTTTGTTAGCTCCTTGGAGTCGTGTGCTTTTCCAGCATCATTATTACAAGCTTCAACATAGTGCCCATTTTCATAGACAGTGGGAGATATAGGGACAGATTTTGACCTGGGAAGGTTTTTAGGAGAACCATCTGCGCATGTTTCTTCATTCAAATTTTTACTGCAAGAAGCCGATTCACTCGGTGGTTCTTCTTTATTAATACCTTCAAACTCAGATATTAGAGATTTCTTTATATCTGAAAGAGCAAGCATCTCACCCAAGGTAGAGCTTCTCCGCATATGTCTTTGCTCTTGAAGACCTTTCTTAGATGCCATTATGGCCCATCTTTCAGAAAGCCGTTTCTTGGCCTCTCTGCATACTGATGACTCGGGAGAACCAGATGCGCGACTGAAGGATGATGAAGAATACGGACTTTCACAGCGGTTAACATAATCCCAAGAATGTCTGGGAGATGGCGACATAACTTCCAAATCACTAGAATTCCCTGCAGTACACTCATGATCTGACTTGTAGAATGAACTGTCATCACCAATATAGCCCGTGGAAAATACTGAAGAATACACAGTTTCATCTCTTTGACAGCTCCTCAGATCTTCATGTTCATACATCTGCTGTGTAATTTCTTCCGCCACTTTTCTTGATTCCAGTAGATCATCATCATCTTCACGGCCGTGATAGAAGTTTCCACTTTGCATATTTTGAGGTGATGATGCCGTTGGAGAGGCCAGCGTGTTAATATCATGTGCCCTCACAGAACTAGGCTTCAATACCACTATTCGAGTAGGTTGAACAGGAAATTCATCAACTTTCTGACTGGCTGGAGAGAAACCAGGACTAATTTTCTCCCATGCAACATCATTAATTAATGGTTTCTTAATGTGTTTCTCATTATTGTTTCCCTTTCTACTGAATTTTTCATTGTCAACCATCTTTGAAGGTTTAAGAACAGTAATACGCTTTGTCTCAGCCAGTGGAGTAGACTGCCGTTCATAAAGATTTTGAGAATCCAATAACCTGATTAACAGATCGTTGTTGGAGCTTAAAACTTCCAAGGCTTCATCAAACTCCTTTGATTGACGTAATTTCTCATCTGTAGAAAGACGCTTTGCTTCCATGAATTTTTGGCGAATAAGAGCCATTTTCTTCTCATTAACATCTTCAGCCCACTTCCCTCTCTCTGGTGTCTTGTCTTTTACATTGCTTGTTCTCTGTGATTGCAGCCATATTTCATAAATATCTTTGTAAGCAACTTGTTCTCTGCTCGGATGAGCTTCATGAAGCATTTCTTTGTCCATAAACCTATCTTCCAGCTGCCAATGATTGTATGATGTCCCGGAATGACCACACATATGCTGAGAACAATCTCCTCCAGGGCTTCTCTCCACAGCTAAACCATGTTCTCCCCGTGGAAGGGCTTCCAGGCCCATTAATTTTGCAACCACATTTGGTGGAGTGTGCTTGGAAACAACTTCTTTTGACATTTCTTGGTCCATGAGCATCTTGATGGGTGTTCCATTTATTTTTTTATTTGAAGATGCTCTCATTAAATCAGAAACAATCTGCAAAGTCCATGGAAATAGTAAAAAAAATTAATCAAAACAAGTACAACAAAAGCACATGATAAATTAAAAATGAGAAGAACACTCCACATGACATTATCGTTTCATTTATTTTTTCTTTCGAATTGCATTCAATAGAGTCAATCATAAATACTGTAGTAAAAGAGTAATCCTCTTCAAATTACCGGCTTATCTTCTATTCGGTCACCAAATGAAGGACTTGCAGTCCTCGAAACATCTGATTGACTTCTTGAAAGAGATGCAGCTGCAAGACAGTTATAATGCAGTGAGATTGAGATGGCAAAATATAACGGCATAGAAAAAACCCAACAGCAAAAAACACAAGTACAATTATTACAGACAACTTGGGGGTATGTAAATTGACTGGGTCTTGTGATACTAAAGTCAGCTAAACACAAAAACCAGACAGATCATAAAGAGTTGTCTATCCAAAACTCAGCAATGAAAAAAAACACACAAAATAAGATTATTTTTTTTAATAAAAAAACTACAAGGCAAAATAGGAAACTGCAACTAAACTACAAAATATATACAGTTTCCTACGTTTACTATTAACCATCTCCTACAAGCTACAACCCACCCACCACTCTCTACAGTCTAACTAACCCCAAAAAAGAAAACCACAAAATTATTTATTTATTTATTTTGGTCTATAGACCAAATGACAAACACTACTAAAACTCACACCTTGAGTTCGAACCCAGATGAAGACGTTCAACCTAACAATATCGGCATTTACCAGTTAAGCTAGAACTTATGACAAAACCACAAACTAATAATTTAAACATAATCACCATTAACAAAATAAAGCAAAATAAAGGGTAAATTGAGAGGGAAAGATAACCATGTTCGCGGTGCGGTTTATCGGTGAGAAACTTGTTTCCATTTACAGTAGTAGGAGTCAAATCAAAGAGATTAACCATTCTTCCCAAACAACCAGGAAAAGGTTTGTCATCATTGTGAACCCTTCTATTATTCTTCACACTATTCATAATTTCAAAACCTACACTACAGAAACAAACATCATCATCAACGTTAATTGATTATAGAGATCTATAAAAACCTAAAAGAAGCACTAAAAACAAAATCCAGAAAAAATATATATATATACATAAATAACCAAACAGTGAAATTAATAGAAGAAAAATAAATAAATCAAACAACAGTGAAACAATAGATCCAAATAGGGAATGAACACAAATGTAACTAACATAAGGAAGAATTTATGAATGAATGAATACCTAGAAGAAAAAGCTAGTGAGAGAGAGAGAGAGAGAGAGAGAGAGAGAGAGTAACGGAGTAAGAGAGATCTTATATTGTTGAAAGAAGGAAATTAATTTTGAAAAAATTAAATAAAATTAAATAATAATAAAAACGGTTAGTGGAATTTGGAAAGGGGATAAAACGCGGAGAAGGAAAGGGAAAAACGACATTGATCTGGAATCTGGAGGAGGAGGAATGTCGGTGGAGGGAGAAAAAGGGAATCTAGAAAGGGAAAGGGGTGAAAAGAAGAGGGAAAGTGGGAGGGAGGAGAACGAACCTGGGGAGAGACGGTGGGTGGCATTCAGTTGAGAGAGAGAGAGAGAGAGAGATTTGATGATGGAAATGGAGTGGTTAGTTTAGCTTAGGTAGCTGTTTGTGTCGCGTCGGACTTGAAAACTGCTTTATTCGTGATGATATTTTACTCATTTACTTTTGGGTTACGCTTAATCACACGGGTCTCTTCTTCTTAACTTAACACACCTGCTCTGTTTATTTTCATTATTATTTAGTAATCAATAATAATACTGCTAGTTCTAGTATTTAATAGTATTTATTTTTTGTGATTTTGCTCTAGGAGTACTATTCACCAAATACTCACATAAAGTTACCGTTATCTACTTACAATATATTAAAAGAAACTGCTATTAAAAATTTAAGTTTGTCTTTATTACTTTTAATGGTGTTCCAAGTTTTACGCCCTTAAATGTAATTAACTCTAAAGTTTAAACTAATAAAAAAATACAAAAAAAAGGAAAGAAAAATAAGCATAAAAGAAATCTTCCCATAAAAATAGCATCAGAAATCACATCTTTAAACAAAACAAAAAAAAAAACACAAAACAAAACAAAAATAGGAAAAAAAGAAGATAAGAATCAAATATATATTCCCATAAAAATTTAATTAAAATAAATTTATACATAAAAATATGAACACAAATCACTATAAAAGACTAGCCGCCAAACGGGCACCGTGCTCGTTAGTGTGATCGATATTTTTTTTTTATTTGCTGTGATCGAAATTCTCTATTGTGCAAATATAAATAACTACTTAATCTTCTTTTTTATTGGACTTAGTTAATTGATAACTATTTAACATCTTTTTTTGTTGTGGCTAGTTATTAAGAAAAAAAAAAATATATATATATTTTTTTTACTATAAAAAACTGAAAACATACTTTTATGTGGTAGTTGTGCTTAGTTATTAAGAGAAAAAAAAATATTTACTAAAAAAAACTGAAAATCTATTTTTATGTGGAAGTTATTTTCCAACATATACAAATATTTAGTTTTTTTTTGTCGTTTTTTTAAGGGTAAAATAGGTATAATGAAAAAGCCATCCAAAAAATTTGCATCCTCTTTATATATAGTAATAGATACACTTCAAAAATAGTAAAAAAAAATTAATGAAAAAATAGTAACTCAATCTAACATATTAAAACTTATATATAAAAAATAAAAAATAGAATCACCTAATAAAATAAGATACTTATTTATGAGCTTAAAAATAAAAGAACAGAAAAATAGAAACAAAAACACAATCGACCTATTGACTTATTTATGAGTTTATGCAAATAAATAAGTTTTTATGTATTATTATAAGTTTTTTAAGGTAGTTCATGAAAATAATTTATAAAGATATAATTTTTGTCAATGAAAACTTATGAATTAACATAAAAGTTTATTTATAAATTATAACCATAAACTATTTTCATAAGCTTAAAAATAAGCCAAATTCAAACATACCCAATATATTAAAAGGTATTACTACTAAAAATTCTAATTTATCCTCATCAATTCTTAAAAATATATTATTATATAATAGTTAAATTCTACTCTATTTTTGTTATAAAAAAATCTACTCTATTTTTGT
This sequence comes from Trifolium repens, assembly GCA_030408175.1. Classification (NCBI taxonomy): domain Eukaryota; kingdom Viridiplantae; phylum Streptophyta; class Magnoliopsida; order Fabales; family Fabaceae; genus Trifolium; species Trifolium repens. The sequence continues at coordinate 48,438,029 of CP125849.1, read as the reverse complement.
TTACTCTTATATAAAAAATACAGAAGAAGTGCATTATTAATGAATATATATTATAATAATTACGGGGTAAATATTTGTCATTATACTTAAAACATCACGGGACAAGTGTTGATCAATAATTTTGTCAAAAAAAAAGAAAGTGTTGATCACTAATATATAAAAAATCTTACAAGGGACAATTGTTCTAATAAAAAGAATTTAATCATACACGGAACAATTGCTTTAATAAAAAAAATTTAATCATACACGGACAATTGCTTTAATAATTTTTTTTTAATCATACACAGGACAATTGCTTCAATAAAAAAATTAATCATACACGGGACAATTGCTTTAATAAAAAAAATTAATCACACGCGGGACAATTGCTTTAATTAAAAAAATTAATCATACACGGGTCAATTGTTTTAATAAACTTTTTTTAATTATACACGGGACAATTGCTTTAATAAAAAAAATTATTCATACACAGAACAATTTCTTTAATAAAAAAAAGAAATTGAATAGTAAATAATTTTTATTATTAATTATAATTTATTACACAAAAATCATACACGGGACAATTACTTTAATAAAAAAAAGACTTAATTTAATATATTTTACAAAAAATATAAGAATGACGTCATTTATAATTTAACAATAATTTATAAATAAAAGTCAATAGACCCGTGCGAATGCACGGGTCTCAAAACTAGTAAACTGTCTAATCTAATCGACAGTCCGGATTGTTTGATTGTGTAAGTGATATAGACTGTCTGATTTCAAATTAACAGACCAGATTTACTACTGCATGAAACAACGTGAATATTGTACAACAAACAATCCTGATCCTTTATTCACTTGCTTTTTTTGAAATGGCAAAATATATTATTAACCAGGTTTCTGCACAAGACAAACAGAGACCGGTGAAAAAGAACTATGTAACATAGGTGTCGTATATATGCGAAACACCCAAAGAAAAAAACCCCTAAACAAACACCACCTAATCAAGATTCATCTCCTAATCCCAAATCAGAAAGGCACCCCACAGATTCCAGACTACTAGAGCAGTCACCAACCGAGCCCAGCAAGTTGCCACAACTAGACGCTAACTCCCGAATTCGAAGCAAAAGTGCTCGGCCCATCAGAATCCAGAACCAGCTTAATCAGACGAACTGCTGACCAAGCAAAGGTAGAACGAGAACCCATGCAGACAAGTATCGGCAACGACAGAGGCACCACCATGAGGCCAGTAGTGGCGAAAAAAACACCAAAGAAACAAAACACCACCGAGGATAAAGCAGCTGACGCCGACGCGGAAGAGGCAAACCCAGATACATAGAGATCCGCAAATCTCAATAGATTTGAAAATCTCCAGCAACTCAAAAAAGAGTTCTGCAAATCTCAACAGATTTGAAAAGCGGTCAGAGAATCTAGAATCAAAGAAAACCAATCACGCGACATCAACCGCAACCTCATCACCACCACCTCACCACAGCACCAACAATCATCACCGAAACCAGACCTCAGCGACGCCAAATCCGAACACCCCATCACCACCTCAACTCCTCACCACCGCCAAAAACAAGCAAACGTAAAAATCAGATTTGCAGCAAAACTGAAAAGCAACAAATCTGTCACCAACACACCAACTCCGGCGACACCAAATCGGAGCACCAACACACCAGATCCAACACCAAAACGGCGCCAGAAACACCCTCCAACACATTAAGTCATCACCTCATCACCTTACCACGACGTCACCTAGACACCATATCCAAACACCACCTCATCAAGTCATCACCTTACCACGGCCTCCTCAATCCTCATCACCTATGAATACCAAAACACCATTAGCATGCGCCAAAACTCTATCAGCTTACACCATCACCAACTCAGCTGCCGCCACGTCACCACCTCAGTCTCCGGCGATGCAACCACCATAACACAAAAAAAGCCACCGTAGCGGCCACCAAAACAGAGCCAAAAAAAGCCAAAAAACAACCCCACCAAAAAGCCAACACTACCGGAGCCAAAAAACGCAGCTCCGACGAAGACAGAGACAGACAAGATGCTTCTCCAACCTCCGACCGAGTACCAACAACCCGATCTAAAAACAGTATCGGCCAGAAAGACAAAAACTGAAACACTACGAGAAATAGTACCAGCCGAAAAAACCAGATCTGAAACAACTGTCGGCGCCAGAACTGAACCACGGTGGCGCGAGGGCAGCGCCACTCATCGCACCACCACCTTGCTTATCTATATCACACATAGGGATTTTGGATTACGGAGGAATGGATCCGAAGAAAAAGCTAGTGAGAAGCCGGAGAGAATTTTGAAAGTTAGATAGAGAAGTGTCGCGCCGCGAAAAATGCCCGGGCGTATTGACACTCGGAATGACTACAGAGTCGCCACCGAAGTTTTTTACTAAAAGGGAAACGTCGATAAAACCCTTGAGTGATGGAATGGGATGGTCATCGCAACCAAACTTTCGGGTTCGAGAGTTGGTTATGTGAGGGGAAGGTATTAGCACCCCTCACATCCGTTGTACTCAACGGGAACCTCCTAATTAATTAAAGGGTTTAAAGTTTTAAAATTTATTTTGCTTGCTTTTATTATTAATTATTGCTTTTATTTACATATTACTATTTTTATTAAAATATTTACAAAAGAGGAAAAAAAGTTAGTTTTATATTAGTGTGCTTGACGGTTGTTGGATCCCGCTCCTACGTATTCCCGAGTGCAATGGGAAAATCAAAGCTACGTAGTTCTTTGTAGAAAATGTTTGTTGGTTGGTTAATTTTATTTGTGAAAAAGATTTGTTTTTATTTGAGTTGCACGGGGGCAAAAAAAAAGTTGATTTGATGAGTTGAGTTGATTTTAGGGGACGTTGTTTGGATTGCATTCTAGTAGTTAAACGCTGCTTGTATGCTCGCACAATGGAGGCTTAAGCGTTGTTTGTATTACGATAGAACGGATGGAACATTGGTCGTTTATGAAAAGGAATTTATTATTTTTTATTGCGCGGGGGCAAAAAAGTTAGTTTGATGAATTCAAGTTGTTTTTTGGTATGGAAGACGAATAATCGTTAAGAGTAAGCGAACGCTTAGTCCTCGATCACTCGAGAGACAGGCGGAAGTATATCCGGCCATATCTTTTTAATCCGAGTTTATTATAAAGAATTTGTTTAACATTAATTAATTTTTCTTGAAAATAAGATTGATATTTTAGGTATGGAAGACAAATAATCGTTAAGAGTAAGCGAACGCTTAGTCCTCGATCATTCGAGAGACATGCGGAAGTACATCCGGCCATCTCTTTTTTAATCCATATTTAGTTTTGTTAAAAAAATACAATTAAATTAAACTACACTCATAAAAATGCTATTTTTGGTACATCAAATTAATTACATAAAGAAGTGCTTATTTTTGTAGTATTTATTTTTGCGTTCTTTGTTAAGAGTAAATTGAAGGGGTGCAATTGAAATAGATGGGTCTAGAACCCATGACCAAATATTAGCCCCAACATATAGACAAATACATGAACAGATAAACAAACAAAAGAATAACTAAATAAATAAAATAATTAAGTTAAATAAACAAACAGATAAATAAGAGAATAAACACATAAAAGAATAAACCAAGATAAAACAAGCAAAGTCAAAAGCAATGCATCCAAAAAAACAAAAGTCAGGAACTAACAGACAAATATGAGTGACAAAGCTTAACCGTGTGTGTCGATCGCGATCGAGAGAGAGGGAGCCCGGCAGTGGTGTGCGGCGGTGGAGCTGCTTGCGGTGGCGGTGACCGTAAATTGGAGTGATGTTTCTCGCGGTTCCGATCGGTGGTTGTGATGGGTTGTGTTGGTTTGAAATTTATGGTGGTTTGTGGTGTTTTGATCAAGGTAATGTTTTTCGTGTGATTAAAGATGAGGATGGATATAATGGGATTATGGTTATGGTGATTGTGGTTGTTTTTTATGTTGAAAGTGATTGAAGTTTTGGATTTATGGAGTTTGAATGGTGTTAATGATGATTGATTATGAAAGTTATTGATAAATTATGGTGTTGTGAAATTGATTGGTGAAAGTGGAGGTTTATGGATTGATGTGTTGAATATGTAAATTGATTTTGGGTTTATTAGTTTTTGGGCCTTATGAATTAAAAGCCCAAATTTGTGTTGTACTAAGTCCAACTTCTAGAGAAATCCATGAAGCTCTCTAGAAGATAAAAATAAGTTGAGACTTTTGTAGAAAAGTAGAGAAAATTCTAGAGAGTGACTTATAGCCATTAGATTAAGTTTGTGGTGGCAAAATCCTAGTCATTGATTTAGAAATGCCACTAGTATAAATAGAGGTCATGTAGTTGAGTTTGCATCAAGCCAAAAATTATAAACACAAAATAATACAAGTAGCCTTCCCTTTTCAAAAGTTTCTATCCTCTCCCAGAAATACTTAAAAACTTTTTCCAACTACCCTAAACTTCCTTCCAACAAAGTGGTATCAGAGCCTGGTTGAAGATCCTCCTAAAGATGGCAAATAGTGGTGTTCCCTTCCAAGTTCCAATGCTCACAAAGAGCAACTATGACAATTGGAGTTTAAGAATGGTGGCTCTCCTTGGTGCACATGACGTGTGGGAGATAGTCGAAAAAGGCTTTGTTGATCCGGAGAATGAAGGCACTCCATCTCAAACTCAAAAGAATAGTTTGAGAGACTCAAGGAAGAGAGACAAGAAGGCTCTCTGTCTAATCTATCAAGGAATAGATGAAGACACATTCGAGATGGTCTCGGGAGCAAAGACGGCCAAACAAGCATGGGAGAAACTTCGAACCTCTTACAAGGGAGCCGATCAAGTGAAGAAGGTACGTCTTCAAACACTAAGAGGAGAGTTTGAAGCTTTGCGTATGAAAGAAGGTGAACTTATCTCCGATTACTTTTCAAGAGTTTTGACGGTTACTAATAACCTAAAAAGAAATGGAGAGAAGTATGATGATGTAAGAATCATGGAGAAAATTCTTAGATCGGTAGATCCAAAGTTTGAGCATATTGTCACCGTCATCGAAGAGACAAAGGATTTGGAGGATATGACAATGGAGCAACTTCTTGGGTCGTTGCAAGCTTATGAAGAAAAGAAAAAGAAGAAGGAAGATATCGAGGAGCAAGTACTCAAGACACGAGTCGATTCACCTAGAGAAGAGCATGGTCGGAGCAACCAAAGACGGGGTGGTGATCGAGAACGTGGACGCGGTCGTGGTTATGGACGCGGACGAGGTTGGAGGCCTAATGATGACAATAACCAAAGAGGAGAAATTTCATCAAGAGGTCGTGGGAGAGGAGCTCCAAAACCAAGGTATGATAAGTCACGAGTTAAATGCTACAACTGTGAGAAGTTTGGACATTATGCTTCCGAATGTAGAGCTCCTAGCAATCGTAGAGTTAAAGAGAAGGTCAACTATGTTGAAGAAATAAGCCAAGAAGACGGGACATTATTGTTGGCGCACAAAGACAATGAAAGAGGTGGAGATAATCAATGGTACCTTGACAGCGGTGCAAGCAACCATATGTGTGGGCGAAGAAGCATGTTCGTAGAGCTAGATGAATCGGTGAACGGAAACGTGGCTTTCGGAGATGAATCAAAAGTGGCGGTGAAAGGTAAGGGAAATGTTCTCATCCGATTGAAGAATGGAGATCATCAATTCATTTCCAATGTTTACTATGTGCCAAACATGAAGAGCAACATCTTAAGTCTAGGACAACTCTTAGAGAAAGGTTATGATATTCAATTGAAGGATAATAATCTTTCTATAAGAGATCATTCAAGCAAAGTCATTGCTAAGGTGCCGATGTCAAGAAATAGAATGTTCGTGCTCAACATTCAAAATGATGTTGCGCAATGTCTCAAGATGTGCTACAAAGAGGAGTCATGGCTTTGGCATCTTCGATATGGGCATCTCAATTTTGTAGGATTAGAGTTGCTTTCTAAGAAGGATATGGTTAGAGGATTGCCTTACATCAATCACCCCAATCAAGTATGTGAAGGATGTCTACTTGGAAAGCAGTTCAAAATGAGCTTTCCTAAGGAGTCAAGCTCAAGAGCACAAAAGCCATTGGAGCTCATTCACACAGATGTGTGTGGACCGATCAAGCCAAGATCACTCGGTAAGAGTAACTACTTCCTTCTCTTTATTGACGATTTTTCAAGAAAAACATGGGTGTACTTTTTGAAGGAGAAATCAGAAGTGTTTGAGAAGTACAAAAAGTTTAAAGCCCATGTTGAGAAGGAAAGTGGCCTTGTGATCAAAGCCGTAAGATCCGACCGAGGAGGAGAGTTCACTTCAAATGAATTCCTAAAGTATTGTGAAGACAACGGCATTCGGCGACAACTGACAGTGCCAAGATCCCCTCAACAAAATGGAGTAGCAGAGAGAAAGAATAGGACAATCCTTGAGATGGCGAGGAGCATGCTAAAAAGCAAGAGACTACCAAAGGAGTTGTGGGCAGAAGCTGTTGCATGCGCGGTCTATCTATCAAACCGGTCTCCGACAAGAAGCGTATTGGGAAAAACGCCACAAGAAGCCTGGAGTGGAAGAAAGCCTGGAATTTCCCATCTAAGAGTCTTTGGAAGCATAGCTCACGCTTATGTACCGGACGAGAAAAGAAGCAAACTGGATGACAAAAGCGAAAAGTACATCTTCATTGGTTACGACAGCAACTCTAAAGGCTACAAGCTCTATAATCCTGATACGGGGAAAACTATCATCAGTCGGAATGTCGTATTCGACGAAGAAGGAGAATGGGATTGGAGATCGAGTAATGAAAACTACAACTTCTTCCCACAATTTGAAGAGGATGACGTGGAACCAGAGGAGCCAAGAGAAGATCCAGCTACCCCGTCGGCCTCACCGACCCCGAGTTTTGAAGAAGACGAAGAAGAAAGCTCAAGTGAAAGGACTCCTCACTTTAGAAGTTTGCAAGAGATTTACGAGGCAACTGAAAATCAAGACAAACTTACTCTTTTTTGTCTATTTGCGGATTGCGAGCCCATGAACTTCCAAGAAGCATTCGAGAAGAAGACTTGGAGAAATGCCATGGACGAGGAGATCAAGGCGATAAAGAAGAATGACACATGGGAGTTAGCCTCACTTCCAAAAGGGCACAAGGCGATCGGTGTGAAGTGGGTGTACAAAGCAAAGAAGAATTCTAAAGGAGAAGTTGAAAGATACAAGGCAAGATTGGTAGCAAAAGGATACAGTCAAAGAGCTGGCATCGACTATGACGAGGTATTCGCTCCAGTTGCTCGATTAGAAACTGTTAGACTAATCATTTCATTGGTAGCTCAAAACAAGTGGAAGATACATCAAATGGATGTCAAGTCAGCCTTCTTAAATGGGGTCCTTGATGAAGAAGTCTACATTGAGCAACCACAAGGCTACGAAGTCAAGGGAGAAGAAGAAAAGGTCTTGAAGCTAAAGAATGCACTATACGGGTTGAAACAAGCTCCAAGAGCTTGGAATGCTCGAATTGACAAGTATTTTCAGGAAAAGAATTTCATCAAGTGTCCATATGAGCATGCACTCTATATCAAATTGCAAGGTGGAGATATTTTCATTGTGTGCTTGTATGTAGATGACTTGATCTTCACGGGGAACAATCCAACCATGTTTGAAGAGTTCAAGAAAGAGATGACAAAGGAGTTCGAGATGACCGACATTGGATTAATGTCTTACTACCTCGGCATTGAAGTGAAACAAGAAGATCAAGGAATCCTAATCACTCAGGAAGGTTATGCTAAGGAGGTACTCAAGAAGTTCAAGATGGATGATGCAAATCCATTCAGCACGCCAATGGAATGTGGAATCAAGCTGTCAAAGCATGATGAAGGAGAAAGAGTTGATCCATCACTCTTTAAGAGCTTGGTTGGAAGCTTACGATATTTAACATGCACGAGGCCTGACATCTTGTATGCGGTTGGAGTTGTCAGTCGATACATGGAGCATCCAACAACAACTCATCTGAAGGCGGCTAAGAGGATTCTTCGCTACATCAAAGGTACAACAAACTTAGGCTTGTACTACTCTGTTTCTGATGATTACAAGCTCGTTGGATATAGTGATAGTGACTGGGGAGGAGACGTAGATGATCGAAAAAGCACAACTGGTTTTGTTTTCTACATTGGAAACACAACTTTCACATGGATGTCAAAGAAACAGCCGATTGTCACTCTTTCCACATGTGAGGCGGAGTACGTGGCGGCCACTTCATGTGTTTGTCATGCAATCTGGTTGCGAAACCTGCTAAAGGAGTTGAACTTGCCGCAAGAGGAGCCTACCAAGATATTCGTAGACAACAAGTCAGCAATAGCTTTGGCAAAGAACCCAGTCTTCCATGATCGAAGTAAGCACATTGACACACGCTATCACTATATTAGAGAGTGTGTTGCTAACAACAATGTAAAGTTGGAGTATGTGAAGATGCATGACCAAGCAGCTGATATCTTCACCAAGCCTCTCAAGCGCGAAGACTTTGTCAAGTTAAGATATTTACTTGGAGTAGCAAAATCAAGTTTAAGGGGGGGTGTTGAATATGTAAATTGATTTTGGGTTTATTAGTTTTTGGGCCTTAGGAATTAAAAGCCCAAATTTGTGTTGTACTAAGTCCAACTTCTAGAGAAATCCATGAAGCTCTCTAGAAGATAAAAATAAGTTGAGACTTTTGTAGAAAAGTAGAGAAAATTCTAGAGAGTGACTTATAGCCATTAGATTAAGTTTGTGGTGGCAAAATCCTAGTCATTGATTTAGAAATGCCACTAGTATAAATAGAGGTCATGTAGTTGAGTTTGCATCAAGCCAAAAATTATAAACACAAAATAATACAAGTAGCCTTCCCTTTTCAAAAGTTTCTATCCTCTCCCAGAAATACTTAAACACTTTTTCCAACTACCCTAAACTTCCTTCCAACATGATGAAGGTGGAAAAGTGGTGGTGATGATTATGGTGTTGGCATCATGTTATGATAGAAGTTGTGAGTGATGATAGGTGGTAGAAAGATGATTATGGTGTGGTGTGGTAGTGTAATGGAGATGGTGATGTTTTGTGGAAGAAGAAGGTTAAAGGGATGGTTTGATGATGGTGTTGAAAAATAGTGAAGGAAGTGGCTCGTAGCCACTGTGTTGTTGTTGCTATTCTAATTTTTTCTCCTTTTAATTTTTTGTGTGTGTAAGGTTTATGTGTCTTATTCACAAAGTTAGCTATTTAAATAAAAAAACTAATAACAACGAAAATTACAATTAAAAATATGATTTTTGTTTTTTTATGATTTTGTACAAAAATAGAAAATAATGATAATGGAAAAAAAATAGTACTAATAACAATAAAAAGCAAAATTGGTGAAAACAAATAAAAATAACGAATGTGGGATTTGAACCCTTGACCTTGCATGTGTTACTCTTTGTGTACTCAACTCTATACCAAACAGGCTAATTCACATATTTGAAAGAAGATGCGACATAAGCCGATAATAAAAAGTGTGGGCAAAATTTGGGATACGACAAGAAGTTTTCCTTTCTAAAGCATTGTCCCTTTATTCATTTGCTAACGATATTGTTGTATGTAGGAATTCGGGAATTGGGGTTTGATAGTCTCAATTTATTTATTTTAAAAGGTAGAATTTTAGTTATTAGATTATTTGATAAAAATAAATAAAAATACTAGAATGATGTATGGAGACATGGGATCTAACTCAAGCATTCACAAAATAATTATTTCATACTTTTTCTTCTAACAAAGATTTTTTGAAAAAAATGATGTTTGAATGTTAAAAATTGAGTAACGATATTTGTACAATTAAATTGTGATAATTTATTGGACAACTTTTTTTCTCTTTTTTTTTTGACAAAAAACAATAAAAAGAGAGAAAGAATGGGATGGAGTGAAAACAACACATTGAGAATACGAAAAAGAAAGTTTTCCTAAAAATTATCTCAAATTAGATGTACAAATATTATTTCTCTTAAAATTTGATGTCAAATACGATATCAACTGAAATATGTACAAAGTGTATAATGTATAAGAGATAAATAAAAACAAAACATTTAATTGATATATTTATTGGTCTTACTTTTGACACTTTTATTCTCTGCGGCAAACTATAGAGAAAACATTTTCGGTAATAAAAGTCGTCAAGACAAGGCCAAAATAAATAAATGATGGGTTTCTTACAGATGACATATTTAATTATTTATATTAAAAAAAGGCATTGATGGTCTCTTATGAATATATGAATTTGGACCCTCTCCAATTTTTTCTCTCATGTTTTTTCACCTTTTTGTTAATCTAATGGTCTCTTATGAATATATAAATCACAAAGAACATAAAAACATTTAGAGAGAGAGAAAGAGAGAGAGAGAGAAACAAATTGAATAAATGACTGTGATTACTATAATATGACCAACATAAAAGAAAAAATTTGAGATGATCCAAATTCTAAATATATTATAACTAAACATGTTCTTCAAAATACTCTCAGTCTCAGGGGCATTTGGCATATTCCTCTTAAGATCTAATCAACATAATTTGTATCAAATACTAATGGAAAAAGAATATGATATTAAGCGTATGGTCAAAGAATCCTTTGATAGTTCATCCTGAGATAATTTCTTAAAAATATACTCTGTAACGTATTTGTTCTGATGATTAGGTTTAGCGTAACATATAGTTTTTTACAAGGGTTTTATGGTTTAGATCCTACATAATTCATAATTTTAGTTTAGTTCCCACACAAATTTTGTTAAATTTTAGTCTTCGTTTTTTGTATAGGGATTAAATACAAGGACAAGATTACCTTTTTTTTTTACGTAACAAGACCAAAAGTATGAAATAAAATTAATATAATATTTAGGCTTAAATGCAGTTTTGACCCCCTAAGTTTCAATTGTGCGATTTTAACCCCTTAAGTTTTAGAATTGTGCGATTTTGCCCCCCCAAGTTTTAATTGTGCAATTTAGGCCCCCAAATTTACCCGTGTTTCCATTTTGTTAGCCCCCATTGACTTTTTTAACTAAAAATTGATTTTGAGGCATTTTAAAAAATATTTTTAAAAAAAATTAAAATTGAAAATAATTTTGAAGAATATTTTTAAAACAAATTAAAATTAAAAATAAGTTTAAAACAAATTAAAAATAAAAATTGTTTTGAAAAATATTTTTATAACAAATTAACATTAAAAATCAGTTTACCCTCTTTTGCTTCAATAAATGATTATTTTTTTAAAAAAAACTTATAAAATAAGTCTTTTTTGTTATATGTAGTTGATGAAATAATTTTGTTATAAAAAATAATTTACAAATTTTTTTATAAATTATTTTATTAATTTATTTTTAAAGGAATAATTATTAAATCTTTTATTATAAAAAGTTTTTAATACATCTTTAAAAACAAATATTTTTAATTTGTTTTATTATTTTTTTTATATAATTTTAAAATGCCACATGATCAATTTTTAGTCAAAAATTGTCAATGGGGGGCTAACAAATGCCAAAGGGGGTAAACTTGGGGGGCCAAAATTGCACAATTGAAACTTGGGGGGCTAAAATTGCACAATTGTGAAACTTTGGGGGTTAAAATCGCACAATTAAAATTTGGGGGGTCAAAATCGCACAATTGTAAAACTTGGGGGACTAAAACTGCATTTAAGCCTAATATTTATGCAAAGAAAAAACTTAAAATGTTATAATTTTTTAAAGATTGGAATTATTACTTTTTTGTTATTATGATATTAAACCTCTGACCATATGCTTAAGGGAATCAAGACTGTAACAACCCGTTTTTCAAAGGTCAGAAAAGACATTAATTTTTTTTTTTGTACACATCAGAGTTACGCATAAAAGATTTTAAATGAGCCGGCATTCAAATATACAAAAGAACTCATTACCATAAGGTGCTTCGATAAGCAAAGTGTATTCCCGAATAATTACAATCCAAGTCTAAGTATTCAAATACTTACAACAAAACAAGTTAGAATCCTATGCCTAAACCCAAAAAGCACGGTGTACAACCCACACCGGCGCATAGTCTAACTAAGCTAAAGCTCCAACATCTCACTGGGGCCTGGAACAGCCACCGTCGTCACCACGACTTAACCCATCATCTGGGTGGGATGAGCCCGCAAATGAAAGAAAGGGTCACCACAAAATATATAGTATGTATATATATATAACCGGTGCGAAAGATTGTACACATAACAATAATTCCACAAACACAAGAGAAAGCTCTTAACCACCAAAGCAATTCCCACCAACGGGTTTATATATATAATGCACACCAAGCCTAATGCAGACTTCTACAATGCGTGGTACTAACCCTAGCTACCACAATGCATGAGTTCCGGAACTGTAGGTCCAACCGCTACTCAAACACCAACGAAATCACAAGGTTAAGGTGGATCCACTCCCGCAATCACACCCCATGGTCCACTCCCGCAACCATGTATCGACTCAACAAAATCACAAAGGATTAAGGTGGATCCACTCCCGCAATCACACCTCATGGTCCACTCCCGCAACCATGTATTGAACTCAACACAACCCTATAAGAATCAGGTGGGTCCACTCCGCAACCACACCTCGCAGTCCACTCCCGCCACTACGCACTAACAATGCATGAGCATACGATTCCCCATGTATACTAATGCAACAAATACATACCTCCCTAGCATATGTAAACCATCCCAACAACATACATACATATCCAATCATATGTAACAAACCAAAACAAACATACATACATTTCCAATCATATGTATTCACCCACATGTTCATACATACATCTCCAATCATATGTAAAACAACGCACGTATTGTAAACACTTTCTCATCACGAGAATACATAACACATACATGCCAAACACACAAACACGCATCACCAAAAATAACCAACAAACATGTTATAACTCAGTGAAAAGACAGAAATAAAGTGATGCCCTTACCTCTGCAAGCTTCCGTTTACTAAAACTCGTCCAAACAACACAACGCGCTTCCTAAAATATAAGCAGCGTACAATCAATGAAATACTCCCAACGTATCCTATCGAAACGAAACTTGTTCTCTAAAATCTAGAGGGGTTTAAGGTACTTTCTAACACTCTCAGATAGTGATTTCGAGACTTCCCCATATTGATCAAAAATTCCCAAAGTTAATTGCACTATTTCTCGCCACGCGAAAATATTTTCGTGTCAAAACAAACTAAGAAACACTTTGATTCCTAACTCCAAGGCAATCAATTTTCACATACTAAAACCATTTGAAAACAACCCAAAAACTCTTTGAAAATTTTCACAAAAATAAAAGTTTACTTGCGCCACAAGTTACAAGTTTTTCCTTTCAAATAAAATGGCCATAACTCGCTCATTCTTTATCCAATCGAGACGAGCCATACGCCAAAATCTTCGTATCGAAAGGACGGATCAAATGGTTAAGTTTGTAGGACACAAAACAATTTTAAAGGGACGAAAATACCCCTGTCCATTTTGGCCAGAATCCAAAAACAAAGGTAGTTCAAACATTTTTCATTGCACAACCATGGCATTGATCACTTAGTTCCCAAAATCATTTATTTGAACAACAAATACTTTTCAAAACACAAACTAAAATTCATAAAAGTTTTCTCTTGAACTCTCAAGAACAAATTTCTTGTTTTTCAAAACAAAACTATTTTTCACACATCCATTTCTCTAAAAGTCTTGAAACAATTCATTAAACACAAAAGCTAAAACAATTTTCCATGTTCTTGATCAATTAGAATTTTCTCCAAAACCCTAATCCAATTTCTTCATGAGATTCTCATCAAACTCATGGAATACAAACCATCTAGTTCTAAACAAACTAGTTAAACACTCATGAGCAACTCTCATGGAACAAAAATCATTTATGAACATTTTCTAACAAAAATTTCTCAAGAACATAAACTAAAAATCCAACAAACTCCATGAGTTTGACCAACTAAGAGGAAAGGAGAAGTCTAGTTACCTTAGAGAAGATACTACTTGCAATTCCTATGGTTCCAACAAGCTTTTAATCAAGAGAAATGGTTATGAGATGACAATTTTGTGATGGTGGAAAGACAAAGGGTGGACTCACGGCCAAAGAGAGAAAGAAGAGAAGTGTTTTGTGATTTTCTTAAGTCCACAAAGTGTGACTAAAAGTCTCCCTTTATGTTTGGTCTTGTTGCATGATCACATTTGGATCAAATAGTGTAAAGTTTCTAAGACTTAATCCTAGCCATTGGATCAATTCTAAGCTTATCCTTCCAAGATATTTTCTAAGCTTCCTCACATCTCAGCTCTCGCGTTCGCTCGTAAACGAGTCGCACCTCGCTAACGGACGGAAATCACAAAAATATAAAATCTATCAAATAAACGTCTGTCGTAAACCGTTTCCAAATATTATCGCTAAATCTTTTTCCCCGACTGTAATTTTCTTTCACACCCTCGAAAATTAATCTCAGGACATATCCTAACTCACGCAGATATATAAAACTCCCATCTGAAACCTCGCTTAAAACAGACGCAGTAAGATTTTCCATCAGCGGGTAATATCCTACTCGTTTTTCCAAAAACAAGGATAATCCAAAACTCGTCATTCTGACTTCACGGAAATTTCCTCATACTTAAAAGAGAATTACGACCCAAAAGTCTGTGGCTTTCCAGCGCACGAGCACAAAACAGGCTCAATTTCAGCAAAATTCTATTACCGCGACAGTACTCACAAAAACACTTCACCAAAAACCCTAAAACTCGTAGCCATTACTAGAGTTCCTTAGAAAAACTGTATAGTGGAATCTTGGGTCTTACATTACTACCCTCCAAAAAGAAGTTTCGTCCTCGAAACTAAAGGTAAGAGTAACAACTCAACCAGTTATTACCATCACCAACACAACAAAATCCCACAAGATTAGGTGTAGCCACAAAGATGCTAACACCAGGTGAAGTCACACAGATACTCTCACCAACACACTGGCACAACCGTGCACCAACCGCAACTCTCAACGAGTTCACCACTCAAAAATTAACCTCACCACAGAGGTTCACAACCTCTAGTTCCCAAAGATCCTCGTGCCCACAAACAAAAATTTCCAAAGTCACCTCTTTCGCCTCCGCGACATAGCCAATTTCCCTAGGTTCACGCGAAGCAGTTAATGGCTACCCTCCAAAAAGAAACACCGAAACTTTCTGCGCACCAGCAAAGCCGGCAAAACTAGTCATTTCCTGTCAACACGACTCCGTCTATTATCAACAAGAGATTAAGGATGATCAGTCCCTCAATTTGTCAATAGATAGTCGACAATCATGATGGTGGCTTAGACCATCTTTACCCAACTTAAGTGATACTTCATTCCACTTGTGCTCAAGGTCCTCCGAGGCACAATGGTCCAACACTTCCAAACGACACTTAGATAAATCTCGCGTACTTTAAACAAAACGCTTATCCCCGTCGACTACCATCGTCGGCGCACATCCTCTTCACATCGTATTTCCATTCTAAATTCCGAACTCTCTCTTGAGTTCCTTTCCTCTTGCAATTAAATCCTCTTTTACTCAAAAGAGTTGGTCACTCTGGCCATTCTTAATTGCTTCGACATCACCACTCTCGTCGAGGTACCTACCTTCAAAATAACTCTTAGGGTATTCCTCACATTACTATTGTCCAACCATCCTTGTTGACAACATCTGAATCCCTTATACTTACTCAATACCGATTTCCTCTTGGTTAGATCCTTAACCAAATATTCTGAGTTTTCCAACAGAAATCTCACTCAACGGTTACTAACCCATAACCCGATACAGAACAAACACTAGAACTGACACTAGAATTGACACTATTCTAGCTAAGTTCTAACCGACTCTGGACTAACGACTCAAGTATACACTTTCCCTTTGAAGATTTAAAGCCGTGCTCTGATACCAATTGAAACAACCCGTTTTTCAAAGGCCAGAAAAGGCATTAAATTTTTTTTTGTACACATCAGAGTTACGCATAAAAGATTTTAAATGAGCCGGCATTCAAATATACAAAAGAACTCATTACCATAAGGTGCTTCGACAAGCAAAGTGTATTCCTGAATAATTACAATCCAAGTCTAAGTATTCAAATACTTACAACAAAACAAGTTAGA
Source organism: Trifolium repens (assembly GCA_030408175.1). NCBI lineage: Eukaryota > Viridiplantae > Streptophyta > Magnoliopsida > Fabales > Fabaceae > Trifolium > Trifolium repens. The sequence goes on along the minus strand of CP125849.1, from coordinate 48,421,885 downwards.
ATCCTATGCCTAAATCCAAAAAGCACGGTGTACAACCCACACCGGCGCATAGTCTAACTAAGCTAAAGCTCCAACATCTCACTGGGGCCTGGAACAGCCACCGTCGTCACCACGACCTAACCCATCATCTGGGTGGGATGAGCCCGCAAATGAAAGAAAGGGTCACCACAAAATATATAGTATGTATATATATAACCGGTGCGAAAGATTGTACACATAACAATAATTCCACAAACACAAGAGAAAGCTCTTAACCACCAAAGCAATTCCCACCAACGGGTTTATATATATAATGCACACCAAGCCTAATGCAGACTTCTACAATGCGTGGTACTAACCCTAGCTACCACAATGCATGAGTTCCGGAACTGTAGGTCCAACCGCTAGTCAAACACCAACGAAATCACAAGGTTAAGGTGGATCCACTCCCGCAATCACACCCCATGGTCCACTCCCGCAACCATGTATCGACTCAACAAAATCACAAAGGATTAAGGTGGATCCACTCCCGCAATCACACCTCATGGTCCACTCCCGCAACCATGTATTGAACTCAACACAACCCTATAAGAATCAGGTGGGTCCACTCCGCAACCACACCTCGCAGTCCACTCCCGCCACTACGCACTAACAATGCATGAGCATACGATTCCCCATGTATACTAATGCAACAAATACATACCTCCCTAGCATATGTAAACCATCCCAACAACATACATACATATCCAATCATATGTAACAAACCAAAACAAACATACATACATTTCCAATCATATGTATTCACCCACATGTTCATACATACATCTCCAATCATATGTAAAACAACGCACGTATTGTAAACACTTTCTCATCACGAGAATACATAACACATACATGCCAAACACACAAACACGCATCACCAAAAATAACCAACAAACATGTTATAACTCAGTGAAAAGACAGAAATAAAGTGATGCCCTTACCTCTGCAAGCTTCCGTTTACTAAAACTCGTCCAAACAACACAACGCGCTTCCTAAAATATAAGCAGCGTACAATCAATGAAATACTCCCAACGTATCCTATCGAAACGAAACTTGTTCTCTAAAATCTAGAGGGGTTTAAGGTACTTTCTAACACTCTCAGATAGTGATTTCGAGACTTCCCCATATTGATCAAAAATTCCCAAAGTTAATTGCACTATTTCTCGCCACGCGAAAATATTTTCGTGTCAAAACAAACTAAGAAACACTTTGATTCCTAACTCCAAGGCAATCAATTTTCACATACTAAAACCATTTGAAAACAACCCAAAAACTCTTTGAAAATTTTCACAAAAATAAAAGTTTACTTGCGCCACAAGTTACAAGTTTTTCCTTTCAAATAAAATGGCCATAACTCGCTCATTCTTTATCCAATCGAGACGAGCCATACGCCAAAATCTTCGTATCGAAAGGACGGATCAAATGGCTAAGTTTGTAGGACACAAAACAATTTTAAAGGGACGAAAATACCCCTGTCCATTTTGGCCAGAATCCAAAAACAAAGGTAGTTCAAACATTTTTCATTGCACAACCATGGCATTGATCACTTAGTTCCCAAAATCATTTATTTGAACAACAAATACTTTTCAAAACACAAACTAAAATTCATAAAAGTTTTCTCTTGAACTCTCAAGAACAAATTTCTTGTTTTTCAAAACAAAACTATTTTTCACACATCCATTTCTCTAAAAGTCTTGAAACAATTCATTAAACACAAAAGCTAAAACAATTTTCCATGTTCTTGATCAATTAGAATTTTCTCCAAAACCCTAATCCAATTTCTTCATGAGATTCTCATCAAACTCATGGAATACAAACCATCTAGTTCTAAACAAACTAGTTAAACACTCATGAGCAACTCTCATGGAACAAAAATCATTTATGAACATTTTCTAACAAAAATTTCTCAAGAACATAAACTAAAAATCCAACAAACTCCATGAGTTTGACCAACTAAGAGGAAAGGAGAAGTCTAGTTACCTTAGAGAAGATACTACTTGCAATTCCTATGGTTCCAACAAGCTTTTAATCAAGAGAAATGGTTATGAGATGACAATTTTGTGATGGTGGAAAGACAAAGGGTGGACTCACGGCCAAAGAGAGAAAGAAGAGAAGTGTTTTGTGATTTTCTTAAGTCCACAAAGTGTGACTAAAAGTCTCCCTTTATGTTTGGTCTTGTTGCATGATCACATTTGGATCAAATAGTGTAAAGTTTCTAAGACTTAATCCTAGCCATTGGATCAATTCTAAGCTTATCCTTCCAAGATATTTTCTAAGCTTCCTCACATCTCAGCTCTCGCGTTCGCTCGTAAACGAGTCGCACCTCGCTAACGGACGGAAATCACAAAAATATAAAATCTATCAAATAAACGTCCGTCGTAAACCGTTTCCAAATATTATCGCTAAATCTTTTTCCCCGACTGTAATTTTCTTTCACACCCTCGAAAATTAATCTCAGGACATATCCTAACTCACGCAGATATATAAAACTCCCATCTGAAACCTCGCTTAAAACAGACGCAGTAAGATTTTCCATCAGCGGGTAATATCCTACTCGTTTTTCCAAAAACAAGGATAATCCAAAACTCGTCATTCTGACTTCACGGAAATTTCCTCATACTTAAAAGAGAATTACGACCCAAAAGTCTGTGGCTTTCCAGCGCACGAGCACAAAACAGGCTCAATTTCAGCAAAATTCTATTACCGCGACAGTACTCACAAAAACACTTCACCAAAAACCCTAAAACTCGTAGCCATTACTAGAGTTCCTTAGAAAAACTGTATAGTGGAATCTTGGGTCTTACATTACTACCCTCCAAAAAGAAGTTTCGTCCTCGAAACTAAAGGTAAGAGTAACAACTCAACCAGTTATTACCATCACCAACACAACAAAATCCCACAAGATTAGGTGTAGCCACAAAGATGCTAACACCAGGTGAAGTCACACAGATACTCTCACCAACACACTGGCACAACCGTGCACCAACCGCAACTCTCAACGAGTTCACCACTCAAAAATTAACCTCACCACAGAGGTTCACAACCTCTAGTTCCCAAAGATCCTCGTGCCCACAAACAAAAATTTCCAAAGTCACCTCTTTCGCCTCCGCGACATAGCCAATTTCCCTAGGTTCACGCGAAGCAGTTAATGGCTACCCTCCAAAAAGAAACACCGAAACTTTCTGCGCACCAGCAAAGCCGGCAAAACTAGTCATTTCCTGTCAACACGACTCCGTCTATTATCAACAAGAGATTAAGGATGATCAGTCCCTCAATTTGTCAATAGATAGTCGACAATCATGATGGTGGCTTAGACCATCTTTACCCAACTTAAGTGATACTTCATTCCACTTGTGCTCAAGGTCCTCCGAGGCACAATGGTCCAACACTTCCAAACGACACTTAGATAAATCTCGCGTACTTTAAACAAAACGCTTATCCCCGTCGACTACCATCGTCGGCGCACATCCTCTTCACATCGTATTTCCATTCTAAATTCCGAACTCTCTCTTGAGTTCCTTTCCTCTTGCAATTAAATCCTCTTTTACTCAAAAGAGTTGGTCACTCTGGCCATTCTTAATTGCTTCGACATCACCACTCTCGTCGAGGTACCTACCTTCAAAATAACTCTTAGGGTATTCCTCACATTACTATTGTCCAACCATCCTTGTTGACAACATCTGAATCCCTTATACTTACTCAATACCGATTTCCTCTTGGTTAGATCCTTAACCAAATATTCTGAGTTTTCCAACAGAAATCTCACTCAACGGTTACTAACCCATAACCCGATACAGAACAAACACTAGAACTGACACTAGAATTGACACTATTCTAGCTAAGTTCTAACCGACTCTGGACTAACGACTCAAGTATACACTTTCCCTTTGAAGATTTAAAGCCGTGCTCTGATACCAATTGTAACAACCCGTTTTTCAAAGGCCAGAAAAGGCATTAATTTTTTTTTTGTACACATCAGAGTTACGCATAAAAGATTTTAAATGAGCCGGCATTCAAATATACAAAAGAACTCATTACCATAAGGTGCTTCGACAAGCAAAGTGTATTCCTGAATAATTACAATCCAAGTCTAAGTATTCAAATACTTACAACAAAACAAGTTAGAATCCTATGCCTAAATCCAAAAAGCACGGTGTACAACCCACACCGGCGCATAGTCTAACTAAGCTAAAACTCCAACATCTCACTGGGGCCTGGAACAACCACCGTCGTCACCACGACCTAACCCATCATCTGGGTGGGATGAGCCCGCAAATGAAAGAAAGGGTCACCACAAAATATATAGTATGTATATATATAACCGGTGTGAAAGATTGTACACATAACAATAATTCCACAAACACAAGAGAAAGCTCTTAACCACCAAAGCAATTCCCACCAACGGGTTTATATATATAATGCACACCAAGCCTAATGCAGACTTCTACAATGCATGGTACTAACCCTAGCTACCACAATGCATGAGTTCCGGAACTGTAGGTCCAACCGCTACTCAAACTCCAACGAAATCACAAGGTTAAGGTGAATCCACTCCCGCAATCACATCTCATGGTCCACTCCCGCAACCATGTATCGACTCAACAAAATCACAAAGGATTAAGGTGGATCCACTCCCGCAATCACACCCCATGGTCCACTCCCGCAACCATGTATTGAACTCAACACAACCCTATAAGAATCAGGTGGGTCCACTCCGCAACCACACCTCGCAGTCCACTCCCGCCACTACGCACTAACAATGCATGAGCATACGATTCCCCATGTATACTAATGCAACAAATACATACCTCCCTAGCATATGTAAACCATCCCAACAACATACATACATATCCAATCATATGTAACAAACCAAAACAAACATACATACATTTCCAATCATATGTATTCACCCACATGTTCATACATACATCTCCAATCATATGTAAAACAACGCACGTATTGTAAACACTTTCTCATCACGAGAATACATAACACATACATGCCAAACACACAAACACGCATCACCAAAAATAACCAACAAACATGTTATAACTCAGTGAAAAGACAGAAATAAAGTGATGCCCTTACCTCTGCAAGCTTCCGTTTACTAAAACTCGTCCAAACAACACAACGCGCTTCCTAAAATATAAGCAGCGTACAATCAATGAAATACTCCCAACGTATCCTATCGAAACGAAACTTGTTCTCTAAAATCTAGAGGGGTTTAAGGTACTTTCTAACACTCTCAGATAGTGATTTCGAGACTTCCCCATATTGATCAAAAATTCCCAAAGTTAATTGCACTATTTCTCGCCACGCGAAAATATTTTCGTGTCAAAACAAACTAAGAAACACTTTGATTCCTAACTCCAAGGCAATCAATTTTCACATACTAAAACCATTTGAAAACAACCCAAAAACTCTTTGAAAATTTTCACAAAAATAAAAGTATACTTGCGCCACAAGTTACAAGTTTTTCCTTTCAAATAAAATGGCCATAACTCGCTCATTCTTTATCCAATCGAGACGAGCCATACGCCAAAATCTTCGTATCGAAAGGACGGATCAAATGGTTAAGTTTGTAGGACACAAAACAATTTTAAAGGGACGAAAATACCCCTGTCCATTTTGGCCAGAATCCAAAAACAAAGGTAGTTCAAACATTTTTCATTGCACAACCATGGCATTGATCACTTAGTTCCCAAAATCATTTATTTGAACAACAAATACTTTTCAAAACACAAACTAAAATTCATAAAAGTTTTCTCTTGAACTCTCAAGAACAAATTTCTTGTTTTTCAAAACAAAACTATTTTTCACACATCCATTTCTCTAAAAGTCTTGAAACAATTCATTAAACACAAAAGCTAAAACAATTTTCCATGTTCTTGATCAATTAGAATTTTCTCCAAAACCCTAATCCAATTTCTTCATGAGATTCTCATCAAACTCATGGAATACAAACCATCTAGTTCTAAACAAACTAGTTAAACACTCATGAGCAACTCTCATGGAACAAAAATCATTTATGAACATTTTCTAACAAAAATTTCTCAAAAACATAAACTAAAAATCCAACAAACTCCATGAGTTTGACCAACTAAGAGGAAAGGAGAAGTCTAGTTACCTTAGAGAAGATACTACTTGCAATTCCTATGGTTCCAACAAGCTTTTAATCAAGAGAAATGGTTATGAGATGACAATTTTGTGATGGTGGAAAGACAAAGGGTGGACTCACGGCCAAAGAGAGAAAGAAGAGAAGTGTTTTGTGATTTTCTTAAGTCCACAAAGTGTGACTAAAAGTCTCCCTTTATGTTTGGTCTTGTTGCATGATCACATTTGGATCAAATAGTGTAAAGTTTCTAAGACTTAATCTTAGCCATTGGATCAATTCTAAGCTTATCCTTCCAAGATATTTTCTAAGCTTCCTCACATCTCAGCTCTCGCGTTCGCTCGTAAACGAGTCGCACCTCGCTAACGGACGGAAATCACAAAAATATAAAATCTATCAAATAAACGTCCGTCGTAAACCGTTTCCAAATATTATCGCTAAATCTTTTTCCCCGACTGTAATTTTCTTTCACACCCTCGAAAATTAATCTCAGGACATATCCTAACTCACGCAGATATATAAAACTCCCATCTGAAACCTCGCTTAAAACAGACGCAGTAAGATTTTCCATCAGCGGGTAATATCCTACTCGTTTTTTCAAAAACAAGGATAATCCAAAACTCGTCATTCTGACTTCACGGAAATTTCCTCATACTTAAAAGAGAATTACGACCCAAAAGTCTGTGGCTTTCCAGCGCACGAGCACAAAACAGGCTCAATTTCAGCAAAATTCTATTACCGCGACAGTACTCACAAAAACACTTCACCAAAAACCCTAAAACTCGTAGCCATTACTAGAGTTCCTTAGAAAAACTGTATAGTGGAATCTTGGGTCTTACATTACTACCCTCCAAAAAGAAGTTTCTTCCTCGAAACTAAAGGTAAGAGTAACAACTCAACCAGTTATTACCATCACCAACACAACAAAATCCCACAAGATTAGGTGTAGCCACAAAGATGCTAACACCAGGTGAAGTCACACAGATACTCTCACCAACACACTGGCACAACCGTGCACCAACCGCAACTCTCAACGAGTTCACCACTCAAAAATTAACCTCACCACAGAGGTTCACAACCTCTAGTTCCCAAAGATCCTCGTGCCCACAAACAAAAATTTCCAAAGTCACCTCTTTCGCCTCCGCGACATAGCCAATTTCCCTAGGTTCACGCGAAGCAGTTAATGGCTACCCTCCAAAAAGAAACACCGAAACTTTCTGCGCACCAGCAAAGCCGGCAAAACTAGTCATTTCCTGTCAACACGACTCCGTCTATTATCAACAAAAGATTAAGGATGATCAGTCCCTCAATTTGTCAATAGATAGTCGACAATCATGATGGTGGCTTAGACCATCTTTACCCAACTTAAGTGATACTTCATTCCACTTGTGCTCAAGGTCCTCCGAGGCACAATGGTCCAACACTTCCAAACGACACTTAGATAAATCTCGCGTACTTTAAACAAAACGCTTATCCCCGTCGACTACCATCGTCGGCGCACATCCTCTTCACATCGTATTTCCATTCTAAATTCCGAACTCTCTCTTGAGTTCCTTTCCTCTTGCAATTAAATCCTCTTTTACTCAAAAGAGTTGGTCACTCTGGCCATTCTTAATTGCTTCGACATCACCACTCTCGTCGAGGTACCTACCTTCAAAATAACTCTTAGGGTATTCCTCACATTACTATTGTCCAACCATCCTTGTTGACAACATCTGAATCCCTTATACTTACTCAATACCGATTTCCTCTTGGTTAGATCCTTAACCAAATATTCTGAGTTTTCCAACAGAAATCTCACTCAACGGTTACTAACCCATAACCCGATACAGAACAAACACTAGAACTGACACTAGAATTGACACTATTCTAGCTAAGTTCTAACCGACTCTGGACTAACGACTCAAGTATACACTTTCCCTTTGAAGATTTAAAGCCGTGCTCTGATACCAATTGTAACAACCCGTTTTTCAAAGGCCAGAAAAGGCATTAATTTTTTTTTTTGTACACATCAGAGTTACGCATAAAAGATTTTAAATGAGCCGGCATTCAAATATACAAAAGAACTCATTACCATAAGGTGCTTCGACAAGCAAAGTGTATTCCTGAATAATTACAATCCAAGTCTAAGTATTCAAATACTTACAACAAAACAAGTTAGAATCCTATGCCTAAATCCAAAAAGCACGGTGTACAACCCACACCGGCCCATAGTCTAACTAAGCTAAAGCTCCAACATCTCACTGGGGCCTGGAACAGCCACCGTCGTCACCACGACCTAACCCATCATCTGGGTGGGATGAGCCCGCAAATGAAAGAAAGGGTCACCACAAAATATATAGTATGTATATATATAACCGGTGTGAAAGATTGTACACATAACAATAATTCCACAAACACAAGAGAAAGCTCTTAACCACCAAAGCAATTCCCACCAACGGGTTTATATATATAATGCACACCAAGCCTAATGCAGACTTCTACAATGCATGGTATTAACCCTAGCTACCACAATGCATGAGTTCCGGAACTGTAGGTCCAACCGCTACTCAAACACCAACGAAATCACAAGGTTAAGGTGAATCCACTCCCGCAATCACATCCCATGGTCCACTCCCGCAACCATGTATCGACTCAACAAAATCACAAAGGATTAAGGTGGATCCACTCCCGCAATCACACCCCATGGTCCACTCCCGCAACCATGTATTGAACTCAACACAACCCTATAAGAATCAGGTGGGTCCACTCCGCAACCACACCTCGCAGTCCACTCCCGCCACTACGCACTAACAATGCATGAGCATACGATTCCCCATGTATACTAATGCAACAAATACATACCTCCCTAGCATATGTAAACCATCCCAACAACATACATACATATCCAATCATATGTAACAAACCACAACAAACATACATACATTTCCAATCATATGTATTCACCCACATGTTCATACATACATCTCCAATCATATGTAAAACAACGCACGTATTGTAAACACTTTCTCATCACGAGAATACATAACACATACATGCCAAACACACAAACACGCATCACCAAAAATAACCAACAAACATGTTATAACTCAGTGAAAAGACAGAAATAAAGTGATGCCCTTACCTCTGCAAGCTTCCGTTTACTAAAACTCGTCCAAACAACACAACGCGCTTCCTAAAATATAAGCAGCGTACAATCAATGAAATACTCCCAACGTATCCTATCGAAACGAAACTTGTTCTCTAAAATCTAGAGGGGTTTAAGGTACTTTCTAACACTCTCAGATAGTGATTTCGAGACTTCCCCATATTGATCAAAAATTCCCAAAGTTAATTGCACTATTTCTCGCCACGCGAAAATATTTTCGTGTCAAAACAAACTAAGAAACACTTTGATTCCTAACTCCAAGGCAATCAATTTTCACATACTAAAACCATTTGAAAACAACCCAAAAACTCTTTGAAAATTTTCACAAAAATAAAAGTTTACTTGCGCCACAAGTTACAAGTTTTTCCTTTCAAATAAAATGGCCATAACTCGCTCATTCTTTATCCAATCGAGACGAGCCATACGCCAAAATCTTCGTATCGAAAGGACGGATCAAATGGTTAAGTTTGTAGGACACAAAACAATTTTAAAGGGACGAAAATACCCCTGTCCATTTTGGCCAGAATCCAAAAACAAAGGTAGTTCAAACATTTTTCATTGCACAACCATGGCATTGATCACTTAGTTCCCAAAATCATTTATTTGAACAACAAATACTTTTCAAAACACAAACTAAAATTCATAAAAGTTTTCTCTTGAACTCTCAAGAACAAATTTCTTGTTTTTCAAAACAAAACTATTTTTCACACATCCATTTCTCTAAAAGTCTTGAAACAATTCATTAAACACAAAAGCTAAAACAATTTTCCATGTTCTTGATCAATTAGAATTTTCTCCAAAACCCTAATCCAATTTCTTCATGAGATTCTCATCAAACTCATGGAATACAAACCATCTAGTTCTAAACAAACTAGTTAAACACTCATGAGCAACTCTCATGGAACAAAAATCATTTATGAACATTTTCTAACAAAAATTTCTCAAGAACATAAACTAAAAATCCAACAAACTCCATGAGTTTGACCAACTAAGAGGAAAGGAGAAGTCTAGTTACCTTAGAGAAGATACTACTTGCAATTCCTATGGTTCCAACAAGCTTTTAATCAAGAGAAATGGTTATGAGATGACAATTTTGTGATGGTGGAAAGACAAAGGGTGGACTCACGGCCAAAGAGAGAAAGAAGAGAAGTGTTTTGTGATTTTCTTAAGTCCACAAAGTGTGACTAAAAGTCTCCCTTTATGTTTGGTCTTGTTGCATGATCACATTTGGATCAAATAGTGTAAAGTTTCTAAGACTTAATCCTAGCCATTGGATCAATTCTAAGCTTATCCTTCCAAGATATTTTCTAAGCTTCCTCACATCTCAGCTCTCGCGTTCGCTCGTAAACGAGTCGCACCTCGCTAACGGACGGAAATCACAAAAATATAAAATCTATCAAATAAACGTCCGTCGTAAACCGTTTCCAAATATTATCGCTAAATCTTTTTCCCCGACTGTAATTTTCTTTCACACCCTCGAAAATTAATCTCAGGACATATCCTAACTCACGCAGATATATAAAACTCCCATCTGAAACCTCGCTTAAAACAGACGCAGTAAGATTTTCCATCAGCGGGTAATATCCTACTCGTTTTTCCAAAAACAAGGATAATCCAAAACTCGTCATTCTGACTTCACGGAAATTTCCTCATACTTAAAAGAGAATTACGACCCAAAAGTCTGTGGCTTTCCAGCGCACGAGCACAAAACAGGCTCAATTTCAGCAAAATTCTATTACCGCGACAGTACTCACAAAAACACTTCACCAAAAACCCTAAAACTCGTAGCCATTACTAGAGTTCCTTAGAAAAAATGTACAGTGGAATCTTGGGTCTTACAAAGACTCTCACCACTTAGATCAATAGACTGGCATTATATTTAACTTTCATAATTAATATATAAATTTTAAAAATATTTTAATTATTCTTCATTTTTTTTGACACAAATTATTCTTCATATTTAGTCTTCCTTAAAAATTGTTATAGCTCTACCATCGTTTAAGACTCTCAGTAACAAAGTTAAAATAGATAATTTGTCATCACTATTAATTTCCCTCTCCCAAATTTTTATAAAACATCTCTAATTATAAGCAATGCTGTTTCTTGACAATTATATTTAAGTAATGGAAGAAACATTTAACACTAATACACTATGAACAAGTATTTTTGGTTAAAAATTAAAGCCCGACTAAATATAAAATATTTGCTTGTATTCCATGCGATTATGAATGCTTGTACTATAAGCCAATATCTAATCTTTTTTTTTTTTTTCACTACAAGTTTAATCTGGTTCGGGGGTCAGTTCTGGCATCAAGTGATAAAAGAAATCATGAAAGCGTATGATATTACGATGTACGTAGCTGGAGAATATATACAACACATATATAATACTCTGATATTTGATTTTGTTCAAACATGTATTATAAACATTATCTATTACTATATATAAAGAGAATACAAATTTTTTGGATGGCTTTTTCATTATACATATTTTACCCTTAAAAAAACTACAAAAAAAAAACTAAATATTTGTATATGTTGGAAAATAACTTCCACATAAAAATAGATTTTCAGTTTTTTTATAGTAAAATATATATATATATATATATATATATATATATATATATATATTTTCTTCTTAATAACTAGCCACAACAAAAAAGGATGTTAAGTAGTTATCAATTAACTAAGTCCAATAAAAAAGGAGATTAAGTAGTTATTTATATTTGCACAATAGAGAATTTCGATCGCAACAAATAAAAAAAAGAATATCGATCACACAAACGGGCACGGTGGCGGCTAGTATTAAATAAAAACAACAAGTTTTTCTTAAAATTTAGAAAATAAATTTGAATATATTTTGACAATTTGGATACATTATTAGGACAATTTTGGCTGAATAACCCACTGGTGGACTACACAAATCAGATTGCTCCTGTCACATGAGTGTGGTGGGGATTTTGAATACGCGCTTTCTAAAAAAATTGTAACTAGTTTCTGCCAAATATACTATTTTTGTATGTTAGTTCGGGAGTTTCGGGTGGAAGAGAAGGGAAAGTGATATGATATTTTAAATTTTTATGTTTAATTCAGTTTTTTATGAGAGGGAGAGGAGGGGAGGGAAAGGGAGGGGAGAGGAGAGGAGGGAAAATAAAGCAAGTTTTGCTTCCCCCAAATTGGGGGAATTTGGAGGGAAGGGGAAGTAAACTAAAATACAATTTATTATATATTGATGGAATTATCCTCAATTAATTTGTTAAAATCCCAAATTATCCTGGAATGTTAGAAATTTAGGTTATATTTTCATTGCTCTTGTAACTTGTGGAACGGTATACTGTGTTCTCCTTCTCCATTTTTTCATTGCTGCTTGTCTATTTTCTTTCTGGAATCGTTTCTATATAGATCTATTATATAAAATGATGCCTTGCTGGAACGCGTTTCGATTGTATAATATTATTCTTGGTGATTATATCTTATGTCTCTTTTGTATCAATTGTCTATATAGATGGATGACGTTTTCCAATTCTTGCTGAACATAACAATAAACATATGCTCCTGACTTGCTAGATGACTTTTTTCAATTGCTCTCATGTGTGTGTTTTTTGTAGTATTGATATTCTTATTATATATATATTGACATCAAGTTATGATTATTTTATAAAATATTATTTAGCATGTATTTATTTGTTTATTTTATAAGTTATTGCATTGTATATTGTTTAGTATTTAATTTTATAAATATTTCATGGGATTAGATGGATCAATAAGATCGGGAAATTACTATCAATAGATGGTTTGATTTGCGCCGAAAAAATTGCTGATGAGTAGTGAGTGTTATACAATTTTAAGGATAAAAAAAGTAAATTAGTTTTAAAATACTTCTCATTCCCTTGTGAATCAAACATGTATTTAATTAAAGGGTAAATAGGTCTTTAACCCCTGCAAAGTAGGCAAGTTTTGTTTTACTCCTGAAAAAAATTTCTTTAAGATTTCCCCCTTGCAAAATATTTTTTTTTGGTTTCGCCCCTTGAGTGCAATTTTTAAATCGGTTCAACAGAAAAAACCGATTTAAAAAACAACACTTTTTAAATCGGTTGAACAAAATAACCGATTTAAAAAGTGCACCCAAGGGGGTAAACAAAAAATATATATTTTGCAAGGGGGAATCTTAAAGAAATTTTTTCCAAGGGGGTAAAGCAAAACTCGCCTACTTTGCAGAGGGTAAAGACCTATTTACCCTTAATTAAAATACATCACATTCCCTCTTTTGAATCAAACACGTATTTAATTAAAATACATCTACTCCCTTCCCCTCCCCTCCCCTTCGTTGAACCAAACAGACCCTAAGTGTTTAGATTAAATAAAGTTTAGTCTCTAAAAAAATTTATTCATTTTTATTCTCCATTTATATTTTATATGAATTAAGACTAAAAATATCTGTTTTTTTTTTTTAATTTTTTAATTTAATATGGATTATTCTTAGAAACTACAATATATTTTTCTGGTTAGGTATAAACTACGATATTATGGAGGATTAAAATTATCATTAAAATTAAATACTCTACAACATAAGTTTAAAAGATCGTGAGTTTGTAGGATTAAAAACATTTAATCCTACTTTTTTTAACTCTTATAAAATTAGTTTTTGGTCCTATATATTTTGTTCAAGTTGTGTAAAACTGCTTGCTCGAATCTTTATTGTAGTTAGTATTTTGAGGATCAAAATATTCAAACACTGATATTTTATATCTTACTAAAAGGTTAGATTAACGGTGAGTTTGACGATATTACAACTTTTTTTTTTTGACAAAATAAACGATATTCATTCATTCAAATAAAAAGAGTACATCGATGTAATATAAATTCATAATCGCTAAAAACAAAAAGGATGAATCTGCGAACAAACTCACAGCATCCATAATCATTGTGATATATATTAAGAGTTTTATATTGAATAAAACAACATACATAAACATATATTTATTTATTTATTTATTTTTGCTTTCGCACCGGTTCCGACCCACCAAAGGTGGGCGACTAATCCGGCTCGTGCGTAGAGGCATGCGCACTGGCCAAGCGTTGTTCCCCCTGGGAATCGAACCCGGTATTCCCCGGATACGTCCTTGAAAGGAGCTCCTTGCCACTTGAGCCCAATCAACTTGGTTTACATAAACATATATTTATAAATGAAACAAATATCAATTTACATGCCGATTATGTTAATTAGTTAAATTCAACTTAAATTTTAAAATGGTATTAGAATACATTATCGGACTATCTACTATTTATACACACGTGCCAAATTCATCGTTAATGCTATACGTGAGTGAGAGCTTGTTAAGAGTCCAACGATATAAACATGAACAATTTTTATTTTATAATCTACTTATAAATTATTAAAGTATACAGGAAACAAGTTTATCCCTTTCAAATAATTTCATATTGTTAAAAGAAGATGGTCGATAAATCAAGTTAAGATGAGGGTTATAAAAACACGAAACAAAAAAGAAGCCCAAGATCTTTCTCAATTTTGTTTAGTTTGACTAATTTGTGATGATAATTTGTCTGATGTTACCCTTAGCTAATGTTAATATAATGCTCGTTGATCCACGATTCAAGCAAAGAAAATAAATTGGTCTAAGTAACAAATGTCTCTAGACTTTAAGCGAGTAATAAAAGTTTAAACCTGATTCAACTGGTTGGGAAAAACAAAAAAAAATAAAAGTTTAATTTTTTATTCTTTTGTCAAAAATAATTTGATTGGAAGAACTTATGTACTTCAGAATTTTTCGACAAAAAAATAATCAATAGTATAAATTTTGTATCTATGTCATAATTGAGAAGAAAAAAAAGACGAGGTAGCCGTTAATCCAAGAAGAAAATCTCGAATGGGCCAATAAATATGTCGCTTTAGTTCTGTTGCCTGTCAAAGAGTGACGCACAAGCTGCACATGCAACTGAAAATGATCCCCTAATTCGAATTCCTAATCTCAAGCTATGAATTTGAGGAGTATTTAAGTGTCACTTGTATATAATGATGCATAATTTGCGAACAAGTGTACTTCATTCGGCCTTATTTATAAGCAAAAATCAACAAAAAATTTTGGCCTTAAATATAAGCTAAAATCATCAAATTCAACAATGTTCGGGGGGGATGGGTAGCTCAATTGGTTAATCTAGTTGAGCTAAGGGTTAAGGAGTTGGAGGTCCAGGGTTCAAGTCCTGACAAAGAAGAAAAACTAACTTTGTAATATACTAACAACTAACATTGCCAAAAAAAAAAAAAGTTCAATATTATTATACCAAAAATACCCTTTCTTTTAAACCCAATTAATATTTAATGCTATCATTCCATTGGTTTTTCTTTTATTTTTCCTAGAACCCATTACTTTTGTTCCCAACTTGAATACGTACGTTAATGCTAATTATTATGTAGGAGTTAATTAAATAATTTAGGAGTAGAATTTATATTATTATTTTAAGTATTGATTATATTATGATCGGGCTTTATGACCTTTAGGTCCATTTAGGTTATGACTCATGATGATTTTTATATATGTAGTGTTTTGACACACTTTAAAGATGCAATGAATAAAATGAAATGTTTTTATTTATATTTTTATTTATTACTTTTCTTAGGTTAATTTGTAGCTCTCTATCAATTGCTGGCAGTAACGTTTAGACCACCACTTCCTCACTCCCTCTGCTTTCGTTCCACCAAATAATGATTTTGGAAAGAGCTACAGTAATGATAACCATTGGGAATAATAGTTGTTCCAAAAAATTTAAATGGTGATCAAGGTTATTTTAGTTCATGCAACTCAATTTTTACACTAAAATTAGGCTTCTTAATATGTTTGCAAATAGAAAAATTTGCTTATAAAAGAGGTCAGAGGGAGTATTAATGTAGTATTTTTTTTATAAAATATTAGTTTATTTTATATGCAAAATTTGGTGTGAGAAACTGAAGGGTTAGTAAAAAAAAAGAGGAAAAATCCATTATATTGATAATTTTGTAATTTTAAAATTTCAATCAATTTGCCCATGGGATGTGGCATTCTAACTCTGTACTCGTCATCATGTCACGTCTCTCACTATTAGCCACGCTATCACAACGTATTAAAATTTTAAGGAAATATTTGCTTATTTCAAGATTTGAGGCCCGGGGGTTAACGAATTTGGAAACATGAGAAAAATTGCTTTTTAGGCCCCTTAATATGCTCTCAGGCCCCTAAAAACCCGAAAATACATTCACTTTAGAGAAATAATATTTTTGGAAGTTAGAATACAAAAATGTTTTAATGTGAATTTTTTTCAGATTATACAATCCAAACACACTATAGTTTTGTGTTATACGATCCGAAACCGTTCCATTATTTTACGATTCAGTTTGCCATTCACAAAATTAAATCCTTTCTCGTTCACACAAATAATGCACATTTGCCTACTACTAGCCCAGTTCGGAAGTTATCTTCCAATCTGGTTTCGGAAGTTATATCCCAAAATTCACGTACACGGACTTCCTTAAAAAAATAATCGGTTTAATGCAAAGATTGCCTGTTCTATGCCTCCAAATGAGTGTAGGATACTCGAAATGAGCCAATAAATGATGATTTGAAGCTTGAAAACGTCAAAACCCTAAAAAAATCGCACCTTTCTCTTTCATAGAGGTCGAGTGTTTGAGAAGTGTACCTTTTGATAGCTGTCATACAAAATACCATTTCGGATCGTAACTACCAAAATGCAGCGTGTTCGGATCGTATCTACTAAAATGCTTCAATAGCTAGCATTTTAAAACCCATTTCAGCCCGTAACTCCCGAAATAATTGTCATACCTTAATTTTGCCCCACTTTATTTTCACATTTTTTCCATCTTGCCATTATTTTGCATTTTTAGAAAAGTCAACAAAAAGTCAACCTTTGACCTAAAAAGTCAAACATTTGACCCAAAAGGTCAACTCATGCATAAAAACTTATAAAAACATTTTTCTTTGCATAATTTGCATGGCATGCTTTATTTTTGAGTTTTTTTTACCCTTTTGCCCTTATCTTTTTAATTAAATACCCTTTTTCATTATGTTTTACTTGCAATCCAAGAAACTTCATTCAATTATCAAATGCATTTCATTTTTCAATTCAAATCCAATTCTACTTCATTCCCACTTCATTTCAAAATTATTGCATCATTTAAAATTCAAAATTGCATTGTTGCATCATGGTTAATTAATTATGTTTTGGTCCAAACACATTTTTGTTAGCCCAAATCCAAACAATAAAAAAAACCATCCAATTCCACTAAAATCTCTAGCCAAAAAATCTGCATAACATCTCTAGAACATTCCCCATGTTCCACCTCATCACCAATTAATCAAAGAAAACCCAAAACTACCCCATAATAAAAAACCACAATTACCCTCAATTCCACCCCCTTAAACCCTAGTTTTCTATCTATAAATAGAGCCTCACATCAGAGGAAAAGAAATCATCAATCATAGTAAAGAAACTCTGTCAAAAAAACAACTCAACAATACCCATTTTTCACCATTTTCATCAAAAATCAAAAACTCACAAAACCTCATCAAATCTTCAATCCAATCATTCAAACACCTCCAAACAACTTCCAGAAAGACAAATCCATTAAAAAATAATTAAAAACCGTGGCCCATAGCTCAAGATCAAGCTCGAGATAGCTAGAAAGAAAACGAGGCTCTCTGGACCAAATCGAAGCTCTCTGAACGTAAATAACCTTGAATTCTTGCTTCTGGACACGATGTAGTGCTTTTTAGGAGCTTAGTTTATTTAATTTCGTCCTGTTTTGCATTTTCATAATTTTTGGTTCGAAGTTGTTGTTATTGTTTCTCACGATCTATAATGTTTTAACCAAAACTAAGGCTGGATTTGACTTCTACGCGAAAAATCGTGCAACGTAGTATAGTTGAACGTTAATTTTGGTGCCGATTCGTGATTCCGGGTTTGAAACCCGTGGAGCTTGGAAGCTCATCCATGGCTTCCCGTGCTCTTGGTTGATGAAGGTGGTGGAGGTTGAAGACAATGACGTGTCAGCACCCCCCTCATCCATGGCTTCCAGCCCAGATCTGTTATGCGCACCCCCTTTAATTTTTGCACCCCCTTGCTTAAATTAATTTTAATTGATTGTCAGCTTATTTTCATAAGCACTTATTTGGATCCAAAGCTTATTATAGCTTATGGAACCATTTTGTTATGCTTAAATTATAATTGTTCTCTGACTTTCTTATTTTGGTATATATCTTTGCTTTTTAGTTTATTCTTTGGCTTTTTAGCTTAATTAATCACTTTTTAGCTTATTTTCATAAGCACTTATTTGGTGCTTAAGCTCTTTAGCTTACTGGACCATTTTGTTATGCTTAGATCATGTTTGATCTCTGATTGTCTCATTTGAGCTTTTATTTTTGCTTCCTAGCAATTATTTTAGCTTTTCAGCTCATTTAATCACTTTTTAGCTTATTTTCATAAGCACTTATTTGGTGCTTAATCTTTTTAGCTTACAGGACCATTTTGCTTTGCTTGAATTATGTTTGATTTCAGATCATGCTCTTGCTTCTCTTAGCTTATTATTTAATCACTTTTCTAATGTGTAGCTTATTCATTTAAGTGCTTAATTATAATTAATTGCTTATTTCTATTTTTATTCATCCATTTTTATGCTTGTCCTCAGCTCTTTAGCTTCACCCCAATTCATTCTAACCCATCTCATTTACTTTGATTTAATTTTGCATTGTTATGTTTAATTAATTCGTTGTACGCTACTTTTAGTTTATGCGTTTTTATCTAATTATGCATCATATCTATTCACTTTTGTTGCATTCATGCACTTTATTTACCTAATTGCATTCATGCATATTTATCATTATTTATTCATTTGTCATGCTTTATATTTATTATGTCACTTATATTGATGTAATCTCTCAACTTCTATACCTCTCATCTATTCTTCTATTATTGGACTGTTTGGTTTAAATTCGAAACTTGCTTTCATAACAAACATAGTGAAAAAGGGTTGATCTGACGTATGCCTTTTCACACCCGGATAATCCCTATCCCTGACGTATGGCTCGTGATCTTGGGATTATCCTCACTATTGATTTAAATAATATTTTCACAATAAATAAGGATGAAAACGGGTTGATCTGACGTATGGCTTTTCACACCCCGGATGGTTCCTATCCCTGACGTATGACTCGCGATCTTTGGACCATCCTCATCCTGAAGCGCTAAAACGAACCCAACACATTCAAACCTTTTTCAGTCAAGCATGGATATACGCTTTATCCATTCCTCTGACATATACGAGCTTAAGCCTCTCTTTAGAGCATACAAGCACCGTTGTATCAGCGGAATGCGAAATAAGCAACATCCGTTAAACAACACCCTTTTACAATGAATATACGTTTTATCTACTCCTCTGACACATACACATCTTAAGCCTCTGAGTAGAGCATACAAGCGTCGTTGTATCAGCGGAATACGAAATAAACGTTATTCACAAAAAACAAACAACCACACAAACATTTTTGTCAGAACTACGTGAGCTTTGAATTTCCCATTGCACCCTTGGGAATACGTAGGAGCGGGCTCTTACAACCGTCAAGCTCGTTAATAAAAAACCTTTTTTTGTTTTATTTGGAAACGAAGTAGAAGCTAGCCAATGATAGAGTAATTTAATTCGAAACCGCGCAGACAAACCTAAACCACCTAAATGGTTCCCATCGAGTACGATGGATGCGAGGGGTGCTAATACCTTCCCCTCGCGTAACCAACTCCCGAACCCGCCATGGTTCTTCAACCATGTAACCCAAAGTTTTTGTGATATTTTCCTTTCTCCCTTCCGGGATAAATAAACGTCAATGGCGACTTCATTGTTATATATGAAATTTTTCAGCCCGCTACAATAATATTTTCGGATCGTATCTACCAAAATTTACCAACAATTTTTAAAATCACAAAAAATATATTTTCGGATTATATAATCCGAAATATATTTACATATAATAGACTTTCGTTTTATATAATACGAAATATTTTGGTTTAGAAGTATTTCGGAAGATACATACCAAAGGGTATTTTATGTATTTTGGGGGGCATGAGAGTATTTTAGGGGGCGGATAAAGCAATATTCAAATATAAGGAAAAACGGTGACTCTCTATATATAATATAGAGAGAGTCTTACCTAGGCACACACCCATAAACCAAAAAAAATTAAAAGAAAAATAAATTTGTCACATCAATCAATATCACTTTAATATTTTTTTGTTCATATGAAGGACGCGCCATTGGCAGTAAAGCGTCCCTTTTGCTGGTTTTTTTTTTCTTCATTTTTTCTGATTTTCGTTGAAGGGTTGAGAGGGTTGGGGTTAGAGGGGTTTGGGAGGGTTGGGGTTAGAGGGTTATTAGTGGTTTGGGGTTTTGTAGTGGTTTGGTGTTTTGAGGTGGTTTGGGGTTTGAATGATTTTTTTTTATTAAAATTATTTTAAATTTTTTACTAAAATTGTATTATTTATTATAAATATAATACTAATATAAAACTATTATTTTTCTGATTTTTAGTTACTTGTTTAATGTGTTCGGATGTATTTGTCGTATTTATTTATTAACAAAATAAATATAAAATACTGAGAAAAATATACAAAAATTAAAGTAAAATTTAGAATTAATAATAACAATAAAGTGGTAATATTTATTACATCCGAAAAATTATCAATGACCCACATGCCCACGACCACGATGACCCCCACGCCCACGTCCACGTCCACAATCCGCATCTTCAACTTCATTAAGATCCAAATGACCACCGGTACCACAGCCAGGAGGCACACGAAATCGACTACCTCATCGAGGTCCATCTCCACCACGAGGTCCATCTTCAAGTGGTTCATTTTCTAAAGATATGTGGGTAGCAAAACTCGAAGCTGTGTTAGGAGAAAGGCCCAAAGTTGCGCCAGGAAAAAGTCCCGAAGTTGCTCCAGGAAAAAGTCCATCAGACGAAGATAAAAACCGATCAAAGATGTATGCTTGTTGGCCGTCCGGTGTTAACATCTGATTAATCCATGGCTCAGATGTTGAGGTATCTGGGGTTGGGTAGTGATAGTTTTGGTGGTGGGTGGGTTGGTTGTCGAAAGGATTATAGTTGGGTAGTGGGTTGTTGTCAAAATGAGTGGTTGTTGGTGAAATATATGTTTCGCGATCAAAGATTTGGAATTGGTGAGGGGTTTGATATGAATGATAAGCCGATTCATCTTGTGTTGTTTGAATGGCTGGTTGATTTTTTGTTGTTCAATGTATGTTTGGTGTTGGGGAATGTTAAAATTTGGATGATAGGTTGGTTCATTTTGTGTTGTTGTGTGAATGGGGGATGAGTCAGGGGTAAATTCCCTTGTTGAGGAAGATGGATTCCCTTGTTGGGTACGTGGGTCAAAAACAATAAACGGGTTGTATTTTGGATAATACCAATTAAAATAACTGCTCGGATGTTTAAGATTTGGGGAAGGGGTGCCAGTAACCACTTTTTCGTGCCGATTATTCCAATCTTCGATTTCATCAGCATAATGGACATCCCACAAACTAATCTTTTGTCCACGATTAGTTACTTTATGATATCTATGCATGTTATTTGGGGGTGTTGGTCGAGTTTGTTTTATTCCAAATTGGAGTTTTACTCTGTCTGTTTGGTGGTACTCAATAATGTCAAAACAGATCAGATAAGTTGTTGTCGACCAACACTGAGTGTCTTCTTCTATAGGAGCTGCAATTTCCTAATAAGACCTCCAAACAAACTGCAAGTTTATTAAACAATTAAGATATTTGTTAGTATATGCAGTTTAGGAACAAAAATTGGAACTAGACGATGATAATTTTTATAATTAAATTTTACATCTGTTTGCTCCATTTGATCTAGCCTAACCCTCATCGAAACAACATTGTGTGCTGGATTTTCTACTATATCGTGTTCCACGTCGTAGCACTCTGAAATTTTTCATTGAAAATGTTAGTAAAATAATAAATATTTTTGTGATTACATAATAAACAATTTTATACTTACCGAAGTGCATAAGGGCCATCATCTTCTAATTCATCTCTTCGTACACGGGAACAACACTTTATTCGAAATCGTGCCCATGCTTGCAGTAGGAAGCCACACCCAGATATGACAGTTAATTTTTTTTGCTTGATTTAAGTGTCTGCCACGACACACAATCCTTTGTACGGTGTTGCCAAACAAGCCGAACCCCAACTATATTTACCAACTGTTTCAGGATCTCTCAATAGTGGCAAATACCCGACACTTACCCTTGAATTCGATGATTCAGGCATTAAAAAAGTCCCAATGAAGTGCAGAAGATACAACCTAAAATATATAAGTAGATCTTCGGGTGTCGGATTTGCGGGTATAGTGTCAAGTCTTTCTCTTAACCACGTAAGATAAATTGTGTTTCCATTAACATAAATATTATCTACATCACACCCCAACCAATGGGCATAATCACTGAGTACATTATTTGATGTACTTCCAGTGAGAGCTTTACCATCGATTTTTAAATGTAATAACATGGACACGTCTTCCAATGTTATTGTGCATTCGCCGGAAGGAAGATGGAATGTATGAGTTTTGGGTCTCCATCTCTCAATTAGAGCGCTGCAAAGGTGTGCATCTGAAATACAATTTTTGATTTTGATAACTTCATGAAAACCAGCTCTTTCTAACAACGGAAGTAATTGACACTGAGGTTCTATATGATGGTGGGTACGCAATCTATATCCATCGGCTTTGTTCTACAAACAAACAACATTAATATTAGTATTGTGACGATAAAAATAGATATAACGATAAAAATAAATAAATAACATAAATATATTACAATCTTTATTTTTATCATTATATTTATTTAATATATCTATATAAATAAATATAACGATAAAAATAAATATTAGTATTGTGACATAAAATTAAATAAATAACATAAATATATTACAATCTTTATTTTTATCATTATATTTATTTAATATATCTATATAAATAAATATAACGATAAAAATAAAGATTAGTATTGTGACATAAAATTAAATAAATAACATAAATATATTACAATCTTTATTTTTATCATTATTATTTAATATATCTATATAAATAAATATAACGATAAAAATAAATATTAGTATTGTGACATAAAATCAAATAAATAAGTCAATATTACTTCTTCGGTAATTTGGGTAGAAATATGATTTTGTCCAACCCATAAGTCATCCATTTAGTGAAATGTGTTTAAGTGATAATGAGAAATGTAGTAGTAGTAGAAAAGAAATAGGAGAATTAGAAATGTAGTAGTAGAATGAGAAATGTGTGTAGTAGAAAATAGTAGGAGAATTAGAAATGTTGTAGTAGAATGAGAAATGTAGTAATTGAGGGATGAAGAATTGATGTGTGAAAATATGATATTTATAGAGGTGGAGGAAAAGAAGTGTTAATGAGTTGATTGAAAGTTTACGAAGTAATGAGTTTGTTGAGGAGATATGTGTTTTATGACTTGGTACACATGCATTGGTTTATTTGCTAAGGAACAAAAATGGAGTTCCACGTACACATGCATTGGTTCATTTTATGCGTTTAACTTCCTCTTTGTTTTGGCACACAAACATACACATATGTTGCTCATTTTTTTTTTTTACAAATTATAAATTTATTACAAGAAAATGACAAGAAATAAATAACATAAATTATATTTAAATAATTTTATTACAAATTATAAATTATACATATTACATATGAATAGACTTCTAGTACAACTGTTGGAAGAGACTGGAAATTAATAAATTAGTAGGCCGACTTCTAATAAATAATTTTACATATTTAAGCCGACTTCTACTAAATAATTTTACAAATTAAGATAGACTTCTAGTACAACTTCTAGAAGTTACCGGAGTTGGATGTACGTCGAGCAGATGTAACCAGGTTAACAACAGATTAGATGAAATTAAGTGTTACATCTTTATTCTTACATCTTCTATACCATCATCTCCATTCTTGACTAATCATATTAATTTTGCATTGGTCACAAAAAGTTTTCTGTTGACTAATATATTAATTTCGACTATGTTTGTATAAAAAACATTGGCAAAATTAATATGATTAGTCAACAAAGAACAGTGTAACCATTTGGAAACAAACTTGTAAAACATAATGAAGTAGAATCCGTTGAAATATCTCATGTAAACAAACAAGTTCATAATGAGATGGTTGAAACAATTGAAATTGAAAGAATTAAAGGAAAAAAGCAGATGCTCATAATGACATTGTTGAAGAGAAGAACTGATATAGTTGAAAAATTTAAAAGTAGAAGGAATCATATGAGATGATGTAAAAATTTAAGAGCAAGAAGACACTCTTATATAATAAATCTCCCGTGCAATTAACAACTGAAGGAAAAAAACGGTCAAGAAGCATCCCACGCGTGATGGTTTGGGCGAATAATTGAAGGACACGTGGAAAATTGGTCTGACGTGCATGCATAAAAGATGAACGCGCCATCCGCAGATTAGCGTTCAGCTTTTCAGCAACACCGAACGCGCCAACCGCAGGTCAGCGTCCCAGTAATGAACGCGCCATCTGCAGGTTAGTGTTCAAACAGTGTTCGTCCTTGCCTTTTTAAAGTTATAAGAACAATACGTGTTTTGAACTCATCTCACAATCCAAGATTTTTACAACTACATTTTTTTTTTCAAACAATTTCTCAAATGGCTCCAACTCCACCAAACGAAATTGTTACTGTCTACTACAATGGACAATATTTTAGACTAAACAATAGTGTTTATTTTCAAAGTGATGAAACTAGATCGTTCAGAATCAGTACCAAAAGCACTTTTGTTCATCTAAAAAAAATTTCTGAAAAATTGAATTTACGAGACAACACGAAAATCATCGAAATTCTTTTTCGGCAGCCGATGGTTTTTGGAACTGCAAATGAGCGATTTTCTGCATGCAAAATATTAGATGATGATGATGTTCATATGATGTTTGAAGTGCATGGGCAATTTGAATCGCTATGTGCTATCGAGTTATATGTTACATTTGAAGATGTACATTCAACTCACCAACAACAACTCATAAATCTTCCTCAAACACAACATACACCATCATCATCATCACATGATGACTTTTCACAATATTATCAGTTACTACAACAAAACACCTTGCAATTTGAATCAGAGCCATCATCATCGACATATACACCATACTCTCAGACACACAATATACCATACACACATGTAGAAGGAGATGGAGAAGAAGGAGACGACGAAGAAGAAGCAGACAGTGAACATGAAGGAATCATTGAAGAGAGCGAAAATGAGGAAGATTATCATGACAACATATATAATGATGACGACAACACCGAAGACGACCAAACTCAGCAGGCATATGATCCAACTCCTATAAGTGCATGTAATCCACCACCTCATATGCGTATGTTGGACTTGGCAACCATTGACCAACAAACTGAAGTTTTACGCTTCGAGCATCAGAGGCTTCCGGTTGATGTAGGGATCGCTGTCGGAATGGAATTTCATACAAAAGCAGATTGTGTGCGTGCTATTAAACAGTGGCACGTTAGTCAATCTTTGAATTATAAGGTAAAGTATTCAGACACAACAAGGTATGTCGTTGAATGCAATCACCCTTTGTGTAGATTCAAATTGAGAGCATCTCTAAGAGTAAATAAACGTTGGATGATATATTGGTATAATAAAAGAGACACACACATGCACATCCTTTACTTTGTCACAAGATCATAGCAAACTTGATTCTAGACTGATATGTGACAACATTCTATCACTTTTGCACAAAGACCTTTCAGTTAAAGTGAAAGTTATAATTGCACACATAAGGGACAAGTTCAATTATACTATCACATACAGAAAGGCATGGATTGCAAAAAATATGGCAATCGAAAAGATTTTTGGAACATGGGAAGATTCATATGCTGCTCTTCCTCAGTGGTTGACGACTCTGAGATTTTATCAACCAAATGTCATTGACATACTAGAGACCCTGCTCAACAATTATGGTTCCGGACTAATCTTCCATCGTCTGTTTTGGTCATTTGAACCACTTATTAAAGGTTTTCGGTTCTGTAAACCACTTGTGCAAGTTGACGGAACGTGGTTATATGGGAAGTATAGAGGGACATTGTTGCTAGCTGTCGCCCAAGATAGAAACAACCATATATTTCCAGTAGCTTTTTCTATCGTCGAGGGTGAGACAAAGGAAGCTTGGAATTTCTTTTTAAAAAATCTCAGAACGTATGTCACTCCACACAATGGCATTTGCTTGATTTCAGATCGACATCCTTCAATTAAAAGTGCATATGAAAATCCTTAGAATGGTTGGACTGCAAATACCTCCACACATGTGTACTGCATCCGACACATTGCACAAAACTTCATGAGGGAAATAAAAGACAAGAAGCTTCGCAAATTGGTTGTTAATATGGGTAAGCTATCTACTTTGCACTACATAAATTATATAATTTTGATCTAACATTTTTTGACCTCTTTTTTTTTTTCTCCTTTCCAAACTCATATAGGATATGCAATAAAGTGGGTTGATAATATCCCCAAAGCGAAATGGGCACAAGCGTTCGATGGAGGTTGTCGGTGGGGTCACATGACAAGCAACCTTGCCGAGTTAATGAACAATGTGTTTAAAGGTATCCGCAATGAGCCGATCACAGCTTTGGTCCAATCTACTTTCTATAAGTGTGTTGAACTGTTTCAAAGAAAAGGCACTCAATCAACAGCTGTGTTACAATCTGGTCAGGAATATACAAAAGCTTGCCAGAAACGAATTGCAGATGCAATGCTTATGGCAAACACACACTGAGTCGCTACTTTTGATCGGCAAAAACAAACTTTCAAGGTCAAAGAAACTATGAATCACGATGAGGGTCGACCAATGGGTGATTTCTTGGTCAACTTGCTTGAAAATTGGCGTGACTGTGGAAAATTCCAAGCATTACATTTGCCTTGCTCACATGTAATTGCTGCATGCGCTCATTCTCGACAAGCTTACCAAATGTATATAAACGATGTATACAAAGCTGCTAGCGTATTTTCTGTCTACGATAACAACTTCCCGGGCATTGAAGACCAATCATATTGGCCCGTATACCACGACCATACAATTTTACCAAACCCGGAGATGAAAAAAGAAAGAAAGGTCGTCCGCAAAGTACGCGCATTACGACAGAAATGGACGATTATGATAAACCGAAACGGTGTGGGTTATGTCGGGTACCGGGCCATAGAGCAAACGTTTGTCCAAATGCCGCTGGACCTTCACGAGCTTCACGATAATCACTGTCAAATGTAACTCTATTTTTCGTATTGTTTGATAAATAATAAATTTATGTATATATTTGTTAAGTGGTTTTTTCGTTATCGTTTCTGTAATATTTTGTAATATATATAATATAGTAGAATTTGATTAAAAAAAAGTAGAATGCTTTTTTTATTATAACTAGCCGCCAAACGGGCACGTGCCGTTTGTGTGATCGATATATTTTTTTTTTTGTGATCAATATTCTCTATTGTGCAAATATAAATAACTACTTAATCTCCTTTTTTATTGGACTTAGTTAATTGATAACTACTTAACCTTCTTTTTTGTTGTGGCTACTTATTAAGAAGAAAAAAAAATATATTTTTTTTACTATAAAAAAACTGAAAACCTATTTTTATGTGGAAGTTGTGCTTAGTTTTTTTTTTTGTAGTTTTTTTTAAGGGTAAAATAGGAATATTGAAAAAGCCATCCCAAAAATTTGTATTCCCTTTATATATTAGTATAGATATAATGATTTGTCTCAAAAAATAAAAATCAGAAAAAAAATTATTTTATATTAGTATTATATTTATAATAATTAATACAATTTTTATAAAATTTTTAAAATAATTTTACTAAAAAAAATCATCCAAACCCCAAACCACCTCAAAACACCAAACCACAAAACTCCAAACCACCAAAAACCCTCTAACCCAAACCCCTCTAACCCCAACCCTCTCAACCGTTCCAACGAAAATTCAAAAAAATGATAAAAAAAAGCAGCAAAAGGGACGCTCTAACGCCAATGGCGCGTCCTTCATAAGAACGCTGGCCTGCCATTGGCGCGTCCTTCAGATGGACGCTCGCTCCCCAATGACACGTTCTACACACATCAAATTGTAGTGTATTTTCGATTTTTTTTGAAAAGGTGGTGCAATTTGGAATTTTTTTTTCTGTTAGGTGCAGTTCAAAAAGAAATTCGCATTTCTCATATAATATAAGAGCTTAAACCCTGGTTCCTTTACCGCGCCATTCAGAAACCCTGCACGGCACAAACACCGCACCTCACGTCACCACACAGCTTTCTCTGACGGAGCCTTTCAATATCAACAAACTCTCCGATTCTTCAACTTCAATCATCTTACGCGAACGCTAACTCTGAATTTCATCTTAATTTTCATACTCGTTATTGAAACGAAACGAATTTATATTTATTTAAATTTCGTTTTATTTTTACTTATTTATTTAATATATTCATTACTATTTTGTTAGAGAATTGTTTTGAGGTTGAAATGTCGATTGACGGAAGTTTCAGCCTTCATTTGTCGCTTCAGAGATTGCTTGATCGTTGTCCAAAGCTTCAGTCCTTTCCTCAGATTGCTTCGTTAGCACAGAAGGCATAGCTTCAATCTTTAATCCATGTTTTTATATGCAGTTCACTTTCGGCATGTTTGAATTGACTTATTTGAGTTTATCTGTTTGCATGTTCTTTGAGATTGTTTGGATGAACATATGAAAATAGCTTATGACTTGTTCATATGCTGTTTTCAGCTTATTTTCATAAGTTCTCCAATATGAAAACAATTAATACTTAAAATAATTTAATTTTACTATGAGATTGTTTTTGCTTTGAATTTTTATTTTATGTGTTTGTTTATTGTTGTGTGCAGGGGAGCTTGGTTACGGAAGAGGAAGTAGTGAAAGTGTTAGTGGGGTTTTTTCTGAATCCTAGTTATACAATACCATTGATGGGATGTTTCCGGGCAATTGCTAGAAATTTTGTAGATAAAGCTGTTACTTTGCTTCGTTTTGTACCAAATTTGAGATCTAATACCGTGGATGATGCTATGGAAGTTGACTCCGACATTGTCCTGGACGATGTTGGCAATTTTGTAGAGTACTATGTTGAGCAGGGAAGGG
This sequence comes from Trifolium repens, assembly GCA_030408175.1. NCBI lineage: Eukaryota > Viridiplantae > Streptophyta > Magnoliopsida > Fabales > Fabaceae > Trifolium > Trifolium repens. Next base: position 48,392,334 of record CP125849.1, on the reverse strand, counting down.
GTCTCGATCTTCATGAGTATGTTTGTTTAGCATTCTGTCGTGCTCTGGAGATGAGTTGTTTTTCACTGAGGTTGGTATTTTCTTTTAAAATAGGGTAGTAAGAGCCTAATTTTGAATTTTTTTTGTGTCTCTTGCTAGGGTAGGCTATGAACCGAGCCAACTAAAACAACGTTCGAGACTTGACTCGATAATCGATTAGTTGAACTTGGTTCATGAACTAAATGCGATTGAGTTGAAAATTAAGTTCGTTAACTAAATTAGCCTAACTTTAGCTTATATAGTTTGACTCATTTGATTCATGAGTTGACTCGATAATAGTATAATGTTTAACTTATTTTCAAAACTTCTCATATTCGGTACGTGTGGGCTATACATAGTCGGTATGCTATTTGGGTTCATGTTATGTTGTAATATTTTAATTGTTACACTATTGATAACTTTCTATCTAATCTACTTAAATATATTAAGTTACATGTTAAAAAGTATAATAAAACCATCCATCGGAAAGTTAGTAAGTAACATGGAGGAGTGTATGCTTGTAGTACTAGGGAAAAATTGGTGCGCTCATTTTTTTTTTGGAATATATGCGTTTCTTCCTATCTCGATAGACACATATGATTTCAATGAGTTGAGTCTTGTTTCTAGCTGATCAAACTCGTATGCAGTTCTGATTTTATTTGATTTCGATTTCACAAGTGAGTTGACTCCAAATTGTTATGCAAACTTGTGTAATTGTACGAGTTAACTTGCGATTTTAACAACTTTGCATTAAACATTAATCGAGTTCGAAGTAAAAAATGGATTGTATCGAACTCGAATTGAGTTTTGAGTTGAACCAATTCTTATTGAGTCGAGCGGAGCATGGAAAAATTCGACTTGGCTCGACTTTTTCCAGCCCTATCTCTAGTCATCTATAGCTTCTATGCTCTTTTTAGATTCTGTTGATTGTTATTTGTTGAAATTTAGGATTTTAAATTGATGTTAATTATCGTCAGCTGTCCCACCCTTTGAGTTGCCTCCAATCCAGCGAGGGATTAGTCACTTCGTTTGGCGGTGGATACCCCGGTCTCGACCAAAAAAATAAATAAATTAGGATTGCTCCTGTTTCTATTTCTATAAAACACCCGTGTAGAATTTTGTTAATTTGCAAGTCTTGGGTACTTTCCTAAATGCTATAGCAGCATTCTTATATAGCTATTATGCGGAAAATTTATATTGAAAACAAAAAAATATAGGTACATGCGTGCACATATGTCTGAGTAATTGGAGAGAGATTTATCATATTACTGGCTTTGTTTTCCTGTTCTATATCTCTTCTCCATACATTCTCTTAAGAGGATATAATCTTTCTTCTTTGTTGTTTGAATATTTCAATTTTAAATTTAACAATGTTAACAGCAATGCAACAATTCTCCTATGTGTGTATAGCGTGTGGGTGCACAGGACCACATGGATAGAATTTATGTTTATTTGTAATAATTCTTCCATTTTGGCCAAAAGAAGATTTTTTTTCTTCTTTTATAATTTCCCCGCCAGTTTATCATTGTGAAGAATACTACTGACAAAAAAAAAATGATGTGAAAAGCTGTTACCCAGTTCTAAGTTCTAATATAGTAGGATTTGTTAATTTGTTAACAAGTTACAAAATTTTCATTTGATTTGCTCTTTGGTGCAGTTCTGTATTAAGCTATTTCAAATTCGCACCTGCTCCATTTGAAAGATTTTCAGGGAAACAAGATATGGTCAGTCCGTTTGTGATTATTTTTTGGGGAAAGATTTTGGGATATGTTTTTGTCTATTACCGTTATGTCCTCTTTTTTTCAGGTTGATGAGCCCCATGGTTTGCTTGTTGCTCGCATATCTTACCGATTTCTTCTTTTGAAACCTGAAATTTTCTCAAAGCTTTGGGACTGGTCTTGTTTTCTGGAACTCCAGCCATGCAAATCAGACATGATATGGTGCAGGGGTCAGATATTAAGAGTTGTGCTCAAATCAGGTTCAAGAGCCAATGAATGCTTGAATATTGAAGCGCAGGAAGCATCTTGGTGTTTGTTGCGGTCAGTATTGTATAATTTTTATATTTTATGTTTTGATGTTGTACTCAAATGCAATGTATGTTCAATGATAATATTCAACTTGCCTTATTCAGCTGGGAAGAGTTTTGTGGGGACACATCACTAGAGAAAGCCGGTTGGTTTGTTGAACCAACAGCAGACTATGTGTCTGATTCTTCTAATCGAAACACGGATTTCAATCAAGAGATCTGTTTAAATTTTTTAAGATTTAATTATCATCCTGTTGGTTCTCCAAAAGGTAATGAGTTGCAGCCCCCTTTTAGGAGCAAACGGCTTACGACAAGGTACAGCTTATTGTACTCTATACTTTGGTCTTTGTATAATTTTATTTGGCAGTTATTTAACTTGAAAATAAAAAAGAAGAATTCTGTCTAGCTGTTTCCAATTACACTGTTTGAACTTTTTTAAATGCTCCTTTATATGATTTTCCTTTATTTGTTGTAGCTTCTCTTTGGATTGTTTTGCTGATACTAAATATTTAGTCTTAATTAGCACTTAATTTTCGATACCTTCTATATAATTGTAGGGATGATATATCAGCAAGTTATACATTCATATTGACATCAGCAGTGAAGAGAAGTTATGAAAGAGTTCTATTGGCAGCGAGTCAGAAGTGGCCCGTTCTTTTATGTGGTCCCTCTGGTTCTGGAAAATCGGCTCTTATTGCTAAGCTGGCTGAGGACAGTGGTAACCAAGGCAAGTTATCAATTTTCCTTTTTCTATTTCTTGTTTGGTCATGGCTATAATTTGACAGAGCGTGTCTAGTTGTGTTAGATTTTTATATTTTATAGGGTTAATAGGCTTTTACCCCTTGCAAAGTAGGCGAGTTTTGCGTTACCCCCCTGTATTTTTTTTGTTTTGAGATTACCCCCTGCAAAATTTATTTTTTTGATTTACCCCCTTTTGCTGACGTGACAGGCAAAAAAAAAACAGAATAACCGATTTAAAAAACAACACTTTTTAAATCGGTTGAACAAAATAACCGATTTAAAACGTGCATCCAAGGGGGTAAATCAAAAAAATAAATTTTGCAGGGTGGTAATCTCAAAAAAAAAAATTACAGGAGGATAACGCAAAACTCGCCTACTTTGCAGGGGGTAAAAACCTATTAACCCTATTTTATATTGGGCCTAACTCATCCTTACAAAACCAGCTCGTAAGGTGAGGGATGCCACTCTTTATAAACTATAGCCAAGCCTTATCTTTAATCGATGTGGGGCTTGGTTTTTCTAATAAGTTGGTTGTTCATATATCTTGGGTTTGCTATTCCTTTTGCCCCCTATTTTTGAGTGCTAGCTAGTCATTATATCTTTCATGAGAATGATAATTGTATCTATCTGTCTCTCTGTCTGTCTGCACACATTATGGTGGAATATGTTCAAACATGTTTGTTTTTATAAATTCTTAGTCAAAATAAAATTCCATTAGGACTCAAACACAATTAATAGAAGAAAAACAATATAGCATGCAAGCAGATGCACTATCCTCGAAACCATTTTAAGTATTTTTTCCTGTGAATTAATGTTCATTTTGTGAATTCATGGTGCCCCAAAAAGGTGTGGAAAGCTCATGGTCTTTCTTTGGGGTTTCTGTAACGGATATGCTGAGGGGCTGGCAAGCGTTCACTGGGTTTCTCCTTTTTTATGGTTGTTTTTGTCTGCCATGTTTTGTTTTTAGGAGGATTTCTTATCCTCTTTAGTCTTCGTAATTCTGTCTCTTAATCTCAATAAATATCACCTTCTATCAATTTACATTAATAATTGTTTATGATCTTATTTTCTTATGCAGTTATATCTATCCAGATGGATGATCAGATTGATGGCAGAACATTGGAAGGGGGATATGTTTGTACAGATAGGCCTGGGGAGTTTAGGTGGCAGCCTGGGTCACTTACTCAGGTTTGATATGACTATTGCATTCATATCTAACTCATGCAGATGTATTAATATCTGGGTGTAGACAACTCAATAAGAATCTCTGTATACTGTCTTCGATATCACAGGCTGTGCAGAATGGATTTTGGATTGTTTTTGAGGATTTAAACAAAGCACCATCTGATGTACACTCCATTTTGTTGCCTTTATTGGAAGGAGCGGATTCATTTAAGACAGGACACGGGGAGGTGATTTTTTTTTGCTGTTTGCTTCTTTTCTTAAATAATAAAGTAAATTGTACTCCCTCCGGTCCTTATTATAAGAAAAATTTGCTTTTTAGATTCATAGAATGTTTGATGTATCTAGTTCATAATATAGTCTAGATACATCAAACATTCTATGAATCTAAAAAGCAAATTTTTTCTTATAAGAAGGACCGGAGGGAGTATTTATTTTTTGGTCCATGAACTCCAAGAAGATCATTTCATAAGATGCAACAATTCATTGTTAAGTTTTCTCAATTCTTTCATATTCTATGTTACTTTTGGATGGATTCAATGATGCATTCTATTCTTACCTCAATTAATAATTTCAATATGGCATTGTAAATCATTATCATCGAAGTGATTAAAGTGAGATAACAAGTTGTAGCACAACACCATGTTTGAATGCATAAGATCTCTGATTTTTCTAAGTTTTATTTTTTTCTTGACTGAAATTAGGTTTGAGGCCTTTGCCAAACTTTGTAACCTCAAGGGACAAAGTTCAAATCCCACCCGAGACAGTTGTAAAATGGCCATTAGTGTCACCATTATTAATAATAGTTTGCCTTCCCTATTTTATTTTATTTTTGTAAAAAAGGACTTTGCCAAACTTGCACAAGACTTGAAAATTGGAAATTTAGGTCTTCACCTTTTCATGTAGCCGTATGTGATGATCATATTTTTTTTGCAGTTGGTCAATGTATTTATCATCAATGACATGTTGCATTTTGCAAGATGCATCCTTAACATTGATCATTATGATGTGTGTGTGCAGCTATAGTCTGGAACAATAGCTATTTATTTTATTATTGTTTTGTTTTTGCAATTCTTTTATGGAATACTTTGTTTGTAGTTCCTAGTAAATGCTTGGTTGTCTTGTTCTGACAGCTTGGTGTTATTTCTCATGACCTATTCTGATAGAATTTGACAAGATAATGTGGCTGAACCTAAACATACTTGTAATTTAGAGGAATAGTTTTCTGTATAAAAGAATATTCTGTCCTCCACAGAGCAGTATAATCTATTTTATCTAAAGTGATTTTTTTTGTTTGTCAAAATTTACTTTGGGAGAAAATATATTTTATGAAAGGAATAGAAAAAAAGAAGTTATACTTATAGTGGTGAGTATGAAGCATCCTGCTGCTTCGAATAATTGTCTATTGACAGGGTAAAAAAGATAATGAGAAGGTTCTGCTGAAAACACTTTCCAGAAATAACCAATGGCCAAAACATATCGTGAGTCTAGAATATTAGCCAATCTCATTAACGAGGGCAGAGGAGGAAACTTATGTTGAAAATTTTCCCCTGTTGGTTTTGTTCAATTGCATCTGCTATATGCATTGCATGATTTGTTGATGAACTGTAGTATTTGTCCTTTACATTTTTTTTGATAAAAAATGTATTTCTTCTTTACATGCATGTATTAAATAAAACTATAAAAGCAACATTGAGATCTGGTTTATGCTTAACAATAGCCGAATCCCTTGGCATCTTCCACTCCTCTTGCTTAACTAGTGATCACAATTCATACTATAAAGATTTTCTCTTGGAAAAGAATGTACACCTTACCAAAATTCTAGATGTATTAAATTCCAGTATTCAATATCTATTTGCATCTCAATTCCTCTGTGCTGGTCATTAACTGTTTGTTACATATTTTGCAGGTCATAAAGGTGGCAGAGAGTTTTAGGATGTTTTCAACTATTGCTGTTTCCGAGTTTGACTCTTTTGAGTGTGCAGGTTCTTACCTTCACCGTTCATGATTTTAATCGATATGATTGTAATTCTCTTGGTGTTGATGTATATCACGTTGTTTATTCACTTACCTCCTCACCATAAATTCATTTAAACTTTGAGGGTGCTAACTATGTATTAATTTGATGCTGTGAACATACTAATTTTGTAATTTCGTATATACCTTTTCCATTGAGCATTGGTAAATTCGATCCTTTTCTGCACTTGGTTGAAACATGATGTGTGCATCTTTGACGCTGTCCGCCCTTGACTGGTTCAAGGGTTTTGGTTGTCTGGCAAAGATATTGAGCAGCTTTACTGTATTCTTTGAGTTGAAATGGACATGGCATTTGGAAACAGGCTTTGGTAGTTAAATGGCTGTTAAAAAGTCCCACATCGGATATGACATTCTTCTCATCTCCTCATTCAAAACACTACTTTTAACAAGATCCATTGACAACACGTCATCAGAGCCGATGGTTAGATCAGGCTCCTTGTATCGAAAGTCCTCCTGACAAAGGTGTGGTCAGGCGGCGGGTTCCGTTAAGTGTAGTGGCACAACGGCGGTACAAGTACAAAAGTGTGCGTGGTTGGAAAAACTTCCGCTTGAGGGGGCATAAAAGAACTGAAGACTCACACTTGAGGGGGAGATTGTTGTGGCAAGTGTGAGTAAGTCCCACATTGCTTAGAAAAGTGGAGGTTGAACACTTTATAAGAGGGAAGACCCATAAACCCAGTGCCTTAAGGTTTTGGGTAAGAGTGTGGTGTCCAACTCACTTGTACCGGGGTTCGTAAACCCAATGTGGTGATCCCCCAGTGCTGCCCCCTCGTGAACCCATTAGTGGTATCAGAGCCTCTCTAAGATCCATTGGACTACCCGTTATTTGGGCAACCCGTTATTGTTGAGTCCACGTTCTAGCTTGTTCAGCTCTGGACGTGGGTGGGTGTGTTAAAAAGTCCAACATCGGATATGAGATGGCCTGAATAAGTCTTTATATGCAAGTGGCAACCCTCACCTTACAAGCCGGTTTTGTAGGGTTGAGTTAGACCCATTACTTATTTTCTAATAATGGCTATGAAGGGAAAACTATCTAGAAACTACATTATGAAAACAAGCAATTCCAAGTATACCTTCCAGATGGGTTATGTTCTTTCACTGTCTCGTCACTATTCGACTGAAGAGTTCCCAAAAGTTTGGGCATGTAACTTATAATAGTTGTATTCATAATTTATTTCATGGTAGTCAATCCCGCGGGATCCCGCCGGGATCCCGGCGTCTCGGAGCGGAGCGGAGGTCGACCGCTCCGGGTAGGGTCGGAGCGGAACACCTAAGGTTCCCGGCGGGATCCCGGCGTCTCAGGTCGGAGCGGACCGGAGCAGTTCCCAGACGGGTTTCCCGGCTCAAACCCGTTATTTCATTTTAAGGGCTGTTTCGAAAATTTAATCAATTTGGTAAGGGTAAAATTGGTTTTTTGTACCAATTTTCTTTTGGTAACCCTAGATTTGCTTCACCACTATCGTATTTTCATCCGAACAAGAGTGGAAAGGTTGCTTCCGGTGCCATTTTCTGACGCACCGTTCTGATTGAAGCTCCTACAGCACCATTTTGTTTCTTCCCAAAGCTATGTTTCTTGACTTTCTTCTCCGGGATCGTTCTTTCTTTCTTTCTTTCTTGCTTTGTTTCTTTTCTGTTCTTTCTTTTTGTTTCTTCTTCTGCTTCTTTCTTTTCTTCTTGCTCTGTGTTTTTTTTTGTGCAGCTCTGTTACTGTTCTGTTTTTTGTTTTTTTACTAGAATATATTCTTTCTATTTTTTTTGTCTAGAATTTTTTTATTCTGTTTCTCCAATTCTCTTTTTATGAACTTGAGTTTTAATTTTTTTGTTACTTTATTAATCTAAGTGTTGGAGACTTGAATATTTTCATGCTTTATTTGCTATGTTGCTTGACTTTTGTTGGTAATTTGGATGTAATGTTTGATCAAGACTTGAGATTTGTGTTTTGAATGTTTTATTTATGAATCTTTTATGGATTTGAGATGTTTTTTTAATTTTTCATTCATTATATGTTTATATTTATAGTATTATTTATGTAATTAAAAATAAATAAAAAATAGCGGCATCCCGGCCATCCCGCTCTCCGAGACGCCGCTATCCCAGTTTTGGGGCTGGCCGCTCCGCTCCGGGATCCGGGATTAACTACCATGATTTATTTTACTGAACCCTCTTCTTTTTCTTCTTTGTTTCAACCGGATTTCAATTTCTTCTTGTGTCATATTTTCTTCCAGCTTTGTTTCAACTCGAATGAAGCCTTCACATGATAGTATCGAATTATGAAAATAAATATTTGCAAGATCTAATAAATAGGTTTTAAAGGAATTAAAAAGTCCATTGCCTGTTTTTTGATATAGCCTAATGATATCTCTTGATCAATGTTGTAGACTTCGCATGCCGGGAATAGTTGGTTGTTATTGTTGTAAATTATAAATTTTTTGGGATTAAGAACTAGATGCCGACTTTGTTTGTACTTTAAGGTCAAGATGCACTTAGTGTCCTTTGGAGAAGAATAATAATTCAACCACCGGAAAATAAAGATTTGCAAGAGATAGTCAAAGCGAGGTATCCTGAATTGGGGCTTCATGCAGGCAAACTCATAGGTATTGATGTACAATTTTTTATATAATGTTTTTTTAATCATAAGCGGTTGACATAAACTCCGTTTTTAATATCTTACAATAAAATGATTTTGTATTTTTTGCAGAAACCTTTGAAAGGGTCAACTCTATTTCCTTGTTTCAAAAAGTGGGTTTCCACCCTGAATGCTCTTCTGTCTATTCTCTCGGCAGGTGAGTTAAGGTATTAAAAGTTATTATATGCTGCCAGTAAAAACTGGACTCTTATACTGCCCATGCTTTTTCTTAATTTTCTTATGATTAATGTGCCATTTGGTTCTCCTTGACAGAGATCTCTTGAAATGGTGTAAAAGAATTACCGGTTTAGGGTTTTGCTTTGATTGCAGCTTGTCAGAAGAGCAATGTAATAATAATATATATACAGAGGTATGCTTTTTTTTCTTTCTTGTTTCACTTTTTTAGTTTTTTTTTTCCGCATATTTCAGAGTTACTTCATTTGTAGCTTGTATTGTATCTCAGGCAGTTGATGTATTTGCGGCATTTCCAGCTTCATTTGATAACCGATTATCAATAATGAAAGAGATTGGAAATATTTGGAAAGCACAGGGTTCTGCTGCTGAGACCTTATATCCCCTTGACAAACCAATATATCAGGTTTATTTTTTGAAGTGTAGCCTTTGCTTCATTATATTGCCTCATCAGTTTCTCATTTTGATGGTAAATGCAGGATTCTGACACAGGTTTAAAAATAGGCCGCGTTTTCCTCCCACGCAAAAAAGAACTTGTAAGTGTAGTCATTTGGCAAGATGATATATAAGTTCTGCGGAAAGGTCTAATGTTTCTTTGACTTTGCTTTTATTTTTATATGCAGTTGCATGAACGCAAAATACCATTTGTTGCAATCCGTAGTTCTTTGTTTGTATTAGAGCGTATAGCTTGCTCTGTCAAGCATAATGAACCTGTACTCTTGGTCGGAGAAACTGGTACCGGAAAGACAACCCTTGTTCAAAATTTGGCTTTGATGCTTGGTCAGAAGCTTACTGTTTTGCTAGGACATTTATAAAAAGGTATTTGGCTTTGTAAGGAATTTATGGCTCTATTTGCTAGGACATTTTCTAAAAAGGTATTTCTTATATTCATTTGTATTTTGTGTGTAACTGCTCTCCTTACCAAAAATATATATATACCTTACCAAAAAATTGTGTGTAACTGCTCTTAATGGCTCTTTGTTTTTTGATGCACAGAAAAATAAAACAATTTGTGGTTATCTAGAGAAGTTTTTATGTAACAAGAATTGGGAAAAGCTACTTAGAGGAATTCAACAAGGAGTTGAGAAGGCACAACAACATATAAGTATTGAGCAGATAAATATTGAACCATCCAAAAAGCGTAAAAGGCCATTAGGAGAAGAAATTTTCCAAGCTTGGGAGAGATTTTCTATAAAACTTGACAGTGTGTGTAAAAGTAATCTATCTTCTGGGATGCTGTTTTCATTTGTAGAAGGAAGTTTTGTTACTGCCAGGGCCGGTTCCGAGATTTTGGAGGTCCAGAGCTAAAAATAAAAATGGACCCTAATAAAAAAAATATAATATTTTTACGAAAAACATCATATATTTAAATTATAAATGGTATAAATAACATCAAAAATAATTATTTATCCGTGTAACTAACAAAAAAGAAAGTTACTCCACAACATTGAAATATCATTATTTCCTAAAAAGAAATATTTTAAAAAATATTTTATATAATGTTCGGTATAAATGAACATTAATATGTATTATTCTCATAAAAAAATATTAACATATATCATTAAAATTCTCTAGATTTTGTTATAAATTAAATAGATGTTTTAATGGTCATTTATTGACACCAACCTTATTTGATGATATAGTGAATTAATCCTTCCACACCACTTTTATACTGTTGCAGATTTCTTTAAAAAAAAATAAACAACAAAATGTGAAAATAAACAACAAAATGTTTTTACAGGGAGTCGAACTCGCGTCCCCCTGATATCAACATAATATCACGCACATACACCGGCCACTTAACCAGACGCTAATTCATGTTAAATTTCATCCGCAATAATACTTAACCAATACTGTATGTAATGGGCTTGAAAAAAAAAATAGTGAGGCCCCAAAAATCTTGAGGCCCTGAGATGTAGCCCTTGTTGCACGGCCTCATGGCCGGCCCTGGTTACTGCTCTTAGAAAGGGTGAATGGATTTTACTTGATGAGGTTAATTTGGCTCCTCCAGAAACCTTGCAAAGAATAATTGGTGTTCTAGAAGGGGAAAATGGGGCACTGTGTTTAGCTGAAAGAGGTGATATTGATTATATACACCGTCATCCAAACTTTCGTATATTTGCTTGTATGAATCCAGCAACTGATGCAGGGAAACGAGATTTGCCCTTTTCATTGAAGAGTAGATTTACTGAATATTTTGTTGATGATGTTCTAGACGATAATGATTTGAGTCTGTTTATTAGTCAGTTCAATATTAGTGACCATATAAAGGTGAATAAAATTGTGGAATTCTATAAAGAATCGAAAAAGGAATCTGAAGAGAGGTTGCAGGATGGTGCTAATCAGAAACCTCAATACAGTTTAAGGTCCCTTTATCGCGCTCTAGAGTATACAAGGAAAGCAAAGAGACAGTTTGGATTTCAGAAGGCTTTATATGACGGCTTTAGTCTGTTTTTTCTCACATTGTTGGATGAATCTAGTGCTGACTTAATGAGGAAAAAGATATTGCGTCTTTTATTGGGGGGGAATATGCCTTCACATGTTCCTTTTGACAAATATTTAAGTACCTTCAAATCCGACGGAGATTCTAAGAAATATGTTAAAACGAAAAGTGTCCAGGAGCATCTTGGTAATTTGGCTCGAGCTGTTCTAATAAAGAGATATCCTGTTCTCTTACAGGGACCAACATCTAGTGGGAAAACTAGCCTTGTTCAGTATCTCGCTTCTGTAACTGGGCATGAGTTTGTAAGAATCAATAATCATGAACACACCGATTTGCAAGAGTATCTAGGTTCTTATATAACTGATGCTAGTGGAAAGCTTGTTTTCAGTGAAGGTGTTTTGGTAAAAGCTGTAAGAAACGGTTACTGGATTGTACTGGATGAGCTTAACTTGGCTCCCTCTGATGTGCTGGAAGCATTGAACCGATTACTTGATGATAACAGAGAGCTTTTCGTTCCCGAACTGCAAGAAACGATTAAAGCACATCCAAATTTCATGCTTTTTGGAACTCAAAATCCGCCTACACATTATGGCGGGAGAAAAATGTTGTCACGGGCCTTTCGTAACCGTTTCATAGAAATTCAAGTTGGTGAGATTCCCGACGACGAACTGAGCCAAATATTGGTTGATAAATGTGATATTCCATTAAGTTATGCCTCAGAAATGGTTGAAGTAATGAAGGAGCTTCGGATGCACAGACAGAGTAGCAGAGTCTTTGCTGGGAAACATGGATTTATAACTCCTCGAGACTTGTTTCGTTGGGCTGAACGTTATAAGCATCAAGAAGATATCTCTAATAACAAGAGATTTGGTCAGTATAAAGAATTCTTGGCTAAAGACGGTTATTATCTTTTGGCAGAACGGGTACGGGATGAGGATGAGAAATCTGTTGTTCAAGAAGTTCTGGAAAAACATTTTGGGGTTAAACTAAACATACAAAATTTATATGATCAGGTATGGTCATTTTTCTTACAGTTGTGTAGTTGCTGTTTGTGTTGAGCTGCCGCTGCTTTTCCGTACCCTTTATCGCTTCTGGAGTGTTGATTTATCTGAGTGATCAGTATTTTTGTGGGAAAGCACATGGTCACTTTGGATATGCTTTCCTTGACTTAGCTCCACTGCAAAGTGCATGCTTATTTACTAAATTTTATCTTTGCACAATATAGTTCATGTTGTATCAATCCAATTGTTGTGAAATTCCCATAAAGATTCTCTATGTTTTCCCATTTTTCTTTCTTTTCTCATTCGCACTTTTTGTTCTGTTGATACTGGATCATGTAATTTGGATTTAAATTCAGTGTACCTATCTATTTTAGTGGTTATGGGCCATCGTGGTAATTTCTGTTGTTTTAGGATTGAGTTGTTGTTGATTTTTTTCTTGAAAAATTATTCCCTTTTTTAAGATTTAGATCAGGTTTTTGCCTGTACAATACTTTATTAAAATAATTAATAAAATAAACCATAAATATATCCTCAGCAAGCTTTTTTAACTGCATTTCAGATATTGTCTGGAGGGAGCTCTTCTTCCAATTCAATTGTTGGTTTAGGAGGTTCGAAGAGTCTAGAAGGGTATTGGCTTATTGCTGCATTTTCTGTGTTGACCAAAATCCTTGGTTCACTATCTCGTACTGATGGTTTTGTATATGCAGTGTATTCATGACCAAAAGTATGAAGAGGCTATACTTCCTTGTGGAACGCTGCTTTCAACGACGTGAGCCTGTGCTACTTGTAGGGGAAACGGGTGGAGGGAAGACCACTGTTTGTCAGTTACTAAATGCTCGTTTGGAGTTGAAGTTACGTATCTTAAATTGTCATCAGTATACAGAAACATCTGATTTTATAGGGGTTGGTTCTTTCATGTTTTTTCTTTCTAGTATTCTGATATCTTATAAGGATACTTAGAAATAGACCTGTATTTGTGTTTATTTCTATGTACTGTTATTAGCAGAAGTATTGACTGGAGATGTTTTGCAGGGTTTTCGTCCTATTCGAGACAAAGTTAGACTGAATTCTAACTACGAAGAGATGATTGAACAGTTGAAGAAACTGAAGGCTTTTACATGCTATCCTGAAGACCATGTGAGTGGCATCTTTCTTTTATATCCTGCATGAACAGGCTCCGTAATATCCAGTAAAATAAGTAATGTGATATAATCCAGATTATGTTGCTTGTATTTCACTTAACTTAATAGTATGGAAATGCATTCATTTCCTATGCATTGACTCCATTTATGATACTATCAGAGTGAAACAAGTATATCTAAAGAAAAATGATTATTTTCCATCCAAATCAGACTCGGGATTTTAATTTGACTTTTAGCATTTAAGTTGACTGTTACATATATAATAATATTTCACTGCATTCAGAAAGCCATTCCTCTCTTTGCTTCTCTTCTTCACTGTCTCTTATTTGGAAAGCCGTTCTTTTCTATAAATGTTTTCTTCGCTTCTTTTCTTGACTGTCTATTATTCAAAAAGCAAGTGCTGATATGTCAATTTTCTGCCACAGTTTATTTCTTCTTGCATAGATCAAGCTTCTTCAACTATTGATCTACTGAATTGTATGATAAGGGAATATAAAGAGGGTCGAGTTTGTAGTGTTGATGTCAGCAAAGAAGACCTTAATGCTTTTGAGCAATTAACGTTGAACCTCGGTGTATTGCATCAAAAGTGGCAGCGCATATTTGACTGGGAAGATGGTCCCCTTGTAAAAGCAATGAAAGATGGCGATCTCTTTCTTGTGGATGAGATATCCTTGGCGGATGATAGTGTACTTGAGAGATTGAATAGTGTGTTGGAGCCAGCAAGGACGCTAGTAAGTCAAGTCAATTATATATGTAGACATTTTTCTTTGAACTTGCTGTTTAAGTTGGTCTTATTCATGGTGTCATTACTTGTTTCTGTTGGTTTAATGATGATTGTGTTTATATGTGTGTTCAAAGTATAGTTAATGTACCTGAAATTATAACATGAAGTAGGCTCCTTGTCCCTGCTTGCCCAAAAAGGGTATCCGGACAGATTTACCAGGGGATATGAGAGCTCTTTTGTGCTGGTTTTAACAGTATTATTGTTACAATTAAAATGTAGGAAGTAATGTTTACAAAATAAGAGGATGGGATGGCATCTCTCTCAAGTAAAACATAATCATAATGCAGAAAGATTAGATAAGAGAGCCTTCCCTTCAGAATCTATGTTTTCTGTGGAAACTGTTAAAATATGATATTTTGAGCATAATTTTGACATGAGTATCTACACAATAATTGCTTATGTAAATTTAATTTATTTATTGCCGGTGATAGATATTTTCTTTTCATATTTGTTTGTCATAATTCAATCACTCTTTTCAGTTTCTGAGTATTTGTTTCTTTGTTGCTGCAGTCTTTGGCTGAGAAAGGAGGGCCTGAACTGGAGAAAATTGTGGCAGAGCCAAATTTCTTTGTTCTTGCAACAATAAACCCTGGTGGTGATTATGGTAAGAAAGAGCTGTCTCCAGCACTACGCAATCGCTTCACAGAGATATGGGTTCCCCCTGTCATTGATTTAGATGAGCTTCAAGGAATTGTTCTGGAAAGGTACCTATAATTTTAACTATTAGATTTTTTTTTATTGGATGGACACATTTTATTTCTGATTTATTTGATTTGATTTGTATGCAGAATTTCCAAGTTTAAAGGCCCCACATATCAAGAAACACTATTACTCATTGTTAATGCCATGATTAGTTTTTGGGAGGTATGTTATGTTATGTTATGTGGAAATTTACTATTGAAGTCATTATTCAGACATCATATGCTTGTACAATATTCACCACTTAGCTGATTGGATGGTACTGTGGTTATCGTGATTTCACCCTTGGCATTCCATGTGTTTTTCTCCTGTGTTGAGCAAACCATTTTCTTTACATGACTATTTGGCTAGTTAAGTAGAATCTTGTCCCTTGCATATCATATAATTTTTTTTAGGCTGAGTTGTAGTTCGTTCATATTTCTTTTAGGCATATCATATGGTTTTTTTTTTGACCATAGGCATATCATATGGTTGTGTCTAAGTTTTTGCGTTGCATTTTTGCAGCATATATGGACATTTATACGTTGCTATTCTACAATTACAATTCATTGACTTGTCATATATTATTGTTAATTTGGTTTATTATTCTTATGTTTTTCAGTGGTTCAACAAATTACATCCAGGGAGAATGCTTACTGTCAGAGATCTCATTTCCTGGGTTGCTTTTTTCGATACAACGGAAGAAAGTTTAGGACCTGAACATGCACTTCTTCATGGAGCATTTCTTGTTTTACTTGATGGGTTAAGTCTAGGTATGTTTAGTTCGTAGTGATTATTCATTTCTTCAACTAATCTTATTTCTTGTATCATTACTGTATTGAATGATCGATTTTGATTACTTGATTTTTGGTACCGTAATTAAATTTACCATAACCTATATGTATTCATTCAATTTCCGTATCTGTTTGTTTGTATAATAAAATAATGACATTGATGCATGAATGCTGTTTTTATTGGAATAATTTACACCAACTTGAATAAATTTAGAATCTTGTGTTTTATGGTTTCATGATCTACTTTTTTTAGAAGAAAATCTAAAATATTATTGTCCTTGGTGTGTCAAATTTATAAAAGTATATGAAATTAATATTTTGCTATGGTTGCTGTGATTGTGGTATTGATATTGGTAATGGGATATTTTGTGAAAAGGATTGGTATGACAGTGGTGTATAGTGGGGTGGCTGTTGTAGTTGTGATGGATATGGTTTTAGAAGAGCTGTCATGCCAAATGCCTTGGGTTTTATAAAACATCAACAACACCAAAGTCCCTTAGGTTTAATATTAATAATTCATCAACAGCCCAAAGTCCGATCAAGTTCTTCCAAACAGTTGTCGCTAAGGTACAAAATATGAATGCTGTTTCCAAGATTTTTTAATCAGTATATACACTTCTTGGGAGAGAATGCTTCAGATGTTGAAAGTATTTTACAAGAATAAATATCAGGGGCATAATGTTTGTGTAATCTTGCATGTAAGCTCTCCATTTTTTGGACTACAGATATTCAAGGCAAAAACACTATCTAGCTACATAGAAATTTCACAGACTGTGTTGACCCTACATAATCTATTGCATGCGTTGAATCCCTCTAGTAATTATATTTTATATTCGTTTTTGTTTCTGATCTAATGACAGTTTCCCAACTTATCAGGGACAGGAATTTCAAAAATAGATGCTGGAGAGCTTAGGGAGAGGTGTTTATCCTTTCTTCTACAAAAGCTGGGGGTATGTTTCTCCCCTTGTTATCATCATTACACTATCTCTCTTTCATTTCCAAGTCTTCTAAGGTTAAGTCATCTGATCGGGCGGAGCTACTAATAAGACCAACACTGATGTTACATTGGAGGTTATCAGGAGGTCTAATGTCCTTGAACTGTTGCTTTTGGTGTGTGACCTAGGTCAGAATGTTTTTGATCAAATGATTTACAGCACACGTATAATGTCTTGGATTGGAATCACTCTTATAAAGAGTAATAATAGTTACTATTCATTACACACTTGCTCCTTTTTCTCTTGTAATCATTGTTCTATATAATATTAATATTACCCTGTTCTGCTGATAACACAGATTTACATTATTTCTTCCTCTATATTTAATGATATCAGAACAGTACCTTCATTCTTGACACTATATTTTCCATTACCAGGCTCTCAAAATTTGGAATCCTTTTGATTGTAATCGATTTTATACTATTTTTATTCCCAGTTTCAATCAATTGCCGTTGTGTTTGTCCAATTGTTTTTTTGGTGCTTCATTCCAATGAATTACATTTTTTCTTACCTGGCAGTGCTACTACATTTTTTTCTGGATTTTCTGAACTCACCTTTCAAATTTCAATTAGTTCTGCTCTTTTTAAAACTCTTTGCTTGGCCAACCTTCAGACCCTACCTTCTACAGCTGGGCCAATTACTTGCTGTTGTTTTCATTTTTGTGTGTTGTGCAGTAAAATGTTTCGAGTTTCCTCTTGACTTCAATCGAGCGCTCAGTGGTCCTTTTCCAGTTAAATCCACCCTTTGCATAATGAACTGACAGCTTAATAGTTCAAGTGCGAAGGGGATCTCGTTGGAATTAAATTATTTATAACACATGATTTGCTAGGTTAGAAGTAAAGTATGATCAGAGTGACTCACTGTTCATTTGCTGGTCAGTTCTTCCTGTAATTGATGTTATATGCAGCCAGTGTGTGGGTTGATTACATACAGTTTTACCTCAAATCTTCTCTAACTTAAATAATATTTAACATCGCAAACGTTCTACTCATGTGAAGTGTGAACCAGTTTGTTAAAATGTATTATAAGGTGAGGGTTACTCATGGCCCAATTTTTGGTGCAGTTCTTTGTAGATTTTACATTTGTGGTTTTGTGTTGTATTAGGATGGACTGAATAATCGTATTCTTTAATGATAAATATTCATATTGAGCTCATGTGACAATGGCATTTTTATGGTTTCTAATTCATGCTCTTCACATTATTATATTTAGAAATTCGCTGTAAACGGCAACTGGATTATTGCTACAGGTTGATGAAAGAAATAGACTATATTCAAAGCTTTCAAGAATGGGAAACTATGGTTGGGGTGAATATGATGCAAACATGGATGTGTCGCATAGTGATGATAAGCAACTTGATGATTTATTTGGCATTGATCCGTTCTATATCAAGAAAGGTAATAAATATAAATTATACCGTTACTTGATTTAGTTTTGTTTGCCCAGTGTTTTGTTGTCACATTGAGCATAATTTAGTCCAAGTAATGTGGATATATTTGAGATACAATCATCTAGCTACTGGATTTTTATGTTATTGTTTAAGGGATGTAGAGATATATGGATGAACATATTTTCTGTTTTATTTTAATTATTTATTTATTTTCTTTTAGTGTTTATGAGGATTGATCTTCCTCCTGAATTATAGCTTCCCCCACCACCCCTCTGTTTTTTTTTTTTTTATAGTATTTTTCCTCTCAGAAATACAACCATATAGATTGCCTCCGGTGCTTTATTCTGTGACTTTTATTTTTTACCTATATAGGTTTCAGCAGTTGTGAGGAGGGTGGGTTCGAATTCAAAGCGCCAACCACCCGCAAAAATGCCTTGAGAGTTTTGCGAGCTATGCAGCTTCCAAAGCCTGGTATGTTTATTTACATCTTGTTATCCTTATATTCTGTTATCGTGGTATCGGTCTCTTGCAAATGCAAGGTAAGGCTGTTCACAATAGACCTAAATCCACAATGCGTCTGACCCTTCTTTCTGGATTCCACTGTAAATGGAGTTTTATAGCACTACCCATTTTCTTTGTATTTCTTTTTCAATTCCATCAACAATTTCTCATTTAAATTATATTTGTATTTTAATTCGATGCTGGTTATCAGTTTTACTTGAAGGTAGTCCAGGTGTTGGGAAAACAAGTTTAATCACTGCATTGGGAAAATATTCTGGGCATAGAGTTGTACGGATAAACTTATCTGAGCAGGTCAGTAATAATTTATCCAACTCTTTCTGTTGAGATATAAAATAAAGAGCTAGTGTTAGGATTTAATCCAAAGAGTTAGTTTGGGAAGTATTAGCTAATGGGGTAGTTACATTATCTTGCATTCTTAGCCTAATTCAACCCTACAAAACTTGTTTGTAAGGTGAGGATTGCCTGTACTTATAAACTCGTGTTCAGGCTGTCTCACATCCGATGTGGGACTCTTAACATGTATAAATAGGGAGCTTATGAAGTTAGAGAGGGTACCCAACTCTTACTATTGGATACAAATTTTGGGTTCCTAACATTTTCTGTCTTTACAAAGTCCTTCGTGGATTTTTATTTTTCTATTTATTTTTGGTGCAGACTGATATGATGGATCTGTTGGGGTCTGATTTACCAGTGGAAAGTGATGAAGGAATGAAGTTTTCTTGGTCTGATGGGATACTATTGCAGGTCGAAATGTCTTGCAATGAAAGTTATTGTGTTCTCTGCTTTAGATTTGTATTTAACTTCAAACTATCATGTCTGTGCAGGCCTTGAAGGAAGGCTGTTGGGTTTTGCTGGATGAGCTTAATCTTGCCCCACAATCTGTTTTAGAGGTAAATACTCGATAAATCTTGCCCCACAATCTTGCACTATTACATTCTTTTTACCTAAATTATTGCTTTTCCGATTCTTATTCTTCAAATTTTCTGTTGGGGGGAGGTAAGGGTTTTACCACTTTACAATATTAGTTGTAACACAGTTCTTTCACACAGGGTTTGAATGCTATTCTGGACCATCGAGCTGAGGTGTTTATACCGGAGCTGGGTAACACCTATAAGTGTCCTCCATCATTTAGAATTTTTGCGTGTCAGAATCCATCACATCAAGGTGGTGGCCGGAAAGGCCTTCCAAGATCCTTCCTAAATCGGTTTACCAAGGTATGCTTGTTGTATTTTAATTGTTTTTAAATAAGAGCCTCCAGAAGTTGGAACTTGGAAGGAGGACTTCAAAACAAGTCACCTAGAAAAATCCGAAGTCCGAACTCCAAATTTATCTGGCTGTATTACTGAAGTTATTTAAAAACTAGTAAAACCATAAGAAAATCTTATTACTTGATCGCAGAAATGAACTTCCGTTTTTTGATGTCTTTTTGATAGTTAATATGTTCTTTGTGTGCTCAATATGCAAGTTGTATTAATTATTTTTTGGTCATTGACGATAGGTATATGTGGATGAGCTACTGGAGGACGATTATCTGTCCATTTGCAAATCAAAATTTCCAAGTATCCCGGAGCCTTTACTTTCAATGTTAATCTTATTTAATAAAAGGATGCACGAAGAAACTATGCTGAATCAAAATTTTGCAAAGGATGGCTTCCCATGGGAATTTAATCTTCGTGATGTGTTTCGATCTTGTGAGATAATTGAAGGTCTGTTATTTCTAGTCCTTATACTTCTGCTTTGACACTTTTGTTTCTCCAGTTTTTTCCTTTTATTACCAATATCCGATGGAGAATTGTTTTCTTTTATCTTGAAATTTCATTATATTTTATTTAGGTGCACGGAAGCCATTTGCAGCACATTCCTTCCTGAACATTGTCTACATTCAAAGAATGCGTACGGCAGCTGATCGGAAGGAAGTTTTACAGGTCTTCAAGGAGGTATTTAAGGTGACACCGCATATAAATCCGTATCCTCGTATTCAGCTCAATTCAGATAATTTAATTGTGGGCAATGGTGTTATTAAGAGGAATGTCACCCAATTTTATACTGCCTCAAACAGTCAGCTCCTGATACAACCTAAAATCTGTCAAAGTTTGGAAGCTGCAGCTCTTTGTGTAGAGCATCAATGGTTATGTATCTTGGTTGGCCCATCATGCTCAGGAAAAACTAAATTGTTACGATTACTTGCTGCCCTAACAGGCAATGTACTGAATGAAGTAAATCTTTCATCTGCAACTGATATTTCTGAATTACTGGGATCTTTTGAACAATATGATGCCTTGCGTAACTATCGTACAGTTGTTGCTCAAGTCGAGGGCTATGTTAATGAGTACTGTAGTTTGCAACTAGAGGTTTTGAATGGAGTAGCATTTAAGGACACAGATTTATATAGAAGATGGACCGATTTTTCGTCTAAATTTGACATCTTAGCTTCTGCTTCAAATTATCTTGAAAACTGGAGGAATATAGTTTGTTCTCTTAGTTTGTTAGACGAGATCATTGAAAAACTGGAGTTCTATATAGAAAAGAATTCTCTTGATTTGGTCAAGCATACCATTTTGAAACTGAAAGCAATTGATCAGAAAAGGTTAGTTTCCACAAAATTTGAATGGGTTACAGGATTACTGATCAAGGCTATAAAGCGAGGGGAATGGATTGTACCGGAGAATGCAAATCTTTGTAATCCCACGGTATGCGATGCATATAATATTCATGCTTTGTCTGTATTTGGGTGTGAAGTTGTGCTTATCAGTGTGTATTTGTATGTTGTGTTGTTAGATATTTTTATTAGGCTAAACTACACATTTGGTCCCTTACGTTTATTTTAGGTTTCAATTTGGTCCCTTACGTTTAAAAAGTTTCAATTTGGTCCCTTGCGTTTATTTTAGGTTTCAATTTGGTCCCTTCCGTCAGTTTTTGCACATGTGGCAGACGGTTTGGTTATGTGGCAGACGGTTTGCACACGTGGACACCTGGACACATTGACACGTGTCCAATTGAAACAGTGGAACAGTGAAATCTGACGGAAGGGACCAACTAATGCAAATGTTGATAACGTAAGGGACCAAATTGGAACTTTTTAAACCTAAGGGACCAAATTGAAACCTAAAATAAACGTAAGGGACCAAATATGTAGTTTAGCCTTTTTATTATATTCTGCAGATTTTTTTTGGTAATTTTTTGTGTATTGTACTTTCGTTGTAGCAGCCATGCTTCTGTCATGGGCCGCAATGCCGTGCCATCTACCATATTTTTATGGCAGATTTTTGGCTTGCCACCATTATCCACTGACTGCCATTGGATAACATTGGATAAAATTATTGTCATATGTTATTGTGCATAGCAGTGTCAATCTGTATCTTTTAATTTTTTTACTTGTTTTTGTTTCTAGGTTCTTGATAGGATTAACTCTTTGGTTGAACCTAGTGGATCAATCACGGTCAATGAGCGTGGAATTGTTGATGGCAACCCCTTGGTTATCCACCCACACCAAAATTTCCGCATGTTTCTCACAGTTAATCCCCGCTACGGTGAGGTTTCTCGAGCTATGCGTAACAGAGGAGTTGAAATATTTATGATGGAGCCATACTGGGCTTTTGATGATATAAGTGGAAGCTTTGAGATTTTCGAATCCAAAGATGTGAAGAGATTTCTCAGTTTAGCGGGTATCCCATTTACTCAATTGATTGATTCCATGGCCAGAGCCCACATGTATGCTAAAAGTGAAGGTTCAAAGCTTAATGTTCACATTACATATCTCAAACTTTCACATTGGGTCCATCTTTTTTGGCAGCTTCTCATGAACGGTTGTCGTCCCATCTGGAGTCTACAATTGAGTTGGGATCATACATACCTCTCATCATTCTATGTCGAAGGGGAACAAATTATCAATTTTGCCAAAACACAATTTTTATCAGTAACTGGTTTGTCTAGATATGATCCTTTGGCAGAGTGTCCCTTGGGTTCGTCAGGAGGTTGGCCAGTGACATTAAGTTTAAAAGATTATATATTTTACTCAAAAGAAGCTTCAATCAAACAGAATTGCATGTATCTGGAGTTCCTCGGAACTCAAGTTGCATCACATCAATATCAAATTGCTCAGAGAAGGTACTCAAGAGATAGTTTGCAAACTACTGCTGATCATTGGAGGCCATATTTAATGGATATGAGGATGTTGCATGATATTATGTTTCCTAAGACTTCAATTGGGAAAATCTCACACTCTGAAAGTGAATTTGAGTTCGACTCAGAATTGGCAAACAAAATGCTCTTATTTGCAGCCAATTGGACAATTGAACAGGCAACAGTAAGTGATTTTAAGTTATATCTTCTCAGGTTTGATTGGTTTAGTTCTCAGCTGCAGCCTTTCTGCCAGTTCTTTGATTACTTCCACAATCTGATAGGACAGATGATTGAACATCCTATTTGGCAATATATTTCAGACCGCAGGAAACTAGATGTTGATAATCAGTTGATGCCATTGTTATCACTTGATTTAGTTGATTTAGCAGCACCAAATAGTGAAATTAAATATCTCTGTAATGCCATTCGTTGCTTCGATCAGCTAAGGTTAACTAACCAGCAATGGATTATTGAGAGGCAGTATAGTTTTACAGATGCAATGAGTTGCTTTGATCCAGTTTTGAAATCTCTTCGTGTGTTGGAAAAAGAATTCCTTAGTAAACTTGTGGAGTCAACTCCTAGGCTAATTGAAGATAAATCTTTTGATGATATAATACAGTTATACTCTGACCTTATTGAGGATCATGTTATATTCTGGCGTTACTTCAGTTCTTCAATGTTTGACCAGATGGTGATTTCCTGGCATTCTTTGCTGAAAGATGCTGCGAAGTTTATGACTATCTGTCCTAAAGCTGCAAACCATTTTTTGGTAAGCTAAGCATAATGTTTATATTTTCTATTATTCTCAAATTTATTTATTTTTTTGAATGGCAAATTGTTAGTTGTTAGTATATATTACAATGTTATATTAGTTTTCTCGGAAAATAATTAACTTCCCCCTTATATAGTTGGAAAGCGAAAAATTGAAAAAACTTTCATCAGAAAAATCCTTGCTGTGGAATCATGGTGGTCACCCATTTTTGCCCACCTCGTCTGATTTACATGATAAAAATCAGCAGCTTCTAAAATTGTCTGAAGCACTTTGTCCTAGGAAGAGAGCAAGCAATAGTAATCAAGGTTTACTTCTGCATTTCTTGCTGTTAGTTTTTTTTATGGGACAGTTTAGATGTATATTGAAAATCCAATTAACTGGATTAACTACTCTGTTGGAAAAATGCAGGAATGTTGAGCTTCCATCATGTCAATGCTGCTGTAGCATTTGATCATGATCTTCGCTTCCTTGTATTGCAAGGTATGTTGGCATTATATTTTCGCATATAATTGTTCTAGACAGTTAATTGGAGTCTCACCGCGCACATTAATATTTCAAATATTAATGAGCCATGATAATATCCTTAAGGCAATCATTATTGGATTTATCTTTTCAAATAGTTTTGTAGTTCCAGTAGTTTTCTGGTGGTGCAGAAGTTATCCTCTTTATTATTCATTTTGATTAGGATGATTAAATATATATTCGAAAGATATGTGGTTTACTTGACTTGACGTCTGAAAGTTGTCAACAAGCACATATTTAGAGCAGGTCTTGGTCAATCAGACAAACAAATTGTGTTTTTTTGGCATATATGATTTCTATGGTAATTATCTATACGAATCGTGATAGTTCTCTTGAGAAACCTTAGCCCAGTGGACTATGAAGTTATACCCATCTATGATGATTGTAAACTTTAATCATTTCTGCCTATATATGCTTGACAATAAAAACCCATGGAAGATGTGATAACCTCTTAAAACAAGTAGCAAGAATGTTTCGGTTATGTCACTTTGGGTGTGCACAGATGCCAATTTTATTTACCTTTGATATATATTGCTCCATCTGTTTATTTTCAAATGTATATCTCATTTGATTCTTTACTCCGTACCATGTAGATATCTCCAACTTCTCGTTTATGATAGCAAAACGGAGTCATGAAGGTGATGGTGCTCATATTATTGAGAAGTTAGACGAGGCATATCAGGTTCATGCCTTTTATATTGTCATTGAAAACTATAAATGCCCGTGTTTCTCTTTGATCTGTAACTGTAACTGAACTTGTTTTACAGGTTCTGTTAGGAAGGTTAGAACATGAACAGCCCAAGTTGCAAATGAATACTGGATCTAAAGATCTTTCAGCCTATGCTGATAGTCTAGCTTCTTGTTGTTTGTCAACACCGGAATTGTTGTGCCAAAAGTCTGTATCTGAGGGATGGCAGGATACGTTTCCTCCAGCAGACGCTACCAGTCTATTCTGGGACATGGAGTTACTAAAGGAGCTCTCATCTGTGCCTTTGGACGAACTCGAAGGGTTACACCAAGTAATATTGAGAACAATTTTCTATTTACGTGTTTATTGGTAGATTGTCTGTTTAGCTGCATACTTATTTAATTTATTTAAGTTTGGTTGTCATGAAGTGTTTCAGTTTTAATGATATTTCCTTCTTATTGGGTAGTTACTGTAGATGCTGAGAGAACCTACACTTTGGTTTTAAATGAATAATTGATTTATTAGATCACTTTCTTTCTGTTATACTATACTACAAGTATGTGTAATGGATTGTTTTAAACATAATTTTCTCTGATTATCTGGTTATAGGTTGTGGGACGTATTTCCTACCTTTTGGACTCTGCTTTAAAATTTTCTGAGTTTCTCTTCAAGACCCCCGCAAATGTTTTCACCACATCAAAAGATCTTGTGGACCTTGAATGCATGGACTTCAATGGATGCAGGTTTGTGCACGAACTCCAATGTGTCGCATTAACCTTTTTCTCTGTGAATGGTGCTCACATAAGGTTTTTTAATTTATTTTTCTTTGGGATTTTTTTCCCGGGCCTGGGTTGTAGTGAATATGAAAATTGCAAGTTTTATTCTGGAGATGTGGTTTAACTGGCATGAATCTTTGTGGGCATGCTTTCCTGAGTTTGTGAAGGTATGTGTTCGTGCAATTTCTCTTTTTCATTTTTAGTTTTTCTTGGTTGTCTCCTTTTTGACCTATTTATCATATTTGTTCTTGCACCAGAATTTCTCAAAGATCGAAGGTTTTGATAATATCTGTATTGCACTACCCCACATCCTCATTCAGCCTGTGTGTGCTTCAACCGTTTTACAGATCACGTGAGTTCATTTTATTTGTTATTTAGATTCTTTGTTATATACTGCTTCTATTTGTTTCAAAATATACTAAGGTTTTCCTTTTAGATGTTGGATGCAATGGTATAATACGTCACTAGTCTCATTGTTATGAATCTTTTTCGTTTCTTTAAATATTTAGGGAAGTAGCAATTTTAATTTATGAGGGTTCATAATTATTATTCTGTTTTATCTCAAATAAAAAAATGTAAATTTTGACAATGTCACAAAAGTGAAATAATATAAAAGATTTTGTTACACTCATGTCTTCTAAATTTTTTTTCAAAAGAGAAATAATATGAAAGATTTGTTACACTCGGGTCTTCTAAAATTTGTCGAAAGTGAAATAAGACGGTAGATGAATTTCGTAATAAATGGTTTATTAATAATAAATTGTTACTAAATTTCACTGATGTCGAGTTATTGGATCTTTCAATAATTGAATGTCACTGCTTAATACTTATAAGAAAGGAAGCAGGCAGAAAATGGACAAGTCTTTCTGATTTGTTATGAATTGAATATCAAGATTACAAGTATCAACTGCACTGTATTTTTGGAGTAGGTTCTAGACTACTGCAGTTACACAACTGCATAACTATCTAACTAACAGCTGTAGAGAGGTGTTTGAAACAGAAGCTATACATAACAAGAATGAAAACATTCATTTGATACATATCATGCACATACACTCAAATACTCATTACTAATTTCAATATCGGGGTTTCTTGGGAGAGAAAGAAGAGTGTTTTACTGTCCTCAAGAACAGCAAGTAAAACACAGTTACTGTAGGATTATTAATACAGCTACACTATCTAAATTGATTGAAAAAATCCGAATATATACGACATAATTTTCTAATTTTTTGAAACTAATATAAATTTGGAAATATATAAGAAAAAATACAGTTTAAATCCTAATTAACAGCCACAATTAAGCTCTCCTGAATACGAGAATTTGTTTTACCAATACTTATGTAGATAAATCACTATTGAATTTAAATCTGAAGGCAGCTATTTTTCTTCCATTACATTTTAGTTAAATACTAGTCAATGTGCATCTTGCCTGTATTGTATCGTTTTGTTGTATGAGTACTTGTTATGTGTTACTTTGTGGATATTGAGAGCCATGCCATGAGATTAGAATTTCCATCATTAAATGTCCTACAAAATTTCTCATCGTTGTTCATGTTATATTCAGGGAAAGCTCACATGCTATCAAGGAGTTTTGGGTGCAATGTCTGGAGTGTAGAGTTTCCTTGTCCAATTTGTGGAATTGCTCTCACCCTGGGGCATATTTGCCTAAATTTCTTTTGTCTGCTGCTCGTGCCCTTTTTCAGCAAGTAATATTTATCGCTCTTTTTTTTTTTTTTTTGTATATTTTATCTTTATTATTCATTGCACATAATTTATCTGAAGTCGTTAAACTAATTATTGTTTATGGCTTTGCTTAAATGCAGATTATTTATGCGCACAGAAAATCGTTTGATGCAGATCAATATGCTGCAATTAAATATAACTTTTCGTCTTTCGAGAGAAATATGGCTACAGTATGTTTTTTTTTTCTTAATTGAAATTCTTTATATGGTTTTTGACTGTTTTTGTTGTTTTGGAAAGGAGTTATGAGTATTTGGAAAATATCCTATGTTGTGTATATTGATTTAGTACTTCAAAGATGTTGGTTGGGCATTGCTTGGTTGATTTAGTATATTGTTTTTGTTGTTTTCCTAATTATTGCACATTCTCTTCCTCTATGATGAATAGGTACCTACACATAACTTAATTATCAGAATAATGCTACAGTTAAACTAACTAATAAACGTCTCCATACCTATGAAAAATTTAAGTGAAGTTAAGCAGTCGTAGACGCCTATGGGTCTGTTCTGTGTAAAACCACACATGTGGATATGTATATAAAAAATAATACACATTTTGTTTCTGAAGAACACCACATACACATACGGAACTTAATCCATGTTTTGACCTCAACCCCTCATTGGTTCTTCAATTGAAGATGAGAAAAACATGTTTTGGAGTCATTGAATTGTCTGTGTTCTTCTGATATTCTGAACATGTATTGCCAAACAGCAAAGGGGTGACATTTGACTCAATTTGTCATGGGCTAATCCCTTAGTTAACAAATATGTTAGGCTTTTAGAAGGTTTTCATATCAGTAGGAAATCATATATTACTCCAGTTTATATATGTATATATAAACCGGAGTATATATATGACTTTTATTGAATATGTATGTGTGATTAATATTGTACTATCGATGAACTTGGTTGGACCATACATGCAATTGTGTATACGTGCATTGACTGTATTGGATATGGACGTGCGATATTAAATGAGATACATGAAATTCATTACGTGTATCTTTCTTTTTCCTTTGTTTCAGCACCTTTTTCGTTCATGTTGGATTTTATCGAATACTACATTTTTGGTTTTTTATTCATTATAAGTAGTTTTGAATTTTGTTGATATGGTACTTCAGTGTGTACCCTCTTTCCCTTGGTACTTGGTTTTGTATTCTCATTCCCTTGTTATCTGAATCTAGGAAGAAAGCATCCATTTGGTGAGCACCCTTGTTGCTTCATCTCGACACCGCAGATTGAAAAACTCAGTGAATAAGTTCATTGTTCCTCTGCTTAGGGAGCTGTATCTTCACTCCACTACTACTGGTAATTATTTTCCCCTTCTTCCCCTGAATTAATAAAAAAAAAAATTGCTGACTATTTCGCCTTTATCAATGGCCAGAGAAGTGTAATCTTTCTGTCCATGGATTTAAACCATGTTACTTCTAACTTCTTCTTCATATATCTATATATCAGATTTCAATTATATGATTGGTTGTGCATTTGCCCACAGTGGAGCATTACGCATTCATCTCTTGCTTAGCTATAATGAGGTTGATCCTGCCATGAAGTACTATTGCAAGTACGCTCAGCTTGATGAAACAATATCATCGCTTGAACTTGAAATTCAGGTATTCTAAATAAGTGCTTTGATTTCACAGATAGCATCTCAATTTTCCATTATATTAACCTCTTCCTTGTTTAGTATTTCCTACATCACCCTGTATTTTTCTTCATCTATCACATTTCCTGACTGAAATAGCTCTGTACATCTCTAGAGTGAATTAGTTAGTAAAAATTATAAATTATTTTCAGGTGCGGAAAGAGTGCGGGTATTTAGCTGGACAGTTTTTTACAGTAGAAGCTGATAAAAGAAAAGCTGAAAGGCTAGAAAAGTTTCAAGCAGAGCGTAGAAAGCTACAAAGAAAGGTTTTTAGATTCTTATCTCTTGATTCTCTATCTAGCTATTCGTACTATTTTCCTTATGCATATTTAATTATAGTTTTTATGATGCAATATAGATGTTTGTATATAAACTCAGTATTTTTAATAAATGATGCCTGTTTATTCTTGTTGATAGTTTGTATGGAAGTGCATTGAATATTTAGTTTTGGCTGATGCTGTAAGAGTAATAAGATAGCATATAAAAATATCTTGTAATAAGATAGAAAATAGATAGAAGTGTTTTGTAATAAGATAGAAACTGGATAAGTTAGGAATAGCTTAGTGCTGATGTGTTAAGTCATAGCTAAGGACTTAACACACAAGCCTATATAAACTAAGCTTCATCTATTGTATCTGTAACTGAATTCATTATACAAATGAAATAACAGAAAACCTGATTACAGAGTTTGTTACAGAGTTAGTTACAGTGAGTCATGAAACTCCATTGAATTTTACATGGTATCAGTATAGCTCGGGTCTTCCATGGCAACTCTGAGCGACGATACACCTCAGTCACCGCCGGATCAACAATTCGACGACGGTGTTCTACGACCACCTCCGCTGCAATCGTTTCGTCCAGACGATCACTCTGATCGTTCAAATCTCAATTTCACGTTGCGCATCGCTGAGAAACTCTCGGAGAAGAATTTCCATCTGTGGCGTCAACAGGTAGAACCCTACATCAACGCTCACGATCTTGATGAGTTCTTGAGACCTTCTGCGATTCCTCCGCGTTTTCTCAACAATGACGATCGCGCCGCCGCAATACTCAATCCTGCCTTTCGCAAATGGCGTCAACGTGATCAAATGTTACTTTCTTGGCTTCAATCGACTCTCACGAGCGATATCTTGGCGCGGTTTCTTGGTGCGAATCACACGTTTGAACTTTGGGGTAAGATCGTTTCCTATTTTCAAAAGCAGTTACGTGCTAAAGCTCGTCAATTACGTGTTGAATTGCGTGCCACAACCCTAGAAAATAGCACCGTTCAAGAATATCTGTTGCGTATTAGGTTGATAGTTGATAATCTAGCCTCTATTGGTGATCCTATCCCTCTGAATCAACATCTTGATGTGATCTTGGAAGGTCTTCCACCAGATTTTAATTCTGTAATTTCAGTTGTTGAAAGTAGATTTGACTCCATTGATATGGATGAAGTTGAGGCCTTGCTTCTTGCTCATGAAGCACGTTTACAGAAGTCAAAGAAAAAGACTATAGATGATGCTGCATCTATCAACATAGCTCAACAAACTAACACTGAAACTACACCTCCAGATCCACCCTTAGCTCCCCAACCCTCAGTCAACAACTCTCAGGGTTCTAACCCCAATTATCACCCCTATGCTAATGCTACCCGTGGTAGAGGTGGTAGAAATGGCAGGGGAAGAGGCAAAGCTATGGGGGGTAGAACAAACAACACTGGTAATGTGCAATGCCAAATCTGCTTCAAAGGAAATCACACTGCTCTGGATTGCTGGCACAAGCATGATCAACAATATCAAGGTCAAAATCCTCAAAATACTCAGAATGTTCCTCAAGCTCCACCACAGGGTTATTTTCAAGAAGCTTATGGTCCTTTCTCTGGTCAGAATTTTCCACCTGGTTTTGGAAGGAATTATGGATTTGTTCTACCAAATTACAATGCATTCAGGCCTCCTGCTGCTTTCAATTTACCACCTACAGCTATGCTTGCTAATGGATCTTCATCCAACCCTACTGCTGCTTGGTATCCAGACTCAGGGGCTTCCTTTCATGTAACTGCTGATGCCAGAAACATTAAAGAGCAGTCACCTTTCACCACTACTGATCAGATCTTCATGGGTAATGGTCAAAGTTTGTCTATACTGTCTAATGGTTCTAGTGTTTTTACACCACCTAATCACACACAAACTCAACTAACCCTAAATAATCTACTGCATGTTCCCTCTATCACCAAAAATCTCATCAGTGTAAGCCAATTTGCTAGAGATAATGATGTCTTCTTTGAATTTCATCCTGACCATTGTGTTGTTAAATCATAGGCCACTAGGGAAATCTTGCTTCAAGGAAATGTTGGTGCTGATGGGCTATATTGCTTCTCCAACATTTCTCTTATACCTGCTAAGTCTTCTAGACTGTCATCTGTTTCAAATCCTTCTGTTTGCAGTATTGTTTCTAATTCTAGTAATAATAAATCTAGTTTGTCTTTCAATTCTTTGTACCTATGGCACTTGAGACTTGGACATCCAAATAGCCAAACTCTCAAGTTAGCTCTAAAACTTTGTAATATTTCTGTTTCAAATAATACAAATGATGTCTCTGATTTTTGTACTGCTTGTTGTATGGGTAAAGCACATAGATTGCACTCACCACAGTCTCAAACAACTTATTCTCAACCCTTAGAACTTGTCTTCAGTGACCTATGGGGGCCTGCACCCTCTACATCATCTTCAGGTTATAATTACTATATTACCTTCATTGATGCCTACTCTAGGTATACTTGGATTTATTTAATCAAATCCAAGTCTGAAGCCCTAACCATCTGAGTTACAGCTTGGTCACTCCCTAAAAGCCCTACAATCTGATTGGGGAGGTGAGTTTAGACCCTTCACCAAATATCTCAATGAACTTGGCATCATTCACAGACTCATCTGTCCACACACACATCACCAAAATGGTGTAGTGGAGAGGAAACACAGGCATGTAGTTGACACGGGTCTCATTTTGTTGAGTCAATCAAATCTCCCCTTACATTACTGGGACCATGCCTTCCTTACAGCTGTCCATCTAATCAATAGGTTGCCTACTGCATCCCTAAATTTCAAAATACCTTATACTGTTCTGTTTCAAAAAGTTCCTGACTACACCTTTTTCAAAACCTTTGGTTGTGCCTGTTTTCCACTTCTTAGACCCTACAACACTTATAAATTTGATTTTCGTTCTCATGAATCCATTTTTTTGGGGTATTCCAACACTCACAAAGGTTATAAATGTCTCTCTCCAAATGGTAGAATTTTTGTTTACAAAGATGTCTTATTTAATGAAGCAAGATTCCCATATCCTCTACTCTTTCCTAATACTAACAGAAATCCCACTAGCCCTATACCAGATGTTCCTATCTCTACACTACCCACTGGTAACCCAAATCTTCATCAAATACCAGCCACCACTACTACTACTCTCACTGACCTAACCAATAATACAATACAAAATACCATAACCACTGAAGCATCACCAACTCCACCAGATCTCACTCACAGTTCTGAGAATATCACTTCAAATAACTCACCAACAAATCTTCCTACACTCACTAGAGCTGAAAATACCCATCCCATGAAAACAAGAGCAAAGTCTGGTATTGTTCTTCCTAGACAAAACCCCAAACTACTGTTATCTCACACTGAACCTAAAACAGTTAGACAAGCATTGATAGACCCCAAGTGGCACAATGCCATGAAAGAAGAATATGAAGCTTTACAGAAAAATCAGACTTGGACTCTTGTCCCTTTGCCTCAGCATAGGCAGGCTATAGGTTGTAAATGGGTGTTCAGAACTAAAGAAAATCCTGATGGTTCAATCAACAAATACAAAGCCAGATTGGTGGCAAAAGGCTTTCACCAGCAGCACGGGTTTGATTTCAATGAAACATTCTCTCCTGTCATAAAACCTATCACTATCAGAATTATTCTTTCACTAGCTATCTCTTACAAATGGCCTTTGAAGCAACTAGATGTCAATAATGCCTTTCTAAATGGTTCCCTAGATGAAGAAGTGTATATGACTCAGCCTCAAGGTTTTGAAGTTTCTGACTCTACTCTTGTATGCAAGCTGAACAAAGCACTCTATGGCCTTAAACAAGCCCCAAGACAATGGTTTGACAAATTCACCAACACTCTTATACAGTTTGGCTTCAAGGCTAGCAAATGTGACCCATCCCTGTTTATATTCACAAAAGCCAGACAGGTGGTATATCTTCTGGTCTATGTTGATGATATCATCATCACAGGCAGCTCCAACACTCTTGTTCAGACACTTGTCCAGAAGCTTGATTCTGTTTTTAGTTTAAAACAGTTAGGTGATCTTGATTATTTTCTAGGTATTGAGGTAAAGCACCTATCTAACAACTCTCTCTTGCTATCTCAAAGCAAATACATTAAAGACTTGTTAGTTAAGACAAATATGTTGGACTGTAAGCCTATTGCTACACCCATGATGTCCAGTTGCAAGCTATCTAAAACAGGGTCAGATAATGTTGCTGATGCAACACTCTACAGGTCTGTGGTAGGTTCTCTCCAATATGCAACAATCACCAGACCTGAGATCTCTTTTGCAGTCAACAAGGTTTGTCAATTCATGTCTGCCCCTCTAGAATCTCATTGGACTGCAGTCAAAAGGATTCTACGATATCTCAAAGGAACTATTACCTTTGGTTTGACTTTATTTCCCACCAACATTAATCACCCCTTACCTCTCAGAGTTTTTTGTGATGCTGACTGGGCATCTGACCCAGATGACAGAAGATCTACATCAGGAGCAGCTATATACTTTGGCCCTAATCTAATCTCCTGGTGGTCAAGAAAACAGCAAGTAGTAGCTAGATCCAGCACTGAAGCAGAGTACCGTAGCCTGGCCCAGGCAACAGCAGATGCTTTATGGGTACAAACTCTCCTCACTGAACTTACAGTACCCTTCACTGCCCCAACCATCTACTGTGATAATCAATCTGCTGTACTTCTAGCACACAACCCTATTCTACACTCAAGAACTAAGCATATGGAGATAGATCTCTTCTTTGTCAGAGAAAAAGTAATAGCAAAACAACTCTCTGTGGTTCACATTCCTGGCACTCAGCAGCTAGCAGATCTACTCACAAAGCCTATATCTACAGACAAGTTTTTGCTTATGAGAACCAAACTCAATGTCAAAGATTGCCACTGAATTTGAGGGGGGAGTGTAAGAGTAATAAGATAGCATATAAAAATATCTTGTAATAAGATAGAAAATAGATAGAAGTGTTTTGTAATAAGATAGAAACTGGATAAGTTTGGAATAGCTTAGTGCTGATGTGTTAAGTCATAGCTAAGGACTTAACACACAAGCCTATATAAACTAAGCTTCATCTATTGTATCTGTAACTGAATTCATTATACAAATGAAATAACAGAAAACCTGATTACAGAGTTTGTTACAGAGTTAGTTACAGTGAGTCATGAAACTCCATTGAATTTTACAGATGCAAAGTCAAAGTATTTGCAAAAATAAAAATGGCACCTCTCTCTGAATAATAGCTTGGTCATACGGAGTTCTTGATTTTTGCCTATGGTTTTCTCTAGTTGCAATTACTCATTTTTTCTTTTGTCATATCCTATTTCCACCTCTATCAAGAGACTAAATCAGTGCATTTAGATTATTAGTTATTACTGGCACTATCATGTGGCAATTTGTTCTGGTGCCTTTATAGTTGATCTTCGCTCAGTCTTTTACCTCTGGGCTAGGCAGTGCTAAATTGTTAGTTACAACAACGAAAGTCAAGCCTTCTCTCACTTGGCTGAGTTAGCTAGTTGGATCAAACAATGTTATATTTTAATGTCACATGTTATGTTCCCATATAGACCATGCATTATTTTATTATCCTCTAATTGGTCAATTCTCTTGAAAGTGCTTTTATGAGTTTTCTACCCTGATTTATAATTACCTAAATTGAAACTTAAATCTTTTCTTTAATGGGAGCTACTATCCCAACTTTCTCTCCAATGATTGCAATTTTAATTGAACCTTGTCTTGCAACACCTAGCTTACTTCATTGGTGGCTTTTTACTGCCCGGCATCCTATATAGTATTGTGGGTCCTATAGATTTTCCTTCAAGTTTTGGTTAAAGCTTGAGTGTACTTTGTCTATCGCACATCAGACACAAAATATTTCTCCATTTCATCCGCACATTTTCGATCCTCACATCTCCCTCTAACTTCTCATCATTTTGTATGATAGACCCAAATGACATGAAAATGTGATATTTGTCTTATTGTACGATCACCGGTTTTCTTTTATTATTTGGGACTAGTATGGTTTTTTGCTAAACTTGCATCACATATGCTCTTGTATGAATGCAATTGGCAGTGCAAAATAATCATTTTTTATCAACATATGTTATCACTAAATTTGTTAAAATGGAAAATTGGGCTTATTCATTTGTCCAATTACCAGCATTACTCCCATAGTCTCATATGTTTGCAGAGTATTCTGGTCTTATTAATGCTTTATTATTTTCTTCAAGCATCCCTTTTCCTGTTTCTATCTGTAATTTGACCGTAAGTGCGGAAATTATCTTGCTTTATGTCCGTGGGAGTGCTTCACTGATGTTTTCCATTACTTATTATATTTGTCTTGCACTCAGATTGTGTTTCGCTCCGAATCCTGGAAATACAAGAAGTTAATGAATGTGATGAGTTTCTCAAACATGTTGCTGCTTTGGAAGTTTTGGTCGGTAATGTTGAAGCAGAGGATCTACAACAAGTTATTGACCGCACTCACAGTTGGCAGGTATAACTATCTAGGAATGTCATTAAGGTTGAATTAATTTGGATTACTATGTATAAATATGTAGTTTTCTCATTTAAATGTTAGTATTATAGCTTATGGTCATATGACTATGATAAATGCATATTTTGTTTATAATATTTGAATAAAATATATTTTATTTAAATCATCTTGCTATCAATAGATTTAAAAATATAATAAACTGATAGTAAGATTGTCTTATCCGTAATAAAAACAGAAGCTATCAAACACAGTTATATTTTGAGGTGATAAATGATAGAAACTGAGAGAGAGATAGAGAAAGAGAATTTCATTGATTATCTGAGTTGGTTACAAATGATTGGTATCTGTCTTATATACTAGACAGAATACAATAGAGAGTCTGTAACTGACTTGAATAGAGGATAGGAATAGACAGAATACAATAGAGAGTCTGTTACATAGTGTAACTGACTTGAATAGAGGATAGGAATAGACAGAATACAATAGAGAAGCTGAGGAGGTCTAACTATCTGTATACTCTAACACTCCCCTACAGAAGCTGAGGAGGTCTTAAGCAAAGTTTGCTTATCAAAGATCCTTAGCTTGTCACGAAGAGCAGAAAATTTGATAGCTGACAGTGGCTTGGTGAAGATGTCAGCCCACTGATCCTGGGCAGGGACATGAGACACCACAAGGCTCTTGCTAAGGACCTTCTCCCTGACAAAAAAGATATCCAGCTCCATGTGCTTGGTTCTATGATGCAGAGATGGATTATGGGCCAGAGAGACTGTGCTCAGATTGTCACATAGAATCTTGGGGGTGTAAAACCTGCAACCTAGTTCAGTGAGCAAGGATTGTAGCCAAAGCATTTCTGATGATAGATTAGCTAAGCTTCTATACTCAGCTTCAGCACTAGATCTGGCAACTAGTGACTGCTTCTTTGACCACCAAGAAACAAGATTAGGACCAACAAAAATACAAGCTCCTGAGGTAGACCTTCTATCATCAGGATCTGATGCCCAATCAGCATCACAAAAACCAATGAGAGAGAGAGGCTTATCAATTGGTGCTGCTTGAATCACAAGCCCATGATGCAAAGTACCACTCAGATACCTAAGTATCCTCTTGACTGCCTTCCAGTCCTCTTCAAGAGGATTAGAGAGAAATTGACAAACCTTGTTGACAGAAAAAGATATTTCTGGCCTGGTGAGGGTGGCATACTGCAATGCCCCAACAATAGAACGAAAATGAGTGGGATCTTCAACTGGAACAGATCCAACTTTAGATAATTTGAGAGTAGAGGCCATGGGAGTGGGCATACCATTAGCATTGTCCATTTTGGCTTTAGATAGAAGGTCTCTGATGTATTTAGCTTGAGATAAAAGAAGGGAGCCATCAGCTAAGTGAAAAACCTCAATACCCAAAAAATAATCCAACACACCAAGATGCTTAAGAGCAAATTCTGCATTTAGCTTAGAAATAAGACTCTGAATGTGAGGTAGAGAGCTGCCTGTGATGATAATATCATCAACATATACCAAGACTATGAGATGTAGAGAGCCAGTTTTCATCATAAAAAGACTAGGATCACATTTGCTGGCCTTAAAGCCATAACCAATGAGAGCAGCTTTCAACCTGTCAAACCAGGCCCTTGGTGCCTGCTTAAGACCATATAAGGCCTTATTTAACTTACAAACCAGAGTTTTATCTGACACCTCAAAGCCCTGTGGTTGTTGCATATACACCTCCTCCTCCTCTAAGATACCATTTAGGAAGGCATTATTGACATCTATCTGCTGTATAGGCCACCTGTTAGTTACAGCCAGAGTGAGAACAGTCTTCACAGTGACAGGTTTAACCACTGGAGAGAATGTTTCAGAAAAGTCAGTCCCAGCTTGTTGATGAAAACCCTTAGCAACAAGTCTGGCCTTGTGCTTTTGAATTGTACCATCAGGATTTTCTTTCACTCTAAACACCCACTTGCAGCCAATAGGTTGTTTATGAGTAGGAGGAGGAACCAAGGTCCAAGTCTTATTTCTAAGCAGAGCATCATACTCTTCTTTCATAGCAGCAAGCCAATGGGAGGACTGGAGTGCCTGTTTAACACCTTTAGGTTCAATGTGAGTTACTAGGACAGTGGGATTATTTTTGGATTTGGACCTAGTAGTCATGGAGTGGGTGATAGGAGGTTGGGTAATAGGTAAAGAAAAGGGTACAGGTGATACAGTGGACTGATTAGTCTCAACAGAGAAGGGTGAAGAATATATGTGCTGGGATGCATTAGATGTTTGGATAGGAGGAGAACTGGCCACAGAGTTAGGTGATGATGATGATGCTGGTGTGGAGGGTGATGGGAGGTCAGTGTCCACATGTATGGTTGTAATGGGAGTAGGATTAAGAATTTGAGTAGGTGTAGGGATAGGTAGGTTTTGAGCAGGGAGATATAAAGGAACATGAGAGGGTGAGGCTGCAGCAGGGTTGGTACTGTTTGCTGCTGAGGTAGTGGAAAAAAGAGAGGGGTAAGGAAATTTTTGCTCATTGAATAATACATCTTTAGAGATATACACACGACCCTCAGGACTTAGACATTTATAGCCCTTATAAGTGGAAGAATAACCAAGAAACACACACTCTTGAGACCTATAGGCAAGCTTGGTGGTGTGATAGGGCCTGAGGAATGGAAAACATGCACAACCAAAAATTTTGAGGGCCTTATAATCTGGTTGCTTATTGAGAAGCACAAAATAAGGTGATTTGTTTTCTAGGACAGGGGTAGGCATTCTGTTTATAAGAAAAGCTGCTGTTACAAAGGCATGGTCCCAATATTTCATGGGTAAATTGGCTTGAGAAAGTAAGGTGAGGCCAGTTTCAACAATGTGCCTGTGTTTTCTTTCAACTAGACCATTCTGATGGTGTGTGTGTGGACAGGTTAATCTGTGGATAATGCCAAGATTAGTAAGGTATTTGGTGAGAGGTCTGAACTCACCACCACCATCAGTTTGAACAGTCTTAATGGTACAGTTAAATTGCAATTCAACCATAGTTTTAAATTGGATAAATTGCTGCAAGGTTTCAGACTTAAGTTTCAAAGGATAAACCCAAACAAATCTAGAACAGGCATCAACACAAGTGAGAAAATAGGTAAAGCCAGTAGTGGATTTGATAGGAGCAGGGCCCCATAGGTCACAGGTGACAAGTTCAAATGGTGTGTGATAAACTGTAGTGGATGATGGTGCATGCAATCTATGACTTTTCCCTAGGCAACAAGCAGAGCAAAAGCTAGATTGAGATTTTAATGGCACATTGATGTTACACATTTTTAGAATTTCTTTAAGTGCATCATGATGAGGGTGACCAAGACGAGCATGCCACAAATCATATAAAGAAGCAGACATAGGTGAAGAAACAGAAACAGAGTTATTATTATTATTAATAGAGGCACTACTAGAAACATTAACAACAGGTTGAGAATTAAAAGTAAAAGCAGACAAACTAGAGCTAGGGATAGAAACAGAGTTACACTGTTTAACACTTTTATTCAAAGCAGAATTTGAATCTAAAGGAGAGGCAAACTTATAAAGACCATCAGCTCCAACTGTGCCATGAAGGAGAACTTCAGAAGTAGCCTGAGATTTCACAAAACAAAGGGTTGGATGAAATTCAAAGAACACATTATTATCTTGTGCAAATTTAGAAACACTCATTAGATTTTTAGTTATTGAAGGTACTAGGAGAAGGTTGTTAAGGGTTAGGGAGGTTTTAGGGTTGGTTTGGGAAGTAAAACACATTGAACCTATAGAGTTAATAGTCAAACCTTGTCCATTACCCATGAGAACTTGATCAGAACCAGGCAAGGAGGCAGCATCAGAGAGATTGGAAGCATCAGGTGTCACATGGTGAGAGGCACCAGAATCAGGATACCACCACTGATTATTGAAGCCAACATTGCCTCCAGTTAGCAAAGCCTGAGGAATAGGAGGGCGTTGTGGTCTTGGAGCATAGCCATATCCATAGGGATTTGGAAACTGAGGTTGATAACCATAGCTAGGCATAGGAGGTCTATAGCCATAGCTAGGCATAGTTCCAGTGTGCCTATAGTGACAGATAGAGGCATCATGATTCGTTCTATGGCAAATTTGACACGGAACTCCATTGTTCCTTCCTCCACGACCACCACGGCCAGAGCGTCCACCGCCTCTTCCATTTCTACCTCCACGATGAGATTCATCACCTCCTTGATTTCCATTAGCCGTAACATGACTAGAACCAGAAGGAAACGAAGGATTAGGAGGTTGAAAGACATCACCAGTGGAATTTGAAGACGAAACCGGTAGAGACGGAGTTTGTGCAAGATTAACCGTCGCCGTAT
Source organism: Trifolium repens (assembly GCA_030408175.1). Classification (NCBI taxonomy): domain Eukaryota; kingdom Viridiplantae; phylum Streptophyta; class Magnoliopsida; order Fabales; family Fabaceae; genus Trifolium; species Trifolium repens. The sequence goes on along the minus strand of CP125849.1, from coordinate 48,352,352 downwards.
CACTTAGACTTTGCTTCTTGTTCTTCTCAAGCCTGGTTTCATGTGCGAGTAGATCGGATTCAACTTCATCGATCGTAACGGTTGTAGATTTGCTCGAAATTGCTGCAACAGCGGAGTCATAGTCTTCCGGAAGCGCGTCGATGACGATCTCAACAAGATTTCGCAACGGAACGGGATCACCGACAGAAATCAACGATTCATTGATCTCGCGAACACGTTGAATAAACTCAGTAACGGTGCGATCACCTTTGCGTAGGGTTCGCAGTTCCGATCTAAGCTGACGCGCTTTGGTGTTCAGCAACGTGTTGAAGTGACGGTGAATCTCATCCCAGATTTGCCATGAAAACGTGAGATCAACAACTTTCGCAAGAAGCGAATCAGAAATGGTGGAGAGAATCCACGTAGAGATCAGCGCATCGTGTTTCTCCCATTGTTGACGGAGAGGATTAACCGTTCCGGCGGCGCGATCGGCCTCGGTGAGAAATTCTTCAGGTAAAACTGGATCGGTAATGTATTTTTGCAGATCGCAACCTCGAATTACTCCGGAAATTTGCTGTTTCCATTGCTTGAAGTTTTTGTCATCAAGCTTCAGGGAGATGAGGTTGGAGATCTTGTTTCCTTGGAAGGGATTTGAATCAGCCATGGATCAAGAAAAAAGAAAGGCTCAAGATACCATGATAGAAACTGAGAGAGAGATAGAGAAAGAGAATTTCATTGATTATCTGAGTTGGTTACAAATGATTGGTATCTGTCTTATATACTAGACAGAATACAATAGAGAGTCTGTAACTGACTTGAATAGAGGATAGGAATAGACAGAATACAATAGAGAGTCTGTTACATAGTGTAACTGACTTGAATAGAGGATAGGAATAGACAGAATACAATAGAGAAGCTGAGGAGGTCTAACTATCTGTATACTCTAACAATAAAGAAATGGAATTCAATATATAGTAGTGTTTTGATTTAATGGAAACGTCAAGAGAAGTTATTAGAAATTTAATGAAATCAATTATTTGGACCAGGGATCATGAATCATCACTCATCTTAAAAACAGACTTGAGAAAATAACAAAACAACCTAAACCAGGTAAATGACTAAAAAATGCTCACTAATCTCGGTCTGCGGGTAATGTGATATTCCTTGCAAAGTGTTTTGACAAATTAAAGAGTGCTCCTAGGTTCTTAATAATGAAGTGTTCATTCAATATGTCATTGGGTCAACATCATGTTATCTTAGATGCAAATACTTGGACCCACCCTAACTTGCCACTTAAATAATTAGATCATCCCGTGCACTTTGTCCTACTTGAAACTAAATAAAGTCTATCATGGTACAAAAAAGGATGAGAGTTAAAATACAAGTAGAAGCAGATTTTTCATTGGCAAATATGAAAAGTATGAACTTTTGTCATTTTCTTAGAACCACCTCTCCCGATAGAAGGCTGTAGTGAAAGTTATTATCCTTGTGCTGTCATTCATCTTTATTTCTGGTTTTGAATTCCAGGAAACAGCAATGTGTTTCATTAATCGATTGACGTATGAGTACACGGCTTATAATGACATTATTCAACCCATTCAAGTCGCTGTGTATGAGATGAAATTTGGGTTAGCACTGGTTCTGTCAAGCACCTTGGAAAAAGAATATTTGAGAAAAGTTGGGCATGAAAACATCAACCTGATTATGGTAACTTTGTCATTTATTGAATACTTGCATGTATAAATTCATTTATATCCTATTTGGAAGCCGACATTATGAGCTTTTCAGGAAATGATATATCTATTTATGCGCTTCCCCCGAGCTGCTTCATGCAAGTTCATTTCCGTTGAGTATGTTGGATTAGACTTGCATCCGTTATACAAGCTAGATTTTGGGACAGACTTTTATTTGAATATGGGTTTGATGGAAAGGCTTATTACTCTTTCAAGTGGCGTTTGTACTGATAAGAAGGTAAATTAATTATTGGATTAGATTCTATTTTTAATATAATAATATGGATTGTGCAAGTTTTGTTTTGTTAATTAGTGTATATCTGAATTTTGAAACAGGTATCTGTGATGCGATATAGAGCTGCCATCTATTGGAACATTCTCGTTCAAATTGCAGATTCTATATCAAATGCAAAAATAATCGACTGTGAATCTTTTATGGTTAGTGTCCATGCTCTGGTTTTGTGTGCCAATTGATTCACTTTTATTTGAATCTGTTGAAATAATTATTTGCTTATAACACCCTATATTTCTGTACCAGCATTTGCAAAAGATATTTGACGAGTTTGCCAGGCTTTGGATGAGTATAAAAGATTATGCAAAATCAAAAAGCGACTATGATGCTCAACAGTTCAAGTTTAAGTCTCGAGCATTCCAAATTGAGAGTGTTATCGAGGTTGAAATACCAGCTCTTGCAAATTCAAGTGCAACTGAAGCATTTTCTGAATGGAAAAAATTTTCTTATGAAGATAAATCCGCTGACAAAGTAAGATTGGTTTTTTATGCTAAATGTATGTTCCTATTTAATTGATTCCATCTTGTATGTATCAATTATCTGAAATCTGTTCATTTAATCAGATGGAATCCTCAGAGGAATATGAAATATCGGATGAGGAATGGAAGTATCTGGAAGAGTCTATCCTCGACAATGTGGTTCTCATTCACAGTCAGTTATTTGGATCTGGTGATCTAGTCCAAGCTGTGAGTCTATGTAGCCTTGGCTTCTATAGAAGTTAGAATATGATTTGCAATTTGGGGTTGAAAGATTTTTATGATTTATTGACTTCTTTTTAAGTTAGAGTGATTTGTTTTCTTGTATTTTTCGATATATATTTTGATTGCTATACCCAATAGAATTAGTTTTTTTTTCATGATCACCTTATACAGCCAAGTTAGGGATATGAATTTTATATAACCTATGTGTTGATCATTTGTTTTCAGTGGTCACCCTTCTTTACTAGTGTTTTTTTTTAATCTATTCATTTTGCAGTATTTTTTTGTCTCATAATAATGACATTTTTTTTTCAGCCCGGAATCTTCAAAATTACTGATGAAGATCGGTTGCATTCCTTCAGCGAGTCATATAAATTGGGTATCAATTTAATCAAAGGTAATAATAAGTTGTGATTATGATTTCCACTTTGTATTTTGGGCACTGCTTATGACTTTAATATTATATTTTCTAATTCTAAATTTTTTCTTTTGCTCAGGTGTCCACTCTTCAAATTTGGCCAGCTTAGATGCTAAACTGATTCCAGAGCATTTATTTTATCTCTGTATTGACTATAGAAGAAAGTTTCTTTCGTCATCCAAATCGGCTAATAGATACAATTTTTACAAGGTGTTTCTCAGTTCTGTTTTTTTTTGATATTTTAGATCCTCGGACATCCTTCTCTTCCTCTTTTTATGGTTGCACCATGACATGTGATTTTCTTTTGTTTTTTATGGATCAGGATTCAAATGCTCATGAGATTGAAGAAATGCTGAAAGTACTAGCACCACTAAGACAGCAGATTTTCTCTCTTCTAAATGAGTGGGAAGAACAGAATGATCTTCAGAAATTTCTGGATGTCATTGACATGCTCCTGACTCTTCCATCTGATATCCCTCTAGCGAAGGTAGTTATTAATTACTGAATAGACTCCAATCTTTTACAACAGTTAATTTCCTATGTAGAAATTAATATAATTTGAAATGTGTACCTCTATTGCTATTGAAGTTGTCATATGCAGTATCACACTTTTCCTTTATATATATATATATAGTAAAATGATTTCATCCATGACATGACTGTCTAGTCCTCATCTATTCTTTCCTCTTTAGGTTTTTTCAGGGTTGCAGTTTTTACTTCACAAGGCTCAAGTTATGCGAGAAAATAATTCAAAGTTCTCCATCTCAAGTACGGATTTTCTTTCAATTAATGTAGCTACAATGATCTGCATCACGTTTTACTAATTTTATGGTTTTAATGACCTGTAGATCAGTTGAAATCTGTTTTTGATCTGATGTCATCATGGCAAAAGATGGAACTGGGTTCTTGGCCCACACTGCTTGATGAGGTGATGGATCAATATGAGAACAATGCTAAAAAAGTAAGTTGCATTTCACTTCATTTTTGTTATATTTGTATTGTAGGACTCCATAATGGTTTGTAGCCTGATAGCTTTATAGTACTAGGTCATCCCTTAATAATAATTTGATAATCAGGAATCCAATACCTAGAGTATGATATTAATATTTGACTTACTAATCTAGGGCATTGAATTATCATTAGCTTCTTTTGCTGGCTGTATTAAAATAATGACTCATAAAGTTATAAATGTATTTTAGAACTAGGGAAAGTTGTTCATCTAGATGTTACTTCATTCTTTTTGGTGATATGATATCCTGATTTATGCCACAATAGCTTATTTCTTGTTGTCCCACTCTGTTGTAGTTGTGGTTTCCTCTATACTCGCTTCTTCTAACCACTACTTCTGATGAAGCAATTGTCCAAAGGTAAGTTATAATTAAGATTCAACCTAGCAATTTGATGTTTCATCTTTTAGATTTTGTGGCTTGTTTTCTGGATTAACTTTTTTCCCCATATGAATCTTGCAGCCTGGAGGACTACATTCAGACCTCCAGTATTGGGGAATTCAGGAAACGTCTTCAGCTTCTTTATGCTTTCCTTGGTCAAAACCATATCAGTGCATGCCTGAAAAATAATTCCAGGTATATGTAAAAACAATGAAAGTGCTTATCGAAGCCAGAAGATAATTTGTCTATTATGTTCGCCCTCATCCCCCGAAAACAAACTTCTTTTTTAAATCTTTTGACACATCATATTTTGCTGCAAATCTTTAGTATTTTGTGAAATTGCTTTTATTTGCGTATATAATACGAAGTTTTTTCTTCATTGCTGAACACTGCAGTCCTCCTTGTCGGATGGAACAGTCAACATTCTTGTTCTTGTACAATATTTTTGGATATTACGTGCAGTTCTTACCAATGTGAGTTCCTTTTGGTTTTTGTTTGTCCAATTTATTGTCTTTTTTTTTTAATTTAATTTTTGTTTTACCTTTTTCCATTGGTCTCGTTATGCATGTTAATTCATAATTATGCAACTGTGCAGTGTATCGAAGTACATTGATGCTAGTAGGAAAGAAATTTTAATTGAACTGAAAGAATTGGTGAAACTATGTCGATGGGAGCATGATAAGAGTTATTCATCAATTGAAAACTTGAAAAAGAGTCGGCAGAAGCTGAAAAAGCTTATACAGAAGTATACCGTAAGTATCAAGTTGTCTATTTGTTTATGTAAAAAGTTAAAACAGATGTGATAATAATAATTGATCTTTTTACAATATTTCACTGTGCCTGCCTTTGGTTTAGTTTTATATGTGCACTTTTGGCTAAACAAATGAGCTCAGCCTCTTTTGTAATTTACCAAGAATCTTGTTTTGAATTTCATGTTTGTTATACGTTGTTCAAGTTCATACGTATTCAGTATGTATTTTTCATGTTAGACCTCTGTCTACATATGTTTTTGTATATTCATATAGGGTTTTGGTTTTCCTACAATTTTAAAACTTTATTGAATCTAAATAAATTTTAATATTAATATACAAAAGTTTAAAATTTAATGAGATATTAAACAACTTTTTATGAGTAAATCTGGAAACAAGTTTCTTATCCTATCCTGTTGATTTCTAGCACAACCCTCCTCTCAAGATACAAAATTTTAACCAAATGAACACAATAAGATAGGACACACAGTAGAGTTATACAATCATGTTGGCTAAACTAGCACCAAGTTTAGACAGGATATGATAACTTATAATTTTATTTCAATAGGCAAATGTAGTTATTAGTTACGAGTACAATCTATAAATATTTTACATCTCTTATTAGACAATTTTCGGAGCTGTGAGCAGTTCTTATATTACTGTCTTCATAATTTGTATTTTCAGTAGTTGTTTAAATATTTTTTTATATGTTGCTCTTTTCTTATTGTTGAAGGATATTCTGCAAGAATCTTTTCAAAGTGTTCTACATAAGGGTTCAATCAGTAATGCTTCTGAATTTCCATTGTTCAGTGATGAAAACAGGTTATCTTATCTCACAGTTTATGATCTTGCTGTAGTATAATATTTTTTAGTTTTTTATTGAAGTTGTTGGAACTTGCTGGTGTAGGTCGATGTGGTTTGAAAACTGCAGCATGGCGCTAGACAATGCTTTTCAGAATTTGCAGCTTAAGAAAACATCAGCATATGTTGAAGGTTTTTTTTCTTCTTTTTTTGTCACTTTCTTTTTGGTGTTCCTAGTTTTTTTGGTCTGATTCTTGTTAGGAAATACTGAGAAACTGGCATTTTGTACAGAATTTGGAAGCATACGGAGATCTTGTGATTCCCAGCATACACTTTACCTAGAAGGATGGAAAGATGCATGGCATACGGTTGAAAATATTTATATTAAAGCGGTGGACTCCGGTAACATTTGGAAGGACGATAAACATAGTCAAAGGAAGAGAAGAACTTTGACTGATCTTCTCGACCTTTTAAGAAGTAGTGGATTGTCTCCAAACAAGTCTACTGATAAGGTTGTGTAAAGCTTAGCTGTTTCTTTTCATGGATGTCTAGATTATTCATTAAGAATTGGTAAAATTATTTGTTTTTTCTTATTTTTCTTCCTATCTTTTACTTGCACAAAAACACAGGATCAGCGTAAAGATTGGTGGTTCCTTGAGCTTTCTGGGAACACGCAATGTCTACTTCTAGAAAATAGTAAATTCGCTAGTCCATCGTCCTTGGAAATTGATGCCAAAGTCAAAGATAATGATGTCCCTGAAGAAAGCTCACTTACGGAGTGGAAGACAGCTACTGAGCATTACTTCAAGAGTGTTATGTCTGTGCTTCTTCTGCAGGAGACATGCCAAAATCCTCATAAAGATATAACTCTTGAACAGGTAAACATTTTTCCTAAATAATGGTAGAGTAAGGTCTCTAATTTGTTTCATTTAAATTTTTTAACATCATAATAAATAGTTTCTTTATTCTTTTCCCTTGGTAGTTTCATTTTGTTTTTCTTCCTGACTGTTTTGCATTTTCTTCTTTTTCATTCCCTGCTTTTTTTCATTGTATCTCATCACCTTGCTACTTTTCTTTGCATTTTAAATGATTAGTTCTTTCTATTTAATTGCTTTCGTCATTATCTCAATCATACGACTGAATATCATAACTCATCTCTTTCTGTGTCCCTTCTGAGTGTGTTTTTTATTGTCGTGCATTCGGTATATTGAATGTGAACTTGGTTCTCTGTAGGTTAATAGGTCCAGTTCTTTCGTCAGTCAGCTTGTCCAGATACAAAAGAAGCAACTTGCAGATGCCGGTGCATTTAGCGAGAAATTGAAATGCTTTAGAGAATGTGCATCTACTATGGGAAAGTTGTTTTCATTTTCCTCTTCCTCTTCCACTAATAACAATACAAGTTACATGTGCTCTATTGTTCCGAATCAGCTTGCTACTTACAAATGCATGTGGCAGCAGAAGGTAAAATTGTGATTACAATTTTATTTGGCTGCTTGGATTTGCTATAGTGTTTTAAGCATCTGATATTAATTATATTTATACATTTTATATATTTTTTATATTTTATTATGCAGCAATTATTTGATAGTCTGTGTGCTATATCAAATGGAGAATTACTTTTACTAAGGACAATAGAAGATAGCCATTTAAACACTTGTCAAAGAACAAGACCTTCAGTGAGTGAGATGACTGCTTCCATTGAAGAATTCTTGCCAGTGTTCTGTAAATCAAAGGTGAATATATAATAGGTCTTGGTTGTGAATTGCTTTAAATTTGCTATACTTACATATGGCCTTACATTTATGGAAAAATAATCTCAGGAATCATTGGATTGTTACCTAATTGGGGGGTCGAAAGCTGTCACTGCAGTGGCTTCTTCACGTCTTTTTGTTGTTACTCAAGAAATGGAGCAGCTGGTATCTGAAAATTTCAAGGCCATAAAGGATTTTAAGAATCATTTTCTTGTACTACAAGAGCAGGGTATAGATAGAAGCTCAATTAAAAGTGTTCTGATTCATCATTTTCAAGAAATAGTTTACAAGGTATTTAACCTTTGGACTTAACCTTCTGAAGTCCAATAATTTGAATGAGAAACCTGGGATTTATAAATATTATCTTTTCAGGCAAAAACAATTGAGGAAGAATTTACCACTGCAATAAAGGCAAATCCTAGTCCTGTAGATTCATCTGAGAAGGACAGTTTTTGCGAAAGACAGTGTTCGGAGCCTAATACTAAGTTTGATGAAGCCTTCAAGTCCACATATCAACACATTGCATCTGTGTTGCAGAGTTTATGTTCACCATGCACTATCCCCAGTGTTGAAGAGTCCATAAAAAAAATTGGTTCAGGGAAAGTGCTATTTGACGGTTCATGGAAAGTGTTATTTGACTCATTTGAATTGTTTACCTCAAATCTTGACATCAACATGCTATGTGATGATCTTTTAAAAACTATCACTTTTGGGGTAAGTTTTGTTAAATCGCAGGTTAATTTAATTCTTCCTTGCTAGGTGACTAAAATGATGATATTGTTGCTTGTAGGAGGAACTGGTGAATTGTTGTGACAATGAAATTTGCAGTCATTCTTGCAAAGTAGGAGTCGATTTTTAAAATCTTCATATGCTCGTGGATCTATTACTGAAATTCAGTGACGAGCTCTTGAAAAATTTCTTTGCTATGCACAGATCAGTAAGCTTAATACTCACTCACCTCTCTCCGATAGCATGAATATGTTATGTAATTGGCATATTCTGTAATTGGATAATCTAATTCTGTATATCGATTTGCAGGTAGCAGTAACAACTCATGTGATTGCAAATGTTCTAGTTTCTTTATTAACAATGAGGAGGATGGAACCCTCAATACATCTGAAGATGCAAGTGGGACTGGCATGGGGGAAGGGGTTGGATTAAATGATGTCAGTGATCAGATTACTGATGAAGATCAGCTGCTGGGAACACGTGATCAGGTTAGTTTTGGGCCTTATATTTTGCATTATTTGGCAAGTTTTGTCTATCAAATTTGGATTCTCAAGCCATGTATCATGTTCTTTTGTCAATGCTGCAGCAAAAGGAAAAGCAAGAGGACTCCAAGGAAGTGCCAAGTAGCAATAATGAAGGCATTGAGATGGATCAGGATTTTCAGGCTGATGCAGTAAGCCTTAGTGCGGAATCTAGTGAAAATGAAGATTGTGATGGTGAGAATGAGGAACTTGAGTCTGAAATGGGTCCCACGGGACCAGATAGTGAAGCAGTTGGAGAGAAAATTTGGGATCAGAATGAAGACGAGACTCCCGAAGATACAAAAGAAAAGTATGAATCAGGACCTTCAGTTAAGGATAGAGACGGAAGCAACAAAGAGTTAAGAGCCAAGGATGACTCTACCATCAATGAATCTGGTATAGAATTTCAGAGAATAGAAGGTTTTTGTATTCTCATTGATTTCAAAATAATAGGGTTACAATAGTTTAAATAGAGGGAGTAGCCTCTTGGCTAACCTTACCCTAGAAACAGAAAAGGAAATAAATAATTCCTATTAACTCCTAATAACTTCAGAATAAAACAGCAAGGTCAATGAGGAGATATGGTAATATCATTACCAAGTTCCTCTTATTTTAGGAAACTAAATAAAGCACAATAAACACTATTAATGCATCAGATTTCTACACTCCCCCTCAAGCTAGGTTGTAGATGTTGAGTAATCCTAGCTTGGATGTGAGATTCTCAAATGTTTTCCTTGGCACTGCTTTGGTGAGAATATCTGCTGTTTGTTGACTTGTAGGAGTATACTGGAGGGATATAGTCCCATTTTCAATATTTTCCTTGATGAAATGACGGTCAATCTCTACATGTTTTGTTCTATCGTGATGAACCGGATTTTTAGCAATGCTGATGGCTGACTGGTTATCACACAACACCTTTATAGGATTAGAATTGAGGATTCCAATTTCATGAAGTACCCTTTTTATCCATATTCCCTCACAAATGCCTTGAGAAAGTGCTCTAAATTCAGCTTCTGCTGAGCTACGGGACACCACTGGTTGCTTTTTGCTTCTCCAAGTAACTAGGTTCCCCCAAACGAAAGTACAGTAACCTGATGTTGAACGCCTATCAGTCACTGAGCCTGCCCAATCAGCATCAGTGAATATTTCAATTTCCCTGCTTGTTGATCTCTGAAAAAATAATCCTTGACCAGGTGTCATTTTCAAGTATCTGAGAATTCTATACAATGCTTCCATATGTTCTTCTGTGGGGCAGTTCATGAATTGGCTCACTGTACTCACAGCAAAACTAATGTCTGGTCTTGTGTGAGATAGATAAATGAGTTTTCCAACCAACCTTTGATATCTTCCTTTATCTACCGGTGTACCTTTCTCAAAATTGCCAAGTTTCACAGTTGCATCCATAGGGGTCTCTGATGGTTTACACCCAAGCATTCCTGTCTCCTTTAAGAGGTCTAGGACATATTTTCGTTGGGAAACTGAAATTCCTTTCTTGGACCGAGCTACCTCCATCCCTAGAAAATATTTGAGATTACCCAAGTCTTTTATTTCAAACTCTTTGGCTAAAAGACTCTTTAATCTCTTGATCTCTTCTTCGTGATTACCTGTTAGAACAATATCATCAACGTAAACTATAAGAATCGCCTTCTTTCCTGATGGTGACTGTTTGAGGAACATTGTATGGTCTGTCTGACACTGAATGTAGCCAAACTTCTTTACCACTTTTGTGAATCTATCAAACCAAGCTCTTGGTGACTGTTTCAATCCGTACAAAGATTTCTTAAGTTTACAGACCTTGTTTGCATTTTCAGATGTCTCAAAACCTGGAGGAATGTCCATGTAAACTTCCTCTTCAAGGTCGCCATTAAGGAAGGCATTTTTCACGTCCATCTGATAAAGAGGCCAATCAAGATTTGAGGCAAGTGAGAGTAGAATCCGAACTGTGTTGAGCTTTGCCACAGGTGCAAATGTCTCTTGATAATCAATCCCATAGGATTGTGTAAAACCCTTAGCCACCAATCGTGCTTTGAATCGGTTGATGCTGCCATCCGAGTTTTGTTTGATAGTAAAAATCCACTTGCAACCCACTGGATGTTTTCCAGATGGTAGGTTTGATAATTCCCAAGTTCCATTCTTTTCAAGAGCATGAATTTCTTCAAATATAGCTTCCTTCCATTCTGGTTTGAGAAGAGCCATGGACAGAATTTGGAACCTGAATTTTATCAAGACTGCTAACAAAAGCCAAGTGATGAGAAGATAATTTTTCATAAGAGATAAATTTGCAAATAGGATGGTGGGTGCAAGTACGCTTGTCTTTTCTCGAGGCAATAGGTCTATCATCATAGTTGACAGTAGGAATAGAATCACAATTTTCATTACCTTGTGTGTTTTCAATCTCTAAACTTGGATTGGATTCAAGGCAGTGCTGGATTTGCTGTTGTTCATTACCTTCCTGATTCTTGTTTTTCCTAGTATAGACACGTAACTCACGTATTTCAGCAGGATGTGTTGAAGTAGAGGGCTGAACAGTAGGACTGTTAGACTGGTCTGGCTGAATAGGAGACTGATCAGGAGACTCGATGCTGGACAGTTTTGGTTGATCGCAAGATTGATCTAACACGGGCAGAGGAAGAAGATGAGTGGACATCGTTGGGTCAGTTTGATCTATTTGTGGTGACACATGTAAGGAACTTTCACCATAAGTTGACTCCAAGGTATCAATATCCCAAAGCTGATATTCTTGAGTAAAATTCTCCCCCTGAATATCAGTTTTGGTGTAAAAGGGCTGATTCTCAAAGAATGTAACATCCATAGAGTTGTAAAATTTTCTAGAAATTGGAGAATAACATTTGTATCCTTTTTGGTTTGGAGAGTAACCTACAAATATACACTTGAGAGCCCTTGGGTCAAGTTTACTAGCTTGATGGTGGACAAACACAGAACAACCAAAGACTTTTATGGGAAGTGTGGATAAGACTCGAGTTTGTGGAAAACAGTTGGAAATGACTTGGAAAGGTGTTTGAAATTTAAGAACACGGGAGGGCATTCTGTTTATCAAGTAAGTGGCTGTTGAGACGGCCTCACCCCATAAAAATTTAGGAACATGTGTGGTGAACATTAGAGACCTTGCAACTTCTAGGATGTGTCTATTTTTCCTCTCTGCTACCCCATTTTGTTGTGGGGTGTTAACACAAGAGCTTTGGTGAATTATCCCATGGCTGTCCAAATATTCTCTAAGAGATGATTCAAAATATTCTTTTGCATTATCGGTTTTTAGAACTTGGATTTTTGTTTGGAACTGAGTTTGGATCATGGTATTGAATTTTCTAAATATGTTACCAAGTTCAGATTTTTCTTTCATCAAAAACAACCATGTTATCCTAGAGTGATCGTCCACAAATAACACAAACCATCTAGATCCCGTTATATTTTTAATTCTAGATGGACCCCACACATCACTATGAATCAATGAAAATGGATGAGAAGCTTTATAAGGTAGCATAGAGTAAGAATGACGAACATGTTTAGAAAATTGACAAACTTCACATTGAAACAACTTTGGATTTTTATTTGCAAACAATGAAGGAAACATTTTTTTAAGATACAAGAAATTGGGATGACCTAGTCGATAGTGCCATAACATAATTGCACTATCCTTATTTGACTGACTGGACGACTCAACACGAACTGCATTGTGAGTTTGTCTTGGAGGAGTTTGATCTGCTTGAAGAAGGTAGAGCCCTGAGCAAATCCTAGCACTGCCAATCGTCCTCCCCGAATCCAAAGTCTGAAATTCACACAAATTAGAGACAAGTTTAGCAACACAATTAAGATCATGAGTGAGCTTGCTCACAGATAACAAATTGCAATCCAAATTGGGAACATGTAGAACAGATTTTAACTCTATATCTTCTGAGAGAATGATTGAACCTGTACCAGCCACTTTAGAGAGTGTCCCATCAGCAATTTTTACAGACATTCCATCATAACATGGACTATAATGATGGAATAGTGATTTATCCCCTGTCATGTGGTCTGAAGCTCCTGAATCCACTATCCATGGTTTCAGATTTCCACTTTTAACAGTAAAAGCACTTAAGAAATTACCTTTTTGTGCTAGTGATGCAACTTTGGGATTGTTTTGGGAGGACATCAGAGAGAACATCTTTTGAAGAGCTTCAAGTTGTTCTTGATTAAAAGGACTGGACTTAGGAGCATGAGCAGCAATCGTATGACTTCCCTCTTCACTTGAGACATGATTTCCTCGACTTTCCTTGTCCATAGTAGGTTTTGAGGGCTTCCAATCAGCTGGTTTTCCATGTATTTTCCAACACGTGTCTCGTGTGTGGCCAGATCTTTGGCAATAGTCACACCATAGCCTTTTTGTTTTCTTCAAACGATTGTCAATAGCATGATTATGAACTCCACGAGCTGCTAGTGCTGATTGTTCTGCTACAGGCAGAACAAAGGATTCTCCTAGCATAACTTTCTTCCTGCTTTCTTCCCTACGTACTTCAGAAAATACCTCTCTAATACTTGGTAGAGGTTTGGTTCCAAGTATTCTTCCTCTCACTTCATCCAAGTTCTTGTTGAGTCCCATCAAGAACTTAAAAATTCTTTTCTTTTCCACGATCTCTTTGTATTTCTTGGAATCAGCTGTGCAGGTCCATTTATGTTCTTCAAACACATCAAGCTGCTGCCACTGACGTGTAAGGGTGTTATAGAATTGTGTGACTGAGAGATCTCCTTGCTTCAGATCTTGCAGCATTGTCTCAATCTCAAAGATGGCTGATGTATTGTCTTTGCTTGAATAGAACTCTTTTGCATCATTCCAGATCTCATTAGCTGTGGTGTAGAGAAGGAAATTTTCACCTATTTCATTTGTCATCGAATTTATTAGCCATGACATGACCATGTTGTTCTCTGTCTTCCATTGTTTGAAGGTTGGATCTCCTGTTTTTGGTGCAACAGTTTCACCAGTGAGGTATTCATCTTTTCCTTTGCCACTGACAAACATCAAGACTGACTGTGACCATTGGAGGTAGTTGTTCCCATTCAGTTTGTGTCCTGTAATGGGAAGATGAGTAGTTGTCTCCAAAGCTACACCAGGATTAGTTTTGATTTGTGATGAGGATGCATTGTCATCCTCTTTGGGCATGTTGATATCTCTTTCTATAGCCATGCCGTATTTGGTCATGGGAAGGATCGGTTTGCTACTGATACCATATAGAATTTCAGAGAATAGAAGGTTTTTGTATTCTCATTGATTTCAAAATAATAGGGTTACAATAGTTTAAATAGAGGGAGTAGCCTCTTGGCTAACCTTACCCTAGAAACAGAAAAGGAAATAAATAATTCCTATTAACTCCTAATAACTTCAGAATAAAACAGCAAGGTCAATGAGGAGATATGGTAATATCATTACCAAGTTCCTCTTATTTTAGGAAACTAAATAAAGCACAATAAACACTATTAATGCATCAGATTTCTACATCTGGGGACAATAGTTGCGATGAAGGTGATGCTCAAAATGATGAAGCTGTAAACCAGGATGAATTTGATGATGAAGAAAATGCAGAAGACATAAATATGGACAAAGAAGAAGCATATTCTGATGCTACTGGATTGAAGCCGGATGAACCAGATCACTCTTCTGACTTGGAGATGGATTTAAATGCAAATGAAGATGTCGATCCTGTTGAAGAGGGAGATCCGGAAGGAGGGCACAATGATTCAGCTGAGAATGAGAACCAGGATGATGAGACATGCCCACCTGATGAAATTATGGAAGAAGCATGTACTGAAGTTGATTTTTCCTCTGAAAAAGATGATCTAGGTCAGGAAAATCAGGAGAATGGCGACATTAATTCCACGGAACCAAAGAAAGATACATCTGAATCTTCTGATGTGGTTAATGCGCAAGTTTCGCCTAATGATTTAGCATCACAGTCCAAAAGTGATTTGCAGACATCTGGTTCCGAAAATATAGCATCAGAGTCAAATTGGTCAAACAGCCATCATAACTTTGACAATCCTGCTCTCACGGGAGGCTTTCCTTCTAGTCATATGTCTGAGATGGATGTTAAGATGTCAGACTCATCAAATACCGGGGGATTTAGTAAAACTCAACCCACATCAAACCGTCCACAGCACGAGCATCCATTTTCTCAAGAAAAACAAACTAATCCTTCCCGAAGTACAGGGGATGCACTTGATTTAAGGAAAGAAAGAATAAATGTATCTGGTGATCTCCCTGAGGATAACATAGAGAATCATGGTGACATGGATGATGATAATGCCGATGAGTATGGATATGTTTCTGAATTTGAAAAGGGGACAACTCAGGCTTTGGGACCTGCAACGTTGGAACAGGTTGATAGAAACATTGATGGTGATAAGCTTGATACAGAATGTCGTGTTGGAGAAGATGCAAATTTGCAGTTTGAGAAGGAAAAATCAGATATAGATTCTGGAAGTAATTCTTCCTTACTTCCCAGAAATGAAAAAGGGGATCAAGCGAATATGCCAGCCACAGCGAAGTCTCAAGATGATGGATCCGTGAATCCTCTTGCTAGTGCAAATATTGATCCTGAAAGTCGTTCAGAAGATGTAGTTTCTATCAGTAGATCATACTTGAGTGAGAACACACATAAATTAATCCAACTTTCTGTGCATGATGAGGAATTGGGAAATTGCCACGAACCTTGCGATGCTCCTGATCATGTGAAAGATATTGCTACTGCTCTCTGGAGAAGATTTGAACTTAGCACTACAAAGTTATCTCAGGAATTGGCTGAGCAGTTGCGTCTTGTATTGGAGCCCACTGTGGCCAGCAAGCTCCAAGGGTATTATAAAACCGGAAGAAGGATACATATGAAAAAGGTAGCTGATGTGCTCTTAATTCTTATTAATATGTATGAGCCTTATAATAAATAGTATGCATCTGTTGATGAAATGTTGGTGCTTACTCTCTTCCTTTACCATTTAAAAAATGCCAGGTAATACAATTCATAGCAAGTCATTTCCGTATGGATTTAATATGGCTTAGGCGGACCAGACCCAACAAACGTGATTACCAAGTTGTGATTGCTGTTGATGATTCACGTAGCATGTCGGAGAGCTGCTGTGGTGATGTTGCAATTGAAGCTTTGGTTACAGTATGTCGTGCTGTTTCTCAACTCGAAATGGGGAGCTTGGCCGTTGCGAGCTTCGGAACAAAAGGGAACATAAATTTGCTGCATGATTTTGATAGGCCATTCACTGGAGAGGCTGGAGTTAAGGTTAGCAGGATTTAAACAAGTCTAATTTTTTTTCTCTATTTTTGTCCTTGGTATGTGTTCATTTGGTGACTATGTTAAAGGATCTGATTGTTTGTTTTTGACTGAGGAACAGATGATCTCCAATTTGACGTTCCAACAAGAGAATACTATTGCCGATGAACCAGTTGTTGATCTGTTGAAATTTTTGACCAACAAGCTAGATGCTGCAGTCGTAAAAGCACGACTTCCATCTGGAAGTAACCCCCTACAGCAACTTGTTTTAATAATTGCAGATGGTCGTTTTCATGAAAAGGTACATGATTAACAATCTGGGGGTCTCATTATATATTCATAACTTTTGCCCTCTTTTATTCAGTTGTATCTTTTTCAGGAAAACTTAAAGCGGTGTGTTCGAGATGCAATAGCCAGTAATCGAATGGTTGCTTTCTTGCTTCTTGATAACTCTCAGGACTCAATAATGGATCTCATGGTATTTATTCGCTGCACAGGTAAATTTTATGATATATATAGTTTTTCTTTTACCTAACCTTGACTTTCTGTACAACAGGAAGCATCCTTTGAGGGCGAAAAGATGAAATTTTCTAAGTATGGATTCCTTTCCCTTTCCCTATTATATTGTTCTGAGGAACATTGAAGCACTGCCTAGGACCCTTGCAAACCTACTGAGACAGGTAAGTTTGAGTTCTTCCTCCTTTTATCGAGTCAGAAGTCGAAAAGAAACTACTATTACTAAAATAATGTGTTATATTTTGTTCTGTTTATTTTAGTGGTTGGAGCTTATGCAGAATTCAAATTAGTGAGTAGTTGAAGACTCATTGAAGACATTCAAAAGAGTTCAAGAATTCAGATACACGCGATTTATATTGAACAGGGATTAGTTAGAAAAAGTCATTGGGTTATTTGGTCTGAAATTTTTGTTGTATATGAAAAGTACACTTAATTGTATAGTATTTAATACTAATCTAATTATACAGTTATACAATCCAATTTACAGATTCTACTTCTTTGATTAAGAATGTCATGTTTGCTGCATTCATTGAAATTTTACTAGCAAGTGATTTTGAATATATGTATAAAGTTTTTGAATTGAAGCTTTCAAAGATGATCAAAGATTTTAAAAAATATTGTTACAATTTGAGCATAATTACAATTAGGCTTAGTTATAGTTTTTTTTTTTGGTCTAATAGGTAAATAGCTTAATGATTAGAAATCCCTTTAGGTGAATAAGTGGAAGATTTTGTAAAATGTGATACCCCTAACTAACTACTTTTCGAATTTTAGCATTAATATATATTTTATTCATTTCCTTATATATTTTTGTCTACATGAATGTTGTGAATCTCATTAATTATTAATAGGCTATCACGACACACAGTAAGACACACACACGACACTGTAAACAAATAAGGAAATAATATATATTAATATAATATGTGTTAATGAAAGAAATAATATGAAATAAATCTCATTATTGCTCTATTGAACAAATAAGGAAAGGAATAATATATATACTAAGAGCATCTCCAATAAGTATCATAGAGAGTTTCCGTATCTAAATTTATTTTATCATTGAAGTTCCATGACGTGACATAAAAGTTATCAAAATTGATGATATGGTACTTTATTTAAGGTACCATATCATCAATTTAATATTACATTTTCTTGTATATGAAATTAAATATAAAGTATCACTTGCTAATAATGTTTGATACCCACATTAGTATCACCATTAAAGCAAAATATTTATGAGTTGAATAAATATTACATGACATTGTAGGGACCACTTATTAATGATATATGATACCTAAAGTGATATCACTATTGGAAATGCTTTAACCGCTTTATGTGTCAAATGAGTGCACATATACCTATTAATTAACCTATCACTCTTTTTTTGGTTTACACCACCAGTTTAATCTGGTTCGGGGGTCAGTTCTGGCATCAAGTGGTTCCAGCCCCCTCCCGATCGCAGTTGCGGGGGATCGAACCGTGGTCCTCCCTACCAAGTTCAGCGCCAATCACCACTGAACCAACTAACGATTGGTAATTAACCTATCACTCTTTGATTGTATGCAGAAACAAAAAATAAAAAGAAAATAAGAATAATTAGCAAACTTAAATAAGGAAAATAATGAAAAACAGGAGAGTGAGTGGGTTGTATGGTTAATAATAAATTGATAATCAGGAATCCAATACCTAGAGTGTGTTTTTTTTCCACCCCTACAATTAACTTTTTACCACACTCTATTATTATTAGCTTATTATTAGCTTATTTGGCTTGCTAATCTAGGGCATTGAATTATTATTAGCTTATTTTGCTGGTTGTATTAAAATAAATGATGCATAAAGTTATAAATGTACTCAAAATAATGTTACTTCATTCTTTTTGGTGATATCTGTTTGAGGCAAAATCCGTTTAGTACATGTTTTAATGACAACAAACCTTGTGGAATAAATATTAAGTTTTATGAATGGTGATCTACTGATGTTTGCACTTGAGTTTTTGTTGAAAACTAGATAATGATAAAAGTGGACAAGCTAAATGTCACTCACATCAACAAATGCATTTTATATACTCAACGATGAAAGAATGAGTAACATCCTATGATCATAACAATAACATCACAAGCTTCATAAATATTTTCAAAGGATATTGTTTGAATTAGGCAAAATTACATTAATGGTCCTTTATCTTATTTATTTGTAACATTTTGGTCCTTCATCTTTTATTTGTAACATTTTGGTTTTTTATGTTGTTTAATTGTAACAATTTAGTCCTTTATCTTTTTCTTTCCCATATAGGTCCTTTATCTTTTGTAATTCGCTCATAGAAACCCTTGTCTCATTTTTTTTAATTAAAAAAATGCTGATATTTATTTATTATTTTTTAAAAATATTTTATTTATTATAAATTTAAAAATCCAGAAAATTGATGAAGAAATTCATCATGTTCATCATTGTGTTCATATCTTCATCTTTCTTAAACTAAAAATTAATAATTTCAACTCAATACACCTATATTTAATATGAATCTATGTATTTTGTTCTTCTTTATCTTCTTTTAAGTTCAAAAATCAAAAAAACCCCAAATTCTAAACAACCCTAAGAAAAAAAATTGATTTACTTTAACAGGAATCATATAATTTGACACCGATAGAATACAACCCCAGTTCTCTATTAAGCCAAATTATTATTGTTGTTTGGAGTTTAGGCAAAATTGGCATGTGGATTTTCCAAATTCTCAAAACCCCAAAACACAAGCAGTACAAATGGCACTTAAAAGAAAGAATTAAAAACCGAAAGCAACAAATACCCTATGAGATAGCAAGCTGCAGAAACACCTAGGCAACAAAACACAGGGGATTCTTTCTTAGTTGATGGGTTTAAATTTTAGATTAAAATTGCAGCCTGGGTTTTCAATTTAGGGTTTTGATTTTTGTGTTTAGAAGAAGATTTGAGGTGAATATAACATAGATTCATGATATTTGGAGGTATATTTAACTATAATTTTTTTTTTAATTTAAGGAAGATGATGAAGATTCAAAGGAAGAAGATGAATATGTTCATCAAAATTCTATATTTATTTAATTTAAATAATTTAAAAATAAAATTATCTTAGTTTTATAATAAAAAATGAGAAAAAGGGTTTATATGTGCACATTATAAAAGGTAAAGGACCAAAATGGGAAAAAAAGAAAATAAAGGACTAAAGTGTTACAAATAAATAACACAAAGGACATATATGTTACAAATAAAAGATAAAGGACCAAAGTGTTACAAATAAATAAGATAAAAGACCATTGATGTAATTTTGCCTTTGAATTATAAGAGGTTTCATTGAAAGGTTCAAGCAAGAAAGTGATTTTCATAGTTAATAGTCTTCTTCTACACCACAAGGTTTACAATGGTATTGAATGATCAAGGAAGATTATGAGGATCATAAGTTGAAGAATGAGGATGAGGATGAGGATGGAAATGTTGAGGCAAAATCTCAATTTGATGTTTTAAAGATAACAAACATCTTAATTATATTTTAAGTAATTCTGATCTCATTGTTATCTAACAAGTGCTTTTGAGTGTTTTAAATAAGCCAGGATTAATTGAGCAATTTACATCAAGTGTCATTCATTTATTTTAAATATGAACAAGAATGAAAGAACGATCTCAGAACGTTCTCAGGATTTACGCTCATGATTAATCAAGAACAAAGCTTCAATGACTAAGCACTTATTTTTTAAGTGAACAATGTACAAGACAAAGAATCACTTTTTCCTTGGTAATAACTCACAAGATCACAACAGTTATCATAACAAATAAGACAAGGAATATTTGCGAAGAAATGGATAAGTTTCCTCTTTGGCCAAGATTAAGGAAGCATGTACAAATGGATTTAATTCAAAGACAAAGATCAAAAGCTGTCCATTTGGTGTTAGACAGATTTTTCATGGTCCAATAAGATCAGCACAACACTTTTGGAACTAGGAGTATGGGTGTACTTTATGAAAATATTTTATACAACATTCTCCCATGTTGCCACCTCTCTCCAAAGACTTTTGTGTACAAGAAAGTACAAGTGAATAGTGTCTCAAGTACAAGGAAGCTTCAGTACTGATCTTTTGCAACTGACATCTCACGTGATTGATCATTTTTACTTGATCAACAAGTTCATCATCTGCCCAGATTGGAGAACGTTCTTAGAACGTTTATGAGAGAGAGATTCTTCATCACGTTATTATTCAAATCTCTTGACAGCTGTGTTTCACGCTCCCAAAAGTACAACAACGGTTTTACTTGTTGAATAAGATTAAAAGAATCATCTACAGCTCACAGCTAGCTCCTTTACCACGCTCCTTTGAGAATCAAAGACAAGACTCAGATCCAAGAACATTCTCCAAACGATCTCACAAGCTCAGCAACTTTTGAATTTCATGAGCTGTCATCTTATTGAAGAAGTTTCAAGCATATATTCGTTGCAAAGGGCTATGCTTCTTTACCAAGAAATACAAGGACATATTCCAGCTATAAATAGAGCCTCTTGGTGACTTTGAAGAGCAAGAGTTTTCATCACAATCATATTACAAACTTGTCTTTATCGTGCAAGCATTCTCTAAAGCTCTTCTTTGATCTCTTTCACTCCAACTTTGTAATTCTATACTAGGTTTAGTATAAATTCTTTTGAGTGTACTGAGAGTTTTATTTCTCTAGGCTTCTCACTTGGTGAGTTTTGTAAAGCTTAGATCTTTATCATCATATTTGTAAAAGAACTACTCAAGTCAATAGGGCTGTATTGTTTGAGTGTTGTAATACCCTTACTAGCTTGGAGGGCTGGGGTATCTTTAAGCTTGTAGGGCTTAAAGGATCTTGGATTTTGATCAAAGATTGCAAGAAGAAAAGTGTACTTTTGGGATCGGTAGAATCTCATAGTGGAGAAACTCACTGGAGCGTGAGGACTGGACGTAACCCATTGTTAAAGGGGTGAACCAGTATAAATATTGTTTGTGTGTTTCTCTCTTCCCTTAACTCTTTCATTTTATGCAAACACCACACACATAGTTAATTATTTGTTTGCTTTATATATTATAGATTGATCTGAGAACGTTCTCTTATCTGACTAACTAAACGTTCTCAAGATATTCTAACATTACTTTGTCCAAGTATTCTCTTATCATTTTAATAGGTAATTTTTAAAAGGTTCACAATTCAAACCCCCCTTTCTTGTGAAAAACTTTGCTACTTCAATTGGCATCAGAGCTCTGCCTCTAAGGTTGAGCATCTAACAAGTGCTAGAGGAAAAGATCTAGGAAGGAAGTATGACTAAGGGCGCAAAGTTTATCTCTGAAGGAGGATCTTCAAATAGACCACCACTATTTGAAGGAGATGATTACTACTACTGGAAAGATAAGATGGAACTATTTCTAAGATCACAAGATAACAACATGTGGTCAGTTATTGAAATTGGTGAATATGTACCTTTGGTAAAGGATTCAACTACAGCCAAAACACCTGGTGAATGGTCAACACAAGAAGCCGATAGAGTACTCTTAAACACCAAAGCAAAATTGTTCGTTAAGAGTGCTATGAGCAGAGAAGAATATGACAGAATCATGCAATGCACAACAGCCAAAGAAATGTGGGAAACTCTCCAAATCCATCATGAAGGAACTAGTCGTGTTAAAGAAACAAGGGTTGATATTGGTGTAAGGAAGTTTGAGCTGTTTGAAATGCCAGAAGATGAATCAATAGATTAGATGTATGGAAGATTTACAATCATCATAAACGAGCTAAATTCTTTGGGAAAGACATACACAACACATGAAAAAATAAGGAAACTTCTTAGGTGTCTAACAAAGAATTGGAGACATATAGTAACTGCTATCACTGAATCTAAAGATCCATCACAAATGAAACTTGAAGATCTAATTGGATCTCTGAAAGCTCATGAGTCAATTCTTCAAGAAGATAAACCAGTCAAAAAGAAAATGATTGCTTTAGATTCTCAAACCAGAGAACATTCTCAAACTGATGAAGACAGCCTTGAGAATGATGAAGAAGATGAAAATGAGGAGATGACTTTTCTATCAAGAAAAATTCAGAGATTAATGCAAAGAAGAAACCAACTCAAAAAGACTTTTCAACGTAGAAGAAGTGGATCCAAAGAAACAGACATGAGTAAAATCAAATGCTATGGATGTGATCAATTTGGACATTACAAAAATGAATGTCCAAAACAGAAGAAACCCTTCTTCAAAAAGAAATCCATGATGGCTACTTGGGATGAAACAGATGAAGAAGAAGAAGAAGAAGAAGAAGAAAAGGAGGAACAACTAGCAAATGTATGTCTAATGACACATTCAGTCACAGAAGAGGTAAGTACTGAACCTTGTTCCTCTTGTCAAAAAACTGAGCATTTATTTGATAATTTACTATATGATACCCAATTGCTAAATCAAAAAAATGGTAAACTTAGGGATGAAGTAACTAAGGCTAATATAGAAAGAGATGAATATAAAGCAGAAAATATCATCTTACATCAAATGCTTGATAATATGCAAAATGCTCACAAAGACATGTCTAAACAAATTGATGAGATTAGGAAGGAGAAAAATATTCTAGAATGTTCGAAACTGAAGGAAGAAAACGTTTTCTTAAAAAATAGAGTTTATGTGTTAGAAAATGATTTGAGAAAATTCATCACTTCTACAAAAACTTTTGATAACATTTTAGGATCACAAGTTGGAATTTTTGACAAAGCTGGTATTGGATATAGACCATACCAAAACAAGAAACTATATGAAAACTTTTTTCTCCCTAAGAAACAGAAGAAAAATCAAAAATATAAATGCACCTTCTGTCACAAAGAAGGACATCTTGAAACCTTTTGTTTTAAAAAGAAAGAAAGAAAACAGTCTCTTCCTCAACACAGAGAACATTCTCAGAATGATCCTAGAAAAAGGATTTATAAACCTCCTCATAGAAGAACATCTCATCAAGTTGTAAAAAGGCCTGTTAAAATAGATTTCACTAACCTTCAAGGACCCAAAGATCTATGGGTACCTAAAGTCCTATTAAAATCAAATGTAGGAATGTCTTCTAGCAGTCAAGAGAAAGCCATGGTACTTGGACAATGGTTGCTCAAGACATATGACAGGAGATAGAAAAAGCTTTCTTACATTTGAAGAAAAGGAAGGTGGATCTGTTACTTTTGGTAACAATGAAAAAGCTCAGATCAAAGGGAAAGGTACTATTGGTAAGGTTGGTTCTGCTAAGATTGAAAATGTTCATTATGTGGAAGGTCTTAAACATGACTTAATAAGCATAAGTCAATTATGTGACAATGGCTTTGAAGTTATATTTAAAACTAACACTTGTGAAATTAAACAATCTTCATGTGAAACAATTCTATTTAGTGGATCAAGGATTAAAAACGTTTATGTAGTATACTTGGATGAACTACCTACTGAATCATGTTTTGTTTCTCTTGAAAAAGACAAATGGACATGGCATAAAAGGGTTGGACATGTAAGTATGAAAACTATTTCAAAACTTTCCAAACTTGATCTAGTAAGTGGATTTCCCAAGATAAGTTTTGATCTAGATAAAGTATGTGAATCTTGTGCAAGAGGAAAACAAGTCAAAAGTAGTTTCAAACCAAAAAATTTTATTTCAACCAAAAAACCTCTTGAAATGCTTCACATAGATTTATTTGGACCAGTCAAAACTACAAGTCTTGGTGGTAAGAATTATGGCTTTGTTATTGTTGATGATTTTTCTAGATTCACTTGGGTGCTTTTTCTAAAACACAAAGATGATGCTCTTGAAGCTTTTAAATCTTTTTGCTTAAAAGTTCAAAATGAGAAAAATTCAAACATTGTTTCAATAAGAAGTGATCATGGAGGAGAATTTGAAAACTCTCTCTTTGAAAATTTCCTTGACAACAATGGAATATCTCATAATTTCTCCTGTCCAAGAACACCTCCACAAAATGGTGTTGTGGAAAGGAAAAATAGAACTCTACAAGAAATGGCAAGAACTATGTTAAATGAATCTAATGATGAAAAATATTTTTGGGCTGAAGCCATAAACACTTCTTGCTATATCTTGAACAGAGCCACCATCAGAAAAGTTTTGAACAAAACACCCTATGAACTTTGGAAAGGTAGAAAGCCAAATATTTCTTACTTTCACATCTTTGGATGTTTTTGCTATATCTTAAATATCAAAGACAACCTAGGCAAGTTTGATTCAAAGTCAGATAAGGGAATCTTCTTAGGATATTCTCTAACATCAAAGGCTTATAGAATTTATAACTTAAGAACTCAAACCTTGGAGGAAAGTATGCATGTCAAATTTGATGAGTTTGAAGATCAACCAAGCATAATGGAAATAGATGATGAAGAGGACGATTTCGTAAGAAGTCATAATGATCCTAATCAAGAACCAACTTCATAAGCTCCTCTAAGAACTTGGAAAACTGTTACAAATCATCCACCAGAACAAATCATTGGAAACACAGAAGATGGAATCAGGACTAGAAGATCTTTGCAAATCATAGAGAACAATCTGGGATTGATCTCTTAGTTAGAACCAAGAACAATAGATGAAGCTATTATTGATGAATCTTGGATAGAAGCTATGAAAGAAGAACTATCACAATTTAAAAGAAATGAAGTATGGAATTTAGTGCCTTTACCAAAGAATCATTCAATCATTGGCACTAGATGGGTTTTTAGAAACAAATTGGACGAAAATGGCAAGGTGGTCAGAAACAAAGCTAGGTTAGTAGCTCAAGGATATAACCAACAAGAGGGCATTGATTATGATAAGACATTTGCCCCTGTAGCCAGGTTAGAAGCTATTAGAATTTTGCTTGCATATGCATCTCACAAATGTTTTAAACTATTTCAAATGGATGTCAAAAGTGCCTTTTTAAATGGTTTTTTAAATGAAGAAGTGTATGTCCATCAACCTCCAGGTTTTGTTGATCAAAATAAATCAAATCATGTTTTCAAACTTACCAAGGCTCTCTATGGACTTAAACAAGCTCCAAGGGCTTGGTATGAAAGATTGAGTACCTTTTTGCTTGAAAATGGTTTTTCTATAGGACAAATTGATACTACACTTTTTAGAAAAACTCACAAGCATGATTTACTTATTGTTCAAGTATATGTTGATGATATTATATTTGGTGCTACTAATGAAAATATGTGTGAAGAATTTTCTAATCTTATGCAAAGTGAGTTTGAAATGAGCATGATGGGAGAACTTAGATTCTTTCTTGGCTTGCAAATCAAGCAACTAGAAGATGGAATTTTTATTTGTCAAGAAAAATACATCAAGGATCTTCTCAAGAAATATAAGATGAATGAAGCTAAGATCATGTCAACTCCTATGCATCCATCAACAAGTTTGGACAAAGATGAAAATGGCAAAAATGTGTCAGAAAAAGAATTTAGAGGAATGATTGGATCACTTCTCTACTTGACTGCAAGCAGACCTGACATTGTATTCTCAGTGGGACTATGTGCAAGATTCCAATCCTCACCAAAGGAATCACATCTAGTTGCAGTGAAAAGAATTTTTAGATACTTGGTTGGAACACAAGATGTTGGATTATGGTACAAAAATGGTACACATTTTGATCTAAAAGCATATTGTGATGCTGATTATGCTGGTGACAAAATTGAGAGAAAGAGCACAAGTGGAGCATGTCAATTCCTTGGTGAAGCTCTTGTTAGTTGGTGTTGTAGAAAACAAAATACCATTGCACTTTCAACAACTGAAGCAGAATATGTGTCTGCATCAAATTGTTGCTCATAAGTAATATGGATCAAAAACCAACTTGAAGACTTCTCATTAAGGTACACAAATGTTCAAATTCTGTGATAATACTAGTGCTATAAATTTATCAAAAAACCCCATTCAGCATTCAAGATCAAAACACATTGAAATCAAACATCATTTCATTCGTGATCATGTGAACAAAAAGGATATTTCTTTAGTTTTTGTTGATACTGAAAATCAGTTAGCTGACATATTTACTAAACCATTGGTTGATGATCGTTTTAATCTTATTAAAGAAAAATTGAAAATCATCAAAAATCCCAACAATTGTTAATTTTATGCATGATCTTTGTTTCAGAGAACGTTCTTAGAACGATCTCTTGTGTGTATTATATTTGAATGCAGAACGCGTGTTTTTGTTCTTATCCGTTAGAATTCTCTTCCTTATCTTTTAAAAAAGAAATAACTTATTAGTAGAAATATTAGGAAAAACGGGATTGGCTCTCCCCTTAATGCTCCAACGGTTACCCTCTTAAACACTCATCATCTCTCTCCTAAAAACACATTTTTTATAAAATCAAGTACATTTTACACTATTCATAAGTACACCTAGCTACTAACTCTCTTCCTCTTCTCCAAGCTATCACTTTCTATTAAACTCCCATCTCACCTTCTCTCTGATCATTGCTATTCATCATCATCAAAATCTGAAACAAATTTCTAAATGGCAAGAACCAAAACTGCAGCTCACAAAAATGCTACCCAAATTTCTCAAACTCCTTCACCACCATCGTCACCAAATTCTTCACCTACTAATCAATCACCTCCACCAAAATCAACTGAACAAGCTTCTGAATCCCACCGATCATCCCAATCCAAACAAAATCAACCTTTTCAAACCATCTCTGACCACATGCAAACCCAAATCGAACCTGGTCACATCTCTGATTCACTCTCAGAACGTTCCGAGAACGTTCCCATCAATGAAGAGATTACCCAAACCCAAACTGAAACCTTGAATGATGATGGAACTGTTACTCCTAACCCAACAATCATTGTACCTAGCCAAGCTGAAACACCCCCCGTTTATGTTAAACCTAAGAAAACCAAAACATCATCCCTATCAAAATTGTCAAAATCCCCTCTCAAGTCAAAATTCAAAGCATAAAAAATATAAAAATACTAGGAGAGCTCCCCCTAAGTTACTCATAATTGTTCTCCCCCTTTGTCATCAACAAAAAGATGGGATTACTTAGGATTGGTGGGGCTTGAATCATCAGAAGAGGTAGAGGTTTCTGATGGAGGATCAACAGCTGGTGAGGGATTTGGTGGTGGTGCAGTGACATTCATCTGTGGACAAACAGTGGTTGCAATCCATTCTCTCATGATCTTGAATTCCATCATGACATACATGAGTATTTTGAACATTTTGGCCATGTCATCCCTGGTTTTCTTCAAATCAGTCTCCATTTTGGATTTCATAGAAGGTCAGCTAGAATTTTATCTGGTGTTGGTACAAGAAGAAAAATTGTAAAGGACAATACTGTACACATCATTGATGATGATGACTCTGAGAAAACCCTTTCAAACAACCCTGTTGATGAACCTGTAGATAATGAGGAAGTGGAGGTTGTTACTTCAACCAAATTTGTACCCATCAATTCAAAATCCAAACCTTCCCCTGTGTCAAAGAAAACACCTACAGCTGCTAAGGTTTCTAAGGGTAAGGAGAAAGCTGTGTCTGAAGGAAAGGAAAAGAAGATGAAACCCAAAACCAAGTTTGTTCCCATTCCCCTCATTCATCCTGATGATAGGGAAAACTTTGACAAATATTGGAAGATTAAACCTGTACCTGCTGGGAGAGTTTTTGACTTTGAAGAACTTCAAAAGAAAGGAATGAATTTGCTTAAGTATGTTGAACCACTTGGTTGGACAGATTTCTTCAAGATTAAAGAATCTGTGATGCCTCAATTGGTTCAGGCCTTCTATCACAATGCAAATGTACACACTGACAAGAACTTGATCATCTCAAATATCAAGGGAGTTGAAATACAACTTGATACTGAGATTCTTGGATGCTTGCTCAATCTCCCTTTTGAAGGAGCTGAAGTGTATGGAGGAGATTGGTACTCAAAGCTTGAGGTAAACAGAGAAGCTCTGATCATGGAACTTTTTAATGAAGAAGGAGCTAAGATGGAAGAACCAACTTCATCCTTCCTCAAAAAGATTTTAAAATCCTTCACAACATGGTACTACACTGCATCTTTCATAGGATGGGGAGTAAGCACAAAGTCACAGACATTGACTTGCTCATCTTGCACCACATGTCAAAAGGTATTAAGCTGAACTTACCTTATGTCATAATTCAACACATGATCCATGCTGCAAAATCTGGACCTAAGAAGATAGCTTTACCTTATGGAATGATCCTGACTAGGATCTTTAGGAAGTTTGAGGTAGATGAAACAAACCAAAGAGTTGACAACTCTTGTTCTGTTTTTGGTCTGAAAAATATTCACCACATGAAGAAAGAAACCTTCTCTGAAGAATCTATTGACCTAGGCAAAAGAAAAAGGGATGTGTTTGAGAAAGATGGTCTGGAAATTCTAAGTGATGCACTGGGAGAACAAACTGAGAATGTTCTCCAGAATGGGAACAGTGCAGGAACTGATGTAGGAATGAACACTGAATCCATTCCTTCCCACTTGGATACATCACTGCATTTTGGAACTCCTTTTTCACATGGTTTCAAAGCTATTCCACCAAAATCTGGTAAGCATCTTGAAATTTTTTTCTCCACCACCAACCCTGCCAACACTACTTCATTTTCACCATTAATGACTTCATCACAAGGTAATCTTCATACCTTCTTTAGTTCTGAGTTGATGAAGAATTTAGAAAAATCAAGCCCTGATGTTCTAAAATTTCCCTCCACCTTGTTTGCCTCTGAATCTTTACTATCCTTACCTGCATCTTTTGCCACTTTAGAATCCTTTTGTTCTTCTACTGCTACTGCTGCTGCTGCTACTGTTGATAGCTTGGCCAAACACCTTGGTCCTGATCTTAATGAACCTAGCCCCTCTGAAATTCCTAACCCTGCTAAGAAATCCAAAATGGAGACTGATTTGAAGAAAACCAGGGATGACATGGCCAAAATGTTCAAAATACTCATGTATGTCATGATGGAATTCAAGATCATGAGAGAATGGATTGCAACCACTGTTTGTCCACAGATGAATGTCACTGCACCACCACTAAATCCCTCACCAGCTGTTGATCCTCCATCAGAAACCTCTACCTCTTCTGATGATTCAAGCCCCACCAATCCTAAGTAATCCCATCTTTTTGTTGATGATAAAGGGGGAGAACAATTATGAGTAACTTAGGGGGCGCTCTCCTAGTATTTTTATATTTTTTATGCTTTGAATGATGCTTATCTAATCTTATTTTGAATCTGCCTTGTTTAGAGGTTTAGATAATTTGGGAAGTTCTTTTTGCCAATAGGAACTTCTCCTAGTATGTTCTATTTTCTAAACTACGATTTCATTTCCCTTGCTTTGAACCTTTTTGAATTAATCATGTACTACAAACTGTGTTTGGATTCTCTTTGTTAAGAGGTTGTTGATTAATGATATTATGTTATGGTTCAATTGTGTTTTATCAATTCTTTATTTTTGAAAATTGAATGCTTGAATTGAGGGGGAGCTTGATAAAATTAAAACACCTGCATTATCTCTAAACTGTGTACTAAATTGATCAAATCTGAATTTTTTTTAAAACATAATTCAAGAGGTTTGTCATCATCAAAAAGGGGGAGATTGTTGAGGCAAAATCCCAATTTGATGTTTTAAAGATAACAAACATCTTAATTATATTTTAAGTAATTCTGATCTCATTGTTATCTAACAAGTGCTTTTGAGTGTTTTAAATAAGCCAGGATTAATTGAGCAATTTACATCAAGTGTCATTCATTTATTTTAAATATGAACAAGAATGAAAGAACGATCTCAGAACGTTCTCAGGATTTACGCTCATGATTAATCAAGAACAAAGCTTCAATGACTAAGCACTTATTTTTTAAGTGAACAATGTACAAGACAAAGAATCACTTTTTCCTTGGTAATAACTCACAATATCACAACAGTTATCATAACAAATAAGACAAGGAATATTTGCGAAGAAATGGATAAGTTTCCTCTTTGGCCAAGATTAAGGAACAAGCATGTACAAATGGATTTAATTCAAAGACAAAGATCAAAAGCTGTCCATTTGGTGTTAGACAGATTTTTCATGGTCCAATAAGATCAGCACAACACTTTTGGAACTAGGAGTAGGGATGTACTTTATGAAAATATTTTATACAACATTCTCCCATGTTGCCACCTCTCTCCAAAGACTTTTGTGTACAAGAAAGTACAAGTGAATAGTGTCTCAAGTACAAGGAAGCTTCAGTACTGATCTTTTGCAGCTGGCATCTCACGTGATTGATCATTTTTACTTGATCAACAAGTTCATCATCTGCCCAGATTGGAGAACGTTCTTAGAACGTTTATGAGAGAGAGATTCTTCATCACGTTATTATTCAAATCTCTTGACAGCTGTGTTTCACGCTCCCAAAAGTACAACAACGGTTTTACTTGTTGAATAAGATTAAAAGAATCATCTACAGCTCACAGCTAGCTTCTTTACCACGCTCCTTTGAGAATCAAAGACAAGACTCAGATCCAAGAACATTCTCCAAACGATCTCACAAGCTCAGCAACTTTTGAATTTCATGAGCTGTCATCTTATTGAAGAAGTTTCAAGCATATATCCGTTGCAAACGGCAATGCTTCTTTACCAAGAAATACAAGGACATATTCCAGCTATAAATAGAGCCTCTTGGTGACTTTGAAGAACAAGAGTTTTCATCACAATCATATTGCAAACTTGTCTTTATCGTGCAAGCATTCTCTAAAGCTCTTCTTTGATCTCTTTCACTCCAACTCTGTAATTCTATACTAGGTTTAGTATAAATTCTTTTGAGTGTACTGAGAGTTTTATTTCTCTAGGCTTCTCACTTGGTGAGTTTTGTAAAGCTTAGATCTTTATCATCATATTTGTAAAAGAACTACTCAAGTCAATAGGGCTGTATTGTTTGAGTGTTGTAATACCCTTACTAGCTTGGAGGGCTGAGGTATCTTTAAGCTTGTAGGGCTTAAAGGATCTTGGATCTTGATCAAAGATTGCAAGAAGAAAAGTGTACTTTTGGGATCGGTAGAATCTCATAGTGGAGAAACTCACTGGAGCGTGAGGACTGGACGTAACCCATTGTTAAAGGGGTGAACCAGTATAATTGTTTGTGTGTTACTCTCTTCCCTTAACTCTTTCATTTTATGCAAACACCACACACATAGTTAATTATTTGTTTGCTTTATATATCATAGATTGATCTGAGAACGTTCTCTTATCTGACTAACTAAACGTTCTCAAGATATTCTAACATTACTTTGTCCAAGTATTCTCTTATCATTTTAATAGGTAATTTTTAAAAGGTTCACAATTCAAACCCCCCTTTCTTGTGAAAAACTTTGCTACTTCAGGAAAAACGTGCTTCATAAGCTACAAAAAGATATATTTGATGTTGCATGACAAAATTCACAATGAGTTTTGTGTTACATGCTTTGAGGATTTACTACCACAATTAACATAAAAAGGAATGATGTATATTCTAAGGACCCTCTCCAATTTTTTCTTTCATGTTTTTTCACCTTTCTGTTAATTTAATGGTTGATAAATCACAAAGAACATAAAAACATTTAGAGAGAGAGAAACAAATTGAATAAATGATTACGATTACTAGAATATGACTAACATAAAAGAAAAAATTGGAGATGATCCAAATTCTGAATATATTATAACTAAACATGTTCTTCAAAATACTCTCAGGGGCATTTGGCGTATTCCTCTAGGATTTAAGATCTAGTCAACATAATTTGTATCAAATACTAATGGAAAAAGAATATGATATTAAGCGTACGATCAAAGGAAATCCTTTGATAGTTCATCATCAGATAATTTCTTTAAAATATACTCTGTAAGTTGTATTTGTTCTGATTAAGTTTAAGGTAACATATAGTTTTTTTACAAGGGTTTTATATGGTTTAGATTAGATGCTACATAATTCATAATTTTAAGTTTAGTTCCCACAAGCCCAAAAGTATGAACTAAAATTAATACAATATTTATGTAAAGACAAAACTTAAAATGTTATAATTTTTTAAAGACTAAAAATTATATATATTTTTGTTACCATGATATTGAAATATCCTTGACCACATATTTACGAAAACCAAGATTCTTACCACTTAGACCAGTAGATTAAATGATATTTAACTTTCATAATTAATATATAAATTTTGAACATATTTTAATTATTCTTCATATTTAGTTTTCCAAAAAAGTTAGTATAGCTCCACCATTGTTTAAAGTCCTTTTCTCCCAACTCTCAGTAACAAAGTTAAAATATAAAATTTATCATCACTGTTAATTTCCCTCTCCCAAATTCTTTACAAAACATCTCTAATTAAGCGATGCTGTTTCTTGACAATTATATTTAAGTAATGGAAGAAACACTTAACACTAATACACTATGAACAAGTACTTTTGGTTAAAAATTAAAGTCCAACTAAATATAAAATATCTGCCTGTAGGTCGTATACACGTACTGACTGTTATCTAGTATTACATGCGATTATGAATGGCTTGTACTATAAGCCAATATCTAATCTAATCTAACATATAATGATAAAAAAAATCATGATATGTACGTAGCTGGAGAATATATACGATGTCTCTAGACTTTAAGCCAGTAATAAAAGTTTAAACCATATTCAACTGGTAGTTAAAAACAGAAAAAATAAATTATAAGTTTAATTTTTTATTCTTTGTCAAAAATAATTTGGTTGGAAGAACTTATGTGCTTCAAAAATTTTCGACAAAATATAATCAATAGTATAAATTTCGTATCTATTTCATAATTAAGAAAAATAAATAAAAATATGAGGTAGCCGTTAATCCGGGAAGAAAATATTGAATGAGCCACTAAATATGTCACTTTAGTTCTGTTGCCTGTCAAAGAGTGACGCACAAGCTGCACATGCAACTGAAAATGACCCCCTAATTCAAATTCCTAATCACAAGCTATGGATTTAAGGAGTATTTAAGTGCCACTTATATATAATGATGCATAATTTGCGAAAAAGTGTATGGTGCATAAGTTATGGTGCATAAGATATGTTTATGCACCGTGCATAAATATCCAAAATTGCTTAGCACACCCTCCAGATTTCTAGTGCACCCCCCAAATTACTTAGCGCACCCCCCAGATTTTTAGGGGGTGCGTTAGAAATTTGGGGGGTGCGCTAGAAGTCTGGGGGTGCGCTAAGTAATCTGGGGAGTGTGCTAAGCAATCTGGGGGGTGCATTAAGTAATTTTCATTATTTATGCACGGTGCATAAGGAAAAAGCTTATGCACCATAACCATTATCTCAATTAAGAAGAAAATCTCACCTTTAACGTCCTAGAGACACCATAATAAGGTGTGTTTCACCAATAGGTAATTAAGGGTTATTACTGTTACTGATTCTCTCTAGTGCAAATTTGGGTGGACTAATTTAGCTTCTTAAAAAAAAAAGGGTTATTACTGTTTCTTTTCTTTTGGAGTTTGTGCAGTCAATTATTCAAAAGTCTAAAATGTGTTGTTTTCAATTTAAAACTTTCTTTTTTTTGGTTTCCTTAACCAGTGCTCCGGGGACACCGGTCAGCATGACCTTTTCTTTAAAAGTAAAAGGAATGTTTGTTATTGAAGCATGTGCTCATAATTAACTTAGAAGAGATAAGTAATTTTCCCTTGAATTTTATAAAAAAATTATTCATTAATAATAATACACTATATATGGAAAATGTTAGCATGTTCCATTATGACACATGTCAAGAATACAAATATAGTAATAATTTTTGAGGAGGGATATATTGACTCCAAGAGTAAGTTTTACAAATTACTCCAAATCTGAACCTTTCATTTTGATATCAATAAATGGCCAAGATTGATTGATAATAATATATAGAGTGAGACTTATTTCTTTACTACATTGGAAAATAAGGATTGTCAAAACATACTTTAAACATAGAAGAGAAGGATCAATTATGGCCATTCACTACAAAAAAAATTGGAAATTGCAACAAATGGATAGCAACAGTTTTGTAGAACTGCCGGTAATTTTAAAACAAAATTAAAATAGCAACGGTTTTGGGGAACCGCTGGTAATTTTTAAAACAAAATTAAAAATAGCAACGATTTTGGGGAACCGCTGGTAATTTTTAAATGAACCGGCGGTTTAATTTGGGTTAGCAGCGGTTTGGTTGACAAATAGAAAAAAAATCCGGGAACCACTTCTTTTTTTATCTTTTTAATTTACTTCATTCAGAGCAAAGGAAGCGCGCAAGAGAAAAGAGCTTTTCAAGCGTTTCTTCTCACTCAATCGCGATCCCTAACGCCAATCGCGAACCCTTCAGCCGGCCATCCGTCGTTCTCCAATCGTGAACCCTAATTTGTGTTATTCAATCGCCTGCCGTCGTTCTCCTTCCATAAAGTATGTTATTCACTCCTCTTACGGATTATAA
This sequence comes from Trifolium repens, assembly GCA_030408175.1. Taxonomy (NCBI): domain Eukaryota; kingdom Viridiplantae; phylum Streptophyta; class Magnoliopsida; order Fabales; family Fabaceae; genus Trifolium; species Trifolium repens. The sequence goes on along the minus strand of CP125849.1, from coordinate 48,317,068 downwards.
ACGGTAGTTGTTCTGTGTTGCTGCTGTCTCGGGTTCAAGGATAGGGCGGTTCCTATGTTTTTGATTCTTTCCTTTGCTTAGAATTATAGTTTTGCTGTGTTTTTTTTTGCTCAAACTGGTTTTTGCTATCAGTAGGCGCTAGTGTTTGCTGTTGTTGCTGTAATTTTGCCTCTCCCTTTGTGTTTATGAGGCTTGCTTTTTCCTTTATGTTGCTGGTTTTTTGCTCCAGCTTGTAACCTTTTCCTCTTGGCCTTCCAGTACCTCTCATACTGCGATGTGCTTTAATAAATTTCTTTGCCGATCAAAAAAAAAAATCTTGCTCATTCATGAGAATTCATTTTCCTCTTGGGTTTGTAATCTTTAAAGCTCAACATGGTAAACTATTTTGGACCTTTTTCTCTTAACATAAGGCTGTTGCTATCTTGAAAACTGAGTGTTGATTAAATAGTTTTTCACATGTTACTATATTTTGAAACATAAAATGCCAATCATTTGTTGTTGATGCTTTATGAGTTCCTTGAGGTGTATATTTACATAGTTATAGTCTTAATCATTCATTGGAACTCATGTGACTATTGTGTGTCTTTCTTTGCCTCTTTTGAACTATTTGCTTGTTATTATTTCAAAAAGACATTAACTGATTAAGTTAAGCACTTGTTTCTTTCCCATATGCTTATTGCATTTTAATGACATGAATCTCACTAGTCACATAAGTTTTAATTCTTAATTTGTCAATTTTGAGTAGTTAGGATGGTGACTTGATTTTTACATGTTGATTTATGGTTAGAGCCTTGTGAGTTTAAAGTTGATCGTGGAGGAAACATTGGCATTAAAAATTTTGAAGTGGTAATTTGATTGCCTCTGATTTGATACTTGACTATCTAATTTTGATTGTCTCAAACCTTTTTGCATTCATAAGAATATTCTCATGCACCTTATAAGCTTAAGATGTCGAATTTTTATTAGTCAGGTCTGTTGTGGTCTGTTTTGCTTAAGATGTGCTACAAAATTCTTGACTTTAATGACTCATGGGAATTCATATGACATTTGTGGTTTCATTGATTGATTCACTTTGAACATAATGTTTGCAATTGCTAAAAACCATGATCCATGTTATTTTTTTTAAGCTTCATGACATTACTATTATTAAGCACACACTTATAAAAGAGTCTATAAATTTGTAACGGCTGTGCACAATGGATCTGGTAATTGTTGCCGTCAGAAGCTATAAATTTGTGCGCTTTAAAGGGCATTTGTTTCTTTTCAATTTGTTTATTGAATTGTAATAACCTGTATCTCATTTGTCACATGAATTTTAATTTGAAATTGCTAACTGTGAGTAGTTAAAATTGTGACTTGATTTTTACATGTTGATTTTTGGTTAGAACTTAGAAACTTGTGAGTTTAGAGTAGAATATGGAGGAAACAATGGCAATAACAAGTTTGAAGTGTTAACTTGATTGTATTTGTGATTTGGACTTTGTGGACATGGTGATCACAAAATTAGGAGCTGCTATCTTGAGTTAAAATTATTTTTTTTGAACTGCTAATAATTTTATTAAGAAGCACGGTATCGCACAAGACGTACAACACCGGCAAGCTGTGAACAGTAAATAATAAAAGGACAACCTCCATACAAAACTAAGAAAATAGAGCATACACAATTAGGCCGAACAGCAACCCAAAGGAAAAAACAAAACACCAAACAAAAGGCACAAACAAAAGAAAGACAAAAACCATCCAGCAGCAAAAACCAGCCAGTAGCAGCGGGAATCAACCAAACACAGCAGTACCCGCACAGCAGACGGAACACAAAAAAGACACGGCAAGCAGCTAATCATCGGAGCATACAATCAATGTTAAAATAAAATCATAAATAACATTAGGATAAATAAATTACTTACCATTTTGGATTGATTCATTATCCATATCAACATCAATGTCATCCATAGTGAGTGTTTAAGTCCCTCCTCTTCTGTATTTAAATTAAAGATAAATTAATTAATATTTTAGAATAGTAAAATACAAAATAAAACATAAATAAAAGTAAACCACAACAAATCATAAACCCAACAGTGAACAAAAGTACATAATAACAAAAACAAAGGTTGTGTTCACTAATCAAAGATAAACCTATTTTCAAAGAAAGAAAAAATCTATAACTCTTTATAAAAATGTGAAATCAAGAGTAAAAACTCTAGGGTTTAATAAAAAATAGAAGTTCAATTTTTTTTCCTGGGAATGATGATGATGATGTTCAAACTGCATGTAACACAACAAAACTCAAGAACAGAAAATAGAAGAAAAAAAAATCAAGAACAGAAATTAGTAGAACATAAACAAAGTACAGAAAAGAAATCAAAACTCAAGAACTCAAAACATACTACAAAAACAAAACGAGAACAAAGCAAAATAAGTTACTCACAAGGTTAATCGATGAGATGATGAAAATGAGAGAAGAGAGACGAGAGATGAAGGTTAGAGGTCGAGCAATAGAGAGATGAAGTCTTAGAGTTACGTTGTTTTGTGATTATGGAAGCTTAGAGGTTGAGAGATGAAGGTTTTGCTATGTTGTTGGTCTTCACCATTTTCTTCCTTCAGCGGCTGCGTTTCTATTCTTCAAATTAGGGTTAGATTTTGAGTGAGAAAAACTAGAGTTGCCTTATATACTTAGGTTAAGACTAGATAAATTGGACTTTGGATATGGGCTGCTACAGAATTGGGTTTTGTGTTCATATAAAATATAACTGTAGTAAAGACTTCGGTCGGTTTCGGCCTAGATGGGTTGATAATTAATAAAACCGGACTCGACCGGTCTAACCCACCCAGAACTGAAATGTCTGAACCGAAAACCGGTTCACCCAGTTTAAACCGCCCGGTTCGGTTTTTTGCTTCCGGTTTTTCTGGTTTCGGTCGGTTTTTTTTCTTCTGCTCACCCCTAAATCACTTTATTCATTACATATCATCCATGTATATACATTGGTTAAAGGTTATCACTGTATAAATATGTTGCTACTACAATACTTTTGTTTTTAACTATACTTTAAATTTTGTTTTCAGGGGTCTAACATAGGATCACCGTTTGAAGTACGACGCTCTTCTGAGTCTAGTCATAATGTTGAGGGTGATCAAACAACTCCGGACGATTAAACTTAGATATATAATTTTTGTTTAGGCGTGTTGAACTTTTGATGTCACGCTTTTCCATTTGTTTTAATTTTGACGTACTAGGCGCATGTGTTGTGACCTTCGTTTTTATTTTTTGTTATGTACTATTTAGGTTGCATGTGTCAATGCAAACTTTGGATGTATTGCGCATGTATTGTGACCTTTAGTTCCATGTGTCGTTGCGAACACCTTATTTTTGAATCAAATGGATGATATTTTGTTTATGAATTTGTCTATATTGCATGAATTATTATAGTAGTTCAATATTTAAAAATACTACGTTTGAATATTAATCGATGAATAAAAAAAACAGGGTAAAAAATTGTCCTACAAAAATGGACCTCAAAGAAACCAGAAAATAAATTAAAAAAAAAAGTAAATTATACAGCGGCGGTTTCCAACCGCTGCTAAAACTTAAAAACAAAAAAATTTAAAACAAATAGCAGCGGTTTCAAACCGTTGCTAAAACTTAAATACTAAAAAATTAAAAAACACAGCGGCGGTTTCAAACCGTTGCTAAAACTTAAATACTAAAAAATTATAAAAAAATATAGCGGCAGTTTCAAACCGCTACAAAACTGGCTAAAAATTTTGTTTTTTCGTTTCATGTATTGCAACGGTTTCAAACCGCCGCAACACATATTGTGGCCGTTTGTGTAACGGTTTTCCAAACCGCCGCTATTTGAGCTACCAACGCTCAAATCTGCAACGGTTTGGCAACCGCCGGTAAAGATGCTGCAACAGTTAAAAACCGTTGCTAAACCGTCCCATAACCGTTGCTAAACACCTTTTTTCTTGTAGTGATTATTAATTGTGAAACAAGGATTCCTCCTCTCTCTTGATTTCACTAGTGCAGAAAACACATTTTACATCTGGCCAAAAACACTTTTTACATCTGGCTCCCGTCAGATGTAAATGCACGAGTTATAGTAAGTTGGACACTTTTTACATCATATACAATCAATCAAACTACAAATTCAAAAAACAGAAGCAAATTCATAGTAGATAAGCAGGAATCTTGATACGAATGAAGAGCATTCTCATAACATAATCAAGAACAATCGACGAAATACCAACAGAAGCATAAGAAACCTTTAACATATCTATCAAAATTCTGATGATATTGAGTTGGATCTGAGTTGAACCGATGATATTGTGAGAGAGGGATGTCGAGTGCGAGAGAAAACGATAGTGAGTGAGAGAACGATAGTGAGGGACGAGATCGATTGAGAGGGAAGATCGAGTGAGAACGATTGAGAGGGATCGAGTGAGGCTAGGGTTCGCGTGAGAGTGAGAAGTGAGGGACTGATTTTACGCGTGAGAATACTGAGGCTTCTGAAGACACTATTAATTTGCATTGAAACAATAATAATAATAATAATAATAATAATAATAATAATAATAATAATAATAATAATAATAATAATAATAAGTCAAGTGACTTTTTACAACTGAGGATAATATTGTCACATGTAAACTGATTTTAGACAATTTTCATGATAATTACAGGATTGCCATCTGGGGATATTACGGTTAGATGTAAAAGGTTGTTTCTATGTATTTTTCACTTCACTGGATATTGAAATCAGATGTAAAAGGTACTCTATATTCCTTTTTACATCTGTCATATCTCGCACAGATGTAAAATCTTTAGTAATAAGTGATATTTGTACTAGTGTTTTCCTTACGCATAAAAAATAAACAAGGATTAAAATACAAATTATTGCATAAAAACAAATAATTGATTTTGACAAACAAAATCTTTTGTTTAATTTTTTATGAGGATTGATTTGTTGAAGAGTGGATTTTAGATGTGACAATATTATGAAAATGTTTCAACATGTTCTTCCAATGCTGGTGAAAAATTAAATAGTGAACGTGGATTTACTTATTTTTTATTTTCTTCAGCTAATGAATTTAGTTTTTCGGTTCAACACCAATTATTTGTTTTTCATACAAACATTTGTATTACAATCATTACTTTTCTTTTCTTTACTTATTATATTTTACGCGGAAAAAAAAGCAAGGGAGGAATTATTATTTTTTGAATAATACATATTGACTGCTATGCTGCTACAATAGCTATTATTCAGGACCTTTTGAAGTTGGAATGGGACGTTTCTGTGAGACATTCCTTGAGGGAATGGGAATTTCTGTGCCGACTTCCTAGCCAAGTTAGGCTCAGCAAATGAGGCGAAACTTTCTATATGGGAGTCTCCGCCATCGGATATGCAGAATCTTCTTTTGTCTGACGCTTTGAGGGTGCCTTACCCGCGAGCTTAGTTTTTTTCTTTTCCTTTTGTTTTTGTCTCTTTTAGCATATGCACCAAAAAAAAGAATAATACATATTGACAATCTTGTTTTCCAATGTAGCAAAAAATTAAGTCTCACTCTAGCAATTATTATCAATCAATCTTGACTATTAATTTATTTTAAAATAAAATGTCAAGATTGGGAGTAACTTATAAAACTTACTCTTGGAGTCAATATATCCTTCCTCATAATTTTTTGAAATTTGTATATTGTAATTTTTAAGCATTAAATTCTTTTGTATTATATTAAATAAAAATTTCTACTTTAGTAATGAAGTGTTTATGCTTTCAAGTGAACTTCATTAACTAACCAACCGATAACTTTATCTAATGAAATGTTGGTTCAAGATTTTTTATTTTATTTACTTTGAGCAAAACTAGCATTTTCACATAGATAACTAGCATTTTCACTTTTTCGGATATAAGGTATCAACTATCAAGATAATCCATATTTGGTTGTATTGAATCATAAAAAACAATATTGAAAACAAATGCATGGTTTCTCTATGTTTTATAAACAAGTTTTCATAGCACATTCTTGTTACTTTCTGGAACTCATATTTTAAAAGTATAATTTCCAAAATACATTTTTTTGTGTTTCCATAATTAATTTCAAAAACTATCAAATTCATATTAGTACAAAGGAAGGGGTGTGACTAGCAATATTTCCCTTTATTCAGGCAAATGTCCAGAAAAGACTATTTTCTTACCCTTTCGTCTAGATTGGCCCAAGTGCTATCTGCTGCAAGCATCAAGCCCATTTACGAAGAGACAATCAACACAATTATAAAACACACCTCCACTCCTTTTAAGTTTTAATCATATCTCAGTTTTCCTAAACACATTTCATCCACTTTTTAATTTATGAGGTATATTTTTAAAACAAGTACTCTAAATATATAAGAGTAACTTACAACTTATACATTTTTTAAGGAAAAAAAGTGTGCTATAACTTATATAGATTATGATAAAGCTATAACTTCCGGCGTACAATTTAAAAAAATATGTAGTGTAAAAAATTGCAGATTTACATATGCTATAATTTTTTTTTGAATACATAAAAATGATTTATATATATATAAATATATTGTTAAATAATTACACATGAATAAAATGTAGACGGACAACAAGCTGCGCCGCTAAACCTTCTTGAATAGCAAAACATAATCTTTCAAAAACTATATTCATATACTTGGGCGATATAACATTACTACGCATGATCTTTTGAAAGTTTAAAACATTTATGTATGGAGTCACTACTACAAAATGTGGAACAGACAGGGCACTTTAGACAATGCTTATTTACAGAAGCACTTTTATGGAAGGGTTTTATTTGGTTCTCAGTAGGAGTTCTGGTAATCTGAAGTTAAACCAAAGTAAAATCTAACAAAAATTTGTTTTTTTTTTTTTAAAAATAAATTTAAATGCAATTACATGCGTATGAAGAAAACTAGGTTGAGAGAAAAAAATCCACTTTGAATGTTCTATACACATTTTTTGACGGAGAATATAACAATTCATTAAAAAAATGTAAATAAATAATGAAATTCTTGTCAAATTGGGAACTAATCATATGCAATCTTTTGTGATGATGCTCAACAACAGCCCTATCTATCTTTTATGCTGCTGATAGATACTATAAGAATGTCTTTTATTAGGGTACAATCTTTTACCACTCTTTCCGGTCCTTAATATAAGAGGAACTTCATTTTTTAGATTCATTGAAAATCTAATGTATCTAATTTATATTATGGACTAAATACATTAAATTCTTAATAAATTTAAAAAGTAAAGTTCCTTTTATATTAAAGTCTAGAGGAAGTATTTTCTTTCTTATGCAAAAAAAAGTATTATGTGGCTAGTATAGTCACAAAGATTCATTGTGTGATTTTCAAAAAGGATGATGAGTTGTAATGATATTATCCAATAGAAATGGGATATGGTGCATATTTGGCACCATCACAATGGAGGAAAAGATTGTGATAATCCCCCTAAACAAACAAACAAATAATTATTTTCTTTGTTTGTCTTTTATCATAGCAACTAATAATGATTTTGCCACATTTAGATTATCACCAAATACATAGATAGATAGAGAGGTTATGGCTAGTTGTAACATGGCATTAGCACCTTCAATGTTTGTGTTGTCACCTAATAATGTTTCAACCAACACTAACACAAACTCATTAGCATCAAGAATCAATATAGTGATGTATCCTACTACAACAAAGAACACCAATTCTAGACTTGTTATGAGGGCGGCTGAGGAGGGTGGTGCAACACCAACTGAAACGGACACACCACCTGTTGAAGGTGAGGCAGCTTCAAAACCCAAGCCCCCACCAATTGGCCCCAAAAGGGGTGCTAAGGTGAGTTATTAAGGGATTGTTTGGAATTAATAAAAAAAATGGATAATTTAAATATTTATTTTTAGAAAATGAAGTTATTTTATGTTTGCTTAGTATAATAAAAATATTTTAAAAGAGAAATAAATTTAATTATATAAAAAAAATTAATTTTCAAAGAAGCTAGTATTTAAAATTACTTATTAATTGAAACAATTTCTAAAAAATGATTATCTTTTTATTTATATTAATAAATTTTATTTTTAATAAATAAAGAAAACCTGTAATAAGTTGATTAAATTTGAGGAGGAACATTTTTCGCTCCAAATCATAATGTATATATTTAGAAGAAAAAAAAAACACATTTTTTTTATATCGTCTGAATCTACAGTACAAAACAAATTATATTTTTAGAGAGTATTCTTTTAAATACATTTGTGATTTTTTTAGCAATATGAGATTGAAAAAGTTGCTCCCTTAATTTTCACTTGCAAGGATGGCTCTAGTTTGTGATTTGGAAATTGGAATCACCTTTTGTGCAACAATCATTTTAATTTAGAGATAGCGATTTTAAATAAATGATTCAATGCAATTGAGTTTTCTACTGACTGAGATAAACTCATTTTGAAGATATTAGTTAACGAATCTTAATAGAACAATTCATATTTCAACTTTGTTGTCAACTACTACTTACTAATAGTGTAGTAGGAAACTTCATTTTATCTTCTGATTTTTATTTGTCTTGTTTAATTTGGTTCTCCTTACCAGGTTAAGATTCTTAGAAATGAATCCTATTGGTTCAATAATATTGGTTCAGTTGTTGCTGTTGATCAGGTTAGTTTCTCCATTGTATTATTAATGAAAATGACACTATAAGTTATTTTACAATCATTTGCGAAAGATTTTACACTCTATCGCATTATAATATCAAATTCTTACTACCGAGCTCACATAAACAAATGTTAATTGTTAGTATTTTTATGAGGCTTGGACCTCGGATATTGATGAGGTCTCCTTGTGTTTGTCTAGGATCCAAAGACGCGCTACCCAGTTGTGGTTCGATTCAACAAAGTTAACTATGCTAATGTATCAACAAACAACTATGCTTTGGATGAGATTGAAGAAGTCAAATGAGTAATCTATTTTAATTTTACAAATAGATTTCTAAGATTATGAATCTTTCGCAACTTGCTACCCAGTTGCGGTTCGATTCAACAACAATAGATGAATGGAACCAAAGCTTCAAGTTACTACTAGCTTAAGAATTTTCATGTCACAAATACTCTAAAACGATAGTATAAGAGAAAAAGAAACAAACACAAATATAAACTTAAATGTTTACAAGTGCTACTGCTTGGTGTGTTGAAACAAGAAAATTGAGGTCTCTATATATATAGCATTGAGCTCCTCCACTCTTCACTTCTCTAAGCGATGTGGAAATTCTCCACTATAATTTTCCTGGCCTTTTTTTTTCTTCCTTAGCAATATGAGACTTACATTACAATCAACCTCAACACAACTGTGTAGCGCATCCTGCACTTATGCAGGGCCGACCTTGATGCTACAATTAGAACTCGCACAGTCACACATGTTATAAATTAATAGGTCTTTTTTGTCAAGTAGCACAGTAATTAGAAATCAACCACTTGAAGTAAATACGTGATGAATCCTTAGTTTGAACCTCGGTCTTTGCATATATATATATATATATAATGCATCCCCCTAAATTAAAAGGTTTTTTTATTTATTTATTAAGTTTAATTTAATACTTACAAAATTGACTTATGCAAAGCGGAATAAGATCCGTTTGGATTAATTTATTTTTGAGCTTATGTAAAACAGTTCATGCAAATAATTAAGGTTTTATGTATTATTATAAGTTTGTCAAGATCGTTTATGAAAAAATAACTTATAAAAATACAGTTTTTATTAGTGAGAACTTATAAATTGATATAAAACCTTATTTATTTGCATAAGTTGTTTTGTATAAGCTCAAAATAAACTAATCCAAATAGGACCTAACACTTTTTATAAACTTATTTTAGACTTTCTCTTTATTAATAGGTTTTTATATTGACTTTTTCTTGATATAAATATTACACATAACGTTGAATAGGAGGAATGATAAAAAAAGAAGAAAATACAACAAAAATATACAGGCTAGCAACCAAAACCATTCCACAGACTCTTTCCTTCCAAGAACAGAGAGAACCATTCGTTTCACAGGAAAATTGCTCTTCTGGCCATTTTAGTTGATCTCAGGCCCTCTAAAAACTTCAAAATGCTCTCAATTATTCGGATTGTATAGGATGCAAAAACACTGTTTCAGGAATAAAAAAGCAAGGTTTGGAACATAGGAACATCATTTCAAAAGTTACGTTCCGAAATTGTTATTTTTTCAAAATTTTTTAAATTTTGGAACATAACTTCTGAAACTTAGCAATTTGGAACATAGGTTCCGAGATAAAGAGAATATGAAGACGAAGACGAGGAGCAATTAAGGTTTTATGTATTATTATAAGTTTGTCAAGATCGTTTATGAAAAAATAACTTATAAAAATACAGTTTTTATTAGTGAGAACTTATAAATTGATATAAAACCTTATTTATTTGCATAAGTTGTTTTGTATAAGCTCAAAATAAACTAATCCAAACAGGACCTAACACTTTTTATAAACTTATTTTAGACTTTCTCTTTATTAATAGCTTTTTATATTGACTTTTTCTTGATATAAATATTACACATAACGTTGAATAGGAGGAATGATAAAAAAGAAGAAAATACAACAAAAATATACAGGCTAGCAACCAAAACCATTCCACAGACTCTTTCCTTCCAAGAACAGAGAGAACCATTTGTTTCACAGGAAAATTGCTCTTCTGGCCATTTTAGTTGATCTCAGGCCCTCTAAAAACTTCAAAATGCTCTCAATTATTCGGATTGTATAGGATGCAAAAACACTGTTTCAGGAATAAAAAAGCAAGGTTTGGAACATTGGAACATCATTTCAAAAGTTACGTTCCGAAATTGTTATTTTTTCAAAATTTTTTAAATTTTGGAACATAACTTCTGAAACTTAGCAATTTGGAACATAGGTTCCGAGATAAAGAGAATATGAAGACGAAGACGAGGAGCAATTAAGGTTTTATGTATTATTATAAGTTTGTCAAGATCGTTTATGAAAAAATAACTTATAAAAATACAGTTTTTATTAGTGAGAACTTATAAATTGATATAAAACCTTATTTATTTGCATAAGTTGTTTTGTATAAGCTCAAAATAAACTAATCCAAACAGGACCTAACACTTTTTATAAACTTATTTTAGACTTTCTCTTTATTAATAGCTTTTTATATTGACTTTTTCTTGATATAAATATTACACATAACGTTGAATAGGAGGAATGATAAAAAAGAAGAAAATACAACAAAAATATACAGGCTAGCAACCAAAACCATTCCACAGACTCTTTCCTTCCAAGAACAGAGAGAACCATTCGTTTCACAGGAAAATTGCTCTTCTGGCCATTTTAGTTGATCTCAGGCCCTCTAAAAACTTCAAAATGCTCTCAATTATTCGGATTGTATAGGATGCAAAAACACTGTTTCAGGAATAAAAAAGCACGGTTTGGAACATAGGAACATCATTTCAAAAGTTACGTTCCGAAATTGTTATTTTTTCAAAATTTTTTAAATTTTGGAACATAACTTCTGAAACTTAGCAATTTGGAACATAGGTTCCGAGATAAAGAGAATATGAAGACGAAGACGAGGAGCAACAACAAGACATATGAATAAACAAAAAAAATCTCATTTCGGTACCTACAATCTAAAATTAACTAATTTCAGATTCTAAGTTCCAAAATACCCTAAAGTAATTTCGTCAGTTTGAGTGGCCTAGGAACAACTGAGGGGACCTAAAGAATAATTTTCCTTTCATAGAGCCATATAACCGGTAAGCCGAAGTTTTTTTATTGAATTTTTTGAAAAATAAACAGTTGAAACAGCTGTTTCTATTTGTTATCCCACCATTTATCCTTCAATTGTGTCTATCTCTCTTCAAATGGAGAATAAATGGAGGAAATCCAAACTCAACTAAAACAATGGAGGAAATGGATTTCAGCAACGCTTTCTCTCTCTTCGTCATTCATGGAATTTTTTTCTCTCTCTCCTGTAGTATTTAATTTAAATATTTATGTGGTGGCAAATTTTGGTTGGATGTGCCCAAATGCTAAGTGCTGGGTCTGTGCCTAAGTAAGTGTTTCTCTGCGATAACATACATGTTTATATGTATATTTCTTCTATATTTTACTTTTTACACTTTACATACATTTTAAAAATACAAAAAGAACTGCATAGCCGCCCTTTTTTTTCCACAAACCCTAGTTTCTCTTCTTTTTCATCCACCAAAAGAGGGGTGGTTTTAAGGTCAATTTTTTACCCAAAATCACCCCTCTAAATTGTTTTTTCTTTCTTTTTATTCAAATAAATGATTTTCACATATATTTAATTTTTCTTCGTGATTTTGTGTTTGTCGTCGTCTTGTGCGGCGTTTGTTGGTTTTTCGTTTCAGTACCGTGTTTCGTTGATTCAAATTGATATATCCACCCCAACTCATTACAGATCTGATGAAGACTTGGATATCAACGTTGCAGATCTGGGAGTATGAATATTCTGGTTACATTTATTTTGTCACATTTGTAGGCACTTTCATGATGTTGTTGTATGCTATTAACCTAGGTACTGCAAAATTGTTTGTAAATTCACATTTTTCAGTTTTTAGCAATCTTGAATTTGTAATGATCTATGTATGTTTCAATTTGAATGAATGCATATTTATTTTTGTCAAAAAAAATACAAAAAGAAAATGCTTGACAACAATTTTTTCATGTCAAAACATCAATTTCATAAGAGTAAAGGGAAAAGAATGGTTAATTATAATTATTCAACCGTTTCAAAATAAATTATAATTATTCAAGTATTTAGCATTGTTCAAAAGGGTAAAAAAATCAAAATATATCATGAGTATGATAATCATGTGAAGAAGGAAATTAGTTTTGAGACGTTGATTGCACATCAAATTAAACAGTGTACTTACAAGTACATCAATAGTACATATACTAAGAGTACAATAATGACATATGAATATGCACCAATTATTTAAAATTGTTAGACATAATTTACAATTATATACGTAGTGGTTGGGGGTTTGCTCTTTTTCTTCTTCACATTTCCATCGCGAGATAATGAAAGAAAACCAACATATGCAGTTGCTTTTCCATGCCTACATATAGTGCAGCTAGAATTTTGTAGTTTATGTTTAATTTTTGTAATGCAGCACATCTATTTCCACAAAAAATTCTTATGAAATTGTTTTTCTTTAAAGCAATTTAGAGTCCGTTTGTTATATTCATTTTGTGAAAAAAAAATAATTGTTTTATTAAAGTTGGGTTTAATGCAGTTTTGGTTCCCCTATTTCACATGTTCTACAATTTTAGTCCCTTCAATTTTTATTTTTATTTTTAATTTAAATCGAACATTCTTGAAATGTTCCATTCGCTGCATATATAAAAAAATATTAGTCTATAGCAAAAAAATTAAAATTGTTAAAAAATATTAGTCTATAGCAAAATTTTTTAAAATATTAGTCTATAGCAAAAAATTTAGTCTATAGCAAAAACATTTAAAATATTAGTCTATAGCAAAAAATTTAAATTGTTTCGAATGAGAAGTTGTTTTGAATAGTTTCATTGAAAAATTATTTTCGGCAACAACTATTTACTTGAAATGAATTTTATTATGATAAACAAACTCAAATATTTTATGATATTAATTTTTAAGAAAACCTAATCATTAATCTTTAGATTATTGAATATCAAAACTATTTATTTTATAATCGAGATCAAAATTATTTATTTTATAATATGTAACAATAAGACTTTTAGGAACAACTCTCATCACTCACTCATCTTACTCTTAGCATTTTTTATCTTCATTTTAGGATTAATTTGTTAGGTCATCAAGTCCATAGAAGACATACATGTGAAGAGAACAAGTTATGATTTACACACTAGCTAGAAGTATAGCTAGTGTAGTTTGAGGAAGCAGAAGAATGATGGGTCCCTTGTCATGTGGAGAAGAAGAACAATGTCCATCCCATGTGTGTTTATTTTGGAGGCTTTATTGATGAATTATCTTTCAATGAAAGGGTTTTGGAAACATCTATTGAAAGCCAAGAGAAACAATACAAAGTGGAGTTGTATTAAATGAAGTCAAAGACTTGAGGTTTGTTGTGAACTTGTGGTGATTGTTAAGAATTTAGATTGACCATATATTCTTGGTTGAAAAATATATACTATTAACTTTTGAATCACTCAGTATGGGTATTCATATGGGATGTTTCTAGTTGCTAGTGTTTAAAATGGGTGAACAAGGATAGATATACAAGTCTCTCACACTAGAAAAATAAAGACAATTGTATATAAGCACAAGTTTATAAAAAGGGATAAAGAAAAAAATAATTTTGAAAATATTCAATACAAAGAATAATTAATGTCCTTGAAATTTTAAAAAAGGTCCTTATAAAATGGGATAAAGAAAAATCTCAAGAGGATCTTATATTTAAGGACGGAGGTAGTAATATTCAATACAAAGTGGAGTTGTGTTAAAAAAAAGCTGAAATTATTTTGTGTTTGTTTATAAGAATGATTTTGTTTTTTTTAAATCATTATAAAGTACAATTTTCTGGAAAACTTATTAAAAACAACTTATTTGAAATAGTTTTTAGGTATATTTTTTTAGATTGTATTTTTATTAAAAATCTGTAACAAATGAAAAAATTTTTTTTTTAAGTAATTACTGTATTTCACAAAAATTCTCTATAACAAACAAGTTCCTAAATTTGTTTTTATAACATTTTTTTATAAAAAAATATGCATCCAATAATGTATTTTGACCAATTTCAACTTACAAGAAGAGTGAAAATGTGTCTACCACTTTTATGCTTGAACTATAACTTGTATGGTGCCAAATTCAATGACCTAATAGTCCATACCCCATATTTAGAAGAAAAAAATTATGAGATTTAGGATCCGTTTGATTTGTAAAATATAAGTATTGACAGAACAATAAATAACAAAATAATACATGACAAAATTTTAAGATATTAAATATTTTTTATCCTATTATAATATTTGATAAAAAAAATTATTTTGATATTTTAGACAATGTATATTTTAAACAAAAAATTGACAAAAATAACTTAAACTTCAAGTTTGTTGATTTTCCAACTTAGAGCTTGTGGGCCTGAAGACCTACTTATTAAAATGCACCGGCCCATAATCCACTTCAGACACACTTCCATGATGAAAATTGCTCTTTAGGCCTTCTTTGTTGCTACCCAGGCCCCCCATTTTGATGAAAATGCCCTTAATAAAGATTTTGGAATGTATAATCCCAAACTAGGTATTTTTGTTCCAATTCCAAAACAAACTTATATATAGAAAAACGTAGTTGTTGAACAAAATGTATAGAAAAGTGGATTTCGGAATATACATTATGAAATGGTTTTTTTTTGAAAAAAAAAATTATGTTTCGGAAGTTACGAACCGAAAACGCTTAAAAGTAACTTCCGAAATCACCCTATATATGTATTTTGGATTGTATAATCCGAATCCGAAGTACCCTGGAGGACCCAATATATATGAAGGGTATTTGAGAATTTTTTGGGGGTCCAGATGATAAGAAGAGTTCACTCCAACCCACATCCATCACATTGAGCATGCAACTACCAGCTATTTATTTTTTTGCTTATATTATTTTTTAAAAGGTCACGCTAACTAATGTTATTGAAAACAATATTTTTCGGGTTTGCTTGATCTGCAAAATATAAATTGTTGAATTTGTGGTGTTTAAGGGGAAGAATAGGAAAAACCAATAAGAAATATTATTGGTTTTTAAGGGGAAGAATAGGAAAAACCAATAAGAAATATTATTGGTGTTTAAAAGGTCACATTGAGCATGCAACTACCAGCTATTTATTTTTTTGCTTATATTATTTTTTAAAAGGTCACGCTAACTAATGTTATTGAAAACAATATTTTTCGGGTTTGCTTGATCTGCAAAATATAAATTGTTGAATTTGTGGTGTTTAAGGGGAAGAATAGGAAAAACCAATAAGAAATATTATTGATAACGAACTAAATAGAATATTTACATGGAATATTTACATACGAAATAGTATGATAGTACTTGGTATTTATAGTCAAGTGAATATATTTAAATCTAAACTAAATCCCTAAATTAGAGCTTAGAATAAACAAACCTAATCATTGAGATATTTTCTCAACAAACTAAAATATAAAAGTAATGCATATCTTAAAAGATATTTTCCTATTCTAACACTCCCCCTCAAGTTAAAGCTTACAAAATTAACCCTGAAAATAAATTAAATCCCTTTGATAGCATATCCAACGAAGAGTAGCAACCAAAGAAGTAGTAGAGCAGCGGTCGAACTAATGAATCCGTATCAAATTAAGTAAAAATACCCGCGGATAAAGTATCACAAACGGAGCCCGCGGACTAAAGCACCACAAACGGGAAGCCCGCGGATTAAAGCATCACAAACGGGAAGCCCGCGGATTAGAGCATCACAAACGGGAAGCCCGCGGATTAGAGCATCACAAACGGAAAATTAGACCACCAAAACAAAGTCCAAGAGAGACTGACGATCAATCTGGAAAAAACGGTGGATAAAGGTAAAGGATTCATGGAAAAGTGACATATGAGCTGCATATGTCAGGGTAACATGTGAATAGGGATAGAATAGAAAGCAAAGACAATAAACAAGAATCATAAAGGTGAAACAAAATAAAAAAGAAATTCTAATGACGTCTAGGGTTTATATGAAGAAAAAAAGGTATAACGAAGAATAACCGAGAGTTAATTCTTCTCGGAAAAAGTTGTAGCGGAATTGTGTTTCAAGGTGGATATCACGGCTCTGATACCATGTTGAATTTGTGGTATTCAGGGGGAAGAATGAGAGAAAATAATAAGAAATATAAAAATATTATTGATTAATGGTATAAATGAACTAAATACAATATTTACATAGAATATTTACATGATAGTACTTGGTATTTATAGCCAAGTGAATATATTTAAATCTAAACTAAATCCCTAAATTAGAGCTTAGAATAAACAAACCTAATCATTGAGATATTTTCTCAACAAACTAAAATTTAAAAGTAATGCATGTCTTAAAAGATATTTTCCTATTCTAACATAAATATTTGACAAAACAATATTGGGCAGTACAAGGTAGAACATCACATGAAAAACGTTTAAAGTATTGAACAAATTTTATCTTGTACGATATTTGATGGACAAAACATTATTTTGATATTTTAGACAACTTATACAGAGAATAAAAAATTCTCCTTTAATTTAGTAGACACAATAAAAAAAAAATCTGAAAAGCGGCAGCGGTTAGATTACCCTAACTTAACTCCACTTAGTAGATGGTCGGTCTAGCTAGTACAATTGGTTTGGTTCATATGGCTTCATTATTAGTTTCCAATTGATATGAACTGTATTAAAGTTAATAATTATTCTATAAACTAATTAAGTGAACACCTTTTGTCATTAAGTGAATACTGTGATATCATAGAATTCGAATAAATCTTTAATGTGGTCTTTTAACTATCAATTTCTCTTTTTTCAATTTATTCATGAACTATCAAAATATACTAAATAGTTTTTAAATAAATAATAATCTATCAATTTGGTCTCTAAACTACTATTTTTTTTCATATTTTTAAAAGATTGAGTGACTAAATTGATGTATTAATAATAGTTTGGGGACTATATTTTTTTTATATTTATATAATTCAGAGACTAAATTGAAGAGAAATTGGTAGTTTAGGGACCAAATTGATAGTTTATTCTATAGAATTATGTTAATCGGTGTATTCAACATTCAATAATTTGACATTACGTAATTATTTATAATTTATAATTTTAAACAAATTTAAATTTTAAGTTAATTTTATATATATTATGACATTGATATCCATATTTTTCATGAGTACCAATGAATTTATCTAATTAAAAAGAAAAATCAAAGTAAGGTTAGTACTTAGTAGGCATTTTACAACTGTTTCCACAAGAATTTTAAATTCACTGAGATAGCACAATGCCACAGTGTTAAAATATTTAACTAATATTATTTGGTATAAAATATAAAATCAAAAGCTTGGTTGTGGCTGTTAAAGCTTTATGCATGTGCAAAACAGCAGTAGTTTACTGGTATACAAATGATCTCAGCATTTCTCTTTGTGAATCATACATTCAAACCCCAAAAATAGAAAATAAAAAAGGAATATTCATGTAACTAATTTTAGCCACCACAGAGATGTGGTTAATTATGAATTAGTGGGCTTGTGGGATCCATAGAGGAGTTGTGGGCCATATTTTAGAAGTAATACGGGCAGGTTGTCGATCAAAATTTGGTGGGCCATTGGAGTATATATTTTTTTCGTCTGTCTCAAATTAAATGACTTATTTATCGATGAAATTTGTCGCACAATAATTGATTAATTCAATTTTCAATGCAAAATTAGTTATTAAGGTGTTGCTTTCATGACTTCCAAGTCAACATCTTAATATAAGACAAAAGGAGTAACATATTAACATTGATACTGTTTGATTGCCTAAAAAAAACTATACTGTTTGATAAAAGACAACATAATAGTAAGTTGTAACATTTATGTTTTCAAATGAATGGGTCAGATTAGCAAGATAATCAACCATACAACACATGCATGCTGCATATTTCACTATGTTTTCATTAAATACTTGAAGCTTGGCATTATCATTATGTGTGTAAAAATTTGTAATGATATATTTTATGTATTTGACATATATATAAAATGAATTAAAAAATTAAAATGGTAAAAATTTAGGAAATAAAAAAATGAAAGATTTTATGAGATTGTGGTTTAAGTAGGAAAAAATTAGGATTTATTTTATTTAAAGAACTAGCTAGTAGATGAATTTATTCACAGAATCACAGATAAGCTAATTGAGTGGCTCACTCACCTTTTTTTTTTTCCTTCTGTTTTTTTGGATTTATACATTAATCGAAATGATGAGTTTGTATTCGTAAAAATGAACAATAAGTATAAGTCAATTTTTATCTGCATGATAAAAACTAAAGTAATTGTTGGATATTGCCTTGAAAATGATGCTGTTGCAGGAAGCTGGTGTGTCCTGGTGAGGGCTCAACATGCAGTAGGCAACGGGCAGGCGTGTCCTCGTGAGAGCGCCAGGGCGCAGGTCTGCGGACGCCGTGGTCTCGAATGCTGGCGCCAGGGCGCGGCCACGAGCCCTCGTGAGGGCGCCAGGGCGCAGACCCGCGTGGTTATATTGCTGTTTTGCGTTTTCAGGAGTTTTAAGGTGTTTTTTAGGGTTTCTAAGGCCAACATACATACTAGGGTTAATAGAGAACATCTTGGGAAGACTCTAGGGTTGAGAGAAACATTCTATCACCTTGGAAACACTTACTGATTGAATCTCTTGGTCACGGGGAGAGATTCGGGACTATGGTAGAATTAGGAAAACTCTAATTCTTGTAACTCTTGTGGAGAATCTCATTGTAATCAAGGTTTCTATCGATAGTGGAACGGAGAGGCTGCTCTCTCCCCCAGATTAGGTTCATTAACACCGAACTGGGTAAACAATATTATTGTGTTCTTTATCGCTTTCACCGTTTATTCTTGTTGGTTGATTATTATTGTTTGGTCCATTGTTGTTTGGTTGCTTTGTTTGTTTTGCCCCACACACTAAAAATTGTTGGTGTGGTTCTATTAATCGAATTCACAACAGTAATGAAAAATGAGAATGAAAAGTATAGGATAACTCACCTATTTATCTTTAAATTTAAATCTTTCACCTTTCAATTTTGTGTTGTTATTTTAATCAATAAAAATCAAACACAATAAATCTCTCTAAACATAAATTAGTTGATAAAAACGTTGCAATATACAGAAACTACAGAGAAATTTTGATGACTATAGACTATTTAACAAAAACAAAATAAAAACCAAACTCAAGAATTATGATTTACAACAATCACCCATCATACATAACTATATTTGTCTATTTGTGCTAGACTTGATGGTACACTTTTGCGTTGTTTAACTTATTTGCAATAATAAAGTCCCAATTTTTATATTATTTTACATATATATGTTTATTATTAATGGAAAACTGTTAGACTATTAATGTTACATCACATATTAACCTCTTGATCTAAATATGTCATTTTCACTTTCTCATTTTGTATCAAGAAGTCCAGTTGACAGGGTGAAGTTTCCCTCATATAGTTAATGTTTGGTTTTTATGATGACACTAGTATATTTTTTGGTACATATGTTTTGTTGTAATAAATGATAATGAGTATAAATAGTATTTTCTATATCAATCTTTTAATAGAGAGCATTGACTATTGATCTTTTTTTTGATGAATCATCAATAATGTTTGGTCCATTTTAAAAACAAAATATAATACACCCCAATAACATGTTTGATAATGATCAAGCATATGTATATGCTAAATGATTCTAATCATACTTAATACTATGCTAATCTTCTTGGTTTTGTTAGATATTTGAACATTTAAATTGATTTTTATTTTGTTTTTTTCAACACTCAGTGAAAATCTGACCGTCCGATTATATCTTGACCATCTGATTTTAATCAAACAGTCAGATATTCACTGAATGCATTCAGTTTTGACTGCATATAATTCGGATCCTGTTTTTTTGGTTCCTTCCTATTGATTGGAATTATATTCTATATTTCAATTTCACCTGAATGGTTGGTACTTGGAAGAAATTGGAAAGAAAGAAAAAGACTTGATAATCTAAGATGAAGCATCAAAATATATAGAAAGAAGTTAATCAACTTTTTTTCTTTCTATTCATCAAAGTATTGTAATTACCACATGTAGATATATACTGTATATTCGTTTATTCGTCCTTGCATGATGACTATAAATGTGAATCAAAGTAAAAAACTTTTGCCACTAATTAAGAACATAAGATTCTATCTATGCCATCAAAAGAAAAGCTACAAAACACAATTAAATGAAGAAAAAAAATAGATAGTGACTAGAGAGAGTGAGAGATTGAATGTGAAGTTGAAATTCTAACATTGAACTTTATTTATCACAAAAGAACTATAGTACTAATGTACTATATATATGTTACATAGAACTATAGTATTAATGTACCATATGCTACATAGGCCTCAATCATCTAAAATATTGTACGGTGCTCTAGCAACAATTGTGTACTATGTGTTACATAGGAACGGGGAGGTGGAGGTCACTTATTCTTTTCGAGGCTAATCGATGTGCAAATACTATCGCAATCATTCGATGCAATTCGAGCTATATGATGATTTTTTTATCAGTCTTGACCGTTACAAATAAGTGAATAAATCTTAATGATGCAATGGAGATTACTATACCTAGAATGATTACTATATAAGTTGTTTCTTTTTGGGGCTTAGGTACCCTCGTGATTATTAATAAAAAAAAGTGTACTTTGCTACTAATTAAGAACATAAGATTCTTTGCTAATAAAGGAAAATCAATTAAACCCAATTAAGAGAAAAAATTGACTGAGACCAATAAAAGTTTGGTTATTTGATAACAAAATTAATTTGAATAAATTCATTTTATAAAATTGATTTAGTTAAAAATAAGTTGATAGTGAAATTATTTTTTTATTGAATATATTAACGTAAAAGTGAGTTATACAATAAATTTAAGCGTAAAAATCACATTCAGAATCAAAAGTTACAACTTTAAGCTTCAAAAATTATAATCATTTGTATAAACAAAATCATTTTCAATCGATGTCGCCCAAACATGCATATCAAGACCAATTTTGTGTGAGAAATTACTTTTGAATCTTTCTTAGTGCAAAAACAAACATACACTAAATAGCAAGAGATATTGAAAGAGAAGTTACAAATTCAACATTGAACTTTATTTTTATTAATCACTGAAGAACTAGGAGTATATTGTGTTACATATATAAATCAACCAAATGAAATACATTAGAAAAATAAAAGAATGAAAAAGCCTCATCAACCAACCACATAAAAACTTGGGTCTTAGGAGAGGGCTATGTTTTATCTGTGTGCTATATCTGTTTCTGTTTTTTTGTATAGTATGTGTATATTTTTTTTTACAAGATATTTTTTTTTTTATACAACAAAGAGACTAAAAAGAAGCATAATTTTTGTGTCAAATTTTTTAGAATTGTGAAATGCAACGTCTATGACAAGCAGTAGTTCTTTGCTTCTTTTGTTTTGTCTCATGTTTCCAAACTTTTCCAATATCTTGTGCAATTTTAACAGCATCAGATGAAGCACCAGAAAGCCCTCTCTTTGTGAACCCTACTGCATATAGTCCTGAATTTCCTTTCCAACCATGTGGAAATGGCATTTTTGGGTATCCATTTTTGGAGAAAAATTCACCTTCCTGTATATACATAACATAACTAAATTAGTTCCTTGATCACAAAAAAAAAATACACTAATAATTATATAATCATTGTTAAAAAAAAGAAGCTTCTAAAATCAGGACAAAACGACAAAGCCTACTTGCCCCCGAAAAATTTAAGTATATGTTTGGATTTGCAGTAATTTTAGCAAAATTACTTTGTCACAGTAATTTTGCAAATTTCACTGCAAGCAAAACATGTACTAAAATATTTAAGTATATGTTTGGATTTGCGGTAGATTTTGCAAAATTACTATGTCATAGTGATTATGCAAATTTCACCAGTAATCCAAACATGTACTAAAATATTTAATTTTTTTTACTATTTACTTGATGCAGATAGATTTTCTGTCGCTTGTACTCAGGTGAAATCTCAACTGTTGGATTATTTTAACATTCATATGTTAAGATTAATTCGATGGTTGAGATTTAACCGAAGTGAACACTGACGAAAGAGGATCTAAGTCAACTATGATAGTGGAAAAGTTAAAAATAAACAGATCTAGAACAGATTTTTCACCTGAAGCCAAGAAGGAACATTGCTGCGGTAACCAGTAGCAAGAACAACAGCATCAATATCAAGCTTTTCACCATTAACAAGTTCAACTTCACCATTATTATTAAACCTTTTGATTCCAGGAACAACTTTAATATCACCGGATCTAATTTTCTCCAAAGTACCAATATTTAATACTGGTGTTTTTCCTTCTGTGTTCTTCAATTGCAATGGACCCATTGAAGGTCTTTTGATACCATATTTTTCCATATCACCCAAAATAAACCATGTAAAGATCAAAAGAAGCTTATCAACAATCCAAAGTGGTAACCATTTTAGCATCATAACTGCTAATTCAAAAGTTGATATTCCAAATATTTCTCTTGGTAAGACATGAACCTGTGAATCAAAAAACAGAACAGCTCTGTTAGATTTTTTTTAATAAAAAATTTGAGTATGAAATACTGACACAGACACGGACACTGGATAAGAACTTACCGAGCTACGAACAACCATTGAAGGTAAAGCATGGTGATTGCTAAGATCAAATGAGAGTTCCATTCCAGAATTTCCACATCCAACAACAAGAACTTTCTTTCCTGTGAAATTTTCACCTGACTTGTAATCACAAGCATGAACAACTTCACCTTTGAATTCAGAAAGTCCTTCAATTTCGGGAGTAACACACTCGGCATTTTCGCCGGTAGCAACAACTAGCCACCTACAAATATACTCAACTTCATTGGTTTTAACTCTCCACAATCCACTTGTTTCATCATATTTAGCAGATTGAACACACTCGTTGAATTGCGGGTTGATTTCGAATTTGTTTGCATAAGTTTCAAGGTAGTTTATGAACTGTTTCTTTGAAGGGTATTCAGGGAAATCATCAGGGAATGGAAGGTTAGGTAGTTGACAGAATTGTTTTGGGAGATGAAGTTTTAATCTATCATATGTTCTTCTTTGCCATAGTGATGCTATGCAATCAGCTCTTTCGAGAACAACGAAAGGTACTCCTTGTTCTCGAAGACATGCTGCCGTTGCCAGGCCTGATGGACCTGCGCCTATGATCACAGGTCCATTGACCCAAATGCAACGGCGTGAGAAAAAGTCTTCGTGATCCGCTAGACGAAATAAATTCTCCATTTTGTTTAGTTTGGTATGATCAAGAAGTGAAAAAGATTGTTTTTTGGATGTTGTTTTCAAATTGGTTTTGAAATGTTGAGAGTTGAAACAGAGAAAATCTTTGTGTTTCTTGTTTTTTTTTTTTTGGTTTGTTGTAATTGAGAGAGAAATGAAATTTGGTTATAGAATTAGAATGTGAATGTTGGATTGAATGAATAAGAAGGAGGAGTTGAAGGGCTTAAATAGAGGAGAATTGCATGTGATGAGGTGGGGGAGTTCTATGATCTTTAATTAATTATTAAATTGCTTCTGTTATTAAAGTGTATAGTTTAATAAACTTCTTATTTTTTATTTTTTTATTTATTTTTGGGTGAAATGAGTTAAATGTCAAATTGACAAAGAAGTATGATGTGTACATTGTCAAATCATAATAGTGTTATTGAATAATCCTTTTTATTGATTTAGAATGTTATATGTTTTAGGTATGTTAATATTTTAAAACATTATATTCTGTGCATTATTTTATTAGATTCTACTTGTTTAAATAATGTGGGAGGGATCAGTAGCAAATAATTTTCTAGGGAATTATTCTTTACTTGGAAAAGGTTTCTTCAATCATCACATTCACACTAACAATGGGCTATGGGGCTTCTTTTTTCCTTTCTTTTAATAAGATATCCAAAGTTTTTTTTTTTAAAAACAATAAAGTTAGACACCAATTGATTCATATAATCAATAATAAAATATATAATTAAGTTAAAAAGTTAATTTCATACTGTGTAAAAGTGCAGATTAAACTGTCATTGTTGGCGTGAAAATTTAGCTAATGAATATTATATAAATATTTCTATCAACATTCTATGAGTCTTGGAATTTATCCTAAACCTAATAAATCTTTGAAACTTAACTCAACTCACATTTTTTTTAAAAAAAAAGTCAATAAAAAATAAAAATATAAGGAAATGCCTAAATAATGAAAATATAATTTGAGTCTTGGAATTTATGCTAATCTTAATAAATCTGTGAAACTCAACTTACATAATTCTTTTTTATAAAAAAAAATAAGTAAATGTCTAGAAAATGAAAATTAAAAACAATAGTTTTAATAAAAAAATGATATATTTAAAAAATGCATGATTTTTATTGCAATATTGACAAATAATATTTTATTTTATAATTTTAGAAAAGCAATTGGGATTTTATCAGAAGTTAAAATATTTTTTATGAAAAAAAGCTCATGTTAGAGAAACAATCCTAATCCTAGTCCTAATTTTCCGTAAAAAGTAAAATCCTAATCCTAATTTATGAAGAGGTTTAACACTTATATCAGGAATGAATTATGTTAACACCCCATAAAAAAGTGCCACGTTTGCATTGTAAGTGTAACAATCCTTACTTGGGTAAGATCTACATACAACTACAAGACATATTGTTTTGGAAGGAGAAGGTGTGGATAAGAGTTATAACTTATAAGCATGAGTCAAACATTATAAGGAGGAGAATCAGGAGGCAATATGATGATGACATGTCATCTTCATTCCTTTGGTTCGGATCCATATACTCTAATAATCAAATCTTGTTATGCTAATTAGCAGCGCAGCTTGTTATTCGTTTATTTATATATATTTTTTGATTAAATAGTTTAGTGGCTAGAAATTCCAATCTTAAAATGAATAAGTGAGATTATCGGGATTCGAACCCCGATCTCGACATATATAATGCAATGTCCTACCAACTGAGCTAAGCTCATGGGACATCTGTTTACCTTTTATTAATGTGTAATTATTTTATATATATTTATAATATAAGAAATGTATTTTTTGTTAATTAGCAAAATAAATAAACACCAAATGGTAGTTTAAATTGGCCCAATTAAAACTTAATAGTGTTTGATTTGTAATAGTGTTTGTTAATAGGTTTAGTGGAAGTATGTCACTTAATGGAGTAGGAAGAGTGTGTAAATTAGAACCTGTTTGCATTGACTTATTTTTGAATTTATGTGAAATAGTTTTGAATTTATGTGAAACAGTTTATGCAAATAAATAAATTTTTATGTATTATTATAAACTAATTTAGAGTATTTGGATAGTTATTTTGAAATATATAAGACAATTTTTTTTGAGATGGAGAGATTAATTATCTTAAACCAAGTATATATAAATTCATTTATTTTACAATATGAAAAACAATAATTTGTATTCTTGCTGAAAAAAAGAAATAAAAAACAATAATTTAGATTTTGTAGGGACCAAAATCAAAAGAAGAAATTATAGGGCTAAACCCAAACTTTTATTAATTGATTTGTGATGAATTGCCTTGAAAACAAATCGAAAAAATCAGAAAACCATTACTGGAGCTGCTTGGCGCTGGGGCGCAGGCAATGTTGGCGCCTGGGCGCAATTGGCCAGGAGGAAGTCAGTAGCTACTGACTCCTGGCGCTGGGGCGCAGGGTTATGCTGCGCCGGGGCGCAGACGCGCGTATATATTCAGCTGTTTTGCGTTTTCTGATTCTTTAACAAGGTTTTAGGGTTATTTCTGAGCCGACAAAAGACTAGGGTTATAAGATTAACATCTTGGCAATACTCTAGGGTTGGGGGTTTGATTCAACACCTTGGGAAACACTTTCAAATTGAATTTCTTGGCCACGGGAAGAAATTCGGGCAAAGGGTAGAATTAGGGAAAAGACTATTTCTTGTAACTCTTTGGAGATTGTACTTTGTAACTGAGAACTTGATTTGATAGTGGAACGGAGAGCTGTTCTCTCCCCCAGACGTAGGTCTTTATTTGGCCGAACTGGGTAAACAATATTGTGTGTCTCTTCATCGTTTTTTTCGTAGTTTTATCTGTTCGTGTTATTATTGCTATTTCTACTTGATTGATTGCTTATTCTATTTGCTCCACACATCAAGGTTATTGGTGTGAGATTTACGAATTCACAACAATTGGCGCCCACCGTGGGGCAAAGGATCAAAAGAATTAAGTATCATGGGTTCGAAGTGGGACATCGAGAAATTCACCGGGAGTAATGACTTCGGTCTGTGGAAGGTGAAGACAAGGGCAATACTAATCCAACAGAAGTGTGAACAGGCGCTGAAGGGTGTGGAACAGATGCCGGCTGATCTCTCAGATGCGGAGAAAACTGAGATGGATGAGAAAGCACTCAGTGCTATTATTTTGTGCCTCGGTGATAAGGTGTTGAGAGAGGTAGCCAAGGAGAAGACTGCTGCTGCTATGTGGACCAAATTTGATGCATTGTATATGACCAAGTCCCTGGCACATAAACAGTTACTGAAACAACAACTGTACTTCTTTCGTATGGTTGAAAATAAGCCGGTTATGGAGCAACTGGCTGAGTTCAATAAGATTATTGACGATTTGGCGAACATCGATGTGAATCTTGAAGATGAGGATAAGGCTTTCCATTTGTTGTGTGCGTTTCCAAAGTCACTAGAGAATCTCAAGGATGCTTTGCTTTATGGCAAAGAGGGCACTATCACCTTGGAAGAAGTCCAAGCGGCTCTGAGAACCAAGGAACTGACAAGGTTTAGAGACTTGAAGGTTGATGATAGTGGAGAAGGCTTGAATATCTCAAGGGGCAGGAGTGAAAATCACGGTAAAGGAAAAGGGAAGAAGCACAGGACTAAGTCTAGGCCTAGAGGTAATGGTGACACAACAAAATTCAAGTGTTATCATTGCCACACACCAGGTCACTTCAAGAAGGACTGTCCTCAGAGAGGGGGCGGTGGTAATGGTGGTGGTTCGTCTGCTCAGATAGCCGTTAGTGAAGAGGAAGGTTATGAGAGTGCAGGAGCACTAACTGTGACTAATTGGGAACCTGAGAAAAGCTGGGTCATGGACTCAGGATGCTCATATCACATCTGTCCGAGAAAGGAGTACTTTGAGACCTTGGAATTGAAAGAAGGTGGAGTTGTGCGTCTTGGTAACAATAAGGCGTGCAAGGTTCAAGGTATGGGTTCTATCCGACTGAAAATGTTTGATGACCGTGACTTTCTCTTGAAGAATGTGAGGTATATCCCTGAACTTAAGAGAAATTTAATTTCTATTAGCATGTTTGATGGTCTAGGTTATTGCACTAGAATTGAACGTGGTGTGATGAGAATTTCTCATGGTGCATTAGTAATAGCTAAAGGGTCTAAAATTAATGGTCTTTATATTTTAGATGGTTCCACTGTTATTTCTAATGCATTAGCTGTTAGTGTAGAAACTGAGGACATAACTAAACTATGGCATTTGAGGTTGGGGCATGTCAGTGAGAGAGGTTTAGTTGAATTAGCTAAACAGGGCTTGCTAGGAAAAGAGAAATTGAACAAACTAGATTTCTGTGATAATTGTACACTAGGCAAACAACACAAGGTGAAGTTTGGGGTGGGAGTACATAAATCTAGTAGACCATTTGAGTATGTTCATTCGGATCTTTGGGGTCCAGCATCAGTTTCAACTCATGGGGGAGGTTCATATTTTCTTAGCATTATTGATGATTGTTCTAGAAGGGTATGGGTGCACATTATTAAAAATAAAAGTGACACATTTGAAAAGTTTAAGGAATGGCACACCTTAATAGAAAATCAAACTGGAACTAAACTGAAAGTTTTGAGAACTGACAATGGCCTGGAGTTTGTTTCAGAGCAGTTTAATGAGTTTTGCAGGAATAAAGGTATAAAGAGGCATAGAACCGTTGCATACACACCGCAGCAGAATGGTCTTGCTGAAAGAATGAACATGACCTTGTTGGAGCGGGTGAGGTGTATGTTGTTAGGAGCTGGACTACCGAAAAGTTTCTGGGGAGAAGCTGTCAGTACTGCAGCATATTTGATCAACAGATGTCCATCAACAGGTATTGATCTGAAGACACCTATGGAGGTTTGGAGTGGCAAGCCGGCAGACTACTCCAACTTGAAAGTCTTTGGAGCACTAGCGTATGCACATGTCAGACAGGACAAACTTGATGCTAGAGCTGTAAAGTGTGTGTTCATTGGTTATCCTGAAGGTGTGAAAGGTTATAAACTGTGGAAGATGGAACCTGGAGGATCAAAATTTATTATAAGCAGGGATGTTACTTTTGATGAGACTCGTATGGGGATGAAGTGCAAAGACCTGAAGACTAGACCAGAAACGGGGGTAGAGAGAATTCAGTTTGAGGTGGAGCCTTCCACTGATGAGAGGGAAGAAGAGGAAGATGAGACTCAAGTACCTGTGGAAAGTGGAAGCCAAACAATAACTGCTCCGGACTATCAGCTAGCACGAGATAGGGAGAGGAGAGTTATTACTCCGCCTAATAGATACGGTTATGCTGACCTTATTTGTTATGCTTTGAATGCAGCTGAAGAGGTGCAAGACTCAGAACCAAAGAACTTCAGGGAAGCATCAGAAAGCATAGATAGTAAAGACTGGCTGAAGGCAATGGAAGAGGAAATGCTTTCATTGGAGAAAAACCAGACTTGGGAACTTGTTCCACTACCTAAGAACAAAAGGGTAGTTGGTAGCAAGTGGGTGTTCAAGAGGAAAGAAGGTATACCAGGGGTCGAAGCACCAAGGTATAAAGCAAGACTTGTAGCCAAGGGCTTTACACAGGTGGAAGGAATTGACTATAATGAAATCTTCTCACCTGTGGTGAAGCATTGCTCTATAAGGGTACTTATGGCAATCGTGAATATGTATGATCTTGAGTTAGAACAGATGGATGTGAAAACCGCTTTCTTGCATGGTGAACTAGAAGAGACAATCTACATGCAACAACCTGAAGGTTTTGTGGAAGACAACTCTAAA
The DNA here is from genome assembly GCA_030408175.1 of Trifolium repens. NCBI lineage: Eukaryota > Viridiplantae > Streptophyta > Magnoliopsida > Fabales > Fabaceae > Trifolium > Trifolium repens. The sequence goes on along the minus strand of CP125849.1, from coordinate 48,287,263 downwards.
GTTTGTTTGTTGAAGAAATCTTTGTATGGGTTGAAGCAGAGTCCAAGGCAGTGGTATCGTCGGTTTGATGATTTCTTATTGAAGACTGGTTTTGTGAGAAGCAACTATGACAGTTGTGTGTACATGATGAAGAAGGATGAGAAAGTCATCCTCTACCTTCTTCTTTATGTAGATGATATTCTTATTGCAAGCTCTGACAAGCATGAGATTCAACAACTCAAGGTGAAACTTAATGGTGAATTTGAGATGAAGGATCTTGGTAATGCGAAGAAGATACTTGGTATGGATATTGTGAGGGATCGGAGTAAAGGTGTGTTGTTCTTATCTCAGCATGATTATTTGAAGAAAGTGGTGGAGCGGTTTAGAATGTCAGATTCTAAGGTAGTGAATACGCCACTTGGTCATCATTCAAAGTTGTCAATTAAACAGTGTCCTCAATCCGAGGATGAGAAAAAGAAGATGGAAGGTACTCCCTATGCAAGTGGGGTTGGAAGCATCATGTATGGTATGGTTTGTAGTAGACCAGATTTATCCTATGCAATCAGTGTGGTAAGTCGGTTTATGGCAAATCCGGGCCAAGTTCATTGGCAAGCTTTGAAGTGGGTGTTGAGGTATTTGAATGGAACCTTGAAGGGTGGTCTCAAGTACACTAGGACAGATCCAGGTAGAGATGCTTTGGAGGGGTATGTGGATGCGGACTATGCAGGTAATGTAGACACTAGAAAGTCTTTATCTGGTTTTGTGTTTACATTGTTTGGTACAGCAGTAACATGGAAGGCAAATCAACAATCAGTTGTAGCCTTGTCGACGACTCAAGCGGAATACATAGCTCTTGTTGAAGGGGTCAAGGAAGCCATGTGGTTGAAGGGTATGATTGGAGAAATGGGGATTAGTCAAGGGTGTGTGAAGATACATTGTGACAGTCAGAGTGCCATTCATTTGGCAAATCACCAGGTGTATCATGAGAGGACAAAGCACATTGACATCCGGCTGCACTTTGTGAGAGACATGATTGAGACAAAGGAAATCATGGTGGAGAAAGTTGCATCGGAAGAAAATCCAGCTGACATGTTCACCAAATCGTTACCTAGAGCAAAGTTCAAGCATTGCTTGGACTTGATTAACTTCGTCGAGGAGTAGGCGGAGGTTGGAGAGAGCAGCACGGTGATTGGTGGGAAGTTGGCACCATCATCGTTTTAAAGGCAAGGTGGAGATTTGTGATGAATTGCCTTGAAAACAAATCGGAAAATCAGAAAACCATTACTGGAGCTGCCTGGCGCTGGGGCGCAGGCAATGTTGGCGCCTGGGCGCAATTGGCCAGGAGGAAGTCAGTAGCTACTGACTCCTGGCGCTGGGGCGCAGGGTTATGTTGCGCCGGGGCGCAGACGCGCGTATATATTCAGCTGTTTTGCGTTTTCTGATTCTTTAACAAGGTTTTAGGGTTATTTCTGAGCCGACAAAAGACTAGGGTTATAAGATTAACATCTTGGCAATACTCTAGGGTTGGGGGTTTGATTCAACACCTTGGGAAACACTTTCAAATTGAATTTCTTGGCCACGGGAAGAAATTCGGGCAAAGGGTAGAATTAGGGAAAAGACTATTTCTTGTAACTCTTTGGAGATTGTACTTTGTAACTGAGAACTTGATTTGATAGTGGAACGGAGAGCTGCTCTCTCCCCCAGACGTAGGTCTTTATTTGGCCGAACTGGGTAAACAATATTGTGTGTCTCTTCATCGTTTTTTTCGTAGTTTTATCTGTTCGTGTTATTATTGCTATTTCCACTTGATTGATTGCTTATTCTATTTGCTCCACACATCAAGGTTATTGGTGTGAGATTTACGAATTCACAACATGATTGAACTCACATGAAATATTTTTATTTTGAATGATTATAATGTTATCATAATAACTAAGAATGAATTGTCCAACTAGTAAATGATTTGAATTATTTAAATAAGCAGTTAAGAGTTCAATTTTTAACTTTTGTTTATAGAGAAAATTCTTTTGAAATAAGAAAGTCTACTTTATGTGCTACACTAATTTTTAAATGGAGTCACTATTAAACAACAATAAAAATTTCGTATTTATAATATAGTAATAAAAAAGAAATGTTCACATGGAAAATATACCGTCATAGTTTAGACTTTAGGCTCAAATTTATATAGAATTAATTATAACATGTTTTTGGTTTAAAAACAATGAAACACTTTTAAAAAGAAAAAAGAAAGATTTTAAAAAATAAAAATTAGCACAAAAGTAAGAGACGCGGGAAAAGGAGTTGGGGCACAACAATATTGATCAAATTTATATATTTTTTAGAAGAAAAGTATTACTATTATGAAAAAAATATGAGGTGGCATTGGGGAGTGATGAGTAAGGTGAGCCAGACCCACGTGGAGTGGATGAGCCAAGTTGCAATGAAAGTTTCAAAGACCAACTGTAAAGTAGTGTGATAACATAATTTGATGGTTTGAAGAAGGAAATTAGAAAGGAAAAATAAAAATAGGAGTGAATGTGGATTGGATTAAATTAGATTTGTCAAATATGCTAACTTAAACATTTTAAAATTTAAATGAATAGTTTAAATTGGATTCTCAAATTTTATGCAATTAAATTGATTTAAATGAACGAATTCACTTTAGTATGTACTTATGAATCCATAAAAATGAATGTTTTTTTTGAATAAGCAAAAATGAAATATATTAATACCAACAACTAGTCCTAACTAGCACAAGGCGTGCCAGAGAGAACCTCAAAAGTTTACAGTACACATAATACCAACTTTTCCGAAAGCAATAAAACTAATCGATACCCATGCAGACAAAATGGTTCGACCACCATATATGAGAGTTTAAACAAATATTTACATTATAGGCTTTCATCAACCATGCACCAAAGAGAATGATATTTAACTTTATCTAACATTTGATGCGTTGTAGCCTCTTTAGTCTTGAAAACTCTATTATTCCGCTCATTCCACATTACCCAAGTACAACATAACCATATAAGCTGCAAGAATGAACGGCGCGCACGCGTTCCACCAGACAAATGGATGAACTGAATAAAATGGTCTCGTAACGAATTCAGATCAGCTGAGGAAATTCCAATCCAAGATTTTACCAGACCCCATAAGGGAGCAAAAGCGGGGCAGGAAAGGAACACATGATGAGCTGTTTCCAATCCGCCGCAACCGAACACTACACACAGCCGAGCGTCATGAAAGATGATTTTACGCCTCGCCAAGTTGTCTTTCGTCGGTAACTTGTTGCGTAAGAGCCTCCAAGCCAAAACTGAAACCTTCAGGGGTACCTGTTTATGCCAAATTAAGTCTGAAGTAGCATTCTCACCAGGAGGGTCCATTGTAGTAAGTAGATGGTACGCGTCTCTCACGGAGTACCCGCCTCCAGAGCCATTGATCTGAAACATTATGCTGCAAGACAATATCAAGAAGTAATCCCCGACACTCCCCTAAAAATGAATGTTGTAGTAATAAAATAGTTTCGATTTCAAGTTTTAGAATTCAATTCTTTCTATTAGCAATAACAAAACTAATAATCAACATTTGCAATTTTTTTTTAAAAAAAAAAGACCACTAATAAAAATTATAGTTGGAAACATCTTCAAAAAAATTAGATATTTTAACGTGAGAAAAAGTGAAGGTATCTCAATTTGTTTATCATTTTTTTTATTAAAATTTGTGTTTTATCATTTTAGTTTTTTCTTTAAATAATAATAATAATAATAATCTATTTTAAAAAATTGAGAGGACGTTAGGATGTAATATATAAAAATTAGGACGTTAGGGTGTAAGATATAATTTAATAAAAAAATGTTATATTAATATTATTATACTAAACTAAATATCTTTAATGAATTTGTGTACGAAATTTCACAATTGCATGAAGATATTTTTAAAAAATAAAATAAAAAAGGGACGTTAAAACCAGTGGCAAATTCCAGCTACTGCTGTTTCTCGCCCACACTGCCTACCCCGTTTCCTGGTTTTCACACCCTCACCTTACCATGTGTTGTTTATCATTTTGCCAAACATATTTTGTTTTTGTTTGTTTTTTTTTTTGACCAAGTGTTTTTAGGTGAACTAAAGATATTCTCCGCGCGTAATTGCGACAATTAATTTCCTCAAACAATTGAAGTTACAACCATGCCATTTGGGTTGATTTAGTGTATTGGCTTGAGAGCTTGGACTGTGCTTCTCTTAACGTCTCAGGTTCGATTGTTCTTGGTATCAATTTCGGCGGGCTAGTCCATATAAAGTAAAAACACTCTGGCTTTAAATGGCCCCCTGCAAGTGGGCAGTGAGATTGGTCACTTGAATTAGTCGGTCATCGGGTCTGAATCAGATACCAAATTTTTAACAAAAAAAAAACTGAGATTTATTTAAGAGATTGAACAAATATAAAAAGTAATAAAAATAACTGAGATTTATTTAAGAGATTTATCAAATTATCTTGTTCACTAACTTTTTTCAGCCGCTATACAACCAAACCAAACATAATAAATCTCCTTAATTCCTCGTTCGTGAAGAGTAAAAAGCCTCTGAAAGTTCAACATCTAATTTGATTAGCTACAACTTGGAGCATATGCATGGCTACTACCAATAACATTGTCCTCTTGCTTATTCAGATTGATGTAATAATCCATTAGCTTGTTTTTAAAGTATCTAATGGTGTCTATCCAAAAAAAAAAAAAAGTATCTAATGGTGTTGTTTCAAAAAAAAAAAGAGTATCTAATGGTGTTTTATGAATTATAAGGGTTGAGTACCCTTATTCTTTATAATTCATTTTTTGTTTATAATTTATAAAAAAACAAAAATTTGAGAGAAAACCTTAAAATAATAAAATAAAAGCAAAAGAGATATGTCATAATTTATTTCTGAGATAAGGAAAAAAAAGGCCTAAAGTGATATGATAGAAATTGATGTTTGAAATTGACAAATGCTTAATATTTCTGTACAATAATAAAGGATAATAGTACATATAATCATTTGATCATGAAACCAAAAATAGAATGTAATCCACAATAGAAATATAAAATTAGTAGTCGGAAGGAACCCTCCTCAATATGAACTCTAGTGGTGTTTTGATAATTAGAATCAAGGTTTTAAAGGTCCGCCACCACGAAAAATGGTCGCGACAAAACAGTTTTGGCAGGTGCTGATATCATTATCGTTATTACCGTTTTTTATATTAAAGAACAAATTGTGATTAATTCACACCGCGACGACTGCAATTAGTGTCGCAACACCTGTACCGACCAAAATCGCGAAAATCTTTACGTTACCGAGACACGACCGCGATCTTTTTTAAAACCTTAGAATCATATATCACCTTTTTTAAATCATTATTTCAAACTATATCCATGACATGTTAATATTAGTAGTGTAATCACAACTTCTTTCAAAACTCGTGATCCAACCCCTAACAATATTTTGAAGGATACCTCTAAAATCAATCAACATTAAACTTAACCACATTCTCGGAGAAGAATGTCATCAAGAGACAGATCTACACATAGAAACTTTAGAGGTACCACAAAAACCCTTCTCGGTGGACTAATAAAAATGGATATGTCTAATATATACCTCTCTAAAATGGTTCAAAGGTGGACCTTACCAATTTTAACAAAAGATATATTTCAAAGAAAATAAATATAGAATTTACTAAAAAAAATAGGGTCCGCATTTAAATCTAGTCCATAATGATTATTAAGAATATTTACAAAAATATAGTAGAAATATTTTATTTTTCTTGTGAGAATAAAGTTGTAATATTTAATGTACTAAATAGGTAAATACTAATTTGGATTAAGTGCAGTCAACTGCACGGTGCAGTTGTTTTATAGCCGTTCGATCGTGATCGGGCGGTTTAAATAAATACAGTCAATAAATTCAGTTTTAAATCACGGGAGTCCGATCTTGATCAAACGACTACAAATAGACCGATTGCACGGAAAAAATGAATGCACGGAATCCGGATCCGTGAATACTTTACTAACTACTTCCATTTTGTTTTTGACACACTGACTACTACCATTTGAATTCAATATATTTAAACTCTATGATACACAAGTTTTTTTTATTATGTACAAGCTAGCTAGTTTATTTTCATCATGTTGAATCAATATATTAATTAATTAAATGATGAAATAGAAATATGATATGACATGTTAATTTAATAATAAAAATAAATTTATAAATAAAAGACTTGTGTCATATCTATTCGAATAGTTTATTCGGGTTGATTTATTTTTAAATTTATAAAAAATATTAATACAATTTTTTTATATTAATTCATAAACTTTCACTATCAAAAGTTATATTTTATATTAAATATATATCGGTTCAAACTTGCAATCATCAAAATGATAAGAGGCGTCTTTGATGCATGTGCCGCATGAGCTACGGCATAGGACCTCATAAATACGTGGGTCTCAAAAAAATTATATATAGTAGTATTAGTAAATGAGGCGTATAAAATGAAGGATTGTGAGCTTCCAAATAGATATTGTTCTATTGTGAATAATTTTTTTAAGATGGTTTATAGTTTATTGTTATATTATAGTTTTATCAAATGGAGAGACGTGCGATAGAAATTATCTTGTTTATCAAACTTTTTTTTATATTAGTGAAAAAATGATTATTTTTTAGTGTTATTGATGTCATTGTAATTTAAATCAATGATAATTCTTTTGATTTTTTTGTATTTTATCCTTTATTAAAACCTATTTTTAATAATCCTATCGGGCTTCGCAAAACTTTTTTTAATAATTTTACAGGGCCTCCAAAAAGTTGGAGACGTCCTGAAAATGATTAAAAACAGTAAATAGTGCACGCAGTACTATACAATCAAACTAGATTGGATATTTTTAGGTTATACTTTTGGACTATTACTGCCTTTTTAATTTACTGCATAATATAGTTATACTATAGGCAAATGGCACGTATAATTTCACTTTCATGTACTTTAATTGGAAGGACATGGGAGTTAATAATATGCTTAATCCACTATGCTCTACGTGGAAGTGGAAGGTAGAGAAATGATTGAAGTATGTTACTTTAAGTGTGTTATAAATGATTCATTTCGGCATTAGGTTTGGTTTCTTACTTTAAAAAGAAATGATTTTATAGTGTATTATTTTAATTTATAGTTATGTATTTAATTTTCGAGAGTTTTATGTTTTTTATCGTAATTTTGAATGTGTTTGTTTATCTAGCATAATTTTTTTTTTTAGCTACTTGTGCTCTTTATCTTTTATTTGTCAGGATTTTGAGTGTTCGGAGTTCGGACTCTTCTGGTATCCATTCTTGAGTTTTGTATCATGAATTTTTTTGTCCTTCTTATACAAATTAGTTTCTCGATGAAGTAACTTCACAAGATTTCTCTACCAAAAAAATAAAATTCACAAGATTTCACAATTTCAATCCAGACGATAATACATCTTAAAGCAGGGTAATTAATCTTTCATTAACAAAGAAAAAGAATAATTTAGAATTATATAAATACTAATTTATTTTGTTTATTTAAGAATTATTACTTTATATTAATATAGAAGTTGGACTTTTGAATTTAAATTAATATAGTCTCAAAAAAAGTTTTGCAATTCAATTTAAATAAAAATATTAATTTTCTTCTTGTGAAACCTATATCTCACTGTCTTCGAATTTTTTTGAAAAAAATTTATCAAATTTTTTTATTTTAATATTTTTGATATTATTATTATTATTTAATCTTAAATTCATCATCTAATCTTAAATATATTTTTTTTAACTCACGAATCAGCAATACTTTATTTAGCAAATAAAAAATGAGATTATATATGATTTAGGCGAAAGAAAATCGATGGTAGGACCATATCTAATTAATTTTTAAAATAAAGGTACTATATAATGGCCCCAAAAAATTAGAATGACCAAAATAATATATAAATCAAACTATGAGGACCAAAATAAATGTAAAGAAGTTTTATGAAATCAATATATATGATTGAGTAAAAAAAATAAATCAATATGCCAGATACATGCAAGTACAACTTTGTGGCTGCATATGAAGAACTTTTTTTGGGAAAATCATGGAGTACCCCACAACTCCACTTTGAGAAATGGTTAAAATTTGATGGGTAGGAGAGGGCAGCATGTGCATGAGGCTTAAACATCATAGGAGTCTCTCCTTTTCATGAAAAGATTGTAAGCTACGAGTTTGGCGTTTCTTTAAAGTTCTTCTATATATTATTATTAATGGTAAATAGATTGATACCCTGTAACGTGGGCGAGTTTTATTTTTCGTTTCTACAATTTTTTTTTCTTTTGACTCGCTCTTTGTAATGTTGAATTTTTTGGACTCGCCTCTTGGGTGCACTTTTTAAATCGGTTATTTTGTTCAAACCGATTTAAAAAGTGCTGTTTTTTAAAACGGTTAATCTGTTCAACCGATTTAAAAAGTGCAAATTCCTTGCACCCAAGGGGGGAAACCAAAAAAATTTACTTTGCAAAGAGCGAAGCAAAAGAAAAATAATTACAGGAAAAAAAACAAAATTCGCCCACATTACAGGGGTATCAACCGATTTACCCTATTATTAATTAATAATATGCTTTGGAATAAAATGAATGGAATTATTAGAGCTAGCTTAGCCACCATCATTCCAATCTTGCTCCAGTTACTACTATATATCAAATGCTCCAAAAAACAATCCTACAAATGGCTACACACCAAAGAGATATGAGAGTGGAAATGTTGCCAAAATAGATATGACATGAATTAATAAAGAGGATTATACATATATAATAAATATATAAATATGATACTTGATTCTTTGAGCTGGCTAGTCGTATCTCATATGCATTATATAAATATGGACGTGATATGTGTTTTATTTCTTATCCTAAGCTTTCTCTACACTAGCTAGCTTTGTTCTTCAATATAGAGTCACCATTGTGCATTAAATTTAGACAGTTTGATTAAAATCAAATAATTTTATATTTTAATTAAGTTCAATAAATTAATTAATTTAAAATTTGAATTGTCTAATTTAAATAGTAGGAATCTAGATTTATTGATCGTGTAATTACTCTGATTTCATGATGATATAGAGAATTTGAATTCTAAATTGCATTATTACTTTTCTATATGAGATTCAAATACAACTTTATTCTCCCCAATTATTGATTATATCTCTCTCTCTATCTTTCTTTCTATTTATCTACTACTTTCGAAAACTAAAAATATTAATTTTTGTAGACTCAGTTTTATCTTATACTAATTAAAATCAAATAGTGTGTTTTTTTGTTGGTAAATCAAATTTTCCGAAGTAACTATGATATATTTAAGCGGTTGACCTCTTTCAAAGAAATTTTTGGCAATACGCATCGAGCAAAAGATAGAAACCTAAACCAAATACTTAAAGAATTCATATATCTACTACTTATGTCACATGTAATTAGTAGATATTTGATGGTTTTCTTTTAATTTGTGCATGCAAACCGTAGTAATTGATATTTCCTAGCTAGCTAGGGCTTTAATTTCGTGCATGATAAATAATGAATTGTTTTAAAAAGAAATGATAAATAATGAACTAGTTAGTTAATAAGCTTTCAATCGTCGGCGGTGATGATCATCTCTACTATAATAAATATTTAAATTAAACGCGTTTTTTTATTCGAAATAATAATATATTTATGGATTTACTAGTATATGTATATTATATTATGAACAATTTATATAGTGTTACAAAACGAGTAGTGTGGCTAAGTAATATTAAACTATGGTTTTCATGTAAAGTAGAATTAATATAATGTGATTCTAAGTTCACGCGTAGTCAAGAAAAGGCAAAATCATTGATATGTATATATACAAAAAATATATATAAGCTCTCTTGACTTTGGATTGCTGAAATCTCAATTGCTTAGCAAAAGTTAACCCATTTGCATTGGAATATGGCTATATGGCGGTGCAATTAGTACGATTTTTAGTTTATATATTTAATTATAAAGTGATGAGTCCCACTTCCAAGTATTATCTATTTGTTTTGCTCCTAAGAAATTTCTGAGTGAGTGGATCGAAGTTAGGAGGTGGAGAGAAGGTTTTGAGAACCGAGTAAGGTAAGGTGTGTGACACCAATAAAGTTTTTGGTTTATATACTTTGTCCCTTGCAAATGCACAAGGGGGATGTTTGTTATTGCTCATTAAATTAAATAAACTCGATATTTGATTTTGCTTGAAAATATGCATGTCAACTTGTTAAAATTTAATTTGCAATTTTTTTTAATTTGGTGTGAGGGGCAATTAATTAGATTGTTTTGGAATAAAATAAATATATAAATAATGTCATTTTAGGGGTGTGAGATTGACTAATACTGTAACTAGTAGGTCTAATTTCGGTTAGGTTTAGGTCAAAAATTACAAAAGCAATAAAAACAATTACAATATAATTTGGACCCAATTTTAACCGAATACATCATCAGTTTGTTTGGGTGACGGGTCGTATGAGAGGTGGGTAGAACGGTTCGGTTATTACTGGTTTGATTGAAGTTTTGTTTAGATCTAAAACTCCATTATGTTTTTCAAAAAGTTCAATAGACACAATGTAATAAATGATAGACAAGAAATATTTTTTTTGCAACAATTTTTTTTGTTACAAGTTGTTGGCAAAACTATCAGAGATAGTTTTGCCAACAACTTGTAACAAAAAAAGTTGTTACAAAAAATAATATTTCTTGTAGTAAGAAGAACTAAATGAAAAAACAAAGAGGGTGATATGTTATTACTTTGTTTCAAATTTATAGATCTAATGATAATAATAAATCAAATAGAATATAAGTATAAATATATATTTCACACCTCCATCATCAACATATTATAAGCTTGTAAAATATGACTTTTTTCTCTTATATCAAAGATAGATAAAAGCAACAAAGCGAATAGTATAAGAGAGGGGGAGAGTGAAGGAAAAAAATAAATTTGCATCTTAATGGTTGTTTGGTCGGTTTCACTTACAAAGAGATGGAATTTTAGAGACCGCCCGTATGCAATCATTCATGCCAGATTGTTTGCAACTGTTAATCCGAGACCTGATCTACACCTGATCGAATATTTCAACGTGTTATCGATTATATCAATTTCGAGTCAGGTCGCGCGTCCGTGTTCAACCCTAATAACTAAGCACACAACCATTTGAAAAATTTGGGAGGCTAATAACAATATTATTTTTTCGTCAAAGGCTTTTATGGTTGATGAGAAAGTTTTTTCTTAAGGTAAGAGGAAAAACCTTAATTAGCGAGAAAAGTGAAACATTCTAATTATATTGGTATTCTCTTATTCACTCTACAAATAAGCTAACTCTCAAATATATTAAAATGAGAAAAGAATATAAGAAAAATTGCGAAACTAGATTAATATCCCATTAAAAATTTTACCTATAAATGATAGGTATATATTAGAAACTATTAAATTCAACTCTCATTTTAGGAAGAAAGAAAGGGGGCATTGTATTTTTTTATGCTTGGTTCATTAACCTAATTGTTAGTTGATAAGTTCTCATCTATCTTTATTTGGAACTTTAGATGGATCAAATGCTCCTTGTACTTTTCTCCGAATGGTGAGTTTTGTACTCATTCTACCTTTTTCATTTTTTTTTCTTCAATATATTTGTTTTTGATATTATAAAAAAGGCTGCTCATATAATTTTAAATCAAAATATAATAGTTGGTGGCTAAAGGAATCTTCTAACCCCTTTCTTATATCTGCTTGTACTAAAAGGATTTTGGAGGGCTTATAAGTATGAGAAATTATATTTTACATTGCCATATTTGTGCGGTAGAGAGGTTAGAGGGTTTACTATTTACATTTCCATGTTTTCTTTTAATTAAATATTGAATTATAAGAAGTATAAGGAGTACTCAACTCTTGCAATTCACAGACAATCTCAAAATATCATCGAAAGCAATCTAAGGAATTTTTACACCAATCGAAAAAGGCAACATTAACATTAGTCCATCCCCGGCCTATAAACCAAAACCAAGCAATATAAATAATTTGGTCTACTAATATATTAACAAATTCTTCTCAAAATAATATATTATTGCGCTTACGTCATATGCTCCACGTCGTTGTCAACCATATAATGTGACGAAACCTCCTATATTGTTATCTATGTGCAAATTACATAGGTAACAACAATTAAGAAATAGCAAGTAAGACATTCAAGTAAAAAAATAGTGTATCAATCGGCGACATATATAGACTTTGAAGTTTCCAACAATATATCTAGCTGTATGAGAGAATTTTGAGCCAATTCGATATCTGTCATTTCCTTTCATTTATATATTTTTTTCCTCATTTTCGTCACACATTGTTAGGTAGGTTCTTCTAATGCCCACAAATTTCTTCTAAGTCATCAACTAGGGAATATAAATCTTCCATTTGAGCTATATATTTTTTTTTTGGTTTGATCGATAAGGAAACAAGCATGACATATAATATCTAAGGAAAAACTAGGGTTAGGTTCAGTTGATATTATACAAAGGGTCCCAACATTAGAAAGTAGTATAACTTGTGAAATAAACTTTGAGATTTCTCTCTCAACTATAAGTATGTATTCTAAGAAAATATAATTTGGAAGAGAGAAAATTATCTTAATGTAAATTTTATGACTATCGTAAAATTTGAATTGTTATTTGAGGTTATAAAGTCAAATTTGTATTACCGAATTGAAACCTCTTGAACAGTAGTTAATAAATCACAATCAACTACACCATATGTTCCAAAATAATTGTCACTTATTTAGCCAAAAACAAAATGTTCAAAATAAGTTTTTTGTTTTCTTTTAAAAAAAAAAGTTTGTTTGACCATTTCACATAATTTGAATTGTTTCTTATTTTGTTCCGCAATGAGTGATTCATTTGATCATTTACCATATTTTAAAAAAATATCAAAAGGAATGAGAGAAAACGATATTTTTACTAAATTATTTTTTTATCATTTATTTGTGCAATGATCATTACCGTAATAAAATTAATTAGAGGGTATTTCGAATCGAAAAGTAAGTAATTAATAATGCCATGAAAATGAGTCATTCATTTTGGAACAAATTCAATTTTTACAAGTAGTAAGTCATTTTTTTTATTACAATAAGGACTTGCGCCCACAAAAAGTAAGTCATATATTCATTATGTGTGTGAAAAAATAGAAATAATTTTGTGAAACTGTTATTTTTTTTTTCATTTAAATGCTTCTTAATATGTGTGAAAAAATATTAAACAACTGATATATTAGAATGAAAGTAGTATGATAAATTGAACAATACCCTTTATTCTCCTAAATTCATTCAACATCTTATTTATTCCATGTATTTCTTTCTATCACATCACTAATTTACACAATCGACTAATGATTGGGACGTGCAATATATATCCCGTGCTAGAGCCAATATAATAATGTATATGTTATTTGTAATTTAAATAAATTGGTTTCAATTTTCAGTGTTTCATTTGGTAAAAATATAATATTTTGGTAAGGTTTTTAATTATTAAAATTGTACATTTTTATTAGTGGTCAAGATTTTAAGATTAATTAGAACGATGTGTCTAAAGTGTTCAAAATAATTATGTTAATATATCATATAATCTCTTATATACATTTTTTGAATGACAAATGTAATATTGTATATACGAAAAGAAGACATGAAAAAGTCCATAATACAAATGGGTATAAGAAGTACACTTCTCCAAAAATCTAATACTAGGATAAAATATACAAATAGGCAGAAAAACAAAATACACGAAAAATACAACTACAAGAAAAGCAAAAAGCACACCGATGCAAAAAACAGGAACACCTTAAAACTGACACCATGAAAAGATCTGACTCCTTTCAGAGAGAAGATAAAATCAACTACAAAGACATGACGAATGAACACTCCAGTACACATTTTATTTAGACATGTATCGATACACTATTGAGATGTACAAGTCTTGTAGGTCTACAATTAGTATTTAATATAAAAAAAATTAATAAGCACTATTTGTAAATCTCTCACAATTGTCCACATGTATGAATATACCAATACGCATTAAATAAATGGTCATGATAAACAGTACATCCGGTGTACTTGTTAAATATATCAAAAATAGAAATAAAACATAAAATTAATGTTGATAAAAATAATTTTTTACAATTTTAATGTGTTAAAAGCACGAGTTTCAAAACATAATTTCTTTATTTATATGCTTAATTAGTACACCGGTACACTATTTAACATTTTTCTTAAATAAAATATATACCGAAAAATTTATGGGGAGACATGCACTAAACATTTTCCATCTACAATTATAGATTGTAGTTACTTAATTCATACTATAGTTTTGAATAAATTAAATACCGCAGTCCCAAACAGGTAAACGGACGTTGAGATAAGGGAAAGGGAGAATTAAGTCACATCTATTTTCTATGTTGCGAGGGGAATGCAGTCTATTGATTGAGTCACATATTCACATGGCATAGCTCCATAACCGTTATGAAAATTAAAATATACAAAACAAATCTATGTGGTCATAATAAGAACCTTAAAAAGATTTTAGAAGATCTTCGTTTTCCCCAAATTTGCTTAATTACTTTGTTGTTCTTAATTTTAATCATCACACCACTCATGTGACAAACTATAAACTTTCATTAGTGTTGTAGTGACAAATTATACCAACTTTTCTTCGGACGGAATATTTTCTGGCATGTGTTTGGATATGCTAGATAATGAAACAAAATCTTATAGTAAATATGATGGTATTAAAATATTAATAATTTATTATTGGTTGGGATTTTTGTCATGCAAACCATGACGAAATGGAATCATATTGTTGAAAATTAATTAAGTATTGCTTAATAATAATAATTATTATTATTATTATGTGATTTGTTCTTTTATTAACATTAGAGAGCATATTTTGACCCAAAAATGATCATACACTTCATTCTTTCTAATTTAATAACTCATAACTTATTTTTTCTGTTAAAAAATCTAATTACTTATTTTTAGTATAAAAAAACACTAATAAGTATTTATAATAAAACACTAATACTTAAGTATGATGATTGAAATAATTTGAATTTGATTATTGAATAAAACAACATTAATAAAATTGATCCAAGTAATAAGAATCTAGGGCCATTTAATTAAGCAGGTGGCCAAGGGTACAATTTATGGCTTCTACATATGGAAAGATTTGGTTGGACGGGAAGAATCCATCTTTTGTGTCTACACATATTCTCCGACAGAAATTAGTGGTCAGAGTCGATGATTCGACGAAGGGTTCAACCAGCTCCTTGTATAAGGTGGTTAATCAGTGTGTCCCACTGAGTGGCAATACAAATGTTTGGATGAAACTTCGAAAAAGTGGAGATTGAGCATTTGATAAATAAGATTACTCATAATCCTAATGCCTTAAGATTTTAGTAAAGATGTTGATACACTTGTATGGTTGCTCTTAAATTCAATGTAGATGATCCCTCAACTGCTCCCTCATGATCCAACATTACGCAATAATTTTTTACGATCGTTCGATTAGAAAGGAATGGCTAAGATCAAATTATGAATAAATTGGCCAAATTTATTTGATAAAGTAATACCGTTAAATTTTTTTATACGGCTGTGATATCTACAATGTACAATTGCATGAATCAGTCACCAAACAATCTAGATCCAACTAATTTCTTAGTTTATTGTTATTGAAAAAATAAAGTCCCACGTTGATTGAAGATAAGATTTAATTATAATTTATAAAGAGTGGCACCCCTCACCTTACAATTGTATGATTAAGTTAGACCTAACTCTCAATTCTAAATTGATATTAGAAGCTATCATTTCAGACCACCCACCATTTCTATTTGCACACCAAATTCAATAGTGCAATTGTAAGGGATGTATTGAAAAAACCAAGATCCACATTGGTTAAAGATAAGACCTAACTCTGAAAAAAAAAAGAAGACTTAACTATAATTTATAGAGTAGTACCTCTCACGTTACAAATTAGTTCTATAAGATTGAGTTAACTCTAAGAGCATACACAATAGTAGTACCTATTTTTTTAAGTACCAGTACCTAATAGGTACTACTATTGGAGCAATACTCATTTGAGTACCAAATAGGTACTGAGTCTTAGATAAGCAATCTCCCTCTCTCTCCTTCTTGGCCCACTTCAATTTACATTAAAATATACCTTTCATAGGACCCATTTATTATTAAAATAATTATATGAAATTATTGGTGGGCCCAAATAAAAACTTTTTAAAGAGATGCTTGGTTGGAGAGATTGAGTGCTTAATAGGTACTATTATTAAAAAATTATAAATGAGTAATGTGTATATGTGAACCCAGTTAAGTATTCAAAAAAGAATTGCTCCATTGTGAATGCTCTAACTCTTAATTTTAAGTATTCTAGTTAAGGAACACAATTCCAAACGGTTAAGTTCAGTTGGAGCATTGGGCACAGCAATTCCCAATTAGAGCTTTGTCACGTGTAAAACATCAATTTTTTTTTATTTTTTTTTTAGTCAAGTAGCCTAATGGCTTGAAATTTCACCATTAAGGTGAATAAGTGGGATGACCGGGGTTCGAACCCCGATCCCCTGCATAATAATGCAAATGTCCACCAATTGAGCTAAGCTCATAGGACAACATCAATTTTTTTTTATCAACAAATAAAATGAAAATGAGACCACTATAGTATGAATACGAATACACATGACATAAATAGAAACAAAGGAAGAGATTATCGAGGACCGGGAAAAATGGAAGAGGAAGGTCACCGATAAATTAAAAAATAAATCAAGTAATTATTGTTAGGATTAAAAGTTAAAACAATGGCGAATATTAATTTTTTTTATTAAATAAAAGATATTCATGCATTCAAATTGAGAAAAATATATTGATGTAATACAAATTTAAAATCGCTATAAACAAAAAAGATGAACTACGAACAAACTCACAACATCCGTGTTGATGACATAAATCAGCATATTGCATAAGCCTACATATTTGACTATATTGAAGTGTCCGGAATATCCATGTCTCTGGATCTGTAGCAGTGATGACACAAAAATCATTGATTGGATCTGCACTGGACCAAACTTAATCTTTCAACCTGCAACAAATGAACACTGCACTAAGACGGGACAACAATACTCCGCACTAAGATGGGAAAATAAAACAAACAACGTGATGAAATCACAAAAACAAACGAAAAATATTCAATATATGTGAAAATCACACTTATTTAATTAAAATAGAAAGAAAAATAATTTAGAAGGGTGATTTTAGACCTAAATTAACCCTAAATCACCCCTCTTTCGAAAATCAAGAAGAAGAGAAAAAATGCCGATGGCTAGGATTACAAGAATGACGAATATTAATATGCACTTTAAGAATATAAGATCAATATTTTAATATAAAAATATTTATTTAAAAAGTTGCACATTTAATTTTTTTAAACTAGAATTTTATAATTTTAAATATTAAATATTACTCTTAAATATTT
Source organism: Trifolium repens (assembly GCA_030408175.1). Classification (NCBI taxonomy): domain Eukaryota; kingdom Viridiplantae; phylum Streptophyta; class Magnoliopsida; order Fabales; family Fabaceae; genus Trifolium; species Trifolium repens. The sequence goes on along the minus strand of CP125849.1, from coordinate 48,269,721 downwards.
GAACATGTATCTTTAAAACAAACATTAACACTAAACTCAATTATTAGTAGTAGTTCTCGTAAATTTTACACACTGAAGATATCATCTTGCAATATTAGTCACTGCATTATGTTGTTAGGAGCACTGCACTTGGCACGACCGCGGCTTCGCATGTGGCATATTTTGCTCTCATTTTAAGATTTCTTACCTTAAGATGCGATTAATTTTTATCTATAATCTATAATAATTAAATAAATCCTTGTTACTATATCCTAGGTGCCGCCCTTAGAGACCTTTCTCAATTTTCATGCCATGGTTATAGCAAAATCCTCACGTTCTCCACACACAATTTCATGAGGTTTTCTTTTAATATTTGAGCTCAACATGGTGGTCCGCAGTTTTAATATTTTTTCTTTTATCATAATAAAAAAATTTATGATCAATTTTGTGGAAATATTAATTAAAGTTAATTATAGATAAATGATGGGGATGAAGTTTGTTTTGTTCCCTGATGTTTAGACGTTTTTTGTTTATAAAAAAAATTATTATTGATTATTCCATAAGGTACACATAAATATTATCTTAAAGTACGCAGTTTGATATTTTTTTTAGAAATAATATAAAATCATTGATGTGGCATATTCTAACTGTAACAACCCGTTTTTCAAAGGCCAGAAAAGGCATTAATTTTTTTTTTGTACACATCAGAGTTACGCATAAAAGATTTTAAATGAGCCGGCATTCAAATATACAAAAGAACTCATTACCATAAGGTGCTTCGACAAGCAAAGTGTATTCCTGAATAATTACAATCCAAGTCTAAGTATTCAAATGCTTACAACAAAACAAGTTAGAATCCTATGCCTAAACCCAAAAAGCACGGTGTACAACCCACACCGGCGCATAGTCTAACTAAGCTAAAGTTCCAACACCTCACTAGGGCCTGGAACAGCCACCGTCGTCACCACGACCTAACTCATCATCTGGGTGGGATGAGCCCGCAAATGAAAGAAAGGGTCACCACAAAATAAAAGTATGTATATATATAACCGGTGCGAAAGATTGTACACATAACAATAATTCCACAAACACAAGAGAAAGCTCTTAACCACCAAAGCAATTCCCACCAACGGGTTTATATATATAATGCACACCAAGCCTAATGCAGACTTCTACAATGCGTGGTACTAACCCTAGCTACCACAATGCATGAGATCCGGAATTGTAGGTCCATCCCCTACTAAAACACCAACGAAATCACAAGGTTAAGGTGGATCCACTCCCGCAATCACACCCCATGGTCCACTCCCGCAACCATGTATCGAACTCAACAAAATCACAAAGGATTAAGGTGGATCCACTCCCGCAATCACACCCTATGGTCCACTCCCGCAACCATGTATTGAACTCAATAAAACCCTATAAGAATCAGGTGGGTCCACTCCCGCAACCACACCTCGTAGTCCACTCCCGCCACTACGCACTAACAATGCATGAGCATACGATTCCCCATGTATACTAATGCAACAAATACATACCTCCCTAGCATATGTAAACCATCCCAACAACATACATACATATCCAATCATATGTAACAAACCACAACAAACATACATACATTTCCAATCATATGTATTCACCCACATGTTCATACATACATCTCCAATCATATGTAAAACAACGCACGTATTGTAAACATCTTCTCATCACGAGAATACATAACACATACATGCCAAACACACAAACACGCATCACCGAAAATAACCAACAAACATGTTATAACTCAGTGAAAAGACAGAAATAAAGTGATGCCCTTACCTCGGCAAGCTTCCGTTAACCTTTCTCGCGAAATTCTACAATTCACGCTACCTAAGAGTTAAGCAGCGTACAATCAATAAAATACTCATCGTATATCCTAACGAAACAAAACTTGCTCTCAAAAATCTAGGGGGGTTTAAGGTACTTTCTAACACTCTCGGATAGTGATTTCGAGTCCTCCCCATAGTGATTAAAAATTCACGAAGTTAATTGCACTATTTCTCGCTACACGAAAATATTTTCGTTTCAAAACAAACTAAGAAACACTTTGATTCCCAACTCCAAGGCAATCAATTTTCACATACTAAAACCATTTGAAAACAACCCAAAAACTCTTTGAAAATTTCCACAAAAATAAAAGTTTACTTGCGCCACAAGTTACAAGTTTTTCCTTTCAAATATAATGGTCATAACTTGTTCATTCTTTATCCGATTGAGATGAGCCACACGCCGAAATCTTCGTCTCGAAAAGACGGATCAAATAGTTAAGTTTTCAGGTCACAAAAACAATTTTAAAAGGACGAAAATACCCCTGTCCATTTCGGCCAGAATCCAAAAACAAAGGTAGTTCAAACATTTTTCATTGCACAACCTTAGTTCCCAAAATCATTTATTTGAACAACAAATACTTTTCAAAACACAAACTAAAATTCATAAAAGTTTTCTCTTGAACTCTCAAGAAAAAATTTCTTGTTTTTCAAAACAAAACTATTTTTCACACATCCATTTCTCTAAAAGTCTTGACACAATTCATTAAACACAAAAGCTAAAACAATTTTCCATGTTCTTGATCAATTAGAATTTTCTCCAAAACCCTAATCCAAAAATCTCATCTAGCCATGGAAATCAAAACATCTAAGCCTAAACATCCTAGATATTCACTCATGAACAACTTTCATAGAACAAAAATCAACTATAAACAAGTTCTAAGAATTTTCTCTCAAGAACATAATCATTAAAAATCTTAAAATCTAAGAGGTTCATGGCAAGATAAGGAAGAGTAGAGGTTAGTTACCTTAAGAAAGAAGTTCTTGCAATTTCCTATGATCAAACAAGCTTGAAATGGATGAAAATGGTGAAGGATTGAAATTTTGGTCCATGGTTGGGAGAGAAAGAAAGCTCACGGCCAAACCAAGAAGAATGAAGTTGTGTTACTTTTCTCTAAGTCTCCTTACATACATGTCTTGCTAACTTATGGCCTTTGGATCAAATAGTATAAAGATTCAAGACAAAATCCTAGCCATTGGATCAAAATAAGTCATGATGACTTTTTGGAATAAATATCTAGATATCTTGCTTTACGCTACTCAGCTCTCGCGCTCGCTCACAGGCGAGTCGTACTCGGCTAACGGTCCAATTTTGCGAAAAATAGAAAATCTATGGGGTAATTACTCGTCGTAAAACATTTCTAAAACTTATCGCCGAATCTTTTTCCGCGACTGTAATTTTCTTCCACACCTTGGAAAATTAATCTCAGAACATATCCTAACTCGCGCAGATATATGAAACTTCCATCCGAAACCTCACTTAAAACAGACGCAGTAAGATTTTCCATCAGCGGGTAAAATCCTACTCGTTTTTCCAAAAACAAGAATAATCCAAAACTCGTCATTCTGACTTCACAGAAATCTCCTCATACTTAAAAGAGGACTACGACCCAAAAGTCTGTGCCTTTCCAGTGCTCGAGCACAAAACAGGCTCCGTTTCAGCAAAAATCTATTACCGCGACAGTACTCACAAAAACACTTCACCAAAAACCCTAAAACTCGTAGCCATTACTAGAGTTCCTTAGAAAAACTGTACAGTGAAATCTTGGGTCTTACACTAACAGCTTAAGCTTTTGGGATAATCGGTTATTTGACATGGTATAATGTTAGAAATAATATAAAACTATTGATGTGGTATATCCTAAAAGCTTAAGCTTTTGGGATAATCAGTTATTTGATATGGTATCAGAGCCTCTATGACTAAGTGGTCTAGAGTTCGATCCTCGATCCTCTCATTTTTTAATTAAAAAGTGGAATTTAAGCATATGGTTGGTGGACCTATGCATTATCCACGCTAGCTTAAGCTTTTGGGATAATCGGTTATTTGACAATTTTAATGACACCAATTCTTTTTTTTTACACGGGCAATTTAATGGTATTTCATCTCGAATGATCAACTTGTAATTATTACAACTTCAATTGTTATATGTAATATAATTTTCATATTTAATTTATTATATGTTATAATTTTTTAGCGTCCCACCCAATTCTTTTCTAGCTATATATGCCACTGATTTTTGTAGTGTTTTAGTATTTTATTTTTTGTCTAAAACTACAATTTTTTTAAGAAACTTAGGTACAAATTAATGATGTTTTATCATTTTTATAAGCATTCATTAAATGAATGTTCAACTATCTTAATAAATTAAGGATAAAAAAAGACTTAAATTATCAAAACTTATTATTTCTTAATTTATGTGTCCAACTCTAAAAGGATCAATTATTATAGACGGAGGGAGTAAAGACTAACTTAATTTGTTACTGATATTCGAGACCAGATAAATTATACCACGTATATAGAGCTGGGTATGTGGGCTGGACCACCCTATTTTGCTCACCCCGCATAAACCCGCACATTAAACGGGGCCAACAAGTCCATCAACAAATGTAAACGAGTTATGATACGTTGGCCCGAGTCCGGTCCGCGTTAGCCCGCAGACTATTATATAGAATTTTTAAAAAAAATATCACTTTTTTCAAAAAATAAACTAAATTGTAAGTTCGTGAAAATAAACATATAAATTGTAAATAACAAATAAAAAAAATAAAGTTTGTGATATTTTTGAGTTTATTTATCTTCTTTGTACAAATGATATTTAATAAGAACTTCAATAGCCTTTTTTTTCAAAGAAAGGTTGGATTTAGACATGGTCCAAGTTATTATTTATAAGTGATAAAATATGTAATTAATTTTATATATATAAAAGGTTCATGTGCCAACATGCTGATTTAACTCACATAATCCACGATTTTAACAGTCTAACTCACACAAACGAAATTATAAACAAACTGAAAAAAGATTAAAAAACATTGATCTTAAATATATGCAAACTGCAGGTTAAATGAATCGACCAACAGACCTCAGTCCATATACCCAGCTCTACATACACGTATATGAGAACTTGTTGACCTAACTTTACATAAACAAATCGATTTAGGACTAAATAATCCTACTAGTTAGGAGCATGTAAATGAGTAATTAAGCATAACAAATTCTTGGTAGTTAGGTGAATCACTAACCGAAACATGTGATTCCACATTAAATATCGATCGATCATTGTACTACCTGCACTGATTACAAACTCATTAATAAGAGTACGCATTTTGAGCACTGGTTTGGTTCATATACTCTACTCGGGCACGTAGAAAAATGAATTTTATATTGCTACTACATTTTTTTTTTCCTAGAAAATTCTTTGGTGTCAGAAAGAAATAGTGGAGTGAAGGATAGAACGTCGAAATAATTCAATTCAAATGCCCAGGCATATTGTTTCGAGAAGGATGAGTATTTTAAACTTTAAAATGTCTACGTGGGCGCTTTAGGTGCTAGAAGATTCATGCATGTTCCACGTATATATCCTTTGCCACTTTTCATGCACTTTAATTTTAGTTTTTCTTTTTGAAGAAAAATTTAGGTGAGTTGACTTTCAAGAAATATTAGTTCGATTAGGGCAAACCTTAATATACGTAGAGTGATTATATATGTACTGTTCTCAACAATGATGGAAGATTTTACGGTAATGTTAAGCTTTTGGTTAGTATAAGTGATACATTTTATGTCGAATAGGTTTGTTAAGATTTTTGCTCGATTGAGCGAGGGAGCTCAGAGGAGAATTGGTTGGTTGTGGTCAGGCCCGGCCTGCACCCAGTGGCGGAACTAGGGGGTGGCTGAGGGTGGCCGCGGCCACCCTCGAAAAATAAGAAATTACTAGGATACCCTTAGTGTTTTATATAATTTCAAATATATATAATATGTACTGGTTTGTGAGAAATATCATCACTAGTGTAGGCAAAGTCCAGCGGTTATATAGCGCGCCCTGTACATAGAGGTCCCGTGTTCAACACTTGCTTGGGTGCATTTTCTGTTTTTTTAACCATTAAAGGATATTTTCTAATAATTAACTTTATGAGAGTATTTATTCAAAGTTAATTATTGATTATTTCAAGTCATTTAGCATGTAAGAGTATTATTTTAAAGTATGTAATTTGTTTTAATAATAATCAAATTTTTATACACAATATAATTTTTTTATTTAATTTATGTATTATAGCTGTTTTAGCAGCCCCCGGGAAAAAAAATCCTGGTTCCGCCACTGCCTGCACCCATGTGCAGGGTGTGCGCCGGTGCCGGGCCTCCAAAACTTTTAGGCCTCAATTTAAATTTTAAGATTTTATAATATTAGTTATATATTATTTGTACTCATAAAATATCATATGTGTATTAATAGATTAATTTTAAAGCCCTAAAATAATAGTTATATATTGTTAATGTTCATAAAATATCATATGATTATCAATAGATTAGTTATCTATACACATAAATATTGTTCTAGCATATTTTAATCTTAGATTAGGATGTCTCGATCTTTTTGACGTTATATATAATGATAGTTATTTTTTATGTGTTTCTTACGTTTAATTTAAATAGAGAATAATTTTTAATTATTTTATATTTTTTTATTAGGGCCGATTTTTAATATTTAAACCGGACCTCCAAATAGTCAGAGACGGCCCTGGTTGTGGTAATATTCATGGTGCCGAAAATAATATGTCAATGTATGAGTGTCGACTGAGGTCAATTTGTCGAGAGTAAACGTAGTCTTTCATCTGTGGTGGAACTTTTAGCAAGTTCTCCTCTATGGGATGTAAATTAGGTTTGTCGTGAATCAAAGCTATTACCTGAATTTGTTATCGGGGGTGGAATATAGATGTAATAAGTTTACTTTCCTAGGTGTAAACATGACCCATCACGAGTTGGGGTTTTCGCCAGATTTGTTTTCGTTGAAAAAAATTCGAACAATATTGTCGATGGTGGAGCTAGTATGGGTTCTTAGAAGTAAACCTAACCCCTCTCGAGATGAGGGTTTTTCCTTATTTATTTTTGCTAAAAGTTGTTTTTCTGAACGATATTAATATTGGGGAATGACATCCCAAGGCGTAAACCTAAGGAGTCATATATGAAGTTATTTTGCTTTGTCGATTTATGTTTTAACAGACTCAAACAGAATAAAAACAAATATAAATTTTAGCTAAAAATCATTAGTGGTTATATATAAATTTATGTTCTTGATATAGATGATTAATATTTGTTAGAGATATTTTCACAAATGTACAAAATAGGATATAAACTCATTTTAGTCGAGTATGGGACTTCCTTGTCTTATTCATACAAGAAAATATGGGTTTTGTGGAGCCCAAAACCCTCACAAATCAACAAAAGTGATAATAAATATTAACTTTGTGGTGGCAGAATTATTCTGCACTTAATAGCAAGTCACTAACATTTGTGGATGTCAAAACAACTACACCTATTTCTTGCTAATTTAAGAGTACTTATCTAATAATTAATAAGAATAATTCACATAAGTAGATTTATATATAATACCCACAATTTTTACTTCACATATATATGGTTTGTTTTCATTTGTTGTTGGGATAAATAGTCCAAATTATCAAAAAATGGTATAGAAAAATAATTATTTCAAAAAAAAGCTTTGTGAGGGAACATATAGAGTTTTCTTTTTTTCTTACTAAAAACAACAATATTCAATTCATTCATTCAAATCAGTAGAGTACATTAATCGAGATCTTTACATATTTAAATTCAATAAAAACTAAAATGGCTGAATATGTGAACAATCTTATAGCATCTAGGTTAATAGTATAAAACGGTTTGATGTGTACAAATAATCTATGAAAATATTAATTGTGAATTTGTCATGCAATGTAAAAAAAAAAATTAACATGCATCCGATCAAATATATTATAATGTATTTTTATATGTTTTTTAAAAAAATATCTTTTCAAATGTTTACATAGTGATTTTATCGCGGATACATCTGAAAAAATGAATTAATCCATATTCTATTATTGTCTCCTATAAAACGTCCATGAATTTCCTCAAAATAAAAAAAAATTCCAATGTATTCTTGTAGTGCAAGAATTAATCCATGAATTAATTAATTAATTAAAAAAATACTTGATTAGTTCCATCTTTAGTGATTTTGGGAGATAAGTTCAAATCTTTCTTCATAAATGTTCCGGTATGATAATTCAACGGTCAAACATAAGTAGTCATTGATCATCTTTGTTTTTCTGACAAATGGTACATGTACATTAGCGTATGTAAACCAACAATTTATATAGAACATTTGTATAATCTATTTTAATTACATGCAAATTATTTATTCATGATTCACTTTGCACACAACGACAAATTAATCAAGTTCATATGAATTTGAAGTTAGAAAGGTTCCTGCAGCTACTTGATTTGTTCAAATTGATTAAGTGCATTATATAAGGGATACTATAATTAGTAGCATTATTTGAGTCAAAATATATATAATCAGTAGCATTACTATATTATTAATTACATACTATCACTTATTCACTCACTATTTTTTTTATATATATAAATGTCACTTACTATTAACTACTAACTACCTACCTCAAAAAAAAAATTAACTATACTAACTACCATAACGGCAAGGATATATAAATAATTTAAAAGAAACGTCAATATATTATTTTAGTATAAAAATAGTAATAATTGTACATGTCTTAAGATAGTTAGGAAGAAGGAAATTAATTGAATATGCTTAGAACATGACCGGCCGTTTACCAAAATAAAACGAAGAACATGGTTGATGGATTAGATGCTTATGATGATATATTATTAAGTTTAATTTTTTTGATGAAATAATATTAACTATTTATTATGATACTTGTTTGACTATATATAGTTATATTTAACAAGATACTACCATACCACTAGGAAGAGATGTGGACTCTCCGGTGAAACACATGAGACCACATGGAAAGGAAGCTTAATTTACAAATTGGAATAATTAATCATAAACTAATTACATGTGAAGTAGGTATGTAGTTTGACTAATCATCAACAATCTAAATTTTTAATCTTGTCAACAACAACAACAACAAAAATACAATCTTTGCTTTTAAGTTGACTATAGCATGCATATGGATTTCAATAAAAATAGTTTTCCATTTCAACTCAATGTGAGTGTGTGAGTGTATTTGTAGGAAAAATATCCATTGATAATGGAATAATTATAAATTAAGTTAATTACTACACAATTAATGCATTAAACTATTTTTTTTTTGTCAAGTAGCCTAGTTTCTAGAAATTTCACCCTTAAGGTGGATAAGTGAGATGGCTGGAGTTCAAACTTCGGTCACCTATATATATAATTCAATGTCCTACCAATTGAGTTAAACTCACGGGACACTAATCATTTATCTATAAAATAAATACATAGACTATAGTAAGTTTTTTTTGTAAGTACATAGACTAATAAGTTGACATCAAGGGTCCATGATTAGATTAGGTTCGTATTAGCTAGAAAGAGTTGTATTATAATTTTTTTTAAAGGCAAAAAAAAAAACTACTGATTGATCGATGACTACTAGTTCAATTTATTATTTTTAAAACCTATAATTGTATATGGTGATTTTAAAAATAAAATTGTGCAATTATTTTATATGAGAGTGATTTCGGTTAAAACAAATTTTTTTAAACAAGAGCATAATTAATCACAATTCACATATCAAAATTAATTTTAATTAATAACTTAAATTTAATTTAAATTAACTAATCATGTTGTGTTAATTCTCCCCTTCATCATGAATTTTAACTAGTAAACATCATATATATGTGTAAAATAATTTAATCTAAATAGTGCATAGTCTTTAAATTTTACTTGAGATAGAGACATAGTAGTCTTAAAAATCTTAATTAAGGCATTTGTTAAGATTTGATATTGAGGACCAGCTTCTTCCATTCCCACTCGAACTGTCACACTGAAAAAATGAGAACATGTTCATATCTCCATTTTGTTTCCTTAAGTACCCTAAGCCACAAATTTTTGTGCAACTATGACATGTGTATATTTATATTTAAGATAGGGATATTATTTAAATCTAAATTAGAAAGTCGTGGTTGGGGTCTCATTTTTGGAGCCATGTGAAAATTGAAAATGACCAACTTGGAATTATTTCATTATATAAATTCATTAATATTATAAGTAAGACAAAGCCAAGAAAATAGATTGCATCTCTTGTGACAAGGAATTTCATGATAGTGATAGCTTTGGCAGATTATAGTGGCATCATTTTGACTAATCACACTAATTAGCATTTATCATGCATTGCTCAAATTAATTAGCATTCTGTAGCATAGCCATACTTACTCAAAAAAAATTCTCTTCCAGCCCCCCATATTTCTTTTATATCCTCAAAAATTCAATTTTGTTCTTGCTAAAAAATTTGGTTCCCAAAAACCAAAATTTTTCTACTGGAAAATTTCGGTTTTTAGAAACCAAAGTTGGATTTCAAGGCAAAAAAAAATTGAATTTATAAAACCAAATTTTTTATAAAGGGAAATAGGAAAATCAGGGGGTGAAAAAGAACCGTGGGGGGCTGGAAGAGAAATCTTCCTTACTCAATTATTGTGGGTCTTGGCCCATGGTTATTAATTTATCTTGTCTTTTATTCTCTCTGATTCAAAATTTATGTTTTTTTAAAAAATTAATGTCCAATTAATGATGTTTTACTATTTGTATCTTTATAAAAACTAAATATCTATTAAATAAAAAAAATCTTAATAAAGTAAGAATAAAATTAATTTAATTATCAATATTTATTATTTCTTAATTCATGTGCAAAATTCTAAAAAGATTATAAAAAAAAATTGGAGACAGAAAGAGTTTCTATTACTATACACTGAAATTGTTGAGGAAAAATGGTAAATACCAAACTTTTACATAATTTTTTTGCTCATGGAATTTCTGTAATTTTCATACGACATGAATATTTGACATTTTAAATAAATAATAATATGAATAAAAGTATATATTTGTTATTTTATTTTTAAAATTTAAAAATGAATAACTATATTGATAAATAAACAAAGTTCAAAATTAGATGATAAAGAGGAGAATTCATCCCATTGTAAGATTTAGTTGATATAGATAATACAGTCACTGTCATTTTCATACTTACATTTTGTGATTTGCTATTTGCAGCTCCACTTGTGGAAGCTTCTACATGTTAGATGGTCCAAATAGATGGAGAAAATTTATCATAATTCTTTTGTCCTATATATGAAATAAGTAAATATTGTAAAAAAAAATATATATTTTATAATTAGGGACAGAAAAAAAATAGTAATATCTATAAAAAAAATTATATTTAACCAAAAACACGATCAATTTTTTATTTAAGAAATTTATAGTGAGATTATGGTATCCCAATTGAAACATAGAAGACTTTAAAACACAAAAGAGCACCTACAAACACTAACCCTAAATACAAGCTTAAAAGTCAGTTTGTACTAACTATAAACAAATAATCAAAAAGGAAGAAAACGTTTCAAATGCAAAATGTATAAGAACAAAGCCAAGGAAAAATATCTCTTTAAAAGCATAAGTCAAGAGAGGGAGACCTATGATCCATTTGGATTAGCTTAGTTTTTAGCTTATGAAATATAGTTTATGCAAATAAATAAGTTATTATTTTGAATTTATAAGTTCTCGCTAGTAAAAATTGGATCTTTATAAGCTATTATTTCATAAAATACCTTAACAAACTTATTATAAAAAAAACATAAAAACTTATTTATTTGTATAAGTTGTTTTGCATAAGCTCAAAAATAAATCAATCCAAACATGCTAGTGGCATGGAAAATTAGGAATAAAACTATTTCCGGCTTGACCAAGAGCCAATACAAACAACTTCAATCCTACGTCACGCCACTTCGTCATTACGACACAAGTTTACTTATGCCGAATACTTGGAAGCCCTCATGTACTCGCTATATTGATCTCAACGGTCCTCCACATCTCATGCCGATAGTTATAACCGCTCTATAAGCGCAAAGGCTTTCGTGCCACAATACAATTCATTCCATTTTCACTTTCACTCTAACTTAATCACATAATAACTTGAGCGTCAAAGTGTTAACCTGCTTTGCAAATATCCTTGCCACCGTAAACCACCTCTTTAAAAATATCGCCATTGTAATATTATTTAACGTTGACGAAAATTAAAGTGAATTAAATCCAATTGTGCCAGATCATTGTTTGTATACAATAATACTATACATTGAAAATTATGACCAAGATGTGAATGCCAAGAGAATTTCCTCAACTAGCTATACTGACAAGGATGTTAGGATTATGAAATAGTTATATTCAATAGCCTAGGCATAGGGTGAGGACCTTGTAGCACTTGGAATGGACCAACGATTGATGAGAAATTCAGGTGAACCTCGTGAAGTAATACATCCACACATACACAGCATGGGCCAAAATCATACTAAGTCTAACCTGGAACAAATTTCCTTACTCGTTTTCTTGCCACCAAAGCTTATCTGATCCGGTGTGGACCTAAATACAATGGTCAAACTTCTAAGTTATTTGGACGCGACGAATAAAAATTAAAGTTATTTGGATGCGACAGATGTGCAAATTCAATGACTCTAACGTTCAATTCAGTGAGTGTTTTAGATTAGATTAGCATCGAAGTTTAACCTACTTGAGGATACGATAGTCAAATGCTGATTACGGATAGTTGTCTGATTGCTATCATATTTGATCACGAGATTTGATCATGTGTGTTGCCGAATACGATAGTCAAATGTTACGTGTTGGGCCACATTTCTTGAGTAGATTGGGCCTTGATCCAGTCCAAAATATTATACAAATCCAAACACCAAATCCATAATTTATTTCAATTTTTATCTATTCTTATTCTTATTATTATTATTATTATTATTATTATTATTATTATTATTATTATTATTATTATTATTATTATTATTATTATTATTATTATTATTATTATTATCATTCTGACCGTGACATTATCAAATCAAATAGTAGTAATGTTACAGTTGTAATGGCTGGCTGGAAATTTAGACTATAGAGTGGTCCATTAGGATATAGTAGCTTGGTCCCAAACCCTTTTCTTGGGGTAAGGCTATTAGGGCTTGTACCATGTGAATTTCAAATGGGTTGGCCAAAAAATGTTTCAAATCTTGAGAAATTATTTGTAGTATTTTGTATGTGTCCATCAGAGGAAGATTTTTATTATTAAATTCTATGTCAAAAATGAGTTCCTTTCATTAACTTTAGGTTCAGTTGTCGGTATGAATAAAAGTCATGTTTCCTGTGGCCTAACTAAACTAATTTTGGTTAGAAAGTTTTCAAGGGAAAAAGAAAAAATTTAAGAGTTACTTTTAACTCTACTGCTGTATTAAAAGCGACACCCCTCTGATACGGATTGAACCTATTCCACCTCAAAACTATGGTTCAAACAAGAGGATTGTCCAATTTCAATCTAATATAAACTCTCACACCAGATTCATGACTTCCGATGTGGGACTCCATGAGCCCAACTTGCACTGAAAATCGGTAACACCCTCCAGATTTGTCAATCCAAAAGGGGAAAAACAATTTTTTCTGGCATCTGAATGGATAGATTCATAAAAATAAAAATAAAAAAACTATGATTTTTTCTCACTCGGATGGATAAATCTGGACGGGAGTGGTTTTTAAGAGTTTTTGTACAAATAAAATTGGAAAAAATTTCCCCATACCCCAACATTTAACCTTTTACCCCAACAATTCAATTTGAATTGACTAATATACCCTCATATATAAAGTAAAACTGTAAAAAAAAAATCATTTTTACCATTTCACAAAAGAAGTGTTCCGGTGTGAGGAGAGAAAAAGAGGGAGTAAGTTCCGGAAACTGTACCGGTTTGTTTTTTTTACCGGAACAGATGTGTTGAGTTTTCCGGTTTGAAAATATTCATACCGGAACACTTTCTTAAAGTGTTCCGGTATGCTTTTTTCAACCCGTATGTTTTTTTTTTTAGCTTTTTTTTTTAAATACAATTCTTTTTTTATTTTTATTTTCAGTGGCACGCACCAGAGGACAAGATGGTAGACATACCAGACGTGAAGACTATCTTCAGCGTCAGGCGGAGGAGGAGCAGCAGGCTGTGGAGCTTGTGGGCTGGCCTAGAGGACCGACTGATACGAGTCTTCTCACACGATACGGTGATCAATGTTGCTCGACATATATAGTTTGGTGAGGTAACCAATTATTTTGAAAGCATTTCCATTTGACAGAAGTATTGAGGAAATACTGGATTAGGGGACTCATGATTTTAAATGTATTAACTGTTATAAGAATCTCATTCTCTGTGGTGATTGGTGATACTTCTCTAGCAAAAACAAAATAGAAATTGACATTTCTCAATTGCATGAAGCAACATTATTTGAGTTTTGCACCATAAGTCTCACAGAAATATTGACCAAATAAGGTGCCAGATATGAAATTCATTTGATGCAGAATTATCTATTTTAAATATGCACAGGCCTTGAATTATTTTTTAAAGTGTTCGGTAAAAACAATGAACAACTTCTTACCGGAAGACTTATGGAAAGTGTTCCGGTAACATTAACAAACCGGAAAAAAATTACCGGAACACTTGTGTTGAATGGTTTTCCCGGAAAAGTAACTAAAAGACAAAATAAAAAATATAAAAAACATTAATAGTAAAATAAGGGTATAATGGAAATATTTTGAAAAATGTTGGGGTAAAAGGTTAAATGTTGGGGTATGGGGAAAATTTTTCATAAAATTGAGTTTATTGATATGTATAAAAATAATTAAGGAATTAGAACCTCAAGTTTCATGACAATTTATCATTTTATTTAGTTTAGGGTCTGTTTGGTAAACTAGAAAAACTGACTTATAGCTTATGTCTTATAGCTTATAAGCTAAAAGACCTGTTTGGTAACAGTTTTTTAGAAAGAGCTTATAGCTTATTTTACTGACTTATAGCTTATTTTTCATAAGCTATTTCAAGTAGCTTATGAGCTTATAGCTTATAGCTTATCACTTTTTCTTCCATTTATACCCTTATTATTTTATCAAAATTCAATTTTACCCTTTATAGTTTATTATGATTTAAAATAAAATTATAATAGTACATTTTATATTAATACAAATTAACCATCCCATTTTTTTTAATAAACTTAGATTATTGATTAGTATCGTTATTACGTGAATAGTTGAGGTTTTTTTTATAAGGTGAATAATTAAGTTTTAAATTTACGTTGGCCACTTCCGGAATTCTTTTTTTCCTTTGTTGGGTGTTTCAATTATATAATACACACTTATTCTTTATTGTTTTTCATTATAATATACCCTTGCTTCAAAAAATAATTATAGTACACCCTTGATTCAAAAATAAAATAAAATAATATACCCTTATTATTATTGTTTCCTAAAAAATAATAATAAACATTCAATATTTTACTGTTAATTTTTAGAAAAACCATGATTTTAGAAAATTAAATTTCAAGGAACTAAAAATTAATTTAATAATAAAAAAATATTCTATTAGTAAATTTAATTTTAAAATTCTATTATAATTTTTTAAAAATTCTTTTAAGCATATTAAATATGAATTTGATATAAATTTTATTATGAAATAACAATACCCTTTTATGTCATTTTACACTTATCAACTAGTTAACCGCTAATTTTACCAAACACTTCAATTAGCTTATCAGCCATAAGTCATCAGCCATAAGCTATCAGCTATAAGCTATCAGCCATCAGCCATAAGCTAGCTTATCAGCCAACCGCTATTTTTACCAAACAGAGCCTTAGTCTAAAAAAGTTATTACATTAAAAAGCATTCAAACAAACTTTAGAGGGGAACCAATTATCAGATAAACATGCTGAGGAAAGAAAATATAAGATGAGTTCAAACTCCTGTTTTTCATTGCTATATAATTTTTCATACCTGTGAATTTACAAGGCAAGCTCATTAATCCCAAACAATTCCTATACAGCAGGATTGCAGGGATAAGGCCAAAAAATGCACTATATTTTTCTTTTAAAGGAAAAAAATAATGTAAGAGAGTAAATGTAAAAGGGCATTTACAAGTACCAAATGGCACAATGAAATGAGTATGGTAAAGGCTACTCATTTAGAAATTGGAAGGCTGGATTCTCAAGAAGTTCATCTGCTGCTTTCATGTCTGAGAAGTCCTTTTCTTGTAGTGATGCAGAGAGGTCTTCCACTGAGAAGGGAATGCTGTAAAAAAACAAAACCATATTATAAACAAATATACATGTCTATTGCACAGTTCCATAGTGTCTAAGGGTCTGTTCGTTATAGTTTTTTTATGAAAAAATCACTTTTAGACTTTTCATTACAAAAAAAAATTAAAATGATAATATGAAGAAAAAACAATCTAAAAACTGCTTTAAATGAGAAGCTGTTTTGAGTAGCTTCTCTAGAAATTTTATTTTATAACATTTTTTTAAAATAATGATTTTCATAATGGTAAACAAACACAATATTTTCACTATAGCAATTCTCTTCCATTATATCGGAAGGTATCAAGATGATTTTCACCACTGCATGGTTCTATTAAAGCTCAAAGCGCGTGTTAGTAAAGCATCCTCACCTGGAACTGTCATCCAACAAGAAAGAATCGCTCGGAGGATTATTGGTGTCCAAGTCCATCCTCATGCTTGCGAGGACCTGAAGGAAGATTTAAATGCATCAATTAAGCATTTACCATTTCAAAGATAGCTTTTGCTGTGATTAGAGAAATTATAGACACAAACTTACATGTGGTGATACACTTTGTGTATTGTAGTTATCGTCCCAGTAAAGTGTACATATTTTACATAGCTGCTGGACACTCAAGATCTGTAGAAGCAAAACCAGGGTAAGGATGAGATAAAAAATATCTAAACTATAACAACTGTGATGACAAGATTATCGTTGTTAGAGTATAGTGGCGAAAGTATAAATGAGAGACGCAGGTTTCATGCATGCATGTTGAGTTTGAGATGGATAAAGACTTACAGGGCATAAATCATTAACGATTTCATCATAGGAAATCCTATACTTCTGATGAATAACCTGTTGTATAAAATCACAAAAGTTAAACAATGTAGATGTAATTAAAACAAAAGATTGGATTTTGATTATTTCATTTAAAAGAAATATACAACAAGAAACGAAAACATTATAAATCTACTAGTTGTCTTGTTCAAGAATCAGCATTGATTATCAAAACAAGGTTACATTATCAAAAACAAGAAGCGCTTACCAAGAATCCAACAGCCTGTCTTATGTGCTTGAGCTCATCCCAAGACGATCCTGCATACTGCAAACTTACAGAAATTATTTTGGAGCTTTTATTAAAAACATTAACATATGTTCTAACTTGAGATCAACACATTACGGTAAAAGTGAAAACAAATTACCTCCTCCTTTGCTTGGCAGCACCACAGCTCTAATTCAGCTAATCCAGCTTTCACATATTCTCCATTGCTGAATGTGCAACAACCGGGACGAACTAGAAGGCTGGTAATCATTTTAGAGGAAAAAATGTTAAATTTTCCACATTAATACGATAAAAACATTACGATACAACAAAATGTCTTCTATGTTAAAGGGTGTATGTATAAACAACTTACCTATTGAAGAGTTGCACATTAATAAATGAGAATGTTTGACTGAAGATCTTTCGGATAAGAACCGGAGGCACCTGAGACACAAAAGATTATTATCTTATTTCAGCATTTTTTAAAATTGAATGGAAAAGGCTAACAGAAAGGTAATTGCATAATATTCAGATGTTAATATTCACAAAGCTCCTTACAAAGTTCTCTTTCAGTGTACAGAGGAGGTTGTTGAGGGATTCAATAATACTGTGCCAGTGAACCATTGGGGAATCTTTACCGAAGGACCGGCCAGAGCGTAACGCTCCCTTTGATGTTCTTGGTGCCTGTGAATTATCAATGAGGTTTGCATAAGGAACATAACTTTTTTAAAAAAAAAACTGGCTAAACACAATATGTAGTCTCAATCCATTTTGAAGTATGTTTCTAGAAAATATCTCCAGGCGGGAAAAAGGTATAGGACAACATTAACATACAAAGAGAACTGTATCGGATGAGACAATGTTTGCTTCTTTAGTTTCCAACTAGATTTCAACACACCTGGATACATAATGCAAGAACCGATGTTATCTCCTTCGTCAAGTTATCTCGAACGATGCCATATATTTTCTCCAAATAGGCTGTGAGCTGCTGCTTGAAAAGCAAAGCAGGGTACTTAGCCTCTACCTTGCGTACAACCACCGATGAGGGGGCAGCGAGGTTGGCAGAAGAAGGGGATGAACGAAAACCCTGCAATTTACCCTTGAAATGAATTAAATGGAATATTTCAATTTTGAAGTGCTTGATGGAAATTAGAAAATATAAATATTTATTACCATAGTCATTCTTTCAAAGAGGGATGTTGGATTAGGTGGTTTTCCAACCGAGGTTGCATTCGTTGAACTCCCAGATTTCAAGCTTTGTTCAAGTAAAAACAACAATGCTGATGTATTTGACAGCCAATAGGCCATAAGATCATTGTCATCTTGATCCTGCGAGGTAAAAGAGAGTATCCATGAAGAATCGCAATAAATTATTTCAGACAAGTATTCTAATACGTTTTCTTTATTATACCAGAAAAGCACCATGAATAATTAAATATTGATTATCATCAATCATTTCAGGAGCCAAAAAATAATTCATTGTCTAACATTTTGACATATTTAACATGAAATACAATTTAAATTGTCACAATTAATGGGACAATTTGCATGGCATGTTTCATAATTAAATGCTCTTGTCCTAAGTATAATTTTTTTCCAAAGCTTTTTTCCTGATACTATTGTGTTCCATAGAGTATTGTATAGTTTAGAATAGATTAGGAAAGTCACCTCAATTGCAGAACCAATCATCTGGATAAGGCGATCAAATACACTAGATTTTTCAGCTTCAAATGATTTCCAGTGGAGAAGACATTTGTATATGGTAAATGCAGCAACAGGCTTTCCATGATTGAACCCAATATTTTTACTAGCACATTTGACAAGTGAATCAAAACTCCCCTACAGCGAAACAAGGGTTTAAAATCAAATGGTGCCTTTGCATGAAAAAATATGAAACTATCATAATTAACTTCTTAAGCTTAAGCACATACATAATGTCGTTCACTGCACGATCTCTTCAACTTCGAGTCAGATTCGGTAACATATTGTTTCGCCGGTGTAACATATGTATCCTGGAAATACAAAACATTTCATATTCCACACTAAGCACAATAAAAAAGTTACGCAGAAATAGTAGCAAACAATGGACTTACAACATCATTCTGTTCTTCTGCCACATGGTAACCATTTTCCAACTTCTGCATATCAAAATGTCAATATTCCAAACAACGCATGCACAATAACACAAAACAAGAACCTACATATTTAGCTGGTATAAAATAAATTACCTTAGATACAGGGGAAAAGAGGTGCTCTGCTGTTGTTTTCACAGGTGTGTTTAACAGAGATTGTTTCTGAAGAAGTTGATTTGCAAATTCCACGTCTGTGAATTTCTCTTCAAGCCTATTGATATTAATTAAGAAATAAAAATGGTCACCATGAAAGAGATTTTGAAACTGGATGATTAGAGTTAGACACTACAAAGTTAACTCTTTTATCTGATATCAACAAAGCTTAGTCATGAAAAATACCTTTGCATATCAGCCTTCAGCTGGATTATTTTCGATTCTGCATCCAATGCTTGCTTTAACCTTTCTTCGCTAAGTTTGCTTTCTTCTTCATACTTTTTTTCCGTTTCATCAATTTTCTTTTCCAGTGAACTCACTAGGTTCTGTAAAAAAACTCCAATAAGCATTATATTAGTAAATAGTAATACAATTTGGCAATCAATCTTATATGAGAAAATATCTGAAGCATATCATCAATATACTAATACTTTCTTTAAACAAAACACGGATATCTAAGCACATAACCACCTCACCTTGAGTTTCTCATTTTCACTCCGTAGCTTCTCCATCAAATCATGGTCAACAACTGGAACCTCCTGTATGACAGGAACTCTCTCCTCCAATCTTTTAGTAGCCTCCCGCTCCTTTTCAAGAAGTGATTTGGTTTCTTTGTACTGATGTTGCATCTCTTGCAAAGCTGACTTTAATCTTTCATTTTCTTTTGCTTTTGCTTCTTCCATGTCAACCTATATTTAATATTATAGAAGTTTATTGCAAGGTCAGATACTAAATTTTATATTATCACTTCCTTACATATTTGTCAGAAAAGCAGACAACTCTTTTATCAATTACACAAATCAATGTCATTCCACTAAAATATTTTACTGAAATTGTAATGGTTAATTAATTCTGCTTGAAACTTTCCGGTATACCATGGTTAAATGATTTTAGTTAGCAGTTAGTACTAGAAAAATCAAAGTCGTTTACCCTTAAACGTTTTTCCAGCTGCAACCTTAATGCAAGGTCTTCAACTTGTTTTTCAAGCTTATTTTTGGCATCTTGGAGAGCCCCTGTTTCTCTTGCAGCCTACAACCAAAAAAAAATGTTAATGTAAGGTCTTCAATCGTCAATGCACAGTCAATTAATCGTACAGTCTAATAGTTTGAAACAAAAAACATTGGCCCGCAGATATGAACCAGAAAAGCATTGACAACATATACCAAGTAGGTGTGATATTTGATTTTATTCTGCAGTACTACTTTTATAACATTGTAGTTTGAGGTAGGAAAATTCGTAAAGTATCTATTTTGAATAATGTAATCATCTAGTAGAGGTCAAAAGTATCACATATATGTGGATCAATTTAGGCTGGAGTATTATTACAGGCATACAGTCATGGACTAGTGAAAAGGAGAAACTGATGATGAAAATATAGCCTATAGGTAGTAGCTACTAAGAAACCAAGAGATATTAGAACATAATATATGTACGCTAGAAAGACTTCTTGCTGGAGGAGTATAGCTGCAGTAGGTTTTCACAGTCCAAATGTATAGCTGCACAATTTTACTAAAAGTATATATCCACTGACAGCTTCAAAGGATTAACAGGTTACAAAAAGGTGTTTACCATCTTGAGTTTCCGCAGTTCTCGCCTGGCAACTTTTCCTCTCCATGCACATTGTGTTGCAATTGCTGCTTTCTTTAATTTTGTGAAATAAACTCGTGCCAAGTATTTCCTGTAGTGGCTCTGCAAGACACAAATTCATCAGATTTGAAAAAGTTTTTAAAACCAACAGATAAACTAAGTTCTGCAATAACAATTTTGTATACGCTGTATGAACAACAATGACAGTAAGAAAATGTTTAAACTATCTTATATACGCTCTTCAAAGCATCCCCTACCTGAATGACAATTGCTGCACTAGTCGTCCTTCTAAAGTGTAGCTCACGCCTAGCAGCCATCACCCGCATACCAGTTTGGATAGAGACAGCAGAGGCATACAATTCTTTATATGCCTTCCTAGCAATATGCATGCGGAAATACCTCTGAATAAGAAGACTAGAAGCCTCCCGTCGCAATCCCTCGAAAACTTGCCGAGCAAGTTGTCCTGCAATCAGTACAAAGCAAGCCATCAGACTTCAAAATTCTTCCTGTGAGCTAATATCTTAAGAATCAATGAGCAGAGACCTCTGCATGCAGCTTGAATCTGCACAGCTGACAAACGAAGCAAAATGAAACTTCGACGTGCCAAATATGAACGAACTTTTCTCTGAATAATACTTGCTGACTTTCCTAAGATTTCACTTCTACGAGTATCTAGTTCTGCCATTTGACCAGCTCGAAGAAACACCTTTGTTTTACCAATCTGTTGCAATACCAATAAAATTAATTAGAAAAATATAATATGTACGGCCAATCTGCAATTACCGAATGCAATGGTAATAGTTACCTGATAACCTTCAAGTTGAACATTCTTTAGGATCCTCTTGCAAGCAGTGACCTCATCAGAACTGACATTTAAAATATCAAATAAGTAAACATTTTTAGAATAACAATGAATATTCCTGATAAGGAAGAAGAACAACATAGATACCTTCCATTTAGTGCATCAGGAGCAAGAAGGCCAAATCGATCCACAAATTCATCAAAGGCTTTTCTAGTGGGATACCCGGCACAGCTAATCCTAATTGCCTCCATAACTCCCTACAATCAGATGAACAATCTTAATAAGCAAAAACTTGCATAATCTTTGGTCAACCTTAACTTACAGCATGAAGTATATGGTAAGCAAAACTGGATAAAAACGGTAGCAGTCTTACCCCACAGCGCAGTTGCACCAAAACATTTTTATTCTCAAAAATTGCTGGCTTAAGAAGATTATTGGGTTTCACACATCGAATGTAGTGTGGCTCGGTGGAACTTAGAGTTTCAAGTAAAGATTGCAATTGTTGCTGCAATGCAGAACATATGAAGAGTTTTAACAATCCCAAAGACTAAACAAGAAAGAAAACAAAATAGTCATTTTCTTTTATTTATAAATAAAAATACCTTAAATCTGGAACCTATTGAAGAGAACTTTGATTGTTTGGAAGTTTCCTCGGGTGAAGGGGGAAACAAGCCAGATACAAAGGGACATTTGGAAGCATGAAGAAGTGCCTCGTGTTCCGCAATAACATAATCTTTGTTCTTGTCAAGGAAGAACTCAGTTTGATAAGTAACCTACAAAAAAACATCAAATCAAATCTAGCATTCTTGACATATATTATGTCATATATGTATCCTATTTACTATATTTCTAAACTAAAATTGCAATTTTACAAACTTACATCACCGGCATAATGGCAAATTGTGAAGTCAGTAGGTGATAATTTGGGCTTGCTAAACCTTTTATGGTCTTTGAAGGTCTGATACAGCTTTTGGGAAAAAGTTTCATGTGTTGATCTAGGAAACATACTGCATAACACAAACACATACAGCATACTGAGCATTCATAGAAATAATTAAAATAAATATAAATGGATTATCAGTACAAAATATACCAAGCTTCGTCCAAAAGCGAAATAATGCCACCAGGTTTCTGAAAATGAATGCAAGAAAATTCAAAAGTTAAAAATATTTCGAATGATAAATAATAAATTCATTAATGACACTTTGATCTACAGCCATCCACATTTAATACATAATATTTAGCGGGAATGAATATCTTATATAAAATCATTCAATGAAAGATAAAGCTAATCAACTTAAGGATAGCAGAACTATAAAGAAAAACCTTTTCAATCAGATCCAGAATATCTTGATTATCCACAAATTCGATGTAACTCCAATCAATTTCTTCTTTTTTGTATTCCTCTTGCTCCATTTTGAAAACATGCTGTAAAACAAAATATTTGAGCACAACCATAGCATGTCGAATAAACAAAAAGGTGATGTTATTGTCTGTTTCAAATATGCAAGCAATTATTAGGGGAAAAATATATATATCTTTCACAAACGAACCTGATTAAAATGTTGCTGAAGCTTTTCATTGGTCAAATTAATACAAAATTGCTCAAAACTGCAAAGCACACATGACAATAATCAGGGATAATAAACAAAATTGGCATCAGCAAAGGGCTATGTAACAATCTGCAAGTTTATTGGAGTAACTATTCACTTAAAAAGACTGATCCGTGTTAATTACATGACAAAAGGTGTACCGGTCACACACCTGTTGGTTTTGAAACTCTCAAAACCATAAATATCCAGCACACCAATTAAGGATTTTGACTCAGAATCTTGACCGATAGAGTTATTTATTGTATCAACCAACCTGCAAAAGAATGACAAATTAGAGATGAGATGTTAATACAACAAGTGAATTTATCACATTTGCCGGTACCTCCGTGTTTTGAAAATATATATCTGACCTGTTTTAAAAAAGGTCCGTTACCGAGAAAATGGCCGCGACAAAACGGTATCGACAGTAGCCGTTACCGTTTTTCCCGTTTTTACATAGTGAAAAAAATACATTGAAAGGCCGTTACAGCCGCGACAAAATGCAAATAGACAGAGAATTCCATTTTTATCAATTGAGATGGATAAAAATCACATTTTTAGTACAAATCTGAACATAAATTACATAATGTTATCTCCTTTTAACTCTTTCCCTAGTTTAGAAGTTAATATCTATCTCTAATTTCAGTTATTATACTTGTATGATAATACAGATAATTTTAATGAAATTTGTACAATATTGCGATTAATTCACACCGCGACAACCAATCCGTGACACGGCATCTGTACCAGCGAAAATTGCAATATCCTTAACACGACCACGATCTTGACCGTGACTGCTATGTAAAACCTTGTATCTGACCAATAAGTTCACAGACTTACCAGTCAAACAATCTTGTGTATACAATCTTAGCCAAAGCATCTCGACTCAGTGCGGCAGCTTCTGGATCCAGCCATTTTGTAATTGTTTCATCGCGAGTAACAATTACACGTTTGCAAAGAGAATCTTCAAGTGCCTTTGCATCACACCTGAATAAAAAAAATTACTCAAGGTGGAAAACATATAAAATGTAAAACCTGAAACTGTGCATATGTTCAGTGTTTGCTCACATAAAAAGCTCAGCTGCAGTCTGTAGGTGGAACCAGGATTTTTCATCTTTGGGCATAGATGAATCAAACTCCTCCCCTTTTACAAATTCAATGTTTCCAAGATGCAAAATTGCAGCAACAACTTGAAATATTGCATCCTGGAGAGAAATGTGAGAAACGGAAAAACAAAGCATTGAATCATAGACCATAATTGAAGAAACTAATCGTGAAACTAAAGAAACTCCCGATAAAATACCTGCTCCTCAGAACTTATTCCAACAACATCCATTGCTCTCCTTATAGCATTATATTCTTTAGATTCGTCAATCCCTTCCAGCTCATAGCAACTTGATTGGTTCAGATAATGAAATGTTCGTGGATGTCCTAATTTGTACTTCTTAACTTCCTGTAAAAAAATATAAAAGTTAAAGGACAAAATCCCACAATGCCAAGCATGAATTTACCAATAACGAACTTCAAAACTATTGCCTATATTAATCGTATTATTATAAACAAAATAATCTCGTTACCTCTGGAGATGCAGCACAGAGCATGTAGAAACAGTGATAATTCCTCTCTGGATCTGACACCTGGCAAACACGTGATCTTTCGAGCAGATAGGTTCTGATAGCAGCGCCTGATATTCTTCCTTTTTTATCAAATTGAATCTCCACAAACTTACCAAAACGACTGCAGACGTTCACAAGTGAGAAAATAAAACAAATAAGATGGTATGGCATAAAAAATTGTCCTATAGTTACGAGCATAACACTTAAAATTTCCCACCTTGAATTATTGTTCCTCACAGTCTTTGCATTGCCAAAGGCTTCTAGGACAGGATTTGACTGCAAGTCAAGAAAGAAAGGTCGACTTTAGTTTGTCAAGGTTATACGAAATTTAGACATTAACTGAGATTAACGAAATAAATATTTTTTTAAAGAAAACGGAAAATAAATACAGTTTATGGTAGTCAAATCAGCTTGCCAAACTAAATTCGTAAAGATATAATAATTCTCTCACCTCAAGAACTTTTTGCTCGACAGTTCTACCTTCACCGACAGCAGCTCTCCCCCCCATGTAAGCAAGATATCGCATAAGTAACTTAGTACTTTCTGTTTTGCCGGCTCCACTTTCACCACTAACCAATATTGACTGGCTGATTCCTTCGTTTATCATGAGCCTAAATACAGAATAATTTATATAATCAGAATTTGAAACCTAATAGCATGCTTTATGTACAGGACATAAATAAAAATTACCTATACGCTGTGTCTGCAACAGCAAAGGGATGCGGACTTAGCTCGCCAAAACCTGCACCTTTATATTGTGCCATCATATGGCTATCATATAAATGAGGTAGCTTTACGAAAGGGTTCACAGCAATCAGTATACTCCCAGTGTAAGTCTGGAAGCAAAACGTTAATATGGCACGTGTTAATAAAGCATGAAGACATGAAGATTTTTCTAATAAATAAAGATTGGATGGTGACGTTCCCGCCACGCAACAGACGCAATGTTATTAGAGTTGGGAACTGAGATGCGTACATAAATTTCATTGATATCATATCTTGATCTCAGATTATTTAGGACTCCAGGTTCGTGCAGGTAAGCGAGCTTTGTCATATCATCCACTCCACATGGTGGAACTTCGGTATCTTTATGAAAAATATCGGAAGCCTTGACAACAACCTGCATATTACAAATGAGACATATGAAGGGGACAAAATTCACAAAATTTAAAGCAAGAGAAAGTTCCAAATTCTGAGTTGACATTTAGCAAATAGTATTACGAAATGGACTCACCATCTTTCCTGAAGTGCAAAGGACTTTGATTTCTTCTCCATTAACCTCCAAGACCTCACCATCTATCCAAGCTAAATCAGAATCCTCCACCCAAACATGGGTCCCCACTATAGGAATGGCTACTGCAGCCTACAGTATGAAATTTATGCATAATCACAAAACTGGCGCGAAACTCATAAACACACGGGTAAATGGAAAATTCAATTTCTTGTTAATTTCAAATTCGGACCAAATTAAAAAACAAATATTTCTATACTTAAGTCAACGAAAAAATTAAAATCAATCAATAACATAATAATATCGACATATTTATGACGTAATCAACAATGTGAATCCAACACGGTCCAATTTCAAGAAACAGGTCAACAGCTTTCAATAAACAATTTAAAACAAAAGACTTAGAATACACCATTCACAGCTTAAAAATTCACAAAAATCTTTTTCCTCCAAACAACATTGTTAAAATGAAAATCACTATCACTAAAGAATTTGACTTCAACACTTTCAGCTAGCAATAACAAAGGGTGACATTCATAAAAAAAATGTAAACTCTACATTGTAACATTAATCCCTTCTAAGATAAAAACATAATCATTTGCATCAATACCAACAAAAAAAATCCATTTTCAACCAAGTTTCACGTCACTAAAAGTGAACGGAAGACTTAAAATTGACTCAACCAAGACTAAAAAACAAAACCTAAATGAATGAGGAATGAATACCATACTATAGGAATGGCAGCGGCAGCCTACAGTGTGAAAATTATGCATAATCACACAACTAGCGCGAAAATCATAAACACGCGGGAAAATGGGAAATTCAATTTTTCGTTAATTGTGAATTCGGACCAAATTAAATAACAGATTTTTATACTTAAGTCAACGAAAAATTTAAAATCAATCAATAACATAATACCGACATATCTATGACATTGTAATGAACAAACCAAATCAAACACAGACCAATTTCAAGAAACAGATCAACAGATTTCAATAACTAATTTATAACAAAAAACTTACAATACACCATTCACAGATAAAAATTTCAAAAAAAAAATCCTTTTTCTCCAATTAAACATTGTCAAAATGAAAATCACTATCACTATAGAATTTGACTTAACTTCTACACTATCAGCTAGCAATAAGCTAGGGCAACATTCATTAAGAAAAAAAAACATAACCAGTAACCACAACATTGTAACATTAATCACTTCAATTGAAAAACATATCCAAAGAAAACCACAACCTCATTATCCAAAAAAACCAAACCATTTTCAACCAAGTTTCACGTGACTAAAAGTGAATGAAAGACTTAAAATTGACTCAACCAAGACCAAAAAACAAAACCCAAATGAATAACAAATGAATGAGAAATGAATACCATACCATAATCTAATAAAGATCTGATGAAAAAACTGAGCTTGCAAGCAATTGAATCGACCAACAACAGCTACTCAACTACTCACTCAAAAATGAACGATTTTTGCACTTGCCCACCAAGTTTTTCAGCAGAGATTTTACAAAAACGCGGTTTACAACAACTCCAAATGCAGAAAAAACAAAAGGGTGCAGAGAGAATATTTGGTTACGAAGTGAATAACGATAATGTGGATAAAACAATGAGTAGGTTGAAATGAAAACCCTTTTGAAAAAGATCAAAACTTTAGAGGCAAAGAGTATTGTAGCAGCAGAGTTTGGTTCTGCTGTGTGGGTTTTTATATTGTTTCAGAGTTTTGAGAGTTCTTGGTGCAATATAACGTGTGTGTGATTGTTTCTTGTCTTTTTCCTTTACTTTTTCTTTTTTCTTTTTCCTCTTTTTTTTTTTTTTATTTTCCCAATTTTGGTTTTTGGTCTAAAAAGTCAAATTTATTTAGGGGCAAATCATCTTTTAGTTGCTTATAAAAAAGATATCATTTTTTTAGTTGTTGAAAGTTTAATATGTTGTCACGACTCACAATGATTATTGAAATTGCAAATATATATTTAGTGTCTTTTTCGTTATGAATTTTATAGACTAAATTAACTATTTAAAAATATATTTGAAGATTAAGATGATTAATAAAAAAAAACATTTGTTTATGTAATTGTAATTTCGATATATTTATAAATGAATGTGATAGTCAAACACACTTTCAATGATTAAAATGGAGTATGTGTTAATTTTAACATGTTATAAGAAGATGTGAGTTTTTTGAAGTGAATTATTGTGTTTGGGGTAAAATAATATGTTAATTAGATATAGTTTATCTTTGAAAATAATAAAAATAATTATTTTTAATATTTTATTATTTTTGAAAAATGCACACTAGGTTGTTTACTTCATAGTTTATTATTTTCTTATTACCGTAATTAGCATGTAAAATCAATACAAATTTTAGAAATAATTTTATTTTCATAAAATAAAGGTTGTTATTTATTTGGTTGGAAAAGGGACATGATGTTGATGCATTTGGATGTTGTTTTGTGAAGATGTATCCAAAAATAAAACACGTTGTTTTGTTAAGGTAAAAATTAAACGTTACCTTTGTTATGCATGTGATTTTAATATTATATATTGTACCTTTTCGTGACAAGGTAACAATTATAACCGATAAAATACATTAATGAATCACACATTCTTCAAACAAAAAATTTTGCAGTGAGGACTTCTATTCGTTGTGTTATATCGTTAAAGTAGTAAATATTCTAAGCTTGAGATTCATTATGCGTGTGGAAAGAGGTGTTATCTCCATTTGGGGTATGATAAATAGCTCCCCCATGGTCTTCTATGTGAATGAGTTCGTCAAGTTGAGCAAAATGATATTGTTATCCACACATCTTTTTCAAGAAATCAAAGTGGAGATTGAGAGCATTTATATCAATATTGAGGTTGACGACATCATTGTGCGAGAGTCATCTAATTCAGATACATATACAGCTAAGTCATACTATTATTGATGTACCCTTCTACCTGTAGAGCCTGATCCGTATGAGGTTGTCAGTTGGTCTTTATACGGAGGCTTAAAGTCGCTAAAAATGTTCGTCATTTTACATAGATTATTATGCACGGGAAGCTGCCTACAATCAAGTTAGGTATGTCCATCATATATTGTCAGATGTTTCTTGTTACAGGTGAGATGCTTCATCGAAAACCATTTTATATCTATTGCGTAATTGTCCGAAGTCTAGGTAGGTCTCACGTAATCTTAGGTTTGATTTCTATAATGGTCCTTACGAAGATAATCTTCATTTATGATTCAAGATGTATGCAACTAGCCATCAAAATACTCTCTTTCGTATTGGATGTTGGTTTATTTGAAAAAATTTAACTAGTGAAGCTTTCTCGAACATTAGTTATCCTCCCTAGTAAATCTTAGCAAAAACCTACCCCATTATGATTCCACAAATAAATTTTTTGTGGTTCTCCTTCTATCTCTTCTTGGAGAACGGTTATTAGCACCCCTCCAAATAATATGGATATAGTTAATGTTAATGGTGATTCAATTGGTAACCCTAGCTGATCAGGTTTTGGGGGTCTTACTAAAAACCCGATTAGTGGTTGGATTACTAATATTGTGAAGAGTTTGTCATAACACTAATATTAATGCCAAGCTTCGTGCTATGTTTTGTGGGTTGCAAGTTACTTGAGAACTTGATTTTAGAGATATCATTTGTGTATCAGATTTTCATACAACATTAACCTTTATAAAGATAGGGATTCTATACCTACTCATTTTTTTGCTCCTATTATTTATAAATTCCGTTCTTTTATATTGAAAGATTAAAATGTTGTGTTGGCACATACTTTGCATGATAGAAACTCTTATACTTAATTGAATGCATATTTTGTATTGACTCGTTAAATTGGCTAATATCTCATATTTTCCGTATTCTCTATTAAACCACTATTATTTAGCTGATACTCAAGAAACTCAATTTCTCCATCTGTAACTCTTTTTCTTCCTTGTCTTCCTTTTCTATTTTGCATTGATAAAAAAAAGGATGAAATTTCATACTAAAAAAACACAAATCGGACTGATGTTAAAGAATAAAATACAAAGAAAAAAAGTAAAAAAAATCAAATATTTGAGGCGCTAAACTGCGATCATTATGGTACGTATCAAATTTCTTTGAATGATGGCACAATGCTTGGTTTGCTTTGCTCGAGTGTCTTTTGTTTTAGGTAGGGCAATTACCACACAAGTACTAAATTAATGTTGCAATTAAAATATGATAACAAGGGTGTTTAGGTCTTTAAAACAGTGTTTCATTATTTCAACCATTTTATTTTCTTTTGAGTCAATCACTTTTCTTCTTAACTAGTGAGGAAAGCAAGTTTTTTTTTTTGTCACAAGTGAGGAAAGCAATTTTAGTGGGTCTCACATAAATTGGTCATTCTTTTCTTCATTACATGCATGTTAGACAAAACTTTGTTTTCCTTTGATATTGACTTTTTATAATTTAAACATATGCTAAAACTCTTAGAGTTGTGGTTAGAATTTGGTTCTCTTTTGATGCAAAAAATAAGATACAGACATAATAAATAAAAAGTTGGATAAAAATAGGATAGTGACGTCCGTATGATATCGTATCTCAAACACTATATTTATTCACTTTAAGAGTGAAGTTCTAGAACAAAAAAAAAGATAGTGACATGATAGACACTTATCCTATTATCTATTTGGTGCACAAATGAAAACTTGATTTCCACTTGAAAGAAGCAACAAAAGTAAAAGTATATTATATAAGTGTGTATTAAAAGAAAATTTTGTCCTAATCAAAACAAAAGTAAACACTTTTATCAAAAATATAAAATAAAAGTAAAAACATTTTAAGAAATATTTATTACCTGTTATAAAAATATTATTGTACTCACAATTATGTACAAACTACAGGACATTATTAGAAGACATGAATAAAGAACCGCAAAGTAAACATGACCACTACAACAGAGTTGAACTTCCTCGACAGGAATACACTAGTTGTCTCTCTTTTAGCATAGAAAGGATGCCAAGCGTGGATCTGTTCGATGCGGAAGACCGGTTCGAGCTCCCAAAGCTCTACACTTGGCCGCTGCCTGCGTCATCACATTGAAATTAGTACAAAAAAGCATCCAACATTATATTTTCTTACTTCAATTTGAAATGCTGTGAATAGATTTGTCTTGCGCAACTTACCACTTGAGCAGCAAACGGTAACATTTTTTCGGGTGCCATGTTTGAGCAGATTGCTGTAAACAAAACAAGTCAGAGCAAAATCTTCCAACATGCAGAGATGGCGTGTCATTTATGTAACTTCAAAACTATCATTTAAATGACTAAATTTGAGCTCTTCTCAAGCTTACTCTTTGACTATGTACTTCTTGCAGCCATGCAAAACACCCAAACAAGTATCATATATCTCAAACCATTGAGAATTTGTGACATAGTTCTACTTCTACCAAACATAAATATCCACAGTTGAAGTCTTGAGTAACAAGCTTAGAAAAATGTATATCAGGTCAGTGACTACACCTACCATACATAATAGCTCCAATAAATGCATCCCCGGCACCAGTTGTATCAATCAGTTCAGAATCTGGTATCTTTTCTGCTGTTCCAATAAAGAATCTCCCACAAACTGTCCCTATTCCATTTGCTCTGAATTTTGCAGCTACCTGAGAAATCAAATGGTTGAAGATAAGAGGAAGAGAATTTATTTTAAGTATTTAACACTATTATCAATTTGACATAGAATTTAACGCCAAAAATAAATAAATCAATTTGACATAGAATTGGACTCATGTGGTTGTCCCCCAACTTATGTTGGTGATTTTAATATGTCAAACTAGAGTAGCATTATACTTGATGAATATATAGATTTTATTTTCAATTTTTAATATTCAATTGATCATTTATTAAACAATACACATAAAACTTATATAATCTATATGAAATGAAATACAAAATTGAATCCTTACAAGTGTGCCATAGATTTAGATTCTTGATATTAAGATCATAAAAGAATATGTTTCCCTCAACCACTGAACTTATTTATTGATATAATTCCTGGTGTCAATTGACATTGACACACATAGCTGATCCCAAGATAAACTTGGTTGCCTCTGTAACTTGTACAGTTGATATTATATATTGAAAATGTCAATATACAGCAAAATGAAACCGAACAGTAATACTTTTCACACATCAATGTAGTGATATTCCTTCCAATTTATCTCATGGCTATGAACCAAAAGATTAAATTTGTGAACAGAAAACTAGTGACATTTATGACACACACATACTAATATTTAAGCGCATGGTTTTACTTCCATGCTGGCTTTTGCATGGTCTGTAATTCCACGCTGAACAGAAAACTAGTGACAGTTATGAAATCTGACAAGATTCTTTTGGATTAGCCATATAATTCTCCTTTCTCTTAGCAAATTATTATCTTTGTCTTAAAATTTTATTCTTTTGTTCAAACAAAAAATATATATTTAAACTCAAACTGGAACGTTAGAATGTATCTCCAGATTAAAAGTTGAAGAAGTTATAGGTTCAACAATATTTTACCGACGGTATACAGGTTGGAACAGCCAAGCTATCGTCTTTCTCTTTGTACAAGAGTTCTAAGAAACTCTCCACATTCCTTTCTTCTACATCGGCATCCTCTGTCCAAAAAAGCGTTAAACTTGTAAGTTACATTTGCTCAAAGAAAAGAGTGTGATTCAAAGGAATAACACTTTAGAACATTATGCCTCTCTCTCCTTCAAGAAGTAAAATTAAAAAAGTCAATTGAAAATTCATTCTGTGTTCACCATTTGTACTTCTTTCCAACATTAGACAGCCATCTTCACCCAGAGTCACAATCACAAACTTGACATTTGGCAATCTTAAAAGAATTGAAACCATTGCACTCGGGATAGATGGTGCCTGTGTCCATGCCTAACAGAAACCATATCCCAAATGAAAACCAAGAAAGATGGAACCATAAACAGAAACATGTGGACACATGATATATGCAATTAGGCGCACCCTACCTAACAGGCAATTTGAGCTATCATGACAAAATACAAGAGTTAAAAACTAAATGTATAATGAATTGCCAAAATTGAAGAAACTGTTTGTTTGGGGTGCTTAAATTCTGAAGATGAAATGAAGTGTTGAAAGTTGAAAAAAAAATGTCTTTGTTACTGGAAGCTAAGAAGATAAACATTTTCTAACAACCGTTGCAATAAACATACTAATGAATCCAAATTTATGCAGTCCAAATCATGCAAAAATGCATGTAAGCCCCTCATATTACCTGTGGAAACCTTGCTGAACATACAACAAAATCAGCAAGCTTCAATAGCTCATCCAACCCTTCCCTTGGTGATTCTGCCTCAACTAAAATAGGAATATTATTGCCAGCTGCCTGTACTTGAAAATTCAATGAATAACCAAGGTTGTCAAATTCAAAAGAATAGACCAGAACAGACAAGCATTGATGGACAAATTCACAAAACAGGAAATAGGTCCACAACCAAATATAGAAAAACAGGATTACAAATTCAAAATCAAAGGACAAAGTTTAAAATTACTAAAGAGTGAAAGACCGGGGGGATTGGGTTCCCCTCTTTGGAGCTGAACTCAACTTGGTTGACCTGGGTTTCAGCAACAATGAGTTTGTTGATGTCTCCTGGTTTATGACTTTGTTTACTCTAGGAATTATGGTGGGGTTGAGACTCAATGTACCTTCACCTCCTCGACATATTCATTCACATCTAGTAGAAAATAACTATTATGTTGTGGACTAATTCAATCGTCCTCAAAATCACATATCTATGCAAGTCTATACGATTTTTTGTGAGTCTACAAGAGTTTACGCAGAAACGATACTGTAAGCAAGCTAACTCGATTTTGATGGCTAGAATCATAAGATTGTACGAGTTAACTTGGGAGTTTGAGAAACAAGTTCATGCAGACTAAGTGTAGTGAGTATTCTTTCTATCATAATATTATATTTCCCATACACCAAGCTGGGAAACAAAAAGAAACCTCGCCAACACGACAAATCAAAGCCCCAACAACTAAGCTTTGTGCATGATTTTTTTTCTTCTTGAGTGATTTTGAAATGACAATCAACAGCTAAAAGTAATTTATAGTTTACTGTTATGCATGCCTTAAAAGTCATCCAGCGACGGTGGAAAAGGTGCAAGCACAAGTGAGATGATGTTACCTCTTGTCCAACAAATAGAGCAGCTTCGATAGACATTCCATCAAAGTATACTAATCTTGCTCCATAAAATGCAGATAATAACATTGACTGAGACAAATCATCTGGCACCAAGGGAGGATCTCCAGGGGTGTAAATACTTGTGCGACTTTTTCTGAGAGTATTACTAATAATTAGTTGACTCACTTAAACTATTGAAATCCTAGGTAGACTGCTTCAAATATGTTTAATCACATATTTCTATTTTAATGACCTCTAATTCTACAAAAAAAAAAAAAAAAAACTGATGTAGAAGTATCGTCAATACAGATATACTTCCGGAGATTACAGCTGCATAACCAGGAGAACCACTATTAGCTAGCAAGGGTCATGATGAGATGAAAAAATTGATATACATGACAAACGGGGATTGAGAACTTGCACGTTTATGCATAATTTTAGATTCAGGAATCAGGATATGTTATGTTAAATAAATGGGGCACTGCCTGAAATACAATAGAGCTCCACCATAAGTTCATGAGAGTACACCTTCAGATAATATTTTCCTTTAATACCATTGTGAGTCTTCAAAAGGGTAAAGAAAGTCATGCTAATATTAAGGTGTTGGAAGTAAAGGGTAAACATACAAGCAACTGCCTTACGTTTGGCTGTCTACTAGTACATATGAAAATGTTGAACTACCACCCTTCGATACCTGAAAAATGAAAACAATAACCTTTCAATTTACAAAGTGATAACTAATTAGAAAAGAAGTGTAAATGTGAAGCAGAACAACTTGTTATCAATAGACAAATTAAAAAGTACAACAATAAAGGAACAGGTAGAACGAAGTAAAACAAAACAAATGAAATACCAACATTCCCAATTTATTTCTATCTTAAAGGCTTATAATAAGTATATACTCAAGGAAGAAGGTTCTTCCACAGTACATACAATAGAAAAAGTGTATTTGAAACCAATCTCTCAAACACATATATTGTTGACGTAAATACAAATAATAAGTGAAAGATAATTTCAAATCTTTACGAATTGACACACACAAATATGTTTATGAACTGATCAACATTCTATTTTTACCGCTTGCAAACATTCGTTAAAAATCATAAAAAAGTTAAGAACTGATCAACAATCACATTGACAAATTGCATCCTGAACAAAGGCAATCATCAAAAGAAAAAACAGGTTTTCGTAATAATCATTCAAATTTCATACGAACATACATGCTTAATGCTTCAAGTTCAAGAACAAAGGCGATCATCAATTCATCATCGATTCATAAACAGTTAAACAAACAAGGTGAATCTTACAACAATAAAAGAAGTATCAACACCATCAGCTTCTAGTTCCTCCAATATGCTCATTCCTTGAGCATCATCAGCAACCTAATTGAAAACACATGTTAATTAATAAACATCTCAATCAAGTTTTAACAGTGAAAATCAGATTCAGAAAAATAAGAAAATTGAAAAACCTTGGAGATTAGTTTCGGTTTCAAGCCGAGACGTGCCGCACATGTTAAAGCATTACCAGCATTTCCACCTCCTTGAACCTTAGAAGAAGTTGTTCGGATCTTATCGTCTGGTTTCGGATATCCATCAACAGTAGCTAAGAAATCCACCGTCGTCATTCCACATCCAATCTGTACACGCAAAAACCTATACATCAAAAACAGCGCGAACAGAGAGAGTGAAAAAGATAGAGATACAGAGAGATGAAACGAACGATGATTTGATTTTGAGGAAGAGGAGGAACGGTTGAGGATGAGATTTTGATACTTGTACAATGGAACGTGATTGACTGAAAAAGTGAAAACAGAAGAAATGAGATTTAAATTGAACTGAGGGAAAAATGAGTGATAGGAGAAAAGCGAATACGTTAGAATGGAGGCGACGTGGAAATTGAGAGGATGGATGTGAGTGGAAGACGGTGTGATTGAATGGTTTCGAAATGCATGCCATCGGAGAATCAACGGTTGTTGATGGTGGTGGTAGTTCCGTTGAAGCTTGAAATGGAAAGTGACTGATACTGAAACTCACAATTGAAGAAGACAATGAATATTGAACTTCGCATTAACATTGATAAATTAATATGTATTTAGTTGATTGAAAGATTAACACATCAGTCGTTGTAGTATAGTGGTAAGTATTCCCGCCTGTCACGCGGGTGACCCGGGTTCGATCCCCGGCAACGGCGAATTTTTATGTCTCGCTTTTGTTTTTCCTTTTATCGTTTAATAGTTAATATTGTTTCTATATGATTTTAACACTCATAATGTTTACACCAAAAGTGGCTGTAGTTTAGTGGTAAGAATTCCACGTTGTGGCCGTGGAGACCTGGGCTCGAATCCCAGCAGCCACAATTTTTCTCTAACTACATTTTTTATTTTTTTCCCATTTCTTGCCCCCAATAGACCAAATTGTTGTTGAATGCCAAATTAAGAGAAGAACCTCCTTCTCTTTACTACCGCCTAACCGAGATATGCGAGAAAGATCCTCCTTCTCTTTGCTACCGCCTAGACGAGATATGCGAGAAAGATCCATGGGTAACACCGTTGTTACCCCAATCCACTTATGGATAGCATAACAAACCGCGCAACCAAAAGTCACATTTGCAAAAAAGATGTTAATAGAAGAGTCAAGTTGTGTCGACATTGTATAAAATCTCCCGAAAACATCTTTTAGAGGCCGGCTATCTACCCAAATGATATTGAAAATAAAATGTACATGTTTTAAACAAGTGTGTAGAAGCATACATTTGTGTAACAATTTTAGATGATTTCATGACAATTCATGGAAAGAGTTCCTTTTCCAATAGTGTTGTTTGCTTTGCATAATTACACCAACTTAACAATTAAAAGTAAATCAAGGAACGAAAACTACATCTAAAATAATTGACCAACATCATTTATCATTCCTTTCGTCAATCTAGCTTGGTAAAGCTACTTCATGAAGGATGCTAGGCGCTGGTCGGTGCAGCGAGGAAGACCACTTCGCGCCCCTAGAGCTCTGCACTTAGCAGCTGCCTGTAATTGACATAACAAAGCATAAGCTTCTTACATCAAAATCCAATGCAATTTTTTCAGTTATCACTTGAGTGCACGACTACTACGTACTTACCACGTTAGCAGCAAAGCATAGCATTTTCTCTGTTGCGAAGTTGGCGCAGATAGCTGAAAGCAATCAAAGACATTGTGTATAAACAT
The DNA here is from genome assembly GCA_030408175.1 of Trifolium repens. NCBI lineage: Eukaryota > Viridiplantae > Streptophyta > Magnoliopsida > Fabales > Fabaceae > Trifolium > Trifolium repens. Next base: position 48,231,999 of record CP125849.1, on the reverse strand, counting down.
AAAGCAATGGCCATTCATTCATGCTTCACAATAATAAGATATAGAACAAAGTTGGCACATTACCGTAGAGAACAGCTCCGGCGAATGCATCACCGGCACCAGTGGTATCAATTAGCTCTGATGGTGGAATAGTTTCCGCTGTTCCAATATACAACTTACCAGAAATTGTTCCTATACCATCTGCTCGCAAATTAATCACCGGCTGGAGGTAAAGAAAAGAGAATATTAGTGTACCGAAAATGCAAATCAGCTACAATAATCCACTTTATACGTTCTAAGATACAAGAATATGTGACTAATATTTTTGTTTCAATCATGTTTTATAGTAGATTATATACAAAAATTATTTCATTTTTCTAATACTGAAGCTGACAAAAAAAGTTTAAGAGTTCCATCAAGATTACTGATGATATGCAGGTTGGAATGTTAACGCTCGCATTCTTTTTTGTTTCGAGAGATTCCAGTAATTCGTCAACATCCATTTCTACTTCTATAGATAGAACCTCTGCCAGAAAAGCAAAATAAGTGAAAAGAACACTGTTTAGTGTATACATTAAGAGAAAATACATCTTAGAATTAATACTCGGAGCAAACTCTAATTTCGGACGAGTCCATCAAACGAATAGGAGTATGTACTAACCATTAGCAGTTCTCTCGAGCATTATACAACCATCTTTTCCCAAAGTTACAATCACAAATTTGACTTTCGGCAACCTTAGAAGCATAGAAACAAGTGCTTTTGGAACAGTTGCAGCCTCTGTCCATACCTATCAGAAAAAAAAAGCGCAACAAAGCGAATGACAAATATTTATCTGTAATATATCTTCACAGTCACAAAAAGATAATATAATTGAAGAAAATAAAGCTTAGTATTATATTTCTGTTACAATATATCACTTTGAATGAAAAACGATGAACTTGCCTGTGGAAACTGTGCAGCGCATACAACGTAATCAACTACTTTGATGAGATCATCTAACCCTTCTCTTGGCCTTTCTGCATCCATTAAGATAGGTATATTCTTCTTAACCGCCTGTACTGAAAAGTATAAAATTTTGTTTAATTTCTTATCAGACGAAGTTCTACTGTCTCATGCTCAACCTCCTTTAGCAGTAGAAAATAAACTTAAAGATATGAATTGGATAAGTTTAGCATATATTAGTATTACAACTAAAAGAAAAAAAACATGAATATCACGAAGTTTCAGATAGACAGCAAAAGGTGAAATCATTTGCTGATAAACATCAACCAAAGTTAATACAAATAATAACCTCGTGTGCAACAAGTAGAGCAGTTTCATGCAATCTCCCATCTAGATAAGCAATTTTCGTTCCATTCAACGCAGATAACAAACTTGATTCAGTAAGATCAGCTGGTATCATTGGAGGAAATCCCAGAGTATGTATACAAGTACGCGACTTGCTGAAACATTACATTAAAAACTAGTCAAGTTACAAATACATTTTCAATAGCCGCATTAACATCAAATCCTCGAAGATCTTAATATAAAACAAATCATGATAGTACTTAGTTTTTAAGATTAAAATGAGGACTAAACCAATGGCCATTACGTTTGGTTGTCAACAATGATATATGTAAATGGTGAAGTGCCTTCCTTAGATACCTGCAAATAAGAAGAAGCTCGCTAAATATTGCTATGTAGTAAAAGGTTTCTATTCCAAACTTAAATCCTATGACAGCATGTCAGCATGCTTAAAAATCCAAGATCACACTGAATCTCGGATGGCGACACTAAAAATGCTATGTGTATTGCAAAAAACCAAACAATCATTAAGATTGAAAATCATAATATTAAGAGAAAATAATTACCACTATAAATGAGGTATTTACACCATCACCCTGTAGTTCATCTAATATGCTTCTTCCTTGAGTGTCGTCTGCTATCTAATGAGTATCAAACAGGTTTATGTGAAGTCATAACACAAACACATAAGTTACTACAAATTGTTATATCTCACAAGATTTTTGAAGAGAATAGAGATGCATAGAGTGTGTGATGGTTAAAAACCTTTGAGATGATCCTTGGCTTGAGGCCCAAGCGAGCCGCGCAGGTTAAGGCATTGCCTGTGTTACCACCTCCTTGAATCTACGAACGACAATGCAGATTCAACTCACAAGAATCTCTAAAGAATGTGATTTTTAGATTACATAAAAAAAAACATAAAAACCAAGTTCTGTTTGTCTACATTTATAATTATTTTTAAAAAAATCATCCAAACCAACCACACTCTTTAAAATCAAATTATTTTCCAGAAGCTACTAAAAGTAGTTTTTCAATATAATTAAATTTCATATTTGCTTCAAATTATGATTATATTTAAAAGAGAAAACACACACAATAACAAAAGTTGAATTACTTTGAAGATCCCTATTTTGGAGATTTTTAAATAAGTTTATGAAGTAAAAAAAATTTAATTAGGTCCCTAAACTTGTTAATAAATATATTTAGGTCCCTAAATTTTAAAATTAAATTAATTGAATCTACAAAGTTTTAATTAATTTTTGTATATTTTTTTAGTACAATAATTTTGTATTTAGTTATTATGAACTTTTAATAATTTGAAATCAAATACCTAAGTTCAAGATGTAATTACAAATTACTTAAAAGTTTAACTATCCAATTAAATTGAGTAAGAAAAAAACCTATCCAATTAAAGAGTGCTTAGATCATAATCCAATTATAACTATTTTTAACTCATAAGTGCTTTTGATGAAAAAAGAAAAGAAGAAAGGAGTTGAGTTACCTTTGTTGTGAATTCGATTAATAGAACCACACCAATAATCCTTTAGTGTGTGGGGCAAAACAAACAAAGCAACCAAATAACAATGGACTAAGCAATAATAATCAACCAACAAGAATAAACGGTGAAAGCGATAAAGAACACAAACTATTGTTTACCCAGTTCGGTGTTAATGAACCTAATCTGGGGGAGAGAGCAGCCTCTCCGTTCCACTATCGATAGAAACCTTGATTACAATGAGATTCTCCACCAGAGTTACAAGAATTAGAGTTTTCCTAATTCTACCCTAGTCCCGAATCTCTCCCCGTGACCAAGAGATTCAATCAATAAGTGTTTCCAAGGTGATAGAATGTTTCTCCCAACCCTAGAGTCTTCCCAAGATGTTCTCTATTAACCCTAGTATGTATGTTGGCCTTAGAAACCCTAAAAAACACCTTTAAAAAAGTCAGAAAACGCACAACCAATATATAGGCTCGCGCGCCCACGCCTGGGCGCAGCTTCCCACGCCTAGGCGTACAGACAGAACTGATCCCAGCTCTGCACGCCTGGGCGCAGCATCTCACGCCTGGGCGTAAATTGGCAGAAGCTCCCAAAAACATGATTTTCTGATTTTCTGAGTTTTCAAGGCAATTCTTCACAAATCTCCACCTTGCCTTCAAAACGATGGTGATGCCAACTTCCCATCAACCACCATGCTGCCACACTTGTTTACACCACACCCTCTTCGAACCCCGAAGTGTATCGCTTCGTACTCTCAAAGAATTGCTTGCCTCTCAACTTAACCTTGGAATTTTAGGTAAGTTCCACAAGCTGCAATCCTCAAATTCTCCTTGTATCCCAACTACCTCCAGCAGTCCTACAAGTTCCTGAATTTGATTACCGTTGCTTCCAATTGCCTCCCTGAAGTTCTTTAACATGTTTTGCACTTCTTCAGCCACAATTGGATAATAAACCACAAGGTCTCCATAGCTACACTCCTTTGATGCAACATTACCACTCTCCTCCCTATCTACTAGATAGCCAAGAGCTAATGTTGATTGCCTTCTTCTAGTCCCACTATCAGAAGCTCCACCTCAAACCGAGATTCCTCCACCAAAGTCTCACTATGTTTCCCGCCTTGTAACCTGCAAAACTTAAGTATTCTTATCACTGCCTCTTCAGGCTGATGTTGAGTATTATTCCACCGCCTCTCCAGGCCGAGGTTGAGTATTCTTACCACCGCCTCTCCAGGCTGATGTTGAGTATTGTTCCACCGCCTCTCCAGGCCGAGGTTGAGTATTCTTACCACCGCCTCTCCAGGCTGATGTTGAGTATTGTTCCACCGCCTCTCCAGGCCGAGGTTGAGTATTCTTACCACCGCCTCTCCAGGCTGATGTTGAGTATTGTTCCACCGCCTCTCCAGGCCGAGGTTGAGTATTCTTACCACCGCCTCTCCAGGCTGATGTTGAGTATTGTTCCACCGCCTCTCCAGGCCGACAACCATCTATGGTTCCAAGCTTGTGACTATGAGTGCTCCCGCACTCTCATAGCCTTCCTCATAAGCTTCATCACTAACCGCAATCTCCTTTACCTTCTTGTCTTCGAGGCACCGGATAACCACACTCCATGTTTTATCCATCTTCTCGACCATTAAAATTGCTTCCATCTTCACTTTCCACAATTCCAAATTGTTACCGGAAAGTTTCACCCATGGTGCCTTAATTTGTTTAAACCCTTGCCCCACGGTGGGCGCCAATTGTTGTGAATTCGATTAATAGAACCACACCAATAATCCTTTAGTGTGTGGGGCAAAACAAACAAAGCAACCAAATAACAATGGACTAAGCAATAATAATCAACCAACAAGAATAAACGGTGAAAGCGATAAAGAACACAAACTATTGTTTACCCAGTTCGGTGTTAATGAACCTAATCTGGGGGAGAGAGCAGCCTCTCCGTTCCACTATCGATAGAAACCTTGATTACAATGAGATTCTCCACCAGAGTTACAAGAATTAGAGTTTTCCTAATTCTACCCTAGTCCCGAATCTCTCCCCGTGACCAAGAGATTCAATCAATAAGTGTTTCCAAGGTGATAGAATGTTTCTCCCAACCCTAGAGTCTTCCCAAGATGTTCTCTATTAACCCTAGTATGTATGTTGGCCTTAGAAACCCTAAAAAACACCTTTAAAAAAGTCAGAAAACGCACAACCAATATATAGGCTCGCGCGCCCACGCCTGGGCGCAGCTTCCCACGCCTAGGCGTACAGACAGAACTGATCCCAGCTCTGCACGCCTGGGCGCAGCATCTCACGCCTGGGCGTAAATTGGCAGAAGCTCCCAAAAACATGATTTTCTGATTTTCTGAGTTTTCAAGGCAATTCTTCACAACCTTGAAGGAAGTGCTTCTGATTTTTTGATCTGGCTGAGGAAAAGCAGCAACAGTTGCCAAGAAATCCAATCCCACAGCTCCACACCCCACCTGCATAAACACAAAAAAGATTCCATTTTTAAGCTTCAAAGATGAAAAGGGAGTGATTGAATCAAAAAGTGGACTTACCACAATTGAGTTTTCAGGAAGGAAATCACCAGACATGGTGCTCACTCAAACTCAGTCAAACCCAAAGAGGGTGAAAGATTGTTGGTTAAGTTTTATGATTAGAAAAAAATTAGTAGCTTAAATTTATTTTTAAAATTACAAATATATCCTTATGTTTATTCTTACCATACATACATTATGCTGACATTGTGAATATTTTGTTTGTCTTGTTATAGTCATATGTTTGTCTTTTATTGCAGCTGAATAATCTAGCTTTTCTGTGATGTTTCATTTTTATAACCTTGTTATGTTATTTATCATTGTTAAATAAAATGCTAAAAACTGCAAAATTGGTTTGATACTGGTTTAAAACAAGTGTTGAACTTAAAGAGATGTACCACAAAAAAAATCCATTTTTTTTCTCTCTATAATTGTGAAAGATTCTCACATAAAATTGTACATATCCCTCTGCAAAATTATTAGTGATGAATGACGATGAGTTTAGTGTCATCGATGACGGATTGCCTGCAATAAAATGTCACGGGCCGCCATCTTTCCATGGCCAATATTTGACAACATAGGATGATACATATGGTCGTTATTTGACAACACCGGATGAAACATTTGTCCTTGTGCTATTTCCTCTTCTAACTCGAGTTTGCTTTCCTCATTAGTCGTATTTTACTTATCGTTAGATCGAATTGAATTCTAGATTATCAGGACATAATTCCCTTTAAAACAAGAGGGTCAAGATAAAACAATGCCATTTCCTCTTCATAATCTCAATTTTTCTTTCTTAAGTTGGAGTGTATTGATGCAAAGTATTAGAATCAGTCCCCAAATATGACATTTAATTGATTAAACCGAACGGTTTGCTAACAAACTTGTAGCATTTCTAAATTATTTACATATTGTGCAAAGGAAATTCAAAGCTACACATCAGTTTGTTATTTCAATTATTAGAATAGAATGTCTTTGATTCTCTCAACAGAAACTTCATCAATCCATCATATCACATCTCTTCTAAGCACTTGTAGTTGCCATAGCTCCAAGATGAAAATGTTGAGGTAAACATTGTGACTCGTTGCAACCTTCATCTTCCTCTGTGTCCCAAAGGAAACTTGCATATGCTGCTTGTACATGGCTGATATCATATCATGAAACAATAAGCTATTGTTAGAATGATTTTCTAACATGTAAGGTGACAACTTGATAAAAAGTATAACAATAATCTGAATTGAATGTTAAGAATGAAGCAAATTATATTGTATTTGTACCTGTCATCAGGAGAGGCTTGTACTGCTCGTTCGAAATAGCTAGAGGCTCTTTCTTCATCATGATGTAGCTCCCAAATTAGTTTCCCATACTGTGATAAAACTTCTCCATCATTTGGGTCTGCTAGTATGGCTCTAGAATAATACTCTTCTGCTCCTTCAAGGTCTTGTTTGCACTGTCATAAGTCAAAACAACATCAATTTTGCATTCATCACCAATAGTATAGTATCCACTATCCACTATCCACAAAGAAGCCAAGATTTTGTGTTGAAAAAGAATATGGTTTGTTTAAGTTATTATTATGAAAAAATAACTTGGTAAATATCCAACTAGTTGGTTGCAGAATCATATTTTCAACAATTCGGGGAGTTAGAGGTGCCTTTTTGGATCGACTTATTTGATCAACTATCATAAGCACTAGTGAGACCGTTTGGGAGAGCTTATCCAAACAACTTATGATATGTCTATAAGTTATTTTCAGCTTATTTACAAGATAGCTAATGAAAACAACTTATAGCGTATATAAAAGTACTTGAGCTTGACTTTATTTTATCTTTTTGTTATATCAAAAGTTTATATATAAGCATTTCTATGATAACTGTTTGTGCTATAAGTGCTTAATTGAGTTATTTATCCAAACAGAAGGAAATAGAAGTTACCTGATACAGAAACTGAGCATAATTCCTTAGAAACAATGGGTTCCCTGGATTTTGCTGCACCATTTTCTTGTAATATTCTTCCACTCCATGGTTATTATTATCCCCATCATTCCTTTCAGAACCCATAGAATTATAATCACTACCTCCATTGCCTCCTCCCCTGCAGCCACCACCTATGCCATCACCACCACCACAGAAATCAACACCAATACCAAGTCCCTTTGCAAGATACATTTCTTTATCACCAAACTCTCCCTCCTCATCAAAACTCACCCTGCAAACTCTATCCACTTCTGCACTCACCATCATCCTATTCATCACACTGAACTCATCATAACCTTCATCTTCAATATCACTTTCTTCCACGTCTTCCTCTTCTTCACGCAAACCCGTTTGCTTCGAAAGAGAGAAAGATGGAATGGTCTCAAGTGCCAAACATCTTTGTCTACCTGAATACCTCTTAGAAGGAGGATCCATTAAACTGAAACTGTCTTCATTGTAATTGCAAGTAGCATAGGCTAAGTCTTCCAAGTTTCCTTCAGATTGAACTCTTCTAATTAAGCCTTTATTCTGCCTTTCAATATCAGAAATGGAAGGAGAAATTGGAGAAGAAATGCATGAGAGTTTGTGACTGTGATGATGATGTTGGAGTGAAGTGGTTGATGGTGGTAGCTGCTTAACTACATGACAGGTTTCAGGGTGAATCATATGAGTATGATGATTAGGACTATCTGTGAAGGAACTTGAAGATAAGAGAGAACCAAGAAGTGGTGTTGAAGAGCTTCTTAGCAACATGTTTTCTGATTAATTGATGATGATTGAGGATGAATCACTTTTTATATGGTTATCACTTAATTCTTTGGTTTTGGAGTACAATCTAAAACACAGAAAAAATGAAAAGAAAAAAAGGTTAGAAAATACTACATGAGAGAAAAACAAGAACTTAGAAAAACATATTGATTTTTGAAACAGAAGAATAATTAGCATAACTATAGCAGAAAGGAGAAGAAAGAAGCAATACCCTTTAATTAAAAAAGAAAAAGGCAATACCTTTTTAGATAGTGGAGAGTTATCAGATGACAGGAAAGAATTTTTTGTATCAGCAGACAACAAATAAGAACAATTTGATTTTTATAAATACAACTAGGGTTCTCTTATTATATATATAGGGAAAAGACTATAGGTTAAACCTTTACACTTGAATATGAATGCTATAATATTCTTGTGTATTATTTTCTTTTCTAGCATATGTCAGAATGTTGTTAGGCACACAATGTGAATTCTCCCTTTTCAACCAAATTTTCTCCGTACACGGTGGACTCTCCCATTGCAACGACCAAGTTTTCTCCGTATGCAAGAGTCAGGGTCAAACCCTAACCACTTGCTTAAGAGTTCCCCTATGTATTTTTTTTATCGGTAATCTAATGTCTAGACTTTCAATCCCCTCAAGATAAGTAAGTGGGAATCTCGGGTTTGAACTCCAACCTCTGACCTCTCCATATTGCAATGTCCCTCTACGGCATCTATATATTACAATATCCAAATTTCTATCAACTAAGTTATATTCACAAGACGCTCTATATATTATTTTATATGAAATAAAAATGATTTATATTTTGATCCAAAAAACTAAAATAAAAGTGGGATATGAATTAAGTGGTGGACAAAGCTTTTGAAGCAAAACATCAAATACTTGGTGAGCTGTTTCGCTTGGTTAAGAATTGACGGTCCAAAAATGTTACAGTAATAAGTACTTGGAAAAATCATTGTCATTACCTTTTTCCCATAATAAAATAAAAACATGATTAAATAAAAACTGCACCAACCATTACATGAGAAGCATAATCCTCCATAAGAAAAATATTGATGCATTATTATCACAAACAAACAAAGGAAAAGGTTCATGAAACTGAGATGCAACATGCTATAACCCACAAAAAACATACTATTATCTTCTCGTACCTTACACGTGCCTCTTCTTATGCTTTGTGGAATATTTTTCTTGTCACCAAAATTGAATTGGTAACACCAAATAATCTTCCAGAAATTTCTGCACGAGGAAATTGAGGTTGTTAAATTACTTATGAAATTCATTATATATGGTTTGTCTTTTTTTTATTTCTCTTGTATGGGCCTTTGGCCCTCTTATGTACAAAAAATAAATAAAGAAGAAAAATAAGTCAATTTTTTTCAAAACCCTACTTTTGTATAAATCAATCGTTAGTTGATTCGGTGGTGATTGGCGCTGAACTTGGTAGGGATGATCATAATTCGATCCTCTGCAACTGCGATTGGGAGGGGGTTGAAACCACTTGATGCCCGAACTGACCCCTGAACCATATTCAACCGGTGGTGAAAACCAAAAAAACCCTACTTTTGTATCGATATATTGAGCTATGAGCAACTATTCAGGTGACTTTTAAGAGTTATTTGTTTTGCGCCCCCAAGCTTTTTAACATGCCTCATAAAATGATGACCAAATACTCCTTCACTTTGTAGGTAGCGAACTCGATTTGCATCTTACGTAGCGAGTGACAATTTTTTTTAGTCAACCTCAACATTTGTACCCTTCATGCCCCGCATGAATGAAAATGTTAAAAAAATAAAATAAAATACAATTTGCAATTTAGAATGCAAACTCAAACACAATTCGCCACATAGAGTGTGAATTCAGTGTGGACTTTAATTAGTAAACCTTATAAATATTTGACCACCATAAAAAAACATCACAGGAAATTAATGTTGATATGTCATTAAAGGGGTCGATATTTATTTCCTTACATGAGGAGACTTCTGAGTTTAATATTGAAGCTGTTTTTTTTTATATAAACAATGTTGAAGCTGTTGTTAATGATAATGATATGGAGAAAGGAAATAATGGGAATTTAAATGAGGGAGCATTTTTTGACGAATGGGAAACAAGTCAAAGATGGAATGAGTCATTTTGAAAGGGCTACAAATGAGGGAAACAAGAATTTTTGGTTTTTACCGCCAGTTAAATCTGGTTCGGGGGTCAGTTTTGGCATCAAGTGGTTTCAGCCCCCTCCCGATCGCAATTGCGGGGGAAGAAGGACTCGACTTTTAACATCATACTTTCACTCAAAACCTTAAGACATGGAATTTATGGGTCCTCTCACTTATATGTTGTTCAATCTCAACTCTTTAAACCAATGTGAGACTTTTTACTAACACGTCATCAATCTCAACATCTCCTCTCAAGTGTGAGTCTTTCCAGGTCAATGACCCATAACCACCCATTTATTGCTCCCCAATCGGGCTTTGATACCATGTTGTATCATGAAAAGAGATAGCCAAAAGATTATTCACATTGGACTTAAGAGCAAACATATGAGTGAGATAAACACCACACTTTTACCTAAAATCTTGAAGTATTAGAAGAAACAAAGATCTCATTTTCAGAATTGTGGATGTCAACTCTTGATTATGAGATCTTCATTTCCTCCAAAGTACTCAAAGGCTCCTTTTCATTCGATGCAAGGCTCCAAAATGTAAGTCAAAAATTAGAAAATGTCATGCCTTTATCCAATCTTCATATTTGCATGCAAGCTCTAATTGAAATCCCTTATGTTCTTTTACAAGCTTTGTCTGTGGAACTATAGTTTATGCAATGGTTGGTTTAGAGTGCAGTGTGACTATTTTGGTTTAGAGTACACCAAAATTATATATAAAGCCTTTTAAAATTTTAGGATTTTACATGTTTGAATTCTAAAGCCTTAAACTTGTTTTCACATGGAGATGCTCCTCATAATTCTTTTACTATCGTAAAGTTGGAAATTACACCTCAAGTTCACCGATGGGATTGCTAAAATATATGATATATGCATCAGTGGAAAGATCCACACCTTTAACTATAATATCTGACTTCGCATCAACGGAAGAATCACCAAGTGCATCTATATTTGAAACATTACAACCAACTTAAAAAATTTAAATTATCTTAATCGAAGCTGATTTCAGATCCCTGTATATCAAGCTCTGGCAAGGCCTTAGAATTGTTGAATTATAAATGCAATAATGCCTTAAAATGTGACCGGGTTGTTGAACTTGAAGAATAAAGAGCACAGGGATTTGATTTATAAACGTTTTTTAAAACATCTATATTGCCCATTTAAATCCTTTCGAGCCTATTGACTTCAATTTGTCCTCAATTAGTGGGATAGTTAAATTTAATCCACTGAATTAGTTGGTCCTTACATGAATTTGGATCCTTATACCAAATTTTTGTTTTATGTTGGTCATGATATCTATATATTATATCTATATCTATCTATATATTATATGTTTACGTGTTTCTCTCTTATGGCCTAAATTCCATATGGCATCTCTCAATGCATTCTCAACTTATTTTGCTTTATGTGGCAATTTCTCAAGGCCTCTCAATTTCAAATTCAAATAAAATACTCCCTCCGTTTCTTTTTAATTGTCTTTTTAGAATGATAACACCAAATTAAGGAAGTGTATTTTTGCACGTTATCTTCCTATTATACCCTCGTTTTAATCCACCAATAAATTCCTATAGTTTTGCCCATACTTTTTCTTTCCAATAAATTTAATATATTAGTATGTACAAAAAAAACAAAATTTAATGTTATATACCAACAAAAAATTTAAAAAAAAATAATTTAGTTTTCCAAATATATAGGATTAATTGGTTTTATGGAAAAAGATAAGAGCAATTGACAAAGGATATAATTGACAAATCATACCCATAAAATACAAAAAGGACAATTAAATAGAAACGCTAAATATGATAATAAAAGACAATTAAAAAGAAACGGAGGGAGTATGTGCGTTTAATGACCTCGATCTCAATTTCAATCTCCAATTAATGATCCCAAAAAAAATGAGTGTTATACTATCTATATATAGGGATTGATTTGAGGTTTGATTTGAGGTTGTCAATTATTTTTATATAAAGATTTTTCTACTTCTAAATATTAATTTGATTCTCATTTAAATAGTCAACCATTTTCTACTAATTGTCAACCATTTTCTACAAAGGTTTAATTAGTCTTAATCTATTAATGGTTTATGCAAATGAAAAATAAATCTATTAAAAATTCATAGGAATCATTTTTCCTTTACCTCACATGCATTCTTGCAGTGTAACAATCACTCTTGAATTCAAGCAAATTTACATCACATAACCACGATTTCAAAAAAAAAATAAAAAAAAATCACTTGATTTTCAATAAAATAATCACATTTAAATATAATTGAATTCACATAACCATCAATCAAGGCAAATTAATCTTATTCTCATAATAGTTTCATTTCAAAATTAATCTATTATGATAATACTTATTTTGTATATTCTTTCCTTATTAAAAAAACTAATTTTTATTATTTTCTCAAAATTAAACACATTAAATATTAGTAAAAATAATAATGATATAGTGTAATTACATGTTATTTAGGAACCGTTTGGTCTAGTTTTTTTTCCTCTTCTCTTCTCTTAGAAGTAAGAAGCTAGGCCAAACAATAATTTTTAAAAGCTCTAGTAAGAAAAAAAACAGCTTCTATATTTAAAAAATGAAATAAAAAGTTAATAAAATAGTTTCAAAATAAGATGATAATAGTAGTACTTTGCAACAACTTTACTATTATTTATCAAATGTTTCAAAATCCTATTATAATTAAAAAAAAAAAAAAAACTTTTAGCATTTATTAAAATAAAAGTAAGATTTACCAAACAACTTTACTTTCAGTTTGAAAGCTCTTACTTCTAGCTTTGTGGTTAAAATAGCTTCTACACCTAAAAAAAGTTAGGCCAAACGGTACCTTAATTTATTTTTAAAATATGTCTTAATTGTGTTTTTATGAGGACTTAAAATATGTCTTAATTATTGTCAATTGATTGATTAGTTTTGAAATTGCATTAATGCAATTAACATTTTTTTTATTTCCTTTTTTATATTACCAAATTAAACTCTCTTTTTTTTTACTCTAAAATTTACATTTTGTCTAAACGCTACAAGAAAAACAGGGATTTGCGGCGGCCAAAAGCCCACTCATTAACATGAATTAAAATAATCACAGCTTTAAATATCGGGAAGTTGATTACTTCTTATTGTTGTGTTGTTTTGGTTCACGGCCTCAAATTAACAAGTTGAAATGAGATTATTTAGACAAAAGGACATTCACACAAGTATTTAAATTTTGTACCATAGCTGTCATATTTAAAACATATTACAATGTTTTTTAAAATACATTAGTATAATAATTTCCAATCAAATCATTGTTTTTTGTTATTATTTCACAGGTTTAAATTACTAGGTCACTTTGTTTGGATATTGAACATTTATAACTAATATAAATTAATATTGTAGAAATAATAAATTAACATTTTCTTTATTTTTGTTTTGACAATTTTAGTATATTGAATGAATGTTTAATATACACTATATATTAACATATTTTTATTTAAACTTGAAATGTGCCCAAACAAAATTGAATCAATCAACCTAATAAATACATCTTATTTACATAAAACTTAAAATGTACAATAATATATTAACAAAAAAAAAATGTTGACAGGTTGACATTCATCTAAAAAACAATATAGAATTTACTTATTCATTTTTATTTGTAGTGATTAAATCCTTGCAAAGACCCTTTAAGATGACTTAACATGTGGGTTGGAGTTCTATTTATTGCTTATTTGATTCTCTATCATGCAAATAAATAATTGTCAAGGAATGTTTATTGTGTTCCATTGTTTTAGTTTTTCGTAAGTGTAATTTTTATTACTTTTAATGTTAAAGTTTGTGTGATTGTAGAAGAATATCAGGTATAGATTTGAGGGATATAGACTGCTTAGATCCTGTCGGGCATCGAGGAGATGGGAAGTAAGTAAAAAAAAATTATCATAGTTATATTTAATTATCGGAGTTTGTAATTACTAACTTATATTTTACATGAAGTTGTTGTTATGCATTTACGGCATGTAGGGTCGTTCAATATCTATACAAAAAGGAAACAAATTGAGAACTACCGGACCTATTTGTGTAAGTGTAGAGTGGATCGATAATGAAATGGGTCTCTCCAAGGGGTAAGTATATATCACTCAACACACCCTCTATTTTTGAACCAAACCCTAACCTCCCTTGTTGTGAGATTTCTCTCTTTTTTTCTTGCCAGCTTAGGGTTTGGGATATACAATTCTTGTAGGGACTATTCCCCCATTTATGAGGGGCCATATAAATCCTGTATGTCCTTGGGGTATACAATTTTTGTAGGGACTGTAGTATGTGGTTATTTTTAATAAAAATTAATTTAGCCATTCAAAAAATAAAAAATCAGCATCATTTCTTATCGAACTGCCGCTGCCCTCCACACTGGCGTTGATCTGTGCGCGGCCAACTCACCACCACATGTCGTCTGCTGTTGTCGACAGCCACCTACTTGCTGATGAAACACTTTAAACAATTTAACCAGAATCGCGACTTAAAGTGAATCGCGACTTAAACAAAAATATGTTTAAACGATTTAAACATAAAGCAGTAAACAAAACAATCTGATTCAAGGTTTCGTAATTGGCTATGATACCACTGAAGGAAAATCGAGATACCAGAAGCAGTGGAATTTTAAAAAAAATCGATTTCCTTTCCTTGGATCATTACGAAAGAGGAATGAATCAGTAATAGTATTGTTACCTTATGAACTATGGAAGAGAAGTTTCGATCACAAGCTGAGCAACGTAGCAAAGTCTCTACTCGTCCACACGAACGGTTCTCCTCTAGTTCCCGGTGCTAGCCAAGCGATCAGAGGTTATACAAAAAGTGTTTCTGTTCTTTAAAAAAGAATGAGCAACAATGACCACCACAAGGGTTCTATTTATATAGCCGCTTGTGTGTTCTGCAAGTCAAGGTGGTTACTATTGGGATTCCTTAAACCCATTAGTCTTTGCTAACTAATTAGCTTTTGCTAACCGCACCCTATTCATATGTATAGACTTAATATGGTGGTCATCAGTATAAATATTACTCCTGATATTTATACATATGTATAAACTTAATATCTCATATTCATGACCCGTGAGATGTGGTCATCAGTCTAAATACATAATAGTCTCTGCGCTTTATTATTATCTCAATTCATATTAAAGCTTGACTATAGATACTTTTAAGAATATAGTATTCTTAAGTTAATGTAATCTCACGATTAAGTCTCACTATGTTTCATCACATGAACTATCTATTCTATGGACTTTACTATTTTGGAAAGCAAACATAATAAAGAAATGCCTTATTATATATATATATATATATATATATATATATATATATATATATTAAATATATAAATCAAGTCATAATACAAAAACAAATGCTATCAAAATAGGTTGGCTTTTAGGGCTTACTCCAGCAACCTTGTTATGGGAACTTGTTTGCAACTAAACTCTTCTCTGTTGTCCTGTTACACATGGAAGAAACATGGATTTTTTAAATCTTGAATTCATATCTTTTCTTGTGTCAATTAATGAAGTATAAATTTCTATTCCTTCCTCAATGAGTCTAACTTTTCTTTCTTTCAGAATGATATCTACAATGGCCCTGCTGAAATGTGGAGTTTCTTCAAAACAAGCCAAAATTCAGTAGGAAGTCACACATTACTGGTAGTTGAATATGGTGTTGAGAAGATAGATAACAAAAAAGTGAAATATTGGATTGTACAAAATTCGTACCAAACTGGCTGGGGTAACAATGGATTTGCAAGATTTAACATGGACATACAAGATTTAGATGGCCCCCTCAAAAATGCGGGAATAGTCCCTACAAAATTGTATACCCCAAGCTGGCAAGAAAAAAAGAGAAAATGTCTCACAACAAGGCAAGAAGAAGCTACACAAGAGATGGACATTTTCCTTGTCAAGATTTAAGATAGAATTTAATGAATTAAAATTAGTCATATTTATGTTTGGATTTGTGGTTAGATCTAACATGATCTAGGGATCTCAACGATCCTAACGGAAAGTGTGAGCTAAAGGATAGTGCTTTGACCATCATTCATGTTTAGTACGCTACTATCTTGTCTAGTTAAGTAGAGGTCTTGATTGTGTCAGAGCTTGGGAATTAGAATTGAATTATAAAGCGATCGTTTGCTCTTACTACTACTACTTCCCTTTTAAATTTGTATTTCATTTTCGGTTTGAGACCCTTTGTATTTTGAAATCACTTCAAACCTAAGCTAATCCAAGTGAAGCAGGTGAATCCACTTAAAGGGTAAAAGTTCTGGAAACATCATTTTTTGTGACCGCGAGATTTGACGTGCAAAACCTTTTTTCATGCATCCCATCGCACCACATTGTTTCATCTTTTATTTTTTGTGAATATTATAAAACTAATTTTTCGAGATAATTGAGATTCAATAACTTTATATCTCCCAACAAATATTTCTTCATCCATACTATTCAGAAGTCATATTCTCAATTAAGTCAAATTAGATTATAGATCTAATTTAAAAATGAACAGATGCATAAACACACATAATTTCATAAAATTTCTTCTATAAAAAAATGAGTGATGCATACATTTTTAAATTGTCATCGAACTTTGCGTCAAAAAAAAAAAGTCATCGAACTTCCAAGAACCTCTTCTTCTAAGAATTCGGGTGACGTAGTTTCATTTTATACTTAATTGATAAGCAAATTAATTAATTGATGAAAAATCATGATTATTCAAAATAATTTGAAAAAATATCAACCACAATAGTTCAATCATTAAAAATATTCAACTAAAATAATTATTATAACTAAAATAGTGATCCTATTATAAAAAAATAAAAAATAAATAAATAAAAAACTAAAAAGTTGTCCTTATTATATATTTGTCTTAAAAAAGAAAGATAAGGAATTAGCATAGTTATTTCTATAAAGAAATAGAGAAATAAAGAATTAGCATAATTCTTGAACAATAAAATGATCGTTCTTGATCAAATATCATCATATTCACTAATTCAAGAAAAATATCATATATTCACTTATTGGTCAAAAAAACAATTGTACCAATATCCTTTGTCTTGTTTAGGTAACCTTGACACTCTTTCCCTCCATGTATAACAAAGTTTAGGAGTAGGAATTGATTCAACAATATATTTCATTGTATCAATGGACAAAGGTTTCCCTTCATCATAGATAGCATCTGGCATTGCACTAAAAAATTCTTCCCATTCTGCTTCTGTAAGGCGATGCGACATGCCATAAATCAAACTAGGGTACCCTATCGTGCGCAATACCATAGTCGTCTGCATGCATAAAAACAAAAATATACGATTAACAAAGTAAATCTCATTTTTTACTGACAATGTATATAAATTAAATATTAACGATTTATAATGCATGTACCTACCAGAATGCCATCCATGAGTGGCATATGCGGCATATGCCTAGCCATGAGAATTAGATCAAAGGTTGGAGCTGACCAATCCGAAGAAATTATGTCGATGGCTTCTTTCCCATTTCTTGCAAAACAAGATTCGACACCAAGTGATTTTAATTGATCTTGGTGAATCTTTCGGACACGATCATCATCATCCACAACAAGTACTCTTTTTCTTGGGGTCACTGACACTGCATGATCTTGAGCTGCTGCCATTATGCCTTGTTGAGAATTCTTGCTTCACGGGAAGGACTAATGAAAGAAAACAACTCTCTGTTGAATGAATATGAGCAATGTGTGTTTGTTTTGTTGAATAGTGAGCATTTAAACTCAAGATATCTAAATATTTATGCTACATACACCCTCCAAATTGGAAGGAAAATAAAGAGGAAAAATGGAAGCAGAAGTTAGTTATTATAGTTACAAAGTGTGTTTGGATTGTGTGTAGAACAAATTAATGATCAAAATAACTAATTAACTAACTAACTATGCTCTGTTTATTACTGTTAGACTCTAATTATATATTGTTTGCAGCTGATTACCAGTTAGTTTTTTTTTTTTGTTTATGGACTTTGTATTTGAAAAATATATAATCACATATTCAAAATAAAACTTCAAAGTGAGACTTTTATTTTGGTACAATTCATTGTGAGACTTTAACAAGATGATTGAGAAAAAATGGAGGGACACTCTAAATCCACTATGTGAGAGGCAATTAGGTACTCTGAGTGACCGAGTCAGAACTGTTAATCATGAACATTGTTTCAGTTTGGTTTCAAAACTGTTGGTTATGATTCAGTTTTTTTTGGTTCGGCTCGGTTTAGTTTAGCAGTTCAGTTTGGTTTTTTAGTTTTTCTGCCCACCCATAACTTTGACATGTCATTTTTTCATTGTGAAATAAAATAGCATTATTTGTATGGAAGTTGTTGACAAATTCACATTACTTCATTTATTTAAGGTGTTCGAATTTCTTAACATTATGGACAATAGTTAGTTTAAACATTTTCAAACTTATTCTAATACTCTCTTTTGTCCTAAATCTCTAAATTGGAAAGAATAGAAAGGAAAAAAAGGAAGCATAGTTAGAGAGTATGTTTGGATTTTGTATAACCAACCACTTCTGTTATGTTTGTTATTATTGATATAGACTCTAATTGTTATCCTCAACTGATTTAAACCGTTTAGTTATATATATTTCTCACTAAGTTTTCATGTTAAATGATAGCGTGTTTTGAAGTGGCCCATGGAAATGGAAGTGGGTGTGGGTGTGACTGTGAAAGTGTAAGAAGCATATTGCCCATGGCTTAGTATCTCGAGGTATCGTTTCACATGAATTTTTTAGATTTTAGAAGCTATCTGAAAGTTAAAATTGAAAATAAAAACTTTTAGAATAAAGCTAAAGTTGTTTGGTAACTGTTGTTTTTTTAAGCTTCAAAAGTTTTTTATCTATATATTTTACTCAAAAAAATTAAACAACCATTTTCTGTCAAGAACTTATTGAAAATTTGTTTGGCCTAACTTCTCATTGAGTAAAAAAGTTTGAAATAATTTAGGTCAAACGATACCTGAGTAGGAGAATGTAGTTTCTCTTTAGAAATTTATAATGTGATTCGAGAGTCCGGAATTCAACAATTTGTATGTTGAATTCCACCGTGTCTCACAATCATTCCCGACATAGTCTTTATATGCAATTGTTTCAGGATCAATGCATTTCTTAAACCTACCAAACCTCTAAGGAGTACGTCTAACATACCTCACAGTTACACGGACTCTAAAAAAAATCCGGATTAATTTCATATAAGGTCCTTTTAGGGTTATAATTAGGGTTAAAAATTAGGGCCATTTGGATACATAACAATTTTATATTAATTAATTAATATATATATATTCCTCACCTCTTTTCTCTCAACTCGTCTCTTTCTTCTTGTTGCATCTGTCTCCCTTGTTTCTTCAATTTGTCAGTATTTTTACCATCAATCCTATCATTTATAAAACACAAATTATCCAAACTAATTCACAATAACCATTATTTTGAATAAACATCTCTTTTAATCTAACAGATTTCACTTGTGAAATTCATGCTTCTCTAAGCCTTCCCCAATATGGTCATTACTATTATTCAATGTTTTTGTTCTAGAGCTCAATAAAATTATTGAGGATATTAATAAAAACCAAAGCTGATCTGATATTTTGATAAAACTTTAAACCGTAACAATTTTTCTCTTGTGGAAAGTTGGTCTGCAAATTTTCTTTTGCAATATCATTGATAGCATTTGTTGGAATTGGAGTTTAATTGTTCTTTTAATCATTGATAACATTAGTGGTGTGTGATTGGCCGTGGTGCATTTGATTGCAATGGGTGTGAAGGAAAGTGAGAAAAGGTTGGTTTTGGTAGGGTGGTTGAAAATGTTGTTTTGGAGACTCAAGGAAAAAAAATTAACATCACAATTAACAACACATACTAACAATTTGTCATTAAAAAAAGGGAAACTCAAGATACCCAAATTTACTTTTTAAAAACAAAACGCAAATACCAAATGTAGTTGATGAGGTCGTGTAAAAATTTCACAAAGTAAACTTCTTATGTCCCTAGATTATGATATTTCTCTGATGTGAATAAATTTGTTTCACAAAAGGAAGATACCCCTGCTAATGGGGCATGAGGGAAAGGGAAAGGGAGAACACAGACATTTTTACAAAGGAGAATATTATACATTGTACATACAAATACATACTCATACATTGATAACACGAAAATATACATTTGGTAATGCAGTGAGTGTGAAGTTCCAGTTCTTGGTTGTCTGTGCTCAGCACTGGATATGATGATGTCGAATTTGTACAGATCATCAGCGGAAACAGCTGCATGGTGATAAGATCCGTTTTAAAACAACTCACAGATGAAAAGAAGGATGATTTCATCAAGTTAATACCTCTCAAGAAGTTGAGCTTTAATTGGTTTTTCAATTAATTTAATTGCTTGAGCTGTTGGTTAAAAAATCAAGGTGAGAATCTCAATATAAATCTCACGGTGAGAAAGCTCAACTGCTTGAGAGATTCACCTCCACATTTGATATATAAAATAATACTTTGTATCTAATATACTTATGTAGAAAAACGAACTGAGTTTGTATCAGTTGTTTATATGTCATATTACACCACATATTACCACAAATATAACCAAATAAAACACAAGGGATGCAATAAAAAAAGGCACAAAGGAGGTTATGGGTACAAAAGGCTTACCACGTGGGTAATAAAGATAATGTGAAGCAGATAATTGAGTTCCATCTCCAATCATGTTAAAACCTACAAATAGATGACAACTTTGTGAGGATAATATATAAAATGTCAATCATTGTGAACCAAATACACATTAGCGTAAAGGACTGATAAAAAATTAAAAACAAAAGCATGTGTTCCTTAAAAATTCACTTATATAAACAAGACAAAAAACAAAGATCTGCTGATAGTAGGAATATCCAATTTCTTCTAAATTTGTCAAGGATAGGAAGTTACTTGAGTTGGGCCAACAGAAAATACAACAAGCATCTAAAAAGGATTCCTGAATATACTTTTTATCATTTGATTCCCTATCATAAAAGAACTAATTGAACATAAACCAAATATACAGAAACTAAAACAAACAAAATATATACTGTAAAGTCTAAATCAAAAAACAAGGACTATGGAAAAACAATATTGCATTACAGCAACCATTAAAAATATATATACAAGGACTAATATATTTAAGCCAATCTAATATGTATTTTTTTAGTTTCTAAAACCCCAAGCAATGAATCAATATATAACCTTGCTTACTGACTGACTCCGACGATTGTCTCCTCAGGAAAGTAACTTGGTCCAGTGCCATTCGCTGGGTGAGCACCGTCATAGTGGAGGATCCTGAGCTTTCCTTCCTGTAATTACAAGCAAAAGTTTAACAATTAAACAATTCAAGTGAAAGTATACCACATTGATCTCTCCCCAGTAAAATCATACCTTTGTTCCATAAACTAACCCGCCTCCAGGAAAAGGATGAAAGCATGCCACATTGACCTCATCTTCAGCACTAGGAAGCACCCTAACAAGTTCCATATCCGAAACTCTATATACCTAAAATACAAAGCAAATTCCGAGACATGAAAATATTTTACCTAAAACAATTTTATCTGGCAACATTCAGCGCCAGCTCACAGATTGAGCACAGTCGGTTGATTGGTAGTCAAGACAACAGTTAAAGAATATAAATTTCATGTTTCAAAAACATGCTTACTTCGTAACTAAAGATCATACAAAACTACAACAGGTAGGAAGAGCAGTTCACCTCTAAAACTGTATATATAGGTAACGTTGTTTCGCCATCAATGACAATGGTTTTAAGAAGAGAACCATGACGTCGACCATAGGCAAGGAGTATGTGCTCAGATGTAGGTGAGAACTACACATCAAACAGCAGTTGTACAAAATCAATCCATGAAAAAAATTGCTTTACAAATTGTATTTAAACTCGATAAAAGTGGCAGAACTAGCCATTAATAACAAAGGGAGTACTGCACTTTTATTTATCATTTTGGTTTGGTGTCCAAAGCACATATAAATAAAAGGGCATGTGTCTGTATCTTTGCCTCGAAGAGAAGAAAAGAAATCATTCATAAATATGAATATTAAAAACAAGGTACAGACACATGCAGAGAGGGGAAGATAGAATTATGATTATGAGAAAGCATATGATAAAGTACTAAACTGACCTGAATTGAAGTCAGACAATGAGCAGCTCTAATTGCTCGAGAAGCAAGCACCAATCCAAATCTGTTTAACAAATATTGATAACAAAATTAGTTTAAAATGTACTGGACTCACTTAAACCTGCACAAGAAATAGTAAATGCTTAGCAGCAATAGTTGAAGGGTGTCTTACGTTGCCTCCTCAAGGGAATAGATCCGCAGCTCATACATAACTTGGTGTGCTGATATTGGATGCCGAGTTGGTGATGTTGCAATGCCAGACTCTTGATGTACAGGAGTTTGTAATCCTGGATCAGCTTCAATATGTGGAAGCATACATGCAACACAGGCAGCTAAATATCTACCGCATGGCGAAAAGTGGGCACCCATTTCACTGCAGAGTGCAAACACAATTGTGAAATAGAAACATTAAGTGTATATAATTTCAGTTACATAACTGAAGTGAAAAGCATAACTTCAGAAGGTACCTGCAGAGGACAGCATGAGGTATGGTTAGACGGCATCTTTCAGCATTTAGTGGGGCACATGGATTTTTTATGTCATGAGACCATACCCTTAACTTCACGGTACAAGGCAACTCAGCAGCTGCCGCTGCAGCCACGGATGTAGCGAGTTCTGACTGAATTCGGTTCATGATTGTTTGGATGTCAGATCCATCATGTGGGGTATTAATAGAAGCAGCGAGATTTTCAGATTCTGGTACAGGTGTACGTGGTTGTGATAAATAACTCCGAAAACCTGGTCCTCTTATAAAAGTCCCGGGCATGTTGATGCTGCCAGACATTGCTGAAGATGGGACTGCAACATCAACATTAGAAGTTGAAAGAGTATTACTATTCGATGCTACAGAAGAACTAATCTGTTGAGCTAGAGAGTCACGAGTAACACCCATGTGAGAATGCATTGAAGGGATGCCAACTTGGCTTTGACCCATCAAATATCCTTGTAGAAAAGGTAATTCCCATCCACTTGAATCTCTTGAAGAAACAAACTGATGAAATTGGCCACCCTCTGAATGAACTCCACGATTTGCAGTTTGTCTAGATGGGCCATGTAGCATAACATTGAGAGAACTGGCATCAGTAGGGTTTCTGTGTTGACTTCCTTCAGCAGGTCTGGTTTCATCAGTCTCCATACCATCTGCTGTGAGGTTCCGGATGCCAACTCCCATTCCATTAGAGAAAGTAGTGTGTGCAGGAGAGTTAGTGGGCATCTCAGAGACTGTATCCATGGGAGACACTGTAGTATCATATTGTTCTGTTGTATTTGTGTTCGTTTGAAACTGAACCACGGCAGAAGACTCAATTTGTATTCTACCTGAGCCAACACCATGACTAGCATCCGGTAATTCTTCTCTCGACTCATCAGCAGTATATGAAGGAACGAAGAAGAAAGGCAATGATACATTAGATGATTCACTGGACAAAGTAACATGTTCCGCAGGTTGAACATTTGTGACAAAAAAGGAAGGTGGGGGATATTGTAAATAACCAATAGATGTTGCCTCTGTCATTGAGGAATCTGAACAGTCAAGATCATTGACCTGCGCATCAATACAAAAGCATGTTGGCCAAAAAGAAAAATCAAGAAATTAACATTCTGAATAGCATGGATATATAGGCACCCAAAAACATGAGTTCATTGACCTCGGCAGTTAAAAGATATGGTGCAGCATGAGGGTGAAAATGCACAGCCCGTAGAGATCGCCTTGTCTTTAACACAAAAATTGGTGAGTAGGATGCTTCGCCTTTCTTGTCATAGTGCCATATGTACAGCTACATAGTATTCCATAACACAATGTAAGAATATAGGAAAAAAAAACCCATCAAAACGAAGAGTAACTCAATAGAGATGTTTTATAAAAACAGCATGGGAGGTTCTCAGAAAAAATTACTACCTTGTGGCCTGATGCAACGGCAATTATTTCTCCTTTGGCATGAAAAGCAATGGATGCAATTGGTCGATCTGTGAAAAAACATCCATAAATTCATCAAACAGAGAACCCAATCAACACAACAAACCAACAACTTTAGTAACAGTAGCAAAGGTAATTTAGGAAAATAAAATGAGATAAACAGCAAGAAAATATACAGAAATGGTGAGATGTTATGCACTCTGATGTGTTAGCATCCCATAATCGAACTTCTTGATCCAAGCTCCCACTGGCCAGTATTTGTGGATGCAATGGATGGAACCTAACCTGTAGATATTTAGCACATAAACTAAAATTGGAAATGACGAAGCACATTTATTCCTTCTGTAAACCACAATCAATACTAAAAGTAAAAGGCAAAAGAATACTAAAAACAAATGCACAAGAAATTCAGGTAAACAGGCAGATTTCAAGCTTACCACCCAAGGCGTCCTCATATGGCCAATTAACACCTTTAAGCAACGTCCAGTTTCACAATCGATTATCTTCACTGTGTGGTCACCACTACAAATGGCAAACAAAAAATTATTAATCACAAAGGGTCTGTAATTCAAACTAATAATGAGGTGGTGAACTAGTAGTTGTAACTTACTGCGTAGAGGCAAGAACTTTTCCATCTGGACTAAACGCTGCTGCAATAGTAGACCTTGGGGCAGGTAATAAAGGGCAATACTTAGCTGACAAATGCCGCAGTGAATCAGCCTCAACCCTGAGATTCATTTTCAGAGATGTTAGTCCAGAAAATAGGCTTTTCACAAAGAAAGCACATAACAAAAAACCACATCCTCAAGAGGCTGTTTCCTAGATATCATTATAGAGTGAAGTAGTTTAAATACCATGACAGGAGGCCACGCTTTGCATCTCTTGCTACATGTTTTGTCCTTGGTGAAATCTCTCTCCGTGCAAGCAAATTAAAGACATTGCTACAATTGAAAAACTCAACACATAAAATGAGAGAAATATTGTAGAAAAACTAATATACAATCAATATAAAACGAGGGGAAGCTTTTATTTCTGCTTCGGTTAATGAAAACATACTCGAAGATGATCTAAGTATTAAGAAAATTCTGACAATTAAATTTACATGATCCACAACCACCCATCTAGATCATGCATAAAAAACCCCAAGTGATTGTACACTACCAAATTATACATTATCAATAACCCCATTCAACACACATTATTAGGCCCCGTTTGGATTGGCATATTTTTTAGCTAACGCAAAACACCTTATGCAAATAAATAAACTTTTATGTATTATTATAAGCTTTTCAAGGTAGTTTATAAGAAAATAGTTTATAAAGATACGATTTTTGTTAGTGAAAACTTATGAATTAACATAAAAATTATTTATTTGCATAAGCTCAATAATAAGCCAGATCCAAACGGGCCCTTAATATCATAATCTTATGATCTAAGACCTACTAGCTAAGCTCACATAACTCTTCATTCCTTAACTATTGTCTTTGTCAATTTCAATCTTAAAGTCAAACAAATAAAAATCCACTTAAAATTAAACAACAAAACAGAAACCAGCTTAAAAACTAAGTAGCACGCGAAATCCAACCTCAGAAACAATAAATCAAACACATTAGATGCATATTAAACACAATTTCAGCTGATCCTAATGATCAATCTAGAATCATCATAACAAATCAAATTTCGCAAATTTCCACCTAAATCAGAAACCCTATAATTCAATAATTCAAAAATCCTAGTATATCATTAAGGTAAATTAAAATGAAAAATAACAAAAATAAGAATGATTAGATTTAAATGGAAATGAAACAGATTCAAAGAGGTAAACGGTGAATCGGAAAAGACGGAATCGTTACCCGCAGTTATAATTAGAAGCGCGATCACGATTTCGATTAATTCTCGTCATTTTGTGTGTGGAGAATAGAACAAGAGAACAATAGAAGAAAGAAGAAAGATTAAGGAGGAGAAAATGAAAAGAGGATCCAATCAGAGAGAGTTATAGGAAGCAGAGATTAACGACGAAGTCTCTTCTTCTCTCTCTCTCTCTCTCTCTCTCTGGTGGCTTTGTTTCAGAGAGGCTCCTCCGTGTGTCGTGTTGGGTTGATTTCAGAGACCTAGAGAGACGACGATAATAGAATAATTAACATAAGTCTTAGGCTATATTAGAATATTCTTTAATTTAAGGGAAGTCACAAAAGTGACTTTTTTGATGAAGTCGCTACGGTGGCCAATAAAAAAAGACCGTTGACTTAGTCAATTATCACATCAAATTATATAGTGCAGAAGATCTATGGTGAGCCCTTTTATATGAAAGTTTATTGATTACATATCAGCCCTCCATTAAGTTAATAATAATTTACAAATTAAAAACTTAGAATTAAGTATATATTTTAATTATAAAAAAAAAAAACAAGAGAAGGAAGAATAGCTGTCATGTTCATGTTCATGTTTATGTTTATGTTCATGTTCATGTTCATGTTAATGTTCATCCAAAAAGACGATCTCCATAATCTCCACCCTCTAATCTTCCCAAATCCACGCATAGCCACCAGCTTCAATTTTTGGGACGACGATGAATTCAAATGTCTTCTCACTAAACAACACCTTTTCCTTTGTTTTTTGTTTTTTCTGTCGATTTTTGAAGGTTTGTATAATGCTAGAGATTGGTCTTACTAATCTTTGTTATGGTTCTACTGTGGTGAATTTGGTGCGACATGGGCCTTACTAATCTTTGCAGGTTTGTATAATGCCAGAGATTGGTCTTACTAATCTTTATAAAAATTCAATTATTGTCGTCAGTGGGATTCGAACAATAGACCTTAAGCTAAAAACTCCGCATAAGTATAATATTATAGAAGTTCTGATTGAATGACACCTAAGCAATTTCTATTGAGAATGCACGAGAGTGCTCCGTGAGAATCTCGTAATGTATATATATATAATATAATATAATATAATATAATATAACTATATATAAAGAGGACTCATCTTTTTGGTGTAGATTTTTCATTATTCCAATTTTACCCTTTACAAGCCTCAATTTTTTTAAAAATAAAAAACAAAACAAAAGGTGAGTTTAGCAACCAACATCTATTTTTTAAGGAATTAAAAACTGCGGTTAATTTATTTTGTTTTTTTTTTTGGTCAAGAACTGTGGTTAATTTAACCAACAAAAAATTGCAAAACAAAAACTTCCTTTTTGTGGTTACTATTTTTCATATTTGCTTTGCATTTTGCTTATGGTTACGAAGGAGGATAAAGAAAAATAGTTACCCACTAATACATATGTGAAAGGGAAGAACAAGAGGGAATCATGTTTGGGAATGAGTTTGCTCGATGGTGGTTGCAGTTTTTTTGCATTTTGTTTTTTATTGTTCTTGCTTTTAACTATCTTCCCTTTTTTATTCTATGACATGGAGTAATAAATTTTTTCTTGCATTTTGTTTTTTATTGTTCTTGCTTTTAACAAAATTTTTTTTATTCTATGACAAAGAGTGGAGAGAAGAGAACACATTGTTGAGGGTGACTATGACTATGACTATGAATAAGTTCTATTCATAATCATGTAATTGTCCTGTTTCAATATTATGGTATACTTCAGATATTATAATGTGCAATGTATTTTATATCTATACTAATAAATCTATATCTATACTAATAAATAAAGAGAAAGGTTTGTTTTGGTGTAGCCTATTTTCTTTCCTATTTTACCCTTCACCTATTAAAAGGTAGTTGTGGTCGGTTACCATATTTCAAACACAAAATACAACTGCTCTCCAAAATTAAAATACCCACTCAAGATAAGGATGATTTGAGAATTGCACCAATAAACATGGATAAATTGAGGACGGGATGAGGACGAAGTGTTTTTGTTGTTTTCAATTCCATGGCACATATGTGCCGTTATTATTTATTTGGCAGGGGTGGAATCAAGGCATTTGGTTACATGGATTAGTGAATAGTTTTGGAGTCTTGCTGAAATTTAATTTCTATGCATTTGGTGGACTGCAATGGTATTACATCATATTAATATATGTAACAGTTTAGAGTAAATCAAAATTTAATCGATAGAGTAAACAAATTTTATTCTATGATTATGTGAGTAATATATTGTAATTTGGTGGTGACAAATTGGATTTCTATGTGTTGTTGATGGTAGAGTGCACGGCATTATGCTAATATTCTGGGTTCAATGGTGAAGAAAATTGATCTCACACTAGCATCCGAGAGATCGTCTAAAGAAGAAAATGTGAGAATCATTTAAAGGTTTGTTGTCTCAATTTTTCATCTATATTTTAAATATTTGAATTGAATTAGAAGCATATCAAAGTTATAGTGTTAAATTGCTTCTTTTGTTTTCCATTTAGTAGGTGTAACCGTGTAAGACATCCATTATTCTCAATTCTCATTCCCTACACATATACTAAGATCTTTTAAAATAATTTTTCATATCTAAAAGTTTAACGTATTTGGCAATCAAAAAATAACTTATTTTGTGTGAAAACATGAGGCAGATCCCCCTCATCACTTGACTTTTTTCAAAATAAATATCGTCTCCATTTTTAAAAAGAGTTTAATTGATATGCACTGACGGTGTAAAATAATTTTACACAGTCATCCAATAAGAAATCACCAATTTTCCATATCATATGAAGAAAATGGGATAAAGTGGGGTGACGTGGCGGAATACATGAGTGTCATTGGTTGACAGTGTAAAATTATTTTACATTGTCGGTGCATACAAATTAAATCCTTTTAAAAATTGCAACCCTTTGTTTGTGTTTTTGTGTGTTTTAAAATTAATGTAAATCATCATGTAGTAAATCCTACAGTTGTTGTTGTGTGTCCTTGAAAGGCTAGCTAGGCGGCACTGCTTCAATTCATTGGTGTTGATTAATTTATTATTCATTTGTTTCATGAACAATTGAAGTTGCAGGTTATAATTTATGTTTTATTATGAATTAAAAAAAAATCTCACGAAATTTATAAGGTTGACACTTAATTTAAGCATATTCTTTTTTTACTTTGCTTTCATTTGTATGCATTTTTAGAGGGATTCTTGGCAGGACAAATATTTAGCCATTTTATTTGGTCACATAAATGTTTGATAAAAGATTGAAAGAGAAAAAATATACATATCGTGTATATTTTTTTTAATTTTTTTTTTCACACGAAATAAGTTATTTTTTGATTGCCAAATAAGTTAAACTTTTAGATATGAATTTTTTTTTAAAAGATCTCGGTATATGTGTAGGGATTGAGAATTGAGAATAATGGATGTCTTACACGGTTACACCTACTAAATGCATACATATCGTGTGTGTGTGTGTATTTTCTATAACTATAGATAAAGAGAATTCATTTTTTTATGGTATGGACTTTTCATAATACCAAGAATACTCTTGACTAATTGTCCTATCATGTATGTCACATACAACACTACCCAACTGTTACTAAAAAATGATTAATCTTATTAATAACCGTAAGACTATTATGAGAGACAGAGTGAATGGTGAGAGCAGTTTACAACCATCATATTTTCAATGTAAATTCAATTTCACTTCCTCTTATTTCCACCAACCCTAATGTAAGTCTCTATCACAGCGCCCTTATTTTCATCATTATTCTCTTTAGTGAAAAAAAAACTGTTTGTCTTTTCTTTTTCTTATTGGTCACTATTTTTTTGTTATGTTTGATTTCTCTTATGTTTTATGGAATGTTTTCAAATGAAATGATGTAAGGGTTGCACAATGTTGAAGGAATGAATTTGTTCCTATATTCATTACTGAGGCTTTTCTTTTCAAAGTATGTGATTTTCAAGTAAAAAGAGTAAGGTTTGACGTGTAAGTAACCGCATAGGAACACGACGCAACGCAACAATGACAACCAGAGAAGATGGAGAGTCGGGGAAAAATAGAGAGGGAGCAATGAAACGACAAAGCCTTATTCTATTTTGCTATGGAGGGTTTGGTGCACAGGTTTGAAGTGTGGTAAGGTGCTTCACAATTTTTGATATAGTTTATGCCAAATAATTGTGATCATTTCCATCCAAGTTGAAACATGTCCTGGCCTCGTGATTTGTCATGTATCTGATCATTTTTATCAATAGTACCTCTAAGATTTCTACTTACATTAGCTTATTTATGTATGCTACGATTTGTTTATAAAATTTATTTCTTTTCTCTTTTTTGCATCAAAGTTAAATATAGAATGTTCAATAAGTTTGTTGTATAGAAGACACGTCTGTTCTTCTATAACAATATAGCCTATTTTTTCCTTGAATGACTTGGTGGTTAATCCAGTTTATACAAATTTGATTTCGTTAAATGCATATCACACAAACAGACACGGAACAAATAACAATACATGACCTTAAGTAAAAATTGCAATATGGAAATCACCTTCATAAATAGTTTAAAGAACAAAATTATAAAAACATCAGATCACACAATAGAAAATGCGGATCACACAAACGGGCACGGTGGCCGCTAGTAATAATAGAGATAAAGATAAGTAAATAAATAAAGAGGGGGTGCAAAGAGAAAGACAGAAGGGCGTGGTTAGTAATTTTGGGCCTAAACTTGCAAAAAAAATTAGTCTAAAAAACAAAGGGGTGAATCAAGGCCGTCTGATCTAATTAGACGTCCGTGATCTGATCACAAGATGATGGAACGCAAGGGTGCATGATTATGTTGTGGACCGACGCGCACAGGATCGAAAGGAGTATATGTTTGTTTCTCATCATGCTGAAGCCTTTCAAATGAAATTTTTTTTCTCTTTCTTCTCTCACCTTTCTCTCTCTCGGATCCCCCTCTTTCTCTTCTCTCTCACGTTCTTATTTTCTTCAAGAATACCATGAAGGTGTTCATAATAACTCCAAAAAAACTCTCATTAAAAAAAAAACCCTTTTTCTAAAATCCCTTTTTTATCTAGATTTCGGATATCAAATTAGTTTTTAGAAAAAAAAAAACTTGAGAAATCCTAAATCTAGATTTTTAATTTTGAAAAAAAAAAAGGAAGATCTTTGATGATCTTTAAGTCCAATTTTGTCCCCTGCGTGATTACCCTTTTTGATGATCTTTGACTTTTTGATATTTTTTGTTATTAATTATAAAAGTGTAGAAAGCAAAATAAAAATTAAAAATAAAACTAAAATAAAAATAAAAATAAAAAGGAAGATGGACCAAAATTTATACAAAAAAATTCACTAAGTATTTAATTCTCCTCCACTGGTTTAAGCAACCAACTACATCCATTTACAAGATTATGTAAACAGATTATGTAAACCCTTTTGTACTTTGGAATGAGATAGTTATTTGTAGCTTTCTCAACCGTACATTAGGACCTTCCCCTAAGCCAGATACCTTAAGGTTTCAGGGTTAATTTTGTCCCTCTCTAGGTAGTCCAGAGTTATGAGATGGTCAATCCGCTTCTTAATTTCCTTGGTATCAGGCTGTAAATCAATTTAAAAATTGCAAATTAAAATGTGTGAAGAAAATGGTTTACCTAATTGAAATTTATATAGCAAGTGTACTTCCATAAAAAAAAAGCAATTAATGATAAGTTTGTGTTTACCTTGTGGTTCAACCGCTTAACGCACTTTGAAACTAAAAACTTGCCAAAATTTCTTTTTGGAGGGAGAACTGTCGAAAGGTTTGAGATGACCCTGAAAGAAATTTTCATTTTGAAAACATACTTGGGTGAAAGGCATTTACTTACAAATAAGAACTGAATTTTTTGCACTGGGTAGTTGTAATTTCAGAAAAAAGAGAATCAAGTCTATTTTCTTAAGGAGGGTGTATTGGATTGAGATTTCATGAGACAATTTTGGCAAAAAAAATCTTGATGATTTTATGAGATTTTGTTGGACTATATTGATTTCCTGAGACTTTTTTACAAAACTTTTTTACAATCAAGATTTTTAACAAATGATTTGAATGGATTTTGAGAGATTTTTTTCAAAAGACTTTTTACAATCAAGATTTCATAATACTTTATATATTATGAAACTTTTGTATATTAGGAAAATTTTAAAAGAATCAATAATTTGGGAATCCAAATATAAAAAAAAAAACTCTAGGTTCCCTTTTTATGTTTTTACGTATATGAAGCAGATGAATTTGAAGAAGGAAAAAAAAAGATCGTTTTCCGTAAAAATAAATAAAACAAAATTGAAGAAACAAAAGTTGTAATGAATCAAAAGTTTGTAAAAAAGATGTAGAATTTGTTAATTTGTTTTATTGTATAAAAAACATATTTGATAGAAGAAGAAGAAGAAGAAGAAGAAGAAGAAAAAACTGGTATAGTGATGATGAAAGTAAAAAGTTTTTGAGAATTTGAAAAAGTATGTGAGATTGTTAAACAACCGGGCAGGGCATGAAGATGAAACGTGAAAGAGATGTAGGGAGAAAATAAGCAATTATAAAAAATATGAGATAGTTAGGAAACATGAAATAGAAACAAGAGGGAAGGTGAAAAAAAAAATGAGAATCCATGGAAATCTCATGATATGGGGAAAGACTTTTTTTAGTTCAAAATTCACTAAAAAGTCCATCAAAATCCATTAAAATCCTATTTTTTAAACAATCCATCAAAATTAAAATACTTTTGAATACCACAAGACTTTTTATAAGTTGTAAAGAGTCTTGATTGAATACCACTAGACTTTTTTAAAGTTTTTTAAAATCCTAATTGAATACCACTAGACTTTTTTAAAATCTTTTAAAATCCTAATTGAATACCACATGATTTTGTCATCATAAAAAAATCTTTTAAAATCCAATGAAATCCTAAATTGAATATACCCCCTAATTGTTGATGGCCTAAAACTTTCCTACTCTTCATGGTACGCACAATTGCTGCATCAATAGCGTACGGCCTCTCTTTGACAACATCTTCAGTAACTTTTTTCCTTTCGTCAACGGGCTGTGGAAGGATCTATGATCCAGAAAATTTCACAGTTTTTATTAAAGGGAATAAATAATTGAACACAATAAAAAAGTTTCAGAATCTAGCTACCTTTATCCTTCTCATTTTATCGGTAAACTTGAAATTGAAGCTGAAGATGTCATTTGGGGATATTGTTTCAGTGTTAGGGTCCTTGACAAGTATCTTGTACTTTTTCAAGGATAGAGAACAAAGTAGTTTGACTAAATCGTCATTGTTTGAATTCAATTGAGCCGCAATCTCTGAATAACTCAACTGATCTGCATCGTTGAATAGCAGCAGGACAGCAGCCTGAGAGGTAGAAACAATTAGCTCAATTGTTTTTTGATCAAATCTTCCAATGAGGTTGCAAGTTCCGAGTGACTGAATCCATGTAAGTTTTCTATGCTTTGTCTTTGTTTCATAAAAGTCCTTAAACACTTCCATGCAGTTGACCTTAAATAAACAATTGATGTTACATTTCTTCATCAGAAAATACTAATTGAAACTTTAATAATAGAATCAACAATATATATACTCCTACCATCTCTAAAGGAAGGTTGATATCAGCTGACTTGTAACTTGGCCAAAATCTAGATGTAAGAACAGTGACTGTCAAGTCAAATCGAGGATTTACACCTGAGTTCTCATTAAGATATTCCTGAAATTCCACCTGATTGTCCATAGCCAATGTTAAGTCTTTTACCTGAAATTGATAGTATACGCTCAAACTCTACTATAATTAAAAAGAACACTTCAAAGTTTGTCAGTTGGCCTAGCAACAAAATTAACTGACCATTCCCTCCATATTTGATGTGAACTGGCCACCAAATTGCTGCTTTAACTTTGTCAACATACAGTTCTCATGATCACTATTCACACTCCTGTCAAAAAGCAATCTTCGGGCAAGATTCTTCCTGAAAATATAAAATTCCTCAGAAGATGCTCACAAAATAATATGAAACCTAAACCATATGACCAATATTAGTTTAAAATCTGACCTGCAAAATTCTGCAAAGAGGTCCTTGTGACTGGTATATGTAAGCAGCTTGACTACCTGTAGAAATTATACAACTTTGGCAACACAATACTGATGCAAAATCTGTGAAGAAAACATAAATGGTCAAAAGCTGCCTTCTCAAATGTTTCTTCAATAGCTTCATGACTCATGTTGTCACTTCTGCCCTTTCTAAGGATTATATCACAGAATGAAGATAATAGTTCTTCACTGGAACTACCAGCAACAGTTTTGTTGCAGAGTAGCACAAATGCTTCATATAATGCCTGGAAAATTAATTGATTCAGAGATTGCTTAATAAATCCATTGCCTAAACATACCTTGTTGCAGAGATTTATTCCATGTAACACATGCATGTATTGAACCTGATTGCTAGCAATTTCTTCTGCTTCTTGAACCAAATTTGAACCCTCATATGTAATATGCTGCTTGAATACATTGGCAATAGGATCTAGCCCTTTAGATATTTTTGCGTAAAGTCTATACATTCTAGAGAGATCGTCCACCTACGAATGCCAAGTAATTATTTTTAGAATTTTGATTGCAGGAATATTTTTAAAATTCTATAAAGTCCCACATGTTAAATTTTGATTGCAATGAAAACAGTTTTCTATCAATTTCTCTACTTCTATCATACTGAAACAATGGAAAACTTATACTAAATTTAAACTGAATGAAGAACATTAAACAAAAAAGTAAGACACAACAGTCAAATACCTTATCATCTCTAAGCAAGGCACGGCATCCTGAGTGTTCCTTCTCGATTAGTTGATTTGCACGGTTTACTAGCAACTCATGTTGCACTTTCTATTAAAATGAAAAGGGGGAAAATAATGTGTTAAATAGTCAAATGAGGTGAGTGTGGGATCCAACAAAAAAGGGGGAAACTGAGACATCCTACATCAAATAAAACTTAAAAATGGAAACATGACAAAATGTCAGATTTACACTTACCTCTACAAGTTTCTTCTCAATGCTAGTATGCAAGTAATTAACCACTCTTTCTCTCTCTCGTTTCAAGCAATCCTCAGCCTGTGCAGTTTTATGAATAAATTTATTAATACACTGGCAAGTATCCCTTGCATTGAACAATATTCATATTTTTAAGATTTAAACATATAAAACAAAAAATAAGAGATATAGTATTTTTTATGAAAGTAATATACAAAATTTTATATAAAATATATATATATATAGATTATAGATAGATGTGGAGCCTTTTAAAATTGGTCCCGACGGATATCTTTGTAGCATAAGACATGAAATATGTGGTTACATTCAATCAACAAGTGTCTACGTGTAGGTGTTGTGAGCCCCCAGTTTCCATCTCCCAAGGCATAAATACAAACTGACTTACCTTTAGCATGTAATTTGGGCAGGATTGAGACTCGATCCAGATTGTAGCTTTACTTTTGTAGTAATCAACAGTATCCTCAAGCATCTGCACCTCAAAATCTTTTTCACCCATACCAACCTCATAAAACATATCAATAACACTTCTTAATAGTGATCTATCAATTTGGTCGCCCTCGCGTTCTTTGTCAATCTGTAACATGAAGCAATGAATCGTATTTATTTCGTATGGATCATCAGCAAGCAACACAATATATCATCACAATGTAGAGTGGTGAACTTACAAGATCAATCACAGTTTTCCTAGCATTAGCCCGCACCTCCATAAAAACCTGTAATTGATGAGTAAATTAATTACACATAAGGCAATGATTGAATCAGACATTAATATTTTTCACCAGTCCATACTCATGATAAGATTATACCAAGTCTAAAAAATATTGCCAAAAGAGATCAATTTGACTAACCAAATCATGGAAGACAGAAAACCCAACTGCATTGAGTGGAGGAAGGGAGTGCAGTCTAAGAAAGTGGCGATCAAGATAATGGAAGATGTGCGAAAGCCACCTAACTAGGATCTAGTGGTTTAACCACCCCTGGACGAGATCCCTCAGCATGAATTCATCATGCTTGTCTCTTACAGCAGACAGAACCTAAAAAAGAAATTTGAAAAAAAGAGTATCAGAAACAGCAAATCATATATGATAAAAGGAATTCAAACAAAATTTAAAACAGTGAAGTGAGAAAAACATAAACAGTGTAGGTTTCCCTACCATAGATTTAATGTATTCTTCCAAACAACCGTTATATTTTTCATAAAGCTGTTGTTAATAGTTATAAGGTGGCATTTGAGTACACATGTTATAAATGGTTCTGTGGTGATTTGACTTAAGGAAAAATAATCAACAAAACCCAGGACTACTCATTAATATACACTACAGCATAGTAAAGAGACAGCCAACAATCAACAAATTCAAGACTAAGGATACGTGTACAGCATGATGTACTCCTCAGAACTGAACTTAGGTTCTGGTAATCCTTCGAGAATCCTCTTGAATTTTGTAATCCCGCTCTGCATATAGGCCCAACCTTCTTCAAAATATATGGTTTCCCTGTCAATTGTAGCTGCAGAAATATAAAAATATTCAGAATATACAAACATTCAATGTAACATCCCGCTTTAATTATTAGAAGTAATAATAATTAGAGATGTAATTG
The DNA here is from genome assembly GCA_030408175.1 of Trifolium repens. Classification (NCBI taxonomy): domain Eukaryota; kingdom Viridiplantae; phylum Streptophyta; class Magnoliopsida; order Fabales; family Fabaceae; genus Trifolium; species Trifolium repens. The sequence goes on along the minus strand of CP125849.1, from coordinate 48,195,211 downwards.
AGATATATTTGTGTCAAAATTTATTGTGGTGCAAGTACTAGAGTAATTTAGCATGACCAATAGAAAGAAGACAAAGTATCAATGAGACCACAATTAAAATAATAAGCCAAAGGTGAGAGAAACTATTTTGTAGCAAACATCTTCTCTTTCTTTCCTCTCTTCACGTTAATCAACAACAACAATACTAGCTTAGATGGGACCCACACACACCTACACTACACTAAAGGAGTAACATGGCACATGGAAAGTCAAAAATTGTCCATCCCTTCAACCACTCTTCTCTCAATCTCACGGGTACTCTCTCTCCCTTCTCATCCCTTCATTTTCTTCACACTACAACTACAACAAATCAATCCTCTCACTCCCTCCTTGTTGTTACAATCACAGCATCATCACCAACCAAATCCAACTCCTTGAAATCTCTCCCTTCCTCAACCAAAACATTATTTCTAATTTCTCAAGAGAAGTTCTTACATACAAAGATCCCTTATCAATTTCCATTTTAATGAATTAATAGGAAACAAGTATGAACCCTATAGGGGTAAGTTTTACATAATTTTCCTCTTCTCCCTTTTCTGCTTTGTCAAACCCCATTTCATGTACTATAAGGTTAGATTTTCTTCCATTTTGGGGCTGCATGCAAGAGCTAAGTATGGGGGTTAAGCTGCAAATGTTGAGGAATCATGGTAATGCCAAGAAATTTCATTTCTCTATTATTTTCTTTGCTGACCGAGCTGCACAGAGTATTGGAGTAGGACTTTAATTTCTTTTACTCTTATGAAATGAAAAGGTTGCATGCAATTCCACTTGGTGTCAATGGGGTATACAGCCATGGAATTAAGTTTGTAAAGAATTGAAGAACAAGGCTGAAGTTTGGTATTGTGAAGTTGGAGAAAGTATTAAGTTCAAGCTCTCTCCCTATGTAACTAAAAGGTGAGTTCCTTAGATAGCTAACCTACCAATTAGTTTCCCCATCTATTCTTATAAAGAATTGGGTTTTGGGTATGTTAGAAATAGAATGAAAATTATGATAGTTGTTACATTGATGAGAATTAGTACCCCTAGTTTTATTCTCTAAAAATTGTTTTAGATGATGATGATGCATGTTGAATGAATTTATGTGACTGTTCCCTTTTTGCGCTACTAATTGTTGGCCTAAAATGTCACTAAAATGCATCTAGAGTAAGGCTAGGATTGTGTGAGAAAAATTGTACAAACATAATATTTGAAGGAATTTGAGCACCAGGGCATTCTGCCCTCCACGCATGGTGTGCAGGCTCTACACTTAAAGCGCATACAGCAGCCCTTTCACCTAGTTCCTGCGCTTGAAGCGCAACTGGCAGCCTTGTTATGCGTTTTTGGATGCTTTTGGAACACCGAAATGTTCCTAATGGACTAAGATTAATTAAGAATGAAAATTGTAGTTGTTAGTTTAACCAATTGCATAAGTTTGGGTAGAGAAAGCAAAGCAAAACAATACTAAACTCGAATTGTCTTCAATCGGGTGGGCTGCAATGAAATCTCTAGCAGCTTGTTTCTTCCTAGCCAACTCCTCCTCAAAATTTTCCTCATTCTCTATACCCGAGTGGGCTTTAAGGAGATCGTCGAAGGCTTGATGCTTCTCCTTCAATTTAGCCTCAATTACAAAGATTTCGTCCAATTTTCTAGTAGACACAATATTAATTTACAACACACTTATTATCAGATGAAGAGTGACTTTGCGTCAAAAATAAAAGAGACTAAGAATGAAGGCGTCCTCTTCGGTGAAGCTAAGAAAGTCACAAAACGGCATGCCCGAAGTGATTTTCACGTATTCAGTTTAGTAATGCTCACAACTCCAGCTTAAAATTAGGTACGGTCACTCCAAAAACCATGCAGATCAAGCTAAAGGTTTAGTATTTAAAATTTTAGTTGCAAAAAAGCCTTCAATTTAGTTATATATATACTAGCGGTCGTTCCGTGTCCGTTTGTGAGATTGACATTCTCTATTGTGCTAATATAGATAACTATTTAATCTCTTTTTTATTGTATTTAGTTAATTGATAATTACTTAATCTTTTTTTTTGTTGTGCTTAGTTGTTAAGAAAAAAAAGATAATTTTTTTTTACTAAAAAAGAAATTGTTAACCTCCTTTTTTGTTGTGATTAGTTATTAAGAAAAAAAAAATTACTAAAAAAACTGAAAAGTTATTTTTCAACATATACAAATATTTGAATAGAGTGAATGGCAAAAGTGGCAATAAGAAAAATCCACGAGAAAGAGGGTATTTAATTTTGCCAAGAACATATTCATGTTTTCGTAGACAATTACATTGTATTTTAATCCATCCAAAGAATTTAAGGGAAATATAGTATTTTTTAAGAGAAATAACAAATTAATTTTTAGTGAGATAAAAAAGGGCAAAATTCAAGTGCATTTTTGTAGGTGTTTTTTGTATGGTTCTTAACATAACGAACTATGATTTTCTCAAAACAATTATTTTTTCAAAGTTTGTTATATCCACTGAAAGTAAATTTTATGTTAAGAAGGAAAATAAGGGAAATACTACTTTATGTTAACAAGGGCAAACCTTAAGTGAAAAATATTACTCCCTATGTTCCTTTTTATTTATGTTTTAGAATAGTAAGACCAAATTAAAAAAGTATATTTTTGCATCTTATCTTCCTATTATATTCTAATTTAATCCACCAATAAATTTCTATTATTTTGCACACACTTTCTCTTTTCAATAAATTTAATATATTATGTACACAAAAAAATATTTAACATGTTATGTACCCAAAAAAAAATTAAAAAAAAACTCTAGTTTTCCAAATATATAGCATTAATCAGTTTTATTGAAAAATATAAGATAAGAGTGACTGACAATGGGTATAATCGACAAAATATAACCTTAAATTATCAAAACAATAAGTAATTTAAAACATTCATAAAAAAAATAGTAATTTAAAACATTTTTTTCCAAAATGACGAAGGGAGTATTTTTTTAAGGGAAATAACAAATTAATTTTTAGTGAGATAAAAAAAAAAGGGCAAAACTTAAGTTCAATTTTTAGGTGTTTTTCGTATGATTTTTAACATAACAAACTATGATTTTCTCAAAATCATAATTTTCTCAAAGTTTGTTATATCAACTAAAAGTAAATTTTATGTTAAGAATCATACGAAAAGAAACTAAAGAAATGCAACTGAGTTTTGTCCATAAGAAAAAATAGATTTTTTTCTAGATTTTAACTAAAGATTTGTGGATTGTTTATCCAACAAGCAATAGAAATTAACCACATAAATAAATTGCAAGCGAAGTAAAAGTTAGTTTGAAGATAATAGATGCATAACTAATTATCTAGTTTGTTTTTATTAATTGTTAGATAACTATTTCTAATAATCTACCAAAAAAAAATATATATCTCCAATATTTCAAGGGATACATATATGCCTCGCCAATTTTTTATCAAAGAAATTCAAATAAACACTACAAAAAATATTGAGAATAGCGACAGAATGATAGGGGCGGTTGCTTAGAACCGTCGCCGCTATTTTCAATTGAATTGCTTTGCGGCTGTTTCTCTTAAACCGTCGTGGCCCAAATCTAAAAAACGCGCTAACCAATTACTCTGAACAAAGACTCACAATTTTCCCTCTTCTTCAAACTCACAGTAGCTAGAAACACATTCGTTCCTTCCTTTCATCTCTGAATCGAATCCCTCAATCTCCTCACGATTCAACCCTAAAACATTCTAAATCAGGTTCGATTCAAGCTTCGATTCGTTTCTCAGGTTCGATTCAAGCTTTGATTCGTTTCTCAGCTTCAATTCAACTTCATCTCAAGCTTCGATTCGTTTCTCAGCTTTGATTCAAGCTTCGATTCAACTTCATCTCAAGCTTCGATTCAACTCAAGCTTCGACTCAAGTTCATCTCAAGCTTCGATTCATTTTCACGGTTCGTTCAAATTTGTTATTCAACTTCTCAAGCTTCAGGTTCAACATTCAGATTCAAGCTTCGTTGAACCTTCAATCTTCAATCTCCATTCAAGCTTCGTTTGACATTCAAATTCATACTCAATCTTCAAAATCCAGGTTCAATTTCTCATTTGGTTTCTTTTTTTCATCATGTTGTTTCATAAATTGGTAATTAGGTTATTAGTTTGTACAAAACATACAATAATCAATGGATATTACTTATTTTTTTTATATAATTTGCTTATTTTTTGTATGTAGTTTGTACATCATAGTATGATTTGCTTAATTTTACTTAATATTACTGTGTTGAGGCATTGATATTACTGTTTATAATCTCCTAGTATAATAACTGATTAACACCGAAAACTTGGAAGAACTCAGGAATATATGATAACTCAGGAATGATATTTAAGTCTTCTAGTTGGTAACTTAAACTCCATGAAACTCCATATTAGTTGTGTGTTAAGTGTATAATGTGTAGAATGGATTGTGACCCTTAAGTGATTTTTAGTTCATGTGACTTAGTTTTGGTGTTTAAGTGATTGGACAATGTTGTTGTCTAAATACTACTTTTAATATTCAAGTCATAATAAACCTAGTGTCATGGCATCTATCAACTTCATAATACCATTAGAAGGCTGAAACTTAATGGAATGGTAGGATTTGGAGTTTTATAGCAGCAACCGCCATAGACTTGAATATCATGGCATCTATCAACTTCAATTTTTTATACTTGTTATTTTCTTTATTTTATGTTGTTAGATTGATGTTGATTGTGTTTAGACCCTACTTGATTATTAAAACTTTTTAGATAATTTTTATGTATAGGTTGTTATATCTTATATTTATGCAACCCCTGCTTGTATGTATATCATTCTGTAGATTATAATATTTGGTTTCTCCAACATAGTTAAAGTTTTACCATGACCCTTATTATTTAAACTTCCAAAAATGCCAAGGAAAACCTGTGTTGTGTTCTTATTTGGATGAAAGTGTATAAATGACATTATATTTGTAGATTTCATGTGTTCTGTTTGATCCTAAAGCAATTTTTTTAACCTTTTAGTATCTGTCAAAAAATACATATGAGGGTTTATAAAGAGGTTCTTACACCTTTCAGATTTGCTCATATCAAAATATGTGTTGTAGCACTTCTTCTTTCGACAAAATTGATAGCAGTACAGGGCAGATTGAAGTTTGAGCACTTGGTAGCAAGTAGAACTGCAATAGTGTATTCTTAATCTTTGAAATCCATGTCTTAATCTTTGAAAAACAAAACCTCGGAGTTCATGTGTTCTGTTTGTTAACTTTGACTTCCCTTTTTGCTTCTTCAACTTTTGTTTACATTAAATTTTGCATGCTTTGACTATGTAGCAATTACAATCATGTGCTTGTATCATTTGTGGCTCTGTTTATCCAACTTATAGAGAAAGTATAACTTAAATATCGAATTTTCTGAATTCTTTCTACCTTCATAGTGTTTGGCTTTTTATTTGTTATTTTTAGATTATTTATAACGTATTTTCTATATGTTTGACTATTTTAGAGTATCCTAAATGTCACATAATATGTTGGGATGTATTCAATTATTATAGTTTAGTTTCTAATTATGTTTATTTTGACTTTATAATTATAGTTTTGAAGCAATGGATAAATCATGGATTACACAGCCACAAACCTCATATGAGTATATTAAGGGGCTTAATGGATTCCTTGATTTTGCCTTTAAAAATCGTTTAAATGGAATGGCAAAATGTCCTTGTAAAAAATGCGGTTTCAAAACACCGCAGTTTAGGAATGTGATGTATGATCACTTAAGAGTGACACCATTTCCAGTAGGATACACTTGTTGGTGCTATCACGGTGAGGTCGCTACGGGAGAAAATAATAACGGCTCACCTAATAATCCAGACATAAACACGGTAAGTTTGCTGCGCAAATCAGATTAGCTAATTTCAATATGGTAGAATCAATAATGAAATGCTTAGTCAAGAGTCTTGGTATATGGTACTCCTACTTTTACATGTTTTCAACTTTGAGTAATTTTATGACTTACAGTTTTGATTTTGACATGTTATAATAGGTTGACCATGCCGAAGATGAGTTTATGGTGATAGCTTGTGATGGCATATGGTATGATTGTTATGCTTTAAGCATCATCGATTAATTAGTGATTGATTACTGTTAGATATTTTGGATCAGTAATAGTATCCATCATCTATAAGTCAATATATTCCATATAGTTTAGGACAGATGATAATGGAAGGTATATCTGAACCCCATTAGGATAAGTAATGTATCCTTTAGGGCAGTGAGAAATTGCAATCTCTGCTGGTTTTGTTGATTTTTTATGGTTACTTTTGTTTCTGGTTTTTTGGTTACCCTTGCTGTTTTTCCTATGATAGTTGTTATTAGAGCCATTCACACCACTACTTTGGTTAATTTGGATTATATTTGCTTGATCCTGCCTTATGATATCACTATTGATAAAATTGTGCAGGTTGATTTTCTTTCAAGTTCTTGGCTTTTGTCTGCTGAGCTTGTTAAGCCACTTTTCATTGAGACACCTTTTACTTTCTCTAATGGTGAAGTTCTAAATTAATTCATAATTTTGTATATATTTCATTTAGCTGTATATTTCTTGCAAATATATATATGAATGAACAATTATTAATGTAAAAAATCAGGTGGAATAGTTGGAACCATTTTCAATGTAATATTACTGAAGACTTGATCAAAGAAACAGGTAACTTCTAAATTCTAGTTAGCATTTGCAACTTGTGCAATATTGCCTTCTAAATTCTGTTTGCGCCTCTTATAGAGCTGTTTTCGTATGCAATGCGAAGACCACAACTTATTATTGGTAAATATACCACCTATACTACATTTTGCATATTTTTTCAATCGTAATTATTGATTGATTTTGGGGTCATAGACAATTATAGCTAGTTCATGAGATTGCAAACTCGATGATGTTGACAATTGCATTTTATTGCAGCTGGGACCATTTATTGACTCTTAACACCCAGACATCAAGAAAGGAACTGTGGATGGGAATTTGGCATCACTATAATCTATGATCATGATAGGATGGTGTCATTTGGTTATATGGCTTATGTCTGTCTTAAAACTACTTCCTATAATATCATATGCATGTGCTAACTTAGATATAAATATCTCAGGCTCTCTATCTTCCAATGGCATATGTACGTGTTAGTCACAAAACTTCAAAGCAAGTTCCAAGGAGAAGTTCCAAGCAGCAAGAAAGATAATTGATATGCAAGGGGAGGATCAAGTTAATTAGACATGTGTTGAACTTTTGTTATTTTTTTGGATGTTTAGACATATGTATAAGCACTATTTATTTTTTGTTATATTTTTAAATTGTTCTATTTTTTTGGAGCTATTTATGTTTTATCTTGGTTAAAACCTTAATTGTATAAGCACTATTTTAATTATAATTATGCTTCCTTTATTGAGCTATTAATATTTTGGATTTTTTATGAATTAACTTAGTAGTTATGAGTTTGAAAAAAGAACAATTTAAAAAAATACAGGAAAAGCTATAAGCTAACAAGAAAAAAGCAAAAAAAAAAAAAGCAAAAAACGTTAGCGACGGTTTAAGACCGACGCTATATCATGGCAGCCGTTTTAAACCGCCGGGAAAGGGCGAAATAATTTTTTTGCATTTTTCACTTCGCGACAGTTTATAACCGACGCCATTACTATTGCGACGGTTTGTACGGCAGTTTCGAAAACCGTCGCTATATGTGCTGCCGACGCCAGGAACCATGTCAGTTCATAAACCGTCGCTACAGTGGTTTGTGGCAGTTCAAAACCGCCGCTAATAGCTTCCAAAACCGCCGCAAATTCGCCTTTTTCTTGTAGTGAAACCAAAAAATTGAGATTAAGATACACACAATTATAGCTAAGTAGTTGTATTTTTAATCTCAAATGAAGTTTATCCTTTATCTGTTATCTTTTATCTTTAGTTTGTTATGACGCTTGTGTATATATACACATCATAGTTTTGTGTATAAGAAACAATATTGCAATATATAGTTTTCTTACTTAATTTTTTACCAATATGGGAAGTTGTTGCTCTAAGCGAGAAAAGACCATCAATGATGATGACAGAAATAAGATGAAGAGTGACTTTATGTCAAAAATAAAAGAGACTAAGAATGAAGGTGTCTTCGTCGGTGAAGCTAAGAAAGTCACAAAATGTCATGCCCGAAGTGATTTTCACGTATTCAGTTCAGCAATGCTCACAACTCCAGCTTAAAATTAGGTACGGCCGCTCCAAAAACCATGCAGATCAAGCTAAAGGTTTAGTATTTAAAATTTTAGTCGCAAAAAAACCTTCAATTTAGTTATATATATACTAGCGGCCGTTCCGTGCCCGTTTGTTCGATTGACATTCTCTATTGTGCTAATATAGATAACTATTTAATCTCTTTTTTATTGTGTTTAGTTAATTAATAATTACTTAACCTTCTTTTTTGTTGTGCTTAGTTATTAAGAAAAAAATGATAATTTTTTTTTTATTAATAAAAATTGTTAACCTATTTTTTTGTTGTGATTAGTTATTAAGAAAAAAATATTTACTAAAAAAACTGAAAACCAACATATACAAATATTTGAATAGAGTGAAGGACAAAAGTGGCAATAAGTAAAGTCCACGCGAAAGGGGATATTCCCTTTATATATATATATATAGGGGGTTTGCTAATTTAGACCCACTTAAAAATATGTGGGTCTAAACTAGCAATGTGCACCTTTTCACTTTGGACAAAATAACCCTTGATACTTAGTTATTTTACATTGGAAAAGTGAAGGTTAGTTAGGTAAATTTTATTAAAAGATATGCACCTACTTTGCTAATTTACACCCATATAATTATAAATATATGCAACCTAAATAAACAACCTAAGAAATAAAAAAGAAGGACAACTTAGAAAAACCTATTTAATCCAGACTAAATTGATGGATATTTAACTTGTTTTTAACTAGGCTTGGCTGTATGTGTTGTAGCATTGAAACCATAACACTTGGGGATGAAAGAATATGCATTAATACTATTGTCCTGGAGGGAGAAGGCTACAACGTTGTTGTTTCTATGCTAAGGAGTTACACGAGAGTTTTTTTTTTATTATATATAAACAGTTACACGAGAGTTTTAATGAGTAAAAAATTGACATGTTATGTTGCTAGTGTGTTGTGGTCTAACATTAATTAAATCAAATTGACATAACTACCCTTCTATTTACAATAAGTTTGAGTAGTACTAATTGGATTTTTTTGTCAAAAGTGAAAAGGTGTACATTGCTAATATTTTTTTGGTACATAGGCTAAAGAGACAAAAACAAAAGGAAAAGAAAAAAACTAAGCTCGCGGGTAAGGCACCCTCAAAGCGTCAGACAAAAGAAGATTCTGCATATCCGACGGCGGAGACTCCCATACAGAAAGCTTCGCCTCATTTGCTGAGCCTAACTTGGCTAGGAAGTCGGCACAGAAATTCCCTTCCCTCAAGGAATGTCTCACAGAAACGTCTCATTCCAACTTCAAAAGGATATTGCACATTGCTAATTTAGACCCACATGTTTTTAAGTGGGTCTAAATTAGCAAACCCCTATATATATATATATATGGCAAATGCTATCATGTGCCCTTAGGGCACATGATAAGCTACATTTAATTACATATGATCCCACTTTTTCTTCTTTAAAGAATGTTGAGGTGTATTAAATTAACTATGATCTCATTATTCCATATTAATAATTAAAACATGATAAATCCCATTTATTCCACTTTGATTGATAATTAAAATTAAAATACAATCATTTTATTATGATTAATAATTAAAACATAAAATATGTGTATCCAAAAATAAAAATAAAATATGTGTTAATAGTAAAAAAAAAAAACTATCTCGGTAAATACAATGGTAACAATTATTATTGCTATTTTGGCTTTTGAAATAGTAATATATTTTGGAATTTTATATAATTTAATTTTTGTTGTCAACTTAAAAAATAAAATAAAAAGGTTTTCTGTCAAAAAATAAAATTAAAAAAAGGTTTCTAAAAATAATGTATAAGGGGCGCATATATGACCAATTCTTTGGCAGCAAAATAGTAACTTTTTGGTGTTTACTAATTCTTTTAATTAATTAAATATAGTGGGACCATATTTATTAATTATTAAAGTTAATTAACTATTGCTTTTTTAAAGGAGAATAAGTGGGATCATAAGTAATTAAATGCAGCTTATCATATGCCCTAAGGGCACATGTTAGCGGATACACAGAACAATTGCTTTAATAAGAAAGAAATTGAATAGTAAATATTTTTTATTATTAATTATAATTTATTACACAAAAATATTACATGAGACAATTACTTTACTAAAAAATGACTTAATTTTATATTTTACAAAAAATAACAATATGACGTCATTTATAATTTAACAATAATTTATAAATAAAAGTCTCGGGTCTCAAAACTAGTTAAAGGTATAATTATTCCAGAAATTCCTAGTCTATTTGAAGAGTTTTTAATTTAGTACTACTAAATTAAAAAATTAATGAAAAGATGATTGAGAGAGAGAATAAAATCCAAAATTCCACATTTTGATTCAGTTCATCATAGCTATTCCTTTCTTGTTCTTACTAAAGTCAACTCTTGTTAAAATAGATACTATTATATTCAATCCAAAAAAAAAATAGATACTATTATCCTATAAAAAAAATACTATTAGAATTTAAGATTTATATTTTTGTTTAAGATATTTAAGACTAGTTTGTTATCTTAAAAGATATGATTTAAAAAATTTTTTTTTAGAGATTTTAATATTGTTTTGTTTACGGCTCTATATGTAGAGTCATGTATTCATAACAAGAATATAACAATTTAAACTTTTTAACAAAGAATAAATCATCACAATCTAAACTTTATAACAAAAAAAAAATAGAAGTTTATTATTTTTGCAATATTAAATCTCCTAAATACGCACAACTCTTACGACCAATATCCATGATTGTTTTCTTAATAAAATCATGCATGAAAGACATTGCTTTCACACAAAAAAAAATTGAGAGAAACAACACAATACAAATTTTTAAATATGAATGAAAATGAAATGACTTATATTTATAGTGAGCTATAATTCAGTATGCTTAGAAGTTATTTTCTTTCACACAGTGCTCAGGTTTTTGAAGGCCACCCATTCATTGTGGAAGCAGGAGTCAGTCTTGGTGGAAAAGATGTCATTCAAGATGGAAAGATAAATTTCAGAATAACTATCGAAGGAAGCAGTAGTTTTGTTCATTAAATTTCGGTTTGATTGTAATCCACAAAGAATAAGAATTAGTCCAAGATTTAATACAATTCGAGCAATTACCAAACAACTTTCGGTTTTATAGCTCCTTCCCATCAACAACAATGATCCATTGGCAGTATATTATTTTAAAAAATTTATAGGCAACCAAAAGGTATTTAACAATGATCTGTAATTATAAATTACAACCTTAGGGTGTTTTATGGTTAAATTTAACAAGTTAAACTACTATAGAATGAAATTAATGTAATAAATAAATAAATAAATAAAAATTACACGTGTCATGTTAATAGGGTTGAATTTATTTATAACAAAGATTTATCGGTAAGAAAAACTAAATTCAATAACTTAAATCGAGTGAATAATTTAAGTTAAAGAAACTAAAATATTAAAATGTTGTTTATAGTTTACTGAAGATACGATTAGGACTAAGCAAGGAACTGAGCCAACCTATGCTGATAATAAGCATGATAGGGATCCAATTGATTGAGGAAATTAAAGTGAGCATTGCCTGCATTAGTATCTGTCAAATAACCGATTATCCCAAAAGCTTAAGCTGTTAGGATTAGTCATATCAATGGTTTTATATTATTTCTAACACGTCCCCTCACGCAAGAGCCCATTTGGACTTGAAGCGTGGATAATGCATAGACCCACCTACCATATGCTTAAATTCCACTTTTTAATTAGAAAGTGAGGGGAGTGGGGATCGAACTCTAGACCACTTAGTCATAGAGGCTCTGATACCATGTCAAATAACCGATTATCCCAAAAGCTTAAGCTGTTAGGATTAGTCACATCAATGGTTTTATATTATTTCTAACAGGATCCATAATCCTCGTTCCAAATTGAGGACCATGTTTAGCAACGAACTCAGCGGTGTTTTCAACAATGATTCTAACGTTTGGAGGAGGCTCGATTATTCCAAGATTTCCATCAACAGGAGGAGGAGCAGCTAGAGGAAAACCTACCATGTCCATAGTTACTTAAAACCCTACAAAACGAAAACAACAAAAAGTGAAAATTAGTAACTGATGATTTTAATTAACAATAAACGAGTTAAAATCACATGGAATCATGGAAAATACATCTAATCTAATAAAACCTAGGTTATGAATCGAAGCGATGCAATTAGTTCTCTGTTAGAGTAAAGAAAAAATCAGAAGAAGAAAAGAAAAACAGTTTTCGGGGAAACTTTGTACCGGAAGTTGAGAACAGAGCGATTCCAAATTGTTTCTGCAAGGAAGGGATTTAACAGAATTCTCAAGCACAATAAAATATTCCAATTGCGTCTATTTATAACATGAATGATGGGCCCCATCCTTAAAGAAACCTACATAACGGGCCTGGTGGACAGTGATTGCTAATCCAACCCCCTCATGCTTAAATTCGAAGGGCTTTTGGCTTTTTTTTTTTGTTTTTATTTTGGTGCAGCCTTTTTTATCTTCCAAAAACACCCTTTGTAACCACCATTTTATTTTTTGTGACATATTTTTTTTCCACCAATTTCACTTTATTTCAAAAAATAATAATAATTACAAAACGATGTAGTAAATCCAAATATGCGGTTAATCCAACATCAACTTCAAAAGTTGATTCAGTGTCACTGTGTCTAGAGCTGGGTATATGGACCAAGGTCCGCGGACCTACCTGTTTAACCCGCAGCTCGCACGGGCTTAAGACCAACTTTTTTTGGTCCGTTTATATTTTTGCCCGTATGGGTTGGATCGTTAAAATCGTGGGTTATGTGGGTTAAATTCGTGGGTTCGCGGGTTTCACCTGTAACCCGTTTATTATTTTTATATAATTAATTATTAATTATAAATTTTATATCTTATAAATTATATCTTGGTTCATGTCCAAATCCAACTTTTCTCTAAACAAAAAATACAGTCTAAACCCTAATTATAAATATAAATAACAACACACTCCTTTTTTTTTTGGAGAAATAATAACGGTAAGAAATAGTTGATTTTGATTTTGATTACATTACTTAGATAGATAAAATAGATAAAATCAAAAATGTCACAAACTATATTATTTTTCTTTGTTTACTTACAATTTAAATTTATATGTTATAACAGAGTTATTAATAATATGGTTTTCTTAGCTTTTATTATTTCAATATATTTTATTTATTTTTTGAAAAAAATAATTTTTAAAATTTTTATAGGCATCATATAAGTTTTTCGCCCGTTACCGTTCCTCCAACTTTGCCTATTCCTAACCTTCCAATCCCTCCGGTGCTTCCTCACCTTCCGGTTCCTCCAGTGACTGTTCCTAACCTTCCAGTTCCTTTAGTGACCGTTCCACAGCTTCCAGTTCCACCAGTGACCATTCCAAACCTTCTGGTTCCTCCAGCGCTTCCTCACCTTCCAGTTCCTCCAGTGACCAAAACTTCCACTATCTATACGTTGCTAGCCCAACCATCCAAATATAGATCGACCTATGGATTTACTTTAAGGTTTGGTCACTTAAGATAATGTCACTTTAATCTCATTCTTTTATAAAAATCATGATATGTGATGGATGTAACTAAGATGGATATTTATCCTTACAATTAATTTTTTTAAATTTTCTTAACAAAAAGATTTTCCTCATATTTAATAATTAAATAAAAAAGATGCGAAAGATCAAAACGACACAATAATAGATGATATGACCAAAATCAAAATTTGGTCCTGGCGATATTTTAGTTTCAACACTCATCATTAATTTTCCAACAGTTTAATTAATTAATTTCGTCAAAAAAAAAAACACTTTAGGTGGTATACACACACTGTATCGGCGGGAAATAGCTACAAAATTTACATACGTCTCGCATGTACTCGTCTGAAAAGCAAGAAAACAAGTGTACCAAGCATCCTCAATATCATCCGTTAAAATATCACAATTCCAGCAACTGAAAAATATCAACCATTGTAAAAAAAAAAAAATATCAACCATTGTTCTCTTAATCCGTTTATCAAAATTACCACAGCAGCATGATCTATAATACAGACGATAACACTGGAACACAGTCAAAAAATCAAAGCAATTTTCAAATCCTAATGTTTTCTGGGTTTAAGAACTTGCTGAATCGAGATTTATTGCTCTCAAATTCTCAATCTCCGTTTCTAAATCTGAACTCAAACTTCACTCGAAATCCAATTCAAAATTCACAGTTCTTCAGTATCTTCGATTGAAATCTCCATTTATTCAAACAGTGAAAGTCCAATTGAATCCAAGAAATCCAAGTCCAAAACCCCTCGCAAACCAAAAGAAACCGTTCTCAAACAGAGTCTCTCTCTCTCTCTCTCTGCATTGCAATTTCACGTTTCATTACATGAGTCTTTCAAATAATTTTACTGATTTTCTATTTTTTTTGAAATTTGTAGAATCTCCGGCTGAGTTCTTTGCAGAGAACAAGAATATCGCAGGATTTGATAATGTAAGAATAGTTATATAGTTTAATTTAGCATAACTGCTTTTTTTTTTTGCGATTTTTTATTGTGTATTTATTTTTTAATTTCGATGGATTTCAATTCAGCCGGGAAAATTGTTAGAATTCACTTATGCTTACATTTTACTTTAGTAGCTTAGAGTAGAAGTAATTGGTTTTAGATCAAAATAACAATGTAACTAACTTCCTTAGAGCTATGATCATGTGTGGAAGTTAGTTACACCACTTCATACACCTTCACTAACCTATATAAGGAGTGAAGCTTGTCTTGTAAGAAACTAGTTGTGATAATAAAATTACACTCATTTTTCTTCAATTCTCTCTCACAATGTATGAGACTTAATATTCTAACATGGTATCACACGCCTTCTAGATCTTTCCCGCTTCCGTAACAATCTTTTCCGTTCACCATAACTAACTTTTTCGATCAATTATGGAAGATCAACAGCATGGAACGAGTTAGAGTCTTCATATGGCAAATGGTCCATGATCAATTGATGACTAATACGCGCTTAGCTAGATGGCAGATGGGAAGCTCTCTGTGTAATAGCTGCATTCATTTTGATGAAACTACAATACACGTGATTCGGGACTGTTCGATAGCAGTGAATATTTGGCGACATTTACTACCGTTGCAAGAACGTGGGCAGTTCTTTGTGCTGGAATTTTCGAAATGGATCAATTCTAATCTTACTAACAGGTTTGGACAGAAGTACGGATCCGATTGGCAGGCGATATAGGCTACCACATGCTACTTACTATGGCAGTGGCGGAACAAAAGCATTCATGATACTGAGTTTGTGAGCCTGACGCGTCCTTGGCAGGTGATTGTGGACTACTTCAACATTTACAAGCTGAGTATGGAAGTGGAAGAGCAGAGCCGACAACAACAAGAGAAGCAATGGATAAATGTCAATTGGTTAGCACCATCTCCAGGGTGGATTGTATTGAATTCTGACGGCGCGGCAAAACTAAGTGATCGGAAAGCGGGATGTGGTGGAGTGCTGCGAAATGACCAAGGCTATTGGATAGAAGGATTTGCTAAGGCTCTTGGAGACACGACATCATATATGGTTGAGCTATGGGGTATATACGAAGGATTGAATCTTGCCCAACGTAGAGGAGTGACGAGATTAGAATTACGCACTGATTCACAAGTTATAGCGAAGAGTTTAAAGGATGATACAAGTGGGAGTATTATGGGATGTGCTCTCATGAAGAGAATCAAAAACTTGCTGCATGGATCTTGGAAAATTAGAATCTTACATGTGTTTAGAGAGGCAAATAGATGTGCGGATATGTTAGCTAACATGGGTAGTGAAGGTCTAAGTGGAATTGAGTTTTTTGCAAGCCGTTCTCCTAGGGTGATGCAAATTGTAGAGGATGATGTTAGGGGTGTTTCCTTCCCCCGTTTAATTTTCGTGTAATCTTTCCTTTTTGGGCCTCGGCCCTGTTGAATAAAAAAAAAATAAACAAAGAGCATTAGTATCACGGGTCAAGAATATCCCACTGTGTATTTTTTTCTTATTTTTGTTTTACTCAAAAATAATTCCTTATAAAAATAAAAAAGTTCTCTTGACAATCATATTGACAAGGAAAAAAACAGATCCGTCAGCCAATAACATAATCCGCACAACAAAAAGACCTACAGAGACCTTGACTAGGAGGCCACTTTGAGGGCTTTGTCTACGGTGGGAGAGTTTGATAGGCCTCCCACCGTGAGCAAGTATTTCCAACCGTTAGATTGATAGTCTGCTCTATAAACTAAATACACCGGATTATTTTCATTTGTCTCTCTGAGCACTTTTCACTTTTCATAAACAACACAGAGCACTTCATTGTTGGACCTTAAATCCTTCTTTGTTCATTCTCCCACACTTTTTGCTTCTTCATCCTCATAAGTACTAACATCAATATTCAATAATGTTTGATGATGTTCAATCTTTTATTCATCATTCTACTTCAATTTAATTGTTCATGTATCTCTCAAAAAATTAATTCCCAACAACTTGAAATTAAAACTTTATAAATCATTGTAAAAAAGAAAAAACCTTATAAATCATTTAAATGAAATTAATTAATACATCTGCAACCAAGATTAAATCCATAACAATCATAACAAATAATTGTTTCTTTCAAAAGTAAATAAGTGGTCATTCTATCTCTTCTTCCCAACACATTCTTTGGTGCAGCTTGTCGTTGTCCTCCATTCACCTAAAGTGTGAACCTTGTTCATCCTCAATGATTATAAATAAGAAAAAATCGAAATAGAGAATAGAGAAAGGTGGGTTTCTTTGCCATTGTAAACTATGCAAACTTCTTTAGCATGGTTGCTGCTTCAGATCTGAGTCGAGAGGGGGAGGGGAGATAGAATAGAAAAGGTGAGAATAAAATAAAGAAGTATTAGATACAGACAACATATGATAAGATCTATGGAGCATCAATATCCAACCGTTAAAACAAAAAAAAAATTAACTTGCTCACGGTAGGAGACCTAGATCTATGGAGCATCAATATCCAACCGTTAAAATAAAAAAAAAATTAAGTTGCTCACAGTAGGAGACCTATCAAGGTCTCCCACCCTAGACTGAGCCCACTTTGAGACATGTATAATTTAATTTGTGGTTGACACTATGATTACAAAGTTAACAAAAAATAATTCCAATTCCCACCTAATTTGATAGTACTACACTTTGGTACAAATATGAAGTAAGAGATTTTTTAAAAGTAGTTTAGTGGATTTTTTTAATGTAAAAATAGTTTAGTAATTAAATTTCAATTTAAAGTAAAAAAATGGACGATTGAAATTCGAATTCCGACTCTTACATATATATTATAGGATAATATTTCTAATAATAAACTTGACCAAAAAAAAAAGAGACTAATAATAATATATATTTTATTTGAAGATTAAGAAGTACTCCATATTTGATTATCTCTATATGTTTGATACAGTAATATATTTGATAATGTATTACATATGATAATTTTTATGATAGACACTAGAGATAAACCCGTGCCTTGCACGGATTCGACTAAATATATATTTAAAATATTTTAACAAATAAAAATAATAATTATGATATGTATAATTATACATGTAGTATATAGTTAAATGATTGATGGATATTTTTTTAAAATATGATTATATTTAATATTAATGTATGTTAAAAATAAAAAGGTTGTTTAGTAATATGAGATTTTTGCTGATCTGTATCGCAGATTTTTGTTTTTAGTTTTTTTTATATACTAATGATATTTTCCACGCATTATTGCGAAGATTAATTCTTTCGAGGTAACTGCGATTCATTTAAAGGGTTAATCTCTTCCGATAAACATTTCACTTTAAGAATGAATAATATAGTTTACAATGAATCTCTTATAATATTTTATTTAATAGTGTAATCATGGTATAAAAACTTAGTTTTCTTTATATGAGTTGTAGTTGTATGGACGTAATTCATTCTGCTTTTATATTATATATATGTACTTGCCGATAATATTGGTCATGAGAAAATATAAAATGATTAATATATGGTTTTTATGATGTGATATCATTCTTTGAAAATTACGTATCAAATAGCCTAACAATATACTTTTCTCTAAGAAGTTTATAGTCTTTATATTCAACGAAAATACAATTCTTGTGTTGATATATTGACTTCTTTTAAAATTTCTTTTCATATATTTACTTGGTGGGGTTTTATCCCGGATTTATAGTTTGTTACTTGGTTTGCATTTATTTATTTGCTTCATCATTTTTTGTTTCTTTTTCTTGTTGAAGTTTATGTCCCTTCAAATTTTTTGTTAGTTTTTGTCTATCTTATTTAACAAATTGTATAATTTTTTACACTCTTCTTATTCAATTTGAAGTCTCTAACAAAAACTCAATACATTGATTTCTTTTAGAGTTTTCTCTCAAACTTTCCCGACTTTTATTGGTCCAACTTTTGTTATTATTTTGTTTGGTTTACTATTTTTTATTTGATTAATTCTTTTTTGTGATGTTTATGTCCCCCAAATTTTTTTGATTTATTTTGATATGTAAAATTTACAAAAACATTTGCTTCTGGGTGTAGATTTTTTTTGCCATACTATTTAATGATAACATCTTTAATTCTAATTTTTTTGTTTCATTAACCTAAATTATTATTACAAATTTATCTAGGAGCACAATATGGTGGTATCTATGCAAGAGATAAAAATTATATAATTTTAATTTGTATAATTTTTTTTCCACATTGTAATCCAGTCTTAATTACATTTTTTTTACAATTAATTAATAAGAACTGGAACATTCTTATATAAATAATTAAGATATTTGTTACTGTAATTCGATAATAATCATCAAATTACAACACATCTCTCTTATATAAAATATTTTCTGCTACAAAATTAAAATGATTTATTATATAAGAAACTTGATCTTCTCATACATTTATTTTTGTTATTGTAAATAACAAATGAACGTGGATTTGTGGTTTTATTTTTGGTTACTTCAAAAGATATATTGATATATAAATAAATAATTGTGTGATTTCAAATTATATGTATTTCAAAATGACGATTTTGTTGTTTTAAGAATTTTAGTATCATTCCGCTAAAAAATAAGTGATATTATTGCATGGCAGTAAGTAAAAATTATGCTTTCAAACTTGTTCGATCGTTAGAGGCAAGGTGACATATCTTGGTATTGAAATTTTTTGACTTTTTCAAATATTTTATTTTTTTCTAAAGAGTGTAACATGTAGAAATGTAACTATTGAATTCAAACAGTTGTTGAGTTTCATTCATTAAAATGCATGTAAAATTAAAAAGGTGAGTAACAGAAAAAATTCTTTGTTGAAAAAGAACCATCTCAAACATGTTGTTGATCATATCTAAATTTCGAAAAGGTAGGTTGATTTCTGCGGCACATAATCAACGAAAAAAATGACATAAAAATTAAGAGATTAATAAAATAATAATAGAAAAAATAACCTTCAAATTTTAATGTTATGACAACTACCTTTATGAAGAGATGTGATATATACAACTAAAAATGACCAAAACTTGTCCATTATTTTCTTGAGAGCAAAGGAGTATATTCACTTCCATGATAATATCATTTTCACAATGATCATGTGAAGTACTTTTCATTTTTTACAAAAAAAAGATGTCAAAGTAATGATTAATTCTAAGAACACTTGAAAAGCAATGCAAGTATATGCAACTGAGGGTCACACAAGTTTCTTGTAACTATCATTTTTCATTGGCTTCTCGAGCATCAAACATGCAATAAAGATAAAAATAGAAGTCTCCCTTCTCTTCTCTTCTATTCTCTTCTCCTAATTCACATGAAAAATTTGTCATATCTACATTAAGAAATTTAAAAAATAAGTTAGAAAAATAGGCTAACAAATATTATATCAATAATAAAAATAAAAGTAAAGATGTGTAAATTTTTCACACAATGTAAGAGAAACATAAGTTGCTATATAGAAACTAATAAATTTTGAAGAGATGAAGAAAGAACCTATAATACAAAATTGAAGAGCTATCATCCCATATTTGAGGAAAGTGATGATGAAAAATCATATATTTATACACACAATGCAGGTTAGGGATGTGAAAAGATAACATTTCAAAAGATTTGTATGATAAATTTATTTATCATAGTTAAGGAATAAGAGTTAAAGAATATGAAAGAATGGTAGTTTAAAGGGTGGTGTGATAAAGTTATTTACTTTTTAAAAGAATAACAACATAATAGTAATTAATACACAATATAACTAAAGTATTTTTCATAAAATTTATTTATTTAGCTGGTCAAACTTTTTTATGGAGTAATTTTTTTATTTGGTTTATATATATTTAAAGTAAACTTTTTCAAATTATAATTACGCATGCATGATTTATTTTTTTATGTTTGATAGTGTAAAAGAGGAAGGAGCACATATATCTATTCATTTTTCTTTTACAATTTTTTTTTTCATATATTATTACTATTAATTTATGCTATATGTTACACTTTCTACTAATTTAAGTTATTTGTCACTTGAACTTTCACATGCATAATTATCAACATCAATTCTAGCATTTTTGTTTAATTTTTTTTTCAAAACACTTGCTACTAATTTTCTTGTCACTTGAACTTTCACATTCATAATTATCAACATCAATTGTAGCATTATTGTTTAATTTTTAAAAATAAAATAAATTAGGAGCCATTATTATTGTAACATATAGATAATTATTTTGGAGGATGAATTGACACACAAAATAAATTATGGGGCAAATTCTAAATAGATATTAGAAGCTTTCTTAAGCATGCCACATAGGCAAAATGGAGGCTTAAGAGCTAATGAAGAGCTTCCTTTTATAAGTAAGTAAATAAATAAATAAATAAAAGATACGAGACAATTAAAGTTGATATATTTGGCTAATTAAATACATTATTTTCTTATTAACCAAATACATAAACTTTTTGTTGACTAATTTGTCTTTTATAAAAAAATCTTCACTTCTCCTCCACTTTCTACATTTTACACATATTTTAAAAATACATGCAACAAATAATTTGACAACAAAATCTCTTAAAATAAATAAGGCGAAGATTTCGAATTCAAACTCTCATCCTTACACATATAATGCAATATCACTCTCAACTAAAATGTTCTTATCCAATTAAATTAATTTATAGTGTCACTTTTATAAATTAATTTCTAAAGATCTCTACAAATATTTATATGCATGATTTGATGCACATATAAACAAGTTTTACTATCGTTAATCCTAAATTTAAATTGAGAAAAAAAATATGCACAGACAATGTAAAATAATTTTATACAGTCAACTAATCACAACTATATTTTTCGCCACACTATCTCATTTAACTTTATTTTCTTGATATGACATAGAAAATTGAAGCATTTTTATTAATTATTGATATAAATTTTTATAGTTTTACATTGACAATACATATCATTTAAACTCATTTAAATTTTGACCCGTAGTCTAGAAGTCCTAGCTCAATTGGCAAATGCCGAAATTGCTAGGTTGGACGTCATGACCCAGATTCGAACCCGGAACCTCACAATTGTATGTGAGTTTAATTTTAGTGGATTACCACTTCATCTAAGACAAAAAAAATAAATTAACTCGTATATATCGGTATATATTTAGTCAAATAAAATAAATAAAGCGAGTAACCGATTTTTTATTTATTTATTTACGTGACAGGTTATGACCCCTCCAGGGTCCCACCACAAACGCGCGTTTTAAGTTTTAAAGCAACAAAACGGCTCTCCGAAATTGTCGTTTTGAAAACCCGTTTACTTCACGCTCTTTCACTCACTAAAAACAGTATTCATGCACACAAAAAAAAAGAAAAAAGAATGCATCGTGATAACTTGAATTCATTCATTCATTCATTCATCATCATCACTGTCAACAACACTCTCTCCACCAGCATTTAATTCTCTCAACTAAACTTCCTTCCTCTTACTCTCTCTTCCTCACACTCTCTCAAACAACATCACTCTCTCTCATCATTTTCTTTCTCTCTCTAACTTCTTACTCTTCTCTTTTCCTAGATCTTCTACCGCATTTCATGGATCCACAAACTAAACCTCTTTCATTTCTTCCATTTTCACTTTCTCTCTCCTAGGGTTTCTAACCGCATGCTTCTCTTCTTTTCTTCTTCACGATTCTCAGCTATGATTTGCTCCGGTCAGATTTCTCTGTTCCGATGTGATTTCTTCTGATCATGCTTTTCGTCGAGTTTTTTGTCGGCAACAGAGAATGCTGCCGTCGGTCATGTTCCTCTTTGCTCTTCTTAACTTACTATTCTCTTCTCAAGGTATATTATGGATATTTAATTTCAGTAAATGAAATGTTGAATTATTATTGAAGAATTTCTAATATTTTAGTTTAATATTGTGTTATTGTTTGTATTAAATATAGTTTTATTTTTAATTTATTTGTCTTAAGTGTTTAATTGATTTTTAGTTTTTTAATCTAATGATTTCATTCTATTCTATTAATTAAAGGAGAACATTGGCGATTTGATCTATTTAAGCACATGTTTTAGCTACTAAACTGAGCATTGACTAATTTAGAAACATGTTTTACTTACTTCATGTGGAATATTTATAATAAATATAATTCACTCTATGTTTATCGCTACTTCATTATTCGATTGGATTCCAATAATGTGCTAGTTTGAGACAGCTGTTGTCGTCTCGGGGACTATAGATTGCAGAAAATAGCGGTTTGTTCAAATTCCGATACTCAACAACAGTGCTATAATGCTATTTCATAATATTTTGTACTATTTAGCGTTTCGCAGAACAATAGCGATTTGTTCAAATTGTGCTATGCAATAGTGCAGATATAGATGCTATTTAACAACATTGCTTGAGATTTGAGGCTAGACCAGTTAGTATGTACTCGGTGTCTATTGTAAACTTTGACAAAACAGGCATTGTGGGAATAATTTCCTTTAGTGTACAGTATTTTTGGATATTGGTTTTCTTGGTTTAGACGGTACTGGAACACTCTTCTACTTGTTGATATGCTTTAATGAATTCAGTGTAATATTTATTTGCTCTTGTGCTCCTGTTTTTATTGGATAATATTCTCTTTCACCTTTTCGGTGATACAAATAAATGAATAATAAAAAAAGTAAACTAAAGGTTGATGAAACTAGAATCAGCAAAATCCAATGCAAATAGTCTGCTAGATTGTTCATGATTCACTATATTGAGAACCTGATTTAAATTTACCCAAAAAATCGACTAACTAATTGCTTTCATGGAAAACCTGTTCCAAACTTCAGATTGGTCTTTGCTATTAATGAAACAGATTATGGTTTGATATTTTATTTTAAAAGGATTTCTTTGAGGTCTTCTGTATATATACTGTGCCATTATGTATGACATGTAGGCTCTCTGTGTGCAGCGGAGTCATTTTCCCTGAGTGTGCGGTTTGCTTCATTGGAACAAACTAAATTTTGGTTAGTTAAGCCTTCTTCTGGACCAATTTCTGCACCCGTGCCATCTCCATCCTATCAAGGTATAGTGTTTATACATTTTAATAACTCATTGTTAACTTAATATTAGCTGAGTCTAACTAACGACTACTCTTCTTGTATAGGTCCTAGTGTGGCTCCAAGACATAAACATCATCATCGTCACCGACACCATCATAGCATGAGACCATATATAGGGGCTCCACCCCCTTCCACAGACCAAGGTAATTTTTGGAATTTAGACACCCATCATTCCATTGTACTCTTTCTAGGGGGTAGGAGTAGTACTTATAATATCTCAACAGTTATTGATCTTTCCATTTTCTAGGTACATTCTTTTGGAAGAAAAAAAATGTTTCTCTAAATCTCTATTTGATTAAGTAAGATTGTCGATGGAGTCATGATTGTATTTGTGACTGCCTTGTAACATAGTATTCTGAATTTTATGATTCTTTCTTAGTCTTTTAGTGTGTACCGACTACTGATGTTAACCATGGTAAGATGATATAAATAGAAATGAGGTCAAAAACATTATTATTTTGAAGAAAATTCTTACTCCAATCAGTTTTCTTCCATACGTCACCAATGCTTATTTATTTGAAACTATATTTACCCCTAAAAGTTTTTTCGAGCTTTCTGGGGTGTCTAATAATGGTTTTTCACCTTTGATTCATGGTATGGGTTATTTTAAGCTAAATTTGTATGTTCCGCAGCCCATGATATGTGAAAATTATTTCCTACTTTTCAAAGTTATGATAAGGTGTAGTTGGTTTAAAAAATAGAATAGAGCTAAATATTTGTTTAAATGCAGTGCACAAATCAAACTAATGATTTCTCTCAATGAAGCGTTTTAACTTATTGATTGGATTTGTGAACCTAACCTTTGTTTTTGCCCCTCCTTGTCAATATCTCATACTATATACTCGATTATAATGAAATCCCTGCAGCTTGCGATCAAATATGTACGGATCCTCTCACATCAACTCCCTTTGGTTCACCTTGTGGCTGTGTATTTCCTATGAAAGTCAGACTTACACTGGATGTAGCTCCTTATGCTGTTTTTCCAGTAATGACAGAGTTAGAGCATGAAGTTGCGCTAGGCACATATTTAGAACAGAGTCAGGTGGTGATAATGGGTGCAACTGCTGACAGTCAAAATCAGGGAAGAACTATTGTTGATATTAACTTGGTTCCATTGGGAGAAAAATTTGACAACACAACTGCAGCCCTGACATACGAGAGGTTTTGGCACAAAAAAGTTCCTCTAAATAGGAGCATATTTGGTGATTATGCTGTCGTGAACATTACATATCCAGGTAGTAGTTTTTCTCCTAATAACATCTTACTTTATTGATGCCATGTTACTGTTTGAGACTGAAGCTGTTAGTATCAGGAATTCCATCTTCGCCACCATATGAAACTTCAATTGGAAGCGGTCCCAGTCAAAATGCTGATGGTAGTCTGCCATTCAGCGCCGATTTTGCTAGCAAGAACCAGAAAACGAATCTTAGAACCATAATCATCATTGCTTTGTCTTCTTTTGTGCTCTTGCTGGTTTTGGTTGCAGCATTTTCTGTTGCTTTGAAATGGAGGAAGACTAGGGGACCATCAAGTGCTGTTGGCCCAGCATTTACATCTTCTCTAAACAAGAGATCTGGTATAATTTTGAACTTCTCTTTGACATTTTTTAAATAAGTATTTGTTAGAATCAGAGATACAAAATAGAGAATAACAAATAGACGGCTAGGGTTTCATCGAATATCAGAATGACATCTTTCTGTAACAATGAAAGAATCTCATCGGGGGATCCATGAACAACAATCGTAGATAGAACCCAGACAACCTCCTCGGGGGGTAAGTATCAGGCTTATCGGACTTTCCAAAATCAACGACATGACCGACAAGCTTATGCTCAAAGACCTCCTGAATTTGAGAAGCATCTGCTGCTACTATTACATGCGCAATCAGCCAACAACTCTCTTTAATTACATTTTGATACATTATATTTTCTTTGAATATTCTAAAGATTGCAGTGGAGAATAAGATGGTTAAACATCTCTCTGCAATCTTTCGGATATTCAAGGAAGATATAATGTATCGAAACATAATTAAAGAGAGTTGTTGGTTGATTGTGCATGTAATAGCAGCATATGCTTCTCAATTTCAGGAGGTCTTTGAGCATACGTTTGTCGGTCATGTCGTTATTTTTGGAAAGTCCGATAAGCCCGATACTTACCCCCTCGAGGAGGTTGTTTGGGTTCTATCTACGTTGTTGTCCGTGAATCCCCTGATGAGATTCTTTCATTGTTACAGAAAAATATCATTCTGATATTCTATGAAACCCTAGCCGTCTATTTGCCATTCAGAAAGATGTGTCCATTCATGTAAGTGTAACTTCATCTGCTCATGCTTTTGGGATAGTTTATTGACTTGTTCATAACTTGGCACCAGAGCCACTGTGGCCAAGTGGTTTGTTGTTTGATCTTTGTTGTTTCCATTCTTCTTTTCTTCTATATAAAATTTTAATTTCAGCACAAGGTTTAGTTAACATGTCTTTGTCCGCGCTTCAAGCACAAAGAGAGCTTTTGTTTGAGGGGGTGTGTTAGTTATAAAAACCATTCAAATGTTTAACAACTTAATCTTTCCGGACAATAATTGGTTTATAACAGTCCGATTGCTAATTATTTATTGTTCATTAACCCGGGCAACAAATTGTCCAATATTATTCCCCAGTTTACTGTGTTGTTCTTGTCTTCTACAAACAATGATATTTGTCTTTTTGAGCTCTGTTTCGTGGAAAAATGATGTTTGTACAATATGAATGTCTTATTGGCTTTAAGTTTTACCTACTGTTGCTACTTGTTGATGTCACTTTTGTGCCACATTAAATTAGTTTTCATGTGTGTGACCTTGGTGATTTATCTTTATTTGAAAAAAATTGACTACTGTAAATCACAATTATTCTGTCAAATTCATGCTATTATTGTCATGTGTAGGATCAATATTATTGAGATGTCCTCTGCATTGTGGTGGTTATTGATTTATACATGCAGCTCAAATAATTAAAGTGGCGATGTTTAAATTTTCTTGAGCCAAAAAAAATTACATTTTTCATATCAACTCTCTTTCGCTAGTATGTGAACCTGTATTTGTGAGGTGCAAACATGGCATTTATTTACCCTCATGACTTTTTTAGTGATTTTCATGTTTCTTGGTTATCTATATAAAGTCAATTATATAATAGTTGGAAGTAAATGTAAATGCAGGTTTGGGGTCTGTGTTGTCAAGCAGTATTACAAGCTCGACATCAGTGTCCCTCATGTCCACAATGCCCACTTCCATTCTCTCTGTTAAAACATTTTCACTTTCTGAGATTGAGAAAGCAACAGATAAGTTTAATTCAAAGAGAGTATTAGGGGAAGGGGGATTTGGACGTGTGTATAGTGGGACATTGGAAGATGGGGCTGAAGTTGCAGTGAAGCTCCTTACAAGAGATAATAATCAGAATGGAGACCGTGAATTTATTGCAGAAGTTGAGATGTTAAGCCGTTTACATCATCGTAATCTAGTGAAACTTATTGGAATATGCATTGAAGGGCGCAAGCGTTGCCTGGTATATGAGCTAGTTCCTAATGGCAGTGTGGAGTCCCATCTGCATGGTAATATATTTTTCACTAGCTCTGGAACCCACATCACTCTATAACTCTTTCTTATCAGCGGAATTAAATTATTTAAATGCTCATTACTGATCCCAGGTGATGACAAGAATAGGGGACCTCTAGATTGGGAAGCACGAATGAAAATTGCCCTTGGAGCTGCGAGAGGATTGGCCTATCTTCACGAGGATTCTAATCCCCGTGTAATTCATCGGGACTTCAAAGCCAGCAATGTGCTATTAGAAGACGACTTTACCCCTAAAGTTTCTGATTTTGGTTTGGCAAGAGAAGCAACTGAAGGAAGTAATCATATTTCTACACGGGTGATGGGGACTTTCGGGTAAGTGTAATGGACTTTGTCTGCACCATTTTGACTTGGTGTGTGTGTAGCACCAAATTATAAACTTGTTCAAGAACATCCAATATATACTATTTTAAAGTTTTGGAATATATACAACTCTTGACATCCAGGTAACTCATATATTACTTTAATTAACCTAGTGAAGTTTGTAATAGGTAAATACAGTTTTTTCACACACTACTCGTTAATCATCAGTTTTATTCAGATTGTCTCTTCCCTCGAGTGAACAATTTAGCTTTATGAATGCATTATGCTCCATGATTGCAAGGTGTAATTTGTGTGTGTAATGAATTGCCGGTGGTTGCATTCTACTTTTCATGCAATGCAAATTCCAGGCCTTAACCTGATGCCTTTCTATCTATTATATTTTTGCAGGTATGTTGCCCCAGAATATGCAATGACGGGCCATTTACTGGTTAAAAGTGATGTTTATAGTTATGGCGTTGTGCTTCTTGAACTTCTCACAGGCAGAAAACCAGTCGATATGTCTCAACCCCAGGGACAGGAGAATCTTGTAACTTGGGCACGGTCACTGTTGACTAGCAGAGAAGGTTTAGAACAGCTAGTGGATCCATCTTTGGCCGGAAGTTACAACTTCGATGACATGGCAAAGGTAGCAGCTATTGCGTCAATGTGTGTTCACTCCGAGGTCACACAGAGACCTTTTATGGGTGAAGTAGTGCAGGCTCTTAAATTGATATACAATGACACTGATGAGACTGGTGGAGATTATTGTAGTCAGAAGGACTCCTCTGCTCAGGAGTCTGATTTTAGAGGCGAGCTTGCCCCTTCTGATAGCAGTTGGTGGAACGGTGGAGGGTTAACGCCTCGATTAACTTATGGACAGGCATCTTCCTTCATCACGATGGAATACAGTTCTGGTCCACTTGAAGATATGGAAAACAGACCGTTTTCAACTTCAAGCTTTAATGGAGATGAGCTATCTTTACCAATTAGGCATGGGAATAGATCAGGTCCCTTGAGAACAATTCGAAGCAAGTTATCCTTATATAGATTTTCTGGAAGTCGGAGTGAACACGGGGAACTTTCTTCCAAGCGAAATTGGATATGATGGTTACCGGTTTAAGGTTTGGTTTATTTTTAGTGTTTTTGAAATGTACAGTTCCTAAAAGGGATCCAAACAATTGATTTGAGTGACTGGTTTAGCTTAGGCGTATCAAATTTCTGCAGTTTTCATGTTTAAAAGTTGGAGATACAGGACATTGACTAATTTTGAAATATTGATTCATTATTATACAAGGAAGAAATGTAACTCGAACAATGTTGTAAATGCCTTGAATTGTATCTTGTGTTTCCATTCGATTTTTGTGTCTATTAAAGAGGACATGCCGCAACCAAAAGGATCTAGAATAAAATTAGAGGATCTAGAATAAACTTTATGATATAAGAGGACAAAACAATACAAAGTTCAAGTCTAACGATCACATCCTACTGCTACATATGTAGAATCTAATATAAAAAGCTAACTTGGTGTAGCCATGATCAATCAAATAAAACTTTACATGTTGCACACCCTCTTTTGCATGAAGATAATTTCTGTAACAATTGATGTTTTGCGATTATATCTAGAGAACGTGTACTGTTAATTGTCATAGTATTTAGTACTTTTGAATTCTTTATAATATATTTTGCAAATTTGAGATCATATTTTTTGCCTTTGTAACATCTAAATTCAGCATGCATAACACCAATCCGCTTGGTAACAAAAGCCCAAACCAAAACCAAAAGAAAACATACTGATATAAAGAGAAGGAACGATTTGTTGGTTTAGGGTTAGAAAAACCTCTCTTGTCTTCTTCCTTCCTTGTTGCAGAATGTTGATGGAATCGGGTACCCGCTGCCACAGTCACTGCCCAAACGAGATCTGGAACCAGAACCGGAACCGCTGAAATCGGAACCAGAACCGAAACTGCTGATATCGGAACAAGAACCCAAAGTGACTTCTGAGACTAATGATCCGGAAGAATCCGATGAATCCGATTCCAATAAAGCCCATTTCGAATTCATTAAAGATTATAGAAGACGCCAGGCTGCAGATAAAGCTTATCTAGAGAAAAGTCGCAAACTAAGTGTAAGCATCTGTTTGATTAATCAATTTTGTTTTCAATTTTGCGTTTCCCTATTCAATTTTGATTCTCGACAACACAATATGCTGCAGCGTTACGATGCTATCCCCCGTCCACGAAGATCATTGTTGTGCGGCGGTCGTCCTATCAGACCCCTTGACATAACCGAACGTAACCTTCCTGTTTTCAAAGATCTCTCCAGCCCTAGTGCTATTTTCCAGGCCAAAGTAGTGGTAGATACACTTGATCAACATAAAGACCCTTCTGTTGAAGAGTGTAAAATTAAAATCTAATAGTACAATCCACCATGCATGGTAATAATGGTGAATTTAGCTTTGGCAAAAATATTGATTTACATGAAAACCTTTGTCCATTACATTCGAGAGACATTATTGAAATGTATAGTTGGGGCTTGATAATATATATACGGTTTTCATATTTTGAAATCACTTATTATTCACATGCATGAGTTTTGGTGATTTGAGAAATTTTATTTACTTTAAAATATGATAGTTCCTTATAATTTTAGAAGACAAAAAATTTATGAAATGAAAATGCTTAAATGATTATAATAATATACTGTATGATTATAATGAGTGATAATAATCATAATAGTGCTAATAATCCAAAGTGCACGGAGACGCGAGAAATTGCATCTCTAAACGCTGTTCCAAACACACACTAAGTGAAGCTAAAATAGTTAAAACATAGCATTATTTGTTTGATCAAGGATTTGAACTCATGCATAAAAAATAAATAAAAAACACTCGTAACACTAAAATCCCAATGACATTCGTGGTCTTTGATCACTTCATTTGTAATGCATGTTTCATTCAAATGAAGCTTTTGCATTTTTCTCCCAACACTTTGACCATTTAATCAAGGCTATGCCAAAGAAGGCCTTTTGAAAATCATGCATCATAATATAGGAGAATTCTTTTGTACCTACCAATAAGACAAAATGAACTCAAATTTTAAATTTATTTTAAAATAAAAGTATACTATTTAGTAAGAAAAATTTACAAAGAAAGTAATTATAATTGGTAAGTGTTGAATGTTGTCACATAAGATTATTTTCTTTCTAGCAAAAAAATCTTTGGCTAAATTGCAGTTTTGGCCCCCCATGTTTCCTAATTGTGCGATTTTGGCCCCCCTAGTTTCAAACGTGCGATTTTAACCCCCCCTTTTGTATTTCATGGCCCCCCTTGACTATTTTGACCACAAGATTGCTGACATGGAATTTTTTTACACATGGCTTGATCATATTGGAGAACATAACAAGTTTTTTTTAATAAAAAAAAAAAAGAAAATTCCAAAAAGAGAGGTCACGTGAGGATTATTTTTGGACCCAAACTGTGGCCAAATGTTCAAGGCTTGCCAATTCAACCTCCATATGTTAGGAGGGCACCAGGGAGACCAAAAAAAGCTAGAAGAAAGGCAAATGATGAGCCAAATCCCAAAAGAATGAAGAAAGCTCCAGGGACTGTGACATGTGATAGATGTAAGGGAGTGGGACACAATAAAAGATCTTGCAAGGGAAAGACGGCAGCCGACAGACTTATACCAAAAGGTGGAAACAAGGTAATTTATGTTTGTACAAAATTTGATAAAATTTGTTATGTTTGTCCAATTACTAATTGGTGATGTTTAATTTTTGTAGTCAAACGCATCTGTCAAACACCCTGAAGCACAACCTGGTGCAAGTGTTTCACATATTCAAAGAGAGTCACAAATTGGTGCTCAAAATGGTGCACAGTCTGTTGCACATAATGCTAATATTGGAACACAATCTGGTAGTGTATTTGGCGCACAATCTGGTGCGAAAACTGCTGCACAAGATCAGAATGCTACTACTTCAAATGCAAAAAAAGGAGGAGCCAAAAGGGGGAGGAAGAAGAAAAATGAAGATGCAATGGGCACACAACAATCAACAAACAAATCTTAGTTATATGTTTATCCATTTACCCAATTTGTAATGTTTTGTTTTGGAGTTTATTTTGATTTGGCAAGAACATACATGCCATTAGGCATATGTCAAAGTTTAATGATTGTAATATTTGTTTTGGAGTTTATTTTGATTTGGCAAGAACATATATGCTATTAGGCATATGTCAAAACAATTTGCAAGAACTCATATCCTTTTGTATTATGAATGAATATCTTGAATTTGAAATATTTTGAATTAGGATTGAATGGCCATATCTTAATTTGTTCCTGTTATGTTATATGCCTTGCTAATGATAAATACAAGTGCCTTAAGTTAATTTGTACTTGGTTACAGTGCTTTTGCTCTTCAGCCAATAATCTGCATAATTATGCAGTATAGTAGCCTTATAGGATTGGTATTTTTAAGTGTCAGGTATTTGTAAATGTCACGTGACCTCTCTTTTTACATTTTTCTTTTTTTTTTTTTTTTAAAAAAAAACTTGTTATGTTGTCCAATATGATCAAGCCATGTGTAAAAAAATTCCATGTCAGCAATCTTGTGGTCAAAATAGTCAAGGGGGGCCATGAAATGCAAAAGGGGGGGTTAAAATCGCACGTTTGAAACTAGGGGGGCCAAAATCACACAATTAGGAAACATGGGGGGCCAAAACTGCAATTTAGCCAAAATCTTTCTAACTTCCTTAAAATTATTAATTATAAATGAACTATATATGACATCAAATGAATGGATATTAAGACACATGTTAGCAAAATCCTAAATATTATATTCAATAAAATTCTAGGATATATACGAAAGTGTTTATCAAAAAAAGATAATACTTTTAGTTTTTAAGTTCTAGACCAAAACAATATGTGGTGTTTTTCAACAGAGATTGCAAATCAGTAATTGTTTCTTTGGTATTAACTCTGATTTTTAAGATAATGAAATTTTAGTAATTTAGAATTCGACTATAAGGTAAATAAAGTATGATTAAAACAATTACATATCAAAAGTCAAATTTTGATAAATATATTTTAATATTTAAAAG
Organism: Trifolium repens; assembly: GCA_030408175.1. Classification (NCBI taxonomy): domain Eukaryota; kingdom Viridiplantae; phylum Streptophyta; class Magnoliopsida; order Fabales; family Fabaceae; genus Trifolium; species Trifolium repens. Next base: position 48,162,382 of record CP125849.1, on the reverse strand, counting down.
CCAATTTTTTAATAATAACAAATTTAGTGGGTACGTATGTTTTTAATCTTCTACGCGTCACATAGCTCATCACCCTTCAGTTTTTCTCTAAACTAAAATATATTTTGGTCATGTGTTCAAACTTTGCTTCATATTAATATTTCTGTTTTGCCTATATATAAAAAATTGAAAATTAGTCTATAATTATAGTGGAAATCCTACTTGTTGACTATATCATATTCAGTAAAGTATTTCATTAATATTTTCTTTTCTTCGCAGAATTTATTTGTGTTGTCTCGATCTTGTCCTTTTGTAAATAAAGTATAGTATGATATGTTCCTAGTTGCATATGTTTTATTACATTTTTCTTTTTTAAGCCGCAAAAAGATATTATCTTAATTTGAATATAAGGAATATTCTAACTCAAATACAACAATTTTTATTTTATTTTTTTACCGAAGGTAAACATAAATGAAAAAGATAAAAGCCCCACGAACCCCCCAAAAATGTTAAGCTCCTAGCCTATAATTCAGTGTAACAACACACCATCTATAAAATAAACACAACTTGCCTTTTATCTTTATCAAGAACTATTTTTAAGATATAATTTTAATCATTTTCACAATATTTATTTTTGAATGACAAATATATAAGAAACTAAGCAGAGAATACGAAAAACTAAAAGAGAAAATCGAAGATTACAAGAAATATATTTTATGATGTTGTGAGCACCATACATATGAGACTTTTTTTTTTTTTTTGCTTTTGCACCGGATCCGACCCACCAAAGGTGGGCGACTAATCCGGCTCGTGCGTAGAGGCATGCGCACTGGCCAAGCGTTGTTCCCCCTGGGAATCGAACCCGGTATTCCCCGGATACGTCCTTGGAAGGAGCTCCTTGCCACTTGAGCCCAATCAACTTGGTTCCATACATATGAGACTTTACTCCAATTTCTAGCTACCCAACAACTCAATGTCGAATTAATGCCATCCATCGATTGAGCTTGTTTTTTGCCTTCTTTTCGTGATTTTTCATCTTTCTCTCTTTTTGTTCATATGGTGATTGGAGACTAGCTTTGGTCTAATAGGAGTTTTTCTCTCCTTGATTTTATTTTATTTTTTATTTTCTTTGGGGACTTAGTACTTCTGGTACTCCCTTTTATGAACTCTATTTGGTGTATTATCATTTTTTCTTTTCTTATAGTATATAATTATATTTGCCATTCAAAAAAAAAATGTCATCCATCGATTTAACCTTAATTGAAATTCATTAACCAATTACTTGAACGTTGAACCTGACCTCCGCCCCATAACATAACATGATTTTGGCGATTAGTTGGAGTCTTCTTTGATGTTTTGTTTCTTTTTTAGGTGTTTTGTGGGTGTTATTTTAGGTGTCTTCTTTGATGATTGATTGCGATTTTTCTAGGAGTCTTTTTTGCCTCCACTGTGGAATAGGGTTTTGTGAGTTACTTTTTTGTTGTTGATCTTTTATACTTGTCATCGACTTTCCTTTCGAATAGTCCGTTTTAAAAGTATGCAGACAATGGCGAGGAGGAAATGGTTTCGATGGATTGCCACAGAAGAAGAAGAGGAAGAACCAAGCGACGAAGACAGCGAGGGGGAGCAGGTGTCTTATAAGACTGAGGAAGAGGACAATGTGATTGTCCTCGATCTCTCAATTCATCTACGGACACCTTTGAATTGACGCACACAATTTAAAAACAAAAGAATAGCATGTTGACACACTTGAACCGTATCGGAACGTGTGAAACTTTTATATTATCACACTCTTGCTAACATTTTTTGTTGATATGACAAATTGGTATTCTTGAAAAAGCTTACCTTATTAATTAATAGTGATGAACAAAAGCACACATTGCAATAACTATAACTATAGTAATACCAGCAGCATATAGATAGATAGTTTGGAAGCCATACACCTTCCTTCGGATGAAGATTCTCTCTAGCGCTTTATTATAGTGCGATAACTATAGTTAATACATTAGTTTACGTCCAGGATCATGAAGAACCTCAAAAACTTGAGGGTGCTCTGCAAAAATATATGCAGCGGCAGCGGCACCTTCATAGTACCAAGGGTTTGGATTTCGATCTAAATGTTAATCAGCGCCTCAACCCGGGACCCTGGTTTGCTTTCTTAATACTATTGAATTGATTCATCAACTATGGAAAATTATTTTTGAGCCCCTACTTTTTTAGTTATGTTCCAATTTTACCCTCCGTTCATAGTAATATTTGAAGTGGTTGGTTATACAAAATCCAAACATACTCTTTAACTATGCTTCCTTTTTTTCCTTTCTATTCTTTCCAATTTAGAGATTTAGGACAAAAGAGAGTATTAGAATAAGTTTGAAAATGTTTAAACTAACTATTGTCCATAATGTTAAGAAATTCGAACACCTTAAATAAATGAAGTAATGTGAATTTGTCAACAACTTCCATACAAATAATGCTATTTTATTTCACAATGAAAAAATGACATGTCAAAGTTATGGGTGGGCAGAAAAACCAAAAAACCAAACTGAACTGCTAAACTAAACCGAGCCGAACCAAAAAAAACTGAATTATAACCAACAGTTTTGAAACCAAACTGAAACAGTGTTCATGATTAACAGTTCTGACTCGATCACTCAGAGTACCTAATTGCCTCTCACATAGTGGATTTAGAGTGTCCCTCCATTTTTTCTCAATCATCTTGTTAAAGTCTCACAATGAATTGTACCAAAATAAAAGTCTCACTTTGAAGTTTTATTTTGAATATGTGATTATATATTTTTCAATTACAAAGTCCATAAACAAAAAAAAAAAAAAAAGCAAAATGCATCCATAAGTCCTTTAAGTTTTATGTTTGTAACAGATTGGTCCTTTAAGTTTTTTAGGTAACAAATAAGTCCTTTAAGTTTTTTAAGTAACAAATAAGTCCTTTAAGTTTGTAATTTGTAACATCTAAGTCCTATTTTTTAAGTAATTGAGGGACCTAGATGTTACAAATTACAAACTTAAAGGACCTATTTGTTACTTAAAAAACTTAAAGGACTTATTTGTTACTTAAGAAACTTAAAGGACCAATCTGTTACAAATGTAAAACTTAAAGGACATGTGAATGCATTTAGCCAAAAAAAAACTAACTGGTAATCAGCTGCAAACAATATATAATTAGAGTCTAACAGTAACAAACAGAGCAGAGTTAGTTAGTTAATTAGTTATTTTGATAATTAATTTGTTCTACACACAATCCAAACACACTTTCTAACTATAATAACTAACTTCTGCTTCCACTTTTAGCATAAATATTTAGATATCTTGAGTTTAAATACCCACTATTCAACAAACACACATTGCTCATATTCATTCAATAGATAGTTGTTTTCTTTCATTAGTCCTTCCGGTGAAGCTCTTAATTCTCAACAAGGCATAATGGCAGCAGCTCAAGATCATGCAGTGACCCCAAAAAAAAGAGTACTTGTTGTGGATGATGATGATCGTGTCCGAAAGATTCACCAAGATCAATTAAAATCATTTGGTGTCGAATCTTGTTTTGCAAGAAATGGGAAAGAAGCCATCGACATAATTTCTTCGGATTGGTCAGCTCCAACCTTTGATCTAATTCTCATGGCTAGGCATATGCCACTCATGGATGGCATTCTGGTACGTACATACATGCATATATCGTTAATATTTTAATTTATATACACTGTCAGTAAAAAATGAGATTTACTTTGTTAATCATATATTTTTGTTTTTATGCATGCAGACGACTATGGTATTGCGCACGATAGGGTACCCTAGTTTGATTTATGGCGTGTCGCATCGCCTTACAGAAGCAGAATGGGAAGAATTTTTTAGTGCAAGGCCAGATTATCTATGATGAAGGGAAACCTTTATCCATTGATACAATGAAATATATTGTTGAATCAATTCCTACTCCTAAACTTTGTTATACATGGAGGGAAAGAGTGTCAAGGTTACCTAAACAAGACAAAGGATATTGGTACAGTTGTTGTTTTGACCAATAAGTGAATATATGATATTTTTCTTGAATTAGTGAATATGATGATATTTGATCAAGAACGATCATTTTATTGTTCAAGAATTATGCTAATTCCTTATCTCTCTATTTCTTTTTCTATATGCTAATTCCTTATCTTTCTTTTTTAAGACAAATATATAATAAGGACAACTTTTTAGTTTATTTTTATTTATTTTTTTATAATAGGATCACTATTTTAGTTATAATAATTATTTTAGTTGAATATTTTTAATGATTGAACTATTGTGCTTGATATTTTTCAAATTATTTTGAATAATCATGATTTTTCAACGGTTACTTTTTTTATAGAAGAAATTTATGAAATCATGTGTGTTTATGTGTCTGTTCATTTTTAAATTAGATCTATAAACTTGTTAGGAGAATATGACTTAATTGAGAATATTTGGGTTAATAAGGAGTGATATTTGGGTTATTTAATTACTTAATTGAGAATATGACTTCTGAATGGTATGGATGAAGAAATATTTGTTGGAAGATATAAAGTCAATGAATCTCAATTATCTCGAAAAATTAGTTTTATATTATTCACAAAATATAAAAGATGAAACAATGTGGTGCGATGGGATGCATGAAAAAAAAATTTGCACGTCAAATCTCGCTCTGACAAATGAACATTGTATTCTTACCAAAAAAAAAAATGAACATTGTATTTTGTTATTTTTCTCGGCAAATCAATACCATAGTTTAAAATAATAGGTGTCACATTTGCAAAAATAATTATTTTATTTTAAATTGGATTTTTTCCATGTGCAACTTGTGAGTCTAATCTTTTTAACTTTGTAAAACTTAAATGGATGACAAACTCTTTCTAAGAGTTTTATTTTAAATTTTCAATATAATTTTTCTCATATAAAATATTACCTTTGAAAACTGCAACGCTTATTTTAAAATGGACGGAAAACTAATGAGGACAAGTGAAAAGTTAAGTCTATGTTTGGTATCACAATGGATAAGCCAAAATTACGGCGATCCAGAGTGATTTTCTAAAAGCTACACCTTGACATGTTTGTACCCCTCACACACACATTTATGATTCCATCTATAAAAGCAAAACTAGTTCCATTTCATTAAAAAATCCAGTGAACAATACATATGAATTTGTCTCTGTATAAACTGACCTCAACAGTCACACAAGTTAGAGAAGATGTATACGAGTTGGTGCACTTTATATTCCAAACAAAAATGACATTAAAAAGAATATTACAAATCAATTATGCCGGACGAGTAAGGAATGATACAGCGTTTTGGTTTGGGGTCATTGCTAGTATCATCATACCATGTTGGGTAAAAGTATAGTGAGGTGAAGAAAACAAAAATATGTACCAAAAAAAATTTAGTCACACTGCACTCAGAACCAACCATTGCATAAACTATAGTTCCACAGACCAAAGTTTGTAAAAGAACATAAGGGATTCCAATTAGAGCTTGCATGCAAATATGAAGATTGGATAAAGGGATGACATTTTCTAATTTTTGACTTACATTTTGGAGTCTTGCATTGAATGAAAAGGGGCCTTGAGTACTTCGGAGGAAAATAAAGATCTCATAATCAAGAGCTAACATGCACAATTATGAAATAAGATCTTTGTTTCTCCTAATACCTTAAGATCTTGGGTAAAAGTGTAGTGTTTATCTTACTGGTATGTTTGCTCTTAAGTCCAATGTGAATGATATTTTGGTTGCCCCTTTTGATGATACAAATACTGCATGGAATCAAAGCCCGGCTAGAGAGCAATAAGTGAGTGGTTATGAATCATTGACTTGGAGAGACTCACACTTGAGAGGAGATGTTAAGATCGATGACATGTGAGTAAAAAGTCTCACATTGGTTTAAAGAGCTGAGATTGAACAACATATAAGTAAGATGACCTGTAGATTCAATGTCTTAAGGGTTTGAGTGAAAGTGTAGTGTTAAAAGTCGAGTCCTTCTTTTTGCGCCGCTGAAGTTCTCACCCGTCCCCTACACTTCCAAGTTCCAATTTTATCCTCATCGCAGATTAGGTAAGGAGCTTGTAAATAGCAAAAATTAAGAAAAAATAATTCGCTACTAAGTATCAAATCTTATAAAAATAAAAATAAAATTATTCCCACACCTTTTCATTGTTTAATTTCATCCTTTGCACCATAATTTCCACCCCTTTTTGACTAACTACACATGTCGTCTTCTCTTTATTATAATCCAAATTCATTCATTGATTTCCGTATTTTTCTCTCATCCCTATTTCTCTCTCTTAAACTAGACACACCCTAAACAAATTGGATCCTCATGTTGTCACCTTAACATCATTATTGATTTTTCCTCATTTGTATCCCTTTTAAAATTACTCATTCCATCTTTGATTTGTTTCCCATTCGTCAAAAAATGCTCCTCATTTAAATTCTCATTGTTTCCTTCCTCCATATCATTATCATTAACAACAGCTTCAACATTAAACTCAGAAATCTCCTCACGCAAGGAAATAAATCTCAACCCCTTTAATGACATATCATCATTAATTATTTCTGGTGGTTTTGGTAATAGTCATGATCAATTATATTTGGAAATTGTGAACTACTAATATGTCTAATTTGATACGATGCAAATTTTATGTAAATGTTCAACAATGATAAAAAAATAAAAAATTGCAATAAAATTGATTAGTCTATCCTTTAGGAATGACCTAAAAAGAAAATGAATTGAAGTTAAGTTCTTCAGGAACTATACATATAACATAAGAATAATTCTTTGTGCAATCTTTCAGGGATGCTTGTATATATAACATTGAGCTTTTAAGTTCTTCGGGAACTATATCATATAAATAAAAATGAATATGTTTATGTTCTTTTGGATGATCGAACTATCGATGTTTCACCATACATGTGTCGGTCACGAAGCATAAAATGCTTCACCATGCTGTTGTCGGTCACGAAACTCAAACAATATCGAACATCCAAATACATAAAGACATGAATCTTCAGGATTCATATTTTAAAATTTTATCATGCTATGAATCTTCAGGATTCATATTTCAAAAATTTCACCACGATGCTTCTGGATCGTAGACTATAAGTATTCATGATTCATATTTCAAAAATTTAACTATGGTGCTTAACTTCTAGAGATAATTGTTTAGGAGAAACTATCGTGCTGATAACGTGTTATGAAATAAAGTAATAGACAAAAAATAAAGATAGAGAGAATATGGAAGACTTGTGAATATACAATACAATAGTTATATTCTCCTGTCTTCCATATTCTCTCTATCTTTATTCTTTGTCTATTACTTTATTTCATAATATGAACTATATATGACATCAAATGAATAGATATTAAGATACATGTTAGCAAGATCCTAAATATTATATTCAATAAAATTCTAGGATATATACGAAAGTGTTTAACAAAAAAAGATAATACTTTTCGTTTTTAAGTTCTAGACCAAAACAATATGTGGTGTTTTTCAACAGAGATTGCAAATCAGTAATTTTTTCTTTGGTATTAACTCTGATTTTTAAGATAATGAAATTTTAGTAATTTAGAATTCGACTATAAGGTAAATAAAGTATTATTAAAACAATTACAGGAAATATTAGCACAACATGATAATTTATTATTTATTTAGTAGTAGTACAAACAAACCGACGTTTTTTGTTTGTTTGGTTTACACATAAAAGCACACATTGCAATAACTATAGTAATACTTTTTTAGTTATGTTCCAATTTTACCCTAGTTCATAGTAATATTTTCAGATATATCATCTATGAAGTGTTTCATTTTTTTACCCCTTTTTTTTTTTTCTTTTTTTCTTTTTTTTTTCTTACTACTAACACGCTCTCAGTACCATTTGTTTTTCTTTATTTTTTTTATTTTTCATTGTTTTTGGTTGAAATGTTAATCGCTCTAATTTTTTAGTCATAAAAAGATTAAGGAAAGAAATAAAAACTTATGCTCTACGTATGTTGGAAATAAAGGTAAAAGAGCAAGGAAGCAAAGATAAAGAAATAAGGGATTTGGATCTTTTACATTAAGTTGATCTGTTAGTTTTACAAGGCTTTAAATGTGTAGGGAGTGGTTTGTCTCACCAAGCTACGAATACAAGACGGGCGGGCCCATCTGGCCTAGTTTTTTTTTTTTTTTGAACTTATGCAAACAGCTTATGCAATTTTTATGTATTATTATAAGTTTTTCAATGTAGTTTTTATGATAAAATAGCTTATAAAAAATCAATTTTCATTAGTTTGATATTTTTGGCCCAATTTTTTTTTTTAAAAACTATATATATATATAAAACAAATTTAATAATAAGCGTGAAACAAGTTTTTTATGTATTATTGTAAATGATAGTTTAATAAATACAAGAAATTATTTAATAAGCGTGAAACAAAATAATTTTGCTTATAAACAATGCCGGAGGGACATGTCTCTGCAAACAGAGCCCAAAAATTTACTATAATTTCAAAGAAAACATCCAAACATAAAAGGGAACGAACAACGCCTATGTGAAATCAAAATCACCTGCTTTGCAATTCGAAGACAATGTTACTGATTTTCTGGAGATTATCAATGGCCATGCTCTCAGTATAGTTAATTTTAATCCAATTCTATGTTTTTTTTTTCAAAAAAAAATTTGAATAAGTTTAAATTTTAATTTCTTATTTTAATTTTTTAATTTGATTTGAATGTGGTTTTTTGTTCCTTTTAGATGTAGAAATATCTATTAGGAGAAGCTTTAGATGGTGTAAATTTTGGAGGTGTGCAGTTTAGTTCTCTATACTAAGCTGCCGATGGGAATTAGGCTACTTTCTGGTTCATTGTTGCAGCCAACTGTGTTGTGTTGGGGATGTTTGTTTCGATTGTACTCAACCTAGAACATATATATGTAGTTGTCTTATAGTGGAGGTGTAGCTCGCTACTTTCACCTTGTAATTTGTTGGTTATCATATTGTGTTTGTATGGTGTGTTGTGGCTAGGTGGTTATCTCCAGAGGAGATGTTTGTTTTGGTGTTTCAGATAGAAGAGGGCAAAAGAAAATGGTGGTGATGGAGAAACCAGAAGCATAAAGAATTTAAATGTTTTTGTTAAGTTGAAATATTATCATGTAGGCAGCGTACAATAAGATCTATAGACTATTTAATCTAATGGTATTTATTTTTTTACTCGCCTACGGTGAGAGATATGAGTCCGCTCGCCCACTGTAGAAGCCGCCCAAATAGAATTGTTGATTAGGGATGGTGAGAGAAGCAGTAAGTGGTTTCTAGTTAGTTTTTAAGGGATACATACATTTTTATATAAAGGTTTTTTCTAGGTTGCGTTCTAAGTGAGGTGTGTAATATGTCTTCATTGACATGGAACCAATAAACATTTGCTACATATACTTTATTATCTTTGTCATAGTTATAAGAACCTTTATCGGTTTCGACATATATTTTTTATTATTAGCAAATTCACCCCACTTTCAATTAATGCAATTTCATATTTCTAAGCATCAAGTTAAAGTTATGCCCCCCTCCAATATTAACTAGTACTGCATAACAAAAATTGTAATAAAAAAAAATGCTGCATAACGATTTTTTTTTTTTCTTGATACCCAACAAAATTGAATTTAAAAGTAAGCTATTTTCCAGGCCAAAGTAGTGGTAGATACACTTGATCAACACAAAGACCCTTCTGTTGAAGAGTGTAAAATTAAAATCTAATAGTACAATCCACCATGCATGGTAATAATGGTGAATTTAGCTTTGGCAAAAATATTGATTTACATGAAAACCTTTGTCCATTACATTCCAGAGACATTATTGAAATGTATAGTTGGAGCTTGATAATATATATACGGTTTTCATATTTTGAAATCACTTATTATTCACATGCATGAGTTTTGGTGATTTGAGAAATTTTATTTACTTTAAAATATGATAGTTCCTTATAATTTTAGAAGACAAGAAATTTATGAAATGAAAATGCTTAAATGATTATAATGATATACTGTATGATTATAATGAGTGATAATAATCATAATAGTGCTAATAATCCAAAGTGCACGGAGACGCGAGAAATTGCATCTCTAAACGCTGTTCCAAACACACACTAAGTGAAGCTAAAATAGTTAAAACATAGCATTATTTGTTTGATCAAGGATTTGAACTCATGCATAAAAAATGAAAATAAAAAACACTCCTAACACTAAAATCCCAATGACATTCGTGGTCTTTGATCACTTCATTTGTAATGCATGTTTCATTCAAACGAAGCTTTTGCATTTTTCTCCTAACACTTTGACCATTTAATCAAGGCTATGCCAGAGAAGGCCTTTTGAAAATCATGCATCATTATAAAAAATAAAATTAATTTTCCTAGTATTTAGTACTTTTAAATTCTTTAACAAAGTGCAGAAGCAAAGTTAAGCTCCAAGTGAGTCATATTTTGAAACTTGGGAAGTTGCATCCAATATGTATATCTCAGCTGCATGAGTTACACAAGACACAATATTAAAAAGAAATCACAACTTCATTCAAAATTTATTTATGAATTATGAGTTAGGACGATGCACAATATTCATACCACTTGCTCTAAACAAAGGATCTGTGCTTTACAAACCATACTAAGTGGAATATAAGATTTAGATGTAATCCTTGCTTTGATCAAATTAGGTAAAGTTATAAATTTCATCCCAAAACGGTTTTGTATACGGTACGGCTTTGGGCAACGTTTTAATTCGAAATCCTCCAGAATAGGACGACTTAATAAAAGCTTTATTAGATGATCATAAACAAAAGGACTCTTATTCCAATGAAGAGTTTTAAGACTATGTAAATGTAAATCCACCTCATCAGAAATATTGTCCACTGATATGTTTGTCAACTTAAGAACCTTTAGTGTTCTACAACTAAAAATGGTAACAGGAAATCTCCTCGAATAGCGATCTTTTTCACCTGTGTTGAGGTCTAAGTTTTGTATTCCTCATTGCAGTACATAGTGAACACTTTTATTGACAACCCATTGGTCACACGTAGAATACCATAGAGGATCTTTGAGGCTAAAGGAATGAATTGGTAGTGTGATGGCCCGGCGGTCCATTGTTGAGTACATTACATGGCAAAAGAGAGTAGAAGTTTTAAAGTTGCGAGAATCAAAGTCGAGAGCCACAAATATCTCCATCTTTTTGAGAGTACACTTGTGGTTGCAGCAAATTTGGTTGGAAAAGAATAAAGTATATCACAGAGAATTGGTTTTCCATTAAACCTCCTCATATAAGATTGTAAAAATCTTCCATTTTCATCTCTTATTCATGCTCCAACACTATAAAAATTCTGCTCACCATAGCATGCAGTATCGACATTGCACTTTAGCATTCCTCTTGCTGGTTTTTTCCAGACATGGTCTGTCATGTCTGCTGTAACACGGTGCTGCCTGTTCTGATTCGACCAAACATGAAGCCAATCCTGCAGTGTATCTAGTGCTTTTGATTTATGAATATTGCAGCAAAATATTAAAATCCTTAATCCTGTTTACTGCTTCATGATTTATGAATATGTCCCTTTAATCTTAGAGCCAAATCCCTGAAATCCTTTATCCAAACAGATTCTATGGCCATGATTCAAATTTAAGGCTTATTTAAGAAAGATGACACTTGTTGTCAAATTTGGTTGACATAGATTGAAAACATTCAGAACCATAAATTTCATAAATTTGTTCCTTTTCTGGCATAGAACTACATGCTTATCAGTGGCAAACTTAAGAAAATCAAATTCATATATTAAACACTTGATTAGTAATGTAACTCAATGTAATGAATCAATATAGGTTTAATAGGCCCAAAGATGCATTAGATAATTAGGTGATTAGTCATGCTTTTTAGGAGGATCTATATTCTAGAATGATCCAATTAGATGAGTCAATAATTAGTTTGTTAGGATCTATATGCTCTAAATAAAAACAAGGATGAATGTAATAACGAAGCAAAAAGAATAAAAGAAGTTAGTTTGTTAGCTTAGTGTAGTTTGTTAAACTATTTTAACAATTATCTCGTACATTTATTAACAACTAAAAAGTTGTTCATAACAATCAACTGCTGGAAAATGATAAACATTTATATAACTCCTAATTTCAAATTAAAACAATCACCAATAAGAAAAATAAAATAAAATAAAGTTATATATGGGATCTAGGATAAACTTTATGACATAAAGGACAAAATGAAACATAGTTCAAGTCTTTCAAACAATCACATCATAATGTTGTTGTCCTGCATATGTAGAATCTCATTTGGCGTAGCCTTGATCAATCAAATAAAAGTTTACATGTTGCAGAGCCTTTTGTGCACGAAAATAATTTCTTTGACAATTTATGCTTTGCCTTTGTATTTAGGAAAGATGTACTATCAATTGTCATAGTATTTAGTACTTTGGAATTCTCTATAATATATTTTGCAAATTCAAGATCATATTTTTCGTCCTTGTAATTTTTAATGTTGCATGTTTTCAGCTGTGACAAAAGACATTCTGGAATGGTTGATGGATTCTTCCAACATTCGTCATTCGTCTCTTCTAGAATAGTATCAGTATCCTGCCAAATATTCACATATTTTTTATAAAATTAATATACATTGAATTGGAGTTAACAAGAAAAGATTCACCACAAAAAAAAAAACCATGTGTTAAAAAATTATCTAAACATCCACATAACCTTAATAATAAGTTTTTTAAGTTTGGGACAAAATTTGAGCATTTCAAGCAACCACGTCCACTTTGGATTCCAAAGTTTTGTATGGAAGTCAAGCACCAAGTGAGTCAAACTCTGAAACATGAGAAGTTCCGTGGAACGTGTAAACATCCCCTGCATGAGTTGCACAAGACACAACATAAAAATGTATATAGTTAAATCAAAATTTCATTAAATGTTTATTTATGAGTTAGGACCATGATATTCATAATCATACCACTTCTAGATGTAGGATCTTTGCCTTAGAAACTGCACAAAGTGGAAGATGAAATTCAGAAATCCTTGCCTTTATCAAATTATGCAAGATTATTCCAAAGTTCATAAAACGGACATGAAATTTGGACATATTGCAACTTATTATTTCCAAATCCTCTAGAATATGACAACCTAATAAAAGGCATGGTAGATCCACATAGCTTTCAAAATAAACCTTTTTCAAATGGAGAGTTTTAAGACTAGGTAAATGTAAATCCATCTCATAAGAAATACTTTTCACGGTTATGTTTGTCAACTTAAGAACCTTTAGTGTTCTACAACGAAGAATGGTAACCGGTACTGCAACTAATGAGCGATATGAGCTATCTCTAGATGGGTTGAGGTCGAAGTTTTGTATTCCTCGTTGCATTACACATTGAACAATTCGATTGACATCCTCTTGGTTACAACAAATAGAATCATGATGATATTTGACGCGAAAGGAATGAATGGATAGTGTAATATCTCGCCGGTCCATGGTTGAGTACATTACACAACCTAAGATGTCAGAAGTTTTGAAGTCACGGGAATCAAAGTCGAGAGCAAGAATCGAGAGCCACAAATATCTCCATCGCTTTGAGAGCACACTTGTGGTTGCAGCAAATTTGGTTGGTAAATAATAAAGTATATCACAAAGAATTGAATCCGACAAGTCGCTAATTCTATCTACCATAGAAATTAACTGCCGGGAAGATTTGTTTATTCTTCTCTTTTTATGAGAGGAAGACGGCATCTTTGGCAAGGAACTAGAGAAAGATGCATATATCATCGTATGAAATATTGCTCATTGCCATCTATTATTTATATTAAACCTAGGTTTTATTTTCTTTAGTTTTTGATACAAACTAGATTTTATCCCTTTTTTAACTTCATTTTGCTTTGTTTAAAAAAAGTCAATTCGATTCAATCATCCAATAACAGTTGGTTTGCGCTATTTTATTTTTAATTGTCCACTAACAATATTAGTCAAAAGAAAAATTGTCTACTAACAATATATTAACAATTTAAAAATACGCATCAAAAATAGTAACTCAAGTTAATGTATAACAACTTATATATATATATATATATATATAGAGAGAGAGAGAGATACTAGCAGCCACGTGCCCGTTTGTGTGATCGATATATTTTTTTTTTGTTGTGATTGATATTCTCTTTTGTGCAAATATAAATAATAGTTAATCTCCTTTTTTATTGGACTTAGTTAATTGATAACTACTTAACCTCCTTTTTAGTTGTGGCTAGTTATTAAGAAGAAAAATTATATATATATATATATATATATATATATATATTTTACTATAAAAAAACTGAAAACCTACTTTTATGTGGAAGTTGTGCTTAATTATTAAGAAAAAAAAAATTATTTACTAAAAAAAACTGAAAATCTATTTTTATGTGGAAATTATTTTTCAACATATACAAATATTTATTTATTTTTTGGTAGTTTTTTTTAAAAGTAAAATAGGAATAATGAAAAAGTCATCCCAAAAATTTGTATCCTTTTTATATATAGTAATAGAATAGTAATATATATATATGGGGAGGGATCAAATTACACCGGTGTAACATTTGAGTAATGTTACACCACTCAATAACGCTTTAACGAGTTCAAATTTTACAAAATCCACCGTTGGATTGAATGATTATATCGTATAGATCATCTATCTTGAGTTTTACAAAAATCTAAAATTGTTTGATATGATATTGAGACACATGAAGATTAACGGTATTCAATAAAAACGCTTAAACCGTTAATCTTGATGTGTCTCAATATCATATCAAACGATTTTAGATTTTTGTAATACTCAACATAGATGATCTATACGATATAAACTTTCAATTCAACGGTGGATTTTGTAAAATTTGAACTCGTTAAAGCGTTATTGAGTGGTGTAACATTACTCAAATGTTACACCGGTGTAATTTGATCCCTCCTGCAATGATTCAAATTTAAGGCTCATTTATGGTTTGCTTGGTTAAGAGAAGAAATTGAGAAGAGAGAAAAATGTGAGAGAGAGTATGAAAAGAGAGAAAAAGATGTGAAATATAGTAAATTTGAGAGGTTGCTTAGTTTAAGAGAAAGAGAAGAGAAATAGAAAAGAGAGAAGTGTGTTTAATTTTTAAAAAGACAAAAATATCCTTGTAGTTAAAAATTAATATTATTTATTTTTATAAAACTTTTTTGAAGAATATTAATACATAATTATATTGTTTATTATTTTTTGGTATTCTATATTGTTTATTAATTATACTATATAGTTACTGTAAAAAAATAATTATACTACAATTTTTTTTTAACTAAAGCATATTACAAATGATTTTTATTTTAGAACGTAAATCTTTAAAAAAATACTAAAATCAACAAAAGATTTAAAACTTGTCCAACCATCATCTAAAGGAATAAAATTGAAAAATTATTTTAAATGGTTGCAATATTAGTGTTGCAAAATCGTGCACTTTGTATGTTGCCTCCAATTAATTCCTGAAGCAAATTTGCAACATAGGAAGGTTTTAATGGTTGAACCAATAGGGCAGAAATGGAAAATGCAAAGTTGAGTCCCTCTCTCTCTGCTCTTTCTTCGCAAGCCAGAAGAGAAATGAAAAAGTGCTTGGGCCCATAACTTTTTGATCTCTCTTTGCAATTTCTCTCCATACCAAGCAGGAGAAATACAATCTCTCTCTTCAATTTCTCTCTCTCCAATTTCTCTCTTCTCAATTTCACCTATACCAAGCAGACCATTAAGAAAGATGACACTTGTTGTCAAATTTGATTGACATAGATTGATAACATTCAGAACCATAATTTTGTCAAAAGACCTTACGAAAGGAAAGTTCCTTTTCTAGCATAGAACTACATGCTTGACAAAACATATAAGTGGCAAACTTAAGAAAATTAGTAGTGTAAATCAAATAGATGAGTCAATAATTAATTTGTTAGGATTTACCAATGCTATAAATAAAGATACTGATGAATGTTATAAAGAAGTAAAAAGAATAAAAAAAAATTAAGTGTTTATTTTAAAACAAAAATGTATAAGTGTTTATTTCAAATATGGCTTTATCTTTGTCAGCTCCACGATAACACCTCACCACTTTGAATAACTCTTGAGTAGGTTCAAATCCAATTCCAACCATAAATAGAGAACACTTATCCTTAGATTTATCCTTTGATTGTGATGGTATCACGATGTATTCGCCCTTTAGAGGCCGGTAAAGATAGACCTGATCCTCATATCTATTAAACATTGCTATCACTCCTCTACATGAGTTTGAACGGTCGCGATGTTTATATTCGTTACGATGATTTGAGAATTTAGACATAGAAAATGTGGGAGTCAGACAAGACCTATTAATGGTTACATCATAAACGTTATCCAACAAATAACTGCAGTAATCCCCATCATAAGTAATGTAATCTTTATTCAGGGCTTCCAGGTCTGGATCCTGATGTGCCTCACATCATGCTCCACATCCCGGACTAAAGCTTATTTTAACAAATGAAGTCAACACCCTTAAAAACAACCTAACAGGTTGAAAAACCTAACAAATCTCACCATCATCAACAGGAGCACCCTCATTCTGATTCTCATCCATCTTTCTCTTGTTCGGAACCTAATCACAAATAAATTAACAATCAATCAAAATGCAATTTAAACATTCAAATGCAAACAATTATCAATCAATAAACAACCATCAATCAATGCTTTCAGCTCTTCTTCCTTTTTGTTAAGGTTAGAGATATTAACCTTCAACTGATTTTCAATCACTTCAGCTTCTTCAAGTTGATTCTTCTTACTTTTATAGGAAAACAAAATTAACAGAAATTAACAATGGATCATTAATTAATTAAAATATTAACAATGGATCATTAATTGATAAAATATTTAAAATGTTGTTTTCTATCAATAGGTAAACTAAAAAGAAATAGTAAACTAAAAAGAAAACTATCGTTGCGTTAGATAATAAACATCATTTTCCCATCATAAATGATATCATGACACATATTTGTTACACAATACATACACACATACATACTATTCATTTATACATTAATTTTCTTTTATTTTTTATTCATTTAAACCACCCCATCAACAACTTATTTTGAATTTAACCATAAAAATTAAGTCACCTTGTTAAACCTCCAAGTTTCTCAGAGATGGGATTAGTTACTTATTTTGAATCTACTAATCCTTAACTAAGTCACCTTGTTAAACAGATATGGTAAATGGGATTAATTAAGTTTTTGTTATGAATTTTCCCCACATTTTAGCTTGTTAATTTTAAAAAATTTATCTTACATGTTCTAATAATTTTAGTGACGGACAATCTGAATAATGGACACATGCATTTTACTGGCCATGTATTCAAAGCTTTTTGAGAGAGAGAGATGACAAATGGAGGTGGTTGTTGAGAGAGAGTTGCAAGAAGAAAGATGAAGGTATTGATTAGATTTGGTGTGAATGAACCATAATAAGATTGCTGGAGAGATTTAATCTAGATTTTTCCTTTTGCCATCATATAACTTACTCGCGTGCCCTACGAAATGACCAAAATATATTTCCGTCAGTCCGTGGTTTAAGTCACGGATGTAGGAAACATGAGTAATTTTGAAAGAAAAAAAAATCAATTTTTTACATCCGTGATTTAAGCCACAAATGTTATAATTGTAGAGTATTTTGGGGGGTGTTCGTAGCACGAGTACGGACAAGGATATTTTAGTCATTCCGTCGGGCGCGCTCCAGAAATCATAGGGTGGCAAAAGTAATAATCTTAATCTAATGGTAGAAAAAAATTGGTCCAAGATGGACCAATCTTTCTATGAGTCCAAACTAAAATTCACCTATAGATAATTATAATTGTCTCCCTCTATATAAGGACAAAGTTTTAATGTCAAGCTATACATTTCAATCACTTTTTACTTTACTTCTCTCTTTGATCACATACAAATTTGAACGTTTGAGTACTAACCTATTTTGCATGTTATCATCCCCATCGTACCAGAAACTTAATTGTTTAAAGCCTCACTATCGGAGTTACCTCGTTATGATCCGATCAAAATATTCAATTTTTTAATCAAAACAACCTCTATATATCTTACAAAGCATAATTCTGCTGAACTTATTTTCACACCTTGACTATACATGATTTTAGGTGTCAAAAGGGTCGGCCTAACCAAGTCCGATCTGGTGGACCAGACTATATATATGGGCCATACTGGCCCGACCCATTTTTTTTTTGGCTACACCTATTAATGAGCTCAGCACGACCCATATGGGTCATGTGGGCTAAAGGGCTAGTCGACCCATTTCATTGTTTTTCCTATTTATTCAATCTGTTTTATGTCATTTTGATGTATTAGTTCTTTATAATTATCAATTTTATTAAAATATAATTGTATGCAGTGAAAATAATTTTTACATTAACACTAAATATCAATTAAACTCTAATTTAATTCATATAAAAAAATTAAATTAATAAATTATAAACTTAATATTTTAGGTAAAGATAATCCTTTTTATTATGCTTACACGCATTTAACTATATTTTTATAATAACTTTTTATGTTTTTATTCATATTATTTTTACAAAAAAATGTTATATTTTTTATTATAATTAATGGGTCGGTCCGAATCCCAATAGACTAACTCCGGTCAGTCCAATTTTCATATGGGCTATTTGGACTAAGGCAAAAAAACCGGTTGCATTTAGACTAGGTCTGATATTTAATTTAATTTATTTTAGATAATATAACTTTAATTTTAATTTATGCGTGAATGGCATGGGTTCAATTCCCATGGCCAACATTTTTTCTTTTAAACAAATAGTCTATCACAGGTTTATTACAAGTCCGTTTGATTTTATTAAAAGAAAATTACGAGAATTAATGCATGAACTTGACCTACTTCAGTTTCCGATTTCCATAATCAAAGCAACACTATTTTCTTCTTTACCAAACAAAATTCATTCTAACAAAACAAATTTGTGATTTTGCAAAACTTTAATTTTAATTTATTTTATATAATATAACTTTAATTTTAATTTAATGTTTTATTAATAATTTCTTTTTTAAGAAGATTAATAAAAAAATTAATGTCACAATTGACTTTGTCATGTGATGACAGGAATTTAGGTAGTTTTTTTAGTAGTAATTTAGGATTTTGAAGACCAATTACAGAACAAAAGCCTAAAGAAATCAAGTTACGACAAAAATGAAGACAATATAAAAAATCAGCCAAAAAGAGAGCAAAAAGTAGATAAATGTTGAAGCTCCATCGTGGCCATGATGACTCTCATCGTAGCCACGATGATGCATATCGTAGCCACGATGGTTTGCTGAAAGCCCACGAAAAACTATAAATAGAGCTCCCTTCACTCATTATTTCTCATACAGAAATTCTAAACTCATTCAACAGTTTAGAAACTCTTAGAGAGACACTTCTCTCTAGAGTTTGGAGGAGCAAGGAGGACAGAGGCGCTCTCTACGGGAAGAATTTTCCCTCATCAAGGGAGAGGTAACTTCCTCAGCAGGCATCTACGCCATTGGTAAGTATGATTAGATTCTTGTAATTTAGGTATGCAATTAATAGCATAGGTTCTTTTAGGCTTAGGTGGAGAAGATGAACTCCCCTAATGAATGCTCGGTATAAATATGTAATCGGTTGATAAGTTAATAATGTTTTACGGTTTAATGTTGTTTTATATATATTTATGTTTTAATATACGTGAACTCAACCTTTAGCCAAGCCTTGAGAGGACGTTCATAGGGATAATATTTAGTCACGAATCTGACTGCTATTTGCGGAATTAATAAATTATAGAGCCAGACGCATAGATACGGTAACTCGGACATTCTAGCCTGGTGGCCATAAAAGGATTAATGGAAATTAATGCATGATGTATGTTTACTCGCGCTGTAGCTAGGTACGTGACAACTACGAGGTAGGCTCTTGTAGGGTATTGTAGCTAAGATGTTTAGAGGAACTTACTATGTATTAGGGTAACCTTAGATTGTTACCACAAATGATATAAATTAATCTGCCGAACAATAATTAGGACCAGTATTGTTATTACACTGGTTATACAAGCAATAATGAAAGGAGGGATTCGATCTATCTAGCCTAGGCCTCATCTATCTGAATCAACTATCTTTACTTTTCTGCCAAGCATATCGTTGTTTTTTCAACTAAAAACTTTTCAAAAATCAAAGCGAATGCAAATCAACGAACTTAAATAAAACTAGTACGTAGCACTTGACACGATCTCTGTAGATACAAACTCATTCTACTCTATATAGTGTGAATTATTATTTGACGACTGACTGATTCACTTGCCAGACCGTAATCATCATATCATTAAGGTTGATTCTAAAATGAGGTAGACAATTAAAAGTATAAAAAAAGTGAAATAAGAGGACCGAAATATTACTTTTAAGATAGGGGATCAAAATTTTTAGAAATTGAAAATAGAAATCAAAATAGCATTTAAATAATGAAAAAAGTACAAACATGACCCGCCCAAAATATAATGATAGCTCCGCCACTAAGCCGGAAGATTTCAAATGTTCTCTCTAGTGATATACACAATTGAAAGATCCTTTTTCATACTATAACTATAGATAATGAAAGGCATGACAATAGTAGAAGAGAGAAGGGAGGAGGGGAGGAAGAATGGGTCGTTCTGTCGTGGTTCTCAGATGATATATGAATTACTAATTACAAGACATGGACAACAAATTGACGTGTCTAAATCATTTATATTTCTTTCTATGGAAGAGATTTATTTTTTGCGCCTCCGAGTCTCAAAAGCACCTCCTGACATTCTGTTTTTACTCCCTCGCTACTTAAGAAATGAGTGTGTAAAATTGTAAAAATGGAACACCACAGTTCGCATCCTAGGATGTGATCCTTATAAAAATAAAAAAAAATTGTCATCTTCATCCTTTTTAAAGTGTAAACTGAGTTCGCTCTCTCAGTAGCGAGTGTCAATATTTTATACTCAAATTGAACGTCGACACCCTAATGGATGAAAAAATCATGAAAAAAAGAGTTCGCTCTCTAGAATACGAACAATACTCGTTCTCTAGGATGTAGACTCTTTTTTTTTTTTTTCTATCTTTCGGGAATTTGTTTAAATAAAAAAAGGGAGGAAGGATAAATCACTTGATTTGGTTAACAATAACTTGGAATATTTGGAACCATGGAAATAATGTGATATTTCAACGGCATTATTCCAAATGCATCTTCTCTTTTGGCGGACATCAAAACTTTCTCTTGGATGTGGTTTAGTGGGAGACATGCCCACAATTCTTGTACTTCTTTATCCGCTTGGTGTTTGATCGATCCCATGAGTTCTATTCTTAACTCTTAAATTATTTTTTTCTGTATTATAAGGGATTGAGTACTCATTGTACCCCCTTATAATAAATTTCAATTATAAAAAAAATAGATTTTTAAAATTGAAGGACTAAATTTTTTTTTTTTTCAAAATAAAAGAATAAAAAAATGTATTTAAACGTTAATAGAATTGAAATCTAATATTGTATATGTAGTTAAATTTTCTAAAACATCATGTCAAATATTGTTTCGGACTAGGTTAAGGCTCAATCCAAGTGGCCAAATCATCATAGGTCCAGTCCAAATTCCCTTCATTTTAGTAGTTTCGCATACGAGTCAAAAGCTATAGTCTTACAGACATCACCACTTGTGTACATCTCCTATAGTGAATACTCACCGACAACACTATTAAGACCGTTACATTCATCTCAACGACTCCTCTTACTCTAAGTTAGCTATTGTCTGTTGTTGTAACAAATAAATAATAATAATAATTATAATTGTCTTATTTCCTATACAAGGACAAACCTTTGATTCCAAGGCGCACTTCGGTCATTTTTTACTTCACTCCTCGTAATATTAATTTGAACCTTTAACTGCTAATATATTTTACAGGTATTTTCCCCAATCCCCACCATACAATAAAACTTAACACTGCCGTAACTATCTAAAGTCTCACCATCAAAATTATCCTATTCTAATCTCATCATTCATTTTATTTTTTTAAACTTAAAAGTCTATGACAAATCATCATATACTAAGTTTAGACCTTGAATTTTTTAATCAAAACAAACTTATATACTCCTATACATGATGAAAGGCATGACAATAGTAGAAGAGAGAGAGAGAGAGGAGGAGAAGGAGGAGGAATGGATCGTACCGTCGTGGTCCTCAGATGATAAATGAATTACTAACTACAAGACATGGACAGCAAATTAACGTGTCTAAATCATTTCCATTCCCTCTATGGAATATAATGTGACTCTCTCACATTAATATCATTAAATCATATGATAAAAATAAGGCTTAATAGATATTTTGGTCCCTGTATGTTCGTGAATTTTTGGTTTTAGTCCTTGTATCTTGTTTTGTTGCAAATAAGTCCCTCAATGTACAAATTTTTTTGGTTTTAGTCCCTAAAGTCAAAATCCGCAGGAAAATCTGAAGAAAAATCTCCACAAAAACTGCAAATTTTCCTGCGGATTTTGACTTTAGGGACTAAAACTAAAAAAATTTATATATTCAGGGACTTATTTGCAACAAAACAAAATACAGGGACTAAAACCAAAAATTCGAGAACATACAGGGACCTAAAGATCTATTAAGCCTAAAAATAATTCACAAATATTATCCATATCGTTGACCAGTCAAATGAACATTAAAAGCGGCGTTTTATATTTTAACACGTATGCCTTGGTTGGTTTGAACAGAACATTACATGCATTTGACTCATTTGTTTTTTCTCTATCTTTGACCATAATCAAATTTATAAATGTAATAAATAAATATCTCTCTCTCCCACTCTTTCTATATTCATGTCAGAGGCATCTTATTCCCAATTTAATTCCAGCCACAATACATACAAAATACTACAAAATTAAACAAATTCATATACTACTATAGCTACAAATATTGAACAAAATTTCAATGAATTATATTATATTGTATATAATTTTAATTTCAATTAAATTAGATACAACATTAATAATATAATAATAATAATAATAATTAATTAATTAACAAGATTGTGAAGATGATGAAGAAGAAGAAGAAGATTCAAATTTGTAGTACTTGTCAACAGCAACAGAAACATCCCAAGTACAACTGAGTCCTTTTGGAATGGTGACAAGGTCTCCAGCACCAAACTCTACAAAATCTGATGAACCTTTTGTGTATGCTTTCACTTTCCCTTTCAATAAATAGCATGTTTCTTCAGCATCAAATTTCAATTGGTACTTTCCTGGTGAACAACCCCATCTTTTTATGTTCACACCCCCCCCATAAAAAATTTATGTTAGATAAAAATATGCAAAAAAAATAATGAAAAAAAATAAATTAAAAGAGAGTGATTTAGAATGCATACTTGGGCCAGCATTTGATGTTTAATTCAGCTAAACGTGACTGAGAAGGATTTCTTTCAATGGTGATTCTAAGATTTGAATTGGAATCTGAAGCCATGGAGTTTTTTGGGAAGAGAAATATGAAGAAAGTTTAGTTGGAATTGTTTTTTGTTGTTACATGCAGTGTGGGATTTTGGATAGAAAAAGAAGGAATCTTTTTGTACTACCACTGTGTTATTTTTGTGAGAGAGGACAACATTTTATAAGACCTTTGACAAAAATTAATGTGGATATTTATATTGTGCGTTAATTATAGTTCACCTATCACCTTTTGCCACGTAGAATTGTTTTCAACATAAATATAAGTGACGTTTTGTCAACAAAAATTAATATATTTAGCGTAAGTTATGCCAACAAAAGTTCATATATTTAGTCTAAAGTTTTTAGACTAATTTTCATTGACTAATTTGTCTTTTATATTTAGGATCGAAATAACAAAAGTAAATATAAATTTTGGTCATTTAGAGAAAAATAAGTAACCAAAGGTTTTTAAGAAAAATAAATCAGAATAACAATCGGTTCATACATTTTTTTATACACTACCTTTTGATTTATAAAGAAAATATAGAGGAAAGAAGAGAGTGAAAAGAAGATAAAAGAATAGAAAATAAAGATGATTATGCAATAGTTTGGTTTGGTATGCGAGAAAATAAAATAAAATTAGAAAAAGGAAGAAGTGTATTTCTAAAACAACATAAAACATCTTTAAGCAAAAAATAGATAGGATAAAGAAAAACACATATTTCATTTATATATTTTTTCTACAAATTACAAGATATGAAAGGAAAATGAAGAGAATAAAAAAAAGGGCAACTATCAAAGGATATTTTTTAAAATTTACAAATTATAAATATTTATTAATGTGTGTGTGAATATATAAATGAAAGAAATAGGTCTGGTCTAAGCATAACCTTTTTTTATAGTATTCTTTATAAATAAGCTTAACCTATTCAAATAAATAGACATTATAAAGAGAGTAACTTTTTATGTTTTAAGAATAAAAAAAGAAAAAGAGTAACTGAGTTTAACTGTGAGTCAAATCGAGTTGGACTTTAAGTAGTTCATATCATAAATCTTTGTTCCACGAGGGTTGTACACTTGTACTAACTAAGTCCCTAAACATATGATCTATTGAGTTTTTTTTGTCCGACTAATTTAGTTTTTAAGTGCATCAATTATTTCTTTATTAACAATTTGTTTCCGGTACCACGTTATATTCTTTCCTTCCAACCAAATTTTTTCATATATAAAAAAGAATGATCAAACAAGTTACATTTGTAATTTTGTATAAATTTATTGTTGGTTTACAACATACTTTTAATTATGTTAGAACTTTTTCCTACAATATAAGTAATAAATATTCTTATGCAAATATTAACTAATCATACAAATTGTCAATAAATTTAAATACTAATCAATTTTCTCAATTTTTGTGGTTTACTCAAGAAAATTTTGTATTTAGGGACACAAATAGTAAAAGATTCCTTTATTATTTTTCTTTTCTCATAACTGTGGCCAAGTTTTGCTGAAATGGTTGAAATGGTGAGAGTGGATTTTCTTTTGTTTAAATCACGAAATGTATTTGTAAGATGAAGTATTCTTATTAATCGAGTTTGATCCACTCAATTTGCATTAGCATTACAAATACATTGTTCTGCAAACATATCAAAACAAGAATTCAAATTTGAACTTGGCAGTGAGCAGGGGCCAAGGAGGACGTGAGGATGAAGAAGAGGTATACGCAAGAGTGTCGCGAAAGAGATGAATGGCGAGCAATAATGTGAAATGTGAGGGAGAAGATATACAATTAGCAGATCAAAGCACAACAGAACACGGAACAATCGTACATAACAACAAAGAATATAACAATTTAGCATAACAGTATACATAAAAACAAAGAACAAAATAAAAAACTAACAAAAGAAACAACATGGAAAAGATTTCCCAAATAACAACATTCAGACATTCATAAGAGAATTAACATGAAAGGAAAAAAAAACTGAAGTGAGAAACAGGATAAAAAATGTATAGCATAATTAAAAATCCGCTTCAACTTAACAAGAATTTCAGATCTAAACTACAAATTTAAACTTTAATCCTAAGGGGTTTGTCTTAGATTGAAAACTACTATGATCAATTTCAAAACCTGCAGAAAATAAAGAAAAATTGACACTTAGCAAATTTTAAAGAAGCCCCATTCTTCTTTTGTAATCACTAACTGTTAATGTCAGCAGATGACTCCTTCCATCATTTTCTGGGACTCGAAATCCAACAGTTTCTTCAATTCTCTGCTTATTTGCCATAAACCCTGCCTGAACTCCCTGTGCTCCACCAAACTTTTGGAGTAAGGCTAGTGATATTGGCAGCTCAAAATTGTGCAGTACATATGACTCCGTCCCTTGATCCACCGGAGCTCTTGTGTCTACTAACTTCCCAGCATCAGCAGCAGCTTCCAATGCCTCGACAGTGGCCACCATACCAGCTCCCGTCCCATTGTTGACTCTATCACCAACTGCATCACCAGAACTATTATCTCCAGCTGCAGCCTCTTCAACCGATTTTGAATTATAGTAGTTCCTTGATCTAGTCCATCGCCTTGAAAAGGGATCATAACCTGCCTCCCCTGCTTTCAAAGCTTTACTTACTGGCTTCAATTCAGATGCATTTTTGAAGTTCTCAAACCTGTTCTTTCTGTTCATCTCAGAAAGCCTCAAAGCCTTGGCATCCATCTCCTTAGCTTTCCGAGATTCCTCCAGCTCTTGCAGTCTTGTCTTGATCTTCTCTACTTCAGCTGCATCTTTCTTGCTTTCTGCTATTTCCAATTCCCTTTTCAACCGATCCTTCTCAGCTGCAACATTTAGTGGCCTCCGCGAGGCAGATTTTTTTTCTTCTAACATCTGCTTCACAGTAGCTGCAGAGTAAACAAAATTATTGATCTTCTGTAAGGCTTGCTTTTTTTCCAACACATCTAGCTTCATCAACATCCGGCCACCACTTCGCTCTACTTCCTTAACCCACTGTTTAAATTCCTCCTCAAGCGGGGGAGAATCGCTAACCATAGCCATTTGCCACCTTGCAGCAGAAGTTTCATTTCCCCATACAACATTCAAGTACTTGTATGTGGTTTTATTATCTAATTTATACAGCCGGTTAGGATCTGAGGTATCAACATTTTTCACCATGCAGAGCCTATAGACAGGTCCAGTCTTTGACCTACCAATACCAACTCTTACAAAACAACCCACAATTAACTCCTCAAAAAATGGCTCCATCAACCATTTTGCAAGTTTTGACCTTGGAATGGTGATTTCCCGTATGTCCTCAAACGAAGGCACTTCACGTCCAGACATTATCTTGTCATCATCGCTGTCAATAATCCCTCCATCTCCATTCAAACCTTCATCATCACTATGAGACCTACTTTCACTTCCGCTATAGCTTGAGCTACTGAAATTATGTTTCCCTTTTTGCGAAAAAAGCCCCGGTCCTTCACTTTTCGACTCCTCTTCCATCTTGCGTTTTGCTTCTGGGTCTTGCTGTTTCAACCGCTTAGCACGCAGTTCATTTAAAGCACCATCCTTTGCAGCTGACCTGTCAGCAGATCTAGCAGATGACCGCACACGAGAAGACATAATAGGCGGAGGACTCTCTCGTCTAGACACAAATGTCTTTTTTTCCTTCTCCCGCTTTGATGCTATCTTACCCAAAAAATCTTTATCATCTTTCTTAGAAGCCCTATCCGACAAAATCATCTCTCTTTGAAGTTCAGTCATCTCAGAAAGCTTCTGTCTATCATCCTCATCCTTATAAAGATCATCACCAACATCAGATTCCTCACTACTATCCCCCTCATTGTCATCACCACTGTCATCTTCTCTTCCTCTCTTCTTAAGAGGAACCTGATTCGGCTTTTTACTCCGATAACCATGCCCATCATCATCAGAATCAGAGTCAGAATCAGAACCACTCCCACCATCCAAAAATTGTCCGTCCCTTCGTTCACTCGAAGGTGGGAGAGAATTCCGGTTTCTCCCAGCAGCCTCCAAAAGCAAATTTTCTAAATCAGCCATAATATTTCCCTTTGCTTCAGCCTTAAAATTTTCAAATTCAAATTCAAAAATATCCTGTTTGTACAAAACAACGTATATAATAATCAATCAATCAATCATATATATAGTGAAATTAAATATTGAAAATTGAATAGATTAACAAGAATAAGCAGCATTGGCGATAATTAAGTTAAAAGTGAAATACAGTGAAGCAATAAACGAAAAGAGTATGAATGAATAGCGTTTGAAAGAAGGAATTGAAATAGAGAGAGAAAAGTGGGAGACATTACAGTGTAATTTGGATGAATGAAGCGAAGAATCGTTGAGGCGAAAACGCAGGTTCTTTGAGAAAAGAAAAACCCTAACCAAAAACCTTTCTCTCTGTATGATGAATCAACATTGTCGCGCTCTTTCTTCTACACGGACTCTATTTCTTCTTTCAAAGACCGTTTAAACGCCGTCGTTTTGATTCTTAGGTACTTTTTTTATTTTTCTTCGTAAGAATAATAATGTATTTTCTTAATTAACAAATAGAAAAGTCTATTTTGTTAGTGATTATAAAAACCACCGTGAACTTAACTTAACTTATTTATACGCAGCTTATAAAAAAAAAATATTTATTTATATGCAAACCGAAGTTTGAATTTTAAACACTTTAATTATTTATTTTATTTTAAGAGTAAAATTTTTAAATATAAAGTTATCTAACAAAAAAATTTAGAGTTGTCATAATGAACTGACCTAAATGGACTTCAGATTTTATTGGGCCGGGCCAAAAAAAATTATATTTAAATTCAGACTTCTTGCATCTGTTTATCTTAGATTTTTTTAAAAAAATCAGAATATAAAAATAACTAGAAAACAATTAAAAACAATAAGTTGAAACGTGAAATTTATTTTGTTTATTATAGTAAGAATCGCTAGAATAATTTTTAATTTGTTTGGATATGAAATGTAAAAGTGATTTTTTTTATAATTTTATTAATTATTAGTGTATTATTATTAAATATAAAATGAAAAATAGTAATTCAAAAATAATGTACACATGCATTTTTCTTTTAAAAATTAATTGATTGAAGCAAAAATATCATAACATTTCATAATTATGCATATTTCAAAATAATTCTTGTTTTATTTGTTATGTAAATCTGAAATTAGAATCGATAAAAACTATATATGGAAGTCACAAATTCGATATGCCTACAATATTAAATTACAATTTGTGCAGATGTGCGAGTCTCTTATTAGTTGAATATTTTTATCAAATTTAAATTTAACTGCTTTGCAATTGTGTGTGATTTATATGAATTTTAGTCTTATTTATCATTTCGTTTTTATGATTTATTATTTTTTTTGAGTAAGCATAGAATGAAATGTAATAGGAAAAATAAAAATAGTTTATCCTTTTTGTATTTTCTGAGTCAAGGAAAATACAGTAATTTATTTATTTATTTATTTTTGTGTCAAAGAAAATGATTTATTTATTTATTTATTTATATCTCTCCTAAGGCAGATTAGTCTTGCTTTGTTTTCTTTCACTCATCAGTGGTCTCCTCCTCACTCTCATCTCATTTCAATGGCAACAACTCAAGGTCAAGTCATTACATGCAAAGGTAACTCTAACTCTCTTCTTCTTTTTCATTTTCAGATCCTCTTTTCTTTCACTAACAACGACGTCGTTTTCATTTTCATTTTTGTAGCTGCGGTGGCCTGGGAACCCAACAAACCCTTAACAATCGAAGATGTCGAAGTCGCTCCTCCTCAAGCCAACGAAGTCCGTATCCAAATCCTCTTCACCGCTCTCTGCCACACCGATGCTTATACCTGGAGCGGCAAAGATCCTGAAGGCCTTTTCCCTTGCATTCTCGGTCACGAAGCTGCAGGGTAATTAATAATAATAATAATCACACTCTTCAATTCAATTCAACTATTTTTTATTCAAATTGATGGCTTAGGATTGAATTAAATTTTGAATTAATATTATTATTGTTAGGATTGTTGAGAGTGTTGGTGAAGGTGTGACTGATGTTAAGCCTGGGGATCATGTGATTCCATGTTACCAAGCTGAGTGTGGAGAATGTAAGTTTTGTAAATCCGGAAAGACGAATTTGTGTGGCAAGGTTCGTGCTGCTACTGGTGTTGGAGTTATGATGGCAGATCGTAAGCCACGGTTTTCTATTAAAGGAAAACCTATTTATCATTTTATGGGAACTTCTACTTTTAGTCAGTATACTGTTGTTCATGATGTTAGTGTTGCTAAGATTCATCCAGATGCTCCTTTGGAAAAAGTTTGTCTTCTTGGTTGTGGTGTTCCAACTGGTAATTCTTAGCCATTCTCCTTTTTTATTGTATGTTACTGTCTTATAGAAGAAATAATTGTATTGCTTTTTGAGTAATATGTGTAGTTTAGCGCATTGTACCTTGTTCTCTGTTCATAATTTGTCACTAATGAATTCATCATGTGTGTTTGGACAATGATTTTACATTTGACCTGGGATGTATATTATCGCCACAGCCATGTAATTACACATATCTGATTAGAGTTCCAAATTCTGTTCTTGTTGCTTAACCATGGTTCTGCACTTTGTAATTTGGTAGTTTATTGATTCATATAGTACATCATGAAAATGTTGCTTTGTAGACCTTTTTTGTTTTGTTTTATTTACCTTTTTTTTATTTCTTAAATCTATGGAAGTCTTCATAAAACGTCTACTTAATGCTAATGCTGTACTTTGGCTGTATGCTTTGTATTATCATTATCGAATGAAAATGCCGAGGGAGAGATTGGTGGGTTGAAATGAACAGTTTAATTTTGACTACCTTATTAGTTTTTATATTTCTATGCTAATGTGTGGTCTTGTATTTGTATCCTTCTTTACCTAGTTCTCTTATTAATATGAGTTTATAATAACTATTTTATTTTTATTTTTAGGTCTTGGAGCTGTCTGGAACACTGCTAAAGTTGAGCCAGGGTCAATTGTTGCTATCTTCGGCCTTGGAACTGTTGGGCTTGCTGTACGTTTCTAAAATTACAGTATCAGATGTTCATTTTTTGCCTATTTTTGTGCTAATTTTATGATTCATAATTTATACTTGACAGGTTGCGGAGGGTGCAAAATCTGCCGGCGCATCACGGGTTATTGGCATAGATATTGATAGCAGCAAATATGATATAGGTAAAACATGGTTGACCTAGTAACGCGGACAGTATGTCTATAATGTTGTGAAGTGCTTTTTCACACAATGACTGTCGCTTGGCATCTGTAGTCCTATATAAACAGAGATCATTGCAGCAGTATAATGTGGCTTTATTGTGTTCTTAATATGTATTTCCTCTTGTATGTATTCATAGTAATTGATTATTTCCTCTATTGTTTTTCTTTTATCGTAACTGTGGCAGAATATAGACCTATAGTTATAAAATACTGCCTTACTATGAACTATATTTGTGTTTATTGTTTTCTCAGTCTATGTTTTTGTGGTGCCTGTTTGCTACAGAAAATTTTTCATTACCTGATCTTTTATTTACTCGTCTTCTTTTGATATTTTACATTGCAGCGAAAAACTTTGGAGTCACTGAGTTCATTAATCCAAAAGACCACGAGAAACCAATTCAGCAGGTCATAAGTGATCTAACAGA
This sequence comes from Trifolium repens, assembly GCA_030408175.1. Taxonomy (NCBI): domain Eukaryota; kingdom Viridiplantae; phylum Streptophyta; class Magnoliopsida; order Fabales; family Fabaceae; genus Trifolium; species Trifolium repens. Next base: position 48,131,232 of record CP125849.1, on the reverse strand, counting down.
TGGAGGAGTTGATTATAGCTTTGAGTGCATTGGAAATGTTTCCGTGATGAGATCTGCTTTGGAATGCTGCCACAAGGTAAATATCGCTGCAGCTGCGCTGTCTCATGAACTCAATTGTTCAAATATTACACTGGTTGTTGTACTTGTACACATGACGAAAACGTTCTTTGTTGAAAATTTCCAGGGATGGGGAACATCAGTTGTTGTAGGTGTTGCAGCATCAGGGCAGGAAATATCAACTCGCCCTTTCCAGTTGGTGACCGGGCGTGTATGGAAAGGAACAGCTTTTGGTGGCTTTAAGAGCAGGTCACAGGTGCCTTGGCTTGTTGAGAAGTACTTGAAGAAGGTAAAGATTTTTCATGTGTCTAATGCATTAATACAATCTTGTTGGTAAATGGTACACAAGGATAGTTGATAGTTATTATACTTAATGCTTTAACTCATTTTGCAGGAAATCAAGGTTGATGAGTACATTACCCATAATTTGACTCTTGCGGAAATCAACGAGGCTTTTGATCTTATGCATGAAGGGAAATGCCTCCGTTGTGTGCTTGCATTGCATGTATGAGGTGCTCTGGTCCACTCCTATTTTCACACAGAACAGATGTCTTTGGTTCCTATTCCCTTCTTCTATGGCGATTGCAATTAAATAATTCGAGTGGTTATAGTTTGTAAAAACAGATGGTATGGTTTATTATATGGACAGTATTCCAGTTTGATTAGAAGGTCTTTGGGATGGATAAACATCCTTTTTTGAGTTATGGATTATGATTATGGTTTTCTTCTATGATAACTTTTTTTTTCCTTTCTATTTCTTGTTTTCAGTAATAATAAATTTATTTTTTTGAAGAAAAAATAATTAGATTATTATAAAAGCCATATGAATTCACAAAATACACCAGAGAAAAAGTTTTCAAGATTACTGTGAGCCAGTTAAGCGATGAAAGATTAAAGAAAACGATAAACACAGACAGAGAAAGGACAATTCATGCTAGAGATGTAATTTTCTGCAGAAGTAAATAACTTGCTTTAGATATTGATGTGTTCAGGTACTTAAAAAAAATAAGTTTGGATATAGCCATAGTTCTAAATTTGATTTAAGCTACATCTTTGGAAACAATGGATAAGTTGATTAAAATTCGCTTGAATGGATTCATTTTTACAATTAGATTATTGGATTCAATTTGTCAAATTCTAAAAGAAACCATTATCCTATAGAAAATAAACTAAAAAGACCATCTGATTGTCATCATAATCCAAAATTGAATGATATCATAATTGTCTGTCTGTATGTACTCACAAGTCAATTGCAAAACATTGAACACCTAAACCCAAAAACATATTATCCCTCAATAAAAAAACAGGGAAAGTAAGTACTAATTCTTCCCTTGGGGTCAGCACCACTGTACCAGTGATTTATGCAGTAAATTTTCCTATCTGCACCAGTAATTCTTCCCTTAGTATTATCAGTCAATTTTCCTATCAACAAGATGCAAAAATTTTGAAACCCTTGTACAATTGTAATCCATGCATTGGAGTGGAGTTCAGTTCGGTTTGCCGATGAAATTATGAACACATCTTCCTCAGTGTCAACAGTCAGTCATGTAACAGATAAACACCGTTTTCTTTCTAAAATAAAGTGACAGACAGAGGGAGGAGGATTATGAGTTGCCACTCTCGAAACTTGATAGACAAGAGTCTGATAAAACGGTGAAAAGCTGCGTATCTACAAATAGCTGCAAAGCCAAGGATTCAGAACAATGAAAACTTGGAAACATGTGCAAATTATCTGTAACATAACCATTTCATGTTTTATTTAGAGTGAATTTTTTCTGAGTTGTTACCTTCATAAATGGCTGGTCCCTAATAGGAAAGGAATCAATGAAGCTATCTTTAAGAAGTAAAGAAACCTGAGAAAAAAAATATCAAGGATGAGCTAGGAAAATGTGGCCAAAGCGATTTGATTATACACTAGTTATCGTATGCGATTTCAAATTCGAAATATCAAGGATTCTTATTTGACAGAAAAAAAATCATAACAACAGCTTAGTTATGTTACCCTGTCGTGATTTGATTGTACACTAGTTATCGTATGCGATTTCAAATTTGAACAAAGCGACTCCAAATAGTGCCACATGACATTCAAAAACTTGGTTGCAGTTTCAGCCTGCAACAAACAAGTACAAATTAGCAATTGCCACTGGTGGAAGAAGCATCAGAGGCTAGAAGCTGAAAATCTGCTGGTTTCTGATGCATATCACATATAGATAAAATAAATATCATATTTCTGAATTTGTGAGAGTTTCAGTATGTATGAGAACTAAAAAAACCTGGACTTCGTTGCACCTATGTATAGGATGCTTTCTAGAAATTGAACTTTCACGTGAAAGTTTTGCATGGATTGGACTCAACTGAGAAATAAGGTCTCTTTGCTGTGGAAGTCTAGGCAAGTGACACATTTTAACCTACAAAATTAAAATAAATGTCGAACAGGTAAAAAAAATTAGAGAAAAATTCTACATGGTGCATCATTGCCATCTTCTATCTAATAGAGAACATTTTCAACAATGGAGTCTAGAAACATAAATACAAGCCTTGGAACCTAAGATATTTCACTATGAAGCACTGACACTCCTCGGATTAGGCGCGTGTCCGACACGACACAAACACTTATGATTACATTGAATTATGTCATTTTCTCAAATTTTTATCAATGTCGACGTGTCAGTGCCCGTGCTTCATAATTATTTCAATATATGGTAAGTAAGCTTCCAAAAGACTCCATTTTTCTTGTGGACCAAGTTATCTTTAAAATGTCATTACAAACCTGATCCTTCATTACATTAACTTCAACAAGATTAGCAGTTTTCATATTCAAATCATCTGGTTTATGTTGTATGCCAACCTGCAACAACATTGGAAAATTGAATAAACAATGAGAAAATTCTTTAATACTCTAAAAATAAGTTTTGTCAGCCAAAAATATGGTAAATTTTTATAACATGAAGCAACATATTTTATAGAAAAATAAATAAAAGGAAACTCACAATATATGGAACTGGCGCGTCAAGAAAATCGATCATTTTTGCAGGCAAAACCTGAAAAGGATGGGCAACATGTTGTTAGACTTACACAGTAAAGTCTCGAGGAAAATCTGAAACCAGGGCTTTTTGAATCCACTGACTCACCGGGAGCAGTAAACTCTGCCACTGAAATGGACGAATCATGGGTATAAGAGAAAGCACTACTGCAGATAGAACACCCTGCATTGTGTCAAAAATTGCTAAAATGAAAGGCTCTCTAAAGCAATCCAAATTAATACATATCGACAAACAATGGTCGTTGATTAGTACAATTTTCGAAAAACTTACCAAATTTGGGCACAATATTACAACTTGTTTTTCCAATAACACTCCAGTAACTAATGCCAGCAACTGCAAGTAATGTGCATAAAAAAAATTAATCATTCAAGAAATTAGTCGGTCCTTGGTCCGGATACCAAGCCTTCAAAAAAAATAAAATGGAATATGTGCTTACCCTATCAAGGGATAGAACTCGACAAGTAGTTGACGTTGTCCATACAGATAACGCAAGGGCTTCCTCAGCAGCTGCCAACTTCGTATTAACCTTTTACAAAGTAGAGTTGTAAAGAATGCACATATTTGTGAATACTTATTGTGTTAACAATGACTTAAGAATTACCTCAGTTGAGTCGGAACAATCTAAACAATTTTCTCTGAAGCCAAGAGAAACAACTGAATGTCGTATATATTGAATAGCTTGTAAATGTTCAAGAGGGTGGAAGACGAATTCACTTCCTCGAGGTGGAATAGCTTGAGAATGATATCTGCATACTATCTGTAGTAAATCATTCGTATGGTCCTATCAAAGTCATTCACACCAAAGAAAACATGTTAAATGCCAATCAAGTATCGTCTAAATCTTACCAATGCACAAAATAGGAAACTAGTTTTCACTAACCATATCCCATTCCATTGACAAATCATCTTCGTTATCTCTTTCGTTGTTTGAAAAAGGATGATACTCATCTTCCGAGACAATGCTTCTAACTGGACTGGCAATGAAAACAATATGATATTGAAAATGAACATCAAATGTCATACAAAAAACCAGTAACAAAGAAGATAGATGAATGAATGAACGAACTATATGCAACCATAAACCATAAGGAGGACAAACTATTACCAGAAACATATCTCAGAATCACAATAAATCAAAGGAAGAAAATTGTGTTTGTGATGATAGTGTATCAACAGTAAAATTGAAACCTATAATAGTATAATATAATTATAAATCTACCACCTGAAAAGTGACTCAGAACTTCCAACGCTACGACCCCGAGCAGATACAGGTGTTACAACACTGGGAGAAACTTGGCCACATTCACCATTTCCATATATTCTTTCCACAGAATCATGAGTTTCTTGTCCCTCAAAAGCACATGTATCATGATCTTGTAGATACTTCTTGCCATCCTTATCTACATCCCTAAACTGACAAACATCCGAAGCATCACTGGCACTCACACTTACAGGGGATTGACAGCGAGAATCCCATATTTTGGGTGATAACTGAGGAATTTCATCATCAGGTATAATTCCAGCAGCAGCAGCAGTAATGACAGCTGCATCATCAAGAGGTATTGCGCAAGTCATCCAGTCGCTAAATGATTCCCTGACTGGAGAGTTAGTATACGAACTCAATTGGTCATCTAGTTTGGGCATCGGAGGAATGCAACCAGAAAGAGTAAACTCATTTACAAACTGAGTAATCCGGTTCAGCCGCTCCTGTGCAATGAGACTGCATCCAAGTAAGACGTAATAAATTCTATTGAATCAAGGGAAAACAAGAGCACAGTAAGCACTTCCTCCAGGCAGTGAAAGGAACTAACCTATTTAACATCTCAAAGTGTAACTCAAAGAACGGAACTTTAGTCAGAAGACAGTAACAGCGAGGTGCAGAAACTAGAAAACGGCTGCATAGCCCCGAGGGAAGAGAAATAGGGGATGATGTGCCGCCTAAGATACCAGGGGGTCTCTGAACAATTTCAGGCACGTGTAAGCAAACTCCATATAGTGTTGAATTGTCTGCTTCCTGATCAAGGTGCACATAATATGTTTCATCAATCACCAATCTTATATCAAAAGAGAGAATCAATAATTTAAATGTTAGCATGAATCATTGTAATCATAGTAAAATGTTTTTTTATGTAAGAGTTCCAAATATTAAGTAAAAGAAATAATAAAATACAGATGGAAGTATCCAAATGTATGTGAAGTGTTCAACACAAATACATATGTCTAACATGGGTACAGCTACTATTTTGAGCCGTGTTTCCGTACTAATCACATCAAGCTAACACCTAAAATTGATAGAAGATGCCAACACAAATATTACCTTCAGTGTAAAGACAAATGATAGATCATCTCTGCCTAAATGTTCCTGTGGAGAATAAACAAAAACAAAAACAAAAACATTATCTTTGGTCTCAAAGGTGCTGAATGTTAATTAGATAAGAATTCGATTGACTAATGCTACTTTTAAACAAAATGAAAGATCAAGAAATGTAGAGCTTCTGAAAATTACTCTACATATGCACCGCCTTATTAAGACATAGTACTAAATTTAGCGTGCATACTACTGCATACTATGAATTCACCATCTAAATCGCTGTATTTGACAAATCAAAGTAAAACGCTGTATTTGACAAATCAAAGATGATAAACTGCTTTAACTATCTCGTCAAGAGAACAATATTTGCCTTTCCAAATAAGACTGATCTTCTTACCTGTCCGTAGACAATTTCGTTTAGTTCACTTAGAGATGGAGTCCTCTCCAACAACGATGCCTGTTAATAAATATCAATCAACATTTTAAGAAATGAAACACTTTGTGGGAAAAATAGCACCAGCTTTCATAAATTAATATATCTATGGTTTATGAAAAGTGTTTTTTTCATCTTAGTAAATAAAATGCGAAATTCTACCAAAAATAAAAGACGTCAAACTTAGTTTTAAATTTGAAGGCATCATAAAAATCAAAGGTAAGAGCACACAACCAAACAAGTTGTTTGTAACAAATAATTTTGTAGTGTACATTTCAGAGAAGGGGCGAGACTAACAAGAAGCGGAGAGGACTGATTCTGTACCTCCAAAACCAAAAGGAGGAAAACTAGCAAACAATTTTTAAGGTAGCATATAGCAAAGAGAAAACGGATAGATCTGATCGAGTATATTAAGAGTTTCAAACAGACCTTAACACCTTCAGGAAAGCAAAATGAGGCTAAATCCCTCAAACGCACTGTTAGCCTCCTTGCAGGAGGATATTTGAACAGTATCTGCAAATTTACAAAAAATATATCAGCTATAACTATAAGGAACTTATTCATCTAAATAACAGTACACTAATGGGACATTTGGAAAAGCTCATTTTAGTCCATCTCTTGACATAAAGATCCAGAAGAATAGCTTAAAACATGCCTATTAGCCGATTCCAAAATATTCTATTAAGCTCCTTAAGATAGCTTATCGAAACAAATTACTTTATGCTTATCCTGACATAAATACTATTTAACCAGTTGTGACATAAATATCTGTGATAAGCACTCGCTGAATAAACATCTAATTAAATTGTTTACTCAAACATCCCCGAAATTGTAAACATACATAGGGAAGAATTGGTTAGAGTTGGTATGCAGGAAATGTTACGATCAACTTATTTGTTAACCATCAAAATATGAATGCAATATTCCAAATATCTTTGCTAAATTTGGTGAAATTGATCATTGAAATTCTCAAGAGAACTAGACACAAAATTCCAATTTCTCTCAAGTATGTGTATTAAGGATACTGATAATTAACAAACCTGAGGTTCCAAAGTAGGTTCTGGTGGCTTTGGCTGCTGCGCCATTCTGTAATCGAGACATTCAGAGGTTTTCTTCTCTCTTTCCCATTTCTTCCTTTTTGCAAATGCATGCTCCACAACTTCCAAATTAGCATCTGGATGCAGCCCCACAATCACAAAATGTTCAAAGAGCAAGGTTGGCTCCTTATAATTTAAACAATCCTACAGTAATATTCACAGTGACTTACTTCAACAGAATGATAAGTTCGCATTTCTGACAAACATGTGTAAGGGACACAAAGTCGCCTCCTAAAAACTAGTACAAAAATGCATCAATGTTAATGTTACCGAGTCTACAAGGACATTCCAAATAGATTTTAGCATACACATTACTCATCTACCAGCATGACTGATATAGAGACTTATATTTATACCTTTCTGGTAGTGTTAGACTTATATATAGAGACACCTGATATCAATTCCCTTCGGCAGTGTATATATAACCTTAAAATATTGCATTCAAATAATGGATAAAGTTCTTGTTTTCACTGTTTTCTATTTTCAAATATTTGCACAAGAAAAAATGAATATGTTTGAAAACACAAAGAGAAGTGACAGTTTTGTGATTAAATCATGTTGTCAATCCTGAATTGCGGAAAATAGTTGTGTGTTCAAATTCTGCTACGCTGCAGTGCTATGGCGCTACTATCTAATAACACTTTGTACTAAATCGCGTATCGCGGAACAAGAGTAATTTGTTCAAATTCCGCTATGTTATGTTATCTCTGTAGCTGTTATTTGACAGCACATGACTAAAAGTGAAAATAGAAGATGTTTTCTATCTCTAAAGCTCAGTTTACTTTTTGAAAACAATTTCTTAGAGTTTTGGGTTGAACCTAACTTAACCCTACAAAACCGGCTTGTAAGACGAAGATTGCCCTCACTTATAAACATGATTTCAGGACATCTCTCAACCAATGTGTATGCGACTCTTAACACAATTTCATAAGACTCTTGAAATGAAGCATAGTGATGGAGAAAAAAATGAATGTTAATTAGGGATTGATACATATTTGGAAATAAATAAAACAATTCTTTCATAATTTTCAATTTTTTCCAAACAATACACACAATTGTTCACTACAAGAGTCCATTATCTCCTGGCTAGCAATAAAGAACCAATTCTCGATCGAGCGGAAAACAATATCTTCTCTAAGACGAGACATGAAGTAACATAAATTGTTGAAACTACTCTACTAAATTTGTACTGCATTAAACACTATAAACTAAACTCCATTACTATTTGCAGCAGTTCAATCAATCAAAGAAAATTTTCAAAACAAACATAGTACTACTACATAAAGTGATTCTAAAAATTGAATACCATAGATTTGGGATGAAGCTGATACCACTGACGTTTCTGGTTTGCCATAATCTCAGGATTAAAACTCGCCGATAAACCTTCTTCCCTTGATTTTCCACCCCAACCCCACGCCTTATGCACACGAGCTTTTAACTTCTGAAAACTATCACTACGTTGAAATCCTTTACTAACAAGTTCACTTTGACATCTCCTATGTGCAGCAGCACCACCACTAGACCCTATCTGTGGCACACTTGACCCACCACCACCACCACCACCAGAGTACATATTCTGCAATGCTTCACCAGCAACTCTAAATGCTCCCTCAGATAACTGTTGTAGAACCCACATTGGTGATGAAGGTCTATCCTCATTAGCTTCTGCTTCTTCTTTTGTATCCATTTTTTCATATACATACACAAACCTATTAACCTACCTCATTTTCATGCACATTCAAATGCACAAAACAAAAACCCAAGTTTCAATTTTTCATCAATTAAACGCAACCCTTTTGATTATTCCACTGATTTTGTTGATGATTATTGAATGAGAAGACCCCAGATGGAAATTATCATCAAAGGTCCTCTTTTTTTCACATGTAACCGAAACCTAACAATCTTATGATTCTTGTGATGGATTCTAGATTTTTTTTATGGGTTGTTTTCAAATTTTGAAACTTTTTTACCCGAATAATAATGGGTATCAACGTGATTTTGAAACGATGAGAGAATAATGATGTTACTTGTAACGGAAACAAGAGTGAGTAAATGCAAAGTAATTCAAAAAAAAAGGAAAGGAAAAAAACAACATTGGATTTGAAGGGGTTGTTGTGTTGTTTGGTGAGGCTAAGAAAAACATGAAGGAATTAGGTTGTTTTGTTATTCGTGGATCGTATGTTGTCGTTGACAGAACAGAGCGAGAGAGAAGGGGAAGAGGAAGAAAAAGTGTTGCTAAATATAGAAGTGGTATAAATAAGAACAAAATATATAAATCTTTATGACCAAAAAGACTTGTTTAATATGGTAAGTAAGAATAATAATGCCAAAAACATGATCATTAAAGTCACTTTTCATCGTCAAACATTTCCAATATACCTTATTGGTTAAAATTTATATGGATTCACTTATATAAATTTAGGGAATGGATATCAATTTTTTAGGTTTAAAAATGTAAAATGAAAAAAAAAAAAAATCACCTAAAAAATTTATTTCTTTTCTCCATTTTTTATATCAAGTCTACATAAATGATTTTTTTTTTTAAATACATGTGGGTCAATCTGCCCGCCCCACTTTTTAGGTGGATAAGGCACGGTGTGCCAACTTAAAACATTGAACCTTAAATTAGACGGATTGATAGGTTTGACTCCATTTAATCACTAGTAAAAATGGGTGAAAGATAAACAATATAGAAGCATGTACACAAACATATGAAATCAATGATATATATATTTGTTAAGAAGTCTCACATCGGTTGCGAGATAGATTGAATATGTATTTATAAACTAGAAATAATTTTGACATTATAAGCCGGTTTTGTAAGGATGAATTATGTTTAACTCTCAATTCTAAGATAGTACTCGAGTCTCTTCACGATTTGCTAGGCCACCTACTCTCAGATTTCTGATCGGGCCACCCACCATTCACATCTGCGACAATCCTCAACTTACAAGCCGATTTTGTAGAGTTGAGTTAGGTCTAACAATCAGTTTTAAAATAATACACCGCATGCATGTAATGTTAAAGAGAAGCATTAATTGTGTGTTAGATCTAGTTCAACTAATAATGTTGAGATTATTAGATTAGATATTTTGTGGTTATATTCTGGTTTGAATTCATAAACTTTCTTTTATATGTGTGAGATCTTTTCTTTTTGTTCCTCAACCCATCTACTAACAGAAGAAAAGAGAGAAGAGAACCATAAATTTGCACAAAGAAACAATCTTGTATTAAGGGACAAAGAAATGTGAAAAAAATCTTGTAAGTAAGAGTAAGCACTAAGTTCAAGCTGCATGAGATATTTTAGATGATGAGTTGACAATTTTTAGATGAATCCAGATAAATTCATTTGACGATTCATTGTTAGTTTGTTATGTTAAATGTCATCAATAGAGGGCAAAGTTATTGTCCATAAAGACAATCTTTATGGACCGTCCATAAACCAATCAATAGACAACAACTTTACTCATGCGCCTCCCATTTTACTCGCGCGCCCCCATATTACTCACACACTCCCCAACTTTCTCGCGCGCCCCCCAACTGACTAGCGCCCCATATTTCTCGTGCACCCCCCCAAATTTCTCATGCACCCCCCAAATTACTTGTGCACCCCCAAATTACTTGTGCACCCCCCAAATTACTTATGCACCCCCAAAATTTCTCATGCACCCCCTAATTTCTCATGCACCCCCCAAATTTCTCGCACACCCCCATATGACTTTTGCCCCCCCAATTTTTTTTTTTGATCCCCTCCACATTTCTATCTTAAACCATTTTGCTGTGGAAATGGTTTCAGAGATATGCACTCAAAAACCATTAAGTGCATAAGATTGTTTTAGATTACAACCGTATAATTAAAATAGAAATGGTTTCGATTGTCTTATATGAGAAACCAAAATTATTGTTAAATGGTTTTAAATACTGTAATGATTATAATTGTACCAAAAAAACTAAAAAATAATGATTATAATAAAAAACCATTAAACCATTTTGCTGTGAGAATAGTTTCAGATGGTTGTAATAAAAAACCAATAGGTGCATAAAATGGTTTTGGAGTACAACCCTATAATTAGAATAAAAACAATAATTGTGATTAAATGATTTAGATTGTCTTATATAAGAAACCAAAATTATTGTTAAATGATTTTAAATAATGATTATAATTGTACCCAAAAAAAATAAAAAATAATGATTCTAATTATAGGTTGTACTTCAAAACCATCTTATGCACTTAATGATTTTGGAGTGTATATATGTGAAACCTATGAAGCCCCGATACTCAAAAAATGGTGACGAATCGTGTCCGATACGTCCTCGATACCGATACTCTTTCGATACGTCCCGATACTCGTATCGGAAGAGTATCGATTAAATCATTATTTTTAAATAAAAAATAATACCCGATACACGTGTCCGATACGTCTCGATACACGTATCAGAAAAGTATCGGTTATATCATTATTTTTAAATAAACAAATAATATCTGATATGTGTCCGATACAAATATTATTTTTTGGATAGTATTTGTGATTTTGTTTGGATAGTTTTAATGATGTTTTTTTGTATAATACACTACAATAAGACGTATAACTTAAGATGTATCGGTAATCATTATGTTCTAGGGACTAACTTAAGATGTTCTCATGTATCAGACCTTGGGAGTTTCCGGTATTAATTGACTTTGGGTTATTATAATGCTCCTATATCAGACATGCTTGTTTGTATCTTTAGCACTTCTTGTGTTTTTCCTTTGTCAATATAATTTTTTACTTTTCAAAAAAAAAAAATATGGTATCATACTATATACTGTAATAGGTAAATAAGCGTTTGAACTTGTCCCAACGTTTTAGTATAAGAATAGATGTTTTCTGCTTTTAATTATTAATATTATTGATTTTATGTATGTTTATATATCGTGTATTTATATATTTAATTTTAACTTTAATTTTTAAATAACGTATCGCGACAGTATCGGATTTGAAATTTTAAAAATTTTCACGTATCGGCGTATCGGTATCGTATCGTATCCGTATCGTGTCCCGTATCGGGGCTTCATAGTGTGAAACCATTCCCACAACAAAATGGTTTAGGCTGGAAATGTGTGGGACAAAAAAAAAATTGGGGGTGCATGAAAAATTTGGGGGGGTGCATTAGAAATTGGGGGGGGTGCGCGAGAAATTTGGGGGTACACAAGAAATTTAGGGGGTGCATGAAAAATTTTGGGGGTGCGCGAGAAATTTGGGGGGTGCGTGAGAAATTTGGGGGGTGCATGAGAAATTTTCCTCACTTATGGGGGTGTGTGAGTAATATGGGGGCGCACGGGTAAAATGGGGGGCGCATGAGTAAAGTTGTTGTCTTTTGATTAGTTTATGGACGGTCCATAAAAATTGTCTTTATGGACAATAATCAATCCCATCAATAGAGAAATAGCGAATATGATCATTAATAATAAGAATGAACGAATAAATTAGTTTTTTAAATTTTTTGGCTATTATAATTGGTGCTAAAAAAGTGACTAAACTAGAATTAAAATTATGAATAATGGGGTTTCTTTTTTGGTAGATAGACAAAATAATAAGCTATTGAAAAATCACACATACACAAAGTAAAGAGACTGAAGTTTGTCATTTCTGTTAGTTGAACTAGAATTTATAGACATGAAGGGTGGGTTTTATTTGAACCTAATTTTGTCCACAAATGATAACTAAGTTGAAAAAAATATCAAAATTATTAGATTGGATTTTGTAAGGAATACAAATTTTGACTCTCCACTTTTATATACTAGTTTTTAATAATTATTATTGTCATTTTCTCTATCTAGAAAAATATATAATTTAGTTTTTTGAACAGCTTGGTCATGGTCATAGCCTCTTTTTTCTGTGTATTTTCTCACCATTTGTTTTTTTTTTTTTTTGACAAGCTCTCACCATTTGTTGTACCACCAAAAAGTTGTATCATATTGGTGCTAAATAGTAAATAAGGAACTAGAGTAATTGAGTTTGTGACGAGTGAGTATTATTTTGGCTTTTAATTTCCAACTCGAGGATAAGGAATTTTAGCAAGATTTGTGGGATGTTATGACTCAAATAAGCTACCCTAAAGAAGAAAGACTCAAATAAGCCAAACATTATAAATTAACTTTTATTAATTTCTTTTAGATTTAAATATTATTTTATATTCTAGACCAAAAAAAATATTATTTTATATTTATAATCCAATAGTCTATGATCCATATTATTTTCTCAATTTTTTTTCCCACTTAATAGAATTCATTCTCCCCCTCTTTGTATGGTACCCATGAAAAACTAATATCTTCTTTGTGTTATTATCAAGAAACAAGAAACAAGCTATGAACATACGAATTAATGGCCAACTAAACATTACAGTATTTTATGATGTATTTTAAAAATGATACATCTTGAAAAGAAATGTGTTACTATGAGCATCAATATTATACTTTTTTTTTCTTTCTTCCTTTGCAAAGGTTCAGAGCCCGGTTTAAGAGTTGAACGTTCCAAATAAAAATTTTAGACTCTTAACCCACTTGGGTTGACATAGTAGTATTTGTCTGAGTTTGATTATTGTAGTTTGGTCCTCTTAAGATCTCATATTCGATTCAGGTGAAATTGGTCCCTTCAAATTAGTTGGTCCTTGGGTCAGATACCAAGTTTTTAAAAAACAATTAGACTCTTGAAAAAACAAAAAGGCTTGAAATAGTGATATTGTGCTCTCCCGATTTAGGTGAAATTGGTCCCCTCAAATTAGTCGGTACTAATTTTTTTGTTTCCGACATTATGGAGCATAACCCTAAGGCGTGTAATAGTGATATTGTGCTGTCCCTTTTTTATCAATGTAACAGCCCGGGCCTTCGGCGCTCCCGTCACTGCTACCTCACGATCTTCTCCAACCCCCTTCACTATTGGAGTTTTTGCCTTCCGTGGGAATCGAACCCATGTACCTGGGGATAAGTACATTGTTCATTCCATTCCCAGTACCAATTGAGCTACTAGCCCAATTGATAGTGGGAATGGAATGAACAATGTACTTATCCCCAGGTACATGGGTTCGATTTCCACGGAACGCAAAAACTCCAATAGTGAAGGGGTTGGAGAAGATCGTGAGGTAGCAGTGCCGGGAGCGCCGAAGACCCGGGCTGTTACAATCAACCAATTGCAGCTAGAGTTCTTGCTACTCCACTTTACCCTTCTGTCACATATGACAGACGCATTTGGCGTGGTGAAAATAATGGAGATTATTTCATTAAAAGTGCTTATAGAATATGTGTACAGGATATCGATACCTTTCATCTGCGAGGCAATGGTGATTGAAATTTACTATGGTCGATTAAAGCTCTACCAAAGGTTAAGAACTTTCTTTGGCGCATCTGTCAAAATTGTGTTCCGACTCGGGTCCGATTAAAGACTAAAGGAGTAGATTGTCCAGTAGTTTGTGCTTTGCGTAATGTGGAGGAAGAGGACAACAAGCATGTCTTTTTCAATTGTCCTAGTAGTCAAAATGTGTGGAGTATGTCTGTATTCTCTCAAGTGGTTTCTAGCGCTGTTAACGGTGACATTGATGTCAAAACCGTGGTTTTCCACATTCTGCAACAACTATCAAAGAATGATGCAGCCTTGTTTGCATGTATCTTGTGGAGTATTTGGAAGCAACACAACAATGAAATTTGGAATAATGTTATTGATGCAGGCTGAAGTGCAACACAATTGGCGCAAACCGATGGCTGGCCGGGTAAAATGTAATATAGATGCTTCTTTTCCAATTAACTCTGACAGAGTTGGAATTGATATTTGCATTAGAGATGAACATGGGGCCTTCGTTTTATCCAAGACTAAATGGTTTTCTCCAAAAAGTGATGTTCATACTCGTGAAGCACTTGGGTTACTATTTGCTCTTAATTGGGTGCACGAGCTTAATTTAGGACCGGTAGATTTTGAGTTGGACTCTAAGAGAGTAGTTGGTAGCAGCCGAGACTTTACTGAATTTGGTGTTATTATTAGAGCTGTCAAATGGGCCGGCCCAGAGGGCCAAGACATATAAAGGGGCTTAAGTGGCCCGGCCCAATAAGGCCAAATAAATTTTGTTAAGCCCGGCCCGGCCCAGCCCGTATAAAACTATAGCCGGCCCGATAGCCCGACCCATTTTTACAGCTCTAGTTATTATGGATCATTGTAAATTAATTTTCTCTACTTATTATAGAAACTCTAGTGTAGAGTTTGTGCGGAGACAAACAAATGAGGTTGCTCATCACTTAGCTAAGGTGGCCACATTGTATGCTAGTTTTCAGATTTTGATCGATATACCAAATCATATTGAACACATTTTAAGTAATGAAATGCAATAAAGAACTTTTAGTCAAAAAAAAAAAAAACAAGAGAAAAAAATTATCACACAAGTCTTTAAGTCTTTTGAGATTTTTCTTTGTCCCTTTCTATAAAATTTCTTTTAAATTTTGAATGACATTAAATATTTCTTTACCACCAAATCTTTTTCTATAATCTCTAAATAAATACTCTAAAAATTATTAACTAATTCTTCTCTATTAAAGGATAAATTTATAAAAATAATATCAATTATCAATAAATTTACCACAATAAACTTTCTTAATTTCCGTATTTTTTTAAAAGAGTCTTACATTTTAGAATTTGTCTTAATGTACACATAGAAAAAGAGCATTATAAAAAATAGACTCAAGTAGATTCATAAAGAAAAAAAAAATAGACTCAAGCATCTATGCATAATTCATTTTTTAAAATTTTTCACAAGTTAATTGCACAAAATTTAAGAAAATATTTATACTTTTAAATTCTTAACATATGCTTTTAGGATATACATTAACAAAACACTAAAAATTAAAATCTTTAATTATCATCGATCAACCTTGACAATGATTAAAATAAAAATAACAATTCATTATATAATTTACTAAATTATAATTTATATCAGCAGACTTTTAGTTTACTAAAAAAAAGATTATTATTCATTTAAGTCATATTATATTAAAATAGTTTGTGATTAAAAATATATCTCATCAGATGAATAAAACTTTTTGACCCATCTTCGTTTAGTGATATTAACCTGGACTGGACTACGGCCCAAAAATGAATAGTATAGGCCCAATAGCAAGATGATCCAACTTTCCAACCCATGTAATTTAAATAAAAGATTTGGCGGGAAATGAAAGAAGAAGGCGCCACACCCAGAGGGCGTCGCCCTCGCCAGAAGGAGCAACCGCTCATATATGAAACCGCCACCATGATCTATCGTACAAGAGAGGTAACCGTCCACCAAGCACATGATCTGCCCGCATGAGAGGTGGGGTAATGGAAAACCACCCATGATCAACATGATGGAGGAGTGGCAAAACGGTTACAAAAAGGAAAAAACGAAGAAGTCTATAAATAGGGAACTCAAATTCATTGTAAAGGATCACATTTTTTCTTATATACAGAAATTATTCATATTATCTATTGAATCAACACAATTATCACCCCCCTTAAATGTTCACCAGAATATTTTGGCGCCCACGGTGGGACCTGGTAAAATGATTCCCAGGCCTCAAGTTTTTCATCTATGGCGGACGGTCTTGGGAGGCAGATGAGAAAGAAGCAGGCGTTCCAAAGTTGTCATCTCTTTTGGATATATCTCTATGTTCTTATTATTATTATTATTATTATTATTATTATAGTTCGGATTTTGTTTGGCTCCACTCATCAATAAGGAAAGAAACGCGTATACAAGGAATCACGGCTTCGTCTTCGCAATCCTTCCGCTAACTCACAGTGCCATGCATCTGTTTTCATGCCGTCCAAGAACCACCACGCCGCCATGAACACACGGAAATACCAGCCAGTCCGTCCAAGAATCTTCTAAATGTTTATGTTTCAAATCTCATGCGTCTTCCGCAGCACCGCCGTTGGGTTCGTGAAGAAATCGCCATCACTGTCAAACTGGAGAAATAACCGTCGCTGACGGTTGTGGAGAAATTATCATCGCCGCCATCGGATTCGTGGAGGAACCGCTATGTCGTCGTCAGACTCGTATACGAACCATCGTGTCGTCGCCGCGATTATCACGGAACGGGTCCAGTGACTGGGTTAAGAAAAAAGATTTCGATTGAAGCAAATCAACATCGAAGGATCTTCAAATTTAGGACCATAGCCCAGGTGATATCATTCTAAATCTCCTTGATGAAATTTATAATTTTATCTGGTTCTTTCAATAAAAGCCACCATGGATAAATCATGAATCTATATTATTGAACATGAATCTGATCACTCTTACATGCATTGGATAGTCTTTCAAGGTGTTAATTTATAATCTTTGATCAGTGTGTTTCAAAACAAAAATGAAGAAATCTATTAATTCCCTGGGTTGCTCTGTTTTGGCAATTAAGTTGCCACTTAGTTGTTTTCGTTTGCTTTCGAAGAAGATTATGCGTTTCAGGATCTTAATTTTCAATATTACTGTGGTTGTGGTATCTAGATTTTGCTCCAAAGAGGCTTCTCATATATAGTTTATTGATATCACTTTAAAGAAAATTGGTATTATTAGTTGCTAAAAAAAATAATTAGGATATATGAAGTTGTCACTCTTACAGAAAAGATAAGAAATAAATTGAACAAAGTTATCACTTATTACCTTTGTCATTAGCTATGTTATTCAAGCTATATTGTTAAGAACTGTGAGTATGAAAATCTTATGACTTTCTCACAACTCACCAAGCTAGTGTGAAAATATATTTGCATAAATAGCTTGCTGAATAAAGTATATTTATATACAACCATTAAAGAACCTGCAATGAATTATAAATTGATAGTGTTATAATGGCTATCATTTAGTGCTCTCATTATAGTAGTTTAAAATGGCAATTTTTCAAGCACAATTGTTTTATATATGCTTGCTTATAATAATTTTAATTTGTCACAAGTGCTATAGTTCTATTTTAATTCTTAAGTAATTCCATTTTCTTATGATGTTATTTGTTTCATTCTTACATGTGCAAAATATTTGGAGCGCAACACTCTTTCAAGAGGCGATCATAAAAAACGAGACGGACAAATGGAATATATGAAACAATATCGGATCATTTGCCACTTGAATGCTCATAACCAGATGATATCGTTCCAAATTTTTGGCAAACTTTACTCAAAAGATATTACACAATTAATTTCACATGCTAAGATTATATTGTGCATCTCTTCATTTTTATTGTAGATACGAGTTGATAAAGTCACCGCAAAAGCTCCATTTGATAAAACACCACTTGAGATAAGACGCCAAAGGACAAAGCGCCATGTGATCGTCAGAAAAAGAAATCAGTGTTAAACACCATGGCGTTATCCGTGAATCTTACGAGTTGGGAACGTCTAAAATAGAAACGGCGATATCCGTAAATCTTACGAGTTGGATACGACGGAAACGAGTTGAAACACCATGGCGTTATCTGTAACAGCCCGGGCCCCACCAACATAGGTGGTCCCGACTGCCACCTCACGATCTTCTCCAACCCCCTTCACTATTGGAGTTTTTGCCTTCCGTGGGAATCGAACCCATGTACCTGGGGATAAGTACATGTCCAATCCATTCCCACTACCAATTGAGCTAGCCCAATTGGTAGTGGGAATGAAATGAACTATGTACTTATCTCCAGGTACATGAGTTCGATTCCCACGGAAGGCAAAAACTCCAATAGTGAAGGGGGTTGGAGAAGATCGTGAGGTAGCAGTGCCGGGAACGCCGAAGGCTCGGGCTGTTACATAAAAAGGCGCCTTTTTTTTGTAACAGCCCGGGCCCTTTTCTACGTATATAGTAGGCTACCCCGGCGCTGTACATCACGATCTTCTCCACCCCCCTCTCTAGTGGAGTTTTTGCCTTCCGTGGGAATCGAACCATGTACCATGGGGATAAGTACATGTTCAATCCATTCCCACTACCAATTGGGCTACTAGCCCAATTGGTAGTGGGAATGGATTGAACATGTACTTATCCCCATGGTACATGGTTCGATTCCCACGGAAGGCAAAAACTCCACTAGAGAGGGGGGTGGAGAAGATCGTGATGTACAGCGCCGGGGTGGCCTACTATATACGTAGAAAAGGGCCCGGGCTGTTACATTATCCGTGAATCTTACGAGTAGGAAACGTCAGAAATAGAAACGGCGATATCCGTAAATCTTACGAGTTGGATACGACGGAAACGAGTTGAAACACCATGGCGTTATCCGTGAATCTTACGAGTAGGAAACGTCAGAAATAGAAACGGCGATATCCTTAAATCTTACGAGTTGGATACGACGGAAATGGGTTGAAATACCAAGACGTTACCCTTTAAACTTTTCAGTGGGGGGCGTCCAAAAAATTAAAATCAGGTTGAAAACCCTAGGCGTTACCCTTTAAACCTTTGAGTGGGGGGCGTCCAAAAAATTAAAATAAGGTTGAAATTCCGAGGCGTTACCCTTTAAACTTTTGAGTGGGGAGCGTCCAAAAAATTGAAATAAAGTTGAAATTCCGAGGCGTTACCCTTTAAACCTTTGAGTGGGGGCGTCCAAAAAAGAAAAAAGAAAAATGCAGGTCAAAAGATCATGGCGCAACCTCACGAACAGAAGACGCCAAAAAACAAACAATATGCTATAAAGAGCAATTAAAGGTAACTCTATGCATTACTCTATGCATTACTTTTAAAGATGAATGGAAATCAACGCTGTAAACAAGATTATTTATAGAAGTTATTACGCAAGAAAGACGAAGTAGGGGACGATTATTTCTCCACGTCCTACCACTATCACCACTTCGCCTCTTTGAGCCTCGTGCTTGGGGGGCTGTGGACTACGGCCCAAAAATGAATAGTATAGGCCCAATAGCAAGATGACCCAACTTTTCAACCCATGTAATTCAAATAAAAGATTTGGCGGGAAATGAAAGAAGAAGGCGCCACACCCAGAGGGCGTCACCCTCGCCAGAAGGAGCAACCACTCATATATGAAACCGCCACCATGATCTATCGTACAAGAGAGGTAACCGTCCACCAAGCACATGATCTGCCCACATGAGAGGTGGGGTAATGGAAAACCACCCATGATCAACATAATGGAGGAGTGGCAAAACGGTTACAAAAAGGAAAAAGCAAGAGGAAGAAGTCTATAAATAGGGAACTCAAATTCATTGTAAAGGATCACATTTTTTCTTGTATACAGAAATTATTCATATTATCTATTGAATTAACACAATTATCACCCCCCTTAAATGTTCACCAGAACATAACCCTAATCATAACTTTGACCTTTTATCTACAATTAGTATGTTATTAATTTTCTCATCAATCGGTGTGAGAATCAAATAACAATTGGTACGAGAATCAAGTCGAATACATAATTTTTGTTTTAAAGAAAAGTCAATACATAATTTCCTAATTTAAATAAGGTATAATTTTCCGCGTTCATTCAAATAATTTTTATTTAGAGTTGCGACCAAACGATACCATTTCTCTCCACTAAACTATAAAAGTTGATTCTTCAAAAAATATAGACTCAAGTATCTATGCATAATTCATTTTTTGACTAAAAAAAATCATCCTTCATTTAAGTCATATTATATTAAAATAGTTCGTGATAAAAAATATATCTTATCATATGATTAAAACTTTTAACCATCTTTGTCCAAAAAAAAAAACTTTTTGACCATCTCGGTTCTGTGATATTAACTTTAATCAATGTTTAAAAGAAAACCGTAATGAGAACTTTGACCTTTTATCTACAATTTTAGTATGTTATTAATTTTCTCATCAATCGTTATGAGAATCAAATAACAATCGGTACGAGAATCAAGTCAATATACATAATTTTTGCTAAAAAAAAAGTCAATACATAATTTCCTAATTTAAAAAAGGTAAAATTTTCCGTGTGCATTCAAATAATTTTTATTTAGAGTTGTGACCAATCGATACCATTTCTCTTGCTTAAACTATAAAAGTGGAGTCTTCAAAACTTCCCCCCCACCCCACCCCACCCCACCCCATCCCATCCCATCCCATCCCATCCCATCCCATCCCATCCCATCCCATCCCATCTCCCCCCACTCTGTTTTTTCGCATTCCCATCGGTTACTTCAATTCCGCATTAGTAACGCTTTTTTTGCAACGTTTTTTTCTAACGTCTAAAACTCAAAAACCGTTTCCGTTGTTTTTTTTTTTGAAATTTTCTACATTCCCACCCACTACGATTTCACTCCAAAAATTCAATCTTTTTAACCTTTCTCACAATTTGATCACTTTTTGGTAACACTATGAAGGAAACCCAGCAACAAGAAAGGTGTTTGGAAGAAGCAATTGAAGTTAGTGTTGACACTGATTTTATAAAACAGTTTTTGGAGGATGAAGAATTGAATGAGGTTGCTGTGTCAGGTGAAGTCAATAAACCTAATGGGGTTATTGTTATCGACGACGACGAAGACAATGATGATGGTGATTGTATAGTTCTAGATTGTGACCCAGAAAACCAAGTTAAATGTGTGAATGATTCAACAACTGGGTCTGATGAGTTGTGTGTAGTTGGTGAGAAGGGAAAGGTAATATTAATTTTTTTTTTTTTTTTCAATTTGATTATGTTACCATTTTTGCAAATTATGTTATTTAATTTTAGAGGAGTTAAGTGTTTATTTTTCAATACAAAAAAAAAATGTTGAATTTATGTCATGCATGACATTACACTTATAGAAGTTTGAATAGTTTTGTTGTTCTTTGTGTTATGGTATGAGAAAAAAAGAAGATTTTTGAATGGATTTAATTGAGATTCTAGAATGTATGTCATGTCTTTTGTATGTGTTGCTAATTTAATCTATAGTATTTGTGAGAAAAACATAGTCTGAGAGGATGCTTTAAATCTTTGAAATGTGCTGAGGATCGAACGCACAGGTCGCAACAACTAGGGAACGGACGATACTTGTCACATGACTAGTGTGGACATATGTGACGCCGGCGAGGATGCTTTAAATCTAATGCCATATATGAAGGCATTGTAGTAATGTTTAGATAGTTTATGATGATTGAACTATATGTGATTTTTCTAACAAATTTAGATTAAAATTAGAAGTGTGTTTGAGGTTGCAAATTGCAATGCCTATTTAAAGAGTGAATTACTGACTTTAGTCTTTGAATTTGGTCAATTTCATGAACTAAAATCATGAAAAATTCCAAAATGATTCATGAAATTGGAAATCCCTAATTACATTAG
This sequence comes from Trifolium repens, assembly GCA_030408175.1. NCBI lineage: Eukaryota > Viridiplantae > Streptophyta > Magnoliopsida > Fabales > Fabaceae > Trifolium > Trifolium repens. The sequence continues at coordinate 48,109,046 of CP125849.1, read as the reverse complement.
TCCTTTTAGGTTATTCAATGTAATCCTTAAAGTTGTTTCAGCATGACTAATGTGATTGATACTTTTCAATTTCAGGGATCATCTTGGAATTTCGTAAATTTCAGAGATGACCTTTACAATTATAGGTACCAAAATGGTGTTTCACTCCTTATTCAAACTGAGATTTAAGGATTTGTTTTTGTTACAGCATTACTATTTATTTGGCATTTGCAATCTGCTCCCTTTTTAAAAAGATAAATAAATTCTTCCCTTGAGTTTTCATCGGTGTCATGCGTGGTCTTTGTTTACTCGGAACTATGATTTTCATACTTTTTTTGTGTGCTTATGATCGAAGATGTATCGGCATTCAGCAACATTTACTTGTGGTGGTTCATTTTATTTTTGACTTGCAGATTGCGTGCAGAGACTATCCTCATCCCCGGCATCATTGTGCCAATTTTCCGTATTCTTCCACCCCTCATGAGAAACATTGTGGCCAGGTAAAAAAGATCAATGATTAAGACTATGCCAGAGTTTAGCATTGGTGCATTACCTTGTTTTACTGACTTGGTTTCTAATTTTGATGACACGCAGTGCCACTGTTATGTATGCGACTCTCCAGCACCATGTCTGAAGTGGGGCAATGGCCTTTTACCGACAGATCATTGTCATGCAACTGATAAATTGGAGACATGGAAGACTCTGAGAAGCGATTCCAAGCTGGTTAAGACTGCTCCTATGCCAGATTCAACCAAATATGGTACTTCAGTTGGTGTTGTGAGTTCTCAAAATATCACTGTTTTTCCGCTTCCTGCCAGTGTTATGGTCCCTCGACCAGGGACCATAACAACCACACAGTTGTCTTCAAATCCCGTGCCAACGAATCGGGTATTAAGGTCAACTGCTGCACGTCTACTCTCAGCAAATCCGATACCTCAAAATCAGGCCTCTCAGCCGATAACAATGAATGCACAGTTACAGAATGAATTACAGATTCAACAAAAACATTATCAATTACTGAAACTAGCCTCGAGGTTACCCAAATCAAATCCACTCTCAGTAAATCCCATACCTCAAAACCAGGCATCTCAGCCGATTTCAATGAATTCATTGTCCTCATTAAATTCTATATTGCAGAATCAGGCTTCTGTAAGAAATCCACTCTCAGTAAATCTCATGTCTCAAAATCAGGCCTCCTTAAGAAATTCAGTCCCAGTAAATCTCATGTCTCAAAATCAGGCCTCCGTAAGAAATTCAGTCCCAGTAAATCTCATGTCTCAAAATCAGGCCTCCGTAAGAAATTCAGTCCCAGTAAATCTCATGTCTCAAAATCAGGCCTCCGTAAGAAATTCAGTCCCAGTAAATCTCATGTCTCAAAATCAGGCCTCTAACCAGAGTACAACGAATACATTGTCCTCAATAAATTCTAGATTACAGGATCAGATCTCCATGGTAAAGAATATCCGTGAATGCGCCACAGCTTCCAACTTTACAATCCCAAACGGCACAACCAACGGTAGATATAAAAAATCTGGATCTACGGTGGCGAGAAACAAACATCCTTATAATACCGTTCCAACGTCTCTAGGTATACAAAACCATGCCATCCAAAAAAAGCGAGGACTGAGAGTTAGCAGTTTAGGGCCTCAGTGTACGATGTTCAATGGGATAGACAGTGTTGGTGCTGGGAACACCACGACCACAAACCACATTACACGTCCTGGTGCATCTGGCATCAGCAATCATGTCAATCCGCTATATGACACTAGCTATCGTGCTCCTGCTGCTGCTGCAACAGGATCTTCAAATAGCATAAATTGTTCCGGACAAGCTGGTGTTAGGATCGCCAAAGCAATCAACTCATTGCCCACACAACCAAACTATATTCCAGCTCCAGCATATGAAACACAACCATGTTACCAAACAAACAATAGCCAGAATCTTTATGGATATAGTAACATTCTTGGTAATGACTCTCTTTCGTGTTATGTGGCTCGCGTCAACCAAAATCGGAATTTAAATGAGCATCAACTTGGAATTCAAAATGGAAATGCTGGTGGAAATATCATCAATAGTGGAACTACATTGCAAGATTTTCTAGCTAAAGGCTCAAGTTGGGCTGAGAATACTAATCAAAACATTTCTAATGTTGAGAACTTAGTATCTAAGAACATGCCATCAAATGCCAATGAGTCTAGTACTCCATTTCTTGGAAATGCTCAACTCTCATCATTGGATGATGTTAAGCGCTTTCTTCTTGATTCCAATTAATGTAGATGTTGCTTTAGCATCTCAAAAGAATTTACCATCACCTGATTTCAGCACTAGTGGCTAACTATCAGTGATTTTTGTCTTTTATTTCACATGTCTAATTTGAGAAAAAAATGAGGGGTTATAATCTTTAGTTGAATTTGTTTTTTTATGATTGAATTTGTTTAAGTTTTAATTTTTATTCCAATATCTCAAAGTTTAATCATCCCTATTTCTCACCATTGTCTTTGCTAACGTTGCATTTTTGTCGTCGCACCTACCACAATTATGATTCTAGAAATTTACGGATTTGGATCATCTCCTGTGCAATAGGAGTGAGAAATTTAAAATAAAAAATAAATGGTTCATTTTAGAGGATAGAGAAAGATATATAAAAGGAACATGAAAGAGGTCATGAGAGAAAAAATAGTAGTTAGATATCACCAGTCCGTTACTAAAATTGCATGTCACGAACAATACTATCAATTATACTTTGGAACATTGTTCGACATCTCTTATATACATGACTGCATCTATCTATGAACCTGATTTCAACAAGCTCTCTCTAGTTCAGCATTTTCCTTCCACAAAATAAACGGCCTTAGGTTTTGTGAAAATTATAGTGATAAGTGTTAACTGATAAGGTAAAGGGGGTTCACAAGCAGTAAATGTAAGGATCCCGGGTGCGAACAGCAAGTCTAATCTAAGAGAAAAGTGGTGTGGTCACATTAGAGGGGTGCTTTTAGTAAGTAGCCCAATAAAAAGGAAGATTAATTTAGCCCAATGCATAAATGGTGTATAAGTAAATAGCAGAACAAATGGTGCAGAAAGTAAAATCTTAAGAATGTGATAATTATTTGCTTTCTAAGTATCATTTTTGTTTCAATAAATATCATATCTAAAATTATTAAAATAAAAATATTCATAAATTAATATTTAAGAAATATAAATGTAAATATATTCTCTCAAACTCTAAGCATGGATACTCCTACATTGATGAAGTCGTCGTACTAAGTACGTTATCGGTACCAATAAACGCACGATACTCAATTACTCATACCATACACACCATTTCGTTTTCATTTTTGCTTGGTTGATTCGTGGTGGTGGTGAATACTGCAAAAACGTGCTAACAGTGGAAAAACATCTTAAAGTATTTTGATTTTTATTGAATTTCAATTCTTTCTCTTGATTTGGATGAAAATAGTCCAAACAATGAACAAAAAGTAAATCTTTAAAGCATAACGATGGAAATCCACTCAATTTTTTTAATATTTTATATTAACGTATTCCATATATTTTGTTTTAATTTTAAATTTGCCGTATTTCGTACTCGTACTTGTGCATCATAGCTCTCAGCACTCATATGTAATTTATAATAAGACGGTAAAATGTGATCTAGATTATAAATCAAATTGTTTTGGACTGGACGTCTGAATTGAACCAAGTTCAATGCCACATCCATTGGCCTATAAAATCAACCTTTTATGATCTCACAAGGTATGATTCACTTTAACGGCTTCTATCTAAAGCTTATACCGACTTTAGGTGTCCGAGTGTTTTATGCAAGCACCCCCTTTAATGTTATCTTCTCCACCTCTTTTTTATTTGGATAAAGTTTTAGTTCGGTTCAGCAAAACCCACTTCATCTAAATTTTTTACGTATTCTTTTTTTTTTGGTCAAGTAATATAATAGCATAATTTTACCTTTTAAAATAAATAAGTGAACGTATAAGAGTTCGAACGTCAATTCCTACCGCATATTAATGTCTCTTAATGAAGTGTACATCTCATATTGATATTCTCCATTAAAATGAACCGCAAAATTCACCGTTGGGAGGATAAATGAATGAACTACCATAACTAGATAACGTTGTCATAGATGTATTGAAAGCATTAGCCATATATAGTACTACTGTACAGTATAATTCATGAGTGAGATAGGTGGATTCATAGAATGAATAATCAAGACAACAGATGAACAACCGTATAATGATTATATATATATTAGAATTAAAAGCAGCCGCATGCCATCTCGACAGCGGTCACATAAGACTGATCAACCGCATCAGACTAGCTTGTGTTTTGTGATACACATGCATGCATCAACAATATATACCGTAGTTTCTTTCTTTCATGGATAAACATATAGTACTATTTGTATCGTAATTTAGAAAATTAATAACAAGACACCTTATAACTAAGCCAAGGAAAATAAAAGAATCTAATATGATCACAAATTGTCGGTGTCTAGGCAACAAGATGTGGTTCAATGACTTGATGATATGTTATACCAAATGTGAAATATTCAAGTCACTTGATGATGTTAATATTATATGAACATTCACCACAACAAAAACTCGAAAAAGAAAATTTTACGCTTGCGGTTAAAATTGCGTCCAGACTCTCGACTCCACCTATGATCACAATGTTTTCACCGATTCAAATGCTGACCAACCAATGAAGAAATAAAGTAGTGGAGTTGCTCTTAGTAATAGTAATTCCTATGCTCTACTCATGTCTTATAGAATTGTAATATTAAGTTATTAACTAAAGAGTTATTAACTAAAGAGTTTGATTTTGATGTACTCTTTCCGTTCTTAAGTATAAGTATCATTTGAAAGAATTTTTTTCTTCTTAAATATAAGCTCATATAAGAATTTGAGCTTGATCCAATATTGATTAGAGGACCTCATTGATTAACAATATAAATAATTTTGTAAGTATTTTTTTTTATCATAGAGTTTCCCTAATCCTGGTGAACACCAAAATTAACTCACCTAAAGTTTTTCTATGATATATTTTTTTTATAGCAAAATTGGTATTAATAGTCCAGTACAATAATGAAATGCATCAATAATGGTTGTATAGTTGCAAATCAACTGTCCCGTATCATGTTATTCAATAATATTAAATGAATGTTGACATATGCATTTCAAATTAAATAACATTAATTAGAATATTCTTTCATGTTTGGAATGAAATTTATTACTAGTTTTTATGAGGTTGACATAAGGAGAAGGAGAATTGCATCTAGGATTGCATAGCATTAGTAGCATACTCTATAATCATCTCTTTGTAATTGTTTTTTTCCCGGGCTTTGGCCCCTTTTTGTATCTAAAAAATATAAAAATGTTGCTAAAAAGAAAATGTTAGCATGTAGTATGTTAGAGCATCTTTAATAAATGTATCTAAGTGAATTTTATAGAAGGATAAATTTATTCCTTATTTTTTCATTTCATTGGAGGAACCTTATGTGATAAATTGGCGGTTGCATAAAAATTATAAAAATATCTTATGTAGTTGGACGAAATGACAAATCATTAGAAACTAACACACACAAAGTGGAGGGCCCGATGTTCAAATCCCAGTCACAGCGTCCGACACTAGTAATTTTGGCATTTCTTCCAGTTAAGCTAGGATTTGTGGACGTAAAAATACCTTAAATAAGGTACAATATCAACATTAATATTTGGTTGCATAATTTCATATCATCAATAATACATGATATCTTATTATTTTATCATTGGAGCAAAATGTGTATGAGTTGTATAAGTATGACACAATGTTATGTATATTAACCACTTATTAGTAGGGTATAAAACCTATAGTAGATTCCTTATAAAAGGACCACTTGAGATGCTCTTAAGGGCTTAGAACATATATTAATTAGTTGAATATAGAATCAGTCTCTTAGAATTTGTGAATTTAATTTTTTTTTTAAATTAAATATTTGCATTATTTAATACAAAGTTTATATATATTTAAATAATTTATTACACATTAGCACGACCATATAAAATACACATCAATCATTTTGCTTGTATAAAAATCCTCAATTTTTATAGTATATACAAATAGATTAACAATGTATTGATACAAATGGTAAGAAATCTGGACAATAATTATTAGAGTATTTGAAAATAATGCAACAATAAGGTTGGAACAATGTTATCAAACTGTAGAGGTATATTTTTCAACGCTCAATTGAATAACCCGTGCATTGGAGACTCGAAGTGCACATATACATACCACACTTGATGTCAGCATGTGGAAGAAGTCATCTGCTTGAAGGTTTAAGTGCAATGTTGATGCATCACTCTATTCAAATAGCAACAACATTGGAATTGACATATGTATTAGAAATAAAAATGAGCATTTTGTATTGGCCAAAACAGAGTGGTTGTCACCTATATGTGCAGTTCATGTGGGAGAGACTCTTGGACTATTATTTTGCACTTAATTGGGTCCACGAACTACCATTGGGACCAATTGATTTGGAGTTAGACTCAAAGTTGGTTGTTGATAATTTTTCTTCTCAAACGTTTGCGATGCTACAAAATTTGGTGATATTCTTCGTCATCATAGATCTTTCGACAAAATTTTGCGATGTTCTTCGTCATTGTAGATCTTTTTTTTTCACTTATTATGAGTACTTTAATATTGAGTGTATTAAGAGACAAGCGAATGAAATTGTTCGCTTTTTAACTACATCGGCCACATCTCTAGTTAATTTTTAACTCATGGTTGAGATACCTCATTGTATCGAACATATTTTAAGTAATGAAATGTTATAGCTTTTTTCTTACAAAAAATAAATTTGGACACTTAAGTAAATAGTCAAAAATTCCATTACGTTTATTGTGTATGGATAAAATAATGTGTATTAAAAAAAAATTGTTTGGAAGGGAAAACTCACCCTATATTCCAACTATTACACATATCATTTGGATGTCGATCAACATAGGTATTTCAATTTCTTCAAAAAGTAAATTAAAATATAGAATATTGTATTTCTTGTGTTATTTCTTTTATTTTGAAATGAAATTTATCAGTTTTGTTGTGAGATTCTCATTAGGAATGAACTGCATGAGAAAAAAAGAAAAATCATTAACCATGTTTATTAATCATTTTGCTAGTATGTAAACTCCCAATTTTTTATTGTACAAAGATACATAAAAAATTATCCAAAAAGAAAAAATTGCTTTAAAAATAAAGTTTTTTAAGCAAGTTGTATATCTTTGTCTTTTTGGATAATTTTTAATGGGTTAAATAAGTTTGTAATCTTCATAAATATTTCAAATTTCATTTTTAATCGCTATAAATTTTTGTAAGCAAGTTTAAATCCCTCAAATATTCTTCATTACAACTTTTGATCCCTACATTTAGGTCTACGTTTCAATTTTTTTGTAGATAAATTAAAATAAATTTCTTTTTTTTGAAGCAAATTAAAATAAATTTCATTTCATATGTAATAAAAAAATACCATTTGAGCTACTTTTCAATTTTAAAAAGGACAAAACTTACATGCATTGCTTTACATGTATTTTTTGTTGTTCCACTCACAAAAAAGTGGTTTTTTTATATAAAAAAAAGGAAACTATTTTTCAATTAAAATAAATATCCCTTTGTGAGAGAAAAAGTAAAAACTGCAGGTAAAACAATGCATGTAAATTTTGTCATTTTAAAAAAATATTGGATTATAAAAAAATAATTTTTGGAATTTGGATAAATTAAAGGGAAATGCTTTATCCAGCGAAAAAAATTTCACGACAAATTCACGAATCCACTTAATTGTGCGTTTTGTTCGGTAGGCAATGTGTTTAGATTAGTATCACTAGGCAACACATGTTTTTCACCACCAGTTTAATCTGGTTCGGGGGTCAGTTCTGGCATCAAGTGGTTCCAGCCCCCTCCCGATCGCAGTTGCGGGGGATCGAACCGCGGTCCTCCCTACCAAGTTCAGCGCCAATCACCACTGAACCAGCTAACGATTGGTTACTAGGCAACACATGTGGTATACCATTATACCATATATTGCAGCAAACATATAATTACACATAATTTTTCTTTTTCTTTTTATGAAAAATATTATTTATTTATTTAATCTAGTAGACTACATAAGAAATAAACATAAATTCAATTTCATAAATCTTAGCTTAACTGATAAAAATGTAGAAATTATTAAGTCAGGTTTGAACCTCAGTTTGGTGGTTCTTTTATTTTGTGTGTGAATTTTTGTTGGTTTGTCATTTTGTATATCTACTAAACAAATCAATATCAAAGAAGTAAAAGACTTAATACAATATTTGGTCCCTTATATTTATTTTAGGTTCCAACTTGGTCCCTTATGTTTTAAAAGTTTCATTTCGGTCACTTATATTTATTTTAGGTTTCAATTTGGCCATTTCTATCAGTTTTGTCACATGTGATAGAAGGTTTGCATACGTGGACAGATACATGGACACCTAGACACTTGGACATGTGTCCAATTGAAACAGTAGAAACATCAAAACTAACATAAAAATAATGAAAATATAAGAGATCAAATTGAAACTTTTAAAATATAAGAGAGCAAATTATAACATTGATAACTAATATAAAAACCACTTATTTAAAGTAAAAGAGAAAACATGTTTATGCAGATCAATAATTCCAGATCAAAGTAGTACTGTACTGTATTAGTCGTTGCTTTATTATTTTAATCAAAATAACTTGAAAAGCTCTCGGTAAATAAATGCTAGTATAGGCAATATTCGTTATGTATTCGTGAACATGATTTCGCTACATATAGCATTGCCGTAAATTAAAAAATCTCATGAGAACTTGTCTCCCGCACGACCTACAAGGAAAAAAAAAAACAATGAAATTTTTTAATTTTTTTCCATAATATTTTTTTGACGAGATCTATAATATTATTTTTTTGAAACAAGATCTATAATATTTTTAACTACTTATTTTGAAAAAATTTCTATAATATTTTTAACTACTTCTTATTTTGACAAAATTTCTATAATATTTTTTACTTATTTTGCATTATAAACAAAACCAGACAAATAAAAGACCCTTAAAAAGAAACACACCGTATTATTAATATTAGAGTAGTTTTTTTCTTTTAAAAAATTGTAGAGTAGTCTTTTTTTTGTTGATGAATTATCGTGAAATAGATCTGTTTGTTTTTTGTTTTCTGTAAAAAAAAGTTTGTTTTATGTTTTTTGTTCCTTTTTTTGTCCAATGTTTATTTTTTATTTTTATTAGAATTATAGACAAATATTAATAAAAAAAATTGTAAAAAAAAAACACATAATAAAAGATATAGAGTAGTGCCATACACAACGAAGAGATTCAATGGCGAATATCCGGAATCAATAAGTGTCAAACTTTTATAAGTTGGTCAAAATAACAAAGTTGTTGTGCTGCGGAAATCACGAAGGTGTATGAATAAATTAACTAATGACTTTGCTTCGCTATTTTTTACGAAACACTAATTCGAAATAAACAGCATTTCCCAATGATAAACTATATTGTCCCAACAAAATAAAACTTAAAATTATTATTAAAAAAAATCATTTCTATCTTATAATTATTCAAAAAATTAAGAGTAATTTTGAAAAACCTAAAACATCCAACTATATGCAAGCTGTTCCAGATTCACCGTACGTAATAAACGTGAGATTCTGTTGAAATCATTATTTATACCAACACACTCCACACCATTATTCACTGAATATTCCTTATTCCATCACTTCTTTTAAATTTCTCATACTTCTTCTTTCTCACTTTTCTTCCACCTCTCTCTCCAACATCTCATCGAAGACGTTGGAGAAAGAGTGTAAACCTTTTTTCTTCAATCATCGCATTTATCCACCATGACCTCTTTCACTTGTTCCGCCTCCGACCTTCATGCACTCCTCGGCAGCGGTACAAACTCCACTGCCGCTGCTGACTACATCTGCAACGGCTTTAACGCCGTTGCAAATAAATTCATTGACACAACCTATGCTGTTGACAACACTTACCTTCTTTTCTCCGCTTACCTTGTTTTCGCAATGCAACTCGGTTTTGCAATGCTTTGTGCCGGTTCCGTTCGTGCCAAAAACACCATGAATATTATGTTAACAAACGTCCTTGATGCCGCGACCGGCGGCATCTTTTTCTATATTTTCGGGTTTGCTTTCGCTTTCGGCACACCTTCAAACGGTTTCATCGGAAAACATTTTTTTGGTCTTAGTGAATTTCCTTCTCAGTCCTTTGATTATGGATATTTTCTGTATCAATGGGCATTCGCAATCGCTGCAGCAGGAATCACGAGCGGATCAATTGCGGAACGAACACAGTTCGTTTCGTATTTGATCTACTCGTCGTTTTTAACTGGTTTAGTTTATCCAATTGTTGCTCATTGGTTTTGGTCTGCTGATGGTTGGGGCAGTCCTGCTAGATCAGATAATCTTTTGTTCGGTTCCGGCGTTATCGATTTCGCTGGTTGTGGCGTCGTTCATTTGGTTGGTGCTGTTGCTGGTTTTTGGGGTGCTTTTATTGAAGGACCAAGAATTGGTAGATTTGATCATGAAGGTAAATCTGTTTCAATGAGAGGACATAGTGGTACCTTAGTTGTGATGGGAACATTTTTACTTTGGTTCGGTTGGTACGGTTTTAACCCCGGTTCTTTCCTCAACATTTTGAAAACTTACGGTGAAAGTGGTAATTACTACGGTCAATGGAGCGCGATAGGGAGGACGGCCGTGACAACTACATTAGCAGGTTGCACGGCCGCCCTCACAACATTATTTGGCAAACGTATGCAAACCGGTCATTGGAATGTGACCGATGTTTGTAACGGTCTACTAGGCGGTTTTGCCGCTATAACTGCAGGGTGTTCCGTTGTGGATCCGTGGGCTGCAATTATTTGCGGATTTATCGCTGCTTGGGTTTTAATCGGATGCAATATGTTAGCTGATAAATTTCACTATGATGATCCTCTTGAAGCTGCACAACTTCATGGTGGTTGTGGAACTTGGGGGATAATTTTCACTGCTTTATTTGCTAAGAAACAATATGTGAATGAGGTTTATGGTGGTTCAATTAATAGACCTTATGGATTATTTTTAGGAGGTGGTGCAAGATTATTGGCTGCACATTTGGTTCAAATTGTGGCTATTATTGCTTGGGTGAGTGTTACTATGGGAACAATGTTTTATGTTCTTCATAAGTTGAATTTGCTTAGGACTTCAGCTGAGGAAGAAATGGCTGGTTTGGATTTAACTAGTCATGGTGGAATGGCTTATGAGTATCATGATGAAGGTCAAGAACATTCCAAGAAACGTGCAATTGAAGTATGAAGGAAACTTAATGTTATGGTTTTAGATTGTATAGCTACTTGTACATTATGTATGGTAGCCAATAAGTTGTGAATATTCCTTTTCATGTTCATGTTCATGTTATGTCTTTACTATTATTGTTGAATAAAAGTGCTTTGTGACATTAAGCAGAAATGCTAGTAATGCTTATTTTTATTTTGTTTCTTTTTGGTTAATCGAGTTTGTATGTACTCGAAGAAACACATAATTTGAGACAGAGGTAGTAAGATACAAGAATAAAATTGAAAAAAATTATAAGCCATAAGTTCAAACGTTACTGCTTAAAGTAGTTTATTGATCATAAGGGCTTATAATACTCTATCTGCCATAAGCTCAACTTATGTCTTGCCAAAAAGCCTAAGTTGTATTGCATTTGATACATAAACATAAACCAATTAATACTGATGAGCTGGTTTATCAATGTTATTGAAACACTAGATCCTTAAGATAGAAGTTACAAATCAATAAAAAGGATGTTACAGAATCAATGAATTAAAAATCATTGAAACAATCAATAAATGTTTACTAATAATATTGGAAAGTAACAGTTGTTTCAGTGTCTTGTTAAGGAATTCAAAGAAAACATATTGATCAGTTACTTTTATTTTGGTAGTAATAAAAATTAATTTGATTCAAAAGTTGTAAAGCCTCATCAAAATAATATATTGATCCATTATTATTATGATTATATTCGAAAAGGTCAAATATTAGAATTCGATTTTATTTTTTGTTTATTGACAGAATAGTAAACACCATCGAAAAATGTTAACACTGTGAAGTTCTGAGTTTAAATTAGACCTAACTGACATTAGATTTTTTATTTATTTTTGTTTACAACTGAGATTAGAATTCAATTTTAAATTTCACTTAAATTTTTATATATCAATAACCTTGAAATTAAATGTAAAAGTAACATGTATAAATAAACTAAAAAAGTTTGTAAGTATATACCATGATTGTTATTTTTCAGATAATTCAAGTATCAGTCATAAAAGAAAGTTTAGATTGTTATTATATGCACCCACTCGTATACTATACACCACCTAACTTTAAATACATTTTGAAAAATCCTAAATTAACTCTCATTAATTAATTAATACTACCATCACACACCATATACCTATATAATACATAAACCACACCTTTTTAATTTAGCATTAAACTTTTTTTGAGAATAATTTAGTTTTAAACTTAAACATTCATTAATATATCTTCCATGACTCTCCATTAATATCATAGCACACTTATAGAGATATCACCATTCTCTTCTTTATCATTAATTTGACATGCCACAAACAATTTTGTCTAGAATTTTCAATCTCATCTTTTTGCAGTTTGCATTGGTTTTTCCATGTTTGTTAGTTTTGTGTATGTGCATCGGAGGAGATTTTACGCAACGAATGTACTTATAAGAATCGTATAGGATTATTTTTAAATCGTCTGGAAATATGTAACATTACATATGCATAAATTTAAAGTATCCGAAAACAACTCTATCCAAAAGTTGGAAATATACTGCAGAATTAGTATTTGATCATTAAGTTGTTAAATCAATTTTCATGAAAGAACTTCCTAAAGTCGTATTTAGATTAATTTTAATTGTAGTAAACACTTCTTAACATACCAAATAAAATGCATTTGTTTTTTCTTAAACATACCAAAATTTTGGATTTAGAAAGAAAGTATAAACACTTCTTTAACATACCAAACAAAATGCATTTGTTTTTTTTCCCACCAAATACATAACGTGATACAAAAGCAAAGAAAATAACTAACTAACTGATGCAATATCAGTTACAATACAGTTGAGTTTTTCAGTAACAAACAAAACATGAGTTAGTTAAATTAGTTTGGTAGTTAATTGGTTTGACAACAAAATCCAAAAACACTTTCTAATTATCTTAACTTCTTTCTTTCTCTTTTACTTTCAATCTCATCTCATGTCATCACAACTTATATATATAGCATACCAAACTAGCTTATATTCATTCACAACTTTTATCTTGAAGTGTTCATAGCATATTCATCAATCTTCATTCTTCATTTCCAACAAATTGTTGATTTCTTTAGTTCCAGAATCTTGAGAAAGAAGAGTTATTCACAAGGCAAGTACTGCAACTGCAACATTATCTTGAAATATAGTTATATATTTAGTAAACATATATCTTTATCATAGCCATTCATTCATTCTTATGTATATTTCAATGTTTTAGTCTCAGATTCTGGAAAAGATCAAGAAAAGAAATTATCAATCTCGATCATTGAAGGAGCTTTGTACAAAATGGGAGATCAAGAGAAAGGGAAAGAGCTAATGGAGCCTCAAAATTCGGAAACCAAATTAACAGCACTTGTTGTAGATGATGATAAGCTTGTCCGAATGATTCATCAAGGTCTGTTGAAAAGAGCTGGTGTGAAGAATGAGGCTGTGAAAAATGGTAAAGAAGCTGTAGATATTCATTACAGTGGTCAAAGATTTGATATTATTCTCATGGATAAGGAAATGCCAATCATGACTGGGATTGAGGTACATAAATTTCAAAGCATTATTTTTCTTGATTCAGTTTTTGCCTATTGATCTTGTTTTGTATATTTTCTTTTAGAAGCACTGTTTTGTATACAATGTAAAAAAGGATTGTGTTGCATGTTCATTTATATTTAATTATAATATGTTCATTTTATTTGATTTTTGCATGTTTTTTGTATGCAGGCAACCAAGAAACTGCGATCAATGGGCATAGTTAGCAGGATTGTTGGTGTGTCGTCGTGTACAGAAGCAGAAAAACAAGAATTCATGAAAGCAGGGATAGATGACTATCAAGTGAAACCACTGACTTTTGGTGTGCTTAATTCGATTCTTGATGTTGTAAAAGCTAGCAAGTAGCATGGCCTTAGTGGATGATGTTGTAAAAAAATAGGAGAACCTAGTATTTTACTGTAGGTGTAGTTTCTTTTGAAAAATACTTGCAAGTTATCTGTGTGATTTTCAATTGTCAATTCAGTATGTCATAATTGAAATTTGAAGCTACTCAAAAGCTGTTTGTAGTTACAATAATCCTACTAAAATCCAAGTGCATGGATCTATCTTTTAGGGGAAGTCTCAGTTTTCTTCTTTTTTTGTTGGTTACAAATTAAAGTCGCAATTCATTAATTTAGACAAAAGCAGCCTGCAGTGGTTATGCATTTTCACGAGTCCTCTGAGTGTAGGCGTGTAGCATCTTTTCAGATAGTATAAAACTAGCAAGATGAAATGAATATGTTTACCAATTTTGATCAACCAAATTTATTAATAATCATATAGTGAAACATGCTGAATTTTTTATTTAACAATGTGCATTTACTATATATGAAACCTTGAACACCAGAATCCAAAGGATTGCTCTTCTTGCTAGAAATGGATTAGAAAATTAAAAACTATGCTCTTTGAAAAGTTGAGGCATTCTTTTTCGATTGCTGTCGAGTGTCTAATCTATTGCTGGCTGTAAAACAAATCACGGCTTTGTAAGGATTGTCTCCGATACCAACAATTTAGTTTCATCACTATAGCAGTCATGTCCGTACCATGCCAAAATTATGAGACCAGCAATCTTCCATAAAAATTGTGTATCAAAATTATACAATACATTAGTGTTAAGAATTAAGGTATAGCATTATAATAGTTTTCAAAATATAATTTTACATATCACAGAATGTACACGTTAATCCATCTCTAACAAGATTTATAAAACTTTGTAGACCTACCAAGTACAACATCATCATTCTACCTGTAATAATGAAGCTTTGCCGAGGAGGGTACCTCCCGTCCTACCCGCATGTTGGAACAAGGAACAGTTTCTAAGTTCTGAGTCACTCTTGTCTGCTGTCCCTTCTGCATTGATACAAGCAATGATAACTTCATGATACACTCATTTCTCTTCATCCTCAGAATCTGACTTTGCAAACAATGGCTCAGGTTGAGTTTCAGCATATGCTGGAGCTATGAACTTTGGTTCTTTTGCTGCAACATCAGCATATTTTAGGATAGCTTCCCTTGGATCTTCATCCATCCATGTCTCCTTAATCATGCCACCTTTCTGCAGTTAAGTAAAAAATATAATTAACTTCAACTGTCATTTTCTAAAGTATGAAGACCGGAGATTCAAGAAAAATGATAAGAAATACACACAAACCTTAAGAAGATACTGGGTCAGTAAGCTTCCTTGACTTGTACCAACTCGTCCACCAAAGCCAGGTCCTGTCATAGGTAGTTCAGGCTTATGGGACTTCAATGGATCCTTTAATACCTTCTCTCGCTGACGCTTGCGGCTTGGCTGATCTCTAAATAGAGGCAAAGCATGAGGATTGTGAATGACAGGATTTGCCTCAAAGTCATCAATTGATTGTTTCCTTGGTGCACGTGCAACACAAACAAGAGCTCCTCTCTCACTGATGGTTGGATCATATAGTATGTGAGTCCCTCCTTGGCTTTTATCACCAACAGTTGCAAAGATCTATACGAATAAAAGTAAGTTCAAGAAATATTATAAGCATAAGCAACAAAACCTGTTTCAGAGAATGCAAGATGACACCAGAAAATTATTGAGTACATAACCAATAATTTTTACCTGATTCAGTTTAGGATGCCAAGAACACTGAACAACACTGCAAGTGGGTGATATGCCAACTTTTGAAACAAGCTCAAGATTTAATCTATCAAAGAAGCACAATAAACCTCCTGTTGTGCTATCCCTTTCTACAGATGTTCCAGTAAAAAATAGTTGCTCATCAGGACTGAAGCCAATATTTGTTTGTCCGTAGTGATTTGGCAGTTCTCCAAATACCTTTAATGCTTCCTTTGTTTTGCGTAGATCCCAAACCTACAACATAATTCATTGGTCAATCAAGTTATGTCAGGAAGATTAGATAAGTCTATATGTAGGCCTAGTAAAGAAAGAAAACAGAAAACTATGAGCTATCATTTCAAGTATGTGATAATTTATTTACCTTCAATGAATCATCAGAGCTCCTTGACAATAAGGTTCTCCCATCAGAAGAAAATTTCAGACTAGTAATATCATCCTCGTGACACTTTTCAATATATATATCAGGCCTACTCCCCCATCCGGGTTTAATACTCCAAATCTGTGAAAATTAATTGAACATTCCAAACAACATAATGAGAAAGGTATAACTACGTAAAGCATAAAAGCAAGACATAGATGTCGACCTTATTACCCAACGTCAGTGAGAAAGGATTTTTACCTGTATAGAACCATCTCCTATACCACCAGTAATGCATTTACCATCATGATCCCATGCACATGTGGTGACAGGAACTCTTCCAGGTCTCGCAAGCTTTGGTTTAATGACCTATCATTGAACGACAGCAGCTAGTTACTATCAGATTAATTACCAGTTTCTATTCAAAACATGTACAAAGCAAAAAACATGCACATATTATTAACCATAAACAAAATAATAATTTTTTTCCCATACAGCAATAGTCCAGGATAGAAGAGGGTTAATATAAAGTTAATGCCGATTACTTTAAAATCAAAAGCAAAGTAGCAGAGATAATTGGACATGCAAATGTCTGAAGCAATAGATGTAAAAAACCTATTTTTAATATTTTGTAAAAAAACCCCAACATATTAATATATACATATCACACAATGTTTCTATTGGGAGGGTTCTATTCTCTTCCCCCAACTAAAGATGAAAAATAAAACGAAAATTGCCATGCACAAAACTACTCCATGAAAAATATGGCGTAGAAGAAGAGTAAGGTGAACATTTCCAAACCTGCTTCTGAGTTGTGAAGTCATTTACATCCCATATGCGGAGCGACCCATCCTCTGACGATGTTAAAATAGTCTCCTTAGTTTTTGGATGCCACTCTCCACATGTCAATCCAGTTATATGACCCTTGGTATTCTTTAAATCGCGAATATACATGTCTCCCTTGACAAACTCACCCAGAGTGAGGCCATCACGATCATAAATCTGCAATGCAAGGAAAGGGAGTTAGGCAAACCATAACAAATGGAAAAAACACTACTAAAGCATGAAAGAAAGAAACAAACAGAAAACGATGTTAGGTTCTTAGCTACCTTTGCTTGAGCTGATCCAGTTACACACAAAAAGCGATCGGCAGTTGGACTCCAGCTTAAATTGCGGATTTGATGCCCTTCAGACGGCTCAATTTGTCGAAACGATTGCAAACGGGAATTCATTCCTTGAAAATCATACATACGAACCATATAGTCATAGCTTCCAGATAGTACTCTAGAACCGGTGTGATCCACGGCAAGAGCTGACACAACCTGTTAATCGTTGCCCAAATCAATAACTACAGCTACTACTCATTCATATAGTCAGTATCCATCTCCTAGTGATTTTAGTTTCTATTTGCTTATTTGAGTGTATCTACTGGCATAAGCATTTGTGAGAATCTTTAGGAAAGCATATAGAAACAACTTATAACATGTTTGTTAATAAGAACTTTCCCACTTATTTCCATAAGCTCTTCATGATAGCTTATAAAAACAACTTATAACTTATTGTTTCTTTATAGAAATAACTTCAACATAAGTACTTAAGTGATGAGGTTTTGTTCTATAAACACTTAATTAAGTTGTTTCTATTTGTTGATTTGAACTTTGTTTGAATTGGCTTAATTAACTTCTATGTTAATTCATAAGTTCTCACTAACAAAAATTGTATCTTCATAAGCTATTTTTTCATAAACTACATTGACAAGCTTATGAATAATACATATTTCTTTGCATAAGCAGTTTTCATAAGCTAAAAAATAAGCCAATCCAAATGGACGTAAGCATTTGTAAGACTCTATACAATTAAAAACATGTTTATATAACTTATGAAAACAGCTTATAATTCTTTAGGAGAATCTTGCTAGGATAACTTATAAAAACAACTTATAACTTATTTTTCATTATAGAAATAACTTAAACAGTACTTATATGATAAGCATTTGTGCTATAAACGCTTAAGTAAGTTGATTATCCAAACAAAATCAACATTATTCAATGGATGCAACACATGCGTTTGTTTGAAGCTATAGAATCACATAAGAAATAAAGTAGGAAGGAAGAAGATACCTTAGTATGTCCCTTGAGCACAATCTCGTTGCTAAGAGGAATACGAAAGCGGTTACTCGGTTGGTCTTGATCCGAGTCGTCTTCGGCATCGGAATCATCCAAATTGGAACCGGGTGGCGGCGGGGGAGGGCCAATCATCTCGTCGTCGTCATCATCCTCCTCCTCTTCCTCGTGGTTATTATGTGGTGGCGGTGGAGGAGGTCCGACGAGGGGGGAATCATCGCAGAGGGGAGGAGGAGGGGTAGGGTTTTCGGATGAACGAACGGAATGAAGCCATTCCTTGGAAGAGGAAGAGATGGAAGGAAAATCGTTGGGGGTTTTGGAATTGGGAACTGCAGAAGAAGTTCGGCGAGTAGCGTTGTGAATGGTTTCGAGAGGGGTTTGAGATTTGGATTGTTTACCGAAGGAGAGAGGGAATTCAGCTCTAACGCCGTCGTATATTTCACCTTCTTCCTCCATTCTTTCTCGATGGATCACAGTACCACCACCACCATCTCTCTCTTCTTATACTCTAGGGACTATGGGCCGTTTGTTTTTGGCTTTCTTCGAAAATAGATTTTATAATGTTATATAATTTTGTGTAAAAAAAATTTTTTTTATAAAAGTTTAAAATAAAAATTTGATTAGAATAGTTATTCTTAAAATGTCATTTTAAATATTTCATCATTTTATTGAAAAAAATTTGGATATCAAAATTTCAAAAAAATCATTTAATTTGAAGCTATTTCAAATAGATTTTCATAAAAATTATTTTTGAAATACAACTTTTTCAAAAAATTATGATTTTGACTATGTTTTATTCTTCAATAATGTATATTTATGTTACATGATGTCAAAATTAGTGTTTCAATTTAGAAAAAATGAATATAAAAAAACTTGTAATATTTTTTAAAACGGTTTTACAAAATTCATTTTCAAAAATACAAAGGAAAAATCTACTTTTTTAAAGCTAAAACAAACGCACCCTAAATCTATAAATTATCTTAAATTAGGGGACTAAAATATAATTAAATCCATAACATTAAAGTCTCACATTATTATTATTATTATTATTATTATTATTATAATAAAAAGAATTTCACACTTATATTAATAAAAGTAAAATATAATAATAGAGAAATTTCTTTACACTATTTAAATGCGACAATGCCTTCTATACGGAAGAGAATACCTAATGTGTCGGAGCATGTCTTCATGATGAACACGGACGTTTTGCGAGAGCTTTTTCGAAGCATTTTATGGGGTACCATAGATTGCAGAGGCAGAAGCCTGAGGTATGCGAGAAGCTCTTCATTGGCTGAGCACTATGAACATGGAGAATGCAACTATTGAAATTGAAAGCGACTGCTTGCAGGTAGTGCAATCTATTATCACAGAACATACAAACTACTCTGAACTTGACAGTATTATCGATATATGTCGTCAGATGTTGGTTACTAATAACAACGGGAAGGTTCGTTTACAAGCAAATCGAGTGGCTCATGAGATAGCTCGGGCGACTCGCTTTATAGCTAGTCCCCAATTTTATAATTACTAGTATCCAGACCCGTGCCAAGCACGGGTAAAAATGCATTTGTAGATTTATTGATTTATAAATGTATTTGTATATTTTAATTTTTTAAGTACAAATTATAAAAAAAAAGTCATCTATATTAATGCATAAGTAGAAATATATGTTCATGTAAATTACAATAAAAAATAGCCAGGCCCCCGTATTGATGTATGAGTTGAAATATAGGCCACGTAAAAAACTTTAAAAAATAGACTTTTGTATTAATATGTGAGTAGAAATATAAACTACACTTTAAATTACAAAAATAAAATAGATCCCATATTAATACATGAAAATAAATATAAATTTATGCACTGTTTTTTCAAATAAAAAATGTATCATAGTTGTTGTTTCTATTATTCTCCACTAAAAGAATTATAAAGTTTATGGAAAATAATTTCTCTATGAGATATATCGAAGAGACTTCGAAGTTTCATAAAAAGGTTTTGAGGTGGATATATGAGTAGAAATATAGGCTACAACATAAATATAGGTCACATAAAAATTTTAAAAAAGTAGGCTTTTCAGAATAATATATGAGTAGAAATACAAACTATAATATAAAGTACAAAAATAAAATTGATCCCGTATTAATATATGAAATAAATATAAGTTTATGTATTAATTAAAAAAAATTGTACTCATATTAACATAAGTAAGAATATTGATTTCGTATAAATTAAAAAAAAAATATAGGTCTTCATATTAATATATATTAATAGAAATATAAGTTCTCGTATAAATTAAAAAAAAAAAAGTCATTTGTACTCATGTGAGTAGAAATATATGTACTAATAGACATTTTAATAAAAAAAATAGGTCTATGTTTGATGAAATATAGATCTTGTAGAAAAAAACATGGGATGATTTCATACAAAAATAAATAATTTATTTGAAAAGATATGTTTCAGTAAATGCTAAGTATTACGTATTCCATAACTCATGTGTCTAAGGGATGTTATTGGTGTAAAAAAAATGGATGCTATTGTTGTTGAGAATATATATATGTAACGATTAAAATTAATTATATATTGATGATATTTTTAAGATAATTACAAATCTTAAATACAATTACAATTGACAATGATGAAAATATATGAAATTCCAATATACCAAAATTACAAAAGTAATAGACCAACCAAACATACAATACCCAAAAAAAATGACAATAAAAACTTAGTATTATAACATCAGTTGATACTTCTTGATCATAATTTTTGTAAGGAATAATATAAATCTTCTATATGGACCTGCAAATAAAATATTATAGGTCAAAATTAGTACGATTATGATTAATCATGAAAATATCATTTAAATACAGAGCTTATATCAACCAAAAAAAAGTATGTAACATCAAATCTTCATGATGTTTTTTGAATCATTATATATTATTTTCGTTGATCTAGTAGAGAAGTAGCAAAATCACTATTATTTTTTTATTTACTAATGTTGTAGAAAAATGTAAATTATATATGAGAGGCAACAAAAATAAAACAATGAAGATTGGCGAAAGTGAATGTGAAGAAAAAATGGAGAACAAAGAGACATACCTAAAAAAATGTGATGGAAAATAACTTTAAATTGTAATGAAGATTAGTACATGTGAAAGAAAGGAAAAAAATAGAACAAAGAGACATACCTATAAAATGTGATGAAAATAAATCTTAAAAATATCTCTTAAGTAATACTTACAATAGGTCAATGAAATAATTGGCTGAATTAAAATTAATAAAACCATTTTATTAATTACATCTCAAAATAAAATAGCTGCCTTGTCAAAAAACAAAAAAATAGCTTCCCGTAGCTCCGGGCTCCAACCTCTAACACTATCGGATCGGTCTCAACCATTTTATTAATTACATTTCAAAATAAAAGTTCTTACATTTAATTAATTACGTATTAACTACGAAGGAATTTTCCCACCAGATTGAAGGACTGTTGCTTCTCCCTTATATCTTCATCGTTGAGATCGATTTCAAGTTCTTCTTCGTCATCGTTGATGCAAAGGTTTTCAATATCCGGGACTGTCTTAATGTTCTGATTCGCGATCCTGTGTGTTGGTCCTCCATGTTATTTTTTACTATCATATTGAATGAATTGTCAAGTTTCCTTTTTTTTTTGGTAGGTCTAAATTTTCAAGTTTTCTTTAGGTTGTTAAATTCCAATTCCTTTTTTGTTTTTGACAATAAATGTCAATTCCTTTAAAACATCATATTTTCATTTAATTCATTTATTTGAAATTCAAAATTTATTGTGGGAATGAATTGTGAGGAGAATCATATTTGACCAGCATTTTAAATATTTTTTTTCAAATTTGAAAATTCATTTAAGTCATTTATTGCTAAGCATGATAAAATCAGTTGATAGTAGTTAATTATAATTTATATAAGGAATAATATTGATCTTTTCATGGACCTGCAAACAAAAAAATATAACTCAAAATTAGTACAATTAAGACTATTATAAACATCATTTTAAATAGAAAGCTAATATAAAAAAATGAATATAGTATCTTCAAATCTACATGATATATTTTGAGTCACTTTTTTTTTTTTTTTTTTATCCGGTAATGAAGTAACAAAAAACAAATAACTTTTTTTTATCCATTAATGTAGTTGAAAGATGTAAATTAAATATACCAACAAAAATAAAACAATTTTGTCAAAAAAAAATATGAAAAGTGGCAAGGCGAAACTGAATGTGAAGAAGAAAAAAATAGAGAACAAAGAGACATATGTGATAGAAGAGAATCCTAAAATATGATGAAAGTTAACAATTGTGAGAAATAAAATGGAGAAGAGACATACATAAAATGTGATGGAGACAACCTAATTAAAAACATCTTTTAATTATAATTCTAACATGTGAATGAAATAATTTTTCGAATTAAAATCAAATCATATGTTTAGGTGAACTGATTATGTTTTACAATTACATTAAAAAATAAAAGTTTGAATAAGACAACACAGAGAAGAATTGTGAATTCTTTTCAAATTTTAAATTTTTTTTTGACACACTTTTCAAATTTTAAATAAACATAACTCTTTTAGTCAAAATAAATAAAAATAAACATAACTCTTGATTTTTATTATTTTTGACAGAGTAATTAACACTTGATTATGTACTGATTAATAAGAATATGTAAATGTGTTTTGTTTACTCTGCTTTGGGCTGCTGATCAATAAAAATATACTATTGTTTGAACAACAAAAACCTGTTACTATAACCCTTTACCATACTTAATCTATTACCTTTGAATGATCTTCACATTTGCCTAAACCTTTGCCAATAGAACGACCCATGTAGAAATATCAGGCATGAAAAATGTTAAATATGATAGTAAAGCAATTGTATATATAAAAAGTATAAGAATTTGATGACAGATTGCCTTTATATAGAGACATGAAATAGGGCTGAAGTTATTATGCATAAGTGTAATCCTTATGCATGGTGCATAAGCCAATATTCACCATCAGATTGGTAAGACACGTGTAATAATCTTAGGCAAGCCCCTAATTTCAGTCTCTCGTTCATCGTTCTCAGAATCCTTTCTCAGAAGCAAGCTCATCCTTCCCAACGTGCTTCATCGTGATTTTGTGATTTTTCCGGCCAATTGCACAGCGACGTTTTCTTCCCCAATCTCTCGTTGTTCATAGTTCTCAGAATCCTTTCTCAGAAGCAAGCTCATCGTTTCCTTCATGCTTCATCGTGATTTTGTGATTTTTCCGGCCAATTGCACGGCAACGTTTTCTCCAGCCACATTCAACGGCGGCATACAGCATTTTTGAAGAGGTAATCATCTGTTTTCTTGTTGCTTCATCAATTTATTGTGATTAGGTTTGAATCAGAATCGATTAAAGGATGATTGAATTATGATTGAAATTATGATCAGAATCGATTTGTTGCTTCATCAATTATGATTGAATATAGCTACTTTGTAAAAATTTATCTATTTCACACTCTCAAATGTTTTTTATACATTCAATTTTCCAATTCTGTGCTTATGTGCTGTAATTGGAATTTATTTTGTTTGAGTTTGAGAAATAGCTATTGGAGTTGGTTGAAACTGATGCAAGGGCATGACATGTGTAATGTTAACGTAGGATTTCATGACGCAAAAGGAAGAGCATGTGTTGGCTTGTGTGTTAGAGACCACATGGGGATGTTTATATTGGCAGGGAGCTCTTGGATCCAAAGGAAATGCTCAACAATTGAAGGGGAAGCAGCTGCAATGCTTGAGGCTATGAAAGAACTAGAGCAAAGAGGATTCATGAATGTCGTGTTTGAGACCGACTCCAAAAATGTGGCGGATGCAATTCACTTTATGCATATTGGTGTGTCTAAGTTTAGTTCCATTATAACCAAAATTAAATGTATTTTGTCTTTACATTCCGGCTTTGAGGTGAAGTCGATTAAGCGACAAGCGAATATGATTGCTCATATAATTGTTAGGGGGGCCATTTCTTGATCTAGTCGTTATCTCTTTGAGTTGATACCTCCTTGTATTGAACAATTATTATATAATAATAAAATGATGTGAGTTTCTTCTTGTAAAAAAAAAATAAAAAATAAGAAGCCTATTTTCAATTAGATATGAATATTTTATTAGAAACCATAAGAGGACTACTTTGGTTTCAGATACAAAACTAGTGAAACCATTAAGCCACACTTATGGTTTCAGTATTAATATTTATATTGAATAAAATATGAATATTTATTGGAAACCATAAGAGGACTACTTTGGTTTTAGATACAAAACTAGTGAAACCATTAAGCCACACTTATGGTTTCAGTTATAATATCTATGTTGAATAAAATATGAATATTTATTGGAAACCATAAGAGGGCTACTTTGGTTTCAGATACAAAACTAGTGAAACCATTAAGCCACACTTGTGGTTTCAGTATTAATATTTATGTTGAATAAAATATGAATATTTATTGGAAACCATAAGAGGGCTACTTTGGTTTCAGATACAAAACTAGTGAAACTATTAAGCCACACTTATGGTTTTAGTAATAATATTTATGTTGAATAAAATATGAATATTTATTGGAAACCATAAAAGGGCTACTTTGGTTTCAGATACAAAACTAGTGAAACCATTAAGCCACACTTATGGTTTCAGTTATAATATTTATGTTGAATAAAATATGAATATTTATTTTCTGTCTATGCATCACTGCATTAGCATTTGAAAAGAAAAGACGGTACATCAGAATTTAACATTTGAAAAGAAAAGAAAACTGATATGCATGTGCGAATCTAATTGAATCATAAACATGTATTCTAATAGTTCATCAAACCATCAAGTAGTAGAAACTATGTAGTTCTTACAATTATGACCAAGTACGATTCATAATTTAAACCACCAACTCAATAGTTGCATGGTAGAAGCTAACAAAACAACAAACACGATAGAGAAACTACTGCTAAAATCACAATCCTAACAACTATTATGTTGCATCTGCTATCTTTCTAAGCATTTCCTTATAGTATAATGTTGCTTCCTTCTGCACATATTGGTTTTTGGAATTGCTGAGATCTGTTAATATTGCTTAACAGATTCTTTCATCAGATTCTTGTGCCTCTATTTGTGGTTTCTTTTTACGACCACGAGATGTAGAAGCAATGCTTTCATCACCCTTTTTTCTGTTCCTTCTTTTTTTTATTCTTCTTTCTACCATTGTGCTTGTTCTTTTCATTATCTTTAGCATCTCCTGTTTTCCGCTTCTGATTTTTATCACCACCGGATGATGAATCAATGTCATTCCTTTTATCCTCATCTGACGGTGTCAATCCAATACTGAAGGATGGCAATTGTTGTAGGTCCTTTGATTTTTTCACCTGGATCAAAGAAAACTAGTAAGTATGGTTTCATATGGCAGAGAATAAGTTAAATACTCTAAGTTTTTCATATCAGCACATAAACTAGTAAGTATGGTTTCATGGAAACCATAAGAGAGCTACTTTGGTTTCAGATACAAAACTAGTGAAACCATTAATAATCATATATGTGTACATTGATACATGTTTGATGAAATACTGTGATTTATTATTAAAGATGCAAACCCAAATAATATCTCATCAAAGAAAGCTATCATTTAACTGGGTGACCAATATGCCAAACTAAGATTCTACCTTACAATAGTATAAATTAAAAATGTTGAGTTAGCTCCTACAAAAAATTATCATTAGAAGATCACCCTCCACCAGCCTTTTCCCCTTTCGCTTCAGTTTACTTGTACATACCTATGAACAACCTCTCCACTTTTAATGACAGAAATCATGTGGAGAAAAAATGATGTCCATAGAAAGAAAACAATATGCAGGGACTCCTTGTAAGATTCGCCGATACTCGGTCAATTAAAAATGTGTCTATAAAAGAGAATAAATGATTACCTTCCAGCAAGCATCGCTGATCCTTTTTCAAACAGTTCTTCAACTATGCAGGATGCATAGGCATTATACAAATTTTTCATGAACTGTTTATTTCTCATAAAATTTCACCTACTCTTATTGACAGTCTTTGTCTAAATTTGTTTTCAATCAACCATAGAACAACATACAACTAAACTAAACCCAAATTTTATAAAAATGCATCTTTCTTGGTTTCAAAGTTGGGATAGAAAGGTATGTTTTGTTTGTATGATCTCAAAATCAGACAAACTTTAATTTCATGAAATGCTACTTTTTATGAAAACATTTTTCCTTATTCATCTATGTCTACATCTCATAGTGCCTCCATAGCCTCATCCGAAAACAACCCTTTATCTTATATGCTTGAACATGTACAGCATACTAAAAATAAGAAAATAACTTGCATACTCAAAAGTCAAAACCTTTTCTTCAATGGTATACATCTATTGCGAAGAGAAGATCAACCCACCAGAGAATCTATTATTCTTAAGGTCTATAGGGGTCAGATTCTTAAAATGAACCTGTTCATTTATTCATATGAGAGCCACTCATTTCTACTTATGTATTAAAAAAGCAAAC
This sequence comes from Trifolium repens, assembly GCA_030408175.1. NCBI lineage: Eukaryota > Viridiplantae > Streptophyta > Magnoliopsida > Fabales > Fabaceae > Trifolium > Trifolium repens. The sequence goes on along the minus strand of CP125849.1, from coordinate 48,082,031 downwards.
AAACAGTAACAGAATAAGAAAGATTCAAAACTGATTTAAACATATGTGCTTCTATCATCATTCATGGACAATTTCTACTTGAGTAAATTGCAGACAACAGTTCCTACTTCCTACAATTATATAGTATGCTATCTCATTCTGATAAGCACAAATCACAACAGAAATTCAGAACAAGCAAAAATCAATTAGGGTTACACAGATGAAATCAATTAGGGTTCAAAACTAATTTTAGCAACTCATCAACAACATAAACAATTGCAATTACTTGAAACTAACAATTGAAATTAATTGAGGAATAAACCATTTTCGAACCTGTTTTGTTTTCTTCATTTTTTGCGATGGTGATGATGATGACGATGATGATGAGTTTTGGTGTGGCCGGCGATGGCGATGAATGATGGTTCCAGTGACGGTGATGGCGATGTTTCACCGGCGCGTTGGTTTTGTTTTGGACAAAGAATTGAATGAAGTTCAGTAAATTCAGTCGCGCGTTTGAATGGAGTTCCTCTAAGGGTGTATGAAGAAATGGGTTGGGGTGTACGCATAAGGTGGACTTTGGGTGGGGTGTATAACGAAATGGGAGGGGTGCAAATGGGAAGTTTATGCACCGTGCATAAACATTCCTTATGTAGGATAACCGGACCCATGAAATAGGGTGCAGTATAAGTGTGATTTGCTAATTTTCGGGATAAGAATATTTGAAAATTGGTACAGTTTAATTGTGAAAATACATTACACTAAAATTTGGCAATAAATTGATATAGTATAAATTGTACAGCTATGTAAAATTATTCCTTAACGCATATAATAAAAAGAATAAGTCAACTAATTGTAATTATATGCACAGATATTACACTGCTATACTTGATCATGAATATTTAATTTCAAAATGGGAATTGATTGCCACAACATTCATAGAAGAGAATCACTTAGAGAAGAACACGTGGCAAAAAACATGTAAAAATAGGTCTCAAATAATATATATAGATTGCCACTATATATCGAACCTATTATTTTGAATGAAATGAATTAAGTTTAGTTGCCTAAAAAAATAAAATTTACACAATTATTATTATTATTGTTTATTTGAGAGGAAGAGTGGTGTCTTTTGGTTTGATCCTATCATATGTCCGCCACTCCGCCCTTATTCTTTTCTTTTATTTGTTACACTAATTGAGTCCAATCCTTCCACTCCATGTAAATAGGATAAACAAGTAGACGATTCAGTTTCTTTCCTATTCCTATTGCATTACATTCATACATTGCTAACATCTTTGAATATCCCAACAATTTGTTTTACTTTGCAATATTGATCAATGGAGAGTGACGTGAGAAGTTTGAAATGGGCTTCAATTCAGAGACTTCCAACGGTTGCACGTTTAAGGAGAGGTTTATTGACTACCCCTCAAGGAGATACCAATGAAATTGACGTTCACAATATTGGGTTGCAAGAAACAACATATTTGCTTCAAAGACTCGTCACCAATAATAATAATAATAATAATAATATTAATATTAATACCGACGACGACGACGACGGCGACGTGGACAATGATCAAAGTAGTTTCTTGTTGTTGAAGCTCATGAGAGATCGCATTGATAGGTATGAATTCTTTTATTCTGTTCTGTTGTGGTCTTTTTCGACTTTGCATGATGACATAATGTATGTATTGTGATATAGAGCTGGAGTTGATATTCCTACAATTGAAGTTCGATTCGAGCACTTGAATGTTCAATCACATGTTCAAGTAGGAAAGAGAGCTTTGCCAACAATCACTAATTATATGCTTGACATTCTAGAGGTAATCAAGTATTATGAAATCATATTCATGTTTAGAGTTTGATATGCAATTTATGTCATTCAAAATTATGGGTTGGACTTGAAATATACAATTAATCTGATTCCCCTTTTTTTATTTTGTATTTCAAAGGCTCCATTGAAATATATACTAAGAAGAAGAAGAAAACCACATTTGAATATTCTACAAGATGTTAGCGGAATAATAAAGCATAGCAGGTAATAAAGCACCGACAATTCATATTGAAGCATAATTGGTGTCTGACATGTATCGGTGATGTTAAATACAAACATGACACAGAGACACGTGGTTACATTCAATTACTTTAATTTTTCCAAATATTTTCAATGTTGATGTGTCCAATGTCAGTGTCAGTGTTGTGTTTGTTATTAGTGTCTAAGTCGGTACTTCATATATCTCTAACTCCAAAATTATATATTTGCATTTGCTACTCTATATGTCTCTAGGATGACATTGCTTTTAGGCCCTCCAAGTTCTGGAAAGACCACACTTCTATTGGCCTTGGCTGGAAAACTTGATCCCAACTTAAAGGTTATTCATGTGTTAAACGATGCTTTCATATTTTGTTATCGCATTTTTAAATTCTAGCTAGCTAATGTGGTGCAATTTCATGAACAGTTCACTGGAAAAGTGAGTTATAATGGTCATGAGATGAATGAATTTGTGCCCCAAAGAACTGCTGCTTATGCCAGTCAAAATGATGTTCACCTTGGAGAATTGACTGTTCGAGAAACCTTGGCCTTCTCAGCAAGAGTTCAAGGCGTTGGACCTCGATATGGTTAGTATTTGACATTGCATTTTGTTTTATCATCACAATTCAATTTCAAAACAGAATTTTATATTCAAGAGGAAAAATAATAATAAAATGTCTTCGGTGTTGTGTAGATATGCTAGCAGAGGTGTGTAGAAGAGAGAAAGAGGAAAACATTATCCCTGATCCAGATATTGATGTCTATATGAAGGTAAGATAGAAGTAGAACAAAAATTATAAATAGCTGCAGAGAGTTGCAATCATATGCAGCCAATGCGGACTCAACCGTTGCAATTTTTGTAACATAAAAAACTTTTATACCACGGCCCGAATTGCATCCGTGGACCTTTAATTAAAACCTATCTCTGTTTGCGAGTTTGGATGGGAAGACTTTGGGGATTAGAAGGAAAAATAGAGAAATCTTCCTCTCCAGATTCGCAAATAGGGAGGGTCTGAGAGAGAGTGCAGCGTTTATTTCTTTTCTATGTATGAATAGAATGGCTAATAACAAAGTGGTTGGGCTTGTGACTTATATGCTTAGGCTGTTGCAACTGAGGATCAAAGGGCAAATGTTGTAACAGAATATATTTTAAAGGTAAAACTCATACACTCGAAACCTTTTATGATCATCATAAGCTCACCATGAAACTTGGTGTTAATTTATCTTTTTATTTGGTTTACATTTTCAGATTTTGGGACTGGATATCTGTGGAGATACTATGGTGGGAAATGCAATGTTAAAAGGCATCTCTAAAGGACAAAGGAAATGTGTCACAATAGGTACAACTTACAATTACAAAAAAATTGGTTTCAATATCGAAGTATTACTATAATGAATAATCACCGCAATGTTGATATGTGAGAATCTTTAATCATTCAAAATGAATACATACAGGGGAAATGCTAGTAGGACCAATTAAAGCTTTATTCATGGATGAAATATCTATTGGTTTGGATGACTCGACGACCTTTCAAATTGTGAAATCATTGAAGCAATTTGTCCACCTTCTCAAAAGAACTGCAGTGATCTCACTACAACAGCCATCACTAGAGACTTTCAATCTTTTTGATGACATTATTTTACTTTCTGATGGACACATTGTGTACCAAGGTCCTTGTGAACAAGTGCTCAGTTTTTTTGCTTCATTGGGTTTTATATGTCCCGAGAGGAAAACTGTTGTAGACTTTTTGCAAGAAGTAAGCGCAACTTTTAGTCTTTCGACTGTCTATGAGGTTTAGACTTAGGAGAATTTTTTTTTGACTATTTAACATTGGTTGTAATGTAATGTTGTAGGTGACATCAAGGAAAGATCAGGAACAATATTGGATACAAAAAGAAAAGCCTTATAGATTTGTGACAGCTAAAGAGTTTGCGGAGGCATTTGAGTCATATCATGTTGGGATAAGCCTTTATAATGAACTTGCTACTAAATTTGACAAATCTAAAAGCCATCCATCTGCTTTGACAACCAAAAAGTATGGCATTGGAAAATGGGAATTATTCAAAGCGTGCTTATCAAGAGAATATTTACTCATGAAGCGGAATTCACTTTACTATATCTTCAAACTTTGCCAAGTAGGTTTGATGTGAATAATGTTTAGATTTGTACTTTATGAAAACTTCACTTAAGTTCATTACTAACACCTTTCTCTTCCTCTAAGATTGCTTTGGTTGCCATCATCACTTTGACTGTCTTCCTACCATCTTGAATGCATCATGATTCAGTGACCGATGGAGGTATTTATGCTGGCGCATTGTTGAATGGATTTGCTGAACTTGCTATGATGGTTGTGAGGCTTCCTGTGTTTTACAAGCAAAGAGACTTGCTCTTTTTCCCTTCATGGGCATACGCTGTTCCATCATGGATCCTAAAAATCCCCATAAGTTTTGCAGAAGTCGGTATTTGGCTACTCTTCACCTATTCTTTCATTGGTGATCCAAATGCTGTTGGAAGGTAAAACTTAAAAGTGCAATGCTTTGTTGCATTTTCAGTAAAACATATCAAGTTTGACTTTGGAGCCTAATATATTTTTTGAATAAACATGTCTTTTTGAAGGACGTTCCTTCTTCTAGTGCTTGTCAACCAAATGGCTACTTTGTTTTGCCGATTAGTTGCTGCAATTAGTAGAGATATGGCAATGGCCGCGACTCTTGGGACGTTTTCATTGGGAATGCTTCTTGTTGCGGTGTCAAAAGGTATCATAAAGACAAAGATATCAATGTTGATGTTTTCATATATATATATATATATATATATATATATATATATATATTATTTTTGTAGACTTAGAATAACAATATAGTTGTACTCTTGTTCTATATGCTTACAGACAATATACGAAAGTGGTGGTTATGGGAATTCTGGATATCACCTACTATGTATGGACAGAATGCCTTGTTGAATAACGAATTCCATGGGAAGACATGGAGACATGTATGTTACTCGCTGATCTATATCTACATTTTTGTGCCTTCCTTATCATATAAAAATAATCACACGTTTGGATATGTATATGTTTTTATGAAAGGTTCCACCTAACTCAACGGAACCTCTAGGAGTTCAAATTTTGAAATCTCGCGGCTTCTTTACTCAGTCCTACTGGTATTGGATAGGTTTTATGGCATTGATTGGATACACGCTATTGTTCGTCTTTGGTCACATTCTTGCACTCACTTTCTTGAACCGTTAAGTTTCATCAACCTTGATTGTTTTATAACAAAATAAATAATAGCTTAAACTATGTACTAATATTAGAAATCAATTATGCAGCACTTAAAGAACATCAGGTTGTTAAATCCGCTCTGTCGTTATCCAGGAAGCAACAATCTGTAAGGCATACTAAACAAAACCAGAAGAGAGGAATGGTTCTTCCTTTTGAACCACAATATATCACCTTTGATGAAGTAACATATTCAGTTGATATGCCAAAGGTAATTTATAAACAAAATAAAATTGCGAATGTTTTTTTAGACCCCATTTACTTTATGAAAACATTTTCTAACAATTGTGTTGATTTTACTCAATAATAAGAAGATATGAGACTCTTGAAGTGAACAATTGTGTTGACTTTTTGGAAACAAAGAAAATGTCAAAATAATTGTTTTCATTATTTCCAAAAATGCACCATCCGTAAATAACATTTCTTCTTCTCTCCATCACAATGATACACTTCAAGAGTCTCACATATAAGATTAACTAGTTAAAATGAACACATATTTTAGAAAATAAAAGTAGAAAATGTTTTCACAGTAACCATGGGCATAGATTTCAGAGTTCTTAAGCTTGCCGAACGGGCGAATCCTTACTCTAAACTTGCAGGAAACGAAGAATCGGGGAGTTATTGGAGATAGGTTGAACCTTTTGAAGGGTGTTAGTGGTGCTTTCAGGCCAGGTGTTCTAACAGCACTAATGGGTGTGACTGGTGCTGGCAAAACAACTCTGATGGATGTGCTTTCTGGTAGATACACTGGTGGGTATATTAATGGGAGCATCACAATTTCTGGCTATCCAAAGACTAAGGAAAGCTTAGCAAGAATTTGTGGATACTGTGAACAAAATGATATTCACTCTCCTTATGTTACAGTATATGAATCATTGCTTTTTTCAGCATGGCTCCGATTGTCTGCAGAAATCACTACTGAAACCAGGAAGGTCAGTATTCAAATTCCATGTTGAATAATTTTCTATGTACAGATTACACATTGACCTCTCTTTCCAAGGTTGTCCCTGAGGTTTTGGTACCTTATGCAAATTATAATTTTGGTGCCCCACTTTTTGATAAGTCATATAATTATAATTATAAATATATAATATAAAAGAAAAGTTAAAGATTATATCAATATAAAAAAGTTTACACCAAATAGATTCAATTATTAGAATCTCCTCGATATTCTTCAAATAGATTTCACTATCAAGATTATAATAATCTAAGTCTATTTTTAAAATTTAGTTATAATAATTATATAGTTTATTTATTAACACGCATGCATGCACACGCGAGTGCACGCACGCACACGCGAGTGCACGCGCATACATACACTAAGTAAAAAAATTGGTGCCCCTAAAATTTTGGTGTCCTATGCGGTCTCTAAAATTTTAGTGTCCTGTGCGGTCGCTTCTCTCGAACACTTATTGTAATTATTAATGTTGAAGCAAAAAGAGTGTGACAAGTAAAACATGGTTGGATGTATTATCTATGTTAACAAACTTGGAGCTAACTAATGGTTTCAGATGTTCGTCGAGGAAGTTATGGAGCTTGTGGATCTGACCCCACTAAGGGATACGATTGTTGGATTGCCTGGAGCTAATGGACTCTCGATGCAACAACGCAAAAGGTTAACTATTGCAGTTGAGTTAGTGGCCAATCCTTCTATTATATTCATGGACCAGCCAACTTGTGGACTAGATGCAAGATCGGTCGCAATTGTTATGAGAGCAATTAGAAATATAGTGGACAATGGAAGAACAATTGTTTGTGCCATTCATCAACCTAACATTGATATATTTGAATCTTTTGATGAGGTAAAATATTTTATTTTTAGTTTGTTTTCTTACATTAACAAGGTTTTGATCATTAATTTCAACAAAATGTAGTTGTTCTTGATGAAGCAAGGAGGACAAGTGATATACGCGGGGCCAATTGGACATCATTCCTCCTCTTTAATAAGTTACTTTGAGGTAGAATCGTGATGAAATTTTGATAACTGAAGTGCATGTTCTACTATTCTGATCTTAATTTGGCTAAAAATTTCACCTGCATACTCACTTTTGTCCTGAAGGGGATCCATGGTGTCAACAAGTTTGAAGATGGCTGTAACCCAGCAACTTGGATGTTGGAAGTCACTTCTCCAGAAAAAGAAATGGAATTGGGGATTGATTTTTTTGAGGTGTACAAAGATTCAGAATTATACAGGTATTTGCAATTCTTTATAGTTAATCAGACTATTGATTTAGAAAATAATCCTATAGAAGCAATTTGATGGGAAAAAAAAGTATATGCTTTTTTTGTCATTTACAATTTTCTGATGTGAAATTATTCATGTGACATTTGTTTTAGGAGAAACAAAGATCTTATTTCAGAATTGAGCATTCCAGCCCCTGATTCTGAGAATCTTCATTTTCCTTCGAAGTACTCAATCCCCTTTTTGACTCAATGCAAGGCTTGCTTATGGAAACAACATTGGTCTTACTGGCGTAATGCGCAGCACAATGGATTGAGGTTTCTCTTCACAATTGTTTCCTCCGTCTTTCTCGGGTGCATGTATTTTGGTATTGGCTCCAAAATGTAAGTCGAAAACTAAAAAATGCTATGCCTTTTAAACACGAATTCAGTTCTACTTTTTTTTTCTCTAAGATTAAGTCCACATCAATAAACTTACAGGGAAAAGCAACAAAATATCTTTAACTCCATAGGCTCAATGTTGATCACTATTCTACTTATCGGTATCAAGAATGCAAATTCGGCGCAAGCGGTGGTAAGTACAGAGAGAGTCGTGTTCTATAGGGAAAATTCTGCAAGAATGTATTCTTCTCTAGCATATGCTGTTGGTCAGGCAAGTGGTTTTCTTCAGCCATTATTTAAATTCTCTTATAAATACTTCAGTGTCTATGCTTTTTTATCCAATCTTCATATTTGCATGCAGGCTCTAATTGAGATCCCTTATGTTCTTTTACAAGCTTTGATCTATGGAACTATAATTTATGCAATGATTGGTTTTAAGTGGAGTGTGGCTAATTTTTTTTGGTACATATTTTTTATTTTCTTCATCTCACTATACTTTACCTACTATGGTATGATGTTAGTAGCCATGACCCGAAACCAAACCATTGCCTCTTTCCTTACTCGTCCGTCTTATGTATTATGGAGTCTTTTCTCAGGATCTGTAATTCCTCCACCAGTAAGTTTTTACTTCCTCTAATGATAAGTGCTTATTTTACTTTTTAACCATTTGTGTATGTAGTTCATGAATTAACTTTTATTCTCTCATTTTCATTTACTTGTGGTAAAAGAAAATTCCAATATGGTGGAGATGGTTTTATTGGGCAAATCCAGTAGCATGGAGTTTTAATGGATTGGCGACTTCACAATTTGGAGGTATAAAAGATCATATTGAATCTAAGGGAAGAAGTGTTTCGGTAGAAGACTTTTTGGAAAATTACTACGGTTTTCGACATGATTTTTTGGGAGTAGTTGCAGCTGTAGTTGTTGGATTCACACTTACCTTTGCATTGGTTTTTGTCATGTCTATCAAGATGTTTAATTTCCGATCGCGCTAAGGGTATCATTATAATTATAAGTATCCTTAGTGAATAAACCAGATAAAAATCTACTCGAAACCTCTTGACAGAATAGTGATCTCCCAGACGTGATTTATAGAGTCGATAGTATTTTTTGTACTCATTTAATTTTAAATTTCAGTGCACATTAAAACATCAGAGACGCATTTTCATCTTGATTTCTTTAAAAATAATAAGTAGGTTGTTACAATTATGACTTATTTTATGGAATAACAATTTGGTTTTATCAAATTTCTTATTTTTCTTCTCTTGCTCCTAACTCTAAACTTAATTATTGAAGTTCCTTTATCATTTTGGAACAATTATGACTTCACTTATCAGTACATACAGAGTAATAAGAGTATTAAGTAATATAGATGATTCTATTAAGCAGAACTAAGCAGTAATAGAAAGCATAAGGCCATATATAGCAAGACAAGAATCTATCCTAAGGCATCAAACTTACATAATAGTTAACCACATCATACAGGATACAAGGCCATTTAAACAAACAAGAACCAAAAGCTAACAAAACAAGGTTCCAATCGAAATACATCAGCACACCATCACATAATACAAAAACTCCACCAAGTGTATAATGATAAAAACTCATCTTCCAAATAAAATAAAATAAATTCAACTTTTCATTTTTTTTTTCTATGAAGTTAGATGACCAAAGGTTTTGGATGCAAATTCGGATATAGAATTCGACCTAATGATATATGTAAGAGGCGGATTGTGGTATGCGGTTGAAAATTATCACGCAGTTTGATGTTGTATTTAATATCATTTGTTGATTTGAATTTGGTGCGTCTAGATTGCACATCAGTTTTAATTCATTTACACAATCTCAGCCGTTTGATTGAGATCACACAACTGAGAACGATAATTGCGACATATTTAGTGCACCAAATTTGATTATGTATGATTTCATGCAAACTAATGTCCCTGGAACACTAATGATGTTCAATTGATCACGTTTGCGATGATTGGCATGGAGTTTATGGCAGCAGAGAAATATGAAGGTTTTTATGTACTCGAGTTTTACTACGGTGGAATAAAATGTGGACTCCTTGGTTGTGGCAAATTTGCTTAGTAAAGGAGAGGAGGTTTGTCCCGTGAGCTTTAGTTCGGTTAGTAGGGATATTGCATTATATATGCAGGGGGCCGGGGTTCGAACCCCGGTCATCCCACTTATCCACCTTAGGAGTGGAAATTCAAGCCACTAGGCTACATGACAAAAAAAAAAAAAGATAGGAGGCTAGTCGCAGCTCGCCGTAGAAGATTCAATTGTTATCGTGTTAGCAAACTTTTGTGTCAATGCTCTAACTAATATTGGTTGTAGGATGAGTGACAATACGATGATTTATGAGTCATGTCTAACTCAAGTTAGTCGTTTATTAACTTATAATCAAATGGAGTCTATATTGTCACGGCTATAGACACTAAGGTGTGGCTTTTTTGCTTAAAAAATATATTTTATCAAAATTATTTTAGTTTTATTTACATTTTATTTTTCTTAACAAAATCCTTTATTAAATTATTTTTTTACGCATTTATCAAATTATCTTAATAAATTTTATTTAACATTTATTTTTCAATCGATAATAAAGCTACTACATTTAATTTTGCGAGATGTTGTTGATTTAAGATAAGATTCAAAATTTATTTATTTTTTTAAATTTTTACGCATGAGATTCAAAAGTTATAGCTGCTTAAATTTCTGAAGGGTTTAAAAGTTTTGTCTAAATTTTATATAAAAAAATTTCTTAAAGGTTTTATATTTTTACCGAGATTTTTTTTTCTTTCGTAGACTAATGAACTTATAATTTGCGAGAGATTTTTTTTCCTAAATAATTATTTTCATTTTCGGGGCTAAAACCCTTATTTGGTTACCTTATCCTTAAACCGACCCTATCTCCTAAATTAATCACTGTATAGTTATTATTTTGGGTCCATTAACTCATTTTTTCATATTTTTGTTTTTGTTTTTAGCAATTGTAAATTTATACTGGATTGATATCTATAACATTATATAAAGATGACTCTCCAATTTGGTGTAGATTTTATGTATTTCCGAATTTACCCTCTCATATATGGGGTAGTTAATTCAACAAATTGGTAACTGCATGCATTGAATTACAAATTCCGCCCTTTAATACTAATGGAACTAACACAAGACAAAATAAAATGTTGTGCTCCTCACTAAAATAACTACCACAACGTGGAACCGCTTGACTTTTGTATTAGTTTCATACAAAAATTTGTGAATAATTAATCTTTTATATTAATTCGATGTCTCTATGTGACTTACTTTGTTATTTTCCAAAAACCAACTATTCATAAAAAAATATTAAAAATTTAGATTAATTTTAACATAAGTTAGCATAATAAAAAATGCATATCACACAAACGCCCGCTATGAAAAGAGTCATCTAGACGCTAGTATTCTATAAATTTGAATCAATGAAATATGGTTGATGTCTAAAAAACAACCCACTTGTTCACAAACATACTTTCACAATTAATTATTTTTTGGTCAAAAAATGAATTATTATTTAGTATTAATTAGACAACCCTTCTCTAAAAAATAATTAGAAAACCCTAAAATAACAAAAGCTAAGCATGCCATATAAATAACTAACGGAAAATGCAGTCAGTGTAATTTGTTTCACAAATTGGAATCGCACTAAACATCTCACATCGCCGGGAAACGCAGTCGGATTCGGTGGTCGTCGGAAGACCACAAGATACAGTGAGTATTTCTATCTTTTCCTTTCCATTTTCCGATTTTCCTTCTCTTTTCTTATGCGCACGCGGTGATGCGATTTCACCGCTGCGATAACCGCCACTTCAAAATGTATGTTATTTTGTGCACCTCGATTAACTAGACTAAATTCCTTGATTGCGCCCTAAATTCTATTGCATTCTAGTTATAATAATAATTATAATAATCAAGTTATTTTGTGCAATTTTGAAAATAATTGTGAATTAGAGTGATCAGTTTCTGAAATAACATGCTTTACAATATTGGTGTTAAGGGTTAAGGTATGCATTGTGCTAAAAAATGAATTATGCTTATGCTCGTGTTTGTACTCAATATCTTTAGACAAATTGATCAAACGATAAGGTTATATGAAGCACATACACGACACAGACACTGACACATCGACACCGATGAAATTTGAGAAAATAACATAATTCAGTCTAATTATAAATGCCGGTGTCGTATTGGTGTCCAACACCGACACATCTCTGAACACTGGGACATGCCTAATCTGAAGAGTGTCCGTGCTTCTTATGTTATTTGGATTGGTTTATTTAAGTTTATTCTCCAAACTGTGGCTTATAGTTACAATAGGCAATTCTTTTTGTTATTTCATCATGATTCATGTCTATTGGTGTTTTAGTTAAAGGTTTCTAGTCACTTTACACTTTTTTGACATTTTTCTCTTGCAAGGAATGAATCGTTTGAAAAAATCTTCTTCTTCCCCTGAACGGAAACGACAAAGAGTGTCGTCTGAGTCCTCCTTGACAAATGATGAGCGTCTAATCTATAACCTCATACGTAGCAAGACAGACATGGGGATCTCCGCAGCAGACATAAAAAAAGAAACAAACCTTCCTACTACTGTGATCAATAAAATCCTGAAGGGACTTGTTTCCAAGGAAATTATAAAGGATGTTGCTACCATTCAAAACAAAGGTAGAAAGAATTACATGGCAACAGAATTTGTGCCATCCACTGAAATCACTGGCGGGCATTTTTATAGTGATGGAGGTCTTGATACGGGACTTATAGACACTCTAAAGAAAGTGTGTGTGCAATGCATTTCTATGCAGAAAGTTTCCACATGTGATGGATGTTTGGAGTGGTGTAGAAGGAGTGGAGTCTTTACTACTGAAATCAATGAAAAACAAATAAAAGAGATTTTGGAAACTTTGATTTTGGACGATGAGATTATGCAGATGACAAGTACTGGATATGGTGATTTTGCATCTGTTCCTGTTGGCAAAACTTGTTACATATGCAAACGCAAGGGCGGAGTTAAAGGGGAAAAGAAATCTGTCAACAACACCAACTTTCCATGTTTTTCTTGTCAACGAATGACCTTATGTTCACCCAATGGCGCCATCTCTCCAGAAACATGTGTCTATTTTCAGAAATGGTTGGATTTCTGAATGAGTTGATTACAATTACACTACTAAATTGTTTTGTTTCTTTTTTTAAATGACTTTCGTAGTTATGACTCTCATACAACAGCTATCGCGGTTTATTTTTTTTCTCTTTTTTAACTTTATTGCTCTATGTATTTAATCTCCTTCGACAATAAAATAGAGGTGCGTACTGATTCTCAAGTGATAGCACAGAGCTTGAAGGAAAGGAGAAAAGGGAGTAGGATGGGGTGTACTCTCATGCAGAAAATTAGAAGGCTATTGGATGGAAATTGGGAGGTGAACATCCTCCATGTGTTCCGGGAAGCGAATAGATGTGCAGATATGCTAGCCAACATGGGATGTGATGACACTAATGGGATAGAGTTTTTTAACAACCCTCCCGCTAGGGTGTTACAACTTGTAGACGATGACATTAGGGGTGTTTCCTTCCCCCGCTTAGTTTCTTTGTAATCTTTTTTTCTTGGGCTTAGGCCCCGTTGAATACCAAAAAAAAAATAAAAATAGTTGACTCAATTCCTTTAAAAGTTCTGGGAAATGATTTGCGCCGATTAGAAAATATGCTGGTTGATGGTTACTGTTATCACTTTAGCAAAGTAACCTATCTTTACAACCCGTTTTGTAAATTGATTTGCTGTGCTGATGCATGTTCTACATGTAGGTCAAGTTGAAAGAATGTATGACTTAATTCTCTCCAAGTGTTTTATTGCTTTGTATGAATCTTAAAGTAGTACTACTAGTATGTTTTATTTTGGTATACTTGTTTTTCAGGGAATAAAGTTATGTGAATCCAATTTCTAGGTATTTTTTTTAAAGGAAAATGCTAACTAGTGCACCTGATGCACTAGTTAAACAACTAAATATGGTAAATATACATTGGAATTTGTGTAATCTACTTTTTAAAAGTATGAATTATGTTGATTTCAATGCAAAATTTGATTCTTTTGGCTTCCTTGTGCACTAGTTAGCATGATCTTTTTTAAAACATGTCTAGCTAATGTTTCAAATTTCTTGGAATCTTATTTTATTTTTTAGAAAAATCTGTAGAATAACCAATACTTTTTTTGGTTTCAATGTATGATCAACTACTTTCATTCAGTTTGTAATTTGAGTCAAGTATATTTCCCTTGCGGTTTAATTTTTGACTCTGTATGGATAATTTTTTTTAACTCGTGGTTTAATCAACTTTGTGTAACAAATATTTTGATGTATTAATCATGGCTTGATAGAGATTAGTCACTGCTAAGTAGCTAGCAGTTAACATTCATATCTATAATACTATATAGTTAACAAATATATTTACAATATTATAGTTATTAATATTCATGTTGAAGTTGGTAAATGGTGATGGATTCATAACTAATTAATACAATAATTATTCAATTGTGATCCTTTTGGTTCCAATTGTAAAAAATAAAATAAAGTTCAACTTTGAAACTGCACGCAAAATTTTCATGGGGACATAGTAACTTTATTCAAAAGATGAAATAAGAGAGACAAAAGAAAATTCATCATTAAACCTAATTCAGAATAAAGTTCTTGTTATAACTAAAAAATCAACATATTGGGCTCAAGTAGTTAATGAGCTCTCCCTAGGGGGAATATTGTTCTGGAGAATCCGAGTTCGATTTCTGGTGGAAACAATTATTGGTCAAACTTTACTTACCTTGCGGCCGAACTTTACCAAAAAGAAAAAATTGATAGTCTTGTTATAATTAATTTGGTAGATCTTTAACACCGATTAGAATAATAAGGTGCATTCTGTTTTTAGTATTACAAGTTGCAACTAATCTAAGTTTTAGCCTTCTAACAAGCTGTGGTTTAATTAAGAACAGTCAATTCACAAGCAAAAATGTACAAAATTTCCTGGTCTTAAGCCCAAACTAAAGCATTAAACATCTCTAATAAACTTGCTTCAAAAAAATGTATTTGAAAAACTATATATATGTTAACCGCACAGTCATGAATCATATTCACCAAGTAAAGTAGCACTTGTTGAGTTAAATTATTATTTTTTCAATATCCTCAAAAAGAAACCAAAGATGGATCAATCACAGAATGCAAGCCAACAAGCTGGCCAAGCCGTGGGACAAGCTCAAGTGAGTTTTTATACATCACGTATTTGGATATATCCATGCCTTTTTAACTTTTTTTGTATATCATTTTTAAACTATTGTAGCATGATAGGTTGATATAATGTCATTGTTGATTTAGGAGAAGGGAAGTAACTTGATGGACAAGGCAAGCAATGCTGCTCAATCTGCCCATGAATCTTGCCAAGAGGTTAGACATGAATTCCAGACATGACATGTAGATACTGATAACAATTTGAGAAAATTAATATGATTCATTTTAACCAAGTACATGTGTCAAACACCAAATAATACACCTTCAATCTAAAGTGTCGGTTGTAGATAATCAATAATTATTAGAAAGAACATAATGGTTAGAGAGATACCGTGATGTGGATCCGTGTCTTCCACTAACATTTCTAATAACTAAATACTAACATTTATGTGTAATTAAGAAGATTGGTTTTGCAAAGGAATAACAGCATAGCTTGTTGCCAACTTATCTTTCATTCATGTGTAATTATCCTGTATTTATTAATCTTAAAAAAAATACTAACATTTGCCAATAAAAGAAATTTGTCTTTGATCAAGGTTATGGAGAAATAGAATTATAATTAAAAAAAAAAAATTAGAGTAGAAAAACATGTAAATTATCAATTCTATATTAGCAATTTAATTTGGTAACTGATGACACTTTTTTTTTGTAGGGTGGTCAGCAAATGAAGGCACATGCACAAGATGCTGCTGATGCTGCTAAGAATACAGTTGGTGCTCACAAATGAGTCTATGTAGTGGAAAGCTCTCTTAATTAAGTAGCTATTTGCAAATTTTGATTCTTTTTTTTTTAAGCTATGATTTACTATCTTTTGCTCTCTTTATATTACTGGTTGTAAATCAGCATCTTGAATTAAGAGACTACAATTTTATCTCAATATTTGTCGGAATTTATTTATTTTGTTTAAATCGTAACAAAATTTTCAAGATACATACACATACACACTTGCAAGTATCATCTTATGATGATATGTTAAACATTTTCAAGAATATTTTAGCTTGCAAAGGCTATTTGAGATGAAGGTGTAACCACCAATAAGTAAGCTTGATGTAATCACTTTTGCATCCAATTTTTTCTCATACGTATCATTTTACATTGATGGTGGAAACTATGTTTATGTGGTTTAGGCATGTAGAGAGAAGACTTGTAGATTATGTAGTAAGGAGAGTAAATCAGATGAGTTGGATAATGATATGATATATCATATATGATAGAAAATCATGATGTCATTTTAGACTTTTCTCTAATATCCTTCCATGTTTTCTAACATGAGATGATAGTAGAGACCAGAGACTTAGAAACAATAGTAAAACAAATAATAATTTAACCATGGATTTCATGGTTTTGATGCAGGACAATTCATATAGTAATTGAAAATTGTTAGAATAAGGACATAATGTGGTATGGAGCATCAACAGAGTTGATTCTAGTGAAATCGAGCAGTCTCCTACAATGTAACGAACCAAAATTTTAATTTCAACAAAAATAGATAACCGTAATTAATATCGAAGAGTGTTTCAAATGAGAAACCAAGAAACAAAAATAATAAAAATGCACTATGAAGGATTAACTGTATAATTTGAAACAACAGAATCATTGGTAGCTGCCAAGTTATGAGCATCGACATTTTGATCTCTACTAACAAACAAGACACTAACATTTGGCAAACAAGACAACAATTCCCTACAATCATGAAAAACCATCTCAATAGCTGCTAACTTCACCTTGCTGGCGATACAATCAACCACATTTGCGGCATCAGAAAAAATGGAAACAGATTGTAACCCTTTGATCACGAACAAACTGGATTGCCCAGCAAATTCCTAACGCTTCAGCCATGAATCGATCCACCGCAATGTTATCAGGCACTGAACGTCGTGACACTGTTGGTTTTTGAGCACAATATTGCAAACAGTTGGGTCATCCGTATTGCATCCAACATCAACAAAAGCAAAAAAAGAAGGCACTGAAACCGAAGCCAAAGGCGTGGTGTGGTCGAAGGAAGAGCAACATGTCCCCTTCTTAAAGGATTTGCTTCATTCAATTCTCGGACAAAGGACATTGCTTTGTCAACCAAACGAACTGGTTCCAGGCAGTCCCTTTTAACCACCATCTGTATCCCAATTCCAAGCTAGAGTATCAAACGATAGGCACACATAGAAAGAGGAGTACTAATGATTTGCTTGGCAACACAATGATCAAAACAAGAGTAAATCAAATCTCGCTTCCATTGTTTGGTCTCCACATCAATCAACTCCATAACAAAAGCATCATCAGATAAAGGGCAGTTGTTGTGTCTGGATGTAATGAGCTTCATATCCGGCAACCAAATGTATTTCCATATTCTCACTCTCCGACAGTCACCAATTCTCCAAATACTACCCTTCTCAACGAGGGTTCTGGCACCGAGAATGCTTCGCCATGCATAGCTAGGTTGGTACCCTTCATTAGCATACATGAAATCATTGTTGGGGTAGTATCTACTTTTGAAAATTTTCGCAAGTAAGGATGATCCTTCGGTAGCTTGTCACCAACGGTGTTTTCCAAGTAAAGCTTTGTTGAACTCCCCCATGCCCCTAAACCCCATACCACCATCATTTTTAGCTTTAGAGAGTTTCTCCCAACTCATCCTATGAATCCGGTACAATTAAGAAACCATGTAAAGATAAATTGAGAGTTTTTGAGAGAAAAAGGTGTTTGTTAAAAGTGAGACCTATTCTACCCCTTAAGAATTTGGGGGTATTTACCCAACAACCAATGAGAACAAGCCACATAAATATATTTGCATGTAGTACCCACAACTAACTTGTAACCAACTTTTATTTCACGTTCTCATTAGTTGTTGGGTAAATACCCCTAAATAAACAAGGGGTAGATTAGAAAAAAGCCTTTAAATACAACCACAAGGGCTTAAAATGTAAAATGACATAATATAAAACTAATAACCTAATACTTATTTCCTATTAAAAAAATGATCATGCTAAATAGTGCACCCGGTGCACTTGTTAAGCATACCAAAAGTAGAAATAAAACACAAAGTTAATGTTGATAAAGACAACTTTTTATACTTTCAATGTATTGAATTCACGAGTTTCAAGACAAAATTTCCTTATTTATGTTTTTAACTAGTGCACCGGGTGCACTCTTTAGCATTTTCCTTAAAAAAAATATCTTGATTTTTTTATTTAAATAATTTTATTTTCTTTTTACAAGAAGGCAAATAATCTTGTAATGTATGTAGACATCCCAAAAGGTCAAATTTAAAGTTAAATTGGGTTTAATAATCTGATACTAGTATTATAGTATTAAGATTAGCATTAAATTCAGTCAAAAAATTGAGTTAGTAGTTTAAGGGGACGTACATATCTTTAAAACAGAATCTTCAGTATTCATGAAGAAAGATATTCTTTTAGTCAAAAAAGTTAAGTTTTTGAAAAAAAAAGAAGAAAAGAGTGAAGTTTTTTGGTCAAGAAAATAGTAGTCTAAGTTTGGTCAAAAAATAAGAAATATACTAACTAGTGTATTGAGGGTACTAAAATATAGTCAAATTATCTTAAAGTTTGTGTAGTCAATATTTTTTTATGGAAATGTAGTTAATATTTTTAAAATATAAAATTTACCTTTTTCACTTCCCCAAAGGCACTAGTTAACATGACCCAAAAAATAAAATTTCACATAAAAGTGAAGTTATTTTTTTGCTGACCAAACTTAGACTATAATAAAAAAAAATGTCTTGAAAAAAAAAATGTTAGATATCATAAACTTTTGAAGAAACATTGTTCAAATCACAGTAAAAAAGGCAACCTAGGGTGCATTTGTAAAAAAATATAAAAAAAATGGAAAACAATAGATATACAATGGAAATGGATTTTTTAAAAAGGCTAAAATGTAAACAAAATCAAGAAATAACAGACAATAAGAAACAACACAAAAAATGAATCATACGTACATGCTAAACGGCATCCTCTAGAAGTGTTAAACAAAAATCCTATTTATATGTGCATCTTATATGTATATCATACAAACAAACTTGTGTTGTTGAGCATTCAGTTAGAAAGAAAATTGTGATTGTTTGTCAGAATTGAAAATGGAGAGTGGTATTGATGTTGAGGGAAGATTCAGAGGAAGCAAGAGAAGTTTCAAGTTTGACAGTTCATCATCACTAAGGATAAGCGGCGAGGCGGATAATATCTTCCCTAACTCTGTTAATAGGGAGGACAATGATGATGAAGAGGCTTTGAAATGGGCTGCAATTCAGAGGCTTCCAACTGTTACACGTTTGAGGAGAGGTTTGTTGATTACCCCTGAAGGAGAGGTTAGTGAAATTGATGTACATGAACTTGGGTTGCAAGAAAGGAAATATCTGCTAGAAAGATTAGTGAGAATTGCTGATATTGACAATGAGAAATTATTATTGAAATTCAGGGACCGTGTTAACAGGTAACATTGCTACTCATATGTATATTATTAATCGTTAGGTTTAAGTATAATTTTGATCCTATAATTTGTCTCATTTACAAATTTTGACTCTATTTCGACATGTACGATTTTGACTACACTTTTTAGAATGTACTCTATTTTTTTCCACATATGCTTTTTGAGACTGAACTTTTGATGATGAAACAAGTGAGATGTGTGTAACAACTCCGTTTATGACATGATACTATCTACTTGGATTCTCACTTGACATTTGATTTCTATTTCATCAAAATATACACCTATTCTATATCCCAAAAGCAATCAAATTTGATATAAGTGAATTCTCGCCTAATAACTCATTTTCAATTTCATCAGTTCAATTTTGACATAATTATATGACCAATCACATCAACAAAAATCAGACTCTAGTGTATAGGTGGGGAGACATTTTAAAAATAAAAACTGAGTGACCAAAAAGTTGAAAATGAGGCAGAAGACGAAAACTGTATTTAAGTTTTATTGTTATTGTTGTTGTTTTCTCCTACATCATAAAGATGCACTAATGTTTTCGCTTTCACCTTGCGCTCATTCACGACATCCCAGAGTTGGAATTAAGATGCCTACAATCGAAGTTCGATTTGAGCACATGAAGATCAAAGCAGAAGTTCACATAGGAAAGAGAGCTTCGCCTACCCTCACTAATTACGTACTTGATATGGTAGAGGTGAGTAATAACATTGAACACCAACAGTTTACAGCTTACCAATACCATATGTTATTGATGGAGAAACTCTGATATACTAATTTTCTTATATTTTCTTTTTTGGAATATCAAAGGCTCCATTAAACTATATACTAAGAAGAAGAAGACAACAAGTGAACATTCTCAATAATGTTAGTGGAATAATAAAGCCTGGCAGGTAACAATGAGCATGTATTACAAGTATATATGATATGTATCAAATATATTTAATTTAATATACTTACATTTGCTACTCTATATATATCCAGGATGACATTGCTGTTAGGCCCTCCAAGTTCTGGAAAAACAACACTCCTTTTGGCCTTGGCTGGAAAACTTGATCCCAAGCTAAAGGTAACTTAAGACAAATGAAAACATGTTATTTAATTATATTTTCCAATTTGGTTTTCTAGCTAACTAACAATCTTTAATTTCATTATCAGTTCTCTGGGAAGGTGACTTATAATGGTCATGAGATGAATGAGTTTGTACCTCAAAGAACTGCTGCTTATGTCAGTCAAAACGATCTTCACATTGGAGAATTGACAGTTAGAGAAACTTTGGAATTCTCAGCTAGATTCCAAGGTGTTGGACTTAGATATGGTTAGTACACGGCATTGAGTCTTTTGCTAAATGTTTCATCTCGATGCGGTGCAATTTTTAAACACCTGACAATTGAATACATGATTCAATGTTGATTAGAAAACATCTTTGGTAAAATGCAGATATGCTAGAAGAGGTATCTAGAAGAGAAAAGGAGAGAAATATTATCCCTGATCCAGATATTGATGTCTTTATGAAGGTAACAAACAACGCACCATCTTTACTTTTCCTATTTTCAAATAAAATTGATAATAACACAGTGGATGAACTTGTGACTTGATAATATGCTTAGGCTATTGCAACTGGGGGTCAGAAATCAAATTTCGTAATAGATTATTACTTAAAGGTAAAATTTCATACACTCAACTTTCACTGATCTTTATAAAATACTAGCAACAATTAATTTATAGTTTTACTTGCTTTATATGTTCAGATTTTGGGACTAGAGACCTGTGCAGATACTGTGGTGGGAAATGCAATGTTAAGAGGTGTCTCTGGAGGACAAAGGAAACGGGTTACGACAGGTAAACCAGACCTATTTCAGCATTGAGGTATACATCATGATTCACCATAATAGAGTGACAATGAGAAAATCTTTTGAATGTATTGATACAGGGGAGATGCTTGTAGGAACAGCTAAGGCTCTTTTCATGGATGAAATATCTACTGGTTTGGATAGCTCGACAACTTTTCAAGTTGTGCAATCAGTGAAGCAATCTGTCCACCATCTCAATGGAACTGCTGTTATCTCACTCTTGCAGCCACCACCAGAGACTTACGATCTTTTTGACGACATTATTCTACTCTCTGAGGGGCACATTGTGTACCAGGGTCCTTGTGAACACGTGCTTCAATTTTTTGCTTCATTAGGTTTCATGTGTCCTAAAAGAAAATCTGTGGCAGACTTTTTACAAGAAGTAAGTGTAACTTTACTTCTTTCTACATTCTACAATCTAAGAAGTAATTGTAACTTTATTTCTTTCTACATTCTACAAATCTATATGGATATGAGTGAATGTTAACTATATAATTTTGACCATTATGCTTTAGGTGACATCAATGAAAGATCAGGAGCAATATTGGGCAGAAAGAGGGAAGCCTTATAGATTTGTGACACCTAAGGAGTTTGCGGAAGCATTTGAGTCATTTCATGTTGGGAGAAACCTTTGTAATGAACTTGTTACTCAATTTGACAAGTCTGAAAGCCACCCAGCTGCTTTGGCGACCAACAAGTATGGAACTGGAAAGTGGGAATTGTTCAAAGCCTGCTTATCAAGAGAACTTTTACTCATGAAGCGCAATTCATTTATATATAAATTCAAACTTTGCCAAGTAGGTTCTAACAACTATGTAATGTATAAACTATAAACTATGTACTTGCTACTCTATTACTAATGCATTTCTCCTTCTTTAAGCTTGCTGTGATGGCTATCGTTACCATGACAGTTTTTCTCCGAACTGAAATGCACCACGATTCAGTGATTGATGGGGGCATTTATGCCGGTGCATTGTTCTTTGGAAATATGGTGCTTATGTTTAATGGATTTGCTGAACTTTCGATGACTGTTGTGAGGCTTCCTGTGTTTTACAAGCACAGAGACATGCTCTTCTACCCTTCTTGGGCATATGGTATTCCTTCCTGGATCCTTAAAATCCCCATAACAATTGTTGAAGCAGTTGTTTGGACAGTCCTCACCTATTTTACCGTCGGTTATGATCCTGAAGTTGGAAGGTAAAAAAGAAAATTTTCAATATGTATTCAGTAAAACTTGTCAAGTAATCTTCAACTCAGTTTGGCTTTGAACCCTAATGTGTAATTAACGGTATCTTTTTGTGTATGATTATAGATTATTTAGGCAATTCCTTCTTCTCATACTTATCAACCAAATGGGTACTGGACTATCCCGATTTCTTGGAGCAGTTGGTAGAGAAATGACAGTGGCTAACACACTAGCATCATTTATATTTTGCTTCCTTGTTGCCATGAGTGGTTTGGCCCTCTCGAGAGGTACTACAGTTCATAGGTTGAAGTAGTTAAGGTTAATGTTTCTCCTATATATTATTGTTAGAATTTAGAATAACAATACCTTCCCACCTTTTTTGATTTTTGGTTTCAGATGATATGAAAAAAGGGTGGATATGGGGATTCTGGATATCGCCTATAATGTATGCACAAAATGGCTTAGTGAATAACGAGTTCCTGGGGAAGACATGGAGACATGTATGCTCTGCAATGCTCTACATCTACATTTTCTATATCTGATAAAAATATAGTCTGATGACTGGATACATGTTTTCTTTTGAAAGGTTCTTCCTAACTCAACAAACCCGCTAGGAGTTGATGTTTTGAAATCCCGTGGGTTCTTTACAGAGTCGTACTTCTATTGGATATGTTTCGGGGCATTAATTGGATATACATTATTGTTCAACTTGGGTTACATTCTTGCTCTAACATACTTAAATCGTGAGTTTCTTTACATAAATTAGAATATTTTGTAACAAAAATGAGCCTGAAATATGAATTAATATTGCAAACTAATTTTGCAGCAATCGAGAAGCATCAGGTTGTGAAATCAGAGCAATCTCAGAGCAGTGACGAGAATGGTCGAAGTAAAAGCGAAATGGTTCTTCCTTTTGAACCACATTATATAACCTTTGATGAAGTCTCATATTCTGTAGACATGCCTCAGGTATACATATATATATTCAAATGAAAAAGGTTTGCATTCCACTCTCAGTTCTTAATTTTTAAATGAGTTTCATTCAATCCATGTTTTAAACTTGAAGGAAATGAGGAGTCAGGGTGTCCTTGAAGATAAGTTGGTTCTTTTGAATGGTGTCAGTGGAGCTTTTAGACCAGGTGTTCTCACTGCACTAATGGGCGTCACCGGTGCCGGAAAAACAACTTTGATGGATGTACTTGCTGGTAGAAAAACTGGGGGATATATTACCGGAAACATCACAATTTCTGGGTATCCCAAAAAGCAAGAAACCTTTGCAAGAATTTCAGGATACTGTGAACAAAATGATATACACTCTCCTCATATTACTGTCTATGAATCCCTACTCTATTCAGCATGGCTCCGATTGCCAGCGAAAATCAATACAGAAACTAGGAAGGTTGGCATTTGAATATCCTGCTGTTTATGATTTTCTATATACATAATATGTCGACAGTCACACCCATCTTTCTACCTATATATTATTTTTGTCAAACTATTTTACTGCCATCTGTGACTTTCCTGCCACATTTGTTTATGCATTAATTAAAACTCTCTCTACTTTCATGTTAAGTTCTTATATGTTTTTACGTATGATACATTTGTTGTTAACCAGATTCACCAGATTTCTTTTATGTTGCCTATTTAGACACACAAAATTGATTATGAGCAAGTAATTTTTCTAAGTTGTTGCTGTTGTATTCAAATTCATATGTACTTAATATTTTCAAGGAAATTTTCAGTACCTAAGTGCATAATTTCCAGACTTGGCATAACTATCGCCATTTGTAGATAGAACTATTCTGTCCTATAAAATAAGGTTGGAAGCAAGAATAGTTTGGAGCTGACCAATGGTTACAGGTATTCGTTGAGGAAGTCATGGAACTAGTGGAGCTGACCCCACTAAGGGATGCATATGTTGGTCTCCCTGGTATTAACGGTCTCTCAACTGAACAACGTAAAAGATTGACTATTGCAGTTGAGCTGGTGGGTAATCCTTCTATCATATTCATGGATGAGCCAACTTCTGGGCTAGATGCAAGAGCTGCAGCTATTGTTATGAGAACAGTTAGGAACATAGTAGACACCGGAAGAACAATTGTGTGTACCATTCACCAGCCCAGCATTGATATCTTTGAATCTTTCGACGAGGTAAAGAAGAAGAGCTAAAAATTCATAACAATTTATTGTCAGTTTGTTTTCTTCTTTACAAAGATTTTGATCTTTATTTTCAATGAAATTAAGCTTTTCTTAATGAAACGAGGAGGACAGGAGATATATGTGGGGCCACTTGGACGCCATTCTTCGCATTTAATTAAATACTTTGAGGTAGAATTGTTCTAAATATTTTTTTAATTGAAGTCTATGTTTTACATCTATAATCTATCGTAGCATGAAACTTACCTTTGTGCAAACTTTTGTTCATAAAGAGAATTCAAGGTGTCAGTAAGATTAAAGATGGCTACAACCCAGCAACTTGGATGTTGGAAGTTACGAGTTCTGATAAAGAAGTGGAAATGGGGATTAATTTTGCTGAGGTGTACAGAAGTTCAAAATTGTACAGGTATTTTATGTATTATGAAGTATTGAACTTGAAAAGAATATGCTGGATAGCAAATAACTGCAAAAAGCGCAAAACAATTTTTGTTGTGAATTGTTATACATGCGCAGGTTATTTAAGTAGAAACTTATGTGACATTTGTTATAGGAGAAACAAAGCTACTATTGAAGAATTAAGCACTCCATATCCTGGTTCAAAGAGCCTTTATTTTCCTTCGAAGTACTCGAGGTCTTTTTTTACCCAATGTATGGCTTGTTTATGGAAACAGCATTGGTCTTACTGGCGCAATCCCTTGTACAATTCAATAAGGTTTATCTTCACAATTGCTGTCGCCTTGTTGCTTGGGAGCATGTACTGGAAAGTTTCCTCCAAAATGTAATAAGAACCATCTTTAAATTACTAGGAGTTGTATATGGCTTTCAAATTTTTGCTTCTAATTATTCTAAACGTGAATTTCTTATTGCAGTGAAAACCAAAAAGATTTCTTTAATGCCATGGGCTTTCTGTATACTGCTACTTTGGTTATTGGTGTCAAGAATTGTAATTCAGTGCAACCACTGGTCGGTATAGAGAGAGTAGTCTTTTATAGGGAAAGGGCTGCAGGAATGTATTCATCATTGGCATATGCTGTTTCTCAGGCAAGCATTGAACTAGTCTTTATTTACTTAGTTCCATGTATGTAAAAAATTTTGTCTACATTTTCTAATCTTCAACTTTTCTTTCATGTAGGCTCTAATTGAAGTCCCATATAATCTTCTGCAAACTTTGGTTTATGGGATTATAGTTTATCCAATGCTTGGTTATGAGTGGAGCGTCACTAAAATTTTTTGGTACATCTTTTTCGTATTCTTCACCTTCCTTTACTATACCTACTTTGGCATGATGACAACAGCCATGACCCCAAACCTAGCAATAGCTGCTTTGCTCGGTAGTGCGTTCAATTCATTCTTTAATCTCTTCTGTGGATTCTTAATCCCACAAACAGTAAGTTTTAGCTTCTGTTGATGTTAACTGCGCAGATTTTTACTATACAAATAATTAATTGATTTTTTGTTTGTTTTCAATAATTTTCTAAAATGGACTCGCAGAGGATCCCAATATGGTGGAGATGGTTTTATTGGATAAATCCAGCAGCTTGGACTCTAAATGGGCTGGTGACTTCACAATTTGGAGATATAAAGGATAGTTTGGATTTTAATGGAAGAATTGTTCCAATACAAGATTTTTTGCGGAATTACTTTGGTTTCAAGTATGAGTTTTTAGGAATTGTTGCAGTTATAGTTGTTGGATTTACAATTAGTTTTGTATTGGTCTTTGCCATATGCATCAAGAAATTAAATTTTCAACGACGCTAAGAGTCGTTGAATATTTAGTGTAGAATCAAATATTGGTTCTTATAAAATATTTTTAACGATGCATCCTAATATTTAGTGTTTAATAATGAAAAGTTGCAATTTGCAACTCAAAATATAAACCAGATGTGGATTAATATCATACTTTAGTGTTTCAATTGTTTTTTCTTTTTATCTTTATCTTTGTGGCGTTGTTAGGGATACAAGTTAATTGCTGATATAGTGGACGGTTTTTAGGATCAATAGCTAAGACATGAGTACTAACCATTTATAGAGATGTTTGTTGAGTTTTAAAATGTATGAAATCTTAAAGTTAAGACCCCCCAGACAACAAGAATAATATTTTCAAAGGGATCAGCTCTAGAAGAACAACAAGCATTTGTTTCTAACATGTTTGCTGTAAGATCCACAGGCAGCATTGTCTGTGAATATCTGCTAATCATCCCGCTGATGCTAAATAGACGTTAGATGGACTCTAGACCCCTTTTAGCCAAATTGACGAAGATATAAGGAATAGTTAGCATTGGCTTAGTCCACGCCAATCAGTGTTGGTTTGGCCCATGCTAGTCATCGTTTATTTATCCCACTCTAAATAAGGTTTTGGCCAATCCCACATAAAATGTTTTTCAAAAAAAGAAGGAAAGAAAAACGAAAAACCTAACTTTTCTATCAACATTTTCATTGTCAGCCTTGCTTATCAAAGAGAAACCAAGCAGGAATTAATCTTACACGGTAACTTAAAGGCCTTAATGAGACACAGACATACATAAATACAAGAAAGAATAAGAAGTGTGAACTTACTAGCAATGTTCGAGAGCCGAAGTTGACAGTTCTCCCGTCCAAATCATAAAAATATCTACAACAGTCAAGATCACCAATTCATGGTATGTGAGTGACAACTGACAACAATGATAGTAATTATAAATTTATAATCATATATATGTATATGAGCACAACAAATTTGACAAAAATATGAATATCTTCTACAACAGGCAATTAAGATACCATAAATTTTGTTGCTAGAAAAATTTCCATAACAAATAATTCTCATGAGTTGATTATATACAATTACAAATTTACAATGATTAATCATTCTCAATGCACAACAAAACATAGCAATTAGAAAATGCCAAAAATAGAAGCCTAATTTCCCATTTCAATTTTTTACTTCCATTCAACCTATTATTATTAACATTTCAACAAAGTATAATATTCCAATACATCAAAACCTCCCCAAAAAAAACCCTAAAAATAAACATAAAGAATAAAATTGAGAAACGAAACAATTGTGAACAGCAAGATAAGTTGAACGAATTTTGTACCTTGAAGATAAGCTCATATATTGGAGCATTGTGCTTCCCAGCAAAAAATGTTGAGCTTCAGTTGTGGGAGAAGAAGACTGATAAGCTTCATTGGAGTTTAACCACCAGGATTGTGGTTAGAGAGGGTGCGGGGGCGGTTTTCGCCGTCGTTAACGCTACACGGTGGTGGTAGAAGTAGAAGATAATTCGTGGAAATTACGACGTTTAAATTTAATTACAATTTTGCCCTCTACCTTTTAATTGGAACACGTTTCATAAAGGCAAAATTACACAATAGGTCATTTATCTTATTTTTTTGGTTTAATTATTCATTTGATCCTTTATCTTTAATTTAGTTCTTAATTTGGTCCCCTATCTTTTAAACGTCTTAATTTGGTCCCTTATATTTTAAAAGTCTCAATTTGGTCCCTTATCTTTTCTGCAGGTCTCAATTTGGTCCCTTATCTTTTCTGCAGTTCTCAATTTGATCCCTTATCTTTTAAAATTTTGGACACGTGGCACACTTGGACAGATGACACGTGTCCAAATTTAATGGTAATAGTGAAAAATTTGACGGGAGGGACCAAATTGAGAACTTCAGAAAAAATAAGGGACCAAATTGAGACGTTTAAAAGATAAGAGACCAAATTGAGAACTAAATTAAAGATAAGGGACCAAATTAGTAATTAAGCCTATTTTTTTTGTAACATTTTGATCATTTATCTTTTATTTGTAATACTTTGGTCCTTTATCTTATATATTTGTAACACTTTAGTCATTTATCTTTTATTTGTAACACTTTAGTCATTTATCTTTTATAAATTTCACATAGAAACCCTTTTTTTCATTTTGTTTTTTATTAAAAAAATGTTGAATTTTATTTGTTAAGATACGTTTTTATTAAAATTAAATAAAATCATAATTTTGATGAGTATGTTCATCATCTTCATCAATTCTATCATATCTTCATGTTCTTTAAAGAACCAAAGTGTTACAAATAAAAGATAAAGGACCGGAGTATTACAAAAATATAAGATAAATGACCAAAGTGTTGTATTTAAAAGGATTAGTTTTGCCATCCAAAAAGGGTTAGTGGCGCAACTTGTTGCCCGTTTACCTTCCATTAAAGTGTAATTACCTCTATTTATTAAATAAAATAAGTATTGTTACTTTTTACTATATGATAAACATGCAAAAAGAACTTGATTAAATTGTGTACCCAAAAAAAAACCAAATTGTTACAAATGAAAGATAAAGGACCAAAGTGTTACAAAAACATAAGATAAAGGATCAAACGTGTAATTTTGTCTTTCAAAAAATAAAAACCATATAAAAATTCTATGAACCACAGATTCAGACACGGACACTTCGACACTGCTAATGTGAAAATATAAGACACCGATACCACTACATATTTTTAAAATATCTAAATGGATAAACAATGTGCGTTTAAGTTGAACAAGTTTTTCATTAATTTTATTTTAAAAGAATATACAACAGTACATTTGACTTTTATTCAATCATCTACTATCGAAGACTAAAAATAATATAATCAAAATGCAATCTCGTTAATCCTTAATTGATCTACATTATTGTTTTGACCCATTTTTAATTTTTGTAAATATGTCTAACGAAAGTAGAAGCAAATAAAAATAATATTTTTTTTTTGGCATTTATATGATACGTGTTATATGAGTGTTTTATAAGTGTCGAACAGTGATCTAAGAAATGTCGGAGTAAAAGAAAAATTAATTTTTTTTTTGAATACCTATCCGACACGTGTCGTACACTTGTACGAGTGTCAGATACTGATACATATCAGACACTGTAACACGCCTAATTATAGAGATGTTCGTGTTCATAGTATATAATTGGACAATTAAAAGTGTTCCAGGTGGTATAAGACGAGTCTTTAAAACATGTCCCGGTTTATGTTAAAGAATCGAATATAGCATTTAAAGTTCCAATCAATGAATATATGAAAAAAGTTCCCTTGTCAAAAAAAAATAATATTCCAATCAATGATTTTGTAGATTTGGAGTTATGAATATTTTTAGTTTGGACACTTCAATATACATAGTTAAATATTAAGCTTATGCAATTTGCTATTTTATACTATTAATAAGAATGTTGTGAGATTGTTTGTAGATTTATCATTTTAATTTTAGCAATTTTACATTTATATTGTATTAATGTACTCTATCAATTTGAATGAATGAATATTGTTATTTAGTAAAAAAAATCTTGTATTCAGTTCAATGATCAATTAGTCTAAAGGGTCCAATTCAACCGTCCACTTGCAGGGACCCTATTTAGAGCTCCTAGCCTCAGGGGCGGAGCTACTAATGGACTGGGGAGCACCATGGCCCGCCCCAAGTTTCTAAATTTTTATTTTTTTATAGATATAAATACATATTTTTATTAAAAGGGTATATGATATACACTAGTTGTTACAATTTTATTCCAATCGTTTGGCGTGTCCGAGTAGTTAACAAGTCCGCCCTAGCCTTCTAAAGTGTGCGAGTTCAATCCCTACTGTGTTAGTTTTTATGCTATTTTGATATTTTTAAGAAAAAATACTATAAAATTACAAATTCTGTGAGATTTGAACCTTGGCTTCTTGTTTAAAAATGAAATAAACAAACCACTATAACACTAATGATCAATGGTATAATTAGTTGAAAATATAAATATTATAAACAATTTATAAAAAAAAAAATATTCATGGCCTCCCCCAAAACTTTGTTCTAGTTCCGTCACTGTCTAAACTATCAAAATTGACAAGAGAGAAAGAAACATGAAACTTTGAGAGGAATAGACTTCAAAGTTTCCGAACCAATACCACTAACCATCCCAAGTAAGTTTTAAAAAGATACTAATACTAACTAATGCCTTTGAGACACTAATTAAAAATTAAAAAAAAAATTGTATTGAAAACATTAATTATTATTTTTTTGTGTGGTGAAAACATTTTTTCTATATTTTACATATATTGATTGTATAAAATTCAATGTAAATTTACTATATTGATTTTTTTTAATTAGTGTTTCCAAGTCACTTAGCAATTTTTCTATGAAAAAATTAGTTTTCTAAATTGCCCGTTAGTCTTTGAATGGACAGTTATCTTATGTTTAACCTTTTTATTTGAGATCATACAATGTGATGTGTCATGTGTATGTGTGTGAAAGTTATGCACCAACCAGTTGTAAGTCAACTCAAGAAGCCGGCATTTTGTAACTTTTTGAATTATTTTTTTGACTTAAAATAACGGAGGTTCATGAATCATGAGGTACTCACACATTCAATTTTTTCAATTCCAACTTATCTACAAAGCACATCAATTTGATAAAGTGGCTTAATTTATAGTATCGTTCATACTTCCGTATTACATTTAGTTATATCCCTAATTATATTACTACTTTGATTATAAATGAAAAAACATAAATTTGCTTGCGTTAAAAAAAAAAAGTTCAATAGTTGATTTTCTCTCTTTCTTGGGCTCAACTATTATTCTTAACTGTTTTGAGTAAACGCTTTAAATTAAATATCACATATCAATATATATCCATTGTAAAAACAAATATACACCGGATTTGTAGATATACTAAATTAATCAATTTTACAATTTTATGATTAAATTTGTGATTTAATCAAATTACATGTTAATGAACATGTTAACATTTTTTTAATTATATATTTAAGATTAATAAAAGAAAAACTTCATTCAAAATTACTCAATTATTTGTAGGTAAAAGATGACAAAATCGGTAACTCATAGTATATTAATATTTTTTTTGGTACAACTTATAGTATATTAATATATGAACAATTAATCGTATAAATAAATTCATTTAAAATAGTTAGCATTACCTAATTGCTTGCGTACTGCTAATGCTTAGTAAGCAAATGAAAATATGAAATCATTGCTGATGATATTAGTTTATGCTTAACATCAGTTGTTACACGTTTGCTTTCATTCATTTTTATATTTTTAATCCCTTTTCCCCTTTCTAGTCAAAATATCAAATCACAAATTTTCAGCTCTTTTTCTTTTTTCTTCTTCTTTTGTGACATGTGCATTAATAGATTGTTATTAGTCGATTATATAGTTTCGTGACCATATAATAGATTCTTATTATTCCATTCGTATTATTGCAGTTTTAGCTTTTGATTTGTTGCCAAACTTTATTTAATAAAATTATTTTTAACTAAAAAAGGAAAATACATGCGGTATTACTTACTCTATTTTAAAATATAAGTAAATAATAATTTGATGTATTTTATGTTAAATTTAGACCAAATGTATTAATTTTAATTGATCCACTTCTGCTTATATTTTAAATGAGAGGAGTATATACTTAGCAACAAATTCCTGCAAGGAAATTTTTTTGAATTTATATTTAATTTGAAAAAAAATAGATATAAATTGCTGAATAAAATATATTCGAAGGAAACCATGCTATTTTTTAACTGTTATAATTATATTACATGTGCATATGTTTCATTCGGGTGAGCTATAAAATTTTGCCATATATTGTTACTCTTGAGTAGAATTGATTTTGAATCAAAAAGTGATTTCATTTGAAGTTAAAAACTATAGTTTTTTATTTTAAAATTGATTTTTATACTCATATTATTATTCAACTCACTTTTATATAAATTTAGATTCAAACATAAATCAATTTACCATTAATATAATTTTAAACAAAATCAATTTAGTACAGGTGAACACTCATGTACGAATCTTATTTGAACATGTACCGATACAATTGTTGATACGTACAATTCTAATAGGTCTATATATAATATTAAATATAAAAAAATTGATAAACACAATTTGTGAACTTATCACAATTATCCACATCAGTAAATATATCTGTAATCTGTATACATTAAATAAAAGGTGTACTGTTTCTTTCGGCGATTCCGGTGGCCTCGTCTCCCTTGCTCCAGTTTTGATGGCGTGCGCTGATTTTGTCCACTGCTCCGACGGTTTTGTATTTTTGTTTGTCTATCCTGTTTATTTACTTATTGTTCCTTTATTGTTTTCTGCGTTTATGTTTGTCCAGAGGTGGTAATGGATATGGCCTCTGTTGCGATGGTTTGATTTTGTAAATCCGAAAGGATTTGTGGTTCTTTTACCCGAAAGGGTGGTTTGATTTCTAATGTGGTTCTTTTACCCGAAAGGGTAGTTCACTCAAGTTTATGGTTCCGGTTGGGTTGGTGCTTCAACGCTCTTTGTTTCTCTGATGCTCCAGGTCTGTTGAGATCTGCAGGTCTCAAGGCGTTGGGTTTGTCTCCTTTCTGGCTCTGTCTGCTTATCCGTCTCAGTTCATGTGACTGTGTTTGGATTGTTATACTCGAAAGAGTTATTATGCCTGCTGCTTTGTTCAGGGGGTTGTTGGTACTTGGTTCCTTCCGTGTTGACGGTTGTTCCATTCGCCTGTTGAACCCTTTTTTATTCTAGCTGATGCTCACTCCTCATTTTTTTTTTGTAGCTTGGTTTCGCGCCCGTACGTGGGTTCGCTGGGTTGCGCTTGTGTTGAGTGATATTTTAGTTAGAATTGATTAGGGTTGGTTCACTTTGTTTGTATGATCACGTTGTAACTGAGTCAGGTCTAATGCCCCCTCAGTCTCTGTATCTTTCTTTTTTTATTTTAATATATTTTCCTTTTTTGCTTAAAAAAATAAAAAAATAAAAGGTGTACCAAAATATTCATCTTTAATAAAATCAATTTTTTCATTGTAGAACCAAACATTCACTAACATAAAGTCAGATACGGCATCTAATAAAGTAGTCAGTTTGTTACGTTAATCCAAAGATTGATATTATATTAAAAATGTCAGCTCTAAAAAAGTCAATTTAAGCTTCTTAAGATATAATCAGTGATGTCACAGTTAAGCCATTATTTATCCAAAAAAATATATTCACTCCACTGTTAACTATAATTGACACTGAAATGAGTAATTTTTTTATAAATTTGTTCTTAATAAAATATCTGATTAAATACATTAGTTAATTAATTTACAAAGCAATTATTTTTTTGCTTATAGTTAAAATCATCAGTAGACTATGATATGATGATTGATGATTATTCATTCATTATTTATTTGAAGCTGGTTTTTCCCTAAAAGGAACTAAAAAACAAAATAATAATAATCTGTTCAATGAATAATATAGCTGGCATATTCGTGGTGGCTACTTACATTGCCTCATAAACTATACTACTATGGAATATGAACATAGAAAATGTTATTTCTCCATGTGATTCTCTCTCTCTCTCTCTCTCTCTCTCTCTCTCTCTCTCTCTATATATATATATATATATATATATATATATATATATATATATATATATATATATATATATATAGACACACATGCATCAACATTGTTTATTTTTGTTTCACATTCATTAATATTCCAAAGAGAAAGGAAAAGGGTCAATTTGTCTACACAACAACAGAAATATAGAAAATAGCTAATGATTTTTAATACCCTTTAATTTTCTCTAAATTTGTAGTTAGTTACAATTATATTTTCTTGGTGTTGTGGTGGTGGTGATGGAAGGTGGAGGTAGTTTTAGGATTGGTAGTTCATCAATTTGGAGGAACAGTGATGCAGATGAGATTTTTTCAAATTCTTTCCACCAAGAAGATGATGAAGAAGCTCTTAAATGGGCTGCAATTCAGAAACTTCCTACTTTTGCTCGTTTGAGGAAAGGTTTGCTCACTTCACTTCAAGGTGAAGCCACGGAGATTGATATCGAGAAACTTGGGTTGCAAGAAAGAAAAGATTTGCTTGAAAGACTTGTTAGACTTGCTGAAGAGGATAATGAAAAGTTTTTGCTCAAACTCAAGGATCGAATCGACAGGTTCAAATTCAATTATTTTTTGTTCCTCTTGTTACACTGGTTTTTTGTTTTGTTTGCTTATCATGCTTTTCTTGTTCATTGGATGGTATATATCAGAGTTGGAATTGATCTTCCTACTATAGAGGTTCGATTTGAGCACTTGAATATCGAAGCAGAAGCTCATGTAGGAAGCAGATCTTTGCCTACTTTCACTAACTTCATGGTCAATATAGTTGAGGTAAAGTACTTACTTTTGTAATTAGCACTAACTTGTTATGTTATTTTTTATTGATGGAGATTTTGACTAAACAATTTGTTTTCTTTCTATAAAATTTTAATTTTGAAGGGACTATTGAACTCTCTTCATGTACTTCCAAGTAGAAAACAACATCTAAATATTCTCAGGAATGTTAGTGGAATAATAAAGCCTTCAAGGTATCAATACAAATAATGTTCTATTCATTCATTTCTCTTTGGACCTCTTGAACCAATATAGTAACATGTTTCAATTATGTTCTTTTCAGAATGGCATTGCTTTTGGGCCCTCCAAGTTCTGGAAAAACCACACTCCTGTTGGCCTTGGCTGGAAAGCTTGATCCAAAATTGAAGGTTAGAACATTAAAATTAACACTCACATACACACGAGCGCAGTTGCGCACGTCTTATATTATCTATGGTTTCAATGAAAGTAGAGAGCTAAAATATGAAACCGTTTCATATTTTAGCTCTCTACTTTCAACCTTGTATCGCTAGCTAAATCGGTAATCTGGTGTGACTTCATGATCAGTTTTTTGGAAAGGTGACTTATAATGGTCACCAGATGAATGAGTTTGTGCCCCAAAGGACTTCTGCTTATGTAGATCAACATGATCTTCACATTGGAGAAATGACTGTTAGAGAAACCTTGGCCTTCTCAGCAAGAGTTCAAGGAGTCGGGCCTCGTTATGGTTAGTTAACAACATTTCTTTTTGCTTATATTCATACTAGAAAATAGAAGTTGAAGTATTAAGACTTTGTTTGGATAAACAACATAATTAAACACTTATATCATAAACGCGCATAGGTGCTATCCTGGAGAAAATAAAATCAAAATATTAATAAAGCTAAGATATCCTGGAGAGCTTATGGATATAAGCTATAAAAACAGCTTATGATCGTGTCACAAGTTGATTCCATAAGCTCTCTCAAACAATCTCCCAAGTGCTTATGTCGATAGATAAACACAAATACATCAATCATAGAAAACCATAAATTAGAAAGTTTTGACCATGTGTAATATTGTTCACATTCTGCAGACTTGCTAGCAGAATTGTCCAGAAGAGAAAAACATGCAAATATCGTGCCCGATCCAGATATTGATGTGTACATGAAGGTAATATAGAGGTTCTCTTATACTTGGTGAATCTATATCTTTTCCATTCAGATAGAAATGAGACTGATAATAAAGTGGCTGTCCTTTTGATTCATAATGCTCACAGGCTATTGCAACTGAAGGCCAGAAGGCAAATTTGATAACAGATTATGTCCTAAGGGTAAACTAACTTATACTTTCAAAACCATCTCTAATCACCATAATAAATACATTTTAGTATCATTTTTTAAAGTCTTTTGTTTATTTTGTTGTACATTTCAGGTTTTGGGATTAGAGATATGTGCTGATACTGTTGTAGGAAATGCAATGTTAAGAGGTATTTCTGGGGGACAAAGGAAACGCGTTACAACAGGTAAAACAAATCTTATTTCAATATTAATGCACATCATGATTAATCACCTATGTAGTTGTGTTAGTATTTTCTTCTTTACCATAATTTAAACTCAGCCTTAATCACTTCAATAAATTGATTTTTATGAATATATAAATGTAGGAGAGATGTTGGTTGGACCGTATAAAGCTCTATTCATGGATGAAATATCTACTGGTTTGGATAGCTCAACAACTTTTCAAGTTGTGAATTCAATGAAGCAATATGTCCACATTCTCAAAGGAACCGCGGTTATCTCACTCCTGCAGCCACCACCAGAGACTTACAATATTTTTGACGACATTATTCTACTCTCTGATAGTCACATTATATACCAGGGTCCCCGCGAACACGTGCTTGAATTTTTCGAATCAATGGGTTTTAAATGTCCTAACAGGAAAGGAGTGGCAGATTTTTTGCAAGAAGTAAGTGTCTCTCTCTCTCTTTCTTCTATTTTGGAAAACAAAAAGAGGTTTTATAATTTGTACTATGCAATAAAAAATTTAATTTTTGCCATGACAATTATTATATTATTATAGGTGACATCAAGAAAAGATCAAGAGCAGTACTGGGAACACAAGGATCAACCTTATAGATTTGTCACAGCTGAAGAGTTTTCCGAGGCATTTCAATCATTTCATGTTGGCATAAGACTCGGTGATGAACTTGGTACTGAATTTGACAAGTCTAAGAGCCATCCATCTGCCTTGACAACCAAGAAATATGGAGTCGGAAAATGGGAACTGTATAAAGCTCTCTTATCAAGAGAATATTTACTTATGAAGCGCAATTCATTTGTCTATATGGATATGTTATAAGTTGTTTTCGTAAGCTCTGACAAACAGTCATACAGGTGTTTATGCAAGTAGATAAGCTCGAAATAGCCAATCCGAACAATCCCTTGATCTTTTTTGGTTTCTTTCCCACATATCATCTTCTATTCTTCTCCTATACTAAACAAATAATGATATGCATTTATCTTTCTATAACCTGATGCAGATTTTTCAGACAATACCTTATTCTTGTACTAGTACACCAGATGGCTTCTTCGTTATTCAGATTCATTGCAGCAATTGGGAGGGATCTTACAGTTGCTTTAACATTTGGATCATTTGTACTTGCCATCCTTTTTGCTATGAGCGGTTTTGTCCTATCAAAAGGTAGAATATCACGGATATAAAACAAATAAACAGTGTTTGACACATATTGTACTATACTAAGAGTTTTCCTCTCTTTACTTTGCTTTATGCTCACAGACAGTATAAAAAAAGGGTGGATATGGGGATTTTGGATATCACCTATGATGTATGCACAAAATGCCATGGTCAATAATGAGTTCCTTGGTAATAAATGGAAACATGTAAGTTTTTTTTTACTATTTTATCGGTTGTAAACTCCAGATTACCGAGTTTAATCCGACTAATTAAAAAATATATATAATTTGTTCATGTCTTGGTATATTTTCGTATGAAAGGTTCTTCCTAACTCAACGGAGCCACTAGGAGTTGAAGTTTTGAAATCCCGCGGATACTTCACCGAGTCATACTGGTATTGGATTGGTGTGGGTGCTATGATTGGATATACATTAGTTTTTAACTTTGGCTATATCCTTGCTCTCACTTTCTTGAACCGTGAGTGTCTTCGCCTTATATATATATATATATAATAAAACAAACATGACTAGTCCATGAACTAAAATTTTTATCATGCAGCACTTGGAAAGCATCAAACTGTTATCCCGGTGGAATCTCAAAACAATGAGCAAAATGATGGTAGCAGAAAAATAACTAATGTATTGAAGTTCATAAAGGATAGCTTTTCACAGCACTCAAATAAAGGTTGTTGCATGTCATATATAATTCATAATTAATGAATATATGGTGTTTTCTATAGATTAGTAATAGTCTATTTTCAATTCACATACCACCTTATGGATAACATTGGAGCTACTTCACAGTGAGAAATGGCGAAAGTACAAGTGGAAGCGTCTCTCCTAGTACTTTAGCTAGGAGACAGGAAACAATTGCTGCAGAGACAAATCATAGTAGGAAGAGAGGAATGATTCTTCCTTTTGAACCACATTCAATCACCTTTGATGAAGTTACATATTCTGTAGTCATGCCGCAGGTAATGTAGAAACCAAACAAGTGATGAGTTTATTTTTGACACATTGTCACTTGTCGGTGTAAAAAGGTTTACATTGTCAGAAAATCACAATCAAATATATATGACTTATGAGTGATTTTAAAAGTAGATATTATAATTAAAGTCAAATTTTCTAATGATCTGAAATAGTGACGGATATAATTGATTGACAGTATAAAATATATTAACATTGACAGTGGCAAAAGTTCATATTAAAATTTCAAAGCATTATTGTGATTTGTGAAGAAAAGATTCTCAGATACTTAGACTGAACTTGCAGGAAATGAGAAACCGAGGTGTTGTTGAGGATAAGTTAGTTCTTTTGAAAGGTGTCAGTGGAGCTTTCAGACCAGGTGTTCTCACTGCTTTAATGGGAGTGACTGGTGCTGGCAAAACAACTCTGATGGATGTGCTCGCAGGTAGAAAAACTGGTGGATATATCGATGGGAACATCACAATTTCTGGTTATCCAAAGAAGCAAGAAACCTTTGCAAGGATTTCTGGATACTGTGAGCAAAATGATATCCACTCTCCTCATGTTACTGTCTACGAGTCCTTGCTCTATTCAGCATGGCTCCGATTGTCCCCCGACATCAATGCTGAAACCCGGAAGGTTGGTATCAGAATCACTTGAAATTTGTCCATTAATACCTGTATGTTTTATCGGTGTTTCTAAGTTTGAAACTGTGTAATGCTTGCAGATGTTCATTGAGGAAGTTATGGAACTTGTGGAATTGAAACCTCTACGAAACGCATTAGTAGGACTGCCTGGTGTTAGTGGTCTCTCGACAGAGCAACGCAAAAGGTTGACTATTGCAGTTGAGTTGGTAGCCAATCCTTCTATAATATTCATGGATGAACCAACTTCTGGGCTAGATGCAAGGGCTGCAGCTATTGTGATGAGAACAGTTAGGAACACAGTAGACACCGGAAGAACAGTTGTTTGTACCATCCACCAACCTAGCATTGATATATTTGAATCTTTTGATGAGGTGAAAAATGAAAACTCAATAATTTTGAGATTTTTTTTTGCTCTCTTCCATCGTAAAGTTTCTAATATTTTTGTTACAATGAAATGCAGCTTCTGCTACTTAAGCAAGGAGGGCAAGAGATATATGTGGGGCCACTTGGACATCATTCTTCCAATTTAATCAGTTATTTTGAAGTAAGTTGAAATTAGATATCCAACGAAAATTATTTTATGCTTCAAATCATTATTTTCCTCTTAATATTTCAACATGTACACTCTTTTTTGTGATGAAGGGAATCCAAGGTGTTAGCAAAATTAAAGACGGTTATAATCCAGCAACATGGATGTTGGAAGTCACAAATTCATCTAAAGAAGTGGAATTGGGGATTGATTTTGCAGAAGTGTACAAAAATTCAGAATTATACAGGTATTTTTTCTTGGAAAGTTAATCAAACTATAGAAAATAACTGAAAAATAATCTACTTAGAAAGCACTGATACAAAGCATAGTGTATTACAATGTATGCTCATAATTTTGTTTCAGGAGAAACAAAGAACTTATCAAAGAATTGAGTACTCCAGCTTCTGGTTCAAAAGATCTTTATTTTCATTCACAATACTCAAGATCCTTTTTGACACAATGCATGGCTTGCTTATGGAAACAACATTGGTCTTATTGGCGCAATCCTATATATACCGCCATAAGATTTCTGTACTCAACCATGGTAGCTGTTTTGCTTGGAACCATGTTTTGGAACCTTGGCTCCAAAATGTAAGATCAATTTGGAAAACTATAAATGTTTTTATGGCTTCAAAATCTTGTGTTTCTATAACTTAATTTTTTATCTAACAGTAAAATTTCATATCATATTATTTCAGTGAAAAAGAACAAGATCTTTTTAATGCCATGGGGTCCATGTATGCTGCTGTTCTCTTAATTGGCATAAAAAATTCTACTTCGGTGCAGCCAGTGGTTTCTGTAGAAAGAACAGTCTTTTATAGAGAAAGAGCAGCCGGAATGTATTCAGCTTTCCCATATGCATTTGGGCAGGCAAGTATCCCTTAGTTTAAAACTATACGTGTAAGTAATTCATTTGTGTTCATTTCTTAATCTAAATAGTAAATATTTTTTTTGCATTGCAGGTTGTAATTGAGCTTCCATATGTTTTTGTACAATCTTTGGTCTATGGCTTTATAGTTTATGCTATGATTGGTTTTGAGTGGAATGTGGCTAAAGTTTTGTGGTTCCTATTCTTCATGTATTTCACCTTCCTCTACTTCACCTACTATGGCATGATGGCAGTGGCCATGACCCCAAACAACCACATTTCTACCGTAGTTTCCTCTGCATTCTATTCAGTATGGAATCTCTTCTCAGGATTCATAGTTCCAAGACCGGTATGTTTTAAGTACATTTTTATTTCATATTTTTTTTCCACGAGGTGTCAGTTCAATAGTAAGAGTTTGACCTTATAACCTTCGCTCGGTTTGTTGTACTAACAAATTCATTGTATATTTTTTTCTTTGTGGTGGTTTGGGCTAATAGAGGATACCGGTGTGGTGGAGGTGGTACAGTTGGATAAATCCAGTGGCTTGGAGTTTATATGGATTAGTGGCTTCACAATATGGTGATGTAAAACACAACATTGATACCAGTGATGGAAACCAGACAGTGGAAGGTTTTCTGAGAAGTTACTTTGGTTTCAAGCATGATTTACTAGGAGTGGTTGCTATTGTTAATGTTGCATTTCCAATAGCTTTTGCTTTCGTCTTTGCCATATCAATCAAGATGTTTAATTTCCAAAGGCGTTAAAAACATCTTAGGAATATAGGATACCACAATCACATTATTGTATTTTTCAGTTTTACCAATTAAATATTGTATCATAGCTAGAGATTAGATAGTTTAAGTGTCATTTGACACATTATACAGTTAAATATTATGTTCTTTTGTCCGTGACGAAATGACAAGTACCACTTAAAATTTGCACACACAGTTGCGAGTTTAAAAGTTGTTCTTCTCAAAAATCAGGTCAAATTTTTCAAACAATTTCTCATAGAAAAACTCGTTAACAACGTGAGATATCTTAATTATTAATACTTAAAATAATTGTTGAAGAATGAGAATAAGTGATTTTTGGTAGACTTGAATAGTGGGATTGACTTTTTATCTTTATTTTTTTACATGCTTTGAATTAATTAGACACAATGAAAATAAAGAAAGAAACTAACTTAATATTAGGTTCAAAATGAGTCACCTGCTATCAAGTTTCCGCTATCCGAACATCCACTATTTATATTCACACATCAAACTCAATAATGTTGAGCTGCTTGAGGGTGGGCATGAGGGGGTGTGTTAAGAGTGTCATATCGGATGTGAGATGACCTGAACATAAGTTTATAAGCAAAGGCAATCCTCACTATACAAGCCGGTTTTAATTTATTTTTACACTTTTTAATACATAATCAATGATGTCATATTTTTCATTTTTAAGACATAATCAATGAAGTCAATTATGCAATTATATATCCAAAATCTAAAATTGAATTATTATAGTACTATTATGATTCTGTATTTATTGAGGTTGCTTTTCCATGAAGGAATTAAAACAGAAAATAATATAATTAATCTAACTGGCATGTTTGTACACATTGCCTCATAACTAACTATATGGAGTATGAACATGTGCTACTCTAAATTTGACCTTAATAGAAAATGAAAGTCAGCCATATAAGTTATAACTTATAACCATGTTACTTCATTTCTCTCAATATATAATTATATATGCACCTCAATATTGTCTGCTTTTGTTTCACATTCATTCATAGATAGTGATTTTTTCAATACCCTTTACTCCAAATTTGTTTATAGTTACAATTTGTCCATAAATTTATTTTTGTTCTTGTTGTGGTGGGATGATGGAGGGTGGAAGTACATCAATATGGAGGAAAAGTGAAGCTGATGAGATATTTTCAAATTCTTTTCACCAAGAAGATGATGAAAAAGCTCTTAAATGGGCTGCAATTCAGAAACTTCCTACTTTTGAGCGTTTGAGGAAAGGTTTGCTCACTTCACTTCAAGGTGAAGTCACCGAGATCGATATAGAGAACCTTGGATTGCAAGAAAGAAGAGGTTTGCTTGAAAGACTTGTTAGACTTCCTGAAGAGGACAATGAGAAGTTTTTGCTCAAACTCAGAAAACGAATTGACAGGTCGGATTAAATTACTTGTCCTTCTTAAAAGAGATGCTTTTGTAATGCACTAATTTCTTTACTTCATTG
The DNA here is from genome assembly GCA_030408175.1 of Trifolium repens. Classification (NCBI taxonomy): domain Eukaryota; kingdom Viridiplantae; phylum Streptophyta; class Magnoliopsida; order Fabales; family Fabaceae; genus Trifolium; species Trifolium repens. The sequence goes on along the minus strand of CP125849.1, from coordinate 48,039,190 downwards.
GATGATGTCAGAGTTGGAATTGATCTTCCTACAATAGAGGTTCGATACGAGCACTTGAATATCGAAGCAGAAGCTCAGGTAGAAGGCAGATCTTTGCCTACATTTACTAATTTCATGGTTAATATTGTAGTGGTAAAGTACCAACTTTATTAAATAGTACTAATAAATTTCTAAGTGATTGTTTATTGAAGGAGATTCTAACTAAAGCATTTTTTTTTTCGTTAACATTTTAATTATAAAGGGACTATTGAACTCTCTGCATGTGCTTCCAAGTAGAAAACGACATCTAAATATTCTGAAGGATGTTAGTGGAATAATAAAGCCTTCAAGGTATCAATACAGATGATGCTATATTCATTGATTTCCCTTAGGACCACTTGAACCAATATAACATGTTTCAAATTTGGTTCTTTTCAGAATGACATTGCTTTTGGGCCCTCCAAGTTCTGGAAAAACCACTCTCCTGTTGGCCTTGGCTGGAAAACTTGATCCAACATTGAAGGTTATAACATTACACACCTCTTAACCATGTTTTTCATATTTTAGCTCTAGTTTCCAATCTTGAATTGTGTGGTTTCGTAATCAGTTTTCTGGAAAGGTGACTTATAATGGTCATGAAATGAATGAGTTTGTGCCTCAAAGAACTTCTGCTTATGTGGATCAATATGATCTTCACATTGGAGAAATGACTGTTAGAGAAACTTTGGCCTTCTCAGCAAGAGTCCAAGGAGTCGGGCCTCGTTATGGTTAGTTTACAACATTGCTTTTTTGCTTATTTTCATCACTGAAAACACAAGTTCAAGTATTAAGACCATGTCTGGACGAACTTAATTACAAACTTATATCATAAGTGCTTATTTATAATTTAAAATCAAACTATTTTCATTTCAACTATAAGTTTTTTCATAGATATCCTGGAGAGCTGATGAAAATAGGCTGAAAACAGCTTATGGACAAATCATAAAGTTGTTTCCAAAACCTCAGTTAAAATAGTCTTATAGATTCTTATGCCGATAGATAAGCTCAAATAAGTCAACCATGTGTAAAATTGTTGAAATTCTGCAGATTTGCTAGCAGAGTTGTCCAGAAGAGAAAAAAATGCAAATATCGTGCCTGATCCAGATATTGATGTGTATATGAAGGTAAAATAGAGGATATTTAATAATTATGTGAATCATCTATTTATTTTCCATACAGTTAGAATTTAGAAATGAGACTGATAATAAAATGGTTGTCCTTTCGATTCATAATTCTCACAGGCTATAGCAACCGACGGCCAGAAGACAAATATGATAACAGATCATGTCTTAAGGGTAAAATGATTTTTACTTTAAAAACCATCTATTTTCACCAATAATAACTACATTGTAATATCATGTTTTAAAGTCTCTTGTCTCTTGTTTATTTTATATTATACATTTGCAGGTTTTGGGACTAGAGGGTTGTGCTGATACTATTGTAGGAAATGCAATGATAAGAGGTATCTCTGGTGGACAAAGGAAACGAGTTACAACAGGTAAAACATATATCATTTCAATCTTAATGCACATCACGATTAATCATGTCAAGAAATTTTGGAAAGTATTTTGTCCTTAATCACTCACCTCAAGAAATTGATTACTGTGAATATATAAATGTAGGGGAGATGTTGGTTGGACCAACTAAAGCTCTATTCATGGATGAAATATCGACTGGTTTGGATAGCGCTACAACTTTTCAAATTGTGAATTCAATGAAACAATATGTTCACATTCTCAAAGGAACCGCGGTTATATCACTCTTGCAGCCACCGCCAGAGACTTACAATCTTTTTGATGACATTATTCTAATCTCTGATACTCACATTATATACCAGGGTCCTCGCGAACATGTACTTGAATTTTTCGAATCAATCGGTTTTAAATGTCCTAATAGGAAAGGAGTGGCCGATTTTTTGCAAGAAGTGAGTGTCATTGTTTCTTCTCTATTTTTTTTTTATAAAAAAAAAAGGATTTATAATTATACTATGAAATAACAATATAATTTTTGCTATGAAAATTATTGTTATTATAGGTTACATCAAGGAAAGATCAAGAGCAGTACTGGGAACACATGGATCAGCCTTATAGTTTTGTCACAGCTGAAGAGTTTTCTGGGGCATTTCAATTATTTCATGTTGGAAGAAAACTCGGCGATGAACTTGGTACTGAATTTGACAGGTCTAAGAGCCATCCATCTGCCTTGACAACCAAGAAATATGGAGTGGGAAAATGGAAATTGTATAAGGCTTGCTTATCAAGAGAATATTTACTTATGAAGCGCAATTCATTTGTCTACATCTTCAAGCTTTGCCAAGTAAGTTTGGAAATTAGACATTTACATTTTAACATTATGTTCTGACCTTGCTTATCAAGTGAGTGTCATTGTCTATGGTACTGATTTTTTGAGATATTATCCGTTTTGGTCCTTGTGTAAGCCGTCACAGTTTTGTCTTTAGTTAAAAGACACTTGGGTGAGTGTTTATAAACCACCCTTAACCTTATTAAATTCCATTAATGATGGCTTCCCTCTCCGTTTAAGCTATCTATATTGGCATTGGTTGCGATGACGATCTTCATCCGGACTGAGATGCACCATGATTCAGTGACTCATGGAGGTATATATGTAGGTGCATTGTTCTATGGTGTTGTTGTGATCATGTTCGTTGGATTGGCTGAAATTAACATGGTAGTTTCACGGCTTCCTGTTTTCTACAAGCAAAGGAGTTACCTCTTTTACCCTCCATGGGCATATGCTCTTCCTGCATGGATCCTAAAAATCCCCATGACTTTTGTGGAAGTCGCTGTTTGGGTATTCCTCACCTATTATGTCATTGGTTTTGATCCATATATCGGAAGGTACTTGTGAATTGGACCATTGTTTGGATAAACAACATAATTAAGCTTATAACATAAGCACTTATCATTTGTCTACTACCTGATGCAGATTTTTCAGACAATACCTTATTCTTGTACTAGTAAACCAGATGGCGTCTGCATTATTCAGACTCATTGCAGCAGTCGGGAGGGATTTGAACGTGGCTCTCACATTCGGATCATTTGTACTTGCCATCCTTTTTGCTATGAGTGGTTTTGTCCTATCAAAAGGTAGAACAATCACTGTTTATCTCATTATATTCTATATATACTAAGAGTTTTCCTTTCTCTCTTTTGCTTTATGCTCTCAGAAAATATAAAAAAATGGTGGATATGGGGATTTTGGATCTCACCTATGATGTATGGGCAAAATGCCATGGTTAATAATGAGTTCCTTGGGAATAAATGGAAACATGTAAGTGTTTTTTACTATTTTATATGTTCATTTTCTATGATGATGTCTTCATATACTTTCTTATGATAGGTTCTTCCTAACGCAACGGAGCCACTAGGAGTTGAAATTTTGAAATCTCGCGGATTCTTTACTGAACCATACTGGTACTGGATTGGTGTCGGCGCTTTGATTGGATATACATTACTTTTCAACTTTGGCTATATCCTTGCTCTCACTTTCTTAAATCGTGAGTGTCTTCACCTTAAATGTATAATAAAAACATATGAACTAGGCCATGTATTAATACTACAAAATTGGTCATGCAGCACTTGGGAAGCATCAAACTGTTATACCAAAGGAATCTCAAGGCAATGAGCAAACTGGAGGTAAATGAAAAAGAACAATCCACATAACACCTAATGGTAGTTTACTTTCAATCCACATAACACCTTATGGTTAACATTGATTATACTTCGCACACAGTGAGAAACGGAAAAAGTAGAAGTGGAAGCATCACTCCTAGTAATTTATCTGGTAGACATGAAACAGTTGCAGAAGAAACAGATCAAAGTAGGGAAAGAGGAATGGTTCTTCCTTTTGAAGCACATTCAATTTCCTTTGATGATCTGACATATTCGGTAGACATGCCACAGGTAATGTAGAAACCGAAAAAATAGAGAGCTTAATCTTAATACACTGTCAGCAAATTACAGTCAATTATATGTGTGACTTTAAAAGCATGCTTGCACTGAACTTGCAGGAAATGAGAAATGGAGGTTTGCTTGAGGATAAGTTGGTTCTTTTGAAGGGTGTCAGTGGATCTTTCAGACCAGGTGTCCTCACTGCTCTGATGGGTGTGACTGGTGCTGGCAAAACAACTCTGATGGATGTGCTCACTGGTAGAAAAACTGGTGGATATATCGGTGGGAACATCTCAATTTCTGGATATCCGAAGAAGCAAAAAACCTTTGCAAGAATTTGTGGATACTGTGAGCAAAATGATATCCACTCCCCACATGTTACTGTCTATGAATCCTTGTTATATTCAGCATGGTTCCGATTGTCCCGGGACATCAATGCTGAATCCAGGAAGGTTAGTATCTAAATCGCTTGATATTTTTCCACAATATTGCATTCTAATTATCTCTTGAGAAAACATAAGAATCAGACAGTTTGTAACTGACTATTGCTTGCAGATGTTCATTGAGAAAGTCATGGAACTTGTAGAACTGAAGCCACTGAGAAATGCATTAGTAGGATTACCTGGTGTTAGCGGTCTCTCAACGGAGCAGCGCAAAAGATTGACTATTGCAGTTGAGCTGGTGGGTAATCCTTCTATCATATTCATGGATGAGCCAACTTCTGGACTAGATGCAAGGGCTGCAGCTATAGTGATGAGAACAGTTAGGAATACAGTTGACACCGGAAGAACCGTTGTTTGTACCATCCACCAACCTAGCATTGATATATTTGAATCTTTTGATGAGGTGATAAATGAACACTAAAAAATTTTGAGATTTTTTTTTGTTTGATCTCTTCCATTTGTAAAGTTTCTAATATTTTTGTTACAATGAAATGCAGCTTTTGCTACTTAAGCAAGGAGGGCAAGAGATATATGCGGGGAAACTTGGACCTCATTCTTCTGAATTAATCAGTTACTTTGAGGTACTTAGAAAAAAGATATACAATGAACAATAGGGAACACTTAACTAAATTTTATGCCTCAAATTATTACCTTACTTACATCATGCACATAATTTTGTGTTGAAGGGAATCCAAGGTGTTAGCAAGATTAAAGACGGCTATAATCCCGCAACATGGATGTTCGAAGTTACATCTCCATCAAAAGAAGTGGAATTGGAGATTGATTTTGCAGAGATATACAAAAATTCAGATTTATACAGGTATTGTCACTTGTATGAAATCTAATCAAACTATAGAACTGGAAAATAATCTTCTAAAAATCACTGACTGGAGAAAATTAAAGAAGATTTTCTTGTATATTGTTACTCGTAGCATAGTGTATTAGAATTTATGCTGATAAATTTGTTTCAGGAGAAACAAAGAACTTATCAAAGAACGGAGTACTCCGGCTTCTGGTTCGAAAGATCTTTATTTCCCTTCACGGTACACAAGATCCTTATGGACACAATGCACGGCTTGCTTATGGAAACAACATTTGTCTTACTGGCGCAATCCTCTATACAATGCAGTAAGATTTCTGAACTCAACTGTTACCGCAGTTTTGCTTGGAACCATGTTTTGGAACCTTGGCTCTAAAATGTAAGATCAAATTGGTAATGTTTTATGGCTTCAAACTTTTGTGTTCCTATAACTTGTTTATATCTAACAGTAAAATTCCATATCAATTATTGCAGTGAAAAGGAACAAGATCTTTTCAATGCCATGGGGTCCATGTATGCTGCTGTTTTCCTAATTGGCATGAAGAATAGTAATTCTGTGCAGCCGGTGGTTTCTGTTGAAAGAACGGTATTTTATAGAGAACGAGCAGCTGGGATGTATTCGGCTTTTCCATATGCTTTTGCTCAGGCAAGCATATGCCTTATTTTAAAAAACTTATCTTATGTTTGACTGCTGCAACATCCTCCAAAATCAATTAATATTCCAAACAAAAGTGAAAGACATCTTAATTCATCTGAGTTATTTTTTTTCTTTCTAATCCACATCTTCTCTTGCATTTCAGGTTGTAATTGAGCTTCCATATGTTTTTGTACAATCTGTGGTCTATAGCTGTATAGTTTATGCTATGATTGGTTTTGAGTGGACTGTGGTTAAAGTTATGTGGTACATATTCTTCATGTTTTGCACCTTCATCTACTTCACCTACTATGGCATGATGGCAGTGGCCATGACCCCAAACAACCACATTTCCATTATAGTTTCCTCTGCATTCTATTTAATATGGAATCTCTTCTCAGGATTCATAGTCCCAAGACCAGTAAGTTCTAAGTAACATCCTCAAATTCTTCCTGAATTTTGATTTCATGCTTTTTGTTCCCGAGGTGTCGGCTCATTGGTAAGAGTCTGACCTTGTAACAAACCTCAAGGGCAAACCATAGACAATTTGTAAAATGGATTTGAGTTTGTTGTATTCACAAATTCCACGCATTCACCAAGGTAGCGCACATCGGTGTCTATTGCTTCTAGATAGGACTATCCAATCATGATGTGCTGACTACGTGAATGCGTGAATTTGTGACTGCAGTATGCAACAAATCCAAATTCGTTGTAAATTGATCATTAGTATCACTCTAATTAACAATAGTTTCTCTTTTTCCAATTCATATAGCTAAACTATTGTATGTTTTTTCTTTATGGTTTGGGCTAATAGAGGATTCCAGTGTGGTGGAGATGGTACAGTTGGGCAAATCCAATGTCTTGGACTTTGTATGGATTAGTGGCTTCACAATATGGAGATATAAAACACAACATTGATACTAGTGATGGAAGACAAACAGTAGAAGGTTTTTTGAGAAATCACTTTGGTTTCAAGCATGATTTTCTAGGAATGGTGGCTGCTGTCATTGTTGCATTTCCAATAGCTTTTGCTTTGGTCTTTGCCATATCAATCAAGCTGTTCAATTTTCAAAGGCGTTAAGAACGTCTAATTTTTACTTTTTGTATAGGAATTTCCAAAGACATTTGGAACTATTTTACGATGTTGTAACTGTTGGAACATTTGTGATGGATAACATCTTGAGGAATGCAGTTGAATTTGCGAAATAGTTTCCTCACGAATGTTGTTTTATTATAAAATTAAAAACACCTAAAAGGATAATTAATATTGTATTTCATATCAAAGTAATAATTGCTACGATGTTTGTAAGAATGTATTAACGTATAATAGTACAAATTTCACTTTAAATAAAATAACATTACAAAATTATAAGCCGACATTGTTCATTTACGTCGTCTTTAAGCATCTCGTGAATAATTTTGTTCGAACCAACAACCATCAGAGCTCTCGGTCCATTCTCCCGCACCTATATAGAATTTGTCACGAGGAGTGAAAGTAATTTGCTGAAATGAATTTGCATTCTTCAATATCTGACTCGCTAACTCAATTGCATTTATGGTGCAAACACAGCCCATAGCTCAACATATTTCAAATCATCGTGAGAAAACTTTGCATATTCTCTTCTTTGCCTCTTCAATCCAACCATATGGGAATTTTTCATATCTGAATGTCTTATCTGAAAATTCAAAAATAAAAATCATAAAATATTACATATATATGAAAATTTCATTAGACACACACAGACACACATATAAATAAATATAGAGTTGAATGCTCACTCTCACAGCAAGTTTTTGGAGATGTGGAGAAGCCATTGCAATATCTAAAATCCAAAAGTAGTCCATATTAAGATCATATGCACGCTCGATAAAGAGCTCCAATTGTCTAAGATTTTGTAATCGAACCAAGATAGCCGATAATTCTGTTATCTGCTTACACCAGTAATAACAAAAGTGGATTAAGAGCAACTAGTAGTAATCCAAACAATGCACTATTCTGCAATATATTTCAATTTTGACTGACTTACCTGTGAAGCGTTGATGATCATAGCTACATTCTCAATATGATGTAATCTTGCAATTGGACCAAAGGGATATGGATTTTTGTCTCTCTTAGCTGCATTCCAAAAAACCTTCAATAACCTTGGAGCCTTAACAAAGAATCTCTTTGTAGTGTGACCAACATATTCAAAGGATGAGAGATTCATTGCATCAATATGTATGAAGCTAGGTAAGATATCCATATATCCGCAGTCAATCATGTTCAAGCAACGCAACTTTGCATTGATAATGTGAACACACGTCATGATCCTGCAGTTCTTAAAGGTGACGTCTTCAAGTTGGAGACACTCAGAAAACAAAAGAGGGAAGACCTTATATTGGAGACATTCATCGACTCCATCCAACACAATTGTTGTCATATTTCTCATTCCAGAATATCCAACTAGACGATTCGAAATTTTACCACCTTTGTAGCTGAACTTGGATAACATATGAGCCTCAATTTTCAATGTATGTGGTTCATATTTATGATTATAAGAATAATCAATGGATGCGAGATTTGATGCAATGATATCTATATTCCTCTTTCTCTGATAGTGAACAATGTTCAAATGGAACAACAGCTTCATGCAACACAGACCTTGAATCATATCTTGATTGACAACAACTTCATGCAACACAAGAGTTCTCAAATTCTTCAAACCAGACAAGTTTGTAGATTCTTCAATGAGGCACTTCTCTAAGTGCAGATAGATTAGAGAACCAGTGTCAGATAAGAGATTATAGGAAACTTTGTATGGCTTTGTTTCCGACGTAAGATCACTAGCAACATCATCATGTGAGAAGAGGAGTTCAATATGTTTGGCACCCTTAGAAATTCCTTTGGAAATCATTCTGTCAATGATATGACTATGTTGATCACTTAATGGAAACTCGACTCGGATTGAATGGATCATGTCACCTTGATGATGCAGAATGAATTGATCTAATCTAGTAGCAAATTGAGATTGAAAATCTTGAAAGAGTGGAAGGCTTTTAGGTAACACTGTATTATCAAAGATGGACAATGCACTTGTTTTCAACAAATCTTTCAAACTCAACTTTGAAAAGATATATGATTTAACACAATCAGGCAACTCACTATCATGCATTTTTCTCTTCTTCATTGTTGCTGCAACCAATAACAAATGCACATCAAAATTCATCAAATTTTGAATTAATAACATTTTACTTTTTATTTTTTAAAGCTATATTGTTCATTGAAGTTGTTTTTTCTTATATTCTAATTGGTGTGGAAAAGATGTATAACTTTCACTTATTTTGATTATTTTTCAGTAAATACTTTCACTTATTTGGATCATTATTCTTAGTTATGTTTATACATTGTTAAGATAATAGATAGTTAGTTAACCAATTAGGGCTTGTTTGGTTTAACCGAGGGGGAGGGGAGGGGAGGTGAGGGGATGGATTTTTAAGGAGGGGAGACGAGGTAAAACATAATTTATTATGTTGACAAAATTACTAAGTTGGATAGAAGGTTGGAAAGTTAATTAGGGAGTTAGTTACTCATAGTGCCTCTATAAATAAGTCACTCCATTGTAACTTTTACTCATTCTTTTATCAATCTATATTCATTCAATATGAATTCTTATGAGTATTTTCTTCATGAGTACTCTTATGCTCTCTATCTTTCTTATGAGTATCTTTTTTACGAGTACTTCTATGCTTTCTACCTCACTTATGAATATGATCTTCATCCCTATGATTCCATGATTTCTAAGATGGTATCATGGCTATTGTATGTTGAATTGTTGGTGTATTTATATATTTTATTTTAAATTTTGTTTTTTATATAAGTATTGTGGCTATCGTATGTTAAATTTTCCGGTATTCATATTGTATCATGTATCACGGCACAACCAAAAAACCATCAATCCTGCACTTAAAAGCCGAACTACTAATCACACCAACAAAAACGATCATGATCGTGATGGAACAATTCTTAATCAAATTTTATTTATTTTTACGGCCAAATCCAGATTATTAGGTCTTCTCCCTGAAAATCAGAGAGTTAACACTAAAAAAACATGAAGTAATTAATAACGAGAAGATCAACAAAGTCTCTCCAATTTTATTAATTTCACCATGATGGTAGTACACTACAGCAGATATACAAAACAAGCAAATATTCATATTCCATGTGAAACCTACATCTCCAAAAATTGGGTTGCTGAAGAAACGCTGAGTGTGAGAAGTTTCACTATAATAATGTTTTTGATGAACGTGAGTGTTTGTTTAGGTACAAAGAATTTAGGATTTCTTTATATATACTTTAGAATTTCTTTTTGGTCAAGTTTAGTTTAGATTTATATATTACTAGAGGCCCGTTTGTATGATTCACGTTTTCTATTCTACTAAGGTATATAAATTGTAAATCGTAATTTATTATAAATTTGATTTTTATTTAAATTAATGTGTGTATCTTTAGTTTTCCTATTTTTTAAGTCCTTCATGTGGGCTCAACTAATAATCCAGATCATAATTTAATTTAGCAAACTTATGATAAGTAAAAAAAATTCTTCTGTTTAGTTTACTTCTATTAGCAAACTTACATAATTCATGTTATTATCATAGAATCGTTCTTTTGGCCTAAACTAATTCATGTTGCTATCATTCATAATTTCAATTTGGGTTTTACTATATTTTAATAATATTCAACTTAAAATGTTATGTATAATAGAAGATTATTAATGTATATACAATAATATTATGGTATAGAAATGTATTAAAGGTTTCATGATTTAATTTGTGGTTACTTTTTAAAAAAAGAGTAAACCATAATTGGTGGTTACTTTTTTTGTTGGTAGTTTTTTTTAAGGGTAAAATAAGAATAATGAAAAAGACATCCCAAAAATTTGTATCTTTTTTATATGTAGTTAGTTACTTTTTTGTTGGTAGTTTTTTTTAGGGTAAAATAGGAATATGAAAAAGTCATCCCAAAAATTTGTATCCTTTTTATATATACTACGTGCCCGTTTGTGTGATCGATATTTTTTTTTTGTTTTATTTGCTGTCATTGAAATTCTCTATTGTGCAAATATAAATAACTACTTAATCTCCTTTTTTATTGGACTTAGTTAATTGATAACTACTTAACATCCTTTTTTGTTGTGGCTAGTTATTAAGAAGAAAAATATATATTTTTTTTACTATAAAAAACTGAAAACATACTTTTATGTGGAAGTTGTGCTTAGTTATTAAGAGAAAAAAAATTATTTACTAAAAAAAAACTAAAAATCTATTTTTATGTGGAAGTTATTTTTCAACATATACAAATATTTAGTTTTTTTTTTGTAGTTTTTTTAAGGGTAAAATAGGTATAATGAAAAAGTCATCCCAAAAATTTGTATCCTTTTTATATATAGTAATAGACTAGCCGCCAAACGGGCACGTACGTTCCGTGCCCGTTTGTATGATCGATATTCTTTTTTTTTTTTTTATTTGCTGTGATCGGAATTCTCTATTGTGCAAATATAAATAACTACTTAATCTCCTTCTTTTATTGAACTTAGTTAATTGATAACTACTTAACATCCTTTTTTGTTGTGGCTAGTTATTAAGAAGAAAAAATATATATATATATATATTTTTTTTACTATAAAAAAATTGAAAACATACTTTTATGTGGAAGTTGTGCTTAGTTATTAAGAGAAAAAAAAACTACTATTTACTAAAAAAAACTGAAAATCTATTTTTATGTGGAAGTTATTTTTCAACATATACAAATATTTAGTTTTTTTTTTTTGTAGTTTTTTTTAAGGGTAAAATAGGTATAATGAAAAAGTCATCCCAAAAATTTGTATCCTTTTTATATATAGTAATAGATTTTTATATATAGTAGTTTTTTTTAAAGGTAAAATAAGTATAATAAAAAAGTCATCCCAAAAATTTGTATCTTTTTAATATGTAGTTGGTTAATTTTTTTATTGGTAGTTTTTTTTAAGGGTAAAATAGGAATAATGAAAAAGTCATCCAAAAAATGTATATCCTTTTTATATATAGTTATAGATAGTGACTGACATATCTTATCTTTGGTTGTTTGGTTGTTTATGTTTAGTAATTTGTTTTTTGAGTATATCTCTCGTGATTTGTTATTATTTTATTCTTTCTTTTGAATAAATCTTGTGATTAGGATTTGTTTGTTTGAGTAAATTTCTTTATTATTTTTTTTGGCAAATATATTGTTTTTTTAATGGGCATTCTTTCTTTTTTTTAGGGCCAGCCAATTAATTTTTTTGTCAAGTAGTCGAGGATTCGAGGGACTATAATTCTACCTTATGATCAACTTTAAGTTCAATATCTAAGGGTGTAGTTAAATTAAGAAATATCGATTGAACCAACAATTCAAACTAAATAAAAAAAAACCAATTTTTTGGTTGAGATAAAAATTCAAACTGAACCAATGAAAATTGAGGTGGATTAATTCGGTTCTCGATTTTTGTTTGTAGAAACTGCAAAACCAATTAACCGAACTCTTGGTTATAATTAACCTTTTTCAAGAAAAATTGTTGTTTCTATTGGTTAGCGTTTTAGTTAAAATTGTTAAACTTATTATTAAGAATAATTGTTAAGCTTGTGATTATTGTTGTTGTTATCATCAAAAGAAAAATTGTAAACCTTTATTTTATGCTTTAAAATAGTTACAAAATATGTTAAGTATGAAATATGCGACTCGTAAGTTGTTCGAAAAATATAGCGTGAAATAGGATAGCTCTTAAACTAACATGTTAAACTAAACTAAAAATAGAATACCTCTTAATTTCATCATTCAAGTTAGAGTTCTTATATTTTCCCTCCTCATCGATATACTCATGAAATTCAGTACTAGGTTTGATAAAAATATGACAATTAAATTCAGAAAGTAAAGAAAATATGACAATTAATTAAAATAATACAGTATAATAGTAGTAGTATGGAATATCCATATTCAGTGTCAAAGTAGAAAGTTTTGGTATTTATTTTGACAAATAGCGTGGTGTTCAGCTATAACTTGCTGCAGATTATTATATTAAATAATCGATTAATGTATAAATATTTTAAACAATGTTAAAATTTATTTATATTTAAAGTAATACCACTGTCATACTATGCATCACCTTCTTCTTACACCACATACACCCTAGTATGCTTTTTAGATGGTGGTGGTATCTTAGCAGCAACTAAGATTCTCCTCTTCATACCCCGACAAAAGGTCGGTAACTAGCATTCCATTGCGCAAACTTAGTTGTAGAAAGTTTTTGGGCAAAGAATTCCCTATTTTGTTTTGACACGAGGTCGGTTTTCTGTCAGGTTAGTTTGCTCAAATTTGATGCTTCAGTTCCTCAAATTGTTTGGCGGCTAGAAGCAGTCTATGGTGTACTATGGAGTCCATACAATGATACAACGCAACAAAGGTATTTACGGCATCCAATTTATTTCCTAATAAGACCAATTAAAAATATAAACATTTAAATTACGTACAAGAACTTTGAAATTCTATTGGTGAAGAAACAATAAATTTGATTTACCTCCTCAGAAAGATTGTCCAGTGCTTCCTTTACTTTATCTAGGTATTTGGGCTTGTGGTTGTGCGATATATTCTTTACTACATTCACAACTGAGTGCAACAAAGATACTTCTGCATTTTCCAAATTCAATTTGATGTGAATCACTTCTTTTAGAAAAACTGACTGCAATAAGTAAAATTCGTCACAGAAGATACTAAACACATCATATTCTTCTTCCCATATATGCTTCTTCCGATCCTAATCATAAATAAATTCAAAAAAACACAAATTAACAAAAAATCATCAATCAATCAAAAAACCATCAATCAATCAATAAACAAAAAACCATCAATCAATCAATAAAGAATTAACATCAATTAATATCTTGGATGATTTCTTCAACTTTTTTCATTTTTTTCAAGGTTAGAGAAATTAACCTTCAATTCTTTGGCATTCACTTCAGCTTCTTTTAGTTTTATCTTCTTACTTTTATAAAAAATAAATAAATAACACAAATTAACAATAAATCAATAATACAAAACTAACATGTTAAATTAAACTAAAAATACAATACCTCTTAATTTTATCATCCAAGTTAGAGTTCTTATGTTTTCCCTCCTCATCAATATACTCATGAAATTTACTCTTAGATTTGATAAAAATTTAACAATTAAATTTAGAAAGTAAAAGGAATATGACAATTAATAAAATAATATAGTATAATAGTAGTAGCAACGAATATTCATACCCAGTGTAAAATTAGGAAGTCCTTTGACCCTTGTAAAATTGACTTTATATATTCAAAACATGTTCAACGAATAATAAAAATGACTTTATATTTGCATGAATAACTTCATTGCAAATGCGAAAGTAATATCTGGTTCAATTCATTTATATTTGCATCAATTTAATTTGAAAGACTTTGACGGTAGAAGGATACAATGGGATGGCAAATTACAAAAGTGGATTAGAACTAGCAACTAAAATAGTAAAAACAGACGGGTACAAGGGTATAATTAAAATAGTATAATTATTTAGTAGAATCATTCTACATAGTATAACTAAAATAGTATAATTATATTGATAATTAAAATAGTATAAAATAGTAGCAACTAAAATAGTATAAAATAGTATAATTTTTAATCATTCTACATAGTAGCAACTAAAATAGTATAAAATAGTATAATTTTTAATTATCTAACACTATATGTGGTCAATAAAAAATATCTATGTAGAATGATTCACGCATTTATTTTTGATCTCTAACACGCATGTACAAGGGTTTTAGTATCCTTTCATACCCGGTGTCAAATTAGGAAGTCTTGGTATTTGAAGGTTTCATATAGCCAATGATGTGATGTCAACTATATATAACTTGGTGCAGATTATTATATTAAATAAATAACCAATATAATATTATAAATAATATTGTTTAACATTTATTTATATTTAAAGTAATAGCAGTGTTATATCGGAGCTTCTAAGTATTATCTTCTTATTCTACCACATACACCCTAGTATGCTTTATGGTGGTGGTATCTCAACAACAACTAAATTCTCCTTCTTGTTCCCATGCTTCTTCTGATCCTAATCATAAATAAATAAATTCAGAAAACACAAATTAACAAGAAAACATCAATCAATAAATAAACCTTCAAATGCAAATAATTAACAAAAAACATCAATCAATACTTTGGGTGATTCTTTCAACTATTTTTCCTTTTTTAAGGTCAGAGAGATTAACCTTTGTTACAAACAAGTTCCCACGAACGACGAGGCTCTTGAAGAGACAGTTTGGCGCCAACCTATTGTTGTAAGGGTACGCATTCCGAAGGCTGATACTAACAACTTGTTATATTATGTTAGTGAGATAAGTAATATTCCCTCTAGTCTTGTATGTAAGCAAAAAAAAAATCACACCCTTTAAGGAAATGGATAAAATGCATTAAGTAATGACAAAAATTATTTCATTTTCAATTTTACCCTTGCTTTTGGGTTTGTTTACGACATTAGTAGTTGCATGGATTGGTGAAGTCTAGTAAAGTTATGTTGGAAAACGCACAAAACAGTGTAATTATTATAGGTTTATAAAAAGTTGTAATAAATATAATAGTTTTTGTTTATATTTGATTCTTTCAATTGTTTTTGTTTTATTGTTTATATTCAAGACTGGAGGGAGTAGTATTTAGATGTTTAATATTCACAAGTTATTTAATATTTGTTATAACAATTTAATTATGTTTTTGTTTCAGAAAATCTTTGAGGATCTTTTTACTTGGATAACAAAAACACAATATGTCATGGGACGCTGCTTATAAGGTATGGTTATTCGTCTTTAGGACGGGTATACTGGATATTATAGAATTTATGGGGAGTGGATTGGGGAATTGATAGATATATGTATTTATTAAGAAAAAGTCTGAAAAAGGAATGTATGATATAAACAAATCTGCTTACTCTTCTCTTATTAGCAGCATATACATAGATTAGCTTCTTTTAGCTTTTTTTTCCATTGTTTTTGGTTTTTAAGAGCGAGAACCATGATATCTATAAACAATACAATGGGAGAAGTTTTTTCTAGTGTTCACTAAGAGAGTTTTATACCATGTGTGTTGGTCCACTATAAGGTTATGTACGTTATTCTTGTTGTTGCTCTTTGAAGGGGGTGCATAATTGCTTGGCGGAGGACAGTAATTTGGTTTTCGCTTTTGTAGATATCTGCAAAAGGGGTTTTTCCAATGCTCACATGAAAAGTGGAATTATACCAAAAGCTGGCTGCAAGATTTTATGGACCTTTTCAGGTGGAGGAGAAGATTGGTGAAGTAGTTTATCGCTCGAAATTACCTGTTGAGTCTAAGATACACCCAGTATTCCATGTCTCTTTACTCAAGAAGGTTGTAGAGAGTTATCATGATCAAGGTCAGTTACCTAAAGAAATTGGATATTGATGATGCTGCTGACATTTACCCTGAAACAATGTTGGGGTCTCGTGTTACCAGGGTAGGGGATACTGATGTTCAGCAGAATTTGATTAAATGAAAGCATAAATTAGTGGAGGATGCAACTTGGGAAGACACTGCAATGCTGCGAGGTCAATTTCCTGATTTTTGCCTTGAGGACAAGACTTTTGCTGAGGAGGAGGGAGTTGATAGAAATATGAATAGCAACGTGGGCCTCAATGCTGCTAGGCCCAGAGCTGGTGGGTGGAAAGTGTACACCAGGAAGAGGACAAAAGGAATGAAAATGAATTAAGCATGACGTGGCAATGATTGGGTGAAAGAATTGCATGTGCATGGAATCATCTATATATACAGCTATAGTAGAAAGAATAAGGCATCCAATATTTCTGTTATCATTTGTGGGGTCATCTTGTTGGGTGACTAGGGGGCACTACGTGCTTGGGAGTTGGTAGCCATACCAATTTGCTTTTTCCTTATCTTTCTGTTACTACAATATATTGTAATTGAGAACCCTTATCAATACAATTACAATTCATATCATCTCTTTACATCTTAATAGCACTATTTTACTGTTCTATTTACATACACACCTATCAATTATGTAGATATCTGCATAGATGTTGCATCCTCCCAGCCTTCTTCGCCCGTGAATGATGCTCTCGTGAATGATGCTCAGCCTTCAGCGCCGGTGAATGATGCTCAGCCTCCAGAGACTCCACCTCTTAGAAGGTCGTTAAGGGCAAGGAAAGAAGTTGAGAGATTTAGCCCAAGTTGGAAGAAATGATGAAATTTTTGTAGATCTCTTTGAACATATTTTAATATGTTAAGTGCAATTTTGTGTTGGGTTTTTTAACCCAGCACTAAAAATAAAATAAAAAATTAATATTATACTAGATTTACTTTTTTGAATGAGTGCGGTTAGGATTTTAGTTTAAACAATTTAAACAATTAGCTTATATGAATAGTGACAATTTAAACAATTATTTATGGACTCATAAAACCATGTCATTTGACATTATTAAAATCCAATTCTTTGTATCATAACATGTAGTTGCAGTTAAGGTGTTATTAATCCTTTTGTCTTCACACCACCAGTATTGTTCTCTTTGAACAGCCCATCAATCATTGCAAGGAAAAAGCCAAAGCACATTGATATTATCCTTCCAATAATGTTTGGTTTTGATCCAAACTTTCAAGTAGTAAATGGAGGTTCATGTTGCCAGTATTCAACGCTCCTTAATAACATTTTTTTTGATTTTGTTAGTGCAAATATACCCACACACAAAAGGTGATGTGCTTGCATTTTACATTTCATCCTCAAAGTTAAACTGTGTGACATGTTTCTCTCTAATAGTATGATAATATATCATTATTTCCTGCTAAGTTAGCTTCTTACATTGAGCACAAGTTATTTTTTCGCCTTCATTTTTACCACTTTCAATTTAATTTTGGTTCATCAAAAAGGCGGCGTTGGTTCATCAAAAACCACGGGACATTTCATCACGTGTTTGACTGGAGGGAAAAAGGCGTCGTTGGTTCATCAAAAACCACGGGAGATGTGGTATGTTCTCAAATATAAAAATTTGACTATGGGTGGTGTTTGGAGTGGGGGTGTTTTATTTTAGATATTTTTTTTTTGTCGAGAATGCTTATTTATAAAGAAACATGTTTTTCAGAAAGTTGTTAGGCTTTGAATGCGGTGGGTTACGTTGAAGGCATCAATCATATAGAGTGTGGGTTGCCGCTCTTGAATCTCTCCGCTCAACAGCTAGTGGATAATAACCCTAAGAGTCTGTAATATCCCACATTCTAAATTACCTAATTAATTTTAATTAGAGCTTTTGCCTAATTTTTCAAAGTTAATTAGTGGTGTTTAATTAATTAATCTTGTGAACTAAGTGGATTAATTAGCACTAAGAAATTTCAAACTCCCTCCATTCCTCCCTCCCCCTCACGTGCTCCCTCTCCCTCTCACCTATGAGTCATGACTTCTTGTGTGACTCACTCTCCTCTCATGCCTCCACCTCATCTAGTATTCATGCAAGCCATTCACTCCACTTTCACTTCAGAAAATCTGAATGTTTCCACTCCATTTTCTCTTCCTCTCACGCCTAGAAACAACAAGGAAAAACCACATGAGTTTGTCTTTTCTTTCACATGCAATCACCACCCTTGGTCACATGTAGCAAGCAAACAACAACTTCAATTTTCCCTCTCTGATCAATCAGCTACTGAATCCACATTACCTTCAGAATACCTTCACATGATCTGAGTTAGCCACAAAACAACAAGTAACACAATTTCCCTAAACACTTCACCAATAAACTTACATGCAAAGAGGACCACCCATGGCCTAATTCTGATTCCAAGCCACTATAAATACCACCCTTAGGTTTCAGAAACGAAATCATCCACAATCAATTCAGTCAAACACTTCAAAACATTCTTCTCATCAAATTCGTGTTCTTGAGCTTTTGGGGGTTTTTGGAGTCAAGCTTGGTGAGCTGTTCGTGGTCTTGCTAGGAGTTCATTAGCTGCATTAGGAGCCCAGAAGCAAGATTAAAGCTTCAATCAGGTGGGTTCTTAGGTTAGTTTAGATAGATTTCCCAAAATATGAAATTTTGCATGTTAACTTAGGATTTAAGAAAAATGTTGTGTGAGAGGAATTAATCCCCAAATTCCTCTCCATTCTGTCCTATATTATATATATTGTGTAATGGCATGACTTAGAATGAGGATTGTAGGTGTTAAACTTGTAAAAATATGATTTTTCGTGAAACAGGGCAGGTTCTGAGTGAACTCGCCACAGCGTGTTCAGGGCGAGCATCCATGGCGAGCTGGGTTCTTCAGGCTGATGAACCTCGCTCTGGCGAGTAACAACTCGCCGGGCGAGTGGATTTGGGCCAGGACCTATAATCCTGCCATGGCGAGCTTCCACACGCTGCAGCGAGCTCATACAGGACATGACCTGTAACAACACGCCCTGGCGAGTGATAACTCGCCGAGCGAGTTTGACAGGAAACAGAATTTTATTTTCAAAACGTTTAAAGAACTATGACACTCGTTTTATATCCTCATCTGAGTTAGGTACACTTGCAGTAACACAAATATATAATGTTATACAGTATGTTAATCACAGATAACCTTAGGGTATAACTTAGGGAATTTTAGAAATGCATGTTCCCCGGGACTTTGGTAAATTATGGTAGACTTCAACTAAATTAGTATCAGTCAGTTTGCTGCGATTTATGTCGCTTTATGGACTCCCAATGGGATAATCCATCAGGATATGTATTGTGAGCTGTATGCCGTGATCGGTCCGATCGACGGATAAGGCAGGCCTCCGAGATATGCTCACCTCGGAGAATCCTTGCGGTTAAAATGAATAAGACTAATTTCTGTGACACACCTTTATTTATGCTTGTGTATTATGTTATGTTATGAATATATGTTATGACTGATTAGGTTCCCCGGTGTAGTCACCTTAGGAGGGTAGTAGGACTCACTGAGGCTTAGTAGTCTCACCCCACTCCAAACAATTTTTTTTTCAGATAAACAGGTTGGCTAAGGTATGCTTGTTGGTGCGCTCGTAGCTGTGCTTGGAGGATTGCATATTTGTTCATGCTTTCTAGTTATCTCTTGTCTTGTTGTATTTCTAATAATCTCTTGATGTATCGTAGTATTTTGATCCGCTTCCGTTGTTTTTGTATCCATGTTGTATTTAGCACCTGCGTGTGCTTGAATTTCTCAATGTAATAATAATGCACTCGTTATCAATAATAGTAATCCACTGATATTCTAGATAAATCATGTGGGGTGTTATAATTGGTATCAGAGCAGGTCGATTCAGACCGTGCCAGAGTTCATTAGTATTACTAATCCGAATCCCAGTATTTGTCTGGATTTCTAACATCTGTTCTAGATGTCATGTCACTTTAAGCCTAGCTAACTTGACTTGATATTGGCAGTTAGAGCACTATGTCAGGAGCAAGACGAGGACCTGGAAGGCCTAGAAGGAACGTTGCTGATGACGATGACGAACCTGAAATGTACGGTGATGCTAATGATAACATGTGGGCTGAGATGATGCAACAGCAGCAGCAGTTTCAGGCCCAGCAAGCCCAGCAGCATCAAGAGTTCATGGCTATGTTTCAACAGCACATGAACAATCCTCCCCATCCGCAGCAAGGATCAAGTGCTGCTTTCAGAGAGTTCTGCCGCATGAGTCCACCAGAATTTTATGGAGAGTACAATCCAGCGAAGGCCCGTGAATGGATCCAAAGGATGAGTGGGATCCTAGAATCAATGGACTGCTCAGAAGCTGACAAGGTGGTGTTCGTTTCCCGCTTCTTTAGGGGCGACGCTTGTAACTGGTGGGATGGTACGAAGGCGTACATGGAAGCTAGTCAGATGGAAGTAACTTGGGATAATTTCCGGCGTCTCTTTGTCGGACATTATATACCAGAAAGTTACCAGTTTCAGATGGAACGGGAATTGACTGAACTGAAGCAGGGAAGTATGTCCGTGTCAGAGTACACCATGAAGTTCAATGATCTGGTTCGCTATGTGGCGGACGGCAATGATGCCCCAACTGAGACATGGAAGATGAAGAAGTACCGGTTTGGTTTAAGGGCTGACATAGCGCATGACGTCTCTATGCAACATATCACTACCTTTGGTGATTTGGTGCAAAAGAGCTATCATGCTGAGGCAGATCTTAACAATATTAATAAGGAGCGTGGTGAAGCTGTTCAGAAGAGGAGAGACTCTGGAAAGTTCAATCTGCAAGTAAGGACTAAGGGAAATACCAGTAAGGGAAAGCAGAATTATTCCCAGCGCTCACCGAGGAACTGTGCTGAGTGTGGTTTCCCTCACAGTGGGGAATGCATGAAGGGGAAGAACATGTGTTACTATTGTAAGCAGTCAGGCCACTACAAGCATGAATGTCCTAAGCTGAGGAGGCAAGGCGATTCCAGCGGCGCTTCCAAAAGCAAAGGTCGGTTATTTTCACTTGACGGTGAGAAAGTCAGATCTAATAATGCTTTGATTATGAATGTATGCATGTTAGGACAGTCTGAAGTATTAGTCTTGTTTGATTGTGGAGCTACTAATTCCTTTATAGCCGTTGACTGTGTTCAGCGACTGCAATTACCCTCTGTGCCTTTAATTCCCCCAATGACTGTGGTTGTTGCCACAGGAGGCAAGGTTACTTCTAAACGTGTTTGTCAGAGTTGTCCTGTTCTTGTGGGCAGTAAAGTCTATCATATAGATTTGATCTGTCTACCTTTGAAAGATATTGACGTAGTCCTGGGCATGGATTGGCTTTCTGCCAATACCGTGTACATCGGATGCGCTGAGAAGAATCTGTTTATTCCAACTGAAACTTCTGCATAGAGTAGAACACTCACTGCATTACTTCAAAACACTCATCAGATGATCCAGTACTTAGGTGCCAGTACTAAGTGTTTCAGTGTCCTGTTCACCATCGATCCGGAACCCAGTTTGAGCCCTAGTGATATTCCAGTTGTTAGTGAGTTCTTAGATGTTTTTCCAGATGATATTATGAATCTACCTCCTGAAAGGGAAGTTGAGTTTTCCATCGATCTAGTTCCTGGTTCCCAGCCAATCTCAGTTGCCCCGTATAGGATGTCTCCCTTAGAACTTCATGAACTGAAATCTCAGCTTGAGGAGTTGCTTCAGAAACATTTTATCCGACCCAGTGTCTCACCTTGGGGAGCACCGGTGTTACTCGTGAAGAAGAAAGATGGTACGATGCGTTTATGCATTGATTATCGTCAACTCAACAAGGTCACAATTAAGAACAAGTATCATTTGCCCCGTATTGATGACCTTTTGGATCAACTCAGAGGTGCTACCGTCTTTTCCAAAATTGATCTCCGTTCTGGATATCATCAGATCCGTATCAAGTCCTCGGATGTTTCTAAGACAGCATTCAGGACTCGCTATGGACATTATGAATTCTTGGTCATGCCCTTCGGTCTGACAAACGCTCCAGCCATCTTTATGGACTATATGAATCGGATATTCCAGCCGTACCTTGACCAGTTTGTTGTTATCTTCATTGATGACATTCTGATCTATTCTAAGGATTCACAGGAGCATGCGGAGCACCTGAGAATTGTATTGAGCATCCTAAGAGAGAAGCAACTATATGCCAAGTTCAGCAAATGTGAATTTTGGCTATCTGAAGTTAAGTTCTTGGGTCATGTCATATCGCAAGGTGGTGTGTCTGTCGACCCATCCAAGGTAGAAGCAGTGTTGAATTGGGAAAGACCCAGAAGTGTTACCGAAGTCAGAAGTTTCCTCGGTTTGGCAGGTTATTACCGGAGATTCATCTTAGGATTTTCGGAGATCGCTTTACCGTTAACCCGTCTGACCAGGAAAGATGCAACCTTTGATTGGGATGCTGCTTGCGAATGGAGTTTCAGAACCTTAAAGGAAAGGCTAACCACAGCACCAGTGTTAGTAATTCCTGACCCAACCCGCAAGTATGTGGTGTACTGTGATGCGTCCAACAAGGGACTCGGATGTGTATTGATGCAAGATGGAGCAGTTGTAGCGTATGCATCCAGGCAGCTAAAACCTCATGAGCAGAATTATCCTACCCATGATCTGGAGTTAGCAGCCATTATCTTTGCCCTCAAAATCTGATGACATCATTTGTATGGAGTGCAGTTTGATCTGTTCAGTGATCACAAAAGTCTGAAGTACTTGTTTGATCAGAAGGAGTTGAATATGAGACAGCGACGTTGGATGGAATATCTTAAGGATTTTGACTTCAACCTCAATTATCACCCTGGAAAGGCAAATGTTGTAGCAGATGCTCTGAGCAGAAAGACATTGTATGCATCAGAGTTGTTGATGCAACAGTGCGGTCTGTATGAGAAGTTCAGAGACCTTAACCTGAATGTGGTGCATCGTAAGAGCGGTATTCGTATCAACAGAATTGAAGTGTCCTGTGAGTTACGCCCAAGGATTGTGCAGGCTCAGCAGGATGATGTAGAGTTGCAGAAGAGGATAAATCATCCGGAGTTCTCAGTAGCCACGGACGGTGCTATTCTCTATGAAGGCAGACTTTGTGTACCTCAGAATGATGAGTTGAAGCGGTTGATTCTGGAAGAGGCACACAAGAGTGGATTTTCAATTCACCCTGGATCCACCAAGATGTATCATGATTTGAAGGAGAACTATTGGTGGCCTAACATGAAGGCAGAGATTACTGAATTCGTGTCAAGGTGTATTGTTTGCCAACAGGTGAAGATAGAACACCAGAAACCTGGAGGACCGTTGCAACCATTAGATATACCCGAATGGAAATGGGAACATATCACCATGGACTTTGTAGGAGGACTGCCACGTAACCAGAGAGGTCAAGATTCGATCTGGGTAATCGTGGACCGGTTGACTAAATCAGCTCATTTCATTCCAGTGAAATCCACCTACAAGGCCCCTCAATATGCAGCCATCTTCATGGAGCAAATTGTAAGGTTGCATGGTGTACCTTTGAGCATCGTGTCGGATAGGGACCCGATTTTCACTTCAAGGTTTTGGAAAGCATTTCAGAATGCGATGGGAACTCGACTGAAGATGAGTACGTCGCATCACCCTCAGACTGATGGCCAGTTTGAAAGGACTATTCAGACCCTTGAGGATATGCTTCGAGCTTGTGTATTAGAAGATGGTGGTTCGTGGAGTAATCACTTACACTTAATTGAGTTTGCCTACAATAACAGTTACCATGCCAGTATCGGTATGGCACCTTATGAAGCTCTGTATGGCAGGAAGTGTAGAACCCCGTTGTGTTGGGCAGAAGTTGGTGATCGTGGATTCTTGGGACCAGATATTATCCAGGAGACCACGTTAAAGATTAAGTCTATTCGGGATAAGTTGAAAGTTGCTCAGAGTCGGCAGAAGAGTTATGCCGACAAAAGAAGGAGATTTTTGGAATTTCAGGAAGGTGATCATGTGTTCTTGAGAGTTACTCCTAAGTTGGGTTTACGAGGTGTATTCAAAACTAAGAAGCTCTGTCCAAGATTCATTGGACCTTATCAGATCCTTCGACGCGTCGGTCCTGTAGCCTATCAGTTAGCTCTACCTCCATCTATGTCAGGGTTACACGACGTGTTTCATGTGTCTCAGCTACGGAAGTACATTCCTGATCCTTATCGTCCAGTGGAATTGGAACAGATCGACCTTCAGCCAGATCTAACCTATCAGCCGGATCCTGTTCGGATTGTTGAACGTGATGCCAAAATCCTTCGAAACAAGAGAATTCCTATTGTCAAAGTTGAATGGGCTCAGTCTCCTGATGGTGAATTCACATGGGAACTGGAGTCAGACATGCGGAAGAGTTATCCTTATCTTTTTCCAAGGTAAATTTCTTAATTTCGAGGACGAAATTTCTTTAAGGGGGGTAGGTTGTAATATCCCACATTCTAAATTACCTAATTAATTTTAATTAGAGCTTTTGCCTAATTTTTCAAAGTTAATTAGTGGTGTTTAATTAATTAATCTTGTGAACTAAGTGGATTAATTAGCACTAAGAAATTTCAAACTCCCTCCATTCCTCCCTCCCCCTCACGTGCTCCCTCTCCCTCTCACCTATGAGTCATGACTTCTTGTGTGACTCACTCTCCTCTCATGCCTCCACCTCATCTAGTATTCATGCAAGCCATTCACTCCACTTTCACTTCAGAAAATCTGAATGTTTCCACTCCATTTTCTCTTCCTCTCACGCCTAGAAACAACAAGGAAAAACCACATGAGTTTGTCTTTTCTTTCACATGCAATCACCACTCTTGGTCACATGTAGCAAGCAAACAACAACTTCAATTTTCCCTCTCTGATCAATCAGCTACTGAATCCACATTACCTTCAGAATACCTTCACATGATCTGAGTTAGCCACAAAACAACAAGTAACACAATTTCCCTAAACACTTCACCAATAAACTTACATGCAAAGAGGACCACCCATGGCCCAATTCTGATTCCAAGCCACTATAAATACCACCCTTAGGTTTCAGAAACGAAATCATCCACAATCAATTCAGTCAAACACTTCAAAACATTCTTCTCATTAAATTCGTGTTCTTGAGCTTTTGGGGGTTTTTGGAGTCAAGCTTGGTGAGCTGTTCGTGGTCTTGCTAGGAGTTCATTAGCTGCATTAGGAGCCCAGAAGCAAGATTAAAGCTTCAATCAGGTGGGTTCTTAGGTTAGTTTAGATAGATTTCCCAAAATATGAAATTTTGCATGTTAACTTAGGATTTAAGAAAAATGTTGTGTGAGAGGAATTAATCCCCAAATTCCTCTCCATTCTGTCCTATATTATATATATATATTGTGTAATGGCATGACTTAGAATGAGGATTGTAGGTGTTAAACTTGTAAAAATATGATTTTTCGTGAAACAGGGCAGGTTCTGAGTGAACTCGCCACAGCGTGTTCAGGGCGAGCATCCATGGCGAGCTGGGTTCTTCAGGCTGATGAACCTCGCTCTGGCGAGTAACAACTCGCCGGGCGAGTGGATTTGGGCCAGGACCTATAATCCTGCCATGGCGAGCTTCCACACGCTGCAGCGAGCTCATACAGGACATGACCTGTAACAACACGCCCTGGCGAGTGATAACTCGCCGAGCGAGTTTGACAGGAAACAGAATTTTATTTTCAAAACGTTTAAAGAACTATGACACTCGTTTTATATCCTCATCTGAGTTAGGTACACTTGCAGTAACACAAATATATAATGTTATACAGTATGTTAATCACAGATAACCTTAGGGTATAACTTAGGGAATTTTAGAAATGCATGTTCCCCGGGACTTTGGTAAATTATGGTAGACTTCAACTAAATTAGTATCAGTCAGTTTGCTGCGATTTATGTCGCTTTATGGACTCCCAATGGGATAATCCATCAGGATATGTATTGTGAGCTGTATGCCGTGATCGGTCCGATCGACGGATAAGGCAGGCCTCCGAGATATGCTCACCTCGGAGAATCCTTGCGGTTAAAATGAATAAGACTAATTTCTGTGACACACCTTTATTTATGCTTGTGTATTATGTTATGTTATGAATATATGTTATGACTGATTAGGTTCCCCGGTGTAGTCACCTTAGGAGGGTAGTAGGACTCACTGAGGCTTAGTAGTCTCACCCCACTCCAAACAATTTTTTTTTCAGATAAACAGGTTGGCTAAGGTATGCTTGTTGGTGCGCTCGTAGCTGTGCTTGGAGGATTGCATATTTGTTCATGCTTTCTAGTTATCTCTTGTCTTGTTGTATTTCTAATAATCTCTTGATGTATCGTAGTATTTTGATCCGCTTCCGTTGTTTTTGTATCCATGTTGTATTTAGCACCTGCGTGTGCTTGAATTTCTCAATGTAATAATAATGCACTCGTTATCAATAATAGTAATCCACTGATATTCTAGATAAATCATGTGGGGTGTTATAGAGTCATAGTTGTATAATTGGTCGGCACAATATATTAAGCATTCGAATATATACAAGGGAATGAAATCACTTGCGACATTGACTACCCATATGTAGTTGATGAAGTGCATGGTAAAAGTGATGACAAGTGCTGCCGAAAAAATCAGGTAGTTCTTTTATTGTCTCTTTTAGATAAATGTGTGCTTTTATAACTGCGGTTTTTTTTAAAACATTTTGTTTAAACATTCTCGTCAATTAGTAGTTCTTACACTTTAGGAGAAAGTAACTTCTGTTATCCAATGTTTCTAGAATCTTTATTGAATTTAGAAAATAGAAATGACTAATAAATTTCTCTTTTGAATTATTTATTGCATTGTTAGTGATCGTTATAAGTATTGAACTAATATATTCATTTTCCTCAAGATACATACTTGTCTCTCTTCTTCTATCTGTTTTTCATTTTATCTACCATAAAACATACAACCTCATTGTTTGCTACATTGATTCCACTAATCTAGTCGGTAAAAAAATTATTACTACCAAGTTAATTTGTACTTATCAGTTTTAATAATATTACAAATTTTACGCTTCTATATAATTTTTTTGGTATAATGCTTCTATATAATTTTACTTTAATTAGAGTTAACTACTAATCTACTAGAACATATTAATTACAATTTATTAAAATATATTCGCGAAACAATAGCTACTTTTTTTTTATAATCACAGGACAATAGCTTTAATCAAATAAATTTATCCATTTAATAACTCTATCGAATTTACTAATTTATCCTTATTAATTTTAATAATATATTCCAAACTTTTTACCAGTAATTATAATTTTATTCTATTAATGATATAAATAGCAACAATATGAAAACAATATAAAAATGAAACAGAATAAAAATATGAATTTGTGCATAAAAATATGAACAAAAGATTATAGAAAGTTTATTTAGTTTAGTCAATAAAAAAATTGATTACTATCAAGTTTACTAATTTGTCGTTGTTAATTTTAATAAAATTACAATTTTTCTACCCTTCTATGTAATTTTACTTTAACAATAACTTTTTTTATAATCACGGGACAATAACTTTAATAAAACAAGATTTATTTAATTTATTTATTAAGTTTTATAAAAAAAAAACACAATACTTTCACTCATATTTTAGCCATACTTTATAACAAATTTGTAAATGTAACATATTCCGGTGTGGAACGAAGAGGGCATGTGTTCCCTGGATCTATGATGAATGTAAACTAAGTATTTGAGTTTTGCTTAATTGTCTATGTTTTGGAATTCTATTGGGGGTTATATTTATAGGGCCATGGGGTTGCTCCAACGTGCGTAGAAACCATTCCCATGATCCCACGATCTCCAAGTTCATGGTGGTGGGGAGTGCATTCCCACGCTCCTACGATTTCGGTCCCACTGTTTTAGAGCCTTGTCCCGCCTTTTTCATGGCTGATAAGCCACAAACGTGTTGGGCCTGGATCATCGGATGTCAGTGATATGATATGGAGCTTTCAGGCAGGTCGGGTGAGCCGGTATCAAATGGATTGAGCTTAGGCGAATTGGGCGTATAGATTCTCGCCCGATACATAACAAAAAGAAGGGTTAATAGGTCGTTACCCCCCTGCTAAGTGGACGTGTTTTGCGTTACCCCCCTGCTAAAAATTTCTTGAAGATTGCCCCCTTGCAAAGTTTTTTTTTTTGGTTTTCCTCCTTGAGTGCACTTTTTACATCGGTTATTTTGTTCAACCGATTTAAAAAGTTATGTTTTTTAAATCGGTTTTTTTGTTCAACCGATTTAAAAAGTGCAAATTTCTTGCATCCAAGAGAGGAAAAGGGGGGAAACCAAAAAAAAAAACTTTGCAAGGGGGCAATCTTCAAGAAATTTTTAGCAGGGGGGTAACGCAAAACACGTCCACTTAGCAGGGGGGTAACGACCTATTAACCCCAAAAAGAAAAACCAATTTGTAAATATTTTATACTAGGGTGTATGTGGTGGAAGAAGATGATGATGATTAGAAGGAGGATTTAGATTTGTGAGCTACTGTTATATTTTTCTTATAGACATAATGTATTTTGATTTTCTTATACTTGTGTTTTAATAAATCTCCCGAAATTGATATGCAAGATGTATTGAAGCCAAAAACAGGTTTCACACATTCAATTCAATGTTCGGATATTGTGATTTTTTGTCCTCATTCTATGTGCACTCAACATCACCATAGGTCTCTTAGAATCTGAATTCCATGAAAATATTAGCATATAAGTACAAACAATGTTTATTTTGTGGATAACATCATTAACATTGTACTACCTTACAGAGAATTAATCGGTGCAACAGATAGGGTGTGAAAACACATACACCTACATTAATTTTTTATTTAGAATCTACATTATTTTTTGGACAGCCTGAATATAAATAACCAATATATATTGAAGTTGTTGAAGAATATATATGAACAACATGATGAACCCTAAAAAAGTTTTTTTTTTTTTCCATAAGAGTGAAGATTTATTTTGTATAAAAAAAAGTGTGGAGATTTATTTTAGCCTTTTACAATTTGTTGACGACCTAATTTAGTTCTTCAAAAAAATAAAAATCAAGTTAGTCCCTTATATTTTTCTATTTGGGAAAAATAAGTCCTTATTTCATTATAATAGAGTGACTAGTATCTCCTCAATATAAAAATGTTAACGACTAATTTAAATTTGGTAAACACTCTGGTAGACATATTATGTCGATATGTAGTCCCTTATAAACTGATTTGCATGTGGTACCCACAACTAACTTGTGATAAATTTTTATTTGCAAGTGGTATCCACATGCAAATCTATTTATGCGACTTGCTCTCATTGGTTAATAAGTAAATACTCCTTAAGGTAGAATATGTCTCACCGATGGAAAATGATAAAGATGCAAAAGTTGTATAATATAAATGACCAATTTAAAGGTAAAAAAAAAAGGTAAAGGACTAATATATTACAAACGATAAAAAGATTAGGTTAGCATTTTTTTGACTAAATTAGGTTATCATGTTATAATTTCTAAGTACAAATATTTTCACTTTTGCTCACTTTTTAATGACTATTGTTATGTTGTCTATCTACCAAAAAAAATGCTTAAAAAGATTAGGTTAACATGTTATAAGTACAAAATTTCTACTGTCAATTAATGACGATTATTTCGAAATACCTGTTTGCTACATGAGATGAATTCTTTCATTTCAATCAAATGTCTTTCATAAGTTAATGATCGAACCTCTAATCACTTGCTTAAAATGTCCAAATCTCTTACCACTTTGATCAATCTATTGTTGATTGGTTGTTATCCCCTTAAATAAATTGATGATTAAATTCAACTAGTCTATCTATTATTAGTTTTAAAAAGGTCTCATACTCTCATGCAACGATTCGCTTTAGACCTCAACACGTTGCCTAGACGCAGGGGCGGCCCTAGGGAGGTGCAAACAGCTCTACAGAGCTGGGCCTCCAAATATTTGGGGCCTCACTTGTTTAAATATATTTTAGCTAGGGGTGCAAATAGTAAGTCGGTGTATCCTTGGGGTATAAACAGCAAGTCATCAATCTATTTCCATCAGCCCAGCCTACTCAATTAGAATGCTGATTTTCTGTTTAGACCCCTAGGCTACACTTAATTTCTGTTTACACCCCCTAGTTAAATTATTATTTTGTATTTATGTACAATTTAAATATAAAATTGCTCTTTTATAACATTTTTTTTTATTAAGGGTCCATTTTTACGATGGGAGTCGGGCCTCTAATTTAATTGGAACGACCCTGCTAATTACTCAATTTTTTCGATTTTTCTTTTATTTTAATTGCTAATTTATTCTTCTACTTTACTAATTTGTGATTGTATTTGGGAATTGCTAATTATCTTTTTTTTTTTATAAATCCGTTTTAACTTTAATGAGGATTTTATATATATATATATATATATATATATATATATTTATTAGGGTCTACTTTTAACATTTATGCCGACCCTCCAAATAATCAGGACCGGCCTTGCCTAGACATTGAACAAATGAGAGAACAAACTCACATAAGATAGTTGATATAATTGCTGATTACTGCCCAATTAATCCTTCATCTCAAATTGTTTGGCTAACTGTAACTTCAACTCATTAATTCCATCAATATATCATCCTTGTAACAATGATATTATCAACAATATTAAAAAAAGTGTTATATGGAGCCCAAGTGATGTAATCACGGTAGATAATTTCTCAACGAACTTGTAAAGACTATAAAGAGTCTTTGTTTAGTTTTTTTACACTTAAAACATAATCAATATATATCAGTTATGCTAATTTCAAAAGGCTTAAGAACATCAGAATTGCTTAAAAAAAAAGAACATCCGAATTTTACTTTTGAGCGGGGATCTATTTTTGTTCTTTACAATTTTGTGACTGAACAATTGAGTTCTTAACAAAAATAAAAATTATATTAATCCTTGATATTTTTACACCGAAAAAATATTAGTCCTTTTGTTTTATTTTTATTTGTCATAGGCCTCATAGCTATATCTACAAATTAGATAGTCTAAGATACCGTTTGACCTATTTTATATCTACAAATTAGATAGTCTAATAATTTGCATTTGAATTGAACTATGTTTTTTCAAATTTTGCGCCCCTTTTAACACTCACTAGTTGCCTTGCAAGTGAGATATTTTTGGAATTTCAGGGGGTATGTGAGAAAGGGAGGGGGCGCAAAAAGAAACGTCCTTCTTTTTATGTCCCCTATGTTTTCTCGCATGCATTATGAGATTATTAAAATATACTATTTAACTTGTGAATTATGTTCCCTATTTATCATGCAAACACTCATGTACATTACATTTTCAGGATTTTATATTGTATACTACTTAACATGTGAAATGTGTTCTCTAGTTATCATGTGAACACCCGTATACAAAAAATTCAGGATTTTATTGCCCAATTATCTCAAATCAACTCATTAATTTCATCAATATCATGCCGTAACAAACATCATCAACAATATTAAAAAAGAAAGAAAGTATAATATGAAACCCAAGTGATGTAACAAGTACAGAATTTGACACGGACACTATACGATACGACACAGACACTCTGACATTGATAATGTAAAAAACATAAGACACTGACACCGTTATATATATGATAAAATTTGATTTTATTTATTAATTTATTATTAAAAGAAATTAAAAATATTCTAATCAAAATTAATATCTTTAAATTCTTCATTGATAACATTATTTCAATACAAGTTTAACTTTTTTAAAGTGTCAAAGCAAAGAAAATAAATTATATTTTTGGTGAAATTTGTTTGACTATTCCGACAGGTGTCGTACGGATGTAATACACGTGTCGGACACCAACACGTGTCGGACACTGTGACATCTTATAGGTGTCCATGCTTCATAGATCACATGAGATAATTTCTCAAGCCATGCTGAAGGAACTTGTTTAATTAAGACCATAAAGAGTCTTTGTTTAGTATTTTTACACTTAAAAGACAAAATGATATCAGTTATGCCATTATATTATTATAGTTCTATAGTCATTTTTTATTTGAGGCTTCTTCTTTTCCTTAAAGAAGTAAACAAGAAAATGATAATAAATGTATAGCTGGCATGTTCGTGGTAACAACCTTTGCATCAAATTATATGCAATATGAACATAAGAACATGACTTATGTTCCTCTAATTTTAATGTCATAGTAAATTAAAATCACATATACTCATTCATTCCTCTCTTTATATATATATATATATATATGCCTCAACATTGTTTATTTTTGTTTCACATTCATCAATGAAGAGAAAAGAGCTTTTGACTACCTAAAACAACACTATAACAGAAGCAAACTGAATGAAAATAGCAAATGCATTTTAATTTTGAATACCCTTTTGTCCAAATTTGTTGTTAGTTACTAGTTAAACTTGGATTTTAACTGGGGTATCAAAAAGTATAAAACTTTTTGTTGTTGTTTTGGTGAGGATGATGGAGGGTGGAGGTAGTTTTAGGATTGGTAGTTCATCAATTTGGAGGAACAGTGATGCAGATGAGATTTTTTCAAATTATTTCCACCAAGAAGATGATGAAGAGGCTCTTAAATGGGCTGCAATTCAGAAACTTCCTACTTTTGCGCGTTTGAGGAAAGGTTTGCTCACTTCACTTCAAGGTGAAGCTACTGAGATCGATATCGAGAAACTTGGGTTGCAAGAAAGAAAAGATTTGCTTGAAAGACTTGTTAGACTTGCTGAAAAGGACAATGAGGAGTTTTTGCTCAAACTCAAGAATCGAATTGACAGGTTCAAATTCAATTTTTTGTTGTCCTTGATTTTAAAAGAGAAATTCACTGATTGCTTTTACTCTTTTTCTTCTCCCTTGGATGATATCAGAGTTGGAATTGATCTTCCTACAATAGAGGTTCGATTCGAGCACCTGAATATCGAAGCAGAAGCTCATGTCGGAAGCAGATCTTTGCCTACATTCACTAACTTCATGGTTAATATAGTTGAGGTAAATTACTAACTTTATTATATAGTATAATAACTTTCTAAGTGATTTTTTGTTGAAGGAGATTCTAACTATAAACAATTTTGTTTTTTTCTTTAAAATTTTAATTTAAAGGGCCTACTGAACTCTCTGCATGTACTTCCAAGTAGAAAGCAACATATAAATATTCTGAAGGATGTTAGTGGAATAATAAAGCCATCAAGGTATGAATACAGATGATGCTATAATCATTAATTTCCCTTAAGACCTTTTGAATCAATATAACATGTTTCAATTTGGTTCTTTTCAGAATGACATTGCTTTTGGGCCCTCCAAGTTCTGGAAAAACCACACTCCTGTTGGCCTTGGCTGGAAAACTTGATCCAACATTGAAGGTTGTAACATTACACACATCTTAACTATGTTTTTCATATTTTAGCTCTAGTTTCCAATCTTGAATCGTGTGGTTTCGTAATCAGTTTTCTGGAAAGGTGACTTATAATGGTCATGAGATGAATGAGTTTGTGCCTCAAAGAACTGCTGCTTATGTAGATCAACATGATCTTCACATTGGAGAAATGACTGTTAGAGAAACTTTGGCCTTCTCAGCAAGAGTCCAAGGAGTCGGACCTCGTTACGGTTAGTTTACAACATTGCTTTTTGCTTATTTTCATGTTTGAAAACAAAAGCCGGAGTTTTAAGGCCTTGTTTTGATAATCAGCTTAAATAAATGCTTATAACATAAACACTTATCATATAATTGCTTATGTAGAAGTTGTTTCTATCACAAAAGATAAAATAAAGTCAAACTGATTTCGTATAAGCTATCCACAGTTTTCATAAACTATCATAGAGTACTTATGGAAATAAGCTGAGAACAACTTATGGATATGTCATAAACAATTTCCGTAAGGTCTCTGAAACTGTCTCAAAACTGCTTATGTTAGTAGATAAGCTCAAATAAGTCGATCCAAAGCAATGCTTATTAGAAAATTTTGACCATGTTTAATATTGTTGGACATTCTGCAGACTTGCTAGCAGAATTGTCCAGAAGAGAAAAACATGCAAATATCATACCCGATCCAGATATTGATGTGTACATGAAGGTAATATAGAAGATATTTTATACTTATTTTGGATCATCTATTTGTTTTCCCTACAAATAGAAATGAAATGACTACTTATTAACCGGCTGCCCTTTTGATTCATAATGCTCACAGGCTATTGCAACTGAAGGCCAGAAGGCAAATTTGATAACAGATTATGTCCTAAGGGTAAAACAATTTATACTTTCAAAACCATCTAATACCACCATAACTACATAGTAATATTATGTTTTAAATTCCTTTGTTTCTTTGTTATATTTGCAGATTTTGGGACTAGAGATATGTGCTGATACTATTGTAGGAAATGCAATGTTAAGAGGTATCTCTGGTGGACAAAAGAAACGCGTTACAACTGGTAAACAAAAACAATTCCAATTTCACTCTCAACGTTGTTTGTGAATAATCATCGCAATAAATTGATTATTATGAGTTCATAATTGTAGGGGAGATGTTGGTTGGACCGTATAAAGCTCTATTCATGGATCAAATATCTACTGGTTTGGATAGTTCAACCACTTTCCAAATTGTGAACCACTTTCCGTATAAAGCATTATGTCCACATTCTCAAAGGAACCGTTGTGATCTCACTCCTGCAGCCACCGCCAGAGACCTACAATCTTTTTGATGACATTATTCTACTCTCTGATAGTCACATTATATACCAGGGTCCCCGCGAACACGTGCTTGAATTTTTTGAATCAACCGGCTTCAAATGTCCTAATAGAAAAGGAGTAGCAGATTTTTTGCAAGAAGTGAGTGTCATTGTGTCTTCTCTAATTTTTGTAAAAAGGTTTTATAATTTATACTTTTCAATAACACTTTTTGCTATGAAAATTATTTTGTTATAGGTGACATCAAGGAAAGACCAAGAGCAGTACTGGGAACACAAAGATAAGCCTTATAGTTTTGTCACAGCTGAAGAGTTTTCTGATGCATTTCAATCATTTCATGTTGGAAGAAGACTTGGTGATGAACTTGGTACTGAATTTGACAAGTCTAAGAGTCATCCAGCTGCCTTGACAACCAAGAAATACGGAGTTGGAAAATTAGAACTGTATAAAGCTTGCTTATCAAGAGAATTTTTACTTATGAAGCGCAATTCATTTGTCTACATCTTCAAGCTTGGCCAAGTAAGTTTGGAAATTGGAGATTTTCATTTTAACATTAAATTGGCCAATTATTGATAGTTTCCTTCTCCTTTTAGGTATGTATAATGGCAATTATTGCAATGACCATCTTCTTCCGGACTGAGATGCACCATGATTCGGTGACTCATGGAGGCATATATGTAGGTGCATTGTTCTTTGGTGTTATCGTGATAATGTTCAATGGAATGGCTGAAATTTCCATGGTAGTTTCAAGGCTTCCTGTTTTCTACAAGCAAAGGGGATACCTCTTTTACCCTCCATGGGCTTTTGCTCTTCCTTCATGGATCCTAAAAATACCTTTGACTTTTGTGGAAGTTGCTGTTTGGGTATTTCTAACCTACTATGTCATTGGTTTTGATCCATATATTGGAAGGTAAGAGAGATATGTTTTAAATGTCCCTAGTGTAATCATAAGCACTTATCATATAAGTGCTTATGTATAAGCTATTTCCCTGTCTAATAAACATATACTGATATGCATTTACATGTCTACTACCAAATGCAGATTTTTTAGACAATACCTTATTCTTGTACTAGTACACCAGATGGCTTTAGCATTATTCAGATTCATTGCAGCAGTTGGGAGGGATATGACAATGGCTCTTACATTTGGATCATTTTCACTTGCCATCCTTTTTTCTATGAGTGGTTTTGTCCTATCAAAAGGTATCATATCATCGATACAAAACAAATAAACAATCACAGTGTTTTTCTCATTATGTTCTATACTAAGAGTTCTCTTTCTTCTTTGCTTTATTCTCTCAGACAATATAAAGAATTGGTGGATATGGGGATTTTGGATATCACCTATGATGTATGCACAAAATGCCATGGTCAATAATGAGTTCCTTGGGAATAACTGGAAACATGTAAGTTTTTTTTTACTATTTTATATGTTCATTTTCTATGACTTCCATTCCTTATCATATTAATAATCTTATGTCTTGATATGTATTTTCTTATGAAAGGTTCTTCCTAACTCGAAAGAGCCTATAGGAGTTGAAGTTTTGAAATCTCGCGGTTTTTTCACTGAGTCATACTTTTACTGGATAGGTGTCGGTGCTTTGATTGGATATACATTAGTTTTCAACTTTGGATATATACTTGCTCTCACTTTCTTGAATCGTGAGTATCTTCGCCTTAAATGTATAATAAAAAGGTTAAGATAAGTTCATGTATAAATACTAAAAACTTGATCATGCAGCACTTGGGAAGCATCAAACTGTTATACCAGAGGGATCACAACAGTGTAGAAAAAGAACTAATATATTGAAAGTCATAAAAGATAGCTTTTCACAGCACTCAAATAAAGGTACTTTCATCTCATAACTACTTAAAATGTAGTAATAATTGATTTTCAATTCACATAACAACTTATGGATAATATTGGAGCTACTTCACAGTAAGAAATGGCGAAAGTACAAGTGGAAGTGTCACTCCTAGTACTTTATCCAGTAGAAAAGAAGCAGTTTCTGTAGAGACAAATAATAGTAGGAAAAGAGGAATGGTTCTTCCTTTTGAACCACATTCAATCACCTTTGATGAAGTGACATATTCTGTAGACATGCCGCAGGTAATGTAGAAACCGAATAAATAGAGAGCTTAATAATAATACACTGTCAGCAAATTACGGTCAATTATATGTGTGACTTTAAAAGCATGCTTGCACTGAACTTGCAGGAAATGCGGAACCGAGGTGTGCTTGAGGATAAGTTGGTTCTTTTGAAGGGTGTAAGTGGAGCTTTCAGACCAGGTGTTCTCACTGCTCTAATGGGAATCACTGGTGCTGGCAAAACAACTCTGATGGATGTGCTCGCAGGTAGAAAAACTGGTGGATATATCGGTGGGAACATCACAATTTCTGGCTATCCAAAGAAGCAAGAAACCTTTGCAAGAATTTCTGGATACTGTGAGCAAAATGATATCCACTCTCCTTGTGTTACTGTCTATGAATCTTTGCTCTATTCAGCATGGCTCCGATTGTCCCAAAACATCAATGCTGAAACCAGAACGGTTGGCATCTGAATCATATGTGACATTTCCATAAAGACTTGTATGTTTTATTAATGTTGCTAAGGTTCTGAACATACTACTAATGCTTGCAGATGTTCATTGAGGAAGTTATGGAACTTGTGGAACTAAAACCACTGCGAAACGCATTAGTAGGATTGCCTGGTGTTAGTGGTCTCTCAACGGAGCAGCGCAAAAGGTTGACTATTGCTGTTGAGTTGGTAGCCAATCCTTCTATAATATTCATGGATGAACCAACTTCTGGTCTAGATGCAAGGGCTGCAGCTATTGTGATGAGAACAGTTAGGAACACAGTTGACACCGGAAGAACAGTTGTTTGTACCATCCACCAACCTAGCATTGATATATTTGAATCTTTTGATGAGGTAAGAAAAAGAAAAATCAAGAAATTAATATTTTTCTGTTTGTCTCTTCCATTACAGTTTACCAAATTCTAATATTTTTGTCAAAACGATCGAAATGCAGCTTTTACTACTTAAGCAAGGAGGGCAAGAGATGTATGTAGGGCCACTTGGACATCATTCTTCGAATTTAATCAGTTACTTTGAGGTAGGCAGAAAATAGATATCCGATGAAAAGTAGGGAATACTAAATTCACTTTTATGCTTTAAATTCATTTTATCATGAAAACACTTTTGTGTTGAAGGGAATTCAAGGTATTAACAAGATTAAAGACGGTTATAATCCAGCAACATGGATGTTGGAAATCACAACTTCATCTAAAGAAGTGGAATTGGGGATTGATTTTGCAGAAGTGTACAAAAAATCAGAGTTATACAGGTACTTTCACTTGTATGAAAGATAAGAATCTGCAATATTAGAAATGTATGCTGATATGAACTATACTTAATCATTCTATTTCAGGAGTAACAAGGAACTTATCAAAGAATTGAATACACCAGTTCCTGGTTCGAACGATCTTTATTTTCGTTCACAATACTCAAGATCCTTTTTGACACAATGCATGGCTTGCTTATGGAAACAACATTGGTCTTATTGGCGTAATCCTGAATACACTGTCGTAAGATTTCTGTACTCATCCGCGGTGGCTGTTTTGCTCGGAAGCATGTTTTGGGACCTCGGCTCCAAAATGTAAGATCAGATTGAAAAACTAAAAAAAAGTTATCGCTTCAAACGTGAGTTTTCAGAATTTAATAGTACTGATTATTGCAGTGAAAAGGATCAAGATCTTTTTAATGCGATGGGATCCATGTATGCTGCTGTTATCCTAATCGGCGTAAAAAATGGTAGTTCAGTGCAGCCAGTGATTGCTGTTGAAAGAACAGTCTTTTATAGAGAAAGAGCGGCCGGAATGTATTCAGCTTTCCCCTATGCTTTTGGTCAGGCAAGTATCCCTTATTTAAAAAACTTGTATTTTGTTTGACTCATGCAATATCCTCCTAAACCAAAAGTGAACAATTAGTAAAAGTACTTAAAATTATAACTTTTATTTACATCATCATGTGTAAGTAATTCATCTTATCTTGCATTGCATTGCAGGTTGTAATTGAGCTTCCATATGTTTTTGTACAATCTGTGGTGTATGGCATTATAGTTTATGCTATGATTGGTTTTGAGTGGACTATGGTTAAAGTTTTGTGGTGCATATTCTACATGTTTTGCACCTTCCTCTACTTCACCTACTATGGCATGATGTCAGTAGCCATGACCCCAAACAATCACATTTCCACTATAGTTTCCTCTGGATTCTATTCAGCCTGGAATCTCTTCTCAGGATTCGTAGTCCCAAGACCCGTAAGTTTTAACTTCCTCGAATTCTTAGCGCATATCAATTTCATGCTTCTTTTCCCTAATGTGTCAACTCAGTGGTAAAAGTTTGACCTTATAATCTCAAAAAACCGTCAGAACAACAGTTGTACACTGGTCATTAGTATCACTTTAATTTGAGATTTGTTTCTCTTACAT
Organism: Trifolium repens; assembly: GCA_030408175.1. Lineage (NCBI taxonomy): Eukaryota > Viridiplantae > Streptophyta > Magnoliopsida > Fabales > Fabaceae > Trifolium > Trifolium repens. The sequence goes on along the minus strand of CP125849.1, from coordinate 47,999,669 downwards.
TTTTTATATATTAAATTTCATTATATTTTAAGCATATACTTATATATCTAATTTATTGTGTATATTTTTTTTCTTTGTGGTTTGGGCTAATAGAGGATACCGGTGTGGTGGAGGTGGTACAGTTGGGCAAATCCAGTGGCTTGGAGTTTGTATGGATTAGTGGCTTCACAATATGGAGATATAAAACACAACATTGATACTAGTGATGGAAGACAAACAGTAGAAGGTTTTGTGAGAAATTACTTTGGTTTCAAGCATGATTTTCTAGGAATGGTTGCAGTTGCTAATATTGCATTTCCAATAGTTTTTGCTTTGGTCTTTGCCATATCAATCAAGATGTTTAATTTCCAAAGGCGTTAAGAAAACATTTAAAGAAAAAAATATCCTACATCCATTATTGTATATTTTGTATTTTTGTTATTTACAAGCTAAATGTAAATATTTTATCATAGTTAGAGATTAGATAGTATAATAAGGGACATTTGATACGGTTGTTATATTATATAGTTAAATAAAATATGTTACTGTATTTATCATTATGAAAAGAGATCTTTTGATTTTGATTCTTTTTCGTTTCTTTAAAATATTTTGTTTTTAGTCTTTTGATAATTTGATTGCTGTTAGTTTCTATTAGTAATAGTAATATTTGTATGGTTGTTTTTTTTTTGTCTTTTTTTAAGACACGTGGTTTCCTTGACTTTGTTCCTAAATTGCTGGGGCAGGGAATCTTTTGCAGGACTCAACAAAAAAAATGATCTTTCCATTTTAGATACATTCACATAAAATTAAAATATAAAATTATTTTTTTAATTATTTATTTATAAAAATAAAAACATAACATTTTGTAAGTGTGACACGGACACTCCACCACTGATAATGTAAACAACATAGGGCATTAACACCGCTATATATATGATAAAAAATTATCGATTTATTATTAAAAAATTAAAATCAAAATTAATGCCTTTAATTATTCATTGATGACATTGTTTCGATACATGTTTAACTTTTTTAGATGTGTATGAGATTTAACCAAAAAATGAAAAAATGTATAAGGAATATTAGACCATAGAAAAATACAAATTCCTTTTAAAATACTTGTTTGAATATATTGTGTGACACATATTGCATGAGTATCATATGAGTGTCGGTCACTGATTCTAAGAGTCAAAGAGAAAATAATATTTTTTTTTGTGAAACTTGTTTGATTTTTCTGACACTTATTTGACTATTCCAACACATATCGTACATGTATTATACAAGTGTCGAATATCGACACGTGTCAGACACACGTCACTCCTCCTAGAGGTTGCGTGCTTCATAGAATGTCACTCTCCGGTCATATATATAAAAAACATTTTACCTTTTAAATACATTATATAATTGATATATTTAGACTATATTATTATCTAGATACATTAATTCTACATAAATCTAAAAAGTTAACTTTTTCTTATATATTAAACGAGAGTAGTATAGTGGAGATTACGCGACCCTATAAGAATAATCTCATACTAAGAAAAAAAAGTTTACTCCTACTTGTTGGAAAAACAAATAACAACGACAAACACAAGTTGGAAACAACTATCATTCATTGGGGAAAGGCTCTTTCTCTTAGTTTCAAAACTCCAAACAAATGTGAGTCACAACAAAACTGCATCAAACTATATATGATCATGATGATGAATACTATTTCTCTTACATTCATTATTCATTAATATGTTTCATGTTTTTAATTTGTACATACAGGGAAGAACAAGGAACTGAATTGAAACCAATGGACGCTGATCAACTGAGAGAGCAAGCTCATAAGATGGTTGACTTCATTGCTGATTACTACAAAACTATTGAAACTTTCCCAGTTCTCAGCCAAGTTCAGGTTATCTTTCTATACCCTTTTCAATCTATTTTATTTTTATGAATACGTCTTAAGATTTAAATTCAGAGATCCATATATTATATGAAATTAGAACACACTTACTTGAAAATCATGATCACCAATGATCATTGTTATCGGAAGTGCCAATATCGAAAACATCGATATATTAGGTCCTTTGCCTAATCACTTGCTCCGATCTTTGGGGTCTTTGATTGGGAAAAGCCACGAATGAGCGTACATTGTTTTTCTGTGTGACGGCAAAGGGGAGCTAGCCAATCTATTTATAAGATTACAACCCTAGTACCACCCATCATTGACCCTAGAGGTTGGCCTACACTTTGTTCTACACAAATCAGAATCAATGTTCAAAGCCCATTATTACTGATCACAATTAGTGGGCCTAAGCATCACCAAATGGATCACAATTGATTGCAGCCCACAAAATATTCAAAAATATTCCAACATACGTATGAAGCACCGACATTTTGATTATATTGAATTATGTTATTTTCTCAAATTATTATTATTATTATTATTATTATTATTATTATTATTGGTGCGGACGTGTCAGTGTTGTATTTGTGTCTGTGTCTGTGTTGCATAGATGAATACTATGTTTGGAATTCTATAAACATTTCCTTCATGTTTCAGCCAGGTTATCTTGGAAAGCTTCTACCAGATTCTGCTCCTACTTACCCTGAACCATTGCAACATGTTTTGAATGGTTTAATTACTTTGCTTACATTTCTCAATTAACTTTTGCTTACTGTTTTTTTATTAGTCATTATCTCACTTTATATTATTGAGAATCGCGGTCAAATATGGGCGATGAGGCTTATATCGCTGTCATGGAGACAAAAAAAATTTGACGTTATCTAGCCTTATCTACGGGTATAAGCACATGATAAAGTGTTTGAGAGAGCTTACGGAAATGTCATAAGTTGTTTCGAGCTTATTTTGATAAGCTCTCTAAGATATAGCTTATGAAAACAACTTTAAACTTATATGAAAATGGTTTGATAATATTTTGTCTTTGACTATTGAAATAGCTTATACGCAAGTGTTTATTCTATAAGTGTTTGATTTTGTTCATCCAAACGCATCCCAAATCATACGTTGTTTTTTGGAGATGACTGAAATGTTTTTCTGCTTCTTGTTGTAGATGTACAGGAAAAGATACTACCGGGGGTGACACATTGGCAGAGCCCGAATTTTTTTGCGTATTTTCCATCCAATGGAAGCACTGCTGGTTTTTTAGGAGAGATGCTTAGTGCTGGTCTCAACATTGTGGGTTTCAGTTGGATAACTTCTCCTGCTGCAACTGAACTCGAAGCAATTGTCCTTGACTGGCTTGCCAAGGCACTCTTTCTGCCTCAGGATTTCCTTTCTAATGGTAACGTAACGTCTTGGATGATTATTTCTATGATTTTTGATGAGGTTCTTGCTTGATATTTCATTAGACTGCACCTTGAATGAATTCGAATTATAAAACTTTGAAGTTTGGTGTTGGACCTCAAAGACATGGAATATTCTCATATACTATGATATGTAGTAGTAATGTAAACCTGTGAATCATGGATGTGAATATATTACAGGGAAAGGCGGTGGAGTTATACAGGGAACGGCAAGTGAAGCTGTGCTAGTTGTATTGTTGGCTGCACGTGATAAGATCCTGCGGACGGTTGGAAGGAGTGCCCTTCCTAAGCTTGTGATGTATGCATCTGACCAAACACACTCCTCTTTACAAAAAGCTTGCCAGGTATGGTTAGACACTTCAGATGGAAAAGTTGTCTTTCTTTTTGTTGCTTGGTTGCATCTTTTACGGATGCATTGCATTATTATCAGAAATCAATATTTAAATGATTAATTATAATGATCTTTTGCTTTTCATTGGCAGATAGGAGGACTTGATCCAGAGCTTTGCAAGTTGCTTAAAACAGATTCTTCGACAAATTTTGCACTTTCCCCCGATGTACTTTCTGAAGCAATTTCGAAAGACATTGCCAGTGGTCTTATACCCTTTTTCTTATGTGCTAACGTAAGAATTAAAGTCTACTGATATTAGTTATAATAAATTACTTTGATATATATTACATACTTAATTGTCCAGCTTATGGTTGGTACAAATGTTTGTTCACTATTTCTTGTTGAAAAATGGAGAAATATCTTAATATTGACATCAATTTGAGGTGGCATTTAAGTTTTTGCATTGACTGCATACGGTACATTTTTGCATGCAGGTTGGTACTACATCATCAACAGCTGTTGATCCTCTACCTGCATTGGCGAAAGTCGCTAGGGTAATGTATTTGACTTAATTGGTGATAAAGCTTGCTAGTGTAACAATTGATGCATTGTGGTGAGGATATTGACGCATATGTTCAAATAGTTAAAAGAAGTATGTGACTTATAATGAACTAGGAAGACAGCTAGATAGATGAAAATCATAAATGATTATGCAGAAAATTAGAAACTCGAAAAAATAACAATTCCTGTGGAGTATTCTAAATAAAAATTATTGACACGGATTTTCCGACTGCTAGACTATAACATTTTTTGCACATCTGTCTAACAGTCATGCTTTTGCAAGATTGTCTATGAAATGACCAACATAAATTGAAGTGTTTTGAGTGCATATTGGAGAGTAATACAATCTGATAATACTTGGTTATGGGCGTCTTATTGGCAGACCAACAACATTTGGTTTCATGTGGATGCTGCTTATGCTGGAAGTGCTTGTATATGTCCAGAGTACCGCCACTTCATTGACGGGGTTGAAGAAGCAGATTCGTTTAACATGAATGCACATAAATGGTTCCTTACTAACTTTGACTGTTCACTACTTTGGGTTAAGGTATCCATGACCATAATACTCTTTCCAATGTCACTTATGAAATTTTATTTGTAATATTTCACTTTACTTCATTAATTAACAAGAATGTTAATATGTAAAATTTATCATGAGTTGATACAGGACAGAAGTGCTCTCATTCAGTCGTTGTCTACAAATCCTGAATATCTGAAAAATAAGGTAGGTTTCTATTTGCATGCTTGTAGTTTGTATTTGCAGGCCTCAATGTTGCAGCTTAAGTCGTTGTTTAACTGTGTGCTTATCGTACTGAATTTGCAGGCCTCTCAAGGAAACACGGTCATAGATTACAAAGATTGGCAAATTCCTCTTGGGCGTCGCTTTAGGTGTGTCTTTTGATTTGATCATGAATTGTAATGTTTCTTGGATTTTTATGGATTTGGATATCTATTGGTTGGTTTTTTAAATCCTTGGTAGTAACTTAGTAGTATATTACTATCTATTTTTGTAAATGAAAAAGTACACATTGAAGATTCATAATTACCAGCACATGTGTAACCTTGCCTGTTATCATACACTGGCTCCAGATCATTAAAACTTTGGATGGTGTTGCGGCTCTATGGATTGGAAGGCCTGCGAGCTCACATAAGAAACCACATCGCAATGGCAGCTCGTTTTGAGGAGCTTGTAGTTCAAGACACAAGATTCAAGGTATTAATTTTTCCTGCTAGGACAGATTGCATAATGCATCATCTGGATAACTGTAACCTGGTATCAGAGTTTTGCTCTAAATAACTTGTTTTAAAATCAAAACAGGCATGTCTTATCTTAATTACTTACTGTATTTAATGCAACAAATTATATTCACAGGTTGTTGCGCCTCGAACATTCTCATTAGTTTGTTTTCGTCTTTTGCCTCCCCCTAACTCTGAAGATAATGGCAATAAACTGAACCATGATCTACTCGACTCAGTAAACTCAACAGGAAGTGTTTTCATAACACACACGGTATGCATAAATTAACTTCAGGGTTTTGTTCTGTTTATCACCTATGTGATATGTTCTTCCCTTGATGATAAACAATATGTGCAGGTTCTATCGGGTGAGTACATTCTACGTTTAGCAGTAGGAGCACCATTGACAGAAGTGAGGCATGTCAATGCGGCATGGCAGATTTTGCAAGAAAAAGCCACTGCTCTATTAGAGAATTTATAGGATGAATCTGCTTTTGCAGCATCCACCATTGCTTTTTGAGTAATTTCACATAGTCATGTGCTGTAAGCTTATAATGTTGTCCTGTTCAAAAAAAGCTTATAATGTTGTCTGAAGAAGCAGCTTATAATGGCGCGAAAAGTAACTCATTTTTTAAGTTTTCCGGTTTGCAAAATTGTAGGGATGAAGTCAAATAATAAAAAGGGCAAAATTGGAATATTGTGTTATTTGTAGGGGTGAATGGTTAAATGTAGGGGTGGAAGGAAAAATTTTCTTTAGTTGATTACACATTGACGAGTCCAGCCCGGCCCATATGTGCCTTGTGGGCTAGCCCAACCCTTTTTTTAATTTTTAATTCACTCCCTTTTTTATGTCATTTTAGTGTATTAGTTGCTCACACTTATCAATTTTATTGAGATAATATTGAATGTAAATATAAATATTTATTTTTTTGGTAGATAAATATAAATAATTTTTACATCAACACTAAATAGAAATTAAACTCTAGTAAAATGTACTTGTATGTTATGTTCGGGGGACCGAATTCTCTGCAATTTTTTCTTTCACATTATCTCTTATTTTCTTAATTTAATGGTTAGTAAATCACAAAGAGCAAAAAAAAAGTTTAAAAAAAGAGAGAAGAAAAATGAATAAATGATTAAGATTATTACAATATAATCAATATGAGATAAAAAAAATTGAAAAGGATCCAAATTCATCGGGTGACAAGAAGGTGGAATCACAACCCTTAAAAATAAAAAATTTAATATTACTATTAAGAGTGATAGAAATTGAATGGTGTAGATTTTCAGTTGAGAAACTTTCATGGTAGAGAATCCATTCATCTCTCCAAACATACTCACTCCTGCTTGTTGGAAATTAAACAACTACTACCATTCATTGGAGAAAGCTCTTTCTCTCATTTTCTCAACTCCAATTTTTCTTGACATACAAATGTGAGTGAGTCTCAACACAAACTGCATCATGATCATGAATATGATATGCTATTATCTCTCTTATATTCATTATTCATTAAATAAATGTGGTTGGTGTTTGAAATTGTACGTACATGCATACAGGGAGGGAAAAGGAAGTGAGTTGAAACCAATGGATGCTGAGCAACTGAGAGAGCAAGCTCATAAGATGGTAGATTTCATTGCTGATTACTACAAAACTATCGAAAATTTCCCAGTTCGCAGCCAAGTTGAGGTTATCTTTCTATATACCCTTTCAATCTATTTCTATGAATACCTATGAAGCACAAACACTCATTGAATTATGCATGTCCCCGGTGTCAAACACGGACACAACACGGACACATATATATTGAATTGAATTATCAAATTATTATCGGTGTGGATGTGTCAGTGTGTTGTGTTTGTGTCTTTGTCTGTGTCCGTGCTACATAGATGAATACTATGTACGGAATTTTATAAACATTTCCCTCATGTTTCAGCCAGGTTATCTTGGAAAGCTTCTACCAGATTCTGCTCCTAATTACCCTGAACCATTGCAACATGTTTTGAATGGTTTAATTACTTTACTTTACATTTCTCAATTAACCTTTGCTTACTGTTTTTTTTTTATTTGTCATACTTTGGTTTTAGTTATACCTGTCATAAACTCACTTTATCTTATTGAGAATCGCGGTTGACGAGGCTAATATTGCAGTCAGGGAGACAAAAAAATCTTGATGTTATCTAGCCTTATCTATGGGTATAAGCTATAAAAATAGCTTATGCGTGAGCATTTATATGATAAGTGATTTTTATTAATTCAATTGATACTAATGACCATTTTACAACTGTCTCTGACGGGATTTGAACTTAGCACCTTGAGGTTACAAGGCTAAGCTCTTACCACTTAGCTAGCATCTCAAATGTATAATAAGTGCTTATTCTATAAGAGTTTACTTAAGTTGTTCATCCAAAAGCATCCCAAATCATGGTCGAAGATCTTTTTCAAAATCCTTCCTAGCATGAAACTCTTCTCACAAACATATTTTTTGACTGAAATGCTTTCTGCTCCTTGTTGTAGATGTACAGGAAAAGATACTACCGGGGGTAACACATTGGCAAAGCCCGAATTATTTTGCATATTTTCCATCCAATAGCAGCACTGCTGGTTTTTTAGGAGAGATGCTTAGCGCTGGTCTCAACATTGTGGGTTTCAGCTGGATAACTTCTCCTGCTGCAACTGAACTCGAATCAATTGTCCTTGACTGGCTTGCCAAGGCACTCCTTCTGCCTCAGGATTTCCTTTCTAATGGTAAGGTCTTGGATGAGGTTGCAAAATCTTGCTTGATATTTCATTAGTCTGCACCTTGAATGAATTTGAATTATAAAACTTTGAAGTTTGAACCCCAAAGATATATGGAATATTCCCATATACTATGATATGTAGGATTAATGTAAACCTGTGAATCATGGATGTGATTATATTACAGGGAGAGGTGGTGGAGTTATACAGGGAACGGCAAGTGAAGCTGTGCTAGTTGTATTATTGGCTGCCCGTGACAAGATCCTGCGGACAGTCGGAAGGAGTGCCCTTCCTAAGCTTGTGACATATGCATCTGACCAAGTCCACTCCTCCTTACAAAAAGCTGTCCAGGTATGGTTAGTGACACATAAAATTGAAATGCCTTCTTGTCAAATATACTTAGTGCATGTTTGTGTGACCAGTGAGTCACTGCCACCTTGTGGTAACTAGAAGCTTGGATGTATAGTGTCAATTCTAAGGAGTTTTGGGTTATTGATCACCTTGTGACCTGTATTACTTCAATATGTTTTTTCGGATGATAGTATGATGTCTAGGTTCTAGGCTTCTGATCTATTTTTAGTTTTTGAAAACTTTCCTGTACATTAATCAAGATGAAACATGTGCTAAACAAGCTGTCTTATATATCATGAGACAAGTCATAGATTTGAACCTTGTATCCTTTAAGGTTGCATTTAAATGATTAATTATAATGCTCTTTTGCTTTTCATTGGCAGATAGGAGGACTTGATCCAGATCTTTGCAGGTTGCTTAAAACCGATTCTTCCACAAATTTTGCGCTTTCCCCTGATGTACTTTCTGAAGCAATTTCAAATGACATTGCCAGTGGTCTTATACCTTTTTTCTTATGTGCTAACGTAAGAATTAAAGTCTTCCGATATTATTTTTTAATAAATTACCTTGCAATGCATTACATACTTAACTGTCCAGCTTTGTCTCTCTGTGTATGTGTTCCATAAATCCAATATTTTTCTTAGTTTTTATCTTACTAGTACTAGTATGCTGGGTGTATAAATAAAAAGTGCTCAACTCATCAAATCATTGGGTCAAAAAGGATAATATATCATTCGTCGTGTTGCTGTAGGAGCTTTGTTTCTTCTTTGTTGCTGACACAGAATGATGTTCTTCCAGTAACAACCTTAGTCTCATGAAATTATACTCTTTTAAGTCTGAAATTGTGCATGCAAGGAAATTTTGTGTTGATAATTTTTCATGTTGACCTTTATAGATATTAAATCTGAAGGTTCTACTAAATGGATGATAAACATCGGAATTTTACCAACTGAAACTATATGGTCGGCACTAATGTTCCATCTATATTTCTTGCTGATGAATGGAAATGTATCTGAATATTCACATCAAGTTGAGGTGGTTATTAAGCTTTCATATTGAATGTATACACTACATTTATGCATGCAGGTTGGTACTACTTCGTCAACAGCCGTTGATCCTCTACCTGCATTGGCGAAAGTCACTAGGGTAATGTATTTGATTTAATTGAATTGATCATAAAACTTGCTAGTGTAGCAATTGATGCATTGTAGTGAAGATATTAACCCTGAACTGAAGTCCAAATAGTTAAGAGAAGTATGTGACTAATAAGGAACTAGGTAGACAGCTATAGATAGATGAAAATCAGAAATGATTATGCAGAAAGTCAGAAAATTGCAAAAATAACAATTCCTGTGAGAGTATACAAAATAAAAATTATAGACGTGGATTTTTTGGACTGTTAGGCTATTCCATTTTTTGCACATCTGTCTAACAGTCATGCTTTTGCAAGATTGTCTATGAAATGGCCAACATAAGATTGATAGGTGTTTTGAGTGCATCTTGGAGAATGATACAATCTGATAATACTTGGTTATGGATGTTTTATTGGCAGACCAACAACATTTGGTTTCATGTGGATGCTGCTTATGCTGGAAGTGCTTGTATATGTCCAGAGTACCGCCACTTCATTGACGGAGTTGAAGAAGCAGATTCATTTAACATGAATGCACATAAATGGTTCCTTACTAATTTTGACTGTTCACTACTTTGGGTTAAGGTATCCATGACCATAATACTCTTTGTCAATGTCATATGAAATTTTATTTGTAAATTGTAATATTTCACTTTACTTCATTAATTAATTAACAAGAATGTTAATATGTAAAATTGATTATGAGTTGATACAGGACAGGAGTGCTCTGATTCAGTCGCTGTCTACAAATCCTGAATTTCTGAAAAATAAGGTAGGTTTCTATTTGCATGCTTGTAGTTTGTATTTTCAGGCCTCAATGTTGCAGCTTAAGTCGTTGTCTAACTGTGTGCTTATCGTACTGAATTTGCAGGCATCTGAAGGAAACATGGTCATAGATTACAAAGACTGGCAAATTCCTCTTGGGCGTCGCTTTAGGTGTGTCTTTTGATTTGATCATGAATTGTAATGTTTCTTGGATTCATATATCTATTGGTTTTTGAAATCCTTGGTAGTAACTTAGTAAGTATATCTAAATGTGTAACCTTGCCCGTTATCATATACTGGCTCCAGATCATTAAAACTTTGGATGGTGTTGCGGCTCTATGGATTGGAAGGCCTGCGAGCTCACATAAGAAACCACATTGCAATGGCAGCTCGTTTTGAGGAGCTTGTAGTTCAAGACACAAGATTCAAGGTACTAATTCTTCCTTCTAGGACAGATTGCATAATGCATCTTCCTTCAAAACATGCATGTCTTATCTTAATTACTTACTGTATTTAATGCAACAAATTATATACACAGGTTGTTGCGCCTCGAACATTCTCATTAGTCTGTTTTCGTCTTTTGCCTCCCCCAAACACTGAAGATAATGGCAATAAACTGAACCAGGCTCTACTCGACTCAGTAAACTCAACAGGAAGTGTTTTCATAACACACACGGTATGCATAAATTAACTTCAGGGTTTTTGTTCTGTTTATCACCTATTTAATATGTTCTTCCTTTGATGATAAACAATATGTGCAGGTTCTATCGGGTGAGTACATTCTACGTTTAGCAGTAGGAGCACCATTGACAGAAGTGAGGCATATCAATGCGGCATGGAAGATTTTGCAAGAAAAAGCCACTGCTCTATTAGAGAACTTGTAGCATGAATCTGCTTTTGCAGCATCCACCATTGCTTTTTGAGTAAGTCATGTGCTGTAAGCTTATAATGTTGTCTGAAGCAGCAGCTTTGTTATGCGTGGAACATGTATGGAAGCAATTAATCGATTTTATAAGCTGAGTTATTTGATAAGCTTTCCTAGAAACATTAATCGATTATGAATCTCATTATTCTATTGTGGCCGAACATTGATTTCAGCATTGCTAATAATCAATCAATTGAGTGAGTGAACATAGTAGTTTGTATATATTGAATATCTGAAAAGTAACCAATTACTAAGTTGTTTCAATGCCATCATGCATTTGTTAGTACGAACTCCAGCAATTTATAAGCCGTGGTCATTTCTCATGTACGCAAATCCATTCGAGATAAACGGATAAGATTAAAACAAATCTCAGTGTGGATTCATGTGGCATGTTGTGGGGAAAGAGAGAACAATAGCCATGAACAATGAATTAGAAGCAAACATAACACTGCAACATTAATCACAAATCCGAAGTTACAATGTGAAATTCTCACTTATATAAACAATGTGATCCTAAGAATCATTCTATACAATGTAACTGAAATCTAACTACTTCTAAGTTCTAACCGTTTTCTAACTGACTTTTCTTGCGTGGCAAGTTATCTTCCTTAGTTGAAGAGTGGCTAGTTTTCACATGTTGCAACATCACTATCATCCATCTATTTTTACTTTTCATCACTGATATCTACATGTCTGTCTTCTATTAAATCTAAACAATTATCTATTATCAAAATTGTTTAAATCTTCGATTTTCACAAAGAAAAATTTCTCCTATTAAACTTCTCTATCTCAAATTTCACTATCAAGGTTTCACACCATATAATGTTTCAATTAGACCAGCATACACAGTTTTGATGTGAAGAGTTTCATGTAGTAGAACAATGTTTGTAGTCAATAAAATATAGACTAAGTAAATTCCTAAAAAATAGAAGTGGATCACTAATGGATACACTTAAATATCAAATCTTTCTTAGTTGGAACTTTTCTAGACGTGGAAGATTAGTGCAACCACAAAAGCATATTAAGAACTATGATAATTTTTCAATTTGCTGCATTGGAGTAACAACCACAAACCAAAGACTCTAATACCATTGTTGGACATCAAAATAATATAATAGCATCACACAATTGAAATAGGAGATGAGAAAAAAAAGAACTAAACACAATATTTACATGAAAACCATCAACAAATAAGAGAAAAAATCACGGGACAAGAACAAAAGAATTTTCACTCATTTGAGAAAATTAATTACATGACCTCTCTCTAAATATATAGAGAAAACAATAACACCATCTCTTGAAAATATGAGAATACTAATACGAGAAATCTCACATAAGAAATTATGTTTGTTTTTTTATATTTTTTCTTTCACTCTCAACAAGTACAAACACTTAAATTGATATGGGACGGTAGGGGCTTCTATTTATAAGAGCAAGTTTGGCTAAAAAAAATTCAGTCAAAATTTAAATTTGAGTTATCTTGAATGATTCATCTTTAACTAAAATTCATTAACCACTTTTTTTTTAAACAGAAATTCATTAACCACTTAAATCCAATTATTTAATCAATATATGTTTACTATATACAACACCCTTAAGATAAAATCATATGTTATGTTGTTTATTTTCCAATTAAATTTTCAAAATGGCCATTTTGCGGGGTGAATTCAAAATTCTATCATTTGCAAATGAATAAACTATCAATTTAGTCTTTAAATTAGAGTTATAAATACTTATTAAAATGAATTAAGTTTGTTTGTGTAAAAAAATTAAAAACTACAGTTATAAATAAAGCCCAAAAATGTCAAGGCCTCTTTATTTGGACCGGTACTAAGCCCTTTAACTATGGGTCCTTAGAAAATTTCTTTTCGCACTCCGGATTTTCTCGTGTACCCTCAGAAATTCCAATAATATATAATATCCCTCGCCACTTAAGTAGTAAGTGCTAAAGGGGGCACAAATCTGAAGAAAAAAAAAACAGTATTCACTATTTAAATAGCAAACTCAAGAGTGAAAAATCTGAAAAAATACAATTCGCTACTTAAATAACGAAATTTATAATATTTTTGTACTCCTCACCTTTCTTTTACCATGTAAGAAAATATTTTTTATAAAATTCTATTGTTAAAGTGCAAACTCAAATTGCTATTTTAATAGCGAACTGTATTTTTTTAGATTTTGCATCATTCAACAATATTTCTTTAACAATCATTTTTTATGGAAAAAGTTCTTAAAAATTTTTTTAAAAAAAAAATTCTGAAACTTTTTTCTTATAAACATACATAAAAAAATCGAATCAATAAACTTTACATGAACCAATAATCGAATAAAAAAATTCTGAAACTATTCGACGGCTTCACTCACCGTAATGAATTAATGTAGGCCCAAAAGAATAGAATAAGTTCAAATTGCAATAGATAATTTAGGTTATGAGTCATGATATATAGAAGGTTCTAGTAGGATACTAATGCTATAAATAAAAGCATTATGGAATATAATAATGAAGCAAAATCAAATGAAAAATTAGTCTTTAGTTTTTATCTTTTCTTAGAAGGCTTATCTATCCTTGAAGTAAAGTAAAATTAATAAACAACTAAAAAGTTGTTCATTACACTCACCAATTATTTCATAAAAAAGACTTATAACTTAAATATTATATTGAATATTTTTATCTACACAATGTACTAATGTAGAACCCCTAACAAACCCAAATACCACCAAATAATTAACTAGGATCGTTGTGACGATTTACCTCGTTGGTCTTTTATTTGTTACCTTTCTGTTTACTACTTCATTTTAATTGTTGCAGCATTGCTTCCAATAAATAAATAATTAAAAAAAGAAGATGGTTTTGTCTTTCTCATAAAAAAGAAGAAGATGGTTTTGGTTTTGGAACCATGCTTCGGGAAAGTACATTATATGATGTCCAGTGAATGCCATTAGATCTTATTCTCATCCATTTATACGTCACCCTGCATTTGACCAAAACCGAATACTGCCACCATACTAATAATTTATGTTGATCATAAGTTTTGGAATTTTGATTAGGTGCAGTGGTGCAGTCGTTTTATAGCCGTTTGATCGTGATCGGACAGTTTAAATAAATATAGTCAATAAATGCAGTTTTTAAAATCACGGTCGTCCGATCTTGATCAGACAGTTATAAATAGACCGACTGCACAACTGCACGGAAAAAACAAATGCACGGAATCCGAATCATAAGTTTTGTATCATTCTATAGCAAGCAAACGGGACAATTTAAATCTTCTACATTTTTCACATCAAATGAAATTAGACAACAAATTAAGCGGTTCAACTGATTTGAATTAAGGATGAAAAATTAACGAAATTCAAAAGAATACGGAGAAGTAATTTAAATGCCGTGGCAAAAAATTTGAAACATTTTTGGGTTTCAATTACTTAATGGGAATATACGTGTGGTGATGAGAAAAAGTGAAAAATAAAATATTAAATATTACAATTTTTGGGTTTTGGGCACTAATGAAGGGTGTAATTGGACCGATTTGGATTAGTTTTGATTGAATCCAATGTCCGAATCAATGAATTCTCGATTGGTTCGGTTTTGTTCGGTTTTTAGTGTTTTTCTAAAATGAATCCGATGAGTTTGGTTCGGATACTTTAATCGATTTTTTTCGATGTATTTCATGCTATTATTTTTTTTCCCATAAGCTCATGAAATACAAAATACAATTTTTTTTTTCCCCACAAGTTCATCAAATACATATACATAATACAACCATATTAAAAACAAATACAAAATACAATTCTTTTCGCTTAAGTTCATCAAATCAAATACATAATACAACCATATTGAAATTAAGTTCATAAGTTCATCAAATACAAAATACAACTATATTGAAATTAAGTTATTCTAATAATAAAGTCCAATAAAAATAAAACTTCAAGTTTATTCCCACTTAAATCGGGGAAAAATTATAATCAAAACAACGCTTGAGAAGTTACCGTTTTGAGGGTTTGAGATGAGAGCAGCAGCGCGACGCAAGAGTCTTGTTTGTGTAGTGTTGAGAGCAGCTTGAGGATGAGGTGAGATGAGAGCAGCGTTTATGAGTTTGTGTTTGCGGCTGTACGTGTTTCTAAGTTTGCATTTTTAAGTTATAGTTTCTAAGTGAAACAAATTTTATTTTAACTTTTAGAAGTAGTTGGACCAGTTGTAGTTTTTGGTAGATTTGATCTGCCTAAAACAATAATTTAACATATATACTATATATTGGTTTGGTTTGTCCATTGGATATGAAAACTGGAACCGAGAACCGAACCAAACCACTTCGGCTTTCAATTGGTTCGGTTTGGTTTTAGATCCGAACCATAAAAATCGGTTTTTTTCGGTTTGGATCATCGGTTCAATTGCATTTTTATGATCCGCTTACACCATTACTTTTGAGTTTAACAACCAGCGATTTAAATCAAAACAAAAACCTTTTTTACGAGCCTTCAACAACCACCAAACATTGATTTTGATATTGTAAACCAGCCTTGCAGTGGACATTTCCTTACAATTAAAAACTCTACTATTGCGCTCCTTCCAAATAGACTAAACAGTCGCTAACCAAATCGCTTGAAAGCAGCTCCTAATGGATTTTCCAAAATTGTGCGCCCCACAAAACTGAGATGTCGAAGCAATGACGTTATCTGGGAGCACACATGAAACCCCTAACCAAGATATAATATCATTCCAGACCGCACCAAAAATAGGACATTTCAGGAATAAGTGGTGAACATCCTCCACTATGGTGCAACCAGCTGAGCACAAAATAGAATCATATGAAGGCACCCACGATCATATAGGTTATACTTCGTAGGCAACCCATTGTACATAAAGCGCCACACAAAAGTAGAAACCTTCAACGGAACAAGCTTATTCCACCCAAGCTCACAATGAGAATACAACTCTGTCGAATTCAGACGAAAGAGAATCTAATAAGCCCCACTAACTGAGTAATCTGCATCGGTATCTGACAACCACTCACATTCATCACGGGTATCCACCTGCAATAAAACGTTAGCCAAGACACCACAACACTCTCCCCGCAACTCTTCCTCCCATGCGAATAATCGCCCGCGCCACCGCCACCCATTTCCATGAAAGCCCCAACCTAACATGTATATATCCGCCACTGACCTATCCTTGTCAAGACACAAATAAAAAAATCTACTAAAAAGAGTCTTCAATGGAGTCCCATCCACCCATCTATCCTTCCAAAATAGAGTCAGCTCACCATCCCCTATCCTCCGAACAATGTTTTCACCAAATCACCTCCCATCAATCGCCTCATGCCCAGACCTAAGACTATGAACAACTTTCCACCAACTAGATGCTCTACTACCTCCATTATCCACCTGACCATTTCTAATCCCATATTTAGATGCCAACACCTTAAACCAAAGACTCTCAGTTTCCTATAACAGTCTCCAACACCATTTACCTAATAATGCTAGATTAAACTCCTTCACTCGATGAACCCCCAAACCTCCTTCCTCCTTACTAAGACAAATTTTGTCCCAGTGATGTATAGTATGTCTTAATGATATGGTCGAACTTCATTTTTATTCAAATTCAAAACTTCACAATTATGAGTATGAGTTTTTTTTTTTTATCGTTACATTGTTAGAAATTTAATTATTACTTGTCGATTTGAGTTCCCATGTAATACCTTCGTGGATAATTGTTTCTTGCAGATTTTAAAATCTTAGGAAACTTTTCTGCAGAATCTACTGCCAAAAATGAACACAAATATATAGCAAAGTTTCCCGCGAAAAATCCGCATGCAATTCCGGACCAAAAAAACAAAATAATTCGTTTCTTACACTTGAATTTTCATTTATTATGGAAACAAAATCTCCTTTTCATATTTTGATTGATCACACTATCAACCGAACTTCCTTTTTCATTTTTAAAGCAACTATCCTCGTTGATATTATAACTATTATTGCTGTTATGACTTAAATCACTATCAAATGTAACAAGGATCCATGATATACGTCAATTAAATCAAACTCTCTCAAAAGTCAATAAAGACCTCATAGCCACACGTTCCTCCATGATTCACCAAACAAATTAATATACCTATCCTCCTAACATCAAAAAACTTTTCCAAGGAAACTAGTGTTTCAATCTTTTTCATGTGCTTTCAATTTATGTTTTATCATGTATAATTAGAAACATCCAAATTAAGAAGATAAAGTAAGTGGGGTAGTGGATTCATCAATTTTTTCTTTAAATAATTGACCATTCAATAGAATCACTCTCATTTCTTAATCTTTGTTTGTTTCTATTTTATTTAATTATTAGGTATTAACTATTAAATAACCTTATTTATACAATGTGTCAATTATATTGTGATCAAGATATGTTTGTTAATGCATGATCCTTTTTCACAAACATGTTTGGAGAGTCTCAAATCCTAAAAAAGCATCTAATTATATCATTATGGTAATGGTAAAATGGTATCACATTCACAATCCTCACTTTTTCTATATGATCTGATTCATCTCCCACTATATACCACTATACGTACCTATACAAAGACACACTGTAAAGTATAAAAAAACAAAGCATCATCTCCTTTTCATGAAAATTATAGTGTCTACTCATCCTTTGGTAAAGCATTAAATAATAATATACAAGTCCACTTATACTTAAAATATAATTATATTTATTTGTGGACCATATGATGAGATCTATATCAATGTATCATGATCTCATCACTCATACGCACACATGGAGAGATTTTTGTAATAAAAAAAAAACATTATGCTAAAAGATATACATGCATGATGTATCAACATATGTAATATTCTATGTGCTAGCTAGCAAACATGTATGTTACTACACAAAACAAATAAACTAGGGTCTATAAATAAATAAATTACCATATGTTACTACACACATAAACTAGGGTCTATAAATAAATTACCATATGGTAAATAAATGAAGCATTTTCTTCACATGTCAAAAACTATGCTAAAAACTGTTAGAAAATGAGTGACTTTTTCTACCCAAAATAAGTGACACTTCAACACTTAGTTATTATTTAACAAAAAAATATAAAATTAAGTGTATGTTTAAATCCGCCATCTGTATTTACACAACAATATAAAACTTTTACATTGTGTTTTTTTTTTTTTTACCGCAAGTTTGTTAAAATTCAAGGCAAATGTAAGCAATCTTAATAAGTAATAATTAAAATAAAATTAAACAAAAAAATTAAATTAAAAGAGAGATACATCACACTCTCTCTCATTTCTTCTTCTTCTTCTCTACATTGTTATTTTCAAGGGTTTTAAATAGACTGCGATATTAAGGGTTTTGATTTCTTTTTTAGTTGTACACCGTGAGAGTTTTGATCTCTTTACGGTTGCGTGCAGCGGCGGCTGTGATTTTGATCTTAATAACCAACATTATTCTAATCTAAAAGATCACATCTGCGAACGCAGCCGCAATTTAAAATCATTATATTATTATTATTATTGTTATTATTATTATTATAAACTTTTATACCTCTCCATATTAAAGGATCGTTAATTCCATACCTACCCTACTCATTTGGGTCACCATCATCGTTGTTTCTGTTCTATTTGGTGTCGAAAGATAGAAACTTTACACAGTAACTTCACATGATCTAAAGAAGAAAAATCCAGGTTTGTATTTTTGTTATTGTATATGTATACAATTTTGATTCCTTATTCTACCCTTTTGTCTCTTTGTAGCTGAAAACTGTAAAAATTTTGTCTTTGTTTTCCGTGTTAATGATGAATGAAAAAAACCACTTTGTTTTAACGTGGAAATGTGTCACGCAGAATCTAACTCCACATGGTGAAATGTTGTTCTTCTTCATTCCTTGCTTTTGATGACATCATATGGTTACACTCTCTCTCATTTCTTCATCACACCGACTCAATATTCTTGTTCTGAATCAGTTTTTGTGTTATGGATTCAACTTTGTGGAATTGGAATTGGAATACCCTTTTGAGTAAGATCCTTGAATTGCCTATTTTGGAACTTGTGGCAATATGTATTAATTTGGTTGTTCTGGTTTTGTTTCTATTAAGGGAGGTTTTTGTTTGTGTTGGTGGAAGAGTTTGGTTTTTTAAGGATAATGATAATAATGTTGTTGTTGGCAATGGTGGTTTGATTCGTGAAGAAACGGTTGAGGTTAGAATTGGGACATGGTTTAAGGTATCTGTGTTGTCTTGTTTTTATGTTTTGTTGGTGCAAGTTTTGGTTTTGGGATTTGAGGGTGCTGCTTTGATTAAGGACAAGTTTGTGGTTGTGGAAGATTTGTCTCTTGTTTCTGTGCCGTTTGTGCAAAGTTTGGTTTGGATTGTTTTGTGCTTCACTGCTTTGCATTGCAAGTACAAGGTGTCTCAGAAGTTTCCAATTTTGCTGAGAGTTTCTTGGTTTGTGCTGTTTGTTGTTTGTTTGTGTGGTTTATATGTTGATGGGAGAGGGTTTTGGGAGGAAGGTTCTAAGCATATGCGTTCTCATGTTTTGGCCAATTTCGCTGTTACCCCTGCTCTTGCCTTCTTGTGTTTTGTTGCAATTAGGGGTGTTTCTGGGATACAAGTTTGTAGGAATGCTGAGAATCAACAGCCATTGCTTCTTGATGAAGAGGAAGATGAAGAACCGGGGTGCCTTAAGGTTACTCCTTATAGCGATGCTGGACTTTTTAGTTTGGCTACGCTGTCTTGGCTTAACTCAATTCTTTCCATTGGTGCAAAGAGACCACTTGAGCTTAAAGACATTCCACTTGTTGCGCCTAAAGATCGAGCCAAAGCAAATTTTAAGGTTTTGAATTCAAATTGGGAGAAAATGAAGGCCGAAAGCACGTCGGCTCAGCCTTCATTAGCTTGGACACTTCTGAAGTCATTCTGGAAGGAGGCAGCTATTAATGCCATTTTTGCTGGTGTCACTACTCTTGTCTCATATGTAGGTCCATACATGATAAGTTACTTTGTTGATTACTTGAGTGGTATAGAGACTTACCCTCATGAGGGGTATGTCCTTGCAGGGATATTCTTCGTTGCAAAGCTTGTGGAGACCTTCACAACGAGGCAGTGGTATCTAGGAGTGGACATTTTGGGGATGCATGTTAGATCCGCTTTAACAGCGATGGTATATCAAAAGGGGCTTAGGTTATCGAGCTTAGCCAGGCAAAGTCACACAAGTGGTGAGATTGTTAACTACATGGCTATTGATGTTCAGAGGGTAGGGGACTACGCTTGGTATCTTCATGACATGTGGATGCTTCCTCTGCAGATTATTCTAGCCCTCGCAATTTTGTATAAGAATGTTGGAATTGCTTCCATTGCGACACTTGTTGCCACAATCATTTCTATTATAGTCACTGTTCCCGTGGCTCGGGTCCAAGAAGATTATCAAGACAAATTAATGGCTGCTAAGGATGAAAGAATGAGAAAAACATCTGAGTGCCTAAGGAACATGAGGATTCTCAAGCTGCAGGCTTGGGAGGACAGATATCGAATAAGATTAGAGGAAATGCGTGGAGTAGAGTTCAAGTGGCTTAGGAAAGCCCTATATTCTCAGGCTTTCATAACTTTCATGTTCTGGAGCTCACCCATATTTGTTTCAGCTGTCACTTTCGCTACTTGCATATTGTTGGGCGGTAAGCTAACTGCAGGAGGTGTACTTTCTGCTCTAGCGACTTTCAGGATCCTCCAAGAACCGTTGAGGAATTTTCCAGACTTGGTATCTACAATGGCTCAGACAAAAGTTTCTGTTGATCGTTTATCTTGTTTCCTACTCGAGGAAGAATTGCAAGAAGATGCAACCATTGTCTTGCCACAAGGAATTTCTAACATTGCCATAGAAATTAAGGATAGTGAATTCTCTTGGGACCTTTCATCTGCCAGGCCTACTCTTTCTGATATAAATATGAAAGTTGAAAAAGGGATGCGTGTCGCTGTTTGTGGTACGGTTGGTTCAGGGAAATCAAGTTTTCTTTCTTGCATCCTTGGAGAAATTCCTAAGCTTTCTGGTGAAGTATGTTTGTGTACTTATGATTTTAATTCCATCTATATATTTTTTATTTTTTGCATTTTAGGGGATGTTTGGAATGACTTAATTGATGTTATCTACTAGCATAAGTACTTGTGAGACTGTTTGAGCATATGAAAACAACTTATGGCATGTCCATAAGCTATTTCAGCTTATTTTCATAAGCTCTCTAGGGCAGCTTATGAAAACAACGTATAGCTTAAATGGAAATATTTTGACTTTATCTTCTCTTTTGTTATAGAAATAGTTTATGCATAAGCACTTATATGATAAGCACTTATGCTATAAGTGCTCAATTAAGTCGTTTACCCAAACAGACCCTTAATCTTTTGTTTTGTAACAGTTTTTTACAAGATACATTGGATTATTTTGCAGGTCAGTGTGTGTGGTTCTTCTGCATATGTTTCCCAATCAGCATGGATACAATCGGGAACAATAGAAGAAAATATACTCTTTGGAAGTCCGAAGGACAAAGCAAAATACAAGAATGTTATTCATGCTTGTTCACTGAAAAAGGATTTAGAACTTTTCTCACATGGAGATCAGACAATTATTGGTGATAGAGGTATAAACCTAAGCGGGGGTCAGAAGCAGCGGGTACAGCTTGCCCGGGCACTCTACCAAGATGCTGATATTTATCTTCTAGATGATCCCTTCAGCGCAGTTGACGCGCACACCGGATCAGAGTTGTTTAGGGTTAGTTTTCCTTAGCTTTCGGCTTGGACGCATTTTATTTAGCAGTTTTCTGGATCATAGTTGATGTAACTGTTTTTAACTGAACTGTATTTGCTTAATTAATGATATGGAACTGCAGGAGTATATATTGACGGCACTAGCAAATAAAACAGTCATTTTTGTGACCCATCAAGTTGAATTTCTTCCTGCTACTGATTTGATACTGGTATGGCTGTGTCATTTTTTCTTGCACATTCATGCATTTATGTAATAAGTGGCAAAGTTAATGGTTACACTTCATTTCACATTTGAGAATTGTACATTCCATGCATGATGCATGCTCCAGGGTTTTAGATGCCTTAGCTTATGTCGACGTTATGTTTTAAATTCAAGCTCATTTCATACCCTGTTGATGTTTGCATTATTAGTTCTTTCTTTTTGTGTTACATATGGTTTACATCAAAGTTTGAATATCATAACTGTGTATAGAGATTATGTTTTGAATCATGTTTCTTGATATTTTTTTTGTTCATTGTTCGATAAGAAAGCTAAGTAGATTTTGGCAATTATGCACTCTAGATCATTGTTATCAGAATCGGGATTAAAATCGTAAAATCCATGGATATATATTAAAATCGTAGATTTTGAGACTTGGTTGTTTTATGATTTTAAACTTTGAGTACTTGCACTTGATAATATATATATATATATATATATATATATATATATATAGTTATTATTATGAATCCATCGATTTTGATTGCGATTTTCGATTATGCGATCTTGATTTCCCCTTTCGATTCAACAAAACGATTTGAGTAGAATCCACCGATTTTGGTTGCGATTTACGATTTTTCGATCTTACTATTCTCTTTCGATTCAAAGTAAAATCCCGATTCTGACAACATTTATAGGACTGGGAATTATAAGAATATCAGCAAGAGATGTTGGCAGATTTAAAAATTAAACTGGAGGAAAAATCGATGAATTGTTGTAGGACCTAAAACATTGATATGGGTTGGGTTCAAGAAAGTTCATAAGTATAATTCTTTCCAACCAGTTATATGTTAATTAAATCCATTGCTAATACTTTCGCTGGTTTTCAAATTTCAAATAAATCCATATTTCTTACAACTTCGATCTCCGATCTGTTTATTATCAACACATCTGTAATTTATCTTTGTCTATAAAGCTATTGAATATATTTCTTTGTAGGACTGGGAAAAATCCTTTGAAAAATGTACAATGTTATATGGAATTTAAATTCGATTTTCACTACAAAGTTTGGAATTTTAAAATAACTTAGGAGTATGATTGTGTTTGTGCAGTTCATATGATGTGCAGACAATTCTTTCTAAATTTATCTTTCCATTTTTGAAGGTTCTCAAGGAAGGTTGCATCATACAAGCTGGAAAGTATGATGATCTTTTACAAGCTGGAACAGATTTTAAAGCTCTAGTTTCAGCTCACCATGAAGCCATAGAGGCTATGGATATCCCTGCTCACTCCTCTGAAGATTCAGATGAAAATTTATCATTGGAGGCATCTGTTATGACCAGTAAGAAGTCCATGTGTTCTGCTAACGATATCGACAGTTTGACAAAGGAAATGCAAGAGGGACCATCATCTTCAGATCAAAAAACAACTAAGGAGAAGAAAAAAGCAAAAAGGTCGAGAAAAAAACAGCTTGTTCAGGAAGAGGAGAGGGTTAGAGGTAGAGTAAGCATGAAGGTGTATCTTTCATACATGGCAGCGGCATATAAAGGCTATTTGATTCCAGCCATAATCATAGCACAAGCGTTATTTCAGTTCCTTCAGATTGCTAGTAACTGGTGGATGGCGTGGGCTAACCCTCAAACAGAAGGAGATGAGCCCAAAGTAACTCCCATGGTTCTTCTTCTTGTTTACATGTCGCTTGCTTTTGGCAGTTCTTTGTTTATATTTGTAAGGGCTGTTCTAGTTGCTACATTTGGTCTCGCGGCTGCACAGAAGCTATTCTTGAAGATGCTTAGATGTGTTTTCCATGCACCGATGTATTTCTTTGACTCTACACCAGCTGGAAGGATCTTGAACCGGGTATTTTTTTTTTTTAATTTATTTTACCTATTTCTCCCTGTAAATGGTGTAAGACAATAGTAATGTATCATCTGTATCCATCCAGGTTTCAGTTGATCAAAGTGTTGTGGATCTTGACATCCCTTTTAGACTTGGCGGGTTTGCTGCAACAACAATACAGCTTATTGGTATTGTCGGCGTAATGACAGAAGTGACATGGCAAGTTTTACTCTTAGTCATCCCAATGGCCATTGCTTGTTTGTGGATGCAGGTAAAAGAAAAACTGTTGTGTTTAATGTTTTAATTCTCGTTGCAGTCTTTTTATATTTTAATGTCTGTCTTTCACCCATTGAATTTATTTTGTTAGTTGTTCTAACGATAACCAATTCCGTTGCAGAAATACTACATGGCTTCATCGAGGGAACTGGTCCGAATTGTAAGCATCCAGAAATCACCAATTATAAATCTTTTTGGTGAATCAATTGCTGGAGCATCCACCATCAGGGGTTTCGGACAAGAAAAAAGATTCATGAAGCGAAACCTCTATCTTCTCGATTGTTTTGCACGACCTTTCTTCTGCAGTCTTGCTGCTATTGAGTGGCTCTGCCTGCGTATGGAGTTACTGTCCACCTTTGTATTTGCTTTCTGCATGGTATTACTTGTTAGCTTTCCCCGTGGAACTATCGACCCAAGTAAGTACTTAGTTCTAATTACTTGTTTCATCTACGTACTTTTGCATGTGATACGTTATACTTATAATCCTGAAGGATTAAACTATGTAATATATTATTAAAACTTAGGTAGTGTTTCACACAGACAGAATGTAATGGAATAGCCTATTCTATTTTGTTCTCTACTGTTCCATCCTTTTCAATGGGCTAAAATATGCCACTTTTTATATTGTCTTGTTTTGTTCCACTTTTAACGCATCAAACATAGAAAAAAAAACACAAATTTTGTTCTGTTAGTTCTAACTTGTATAACAAAAGGCACCTTAGTTTTATTTTCACAAGTGATGCTTGCACATGATGCAGAATATTACTTTTTCTGTTTCTTATTACTATTACTTTTTCTACATAGGCATGGCTGGACTTGCTGTGACTTATGGTCTGAACTTAAATGCGCGCTTATCCCGTTGGATACTTAGCTTTTGCAAACTTGAAAATAAAATTATATCTATTGAGAGAATTTATCAGTACAGCCAAATTCCTAGTGAAGCCCCAGCAATAATTGAAGATTCTCGCCCTCCATCCTTATGGCCTGAAAATGGCACAATAGAAATAATTGATTTGAAGGTACGAATATAATGTCATATTTATATGTTCGGTATTTTTTTTTTCCCGAAGTCTTAAATTGATTGTTGTTTATATCTTTTTGTTTGAGAAGTGAAATAAATAATAATTTTTTATATTGGTTCTTGGTGTATGACATTTACTCTGCTAACCATGTTACATTTATTAAATTATCATTATTATGATTACTCTACTGGATCTAGTTCTTTTTAATGATCCCGCACCTCCATCCTCTTACATAATTCTGTTTCTCCTGAAGGTCCGTTACAAAGAAAATCTTCCTTTGGTGCTTCATGGAGTATCATGCACATTTCCTGGTGGAAAGAATATAGGGATAGTTGGACGAACCGGCAGTGGCAAATCTACTTTGATTCAAGCATTATTTCGATTGATTGAACCAGAAGATGGAAGTATCCGCATAGACAACATCAATATTTTAGAAATTGGTCTTCATGACCTCCGAAGCCATCTCAGTATCATACCACAGGATCCTACCTTATTTGAAGGGACCATTCGAGGCAATCTTGATCCTCTTGAGGAGCACTCAGATAAAGCGATTTGGGAGGTTAGTATTACTTAAGTATATGCATGTTGGAAGAGTTTTTGCATTCTTACATATAGTAATATTGTAACAGATGAATTAGTTATTATTTTTAATTGAAATAGAAGTATTGTTACTAAGGAAGGATGAAGAATAAGAGAGAGGCCAAGATATCTTACAGGAAAAACATACATAAAACTGATATTAAAAACAGGAGAAAGAAAGGGCATGGAGTCAATATAAAGAAAAGTTTCCAGTACTTTTTACTAGGAAAGAGCTCATAGCATATGAAAATAGATCAATAATTCAGTTTTGAAAATTAGGGCTATTTGAGTAGAAGATTATGCACATCCACTTTGTAATTGTCGGTTTTAATTTTTCGCAGGCGCTAGATAAGTCTCAACTTGGAGATATCATTCGTGAGAAAGGACAAAAGCTTGATACGCCAGGTAGGTAGCCATGATTATTTTTTTGTTGCAAAATACACATGTTGAAAAAAGAAAAAGAAAAGTGTGTGGAGTCATAAGTAGCTTTCTTAACACGGAATTTGAAACCTGCAGTTATAGAAAATGGAGACAATTGGAGTGTAGGACAGCGGCAACTTGTTTCTCTTGGCCGAGCTCTACTGAAGCAGTCAAAAATACTTGTACTTGATGAAGCAACAGCATCCGTCGATGCTGCCACTGATAATCTTATCCAGAAGATCATTCGAACAGAGTTCAAAGACTGCACTGTGGTCACCATTGCGCATCGTATTCCTACTGTCATTGACAGTGATCAAGTTCTGGTGCTCAGTGATGGTGTGTATTGTAATAGTTGTATTTTATTTTTCTGTCTGTTCTTTTTATCCATTGGATTTGCATTATGGTTCTTTAATCTATGCTTACAAGGATAATTTTGCGATGGCTTTGCAGGTCGAGTTGCTGAGTTTGACACCCCTTTACGACTATTAGAGGACAAATCATCCATGTTTCTAAAGTTGGTGACTGAGTATTCCTCACGGACAAGTGGTATGCCAGAACTTTAGATCAGATAAAAGGTCTAGAAACCTTTAAAGTTGGTAGTGGGCGCTGGCCAGAGCTTGAAAACAGTTCAGAAGTCGAAACAGTAAGTGATGCCTCCCTTGCATGCTATTGATGCATTCGGCGCATGCATAGACCAAAATAGAAAAGAATAAAAAGAAGCGAAAGAGAATCGAGGACTCTAGTGGAAGAAAACTAGTTTAATTTTTCCCTTTGAACAGATTCGAGGAATTCGTGCATGGTTAGCATGCTTTGTAACACAATAAGACGATCCATGATTACAGGAAAGCAAGTATAGGCGTCTGAATTGGTTTCAATGATGTGCAATAAAGTAGTTTGTAGAATGAGGAACTAGGATTTTGCTTTAGTTAGGAAGATATAGAGTTTAAACTTTTCTGTGTATTCCATAACTTGTAGAGAATGTTCAGAATTAATTAATTTCAACCTTAGATTTTTCCCTCACCCCCAAGAAAAATTAGATTTTGTTATCTTTTATCCTCTGCAGAGTTATTAAATTTTCTATTTGTTTTTATGAAGTGTAATTAATTGTGTACAGTATGCTATTTGGATGGTTTGTAGTGGTAAAGACTCATTGACCTTACCAAAGAATGCTTATTAATTTTGGACCATACTCATAAGGATGCATGGCAGGATCTAGTAAATGAGTGAATAACCTATTGGTAGATTCAATGCAGACGGTGCTATAAAACTCCCACAGTGGTAGGGTCCAAGAAAATGTAACATTCATTAATGTGATCAATAATGCTTGAAAATTGCTCAAAACTTTGAAGATGATCAATATTGTCATCTTTAAGTAGAAGTTCGGATCCTTTAAGCCTTTACAGCTGAAACAGTGATTTTGTTGATGGTAATTTGACAAAAACAAGAGAAAATAAACATAAGTTGAGTCTTGAGGAACTAATAGTATTAATTTTTCTTTATTTTTGTAGAATTTTTCTTTAAAGACGAGTAATACTATAAGCTTCTATTTACAATTTACGATGAACATTATCGGTTAATGTTCGAGTTTCAAACTATTTTCAAACATTTATTATGTTAGATTTGTACCTTAATTTTGAGGAAACTACTCGTATAGAGCTCCAAACCACGAATATACAAAGCAACAGTGAGGTAAATAGAGCCCGTATAGATTTAGCTTATTTTTTAGCTTACGAAAATAATTTATGCAAATAAATAAATTTTACGGTAATTCATAAGTTTTTACTAAAAAAATTATATTTTTATAAACTGTTTGTTCATAAACTACCTCAAAAAATGTATATATTTCCATAAGTTATTTTGTATTAGCTCAAAATAAGTCAATCCATGTTGGCATCACTGCATATATAGTCATTCCAAACACAAAATCTCAAGAAAAGCAATAAAACAGTAATACAAGGGTTTCAAAAGTCAGTTTGACTTTGAGTCATTCCATACACATATAGAGACAATAATTTAACAGAAATGTTATTGATACAAATTTAGTTACAACTCTACTACAATTTATACAACTATTCCCTAATACATCAATTTTCAATTATTTTTCCTTTTTGACAAAAACTTTTGTTTAACATTCTACACCTATTGGTAATAAACCAATACTATAGATTTGGTATCCAAATTAATGGAAGTAGAACGATACGGAAAAAGGTTCTTAAGAAGCCCATCTGGGAAACTACTTTATCCAGTAATTACCCTGAGACCAAGATTTAATAATTTAAGTCTTTATAAAGCTCAGATTAGATGGTTTATACGTCTTCATTATTGGTTTAGAAACTTTGGAGATGATTTTCTATCCAAAAAATATAAAGAATTAGCTGAAAATCTTCAGAAAAAATTACAGTCTATTGCAAGATGACTGAAGAAAGTATAACAAGTGTTTTACAAAAAGTTTTAGATAACTTAGATAAACAAACATCCTATTTAGAAAGCTTACAATCCAAAGAAAGTAAGTATAAACCCCATGAAACATGGAATTTTCATGAAGAAAACTTTGTTTGCTATGAAGAAGATGAATCACATAAATATCCTCATCTTTTCCATACAGCAAATCCGCAACTAAATAATATAGCTTGTATGCTAGCCTACATAATAAAAAATTGTTGCTATCAAAATCCTCACCAAAGAATGGATGATTTTCAAGAAGAACAAAAAAGAAATATAGAGAATATCTATATTAAATTAGAGGTTATTTTAAAACTCTTAGAAAATAAGGAAGAATATTTAACTCTGAAAGAGTTATCTCAATTTCTTAAGAAGAGGGAAGATAAGGGAAAACAAATAGACATACCACAAAATCAACCTCAAGAAAAGATTTCTAAACTCGAAAAAACTTCTGAGTCCACAGAATTAAGAATCAAACCACCGTCTAATTACTTTTAGATATGGATGATACAGAAGAAGCCCTTATTAGGCAATTAGAAAATTTAGAAAGACTAATGGTCTCTCTAGATATTAGTGGTAAAAGACAGAAAACTTATGATGACAAATCAGAGGATAATAATCAGATTATTTATGACTTTAGCTCAGAAGAAGAGGCTAACGAAAATGAGATTCAAAATCCTCATTATGTAAAAATAGAAGAACAAGGAGAAACTTCAGGAACTAAAAGACCTGCAGATTTTGAAAGAGAATTTACCAAACAAAAATTCCAGAAACTACCTCATTATTATATACCTTCACAAAATCCATTCCAAGGACAAGGGATTTTAGATATAGACTGCAGTGTTGATGCAGCAAAAGACCTTAGGGATTGGTATAATACAAATAGTGTGTTAATCCAGTTAAACGAGGATCTTAAACATTTAGGAGCAGTTGAAATTTTCAACTATCTTCAATATAAAACTAGAGGAAATGCATATAAATACATTTCTACCTTACCACCAGAGGTTATGGGAGAATTACCTCTATCAGGAACCTTAGTAGTAGATTGGGTCTATGGATTACTAATAAAAGAATTCAAAGGATGGAAAAGCTCCATTCAATCAAAAATAGCATTTTCTGACCAAAACCTTTGGAAAATCACCAACCTAAAAATCTGCAATATGTGCTATGTAGATAATTTCATTTGTGAATTCCAGGATTATTACTATAATATAGATAATAGTACTAGAATCTCTAGGAACTTGTTAGAACTATTTTTTGACAAGCTTCCAAAAAAAGTATCGGCTCAAGTTAAGGTGTTCTTCACCTCAGCATTAGCAGAAGGAAAGGTAGACGATACTTTGGGAGGAAGAATAACTTCCTTAAAAATTTGGCTTCAAGAAATGTGTAGTCAGAAGATAGCCAAAAGAGAAGCTCAAGTATCCCTTTGTTGTAACAAACTACAAGACAAAATAGGAAACTATGGTTGTAACTCTAGAAAGAAAACCAGAAAAGTAAGGTCACAAAAACCTTATAAAAGAAAGAAATTCAAGAAAGTCCCTTTTAGAAAATTCAGAAAAGGAGACAAAAAATTCTTTAGGAAAAAACAACCTTACCCTAAGAAGAAAACATGCCCACAGGGTAAAAAATCATGTACATGTTGGTTATGTCATGAAGAAGGTCACTATGCAAATGAGTGTCCTAAGAATAAGAATCCTAAGAAAAATGTCTTACATGCAATATATGCAATAGGATATGAACCTATAGAATCAGACATAGAATCTGATGAAGAAATTTATGAATACTGTACAGAAACAGATTCAGATGTCGAAGAAGATACTTGGTAAAGGAAATCCAAGTGCTACATTTATTAAAATAGTACTAAAAAATAGAAATCTTTTAGCCTATATAGACACAGGTGCAACTCTTTGTTTCGGGAAAAAATCTATCTCTAGAAATTGGGAAAGATTAGCCAAACCAAAAGAAATAATAGTTGCAGATAAATCAAAACATCAGATATGGTTTAACCTTAGAGATGTATCTATAGAAATTGAAGGATATAAGTTTTTTATCCCAACAATATACCTTCATGATTCAGGATTAGACCTAATTATAGGAAATAACTTTTTAAAGTTATATGAACATTTTACTCAAAGAAAGGATACTATATCGCTTCAATGGAAGGACTTGGGAAATCCTAAAAATAGCAAAATAGTAACTACCAAAATAGTTACTAGAAATGAGATCTTAAATCTTATTAAGGGAAACCTTAGAGAGTTAAGAACGATATGGGAAGAAAGAAGCTTCCATATCAATATAGAAGAAAGATTAGATGAAGTTTGTTCAGATAACCCTCTAGACAACCTTAAAAACACTAATCATGAACTTATATTCATTAAACTCAAGAACTCGAATGACGAGATAAATGTTCCAAATAGAATTCCATATTCTATTAGAGATGTTGAAGAATTTCAACAAGAATGTAAAGATCTACTTGATAAGGACCTTATTAGACCCTCATCAAGCCCACATTCTGCACCAGCTTTTTATGTCGAAAATCACAACGAAATAAAAAGAGGTAAAAGAAGAATGGTGATCAATTATAAGAAACTCAACCTAGCAACAGTTGGAGATTCTTATAAATTACCAAGAAAAGATTTTATTTTAGAAAAAATAAAAGGATGCAATTGATTTTCTTCCTTAGATGCAAAATTTGGGTATTATCAACTAAGACTAGCCGAAGAAACAAAACCATTAACAGCTTTTTCATGTCCACCTCAAAAACATTACGAATGGAATGTTTTGCCTTTTGGATTAAAACAGGCACCATCAATATACCAAAGATTTATGGATAAATCTCTTGAAGGTTTGAATCATATGTGTTTGGCATATATAGATGATATACTTATTTTCACAAAAGGAAGTAAGGAACAGCATCTTCAAGATGTAGAAACTGTTCTTTTAAGAATTAAAGAAAAGGGTATTGTAATTTCAAAAAAGAAATCAAAACTTTTACAAAAGGAAATAGAATACATTGGTTTGATCCTAAAAGAAAATGGGGAACTGAGTCTAGCACCTCATACCCAAGAAAAAATACAAGCTTTTCCAAATGAGCTTTCTGATAGAAAACAAATCCAAAGATTTCTTGGATGTTTAAATTATATTGCTAATGAAGGATTTTTCAAAGATTTAGCAAAAGAAAGAAAACATTTGCAAAAGAAAATTTCAGAAAAAATTCCATGGTCTTGGACCAAAACAGATTCTGATATTGTTAAATCAATTAAAGAAAAAGTTCAAGTTTTGCCTGAACTGTACAATCCAACGAAAGAAGATTTTTTAATTATAGAAACAGATGCATCACAAACAACCTGGGCAGGTTGTATGGAGCCTTACCAAATGGTAAAGCAAAACTTTCTCTTAATGAGAAGGGATATAAAATTGAAGAATCTAAGGATCTTCAATCAAAAGAATCTGAAACTTCGAGGGAAGGGACAGATACTATAAAAAGCATTGATTACAGTGCTTCTAAAATCCTGATAAAGGATACCGAAAGATTACATTTATGTAAATATATTTCTGGTACATTTACAGATACAGAATCTAGATACCATATCCAGGAACTAGAAACTCTGGCATGTGTAAAGATATTAGAAAAATGGAAAATTGACTTATTACCGTCAAGATTCCTTCTTCGAACAGACTCTAAATATCTTACAGGATTTTGGAGATATAAAATTAAAGCTGACCATAAACAAGGCAGACTAATAAGATGGCAGATGAAGTTACAACAGTTCGAGCCATATATTCAATACATAAAGTCTGAACAAAACAGTTTTGCAGATACACTAACGAGAGAATGGAGCAAGCAATAAAGCTACTTCAAAACAACATAAAGCAGAAGGATGAGCAGCTCGCTGCCATTGATTCTAGAAGAAAAAAGATCTCCGACGAGAGGGGGGAGATGGTTACAACACTCAAAAGTTTGCAAAACATGACAACAAATACAGACCAGTCTTCAACACCGACAGCAAGCTTAGACAAAGTTCTCAAAGATAAAGAAAACTGGGACTTGCTAGGACAACCTTCTGGAAAGTATGATTACTATGTAAAATATACAGCCCCAGAAAGATCAGAAATTCCCATTGAAGCAGTAGCACCTAGCGGATGGAAATCAAATTCAAATGAAGAACAAGAAGCCGAATCCTCAGGAACAACTTCAAACAGCAAAAAATCATGGGCTGAAGAAGTTGAGGAAGAAGATGAAGCCAGAAAAAATGGTTTATCAACAACCATCCAAATAAGCGATCCCGTAGACGATGAAATGGAAAAGTTTAAAGCATATGTCATCTTCGAAGGACCATTTAAAGGTATCTATCGAAGTTGGGCAATAGCGAAGCAGCACGTTATTGGTAAGAACATAAGGCACAAAGGTTACAAGACTATGGAGGAAGCAGAAATAGCTCTTTATGGAGCATACAGAGAAATTGCAACTGCAAAAAACCTTCAAAGATCACCTACAATGGAATCCAAAAAGAAGTTGTCAATTGACAAAATTCGTCAGCTTAAACATCAGAAGAATTTTCAGATAACTGATCCAACTTACATGGAATTCAGTCTCAGATGGAAATGGCTAAACCACTATGTAGAAGAATTCACCACTGAATGCTTCTATCCAGTTAACAAGTTTAATTGCACTAGAGCAGTTTTACTTCCAGGTATAGACAGTCAAATCTGTTTATCGTTCTTTCAAAATGGACTAATCAGTACCATATACTTGGAAGAGCAACCAGGAAAGATATTTGGAGAACTTAAATATCTTCCCAAGGAACTCCAAAATTTAACACAAAAATTCAACAGTCTATTTGCAAAAGGAAAAGAGATATTCTTGCAGATCGACTCAACATATCCATGGTATGATGAGAACACCTTGGAACTAGTTACAAGACCACAATACCTCATTAAAATTGGGATCTCAAACAAACAATACCCAACAATGAGCAAAGAAAGTAGTGAATGGCACCCTTCCAGTTACATTGCACAAATCAAAAACTTTCATCAGAAAGTAGTGAATGGCACCCTTCCAGTTACATTGCACAAATCAAAAACTTTCATCAGAAAGTATCAAGATTATTTTCTCAAAACAACTACAGAATTATTTACGAAAATTCAACGATGGTTGTGTACAGCGACTCAAGAAAGCCTGCAAAAGAGAAAGACATCAATACAGTCAAAATTCTTGAAGCAAGGATTGACCAACTCAAGGAAGACTATGAAAAATTACCTAGAGTAATCAGAGAAGAATGCTGTAGAATTTTTTCACAGTATTACAAAGGGCATAATTGTAAAAACTGCCTAGAAAAATCGTCGGCACAAGAAGAGAAGGAAAATGACAGCACAAAACTACACATCACAATGTAGACAATAATGTACAGTGGTATCTTATCACATCTGAGTCAGATGGGAACCACTTAGTGATAAGTTTTGAAATAATGTAAATAACTGTTTGTTGTTTTTCCTTAGTGTGTATTACTTTAAGTTAGTGCATGATGCTTTTCTGAGTGCATGACACTATAGTGTGCTGTCATGGAAAGGGACGTCTTACCTATGTGAGCCCTTCTCCACTATAAATAAGAGCATTCAGCTCATTTGTAGACAGAGTTGAAAAAGATATAAAACTACTATCTAGTTTTCTGAAGAATTATTTCTTCTGTCCTTAGAATCATTTCTAAGAAATAGCTCTTGAGGTAATACTCTGGAGGAGCTAGATCCTTGAGGTAATACTATGGAGGGATCACCCATAACAATAATATAATCAACAGATTATATTCCAAAACACAAAACATCTTCAAGACGAAGATTTCATTAACATCAAACAGAGAATTCAATCAGGTATGATTATATCTCTTTTAAATTTAAATGTTACACTTCAATACCATATTATCAGTATAATAATTTAAAGTTAAGACTTTTCTGAAAAACTATCATGACTGAAACTGCACTTTCTGAAGATAAATCCAGTTATTTTGCTGATGGCTTATTAGACCATAAATTAGAAGATGCAGATTTATCCCTAACTGCAGAAGAAAACTTTAAACGAAAGTTTAATAAATTCAAAGAATTTTTCTCAAGAAAAAATATTTTGAAATTTGGAATAATGACTGGAGAAGAAGCAATTCCAATTAACTCTACTTATGGAAATATAGTCGTATCTACTATAGATAGAACACAAATTAGAAGAAGAATTGAAAATCTTTCTGAAAAAGAAAGAACTAAAATTGGTTATATTCACATATCAACCATTCAGATTTTGATTAAAAGTACTTTCATGAAAGGTATTGATTCACCCCTAGAAATAATTTTAGAGGATTCTAGGATTGTAGATAAAAGACAATCAATAATTGCACAAGGAAAATGTAATTTAAAGTATGGAAAAATTAAGTTTGATATAAACTTACAAATAGGATTATCCCTAAAAGATAAAGATCTAGACAGATCTATAGTTTTTCACTATAAATTAGAAAACCCAAATCTTATGAAAAAAGGTAACCATCCCTTTACAATCTGTTATAGGATTAATTATGCTCTAAGCAATTCACATCATAGCATAGAATTTACAGGAAAAGACACAATTCATATTGATGAATTATTCACACCACTGATAACATTATGTTGGATATGCCTTGAAATCTTAGTTACAAGAAGTCAGAAAAAACCTGAAGAAACTGCCATCTGCGCCGCGCGCCAGGAAGCTTCTGAAAAGGGAGTTCTGTTCTGTTAACTGCGCCGGGCGCGGACGGGCTGACGCCGGGCGCGGGCTCGTGATGGTTTGGAGTTTTTTTGTGGAAAATATATTTTCTTGGAGAATACTCTGACTTGGATTTGTTTTGTTTTAAAATAGATTGTGTTTGTTTTTAAATAGGATATATTTAAAAATAATAGGAGATTTGGTTTTATTTTAAAAGATTGCTTTTAAAATAATAGGCATATATTTTTCTATAAATAGAGGTTGTTTATTCATAGAAAAATTGTGAGAGCAAAGAGAGCAAACATGTAAGGGGTTTGTGATACACCTTGGGTAGACTAGGTCAAATTGAGTCTCTTGGCCACGGGAAGAGATTCGGAATTTTGGGTAGAATTAGGATTAATTCTTGTAACCCAATTGGGAATTTCTTGTGTAAAGTTTCTCTTTGATCATAGTGGAACGGAGAGTTGCTCTTTCCCCCAGACGTAGGTTCATTAACACCGAACTGGGTAAACAATATTGATCGTGTTCTTTTCTTCCGCCGTTTTATTGTTTGAATTATTGCATCATCGTTTCTATCCCGTTCATTATTTGGTTGCTTGTTTCGCTTGCCCCACACATCAGTTTATTATTGGTGTGAGTTTTTAGTCGAATTCACAACGATTGGCGCCCACCGTGGGGCAAGGGGATCAGTCGATTCAAGTACCATGGATTTGAAGGGGGATATTGAGAGGTTCACCGGGAGTAACGACTACGGGTTGTGGAAGGTGAAGATGAGTGCGGTGTTATTTCAAAACAAGTGTTGAGGCGTTGAAGGAAGAAACACGGTTTGAATGGTTTTGCAAATTGCAAGGTGGAGTTCATAGTGGAAATACCGGTTTGTGACTTTGGTGGAGGAATCTCGGTTTGAGGTGGAGTTTGTTACTAGTGGGACTAGAGGAAGACAAACATTCAATAATGGCTCTTGGCTATCTAATGAGAGGTAGGGAGGAGAGTTAAATTGTTGCACCAAAGTGGTATGACTATGAAGACCTTGTGGGTTATGTTTCAATTGTGACTGAAGAAGTGCAAAACTTGGAAGATCTTCAGGGAGGCAATTGAAAGCAACAGTGATCAGACTTGGTAACTTGTGAGACTGCTGGAGGTAGTTGGATACAAGGAGAGTTTCATGTTGCAGCTTGTGGAACCGCCTAAAATTCCAAGGTTGGTTCGGAGCCAAGCAATACTTCGAGAGGACGGAGGGCACTCCGGGGGTCGAAGGGTGGTGAAGCTTGTTGAGCTATCCAAAAAGGCCGGTGATAGCGGGGCACAAGCGTTACTTCAGGAGGGTACGGAATTAGCTACTTCGGAGTCTGAAGAGGAGGCGGTGAATCTTGTGGGTGCTACCAAACATCCTATGGTAGTGGGAGACAAGATCTTCATGAGGTCAGAAGGCATTCCGAGGGATGAAGGGGAGGTACAGCTTGCGGGAAGCAAGTGGAGGATGGTGCCTATGTCGAGGTTCAAGTGGGACTTGGACTTGGCCGGTGATCTTGGATAGAAGATTCAAGATGGAGAGAGCAACACGGTGGTTGATTGGATCACCATCGATTTAAAGGCTAGGTGGAGAATTGTTGGATATGCCTTGAAATCTTAGTTACAAGAAGTCAGAAAAAACCTGAAGAAACTGCCATCTGCGCCGCGCGCCAGGAAGCTTCTGAAAAGGGAGTTCTGTTCTGTTAACTGCGCCGGGCGCGGACGGGCTGACGCCGGGCGCGGGCTCGTGATGGTTTGGAGTTTTTTTGTGGAAAATATATTTTCTTGGAGAATACTCTGACTTGGATTTGTTTTGTTTTAAAATAGATTGTGTTTGTTTTTAAATAGGATATATTTAAAAATAATAGGAGATTTGGTTTTATTTTAAAAGATTGCTTTTAAAATAATAGGCATATATTTTTCTATAAATAGAGGTTGTTTATTCATAGAAAAATTGTGAGAGCAAAGAGAGCAAACATGTAAGGGGTTTGTGATACACCTTGGGTAGACTAGGTCAAATTGAGTCTCTTGGCCACGGGAAGAGATTCGGAATTTTGGGTAGAATTAGGATTAATTCTTGTAACCCAATTGGGAATTTCTTGTGTAAAGTTTCTCTTTGATCATAGTGGAACGGAGAGTTGCTCTTTCCCCCAGACGTAGGTTCATTAACACCGAACTGGGTAAACAATATTGATCGTGTTCTTTTCTTCCGCTGTTTTATTGTTTGAATTATTGCATCATCGTTTCTATCCCGTTCATTATTTGGTTGCTTGTTTCGCTTGCCCCACACATCAGTTTATTATTGGTGTGAGTTTTTAGTCGAATTCACAACACATTAGAATCACCTATATTTAGAACATCAGCAAGAAATAGTTGTTCTCTAATAGAGGTTGACAAAAATTTGTTTGAAGAAACAGAAGAAAGAATGTTATTTAGAAGCCAAAGCCTTAGAATAACACCACCCAAAAGAGATTTTGAAATTTCAGAACAAAATGAATTATTACATAAGCTACAAAGCTCAGTAGCAGGTCTGTCTCTGCAGCTCGAAAAATTGGATAAAAGAATCTAGATTTATCTATAAATTTTTTTATGGATTTATCCGCAAAACTCTGGTATCAGAGCCCGGAGATGAGAGTAAAAGAGAAACATGAAAAAGAAATTAAATTTCTCTAAAGCAACAGTACATGAAAGTTGTAAAACAGTTGTAGAAAAATTTGTAAGAATATCACTCCTCATAATTTAATACTTATAGAAGCAATGTGACATGTATCTAGTCATGTTTCTTAGGTATCCAGCAATGTGACATGTATCTAGTCATGTTTCTTAGGTATCCATCAACTATAAAGCCCCGATACTCTAAAAATGGTGAAGTATCGTGTCCGATACGTCCTCGATACTGATACTCGTCCGATACGTCTCGATACTCGTATCGGAAAAGTATCGGTTAAATCTTTATTTTTAAATAAAAAAATAATATCTGATACGCGTCCGATACTTTCCGATACTCGTATCGGAAAAGTATTGGTTAAATCTTTATTCTTAAATAAAAAATAATATCTGATACAATACGTGTTTCCTAGTGAATGTCAAACTATTATGTTGTTACACGGGTAACTAACTATGTCTTTTTTTTGCATAGTACTGGTGAGGTTTTTGGGATAGTACTAATGATGTTCTTTTTGTATAATACTTAACTTAAGATGTATAACTTAAAATGTAATGGTGATCATTATTTTTTAGGACAATATTAATGAGACACAAATACTTAACTTAGTATTAATGATGTTAATTTATTATAATTTGTATTTTTTGTCTTTGTCACTGTTCTGAAGTCACTATGGTGTCCTACTATATAACAGGTTGTTAAGTATTTGAGTTTGTCCCAAAATATAAGAATGGATGCTTTATGTTTTTAATTGGTCAGCTGCAAGACCTATATAATTGTCTGCTATTGCTACAAGATGAGCTTATTAAAGAGGCTTGATGTCATGACTATTATATGTTTTTTGAGCTATTATATGTCTTTATTTAGGACTGATGAACTCTTGTATGTTGAACCTTAAACTGTTTTGCTCTTGTGCAAGCTTATTGGCTTGTTTGTACTCCTTGTACAATGAATTATTGACATTTATAATAATAATAATAATTTTTTGTCTTTCAAAAAACAATTATCATTATTAATATTATTGATTTTAGTCATGTTTATATATTGTGTATTTATATATTTAATTTTAAAATTAATTTTAAAATAATGTATCGCGTCAGTATCGGATATAGATTTTTTAAAATTTTCACGTATCGGCGTATCGGTATTGTATCGTATCCGTATCGTGTCGCGTATCGGGGCTTCATAGTCCATCAAGGGTGCACAAACTGTCCCACACCACATTGTGTCTTTTTGTTTGAATTGGCAGATTTCTACATTGTCCTCTTTGAGTGTGGAATGAAATTTTTCATTGCTTTAGAACAACTTGAGGACCATATAATTATGATGGATTTGACACTTCTAAAATGAACAATTAATTCAAAAATAAAGATAATTCAACTATAAATTCAAAAATAAACAATGCTTGTATGTAAACTTAAGAATCTATGTTATTTTTTTATGGAAAATAATTGATAGTTTTTTAACTATTATTTGAGATATCTTATCATCTAAATGATTGTTTACAATTGATTTTCACTTTAAAAGAATCAATCAAATTGAACTAAAAAGACCCATGTGTTTGACAAAACGGTTGCTCTTTGTCTACCTGAACTGCTTATACTAGAAACCAATACTATCAGAAGGTATCTCCTGGTAAGATTTACACTACTTGATAAGAAATTCGCGGAGCGTTCAGTACGAAACAAGAGTTACAAGTCTCCTTTATACAGGAAAGACTTATGATGATGTAATAAGCAAAAAGTAACTCCTAATAATGAAGAAAACAAAAGGATTCCAACCACTAATTACAATGATTACTCTGTGGCTGAATTATTACAAGGATAATGCAAAATAAGAAGAGATAGTGAGTATCTTGAAAAGGAAGAATAATGACAACTCTTTATTTCCCTCTTCTTTTATGCTTTATTGCACCACTATCACATGCTTAATGGTAGCTCTTTATTTTATCACGTCCTCGAGTGCTAACTCATCTTACACCATTAAAGAAGCCGAAGTGGATCTTGCGTCCAACATACAAATTGTAGAGAATTCCATGATTGAAATAATTTTTCTTGTTAAGGGATAAAATTTTAGGATCACATGACTACTGGAATATATTTTCTGGTAGATGGGGGAACATGGAGGAATTTTGATCAATTTAGGAGTGGCGAAGAGCAAACAGCTCAATGTAATTTGAATAGTTTGGGCCAATTCCACTTTTCCACTTGAGTGTGCTACAAGTAATAACAAGAGAACATTGAGTTTCCTTCATCAAGAGGCAACCTCTATAGATCAAATCTAACTCATTGAAAAAAGTGCAATTAAAAGCTCCTTAAAACTTGAATAAACTCTCAATGCACATTGATTGTGGCACCCTTAAGTGATTATTATGGACTCTAAATTCAAGGATGGCTCGTTTGAATACATCAACATGGATGGAAAGAATGTGGGTGCAACAATGCATTTGCACCACAGAAGCACTAAAGGTGAGTCAAAAGATTGTTGTTGCATCAACATTTATGTAAACAACAATGTTCAAGGTGTTACAAATTCTGTGTTACATGATAGTGAGGTTAGCATGAGAGATCCAGGTGTTAGTCTATATTTTGAAGATTTTAAGGTTGATAAAGAAATTTCCTCATACCACAAGAGACTTTATTGGGGAGAGAAACTTGGTTTTTGCCTTTGCATATTGATTTTGTTATTGGCTCTTGTGTTTCTCTTGGTGCTTCTTTTCTCAACTAGAATCATAATTTTTGTCTTATGAAATCCAGTTACTACATTGTGTGTTTGGGAAGGATAGGAGATAGATTTGACCAAGATTGGATCTACCATTTATCAAGGTCAGAAGTTTTACGATTCCAAGTTTTCAATTTGTCATAATCACAAAGTAAATCGACGTTTTAAATAATTTAGGGGTGAAACTGACACAATAAATGTATAGAAGTAAGAAATCGCAGGTTAATATTCTTGTAATTTTTACCATTGTACTTACAAGGCAACGTGAATCATCTAACTCTATCGTACCATTTAAATGAATTGGTAAAAAATTTCAACCACATACTACATTTTTGTCCAAGTTACATTTCTAATTGTGTTTATATTTGACTTGAAATTAGGACTGCATTAGTACTTTATTTTCTTCAATTTGTATTGTGAAGGGTCAACAATAAGAATGTTAAAATCATGATTATTATATAATATAATTGATGACAAACTCTAGATTCAAACAACATTAATGTTTATAATTAAGGGCCATACATTGGATCAACAAAATGATTCAATATATAGGTGGTACATTAAATGTATAGTTTTTAAGAGAGTTAGTGGTAGCACACTCTAAGATTGACCCCCCACAACAGGACAGTGTTACACTTACATCATGAAGGATTGTACTTTAGTTTGATTTTCAATATTCAATGCATATGTGCATAAACCATGCCCAAAACTGTGTTAACCTCAAATTCCTTCCACATAAATCACAAACGTGGATATCAATATTATTCTTGATTTTTCTTTTCCTCACTATTACTAACTACTAAGTCATACTCATACATTGTCTATGTTAGCATTGTTGCTGCCATTATTTGAGTAGTAGTATATTTGGTTTTGCATTCATTTGATTTTAAATTTATTTTTCTAAAAAGCATTTTCGTCGGAATTGAATTGCATGCAGACACAATAACTGCATGTTGTTGTAATGGATTTCAATCGTCTGATTTTGATTATTTAATATTGATTATATAAAGGTGTAATATAAACCGATAAATTGTAAATTGTTTGAGACCTATTAATGTGTGAAATTATGAGTGTTTCTTTTTCCTTCTTTTTATAGTCGGTTATTTTGGTATGGACTTCCTTACTTTTTTTACCTCAACATTCCCAAATAAATAAATGTGAGATGTTTCACCGATATATAAAATCAAGCCATCAAATGGAGACTTTAGATAAAAGAAAGTGCTAACAAATGCTCTAGAGAAATCGAATATAGTAATAGAAGTTATATAGTCAATTCTTCAAAAATCTAAAAAAATACTACTATTTTAAATACAAGACTTTTTTTCATTTTTACTTCCTTATCAAATACTCTGGCGATTTTAACATTTTTATTGAATACTTTTAATCTTGACAAATTTTAATAATACATTAATTTTTTTATTATTCAAATAGAGCTTAACAACCTGACAAAAAGAGAACTATAAAGAGATCAAACGGGGAATAAAAATCCTCATAACATCAGCTACAAGCAAATGATTAATCTGAGACAGACAAATCTCAAAAAAATAAACCAATGTATCAGACACTGGTTTGCTTCTCGAAAAGAATAACGCACCACCACATTCCACACCAAAGCTAAGACACATCTGATCTTTGCTATCAACATTAATGTTCCATCGGACTCCCATCTCTACCTCTATTAAGCGCATTCACCACATGTGGAGAATCCATTCCACCGTTACATGCCTAAATCCCAATTGCTAATAAATTATTTTATATTTTTTAAAAAAATTTACTTGGAAAATCTATATAATATAAACTTTAAATCCAACAATAAATTTTGTATAATTTGATTTTGTCAAAATATTATTGAGTGGTATAGCATTACTCTTTATCCCAAAATGGCTTACTTATTTACAAAAAAAAGAAAAATTGTCCAAAAATA
Source organism: Trifolium repens (assembly GCA_030408175.1). NCBI lineage: Eukaryota > Viridiplantae > Streptophyta > Magnoliopsida > Fabales > Fabaceae > Trifolium > Trifolium repens. The sequence continues at coordinate 47,956,765 of CP125849.1, read as the reverse complement.
ACATACTCGTTTCCAATTTTCAATATAATATTAATAATTTTTTTATAAATGTATCCTCTAATCAATACATTGGTTTTTTATAATGGAAGTTTAGAATGAGGGGATCATGTCTTGATCCAACATAGGGAAGTAAGGACTTTAGTACTCTTAGAACAATTACAATATAGGCTATGTAAATTGGTTGTCTAAACTCTAAATCATGTATTTTGTGAGATTACTAAACATGTAACATTACTTTTCAAAGTTCATCTATTAAAACATGAGCATACTCCCTCTAGTCTCATATGTAAGCAAAAATAAAAATAAAAAAACACAATCTTTAAGAAAGTAGGTTAAGTGCATTACTTGAGGAGAAAAAAGAGTTCATTTTCAATTATACCCTTCTTGGAAAGTGTAGAATATGCATTTATTGGTTGAATCAATATTTAATTTAAGGGTAAAATTGGAATAATAATATAAAACATAATAATTAAAGTAGACTTTTGCTTATATTTGAGACTTTTAATTTCTTTATTTTGTTGTTTACATTCGAGACCGAAAATAGTAAGTGATAAGAATACTGCATTTTATATATATGACTCAGTTTAAACACAAAATATCTTTATCTATTATATGTAATACGCGAGGACGATTTCATTTTCCTCTCTTGCCACGTGTCAGCCTCAAAGCAACCCTACTCTCACAGCAATTTAGCATTAAATGTCATAATGTATTTTTGATTTTCATGTATTTTTGTCAAGTATTTAAACAAATAAACTTCTTTTCATGATCCATTTATTGTGTTCCTTATTTTACTTTGAAATTGAAAGTGGAAATAAAATCATACAAAATTAAAGGCGCGATTTTTTTGTTAATGGTGATGATATCTTTGACTTTTACACATTAAATAAAAAGTTTATTCTTTTGAACGAAAATGAATAACAAAATCAATGGATCATGAAAAGAAAAATTTGTAAATTATAATATATTTAAATGATACTGAAATTTTTGTTATTTTTTTTGACATGCTACGAATGTTTTTTATTTTTTATATTAGATCGAATATATAATTTTTTTATTTTTGTTATTTATTTTATATCAGTATAAATGTATTTTTTTTTATATAAAATAAATGTATTTCTATTCACTAATTGATATTGTTCCCAAATTCCATTAAAAGCTAATTGTTTCCATACAATTGCTAATTATTCACTAATTGCTAATTATAAAATATTTATCACTTAAATTACATATTTTTTTTTAATTTTATGTGCATGCTTTATGTTTTTATTCATTTATTGTGTTACTAATAAAATAATAGTGAAGTCCTGGAAAAAAAAAATAGTGAAATTTTTGAATTTTTTTTATAATGTTTTTTATAATGAAAAATATTTAAAATTACTAAATAGTAAAAAATTTTAAATTATTATTATTATTATTATTTTGAATAAAGAAATGGAATATGCCTTATTTCATAATGTGATTTATTTTAAAATGGAATGATATATGCCTTACATTATAGCATTAAATTCATTCTAATTTTATAATAGTCTTTACTTATTTCAAAAGTCCATACCAATTCTCTGGTCGAGTCTACCAATTCTATTTGGGTAAATCAATATTATTTACTTAAATCAAGATATTTGTTTTAATAGCTTTAATTACATATTTTGGGTAAAATTACTTAAATACCAATTCTTATTTTTCTATATAAATGGTGTTTGGCTGAACAATGCAAATTACACCATTTCTAACATTGTTATGCTTTAGTTATTTACTTTTAATTATTTTTTTTTTGTTATTTGTTATACCCTTTTTTTTGTTTTATTGTATTTCTTCATTTTTTTTAGGTGCTCATGTTTTTTTTTAGGTGCTAATGAGAGATCTTCTTCTTATCTTGAAGGTCATGTTGTGGAAGTTATAAAAACAATTAGCAGATGAAGATACACATAATGAATAGTTTTGGAGCAAATTTCATATCAATGAAGATATTTCAAATTTTTTTATTCATTTATCGCAAATTTGGATTAATTAGTCTATATCATTCCCATGAAATTTGTTCTTTGTTTAACGTTTATTTGTGTATGAAGTTCCCCATTTTAACGGTGCAGTATATATAGAATAATTTATGTAATGTAGTTATTTATTTATTCACTGTAATATAGTTTTTTTTTACGCATGTAATATAGTTATATATTGTTAATTTTACTTTATATAGTTGCATATAATTATGGAAGCAATATGTTTATACGTGATCATCACACCAACGCTTGGTTCTATAAAAATCACCATTCATGATAATTTGTTCAGAGACCTATAAAGCCTATATTTTTGTAATTTTTACGGAGGCCTATATTTATATAATAATAGAGGGGTTTTTTTGTTTTTTGTAATTTTTACAAGACTTATCTTCTTTTTTTCTCAATACGAGACTTATCTTTATATTCATATATTAATACGACGCATATTTTTTTTAAATATATACGGGGCCTATATTTATACTCACATATTAATTTATGGGACTTTTTTATAATTTATACGGGGCTTATATTTATAATCATTTTAATATGGGTTTTTTTTTTTTGGAATTGCTACACAAAACTATATTTATACTCATATGTTTTTATGTGGGGACTTACTTTTGTCACCCTACCCCTTTTTTAGCGCGCCCTACGAATTTATCAAAATACCTCAGTCCGCTACTTAAGTAGCGGATACCCCCTAAAAACACCCTACCATATTTTACTTTTATAATGTTCGTCACTTATTTACAAAAAAAAATCATTCTTACAATGTCCGCTACTTAAATAGTGGAAGGACAAAATGGGAAAGACGTAGGGCTCGCAAGAAACTTATAGAGTAGCACAAGTAAATTTATACGGGGCCTTTTTTTGTAATTTATATGAGGATTACATTTATGGGATTTATATGAGGATTACAAACAAATACGATTATATGAGGCCTATATTTTTAGCCATATATTAATACAAAGACGATTTTATAATATTTTTTTGACAAAAGACTATTTCATATTAAGATGGTGTTCATATGTTCAATTAAATGGTATAAGTTATATGGGGTCTATTTTTATTTTGTTTCAAATCGTATTTATTTACTATTGATATTATGAGATTAATTTATAATAAGTTTATATTTATATTGATATATTACTATGGGATCATTTTTTTGTAATTTATACGAGATCTTATATTTTACACATATACTGATACGAGACATATATTTTTATTCATATAGTAATATGAGTGCCTATTTATATGAGGGCCTATTATTCCGGTTCAAACTTTCAAAATAAAATCTTCATTTGATGTATCGTGTATTTAAAATTTTATTAGTTGTTTCTACTTCAAAATCTATTATGTAATATTTTTTATGTTGTTATTGTCCTTTTAAATTATGAGCTTAAATCAAGTGAGTTTATCACAATTTATTTATATGGTTTTTACGTCTTTAGTTCTATTTTATTATAACATTTTCTAATATTTTGTCTACATGCGACACAATTGATACGCAACTTGCCGCACAAGCTTTGCCATGTAGCATATCTTTCTATTGATAATTATTAATATTATTCACTTTAGAGGAATCATATCATAAGAACAATATTAAAATGTATTTGTTTTATATGTGAATATTAATTTATGTTTTTAATTTTATTATTTGCACTTTTATAGTTCAAAATAATATATATTTCTATTTATATGAGCAAAAGTTAACTGCCCGCGACAAAGATTCAAACCATAAATTTTCCACTTCTATAATATTTATTAAATCTAAAATCAAATAATAATAATAATAATAATATAAATTTGTCAAAACAAAACAATTAAATGAATTTAATATATAAAGGTAGCCAAATCAAATCGGACTAAATCTGACAGTCTGATCAGTTGAATGGGGTTAAAGTCCGATCTAAATTTGGATGAAAATTGGCAAACTGCGAAATTTAAAAATTGTAGGAACTGGTAGTTCAATTTATGCCCCATAATTTTATGTTTTTACTTTTTTTTGTATTAACAAAATTTCAAATTATGGAAAAATTAATTTCAAAATAAAGAATATTTAAATAATACATCAATATTTATTAAATATGTAAATATTAGTTAGACGAATTTCTAACCCGTGCTTGGCACGGGTGTGGACACTAGTTCATTTCAATAGAGGAATTTCTAATCAAATCACCCCTAAAAAAAGGCGTAGTTGATGGAATCATGGTTCATGGAATTGTTGACAATGTAGGGTTTTTATATTGTTGACTTTGTGTAGGGTTTTTTTGGCATTACCCTTACTTATGACTCATGAGAAAATTTAAGAGTGGAATTATTATCAGTGAAGTTAGTACTAATATAAGTGATGACGTATATATCTCACCCCTAACAAGTAGTAACAACTAAGGTTAAACTAAACTAAAGTGATTACTCTTACTCTTAATGGGGTGATCATGTGTTTTTTATTACCATAAACCGACACGTTGCAGACAACATGTGTTAGACATTGCCACCGACATGCCACAGTTTCAACCACCTGCGCAGGTTAATTCATTGGTTGCTAATGTGCGCATCATCATCAAACTTCTTCATCTTCCAAATTCTCCATTGCACCATTCAACCAATCCTTCACATTCTCATATAACAAAACCCTTCACATTCCCAATTCATCACTTCTAGGGTTTTACCATCAAACCCAATTCTCACGGTTCAATTCAAATGTAAGATGAGACGTCGCCCTTTACCGGGCATTCTCTCCAATCAAATGGAGAAATCAACAATCAAAACCCCCAATTCACGTATCTTCTTCCTCGCTTCTCTCTCTGCTTTCTTCTGGATTTTACTCCTCTACTTCCATTTCATAATCCTCCCCCAATCCTCCACCACCACACCACCCAGAAAGAATTTCGGTTTCCCTGATATCAAAATCACAAACCCAATTCAAACCCATCAAAAAAATTTGACCTTTATCACATCACTTGAAACTGACCCATGTGTAGGTAGATACATTTATGTTCATGACCTTCCTTCAAGGTTCAACCAAGATATGTTAAGGGACTGTAAAAGTTTAAGTCTTTGGACCAACATGTGTAAGTTTACAACCAATGCAGGTCTTGGTCCGCCGCTGGAGAATGTCGATGGAGTTTTCTCTGATACTGGTTGGTATGCTACTAATCAGTTTGCTGTTGATGTTATTTTTGCTAATAGAATGAAACAGTATGAATGTTTGACAAATGATTCTTCAATTGCTGCTGCTGTTTTTGTACCTTTTTATGCTGGTTTTGATATTGCTAGATATCTTTGGGGTTATAATATTTCAATGAGAGATGCTGCTTCTATTGATCTTGTTGATTGGCTTGTCAAAAGACCTGAATGGGGTGTTATGAATGGGAGAGATCATTTTCTTGTTGCTGGTAGGATAACTTGGGATTTCAGGAGATTGTCTGAGGAGGAAACAGATTGGGGGAACAAGCTTTTGTTTTTACCTGCTGCTAAGAATATGTCTATGCTTGTTGTTGAGTCTAGTCCTTGGAATGCTAATGATTTTGGGATTCCTTATCCTACTTATTTTCACCCTGCAAAAGATGAGGATGTGTTTGTTTGGCAGGAGAGGATGAGAAGGTTGGAGAGGAAATGGCTTTTCTCTTTTGCAGGTGCGCCGCGTCCTGATAATCCGAAATCTATTAGGGGTCAGATAATTGAGCAATGTAGGAGTTCTAAAGTTGGGAAGCTTTTGGAGTGTGATTTTGGGGAGAGTAAATATCATTCTCCTAGTTCTATAATGCAGATGTTTCAGGGGTCACTATTTTGTCTTCAACCTCAGGGTGATTCTTATACAAGAAGATCTGCTTTTGATTCAATGCTAGCAGGTTGTATACCTGTGTTTTTCCATCCGGGTTCGGCGTATACGCAATATACTTGGCATCTTCCTAAGGATTATACTAAGTATTCTGTGTTCATTCCTGAGGATGATATTCGAAAGAAGAATGTTAGTATAGAGGAGAGGCTTAGTCAGATACCTAAGGAGCAAGTGAGGATCATGAGAGAGGAGGTGATTAGTCTCATTCCTAGATTAGTGTACGCTGATCCTCGCTCTAAATTAGAGACTTTGAAAGATGCTTTTGATGTTTCTGTACAAGCAGTGATTGATAAGGTTACCAATTTAAGGAAGGATATTATTGAAGGTCGCACCGACGAAAACTTCATTGAGGAGAATAGCTGGAAATATGCATTGTTGGATGAGGGGCAGCGTGAGGTAGGACCTCATGAATGGGATCCTTTCTTTTCTAAACCCAAGGATGGAAATGGGGAATCCAGCGACTCTTCTGCTGAAGTTGCGAAAAATTCTTGGAAAAATGAGCAAAGAACTCAATCATGATTCATGATGGGGAGGTAAAAAACTTCAACTGCTGGCTGCAGGTTTCTGAAATGTTGTTTAGAGCAAGATTCTAACGATTTCCCTGACTTGGGGAACAAGAATTGCTGCTACAAAAGAATTGATGAATCTTGCTATCAACTTGCTGCAGAACTTGTACTTTCGAGTAGGCTTCATTGAAAACCCCTAGCTTGGAGAGACGATCACTGCTTGCTACAACAGTTTTGTTATATAAATTCTTTCTGGTTTATGCATTTTGTATTTTCCATAGTGGTTTCTACTTTCTAGATGTACTTTCCAAAGTCAAATAATTTCCTGTGATGCGATATATTTGTTCACTCGATTCATATAGGAAATATAAACAAATTTATGGTTAATGATCAATTGAATTGGTCACTTGAATGATCTATACTCTATATGATAATCATTTTTGGTATGATCTTAACAAATTTATTGTTGGTAGGATTTTTTAGCAACAAATTGAAGAATATGTTGAGCGTGATACAGGATGTTTTGCTTTGTACACATAACAGGAAAGCAATTCAAAGGAAGGATATCATGGTTGTGAGATGTAGCCGTTGGCCGTTGCGTCTCGTAGCTGAAAATGCAAAGAGGTCATCTCTGGTGTAATTCTGCTTGCAGGGTCTAGGATTTTGGTGCTGTGATTCTGCAGGGGATGTTTCTGTCGTTTATGTTTTTATGTGATAACAGGTTTGCTAGTTTCATAGTATTAAATAACAAGTTCTATGTAATGTTTTTTTAAAGAATTTGTAAAAAAAAGGATAAATAGAAAAACTTATCAATATTTTTTCCAGTTTTATACAGCACCCTACAATTTAATAAACTCCATAACAAAATAATTAAAAAAAGTAATAAAAGCAAGGTTACGTGAGTAACAAAATAAAAAATTAATAAGCATGATTTTATGAGTAACAAAATATACAAGCAAATAGATGTGCGGATGCTCTAGCCAACATGGGTTGTGAAGGAGTTAGTGGCATTGAGTTTTTTGCAAGCCCTCCCTCTAGGGCGAGGCAAATTGTTGAGGATGATATTATGGGTGTGTCTTTCCCCCGATTAATCTCTGTGTAATCTTTCTTTTTGGGCCTAGGCCCCGTTGAATACCAAAAAAAAATATACAAGTCTGGATCGATATAAGATTTTTATTTTTGACTAATATTCTGTAAATATAGCGTAAGAAAATAAATATTACTGTAAGTATAGTTCATATAAGCAAAGGTATAATAGACAAAATTGTTTAGTAAAAGTGTAGAATTGAGTTAGCCGGCCGCAGAAGCTACAAATGTGTGCTTCATCCAAAATCAATTCTTAGGCTCTAGAATCAATTCACCTTTTTGAAACCAAACATAATTTCTTTTGATCAAATCACGTTTTAGTGGCTGCAAATGTAAGTTTGGTGCACCCAACGTGCAACCAAACATGCACTTAATTGTCCTAATAAGTTATTTAAACCTTATGTAATATATTACTACTATAATATATTATGATTATCATAATTATGATAAGAAAGTTTGATAATATAAATCGGTAAAACCGTCTCATAATCAATGGCAGAGCTAGACTAAAATTTTCAGAAGGGCCGTAGCAGAGTTTGAAATTTGTATGGGTCATTTATGCGTGTGTGCATGAGCGCGTGTAAAAGAAAATGTCAAATTACACTCCAAGGTTCCAAACTAGCACCACTAGACCAATATTAAAATATATCATGCTTTCTTTCTTTTTCAATATTTAAATATGTCAGCATCTTAATAAGGTAGACCAGGATGAAGATGATGGTGGTTTGGAAAAATTTACAGATTATGTGAGTTCACTCATACATATTAAAATTCTAAAAATGCAAAATATTAGGTAAATAAGTAATAAATCTTTTATTGAATACTTTGTCATGGTTACAGTTTGACACATTGGTTTATGTTTGTCAGGTTTTTGTCAGCACATTTGTATTGATAATAATTCATTAAAATTTAGGTATCATATGTGATGCTCGTTTCTATGGTAGATACACCTTTAACACATTCAAAATGGTGTTAGGGCTGGATTCTTTATTGGAGATGGAACGTAAAGGTCGAATAATTGTTGGGTTAAACTGGGAGAACTTGCATCATGGGATGCATAAGTTGAATTTGTTAGTTATTACTACATGATTTGAGTTTGTTAATTTTTAAACACACTCACCAACTCGTTAGTAAACGGACGGGTTGATGTTATGAACAACTTTTGTTGTTGTTCATAAGTGAAGAGATAATTGTTAAAAACTACTAATAAACTACACTAAGCTAAAAATAACTAACTTCTTTCATTCATTTTGTTTGATGATTATTACATTGATAACCTCTCTCTATATATAAGCAAGATGATAGCATGACTCACTAAAACTTATCTAGAATATTCTAGAAACTAATGACTCATACCCTAAAATGGGTTTGGACCTAATAAATTTATTATTGGGCTCATCTTAGACTATTCATTACATTCCATTGCTCTTGCACAAACACCTTGCCCTCAAGGTGTAATCTAAAAAAAAATTCACAATATTACCTAGAATTTAATCAAAAACTAAATAAAATTCAAAGTGTGTTGAGTGGACTTATTCCCAAATTCTTGCTCAAAACACCAATTCTCTCTTAGCATCACGGGACAGGTAAGAAAATGCACCTTGTGCCACGTATGAACAGCCCATTAAGTCATTAAAGAACTTTTGTGACTTTAATTCCCAATTTACCCTTGGTGTATCTTCTTCCCTTACGTGTTTTGCAGAAGCGGTGGTGACACTTGCAGTCATCTTCATCGAGCTCCACGGCACCCACGGCCAACCAGAAGCGGTGCCCTGCACCGGAAGCAAAACCATCGCCGGAGCCAAATTCTCCATCGGAAATAGGAAGCTCGAAAACACCATTTTCCCTCTATCATAAGGCAGACACAAAAGAGAAAGCAAAATCGTGTTGTCGTGCGATTTCGTCGCCGGAGACAGAGAACGGTGGTTGGCATCGAAAACCTCAACCGCGGGAGAGAAAATCATCGCAAAGCTTTGAAAGTTGCGGATTTGAAGACAACGGCGAGAAACTGAGTAGGAGACGAAGATATTTCCTCCTGGATCAAATGTCAAAAATGATTTCGCATTTTCGGATCCTGCAAAACCCATCAGACCTTGTGGTTTTGGCGATGACATCAGAGCTGGTTTGATGTATAGTGGTTTTGATGGTGGAAACGAAGCTATGAGTAGATCAAGTGGTTTAGGCGGTGGCGCCGGAGGTGGGGAATCAATTCCGCTCGTGGTTTTGATGGTGACAGTGGCTGTGAGAGATTGGGATCCATTGATTGTAGCAATTTTGGCTCCGATAAAGACACTACAAGAATTCCTTAATTTTTTGACGAAATGAACCTATCAATTAGTGACGGCCTGGGCCGTCTGTAAATTAGTGACGGCCAGGTCCGTCAATAAATAACTAAATTCGTCACAAACTTAAAAAAAAAAACAAAAATTAAAAAAAAACCGTCAAACAGTTACTGACGGAAATTTCCGTCACAAATTATTAAGTTACTGACGACCTTAGTCGTCACAAAGGATTGACGAACTTTCTGACGGAAAATTCCGTCGCAAACGGTTGACGCATTCAAAAAAAAAAGAGACGTTGGACAGCTCTGACACATGCAGGTCTTGGGTAGCGCAAAACACTTTGTGACGGAAATTTTCGTCACTAAGTGTTGGTCAAAAAAAAACGCGCGTTCTCCCATGAAGCTCCAACGGTCATGTTCTCTTTGCAGCATTCCATATATTTCCTTCATTGCATTCTCATTTCATTTGCAACATTCTCTACTAAAATTTCTACTCTCACTCAAATTTCTCCAACATCTCACTAAAACTTTTACACTTTTCTTACATTTTTGTTCTTCTTCAAAGTTTTGATAAGTATTAAAATGTAAGTGTTTTCTCCTCTTTGATTTTTGTTTGTGTTAATATTTGAATGATATTGTGTATTTATATTAATTGTTACTTTTAAATTTTAATGTAGAAAATGTAGCTTTGTTCATCTTGCTGCTGTTGGAAGTTGAATATGTTGACATTGCTTGCATAACTAGTAAGTATAATTTTATTTTGTTAAGTTTAATTGCATTATTTTATAAGTCATAAACTTTTTTTATTTTTATTTATTTTCGTCCAAAAAAAAATGTTTTATTTTATATTTTTTGAAATTTTTTTTTTCGTCCAAAATTATTTTTATATATCTGAAACTTTTTTTTTGTTAATTTTGACTTAGATATTCTGTTTGATTCGACGGTTGATTCATCGGTTGGTATTATTCGGAGTTTAGTCTTGTAAACTACTTGTAAATTATTTTTGAAAAGAAATTATTTATATGATAATTAAACAAGTATGTGATAATAGTTAGTAAACCGCCATATTGTAAAAAAAATTATTACCATATTGTAAAAAAAAATATCTAGTGAATTAGTTAAAACTTTGTATGTAATAAAAACTTTGTATTTCACATAGTATAAACTTTGTATGTCATATAGTTAAATCGAAGATATTTTAATTTTTAATTTATTCTAGACTTTAATTTTAATTTAAATATTTAAATAAAAACTATATAATAAAAAAATTCATTAAGTAAATTATTTTCGAAGATTAATTAATAAACTTTTTATGATATAATAGTTAGTAAACTTCCATATTTATTACTAAACTATACCATATTGTCAAAAAAAACTACGATATTGTAAAACAAATATCTAGTGAATTATTTTAAAAAAATTTGTTGGTAGTAAATTATTTATTTTAATTCTTGAAGACATCCACCTATTAAAACTTTGTATGTAATAATTAATTTATTTATTTTTGAAAAATAATTAATAAAACAATTAAAATAATTATTTTCAAAATTAAAAATGATGATATATTATTTTTTAATATATGTAAAAAAAAAATGTTTTTTATGTTTTTTTTAAATAATTTATTTATTTATTTTTGAAAAATAATTAATAAAACAATTAAAATAATTATTTTTTAAAAAAACTTAGTGACGAATTTTGTGACGACCTAAGCCGTCACAAAATAAGCCAAAACTTTGTGACGAATCTGACACATAACTTTGTGACGACCTAGGCCGTCAATAATTTAAATTTTGCGATGACCTAAGCCGTCACTAAGTGGTGTTCAGAAAACCTGCCCTTCACATTTTGCGACGACCTGGGCCGTCACAAAGTGTCGTCACTTAGTTTGTGACGACCTGGGCCGTCACAAACTTTTCCACGAGCGTTTTCTTGGCAGATTGAGGCCGTCACAAAGTCGTCACAAAATTATAACTTTGTGACGGATTTTCTTAGTTTGTGACGGATTTTGGGCGTCAAAAAAAGGACGTTTTCTTGTAGTGAGAGGGTTGGTTAAGGGAAGTTGCAAAGTGAGCGTTTGCATCGTTTGGGATCAGAGGTGACACACTCTCTCTGTGATTCCTAATCTCAAATTTGCAATCCCTACCAACAACGACAAGTAATGAAGGATTGGTGGAGCCATTGATTTCATCTACCACCAAGGATTGTGTATGGACATTGTTTCCTTGCTTTGGCTGTTGTAATTCCAAACTAGGTTCCTCTTCTTCGTTATCAATGGGTAAAATGGGTCTCCATTCAGGCTTGAAGCGCCAAAGAAATACAGTAGTGAACATCTCCCAACACGTCGGCGGATGACGTTGAGACCGCCAGAGCCACCATTGATGAGCACGGCCTCTCAATGCCGTCACAGCTGTTGAAAGCTTCATCTCACTTGTTGTTCCTTGCTCCTTGAAAAATTTCTCAACGCATAGCACCCACCAATAGGAATCATCTTTTCCGTCAAACAATGAAATCCCCATTAGAGGGATGTTGGAAGGTGAGGTAGTGGTGGTGTGTATGGGTTGTTGGTAAATGTTGGATGAAAAGGAATTTGGTGTGTAAATGGTGGGTGTAGGAAATAAAGGATGGACGGTTTGAGGAGACAAAGATGAGATATATGGGTTTGGTGAAGATGATGGAGTGGGTGTTGGTGGTGTGTAGCCATGGTTGAAACAGAAGCTTGGCGATGGAGTTGTGATATGAGTGTTAGTGGAATAAAATGGAGTAGTGTAAGAGGGATAAAATGGAGATGGGGTGGGAACAGTGGTGTTTGTCGAATAAGGGTAATATGAAGTAGAGTGAAAATAAGCCATGGGAGAAGGTGGGAGGTGGGAAAGTTCAAGCAATGAAAGCACCAATTGTTATGAACAACTTTTGTTGTTGTTCATAAGTGAAGAGATAATTGCTAAAAACTACTACGTTTTCGTCTTATAATTTGTGCGATTACTTACGTTTTCGTCCCTGTAATTTGTACAAATTTTGGTTTTCATCCTTGTAATTTTTGTGATATTGCCACGTTAAGGACAAAAACTTAAGTAATTTGAAATTATATGGGAAAAATGGGAGAATTTTTTTTACAGAAACTAAAACCCAAATTCACCAATTTTACAGAGATGAAAAGCACATTTTACCCCTTTTATTATATCAATTATTATTATACCAATAACCAATAGAGAAATGATCAAGATATATATATTTTTGTTACAAAAGCTAATCAAAACAACAAAAAGGAAAAAGAAACGAGAACTATTTTTTAAGGAAGAAAGTTCCAGTAGCCTCGCTCCGGAGAATATCAAAGAGATCTTCTGAGGGAAATGACCAAGATATTTTACTTGATAACAATAATTTAGTAAAAAAAAAGGTATAAAAGAAAAATTCACTTTATCATTTATAAATTTCTCATAATCTGTATATAATAGTCAAATGAGCCATTTGTTGTAGAAAAAATATAGTACAGCAATTTAATACTATATAATAATACAAATTTCCTGTTTCAGGTTTCCTAGTGAGATGTACTGAAGTTGATCCCCCACCAACACGAGAGGCAGAGGAAAGGGAGCCATTGCAATGCATAGCAAGTTAAAGGAGCGTACATGTTTAATAAATGAATGCAGTACAGTAGTAGTATCTGTTCCAACAATTCATTCTTTAGGCTCCTCTCACTTTAATTAACACAAAAAACCAATATTATTTGATTTCTATACTCTAAATTTTATATTTCTTTTTGTTAACCCTCCTGTTCTTAGCGGAAGTGTCCTAATAATCCGGAGTTCGGACGCAAGATAAGTAAAATTTGGTAAAAAAATTATTTCACTTATGAATCAAACTCGAATTCTCCTGAACTCTTATAGGACAAATTACACTTCCTTTTTATGAGTATTTCGGTTACTTTTATTTTGTCACATTATTTGTAAGCTTGAGTATGTTTTTTATGCTATTAACTTGAATGCTTTTGTGTTTGTATCTGATATACTCTGTCGATTTGAATGAATGAATATCTTATTTTGGTAAAAAAAATAAAAATAAATAATGCTAATGTTTCTCTCTTACAGTTGCATTTATGTCTTCCTTTCAGCTATAATAAATAAAGGCTAAACTACTCCCTTACGTTTGTTTTAGATTTTAATTTGATCTCTTACGTTTAAAAAATTTCAATTTGATCCCTTATGTTATCAAGGTTTGCATTAATTGGTCCCTTCTGTCATATTCCACTGTTCCACTATTTCAATTGGACACATGTCAACGTGTTCAGCTGTCCAGATGTCAATCCACGTGTGCAAACCGTCTGTCACATAAGCACCCCATCTGCCACATGTGCAAAAACTGACGGAATTAAAACCTAAAATAAACGTAATGGACCAAATTGAAACTTTTTAAACGTAAGGGACCAAATTAAAACCTAAAATAAATGTAAGGGACCAAATGTGCAGTTTAGCATAAATAAACTATTATATTATAAAGTTAAGTTAAAATGGAAAAAGGCAACTTTAAGAGCTTAATTTTAGTTCTGTTAAAACAAATGAGCTTATTTTTAGTAATATAGAAACAATTTGTTTCAATGAATTTGAAAATAACGGTTACTTAGTCATCTATAAAAACTAAGCAAAACATCTCGTGACACATACAGTGAGCTTCTCAATTCCCACTCAATTTCAGCAGCTTCTGTTTTTTTTCTCTCTCTCTCTCTCAACAAAGGATCCTCGTGATGAAGAGCTCTTATATTTCACGAGCTTCATATTCCTTACTTACAGAATACACATCAAAAAACGCTTCACTTTTGAATTCTTCTTCAACACCTTCAAATACCCCTCCAATTCCTCAACAAAATCATGCACCCCACAACACATTCTTCTCATACTACAACAATAACAAGCAATGGAATCCAAAATTCAATTCTTTTCCATCACCCTTTTTCTTCTCATTCTCACCATCCATGCACAAACTCTTGGAACTTACATTGTTCAGTTACACCCTCATGGCACAACCAAGTCTTTGTTCACCACTAAACTAAAATGGCATCTTTCATTCATACAACAAACCATTTCCTCTGATGAGGATCCTTCTTCACGCCTTCTATACTCTTACCGTTCCGCCATGGATGGTTTCGCAGCTCAGTTAACCGAGACTGAGCTTGAGTACTTGCAAAAACATCCTGATGTTATCTCAATTAAGCCTGATAGGCAGCTTCAAATTCAAACCACCTATTCTTACAAGTTCTTAGGACTCAATGCTGCAAGAGAAAATGGTTGGTATCAAGCTGGTTTCGGCAGTGGGACCATAATCGGTGTGCTTGATACTGGTATTTGGCCAGAGAGTCCTAGCTTCAATGATCATGATATGCCTCCAGTTCCTAAGAAATGGAAGGGTATATGCCAATCAGGGAAAGCTTTCAACTCTTCCAATTGTAACAGAAAGCTCATTGGTGCACGGTACTTCACAAAAGGCCATTTTGCAGTATCACCTACAAGAATTCCAGAATATCTCTCTCCAAGAGATTCATCTGGACATGGAACGCACACTTCATCCACTGCTGGTGGAGTTCCGGTGCCAATGGCGAGTGTTTTTGGTTATGGAAAAGGTGTGGCAAGAGGTATGGCTCCTGGTGCTCACATTGCAGTGTACAAAGTATGCTGGTTCAATGGCTGTTATAACTCTGACATCATGGCTGCAATGGATGTGGCAATCAGAGACGGCGTGGACGTTCTATCCTTGTCTCTAGGTGGTTTTCCGGTACCTCTATATGATGACAGTATTGCCATTGGAAGCTTTAGAGCAATGGAGAAAGGGATTTCGGTTATATGTGCAGCAGGAAACAACGGTCCAATGGCCATGTCTGTTGCCAACGACGCTCCTTGGATTGCCACTATTGGCGCAAGCACACTTGACAGGAAATTCCCAGCTATAGTTCGCATGGGTAATGGAAAAGTTCTCTATGGAGAATCCATGTATCCAGTGAACAACAGAATAGCAAGCCATAGCAAAGAACTTGAGTTGGTTTACCTGAGTGGTGGAGATAGTGAGAGTCAATTTTGTCTCAAAGGGTCTCTTCCAAAGGACAAAGTTCAAGGCAAAATGGTGGTATGCGATCGAGGTGTCAACGGAAGATCAGAAAAGGGTCAAGCTGTGAAGGAAGCAGGTGGCGCTGCTATGATCTTAACAAATACAGAGCTAAACTTAGAAGAAGATTCGGTCGATGTTCATCTCTTGCCTGCAACATTGGTGGGATTTGATGAATCCGTCATCTTGAAATCTTACATAAACTCCACAACAATGCCACTTGCTAGGATTGAATTTGGAGGAACTGTAATAGGGAAGTCTAGAGCACCAGCAGTAGCAATATTCTCAGCTAGAGGACCAAGTTTCACAAACCCTTCAATCCTCAAACCAGATGTTATAGCTCCAGGAGTCAACATCATTGCTGCATGGCCTCAAAACCTTGGTCCTACAGGCCTACCAGAGGACACTAGAAGAGTGAACTTCTCTGTCATGTCAGGTACATCAATGTCATGTCCTCATGCTAGCGGAATTGCAGCTCTTATCCGTTCCGCTCATAAAAAATGGAGCCCTGCAGCTATAAAATCTGCAATGATGACAACAGCAGACGTAATCGACCACACAGGAAAACCGATACTCGATGAAGACAAACCAGCTACTTCTTTTGCAATGGGAGCTGGAAACGTGAATCCACAAAGAGCATTGAATCCCGGATTGATATACGATATCAAGCCAGATGATTACGTCAACCACCTTTGCAGCATTGGTTATACAAAATCAGAAATATTCAGTATCACACACCGAAACGTAAGCTGCCACGCAATCATGCAGATGAATAGAGGCTTCAGCCTTAACTATCCCTCAATCTCAGTAATATTTACAGACGGAACGAGAAGGAAAATGTTCAGCAGGAGGGTAACAAATGTGGGAAGTCCTAACTCCATCTACTCAGTGGAGGTTATGGCACCTCAAGGAGTAAAAGTGATAGTGAAACCCAAGAAACTAGCATTTAAACATATAAATCAAAGCTTGAGCTACAGGGTTTGGTTCATATCAAGAAAAAAGGTCAAAAAAGGCGACGATAACATGAACTTTGCAGAAGGACATTTAACATGGATACATTCACAAAATGATTCCTACAAAGTTAGAAGTCCTATATCAGTGAGTTGGAAAGCTAAGTAACATGAAGTAAACAACAACAATAACAACAACCATTATTACTAAGTTTATCTTAGAGAGATTAATTATTATCATTGTGGCATTAGTTACATTGCTTTATTTATTTATGTCTAATAGCAGAGTTTATGCTAAACTTTGTTTTATGAGTTTTAGTAGACAAAAAATCTCTAGAATGAAATCTTGAAAATAAGTTGATTTATAAAGGTTAAATAATTGGTCCTGCCAATTTTTAGTCAAAAAATCTCTTCTTTACTTCTTTTTAGGTATCATTTTTTTTTATCTCAGACAAATTTTCCTAGAACAGTTTCTCATGAAGTTGAATTGCATCAACCAACCAATTATTTCCAAAATCATGAAAGAAATCTAAGTTGTTATCTTTCCCATAAGCTATTAAGATATTCAATTGACAGAAAATTATAAACATTCAAACAAAGCAAAAGAATTTCAATCTGCAACAAAAAAAAAGACCCTAAAATTAACAATTGTTTGTAATGTTCGAAACTTTATTTACACATTCAGCTTCAATCTGCAAAAAACAAAAACCCTAAATTAGAAACAAAACTTTAACTGAGGCAATAAGAGGGAACAATGGCGATGCTGCTTATGATTCTTCAAAAAAAAAAAAAAGGAAAACGCAGATGAAGAGTAAAGTGAGAAATGAAAGGAAAAAATGGGAAAAAAATTTGGACCATTTCTCGATTTGTGCGTGTCATCCTTGCGCAGGGGCCATGCTAATCTTCTCTGTATCGTTCCAATTTTATCGGATGTCCCCGAAGGGACAATAGGTGCTGTGTGCGAGTTCTATATAAATACTCAAACTTTGTTTCTTAAAAGCGATGTGGGACTATTATAGATTTATAGTACAACACAAAAACAAACAAACGCTTTTACCAACTGAAGCAAGAAACACACATTACTGACTTTTTCGGAGACCCATTTTCCTTTCTTCTGTATTTGAAATCCCTTGTTTTATCTTAAATAATTTGTTTCCTGTAATTTGTTGCTTTCAACTCTTTTACTGTTTTGAATATCAAAATAATTGCTGCTTCTGAATCAATTTACAGTTTTCATGAAACATAACCTATCCAATCTATTTTATGGGATTTAATTTATACAGTAGTATATATTATCATTGCAAACATAGTGATTCTATAAAAAAAAATTGTATTTGTCAAAAAAAAAAAAAAAACTAAAGGAAGTAAATTGATTCAACCATAACTAAATGATTGATTAAAAATGGTTCTGGTACACCAAAATAGTCTCATATTTATTGGGAACCAAAAATAAGGATAATTTATATAAAAAAAACACTCATACTCATGAATCCAATGAGGTGTCTTTTATAATAGATAAAATCATAATAGTTCACACAAAATCTATAGCGTGGAGCTGTGGACAATATCTTTGGAATGTGATTTCGCAGACTTGAGATTGGAACAAAAACCAACATAACATAGTGACATTATAATATGATTTAAGTCTCTCACTATGATTTAATAAAGTTACAACTTGAAGTTCCTCGTTCAACTCACGTCACACAATAACAAAAATAACATACTAAGTTTTCAATTGAAATGAACATCGTTTGACGAACACAATTTCGTCACCAATGCAACTTTTCTTTTGTTGGGCCAAAATCCAATAATGTGCAAAAATAAGAATTTGGAAATTGGAATATGATGAAGGAAAGAAAACTAAAATGAAGGAAATCAAACTCAATTTTACTCAATTTTGATTTAAGAGTAATGAAAATATAAAGCATACAACTAGTTACTTGTTCAACAAGTAAAAGCTAACTAATTATAACTAACATTCGAAGTTAGTTATTCTAACAAGCTTTCATCACAAAGCAAATTAACTATTAGCACTCCAAATCCCAATTAGGTCAGGATACCACTCCTATGTCATTTGACGAGAGAGAATCTCTCCCAACGACCACTGATTATATTTTATTATTAAAATAGTTGTAATATATTTTTGCAACGGAATGTAATTGTGTAGTGATAGCTAATGTAGTGTATAGCCACAATTATAGAAATGGATCTCATCAAAACTTCACAATTAGGTCTTTTATCAATAAGGATAAAATCTGATAGAAGGATTCTACTTCTACAATATGACGAACTAATGTTTCAACTTTTGCTAAAAGACATTTAGTATTAAACAATATATCTTGAATAAAATTATTTATAGTGAAGGGAGCTTATGAGAAAAAAAGTGTAGTATTGAAAAGTTTTATTTTTCTCTAAAGAGTTTAGCGACGAAACTCTCACATCCTAAGTATTGAGAAGTGAAAAATTATAGATTCAACCCTATCCAGTCATATCAAATGTTTCTTCAATTTTTATTTTTCTCGTGAGTTTTACTTGTATTTAACAATGAGTCTATTTTATTCACACGACATTATTATATGATTAAGTGTAACGTAATGGAAAATATGCGACAATAAGTTAATGAAACTTTTTTTTTTGTTTTTACTACCAGTTTAATCTGGTTCGGGGGTCAGTTCTGGCATCAAATGATTTCAGCTCTCTCCCAATCACAGTTATGGGGGATCGAACCGCGGTCCTTCCTACCAAATTCATCGTTAATCACCATTGAATCAACTGATTTAATTACTAAAAGTTG
The DNA here is from genome assembly GCA_030408175.1 of Trifolium repens. Taxonomy (NCBI): domain Eukaryota; kingdom Viridiplantae; phylum Streptophyta; class Magnoliopsida; order Fabales; family Fabaceae; genus Trifolium; species Trifolium repens. The sequence goes on along the minus strand of CP125849.1, from coordinate 47,937,211 downwards.
CCTTATATTTTATTTTGAGGTGACAGTGTCTTTTGGTGGAACAATTTGTAAGTTCGACTCTTTTAATTTTAAGGAATTTTTCTTTTTTCACCCTTGTCTTTCTTTCTATTCTAGGTTTTCAATTTGTCCCTAAATAAATATTTCGAAATGTGTTTTTTTGAATTTTTTTATCTTGGAAAAAATTTCAAAATATATTTTCCAATTTTTTTTAAAATTTGAACTAGAAAAACTTTCAAAAACGTGTTATGAAATTTTTATACATGGGAAAAAATAGAAAACGGGGAATAAAAAAGAAACACATGGTGGGAAGAGAATAATTCAACTTTAAGGCATGTACCAATCTAATGAATTTGAAGGTCAACCCACAAGAAGCATAACTTTTTAGGTAAAATAAGAGAGAAAAAAATATGCACTGACAATTATGTTTTTCACCGCATCACCTCATTTAACCCCACTTTCTTAATATGTGTCCTTTTGAGTTGAGCCTTTTTTGATTTGATTGTTGTTTGCATCACCTTTTGTCGTTTGTCTTACTTTTTGTGCGCTGAATTTTGATGGGCCGGTTAATTTGGCTTTGAGATCGGAGTTGGTGTCTAGCTGCAATCTTGTTTGGCTGACTATGGTGTTTCTCTGGTTGACCGGGGTGAGGGGTGCCCTTATGATTTGGTCTTGAAGTCTGGTGGGTCGATCGCTTTTGATTCGAGATCGGGAGTCAGTTTTTTGGCCCAAGTTTGGAACTTTCTTTGGAGTTATTTTAGTGGATCGGAGGTTGAGAGGTGGTGGAAGCTGAATGATCTTTCAAATAGAAGCTTTACGGGTGGCTCAACTTTGGTGAGGAGGACTCTGACTTGTATTTAGATGGGTGTTCGTTTTGGGGTGAGTAGCGATGATGATGATTTCAGTTTCAGTGGTCGTTTTCGTGAAGCAGTCTGTTTTAGGAGAAATACTTATATAGGCACAAATATAAATATTAGGTGTTGGGCACACTCACATGAAGCAAATAAAAATAAAGAAAAAATGATTGAAGCGATGTAACAATTTTTTTTTTCTTTTAATTATTTTGATTTGTGTATGTATGCCTAAATTTTGTGCTCAAATTCTTGTGTCTAAGCAAGTGTTGCTCCTGTTTTAGATGGTGATGTTTATTTATGGCTAAGTGTTGATTGTAGCGGGTGTCTTTTTTATGTTTATTTTCAGGTGTTCCGCCTATACACGGCGCCTTTAGTTTGTATTCTCTAAATTATTAGTTTGTGCTCGTCTTGAGCAGGGATCTGATTATTAAATAAAATTTGCGGTTAAAAAAAAATTTGAACCATTTTTATTGATTATTAGTATAAAATTTATTTACACTTGTGATACATAGAATTCAATATTAAATTACAGAAATAACATTTCAAAACAAATTAATTCAGAGCTGTGAACCTATAATATAAATTTTGACGTAATATATAGTGTGTGTGGTGTCCATGTTATGATTTTGATGATCCAAAATTATTAATTTTCCAAAATAAAACGAGAGCAAGCCACATCATATACACGTGCTATATACATGTGCAATGAGAGGAGCACATGTACAATGATCCCAACATGGCATCTCTTTGCCATCTGTAATATGGGTTTTTATTTTTCTTTCCATTTTTTTAATGATCAAAAGCTGCTTCTGGTTTTTTCTGGCACAAAGGGAATTTGGACACAACCAACTAATGTTTTCACTTTAAACCAAGCTCCTCAACTCAACACTAACTCTCCCACCTTAGTGTAAGATTATTATTTTTAAGTTTAATTTTGATAATTACCATGTATAAAATTTTACACTATCAACAAATTCTTATTAATCATATATTCAAATTTAGGAACAGTTACAATTAAAATATTTTAAATTTTCATTAATAATCAAATATTAAGGACAATGCAATATTTTTTTTACAATAACCATGTACATGACTCAAATTCATTTATTTTCACTAAAGATGTAAAGAAAACAAAACAACCACATGCAAAGACTAATTCAATCAATATAGGTTAAATATATATTTACTCACGTAAAGTAGACGTGTTTTCTTTATCTTTTTAAAAAAAAATTCGATTACCCTTTGTAATGTGTTTTTGTTCGGTATACCCCTATAATATTATTTTTTTTAAATTTCCCGCTGTAATCTTTTTTCATGTAAATGATGACGTGACATGTCAAACGAGGGGGATAAACTAAAATTCGTTAACATTACAAGGGGCAAAATGATAGAATTTTGAGCCCACATATTCAATGACGGGGGTAAATCCAATAAAAAAATATTACAAGGGGTAATCCAATTTTTTTTTACAGAGAATAAAACAAAACACACTTATTTTATAGGAAGTAAAAACTTATTTATCCATCAATATATTATGAGTTCTTCCAAAGACGAAATTATTGTGACACTTATTAATAATTGAACTTACCTTATAACTGAAAATTTTAAATTATCAGAGTTCTTTCTTAAAAAAAAATTAGAAAGTTAATAAAGAAAATATAGAAAGACTAATTGAATATTAATTGAAGTCTTCTCTCCAATAATAAGGAAGGTTTGTCATGTATTTGAGACTTGAGTAGGAAGCTGCCATTTCACATGGCTTCCATCTGTATAAGTACATGGACAGATTATATGATCAGATGTGATCTAAGCAAATAGAAAAAAAGGGGCAGTAATATTTGTTAGTCTACACCATGTGTGTATGCATGTGACTATTTTTAAATATGAGAAGTGGCGGTTGTTGGCCTCAGTCCATGATTGATCAAGTTCACCACTTTTTTCTCCCATTACCTTCTGTTTGCAGATTCCTCTTACTATACTTTATTCTCCAATTTCCATTTTTATATATTAATTAATAACATCATGTACTTATTATTTTCCATCTAATGTTAACCTTATTTATGTTTGAAAAAAAAAATGTGGTTTAGATCTTGACAAGGATCATTAATTATTTGTATGATGATGCATCTATCTATCCATCCTTTTGGAAAAAGTTATCCCTATAAGAGATTTTCAAGTTTTTAATTGTATTAATTAATTATTTATTTATTATTTTTTCAATTTTAAATAAGTAATAGTAGTATTATTTACTTTGATGGTGGAGATAAATTAATAATCTCTATTTAAAGATTTCTTTTCATATATATATTTTTAAAGGTAAACTTCGTTAAGCAATTAATATTAATTATTATATTCATTGAGAAATAATATTAATTATTAATAAATATATATAAGACGGTTCGGTGGTATTCAGTGAAAGACTTAAGAATTTGAAAATATAATTGGGTTCAATCTTCATCTGCTAACATTTTTTTATAGATAAACAAAATAATAAGTCATTAAAAACTCATATATACAAACTGATAAATTTTGAACTCCAATCTTATTATTCGACCTAACAATTTTGAATATTTTTTACACTAACAATTAACTTTGGTAGTTTAAGAAAATAATATCATTTATTAACAAAGTTAAAACAAAATTTCTATGATTCAATCAATGGACATAACAATGCTAGAGTACTACTAGTATATCACCAAATGGTCAATTGAGTGTACATGTGATGCTCTAGTCTAGACATTAGTTTTAAAATACCTAATTATTTTTGTGGACCTTACATTTTATTGTTATTATTAATCTAATCTAATAATGGAAGGTAGAACTGTCTTATTTTCAAGTTTCTTTCACCTTGTAACATGGAAAGATTCCCTTATTAAAATCACAATGAATAATTAACATATTTATGAAGCTAAAAACCATCAAGTGGATCATAGATGATAGTTCTTGTCTTTACTTTAATCTATTTTTAAATTTTCCCATGTCTCCTTTTCTCTCCTGTGTGTCTTTCTTCCTTTTATTTTCTCCCTTCATCATGTTTGAAGTTGTTCCAATTATTACATGGCTTTAATTTAAATTTTTTATGTTAAAATAATCACAAATACATCAACATTTTTTTTTATGGATCTTACATTAACCATATGTTGCTGTACCAACAATGCATCATTTCTAAATCTTTGTCATACTTAGAAGTTACCCTTTAATCAAATGTAATTAATGTATCTACAAAAGCATACTTAAAGTAGATTAACAAAAAAAAAAAAACTATACTAAAAAAGATGCTTTAGACAATGTTTCTTGTCTTAAAACAGAATCATAAAGTTCAAATATGGTTATAAAGTTCCATTAACAACATAGTACTTAAATTAATAGTGTAGTAACTATACTTTTTTTTGCAACTTTTTCATGTTGAATCTCAAATTATAGATCACTGAATTAATGTATACTAGTGAACATATTAGATCTACTATTCCAGTAAAAATAAAAACTTAGACTTAATTATTCGGTACACATCTTATTTAAATATGTACACTGTTAAGGTGGATAATTTTGATAAGTTTACAAATAATATTTATCAATTTTTGAACCTATAAAAATTATTCACATCAGTTGTGTATAGTAATATTTAAATAAGATATACACCGAAGTTTAATTATGAAATATACATTTATTACCTAAGTAGATTAGAAAAAAAAAAATTAAGGAGAAGATTTTATATTCTCTAATTCCTTACAGTCATTTTAGGAAGAATGTAGTTACCGTAAAATGGAATTCAACATAAAAAAATAAGAGATTATTTTTTTAATCACTTCTCAAAAAGACAAGAATAAGTTATAAGTTATAACCATAACATGAAAATTAGAAACTAAACCAACAACATTAAAGAGTCATACATATTCTCTCCCATGTTTTATGTCGGATAAACTACAAATAAGTCCAAATTTGATCCAAATTTATCATATAGTTTATTTATTAATCACACATAATATAGTGAATCATATACATTATGGAAAACTGAGCCTTAAACAAAGAAAATGAAGAAGAAAAAAATGCAGATGAAAACCAAGTTTTTCATATTCTTCTGTTACATTGTAATTTTTTGTTTCTCTTATAGTTTTTCTGCTGCTTCAAATGATGAAGTATCAGCTTTGCTTTCTATAAAATCAGGTCTTATTGATCCTTTAAACAGTCTTCATGATTGGAAGTTGGATGCAGATCATTGTAATTGGATCGGCGTCGAATGCAACTCGGCCGGAACCGTAGAGAATCTTGATCTTTCTCACAAGAATCTCAGTGGTATAGTATCCAATGATATACAAAAACTTCAAAATCTTACTTCTCTTAACTTATGTTGCAATGCATTTTCATCACCTTTTCCAAAATCTATAGTAAATCTTACCACATTGAACATTCTTGATGTAAGTCAGAATTTCTTCATTGGTGAATTTCCATTTGGATTTGGAAAGGCGTTGAAACTCGCGAGCTTAAATGTTTCGAGCAATGAGTTCACAGGTTTGATTCCTGTGGACATTGGAAATGTAACTTCATTAGAAATGCTTGATCTTAGAGGCAGTTTCTTTGAAGGTTCAATTCCGAAATCCTTCGGAAACTTGCATAAGTTGAAGTTTCTTGGTTTATCTGGGAATAATCTCACTGGAAAAATTCCTGGTGAGCTTGGAAAACTTTCATCATTGGAGTATATGATTGTTGGATATAACGAATTCGAAGGTGAGATTCCATCGGAATTTGGAAATCTTACTAGTCTAAAGTATCTTGATTTAGCAGTTTCAAATCTTGGTGGTGAGATTCCAAATGAATTAGGAAATCTTAAGTTATTGGATACACTTTTCTTATATAACAACAATTTTGAAGGAAGAATTCCATCACAGATTGGTAACATTACTTCTTTGAAGTTTTTGGATTTTTCTGATAACAATTTGTCAGGAAAAATTCCAGATGAAATGAGTCTGCTGAAGAGTTTGAAGCTTCTGAATTTCATGGGAAATAAGTTATCTGGTTTTGTTCCTTCTGGAATTGGTAACTTACCTCAACTAGAGGTTCTTGAGCTATGGAACAATTCATTATCAGGTCCATTGCCTAGTAACCTCGGCGAGAATTCACCGTTGCAATGGTTGGATGTATCATCCAATTCACTCTCTGGTGAGATTCCAGAAACTCTTTGCAGGAAAGGAAATCTCACTAAGCTCATACTTTTCAACAATGCTTTCTCCGGTCCAATTCCATCAAGCCTATCGACGTGTTCTTCACTTGTTCGTGTTCGAATTCACAACAATTTACTTTCTGGTAAAGTTCCTGTTGGTCTTGGCAAGCTTGAGAAGCTTCAAAGGTTAGAATTAGCTAATAATAGTCTCACTGGTGAAATTCCAGATGATATTCCTTCTTCCGCGTCGCTATCTTTCATTGATCTCTCAAGAAATAAACTTCATTCTTCTCTACCTTCCACCATTCTTTCCATTTCAAATCTTCAAGTTTTCATGGTCTCACACAACAACTTAGAAGGTAAAATCCCTGACCAATTTCAGGACTCTCCCTCACTTACTGTTCTTGATCTCTCATCGAATCATTTGTCCGGAACCATTCCAGAAAGCATAGGTTCATGTCAAAAATTAGTAAATTTGAACCTTCAAAATAACCTTTTGATTGGTGAAATTCCAAAAACATTAGCTAACATGCCTACATTAGCCATGCTTGATCTTTCCAACAATTCGTTGACCGGTCATATACCTGAAAACTTTGGTTCATCACCAGCTCTTGAAGCATTTAATGTCTCATACAACAAGCTTGAAGGTTCTGTACCAGAAAATGGTATGCTAAGAACTATAAACCCGAATAATCTCGTCGGAAATGATGGCCTATGTGGTGGTATCCTCCCTTCATGTGATCAAAACTCAGCATACTCCTCAAGGCATGGAAGTTCACATGAAAAGCACATAATCACAGGATGGATTATTGGAATATCATCAATTCTAGCCATTGGAATTACAATTTTGGTAGCAAGATCTTTATACGTAAGGTGGTACACCGGCGGTTTTTGCTTCAGAGAGAGATTTTATAAAGGTAGCAAAGGGTGGCCATGGAGATTGATGGCATTTCAGAGACTTGGTTTCACAAGCACTGACATTCTAGCTTGCATCAAGGAAACAAATGTGATTGGAATGGGAGGTACCGGCGTTGTTTACAAGGCCGAGGTACCGCATTCTAACACAGTTGTGGCAGTGAAAAAGTTATGGAGATCAGGAAATGATGTTGAAGTAGGAGGAGGAGGCAGTGATGAACTTGTTGGAGAGGTGAACCTTTTAGGAAGATTAAGACACAGGAACATTGTTAGATTATTAGGGTTTCTTCATAATGACACTGATTTGATGATAGTTTATGAATTTATGCCTAATGGAAACCTTGGAGATGCCTTGCATGGTAAGCAAGCAGTTAGACAGCTTGTGGATTGGGTTTCAAGATATAAAATAGCTTTAGGAGTTGCTCAAGGACTTGCTTATCTTCACCATGACTGTTATCCACCGGTTATTCATCGCGACATTAAGTCAAATAATATACTTCTTGATGCAAATCTTGAGGCAAGGATAGCAGATTTTGGGTTGGCCAAGATGATGGTCCGAAAGAATGAAACGGTCTCCATGGTTGCTGGTTCTTATGGCTACATTGCTCCTGGTAAGTTACTTGCTTCCGTATCTTGTTTTATCTGTGATTAAAATTAAAACTACATTTTGCTAACTTAATTACCACTTCAGACCAAGAAGGATAGTTAACAAAGTTTAATTAATACAAACTGATATTATAAAAAGCTTTACACACACACGCGTGCGTCTAATCACATTTCACTATGTAGATATTTGTGGCAATTTTTTAGCTAGTAATAATATAACAAACGAAACAAAGTAACAACATGGTTAGATGCGATTAGACATCAACGTAAACTATTTTACACTGTCAGTACATACTAACATTTCAATGATTTACGAATTGGCAGAATATGGATATGCATTGAAGGTGGATGAAAAGATTGATGTATACAGTTATGGAGTAGTTTTACTAGAGCTTCTAACAGGAAAGAGGCCATTAGATTCAGAATTTGGAGAAAGTGTAGACATTGTAGAATGGATTAGAAGGAAGATTAGAGATAACAAATCTCTAGAAGAAGCATTAGATCCAAGTGTAGGAAACTGCAGACATGTTATAGAAGAGATGCTTTTAGTTTTAAGAATAGCAGTTATTTGCACTGCTAAGCTTCCTAAAGAAAGACCAAGTATGAGAGATGTGATAATGATGCTTGGAGAGGCAAAACCAAGAAGAAAAATCAGTGGCAACAATGAAACATCTTTAGCAGCTAACAACAATAACAAGGAGATGTCAGTTTTTAGCACATCACCAGTTAGTGGCCTTCTTTAGGAACAAAGATTTGAGTTTCACTTTCACCTATGTAATTTTGTAATCAGTGATGCAATATTTGTCTTTGTAATATTAATTAATGTAATGATTAATTCCTGAAAATAAATTTTCTTTGTATCCTCATTTTGGTACAGAAACCATATAACTCAATACTCAATAGGTCCTTACCTGGATTTGCTGTTGTCCAGTTTACACGCTATATTACGCTGTTTACAATCACAGTCGTTGATTTAAAATTGGACGGTTGAAATTAATCATCACTGTTCAATAATCTCAATTGTTGATCTAGATCAGACGGTTCACAGCAGTAATTACATCACGTAGTTACTGCGTGAAATCCATTCCCCAATAGTAACCAAGATTTGTACCTATTAATTATCCTTTTGGATGATAATGCTCAAAAGTATTTTGGTCACAATTTGTTTTATATGATAAAAAATGTGACTAATCAAAACTTTTTTTTTTGCATCAAATGACTAAATGAATGCCACTTGATTATTTGGAAGTGCAGACTGCAGATTGTTGAAATTACGGGCAACCATTTTTTCATATAATAGTCTCAAACAAGATTGCTTGTGCTCGAAGACATGTGTTCTTGACCAAAAACCCAAGGGCCTTGTTTACAATATTTCCGGTTGAATTTGAGATATTTAAGTGAAAGAGTAGGAGAAAACAATAAGAAACATAGATATTATTTATAATAATATCAATGACCTAAAATACTTTTTTTTATTATATTACTATCTCCGTTCATTTTTAAGTGTTTAAAAACGTCGGATTTGGTGACAATAATTGATGTTTTAAGGGTACGATTTGTCAATTGTATCTCTTGTCAATTATTACTCTTATCGTGTACAATAAAACAAATTAATGTTATATATTTGAAAAACTAAAATTTTGTTTTTTTAATTATTATTTTTTTGGTACATAACATATTAATTTTTTTTATACACATAATATATTAAATTTATTGGAAAGAGAAAATGTGTTTTCAAATTTCCTTTTTATAAAACTGGATTGAATCAAATTGGATTTTTTATTTAAAAAAAAGGATGAAACGTTTTAAAATAATGTTTTGTATCAAAAACTAAAGAATATATAAAATCTAGTGCGAGATTTTAGCACAAAGAAAAATATATTTTAGGTTTAGATATAAATAATAGATGGCAATGAGCAATATATGCATCTTTCTCTAATTCCTTTGCCAAATATGCCGTCTTCCTCTCATAAAAAGAGAAGGATGAACAAATCTTCCCGGCAGTCAATTTGTAAGTTAGATAGAATTAGCGACTTGCCGGATCCAATTCTGTGTGATATACTTTATTCTTTTCCAACCAAATTTGCTACAACCACAAGTGTGCTCTCGAAGAGATGGAGAGATTTGTGGCTTTCGGTTCTTTCTCTCGACTTTGATTCCCGCAACTTCAAAACTTCTACGCTCTTTTGCCGTGTAATATACTCAAAAATGGACCGGCGGGCCATCACACTACCCATTCATTCCTTTAGACTCAAAAATCCTATATGGCGCCGCAACGAGGTTGACCAACAGGTTTTTAATGATATTGTTGACTATGTAGTGCAACGAGGAATACAAAACTTTGACCTCAACACGCGTGGAAATTATCTCTGTTGGATAACATTACCTGTTACCATTTTTAGTTGTAGAACACTAAAAACTCTTAAGTTGACATACATAGCGATGGACAATATTTCTGATGAGGTGGATTTACATTTACCTAGTCTTAAAACTCTTCATTTGACTAAGAGTGTTTTTGATGAGGTGGATCATCTAATAAAGCTTTTATTAAGTTGTCCTATTCTGGAGGATTTGAAATTAACACGTTTCCCAAAGCCATACGGTATAGAAAACCGTTTCGGGATGAAATTTATAGCTTTAACTAATTTGATCAAAGCAAGGATTTCATGTAAATCTTATATTCCACTTAGTATGCTTTGTAAAGCACAAATCCTCTGTTTAGAAAAAGTGGTATGAATATTGTGCATCATCCTAACTCATAATTCATAAATAAATTTTGAATGAAGTTGTGATTTCTTTTTAATATTGTGTCTTGTGTAACTCATGCAGTTGAGGTATACATGTTGGACACAACTTCCCAAGTTTCATAATCTGACTCATTTGGAGCTTAACTTTGCTACTACACTTGTGCATCCGAGGTGGATGTGGTTGCTGGAAATGTTCAAACTTTCTCCGAAACTTCAAAATCTTATCGTTCAGGTATTGTAGATTTTTAGATAATTTTTTTTGTGGTGAATCTTTTCTTGTTAGCTCCAATTCAATGTATATTAATTTAATAAAAAAAATATGTAAATATTTGGCAGGATACTGGTACTAGTCTAGAAGAGACGAATGGCGAATGTTGGAAAAATCCATCAACTGTTCCAGAATGTCTTTTGGCACAGCTGAAAACATGCAACATTAAAAATTACAAAGGCAGAAATTATGATCATGGATTTGCAAAATATATTATAGAGAATTCAAAAGTACTAGATACTATGACAATTGATAGTGGATTGTTTATAAATACCGAGGCAAAGCAGCAATTGTTTATGAAATTATCTTCGTGCACAAGAGGCTCTGCAACATGTAAAGTTTTATTGGATTGATCAAGTCTACGCCAAATCAGATTCTACATATGCAGCACAATAACATTATGATGTGATTGTTTGAAAGACTTGAACTATGTTTCATTTTGTCCTTTATATCATAAAGTTTATCCTAGATCCCCATAACTTTATTTTTTAAATTTTCTTATTGGTGATTGTTTTAATTTGAAATTAGGAGTTATATAAATGTTTTTCATTTTTCAGCGGTTGATTGTTATGAACAACTTTTTAGTTGTTAATAAATGGACGAGATAATTGTTAAAAGAGTTTAACAAACTAACTTCTTTTATTCTTTTAGCTTCCTTATTACATTCACCCGTGTCTTTATTTATAGCATTGGTTAATCCTAACAACTAATCATTGACTCATCTAATTGGATCCTTCTAGATCCTCCTAGAAAGCATGGCTAATCACCTAATTATCTAATGCATCTTTGGGCCTATTAAACTTATATTGACTCATTACATTGATTTACATTACTCATAAAGTGTTTAATACTGTATATGAATTTGATTTTCTTAAGTTTGACACTGATATATTCATAAATCATGAAGCAGTAAACAGGATTAAGGATTTTAATATTTTGCTGCAATATTCATAAATCAAAAGCACTAGATACACTGCAGGATTGGCTTCATGTTTGGTCGAATCAGAACAGGCAGCACCGTGTTACAGCAGACATGACAGACCATGTCTGGAAAAAACCAGCAAGAGGAATGCTAAAGTGCAATGTCGATACTGCATGCTATGGTGAGCAGAATTTTTATAGTGTTGGAGCATGAATAAGAGATGAAAATGGAAGATTTTTACAATCTTATATGAGGAGGTTTAATGGAAAACCAACTATAGCAGAGGATGAGGCACAAGGGATTATGGATGTAATGCTTTGGTTGTGTGAGACAAATAGAACAAGCCCCCCCACTGTGATAGAATCGGATTGCTTGCAGGCAGTACTACAAGCTATTCATTCTAGGCACGAGAATAACACTGAGTTTGGAGCCATCATTGGAAAGTGGCGTAATTTACTAGATTTGAATGTAAACTATAGTATCAGTTATATTAGGAGACAAGCTAACCGAGTTGCTCATGATTTAGCTCAAACACCTCGTTTTATGCTAGTCCCCAAGTTTTTAATCATTGTCCACCATGTATTAAACCTACTATTTTGAATGAAATGCACTAAGTTTGTTATTGTCAAAAAAAAAAGGTACTAGATATTAAGAGGTGTTCAATTGTTTTGGATGTACAATATGGAAGCTTTTGATCAATTTATGTTCTTATAAACATTAGATGATCCAACCAAAATTATGTTGCAAGCATTTAACCTAAACAAGCATTTCACAAGTTAACAATAAAGATTTAACAACTTTTTTATGTCAGAAGTGCACAAAATTTTATTTATAACAACAAATATTTACCAAAAATCAATGTTCAAAATTACACATAAAAGGGAAAAGGAAATAGCAATAATCAACCTGAAATCCTTCTGAAGATTATTTGTGCACCATGTTGAGGCTGCAAAGTTATAAGTTGTATAGGAGCATGTATATAGCTTGGAGATACTACAAAACTATAACTTTGAATAATCAAAGCTAGAGCGACCTTTGCCTCAACCAATGCCAAATTTTGTCCAACACAGTTGCGAGGCCCTAAACCAAATGGAAAGAATGCTGCTAAATGCTTCCGAGGCTCGCTAAATCTTGATGGTTTAAACTCGTGACAATCTTCTCCCCAAATTTCACTGTCATGATGAACAGCAGTTAAAGCTATGGAGAGTTGAGTCTTTGCAGGAACTTCAATGCTCCCTAGCATCATATTTTTACCAGTTTGCCTCATTAGGATCGCAGCTTGAGGATAAAGCCGAAGTGTTTCATTAATGATCATACTAACCTGTTTGAATATGCAAACCAAAAACAATTATTAGTCCGTAAACCCAATTGGTTGTTTTGTTCATTTATTGATGCAATGCTAATACCAACTACACTAAGTCTAACATATCATATACTCCGCCCATGGCATAATTTTCAGTATCTCTGCATTGATATCGATTTAAATGTCTCATAATATAGCATAGACTGAATGTTCACAATAGAAAATTTGACTAATGAGCTATCATCCAGACTTATTAACTATTAAATCAATGCTTCCAGTGGCATTCAGCAGAGAAATTTTATTGTTTGTAGTACTTGTACTCATTCAGAAGACTTACAATCTTGAAGTCATTTAAATTGTTTGCAACAGGAAGTTGATTGTGTCCAATAACACGAAAAATTTCTTCGCGCGCCTTACTTTGCCATTCTCCATGTTTCGCTAAAAGAAGAAGTGCCCAAGTCAACAAATTAGCTGTTGTATCCTTTCCAGTAAAGTAGATGGTTTTACATTCATCTATAATCTCTTCCAACTCTAATTTATCGTCTCCACCAACTTCATTCTTGTAGGAACCCATTAATGAATTTAGTACATTTTTGTTATTGTCTCTGACATTGCTCTTGGTCTCAATCAGCTTGCGAATTGATTCACGCGTCTCTTTATCTAGTCTCCATCTATCCCTATTCTTCTTTGTCGGCAAATATCTATCGTTTTATCATAAGTTCAGAAAGAAAAGAGAAAAAATATATCAGTCAAAAAGGCAAAACCATACAGGCACGCCATAAAGTTTATTAGGAGACATCTATAAAAGTAACTTGAAGTTCACATTACCACACTGTCAGAGACAATAGCATGGTTCGGTATGCTTCGCTTCAAAATAAATTGCTTAAGGTAGTTTATAGTAATTGTGAATCTTTGATATAGTGTAACTATTCTTTATCTTGGTATAGTTATAAGTTACAACGATTTATTCTAAACAAGCTTTTGAAGAAAATTTGGAATAGTTACCTAAATCCAGGAATATAGACACTTCTAACAGCCTGTGTGAAAAGATGCATTTGCTGCTCCTGTAATTTGAAAATATGCTTGCCTTCTTCATAACTGCTTCCAAAAGCAGTCCTTGATATAACATCTGCAGAAAGATCGTGAAGCTCTCTGTATGCATCTATTTCAAATTCATTTCTTCCTCCTCTTTCAATTTCCCATTTTTCCAGCTTCTTTGTCACACTTGCCACAATATCTGGCACCCATCCCTGCAACAGATTTAACCACACTATCATTGATGAATGCTAAAAAGTCATGTTTCACACACAACATCAAAAAAAGTCCTTACATACCTTTCTTGTTCCTCCAATTAATGTGTATTTTTCTAATCAAATCGTTACTCAGCTAATGTTGAAAAAATTGAGTATTAGTTTGGCCTAGGGGAATATATACTAATTTCACATGGACTAATTTGACTAATAAAATCATGGTCTTAATTTTAAAATTTATTCACATTTTTGCACAATGGTGATTCCAGTCAAATTAAATAAAATTTGAGTAACAGTCGTGGTCAAATATAAGCTCAATAAGATCCATGTAGTAGTTGCAAAGACATAAAAAGCTATGATCAGGCCCGGCCTGCACACATGTGCAGGGTGTGCGCCGGTGCCGGGCCTCCAAAAATTTTAGGCCTCAATTTAAAATTTTAAAATTTTATAATATTAGTTTTATATTATTTGTACTTATAAAATATCAGATGTGTATTAATAGATTAATTTTAAAGCTCTAAAATAATAGTTATATATTGTTAGTGTTCATAAAACGTCATATGAATATCAATAGATTAATTATCTATACACATAAATATTATTCTAGTACATTTTAATATTAGATTAGGATGTCTCTTTTTGACGTTATATATAATGATAGTTATTTTTTATGTGTTTCTTACGTATAATCTAAATAGAGAATAATTTTTAATTATTTCATATATTTTTAGTAGGGTCGATTTTTAATATTTTCACCGGGCCTCCAAATAGTCAGAGACAGCCCTGGCTATGATGTCGCTTTCTAGACCACGGTCAATGACTAATAGTGTAACATTTATTTTTTTGTGTTAACCCTCTTGTTCCTAGAGGCAATAGGTCATACCATAGCAAGTAAAGTTCAATAAAAAATTATTCCACTTGAAATCGAACTCGAATTATCCTGAACAACTCGTGAAGCTCATTAACCACTTGAATCCAATCACTTAATAGTAATTTCATTTTCCAATGATGACTAATTCATATAAAAATATATTGTATCATTAACAAGAATAATTAGTATGATTGATTAATGATCTAATCTTATCTCACCTTAACAAGCTCCATGTTAAATGCCAAGTTGATGATCCTTCTATGAAAATTCCATTGATCACCTTGCAAACCTGGAAGTCCTTGTCCATAAAGCAACTTAGCTTGTGGATTGTAGGGAATCCTCCCATACTCTCCACACTTAGTAACCAACACTTCCTTGATCATATCCGGGTCGGATATAGCCAACCGGGGCGTTGACCCGAACCAATAAAGGAAAGTTTTCCCATACATGCAAGACCATATGTGGTAGAATGGAACCACACGTTTTAAGATGTCATGGTTGAATTGGTTCGCGTCTGATTTAGTTTCTGCGTGGAACCGTTTGATCTGTGATGAGTTTCCAAAGATCGGACGGTAGGTAGGACCGGATATACCTTGGTTGCGGAAGTGTCGTTGGATTTTGTATGGGACCCAGAAAATTGAGTTAAGGGTTTTGAGAAAGTAATACAGAAAAACAAAAACAACAGTAGTAACAACAAATATGTGATTCATTGTTTTTAGAGGAAAACATAAATTGTTGGATAAAATAAGGAAGAACAAGGGTTGACTTATTTTTGGGTTGATGAACAAGCGTTGACTTTAGTATAAAGGAGAAGAAAGGACTATGATGAACTGAATCAAGATGTGGAAGTTTGGATTTTATTCTCTCTCTCAATCATCTAATTTTCATAAATTTTTTAATTTAGTACTAGATAGTAGATAGTGACTTGATTAAATTTAATTATAAGTTTAGTGGTTTAAAAACTCTTCAAATAAACTAGGAATTTCTGAAATACTTATACCTTTAATAAAAGCAAAAATATAAGACTAAAGAGTTGAAAATTTCCTCACAAAATAAAAATAAATATTAACATATAAGATATTGTTCACATTCAGAATTGACATCATATTTTTAGTCTTTTGTAATCTCTAATGCGGCGTGTTTGTCGGGATAATGTATATTAATTTTTTGAGAATTGAGATCATATTTTTTGACTTTATGTTGAGAAAAAGAGTAGATTCTCTCCATTACATTTTTCCTTCCTGTCAAATCAGAACCATAAATTTTGTTTTTATACATGCAAACTTAATTTTAAAAATTAAATCAATGGCATGGATTGGACAGGACTTCTCAATTACGAAAGAGAATATTTTCTCGTTGAGAGAGGTGCTCTCTCCCAATATATATTAATTTTATAGAAAAATATGAATTTTTGTCGGGATAATGATACTCTAGAAGAGACGAATGATGAATGTTGGCATAATCCATCAATTGTTCCAAAATGTCTTTTGTCACAGTTGCAACATGTCATATTAGAGATTACAAAAGGCAAAAAATATGATCTCAATTCTCAAATTTGCAAAATATATTGTAGAGAATTCAAAAATATACTAAATACTATGACAATTAATAGCACATGTTCCCTAGATACAAACGCAAAGCCGATTCTTAAAGAAATTATCTTCATGCAAAAGAGGCTCCGCAACATATAAACTTTTATCTGATTGATCACAGAACTACATAAAGCTCAGATGTTGTACAATATGGAAGCTTTTGACCAATTATTTATGTTCTTTCTATCCTAACCAAAGCCTTTAAAAAAAAACACGTACGTGATCCAACCAAAATTATGTTGATGTAAGCTTGACATAAACAAGCTTTTCACAACTTCACAAGTTATAAACACTAATTTCACGACTTTTTTATATCAGAAGTGCACGACACTTTATTTATAGCCACAAGTTACCACATATCAATGTTCAAAATTACACAAAAGAGAAAAGGAAGTAACAACTATCAATATGAAATCTTTTTGAAGAAGATTTGTGCACCATGTTGATTGTTGAGGCTGCAAAGTTATAAATAGTATAGGAGCATGTATATAGCTTGGAGATACCACAAAACTATAACGTTGAATAATCAAAGAAAGAGCTATTTTTGCCTCAGCCAATGCCAAATTTTGCCCAAAGGTAGAGGGGTGTTTGTTACTAGATATCTGACCCGTGCAACGCACGGGGAACAATTTCTTTATATGATTGGATTTTAGATTTCACATTTTAAAACGACCGATCATATATTAAATAAAAAAATAAGACGACCTCGCGACAATATACGGGAGACAATACTTTGAATACGATCAATAATTAAATTGAGATGATACCATTATATCATACATTATACAAAATATAAAAGTTGAATATCAATACTTAGGGTGATAAATATTAGAGTACTCTACATCAACAATAATACTTAAGTCATAATTATACTCGCATTATACATAAAATCAGTTTAATTGCATTATAAATAAAAGTCCATAACATACATTGCAGGGGGTAAAGACCTATTAACCCATGTTATATGATTTGATTTTATATTTCGTATTTTAATACGATCAATCATACATTAAGTAAAAAGTAATACAACGTTGGCATTATATACGGGGGATAAATTGCTTATATGATTTCAATTATATATAATTTACTTTAGGCTTTGTTTGGATTATTGGAATTTGGTGGAATGGAGCGGAATGAAGTTGTATGGAATGAGATTTCATTGTTTGGATTTTAAAATTTTGAATGGAATTGAAAGGAACACAATGGAATACATTTCATCTCATTCCATCATTCTCCTTTTTTTTCCCTTCCAATTTGGAGTGTATGCGATGAAATGAATAATTATAATTATACAATTATCTTTTTACCCCTGTTATTTATTTCACATCACCTAATATTTCTTCTTCCCCCGGTTAACTTTATTCATGTTTTACTCGATTTTTCACTGTTTTTTCATTGTTTTTGCCCTGAATTATGTTCATTTCTATTTTTTTTGTGTACATACTTGTTGTTCCATTTCACTCGTTTCATGATATATTATTTACTCATCACTTGTTTTATAATAAAACCATATTAAACTGAACATATATTCCCTTATTAGTTATTATCACTTTATATTAAACTCAACATATGTTCCATCAATCCAAACATAATCTTAATAATAAAGTTGGACAAATATTAATTGACATAATATAAAACTTAAAACTTAATTATATATTAAAGTTACATAACATCATCCCTTCCGGGATGCTCCCCGTGATTTTTCTGAATATAAAACTTAGAACTTAATTATATACTAAAAAATACAAAAATATACTTATATTATTGGAAAGAATCATTGAAACCCTAAAAGGCTTCAACTACAGAATGACTGCTAAAACTTAAAAGCACTTCTCTTTCTCATGTAATTGGTAGTTTTACTAAACCACTAAAATATATAAATTTTGTCTAGCTAGCTCCAAATTCAAATTTAAACCATTACATGATAATCTTTCCAAACATAGTCAACAAATTGAATGCACGGTTTTGTCCTTCATTTCCATTTTCTTCTCCTTATCCTTCAGTTTTCTCCTCATTATGCATCAATGACTTGTTCTATCTGCTCAAAAAGCATACCTACTATAGGTGCACTTGAAATAAAAGAAGTAGCTTAAATATACGGTATGTGACCAAACTTTAAACATAGTTTTCTTAGCTAATTCAAAGTCTTATATAATGAATTTTGAAGTGTTACCTTTGCTTCATAGATTGCAGTCATGTGCTATGCTTCATCAATCAGATTATAACATTTCCTTTTTCTTCTCCTTATCCTTCAGTTTTCTCCTCATTATGCATCAATGACTTGTTCTATCTGCTCAAAAAGCATACCTACTATATAGGTGCACTTGAAATAAAAGAAGTAGCTTAAATATACGGTATGTGACCAAACTTTAAACATAGTTTTCTTAGCTAATTCAAAGTCTTATATAATGAATTTTGAAGTGTTACCTTTGCTGCATCGATTGCAGTCATGTACTCTGCTTCATCAATCAGATTATAACATTTCCTTTTTCTTCTTCTTATCCTTCAGTTTTCTCCTCATTATGCATCAATGACTTGTTCTATCTGCTCAAAAAGCATACCTACTATAGGTGCACTTGAAATAAAAGAAGTAGCTTAAATATACGGCATGTGACCAAACTTTAAACATAGTTTTCTTAGCTAATTCAAAGTCTTATATAATGAATTTTGAAGTGTTACATTTGCTGCATAGATTGCAGTCATGTACTCTGCTTCAGCAATCAGATTATAACATTTCCTTTTTCTTCTCCTTATCCTTCAGTTTTCTCCTCATTGTGCATCAATGACTTGTTCTATCTGCTCAAAAAGCATACCTACTATAGGTGCACTTGAAATAAAAGAAGTAGCTTAAATATACGGTATGTGACCAAACTTTAAACATAGTTTTCTTAGCTAATTCAAAGTCTTATATAATGAATTTTGAAGTGTTACCTTTGCTGCATAGATTGCAGTCATGTGCTCTGCTTCATCAATCAGATTATAACATTTCATTTTTCTTCTCCTTATCCTTCAGTTTTCTCCTCATTATGCATCAATGACTTGTTCTATCTGCTCAAAAAGCATACCTACTATAGGTGCACTTGAAATAAAAGAAGTAGCTTAAATATACGGCATGTGACCAAACTTTAAACATAGTTTTCTTAGCTAATACAAAGTCTTATATAATGAATTTTGAAGTGTTACCTTTGCTGCATAGATTGCAGTCATGTACTCTGCTTCAGCAATCAGATTATAACATTTCCTTTTTCTTCTCCTTATCCTTCAGTTTTATCCTCATTGTGCATCAATGACTTGTTCTATCTGCTCAAAAAGCATACCTACTATAGGTGCACTTGAAATAAAAGAAGTAGCTTAAATATACGGTATGTGACCAAACTTTAAACATAGTTTTCTTAGCTAATTCAAAGTCTTATATAATGAATTTTGAAGTGTTACCTTTGCTGCATAGATTGCAGTCATGTGCTCTGCTTCATCAATCAGATTATAACATTTCATTTTTCTTCTCCTTATCCTTCAGTTTTCTCCTCATTATGCATCAATGACTTGTTCTATCTGCTCAAAAAGCATACCTACTATAGGTGCACTTGAAATAAAAGAAGTAGCTTAAATATACGGTATCTGACCAAACTTTAAACATAGTTTTCTTAGCTAATTCAAAGTCTTATATAATGAATTTTGAAGTGTTACCTTTGCTGCATAGATTGCAGTCATGTGCTCTGCTTCATCAATCAGATTATAACATTTCATTTTTCTTCTCCTTATCCTTCAGTTTTCTCCTCATTATGCATCAATGACTTGTCCTATCTGCTCAAAAAGCATACCTACTATAGGTGCACTTGAAATAAAAGAAGTAGTTTAAATATATGGTATGTGACATAACTTTAAACATAGTTTAGCTAATTCAAAGTCTTATATAATGAATTTTGAAGTGTTACCTTTGCTGCATAGATTGCAGTCATGTGCTCTACTTCATCAATCAGATTATAACATTTCCTTTTTCTTCTCCTTATCCTTCAGTTTTCTCCTCATTATGCATCAATGACTTGTTCTATCTGCTCAAAAAGGATACCTACTATAGGTGCATTTGAAATAAAAGAAGTAGCTTAAATATACGGTATGTGACCAAACTTTAAACATAGTTTTCTTAGCTAATTCAAAGTCTTATATATCGAATTTTGAAGTGTTACCTTTGCTTCATAGATTGCAGTCATGTGCTCTGCTTCATCAATCAGATTATAACATTTCCTTTTTCTTCTCCTTATCCTTCAGTTTTCTCCTCATTATGCATCAATGACTTGTTCTATCTGCTCAAAAAGCATACCTACTATATGTGCACTTGAAATAAAAGAAGTAGCTTAAATATACGGTATGTGACCAAACTTTAAACATAGTTTTCTTAGCTAATTCAAAGTCTTATATAATGAATTTTGAAGTGTTACCTTTGCTGCATAGATTGCAGTCATGTGCTATGCTTCATCAATCAGATTATAACATTTCCTTTTTCTTCTCTTTATCCTTCAGTTTTCTCCTCATTATGCATCAATGACTTGTTCTATCTGCTCAAAAAGCATACCTACTATATAGGTGCACTTGAAATAAAAGAAGTAGCTTAAATATACGGTATGTGACCAAACTTTAAACATAGTTTTCTTAGCTAATTCAAAGTCTTATATAATGAATTTTGAAGTGTTACCTTTGCTGCATCGATTGCAGTCATGTACTCTGCTTCATCAATCAGATTATAACATTTCCTTTTTCTTCTTCTTATCCTTCAGTTTTCTCCTCATTATGCATCAATGACTTGTTCTATCTGCTCAAAAAGCATACCTACTATAGGTGCACTTGAAATAAAAGAAGTAGCTTAAATATACGGCATGTGACCAAACTTTAAACATAGTTTTCTTAGCTAATTCAAAGTCTTATATAATGAATTTTGAAGTGTTACCTTGGTTGCATAGATTGCAGTCATGTACTCTGCTTCAGCAATCAGATTATAACATTTCCTTTTTCTTCTCCTTATCCTTCAGTTTTCTCCTCATTGTGCATCAATGACTTGTTCTATCTGCTCAAAAAGCATACCTACTATAGGTGCACTTGAAATAAAAGAAGTAGCTTAAATATACGGTATGTGACCAAACTTTAAACATAGTTTTCTTAGCTAATTCAAAGTCTTATATAATGAATTTTGAAGTGTTACCTTTGCTGCATAGATTGCAGTCATGTGCTCTGCTTCATCAATCAGATTATAACATTTCATTTTTCTTCTCCTTATCCTTCAGTTTTCTCCTCATTATGCATCAATGACTTGTTCTATCTGCTCAAAAAGCATACCTACTATAGGTGCACTTGAAATAAAAGAAGTAGCTTAAATATACGGCATGTGACCAAACTTTAAACATAGTTTTCTTAGCTAATTCAAAGTCTTATATAATGAATTTTGAAGTGTTACCTTTGCTGCATAGATTGCAGTCATGTACTCTGCTTCAGCAATCAGATTATAACATTTCCTTTTTCTTCTCCTTATCCTTCAGTTTTCTCCTCATTGTGCATCAATGACTTGTTCTATCTGCTCAAAAAGCATACCTACTATAGGTGCACTTGAAATAAAAGAAGTAGCTTAAATATACGGTATGTGACCAAACTTTAAACATAGTTTTCTTAGCTAATTCAAAGTCTTATATAATGAATTTTGAAGTGTTACCTTTGCTGCATAGATTGCAGTCATGTGCTCTGCTTCATCAATCAGATTATAACATTTCATTTTTCTTCTCCTTATCCTTCAGTTTTCTCCTCATTATGCATCAATGACTTGTTCTATCTGCTCAAAAAGCATACCTACTATAGGTGCACTTGAAATAAAAGAAGTAGCTTAAATATACGGTATCTGACCAAACTTTAAACATAGTTTTCTTAGCTAATTCAAAGTCTTATATAATGAATTTTGAAGTGTTACCTTTGCTGCATAAATTGCAGTCATGTGCTCTGCTTCATCAATCAGATTATAACATTTCATTTTTCTTCTCCTTATCCTTCAGTTTTCTCCTCATTATGCATCAATGACTTGTCCTATCTGCTCAAAAAACATACCTACTATAGGTGCACTTGAAATAAAAGAAGTAGTTTAAATATATGGTATGTGACATAACTTTAAACATAGTTTAGCTAATTCAAAGTCTTATATAATGAATTTTGAAGTGTTACCTTTGCTGCATAGATTGCAGTCATGTGCTCTGCTTCATCAATCAGATTATAACATTTCCTTTTTCTTCTCCTTATCCTTCAGTTTTCTCCTCATTATGCATCAATGACTTGTTCTATCTGCTCAAAAAGCATACCTACTATAGGTGCATTTGAAATAAAAGAAGTAGCTTAAATATACGGTATGTGACCAAACTTTAAACATAGTTTTCTTAGATAATTCAAAGTCTTATATATCGAATTTTGAAGTGTTACCTTTGCTTCATAGATTGCAGTCATGTGCTCTGCTTCATCAATCAGATTATAACATTTCCTTTTTCTTCTCCTTATCCTTCAGTTTTCTCCTCATTATGCATCAATGACTTGTTCTATCTGCTCAAAAAGCATACCTACTATAGGTGCACTTGAAATAAAAGAAGTAGCTTAAATATACGGTATGTGACCAAACTTTAAACATAGTTTTCTTAGCTAATTCAAAGTCTTATATAATGAATTTTGAAGTGTTACCTTTGCTGCATAGATTACAGTCATGTGCTCTGCTTCATCAATCAAATTATAACATTTCCTTTTTCTTCTCCTTATCCTAACTTGAATAAAACACAAAGAAGAAAATTGATACTAACTTGAAGATACCAAGACGGTGAAGTGCATAGATACTTTATAGAACAATACATTTACCAAATGTAGTCATATGCATATAAAGTTTAAAGGCAGTCCATATAAAAATATAAAATAACATGGGAAGGAACAACAAAGGGCAATATCACAGATTCACAGTTAAACAATATCAACATTTTTAGTGAGTCCCTTGATATAAGGGGATTAAAGAAACTCTTGTCTAAACAAATAAGTAGCTTACTACAGATACACGCTATAATAACATTGAGCAACTCATTAACAATACAATACTTTTGTATTCATAATTTCTCTATCTTTATTGAAGATACTGTGAAAACTAATTTCCATCAAGTAACTAAAAAATCTAACACCTTTTATATGTTGACATGATATTCCTTCAGAAACCTTCAAATCAAACAAAATATACCCAAATAACACGACTAATCCTTATTTTATTCATGCAACAGTTTATTAAAAAACCATATAAAATAGTTACTTTGTAGAATTAGTTAGATCTAAACAAATAATGTAATGAACCAATAACAAAAAAACTCCAAATGAATGTGTTAGTTCATAAATTAAAAAGGTAGGCCATCATTCCAGCAATTTGAAACCTAAATCAATTAGTGACAAATAATCATAATGACAATTGAACATTTTCAACTCATTGTCTTAAATTCAAGTTGTTTTAAATACCTTTCAAGGTTTAATTAAGGAGAAAAACCAGCAATCGAACTATAAACAAACTGAAACAATCAATCGAAATAAAAAAAAATGCACTATTGCAAAGGCAGGTGAAAACCAGCAGAGGGAACAAACCTCATGAACAACAACTCTAATAGCATTTTGCCAATTCTTTGGGTCTGCAGTTATGGTAAGAGTGGTCACAGTACATCCTTCCCTTCCAGAATCACTATGATCCAATTCAACTGAAGGCTTAAAATCTCAATTAGTTAGAACTACAACAGATTGATAACATGGTTTGTTGAGAATAGTCATAGACTTGAGCAAAAAGTGAAGTTAAAGATTTAGAATTTCAAATTTACAAAGCAGTTAAATATAAACTAAATATAAAAGTAGAATATTTTAAGTCATTACCAATTCCATACTCATACTCATGAAAGTTTAAGGATTTGCAAGGTAAAAGTAGAATGCTTTACATTACCAATTACCAAATCCATACTCCAATTATATGATTTGAAATTTAGATAAGTCCATCTCATTTGTTATTTGTTATATGGCACACTTGCCTCTTGTAGTGGGACAATTCTGCAAACACACATGGAGAGAGATGAGCTTTCTGGATTCAATATATTGTTAAGATCTAAAACTTTTTAATTTTCTTTTCACTAATAATTTCTCAACAATAAATGACGAATAATTTTTAAAATCTCAAAAAGGCTGCAAAAGACTCATGAAAGACCTAATGGAATAAAATAGAAACAAAAATATATTAATTGATCATCTAATCTACTACAAAAATATATTAACTGATCATCTAATCTACTACAATATATTAACTGGCCATAACCTTTCAAGATTGATGCATAGCTTAGTTGAAAAGGGTAATTTCTAGATTCAAATCCTAGTGTCAATCAAAGATGGAAGTATAATAAAATATGACACACTCTAGATTTTCATATACCAATAAAAATTCCTCTAGTTCAAATAAAAATAAGAGTACATAATGGAATAAAGAACCATTAGAAGCAACTCATAGAATTATAACTAAAAGTAGATTACAAATGCACTTACCACATCAGTGAGAGCAATCAAAGAGGATGGTAGTGTGATTGTATTCTATAAGTAGTGTTTGACAATATTCCCTTTGATAAGTCAACAAAAAAGATATCATTAATTACCTTTGTATACAAAGGTAATTAGTGACACTACCTTTAACTAATACCTCTTTGATTGTATTCTATAAAAAGTATCTTTGAAAACATACAATATAATTTAGTTTGTAACTTAAACATATAGTCTCATTGATTCAGCAATAAAAAATGCAGTTCCAATATTAAAAGTATCTTGCTTAGTGTGCAATGTACAACCAATTAAATCATTATTCCAAAGTTCTGTTTTGAAGTTAGGAAGCAAAAGCCACAACAAACAACTTGAATACCATTATTAAAAAAATCATGTGAAAATATCAAAGTGAATAAATTAAAGTTTGAGAAAATTTGTAGAAACTCACCCCAAAGCATATGAGTGGAATAAACATCCTAATAGCTGTCTCATTTCAACCCAAGCCTATCACACAATGTCATATTAGATCCTACACCAAAGAACATATCCAATCAAATGACAAAAAGCAATAAAAAGTTGATTACGTGGGATTAACAATCAAATGACAAAAAGCAAGTAAACATATGCATAAATGAAACCAATTTACATGTACAAAAATAAGATCATGGTCAATCAATGTATTTAAAAGATAAATTTGTTTAAAAACTGAAAAGTTTAGTACCTCTTCTTCAGATGCAGTTTGTCTACATTGTGTATTCTATCATCCTATATAAATGATGAAATTTATGTTGGTTATCATTAAAACTAAGAAACAAATATTCAGTCACTTTAAGTGCTCATTTTTGACGATAAACTAATTGAGTCCATCTTTTAATTTGTTTTAAATACAATCTCAAAAAGTAAGTTTTCACTAATAATAATGATAATAATACCTCTTGAACTGCTTCCAGCGGTGTGTCCTTGTCAATGGCGGTTCGGACGGTTACCAATTGCATAATGTATATGTAAAGTAGCACACAATTCAGACACTCATGGCTGTCAATGGGTATCATATATGTATATAAAATCAAGAAAAATGAGCAGTTGGGTACCTCTCTTTGCAAAGCCTCTTCAAGTTCCTGCTTATCATATGGTGTAATATCCTTTGCATACAACTAAGTCAAACAATCCCTTATCCTGAAAACAAATTAAAAGGCAATTATTATCAATAGAAAAGATTCAACATTAGTTGTATTTCAACAATCACAATCAAGCTAAGTAATGGACAAACCTGCCATGTTTTTGCAACAAAGATCTACGAACAGAAAGTAACCATCCCTTTACAAATAACAAATAAAACAAATTAAAATTGATACAAATCTTTAAAAAAAAAATCTGAAATTGAACAAAACAAATCATATTGTACCAAAGAAAACCATGTAAATCCCACTAACAACTCCTAAAATGTTGGAATTATTAGCTAAAATATTGAAACAAATCCTAATGAACATGACAACTAAGATGAGAAAAGTGTGTATTAAGGAAATTGAAATAATTATGAAAACTACAAATCTTGCTGCTTTCAAAGAGAAAATTGCAGCTATTGTAAAAAAAATAAGAGAAAATTGAACAAAAAGAGATAATTGGGGAGAGAGAACATCTACTTCCAAATTTATCAAACTAAAGCTAATACTATTAAATGACAAAATCTTTTTCCTCAAATTCATGAGCAGCAATCTCTAATTGCACATGAAGAAAAAAAAAACGATGTGAGTAGATCAAAAAGCAATGAGAATGAAGGGGAATTTTTCTTTTTAATTTTAATCATCCTGGAACAAATTAAATTAAGATAATCAAAATAAATAAAACTTCAATCACATTTGCAAGAAGCAAGAGGAATGGATCTCCACTCACCTAATAGCATAAAATACAATCATATATCAAACCTAAACATGAGAGTAGTAACTATAAATTATATACAATCATGATATACCCATGAATCATATATATAACCTAACTCAATGGGTATTTTCAACTTTGATGAGTTTTGCAATGAGTTCCATGTTGAATCTGCATTTATGTTCCTCTCTTAGGTCCCATATGTATTAAGAAAACCTTCAATCACCTACAAACAAACCATGAATTATGTAAATACAAACAAAAAATGAAAGAAAAGAGAATCCAGAAAAACGAAAATAGGAAAGAGGATTATAAAATCATATATAAGAAATAGGATGGAAGAAAATTAGAGATTTCAAAGAAGAAAGACATACCTTTTTCCTCAAATTCATGAACAACAATCTTCGGCGATTTTGCGGTGAAACTGAAACAACAACAACGAAATAGAAAGAGGATTAGACATACAATCGAAAAAATAGGGATTTCAAAAACGAAAAAGCTAAAATTGAGAGAGAGCTGAAGAGAGAAGAATTGAAATTTGAAAAACATAAGAAAGTGAGTTGTGAGATGAGATTGAATAGAGGGAGAATTTGAAATTTGAAATTTGAAATTGATTTCAACCTTATGTTTGCAGAGAAACAAAGCACAAGTTTTTCACCAAAATAGGTGTTTTGGGATAGGTGTTAGGAAAGTGACATAAATCATATGCAGGAAGAGAGCAAATAAAAGTGACATAACATAAGCTCTTCCTTTTTTTTTGTTTGGCTTGCTTTTGGATTGGTTTTTGAATTGGGCTTTGCACATAATAGTCTAAAATCTGACCCTTTAAAGATCTTGTTCATAACATTTTCCCTCTCTTTTCAAATTCAAAAAACTTACCTAAAAGAAGCTAAAATTTTGGAATTTATTGCCAACAACATTCCTATGTGGATGATCTTATAGGTTGACACTTGTCTTTTTTTGCTATTTATTGGTTTGCATTTGTGTAGTTTTAAAGATTTTGTCTATGATGCTTTGTAGATGGGATCATGTTAGCAAGTAGCAACCCCCTATATATATATATATATATATATATATATATATATATATATATGTGTGTGTGTGTGTGTGATATAATGATTAATTATAAATATTTTATTAGACATGTCCTTAGGTTGGATGTTATTTAGTAATGATCCATAAAAAATTGTTTTTGTTTTAACTTTTATATATGATATGATGAAGGTTCTATTGATTCCAAGAGTAACACTTTTCAACCTATTTATTTTTGGACCAAATTTATACACCCATCTTGATCACGTTTACCTGACTTTGATCTATTTTAATGCAGTTTAAATGAATCTCATATTGTTAATAAGTTTTCAAAATATATATCATTAATTAGTTTTATTGAAAAAGATAAGATAAAAGTGATTGACAATGGATATAATCGATAAAATATAACCTTAAATTATCAAAACAACAAGTAATTTAAAACTTTCATAAAAAAAAAGTAATTTAAAACATTTTTTTCTAAAACGACGGAGGGAGTATTTTTTTTAAGGGAAATAACAAATTAATTTTTAGTGAGATAAAAAAAAGGGCAAAACTTAAGTGCATTTTTTAGGTGTTTTTCGTATGGTTTTTAACATAACAAACTATGATTTTCTCAAAATCATAATTTTCTCAAAGTTTGTTATATCTTTTTTTTTTTTTTCAACTAAAAGTAAATTTCATATTAAGAATCATACGAAAAGAACCTAATGCAACTAAGTTTTATCCATAAGAAAATATAGATTTTTTTTTCTAGATTTTAATTAAAGATTTGTGGATAGTTTATCCAACAAACAATAGAAATTAACCACATAAATAAATTGCAAGCGAAGTAAAAGTTAGTTTGAGATAATACATGCGCATAACTAATTACTCCCTCCGTTTCTTTTTAATTGTCTTTTATTATCATATTTAATGTTTCTATTTAATTGTCCTTTTTGTATTTTATGGGTATGGTTTGTCAATTATACCCTTTGTCAATTGCTCTTATCTTTTTCCATAAAACCAATTAATGCTATATATTTGGAAAACTAAATCTTTTTTTAAAAAATGTTTTTGTTGGTACATAACATATTAAATTTTGTTTTTTTTTTGTACATCATATATTAAATTTATTGGAAAGAAAAAGTGTGGGCAAAAAAATAGGAATTTATTGGTGGATTAAAACGAGGGTATACTAGGAAGATAACATGCAAAAATACACTTCCTTAATTTGGTGTTATCTTTCTAAAAGGACAATTAAAAAGAAACGGAGGGAGTATTTAGTTTGTTAGATAAATATTTCTAATAATCTACCAGAAAAATATATATCTCCAATATTTCAAGGGATACATATATGCCTCGCCAATTGTTTATCAAAGAAATTCAAATAAACCAAAAAATTGAGATTAAGATACACACAATTATAGATAATTAGTTGTATTTTTAATATCTCAAATGAAGTTTATTCTTTATTTGTTATCTTTTATCTTTAGTTTATTATGACGCTTGTGTATATATACACATCATAGTTTTGTGTATAAGAAACAATATTGCAATACATAGTTGTTGCTCTAAGAGAGAAAAGACCAACAATGATGATAACACAAATAAGATTAAGAGCGACTTTGTGTCAAAAATAAAAGAGACTAAGAATGAAGGTGTCCTCGTTGGTGAAGCTAAGAAAGTCACAAAACGTCATAATGCCCGATGTGATTTTCACGTATTCAGTTTAGCAATGCTCGCAACTCCAGCTTAAAATTAGGCATGGCCGCTCCAAAAATTATGCAAATCAAGCTAAAGGTTTAGTATTTAAAATTTTAGTCGCAAGAAAAACCCTCAATTTAGTTATATATATATATATATATATAGGGGTTTGCTAATTTAGACCCACCTAAAAACATAAACGTCTAAATTAACAAATTAGTATATCTATACTAATATATAAAGGGGATACAATTTTTTGGGATGACTTTTTTGTAATTCCTATTTTACCCTTAAAAAATAACTTCCACATAAAAATAGATTTTCAGTTTTTTTTAGTAAATAATATATTTTTTTTCTTAACAACTAAGCACAACTTCCACATAAAAATAGATTTTCAGTTTTTTTATAGTAACAAAAATATAATTTTTTCTTCTCAATAACTAACAAAAAAAAAAAAGAGGTTACATAGTTATCAATTAAGTCCAATAAAAAAGAAGATTAAATAGTTATTTATATTTGCACAGTAGAGAGTATCAATCACAAAAAAAAAAAGAATATCGATCACACAAACGGGCACGGAACGTGCCCGTTTGGCGGCTAGTATATATAAAAAGGATACAAATTTTTGGGATGACTTTTTCATTATTCCTATTTTACCCTTAAAAAAACTACCAACTATATATAAAAAAAATACAAATTTTTGGATGACTTTTTCATTATTCTTATTTTACCCTTGAAAAAAACTACCAATAAAAAAAGTAACCACCAATTATGGTTTACTTTTTTTTAACAAGTGCGTATAACAAAATCAGTTACAACAAGATAGTTTTACAATTTATATACCTCCGTAGAATAGGAAACATGAATCAACGTGCCCGTTTGACCGCTAGTATATATAATGATTAATTATAAATATTTTACTAGACATGCCCGTAGGTTGGATGTTATTTAGTAATGATCCATAAAAAATTGTTTTTGTTTTAACTTTTATATATGATATAATGAAGGTTCTCTCGATTCCAAGAGTAACACTTTTCAACCTATATTTATTTTTGGACCAAATTTATACAACCATCTTGATCACGTTTACCTGACTTTGATCTATTTTAATGCAGTTCAAATGAATCTCATATTGTTAATTAGTTTTCCAAATATATAACATTAATTAGTTTTATTGAAAAAGATAAGATAAGAGTGACTGACAATGGATATAATCGACAAAATATAACCTTAAATTATCAAAACATCAAGTAATTTAAAACATTCATAAAAAAAAGTAATTTAAAACATTTTTTCTAAAACGACGGAGAGAGTATTTTTTTTAAGGGAAATAACAAATTAATTTTTAGTGAGATAAAAAAAGGGGCAAAACTTAAGTGCATTTTTTAGGTGTTTTTCTTATGGTTCTTAACATAACAAACTATGATTTTCTCAAAATCATAATTTTCTCAAAGTTTGTTATATCAACTAAAAGTAAATTTCATGTTAAGAATCATACGAAAAGAACCTAAAGAAATGCAACTAAATTTTGTCCATAAGAAAAAATAGATTTTTTTCTAGATTTTAATTAAAGATTTGTGGATACACACAAAAAATTGTATTTTTAAGATACACACAATTATAGCTAAGTAGTTGTAATTTTAAGATACACACAATCATGTTAAAGATTTTATCAAAGAAATTCAAATAAACCAAAAAATTGAGATTAAGATACACACAATTATAGCTAAGTAGTTGTATTTTTAATATCTCAAATGAAGTTTATCCTTTATCTCTTCATATGTTATCCTTTATCTTTAGTTTGTTATTTTGTGTATAAGAAACAATATTGCAATACATAGGTTTCTTACTTAATTTTTTACTGATATGGGAAGTTGTTGCTCTAAACGAGAAAAGACCAACAATGATGATAACAGAAATAAGATGAAGAGTGACTTTGCATCAAAAATAAAAGAGACTAAGAATGAAGGTGTCCTCATCGGTGAAGCTAAGAAAGTCATAAAACGTCATGCCCGAAGTGATTTTCACGTATTCAGTTTAGCAATGCTCACAACTCCAACTTAAAATTAGGTACGGCCGCTCCAAAAACCATGCAGATCAAGCTAAAGGTTTAGTATTTAAAATTTTAGTCGCAAAAAAACCTTCAATTTAGTTATATATATACTAGCGGCCAGTTTGTGCGATTGACATTTTCTATTGTGCTAATATAGATAACTATTTAATCTCTTTTTTATTGTGTTTAGTTAATTGATAATTACTTAAGCTTCTTTTTTGTTTTGCTTAGTTATTAAGAAAAAAAAAAGATAATTTAATTTTACTAAAAAAATAATTGTACGTTAACCTCCTTTTTTGTTGTGATTAATTATTAAGAAAAAAAATATATATGTTTTTTTTACTAAAAAAACTGAAAACCTACGTTTACTTGAAAGTTATTTTTCAACATTTACAAATATTTGAATAGGGTGAAGGGCAAAAGTGGTAATAAGAAAAGTCCACGCGAAATGGATATTCTCTTTATATATTTGTATGTATGTATGTATGTGTATATATATATATATATATATATATATATATATATATATATATGGATTTGCTAATTTAGACTCATCTAAAAATATGAAGGTCTAAATTAGCAAGGTGCATATATATATAAATATGTGTAATATAATGATTAATTGTAAATATTTTATTAGACCTGCCCTTAGGTTGGATGTTATTTAGTAATGATCCATAAAAAATTGTTTTTGTTTTAACTTTTATATATGATATGATGAAGGTTCTATCGATTCAAAGAGTAACACTTTTCAACCTATTTATTTTTGGACCAAATTTATACACTTATCTTGATCACGTTTACCTGACTTTGATCTATTTTTTTTTAACCAAAAAGTGGACTTTGATCTATTTTAATGCAGTTCAAATGAATCTCATATTGCCCTTGTTAAAATTATGGGATTTGAGCGATTTATTGAAAAGTTGTGATTTATTGAAAAGTTGGACCAAACAGAGCCTAAAAATGTATTTAAATCAATTATTTTATATTAAAAAAATTGAAACCCATAAACATCTAGGGATTATATTTCTCTATGTGTATTTATACTTCAAAATTGTTGTATAACATATTATCAAAACAATTATTTTTAGATAGACGAAATAACAAACAAATTGAAAACTCACACGCACAAAATGGAGGAACTGAGATTCGAACTCCAATCATAACATCTGACTCAAACAATTTTGACATTTCTACCGATTGAACTAAAATTTATGGACTAACAATATTTTTTTTACTACAGCATTATCAAAAGAATTAAGCATTAAAAACTTTAAACATAATAAAAAAAAGTACAGTTGGCCCCATTTCTAGTCAAAATAAAAAAGGAAATAAAGTAGTTGGCCCCAATCCAATTCCTTCATTACTTGAACAAGTCAACACTCTGTTCAGTTAGTTCTTTCTTCTTCTAAACACGATTTCTTTCAATGAATCACTTACTTCTTCTTGTTACCATATTTGTCCTTGTCCCTGTTCTGTTTTATTTGATTAAAACACTTCACTCAATTTTCTATGTTCCATACAAAATCCAACGACACTTCCGCAACCAAGGTATATCCGGTCCTACCTACCGTCCGATCTATGGAAACTCATCTCAAATCAAACGCCTCTACGCGCAAACTAAATCAGAGCCAAATTCATTCAACCACGACATCTTAAAACGTGTGGTTCCATTCTACCAAAGGTGGTCTTGCATGTATGGGAAAACTTTCCTTTACTGGTTCGGGTCAATACCCCGGTTGGCTATATCCGACCCGGATATGATCAAGGAAGTGTTGGTTACTAAATGTGGAGAGTATGGGAAGGTTCCTTACAATCCACAATCGAAGTTGCTTTTTGGACAAGGACTTGTTGGGTTGAATGGTGATCAATGGAATTTTCATAGAAGGATAATCAACTTGGCATTCCACACCGAAATTCTTAAGGTGAGAAAAGCTTAAATATGTAAATGATAAATATATAAACTCTTTTGGGTAAAAAACAGTGGATAGCTGGCTTATAGCGGATGAATTTATAGCGAATAACTTATAAGCTAGCTTTTAGCGTATAGCGAATAAGTTAGCTGATTGAATCTGTAGTGTTTGGTAAATTTAGTGGTTTAATTAGCTTATAAGTATGAAATGATATAAAAAAGATATGTTTAATTAATATTTAATTTTTTTTCAAGTAAAATGTCAGGGGTAAAATTGAAAGAAAAAATGGTAAGTTATAAGCTCATTACTCATAACGAAAACATTGTTACTGAACAGAGCTTTTAGTTTATAAGCTATAAAAAGCTTATTTGTCTTCCCAATTTTAAAATAAGTATATTTTGTAAGGACAAAAAGAAAATTTAAAAGAACTAAAACAAAAAGATTGTATATTTATGCGACTAAAAGCTTATCTAAACCTTGATCATTTTAGTCTTGTTGATGATACAACATTGTCATATGATTGAAATTTGAATGAGTCGTCATTGAATAATCGTAGTTTGGGCTGCGAAGTGGAGTTTTTTTTGTATGTATTTTCAACTGCAACATGAATGTTATTCAGTTATTTGACTGTAATTCTCTGCAATATCAAAGGTCGCGACATGACTGCGACCGTTATTCAATTTAAAATTAGTTTAACAGTGATAGTGTGGAAAATTGTGAATAAATATTAAAATTTAAACCAAGATTTGATTAGAAAATTAGTCTATATGATCAAATTAGTTCATGTTGAATTATTCTATATTCCCCTAGGTCAAACTAGTACTCAAAATTCTTTACTTAAGTTGATAACTTGATTAGAAAATTACACATTAACTTGAATAGTTTAGTTACTAAATTATATGACCAATCTTTTAGGGAGTAATTTGACTATTGACTAGCCAATTTTTTAATTGGAGGAATAGGAAAGGGATATATATAAAGGACTTTTGTTGATTTTGTAATGAAAACTGTTGCAGGGATGGGTGCCGGATATTGTGGAAAGTGTGACAAAGATGCTGGAAAAATGGGAAATTGAAAGACGAGGAAAAGATGAATTTGAAATAGATGTGCACAGAGAGCTTCATGAACTTTCTGCAGAAATTATATCAAGGACAGCTTTTGGCAGCAGCTATGAAGAAGGCAAGCATATTTTCAAATTACAGGAGCAGCAAATGCATCTTTTCTCACAGGCAGTTAGAAGTATATATATTCCAGGATTTAGGTAACTCTTCTAGATTTTCTTAATTAGATTTATAAAGAATAAAAGTTGTTATTACTTATAACTATACCAAAACAAAGAGTAGTTGACTATTTCGAGTTATATTGTCAAAGATTAGCAATTATTATATACTACCTTAAGCAGTTTATTTTTTAGTGATGTCATATGCTTAGTGTTGTAAAATAACAGCTATAGCGACAATATAACGCTATATTGTGTGGCACAATTTGAACAAATCTCTATTGTTTCATGATACGCCATATAGTTCCAAGTGTTTTTAAGTACTAGTGGCTATCGACTATCGTTGTGGTATTTGAACAATATGTTATTTTCCTAAATCCAAGATTGACAAGTTTACCATTAGATGAATTTAATACACAGCCATGATGATTAAATAAAAAACATGAATTGTAGACATTTGCATGCCTAGTATGATTTACGTTCTTGACTGATATAACTTCTCCTTTTTCTTTCTGAAACTTCGATAAAATGATAGATATTTGCCAACTAAGAAGAACAGGGATAGATGGAGACTAGATAAAGAGACGCGTGAATCAATTTGTAAGCTGATTAAGACCAAGAGTAATGTCAGAGAAAATACCAAAAATGTACTAAATTCATTAATGGGTTCCTACAAGAATGAAGTTGGAGGAGAAGACAAATTAGGGCTGGAAGAAATTATAGATGAGTGTAAAACTATCTACTTTGCTGGAAAGGATACAACAGCTAACTTGTTGACATGGGCACTTCTTGTTTTGGCCAAACATCAAGAATGGCAAAGTAAAGCGCACGAAGAAGTTCTTCGTGTCATTGGACACAATCGACTTCCAGTTGCAGACAATTTAAATGACTTTAAGATTGTAAGTCCAACTTGCCTCTTTTACGTTACACAAGAATTAGTAGTAGGAATCTGTTTCTATCAATACCAGAACGAGTACAACCAAATATGAACAAAACAATTGGTTGAGTTTATGGACTAATAACTGCTTTTGGTTTATATATTCGAACAGGTCAGCATGATAATTAATGAAACACTTCGGCTTTATCCTCCAGCTTCGATGCTAACAAGGCAAACTGCTAAAAATGTGATGATAGGGAGCATTGAAGTTCCTGCAAAGACACAACTCTACTTGGCATTGACCGCTGTTCATCATGACAAAGAAATCTGGGGACAAGATTGTCACGAGTTTAATCCAATGAGATTTTGCGAGCCTCGGAAGCATTTAGCAGCATTCTTTCCTTTTGGATTGGGGCCTAGAACTTGTGTTGGGCAAAATTTGGCATTGGTTGAGGCAAAAATAGCTCTTGCGTTGATTATTCAACGTTATAGTTTTGTGGTATCTCCAAGCTATATACATGCACCTATACTATTTATAACTTTGCAGCCTCAACATGGTGCACAAATCTTCTTCAAAAGGATTTCATATTGATAGCAGTTATTTCCTTTTCACTTTTGTGTAATTTTAAACTTTGATATGTGGTAAATATTTGCGGCTATAAATAAATAAAATGTCGTGCACAAATTCATATATTGCGCACTTTAGTAATGTAAAACAACTGCAGGAAAATGATAAACATTTATATAACTCATAATTTCAAATTTAAAACAATCACCAATAAGAAAATAAAAAATAGAATTAAGAGGATCTAGAATAAACTTTATGATAGATGAGGACAAAACGATACAAAGTTCAAACAATCACATCCTATTTCTGCATATGTTGAATCTAATATAAAAGCTAATTTGGTGTTAGCTCTTATATCAATCAAATAAAAGTTTATATGTTGCAGAGCCTCTTTTGCATGAAGATAATTTCTTATACAATCGATGCTTTGCCTTTGTATCTAGAGAACATGTACAATTAATTGTCATAGTATTTAGTACTTTTGAATTCTCTATAATATATTTTGCAAATTTGAGATCATATTTTTCGCCTTTGTAATCTCTAATATGACATGTTTTCAGCTGCAACAAAAGACATTCTGGAACAACTGATAGATTCTGCCAACATCCGTCATTCGTCTCTGCTAGAGCATCGTTATCCTGACAACAATTCACATTTTTTTAAGAAATTAAAATACATTGAATTGAATAACGATAAGGAAAAATTTACCAACAAAAAGTGTTAAAAAAATATCCAAACATCTACAATACCTGAATGATAAGAATTTGAAGTTTGGGAGAAAGTTTGAGTATTCCCAGCAACCACGTCCACCTCGAATACAAAAATGTAGATTGAAAGTTAAGCTTCAAGTGAGTCAGATTCTTAAACTTGGGAAGTTCCATGAAACATGTAAACATCTGCAACATGAGTTAAACAAGACACAATATTAAAAAGAAATCACAATTTCATTAAAGGTTTATTTATGAGTCAGGACCACAGTATTCATACCGCTCCTTCTACATGGAGGATTTGTGCTTTACAAACCATACTAAGTGGAATATAAAATTCAGAAATTCTTGCTTTGATCAAATTAGGTAAAGCTATAAAGTTCGTCGAGAAACGGTTTTCTAGACCGGATATAGAGCAATGTTTTGTTACTTCTAAATCCTCCAGAATAGGACAACTTAATAAAAGCTTCATTAGATGAATATGACATTCAAAATCAAGTATCAACCTTATTCAAATGGAGAGTTTTAAGACTAGGTAAATGTACATCCACCTTATCAAAAATATTGTTCACCGTTATGTTTGTCAACTTAAGAACCTCTAGTGTTCTACAACTAAGAATGGTAACAGGTAATTCGATCAAATAGCGAGAATATTTTGAATGATTGAGGTCGAAGTTTTGTATTCCTAGTTGCAGTGCATAGCGAACAATTTTATCAACATCCTTTTGGTTAAACCTAGGAGAACATTTACGATCTTTGAGGCTAAAGGAATGGATGTCAGTGTGATGGCTAGCCATTGTTGAGTACATTACACGGCGAAAGAGGGTAGAATTTTTGAAGTCACGGTAATCAAAGTCGAGAGCAAGAACTGAGAGCCACAACTTTTTCCATCTCTTTGAGAGCACACTTGTGGTTGCAACAAATTTGGTTGGTAAAAAATAAAGTATGTGACAGAGTATTGAATCCGGCAAGTCGCTAATTCTATCTACCGTGGAAATTGACTGCCGAGAAGATTTGTTCATCCTTCTTTTTTTCTGAGAGAAAGACAACATCTTTGGCAAGGAATTAGAGAAAGATGCATCGTATGGAATGCTCAATGGATCTTAATATAACCTAACTTATCTTTTGACTTTGCTAAAATCTAGCACTAGGTTTTTTCTTCTTTATCTTCTATACTCCTAGATTTTTTTTTGGTACATAACATATTAATTTTTTTTTGTGTACATAATATATTAAATTTATTGAAAATAGAAAGTGTGTACAAAAAAATAGGAATTTATTGATCGATTAAAACTAGGGTATAATAGAAAGATAAGGTGCAAAAATACACTTTCTTAATTTGGTGTTATTATTCTAAATTATAATTTTTTTTTTATTCAATACTCTCTTCGTTTCATTTTACTTATATTTTTAGAATAGTAAAACTAAATTAAGAAAATGTATTTTTGCACATTATCTTCCTATTATATCCTAATTTTAATCCACCAATAAATTTCTATTTTTTTGCACACATTTTCTCTTTCCAATAAATTTAATATATTATGTACCAATCGTTAGTTGGTTCAGTGGTGATTGGCGCTGAACTTGGTAGGGAGGACCACGGTTCGATCCCCCGCAACTGCGATCGGGAGGGGGCTGGAACCACTTGATGCCAGAACTGACCCCCGAACCAGATTAAACTGGTGGTGAAAAACCAAAAAAAAAATTTAATATATTATGTACAAAAAAAAATTAAATATGTTATGTACCAAAAAAAAGGCTTTCCAAATATATAGCATTAATTAGTTTTATTGAAAATGATAAAAGTAATTGACAATGAGTATAATTGACAAATCATACCCTTAAAATACAAAAAATATAATTAAATAGGAACGCTATATCTGACGAAAAAATACAAGTAAAAAGAAATAGAGGGGGTATTAATATTATAAACAAATTATAAAATAATAGTTTGATTTTTTTTGACGAAATAAATATTACGTTTGATGTAAAATGTAACATATACTCCTTACGTTCCTTTTTACTTGTCTTTTATGTAACATATTAGTTTTGATATAAAATTGATAACAGATAAAGAGATAAAGGATAAACTTCATTTGAGATATATTAAAAATACAACTACTTAGCTATAATTGTGTGTATTTTAATCTCAATTTTTTGGTTTATTTGAATTTCTTTGATAAAAAATTTGCGAGGCATATATGTATCCCTTGAAATATTGGAGATATGGTTTTTTGGTAGATTATTAGAAATAGTTATAATGAAAACAAACTAGATAATTAGCTATGCATGTATTATTTTCAAACAAACTTTTACTTCGGTTGCAATTTATTTACGTGGTTAATTTCTATTGCTTGTTGGATAAACAATCCACAAATATTTAATTAAAATCTAGAAAAAATCTATTTTTTCTTATGGACAAAACTCAGTTGCATTTCTTTAGGTTCTTTTTCGTATGATTCTTAACATGAAATTTACTTTTAGTTGATATAACAAACTTTGAGAAAATTGTGATTTTGAGAAAATCATAGTTTGTTATGTTAAGAACCATACGAAAAACACCTAAAAAATGCACTTAAGTTTTGCCCCCTTTTTTTTTATCTCACTAAAAATTAATTTGTTATTTCCCTTCAAAAAATACTCCCTCCGTCGTTTTAGAAAAAAAATGTTTCAAATTACTTTTATTTTATGAATGTTTTAAATTACTTGTTGTTTTGATAATTTAAGGTTATATTTTATCGATTATACCCATTGTCAGTCACTCTGAACCTATCTTTTTCAAAATAAACTAATTAATGCTATATATTTGGAAAACTAGAGTTTTTTTTAAAATTTTTTTTTGGTACATAACATATTAAATATTTTTTTCTGTACATAATATATTAAATTTATTGAAAAGAAAAAGTGTGTGCAAAATAATAGAAATTTATTGGTGGATTAAAATTATTGTATAATAGGAAGATAAGATGCAAAAATATATTTTCTTAATTTGGTCTTACTATTCTAAAACGAGAAATAAAAAAGAAACGCAGAGAGTAATATTTTTCACTTAAGGTTTGCCCTTGTTACATAAAGGAGTATTTCCCTTATTTTCCTTCTTATTTATTTTCGTTGGATATAACAAACTTTGAGAAAATAATAGTTTTGAGGAAATCATAGTTTAGGTTAAGAACCATACAAAAAAACACCTATAAAAATGCACTTAAGTTTTGCCTTTTTTTATCTCACTAAAAATTAATTTGTTATTTCCTTTAAAAAAATACTATATTTCCCTTAAATTCTTTGGATGGATTAAAATACACTGTTATTGTCTACGAAAACATGAATATGTTCTTGGCAAAATTAAATCTTTTCTGCACTAAAAAATCTTATCTTTTCAATAAATTGCTTGAATTCTAATGATTTCGACTAAAAAAATTAAAGGAAGAGTTGGATGAGGCTGAAAAAAGGCTTAAGATGCTGAAAAAAGATTATGTCAAAATGCAAGTGGAGAAGGAAAAGAAGGTTTTTGGATTATTTGCATAATTTTAATTTTTGTTCTAATTTGACTTAAAATTATTGAGTTAAGTTTTTCTATTTGTGAATAGAAAAAGGGTCGATATAGGAAACTACACCCTGCCGAACTCGTTTTCCCATCATCTGAGCCAGTCTCCTTCAGTCTATTAAGGACAATTAATTATGGGTCTAGATTGAAGTGTATAGTAGAAAGTATAATGTATATTAAAGAAAAATATGCCAGCTTTGAATTCACTTAATATAAATGGCATACATAATATACATTTTACTGTACTTTATTTTAAAAGGAATGACAGCTAAGACACCATAATTAATTTGTGACTAAGAAAATAGACAAAATTTATATTTGTCGCAAAAGGATTGTTCAACTTTAAATATTTGGATTTCTAGTGGTTCCATTTGATGCTAGAAGAGACTTGGCCGATGTGGGTGCAAGTTGCATCAAAGGTATTTTGTGATTCAGTTTTAATTGTGAAATTATTAAACATGCTAACTATATTTAAGGATTTTCATTTTCTATCTATAATTCTATCTCCTTTTTGTCCCCATTTTGCATATTATAAATCTATGTGTTAAAACTATTTTATTTTGTATAATTAAAATTATATATAAGAAATTCATTTCCTATCACATTCTATTTA
This sequence comes from Trifolium repens, assembly GCA_030408175.1. Classification (NCBI taxonomy): domain Eukaryota; kingdom Viridiplantae; phylum Streptophyta; class Magnoliopsida; order Fabales; family Fabaceae; genus Trifolium; species Trifolium repens. The sequence goes on along the minus strand of CP125849.1, from coordinate 47,896,076 downwards.
CAAGAAAACTGGAGGAGAATGTTACATGTTTGTTTAATCAAGGTTTGGGTTTTGGTAGCCTCTGGTCCTTATTATAAAAAAATATTTACTTTTTATATTTATAAAATGTTTGATGTATCTGGTCATAGCATAGTCTAGATACATTAAACATTCTACAAATTTAAGAAAATATATACATTAAACATTCTATAAGAAAATATTTAATTTTTACATTAAACTATTTGATTTTTTTATCATAGTAGCAATGTTCTCTGTGAATTTGTACAAGTTTCTTTTATTTTTACTAATGTATGCAAGATGAATAAAAGGAAAAACAAGAGAAGAATACAAAAGAAGAAGAAAAAATAACTGATTTTGACTACTTTACTTAGCAGCTTTACCTATCTAATGGAAGATCATGACCGTGGTTTGGAGACATTCACCGATTATGTGAGTCACTCATACATAAAATAAGTGATTATTTAATTGAATGATGGATTTTGTTGTGCAGCGGCCGCGAGATGGAAAACAATTGCTCCTACCTCCCCACCCAAGGCGGATCGTGGAAACATTGTTATTGTGTACAGTGAAGCTCCCTCGCCTCACTTATGAGCCTAGGATGCATTTGGAGGCTTTATCATGGTTACAACGTGAGACAGTGCATTATGTTTGCCAGAGACACTTTCTATACGTTCAAAGCGGTTATAGGTTGAATTCTTCATTGGCGATGGAACAGGCGTATGCAAAGGTCGGATAATTGCTGGGTTGATATGGGAGAACTAGAATCACGGGAGAGAAAAAACCCATGTAGGTTAGAATTTAGATAGAAGCACAAGATAAAGGAGGGAGGAAAAACCTTTTTAATTCCTTTTTTCTTTTCAATGATAGGTGGATTTCTAGTGGTTCCGTTCTCGAGGCTGATGCTAGAAGAGACTTGGCCGATGTGGGTGCAAGTTGCATCAAATGTATTTTGTGATTCAGTTTTAATTGTGAAATTATTAAACATGCTAACTATATTTAAGGATTTTCATTTTATGTTTATAATTCTATCTCCTTTTTGTCCCCATTTTGCATATTATAAATCTATGTGTTAAAACTATTTTATTTCGTGTAATTAAAATTATATATAAGAAATTCTTTTCCTATCACATTCTATTTACAAGAAAACTGAAGTAGAATGTTACATGTTTGTTTAATCAAGGCTTGGGTTTTGGTAGCCTTTGGTCCTTTTTATAAGAAAATATTTACTTTTTATATTTATAAAATGTTTGATGTATCTGGTCATAGCATAGTCTAGATACATTAAACATTCTATAAATTTAAGAAAATACATTAAACATTCTATACATTAAACATTCTATAAGAAAATATTTACTTTTTACATTAAACTATTTGATTTATTTTTTATCGTGGTAGCAATGTTCTCTGTGAATTTGTACAAGTTTCTTTTATTTTTACTATTGTATGCAAGATGATTAAAAGGAAAAACAAGAGAAAAATACAAAAGAAGAAGAAAAAATAACTGATTTTGACTACTTTAGTCAGCAGCTTTACCTATCTAATTGAAGACAAAATCATGACCATGGTTTGGAGACATTCACCGATTATGTGAGTCACTCATACATAAAATAAGTGATTATTTAATTGAATGATGGATTTTGTTGTGCAGCGGCCGCGGGATGGAAAACAATTGCTCCTACCTCCCCACCCAAGGCGAGATTAACATAAATAGAAAACATAACGTATTCAATCATAATCATAAATATCATACGATAGTGACGAATTCAATAAGTGCGAACGTGATTAGTGCGACGAATTCTGCGACAAACCTCGTTAACATAATCAATCTCAGTGACAACTCTGAGTTTGTTGCTGAGTTTGTTCCGAGCACAAATTGGACAGACATCATTGACAATTGCATCGAAGAACCAGGACATACACACCGAACAGTGAAGTGTTGTCATTGCGAGCGTGCGAGTTTGAGAGTTCGTTCGAGTTCTCGAGAAAATGTGTTGGAATGAAGAATGAAGAATGTTGTTTGAGAGTTCTGATCTTCTCGAGAAAATGTGTTGGAATGAAGAATGCGAGAGAGTTTGAGAAGATTTTGTTCGTTTGAGAGTTGTTCGAGAAGATTTCTCGAGAACATTTTGTTCGTTTGAGTTTGAGAGTTCGTTCGAGTTCTCCAGAAAATGTGTTGGAATGAAAAATGAAGAATGCGAGAGAGTTTGAGAAGATTTTGTTCGTTTGAGAGTTGTTCGAGAAGATTTCTCGAGAACATTTTGTTCGTTTGAGAGTTGTTCGAGAAGATTCCTCGAGAAGATTCATTGTAAATTTGTAATGGTTATGTCTATGTAGATGTTATTGTCAAAAATAGTAATTTTTTTTTAATAAAAAAATAATAACTCAATTTAATCTATAAAAACTTATATATAAAAAATAAAAATATAATAACCTAATAAAAGAAGTTACTTATTTATAAGCTTAAAAATTAAAAATAAAAGAACAGAAAACAGTTTATAAAGATATAACTTTTGTTAGTGAAAACTTATGAATTCACATACGTAAAAAAAAACTTATGAATTAATATTAAAGTTTATTTATAAATTGTAATCATAAACTATTTTCATAAGCTTAAAAATAAGCCAAATTCAAACAGACTCAATATATTAAAATGTATTACTACTAAAAATTCTAATTTGTCCTCATCAATTCTTAAAAATATTTCAAATATTCTATTTCGTAAAAAAAAATTATATTTTTTTAATTTAATACAGTATATTATTATATAATAGTTAAATTCTACCCTATTTTTATTATAAAAAAATCTACTCTATTTTTGTTTACTCTTGTATAAAAAAATATAGAAGAAGTGCATTATTGATGAATATATATTATAATAATTAGGGGGTAAATATTTTACATTATACTTAAAACATCACGGGACAAATGTTGATCAATAATTCTGTCAAAAAAAAAAGAAAGTGTTGATCACTAATATATAAAAAATCATACACGGAAAATAAATAAAAATTAATCATACACGGGATAATTGTTTTAATAATTTTTTTTAAATCGTACACGGGACATTTGCTTTAATAAAAAAACTAATCATACACGGGACAATTAGTTTAATAAAAAATTTTAATCATACACGCGACAATTGCTTTAATAAAAAAAAATTAATCATACACGGGACAATTGCTTTAATAAAAAAATTTAATCATACACGAGACAATTGCTTTAATAAATAAAATTAATCATACACGGAACAATTGGTTTAATAAAAATAATGAATAGTAAATATTTTTTATTATTAATTATAATTTATTACACAAAAATCATACACGGGACAATTACTTTAATAAAAAAATGACTTAATTTAATACAGTATATTTTACAAAAATTAACAGAATGACGTCATTTATAATTTAACAATAATTTATAAATAAAATTTAATAGACCCGTGCGCATCGCACGGGTCTCAAAATTAGTATAGAAACAAAATAAACTATATGAAGAAAAATATAAAAATTATAACAAAAAAATATATAGTGAGAGAAAATTACTTTGAGGGTGCTTGTATTTATAAGCCTCAATTAAGTTGAATCTATACATAATTTTCGTAAGTGATTATTAGTTTTTTTTTTGTTTTATTAATGTTTATCCCTTTTCTCTTTTTTTTACGGATCGAATCTATACATTATTTTCATAACTGATTATTAGTTTTTTTTGTTTTATTAATGTTATTCCTTTTCTCTTTTTTTTGACGATCTCAAAAAAAATTTGTTTTTTTTAATGTTTATCTTTTTTTATCGTAGCCGTTGATGTTATTTTTTCCAAGTGTCAAAATCTAAACCAACAAAATTAAATAGTACTAAAAATTGATTATTTAAATTTTTATCGTAGCCATTGATATAATATTTTTTCCTAGATCATTCATATTAGAGTTAGGGTTTAGGGGTATCTCTAGTTACTAAAATCTAGATCATTCATATTAGAGTTAGGGTTTAGGGGTATCTCTAGTTACTCTCGTTTTATTATAACTAAACTCTGACCCGGCGTTGCACGGATTTAGTGGAGTATTACATATACAATTTAAATTGATACAATTTAAAGCGCAATTAAAAAAATAAAAAGAAATCAAAATATAAAAATATTGAAATAGCCGGTACAAATGGACAAACATATAAAATAATTTTTTTTTTGTAAGAAAGCGAAAGAAAGAAAAAGGAAAAAGCTAAAAACTATTCACGAAGAAAGAAGGTTCCCATTGCATCATTCCTAAGAAGGTCGCGGACGGCTTCTGGAGGGGAAGTATGAATCAAAAAGTCGGCATCTGATGAGGCTCCGAACATATAAAATCATTAAATTAGTGCTAATATTATATAAAAAAAAATAAAAAATAAAAAAGTAGTCAAATAATTGAAATATAAATGAAGCCAATAGAGATACCAAATTACCACATTATGTTCAGGCTCCCAGTCCTCAACAATATAATTTAGTCCAACTGATCAACCTCATAAAAAAAAACAAACAGAATAGCTACTAAGTTATATATTATGAAGAGACCACCACTAATACACCATTCAATATAACATTAATCCAAGACAGCAACATAAATCCTAACAAATAAACCAAATTTATGGTTGTGGCACCAAGTACACATAAGAGTGTCAAACACTATCCAAAGAAAACAAAGTATACAATAACAACACACAAAATTATATTGTTGAGGATAAATGAATAGATAATAAAAGGGAGAACCTGAACTCAAAATATATAGTGCATATGCTTCGGTGGAAAAATTATATCAAAGCATCAACACAATACCGTCCACAATCAAACTTGCTTATCATAATCTTAAATTGCATTGCATTCTACAAAAATGAATCGCATAAAGTAAAACTTGAATGTGTCCCCCAATCAAAATGAATCGCATAAATTGCATTCTAGGGAGTATTATTTATAATTATTCATTTGCAAAGTTTTAAAGTAGGACTTGTTCAAAATTGTACTCGTAGAAAACAAAATATTGAACTTCCACAATTACACATAAAAGTTAAAAATGGCAAAAATCCACAATTATAGATAGAAGATTCTCAATAATAGATAGAAGATTAACATATGCTCAACATTTTTGAATTTTACAAAATCACCAAGATGTAGTAACGGTAGGATTTCTAGTAGGGTACCAACCCAAACTTTTGATCAAACATTTCTGTTCTGGACTGGGCCTAGAGCTGGCCCAATCCATATTCTGCTCAACATAGGGAGCTTATAGCTCTGCTCCTCGTATTGAGCTCGTGGCTCCGCTCGGCATATGGAGCTCATAGCTCTGCTCGTCATATGGAGCTCATAGCTTCTGCTCGGATCTATTCACCGCCCCACTTCTCACGTGCTCCTATTTACTAGGACACGATGTACATGAGTTAACCGACTCTCCGCACGATGAGGACAGCTCATCACCAGGATAAGGGCTAAATGTCGGTTCCTTGCTCCAACAAAGGAGAAATCCTGGCAGTCTCTCCTATTGGGCCGTTTCACACAGCCCATTAAGAGGACCTTGGCTCAGCGCTGGGGGATCTATAAATACCCTCCTTCACTTGAGGGTCAGGTATTCTATTCTCATTCTTTACTTTCACTCTCTGTACTTGTTCACTCCACTGACTTAAGCATCGGAGCGCCTGCAGGTACAACCCCCCCCTTCGGTGTGAATTACTGCTCAACTCATCAAGACTCATCATCAAGCGAAGGATTCATTGGCTCCCTACCTATTCTGATCAACAGGTTAGATCAATTTCTATAAAGGGTAGCTTAGTCATGAGCTTCTACATTAAAACATCTCTTAACATGGATAATTCTAGTTAGCAAAAGAAAAACAGGTTAGCAGCTATTCGCAATTTGTATCAAAGAATCAATTCCAACAATAGAATGCAGTTCCACTACATTCACAACATCAATTGTTAAATTATTAAAGAGATGATTGCAGTCCCCATCGCACTCCTAATGCCTCAGCACAGATTGAATCAACTTCAAACTGCTCCAATTTGCACGCTCTAGAAACTGCATATCCGAACTGGTTTTTAGTAATTAGTTGGGAAATCCACAGCAGCAGATGTTCTATCATTAACCCTAACAATCCAAACAATTCCCAATCAAGACTAATCATTTATATATCCTAACAATTCAAAAATAAGAAATATGAAGAAAATCTCCAAACCACCTATAAAAGTTATACAGTCCCAATCAAGACTAATGCTTAAAAAACCGCTTCTTATAAATTTTCAAGTAAAAGTAAGGTTTTTTATATTTGTAAAACTATTATTATGTATTAATGTGTATTATGTTAAAATATCTAGTATCTATGAAACAATCTTCAACTAGTTGGACTTTTCATAATTTAACGGTTCAATCTAAATTAGTTTGACTAAATATTACTTAAGAAATCTAGTATCTATGAAACGATCTTCAAATCTCAATTAATTTGACTGGTTGTGAATTATTTTTGAATCCATCTTCAAAATACATGAGGGGCTTCCTGGGAAGTGTTGCATATAAATCTTTGTTTTTGGAAATTTATTGGATTGACATCCGTTGTTTTGAATTATGTTTTGATTTTACTCATATTTTAATATGAGATTTACTCATATTTTGTTAATTCACATACTGTTATTTAAAAAGTTGCTAAGTTGATAGATGCGAGAGATATTTTTTATAGGAGGTTAAGTTTTTTTTTTTAAAGGAGAAGTATAAGTTACTTATTTATACTTAAATATGTGAGACTATCCACTAGACTATTTAATTAAAAAAAATTACAAAAATTGACGGAAATTTGTCAAAATGGACCAAGTTCCCACAACGTGATAATCATTATTCGAATCTCGACTGATAAAGTGTTAAACATTTAGTTAAACAAGCATAAAATAGAATTATGCTCAATTGAGGGAACCTATGGAAAATATATTTCGACATGCATATGTATTTGTTTATGTGTGTTAGAATAGAAAAAATATCTTTTAAGATATACATTAATTTTATATTTTAATTTGTTTAAAAAATATCTCAATAATTAGGTTTGGTTATTCTAAGCCTATAACTAAGGGATTTACCTTAGATTTAAATATATTTACTTGGTTATAAATATCAATGTAATATCGTACAATTTCATATGTAAATATTGTATTTAGTTCATTATCAATAATATTTTTATTTCTTATTATTTTCCTCTATTCTTTCACCTAAATACCACAAATTCAACAGTGTATACTACCCCCGCGTATTTTTATTTTAATTATACACAGTTGTGCACCAGAGGATTAGCTTATCCGATTCAAAAGGGATTATCTTATGTTATTGTTATTGTGTAATTAATCAAGGTCAGGCCTAACAATAAACTAATGATATCAAGGTCAAGCCACCATTTATCAGAAAATTCAATGATGAATAATATTACATATTACACCATAAGAAACGTTGAAATTTATTCCACCGAAAACAAACAATAATACTTCATGTAAAAGGTTAAATATTAGAAAAATTTGTTTATAGTTGAAAGAAAGATCGCCTCGCCACTTAAGCTTGCTATTATAATACTATTGTTCAGACTCATGTAAAAGGTTTCAAACCAGTAACATTTGTTTATATTTGAAATACAAATCACCACTTAAGCTTACTATTATTGATTGGAACTCAACTTTGCCTCTGATCTTTGGGAAGGACAAGCTACACACTCAGCGCAAGCAGTAGAAGAAGGAGATAACTTGTGAGAGAGATTAATCCGTAATGTCTGTTGCTTCTCCTCATTCCCAGGTACATGGAGAAGAGCATCCATGATTAAAATGTCCCAATCACGAGGAAGGAAAAAGGAAGACCAAGTGTCATCTGTTTCAGAAAAGCCATACACCAAAAATTAATAGTATCAAACTGACCTCACTCCAGTGTACCCAACTATACGAACAATAGATCTTATGATGTTAAGAATAATCAACATTCAAAAATATAATATGTCAAGTAAGCAACCACATGCATATCATGGCAGTAATAATTAGTTAATTACAGACAAATGTAGTTAACCGAGAGTTTGGAAACACATTATTAGCATACAAATTATTAAAATAAATATTCAAATTGCTAACCTCCATTGCGGACTGCCTTCAGCTGTAAGACACCTGAGCCTAGGGGTCCAGAAACGGGAAATGAGCAAGACACAGATTGCCTCTTGTGAGCCACTGCAAGAGATGCATTGTACCATGGACCTTTAACAATTGGTTCTCCAATAGCATCTATTATTGCCTGGTTCTTGCTTGCATCCTCCATGGCCTTGCTGCAAATTTCACAGGTAATAATTTTAGTAGCCGCCGTCGGGAACAAATTTTCAATTTTGAAATATAAAGAGCAGTATTTGAGAAGGTCCTTTTTTTATAAATATTGGTAATAGGCTTTCAAAAAACTTTTCGTCTCCATGATGCTTACTATCAAATATCTACTAAGAAAAAGATGAAAGCGGATAAAAGAAATATAATAGTATTCAATTGGAGGGATGAGGGAAAATAATTTGAAATTGATATGTGAAATTACAAGGATGTTATAATGGTAATGCTGAAAGTTTATATAAAATGACATGAAGAACAACTGTCTTAAGGCCAAGTACGAGAAAATATTTCCTACTTTTAATGTTTTGTACAGGGAATTGTGCCTGAGGAACATTACAATTTCTTATACTAATCTTTGAAAACAGGGAACAAAGTGAAAGCCAAGTGATTTCTTGTAATTATTAGGAAAAACTAGAAAATGAAAACAAAATTTAGAATTATTCTTAGTCTTCCAGATCTGATTCTTAGTATTGAAATGAAAGATACTACAAACTTGGATGCTGAGCTTACCTATCAGAGTTATTGCGCTCAGGATATAACCATCATAACTATTAGTTGTTGTTATGTAAAAGGAGAAAAGAGAATGTTCAACTTTCAGTTTTAACCAAAGACAGTATATATAGGATAGGAAATACCATAAACAATGTACATTAAATTGTAAGGCCTGTTTAGTGCTTCTTATTCTAAAGTCTAAACCATTGCATGTCAAAATTTAAAACACAATTCTTAAGAGTTTCTCATTATTGCCAAATGCATTCATGTGAAATTAAAGTACGAATAACACATAAAACTTGATATTTACCTGCTACAACCATGATAGATAGAAAGGTCATCAAGAGCACTCAGAGCAACACCACCAGTAATAGTAATCAAAACAAACGACACTGCCTTACGACCAAAATATTTACTCTGTTGTTCATCCGCATTGTTCACAGCACTGCAATGATTTAAAATTTGTAGTTACAATCAAGGACCATTGATATTATGATTTCAACAAAGTAACAGTAAAGAGTACTGGAAATTTCCAGCTAAACTTGAAGAATAAGTATTATCTCTTTTGTTTTAGGACTCAACTTACTATAATCTCAATTTACCTGAGTAAGTGTATGAATGAGTTTCTAAGCACAATTTGGATACATAATGATTGCTGAGAATGGGATAGAATGATATACAATAGAATTAAAGTAAATTATCTTATCATTGGTCAGGTTATAGCATCCATGAATTTAATAACTCTTCGATATGGGTATAGCAGCAAACTGGTGCGCAGTGGCCAGAGACTTCCATAGCATTGCATTTTTCAATAGCAGCAGTCACAGCCACTATCACAGAAAACCATGGTCACCATTCTTCACATGGGGGGAAAATTCATATTTACCCTTTTTGTGAGTTGTTAAACCCATTTTCTATTGGTTTTTTTGCTCATCTGCCCTTCTAGAAGTAATATTAGGTTTATGTTCTAGGTCAATGAACATAAACTGTGACCTCTTTCATTTCTGCCAACGGACCAAATGCCCACCACTTGTCCAGCCAACTTTGGTGATTACTTTGAAGCTCACCTCCCTCAAATTTTATGAACGTGTCTGGTCTCTGTTGTTTGATATCTAATTGTCTGCACATTATTAAACTCAGCCCTTGTTGTTTAGGGTCAGCCACTGCACTCCAATCCGGGATTCATAACTATGGTTGTTCGATTTTCGTAATATATGTTTCGTAATACTCATATTATAATTTTTTTATAATAAATTCAAAAGGTTACATAAAATCAGTGTTGTCAATCACAAATCGCAAAAAATATGCAACAGTGTTATAGCCGCTATTTGACAACATTTTGTACTAAATAGCGTATCACGGAGCAATAGAGATTAGTTCAAATTCCGTTACGATGAAGCGCTATGGCGCCTCTATTTAACAAAACTGCATAAAAGATATTCCTAACCTATTTTAAATTGATAATTGTGTTAAATTTCAAATTTGTATAATTTATATCTTTCTCATTTTTTACTTGTTCTCATTTATTGTCTGTTTATTTTTGCCTACCAAAATGGGTATCTTTAAAGCCCTCTTTCCAACTCTAATTTCATTTTTGACCATTTTAAAAATAAAAATAAAAAAACAATCTTCTTACTACCTCCCTGGATTTTCTATTTCTAAGTGTATTGAAGAACCCTTTTTCCTCATTCATTCTATTGCATAGAACAGTCTCTCCTCCTCAATCAATCAATCCCTTTTCCCCTTCCAATCTTCCATTATTTGTGTTGGGTATTGAGTTTAGTTACATAGGCTCTCCCCTTGTCTTTTCCCCTATAGGCTATAGCTAAGATTATTCACAGAATTGCAACTTAATAACACACACACACACACTAGCAAATTGAAACAAAGATGCATCATAAACTGGAGTTCACATCCCACAATGCAGCACAAATAGGGTTTGGTTGAATTTGGTACGGTGGTATAGAAAATTAACGATTAAATGAAATAGATGAAATGATCATGAGATTGGTGAAAGTAATTAATTCTATCTCATTTAATCTCACACACACCCCAAGTTGAGAGAAAAGAAACACATCATACATCTATTCAATCCTATTTGAACCAATCAAAATAATAATCATAACTAATCATATTTCAATCCTAACATTTTGACACCTTCAAGAAACAGACATGTAAATTTACCTCTAATAGAATCAGAAAACTGAAAAAATAATGAAAAAAAAAGTTAACTTACCCAGAAATCTGAGGTTTAGGGGAGAGTTTAAGGAAGGAGCTTAATCTCTTAGCCAACATGATAAATCAACAAATTAGTTATCCCTAGAAAGCGATACCAACAAAGCAACAAAAAATAAGTGATTGTTGTGGCTGAGGGAGGAGATACGTATACGGTCATAGTGGTGTCATGTCACAGTGGTTCTATTTCAACATTGAATCTAAATTAACCCACGAACCGAAGTGGGTTTTTGTATATTGAATCTCGATCGATGAAAAAAATAAAAAAAATAAAAATTGACTAATTTTTTCTTTTGAATAAAGGATAACTAATTAATTAGTCAAAAAAAAAAAAGGATAACTATTTTATTTTTATAAGTAAAAGGATAACTAATTAATTTGACGGAAAAAAAGAATAATTAAGAGAAAATAGAATATGCTTCAAAAAAGAAAAAATTCACAGTTTCTGTGTATATTATTTTTTTTCATTAATTAATAGTTTTTTATTTATTTTTGACGGAATAATTAATATTATGATTTTTATTTTTATTAAACTATCTCAATAGCAGCAAGTTTGGTGTAATAGAGTGATTTGACATACACCAATGTTATTTTACTGTGTAAAATAATTTTACAACACATATCCTATTTTCTCTTAATTATTCTTTATTTTTGTCAAATTAATTATTGATCTGTATATTGAAACATTTTCTCCTTTATTTGCTCTATGTTTAATAATCTTTATTTCCATGTATTTGCTTATCTAGTTAGATTGATATAGGACATACCTAACTGCTACACTGAAGGGATTCCCTAAGTATGAGTATCATAAATTGTATCTCTCATTTATATGCTATCTACTTACAATATATTAAAAGAAACTACTATTAAAAATTCAAGTTTGTCCTTATTACTTTTAACAACGTTCCAAGTTTTATGTCCTTAAATGTAATTTTAACTCTAAACTAATAAAAAAAATAGGAAAGAAAGATAAACATAAAAAAAATCTTCCCATAAAAATAGCATCAGAAACCACACCTCTAAACAAAAAAAAAAACACAAAACAAAAATAGGAAAAAAAAGAAGATAAGCATCAAATAAAACTTCCCATAAAAATTTAATTAAAATAAATTTACACATAAAAATACGAACAAAAAAAATCCCTTACCAAAAAAAAATATGAACAAAAATCACTATAAAAGATACGCTTCAAAAATAATAACTTTTTTTTTTTTAATGAAAAAATAGTAACTCAATCTAACATATAAAAACTTATATATAAAAAATAAAAATAGAATAACCTAATAAAATAATATACTTATTTATGAGCTTAAAAATAAAAGAACAGAAAAAAAAAGTAACAAAAACATAATCGACCCGTTTGGATTGACTTATTTGTGAGTTTATGCGAAATAACTTATGTAAATAACTAAGTTTTTATGTATTATTATAAGTTTTTTAAGGTAGTTCATGAAAACAATTGATAAAGATATAAAAAATACAGAAGAAATGCATTATTGATGAATACATATATTATAGTAATAATTACGGGGTAAATATTTGTCATTATACTTCAAACATCACGGGACAAGTGTTGATCAATAATTTTGTCAAAAAAAAGAAAGTGTTGATCTCTAATATATAAAAAATCATACACGGGACAATTGTTATAATAAAAAAAATTAATCATACACGGGACGATTGCTTTAATAAAAAAAATTAATCATAAACGGGACAATTTCTTTAATAAATTTTTTTTAATCATACACGGGACAATTTCTTTAATAAAAAAAAATTAATCATACACGGGACAATTGCTTTAATAAAAAAAAAAGTAATCATACACAGGACAATTGCTTTTAAAAAAAAGTTTAATCATACACGGTACAATTGCTTTAATAAAAAAAATTTAATCATACACGGAACAATTGCTTTAATAAAAAAAGAAATTGAATAGTAAATATTTTTTATTATTAATTATAATTTATTACATAAAAATCATACACGGGACAATTACTTTAATAAAAAAATGACTTAATTTAATATATTTTACAAAAAATAATAGAATCACATCATTCAGCACGGGTCTCAAAACTAGTTTTCTATTATAGTTGTTTCTGGTTTATCATTCAATTTTATTATTATTTGCCAGCACTTTCAGTTATGACAAATTATAATAACAAAACATGATTTGTGTACGGTTATTGGTTAGTACTCCTATATGATTTCAAATCCTTACTCCAAAGCAAAGAGAAACAATTGAATTTCAATGGATGTAGTATTAGTCCACAAACAAATTAACATCACATACTTTTGTTTTGTGAGGTAGCTTGTCAACTTTTGTGTAGATTTCTTTGGGCATGTTCAAAGATTGTTCAAAATATGTCCAACCAATTTAATAGGATATGAAGGTTTTTGTAAGTAGCAACTTTTATGCAAAGGGGTTATGTTGCTATTTCAAACTGATTTGTTCCCCTTGTTTGTTCTCTTCACTGATGATTACTACTTTGTAGCTTTTAGAGAATTCATGATCCTTCTGTTTTTCATTTCTTGTGTTTCTTATGATACATGAAACTAATCTAATGACTCTGTGCATGTTCACATTTTTTAAAAAGATTTGGATCCTCTCATGTATGAATCAAATATGAGGGCTCATGTCATGTTCATCATCCAACTATTACAATTTATGAAGATTTCTCTTCCCAACCCTGTGTCTCTTTTTCACCCTCCTGGTTCCGTTTTTACCTCTGGAAAAAAACTTCGGTAAACACGAACTGAAGTTTTGGTCCATTTACACCCCCTCCTAAATAAAAATAAACAGTTGAAAACACATGTTTTTCTATATCGGAAAACTTCGGTGAATGAAAACCGAAGTTTTTAAAAATTCGGTTTTCATTTACCGAAGTTTTGGGGAGTAAAATTAGAAATAAAATTGGATTTTTTGGGGGTTAAAAAAATACGCGGGGGTGGTAAGAGAAATCTTCGCAATTTATTAGACCCCACTTATATACAGTATGATTTAGTTATAAAATAATGAGATATGAACATGATAATCCATCCTCATGGTTGATTCAAATCCTTTTTGTAATGCATATCCTTTTTTTTCTTCTTGATTTCATCGTTTTAATGTGATGTTATATTTTTCCTTCCTGTTTTGTTGCAGCATTTATTTGGTTTAACTTGATAGATTGTCTTCGATCCATTAAATCAATAACTTTAATATCGTCAATATTACATATTTGGATTGTTGTTTGTTATTATTAATAAATATTGTGAATCAAGTTTGTGGTCTCGGTCAATATATAGCATATTAGCATAACATAGACTTATTTAAGAAAAGTCTTCCTCCATTCAATCTAGCTATTGTTGTAGTATATTTGGATTAGTTTTTTTTTTAGCTTATGCAAACAGCTTATGCAATTTTCATGTATTATTATAAGTTTGTCAAGGTAGTTTATGATAAAATAGTTTATAAAAATACAATTTTTACTAGTTTAAATTTATAAAATAGCATAAAACCTAATGGAAATTGCATAAATTGTTTGCATAAGCTCAAAAATAAGCTAATCCAAACGGGGTCTTAGTACTTAAATATATGAGACTAACCATTAGGCTATTTGATCCAAAAAACAAAGTTTTACAAAAATCAACCGAAGTTTGATCTAGCAAAATAGACTAGACTTCCACAAGATGATAATCAATGTTAGAATCTTTACAGAAAAAATGTCAACATTTAGTTCAGACAAACACGCGTCGAATAGAATTATGCTAAATAAATTGAGAGAACTTTGGAAAATATATACACAAAAAGATCAAAAAGCAAAACCAAATAAATAGACTTCAAATATTCAATGAATATTGTTAGGAAATTGCAACTAAATTTCCCTCTAATAAATTTTCTAGAAGTAGTAATAAGGTGTCAACTAGTAATCAATTTTGGTGAAAAATAGAACAGTCCATCTACCATATGAATTAGCAACATGTACGACCAATAAAAGATGCTCGTGACAGTTAAGACTTAAGAGAAAAGTTGTATTCTGAGGATATCCTCTCCATGTGATGACTGATGACCCTTCCTTGGTAGGTGTAACAGTACAGTAATACATGATTTTGTGCTTTATCACCACTTTTTAATGTTTAGTTTTAAATAAGGAAGACAGTGACATTTTACAAGTACTTTTCATATGGACCGTCCCCTTAACCAACCAAAACAACTCATCAAATTGATATTTTGCTTTGTTCCAACTTGAGCTAAAAATCATATCAAAATTGTGATCTAAAAGCCTTCTCCACCACTCATTCAATACCTAAGTAAACCATTTATTTATTTATTTATTTATTTATTTATTTATTGGGTGACAAAAATACTATACTATTCATATTTACGCAGAAGGTTAACATATTCAACCACTTGCTACAATCCTCTCCCTTATATAAGGATCTGGTTTATTTATTTTATTTATAAAATAAAGTTTTTTTCATTTGTTTTCTACTGCTACAAATATCTTTCCTGTCCAACTCTCATCATCTGATCTTGCTTAGGCTCATCATTATCAAGGACTCTCCATAATCTACAAAGGGTATTGCTTTTTTCTCCTTTACATCTCTCCATCACTACTTTGCATGTCAATTAGTTTTCTAGTTTTTTCCTTTATACGTAGTAATTTCTTAGTTTTTTTTCTACATTTTGTAACAGGATCAAGTGACAACAACCACATAAAAGTGATCTATCTTCAAACATCATAAACCAATCAGAAAACATGTTGCTAAGAAGTTCATCAACACCAGTTCTTGGTTCTCTCCTATCTTCAAGTTCCTTCACAGATAGTCCTATTCATCATAATCATAATCTTCATCCTGAATCATGTCATGCACTTAAGCATCTACCACTCCAACATCATCATCACAGTAACAAGATCTCATGCAGTTCTTCTCCAATCTCACCTTCAATTTCTGATCTTGAAAGGCAAAAGAAAGGGTTGATTAGAAGAGTTCAATCTGAAGGGAACTTGGAAGACTTAGCCTTTGCTACTTGCAACAGTAACAATGAAGACAGATTCAGTTATATGGACTCTTCTTCTAAGAGGTATTCAGTGAGGCGAAGATCCTTGGCACTTGAGACCATTCCATCTTTCTCTCTTTCAAAGCAAACTGGCTTGCGTGAAGAAGAGGAAGATGAAGAAACTGATATTGAAGATGAAGAAGGCTATGGTGAGTTCAGTGTGCTGAATAGTAGCAATGGTATGATGCAGACTGAAGAAGTGAAGGTGAATGATAGAGTTTGCAGGGTGAGTTTTGGTAATAAAGAGATGTATCTTGCAAAAGGGCTTGGTGTTGATGTGAGTGGTGATGGCATAGATGGTGGTTGCAGAGGAGGCAATGGAGGTGGTGATTATAGTTCCATGGGATCTCGAGGGAATGATGGAGATAGTAATCATGGGGTGGAAGAATACTACAAGAAAATGGTGCAGCAAAATCCAGGGAACTCATTGTTTCTGAGGAATTATGCTCAGTTTTTGTATCAGGTAACTTCTATTTCCTTCTGTTTCAAAGTATAGCTCTCAATTGTTGAGAATCTGAATTTTTGGTATATAGCTAACTACCATGCAATTTTCACAACTTTTTTCATATAATAAAGTTAACAAATCATATTCATTTTCAACACCAAAACTTGGTTTTATTAGTGAATACTATACTATTGGTGATGATTAGAAAATTGATGATGTGTTGATTTGACAGAGCAAACAAGACCGTGAAGGCGCAGAGGAGTATTATTCCAGAGCCATACTAGCAGATCCAAATGATGGAGAAGTTCTATCACAGTATGGAAAACTAGTTTGGGAGCTACATCATGATGAAGAAAGAGCCACTAGCTATTTTGAAAGAGCAGTACAAGCTGCTCCTGATGACAGGTACAGATACACTGTCATCTGCTTCATTCATAACATTCAGTTCAGATCATTGTTATACTTTTTAGATCAAGTTGACCCCTTACATGTTGAAAAGTCATTCTAACAATTGTTTGTGTTTCCATGATGATATCAGCCATGTACAAGCAGCATATGCAAGTTTCCTTTGGGATACTGAGGAAGATGAAGATGCAAGTTCCAATGACCCACAATGTTTACCTCAGCATTTTCATTTTGGAGCTATGGCTACTTCTGGTGCATCATAGAAGAGAAATAATGTACTGATGAGTTGAAAACATTTTCTGATGCACATAAGGGTTTCTGAGATGTATTGGAATTCAACTAGTTGAGAAACAAGCAGGTTCTAGTAACTGAAATCACAAGCTGATTTCTATCGCAGTATTGATTATAAAATAATTTAGAAGTGCTACCAGTTTGTAACCATTTAAGTAGTCAATGAACTGATTTGTAAAATGTTGCGTTTGAGACTTGTTCTTACCCGTTGATTTGGCAACAAAGACACCAACTTAAGATGGAAAAACAAGATTAGAAAACAAAAGCGTTTGTAGAGATATACTCCATCATCAGGGTTCTGTTCCATGTAGAAATTAAACAGAGATGTACAAGAGGAAGTATCCAAACTCTAATAGTGAAAAAATTTCAGGTTACATATCATTAGCTAAAGTGTTATGTTTGTCTGGTGGAGATCATATTCACGCTGGTACTGTAGTAGGATAACTTGAAGGAGAGAGGGAGCTAACTTTAGGTTTTGTTGACTTACTAAGTGATGATTATGTTGAAAAATATAGAAGTCGCGGTATTTTTTTTTCGCCACTATAAGAATGCCCTATAACCATATAACCAAACAATGCTCTTAATCTAAAAGGAGGTTTTGAATTACTATTTATTCTACGGGATGGAAAACTTATGGCAGTAATTTAGTCAAAGTATATGTGTCGGAAGCGAACTACAGTTTAAAAGAAAAGGTTTTACCCCTATTTTCAGAACCCATAACGAAGTTAAAACATTGGCCTAAAAAATTTCCAGAGACCCATCAAAATAAGTCTCAACAAAAGGCAATGAGACGATCAGCACAACCATCACAATACTTTTTTTTCCTTTCAACAACTTTTCTCATTAAAGAAAACATCCACAATCCTGACACAAGGCAATACAAATAACAAAATTTCCCACCTGAATGGCATCATAAAAATCATTCAAAGGGAACTAACTGATCTATACTTTCAAAACAAACTAGTAAATCTCAAAAGACTTTCAACTTAAAAAAGACACCCAAAATGTAAGAATCCTTTTCATGAAACTACAGAAGGAAAATGTTGTGCATTAGATACCGAATCAAGCTCAGATTTCACTAAATGTATAAGCCATTGAATAACATATCAAAGCAAGCTTTCACGACATTTTCCTATCGTGAACCGCGCTGAAGATAACCATCACCTCTTCCAGAGCTCCTGGTATAGTCTGAGGTATCCTGATAATAACCCCTTCCCGAGCTCCTGCCACCAAAACGCCCCCTTGGAGCATCTGTTGGATAACCGCCTCTGCCTCTTCCCCTTCCTCCTGATCAAGACATAGAAAATGGATATCAATATTACAAAAATAATTCCCTACTTCAACAGAAAGCAAAAGACAACACTCAAATATCCAAGAAATCATTTCTAAATAGCTTCATGAAGAAAGAAAACCATTATAAGAGGAGGTCAAGGCAAGATATTGTGCTGCAAGAAAGCACAAGACTTAAAACACAAACTACAAAAGAAACAAGCTCATGAAAAACCTCCAATCTCTTGGCATGTCTACCATAAAAGCTCCCTTAAATAAGAAACTATCGGCAGTGTCAGAGAACATATGGCCCTCAATGCTAAACAGCGCGTTTAGACCAAAAACCACAATTCTTCAGAACAATAATCATTTGTAGTTGCACAGATGAAAGACTATATTGTTTGGCAACACCAAGAGCCTAAGATTATAATGCTACGGCTCCCGTGAATTTTTTGACAATTCACAACGTCGTCATCCATTATTTTGGATATGATAGCAGCAACAAATTGTCAGAAAAATATGCATTCTTTATTAAGTAATGGAAGTAACAACTCTAGTAACTTATGAAATAGTAAGAAATTTAGGTTAAAAAAGATGTAGGACATTACTTCCTCCTCGAGCTGCACCGCTGCTGCTTGGTCTTCGCTCCTCTATGTATATTTGTCTTCCAGCCAATTGTATGGGAGAAGCCTACAATAACAGTGCATAAATTTAGAACGATATGAACCCAAAAAAATGATGTAAAATGAATAGTATGGACAATGCAATTATTAGCAGAAATTTTTAACAGTGTTAAATATTGATACTTGACTTTACTAATTCACAGATTTTGCATACAGAATACTAAATAAACCATGCTTCAAATATATATAAACCAAGTAAGTAAAGCGTAAAATCTAAGAATAGAAAAATTAAACTACACCGATTTAACCCTAATATCCATATGAAAACATCTGATGATGACAATAAATCAAATGAAGGAACAGAGAAGGTTCTCGCTTTAAGGAATAGAAAAATTGATTGCGTCGGATGCCATGTAACTGATAGCATAGTCAAGAAAATCAACAAGGAAATATGTTTTCTGATTATTGAAGTTTTGGAAAAATTTGATAATGAAACATATATTTGATTAGGCCTAACAAGCAAAATTATTTAAATAGAAGAACATCAAACCTGAAGTGCATTTTGAACCCCAACAACGTCTTCGAATTCCACAAATGCATAGCAAACTCCAATTTCCTGTAAACACCCATTTCTATATTAAGATTGTGCTTTTTTCCATGGTTTGAATATAAAGTCAAGCAGTTTTATGTAATGAGAGTAGCTACCTGTCGGACCCTTACGAATATTCCATCTGGCTTAATTCTGCCGAAACCCTTAAACTCCTCCTCAATCTCCGCTTCGGTAATATCACCAGGCAGGTTTCTCACATAGACAGACGTTACTTCTTCTGGAATAATTATAAAATGGGTGTTAACTTGATGACTCAGTATTACAAATTCTTAGAAAATATTGAGTACAAATCTTGAATAATGCAGGTCACGTAAAACACTGTTACAAAAATACTGTATCCAGAGTGGTAGGACAAAAGTTTATGCCTAACAATTTCTGAAGTCTCTTCCCGGACGATTCGTCCCTAAAAACATAGTTCCCCACAAACCACTGGCTCTTAGGTAACAAAAGCAGCAGTCAAGAACTTGCATAAAAGGATGATAGGAAGAATGAATGACAATTCCCCACAAATCATCAACATTAGTAGGAGTGTAGGACAATCGTGTAAAAAATTAAACCACGGGCACTTTAGGTAAAAAAAGCAACAGTCAAAAACTCATATAAAAGGATGATTGGAAGAGTTAATGAAAAAATTCAAACATATTATCAACACAAATACTACAAATTATACAGAAACCAAGTATACTAAAAAATTCATATTAGGAAAATTAATCAAACCTTCTTCAAATTTGTAGCCTTCTTCTGTTGCCTCAGCCCCGGACTCTGAAACATATGATGCTGAGCTTGACTGCTGAAAAGCAGGCTGCACCGCTGACTGCTGAACAGCTGGCTGTGTGACATGATTAAAATCGGAAGGAGGAGGAGCACTTTTAAAAGAATGCTGTGGGGCATGTTGTGGTGCAGCGGACACCACTGATTGGCCTTTGGAGACACGTAACTACAAATTCATTCAAATATAATTACATTAAGACAACACAAAAAAGAGGCAAAATCTTGTTATTACTATAGGTTTGAGTCCAGCAAACAACAAAGAACAATAAGTTAAACAGTTTCCCAGTATTAAAATCCCCAAAATTTCAATAAGGGAGCTTCAAACATGCAATTTATTTTTAGTCTCCTCCCTGCTTAAATTTTCGTCAAGCATTAAGAGACTACTTTCTGCAGTCAAATGTCCGCCAGTAACCAGATTTAATTGCAGAAGGTTCCAAAAAATCGGAAAAATGGATTATGTTCCCAGTTCCCCTCAATTTAACAATATACAGTTGTTACTTCTAAAATGTCATACTTTGTTTATGGGCAATGTAAAGAAATTATACTGAAACTGTATCAAAACTAAAACAAACAAAAAAAGTTGTCTAATGAACAAAAAAGGTAACCGACAGTTGTACATACAATAGATGCATAAGTTTTCTTAGCAGGCTCCTCATACGCCTCTTCAACAGGAGCAACAGGGGTTTCGCGGATAGTTTGTGCAACACTGTAAACCTGTGGAGATGCCTCCTGTGCCGGAGCTTCCTCCACCACAACTTCAGACTCAAAATCTTCTTGTAGTTGCTGCTGCTGCTCAGGGAGACTATACTTGTCCACTGGATCATCGTCTATATGAGCTGAGTTGACATATTCCCTTGCTTCTTCCTCAAAACCGTAGTCTGAAGCTGATAAAAAAATAATAGAATCAGAGTCCAAACAATCACAATAATTTTTCTTAATATAAAGATGTTTTCATGCTATTTACTATTAGTTTGGACTGAAAAAGATTAATAACTGAAATTTATACTCACACGGAAGCATGCATCTTTTAGACTTGGTCAGTAAAAAAACGTCTCATTTTTTATAATAATCATGATCACCATGAAACATTCTGATATGCTATATTATTTAAAAGTAATGTTTACTAAATAAGATGTCACTGAATGCACAGACCATAAAACTCATAGCTGGATGTTTCAGTTTGTATAACAGATAGCCACACAAATAATTCCAGTAGACTTGTCATAAACAATTACAGATGTCCTAAAAACATGATTCTGCAACCAATGTACCTGGTGGCTCAGCAAACGCAGCAGACAGATGTGGCTGTGAGTCAATCTTTTCAGATGTCACCGGTACCAGATTTGGATGCACAACTTCCTCATGAACGTATTGAAATATATCATTGAGCACAAAATAACCCTTCTCCTGAGGGGCAAGGAAGAAAGTCTGAACAAACTTCTGCTTCCTGCTGACATCCTTGATCTTAACAACACCCGTAACCATTACAATCACTCCTCCATTCCAAGAGTCAAGAGAATTGATTGTCTTGATCTCAATTGTCGCAAAATTCAGCGATGTCACAATATTATGAATATGCTGCACAACACAATTCAATCCAACCCAATCAACCATCAATTATTTAAATAAAACAAAACAAAATAAAATCATCACATCATTCCTTTCCTTTCCCTTAAAAATTACCCCGTGATTAAAAATCACCTAAACTCTAAATCAAAACCTAAAACCCTTAAACATATGTAAAACTAGATAAACAAATTGCAGAACAAAAAAAATAAAAAAAATCAAACTTTGAGCGAGTATAGTATGTATTACCAACACATCAGATGCAGTCTCAGAATAATCACCATCAACACGAATCATGGAGCTGGAATCAGAGTAAAACTGATAAACAAGATCAGGTTGTTGACGAAGAACTTGATAGTACTGTCCAACGAAGTAAGAACCAACCTGCAAATCAAAGAAAAACTATAACTTCACACAAATCCAAAGAAAATCCACAAAAAAAAAAAAAAAAATTTACCTGCGCAGCACTAACGGAACCCGGATATGAAGACGCCATAATCAGACAATTTAGGTATAGCTAAATTCTGGAGTAGAAGAAAGAAGCATGCAAAGTTTTGTTCTCCTAGCTCTGGTTACAGATCCAGGAGAAAGATGAGTGAACGAAAACCCTAAATCTTTGGTAATTGCGTTTTGGAAACGAAAAGCGAAAGAAAAAAGGGAAAAGAAAATGCGAATTGAGAGAGAAATGAAGGAATCGAAGAAAAGTGATAGATCGAGGAATTGAGAGTGGTGGTGCTGATAACTGAAAAGAAGATGAAAACAAATAGTGAAAGATTCTTTCTTGTACTTTATATATATGAATTTAGCTAGGGGTTTAGAAACGAAATCGTAGCCGTTGGATTAGGTGTAAGAGATATAATTATAATTATTATTAATAAATTTTGTGATTATTTATTAATTGTAACGTAAAATTTCAGGGGTCAGATTGGTTTCAAGTCAACGTAAATGGACGGCTATAGACAAATAGAGTTACTTGTTTGGACTTTGTGTGTGTTAGAGTTCTTACCTCTTTTTTTAGATTTATTTTCCCTGAAATTTCATTGTCTTTTTTTAAGCATCTTACTTGTATAGTTGGATAGATCTAGTTTTGCTTCGTTTGGATAAATTTGTTTACTTTTAGATTATCTATGATCTCTGTACTCATGGTGTATACGTGCACATATAAGGCATGAAAAAATAACTATTTGCATATAATAAACATTAAGGGTATGTTTGGTTCAACCGAAGGGGAGGAGAGGAGAAGGGAGGTGTGGGGAGGGATTTTTAAGGAGGGGAGGTGAGGTAAAACATAATTTATCATGTTGACAAAATTACTCACACTTTTTTATTAAAATTCTAAATTATCCTTGTTAGAATATTAAAATTTTAGGTTTTATTTTTTTTTACAACAAAAAAAATTTAGGTTTTCTACTCATTAGATTTTTTTTTTGTTATATATCCATTATATTTTTTTTTTGACATAATATATCAATTAGAATTTAATCCTTATTTTGAGTTTATAAGGTTAAGGCAAAAAAGTAAATTTCCCTCCCCTCCCCTAGTTAAAAAGTTGAACCAAACATAAAAATTTAAAATATCATCTCCCTTCTCCTCCCCTCCCCTCCCCTCCAAAACACCCGAACTAAACAGACCCTAAATCGCACAGAACAATTTGTTGGCATTGTTATAAGAATTTCTTTAGGCTAATGTGCATTTTTTCACTTCTCAAAATTTATAATCCAAAATTTTTACCCTAAAATATGAAAATAGCATGATTATTTTAACTTTACTGCAAAAATGAGACCCTTAATTTTGAGTATCGGCATGTTTTGATTAGTTTACTTTCGAGTTTATATAAAAGAATTTATGAAAATAAATAAGATTTTATGTTAATTTATAAATTCTCGCTAATGAAAACTGTATTTTTATAAGCTATAAGCTATTTTTTCATAAATAACTTTGACAAACTTATAATAATACATAAAATTTTATTTATTTGCATAAATTATTTTACATAAACTCAAAAATAAATTAATCGAAACGGGATCTAATTATGTGGATATACACTTATGACCCCCCAATTGCCTTTAGAAAAGACATGTCGGACGGGTGGACATGGGTAATTAAGTCATTGGACACCACTTTTTAATTATGTGAGGGTATTTTTCACTCTTCCAATCAAAGAATTTTCAACTTGGCGCTCGATCAATTCACAAGATCTAACAAGTAGTGCTGAATTTGAATCCGACCAATTGGTCATCCCTAATGGAAGGAACAACATTTGGGCAAAAAACAAATAAAGGTACAAAAAAATTAAGGTTTCAAAAAATGGAAGAAACAAGACAAAGAAGCAAAGAGAAAAATATGTTTTATCATACATTTCAAGAATCTTACATGTTTTAGTTTAATATCTAATATATTGTTGTCTTATGAATCTCTAACTATCATGTATACTCTAATGAATACTCTAACGTATACTTGACAGTTAATGTATCACGTCATCACAGTTAACTAATATAGAGTGAAAAACTGACCAAAATGATTAACCTTTTAAAATGATTATCAAATTGTGGTTGATGAGATGGAGTTTAATTTGGACTAGACCCAGTTATCTTTTCAATTTGACCAATTTTTGTTATGATAAGTTGTCGATGGGTGTGATTTATGTCACATGCTTCATGATGCTTGAATATTATGGTGTCTGGTTGAGATTGTTAAGGAGTTTTTTGAATTAGACACAACCGAGAAACTGAATAAAAAACGAAAAGATGAAATACCAATTGACAGTGAAGAGAAGACGAGGATTTGATGAGAGAATGCATACAGTGGACTTCTAAACTTTCAGCTTAGATTAATCTAAAGGGTGGATGTTATTTATTGTCGAGAGAAATTGACAACAAAAAAAAAGATTGAAAGGATCCATTTCATTGAAGAATTTCGATATCCACTGAACTACACGTGCATCTTTTTCACAACACTTTTATACAAAATGTAACAGTAAAGCATTGCATAACTTAAAAACCATTCTAAAGAAGGGGAAAAAACAACATTTAAACTACCTATATAATAGGAACACATAACTTCAAGGACGACAAATAATATTTTGCCTAAAATAGAAATGGTGGTTCAAAACACTTAACGCAGATTCTGAGCTTATGTGAGGAAGATAAAGTACACGAGAGGGTGAAAATTGCAAAGCAAAATATCTAGTCAGCAACCACTACAACAGCCTGTAACTCCAAATTGGGAGGACTGGTTTGCTCTTTTGAATAGATATTGGATTTAGGGGTGCAAGTTGTTGTAACTAAAATTTTGTACAAAAGTCAATAATATTAATGCTAGCTCTCAACAGCTAATATTGTATTGCTAGACTAAAAACCTCTTAACCCAGATTTAGACTTAAGACTTTGCAGTCGTGTGTGTGAATTTCAAGTAGTGTTTGTCACTTTATCTATTCAAAAAAAAAAAAAACGCATGAATGAAGAGATTAGCACCCTATGCTAATTGGAAGCTAAATGACATGTTCTAACTTATCTTTGGACATTTATATAGTTTCTTTCCCCTAAATGAGTGGTTAATCACATCTACTCCTAGTTAATGTTCTTTATCAGCATGTTCTTATTTTAGTTTGTTATTTATTTTAACGAGGTAGCACCATTTGTAAATGGAGAAGACTGCATGAGCTATATAGTAAAGCCAATTGTCTATATAGCAAGAAACTAACATTTAAAAATAGTAAAGCCAATGGTCTATATGAACACTCTTGCATTTATAAATTTACTTTTCAACACCAGAATATGGAGCAATTCAACATTGAGTTCGTGTTTGAGTTCTCATTCACCTAGGTATTTTCTATAAGTTTTTAGACAATTTATGGTTGTCAACTCGTTCGTATTAGATTGTCATATTAGATCAAAGAAACAATTATTGACATAATAACCAAAAGTGTAAGCACCATCCCATTAAAAGATCAGTATCAAGAAAATGCCGGGCACAACAAATCATAACATAAATTGAGTCAAAAAGATTATCTACCCTCAGTACTCACTAGTATTACTTAAAGTTACACTGCATCTATGCTCCAAATTACCTAGAAACCTTACCTACAATATTCAAGGCAAAAAATTACAGGAAGCAAAAACAGTAGCTATCCCACTTTGCAAACTCAGTAGTAACTCCCGTAATAGGCCTGAGGAACTGCTGCAGGTTGCTGTGTCGGGGCTGCAACAGGTTGTGCATAATTTTGTTGAGGCAGGGCCGGCTGAAATTCAGACAAAAAAAATCAACACTAGATCCAATTCACAATGCTCAGGTTAAGCAGAATGTAAAGAAATGGAAGAGACACAAAAGGTTAGAGCAGTCAAATATCAACTGAGAAATGACACCAAGCGTACGGACTATTAGTGCAATTAAACTGGTGAAACTCAACTCAATGAAAAGCCTACCACACTGGACACATAGGCACATGTTCGCTCAAGAAAAAAGTGAGGCCAACAAAACAATGATATGTTCGATAATATTTACATAATTTTTGTGTACTATATGTATCTATAGTAAGCCAAAAGAATGCAATTAACACTCGCATGAAAGAACTATAGAGCTGAAACAGCTTTTCACCTGTGCAGGATATGCAGGAGGATAAGCTCCGTAAGCAGTGCTTGGTGGAACTGATGCGGGCAATTGTGGGTTAGCATAGTTACCTCCATATCCAGCATAAGCCCCATAGGAAGCCTGTATCAAATCATAATGGATCACTTAAAAACAAAGATACCTCATCATTAAAAGCACAAAAACAATGTCAAACATACACTACAAGTACAACAAATGTTAACCCGTGATGTCTTATACTAAGGCAAATATAAATTTGAAGGGGTAATCAACTCATTGCAATATTGGATATGAAGGGCAAATTCTATTTCAATTAGGTGAATATGGTGCTTTGTAATGTTAGCGCTGCATGGATTAGGATTACGACACATCTTATGTGTACACCACTATTTCCATGAACAACAAAAGCGGTGATATTGCACACAACCCAGAAAGAAAGACCAACTAGTTTACAAAACAATTTCTCCTGCACTTATGTGTAATGTAATATGGTGCTTTGTAATATTTACACTGTGGATTAGGATCATCACACGTCTTATGTGCACATCACTATTTCTATTAACAACAAAAGCAGCTGATATTGCACAACCCAGTAAGAAAAACTAATTTACCTGCTGCTGGGTGTAGCCAGCAGGCCATTGCTGTCCTTGTGCTTGTGTTGTCGCTGGCCAAGTCTGTGGCTGTACTCCGTAGTTAGTCCATTGGTTAGGTGCATTTGGATATGCACCGATTGCAGATTGGGCAGGTGATTGAGCAGAATAAGCTCTCGCCACTTTTGTTTTATCTGAAGCTAGGAAATCCTCTGCATGACGTTTTTTCAACTCCGACAAGCTCCTGTGCGGCAAGAACAGTTTGGCATGTCTATCCTCACCCCTTTTGATAGCTTTAACATCTCCAAAGAGATTCAAAAACTGAAAACAGAAAATTCAGAAAAAAATTAAAATACACCCAACATTTATGAACACATTAAGGTATGGCATAAACAGAGCAGGCAGACCTTCCAAGAAACAAACTAATTTATTTATTAACAATTAAGACAACGTAGTTTTGAAAATAAATAACAATCAAAGAGCTATACCATACACTTCTTTTTTACTGTAGCTTTAGATGTATACATTTAAGTTGTATAAAAAAAACACAACACAAAACAACCAAATCATATCATACCACCACTAGCATTTGGTTTAATACGATTGGCAGTGGAGTATGGAATGCAAGGTGTTTTGAACACGATTGGAGCAATTTAAGCGGATATTGTGACATTTTGGAATAATGGTGCCAAACTTAGGCTTGGTTAGGAGGTTAGTATCGGCAACTGGTAGCTAGTTATATTTTTCATATTTCTTTTTACCATCTTAGCAGTAAAATACATAGTCTATTCTTGGTCTGACTTCTTTTCTGGATTGGGAGCTTAACATGAGAGAACTTAAGAAGAGCACAATATTATTGGCAGGAGATGACAGTTTATGGCAGAAACATAAAAATATACTATGCAAATATGGTGTTTGTGTGCAGTGCGGTTATTAAAAATGTAGCCCGGACACATTCAAAATTACCCCAAACAAACTGCAGCATATAATAAAATAAAAAAATGTCTAGAACAAAAAACTTATTGTGAGGAAAATCATTAAAACACTGTTGAAGCCGGTTCTTCACTTGGCATTACTAGATTAGAGTCTGGGAATTACTGGAGCATCATTACTTGAACCAAGAGAACAGAGTACAAGAGTGAAACATGACAGACAACCACAAGAGAACAACAGTGAAGAATAAGACAGTAAAAAACATCATTGAAAAATCATAGATTAAAAGTGCAGAATAAAAACATAACAGAATCCAATAAGAGAACAAGAAAAGAAAGAGATATACTTGGAGGAGGACAGAATACAGAACAAAGAAGTGACAACAGAGAGAAATAAGAAAAAAAGTTACTGGCCCACCATAAAATGAATGTGGCTAGAGATAAAATAGTAAAGAATTGAGCATTCAATCTCACATGGACGGCCAAGATTAGACAAAAGTAAAACTGAACTTGGGTATTGATGCTAGGTTATATGGTCACTTTAACAACCAAAGTTTACCGGACATTAACCACTTGACTACCTACACGTAACGTAATATTACCTGTCAAAAATCCATTGATTAATTACAGGTACACTGTTGGTTAAACAATTTTTTTTACTGAAATGTGATGTGAAGTGGGTGCTTCAGAATACGTGTCCCCAACATCACTCAAGGAAAGTCATTAAATATAACATTGAGCATCATCGTCATACAAAATCACCTCTAGAAAAATAGAAGAAAGTTCCTCGCGCTCTGTTGCACTTGCTACACCAGGGTTCTCTGGGTTAGGTGTTATGAATTTTACAACCAATGACTCTAGAAAGTCAATGTTAACTCGCTTTGGCTGGGGTTGAATAGCCTCAAAATGCAATAAAGCCTGCGTATGACATGAAGTTAAATAATCTCATTAGATATGAATAACATTTTGAAAGATGAAGAGGAAATCTCCAACTGCATAATATAAGTAAAGTGCCCATTGACAGAGAAAGTGGGGTCAAACCTCAAGAAGTGGCTTTGACAGGGAAGCATTCTCAAGCCCCCCAACTAAAATCTCTCTAGCCTTTTCTGCATTCCCAGAAGCCTAATAACAGAATGAGAAAGAATATTTCAAAAACAAGACAATACAATTTTCACATAGACGAGGAGAGCAACTTCAGCACAAAACTAGAAAATTGTTAAAATAAATATAAGAATGGTCATCTTAGATTTGAGGTTGTGATTTTTGTCCACAGTCATTTGGATGCGTTATTTATTGGCATAAGTGAGAAGGTTGCAAAGATCATTATCATTTAGCAGGATCCAGACAGGTCAGCAAAAACAGTACCTAGTGTTAATCATCAGAACCGTATTTTACATTCTAAAGCTAAACGTGGAAATGTCTGAAATAAGAATGCATAACACACGAAGAATACAAATATGCTACAAAACCTACCAAATAAACAAATCGAGAATACTGAGCAAACAACATTGGCAGTGTTTGTGAATGTTCTTTCCCTTTTTCAATGGCAATGGCTTGTTCATACAAAGAGAAGGCATCCTCCAACTTCCCCTGCAATATCATGGAATGGAAAAGCTGTAAATTTAAACAAAAATTAAGTCACAATCTATCAACACATTTGTAAGTCAGCATACCAATCGATGTTCCATATTGGCATGCCTGATTATTGCTTCAAGAAGACCTGGAGAAATTTCAGTGTGCACAAGTTGATATGCACCTCTAGCACCCACTATATCTCCAGCTTGCTCCTTGAACCGAGCACAAAAAAGATGTATCTCAGGTTGTCTCTGCATTATGACAAGCAAAAAATGATAAAGCAACAGAAAATCAAGAGGAAAAGCCTCTCATGCAAGAAATTGTAATTGAGCTAATTATGCTTGTAAGCTAAGGTATAGATTAACATCACATTTTTCTAAATCAAGACCGAGTTGTACACGTGAATATCATTCACTAACAAGCCACAACAACAACTTGTCAGAGAGAGATATGAAAATATGCTGAGCATGTGACCTCGCAGGTCAGGCATTCAGAAAAGCTGATCAACAATAACCAATGTATAGTGTATCTACACACAAGTTCAAGTTTTATTAACTATTATCTTGTGGCTAGTATTAGAGCCCATTATGTATATCATCCATTTGTTTAGCTTAAAAACTGGAGATGAATATAACACTAAAAACAGCAAATGATTGCCAAACCTACAGCTTTGACATTTGAAATAAATTACCTTGACAAAGACTTGGCTTGCCCGGGCTAGAACATTATTTGCAAGATCCAAACTTTCACTAGCTTCCATACACAAAACATAACGTATCCAGTACTCAGGATAATTGGCACAGGCAATGACACATCTCTCATACAACTTGACAATCTAATTCACAAACAACAAAACAAGGAAAAATATCATATATTAAAATTGTCCGACAATAGAAAATACAAGAAAAAATCAAGATAAGCATAAAAGGAAAATTCAAAGCATTAAGAAATACTCCGTAGCGGGACAGAGAGGCCCCTCAAATATGAAAAGAGGGACCCTCCTTGCATGAGACAGATGATTATGAAGATTAGAAGATACCTGCATTCATAACATTCACACTTTTAAAAAATAAACTTTTGCAAACACATGACAAACCTAGAATGTCCACTGACAAATTAAGGTTTGAAGTACTTAGCCTCAAGAAACCAATTTGAAGGCCCATGCTTTAGTCTCAGTTCAATTTCCCGATTAAAAAGTTTCTTCATCCAACGGATTAGCCGATAAAACATATGATACAGCAGATATTACTTACTGTAAGTCAATCTATACAGGAAAAACTAAGAACAGAATGTGTACTTATAAGAAAGCAGTTTAGTTACCTTGCTCAAGTCACCTTCTCTTTCTATGAAGTCCAGATAATTATGCCAATTCTCAAGCTCCCCAATATTAAGAGGCCGTACATGAAAGTAGGGCCTCCTGATAGCTGTTTCAAAACCAATGATCTTAGAATCGAACTCTTTAGCTTTCTTATACATCTCTTCTCTAATGGCGATATACTTCTCCAGCTCTTCTGCTTCTGTTAATCCTGCACTTGCAGGTTTAGGAGAACTCTCCGCACCATCAGGACGGACCTCTCCTTCAACACCTTGATCAGTACCCTCTGAAACAACACCTGCCACTGCAGCAGCTTCATCAGTTGTCCGTAATTCTGACAAAGGTCGATTACTAGCCAACTCCTTGAAGCTGCAACACCATTGAAATACTTTAATTTGAGGAAAATAGAGAGGAGATAGTAGAAGACAATATGTGCAAAAATAAAACCAAAAATAGTAACTGTTTCTTTTCAGAAACTAATAATGAGGTGGAACGATAACATCAAAACAAGTAATTACCTGTTGAAATACCGATCCAACTGCTGATTTGGATTCTCTAATATTCTGGTGTAGATCATCGCAAGGCGGGCCCAGTCTTGCTGCATATACTCATATTCAATGTATTTATCCCAAAGAGGAAAGGAAAGATAATCTGTTCCAACATAAGCTAATCCTCGTTCAAAAAGCCTGAAATATGCAAGCATGCAATTTTGATTAATCTGTAACTTGAAGCATCTGTTAACTGATGCACAACCATGTATGGGAGACAGCAGCACTAGTGTACTAGGGTAACAAACAAATCACTCGTAACATCATATAAGACATCCAAACGCTGCATTTACCTTCCTGCAAAAAATCATACTATGTCCGAGAAATGGAGCAGTCATAGAGGCCATCTAGCCCTTAACCAGACGAGATCTTCCCAGCAGCAATTTGCAAATTGATACACCTCAGAGTGTCAAAGATAAAAACAGCTACCATTTTCAACAGGAAAGGGGGGGGAAAAACAAAACCCTTCTACACAACTACGAGCTTTGAAATTAAATGGAAAAAAATATTGGGGAAAATGGACCAAAAATTTCAACTACTGCACATAGTGGACTCAAAACTAAGGATTTAAACATCAGAATGAAAACCATTCTGACATGCAATCCCATCAAAGCTTTTCCGCCATAAAAGGGAGATAGCACTGTTGCACAGTCTCTGAAATCAGGTTAGAAAGCAGGCAAGAAACAGCTGAGCCTAGTAAATGGAAAAACCAATCATGGAAAATAATAAGGTAACATGTAAATAAGCATCCATTACCTACGAACTGTCTCTGGATCGCCATAGGTGCTTATGGCAAATATGCAATAATGTAACCACATGTCCACTGAATATGTAACCCCTTGAACAGCACGTTCATAAACTTCAACAACTTTATCAGCAGTGCCAATGCGCGCCTCATGGTCAGCATATTTTTTCCAATACCCATAACACAAAGGGAATTCTGCTAGGAAAGCATCATAGACTCTACGAATCTTCAAAATGTTGTTCTTCAATGGAGAAATCATTAAATGAGAACCATGAGTCTTAAAATAAATCAATGATAAAATACATTACATTAGTTTTCCAACTAAACCCACAACTACAAGCATTATATAATGAGGGAGAAAAGGAAAAAATAATACAGCATGGAACATTCATAGACAATCTTTCTTAAATGCTACAAAACAAGAAACTATGGTGATTTGATTGTCAACTGGGAACAGCAAGTTGTGTACATTATAGAGATTTTTAATCAACACACATCATTAAACAGATGCAGATCTAACAATATAAACTGCAAATGTCTTTGCACACATAATATACTGAATCATAACAGCATGCATGACATATATATCAAAGTAATATGAAAACATTGTGAATCAGTGATGTATTTCAATTCCTCCTTATTAAATTGCTGCATCCTAATGGTTAACTACAAAAGAATCTGACAATTCTCAAAAATGTAACATCAGTGCATCACATGATTTGGCTGGATCCAACTTGAATCATAACAAAACAAAATAGCCACATAACAATCCAAGACAATAAATTGATAAACTCCAGTTTCAGCCCACCCAGCCAAATATATCCCAGCGAAAAAGAATAGAAAATCATTTTTTGTATGCAAAGATAGCTATAGCACATGACATATTCAAACAAGATATTGCGGTATAGAACTTTGAAATTGACAATGCCA
This sequence comes from Trifolium repens, assembly GCA_030408175.1. Lineage (NCBI taxonomy): Eukaryota > Viridiplantae > Streptophyta > Magnoliopsida > Fabales > Fabaceae > Trifolium > Trifolium repens. The sequence continues at coordinate 47,862,755 of CP125849.1, read as the reverse complement.
TTAGATAGGGGTGTTCATGGTGCATAAACTAAACTGAATTGAACCCCACACTAAGGTTTGGTTCAGTTCTTCAAAACCACTTGCATAAAAATTGGGTCAGTCAAAACTGAATCAAGTGAATATCAACACATTCTCAAAATGCAACTCGCATCTTAAAAATTAGGTCAACATAGCATACCTCTGCCACCTTCTCAGTCTCTTCTATCAAAGAGGTCCAAGCAGTAAAATCTGAAGAATTAGCTGTTACAATATTCCACAGCCTATCCTCTTCAGCGGACAAAGCAGCTGTTAAACATGAGATAAATGATTAGGGCAAAATCATAATTTGGTTGAAGAGCGACATGATTGTGAATCACTAATAATTAAATAATATTAAAAACAAGATGTATATCAAGATAAGATGTGTATATTTAGGCACTGAATCAGTAAGATAAAAGACATCCAGATGTTGCGGAGGTGGCTTAGAATATGTAATCGCCAAAGTCATAATATTTTCTTGCACTCATAAAACAATAAAATGGAATAGCCATTAAAAGTGAGAGCTTATTTTATACCTAATAAAGCTATTTATTATATAATAACTAGTAAAGATCCAGAACAGACTACAACTTTAGGCCTGGAAAAATTTCAAAGTCACTTGAAACAAAAGCGAATGGAAGTAGCATTATATATCTTTTCTCTTAGTTCTAATCTGCAGTGCATGAAAATCAAAGCTTCTTAACATGAGCCATTGAAATTTTCTTTTTTATATATGAATATTGCTGAAAATTCATTAGTTCTCAACATTGATAAGTAACTTGCATTAGAAAATGATAATGTGAAACACTCATTATCAACAAAATAATTGCAACAAGGCCTACACAAACTATATTTGCTAATTAATAAACCACTTAAACCAAATCTTCACAGCTCTATTCCTAACCATAAAATTGAATTCAAATTTTTTTTACAAAACTCCAAATAATAATATATCATACAGAAAAGGCATAAATATACCGTAAGCATCTGTAAGCTGCTTCTCATCAGCTGACCCATCAACATGCTCCAATGCATTTCCATTTTCAAGTCCAACTGTATCAACACCTCCATTTACAGACAAATGTTCACCAGAAACCATAGTAGAATCCGTAGCTTCGTTTCCAACCGCACCCGAGTTTGCATCAGGCGCTTCAGCAGCTTGCTTGGACTCATTTGTTGCACTAAACTGAGCTTGTTGAAGTACAGAGTTAGGATCCCCAGCAGTAAGAGCATTCCCATCACCAGAATAACCTAACTCGTAGCTTGAATTATCCTGAACACCAGCTTCTCCTGCAACCTCAGCAGGAGCAGCAGCAGCGGCCTCGGGAACCGGATTCGAAGCGGTGGTGTTATTGTAACCATCCGATGGATACGTCTCACCAGCAGATGTTTCCGTAACCATTGTTTCACTATCCCCCATACTTGAACAAAAAATCTAAATCCACAACAAAACAAAAGGATTAACCAATTTTCCATTACAATGAACTAATATATCAGTATCAAATAATTCAAAATGCAATATCAATCAATAAAACCAGAGAATCAAATGAATGCATCATCCGAAAACAGCATTTGGAATTAATCAAATTCGAACAAATAGCCATAACAACATATTGCAAAACTTGTTAGAATCGACTAAATCCCTAGGGTTTCAGAGTTTATAAACCCTAATCGAGAGTTTTTGGAGAAATCGAAATACCTGATGAGAGAGAAAGTCAGAAACGGTGTCGTTGGAGAGAAAGGAGTGGTTTTTGGGTTGAAAGCGGTTGCTTCCGATGACAGTTTTTGGTGGTAAATCGAGAATTGGAATTGCGAAGTAGGGCACAGAGGGTGAGGTTCTGCTATAAATATAGCGGTGATGTGTGTGTTGGCGTGTCCATGGTACGTGATGGTCCTGATAGATCTGACACCGTTGGTGGTGGATAATGATGTGATGTGAACAGTTGATTACGTTTTAGGACTTGTTGTACGGTGTAGATTCGACGATGATGTTTGCAATGGGCTTTTCTTTGGTATATCCTAGTACTACTACTGATGGCTGCGATGTGCGGCTCAAGCTCGATGGCTCTTATGGTCTGCTTGTTTCTGCAGAAATATAGACGAGAGAGTTAGGTGCGACAGATTATAAGGAGAAACTCTTATTTTCTTTCGTTTGGCAAGCAAAGAAACAGCAACGAGAGAAGTTGAAAGCATGGATCCCACCGAAAAAATCTTTCTCTTCACTTATGCGAAGAAACTCACAATTTGGCTACTTTTCCAATTATGTCATTGCCCACCTAACAAAATATACAAGTCACGTCATTCTCTTTTATGTTTTAACAATTTAAATTTATTAATTAAATTTTCTCAATAATTATTTAATATTTCAATGATTAAAATTTAAAAAAATAGTTGGTCTGTAAACTAATTTAATTATTTTTTAAAAAAATAATATAGTGTAATTAAAAATTCTAATGTAAAAAAAGTTGCATTCAAACAAAAAATAAATAAACTTTTAGCACATGGATATTTTTGTCATTTTAGAATTAAAGACACTTCTCTCTCTTCTATTTCTCTTATACCAAACAACCTATCAAATCTATTCTATTTCTCACCTATTTCTCTCTTCTCATACTCTCTCTCACCTATTTCTCTCTTCTCATTTTCTCTCCACATCCAAGCATACCATTAGAGCATCTCCAATGGGTCAACTTAGATGGATGGCTTAAGTTACTTTTTGTGGACTTAAATTGCCATGTAGGATCATTGTATTTGATAACCAATTTTAACTAATTTTACTCCAATAACATTAAAATAAACAACTCATATTTGATCCCACCAATTTATATATTTTTTTTATTTTCACTTAATTTTAATTTAAATTATTTTATATCAATTATTTTATTAATATGTTTAAATCTAATAAATATTTAAAAATATATTAAAAATATATATAAAAATATAATAAAATTTATTTTAAACGATGAGAAATACATAGCGACAATAACTATAAAGTGACGAAAAATACGCAACAATAAGAAATACATAATAAAATAAAATACATAACAATAAAATACATAATCAAAATTACCATCATGTATGTCACGTTCGTCTTCAACAATCATGTTATGCATTATGGCTTAAGTTTTTAACGGCTAGTTTCTTAAAACGACTAGTTTTTATCGACTAATTTTTTATAACGACTAGTTTTTACCGATTAATTTTTATAACGGCTAGTTTTTACCGGCTAGTTTTTTATAACGACTAGTTTTTGCCGGCTAGTTTTTTTATATCGACTAGTTTTTACCAGCTAGTTTTTTATAACGACTAGTTTTTATCAACTAATTTTTTATAACGGCTAGTTTTCCATTGATAAAAATTTAAAATTACAATAGAATAAATAAAATTAAAATTACAATAGAATTAAATAATATTACTTATTTCATTCCTAACTTTCCCCTAATATGATTACAATAATGAAAATAATAAGTATGGTCCCACTAATTCCTATTAAAATAATAAATTTTATTGCTAAGCCACCCAAAGTAAGAGTTGCAACATGAAGTTTCATCCTTTATTTCTAAGCAACTTTGAATGACATGTTATCCAACTCCAACGGTAAAATAAAATAAGAAATGGTTGCTAAGCTTTAAAAACTCAATAAGGTACTTGCATTGAATATGCCCTTAGTAGAAAACTCGAATACTCTAATATTGCTCCAGTATCGCGTCAAATATGTATGTGGTATTGATTCGTGTCTAATACTTTTTTATACGTATTGATTAAATATTTAACGATTAAATTTTATTTTAATAAAAAAATATCATACATATTTGTGATACTTCTTTATATACCAGCGGGTTCCATGTCCGCTTGTATGTTACACATTTTATATTGTGTTAATTTATATGTTGAAGATTATTATAAATTTTTTGCACTATTTTTTTTTATGAATGGTTAAACTTTTGGAAAACAACAAACTTGATATGTTTCTCCTTAGTTATTTCTTTTTAACTAAAATGTTACAAATAAAATATAAAGGACCAAAGTGTTAAAAATAGTGCAAAAAATAAGATAAATGGCCAAAAGGTTACAAATAAAAAATAAAGAACTAAAATATTACAAAAAATAAGATAAATTACTAAATGTATATTTTTTTTTAGAAGTGGGGCCTACTAAAATGGCACTTTCTTTTCTCTCTGACAAACAAGCAAACGAAGGAAGAACAGTTTTCCATAAACTTTCTTTCCTCTTTACTATCTTTCCACTTACTTTCCCTTAAAACAAACAATGCATTAGTTTTTTCCTTGCTTTTAAATTATGGTAACTTATTTCAATTGAGATTTTCTCTTACTGTCCACACAAAAGAAAAGGTAAGAAAAAAATTATTTAGAAAGAAAATAAGAATATTAAATGAAATGAATATTAAGAAAAAACCTTCATTAATAAACAATTTTATTTCAATTTTTATATGGTTTGTCTTTGTCGTATTGTTTCCCCTTTCCTTGCGATATCTTGATGCACCGTATGGCCTATCTCCCTGTTTTCTCTTTTTCACTGTGATAGCTTGTTTACTTTGCACACAAATTTGATAAACAATGTAGAAAAACAAATTAGAAAACAATAAAATTAGAACAAAATAACTTGATCAAAGCAAGGGATAATGGTCAGGAAGTTCTCTCATTCCCATACCTTTGTTAACAATTCCTTGTTTAATATGCTTTAGTATAATGAATTTATAAATCTTTGGTTAATCTCATTACCAAATTTTTCTTATACATTTGATCATATGTTACCTAAAAATTGCATATTGCTATGAACACTGCACCCTAGTAATGAATCTTTTAAAAGAAAAAACAGGGTTTCAAATCATCTTATATCTTTTATAAATAATAACAAACATTGAATAATTTATGCATATTAAAAAGATAAAACGGAACCATTCCAACATCAATATTTTGAGATTATAAAAGAGAACTCGCTCATTTTAGAAACGAAAACTCACCCATTTGAGAAATCAGAAATAGGAATCAGAATCAATTTATCAAACATATGGTCCTCAAGCGTTGACTTTAAATCCATTAAGACAAAATGATAATATACATTTAGTTATAGGAATCCACTAAGTACATCTTAAAGGAAATTCTAAAAATCAAATTATAGTACCAATAGAAAAACATAGTAAACACATGTTTACTTCGTTTCAAATTAAGAGTAAATTGAAACATTAATATTTTCCATATCATGAATACATCAAATTGGTTCATAGAGAAGATCTAAGTGATTCTCTCATAACATGAAACTTAGACAGTGCAGAGCATTAGCAACAAAATATTCTTTTTATACATTCAATCTCAATCCAATAAGATATCAAAGCCTTTATAACAATAATAACTTTGATCTTGTTTCAGATTAACATTGGAAACAATAACTCAAATATTTCTGATAAATATATAAAGGCTGCAATAATCCAAGTATGTTTGGTGGAACAACATCCATCCACATGATAACAATGATACAAATCTTTTACTAACAAAGTCCCTACAATTATCAAACTCAAGATGCAAGAAAATAATAAAATTCAAGACGTTCCGGTAGCTTAATTATCAAACTCAAGACATGATTTTTACTTGAAAAGCGGTATCAATTAAGTAGAACAAAAGAGGTGTCATTAAGAATGACAAATTTTGAAACACCAAAACAAAATAAATACCACAAAAAGCCAAAATCAGGGTATGTTACCTACTAAAATGAAGGTTATCTCCTCTGCTTAGAGCTTCAGCCATCCATCCTTAACTTTATCTTCTCAATAATATCTGCAAAAACGAAAATAAACATTTCATAAGAAACTATAAAAACCCTAAATTCAGATTTTATTAAAGAGGAAAAAAAATCAAAACTGAAAACATGAAACAAAACTGAAAATATGATATTTGTGGTGTGATGAACTGAAACCTAAAGCATCACTTATATACTCAAATCAGATTAAAATATCAATCCTAGAATTAAAAGGGGGGAATTAAAATTCAAAATTCAAATATACATACCACAACTCTTGTATTCCAGCCTGGATGATGTGGGTTCGATTAAAGCAACCTCCTCTGTTTTGCAAATCATGATTTGGGTAAGTTTTGGGAGAAGAGGTTTAGAGAAAGTGACAGGCTTGGTTGCTTTGGTTAATGGGTTCAGGTAATTGCATCAAATGGGGGGGAGGAAATCTGAAACGGAAGCGTGGCGGGAGAGTTTTGTTGCCGAAACGGTGAAACGCGCGTGCTTTGTTATGAACGTGGCTTCCCCTGCGTCTGTTCTGTTTGTTACTTTGTTTGCTGAAGACCCTTTTTTTTTTTTGCCATAAGGGAAATATAATTATGTGGGCCAGGTCAACATTATAAGTGATAGGCCCAGCTTTGTTCTTCAGCCAAAAGAAGGAGGGAAATTCAAATATTTGAATTTTTCTTCCAACTCAAGCATCCAACATGGCATCCAAAGCTAAAAATGGTATGAAAATAATATTTTAAATTGATGATATGGCAAGAGGGTGGTTAGAGGTGGACAACTAAGCAAACTTTCCCTAACATGTGCTTGCATTTGTATACTATTAAGATACTATTAAGATTAAGATGTTTAACCAATTACTATCAATTAAGTCTTTATATTTTACAACTTATTATCAATTTGGTCTTTAAATTTATCCGTTTGTTCTCAATTTAGTCCTAACATCTTTTTTGAAGGACTAATATGAATAAAATTTAACAAAATCATAGACCTTTTTGAAATATTCAGAAAATCACAGACCTTTTACATAATAAGTGACTGATTTTGTGGTTTACTCTATCAATATTTATCCATAGAAGTAAAACTTACAGAAAACAATTAATCTCATTTAATAACTACTACCCCTATAAATTTATAAATTAATTTGTGGATAAATAGGCTTTTACCACCGCAAAGTAGACGAGTCTTGTATTACTCTTTGTAATTAATTTTTTTTAGGTTACACCATGTAATGTTGACGAATATTTTTTCTAGTTCATTTTATCCCCTGCCGATTTTTTTTTCAACACATGGGGGTAAAATGAACTATAAAAAAAACCGTCAACGCTACAAGGGGTAATCTCAACAAAAAAAATATTACAGAATGTAAAATAAAACTCGCATATTTTACAGTGGGTAAAAATCTATTTACCCTAAATTTGTGATACCGTCCTTATGTTGTTTGGTGCATGATCTTTATATAACAGTGTTTCTTTTAACGCCCTTTGTTCGTATCCTGCTATCATGCAGATTGCTGCATTTGCACTACCTACTTTAGCGAGGTTGTTGTACCGTCCAAAACGCATGAATGAAATAAGGGTACTTCTTCTTAATCCAACCAGGAGAGTTGGCAGCCCAGTAAGTATCCATATAATTGGTTGTTATCATTTTTGGAACACATTTATCATGTAATAAAGGCATTTCCGATATTAATTAGGTGTGTCAGGAGGGTTAGTGGCATATAGATATTAAAATATAATGTGAATGTTCATTCCTTTTACTTGGCTATGTATATGTATGAACATGTATATGATGGGTTTCTATGGCTTTGCATTCATGTTCTTCAGTGCTACACACTGAAAAGCTTGAGCTTCAATGAATATACATAGCTCAGGTCATGGTTGTGCAATGACTGTAGTATATTTTAAATTTTTCAGGGACTTCTTGAAAATATGACAGAGATAGATGTTGGTTTTGGTTTGGAAAATGACAGAGGGCTGCTTAGGTTAATTAGTTTGTCTTGTTTTAATTAGTGTTATGAACATCATCTAGTGATTGGCTTAGCTTAATTAGGTTGTCTTATTTTAATTAGTGTTATGAACATCATCTAGTGGTTGACTCAGGTAAATTAACTAGTTTGGAAATGATCTATGAGCTTATTTTGTGAATGTTGTAGTAAACCAATCTTTGGTACTTATTGTCTATTTTGTGGCTTATGTTAATTTGCTTTTGTTTTGGACAAAGAATTGGATCTATTTTGTAAAGGGAGGGATGTAATTTTGATTGTACTACAATTAATCTTTAATAGAACCTTTGTATTATTTGCCATGTTTTAAGTTTCATGTCACTAATTGAAAGAAAAAAAAATTAAGTTTTAAGTTGCATAGAAAATATTGAAAGAGATCTGGTGGAAAAAATAAATAAATTGCAAGTTAAAAAAAAAAAAAAAAAGACATATGATACGGGCGCTATTGAAGGTATGATGTACGATAGCACTTTTAAATATGGTCGCTATTAAATTTTGTTGCCAAGACGAGTTCAGAACAGGCATACGATGACGCTTTAGGCATACGAGCGCTATTAATAGTTGGACATACGATGACGCTTTTAAAAGTCCTATAATAGACACAGACTTACAATAACATTGACTTCTATAACGCTTAAAAATGCTATTAAAGCAACAAAAATAATGCTATTAAAGACTTTTCCTGTGGCAGTAATTCATTCAAAGATTATGTGAGTCACTCACACTGACATATTAAAATTATGTGATTATTGAACAATTGTAGTTTGATTCTAAAGATGTTATACAAGAATGAATTTGTTGTGCAGCGTCCGCGAAAGGGAAAACTACCCCAACCTTCCCACCCAGTCAACATAATGGAAACATCATTGTTGTCTACGGTAAAGCTCTTATAAGCCTAAGTCGCAAAATAGATATTGGCTCCAACAGGAAACGATGCTTTATATTTGCCAGGTTTCTCCATGCACATTTTATTGATAATATATCACTAATTAAAATTTAGTGTACGTCTAATGTTTGTTTATATGACAGTGACACGATATACATTTCAAAACGGTTCTATATCTGGATACCTCATGGGAGATGGAACGGGTGTTGGCAAAGGGGGCAATAATTGCTGGATTGATAATGGAAAATTGGCTAAATTGTAAGGCAGAATTGAGACGCTCTTTCATGTGCTTTATTGTACAAGTGGATTCTTTTTTTTTTTTTTCTTTTCAATTTCAATAATGTGTAGGTGGATTTCTAGCGCGTCAGTTTTGGAGACTGATGCAGTATGAGATTTACATCGAAGGTATTTTATAAAGATCTGTTTTATTAAACATGCTAACTATATTTCAAACACATTGTTTATACTTATACTTCAAAAAACTGATGTATTTAACATTGTTTATTGTCTGCTCCTTGAAATATCTTAGTATTTAACCTTACTTAACTTCCTATCATTTTTTACACTAGATAAATAAAAATATAACCGAGATTTTACTTTACCAATATAATAATAATAATAATAATATTTTGTTAATTTAAATAAAATATTAAAATTAGAAGAATAAATGATTACATCAAAATTTAATTTCTCAATTTTATTTATATAGTTATGATTCATCACCTTTTTTTTTACAGACTCGCGATTCACCACATATTCCCCTTAAAGTGTAACTTTATAGACGCTAGACTACTTAACTAAAAAAAGATAATATTATTAAAAATGTTGTAAATTATGAGGGAGACTAAATGTCTTAATTTTTAAAAATAGGGGTGTTCGTCTTAGACATGGTGTTCGTCTTCTCAATCTTTTAAAAACCATTGTGCAATATAGTATTTGATAATAATAAAAAAAAAAAAGTCTATGGATAGTTAGTCGTGGAGTATTCCTGGTTCGATTTTGATCAGTTTTGAGATAAAAAGTCACCTGATCCAAAAAAAAAGGAATGAAAATAGGAATAGAAACGAATGATAAAAGATATGCATAAAAAATAATAATTAATCTAACATATAAAAACTTATAAAAAAAAGTAATAGCAAATTAAAAAAAAAAAAAAAAAACTAATTATAGAAGATAATGTGGGGGAAAAATTATGTCAACTTGTATATAAAAAAAAAGGATAAAACTATGATGCATTAATTTGTTTAGGTGCTTTTCGTATGACTACATAGAACTCGTATTTTGTGGATATAACAAACTTTGAGAAAATGATGAATTTGAGGGAATCATAGTTTTTATGTTAATGATCATATGAAAAGCATCTAAGAAATGCACCTAAAATTTTGTCCAAATAAGAAGAAATGTTACAATAAAAGGTTAAGAAAAAAAAATTGAAATAAAATTCAATATTGTATATTAAAAGAAATTACTACCAAAAAGCCTAACATGTCCTCATCAATTTTTAATAATATTTTAAATCTTCTACTTTTAAATGTATTTTACCTTTAAAGATAAAAAAAATGGAAAATGCTAAATAGTGCACCTGAGGCACTAGTTAAGTAGATAAATAAGGAAATTCTGTCTTAAAATTTGTGCATTCAATATATTAAAAGTGTAAAAAGTTTTCTTTATCAACATTAACTTAATGTTTTATTTTTATTTTTGTTATGCTTAACAAGTGCACCGGATGCACCGTTTAAAAACATGACCCTTTAGTTTATATATTTAATTTACAATTGAATTTTTTATTAAAGTATCATGGTTGTGCCGTATCTTAAAATTTTAATTTTTGTTGTATTGCCATATTTGTATCTTATAGTATATGTATCGTTTCATGTATTCGAGCTTCTTAGTTCTTAGACCATTGTGTAATTTGAATTTGTTTCGCTCTTGTAATTCTTTCAAGATATCTTGGTTTAAATATCATTTAGGTCCCTGTATGTTCCCAAATTTTTGGTTTTAGTCCCTGTAACTTTTTTTGTTTTAAATTAGTCCCTCAATGTCTTAATTTTTTTCGTTTTAGTCTCTGCCGTCCAATTCCGTTCAAAAAACACTGAGTTGGCAAACGGTGGTACACGTGGACTATGTGTTTTGGCTTTCAGATGCTGAATCACACTTACTTCCAAACAGTAAACAAAAAACGTTTTTGGTTTTAGTCCCCATCAATTAGGGTTTGAAATAGAAAGTAATCAAACAAAAACTTCAAACGCAACATAGAGAATACAGAAATCAAGCGACATAACGACGGCGACGACCAAACGACGGTGAACAAACGACCAAGTCATCACCATCTTCACCAAACGATTCAGAAATCGCATCATTTTCACGAACCCGACCCGACCCGACAAAGAATCGGGGAGAGAAAGGGTTTGTGTGACGAACCGACGGCGAGGATTAAAGGTTGAAGCTCATCAACGATCAAGATTTCTTTGTGGGAACCAGACACGAATTACTGCTTTTAAGGTAAAGTAGATTCCTTTCTTTGTCATTTTATGGTTGTTGAGAAGTAAATGAAGTGTATTTAGTTGATTCCTTTCATTGTTTCTGTCCACACACGTGGATTTTGGGGACCATTTTACATGTGGGTTAACTGTATAACACTGAATATTCAACTGCATCTTTTTTATTCCTTCTTTGTGTAGACAAAAAATGTAGTAGTAAACAATTAGGTTTAATTGGTAATTACTGTTTGGTAGGGTTTAAGCAAATAGGTGATTGACAACTGTTAAAATTATGCATTAATTGACAGGGATGAGTTTCAAAGTGAAATTTCACTATGGGGGTCAATTTGTTAGGGACTGTTTGTTGTATTACGAAGGGGGTCAGGAATATGACAAAGATGATAATGATCCTGACAGATGGAGTTTGTTTGAAATTAAGGGTATATTGAAAGAGGACTGTCATATTGAAGGCAAATATAGGATATGGTGGTATAGGAATTCTGATGATAGGTACATAAGTATAGTTGATGACAATGATGCATATGAAGTGGTTAAGTATGCATCTGAAATGAACACTCAAGTAGAAATATTTGTGGACCATTCCTGCAAAGGCATAGCTGCCTCTAACCCAACCCCTATCCCTGATCCTATTCCTGCCCCTAACCAATCAACTAGGCAAGCAAATGTTGATGACACAACTGTTAATGATGGAAATGATGATGAAGGGGGTGGTGAACATGACAGTGATGATAGTAGTTATTATGGAAGTGATAGTAGTGAAGATGAAGCTGCTGGTATACACTTTGATGACAGTGAGGATGAGAGAGCTCTTGGGTTGGATGATGGTTTTGGTATAGAGTTAGAGGAACAACCTATTCCTCTACAAATATGTGATGTGGGTTGTTCAAAAAAAGAGAGGAGAAAAACTGTTGCAAATAGGAACACACCAAAGAAATCCAATGTGAGTGACAATAATGAAGATCTAGGTGTGGATGATGATATTGTCATGGAACAAAAATATGATAGTGAAGAGCTTAATAGTAGTGACCCTGATGTTTCAGATGGTGAGAAGGCACCAAAGTATGACAAGTTTAGGATGGAGGAGTTACACAAAGATTATGAATTTAAAGAGGGGCTTGAGTTTGCATCACTTGAGGAATTTAAGACTGCAATTAGAGACTGGACAATAATGAACCAAAGACAAAACAAATATTTGAAAAATGACAAAGTAAGGGTAAGGATAGGTTGCAGGGGCAATTGTGGTTTTTTGGCTTTTGCAAGTAAAGTAGGCAATAAACAAACATATAGACTAAAGACATACTCTGGTCCACACACGTGTCCTAGGGTTACAAACAACAAAACTGCTAACTCTAAATGGATTTCTAAGACTGTGGCAAAAAGGATGGCAACTAGTGATAATGTGAAGCTTCGTGAGATTGTGCATGAGATCAGATCCACTTACTCTGTGGGGATAACAATGAATAGGGCATGGAGGGGGGAAAAAATTGCAAAGGAAATTGTTGATGGTGATGCTGCAAAACAGTATAGTTTGTTGTGGAGATACTCTGAAGAATTGAGGAGGGTTAATGAGGGAAACACCTGTAAGATCAATGTTAACAGGATTGGATCTACAATTGTGTCATGGTTTGGTAGTTTTTATTTTTCCCTTGATGGCATTAAGAAAGGGTTTGTAACAGCTTGTAGACCCTTTATAGGAGTTGATGGATGCCATTTGAAGACTAAATATGGAGGAACACTGCTAATTGCTGTTGGAAGGGACCCAAACGATCAATATTTTCCCTTAGCTTTTGGTGTTTGTGAAACTGAAACAAAAGAGTCTTGGAGGTGGTTTCTGACTTTACTGATGGAGGACATAGGTCAAGAGAAGAGATGAGTTTTTATATCTGACCAACAAAAGGTATGAATATGTTGATTCTTTAATTGTAATTATAATTAGTGGTATTTTTTATTTGTTTGACTTATTAGATTTTAATGATTTGTTTGATTTATATGCAGGGATTGATGCAAGTATTTGATGAAATGTTTGAAAGGCTCGAGCACAGGCTTTGTCTGAGGCATTTATATGCCAATTTCAAAAAAAAGTTTGGTGGAGGCACACATATTAGAGACCTCATGATGGGTGCTGCAAAGGCAACATATTTCCAAGCTTGGGAGGCTAAGATGACAGAATTGAAAGCCATTAACCCAAAGGCTTGGGAGTGGCTGGTGAAAAACCCAAGAGACTTATGGTGTAAGCATGCTTTTTCATTCTTTCCTAAGTGTGATGTACTTATGAATAATTTGTCTGAGGCTTTTAATGCTACAATTGTAGTAGCTAGGGATAAACCAATATTAACCATGTGTGAATGGATAAGGAAATATTTGATGAATAGGAATGCAACTTTAAGACAAAAGGTTCTTAAGTGGGATCAAAAAATCTGTCCAAAACCAAAGTTTAGGTTAGACAAGGAAATTGAACTTTGTGGTAATTGGGAGCCACACTGGTCTGTTGATGAAATATTTCAAGTTGAACATATACACAACCATTCTAGCTTTATTGTTGACATATCAAAAAGGACTTGTAGTTGTAATTTTTGGGACTTAATTGGAATCCCTTGTAGACATGCAGTAGCTGCATTAGGGTATAAGTCACAGGATCCTGTTGATTTTGTGGATGACTATTACTCCATAGAAACATACAAGAGATGTTATAGTTTTGCTGTTAGTCCTATAAATGGCCAAGACATGTGGCCTAAACCAAGAGATGTTGAAACTGAGGAAATATTACCTCCATCATACAAAAAAGGGCCTGGAAGGCCTAAGAAGTTAAGGAGGAGGGACCCTGTTGAGGATGTTGACAAAAGGAGGACAAAATCAACTTATCAATGCACAAGATGTGGTGGTGAAGGTCATAAGGTTACTTCTTGCACATCTCTTGAGGTTGACCCAGAGGCTCAAAAGAGAAAGGTAACTTTTTTCTGATTTTGATTTATTGTCTTCTTTACTTTTAGTGAGATAGTAGTTTGTGACTATATTTGACTGATGTGTTGTAAATATGTAATTCATCTAGAGAAAACCAAAGAAAAATGCTCAAAATGCTCCAAGTGCTACTGCTACATCTCAACAAGTTCCAAATGCTACTGCTGCATCTCAACAAGCTGCAAATGCAAATTCTGCACCTAAACAAGCTCCAAATGTTACTGCTGCATCTCAACAAGCTGCAAATGCAAATTCTGCACCTAAACAAGCTCCAAGTGTTGTTGCTGCACCTCAAGAAGCTGCAAATGCAACTTCTGCATCTCAACAAGTTCCAAATGCTACTGCTGCATGTCAAGAAGCTTCAAATGCAACTCAAGCACCTCAACAAGCTCCATTTGATGATGATGATGCACATTTTGAGATGCTTGCTGCAGAACTTGCTGCTGCATTTGAAGCAACTCAACCTCAACCAACTGTTTTAACTCAAGATGCCAATGCTCCTGCCACAACTGTTGTAACTAACAATGGTGTTAGTGCTTCTACATCATCTACTAAGGTTAGGCATACTTATGAAACTGTTTAGTTTAATTAACTTTAACTCACAAGTTTAGACATATAATTAAGACATGATTTATTGTATTTTTAGAGAAAACATCAAGCAATTGCAAAAAAGGTTGGAACTGTTGCTAGTGCATCTGTTACAGGGACTGAAACTGGTGTTGGTCCTTCTAAATTAGTTAAACCAGTTAAGATTTATAATTTCTGAGTTATAATTAACCTACTGCTTCTCTTATTAAGTGTTTTAATTAAGCAACTATAATTAACCTACTGCTTCTCTTATTGCAGAAAAAGAAAGGGAAAAATAAGGATGACACTGAAGCTGCATTAGTTAAACCAGTTAAGTTTTATGATTATGTCAATTGATTGATATTTATCTCCAAACACGTTAAATATGATTCTGATTTTGTTATGTTAATGATTTTGACTGGTCTAATTCTGATTTAACTCTAAACACGTTTAATCTCTGCCACTACTCTTACATTTATTGATATGTCTGTTATGTCAATCTCAGCCTGTTGATGTTATTGTTGCTGATGTTTCTGATACTATTGCACCTATTCAAAGCACTATCACTGCACCTATTCAAGCAGAACATGTGGTGAAGAAAGCTAAGACTACACATCCAACAAGCTTCACACAACCTACAACAAAAGCTACCCAACCTTCGAAGCCTGGATCATCACAACCACAAATGAAGAAAAAATCACCAAAAGCACTTAAGAAGCTTGATTTCGCCAAGTGCAGATGGAGATGGTGATTTAACCCAAGAGTTGAATGATCCAAAAGTTGGGAAATGTTTAACCAAATTAAGAAATCTAAAGTGATTGTACTAATTAGTAGTGATTATGTAATATTCAAGCACATTAATATGTTTGTCTTAGTTGAACAATTGAACCATTGTTAACTCATTTTGATTGTACTAATTAGTGCTTGTCTTGACTAAACATTATAGCACTTAGGATGCTTATTTTGTAATTAGTGCTTGTCTTAACAAAACAATATAGCACTTAGGATGCGTATTTTGTAATTTTGGCACTGATATGGCACTGTAATTTGTGCACTGATATGAAGTACATTTATGTTCTAAGTTGATTGTCCAGATTATCTTCTATTTTTATTGTACTGATATGTTAATTTTGGCACTGATATGGCACTGTAATTTGTGCACTGATATGCACTAAAACTTTTTGCACTGATATGCACATAAATTTTGGCACTGCTAAATTGCCACTGATATGGTAACTTTGGCATGTTCTGATATGCTAATTTTTGCATACTTTTGGTACTAAATTGGCACAAATGCACATTAAATTTTGGCACTAATATGCACTTCTAAATTCTGTCAATCCATAAACATGGTACAGACATCAAGTAACACAAACACAATCAATATATTTCATCTCAAACTAACATTTTCCATTCATTTTCAGATCATTACATCATTTGTTACAATGGATTCAAACTGCTCAAAATAAATCTAAACCTACTACTTCATCATATTACATCAATGTAACTACTGTCACTTTCTTCTTCTCCTTCACATATTTAGTCTTAATTTTAACACAAAATACCATCAACATATTACATTAATCAAGCAACAACCTTAAAATATGCAAAGAACATAATCCAAGATGCAAACACCACAATCTTATAGAACTTGGATGTCTTCCTTTCATTATACAACTTCATCTTCATCTTCTCCATTTTTTTTGCATTCAAGGCTGTTAATAATAGTAGTGATGTCCTTCACAAGTTCTGAACAGTTTCAATCAGAAGCAATTTTCCCACTCGATGTTGCTTTATCATTGGAATTCATCCCATATGAACAACCCACAACTCACAACCTACATATCAATTTAAATTAACAATAACCAAACAGATTCCAACCATTAATTGAAAACGAAATCAGAAGAAAGATTATAGACTCAAACTTACCCCCATTAATTGAAAACGAAATCTGAATTTGAGATAAACAGTTTCATTGGTTTCTTGCAACCACAACGTGGAATTTCGAATGGCACTGCATTGGCAACAGAGGAAGATGATGACATGATTGCAGAAAAAAGAGGTGAGAATTTGAGAAGATGAAGATGAACAAGGTGAGAAGAGAAAGTTGAGAAATTGGGAATTTAGGGATTCAAATGTTGCAAACGAGTATTTTTGATTTCAGTCCTTCATTTATGAGTAGATCACTTCATTTGCCAACACATATACGCCACCTGTCACTCCGTTTGCCACATCAGCGTTTTTGAAACAGAAATGGACGGCAGGGACTAAAACGAAAAAACTTAACACATTGAGGGACTAATTTAAAACAAAAAAACATACAGGGACTGAAACCAAAAAAACGGCAACATACAGGGACTGAAATGATATTTAAGAAAAGAAAAAATCACAATTATTAAGAAAAGTATAATATAAAAACCCATAAAAATTCATAAAGCGTTAATTTTGATAAGTCTCAATAACATATGATTTTCAATTTCTTAAAAAAATTATGGATGATTTATATAATATAAACTTTGAATCTAACTAGTGGCGGAGCCACCGCCCAGCAACCCTGGGCACGTGCCCGGGCTCTCTGGCCTAGCTCCATGGTATATGCGAAGAAAACAACACAGATCTGAGATAGGGAAGCTTGGTCGCTTCATTAGTGTTTGCTTTCCATGGCTGCCGCACCTTATCTAAGGGTGGATTCTTTGGTTTGATGAAGAAGAAGAGATTCAAGTGGGTCCATGAAAGTATAGTTCTTTTAAAGTGTAGCACGTGGCAGAGTATGGTCACTAAGATTGATCATATGGACAGTATTTTCCCAAAGGCAGCATGACGAAATCATTTTTTTTACAATAGCATGACGCAATCATAGTCCATGGAAAAGGATCCTCTCCCGTAAACAATTAACTGTAGGCTGTCCAGTGTCATATCCATCCATTAATTCATTATTTTTTTTATATCAACCACAATAAACAAAAAAAATTGAATGGTGTTGATTAAACTGCAGGAAATTTTAACTGGAGGGGATCTGCCCTCATAGTCCATGGTAGTGGTAGTATTGTTAAATTGGGTCTCAGTATTTTCCCAAAGGCAGCATGATCACATGGACACTATTTTACCTGTCAGTTTTTTAAAATGTGGTTTCTTTTTTTTTTTTAGATGGATTGGATAGTTTTTTCTAAAACATTTTAGAATTGGGCAAATAAATAAAAATTGAGAAAATTCTAAAATGATCACTAATAGAACACTACAAGAAATATCGTTTTTGACAGCGACAAATGTCGCTGCTAAAAACACAAAGTTGCTGCAAAAAGTGTTTTTCGCAGCGAAAAAATTGTTGCTGCATGTCGCTGGCATAAGTGCCGTTGCGAAAAGTTTTGCAAGGACAATTAATGTCGCTGCCATAACTAGTGTTTTGCAGCAACAATTAATGTCGCTGACATAACTAATGTTTTTAGCAACAATTAATGTCGCTGGCATAACTAGTGGTATTTGGCAACAACAATAATTGTCGCTGACACAACTAATATTTTTTACAACAAAAATTATTGTCGCTGGCATAGCTGGTATTTTTTGCAACAACAATTATTGTTGCTGGCAAAAAATGTATTTTTCGCAGCAAAAAAGTTATTTTTGTGAACGATATAAATTATTGTTATATCTTTTATATTTCAACAACAAAATTGTTATAATAAATTAGACTTTCCAACTATAAATGTAATTATATATATTTGTTATTTTTTATAAAAATTTAGTATCAATCACTTAATTTAAATTGTCATAATTTAAATTCTTTAACTAAGTTTTGTTTCTTCTTATCTTATTCTTTCTATTTTGCATATATACTTTTCAACAAACTATAAATAATTCAATTAAAGTATCAACAAACAATATAATTAAAGGATAAAACTTATATATATTATCCTAAATACAATTGTCTTGTTTTCCTATAAAGAAGTGATACGTGCTATTTATTCAACTCAAATTTTAATAATCGCTTGTAACTCCGTTAAACCATCCATTCGGTGAAAAATACAAATCTTTTTCCTTCCTTTTGTGATGCATTGTATAATACTACAACCGTTGAACAATTGGAATATCTCTCACTTGTTTAGTGAATCAAATTCATTCTTTTAGATTTGTCTTCATTCTACAATTTTACATCATTCTCTCACTCTGCTGCACAACAAGAATTGTGATTTAATTAAAACCTCGATTATTAGACATTAAAGAAAGAAAAATAATAATAAATTGACTATAGAAAAAATTGAGAATTGAGAGATAACAAGTGGAAGAGATAAGGGATAAAGTTTGTGAACATCTCCAACAAGATTAAACCTACAAAGAAACATTAACCTAAGAGAAAACATGACAATCTTGAATCAATCCTCTAGCTATTGAACTTGAAGCAAAAGAGATTTGAAAAATATTAAAAAAATTAAATTTACTTATGCAATAAAAGTATACGATGAAGCTAGCAAACCTGATAATAGTTTGTCAATGTATTGGTTTGGATCTCAATGTCTCTTTAACTAAGTAATTGTGTGTTGTTACTATGAATATTAATTTGACTTAAATATCTTTAACTAAGTTTTATTTTTTCTTATCTTTTTATTTATATTTTGCATATATCTCTCAACAAACTATAAATAATTCAATTAAAGTATATCTACTAACAATTTATTAAACGGAACTACCGTAAAAAAACTTAATTTGTCCTTATCAAGTCTAATAATATATATAAAAAATAGGGTGCCTATAAATAATTTGGCTATTGATTCACGATTGGAGGAACCCTTTTATGGTTCTCTTCAAATTTCAATCAGCTATATCTATTTTCCATTTATTTATTTTTTGTCAAAAAAAAAATATAAAAATAGAAATAAAAATAAAAAAAAGATAATAATTTTAAGTTAAAAGAAATTTACGCGTAAAAATAGGAACGGAAACCACGATAAAAGATCAAGGCCGGTTTAGGCTTCAGAAAAAAATTAATTTTTTTAAAACCAAATTATTTTTCGTATGTTTTAAAATTAATTTTTTTAAAACCAAATTATTTTTCTTATGGTTTTTTGCTTTCTTATTTTATCCATTTATATTTATTGTGGAGAACTATACTTTTATATGTACTCTACCTTGTTTAAAAAAATATATATTGTTCTCTACTTTACCTCAAAAAAAAAAATATTTTACTCTATTTGTTGCAGATTTTTTTTAACTTAAATAAAAAAAGATCATCTACGCTTGTACCAAAAAAAAAAATATATTTCAAAAAAAAAGATCATCTATGTCTGTACCAAAACAAAAAAGAAAAAAAGATCATCTACACTATTATACAATTTATTTTCTATTCCTATTTTTTTTATTAATTATTTTCTATTATTATGTTTATTTATCTAAAAATAATACAATTTATTTTAATAAATGAAGATATTCAGTAGCTTTTTACCCAAAAATTATTTTTATTTATTTTTGTAATATCAATTTTTTATTTTATTTTTAAAAAAATAAAAAACCCTATTTTAATGTTTGCTTTAGGCCACACAATATGTTGGGCGGACCTTACACAAAATACGCATAAAAAATAGCAATTGTGTAGTTTCCCAACGACTTTACAAGGTTGTTGCAAAATAAACTATACTATTAGCGACAATAATAATCTACTAAAAATATATAGAAGGAACAATTACTAAAAAATCTAATTTGTCCTCAAAGAGTATGATAATATTGCAAATCTTCTACCCTTAATTGTAATTTTAGCTCTAACGATAAAAAAAAGATACAAAACATAAAAAAAAAATTAAATTAAGAGAAATCTACGCATAAAAATAGGAACATAAATCATGATAAAAGATACGCATAAAAAGAAAGTAATTGAGTGGTTTCCCAGTGACTTTACAAGGTTGTTATAAAAAAACTAAACTATTAGCAGCAACAATAATTATTGTTGGGATAACTAACTTTTCCCAATGATAACGTAGTTGTTGAGAAAAAACCAACTTATAACAACAACTTAAATAAGTTGTTGCTATATGTATGTTTTTGTCAACAATTTAAATGTCGCTGCGAAAAAGTCGCTGCGAAAAACGATATTTCTTGTAGTGGAAGTGGTCTATGATGAATCAATGTTAAAAAATATTTAAAATTTTAATGATGATATATATTGCTGTTTAAAATTATATGTTTATTTTTTTCTAAAGTATAAGTTAATAGTCATTATAATTTTTACAATTAAAATTATGGCTTAATTGATACTGATTTATTAAAATAGTAGATAATAAAAATATAACTTGTAGTGAAATAGCGTCAATCATATCATTCTTTTAGCCGTAAAGAAGAGAAGACTCGTAATTTTTTACTTTTAAAAAATATTATCGATAATCGTTAAAATTTCTAAATTCAAAAAATTTTAAACATTGATCCATGGTGGTCTACCATAATATCTAGGTAAATATTTTGCCCAAGCTCCATAAAAATCCTGGCTCCGCCACTGAATCTAACGATGAATTTTTTTAAAATTCGTATCCGTTGTGAAAGACTCGGTGAACTATTTCACCATATAGACTTGGCATGCAAATACGTATTGAGATATATATATATATATATCCTTAAACACTACTCAACCGCCACTCTCTCATCTTCAAATGCTTCATTGTTTTCTTCTTATTATTCAACTCGACTCATGCTTCATTGATATATTCTTCAAATTGATTCAAATCTTATTCTTTTTAAAATTTACCAAACTTTGGCACCAAAGTTTACAAATATATTTGCTCCCCCCCTTGACCAAGAAAGAATATTCTCTTCAATCATAAAAAAATAGCTGTTGATTTGATTCGTAGTACTAGTACTAAATTTATTATTACTACATGGAGTAGCAAATCTTCTTTTGTTTTGTATGGCTGGCCACAACTCTTGCAACTGATCAACCATGTTTACACTTGTGTTCTTTATGTGCTGCCTTGAAAGAGACCTCCACTTCATTAATCATTAGCACACGGCTAAGCCTTTCAATTAAGCTATTTTTTCACTTATTTTCTATTTTCTATAGTAAGCCAAATTTCCATTACCAACTCTTATTTTATTTTCAGGTGGCTAAAATATATTTTTCCACTTACCACTTTTCATTTCAAATTCAATGTGTGTTTATTTATTAAAAAACAAATCCGCCATCAAGAACGACGTTTGTCACATTTATAGTGGACTCATGTCTTTAATAATATACTCATTTGGATTATTTTTTTCACTCACTTTCTTCTTTCTTTACTAGTACTTTTTAAGTTTCTTATGATTTATTAGGCGCATAGAAAAGGAGAAAAGATATAATGGATCAACATGTAATATTGGTCATACCTTTTAAAAGCACTTATATAGTATTTCTTAATAACTAAGAAAAAATTGCAAATTATGTAACAAAGAGTCTAGTACTACTTAACATATCTTTGGTCATGTTTATATTGAGTGTGAGTTAAACAAAATTAAGGTTAACACAATTTTGCGAAGTTCTAAAGTGTTCGATCATGAGGGAAATTCGGAAGATCAACTGTATTGAATTTAAGAACAATTATATTAGTGAATTTAACATCATATCTCCTTGTTGTTGTAAAAGTTGACATTGCAACATAAAAAGGAAATTAATCGTGATTCAGTTAATGTGAATCAATTTAAACATGTACTAAAAACTTTGATTCATTAGTTAAAGTGATTTGGATTCCTCATTTGTGTTTTTTTATTCAATACATACTTGGTAAAAAAAACCTAAGATTTATCTAGAGCAAGTGAATTAGTGTTGTGATACATTAGTTAAATCCAAGATACAAAACAAAATTATTTACAAGCTATGCAATGTGATTGCTATGTTTCATACCATAAACACCACAACAAATACTTTATGAAAAAGTTTTAATTAAAGGGAGAAAAAATAAGATTCTTTTCCCCTTTTGCTGCTAACAATCGATAACATATACACAAACTTTATACTACTAAAATTTATGGACTTAGATACACTATGAATATTGATTGATTTTCCACTTTCAGTTTCATTTGTTTTGCCCCCTATCAGATACACATGATGCAGAACTTTGGGAGAGGATATGCATTCATTGTATTGCAATTGGAAAATAAAGGAACAAGTGTGTTTGAGAATGAATATAGTCAATGTTTATATCACAATGAATATGTCAAAATTCGCCGTATTTTGCAAAAGCTATTGAGTGTAGTTTTTGAAAAATTACGATGGATCAATGTGATATCATCATGATTCGCGTATTGGTCTATCCATAATAGAAAATTTCTATACATTAAAAAAAAAGCCTTCAATTTGATTTCTAATCTACTACTGTATCTTGTAAAGATATTTTAAGAAATGATATTTACAAATAACATTATAGTGTAATTTGATTGAATTTGTATAAAAACACCATCAATGTATAACAAACAATCTAATTGACAACCATTCAACTAAGACATTGAGCTTAGCTGATTAATGGGTTTTCCCTAAAATAATTTTTGGTGAAACAACTTTTAGTAATGTTTTACTTACCTCGTGGACGAACTCTAGATTACAAGACCCCCTACCCCTAAGAAACAAAGGGTCTAAAAAAATTGACAGCCACTCAAAACTCACAGAGCGAATCTTGTTATAAACTATTTACGTAGATGTCACCTGGATATTATTCACATAAAAGACATATCAGTTGAAGTCTTGGGTCAAACATGAATAAAAGATGTCCACCTAACAATATCAATATCAGTAAACCATCAAGTTAGTCCATGACTCTGTAAAACATTCAAATAGGTTCCTAATTTTACAAATATTTTAAAAAGGTCTCTGACTTTATTGAGCTGTCAAATTCGTCATTGTGTTTAATCAATTAATATCAATTAGAATTTATTATCAATTTGGTCCTTAAGTTTATCGGTTTGTTTTCAATTTAGTCCTAACATGTTGAAGGAGTATTATGAGTAAAATTTAATAAAGTCAGAGACTTTTTTTAAAATATTCAGAAAATCAGAGACCTATTTAAAAATATCTTACATAGTCGGTGACTAATTTGATGGTTTACTATATGAATATTTAATAACTACACCCCTATTATATTTTTATAGTTTATAGGATAAGTATAATCTACTCTAGAAATAGAGATATAAATGTCATAATCTCATTTTGCTAATGACTAAAGTCATATGGTGTGGGGACAAAAGATGTATCACACATATCCCAATAAACTTTTGTCTCACACTTAACACTTTTCTTTTCATTCATTCATACCACAAATCAGATTCAGTACTACTCATCATAATCATAAGAATTCCCTTTTTAATTCCTTTGATCAGAAAGAACTATACAAAGGTTCAAGGTATTTTTTCACCTAAATAAGATTCTAAAATTAGATCTATGAATCTTGAGGTATATACAAACCAATTCAACCTCAATACTTCCCACCTTTTTTCTTAAGCACTGATTTGAGAAACATCAAACAAACAATGAAGAATCCAAGTGCTGCAACTCCTCCAACTGCAAGAGCCACTGTCCTCTCTGTGTGTGGATTCCCTCCTGATCATAATCATAATCAAACACAACAATAATTCTATTAATCTTTATATTAATTAAGTTGTTATTAAACTAATTAACAACCACAACCACATGTCCAAATCTTATAAAGAAATCCACCTACTCATATCCTAAGATTCATTTTCCCAAAACCACATTTCTCAAATCAACTAATGCCATTTGGTCCAATATTTAAATCTAACCAGACAAAAAAGGACTTATATCAGCATTTCATAAACTCATATCTTATGATATCATATAATATACATTATCACATTTTTCCCACCATTAAAATATATAATTTATTGAAGACAATCTAGGATAAAAATTTGGTTTCTGATTTCTAAAATTCTTTCATATATAGACACAGATAGAGAACACAATGCATAAATATTCTAGAATTTTAGAAAAAATGAATTGTGTTCTTTCATTATGAAAAATGCAAGCAAAGAAAGAAATACCAAGTGCTTGATGAACTTGAGGTGAAGAATATCATTCATACCTAGGCCTGCAATTTTTTTACTTTGTGAACAGTCTCTTTCACTTATCTTAATGGAGCTAAGCAAGGAAATATATTTGAATTTGTTTTAGGCTAGAAAAGGTACATATAGAGGAAAAATGAAGGAAACCAAAAACAATGAAGGAAAAATTGTAGATTATGGAAAACTTACATGTGTAGCAATGATTTGGAGGCAGAAAATCACCATTACTTTGTTTTCTCAAACTTCCTCTTAGTAATCTTAGTAACTCTAGACATTGTTCCAGAAAATTAATCCTTCTTCTAACATGAAGACACCGATGCAAAAACAGTATATGTAGTCACTTGAATGCAAAAGAAATAAAAAACCGATATTCACTCTTTTCTTTTATCCTTCTACTAATATGACTTCATATTCAAATAACAAAGCCTTTTAAGCAAATAGATGTTAAAGGTTTTCCATCAAGCAAATATATTTTCTTTACAAGATATTAGACAGTATTAATTGAACAAAGTAAAGGTAAAGAGGAAATAAAATAGGTATTGTTCTTAAAATATTATAGATAAGAAAATTACCAATAAGAAAATTTAAAATAATGATAGATGAGGACAAAACGATACAAAGTTCAAGTCTTTCGAAAGATAACATCCTACTACTGCATATATGTAGAATCTAATATAAAAACTAATTTGGTGTAGCCATGATCAATCAAATAAAACGTGTACTATCTAGAGAATTTTATATCCTCTTTTGCATGAAGATAATTTCTGTAACAATCGGTGCTTTGCGTTTATATCTAGAGAACGTGTACTATTAATTGTCATAATATTTAGTACTTTTGAATTCTTTATAATATATTTTGCAAATTTGCGATCATATTTTTTGCCTTTGTAATCTTTAATGCAGCATGTTTTCAGCTCTGACAAAATACACTATGGAACAACCGATGGATTCTGCCAACGGACGTCATTCGTCTCTTTTAGAGCATCATTATCCTAACAATAATTCACATTGTTTTTATAAAATTAAAATACATTGAATTAGAATTAAGAAGGAAAGATTCACAAAAAAAAAGTGTTTAGAAATTAACTAAACATCTACAATACCTGAATGATAAGATTTTGAAGTTTCGGAGAAAGTTCAAGCATTTCCAGCAACCACGTCCACCTCGGATACACAAGTACAGAATAAAAGTTAAGCTCCAAGTGAGTCAGATTTTGAAACTTGTTGGGAAGTTGTGTCCATTCCATCCAATATGTATATCTCAACTGCATAGTTACACAAGACACGATATTAAAAAGAAATCACAACTTCATTCAAAATTTATTTAAGAATTATGAGTTAGGATGATGCACAATATTCATACCACTTGCTCTAAACAAAGGATCTGAGCTTTACAAAGCATAATAAGCGGAATATAAGATTTAGATGTAATCCTTGCTTTGATCAAATTAGGTAAAGCTATAAATTTCATCCCGAAACGGTTTTTTATACCGTACGGCTTTGGGCAACGTTTTAATTCCAAATCCTCCAGAATAGGACAACTTAATAAAAGCTCTATTAGACGATCATAATAAAAAAGACCCTCATTCAAATGGAGAGTTTTAAGACTAGGTAACTCATCAGAAATATTGTCCACTGATATGTTTTTCAACTTAAGAACCTTTAGTGTTCTACAACTAAAAATGGTAACAGGTAATTTTAGGCAACAATCATAATTTACACCCGTGTTGAGGTCCAAGTTTTGTATTCCTCGTTGCACTACATAGTCAACAATATTATTGACAACCCATTGGTCACACCTAGAAAAACATGTACGATCTTTGAGTCTAAAGGAATGGATGGGTAGTGTGATGGCCCGCCGGTCCATTGTTGAGTAGATTGCATTGCAAAGGAGAGTAGAAGTTTTGAAGTCGTTGATATCAAAGTCGAGAGCAATAATTGAGAGCCACAAATATCTCCATCTCTTTGAGAGCACACTTGTGGTTGCAACAAATTTGGTTGGTAAATAATAAAGTATATCACACAGAATTGGATCCGGCAAGTCGCTAATTCTATCTACCAATTGCCGCGAAGGTTTGTTCATCCTTCTCTTTTTATGAGAGGAAGACGGCATCTTTGGCAAGGAATTAGAGAATTGGTATGGAATGCTCATTGCCATCTATTATTTATATATTAACCTAAAATATAGTTTTCTGTTTTTTTTTTACAATATATTTTTCTCTATTCTAAAATCTCACAATAGATTTTGTTTTTTTTAATAAGCAGATATTGTATTCTTTAATCCTCCCTATCAAGTTTAGCATCAATGACTACTGAGCCAATTAATGATCGATTATTCTTTGATTTTTGATACAAACTATAGATTATTATTTTATAATTTTTTGGTCAGTTATTTTATAAAGTTTAATGCATCGTATGGAATGTTCAATGCACATATCATTTTTTCTTTATGCAATGGATCTACTATATATATATATATATATATATATATATATATATATATATATATATATATATATATATATATATATAGAGTCAGGATCCGTTGACACCAACTAGTTTGACACCAAATGTTACACCTCTTAATAACGTTTTAACCGATATAAATTTTTTAAAATCCACCGTTGGATTGAAAGTTTATATCATATAGATCATTTATGTAAAGTTTCAGAAAAATACAAAATCATTTGATATGCTATTGAGACACATAAAGATCAACGACATTTAAAAAAAGACTAAATGTTAGACCTCTCAATAACGTTTGACCCGATATAAATTTTATAAAATCCACCGTTGGATTGACAGTTTATAAAATAAATCCAACTAGTTTTTGCTCTTAAATGTGATTTTAACTATAAAATAAACATTTTGTCAACAAAAACTATAAAATAAACATAAAAATAAAAATAAAACAAATCTACTAAAAAAATAAAAGATACAAAACAAAAATAACAAAAAAGAAAAACATAAAACAAATCTACTCATAAAAAAAATACAAAACAAAAATAACAAAAAAAAAACATAAAACAAAGTTACTCATAAAATAGCAACAGAAATCACCTCTAAAGATAAGCATAAAAGTATTAATCCAATCTAAATATAACAACTTTTTTTCACATAAATAGTAACCACGATCAAAGATTAATAACATAAGTCCCATAAGTCCTGGCTTAACTGGCAAAATATGCCGAAATTGTTAGACCGAACGTCATGACCCTGGTTCAAACCCGAGATCTCACAATTATGTGAGTTTAATTTTCAGTGGATTACCACTTCAACTAAGACCAAAAAAATTAATAACATAACTAAACTTTTTATTCGTACAGAGCACAATCAATTATGTAATAATTGATATATTGATAATGTGTGATTACGAATATAACATTCACAAATTAATATAGAAGCATAAATCATATTATACATATGAAGTATATGTATTACATAACATGTATACCACATAGACCATCTAGTCCATAGACTCTAAACAAATCCTCCCTTCATCCCAAAATATAAGCAAAAATAAGTCAAAGAAACTTGATGTATTTAATTAAAGATTTGGACCAAATATATTCACTTTTGTTGAACAACTTTGCTTATATTTTAAGACGGAGGGAATAGAGCATATTTGTAAGTCATGTGATCTACATGTTTAAAAAAATTTCTACTCGTGTTTTTAAAATCCTAAGTTTTTTTGTTCATAACATAACATACGCCTAAAATCATAATGAGATACTACTCTGAAGGTGTGGAAAAACACAAGAAGGGGGGTTGAATTGTGTTTTAGGATTTAAATTTTTTTTCTCAATTAAAACTAAGTTGCAGCGGATTCAACACAAAACAAGTAAAGGTCGGAGAGGGAAAGAAAGACACAAAGAATTTATATTGGTTCCTCTCACAAAACGAGAGTACGTCTAGTCCCCTTGCACTTCCAAGGAATTTCCACTATAATCTCACAAGATTACAAATGCTCAAGCTCACTAGTAAGAGACTTCTCAAATGCTCAAGTTACAATTTAACAAGAGACTTCTCAAACTTACAATAAGAATGAAAGTTATCACACACATGATATACTTTAGAGGTGTTTACAAAATACAACGCAATTGCTTAAGAACAATGAATGACAAATAAATCTTGAGTGTCAGAACTTCAGAGTTTTAGCGCAATATTAAGAACAGTAGTCATTTCTTCCATTGATGTCTTCTATTTATATAGAAAGAATGAGAATGACTGTTGCAGAGAGATAAGGTGTCAGCTGGTGTAATCGTACTATTTGATAGCTGTGAATTGCCTTCTATGGGAAGAAAGATAATTTCATACTCTGCGTATTTGAATATTACTCAACCATTTTGGGTAATAATAGTACGATCGTACAATCCTTGAAAACGCTCCACTTATGGATAAGGTTAACTTTGTCCAAACGAATATTCCTTTCCATGGATATGACAGAGACCTTAAGTAGATAATTCTCCAATCGTTGATTCTGGTCTTGTCAGTTCTTGAGTGACGTATATTCTTTTTGCTTCAGCTTCTGATGTTGTAGCTTCTGATGATCTTCAGCTTCTGAAACCTTTCAGAGTCTTGCTTAAGTGCTCAGAACTACTTCCTTCAGAACTTGAATTTTTAGCTTCTGATGGTTAGTGAGTGACTTTCAGAACTTCTTAGCTGGGCTTCTCTGTTTTTGTTCGTAGTGCTTTTTAATGAATTTTAACTTATAATTCTGCACACTAAAACAATTATTAGTAACACCAATTGTAATTTTAACATTTTGTTATCATCAAAATTAATTACTACTCAGAGGTTCATGTCAGACCCACTTTGTTCCAACATACTCTTGGTAAAAAAAAAATTGTCATAGTTGTATCAATTGAATTTTTTAAACTAAAGTTTTTGTGGCTCAATAATAAGTTTTTAAACTATATTTTTTTAAATATATCTTCTATATCAATATATAAAGAGAATTTTTTGTGTGGACTTTTTTTATTGTCACTTTTGTCCTTCACTTAATACTCCTTTCGTTTCTTTTTAAGTGTCCGTTTTGAATAGTAACACCAAATTAAGAATGTGTATTTTTGCACATTATCTTCCTATTATACCCTAATTTTAATTTACCAATAAAATCCTAATTTTTTGCAAACACTTTCTCTTTTCAATAAATTTAATATATTATGCACACACAAAAAATAACAAAATTTAATATATTATGTACAAAAAAAAGATTTAGTTTTCCAAATATATAGTATTAATTAGTTTTATTGAAAAAGATATGAGTAAATTGACAAAGGGTATAATTGACAAATCGTACCCTTAAAATACCAAATGGACAGTTAAATGGAAACGCTAAATTTGATGCTTTGGACACTTAAAAAGAAACGGAAGGAGTAATTTTTTTTTTTACATAGATTCGAATATTTGTATATGTTGAAAATAACTTCCACACAAAAGTTGGCTTTCAGTTTTTTTTTTTAGTAAAAAAAATTATTTATTTTTTCTTAATAACCAAGCACAACCAAAAAGAAGGTTAAGTAGTTATCAATTAACTAGGCACAATCAAAAAGGAGGTTAAGTAGTTATCTACATCAGCACAATAGAGAATGTCGATCACACAAACGGGCACTATTGTAATAATAGTAAGGGTCTGTTTGACCTGGCTTTTTTAGGTCTTAGAAGCTATCTGAAAGCTAAAAGTGAAAATAATAGCTTTTCAGAAAAAGATAAAATTGTTTGGTAATTGTTTTTTTTAACTTCAAATTTATTTGCTAAAATATATATTTTTTTTTAAAAAAAAAGATAATAACAAACTAAAGATTAGTATGAAACTTAAGAAAAGATGATAACAAACTAGATTAAACTAAATTTACTAAAGATAATAACAAAAAAGCTTCGAATTTTTTCCTAAAAGTATGTTTCAACCTCTTCTCTTAGAAGCTTTTTTGATTCAATTTTACACATTAAATAAAAGCCGTTTTTTATAGCTAAGAGTTTTGAAGGTGTGGAAAAACACAAGAAGGGGGGGTTGAATTGTGTTTTTAAGAATTAAAACTTTTTCTCAAATAAAACTAAGTTGCAGCGGATTCAAACATTAAACAAGAAAAGATCAGAGAGGGAAAGAAAGACACAAACAATTTATACAGGTTCCTCTCACAAAACGAGAGTACGTCCAGTCCCCTTGCACTTCCAAGGGATTTCCACTATAATCTCACAAGATTACAAATGCTCAAGCTTACTAGTAAAAGACTTCTCAAATGCTCAAGTTACAATTTAACAAGAGACTTCTCAAACTTACAATAAGAATGAAAGTTATCACACATGATATACTTCAGAGGTGTTTACAAAATACAACGCAATTGCTTAAGAACAATGAATGACAAATAAATCTTGAGTGTCAGAACTTCAGAGTTTTAGCGCAATATTAAGAACAGTAGTCATTTCTTCCATTGATGTCTTCTATTTATAGAGAAAGAATGAGAATGGCCGTTGCAGAGAGATAAGTTGTCAACTGGTGTAATCGTACTATTTGATAGCTGTGAATTGCCTTCTATGGGAGGAAAGATAATTCCATACTTTGCGTATTTGAATATTACTCAACCATTTTGGGTAATAATAGTACGATCGTACAATCCTAAAAAACGCTCCACTTATGGATAAGGTTAACGTTGTCTAAACGAATATTTCTTTACATGGATATTACAGAGACCTTAAGTAGATAATTCGCCAATCATTTGTTCTGGTCTTGTCAGTTCTTGAGTGACGTATATTCCTTTTGATTTAGCTTCTGATGTTGTAGCTTCTGACGTTCTTCAGCTTCTGAAACCTCAGAGTCTTACTAAAGACTTCAGAACTACTTCCTTCAGAACTTGAATTTTCAGCTTCTGATGGTCAGCAATAGACTTTCAGAGCTTCTTAGCTAGAATTCTCTACTTTTGTTTGTAGTGCTTCTAAATGAATTTTAACTTGTAATTCTGCACACTAGAACAATTATTAATAACACCATTTATAATTTTAACACTTTGTTATCAAAAAAATTAATTATCACTCAGAGGTTCATGTCAGATCCACTTTATTCCAACAAGTTTTATTAAAATTGTGTTTGACCCAACTTTTCATTCTTAAGAGAATAAAAAACTAAAAAAAAGCTGAGTCAAATGGAGCATAATAATAAATTTGTGTGGCTCAACATAATTTTTTTAAATAACTACAGAGATTGCTTTTTTATCTACATGTGACAATAATTTATTTTATTTTTTTGACAAAACACGTGACAATAATGTGTGCCCCTAATTGTTGGGTTTTATAACTATATTAGCTAATTATATGGTGATAATTTTTTTTTTGAGTTATCCAACAAAATCATCATGAGGCGCCTAACCATTAATTAGCCGGCAAATATTTTCTCGCCCATGTGATTAGCTAATTAGGGTTTTCTAAATTACACATTAGAGATATTAGAAATAAAGTAAGATATCACTGTGAGACTTTTCAATACACCCCCTCACGCCCCGCCCAAAATAATTGGACTTGATTTTTCATATTGCTAATGTTAAGATCAATTGTGTAACTGTCCGGATCCATTTTCTATGTATTTAGTAGACAATCTCAATTGTATCTCACGATTTTCTCCACCACATTTTTTTCAAGTACATATATTCAATTCATTCTCACTTCCAATTGGGCTACTAGCTCACTTCAATAAATGAATAAATTTCCAATTTCATTCAAAGCTAGCTAAAAAAGCGATATATGAATCCTTGTCGCCATAACACATATCTACGGCATAAATCCCAGGGGCGGAGCTAGGTTGGGGCTCGGGAGGGCCGCGGCCCATCCCAACTTTTTCGTTTTTAATTGATTATATACATATTTTTGTTAACTAGCATGTTATATATAAATAATCGTTATGATTTTGAAACAAGATTGTGTTTGGTCTGGTGGTATAGAGGCGCTACTGGAAGTTGGATGTTGCTAAATTTAAGGTTGGGTATGCAATATTTTACTAGAATCACTATACCATAAAAAATCAACAACAGTAGTGGTCAAATTATTACTTTTTTAAGAATTTGTCAATTCATATTATTTATTTTGGAGAATCAAATAATATCGGTTACATTTTAATGAGTATAAAATTTACAAAATTTACTATAAAATCGAAAATTTATATTATATAGATAATTAATGTAAAATTATCAGTTTATTAATTTTTAACTCCCATTAAAAAAACTCACATAAAAAAATTGAAGCTCATCACGGCCCCCCCGGTATTTCAGTCTAGCTCCGCCACTGATAAATCCCAGCCCTTTAATTAATGGAAAATGTTGTGGAAAGCGAAAAGTCTATCACGATATTGTCCCGAATGACCTGTCAAAATAAGTGTCCCCAAAATAATTAATACGATGAGTGAGGCTTAGATTGAATTAATTAATAATACTAATAATAATAATAATAATAATAATAATAATAATAAAAGAGTCAGGATCCGTTGACACCAATTAGTTTGACACCAAATGTTACACCTCTCAATAACGTTTTAACCGATATAAATTTTATAAAATCCACCGTTGGATTGAAAGTTTATATCATATAAATCATTTATGTAAAGTTTCACAAAAATACAAAATCATTTGATATATTATTGAGACACATAAAGATCAACGACATTTAAAAAAAGACGCAAACCCTTAACTTTGATGTATCTCAATAACATATCAAATGATTTTCGATTTTTGTGAAACTTTACATAAATGATCTATATGATATAAACTTTCAATCCAACGGTGGATTTTATAAAATTTATATCGGTTAAAACGTTATTGAGAGGTGTAACATTTGGTGTCAAACTAATTGGTGTCAACGGATCCTGACTCATAATAATAATAATAATAATAATAATAATAATAATAATAATAATAATAATAATAATAATAATAATAATAATTACATTCCAGTAATACTTAAAATGGTTATGAACTTGCGTAAAAAAATAGACATGGACCGAAAATCTCTTTGCCAAATTTGTAAAAAATAAAATAAAAGATAAATAAGACAAAGATAAATTAAGCATGTATTAAACTTCAATCTAGAGGGCTAAAAAGGTCAAGACAAAGATAAATAAGACTTGGTGTATGTTTGATTTCAATTCTGGAGCAGCCAGAATTCATTCTGGACGTATAGAATTGATTCTAACTTGTTTGGTTTCTCAAAAGTAGAATTGATTCTGCCTCCCGAATTAATTCTACTTGAAGCTAGAAATTGTAGTTTCTGATTCTATAATTGATTTTTACACTTAAATTTTTTGTTCAACTCACTTTTGCATAAATATATCCAAACATAAATCACTTTAACATAAATTCAATTTTGCCCATAAACAATTTTACAGTTCAAAATCAATTCTCGTCACCGCAGCATCAAACATACACTCAAGTCCATTATAAAAAAGTCATAAAACTAAAATGAAAATAAACTTACACAACTATAAGTTTTTTTTTTAACAGCAAACAAAATGTATATATATATATGCGTGTGTGTGTGTAAGAGTATACAAAAAAAGCAAAAGTACATGTAGTACTAGACCCACTCATGGAATAAGTACAAAGAGTACTCAACTCAAACCCACCACAATGCCACTAAACTACCTTAGGCTATAAAATACACCTAAGAATCACAAGCAACATAGAACTTACACAACTATAAGTGTTTTACTTATTATTAACAAATTTCAAACAACAACAAAATACTAAAATTATTTATATTTCTTCAAAACTGATTCACATCTCATTCTTTTAAAAGCTTTCATATTCACATGATATTTGACCGTATAACCAATTTTTCACATAGATGACATAATAATAAATCATTAAAAACTTACACACATAAAATGAAGAAACTAAAGTTCGAACTCTGATTATGATATTCGGCACTAGTAATTTTAATATTTCTACTAGATGAGCTAGAATTTGTGGACAATATTCTCTCTTCTATCATACTACCATGTTTACACTTGTGCTACCTTGAAAGAGACCTCCACTGCATTAATCATTAGCACACGGCTAAGCCTTTCAATTAAGCTATTTTTTTTACTTATTTTCTATTTTCTATAGTAAGCCAAATTTCCATTACCAACTCTTATTTTATTTTTCAGATGGCTAAAATTTATTTTTCTACTTACCACTTTTCATTTCAAAATCAAGTGTGTTTATTTATAAAAAACAAATCCGCCATCAAGAGTGACGTTTGTCACATTTATAGACTTATAGTGGACTCATGTCTTTAATAATATACTCATTTGGATTATTTTTATCACTCACTTTCTTCTTTCTTTACTAGTACTTTTAAAGTTTCTTATGATTTATTAGGCGCATGGAAAAGGATAAAAGATATACAATGGATATCATCAACATGTAATATTGGTCATACCTTTTAAAAGCACTTATATATTTCTTAATAACTAAGAAAAAATTGCAAATTATGTAACAATCTCGAGTCTAGTACTACTTAACATATCTTTGGTCATGTTTATATTGAGTGTGAGTTAAACAAAATTAAAGTTGACAGCGTAATTTTGCGAAGGTTAATTTAAAATGTTCGATCATTAGGGAAATTTGGAAGATCGACTTGATGAATTTAATCGTAATTATATAAGTGAATTTGATACCATATCTCTTTGTTATTGTTGTAAAAGCTGACATTGCAACATAAAAAATAAATTATGATTCGGTTAATATCGTTGTCAATTGAAACATACTAAAAACTTTGATTCATTGGTTGAAGTGATTTGGATTCCTCATTTGTATTTTTTATTCAATACATACTTGGTAAAAAAAGAAAACTATAACATTTATATAGAGCAAGTGAATTAGTGTTGTGATATATTAGTTAAATCCAAGATACAAAACAAATTTATTTGCAAGCTATGTAATGTGATTGCTATATATGTTTCATACCATAAACACCACAACAAATACTTTATGAAAAAGTTTTGATTAAAGGGAGAAAAATAAGATTCTTTTCCCCTTTTGCTGCTAACAATCGATAACATATACACAAACTTTATACTACTAATATTTATGGACTTAGGTTTCGTTTGGTTGAAAGAAAAGAAAGAGAGAGGAAAAAAAATTATGCATTTCAATGAATGAATTTATACTAATGTTAGTCCAAATTCATTCATTGAGATGCGTAATTTTCTTTCCTCCCTCTTTCTTTCCTCTCAACCAAACGCACCCTTAGAGTTAGATACACTATGAGTATTGATTGATTTTCCACTTTCAGTTTCATTTGTTTTGCCCCCTATCAGATACACACGATGCAGAACTTTGGGAGAGGATATGCATTCATTGTATTGCAATTGGAAAATAAAGGAACAGGTGTGTTTGAGAATGAATGTAGCCTATGTTTATATCACAATGAATATGCCAAAATATAGTTTTTGAAAAATTACATAAATCAATGTGATATATCTATCCACCATAATACTAAACATTCATGTATTAGTTTATCCAGAATCGAGAATTTCTATACATAAAAAAAAACTTTCAATTTGATTTTTAATTTGCTATTGTTCCGGTGTATGTTTATGAACTAAAGAAATATGTTTTTTGAAGAATTTAAATTAATTCATTCAAATTGACAAAAAAAAAATTAATCTAAACTACAAAAATGTAGTAAGATATTTAAAAACTTTTTTTCAATAAAATGTGCTAACAATTTAATTTGTATACTTGTGTAAAATCTTTATATATATATATATATATATATATATATATATATATATATATTCAATCAAATCACCACATATATGATATAGATATTTTGTAAAAATATTTTAAGAAATGATATTTACAAGTGACAATGTAATTTGATTGAATGTGTATAAAAACACCATCAACGGATAACAAATAATTTACTTTCTTTTTATCCTGACAAATTGAGACATTGAATTTAAGTGATTAATGAGTTCTTCCTAAAATAATTTTTGATGAAGCAAATTTTAGTAATGTTTTACTTAACTTGCGTACGAATTCTAGATTACAAGGCCCCCTACCCCTAAGAAACAGAGGGTTTAAAAAAAAATTAACACTCACTCAAAATTCACGCATCTTGTTATAAAATAATTGCGTAGATGTCTCATTATTACTCACATAAAAGACATATGAGTTGAAGTCTTGGGTCAAACGTGAATAAAAAGTGTCCGACCTAACAATATCAATATGAATAAATCACCAAGTTAGTTCTTGGATGGCTCTGTAAAACATTTTCAAATAGGTCTCTAACTTTATAAATATTTTAAAAAGATCTCTGAGTTTATTAAGCTGTCAAATTCGTCCCTATGTTTAACCAATTACTATCAATAAAGTCTTTATATTTTACAACTATCAATTTGGTCCTTAAGTTTATTTGTTTGTTCTTAATTTAATCCCTGACATTTTTTGAAGGCTTAATATGAGTAAAATTTAACAAAGTCAAAGACCCTTTTAAAATATTCAAAAAATCAAAAACCTATTTAAAAGTGTCTTACAAAGTCAGAGACTAATTTGATGGTTTAATCGATCAATCAATATTTATCTATAGAAGTAAAACTTACAGAAAACAATTAATCTCAGTTAATAACTACACCCCTATGCATAAGGATTTTCCTTATGCATGATGTATAAACAAATCTTCACCATTTGTACTCCAAAACTATTAGATGTACTTAATCATGCCAATGCTATTTTAGAATACAAATGGTGGAGATTTGTTTATGCACCATGCATGGAAAATCCTTATGCACCATAACCCTTCCCTATTATATTTCTATAGTTTATAGATAAGTTTAATCTACTCTAAAAATAGACATTTAAATATGTCATAATCTCATTTTGCTAAAGACTAAAGTCATATGGTGTGGGGACAAAAGATGTATCACACATATCCCAATAAACTTTTGTCTCACACTTAACACTTTTCTTTTCATTCATTCATACCACAAATCAGATTCAGTACTACTCATCATAATCATAAGAATTCCCTTTTTAATTCCTTTGATCAGAAAGAACTATACAAAGGTTCAAGGTATTTTTTCACCTAAATAAGATTCTAAAATTAGATCTATGAATCTTGAGGTATATACAAACCAATTCAACCTCAATACTTCCCACCTTTTTTCTTAAGCACTGATTTGAGAAACATCAAACAAACAATGAAGAATCCAAGTGCTGCAACTCCTCCAACTGCAAGAGCCACTGTCCTCTCTGTGTGTGGATTCCCTCCTGATCATAATCATAATCAAAATCAAACACAACAATGATTCTATTAATCTTTATATTATTAATTAAGTTGTTATTAAACTATTTAACAACCACAACTACATGTCCAAATCTTATAAAGAAATCCACCTACTCATATCCTAAGATTCATTTTCCCAAAACCACATTTCTCAAATCAACTAATGCCATTTGGTCCAATATTTAAATCTAACCAGACAAAAAAGGACTTATATCAGCATTTCATAAACTCATATCATATCATATAATATACATTATCACATTTTTCCCACCATAAAAAAATATAATTTATTTATTGAAGACAATCTAGGATAAAAAGTATAGAATTTGATAAAATAGCGTAATTCTGTCAAATTCACAATCAATCTAGACACACGCGCGTCACTCACAGTCAATTCAAACATGCAGATAGTAATTCACAATCAATCCAGACACACGCGCGTAACTCACGGTCAATTCAAACATGCATATAGTAATTCACAATCAATCAAGACACACGCGCGTAACTCACGGTCAATTCAAACATGCAGATAGTAATTCACAATCAATCCAGACACACGCGCATAACTCACGGATGCAGATAGTAATTCACAATCAATCAAGACATACGCGCATAACTCATAGTCAATTCAAACATGAAGATAGCAATTCACAATCAATCCAGACACACGCCTCACGGTCAATTCAAAAAGGGTTATCAGCGTAGCTTATTGCGCGTTTGCTTTTTATTCATATGTAATTATCCTATATTTAT
Organism: Trifolium repens; assembly: GCA_030408175.1. Classification (NCBI taxonomy): domain Eukaryota; kingdom Viridiplantae; phylum Streptophyta; class Magnoliopsida; order Fabales; family Fabaceae; genus Trifolium; species Trifolium repens. The sequence continues at coordinate 47,824,033 of CP125849.1, read as the reverse complement.
TAATATATATTCAAACATGCATATTATAATTTACCTGAAGAGGAAGAAGATGTGCTAGAAACTCCATTGGGGTAAAAACTATAACTGATAAAGCAACTAAACAAATAAATCTGAGCAGAAATTGAATCACCACATTCCAATTTAGCTTGTTCTTCAGCAATCTTAATACAATCACCACAATCATCATTTCCCAAACTACCCTCACATTGACCCAAAACATACAAAGACATATAACTCCCTGTATAGAACAAATTCCCACCATTCTTCACACCATTCTCCACCATTCCAAAACCAGAATCCCTTTTAGCCTCAAACCCAATACCATCATTAACCTTCTTTGAACCACAAACCTTATAAAGCAATTGAGTCATAGGAACTTGTTTAAACCCAACAACCTCGTACCTTAAATAACACCCACTAAGCTGAATTCTCGCCGCCGCAACTTCCCCACAGAGCTTGCTTAACTTGCTTGGAATCTTGCTGACACAAAGATAACAATCAGAAGTTGAAAGGTCGCCTCTGCATTGGTAAACGCCGGTGACTGCGTTTTGACCGTCGCCGGTGGTTGTGGCGGCGAAAGTTTTTTGAGCTGATGCTGATACAAGAGAAGATAACAGTGATTGCAGATTTGGTGAAGATTGTTGTGGTAGTTTTTGCTCTGAACAACCTTTGTAGACAACATTTGTGTTATCGGTGGTGAAAACAAGTGATGAAAGATTGAATAGAATGAGAAATGAGAGTGTTTGTTTTGTTGTGAGGATACCCATTTGTGAGATTGGAAAGAAAGCAACGTTTTTTTTGTTTGATTTTTCAATGACTCTGATGGGTATTTGTATGCTGTTGCAGATGAAAGGAAGAAAAAAAAGAAAAAAAAAAAGTTTTTCTTTTTTTGTTTTGTTTGTTTCTTGATTTTTAAAGTTTTTTTTTTTTGTTAAATAGTTTATTGGCTAGATATTTCACCTTTTAAGATGGATAATCGGATGACCGAAGTTCTAGCATGTGCAATGTCACTACCAACTCAGCTAAGCTCGTGAGACCAATATATTTTATTTTTGACAAAACTTAAAAGAGGGTGACAAAAAATTAATCAGTCCATCCGTCAAAAGAATAATTAATTAGTCCAAGTTAAAAAAAGTTTTTGTTTTGTTTAATGGGTCAAGTATGTAGTCAAAGTTTGATTTGTGATTCATGCATATTAAGAAAATTCAGTTGAAAGTGAAGAATTCATTATGTGTGTCTAATAGGTTCTTGATGGAAAATTGTTATTATTAATGCCGGTGAAAACTTAATATGAATATTATGATAAAAAATAAAAATAAAAAGGGTGTTTTTTTATGAAATAAATAAAAGATTTTGTTTTTTTTGTTATGAAATAAAGTGATAGATAAAGAGAACAAAGATAGAGAGGAGATGAAGAAGAGAAAAGGATGAGAGAACTCTTGTATTTCTTATTCATAAGTGTGTCATTACATGATAATATAAGTTCTATTTATAGGACAATATAATGGGCCGGTGGAATGAGCCAATGCTTGATGGACATCTATTAGAATTATTCATAACACTCCCCCTTAGATGTCCATCGAGGATATGCCTCATTAAAACCTTACTAGAGAAAAACCCATTGGGGAAAAATCCTAGTGAAGGAAAAAGAGTACATCATCCTTTGTGTGTGAACTGCCTCATTAAAAACCTTACCAGGAAAACCCAGTGGGACAAAACCATGGTGAAGGGAAAAAGAGTGCAGAACATGTCTCCCCCTCATAAAGACAATTATATATGAGGTGAAAAAAAATCAAATAATCTTCCATATTAATTTCTCAAAAACTTTACTTGAAGTTGACTTCGTAGAAAAACCTGTCATATCTTCTTTATTATAATCTCCTCCAAATTTGCAGTTTGTGCAACATTATCTTCATATTGAATTGTTGTAGGAACCCTTTAGAAGAAAAATTACAAATCTCTTGTATGTGATGAAAACTATCCTTCGATCAAAACCCATTCTTGACTCACCTCTCGGAGTGCTAAAGTTCTTCATCATTTCATGAGATTTGTTGTTGTGATTTGTTTCACAAATTTCTATGAGTGATTGTACCTCATGTAAACATATAGTTTGTTTGTGATATATACCATTATGAGGATAAGACAAATAACCTGCAAATATCTAAAATAACAAAATATATATTTTATGATATATTGACAATAAATAATAAGCCAACAATATATTTGTCTCCATTTGAACTAAAGTGTGGTACTTCAGGACCAATTAGTTCACAATTTGTGACCTTACCACAATTAGAGTAATCAACTAATATGACTTTCATATAGAATCAGTTGAGAACATTTTTTATATAAGCTTTATGATTCACAAAATATTTTTCAAATACTTAATTTTGTAAGAAATGACAATATCTCATAAGCTCTTCAGGAGTCCTGATGATATTTTTATCATAAACACTAAATATAGCAAATTCATTGCCAAATATTTTCTTAAAAATAAACAAATTGTCATTTTCATATTTCTTATTTGAAAATATTCAACATGAATATTATACAACATGCATATATTATTGCTCGAGTATATAAGGAGACTTTTTCATGCTTATTAAGTCGTCTCTTGAATAATTTGATTTTATGTCTCACAAAAATTAAATCCTTCAGGGATTCTCATATAATCATCATTATTAAGTGAGCCATTCAAGTGTGTTAAAACACATCTTTCACATAAAATGAATATTTCATAAGTTATTCAACTTAATTAATTACATAGAGGTTTTTGAATACACTTCAGGTGAATATGCCTCTTGAAAATCAATAATAGACATTTATCAATATCCTTCAATAACAAGTCAAACTCTAAATTTTCTTTTCACGTGAAAAATTATTCATATCTAATTATTTCCATCTTTAGGTGTATGGACTGCTGGTCCAAAAATCTCCTGCTTTGCAAAGCTATTTTAATTTTGTTTGACTTGCGTCTATCTATTTAGTCAATCACTTCATTGTCTATAATACTTAATAAACTTTGATCTATGATCCTCGTTGTCATCTACCACATATAGCGCTATATTATGTCCAAATAAATATTGTCAACGTTGACTTCATCTCGGTTCCATCGTATTTTATTCATGACATAATTTATTGATATCTCTTTATTTTTATAAATAACAGGTACCTAATAAGTTCTTCTGGAACTGAAAAATTAATTATGTCAAATACTCTTTTCATATCCTCTTGGGTCATATTTATTTTAAGCTCATTTTCTTATTTGAGGATTCTTTGGAACCGACTGACCTGCCACACTTCAGGGTGGTTAAAACTCATTTGCATTATAAGACTGTCCAACAGGGACATCTATTTTGATTGGAGCATTAGCAGCTGATAGTTGATTTCATAAACTTTGCAAATGATTTATCTTTGAACATCTGATTCAAACTATTTATATGAGGATCAAGATGAGATAATAATTTATTTCAAGTGATTGTTTTGAACATTTGATTCATATTTTCAGCTGCTTATTCTCTCCCCCTAATATTGGGAAAACTAATTCACCAATTGATTATCAGCCTACTGGGCTATAAAAAGATCTCCAATTATTGGCTCAAGGTAATTTATCATAGTTGGAGATTCGTATAAAAATTATTTTCCCAATATTCGTTTACTACTTATTTAAATGCATTATATTTGAGCAATTGAGATGTACACAACACATTCAAAAATGCTTATATGGAAAATTTGGTTTATAAACCAAAATTCAAATAAATTAAGGGAGAGCTTATTTATATAATAATTTGTTGGCATGATGCAATTCAATATATATCAACATACATGTTTGCATGTTCCCAAAATATAAATTAGAAGTTATAATCTCATAAGTATTGGTTATGCATTTTTAACTTTAGACGTCTAAAGAATGGATCTTCAAGTCCATTATTATTTTTTTTTTTGTATGAACATATGAGATGTTTCATAATAATTTCAATTGGCATAAGATACTTATCAAATGCTTTAGAAGAATTTAAAATGAGCTCTTAGTTAAAATTAGCAAATGAGATAATCTCACAAACTTCTGGTTGTGAGTTGAAGCAAACATACATGTGACCATTTAGTCGATGCATCGATTTAAATTATAAAAATCTAATTGGTCCACATGATCATTATCGGTGCATTGATTTACATATATCACCTTTCGTATATTCTTAAATAAAAGAGCTCGTTTACTTAATTTATTAACTTTCTTCGAGAACTAACACATAAAAACTATTAAATTGAATGAACTTCTGGTCATTCAATACATATTCACATAAACAATTCTCGCATCATATATAATAGATCCGGGATGACCCAACCGGTCTTGCCAACGATAAATTTAATATAATTTGTAAACTTCTGGTTTACAATAACTTGTGCTTCAATTGCACTAGTATATTTATAAGTGTAGTATAAACTTCTAGTTTATAACTTTTTCATTACACTTATTTTATCCAAGATATGTGTCGTAATATATGGAGATTTCAACATCTCTTCATTTCTTGTTTCAACTTTATTTTTCTATAGAATAGTATATTAGCTCTTCCGGAACCATTATAATTCTTTTTTTTTCAACTTTGCTACTTCGGGAGCATATTCTGGGACAAATAAATTTTCTCTTAATTTCCTTATGTCCCAAAAGATAAGATAATCTTATAGACTTCAATCATAGTCTAAAAGTTTAGTTCTTCAAAAACTTAACCACATATCTATGTCAATAATGACCAAGAAAAATCATATTTTTCTTTTGTGATCCTTCTAGGATACGTTCAATACTAAATTATTAGTTCTTCGGGAACTATATGATTTTTTTGAATCCTTTCAAGATATATTTGATATTAAAATAGAGTTGAGTTTTTAAGTTCTTCAAGAACATATTTTTATGATATCGCAACAATCATTTGTGCAATCCTTCAGGGATGCATGAGTATTGAATTCTTCTGAAATTCAAAGACAACAAAATTAATACATATAAGATAAACATGAACAAAAATATAAATTCATTTTACTTATAGTTATGAATCTTCGGGATTCATTTTACTTATAGCCATGAATCTTCAGGATTCATATTATTGATTTGACTTATACCTATGAATCTTCTGGATTCATATTTTAAAAAGATCTACTACGATAGTTATGAATCTTCAGGATTCATATTTCTAAAATCTCACCACGATACTTCTGGATCGTAAGCTATGAATCAATATCAAAAGAAGGATTGAAAAAATATAGAATAAAAAAATATAAAGACTATCGTGCTGATAACGTGTTATGAAATAAAGTGATAGATAAAGAGAACAAAGATAGAGAGGAGATGAAGAAGAGAAAAGGATGAGAGAACTCTTGTATTTCTTATTCATAAGTGTGTCATTACATGATAATATAAGTTCTATTTATAGGACAATATAATGGGCCGGTGGAATGAGCCAATGCTTAATGGACATCTATTAGAATTATTCATAACATTTTTGTTTTTATATGCAACCACCTTGTACTACTTGTATTATGAGTGGCGTTATGGTGTCATTTGGTCAAAAACTCCTCTTTTACCTTTTCTGAACATAAATAAATTTGGTCAAAAGAAGAACAACATAATAAATATACACTTTTATTTATTGAAATTTATATCAATTATTATAAAAAAATTATATCAATTTTATGAAATAAATTAACGTCATTTAATAACATTTATTTTAAAAAATGAATGAACAAGTGTTTGAATTTTTTGCGGTTGTTGTCACTTCGTTTGTCTAAAAAAAATAAAAGTCTCCATTCTTTTTTTTTAGTTGCGGCAGCTTCCGCGCCAGCAAGATACGGACGGCGAAGCCAAAGCAATACTACTAAACAAGCGAATGCTAGTTAGTGCTAAAGATACAAAAAAGATAAATTTTATATTGAAAATAATATTTTTTAAAAAATTTACAAATATTAACTACACAATTTTAATGCAACTTTATAATATTGAACTTTTTTCTTAAAAAAAATATATTGAATCTTTTAATTAACATTAGGAAGCACTAGTTAATATTTTTCAAAAAATAAAATGAATAGGTTGAAGATGGCTGTTAAAAAGTGGGCTAATTTTTATGGTGTTTGCACCATTAAAAAAATATAATATTATTATTACGATCATGTTAACCAATGTCATTTGGTCACTAGTTGAAGATATTAAAAATATAAATTTGTTATTGAAAAAACAATTTTTAACCTTTATAAAAGTTGAATTCTCATTTACGAAAAGAATATATATAATTATATTGGTTTCCTCAAATTGTGTCCTAAATTTAAAGACAAAATTATATGTAAGAATAATAATTTTTAAGAAGCTAGCTGTACAATTTTTAATCAAAAATACTATTTCATTCGTCCCAAAATGACTTTAACCGTTTACTTTTAACATTGTCAATGTATAAATTTGTCTATTAATATTTTTAACTAAATATTAGTAAAATTTATAAAATATTCATATTTTGAAAATATGTGAAAGTAATCTATATAGTCAGACCGTGACAAATTGAGCAAAATTTTACGTACTAATATTTGTCTTTACCGCATTAGGTTCTTAACAATTGCTCTCAAAGTATTTGTTAGCATTCTACTTCAGAAAAGAAATCGAGCATGTTAGTCTTGTGAGACTTGATTGAAAATTTGGATGTGATAACTTAATTAAAATGCTCTGAAAATAAATGTGACTCGCTGAGTAATGTTGATCCTTTTTATTTTATTTTTTGTTATTAATTCTTTGGTTGGGACCCCGTAATATAGAGTTTGGCTGAGATGTAAATATAGTCTCTGATTAATTTTAAAGTTAAACTTTTTTCACATTGCATAAAAGTTTGGGTCTTGTTAAACGGTGTTCCCGGGTCACTCTTTAAGGATTCTATTTAAGGAAATGATTTATTTAAAAAGTTGAACATTTCAATTTCCAATGCGTTGACTTCACTCATTTTCATAATTTTTGTTATAAAACCTTACTATTTTAAGGCTTAAAGAGTGCCTCGGGGGCACTATTTAGCATTTGCCAATAAACAATACTCCATCTATCCTAAAATAAATAGCTTGTTTGACCATATTTATGCTTACCAATGTACAACATTTTAATATTTATATGTATATATTAGTATGAAAATAAGGTCAAAGTAGATCATATGAATAATACACTAAATCAAAATTTGGTCATTTATTTTGGGACGAGGGGAGTACTTATTAATTCCTCCATTCGAAAATAAGTGACAACGATGTTTTTTTTTTGTCTTAGATGAAGTGGTATTCCACTGACATTAAACTCACATAATCGTGAGATTCAGGGTTCGAACCCAAATCATGACATCGGGCCTAATAATTTCGACATTTTTTGCAATTGAGCTAGGACATATGAGACGGCTTTATTCACACATTTTGTTTTGACTATATTTTCTTCTAATAAATAATTCATCTCTTGATATTTTATAAGCAAGTTCCTTTTTTTGTACAAACAAATTCCATCTTTTTAGGTTCATTATAATAATTAATGTATTTGGACTTTATTATAGTCCAAAAAAAATTAATTATTTAATAAACTTAGAAAGGAAAAATTTATTTATAAATATTGTAAATATTACGGAGGGGGTAATGTTGTTGATTTTATTTCGATGATATTTTCAAAATATCAATTTTTTATACCTTTTTTTTTTACTTTTATCCTTAGTTTAATCTGATTCGAAAGTTAATTATTGCATCAAGTAGTTTCAGCTCATTTCCAATCGAACTTTTTATAAGTTTTACTACTATTATTATATAATTAAATTAAATAAAGAGTCATGTTAAACAGTGCATCTGATGCACTTGTTAAGCATACCAAAATAGAAACAAAACATAAAATTAATGTCGATAAAATTAATTTTGTATGCTTTCAATATATTGAGTGTATGACTTTCAAGGACAGAACTTTCTTATTTATATCATTATATGCTTAACTAATACACGAAATACATGCATTTTCCTTAAATATATTAATGTTCATAGAGAGCATACATAATTTTTGCATAAAAAAATTGCAGCTGGCCAGTTCGTGGTCCCTCATGTTGCAATGTATGGGTCCTAAACGTAATAAATTAAAGACCATTAAGGCTTAAACTATAGTGATGAAATTTACTTTTGTATATTTATTGTTCCAATATTCATTTTATTTTTGGATCATATTAAACAATATACTTTGAAATATTTATTAAGCATATTAAAAATAAAAATAAAAAATAAAATTTTCACTTTTATACTATTGAATGAACAAATTTCAAAATAAAATTTCTTTATTCATATGTTTAGCTAGTGCCCGAGACATTGTTTAGCATTTTTTTTATTCTTTTTATGCATATTGTTGTATTTTCTACGTCACAAATTGTAACCAAAATTTATCTTTCTAGGTTTATTGTATTAATTAATGTATCTGATATATATAGATATATTAATTATGCAGTAAACTTAAAAGATGAATTTTGTTTATATTGTATTACGGATGGATGGAGTAATTTTCAAAACTCTATATTTAACCATATTATAAGAAATAAGACTCTAATTTTCATTAACGTAAAAATAGTTGATTTCTTCAATAAGCGCGTAAATTATCATCAATAACATTTTTTGTTCTCATATTTTCAATCACTTTTGAAATTGGTTCCCCTATTTTAAAATTATTTAGTTTTGACCTCTCTATTAACTTTTATACTTAAAAATAATAATTGAACATATTTTAAATTATGTGACATACAACCCGATGATATATTAAATAATCAAAGTCATAAAAATATATTAAAATTCAGTAAAAAAAACTCTAGTTTTCAATTTCAAAGATTAGTCATTTTGTAATTTAGTTTATAAAAAATAAATAATCAATCTACCTGAATAAATGTATATTATCATTTTTGTATGCCATGCTATTTAAAATATACTAAATCACAATTTTTAAGTATAAAAATCTGATAGAGGAATAAAAGCTGAGTGATTTTAAAATAAGGGGCAAATTTTGTGAATCAGTGAAAATAGAAACACAAACCGTAACTTGACAAAAAAAAAAAAGAAACACAAACCGTAATTAAACCTACTATTTTTGGGCATTAATACACATATGTCTTTTTGTTTATTAACTCTCTAGTTCGCATGAAAGGCGGCCAAGTAATCAAAAGTAAACCGCGAGGTAAGTAAAATATAATTAATAATTGTCCTTATTAGAAATCGAATTTGAGTTCTCCTGAACGATTCATTCTAAAAAATTCATTAACCACTTGAACTTGTTATATTTGTTATAACCTGTAAATTTAAAGTTATTATATAAATATCTCTGTATTATTTTTTCATAATTCTATCAAATATCAATTTACTTATTTTTAATATTCTCTTTCCATGAAGATGCAAGTTCCGAAAGAGGAGTAACTTGTGATAACAAATGTCGAAAAAAACGAATGGCACTGTTTCTTTGGTTGTGTAGCAACGCAGGAGGTATGAATGGAAGCTGATATAGGTTAATATCACTGTTATGCCCAAAGTTGCGGTAGTGCTATACTATGTACTTTATGGTGGAAGAGAAACAAAAAATGTTGGCAACAGAAAATACCAACGGTTTTTTGTGTTACAAGAAGAGCAAGCGAAACGCTGCATAACTCGTAGAGGAAGATTAACACGGTCCAGAACAACGCTGCACTCGAGAATCAAGCTTGGATCTAAGATAGAATAATTTATAGTAATGTGAATCATTTTCATTGTTTGGTTATATATATAGTAATGTGACCATGCAATAAATTAGATCATTTGCATTCAAGTTACAACAATACAGTAATGAATAATGATGCACCAATTCTTTTGAAACTTATTGACAACCCACTATCTATGTAGCAATACTGTGACTACCCACTCTTCACACTAACTTTAAAAAGGAAAGAAAACCCAACCTTATCAGTTTTATCATATTATTATTACAACACTTTCAATATCATTTTTGGCTGTAAATAATACTAATAGAGAAATCCCTTTTGTTTGGTTCTCTTTCCTGCAAAATTGTCAAGCATGCAATATATGCATGTAAAGAATGAAATATGGTACATAATTCTAACACTTATTATATCTTTATGCTGCAGCGGAGTGCTTATCCTCATAATCATCAAGATTAAGAGCATGTAGCAACTTTGGCCAAGATTCTGGGATTCCTCCGGGCAGGTTAAACTCCAATAATTTTCCTCTGTTGCGGTAAAACTCCTCCACGGGCCGACTCTGCAATCATACATAATAGATAACAAATCCTAAATCAGTTAGAGAAGATGGTGAAAATTATTCACAGCAAAGTAATTGTAAGCAACAGCTAACAAGAAACATCAACTTTGATACAACTTCAATCAAGATATTTCATATGTAAAATGTAAGACTTCAAATAAGAAATCGCAAAAGCAGCTATTCTTTCTGAAAGTCCACTCGAATAAACAATAACAATAATAATGATGATGATATGACAGTGCAACAATACCAATTCATTGTATATTCGAAGCCTTTCTTTCACAACTGCTTCAGTATCATCTGATCGAGTAATAAGCTTTGTTATACAATCCGTAGGAGGAAGAAGCGGAGCCATGACAATTCCAGGGTTCCCATTATCCGCCTTGATGTCAATAGATGCAACATTAAAATTTCCCCCGCACTGATTGCAAATCCTCCTGCCAAGGCATTTCTCAAGCAGTACATTTTCTGGAAGCCTCAGATTGATAACCAAGTCAATGTCAGTTACCCCTTCCAATATTTCCTGAACACAAAGATAAATCCAATTCCAGCACATAACAGAATTTGGAGGAGAGAAAATAAGGTTGCTTGTTTAGAATACACACATTGATATAAAAGGAACAAGTACTAGCTTAGGTAGAAAAATAAAGAGACCTAAATAATGCACCTTATGAAATCAAAATATGTGGCAATATTGTTCTTTTTTCTTTTTTTATTAATTGTAGTTCTAGTCCTCCTGTTTTCACTCTCACGAAATCACCCTGACCCCCTAAAAATTCAGTATTTTGGATCCCAAAACGGTGATGCGGCAAATTTTTTGTAGGCATGGCAAAACTTGTATACTCCCTCCGTCTCAAAATATAAGCAAAAATGAGTCAAAGAAACTTGATGTATTTGGTTAAAAATTTGGACCAAATACATTCATTTTTGTTGACCAACTTTTGCTTATATTTTGGGATGGAGGGAGTATTATAAATCCACCTATATGATTCCTCGGCAGATTTTATAACACCAAATAAAAATTAAATTTTAAAAAGGGGGGGACAAGTTTCGTTAGCGATTAAAAATAGGGGTACCAAAACTGCAATTAAGCCTTTATTTTCCATTGGAATATTACAATTTTGGGTATTAGAATCGATTTGTTCCATATACTTTGTCCTGTGAACTAATTTGCAAACAAAATAGAGGTGTACTTATATTGTGACATACACTTTACCAAATTGATGATATACTCACTGCTTGCTTTATTGTTCGAGGGAAACCATCAAGAATAAATCCCAGATCACCTTTTGCTTCCCCAGCAACGAGTCTCTTTGACAATAAATTTATAATAATTTCATCTGACACCAATTGACCTTGTTTTACAATTTCTGATAGCTGTAAGACACCAAATATTACAAATCAGAGAGCAGAACAGCTGGTGCAATGAAAATAGGTCACACTTTATGACATACTATATCGAAATAACATAACTATACTAATCAAAGCTCAGCTATATTCACGTACGCAACTGCTCGTTAGGCTATCAAGAATAGTAAAACATTTAATACCGTAATCAATATTTTATTTCATTGATTTGGTTTAATGAAAGTTAAAGTTTAAACTTTCAAATTTAAAGACTTACCAGCTTGGAGGGCAAGTAGATTTTCCGGATTACGCAGGGAATACATTGCACGTGCAATTAAAGTTACATAATTATGCCCCAAATACAATATCAATCAAGAGAACACACAAAACACACAGAGCAGAACAGCTGGTGCAATGAACATAAAATAACCATGCTACTAATAAAATAGGTCATACGATATGACATATATCGAAATAACATAACTATACTAATCAAAGCTCAGCTATATTCACGTACGCAACTGCTCGTTAGGCTATCAAGAATAGTAAAACATTTAATACCGTAATCAATATTTTATTTCATTGATTTGGTTTAATGAAAGTTAAAGTTTAAACTTCCAAATTTAAAGACTTACCAGCTTGGAGGGCAAGTAGATTTTCCGGATTACGCAGGGAATACATTGCACGTACAATTAAAGTTACATAATTATGCCCCAAATAGAAGTTACAAATGAGAAAAAACACCACATAAGTTGATAGTCATATAACAAATAGTACACATATGGTCAAATGATCTGAGATACAACCAAAGCATAAAGTGTGAGTGCCAACTAGTGCACCAGAAGCACTCATTTCAAGTTCAAGGTTTAAATTAGATTGAGATACATGATGCTACTCAAACTAATAGGGTCTTGCTAACTAGTGGCCTCAGGGCAAAACAGATAAGCCGTCTAAAACAAACACCATTCATGAATATGATACTCCAACTTCGCTACTATCTATCTCTACATAGACATGACAATCTAGTTTAATGAATCCCATGATTTTATAACTAACACTACAATGAGAGACACTTGAATCCAAAAGTCACTCCCAAAACCACAAAAGACCAACAAAAGTAGTACTAGTTACTTGCTATGAAAATTTAGGGTGGGTGATGGTGCAGAGAAAACTAACATTAACATGCAAAGGTCCGATTATGTTTCATAGCGGTCAGTCGCTCGCTCTAGTCCTATATATAAGAAATTCATTGTAAAATTAATGTATCTGGACAATAAGATAGTCTAAATATATCAATTCTACTATGAATTTAAGTGAGTATAATAATTTAAAGTGAATCATTATTATACACTCAAATTTTGATGTAGCAGTGCACGAGAGCTAAGCTAAAAGTAAAACAGAATGAAAATTCAAAGGAGGAAGAAGAAGAAAACCTTGGTAGAAAGTGGACCAGAGGAAGCGAGTTCTTCACGAACGAGATCACCGGTGGCGATGTGAGGTACGCCGAGGAGACTGGATAGACGGCTAGCGTAGGTCCCTTTCCCGACGCCAGGGCAACCGAGGAAGACCCACCGTACGTGTCTGTTCTTCTGATCTTCTCCGCGCGTAGGAACAACGCCGAATGGAGAAGAGTTGTGCGGCGGCGCGTGGGAGTTGAATTCGAAGAATTGATATCGCCTTGCGAGGGAAGAGACGAACGACACGCGCGTTGCAAGGCGGGTAATGGCCGCCATGGAATTTTTGCACTAACGAGACTAACGCAGGCCAAAAACGTAATGATTGATCACAGTGTTAATTAAATTTTGGGTGTCTTCGTTGTATTTAACTGAAAGTCGTGTTTCAATATGTCAAGAGGGGTGCTACGTTTTACGAAAACAGAACCCACGAAATGCAAGAACTAGTTTCATTTTTAAACATTGAAAGTCAAAGTTAGTATTTGACGGAAATCATTTGGTTGGTTTTATAATAAACGGCTTAAAATTCATTCTTAAAATTTCTTTCGATTATTATCTTCTCGTAATAAAAAGTTTTTTTTTTTTATCAATAATAAATTGGTTCAAGTGGAGACTTGACCCCTTAACAAGTGATTAGAAGTTTGATTTATGACTTTATTTTAATTTTGTAACGCCATTATCATCTACGATCTTGTTTTATAGTTTTTTTTAAGCTTTGATGTATCGCGAGTCGGCTAATGAGAGTATATGAATTGAGATCTAGCCGAAGAAAGAAAAAGTTTTTAATGTAATTGATTAATCAACATGTTATTTTTTCCTGGATCAAATATGGAGATTTCAAGTTGGATTCAACCACTTAGTACGATGATCTACAAAACTAAACCCCATAACTTTATGCTCTGTCAGTCTTCCCCACTTCTAGCTGCCCCAGTCAAGAGACGAATTATATCTACATCTATCCAATTGACTAAAAAGTCAGTGTTGGAGGGGGACTTAATCCCTCTTTTCTAGATATACATTTCAAGTTTCAAATTGACAAATAACATAAAAAAGGCTAAATTGAACCATTAGTTCCTTGATTTATTAATTAATTTCATATTGATCTCTTAATTACTTAATATTATAGATTGGTCGTTTAACTAATTAACATCACAAATTGATCCATTAATTTTAATTTTATTTGTCATATTGTACGATCATACTTAAGTTTAACATAATAAATGGACATAACATAACTTATTTTGAACATAAAAATGTAATAACCTTGGCATTAAAATAAACATAAATTGATCATTAAAAACAAAAAACAAAACAATTTCTTTTAGTAGATTAAATATTTCATTTTTATTTTTAGAGACACTTGAAGCAAAATTTACAATATTTTTAGGGACAAAAAACTTAATTAACTTAAATGAAACTATACTTTCAATATTTTTGTTACCATATCATATGTATGAAATTTTTACTATCATTTAACGACGATTAATCTCTAATGGGGGAGCTTATTGAACACATACAATAATATTTTCTATCTCAATCGAATTATTTCCATACACAAAAACCATAAATCAAACTATTTTCACTTAAAAATTTGAGTCGATTATCACTCGGACCAAACAATTCTTAATAAAAATATACTTTAAAAAATGATATAAAAATGTTGTTTTTGTTCAAAATATTATCTATTTTGGCTCTATTTGGTAAAAAATAGAGGATAGCTGATAAACTATCTTATAGCGGATAACAAATAGCTTATAAGCTAGCTTTTAACTTATAGTGAATAAGTCAGCTGATTGAATTTGTAGTGTTTGATAAAATTAGCGGTTGAACTAACTTATCAGTATGAAATGACGTGAAAAATGTATATTTAATTAATATTTAATTTTTTTAAAGGGTAAAATTGAAAAATAATGATAAATTATAAGTTATAAACTCATATGCTACTTGAAATAGCGTCTCGAAAAACCAGTAAAATAAACTATTAGATCATAATAAAATGATCGTTATCAACGAGAGCATTTAGCTCATAATCTATAAACTAGCTTATCTCTCCTCCCAAAGAGATTATTTTTTTTTATAATTTCTCAATCCACCCCTCTCTATTCTCATATAGCCTCCAAGTCCAAAATGGAAGTGAAACCCAAATTCATCTGTATTGGGCCGGTTTAGACTGTGTTCCATGAAAGCGTGATGTAAACGCGCTTCTGCTAGAAGTGTTTCTCTATCATCACTTATAACAGTTCTCTCTGTAAAACTCAGCAAAAAGAAGCTATAGTGTAATCAATCACAAGTGATTCCGTGGTGAACGTGAATGACACAGTCAATACAGGTAAAATCAATAAACCAACCCTTCTCTCTCTCTCTCTCTCTTCATCCAAATTTCATTTTTAACCTTCCCTCCATTCTCCCCTTTTCACTAATGCAGGCAATTTTCAACATCCAAAACCCTCGTGTTGTTACTTCTCAAGATTCTTCATCACATTGTCACACTCTTCGATTCTCCCAGGTTCAATGTTTTGTTTTGTTTTCTACTGTGCAACGTTTGTGTCTGTTTATTTATTTTCCTTTTTTTGCTTTGACTTCAATTTTGTCATTTTTTTAATTTTCTTCTCCGACAATTAATTTGAGTTTTTTCTATCGTTCTCGTTCCTTTCTTGATTCCAATTGTTGCATGAGTCTCTGTTGGTAAGATCAGTGTTCAAAATTAACCTCAGTTCCTGTCCTCGGTTTTCGTGTAATAATTGAAACTGAAACATTTCAGTGTAAGGGTACTACAAAAAACGTTGTTGCTAGCTGTGTTCTGTTTCACTGTTTTTTTTTTGTTTTAAATTTATTTAATTAAACATGCATAAATTAATTTCATTAATAATCATAGGATAATTACACTGATTTTAAAAACCAGTTCTCTTAAAAACAATATCCATGGACCTAGATACACTGATTTTAGCAATTTATAAATCTTAAATTGCATTTTTTTGTCAGAAATATTTTAAGGTTGAGATTTTATTGCATTTGGTAGGCTGTAGTTGAGAAAACTATTGGCTGATCAACAATGGCACCCAATCCGAAAGTTGTAGCGGCCTTCCGCGCAATGAAGAGCATTGGGATTGAGGAACATAAAGTGAAACCTGTATTGAAGAGACTACTTAGATTGTATGATAAAAACTGGGAACTTATTGAAGAAGAGAATTATAGGGTTCTTGCTGATGCAATTTTTGATGCGGATGAAAACCAGGTTTATACTATTTCGTTTTAATTGTCAACGACGTTGTAGTCTATTCTATGAAACATACTGTAATGTTGTCTGATGCTGGGTTTATCAAACAGGAGTTGGAGCCGGAGCCGGATCCGGAAAAGAAAAATAAGAAGGTTGGCGTCCGACTGTTAATTATTATATATTGCTGAGTTTTTATTGTGTTTGTTACCGTTAATTATATAGCTGTTGAAATGTATTATGGCTTTTCAAACATACAGAAGGTGGATGTAGACGATGAAGCTCCTACGCACGAAGAGCCAGTGCGACCTTTGAAGAGGTTGCGTTTAAGAGGTCAAGACGGTCAACCATCACGCCTGCTGTCTAACGGTGGTCCAAGTTCAGCCACCTTTCCATTGAAATCACCTAAACTGGAACCTGGCACAGTACCTGGAAGTAGTTCCAGACTGCAGCCTCAAAGCACATCAGTGTTATCCAATGGAAATGCCGTTGTTGACAAGGGAAAGAAGCCTCTATCACCTGAAGATACTCTAAGAGGGAGAAGATCTATATCTGACAGAAATCCACCCCCAGCGGTGTTTAAAGAACCAGCTGTTGAACCAGGAACCTCTCCGTTGTCAAAAAGCAAAACGCCTCGTTCTTACCCTTTTATCATCCCCAAGCCCGAGCCTATTGATGAAGAACCAGATTATTTGGCTCCCATTTCAATGATTCTTCCTGGTAATTAACTGACTCTGCCTGATTGCCTCGCAAATAAGTTTTTTTTGCCCTTCTTTTCATTGTTTTTAGTCTGTGGTGTAATATCTACATGTCAACTTTTACTCTGCAGTCAACTTATTGTTCTGTTCAAATTTTGGCCTGACTTTGAAATAATTTCTGATTGGTTTTTGGCATCCCACAATATGATTCATTGGGTTATGTTATATGCAAGTCTTCACTTGCATACTGTACTAGGTTTGCATTTCCAGAAAGTTCATCTTAAGATAGTTTCTGCTGCATCAGAAATGGTCTTTTTTTTTTTGCTTATGCCAAAAAAATGAAAAGACCCCGCATACATCTATGTATTAGTCATTGTTTGATCATTTTTCTTTTCATTTGTTTTTCCATCAAAAGAACCAAGTGTTAGAGAATCTTCGTCGAAGAATGATACCGCTGGAGAGCAAGATGGCAACAACACTGTGGCATCACAATGCAGAAACGAAAATGTTGAAGGTGAAGATATTCTTCCTTCCTCAAATGAAGAAGCGAATTCTAATGCTGAGCTAGCCTCATCATCTACGGGAGAGGTAACATTTTCTCTAAGCTGCACCTTAGTTCTTGGGGGACCAGATTTTTTATTTTTTTTTGGTTTAGTCATGATCGAAATCTAGAAACTAATGGATGATAAATGTTTGCATTCATGTAAAATAGCCAACCCTAATTTTTGTGTCTGCTTGGTGGAATTTGGAACTGATTTGAGTAATACTTTGCAGGATGCATCTGTAAAGGTAATACCAACTGTTGGTCTTTCAAAAGAACCCGAGGCAAATGGCACACTGATTGGCGGAAGAAATAAAGATTCCGCAATACCTTCTTGCGCTGCAAATGGATCAACCTCTGTTAAGTCTTCTCCTGCCTTGGTTGCACCCGAAGTTCCCGTTTCTCCACCCTGCCCAAGTGGTCCGGATGATGCTGTACTAGTTTCCAAGAATGATTTCTCGGAAAGTGGTGATGGGGAGGAGCCAAGGGAACCTATGCCTCAAAATTCATGTAATGTAATGAATGCTCCAAAGCATCATCATACAACTGATGATACAAGGGCTGTTTGTGCTACCAATGACCTAACAAAGGGAGAAGAAAAAGTGAAAATTTCATGGGTGAATAATTCCAACAGTGATATTCCACCTCCGTTTCACTACATACCCCGAAACTTGGTGTTCCGAGATGCATATGTTAATATTTCTTTATCTCGTATTGGGAGTGAAGATTGTTGTTCTACCTGTTTGGGCAATTGTGTCTTATCACCTAAACCATGTTTGTGTGCAAATAAAACTGGAGGGGATTTTGCCTACACTGCACAAGGTGTACTAAAGGAAAAGTTCCTTGAAGAGTGTATTGCCATCAGCCGTGATCCTCAAAATTATTCCTATTGCAAAGAATGCCCACTGGAAATGTCAAAGAATGATGGCTGTTTAGAACCATGCAAAGGACACTTGAAGAGGAAATTTATTAAAGAGTGCTGGAGCAAATGTGGCTGCGGGAAACATTGTGGCAATCGGATTGTCCAGCGTGGAATATCTCGCAACTTGCAGGTGATTGTTTAAGTATTCTTCACTACTTGTAAACAAATAAATATTCTTCAATGTTTATGTCATTGAGGTGACACTATTGGGTTCTTTCTGTTAAACACATTTTCCCTTAACATAATTAGACATGTTTTCTCTGATGACTAGACATGGATTCTTTCTGTTCTTATTTAGACATGTTTTCTCTGATGATTATGTGCTACTCAGGTGTTTTTAACTTCAGACGGAAAAGGATGGGGTCTTCGTACCTTAGAGGATCTTCCAAAAGGTGCATTTGTATGCGAGTTTGTTGGAGAAATTTTGACTGTCGAAGAATTGCATGAGAGGAACTTGAAATATCCCAAAAGTGGGAAATATACGTACCCAATTTTATTGGATGCAGAATGGAACTCAGGAGTTGTAAAGGATAACCAAGCTCTTTGCTTATATGCAGCATCATATGGAAATGCTGCAAGGTTTATTAATCACAGGTATTAAAATTTATCAATCATTTTAGATAATAACCCGTAAAAATTTGAATTACTGGGTTTAACACTTGAGGTGCAAGCTCAGCGGTAAGAGCTTAGCCTTGAACCTCAAGGTACTGTGCCACTTGAATTAAGAAAAATTTCCCCCTTCTCAATTTTTGTTTTTATTCTAAAAAAAATGTGATTCGTTAACTTTGTCAACCATGGAGCAAAACTGTGAACTTTTTTCGTTTCTCCGGTATGAATTATTGGGTTCATTAATACAGCTTTATAACAATTGTTTTGTCAACCACGCACTTTGCTTTTGTGCAGTATTGAGATATTGGGAGGGAAGAATAGATAATTGAATAAGAAAAAAGTTCAATTTTCTAATTGTTGTGATTTACAATTTGATGCTTCATACAATTCAACTTCGTTTTAAATTTTTGTGTAGGTGAGTTAGGTCAAGCCAAAATTGTGAGTACTGTTATTAAATTGCATAAATAAAAAGTGAAATGTAAAAGATACACACAATTTAATTATGTACTGATAGGAAAATTAATGACTGCATTTCTGCAGACCGTTCTTTCAATTTGCATGCTATTAATTGTATTGTTTATTTTACTTTAACTGTACTTCTGAGTGGCCAGGTAGATGTTGAAATCATCATTTGGAATCGTAAATTAGAAGATTCTTAGTAATTCTATTCTATTATGGCAGATGTTTAGATGCAAACTTGATTGAGATCCCGGTTGAAGTTGAGGGTCCATCTCATCACTATTATCATGTGAGAAGTTAACAAATTCACAAAATTCGATTTGTCATTTATAATTACATATGTTGAAGTTGAGGGTCCAACTCATGACTATTATCATGTGATGGTTTTTAATGTTCAAACGTGCAGTTCGCCTTCTTCACCTCCAGAGAAATCGCAGCACATGAAGAGTTGACCTGGGTATGTGGATTTGGTTCTGTAATATCTTTGGTGCATGTTCCTATGTTTAGTGAATCATGATTGATATAAAGTTTTATTTGGTACTTGACTACTGAATTGAAAAATCTCATATACAGTAGTTAGTTTGCTCTTGACCGGACATTTGTTACTGGACATCTCCATATGCAGGACTTGATTTTTTTTCCTGTAGAAAAGCTTATGGGCATTGTGTTTTTGCAGGACTATGGCATCGACTTTGATGACGATGATCAGCCTGTCGAACTGTTCCGGTGCAAATGTGGCAGTAAATTCTGCAGGAATATGAAGCGATCGAATAGTAAGTTTAATCTTCTATTTGTATGTAATGTGTATAAGTTTGTTTCACTTTCAACATAAAATATATGACCTGTTTCCATTTTATGATTATTCAATTCCTACACTGTGGCTTTCTCTACTCCGTTTCAATATTCATTTTGGCTTGTGTATTTTGGGTTTCAGCCTCCCTGATGGCTTATGGTTCATGCTTATGTGATATACTGCATCCACTTCCAGATTGATTATGATTATGTTTGTTAGCAGCTATTCTCTGTTTAGCATATCAATTCCTGATTAATACTGAAATTTTGAAATCACAACAATAATTTCTAAAATCAATTTATTAATTCAAGATAAGATACTTGTTAATCGCAAGCGATCTTTGATTGTCATAACATGTTTTACACTACAAAAGCTGCTTATCCTTTTCCTTAATATATAGTTTAAAAAGCTTTGCTCTTACCGAACTTGAGGTTTAATATTTAGGAGGCGTTAGGAATATCTTATCAGGACTTAACTTATAACACATGCAATTGTGTAAGTATTTGGAAGAGCGTACAAAATAGCTAATGATATGTCTATAAGCTGTTTTCTACTTATTTTCACATGTTTCAGAGAATAACTTATAGAAAAAGCTTACATAGCTTATGCAAAGTTTCCCTTCATTCCCTCTTCAATTGTAGAAACAACTTATATGTAAACACTTTTACAACAAACTTTTATCGAATATAAGCTCTTAGTTAAGTTGTTTACTGAAATACTCCCTTAATTGCTTGCTTTGTTGTCGATGTTATTAGCTAACTAGATGGGGTTTTCTTTGGACTTTGCACATGGCACTCACCGTCTGAACAGTTTTTATTGCATAGCTGATTTGGCTTGAATGCCAAGCATTAAACACGGCTCTAATTACAATGGAAGACTTTTGATTGTGTTCACGTTTTGTCTATTTGATTATTCTTCGCATGTTTTATATTCAACCTCTGCTTGTTACAAATTCAAAGTCATGTCACGTGAAGTGATCACCGAGTCACATGACACACATCTGTTGTGCTCTTTTCCATGAAACTTTATCAATTCGCATTGAGAATAAATTTCCTGTTTGTTACAGATTACAATGTTACTTATTCATTTTACCCTCTCGTAATGCAGGAACCATTAGATCCTAAATTGCTGGGTGATAGATAAGCATTCTCGGCTAAACTACTTTTGCTGTCAGAGATCCATGCTGCTGGTTTAGTAATGACTAAAAAGACTCAGCTTACTGAATCAGACTCTGATTTTCTTTTTTTTCCTTCGATTTTTAGGAGGTTGGATAGTAGTTCTACAGCCATCCGAAAACTATGGGTGCTATTTTGCATCCCCATTGCTACTAAAAAATGCGAACATGTTCTGAAAGTGTACTTTCTGGACGACATAAATTGTTTAGTAGTGTACTTCTAGGCGGCATAAAGTTGGTATTTTTTCGGATATGTGCATCCAAACTCTCTTGTTGAGGTGAGGGTTGGAGAAAGTGATTTCCAAAAATTATTAGCCATTCATGGCCCAAAAATTGAAGTAACCTTTGGGCACTAGCAAATCTGAATCTTATATGTTTTACTGCATCATTCATGCAGATTCTTGTTCATAATGGAGCATGATTGACCTTGTCGAATGTTTGAATTTTGGCATGTTACTGCTTTCAATAATATACTTTTGTTGGTTTGTTTTTGGTTTGTTCTCATTCATTTGTTGTTTTTATGTTTGTTCTCTTTCATGTTACCTTTTCTCATTCCAGTAAAGTTTGGTCATTAGGCTCACTTGATGATCTTTATTCTATACTGAGGACTATTGCATTCAACTCTTTATTTCATCATGGTGACCACTTAATTCATGAAATAAACTTCACATTAATGTATGAGTAGAAATATAGATATCCGTATAAATTACAAAAAGACGGTTCCCGTGGAAAGTAAAAATAAATCATATATTAATATGAGTAACTATATAACTATATTTATAGATCCTTGTTATAGATCCTAATTTATAGCAAAAAATCTGAAATGCATGCATTAAAATGAAATGAGTTGGGGTCCCTCAAATTTGGCTAACACAATAAACACTCTAATTCACCCTCTTTGAAACATCATAGATCATTCCCCACTTGTTTCAAAATATATGTGTGCGGTTCATACTCATTGTTCCACATCATCTAGCACCCTAGAAATTCACTTCACTTCTCCACTAAACATTTGTCCAAAATGAGACCAAATTTTCACTTAAGTAGAATTATTTCCGTATTTTTGGGGTATTCTAATATGGCTAAATGGACAACTTTAGCTCTTTTTTATTTTTTTAAGCATTTAGGGATCAACTAACTTTTGGACTAAGTGACAATGAGGGTTACTAAAGTCACCTTGTTTACTCCGATTTGTTGCCTTTTACTGCTTCTTTCTTGAACATGAGTTTCCATTCCAATATTATATACATCCCTTGTTCTATTTTTATTACTAAATTCCCTTATGCTAACTTCAGAGGCATTTAAGACTCGTGCTTAGGTTTCAAAGCTTAGTTTGTCTCTAGGGTAGCTATTAGAAATTTCACTTTTAAGCAGACCTTGGGTAGTATAATAAAAACTAACGGGTTTTCTCTAATTTGTATCTCAAAGGGTTTCAAAATGTGATACCGGTCCACCAAAATTTTTGGGGTCCCAACTCAAATCAAATGAACACAAACAAAATAAAAATAATGCTAAAACTAAGAACTATGACAATAAAAAATTATTAACCAGTAACCTCAATCTTCTTAGCCATGAACTTAAGATTCTTGTACTTCAACCTTTTTTCCTCAAGTGCCCACTCTTTCTTCAAAACCTTCCACTTGTGCTCAAAAGTGTCACTAAGTCTTGCCGCAATTCTGTAAACATCATTTCCACGAGGGTAACACAATCCATGATCGAATACAAACCTCATATCATCAGCAAACTCATCCGGCGATGAATATGATTTCAATTTTCCCTCAATATCTTTCAAACCAATAGCCTTCTTCTTCACCTTTGACTTGTTCTCTAAGCCACCCTTCAAAAACTTGATATCAAGAGGTGCTTTCAAAGCCCAACCATCTCTTCCTTCTATCATTCTCTTCACAATCACCCAACATTGCATTCTTTTGTAATGTTCCATTGGCTTCTTTTTCTTCTCTTCCTTCTTAACCATCAACTCAGTTCCACCATTGCCATCATTCTTCATTGAGTGATCTTTTGCAGCACCATCAGTTGTTGCAGAAACAGAAAGTTGATTCTCAATATTCTTGTTATCCTTTTTTTGTAGCGGTTGGTTTGCATCAAGCCAATAGCAAGAAACTATTGGCTTTTCCAACCTTCTCTTCTTGTTGCCTTGAGAATCATCATCCATGCTACATGACCCATCATCTTTTTTAGAACCATAAGAAAGTTTGATTATGAGTCTCTTACGAGGTTGTTGATCAGAGGATGCCATAGCACTTATTTAAGAAACAAGTTACAATGTTTGTGATTGTAAAACAAAACAGTGTTGTTTCTTATATATATACACTTATCCTATCTTGGGAATCAAGTTTCCCTTTTTAATCAAATATCTTTTTAAAGATTTGATTTAATTTCTAAAAGATTTCATTTAAATTAAATCTTTTAATACTAATCCAGTAATAATCCTTATTTTTTTTTACACGATTATCATAATTCTTATCTAATCCTAAAAATATTCCTTTTTTTTTTTTTATCTTGATAAAAATATATATCAAGTTATCAACTAAACCTAAAAAATATCAAATTATAACAATATATGAAATAGCTTCTTTGGTGCAATTTTTTTGAACTATTTATACATAAATCCCAAAAGGATTGAAAATATATCAGTTGACATTAATGAAATCATAACAATATTAATTATTTTAAAATGATATTTTTTATCGTGAAAATATATCTACAATTAATTAATAAAAAAATTTAAGAAATATTATTAATTAAACCTAGTACATTTAGTTTTGTTTAGGGGTGCTCGCGGTTCGGTTTGGAGGCAAAAATCCATCCGATTCAAAGTTAAAATTACTCGCGGTTTGGTTCGGTTTTGGATGACTACTTAAAAACATTCAATCCAAGCTGACCCAATTTTGTGCGGTTTAATTTGGATATGTTTTTGGATATCCAAATTATAAATTAAATTATTATTATAAAATATTAATATCGTAAAGACATGGTAAAATAATATATTTGATGTAAAATATAACATATAATACATTATAAATTAATATAAAAATAAAATTAAAAATAGTATGGACTTAGTAAGGGACGAGAGAATTTTGTTTTTATAAATTAAAAAAATTGTAAAATATAAAATATTAATTGAAGATTATTCATATTGGTCCTCACAATTTTCTAACGACTCAATTCAATCTCCGATAAAAATAAAATTTAAATTAGTCATTCACATTTTTATATATGAGATAAATTAGTCCTTAATTCATTGTAATAGAGTAACTAATGTGTTCTGAGGGTAAAAACCCAAATTTGTGTTGTTTGAAAATTATGAAGTACTAAAATAAATTTTCACTCTAATGTTCTAATGTAATTGAAGTATTAAGTGATCATCGATATTCTTCTTTTAAAATATTATCTACATAAAAAAAGTGGGTAAAGTATGTTTTCAGTCCCTGTTTTTATAGCGAATTTTAATTTTCGTCCCTGTAGAATAAAATCACTTGTTTTCATCCCTAAAAAAAAATTCTTCTTTTTTAATCCTTAATGGGCTAAACTTTGACATTTTTTAACATAGTATGGACTTACGTAGATTTAACATGATATATAAACATAATAATATAGAATATTTTGAACATAAAAAGGTCATAATATTAGCATTAAATTGAACAAAAATTAGTCACTAGAGGCTAAAAACAAAGGGAAAAAATTTGTAGCGATAAAAAAAAATGATTTATTTTATAGAAACGAAAACCAAAACTCACTATAAAACTAGGGACTAAAAATATATTTTATCCTAAAAAATTTAATCTCACTTTATCGTTGCTGTAATTGTGTGTTACATTTTTTTTAGAAAACAAAGGGTTAGTTTTTAAGTTTATTTTATCTAATACAAATTTGGGAAATGATAACAGGTGCCTCCTTGCCACTATTTAAGAACCTTAAATAGTAAATTTTTATAAAAGTTTGTGCATTCAATACATTGAAAATTGAACTATTTGACTTGTTTAAAGAATAATATCTGAATATGGAATCCTTAAAGAGTGCTCCGAAATACTCGTTAACAAAACCCTACAAATTTTACCCTTAAGTAAATAAGTGAGGTTTTCGGAGTTTAAACCTTTCAGTATCTACACATATAATATAATGTCCCAGCCAACTAGATAATAAAGTGTTTGACCGTTAGTTAGTAACTTAAAAATTTCTTGGACACTTATCAAGGAAATAAAAAAGAAATGAAAAGATAAATTTCATGTTTTTGTGGCTTGAAGTTGAAAATATATGTTTATGGCAGAAAAGATAATAGAAAAACAATTTCCATGTTTTAGTATCAGAATCAGAACAAAGCTTTGGTTAGTGTTTCTGTCAAAATCAAAGCTTTTCCAGATGACAGTTTTGATGTCAATACTCAGACCTCAAAGAAGGACAAATTAAATCTCCAATTCTAAGAATAGGACATACTAATAAATCTCCAATTATAAGATTAGGACATACTAATAAATCTCAAGGCAAGTACAGCTAAAATTCAAGTTATGCAAATTGATAGAATTATCTCCTGCTCTAATCTAAGTATATTAAAAGGTCTTGTAAATCTGCACAAGAATTTGGGTACACATGAGTTAGAACATGCACCAAGTATTTGGGTACTCATTTACTTGAGCCACAAGTAACCATTAAAAAATCTGCACAAGGCCTTCATATTGTGTAAGAAGAAAAGCCCAATTACAAACCTTATACATTGAATTGAGTACTGAATTTAGTTAGTTATACATCTGTTACTGCTGTTAGCTAAATTCAATTTTCTGTTAGTTGATTTTCAGTTACATTCAACCACATTCAGATTTTTATTTCCACACTCTCAGCACTCACTCATCCTCTTCCTTTCTCCTTCAATCTTTTCTTTTTCTTGTCTTCAAGAATTCAAAGAGAATATTGCATTCAGATCATTGAATTTAGAGAAGAATATTTCATTTTTGTAAAGAGAATAATTACTGAAGATGAGCAAGAAGGAAGAAATGGAGGATTTGGAAAAGAACAGTGGTGACTTTGTTGTTTCGAAGGAAGAAATTAAAGTTTTGATTGAACCTCTTTCCAAACCTCAACTCGTTGATCTTCTCTCTCAACTGTATGTCTCTCTTTCATATTGTTGTTCCTTTTAATATCTCACACTTTCACTCATTCATTTTCTTGTTCCTTTTAATTACATCAAGAACAATCAAATAAATTATAAAGATACAATCTTTTTCACAAAATGAATATTCTGATGTCGTTTGTTTGCTTGCATGTTGTTGACATATCAAGAGGGTCCAAATATCCTTCAATTGCACAAGAAATAGAAAGTTTTGCAAATGTTGATCGCACTCAACAAAAGCTTAATGTTCGTGACTTGGACTCAAAAACTTTGTATTCGGTGAGTGCATTCATCATTTGTTTGTATAGATTGTTTCTTTTAATATTTTATTTTTTATTTTTCAGGCATTGCAAGTTCATGGAGAAATTAAGGAAGGGAATGTGATGCTTGATAGAGACACAGGAAAATCGGCTCAGAGTGCATTGAATGCACCAAGCAACTTCATTGATGTAAGCCTTTGAATGAGACTGCTCAAATGATTTATTGTCTTTGAATGTGTTGTAAAATAGTCGCTATATGAACAAATCGCTAATTAATTTGAGCAAGCTGCCATTTTCTATGATCATCTATTGGAAACATCATCTAACTGTCTCACATGTGGATTGACATCTTTTGTCCGCTTGTTTCGAATAAGTGTACAAATATATGCAGCGATCTTTTTTTCTGTTTCGTTAGTTTATTTTATGAATTTTTGCTTTCAGGGAGTAAGTAAGTTATCTGATCTTTCGCAGATCTTTCGCAGAGAAATCTTTATATTGGAAACTTATCACGACAAGTAACAAGAGAAATGCTGCTCAACTATTTTGAGGGGCATGGTGATATAGAGGAATGTGTACTTGTATATCAATATAACAAGGATTTAAATATATCAAGGTAAAAGTAGTAACATGCTTTAATTGGTAACAATAGTTATTGTTTTTAATTTTTGTACCTGCTCAATTGTTTTATTTTTAACTGTAGTCACGTTACATACAAGACAGCGGAGGCTGCAAAGAATGCCATAAAAGACCTAGATCAAAGCACTCTTGGGGTAATTAAGCAAATGTTTGAAATTTCATAGATGATGTACTATAATGTAATTCATATTATTCTTGTTTGATTGCAGGGAAGAACTATAACTGTAAAATATGATTTGCACAATGTTGGAGGTGGTCAGCCGTCTGTTCCTGCAAGAGTTGCACTGAATGCTAATGCACCTCCTTATCCAATGGAAGCCTTATCTATGACTCCAGAATATGTTGCACCGAATGCTAATGCACCGAATGCTGCACCTCCTTATCCATACCTGCAAACCGATGCACCACCTTTTCCATACCCCCAAACAGGTGCACCATGTGCCGCGTCTCCTTATCCATACCCCCAAACTGATGCATCACATGATGTACCACCTTATCCATACCCCCAAGCAGGTGCACGATATGCCGTGTCTCCTTATCCATACCTCCGAACTACTACACTATATGCTGCATCTCCTTATCCAACTCTTCTCACTGCACCTTCTACTCAGTATTATTATTATCCTCAGTATTATAATCATCCCAACCCATGAATGCACTACTTTACTTCTTTCTGTACTTTCAAGTTCAATTCTTATTAGCCCCAAATTCCAGTCCAATTATTTGGTTGCTATCCCTTTGTGTAGAATTTTGTACATTCTTTTTAGATGTAATTCTAGGTCAGAATCCATTGTGACTAGGAAGTTTTCACATATTTCTTCTGAATATAATATTTTGTAACTAGAAATGCTAATAATATGTCATTTACCTCTATTTTTGTGGTTATTTGTTCTCAGTTTGTTCTATGCAATATAATCTTCCTTTGTGATGTTGAAACTTTAGATATTAAAAGGCCACAATGTCTGGTTGATGACAAGGGCACAATTTGGGGTTCATGAATATTTAATGAAAAGGAAATTCCTTAAACTAATGGAACTTATCCTTCGTTCAGATTCTTAAATGCAATCCACATATATACCTCACTCATTTAATCTTCTTTTTGACTACTTATGCGCCATATTTCACAGGT
The DNA here is from genome assembly GCA_030408175.1 of Trifolium repens. NCBI lineage: Eukaryota > Viridiplantae > Streptophyta > Magnoliopsida > Fabales > Fabaceae > Trifolium > Trifolium repens. The sequence goes on along the minus strand of CP125849.1, from coordinate 47,795,403 downwards.
TACCACTTAAAAAAGTTGAGTTTAAAGGACATAGAGTTGAATGAAAGTCCACTATTGTATCATGTCGTGAGACTATTGTGAGTTATTTTGAATTATTCTTCCACGAGTATTATTTAGCTGCGGTTTTAACCTATTAATGGACATTCACAAGTATCTGCAGTATGACTTTTTTTAAAGTGTATTTCTATTAATACAAAAGGTGTTTCTTCCCAGCAAAACACATCAGGAAAAATTGTCTTTTTTTCTTGCAGAATATTTCAATTTGATGTTATCTACATATTCTTTTTTTTTATGCCCTCAAGCTCCAACTCCAAGTACTTGATTTATATATAAGAAAACACAAGAAAAATATTTTATATTTAATTTATGAAGCACACGGTTAAGGTACCTCAATACTTGATCATGCACCAGTTAGCTACTGACTAAAAGAAATACTCAATTACTTTAGTTACAAGTAACCATTAAAAAATCTGCATAATTAGAAAATCTGCACAAGAATTTGGGCCTTCACAATTTGGCAAATAGTCGGGCACGGAACATAGTGTTGACGTAATCACGTTCTTGTAGGAAGACAATCACGACATATCCGCCACAGTAAATGTTTCACTCTTGGTGGCACTCTAATTTTCCACACACTACTCCAATCGACTATGACTCCTCGATTTTCCTTTTCTCTTTTTTCACGCATCAGTAGCCTATAATCGGTTTTTACCGTACTTACCGTTAAGCTCCTCTTTCCACACCAGTTCATCCTCTTTCACCGTGTCAAAAAGTGGTACTTCAAGTATCTCTTTTGCTGCATCATAAGAAAACAGTTGCTTGATTTTATGTTCATCCCAATGTTTAACTCCTTCTAACATAAGATTATGACACTAAGATTGTACACACAATGGTTTTGTGGTGCACTAACCCAGCCTTTACAGTCCCCTCTAAGCCACGGGTCGCTCATTACCTTAATTTTACTTCCCTCTCCATTGTGCTTTTGTGCTTTGTGGGGCCGGTGATGTTTAGTCTTCCAATAGTATTAAGCCAGTGTATTATTTTTAAATTAGTTTCAATATTTATTTCATTTTTTGACTATTTGGCATGGTAGGTCCTCCTAGTTACTTAAAAAACAGGATTTAATGTCACAAATTATAAACTTAAAAGATCTATTTGCATTGTTGTATCTGATCAACTCAACAATGTCGAAGAGAGGTATCAAATTTTCATTTTCAAATGCTTTGATTGATCATATTTTAACTTACAACGTCGCTTATGTAACCTAACCGATTTCAATTTGTTTCTCAGGTCGTGGTGGCTCTGCCGGTAACAAATTCAGGATGTCACTTGGTCTACCGGTGGCAGCGACGGTGAACTGTGCTGATAACACCGGAGCTAAAAACCTTTACACCATTGGTGTCAAAGGTGTTGGAGCAAGGTTGAACCGTTTGCCGTCTGCTTGTCTTGGTGATATGGTTATGGCTACTGTCAAGAAGGGAAAGCCTGAACTCAGGAAGAAGGTTTTGCCGGCAGTGATCGTCCGTCAGCGTAAACAATGGCGCCAAAAGGACGGTGTTTTCATGTATTTTGAAGGTATATTCTTTTTCTTCATGTTTTATCTCCAAATTCTATATTATGTTAATTTGATGTATAAGTGAATGATTCTTAACTTTGTTTGTTTGTGTTTTGTAGATAATGCTGGTGTCATTGTGAATCCTAAAGGTGAAATGAAAGGTAATAGATTTTGTTATATATATATATATATATATATATACACACACACACACACACACACATATATTGTTTTGTTCTTTGAACTGCATGCACGTGTTGGATTAGGCGTTTTTGCGTTTTCTAGTATCAGACACACACATTGATACAGACTGTATGATTATACTGAATTATGTCATTTTTTTAATTTATTATCAGTCTTGACATATCCAACGTCGTGTCTGTCTGTGTTTCACATGTTTTGTTAAATTATTCGATTAATTTTTTATACTATGCATGATAGGAAGTTAAGTTGGTGATGTGTGTCTTTAGTAATTGAATAGAATTATTTTGATTTCTAAATCGATGTATTATTTGGATCATTGTGAATATGTTTTATAGCTGTTTTTTTTTGTTGGTATTGTGTTTTTGGTTCATGTCTTTAATATAGTGTTGTTTGTGATTGTAGGGTCTGCTATTACTGGTCCAATTGGGAAGGAGTGTGCTGATCTGTGGCCTAGGATTGCAAGTGCTGCTAACGCTATCGTTTAAGTTGAATTTTTAGTATGATTAAGGATTTTGTCTCTGCTGTTTGGTGTTGTTTTAGTTTGAATCTTTTTCAAAGTGAGCCAGTGACTGAGTTTATGGTTTACAAGTTCTTAATTTCTCTGTATGAGAAGTATTTTGAAGATTTTAATTCTAAGTTATTAATTTTGTTTATGTTAATGCTTGTGTTTTCATTTCTTGTGCTTTCTACTTTTTTGTTTGTGTGTGGAAAAATAAATTTATCCATGTTGTGAATGAATTGATGCTGATCGACAAACATTCTCGAAGAGTTTTATCGGTCATCAATAACAATAATGATGGGTGCTATATTTGCAGTTCCCATTTACAATCTCAAACAAGTATTTTTCTCTGATCCAAACCCAAGTTTTTCAAAAGCTACTTAATGATTCATTTTGCCAATTTTATTTTGAGGCCTTGAAAATTAAAACAAACATACTGGTAGTAGCCTTATTCATATCATTTCATTTGTGTTTTATATTCAGATGCTTGATTGTGGCCTCAAATGCAATTTTAATTCATAGATAGACAGCAGAGTTTATGGAGCAGTTCATCAAATTTATTTAGCTTGTATTATGTATTATTTATGGGGGAACGACGATCGGCCTGTGATGCTGTTTTGGTAGCTTGTGTGCGTAGTGCTTATGCAGGATTATGGCATCCATCAACTTTGATGACGATGATCAGCTTGTCAAGCTGCTTCGGTGCAAATGTGGCAGTAAATTATGCATGAATCTGAAGCGATCTTAATTCGTAATCTTCCTTTTGTGTGCAATACGTATAAGTTTGTTTTTCTTTCAACGTCAAATATATAAAACCTGTGACCTTTTTAAGATTATTCAATTCCTACACCGTGGTCTTCTCTACTCCGTTTCAATATTCATTTTGGATTGTGTATTTTGAGTTTCAGCCTCCCTGATGGCTTATGATTAATGCTTATGAGCTATACTACTCGTCCACTTCCCAAATGGTAGTTGTATTATGTTCATGTTTTGCATCTTTGATTATTCCTTCTTCCCATGTTTTATATACAATCTCTGCTTGTTACAAATTCAAAGTTATGAGCTTATGCTGAAGTGATAACTGAATTGCATCAGTGGTGTTCCATAAAACTTAATCTTGTTGCACACAAAATAAGTCTCTTGTGTGTCATACAATGTTACTAATTCGTTTTGCTTTTTTCTCCGCCACCTCACGTCCGAGAGTGTTTCACCAAGAAAAATAAGAAGCTACTATTTGTAGCTTAAGTGTAGAGGCATACTCACTAATGAAGAGTACTCACCAACATAAAGCCGGCTATTGGTCCTAAAAAATGAAGCTAATTACTAGTTTCTTTGTAATAACCTGTTTATGGGTTTATGATCAGATTAGAACAACCTGTTTATGTTCATGTTTTTTTGTTTTGTTCTGTTAATGTTCAGATTACACCCTTTATGAAATTTTGGTTTATTTGTTCTTCATCTGTTAATATTTATGGCTTTATATGTTAAATTCCCTCTCCTTTTGTTTGATTTTGTGATAGAACCGAGGTGGAACATTGTACATTTCATCTAGATGAATTTTTCATTTGTTATTTTTAATAAAAATTAATAATGAGAATTTGACTAATTTTTTCCAAGGATGGTTTTGTAACTTTTGTTTTAATTTTCTATATTTTTTTTGGCAATGAAATGGTTGAACCTATTAGGTCGTTGGTAGGTAAGAAACAAGCTTTCTAATTTTCTTAGTATAATCATGTGCTGTCCTTTTATTCTGGTAGTGTTTAGTTGAAGATACAACTATATTTATCCTAGTTTTACATCAATCTCTTTGAATTTTGCAATTGAATCTAGAAAGAGAGGCACTAGTAGGGTTTCTTTAGTATTTTTCTTTACATCTTTCCTTTTTGGTTTGGAGGGATGAGTTGATGTTAGTAGAGGTCTAATATAGATGAGACTTTTTGGTTGAGAAATGGTCTCATGCATTCAAGGTCTTTTGGTGAAGAAATTGAGGATGACACTATAGGGGATCTCCATCCTGACGAAGATGATCTGTTTTCTGGTGTCACTGATGCTTTAGGAAGCAGTGCTCATGCCAAAACAGCTGACGATTTTGAAGATTCCGATTTGTTCAGCAGTGGCGGAGGCATGGAGTTGGAAGGAGATGAACTTCTAGTTTCAGGAAAAAGAATCAGTGGCTTGGAATTGGATGGAGATCCCGCTTAGTTTGGGGGTTCTAAAGGCAAAAGTCCTTTTGGTGAACAATCTTCTAGAACACTTTTTGTTAGAAACATTACTAGCAATGAAGAAGATTCAGAGCTAAAGGCTCTATTTGAGGTGAACCTTTACTCTTTATTCTTTTAATTTAAATGAAGTGTTGTATACCTCCCGTAGTGAAATAAAAGCGGACTATTTTGTTTGTTTTTGCAGCAATATGGAGATATCCGAACCATTTATACTGCCTGCAAGCATCAAGGGTTTGTTTTGGTTTCATATTATGACCTAAGGGCTGCACAAAATGCAATGAAAGCACTTCAAAATAGGTCATTGAATTCTAGGAATCTGGATATACATTATTCATTTCCAAAGGTATCATCTTACTTAGTAACTTCTCGTGTATCCATAATTCCTTTTCCATTATTATTATTATTATTATCTATTTGTTTGAAGACAGTATTTTTGCTGTTCGTTTTGGCATCTTTCAGTATTACTGCTAGTGCGCTTGTTCCATCTGTTTTGAAAGATGAACTAAAACATATTATATCAAAAGATGATACCAGCTTCTTAAATGTTATGTTCTGTTATTGCAGATCTATGAATATAGAAATGAATCATATCAAATATATTGAATTTTATGATGTTCGAGGTGCAGAAGCTTCTCTCCGTTCATTGAATGGGATCTGCATTGCTGGGAAGCACATCAAGCTTGAACCTGGCCATCCTAAGAATGCAACACGATGGCTATTACCATTTTTTATTTATTTTTGAATTACGTTTTCATCTTTTTTTAGTAACTTTTGGAACTCTTTTCTACTTTTTCAGTTTGCTTATCTTAGCTATATATTTGTTTAGATGAACTCTTCATTTAGAGTCTACATATTTATTCTTGTCACCATAGCTAAAATTATTGCTTTTAGTGGTTAATAGAGTAAAGTTGTCATCAATCACCTTGATGGAAAGATATTACCTTTTTGTTCTATTAAAATGTTACTGATCATAACAATCATGGAAATCCTATTTTTGTAGTATGATGAAGCCGTCTCAAAAGGGACAAGATGAACCTGATCTTGGTCATAATCTCAATGACATCTTATTTTTAAGACAGAAGGGTATGATTTTCTCTTCTTTTACTTCTTTTTTTAGGAAGCTAAGATGTACTTGGTCTCACTAGACATAATTTACAGGAGTGTCTTCTGGAGTTATTGCATCTGGTGGAAGCTTGGAAAATGGATATAATCATAGATTCCAATCTGCATCACAGCTGCCTTTGAATGCTTTCATTGATAACACAATTTTTCACAGTATTTCCAACACCGCAAGAGGGGCATCTGCTGTAACAGTATCTGATGCTCGTGAGTCCAGTAACGCTGTTGATGCAATGAAATTTGCATCTATTTCAAGATTCTATCCTCATTCTTTGCCTGAGTATTGTGTTGGTTTAGCTAACGGTAGTCCTTACATTTTGTCAAATACCATTAAAATGACTGCCAATATTGGAACTGGATCGACAGAAGCATCTGAGAGAAGGCACATTCAGGGAATGAGCTCAACTGGCAACTTAGCGGAATTTAATGCAGGAGGTAAGTTTAATATTCTATGGAAGGATGGATAATCATACTTTGTTTGCAACAGTTTCGGAATTGTTCCTAGTCTATGAAGGTGGAAAAACACAAGAAGGGGGGGTTGAATTGTGTTTTAAAAATTAAAACTTTTTACCAAATAAAACTAAGTTTGCATCGGATAAAAACACAAAAATAAAAGGGGTGCTGAGAGAAAGAGAGAAGGACACAAAATTTATCCTGGTTCCTCTCACAAATCGAGAGTACTCCAGTCCCCTTGTTACTAACAAGAGATTTTCACTATAATCTACTTAAGATTACAAATTGCTCAAGCACACTTGCAAGAGACTTCTCAGATGCTCAAGTTTCACTAAACAAGAGACTTCTCAAATGCTCAAGTTAATCTTAACAAGAGACTTCTCAAACAAACTTAAGAATAAGAATGAATGTTAAGGAACACTTGATATACTATCAGAGGTGTTTACAAAATACAACGCAAAATTGTTTTAAGACTTTGAATGACAGATAGAACAATAATGTCAGAATGCTTCAGAGCCTTAAACGCAGTAATAGAACCGTAGTCATTTCTTCCATTTGAGTCTTCTATTTATACTTGGAGGAAGATGATGACCGTTGCAGAGAGCTTTGTGCCAGCTGGAATTTACTCGTACAATTGATAGCTGTACATTGCCTTCTTTGGCAAGGAATTCCAATTCCACTACCTAGCTATTCAATTTATCACTCATCCATTTTGAGTAATAATAGTACGATCGTACAATCCTCAAATGCGCTCCACTTATGGATAAGGTTAACGTTGTACCAACGAATATTCCTTCCTGTGGATGTGACAGAGCCTTGAAGTAGATAGTTCTTCAATCATTGATTCTGATTCTGTCAGTTTTTGAGTGATGTAAATTCTTTTTGCTTCTGATGCTCTTGTCATAGCTTCTTAAGATCTTCAGCTTCTGAACTTCATCAAAGTCTAGCTTTTGGTCCTCAGAAGTGCTATCTTCAGCACGCAAAATTTAAGCTTCTGATGAACAGCGATACTCTTTCAGAGCTTGTTTTGACTGGCTTCTCTGCTACTATTCATAGTGCTTCTGAATGAATTTTAACTTGTACTTCTGCACACTAGAATAATCATTAGTAATACCAATTGCAATTTTAATACTTTGTTATCATCAAAACCACTTAAAATCTTAGAGGTTCATGTCAGACCCACTTTGTTCCAACAATCTCCCCCTTTTTGATGATGACAAACTAAAGCATTAAAATTCAATTGTTGTTGATTTAATTTAATTATGTTGACTTCAGGTTTCAAAGGTTTGCAATCTCCCCCTGAGTCTGACAATCCATATGGTTAGGTTTGTAAGCTCCCCCTAAGTCTTATCCATAATTAATTAAAACAGTTTAGGAGCCAACTTATTAACTTAAAATAAATTTTCATATTTGTCTCTCAGAAGCAGAGGTTTGTAAGCTCTTCTTCTCAGAGTCTGATAATGCTCAGAAGAGGTTTGCAAGCTCTTCTGACATTGTCTATGAGATTTATTTTAGGTTCTTAAGTTTTCTCCCCTTTCAATAACGTTCAGAATGAGAAGGAATCAGAAGGGATAAAAATTGATTCAGAATGTATATAACATAACAGTTTCAGATCTTTTGAGCAGTATTAGAATCAATCAACATTAATTTTAACGCTCTATCCTTACTCCCCCTTTTGGCATCAGTCAAAAAGACACAGAAAACCAAGCAGTCAAACGCGTCATAACAAGGCAGTCAAGTCAAAAAGTGGTGACAACTAAGTTCATTTAATGGATTGTGTTGAAAACCGTCCTGACAAGAGAGCTTGATGATACTATAAAAAGGGATGATTCCTCTCATTTTACTCATCCAAAGTAATCAAGTAACATCAAAAGAAAAACATACAATGGAAAGGCAGGTTACCAAGGATGCTTCAAGCTCAAAAGGAGAGAGCAAGAAGGAAGCAGAGCCTTGGCGCTGCGAAGAAAACAGGCTTCGTTATGAGCGAAACAAGCAAGAACTTAGATTGACAGAATCAGAGAGAGAAGAATTGGGCTCTGATCTGGAGGAATTCTTATGGACATATGATGATGATACTTCATACGAAGATTATAGAGCTGAGGTTCAGAAGGCTACTGAAGAATTGCTCGCAGTTCTTAGGAAGAAATATAAGAGACTGGATGCAGAGGCCTCTGAGTCCTAGTCTAAATCTAAGTAGAGTTTCACTATCTTATGTAATAAAGATCCTCTTTAATTATAATAATAAAAAATTGTTCCTGCTATAAATTTCTTTCTTTTTGAGCATGTTTCTTTTATATACTCTTGTCAAACGTCAGAAAACCAGTTACCAGACACGCCTCATACGGTATTGTTGCCCCGCTTATAAACAGGCTATAATACTAAGAAGCTATTTCATGAGTAAACAGGAATACTGATGTGGGGGAACCTTAGGTTTTCAAAATCCTATATAAGTTTAAAAACAAGATGTTCTCCAACATCTTACACTAGATTCAGAATCCACAAGAGTATCAGACATTATCAGAGTATATGATTTTCATTTTGAAAAACAAAATAAAAATAAACACACCAGCACAAGCACATATATGAGGATAATAAGAAGCTTAATTAACCAAAAGAATATTATCCAAAAGATTTACATAAACATGATTACAAATAAGTGCTCAGACATAAGGGTTAAGGTTTGGGTTGCTGTTGAGTAAACTTCAGAAGAAGTTCCATCATTGCATCTATCTTCTTATTAGTAGCTTCACCAGATCTGTTCATGTCTTCTCTTATATCGGCCCTGAATTCATCCATTTCATTTCTTAGTTCCTCTCTTAAGTCATGCTTGATTACATCCAGAGCTTCTTGCATAACAGAAGGTATAACAGATGAAGAAGAGCCTTGGACAAGTACTGGTGGAGATCTAGGAGGAGATGAAGCAACAATGGGAGCTTTACCTTTATCAGAATCTGGTTCACTGAGGTTCTGATCATTCATAACAATATCTTCTGCAGCTCCTTGATTCTCAATAATTTTATTAGTCTCAATAACAGCAATGTGAACAGCTCTATCAACCAATAACTTGAAGGCTTCTTGTTCAGCAAGCCTCTGACGTTCCATTTCAGCAGCTATCCTAGCCTGCTCATCATCCAGAGATCTTCTTATATTTTCATTCACAGCAGCTAAAAATGCTAACCTCTGACATTCTTCTTCATGGTTGAAAAAAGTAAGTTTCAGAGCATGAGAGCGTTCAGCAGCACTCATAATCTGAGACAGAGCTTCCATTCCTCTTCCCTCAATCCTTCTTTTTACATAGCCTCCCAACAGCCTCAGAGACTGACTGAATTTCTCCTCTAATTCCCTGATCTTAGCATCAACATCTGAGGGAAATATCAGTACTTCTTCTTCCATGCTTTTAAAATTCCTTAGACTAACATTAATAGCACCAGGTTCAGAGTTGTAGTTGAAGAAGGGCTGGTTTCTATTGAAGGGAATGGTGGGTTCAGGCCTTTTTCTTTTGAGAGGAATGATTTTGATTCTTTTGATTTTGTCAAAGGGATCAATGGTTATGATATCATCATCAACATTAATTTCTGCTTTTAGCAGATCCTCCAGAATGGGTAGGGCAAAGTCAGTAGGTAGACTGAGTTCATCTATGGTTAAGGGTTTGTAAGATGGACCATAGATGGGTTCAGATGGTTGAGTTTGTGGTTCAGGTGTGGGTTCAGGAGTGGAAGGTTCAGGTTGTGGTGTGGGTGGTTTAGCAGTGGTATGTTCAGGTTGAGTCATGACTTCCTCCTGGGCTGGTGTGAATGTGGGTGGATCTTCTTGTTCTATGTCAGCAAGAGAGGAGGGTGGAGTTTGAATTTGTGGTTCTGGAAGAGGTGGATCACTAGGTAAATTAGAAGTAGTATTTACAAAGTGAAATTGGTCAGGTGAGGTTGTGTTGGAGTGAGTGAAGGCATCACCAGATAGGTGAGTGGAGAGATGTTCAAGAATGGTGGGTGATTTTCTTGTTGTGTTGGTAGGTTGGTCAAGAATGGAAGTATCAATGGTGATATTTTCTTCTGCTGGTGGGTTGATTTTAGGTTTCTTGAGGGTTCTTTTGACAGGGATCTTTTTAGTTTCTTTCTCTTTCTTTTTCTCTAAGTTATAAAGTTCAGCAATTAATTCAGTAGAGTCAATGCTGGTGTCAGAAAGAGTTTCATCAGATGATGATGATGATGATGAGGGTTGAGGGGAAGGTTGGATCATTCGTATAGGCTTTGTATAGTCTATAGGAGATGATTGGGTAGAGGGATGAGCACTAGCAGTACTATCAATATTAGGCTTAGAATCTTTACCTGAATCAGCAGCCTTTTGTTTGGAGACAACTGTCTTCTTTCTTTTTGGGGCTCTGACAGGTTGTTCTTCTTCAGCATCTTCAGGCCTATCCTGCCTTTTCTTTGTTCTTCTTTCTTTCTGAACAGCCTTTCTCTGAGCAATCTTAGCCACTTGCTCCTTACTGACTTCTTCCTTTTCTTCAGTGGCTATCCTTTCAGCACCACCAACCTCAGCAGCATCATTCTTTTCTTCAGATTGTTCTTCCTCAACAATATCTTGTTCAATTGGTTGAGGTTTTCTCTTAGACCTGGTGATCTGTTTGGGTCCTTTGAAGATGTCCCAGTTTGGTACACCAACTACCATACTCCTGGGCACACTTACACCAGAGTCCAATCTGACCAACTCCAAGAAGTTCTTGATAACATCATCATTATCAAATTCTGATATGGTTGGGAAACCGTCACACCAGAAGTACTTCTCATAAACTTGCTCCAGAGGGCTCTTGGCTGTCTTCAGCTCCTCTTTTGTCTTCAGATGCATGTTTACCAAAACACTTGCATCATACTTAGCCGTGTTGAAAACTCTAAGTTTTTCCTTGGTACTGATAATGTGAATAAGCTTCGTCTGTCGAACGATTTCTGAAATCAACCTTGGATGATGAATCATTGAAGGTGATTTGGTTCTGCTTTTGGATATAGTAAAGCATAGGTGATCAAACAGAAGCTTTGCCAAATTTATCTTCACCTTCTTGTACAAAAACCAGATGAAGTGCCGATGTGGTAGAGAAATAGTATCATATCCTCCTTCTCTAGTGATGATGGAGGCCAGAAACACTTTGAAGGCAAAGCTGAAGTTTTGCTTCATGAATTTAGCTTTACCAAAATCATTGTTGGCACTGCCAGGCAGGAATAAATCCTTCTTAATGGATTCAATATGTTTGCTCTTCTCACCATATTCATCCACATTCTCACCTTCATTGTCCAGACCCAAAATTTTGGCAATATGTTCTTGAGTAATAAGAACATTGATACCCATGATATTTGACCTAATCTCCTTTCCTCTAAAGGGTCTTAAGCCAAGTTGAGTTCTTGTTTTACCTTTTAGAGAACCATCCTTCTCTACCATCTTTCTAACCTCTTCATCAGCATTGAACTTGTCAAAGATGGTAGCTTTCTGCCAGAAGTATTTCACAATGTCATAATAGACAAACCCATTCAGCATCTCGAAGTAATTCTTCCATTGTTGATCGTAGAATAAACTCTGAATGTCGATTCCATTCACTTTGAAACTTTCAAAATCAACAAACTTTTCCGTTACAAACTCAAAAGATTCTGGACCAGCGTCGGTTACGTTATCTTTGAAGACAAGTTTTTCTTGAGACCTGAGATCAATGACGGGTGGTAAGACCGGGTTGAACGGACGTTGAACGATTTCGTTTGACGATCTAGCAGCCATGATTACAAAGCAGAGAAATTTGGGAATTTCTGAGGTTTAGGGTTTGTGTAGGAAGTGATTATGTGAAAAAGTTGTGCTTTGTGAGTGAAGTGACAATTTATATCAAATAGAATAAACACTCAGAGAATAGGCACAAAGGAGGGAGCGCGAACAGTTTAAAATTAATTTTAAATTGCATAACTGCATTTTCATCATTAACTGTTCTCTACCCATCAGGATCTAGACACGTGCAGGAGAGACTTAATCAAGCTGACGCGTGTACAGACAACTGTTGTACACTAACTAGTACTAAACGTTTCATTTCCGTTTAGTTCAGAGCCAAACTCATTTGTATCTGACACCTCATCAGAATCTGTTACTCTTCAGAACCCGTTTTATTCAGAGCTTCCCAAAGGAGACTCTAAATTACCAGAGGTTCTGAAAGAGCTTCAGATGCTAATTCTAATTTGCATCTCAGAGCTAATTTTCTTCAGAGATATAGTGCATGTTCAAATTCTTTTTAATAAAGTCAAATCTTTCAATAGCTAAAGGCTTAGTAAATATATCAGCCCATTGATGTTCAGTATCAATGAATTGAATATCTATTGTGCCTTTTTGAACATGATCTCTTATAAAATGATGTTTTATTTCAATATGTTTAGCTTTGGAATGCAGAATTGGGTTTTTAGACAAATGAATAGCAGCAGTATTGTCACAATATAGTGGAATACTACTCTCAGCTATATTATAATCCTCTAACTGATATTTCATCCAAAGAAACTGTGTGCAACATTTAGCAGCTGAAATGTATTCTGCTTCTGCTGTAGACAAAGCAATAGTTGTTTGTCTTTTGCTGGCCCAAGATATGAGATTCTCACCAATAAATTGGCAATTTCCACTAGTGGATTTTCTCTCTATCTTGTCTCCAGCATAGTCAGCATCACAGAATCCAACTAGCTTACTATCTAGGGATTTTTTATAAAGAAGTCCTAGATTAGTAGTTCCTTTCAGATATCTAAAGATTCTCTTAACTGCAGTTAAGTGAGGTTCTCTAGGATCTGACTGGAATCTTGCACACAAGCATACACTATATAAAATATCAGGTCTAGAAGCTGTTAGGTAGAGTAAAGAACCAATCATACCTCTATATAGCTTCTGATCTACTTTGCTTCCAATTTCTTCCTTGCTTAGGCTGCTTGAAGGATGCATGGGAGTTGACATTATCTTACAGTCTTCAAGATTGAACTTCTTCAGAAGCTCTTTTGTATACTTGCTTTGATGAATGTAAGTGCCATCTTTTCCTTGATTAATTTGAATTCCAAGGAAAAACTTTAGTTCACCCATCATGCTCATTTCAAATTCATCCTGCATTAGCTTTGAAAAACTCTTGCACAAGGAAGCATTAGTAGAACCAAATATTATATCATCAACATAGATTTGAATAATTAAAATGTCTTTCTTAGTTGTCTTTCTGAATAGTGTATTGTCAATTTGACCTTTTTGAAAATCATTTTCTAAAAGGAAATTACTCAGTCTTTCTTACCAAGCTCTTGGAGCTTGTTTGAGACCATAGAGTGATTTCTTAAGTTTATAAACATAATCAGGGTTTTTCAAATCCTCAAAACCTGGGGGTTGTTTGACATATACTTCTTCAGAAATGACACCATTTAGAAAGGCACTCTTAACATCCATTTGGTATAAGGTTATTCCATTATTAACTGCATATGATAATAATAACCTGATTGCTTCCAGTCTTGCCACTGGAGCAAATGTTTCAGTGAAGTCAATCCCTTCTTGCTGACTGTAGCCTTGTGCTACTAGTCTAGCTTTGTTTCTTACCACTTCACCTTGTCCATTCAGTTTGTTCCTAAATACCCACTTGGTTCCAATGATGTTCTTGTGTGTTGGTCTTGGTACCAAATCCCACACATCATTTCTTTGAAACTGATTGAGCTCATCTTGCATTGCTACAATCCATCCATCATCAGAAAGAGCTTCATCAACATTCTTAGGTTCTATCATAGATATGAGTCCTAGAAGTGAATCATGTTGTTGATAATCTGATCTTGTTTTTCTTGGACTTTCTTTGTTTCCAAGGATAAGATCTTCTGGATGTGATGATCTGTATTTGAATTTTCTCTTTGGTGCTTCATTAGTTTCAGCACCTGTTTGGGTATCATCTTCTGAGATATCATCATGCTCTTCAGATGCTTCTATTGGGGATGCTTCTTCAGAGACTTCTTCCAATACAGCTTCTGAAGTTTCATTTGCATCTGGTGCTTTCTCAGGTTCTGGATTGTTATATTGATAAGGAATACCTGCATAGCTATCATCTTGCTCTGACATTTTGCTGTCAGGCTCCTTGTCATCAAATCTAACATGTATATATTCTTCCACTGTGTTAGTTTCAGAATTATATACTTTGTATGCCTTTGAGCGTTCAGAGTAACCTATAAAGATTCCCTTACAAGCTTTGGCATCAAATTTTCTTTTGTAGGCCTTATTGTTCAGAATGTAACAGGTACATCCAAACTGATGAAAATAAGAGATGTTGGGCTTTCTTCCTTTAAATAGTTCATATGTTGTTTTATTCAATATAGGTCTGATATAAATCCTATTTTGAATATAACAAGCTGTGTTCACAGCTTCTGCCCAGAAGTACTTAGCAAGTTTTGTCTCATGCATCATGGTTCTTGCCATCTCTTGTAAAGACCTGTTCTTTCTCTCTACAACACCATTTTGCTGTGGTGTTCTAGGAGCTGAGAACTCATGAATAATTCCATGGTCTTCACAATAGGTTGCAAAGGGTTCGTTTTCAAACTCACCCCCATGATCACTTTTGATCTTTAAGATCTTGAGACTTTTCTCATTTTGTACTTGTGTGCAGAAGATGGTAAACACATCATATGCATCATCCTTTACTCTAAGAAATTTAACCCAAGTCCATCTACTGTAATCATCAACAATAACAAGTCCATATTTCTTTCCATTGATTGAGGCTGTACTTACAGGACCAAACAAATCAATGTGAAGCAATTCAAGAGGTCTTGAGGTAGAGACAATGTTTTTAGGTTTAAACGAAGTTTTTGAAATCTTTCCAATCTGACAAGGACCACACAGAGCATCTGAATGGTAATTAAGATTCGGTAGACCTTTAACCAAGCTTAGTTTGCTGAGCTTAGAGATTAATCTCCAATTAGCATGTCCTAAGCGTTGGTGCCAGACCCATTTCTCATCATTCAAAGATAGAAGACAAACTATCTTTTGCTCTGAGAGTTCTGACAGATTGATTTTATAGACATTGCCTTTCCTTAAGCCTCTGAATACTACAGACTCATCAGACTCTCTGATTACAGTACATGCATCTTTATTAAACTTAACAACAAATCCACTATCACAAAATTGGTTAATGCTTAGTAGATTATGTTTGAGGCCATCAACTAACCAAACATCTTTGATAGAAAGAGAAGAATTACCAACTGTACCAGTACCAGTGATCTTCCCTTTTTGGTTTCCTCCAAATCCCACAGTTCCTCCCTCTTTCAGAGTCAGGGTTTGGAACATATGCTTGTCTCCTGTCATATGACGCGAGCAGCCACTGTCCAGGTACCAAGAATGCTGCTCTGGCCTTCTTTGAGTGCAGATCTGCTGCAAAGACAATCTCAGACTTTGGTACCCATACCTTTATGGGTCCTTTAGAGTTAGTCCTCATTACCTTAGATTGTTTTTGTTTATAAGGCCTATCAGGAGCTCTAGAGTTATTGAAGCATTTTGAAAAAATTTTATGCTTTGTATAACTCTTGTGCTTAGCTTTAGAATATACCAGAGTTTTATTTATTTTGACATTGGTCTGAGGTTTGGAAACCTTAGGCTCTGAAGGTTTCAGAGTCTGAGGCTTTTTGGCCTCTGACACAATTATTTTTTCAGGTTCTGATATACCTATTGCTTCTGATTGGCTTTTAACAAATACAGCCTTAGGTTTTGAATGATCACTTTTAGAGGGTTTAGAAAATAATGGATTATCTTTAAAACGAGAAAATCCAAGACCTTCACCTCTGTTTCTACTAACATGATATATTAAGGAAGCTATCTTACTTCTCTTCATGCCATTGATAAGAAATTCTTGCAGAGCAAATTCATGCTCTGGAGGAACCTTATCATCATAAACATAATGAGTTTCCATAAATGAGTTTCTACTACTTAGACTCATTTTCTTCAACTATTATGTTCATTTTCTCAGTTAGGTTATTGTAAGCCTTTTTCAAGACCTTACATTCACCTGCCTTTTTAGTGAGCATTTTTAAGGCATCTTTAAGAGAATCTACTAATTCAGTTCTAGATAGTTTAGCAATTACCTCTTCCTCATCTTCAGAGTCTGAACCTGCTTCAGAGTCTTCTCTGTCAGAGGTAGTTGCCATCAGTGCTAGATTTGCTTCCTCATCACCATCTGAGTCTGAGTCTTTGTCAAGATCTTCTCATGTTGCCAGAAAGCTCTTCTTGACTTTACTCTTATACCTTTCCTTGCTAGAGCTTTGCTTTGATGATCTACTTTTGTTTTCTGGACAATCAGCAATGAAATGACCAGGCTTGTTGCATTTGAAACACTTGTTTTGATCTTCCTTCTTGTCTTTAGCAGTACTAAGTCTCTTGAAAGATCCTCCAAATTTGCCTGCATATTTCTTGCTTCGTTTTGCCCATTGTGAAACCTTAGCAGCCATCAGCACCATCTCTTCTTCATCATCAGACCCATCTTCTTGACCCTCTTCAGAAGCCTCATCTTCAGATTCTATAATTTTAGCTTTCAGAGCCTTTGAAGAACTTTTAGAGCTTAAGGCTATCCCTTTCATCTTCTTGGTTGATTCATCAGTCATTAGTTCCATCTCATGACTCTTTAATGAACTAATCAACCTTTCAAGGGATACTGTGTCCAAATCCTTAGACTCTTGAAAAACAGTCACCTTGGGTCTCCATTTTGGTGGTAGGCTTCTGAGTACCTTTCTCACATGATCAGCTTCAGTATAACTCTTGTCTAATACTTGAAGTCCAGATACAAGAATTTGAAACCGTGAAAACATAGTTTCAATGTCCTCTCCATCCTTCATCTTAAACAGCTCATACTGATGCACCAACAAGTTAGCCTTTGCCTTCTTAACTTGTTTGTTGCCCTCATACTTGGATTTTAAGGAATCCCAAATAGATTTTGCAGTTCTTTTATCTCCAATTTTAAGGTACTCATCATGTGAGATAGCATTAGTCATCATTCCTTTTACAGAGTGATGCTTCTTGTACTCTAGCTTTTAAGTAGGTGTAAAGGCTTTCCTGTTCTGAGAGCTGACAACACCTTCTAAGTCCATGTTTTCAAAGTTGACTCCATCTTCTACCATGTCCCATAAATCACAATCAATACTCATGATATAGCTGTACATATTTGTTTTCTAGAAAGGGTAGCTGGTCTCAGTTCCATTGAAGAAAGGAACCTTATCAGATGCCCTTCTTTGACGAGAGTTTGAATCATAGTCAAAAGGAACTTCATTGAGATTCTTCTCAGCAGACATGTTTTTCCTCCTGGATCTTTACTGTTTCACTGTAAGGTGAGTTAGGCAACAGACCTAGCTCCTGATACCAATTGAAGGTGGAAAAACACAAGAAGGGGGAGGGTTGAATTGTGTTTTAAAAATTAAAACTTTTTACCAAATAAAACTAAGTTTGCATCGGATAAAAACACAAAAATAAAAGGGGTGCTGAGAGAAAGAGAGAAGGACACAAAATTTATCCGGGTTCCTCTCACAAATCGAGAGTACTCCAGTCCCCTTGTTACTAACAAGAGATTTTCACTATAATCTACTTAAGATTACAAATTGCTCAAGCACACTTGCAAGAGACTTCTCAGATGCTCAAGTTTCACTAAACAAGAGACTTCTCAAATGCTCAAGTTAATCTTAACAAGAGACTTCTCAAACAAACTTAAGAATAAGAATGAATGTTAAGGAACACTTGATATACTATCAGAGGTGTTTACAAAATACAACGCAAAATTGTTTTAAGACTTTGAATGACAGATAGAACAATAATGTCAGAATGCTTCAGAGCCTTAAACGCAGTAATAGAACCGTAGTCATTTCTTCCATTTGAGTCTTCTATTTATACTTGGAGGAAGATGATGACCGTTGCAGAGAGCTTTGTGCCAGCTGGAATTTACTCGTACAATTGATAGCTGTACATTGCCTTCTTTGGCAAGGAATTCCAATTCCACTACCTAGCTATTCAATTTATCACTCATCCATTTTGAGTAATAATAGTACGATCGTACAATCCTCAAATGCGCTCCACTTATGGATAAGGTTAACGTTGTACCAACGAATATTCCTTCCTGTGGATGTGACAGAGCCTTGAAGTAGATAGTTCTTCAATCATTGATTCTGATTCTGTCAGTTCTTGAGTGATGTAAATTCTTTTTGCTTCTGATGCTCTTGTCATAGCTTCTTAAGATCTTCAGCTTCTGAACTTCATCAAAGTCTAGCTTTTGGTCCTCAGAAGTGCTATCTTCAGCACGCAAAATTTAAGCTTCTGATGAACAGCGATACTCTTTCAGAGCTTGTTTTGACTGGCTTCTCTGCTACTATTCATAGTGCTTCTGAATGAATTTTAACTTGTAATTCTGCACACTAGAATAATCATTAGTAATACCAATTGCAATTTTAATACTTTGTTATCATCAAAACCACTTAAAATCTTAGAGGTTCATGTCAGACCCACTTTGTTCCAATAGTCTACAGAAAATCATGACATGAAGGGATTGGTTTATTCAATCGGTTAATCTTATTGTTTTACTTTAAATGGCATCCTAGGAATTCAAAACCTTGCAATAATGGGCTTGATTGTTACAGTTAATGACAGTTTTGGTTTTAATTAATTTCATTTTTTAGTAAGACCAAAAATATAAATTGTTGTTTAGAAAGCTAATTATTGATCTAAAGAAATTTATACTTGCATGCCAAGTATCATAGATCATGCATTCCAATTTCCATCTAAAGTGATAACTAATTTGGATTTAATAATGCTATATTCTTGAATGTTTGTTTATGAAATCTCTGTTTCATTTTGGAATCTGGATCAGCTTTATCATATGCGGAATGGCTCAAACTTGCGTCAGCAATCTCCATCAAATGCTATGGTTTGGCAGAAAATACCATCTTTTGTTAATGGTGCTGGTGCTCCAGGTCTTCCACAGATGCCCAGCTTTCCCAGGACACCGGCTCATGTGCTGAGAGCATCACATATAGACCACCATGTTGGATCAGCACCAGTTGTTACAGGATCACCCTGGGACAGACAACATTCTTACTTGGGAGTTGCATCTTCCGGATCTTTAGGAAATGCAGGTTTTCATGGTCGCTGGCAGTTGCATCTTCCAGATCTTTCTCGCAATATGTTTTCTCATGTTGGTGGGAATGTTAATGATTTGATATCCAATGTTGGGCAGGGCTCTCCTAAGCAGTTGTCACATGTCTTCCCTGGGAGACTTCCCAGGACTTCAATATCAAAATCTGATTCTACCAATGAACGAATGAGAAATCTCTATCATCGTCGAAGTGAAGCAAACAATAACAATGCTGATAAAAAACAACATGAACTCGACCTAGGCCGCATATTGCGTGGGGAAGACAACCGGACAACACTTATGGTAAAAAATATTTCATCAAGTATTTCTTTTGATCTTCTTGTACATTTATTTTTTTTCTGCTTGCACTGTTATCTTTTCATCTTCATTTTACAAATTCCTTATTTGGCTTTTGCCCTTATCATTTTTGATGCATAACTTACACCAATATTATCTCGCTCATTTGCTTGGTAACATTTGTGAGGATACTTCTTTACTTTTTACTTGCCTGTGCATATTTTACGTATATTATTTATATTGATTAATTGGTTTTTACCTTAACAAATTTTACTAGGAGTAAAGTGTGCAAATTCCTCGGGACTGATCTATTGATTTGTTCTTTCCTATTGATATTTGTATGAATTTCTCGACAGGTATTACTTCAAAGGTGATTTTCTGTATTTGCCAATTGATTTCAAGGCAAGTATTTCTTTGGTGTTGGTTGACTCTTGATAAGTGTAGCAATCATAAATATTTTCTTTATTAGTTGTTCAAATTGTTGCAGAATTCAAGTCTGATGAACAAAGATAAACGTTGCATATGCCCGAATGGGAGTAGTTTAACAGTGAAAAGGTAGCCGTACTTGCATATGCCCGAATTCAAGGAAAATCTGCTCTTATTGCTCATTTCCAGAATTCAAGTCTGATGAATGAAGGTAAATGTTGCCGCCCTATTCTATTCCATACAGATGGTCCAAATGCCGGTGATCCGGTAAATCATCTTGTTCTTTACCTGTAACTATTTTCCAAGGCAACTGCTATAGTACCAACATTCTTTTGACAGATATTATGCTTCATATTTCTAGATTAATTGATGTTATAACATTAATAGTTGGGTTGATGCCAGTACAATGCTAGGTTTTGATAACACAATAAAATGCTACCTGTTATTGTAGTTTTGACCTATTTTTTCTTTGCAGGAGCCGTTCCCCTTGGGCGTCAATGTTAGAATAAGGCCAGGAAAATTACGTAACTGTGGCAGCGAGAACTGTATTCAAGGGAATTCTTCAACTTTGGCAAGTGCAGAGGAATTTGCTAGTGGGGAATACATTCTTCACCAAGTTCTTCAAGAGACACTGACTGATTTAGCCTCAAGCACTAACAGTTCAATGCTGCATGCCATGTCAACTCCATCATTGTATATTTACATTTTCTTTGTGTTTGTGTGCGAGAGAGAGGAGTTGGAGCAGCCGGTAGGTAAGAGGGGTTCACAGCTTTGGACTTATAGAGGAGCCTTGAAAAAGTTTTTGAAGGCCAAGGAAGGTACATAACCAGAATGAAGTCAAAGATTCTAGTATTTTCTTTATTTACCTAAATTTTTGCATGGAACCATGATACCATCTTACAAATTTAGAGAGACTGGCTTAACTGAAGCTTAAATTTTTTGCTAGCTTTGAATGCACAATTTGCAGTTCCCTTGAGATTATTGTGTCTTTCAAGGGTGCTTTGCTCATTTTGTTTTCATTATTGTTGTTTCTGATGTTCATATGTAATTTTGTATCCTTATATCCCCGAGCATTGGTGACCGTCTTTGTAGGATTTTTGTCTATATATTGGGATTGTTGAGGGAAGTTAATCATTTAATTGGAACTTTCATTTAGATTTGTATATTTCTATGTTGCTTGTTATTTATAGCGTGTTTGGTTCCAATTCTCCCCACCGCAGCCATGCGTCTACCAAGGGTCTTTCAACGTGAAAATGAGAAGCTAGGAATCCTTCTAAAAAATGCGTCTACAAAAGGTCCCTACTGCGGTACCAAACACGCACTTATTGGTCAGTGCCTAAACCTATTGTGCATGTAAATGGTGTCCAGTTCAACCTTAACAGGAGAAAATTTCTACTAAATAGTTAGGGCTGAGTTTCATCCATCGTCTACTAGAATCATGTCATTATGTTTTCTATATTATATTATATAGTACTAATGTTTGATAATAAGACCTGAGAACAATATTCTTTTATAAAGAGAGAAAATGAACATATAAAGTACAGCATCATGATTCATTATGAGGTTCATTTCTGGAATGAATTTATCGAGCAGGGACTATTCATGATTTTGGTTACAGATTTTTGCAAGCAATATGAATGAATGCTACTGTAATCGATTTTTCAAAACAGAATAACACAGGCAGATTTAATTCTCACCACTACTGACACGTTACTACAACAGGCGCGATAAAACATATTGAAACTATTTACGTGACAGTGACACATCATTTCCCGAGTTAAATGTCTTAACACAGCGCAGTAGTACTGTATTATTGAGTTTAATAAATATTAACTGATAATATTTTAAATTTTTTATAGCTAAAGTGTAGATGTATACCCACTAATGAAGAGTACTCACCGACATAAAGCCGAGTATTGGTCCTGAAAAATGAAGCCAATGATGAAAAACATAGTTTCTTTGTGGTGGCGGGAGAAAAAAGATTACTAGTATGTAGCAATCAGATTACAGTAACAGTTCATTGAAGTTATCATTGGTAAACAGAATATATGATAGATCAAGGTCCTGAAACATGGTATCTTGCATATGTCACAATAATATGGAATGCATCTCCACAAGGCCAGTGTAAAGTCGGCCTACAAACTTTGCTTAAACCTAACTTCCATGACAGTTCTGATGGCCGTTGAGATATGAATAAGATATCGATAACGCTGACGTCAATAATCCCAATCAGCTTTATCGCAATCTGATTGGTTGGATTTTGCTCAGCGCTTATATTATTTTTCTATAAAGCAGATTCCTCAGTATAGTATAGTGTAAGGAATTAATTGATGTGAGGAATCAATTGCATGCAATTCAATTTTCTATATCTTATGTCCCGTTGTTGAAAAATCAATTTCTCATACTCTAAATTTTGTTTCCTCGGTTAAATATATAACATTCAAGTTTCTGCTATCGAAATCTGAAATGCCGTTGGGATATGAATAAGATATCGATAACGTTGACGTCAGCAATCCCAGTTAGCGCTATCGCACTCTGATTGGTTGGATTTTTGCTGATGTCAGCGCTTACATTATTTTTTTATAAAGCAGATTCCTCAGTAGTGTAAGGAATCAATTGATATGAGGAATCAATTGCATGCAATTCAATTTTCTATGTCCTATGTCCCGTTGTTGAGAAATCAATTTCTCAAACTCTAAATTTTGTTTCCTCGTTTAAATATATAACATTCAAGTTTCCACTATCGAAATCTGATTGGCCGTTAGGATATGAATAAGATATCTATAACGCTGACGTCAGCAATCCCAGTCAGCGCTATCGTAATCTGATTGGTTGAATTGGATTTTGATGATGTCAGCCCTTACATCAACGCTTTCATTATTTTTCTGTTAAGCAGATTCCTCAGTATAGTGTGAGGAATCAATTGCATGCAGTTCAATTTTCTATGTTCTATGTCCGGTTGTTGAGAAATCAATTTCTCAAACTCTAAATTTTGTCTAGATGGCATTATTGAGAAATCAACATCTTCACAGAGCCGGAGATATCAATGATATGGTAATTGATTTTACTTTATGTTTACTAAATTTGTATTTCATTTTAATTTTTGTCCTTAATAACTAATTTATATTCATTTTAATGTCATTGTTTTATGTTCAATTCATTTAAATTTTGTCCCTAATAACTAATTTATGTTCATTTTAATGTCAATTTTATGACTATTTTATGTTCAATTCATTTTAAGTTTTGTCCCTAATAACTAATTTATGTTCATTTAATGTCAATCTTATGATTGTTATATTTAACCGAGGAAACTTGAATGTTATCAAATGTACCAAATAATGTAGTATTAAATTATGTGATAGATTACGCTGTAATGTGTTAAAATATTAAATTAATATAATCTATGATAAAAAAATTAAATATCCATTTTTATTTTAATTTTTTATGTAATAATTACTAATTACAAAAAATGTTTTTAATTAAAAAAATAACAAAAATAATTCGTTTTATTATTATTATTATTATTTATTTATTTTTACAAATCGCATTATAAGAAGAAAAAAAAAGGAATTTTCATAAAAAAAAAAAAAGATTTCCTCAACAACCGATTTCCTTCTTACATATTTAAGAAAAATATTTATTTCTATGTCACAAATCGTTTCCTGCTATAGCGATTTCTCAACTGGTAAAAATTTTGTAAAAAATCAAACATTGTTGGGAAGTCGTATTTTGTAGTAGCGATTTCTTAACAGGAAAATAGATACGATACAAAAGGGTGGTAGTTTGGTACATAATGAAAAAGTAGTGTTAGTATATAATTTTTAAAACAGCCTATAGTAAAAAAGCCTTGGAAAGAAGTGAAGTTGTGGAATAAACTAGAGCATAAAATCCATTAAAGTGGCAGTTTTTTCTCTATTATTTTTGCTATTCTTGCTTATCTTGATGCTTCGTTGCAAGTGCGTTTTGTTGTTGTCCTTTGGAGTTTACGGAGAATACGTAACGAATGTCTATGGGAGCACAAACAACCCTCCACGATCAGAACCTGCAGGCTAGCTACAGACTTGATTGGATAAATGGTGTTGTTCTGTCCTTGTTGCACCACAATCGTAATCTCAGGTGCAAATGTGGGAAAATCCGGAAGAAAATTGGCTCAAATGCAACGTAGACGGTGCTTTTTACACTATTGAAGGTAAATTTGGTATTGGTCTTCTGTGACAATCATGGCTCTCTTGTTCAAGCTCACACCATGGTCTTTCCTTTTGAAGTTACAGCAACTGAATGTGAAGTCTCTGCTTTGAAACATGCTTTGTTAATAGCTACAACAAATGATTTTGAGAGGGTCATCTTTGAAAGTGATTGCCTAACAGTAGTTAATGAAATTACTAATGATTATAGATATGAGAATGAACTAGGTAAACTTTTGTCAACTTGTACGTCCATTCTCTCTGCTAATGCTAATTACAACATAGCATTTGTTCGGCGGCAAGCTAATAGAGTCACTCATAATCTAGTTATAGCATCTGTATTTCAGTCTAGCCCTAAGACTTATTATCATCCCCTAAGTTGTATTTCTTCTATTAGCATTGATGAAATGAAATGAGTTTAGCTTGCTTAAAAAAAAAAAAAAAAACTGAAACATGGCTATCAGTTGAAATGCATTTATGAAGCTTGAGGGCTTAGATATCATGACTTTGTAGTTTTCACGTATAGCATATATTGTTAGACAATTTGGTCTGTAACACCAATTGGGTGTTTTTTATGACTGCTATTTGTTAATGATGGGGGGTAATTCACACACGATCAGGCTTATAATGTGTTTGAAATCTCTCGTTTTCAATATAATATCCGAAATCGTTATCCGCTGGTGAGATATTGGGAGGAAGTCAAACAAATTAGAATCTATCAGTTACACTTTTAAGCACAGTGCAATAGTTCTTGAATTTCTACCTTTACATGGTATACTATATTTGCACATTCCTTATGGTATAAAGTATAAACTCATCAAGTTCTGGTCATCAAATGGTAGGAAATTAGCAATTAGCTCGAAAAGGATCACCCCACATTACTAAACATCCGCAGCTGCTCCATCACACTCTTTGCTCATCAGCAGCTGCGCACGAGGAAGTATAAGCCGTAACGTGCTCTCTTTCTGTTGCGGAGCTATTGCAGGTCCGGGGGGATCTCTTTAGCACGTTTCATTGTTTGGTGCTTCCTCGGTCTCCCAAAAACTTTCCCCCACTCAATGCACTTAATCCAAAATCATACACTTTTACGTTTCCCTTGCTGTCAAGGAGCAAGTTTTTAGTTTGTTTTGTCATATGTAAGGTTCAAGTAAGGTTTTAAAACTTAATTTCTAAACAGAGGAAAAAAACATGTTGATTTAACTTGCCTTTAAATCGCGATGATAAACTCCCTTGTTATGGCAGTAGTCGACCAAGTCAATAAGCTACCGGAATAGTTTTCTTGCCTCACATTCATCTAACTTATTGGCATAAGACTGCAAAAATAAAATTATCAGGATTGAAGGATTATAAGTACATAACATTTCAATAGGAGATGGTTGATTCTCACCATTTTGTCCAATAGTTGACCTCCTAATACATATTCCATCACAATGTATATTTTTGTTCTTGTGCCAATAAAATGATTTGGGCTTTTGATTTAATATCCCAAAAGCCACTAAAATTAGGTAATTATCAGTGAGAAGTTGTAACTAAGTGAATCTGCTCGCATGTGCATGTCTTTCATAATTAGCTCGATTGGTGAGCTAAGAGACATTGAAAGAGTTTTAAGAAGGAGGTTTCAAGTTCAATCCTGAAATATAACATGATCAAATATAGTAATTGAGTTTGGCATACTCCTAGTCCTTAGCATGTCATTGACTCATC
Organism: Trifolium repens; assembly: GCA_030408175.1. Taxonomy (NCBI): domain Eukaryota; kingdom Viridiplantae; phylum Streptophyta; class Magnoliopsida; order Fabales; family Fabaceae; genus Trifolium; species Trifolium repens. The sequence goes on along the minus strand of CP125849.1, from coordinate 47,769,620 downwards.
GGTTTTATGAATTCAACAAATATTCTTCTGCATAAAATATTCATACTACTTATCCAAAACTCTAACATGAGTCCTATAAAATTCACAATAAATGTGTGCAATGGTAACAATTATTTAATCCAAAAATATTTTGAAATATAATATAAAAAAAAATAAAAAATGAAGGAAAAGGTTCCATTATCCATACCATACCACGTTGACATATGGTAGTTTCATGTGCAAACAATTTTTACCTTATAAGTTAATTTTAAAATAATTGAGTTTGAGTCGACTCAAATTTAAGATTATATGCAAATATTACCGGGGCTATTCAATTTTTATTTTGTCAATCACTATCCTAGCAAACAAATCAAGTAATCAACTCTTGAGTTTATACACTTGTTTAAACTGCATCAGATATCAAATATTTAACCATATGTTTAAAAGGTCCAATTTTAGAGCAATGTTATTTGAACATCCAAAATTGACAACTTTTTTGGACAACTCTCATTTTCTTTTGTAACAAAAAACAATAAAGTGAGAGGAGGAGAGAGAGTAAAAATATGATGAGAGTATGAGAGAGAAAGTTGTCCAAAAGTTGTCAACTTTTGGTTGTACAAATATCATTTTTCCAATTTTATTACCACTTAAACCAATTTATTGTCAGTAAATCTTTTTTTTTTTTTACGAGTTTATATATTTTTTTACAAGAACCCAAAATATATATTCAATAAAAATTCAAAATAAAAGATGGATCAAGTGAGGAGATGCAGTAATGGGCCGGGTATAAGAGTTCAAAGCCCATATAACATTGGAGCTGAGAATGTTAAAACCCTAGTCAGAGAAACAGAGCCATATATATAACAGAAAGAGTTTAACTTAGGGTTTGTTTTCTCTGATCGAGCTGCAGCAATGTCGAAGAGAGGTTCAATTTTCATTTTCAAAATTCTTAGATCAATTAATCACTTAAACCTAGAATCACTTACTAATAATCGATTCCAATTTCTTTCACAGGTCGCGGTGGATCCGCGGGTAACAAGTTCAGGATGTCACTTGGTCTACCAGTGGCGGCGACGGTGAACTGCGCCGACAACACCGGAGCTAAGAATCTTTACATCATTTCCGTGAAAGGTATTAAGGGAAGATTGAACCGTTTGCCTTCAGCTTGTGTTGGTGACATGGTGATGGCTACTGTGAAGAAAGGAAAGCCTGATCTCCGTAAGAAGGTGCTTCCTGCTGTCATCGTTCGTCAGCGTAAACCATGGCGCCGAAAGGACGGTGTTTTCATGTATTTCGAAGGTATATTCACTTTCCTCATTTTTAAGCTTTTTTTAAATCTTATTTTGATATATAGATTTTTTTTTAATGCTTATTGAATTTGTTGATTTGGATTCTGTAGATAATGCTGGAGTCATTGTTAACCCCAAAGGAGAAATGAAAGGTAATAATCACTTATATCTTTTGTTAATCTAGATTATGTGTTTTATATCTGTGATTAGAAGCTATGTGGGTAATTTGTGTCTTCAATAATTGATTAATGTTTAATAGTTATGTATTAAAATTGGAATTAGAGCTTAATTGTTAGTAATAGTATTAATGATTTTAATTGGTAAATTGATCCGTTTTACCTTAAGTTAAGTTAGTGGAGTGTTTGGTGTTCGACCCTGGCTCTTGCACATATAATGCGATGTTCCTACGAATTGAGCTAGGTTTACCGGGTCTGTTAAATTCGTGCGTTACTGGATGATAATTTGGCTATGATTCTATGGCTGTTTTTTTGTTGTGGTTTTTTGTTCTTGTCTTTAATATAGTGTTGTTTGTGATCGTAGGTTCTGCTATTACTGGTCCAATTGGGAAGGAGTGTGCTGATCTATGGCCTAGGATTGCAAGTGCTGCTAATGCTATTGTTTAAGCTTTATTTCTAGTATTCATAAGGATTTTGGTTCTGCTGTTTGATGTTGTATCTGGTTTTGCTTTAGGTTGAATGTTTTTCAAAGTGACTCGGGATAGCTTAAAAGTTTTAAATTTCTCTTTACTGAGAAGTGTTTTGAAGATATTAATTCTTAGTTATAAGAACTGTTTGTTTTTATGATCGTTTTTGGTTCCTTGTGCACAATCTGTGTTTATTTTCTCGTGCAATTTCTATATTGATGCATCATCTGTGTTGCAATCTTGAAAATCTGAAAATAACCTTCTTAAAAAGTCTTTTTGGTAATTAACAATGATGGGATTTGTAAATGGATTCACGATTCATTGCTGTATTTATTAACTGAATATTTGTTTTGTCTGAATTTGGGATGCTTCCTTTTACATATTCTCTCTTGGTAACTCAAAAATGCAATTAATCTTGACCCAGGACAATTTTTTGTAAGCTACCTGATATCTCAGTTTGCCCAATTTTTTTCTGTGATCATGAAAATCTGAAGAACCTATGCTGATATCTAATTGGTATTTTTATGTTGGTCATATTTGGGTGAATGTTTATTAGTGATCCATCAACTAGAACAGTTATATCTATTAAACAAGTTTGATTACTTATTTTGAAAATCATGAAGAAATGTTTAAACTGGTCAATTTAGATTTGGTTTGCCATCTTATATTGAAGCTAAAAAATGAGTGTTTTTGAAATATCTAGACAATTGTTTAAAACTGGTGAACTTACAAGCATATCTAGACAATTGTTTAAAACTGGTGAACTTACAACTTACAACTTACAAGCATTTCTCATCTTATTTAGCTGACCAAAAACTGAGGCAAAATGTTGTTGAATGGAAATTTTGTAACTTTTTTGTACTACTATTACAAGTTGGTTCTCTTCTCCCTATATTATCTTTGTAAAGCCATTGTTTCAATTTTCCTAGGCTTTTACAAACACAACTTTGCTATATTTGAATTGCCCAAATTACAGTGTTGTCCGTTGGTAATGAATGACCTGCTATTTGATGTTGCCTCCATCCCTTGGAAGTGTTCGTGTGCTGTTACTTTGGTGGCAGCTTGTTTTCATGAATTAAAAGTTAAGTTGTCTATTGGTAGTGAACCTTAATTTTTATTTTTCGTCATTGATGCTTGAAACAATAATCAAACGTGTGGAGTGAAGCAACCCCTGTAATATGTTTTGAGGATGAACACTTACAAGAACAAGATCGGTGATCAACTGTATGTTTGATATATATTAAAACATGTACATAATTACAATATAGGACAAAGTCATTAGATATTTGTCATGTATACTTCAAATCATCATATATTCAAAAAAGATAATGAGCTTAATTTGCTCTAGTTCAGTCCTTCCCTCACTTATGAATCTAAAGAAAATCTTAGTGATTTCTTATCTAGTTGCTTTTAATCTGCTTTTAGGTATGGATAACTTGCATTACCTTTATATCTTAGGACCTAGAAGCATCCATAGAAATTGACCAATAAACTTGGAGTAAATTATATCAAATAGTTACTCATAGAAGATTTTCCAAAAAAATGTTTGAACACTCCATTGATGTTACATCACTAGAGTGCAATTTTCAATCCACACACTCCATCCATTTTGGGACCATTATTATAAGTAAAGGAACCAAACTAAAACTTGATTACTTGATTCACTATTCATGATAATGTCTAACACCTACCACAAATCAAAATTAGGCAACATATATTTGATGCCAGCATTATGTGGTTAGCAGCACTTGAAAACTCACCTTTCATGCTTTTTTCCAGTCCTATTCCTCATGATGCATTTCTGATACCAATACATGTTCTAAGTTGACTTTTAAGTGTATAGAAAACACTATAAAATGAAAAATGTCACAGTTTTATATCTCTCAAAGAACTAAATTTTGAGACTTTAGAGAAAAATGAAAGTTAGTCCTTTAGTGACACTTGATAATGTTCAAAGAAGGAAACTTGGTTGTGTCCCTGCATCAAGGGTTCTCAGAAAACTTGTTTGCAAGTTGAAGAGGAGATGGAAGCAAGCTATGAGATGGCATAGGAAAACTCCACAGTACAGTTACGATCTTCGCAGTTATTGTCTTAACTTCAGCGATGCTTCTTCAAACGATCATACACCTTGTATTGATCGATAGTTATTTATTTGTCTTAAACCTTCTCTTTTCTGTAATATGAATATGTCGATCAATAATTTTGCAATATCTTAGTAAAATATGATTGCATGTATGTAGTGAAATTTATTGTGTAGTTGTTAAATGATCATGCAAGTATATGTAAATGTTATAATGTCATACCACAAGGACTACCAGTAATGGTTAAGAATTCAGATGCGGTGAATCCCAACGTACTAGCGTAACTCAATTTACTAATATCATCACCTTTTTTTTTTCTTTCCAATTTTACACATTAATTTTTAATTTTCATAGTATTACTTTTGCCTCGAACTTTATATACAACACACTTTATTTAACTAGTTTTCTTTTATTTTACAACACATAATTTGTTTTAAATTGGATCAAAGTTCATACTTGTTATTTTCGGAAAATTCTCTTCTCTCCCCCGGAACTCTTTCCCCCCTCTTCCAATATTCCAATTTTACCCTTGAATCAAAAGTTCGGAACACATTTTTCCGAAATTTTCCTAGTGCATAGGGGGGGGGGGGGGGGGGGGGGAAAATAATTTTCCTTTATTTTCTCCTCATTCAAGAACACAGAGGTCCAAAACAAACCAAGCCCAACAAGGTCCACTCGAAGACTTCACCGCCCACCTTGGATTCTAAATTTCTAAGAGATCATAACGCCTCAATTGTATTAAAGAGTCTTTGTTGCACAACATTAATAGTGCCGCCTTGTAAGGGCCGCACTACAATGCCATCCAACAACTTTATCCTCCTTTATATAAGTTGTTCATTTCCCATTACAATTTTATCTTAAAATTTTTTCGATTCACGTTATTATATTAAATTTAGCATCATAGTATGTGCAGGTACTCCGCCAACTTCAACCTTAATGGTTATCTACTCAACACCGGCTATTGATTCTGATCACTCAAGATCATAATTAATATGTTGTGAGCTAACAGGGTTGAGTATTAGTCATGTACATTCAGTTGGTTTGGGGCGAAAACTGTCAAATTGATAAAAATTGCTAACTCTTAATATGGACCCAATTTCGACTACGAATATCTTCAGATTGTTCAATTGTGTATGGTCATATGAGTGACTGATAGAAAAGTCGATTATAACGAATTAGATTGAAGCTTTGTTGTTACATCTAAAATTTTATTGGTCCATAGATTTTTATTCTTCGAATAGACACACATAGAATTTTAGATCCTTCTTCAACATGTTACAAGGTTGAAAAATATAACATTTCTCTTATTTATCAAAGATGAATAAAAACAACAAAGCGAAAAGTATATGAGAGAGACGGAGAGGGAGGGAGGGAGAGAGAGAGAGAGGAGACACTTAAAATCAAAGAAAAATATTAGTTTTCATCTTAATCGTTGTTCTGTTAGTTTCAATTATCAAACTATACATTTTTAGAGACCCGCACTCACTCAAATATTGTTCATGACTAATTTTTAACAAACGACGATCCAAGAGCTGAGCCGCATACAATCAAATACTCTCATATATTGGCAGTTATATCAATTTTAAATCGAGTTGCGAGTCCGTGCTCAATTCTATACGTCACATATGTTAGTTTTGTAATTCAAGCTTCTGACGAGAATAGCTTCTGAAGCAAACAGCTTCTGATGGCCACGAGACTCTCAAACAGACTCTGACCCTCCTAGCTTCTGAAGGGCACAGGTTCTGAAGCAGTGTACTCACCCAGCTTCTGAAACAAGCGAACGTAGCCTCTGATGCTTCTCAGGCTCTGAACCTCTGGTTCAGTTATGTTTTATGTTTTGTTTGTTAGATTAGTTTGTTATGTACAGTTGTATTTCAGTTAGTTAGTTAGTTAGAGAGGTTTAAGTTTGTTAGTTGGCTTGTTACAAGCTACCTCTCCTACCTATTGTACATACACCTATATATAGGTGATTTTGGTGATTAATAAAGATAACTTTTTCCCTTAATTCATTCTCTTCAATTTTATTCATAGTTCTCTTTATTCTTTCTTAGTGTTCTTTGTTGTTCATCTTTGTGGGTTATCCCCAACAAAGTGGTATCTAGAGCTCGTACGATCCAAGGGATCTTGATTCGTTCTTGAAAGAAGAATCAGGTTGAAAGTGAATCAACCATGGCTGGGAACAACAATTTCCATGCGAATTTGCCAGTTTTCGATGGAAAGAATTGGGATAGATGGGTGAAGCAGATGAAGGTGATATTCAATGTTCAAGAAGTGTATGAACAAGTGAATGCAGCAATCACTCCTCTACCAGAAAATGCAAATGAAGAACAAAGAACAACATTCAGAGAAGCAAAGAAGAAAGATAACAAGGCCCTGTTTCTCATTCATCAATGTGTTGATTCAAAGGTGTTTGAGAAGATTGCAGATGCTGAGACCTCCAAAGATGCATGGGATATCTTGCAAAAGAGCTATGGTGGTGATGCAAAGGTGAAGAAAGTAAAGCTTCAGGCCTTGAAGAGACAGTATGAACTGTTGCAGATGAAGAGTGATGAATCCATTGCTGATTACTTCACAAGATTGGTGACTCTCACTAATCAAATGAAGAATTGTGGAGGTAATCTTGGTGAGCAAGAGACGGTGGAAAAGGTACTAAGAACTTTGACTTCTAAATTTGAGCATATAGTGGTGACTATAGAAGAGACTAAAGATTTGAGTGAGATCAAGATAGAGGATCTGCAAAGCACTCTTGAAGCTCATGAGTTGAAGCATGGTGAGAGGAGCCATGGCAAAGAAGATGAGCAAGCTCTTTTCTCAAAATTCAAGAAGTACCAAAGTGAGAAGAAGAAATGGCAGAATAAGAAAGACTCCAAGAAAAGCAAGGAGAATGCTAAGACAGTGCCTGAATCCTCAAATGGAGGAGGAGGGAAACAGAAAGATAAGTCAAAGAAGAAGGACAAGAGCAAGATTCAGTGCTACAATTGTGAAAAATATGGGCATTATGCCAGTGAATGTAAAAATCCAAAGAAAAAGAAAGGTCAAGAAAATGAAGAAGAGGCCAAGGTAGCACATGATAGCTCAGGTTCTGATGATGAAACCAGTTTCATGGTGACAATTGCTGATGAAGCAGCAGATTCCATGGTATGGTACTTTGACTCAGGATGTTCTAACCACATGACTGGTAATAGAAGCATCTTGACTGATTTTGATGAATGTCTCAACACAAAGATCAGATTGGCCAACGGTGATTCCATTAAGGCAGAAGGTATGTGTAATGTTGTGATTCAGAGGTCAAATGGCAAGAAAGCTGTGATTGAAAAGGTTCTTTATGTCCCTGGTATGAAGTGTAATTTGATGAGCATAGGGCAATTGGTTTCAAAGGGTTTCAAGATAGTAATTGAAGATGAGACTCTGCAACTATTTGATTCCAAGAAGAGACTGATTTTCAAAACAGCACAAAGCAAGAACAGGATCTTCAAGACTCAAATTAAAGTTATTGAAGCTACATGCTTGTCTGCAACCTCTGAAGATAAAGATAGTGATCTATGGCACAAGAGGTATGGGCATTTGAATTTCAAAAGCTTGTCAATGCTTAATTCAAAATGCATGGTGTTAGGATTGCCTAGTGTCATAACTCCAGTAGATACATGCACTACTTGTCTGTTAGGAAAACATCATAGATCATCATTTAAAAGTCATCTGCCTATGAGATCTAGTGATGTGCTGAATGTTGTGCATTCTGACATTTGTGGACCATTTGATGTGTTATCAACTGGTGGAAACAAATACTTCATGACGTTTGTTGATGAGTACTCTAGAATGATATGGTTATATCATATAAAAGCTAAGAGTGATGCTCTTGAAGTGTTTAAGAGGTTTAAAACACTGGTTGAGAAGCAAAGTGACAAGTCATTGAAGATTCTGAGAACAGATGGTGGAGGTGAGTATACCTCAACAGAATTTGAGAACTTCTGTAAAGATCAAGGCATAATCCATGAAGTTACTGCACCATATACTCCTCAAAACAATGGTCTTGCAGAAAGGAGGAATATGAGTATTCTAGATATGGCCAGAAGCATGGTAAAGCAGAAGAATCTGCCCAAGAGGTTCTGGGGTGAAGCTGTTGCTACAGCTGTTTACATTCTGAATAGAAGTCCAACTAAGAAGCTGAAGGATAAGGTACCTGAAGAGGTGTGGTCCAAGAGCAAACCAAGTGTGAATCACTTGAAGGTGTTTGGTTCCTTGTGTTACAAACATGTACCTGATGCTAAGAGAAAGAAGCTGGAAGACAAAAGTGTTCCCATGATATTTGTTGGATATCACAGAACTGGTGCCTATAGACTGTATAATCCTACAAGTGACAAAGTAGAGATTAACAGAGATGTGAAGGTACTAGAGAATGAAAGTTGGGATTGGGGTCAGAAGCTCTCATCTAAGAAAACTCTTGCAGTGGACTTAGGTGGTGAAGCAAGCAATATCAATGACAACCCCACTTTTGTGAATCCGAATCAAGGTACTGAAAGTGATGAAGACATGCATACTTCAAGTGATGATGATGATAATGTTGTACCACCAAGACCTCAGAGAAACACTCAATTGCCAAGAAGGTTAGTTGACTGTGAGATTGTGTCAGACAATGCAGTAGACAATGAAGGAGAAATTGTGCATTATGCAATGCTTGCAGATACTGAACCATTGGATACCAAAGCTGCACTGAAAAGTAAAGTTTGGATGGAGGCAATGATTGATGAGTTGAAGTCAATTGAAAAGAACAAGACATGGGACTTGTGTGATTTGCCCTCTGATAAAAAGGCAATTGGTGTGAAATGGGTGTACAAAGTCAAGCAAAATCCTGAAGGCAAAGTGATAAAATACAAGGCAAGACTTGTGGCCAAAGGATTCCTTCAGAAGCAAGGTTTGGACTATGATGAGGTATTCTCTCCAGTGGCAAGATATGAAACTATAAGGCTAGTAATTGCATTGGCTTGTAGTAGAAGATGGCCCTTATTTCATTTAGATGTGAAGTCAGCATTTCTAAATGGACCCTTAGAGGAAGATGTGTATGTGAAGCAGCCTCCATGGTTTGAATTGAAGGGCAAGGAAAGCAAAGTTCTGAAACTGAATAAGGCCTTGTATGGTCTGAAGCAAGCTCCAAGAGCTTGGAACAAAAGAATTGATCAATTCTTTGTTATGCAAGGTTTCAGAAAGTGCAGTGTAGAGTATGGTGTTTATGTGAAGTGCAGTGATGACAAACACATGTTAATCATATGTTTGTATGTTGATGATCTGTTAGTAACAGGTAGCTCATCTATAGAGATAGAGAATTTCAAATCACAGATGAAGTGTGAGTTTGAAATGACTGACCTAGGAAAGTTAACCTACTTTCTAGGAATGGAGCTCTTAGAAACTCCAAAAGGGATGATATTGCATCAAGCTAAGTATGCCACTGAGATTCTGAGAAAGTTTGAGATGCTTGATTGCAATTCATCAGTCACACCTGCAGATACAAGAGCCAAGATTGAAGAAGATGCAAGTAGTGATGCAGTGGACTCTACCATGTTTAGACAATTGATAGGTTCTCTAAGGTATTTGTGTCAAACTAGACCTGATATCAGTTATGCAGTTTGCTATGTAAGCAGGTTTATGAGTAAACCACTGAAGTGTCACCTATTGGCAGCTAAGAGGATACTTAGATACATCAATGGCACAATCCACTATGGTGTTGTATTTCCATATTATAAGGATAATGGAAAACTTGAGTTAAGTGGGTTTTCAGATGCAGATTGGTGTGGTGACAAGGTAGACAGGAGGAGTACCAGTGGTTATTTGTTTAAATTTCAAAATGCACCAGTGTCTTGGTGCTCTAAGAAGCAGTCAGTCATAGCACTCTCCAGCTGTGAGGCAGAGTATGTAGCAGGGTCCCTAGCTGCATGTCAGGCAAATTGGCTACAATCACTTCTCAGTGAGATGAACATTATTGCTGACATCACAGTTGTGCTTAAGATTGACAACAAGTCAGCAATCAACTTGGCTAAGAACCCTGTTAGTCATGGGAAGAGCAAACATATTGAGACAAGGTTTCACTTCCTCAGAGACCAAGTCACTAAAGGAAAGTTGAAATTGGAGTATTGCTCTGCTGACAATCAACAAGCTGATATTTTAACTAAAGCTGTGAAGAGAGACCAATTTCTCAAGCTCAGAAGAGAAATGAGAGTTGTGAGTTTTGACAGCTTGAATTAAGGAGGAGTGTTAGTTTTGTAATTCAAGCTTCTGACGAGAATAGCTTCTGAAGCAAACAGCTTCTGATGGCCACGAGACTCTCAAACAGACTCTGACCCTCCTAGCTTCTGAAGGGCACAGGTTCTGAAGAAACAGGTTCTGAAGCAGTGTACTCACCCAGCTTCTGAAACAAGCGAACGTAGCCTCTGATGCTTCTCAGGCTCTGAACCTCTGGTTCAGTTATGTTTTCTGTTTTGTTTGTTAGATTAGTTTGTTATGTACAGTTGTATTTCAGTTAATTAGTTAGTTAGAGAGGTTTAAATTTGTTAGTTGGCTTGTTACAAGCTACCTCTCCTACCTATTGTACATACACCTATATATAGGTGATTTTGGTGATTAATAAAGATAATTTTTTCCCTTAATTCATTCTCTTCAATTTTATTCATAGTTCTCTTTATTCTTTCTTAGTGTTCTTTATTATTCATCTTTGTGGGTTATCCCCAACAACATATTCACTGATGTGACTCAAGAATGTGTGGAGCACGTGGAAGAGGTTAGGCCCTATTCGAGTGGATGCTGCACTTTGAAAGGTGATATGGCAAAGAGTCCTGGTTTTTTGAAATTGACGAGACCCTTTTGTCCACAATTCTTATTATAACAGTCATGGTTTGGGGTGAGTGCCTAATGGCATACTTTTAGTTTTGTTTTATTATAATATATAGAACATTGCATATCGAAGTATAATTCTTAATGTCACTCTATAGTCTATATATAATTCATGATGACTATGACTAGGTGTCCACATAATGCATTAGTTCATGATATTGAAATCATCTTTTCCTATGAAAAAGCTCACATTGTTGTTTAGTAGTTGGATTTGGAATAATGTTTAGGCGATTTTTATTAGAACCGTTACTTCTTAGAATATGGAGTATTTATTTATTTATTGAGACTATGATTGTGTCTTAAAAATGTCTTTGCGCTAATAACATAAGATTAGGCTTTAAACTGTCCCGTAAGTAAACGGTGGAATTTGTCCTCTCAGATTAGTCGGTTCTTAGACTGAATATTGAGTTAAAAAAAAAAAAACATAAGACTAATTTCTGCTTATTTGAAAACCAAATTATGGTTGATCTACATTTTTTATTTCTGCGAGAATTGATCTGGAGCATTAGGTTGACCTTGGAGTTTCAAGACAAGTTACTCCACTAGAAGACATGGTATTGATTAAGTGGAGGTAACTTGTCCTAAAATTGAAAAAGGAAATATTATTTTATTTTTAATTCATATATAATGTTGGTATAAACGTTTTTTTTACATTATCAATTAATCATAATTTATAATAATTAAATTATTAAAAAAGTTCAACTGTACTTTAACAACAACTATTTTTAAAATTACACATATAAATGGTTAAATTTATCCAAAGGGTAAAAGTTTTGCGGTGATAATATTTATGAAAATTAGTCTCATTTTTTAAAAGAATCATGACCGAGTTGAATGCTTTATTTCTTTGCCACCACAAATTAAAGAAACATACTTCATATCCATTTTTCTTTTTCATGTCTTTTTTCCTTGTCTTTTAGCAGAATGATATATGCTCAGCAAAATATGGTGATCTAGTGTCCTATAAAAGCAACTTTCATGTGTTAATTACATTGTTGCTGACTTTGTTTTTCAATAATATATATATATATATATATATATATATATATATATATATATTTTAAGAAAATGATTCTTCATTTAGATGTTGTTGGATTGATTTGAGTTATTCCTCTCTATCAAACACGGACACTCATTGAATTAGGCGTGTCTGTGTCGAACGCATGTCAGTAGGCGTATCTATGTCGAATACGTGTTGGTGTTGGTGTCCGACACCAACATCAACACTTATGATTATATTGAATTATGTCATTTTTCCAAATTATTATTGGTGTTGACGTGTTAGTGTCTATTTCGTGTCCGGCATTCATATCGATGTTCGTGCTTCCTAGTTCTTTCCTTTGTAATCAACAATATACCACCATATATAGTAAATAAAAGGAATTGTAGCAAACTTAATTGGCTTTTAAATTGATTAACAATACATCAAACATATGGAAATAGACACTATTGTTAATCAATTCAATAGTCCTAGAGAAACTTTATGTAAATAACTCCTAAAAAAATCTATAATTTTAAACGCTAGTGTAAACTATTTTTTCACTGAATTAGAGTTCAATATAAATAGAATATTTTGTAGTTATTTTTAATAGACAATTATAAAATATATTTATACGATAAGATGATGACATAACTATTTTTTTGGTAAATACTTTTTGAGTTTATAGTGATACACCGATAGCGATTTTAATAAATTACAATCATTTATGTGTGATTTTAATTTTATTTAGGATCAAAGGAAAACATTTTTTTTTACAATAGAAATGTCAAAATTGTAAGGTTGGACATAATGATTGGGGTTCAAACTGCCCCTCCGCTTTATGTGTATGAGTTTTTGGTAACAAATAATTCTATATCGGTTTCTCAAACCGTTGAGTCTTTGGTATTGGCTGCATTTTTTGTAAAATAAACCTTGTAGCAGGATGTGCGATATGATGCCTCAAGCATCGTACCATCTCACGAGGAGTGTTCGTGACATGTTCTATTCAGGGCCGTCTCCGAGAATTTCGAGATCCTGGGCTAATAATAAAATTGGCCCCTAATAATAATTTTTTTAAAAAAAAAACATAATATATTTAAATTGTAAACAATTTCAATAACATTAAACATTCATCCTTATAACTAACAAACAAAAGTCACAGCACAATGTAAACAATGTCATCAAAATACATATTAGCTCCTGATTGAGATTGCATTAACTCGTTAATTCTTTTCTTTCTCTTACGCTTCTCATATCCAGGCTCAAACTTTCTAATCTTAGGAGGCAATTTTCGAGGCATAGATGAATAATAATAACAAAAAATGTAGAACCTGGTAGGGAATTGAAGCAGACACGCAGCAACAACAACATCATCGCACACGCAGCAACGGGCCAACGGCAACAACGACATCACACACAGCAACAAAGGAATCGAAGCAAAACAACAATACAACATCAACAACAAGTCAACAATAGAAAATCAATAAAGAAGAATTAATGACTAGAAAAGCAAACAACTGATTCCTAACCTTGAATTATGATTTTCCTTGTAGGGTTTTGTTGTTCCCCTTTTGTTTCAGCGTCGCGTTTCACGATTTCACGGTTTCCACGTTTACATCTAACTTCTGAATATTTTTTTTTTTGTTGTTATAATATCTTTGCTTGCTGGGCCTGTTTTGTTAATGGGTTACTATTTAAACCCCCATATATATATATAACTACCTCAATTTAAAAAATTTGAGGCCCCATTTTTTTTGAGGCCCTGGGCTTGGGCCCTGCCTGCCCTGGCCCATCTACGGCCCTGGTTCTATTTATGGAATGATGATTTCTCTCTCATGGATCTTGCATGACGAATTTAATCAGGCTAATTATGAGGATCATTATTTAATGCTTCAGATCCTTGTCAAGAATATTTCTGAAGAGAATCTCCTTGAAGAATATATTTGTAGAGAATCTCTTTTAATAAATGTGCAGTAATTGCTTGGGTCAAACAAATCAAGCCCATGCATCTCTGAATTGTCTGAAGTATTTAAAGAAGGAGCAAAACCCTAATTCAGTCAGTTGTTCACGCCGTCTTGTGTTTGTGTCTAGAATTCTAGGTTTTGTGTGTGTGTTCATTTGTGAGCTTTTCTTGTGTCATCTTGATGCAAGCTTAGGACATTGTTAATTGAGTTGTACGGTGTGTGATCCTCTCCTAAGCTTTGAAGTACGGAGTTAGGACTTTTGTTGGTTGCAACACTCTAAGCCTTCAGGTACGAGTGTGTAGTTTTAGGAGTGTGTCTCCAAAACATTTTTATATTTGTGTTATTGAAATCCTTGCTGTTTGTAAGGTTGTAAGGGAGTGAGATGGGATCTCTGATCTAGGAGTTCCTAGGTTGAAGAATCATTGGTAGTGCCTAGGTTATAAGTTGTAAACGGGGCGTTTGCTGAGAACTTAGAACTAGGGCTATTATAGTGATATTCCTTCCTGGATTGGTATCCCCAGACGTAGGTTCGCCGAACTGGGTTAACAAATACTCTGTCTTCTTTATTTGTTTTCTTTTATTTGCTTTGCATTATTACGTGCTAGACCTGTCACAGTGCTTAGAGCATCGTATTGCGCATTGTGCATAGCGTGCCAGAAATTTCACAAACTTTATAGGCTTTATGTGTATGAGTTTTTGGTAACAAATAATTCTATATCGGTTTCTCAAACCGTTGAGTCTTTGGTATTGGCTGCATTTTTTGTAAAATAAACCTTGTAGCAGGATGTGCGATATGATGCCTCAAGCATCGTACCATCTCACGAGGAGTGTTCGTGACATGTTCTATTTATGGAATGATGATTTCTCTCTCATGGATCTTGCATGACGAATTTAATCAGGCTAATTATGAGGATCATTATTTAATGCTTCAGATCCTTGTCAAGAATATTTCTAAAGAGAATCTCCTTGAAGAATATATTTGTAGAGAATCTCTTTTAATAAATGTGCAGTAATTGCTTGGGTCAAACAAATCAAGCCCATGCATCTCTGAATTGTCTGAAGTATTTAAAGAAGGAGCAAAACCCTAATTCAGTCAGTTGTTCACGCCGTCTTGTGTTTGTGTCTAGAATTCTAGGTTTTGCGTGTGTGTTCATTTGTGAGCCTTTCTTGTGTCATCTTGATGCAAGCTTAGGACATTGTTAATTGAGTTGTACGGTGTATGATCCTCTCCTAAGCTTTGAAGTACGGAGTTAGGACTTTTGTTGGTTGCAACACTCTAAGCCTTCAGGTACGAGTGTGTCTCTAAAACATTTTTATATTTGTGTTATTGAAATCCTTGCTGTTTGTAAGGTTGTAAGAGAGTGAGATGGGATCTCTGATCTAGGAGTTCCTAGGTTGAAGAATCATTGGTAGTGCCTAGGTTATAAGTTGTAAACGGGGCGTTTGCTGAGAACTTAGAACTAGGGCTATTATAGTGATATTCCTTCCTGGATTGGTATCCCCAGACGTAGGTTCGCCGAACTGGGTTAACAAATACTCTGTCTTCTTTATTTGTTTTCTTTTATTTGCTTTGCATTATTACGTGCTAGACCTGTCACAGTGCTTAGAGCATCGTATTGCGCATTGTGCATAGCGTGCCAGAAATTTCACAAACTTTATAGGTTTTGTTTGTTTAATCGTATGATTTCTCTACAAGAGGTAGTCCTCGTTGAGATAACATCGACATTAAATATATAAACACTTTTTATATCATGAGAAATGCTACATAGTGTTCTTAGAGCACTAATTAAGTATATTAATTAATAATAAAAATTTTATTTTAAAATTTGTGTATTCAATATTTTAAAAACATAAAAATATTATATTTTTGACATAAATTTTCTTTTATAATATGTTTAACAAATACTTGAAAGATATCTTTTAACATGATCATTATATAATTATATTATCGAGTTTTGGATTTTCATTTATCATGTCAAGAATTAACCTCTTGAGCCTTCTACCAAATCCACCCCGATTGATTCAAACTTTAAGCTATGTTTGTATTGATGGTAAGTGATGGAATGAAATAGAATGATAAGTCATTAGTTCCATTATTTGGATTTATAAAAAATGAATGGAATACAATGGAACTCATTCCATCTTATACCATCTAATCCTTCATATCAATTTTTCATTCCTTTCAATATGCATGAATTTTTTAATTAAAATATTATTTATTGTGCTTGTTCATAATCACCATCACCGCCCTGCACCATCAATCTTCCTCTTGCTCCTCCTACATCACCATTTGCTTTTTATTTCTTTTTCTTGCTTGTTTTTATTTTACTATATTTATTTTATTTTATTTTGGTTGAAAATTACGAGTTTCTTTGTTAGTATAAAAAACAAAACCTTTCCTAGATTCCTGCTCTAGTGTGTGTACTTGATATAATTTGTGTCTTTTTTTTTTTACCACAAAGTGATCTGGTATTGATTTTGGCGTTGACAACGTATGGATTGTTAATTTCCAAAAAAAAAGTATGGATTGGCATTGTCATTCAATAGGTATTGAATCAAAACTATTCGATAATTATTTCTTTAGCGTGCTAAATCAAATTAATAATCGCGTTCTTTTTTTTTTTTTTTTTTTTTTTTGTCAAAAAAAAAAAAATGATTTAAAAAAATTATAATTTGTTCCGTTCCTTTTATTTTCTAAACAATAGAATGACATCTTTGTTCTATTCCGCTCCGTTCTATTTTATTCAATTTCACTCTGTTTTGTTCTATACCATCTATCCAAACAGAACATTACGGTTATGCAATTAATAATAATTGGGTCAACCCGTTATACAATGTGTTACTTTCAAGCAATGAACACTAACACTTCATCATGAGTAAAAGGGGCCATATATTCCTTTGAGGCAGAGAAAACTAAAAGAATTTATTTTCTCATGGAATCCTTGTTGTATTTCCTTGACCATTGTAGTTCAATGTCCCACCGCATAAATTCACACAGTTAAAAATTTAAAAATTAGAAGAAAAAGAATACCAATCTTACCTCTCTCCTTTCCACTCACATAAATATATATTTTTTTCCTATTAAATAGTAGTCTATTGAGAGAATCTCACATATATAAAGAAATGAAAAATTTTAATATGTTTTTGTTTTCGTAGTTTAATTTTTTTTATGTGTGAGGCTAACCAAACTGTCAAATAACCGATTATCGGTAAAGCTTAAGCTGTTATGATTAGAGCATGGATAATACATATGTTCACCTATCATATGCTTAAATACCACCTTTTAATTAGAAAGTGAGGGGAGCGATGATCGAACTCTAGAGCATTTAGTCATAGAGCTCTAATACCATGTCAAATAACCGATTATCCCAAAAACTTAAGTTGTTAGGATTAGTTATATCAATAGTTTTATATTATTTCTAAAACTGCTTATTATTTAGCTAACTATGTTATTTATGATCTGGATTATATGTGAATTGAAGAGATACAATTTTGTATTTTGACAGTTTTGACTTTTGATTTGTTGTCAGATTTTTTTTAATAAAATCATTTTAACATAAAAAAAAAGAAATGGAAAATTTTAGATTCAAACCTATGCTTTCTGTATATCAATTGTTTTTGCGACTACTTGAGTTGTATTTATATTAGAAGTATTTAAAAATCATAGATAATTAGATGATGAGTTTTGGGTGGACATAAAAATTTAGTCACACAATTCGATCACACATATATATTTAATAATAAAAGATAGTAGAAAGCAAATGAAGGTAGAAACGGAAGTTTAGACATTAGGATGATAGATTGACAAAAAAAAAAAAACAAAGTAGAAAGCAAAAATAATTAAATGATGTATATTTTTATGTAAATGTGACTAAATAAAGTGTTTAAATATTTGTGACCATTTAAGACTTTTAGGACAAAGATGACCCTAAAAATAAAAGTGATATTTTCTTGCTAAATAATTTAGTAACTCTATAACTTCATGCTATAAAATAAATTTATAAATAAGTGGACAAATTCAAATTTAAACTCTGATTCTTGTGTATTGCAATGTTCTTACAAATTAAATTATAAAAATGACGTTTTATAAAAAAAAAGGGTTATTTTTATATAAACAATTTGAGGATATTTGTAAGACATTTAAGAAAAACATAAATTATGATTAAGAAAATATTAAAGTTGAAACTTGAAAAGTGTGCATGCTAATTCTTTTTTCTATCGGTCTCCGTGAACTTAACTCAATTGGTAGGGACATTATATTATATATGCAGGGGTTGAAGTTCAAACCTCAGACACTTCACTTATTCACCTTAAGATGAATTTTCTAGCCACTAAGCTACTTGATCAATTTTTCCCCATTAATATGGGGACTTGGATTGAGTGCAATCAACACCTATGACTGCACATGCAATTGGTGAGATCAATATCATTTGATTGAGATCAGATGATTTACATTTAAAGATCAGAATTTTTATATTTTATAAAATATCAAAATTGCATTTAAATGTTGATTTCCAAACCTTGCATCTTTTTATATTCACTTATTTGTTAAGCTATTTGGAAGAACTTGTAAAAGCAGCTTATTGTTTTTATGAGTTTTTTGATATAGTTTATGAAAACAACTTGTAACATATTTAAAAATAATTTATCTTTTCCTAAAAAATAGCTTGTCTAAACTTACGCATATGACCCATTTGTATTGAATTATTTTTGAGCTTATGAAAAATAGCTTATGCAAATAAATAAATTCTCACTAACGAAAATTAAATTTTCTTGAATTATTTTTTATAAACTATCATAACAATCTTATAAATAACACATAAAATTTATTTGTATAAATAATTTTTTATAATCTCAAAAAATAAATCGATATAAACAAGTGTCATAACCATAAAAACTTATCATAATAAACACTTCTATCATAAGCAGCAAATAAACTATTTATCCAAAGTGTGACAACTTATATATTTTGCCCATTGTGTTAAAGGAAAGAACATTTTCCCTAACCACATGGTAGTGTTTTGCAAACCAAACAAACCTCACGTGCACACCGTTAAATATTTTCTTCTCTTTTTCTCTCTTTCTGTTGCAAACCAATCACATCAACGTAACAAACATTATTTACACGCTGGTGATTTTTCCTAACAGAGAGTATCTCTCACGCGCTCTTTGCGAGCGTACGATATCAACTAGTACCTATTTCTTCCATAACCAAAACAAGTTTCATAGCGCATCCCTTCGTCACCGTTCACTCCCACAAATCCAATCAAACTTCTCTACACCGGTGACGGAACTTTCAATTCTTCATCTTCTCGTAAATTCTCCTTTTTGAAGGTATCAAAATTCGATTCACCGCATAATCGATTTCGTGAATTTTCGTCGTTCATGTGATGATTCTGCTTCTGTTTCCTCTTTTTTGTTGATCGATTTCATTCTTATTTATCTTGAATTGTTATTTTTTTTAACTATTTGATGTTTAATTCGATTGAATTTTGAGTATTTATTTTTACTTTGTTGTTAGGTTTATTATGTGAAGATTTAATCATGGAGTGTGAATTGCTTTGTCATGTTTTTTTCATTTTCATTTATTTATTTTTGGAAGAGTTGCTAGTTGAGGTGAAGTAGTTGATTATTAGTTTATTTATTTATTTTGCTTTATTGAAAAAATGGGGGAAGTAAAAAAAATGATGTTTTTGAGTCAAAAAAAAAAAAAAATGATGTTTTGCTTCATCCACAAAAAAATAAATAAAAAATGGTGCTTTTTGACAAACCCTTTGAACTGTGTGAAAAATTAGTGAATTACTGAAAATGGGTAAAAAAAAACTTACAATATTGTTTATCATGTGTCTGGATATTGTGAAAAGTATATATTTAGGGCCTGTTTGGATGAGCTTATTTTCGTAAGCCGTTGACAAGCTTATGAATAATACCTAAAAGCTTATTTATTTGTATAAGTTCAAAAATAAGTCAATCAAAACGGGCTTTATAGTGATTAGTGAAGCTTGATGTTTTACTGGTTAGGCGGGAGATAACGTGTTTTCTGGTTGGCCTTTTGCAATTTTTGTATCTCTTCTTAAGCTTGCCATTATTGATCAATGTTTGTAAACTAAACATGTAGTAAGATATATCGATGGGGATATTGATTGTGAATGGTGATATTCTTGTATGTACATTTTGATGGGATTTGTATTGTTTAGAATTTGGTTCATATTGCATGATGATAGTGAGGAAGCTTTAATAAATATGATGTGAAAGGATTTTTGGATATCTTGCTTCATCATGTGTTCATCGGTGATGAACAATAATCAGGTTACATGTTATTGTAAAGGATCATAAAACATGATACTAAGAGTTTCACTAGCTTGTTCTTTTACATTTCATGTTCTGATGCTTAGATGCCGTGCATTTATTTTATCATTAATTATTATTATTTTGGAAAGTGTAATATTCTGGAGATGTCTAGTTATTCTCGTATCACGTATCAAAATGTTGTAGTTTATTTTGCCAAGTATAGGTGTACAAATGGAAACTAGTACTTTGTTGTGTGATTTAAATGGCCATATCTCTCAATAAAGTGTATATTGAAGTTTTACCGATGCATGGATGCTGAAATCATTGAAATTTGCCCAGCCACCACATAGAGAGTAATGATATTGTGATTATTTTCCGTCGAGATAGCATGCGGCTGGTTTTGGAAGAAAACTCATTTGTGAATCTACTTGGAGAACTGTGGCTTTAAGCATACCAGTATCACTGGTTGACTAATTTGTTTTATATTTACAAGATATCATTTGATAGATACTACCTAGTACCGTATAACCCATCAGCTCAATGTGATTCTTCATTTTTAAATATTGCATGGTATTATTTTTTTAATGAAGAAATGCATAATTGTAAACATTATGATATTTTTCATATATCTGACTGTGCTTACCACTTGATGTGAAATAAATGGATTGTTACCAAAAGCTGTAGTGGTATAAAGTTTTTATGACAGTAACATGTTCATTCTATCAGGTTTAGCCTTGTGTTTAAGCTTGCCATTCTATTCATATAGTTTTACTTTCATGATGGGATTTTATGATCTTCAGAAGCAATATTCTCACAAGTGAGTTTCTTTCTATCAGGTTTAGCCTTGTGTTTAAACAGTCATTTTCCTTTCACAAGTTTGCAGATTGATGACATCTTGTCTGGTCTGAGCATCAAGAACAAAAAGCGACCTCTGTAGTATTTTGCTGGTGAGCATTACCATATGAGAGATAGTGTGAATCTCAGCTTTCATATTAGTTGACTAGACTGCTGATACCTTTATCTTTTTCATATAACAATTTAGGAAAGTAATGGAAGCTCGTCATGCTTTTTCAATTGAAAGATCAAGTTCCAATCAGCTGAATAACATAGGGATGTCTGGAGCACTTCCTTCATCGTTGTCTGTCCATCCAACACCTCTAGAAGAGACATACCCCAGATTTTCTGATTCACAGCCAGCTTTTGTAGAAAAAGATCCTCAGACAAGAACTTTTAATCATTCGAATCATATAAGTTCCAGTGGAGCAGTTGGGCATATGTTTTCATCTTCCCCTGGATATTCAACAGACCTTCATCACTCATCCCTTTCACCTCATGAAAAACACTCTAGAAATGCTCATTTTATTTCACAGTCAATGAGCAACGTGGCTTCGGTCCCATTACCGTATTCTTCAAATAATGGTCCACTACCTTCTACAACATCAACACATTATTCCAATGGAAGCAGTGCTTCATGGCATGCAGATTCCTTGCCTAGCTTTCTTGAATTCTCTGTTAATGCCTCAATTGATAATAACCAAGTAGAGAGCAGTGCCTGCAATATTATGGCTACTGAGGAGTTTCCTAAGCGAAATGATTGGCAAGAGTGGGCTGACCAGCTAATCAGTGATGATGATACTTTGACTTCTAATTGGAATGATCTTCTTGCTGATAATATTCAAGATCTTGAGCCAAAGGTTAAGGTTTTTGAAGTTTTCAATATTCAAATCAGTATTAGCTTGCAGAGTAAATGATTAGCAATTTATTTAAGGAACGTGTTGGGAACTCATTTTGTTTCTTTAGGCGGTGGATCCCATTTCAAAGTCATCTTCACAATTTTCGGCAGGACACCAATCACAAGGCCACCAACAACTTCCAGCTCTATCTGGAGAAAACCATGGTTGTGTCGCTCCATCTTCCTCAGCAAATTCTGCACCTGCCAAGCCACGGATGCGTTGGACTCCCGAGCTTCACGAGGCATTTGTGGAGGCTGTCACCCAACTTGGTGGGAGTGAAAGTATGTCCATCTCTCTTTTGTCAGTTCTCACTCCAAAGTAAGGTCTTAATTCGTTAAACTTCTGCCTCAATTATTTTTTACTGTCTCTTTCTACAGGAGCTACCCCTAAGGGTGTGCTGAAGCTCATGAAAGTTGAAGGATTAACTATTTATCATGTTAAAAGCCACTTACAGGTATGTAACATTTGATTTATCTTCCAAGGTTTGTGTCCTTGAATGCTTATATTGAAATATGTTCCTCCATGAAATACAGAAATACAGGACAGCTAGATATAGACCAGAGTCTTCTGAAGGTACATAAGATATGTATTGTATTATATATGCCTTTTTTATGGATAAAATTTTGTATATCAGTTAGGACTTTGGATGAGGATACCATTGGCTATTAAATAAGCTATTGAAGTATGAATTATGACCTGTAAAATTTAAAGTAGAATTAAATGCTTTTACCAAGTAGACGATTCTTGTCAAATTTCCTCTTAATTGGAAACTTTGTTTCATACCGAGAAATTTGGAATTTATGTCAAGTATGCTTTTCGAACATAAGAAGTTTAATAACATATCAGTCATCATATAGAAGAAGTCATTGAACGGCACAAGTATGTGAAGTCTTAAATTGTTGTCTGTAGCTCTTAATTAACCCTTTGTATACAATATTTTTGTTATCTGTTTTCTTCTCTCTTCATACATTTTCCTCCCTTTCTCTGCTCCTGTCTGAGGAAACCATTTAAGGTGCAAGCTCCCTTGGAATTTTTCCTACATTCTGCGTAACTAGTTGTGAAATCGCTAAATGTAACATGTTTTAGAATCTATATTGCATCGCACGTATATGACTATGACTACAGTGCTACACAGATTAAAGTATTGTAATCCAGTGACGTAAGACACAGGGATTCAGCATGTAGGGACATACAAGTTGATAGAACACTGAGTCAGTTAGCCCTTTCACTAAGTTTTAGAGAGTCTTTGGTTAGTTAGTTAGTTAGTTACTAGGGAGTATGAGCCAGTTAGTTAACAAGGCAAAAGATATTCTTGAATTATAGCAACAGTTCTGTTATTAATGTGGCAAAGGATATCCCTAAGTCATAGGAACAATTCTGTTATTGATTTGGTTAAGGATATTGCTAAACTATAGGAAAGTTGTTAGTAGTGAATAATATAAGAGGGAGGGTAGGGTTTATTATTTATTATGCACGTTTATTGTTATCTTGGTGTGAGGAGAATATTTTCTCTGGATTAGGAGCTTAGCTCTGGTAGGAGTTCACAGAACTCTGGTTATCTTCTGTTTTATTTCCATTATATTCACCTATATTTCAATAATAATTCTCTTTATTGTGTCTAAAAATCTTGGTTCTATCATTGGTCCGACCTGCCGGATCGTTCGAAGAGGAGCCAGTGAAGAGTGATTTATGCCAAAGATGACAAGGATGGATGATTTGGAGGATCGGGTAACAGCCATGGAGAGCGCGTTTGAAGTTCGAGTATCGACACTAGAAGAAACGTTTCGTCAAACGTTTGCAGAATTTCGCAACACCTTGACAGAAGAGTTTGCAAGGCTTCGCCGCGAGCCTGGCACACCCCGAATGTCGTCGGCGGAAGAAACAGTGTCAGAGTACCATATGGCAGTGAAGAAGGTGGAGTTACCACCATTTGATGGTGAGGATCCAGTTGGATGGATCACACGCGCTGAAACCTACTTTGAGGTACAAGGAACATCTGAAGAGGTGAAGGTTCGATTGGCAAAATTGAGTATGGAGGGAACAACAATCCATTGGTTCAATCTGCTGCGTGACACCGAGAACAATCTAACATGGACGAGATTGAAACAAGCGCTGATTGAAAGATATGGGGGAAGACAAAGTGACAATCCATTTGAAGAACTGAAAGATTTGCAACAAATCGGTGATGTGGAAGAGTATATCACTGAATTCGAGTACATATCATCACAAGTTGCTCGACTTCCTGAAGATCAGTACTTAGGGTATTTCTTGGGAGGCCTCAAATTGGAAATACGGTTGAAGGTGAGAACCTTGAATCCACGATCCCGTATTCAAGCAATGAAAATGGCACGTGATGTCGAGACGGAGCTGCGCGGTGCCTTGGCTCCACGAAGCGGTGGAGGATCGCGACTTGGAAGAAGGTTCAAAGAATCGAATCCGAAATTAGGTGAAAAGGGAGATTTCGGGTCAAATTCTGGACCCATTGAAAAAATTGGATATGGGTCGGGTTTAAACCCGGGTCAGAATAAGGAAAATCATGGATGTGGGCCTGCAAACAGTGGCAATTCAGAACCGTCCCAACCTAAGTCAACCTTAGGTACGATTGCGAGTCCCAATTTCTCACAAAAGGGAAGAGATGACGCAAGACGTGGAAACGGATCCCATAGTAAGGGGATTCGTCATCTTCCTTACTCTGAGTTAATGGATCGGAAAGCAAGGGGGTTGTGTTTCCGTTGTGGAGAGCGCTACAATCCTCTGCATCAATGCGCAGAGAAACAGCTCCGGTTGGTAATTCTGAACGATGACGAAACGGTGAATGATGCCGGTGAAATTATTGCTATAGAGTTGCAGAAAGAGGACGAAGCTGCTGGTACAGTTAGAAGATCAATCTTTCCATGCTAGCCTTGAGGACAAGGCAAGTCTTAAAGGTGGTGGCAATGATAGAACACTGAGTCAGTTAGCCCTTTCACTAAGTTTTAGAGAGTCTTTGGTTAGTTAGTTAGTTACTAGGGAGCATGAGCCAGTTAGTTAACAAGGCAAAAGATATTCTCGAATTATAGCAACAGTTCTGTTATTAATGTGGCAAAGGATATCCCTAAGTCATAGGAACAATTCTGTTATTGATTTGGTTAAGGATATTGCTAAACTATAGGAAAGTTGTTAGTAGTGAATAATATAAGAGGGAGGGTAGGGTTTATTATTTATTATGCACGTTTATTGTTATCTTGGTGTGAGGAGAATATTTTCTCTGGATTAGGAGCTTAGCTCTGGTAGGAGTTCACAGAACTCTGGTTATCTTCTGTTTTATTTCCATTATATTCACCTATATTTCAATAATAATTCTCTTTATTGTGTCTAAAAATCTTGGTTCTATCACAAGTATACTGGTCTGCATTAGCATATGTGTAAATCATCTTTTTATATGAAATCCAAAGAGAATCAAAGAGTTTTGAATTTTCAAATAATTAGTTAAGCACTTATTTACTATAATTTCCTTTGTTGTACTTTTTTTTATTAGATTTGCATATATGAGATATTATGAGACCTAACTGTGAACTTTGTTATTGACCTGATTTTCGGCATTTGATGTCTCTTAGTAGTGTGTCTTTATTCTCTTCCTTTGTGTAGTCATATAATATACAAATTGTTGAATACTGTTGGCAGGAGCTGCGGATAAAAAACTAAGCCCCATTGAAGATATTTCATCTCTAGATTTGAAAACGTAAGTAAACTATCTACTTTTATTTTAACTTCTATTGAATCTTTAGGACTATTGCTACATCAATATCTTAAACAATTTTTAGGCTCTCTAGTATGCATTTGCTGATAAAAAGATTCTCTACATTTTAAATGTTCGGATTTGACTTCTCTAAAGGGAGAGGTGCATTTTAGAGGGTAAAGTGCAGAGTGATTAGAATTTAATAAGAATTTGTGATAAAATATAAGCATGTGTAAAAAAATGTTGTTAAAATCTCGACCATTAATTTTCCAATCAACAGTTACAACTTTGCAATAGTAGGTAAAAGATCTGGCTGTTGCTGTTGTGGGTTAGAGGAGTAAAATTTACCCCACTTAGAAGAGTCAAATCCAAAATGTTTTATGTGTTGATTGACAACTATCGTTGCTCCCGAGCTTTTACCAGTATCTAATAAGAAGGCATAGGAGAGTGTAGCTTTTGAAACTTGAAATATGGACAAGTGTTTTCCATCCATCATTGATGTTGGATTTGTTTTAGTTTGGAGGGATAAAGTTGCATGTCCAATTATCCTAGCTAGTAGTAATTTCATTCTAGAGATTGACACTAGCACATAGCTCTGTAAATTTATCTCATCTGCCAGTATTATAAATGATTTACAATGGCATCTTCTCGAGGAATTCAAGAGCCTGAACTGTGCACCCCGAATCTAATAACCAACTAACCGCCTTCGCTTACATTCTATGTCTCTATTTATAAAGGGCTAGGCTAACTAGTTAATACTCTAACAACTTTCTTAACAAAGTCCACTCTAACTAATTCCTTGACCAATCTGATGTGTCCTTTCCTAGTTGGGGACTGTTACTAACACAGTAATTATGCATATATTAACTCTTAATCTGATAAGATAATATAACCCAAAAATTAGGGATATCTTCAAGATTGAATTTTATGAATGAAATGCAAGAAAAGAAGGATTTTTTAAGGTAAACGATCAATACAGTCTGCGTCAAGGTTCTCAGTTATATGGATCGGGAAGGTACTTTTTAAGAGCAATGCGTCAGTGCAGATTTGGTATTTAATGGCTCTATGTTATAGCTTTTGGTCATATTTCAGACACAGACATGTACAGGCATGGAGAGTGATTGGTATGCTGACTTTACCATTGCATTGTTTACAGTGGCATTGAGATCACGGAAGCTCTGCGACTGCAGATGGAGGTCCAGAAACGGTTGCATGAACAGCTTGAGGTGTGAACTTTATTATTTTTGAGAATTTCCTTCTGATATGCATATTTAATTGTTATAAGATTAGAAATGTGATTTGAAGACTTGTAAGCAAGCTCTATTTCTGTTGCAAATTGCCATGACTTTAAAAATTCATGATCAACAACTAAATGGAATTAGGGTGAATTTTTTTTTTAGGATTAACTAGGATTATGTACTTCAACTTGTGTTATGAGCTTAGTCAAGGAAATTCGATTGCAACTTGCCCATAAAAAAGTTAACAAGTGTAACAATTTTACTAAATTTTCTTTATTAACTATTGTCATAAATGCGTAGTAAAGTATATAATGAGTGATTTGAGAGTGATGCACATTGCATTTATTTGGAGGCAAAACTGAAGAAAAAAATGTCACCTAATCTGGAAGCATCTTCATAGGTTAATATATGCTAAGTTTAACATGCATTACAAAAATGTGAACATATTCGCAGTCATGAAATTAATTTCTTGTATCATCGTAGATACTCGTGGTACCTTTTAAGTAAGGAAGAATTCATTAAGAAACAAGAAATAAAAATAGGAGGATCGATAGTCTTCCAAAAGCTTTTTAGCAAACAGCAGTTGAAGGAAAAAAAATCAGCTTAAAATAGTAAACTAGCTCCTTTGCAAGTATATAATTTAGAACCACCCTTAAATCACAATGGGAAACCGGCAGATAGGCTATAAAAGGAAGCCTGCCACTTAATAGAAGTTCTGGAATTAGACTCCATAATAAAGGACAATGCTAAAAGCTTTTGTCCTGGCTACTCCCAAAACCTTCATATTCAGTAATCTCTGAACAGCCCGAACGAATTTACACCAAGGTTGACAAGCTATCTCACAAAGCAAAAGTAGGTGATGTTAATCTCTTTGAGCACTTATCCATTGAAATTTGATTGTTTCTCTTTGACGTGGGGTATGAATTCAGATACTTTTACTATCCATACCCAAAACATATTAATTTATAGGTGATGCCCGTTTCTTGATCTGTAAAAGAGAATGATAATCCTCTTTTAAGATTTTTTGTGCAAAAGATCCAAGACTTGAATACTTCCTTTTTTCCCCTTTTGGAATCTGGGAATTTTTGGCTTTATTGATTAGGATGTTTTTTGTTTCATCTAGGGTCATGAAACTAATTTCTGTATTTTATTTGACATGTTGCTTCTGTCATTGTCACATACATGAACTGTCCGAGGCCATTTCACTCGTTCCTCTTATAGTTGTCATGCCTTTTTACATGATCTGATACAGCTCTCCCCTTTTTTTGTTAGATTCAAAGAAATCTACAGTTGCGAATAGAAGAGCAAGGCAGGTACCTCCAGATGATGTTTGAGAAGCAATGTAAATCTGGTGTTGAACCATTTAAAGCATCGTCATCAGCCATTGAGAATCCATCTGGCGTGTCTTCTGACACCATGAAAAATTCTCTTACTAAAAATGAATCGGAAGCATCCAAAAAGGACCTTTGCAGGTCAGGACCTGATGAAGCTAATGGTAGTACCACAGTTGAGGAAAGCTCACTGCAGGATACCTCCAAAGCCCAAGTTTCTGATGATCTTAAGCAAAATGACAACGAAGATAGCGCTCAACCCCCTAAGCGTCCAAGAACAGAAGAGTAAACCTTATGCTACTGAATCAGCATTGAGAACTGACAAGACAATACTGATTCATTTGAGATATAATTTTAGCAAGGAAGACTTGATTGATCAATGCCTAGAGCTCTATAACTTAACGTATTCATCATGTCATGTTGTGTTGAATGAGGACTTCTATGTTTACCTTTCATTTAGTTTTAAGTTAAATTTTGACCATGATGTTCTTCTAAACCTTATCTTATTTGGTAACTGGTTAGGATGAGAGATTCTAGTGTACAGTACAGATAATGGCTTCACCTTATCTTATCAGGATAGTATCTTATCAACATCCTACAACACAAATTCCATTGTTGGTATGTACTACATTTCTAATATGAACTGTTTGTTATAATTGTATCAAAATAAAAAGAATAAAAAAATATTGGACCATTAGCTTCCTTTTTTTGGTTTCAAAGGAGAAAAAGTATAAATAAAGAGAAGAAGAATGAGAGACACATCATCAATGAGTTATGTAGAACAACGAGTCTTGAAGAGGTTGAAGTCCCTAACTTAATTAAATGACATGCTATATAAAATTCCCATCATGAAGTGTGATAATTTCATTTTTTTTGTCCCAAAATAGAAATAAATAAAAATAAAGTAGAAAAGAAACTAATGACGAATAAACGTCGCACCCAAATATGCTATGAAGTTTGATTGTAAAATTGAGACTCTTGCAATATTTTTATTTTCAGGTTAAAAAGTGCAGTGTCTTGCAATATTTTTAGAATATTATAAAAAATTGAATTTAAGTTTTAATTTTTTTCATGGTTATAGATTTAATTTATCTTTTTTTATAAATAAAAATTAAATTCTAAGATTAATTATGTTATAAAAGAAATATATGAGAAGAATATAAAAATTATATATATGAGAAGATTCTTTCTCAATTTATAAAACATCCAATACACATGTCTTTCTAAATTGATTCAGAATTAATTATAATCATAATTTTTTTTGGTATAATCATAATTATTATCTTAATTATATTTTTTGTGAAGAGATTCTTTGTAAATTTAAAAATTACATTTATATAATATTCAATATATATATAATTTTTAAAAAAAAGCTATAACTAAAGGGAAAAAACAAAAACAAAACGTACCCTACTGTTTAGCCAAGAAAAGACAAACAGGTAAGAACAGTCGTTCTCTCTAATGTAATAATGTTTTCCCCTTCTTTTGAGCAAAGTATAATCACACTCTTTTTGTCTATTGATTTTAGAACATTACATTCTTTTATGTTGATTTTTTTCATAAAGATTTATGAGCTTCATAGCTCCTTTTTCTTTAGAATATATATATATACAAATATTTTTTGGTCAAATATCTTAGTGGTTAGAAATTTCACCCTGAATAAGTGGAATGACCGAAATTCGAATCCTGATCCCCTGCATATATAATACAATGTTCCTGTCGTGAACTAAGCTCACAGGACACATATACACACACTTGTACGTAATGGTTTTTTGCATGTTTAATTCTCTTTTTAGTTAACATGATTGTTTTCTATGATGTAGATTGAAACCTGCACAATGTTTTTTAACTTGATTCCATGTTGCTACAGCAAGCCAATCACCCAGTAATGACATATGTATTTATATATGACCTTTTATTTATTTAAATGCATATATTAATTTCTAATATATATTTGTGTACTTTCTCATTTTTAATGTGTTTTTCAGTGAGACACTAATGCAAGAAAGACATTTTACATCGGGTAAAATGAACATTCACATCGATTCTTTGACGTCAAAAGAGAAAAGACTAGCGTCTTTGCTGCATAAGACAAGACAAGATGCAAAACAAATAATTCTTTCAAAAAACTTGGATATGTATGGGATGGAAGAGTACATTGTATTCTATCTCAAATCTCGACAAGAGAATTTTGCTCGTCTAAAGGTATGCGTATGTCCATCAATCTAGTTAATTTAACGGCATGTCTAATAAGCAACTCTAAAAAAATAGTCTAATAATTTTAGCAAAAAATAAATTTCATAATAATAAAAAATACAACAAATAGATGATATTTTCTTAAATTTTATCAAAAAATAGTGTGGATTCACCTTTAGATCATGTCTATATTAGATCCATGACATATATATACATAGGTTTCACCTTTGGACAATTTCCCGTGGGTTATTTGTGCAGGTAGTGAATTTTATTGATCAGAAAAATTTGATTCGGGCCCTAGAGAATATCCTAACATTTTGTGAACTAATTGATCGTCGTCTTCCTTCAATTGATCAATCACAAAGGTACTATATATCTATATACATACTACATCTGATCTTAAATATAAACAAAATTAAATCAATAAAAGTTAATATATGTAGTCTTAAACGTAATTATGGTTGTTTAGCCTATTGTGTCATGGATAATTATTCTGGTCACATGACCAAATATTATTTTCTTAGTCACACTCACAAAATTTGATTTCCTTTTAATTATTTGATAAATCTTAAAAAAATTATGTGAGTGTCTATATGGTCACGTGACCATGGAAATTTTGCTCGTGAATACAAATGGAAACTGGATTCTTTTTCTTTTTTGACATAGGAAACTAGTTATTCTAAAAATTGAAAAATTGGATTAAGGTACGTACTTCTATAAATATAGCTGTCATGGGGGCATGGTAATTGTGATCAAGGATAATACTTAATTGCGCGACACATTTGTCGTCAAAAGCTAATAGTAATATTTTGGGGTTATATTTTTTATCCCCACTCAAAATTGGGATGGATTTGGGGAAGACAAAATTCGTCCTCACCCCGCCCCCCGTTGCCATGCCTGACGTGTGGATATAAATGGTGGTTGTCTGATAATGAAAACTTAATAGTAAGTGGTCTAATGGATATTGAAAAAACTTTGATACTATCTTAAAATTTTGTATTGGGCATAACTCAATCTTACAATACCGATTTATAAGACAAAAATTACTTTGACTTATTATAAACATATTTTTAGATCATCTAATATTGAACTTTCTTAACACATCCATATTGAAATGCTTGTATTTAAGGCATATATACTTGTTTAATTTTATTATTTGCCAATACAAGATGTCAAAATTATGAGTAATGAATATTTTAATATTGTTTTGGTAATAAAGTTTTTATCGAGGTTGTCTAAATCGCGTGTTAATTAACATATAAAATTGCCCAATTTTATGTGTCTATTTATAAAAGTAGTGCTAAATTGGTGATAAATTAATTTTTTTTGGTAAACTCGTGACAAAATCGATTTTGAATTAATAAATTCTTGGAAAAATTGAGATAAACGGATCCCTCCTCATATATATATAATTTTAATATGAAATAAATTCGTACAAGTTTATAAGTGAGTTTACAAGTCAATTCCATCTAGGCAGAGTTTAGAGTTTCACAACCTTGATTTTTAAAACATAAGTTCAAAAAGCAAACCATTATTCTATAGTTTTGTATCTAAAGTCTCAATGTTGCTCAGGGAAGTTCCCCCAGACATGAAGGAAGCTATAGCTACTTTATGTTTTATTGGATCAAGGTATGGTGAACTTCCGGTTCTGGTGAAGGTTCGGTCACATTTTTCTTGCAAATATGGGGAAGAATATATAGTTAATCTCACCAAGTGCAAGCCAGATTCTTGTGTCAATAAGAAGGTATGTGAATATTTCGTATGCTCGTCATGCTTTTCTTTTTTGTGGATATAATATCTCACACTATTTTGTTTATGTGAACATTGCTCAGTTGTTAGGGATAAATATATGCCAGGATTCAAACCCCACTCCATTTATTCACCTTAAAAAAGTGAAATTTTAGCCATCAAATGGTATCCGAAGAACAAATGTACCCCGGACTTTGTTGATGACGACACAACGACTTCTACTTCTCGAAAATCAATGTCACATGTAAGTATTACTAATTTAAATGTTGGAGTATTGCCTTTACAAATGTCTTTAAAAACTTTGATCATTAGTTTATTTTAATTTTAAAAAAATTATGATAAAATATCTTTACTATTTACTCTATTAAGTAAACTTATATTTCTTGCAAGTGAATGCATGTTTGATTTGATGTATATCTTCCAATGTTTTTTGCAGGACACCAAATGCAAGGAGATTGTGCCAATTGGAATAAAGTATGCTTGATGCAGTTATGGTGTTTTGTTTGACATGCCATTGCTTTCATATTTTTCAGTCCTTAATACGTTTAGAAGTTTTAAATTTCCTTTATTTTTCCAAGATTCGATTATCATAATTAGCTGTTGGTTGAGGACTATCTCCTGCTGTGGAGTATCTTGAGAACTTATCTCTCCAATTCGGATGAAGAGAGAATATTATGAATAGGAAGAAATAACATGAATTAACCGTAAATGTACCATGACACAATTTTAACGATAAACCAAACGATAATGATATTTATCGCGAAGAGGCATTTCGTGAAACATAGCGAAGGTTATAAATTTATCCAAACTTTACCTCCACTCCTTGCTGCATTCATGATACTCACCCTTCCCATTATATAACAATACTCTAAACCAAATTATATATGTTGAACTAGGTAGGTTAGCATGACACAGATTTTTTCTATAGTTTTAATTGAATGTTATGATCAAGGGTCCACCGTTATTCTAGAAACTGAAACTACAGGGCAGAATTCATAGTGAAAGTGACCAAGTTCAAGTCAGATTAAAGTTAAAGGCACTAAATCTACATACTTGACAAATTGTTAGTAAAATATTTGCCAAATGAAGTTAGGGTCTTAGCTTAGTTCATAGAACCGTGGCAATCAAGAAGCAATGAAACCACAAACTTCCAACTGCATCTCACAGGAATGAAACTAGAATAAGGATGAGAACTAAAAATAAGAGAGGAATAGTTGAAAAAGCAGGAGAGCAACTTCAAACAATCTAAAAATGATTGCAATGTAACTATGTAATCTAAAAGTCAAACTCCAAAACATTATAATAAAAAATAATAAAATGCATATCAATTCCCTTAAATGCATCAATAAGCTCCATGCCTAGTTTTCAAAATGCTAGGAACATTAGATTAGAAATCTTAAATCCAAAATAAGGTTTGGAACTATACAACCAAACCAAAGCTTAAGCCTATGCACAGTGGCGGAACCAAGGGGGTGGCTGGTGGTGGCCACGGCCACCCCCTAAAATAAGAAATTACTAGGATACCCTTGGTATTTTATAAATTTTAAATACATGGTATATATATTTGTTTGTGAGCATTAACATAAAAAGTGAAGTTTAGCCCGGTGGTTAAGGTGTCACGCCTCTCACTTAGAGTGACTGAGTTCAACACCTGCTGGGTGTGTTTTTTCATATTTTTAAGCCTTTTAAAGGATATTTTTCTTAAAAAACTAATTTTCATATGTATTTATTACAAAAAAAAAAAAATGCACAATTCTATTTTTTTTTTTAAACAACACAACTATCTTCTAATAATCAAATTTTATGGAAGTATTTATTCAAAGTCAAATATTTATTATTTTAAAGTGTGTAATTTGTTTTATTAATGATTAAATTTTTATAGACAATATAATTTTTTTATTTAATTGATATATTACAACTGTTTTAGCGGCCCCCTCAGAAAAAAAATCCTGGTTCCGCCACTGCCTATGCACTAATCGCTAAGTGCTCAAAATAGTTCATATGTTTTAATAACAAGTCTAATGAGATGGACATGAACAATCACTTGGAATCCATATATGCGGAACTTTGTAACGGTGAGCAATGTCAACCAAAAGACGGTGCATTTCTTGTTCGGAAAGATTGGGAACCGTCAAAGAATCGATCACCTGCAAAGAAATTAAAATAAAATTAAGTGAAAAAGATAAAAAAACAAATATGATGAGTGTACAAAATAAAATTAGCAAACCTCTTGCTTTAGGGCACTCGGACGAACACACATCATTTGCATCATTTGCGAACATAAGCCATATTTCTTAATCATCGCTTTCTTGAATCTTTTCAGGATAGGAAGTTCATGGTAACGACCGGCGGCATATATCAAACATGTCATCGACTCCACAAGATCCGCTGGACATGCACTGGTTATTAATTAACACATAAGCAAATTAGTTTAATTGAACTAAAAAACTTAATTATAAAAACTCAAATTAACCTTTAAACTTACTTTTCTTGCCAAATAATGGTGAATCGTCGAGACAACATTTCAGCATGATATTTTCCATTTTTCAGAAATTGAACTCTACGTTTCATTTCAACAATTCTTAACATAACAAACGCAAAATATTCGTTATAGTGTTATTTTTTAAAAAAAAATCTGCAAATATATATATATATATATATAATTAAAACAGATTGATTTCTGCCACCAGCCTCAGCTAAGCAACAATGGTGAAGCATAACAATGTTATCCCAAACGAGCATTTTCGCAAGCATTGGCAAAACTATGTGAAGACTTGGTTCAATCAACCAGCAAGGAAAACAAGAAGACACTTAGCTCGTCAAAAGAAGGCTGTTAAGATTTTCCCTAGGCCTACTGCTGGACCTCTTAGGCCAATTGTTCATGGACAAACTCAGAAATACAACATGAAACTTAGGGCTGGTAAAGGATTTTCTCTTGAGGAGTTGAAGGCTGCTGGCATTCCCAAAAAGCTTGCACCAACTATTAGCATTTCTGTTGATCATCGCAGAAAGAACAGATCCTTGGAGGGTCTGCAAGCCAACGTGCAGAGGCTGAAAACATACAAGGCCAAGTTGGTTGTCTTCCCAAGACGTGCACGCAAGGTCAAGGCTGGTGACTCCACTCTTGAGGAACTTGCAAATGCTACACAGGTTCAAGGATCATACTTGCCTATCGCGAGGGAGAAACCAACAGTAGAGCTTGTTAAGGTTACAGATGAAATGAAGGCATTTAAAGCTTACTAACGAACAAACAAACGCCATTTGGGCGCCAGATTGAAGAGGGCTGCTGAGGCAGAGAAGGAAGAAAAGAAGTGAAAACTTTAGAAAGTTTGACTTTCACATCCATATGATAGTTATTGCAAGACAATTTTTGTTTGAGATTTTCTTTATTAAGAAGTTGCTTAGTCTAAAACATGCATCACCATTGCTGTTGTTATTTTTGTTGCAAGACAAGTTTTGTTTGAGATTTTCATTATTAAGAAATTGCTTTTGCTAAAAAAAATAAAATTAAAACAGATAATTCTTAGCACAAGTAGTGCTAAAAGAAAACTCACAAAGAGGGGATACAGTAAAGCCCAGGTTCTGCACTAAGCTACAAGCAACAAAAAATGCAAAGACCAAGGCACAACAACCAAAGAGAAAAAGGTGGATCACCCTAAGGCCAACTCTTTCCAATCCGAAAAGTAAAAGAAAAGGAAAGAAATACAGCAGAAACAATGCACAGACCCTGTAACCCACAACCCCATTTTCGAAAATTATTCTATTTATATGACTCCACATCGTCCAAATTACCGCACTCCAAATCATAACCAAACCTTGCCGGAACTGTTTTCGGCCTGAAGTTGCCGCTATAGAAATCAGTAAGGACCAGATATTATGAGGTAGTATAAAATTCAGTCCCAATCACTCAAATACCCATTCCCAAACCTGAACAATTACTTTACAGTACAAAAACAAATGTGTCACTGTTTCAGCACTATCACCGCAGAAAACACAACTTTGTTCTCCGTTTTCTAAGATAACTAACCTCCGAATCACATTCTCTCTAGTCGGCACTCTATCTAGGAGAACCTTAAGACCCGAAAACCATTTCAAATCCTCTCAAAATAGCCTTCAAACTCCATAGATTTTCCATCGTCGCCCCCCCAATACAAAGAGTATCATCAATGTATTGCAAATGAGATATAACCACTCCCCTCCTTCCTAGCCGAAATCCTGTAAACCGATGAAGTTCGACCGCCCTTCTCATTTGGCAATTCTTTACAGAAAGAAATCGGTAATGCTATATAATGCGAAAAACTTGACTCAAAGACCAACAACAGTTCATCACTCCTCTAAATTGGTTCATCACTCCTATGAACCATGGATTAGAACAAACAATACCAGATTTTACACACACACAAAGAAAACAAGTAAAAGAAAACAAAAGAAAAAAGAAAAAAAGTGAACTAAATTAAGCAAGTTGGTGACCTCATTCATGAAGAAATTAAGCATTACACACCTTAACATGTGAGTGAACTTGATCTTCCAACATTGGGATTAGGTTTCCCATTTCAAGTGTGGATTGGTCCAAGATGCCTCTGACTCTGTTGGCTTCATTGAATGAACACAAAACCATCCTACAAGACAACACAACAAAAATCACACATCAACATGATTAGTAGTGTGAAATGTGAAAATAGGAAGTAATAGAATGAAAATCAGAAGAGAGAATGCTTATAGTTATATTAGGATTAATTACCTGAAATTAGGACAATGTGGGGGGCACATGAGAAGAGAGAATGAGTTGAGTTGAGGAGGGTTCCCGCCGTTGAGTGTTTTAGTATTGTTCTTTTTCTTTTGGTTGCCGTTGGCGTATTGTTCTTGCTTACAATATATAATAACTAAATTTAAATTTAAATTTAAAATAAATAAAAGATGCACGTTGTGATTTCGTCAAAGTCCTCATCCAGATCAAGCTTGAACAAATATCTTGAATGGATCTGACCAAAGTCGCATTTAACTCGATCGGATCCTTCGTAATATACTGAAAGAGAATAGAGAACATAGTTCGCACATCATCATCGTTCTAAAGTTTCATGCAGAAGAGTGAAGCTACCAAGTCAAATTAATGCCCTATCGCCCTCAGTTGATGCCTTATGCTGCACAATAGCATAGTGTTTTAAAATCGGAAATAAAAGAAAACGATAAACTAAATAAATCATAGCAAAAAATGAACCTTCTTTGAGAAAACTGTAACATATTTTGTGAGAAAAGTTTATGAAGCATTTTACTCATCATTTTAAAAAGAAAATCCCTTGCTTTGCAAAATAGAGAAAGCAGCTTTTATTTATAGACGTGGGAAGCTCTAAGCGAAAAAAAAGCTCCCACTAGATATGACCTAAACTTGTCAAATGCAAAGACAATAGCCCTTCTTAGTAGAAGGATCGAACCATGGGAACGAATCTACAAGGCTATCACCTTCTTTGGCCAGATCTTCCAACCTTTTCACAATTACAGAGTAATGAATTCTAAATAGATGATCTGAAAAAGGAAATAAAAGAATTTGAAAATAGAGTAATGAATTATAAATAGTATATATAATAATAAAAAAAAACAACAGTTTATTCACAAAAAAATTTAAATATAATAGCAT
Source organism: Trifolium repens (assembly GCA_030408175.1). Classification (NCBI taxonomy): domain Eukaryota; kingdom Viridiplantae; phylum Streptophyta; class Magnoliopsida; order Fabales; family Fabaceae; genus Trifolium; species Trifolium repens. The sequence goes on along the minus strand of CP125849.1, from coordinate 47,731,912 downwards.
TTTTGGCCTCCAAATTTTACAATTGTTTGATTTTGGCCACCAAGTTCAAAATGAACAATCTTGATCCTCAATGTTATTCATTATGTAATTACTAGTCTACTATGCACATTTTGTCCAATTTTGACAAAAAATACTAACATGAGTGATTTTAATAATGTGAAATCTTCATGTGTTCGTCAATGTGTAAATTTTTTTATATAAACAATTCAAAAGAAGAAGAGAAAATCATGTATAACATTGTTGGTTCATAATTTTGGCTAAGGGGATGTATTGGATTAAAATTTCAGTGGATTTTAAAAGATTTTTTTATGTTAAAAAATTTTATTGATATTCAATCAAAACTTTTATAAAATCAAATCAAATCTTCTGTTATTCAATCGAGACAATTAAGATATATTTTTTTAGGGTAATGAAATTCGTTGTTATTCGATTGAGATTTCACAGGATTTATAAAATGTCACTTGATATTCAAAAATCAACAGATTTTAGTGGATTCTTTTGTGTAGTGGATTTCGTGAGACTTTTTAGTTAAAAATACACCTGAGAGACTCTTCCAACAATCTCACCAAAAACCTTGAGACTTTTTCAAACTCTCCAAGACTTTTTATTTTGCTTTCACAGTTCATCATCACTGTACCAGAATTTTTCTTCTTCTTTTCTTTTTTCAGTTGCTTATCAAATATTCTTCTTCTTTTCTTTCTTGCTTATCAAATATGGTTTTTGCAAGTTTTCTTTTTGAACAAATTCTGCAACTTTTTTATTGGATTCAACACTTTTGCTATTCCTTGTGTCATTCCGGCCGTTAGTTTAACAATAAAATATTACAGTTTTTTTATACATACAACAACAATATTACTCAAAGGAACGGTAATCAGTGATTCACTTGCTCCATATGTTGTTTCATCTTCTTTTGTTTCCAACATCGATTAAGAACATAGAACTTTAATTGATGATTAAAAACATAAAAAAGAAAGATATACACTAAAAAAAACACAGATTTTTTCATGTATGATTTTTTTTTTTGTTTGGATTCCCAAAATTTTTATTTTTTTTTATTACTGTTATAATTCCTTTTATTAAAATTTATTGAGTCTTTTAAAAATTTTCTAATATATAAAGTATTATGAAATCTTGATTGTAAAAAAAATCTCTCAAAATCCATTCTAATCATGCGTCAAAAATCTTGATTGTAAAAAGTTTTTTTAAAAAAATCCCTTAAAATCTCATAAAATCAATATAATCCCACAAAGTCATTTAAAATCTTCAAGATTTTTTTGTCAAAATAATCTCTTGAAATCTGAATCCAATACAATCCCCTAAAACTACATGATAATATTAATACTTGGAAGGTGACCGGCGCACAAGACTTGTAGTTTAATTGTTTCCCCAGTCCTGTAGAGCATGTTTTCCATTTTCACCTTCATATGTTATATAATTATTTTATGTTATAGTTACATGCTAATTTCTGGATTTAATAGAGTTATATACCTATTGGCATCAAACAAAGCTTTCTGAATTATTAATTAACTAATACCTAATAGTTAAACAACTCACTAAAATAAACTCCAACCAACAATGTCAATACTACATTACTAATATATAAATAATTAATTAACTAATACCTAATAGTTATTTAATTAACTACTATATCTAATTCTCTATCAACATCCCACTCGGCACAATCTCCATGTTTGGCACAGTTTTCATGTTGTCCTGCAAAGACATTATACAGAGAAATACATAACCATACAAATAAAAAGTTCACTAGAAGATATCAATCAAACCATACATGACCAAAGATTGCCCAAAAAAATAAAGTTTACATAGCTTTTGAAGGTGTAAAACTGATTTTGACATGTTTTGTTGCCCTCAAGTAGAATTGGTTTTGTGTGGAGAATTTATTCTAACTTGAAGTTAGGATTTGTAATTTTTGAGTCAAAACGTGATTTTTACGCATTTGAAATTTATTGTTCAACACACTTTTATGTAAATGTATCCAAATTTAAACCATTTATTCACTTTTAATTAAAATCAATTTGACAAAATCGATTTGTCATAAATATTTTTAGTTGAAAAAAGTAATAATTCAACTTTATTATTAAAAACATTTGCAAAGACACTCCAACATTTGATTAATTAGTAACACTTACATGTGACACTGAGTCTTGCATCCCAACTATACTGAGCTGGTTATCAGCAATTGTTTCTGGAAGTTTGTTTTGTTCCTCAACATCAGAAGCTGCCATGTCTTCATGCCAATCTATACCGAACTGATCAGCAATTTCTTTTAGTAGTCTGTTTCGTTCATGGGCAGGTGGGTTGGGAACTGACAACAACTGTATTATCTGCTCCTTAACGCCACAGTCTTCCTTGAGCTTGGCAGCATTAGTTATGAATTCTGTCCCGTATTTTCTTGAAAATTGTGACAGAAGCTTAACCAAATCTGGAAGTTCACTGTACCTTGATCCAATATAGCATAAACTAGCTATGATTTCCTTCATGTCAGGAGGAACTTCACTGAAAAACGTCGAGACTTCAGGTACAAATTGTTGTAAAATGGCTTTGCTTTTTGTAGTTTTGTTAGTACCAAAACAGTAAAAAATTCATTGAACAGAATTTTGACTTGTTTAGGGTTGCCTTCCATTAAAGTGTAATTATCCTATTCTATATATAAAGTGTGATTGACTAATCAAGGATATTTACCTTTGGGATTCAAGGAAATGAAGATGACGATCAACTACTTCACAAAAGTATATAATAAACTTTAGAAGATCAATCATGTTATTCTCGTCAATAAGACTCAATACCTATATATACATATAAAAAAAAAAGACTTGTATGTTGAATCCTAAAACATTGGTTTAAATAGAAAAAAGATGCAACAATAGAGTAAATGGGTATACCACAGTGTGAGCAAGATGTTTTTCCGGAGTCTGGAGTGTTTTTGAGATGTCCTCTTGAATTTTCTTTACATGAATTTCCTTTCTTTCAATCAGTGACTGGGAATCTACAGCTATCTTTTCCAGCAAAGTCTTGCTGAAATGTAAGATATATATACAGACATGTTTCAATTTTGTTGTTGGAAAAAACAATAGACGTAACACTTAAATATGAAAAATGGAAAAACACAAACAATAGAAACTACCATGTGGAAACGTTGAATCGCTTGTAAGAACAGGGGATCATGTTAAAAAGCACAGACATTGTGTTGTACCTGTTTCTCTCTACAATCATAGGATGATGAGAATTAAAACAAAACAAACAAAAATCATGAATTATTCAAAAGAAAACTTATAAACCCTTATCACAAGTTCTTCCTTACCGTCGTCCGAAACCCTCGATGCCTATTTTGGGGAAAATCAAAATCAGTAAAGAAGAAAAGAAAAGAGTGTCAAGACTCAACAAGACTAGAGTCATGGGTCGGATCGGTTCTGCTGGCCCAAATAATAAGGTTTTTGTTTTTGTTAGATTTTACACAAATGAGAATAATTATTTTCTCGTGAACTTAGTTTAATTAATAGAGACATAACTGAATAGTTAAATTATTACAACTTTATTTTTATAATAAAGGATAAAAGGAATATTTAAGTTAAATATATAAATGTACCATAGAAACTTCCAATATGTTGTTGCATCGGATACATATGATTCTCCTCTGAACAAATTAGTTGTTTTGCATCTCCACATGTCTTATGTAGCGAAATTGCTAGACTTGTCTCTTTCGGCATAGTCTCGCTAAAAAACAATAGACAATGAAAAATTACACATTTGGATTTGTAAAATTGTTAAAACTTGTAAGTGAGTTCATCACTCATTTGAGTCCCACAAAATTTGAGAGATTAGTCTTTTGCTACGCACACAAAGGATACCTAGATTACGCCAAAAATTATATATATATATAGAGAGAGAGAGAGTGATTACCGTGTGATTGGCTTGTTGTAACAACCACGAATCATGTTGAAAAACATAGTCTGGGTTTCTATCTACATCATAGGAAACAATCATGTTTAAACATGCACAAAACACTAGTATTATGCAAAAGAATAATGCTATTACTTTTTCCTACAAGAAGAAGGGAAAACAACAATTACATTATAGAGAATGGCGTTTTTACCTGTTTGCTTTCTTTCGGCTAAACAGGTGTGTGCGCTCAGTTTTTTTTTCTATTATGTTATAGCTCTTTCAATAAGTATGTATATATTGAGTATTACAAATGTACTAATTTTTAAAAGTATATTTACAAAGAATTTCACAAAAGATATGATTAGAATTAATTCTGAATAAATTTTTTTTTTACAATATTCTGAATCAATTTAGAAAGTCATGTATTGATGTTTTATAAATTGAGAAAGAATCATCATCTCATTTTTTCTTTCATAACGAATCTTCTCAAAATATTTTGATCAAAAAAGGTTTTAAAACCATTACTGCATGCTCTCTAAGGTCTCTAAATGACCATGCAACTTAGATAGCATAGTATGACTTTTAAACACGTTCAGAAGAGTAATGGTATATGCAAGCCTGTACTTAATCTAAAACAGTGATATGTTATACAATCTATGAAACTTAAATATTTGATATTCTTTAATTAGAATAATATGGCGATTTTTTTTTAAGCTTTCAGATTAACATACTTTGACCTCGTTCCTATTATCATTTTTTTTTTCTATTATACCACGAAGAATTAATTTTCATGCAAAATCTCTACTCAAATTAAAATCTATATGCAGATCTCTACTCACAATGACAAATTAAAATCTCTATAAAAGTTTGAAAAGTTTTTGGAAAGTTTTAAAATTAGAATTATAAACAAATTCTATAAATTATAAAAAAATTAAATTAAATTAATTTATTTTAAGTTACTCATAAATTAATTAATCACCTGAAGTTAACTCTAATAAAAGTGTGGTGGAACAAAATATGGCTAACTTCCGCAGTCGAAATTCAAATTTTAACCTCTCTCTCTCTCTCTCTCTCTCTCTATTTATCTATCTTGTCTCCCTTACATGACTCTATTAAAGCTCCAACAACAAAAAATAGTTGTTAATTTTATATTATTTTTTTAATGAATATCAACCTAATTTAATCTAGTTATTACTCTTAAACTTAAAAAAATCTCCACACATAATTTACATAACCATCAAATGAGAAAATGTGAGAATTTTCACTCACAGGATAAATTAACATCTCTAAAAATGTTTGAATGAATGTTTATGAAAATTTTATTTTCAAAATTGTTAAAAAAATTAAAAATTCTAATAGATTATAAAAAATGAAGTTATATTAATTTATTTTATGTTTCCTAGATTTATATATATATATATATATATATATATCCTCCATCTCGCAGAGAGACTATATCAACAAAAAAATTAAAGTTTCTATAAACAAAAATAATAATTAAAGTTTCTAAAAAAATATAATATTAGAGTTTCTATAAAGTAAAAATAATATAATATTATAGTTTCTACAACAACAAAAAGATAATATTATAGTTTCTACAAAAAAAATTAATATTATATTTTCTACAAAAATAAAAATTATTAGAGTTTCCACAAAAAAAAAATGTTAGAGTTTCTACAAAAAAGATAGTAAAAAAGATAAAAAAAAAATATATTTGAGAAGCTTTAATTGAAATGACACATAAGCAATTTCTATTGAGAATAAATGTAGTTTTCATAAAATATTATAAAAATTCAATTATTGTCGCTGGTGGGATTCGAACAACAGACCTTAAGCTAAAAACTCCGTATAATTATAATATTAGAGAAATTTTGATTGAATGACACAAGAAAGTTTCTCTCTAACACTGTGTTTGTTTAGGTAGATTTACAAAAGAGAGAAATAAGAAAGAGAGAGATAGCAAAGAAATTGGTTGTTTCTATCGTTTGGATAAGAAGAGAAATAAGGAAAGACAGAAATATAATGGTTAGTAACCGCAAAAAAAAAATCTCTCCATATTAGGAGAGATTTGTGTATCAAGAAGTGAAACAAACAATATTACAACAATATCCTCATTCAACTGGTTTATTTTCTTGTAAAAAACGGTAAATTTGTTATTTTACCATTTTTATTAATTTCTCTCTTCTCACTTTTCTATTCATTCAAACCATATAAACTTTCTACTTAATTTTTCTTCTATCTCTCTTCTCTCTTATTTCTCTCTTCAGTATTTCTCTCTTCACTATCTCTTTGACATCCAAACATAGTGTAATTGAATGACATATAAACAATTTCTATTGAGAATGTACGGAAGGGTTCCGTGGGAATCTCGTAATACGTATATATATAATAGAGATAAAATAACTTCTTAATAACTTCTCTTGCTTGTTCCAAACCTTAAACCAAAGGCTTTGGTAATAAAAAAAAGGCTTTGGTAATAATCATTTTTTTCTTCTTTATCTGTTTACTTAATCTTCATTTACATCTTGATTTTGTGGTATTTCTCTACTATCTTAATCTTTTTTTCTATTTGTGAGATTAGAATTAGAACAGTGAAAAGTTATTTAGGTTGCAAATATTGAACAAAAAATATTGAGTTCTATGTGTTTGTTCTTTTGCCTGAGTAGATTAATAGTAGATAGTTACACATTGGTTAACATCATATGTAAGTATATATGTATATCTGCTCAGGTTCTGATTTTTTGTTTAATTTATAGTTGTTTAAATTAAATACATGCTTCTGTATATGTTATTCTAATAACATTAACATACATAAATTACATTATTCTTAAAATTTATAAATTTAATTAGAGTAATTATACTTATATATTAAAATCCTCCAAATAGTTCTTGAGGATCTATTTCTAGAATCCTGTAAGCTTGCTTACAGTTATCATACCAAATGACTGAGAAAGATAAGCCTGTGTAGTAGCTGATAGTTCTTGCGCAACAGATCGCATCGTGGGTCGAGACTCGGGAGCAGCACGCGTGCAAGCCAATGCTACTCTCATTGTGAACACTATTGTTTCACCTAATTTGTCTGTTGGAGGTGGAAGCCTTTGGTCTACAATATCCTTCACAAGCACTTCCATTAATGTCAAAGACTTGTTTGAATACAAGGTACCTAGGAATTCTCCAGGGTGTTTTCCCATCAATATCTCTAACACCACCACGCCAAAACTATACACGTCGCACTTTTCAGTCACCCTCATAGTTTGTGCTAGCTCTGCAAAATGCAAAATTAAAATGTTACTAGCGAATATATTATTAAAATGTTATTATATATATGTATATCATTGAATGCATTGTGTACCTGGAGCCATGTAGCCGTAAGATCCAGCAACGGAGGACCAGGTTGAATTGTTAGAGCTTAGAAGCTTTGCTGTGCCAAAATCTGCAAGATGAGGTACTAAATTTGAATCCAGTAGTATATTATTCAATGTTATATCTCTGTGCACAATTGGTGGAGAGCAATCACTATGAAGGTAAGAAATTGCATGTGCTATTCCTTGCACAATTTCTACCCTTGTACCCCAACTTAGCTCCAATTTTCCTTCTCTTCCATACAACAATATTCCCAAACTTCCTCGCTCTACATGTTCGTAAACAAGGAACATTTGTGTCCTCCTAGAACAGAAACCATAAAGCTTTATTATATTCCGGTGCCTTACTCCTGTTAGTGTTCTTATCTCATTTATGAAGCTCATCTGATTCACTTTTGGAATGTCATCAGAGTCGGATATATTGAATCTTTTCACAGCAACTATTTGACCTGTAGCTAGTTCTGCTTTATAAACACTTCCGAATCCTCCTTTTCCGATGCAGTACTTTTCATTGAAGTCGTTGGTTGCTTTCACAAGATCAGAAAATGTGAATTTTGCATCTCTTCCCCATACCATGCTAATAGATTGATCATTGTCTTCATTGCTTTTGGATTCTTCACTAAGTTTTTTGGCTTTTCTTTGAAATAGTAGGATTCCAAAACCAATCATCCCTATAAATAGTACTCCAACAACTGATGTAGTAACACCAATAAGTACCTTTTTGTTGGTCCCTCCAGAATTTTCTTGAGACAATGCTGTGGCACATGTTAATCCTTTTACCTCACCACACAAACCTGAATTCCCAGCAAAAGCTTCAGCGGTTTCTTTTTGAAAAACACCTCCTGTCGGGATCAAACCTGACAAGTGGTTATAAGAAAAATCCACAGATTGAAGGCTGGGCATATTTGAAAAGGATTGTGGGATTGTTCCAGATAGATTGTTGTGTGAGACATTGAGGATCTCCAATGATGCTAACTTTTGAAGATTTTGAGGAATTTCTCCCAAAAGATTGTTGCTGCTGAGATCTAACATGGATTGGAGGTAGAACAGATTACCTAGTTCATAAGGTATCGTGCCAGATAGATTGTTATGGCTTAAGTTAAGACTTTGCAACTGATTACAATTACTAATCTCTTTTGGAATGCTTCCGTTGAAGTTGTTATCAGATAAATCAACAACGTTAAGCTTAGATAATCTTCCAATACTCTTTGGGATCTCTCCTGAAAAATGGTTCCTGCTCAAGTTCAACTTGTAGAGAAGGCTTAGATTTCCAATTTCAGGTGGGATATTTCCGGTGAATTCGTTGGAGTGCAGGCTAAGATATTGTAATTTACTTAGCTTACTTATTTCAGATGGAATTTTTCCAGAAAGTTTGTTTCCACCCATTTCCATCTCAGTTAAGTTGGTACATTTACCCCAATCCGAAGAGAGATAGCCATGGAGACCGTTTCTGCTAAGTGAGATGAAAGTAAGATTTGGATGAATTCCAAATGCTTCTGTGATGTTTCCGCTGAACTGGTTATCGTCAAGCCTAACTCTTGTTAAGGATGAACAATTTCTCAAGGAGTTTGGCAATGGCCCTGAAAAGCTATTGTTATTTACTGTCAAAATAAGTAGATTGAGGCCACTGCACATGTTAGAAGGAAGTTCTCCTGAGAAACTATTGTTTGAAAGGTAGACATTAGTTAAAGAAGGACTGTTCTTTCCAAAGTCTCTGGGAATGCTACCCGAAAAATTATTTGTGAACACAGAGAAAAAAGTTAAGGAAGTTAGATCAGAAATTGTATGTGGTAATTCTCCATCCAAGTTATTATTGTCAACATCAAAAATTTGCAATGAGGTTAAGTTTCCAATATCCACTGGAATGTTTCCAGAGAGGTTGTTGAAGAAAAGATTTATGACTGCTATGTTTGTGAGGTTCCAAATGGTTGGTGGAATTGGACCGGAGAAATGGTTTCCTGAAAGGTCTAACTCTGTCATTTCCTTTAAGTTTCCAATCTCTTTAGGAATAGGACCAGAAAAATCATTTTTGTAGAGATAAAGGAGTGTAATTTTTTTCAACAAGCCAATCTGTGGAGGAACTGTTCCTGTTAATCTATTGTTTTGGACTTGCAAGGAAGTTAACTCAGTCCAATTAGAGATCAATGAAGCAGAAATTTGACCAGAAAAGGAATTTTCTGATAATCCTAGTTCTGAAAGTTTGGTCAAATTAGCTAATGATAAAGGCAAAGAACCTGTTAGATTATTTCCAGCTAAGCTCAGGAACGTTAGATTTGTGCATAGGCCAATCTCATAAGGGACACTAAAGTTAAAAAAGTTAGAACTTAGATCAAGATGCACTAGCTTCTTTAGTTGACCTATGGAAGAAGGAATTTCTCCGTGGGCTGAAACATTGTTCAGTTCAAGAATTTGAAGCCTAGATAACAATCCTATCTCTGTTGGAATAGGGCTATTAAACATGTTATTACCGATACGGAGTTCTTTGAGATTCAAGAGCATAGACAAGTTGGAAGATAGTTTTCCTTCTAGTCTACAGTTGGTGAGGTTGAGATATTCAAGCCTTTTCAAATTACTATAAATGGATTCTGGTATTTTACTATTCCATTTGTTCTGAGAGAGGTCAAGGTATGTTAAGTTCTTGCACTCAACTATGAAACTTGGAATGTCACCAGTGAATCTATTTTCTTCCAAACCAAGGTAGTTTAAGGAAGGCATGTTTGAATATTGGGACCAATCAAGGGAAGATACAAAATAGTTTGCTCCAAGTTCAAGGTAACTTACCTTGGGAAGATTAGTGAGCTGATAAGGAATGGTACCATTGAAATTGTTGTTGTAAAAACTAACATGTCGAAGTTCCCTTAGTTGGCTTAGCTCAGAAGGGAGTGTGTCTTCAAGTAAGTTGTTTTCCAAGTCCAAGAAAGTGAGCCTGGAGAGGTTGCCAATTGTTGATGGTATTGATCCACTAAACCTGTTGTTGTCGAGGTCGAGGCGGGTGAGGTTTGGGAGAGAAGCAAAATCCAAGCCAGTGAGTGTTCCACTGAGATTGGCATTAGACAAGTTTATCTCTAAGAGAGTTGTATTGGTGGTGTCACAAACAACAGAATCCCAATTGCAAAGGTTGATATGGTTGGTGAGTGACCATGAGTTGAGAGGAGAAGGAAAAGGAAGAGGAGAGGATAGACTGTTTTTCCATTTGACAAGAGCTTCTGCTTCTGTTTTTAGTGATGAAATGATTTTCAATGGAAGCAAAGATATAAGTAGTATATAAAAGATAGGAGCAATAGCCTTTTGAATATTTGCCATGTCTCTTAGTATATGTCTTTTATGTTAATGTTTTAATCTCTTTTATAATGAAAAAAAAAAAATCATTCATGTTTTAAGGTTTAGGAGTTGTGAAAGACATGTTGACCATAGAATCCAACTAGGAATTAGTTAAAATGATGTTTATGTTCATAAAAGGCACAAATGTCAAAGGTAGGGAAGCAAAGTCATATAGTGTGGGACATATCTTCTTAATATACTAAAAGCTCATCTGCATTTTACTATTCCAAGTTGAAACCCTAGCACCTTATGTCATGATGATGTCAAGATCCTATGTGGACCATTGATTTCTAAACATGTGTTTTCATGTGACCCACATATATGCCACCTTAGCCCTATATTTGGTTTGGCCAATGGTTAGTTCACAAGTCTACACATTTTATCCACATCACTAAATACATATGGTATATTTACTATTCAATCAAGTGTTTACTTCCTTCCATCTACTATTCTAACGTATGGTTCCACATGAGTCCATCATTCCTCTTCAATACTTTTGATTGGCTCATGGATATACTTACTATTGATGACATCATATATTATGCCAAGGGGAGCTTCGTGATTCAAAACTTTTGTTTACTTTCTCTTGCAACATAATTAATTGATTAGAAATATAAACAAGTCAATGCATGTCACACAAGTATTCTCACAAAACCCTTCACAATGCTTCCAATGGAAGTATATAAACCCCTTACTAGCCATACCTCACCGTACACACTTCTACCATAACACCCAACAATTCTTTGCTTCATCATAAATCATCTTCTTCTCATGCTCAAAATCTTCATGATCCATCACCCTCTCAACCTAGAAATGATCAAGAAGCTGTTAATGAGCTTAATGGATACCTAGATAATCTTATTTATACAATGCAAACCTATCAAATGGAGTATGATATTGAAAATGTAAGGTTTTAATATTTAGAATGCCTTTTAAATTTACTTGATTTTGTATTTTTCCTAATTAGGTTTGCAAATTTTTGATACTTTTTATTTCCTTTGATATGCAGCCAAGGGGAAGGCTTCCACAATGTTTTGCACGAGATTATTATGATGCCATTGAGCCATATGTGATTCTTGAGGATCCTCATAAAAATAGGATTGAAATTCGTGTTTACAAAAAGTCCAATAAATTGTATTTTGATGAAGGATGGTCTATTATCAAGGATGTTTATGATATATTACTTGGGGCTTGGGTTTCTTTTGCCTAATGATAACTAATGATAATGAATGCGATACTACCGATATAACTCAAAACGTGGTTTACAAGGAAGTGTTTCGAAATGTTTAAAACATTTCACCTTAATCTCCATTGTATTCCATTTGGGCATACCCTTTGATTTGCCTTTGTTCTCTTATTCCTGTGTATGTTCATGTTCCCTTATTAATTAAATTATTATTATTATTATGATTATCATGCTTAAATGTTGATATTATGCGGTAGATTGGATTTTAATATTTAACTTCATTCTTAAAACTGCAGAGTATATATAACTTAAGCTATACAAGAAGAATATCATAAACGCTCAAAGTTAACACATGTCATTGAACATATTACAACGATTTATTTCTAGCACTCCTAGATACCACAGAACATGATATTGAAACTTAGAGACACTGCAAAAGACTTTCTAATAAGCAATATTGAAGACATGACATCTAATTTCTTTATCAAACTTAAAGTGTATCATATCTTCATCTTTGAAATTATTGTTTTTACATAAGATATTCCACTTATTTCCTAACTTCACATTCCAACCATCTCTGTCCACCGTAACACGAAAAGTATACATTGCTTCATCGTCCGCTGATATCATAATCTCTTTTAAATTCTTCACAAGCTGATATCATAAAATTAGTTAAATGTCAACAAATGGGTTAGACCATTTTCATTTATAATCTTCCAATCACTTGACAATTCATTGTAAAATTCGACAACAAACTTTGGCTAGAATTTATTTAGCAAATCATGTTTAATTTAAAATTTGAAATCACTCTGATATAAACATAGAAAAGATATAAAATCTGGTATGCTAAACAAATAATTTCCCTTAGATCATTCATTATAACCAATAGCCAATGTCTCTGTATCATGTGCATCTGGACAAGTGGAGAACCAAAATCATGCAAGTAGACACTTGGAAAGCAATTACATTTAACTCTACATGTGGTCATTCATATCCTCCACTTAAAACCCCCTATGTATAGCATAAACTTTGCGTGTGATTCCTAAAATTTGGAACAGTAATGCTATATACTATTCACATACTATTACTTTTTTGAGAGCCAATTAAAATCATGCAAATAATCTCAATAAATATTCATCCCCCTAATTTTTCAAACTTAGCATATATACACGGTAATGATTGTAATCGATGGTAGCTTCTTGGAAATAGGTATACTAAATGTGCAAGCAACATGTCCATTAATGTACAACCAATGAAGCATATTTAATAGATTCCACCCTCTGCTCCATTTACCACTTCAGTTGCAATCGCAAACGAATGTTTGGAAAAGCATGTCTCCTCCTTATAGCATCAATCATCTTATTGAACAAGCTGTGGCAGATTATGACAATGCTAATACTTCAAATACCATTCGTAATCTGCAAGGTACAAACTCTCTTACTTTTTAAAAATGTTTTTCTCATTTTAGATGATCTTCATAGGATTCTTATGATAGGTTCTCATGCAAGTTTGAACTGTTTTTAAACATGTGCATTCGAAATTGATTATATTGTTTTTGTAATTACTAATTTGTTATATAATCTAGGACTGATTGCATGTTTAGAAAGAATTCAACAATACAGATTTTTGAAACAGATCAAGTCTGTTATACTATCACTCTGTGACTTGATTAAATTAAATATGAAGTTATCTTGATTTTAATCTTTGTATCAAAAAGTTTGCCAAAAAAAAATGCTAATTAGTATTTTAAAATCACTATTAGACTCTTACACTGTCTTTGTTGAATTTGGGATAGTTGACATTTTTTTATGTTTTCATTAGATGTAGATTTTGATATCCAACCCTATGCAATGATGGCAAGGACATATTTTGTGGAATTTGATCCAATGAGTGTAAGTCAAAAAAATCATCTGTTTGTTACCTTTTATGTTAAATACTCAATCATTTTTTTTTTTAAATGTTGGATTATTTTGTAGTCCCGTGCAAAACTTCCAGCATCTTTATGTAGAGATGTGGGATCATTTATCCGTGATTATGTATTTTTGCAAGACCCAAATCGAAATCAAATCCAGGTATACATTGAAAAAAGAAATACCAAGATTTATTTCACACATGGATGGTCTCGCTTGAGGAGTTTCTATGGCATTGGTGTGGGCGGTTGGGTGACTCTTCTTTATATACATCCTTCAATGTTCCACATAAAAGTTAGAAAGATCACTGGAATTGAGGTAGATTATCCTCAAAAAGATCCACCCTATAGACTTATCCATCTTGAACGTCCCCATAGAACTTTTCCTATCGGACCTGCTCCCTATTTTGTTGCTCCTATAAGATTCTATCACACTCTTGAGAAATTTTGTTGCTCCTATCATTGATAATTGTTTAGTTTTATGGAATCTAATATTTGACTTACGATGTGAAACAGAAAATCTCATGGGCTGGCTTTTGCGAGAATACTTTTCCAAATGAGAGCATCAATGTAGCACTTATTGATTGGTTTGGGTTTATGTGGAGATGTCATCTAGAAATTGGGAATGATAATCCGAAAACTTGCCAACTCTCTGGACAGTGGGGAGCCATATGTAGGGTGCGTAATTTGGCGGAGGGGGTGACTATCAAGTTCGGTGTTACAAACCCATCCAATAATAGTGTTATTCATTTTAAGATCTCTCCTTTGATAGGTGTCCGTACAACATTAATTGCACCAACGACGTCTGGGGGACATAAGGCTTTTTATCAAGCGGAGCAATATTTTATGTTATAAGTTTTCTCTTTGTATGCATTTGAATTCTATTATCGTATCTTTTGATGTTATCGTGGACTATGTTGTTTGAGTTCTATTATCCTATCTCTAGGGATGGCAATTTACCCATACCCAATGGGTACCCACAAAAAATACCCGCAATGGGTAGGGTAAAAACCCGCATTTTGGGTATGGGCGTGGGTATGGGTAATTACCCATAAAATTGAGCGGGTATGGGTGCGGGTACGGGTACCTTAGTACCCACCCCATTTACCCACATAATATATTTTTATTTATTTTAATTATATTATTATATAATAATTATATAATAATATATATAAATCAATTTTAAAAAATACAATGTTATTATACTATTATACATTTTTAATAAAAAAAATTATTTATAACATATATAATGCAAATATGTCAAAGAGAAATGAACTTTAACTTGACATTACTAATAATTTTGTTTATAATCTTCATGAATCAACGTTAAATTTTTTTTAATTCTATTAAAATGATATGATATTTTATAATTGATCAATTTATTTTTAGCAAAAATGCGGGTAATGGGTACGGGTACTTAGGTACCCATTGGGTATGGGTACTTAGGTACCCATTGGATATGGGCACGGGGACAAAGATTGTCACCCACGCGGGTATGGGGATGGGTACGGGTATTTTTTCAAACTGCGGGTATGGGGATGGGGACTATAGTACCCTACCCATACCCTACCCATTGCCATCCCTACCTATCTCTTTGTATGAATTTCAATTTTTATTTATATATTATCTACTTTGTTGTCCTAATTTTAAATATCTTAATGTTTAAATGTTTGACTCATATGGTTTGGCGTTCTAGCGCGGACCCGTGCAACGCACGGGCACCCGACTAGTATAGTTAATGTTGTGATTGTTTTTCTAAGAAATGGAAGCTGAATATTCTTACATGAAGTTCATTTATTTGGTTGAATTCATCATTTTTGTGTTACTTTTGTTTGCAAAATTTATCTTTGTTTTCAAGACTTTACATGTTTCAATCTATTATTAATAATAGGGCTAAATATATTTTAATTCCCTATAAATATTTCAAATTTTAATTTTAGTCACTGTAAAAAAATTTAGCAAGTTTTGACCCTCAAATATTTCTTGTCATAATTTTTGGTCTCTGCTTTTCAGTCAACTCGTGTACATCATTAAAAAATTTTAAAAAAATTCATGGTTATGTTTAGTACATTATAGAAATATCTATTGCAAAAGTTAATCTTTTTAACAAGAGATGAATTAAATATGAACTTTTTAGTTTTTTGCGCTTAAAATTCATATATAATCCATCTTATGTTAAAAAATTCTAAAATTTTATGGGAGAGGTTCTTATAATATTACATGTATGTATAAAAAAAACCACTCAAAAATGTATAAGTATACAAAAGTTGATTAAAAAATAGGGACCAAAACTTGTGATAGAAAATATTTGAATGATTAAAAGTTGCTAAAAATTTTATAGGAACTAAACAAAATTTCAGATATTTATTGAAACTGAAAACTTATTTAAGCTTTTTATAGGGGATCAAGTAGTCTAATAGCTGAAATTTTACTTTTAAAGATGAAATAGTGGAAGTACCAGGGTGACATTCCTTCATTCTCAACGCCATGCATTTTGAATTTTCCCATTTATTTTATCGAAAATATCTCATGATTTGTTGTCATTCTTTATCGAATACCATGAATAAATTTAACAATAATGGAATTTTTGTTCGTTATACTTTACATAATGATATGAAATTTTATCTAACTATAGCTATGAAATCTATACCTATTTTGGAAAAGGGAAATTGACCGTACCCCAATTCCAACATTTTACATGTTATGTCATTACCAACTATCCTCAAGGAACAAAACTTATTAAACTTATTTGAATGTTGATGTTTATTGCACTTACAATGAAGCTTCCAACTATTGACTGTGTGAATATCATATCACTAAACTTCAAATTCAAAGTTATTGAATGAATAATTTTATTTGGTTGCGGTCCAAGTCTATGCCAAGGTCACTTCATATATTCATATTACATTTGACTTTCTATCTAACAACAATAACAAACGTATCTTGGCGGGAGTTAAGATAAGACTTTTGTTGGCACAATTTCATTTTTGTTTTACAAGACTTTTTATGTTTCAATCTATCTATTATTAATACTATCAAGACTTTTTATGTAATTACAGGTTTCTTTCTTTCTCTTTTTATTTCTCATATTTTAATGCTTCAAGTCCCCCTTTTCTATTTTACAAAATGAGTTTGATTTTAGAATGTTATCGCACTTATATTAAAAAATATATAATGACGTTGTTACAATGTATGACATTTTTCCTAACAGTAACAAATATATTATCGAATGGTAAAGGTTTTGTCCCCTTAAATAAGTAGTGTGGGACATATATAATTAATGTTGTGATTGTTTTTCTAAGAAATGGAAGCTGGATATTCTTACATGAAGTTCATTTATTTGGTTGAATTCATCATTTTGGTGTTACTTTTCTTTGCAAAATTTTATCTTTGTTCTCAAGACTTTACATGTTTCAATCTATTATTAAGAATAGGGCTAAATATATTTTTAGTCTCTATAAATATCTCAAATTTTATTATTAGTTTCCGTAAAAAAAATTAGCAAGTTTTGATCCCTAAAATATTTCTTGTCATAATTGTTTGTCTCTACTTTTCAGTCAACTCGTGTATATCAATAAGATTTAAAAAAAAAAAATTCATGGTCATGTCATGTTTAGTACATTATAGAAATCTCTCTTGCAAAAGTTAAATTTTTTTAACAAGAGATGAATTAAATATATATTTTTTAAAACACTTAAAATTCATAAATAATTCATCTTATGTTAAAAAATTCTAAAATTTTGTGGGAGAGGTTTTTATAATATTACATGTATAAAAAAACCACTAAAAAATGTATAAGTATACAAATGTTGATTAAAAAATAGGTACAAAAAATTGTGATAGAAAATATTTGAATGATTAAAAGTTGCTAAAAAAATTATAGGAACTAAACAAAATTTCAGATATTTATTGAAATTGAAAACTTATTTAACCTTTTTTGGGGGTCAAGTAGGAGTAGCTTGGTAGCTAAAATTTTACTTGTTAAGATGAAATAGTGGGAGTACCAAAGTGACATTCCTTCATTCCCAACGCCGTGCATTTTGAATTTTCCCATTTGTGTTATCGAAAATATCTCATGATTTATTATCATTTTTTATCGAATACCATGAATAGATTTAGCAATAAATAATAGAATTTTTGTTATTTTTACTTTCCGAAATGACAAGAAATTTTATCTAACCACATCTATAAAATCTATATCTATTATGAAAATGGGAAATTGGCCAAACCTCAATTTCTACATTTTACATGTTATGTCCTTATCAATTATGCCCAGAAAACTTATTTAACCTTAATACACAAGGCTTTAATGTGAATAAATTGTTAATAAATGTTGATGTTTATTGCACTTACAATGAAGCTTCCGACTATTGACTGTGTGAATATCATATCGCTAAACTTCAAATTCAAAGTTATTGAATGAATAATTATTTGGTTGCGGTCCAAGTCTATGCCAAGGTCACTTCATATTCATATTACATTTATTTGACTTTTTTTTTAGTAGATAGCCTAGTGTCTTTGAAATTCCATCTTAAAGGTGAATAAGTGGAGTGTCTGGGGTTCAAACCCCGGCTCCTGCACATATAGTGCGATGTCCCAACCAATTGAGCTAAACTCATGGGGACTATTTGACTTTCTATCTAACGACAAACAATAACAAACGTAACTTGCGGGAGTTAAGATAAGACTTTTGTTGCCACAATTTCATTTTTGTTTTACAAGACTTTTTATGTTTCAATCTATATATCTATTATTAATAGGCTAAATACATTCATAGATTATTTAAGTTTAACGTTTGTAACAGATGGATTTTTTAAGTTTTTTAAATAACAAATAAGTTTTTTAGTAACAAATAAGTCCTTTAAATTTGTAATCTGTAACGTTTAAGTACTATTTTTTAAGTAATTGAGGGACCTAGATGTTACAAATTATAAACTTAAATGACCTATTTGTTACTTAAAAAACTTAAAGGACTTATTTATCACTTAAAAAACTTAAAGGATCTATGGATGCATTTTACCTTATTAATACTAACAAGACTTTTGTAAGTACAGTTTTCAATCCAAATTTCATCCCTTAATTAGAATGATAAATAGGAATTTTTTTTGTTTGAACTCTGATAACCGAATATAGTAATATTTTACCAATTGAGTTATGCTCACGAAAATTGTTTCACCTTTTAGGATGAATAAATGGAAGTATTAGAGTTCGAATTTCGATTCTTACATATTACATGTAATGTCAATTGTTTCATTGTTTTTGTTAGACTACTTGGCTATCACTTAGAAGGGTGGGTTGAATAAGTGAACCTTGAAACAATTGCGTTTTTAAAAAATTATTTGTTTCAATCGAGCGCAAGCGGAAAACCACCGGATCGGTAGTCTATGCACCGATTGACCAAAAGAAAAGTAGTATAAGCCTTTGAATGTTTGATGAAAGGATTCGAAACGATAGCGTTCAAAATTCGAATATAAACTATGTACTAATTTCAGTCCCAAGCAAGTTACAATATCAAATTAAACACAATCACAATCAAGCATAACAATTGAATTTTTGATGTTCCAATAAGAACATGAAAAATTCAATCGATTCACAAAAATCAATGAAATTATAACAAGTAAAATATTGAGAGAGAGAGAGAGAGAGAGAGAAACACACAACGATTTGATTAGGGAGTTCCCCGGATTTCGCGTCGTCCACGCGTTTGTCCGAGTACGTCTCCCCCCAAATAACCAAACGGGTTATTTGAGAGTGTATAGATCAAAAATGATTAACAACACGTGCACAGTTTACAATTGAATCTTATAAACCTATAACGAGACAAAAAGTAAACTATGCAACAAAACCTCGACACACAACGAAACTTCGCCCTCTGATTCCAACGATCCGACCCGTGCCAAACCGCACTCGATCGTCCAGCTGAGTCCTTCGTTTCTTGTTGTCGATCCTTCAAGACAAGCACGATCTTGAATCCTTGAGAGAAACTAGAACCTTCAACACACAATCCAACCCGACTACGATTCTGATTCACCGCGAACCGTATCGAACGTTATCACACAAAAATGCAACCTCTATTGAATTGATCCCATACTCAAACTTCAATTTTGATTGCAACCTTTGATGAAGATGATGAATTTGTGTTGAATGAAACCTTTGATTCAAATTCTCACTCAATTTGCAACCCAAAGCGTTTTCTGATCTTTCACACTAGTTTCCTCTTTTACAATGACACATCACATTGCTATTTAAAGAGAGAATAGAATTGAGCAAATTTGGGCAAAATTCAACATACGTGTATCGATACAAATGATGGTTTGTATCGATACAAACCCTTTGACCAGCGTTCAAATTGAAAATATTGACCTATGTATCGATACAAAGATGTATATGTATCGATACATATATCAGTTTCTTGAAATCTTGACTGATATGTATCAAATCATGCAAGCATGATTCGATACATCATGCACTCTCTGATTTTTGAGAGAAGTGAGTGTGTATCGATACATGCAAGCATGATTCGATACACAGGTGACTCTCTGCCTCTGAGAGATCACTTTTGTATCGATACAAGTGATAGATGTATCGATACAAATTGCACAAAATCAGTCTGAAGTAATTTCAGGACATTTGTATCGATACACATGTTTATGTATCGATACATAATACCTAAAACTCAGTTTTTCAAAGTTTAAAAATAGTTTTTCGCTGTCAAGTCATTTGTAACATTGCCAAAATATGTTCTACTCTATTTTCATGTGTTTTGACAATTATTAAAACATGAGGATGAACTGGTGCACTTACATTATCCCCCTTTTTGATAATTGTCAAAACTTTGCATAAGCTAAGCCTATACCTAATATGCAATAAAATAGCAATATGTATACAGACGCAATTACACCAAGGCTAACAATAAGCACGCTCCCCCTGAGTTGATGCCATAATGCGATTGTCATAGTAGATAATGTTCAAGATTCTTTTAGCTATTCATCCTTAGCTTGTGCATCCAAATCTCTCCCCCTTTGGCAATATCAAAAAGAAGAAGAGAGTCTATTAGAAGTATCGTGTTCAATCAATTTTAATCCAAAGTCATATAGTGCACTTACATTTGTCGAAATGCACTTATATGATAGAAGTTCCTAACCAATATAAATACATACAAAGATATGCCAAAACATATCAATGACGAATACCAAAATTTCATGACAAATATGGAATGTAGAATAACAAACCAAAACCAACGCATGAATATTGTAACACATCGACATTTTAAATCAATCAACATATCAGAATATGGGACGAAATAAACAAAACAATGCAACTAAATGCATAATCTCATGTTGCCATATCATATAATGATGTTCATGAAGAAATGAAATACATGAATAGTGTTTATGCAACAAGACAAGCTATAGACATATTAAGTAATCAAAATTTCACACATTGCCATTTGATACATATGGACTTTAAGAATTATTACTCATCTTAAAGCAAAAATTTTTGGAAATGAGCACACGTATGAATGTATTGAAAAGCACTAATATGTGAGATTGATAATTGAAAGGCATTCACATATGGACATAAGAGAGTAAATTTTAAGAAGAGAAGGATAGAAATGATACTTTTTAACCTTGTACCGTAGGATGTTGATGCACTTTCCATAGTATAAAACTCCAAGTTGCCAAGAAGTATGATATGTATATAAAGTGCATGTTTGATGATACTTATTCTAGGTTAGAGATATCTAGGATCCCTAATTCTCCGCGAATGAAGATAAAGGGGTCCGTTGCAAGTGGCTTTGCAAAGATGTCCGCAAGTTGGTTTTTCGAGTCCACATGCTCAAAGACAACATCCCCTTTTTCTACATGATCGCGAAGAAAGTGATGCCTAATCTCTATATGCTTAGTCCTTGAATGCAACACGGGGTTCTTTGTGAGGTTTATAGCACTAGTGTTGTCACACAAGATTGGAACACGTTGTAATTTTAAATCATAGTCGAGAAGTTGTTGTTTTAACCAAAGTATTTGGGAACAACAACTTCCGGCCGCAACGTATTCCGCCTCGGCGGTTGACAAAGCAACCGATACTTGTTTCTTGCTATGCCAACTTACCAAGCTATTACAAAATAGGTGACATGTTCCACTAGTACTCTTCCTATCCAACTTGCAACCGGCAAAGTCGGAATCGAAATAACCTACTAAAGAACAATCATTCCCCTTAGAGTACCATAAGCCAAAATTTGATGTACCTTTTAAATATTTTAAAATTCTTTTCACGGCTTTTAGGTGTGATTCTTTGGGGCTTGATTGATATCGTGCGCACATGCAAACACTAAACATAATATCCGGCCTAGATGTCGTTAGGTAGAGTAGGGATCCGATTATACCTCTATATTTTGTGATCTCCACATCTTTACCTTCTTCATCTTTGCTTAACGCACATGTTGATGCCATAGGAGTTTCCATATGTTTTGAGTCCGTCATCCCAAACTTCTTAAGCAACTCAAGGCAATATTTAGTTTGATATATAAAAGTTCCTTCTTCTAGTTGCTTGATTTGTAATCCCAAGAAGTAGGTAAGCTCACCCATCATACTCATCTCAAATTCACCTTGCATAAGACTAGAGAAACTCTTGACAAGAGATGGGTTAGTGGAACCAAAAATAATATCATCAACATAAATTTGAACCAATAAGACGTCCTTTCCTTTATGTTTAATGAAGAGTGTAGTGTCAACCTCCGGGTGGTTGTTTGACATACACTTCTTCATTTATGTATCCATTTAGGAAAGCACTCTTAACATCCATTTGATATAATTTGAAATTCATATTGCATGCGTAAGCTAGTAAAAGTCTGATAGCCTCTAGACGAGCTACCGGAGCATATGTCTCTTCATAGTCAATGCCCTCCTCTTGGTTATAGCCTTGAGCTACCAACCGTGTCTTGTTCCTAATAATAATACCGTTTTCATCGAGTTTATTTCTAAAAACCCAACGTGTCCCAATTACTTGATGACTTGGAGGAGGTGGTACTAAATCCCACACATCATTTCTTTTAAATTGATTTAGTTCTTCTTGCATAGCAAGAATCCAATGTTCATCAAGTAATGCGGCCTTTGAGTTTTTAGGTTCAACTTGTGAAACAAAAGCATAGTGAGAACAAAAGTTACTTATTTGAAATTGAGTAGCCACTCCCTTTGAGATATCACCTAAGACTTTGTCAATGGGATGGTCTTTTAGAGTACGCCATTCCTTTGCAAGACCGGCTCCTCTTTGCTTGTGATGATTCTTTGATGAAGAAGATCCTCCGTCATCTTTATCTTTATTGGATGGTGACGGGTCATCGTCTTTTTCTTTAGGAACTTCCGTTGAGGGTTGATCACTTCCACCAACTTCTTGATCCTTCAAAATATCCATTGTGTCGACACCTGTACCAATAAAATCACCTTTCCCGTTTTCTTCCGGAAGAGTCTCATCAAAGTTTACATGAACTGATTCTTCAACAATTTGTAACCTCTTATTGTATACTCTATATGCCTTGCTAGATAATGAATAACCTAAGAAAATGCCTTCATCCGCTTTTGGATCAAATTTGCCAAGATTCTCCTTTCCATTATTTAAAATAAAGCATTTGCATCCAAACGAGCGCAAATGACTAAGATTAGGTTTTCTTCCCTTAAGTATTTCATAGGGAGTTTTGTCAAAAATAGGTCGAATGATCGCCCTATTTAGAACATAACTTGCGGTGCTTATAGCATCGGCCCAAAAATACTTAGGAAGGCCACTTAACATAGTCTTAGTGTAACACCCCATTTTCATAACGCAAAAAGGGCATTATTTTTTTTTTTTTTTTTCAACCAACACTCAGAGTGCGCAAAACATTTTTAATTGAGCCGACATTAAATATTACAAACGAACCATATATATATCACACCATATATATATATTGTATTTGAAAATGCTAAGTGTAAACCTGAATAATTACAATCCATAAGTCTATGTGCTCACAAGCACTAACTAACCAAAAGAAGTTAGAATGTCCTATGCTAATCAAAAAGCACAGTGCACAACACACCGGCGCATAGTCTAGCTAAAACTACCACTCCAGCTCCAACACGAGCTCACTATGGCCTAGAGCTGCCAACACCATCCTCTCGACCTACATCGTCATCTGGGGTGGGATGAGCCCGCAAATGAAAGAAAGGGTCACCACAAAATATATAGTATGTATATATATAACCGGTGCGAAAGATGTACACATAACAAATTTCCACGAAACACAAGAGAAAGCTCTTAAAACATTCAACAATTCCCACCAACGGGCTTATATATATATAATGCACAACAAGCCTAATGCAGACTTCTACAATGGGTGTGGTACTACCAGAGCTACCACATGCAAATGAATTCCGGAATTACTAATCATAACCAATAAAACCGCAAAGGGTTAGGGTGGATCCACTCACGCAATCACACCCCGTGGTCCACTCACGCAACCACTTATTGTACTCAAAAAGATCCCGTAGGATTTTGGGTGGGTCCACTCACGCAACCAACACCCCGTAGTCCACTCACGCAACTACGCACAATGAATGCATGAGCATACGATTCCCTACATATGCTAATGCCACACATACATACCTCTCAAGCATATGTAACTAAATCATAGCAATTCATACATATATTTTCAAAATCATATGTAAATTGCACAAGTAATGTAAACACGTTCCCATCAACGGGCATACATAACACAAACATGTCAAACCGTTTTAAAAGACAGAATTAAAGTGGAGCCCTTACCTCGGCAAGCTCCCGTCAACAACACACGCTTAGACAACACAACGCGCTTCCTAAAACAAGCAGCGTAACAATCAATACATTGTTCTCTAACCAATCGTATTGAAACTACACCAAAACCCCAAAAACCTAAAGGTTCCTAAGGAAAAACCACTCTTTCGGACATCGAACCAAAAACTACCGTATTGATCAACCCCCATGAGTTATATGTACTATTTTTAGGACCCAAAACAATTGTCAAAAGTCTTAAATAATTTGAAATGTAAAAAGACCGTTTTCTTGCGTTATAAGCTACGTACTTTCCGAGTACCCGAAAAACTCGTTTCCAATCCCCACCACTTCCATAAATTAATAAAAAGGGATTAGAATGTTAAAAACCAAGTTTAGAAATCAAAATCCAAAATCTCAACTCCCAGAGCTCGCCCTGGCGAGTTGGTGGCGAGTGAAGGCAGGGAGTACTGGTCTTACTCGCCCTGGAGCTCGCCCTGGCGTGTTGTCATGACCTGTGACACTCGCCCTGGCGAGTTACCACTCGCCCAGCGAGTTGCACCTGTCATGACAGCAAAAGACAGCAACTCACACCACCTTTTTCCACCCCAAGCCTAGTTTGATTCTATTAGTTCCCAACATCTTTTCAAGGCATAAAAGCAAACCATTTTCATAAATTAAGCAACACATTTCCGAAAGCATGTTGGTTGCTTCGAGTGCAAGTTATTTGATTTTCATTTCCAAAATCAAAACCAAATCCAAGCACAAGTTTTATTACGGGCCTTAACCGTCCGGTAATCATTTTCAAACGTGTTTTCAAGGTAAAAAGCGACACCACATGTCACCATAGTTTTAAACCATTTTGACCCCAAAACACTACCCAAAACTCTTAGGAAATATTTTCATAAACCACAAAATATTTTTCATCGGATTTCCTAAAACAAAACCATACAACGCATTTCCCTTTCGTCCAAAGGTTCCAAGACAACTTTTCTTTTCAAAACCTTACAACATAACCTCATGTAATTGATCAATACATAAACCAACCAAAACCCTAACTTTTCTCATGAGATTTTTCACCAACTCATGGAAAACAAAACAACAAAGCCTAGCATGCTTACTAAACTCTCATGAACAACTTTCATGAAACAAGAACTAGCAAGAACAACCTTTCTCACCAAACCCTCTTAAGAACATAAACCCAAAAACCTCACAACTCTAAAAATCTACCAACCTAGGAGATGAGAAGAGAGGGTTACCTTAAGAAAGTGATTCTCTACAACTTTCCTCAAAGCTTCCAAGCTTGAAATGGAGTGAAATGGTGAAGAAATGAAATTTGTGAAGGTTAAGGTTGAGTAATGGAGTTCCACGTACAAGAGAGAAAAAATGGAGTGAAATTTATGATTTGCTTAAGTCCACAAGTCATAAACCTCCTTACTATTTAAAAAGCTCTTGATAGCCAATCCACCATTGGATCAAAAACACAATGCCAAGCTTAAACCCTAGCCATTGGATCAAACCAAAACAAACCCACTTGAGATAACACTCAAAACCTCATAGAAACACTCACACGTTCAGCTCTCGCGCGACGCGACGAACGTAAGACACAAAAACATAAAACTTACGGAAAGAACGTCTAACGTTTTTCCATTCCAAAACTTATCGCCGAATCTTTTTCCGCGACTGTAATTTTCTTCCATACCTTAGAAAATTAATCTCAGAATATATCCTAACTCGTGCAGATATATAAAACTCCCATCCGAAACCTCACTTAAAACAGACGCAGTAAAATTTTCCATCCGCGGGTAAAATCCTACTCGTTTTTCCAGAAACAAGAATAATCCAAAACTCGTTATTCTGAAACCACAAATGACTTCTTATACAAGAAACAGGATCACAAGACAAAAGTCTGTACAATTACAGTGCACGAGCACAAAACAGACTCAAATACAGTTAACTCCTATAATTACACGATGTTTCATCACACGAACACATCGAAACCCTAATATTCCTTAAACCAACTATACAATGAAATCTTGGGTCTTACAATACTACCCCCCTAAAAGAAGTTTCGTCCTCGAAACTTAAACATCGTCAAACAAACCGGGGTATAATTCCTTCATCTTACTCTCGAGCTCCCAGGTGGTATCTCCCGTAGCTTCATTCCATATTACCTTCACTAAAGGTATCTCTTTCGTTCTCAACCGCTTCATCTTCCTATCCGCAATCTTGATCGGCGGAACCTCAAATGACAAGTTATCCCTCAACTGGATGTCATCTGGTGTGATTACATGTGATGGATCCGGTGTATACTTCCGCAATTGCGACACATGGAACACATCATGAATCAAAGATAGTACCGGTGGCAACGCGATCCGATATGCTACCTTCCCAACCCGTTCTAAAATCTGATAAGGCCCTATAAACTTCGGAGTCAACTTCTTTGCTTTCAAAGCCCTTCCAACACCAGTTGTTGGAGTAACACGGAGAAATACGTGATCTCCCTCCTCAAACTCTAAAGGCCTCCGACGCCTATCCGCATAACTCTTTTGTCGATCTTGAGCAACCTTCATCATTGCCCTTATCTTTCGGACCTTGTCCGTCGTCTGTTGTACCATTTCCGGTCCTACTATCAAACTTTCCCCATCTTGGTACCAACACAAAGGAGTCTGACATCTCCTCCCATACAAAGCCTCATATGGTGCCATTCCGATAGTCGAATGGTAACTATTGTTGTACGTGAACTCTATCAACGGCAACACGTCGTCCCAACTCCCACGATCATCCAGCACACAAGCTCTCAATAAATCCTCTAGTGACTGATTTGTTCTCTCAGTTTGCCCATCGGTCTGGGGTTGATAGGCAGAACTCAACCTCAGTTTCGTCCCCAACGCCTCATGCAAAGTCTTCCAAAAATGTGAAGTGAACTTTGGATCTCTATCCGACACTATACTTGACGGAATCCCATGTAACCTCACAATCTCAGCAATATACACATCGGTCAACTTTGCCGCCGTATCCGTAATCCTTACCGGTAGAAAATGAGCGGACTTCGTCAAACGATCCACTATCACCCAAATGGAATCATGCTTCCTCCTGGTCTTGGGTAAACCAGTGATGAAATCCATAGAAATGCTATCCCACTTCCACTCGGGGATATCTAAAGACTGCAGCATCCCTGCTGGTCTTTGATGTTCAATCTTCGCCTTCTGACAAGTCAAACACGACGCCACAAACTCGGCCACATCCCTCTTCATACCCGGCCACCAGAAATCTTGCCTCAGGTCCTGATACATTTTTGTTGCCCCGGGATGCATACTAAGCTTACTCTTGTGTGCCTCCCCTAGAATGGTGTTTCTCAAGTCCATCGCATCGGGCACACACATCCTACCATTACATCTCAGAATGTTGTCCGGTCCCACCTTGAAATCTCGGTTGGTTCCTCAAACAATCAAAGCCCTTTTCTCCATGAGAAACTCGTCACCTTGACAATTAGCAATGTCCTCTAACAAACCATTCGAGATGGTGATCATTCCCAATCTCATATTCCCTAACGCAAACTCTACTTCCAGGTGCAAGTCTCGAAATTCTTTCAACAACTCTTGTTGACTAGCCATTTGTGCCGAACACGCTGACACACTCTTTCTACTCAAAGCATCGGCTACCACATTAGCCTTCCCCGGATGGTATTCTAAGGTAAAGTTAAAGTCTTTCAATGTTTCCATCCACCTCCTTTGCCTCATATTCAACTCCTTCTGGTCGAACAGATACTTGAGGCTTTTATGGTCACTAAACACAACGAAAGTGCAACCATAAAGGTAGTGTCTCCAAATCTTTAATGCAAAAACCACGGCCGCAAGCTCCAAATCGTGCGTCGGATAATTCTTCTCATGCACCTTCAACTGCCGTGATGCATAAGCCACTGCTCTCTTGTGCTGCATCAACACACAACCCAAACCCTGATAAGACGCATCACAATAAACCTCATAAGGTTCATCTGACTGAGGTAACACCAACACCGGTGAAGTCGTCAACCGCTCCTTCAACAATTGAAAACTAAGTTCACACTGCTCAGTCCACGCAAACGGTTGATCTTTTCTCGTAAGTTGCGTCATTGGTGCCACAATTTTAGCGAATCCTTCTATGAACCTCCGGTAATAACCGGCCAAACCAACAAAACTCCTCACGTCCGTCACCGTCTGCGGTTGTTTCCATGCAAGTACTGTGTCAATCTTGGCTGGATCCACGGCAATTCCCTCTTTTGATATTATATGGCCAAGGAAATTCACCTCTTCCAACCAAAAATCACACTTCGACGGATTCGCATACAACTTTCTTTCCCGCAACACTTGCAAAACCATACGAAGATGCTCTTCATGCTCCTCTTCGCTCTTCGAATACACGAGAATATCATCAATGAACACAACCACGAACTTGTCCAAAAACGAATGGAATATCCGATTCATGTAGGCCATGAAGATCGCAGGTGCATTCGTCACTCCAAACGGCATCACCAAGTACTCATAATGCCCATACCGCGTCCTAAACGCCGTTTTCTGAATATCCTCATCTCGTACTCTTATCTGGTGATAACCAGATTTCAAGTCAATCTTTGAAAACACTGAGGCTCCCCTCAACTGATCCATCAAATCATCAATCCGTGGCAATGGATATCGGTTCTTGATAGTCACCTTATTAAGCTTCCGATAATCCACACATAGACGAGATTTCCCATCCTTCTTCTTAACCAATAAGACCGGTGCCCCCCAAGGCGACACACTAGGCCTTATGAAACCCTTCTCTAACAAGTCCTCGATCTGACCTTTCAACTCTACCAACTCGGCTGGAGCCATCCGATAAGCTGATTCCGAAATCGGACCCGTACCCGATTGTAAATCAATAAAGAATTCCACCTCTCTACACGGAGGAAAAACTGGAATCTCCGACGGAAACACGTCTTGGAAATCCTGCACCACTCGAATTTCCTCAATTCGGATCTCCGACTTCACTCCTAAGCTAGCAAGTGAAACTATCCCCGGCTCTCCATTACACATAACCACCGAAAGTCGATTTGCGGACAAGTACCTTCGCACACCTGGCTCGGGAAAGAACACCAATTTCCGAGCACAGTCTAGAATCACATAATGATAAGATAGCCAATCCATCCCGAGAATGATCTCGAGAGATGTAAGCGGTAAACACACCAAGTTGACCAGAAACTCCCTATTCTGAATTACTACTAAACAATGCAAACATGCAGTATTCACTACCAAATCCTTAGCAGGAGTCAAAACATTCAAATCAAATGGAAGAACAGAAACATTCAAACTCAACCGATTTGCACAAGCCAAAGAAATGAATGAGTGGGTTGCCCCCGTGTCAATCAAAGCAGTTAAAGAATTACCTGCAATGTGACAGCTCTCGTGAATGGCATTGCTAGCCTGCCCACTCACTTCTGTGCCCATACAGTAAGCACGTGCCTTTGCCGCAGGTCTGGTACCTTGTGAGCCTTGTGCCACATTAGCCGACGGCCCGGCCTTCGGGGCTTTGCAATCCCTAGCAAAGTGTCCCGGCTTCTTGCAATTAAAACAAACATGCCCCTGATTCCGGCATTCATTCGCATAGTGGCCCACTTCACCACACTTAAAACAGCCCTGCTTCCCGGTATTCTGACTGTCCTGATTCACCGATCGACCCTGCCCCTTGTTATACTGTGGACGGTCATATGGCTTACTGCCTTGTTTTCCACGGTTCTGACTTTGATTCGGACCACCAGAACGACTTGGTCCCCCAGCACTAAAACCACCCTGACGGTTCACCCTTTTGTTTCTCATATCTTCAACCTCTTGGCACTTTTCAACCAAGACTTGAAATTGCCGAATACCCAACGGCACAACCGCATCCTGCAGTTCGTACCTCAGCCCATCTTGGAAGCGACGACACATATAGACCTCATCTATCCCATCCCTAAAGAAGCGGAAGAAACGGGATAATGATTCAAACTTCTTGGAATATGCCTCCACATTCATACTCCCCTGACGTAGTCTCAGAAACTCCTCACCATACCTTTCCCTTGCAGTCTCAGGGAAATACTTAGCCAGGAACCTCCTCTTGAAGTTCTCCCAGTTAATCTCCTCATATGCATTTTCCATAATCAGACGGGTGTTCCTCCACCAAAATTCGGAACCCCCAAGCAGCTGATAGGTAGCTAGAACTACCTTCTCCCCCTCCGGACAATGAATTGCCCCATATATTCTTTCCATAGCATGGAGCCATAGATCCGCTGTTTCTGGACCTCCCTCCCCATTAAACTTTGGAGGGGCCTGCTGATTAAAACTTGCGAGAACCCTAGACCCAGCGGCCAGGATCTCCCTGTCGCGCTTTTCAAGGTCTCTCTGCGCCTTAGCATGAGTTTGCGCAGTTACCGCTGCTGCCATTGTATTCATGGCATAAGCCATCTGATGGATGTCCACATCATCATCATCTCTAGCAGGTGCCCTTCTTGGAGGCATCGTTTCCTGCACATACCAATTCTCTTTGATTAGACCCTTATCCAAACATTTCTGAATTCCAACAGAAAACCTCACTCAACGGATTACTAACCCATAACCCGACACAGAACAAACACTAGAACTAACCCAACACTAGTTACGTTCTAACCGACTCTGAACTAACGACTCAAGCATACACTTTCCCTTTGAAGATTTAAAGCCGGGCTCTGATACCACAAATGTAACACCCCATTTTCATAACGCAAAAAGGGCATTATTTTTTTTTTATTTTTTTTTTCAACCAACACTCAGAGTGCGCAAAACATTTTTAATTGAGCCGACATTAAATATTACAAACGAACCATATATATATCACACCATATATATATTGTATTTGAAAATGCTAAGTGTAAACCTGAATAATTACAATCCATAAGTCTATGTGCTCACAAGCACTAACTAACCAAAAGAAGTTAGAATGTCCTATGCTAATCAAAAAGCACAGTGCACAACACACCGGCGCATAGTCTAGCTAAAACTACCACTCCAGCTCCAACACGAGCTCACTATGGCCTAGAGCTGCCAACACCATCCTCTCGACCTACATCGTCATCTGGGGTGGGATGAGCCCGCAAATGAAAGAAAGGGTCACCACAAAATATATAGTATGTATATATATAACCGGTGCGAAAGATGTACACATAACAAATTTCCACGAAACACAAGAGAAAGCTCTTAAAACATTCAACAATTCCCACCAACGGGCTTATATATATATAATGCACAACAAGCCTAATGCAGACTTCTACAATGGGTGTGGTACTACCAGAGCTACCACATGCAAATGAATTCCGGAATTACTAATCATAACCAATAAAACCGCAAAGGGTTAGGGTGGATCCACTCACGCAATCACACCCCGTGGTCCACTCACGCAACCACTTATTGTACTCAAAAAGATCCCGTAGGATTTTGGGTGGGTCCACTCACGCAACCAACACCCCGTAGTCCACTCACGCAACTACGCACAATGAATGCATGAGCATACGATTCCCTACATATGCTAATGCCACACATACATACCTCTCAAGCATATGTAACTAAATCATAGCAATTCATACATATATTTTCAAAATCATATGTAAATTGCACAAGTAATGTAAACACGTTCCCATCAACGGGCATACATAACACAAACATGTCAAACCGTTTTAAAAGACAGAATTAAAGTGGAGCCCTTACCTCGGCAAGCTCCCGTCAACAACACACGCTTAGACAACACAACGCGCTTCCTAAAACAAGCAGCGTAACAATCAATACATTGTTCTCTAACCAATCGTATTGAAACTACACCAAAACCCCAAAAACCTAAAGGTTCCTAAGGAAAAACCACTCTTTCGGACATCGAACCAAAAACTACCGTATTGATCAACCCCCATGAGTTATATGTACTATTTTTAGGACCCAAAACAATTGTCAAAAGTCTTAAATAATTTGAAATGTAAAAAGACCGTTTTCTTGCGTTATAAGCTACGTACTTTCCGAGTACCCGAAAAACTCGTTTCCAATCCCCACCACTTCCATAAATTAATAAAAAGGGATTAGAATGTTAAAAACCAAGTTTAGAAATCAAAATCCAAAATCTCAACTCCCAGAGCTCGCCCTGGCGAGTTGGTGGCGAGTGAAGGCAGGGAGTACTGGTCTTACTCGCCTTGGAGCTCGCCCTGGCGTGTTGTCATGACCTGTGACACTCGCCCTGGCGAGTTACCACTCGCCCAGCGAGTTGCACCTGTCATGACAGCAAAAGACAGCAACTCACACCACCTTTTTCCACCCCAAGCCTAGTTTGATTCTATTAGTTCCCAACATCTTTTCAAGGCATAAAAGCAAACCATTTTCATAAATTAAGCAACACATTTCCGAAAGCATGTTGGTTGCTTCGAGTGCAAGTTATTTGATTTTCATTTCCAAAATCAAAACCAAATCCAAGCACAAGTTTTATTACGGGCCTTAACCGTCCGGTAATCATTTTCAAACGTGTTTTCAAGGTAAAAAGCGACACCACATGTCACCATAGTTTTAAACCATTTTGACCCCAAAACACTACCCAAAACTCTTAGGAAATATTTTCATAAACCACAAAATATTTTTCATCGGATTTCCTAAAACAAAACCATACAACGCATTTCCCTTTCGTCCAAAGGTTCCAAGACAACTTTTCTTTTCAAAACCTTACAACATAACCTCATGTAATTGATCAATACATAAACCAACCAAAACCCTAACTTTTCTCATGAGATTTTTCACCAACTCATGGAAAACAAAACAACAAAGCCTAGCATGCTTACTAAACTCTCATGAACAACTTTCATGAAACAAGAACTAGCAAGAACAACCTTTCTCACCAAACCCTCTTAAGAACATAAACCCAAAAACCTCACAACTCTAAAAATCTACCAACCTAGGAGATGAGAAGAGAGGGTTACCTTAAGAAAGTGATTCTCTACAACTTTCCTCAAAGCTTCCAAGCTTGAAATGGAGTGAAATGGTGAAGAAATGAAATTTGTGAAGGTTAAGGTTGAGTAATGGAGTTCCACGTACAAGAGAGAAAAAATGGAGTGAAATTTATGATTTGCTTAAGTCCACAAGTCATAAACCTCCTTACTATTTAAAAAGCTCTTGATAGCCAATCCACCATTGGATCAAAAACACAATGCCAAGCTTAAACCCTAGCCATTGGATCAAACCAAAACAAACCCACTTGAGATAACACTCAAAACCTCATAGAAACACTCACACGTTCAGCTCTCGCGCGACGCGACGAACGTAAGACACAAAAACATAAAACTTACGGAAAGAACGTCTAACGTTTTTCCATTCCAAAACTTATCGCCGAATCTTTTTCCGCGACTGTAATTTTCTTCCATACCTTAGAAAATTAATCTCAGAATATATCCTAACTCGTGCAGATATATAAAACTCCCATCCGAAACCTCACTTAAAACAGACGCAGTAAAATTTTCCATCCGCGGGTAAAATCCTACTCGTTTTTCCAGAAACAAGAATAATCCAAAACTCGTTATTCTGAAACCACAAATGACTTCTTATACAAGAAACAGGATCACAAGACAAAAGTCTGTACAATTACAGTGCACGAGCACAAAACAGACTCAAATACAGCAAACTCCTATAATTACACGATGTTTCATCACACGAACACATCGAAACCCTAATATTCCTTAAACCAACTATACAATGAAATCTTGGGTCTTACACTTAGCTAACTCTTCTAGAATACGATTTTTCCTTTCCACTACCCCATTTTGTTGTGGTGTTCGTGGAGCCGAAAAATTGTGTTCAATGCCATGTTTGGAGCAAAACTTATCAAAGTTATTGTTTTCAAATTCGCCTCCATGATCACTCCTAATGGAAATGATCTTAAGGTCTAGTTTATTTTGAATCATCTTAGCAAATTGTTTAAAGGCGGACAAAGTATCGCTTTTACTAGATAAGAATAATGTCCAACAAAATCTTGAGTAATCGTCTACAATCACAAGTCCATAGTAATTACCACCAAGGCTTTTGGTCCTTGATGGTCCAAAAAGATCCATATGGATTAACTCTAAAGGCTTAGTAGTTGAAATAAACTTTTTAGATTTGAAAGAAGCCTTAGTTTGTTTACCCATTTGGCATGCGTCACATAAGTGATCTTTTGAAAAACGTATTTTAGGTAGACCGATTACAAGATCTTTAGAAGCTATCTTATTTAGTAAATCGAAGTTAAGATGTGCCATTCTTCTATGCCACAACCAAGATTCATCATTCTTGGTGATGAGACATTTAGCACCACTTAGGCCATTATCATCTAGGTCCAACATGTATACATTTCCATGCCTAATAGCCTTAAGAATCACATTCTTGTCTTTGTTACTTTCGATTGTGCAAAAGGTTGGTTTGAAATTGATTATGAATCCTTTATCACAAAGCTTAGCAACACTCAACAAGTTGTGCTTAAGGTTATCCACAAGTACAACATTAGATATGGTTATAGTAGAGGGATTACCAATAGTACCTACACCAAGAATAGTACCCTTATTGTTGTCTCCATAGGTGACGTAGCCTTTCTCCTTTGCTTTGAACTTAATGAAAAGCGAGGCATCACCCGTCATGTGCCTTGAACATCCACTATCTAGAAACCATCTCCTTTCTAGACTATCAAGGCACTTTTCCTACAACATTTAAACATAAGAAGGAGGTACCCAATTTTCATTGGGTCCTAATTGGTGAGGCAAATAAGTTTTGTTGAGTTTTGGCATCCATTGCAATACTCCCTTAGGTACCAACAATTTCCTAGCTTTACATTTTGCAATGGTATAGCCTTCACAACAACAATAGTGACAAGTGATATGTGAGTCTCTCTTCTTTTGATCCATTTTGAAATTCTTGGAATTTTTGTTTTTGTTTTTCAAGGTGTTTTGAAAGTATTTTGGATCAACTTGATGAGAGACTTTAGGTTTTGATGAATTTTCCACTTTGTCTTTGATAATTTTAATATTTTTTGACAAAGTGGCACAATTATCACAACTAACTATATCATTATTATCATGACTTGCATTTGACCTTTCTAGTAACGATACCTTGAAAGCTTTCAATTCTTCTTCCGTTTCGGAAACTTTCTTTTCAAGAGTTTTGTTAACTTTTATAATCTCTTTTAATTGTTTGAAAGCTTTCCTAGTTTCACTACATAGGTCCTCAAAAGCACTTTGCAAATCATGATATTCTAACGAGGTATATGAGCTAGAGGGATTTTGGTTTACCTTTTTGGGAGCTTTATCCTTCTTTTTGTGATGATGAGTTGTGAAGCACATATTAGCCACTTC
Organism: Trifolium repens; assembly: GCA_030408175.1. Taxonomy (NCBI): domain Eukaryota; kingdom Viridiplantae; phylum Streptophyta; class Magnoliopsida; order Fabales; family Fabaceae; genus Trifolium; species Trifolium repens. The sequence continues at coordinate 47,696,078 of CP125849.1, read as the reverse complement.
GCTTTCATCACTTGAACTAGAGCTTAATGATGAATGAGATGAAGAGCTACTACTCTCCCATGCAACATAAGCTTTCTTTCCTTTGCTCCTCCTTTTGTTTGAAGATGACTCCTTTTCCTTTCTCTTGAGTTTGGGACAATCCGGCTTGTAGTGACCAACTTGGCCGCACTCATAGCATATCCCCTTTTTGGAGTACCTAGCATCTTCATTCTTCCGGCGGTAACCACTATCTTTCCGAAACTTCTTAAGATTGTCATCGGAATGTCTTATCCCATTCTTTCTCACATATCTATTGTAGCGTCGAACGAAGAGTCTCATTTCTTCATCATCGGAATCGTCTTCGCTTGAGCTACTTTCCACTTGCTCAACCTTTTTGGATTTGGACTTGGAGGCCTTTAGAGCAATGGACCTCTTATCCTTTTCTTTTTCCTTTTCGTTATGTTTTTCCTTTTTCTCACCTTTCTCATGCTTTTCCAACAAATTAAGCACTTGTTCATGTTCCGTTAGCTTACCAAATAAGGTTGTGAGACTCAAAGTTGTGAGATCATTCGCTTCTTTGATTGCGGTGACCTTTGGTTGTCATGACCTATTAAGACATCTCAAAATCTTATTAGTAGCATCTTGATTTGTGATTGGTTTACCTAGACCATGTAACTTGTTGGTGATTTTTACAAATCTTTGTTGCATATCCGCAATGGTTTCACCATCTTGCATATGAAACAATTCGAATTCTTGAGTTAAGGTGTTTATTTTCGAAATTTTGACCTCATTAGTTCCCTCAAAATGAGTGACTAATGTATCCCACATTTCTTTGGCCGTAGAGCAATGCGACACATGATAAAATTGTTCAATCCCAAGGGATGAAATAAGTATGTTTTGTGCCTTTGCATCATAATTGACCTTTTTCTTTTCATCATCCGTCCATTGTGGTATAGGCTTATTTTCGACAATGCCATGAGGATCCGTGATAGTTGGAACAAACGGACCATTCTCAATAGCATTCCATACTTCACCATCAAAAGAATTGATGTGAATACGCATACTACTTTTCCAATAGTCAAAGTGATCGCCATTGAATATAGGAGCCCTATTATACGCCCCTTTCGGTGCAAAAGCCATGTTTTCTAATAATTGGCACAAATTACTCGGTTTAATCGTTTAAAATCGAACCGGGCTCTTGATGCCACTTATTAGACTACTTGGCTATCACTTAGAAGGGGGGGTTGAATAAGTGAACCTTGAAACAATTGCGTTTTTAAAAAATTATTTGTTTCAATCGAGCGCAAGCGGAAAACCACCGGATCGGTAGTCTATGCACCGATTGACCAAAAGAAAAGTAGTATAAGCCTTTGAATGTTTGATGAAAGGATTCGAAACGATAGCGTTCAAAATTCGAATATAAACTATGTACTAATTTCAGTCCCAAGCAAGTTACAATATCAAATTAAACACAATCACAATCAAGCATAACAATTGAATTTTTGATGTTCCAATACGAACATGAAAAATTCAATCGATTCACAAAAATCAATGAAATTATAACAAGTAAAATATTGAGAGAGAGAGAGAGAGAGAGAGAGAGAAACACACAACGATTTGATTAGGGAGTTCCCCGGATTTCGCGTCGTCCACGCGTTTGTCCGAGTACGTCTCCCCCCAAATAACCAAACGGGTTATTTGAGAGTGTATAGATCAAAAATGATTAACAACACGTGCACAGTTTACAATTGAATCTTATAAACCTATAACGAGACAAAAAGTAAACTATGCAACAAAACCTCGACACACAACGAAACTTCGCCCTCTGATTCCAATGATCCGACCCGTGCCAAACCGCACTCGATCGTCCAGCTGAGTCCTTCGTTTCTTGTTGTCGATCCTTCAAGACAAGCACGATCTTGAATCCTTGAGAGAAACTAGAACCTTCAACACACAATCCAACCCGACTACGATTCTGATTCACCGCGAACCGTATCGAACGTTATCACACAAAAATGCAACCTCTATTGAATTGATCCTATACTCAAACTTCAATTTTGATTGCAACCTTTGATGAAGATGATGAATTTGTGTTGAATGAAACCTTTGATTCAAATTCTCACTCAATTTGCAACCCAAAGCGTTTTCTGATCTTTCACACTAGTTTCCTCTTTTACAATGACACATCACATTGCTATTTAAAGAGAGAATAGAATTGAGCAAATTTGGGCAAAATTCAACATACGTGTATCGATACAAATGATGGTTTGTATCGATACAAACCCTTTGACCAGCGTTCAAATTGAAAATATTGACCTATGTATCGATACAAAGATGTATATGTATCGATACATATATCAGTTTCTTGAAATCTTGACTGATATGTATCAAATCATGCAAGCATGATTCGATACATCATGCACTCTCTGATTTTTGAGAGAAGTGAGTGTGTATCGATACATGCAAGCATGATTCGATACACAGGTGACTCTCTGCCTCTGAGAGATCACTTTTGTATCGATACAAGTGATAGATGTATCGATACAAATTGTACAAAATCAGTCTGAAGTAATTTCAGGACATTTGTATCGATACATAATACCTAAAACTCAGTTTTTCAAAGTTTAAAAATAGTTTTTCGCTGTCAAGTCATTTGTAACATTGCCAAAATATGTTCTACTCTATTTTCATGTGTTTTGACAATTATTAAAACATGAGGATGAACTGGTGCACTTACAGTTTTATTCGTTTAAATTATCAATAAATGTGAGTAACTACAAAGATTAATGTCTTAAGTCTCGTATGATTCAAATGGACGGCATACTATCCCTACAAAATTTAAAGTTTTTACTTATTCTAGTTTAGATTTAAACTTTAGACACTAGTTTAAGTTAAAAGATACAGTGTCATCACCCAACCCTTATGAAGCTAATTGACCGTGAATATCACTTCGCTAAACTTCTAAGTTTTTGAATGATTATTTGGTTGAGGTTCCATCCATACCGTGATTACTTCATATTCATATCATATTTTATTGCTTCAAGTTCCCCTTTTCTATTTTTCAAAATGAGTTTGATTTAAGAATGTTATTGCACTTATATTAAAAAATGGGTTAGGATCAAATGACACCAATGTGTAAAAAATATATAATGATGTTGTTACAATGTATGACATTTTTTTCTTAACACTTTTAACAAATATTATCTAATGGTAAAGGTTTTGTCCCTTGTAGTCGGAGTTTTTTTTTTGGTATAAAGAGTTTCGATCTTTAACTCTTGCATTTGAAGAAAATAGTTGGAAAGATAATTCACCTTGTGTTGTATTTTTACTGATTCCTCGACAAATATTAATCATCGTTAAACGTCAATGGAAATTTTGTATCTATATAACATAGTAATTAAAAAAATAATTGATGGATTTCCCACCATTATAAAATAAAATAAAATATAATTATACTTTGGAAGTAATGTACACTCAATTATTAGAATGCATAATTCAAAGAGAAAATAAAATAATCCTTCATTAAAAAGTGTAAATTACATTCATTTTAAATTTAAAAAACTTTTTTTTTGTTAAAATAATACTCATTTTAAATGGGGGCGAGTACCTAAAAATAACTAATACAATTTTTTGTTCAGATTTAAACTGATCAAAATTAAAATTGCAAATCGATCTAAAAAGCAAATACTTTTGAATGTATTTGATGTCATTTTATAAAAACCACTGAATCGAATCATATTTTAGATTGATCTTTCAAAATCAAATCAAACTGCATACATATATTTTAATAATTTCAAAATATTAATTTTTAATATATTATATGTTATATTTTACATCAAACCTATTATTTTACAAATGTCTTTATAATATTAATATTTAATAAAAAATATAAAAAATTGTTTTTCGAATATCAATAATCATTCCAAATTAAACCACACTAAATTATATCGGATTAAACTTTTCAATTAACCATTTAAAATCTAACTGAATTGTGTGTAATTTTAATTATTATTTTTTTTAGTGCAAGTGTAATTTTAATTTTTTAGTGCAAGTGTAATTTTAATTTTAAATCGGATGAATTTGCACCTTAAAATTGATCTAAGTCGAACTAAGAATACATCTAAATATAAATAAACATATTGTCCGTTATAAAATTAAGTTTATATACACATTAAGTCATTAAATTTGGACTTCAATTTTCACAAATGTAAGTATGAATATTTTTATGAATATTCATAAAAATTGTTTTTCGAATATCAATAATCATTCCAAATTAAACCACACTAAATTATATCGGATTAAACTTTTCAATTAACCATTTAAAATCTAACTGAATTGTGTGTAATTTTAATTATTATTTTTTTTAGTGCAATTGTAATTTTAATTTTTTAGTGCAAGTGTAATTTTAATTTTAAATCGGATGAATTTGCACCTTAAAATTGATCTAAGTCGAACTAAGAATACATCTAAATATAAATAAACATATTGTCCGTTATAAAATCTCTATCTCTATTATATACATTTCGAGATTCTCACGGAGCTCTCTCGTGCATTCTCAATAGAAATTGTTTAGGTGTCATTCAATTAGAGCTTCTCTAATATTATACTTATGTGGAGTTTCTAGCTTAAGGTATGCTGTTCGAATCCCACTGACGATAATAATTGAATTTTTATAATATTTTATGAAAAACTACCTTTTTTGTTTTTTTTTTCTATCCCAATTAGAGCATCTCAAATATTTTTTTTTTAGAAAATCTCTTTCAAATATATTTTTTGTTTGGAAACCCTCAATTTTTTTTTTTTGTGAAAACTCTCTCAAATATATATATTTTTGTAGAAACTCTTTTTTTTTTTTAAATTATTTTTGAAACTCTCACAAATATTATATTTTTTAAGAAACTCTCAAATATATATATATATATATATATATATATATATATATATATTTTAATTTTTTTTGTAAACCAAAAGTATCATCCGCGCGCAACTACAAAGATTAATCCCCTCGAGGTAACTGAGATTCATTTAAGGGGTTGACCTCTCCCAAGAAATGCTTCTCCATACGCACTGGTCAGGGATCGAACTTAGGACCAAATGGTTAAGGGGCCCAAATATCTACCACTTGTGCGACACTATATATCTTGGGACATTTTTAATATTTTAATTTTGTAAAATAAAGGAACACTCATACTTAGATTACTATGACATAAATTGAAATAAGAAAGTACACTAATTTTTTCATGGATAAGATCACTTTAAGTATTGAACCAAAAAAATAGCTTATGACATATTTGTACACTTATATTTTCTTTTTACGTAAAACATTTTATTTTATTTTATTTTATTTTGAAAAAAAATTATGTTCATTAGGGACAAAAACAAAATAGAAGATTTTGAGAGAGAGAGAGAGAGAGGGAAATCTCTCAGTGTTGGAGAATGAGAAACGATGAATACTTTCCATTCCACTGTTAAAAATACATATTGACAAATTAAAATTTGAATTACAAACTACGGGAGTTATCCTTATTTTCATATTTCATATTTTATCATGGGGAAAACTTATTCAAAATTTTATCTAGCACGAAAAAAATGACCCCCATGATGAAAAGTGTAAGTAGATCATAGTGAAAACTAAGCACGAAAATTTAATTGATATTCATTAAAAAAAATTATAGAATTAACAACTATTTTTTGTTGATGAAGCCCCTATAGAGCCATGTAACGGAGACGAGAGATAGAAATAGAGAGAGAGGGGGAGAGAGAGAGGGAAAAAATCTTTCAGTGGTGTAGAATGGAAAACGGTGAACACTTTCCCGACTATTAAAAATACATATTGACTAATTAAAATTTGATTTTCAACTATGGGGGTTATCCATATTTTCATATTTTATCACGGGGATCACTTAATCAAAATTTTATTTAGCACGATCATGAAAAGTGATCCCCCATGATGAAAAGTGTATGTAGAAGATAGTTACAACTTAGCACGAGAATTTCATTGATATTCATTAAAAAAAATAACATAGAATTAGCAACTATTTTATTTTTGATGGAGCCCTTATAGAGTCCTGCAACGAAGATGAGAGAGAGGGAGAGGGAATCTCTCGGTGGTATATAATGGGAAACAGGTAACACTTTCCACCCCACTATTAGAAATACAGATTGACTAATTAAAATTTAAATTTTGACTACAACAGTTTTTCCATATTTTGTCTCATCACACTTTCATTAGATTACATTTGGCTGATGAAATTTATAGGAAATCTAAAATAATTTTTTTTTATATAATTTATGCTATTTTTTTATAATTCAACTTTTAAACTTTCCATAAACCTTCGTTCGAAATTTTTTAGGAATATAAATTTATCAATGTGAGTGGAGATTCACACATAGGTTTTACCATTTGATGCTCACGCGTGAAGATTGCTTCTTTGTGGTACGGTGACAAGAAAAAATTTGAGAATAGAAACAAGGTCAAAATATGTTAATAATCATTTAAAAAATAGTATAGAATTTACAATTATTTTGTGTTGATAAAGTCCCTACAGAGTCTTGGGTTTAAACATATATCATACTTTCATACTCAAATAAACTAAAAGAAATCAATCTCATAGACAATTGAAAAAACGTAGGCAACCTTATAAATAATATATAATGAAAAAAGACATAGATAACCTTAAAAAAAATTACATATGAAAATAAATATTATTAAAAAAATAAAAATTATCCCGTGTTTGACAATGAACCTAATGTAGATTTTCGATAAAGAGTCAGCAGAAGATGAAAAATAAAAAAAAATCATGGTATATTTTTATTTTATGAGTACGCTCCCAAAAAATCTTAAGGCGACATGAAAAATCGGAGTATATTTTTATTTGAGAATGAAATTTATAATTATTTTATATTTATAGGATCACTATATAGTTTCGGGAATGAAGACGAGATAAAGAATTAATTTCATAATGGTGTAAAATGGGAAGCGAAGTAATACTCTTCATCTTGCTTTATTTGGTAACATCGTTAAATCTATATCATGCAAAATCTATCTCAATTTTATCGTAGAATTTTAAACCAAATTACTCAAATAATATATCAAAATAAACACAAAAATAATATTAAAAAAGAAAATAATCCCGTGCACGACACGGGCTAACATACTAGTTAAGTTTATATACATATACACATTAAGTCATTAAATTTGGACTTCAATTTTCACAAATGTAAGCATGAAGTGCGATGTTATCTTACCATGTTTGCATTAAAAATTGCTGCGTTTTTATGAATATTTTTATGTGGTTTCAATAAATTTGGGATAAAAGAGTTAAAAAGTTGGGGTGAGAGAGGCTCGAACTCTCGACCTCAGGATCACTCAGCAGCTATGAGACCTACGCGCTAGCCAACTGCGCCACCACCCCGTTGGTGATATCAGTCATTGTTATACATATTTGAGTTTTATACTATATGACATATGCCAAGCCATGGCTCAATCAGAAGTTAATTTTGAGTTTTAGATTGATCAGAGACACTCTGATATTGCATAAAATTATAGAAAAAATATTTTAAAAATTTGTGAATGATTTAACAAGAATTTGACAAGTTAATAGTTGCATCGTACATGATACTAATATTTTTGCATGGATATAACTATTTCAAAATATATATTAAAAACTTTCATTAGTTTTACTTTAAAATTTATAGTAATTATGACTTGGCTTTGGATAGCAATTTTTACCCACTATGTTTGTTTTTCAAAGGAGAAATTAAACGTGTAATTTAATTGGCAGAAACATTACAATATATAGGAATTAAAGTTTCAATCTAAAAAATTTCACTTTTTATTTTAAGGGTAAAATTCAGTCATTGGGCAACTTGATAAAAAAATAATAATGATATGAATTGGCAAAATAACAACTTCTTGTGGGGATAGGGGAAAAATGCATGTGTGGAGTTAACCGAAGTTTCACTACTTGTGGGATTGAGGATCGAGACTTTTATTGTGGAACAAGCAGCATTCAAAGCTTCTTCAAACAATTGTGGCCAAATACGAGAAAACTTGTTCTAACAATCAATATATTTTTATAGAGCAATGTTATTTAACAAGAAATATTGATGCAAGAAAGAGAAGAATCCATAAAACTAGGAAATTTGACCAATTAAAACTTGGCTACCCATACATGGAAGAGAGGGTGATTATAATTTGACCAATTAAATGTTGCCACCTAAGATTATTCTCTTTCTTGCATCAAAAAATTCTTACTAAATAGCATTTTCCATTTTTATACCATTTGTGTTTGACATGTTTGACTTCTTAACATCAAAGGTCGTGAGTCTTTTGCAAAGAGTTTAAAAAGTTGTGCATAACAATATTGTATCTCCACGATATTGTATTTAAGAGAATTGATTTTTGTCATTCAAAAGAGTTAGTAGTGTAACTTATTGCATATTTGTCTTTTGTGTAATTATCCTATAAATATTCTAATCTATAAAATAACAAACATGTTAGCTTAAATCAAACGATGCATGCTCTTAATCTCTAAATATATTCGGCCAAAGCCAATTTAATCAGCACAAATTTGTTTTGTTCTCTAATAGCTTATGACATTTTGTGACCTGTCAATCTCACATTAATAATTTAAAGAAAATATTACAATAAATAATAGAGAGACGCATAAATTGTAAATAAAATGACAAAAGTATAAAACAATAAGATGTAGGTTGCAACAACATATATTTTTCCAATCAATTTGACAATTAATTAATACATGGCCTTAAGTAGAAGAAGCTATATAAATTAAAGTTCAACAGAGGTTAAAAATAACACATAATTTTCCAGCATCATGGCAATGGTAAGAGAAAAGGACCATGCTAGAGGAAGTGAAGATTACACTGAAGATGGTACAGTGAACCTTAAAGGTAGACCAGTTTTAAGATCAAATACAGGAAGATGGAGAGCTTGTTCCTTCATAGTAGGTATGTAAATGCACCTCTTGGGTCCCTTTATGCCATACTAAAACTTTTTTTTTTGTCAAATAGTCTAATATCTAGAGTTTCGTCTGAATAAGTAAAATGTTCGGAGTTCGAAACTCGATCTCTGCATATATAATACTTGCATTTCTTTAGAGTTTAATTTTCAATCAAATATTTCTAATGATGTGACGTTTATAATTAAGTCAAAATGTAAAATACTAAAATCTCCTAGCACTTATAAATTGCACCTTTTTTCTACCGTTGAAGTTTTATTACCGTCCGAGTGTGATAGCCATAGATCGGTCTAAACTTATGGTCTTGTTCACTTAACCTGATCCCCGATCTATGTCTCACTCGGCAAACTTATGAGTGGTCAACATTGGTCTAGGATTTAGAAGGGCGACCCTCAACCTTACTCCACATTTGGTCCTCATAAATTCCGAATACTTAATAATATCGAACAAATTTTCCTAGTGTCAGACCTAAATGGCAAAGCGCAAAAGCGCTTTAATCGGCCAATTGGTGACTTAATATTTGGTACTGAACACATAGTATATTTAATATCTTTTTTCCTATGTATCATAAAAGTAATTATTTGACAATTCTATTCAAAAAACTCTCAACAATTTCAATTGTTTTCAGTGTAGTACAAAGAACAATTATGATTTCTTAATATGGAAAATCTGTGTGTTTATTATATAGGGTATGAAATGATTGAAAGGATGGCATATTATGGGATAGCATCAAATCTAGTATTGTATCTAACAAAGAAGCTTCATGAGGGTACTGTCAAATCTTCAAACCATGTCACCAATTGGGTTGGTACAGTTTGGATCATGCCAGCTACTGGTGCTTACATAGCTGATGCCTATCTTGGTCGATATTGGACCTTTCTCATATCATCAGCCATTTACTTTTTGGTAACAAGATATTCAATTCTGATAAGGTTTTCAATTTCTTGTGTAATGATCTTTGATATTCTTAATCATAACTAAATATGATTAATATAGTCTATTAATACATTTTACAACATTTTTAAGAGATTTGAACTATATCCCTTGAGTTTACAAAATCATACTTTTATCAGTGTTCATCTGACATTTCGTAAATTTAAAAAATAAGCTATAAGCTAGTAAAAATAAGCTATTTTTTTTAAACAAAAGTTTATCAAACAGGTCTTTTTTGTCATATGAGCTTATAAGCTAAAATATGACATTTACCAGTGTTCATCTGACATCTCGTAAATTTACAATTTCATTAATGAGTATAAACTTGACATGTCTTTGAATTTTTTTGATGTAGGGAATGTGTTTATTAACTCTAACAGTGTCACTACCAATGCTAAGACCACCACCATGTGCTCAAGATATAGCAAGCAAAGATTGCCAAAAAGCTTCATCATTCCAAATTGGTATTTTCTTTTTTGCTTTGTACATCATTGCAATAGGCACAGGTGGAACTAAGCCCAACATTTCCACAATGGGAGCTGACCAATTCGACGAGTTCGAGTCCAAAGAGAGGTCCCAAAAACTTTCCTTTTACAATTGGTGGGTTTTTTATATTTTAATTGGAACCATTTCAGCTCAAACTGTATTGGTTTACATACAAGACAATGTCGGTTTTGCCCTTGGATATGGAATTCCAACCATTGGACTTGTTGTATCCATATTGATTTTTGTTTTAGGAACACCACTTTATAGACATAGATTACCCTCTGGAAGCCCTTTAACTAGGATGGTTCAGGTTTTTGTGGCTGCTATGAGAAAATGGAATTTAAATGTCCCAATTGATTCAAAAGAGTTGCATGAAGTTAGCATTGAAGAGTATACAAGTAAAGGAAGGTATAGAATTAATCACAGCTCTTCATTAAGGTTAGTTCTTAATAGTCTTTATAAGTTTTTTTTCATGTCACATAAAACACCGACTCTGACACATATATTAGATACTATCTTGACACGTAGACATTAATAATATTTGTAAGAAAAATGAAAGTGATTGAATGTAATTATATTATAAGCGTCATGTAAGTTTTTAGACACTGATGCATGTCAGACACCAGACACACCTCTGTACTATATTGTTATAAAATTGATGAATGCTTGTAGATTCCTTGACAAAGCTGCAGTGAAGACTGGTCAAACATCACCATGGATGCTATGTACTGTGACACAAATTGAGGAAACAAAACAAATGACAAAAATGATTCCTATATTGATTACAACATGTATTCCAAGCACAATTATAGCTCAAACAACCACACTCTTCATAAGACAAGGCACAACACTAGACAGAAGAATGGGACCTCATTTTAAAATTCCTCCAGCATGTCTCATAGCATTTGTAAATATCTTCATGTTGATAAGCGTTGTAATCTACGATCGCGTTTTTGTTCCTGCTATCCGACGCTACACGGAGAATCCAAGAGGAATCACAATGCTACAAAGACTAGGAATCGGCCTTGTGATGCACGTCATTGTAATGGCCGTTGCATGCCTTATTGAGAGGAAGAGACTCGGTGTTGCTAGAGAAAACAACCTATTAGGCATGCACGATACGATCCCTCTTTCGATTTTAATTCTCGTCCCTCAATTTGCTTTAACGGGGATTGCCGATACGTTTGTTGATGTTGCTAAGCTAGAGTTTTTCTATGATCAAGCACCTGAATCCATGAAAAGTCTTGGAACATCATATTTTACAACAACATTGAGCATTGGGAATTTTTTGAGTACATTTCTTCTATCAAATGTTGCTTATCTCACAAGTAAACATGGTCATAAGAGTTGGATTTTGGATAATCTAAATGTCTCACGTTTAGATTATTATTATGCTTTTTTGGCCTTGTTGAGTGTTGTCAATTTCATTTGCTTCTTTGTTATTGCCAATTTTTTTGTATATAATGAGGATTTAGTAGTACAAACCAAAATGGATGTAGAGATGAACCCTTCTTCATCTAAGGACAAGAGTGGAATAAGTCAAAGTATCTCACAACTAGATGTCAAATCCTAGAGAGAACACTAAAAATGTTTCTCTATTCTTGTAATAAGCCTTTTGAAAATGCAAAGAATGGTTTAGCTCTGTCCATAGTTGTGAGTTGTGATTCATTTTCTATGCTTATCTGTTTTTTTAAAGCTCTCAAAAGTGTGCATATATAGGTTGCTTAAAATCATCAATAAAATTGAGATTTTTTATTATTGGTATAAAAGAGGGGCGAAGACCCAAAATTGAGATAATTTTGTTAATGATCGACAATATATCATTAAGTGATTAATGAACTTCTCATGAGTCATGTCTCATTTAAATTTGTCTATAGATAAAAGTTTACTACTCTACTTAATATATCATTAAGCGATTAATGAATCGCTTAATGAACCTTTTCTAAGATGAATCCAATTGAACCTTGGGACTCTACAACAACGATAAAAAGAAAAAGAGGCTCCAAATAACCGCACAGTCGGTCTCCGTTGAGGACAAGCCTAGAAAGGAAAAATAAAGAGGCTTGTTTGTAGAAGAGGAGTGTTGAAAATTAAGAAGTCTTAAATGAGAATAAGAAAAATTAAGGTGTTTATTATTATTATTATTAGAGAGTTTGAGTCTATTGGTTCCAATTTTTGGAGCATATACCTCAACATTAAAACACACAAACTAATCCATTATGTTTCCACACTTCAATTGGACCTATACAATAATTTTATTTATTTTTTGGTAGAGACCTATACAATAATTTAACTTGTCCAATAATCAAACTAAGTTATAAACTCATAGCTTCCTTAACCATATAATGGTATGTATTTATTCAATTGAGTAATAGATTCATCTGTTATTTCATGATTCCTTGAGCTATAAAATTGTGAAAAAATTTTAAATGATAGTTTCATGTTTCATTGTCTTAACATTGTTCTGAAACTAACCAGCTCTTATAATAAATGTAGATTATATTAATGTATAATAACCCTTTTCAAGAAGGAAAAAAAAACAATAGCTCTAGAATATCGTTTTTGTTATACTAACGAATATGTATTTATACTAACGAATTTGTAGATAAAAAAATAAAATAAAAAAGCTTCCCACACTTTCAATTTCTTCATTTTAGTTTAGAAGTCGAAGAATAAAAAGGTAATGAACATGTAATTGATTTAAATCGTAGACAAGCGGTCAAATGTTCGATCTATGTCTCTTGTGTATGTAAAAAAAATTGATTGAGAAGAGAAGAATTCACCATATATATTCAATAGATTCTCCGACGAAAATCGCGGTAAATTTTTTATACCTATGGTAATTAAAAACTAATGACGAAATGGGAAAGAGACGTGTGACCATAACACTACAAATGACCGCCGACTACTAGAAGGGTTACACAAGTTACAAAAAAAAGCTTAAATAAAAATGCATTATAACTATCACACAAAAAAGACATTTTAATCAATATTATTTTCTTTTTGAAGTTGATGACCTTTTGTTCCACATATATATCAATCCCACGTCCACTTCCAATACCAATGGCTTGATCCAAAAGGTAAACACCACCAAATTCCTTAAATAGAAAAAGAGACACAAAATGTGTAAATTAAAAGTGATGAAGAAGTTATAAGACAAAAAAATTTAAGGATTCTTCTTCTGAATATTTGTCCTTAAGATATCTTTCTTAGTAGTTAGGTTATCATGGAAGTTGTTGATGAAAAAAGACAAGATGATTACACTCAAGATGGCACAGTAAATCTTCAAGGTAAACCCGTTTTAAGATCAAAGACAGGAGGATGGAAAGCTTGTTCTTTCATAATAGGTAAAATTACTTTAAGTATTTTGAAACTAAAATTGTTTTATTTTTGTTTGACTCCCTTTATAGAAAAATCTTATTCGATACATTGTCATACACTATGTGTACATCTTGGTCAAGTAATTTAATGACTAAAAATTCACCTCTTGAGATAATAAGTTGGAGATTTAAATATCAAACTCTGGCTCTACATATAAAATGTAGTATCCTTATCAATTGAACTATGTTCATGGAAACACTTTTTTTTTATTCTACTTATAGCTTTTATATTTAGTATGACAAATTATTAACACTTTATGAATATATAATTTATTTATAAATAAATGTACAGTGTATGAAGTGTTTGAGAGGATGGCTTATTTCGGGATAGCATCAAATTTAGTGGTGTATTTGACAAATAAGTTTCATGAAGGTACTGTGGAATCTTCAAACAATGTTAACAATTGGTCAGGTTCAATTTGGATGATGCCACTTGTAGGAGCTTATGTAGCTGATGCATATCTTGGTCGATATTGGACTTTTGTTATTTCATCCTGCATTTATCTATTGGTATGATATGATATTTATTTTGACTTATCATTTTTTTATATAAGTAAAATGAATTAATGGAGAATGTAAGAGGTCCCAATACATTACAAAAGGTATGATCAAGAGAAGTTACAAGCTAGATAATTAATCACATGAAAGGTTTACTAATTACTATACCAATTAGAGAATACAAAATAGTGTTCATATCATTAAAAAAAAATTGAATGGTTCAGATCTCTGCGGGACTAACTTCAATAAAAATTTCATCGGAGAGGATCCTCGTCCACAAAAATTGTTCCCTATCGTTTTTACTCAAGAACCTGGCCAAAATGTAAATTTAACATAGATCCTCCACCTCTAAATATAATATTATTTCTCATCGCCGACCAAATCAAATACAACTTACTTTTAAAATTTCACATCTTTTATCAATAATAAATTGCTCCTAGTAAATGATTTGAACCTCTTAAATAAGTAGTTGTCATAGTTTCAATCACTAATTCTTGCGTATGGAAAAATTCGATTGAGAGATGTGTGACTCATAAGTTCTCCGACGAAAATTAGCTAATACCACTAAACAGTTGCGGTGAAAAGTTTATATCTATAACATAGTAACCAATTTTTTTCCACATATCTTATTCTCCCCTCCAAAATCTAATCACCTCTTTTTCACTAAATCACAATTATCTTAATGTCTCCCTGGCTAGTGACCTGTGAAGTTTATTCTAAATCTACCAAATAGCAAAATAGAAATTTATATAAGGATTTTGAAATACAAGCAACACCAAATTTATAACTAGAAAACTACTACCAAAACATTATGGGTTAATAGGCTTTTACCCCCCTGCAAAGTAGGCGAGTTTTGCGTTACCCACCTGTAATTTTTTTTCTTGAGATTACCCCCTGCAAAAATTATTTTTTTGATTTATCCCTTTTTGTTGACGTGGCAGGCAAAAAGTCAAGTTTTTTGCTGACGTGGCAGTGAACTTTGCTAACGTGACAGTTGACTTTTGTCTGCCACGTCAGTAAAAAGAGAGTAAATTAAAAAAATAAATTTTGCGGGGGGGTAATCTCAAGAAAAAAAATTACAGGGGGTAACGCAAAACTCGCCTACTTTGCAGGGGGTAAAAGCCTATTAACCCAAACATTATGTAACACCCTATTTCCAACAATCTTTTATTCTTATTAGCTGAAATCATGCAGGTTACACATACTTATATGTGTGCCCCATTTCCTATGTGGTATGTTACTAACACTCCTCAAATTGACAGTATCTAACATATGCAGAAGTTATTCTATGTTATGTTGATGAATTATAAAGGCTTAACATGATTTTGATTTATTATCTATACATATCCTATGTAATTATAAACATGCATGCCTTGCTTTCTTTTGACACAGGGGATGTGTTTGTTGACTCTAGCAGTTTCACTACCATCATTAAGCCCACCACAATGTGCACAAGGTGTCCTAGACCAGGATTGCCCTAAGGCATCACCATTGCAAAAGGGTATCTTCTTCCTTGCACTATACACCATTTCTATAGGAACTGGTGGAACCAAGGCCAACATTTCTACTCTAGGAGCAGACCAATTTGACGAATTCGATGCCAAAGAGAGATCCTATAAACTCTCTTTTTTCAATTGGTGGTTTTTTAGCATTTTCACCGGTGTCCTTTTCGCAAGCACTTTCGTGGTTTACATACAAGACAATGTGGGTTGGGCCCTTGGATATGCTATTCCAACCATTGGTCTCATTATTTCAATATTCATGTTTTTGGTAGGAACACCATTTTATAGGCACAAATTTCCCTCAGGCAGCCCTATAACAAGGATGCTTCAAGTCTATGTAGCTGCTTTGAGAAAATGGAAGGCATGTATTCCACAAGATCCAAAAGATCTACATGAGCTAAGTATGGAAGAGTACACATGTAACAGTAGAAACAAAATTGAACACACATCTTTCTTGAGGTTGAATCTAATTACTTTTTATCCGTTCAGATTCATTGAGTAACAGATGAATCTGGTATACATTATAGACCAAATACATCAGTTATTCAATGAATCTGAAAAGTGAACTTTTACTTATAATTAAGGATGGAGGGAGTATATTTAGTATGACTAATTTAGTTTACATACTTCTTCTCCCCATTTATGTTCTCGCAGATTCCTCGACAAAGCAGCTGTAAAAACTGGCCAAACTTCATCATGGATGCTTTGTACGGTGACGCAAGTCGAGGAAACCAAGCAAATGATAAAAATGATACCTATTTTGATTTTAACAATCATTCCAAGCACCATGGTTATGCAAACATTCACACTCTTCATTAAACAAGGCACCACACTTGATAGAAGAATGGGACCTCATTTTGAAATCCCACCTGCAAGTCTCACAGCATTTATAGTTATCTTCATACTGATAAGCCTTGTAGTCTATGATTGTTCTTTCGTTCCTGTGATCCGATCCTACACAAAGAACCCTAGAGGAATCACACTCCTACAGAGAATAGGAGTTGGTCTTGTGTTTCATGTCCTTGTGATGGTAATTGCATGCTTAGTTGAGAGGAAGAGACTCAGTGTTGCAAGAGAAAACAACCTCTTAGGCCCGCACGATACACTCCCTCTTACTATTTTCATTCTTTTTCCTCAGTTTGCTTTAGCAGGAGTTGCTGATAGCTTTGTTGAAACTGCTAAGATGGAGTTTTTTTATGATCAAGCACCACAAGGTATGAAAAGTCTTGGAGCAGCATTTTCCACAACAAGTTTGGGTTTAGGAGGTTTTGCTAGTGCCTATATTCTATCAACTGTCGCTGATATCACCCGAAGACATGGTCACGAAGGTTGGATTTTGAATAATCTAAACATATCTCATTTAGATTATTATTATGCTTCCATGGTAGTATTATGTTTACTCAACCTCATTTGCTTTGTGGTTGTTGCCAAGTTCTATGTTTATAATGATGTAAGGCAAAACAAACCAAGTTTAAAGATGAACTCTACTCCATCTCAGGACAATTCTACAATAAGCCAAAGCAATCCACAAGAGATTGCCAAGTCCTAGGGAAAATATGATTATGAAAACCATTTTTTCATGCGTTAAAGAATCAATTGTGGACAAAGAATCAAGTTCACAGGTGTAAGATTCTTCGAAAGTGTAAGGTTTACTTAAGAGATTGAAATGTAGTCACACTTGTAGGTAAGTTAATGGAAATAGTTGCTGAGTAGTTCATAATCCTAAAGTTTTGATTATGATGAACTTAAACTATGTCAGTCAAGAAAGACATTTAATAGCGCTTATTTTCACCTTATAACTCTTTTTTTTGTGTAAATCAGATATCCTCTGCGCGCAACTGCAGAGACTAATCTCTCGAGTCTTGTGATTTTAAAATGCTACTACAACTACTAGGATAGAAATCTTATGACTTGTCAATATAATCATATATGGCATGAAGTTTTAAATAGTATACTGCAATTGGATGATCAGAGATTAAGTTCATTTAGAACCATTAAAGATTTGCTTTCACAATCTAATAGTATTTATTTCTTACAGTAAACTTTAGGATTGAATGTGGCTTATGTAAAACAGAACTCAATCACATATTTATGACAAATGACAGTAGAAAATATCGCCCCTATAATACGAAAGCAGTAACCATAAAAGAATGAACCGTCGTTATAGAACACCATATCGAGTAATGCTTACCTCTTAATATTGATGTTATTGATCCAACTTTTTTCCTCAAATGACTACAAACCTCAACAATCAGTGTTTTTGCTAGTTACCTAAAATACAACAACAACAGAATAGAACAAAACTGCCTTAACTTATGATGATAGTTAGAAATTAAGATTAAGAAAATATACAATATGCCTTTATATTTAGATAAGAGAAAACCAAAAAGATGGGCCCAAATGCTTATTATAATTGTGCACATGAAAAGGAGGACATTTTTATAACTATGCAATTATACTGAAATTGGAAAATTAAACTTTGGACATAAAAAATTAAACTTTTGACATAAAATATGATTGTTATTTTTAACTAAATTTAATCAGATTTAAAAAACTTGTTATATTTAAACTTTTGACATAAAAGCATGATTGTTAGCAAACAAAATAAAATTCTTACTGTATGTATATAGGAGTATGCGCGTGTAATTAAGTTCCCTTTAGAAGTTTTGGTCAAATCCTATCGTAAAAGCATGTTTTATGTTTTAATTAGCTAATCAAAGTGAAATTATTAGGCTTTAATTATCAATGAAGGCAAATGAGTGGGATAATAGCTAATTAAATGCTTCTTAACATGTGCCCTCGGGGCATAGGTTAGCATTTGCTAAAACGAAATTTACGGTTTCTCTATTAAATTTACATACACCATATTCTCAACAAATTAATGCCATAATATTCTATCATATATCAGCGGTGAACTTCTCTATTGCCATAAACTAACTCCTAAAAATCTCAATTTTGCTCTAAACTAATCCTTAAAAATTTCAAAAAAATTTGCGAGAGCCTAGGCAATAACTGTCTGGACTTGCTAGGCTGTAGATTCATCCATACTCGCAGCTGAATTTTAGATTATCGAGTCTTCTTTCCCATGAATCAGAGAGTTAATCCAAAAAAAAGTATACACTAGTTCAAAAATAAGAAGGGACATTAGAAGTAAGAAATGAACAAGAGTCAAGATACAAGGATAGAGACATGTCGGTCATGGCATTATAAATCATGAGTAACTAGAAAGGGAATAAAACATATATAATATACACAAATACATTTTGAGAAACAGAAAGGTAATAGAGCATATGTGAGGAGTGAAAAAATTATAACCGTGTAATATTACACTGTCCAATATGCATGTATTTTGAAACTTGTCATGGGATTAAAAAATGATTCGTTTTAAATATCACATCTATAATATTTTAATTTAATTTAACACTATTTAATATATTACTGAGATACAATATCAATGTCGTATAAATTTGTAGAACATATAATTGGATATATGTAGAAAAATAAT